>OU744300.1:10012500-20012500 GCA_916610205.1 Griposia aprilina | reverse complement strand
AAATTAGGTCTTGAGGAATCTTTGTATTAATGTTTTAATTTTTCGTTATAGTTGCGTCGAGGACTACATAATGAACCTGGTGTTCGAGACGCCAGCGGTGCCAGCCGACAAGGAATACGTCGATTACATATTCCACCTCGAGGATATTAACACTAAATTCGAAATCTACACCCTCACTATTCCTGCGTAAGTTAATATAAACTACAGAATAGCGGCATGATGCCTGTAAATCTTAAAGACTTAATATACTGGCTTTCATTAAGCTAAAATCGTTTATATATCGAGATTTATTCTCATAAGAAATGTATGGGGAAGTGCCTCTAAGCAATCACCTTAACCAAAGTTCTGTATTACGGCATTCATTAAGGCGCTTCCCAGACCAAACGACCTTGAGTGTCTTTCTCTGTCCCGTCGCTGAGTCTCGCTCTGTCTCGCTCCCTGCGCACGCTCATTTATCATAAAATTCACAAAAAAAATTAAATTATTTTAATAAAAAAAGACAAGCGATGTTTTGAAATAAAATAAAACGTGAATTATTTAGATTTTTAAATTATCTATCCATTAGTGTAATCCTCAAATTAATAGAACATCACCTTTCGCAAAAGATGCATGCAATCAATAATTTTAGTCACTTTTTTCAAGGAAATTTTAAATGTATTTATTTATAAGACATAAAAACAAATAAGAACGTGCAATGTGATGATAGGATATCGAATATTAATAATGTGCTTTTAGATGTAGTTTATTACCCATAGTGAATGAGTTACTAACCTCTGAATAACGCACTATGGCAAGGTTTTGGTCGGGGTACCGCCTTAATAAAACGTTGAGCTCAAGTATTAACAATTTCATTGTTTTGTACGCTCATATACAAAAAATTCAAACTCAAAACAAATATTTGTGAAACATAGGTGGGTGTAAAAAGAGGTGTGGTAAATAAAATATAATATTATAACATACTGTTTGTTGTCCGTTGATTCACGTAGGTATCGCAAAGCTCTATTCCAGTAACATCAACGGTGGCTAGCTTACAACTTGAGAATTTAAAAAATTGTCAGCATGCTGTTAGGGTTGCAGGTACATAAAATTATTGTATTTTTCTTGTTTTTCAGTAAACGCCACCCTTTCCGTGGAAAGAAAGACTAAATAAGAAAAGGAGAAAGTACTACCTAAATTATATTTTTCTATTTACATTATAATCAAACTTGAATAATTATCTTAAGCTAGCTAGCTAAGCTGATTATTGTTTACATTTTTGGTTCTGTATTTTTTGTGGATTAATGTAAAAAGTGTTAGATAAATATTATAGTGATGTATTCCCAATGTTATTTTATTATTAATTAATACCACATTAACCACCCTCGCAACATGCTAAAATTACAATGAGCCAAAGCTACACAAATGTGGCTTTGCAATAATTATGACAGGTGACAAACTACATAAAATTAGGATTAGGACACAAGTGCGATGTTCGTTAATTTAAAAGATAGTAGAAATTTTATTTATTAGATGGCAACATTTGATCTTTTTGTGTAATTGCAGCATTACATGGTTTGTTATTAATTGGCAACACTGATATGTCACAGTGTTTCCACTAAGATAAAACGTGCCATAAATCTTGCAAATATGTTTTATTTGACTGTTTTACCAAGAACAAAAATACTACAGTTTATTTCCATTTATTAGTTTAACTTTTCTTTAATCAAATATATTTTGTTGCATGTGTGCGTTAAACCATATTTATTGAATATTTCTTACCAACAGTGCTAACTACGATTCTTTTATTTCTATAAGTTTAACTCATGGTAATCAAACCATGCCTATCTAAATAAAAATCGATGACTTTCTTTTTATTCCTTCATGTTTTAACCTAATATTTAAATATTTTTTTGTGAATTTTTAGGGAAACGTAAACCTCAGGCTGGGAACACCGATGATGTGTTTTCTTTGTTTGTGTGTGTGAGTGATGTCTCCTCCGCAAGACCGCCATTGAAATTCATTTTAGCCGAGAATTGAAATAGGTTGTACCTTTCACGAATCGGCAAATATCTTCATAATCTTTCTTCCTTTGCCTGTTCTATTTAGCTATATTCCGTGCACCACAATTATATCAAATGGCAGACAGAGACACAGATGAGTTAAACATCGATAATGTAATAAAAAAATTGTTAAAAGGTAAATGTTGATACGGTTTGAAATAAACAAAGTTACAAGTGTTCCAACATAGAAACAGTGAAATATTTACTATAATGGTGTAGAAAAGTGATAAAAGTGTGAATAAGTTGTGTTTTTTTACGTGTTGGTGATATGTTTACGTTTGTTTTCAGTTCGGGGCGAAAAGCCTGGAATGAATGTACAGTTAACGGAAATAGAGATCAAAGGGCTATGCTTGAAATCGCGGGAAATATTCTTGTCACAACCGATATTACTTGAATTGGAAGCACCGCTAAAAATTTGCGGTAAGTCGTCTGTCCATGTTTTAACCAATACTGCTACTTTCCAATGCTACCTTCCACTTTCGAAATGATGAAACTGCATTTTTATCCGTTATGTGTCATTGTTGAACTCTACAAAAGGTTAATGTCGTTGTAAAACATTGTTATGTGTTCGTCGAACACCTTAATAATTACCCTCATTTGACCATTTTCTTGAGGTTTAACTTTTTACTATTTGAGCACTTGACCGTTTTTGTAGTAGTCCTTCCGACTTCTTTGAGCGCTTCTTGAGACAAATTTTGTAGAAAAGCATATAAATAAAAACCATTTGGATTTTATTGTAAAGTATCAACTACCTTATCCTATGTATATATGTGAAAACCGTTTGACCAATAGACCAGTTCCTTGACAATTCAAAAGTGCCTGTAATTAGTTTATTTGAAATAAATGCTTTGAGTTTGACAACAATTCATAAAAAAAAAGCAATTTTGTTGGCCTTAAACCTATTTTCCCTTTCACAATACTTAGCCCTTGTTAAGATAATTATCTAAAGGTCATATTATTAATTTATTATGCACTTGGTAAGGCCAGGGTTCTTTGTGTTTTGTTTACCCAAATATATAAAGTTTAACATTGTGTATAAAAGTATGAGTTGGTCATGATAATTAATATTAAAGTTGTAGTCTACCTATTACGATTAATAATTATTTTATCTTAAAATAGCTTTAGCTTAGCAATTTTTTTTTGTAACAGGTTATTCAATGGTTCTCTGTCTGATCTTACAACATATTATCTCATGTATTAGTCACTACATTTTTATTCAATACTTAAATTCTGTTACACAAGCAAGCAAAATCTAGATAATGTCAATGAACAATTTTTTTTTTGTTTTTTTATATAATTTGTATTTTTTTGCTAGGCAAAGATCTCCCTATAGCTTTTCATTGCATACTCATGTTGGTTTCAAAACGCTGGTTAGGAATGATTGGTAGAAACTGCCTTTGTACGCTTGCCTAAAGAAGCGGGTTTTCAGGTCCGACACCCAGTATAAATTTGTGCAGGTTTGATCTTTGAAAAGAAACGGCTACATGTTTAACCTGTTTCTTTATGTGTACCGATCAGTACCGACTTGTCCAACCGAGAACCCGCTTCTTTAGGCAAGCACCCTATGACATTAAGTCTGCCTCTGTACATTTTTGTGCTTAAAGTATTCAATAAATAAATTGCTTTCTGGGCTAATCTAACACCTCAGTTCAACCGTTGATAACATGGAACATACCTTGTTATGCACATATTCCTAACATTTAAAATCAATATCATTGACATTACAAATGCCTGTATGTCAGATATCATTAGACAAATTCCTCTTAACTTATTAGACAAAGGTGAGGTTATCAGTAACGTTTTGCTAGTATCTTATCTAAAGTGATTAATTAAATCAGTAATTTCGTTTGTCTTACTCATATTCGGTGTAACAAAACTGGTTTTTCACAAATAATGTTAAGACTTTTCATCAGTTCAATGGTACAATCGCCAGCACATGAAGTTACCACAAACTGTCAGATTTTCTCATTTGATTTTGAACTAAACTAAACATTTTAAGGTTTAAAATCGTTTGGAGAAATTTGACAGTTTCGTGTAGCTTGACCTGCTGATGACTGTACATTAATTGATTAATTAATACACAATTACTACTGGACAGGTGCTTAATCACTGTTGTATACTACCTAATTATTGATAGTAGATAAGCAAAAGCGGCCATTTGTAAATCTTTGACAATTGTTACGGGGAAGTCAGGTGCACCATAGTCTGATAACCAGTCTTGCCAAGAGGTATTGTGTTACCCAGTAACTGGGTTGTGGAAGTCAAATAGGCAGACACTCCATGTGAAAAACTGGTATTTACCTGCATCCAGTTAGACTGGGATCTAACCCTTACATGTTGGAAAAGGCTAGGCAGATGACGGGATAAGCAAACATTTTAAATGTTTCGAGATCTGCCGGCATTTCCCTTTGCATGAATTCATACGATCTTAAACCTAACCAGAGATCAGAATATATATTTCAAAACAGTAATAAATAAAGAGGTGTTTTGTTAATGTTTGCTAGTATAACTTGATAATAATAAATGTTCAAGTTCCTAATGAAAAGGCCATTGTTTATAAGTTATAATATAACTCCCATACATTCATAATTGTATTTTACTTAGAAAGTAGTAGTCCCTATCATTGATCTATAGAAGAACTTTGTAAATGACAAAGAGTGGAAGTTCTGTGACAGGAATTAAACAAGTAATTAAAATTCTTTCAACTGTATTCATCAGAATGTTAGTGATTTAAATTGAATTGTTTTGTAGTGCAAGTTCTTCATTCAATAGTAGGTAACCCAAGGAAGCATTACAATGCATCAGTTTTTCAGTCAGAATAAAAATATTATCATGAGAAATAATTGCATGGAACTTAAACCATATGACTCATATTTTATTAACCATTTAATTGATAATATTATTGTTATTGTGAAAGGAATTCTATTTGTTTTTATTATTTTAGTACATAAGTAACTTGACATTCATGAAACTTTCATTATTATTTGTTTATTTGTTACATCTATGACAATAATCTAATGTTGATGGCAATAAGTGTTTTTTTTCCTCAGAAAATAAATAAAAGCCAATAGTAAAGTATCACTGTTGTTATTACAAGTTCTTTTGATCAACAGCTGATCAAGGCAAAAAGTACTGTTTAAGTCCCCTATGCAAAGATATACTAATATTTTGCATCCTTATTAACCAATTCTAAACTCCATTTTCTCCCACAGGTGACATTCACGGGCAATACTACGACCTCCTCAGATTGTTTGAATACGGAGGCTTCCCACCTGAGTCGAACTATTTGTTCCTCGGAGATTACGTGGACCGTGGGAAGCAGTCGCTGGAGACCATATGTCTACTCCTCGCTTACAAGATCAAGTACCCCGAGAACTTCTTCCTTTTACGTGGCAACCATGAGTGCGCTAGCATTAATAGGATTTATGGGTGAGTGTTTTTTTTAAGGTTTGTTTTTGTCTCTAGGTACATAATAATTATTATTTACAAGCTGTTCATGCCCGGCGACGCCGTGGGTGAATTTCATACAAAAATAGCATCCAAATTTCCGAGCTTCCCAGTGGATTCTCCAAAAAAAAATCTTTCATACAAACTGTGTTCTGACATGTAACAACAACAAAAAAAGAATTGAATAGATGCAGCCGGTTTGAACTGATGCGCGGACTAACATTTTTGGCCATAGATTTTTATTTATATGGATTTTTAGTCATAGCAAATAGCCAACAAGGCAATATTAAGTAAATCCTACCACTCAGTCTTCTCGTTGAACTGCAAATATTGTGACAATATTGTCTTCCATGACTCCGCAAACTAATCCAATCCTGGGCTGAATATTATATTTGAACTGTCTGTAAAAGTTTCTTCACATTTTCAGGCAAAGGTAGTTATATAACTTAGAAATCGCTCAGGATCATACTGAAATAAAGTTGGTTTAAGCAATGATATTATAAGTACGTCAAAATTTGCCTAATTAATTAGCCTAATTACGTATCGTCTTGATTCAAACTCAAAGCATTTATTACAAATAAACCAATTACAGGCATTTATAATTGTCAAGGGGTCGGTCGGTCAGAAAGATGAAGCTAGTTGCCCATTCCAAAGCATAGTAGGTACATAAATGTAGAAGAATGGGCACGAAACTCCATGGACACTCTTTTAAATCATTAAATTGGTTATATCATTCATGTTGAAATTATATATGTGAGAACGATGTAGAAAGACGTGCACGTTAAAAGCGTCCGTAATAAAAAAGATAAAAACAAATAAAACATCTCTTTTTCGCTCCCAATGCCGACATGCCGTCCTACTTCCACGTGTCATCTAATAGTATGACATTGTGCAGTTTTTGAAGATCGAATGTTGGGTAGGTATCCTATCTACCTCTTTTTACTTATAATATTATTGGGTTTAACCATTTCCCAATGTTTATTTAGGCTCAAAGCTAACGGTCCTACCCCAAGTGTAATTCGATTCTTTTCTTATATTTCAATGTAGAATGTCGGATAAGCTTCTACTATTTGCCAAAAAAAGTTATATAGTTATTTCAAAATACGCTGTAAGTAATACCCACATCATATTTTGAATATAATATGTGCAAATTTTATCTCATATTTTGATGGATGAGACATGCGTGTGTCGGGCCCCGTGTGTCGTTATTACTCACTATACAAAGGGATCCCTCAATTTCACTACCTGCAAAGTTTTGAGGAACGAGACCGTCCATACCTTTTGTGGTCTCGGAAAACCCGAACCTTACTTAACAAGGCCCAAACTTTATCTAAAATGGACGATCGTTATCCTTAACATACATTTTCAGTCATAAAAAGATACTAATCTAAAATGTAGCATGTAAGTATGCCCGTTTTCACTAACAGTATTTAAAGACCACACTTAAATAAAAAAAATGCCGAAATAAAAGTGCGCTGGTGGATTATCCACGCTTAGCTCAGCTCCAAAATTGAAATCCAACAGATTATTTATGGCCTAAATATTCTGTTGGATTAGGGCCTATATTTTAGGCAATTATTTATGTGTCGCCTAGTCTTGTTCAAAACGGGCATTAAAAAAAAAACAGGTGTCTATTGAGGACAACTTTTATCTGCTAATCAGTTTAATACTGAATCACTACTGATATTATTTATCGTTGAAAGACGTTTAAGATAATAATATACGCATAACAGTTTAAAGTGTGCAAAATAACGTCTTTTTAGTTTATTGAACTCTTGCATGATACAACATCATAGACGAAAAAAACCATTATTACTTTTTTTTCTGTTACTTTTCTAGCCATAGATACAAAAGTTTGTATCGCATAACGTCTTCAACAGCTGTCATAAATTGACGTTTTTATGTAAATTAAGGTTGAAAAAGTTTACATATTCAAATATGTGAATGTTATGCTGATATCATGACTCGTGGAACGCCCAATATCATCGTATTATATGGATAAAGAGCATTGAATATTAAACACTACCGACCCGCTACTGCTTCGCACAGTTTTTACGACTTTACAACATATCGAGCTTTCATCATAATGAAGTTTCAACCTTCGGGAATAAATTCTGCAAACGATAGTGAAAACCGCATCAACATTTTGTGCAGCTAGAAGAACAACGCGGTCACAGACAGACGAAAAGCGAATTTAATTTATAATAATTATGTATAGATGGTATGTAGGTCGTGGGTTCGAACGCAGGCAGGCGCTTTACTTTGTGTAAATAATTTCATTACCACTGCTCTCAAAACGGTGAAGGAAAACATCGTGAGGAAACCGGCATGTCCTAGAAACAAAAATTCGAAGACATGTGACATCAACCAACCCGCACTGGGCACGCGTGGTAGATTACAGCCAATTCCCTCTCAAAGAGAGGAGGCCTGTGTCCCAGCAGTGGGACATTATAGGCTGATGCATAGTTTTTATTTTATCTCTTCGCGCCAAGATATACTAGCAACTTCATCTTTCGTGAAATGAAAATGAAGATCAGAAATTACAGCACATAACCGCTATCTCAGCTACGGGTAGTCCAGAAGTCCGAAAATCTGACAAGCAGTCTTACCAAAGAAGTGTTACCCAGTAACTGGGTTATATGGAGGTCAGATAGGCAGTCACTCTATGTAAAATATTGGTACTTATTCAGTTGCATCCGGAAGCTAGGTAGATGATGACGAATCGCTTTCTCCGTATGTCAGCTCTATAATGTTTTATGCGCCCTCTAACTAAGGGGTATGGAGGAATGTTTTAAATTATTAGAGCCAAGAGTAGAATTAATTACTAGTCTTAACTCTTAACCCTATGTAGTAATAATTAACTTAATCGTTAAAGTTTAATCTAGTTTAATAGTCTTTGTAATTAACTCATGAGCCGTGTTGTCCTTTTAGGACGAACGCAAAGGTCACTTTCGAAGAACGAAAGGATACTTATTGTAAACTTAAGTATTTAATCCGTTTAAATACTTCAATTTAATTTTGTTTAATGAAACTAGTTAGGGTACTAAACTAACCACTTAATTATTTATGCCCTTAAATTAATCAGTACCTAAAAAACAATTTTCAAGTGTAAATGTGGTGCTGTCCCACAAACAATGGGGTATTTAATATCGTGTCCAGCATGTCCTCTTGTCTGCACATTGCAGGAGCTGATGGACGCTAGTACGCTACTGAAGGTGCTAAACATTATGCGCATAGTCAAAGTGTGGAACACACTGCCAGCGTCTGTGTTCCCTTCTAAATTTAACGCCTTCAAAGCTAAAGTGAACGGGCATCTTCTGGGCTCGCTCGTTCCATCATACACCTCATCCATCACTTTCCATCTGGCATGATCAAGGTCAAGAGCCGGCCCATTCAGCAACAAAATGAAGAAAAAATACAAATTCTGGGCTGACTGAAATTAAATTGTTTACTTTAATTAGATTGCCATCGACACGCTAAGAAGATGAATTTTCTAAAAGTAGGTAGGTACTTAAAGTTCACACATAATTACAGAGTACCTAAACGAAATGGACTATAGTTACGAAATTGCCACAAAAACAAAATCAAAGTTTCGAAATAAGTAAAATTACATAAAGAGTTTGTGCATAACAAGATTAAGTTACCAAAAAGAGTAATGAAACGTACGTTGTTGTGCAAAAATTTCGGTAGCCGACGTAACTGGTTAACTGACTCGTGACAAAACGTGTTATTTCGGTAAACTTTATGTGAGACAACAGTCCCTAATGTTTCTAAAGATTTTACTTGATGACTTTTTTGTTTAGATGAATCAAAATATCAGGGATCCTACTGACGTGGCACAAAGGAGTCCTTGACGTTACCAAAGACATCGTATTCATAATTATAAGTCCTTTGTAAGACTAGGTCCAAGGAGTGTTTTCCTACTTAACCGCACCAAATATGGCGAGGCCTCTAACCCATTCAAAAACAAACAACAAGATTTTATCGATCTTTATTATCATGGCTTGTATTTTGTATTGTCTTATTTTCATGAGTCTTCTTTCCCGACAACCTACAGGCTCCTTCAAACAGGCGCGACACGCGATGCGAGACAAAGACACCGCCCGCCGCGCGACGAGCGGTGCATTTGTGTCGCGTACGATTCTCGTCGCGTGTAGCGCCTGTTTGTAGGAGCCTTAATGCGTTGGTCGATTGACTACCTAATCTAGCAAGTTGTCTCCATACATGGCTAAACACTACTTTCATATCTACTTCTTTATTGTAATGAGTGGACGTAGATTTCTTTTGCGACATTCATTTAATGGCTTGGATTTCCAGTTTGTCAGGTTTCCGTCACCCTAATTAAGTTTTTATTCTCTCCCTCTTCGATAACTGGTACCTATTTGCGTACATTCCAAAAAAGAACATTTATTTTGGTGTTGAAAGCGATTCTATTTATATTTCTAAGTATAAAGCAACTAAACAACCCTCCCTCGCGCCTCGTCTTGAATCGATACTCCTAAAACGAATTAGTAAACGATACTCTACCGTTCCGGAAATATCCTTGAAACTCCTTTACAAACAGGGCTAAGAAATCGCTTGCATATTATGTTTAGTACGAGTCATGGGAAGTAAGCACGCATCTGTCATGCACCGACGGTTCTCAACAAAACCAGTAGAAAGCCGTCTGTCTGCATAGTGTGCACGTACTAATTTGAATTCAGAACTAAGTACTTTATTGTGTTGTTACGTCAAAACAAAACAACAATAAAGTACTTAGTTCTGAATTCAAATTATTTTACACAATAAATCTAATAATTGATGGACATGGAAATTAGCATTTGTATTCGGAAATGCGATGATTTCCGAGGGACCTAAGAAAATAGTTGTACTGTACTCTTACGTGCCTTTGAATACGTTTGAAGGGCTTTTAGTAGTGAGTCTGACACTCCAATTAGTTTAGAATGTAGGTCCTTGTAGGTTTATCTAAGTATATGTGAGCATAGCAGAGCACTTTTATTCTTATTAGATATTTGGCTGGGGATTTATGGAATAAAAAGATGTGATGCGCCGAACCCAAATAAATTAGCAAAGGGCATGAGAATGATGACCAGAGTTCGGATATTCGGATGCATATTTACCTAGTTAATTTTTAGCTATGGAAGCAGTTTCTTAAAATTTTTTTTTTTTTTTTTTTTGGAAAAAATCCCTGTGTGCCAAGGACACCGGGAATACATAACTAGTCGGAATATGGCAGCAACTTCTAAAAAAATATTTATTTAAAAAAGAAATCCCGGGATTCTTAGATTGCATAACCTATGTATTTAGATGCTTATTTTATTAAAAAAAAATTGGAAAATCCAAAAGTGCACGACTCATAATGCTCATTTAATTATGAAATATAAAAAATAAAAAAAAACTTAAGTCGATCAAAATTAATTGCCGAAAAAACAGCTGTAGTAGGAAGAAGGTACTGCACAAGCGCCCCTGGTGGAATAAATGTACATAATATCTATAGATGTATCACCATCCATATGTTAATTTTCTATGGATATAAATAGATGTACAGTCTTGTAGTTTTCGTTTTTTATTAATTGTAATTAAACGACACTGAATTAATTAGCCATTTGCATTCAGTGACCTACACTGCCGCGCTAACGAAGAATAAAATAACTCGATTTTGACGCTTCCGAGAAAAACGCGCTCAAAGTTTTGAACTTTCATAGTGAAGTATAAGTTATTGCATTCTTGCTTACTGAAAAAACCCGACAACCCGACCCAATTCGTAAAAAGTTACTTAGAGAGTTAATAGATATCGATTCGCTGATTCCGAATATATAACTCAAAATCGTCCAAAATCGAGTTATTGTATTCTTCGTTAGCGCGGCAGTACAATTGTCGATTAGAATTAAAAAAAAAAAATAACTCAAATAATGGATTTTTTCACAAGTTACAGTGTTTCCGGGTTTCACACATGACGGACAGGATTTTTTTTTGACCTATTTTGGTGTTTTTTTTTCAATTCTATTGCAGTAAATCAATTTTTAAAAAGTATGAAATTAATCTCCATTAAATTATCTCGACAATTATAATAGTATGCAAAATATCTTGATTCCGTGAACTAACAAGGCTATAATAATAAAAATAGCCGCCAAAATGAGGCGAAAAAAATTTGTCGATCGTAAAGCACTCTCTGATGCTTCGCATCATGAGTCGTGCAATTAATGTTTAACCCCCGATGCAAATAAGTGTATGTAGGGTGTAAGAGGATGAGTGGTGTAAGTTAGCTAAAACAAAAAACAAAAACGCATTCCAAATTAGCCAACATTTCAACTAGGTGAATATGCATCCGAATACCCGATCTCTAATGATGACTGAATGATGAATGAATGATTTTCGAAATTAGCTATCCTGGCAAGTTCCACATAAGAGCCCAAAAACACTACCAAAAAAAGGTCCCTCAAAAGCATTCCCTCGACACTTTATTAAATAATAATCAGTTTGTAAAGGTGACGCACTTTTTTAAATCCAAAATCCTTATAAGCTGTCACAGGCTGATGCGTAGTAGCAAGCCTGTGGGTTGACATCATCTTGTAAAACTGGATATACTCATACCTGTTTTGGTAGGCTGTGGCCAATACTGGCGGCTTGGCACGCATGACGGCAACCAACATGTTTTAAAAAAATTGTCGGATTCGTGATGTATGCCTGTAGTTTGCTTATCAATAGCTACAATCCTAATCTTCTTTACAATCTGATGAAGTTCGATAGAACATAGTAGGTAGGTTCTTTTAATTCAAAGCTATTTTATTCGCAGAAAATACTTGTTGTTGTCGAACTTAACACCTCGGGTCAAGCTTGAGGCTTTTTTGTTCAAATTCCGATGAACTTCGTTTGTTTTTTTTTTTTTCAGATACTTTTTTCTTTATGAAATTCCGCGTAACTGTTAACGTACAGACGTAGCTGTTACCTACCTTACTGAATAACATGATTTAGTAGCAAACCACAGGAAGTGCTTATCACAAAAAATGATTTTTAAACTCATTAATATTTGAACAACAATTCCTCTAAGATCAAAGCTTCGACATATTAGATGATATGAACACAGGAATACAACCGGATATAGTTAGAGATCGTCCAGTTTAAAAATTGCACGCCTCTTCACTGCTTGTTGCAAAGACATTTCAAATGTTTGTATAGAAATTTTTGTGCAGTCTTAAATTAGATGATCTTTACTGCTAATTATCCCTACCAATTTAAAGAAAACGCTTGAAATCAATGAACCAAACGCCAAGTTCCCCCAACCGATTGTAATCACTAATCAGTCACGCTGCCGATCGTTGCATGACATGCGGTAAACACCAATGAGTCAGAACTCTGAATCATTCAGTGCGAGCGAGGGCGATAAGCAGTAAGCAGTCAAGTTCGAGGCATTTTGGCGACGTTAGATCACTTAAAAGTTCGAGAACTGACAACAAAACTTTAGACTGACGAAAAATTCCGAGTCGTTAACCCATAAAAAAGCAATGCGGGGCAGTCTTTGGGGACTGCCGATAGAAGAGAAAACTAAGTAACTTGTGAATTGTATCGTCGAAGCGTGCGGTGAGGATGACGCGAGTTCCATGATTTTTGTTCACCCAAATAGTGCTCAACGCGCCTAAAGAAGTTTTCACTTGAAAACAGTTTTATGAAGATGTTTTTATGTGTTGGCCTAGTCTGCATAGTTATTTTAATTTTTTTAATGTTAAATAACCCTCAAATTTGCGATGCCTGGAAAAGGCCGCTAAGTTGTAAGTACCTATATTATAAAATAACACCAAAATGTACACTTAGTTTGCAAATAAATCTTTGACTTTGTCTCATTACTGAGCAAAGGCCTCTTCTTTCTTCGTCGAAATCTCTGTTATTTTGTGCGATTTCTGACTACGTCTGTTCTGCAAAATATGTCCAGATTACGTCGTCACGTCATCTTAGTTGTGCAGTCCTCCAGGTGTTGACAGTGATTGACAGACAATCTTTGCCCATCTGTTCGGGTGGATTCGTTCGAGCGATGCGGTCAGCTCAGTCCCTCTTCAGCCTGCTGCAGCTATTTTTCTCGAAAATCCGCAACTTGAGTTTCAGAGTTAAGTGACCGAATGATTATAATCTTAACTGAGACAACTCTGAAGGTTCATTTTACCATAAAAAATATATTTTTATCGGACAAAACACTCATCCTGTCATAAAATTTTGTTATCTCCGGAAGCAGATCAAATTGCGCCGAATGTCATGTTCCATTTGATGGAACACCAACGTCCCATGCATTTTGATTTTGAATGCATCTGGCTGACAAAGATGTAGTAGGAGATATTATTTTCATATTTTATCAATGGAGCCGTTTTGGAAATGTTAGCCAGCCAAGCACATCGTCGTGAGGAACATAAAAAAAACTGCAATAGACACAATAAACATCTCTTGACCAACGAAGAGCTGATTTTTACTAAAGTCAAATATATTTTAATTCGTGGAATAATATGGAAAATCTGTCACAAATTCAAAATTTAATCTCAATATAAGACTATTCTATGTATAAAAGTCGCCCTAATAGAAATTGTTAGCATTTTGTTATCTCAATCATATTAATTTGCACTGTATGTTTTGTATCAATAGCTTTCTTTATGAGCTAATAAAGAAAGCTAATGATATTATGCGTTTGTTACTCGTATCTTGGCGTAAAGAAGGAGGCAAGTTCGTAGTCTTGATTCAAAGAGGTCGTCATATTATTTTATTCTTTCATCATCCAATTTTCAGGCGTTGCGTTAAATTTCTAATGACGCCGTACTCTTATCTAGAGCTATCCACCAGATAAGGCTGGCTAAACATGATAATTCCATTGATTGATAGGGATAATCTTGACACGAACTCAAACAACAGAGTGATGTCATATTTTACTCTGCAATTATTTTTAGAACTGTTCAAATATTGGAAGTTTTGTGTCTCCCGGGCCCCCAACTCATGGTAATAGAAGGAACAGTGGGGGTTTTCGTTTGTGGGAGTCCGACATAACCCTCCGTTCTCCCCAGACAGATTATCCATGAGGATTTTAGGTAAAACAAGGCAATAGGGTTTTTTTAGGTAGACAATTGCGATGTTTTCCTATTCTGATGTCAGAATTCCCGGATTCGTTAATAAGCGAGCATACGAGATGAAGCAGAAATACTTTTTATGAAATGCATTTTAATTGGACATACTAGAAAACGCTAACAGCTTTCCAACGGTCCGTGCCGGGAATTGAAAAAGCCGGGGAACCTAACTCTTTAGAGAACGTCTGATTCAGGTTTCAAATAAAAAGCAATAGTTTACCTTATTGGTTTGAATCATCTGCGATTTAAAATGTTGATACCTATCCATTTCTGTCGCAGACTTCCGCGCAAGGAAAACGTACGTGTAGGCTACTTTTTATTCTGATCATGTCGTCAGCTCTATTGAGGAAAAAAGTTGATGAAACCTAGCAACCAGTCTTTAAACAATTTTTTTTACAAGAATTTCCTGTATCAAGTTTGAAAATTCTTTTTCTACACGGCTTTGGCATCGTGATCGCATTATTATTATATTGTGCTCACGGCTAAAGACCCCATTTATCACTAAGCACCATTCGGATCTCGTCAGAAATAAATAGGCTAGTAATAAATCATACTTACGGACTTTAATTTATATTCTAACAATAGAAATGCCAGGAAAATCTTCAATACTTACTACGAATAATCCAATTACTGAATAAAATGTTAGAAGAGTTCGACAACATTTCAGAATTTTATATTTTACTTGCAATCAATGTTTCTAAATTAAATTATGCTGGAAAATGTAATGTGAATATTGATATATCGAAAGCTTTTAACATTTTCAGGGAGCGCAACAATTTTATGTGCTCCAAATACCAGTGGATCCACCCAATATTCATTGAATCACTCGAACGACCAGATAAAAAAGGTTGACTAAGTGGGACGTTCAATCTGACTACCAGAAAAATTGATCGAGCTTTTGTTAGACGGCGAAATAACAATGTATTAGTATATTATTTCAGTAAATACGAAGTGAACTGAAACGATAAATGATTTACACTCAGATTTACTCTGCGATGAAGTTGCCAATACAAATTCAGGTCATATCCACAGTCTAATTCAAAACAGAATAAAGTTGTGTTCAGGTGGGGTCGACGTCCGCTGTTGAATAATAGGTTTTGATAGCCTCGAGCTGCATGGTCAGTGAAGGACAACAAACTTGATTCGGCTGGCTACTGCGCGTTCGTTAGTCATAAAGCTGTAGGGCTCAATTTGTTCGTTAGTAAAACGATCATGTCCCGAACTAAGACATACTATCTAGGTATTGTTTCATTTAACGACCCTCTGTGAAAGCTTCTTGATCACTGAAGTTTGCTAAAAAGTAAACGAAAAAAAAATTTGGTTTTGAGATCATGCTTTCAGTCGCAATGTTGGGATTGCTTGGTTAATACCGCCCTCATTTCCGGGTCGCTAGCATAATGCTGCACTTGCTTAATAATCCTAGATGATTGCCTAACTTAACACAAACAATAACGAACATTAGTAAACACGGAAGAAGAATTTCTACCGCGTTAACATTCAAAAAGCAACTTCACCAATTTAATTACAATGAGCAATAACAAAATCGCTTACAACCGTTTCCCGTACGCTGGCACGTTAGAAATTGTGTCAATGACTCATAGTAGCAATCGTATGCCATTGTATAAAAACATAAATAACGAAAAATACTGTTATGTAAAGTTTCTGCAAACAAAATATTCCCAATCTCGATTTTTAAGCGGAACTTTATTATGTGCTAATTCCCTTAGTGGTGAACCATCAATTGTTTAAAGTTTAAACAATTGATGGTTAGTTGAACTTGAAAGTTTATGGATTTTTTTCTACTAGAGTCGCGTCGCGGCTATCTGCGGGAGGGAGCCTTTAAGAGCCTAGGTCACTTTTTGACGCATCCTAGGGGAACTTTTCACACAAGTAAACCCCCAACAAATCAATAATGGTTTCGAATGAAGTCCTATTAAGTCGTGTAAAGTGGCTTCGTCCATTCTGATCCCTAGTGCCAACTCGCCCGCGCCTTGTAGCGTAGCTTTCCATATATGTATATGGACCGGGCGATTCGGGACTAGGGTACAGTATGGACGAAGCCTGTAAAGTGTTCCCAACATGTGTTACGTACCTACTTACCTACATTAACATCACCATTGCTTATTAAGGTGCGCCCGGTACCTACCTAAAAATAATAGCGACTAGATTTAAGTCATGTTTAGTGGCTAGTTACACACAACAACACAACAATGGAAGATTAAATTTAACAAAAAATCGATGGAAAGCATCGAAGGATTCAAATGATAATTTTTCCCGTAATTAGCTTTTATTAGCGTTGGCGCCTGGAATATCAGATAGTCGTCTCCCATTGCATAATCAATTTCATTCTGGGAAATAGAAAATAGTAGAGGAGTATAAATTCAAGCCACAGTTTCCTATTTCTTATCAATGAACTGTGTTGTAATTGAATGCTTGATTTCTAGTAGGCCACTCCACTTAATGAAATGCAGGTTAATTTAATAGTAAAAACGTTTGGGTAATTTAGTTTAATGTACGTATGAACATTGTTGCCTCAAGAACTTTGACGAAGATACGAATAGACGAAAAAACAGATCTCTCGTGTCCCTCGTGCTCGTCGTCTCGTGCTCGATTGACGTGCGACCGCGCCACTCCGCGCGCCCGTGTTCGTCGTTGACACTATTAGTGCCTTTCAAGAAAGGTTTCAATAGTAATCGTTTAAAAACCTAATGGGTATTATCTGCACTTTAGACTTTACAAGTTGGAAAAACCAGCACTGTAAATTCTGGTTTTTACAGCCACAGCCTTTCAGTGTTCGCTTGATAAATGTAAGAATCAATCTCGTAGATCAACATTTTGTTTTTGCGTAGTTTTTGTTCAAATCTGAGTAAGTTGAGTACCAATGTGACTTTCAGTTCACGTGTGCTTTCTTAGTTTATCTTGGACATTAATGACATTGGTGAAGGAAAAACATGGTGAGGAAACCTGAACTTGCTGGTCAATGCTTGTGCCTTCTCTATAGGAGAGGAAGCCGTCGCCTAGTGGGACAATAATAGGCTGGTATTATTTTATTATTGAGCCTATGAACATGGATTGGATAGATAATAGTACCCCATGAAGCGTTACTTTGATGATATGTAGTTTAGGCACATCTCGGCACCAATGAATTTATTTATCATGCCCACAAAAAAATAATGGGTGCCGAGATGGGACTAAACCACTTCTATTAAATACACACGTGCCTAATAAAATATAAATATACCGAAAGGTTTATGAAGAAAAACCTAGGACCTTTATAGACGAGATGAATGAAGGGCTACCTAATACATGGAATAGTCTAATAAATTCACATTTGAGATTAATCTCCCAGCTCAACGACCTACTTTATTTTGTCTGTGATATTTAATTTACGTAGAATGTGAAGTAGAATAATAACATTATGCTGTATTCTCTAATTTCTCTCTTGAAAAAGGTTTGTGGACGTGTGGGTGTTTGATCACTGAGTGGGATGCCCATAGCTTCTGTGGTCTTGGATGTTTTTTTGTATCTTTAGATTAGATATATTCTAACAGATTGTATTTTTGTAAGCTTAACCTTTAAGTTTTATTTAATTTGGTATTCTTTTATTCTATCGTATTGTTTTGTGTGTATGTACATAAATGATTTGACAAACAAATCTAACTGAGATACAATAATGCTAGTTTTGTCCGATAAATTACTTGCTGGATTTAGTATCCTATAATATACCGTGCCCTTTTCTGAAATAAAATATGATTTACCGTTGGAGAAACTCAAATTGTATCATTCGAATTCTAAACATGACCCATCTATGATATATTCAGCTTATTTCCCTAGAGGCCTCAATCCATACTAATATTATAATTTTGAAAGTAAATCTCTGACGGATTTCGCAAAAATTTGGCAAGGACATAGATGTCATCCTGGGGAACGGCATAGGCTACTTTTTGTCTCAAAAATAATCCTAAAAGGGGGTGATATAGGAGATGAAAGTGTGTATGAGAAACTTGGCAATTCTTAAGTTAGGGATATGAAAACTTAAATTATGCTTTTGGTAAGAATAAAAAAAAAACTGTTTCAGCGATTTTGTAAAATCATTCCCTAATTATACCCCAAATAGGGGATTTCTGTCCCGGCGCGGCGGTAGCACGTTTCCGTTGGATAATTTCCCGACATCCACGCGGGCGAAGCCGCGAGCAGAAGCTAGTAATCTTATATGCTCCAAATAGTCTATAGGAAAAAACGTTGATATTACGTGACCTTGATGACACGTTTCTTTAAATTAACGTTTTCCTACAGTTTATAGTCTTTTCGTAAACAGTCTGTTCTGTTTTTATGTAAACTAGTACAAATAAGGTATAGTTCAGACGATGGACTACATTTCTTAATTACTTACGTCGACTTTATTTGTTTAATCAACATAATTACTCGTATGTTGTCCTCATTGCGTTTAAGAATCATTTACAGAACGGGGAATTGTGTCTAACTGTAGTAGGTTCTGGTATGGACTATGGTTCTCTGGGGTATTACCATAAACTTTTGCCTGACAGGCGGATTGTTGATAACTATACGGTCAAAGGCTTTTCTTATTTACTGTCCTTTTATACAATTCTTGACATACTTACATTACATACTTCTTAGGACGCTTTTCTCAATGTCCACCTAAGGAGATAAGTCACTTATTTCTTTAGATTCACATTCAAGACCTATCAAAGTATACAGCCTGTTTCAGAAAGTTGTGGTCAAAGGATGTCACCAAAATCTGCCCAAATGAAGTACCGAGGTACACTTAGTGGCATAAAATACACTAGATTACACTGAATAATATTGCATTTATATAATTTTGTTATGGTTACCCGGGGACGAAAATAAAATAACTTTTAACATAATAAAAAGTACGCCATTTTGGCATTCTATCATCGGCACAAGCACCACTACATAAAAAAAAAATGTCAAGTTGACAGCTGTCTGCGGTCGGCTTCAGCCACTGTTGTTTCACGAACGAACTGAATGACATGTGAATGACATTTACGAAATAATGTCAACCCGACTGTCAACCATATGTAACGCAATTGTACATACTTATAAAATAATTGATTATGTAGTTTTAAATTATTTAAGGATAAAATTACTATTATTTTCGAATTCCTCTATTTTTAACCGACTTCACAAAAAGGAGGTTCTCAATTCGTCTGTATGTTTTTTTTTTTTATGTGTGTTAGCTCAGAACTTTTTTCTGGGTGAACCGATTTGAATGATTCTTTTTTTATTTGATAGGTGGTGCTTCACATGTAGTCCCATTTAAATTTGATCAAGGTCTGACCAGTAGTTTTTGAGTTATCCTTAATACTGCATATTTTTTCCACTTAGTTTATAGGGATGATGTGTTAATAATTTCCTGTCATTGTTGTTTACACACCAAGTAGTGGTATACGAATTTGTGTGGGGTAGGTACCGCAACTAAAAAGTGAAAAATAAAAACTTTTTTACAAAAAAACAACCGACTTCCAAAAAAAACACTAAAAGACGTGAAAAATAACTTTAATTTCGGAAGTCGGTGGCCAAAAACGAAAATACAAAACCAAAGACACCGACTTCCGAAATTAAAGTTATTTTTCACGTCTTTTAGTGTTTTTTTGGAAGTCGGTTGTTTGGAAGTCGGTTGTTTTTTTGTAAAAAAGTTTTTTTTATCTACGATTTGGTGCACGTGTACCTCGAGGTACATGTTTGGGCAAACTTGTATGGGCTTTTGTTGACCTCCTTTAAGGGTTTAGTACAGATTATCAAACTGGGGAACAACTTTCTTCATGGGTCCTAACATCGTAATCGCGAAAAAATAACCAGCGGGGTAATTGCGTAATTCACTAACAATAAGAATGGCTGTCATTTTGACAGTTCAACAACATTCATTGCGTTATTTACGTTGTTGAGCAGACAAATTTTTCGAACATATGAAGCAATGGATTAGCGATAGGCTACAAAATGATTCAGAATGTTATAAATAGTATGTTACGCAATTAAGGAGCTGCGGTTCCATACAAAGTTTCAATTATGTATGGAATAGCTGATATTTATTTCTCGATACACGCTGTTCAACTGCGAATCACAAATATTTCACGTTACTTAACGGTTGTTAAACCAAATGTCGTGGATGTGTGTCAGTCCTTACAGTAAAATGCGGTTAAATGTTATCTCGTGGTAAACATGTTTGTCAAACATGAATAAATAATGTATAGATGGATGAGCCGGTGTTTGTGTTTATAATGTATTTATTTAAAGTATGCAGCTAGAGAGCTAATGAGGTTTATTGCCTCAAACTGTTTAATGATACGTTTACAAAACTCCAGTTTGATAATTTCAGTTGAATTTTGTGGTTGTTCAGAAAAATATTTTGACTTCACAGTCTTCACAGTTTTTCATCTTAGTTTCCATTGATATGATTGATCTTTAGTCATCTTTAGTGGCCGCTGCTACAATTACCAATCGTAAAAGGTTAGATTTTATCAATTTCAATGGCAGCAGTCTGACCTTTTACATTGGTATCGTCATCAAGAGAAAAGCAAAGCAAAGCAAGCATTAGCAATAATGGACTTAATTCCCCATTTCCAGTATCCATTACCGCCACAAAACATCAAATATGACGTAGTAAGTACACGTCACATTTGATGTTTTGTAGCGTATATTTGAACTCTTGCCAACCTGGGAGCGAGGAACGATGACTGCTATAGTATTAACATAATCATTGAAAAAAACTAGCTAATGGATTACGTGATAAAAGGTAGAAAGTCAGTGTCATGGCGAGTTAGAGTTTGTAGGTGATTGTGGTCATAAGTATAACTTATGTAAGTAATACTAGCTGTTGCTAGCCTGCGACTTCGTCGGCGCGTATTTTATATTACATCATTTTATACAAATACTTATCAAGGATGAAAAGTAGCCTATATCCTGCTTAAGGCACGGTAAGAAGTAAGTTTTTAGGGAATTGACAATAGCGCATCGCGGCTACAAATACGGTTTATAACAGCGGTGCGTTTGATGTTACTTGAATCGAAAGCCACCAAATTTTGTAAATTAAATTAAAAAATAAATACACGGCTCAGTTGAATACTTTTTAGGTATTTCTTTAGTTGATTGAATTCCCTTTATTATCGTTATCATAATCAAAAGGGAATTCTTAAATTTTTGAGCTAAACTATCAAGTTTAGCTAAAATTATATGTACTTACATTCAAAGATACTGTATTTCGGTATCTGCCAAAGAAAATCTATAATCCATCTTTACAAGCCAAAATTATTGGTTTTATTGCGAGCGCAATTAAATAAATAAGTTTTGTCCCTGGTCATCAAACCTTCTCGTAAATAGCTTTAAATAGACTAATTTACCATTTAAATGGAATAATTGTTTGTAACATGCAGTATGTATAAAGTTCTTCATTTACTTATTTACCGTTCTAAGAGCTTCTAAATACACGTTACGTGGCTTTTAAAAAAATATTTTCTAACTCAGGTTTTCTTTTGTCAACAGATTCTACGACGAATGCAAACGGAGATATAACATCAAGTTATGGAAAACATTCACAGACTGCTTCAACTGCTTACCGGTTGCTGCGATAGGTAAGTCTACAATCTAGTTTTTATAAAAAAAACGACGTAAAATACTTCTTACAGGACATTTTTCCGCCCACGAATGTGGATTATCAGGAAAATATTACAGAAAAAATGTGCAAAGAAAATCGCTGAACTGATTGGTTCGCGTGCGATTAATCGCTTAGCTCGCTTATTACCTATACCCATTAAGACTCGATAGTTTCGAAGTATCAAAGTGCGGTTTCTGCCTATGGTACCTATAGCTACCTAGACATAAAATATCTAGCCCGACCGCTGTTAGCTGCAGTAGGGCAACGATGGTGAAAGCTGTGGAAACGCTTCTTGGATTAGATATTATACTTGTCTTTATACACTGCCCGTCTAGGCTAAATCTTATTGCATGGTCCAAAAATCTTTTACAAATTCTTCGAGGCTAATTTTTAGTTGTCTGAAAACTCCATAGAAGAACTAATTTTTGATTTTTAACATTTTTTTCTATACAAAAACTGGCGAACGTCAATAATTTTATTCTCTGCATAAAAGATATGTGATGATGGAAAAGGCAGCCCTGAAAACAAATCACTCTATTAACCGTCCTTTAAAAAGTATTTTGCAAGTTCAACATTGTCTTCATTGCTCATTGAGTGCCAAAAAACAAGGCTTCTCAAAACCCAGAAGTTGCTGATTCCACATTCTTTTCACGTTACAACATAACTCTTAAAAATAATTGCAAAAAACTGCAACCAGTCCTGTCCGCAGTTGCTGAGTCGAAAACCGGAATTTGAGAACACGCCAACAAAAGTACAGGAAAAAGCAGGGAAAGTTATTGCGTCAAACTTTACTTGAGTTTGTTTTAAGTAGACTTATATAAGCTCTGACTGAGATGTCTAGATTTATGTGTCTGGAACAGCTCTTAATAGAACAAATTATAAGTTAATGTCTTTGTGGCTATACAAATTGAAGACTTCGATATTACTATCGCACTTTTTCGTCACTTTTTCGACATTTACGTCACTTTTTCATTAAGCTCATACTCAGATTATTTACGGTACGGCTTTCATCACCGCTTCTAGATTAAGATAAGATTAAATGTTGTAGAATTTGAAATTATCAAAAAATCCTAGCGTTTGATGATATACGCGTCTAGATTTGTGACGTATCTCGCGGACTGAATAAACGAGATGTGCTAATAAACAGAAACAATATTTTCAACTAAAACGTTATTCTATTAAACTGTTGGAGACGCTTGGACGCTATGACGTTTGACTTGTAAAGAACTTCTTCTGTCTTGGAAACTAGAACGAAATTAAAAAGAATTAACACCTAGTACCGGTACGCGCGGATCCGCTGGATGCGAGCGGCACGGAACCGGTCCAAGTGGCGATACTTGGGCCTATGTTCAGCAGTAGACGTCTTTCGACTGAACCTAATTTAAAGTTGCTTTTCTGCACCTCTTTTTGAGACTCCTGTCAGGCAAAACAACTGACATCAATACGGGCACTTTTTGTAATTACGTCACAGACCCACCATCCCTGTTACAGTGGATATTTTTTAAGCCTGTCTCGTATTTCCATGCTGCGTTCAGTTTGGTGATTGATCTAATTAGTCGCTCAGCCGACTGTGAACCCACTCAACAGATAGGCTCTGAAACCAGCTTAAAATTGTTAGTCCGTGGACTGTGTGTAAACATTTTTTGTTTTCGGAAAAGTTGGAGTTGCATTTTTATAGATTGCGTTTTGTGTTTAACGAGCCTAACGGTCCTTCACAGACAAAATTCTTGAGAAAAATAGCCGTACGTGATGATGGTGTTGGTGTAAAGTACCAACGTCATTTCACGCCTTTTTTGACTTTCTTTTCGGTGTCCATTTGTGTAAGGGACAATATGGACCTAATTTTGCTAGACGTCATTCGACATTTGGCGGTATTGAATTTCCAGGTTAGGCAAATGTTTTTTTTTTGTTATGTCACACTGCTTGGCAAAGGCCTCTTTTTTTCCTTCCAATCCTTCCTGTCTTGTGCTATCTCTGGCCATATTAACCCTGCAAACTTTATCAGATCGTCACACCACCTTCGCCGTGGCCTACCTCGACAAATGAATAGGATAAGTTTTTTGTTCGTACTGTAAATAATGTCTGCTCTGCTTTAGAAGGCGACGCAATCAAAATTTTAACAATCAATAACACAGACTAAAAATGTACTTATTCGAATCGGCACGATTAAGCACAGCCGGGCAGTAAATTATATATTCAATTTTGGCGCTCGATCCCTCTGTTCCGAATCATGTCAGCCCGACCCTGTGTGTAGCACTAGCACCCTTAACGTCATCTGCCTGCCTTTTTCCAACTATGTTGGGGTCGGCTTCCAGTCTAATCAGATGCAGCTGAATACCAGTATTATAAATGGAGCAACTCCCTATCTGACCTCCACAACCCAGTTACTGGGTAATACGATATCCCTTGGTAAGACTGTTTGTCAGACTTTCGGTCTTCTGACTGCACGTAACGACTGCAAAGATCTACAAATGACAGCCGCAGGGACCAACGGTTTAACATGCTTTTCGAGGAACGAAGAGTTCTCGATGTGTAATGATTGGTCACCCATCCACGAACCGGCCTCGGCAAGCGTAGCTTAACCTTCGATCGACCCGTGCGGCTGTTATTATTGAGCCACGACGACCACAACGCAATACCACCATAAAAAATCCTAACCGAACCGTACTAAACCGAAGGTCGACCTCTAAACTCGAAATATCCGATATTCACGCACTCCCATCGCTGTACAATTTCGCCCCAACCTTGTTACTCCTGAATTCCCTATCTATATGCGTAGATCGGTTGACTCGCTCACCGCAACGCGAAGGTCGAATATACGCCGGGGCTATATTTATCGGATCACGCTACACACTTTTGATGCTATAGTATTTATAGACAGATAGTTATCATATGGACATTGTATAATGATGTTGTGTTTGAGACACCTGTCTCTTGAATGGTGTTTAGTACTTTTGACGAACTTTGTTGCTCGATTGAGAAGCGTAGTGTTGACGGTTTGAAAGGTATACGGAGTGAAAAAATTTAACACTTGTCATTTATTCAAACTATAGGATCGATGTAATAGAAAACATTTGGCTTATATCACTGATCTTTATTAACAATTCTGCAACTTCAGGATTACCTTCATCTCTGCTTGAGTGTCTAAAGGCAAAGTTTGAAGGTACCGGTTCCGCCCGTCTTCATTTCATCCAGAAATCTTGCACGGACTCTGGTCTCCTTGAGTCCCAAATCCATAGGTCACATGATAATGCATACCAATGCCAACAAACGATTTCAAGTAGGTAGCTCTTTGACATTTTCGGTACCTTCCCTAAATTCGTTTTTGATCATAAGTAGATTATGAATATTATTAACAATCACAGCAAATTGGACAATAAAACTGCAAGAATCATGCAAACTACAGCTGTAAACTGTAGTATTGCTAAAGTGCTTGTATTCAGAGCTGTTCAAGTCAATAAAGACTATCATGAGACGTGTCAAGTGTCTATTACTTGAACAGAGTCCGGTGCAGAAGGAACAATAGGCGCAGACATCTTTGATATTATTCATTAAGACCGTATTGTTTGAACTGGAAATAAAATCAAGTCTTGCTGGTCTGCCTAGAAGCTTTACTCGCGGAAAACCGACTCGACCTATTTTGAACATAACAGGTTTCGGTCCTAAACGTAATACTACGGGCTGATTGAAGGATGGACTTGTTTTATTGCCGAGATAGTGAAACTAATGCATAATATCATGGGATGTGATGGTGGTCTCAAGCGGAACTTCCAATTTTTGCAGTTGAACACGAAAATTATGTTCCTTAAAAAAAAATACATGTCGGAAATCACAATAATAAGGAAAGAGAAACCAGAACAATGGTATAAATCAAATTTGTCAAAGATAATGTTTTCAAGATGCGTACGAACATCTCACGACCGCTGAGAAGTAAAAGTGAATAAATTGGCGACCCCACGCCGGAACTAGTAATAAATACGGAAAGATTTATGTAGCCAAGTGTGGATTAACATAAGATATGCGCGAATGTTTGTTTATTGGGTACTGCGTTAATGGAGATGAGGCTTTTGGGAATATTGATGACGGATTAGAAGGTTCGAGACGATAAAAGACTTGAATATTAGAAGCATATTGTACAATACCGTTACGCCGTTTGTCCTGACTGTCATTCGTAGATCTTGGACAGTCTTTACGAGTAGTGAGTAGCCCGTAAGTCTGACAACCAGTCTTACCAAGAGGTATCGTGTTCCTCAGTAATTGGGTTGTGGAGGTGAAATAGACTGGAAGCCGACCTTAACACAGTTGGAAAAAGGGTAAGCAGAAGGTGATGATGATCCGTGGTTTTGCAGAGAATATTAAAAAGGTTGAAGCTGGGGAGCTGATGTTAGAGCTCATTCTACAGAAGCTTCTTTTATAGGGAATGCAAACAGATTCTGATAACAAATTGCAGTCTCTTCTTCAACCCCAGTTTAAATTATCATAACAGCATTAGCCTTAATTCCGGTTTCGCAATATTTAGCCCAGCTTTGAAATTTACCTGAAGTTTTGGTCTGGATACTTAAAATAAATTACAACTTTGAATGCGCTCTCAGACTTGAATTTGCAATTAATTTCGTTACAAATTAATGAGACGTAGGGAATGCCAAAAATAAGACTAGTAACTCCCAGATATAGCTATATATAAAAAACGTATGAAATATGAAACAGGCTTCCCCAAACACAAAATGCCTCAAACTCGACCATTTCTATCTTTCAATCAACGCCAACTCACGCATTAATGCGCAACATACATATTCCTCAATTTTCATATAAAAAATGGCTAGAAATAGGTCTGTTCAACTCAAAGAAATCGACACAATATGTGATGCGAGACGGATAGAATGAATATTAAACAGTTTTCTATGCATTTATTTGCATTGCAATTAGGCAATGTCGTACTAGTACACTAGGGAGCTGCATATACAGAACCGTTAAATTACTATCAATCATAATAAAGAGATTTGCTTAACGATTAACGGTGATACGGCCTTATTATAAGTGTCAAATCAGATGGATGAGATCAGTGAATTTGACTCCAAATATCATCATTGCTATATTTAATACTGGTATCTGTCAATCGTCTGTGGTAGACAGATGTTTTAATTTAATCATTAAACAACAGATAATGCAAATATGTATTTAAAAAAAAAAGAAGTTTATTTGGGGTTTTTTTTTTTGGTTATATGGGTAGTGATAGTGCCTTCACGAATTGAAACGTTAAGTATTCCCACTGCAAATATTAGCGCTTGCAGCTTACACAACTCTTCGCTACAGTCAATATTTAAATTAAGCTGACTCAAATCTACATTTTGTCGCTTTGGTGTTGCCAGTTCTCTGCATTTCCTCCGTTCCATGCGTTCTATATTTCTAACATAGGTAGTATTTACTGACAATGCACAACGGCACGGTTGCCACGGCGACAGACGTATGCAAAACCTCTGCAGTGCAAATTGTGAACCGTATTACTGCCGGTTGTTGACCCCAAGCCGGGTTCAAAACTGGGGTGACGTTAAGCAAGTAATGGTGACTTGGAAAATGAGACACGTTCAAAACTTATATTTGGGTTAATTGGATGAGAATATGAAATTCGAGAGGTTATTTTTAGGTGGATGAAAATTTTATATATTGTTTGCAGAATTCTGGACGTTTTTGCGATGAAACGATATTTCAAAGTGAAGATGTTTGAATGAAGTCAGATGCTGAAAACGATAAAAAATCTAGATATGCTTCTCAGCTATCCCATTTTTATTAAAAACTGTCTAATTTTCGATCTTGATTCCGAATCAGGGATACGACAAAGTGGTAATTTGATTGCAGAACGATTGTTGATCGGTTTGTGGTTGTTTCGTGTACATGCGCATATCGGGTTCATTCGACATTATGTTGAAAGGCACTTCTGTTGATGGTATGACCCAAAGCTTTTATTAACTTCTCCTTCGCTATGTTTTTCAACTATACAATCATGTGAAGCGAATATTTCGAATTTTTGACTATTATTGCTGAAAACAGAATGAATGAAGAATTTTTGGGATAAAATTACTTGAAAATTGGAAATACTGGATTTTGACTATCTCTTAGCTGCCACTCTGTCACGGCTTATTTAGGGACTGTTTTTTTTTTTTTTTTTTTTTCTATTTGCTGTACGCTTTTAACGTGTACGTCTTTTTTTACATCGTTCTCACATATAATTATAATTTCAACATTAATGATGTAACTAATACTTTTGTAACAATATAATTTAAAAGAGTGTCCATGGAGTTTCTTGCCCGTGTTTCTCCATAGGTACCTACTACGCTTTGGAATGGGTAACTAGCTTCATATTTCTGACTGACCGACTCCTTGATAATGCAAAAGTGCCAGTAAATGGTTTAATTGAAATAAATGCTTTGAGATTGAGTTTGGATTATTTATTTAGTTGGAACTTTATGTTCAATTTAGTGAACATAAAGTTCTAACTAAAGAAGGTCTTTAAATATATGTAGTCTTGAAAATCGTCTGGCAAAGTAACCTGTTTACTGTTTCCTCCATAACTTAAGATTTTGCTGGTAAACAACATGGCAATATTTCAGCTATATCCTTGAAACCCACTCGCTTTGTCTGATACTTGAAAAACTTATCTCGAAACGCAGGAAGTGTTACATAATTATTTTACAAGAAATGTTTTATTATTTTCGCTCCAAATAAAAGAGCGATTTCACCATGCACCACATCATGGAAGCTCTTTTCTTCTCTTTTATTTTTTTACGAAATGCCTTTTTAAACCATTCAAAAATCCCTAAGCTTAATATCATAACATTATTCAAGTTAGCAGCAGATGCTACTTTCTACTGCCATCCTAAAATGATCAGCACACAGACACGTTTTAAGCCTATTTAAATAATTACTTTTTCATGTCATTCATAAAAATGTGTCCGCAGATACCATTGAGACATTTGAGTCTGTCACTCTCCAATTGTAGCGAACGTTCGGCTCATGCCAGCCAGGACCTAAGCATATGATTAATTTTTAGTCTTTCACGGCGAAAATGTGCCAGGCTTTCCGGGACATTAATTTGGCGACGCAATTAAATATAAGTTCGGCTTGTATAGGCGGATTCTGGTAAAATCCGGGCTTAATTTCGATAAACAAACGTTGTTTTGCAAGCTAGGCTTGTGGCTGTCTATCGAGTTTGTCGAACCTACTGAACTGTGAAGTTTCCTATTGAATTTGCTCTTCCCTTGCCACCATGACCTCATTTCGAAAGTGAATGAGAGATCAATACTGCTTATGTCGAAATAGAAATAAATGATTCTTAAAACGACAAGCAATAGGCTTTTGCTATTGGGTTTCCTCCAAAAGTAGAACACTTCAATTGGTGTATTGGTATTTCGCGTTTCGCTTTATACTCGCATCTAACTCAGGAGTTATTTGTCACTGAGTTGCTAGGATGTATAATAGAACTTTTGAATTGCTAACTTACGCTTATTGCTTTATTTAAAGGACTGTTCTTTCGTGAATTAATAATAGGTCTTTACCTATGAAATTGCCGTTTTGTATGAAAAAATTTAAACGAATTTTTTTCATGAATTTTTTATTTGTATTAATCGAAGTAATCACCCATGCAATCAATGCATCTTTGCCATCGCAGTGGCAGTTTATTGATGCCCTTCTTAAAGAAATCAGCTGGACGGGAGGCAACAAATTCTTCAAAGGCATTTTGTACTGCCTCTCTGGTATTAATTTTTTTTCCCGCCAAGAAGTTATCCAAATTCTGGAAAAAGTAGTAGTCTGTAGGCGCAAGGTCTGGTGAGTAGGGCGGATGACGGAGAGCTTCCAACCCCAGTTCTTGCAACTTGGAGACCGTCTGCTGTGCAGTATGAGGTCGCGCGTTGTCGTGCAGGAGCAGCGGAGACGAGCGATTGACCAATGCTGGTTGGAGATGCGCCAGCTTCTCCATCATTGTGTTCAGTTCTTCACAGTACACATCTGCAGTAATGCTCACCCCGTTTGGTAAGAAGCTGTGATGAATCACACCGGCGCTAGACCACCAAACAGTGACCATCACTTTTCTAGGGGTAAGTTTTCGTTTAGGGCATTGTTTAGGTGCTGAACCAGGATCCAACCAACTTGCTGAGCGCTTACGGTTATCAAACAGAATCCATTTTTCATCGCAGGTAACAATGCGGTTCAAAATTCCTTCATTTGTGTGTCTGTTGAGCAGTGCAAGGCACGTCTCGACGCGTACTTCGCGCTGGCGATCATTGAGTTCGTGGGGCACCCATTTGTCAAGCTTTTTTACCTTGCCAATTTGACGCAAATGGACCAATATTGTTTTGACGCTAACGTCGAAAGCTGCTGCTAATTCAGCCGTAGATTGTGTATCATCAGCTTCCACAATCGCCTTTAATTCGTCATTGTCGACCAAAGTCTTCGGACGACCGCGAGGTTCATTTTTCAGGTCGAAATTTCCAGAACGGAAGCGAGCAAACCAATAACAGGTGGTGCGTTGGTTTGTAGTGTTAGCTCCGTAAACGTCGTTGATGTTGCGTGCCGCTTGTGCCGCGTTGCTGCCACGACGGTACTCATATTCCATAATTACTCGAATTTTTAACGTATCCATGATGACGAAAAAGATTGAAATGCGATGAAAATGTAACACTAATCAATAAAGAAATGACTACTTTTAGAAAAAAAAATCCATGTTTTTAAAATAAAATTAATTTGAAATTAGAATTCTTAGCCAAACAAAAATTATTTTGATTTGAAATGGCCAGTACTGCAGAACGGCAATTTCATAGGTAAAGACCTAATATTTTCGTAATAAGTTTTCCTAACTTTGCTTAAGTACGGTCCTAGTAGTTCTATTTCTGATTGAGTTTGACAAGTTTCTTTTATTTAAACTCTTTATTGTAGAATTTATTTCAACCAAAACTATAGGTAACAGCATAACTGAGTATCGATTACTGTTATTTTCCTTTAAGTAGTGTTTTTGTTTCGAGTTGATCGACCGAGACGTCTTACAAAAACAGGATATTCGATTACTCAGAATCGATTGCTTACACATACAGACAGTCATGTGGCGATGTTTGCGGAAATAATCGCGCTGTAATGTTGTTATTTGGTGTAATATTTTCATATCTATGTTGATCTTACTTTCAAAATGCTTTTACCCTATTTCAAGTTCATTTTACATAGCATTAAAATGTTATATCTTACCTTTTAATTTGGCCATGTTTTAATGTTTCCTCCACTAGTTTTGGCTTCGAATCATGAAAACAATAACCCTATTCAAGCTTCCTTTATCCTCATACTCCACCGTATCCCTACAGTTTCCGCAACCCCTTAAACCACTGATACACCCAAAAATATTCCGCACTTTCAATAGGGCTGGTCACGTTTCTCCCTTTCGATCTCCTCCCTGGCCCCGTGGTGCGCATACGAAACGCTACCTAGCGAACCGCTATGTGCGATACAGTAAGCCCAGGTACGCACGAGCGATTTTTTTCGCGCTCTGGAATATCAACTCTCGGTGTTAAGCCTAGCATTGAGAATCCAAAAGTGAATCCCACCGCGTCAAAAAAATCACTTGTATTTTCAACTCTCGGCGCTAAGCAGGGCGTTAAGAAACCAGTGCACGATAAAAAATCGCCCGTGGGTACGAGGGCTAATAGCCCCGAGCCCCGAATCGGACGTTTGCCGACCCTGATTGGTGGAAATGATCGTAAATGGAGGGTAGACGAACATTTTAGGTTAATAAGGTTTAGTGGGTAGTTTCGAGTGGTGAGTTCATCCGTTCTCTGGATAAGACATAATGTTTAATGTTTTGTCATTGTTGCTCTCAACCGATAAGTAAGGAATGTCTCTTTGGTATTCTTTATTGTTTTTCTTGTTGTCTTTATTGTTTTTTGTTAGTATTGAACATACCTTAACTATGATGATACCCTTTAGATCACGAGCCACGGCAAGCCCCTGTGACCGTTATGTGCCTATACGTCTAAAAGAAAAGTGACGCAACCTACACACATCGATAAATCGTGACAGTTACACTCGCTTGACTGATGAGGAAGAACCTTCAGCCTTCAATAAGAACACAAACGAACAGACACGCCAGCTATTATAATTATACCAAGCCGGATTAACACAACAAAGGAATAAAAAAACTCCGCAGAGAATTCTAATTGCCAAGAAATTGTATGAATAGGAAAATTGAAATTAAGACTTAATGGAAAGAGTAAGAGTTTTCTTTACGTAAATTAAGCTGGTTTTATATTTACTTTTCGTAAAATAAACGGAATTTTACTTGATATTCATAAAATTTACATTTAAGCTTAACATTTGGGATTGTGACCTACTTTGGTAAATTATTATTAAGTGGGTACTCCTAAAAACTTTCTATGAGATTGTTATTAGCACTTACAACACTTTCTCAGTTCTAACGCCGACTCTGAAAATAATAAACATGATCTATGTAGTATTTGGGTGTAGGTTTCCATTTTAATGAATGCAGTTCTGCATAAAATTCGTTTTAACACGTCATTGTTGACTTTTAAGGAAATCAAATAAATTAATAGTCGCCACCTAATATAAAGATCAAGAAACGTACTTGAAACGACTTGACCTAGAAGTCCTAGAACCGTATCCTTCCGACTAATTAGCACAATCGTGAGAAGAACATCGAAAATATCAAACAAAATTGTCGCACAGTAACAAATCATGGAACACCGCGATAAGGCTCCTACAAACAGGCGCGACAGGCGACACGAATCGCGCGCGACACAGGAGCCGCTCGTCGCTCCTGTGCTAAAGTTTAATCGTATTACCACAGTGTAGGAACCACCTCTACACAGTACTCCAATACTTTTAACATTGACAGCTTCGAAGAGCATTGCATTTTCAGACGATCGAAACATTACTTCCTCCTAATCTACTGTATCCAATTAGACTGTGGTATTACATAAAATTGTTACTCCTTTCTGTTACTTACCTAAAACATGATTCTATTCCGCGCCCAACGAAGTTGACCGCCAATTTACAGGATTAGTCTGTTTTCTAGGAACCATTATGAGCTGAAGTAAGTTTACTATTTTCAGCGCAATAACATTTTATAGAACCTAATATCCAGCAATTTCTGCCGGTAATGTAATGGATGTTTATAGCATATAGGTCTGCACCGACCGCCACAATGAACGATCCTGAGGGATCGTAATGGCCACATAACCCGAGTATGTCTAAAATAACCTCATATACTTTTCAGATAGCTTCGAAATACAACACTTACCATATACTTACCCACAATACATATAGGTATTTATTCTATATAACACAGGGTGGCAGGGAGAGACATCGACGCTCAACCAGTTACCATGGGATCGGTACACGATTCTGCACACCCACACCATGCGTGCCCAATTCTTGAGAAAGGTTATAGTTAATTAACATCACGCAAGGACCCTTAGGAGCCGAAACGAAGTAATAGCGCGGGCGCGCGATGCGATACGATGCGGTGGCTCGGCGGCCGAGGGAGTTTGATAGAAATGTGGGCTATTTTAGTATGTTGTGTATCTTACGAATTCCATTCGAACGAAGTCGCAAGCAGAAGCTAGTATAGGTATAAATATCGTGTGAAAACGTGTAAATGACAGGTATTATTTGCACCAAAGTGACACGCCTCTCTACCCTGAACTTTTCGAGGGCAGCATATATATTTGACATTCGACGAAACTTTTCAAGATCAATAAGGGTTGTTCAAGTTGAAATATTATTGCTTCTTAAACAGGTTGGATTTTTTAAACGGGACAGTAAGGGCAGGTATATTAAACATAATTGTAGCTACAGTAAAACGTTTTTAAGAGATTGTTTACTTTTTGAGGAATTGTTAACACAATTAAAGATTTTGAAAAAAAAATGTTATCTTGAAAAACGTCAGTTCTTAAGTTTTATTTTTATGATGACAATCGATGCAGTTTCGTTTGTCCAATAAATTTCGCCCTGCTCTTACCGTCTCAAAAATCCACCCGGTATATAATTTTCTTTTGAGGTTAGTTCATAAGCAGAGACTTTATTTATTGTGCAGTGCAAGCCAGCTTATAACCTATAAGCATAGTAATCTAGATAATGAAGCTAAAATGTATAATGCAGAATAGGTTAACTTGTCCGACGGATTTTCGAGAATATTTCATGGCCTATTACAGCCTAGGTAACGTACGATTTACGTCATAGTATGTTATATTATGAATTTATGATATAAGAATATAAATAGCTTTGGATTTTCCGACTGACATACCTGCAGATAGCGGTTTCTTTCGATAACCCAGCGGTGTAATTACGTAGCACACCTAAACGACAATTGATATATCTTTAATTTTGACAGTTCATCCACGTTCATTGCTTTATTTACGTGGTTGACCAGACGAATTTTTCAAACCGAGGAACGTTTTTTTTTTGCTAGAATTGCCCAAATTATAATGCATTTGTTATGAAACAATATAACAAATGAATTTCTTACACTGGTGATAATTATCAAGAAGCGTAATTACTTTGATAATTTCGAATCCTGCTTCTGATAAGAGGGATGCGTAAAGGTGGCCCACGAAATTGAAACTTTTTTTTTTTTTTTTTTGAAAATTCTTTGGTCAATATCAGGTTGCATGTTGATTAAAATATTATCCGCGTATGGTGACCGTAACAAGTATGAATTTACTTATTATTTTATAAATACATCTTTCTTACGGTCACGAAGGTCGTCATATTTGGATCAACATACAACCTGATACTGACCTCCAAACATGTTTTTTTTTTTTTTAAAGAAAAATTGAACATACATCCTGATACTAACTAAAGAATTTTCAAAAAAAAAACGTAAGAAAGTTTCAATTTCGCGGGCTATCCACAATAATTGACTCGCCGAATTAACGGCAGCCAATCATATGGCTACACAATTACATGCAAGTATACATAAAACAGGGACAAATACACGTGTGCGCTTCCAATTATAGGAGATCGCATCATTTACTCATAATCTAGGTACATACAGTAAGTCTGACAAGGTAAAAATACTAAAATAACACGAAAATCATACAAAGGAAACAGAGTAAATTAAAATACAAATGAATAATAAGAAATAAAGAAAAACCATAAAAGGCAATAGACCAAAGTAACAAAATATTACGAATTAGATGCTATTACTTTTATTTCAATCTTTGTCAAGTTATTTCACTGGCTGTTGTTGTTTCCATCAGCCAATCACAACAAACAAAATGAGATGTAACAGTAGAACCACAGATTACAGACGTAACATTATATCAGCAAAGTCCTAATTAATGTAAGGCCCTTAAAACACGTCCCTTTTTTTACACGCCGTCGACTCGCGTTTACGCGCTGCAAACGCAACTAGCGCTCCTCTTTCACAGCATAAAATGCACAGACGATACGCGGCTAAAAAATATAACAAACAAACAAAAACCTCTAAAACCGGCTGAACAGAGTTTCTTCTTCCTTTATTTAGCTAAGAACACTCGATCAAGTTACCTTTACAAAAAAAAAAACGGTACGTCCGTTTGGTAGTTACGATGCCGCAGACAGATAGATACACACGTTAAACTTATATAGCACCCCTCTTTTTCCATCGGCGTTTGAAAAACGCCATGTGCCCAGGCCCTAAGTCCGGCTTTTACCACGTAATCTAGGTAATGGGTAGCAGATATAAAATGTAAGTGTAGGTTGACACTGCTGGCTTGTTTACGAGGGTAGTTCAAGGCCCCTTGTCACTCCCTAGAGTAGAAGGTAGTAGGTACTAAGTTACACGGCGACGGCGACGCTTATCTCTGTTGACGATCGACGGTTCTTTGTTGAGGGAGGTTTTTAATGCTGGGTATTAATTAAAGTGCTTGTGTATTCTTTTATTTCAGGGGGTTTTTGGGATAGGTCCAAGGGACCATAATTATTTGACACTGTTGGCTTGTTTACAAGCGTAGTTCAAGGCTCCTTCTCGCTCGCTAGAGAAGTAGGTAGTGTAGGTACTATGTTAAGGCTCCTACACACCGACCGCGTGTCGCGCGACGAGCGGTGCCTTTGGGTCGCGTGTCGCGCCTGTGTGAAGGAGCCTTTACACGGCGACGCCTAACTCTCTTGACGATCGACGCTTCTTTGTTGAGGGAGGTTTTTATTGCTGGGTGTAAAGGGATATTACTTAATGAAAGTGATTGTGTAGATATTCGTCTGAGTCAGGGGTTGTTCGGGATAGGTCCAAGGGATCATAAATATGTTTTTAAACACTTATCCTTATGAATGTTTTTATTACGAAAATTTTACATAACAAAAACGGTAATCAAAGGGTTTTTTTTTTATATTATATTATATAAAAAAGAAACGATGTTATTGAATCAAACAGTTTTTTAAACATTTTTTCGTTTGACTGTACTGTTCTTGACTTGGAAAAATATTTAATAAAAATGGATCCGGCAACTGGGATCGTGGTACCAATTAATTGCGGTCCCAATCGCCGGAACCCTCCTTTGACACAAGCAGTCAGTTTTGCGTATGGATGTTTGAATAGGGATTTTGAAACGTTAATATTACATTGTTTATAATTATTTTATTATACCTAAACATGAGATGACGAAGTATCCATTTAAAATAATTGCTCATGTACCTATCCGAAAAGGTATCTGATTGGTGTTATAAATAGAGTTTCAACGTTTTCCTTCAAAAGTCAATCATCACAATATTTATAAATTTTATAAACTAATATGCAAACAAAAGTGTCACTTAAAACAAGTTCTTTCTGATTGTGGACAAATATTCTGAACTAATGTAAAAATGTTTGTATTCTTAAGCAAATTAATTCAATTTAATAATTCCATTCATCTAGGTGTCATTGAAAACTGCCCAAACTGGTATAATTCGCGCGTCCAAAATATTGTCTAATCAAATACTTCTGTCAAAATTACCAAAGTTACTAATTCGAGCCTCAAGGTCTAATACAACCTTATCGTACCCTCCAATCATCCTTTGGGACCATTTGATAATAATCCGACCCAGTCCACCAGATGTAATAGAATAAAAGTAATTGATTCAACTGAATGATTGTAGTCTGACTAGTTTAGATTATAGTTAGTTTTTAGAAGTACCTCTTCTGCCTAATTGAATTGTCGCCACATTTGAAAAGTAGTGTTGGTGAGTGAGAAAGCTCCGATACAAGTACTCTTGTAACTAACTTGGGCTGCCTCAATTTATGCATGACACAATGTTTGAGTTAAAATATTTTTGTGTTTTATTACTCAAAATTTGAAACGGCAAAAAATACTTTTACCGTTCATCTCTGGTATCAGCTTCTGAATAGTCAAGAAAATTGCTCTACATGTGCGAATTGCTCACGAAATTTTGTACCAATGCATTTGGCTCTTCTTTTTACTACCTGCCATCCATTTCAATATACTTACCTTTTTTTTTATAGAAATTGTTGCCCACACTAGGAATTTCTCCTGTATTGTGGGTGCATTTACAACCATTCAAATTCACATACACAAACAGCCAAACCCGGAACAACTACTTGTAGATCATACAAATATTTGTTCCGTGCGGGAATCTAACCCGCGACACGCAACGCAGCAGTCAACCGCTTAACCACTGCGCCAACCGTGCCGCCAATTAAATTAAATTGCTCGCTTTATTCTCAGGAGAACAGTGTTATTCCTACCATACATTCCTGATTGTACAAACATTATTTAATTTATCATAAATCACTGATTTTCCTCCAAAATGTATACCCATAACATTTATTTTCGAAATCTAACAATAACAGTAGAATGTTATTCGTCAGTAAATAGCAACTTACACGTTCAGTGAAACAACATTGAAGTATCGTGTTGATTGCAATATACTTAGCGTTATAGTCGGTATTAATTGAACGCATCTGTTCTTGGACAGGTTCAAGGCCTCATAAGGTTAGCCTGGGCTATTCCGGGCTAGAGCGTGGCTGAGCGGCAGATGTGACGGCAGAGACACGTGACCCAGCAAGGCTATATCACTTACAATGCGCTATTTTTACAAGATTTGTTATAAGAACAGTCTCACGGAAAGTGTTCCCATGAGGAAGATTGCCCGGTTATTGTTTCGTGAAGGAATTGAGCTAGATGTAATACAACTTTGCAAGGGAGAGGTGCTTAGTCAAAGTAACAGTGTGTCGCTTATAGAAGAATTTCGAATTATTTTGCGCAGGAGAATATTAAGCCGCTTTTCATACGAAATTCGGCACAATTTATACCATTTTACGCGTTGTTGTAGCCCATTTTCATTCCCCTTACGGCTTTCGCTGTAAAACCTTATTATATTACAGGAAAAAAATACATATTTCGCATACAACCTTGTATACGGTTCGTGTTGAAAAAACAAAAGAGCGAGCAGGCAACTTCCATGCGCAAGTTTTGCCTGCTCAGTTGTTTGTCCAAAGTTGGTCATTTTAACCCCCGATGGAAATAGACGGCTGTTTTATGTTTAATAAGAATAATTTATTGCACAGAAAACACTTTCCAAATTGTTAATAATTATGTAAACAACTTAAAAAACTGGTGTTAGTAGGTACATTTAACAATTAAATGAAATGTCAAAGTCATCATCAAAATAAATAATACAAGCGTGTGTGTGTGTCTGTGTGTGTGTCATCGTTTAAGGTGTGTGTCTGTCCGCGGCATTGTAACTCCCAAACGGCTGAACCGATATTGTTTTGCTTGAAAGGTGACTTGCTCGAGTGTCCTTAGCAAAAAAAAATATATATATATATATATATATATATATATATATATATAAAAAAAATGTTCGGGAGTTATTTTAAATTTATGGTATCAAATACCTTATCACAGAACTGGATGTTTGGGTCACATTGCCTCAAGGAAAAGGTTTCTTTCTTTGAAGTTGTTCCTTGGCCATTTTGAATTCAGCTAAAACGTTATTTTAAAAGGTTGAGCAATGTAACCTTTCGAGAAAGAATCCTTTCAAATGATTGTGATATTGCAAGGGGAAAAGCTTTTATTTTCATTCGTACAATTTATTACCTGGTAGGGATTGCTTTTCCAAGAACCACTGTTGTAATTTTTAGAAAACATTATTTTCATTCGTATCATTCCAAAACAACTCGACACAAACCGCTGTGGGCGAGAAAAATAGAATACGGATGTTTTCAAACAAATTACATTATTCACGTTTATTTTTATATCATGTTATGAGTACTTACACAATTTTCGTTTCCATGTTTTTGTAAAAAAGTACTAGAAGATGTTAAAAATAATACTTCCTCGTCCACCTATCATTTTATGTAACAGGCAAGTCCTTTGTTCTTGTTATATCAAGAAAACGACTTATCACAAAAATACGTCTCGAGATATCAGAATCACATTCCAAATATATCTGATCCGCGTGAATTTTCTTGTTCCCCCGACCCACTGCATCGCACCGCATCGCATCGCATCACCCGCCCGCACGGTTACTTCGTTTTCGCTTAGCATTCTTGCTGGCTTTTTTTCTTTCTTTTTGCTCTGCTCCTAAGGGTTGTAACGTGTATGTTAAAAAGAATTAGGCTATCAAATGCAATAACTTTTTTTTTTTTTAATCTGCCTGGTACTTCCAGAGATCAGCGCGTTCAAACAAACAAACTCTTTAACTTTATTATATTAGTATGGATGTCAGTCAGGCCTAAGATATTAGAAAGGTCTCTGCCAATGCTAAGATAAGCGATATCAAGATCATTTGAATACAAAGTGCCTTCTTGTCTGCACCAAGCTACGTCATATCCATTCCCATATTCAGGATTTATTACATTTTGTATTCAGAATAGATATGTGAAAATTAAACAAATCAGTGTGTCACTGCAGTGGCTAAGGGTAACACACCTTTACCCTTGGGTGGACCCAAAACTTTCGTCATTTTACATTCTGGTCCTTTCATTTTAACTTTGTTCGTCTATTTTACTAAAATTATCTGCATCTTGGGGGCTATTTATTACATTAATCATCCGTACTCCTCAAAAAATAGTATTATGTGATCTTAGAACACTGCGGACCCAAGGCGAAGGCATTCAATTAAAGTTGTTATCTTTATTTAATTTTCAATGTCATAGTTCTAATCGGGAAAAAGAGCGATTATTTCTTCTAAATCTGACATTTAGCAGATTTCGTCAACCTTGTTTTATAGATAGACTAGATCTCTCACTGTTCTCCAGAAAATACGGTACAATATTAAATCCCTTTTTCCATCATCACTTTGAACTACCTTTGATGAATTCGATAAATAATGTTCATACACTAACCGTGTCACGTTTAGCCATCATCCAGTACCTACTGCAAGAAGATGAACCTACTCGTAGGTAGTTTATATTAACTATTCTGAAGTGTTACAGACATTGTTGTTTAAATGATACAGGTTTTTTATACAGCTGGTATTAAAATTTAAATTGGCATTCAGTTCTTGACAATATCATGGATGCTTGAAGCTTGTATTCGTTCTGTCTCTTGTACTTAAATCTGTCTTGTCTATTACATTGGACTAACTAAGCTAATAAACTTTCTCCAAAAATAGTCTACACAGTTATATTGTACCCAGCGCGTGCCAAAAGAGTTTCGTATACCACTCGACTGACGTTTCAATTAATCTAGGATCAGGAAGAACTTCCTTGGCGCCTTCCCAAAGTCTTCTGCAATCTGACGCCTGTATCTAAAACTAATATGGCAGCATTATTTAAAATCAGAGGACTTTACCCAATCACACAACTAACAGTCTACTTTATCTACGTCAATCGTTTACTGCAAACTTCACAGTCGAGTGGACAACCACAAAGAGTCCAACTGTTCAACACGACAATCTGATTATGACACTGGATGGATATGGACACAGACTAGGCTCTTTCAAACCACACTCGAAACAAAAACTGGGTTAGGCAGGTCGCCACGCTTGCAACAAAAACTGGGTTAACTTCGGCTGTGACGAGCGAGACTAGGGACACTACTGCTTGTGAGGGGAACCTTGGCATAGAAAGATTAAAGCATTACTTTTATTGTTTATAGTTTTATCAACGGAAAAATGATTACTATGAAAATGTTTTTTGAACAAGTTTGTTGGAAGGCGATTGAGTGCGAAAATTTTAGAAGGAAGTCGGAATCTTTTATTTTTATCAGAAAAAATATGCTATCAGCTATTTATATCGCTCAACTGAGCTCACAGGAATCCTATTACACAACTGATGTTTAACTTGATATCGAAAAGAATCGAGTACCTACTACATGACCTTTCGCTCAGAGCCTATCTGCAACAGGAAATTGAATGTCAACATTTCTCTTCATCCCGATATCACGAAGATAAAAATAACGACAATGTTCAATAACATGTAAAGATCGTCTATTTATAAAGATCTTATTTTAATCCAACGTCAACCAAAATGAGTATTTCTGTACTCAAATATCGATTAAAATTCATGTTCAAGTCAGAACTTCAGCCCAACATGGTGCCTTATTAGTCTCTTATCGATTCAAATTCATCTGACTCGATACGCTCATAAAATCAAAATACTGCGAATCTGCAGCTTAGCCGTATCAATGCGTAACAGTAACTGCTCCGAAATACTACGATCAAGCCTGTTATCGACCCAAGCTTTCATCGACCCACGTGCGGACATGCCATCGAACTATCAGCACTCGTGACGTAATCAATTTTTTGACATTGGAACAATGAACTTCAACAGTGTGGGATTCGGTATTGATATGACTTGAATTAGTTTTGTTGACAGGCGGTGTGGGTGTGATAGAAGGTCGTGCAATAAAAACTAAGTTATGTACAATTGAATGGCTTGATGAACTTCACAAAATCACAGCTGTACGTTTACAAACAAGTCACCCAAAGCTTTCGATTACGTCACTTGTTCAAGTGCGCCAACTCCAACAACAACTAACGCAAAGAAAAGTCAATGAATGCAAGCAACATTGCAATCTGCTTTCATTTGCGAATCCAAGCATGAAAATATGGCGGTCTCCGGAAAAGGTTAAGTACTCTCATAAAAGGTTGCAAGGCTTGTTAGTTAAAAAATATATTAGGTCTTTACCTATGAAATTGCCGTTCTGCAGTACTGGCCATTTCAAATCAAAATATTTTTTGTTTGGCTAAGAATTCTAATTTCAAATTAATTTTATTTTAAAAACATGGATTTTTTTTTCTAAAAGTAGTCATTTCTTTATTGATTAGTGTTACATTTTCATCGCATTTCAATCTTTTTCGTCATCATGGATACGTTAAAAATTCGAGTAATTATGGAATATGAGTACCGTCGTGGCAGCAACGCGGCACAAGCGGCACGCAACATCAACGACGTTTACGGAGCTAACACTACAAACCAACGCACCACCTGTTATTGGTTTGCTCGCTTCCGTTCTGGAAATTTCGACCTGAAAAATGAACCTCGCGGTCGTCCGAAGACTTTGGTCGACAATGACGAATTAAAGGCGATTGTGGAAGCTGATGATACACAATCTAGGGCTGAATTAGCAGCAGCTTTCGACGTTAGCGTCAAAACAATATTGGTCCATTTGCGTCAAATTGGCAAGGTAAAAAAGCTTGACAAATGGGTGCCCCACGAACTCAATGATCGCCAGCGCGAAGTACGCGTCGAGACGTGCCTTGCACTGCTCAACAGACACACAAATGAAGGAATTTTGAACCGCATTGTTACCTGCGATGAAAAATGGAATCTGTTTGATAACCGTAAGCGCTCAGCAAGTTGGTTGGATCCTGGTTCAGCACCTAAACAATGCCCTAAACGTAAACTTACCCCTAGAAAAGTGATGGTCACTGTTTGGTGGTCTAGCGCCGGTGTGATTCATCACAGCTTCTTACCAAACGGGGTGAGCATTACTGCAGATGTGTACTGTGAAGAACTGAACACAATGATGGAGAAGCTGGCGCATCTCCAACCAGCATTGGTCAATCGCTCGTCTCCGCTGCTCCTGCACGACAACGCGCGACCTCATACTGCACAGCAGACGGTCTCCAAGTTGCAAGAACTGGGGTTGGAAGCTCTCCGTCATCCGCCCTACTCACCAGACCTTGCGCCTACAGACTACTACTTTTTCCAGAATTTGGATAACTTCTTGGCGGGAAAAAAAATTAATACCCGAGAGGCAGTACAAAATGCCTTTGAAGAATTTGTTGCCTCCCGTCCAGCTGATTTCTTTAAGAAGGGCATCAATAAACTGCCACTGCGATGGCAAAGATGCATTGATTGCATGGGTGATTACTTCGATTAATACAAATAAAAAATTCATGAAAAAAATTCGTTTAAATTTTTTCATACAAAACGGCAATTTCATAGGTAAAGACCTATTATAATATGGCAGAGTCTATTTGCAAAACGGAGACCAATAAAAATAGAAAAGCCCTAGTTTGGCGCGGGGCTGCAAACCTTCAAGGATTTCATGAGAAATATTATAATATCGATCACCTTCCAATTTCGGCGCCCCTTATTAATCTCTAACTCTCGCTTTCTCGCTAGATAAATATATATTCAGGCTCTGATTGGTCCCTCAAGATAACGAATCTTCAAACTAAATTTAATACTCCAGGCACGAATTTAGTTACAAACTTACAAAGTTCTCAAAATAGCAAAACTATCATAGAAAAAGTTAGGTGCTAAGATGAAGATACTAAGAAAATATAATTTAATAACCTAACAAACTTCAACTGTATCTAGTATGACAGCCCCTGACAACAGCCGCAAATTGAGATTGATGCCGATAATACATGGCTATCGTGTTTAAAGAGGGTTGATTTTAGGCTACCTTTACATCGTTTACAATGGAGAATTTATCCCATTGTAATCTCAAATTGAAATAAATCCTGCAGCCTACAGACACGGCCTAAGTTGCAGGGTTTACTACCACAATAGCGCCCTGTAAAAAATATTTTATGCTGTACAAACCCTAATTTATTTGACTTTTTGTATTGGCAAGTTAGATAAAAGCCCCCATATTACTGTATCAACCGGAATTTCACGTCCGGAGCAGAATTGTAAGGTACTATATGGGACTCTCCAGTTGAAATATGTCTCGATTCCGGTTTGAAATTGGTCATACAATTGATTCAAGTATATTAGGCGAAAACTATTACAAAAACTAGTATATCTTCGTTATACTAAAAATCTTTGTTTTTCGCATCCCTTGTCAACTCAAATCTGAGTGTAGTCTCCGTGGATCCATATTCGCATAGGCCTAAATGGATTAATGGAGTACATAATATTGCTGAATGTAACATCGTGTAGACACTTGGGCTTCGAGAGCCCGCCACTGTTTAACGAGGTCGATATCGTTAACAGGAGAAATATTTACACAAACGCTCTAGTATCCACTGAAATATTCGAGTTATCCCTCCTTTCTTGTGTGTGCACGGCCTTTATTGTGACTTCTATACACATGAGAATTTATACGCCATTTCTAGACCCATTTTTGTTTTTGTTGTTTCGTACTCCTACAGCAAATTTATCAAAACTATATTTGGGTTGTTCACGATTTTAACAACAATGATAATAAAAAAAATTAAGGTAATCTATAAATTGTGCGTATACATTTTGACGTTACATTAGCAAAACAGGTAGGCGACACATATTTCGTACATTTTTCATACTGATAAAGTAGATAAGCAACTAATTCGGCAGGATTCTTATCAATCAAGGTTAAAAACGTATACTGCCAAGGTTATAAAGAAGACCTTAAATATTTATGACGTGTCGTCATCGTTCTCAAGTGTAAATGAGGTCTTAATTTATAAACGAAAGACTGCAGAATGCTGTATGGATTGCTCTGTAAATAATTAAGGAGGCAATTCACGAAAGGTTCGGATAAAACATTACCTATCTTGTCTTATGTAGACTCGTTAATAAGGCATCCATCTAAAACCCATCCGAATAGAAAAAGGGGCACAAAATAAAACCAACTTTAATGACAAGGTGTCATGTCAATTTGTCATCCTATACTGAAGAAATAAAAGATTTCGATGGATAACAAAACTGAAAAGCTCATTGAGTATATCAAGATGACAACACTATGAAACTACGTGCTCTATCACATAAATAGAAAACAAAAAAGAAAAGTGAAATCTGTAAAATATTAATAGAATATAATTCTTGTAGATGTACTCATACGAATTTTCCCTTGGGCATTAACAATGTTAACCTTCCACAAAACAAAACCAAACAAACAGCGACCGTACTGCATAACTAATGATGTTTTACAATAAACATTTCTAATTATATCCACCCATAAAGAAATATGAAACGAACTGCAAATGTTAAACAAGCGGATGGGTGAGCATACGGAAATATTTTCATATGCTAGGATGTTACGCAGCTTACATTCTTTAATAGATTCCTTTCAAGACGTGCATTGAAGAAAATTGAGGGCAACCTTTTAGAAAGTGGTCTGTGTCTTCCACTAAGAATTTTCCACCCTATTTCTCCCCTTGAGTGTCCTGTATTACCCAAATGGTAAACAGAAGACATTACAATGAATTTGAAAGCCACTCGATTTTGGTAACAGTTAAATAATTATGTCTCTACGATCAAATCCATTGGGATTGTTAAGAGCTACGCGTTATTGAAGATACTGTTAACCAAACCACCTACTGTATTTAACCTTGCTCTCATACTAAGTGTCAGTACATCAAGAAAATACATTATAGCGAGATAAACCTAAAATGTAGACATAACATCTTACCTAAGCATTCAACACAATACAAAACCCAGTTCTAATTGACACAAAGAGTCTAGACGCCAGAATGGAAGAACGTCTTCATACGGTGTTCAGTATTTGGGTCACGTGCCTTGAAAACGAGTCGACTACTGCAACATCTGAAGGAACCGGGTGGAGGGTGTCTCGACTCCTCACGAAGGGGTTCCATTGAATGGAAGACACAGAAGTTGCACCCTGAAACTAGTGTTATCAGTGAGCAAAATGATAAGTATGACGATTTCTGTGTTCTACCATACGGCGTAGTAAGTACAGATTGACATTATGTAGACATATATGGCTTACTGCTCACATTACCTCCTCGTTTGTTTACTGCACACAATGCGTTATAACATTCACACGCATCTAATCTGCTACATGTACATATAATGTGTCTCTGAGAATCAAGCCTTCTGTGGCAGCTTTATTTTATCGCTATACGGTGGATAAGAAGTTACATAACTGCACCATGACAGATGTATAATACCCACCACGTTATTTTCGCGACAAAAATTCTACCGCAGACGTAGATAATGTGTTGCTGAAATACAAATAACAGTGAAAATCTCATCATTTTTACTCCGACTCCATGATTGAGATCAAAGATAACATTGACTCTGGTTGATTGATGTTCACGTGGATTTCAGCAATTAATTTTATTTTGAACTACCCGCGACTTCGAGTGAAATTTCTTGTTACCTCGGCGCATCGCATCGCCCGCGCTATTACTACGCTTAGCGTTCTTTCTGCCTTTATGTCCTTTGCTCGGCTCCTAAGGGTCGTAGCGTGATGTATAATAGCCTAAAACCTTCTTCAAGAATTGGGCTATGAAATGCAAAAATATTTTTTCAAATCAGACTTGTAGTTCCAAAGTAATAGCGCGTTCAAACAACAAAAAAAACGAATTGTTCAGATTTATTATTAGTTTACAGATATCAGTTTGTCTATTCAAGAGCTACATTATACGCTGCTATAACGCAGACGCCAAAATTATTGTTTGTACTGTTAATAAAACCGAGTTTTTCGTATCGTTGCGTAATGTGGAGAACACAATAGAAAAACTTTTGAAACACCTGTGAAGCAAGTGCTCTCGAGAACTTCAGAGATTCTAGTTAAAAGCAAAATATAAAGAATTCTTGCCAAAACTCTGTCTGAAAACTTTGCTGCCGCTGGTGTATTTAATAGTACCAATAAAAACATGCTTTTACTGAGAAAAAAGGTGAAAACACAAACTACACGAAGTAATACTTTATATTAAAACAAAATGTAAGGACGAATTCTGAACACAGTAGCCAGGGACCCAAAAAAATTAAAACGGATTACAGTAATGAGAAACAAGGGTCCCTTGATGACTCTAAAACCTAAACAAAAAGAAAATACGTCACGAAAGAAGGTGATCAATTACGTGAAAGCGTTTTCATTGCAAAGTATCCCTGAAACGATGACGTAACGGTGACGTATATTTGCTTAAGCCACCGAGCTGTTTTTACTTGGCCGGTACACTAATTGAGCCAAGTCTCTGCTTTAGATCATTAAATATGACAGCTAAGCGTATCGTCTTCATTTCGCTAATTGTTTTTATGTGCGAGGTCTTGACATAATTTCTCTTGGAGATAATAATTGTGAACTCTCTTGAGATCCCTTTTGGGTAATACATACATGGAATTAATTCCAAGGTTAGAGAAAAGGAGATGGTAATAAAATAATGATAGAATCTTATGTTGTAATTGAATTCTCTCGTAGATATTGCTCCAGAGCGAAAGTGTGTCTCGAATAATGAAGACATACATAACTAGGAGCATAGGACAAGTGAAGTTCGAGTTCAAAGGGAATGTTAGCGTTACCTCCAATATAAATGCCATTTGCAGCCGTCTGCTTCGCTATCTCCAAACCCTCACCATCAGCACGAGACGAATGAATACCGTGTCTACTTTGCTTGTTATGTCTTTAAAGTCAAAACAACTGAAGAAGCTACATTATGTTCATGTTGACAGTAAATGTCTATAACATCGAAACCCAGCATTATAATTAATTTCCTCAGCAACATCAACTTTCACTAGGCAAGATTGAGCTACGAATCGTTCGCACTATATCATATGTAGATAATTAATTACTAAGACAGCCTTCCATTAAGACATAGAAGAACAAACGTTACTCATGTTTGTATACCAGTCAGAAAACATCCGAAGGAAATGGCTTTTCTGTGTTCTAGAAATGCTATTATGTGATAAATATAGAAATTGTTATTATAGATAGCAACGGCGGTTTCATATCCTGCTCTGTTTATATTATGTTCTATGAAACAATAGGTTTCTGATGTTAAATTATAATAGGTGAAAGGTAAAAGCACGAAAAGGTGTCTGATGTACAATAGAATAGGTCTTTGATTTTCTTACTATGTTGTCTTTGCACGAGTCAAATGTTGATAGCCTTTTTTTTTAGTCTAGACCCAACAGAAAACACTTTCGGATCCCGAACAAAGTGGGTTGTCAAACCGCATGTTGATTCGTCAAATTTAATAACATAGCCTAAATTCTATATTTAAAAGCAACCGTAACCTGATTTTGTGGTTTACTAAACATTAATATTTCTGCGAATCGTGCTTAATCCACAGTTTTGATCTAACATCTCAATAAATCTAAACAAGTATTGCACAACGTTTCAAACCACAACGTGCACGTGCGAACTTCTTATAATCATATGATTCATCTTTAGTTTCCCATAAATCATACAACTTTAGGGTTGATTTTAAAATTTTCCTCTGAACAACAACCGAAGAAGAAATAGCTAATTCGTTACGTAGTTTCGTTGATTTTATAGGATTTTGATCGTCCATTTGTCACGTATCGATCAGCACATCTGCTTGAAATCCTGACGTTGATGCCGATTCAACCAATGGTGAGGCGTTTAATGTTTATCATGTATCTTTTCTCTGTAATGAGTTATAAACAGACGAATTGAGATCTATTACAAGGTATCTTCTAAAAGTACTGTGATTTTACAAGGTAATTTCATCAATAGCTATGCGCCCGGATTCCAGTTGTGTATAAGTTTTAAAGTCAGTACTAATTTAGCTTTCTCTGTGCCTACCACAGTTTGTTCAGCAGTTTCTGACACTAATTATCTAATTCTATTGAACCTACAACAATATAAAATAATGTCTGAACTCTAAAGGCCATTAACTTATTCATTAAATATTATTACTTCATCATGTTTTCCTTTAAACGGTTCACTTATCTATTTCTTTAATAAAGAATTATTTAGTTCGTTAAACCTTGAAATTTGTGTTTTGGCATGCTCTACATAATTTGTATTGTTAGCGCTGCGTGAGCCTTGTTCTTTACTAAACAAATGTGTGCTTTGTAAAAAGGTCGTCCTCATTAGTTCGGTAGCTATATCAGCTGATTTGACTGTGACTAATGTCCCAATCGGAATTGATCTTACATTGTCAAGTTATGAAATTTCCAGTACTTAGTACGTAAATCAGTTTTAGTGCTCATAAAAAGGTGGCACGGAAACTTATTTCCTTTTGATAGTGCTCGTTTGGGTGCTGTAGACTAAGTTTCTCTTCTTTTCTAGCTAGTTGTTTAATGGTGTGGCCAGGAACACGTGTGGACGTATTCCTGGCCTTTTTCCGATGTCTGCCCCAATAGTTTTAACTTTAACCTTACCTAAAGTGACAGGGTCACTTTCAGCATCCGATATTGGATTTAAAGCAAATATTACAGTTCATAGAATATCTTGATAAAAAATTCTAATAAAAACAGTTCAAACCGACTCCGTTATTTCATGAACTCAACAATCTGCTACGAAATCAGAAACTAGAAACGTCAGATCTTATTCCGCAAAAGGAATATTAACAATATTGTATAATCATCGTCTCATCTATTCCAGTATTCCTTTACCTTAACATTTGATGTTGTTGTTCAAATTAATTTAGTCTTGTTTACTCAATTTACCTATAATATTGTTTTCGTTATGAACTGGAAAGTCTATTAAACAGGACAAACTTCAATCTCCACAATAGCTGTGTTGACATCCCACACTATATTGATAATTTCCTCACCCCTTCCTGCCGGGGTTCGTGGATAAACATCCGTTTCCTGGAGCTCCCTATGAATGTCAGGGTCACCAGGCACACCGTTGGCCTTGCACCCATTTGAACATTGGATATTTGTGGTTTTATTACGCATATCCCAAAAAACTTCGGCCAGTTTTGTCAGTTGGTACGAATACGTCGCAATGCGGTGTGGTATGCTCCACCTTGACTTTTTGTTTTTCTATGGAAACTGGTAGGTATGTTTTGTTGCTTGTTTGTATTGTGCAGTTCAAACTGAAAATTTATTTCGAATCGTCTGGATGCCTAGAATTGAGTACGATGGCTGCAGTTATTAGTATAACAATACTTAAAAAAAAAAAAGTATTACGGGGATGCGCGAAGTAGCCCGTGTAATTTAAATTTTCTTACGTTTTTTTTTTTTGCAATTTCCTGGTCGTCAGTGTCAGATTGTATGTTGATTAAAATATGATTCGCGGTCACATATTGCTTTACAGAATTATAATCATTAGAATCAGCAATACAACTCCTTATTGGCCTCAAATGTCGTAAACTTCATGAAATAGTCATTCGATAAGATAATTATGAACTTACGAGAGCTTTGATGATTTTTATGATTATAATTCTATAAATAAATATTTGATACGGCTGCGAATCATATTAAGATCAATACACATACAACCTGATACTGACCTAAAAATTGCAAAAACCGTAAGGAAAATTGAATTTCACGGGCCACTCGCCTTAAAGGATTGACGTTTATAAACGTCTGATGTCTTGCTACAATTTTGATTAATATCTCTGTTGATGCCTAAATTAAACCATCGAGATTCATGACCACTTCAGGATTTCCGCCTTATTTGACTCTAGGCACAGGAACTACTTTACTACATACAGTTACATAGTTACACGATAAAAAAAAAACAAAATATTTGGAGCTCTTATCAAACAAAAGAAAACTTAAGAGGCTCGTAACACAACAGTCGCTTGTTACTCTGCTATCTCGAGTGTTATTGTCCAAAGTGCCGACGGGATGGGGAGGGAGTACCTACCTACCTCGCACCATGTGGCATAGAGTCCCACTTCCTCCCTACATGTGGTTACTGAGCCAGACGGAAACAAATGACGGCGTCTTACAAGTAAATTACCTTTTGGATGATACAGTCAACCGCACGTTCATGGTATAATTTGACATTGAAAGCTCCCTCTATTACGAGCAGTAGCAGCTGGTTTCGTAGTTCAAGTGTAACTACTACAATGCGGTTGACCGTACATTGTATGTGATTACATCATCGGTTGTGTGTAGTGTTAATTGATTGATTGCCAATGAACTTTATGATCTTCGGCTTCTTTTGCTGTAGACAATGTCTGTATCTAATATGTTCTTGAACGAGCTCTGCTTTATGCCATTTACGCATAAAAAGAAAACTTATTCTTGAAGCTGAAAAAATCTTCAAAAACGTCTATAATTTTAATGATGGGGACAAAATTAATATCCTATAAGACTCCTGTCTGGATGTTTTGGACACCATTCCAAGTTCTTTCTGACAAAATCAACGCTATTTCAGTCTGCAGTCCTAATGCGTGACAGTGAAGTATGTGGATGGTATATCTTGTAGCTCTGACGTCATTCGGTTGCGAAGTTCTGTTCGTAGTAATTGATTGACAGCCAATGATCTAAATTATGTTCTCCAGTTCATCGACTCGATGTTAGCAGGAATAGAAGATTGAGGGTCCAAATTCGACGTTATGTCATGCGTTTTAAAGTCGAAAGTGCATCGTCTGCGAAATATTAGTAGATTGTTAGTAGTTCATCTCAACATTGTTGCTAAACTTGTCCCGAAACACGACACGCTATCTTCTTTCCTCCGGTCCGATGGAAATATTCAGGTACAATCAATATTTATGCGTATACCCATCATAAACAGAGGAAAATTGTAACTAAAACAAAAACACTGGCCCGTTGAATAAATAAAACTCGTTCCAGAATAACGTATGGCTCCCGTTTGAAGTACTGGACCCGTCCCGCTGCGCCACTTTCTTTTATTGCCTCTGACGTCACCGCCCACCGGGCTTATGAGTCGAGAATGTCAAATTTGAAGTTTTAAATTGTTGCTTGAATTCGCGTGGGCTGGTTGCATCTTTATTTAGGCTACAAAGCACCATAAATATAAACATTATTAAAACATACGGGAATCTTAACGAGCTACACGATTACTACTAACTGGACAGGTCCACTGAAATCTGTGGTTTATTTCTCAAAGGACCATTTCATGATATGACCAAGATTATGTCTGGACTTAGAGACTGTTTACCTCTGAGTTTGTTTTGGTTTTATTCTCAGAGTAGTCGATTCATTCAACACCGAATTCATCTAGTTTAAAGAAATACGTGTATAAGTGTTTATAAAGCCCTAATTACAGAAATAAAATCATTTGTCACTAGCTTTTGCCCGCGACTTCGTCCGCATGTAATTCATTGTACCACCACCTCACCACCCCCTTGCATCGCATCGCCCGCCCGCGCTTTTACTTCGTTTTCGCTTATCGTTCTTTCTGCTCGGCTCCTAAGGGTCGTAACGTGATGTTAAATAGCCTATAACTCATTCACATTTCTCAAGTATTATGCTATCAAAAGCAAAAATATTTATTCAAAACCGACTAGTAGTTCCAGAGATTATTCCATACATACAAATACACAAAACCTCTTAAATTATAAAGAGGTTTTGTTTATTTGTATGTATGGAATAAACTGAACTGTACTAATATTAATTAGTATAGATTTCGCTATGGAACTGGCTATAAAAAAAAAAACAGGATCAGAATTTACTAACAAATGACGTCACTTAAATATAAACCAGGTATCGTCATCATTCCCTAAGCTCCGAGCTCAAAGGACCAAATTCGGCTTAACATTAAACTTCCCTAATTAGGTCGTGAGCCCAAGCAAACATCCCCGGAACACAGAAATAGTTACGGGTAACCTTCACTGTGCCATTGTGGCTTATTTTCACGTAGTAAGCTTATGAATATGAAAGTGGAGGTTCTAAATGTGGGATGTCGCTTTGGGCGTTTTGTTCTGTGCGTCTGCGCCTATTCGTCAAGGGAACTGGTTTGGAATGTGGAGGCTATAATTAGCTTACATTGTATGGTCTGCAAGTCGTGGGCAGGTGGAAAGGTGGAAATTAATTGTAAATGTATGTACGTAATGTTTAGTTACTACTATCGATTATCTACTGATAATGCAAAGGGTTTGTTCCGTCTGGTGTTAAGACGAAAACCTCTGCCAATTGCAAATGCTATCATGATCATCATTGACAGCCTTGTTCCGCCATTGCTATGGAGACTCCCTCTTTTTTTCCATGTTTCCCTGATCTGTGCGAGTGTCATTCAGGTCTTCCCGCTGTATAATATACAACTGCAAAATAGTTGTCGTAAATAAAAGTAAGAATGCCTTAAATGTCTGCCTTAAATTCACCAGTTCCTTAAGATACCCATCAAATAGACACGAAGGCAGAATTTGGTATGCAGTAGGTAGTATTTTCTCAATTACAAATTAAAAAAGGCAAACCAATGACACATTCAACGTATCGTAAAACTACGCTAGAAGCGCGCACGCAGGTCGATCGCACTCGCGTGCGCATACACGTGGTCGATCACACATTCAGACCGACGCGGCGCCTACGCTTTAGCATACACTCCCTTCTCAATTGAAATGCATCAAATAACGCTCAATTTAAATTATAATTGATACAGGACGGGATGTTTACTTTGCATAGGGACTTCGGATAATATTGAAATGAGTAGATCAGCCGTTGATTAAAGCATTATTTGGGTCGGCCAACTATAGTCATTCCAAGAAAGAAAAACAGTTGAAATAACGCAAAATTAATTCAAGAAGATAAACTAGGTATAAGTAAGTACTGCTAATTTCATGAGTCGAAAAGGAACTGGTTAAAAATCGACTTTATGACCTTCAATGAAGTTGAAAATATTCTAAACTGAAATACAGAAGATAAATTTCTAGAACAACCTTGTCGTTGCTAATTGTTTCTAAAGAGTTATTAATACGTTGCTCAGTTTAAAAAATATCCCTTTTAGTACGACGTAAATATAGCAATTAGTTACTGCTACTGAACTATTAAGATAGTTCACGTGTTACGCTCGCACGTGATATGCAAAACAGGTGACTCATCTATGACAACAATTTAGAGGTCAGACTGTCTTGTCTTCAGTCTCCTTTGACTCATCAAACGGTCACTCCACAGGAGCTGTTCTACTTAAGTGCTCTCAACAGTTACAGAGCCCTTAAGCATGCGCAAGTTGAGTGGCTTCCACTCCAGTTACCAAAATGGCTGACACAGAATATAATTATAGTATAAAAGCATATTGAAAGGTTTTAGTCCTGCATAATGAGTACCACTTGTAAAAATATGCAAACTGCGATATATTAGGTTGGGGAAAAAGTCTTTTCGCATTATAGTATGTATGAACTTGTAATAAAAATCTCTTTGGCTATACTATTTGTTTCTGGCTGGTTTTGGTATCATTGAAAGTTTAAATTTTAAAGAACATAATTCCAAATTCAAATTAGGAAAATGTGTGATTTTCATTTGTTTTTCGTAGGTACTGTCAAGATGAGTGAATCTAATGAAGAAATTTGATACATTTTAAAATTTTACTACAAAAAGGTAAAAATGCAAAGCAAGCCGCGAAAAATATTTGCGATTTTTATGGACCTAGTGCAGTGTCTGTGAGAGTAGCACAAATTTGGTTTAAGCGTTTTCAATCCGGAAATTTTGATGTCAAAGATGCACGTAGCTCTGGTCGCCCTATTACGGATAAAATGGATGCCATTTTTGAAAAAGTGGAGCAAGATTGGCATAACAGTAGTTACGACGTAGCTGAAGAACTGGGAATTGACCACAAAACAGTTTTGGCACATTTCAAAAAAACCGGGTACACAAAAAAGCGCGATATTTGGGTACCTCACGAGCTTACTGAAAGAAACCTAATGAACCGTGTACTCATTTGTGATTCCTTATTACGACGTAATGAAACCGAACCATTTTTGAAGAAGCTGATAACTGGTGATGAAAAGTGGATCACGTACGACAAGAACGTGCGAAAAAGGTCGTGGTCAAAGGCCGGTCAGGCTTCACAGACTGTGGTGAAACCCGGGTTAACTCGCAACAACGTGATGCTGTGTGTGTGGTGGGATTGGAAGGGCATTATTCATTATGAGCTGTTACCACCAGGCAGGACCATCGATTCTGAACTCTACTGCGAACAACTGATGAGATTAAAGCAAGAAGTTGAGAGAAAGCGGCCGGAATTAATCAACAGAAGGGGTGTAGTTTTTCATCATGATAACGCTAGACCTCACACATCTTTAGCCACTCAGCAGAAATTAAGAGAGTTTGGCTGGGAGGTGTTAATGCATCCGCCGTATAGTCCTGACTTTGCACCTTCAGATTTCCACCTGTTTCGGTCTCTTCAGAATTCTTTAGGCAGTGTCAGGTTAACATCACGAGAGGACTGCCAAAACCACTTGTCGCGGTATTTTGATCAGAAGTCCCAAAATTTCTATAGCAATGGGATCATGTCCCTACCTACAAGATGGCAAAAAGTTATCGAACAAATGGTACCTACATACTTTAGTTAAATGTAAATAAACTATATAAAAAAACGTTTTGAATTTTCTTAAAAAATGCGAAGAAACTTTTTCCCCAACCTATTATGTTCTGATTAGGCAATCCATTCTGTGACATACACAATGCAATAGTACTGAGTTTTATAAGTTTTGACCAAAAAAGCGATGGATGGACTGTGAGAATGATGATATGGCTACCGAGATGACGACAAATAGAGAAAAAAAGGAACAAAAAGACATGTTGCGCTGAGCCCAATAAATTGGGATAAAGGCTGATAATGACGATATATGTTTTGGAGGGAGAACCTATGAAAACCGTTTATGAAGGGTCAGGTCTCTAATTTATTGCTAGGTAGCACCCAACAAGTTTAGATATATCCTACTAATATTATAAATGTGAAAGTTTGTGAGGATGGATGGATGTTTTTTACTCTTTCACGCAAAAAATACTTAACGGATTTGGATGAAATTCGGAACACACATAGTTTATAACCTGGATTAACACGTAGGATACTTTTTATCCCGGTAGTACGTTCCCGTGGGAAAATTTCCGACCTCCACACGGGCGAAGCCGCGGGCAAAAGCTAGTAATTAATATCCGTAACTCAAAAGTAGCAATTAATAATGCCCTAAAACTTTACAGAACTGTCCCAACTATAATTTGCAGCCAGATTTGGGCAACAAGAAGGACATTGACATGGCTTAACTTCGAAAACCATTAATCAACAACCTAACCAGACCACCTTAACCTTGCAATAACGTGTTATTTATATATAATCTATTTGTTTATATGAATATATAAAATAAGTTTTGACACACGTAAACACATTTTTTTTCGCGTGGGGTACGATTGAAGAGATTTGGCACGTATCCAGATGAATACGATAGCGTGTGTTATCGTATTTGAAGCTTGTACGTGAACATGTACACGCAGTTTTTTGCGTTACGTACGTTTTCGCCAAATCCTTTTTAAAGACAGACAATACGCGTGTTTTGTCGATGGATTTCGAAAGCCCGAATTTAAAGGATTCACCAGCAGTTTCCGCCAGAAATATTTTTCAAAAAGCATCTGTATTTCTTAGGTACTATAAAACCGCCTAAGTTTCGCGCAATATTCTATGTCAATGGCGAGCAATTTTAGGAGATACTTTTGATCTTTTGTGTAGGTGTACCGTGTGTACGACGCGCATATGAGTATCTATGTGCTAATAAGCTTTTGTCACGATTAGAAACTCTAAAATTGTCGTTTACGGGGAAAATATATGTGAATAATCCCAAAATTCTAGCCTCTGACCTTCCGTAACTTTGTTAACCCCCTTGATCGCTTCGCTTCGCGTCATGAAAAATGCTTCAATGCCGTTTTTTTAAAAAACATCTTTCTTATCTCGTTAAGGTCCTCTTGGAAACCTTATACCGAACAAACGCGCAATTTTAAGTATCTTCAAGTATTTGCTAGGCTGGGCCATCAATTTTGCGAGATGAATAATTTCGATCGTATTTTTATTCACGAAAATACTACATTAAATGTGACTGAGTCTTTGCTGTCCCAGATAAAACCTATAAGCGTCAGAGCTAAAGGATTATGTACCCCAAAACTATAGTTTAGGGTTCCCTAAAGCGGCATTCTCTTTATACAAAGCATTTATATTTCAGGCCGCAGACTGTAGACGTATCTTCCCAGCAATATCGTCAGTAATTTGTTTAAACTACGACCTCACTTGCAAAATGGTTTTTATATTCAGAGCAAAGCTTCTTGTTACGGCTCCCAGGTTTCAACATAATGAATTTAGCACTTCTGGAGAAATATACTTTAGTTCCCTGTAAGTATCATGAGTATCGTTCATGATTTTGTAGATCGGGTACGCTTTTAGTCAGCATGTTTCTCGAGTATCTGACTACCTTGTTTCAAACTCGACTTACGCCCTTAATTGTGAGTCCTGGAAATCTTCCTGTAATCCCCGAAGGTTTAGGCAGAACTGTATCTATTGTACCTACATTTCACCAGTTATGTTTAAGTCCCATGTAATAGCCCATTGCCATCAACTGGACACATACTCCCGGCTGTTACAGAGAAATTCCTGATTGAAGAACGCAATAACACTGCCCGACCCGGGAATCGAACCAAGGACCTCATGCTCAGCAGTAGCGCCTACGACCACTACACCAAATCTTGAAACTAGCACTTAGTTAAACCGTATTTTAATAAAACATGATCATAAATCTGTCCTTAGTCGTCTGTTTCCGAAACGTATGCTATTTTTGATGCCAAAATATCGAAGTTACCAAGTGTTCCTCCAGTGATTCATGTGTGCATTATGCTTTAAAGGCCGTGGCATTGAAAGCTGGGGGAGGTGATAAATGGCTTACCGTCTGATGTAGTTTTCCCCCTACGGCATTCAAGTAGCAGGTTGTATGCATTACTTGCTAACAGCTAGCTATTTATTTTATGTAGCTGTGCCAAAATGTTTCAACATTTTTGCTTCTGTTCTTGAGTTGGTTACATCAACTAGGAATACCTTTGTAGGTTGTCGTTTCCTGTTTTCTTGTTTAGTCGAGAGGTCTTGGAATGTTTATTTAGGAAAGCGAAGTACCCAATCAAGACTCATCCGCTCCAATTTTCTCGGAAGAGCCTCTCCAAGCTTCGGTCTTGAATTATTCGATACAACGCAGTTACTAGGAGCACGCGAACGCAAATTGTACATCGATTTTCAATTTTGAACCCAAATTGGAAACTTATTTCTATTTATTATGTTCTGTGCAATGTCAAGTCAAAGGATGAAGCAATTTTTCCATTGTGAATTAAATTTTGTCTTTACTTATGTACCTACTTATCAGACTGTATTGTAAAATTCGACGATCGATAAGGGTCTATCAATTGTTTTAATAACTTTGAAAGGTCCTTACGGACTCAAGCGAAAACCGTCCATTTGTAAATCTCAAAAGAACAATAATGTAGCTCTATTCTAAAACTAATTAGGTTTCTCTAAAATCTTGTCTATTTAAACTTAATAAGCAAGGTGACCTGAGACTGTGTCGAATTTGGAACGTCCTACAGGTCGTCTGGACTTCAAATTGCGCAGATACCGTTTCGGTCTCACAAAAAACTAGCAGTATAGATTTTTAAAGAAACAAAGTCTTTTCCAACTGATCAGAAAGAACTAAGAAAAGGTTTCAATTTAAAAAAGGTTGATATGTATGCAGACTACAGGCCACCACTTTAGCGGAATCGAGGGATCGTGCTAGATTGTAGGATCTTTCCAGAAGCTCAGTTGCATAATGAAATTGATTAAACATCGTTGCATGATCATGTTGATGTTTGGCGCCGGACGGCCGGCGCAGATAACCCTTTATGTTCTGTTAGTGTTAACTACGCGTCACTTCGTCAGATAATTTTGCGGTACTATCAGAATATTCACTCTCAGATCCATTTAAAAGCTTTTTAGGGGCTTACCTTGTACTGCAAACTGAGTTAAACATAACTGGCGAAATGTGGGTGTACTATAGGTACACCTCTGCCTAGTCCTTCGGGGATTACATGCGTAAGTTATGCTATTATGTACATCTTAATTATACATTTATTATGAAGTCTCATAAAAAGTAAAAACTACTGATCAGTGGTCTCTTTGAAATCACGAATAACCTTTAATTAGTCTCAACATTTTAAAGTAAATAATTTAGTGTATCCTTGTGGTTCATACATAACGGTACCATACCTACCAGTACGGTTACTGGATCCCTCGAGATATTATTTATTTACAAAGGTATCTTCTAAGACGATGTCGACGCCCTCTGTTCGTATCTCATGAATCATAATTTACTCATAATCGATCCTTACATGGGACGCGACTGAAGCTGTGCAAAAAATCTGTTCTTATAAAAGAATTTTGATTTTCAAATGTTGAACCGTTTTATTTCTCACTGGCTTAAGAGAAATTGCAAGAGCATAAAATAAAACGTTTGTGTGGGCTCACTTCAAGTACTTATTCTCTATAACTAGTGGCTTACGCACAGCTGAGACAGAAGATGGCGCCACCTAAACACATGAATAAAGCAAATAGTCAAAGTGGCGCGGCAAATTTTCTCGGCTTTATTTTTTAAATTTACTTCGGCTAAGTTTCATCCCTGTTAATGTATATCCTGACCGGATAACTTCAATTGATCAAGGGTTCTTACTTACCTTTCCATGCAAAGATGTTGGTGTTGCCTATAGTTCCAAATACTAAACCTTCTTCTCTCTTGTTCCAGTTGACGAGAAGATATTCTGCTGCCACGGCGGCTTATCTCCAGACCTGCAGGCGATGGAACAGATTCGGCGGATCATGCGGCCGACCGACGTGCCCGACCAGGGCCTTCTCTGTGACCTGCTGTGGTCCGACCCAGACAAGGACACCGCCGGTTGGGGCGAGAACGACCGCGGTGTCAGCTTTACATTCGGAACTGAGGTAAGGGAACTTTCTAGAATTTCTTTTTGTTCCAAAAATACCTTTGGATCCTTTGCAACTGTATCAAGATGTGAATGAAGAAAGATGGTTCTAGTCTGTTAAGCTCCATATATTTAAAGAAATGGAACAATGATGGCTGTACCACGTCTAATAGAGCCCCTGTAGAGAGGTCTCGTAGCTTTGTACATGAGGTAGACTATGCGAAGAAAGCCACGTTTCGAGATCATGTTTAAAATATTATCCCTGACCTCTTCTTTGACCTGGCCATAGATTCGCTACAAAATTGCTGCAGTAGGCTTAAAGTAACGCAATTAAACATTCTCCAAAATGGTCTAAAGTTTAGTGACTCGAGCACGACACGAATATTTCAGCGTTGAAACTTACTCCGTGCCTTACATAGTCTTCCACGTGCCAAATGAAAGCTTGCTTTATATTGCCGCGGTGCGAGATGCTGCAGTACCTACGCTGTTTGCCAAATTAGAATAGCTTGAACTGGCTCACTGTTCTAAGTGTTCATTTTTGGCAAGGAAATAAGGTTTTAGCATTTAAGTTGTAAAAGGTAATAAGGTAGTTGTAGCGGCATCTACAACGCCATATGCGAGCTATGCGTCACACTGACGTCACGGAAAATCCTGCATCGCGCAACCAGAGTTTACCGCGCAACTAGGATATATACAACGTCCCGACATCAAACGTCGGGCAGTTGCCCCCCAGACACAACAACCGTCTGGTTGGAGGATCCTCCCTTTTCTATGGGGGTCTGAGTGAACTTTACACCCTGTTTCTCATACCTCTATATAGTTAGGTTTTGGTAACCCCTCCAACCCCAGCCAGCCTCTGCCCAACCCTTCGCGAAAACCAACTTGATGTTTTTGTGTATATATTCTAGTAAGGTCACGCTCTAAATGATGAAGATTTTAATCGTGGGGTTTTTCACAAATTCATATTCTTGTTTTGCTGCCATTAATATTGGTGCAGATTACTTTGAGCGCCGACCATACTAAGAAAACAGCTGTATTTCACTAGCACGAACCACAAGAATAATGACGAAGAAATCAGGAGCTGTCAAACTAATTTACATGTTCAACTTCAATATAATTTATGCGGCATATTATAAGTGTCGTCCAAATCTGTTTTGAGTTTTAGCGCCACGTAATTTTACAGCTTCGTCTTCCACATATTTCCTGTTTTATGTGCAAATTAAAGATAGAAACAAGTAAATTCAATGCCGATCGATGTGGAAATTCACGATCGACGTAAAAGCATTAGTAAGTCATTGCAATGTAACTCATTAAGGTAAGGTAAGGTTTAAATTAGAATGATTGTCGAGAGTTTTGTCAAACTCATGCCAATCATTCTAATTTATACTTTATATTAATGAGATAAAAGTTAAAATGCAATGACTTACTGATAGTTTACTTTCAAGACCACCAATGGACGCCTTTCGGCTGAATTGATGATTATGAATGCAACTGTACAGCCATTGTCAATGCTCAAAATTCATTTTACTGGTTACAATTATCCTTCGAAGAAAACTAAATAAATAAACCCTATCTTAGACAAACAAGCTCAAAAGGTGAGCTCGTGGTACACACTGTTATCAGCGCGTGCACTGCTTCATGCAACGCATCCGCATGGCTGACCTCTATCCACTATCACAGTCTGTCAGTCTGTCACTGATTACTCTGCTTGTGTTAGATTGTGTAGCACTGGTCTGACATGTGCCACGTGCTTATTACCTGGGTCTATAAAGGATAGAAAAGTACTTTCGCTTTTCGGACATAAAAGTCCTTTAATAATGTCCTAGCAGCAATATGCGAGAGTGCTGTTTCGGGGATCACATTTGATAGTGGCAATGTAGCTGAGCCCTCTAACAATAAGCTAGAGAGTGACATATACTAGTTACATACAGATAATTGAACCTTTTGCTAGTATTTATGGAAACTTAGAAATACGCTGCGAGATCCTCACATTACCTGTCTATTCGCAAGTAATCGACAAAATATCTGATCGGATCTTATTTTGATACTAGGTACTAGCTGCTGCCTGCGACTTCGCCCGCTTGGATGTCGGAAATTATCCCACGGGATCGTGCTACCGAGACAAAAAGTAGCTTATGTTATTCCTTATAACATCATCTATCTGCCAGTAAAAGTCCCGTTAAAATCGGTTCAGCCGTTTCGGAGATTAGCCGGACAAACAGGCAGACAGACAACAACTTCAACAAAAAAAATGTGTTCTATGTACCTCATATACTTTCATGTGCATTTAGTAAAATGTTGTTATTTTGACATTACAAACAGACGCTTCAATTTTATTTATTTGTATAGATTTATACGTAGATAGATTAACTTTCCCTTAGTTCTAGATGACAAACAACGACGGACCTGCAACAAAAAAGGAACCCGAGGATTAGGGCCCCGTTGTTTAAGTCCTAGTTTTTCTAAACCATCTTCTCGTTTCAATTTGCAGGTGGTAGGCAAGTTCCTGTCGAAGCACGAGTTCGACCTGATCTGCCGCGCGCACCAGGTCGTGGAGGACGGCTACGAGTTCTTTGCCAAGCGGCAGCTCGTCACGCTCTTCTCCGCGCCCAACTACTGCGGCGAGTTTGATAACGCAGGTCAGTACTTAAAACAAGCAAATAGTAAGCAAGCAGACGGCCCACCTGATGGCGAGGTCTCCGCCGCCTATGGACATCTCTATTACCTTTGCAGATGCGTTGCCATCTCAGACACCAAACTGAACTCATCTTGTGCCTGTTATTTTATAACCACAGCAACGCTGCTTGGGGGCAAAAATATACTTGTCTTCCGAACTCCCCAAAATATTTAACATGTAAAAAAGAAACAATGAAAATACGTTTATTTGTGATAAACGCATATAAAAAACAGAGTAAAACAAAGAAACACAAACAGGAACAGGTTTGGGTAAAATACGCGTCACATCCACGCTGAACTGCAATCGCTTACCACATGCTCGCTCGCTGTACTGCAAGCAGCCACCGCGTTTTTCAGTCTAGATGTCAGATATAATATTTGGCCTTCATTATCTAGGCTGAGGCTAACCATGATGCTAGTCCCCACGTGTAACAAAAGAATGTTCGAACTGATGTCCGAACATTGATGCCCACCTTTTTTTTGTCGATCGTCCGAACCTTGTTGGATGATCCAAAAAAGGCAAGCAAATACTTCCATAACTTCAATTACTTGTCTAACCTTAAATTGTTCAATTCCAGGTGCCCTCATGTCAGTGGACGAGACACTAATGTGCTCGTTCCAGATCCTAAAGCCGGCCGATAAGCGCAAGCTCTATTCCGGCCTCAACATGGGCCGACCCAACACGCCGCCACGCGCGCAGCCCAAGAACAAAAAGAAGTGAGTCCACACACACATACACAACTGTTGCACTAACATTGTACACGTGCACCGAGTAGTAAGAATGTTGTGCTCATGGACCAATCAGAAGTCAGCGTTATGACACGACACCTCTGTTCCTCCAATGGGCGTAGATAGAGTATTCTTTAAATTAACTGTCATCGTATAACATAAGAGATAGCAAGTCTTTGACAGTCACTTATAAACTGGTATTATGTAATGTAGTCGAGTAACACTTTCGAGTAATTGCTGGGCCCCAGTTGTTGGGGTAAGGCAAAAAGTTTGCATACGCGAAGGAGATAGAGAAAATATATTTCTGTCTCGTTTACTCTTACTGCTGGATCTAATAAATGTGTCCTTGTCTCATTATTATTTAGTGATTTTTCTATTGCTTATACTCTGTCTACGCCAATGGTTGTTTCCCGTTTGATCACACCATACTTACTGCTCAGTGTAGACATAATACGATGGAAATTATAGGGAAAAAATGGGTGTGAGTTTGGTAATAAAGCATGATAATGGATAAAAGTATCGCGAGGGGTCGTAATTCGCGAACGACCTTACATGTGGCCACTGCGGGCAGTATTGTTAATAATATCCGTAATTGAAAATCATTCAGTGGCGTTTTATGTCGAAACCATATTATTTTTATCGTGTGAATAGACACTTGATGCAATTCATCGTTATATTCGATTGCCAACTAGGACAACCCTCATTTATCTAGAGGTGATGAGTAAAGTTCTACTCGTCAAATAAAAATAGTGATGAGCGCTACGTTATTTTAAATAACGTGCTTCACTTTTATTATATTTTTTTTGAACACCACGCTACTTCATTATTTCCAATTTGACTGGTTTACCGCTCAGTGTTGCCAGATTATCAGAAGCATAAATTATAAGTTCATATTATTGCTTTATTGCCAGACTATGCCAAATTTAGTTATATTGAGTATGAATTGAATTGGTTATAATAATGTGAAATTGTATGCGAATAATAGTTATTTAAGTCATGTAATGCTAACAGCTGGGGTTTTAAAAATGTAAGTGTACTATTTAAGTGACATGTAAGAAATAAAGCATTCCCCATTTAATTCGGTAGTTTGAATTTCGTAAATAATACCTTAGGAGTTGACACACCCCAATCGAAGTTTTTAAAATTCATAGGTTTTTTAAAGAGCGGATTTGGTCATTCGGCAAACCAGCCTCGTACACTCACAGATACTCAAATCCACATACATAGACATACAGGATGCACAATTGCACACATATATAGCAGAAAGGGGGGATTAAAGCCGAGCGACGGTGGTGGAAACGTGTTTCTCAGTGAACTAGAATCTCTAAAGTATCGGATAATGGGGATGTAATGTTCTTAGCGATGAGTTAAGACTTCTTTCCTTAAAATCATGCTGAATTGAAAAAGTACAAAGTATTTTTGCTTGCAAAATAGATTTTTGTACATTGAACCAACCGTAGATAGGTAAGTCAGTTGGCAACCACGTTTTCTCGTGAGCTGACCATGTTAGAAACTGACACATTAACCCATTATTAAAATTCAACAAGGGCCCTTTGTAATTCCTTTTTTTATATTCAATTGCGCCATTTGTGAAGGTTTATTTTATACTATTAGATGTCTATTTGTGTTACTCAAAAAATAAAACAATATATTTTATAACCGCAGAGACATTATATGAAGCCGCTACACAGAAAGGTACCATACGATGTGTGACGTTTGAAATGCATCTTGCCATAAATTAACAAACACATTTATTTTTTTGCACTGGTAACATTCACTGGGGCTGCATACTCGCACAAAACTAATAATCTATGAAAAACGCCTAACTATTGAAAATTTTATTTTTAAAGTGATACATCAAAATGTTTTGAACATGAAAATCTATCTGCCATTAGAGTTTTAAAAGTATTGAAACTTGTCTTTAGTGTAAATAACTGTTTTCATGCAAAGATTTAAATCGTTAGATTCGCCCGGCATCGTCAAAAGATGGTCACGTTTCTCTTTCGTTGACAATGACATTTGAATAGCATGACCTAAGTACTCTGAGGGCAATTCTAACGATTTAAATCTATGGTTTTGGTGAGAATTGTGTGCAAAGAGTAATCATTTAAAAATTAAGTTTGTTACAATAAAACAAGCATTTGTAGTATGACGTTTTTTATAGGTCATATAAAATGCAAGTGCATGATTTCTTATGGCGGCGCGAGGCGTAGGCTGTGTGTGGTAGTAGGAACTTCATAACTCTTAACATCCCATTTCACCGCCCCTAAATCACTACGGTGAACTTGTTTGACAGATAGGTCATACAGTTTCTGATATATTGTTTCTGGAAGTTCATGTCTATCTTCAGGCAATCGCGGTACTGTATGAAGATGGCTTGCGACGTTTACTTGTTTAAAAAAATCCTTTAATATTGATTGCTAAATGTGAGGAAACAGATGTCATACTACATCGTTTACGGGCCCGCAATACAGACGCACTACTGTAACTGTAATTTATTGGACCGATAGCTATATTTTTATAGTTTGTAAGCTATCACAGGTGTCGTTATACAGGGTCGCTGGTTTACTAGGTCTAACAAACGCCCGCTAAGAGATGTGTCGGCCATTTTGTAAGAAGGGAATGACACATCTCTTGTCATAGTAGGACTTAAGCACTCGCGCCGCCAATTCAGTGTTTGTCTGTCCTACATTTTAAATATCACTATCATTGTTTTTATTATTTTTTATTTCATTACTGTTTATCGTAAATAGCAGGACTTATCTTTTTTAATGTACAAAACTTAAAATATTTTAAGAACTGTGCTCAATATCTAAATGAATTTGTATCATTGAAAGTTGGAATAAGAATACAAGATTCATGTGTCAAATTGCAATGTATGACATCATCTCACGTACTATTTTGTGTTTGTTCCCGATCGCCAGTTAATCGCCCCACCCTGCGCCTGCGTCGCCCCGTCGCCGACTCGCATGGACTCCCACGTACCTACTTATTGCCTACCTTACAAATACTAGTAACTTAGACAGCGATAAGGGACTTTATAGTAATACGACAGTTTGCTAATTTTACCTTCCATTGCGCGTTTTGATCTTGTTTGTGACCTACAATTGAAAACCGCGCAATGGATGATAAATAAGTTTTTGTATCATATTTATAGGGTGTAGTTTTGTAGAGAGGGGGCTTATTTACTCACTGCGATGTAACAAAAAATGACAAAAATGCCATTTTAAATAATGATAATTCACTGTGTCAAATAGCTTGGCTTGTCCAGTCCTTTTTGAGTAAAATGGTCGGTGCAAGGCCATTTTAGTCTTCAGCTTAGTTTTCAGATATTCATTCTTCGTCTACTGAATGGCTATTGAGCAAAACAAAGATTTTGTATTGTTCCTTTTCGCTCTTCTATTTTATAAAATAGAATACATTTTGTACATTTTTTTATCGTCTATGAAATCTTGTGACTGTCAAGTATTAATTTTATAGCTCTCTGAAGTTAAATTGTTCACAGATTATGTAAAAATGTTATAAAGAGAGTGAAGTAAGATTTAAAAAATTGATATATAACTTTGTTAAAAAGTAACCAAATATTACTTACCTTAGTAACATCTAGATTTTAAATATAAAATAAAAATTCAACTGCGTAGGATAAGAGGAAGTGGTTTTAATTCAGCTTGCAAGATTTAACCAGTACATACTAACAAGGTAAGTTAAATAAAGGCTTGTAATGTCTGTAAGGAAGCTAAATCTTCCTTCCAAAATCTCGCTTCTCTCCCTTTAGTACATGTTATATTATTTATCGATTTAAGTCGGTAACCTAAGTTAACTATTGATCAATTGCTGGACAATTGTCCCTCGGGCGAGTGCGTTAGGACTAACACTGTTAAAACTTTGCCGTAAGTTGAAAAAGAGACCAGGTATGTACCATACCATGTATGCAAATCTTAACTGCGTTTAAGAACTGTCAGTGTCAATATTCCACCAAAATGATGACACTGACAGCGGTAGAGATGTGCCTATAAAATAAATTGATCAAGTATCATCTGAAGGCCATTTTTGTGATGGGGTGACGTAAGATAATTCTTGCTCTCAAAAAGTTTGCGGTCGAATTTAATGGTCACATTTTGATTTACGGCAATACCAGCCAGTCACATTTCGATCAACAGTAGTAAATTAAGTCTCATTTTATTTTTTTAATCATTAAACGAGTTTTCAGGATATTGTAGCAAACAGCTAATGTCGTTAAGTATTTTTTTATTCATAAACAAAATGGCGGTCTAGCATTCGGCTCTGGGGCTCCCCGTGGGCGATTCACATGTGGACGGATGTGCTCGTATGCGCGTAATGATAATGTCTGTGCAAATGCGTGTATGTATGACTGCCCCCAGAATGCTTGTGTCGAATTCAATATTCAACAATTAATGTAAGGTTACGCCCGCGGCTGCAACTTCGACTTCTCCCCCCTTCCCTCGACATTTTTGTCGTACCCCCCTTTTTACCGATTGCGCGACAGCAAAGAGAGGGTTATGTTTTTATTGAGATTATTTCATTATTGACCGCAGGGTGACGCGATATGATTCATGTCGAAGTTGTGTCGCTGTAAAATTTAATGACAGAATTCAATGATGGAAATATTGGAAGTATGATAAGTAGTAAGCATAAATATCGTAACGAAGCCGTAGTTTGTTGATAATATAATAAACAAAACGCCCACAGTAATTGACCGTTTTGGTTGAAATTAGCCAAGTACTATGCTAGAACTCTTTAATAAAACTATGTACTTGCTTGCCCCTAATCGATGACAACACGTGCATTCCCTCACAAGAAATACACACATCTTGTTATAAGGAATGATCTAGATTTAAAACATAGTTACATAATGTGACTTTGGAGTAATAAATTCATTTTCAAGTAGCAAGTGTTTTTATCCCTGTAACTAGTACGAGAAAAAACTTCCTTACCATGCATTTACACTATTTAGTAATAGCAATTACATTGCTATAGTAACGAGCAATTATTTGTACCCAATTCCTAGCCTTTCTGACCGTTTGGTTAATACGTACGAAGCATAGTTTCATAGCTTATTTTATGGGACTCTTGTCTACGAAATCTATTCAGAGGATCAGTTAAATTCAAAATATATTGGTAAGTAAAGTAAAACGATTCGTTGTATAATTGGAACCGGTTGATAAGCATTTAAATAGGAGCCAAGTGGTCAATATGTGGGCGTATTTAGATGTAAAAGTTACACCGTCCCCTCAGGCCGGTCAATAGGACTATGTGTAGCATTGCTTTGTCGCCCTACTTCTTATGCGATCCTAGTTCGCACTATGCTTCGCGCGAAAGATGTCGCTTACATATGTTTAGAATACCAACCGATGATTTTAACCGTTGATGGGGCGGTCATTGTGTCTCTAGAAAACGCTAGAAATAAAATTAGAATTTCTCTGACGATTTTACTGTAACATGAAATTGTTGAAACAAACTTGATATTCGAATCATGAAATCAACGGTTAAATTCGTCAGTGTTGCAAAACTCCACCGATAGTTACCATACGGAAAAAATAAAAAGGTCGCATAAGAGTAAAGGGTAGAAATAACTGAAGATTTTCTTTTATTTAATTGCTATTGAATGTGTTAGACTGATACCCGCGGCTGACTGCCGATCAAATTGAATCATTGGTCTATGTATGTAAAGAATTGTATATTAATTTCTTAAATAAAATACTTCTGAAATTTTTAATGTTTTATTTATTGTGCCCTAACATTGTATACTACTCTAATCAGAATAATAATAAAAGACGAGTTTTCAAGTGAAGTGCATTTAGGAAATTCTTGAAATATTTTTCTACTTTTCATTGACATTTACTAGCAGCGTGTAATAGGAGAATGAAGTCTTTAAAATCTGAAAATAAACAAAATCATTGTAGCCAATTCTCAGGTACTCTACTCATTACCGTTCAAACATAGATCTTCCAACTTTTGGTAGGATAAAAAATTGCAAGAAATGGCAACCCTAACCAGAGTTGCCACAAAAAGATACGTACAACAACAAAAGTATGCAGATCCATGGGCAGAAACCGGCCAGCCCTCACGACAAGTGGGCGTCTGTTAGCCAGCAGTATATTGAGCAGAACTCTTCGTGGACGGACACCCATTGTTTGCCACATGCTTTGGTAAGCTGCCGTCGATACGCGGTCCGCCTGACATGTTGGGAAAAAATTATGGTAAAATTTAAAAACAAAGCTTCTGCGTAACGCGTGACTTAAACGTACCGTAAATTCGAACGATATTTTAATCGAAAATACTACTACTATCCTTTAGCATTTTAGTTCATTTTTTTTTTACGCCAAGCACAATAATTAGTGTTACCCATAGCTATGAATAGTCTTCCTCCACAAACCAGTTACTGGGTAACACGGTACCCCTTGGTACGTCTGGTTGTCAGACTTTGTGGCTTAACTATGTAACTAATATTTGCGAAACGTATACATATTTTTAATTTAAAATCATTCAATTTACGTTACGTTTACTCCGCGCGCTCGTACTAGGCTCACAGTTCATATCACTCGGTCGGTCAGTAGGTTTTGAAGGCAACCTTACTGACTCAAGGTTCACACTAGTGGTGTGGCTCAAATCGTTGAAATACCTGCGATGGCACAGGATGTCGTGCTCAAGCTTAGTAAGTCCCAACCTAGTATTCTTACCTGCAAAATTATTTGGTTACCATAATAGCAGTACACGAAAATGTCCAAGGCCACTGCTGCCAAATACTCCACCGTCATCATGTCGAAGTTCTGCGGAGCAAAGAATACAAAAGAGGGCCGATGATAGAGCCTTGAAGAAACCCCAAGTGGTTTAATCTGCATTATGTAATTACCTTTTTTTTTTTATAAATCTCAAGTGAGATTAAGGAAAATAACTGTTCACCGTATTGTAAGGTCTACTTATTCTTTCGACATTGAGCCTCCTATTGGAAAACCACAGTGAAGCAGTCCAGTAGATGGTTATCCTGCAGCCTACCAACAACTGCATAGATCAGCAGGTTTGCGAGTGTGGTAAGCCCCCTGGGAATGCGCTAAGGTAACCCACAAAATTCAAATTTTCTTACGTTTTTTTTTGTAATTTGTATCTCAGTATCAGGTTGAATGGTAATAAAAAATTATACGCAACCACGCACCATTATACGTTGTTATATAAAACAAGACCAACCACTAACTCGTTGACTCAGAATACAAATCTCTCCTTATTGTAAATATGTCTGTTTTTATTGAAATTCTAACTGCAATAACTTAGACCTATATAGGTCTGTAATGTTGAGTTAAAATTGGCCTCAAACGTCATGATTTCATGAAATAGTTATTCAAACGGGCAATTTGAACTTAGAGCGTTTTATTGATGATTGTAATGACCCCTCATGATTTCAGCTCGGAATCACCCACTGGGTGTAGGCCTCACCCGGTTGTATCTAATGATTATAATTCTGTAAATACATATTTGTTACAGGTGCGTATAATTTTTATTACAAACCTGATTCTGAGCAGCAATCGCGGGCTACTCGGGGGCTTTCGCTTTAACCTCTTACCAATGTAGCAGCATACAACAGCGTGCACAGATACAGAGTAACTTGCACGACTCTGAGCGCCAGAAGAGGTGACACGAACTTCTCAAACGTAACTTTGTATTGGTACACCACTTGGCAGAGAGAGGCGCAGTCGCGAAGTGCGTCCACTGTTGCATCGTCGTATTCGGAGCTGTATATATCTGTGGGAAATCAAACGCCAGGATAGATAACAACTGGTTTTTATATAAATTTAAAACGCCAACTATTCAGCTACGACTTTACACACCAACGTGCAACCGCCACCTTACTTCCTCTTTCTCTCACACACAGTCGCTCTCGCTCACACAGCACATCATCCACATGTGTCTGTTGGACATGGAGATGGGTAAGGTCCACGGAGAGCTCCGTGGTAAGGTCCAAAATGAAAATGGTGGGCAAAATTTTATTAAGAATCCACCAACTCTTTTGAAGAGAAAACGCTGTAGGTACCTATACTCTACACGGTCGTTATTAGGTATGTTACATCGAATTTGAGAAAAAATTGAGCTTTGTAGAGCCTTGTGGCTCTCACTCTTTGTTTGACAATCTCTTTCTAAAACCCGATGTTTCATATTAACGATCGGCTACCGTGCCTACTTAGGTATCTTCTTCCCCAACTATGTACATTATTTCAAATGAATAAATTCTAATTCCAATAAGTACGTACCAAACTGAGTCTTCACACCCACGAAATTGTTGTTCTAAAACAGATAAATGCGAAATACTTTGTACTTTTTTGATTTCATGACTACCTACGTAATAAAACCAAGCTTCCATACCACTTTCTCATCATAATGATACTCCGACTCCTTCATTTCCGAAACACTGTAGCTATAGTTATGTCCCTCATCATCCTGTATGTTCGCGTACGTAGCTACCAATGCGGAGTGTTTCACGCCGTGTTGCAGCAACGCGGTGTAGCGCGCGTTGCGGAGGCTGCAACATAACAGGTCCAGTTGCCCGCAGATCAAGATTGAGTTTGAGGCGAAGAATACTCCTGTCGATATCATAGGTATATGGCACCTCTTATCACAGAACTGATATTTAATTATTGCTTCGTCGTAATCTAAAGGTCGCAAGCATGACTGCTGAACGTGAGGTCCTGGGTTCCATTCCTAGGTCGGGAAAAGTGTTATTGAGATTTCCATTTGGTAGGTATATTCCCAGTTGCAGACCGGGGTCTGGATTTATGCCTAGTTGTTGGCAATAGGATCGATTTTAGCACCAAAATCAATAATTCCTTTAATGAGAATTTCTAGTTGTAAAACATAACTGGCGAAATGTGGGTGTTACTACATTATACACTTCTGCTGAACCTTCGGGCAATACAGGCGTTATGTTGCATTTTATCTTCATCTCTCAAAAGCATGAAAAGACCGCCATCGCGTCATTTCTTCGTGACAGCTTTGCAACTGATACATATAAAGTGATAAAGCAGTATACTGCTCTGGAAAAGTGTAAATTACCTATGGATCATTAACACCATGACAATACTATATGGTTCACTTACCAAACTGTCCCAAAGCAAGTCCAACGTACATCTGCGCTAAACATGAAAGCAAGAACACAAACTCGTAGAAAGGAGATCGAGCCACGTCCATGTAGATCCAACCCTGGATGGGCTCGTTTGTCCACACTGAAAACATCCAGATTATTATTAATCCAAAGGTACACGTTAAAACGATCATAATTAAACTTTCGTCATTCCAATCAACTCGGCTTATCGCAGTCCATTGCTGGAGATATGCCTCTCCCAAGTTGCGGCAAAGTACCCGGTTCTCCACGTTCCGGCTACTGCGGAGCGTCCCACAATACGCTTGCCGTTTCGCGGTTTCCAGTCGAGGGCTCATCTGCCCCAACGGCCATTCGGTTCTTGGACACATCTAGTAATAGTAATACTTATTTCATTTATTTGTCAGAATACCGTTACAGAGATATTACATAATTTTTGTAGTTCATAATATTCTGCCGTTTCCGGCGTACAAATATATTTTCAGGGTTTTGGGTTAGTTTCTTAGATAAAACATTGAATTAAATGAATTAGGATAACATTCAAATTGTAATTATGTCAAATATTAGATAGAGAAATGTCAAAAAGATTTTAAAATTAACTCAGAGTGATAATAAGAAGAGAATATAGCTGCCCACTGCCTCTTTTCGACATTTATCCACATCCATTTGAGAGATAGAACGGAAGACGTATCTACCACTTACAGTGAATAATAACAGGCATCGTTGTATACATAGTGACGCTAAACATAGTGCAAGCAGTATAGATCCTTGCAAAACTTCTGGCCTTCATGTAGCTCTGATCCATCGTCATATTCGAGAGCCCCATCGCCGAATGATGCTTGAAATTCTTATCCATATACTCCAACAACTTGTACAAATCTTCGCGATATATGGCATAGTAAGCGACAATTATTAGGGAAACTATGAGAGGTAGGGAGTCGGCTATAGTTGCCAAACTTGACATGATGTCCTGCCATTCTGTGTACAAATGTACCGTCAAAACCATCGGTAAATGTGTAAGAACGAAGAGCACTATCCCCAAGTACATATCGTTGAAGAGCATTCTCCATTCGTTGCCAGAATTAGGGAACAGGTCCCAGCAGGCACAGATCTTCAATGGTCTTTCTATGTAGTGGATATAACGCTCTGATTTTTTTGAATTTAAAGTGGTTTTAAGTTCTTTAAGCGACATTATAAATGTTAGATACCTACCCTTTTGAAGCTAATTGAAACTGAATATTCTGAGCTTGTTAAGTAGTAGCTTTTATCCATTCCTGGGATTTAAAGAGCCTGATACATAAAGCTATCGGGAAATTTTAAGCGGGACCTCGTATAGACACGTTGGGTTGGATATCGTAGCAGGTACACTGTATTATGTGGCTTTGTCGTGGTCTACGTTCGATGCCTGAGTTCGTTTTACGCGTCGAAATCTTTAAACTTTTGACTAAGAAGCACAACAACGAACGAAACATGCGGGACAGCCATTTTTAGGTCAATGCATGAATGCTTCGAAATTTACGTCTTAAATTAGTACCTATAATAACTAAGGGGTCATTTTCCTGTGTGTTTTCATAATACCTTTAATTGTCTATGTTAGATAAAGTAGATTAACAACTTATCTAATCACCTTTGTCCATAACAGATAACACCAATAAGAAATTACCCATCCAACACTTACCTACTAGGTACCTACTTACTACAATGGGCATGTATTTAATCGAACCTCTAATTAATAGAGGTTAATATTTGAATATTTTAAGGAGCGCAAATGGGAATTATTAGACTCTAATAATTCCCATTTGCGCTCCTTAAAATATTATTAAACACTAATAAAATGATTGCGCCTTCTTTTGTGAACCTCAAATAATTCCTGTTAACCTAAAAATATTAAATATCCAAGTAACTGCGACCAACTTGGATGATGCGCGGTTGGTCACAGTTCCAACCTAACTTAACCCGTTTGGTCGAGGTGCCCTAGCTTAGTAACTGCGACCAAATGTGAGAAAACGCCAGAAAGTTAAAAGGGGGCTCTATTGTAAAAGGTGTGCATAATTAGAAGCGCAAAAAGTTTTTAGAGGTTCATTAATTTTTGAAAGTGTCCATCATTAGATCATCAATAACTTTTTAACGGATCAGTTAAATATTTCCGCTAATTTAATTAATCCTTTCGTCACGTATGAAAGGGCCACAATAACAGTTTATAAAGATTAACAAGCGCTGTTTCAAACTTTGCTAATTTAAATTCTGTAGAGTACCTACTTAATTACTATCGGAAAGAGCTCCAATTACTTAGAACAGCTAATTACCCATATGTTAAAGTAAGTTTGCAAGTTCTTAGTTTGTAATTGTACTATAATGATAATGAAATAAGTATATTAATAGGTAGATATGTAACCCCAATGTCCTTTTGAATGGACAAAAAAAAATACAATCTGTTTAGCGCAATATTATAAGATACGAGTATTTTAGGTACCTACCTAAATACCAATCCGATTGATTGATTCGTCTTTCCGTTGAATATAGCGACTGTAAAATCTAGTGGTTTAGCTACAGGGTCAAATTAAACCAGCTAGCGAAACCCATATTGATCCCATCACAATATGTTTCGCTAGCCAAAACTAATTTGACCCTGTATAACTGACTAGCTTTTCCCCGCGGCTTCGCCCGCGTGGATGTCGGAAATTATCCCACAGGAACGTACTACCGGGATAAAAAGTATCCTACATATCCAGGTTCTATACTATCTGTAGGTATTCTAAATTCCATCCAAATCCGTTCAGTAGTTTTTAGCGTGAAAGAGTAACAAACATCCGTCCATCTATCCATCCATCCATCCATCCTCACAAACTTTCACATTTATATAAGTATTAGTACCTACTTAAGATGTAAAAACATCGCTACCTAGGAGTCTAGGATTTGTTTTTGTCTAGACTATTCCTGGAACCTTCTAGATACGGAGATATTGAAGGTCAAAGTTCCAACGATTTTCGGCGTTTTTTTAAGAAAACTAGTTTTAAGTACCTACTTAGCAATAATTTTTGCACAAAGTTACTTACGAGTAGTTTGATCTAGGTATAGAATGCGTAGATAGATGATGGCTTCGTGATGGGTCTTATACAGGGTGTAGCTACTGTATAAATGCATGTTAAGAGAGCTTATCGCGTAATTCCACTTTGCCCCACCAAGCCCGCCACCCTGGTGTGGCAAAGTGGACTGCCTAAAATTTTGCCGTGGAATATGCCCCACTATTCTGATTTGATGGGGCGGATAACACTAGCATAAACACTTTGTGGATTCTGCCCCACTAGGGTTGGCACCCCGACTCGGACAGGTTAGGTTAGAAGGGGACGGCGGGGTCTGAAAGACCCCGCCGTCCCCTTCGTGGTTATTTTTTTTTAAACCGCCCAGAAGTAGGAGTCCCGCGAAGCGGGACTCCGTCGGCTACGCCTCATTAACCTTCATACACAAATCCTGAGGTGCCAACCCTAGTGGGGCAGAATCCACAAAGTGTTTATGCTAGTGTTATCCGCCCCATCAAATCAGAATAGTGGGGCATATTCCACTGCAAAATTTTAGGCATTCCACTTTGCCACACCAGGGTGGCGGGCTTGGTGGGGCAAAGTGGAATTACTCAGCTTATCTGGTTATATTCAATAACTCATACATACCTACTTATGGATCACAGAAAGACACCATTAACCTCATACTGGGCTGGGGCAATCGGGTTAAAAGTAAGCGGAATCTTTTAAAACATTTATTAAATAAACAAATTACAAATATATTTCCACAATAGTTCGGTATATAACAATAAATTAATAAAATTTAGCTAATTAAAGACAAAATATTGGCATCTCAGAGACAAAACATTGGTGTAACTAAAGTCGCTAGAAACCTACCTAAGTATTTTAAAGTCAGAGCTTCGGGAAATCTCAAATTTCTTTAGATTGTTTCGATTCTGCATCTCCTCTGAAAATAAAAAAAATAGTTCAGTCAGTCTAAATTATTGCTTACCGAACCTTGAAGACTAATCTTAGGTCAACCGGAGAGGGACAGTCAAGCCTATTAGGTACTTTCTGCCTGCTGTCTAAGCCTGCATACCTATTCACAATGGTACCATTCGACAGGAGTGCCAGTTTTTCGAACAAAAATTATCGTTAAATGAATGTGATGACAAATTGTCTAGCGCGCGTAAACTAGGTACCTACTGCGATTCGCCGTTGATAAGTCGTTCAGCCAACGCAGCGGTTTACACGCGCTTCACAATCTGTCATATTAATTTTACGATCATTTTCGTTCCAGAAACAGGACGTTAAACTGACAAAATGTTCGGGTTCGGGTTCTGAATTTGTAAACAGTGTCCTCAGTTGTAGCCCGTCAAATTCAAATTTTCTATGGTTTTTTGCAAATTGCAGCTCTGTTTTACGTCTTAGGTCCTATGTTAATCAAAATGCGATTCGCGACTGTTGGAATGATATATTTAAGTATTGAATAATAATCATCAATTTCATATCAATCGTCAACATTTGGCAATTTGTTCCACCTAAGAATTTTCATAAGCGATATTCTGAAAAATTCTTAGATGCAACAAATTTCCAAATTTCCTTGTTTTGGTGCCGCGATACGTTATTGTAAATTAGGTAATGTGGGAATGCTACGTATACCTAATAATAACTGGGGGAACGTAGAGGTAAAGCAATATAGGATATAGGTACGTAGTATTCTTTAGAATGTAATTATATTTAATCAAGGAATTATACACCGGCAGGCCCTAGCTCTGGCTAACTACTTCTTAAACAAACTACCATCACTTTTTCCTGCCAAAGCTTATTTTAAACTTGCTTGACTGTTCAAGGCAAACCAGCGATACTATATTTCCAGCCTGTCAACATAAGGTTGACACATGCAGACAACCTCTACAGTACCTACCTAAACATTTGCTTCTTGCAGAGCGCCCTATTCTTTACTGCTAAATGTGAGTATACAGATGTCATACTACCTACATTGTCATACGGGTCGCAGTAATAAAATACCACTGGAACTATAATTTATTGAAAGGGTAAGCTATATTTTTATAATTAATAATAATCTGGCACGAGGACCATGATACAGTGCCGCTGGTTTAACGCTTACTAACAAAAGCTAGAGTGGTAAAATTAATCTGTTTGTCTCACTTCTCCTTGGACTTCCTCTGAGCGAGCCTGTAAATCCTGCGCAGTTCGAGCAACGCTCTCATGATGACCACCAGTTGCTGTTCGAAGTCGCTGACCGCCACGTCGATAACGAGACCTTTGCAAAGAACAAGTTTTAGTAGGCTAGGTTACATTGGATAGTTATTGGAAGACAAAAATCATCATATCAGCATAGAACTCTAAGGAATGGTTGTGCAAGAATACCACGAAAAGTACAGCAGACTGTACAGGAAGCTTTTGGGGCGTAGCAAAAATCGGAACTAACGTCGCTATCTTGATTTTCGATAAAAAATCTCAAAATGTTTACCAACAACGGCCCTCTGTCAATGTCATTCAAGCGCCAAAAGATTTTTGTAGCACTGTAATAATAATTTTACTAGTACTTTAACGCGGATGTTCACGAAATCTATCGATGATGCTTTCTACTTTAGTGATACCTACATCGCACAAACTGCAACCAATGACAATAGAAACATACAAAGACATACCGAGGGCAGGGGGCAGGGAAGCTGCTCCTTCCCGAGACCTGGACTGCCACCCCTGAGACCTTCCTGCCACTTAGCTAGCTAAGTTTAAGAATTTCCTGTAGCACTTAGTCATAGGTAGGTACGTCCCTATATCTAAGTTAAGCGACAGAAAATTCTTGACTTGCCCCCCCCCCCCCCCCCCCAAAATTTTGTCAAGACTGTGTTTTCGTTAGTTGGTGCGACTGACTCTCTTGAAGTTCACAACCTAGTTACTAGGTAACATGATACCCCGTGCTAAGCCTGGCCAAGAGCTGGGTACGCCCATGCACACATAATAAATGAATCTATTCTTTATTTCGATAGTTTTACCTTTTTGCTTGCAGATCTTAGCGTAGAGGCTCCATATAGCGGAGCGCACGTGGCAGAGCTCCACGTGGCGCCGTGCCGCTGTCTCTTTCAGTCTGTTCAGAGCTAGCTCCCATTTAATCACTCTGTTCCGGATTTTATCATAGCGCCACTGAGGAGATATTTATTATTAGAAGTGTTTTGAATTAAAACTAAGTACGGTCTAGAATCTAGAAGTGTCATATTTTGCCAGAAATCCAGCTCTTTTATCACATACAACCGGCAACTCAGCTAAAGCAATAGTAAGTACGTGGTGAAGGGCAGGCGTTTTGGGGGACCGTCTTGTTATCATTTACCTGGTACAATAATTGTTGTAATATAGTCTTTCATAGCCTTTTTTTATTCCTTTTGGTTTCCCATGGTTTGTGCATTTAACCAATGTCACGGTTAGTTTGTTTAATTTGAAGAACATAAAGGTAGGGAAACGCAAATATTATTATCATATAAATGTTACCTACGTCTCGCTAAAACTCGTTTTTTTCGTTCTTTTACCGGGGAGGTAAATAAATAAATAATAATAACATGCTTTGTAACGCATGCCGGCCATTAACTAGTATTTTTTATTTTTTTTTATTTGTTCACGTTAATTTTAATTAATTACTAGCTGCTGCTCGCGGCTTCACCCGCGTGGACGTCGGAAATTATCCTCCTGGAACGTGCTACCGGGATAAAAAGTAGCCTATGTTACTCCTTATAACATCAGCTATCTGCCAATGAAAGTCCCGTCAAAATCAGTCTAGCCGTTTCGGAGATTAGCCGGAACATACAGACAGACAGACAAAAATTGTAAAAAAAAAATATTTTGGTATATTTATGTACCTACCGTGTATTGTATAAATCCATAAAAAAGTAAAAAGCGGTTATTTTAATATTACAAACAGACACTCCAATTTTATTTAACTGTATAGATGTTTAGATAACAGGATCTAAATCCTGATAGCTAAACATCTGATAGGACGGATATTTAGGGTCAGTATTTGAAGAGAATATTGAGCTAATTACAATGACGAAAAATTACAATCAAGGTTTAAGCAATCGTGGCCGCTTGAGGGATGTGTTTTTGTTTTGAATATGTGGCGGCTGAGAGTATATCATGTAGGTAATGCCATGCTCACTCAACAAATGTCTCGCTCACGGAGGCGCATGTGTTGGATCATATATTTACCTTTAAAATGGTTGATCTGAATGGTGCTGATCCATATGTCATAACCGTGAACGGGTGCCGTCAGTTGTGACTAGATAGCCTAATTTAAAACTGCTCGCCCCTCCACTAAAATTTCTATAGGTACAAACATTTGAAATGTGTATGCAACAAGCAGTTGAGGGGCGTGCAATTTTAAACTGTACGATCTTTAGCACTCTACGGGTGCCCCCCGATCCTTGCTCGACGAAGTGCCAGCCCGCGCCGTAGCTGAGCCTGTAGCTTTAAAGTCCCCTTTCAGTTCGCTTAAGGCAGCCACAGGATAGTCCGGTTAAGTAGTCACGCCCTCTCAAGCTCAACTACGAAAAGCGCGAAAAAAAAATACGGGTGATTTTCACCACTTTTACCACTAATGTGCTTTTGGGTTTACAGTGTCCAAGTTTTTTTGTACGAAATAAGAAAAAAAAGAAAGAATGAAAATACATTTAATACCTACCCTTAGATTAGCGAGCGTATTGTTGAGCCCCATGATGAAGAGTTTCTTCTCCTCTGTCAGCGATGCGATCTCCTGGCGAGCGTTCTCTAACATTTCAAGATCATGCTCTTGACGATCCGCCAGCGTTGATTTGGCCGCCGCTAGAAACGTGATCTTTCATTATTTTCATCGTATTTAGTAAGAGATACTCTAGATATTTGTTTCAAGTCCAACTATTGGTAAGAACTTGTTTTTTTTTTTTTTTGTATCGAAACCCCGACTACAAAGAAACGGTTCAAAACAAGCTCACTTTTCAAGCAGTCTGATACAGTTATTGTAGTTCCTTCCAGATTCTGATTTTCTAAATTTTAGGGTGTTATATTTTGGTAATCGTCTCATCCATCAAGCCCTTTATTTTGATCCCTATATGGCAATTTTTTTTTTGTTCAAGGCTTTGCTTAGGTATTGACGTCTATAGACGTTGTCCTGCCCGAACAGCGCCATCTACCGGGTCCAATTTTGAATCTTAACCATCCAGGGACCCAATCAAACACAATTTTGTTTAGCAATTAAATCTGTAACTATCTACAATATTCTAGCCTTTTGGCTCGTTTTTTTACAATTTGCGGTAAACTATAGAATAACGTGAACAAATTGCAATGTTGCTCTCCTCCCATAGCAAATAGCGTGATAATTTATAGCCTACAGACTGACCAAACTTATAGAGAATATTTAAGCAAAATTTGAACAAAATCTGTACAGTAGTATTTGCGTGATGCTGGATAAAACATTCAGCAAGCAGACAAAAAACAAAAAAACAAAAATTCGCCATTAGAATCGTTCCCAGACCTCGCAAATTTTTTTTCAATGTACAGTTTTGACTTCGTTAGGATTTTATTAATATGTATAGGTATAAAGATACACGTGAAAAACATAATCCTGCCTTTGCTGTCGCGCAGTCGGGTAAAAAGTGACGTTAAGAATACGAAAGGTTAAAATTGGAGACTCGGAAGAAGTTTGGTTATTATTTAATGATTCCTTACCTAAAGCTTCATAACGATTGAGTACGTCCAGAGGTTGTTTGAACTCAGGATAGTTTTGCACCACCGACATGAGGTAGTCCTAAATAAAGAACATTTTATTACAAAAAGTTCCAGAGATAAAAACCTTCTCGAAGCAAGGCAGACGTCCCTCGTACGGAGAAGGAATGAGCATCGCATGCCCTTGCGAAGGTACCTACTGCCAATGTCAGGCCGGGCGGTGTCCAAATTTTGTCGACCAATTGGTAGTAGGTATCAAGTAGATACTTAGTCAAGTTTTGACCCCGCGAGCACTTGCAGAAAAGCAAGTCCAAATTTTTCTAGGGCTAAGGGTCGTCTCGTAATGCCTATTACGCCATCAGTGGTCTATTGCGAAAAAGAGATGGTAATATTCGTCATGTACCTATCTACAGCTTCATCTCTCTCTCGCACTGGAACATTGACGACTGTACCTACTTGACACGTCAAAATATGGCAGCAATGCAGTATTTTGGGACGTCTTATTAAATTTACCTCATATATAGTGTAGTCCTTGACTTGCTTCTCCATCAACTTCTTGACTTCTTCCATCTCGATGACTCTTTGCCTCATGGCTTCAGTCTCCTTGGTCTTTCGCTCTAAGACCTCGTTGTCAGCTTGCATCTTACGTTCCGCTCGGTCTCGCTTCTCCTGGTTCTCTCTTATGAACTAGGTGGAAAGAGTAAGTTTGCGTAGCTTTAGTGTTAGTAATGCTACGGCTACATTGTCGCGATAAAGCAAAAGTCTACACTTCGCGAGCTCTCTGTTTACAGCGAAAAGTCGAGCGATGTGCGAGAGACAGCGTGCGAAGTGTAGTTCGCCTTGTCATAACAAGGTAGACGTATCATTAATCATTGATTTCGTGTTCAATAACGGATATTATCGGTATGTACATAGTGTTCTCTGTGCTTGTTTCCTGATATGTGCGGGACGCAGTGGGATCTTTCCAATGAAATACTACTTTGGGAAATGGAAAGTTAGATTATCTATCTATCTACCTTGCCCTAATTTCAGATTCAGACACTTTATTATTATCTAAAATATTTATGGTGTTCTTGATAATATACTATTTTAGAGATATTTCATACGGTGGTTTTGGGATATAAGTAGGTACTTACCTAAGTTCAAAAGTTTTCTGACCTAAAGTAATTACTTAGCTGGTACACCGAAACTAATGGAAAAGATGAGTCTACCTGTACCTACCTATTCACCTGTTATGGGTAAGTACCTTATTAAAGCTGATAAAAGACTCTTTAAACAGGTTCTCTTTCTTCCTCAATTCCTCCCACTTGGCGTCCATAGTGATTCTGTTTCGTGCCGCGTCCTCTCTCTTGATCGCCAGCTTCGTGTCTGCTTCCATTAGGTCGCGGCGAGCTTGCTCCATCAGGACCTGAGGGGTGGGCCGTGCGACATCCCATACTGGATATTTTCTAAAAGATCAGTAACCGTAAGAAAGGTACCAGGTGGAGTGGTGATTAATGAATGCCACAAACTAGTCCGCTGTGAACGAGCTGCAAACGAACGTTGTGTGACCTTGTCCTTAATTGCATAAATAGGTTTGCCTGTTTTGATCACGGTCATATGAACCATCACGACTCATAACGGGATGGTGGTACGACAGAGACGGGATGTGAATCCTGCTTGAGACTTGCGAACAAGAGAACCAACGGAGTCTTCGATGGAAAAGGTTTAGCCAATCCAAGGCGTTCCTATGTAGATAATAATATTATAAGTCCACTCACTTGACCATTGTTTCACTTTCCATCAAGGATTTAAAATATTCCGCAGTGCACTCCACGGGAGGGCCATGTGGGATGGCAATGGGTGCCAAATCCTTTGTTTTAAGAGGCATGGTTATCAAAGATATATTTAATATTCCAATCTCTAAAACAAATTATCAAGTTTTGGTTGTTCTTGTGGAGATCACGCGTAAATCACGTCAATATTGTTCGTTGCCTAGCAATATCACAATATGTCGAAATTTTGAGTTTTCCTACCATTTTTTTCTATTTTTTATTTATATGGCAATTACGGTTTAGCCAAAGTTTGTGTTCCGATTGAAAAATATTTTGATTTATGCATTTTATACAAAAGTCTCTTTCTAGCTAAGCTTGAGACGTCTGGTGTTGTCTCTTTCTCACAATGCTACTACACGTGTGTGACTGTGTGTACTGCTGACTGACTGTCAGTTGTCACTGTCAGATTGAGGGAAATCATCTGAGGGATTCACTGATTATCAGTTCAGTTTCAGTTGGTTTCAGTGATTCACGGGATTTCACCACGATTCTTTCATCTCGTAAAGGTTATAATAATAAAACAAACTTTTAAAGAACCAAGACATAGATAAATAATTTTAGATTAATTATTAAAACACAATCATTTCTTCTCAACGAAAAATGGAGCTTAACATTTCATTCTTAACCGGCGTAGGCTGTGGGCTTTGCATCGGCCTATCGTTACTCGCACTCAAGAAATATTTTATAGCCTCTCCTAAAGCTGCGAAAGCTATAAAGCATGCAAGCAAGGTGAGCATAACCTACTCTTATTTCATATTATTCTTTGACTCCTTTGTTTAAACATTTCATATAATAATAGGTACTTTACATTAATCTCTCTTTGCTGGGCAGAGAGTGGCAAATGGCACGCAGTGAGTGAAGACTGTCGATCATGATGATAATTATTATATTAGTTATCATTAATACCATTAGAGCTCCACACCATTGTTGTTTCTTATTCTCCAATCTCTACTAGCAAATGCAATTATTGCATCAGCTATTAATTGCTAAGAACTTTCAATGAATCTTACGAGTTGCAACCTGTTGACGTCCATTTATATTCTCAAAAACTTCTGAACCTGAAAATAAACCTGATAGTTATGTAGGTACTGAGGGGCTCGTGGCTAAGTAATAACAGCCGCACGGGTCGATCGATCAGGTTAAGCTGCGCTTGCTGCAGTCGGTCTGTGGATGGGTGACCATCTTTACATACCGAGACCCTTCCATGCCTCGGAAAGCACGTTAAGCCTTTGGTGCCGACTGTCATTCTTGGATCTTTGACAGATGTTCCGGGTCATCAGAAGCCTGAATGTCAGACAATCATTCTTACCGAGGGGTATTATATTACTGGGTTGTGGAGGTCAGGTATTTAGTTGCTCCATGTAAAATACTGGTATTCAGCTACATCCGGTTAGACAGGAAGCCGCCCCCAACATAGTTGGGCAAAAGCTAAGCAGATTGAGTTCTGTAGGTACTGAAATCTTGTTGACAATAGTAATATTAATTATTCACCATTTCTTCCAGTATAAATCAAGTGAAGAATTCAAACTAGTACTGGTAGTACGAACTGACCTCAACATGAGCAAAGGAAAGATTGCAGCCCAATGTAGTCATGCAGCTGTCGGAGCCTTTGAGAAAGCTCAGCACAAAGACCCTGAAGCACTCAAACTATGGCAATACACTGGTCAAGCCAAAGTAGCTCTTAAAACGGACTCCTTAGACGAAGTCAAACAAATCTGTGACAATGCAAAGAAGATGGGGCTGATTACGTCATTAATTCGGGATGCTGGCAGGACACAGATAGCTCCTAATTCCATCACAGTATTGGGTGTTGGCCCTGCGCCTAAAGATATTATTGACAAAGTCACTGGTCATTTAAAACTGTTGTAAATGTTTATCATAAGGATACTTGTATTTTTAATATGTTATTAAATAAATTTAAATGTCATATTAAGTCAAATACTTTTACTTTTAACATTATTGAATTTAACTAAATATATAAAACATCCTTGTATAAAATATTTAATCTTGTCAGCATATGTGACAAGATTGCGTTCTCATTGTTTCATTAAGAAATACTTATTTGCTTCAAATATTACAATTCTTGGAAAAACCAATTTCCAGATAATGAAAAGGTAAGTCCAGTTCCCAAAAACATTGGAAATCCCAAAATGGCCACTCCACAAAACGTTTGGTAAATAGGTAATACGGGCAGGTGTCCGCAACTCCACGTCAATGCGCGTACGCATTCCCAGTTAGTGACTAAACCAAATAAAATTATGGAGGTGAGGATGCCAAAAGGAAAACAATTATTGTTTTATGTATCTATTTATTTATCTTTGTATTTCAATTATTATATGAAGGCGGCTAATTTGAAACATATTAGGCACAATGTCCATAATATATTTTAAATTAAATATTTAAAAAAGAAATTATAAAAATACTTAAAAACAATCAAATCCTAAAAATAATTCCTTACTTAGCTAAACAAAAAAATATTTCTAATTAATCTATCAATACAACTCGTATTGTACTATATATTTCCATTTCCAAGATATAACCTCACGGTATATGAATTGAATAAGTATTTAATCACTTTTAATAATAACCACAGTGTATCTTACAGACGGTAGGAAAAACCTGTCCAACGTCCTATGGCCCAACACTGGGACATAATATTTTTTGCATAGAATCTATTACAATTATTATAACAGTGATAGCACCTATACATTAATTGCAGAGGACCGACCACCTAGATAATACATATATTTTAATAAGAGCACTTAATATACATATTTATAATAATTTTCTGTATAAAATTCTTAACAATTAATGTCAGATTGGGATATGAAAAGATATATTGTTTTCATATCCCAATCTGACATTTTATGTTATACATTTTTATGTAAAGAAAAATATTTTACTGGGATATTTAAGTAGATGACATAATCGGTTCAATTAATAAATCAACAGTTTATTAAAAAACGGGGCTAATGACATAATTATACAGCAGTAAATTAAGAATTTATAAAGATATACATGTTTATACATGTCATATTAATTACATATCAACGATACATAAAACATACAAATTGTTGCAAACAGCATGGTTACTTAATTTCTAGCTTCAACTAACATGATATTCTAAAAACAAATTCTAACTAAAGTACAAAGTTAACAATATGCCTATGGTATATTTTTATAAGTTTTTAACAGTTTTTTATTCAACTTATCTTACCATAATTACTTTATAGTGTATAGTTACAGTCCGCAACATTAATAAATTAGTATACACTTAGTGAAACTCAAAAGTTGAAATCTTATTGGCATTTTTCAAGTTCTATAAAGAGCCTGTTATTTCGCAAAGTGTATACCAACATAATTATTCATGTTACAGACTAAAAACAATGATATAAAATGTAAAAATTTGTAGTAATTTTGTTGTTACCAAAGTCCACCACCAATTTAATTAAAATATTATATCAGTCTTTTTTAAAGCCAATGACGGTGCTATTTGATAAAGTTGTGCATTTTAAAGCATTTCTCGACTAACATACCAGCATAATTTTCTTGTTGTAATTTAAAGAATCATATCAGAAATAGGCAGGTTTTTTTTTTTAAATATAAATCTGAGAATGAACCAATAAAATTAATAAAATAAAAATTGAAATTATTTGTGCTGCATTTTCGGTGGGCAACAAAATGGTATACCTGTTTATGAGCAAGGTTTGCATCACCCATCAAACAATGGAGAATTTTGCCTTAGGCCGGGAACTATGATAAGATTCATCAACTTGTCTTAAACTCATCAACTCGGTAATCTCATAAGACATTGCATTAAGCGATTCCTACTCTCTTAACACTTATTAATATGTCCTAAGTTAGGGTGGGACGAGACTGTTAAAACCATTTTTGAGGTAACTAAAAGTGCAGTGCCTGTAATTTGGTTCACAATAAAAGAGATGAGATCTGAACTATAGTGTCAATTGATATGACATGATTAACTCTGGTGATTTACAATTCAAATGAAAATAACGAATCAGAGACTGTCATTTATACTTGGTCTGAATATGAAAAAAAACCTGTACGAGAGCTGAAACAAGTACTAACGGCAAAATGGTTTACTGTATAGGCAAAGAAGTAACAATAACGCATTTTGCAGGTAACTGACAAACGGTGACGATTTCCAATTGACAAAGAACGTAAATTATCTGCTATAACCAAGGCACTGCATGTACTTGTGAAGTTAAAAAGTCATGATTATATCAAAATACGAAGTATCAACTTAAAACTGGGTGTATCAAAAATCAAAACATAATAAAAATATACTTCACATTTAAAGCTCGTGCACACTGGCGCGACACGAAGAAACCGCGTGTCGCGCGGACGTAAAAATATCGCGGCGTGATTTTATCGCGCACTGGATTTTCAACTCTCGGTGTTGAACCGAGCATTGAGAATCCGACAGAGTGCATCCCAGCACGCCGAAAAAACACACTGTTGTATTTTCAACTCTCGGCGCTAAGCAGTGCGTTGAAGATCTAGTGCGCGAAAATATCCCGCTGCGATAATTTTACGTCTGTGCGAACGTGGACTTAGGCCTGAAACTGCGTTAAGCGGGCGCCCGCGACGGGCACTCGTCGCGTGTCGACGCGGGTGGGCTCCGTGGGAAGAATAAAGAGAGATAAGGTGGTGGGGATATTATTATTAGGGCACCGCGCATGCCTCCGCGATGGATTTTCACTGTCGCACGCAGGCGGGCCCCGTAGCGCGGGCGCGGCGCCCGTCTCCCCGCGACATTCGCCCGCGCGGGTCCCCACGACGGAGAACTTTTGTATGGAACCGCGCGGGCGTCCGCTTAAAGCAGTTACAGGCCTTACATGCAGTAATTGTGAAGTAAATAACTATTCTAAAATAAGAACAACTTACTTGCTAGAAGGTACAATTACTACTCTGACGGTTCTTTGTCTTTCTCTAACTTTTTGATGGTTTCTTCCAGGTCAGCAATGGGCTTTTTGTAAAGGCCTACTGCTTCTGGTTCGTTCTTCCGGCATTCCATAGCCAGCTCCATCATCTCTTGCATCATTTTGAGGCCGCAGAGCATCGCTCTTGAACCGACGATTTGTAACTGTGGTGAAGAAATGGATTTTAAATCCTAACTTGGAAAAGGATCCTAAATTAATTCTGTTTAGGTACTGTGGGGAAAGAATGTATACTGTTTTGTAAAATAATCAAGGGGCCACCCATAAATTACGCCACAGGTTAAGGGGGATTAAAGTGTAACATCGTGGTACAATGGGGGAGGGGTTAAGGGGGATTAAAGTGTAACGACTAACCTTCGTGCCGTCACATGTATAAATCTAAAGCATTAAAATTCTTATTGAAAAACTTTAGAATATTACGTATTACGATTACAAATGTCTATCAATATAATTATAAGGTGCAACTTAAAATCGCAAAATATGTGACGTCACACCACCGTGCATCAGGGTCACATAAATATGACCACCTGTGACAAGGACGGCCCCAAAAGTCGTGAAATTCGTGTGACGTGATGAAATATATCAAAAAGTACAAAAAAATCTAGTCAAGAAAATAACCTTAAATTTAAATATGAAAAGCTATCACTGTTGCACTTACCGGAGGCAGCTTATATACTGTGTCATCGAAATCCATAAGTTTCTCCACCTTAATCTTCTTGGGGTTGGGCTGCTCAATCTGGTTTGAGGCGATCCTTTTCTTGCCAGGCTTGTAGACGCCTTCAGCGGTCTCATCCTTTATCATATCGCGTCGCGGACACGCACAAACCCTGGCGCCTACCTTCTGACGACCGTAGATGTGGCCGCTGATGGGAAATGCAAGAGAAGATGGTAAAATAAGTAGTGCTTTTTACCTTCTGGACGCTGTTACCAGCATGCTATGGGTACAAGGTTGATAAACAGCAACAATATCAATATGAGGACCACCACCAAACACAACTCAATTTTATTAAAAAATAATATGATCGTGAATAGAAAAAAAGTAGTACAGAAAACCATAGAAATACTCACACTTCATCCTCCAGCGTAAAAATGATGGCAATAGCCCGTCTGTTGATGCCGGTGGCGCACGAGTTCTTGCAAGAGAATTGGTATGCATGAGACAATGGATCCGGACTGGTCCTCTGGAATTCCACCAAGACTGAATACCAGGAGTCGGCCATGTCAACATTTCCGCAGTAATAGACGCCCTTGGTGCCGATCTCTCGGGAGGAATGGAGGACATTCTTCGCTATTTCTCTTTGGATGCCTGTAATGAGGGTAGTATGAAAATACATAACATAAAATCACGCCTGTAATCTCCGAAATGTTAGGCAGAGGTAGTACGAGTACACCCACATTTCGCCAGTTATGTTTAAGTTCCATGTAATAGATGGCGAGCCTATTGCCATCAACCGCGCACAAATCCAGACTCCAGGCTGCTACTGAGAAATTCTTAGTAGAAAAAAAAACAACAACACTGCCCAGGTACGTAAATAGTGGTAATATAAGTGTGTTGAGTGGCCAACTTTCTGTTGCTTGCGTGAATGTGTCTTGTGCTATAAAACTTGCCTGCATACTTAACTGTTTTGCCATGTGTACATTGCACTAAAGTATATCTTTTATAGTTTAGTATTTTTTTAGTTGTTGAAAGTTTTTAGTATGAATTTCGATATGCTGTGGGTGTTGGTGGACTGTATCAGTTTTCACACAGTCCGTATTGCTAAAAGGGGGTTGTCTATTGAGAAGACGGATAATAAAAATGTTTTCAAAAAGAAGACACGCTGCCCAACCACAAATACAATCAGGTATTTACTCGGTAAATTGCTTTTAAAAACTATTTTACACATTTAAAATAAATTATGTTTTATTTCAAAGGCATGTATGGTCTGTGTGAAAGATGATTCTAACTAATATTATAAATGCGAAAGTAAGCTTGTTTGTTATATTTTAATGCCTAAACCACTGTACCGATTATCCTGAAATTTTGCATATACATTGTCAGGTGTACAGAAACGGACATAGGGTACCTTTCATCCCGAAAAAAGTACTGTTCCCGAGGAAAACAACTATAACGTTCTTATGATAATAGATGGCGCCACGTGTCATTCGAATCACAATTGAATTATATAATTGTAGAAACTTTTGTAGTATGATAGGTTTTTTAATTTATGTACCTAATACATTTTGTGAGTCTAGTGTCGATAGACCAGTTTTTCATCCTCCTAACTATAATACCTCGAACTACCCGAATTGATTGTCAAATTCTAAATTAACGCGAGCGAAGCCGCGGGCAAAAGCTAGTGTGTCTATAAATGGGGTGACTACCGAGATGATGACTAAAAGAAAAGCATGGAAGAAGAAGACGTGGTCCACTGACCCCAAATAAATTGGGATAAAAGTCACTCACCATCATTAGAACTTTCATGAAAGTGCTGCACACATCGCTCCACACGTTTCTCAGCCTGTGTCTCGTCTGAGAAGACCACAGTAGCCCTCACAAACATGTGGGGCGCCTTCAGGTAAGACCAGTTGAATTGTATGCTGAAGTTGCACTTCATGGCCACGTAGACGCGAGTCAGCTGATGTGAGTACTGAAGACAAAGAGTGGAGGTTAAAATCGAAAGAAAATGGAACGGGTCTTTGCTGACTACAGCTTTTGTGAAAGGATTAAGAAATTATTCAGCAGCCGCCACAATCATGCTATGATCATGGTTTTTTTTTTTTGAAATGAATACTTCTTTAGGCGCGTTGGGCATTTTTTGGGTGAACAAAAATCATGGAAGTCGCGTCATCGTCACCGAACGCTTTCCATGAGCTATATGTATACTGTGTATATATGTGTACTTTTTGGGTGAACAAAAAGCGTGAAACTCGCGTCATCGTCACCGCACACTTCGACGTTACAATTCACAAGTTCCTTAGTTTTCACTTCTATCGGCATTCGCAAAGACTGCCCGCATTTTTTTTTTTCGGAACTTGTTAATATAATTCAACACATTCTCATAAATTTGAAAAAAAAATTAAGAAGTATATTTGAAAGAAGTACTTATAGCTAAGAAACCTCACTTATTATGGGTTTTCTTTAATCGTACAAAAACGTAATCGTACATAAATAATTTATTGAGACTTTGGATGGGTTCCACAACCCCTTAAAAAACTAAAAAAAAAGCTGTATTATAAACTCAAACCAGGCCTACAACTTAGGTGTAGGCTAATATTAAAACGAATAAAATACACACCTTATCTCTTCCTCGTTTTCAATACACATTGTATACCGCCATCATTGCAAGGGAGCACTTACCAAGAAAGTTTTTTTGTGTACATCATTGCTGTTAACTTCCACACAGAAATTGAACTCCCCAGGAAAGCTGCTCCTCTCTGGGGGTCCTCGGGGAGAGAACTGAAGAAAAATAAACATACATAAAATTATGTCAGTCGCCAGTTTTCCCAGAAGGTTTTTGCAGTGGTGTACCTATAGGACACCCAAATTGCGCCAGCTATTTTGAAACCCCATGTAACAGGGGGCGAGCCTGTTGCCATCGACCGGGCACAAATCCAGACACCAGGCTGCTACTACGTCCAGAGAAATGCCTATAACTCAAAGTACCAAATAAATGTACTTGTATATCATGTGGGCCAATGTACTAAATGATAAGAATGAATATCTATTATACAAAAATCTCGTGTCACAGTGTTTGTTATCAAACTCCTCCGAAACGGCTTGACCGATTTTTATGTCTTTTTTTTTGTATATTTGGTAGGTCTGATAATAGGTCGTAAAGTATATTTCAAACCACTGCGGGTGAAACTGCGGGCGCAGCTAGTAAGTATATAAAATTCTCAAGTAATTATATTTCAAAGAATATTGGAAACTTTTTAACCGCTGACGTACCCAAGCCGCGCGCTCTCACTCTGTAACACGTCCCGCAACGCGTTTTACCGCGCGAGATATTGTTGTTAAAACTTAAATTAAAAAGGTACCTAACGGTGGACTTTCTTGCTCATTTCATCCTCACTGTGGAACAAGCAACTAGCTTTCACTATCGAACTATAAATAGTTTATTTAAAATAAATGCTTCGACTTTTAACTTCAAATTTTCGTTTTCCTGTAAATAAACCCAATCATAAAACTTAGTTTAAACCAGGAAAACCTAATTATTCAAAATTACCTTGACGAAAATCAACAGATTTACTATGAAAATAGTCAATCAGACATAGGTAAATAAGTTTAACTATACTCGAAAGGTTTAGGTAGTTAAATAAAGGTAAAAAAATCGTAAAAAGGGTTTTTTATAGTTGACACTTTCTTGTTTACAAATACGTTATAACAAAATTAAAGTTATTTGCGATTTAAATAATAAATGAATAGATAGATTTGCATATATAAAATTAAAAGAATAAGTAAATGAATAGAAATATAAAATACGTAATAGGATATTAAATAATTCAAACTTATTATCAAGGAAAATTAATAAGGCGCTCTTCGTCTGTCAACTTATTTAAAAATTTGCTGTGCCCGACAGGGTCCATAATTGTTTCTATTATATTCTATTTACCACCTGTAAGTGTACATTATGGATTGCAATAAATGATTTGAGATTTATACGATAGTTTCCTCTTTTATTAATGTATGTTAAACTTTATCATTTATTCGTAAACTATACTCTTCGTACATGTAATTGCTAGAGCACAATTTTTTTGTTAGATTTATAAAATAGTATAATATTTTGTAATCTGTCTATTGCAAAGAGACCAAAAAGACAGGTTTCCTAAACCTTTTAGAAAACACAACGAATTAGATGACGTTGCTAAACTGAAGAGTACACATAAGACGTAGTATGGCAACAGAAGTAGCAGATATTACGTTTAGTCGGTTAACAAGATGCCTTTTATGTTATGGATGAATAAGAAAAAATGTTAAATGGTTTCATAGTATTGCGGCTGCCACCATACCACTGTGAGCTCAATTTAATTGAGTTAATATGGGCTCAAGTTAAAGGGTTTGTAGCCAAGAAAAATAAAACTTTTAAACTGTCTGACCTAAACATTCTTTTGCCAGAGGCTTTAGCTAATGTGACTGCTGAGAATTGGAAAAGTTGCGAGGGTCATGTAATAAAAGAAGAACACAACATGTTTAAATTAGACAAAATAATTGATGATACCACTGAACGCTTTATTATTAATGTGATAGATAGTTCCTCAAATTCAGATTCAGAACAGAGCCTATTATTATGGGACTAAAAATAATATGATTTTAACATTTGAAATAAAAGGTTTAGCATCTATGAGTCACGTGTTTTTTTTTGTTTACCTCTATTTAACTACATAAACCTTTCGAGTATAGGTGAATAACAAAAATATGATCACAAGACATATGGAGTATATTTCAAATGACTTACAAGATTTACAGGAATTTCTATTTTTGGACTTTGTTTGCAGGCAATGTCCATAGTCTCTGAAGCCGGGGATGCGATAAACGATTGTGGAATATCTTCCAAATGCAGATTATATGTCTCAATATCCCTGAAAAAAAAAAAGTCTTACATCATCATCATCATCTGCCAAGCCTTTTCCCAGCTATGTTTGAGGTTGGCTTCCAGTCTAACCGGATGCAGCTGAACACCAGTATTTCAGAAATATTTTTTTTTTTTTAGTTGGTCAGACTCATGAATGACAGCCGCGACCAACAGCTTAACGTGCTTTCAGAGGCACGGAGGGGTTTCGGTATGTAAAGATGTTCACCCATCAATGGACCGACCGCGGCAAGCGTAGCTTAACCTGATCGGTCGGCCCGTGCGGCTGCTATTATTTAGCCACGAGCTCCGCCTTAGCCATCCCATTCCATCTTATGTATAAATGTTAGTCAGATTTCAATTAAGAAATGGCTTCCGGGTTTCATTTACCTATAAGTTATGTCCACAGACTATAAAATAGTGTGCATGTGTATTTAAGAAACTCAATAATAACCAGTGATCGGAGTAGGTAGATTGATTTTTAGTACTTGTATCATAAATGCACACAGAAAGAAGAACATGGATAAGCCATTTTTCCGGAAAGTAATTCCGGTATTTCCGGATGTCGTGTCGTCCTGGCATGTCGTCGGCGGGCGTACGCATTGTTCTGATAACCGGTTATTGTACCACCCATGATCCTTTGTTCTGATTGGTCGTTGGGTTTTGTCAAATCGTGACAAAAAAAAAATTGGAAGAATAATAAAGAATAAAATTGCTCATTTTATTACAATTCCTACCTTTTTTTTGAGGATGGCAAATCATCAAATGACTCCTTCCACTCTGGCAGAATACAATTCCTACATAAGTTCCGGTTTTTTTTTAATAATCCACCAATTCCGGAGGAATGTCCATAGTAATATATACGTTTCGGATCAATGACCCCAGTTCAATCTACCTACTCCGATCACTGATAATAACAATGCATAGAAAAATTCAGGGGTGAGAATGTTTGATAAATTGTAAGTTGAGCATAAACTGGAGCTTGCTAACCCTGATTTTGAAAAGGCACGGATAAAACCTGTAAGTAGAGTAATACTATGACAGGATTAAAACAATAATACTTACAACAGTAACTCCTGATCATTGATACTCTGGAACTCCAGGTCGTAAAACTTGGGAGAATCACTCATGATTACTTCTAAAACAAATAGAAAATGATTTACAGAAACCACAATGACGATGTTTAATCTGTTGAGGAAAAAATGCTTGTTTTTAATTAAATATGTCAGCTGCACTTATCAAAAATCCCCATGAAACGGGGTAGGTTACCAATAAATGCAGCTATCTTTACATTTGGTAAGCTAAGAAGGCAATTTCAATATAGTTAGTGAGCAAGACTGATAGTGTAAACTAAGTTATAATAAAAATAATTAATACCAGCGTATTATTGTCCCACTACAGCACAAAGGCCTCTTCTCATACAGAGAAGGCACGAGTATTGATCACCATGCTTGCTCAAGACAGGATGGCGATTTCAGACTTATATTAACTAGAGTCTAGGTTTCCTCACAATGGTTTCCTTTACATATGTCAATAATATCCAAGATAAACTCAGAAAGCACATATGAATTGAAAAAATCACATGGGTACTTGCCCGGATTGGAACCCACAACCTCGTGCATGAGAGGCATAGCTTTAACCTATGAGCCATCACGACAAAAACTATGTTGAAATGTAACAAATAACTGAGTTGTCATCACCTATTTCTCGTGTGACTATATTCATGATTTCCGCTGTTATTATACTATGAAACTCTGAACTTAGGGATTATGAAGACAGAAGAGCATGGAACCATTCTGACTGCCTAATTAGGATCCTTACCATCCTAACTCTTATCACATTCATCTTATGTTTCTTTATTTATAAAAGATTACAGCAGCCTTGTTTATTTCCATAAATCAAGATTCCAATTTTTTTCATTATTCATTTACATTAAGAAAATATTGGGAATTAAGCTACTCCTGGTCTGGTAGTCATCTTATCCATGACATAAACATTTTTTGATAACAATATTGGATACTTAATAGGCATTTTTAAACTTATAAAATGATGACTCATTTTTCTATCTATAACAATCAATGTCTTATATGAAAAATATGAACACTAAAATATTCCCCTTCATATAATGATGAAATAAATACGTATATTTAGTGATTTAGATACTTTTATGCATATTTCAATATATTACATACATTTCACTGATTTCAATTAGTGCATAATAATAATAAGTAGTAGTAGTGTTATAGTTTGTATTAATTTAATAATTAATACATAAAATAATTTACAGATTAATGCCGATACAGAAACTAAACGTAAAACGACGCCATTTTGTGCTGTCACTGTTACTTTAGTTTGTTACTACTGTAGTTTGAGACTTGGGGTTGGGGAGTTGGGCACTCTGGCTGGGACAGGTTAGGTTCGAAGGAGATGGCGGGGTCTAGTGAGCGAGCGAACAAAGACCCCTCCATCCCCTTCGAACCTAACCTGTACGAGTCGGGGTGCCCCAAGTCCCGTCACAGCTCCACTTAGTAAAACGGCAATGAGTACTTAGGAAGCAAAAGCGAGCGAAGCGAGCTCGGAAATTGGGGCACCCTAATTCGGACAGGTTAGGTTCGAAGGGGATAACGGGGGCTCAAATGAGCGAGCGAACGAGCCCCCGTCATCTCCTTTTTGTTAGGTTCCTCTAAACCCTGCAGACAGAAATAGTAACCCCGCGAAGCGCGGCTCCGTCGACTACGCCTCGGCGGGGTCTCGTTCCACCTTCTTTCCCACTCCCTCCCCCCAGAAATAAGGTAGGATTTAAAAAAAATGCTTTGCTTCAACTTCCCCGTTGACCCCCCTCCCCTCCTCAAATATACATATATGTACTAATAAAAGTCTATACTATATCAAAAACCCCTATATAAAAGTCGTTCCTTTTTAAGTCTTGAAAATCCTTTAACGGACGCAAAGGGGGGGGGGGGGGGGGGGGGGGCTAGGGCGGCTGTTACTTCCCTCTTCATTTTAATCGTCACCCCCCACCTGTTCCGACCTATAAATCGATGTCAATAAAAGAAAGCTCGAAAGTTAAGATAGAATAATAAAAAAAAAAACGCCTCAATAAAAGGCGGGGGGGGGGGCACCGTTCCGCAACTTTTCCTTCGGGTTCTTCAAAACCCCCCAACGTCCCCCCCCACTCCCATCACTTATATCGACGGCTGATTAATATAATCCCTACTTTAGACCTAATCCATTGCTGAATAACATTATTTCAAAATGAATTTCATACGAATGTTTTCTACGAAAACTTTTTACCGAGTGTTACATTTCCCGATTTTCGACAATGTACTGAAGACATGTAAGTTTGCAGTTTGTTTGTTGTTAAAATTAACCTTTAAGATAGGAATTTCCCACCTATCTAACTAAAACTACTGGTCATTTATTTAATCCCACACAAAAATCGGTTCATCTAAACTCAACCGGCTAGTTTACTTGATTTTCTTTATATTTTGACATAGGTTATTTCGTGATCACTTTTTTGACCAACCGAAAACTCAGTCGTAGGTAAGTACATTATCAAAGACATAAAGCAAAGTTAGGAATATTGGTAATAAAACTGAGTTAAAAGTAGACTAAGTTAAAAGTTCGGAGATCGCCGTTTCTTCTTTTGGTTATCAATAGATTACGTTAAAATAATATATCAAAATGTGATTTTCAAACTTCAGCTAAAATTGTGGTGAAATTAGTTTGAAGTGCTCTAAACTTACCTTAAAATTTAAACAGCTGAAATTCAAAACAAAACAGTCCTCAAAATGTTTTTGTTCGATAACACAGTACAAAACGCTGCTACCACATTGAAAAAAAACTTTCAAAAACAACAAACTGCGCGAATGGACGCCATTCAACGCTAACGCCAAACGCTACGCTGACGGCAGCCTGACGCAAATAGTGTGCGCGGGGTGAGATGTGGGGCGGTGGGTGAGAGGGGAAATTACCATAAAATTTGCCCTGAGGTTTCTACTAATAACAAAAATAATATAATTTATTATAGGAAAACAGTTCTCAAACAAATAATATTACTGTTAGAGTTACAGAAACGCAGTTATTAATTATTCTAATGAAGACTAATATAAATAATGGAAGTTTAATTCATTTCATGGCTAACTCTTGATTTATAAAATTAATACTAGAATAGAAGTTATTTTCAAAAATGGCAAGTCGTTTTTTTTTTTTAATTATTTTTTAGGGTTACTGTTAAAAAAATCCTTGTGTGCGCATTAATTCTTTTCTCTTGTAGCCGCTCGAAACCTTATTGTAGCTCGTTCCATAGATATGATTGATAACTTAAGCATGTCCCCCGCGGGTTTTTGTCAAAATTTATTCAAAATGTTAATAAATGCCATAATTTAATAATTAATCTGATAGAAATAATTGAGAACCGCCAATAATTTAAAGTAGAAACCAAAAACATAACCAAAATTCGTTAAAGCCCCTCGCATAACAAGAAAAAACGTAAAAAAAATAAGTTGCCACAACCAAAAATCACAAAAGAATGAGAAAAAAAATACTCAAACTCCGCTTCACTTGTGTTTTTTTTCTAATTTTACTGTCATTAGGCCGATAATTTGATGCATATTTTGTATGCAACAGTTATTTTGACTTGTTAAAGTGCTCTATTATGTACCAAATCATCGCGGGGAATGCTATAAGTGCGTCTATAAACTAAAATCAATAACTATCATTGACCAACAAAGGTACGCTTGTGTTTGCTTTTGCTGAGCATATAACCTGTGTTTTGTGCTGGCGTCCGGTTGGCGTCCGTCACAATTAACGCGAGAATGTTTAATATGCGTTGTATGGTTGCGATATCGATGTAGAAATGAGTTTTATTGCGATCGCGTACTGTGCTATTGTAAGTGGTTGTTGTTTTTAGTTACCAAGATGAATTATGAAGCTGAAAGAGCCATGAATCAGAAGCGATTGCGAATGGAGGGCGAACCGGGCCACGGTGTTGTCCAGGGGAACGGTTTGCCGCTAAATTACATAGGTAAGTGAACTTTGAGCGCGAAACGCGGAAGAAAAAGATTATATTTCGGAAGTTTTGACGTTGTTTTCATTGTTGTAGATAATGGTCATCAAATACCCTATCAGCCTTATGCTGGTGCGTATAACACTCATTATCCGCCTCCGGAAGCGTTTTCGCCGTATGGGCCTCCGCCCCCTGGGGGCTATGCCCCTCAGAACCTGTCTTACGCGCCACCTGCGCACCAGAACTACCCGCACCACCAGAGTTTCCCGCCACAGCAACCACCACAGGCACAGTTGCACATGCCACAGTCCCATATGGGTGAGATTACATGTCAAAATTTTCAATATTTTTATTCTAAAAAATTTAGCAAAACATTGTCAGCTTTTAGACTATATTAGATTTTGTTCTTTAGAAAATAGAGGTTATATTTGTATGTTTATTTTTGACAGATTTTAAAGATTGACAGATCAAATTTTATCTATGGAAACTATTGTTCTAACTTTTACAAAAAAAAAAAAAATGTAATATTTAAGCAAACTTATTTTAGCACCGTACATTGTTGATTAATATAATGTATAAGCACATAGTTTTGATCTATATGGCAATACAAATAACTACAAATTAAGTATATTACCAACAAATATTCATAAACCTGTTTTCTCTCTGTTAATGTCTTTCATATTGAAGCTATACTAAGTACAAAACTTTTATAATTATAATTCTATTTATTTTTAAATCTTGTGTATTGTGACTTGACTGCACCCTGTCAGTTCAAGGTTATGGAGATGTGGGTGTGCACAAGCCAGCCTGGCCTCCGCAGCCACACCTGCTGCCGCCGCTAGACACGCAGAAGCCTCTTGATGTGAAACAGCTGAAGTCTGAGATCAAACTTGAGCCGACTGATGCTCAGAAACGGCCGCATCCTGAGAATGAGATGATGGTAAGTATACAGGGTCTACGTGAGATTGTCAGTAACACAAAGGCATTGCTGGCCTTCCTCGAGGAGCTGGGGTGGATCAAATAATCGATTTTCCCCACCCGTACGCAAAATACGCGCATTGACGCGGAGTTGCGGACACTAGCCCGTATTACCTAAGTATACAGGGTGGCACATGCAACCTTTTACATTGACGCGGAGTTGCGGACACTAGCCCGTATTACCTAAGTATACAGGGTGGCACATGCAACCTTTTACATTGACGCGGAGTTGCGGACACTAGCCCGTATTACCTAAGTATACAGGATGGCACATGCAACCTTTTACATTGACGCGGAGTTGCGGACACTAGCCCGTATTACCTAAGTATACAGGGTGCCACATGCAACCTTTTACGATGAACTCTGTAAATGATTCTGAACTGCCCTGAGACAAAATTTTTGGTCAGTTATTTAAAAGAATGTGATCTTCCACATATTAATTTGACGGTGGAGGTACAAAATTTAACAGCTGTATTCTTTTTTATAAATGATGAAATTTTTGTACGCTTGGGGGTGCTGAATTCATGGTTATAGTTTGCGAGTCAATGCCACCCTGTATTAAAGTTATACATATTTGCTTATTTCTTGCCAAGTATTGATTTTTTGCTTCTACCTAGGTCTGGGTATTAATGCATGTATGATTTGAGCCTTTTGTGAAAATATTTGAGGAATCTAAGAGGGGGCAATAATTATAAATAATTCAAGTTAATTTACTTTTTCTTATTCTTACAGCTTCTTCTAGATTACTGACTAACTTTATTCAAGCTGTTCTTTGTTACATTTGTTACTGTTTATGTTTTGATTAATTATTATGGCAATACTTAAATATTTGTTTCTGATAACTAAACATTTAACTTTATTTTTTTTCTGAATTTAGTTTGTGTATGATGATTGTTAATGGTTTCAATAGCAAATTACAGGTAAACCTCACAGGTTCACGGTCATGCCCATACAATTTTGCAAAGACAAGTATGAGCTTCGGTAATCTTCGTGTTTCCTAATTAGGACGAACATCGCGCCACAGAGGCAATGCTTCTCAGTTTTGTTCTACCGCGCTTTGTAGGAGTGCACCTTTCATTGCGCGTTTGTGTGAAGTTTTCTCTGTGTTACCTACTCCTGTTTCAGATCGCCATTTGTCACTCAAAAGTTATGAAACGTTTTTTAGAATTGCATGGAGTTGTTACTCTATAACTTTGTAAACATGATAACACAAAATAGGCAAGAACTTTCATGGTTGTAACCGATCTATATGAAAACTCATCATTGTGCCTTTGTATTTCCGAAGATAGGCGATGACTCCGGAAGCGCATACTTGTTTTTGGAAAACTGTATGGACATGATACCATAATCAATCATGAATCTAAATAGTTTGGCGCTGTTGTATTTTTCTTTCCTAGTTTTTGTGTATTATAAATAATGTGTGTATATGTTCAATCAGGCTCTACAGGCACGGCAGAGAGAGTTCAATGTCCACATTCCCAGTACTTTGGTTAATATTTGAACATCATATTTTAAAACTACCGTGGAACCTTGATTATGCAATGGGTCTTTATTCCAAATCTTCCATTCCATCTGGTTGAAAATCAGCACTTTTAGAATGTCAAATGTTACAAGAGCTGAAAATGCTATTCTTAGGTTTTTTTATTGGCTGGGAAATCTTTAGCACTCAATTTGTCAATGAACTTCTTAAAAGTTACAGAGGAAATTATTGTTGAGCATTGATTGATTCAATGCTTATAACTTTAACAGTACCTGTAAAAATACTGCATGTTCTTATTAATTTGTGTTATTCAATTTTCCATCATCTGGTTGATCTTTGCTTAAGTGCTTATAAAAGAGTATGTTTCTGCCACCAAGAAATGCTGCACTAACATGCACCTTAGACTTCTCGTCTTTGTTTCTAACTTCGGCAAACCGGCGTTGCACAAGTCTTAAGCTTACCAATGACCGAAAGAAGCGCCCAGCAGAATATCTCTTGATATTGAATAGTTGACTTTATTGATAATAACATAAAGTGCAAATTGGTACGAACATCGATGCAGACGTCAATCCGCTCCTCGGGCGGCGTCGACCGCGCTATATCGTGTTATTTTGCATTTCATGACATTTGAAATAAGGTTTATATTTCAATGATATCAAAAAATACTCTGCTGTACACGCCTCCGGTTTACGCTGTTACTACAAAATGTTTGATTCAAAGGTGTCATTGACCTGTTACATAAAAAGGTTCCACTGTAATAAATAGTAAACACTCGTACATTTGAATGAATGATTGAATGTAATGACTTGTTCTTGCAGGGTGGGGATCTGGATCAACCCAAAATAAAGATAAAGACAGATATATTCAAGCCTGATGAGTTAGCGCATAGACAGGATAAGCTTATTGGTCTGTACATTTACGAAATATTTATTAAATTTATGTATTTGCCTGTCCCTCTATTGTCTTCATGAGAGAAAAAAATTGTTGAAATGTCATTTCTATTCCCATTCTTGCTATGTTATTCAGTATGTTAAATTAATCGGGAGGATTCTTTAATTACTTAAGTGTGGCCTACACTAGGGATTTCTCCTGTATTGTGCGTGCGTTTACACACATTTAAAGTCACACACAAACAGCCAGACCCGGAACAACTACTTGTAGGTCATTCAAATATTTGTTCCGTGCGGAAATCGAACCCGCGACATGCAGCGCAGCAATCAATCGCTTAACCACTTCGCCAACCGTGCCGTCAATTGATTGTGTTACGAACAAAATGTATAAATATAAAACTTTTTTTTTTTTCAAAATTCAGTGTTGGTCCCAAAGCAGAAGTTGTACATTTTCAGGAATACTACACTAAATTATGATCCTCGTTTAACCTAACATACTGTATAAAATAGGTACATTATAATATTTCTGATTTTGTTTAATAACAATAAATTTTAGTTAGTTGAGTTGATAAATAAATTTCATTTTAGATGTTGGTCAAAAATCTTTATCACTGGATGTGGTACAGAAGCCTGCTGATCTGCAAAATAAAGGTACTTAACATTATTTTCATTATTTGCTAGAATAAAACGTTTAAATTCACTTACCTCCGATTACTTTCTTGTCGATCAGCCCGCGAGCAGACGCGGCTTTTGACACCTCGCACGCGTGGCTAGCTCTGAAAAAAGAAAAGAAAAAAAAAAATAGTTTTCGTAATTTTCATTTAAGGCTTTGCTTCATAGAGCGGGAACAAAAATTATGAATGTTTTCGTAAATCTAGTTATTTCAGGCTCATAATCAGGACGTACACACTCTTAATGCAAACTGCATTAATAGTCAAATTAAGCATTTTAGCTCACTTTTCGCTTTTCATTCTGTAAGCTACCTACATATTGGCTTCTAGCTAATTATGAAAACCGTAAAACGCGCGGCAAGCATTAAAATCTTCTTACAAGGGTGACAATGACCTAAATTCGAGCGCATATTACAGCCGTGTCGGGCCGCATCGCATCGCATTCCAATACAAAAAAAAAGCGTAGTGCGGCCCGCCTGTAGCGTGTGATGGTTCATGCCAAATGTAGGGAATAATGTAGGAGGATTTTTGGAATTCGGCGCATAGCATAATCAGCCTATAATGTTCCCACTGCTGGGACAAGCCTCCTCTCTTCGGGTGAGATTGGGCTGTAATTTTAGTCTTTGGTACAGAAGAATTCCCATACTCATTATTGACAGAACAATCATTTTCCGTGTAATATTTTCCAGATGAGGGACATCCAATCATCGGAGTTGAAAACAAGTTAATCGATAAACCAGCCGGTAAGCGAATATTTATCATTTACATCTATTGTCCAAATACTGACCTTTGACATACATTACCTACTTCAGTTGCTACTTAAATTACTTTACTAAGAACTTTGGTAGCACTAATAATTCGAACAACCGGAGCGGAGCAGACATGCAGGAATTGACCAATACAATTGTCTGAAATTAACATTGCTATGATTGGTCGATTCCTACTCGTCTTTGCTTCGCTCCGATCGTTTTCACCTCAGTGGAAGTGCACCCTTCTTAGCATATTGATGGCAAATAAGTTAGTTATTAAAAAACGTTCAAATATGTTTGGCCCACAATAAAACCTTTAAATCCCTGGAATCCACAACCAAGCCTGTATTTAATAAAAAATCTGTACATAGATTAAATATACACTATTCTGTTAAGTTCTGTGTTCTGTTGGGTACATTTCTTTGTAGAGAGACTCCTTGATAAAATGTATTTAATATTTATAGTCGAACTCGTAAATGCTGTACCACCCTATGGTTGAATGTCACTTGCACGTCATAAAATGACAAGGGTCTATTTGTCTATATGACAGTTAGATACTTTCAACCTTAGTGTAGTTTCAATTGACTGGGAATAGTTGTCAAAAGTGGTAAGGCAATTACGAGGAAGACAATACTTTACAAAATATCTTCAACCAAGGTTGTTTCGTTTGTTGCGCAGAAGCGTGCAAGGCTGAAGGTGCGGCGGAAGGCGGCGCGGGCGACTTACAACGCGCGGCCGAACCAACCACGCTCAGTGACAAGATGTAAGTATAAATTGAAAGGCAAGGGGTCTTTCAATTTTATTTCTTTATTTTTCTCAATAGTAAAGCCTATGCTAAAACAATGACACTTTTCCCCTGTAGGGGTCCCCTGAGTTTGTTTCGTCATTCCTTCTTAGGGGTAGTCAGATAGGAAATGTCGACTCCATCTATTATGACGTGTAAAAGTAAGTCCGATATCCTATTTACGGAATAAACAATTTCATATCATTTTGTAATTTTATGCGGTTTTCACCATCATTTAGTTTATTCGCAAAAGGCAGATTAATATTTTACTAAAATGAAACTGCGTAGATGGTTGATAGAACATTGTTTTTATAGTTTATAAGAATGTCAGCAACATAAAGGAAAAAAAAATTCTTTAAGTTTCCTATAGTTTTGTGGCTTGTGTTTATTTAGTTTAACTTTTAAAGAATTTATGTTATTAGACAAAATGTTATTTTAAGGTTTTAAGTTTTGTTATGTGTATATGTTTATTGTGACTTAAATTTATCATAACTTAAAAATTATATTAGAACATAGGCAGTATTTTTATGTATATTCTGTATATCTTATTAAAATAAGTCCCTAAACAGGAAAATTATGGACTGTACATTAACCACCAACTTTTGCAACTGGTAACACGAATATTTTCTGCAAATAAATGATTCTATTCAAGTATCATAAGACTCAAAAATGATTAGTAAGACTTACAACTATATTAGTAAGAACTGATACTACACAAAAACAAACAAATGATAGTGGATCACCGCTGTGGCAACCCATGTGAGACACACGAAAACACAGTTTATGCGACTTGAAATTATGCTTAAATGATAAATGATTTTATTTCTGTAAGTAGGTCTGTACAAACACTTACACGTCAATCATATTTTAAAAACTAGATGAGGTCGGCGTTTCCTATCTGACTACTCTAAGAAGAAAGACCGTAACAAACTCAGAGGTCACAGTCTCTTTTAAAGTCCAGACATAATCTTGGTCAGATCATGTTGATTTGTGTCTGAAATAGTCTTTTGAGATCAATCAATCATACAGATTGAGTGGATCTGTCCAGTCAGTGCACGCATTTGTCAGTAATCGTGCGGCTCAACTTAAAGAACTTAGGATACTTTTGGAGCTGCTCCACACCCTGCGTACCATGGAAGCGCACCTTTTGCGCATGATTGTGTAGAAACAATCTACACACATACATACAGCACAGTAATCTCGATGTTTTGACATGTCGCCATTGTACTTATGCGAAACAGCGGCGGGTCGTACAGAATAAAAGCTAAAAAAATGCAAAGAGTTCATTCAACCTGACAGTATCTAAAAAGCAGTCGTTCATTTTGACAATTAATTTTGCTTATCTTTGGTCAAGTAAAAATCCAGAAGTCTAACTAAGACTTCTGGATTTTTACTTGACCACGGAGAACCACTAATAAAAGCCTATTTAGTTTGATCTGCATTCAAATCTCTCAACTCATAATTGACCGAGCGAGCGCGAACCGTCTCGGTTTCAGCTTGGGCAAAAATGCTTTCGTATTTTCGGATGACCGGCTGTTCTCCTCTACAGGTTGCATTTCTCAACCGATTCTCGTGAAATTTTGTGAGCCCGTTCGATAATTATATGGAAATGTTTGTCGATTCAGTTTATCGAAATTTAAAAAAAACATATTTCAGCCATTTCGCGCTCTTTGCGCGTGGTTTTTGTTTTAAGGTGCTGTGAACATTTATTCAGTTTTAAGCTATGCTAAGGCTCACACACACAGAGCCATTATTCTATTGCTTTTCTGTCGAACCAATACTTTGTCCAACAGGAAAATGCTAGAGAAAATAAATCCCAACTATACCCGAAAGGTTTAGGTAGTTAAATAAAGGTAAACAAATCGTAAAAAGGGTTTTTTATAGTTGACACTTTCTTGTTTAAAAATACGTTACAACAAAATTAAAGATATTTGCGATTTATACGATAGTTTCCTCTTTTATTAATGTATGTTAAACTTTATCATTTATTCGTAAACTATACTCTACGTACATTTAATTGCTTGAGCACAATTTTTTTGGTAGATTTATAAAATAGTATAATATTTTGTAATCTGTCTATTGTAAAGAGCCCAAAAGTCAAGTTCCCCAAACCTTTTAGAAAATACAACGAATTAGATATCGTTGTTAAATTGAAGAGTACACCTGTGACGTAGTATGGCAACTGAAGTAGCAGGTATTACGTTTAGTCGGTTAACCAGATTGCTTATAAGTTGTGGATGAATCAGAAAAACTGTTATATGGTGTCACTGTATTGCGGCTGCCACTATACCACTGTGAGCCCAATTCAATTGAGTTAATATGGGCTCAAGTTAAAGGGTTTGTAGCCGAGAAAAATAAAACTTTTAAAATGTCTGACTTAAACATTCTTTTGCCAGAGGCTTTAGCTAATGTGACTGCTGAGAATTGGAAAAATTGCGAGGGTCATGTAATAAAAGAACAACAGAAAATGTTTAAATTAGACAAAATAATTGATGATACCACTGGCCGCTTTATTATTAATGTGACAGATAGTTCCTCAAATTCAGATTCAGAATAGACTCTATTATTATGGGACTCAAAATAATAGATATGATTTTAACATTTGAAATAAAAGGTTTAACATCTATGAGTCACGTGGTTTTTTTTGTTTACCTTTATTTAACTACCTAAACCTTTCGAGTATAGTTTTGATACCTATTTTTATAGGCTCTCAGAGTAAGTGCATGAGTATTTAACGTCGCTATTTTATTGGTTGTTTCAGTGAGGAGGACCGGAAGCCGTTCAGCAGTCCCGAGCTTCCTAAATCAGGCGCTATACCTGGGAAAGTGCCGACTCCAGGGAGCGAGGTAAACTAGTTTTATACTAATTTTTTAATTGAACTGTTTTTCATTATCATTAGCTTCATCATAATGTCATCTACTGTAAGTCTTTTTATAGTATTTTTCATAGTTGGTTACGAAATGCAACGTTTCTTATCAAACTTGGCTTCAGATTTCGCGCTTTAGAGATTAGGGTTTTTATAGAAACGTTAAGTAGACGTTAATCATTACTTAATGCGACGTTTATGAATACCCCCCATGTGTTTTTAATAGAAATAGAATTAATTTGCTTACCTAAGATAGTAATTAGCTAGCAATTTTCTAATTCTACATAGTGCTTTTTTTGCACGAATAGTTCAGTTATCATACTATTTAAGACTTTATCAGTAATTGATTCATGCACGTAGCACATGGTCACTGCACCCGTTAAATCATGAGAATAAAATCGTCACTATCGACAGCCCAAAAAGAGGGGGAGACCGAAGGGCTCCACCAACAAGCCGAAGGCACCCGGCGCTCCGCGGGCTCCGGGCCCCGCGACCCCGGGCCCCCGGGCCCCACCGCCCCGCCCCCTGCCGCCGCCGCCCCGCCCGCGTGCGACGGGCTACCAGTATGCCATCAGACCATTCAGGAAGGACTTCTCTGGGATACAGTTTAGAAGGTTAGTAGATTTGTTTTGTTTTTTCACTTCTATAAAAAAGACATAAAGTCTATATGTCCATAATAATATGTTGGATATGTTGGACCCTTTAAAAATATTTGTGTAATTAAATTACTAAAAAAGTTATTAATAAATAAATAAAAGTAATAAAATTAATTAATTTCATAAAAAAAAAAAAAGTGAATCATAGGTATACAATAGGTAGGTATAGGTAATAATAGGTATAATTAAATTAATTAGTCACAATTTTGTTTTGGGTTTTTATCTGTTAGAATTGAAAATGGTTTATAAGTTTTAATATAAGTGTGTAAAACTATGGACTAGAATTATGTCTGAAATAAATAAATAATAATAATAATTATTATGATTAGACATGGATCTTTGAACCAGACATAAAATTATTGTCAAATATTACTACTTACGGCTTTTTTTCTGGTGATTTAAAGCCAAAGTTTTTTTTTTTTCGCTTTATGAAGGTTGGTTCCATAGGGAACCAACCTTCATAAAGCGAAAAAGCGGCGGTCTCGAAATTGGCAGAGATACCCCATTATTCATTAATTGGTTGAAATACACTAAACGAGACACAATATAATTATTGTTATTACTACTGGGGACGCTTAGTGCCCCGCAAAGTGTTAACCACCGTACTCACATACGGTACTACTCGATCGAGCAAACATGTCGGTAAAAATAATGGCTCTGGCTTGACGTCCACACATTTAGCATTTATCAATCGAGCGACGCGCGACGTTCAGTATTCACCGAACCGTTCGAGACAAAAGATGTTTCTTCAACAAAGAAAACAGTGGCTGCATTTAACAAGCCTCGCAATTCTAAATGATAAAATAATTAAAGAAAATGAAAGGGACAAACATACAAGGAGGTACCGGGTATAAGATTGGTTAGATCGCCGCTCTGATTCTATTCATTTTGAATGCTTACTTCAAAACACGTGTTTTAACTACTCGCGACAATAGTGGACTGATGCTCCACTCGAAGGACGCGTACATACGCTGGAGCTAAGCTCGAGGGCTCGCTTCGAGTAGGGGCGAAGGAAAATGGATTTATTTAATTCCATCGAGCCGGCTCGCCGCGAGCCTTCGAGCTGCTATTTCTGCGGTCCCCACGTTGATTTTTACTTGTTTTCGAGTAAAACTCTCAAACAATACCGTATGTGAGCACGGAACATAAAGATGTGCAAATATGTGTAGTTCAAAAATGTTTCTTACCCAGTTTAAATTTGTAGTTATAACTTGTTTTCTACAATATCTCCGTTAGTTAAACGCTTAATCAATTCAATTTTCAAAGGCGATGGAGCGACGACTGCCTCGATTCTTCCCACATACCCAACGAGGTTTACTTCGGCGACGTTCCCGTCTCCATGGAGGTTCTGTTCAACTATTACGACGCGAATGCTGAGAGGGAGAAGCTGGCAACACAGGCGGCGCAGATCGCTGCGCAGAAAGCCGCCGCGGCTAAGTTAGCGGCGGCGAAGTTGCAAGCTAGGGGGCTCATGCCGGCTACCAGTGAGGTAAGTTTAATGAGGAGTTTTTCTACATTTCTCAGTACAGTCCAACCATTTTTTCAATGTCCCTCGGAAATCATCGGATTTCCGAATACAAGCGAATGCTTATTTCCATATCCATCAATTACTAGATTTATTGTGTATAATATTTTGAATAAATAAAAAACCTATAAATCTAATAATTTATGGACATGGAAATTAGCATTCGTTTGTATTCGGAAATCCGATGAATCCCGAGGTGCATTAAGAAAATAGTTATATTCTACGTTCAATAGTAAAAAAAGGCCTTCGTAAGTGTCAGTAATTAAAACTTGAAGTTACCAAAAATAAGTATGTATAGTATAAGTTCTCCCCGAAAATTGTATACGTACACCTTACCGACACCAATTTTTTTCTAATGCACAAGTCTCCACAGCTACAAATATACTGTCAAGTCTATTAAAGTTCTGAAAAACTCACAATGTCTATAAATGGAAATAAAAATATTCAGTTTGCTGGTCAGTATCAGGTTTTAAGTTGATCTAATAATAATATGATTCGCTGCCGTATCAAATATTTATTTATAGAATTATAATCATAAAAATCATCAATACATCTCTCTCTAAGTTCATATGGAGGCCAATTCTAACTTAAGGAGTTGTATTGCTGATTCTAATGATTATAATTCTGTAAAGCCATATTTGTTATGGCCGCGAATCATATTTTAATCAACTTACAACCTGACAGTGACCTGCAAATTGCAATAAACGTAAGTATTTTTGAATTTCGCGTGCTACCTGAGCGCATCCCCCTTAACAAGTCAAGGCAGTCCAACATAATCATAAGCTCTCATATTCCACGTATTCGTTTAAATTAGTTGGTCTGGCACACCCTCCTGACTGCCCGTCTTTATCTGTTTAATAGTAGATTATTCACCAAGGGGATAAAGCAGTGTTATATGTCACGAGAGCTTTTTATTGAATCTCGAGCGTAACGAAGGAAACCAGGGCCAACTCCTGAGCAAAGCGAGCAAGTTAAGACTAGAATCCTGAGTGCAGCTAGGAATACAAGCTCGCCCAAGGCGAAATACACCTCCCGCCATCCCCGAGGAGAATACTCTACTTTCCGTACCTACGAGATAATAAAAAGCAATTCGATTACTAGAACGCCTTTTTTTTTGGTAAAAGGTTTCACATGAAGTTTTAGTTGAAGCTCCAAATTAAGATCACATTATGACCAAGCCGGTTATAATGAAATTCAGTTAAACATTATTTCCCGGCAAGACCCTAGGGCTATAATAACTTACTATAGGGTAGGTTTGCATGATAATATAATTTTACATTATCCAGCAGGTGCTGTGAAAAACCTATTTTAGTAATAAAATATTGCTCTTATCTCCAGGTGACGACGGTAGATTCGTCATCATCAGACGATTCCTCAGGATCTTCCGGCAGCGACTCGGAAGAAAGTGACGAAGTAAGTACACACTATATTCATTTGATATGTATCACCAAATAAATAATTTTGATGTGTTGCTAACATATTTATTTTAGTCTAGCCTGTAAGGATATATGTATATTTGGAATGAATAATTATTTATAAATATTATTATTATGAATGTGTATACAGGATGACATTTTCTAAAATATACTATCAATCACAATCTGTATCATTTCGAAGGATATTGCTAATTCATTGCTTCATCATAATTATTTTCGAAACTTTTGGCGGCACAACGTAAATAACGCAATGAATGTTGTTGAACTGTTAAAATGAAAGTCAAGAATTCCTTAAGAATTGGGCTATCAAATGTAAAAAATATTTTTTGAAATCCGACTGGTATTTCCAGAGATTACACCCTATATACAAACAAACAAATACCTCTTTATAATATTATTAGTATAGTATAGATGAAAATCTCATTATTTTTACCATCTCCATTTTCTTTCATTGCTACATTTATAATTTCATTGTCACATTCATTGATTCTGACGGACTTAACTTTTACGTGTAACATCATTGCAATTTTAGTCGCGAATGCATCGAGAAAGTTGCCCAGCAATGTTTCAGCAACATGTTTTTGGTTTGCGGGAAACGATGTTGCTGGCAACATGGTATTTTGTAGTGCTGCTCTGGCAACATGCTAATGTTCCGTAATCATGGAAAACAAAAGAACATCTCGCAACATCATAAGTTGCTGGCAACAGTGTTGCGCAACGTGTCCAATGAACACGAGGCATTCCTAGCATTCGTCACAACATTTTTCACTTTAAAAGCACCTCCACCTTCCATAACTCATTATCAATCGTATCGAGTGAAATAAGCGTCTATCACAAACAGGATACGCCACTGAAGCGCGGCCCGGGCAGGCCAAAGGGGACCAAGAACAGTCCACGTGCCCCTGGGACCCCGGGGGCCGGCGGGGCCAAGGGGCCCGCGGGGGGCACGCCGGGCACCCCGGGCGGCAAGCGGGGGCGCCCGCCTGTACCGCCCGAGCTGCGCCAGCCTGGGATTACGGATATGAAGAAGTTCTGCAAGGCAGCTGGGATACGGTTCGATTATAAGAAGCTTGTTGAAGGTATGGCAATATGAAATTATTTTTATTACACATTCGCGTTCAATTCAATATCTTTATTGAGGATCATAGTATATTCGTACATAATACAGGTCTTAAATTGTTACAATGTGATCAGCTACGTCCCGCCCTTACGGCATACAATAGTTACATAAAAATTAAATTTACAATTATTGTTACAAATTATTATTATTCCGCATAAAATATAAAAATACAATGGACCGAATTAAGCTAGGTACACATCAAGCGTTCAAGCGTTCTAGGTAAATATCAACATCACGATAGGAAAGGTTCTTTATGAGTAAATAAAGATCATTTTGCAATAAAACACAGATTGTTTAGTCGCAGATTAGACTCCACTTATAGGTCTGATATCAATGATATTATGAGATGAAACATTTTTTAACATTGTAAATGTCCTTGTGACTAAGTTATTGAATTAACTTGGAACTAAATTACTTACTGATTTTCTATTTCTTAATTTTTTTTGTGAGAAAGTTTTGATAGAAGCCTATTCACTGTTTTTGTACTGATACTGTTTTTTTTTACTTGCTGTTAAGCAATGATGTACAGTCCTACCAACTAATCTGTGAAAGAGGACGGCACCGTCGATTCAGTGTTGCTAATTAATATAAGGTGCCCAAAATTGAGTAAGTTTTCAAGAAGGAAATTTCACATTAGACATAATCGATTGATAAGAATTACAGTTTTTACAAATTAAAAACAATGATACCTATATAAAAATAATAAAATAAATAAAAAGAATTTAATAATTTACAGTTACGGAGGTACGCTAACAGTTTAGTCTCTCAGCAATAAACAATGGCATTATCTAAAAAGTAATCCAATGAAGTGGAAATTCAGCAGATACAATGTTCCACGGGGGGGGGGATACAACTTTCATTTAATGCGAAGTTAAGTAGGTACACTACCCTGCAAGAGGTACCTGGATGTCTAGCATTTAGTTATGACCGTACCTAACCCCCTAACACCAGATTTGACTAATTATAATTAGCAGTGGTACCTAGTGGTAGTGTAGTGTAATAAAAAAAAAAACAAATTGCTTTACAATAATTTATTGAAAACCAGGTTTATAGTAATTGTGATCTTTAAATGAACCTGCATACACAACTTCATCCTGGTTATGAGACCATACTCCGCTTATTTCCGTACCACTATCATCATTATCGTTTTCGGTTTCAGTATCACTTACCACTTCTATAATAAAAGGTTTATCTAAATACAAATCATGTTTTAAATATAAGATAGTCAAATAAATGTTAGTAGAAATTTGAAATCTGGTAGGTTAGTTGGCTCACTCACTTAGCAGGTTACCTAATAGATGTACGTTACCATTACGCTAACCTGCAGCAAGAATAGAAACGATTATTTCGTAGACTTAAATAATTAGTTAAGTATCGGGTAATATATAACAAGAAAGTTGACAACACTAACCTGTCGCTGCCGAAATTCGTTTGTATATTTGATTAAATGGAATAATCGGAGACCCCGCCCGAGGTTCTTCTTCAAAAAAGGTATTAACCTTTAGAATAATGTTTCGAGCATCACTTTTAATAGCTTTCGGCATATTTAACTTTATAAATTCAGCAATATCACGACAAAACAACCAGTGAACCCGAATGTGGTAGACACTGACAATCGAATGACATTTCAACATGACGGCCGTAGTTCCAATTTTCGCCATTTCACAGATAAGTTGGTAGGAGTGTAATCAACGATGGTGTGTCACTGTAATTTGAAAACATTGTAAAAGCCCCTTATTTTTAAAAGAGTAACCGTGGAGTTTCTTGTCGGCTCTGCTTCATAGGAAACAACCAATTGGAACCATGCACCTAGCTTCTGACGTTTCATATGTCAGAAATATATTCATAAGTCACATAAAATCAAAATATTTTAATTAAAAACCTACATCAGCATGTAGGTTTATGTGAAATAAAATATTTTGATTTTGGTGCAAGATGGCCTATAAGTAACCTATTCACTGCCGACTTGAAATATAATTTTAATTTAATTAATCTTATATTCATGTCAGATAGGAGTATTTTTGGCCTTGCATAGATCCTTTTTTGTTTTAATTATTTTGTTAGTTTTCAATTTTCGTTTGTATTTTCTGTCCCAAATAAAATGTTTTTGTTCCTTGTGTACTCCAGGTTGCACAAAAAACAAGGAACGCGTTCAAAAGATGTTAGACCTCCTAGTAACGGCCGGGCTTGATGACGGCAAGCCCACGCTAGAGAAGTGCCAGGCACTGAAGAAGGCCAAGATCGAGAAGAAAGAGCAGGAGAAACAGGCCAAGAAGGAGGCCAAGGTCAAGCACAAAGAAGTTGTTGGTAAGTACGGATGTGGTGTACTTGGCATATTTGTCAAAATAAATTCTATCTTTAGTGAAATAAAGTTAATTTTGTAATAACAAAATATCGCCAATATTTATAAAAAGACTAAGTGTAGGGCCTGATTTCGTAAAAGCATTATTTTGTAGATTATATAAAAGGTATACTTTCTGAAATTATAATTTTGTTGCCTTTATAAGATCTCTATATTTTTATGCATCCCAAAGCATACCATTTCTCGCCTACAAAAGTGATTGAATTAATTTCTTGGAATGTGATGTTATTATTAGAGCAAGACGGGTTTTTGGGCTTGTATTATAGAGGAACAGGGTGGAGAGTCTGTCATCTTTCTTTGTAAAGGGAGTATCCTCCGACCAGACGGTTGGTGCGTCTGGTGGCCTACATCCCAACGGTTGTTGTCGGATTTTAGTGTAATGTTATTCGCGCGGGATAACTATGCTTGCGCGATGTAGGATTTACGTGACGTCAGGTGTAATGCGTAGTTCTTATGTGGCCTGATAGATGCCGTCACAGTATAAACGGAATGCCACTGCCTTACGGCGAAATTATGGCGATGCGGCGCCGTAACGCAACGTAACTTATAGTGTGTCCTGGCCCTTAAAGTTGCTAGAATATTGTTTTATGGTTGAACTGATTTATTAATTTGTTTTGTTTTTGCAGCGGACAAGGACGGCTCCGTGTCACGTCGCATGACGCGCGGCGCGACGGGCGTGAAGCCGCGCCAGCGCATCGTGATCTCGTCCGACGAGGAGCACGACACGCCCGCCGCGCGCCGCACGCTGTCCAAGCTGCGCTCGTCTGTCAACGACGACACGGACTCTGACTAGGTAACTATATCACATCGTGATCTCGTCCGACGAGGAGCACGACACGCCCGCCGCGCGCCGCACGCTGTCCAAGCTGCGCTCGTCTGTCAACGACGACACGGACTCTGACTAGGTAACTATATCACATCGTGATCTCGTCCGACGAGGAGCACGACACGCCCGCCGCGCGCCGCACGCTGTCCAAGCTGCGCTCGTCTGTCAACGACGACACGGACTCTGACTAGGTAACTATATCACATCGTGATCTCGTCCGACGAGGAGCACGACACGCCCGCCGCGCGCCGCACGCTGTCCAAGCTGCGCTCGTCTGTCAACGACGACACGGACTCTGACTAGGTAACTATATCACATCGTGATCTCGTCCGACGAGGAGCACGACACGCCCGCCGCGCGCCGCACGCTGTCCAAGCTGCGCTCGTCTGTCAACGACGACACGGACTCTGACTAGGTAACTATATCACATCGTGATCTCGTCCGACGAGGAGCACGACACGCCCGCCGCGCGCCGCACGCTGTCCAAGCTGCGCTCGTCTGTCAACGACGACGCAGACTCTGACTAGGTAACTATATCACATCGTGATCTCGTCCGACGAGGAGCACGACACGCCCGCCGCGCGCCGCACGCTGTCCAAGCTGCGCTCGTCTGTCAACGACGACACGGACTCTGACTAGGTAACTATATCACATCGTGATCTCGTCCGACGAGGAGCACGACACGCCCGCCGCGCGCCGCACGCTGTCCAAGCTGCGCTCGTCTGTCAACGACGACACGGACTCTGACTAGGTAACTATATCACATCGTGATCTCGTCCGACGAGGAGCACGACACGCCCGCCGCGCGCCGCACGCTGTCCAAGCTGCGCTCGTCTGTCAACGACGACACGGACTCTGACTAGGTAACTATATCACATCGTGATCTCGTCCGACGAGGAGCACGACACGCCCGCCGCGCGCCGCACGCTGTCCAAGCTGCGCTCGTCTGTCAACGACGACACGGACTCTGACTAGGTAACTATATCACATCGTGATCTCGTCCGACGAGGAGCACGACACGCCCGCCGCGCGCCGCACGCTGTCCAAGCTGCGCTCGTCTGTCAACGACGACACGGACTCTGACTAGGTAACTATATCACATCGTGATCTCGTCCGACGAGGAGCACGACACGCCCGCCGCGCGCCGCACGCTGTCCAAGCTGCGCTCGTCTGTCAACGACGACACGGACTCTGACTAGGTAACTATATCACATCGTGATCTCGTCCGACGAGGAGCACGACACGCCCGCCGCGCGCCGCACGCTGTCCAAGCTGCGCTCGTCTGTCAACGACGACACGGACTCTGACTAGGTAACTATATCACATCGTGATCTCGTCCGACGAGGAGCACGACACGCCCGCCGCGCGCCGCACGCTGTCCAAGCTGCGCTCGTCTGTCAACGACGACACGGACTCTGACTAGGTAACTATATCACATCGTGATCTCGTCCGACGAGGAGCACGACACGCCCGCCGCGCGCCGCACGCTGTCCAAGCTGCGCTCGTCTGTCAACGACGACACGGACTCTGACTAGGTAACTATATCACATCGTGATCTCGTCCGACGAGGAGCACGACACGCCCGCCGCGCGCCGCACGCTGTCCAAGCTGCGCTCGTCTGTCAACGACGACACGGACTCTGACTAGGTAACTATATCACATCGTGATCTCGTCCGACGAGGAGCACGACACGCCCGCCGCGCGCCGCACGCTGTCCAAGCTGCGCTCGTCTGTCAACGACGACACGGACTCTGACTAGGTAACTATATCACATCGTGATCTCGTCCGACGAGGAGCACGACACGCCCGCCGCGCGCCGCACGCTGTCCAAGCTGCGCTCGTCTGTCAACGACGACACGGACTCTGACTAGGTAACTATATCACATCGTGATCTCGTCCGACGAGGAGCACGACACGCCCGCCGCGCGCCGCACGCTGTCCAAGCTGCGCTCGTTTGTCAACGACGACACGGACTCTGACTAGGTAACTATATCACATCGTGATCTCGTCCGACGAGGAGCACGACACGCCCGCCGCGCGCCGCACGCTGTCCAAGCTGCGCTCGTCTGTCAACGACGACACGGACTCTGACTAGGTAACTATATCACATCGTGATCTCGTCCGACGAGGAGCACGACACGCCCGCCGCGCGCCGCACGCTGTCCAAGCTGCGCTCGTCTGTCAACGACGACACGGACTCTGACTAGGTAACTATATCACATCGTGATCTCGTCCGACGAGGAGCACGACACGCCCGCCGCGCGCCGCACGCTGTCCAAGCTGCGCTCGTCTGTCAACGACGACACGGACTCTGACTAGGTAACTATATCACATCGTGATCTCGTCCGACGAGGAGCACGACACGCCCGCCGCGCGCCGCACGCTGTCCAAGCTGCGCTCGTCTGTCAACGACGACACGGACTCTGACTAGGTAACTATATCACATCGTGATCTCGTCCGACGAGGAGCACGACACGCCCGCCGCGCGCCGCACGCTGTCCAAGCTGCGCTCGTCTGTCAACGACGACACGGACTCTGACTAGGTAACTATATCACATCGTGATCTCGTCCGACGAGGAGCACGACACGCCCGCCGCGCGCCGCACGCTGTCCAAGCTGCGCTCGTCTGTCAACGACGACACGGACTCTGACTAGGTAACTATATCACATCGTGATCTCGTCCGACGAGGAGCACGACACGCCCGCCGCGCGCCGCACGCTGTCCAAGCTGCGCTCGTCTGTCAACGACGACACGGACTCTGACTAGGTAACTATATCACATCGTGATCTCGTCCGACGAGGAGCACGACACGCCCGCCGCGCGCCGCACGCTGTCCAAGCTGCGCTCGTCTGTCAACGACGACACGGACTCTGACTAGGTAACTATATCACATCGTGATCTCGTCCGACGAGGAGCACGACACGCCCGCCGCGCGCCGCACGCTGTCCAAGCTGCGCTCGTCTGTCAACGACGACACGGACTCTGACTAGGTAACTATATCACATCGTGATCTCGTCCGACGAGGAGCACGACACGCCCGCCGCGCGCCGCACGCTGTCCAAGCTGCGCTCGTCTGTCAACGACGACACGGACTCTGACTAGGTAACTATATCACATCGTGATCTCGTCCGACGAGGAGCACGACACGCCCGCCGCGCGCCGCACGCTGTCCAAGCTGCGCTCGTCTGTCAACGACGACACGGACTCTGACTAGGTAACTATATCACATCGTGATCTCGTCCGACGAGGAGCACGACACGCCCGCCGCGCGCCGCACGCTGTCCAAGCTGCGCTCGTCTGTCAACGACGACACGGACTCTGACTAGGTAACTATATCACATCGTGATCTCGTCCGACGAGGAGCACGACACGCCCGCCGCGCGCCGCACGCTGTCCAAGCTGCGCTCGTCTGTCAACGACGACACGGACTCTGACTAGGTAACTATATCACATCGTGATCTCGTCCGACGAGGAGCACGACACGCCCGCCGCGCGCCGCACGCTGTCCAAGCTGCGCTCGTCTGTCAACGACGACACGGACTCTGACTAGGTAACTATATCACATCGTGATCTCGTCCGACGAGGAGCACGACACGCCCGCCGCGCGCCGCACGCTGTCCAAGCTGCGCTCGTCTGTCAACGACGACACGGACTCTGACTAGGTAACTATATCACATCGTGATCTCGTCCGACGAGGAGCACGACACGCCCGCCGCGCGCCGCACGCTGTCCAAGCTGCGCTCGTCTGTCAACGACGACACGGACTCTGACTAGGTAACTATATCACATCGTGATCTCGTCCGACGAGGAGCACGACACGCCCGCCGCGCGCCGCACGCTGTCCAAGCTGCGCTCGTCTGTTAACGACGACACGGACTCTGACTAGGTAACTATATCACATCGTGATCTCGTCCGACGAGGAGCACGACACGCCCGCCGCGCGCCGCACGCTGTCCAAGCTGCGCTCGTCTGTCAACGACGACGCAGACTCTGACTAGGTAACTATATCACATCGTGATCTCGTCCGACGAGGAGCACGACACGCCCGCCGCGCGCCGCACGCTGTCCAAGCTGCGCTCGTCTGTCAACGACGACACGGACTCTGACTAGGTAACTATATCACATCGTGATCTCGTCCGACGAGGAGCACGACACGCCCGCCGCGCGCCGCACGCTGTCCAAGCTGCGCTCGTCTGTCAACGACGACACGGACTCTGACTAGGTAACTACACTCGAGAGCAATGAATCCGGGTCACTTAAAGAATCCTAAAAATCTCGGAAACTATAAATGCTAGGTTAATGCAATAAATTGTATTTAATAGACAATGTAATACTCCTTAAATGAAGGTATTAAAACTTCTTAGTTATTGTAAAGTTATATCATAAAAAAATCAAATTTGAAAAAGGGCCACTTTCGAAGATGGAACTACGAAATTACAGCATTTGGTTTTGCTTTTGTTTGTAATCTGTCATTTATGTGGGTACATAAACCATGTTGATAGTGCTCTATATTCATTATTCAAGCTGAAATTATGTCGCTTACGCCTGAAGAATGCACCAGAATACTTACAATGCTGGAAACCGGCCGGAGTCAGCGCGATACAGCCAGGACTGTCGGTGTGTCGCTGTCAACAGTACAAAGAGTTCTCCGACGTTACGAAGAAACTGGTTCTAACCTACGCAGACCAGGAACGGGCAGAACCAGGTGTACCACAGCACGAGAAGACCGATACTTGGTGAACACCATGCTTCGAAATCGCTTTCTCACAGGAACTGAACTCACAAATCAGTTTCGACGCCTCGGAGGAAGTAACCCAAGTGCATGGACAGTAAGACGTCGGCTTGCTGAATCTAACTTAAAACCCCTTAGACCTGCAAACAGCCCTAAACTGGAGCGTGGGCATCGTATTTCAAGACTAAGATATGCCCAGAGCCACGTAAATTGGAGTATTGAAGATTGGTCAAAAGTTATGTTCTCCGACGAATCAAAATTTATGCTCTACAAGCACGATGGAAGACACAGAGTGTATCGAAGACCAGGGGAAAGATTCAAGCAAGCATGCATCGAAGAAAAAGTAGCCTACGGTGGTGGGTCTGTACTTGTGTGGGCCGGAATTTCTTCTGAAAGTCGCACAGAGCTGGTGATCATAGAAAACGGCTCTTTAACTAGCGTAAGATATGTGGAAGAAATCCTCAATGATCACGTTGGTCCATTTATGGTCAATTTAGGTGAGGATGCTATATTTATGCATGACAATGCCCGACCTCATACAGGTAGGATTGTGAATGACTACCTTCAAGAGATGAACATTACTCGTATGGAGTGGCCAGCGCGCAGCCCGGATATCAACCCGATCGAGCATGCTTGGGACGAGCTAGGCAGATGCGTAAAACAACGAAACCCTCCCCCAATCACGCTTCGTGAGCTCAAAATTGCTCTCACAGAGGAATGGGAGAATATTCCCCAAAATCGTATAAGGAACTTGGTGTACAGCATGCCAAACCGCGTAAACGCAGTAATGGAAGCACGAGGAGGCAATACGAAGTATTAAAATTCAAGAAAATCGTAATAAAGTTCAAAAATTTCATGTTTCCTATTTTTGTTTTAAGGAGAGATCAGCAGTTTTTTTCTTTATGTAATTTTGTGTTAATAAAATGTATGGTGACTCATATTTTTTTTACTTTCATTTAAGGAGTATTACATTGTCTATTAAATACAATTTATTGCATTAACCTATCATTTTTAGTTTCCGAGATTTTTAACATTCTTTAAGTGACCCGGATTCATTGCTCTCGAGTGTATATCACATCGTGATCTCGTCCGACGAGGAGCACGACACGCCCGCCGCGCGCCGCACGCTGTCCAAGCTGCGCTCGTCTGTCAACGACGACACGGACTCTGACTAGGTAACTATATCACATCGTGATCTCGTCCGACGAGGAGCACGACACGCCCGCCGCGCGCCGCACGCTGTCCAAGCTGCGCTCGTCTGTCAACGACGACACGGACTCTGACTAGGTAACTATATCACATCGTGATCTCGTCCGACGAGGAGCACGACACGCCCGCCGCGCGCCGCACGCTGTCCAAGCTGCGCTCGTCTGTCAACGACGACACGGACTCTGACTAGGTAACTATATCACATCGTGATCTCGTCCGACGAGGAGCACGACACGCCCGCCGCGCGCCGCACGCTGTCCAAGCTGCGCTCGTCTGTCAACGACGACACAGACTCTGACTAGGTAACTATATCACATCGTGATCTCGTCCGACGAGGAGCACGACACGCCCGCCGCGCGCCGCACGCTGTCCAAGCTGCGCTCGTCTGTCAACGACGACACGGACTCTGACTAGGTAACTATATCACATCGTGATCTCGTCCGACGAGGAGCACGACACGCCCGCCGCGCGCCGCACGCTGTCCAAGCTGCGCTCGTCTGTCAACGACGACACGGACTCTGACTAGGTAACTATATCACATCGTGATCTCGTCCGACGAGGAGCACGACACGCCCGCCGCGCGCCGCACGCTGTCCAAGCTGCGCTCGTCTGTCAACGACGACACGGACTCTGACTAGGTAACTATATCACATCGTGATCTCGTCCGACGAGGAGCACGACACGCCCGCCGCGCGCCGCACGCTGTCCAAGCTGCGCTCGTCTGTCAACGACGACACGGACTCTGACTAGGTAACTATATCACATCGTGATCTCGTCCGACGAGGAGCACGACACGCCCGCCGCGCGCCGCACGCTGTCCAAGCTGCGCTCGTCTGTCAACGACGACACGGACTCTGACTAGGTAACTATATCACATCGTGATCTCGTCCGACGAGGAGCACGACACGCCCGCCGCGCGCCGCACGCTGTCCAAGCTGCGCTCGTCTGTCAACGACGACACGGACTCTGACTAGGTAACTATATCACATCGTGATCTCGTCCGACGAGGAGCACGACACGCCCGCCGCGCGCCGCACGCTGTCCAAGCTGCGCTCGTCTGTCATCGACGATACGGACTCTGACTAGGTAACTATATCACATCGTGATCTCGTCCGACGAGGAGCACGACACGCCCGCCGCGCGCCGCACGCTGTCCAAGCTGCGCTCGTCTGTCAACGACGACGCAGACTCTGACTAGGTAACTATATCACATCGTGATCTCGTCCGACGAGGAGCACGACACGCCCGCCGCGCGCCGCACGCTGTCCAAGCTGCGCTCGTCTGTCAACGACGATACGGACTCTGACTAGGTAACTATATCACATCGTGATCTCGTCCGACGAGGAGCACGACACGCCCGCCGCGCGCCGCACGCTGTCCAAGCTGCGCTCGTCTGTCAACGACGACACGGACTCTGACTAGGTAACTATATCACATCGTGATCTCGTCCGACGAGGAGCACGACACGCCCGCCGCGCGCCGCACGCTGTCCAAGCTGCGCTCGTCTGTCAACGACGACACGGACTCTGACTAGGTAACTATATCACATCGTGATCTCGTCCGACGAGGAGCACGACACGCCCGCCGCGCGCCGCACGCTGTCCAAGCTGCGCTCGTCTGTCAACGACGACACGGACTCTGACTAGGTAACTATATCACATCGTGATCTCGTCCGACGAGGAGCACGACACGCCCGCCGCGCGCCGCACGCTGTCCAAGCTGCGCTCGTCTGTCAACGACGACACGGACTCTGACTAGGTAACTATATCACATCGTGATCTCGTCCGACGAGGAGCACGACACGCCCGCCGCGCGCCGCACGCTGTCCAAGCTGCGCTCGTCTGTCAACGACGACACGGACTCTGACTAGGTAACTATATCACATCGTGATCTCGTCCGACGAGGAGCACGACACGCCCGCCGCGCGCCGCACGCTGTCCAAGCTGCGCTCGTCTGTCAACGACGACACGGACTCTGACTAGGTAACTATATCACATCGTGATCTCGTCCGACGAGGAGCACGACACGCCCGCCGCGCGCCGCACGCTGTCCAAGCTGCGCTCGTCTGTCAACGACGACACGGACTCTGACTAGGTAACTATATCACATCGTGATCTCGTCCGACGAGGAGCACGACACGCCCGCCGCGCGCCGCACGCTGTCCAAGCTGCGCTCGTCTGTCAACGACGACACGGACTCTGACTAGGTAACTATATCACATCGTGATCTCGTCCGACGAGGAGCACGACACGCCCGCCGCGCGCCGCACGCTGTCCAAGCTGCGCTCGTCTGTCAACGACGACACGGACTCTGACTAGGTAACTATATCACATCGTGATCTCGTCCGACGAGGAGCACGACACGCCCGCCGCGCGCCGCACGCTGTCCAAGCTGCGCTCGTCTGTCAACGACGACACGGACTCTGACTAGGTAACTATATCACATCGTGATCTCGTCCGACGAGGAGCACGACACGCCCGCCGCGCGCCGCACGCTGTCCAAGCTGCGCTCGTCTGTCAACGACGACACGGACTCTGACTAGGTAACTATATCACATCGTGATCTCGTCCGACGAGGAGCACGACACGCCCGCCGCGCGCCGCACGCTGTCCAAGCTGCGCTCGTCTGTCAACGACGACACGGACTCTGACTAGGTAACTATATCACATCGTGATCTCGTCCGACGAGGAGCACGACACGCCCGCCGCGCGCCGCACGCTGTCCAAGCTGCGCTCGTCTGTCAACGACGACACGGACTCTGACTAGGTAACTATATCACATCGTGATCTCGTCCGACGAGGAGCACGACACGCCCGCCGCGCGCCGCACGCTGTCCAAGCTGCGCTCGTCTGTCAACGACGACACGGACTCTGACTAGGTAACTATATCACATCGTGATCTCGTCCGACGAGGAGCACGACACGCCCGCCGCGCGCCGCACGCTGTCCAAGCTGCGCTCGTCTGTCAACGACGACACGGACTCTGACTAGGTAACTATATCACATCGTGATCTCGTCCGACGAGGAGCACGACACGCCCGCCGCGCGCCGCACGCTGTCCAAGCTGCGCTCGTCTGTCAACGACGATACGGACTCTGACTAGGTAACTATATCACATCGTGATCTCGTCCGACGAGGAGCACGACACGCCCGCCGCGCGCCGCACGCTGTCCAAGCTGCGCTCGTCTGTCAACGACGACACGGACTCTGACTAGGTAACTATATCACATCGTGATCTCGTCCGACGAGGAGCACGACACGCCCGCCGCGCGCCGCACGCTGTCCAAGCTGCGCTCGTCTGTCAACGACGACACGGACTCTGACTAGGTAACTATATCACATCGTGATCTCGTCCGACGAGGAGCACGACACGCCCGCCGCGCGCCGCACGCTGTCCAAGCTGCGCTCGTCTGTCAACGACGACACGGACTCTGACTAGGTAACTATATCACATCGTGATCTCGTCCGACGAGGAGCACGACACGCCCGCCGCGCGCCGCACGCTGTCCAAGCTGCGCTCGTCTGTCAACGACGACACGGACTCTGACTAGGTAACTATATCACATCGTGATCTCGTCCGACGAGGAGCACGACACGCCCGCCGCGCGCCGCACGCTGTCCAAGCTGCGCTCGTCTGTCAACGACGACACGGACTCTGACTAGGTAACTATATCACATCGTGATCTCGTCCGACGAGGAGCACGACACGCCCGCCGCGCGCCGCACGCTGTCCAAGCTGCGCTCGTCTGTCAACGACGACACGGACTCTGACTAGGTAACTATATCACATCGTGATCTCGTCCGACGAGGAGCACGACACGCCCGCCGCGCGCCGCACGCTGTCCAAGCTGCGCTCGTCTGTCAACGACGACACGGACTCTGACTAGGTAACTATATCACATCGTGATCTCGTCCGACGAGGAGCACGACACGCCCGCCGCGCGCCGCACGCTGTCCAAGCTGCGCTCGTCTGTCAACGACGACACGGACTCTGACTAGGTAACTATATCACATCGTGATCTCGTCCGACGAGGAGCACGACACGCCCGCCGCGCGCCGCACGCTGTCCAAGCTGCGCTCGTCTGTCAACGACGACACGGACTCTGACTAGGTAACTATATCACATCGTGATCTCGTCCGACGAGGAGCACGACACGCCCGCCGCGCGCCGCACGCTGTCCAAGCTGCGCTCGTCTGTCAACGACGACACGGACTCTGACTAGGTAACTATATCACATCGTGATCTCGTCCGACGAGGAGCACGACACGCCCGCCGCGCGCCGCACGCTGTCCAAGCTGCGCTCGTCTGTCAACGACGACACGGACTCTGACTAGGTAACTATATCACATCGTGATCTCGTCCGACGAGGAGCACGACACGCCCGCCGCGCGCCGCACGCTGTCCAAGCTGCGCTCGTCTGTCAACGACGACACGGACTCTTGACTAGGTAACTATATCTTTCTTTCTTTCTTTCTTTCTTTCACATCGTCACCGTCATTTCAACCCGTGAACACCCACTGCTTCTCATAGGCCTCCCCTTTCTTCTGCCATACTTCCCGCTCCCGTGCGTCCGTCGTCGAGACATAATCATCGTTATTAACCGTAGCAATTCAGTTGATATCTCTCTCTCTCTCTCTCTCTCTCTCTCTCTCTCTCTCTCTCTCTCTCTCTCTCTCTCTCTCTCTCTCTCTCTCTCTCTCTCTCTCTTTCTCTTTCTCTTTCTCTTTCTCTCTCTTTCTCTCTCAATAGACAGCTACAGGAGGTCGGCTCCATACAACAAGCGGAAACAGGTGCACGCACACCCAGATTCGTACGCACAACGATCGTAGACTCACAGCCGCGCTTGCTCTCGCTGTACGTAGACGCGTGTCGATGTGTGTGTCCGTTTTCACTCTTATAGAACCGACCTTCTATAATTATCTATTTTGAGGTCCCCTGTTTGACACAGATAACTCAAATTGCACTCCAATGCGTTCAATTCTCGGCCTATCTATCTTCCATTCGCTAAGTTACCAACCGCTGCAAAATTCGCCGCTCGATCTATTCTGAGGGCGTCACAATCTGCGTTTGCCGATTTAAATTAAGCCTTGAATGAAATCGTAATCTATTTCCCTTATGCAGCTTCTCTCCTATCGCGTCAAGTAATATGAAAATAACACATGTTATTGGTCAGTCAACACTTTTCTGACTGTCCAGAGCGCGCCAGACATGTCCGGCTTTATGGCCCCTCGTCCGGACTTTGTCCGGTCTTGTCATTTGTCCGGACTTTTCGAGTTACTTAAGGGGATTTTTATAAGGAATTATAAAAATAATAATTAATACTGAAATAGAAAAATTAAAAAGTAAAATGTCCGGAGTTCTTTGCAAATGTCCGGCTTTTTGTCAGGACTTTTCATTTTTCGAAATGGGAACCCTACTCATGGAGGCTATTTTAATGAACACCTTCCTAATTCTATGATTATTTGTTCCAGGTAAACCTTTCCCTGCCTGGTAAGACACAGTACAATATACTAGTAGCGGGCAGCGAAACAAGTGACCTCTAGAAAGTGCTTCGACGGAGGTCGGGACTAACGATAGCTTAGTGTATGCGTGATTACTTCCTACTAATGTTAGTGTTTGCGTCGAAATTAGCGGTATGTGGTGCGTAGAGGTGAAACAAAATGGCGGCGCGATGAGATGGGGTGACAATCGGTGTAAATCGGAAATAAAAAAATAAAAAAACAATCTGTCAGTGTTCAGTCACAAATATTGCAACTTTGAGAAAATACCTATTTCATAATTGTATGGTTTTGATAATACCATGTTCGTAACACTATAAAATATGTATCAATATTTTTGGAGACAATTACTTTTGAATCTTACGTTAAGTGTGAGGTATTTATGCTCGTGAGTTTATGGTTGGTGAAATAATTAGGTCTGCAGGTTAAATAATGAGCATATCAAGGGGAAATGTTATAGTGTGTCATCATAATTTGCCAGCCTTTTGTCAACTGCATTGGGGTCGGTTTGCTGCTGGATACCAGTATTTACATGAAGCGGCTAAGTTAGTCGCTCCGTGTAAAATATCAATATCCTTAAAATAATGGTTTGAATAATAATGGGTTAAATGGTGAACATTTCTACAGTAACTTTTATTGTATGACATCTTATTAGACAACTATAAAAAGACTTTGGCTGGGTTTGGAAAGCAATCATTGTGCTGTCGATTTTTTTCCTGTTGTAATTGGTTGACCAATTTTTATGATGACATGATATTTGACGGTCACAATTTTTTTGTAAATGCAAAAGTACTTGCCTGCATACTTATTTATTTTGCACCGTTCTCTGCGTACGAGTTTGTAGGATCAAGAGCGAAGTGTCCATCTTTTAAAATCACGTTTCATCGCGTCGCAGTCACATGCTGATCATCGGACTTAGCAGTCAGCATGTTTAGTGCAATGAACGAAGCGTAGCCAACAATAAGTTACGGTCAATGACAATAGAGTATACAGTTGCATAATTTATGATCAGTCTTTATTAGGCGTAGAGTAGGGATAGGTGAATCAGTGTTAAGCGATAAACGACCGTTTTGTAAAACGTTTTCTTAAACTTGACTCTAATAGCGCGCATATTCTTAGTTGATTATAGAAATGTAATCGCCCTCGGCGCAACTTCACTTGAATGAATCGTTCCAATTTGTTTAAATAAGGATTACTTCAGTTAAGGATATTTTCAATAAATAACTAAGAATATTAGACCTTATGTCTATGATGCATGGTATATTTTGGAATACCAATATCCTTGACTGATGTTGGGCCTCTGAATTTTCAAGGAAATGTCTTAGGATACTGCTGTTAATGAAGAACAAAGCTGAATGATGGTTTCAAGAGAAAGTCCGGGTAGTGAAAACATGATTTATTAGTCGACCTCTAATTGAGAGATCCTAAGGTGCAGTTTAAGATGAAATTAAAGGAGTTTTAATACCAATATTGTAATTGAAATGTTTCTTTAATTTCGCTATTCTGTACTCTAAGTTTTCTCAACTAGGTGCAGAGTTGTTATAGTAGGTATGTATTGATAATATTGCTTTTATGTTTAAGAGTCGCTAAGACGGTCCACTGTTGTCGTTATTCCATATACTGGCGCGCCAAACACAGCTTATACTAACCCCTTTACAAGTGTCTTATAAGACATTTACGAATCAGTGGATACTTGCCTTAAACAGGTTTTATATTTCTTTTATTATACTACAAATTGTAGCATGTTGACTTGAAATCGCGATAATCACAACATATTCGATCTCTCATAATTTTATTATAAAAAAATCGATTGGAAAACACTAGTCATAAATCATATCTAAATTATTGAAAAAGACAAATGGGCATAATTTTTTTATTAAATCTGGCAGCTTATTTTTTTTTTACTTTAAAATCAAATTGAGGAGGATAGGTTTTTAGAGAAATTGTGTGTACTATTAAAGGGAAGGCGGTCCCTTAGTGAAATACGGATATATTTGTAGGACTAAAACCCCTCGCCTACTTTAAGTAGTGGTAGTGAAGCTTAAGGCACTCAATATTGTTCATTTGTGCCTATAATACTATTAAAAAAACTATATATAATTCTATGTGTGTGGGTCTTACATTATAAAGTAATAATTTTCATTTAATAGCAGAATGTGTTGTATTTTGATTGGAGTAAAATTTTATACTCTAGTTTATATAACAAATAATATTAACTATTATTAATATCAATAAATTGGTAACACCAAGACGTTTATTAAATTTAGATGTTGTATATATTAAAGAAAAAATACATAATATTGTGTGTCCTGCGTTATTTTTGTACAGGTTTGAGATTTGGACAAGATTTGTATGACGTCGGCTTTTGTAAATAGGCGAGCGAGTGAATGAGGGGAAGAGGTGCGATATAAATGAGCAGAGGAACGTTGTCGTTGTGTTTTCTTACGTGCGCGATATTTTCATTGTTATGTAAACAGTAGTGCGGGAAGACCAATTTTTAAGTACAGAATCATTTGCATAGACTCTAAAAAGTAAATTAAGAAAAGAGTGTTTGCTTATTAATAAGAGCAATTGTTTTTTTTTATGTGATGATTTTATGATTATACCATTATTGACAGCTAGGAGTTATACTTAGCCGAAGAACGAATTTATATTTTTTTTATTTATTACATTATCGGATTTAAGAATCTCAGTGAACGCAATGTAGGAAAATATTTGTGTTCAATCGAGTAGTAGGCGCAAAATTAAAAGATTGTAATAATACCATGTATAGTGTATCGGTGTCCTTATAAAGTATAATAGTTGTATAATTTAGCAGATGGATGTCATCATCGGTTATATTAAATCGCCTTAATTAGACACCAATAATGCAATACTTTTTTATATTTAAAATATTAAGTACTTTTGAGAGAACATTTTATGGTGTGACCGCCGCAGTGTTTCCAAAATCGTTTATTTCACATTATTTTATAAGCGTGGGAATTATTTGTCTTAAATAAATGACGCTGGCGTTCAAAAAGGTTGAATAGTATTTTTAAAACAATAAACAATGCTTATAAAATACGGAAAGTGATTTTTAATGAATGATAAAGTGCGGAAATTATCACAATATCATTAAAAATATATGAGTTGTACATATTAGACTTAGAATAGAATTAAGTTTTATTATTACTTTTAAGATGTAATAGATATTTGTATTTGTAAGATATATTTAGATGTGTTTCTTTTACCATATAACATATAATTAGTGGCCACGTTAATTAGGCTTTATTATAATGAAAGAAAACGTTGACTTCCGCCTAACCTGTAAAAAATCTTTTGAGAGACTGTCTAAATAATATTGCGCAGTAAGTCAGTACTTTTTAAACTTTTCTTTTTTAGTTTATTGAAAATAAATCGCATTTAAAATTTACATTTCAAACTATGCTTTAAATAACAGAAGCCCATTAGGTTATCCCCTCACTGACTGACGCGGAAACGGTTTGAGCCAACTTTAAAGAAAGGGCAAAGTTATGGGAAATTATTAAAAGCAGCTATGACCGACCTAACAAGCTATAGCAGTGTAGCAATAATACAGTCAGTTCAACCCATTTTCCGTATGTCAGTTTGTTGCCACCCTTAAATAAAGTAATTTGTGATATTTCACAGATATGACGGGTATCGATATCAAGTGACGATAAAACACAAAATTCAAAAAAAAAGTCAAATTTTTCTGTCATCATTTCAAGAAAGTACTACTGTACTATTATACGGTGTGACGCATTATTATAAATAAAAATAAAATGCTGTTAGTTGGCAAGAGCATCGCTTCAGAACGGCTGGACCTATGTTGCATTGTTTTTTGTTGTTTTAAAATGATCCCAATATCCTGAATTAGGTAAATACCTAATTCAGGCTATTGGGAACATTTTCACACAATCAATCCAAATCAATCGACACAAAAACCAATTGAGAGAATGGACATCAATTATTTTTTCTTCATAAAAATGAAGAAAAAACATTGGATGTCCTTTTTTCTTTGGTATTATTGTATGAATAATTGAATATTGGACCGGACGTCTGTCGGGACAGCTAGTAAGGAATAAAAAAATAAAGTAGGCATGAATTCATATTTCAAAAGCACATTTTCGTTTGTTTTATCCTGTTTTGATATCGAAGCTCGTCACGTCTGTTAGGTTTCGCCAACTAATTGAATTTGACCCCGCAGTGTGCGGCCTACTTAGCGCGGCCGAATTATATTAGTCACCTATATATTAAAGTATATTGTATTTAGTATAAGAGGACATGCTTTTCGCCGGCACACAATGTTTATTTTATTTATAACTAATACTTTCCTTGCCAATAAATGAGGCATATAGATTTTTTCTTATTTACTCAATTTATAGGCGTATACCGAATATGTGATGGGATGAATTTTAATACATTTTGTTCACAATTGGCGTTTTTAGCTGGCGAAGGAGAGTTGACATCGTTTGAAGTTTAAAAATAAGTCATCACGAAGAACTATGGCGTAGTTTACTTTTAAAGATCAAGGTCTTGAGTTACTCAAATTCCAAAGTCGAAATAGCATTTAACCGTTTTATATTTTAAGGAAATGGAGTAAGTCCTGTGAGTCACATAGCGCTAAAATCTTCGCCAGTTGTGAACAAAATGTTTTACATGGCAATTTATATTATTTAAATGAGGACAATGTGAATCAAAAACATGACACCTGTAAATTATTTTGTGATTATTTTGAATCGCCGGCAGCCTGAACCAAATGTATGCAGATTTGATTTAATTTGAAAAGACACAAAATTTATGGAAAAACTAATAAAATTAAATTGCAATAAAGCTTGATAGTAAAGTTCCTAGAGATTGTATCGGAATTGTTCTGCTTACATTTGAATAGAAAGAAAGAAAGAAAAATAGGTTTATTTGTCACAGAAACACGAAATGAAATGACACGAATGTTTTTTTCCCTTTTTAACTTAAAATAAAACGCCATGAAAAGCCAATGAGTTTAGAACGTTTTAGTTCATAACTCTTATGGGAAGTTTTGGTATGAAGGGATGAGGCTGTAGTTTGAAGAAGGGTATGGAACTTAGAGAACCACGGTGTCTGACTTGGACATAAATTGATATCTCTGGACCTAAAAGTTTGTGGTATATTGGTCGCAAATTTTGTCGAATCTTTTTTTGAGTTTTCACTTTCTATCGACTAGAATCGTGAGACATGTCAGGGTTTCTGGAAACTGACATCATTTGCGGATTCAATTATGGTTTCTGTCCTTTAGCACAAACGGACCAGTCCACTTTCATTTTGATAAGTTTATTTAATCAAACAAAAATCGTCAGGTTACCTTACTTGTGCCAAATACACTTTGTTCTTTAATAAAAAGTCATTTTCTGAATGGATATTTCGCACGACAGGCCACAGACACATACCACATCGAGGTGCATTCCTGCGGGAACACGTGTGCGAAACTTCTTTACGACCGGTTTCATTCCAGAAGTCCCGAATGAATTATTCCGGTTTCAGACAATGGACATGAAACGAGTTCTTCGTACCCTGTACTTTTACCGGTTTTTTTAAAAGAAAATACTCTAATACTATATCGTTATTTTGAGTTGCCATACCCTTCTTTAAGCGGTGATAATGTAAATAAAATGAAATTGGATTGTGATCGAGAAATAATGAACCAAAATTCTAAATTGTCGATGCACGTAAGCGAACGACCATTTTTCAACCTTATTACTGAGGATATAAGGTTGAAAACTGATCGACCGCCAACGTTCGGGGTTGTACATATTCGCGTAGCTTGCAATTGTTAGAATGTGTGCGGATATGTGCGGGCATAATTACGGCTATGGCCGATGTATATTATTTGCAGTAAGAGCGTTTTGTATAAATACATTAATTCGGATGTAGAATGCCATATTGTGATTAGTTTGTTAGCTACACGAAATATTTTTCAAATAAAAATATCTATGTATACATTATTTTATTGTTTTATTTACATAATGGGGAATTATGTATGTATCCTTATGTATTTATTTTTTCCTTCAGAATTCGAGGTACTGTCGCACACACATGTGGTATGCTAGTTTTACTTGGCTAAACCCATCTGAACCAAGGGATAATCCTTTTATAATTGAACTTCACCTAAACCTATAAGATGCGCAGTGGTGGCCCAGTGGTAACGGCCGCGAATTACGAGTTGTAGGTCGTAGGTTCGAAACCAGACAGGCGTTTTACTTTGTGTAAATTATTTCATCACCTCTGCTCTTAAAACGGTGAAGGAATTCATCGTGAGGAACCAAAAATTCTAAGACATGTGACCAACCCGCACTGGACCCGCTGGGTGGATTACGGCCTACTCCCCCTCACCGAGAAGAGGCCTGTATCCCAGCAGTGGGAACATTATAGGCTGATTATGCTAAGCTTATTAAAACCTATTATTTACCAGACCCTAAATACCAAACCACAATCCGACAAAAAACTTTGCATTTGAGCGGTGACCTATCAGAGTAAGTTACTTAATCGTCCGCCTAACTACTGTAGTTGACTTGTCTTACTGTGGGGTGCTTATTCATACACTCTTAAACCGTGCAGATACAGGTAACATTGGTCTAATGAGGTGCGTATAGGGCCTTAACATGCCCAAACACCACTTAGTATAACATAATATGAACAAGTTAATTTCTACACTAAAACCACTGAACACTGCCAAACAGAAGAATATTTTCCTTAAGCACATTTCAGTAATTAGTCATTGTCCTGATTTCTGATACGACGGTAGACTTAAGGAAATCATCACAATTTAAATCAAGGCAATTATTTTGGTTCGGATTTTCCATTTAACTGAAATATAACTAGAACAATTGTTTTTTTTCATTGTTCATTGCCCTGTGATGGTATTATTATTTTCAGTGGGTAATTTGTATGAGTGTTTGGTTTTACGCGTCTCTAGATAAGGCTGTGTTTAACCCACGAAGGTTAGACGTTGACATATTGAACAATTAATTACAATACTAGGCTATTATGTTATGTGTAGATATGTTTTTTTTCCTTAAGGGGGAAGCTCCAGGGTAGCCCGCGAAATCCAAATTTTCTTAACGTTTTTTGCAATTTGCAGGCCAGTGTCAGCTTGTATGTTAAACAAAATATATGACTATTTCATGAAATAGCTATTGGATTATATGAACTTAGAGGGTTGTATTGATGATTTATTTTAATGATTATAATTCTGTTTCGGTCACGAATCATATTTTGTTCAACATACAACCTGACAGTGACCTGCAAATTGCAAAAAAACGTTAGTCAATTTGAATTTCGCGGGCTGCCTTAGCGCATTATGGGCTCCGTCATCAGATATTTGGAGGTACATAGGTACCTTTTTCAATGAACCAAATACGTTTTCAGTATTCTTGAAAATTCGAATCATGCGCAGGTAGATGATATAAAATTTACAATTGAATGAAAGCTAGAATTATGAAATGTCTGCAATTTATAGAACCATCGCTTTTGATCTATAGGTTACTTGGTTCACTTGTGCTATACGAAGGTTTAATTGAAATAACTGATAACCTCGGGACCAGCACCACATCACGGAAAAAAACTAACAAACTGTAGAGAGCAGCTGTTTTTTTGGTACGAAGTTCCTTAACGCGGGTTTCGGTAACAATTGACTGGTAGGAAACGTCACGCTGAAACAGCGTTATAATAATAATAATTTATTTATTTCAGACATAAATCTAGTCCATAGTTTTCCACACATACATTAAAAATTATAAACTTATGTGTGTGTGTTTTGTGTGTGTGTTTTTTTGGCAATTTTAATGTTAGTCCCTCAGTAAAAGTTGATGATAACTACGAGTGACCTCTTTAGATGTTTTTAGTTATTTCAATTAGTTACACCTTGTTTCTAAGTCTTTTAATATTTTCAAAAGCTGTATTTTAGGCCACTTCGATCACGGGTTTCTGGTTAGGGGTGATTGAACTTTTGTAAAGGGCTGTCTGCATTAGCTATTAGTTTTATTATGTAGTTCCATGTCTGCAACAGCATTACATAGGTTCCCTTGGCAACGGACGGGTATTTGAACTCGCGACCTATCGATCGAAAGTCCGACGCCTTTCCTTTTGCTCTTAAAGTTACTGCATTTAGATGTTACTCCGTTTCTTTTTCATTATAAACTATCCCATCTTTATTAATGTGAATTATGTGAAAGTTATTAGGGGCATGAATAGAATAGAATAGAATATAATACTCTTTATTATATGTACAGTACACCATAAAAATTACAGATATAAATGTAGAAATTTTTACATAAGGTGACACAATGGGCGGTCTTATCGCTAAAAGCTATCTTTTACAGACAACTTTTTTTTTTCAACCATGAATTTCGATGACGATGATTAAGTACGTATCTACTCGTAGGATGTTCCTGTTGTTCTGTTAATTAGCGCCACGTGGTCGCACCATGCGGTTTCGTAAACTATTGTCAGCAATAGGTAGAGTTTTTAAGCAGGTGAAAAATGCTCACTTTCCATTGGGTACCCATGTAGGTTTTTTATTCAAATAACACACTTAAATGGTTTATGTTCAAGATTTGACTAATCAGCAAAAAAATTGCTAGCTGCATATATGCTTACCTTTTTGTGCTGACTGTATATACTTACATTTCTCTTTTCCTCTTCGAGGGAACAGTCATATTTTTTTTTTACAATAATGGAATGCGTAATTCGGATCTGAGTCATTATTTTTACCTAATGTTAGTGTCTTCATGAGTTATGGAAAAGAAAATGACGAATTATATGTAGGTACCTAGTCTAAAATGATTAATGTCAAGAGTTACTAATGAGATCATTGGATCGTGTGTTATTTTTTTCGATTACACACTGTCTGACGTCCTCAGGGATATATATATACATGTATGTATAACCATATATGTATGGTTAAAAGGTATTATTAATTTCAGTAAGACAGTTATATTTAATTATAGAATTATAATCATGAAAATCATTGATACATCTCACTAACTTCACATTACCCTATTGAATGACTATTTCGTGGAATAATGACATTTGAGGCCAAAATTGGTGATTCTAATGATTATAATTCAGTAAAATCCTATTTGTAACGGTCGCGAATCATATTTTAATCAACATACTACCTGATACTGACGTGCAAATTGCAAAAAACGTAAATAGGAATTTAAATTTCGCGGGCTATCTCAGCGCATCACCCTTAAGATGCCAAAAAAAAAGGAAAACATTCGTGTTGTATGTATGTTGCACTAACTGTAGCCCTTATAGAGGTTATACAATACCTAATTTAGCTAGAATCGTATAGATATACGTACAGGTAAATAATTTATAACATTTTATTCTCAATGGCAGGAAGTTGGTCTACCTGACGCAGATTTGGTATTTCCGTTTTTTTTTTGTCATATTCACCATCTGTCATATTTGAGTCACTGATGCGTTGCCATACAATACATACTAAGTACAGTCGCTAGCACATCAAGTGACCACAAACTATCAGATTTTCTCATTCGATTTTGAACTTAACTATCAACATTTTAAGGTTTACAATTGTTTGGAGAAATTTGACAGTTTCGTGTAGCTTGACCTGCTGGCGACTGTACATAATATTATTCTGTATGTTATTTATATCTGACTAGGTTTTGCCCGTGGCTTCGCCCGCGTGGATGTCGGGAAATATCCCACGGGAACGTTCTACCGGATACGGATCCTATGTGTTAAGTTATAAACTATCTGTCAAATTTCATTCTAATCGGTTTAGCCGTTTTTGCGTGATTGACTAAGAAACATCCAAGCATACATGCTTTCACATTTATAATATTAATAGGATTTCAAATTTTATATAATTCCAATTTTATATAACTGTCAAGGTAAAACTACATAATTTTTTATAATATGTAACCGTACAAAGTTTTAAAATATAATAGGTAAATCTACTTATGTTTTTACAGGGTAAAATTTTGCAAAATATCCTGGACGGTGTCTAGAGGCAGTGCTTGAATAAGGAGTTTGTGACCATCCTGTCGACCTATGCACCTACCTACATGTACCTAATCCTTCCTGAAGTGGCCTAAGTGGAATCAGTCAGCGTTTTTAAGAGGTTTGAAAACCATGATGAAGTCTGACGATGACGTCATTCCAGGATATTCATCTTCCCAGTCTTGTCCCAACTATGTTAGGGTCGGCTTCCAGTCTAACGGGATATAGCTGAATACCAGTATCTTACATGGAGCGACTGCCTATCGGACCTCCATAAACCAGTTACTGGGTAACATGGTACCCCTTGGTAAGACTGGTTTTAGACCTTAACCTTAAAACTTCAAACGTTTTTCAGATGACGATCTTCGAAAAGATACTGATGAGTATGATGAATCAAAAATGCAAAAATATTCAAACATCAAAGACGTTTGGCAAATGACTTGAAGATTAATTTAATGGGAAGACCGAAGACAATTAACCAAATCAACTCAACCTTTCGCAGTATACCTACTGCTGGACATAGGCCTCTCCCAGGCTGCGCCACAACACCCTGTCCTCTGCATCCAGTCTGTCCCAGCTACCTTTTTAAGTTCGTCGGTCCATCTAGCTGGGGGGCGTCTCACACTACGCTCGTCAATACGCGATCCTCACTCCAGGACTCGTCTCCGCCACTGGCCATCGGTCTTTCGAAAAACATGACCAGCCCACTGCCACTTCAGCTTGCTTATTCTGTAAGCTATGTCGATAACTCTGGTTCTTTTCTGTGTAATTACATTCCTGGTTTTATCCTTCAAAGAAACTCCGAGCATAGCCCGCTCCATAAAGCGTTGAGCGACCTTAAATTTGTGAACCAGCCTGACTCAGTGTCCACGTTTCGGCACCGTATGCTACCGTGTTTAAGACCGAAGTGGTCTTCAACACATTTTCCGTGAAACATCTCCCAATGGAAGGCCTTTACTCAACAGTGGGTGATTACGGGCTGAAACGATGATGATGATATCCCAAAACGTTAGAACTCTGAAATTGAAGCGTCTCCCGTAATTTAATTCTGCTGTTAAGAGCCGAGAGATGCCGAGAAATGGGGATTATCACTACCCTTAGTGGTACTCCAGTGAAGACCCTTCCTTTCTCGTATCGGCCCGATGTATTAGAGTTGCTAATGCCATGGCAAAAGTGTAATCATGGAGGCTACTTTACTGGTGTCAGTTTCATTCAGAAATTACGGTCTCTAACGACTGTAACGATTGAAGTTTTTACCTGTTTTCTGTATAAAAAGTGCATGGCCTTCCTACGCCTAGTCATCTAAACAACGGCATTGACGGTCGGAGGTTTTTATGGTTCTAAAATATACAGTACCTAGATCGTAGGTTCAAATCCAACAGGCGCTGTACTTTGTGTATATTATTTCATCACCACTGCTCTCAAAACGGTGAAGGAAAACATCGTGAGGAAACCGGCGTGTCATAGAACCAAAACTTCGGAGACAAGTGACATCTACCAAACCGCACTGGGCCCGCGTGGTGGATAACGGTCCACTCCCTCTCACCAAGAAGAGGCCTATGTCCCAGCAGTGGGAACATTATAGGCTGATTATTCAGTCTACTTGGCTGCCTCCTTGGTGTTCAGAAACGCGACTGATAGCATGAGTTCGATCCCTAGGTCGGGTAGTGTTATTATTTTTTCCCTTTAGAAACTCATTAGCTCTTGATGCTGGATTTGTAGCCGCTTGATTGCTATGCTACAAAGAACTTATACAGTGAAATAGGAGTAGGTACACCATACCTACATTTCTGCCTAATCCTTTGGAAAATACAATCGTAATGTTTGTTATATTTATGCCTCGTATCCACTAGGCAACATTTGACGCGCAACACGTGACGCTCAACATGTTCGGCAACGTTGCACAATAATGCGCGACGTTGCCAGCTGGCGCGCAACATGACAACCCCGACATGTGGACATGTTGTGAATCATGTCGCGCATCAAATGTTGCCTAGTCGATACGCGGCTTTACAGAGATTATTCCGTGTCCAAAGAACACAGCGTCCGTATCTGGACATCATGCGGAAGACAGCTAATGCTGCAGTAAGGATCCCTGAAAAAATTGACTACAGCTCCAATTAAATCTATGGCTCCAATAGCTGTGTGTGTGTGTGCTGTCATCATCATCAGGTTCAGCCGAATCATTTGAGACTGGATGTGGGTGGAACTTTACTTTAAAAAACGACGGATTTCTGGTCTTTCAACATTACCTACTTAACACTGGCCCACCTGAAGTAGTAGGAAAGTAGCCAACGCCGCCGTTTCACGTCTGCAATACCAGAGGCATTGTGTAGGTGCGATGCCATTCCAGAGACAAAATTAATATATTTCTCTTGTATGTTGCTTGTTGCTATTACTAAATGATAAATGATTTTATTTCTTTATGTAGGTTTGTACAAACACTTTTACACGTCAATCATATTTAAAAAAAACAAAGTAGATGAGGTCGGCGTTTCCTATCTGACTATTCTGAGAAGAAAGGCCGAAAAAAACTCAGAGGTCACAGTCTCTTTTAAAGTTCAGACATAATCTTGGTCAGATCATGTGAAGACCATGTAAATTTGTGTCTGAAATGGTTTTTTGAGGAAAAACCATACAGGTACTATCTATTACTATAAGTATATACCACTATCCTAGATGTTGATGATATTGAGTGAGCTTGCATAATTTTATTCAATGAAATATTTTTTACGGCAGTTTTATTGATGATAACGAATTTAAATGACCTTTTCATTCTTTCTGCAGATTGTACCAAACGCCATTCATGTTTTGAAGTGGAAATGTTGCCTTACTATTATTTCTGAATAGCTACTAGCTATGTAACTTCAAACTAGTACCAGGCATTGCATATTCGGCCAGTTATAAAGCCATGACTAATAACTCAAGTAAGAAAGCTGCGAGCTGCCGGCAGGTCGCCCCAGGTTCTTGAACTCTGGCTGGCGCTTTACGTAACCTCCCTCGTCCCGGCTGGTTATATAAACCCCTCATGTTCACTTTTATAGGTTACATGAAAATTTCGCACGCGATGCAATATGTTCAAGAAAACTATGAAAGGAACATTGTATAGTAGAGACTCTTTTATGGTTATGGAGGAGTTTGCAAAGATTGTTAGTTAAGTTGGTCAGGTTGCATCAATGTATTCGGCTAGAAGTTTGTTGCGCTACCGGCTGAACTGCCCTTGAGTTTCGGTCTTTGAGGTTACCGCACATTGCTGTTCGCGTCACGGCAGGTTCGCATGCTGCCGCCCGACCGACCAATCGCGGCGCCCGACCAAGACACACCTCCGCGACGCTCCGAGGGATTTAAAATTGGATCGGCTGCGCGCGCCGGTAACTCGGTATCGAGCGAGCGGACGTCAGTGTCAGTTGTCAGTTGTCAGTCGCGGACGACGGGCGCGTGTTGTGTACGTGTTGTATTTCGCGGAGCTCCGAACATGGCTCTGCTCAGACGGCTAGCGGTGAACGCGCCCAGGAAAGTACGCGCGCTGTCCTCCTCGCCTCCATCGCGGGATGACCTCGACCTAAACTTCAACAGCCCCAAAGATGCGTTCAAAAGTAAGAAGACGAGCGAACTTGTGCGGGCGTATTTCGTGTACCAAATATGCTCGGTGAACTGGCTGGTCGAGAACAATGATATGGTGAGTAGATCGTTACACCTCAGCTGTTAGCTTATGTAAGATCTGCATAGCAATGTTTACTCCGCAAGCGCTCAGCTCTAAATTAACTTCGGTTGGCGTCCTTGCGTCTGTGTTACATGTTTAGTGATTGATGAGTGTGTATTTAGATTTAGGTGGCGTGCTTTTCTTAGTTCTTTTTCGAACTAATGTAAATTTGGGAGTGTCTGGGGAATAAAGACGCCGCCCGTGAGTGAGTAACCAGGATAGCATGTGGGTTGGGGAGGGCGAAGATGTTACCTAACCGTGAGAGGAATGAATGGGTGGAAGGAATGGATTTTTGATCGGTGGATAGCGCGCATGCGTGCCGGCGGGCCAGCCCCAGCGGCCGGTGCGGACTGACGGCAGTCAGACGTCTGCGTCGCGTGGCTCGCGACGTACAATCTGATTACACTAAGCACTTGACACGGTATCGTGAATACCAACTTACTTATGGCTAACCGGTAAGCTGACCGGCGCATGAGTGTGGGATGTTTTTTTTTCTGTAGGACCTACTATTTAGAAGCCCATTTTTCACGAAACCTACACGAAACTTAGAAGTTGTTAATTTGAGCAACACGCTAAAACTATATGTAGGTATTATAAGGACACTTTAAGTTTCAAAATTTTGCACAATAAAATTTATGTCAAGATTAATAAAGGGTCGGACTTTCCACAAGCAGGTTTCCTTAAAAAGTGTAACATCGTACAACCTCCATGCACATGCCATATGAAAGTAGTTTCCCTTTAATGGCATTTCCTATAATTTAAAATATTGGAAATATGTAGGAGGCATGTGATCATAGGTTGAAAATATTAATATTAAGTATTATGGTTGGTTAGGTAGTAAAAGAATATAGGTATATAAGATTAAAGGTATAAACTCCGCCCCTAAGACGACCCATTGACCCTAAAATATTATAATTTTTTAATGTTACCTGATAAATTTAATTAATGATGAAACAAAATCCATATTTTTATATTAAATAGGAAATATGTAAAGTTAATAAGATATCAATAATTTTCCTGGTTGCTAACCAAAAACTGCGCACTACTTGTAGCGCAACGATTGGCCTTAGCTTGTCAATTGTCTTGCTGAAAATGGACCTCCTGATCACCGACAATCAAAAAGAAATTCTCTTTTTTTTAATCATCACACATGATATATCAGACAGATTAGTGATCGAATGATTGCAGATTATGTTAAACAGGAGTAGGTACGTCAATCCCGAATTTCCGATAATGTATATCTCGGATCTTCCTGTGACAAGACACATTCTCGCGTATTCCTACTTAATAATCTCGTGACAAAATTGGACAAAAGTCGTGAGTCACAAATGATGTTATTTCCGATACTTTGTATAAGGTACTTCTTGTATCGGCGGCTATAACAAGACATAATATGAATTTAGGCTAGTCTGGGACAAGCTTGGACAATCTTCATAATAAATCGCTGAATAAACCTCTGATATTGAAAAAAACCGGCTAAATGCGAGTCGGACTCGCGCACGAAGGGTTCCGTGCCATTATCCATAAAAACGGCAAAAAAATCACGTTTGTTGTATGGGAGCCCCCTTAAATATTTATTTGATTCTGTTTTTTAGTATTTGTTGTGATAGCGGCAACAGAGATACATCATCTGTGAAATTTCAAATGTCTAACTATCACGGTTCTTGAGATACAGCCTGGTGAAAGACGGACAGACAGACGGACGGACAGCGTAGTATTAGTAATAGGGTCCCGGAACTCGCAAAATATTGTATTTGTTGTTGAGTTGAATTTAAACAACATTTCTGACTTGTGCAGGCAGTCACCGACCGTGTTACGTACTGTCTAGGGGGTGGAGCTAATCCGATTTATTACCGATTCGCATCAAAGGATTATCTGGATACACATCGTTAATTAAATCCATTGTTAGTTAGCTTATGTGATTTAGATCTAGAAACAAACTGAACCGATTCTGCGACATTCTTGAAATTAAACATATTATTATATGTTTGGTTTGGATATTTTGTTTGCCGAATTTAGTTTAAGTAGGAACCTTCCGCGTTTCGTTTAGTGATCTGAAATGTCTTCTATTTAATTGAATAGACCAACTGATTCTCTACTTAGGTTTTCATGAGGCGTCTCAAAAATATTGTTAATAGGATTGGCAGGATTGGCAATGATTATAATTCTATAGAGCCATATTTGTTACGGTCGCGAATCATATTTTAATCAAAATACAACCTGACAGTGACCTGCAAATTTGCAAAAAAGTAAGAATATTTGAATTTCGCGGGTTACCTTGAAGGTTCCGCCTTAACATCAAAATGTTTTGATATTTCACTTTTTCTACTACACTATTTCACACTATTTCACTTTTGTTACGTAAATAGGGTGTCGTGACCAATGACGTAAGGAAATACATCATTGGTCGTGATGGTCAAAATGATACAATTTTTTTTGGCCTAGCTCTCCTTTGACAAGTGTGCAGTAGAGTATAATATGGGTTATGGGTATGGGTGGTGTGGGTGGGTGGGTGGAACTTGGTTTCAAAAAGTTTCTCTTCTTAAAAGGTAACTGCTTGACAATATTTTCCTTCTCAGACATGACTTTTACATATAGCGTTTTAATTACTTACAGTTTTTAGTTAGGTACTCACGATTAATTGCCTGTAAAGAAATAGTGTTGTGTGAAAAACCATATAAAATTACATCAAATTAAATTCGTTTCGATAGAACGATAAAGCAATTAGTGATGTCTTTCAGTTGAACTTAGTTTAAGATTTTCTTTGTTTATTTCATTTGTTATGTTTTGCTAACTTTTTATTTTCAATTATACACTTCTAATAATGTAGGTATAAAGATCTAATTGTTTACTGAAGCCATGAAACATTTTTAATGCTGTCTTCTTTTACCTACTCATAAATATTTTGAGCGATCAGTGATCAATGATTCGCCACTTCTCCTGTCTTTTCTAGGTCTACCCGACCATTTTCTTTTCAACTGAATTCCAGAAAAAAATGTTCCCAACTCGTGTCGGTACATTTTAAAGTGTGATGTAAAGTACCGAGCTACGTTGATAAGCCTTCATTAACTCATAGTAATCGGTCATGGCCGCCTGAGCATAATCTCCTGTCATAAAGCAAGTCTTCAGTCTTGCGACAGACTCGACGTATTGACTCGACTAAGCTTTTTATAGCTAGCACGACGTTCCGTTGGATACAAGTTAGGATTTTGGGTCTTTACTCGTTTATCTATTTATCTAATAAAAATGAAATGCTGTTCGGTGGTGAGCGCATGACTTGAGAACGGCTGGACTGATTTGGCAATTTTTTTTTTAAATGTTCATGATAGTCCGAAAAAGGTTTTTATGAAAAAAAACCGACCAAGTGCGAGTCGGACTCGCGCACGAAAGGTTCTGTACCATTATCTATAAAAACGGCAAAAAAAATTGGACAGGACAACGCCTGTCGGGTCTGCTAGTTAAGTAGATATAAAATAATGCCACAGATGATGCCGCAATCAACGTGGCCACCTATGCGCTCAAACAAAATAATACCTACTTATAATATATATTCAACCTAAGTGCAGTCAACACGAAAAGAAGAAGTAGGTATAAAAATACCTGACCAGCATGCGTAGCATGACCACTTCTATCTCTCAAACTCTACGAAGAGTAGACAAAAGTCATTCTTTTCTTGAATTTTGACATCGCGTCGTAGAAGTCTTTCTACAATCTGTCATTTTGTCTTCCGTTTCTTTCGTTTCTATATTGGCCATGTTAGGCATGCTGACACTTCATTTCGACAGCATGTCCTTTTCATCTTCACTTAATTTGCATTCACTGTTTAGTCGAATTCTAAGATACCGGGAAAGATAAATTACAAAAGAAATAAATCAGTGTGGACTGATTAAATATTTAATCGTAATCAAAAGGCCAGGGAAGCCGGTTAGATCTGACGTCCGTGTAGACGTACGACAGACATGGAGACGCATTGTTATCTTTTTATTGCTCATATCTTTCGTGATTCGTGGATTTACCTTCGTTATCTTTTTTCAGTGATACGTTGCTTACATTTGCTGAGTTTTGGGAAAAGAAATGCAAATAGGCTTTAAACTGGGTCATAAACTTAGATATTTAAATTTAAAAGTTTATCTAAGCTTATAAATTATTATCAACGCTTTTTGCCGCTAGATAGCCTTTCTTTAAAGGTACATAAACTCACGCCTTCTTCCCATGGGGGTAGGTAGAAACTACAGAACGCCACCTGCTACGATCCTTACAAACTCCTTTTTGCCTCGTTTACGGTCATACACGCACGCGGTTGCGAGTACTACGCACTTGACATTTCTGAAGAACATCACCAATAAGTTTATTATTAAGTCCACCTAGGGCGTCCCCTCCCGGCGTTTCCACTCACATCCGCCTTGTAATACCTTTTGTTAGTCGCCTTTCATTTATCCTCTCTAAATGACTAAACCATCTAAGCATACTCTTTTAATTTTTTGTCACTACATCTTCTTTTAAACCACACTATAGAGTAATTTACTTACATAAGTAGTACTTATAACACCATGCTTGTGTTCCCCGAAGGGTTAGGCAGAGATGTACCTATGGTACACCGACATTTCGCCAGAAGTCCCATGTAACAGGAGGCCGGCCTACTGCCATCAACCGGGCACAAATCCAGACTCCGGGCTGCTACTGAGAAATTCCAGGTAGAAAAACCCAAGAACACTTTTTCCGAAGCGGGAATCGAGGACCGAATTCAGCAGTAAAGAGTAGTTTATTTGTTAAAACCCTTACAAATTGCTTAAACAATACTTAAATAAACGTGAAATAACAAAATGATGAAGTTAATTAAAATCGCAATCAAAATAAGATTTATCCTATTATTGTTTTGTCCAAGTATACCGAAATAAAGTATAATAGGCCATTGAATTGTTCTACTAGGTATGATTTAATAGTTAAAACTAAGATATGGTAGGTAATAAAATTCGTGGAATATGTCCTTAAGCGTTCCTAAAAGATACACGTGTAAACTGCTACTTATTTTCCTAATATAGCTCGCGCACATACTGATGTAGATAGATACATAGACAAATTGGCCAGAAATTTGATTACTGTCCGTTTATCAGTCCGTTCACAGTTAATTTACCTCTGACAGCAGCAATCTAATAGCAACCTTATTGTGACGAGGGTAAAGATTATAATGATTTTGACAGACATGCCAGTGGCAGCAACCCAACAGCAACCTTATTAGAATGAGAATAAAGATCACTGTGATGCAAAATCAAAGGTAAAAAAACTGTGAAAGGACGGCAGTAGACAGATAAGAGAACTAATAGACAACGAAGTGAGTTAGTAGACGATCGTGCGAAAATACTCTATTAATATAATTACAATTACTATGACATTTGATATGACAGATAATAATTATAATTACTATGACATTATTAATTTGCTTGACATTAGTGTTTTAGTTTATTAGTTCATTTATTAGATCTAATTTAATGTGTAACGAAATTTACTATCTATTTATATTTTCAACGACAATGTAATTTAATATGAAAACTGATTAAGAATTTATTGTGTCTGAACGTTCCTAATATATTTGCAAACCTCACATGGTTATAATATAGTGTACCTTATGAACCTTTTGTAACATCCTCTGAAACTGAGTTATGCAAATAAATGATTTGATTTGAGTATTTCTTTTAGTTTCCCTAGACATTGATAACGCAAATCTTGGGGTTCATTCGATTCATAAATATCATCCGATTAATCGATTCTGATCAAACCACGTTGGGGGTCGGCGCATTTCTATGGAAGTATCTACCTGTCATTTGTAAACATGATTTTATTATCATTAAATACTTTACACTGTATGAAAAAAGTAGGTTATAATAACAACGAATGGTACACGGCTTGATGTTTAAATAGGTACCTATAAACTAAATAGTGATGATGTATACCACCACGCTTTTTGCACGTGAAACAATTTGCCTAAAGGTGGAATAACTCAGAAAATTTAAATCGAGGACAGAAATTAAATTGATTAAATAAAATACAGAAATACCAGTTTACAAGGTTAATAAACAATAATTGGGTATTTTGTGATTTTAAATAAATCGTAACAAGAATATGTAGGTGCCTACTGAATCGTATGAGTCTAATCTACCTAAAGGCATTATTGTTCAATTTACCTTTTTAAACATTTTTTCCTAGTCATGCAACCATCAGGAAAACCGAGAAAAATTGGTCGACATATTTTATGATTTGCGTAAAACCATGGAGTCATCTTTTTGTAACACCTGCCTACAAACATGATTTAATTTGACCATACCTTAATAACCTTAAGTCGGTTAATTAAAAGGAAAATAATTAATTAGTAATATTAATGTTTCTACCGTTTTCCGTCACTAATCATGGCTTGATTCAGCAAAGGCCTTCCACCAGATGGTCCTAATCTTAGCCGTTGTATACCTAGATGAAATATGGTGATTTGTCTCTGCTCTCTCTCGTACAAAATACAGGGTTAGTAAAATCCAATATCCATTAAAATAGCATTACACCGCGACCTCGCCTGCGTCAAACATGTTTACAGTTCAGTCTAGCAATTGTTGTTACAATAAAATCACCGTTAAAATACGTCCATTGCGTGTCGAGCGCTGACAAACGGTTGCAAGCTTTAAAAGCTGGAGATTTAAAACTCACATGCTTCTATGTAGATCGTGGGCTAAAGAAATTCGCAAAACATTTGACTACATGGCCTTGGGATTGGGATGTGACGATGTCGCTCAAGGTACGACTGACAGAGATCAGGGACACCCGAAACAGGGACTGTTATCTTTAGGAAGCAAAATATCAACCGTGACGTATAACGAAGAAGAGAACCGTGGTAGACAAAAGAATGCACATGCAGAATTCATTCCAACTTCAAGATTCAAAGAATTTTGACAAAAGCAAGTCCCAAATTAACGAGAATCAAAAATTGTTTAGAATCGAATATTTATCAATATTTGTAAGTTAGTAACCACAAAGAAAATCCTAGGTTATTATAACTACGTATAAGATTGTAAGCAAGTTATGATGACTTTCCTTGACGACAACTATTCAAAGGTGTATATTAAAATACCATGAAGGATCAAATTCACGTGAGCGCAGTACGATACGATGATTGCGTGAATTGGACGCACCCATGCTTGCAGTGGGCTTGCATGCCACCAACTGAGGCTTACAAATCTGTATGAATTGACTGGTGAACAATGAATGAAAATCGAGTCTTCTTCCCTCCATCCAATTCGTGTTGTATTCGCATTTCGTTACACTGGTTTATACTATTGTTTAATCAATATCATCAGCCCCTTATCTTTATATATGTAGCAGTTCATTGCTTTATATAGTCCTTTTCGACATTGCACGCCACAGCTTTCTGTTCTTTATTTTTTTTTTACTGTTTTGTTAATGTGATGGAGTCAGTAGGTAAGTTTATAAAAATCCTTGCCAAGTCACCTTCAATAACGTGCAGACAAATTTATTCTCAGGCTACGTCCCTTTACCCAATGTATTGTGTGTCCCTAAGGGGGCTTTAAGGAATGAATGGGGGAGTGTTTTCATTCTAAAGTAAAATAATAGTTTGTTTGATTCAGCATATTTTTGTTGTTTCATTAAAGTTATGTCGTGATTCATGGCTATGAGTATAATTCCCATGATTATGTGTAATAACAGCGGCAGCGTTATGTTCACTGGTTTGCGCTAATTCGCTTAAAATTGTCTGGGTTTTTATATTCTGTTGAAAGTTGAAATCTTCATTGTGTAAAACTAATATTAGAAACACGTACGTATTTTTTTGAGTTCCTTGTGGGTTTTTGTCGTGAACAATTATCTATTTATCTACTTAGTTACTATCCAGTTTCATGTTAGTAACAATTTTAATACTACTATAAAATATATGGCTGACAAGCAACACTATCATCTTGCAAATTCCACAAAGTAAAACATGTCTTTCGAACTCAAACCAGATAAATCCAGTTCTTACTAGTTCTGAAAGATATTCACCATGCGCACTCAGAAGAAAACCAGATGTGCTATTCAGATTCGTGACTATATCTATTACCACATGATATACATTTTTAGGGCTCCGTACCACAAAAGGAAAAAACAGAACGCTTATAGAATCACTTCGTTGTCTGTCTGGCTGTCAGTCTATCAAGACCCTTTTTCTCAGGAACGTGCGGAGGTATCAAGTCTACCGTCCTATGGAACTCAAAAAATAAATCTAGCTTCTAAGTCAACGCAATAAAAAAATATGGTAATATGCGACATATTTTGACAGTCGCATGTCGCATGAATGACCGTATAATAAATTGGAACAGACAGGGTAGTTCCCGTTGCCCTACAATCGTGAAATTTGGCAAGAAGCAAGATTTCACAGCACAAGTAAAGTAAAAAGTCCGAAAATCGTTAATTTGTAGTTTTATCCTACAATTTTTTTTTTATTCAATAACAATCTTACATTTGCAGTTAAAGAATTGACCGTGACGTATACCGATGTATGGGAGAACATGTGTTTCAGCTACAATGTTAAGTTTGTGTTTTGGATAAATTCATCCCAACTATGAAAACCTTCCTTGTGCGTGGTCCGAAACACACTTGGCCGGTTTTATGGTTTGTACTGAATTGTGTAGACATGTTTGCCAACTGATTAGCAAGTTGCTATGTCCGGACAAAACGGTCGACAGCCTAACAAACACGTTTCGCTGGCCTGTCGACTTTGATGTTTCGTAAAACCTTGAACTAGAAGTGCTAACAGCAACAGATAGTTAGGATAGGACACACATAAAATACCTAATACCTGTGTACTCAATAACTATTGTAAGTCTAGCTCTATAGTCAGCAAGAATGGTATTATCATTCTTGTTGACTGTAATCATTTTAACACCGTACGAGATGTTTTCACCCCGTGAAAGGAAGCTATACATGAAATTAGAACCTGGTTTAAATTAGTAACATCATAGTCGTTTATATAGTCGGTCAATAACATTGACCAGCGTTTCGTCACCGGCCAGCCATCATCATCACCATCATTTCAGCCGACAGACGTCCACTGCTGGACGCTGGACATTGGACATAGGCCTCCTCCAAGCGTCGCCACATCGACCGCACCTGTGTATCTCACCTCACACATTGCGGACTACCGGAACGTGACCAATAATTTAAAATGTCAAAAACCATGCCAAACCTGCCGCAATTTCCTCGTCATTCGGCTCTAATCAAACGTTATCAGTTCTTTATACATTGCATCCTAATTGATGAATATTAGCACTTGAGCGGTTATGACCGCCCGACCGGCTGACATATCAGCTGGCTCCGTATAATGGAATCGTGACCACATGGCGCCAGTAGCACGGAATATTTCGCCAGTCAATGACACACGAACCTGTCCTTACGAACTATGTGTCTTTTTATTGTTATGAGAGCCACGCGTCTTGTCGTCAATAAAAATTAATGCAGTGGCGACTATGGATATAGGATTATGAGTCATATTTACTTTTAGTCCATAATGTCTGGCTTCGATTCTAAATATTGTCATATTTTCTAATGTAGGCATTTATTATTGTACTATTTACAAACGCAATCACCTTCCAGAACAATACACTAGATATAGATACGAGACTTGGTTAAAGTATTGAAATGTTTTAAAAACACCAGTAGGTATATAATAAAAAGTATAACTTTCCCCTTAAAGATAAACAATTACTCATAATCCATAGTCAGCGTTGTAGAACACGAAGATTGTTAATAATCAAAGCTACTAGTAAGATCAACTACATTTGTTACCATAATTTATAAGCCATATTGAAAAATAAATAAAGAAGTTTGGAAATCTTACAATACGGTTGCAGAAAAATCCAAGACAGGAATAAATAAAGAAAAGGGGGCTGGAACTATAGACATCTTACATAACAGCACACGACACTGTCAATGAACTTCGCATTAACGATAAAAACCCTGAAACTGGTTTGCAAACGGATGAAGAATGTTAACCGTCTTGAAACATCACAGCCAACCGATTTAAGATCGTATAACCCTACTCATAAAGTAGAAAATGATCTGCAATGCAATTTTGAAAAACAAGAGGATTGGCATTCATGAGAGTTAAAAAAATAGCAGTGCCAAAGTGAATTCAGTCTTATCTTTGAATAATATGGTGCTATTTTGGATGTATCGAACACAGGGCTGTCACTAGGCGCAAGAAAGTTCCGCTGTATTGTAATTTGTTTGATCCACGTTTATCGAGTGTTGCCAGTGTAATCCTCGTGACCCAGTTAGAAGTAGCGGTTAGCGACCTCAATAGTATTGTTCTAAACGTTGTCGCAGTTTTTATTCACGTTATTGGGTAGAATATAAATCTAGCGGTGGATTCAACTGTCGCACTTAATTTTCTATCGGCGTATGTCATTTTGGCAATGCGAGGCTGTCAGTTGCAGAATAAAAACGAGAATGCTTTTTGATTTAAACTTCACAGAGAAAATAATCCAATCGAAAGTTTGGCATGGTTTCAATTGCATTGCCTTACCAGGTCATCTACTATGTTCAATGGCTATTTGATCATTAAAACTGAGACTTCCATTTTATATGTTCCGATTTTGCATTCTATCCAAAAGGCCGACGATGCTCTTAATATATTTCAAATGATGAACTCACAGCCAGCTGGCAAAGCTTTGCATACACTCACTTTATTCTCACTTTAACGTAAAATTAACCCTTTTTAAATGGGATATAACCAATCACACATTTGCGTAAAGCTAGGGTTTCTTTAGATTGCGGTGGCCGCCACATAGCGCCCGCAGTTTACCGTCGAATGACGTCACTGAAACTTTATTTACGAAAGTAAGTTGGTGTGCTTCCCTAGAGAGCGTTAGACACCGTAAAGTCGAACACCGCTGCCATCATTTTCATGATAGCTGTCGCTGCAGCCGTTATGTGGCGACCACCGTTGTCGTAAAAACCAGTGGGAAACGAAAAAAAAAAGATTCTATCAATCCAATATACTTACCGAGCTTTAACAGTTGGCGTACCTCAAGGTATTGTTTTGAGACCCCATTCAAAATGATGAATGAATTGGTCCGTAAACGAAAAAACTTTGTCACAGACATTGGTACAAAGAGACTATAGTTAGTCAGAGTTTGTGATAATAACGTCATTATAATGAACTAAGTGCGCCCCGCGTATTAACTCGCATAAGTCTCGATCCCGTGGGAATATCGGGATACAATACTCCTATGTCCTAATCCAGGTCATGGTCTATCTGTGTTTCAAATTTCATCCAAATTCGTTGAGCCGTTTTAGTGTGAAAGCGTAACAAAGAAACAAATAAACTCTTTATCGCAAATATAATTTTATAGTTAGGATATTAATTTGCAAGTAGCGAAAACTTCTCACTGCCTGGTCGGCTGTCACAATCACAACAGACTCTAAGGAAGCCAAACACTCACTAAAGGAAGTTGTCAAACAAACAATCAACATATCATTGAGTGCACCTGCCCGCGTTCACATACTGATAGATTCGTTATTTGCGCATGCAGTAAGGCATCTCTTCTTAAAATAGGTAGTTGCGTGTCCTATAAGAATTCAGAAGACCAAAGGAGTATTCTGAAGCTCGAAGTCTGAAGCCTCAAGTCCAGGAAGATGTTGGACAGAAGACAGTTTCAGCTATGCTGTTGAAATGAAATGATACCCTATTGTTTCGAACCCAATTGCTCATGCTTCTTAAATGACTGAACCATTGAAAATTCAGGTAAGAAGCTGAGGACAATGGAAACACACCATACAGCAAGCAAGTAAATAAAATGCTTTTTTGGATCTTTTTCCTTTTTTCACGCTTTTTCAAAGAATAAAAACATGCAGTAAACATTGGAGAAGGTTGCGTCATCAATAACCGGTATTTTTATTTTTATAAGTACCTATCCTATGTTTTGGATGACTGAAACTTAGCAGATCTTTGTAAAGATAAAAAAAACACGTGCGTCTCAGTCGTCAAGTGTCAGAAAAAACTAGTTTCATCTGCATTTTGTTCAACCAAAAATTAGGGAAACCGTCAAATTATGCACAAAACCGGTTCCTTGTGAATATAGAGCTGTAAATGCTGTTACCTATGGTAATATTGTAGTTGCTAAGGAGTTTAGTGACGCATGACGTTGTGTTGATCGAAAATGGAGAAGTCGATAAAAGTAAGGCAAGACCGATAGTATCTCTTGGTCATGCACGGCTAGTTCATTAATTTGTGAGTTCTATAGCTTCTCAAATTTTAGGCTGAAGGCTCAACGAAGTGTTTTATTTATATCCACTGTTTTCTTTAAAGCTTGTATGCAAATTAGCAATTCACATTCAAATATATATTTTTTATAATTAACTTTAATATTGTTAGTAAATTTACTAAAATCAACCGTCCATCTCCATCCCATATGCTATTCTAATTGCTTTAGCTCTAAAAACTTGAAGAACATACCGGAAACCTGTCTGAATCTGGGTTCAGAAACAAAACCAAAAAACTTTAATTCTCTTTACTATCTCCACTAATGAGTCACTAGTCGACTTACTGTCTGCTAGAATCAGTTGAATAGTATGTTTATAAATAGTGCAAGGTTATAATGCTACGTTATGCATTTCTACACGACTATTTTTAGCAGTTTTAGAAATACGTGCACTTTAAACACGTTATATTATACGTTTGCATAGAACTGATCTTCTAGGTCAAGGTAGAATTTTGAGCGTCGCGTCGTAAGTTAGAGATAAGTTTAGCAGTAGGCTGGCCTCTTTTATCACCATCATCATCATTAACCCGAAGGACGTCCACTGATGGGCTTAGGCTTTTCCTAATTGTCACCACAAGGACCAGTACTGTGCCTCCCGTCTCGTAGATTGCCGCTTACGGCTACATAACATGGAACTTAAAAACAGGACTGGGCATACTATAGACCTCTGCCTATGTCCATTCGAGAAAAACAGACTCCATGATGGTTATTAGGTAAGTGTAAGACGTCACTAGGTTTACCATCAAGGCGAGAGTGCCTTAGAACGATTCTGCCCTGCATCTGGTCCGAATTTAAGAAATGTCGGTCTAAAGTAGGCGTTGTACTATTTGTATCAGGGGTTGCGCACTAGATCCGAACTCTGTCTGTCTGAATTTAGAACATTCTCAATTCGAATTGAACTCAGATCTTGAATTCGGATTCGGGTCGGATGCAGTGCCGTACTAAGTCTCAATAAAAGTTTTTATATCCCGCATAGCAACGAATTACCGACTCCTCCATCCACATTGCCAAAATATTCAGCTTCTAAATGCCACTCAAGTTTACTAATTAGCGGTGTGTTTTAAAGATGTTTTTCTCACCTGGTTTTGCTCAACTGCATTTCTTGGCATGCATCTTGACTTATTTTTTTTTGTTCCCGATACTTCGAAACTAAACATATCTAAAGCTACGATTTCGAAAAGATTCTGTTCGAAAATAGTTCTTAAAATCCGATTAATTATATCTCACCTAATAATCTCCAACAACATCTCCATCTCCATCTCTAACAACCAACTCAAAGCTTGATATAATAAGCCTTATTTGCCTTATTTTACTATTCTTCATAATTAAACCTTCTTCTAAGTCTTGAAATAAAACGAAAAGTGAAAAGCTTTAAAACAGCACCTTTATTACGTAACACTATCAATCAAATCATTTTGAAGCCTATTGCTAAACCATTGGTTCATATATTCGAAAAAAAAAACTGCTCAACAACGTAAATAACGCAATGAATGCTCTTGAACTGTCAAAATGAAAGCTATTCCTACTGTTAGTGTGTTATGCAATTACCGCGCTACTTCCATTAGCTTTCTGAGATTTTCTGCTTTTCTAAAGAAACTTGAAACGTTTTCACGTGGACTCTGGGCATTTTCTCACGGAATTAAAACAGCGTTGAGTTGAGCGGTTTCAACAAAATGAGTTCTACCGTTTTATTTATGTCTGAGTCTATTGAAGTTTTATGGAGTATTTGCGGTTTAGTGGTATTAACTCATTAGTCATTACTTTTATGTTTATTACTTGGTTCGATTGGCTCTTTTGGTAGTACATTAATCTGATTTTAAATTACCCTGGGTTTGTGGGCTGGCTTATTGGTTTGCACTGTTGTCATATCTCAAGACTATTGACTTTTGTTATTTGGATCAACCAACCAAAGCAGCTACACGAGATTTGACAGCTTGTGAGTTTTTTTTTATGTTGTAAGCCTTTTTGAAATCAGATGTCATTAAAATCTGTTTTCGCCTTTGGGAAAAAAAAGTTTATAATACCTACATACACAAACTCACGCCTGCTTGTCATGGGGTTAGGCAGAAACTACAGAATGCTACCTGCTACGATCCTTACATTTATTCCTTTTGCTCTTTAGTTTAGAATCAGCGATATGTTAAACATCTGTCTATCGTACTTACGTATCTAAACGCTTATCGCATATTCATTCATATCTAACGGTGACGTCGAAATGTAAACATCATGAATTCATAACATGATATTGATGTGATGTCATCATAATATTACGTCTGATCATTATCGTAGCGGTAGTGATACCGACAATCCCATTATGCATCTTATCTGTTCATAGGTATTTATAGGGGATAGAACGTATTCATAGGGGAGCGATAATACCTTCGATTTTGAAGTTTTTAAGTACCTATTAGGTATCTTTAGTCTGGCTGTAGGAGGTACAACAATTTTCTGGTAAACCGTCTACTGTCTAATAACGACATAAATCTATACTAATGTAATATTATGAAGAGGTTAAATTTGTGAGTATGAGGGAAATATACCTAAATAATAATGGGAATATGTATTTTCTTCGGAAAACATCTTTCACTAAAATGGGAAGCGGCAGTAATTATCGAGTGCTGCTGTCATTGGATATATTTTATGTTAAAACAAGAAATTTCACGCCGACGAAGTCGCGGGCCGGAGCTGATTTTCATACTAGAGTACCTACCAATCAAATTACTTAGAGTAATTTGATTGGTAGGTACCTAGGTATACATTGAGTGAAGTTTCAAACAAATTTCATTCATTACCTTCGTTCTCCCAGGCTTTTCTTTTCTACCGTCTCGGTTTGACCCAATTTTCACGCCATTTTAACCTACCTTTTTCTTAAAATGTCGCTCATAACTTCAATTGGGTGTCCCATCTATTTATGTCTAAGCATTTGTTTTAAATAATAATGTTTTAATACTTTATCCTTTAGCTTAGGTGTTAAGTACGTATATTATCTACTATTCTTTTCCATTGCGACAATTTTTTTCTAGAACTTTTTCATTTTATATGCGAGAAAAATGGTAGTTCATTCAAACTACAAAGCGTTTCAATAAACCATTTACAGATAGTTTTGAACTGTCAAAGGAATCGGTCATTCAGATGAAGCTAGTTGCTCATTCGTCCTATGAAGAAGAACGGGCAAGAAACTCCATTGACACTCTTTTAAATTATATAATATATGTAGTTACAAAATATTAGTTACATCATTATTAATTAATAAGTAATGATTATTAATAATATAATAATATTTTTATTAATAATATTAATAAATATTTTTATTAATAATATTAATAAATATTAATTATTATGAATTAATAATGATCATGGTGATGGTGATTGATGATGATAAAAGACGACGACGACGATGACGTTAAAAGCTCCCAGACATGAGAAAAAGAAAAAATAAAGTAAAAAAAAATATATCATAATTCATAATGCAAGTTATTTTGTGGTTTTCCGGCAATGACGTCTTTATGTCGCGATAGACATAAAGACGTAAGATAGACTAATGTAGTATCGAAGCATAATATGGTGTTCCCATATTATGCTTCGATACTACATTAGTATGGTAAATCCATTCGTCATCATTAGTAGGTACCTAATGCTTGTTTTTAAATATTGTTTCTATCTTTAAGGTAAATTGGTAGTTATGTTAACAAATAATTAGACCACAAAATATGACTTGCGTCATTTCATTATGAATAATGCCTTTAGCCATTGTATTTTTTTAATTAGGCTTTGTTGAGTACCTATGTGGGATTGTATCATAATTCATAATAACTGTTTCCTCATAACGGTGATAGAAAAGATCGTAAGGAAAACCTTCATGTTTAATTTTTGTATCTACCAAAAATTTAAAGACATGTACCAAATAATATCGGAAATCGGAATATTTATTCTTAACACTGTTGTAAAATCAATGACACAACTTTTGGAGAATTAGCGTAGGTACGAGTATAAATGTAATTATAATGTGGAAATATTTATAAAAAGATCAGCTAGACAAATAACATACTAGGTAATACGTAAAACAGCATGCTTACAAACAGCAATGCTGATATATTTTTTATTGAATATGTTAATAAAATTCTGTCTGTATTTTCCTCCTGTTGATAAAATTGACTAAAAATAGAAACAAAATAAATGAGCAACGATTCGATTATTCTTTCATAGGCGTTTTAACTCATTTTTCATACACAGTATTCTAATTGGAAGAACAATATAATAAATTAAAAAAAAAATAGCCAGCCATGGGGACTGCCGACAGAAGTGAAAACCCCTAAATGTACTGCGCATCGCCAGTCTGGCGCAATACGTCACATTAGCCTGTCGGTGACGCGAACCCCTAATTTTGCCCCAACCAAAAATCGCTCAACGCGGCTAAAGAAGTAATTCTTCTATTTCGCTTCGCGTGTCGATGGCAAAAATAACAGGAAAATATATATTTATAACTTTTTAAATTTGTTCGGCCCAAATTTCAATTAACATAAGTACGTTTCTGTGCAACATAGGTACCTTTTAAGCAAGGCATTGCTTGTAGTAGGAGACTACGCAACTTACACGTAGTATCGTTAAACAATATACAAACGGGGTAGAAATTAAATATATTACCCTAGTTGTGCCTTTTAAAAAAGCCCATAGAATAAGAGAGTAATTAATAAAGGAGTATCAACACCATAGGTTCTCAACGTGGCCGATAACCCCTCGTGGGCGTTTGAGACTTTTAGGAAGGCAGTACACGACCCAGAGAAAATTATGGGGCACAGAAATGTTATATTACGAATATACAACGTTACACGTTTAAATATAGTCGTGGCCATAGCTGTTTCAAATACCCGACAGATGGTAACAAAAAAAATTGGGGGGCTCTAGAAAATAAATATTCTCAAAGTGGTCGGTGCGCAAAATAAGGTTGAGAACCTATGATCTGGACCATATGAGCTGTCGTCAAACACCCTTCTGGGTGGCACGACGCAGCTCGGTCCAATTTAGATAGTTTCAGGTGGAGCGATGTCGATTCGACGTTAAAAGTGGACTGCTGCCATCCTGCCAAGCCTAAAAGTATCTATGTCACCGCAGACTCACACTACAATTGCGGAAAATATAGCGTATTTTTAGCCATTACTCCCAGCAACGCACTATTTATTTTAGTACTAATACATAGTATGATACTCGTACATTTTGGCAGAGCTTGAAGAGCATTTCAATACAAAAAAACTTGTCAAAACTCATATGTTCGGGTAGCATTTACCGTATTTCGTGCCAATTTGGGAGCAAAAGAAAAAAACATGCACGTGTTGTAAGTCTTAAGGCCCAACTTATAACAGTTACCAAATTATAAAAAGTGATGATAGTGTGGCGGCCCGACACAACACCCGTCTGGTCGGTAGATTCTCCCTTTTTCTATAGAGGATGAAGAACTTTACACCCGGTTCCTCATACCCCTATAATAGTAAATGTATGGATTCTGGTACCCGCTCCAATAGGATTAAATGACAATTATATATCAATAGGAAGGTATAATAACAGGTTTTGACGGACATAAGTAACAAAAGATGGCCCCCAATTACCCACTCTTCACTGCTTAGTACTCACTCTAAATCTTAATAGATGTAAATATAAACAATCAAAACCGCTAATATAGCAAATGTATTGACTTAAGTGATATTCTTGAGAAATCCAATCAACTGGATGGGGCGGCCATCCTGATTATTCGGCTAGAGAGCCTTTCACGAACCGTTGACCAAAATGGGAACAAAGGATCCACACAACTGTTTTTTTAAGACCTCAATATTATGTTTTGAAGAATTTCAGAAGGCTTTGAATTCCTTTATACTGCGTTCGCGATCCAGTTTCCAAACATAAACTAATATGTGTTTTTGGAAAAACAACTTTAAAACACACACCTCAAATTCAGTTCCCTGTACAATTTCAAAATTAATTCTGAAATCAACTTAATTTACACAAACATAAAGTTGATATTCGTTCAAGTGGAAATAACATCAATTTGAAACAAGATTTTGAATAGGCTTTATATTTATTTGTTGTCCAAAATGCTACCTTAGCTTGCCTTAGTACAATTTGCGATAAAATAGTGCTTGACAAAGGCCTTCACGAGTGGCGATACTTGAATCCATATTCGTCCCCCCTGAGTAGGTACTTAAGTGAGTCCCGGTACCAAGTTTCTGACTAGACATTATTTTATCACGTTATGAACTGTCATTGTGTGAAAGCGCGTACATTGCGTCATTGTACTGATACGAGATAAAAAATAATCTATTCGATATTATTAGGCGGGGACTGACGTGCAGTAAACCATAAACTTTCCTCTTTCCAATATTAGTAAAACAAACTATAGTGTGTAAGTTCCGTACCTAAGATCACTAGCTCGCCTATCAATCTTGCAGCTTGGAATTTTGTTTACTAATTCGTAATCCGAGTCACGGTATACAAGCAGTGCTGGATTCAGTAAACTTGGCTCTTTGAGTAATTTTTACGCAATATTAGTTACGTAAGGAACACGTGTTTTAGAAATTATTGCCAAAGCAAAATAATGTAACGTTGGCAAAAACGAACATGCCGTGTTTTTTTATTTATTTTAACGACTGGGTTCTTTTTTTTTCGACTAAGGTTCTTTTTCACCCAGATTTTTAGACACTTCGAAGTGTCTAAAAATCTGGGTGAAAAAGAGGTGTCTAAAAATCTGGGTGAAAATGAGAAGTGTCTAAAAATCTGGGTGAAAAAGAGGTGTCTAAAGATCTGGGTGAAAAAGAACCTTAGTTGCCACCACTCAGTAAAAAGAAAGGACATAACCAAGCAAGCTTTTATTAGTTAGATACTTAATCCAACAATCGCCTGATAAAGATTTATATTCAATCCTTGCTTTTTCAGTCGTTTTATCTCTTTTTTGGACTCATCTCGGCATACCCATTCCCTCCTCATGCCACTTTACATCATTATCACCCACAACCCAACTTCACCCACTGCTGGGCTTAAGCCTCTCTGCTTGTGGCAATCCTCATGCTCATTTGTCATCCTTAACCATTACTGTATAAAATGTACCTACAAATCAATATAATAACAAGTTTATTAGGTTTAAAAATTAATTTTGGATTTGCGCATATCAAGTTTTTGTAATGTGACTTTGGGGAAGGTCGTATGAAGGACGGCTTTGTTGGTTGAACTGAGCAGATACAAAGTAACTGTGTAGATATAATTATATCCTTTTTTGCTTAGGTCTATGTTCGGAATATTTGCGTAAACATCCTAGATTTTTCGCAGTTACTGCTGCCTAATACATTAAATAGTTCACACATATAGCTTATGTAGTCAAAAACATTCCTGCAACAAGAATTCCTACCAAGATTTAGTGTTATTTCCGTAGTTATCGGCCTGAACTACTCAAATACCAATAAATCGTATGCGAAATGCTCATAAAATATGAGTCATTGTTCCATAGAGTGACTGAGCGTCGCGCGAGCTCATTATGTGTTCATTGCCAAGGTTACTATGTTGAGAGAACTGCCCGCACCCCCGCCATATTCTTTTTGCACGTGCTTATCCAGACGTCCACTGCTGGTCATAGGCCTCTCCCAACCATCGCCACATCGACCGGTTCTGTATTTCTCGCAATCAGCGGAATCCCAGAACTTAAAAAGTCTTCCTTGTCCCCAGCTTACCCATGTTGCGCCTTCCGATACGCGGTCGCCACTCTAGAATCTTTTGGCTCCATCGCCCATTCGTTCGGCGTGCAATACGTAGCACAGCTTTATCAGCCTTAGGCGATCCCACTGCTTGGACTCAACTCAGGCATCCTCATGGCAGGCATGTGAAAGGAGTGACCGTAATCCGCCAAGTGGGCCCAATGCCGGTTGATCGGTGAGGCGCAATGCTCGTCTGTATTTAAAATACTCATGAAAAGTTAAGGTTTATGTTCGCAAATTGCCATTTGGCATCGCCTTCAAAAATACCTAACTGTCTTTACTACACTTTCAATTTTCTACTTGCTCGCTTTTAAATAATATATGGAGAAGGAAATATTACATGTTGGCTCGTCAGGGTTCATATAAAAATAGCTTATCTTGATGATTAACGAGGAATCTTTGTTATCAGATTTCACGTCATCATGGTGTTATCAAGGTTTAATTATAACCAGGACGTTTTAGACTCCATTTTTTGGTATACCTTCCAACATTCTGATAGATTTGTAATAAACGGAGCTGGAAATTCTTGGATCCCATGTTGATTTCCCTAGCGTGCTGAAAAGCTGTAAAAATGAACTAGGAAAAAGGTTATAATTCATAATCAGCCTATAATATTCCCACTGCTGGGATACAGACCTCCTCTCTGTGATAGGGATTGGGCTGTAATCCATCACGTGTGCCCAGCTCGGGTTGGTAGATGTCTCATGTCTTCGAATTTTTGGCTCTAGGACATGTCGGTTTTCTCTCGATGTTTTCCTTCACCGTTTTGAGAGCAGTGGTGATGAAATAATTTACACGAAGTAAAGCGCCTGTCTCGGTTCGAATCTACGATCTACAACTCACAAGTCGCGGCCGTTACCACTGGGCCACCATTGTTCTTATTATGCATGCCATAATGAACGAGCCATACAATGTGTCTGATTCTAAAAAAATCGCATAAAAATTGCGCATTGCAGAGTTCTGAACACCCTGTAAAGCCTTCATACCTACGTGGTGTACTGGTGAGCTCATTATCAGGCATATGTAGCAGTAGACCGATAGATTTTATTTTAAAGGTCATGCGCAGGCTAAACCTTTATTGAAGTGAATTGAAATTCACGTTTGTTTTATACTTAAGATTCCTGAAGAATAGAAGATATAATAGAAGATAGGAAATGTGGGATAGAAGTAGGAACTAAAGATGTCGCGAAAACAGCTTAACAGTTATGTTTAATTTAAGTACATTAGGCAAAAATGCAAATTGGCAATGCGACTAAAGAAGTGCCAACGATAAAGTGATAAAATCCTATGCGGCTCGAAGCATTCAAACGGGTTCAATGAATTTTGGATTATAGAACAATATAAATAGAATTGTTACGTACAACAGATTGTAGGTCCCGTGTAAATCAAATAGATATATATATTAATAGTTGATCGCTGACACACCGCCGCCGGCGAGTACTCGTTTTTCGCAGCGACAAGAGCTATCAGAGAGTAATCGCTCAGCGACGCTCACTTGGCGGGCAGAACACTCGCTGAGAGACTCACTCTAGGTACAGTCACCAAAAGAGATAAGTAACCAGGGTCGTTGATATAGTTGAAGTTTAGTAAGAAACCGATGGACCTTTTCAAATGAAATTTAATTTGATAAATTAACTGTTTGTTTTCTATTAATTAAGTTAAATTTTATTCGAAAATATCCATCGGTTTCATATTAAACTTCAACTTTATCCGACGACCCCGGTTACTTATCACATTTGGTGACCGTACATACATACGTATATAACTAGAGGTGAGTCTCTCAGAGAGTAATCGCTAGTCGCCGTCATGCACTCGCTGTTCGTTGCTCGCCAACTAGTTTTTTTAGCTGCCAGCTCTATTCTATTCTTTGCCGGCGCGGCGGTGGGATAGGTGCTTTAGTCATGTGACTAGTAAGTGTAGCGTGGGAAGATAAACTACGTGTTTATGCTCATTAGCAACAACTTGTATGGAACCAATATTTAAACAGCTGAAATAAGTGAAACAACTCCAAATATGCGAACATATGCATCATGTTAATTGAATAAGGATTATATTTGCATGCACGTGTAGTTTGGCTGGAAATAGACTTTTTCTTATAACCTTGACAGTGGTTTTGCTGTTGTATCAATATTGCGAGTTAATACATAAAATGGTAGTTTTGTTGGTAGTATGAAATAGTCGAACGGTCATCGTTTGAACGTGGATCAGTGTCATGCGTGTCGAATGCCTTTGTGCAATCTATAAACAAAAATCCATTGGTTGGTCCTACACACGTCGTACTACTACGTCACATAGTATTATTTTTATTTGGTTGTGTTATCTACTACTTCCTTTACCTGCGTTAGTCCTTACCTAGTTAATTTAGTCATATAGTTCCTCAGATAGGCCACCAATCGCACTCCCATTACTGAATGAAAAATAGACATTAGAAATACATTTTCTTGCTTTTATATGTCAATTTACAACTCCAAACTTTTATATATCATCATTTTTACTTTATTGAAAAAAGTAGTTGGGGAAACTTGGCAGAGTGTACTTTCATATTGTCTAAATACATTACCTACTTGCTACAAACAACTCTGAAAATGTCTACTTGCCAAAGCAAATGCGGGCTTTTATCTAAATTTGAGGAGAGAGAAGTATATAATATTTATGGTAGCGATGTAAATTTGGAAATAATGGGATAATGTTATATATGGTAATTTTTATCTCGGTCATCATTTACTGGCACGCCATTAATGTATCAAAGGATACAAGGATAGATAGGATAGGAGGATAGGAGATTCACTTAGGACCATGACTCAATAATAATATTCATGATGAATAAGCTAAGGACAGATTGTCGTACATTTCGCAAAAGTTTACCACCACTCATAAATTAATGAAGATATAGATATTTTTATATGTTTGAATAGTGTGAAAGACGATAGGTATGACTGAGGAAGAAAATAACACTGAGGTGACGGGTGATAGACAAGTATGGAACAAAAAGACGTAACTAAGTACTTCGCCAATCCCAAATAAATGTGGCAGGGAGAGGTCGATGATGTTGGTGAAGAAGATTTTAGGACTAGATACAATGTTAAGGACGATGTTGCCAACAACCAATGGCAATCCCATTTGTGAAGGCGAGGTCTTTGACGATTCAGTATTATTGCTCATATCCATCCTCCATTATAACTTTAAACAAAATTCTGATTACAATATTCTTCATGTCCACAGTTGATGAAGCGGATGCGTCAGTTGGTGGGGCAACGAATGTTCGAGATATTTATGAAGGCCACCTTCTACGGCCAGTTCGTCGCAGGCGAGGATCAGAACACCATCAAACCAACGATCGAGAGGTAAATATACCTTAGTAGTTATATCTAAACTAATATAATACAACATTGATAGTTTCCTTGTAATTTTTTCACTGTTGGAAAGCTGCACTATTGCGGATATGTTTTATGGTAAAATTGACTTTTAGTATTTTAGAACGAAGTTCAGTAATAGATTTCTCATCCCAAGTCTTCATTCATGATTGTGTATGGTTGATGAAGGGCCCAAGTCCCTATTAGTCCATGGCAAGGATGGTACTGACGGGAGATAGAGATTTAGACGAAATCCACACTGAAGTCACCCAAAATGAAACAGAATTGGGGTAAGAAGATGATGATGCTACTACTAAATAATTTACGTCATACATGATTGAAACGAGTCAAAATGTAGCATCTAATAAAGGATTAAAATTAAAACTGCCCGTTGGTTACCAAGAAAAAAAACCTAGTACGGTGGTGGTACCTACTGTGGTACAGGAACTGATGGATGCCAAACTCGTAGCCAAATTGTGAGTAGACACAATTTAGTTTGCCGTCGCCATTATTGTTCGTTAAGAAGAAGATTTCTGTTATTTTGGGGACTACCCTTTGCGAAATAATTCAGTTACATGATCGTAACCTGTAATACAATCATTATGAGTTTACGAGCTGCAATTAGCAATAACGCATGAGTAATGACAGGATTTTAATTGTTATTTCATTGCCTGGTAATATGAAATGAGCTGTAAGATTTAATTGAATATTAGATGGCTTACGATTTCGTCTCCCATTTTTATCCTAGCGAATTTTAGTTTTTATTACCTGCAAAACCTTTAACTATACCATTGTGTACCCTGCGGGTATCATTTTTAGCTCCCAATCTTCTTCTTTTCGTAACCTTGGTCCTAACTATGTAATATTGCTTAGGCCAAATATTGGTGGCTAGCTACTATGAAATCTCTACTAAAATGGCTATAATTTTCTTCAGAGGTATCTGCAGTTATTTCCAGTCCCTCGTCAATAATCGACTGAGTCTATGAGTAATCGTCTCTATAATCCTTTTTTAAACTGTCCTAGAGATGTATAGACCCTTGTCGAACCTATGTTACAAATGACAATAATCCCATGTGTCCCGTCAAATTGGTAGGAGATCTCCAAAATGTCGTGAAGAAAAGAGATTAAGAGATTAACGTTCAACCAATGTAAATGTCTGCCATTTCAGATTGCGCTCTTTCGGAGTGAAGTCAATCCTCGATTACTCCGTGGAGGAGGATCTGTCACAGGAGGAGGCTGAGAAGCGAGAAGTGAGGTAAATATCTTTACATTACATTACATAATTAGAGTACTACTTCTAAGTACTACTTCAAGTAATCACTATATCCGCTGTCAAATCATAATGTTAATGATGAATAGATATACATTTTTGTAAGTAGATCTATTACAACGGCGATTTTTTGGTCATTGTTTTAAAAATTGATGGCTCGTGCTTCTCCTAGCAGAGATAATTGTCTCTTTTAAGTGCAGACATTATTTAGGATATTATGGGAGTCTAAAAATGCAGGGCAATGTTGGACTCGCACAGTTTTTATTCTATTCTCTGGACTAACATAATATCTTGCGTTAGCTTTTGTGATTGGTCGACCAATGAAGCTGACTATAGATTTGACAACTGATTAATTATGAGGGGCATTCAGAAACTAGGGGTTACCCTAACGATGTATATTTACGGTGTACAGGATGAAAACGAAAAACATTTTAAATCAGTACTAACAAAGTTACGAAGATTTTCGCGTGCATGGAAATATTTCATGTACTTGGGGTCCTATAGTATTTATGCTTGCGTGATCTTAACTTTTTATTGGAAAATACTTTCAACAATTTTGACGTACTGAATTCTCTATGCATATTCGTATATTAACAATAGGTACATGTTGTAAATAGGTATACATAACAGTAATTAAATAATAATGTAAAAAAAAAAAACATAAAACCTTTGTAAAACCTCACGTTCTGACAGAAACTCCTTACTTCTGTGACTAATTGACTATTATAGCTACAGAGACAAGTCAATTAACTTTGATTCTATTCTCTTTGTAAGTATCTACAAGGCAGTAAGCACACTGGCTGACATTACAATTTTAGATGTGTTAAACTGTAGTAACAATTTTACAACCGTTTTCTGAAAGGCCGAACTCTGACCAGCCGGTTTATTCTGTGAAACTTGTTGAAGTGAGCTTGAAGTGAGCTGTCATTGCACCTGAAGCTAGGAATTGACACTGTTGACAGCAGCACTTGGACCTCACTTCACTTACGTCTCCGCGGTAAGATTTTTACAGAATAGATCGGTATGAAATCTATTCACAAATTTTACGAGTCACGTTAGCTGGTGAGATTGGTTGCCAGATGAATATAACAACCCATGTTACTTCACATGAGATTTTATAAAAGATTAAAATAAGGTTTCAGAAACGGGAGAAACGTCAAAAAAGTTATAGTTTTGAAACAATGAAGAATTAAGAGTTCGGTATGATGATAAAAATATGGCGTAGGGGGTACCTACCTACCTAATTAAAATGATAATCCAACTAAAATAAAATTATAATTCTACAAAATTTGTTTTTTATTGGGTAGGTTACCAACTTCAACCCAATTTAAAACTTACGAGTATTTTTGCACACCGCTGTCGCCAATACGGTGAAACATTTCATTCTTTTATTAAAACCCATAAATACGTGCTCGTAACTAGCGTACATTGTGAGTAACACAACAATGTCGGTGACGGCCTTATACGTACGTCATGAGTTGACGGGTGCCTCGCATGGTAACGATTTCAAGGCGAAGATCAAGCGCGTCTGAACGATGATGGCTGAGGCCAACGGGGAGAAATGAGGAAAAAAGTTACACAAAAAGGGACTATTTGTGTACTGCGACGCTAATTAGTAACAGAAATGGAAAAGACAACGACACGATACGTGGAATTTAAATAAACAAATCATTTTTAATGGCTGACTGATTTTATTAAAATAATGTCATTGTAAACTAACCTAATTACGTTGATAATTCAATTACAATAATAAAAAAAATGAGGTGTTATGATATAATACTTAAATCCTATCCCTATTTTTGGAATTACATAAATTTTTATCTATGAGTCAGTCACTAAATGCTTCATTTATTAATTTTATAAATATTTTTGTTTGTAGAAATAGCAAAATTACTTCGTAATATTCACTTAGCCTTAAACCTTAAGTAAATTAAAACTCTTGACAGAACTCTTTTTCCTCATTCTCATAGGCATACAATCCGTTCAAAGTTATTTTACCTCTGACAGCAGCAACCGAATAGCAACCTTATTGCAACAAAAATAAAGACCATTGTGATTTTGACAGACTTGGCAATGGCAGCAACCCAACAACAACTTTATTGCCATGACAATAAAGATCACTGTGATTTTGACACCGATGCAAAATCAGAGGTGAATTATTTGTGAACGGACTGTAGTGGAAAACGTCTTGGTCGCTAGCCTCACATAATTGTGAAGAAAAACGTTTACCTCTCATGTACACTCTTTGTTGTGATAATGTCCAACCTTCTGCCTTTTTGTTTCGAACTACAAAGATAGACATCACGTTTTTCTAATTAGCATGTTTTAAAAAAGAATTTCGGTCTTGGACTTAATTTTGGTGTCGTTGCGTGTGATTTTGTATCGAATCTGCGGAGTTCTTGAGGACGTAATACAGCGACCAATTTATAATTACTCTGTAAACTATTTACTAACTTCATTTTTAATTTGTTTAATTTTATTCATATCACAAGTATGCATTTTCAGACATAAGTTTCAGGAGATAGGCGTAGATAGTTTGATTTTTAAATATCCTTTGCACTTAGGTATTTACTTTAACATTTTTTTTTACTAAACCATTCCCCCTAATTTCAGTGGCAGTTTAACCAGTGAACGATTGACGGAATTACTAAAACAATCAAGCAATTTTCAAGATCTTATCGTTGCCGGGTTTTCTTTTTTTTTTCTTTTATATCATTCCACTAGTTATGTGTAGCATAGCGTGTCGAAAATATCTGTGGACCCAAGGTCCTGTTTCATTGTGCATCGTCACTCGTTATTGGCCGTCGGGACAAGGTATTTTTGACATGATAAAGCTGTCATTACGTAACTGTCATTATAACGTCATATGACGTAGACGTTTCATCATGGTTGACCTTCGCGTTTTGTTTTCACGATTGTTTCATTATTTTCTTATTGAATTTTAGTTCGATCATTGTTCTTGTAAATGGTTTCGTTAGGTGAAACATTGTTAGATAGATTATTATTAGTTTTACATAGTGTTTTTAACATTGTATTTTATTTGTTTGTAGGTCGTAAGTAAAATATGGTAGTTACGTTTATTTTGAGTTACATAGTTTTTACTTTTTTATTCTTTAAGAGACAGGCTAAGACCCTGTAAGACATTTTTTATAGATCGTCGTAGGCACTCGTTCGTCGTATACTGTCGTACTTTTTTGCGATATATCTATCGCAAAATAGATAGCCCAGTAGGCATATGTCAATATCCCTCAAGTAATTACAACTAACAGTTACTGGATAGGGCTTCATTCGATTCGAGTCGACAAATGAGAACACTCGATACTTACGTCACTATCTAATTTGTGAACATATTTAAACTAGTAAAATTGACTTTCTGACGTATTGTATGTCCATGTGACGCCTCATCATAAAGAATTGGACATTTACTCGTTGCTTGTCGGCTTCGTTAAGGCTGATTACGTCAAGGGGATAATTAGCAGCATCAGAAACATAGATCCTCATTCAAGTTCTTCTAACTTAATACACAGCTGTACTGCTGGGGAGTATGTTGCGCCACTTCTTCTCCCCAGCTAAAGCACTAGGAAATGGTGAAGGGTGGGCGTTTTGTGTGATTATCTTAAGTAATATTGACGTTCAAAAAGTGTTGATTCTCAGCCTAGTTTAAATAAATAGGTAACTTTTGATTTTGATTCGATAGCCAAGTGTAGCGAATTTAATTGACGATACAAATAATTATATTTTCTACTATCATTAGATCATTACCTACTAGTAGCATCGTGTAAAGAATGGGTTCAATCCAGCATGCGTTGGCGCCGTGTCAATAAAAAAAAACACTATAATTATTATAGTGTTTTTTTATATACATTCAGAAATGTGTACAACAGATCACAAAATTAATGTATCTACACTATTTCTCACGTCGGCGTCGATCGTTTCTCTTCTAATTCCACTTAGGTAGTTTTGTATTTATTTAATGTTTTAAAAGCTGGGATGTCTTTTTTTATATGACCCAGCAACCCAAATTACTCCACAATTCGTAGGATATTAAAGTGTAGCAGCATACCTACTGACGTCACGCAAAAACCTGCATCGCGCAAGCAGAGTTTACGGCACAGCTAGCATATATACAACGTCCCAAAACAACACCCGTCTGGTCGGAGGATCCTTCCTTTTCTATGGTGGTATGAGTGAACTTTACACCCTGTTCTTCATACCTCTATAAAAACATCATTGACATTGGCATTTGGTAAATATGCCAGTCCCTAAGACCCAAATCATCCATTTGGTTGAAAGACCTGATTTATGGTTCTCTAAAGTATGGCTGATGAAAATGAGGCAAAATAACTTTTGATGCTAGTGATCAGTCATGATTATAATGTAGTTAACGTCTATCCTATCCTACTATAATATTTTAAATGTGAAGGTTTGTGACGATGGATGGATAGATAGACGCAAAAACTACTGAACGGATTTGGATGGAATTTGGAACACAGATAGTTTATATCCTGGATTAACACATATAATACTTTTTTATCCCGGTAGTACGTTCCCGTAGGATAATTTCCGACCTCCACGCGGTCGAAGCCGAGGGCAAAATCTAGTAGTTTATAAAGTCGTATCAGCTAGCTAGCCTACTTATTAGCTCTGCCAAATACTTTGTTACAATGTAGAAAAAACTTCGGAGAAAGCGCAACCGAAAATAACTTTCAATGAACTATTAAGATGACCTAGATATGTCAAGATTGAGTCGAGCATGCAAATATGATAAAGTTTTTAACTACATAATTTGTACCGTATCCTCAACAAAATTAGGTTGATATTGAATTGGATGGATCTGAACGAAGCGTGCCAATAATTTGATAGTGAAAGTGGATTCTTAGGAGGTTATTTTTATGCTGATGATGTTAGTAATTGGTTAAGAATATGGGTTAATGAACGATGGGATGTGTGGAGCTGTATTGTCATTTATAGAATGATTGTTACATAAGACGCCTTTGTGTAACGAAAGGTAGGATTGTGTCATGGCCAGTGATGATTAGGATTCAAACAAGTTTTAGCGATAAGGATCTAATCCCAGTCATACGTGAAGCTGATTTCACACCCAAAAAAAAAGTCATATGTAAAGCTGTGCTGGCACTGGTAGGTGCTTAGCCAATATAGAGAATTGTTAGCCAAGGAAGTAACTTAAAATAAAAGTAAACTGAAAGAAAAAAAAAAAAAAAAAATCGGAGAATATACTTAGATGACTTTAAAGTCTATGTCGATGTCGAAGTGAACATTATCTTGGAAGGTAGAAATGGGAAATTGCTTTAGGCAAGTATAATAAATAAATAAAAATAAAAACAACCTCTACGTTAACAATTACATCAAAATGATCACTTAGAAATACAATAATTGAAGTGTAAAAACATTTATGAAATTCAATCAAAATAAATTTACATCCATTTTACATTCAGATATTATTATAATTGTATATAAAATAATAATAAAAAACATGAATTGTTTATTTTATCACAGCTGTTGCAAGATAATTGTTATTTGTATCAGATTAAAATGTAATTGCACCCAAGTATTAGTGTTAGTAGTTAATAATTCAATACCCTTCCTAATCTGACCTCTAGATTGTCATCTACTTACTTAGCATGCCCCGTACCTATTTAGGTAGGCCGGCTTCCCAGAATACTTACCACATAACAGATACTAATCTATTTACTTCCAAGACATTCTTATAAGTCTATTTGTCACTACAATATTACAGTTTGGGCACGGGCCCTTTCCCTCCGAGGAAAACAAACTTTACGCTAATTTTAACTTAACTAGGATAAACGGAAATGGTTTCGGTCCAAGATAATTTAGGAACAATCACATGTGGAGTGACAGGTAGCATCTAGGTCATCATCACTGAGTGACATTTGAGAGTCCGGCGATGAGTGCCATAGCTCTTAGCACAGATTAATGATATAATTAGTCTGAGTCACTCTACTAGAGTGAAGCGCAGTGTTTTCTAATAGTAGAGGATACGCACTAGAAACGATCTTCACCCATCTGTTTAATGGATGTAAAGTATTTTATATCAAATTTAATATATTAGAAAATATATCTCGAGTGGGTTGTCTAAAAAATTCCTGGCCAGACTATGATTAATGAAAAATTTAAAAATGACTTTTTATTATATATTGCACTCGAATAAATTTAATACCAACCGAAAGTATGAAGCCTATAGAATATACAAACTTTGGGTTGTCTATTTTTTTTCCTGGCGTAACTACTGGGTTGGCAGGTATAAACAATCGATAATAGTTATTTTCACCTATTTGTTTAATAAATAAACCTTATATCAAAACGAGCGCTCGATTATATACTTAAGAGTTGTCTGTAAAAAATCTGGCTTGAATGATGGTTGTCGAGTTTTGAAAGGTGAAAATTTTATGCGTGTGGAAACTTGTGACAAAGAGGTCCAAGCTAAATATCCTGTGCGATAGAAGAGGACGCAGCTTTGTAGCTGAGCGCGACGTGACCGCCGCGCCGGCTGAAAGTTGCGACAAAGAGGTTCGAGCTAACTATCTCATGCGATAGAACAGGACATTACATCGCAGCTGCGCGCGACGAGACCGCCAGATGAAAGAGAGCGTATACTATTTATTCGTGCAACAGAGAAAAAAGATATTATATGTCTTTTTGTCATTAGACACATATTTACATTTGGCTAGATTGGACAGGTATAAGAAAGTTAAAAAGTACTGCAACTTCGCCTTAAAGTTGGATGTCTATAACAGATACTAATGCAGGCCAAAACCGAGACTGCATAAAAGATATTACCATTAGAAGAGATCAAATAAATTAATAGATAAGAGGTTTATTAAGAAACAGTCGTGCTCCCGTAAGGATTACCCAAGGGCAAAAAATGGCGAACTTCCATAAGAAAGTGCATGAATTTTCAAAAATCTTTTTTTGTACTAGCTTTCATTATGTAAGGAACTGTTGTGGAAAATGTCATGTTTCTAGAATCAAAGATTTAGGCTGTGCGTTGTCTCTAAGTGAATGAATGAATTTAGGAAAGATGAGGTTCGAATCTCAATTCTGAATCCCAACTGGCGACAGCTGCACTAATTATTATAATGCTGGCAGCTTACTACATATTTCTAGTAGTAAAATTTTAACGCTAGTCTCCTTTACAACTCATACACAATATTAACGACCCCGAAGTGTGTGGCAGGAATTCCTGAGCATGACATGTGTATTTTTAGAGTACAAACGATGTGTAGTACCTACGCGGGGTATTGTGTATTTCTGTGATAGCAATACTTCAAAAGATCATGATGATTGAAATATTATCTATTGAATTTGATTTTCATGTGGCTGATTTAGATAGCGTAAATAGGATTTATTTTAATAGACAAACATGGAATATAGCCCGAAAGACCCTGAATGAAGTAGACATAGTTCGCGCAAAACTTTATGAGCTCTCGGAAGTTGCAGCGAGTGGCTGCGCAGTATGCTTATTATAGGTGTCCGAGGGAACTCTCTCACTCTCACTCAACTGTACCATGCGCGGTTTCGTTCTTGGGCCAACGTTCAGACGGCTCATAAAGTTTTGCGCGAACGGTACCAATATACATAAAATTATAGAATTATTTTAGAAAAGCCTTTTTCTGAGGTCTTCTAACTAGATCGGTTTTTTATACTTACCTATAAAAAGAAAAGAAAGAAATATTGTTTATTCTGCACAAACAAAACGCACATTACAAAAACAAAAAACATAAAATACACACTTACAAAGTAGCCAAAAGCTACGCTATAGATATTTCCGACTCAAAGCTGAGACTGCTAACCTAACCTGAAAAATGGCCCAAACCTAAACAGCGTAATATATGTACTATCAATCACAATCTTAATAATTTTGAAGCCTATTACTAATCCATTGCTTCATTATGTTCGAAAACTTTGTCTGTTCAACAACGTAAATAACGCAATGAATGTTGTTGAATTGTCAAAATGAAAGCCATTCTTATACTGTTAGTATGTTACGCCATTATCCCGTGGCACTGTAATTAGCCAATTTTCAATCTTATTTCTCGGTATTTTCTAACCACCCACTATCAATTTCCAGTGCTTCAATATCAGCATGCGGTGACAAGGCAGAAGAGGGTCAGCTGAAGCAGTACCATGTGGAGCAGAGGTTCGCAGACAGGCGGTACAAGGTTACCAGCGCCAGGACATACTTCTACCTCAACGAGGCCTCCTGTGAGAAGAACATGGAGGCCTTCCTCAAGAGTATTGATGCTGTTGCTGGTGAGGACTTGGTTATTTTAGACCTTAGCTAGAAGGGAGACGGTTGCTATTGGTTTGTGATTCTGGCCGAAAACTACCGAATTTAGTTGGTGAATATTGATCACCAACTACCATCCATCAATGACCTTCCTTCCTTTGCTATCTTGGCTTCCCTTTCCTTGACCTTATTTTTCTATCTATGTCTTGTACTTTTTTGTCTTTTGAATGAAATCTAATCATATTTCTTGCGACCATAAAACGCTAGTTACATTCGTTACTTTTCACAGCAAATTCTCCCATTACTTAAAATAGACGTTCCCTAAAGTTTCATATCCGAAATTTCCAATCCTACCTAACCTAATTTGTTAGGGCTCGGTGCAATATGTCTTTCATACATCTTTATTAGCCGTCATCTCAATGTTCACCCGATCCTAGCCATGTCATCTTTCACACAATCATATTATTTTCTTTGATCTTACTCTCGTCATGACTAGGACAATCCACATAATGTTATTACGTAATGCCGCGATGTTTTTCTGCGCCGCACAGGACACTATCGCTGAATTGATATATCCGCACTAGGTTGGGTCTTGATTGAGCGCCAACCAGCGCGGTAATTGCGTAACAAACTAACAGTAGGAATGGCTTTCATTTTGACAGTTCAACAACATTCATACGTTACGTTGTTGAGCAGACACATTTTTCGAACATATGAAGCAATGGATTAGCAGACTTCAAATTGATTCTGATTGTGATTGATACTGTGTTATGCAATTAGGATGCTGGGTTTCATGGCCTTCATGAGAGTTCATTGCAGCTATAAGAATAGACTCCCAAGTTCTAATTCTATTGACATCGGTTCGATCAAAATAAACTCTTATATTCATGCTATTGCATGTCAACAACTAGCATTGTTTTGGTGCCAAGTTGGCAGCTATTATTTATACAGGGTCAAATTAAATTAGCTAGCGAAACTTTGTAGTCGTGATGAGTATCGATATTATCTAAACATGATAAAATAAAAAATATTGGTGTTCCTTTTTAGGGGTCAACGACCCCGAGAAAATATGTTTTATCGTGTTTAGATATTGTCAATATCTAAATACTATCAATATCATATTGATACTAATTTCGTCTGTGAAGTAAGTACACACAAAACAAGACTGATGTTTAAACTGATATTTCAAGTAAATACACTAAGTGCGGTCGGTGACAAAAAAATCATCATATTAATTTCTTTTTTATTTTATCATGTTCAGATATTTATACCCATCACGTCTGCGGAGTTTTGCTAGATAATTTAATTTAACCCACTATATTCCCGTTTATATATTTTTTTTAATTTGAACATTACTTTGGAAGACATAAAGTTCTTATTGAATTGTACTGAATTATCTTCACTTTTCTTTTTCAGGCATCACCAAAAGCACAGGTTTGATGGCAGTCAAACTTACTGCTCTCGGCAGGCCTCAGTTACTTGTAAGTTGTCTATTATAATTCTAAATATTTACTAACGTACCGTATGTTTTCATGGTAATTTACCTCTGTTTTGGAAAATGGCCTTGTCCAGTACCTATCTCTGAGGTAATGTAAGGATATCTCATTAGCAGAGATCGGAGTAGGTAGAATATAATTATTTACCATACATTTCGAGGAAGTAAGTAACATAGAGTGGATAATACCTCATCTAAAATCCCGGAATCATAAACATGACGGTTAAGTCCCGGGATCTAAGAAATTTCAAATTATTTATTACTCTTTGAATACAATCGAAATAAATTATGATTACGGGGAAACCATGTTTTAGGGTCCCGTACTTTTTTATTGTTTTTTGTGGTGGAAATCAACAAATAACTTCTCCCGCTCTGGGCGGAGCGGGAGGGCGTGTCAGACTTTTACTGTCCAAAACCCACCGGTGTTCCTTCAGTTGCCTGTGTGCCAGAGCTACGATAAATCTTTCGGACAAACCCGCGACCCTGGCAGGCATCGGCCCTAACGGACCCCGTCAATGTGTATGTGTATATCTCTTTGAGGCGCGCGTGGAACACGACGTGCCGTCGACCCGGGCCTGGTCCTTACCGGACGGCGAGCTACCTATTGCTCGCCGTCCGCAAGCCCGCGCCTACGGTGGCCGGGAATCGGCTTTTGATTCCCGACGCCGAGGGCGTCTTCTGCGGCGAATAGGGGCGTGAGCGCGCAACGATTGCCTCTCCCTCACGCGCTCCGCCTCCTCATTCCGAGCATTACTGCTTCGCAGAAAGAGTTGACGGCTTCCCATGCCCTCTCGCTCCATACCATGGCCTGGACTAGGGCCGGATGCGAGAGATCGCCGCCGCCGATCGCCCTCGCGAGGACACGGCGGTGCTCCGCCCGCGTCGGGCAGACCTCCACCGTGTCCTCCGGTTGATCCACACTGTGGTAATACCCCGGCGTTTCCTCCCGCCATATACCAAACAGGAATCTCCCAAAACAACCGGTGAGGAGCTGTGTCAGGCGGAAGGTGAGGACGCCGTGACGCCTTTCAATCCACTCCTCAAAGAGGGGACTTACCGCCGCAATTGTGGCGTGCCCAAACAAGAAGCCCGTAATAAAACTGTTAAAATATAAGTGCTTTGTTTTACAATAGGAAAATAAATTCTTGAAAGTTGGCTGATTATTGTGTGTATTTACTTGATTATATTACGATAAAAAGGTTAATTTAAAAAATAAAAAGCAAAATATCTAATTAAATCAATATATATACAAAAATAACGTAATTAATTACAATACTTTATTGTTAACACTACACAAAGAATCAGAGTAAAGTGAATGCAAATCTATTGTAGAATGCGTTCACGCACTTATTACAATAGATAACTAATAGCAACTCCTACATCATGTGAAAGAGATAGTAAATTAAATATATCAACATTTTGCTGTGTAACAAAAGATATTTTGAAACAATAGGAACCGCCACCGTTACCTGGTTAAGCCTAACCAAATAACTGTACAACACAATGTATATAGGTATGTACTTGAAGCACAAGTTTTAATTTACCTAATAAACACTTAAACAAATAAGCACATAAACCAGCCAACTTAATTTATTTTACCTACTTAAAACAAAACATTTGAATTTAACGCAATTTCAGTAATATGATTCTTATTCGATAACCCTAAAAAAAAAATATGATTCTTAAAATCAATAATTTAACTATACATATATAAAGTCCAATAAATAATTCGTGATTTTTAAATCTCGGGATTAAAACGTCATTATCATCATTCCGGGAATTTTGAGAAAGGAGGTAGTTGAGGTAAATATACTCTACCTATTCCGATCTCTGCTCATTAAGGGGGATGCGCCAAGGTAGCCCGCGAAATTGAAATTTTCTTACGTTTTTTTGCAAATTTCAGGCCAGAATCAGGCTGTATGTTGATCTAAATATGATTCGCGGCCGTATCAAATATTTATTTATAAACTTATAATCATAAAAATCATCAATACATCTCTCTAAGTTCATATTACCCTATTGAATGACTATTACATGAAATCGTGACATAAAAGGCCAATTCTAACTTATGGAGTTATGTTGCTGATTCTAATGATATTTCTGTAAAACCATATTTGTTACGGTCGCGAATCATTTTTAATCAACATACAACCGGACATTGACCTGCAAATTGCAAAAAACGTCAGTATCAGGTTGTATGGTGATCTAAATATGATTCGCGACCGTATCAAATAAGGCTTTACAGAATTATAATCATTAGAATCAGCAATACAACTCTGTAAGTTAGAATTGCTCTCAAGTGTCATGATTTCATGAAATAGTCATTCAATAGGGTAATATGAACTTATAAAGATGTATTGCTGATTCTAATGATTATAATTCTTTAAACCATATTTGTTACGGTCGCGAATCATATTTTAATCAAAATACAACCTGACAGTGACTTGCAAATTGCAAAAAACGTAACATAATTTGAATTTCGCGGGCTACCCTGAAGGTTCCGCCTTAAAGACGTATGGTAAGACGGGCTGGTGTCCGCAACTCCACGTCAAAGCGCGTATTTTTCGGAAAGACGTATTAGAAATATCTATTAGGTATTTCCTGTGTATACCGACTTCTTCGTTTTCATGTTTTTCTATGTTAATTAAATTAGTAATTGGTGTTGTTCCGTTTTAATTAACTATGATTAAATAATAAGTGGTGGCAAAAACGCTATCATATCCTATCTTATTACGGGAGCTCACTCAATGAAACACCGAATCAATGAATCAACTGTTTTATTACGGCCTACTCGCTACTTATATTATATTTCACAGAACTAAACTGGCTTTTCTCAACATTTAAAGAGCCACCAGATACCAAGTTGGCATACTAAGCTCAAATACTATGCAAAAAGAAACTTTATCCTCCTTATAATACTAACCCTTCTACCTTACAGCTGCAACTCTCAGAAGTGATCATGCGCGCCCGCAACTACATGCAGCAGATAGGCGGCGGCACCGGCAACGTACTGACGCATCACAAGACTATCGAGGACTTCCAGCGGTACTTCGGAGACCACAGCTCCAAGCCGCAGGTCCAGGAGTTCATGAAGAAGATCACCTCGGATAAGGAGGGGTGAGTCAAACAGATTTATAAACCATCATGCTGTGGATATTTTATGGGTTTTCAAGAAAATTTAAGGAGTTTCCGGGGCTTTCTTTTGTACCCTTGTTGATACTTGGTTTTCGATGCCTTATTCACTCTGGTGTAAATGGAAATCCTTCTAAGAGACGCTTTTGGGAGGCATCAAGTAATTTCCTCTAGCACTTGTGATTCTTGAGGTGTCAGGTATAAGTACCCGATGCGGCATATCCTTCATTGAGTTGGGTACGTACTTAAGTGATTTTGTCGTCGCCTGATAAAATTTTAAACTACCGCTAGGTTTTCCAATCATTTCTGGACGTTCGAAAGAAATAAAGATATCCTAAATGAAGTTTCCTAGGACCGCTGATGTTATGATAAACATCTATTCGTCTGTTAAAACCGGCTGCCTGTCGCTGTGGCAATTTACAATATAATAATTACCTTATTTTTGTTTGAATCTTATTTTAATTTTGCATGATAATGAATTTTCTTAATTTTGCTCTTGTATAAGCAAAGTGGCAGGTAGCTGGATTTTATATGTTAACTTATATAATTTTTGAGTTGCCCAATAGACACAGTGGTACTGTACATATTATATTCAGAGTTACATTTGGTAATTTCAGTGTGGTCCACATATTCCCGTGGGACCGGTCAGTGGCGACACCTTTTAACATTTGTAAGCGCTGTCTCGTAAATGTTGCTAGTGTGTTTACTACACTACATCCTAATGAATGGCACTAAAAATGGCTGCTTAACTATTCATCTCTCGCTCACACAGTGAGAGACAGAGCGAGATGCAACGAACATTCAGAGTTGTCATTTCGCGTGTTCTCATTGCGTCTCGTTCGCAGAAAATTGTGTGTGAGCGAGGAGTAAATGATTGCCATTTCTAATACCTGCCTGAACCTACTTAGTACTTTCCGTGTGATGTGTCGTTCGTTGATCGCTATTGTAAAAATGTAATGAATATTGGGTTTTCGTAGGCTAAATATTAATGAACGTTATCCTGCCGTCAAATAATAATTATAATTCTTATAACCTTATGACAATTATGCTAGGTACAGCTTGACTTAATAATCTTAGTGATAATTATATTTATCAATAGATTATTAACTCCCAGTTAACGCAAATCTGCTGCCTAGACTCCAGTAAAAACACAGAGACAGATAATCTTACACCATTCATCATAAAAAAACCTTTCGAAAAACTTACAAAAAATCTCTTCCATTCCAGAATCGTCCACTTGTTCCCCTGGTCGAACATTCTGGACGAGGACATGAACCTTTCCGACTCGTTCCGAGTTCCGGATCCGAAGACCGGTCAGATGCGTCGCCTGATCTCCCAGATCTCGCCCAAAGAGGAGGAGATGTTCCGCAACATGCTACGGCGACTGAACCACATCATCAAGATCGCCAATGATGCTGATGTCAGGATCATGATTGATGCGGAGCAGACGTACTTCCAGCCTGCTATCTCTAGGATTTGCTTGGAGATGATGAGGAGATACAATAAAGTGAGTGGATTTTGTGATATTTCTCGGGTTTTGAGCACATTTTTATTGTATTTTTTTTTTGCTGGTTGTTTAAGGAAAGATCTCATAAATATGCCAGTGACAAAAGTTTTTTCTAGGCAAAACACAGACTTATTTTTGCGAATTGAAGAACAGACCCTTTTGCACGATTTCTGCCTTTCTAATCAAGATTTGTGTGAATCAGAAATCAGAAACTGAAATGTAAATGTTCATTAAAAGAACTTTTGGGACCGATACCTACCATTACAAAGAAGGGCCAGTCATATGAACTTTCCATCGCCAATGACATTGTGTTACCTAACCCTCCTCTTTCTCTTCCAGGATAAGTTCCTAGTATTCAACACGTACCAGACGTACCTCAAGAACACGTACCAGGAGATCCTGACGGACCTGGAGCAGGCGGAGCGACAGAACTTCTACTGGGGAGCCAAGCTCGTGCGCGGCGCGTATATTGAGCAGGTGAGATTGTTAGCATACTTGACTGCACTGGGTATACTGAAGTCCATGTCCAAGATAATGTACAGGATGTGAAAAGACCGGTCACATAGCCATCAGCTACGCATTCTGTCCATGGAACTAAGTAATATTGTACAAAACTAATTGCTGGGAAACAACTTTAATTTATCGGTGTGAGTAATCGCGGTTTATTGTAGCGCGCAATTAATGCACGCAAAACATTATGCTGATGGGTGCATGCAACGGTACAGGGGTGGTAGTGGTATTTAAAGTCATTTAAAATTAGTTTTCGTAATAAAAACTCCACGAAGTTGGAACTTTGACTTTCAATATTTCCGTAACCAGAACGTTCCCAGTTGTGGTCCAGTGCGAAAAAACATATCACAATGACAGGAAGAACAAGTGACTATCGGTTTCGTTAAACGTCTTTTTATACTCGTTATATTATGTTATTTTCTTATTGGAGAGAATTACTGGAGTAAATTTACCACGTTACATATTTTTTATCCGTGGGATAGTTTTTGTATGCAAAAACTATCAAAAATACAAGATTATGCCTCGGCTAAAGATATTTGGCGTTGATAAAATCAGCCCTTAATATACGTAATTTGATTTTATAATTATATTCATGATAGATATTTTTTTGCCAAAGAATCAGCATTGCCATACAACGTGGCAATACTGCCAGCCTTATGGGCACTTTTCTTTTTGACAGCAATGCGGACGATATTTTTTTATGTCCTTTGATTATTTCCCCTCCATTTTTAAATACCTACTTATACATATTATTATTTTATGACTGTTACCTTTAAAACATGTACACATTATCTTGGAAATTGTTATTAGATCATGTGCATTATGTTCACCACGAGTTATGTTTACATTCGTTCGAAACCATTATGAAGCTATTGTAATGCAAAAAATCGTAACTCATGTCCTAACGTTTTCGTACGTATTCGTTGAATGTCAGTGCTTCGCAGAAAGTGCACCCATTTAAAATGCACTGTGGCAAAAATTATTGATTAATTTACTTATCTACTTACATCTACCAATACAGTTCGTTAGTTTTAATATAGGTTTATTAGTATAGTTCGCCCAATAAATGTTGTAATATTTCTGTCAATTCTGTCAATTCTGTCATATCACGCAATAGATAAATTTGTAAAACTTTTTAAATTTCTCTTTTTATTTTTGAATTCGTTGAATACGAGGCTTTTCACTTCTTTGTATTAGTGTATGTATTTTATGTTTATTTTATAATGTGCGTCTTATTTGACCCCAATAAACATTGTTTCTTTCTTTCCTTCCACAGGAACGCGCCCGTGCGGCGGCGATGGGCTACGATGACCCCACCTGCGAGACCGTGGAAGCCACCACCGTGTCCTTCCACAAGTGTCTCAAGGAGATCCTCAGCAGGGTCAAGGTGAGCTTCATCATTATAATCATCATCATCATTAACTTTTAGCCGAAAGACTCCTAGACATGGCCTCCCCAAGCATCTCCACTACGACCAATACAGAACAGATAGCCGACAAAGCCGAAAGGTTCTGAAGTCCATGCACCGGAAGGCCCATCATGTGTAGGCCCATGTAGCGGGAATTTGCTGGATGAGAGCCGCCCTGGATCATTATCATGAAAGAGACATTTTTGTTTTGTTTTGTGTGAATATTGTGTGCCTTAAACCTGGGTCAAATAAATTTATTTTCTTTCTATTCTTTTTAAAGCAAAAATGCGAGTTTGAAACATTCATATACAGTGGTTTCATATTTGGTATTTATTTGGATCCGCGATAATTCGATGTTGTCTTTGTCTGTTGCATCCATCTGTAACACATGATGATTTAAGTCACACCTTCCTTTGGGTAATTTAAATGTACATGACTTTTGTCAGTATTTTAGAAAACACTGAATGTTATACAAGAATAACGACGCTAACCTGATGTTTTGTCACGGTTTTCAAACGTGAAAGGTGTTAAGCAGCTCTTAAACATTGTTATTATCCTCAGGGGCCCAACAAGGAGCGTCTGGGTATCATGGTGGCCTCCCACAACGAGGACACAGTGCGGTATGCCATCCAGCTGATGAAGGAGCATAACATTACGCCGGAGGACAAGGTCGTGTGCTTCGGACAGCTGCTCGGCATGTGCGACCACATCACCTTCCCGCTAGGTTAGTTACGACAATTTATTGTAATCTGTACCGATTTGAACGAAGTCAGTAGTGTTCTAGAGCTCTATGTAAAGGAGCTCGTTCGGGGAAGCACCACTACCATAGCTACTTATGCAGCTAAGCAGCGTTAAGACTTCTTCAAACAGGCGCGACACGCGACTGGACACAAAGGCACCAGGTGTCGCGCGACGAGCGGTGCCTTTGTATCGCATGCGATTGGCGTCGAGTGTCGCGCCTGTTTGAAGGAGCCTTTATTGTATTCCGGCTTTAAGGCTGTGGTAGCCGATGTAATTGCAAATAAGATATTTCAGATTTACCCTCAGATGAAAACGCATATGCGATGTCCTTGGTTTTTTTTTGGCAGATGTTCAGAAGTGGTGGTGACCACATACAGGGTGGCAGGGACCACCACGCGCAAACTGTAACCATGAATTCAGCACAAGATTCTAGACACGCTAGCGTAAAAAAAATTAACGCGGGGGGGGGGGGGGGGGTCAGAATCATTTTCTGAATCCATGGTAACAGGCTGCACGTCGGTGTCCATCCTGTATGATCAGGCGAGCCGTGTATTTAAGAAAATGTCACGTTGTGTTAAAAATATTCGTTCACCATGTTTCGGCGGTACGAATTCCAAATTCTGTACATATAGGTAATTGATTCGGGTATCAACAAAAGACGATTATTTTGACTAATCGAGCGTTTGAAGATAACTCCTGAAGAATCGTTGAGCTCCTTAAGTCTTGACTTCCTGAGTTGAGCTGCCCGATAACTGACAAATGCGTGCACTGACTGGACAGGTCCACTCAATCTGTGTGATTTTTCCCTCAAAAGACCATTTCAGATATCAATCTACATGGTCTTCACATGATCTGACCAAGATTATGTCTGGACTTTAATAGAGACTGTGACCTCTGAGTTTGTTTCGGCCTTTCTTCTCAGAGTAGTCAGATAGGAAACGCCGACCTCATCTACTCTAAAAAATATGATTGACGTGTAAAAGTGTTTGTACAATCCTACTTATAGAAATAAAATCATTTAGCATTTAACTCAGAAAAATATCCTTATTTACTTGAATATCTTTAATTTCTAAGGCTAACATAATTCCTTTCAATATTTCCAGGCCAAGCCGGCTACTCCGCCTACAAATACGTCCCATACGGCCCAGTGGTAGAAGTCCTGCCGTACTTGTCCCGACGAGCCAACGAGAACCGAGGCTTCCTCAAGAAGATCAAGAAGGAAAAGAAGTTAATCCTCAAAGAAATCGTCCGCCGGGTCGTCACCGGCCAAATGTTCTACAAGCCGGTCGGGCACTACACACCCGTGTAAATGTACACTTTAAGTCTACGTGTTATAGTCTAATTTACTTTGCGGGATGTACGGAGATGCCATGTGACGCGGCGTTGTGTGAGTAGATCTCTAGTCGCTGTTGATGCGTTAGTACGGAGTGTTTGTATGGAGCGAGCCGACGCGATTAATCGAAACAAGGACTCGATTCACAACGGTACTCGATTGACGTTCTATCGATATAATCGCGTCGAGTCCCATCCTTGGTAGTAGTTTGTCTGTGATTGATTGTTGGTTATTCGGTTGTCTAGGAACTATTTCCTTAAAACCTATTTCGAACAGATATTTCTAATAAGAACACAATGTTTGTGTAGGTAAATATTAAAACTATTATAGGTAATTTAATCGAGTTTGATAAATATAACTCAGGTATCATAATCTTGTCATTAAATTTAAAGAGGATGTAATTATTATCAATTATTTAGGTTTATTTATCAGGCTCTTTGAATACCAAATTGTTAAGCTTAGAAATGATCATTTGAAAGAGGTTTTATGAACCGTTTGGAAGAAGGAGGTTGCCAGAGAGTGGCGGAAAAGATTAAATACAAAATATTGGCATAAAAAATAAAATTTTCAAAATTATACAAGATTATGAACTACATAGCATGTACATAAGTCAGTATGTAGCGTCTGGTATGCTACATCTATGACAAAGGATCTGAATTTGTGTTTAAACGCGTAAGTAAAATTGAAATAGGTAGATATACTATTTCAAGATACAAAATATTGGCGAATCCATTAATATATTGATAACCACAAAATGTACTTACTATATCTTGTATTTATTCATAATATTAAACAGACAGGAGTTGTAAATATTTGTATAATGTTCATAAAATATGCAAACAGCCAGAGTTGCTAATACCTACCTACAGAGGCCAATGAAAAGTTGTGAACAGGAAGAAACGGTTACACAATGGCCCACTTGCAACCAAGCTGGTCTGGGTTGAAGAGGGCCTTGTGATCTTCTGTCTCTTTCTATTAACCAAACTCTTCATCATTTGGCGCTAGCTCTTGTGTATCATACGTATAATAATACCTATTTACCCGTCGACATTAACGCTCATAAAATTCGCTGATAATAAACAGAACTTGTCCTATGATTTTTACGTAACTAATAGCAACACTGACAACAATTTTCATAAATCGAATGAAAAGTAAAATGGCGAACAGTATTGATTGTTTATGCTTCTTACAGTATTTTTATTTGTTAGTGTATGAATATTATTTATCGATGCTTTTAATCTAGTGTTAAAAATCGAACTTAGATCGCTGTTTATAAAATGTAGGATGTTAAAATATTTAAAAATAACGATAAAAAAATCGAATGTTTTGCGGTCATTCTGTAAAATTAAGAATGCAATGAAATATTTTGTTCATAGGACAGGGTTCTACAAAACAAAACATTTAACTAATAATTTGATTAATAGTAGTTTATTGAGTAATTGAATGATATAAAGTAAAAACAATGTAGATATGAAAACTGCATCATATTAGGGTCTCAAAGATTCTTTTTAAGAGTCTTCAAGATTCATTTCGGAGATATAAGTCGAAATAAGGGCTCTTTTTCTGTAAATTGTATCGCGCGTGTTGTAGATGTATGAAACAGAAGCGAGCAATGCCGTAATAGGCATCCGTTTGGCTAGCATTTACACAATATTTATGACAGCCAAAAGATGGGAAATATACTTCGGAAACACTTAGAAAACTAGTCATTTCAACTAGTTTACTATGAAAAGCTGACGCTTGAATATACTAAGGCGATGAAATAATGCATTCTCATAGTTCCACACGTATCTTCTTTTCTTAAGTTATAATCAAGTTTTATGTTATTTATTGTGTAATATAGGTAGCCACCCTGTTTTGTCCGACACTCCGGGTTATAGCAGTTGTCTTACAATCATCTACGTGTGTACACATGTATTTTTAGTAAGACTTGGCTGTTAATAACTCGCATAACTATTTTAGCTGCGGTATCGTATTTAAACTTATTTGAATGCCAAAACAATTGATAAAATTATAAGTTTTTATATTTAAATCAAGAACAAAATCTATGGATCTAGTTAAAATGTCCGTTATTTTCAATAGATCCATCGATTCTATTCGATAGAATTCTTGTATGTATTCGTTTTGTGAGTTATGCCGTAGCTATGCTCAGTTCCTACAACTTAGTTAGGTACTTATAAATCAAGTCCTATATTTATAACACATGCCGACGTCTTTTTCCGAAAGTTAGTTGCGCAGTGTCATTAAACGTTGTACGGTGTCAAAATCCTGACATTTTACAACTAAAACAAATATTTTGTTGACTTAGTGTTAGTTTAATCAGCGTGCATTCATTTTAAAAATGGAATGCGTGTAGATTTTAGTTCTGAAATTGTGTTTTGTTTTTGTAAACGTTTATTTCGTCCACGATTTTATTTATTAATTTGTAAACTTTATCATTGAAATCCCGTTGCGCTAATTAATTATTATTGTGATGCTATTTTTAGATTATTTTACGGATAGACTTTTAATAAAGACAAAACTTGTTTTGATACGTTTCTTTTATTTTTATTTTTCCTCTTTTGTAACCTTCTTTTCCGTTACTTTAACATTTTGTGGCGGGGAATAACTGACAAGAGCGATTGAAAAACTAAAAAGATATAATATAGTTTCAAATATTATAACCAGCTGATGGTTGAATGTAAAAGAAGCTACTGATATGGCACGCGATGTAGCTAAAATGTCCACGAATAACGACCTATTCTAATAGGTGCCTATTTAAAGCTTTTTACTTCAGCATTACTTGTTTAGTAGTCAATTATGTATTTAAAAAGTAATGACAGTTTTTAGATGTATCGTTTAAAAACACACGAGTGCTTGCAATGTCATTAAAAAACGGATGTTAGACTGAAGTCAATTTTTTGTTGATGTTTTAATTACTTATACAATATGAAACATGAAAAACGACGAAATGTCCAATTTGAAATAGAATTTATCAGGTACACGGCAAAAAATTGCTCTATGGAACAATTTTTTTGTACGGTTTTGTCAGCTAGAAATAAAAATCGATTATTGCAGACAATAATAGTATGATATAATGTATGTTGTTAGTATTTTTATCCTTAACTATGATTAATGAAAGGCAAAGAGGATTTCTGAAATCAATTATTAATAAAGGTATAATTTACCGCTAATTATTAACATTTGGTGTTTTCCGACTTACTTAAGTTACGGTTTCCTCGAAGAGCGGTGACCGCCATATGCGGCGGTAATGTCCCAATATAGAGCGTTTTTTGACACCACTAGTAAAAATGACAGATTTTCACGACATCCGATAAGAACGTGACGGTAACACTCTTCTGGGAAATCGTAGCTTAATGCTTACAAAGAATAACTGCTTTGCGATACCTACACGGAACATTGGGCTTTGAGACTACGACCAAAAACAATGCAATACCTACATTTATATGCTGCACTAGAAAAAATAATTAATAGGTAACAACACTCGGTAACTAGCAAATTCTCACATACAGCTACATAGTGTTGTAGTATCCAAATAAATATAAAAGCGGTTTTAAATAATAATTGGAAAATGCCATTCCCTATACTTGATTGTAGAAATGGTCCTTGTCACTAGTGCTATGTACCTGCTATCATATTGTAACGAATGTAATGTACCCTGTTTCGTGGTCGTCAAATATAGAGCAAGGCATTTAGAAGTTCTTTGTAACTTTCTCTACGTCACTCTGTGGAATTGGCGTTCTAATATCGAATTCAACAACATTTATTTCGAGAACTGACTAGTGGTGTCGAATTCTACAGTTTTATTTTGACATAAAATAAACTTTACAGTCATTATCAGATTTTTGTATGTTTTGTGGCAGAATGCTTGTGACTATTATTTTATAGATTTGTACACAAACATAAACTTTAGGAGTTGTGAAATGACGACGATGCGACGGGGTTCCTAGTCCTAGATAACATTGGAAAAATAAAAATAATATGTTAATGTTGATGATGTGTGTTTTATTTACATTTAACAAAACTACTAAAAAGAGGACCTTTGAAGTAGTCTTCAATCCTTGAAAATCAACCAAAATGTAGGTACTTCCAAACTAAAATATTATTATCAGTGTAAAAAGACAGGAATTTAATTTCGTTTCAGTAGGTATCTTAGAAAAAAATATGTGTGCACTAAGGGTTCATATAAATGGATAAAATTAATAATAAATTAAATTCAGTCAACAATTATTTATTCTCATATTTTCGTCGTAAACACAGCTTTATCCTAACACTCACATCCAACATCGTTATTTTACTTAACGCGTATCCAAATAATATTGTCTGATCATTTTATGACATTTTATAACCAAAATAATAAGTTTACATTAACTTAATTGACGTCGACGTCAAGTAGTTTACAAAGTAATAAAATTGTAGGACATTTTGTAAATAACTTTAAATTGGTCAAAATGGTTATTTCATGTAATTTTATTACTTTAGTTGCCGTCTGTGTTACTAAGGTGATAAGATGACAATCTAGATGCCTACTTTTGACAGGCTAGTTAGGAAAATATTATGATTTTGCCTTCAGTGTCGCAAAGTGCTAAAACAAATGATTGATCAAGTTATTAAGAAACATGTTTTCCTTACAAAAAACATAAGTTTGTTTAACATTATTATTAACCAGTGTTTAAAAATAATACATAATATACAATAATAATAATTTATAAACCGTCCAGTTTTCTTTTCATTAAGCCTTGTTTATGCGATTGTAAAGTTTTGACTGTTTGGTCTTGCATCGGCATCAATTCTGCCTTTACTTAAAATATTCGGTCAAAATCATCATAGTAAAAGATAGCAATAGTTAAGTTTAGCCGATTCCTAATAGAATCGTCGTCATTATGAGAACGAAAACCAGCATTCATATACAATGCTGAACCCGTACGGAGATGATGTCACATAAACGCAGCCAACCAAAGATCAACGTTCAAACCCGACCAGTCTAAAAACATTTTAACGACTTTATCCTAAACATTTATAAAACATTGACTTTAGAGTACTGAACAGTCAGTCAAGGATTTAATAGGTAGGTATTAAAATAAAATATATTTTTTATAAAACAGAATAGATTAGGGTTAGGTCCCTAAGTCATAGTTTAATACTGTGGTTTGTATGGTCGTGGCTTAGAAAGTTTATGCAGAGATCGCAATCAAACTGTAAGAACTATCTAAGAAATAACCTGAAGAATTTCTCTGAGCTAGCCGAACTACCCAGTTACAAAATGTCAATTTTCTTTGGTGATGCTGTTAACAAAGAAAATTGACATTATGTAACTACTATTTTCTAATGTCCAGTTTCCGACCTTCTGCCAACAGTAATTTTACTTGTAGGTTATCCCTACTTCCATAAGTCACGACCAGCTTATGGCGTAAGATAAAATACATTCATGATTTACCAAATATCAAAGCAGAGAGTATACACTAAGTACAATTTTCTCTATAAGTATATCCAACTTGATAAATAGGTAACCGGAAAATTTGAAAACATAAACAAAAAATATTCTCAGCATACAAAACTTATAGTAAAACGTGTCTTACGCCACAAGAACATTCACAAAATAGTTATCAAGAAGTAGAAAGGTAAATAGATCTCACTCGTTTACAGAACAGTAAGTGCTTTTTAAAAGTAGACAAATAGTCTGTTAACAGTATAATGACGTAATGTCAGTAAACTGCATTGTCCAGTGTCACAGCACGTCGTTATATTCGTTACATTTAACGACGTTTTCTAAAAACGTCGTTCACACGTCGCGACATTTCCTAAAAACGTAGGTAGTTCACACGACGCGACGTTTTTCCAAAAACGTCGTTCACACGTCGTGACATTTTCTAAAAATGTCGGTCGCTCGCCAGCGACGTTAACTGATGACGTGGCAGGCGACGTCATGGACGTCAGCCTCGTCGACGTCGTCTGACGTAGTCGGTGCCAACGCCGCCAGTTGCGTCGCTGTTGGTCTTCGCTAGGATCTTGGGCGGTTCGCTTCCCCTGTAATACAAAAGATAACAATTAATAATAAAATTGCTTTGCCAACAAACGAGTCTCTTTAGACAATATTCTATCTTGCAAACTCGGATATCAATATTTGAAAACCAATGAAGTACCAAGAACATTTTTTTTCTTAGGTAATAAGTGTTTTATTTTTCAGCTGCTACAAAAATAGAGTCTTTGTGAGTAGAAGGGACGCCCCATAAACAGAGCCGTTTTTTTTAAAATCACTATTCTTTGGAGACAACGTAAGGAAACCTGGAAATAAGTTTGAAATCACCAACCCGTCTTGAGCAAGCGTGGTGATCAATGATCATGCCTTCTTTAAGTGAAGAGGCCTTTTCCCAGTGGGACAATAATAGGCTGGTATTACTTATCATTAATTTCCCAGAAAAAATATCCTACCATGTTACTCGTTCCAGAGCATGGTTAAAACTTACCTCTGCGCAACCTAAGCTCCAGCATCGTGTGCGTCACCAGTGCAGCGAGTAGTGCTGCCGCTAAGCCTGCCAGTTGTGTGCGCACGCACAGCAGCTGTCGCGCGATGCAAGCGAGTGCCAGCCCTGAGTGTCGCGCCGCTAGAATCATGGACCACGCGCCTCGCCACCCGGGGCCTCCTATGCAGATGCCAGACTGGCGGAAGGAAATAATGATATTTAGTCGTATGTGCACTGGTTTGGTCATTGCAAATTAGATTACACAGTGTCAGTTTGGTCGTCATTCTCCTGCTCCCGTCCCAATTTAGGTATTTGGGGTCTTTGCAGCACGTCCTTTTCTTTCAAACTTTTCACTTCCTTCTTAGCCACAATTCACCCATCTTTCCTTGGGTCAATTTTGTTCCAACAACTAATAGGACCCTATAATGCCACGATAGTTCGATACTATATCCACTGAATAACTACTTCAAACTTTTTTTTTTAAACACAAGAATATGTTAGTTTTTTCAGCAAAAAGTCCTTCTTTATATGAGAAGAGGCCTTCGGCCTGCCCTGCGTCAATAATAGGCTGGTCTCATTTTTATTTAGTAACAAAATATCCTTAATCCATAACCCTTCGAAACCCATACCTGCAAAACATCCCAAAGTGCAGCACAAGCGCCCCACGCCGCTGCTGCGAGCGCTGGCAGCGCTAGATCTGTCTTAGCGGCTCTCCAGCGCAGTAGAGCGAGCACAAGCGACGCGTGCGCTGCCCCGCCGCCGGCTGCGAGGGCACCGCGCCTGCCACGTGCTGCCGCCATGGAGAGGGTACCTGCAGCTAGTGCCTGCAGGACTCCTGTACCACATAGAGAGCGCCACGCACACCACCAGCCATCCACGCATACTCCGTACCACTGAAATAATTGAATTTGTCTTTGTATCAATCTGATAAGTCAGCCGCTATTCATTTCTATGTCAATCCTCTTAATGCCACTAATTATCAAGTCATGTCTTGACGTCTTGTCTCAAAGATAGCATAGGTAAAAGAAACATTAATATTTGAAATGCAAAAGTTAGGTATTGATATCTGGTAAATAAGGTACTAGCTGGATACCGCTGCCTATCCCTTCGTGGATTACAGGCGTGATGTTGTTACTAGCTGGAAATCTTCTCTTCAATTTTTTTTATGGGTTGGGAAATCCTCAAATGATGTTCCCGACATTATGTTTATGAAAAAATAGTACTTCGGTATAGTATATTTTTTTATTATTACGTACTTAACTGTATTTTATTGTTAAGTATACCTTAATATACGACGTATAAATAAATCCCTGTTGGAGTCCTATGAACAGGCCCATGGGCATGCCAAGCACGGCCCGAGGGTCCCCGAAGACGGAGCGCGCATCAGGTGGCGGCGCGGGCGCAGTTGGCGCGCCATACACGCCTATCCCGACTGACAGCAGTGCCAGGAATGCCCACATGGCCACCAGTAGCATCCTGCCGTCAGCGTCCAGCACTGTGCCTGATAGGGTCTGCATGTCTGGACAGCCGGCGGCCCCGCAGGTGCGCTCCTGGAAGAGGACGATAAAGATGACTATGAGTGTTATGAGATCACACTTTAAAACAAATGCAACGTGAAGTATGATAAAACATAAATGATTTTACGGTAGCAAGTAGGCCAGAATGCGCGTTTGTGAACCACTGCAAGGTTTCGGCTAGCTTGCTGCGAATATACTAATCTGTGGTTTCGGCTGGGCCTGTTACCTTGCGGGAATTATGTCACGAATTCTTTTTAAATATTTTTTTTACTTACTTTTGTTTATAAGGGTATAGCTGTTATTAATTCGGTGAGTCTTTTACTAGACAATAAATTAATGTTTCATTCTTAATACTATGTAAAAGTTGAACTTACCTCATAATCATCTTCTAAAAAGTATTCCTCAGGCGGCGGCCATCTTGGCACAGATATATTCGTCGGCATCGGAGTGACAGGCTTAGATACCTCCTCAGACCATATCAATAGGGCGAATCCTAGAAGCAGGGACCCACACACCAACCCTAGGTCCTGGGCAGCCCTTAAAGCTCTCACTGCTCTTCTGAGAGCAACTTTTCTTCTAGCCTCATCGCCAGCCGCTTGGGCTAAGGATGTCGCTGACGCAGATAAGGCTAGAGACATCGGCGACAGCGTCACGCCGCAGATTCCGTACAATGCTAGAAGTACAGGGAGTGGAGTCTCCACAGTGTGAGCAGTTAACAGCACACAGACTAGGGTATGCGCGATCGCGATCACTAGTCTCGTTCCAGTCTTTTGGAGTATGAGGGGCGAGAATGGAGCAACGACTGCTGCTGCCGTGTGCATGATTGACAGTGGCATTGCTCCAGCTTCTGCGCCAGCGAAAGCTGTGAAAGGCAGTAAGGCAGTCGCACATAGTCCACTGGAGATGCACAGCAGCGTGAACCGGTTGACGAGTGGTTTGGGCAGCTTCGGTGGCTGTCTTGCTAGCAGTCGCCGAACTGACGCCGCCCCGACTGATGACGCAGCCGAGTCCCGGCGGCGAGGTCCGATGCAAGACCCCGGTACTCGGACTGGAGTTTTCTGCTTCTTCCAAGGCCATTCTTTCTTGTATATTGTGCTCACTGGGACCTGTGTATAAACACTTTGGTGCTATAAGAATGCATGGAAGTAACACATATTTACTTAAATATCTTTCAGTTGAATGTAGCGTACCGGAGTTAAGATAGTCCGATGCCGGTGAGGGTCGGATACGGTCCGCACGGCAGCGCGGACGGGCGCCGGACGCGACCGCTCCGTCAGGTCCGGTAGGCTTCCCATGCGCAGGCACCGGTTACACACCGGTAAACATACTATCCGGTTTCATATCCTAGTCAGAAAGATACATTAACCTCTTGAAGTCAGAAAATGCTTAAAATTCACAATGTCAGTTGTCAGGAGTAAAAATATATGGCATAAACATAGTTGTAGCGGCATCTACGAGTATATACATCGCCACATGCGAGCTATGCGTCACACTGACGTCACACAAAATCCTGCATCGCGCAAGCAGAATTAAGTTGAGTTGAGTTTTTTTTATTTAAAATTTTTGATATTTTCATTTTCTCGAGCTATATTGTCGGATCCTCTCGCCGTAAGAAGGCTGTAATTTTTTTTTTACGCATTTTTGTTTTACATTATTGCAGTAATGAGGTCACGGGTGATATCTCAAAGTAATTAAAACATCAAAAGTCCTAACACGAGTAGAATGTTAATTATTACTCCATTCGATCTCTAACTGGACAGGTCCACTCAATCTGTGTGGTTTTTCCTCAAAATACCTTTTCAGACACAAATCTACATGGTCTTCACATGATCGGACCAAGATTACGTCTGGACTTTAAAAGAGACTGTATAACCTCTGAGTTTGTTTCGGCCTTTCTTCTCAGAGTAGTCAGATAGGAAACTAAACTCATCTAGTTTTTAAAATATGATTGACGTGTAAAACTGTTTGTACAAAACAACTTACAGAAAAAAAAAAAACATGCATGAAAACTCGCCTCAGTAGTTGAGTAGGAATGTTGTTGATTTCTTGTCTAATTGTCCTTCAACTCAGATACGGTTGGTGGATTACTATTGTTCACCCGACTCTTTCTGTGGATGTGTGAGCTCTGGGCGAGCGCGTTTTCATAAATGTTAGAGATCGCTTTGAAGAGTGCCAGAGCCGCGAAGGACGACATTTGAATAATGTTATTTTCAAAAAGTAATATTCCCATGTCTTCAGTTTCTGATTTCGTAATTTAAAAAAAAATGTGTATTTATAAATATATTTGTTATTTTTTATGCATCTACATAGTTATTTTTTTTTGAGACACCCTATATATGTCATGATTGACTCCATAAAGGTATAGCGTGATGATAATCATTTAAAAGGTTCTGTAACTATCTGCAATATTCTAACCTTTTGGCTCATAGTTTTACAATTTGCGTAAAACTATAGAACAATAAAAACATAATAAATAAAAAATGCAATATTGCTAAACCCCCTTAGCAAATAGCGTGATACCACATAGTGTGTTTAAATACTATTGTGAACGGACGTACCGATCGCGCGCGCGTGCTCGTGTTAAGAGTATTTTGCAGACCGTCGTCGCGGTGAACGTCGATCTATTGGGGCTACCGCGATGACCCAGTTACAAGTGGGAAAATCTTCATGTAAGTGTTTATTATAATTGTTCAGGTGTCACGCTCGCCTTAAAACTAAATAATGGCTGCAAAAAAGTTTATTAAAATAAAAACTGATCTAGAAAAGCAGTTGTATGACTGCTACATCAAGAAGAAAACAGACAGGGAAAACCTGCAACAAATGGTACGTCAACTGAACGGGCATATTCAAAGCTTGCAGGAACAGGTACAAGATCTTCAAGGACAATTAAAAGGCTTAAAGGCACAAGAAAAAGAAGAACCCTCAGATAAACAGGTCAGTGAGACCATAACACCTGCTCAGCCTACTAAAAGTGACGTTGAGTACTGCACGGATGAGGATGAACTCGCCAGAGAGACTGGCTGGATTAGGGCAAAAAAACAAAAAGAAAAGGGAGTTGAACACCACCTTAACTCCACCACAACTACAACAAGCTAGATCTAACGCCCAGCAGCAGCAACTCAACAACAACAACAAGAGAAGGCAACTACTAAAAAAATTCTAGCACCGCCTTCCATCGTGGTGGACGGTGTTAAGAATTATCAAACATTCTACGACTTTTTAACTGAATCTCAGCCAGTGGAAACCTTTACCGCCAAAATGTTAAGCGATAATAGTGTCAAAATAAATACCAAAACTGAAGAGTCCTACATAGTGAATGCCCGACCGACGCCTAACAGAAAATAACTGTCTATGGCACTCATATGAGGATAAGCAGACCAGACCAATAATAGTAGTGGCGAAAAAAGTGCCTCATATGCACAAGCGGTAAAACCATGCACACGACCATCAAGTCTTGAGGACAAACTCAACCAGATTTTGAAGTGCATATCCTCATTTGACAAGAGTCTAGAGAAATTAGGATCAAGCACTATAAAAATATATCCTGAATAACACACTAAAAATAATGGCTTGGAATTTCAACGGACTGCTGCAACACCAACGTGAGTTGCAAGTAGTCATAGACACAGAAAATATTGATGTGTGTTTGATCTCTGAAACGCACTTCACTAAACAGTCTTTTGTAAAGTTTAGAGGGTATAAGGTTTATTACTCGCTGCACCCTAACAACACGGCCCGAGGAGGTAGCGCGGTTATTATTAGAGAAAATATCTGTCATTACGAACGGTGTAAATACGAGGAGCCAGACACGCAAGCTGTGGCGATATCAGTTAAAACAAATAAATTTAATTTTACAGTAGCGGCCGTGTACCAAGACATACGATAAACAAAGAACAATATGTACACTTCTTCAGACTGCTTGGACAGAGATTTATATTAGGCGGTGAATTTAACGCTAAGAACACTCGTTGGGGATCGAGATTAACTTCAACTAAGGGAAGACAACTTCTAAGCGCAGTGAAAGACATGCGACGTGAAGTCATAAGTACTGGAAAACCTACATACTAGCCGACTGACCACCAGAAACTACCTGACCTTATCGACTTATTCATTGTCCAAAATATATCAACAAATTATCTGTGTGTGGAAGAGGGATAGATATACCATATGAACTCTGATCACTCTCCGATATTATTACAATTAAGTCACAAAATATTACTCAGAGAAAACCACCTGACATTAGTTGAGAAGTTTACAGATTGGGAAACTTTTAGCTTAGACCTACAAAATATGATTGACCTAAAACTTCAATAAAAAGCAAAGATCAGCTCGATTCTGAAGTAAACAAGTTTAGCAATAATATCCAACAATGTGCATGGAACAACACACCACAGCTTATAAAAAAAATTAAGGAAATAAATACCTAAACGAAATAATAGACCTATTATATGAAAAAAAGACCCAAAGAAAAAGACGGCAGCAAACTAGATTCCCGTCAGATAAAACTCTATTAAATACCCTTATGAAAAGACTGAAGAGAAAAATACAAACCTTTGAAGATGAGGCTCTCAATACTAACCTACGTCAATTAAGCAATGACCATACAACGCAATACTCTCTTTGGAAAGCCACGTCACTCAAAAGGCTAGTTACACCAATTCCCCCTATCAGAGATGGTAACGGAAAGTGAGCCATAAGCAATGAGCAAAAAGCTCTAAGATTTGCACACCACCTAGTAGGAACCTTTCAACCAAATGACGGGTCTGTAGACAACTTGCAGTTTGCCAATATTCTGCAAGATCAAAAATTAAGCGTGACCCCGAAAGAAGTTGCAAAGGAAATCCAAATCACTGGCCGAAAAAAATCCACAGGGTATGACCTTATTACAGGAGAAATCTTAAAACATCTACCGCGTAAAGCCATAATTAAGCTTACAAGGCTCATCAATGCTGCATTCGTGCTAAAGCATGTTCCTGAGCCATGGAAACTTGCTGAAGTGATTATGATTGCAAAGTCCGGTAAACCACCTCACGAAGCATCATCACACAGGCCCATTTCCCTGTTGCCTATACTATCAAAGCTGTTTGAAAAATTGTTTTTAAAACGGCTAAAACCCATCATAAACCAGAGAAACCTGATCCCCAACCATCAGTTTGGTTTTAGAGAGAAACACTCAACAATAGACCAAGTACATAGAATTACCAACATTATTGAGAGAACGCTTGAAAACAAAAGAAGTCTGCTCTACCGTATTTTTAGATGTGGCACAAGCTTTTGATAGAGTTTGATATAAGGGTTTGATATACAAGCTAAGACTAATGCTGCCCAATGATTTTGCCGATATCTTGCAATCATATATTACAGATAGAATGTTTCGTGTAAGGAACGAGAATGTCTTTTCCGAATAAAAAAATATTAAAGCTGGCGTGCCTTAAGGTAGTGTGCTGGGTCTAGTCCTCTACCACAGTATATATATGATATACCAGAGCTGGAAGATAATACTATTGCAATCTTTGCGGACGACACAGCCACTATAGCGACAGGTGCATGCCATACGGAAGCAATAAAAAAGGTACAAATCGCTGTAAATAAAGTTCATGACTGGGTACATAAATGGAGAATCAAATTGAATTAATCGAAGCCACTTCACATTGATTTCAACAACAGGAATTGTGATTACCACCCAATCTACATAAATGGCAAACAAGTGCCATACGCAAATACAGCCAAATACCTTGGCATAACGCTTGGCGCGAAACTGCGCTGGAAAGCGCACGTCAAAAAGAAAAGACAGGAACTGGACATGCGTTTTAAAAACATGTATTGGTTGAGTGGACGGGATTCCTGCCTATCGATACATAACATTTTTTTATTATATAAGCATGTTCGTATGCCAATATGGACATATGGCATCCAACTGTGGGGCTGTACTAAACCGACCAATATCAAAACTATTCAAACATTCCAGAATAAGGTACTCAGGAGTATTGTTAATGCGCCCTGGTATATAAGAAATGACGACCTCCATCGTGACCCAAAAATGGAACCAGTCACCAACATAATCCAAAAATTTGCTGAGGCCCATGAACACCGACTCCAACGACATGTGAACATCAAGCAATTCAGCTGTTAGACCAAACAAATGTAGTGCGAAGACTAAAACGAACAAAACCTTTTAAGTTAGTGTAGTGTAAAAAGTGTAGAAATAATAGTGACAGTGACACACATAATAACACATGAACAAAGTATTTATATCATTATATCAGACTCTAGGAAAGTGGAACGGACTTGTAAAGTAAAATCAACACTATTCTAAGTTTTAAAATAATTATCACGTAATATATTAAGTTTGATTACAATTGCTTATTAGTCTCATAGGCTAGATTGTAATTAATTATTAAGAACATGGTTCTTTTTAATAAAGGATAAAAAAAAATGCGTGATAATTTATAGCCTAAAGACTGACCAAACATAAAGGGTATTTTATGCAAAATTGGAACACATCTATCTGGTAGTATTTGCGTGATGCTCGAACATACTTGTATGTATATTCAGATAAACAGAAAAAAAATAAAAACTATATTTTCGGCATTAGAATCTTTCACAGACCTCGTAGCAATTACTTTTTTTTAATCAAAAATTTTCCATGTACAGTTTTGACTTCGCTACGATTTTATAATATATGTTGCAGGCAAAACCCATAACCACTCAAAAGTACTTTTAACTAGCAAAATCAGTCAAAAGTACTTTTGACTATAAGCTCTCGACAATAGTACTTTTGACTGAAATTATAGTCAAAACTAGTTTTGCCCAATGGACCTAGTTAAAGGTAGTTTCGACTAATTAATTTCGTTAAAAGTAGTTGTGATTGGTTCTATCAGATAATTAAAAACTATAAAGTAATAATTTTATACACAACATAATTAGAATACCTACAAAAATAATGGTTTGCACTATAATTGTGACGAATAATAATACGGCGTAGTCGACGGAGCCCCGCCTGACGGGGCTCCTACTTCCGGGTGGTTTAAAAAAAAATAACCAGTAGTAATAATAACCTATCCGAGTCGGGGTGCCCCAAGTGCCGAGCTCGCTTCGCTCGCTCTTATAGTGGAAACCATTATTTTTAGTTCATGCAATTAATTTTAAAGCTAAACATATTAAAGTGTGAAACATTATTTTTAAACCTTCTTATTAAACGAATTTACAACATATAAAATCTTTTATTACACTAGCAGCTGGTTAAAAGTGATTTTGACGGATGCTCTAGTCGTTAAAAGTAGTTTTGACTAAGACCGTCAGTCAAAACTACTTTTAACCACATTTTGTCAGTTAAAATCACTAATAACTACAGATTTTCAGACAAAACTACTTTTGACCAACGTGTTCAGTCAAAATTATTTTTGTCTGATTTTTTCAGTTAAAAGTACTTTGACCGATTAAGAGTCTTGACTATGACATATACATGTATAGATGGTAAAGAACGTCATGTGGGATACGTGAACCTCATTGCTACTGCAAGGTATAATCTATACTAATTATTAAAAAATTGTTAAAGTTTGTTTGTAATTTTGAGTGTAGGGGGTAATCTCTAACTACCCATCGAATTTCATTTTTTTTTTTTGCACTTGATATTGTTGCTAATATAGACTAACAAGATTTGGATTTTAATTATATGAAATAAATTATTCTATTCTATAGCCCATTTCTTGCCGAAGGATATAGGCTATGTAACATCACGCTAGGACCCTGAGGAGCGGAGCGAAAAGAAAAATAGTCAGAAAGAACGCTAAGCGAAAACGAAGTAATAGCGCGGGCAGGCGATGCGATGCGACGGGGTGGGTCTGGGGACCCAGAAATTTCACGCTGACGAAGTCCCGACCAGAAGCTGGTCACCAATAATAGTTCCACATAGGTAGGTACAGAATATTTTCACGTCCAACCTCGTTATGTAGTGAAAATATGAATTCAGAAATCATTCATCAGTTACAGTTAGTATATTGCTTTCAAAATTCTAGAATCAATAGTCCTCAAATCGTCCACCACTTCTTCAATTGCTAAGCAAAAAGATTTGTAGTTAGTGATCGGATAAAAGTGAACAAAATCAATAAATAAATGGGTACGTAACCCATAACACACAACCCATTTACATATTTACATATCCCCAGGGAATGAGCCAATTCCACTATACTGTGAAATCGTTTATCGTTTGACATTTAACCAAACATCTCAAGTGATTTACAACAGCAAGCAAAGCCTGCGACGCAGAATAAGTAGAGAGGTACAGAAGGTTGTCTCCGTATCCGATCTAGGCTGTCCCTTGCTGCCCTCTTCAAGTGAAGCCCTAAACCGAGGTCCGTATCCCAGAAAGGCTGCCTTTAGCGTGTAATCGCTTAGTTTATAAGTTTTATGCACTGGCTGGAGGCCTTAATTTATTAAGGCATCCACAGCATCGACCGGTTAAGCAGCCGATAACTTCTGAGTTAGGTTGACCTGCGAGAAGCATTCACAACAAAAAAAAAAAGGTCGCACACGTAGATGCGCGTACGGCTATCTCAAACGTATGCCAGTCGCAAGTGCGCTTGCACTCGCTGTACGTAGACACGTGTTTATGTGTGCGTGCGTTTCCACTAGTTGGTTGGAACCGACCTTCTGTATCCTATATATTTTGTAGTAAAGCCTTCGATGTTGAAATATCGGGACTTCGGGAGGCGTGAACCGGGACCAATTGAATTTAGACAGTTGAGTTAACGCGGATCCGAGTTTGTCGGTACTAATAAATCCGTGCGAGTTTAGATAGAGGATGAGGATACACTTTTTGATTTAGTCGTAGAACTTAAGCATTAGAAATGAGGCGTATTTATGAATGAAGTTATGTTTGTAGCTTTCATCATTGTCATCATTTTAGACAAGAAACATATGTGTTCGCTGAAATGACGGTTATGCTGTCTGAATGACAAGAACCACCGATCCTAGTTGCTACATCACGATACAATCCTTAGTGACTTACTTAATTGAGAGAAGATTGCTACTCTTAGCCAACATTCTTATCTTCACTACATTGTATGTTATTGGTATTGTATTGAAAAGAACGTAACTTTCCATCATTGACAAATTCTTGAAACCCATTATTGTTCTTTTTCTTGTGTCAATGTCTTACTTATATGAAACCCATTTACAACCCAAATGAAACACGAAGAAATTCTTTCTTCTATTACCTACCTAATTAAGACATAAGTCTTAATTAAACAAGACGTCGAGACCTATCCACGCTACCTAAGCAAAGTTATCCGTTGCCAGTGTAAACAGTTTATCGGCTCAAGGGCTAAGTGATCGGTTCGACCCATGTTCGACCCGTAATTGGTCCGCATGAGTGCTCCGTAGCACCGCCAACCGTTGATCAAACATTTGCGAGTTGGTGTTGGTGATCTAATTCCAATTATATGGCGAATGAGAGATCTTTTGCTCTTTTGGAGGGAAGATTTTTGGAGTGTGTGGAGCTGATTGTATTTGCGAAATGATAGGGCATTAAGGAAGATGTAATTTGGAGTGACTTGTTAAAGGCACACACTTTTTGGACCAATTTCTCATTCATTATTTTGATGGAGGTCTCGTAAGGCGTAAATTGAAGTGCGTGTGCCAGGGGGATAGTTACAATGGATAATTTATTGTGTCTCATTCATTAGTCAAGGCTTCATAAGTTTACAGCGCAGTTAGAGCTTGCCTGCCAAAGTGAGCAGGTATTGTTTGGAATAATCCCTACTCGCATGCGGCCTTAGAGCAGTGGTGTCCCTGTGGTAACGGCCCCGACTTACAAGTTATAAACCCAGGTACTTTACTATGTGAAATTTATTTCATCATCACTGCTCTCAAAACTGTGAGGGGAAAACATAATCAGGGAACTGGCATGGCCTTGAACAAAAAAGTTGAATATATGTATGCGACCCACCAACCCGTACTGGGCCCGCGTGGTGGATTTCAGACCACTCTCTCTAAGGAGACCTGTGTCCCAGCACTGGGACCATTATGGACTGATTAAGCTATGGTGCCTCTTATGCTCATAAATACAACCAAGTTCATTTTGTTAATACACTAAAATCCGTCGGTTCTCTATTTGTAACACACTGGTCGATAGACACAGACAGCCTTTCATAGAGCTAATATTATAATGAAGTTTCAGCGGCATATTATGAAACGTGATACGTTAGCGTTGATTATGAATGCAGGGTTTTCTAGTCCACTCTCACTATGTTCGGATATAATAATATGTGTATTATGAGATACCAAGTTATCTGAGAATCACACTGTAGCTTTATGGGTCATCATTACTACAATAAATAAAACTTCGCACATGATCTTGTAACTAAGGTCGTTCTCAGTCTACAAACAAGAATTAAATCAAATACTTAGTATCCAAATATTTACTATAGGTAGTGGACTGATAGGTAAAACCCAGTCGGCCCATCACTACAATTTATATTGTTAGCAAAAAATCTTTTCACTCCTCTTCCTCAAAAAGTCCGTTACGTTCCGTACCAGAGCGGGATAAAATAGCACATTTTCCTCTAGGGGAATAAGTTTTTTTTTTAAATTTGTTTGATATCAATGAGCCCACAAAAACGAAAAAGTCTTTATTCCTAAGTAGAATAATCATGAATAAAGACTCGACTTATTACTGTTTCTTAAAAAAAAAACATAATTTTATTTTTGAAAATGAAACTAAAAGCGGCGATCTCTTCGGTAGAATGTGTGGTTTGCGCTGCGGCTACAGAAGAAAAGAAAGACTTTTTAATATTGTATTGGTTTATTTTATTTTCTCGCAATCGTAGTCAAAAGTAGTGTAACACATGGCGCTAAAAACCTATTATAACTCAGTTACTAACTACCTCGTATATAATGGGTCATTTTAGCCTCTTGTATAACAATCTACCATTTTTTTTATTTCGATGTTATGATTTAGGTAATGGATGCTTTCAAAATACTCCACTAGTAGTGCGAAATGATGAACAAATTAAACCGGCATGGCTTTCTATTTGCAGTGTATTTAAATTGGTGCAGGATATTCCCTTTGAGAGCAGTGGTGGCCCAGTGGTATCGGCCCCGACTTACGAGTTGTAGGTCGTGGGTTCAAACCTCGGCAGGCGCTTTACTTTGTGTAAATAATTTCATCACCACGGCTCTCAAAAACGGTGAAGGAAAACATCGTGAGGAAACCGGCATGTCCTAGAACCAAAAATTCGAAGACATGTAACATCTACCAACCCGCACTGGGCCCGCGTGGTAGATTACAGTCCATTCCCTATCTAAGAGAGGAGGCCTGTGTCCCAGCAGTGGGAACATTATAGGCTGATTATGATTCCCTTTCAACCCTTCGTATCGAAAAATGTATAATATGCCTGCGGATTTGCTCACGTGCCTTGGTATTCTTTGTATCTTTGACTTTACAAATCAATGGAAACTTGACGTTAGAGTATATTAAGAAATAAATTAATATTATTATGACAATTCCTTCCTCAGTAATATTGTCTGAAACAAAACCCTGTCCATCAATGGCTCAATTTCCTTTTGTACTCCCCAGCAACAAACCACATAAACAACAGCGAAAGTATCCCATTTTCTTCCAAATTCGTTAAACTCATTGACCTCTATGCCAGAGACAATAACTAGCCAACACAATTACGTTGCTGCCCGGACCGTGTCATCAAATGTGGGCATTAGTGGTCACAAACCACGTTTAATGTCCGTCGACCAATGAGGAAACAGACATATGGATGCAAGTGGATGTATGGAGACCAAGATTATGTCTGTACTTTAAAAGAAGCTGTGATCTCTTAGTTTGTTACGGTCTTTCTTCTCAGGGTAGTCGGATGTTAAGCACCGATCTCATTTAGTTTTAAAACATAACAAAAAGTTATTTTTGACGTGTAATAGTGTTTTTTTTTTAACCAATTTACAGAAATAAATATATATAAATATATCTTTATCATATAATAATTTATCAAACGACATGACAACGGTTGAACAGCTTTCTACGCGGAGAAAGAAAACAACAAAGAACTCACGAACTAATGGGTACTGTATACATACATACTTATACTCGTATACTTATTACGTAACATACATGTCGTTTGGTGATTTTCCGTAATCGTTCGTAAAATAGCTGGTCTATTTCGTTAAAATCTCACCGTGAAAACTTAGATGAAGTAAGGTTGAACTAAGCAGTCCATCCCTAGCATTAAATTCAAATTCAAAATCTTTAATTCGAGCAAAGAGTCTTAAAGGGTTAGTGACGTTGTCCTTAAAACTAGTGTACCTAAGTGTAAGTAAAAGTGTTCTTCCTACTAAGTATTAGTAAACAATACGATACGATGACAAATGTAACTGACAGCAGTGAATTACATACGGACAGTCCACTCTGTCAGCAATCATTTTCAGAACCCTGTTAGGGCTGGCCATGACTCGAGCCACCATCGATGCTGCGCGCTTGCGCATTATTGTGTAAAAACAATCTACACGCGCCGCCGCCAACATCCCTGACGCACTGCAACGCCATGGCAGCCCCATCAGTTTTCTGAACGAGTTATTAAATTGAACACGAAGGGCTCCATACCTGCGAACATTTCTCCCACAAGCTGCATGTGTAAGGTGGTACAGAATGCTCTAAAGAGCGTCACTTTTACGTCTGCAGTACAACGTGCAAACCTGCGGGCTGTCACATTCACACGCACGGAAAGAGCCCTCCGTTGCCTTTCAATGTCAGCATTGTCTTTAAGGTCATTGGTGACCAAGTGACCTAGGTATTTAAATTGTTCTACTCGCTCAAAAGGAACACTGTTTAGCCAGTGGCGGACTAAGCCCGTCAGAGGCCCGGGGCGGCAGAGCTGAATGAGGCCCCCCAGCTTTAAAAAAAATGTAGTTTTACAAGCTTTGTTCACATTTGTATGTATAAATAAGTGTTGATGTTTACTTCGTTAAAATCTGACAAGTGAAAAAAATCGACTTAAATTATTTCTAGGCTAAATAAATATACATACCTACAATATGGATTGGTTAAGGGTGAGGAAAATAAAATCCCACCAAAAACATTTCATGTAAAATGTTGCCAAGACGACCACATAAGGTTTGCCCTGTGAAAAAGATATCAGATCTCATCGGCGGCATACGGCGAAGCCATACATTTTTACTGATATGTAGAATTTGTGAAGTTAGGGTCGGTAGAGTTAGGCCGTGTAGATTCAGAAGCTTGGCTCTACATGAGATCTGATATCTTTTTCACAGGGCAAACCTTATGTGGTCGTCTTGGCAACATTTTACATGAAATGTTTTTGGTGGGATTTCAGTTCTTTTTGTAAGTTGCTAGGCAGTCTTTTTAGTGTTTATTTTTTTCTTCTTTTATTTAAGTTTATCTGGGGGCACGGTAGTGTTTTTTTGTATACTGAACTTTGTTTACATACCAAATTTCGGCTTTCTAGCACTTCAGGAAGTACCCTAATATTTTGAAGTCTCATACAAACTTCCACCCCCCCATTTTAGGGGATGGGGGGCGAAAGTTATAAGTTTATGATTTTTTTTGTTGGTTGTATACTAAACTTAGATGACATACCAAATTTCAGCTTTCTAGCACTTCAGGAAGTAGCCAAACATTTTGATGATCATCAGTGTGTCAGTGTATCAGTGAGTGTGTCAGTGACGAAATCGGTGTATTTTAGATATCAATAAAATCTAAAGTATAAGAGCTATTCAATTGAGACTTTGTATGTTTAATTAGTCTATTAATGACATCATATCCTGAGAATATTAACTATCTGGTACATCGGAAACCAACTCTATGAGGGTTCAAAAAAACGACGAACCACTTTGAGAAAAGGTAGGTAGTGCCCTTGCGCTTCGCTTGGCTCGTCTTGGCGGGGGCACTACCGTGCCCCCAGGTACGACTCGAACGACAAAAAATAAACTAGATAAAATAAATCAAATATAGTTTTTGTATTTTTTGTAGCGTTTATATGTGTGAAATCTAAACTCTAAACTTCTGTGAAATCGATTTCTTTTGAAATTTTTCTTTGTATTGAAAGCACGGCTAGATTAACCAGTCGCTCTTGACCCATTGTAGATCGAAGATATATTTTTATTAGTTTAAGTTTCGAAAAACTCGTCTCACATGATGCAAACGAGATGAAAATGGTCAAGAATTATTGAAGTATCAGCGATATACAGGGTAACGATTCACTGAAGTCCCATTCCCTCAATTTTTTTTACAATCGTTGCAACTGCCAAATGCAGCTCTTGCATTTTACAAATGCGCCTTATCTTATTATTATATAGATATTCAAATGTACAGAGACTGCCATGTTGAGTCCCACGATGAGAACAAGTACATACCTACGTCCCTAATAAACGTGCACTACAAATAAAATAAGGACCACTCGCCAAATTCAAGAACTGAAGCAATGCAAATAGGCTATGCATATTGTCTAGAAACTGCGCATTATAATTTCTAGGCTAAATTATATGAAGAATTACTTACCTACTTTTTCCAAATACTCCAAAATGTACTAACTCTGAACTCATTTACTTTTATACCGCAACAAAAATCAAAAACACTATTACACTTTTTATTAATGAAATTATGACTTTGAACGGATAAGATTGCGTTTATTACTTTACAATTTGAAAAAAGGCTTTTATGTTCGCGAAAATATCAACACACTACTAAACTATTAAATATCAACGTAATGAAATTTAATATATTTGAAATGATTTGTGTTACAAGAGTGAATTATTTGCACTTCATTCATTCAGGGATTCCTGGGGAAGTACCCGCTACAAAGACGGGAATTCCCCCAGCGTATTGGACGCGTTCAGCAAAGTTAAAAGAATATAAGTACCGCGTAAAAAGTCTAGGATGGCTATAGTGTGTTGATCTTGATGAAATTATGTAGGTACTAAGCACATTTTTAAAGTCTTGTTTAGGATTTGATCAGGGGAACTCGGAGGTATTTGGGGGCCCTCCAAGACCGGAGGCCCGGGGCGGGCCGCCCCTTCCGCCCCCCTGTTAGTCCACCACTGCGTTTAGCTGTATGGGAAGCATATCAAGATGGTATTGAAGATGGAATGACTGCTCGCTTCGAGATCACTTCACGTCAGTTTTAACAGCGAGATTTCACAGAATATACCGGCTAGATACTTTCCGCCAAGAATCATATAGAGTGGAATTTTGAGATAGGGCAGTAAGAGCAGGTACCTTAAACGTTGCAGTTACAGGAAAACATTTTTAGGAGACAGTTCTTGGAGTCGATATCCGATTCCCGGTCACCGTAGGCGCGGGATTGCGGACGGGGCGAGCAATGTGTAGCTCGCCGTTCAGTAAGGACCAGGCCCAAGTCGACGGCGCGTTGTGTTTCACGCGCGCCTCAAAGAGATGTCAGCACTCACTGACGGGGTCCGTTAGGGCCGCTGCCTGCCAAGATCGCGGGTTTGTCCGAAAGGGTTACCGTGGCCCTGGCGCACAGGCAACTGAAGAAACACGGGTGGGTTATTAAAAACTGACACGTCCTCCCGCTCCACCCAGAGCGGGAGAAGTTATTTGATGATTTCCCACCCAAAAAAAAAGGAGACAGTGCATAACTTTTTGAGTATTGGTAACTGCATTCAGAGATTTTGGAAAAATGGGACAGTAAGCTAGCCCTTACAGCTCCGTCACAAAAATCCACCTGTACCTATACCTAATTACTTAGTACCTGTTTGTCATGTTTAATTGATTTATTTTTATTGGGTTTATCCATCTGGAATTTCTCAGTAGCAGCCCAGAGTCTGGTTTTGTGCTCAGTTGATGGCAATAGACTCGCCCCCTGTTACGTGGGACTTAAACATAACTGGCGAAACGTGGCTGTACTATAGGTGCACCTCTGCCTAACCCTTCACGGTATGCAGACGTGATGTTTTTCTGTCTAGTATTTGTTGAGATTCAAATAGCATTTTGTGTACAATCTGTCTATGGCTACACGGTACCGATGACTACATGTAGCATACCATTTTGTTAAAACGTACACACGTACGTAGGTCACATTGTTACAGCTGACCTAAAAGACGATGCAGACATTGAGCGGGAGCAGAGGGCGTTGTCAGTCAGAGGTAATATGACGGCGCATAGTAGTGCGCGTTGTTTGAGGGAGGTCAAAATAACGCTCTTTAGAGTTTATCGTATATCCCTCTACACGTGCAGCCTGCGGGCAAAGTATACTTGTGCGGCATACAGCGCCCTCCGCGTCCAATTCAATAACGCCTTCACAGCGGTGTGAGGCTGCCCCGTCACTGCAGTGCCTCGGGTATGTTGGCAGAGGCGAGCACCGTTTGCGTTTGCTTTCACGCGACGATGCGCAAGCGGTGCGCGTCTCTGGTGCGCAGAGTGCGGGACAATGCCAACACAGTCCTGGCGATGATCGTTAACAGACTGGATTGTCCATATATCCAGCAATTCCGCAGCAGACATATTGTTACCTTGTGAGTGTTCGTTTTTGTCTGTGCTTGATATCGTATCTGTATCCTTTTACGTATCTGTTTGTATATGAGTCTTGTTCTATGGAATAAACAAATTTTATTTTTTATTTTACTATACAGTGCCTCGCACGTTTATTTAAACATTATCAAAAGAGAGATAAGTTCTTGAAAAGCTTATAATTATTATTTTTAGCATATATACTATGGTTCTGGAAGAAATTGCAGATACCCAGGTGTAAGGCCGCCCATTGTATGATTCAAAATGAACATTCTATTTCATTGTAATATTTTTCTATGTTCGAGATTATTAAGAAAGTAACAGGTGTGTCAAAAGTGGGTATAGGATGTGTTTTTTCTATAAAATACGAACGGATTGGAATTTTTTCGTAATTTAATTTAATTTTATAAAGAGGAGACTTGTACAATTTTATTTGAACAGAATATCTACCAAATGACCACCACAGGTTGCAATTGCCGATTCTTTTGCTGAAGTTTTTGATCACTAACCGAACCAGTTGCACAAAATTTCGCGAATACGTTACGAATTGTTAACTCCGATGGCACGCGATTTAAAAGGAATTTTCTTCGTAATTTTCGACGTGTTTTCGTAATTGAACGTATATTTTCGTAAAACGTTTGCACGATTTTTGTACGTTCTTTTATCTTGAAACGCTCCATTATTAATTTTACATGTGTCAAGATGACGTATGATTTATTTCAATACGCCATCGCCATCTTGAATATTTCGAAAATAGAACGAAATCCAAATCTTTTACGTACTTTTGGGACACCCATCATTAAGATAATATATATTTCAGCGTGTTTTCATTTATGTCTTGTGATAGAATAAAAAATATAACGAATTGGATACTCACAATTACATGAATCGGCATTTTATCATTTTATCTTGAACATAAATATGAAAACAAGTACAGCAAAACATCTTGGAAATCCCATAACGAATGAATTGAGTTCATGAAGCAAATGAGAAAAATGTCCCATATTCGTCTCGTAGCAACTTTGTAGTAATCTCGTAGCAATTTCGTAGCAGTCTCGTAGACTCGTGAAATTGGGTGAGTCTCAAAATATATACCGCAAGAACTTGCAAATGGGGCACCAGCCAGTCAATATGAGTATTAATGAGTCGTTTATTTGGCTTCTGTATCAATACCTATTCATAAGAAGGAAATTCCCGTTTGAGGGGCTCGTGGCTAACTAGACAGCCGTATGGGTTGACAAAAGGTTATGCTACGCTTGCCATAGCCAGTTTATGAATGGTTGACCATCCCTTAAATATTGAGATCCCTCCGTAACTCGGAAAGCACGTTAAACTGTCGGTCCCGACTGTCATTCGATCTTTCATCAGATCTTTGACAAACTCAAACTCAACTCAAAGCAATTATTTCAAATAAGTAAACCAATTACAGGCACTTTTGAATTGTCAAGGGGTCGGTCAGGCAGAAAGATGGTGCTAATTGCCGATTCCAAAGCTTATAGTAGGTTCCTATGGAGAAGAACGGGCAAGAAAGTCCACGGACACTCTTTTCTAAATCAAAATATTGTTTACATTATTCATGTTGAAATTATACATTGTGAGAACGATGTAGAGTAACGTGCACGTTAAAATGTGCGCAATAAAAAGATAAAAAAACAAAAAATAATTTAAATATTAAATTTAATTAAAATAAGCCGTGGCAGCTAATAGATGACCAGTCTCTACTGGCGACATTCGTTACGGGTAGTCAGAAGCCCAAACGTCTGACCAAGGGTTACGTCTTAGTTTTTACCCAGTAACTGGGCTGTGGAGGTCAGATAGACAGTCGGCCCATGTAAAATACTGGTATTCACCTGCATCCGGTAAGCCTGGAAGCTACACTAACAAAAAAAAAACCCAAAAAAAAGAAGATATTATCGAAAAAAAAAATGAACTGAGTCCATAAAAATTACACATTAGTGACAAACTGCGAATGTTTGAATGTGTTGAATTTGGGGTGAAGCAAGGCAGAATATTGGGTCCCACTCTTTTTCTCTGCTACATAAATGATCTCTGTACACTTAATATAAAAAAAATGCCGCATCTCCGCATACACCAATGAAGTGACCTTAAACTTTTTCGCAGATTCGTGGATTGAACTTTTTATCTTGCGCAAAGTCTTGCGTAAAAACCAAAACCATCGTTTTAACACGGTGTGTCACTAGCTATCATCAAATTCTCACTTTGCATGAAAACAAAACCAAATACATTGTATTCTCAATTCATAATCGAATGGAAGTTGCTAACTTTACCAATTATAATATCTACGCACATAAATATAACTATCCTCCAGCTCCAAACTGTACGTGGCCCAATATTAATGCTACTAAATGTCTTAAATACCTTGAAATGGAAATTGATGCTCACTTATCTTTTGAAAGACACATTCAATCTCTATCCAAAAGAATACGTAAGTTCACTTACATTTTTAAAGAACTTCGCGATGTTACAGAGACACAGATGACGACGATGGTTTGTGAGGCTTTGGTGCGATTTGTTTCCGAAGTACATTGAAGTTATCTTTATGAGTGGGCAATATGTACGAGCTACGCTGTACATGTAAATACTTTGTCCTACTTACAGTGAAACGTTGCAGTATTAAATCCAACATTAATTGTACATTATTAACCTTATAACATGTTATTTTTAGTAGCATTAAAACCTTTATATTAATCGGTTGTTTACTCATTCAACATAAAATAACATCCCAATACATAACATCAACATAACATTTCACCGTTGGGAGTTACGCCCCAACATATGGTCCTTCGAGCCGGATCATTAGTTACTGCATAACTACATGGGGAGGAGCATGAAAAATTAAAATTATAACCATTGAAAGAGCCCAAAGGATTATATTAAAAGTAAGTTTATCCAAACCTCGTCTTTTCTCCATCTCCAAACTTTATGAGGAAACGCAAATGCTAACTGTATGCCAGCTGTACATATTGCTCATTGTACTTCTTCGACAATCCGACTTATCTGAAGAAAGGAAAAAACGCAAAGCTCTCTCTTTCCAGAAGAAACTACGCTATGCGTGAGTCAACTGCTGCACACTTTCATTGAGCAAAGATTTTTCCCATTCCGAAGAGGCGAAGTATTCAATAAATTTTAAATCATAAAATAAAAATCATCAATAAAGCAGCTATTTGCCGTAAAATTTAATGTAAAAACAAAATAATCAAATGGTTACTTAATCGAAGCTACACTGAAACGGAAAAGTCCTTGAGATAGTAAAGTAGCAAGGTATATTTTATTGTAATTATTTTTTTATATTTAATAAATTCATGGAGCTTGCTTCACCGTGCCTGAGTGGCTTCTACAACGGGAAATTACTCGGAGGTGGTGAGACAAGTACCTGGTAATTATTTACGTATAACATAATATTTTATATTATTTATATTTATAAAATGTGCAATGTACAATAAATATCACACAAACTCACCCTCATATACATACACATACATACCATCAATCAATTGTACCACGTTGAAAACCTCTACTATGTGATATAAAGGGGGTCCTGGAGTTCTTAAATACAGGCCTAGGCTTATTTTATACTCTAGATCTCCCACAAATGACAAAATTTTGATAAAACACCTGACAACTTAATATAAATAGTATAAGAATTTAATTTATGGAGATAAAATGAACATTTTTTTAAAAGATTTTCACATAGCTCGGTACCATAGGGTCCCGGACCTTTGGTAGGCATACGAGTGGTCGAAGCCAACTCCGCCCGTTAGACTCTATAAGTAAAGGAAATGAAGCACAAACCGGTGATTATACCTGTATGTACTGTGCAAGTGCACCCAAGGACAAGGCCCCGGTTGGTGTTGGACTATTGCATGATATGGAAAAAAACATAATATTGGACTATGGGTTTGGGTGGCTAAAGTGGACTAGTTAACAAGAACTATGGAAGGATTATGTCCCCTGCCTGATCAATGTTTTATATGTACACGGATAAAATGGCAGGGGGCGACTTGCACACTCAATAATGGACCCTCGGAAACCGTCTCGAGCACATAGTGACGTAGCGACAAGGGGGCAACACTTCCTGAGGACCTTGAGGAGTGGAGAGGTATTCCACGGCAATCAGGACAATCCCAGAGCCCGGAAGATATGATTATAGTTGCGAAAGGCAAATTGATTATGAATGATATTCCCGAGGCGCATCATCCGTGGGATGTTCGCTAATTATAATAGATTGCACACCATTGATCGTGATTAGGAAGCTGAGCCTCTATTGAATGGCCGTCCGTTTTTATTGTCTTTGATCAATCTGCCTGAGATAATTTGAATTAAACTAGGTCCATTTGCCAGCTACCTGGCGAAATTAAATACTGAATAGCACTTTATATTTATATAAAACCTATTTTTCTTTATTTTTATTTTATTTATTGACTGTTCGATTGACGTAGTCAATCTTTCTATCTTGCCTGACTTTGAGATTTTGCTATATTTATATATTTTTGTCTTTTAATTGTTTGTGTGTATATAATTTAATTTAATAAAACCGACCAAGTCCGTGTCGGACTCGTACACGAAGGGTTCCGTACCACCGTAATATTTAACACTACATAATATAAAAAAAAAACACGTTTCTTGTATGGGGACCCCCCTTTTATTTTAACTTTATTTTATTTTTGGTATTTGCTGTTAAAGCGGCAATACAAATACACACTGTGTGAAAATTTAAACTGTCTACCTATTACGGTTCATGAGATACAGCCCGCTGACAGGCGGACGGACAGCGGAGGCTTAGTAATAGGGTTCCGTTGGCACCCTTTAGGTACGGAACCCTAAAATCAGTCGAGAGGTATCGTGGAAACCAGCATGCTAATTGCGTAACACACTATCAATCACAATCTGAATCATTTTGAAGCCTATTCCTAATCCATTGCTTCATATGTTCGAAAAACTTGTCTGCTCAACAACGTAAATAAAGCAATGAATGTTGTTGAACTGTCAAAATGAAAGCCATTCCTACTGATAGTGTGTTACGTAATTACCCCGCCGATTGCAATGAAGTTCGTAACGTAACAAAAGTGTCGTGATGACTGACAGACAAAATGTTTCACTTTTTTTGGTGTAGCTGTGACCTCTCATTTGCCAAGTGTGTAGAATATTATGTGTGATGAGGAACTTTTTCCAATCTGTCTGTCTGAACGCGATAAACTCAAAAACTACCGAACGGATTTTCATACGGTTTTCACCAATGGACGGAGTGATTCATGAGAAAGGTTTATATGTATAATTCATTAAAGTTTTGTGTAAATTGGCTGAATTATGACGATCATTGTTGAAGATGCCGGCAATAATCATGCCGTCGGGAGTTTTACTGGCGTGCGCCGCGTCAACCAATAGAGTTATATGAAAACAATGTATTACAGAATTATTTCTCTAGTAAGTTACTTTTAATCCCAGTAGTACGTTCCCGTGGGATATTCTTCGACATCCACGAGGGTGAAACCACGGGAAAAAGCTACTTACCTAATTGATATTTGAAAAACAACGTAGAAAGCGGTTGAGCTGATTAGTTTCTCGTAAATAATAATAAATTGCACTTTGATGTTTGCTTTATTAATTAACCTTACTTTGTTGCTGGCTGATATTCATAATAGTCAATTTGTTACTTTATATTAACAATTGTTAATTAAGATTACTTAACAAGTCACAGCAATATTACTGGTCCTAATCTAATTGAATCAATCTGATAAATAATTAACATTCGCAATTTCTGCCTTTCTGAGAAAACAGACAATATGATTAGTGTAATTAATGTTATAAGTTTGCTTACATGTAGAAGTCGCTGATGTTTTGGATTACTTTTAATGAGCTAATCAGCGTCTGTATCAAGGGAATTGTTGGTATGTGCTGGCTTCAACATCATATTACAATTTCTCTGAATAAATCGAAGGCAGAACCGAAGTAAAAAAAAGTAAGTAAACTATTTATATCAAAAGTCGACTCTAATAGAGTAAGGTCATGTGCTATTCTTCTAATTGAGGAGTCAATCTTCTTCTAAAGCAAAAAGTAAATAGCGTAGGAGTGTTGCCGCGTGTCTCCCGGTGGGATGTCGACTATTGCATCCACAAACGATAATAAGTTGCACTGGCTTCATTGGTTCACATTTTTGTAACTTTCATAACGAGTGGTGATCAATATTTTCTGCACTATTATTACGCTTTCTCGATGGTATTTAATACATAATTATGACTATTTGATAGATCTGATCAGCGCTGTATTGGTTTTTCCGCAATTGTTTTATTAAAGGTAGTCGATTAATAATCCTAGCTATATAGTTTAGTTAATTATGAATGTTTGTGTATTGTTTTGATGATTTTACATGACTAAAAATGTTTCTTTCTTTCCAATATTTCTTTGACACGATTTAAAAAAATTAACTACTAACTAATTGCTATCTTTATAAACGCCACTACAAAACCGTTGTGTGAATCATCATTGCTATTGTTTTCGAGGTAATTCTTACTTAACGTATTACTCTATCCTAAGTATATTATTATTTCAAATACCCACTGATCTCATGTAGATACCTATGTACAAGACAAGACATTCACCATATGTACAAAGACTCATTTCTTTTGTTGAAATTACAACCTCAATCAAAATAAAGCGCCTTTGAGAACATTTATAGCAATGAAACAACGCACTGCGCATTGTAGGCGCCCTAGATGAAGCCTATAATGAATACAATTGGGCCAGAAATGCGGGCATCGACGGCTATTAAATCAACGCACACGTGTAAAAGCCCACCCGAAATTACTACAACTGTTGATATGCTTTCAATAGTTAGATAATAAAGGATTAAATATAGCCTCTTCATTAATATTGGCTAAGTTATTCTTTAAGTTGCTATCAAATAATTGCCACATTTTTTTTGGAAAGGTGTTAATCATTCAGTAAATTGGAAAAAAAGTGTGCATCCTCCCTGAAATTTCACGAAATAATTTTCATGACATACTTTTCACGAAAATCCGTACCTAATCCACAGACGCAATGCTGAAAAGACTGATAAAAAATGACCACAAAACTACTTACTTTGAAAACACATATGCTTTCAAAAAGCAATTTCAAATTCACAACACGATTTCCTCTCACTACGTTTCCATATTAACACTTTATATCACAATCACTAACAACAACTGGATAAACTGTTACAAATCGTTACAAAATAGAGTTTTTTTCTTCTTATTTTGTTACTGATATGGTTTAGTTATTGGATATGTTATTGTCTGAAAACTAGCTAATGTTTTACTCCGTCTCCGTTTGTGGGCGACGCTTGAAACGCGTCAGAACACTGAGCTTGCGGCGTGGATTGGGACACGTAGAGTGACCAAGTTGACGGAGGCTGGGGGATATGTCTACGAAAATATTGGTTTGAGAATTAGAGTGAAATTGGATTTACAATCCAAATTAGACTATCGTCTTGCTACGCCTGATAGTTTTGGTGTATATTAGTGCTGTTCAAACTATTTATGTAGGTATCAATATTTAACTAGGCGTTCGTAATTTCAGAATTTTATTGCTTTGTTTGTACCTTAACTAAAAATTCAGTTTGAGTTCAATTGAGTATTTATTTATTCCACAAAGTACACACAGTTACAGGCTATGACAAGGCTAAAGTTATGAGTACATGAGCCTGTTAGGGCGCAGCAAGTAGTAACATTTACCTAACTTATAACGAGGCAACTGGGTTGGCTATTGACTCATTGTTTTCTGCGTTTTCCGTCACTCTACCCACTTTCGAAGGATGTACAGCTAAAATTAGATAGCATTTAACTTTACGTTGAGGAAATTGCTCAATGAATACATTATAAACACTAAGTGTGATAAGATCGAGCCTATCACCTCAGCTGTTTTAATTTTCATGATGCTAGTAACTAAAAGTATCTGCCACACTATTTTGCTTCGCAACCTGCCAACGCCATTTATTAATAAATAAATAATATACAAGTTTTATTGTTTCTCATACAATTGTTTTAAAGCACAAAATTGAGGCAGCCCCGATAAATTATAAGAATAATTGTGATGGGGTTAAACTTTTCGCAACTTTCCATATTCATGTTATTCCATGTTTTTTTAACCGATTTCATGTTGATGATTTACGAGTTACGCTAAGACAAAAAAGCGTATCATAATCAGCCTATAATGCTCCCACTGCTGGGACACAGACCTTCTCTCTTCGAGAAGAAGTGAGCTGTAATCTACCACGCGGGCCCAGTGCGTGTCGGTAGATGTCACATCTTTTCGATTTTTTCGGTTCTAAGACTAAAAGGAAGAAGATAGTCGGGGTAGATAACACTACACCAAAATATATTTGTATTTAGGGTCTTATTTCTAGATCTAGATCTTATTTAACATCCAAATTCGACATTAAAAATACCGAACCCTTAAAAAGCTTCCAAAATAAATCCACAAGTGTTCTACAAAATCCGACACTTAATAATCTCATCCACTAAACAAATGAGCATCAATTTTATGATCGCAATTAACATCTTCTCAACCTGTTGATACTGGCATTATCTTTTGATTCTTTCCGTCATGGCCGCCCTACCATGTCAGGGTGAGTCCAGCAGAAGGGAGCTGCTACGCATGCGCGCAGCCCCGGACCGTCTGTCTGAAGCCGGAGAGTACATATTAGCTTATATATCTATGTTTATCTGTGATGCTAGCAGGTTAGTGCAGAAGACCCATGGCTTTCTGTCGAGGGAATAAGGTCAAGATCACACGGGTGTGCTATGGAATGCTAATGCTGCTAATGGTAAGTTCACACTAGTTCTGTAACTGGATAGTAAATTGGTGTTTATGCATTTACATACTGCTTCCACGATTCGAAGGTCATTGTCCCAATATGATGTGCTTCAATACTTCAAAGGTTCTGTTAACTCAACGCTCTGGAGATGACAAAGGATTACTTATTTATGAGATGACGGACTCCTGCCGACTCAACACATAATGCTCCCTCCCACTTTATGTGACCCTAGTATCACTTGCCCAATCATCCTTGACCCTTGTGGGATTATCCATCTATTAACTAAAGCCTGATTTACATGGTGCAATTAAAGTGTCTGTGACATACCATCATTTGAAGCAACTAGTTGCACGGTCTAACTTCTGAACAGTGCTTCAAGGATGCAAGTCATTTGTTGCCAATTTTATTGTATGCCACACGCAAGACACTTGCATCGTGTCAATCTGTCTTTTAAGGACAGCCATGGAAACTTCCGTCTTGTTCTTCCTTACAAAAAGTTCAAACATCTTTGGCCCAAAATTCAGCTGCGCGAACTCCGCTCATTGACACAGTCATAAGATCATCAAGTGATAATAAGCTAAGTACTAGGTTGTGTTTAGAATAAGCCTTCTGAGCTGTTTTTAGTGCTAATACCGCTCACGCACATCAATTAGTTGTAAAGAAACATTGAATGTTATAGCAAAGTCATGCGACATTGGCCGCGGCTAACTTTATTTTTAAAAGTGATTGATTTTTTACACCTTTCAGTTGAGATTAGATACCTAATATCAACACCCTCTAAAGATGTCAAATAGGTGTTGAAAGTTTGTATTGTAATTGTTGTAATTTTTGCCGATGGGATTTTTTTAAATTATTTTGTTGGGAATGGGAATGGGAATTATTATTTTAACCCGGACATCGGGTACGAGATCCGGTGTCCGGGTTGAAATAATAATTAATAAAAAAAGCTCAATTGTAGACTGTACTTGAAATAATAGTTGTTATGTGTTTTTATCGTACAGTTTATTTTTTTTAATTATATAGGTACCTTATAAAAAGGAGATGAGCAAAAATGCCATAACATAAAAAGGCATAATAAAATCAAAATAATCATACCTGCATGTTTGTCTTGGTTTTTCTGTGGCTTCTTTATCACGCTACCATAACCCAGTGCTGGTATCCTAAAAACTTTAGTTACATATTACTAAAGTACGGTAAAGGTTAGGTTTCGGTTCTAGGTTTCGGTTAGGTTTATGCAATAGGTAGGTACTCCTAAAAACTTTTATCGTAGTAATATTAAGGTTATCGTGTTTAACTGTGAACTTATGCAGCTCTTATAGCCGGCTTATTTACTTCCGTCTATTTGGCTTATTTTCTGATTGACCTATACTGTCATCAAACGGTTTTTTTATTGGCATGGAATTGGAAACAATTGATAGATACCTACATCCAATTGTTTTATTACACGTACTTGAACTCACGCCTTTTTCCCATGGGGGTAGGCAGCACCTACACAACGCCGCCTGCTGCGATCCTTACATGTTTTATTACGCTTTTACGATTACCACTTCTTTAGGCCAATTAATGTTACTTTCTTATTTCTTATGAGGAAAAAAAACCATTAATTATATTAGTTTTTATTACCAATTTGATTATCTGAGTGTCGGTTTGACCTGACGAGATAAGCATTTGAGATGACGTGACCTAGAGGTATTTTACTAAGTTGTCATAAGCAGAGGTTATTGCCAAGTGGATCAAATATGACCAAAAGCAAAATAGGTACGTTTTCTTTAAGCAAAACGGTATCTAATACTAACTAATATTTGGTACGGAAGACTTTTCTGTCATTCGCTGTATGTGCGGCTGTTTTTTTTTGACTTTGACTTTTATAGGTATCAGGTCAATCCAAAACCATTAAGGACTCAGCCCCATATTGAAAATTTTACCGAAAATTTACAGCATCCCGTTTTCACGAAGTGATATCCAGTTGTAAATTTTTAGCTTAGCGAGCCATAAGCCAAACATCACAGACACGGAAATGTCGCAAAGGAAACGGTCTGAATCCGGAACAAACAACCAGTCAGGGACGGAATTAATTTCAAGTGTTGACAGAATAACCAAACGCCAAACTTTGATTTTCAATTAATTTCTTTTTATTTTATTTTCAAACGTAGCACAATATGCTAGACATTTTTACCAAAGTAGAAGTACTTACTACTATTAGTAGTAGTATAGTACAATTGATTAGAGATACAATTGTGCAGCTTTCTACCATAAATAATATTAAATTATTTGCACGTCGCGTATGGATACTTACCTAAATTTATCATACAATTTTCTCATCTTTTTACAAAACTTATAACTAGATAAAAATATAAGTAATGTGTGTTGATAATGTCAGTAAACTTAGGTAACTTAACTTATTAAGGTAATGAGGTAACTTCGTGACGTTGTTATATCGAGAAAAAAATTACATTTTGTGTTTCTGTTCCACAAAAAGTTTGAAAATATCATGTAGTTACTCATATTATTTTTATTTTGTACTTATGTCTTATCAATTTCATGAAAAATCAAATTGAAGATAGGCAATTTTGGTTACTACCCGCTGTTAATTACTTATTTGCAGCCCTTTAAAAAAAAATAACAAATGGCAAATGTCGATAATTTTGGAAGTATATCCTTCAGTTCTTTCATTACAGTGGTCTGCTAAGAATAAAAAAAGAAACAATACTTGTAGACAGTAAAAGAGACAATACAATGATGACTTAAAAACTAAAATCTACAAAAAAATCACGGTGATTTCAACAGCCTTTGCTCCCAACCCTCTCTTTCAATAAACTTCAGTGTGATTCCCCCAACTGGCTGCGTCACTACGGCTCTGGGCTCGAACGTCAGCTGTTTATTCATGCGTGGAGCCAGCTCCACGCGATACTTCTTTAGTAGTGTTATCAGACCGGCCGCCATTTGCATTCTTGCGAATCTCATACCTGAAAAAGACAGTCATTCTGTTAATTATTTGAATCGGTATCAATATCATGCTTAACTTTGGATTTACGATGCCAAACAGTGAAGTAATCACCCCACAACGTTTGTATAAAGAACATGTCCGAAGGAACTGGGTCACGGTATTTCGTAAGGAATCCTAAACTAGTGAATTGATAGAAGCTTGCTGCTTCTGTACAAGGTGAATTATGGGAGCAACCAACCAATCGCGAAAACATATCAGTTGCTTCATACATTTATTTTTATTTCCTCGACAATATGTAGGGAACAGCTGATTTCTTTTTGGGATTTTTGGTTTATCCCATAGTAAAAGTTGTTCATAATAATGAGAAAGGCGCGACGCGACTCTGGTGGAACAATTGCCATGAAGTTTTCCTAGAAATTGTTCTACTAGAGTCGCGGCGCGCTGCCGCGTCGCGACTGTTTGCGGGAGCCATAAGGACCCCTTTTCAGGTTGTAGTTAAATCTTTTTTATCGATAATATTTATTTGCTTTTAGTGACTAAAAGCACCATCTGGCCATCTGGCAACAATAATCAAAAACGCTGTGATTGTTATAGTTGCCACTGCCCGTGTAGGAGTGCTTATGCGTTCATCAATGGTCTTCCTATACGATTTTACGTATTTAAAAATCATGGGCATCATGGGTATTCTTGCATAGTGATGACGTATGTCATCATTATCAGAAAGTTATTATTTACAGATACAAATTGCGTACAATAAAAAATATATTTGGAATATGCATTGGTCCAATGTCAGAGAAACAAAAGAGTTCCTATCTTATCTTGTATTTTTTTAATATTGTATAATATTCCTTATAATGAACTTATTATCAGTAAATATCTGTATATAATCTGAGATACAGATATTTATTTATCTAGTTCAGACCCAAATAACTTGTCGAATTTCTGTTAGTTTATGCTCATCTAAGATATGTTTTTATTTATAATGTGTGTTTGTGTCTGTGTGTGTGTGTGTTTATGCGTGTGTGTGTGTGTGTGTTTATGTTGTTAATTTGAAATAAAAATGATTATATATTATTTATAAATAAAAATGGTATTCTGTTCGTTGGTAAGCGCACTTGAGAACAGCTGGACCGATTTGGCTATTTTTTATTTTAAAATGTTCGTAATAGTCCAAGTAAGGTGTTAAGCGAAAGAAAATTTTTAAATGCTTCCCGGGAAATGGGGAATTCGGGAAAACTAAACGTGGTGTTTTCTATGGGATTTTGTATGAATTGTTTAAGACAGTACAACGTCTGTCGGGTCCGCTTACTTAATAAAAATGAGTATGTATGTACTTAATCACGCCGGCTTGCATGGATTGCGTTTGGATAAGAATAAAATAGTGTGAAGTATGTATAAAGGTAAATTAGCAATCTATGCTTAGCTACGAGTAAGTGCTCTCAAATTTTTATTCGTCATAAACGGCAAAAGACTGTCGATTTTTGAGTCAAACTGTATGGATTCAGCTACATCCAGTTAGACTGGATGCTGACCCTAACAGAGTAGGGAAAAGGTTAGGAAGATTGATTAGCTGTATGGTGTGAGCTATCTTTACTTTTACATACACAGAATACAACCATTTTCCAAAGGACAACAAAAAATAATAAATTTAGCACTTACCTATGCAGATTCTGGGCCCATCACCAAATGGCATGTACGTGTACGGCCTGATGTTCTGCTTTTCCTCAGCCAGGAACCGCTCAGGACGGTACTGTTCCGGTTCCGGGAAGAACTCCGGGTTATTTTGCAAGTGGTACACTGGCAGGTGCACCCGGAGACCCTTCTCTAGCTTCAGTCCTGATGGGAACGTGTAGTCTTCTATCACCTCGCGAGTTAGTACTCCTAGCACTGGGTACAGCCGAAGTGCTTCATCAATACACGCTTCCAAGTAAGGTGTCTCTGCAACGCACTCATACTTCAACACGTTGTTATGACGACGCAGGTAATTGTCCACCTCTTCTAACAGTCGTTCTTGAGCTTCAGGATGTTTCGCCAATTCAAACAAAGTGAAACTCAAAGTGGTTGCTGAAGTCTCGTATCCCGCTGCGAAAAACAAGAAGCACTGCGCCACCAACAAATCGTCGTCCACATCTAAATTAATTTTCTTTCTTGAATCAGCTTTCATATTCTTCAAACTGTCGCCTGTCATCGAATTGTTGGTCTTCAATTTCAGCACGAGATCAACAAAGTCGTTCCTCGAGGTCGGGGTATAATTGCGGCCTTTGAAAATTCCTGTCAACAAATTATTGAAAAAATGGTCAACTTCTGTCGGCAGCGACCTGAATCCCAGTGCGTAGAAGATGGCCGGCCAGATAGCGCGTGCAACATTCTTGAATGCTCTAAACCTATGAGTATCAAAGATAACATCACCAATGTGTCTGAATGGATTATTTTCTTTCTTTTCCATCGTGTTTGTGTCAACGCCAAACGCGCAGGATCCAATGCAGTCCATCGTGTATCTCGCCACGAGCATTCTCGCTTCGATCTCGTTGGATTTCTGCACTTCTTCGTCGAGTATCTTCTCGAACACGTGAGAACACTTCTCGATCAAATAGAACATGTTCTTCATCTTGGCGGAGGAGAACAGTGGAGTCAGGTTCTGACGTAGCACCTTCCACCTGTCACCGTAAGTAGAGAACAGGTTTTGTGTGAACAGCTCCCTGTGTGAGTAGTTGGAGGCTTCACGGCCACTGAAGAAATAGAAATCCTTCGTCATTACGAGCTTGATGAATTCCGGATCTTGTACGATGAGGGTGGGTTCCGTGCCGTAGTAGGCGCCAATATAAGGCACGTTCGGGAATTTCCGGCATATTTTCTGTGTGAGTTGTCCTAAGTACGTCTTCTGTAAAATATATCCGGAGAAATTGCCAAAAAACGCGACCGGTGGTAAGTGTGGCACTTTCTTATCCTCCCAATATTGGTACTTTCGCTTTGAGGTGAGGTAGACCGCGTAGAAAATCAAAGGTAGCGTGGCGAGCCATAGTAACGTGATCATGTTGAAGTTTCGAGGAATTTGATTATGTTGGAAGTATGATCGTGCATTTATAGTTTTAAAGATAACGAGCTCGGCGTACTTGAGGTTTACAATGTATTTAGACGTTTTAAGGAATTTCCCGTAAGTGATTGTTGTACAAAATGTTGTTAGGTCTCGATTTACTTGATAACAATTAAGTGATACTTCAACCCTAAAGAGGAACAAGTGTTTTCCTGAAATGCATCTAGTTGCCTTTTATTGCAGATGTCTATAGAGGCGGTGAACACTTACCATCAGCTGTTTGTCAGCGGTTTGTTTTCCTTCCAATACCTTAAACAAAACTTCTTCGGTAATGGAAGAGTGATGATTGGCTGCGCGCAACTTATGAAGGCTCTCTGCTATTACAAACTAAAGTAGTTATTGTACAAAGCCTATAAATAGACCATTAAGAATTATTTAAGAATCAAGAATACAAACTTCTTTCTATTAAAATATCTATAAGTTTAAAAACAGGTCGTTTGTCAAAAATAATCAAAGTTCTAAAATTAACGTCAAGTTAATAGTAAATATTGATAATTCTACATCCATGTAAAGTTAACTTGTTGTTTTTTTTCTAATTAACAAATTGGTTTAAATATAAAAAATAAAAAAAATATAATAAATATATTATTATAGTTGATTTACGCAGGCTAATTCTAAAATATTTAAATGGGAGCTCTCTTGTTTTCGGGAATGTCTACAAAAGTGATGTAAGTATGGTGACAAAGTTCACGCGTGTCCTATGACTTTGCATTTTCACACACTCATGTGTGATTATCAACAATTAGCTTATTATCGACGCTAATACTCAGTACGAAAACAATGTGATCAATTAATACAGGCTGACTTATAAACGGGATGCAATACATCCCTTGAAAAGAGAATAGAAAATAATAAGAATTAAAGAATGGAATATGGTGTACCTTCAATAAAGGTACACCATATTCCATTCTCGTTCCAAATAATTATGTGAAAAATCGGTATCATATAAAATAAAACAGTTGTGGATATACGTGTTGACCGAAGCCTTGTCTTTGTACTTACCAAAATACTGACAGAAACACAAGTGCAACCAGTGCATGCGTGTGCGCAGTTTTGTTTGCGATTTGTAAACATGTCTTTTTTATAGTGAGTATAATTGTATACATGCGTGTGCGCAGTTTGGTTTGCCATTTGTAAACATGTCTTTTTTTTGTAGTTAAATAGTACTGTTCCCGAGGAAAACAGCAATAACGTTCTTATGATAATAGATGGCGCCACGAGTCTTTCAAATCATAATTGAATTAAAACCCGAATTTATTGTAAAAGTCTAAATTAACGCGAGCGAAGCTGCGGGCAAAAGCTAGTGTTGTATAAAAACCTCTGCAGACGAAAGAGTCTTCTGAATTTTCACACACCCTTTAATTTATTTAAGAAAATAAATACCGTATCTATGTCAGATTCCTTCACGATCTAAATGAATTTAATGAATAGTCATTCCGACTGCTCATATGTATCTATGCACTGTATGTAAACAAACTACTCGTATATTTTCCAAACAAAAGTAATATTCTTATTGACTGTTACCTTTTCTGATATTATTTGATATCATCTATTACATATTATAAATTAAAGTCGGTTTTCGTGTCTATGTGCGAAAATAATGAAGATTCAATAACATAGAAATTAAGAAAATTATTAATAACCAGCTGATACCCGCGACTTATATGTACCTATGTATACGTTTTTTTTTTTCGACTTTTTTTAATTACAGAATACCAAGACGATGCCTTTTCCAGGTCCCAGGCTACCTAGCTGGCTTTCATAACAATCAGTTTAGTTGTTTAGGCGTGAAAAGGTAACAATCAGACGTGTGACTGACACTGGCATGTCCACCATCAGGGATTTTAATTTTCAAAGTCACTGGTTCAAAAGTTATAAGGGTTTATAGGTGGCCGATCTGGGGAGCGCCGACCCAGCTTGGCCCATTTGAATCCCAAGAGCTAGGGCACCTAGCGCAGATCTGTTTTCTATCAAATTTAGTCGTTAATTAGTCGGAATCAGTCTCCAAATATCAGAATTTGTCGGTTACTGGTTCAAAAGTTTTAAGCGTTTCTAGGTGGCCGACCAGGAGATAATCTCCCCAGCTTGGCCACATTTATATCTCTAAAACTAGGGCACTTAGCGAACGATCTGTTTTCTCCCAAATTTAGTCGCTAATTAGTCGCAATTTTTCGCCAAGTCACTGAATTAGTCGGGTCTTAGTTTAGAAGGAGGAATGATGGAGGGATTAAAAGGAGTATGTAAGGATCGTAGCAGGTGGCGTTCTGTAGTTTCTGCCTACCCCGATGGGAAGAAGGCGTGAGTGTATCTATGTGTATGTATTATTTATTATCTATCAGAAGCAGGTTTTATTTAAAATAATACGCACCACCAATCAACTATATTTATTATTTTTAGCAAACAAAACTTAATATAGGAAAACGTAATGAACAATCTTAGCTAATCACTTAGCACCGAGAAAACTCAAAACTGAGGTAGACGGACATCCGTTGTCGTCGGCTGTCGATCCAAAAGAGGGCGAGCGCTCCTCGTCGTCTGCAGTTGCCGCTAACTATCCCCACTCTTGATGCGGCTGTCTTGACCACGCCCCTCGTTCCTTCCAACTTCTTTATTCTTCTAACAATATGATGGATTCGGTTAATAAATAGTTCGTACCGGTTCATACCAATAGCGAACGCTATCTGATGTGGAAAAATGGGCTAGGAGCACAGTCATTACAAAACATTGCGCTAGCGCAGTTACCAGCAAACATGACAGCTGTTTTATTGTAACCTTCGAAAAATTCACCACTGGTCGTTCTAGACTCATGTACTGAATTTATAGCAACAGTTTGAGCGTCGATGGCCCTTATAACCTGTATTTTTAACCGCCTTCAAAAAGGAGGAGATTATCAATTCGGATGTTTATATACAGGGTTAGTTTTCAAAGACCAGCCAAATTTAAGGATGTGGTACAGACCATCAAACTGAACAACTCTCTCCATGGGACCAATATCATCATCGCGAAAAATTTATAAACTGTCCCATACAAAACTTCAATACCTACTCGACCCAAATGTATAGGACCGCTGATTTTTTTTTCGCGATTACGATATTGGTCCCAAGGAGAAAATTGTTCAGTCTGATGGTCTATACCACACCCTTAAATTTGGCTGGTCTTTGAAAAATAACCCTGTATATATATTTTTTTATATATGTTCGGGCATACCTCCGTCATATATAGACAGAATAGCAAAATTTTTTTTTTGTTCAAAAGGGTATGTTCTCGAGGTGGTCCCATTGTCACTAAATCAGAATCTGATGAGGGGATCCTATGGAAATCGAGGGAAGTCCTCAAAGAAGAATGCCCATTTTTCACCCGACTATGTATAGTAATGAAATAAATCTTAAAATTCAGCTAATTTAATTGTATATTCATTACGCTTATCACAATGTTAAAAGAAACGCAGGAAAAGAATATTTTTTACTATTTCTTTATTATTATTCTTTATGCTTATTCTACGTAAGAGTAAACTTAAACCATGTTTTGAACGCATCTTAACTTCCCTGTTTTTACGTTCCATTATAAATACCGCTACTTGACTTTATTTAACTCTGTATCTGAGTTTTATATATTACTTTACGTTTTATTTAATCAGTAAGTATTTCTATATTAGTCTTTTCCGAATACAGATTAATAAAAAAATAACATAATAATTAAATAAATTAATCACGCAGTATGTAATTGAGTTCGCAAGAGTGAAACGGATTTTTTGAACATTTGACAGTTCTGCGATTGGCATCGGTCATCGGTGCAGTCCTTCGTTGTTGCGCTTGCGTCTCGTTGTGTACTGTGCCATTTTGTGTGTGTTACTTCTTTTTACGACCCTATTTACCGCCCCTGGACCTCGATATCTTCCTCATCTGACGACCTTTGCTTACCATACCGTTGTAAATGCGTCCTCTTGACAATGCCGCCGTCAGCAAAAAGTCGACGTATACTTCGCATAAACTGCAACGTCTGTTTAAACACGTTTTGATGTTATCTCGTTCATGAGCTCAACACAAGAGTTATTTCGTTACTTAGCGAGTGGATATCACCAGTAATCGTAAGCATTTATGCTTATTATTTTTAATCTAAATATATCAATCATATCCTAATCAAAATAAGAAAGCTCCTATAAAATGTATGACATACACGCACAGTCTGTTGTTATTTTTAATGTGGAACCATTTGTTCAACATGTGCTGCTGGCATTATGCTATTGTATCAATTGTACTCAAAAGAAGTTTATATTGAGTTTCCTATTTCAGATTACTGAGGAAGATTACATTTGTGAACCTTGTAATGAACTCCTCATGAGAAGCATAAACCAGCAATTAACAACAAGCTGTGATGGTGCTCAAGCTTCAGGGTCATCTCAACCAGGTCGAAGACAAGTGTGCAGTCTTTGTGGACGGTCTACACTTAATCGTCAGAGCCATTCTATTGTTTTTGACAATCAGTCAGAAGAGCAAAGACAGATATAAAAATGTGTCTGGCAGAGGTGGTATAGCCGAATATTTTTTAATTGCTTGGTCGGTCAACGAACCATTTTATGTTCCGCTCACATTATGACATTAGTGTGGTACCTTGGATGGGCTAGGTAACAAGAAAATATCTCCGCTCCAGCAGAATTTCTAGATAACGAAGTTATAAGAGATTTAGATGAAAATGATGATAATTAATAAACCATTCCACATTAACATAGTGTTTTATTTGTTTTTCCCGTTTTGCTCATCAGGTTTTTAAGTAAGGTGTAAGTCCGTAGGCTAATAAAATGTGTTGGGTCTTGGGTAGATAAGTGATCACTTTGGACAATACAAGAACTTGTTAGACTTTTTAAAGGTATAGAAACTATCTAACTACCTATCGTTTTTTTACTAAAAATGTAGTTAGTAGATACTTATGTGTGTTGAAGAAACAGCAGTTAATGCTCGACACTCGACACTCAATTTATAGTATATTTACACTTTACACTATGCATATCTCGCCGTAGGTGAGTATTATGTTCCTTGATGCATATATATAGCCAGGTAAGTATTCCTACTTGAGACTATACTTCGAGTGTTAATAATTAGGTCTAGCACATTTATTTATCTTTATTTAGTAAGTAACGGCAAATCCTAACCTAAAAAGTAACATTCATATTTTTTGGACTTCGTAGCGTTTAAACCGTAAAAATGACTATAAGGCATTATTTTCTAAACTTACAGGTAGTCTTTCTACTATACCTCATAACTATACAATAACGTTAAATATCAGGTTTTTAAATGTATGGGAAGTGGGCATTGTTCTTTTATAGGCACACCTATATCGATTTGGGTATTTTTTATAGAAACTCGGGCATTTGCTCTTGAAAAGCACCATTCGGTGAAGTGGACTAGATGATGAAGGCCATTGGTGGCCACCGGAACTACTCAATATTTCAAGGGTTGCGATTCCATTACTTTAATATGTTTGCGAAGCAATTTATGCTAGTCACAATGTAGTATATGTTGAAATGGAGTTGATGGTATCTTCACCGTCAGCTCCAGTTTTTTTGGTTCTTACCAGGAGAACTCCTCAACAATTAACGTCCCTGCATCGGGAACAGGGATATTTTGTAATAGGTGATGAGCAGTTGACATTAAGGTAGGTATTGTAACTTAGATAAATTAATAACTGACTCACTGAAATGTGAAAAATAAAAATCTATTTTACAAAAAAAAAAAACAACCGACTTCAAAAAAAAAACACACTACAAAGTAAAAATAAAATTAATTTTGGAAGTCGGTGGCAAGAATCTAAAATACAGATCAAAAGACACCGACTTACGAAATTAAAGTTACTTTTCACTTTGTAGTGTGTTTTTTTTGAAGTCGGTTGTTTTTTTTCTAATCAATCTGCCTAGCCTTCTCGCAGTCTAACTAATGCAGCTGGATACCACAGTATTTTACATGGCGCGACTTCCTATCTGACCTCCACAACCCAGTTACTGGGTGACACGATGCCCCTTGGCAAGACTGGTTGTTAGACTTTCGGATTTCTGATGATCCGTAACGACTGTCAAAGACCTAAGAATGACAGCCGGGACCAACTGCATAATTTGCTTTCCGAGGCACACCTGTCCCACAAAATTATTTCATTGTATCGCTCCTGTCTTCCTTCTTAGCTCATCTTGATTGCAAATGAGCTGGAATTCTATTCAAAGAAATACAAAACATCATGTGTGTAATCCTCGAAGGATTTAGCAGGGCCTATAGTATTATACCAATTCTTGAGGAAGGATATAGGCTATTTAACTTCATACTACGACCCTTAAGAGACGAGCAAAAATGAAAAAAGTCAGAAAAAATGCTAAGGGAAAACGAAGTAATAGCACGGGCGACGCGATTCGACGCGGTGGGTCGGGGGTAGAATTTCACGCGGACGAAGACGCGGGTAGAAGTTAGTGGCTGGCTTATGGGACCTTCACATATGATAGGTCTTAAGTACCAATCGGTCAATAAGTGTGTCAACTTCTAATAACTTTGGGACCATTCAGGTATTATCTGAGCACCCAAGGGGGGGGGGGGGGGAGGGGAGAGGACTTTGCCTTGCTTATTTTTGATGACATGGGGGACGGGGGTGATTACGTCAGCAATATTTATTTACTTTTTCTGATTTAACTGCAAAATTTTGTAATTCTGATGTGAACAAATATGGCAACCCTACTTGTCTATGCTCGAAAGCGAAAAATGTTGTTCAGGGATTCCCCAAGATAATTGATATCGCTTACTCGCTCTCAAGCGGTGTTTTATGGTTAAGGGGGCGCAGCAAGACAGAAAAAAATCAAGTTTCATCCGCGCCTCTTTGCCTACCACTCTCATCAAACACGACGAAAACAAAACACAATCCCTTCCCGCCAACAGAAACTTTTCGCCCGGCATATATCTAGGCATTTGAATTTGACTCTTGTGTGTAGTATGTATACGCAAAATAATCAGATGAAACCGCTCTATTCAATGTACCTACCATGATGTATGATTGTTGTATGGTATATACATACCTACAAGTAGGTATATTATTCAATATTATTGTATGTCCCTGAATCTGTTACCGATGCTGGTGGGTTGTTAAATTGGAGAGTAGACCGACTTGAATGAATAAAGAGTAAATGTTAATTCAAGATACGGCCTTTAAATTTTGGATTCCGAATTGAAAGACAAACTTAACGTTGTCATTGAGAAAATATGGTCCCCTACATTATGTAATATAACTACAAATGAAGGATTTCCAGATATTTTCCTGTACCTATTTGAACTGTGAGACCTTGCTTCTTACCACATTGCGTGATTCTAGGTCAACCGGATGTATTTTATGGGTTTTAATTTGATTGCGAGTGTCAAAATATGAGAAATTAATGACAACATATGCCAAGATTCTAAATAAACGTCTTAGAAGCTCGATTTTTTTACAGCTCCAAAGTAATACAGTTCAATTTCCACTTGATACCACCCGCGCATTCCTCAGAAAAGGGGTCAGACAGATGGATAACAAAGTGATTCTATAAGTGTTTCGATTTTTCCCTTTGAGGCACGGAACGCTAAAAAGCAAAGCACTTCCATCAAAGTCCTATACTACATACTCATGATACTACCTACATGATGATAAAGACAAACTCGATAAAGTTGCTTTTTTGACGATATGAAATTGAATAATAATTATAATCGTATCACTTACCTTCCGTTTTTTTACTTTGAGAAAATTAAATCAATTAAACAAAAATAGCAATCATCTAAGGATATTTGTTGGACCGCTGTGATCAGCAACTCTAATCCTCGAATGGTTTTTCAATTACAATATTTAAACGAAATATGATCATTGTCCAGTCCCTTTATTTTCAATGAAAGTCTTCAGTAGCAAAAACATTTGTTTACTTCAATGCTGACGTGACAAAGTTCAAATTCCAATGTAACCAAATTTTACTAAGGGCCTTCTACAAGTTGGACCTCATGACATCTTCGTGGAAAACAGTGTTAACCAAGTAAAAAATATAATGGTATATTGTGGATATTGCTTTGCAGGATCGTGCAAAGTCAATTAGCAATCGTGTTACCAAGTAAAAAATAATTTTGGTATGGTGGATTTTGCACTGTATTGTGCAAAGTTAAATGGCATGTGTCATGAAAACCGTGAAAACCTGTTTATAATGTATTCTGTGTATCCTGCGCGGGGCGCGAGTAGAACAAAGTCCTCGCCGAAAACATTTGTGAAAAATAGGCCAATTTGCCGACTAATGAACAAACAGTACATTAGTCGGCTTTACCGACAAAATAATTGGCATATATATAAATGCGTGGCAAAGAAAGTCGTAAGTTTATTAGGTTCCTCTTTTGTAACTTTAGCTGAAGTTTAGTTGAAACTTTAGCTTTAAAAAGCAAGCCGCCTAACTCCACTAATATTATTAGATCAATAACCTAGTTACTTATATGTTAAATTTCGAGTTTCATCTTGATTCGGGGGTTGGTCGAAATGGTTCTTCTAAGGTTACCCTTAGACGGAGCTTGTCAACGAAAGTGGGAGTAAAAGAATTTGGATCTTGAGTTTATTTGCAATAAGATCTAAAATCTCCAGCACGAACTCTATGTTGTAAATTTTCTCCGCAAGAAAATCGACCGAAAAAAAAAAAAAAAAAAAAACTTTCTAATAAATTTATGTCATCTTGAGTTTTCAAATATCAACATTGAATTATTATAATATTTTTATTTTATGGTTTAGCCGCTGTATTTATTTAGTTTATCAATTCTTAATGATTTTAATAATCGTTTCGGAAGTGGTTTTATTGTTTTTTTCATGTTTTCTATTTCACAGTCTCTTTTCTACAATGTGATAAATTACGAAAATATTATTAACGCAGATAAATTATATCCGAGAGCAGCCGAAAATTCAAGCGCAGTCCTCTCGTCTCAACAGAGCGACGGCGACTGATTTGTGAAACAAAAATATGCTTGAAGTTCCCGCAACGTGCGATGGAAGATGACTTCTTCCACGAACTAAAAACGTCGTAAGTGCACAAAGCTTGTAGCCGTAATAAAACTAAAAATAAAAGGTATTTCAAAAAACGCCTCCACAATTTTTTTCGCCTTGTATACAAATATTCATCTAATTTTTATCCTAGTAGTCATTAGCATGTTAAGTACAAATTGAAAATACGAGAAAATTAGAGGTAACTTCGTGATGATGTCTTATCGAGAAAATTTTAACATTTTGTGTTTCTGTTCCACAAAAAGTTTGAAAATATCATGTAGTTACTCATATTATTTTTATTTTATACCTAAGTCCTATTAATTTCATGAAAAATCAAATTGAAGATAGGCAATTATGGTTACTACCCGCTCTTAAGTTAGAAAGAACCCAAGTAGGGAAATTACTTAAAAGGGCATTAGGTTAAATTCCTTATTTCTAGACTCATAAACAGAGAAACCGGAACATATTTAAAAAAATACCAATGTTTACATTAGCATAGGACGGGGGGTAAGAGTTTTGCTTACTTTTGCTGACAAGGGGGAGGTTTAAAAAATACTTAAATTCTGCTTACGTAATAATTGAATGGCCCCAAACCCTTTATTATTTCTTTAAAAAACAATAGTGTGACTAAAAGATCATGGCCTTGATGAAAGTATTTGTTTAAATACAGATATAAATAAAGATAAATTGTGTTATCAAACGATAATGCAACAAAACGTCGTTATCGAAGCTTATACTTAGTAATAACACAATATATACAGGATGATTCATAAAAGGGATGCATTGAAGTATATACAATATTCCATTCTCGTTCCAAATATAATACTTGAGAAATAGGATAATAATGTTAGAAAAAAAAAGACCTATATTATTCACTTGAGAGCAATAAAATCGCACACCTTGACTTTTTTTTTGTTAAGGCAGTTTTTTTTCATGAATCTAAATAAATATTATAAAAAACACAAACACTAATTGAAAGTCTACCTCATTACCTTTCTAATGACATCAAATACAGTGTAAAAAAATACCCATAAGAGGTTTTATGGCACAAAACCCAACAAACGGGTAAAATTACCCAATTTCGCTTAAGAAATAATGAAAATCAAACTCAAAATTCTTGATCAAATTGTTTATTAATAAGGTGTATTCCTTCCCCTAGCCTTAATTACAGCTCTTAATCGGTTTTTCATGGACCGTATTAATTTTACCATGAAATGTTGTAGTATAGCGTTCCACTCCTCTTCAATGGCAAGTTGAAGCTCTCGGAGGCGCGTAGGAGCAGGGCTTCTTGCTCGAACTCTTCTTTTTAGCTCATCCCAGACATGCTCAATCGGATTGAGGTCAGGACTACGAGCTGGCCACTCCATCGCGGTGATTCCAACGTCTTCCATGTAGTCGCAAACTGTTCTAGCGACTTGCGGTCTGGCGTTGTCGTGCATTAGGAGAAAATCTTCTCCCATAAGCCACGCAAGCGGCCTCACATGTCCTTCGAGCACTTCTTCGACGAATCGTGCAGCCGTCAAACCTCTCGATCTCGGGCCGGTATTCGCCCCAGTGATGAATACAATGTCAGTTTTAGTGTCCAACATTATGCCACCCCAAAACATACACGATCCACCGCCAAAAGCCACACGTTCGCTTATGTAGCATTGTGAAAATCGCTTTGATGACCTTCTGTAGACCCTAGAGCGTCCATCGTGACCATGTCATGTCGTTCTGCACTCATCAGAGAACATAACAGACCGCAATTGGTCATACGTCCAATTTAAATGTTCCCTGGCAAATTGTAGTCGGGCTTGTCGGTGAGCTGTGGTCAATTTGGGACCATTTGCCGAGCGATGTGAAGTCAGTCCTGCTTCACCAAGTGTTTTTCTGACTGTCCACCGACTTATACTGACATTGCAAACTTCTCGAAGCTCTTGCCCCAGTTGAACCGCATTCAGTTGCCGATTTCTTAAAGACCTCGACACAAGAAAGCGGTCATCACGCTCTGATGTTCTGCGTCGCCGGCCAGATCCTAGTCGCAGAATGTAGCCACCGGTCTCTTGAAACCTCTGGTACACATGACGAACAGAGTAGCGGCTCAAATTTAGTCGTCGAGCAACTTCACTTTGATTATGGCCTTCTTCGAGCAAGGCAATAACTTGAGCGGCTTCTGCGGGCGTGGTATCCATATTTTCCATATGCTCTCAGTAGAGATGTTATCACGTTGACCTTCGGTATGCAACTGATTAAAAATCCTTTTTTTCCTATTGGGCAACTCGTAGTTTTGACCACTAAGGTCGTGGCTACTTAACCGGTCAATCCTGTGGTGCCTTAAGCTACTAACTTAAAGCCTCCAGCCAGGGGCGAAATTCTTAAATACTAGGTGACCGCACGCTAAGGGCACCCCCTGTGGGGTACGAACCTCGGCTTAGGGCGTCACTAAGGGGAGGGCAGCAAGGTGGGACAGGCTGGATCGAATTTAAATAAAAAATCCAAAAAAACCGACCCTTTTATACCTGCGGGTAAGTGGTGCAAGTAGTGAGAATGCTAACGGGTGAATTTGGCTAATTTGGTGTACGGCTGGTTTCTATAAGTTACGTGAAGGTCAATGATTTTAATTTTGTATTTTTTTTAAAGCTAAGCTTGTATTCTTTAATTTTGCCTAATGATCTGTACTCAATAACTTTAGATTTAATTAAAAAAACAGTAATAAACCAAATTACAAGGCGTGTGCGATTTTATTGCTCTCAAGTGTACTTTAATGGTGGGTTCCTCTAGCTCATACATGTTTAAAGAAGCCTCGGTTTTGTACTTGCCAACATTCCATGTCTCTCTCTGTTTGTGCGCTGATTTGTTTGCGATTTGTAAAAATTATAAAAATGCCTGGGTCGTGCTCCACGATTACTTGATTAAGGTGTATAGAGGCCTCAATGACCTTGTGCAAGTGGGCGGAGCTTAACGCACTACTCCCGCGCACACGTAACGCGCGGCGGTGGCGCGCTACACCAAAACCACGACCAAAGAATATCAGGGGCGCAGAGATGCGCACGTAGGGCATTTTTGCTTACGATTCCACGACGGGTGACATTGGTGTAGATAGATACAAGCTACGCAACTATTTTAAGATCTTACTGGATATTACTTTTTGGCATCTAGGTGGTTAAAATAAGTTTAAAAAATATATTTATTTGCTCAAACATGTGTGTACACAAACAAGAATTAAAGCCTGCATGTAGGATATTTTTTATTAATTATTAATTGTATATTGGCGTGGAAATAATTATTATGAATAATTGTTAATAATTAATTTTATGCGAATACACAACACCCGCAGCCACCTGCAGCCTGTGGGCTAATTACACGCAGAATAGCTTCAGCACCTTCCGCATTCAATTTAACAACGCTTTCTGTTCTGAGCGAGTGTAGGTCTGCCTCGCTACTGCAGCGCTTCGGGTATGTTCGCATGGGCGCGCACGGACTGTTTTCATGATACCATACGGAACCGCGGCGCGTCTCTTGTGCGCAGAGTGCGGGCCAGCTCCAATACCGTTCTGACTATGATAGCAAATAGGTTGGACTGTCCATAGGTGCGACACTGCTGTGACAGAAAAGTTACATACAGTGTCGCACTTAAAGAGACTACTTTAATGAATATAAATTAATTATGATTGAATATGAATTTGAATTTGATTTATTTAATTTGTGTGTGATGTTGTATTTATATTGTATTTATTCGTTTGTATTCATTTATGTTTGATTTTGTATTTATTATTGAATAATTTCTAATATTCTAATATGGGTTATGTGATACCTGTTTTTTTTTTATCGTTTATTTAACGTGAATTTAGCAAACAGTAATATATACAAGAAAAGAACAAAATAGGATACACAAAAATATTCTTAATTATCTACATAGGTACAGTAGTTTTTGATATCATGTTTTTTTTTTAAAGTTTCGTTTGTTGTTTATTAATCTCGATAGTCTCGACGTAATGATTATGCATGTAAGTGATTATGATAAAAAAAAGATTCTTCGTTCTAAAAAATCAAGCTCATACTTGATTAAACGAACGAACGAAGAACGAAGAACGAACGAAGGAACGAAGTTCTTTAACGCAATTTACAGTAGGAGTAAAGGCTCCTTCAAACAGGCGCGACACGCGACGCAAATTGCACGCGAAATAAAGTCACCGCTCGTCACGCGACAGACGGTGCCCTTGTGTCGCGTGCGATTCGTTTGCGTGTCGCGCCTGTTTGTAGAGAGAAATAGTCACGTAACGATAAAGCGTTATGCCCCCCTCCATGCCACTTTCGAGGGAGATAGTTTTCATGGTTTTCGAGGGTACTGAAGCCAATAGTGAGGTAAACATGTAAACCCAAAATTAATTTAGAGAATTTATTCATAGTACATTACTTAGGTACTTACCTACTAATAAACTTACATAATTAAAATAAAGAAATCTCGATGTTTTATCAAGACGTAAAAACCATGAGAAGCAAGGGCAGGTCACTAGTATAATAATAATTAATAATATTATAATAATCTAAAGAAAGATATTCCCACGGATGGAGAACCTCCTCCTTTTATTGGAGACGGGTAGTAAAACATTTATAGTGCGCAAGAGTTTTTTTTTTTAATTTGCATACAGGAAATTTGGATTTGGAATTTCGTTTTTTTCTGTAGCTATACAGAAATAATTGGGCAATGGCGCCGGTTCTCTTGTACACCGAACTAAACTAACTAAACTATCACTAAAATTCCTTACTTTTGGCTATGAGAATCTTAAAGCTATTCTGCAAAACAATATCTCTAAATCTAAAAATAATTTTGACGCAACTAAAATTAATTTGATAATCAAGACTCCACGTGGTACTTGTTTGCCCTACCCCGTGAATTTAATTTTTAAAAACCCGAGGCACGCTTGGGGGCCAGCCTCGACGTGTTTTTTATGCAAATTTTCACTTTTTGTAAGGAAAATATGAAAAAAATATTACCTACATGTAGAGTTTTAGAGGTTTAAGGGTTTCATAATAGGACACACCATTTTCGAGATATAAGCAAAATAAAATTTAAAAAGTACAGTACTGTTTTTGCACCTGAAGTCGAGGTGTTGTGGTGAATTTTAGTTCATGACAACTAACTTTATTCCACACCTTTTTAATCGCGATTAAAAGTAGCCAGATTTAGTTAGACAAACCAAAATTTATGGTGAAAAACGTCAAATTCAGAATAGCAAAATTGGCATTTTCACTAAACTAATAATTCAGTGCTATCTTAGTGCTGTCAAACTAAATTGTAGTTAAGTTTTAACTTGTGTTACTTTAGTCTATTTCAGAATGAGAAATCGTCGCTTGACAGGAATAAACAAAATTCTAGTGATTTTTAGTCTATTTTAGAGAATTTTGTGACAAGAGAATCTGCACCAATATGTGATCAACTAATAAGAATAATTAGAGATGTCATTGGTTAAGTTGTAAGTACTTATTATCAAATTTATAACAATTCAATCGGTCATAAAAAGTGGGTCAAGAGCATTGTTGGATTAGTATAGGAGTACCACATGTTTGGTTGTCTACATTATGGTAATTTCATACACCGACAAAATATCAATATATAAATTCATAATTTTAATGTGTTTGACAATAAGTAACTATATAATAAAAACGTACCTACATGTGGGGCAATTACGTAACACACATAAAATGACAATAGATCGCGTTTCCTTTCATTTTGACAGTTCATCCATGTTCATTGCGTTATTACGTTGCTGAGCTGACGAATTTTTCAAACCGAAGAAGCAATGGATTAGGAATATCCTTCAAAACCCTTCGGATTGTGATTGTGTGTCGGGCAATTAGGGTGCTGGTGTGTAATACAAGTGTTATTTATTTAAATGTGTTGTTAGATGTTAGATAAACATATTTACTTATCAATTATAGTTTCTTAATTGTTTTCCTCAAACGGAAATGAAGTATTTAAACATAATGTTTTGTTCTATCTTTTCATTTTAGTGAGAGAAAAAATGAGCTTTAGATAAAGAGCCGTTTACCTACCTAAAATTTCAAATAACGTTCAGGTCAAGTACTTACCTACTTACGATACCTACGAAGCAATCACTACCCACATAATGATTATCATTTGCTAAGAAAATAACTTTGATCCAATTCAGCCTGTCTCTTGCTGTCCTCCCCCAGCGTCGCCCTAAGCCGAGGCCCGTACCCCATGGAGGCCTTATTTTATTAAGGCACTCGCAGAACGACTCGGTTATGCATCCGAAAACCTTATAAATTGACGTGCTAGAAACCAATAATAAAAAAATTAAAAATAACCAGTCTTATTTCGTCTTGAAGGAAATACGATCAGCCAGTATAATATTTCGTTTATAATTTTGTCGTAGGTATATTATTGCACGTCACACTATGTAGTTGCAGGCATTTTCATTATCCTGCGTTGCTAGGTGAAAAGCAAAATAGATTTCCATACAAATGTTCACAGGACACAAACAAACATAAACTCACGCCTGTATTCTCTGTAGGGTAGGGCAGACGTTTATAGAACATCCATATTTTCCCAGTTACGTTTTAGGCCTGAAATTGCATTAAGCGGACGCTTGCGCGGTTCCATACAAAAGTGCTCCGTCGTGGGGACCCGCGCGGGCGCCGCGCCTGCTGAACGGGGCCCGCCTCCGTGCGACAGCGTATATCGCGAGCATGCGGTGCCCTAATAATAATATCCCCGCCATCTTATCTTTCTTTAGACTTCCCACGGAGCCCACGCGCGTGTCCAGCCCACGCGCGTCGACACACGACGGGTGCCCGTCGCGGGCGCCTGCTTAGTGCAATTACAGGCTATAATCCCATCTTATAGGGGGTGAGCTAGACACCGGGCTGCTTCTAAGAAATTCCTAATGGAAAACCTCAATAACACTTTGCTCGACCTGGGAATCGAACCCAGGACCTCACAGCCAGTAGTCGCTCTCGCGAAACTAAAGCGGCAAAATATATGATGTTAAAACATGTAATTATAAAAGGTATGTAACTGTCCACGTTGGTATATAATTTTACTAGCCTATACTTAATACAAATGCAATAATTAGTACCTAGGTGCACAGATTACATATAGTTACTACTACAATGTAACCCAAAGCAACATGAGGTAGTAAGATACCTACCTAGAGAAGCAATATTGCGCAGTAGCATGTTTAGTAAAATCCGTAGATTTTTCCACTAGTCGTGCAATGTTGCTCATTCAACCCTGAAGGCGCAGGCGCAGGCTAAACTACGCACGTGTACAATGCAGGCGGGATCTTCCACTGTGACCCGCGGCCGCACGAAACAAATGCTGGCGAACCGAAAATTAAATCTAATGGATCCAAAAAGTTTAATAATTCTTTGCAAAATAATAACTACCACTTATAAAAATGAAGGAGCAATTTTATCATTAGGTGTAATGTGTAGTGTTTAGTTTGTTTGTAAATAAAACGTTTACCAAGTTACATTTCAGAAACTATTATAATATAATTGGTGGTATTTATGTGGACATTATCTTGACGTTTAGCAAAGTCATTGTTTGCATTCAAGGGGGTTTCCACGTTACATATTAAGGGCACTTCCTACAGAGGGCGTGTTGCCAATGACCGACAATAATCAGACCGAAAAAGGTCGGCGAGAATACCTAGAACATAGCCGGACTTAAATATTGATCTGTAAGCCATTTACAACACACACTAGGGTGCAAAATGTCGGTCGACTTCACACGACATGTCTGGCAGCACCTATTTTGTCGTTTACTTTCTTGAAAAGGCCAGTCCGGACGCTATTCTCCAATTAGTTACATAATATTTTTAATATTAAATCTCTGGATTTTAAAAGAGAACTTGACCACCGAGTTTGTTTCGCCATTATTTTATCTCCTCAGGGGTAATCTGATAGGAAATTTCAACTCCATCAAGCTTTTGTTTTATCAGGACTTGTAAAAGTGAGTTCAATATTTTATTAAGGCGACAATAAGTGCCAGCGACCTTGAGCGAGTGGGAGGAGCATGCGAAACTTTTAAACGAATAAAATTGCACAGAGCGTTAGCGTCTACCCGGACATTGGTCGGCGATGCACTGCCGCCCGTCGCCGTCGCCCGCAAGAGCCCCCGCTTCAACGCGCATCAAGTTTATTCGCAAAAACAACCCACCTTGATTTATCAAACACAATGCAAATAAAAGCCGTATACGAAAATTTTGATAATTAAATTGTCTTTTAGATGGTGAAGATTTCATGAAAATACGCCCGATAGTTTTTGCGTGATTATCGTTTTTGTGTTCGCGTTAGACAGTACTTTACAAATTAATTACACTATGTTATAAAAATATAATTTCGAATATTCACATATCAAATTACGAAGAAAATAGTCTAGTTTATCATATATTTTTTTCAAATAAATAAGACCATTCATTTAGACGTGATGTTCAATTTGAAATCAATAAAAGTCGTATATCTGCGCCCTAAGAGACAAAAATATTTCATCCCATTTTCTTTTTGCGCGATGTTCACTGCCTTAGAAAAAGATTTTGACATTAAGCATATACCACCTTGTATAAATGAAAGAGAGGACGCTCTTCCAAGCCAATGGTTCTGTAAAACTCGACGGGACATAATTTAATTTGATTTTATTTTAATAATTTTAGTTTTAATTTGATTTTTATCTATGTATGATAATTGATGTTTGGCAGTGGGTGTAAATTACCAGTAATAATAATAAAAAAAATATACATTTGGGTAACTGCTGGTAAGTAACTACTTCCATACGGACGTCCACCAGAGGGAGCAGTTACCACCGACTCTCACCGATCCTAGCTGATGGATGTCGATGGTAAATCAGAGACATGGATCGACCATAGTATGCATGAATAAGCTAAAGCCTTTTTTCTTTTCAATTAGTTTTAACCATGTTCTGGCAGTTTGAGTAATTTATGCTCTCTTTGGTATTGTTCGTCGAATCGTTGAGCTCCTTAAGTTTTGAGCTGAGCTGCACGATTACTGCCAAACGCAGGCACTGACTAGACAAGTCCACTCATTCTGTGTGGTTTTCCTCAAAAGACTATTCCAGATACAAATCTACATGGTATTCACATTATAGAGGTATGAGGAACAGGGTGTAAAGCTCACTTATACTCTGTGGAAAAGGGAGGATCCGCCGACCAGACGGGTGTCGTGTCTGGTGGGCAATTGCCCGACGGTTGATGTCGGGACGTTGTATATATGCTAGTCGCGCGGTAAACTCTGCTTGCGTGATGCAGGATTTGCGCTACATCACTCCCCCCCGGAGACCGGAGCGGACCGAGAGTGGGCTGAGTCTTGTATCTTGCGATGCTTGCCACGGCCATTTGAGGTTCCAGTGAGTTGGAACCGGATGTCGCATAGTTCGCGGTGGGTCGGAACTGTCTGCGAAGGTTTTTCCCCAGTGAGTCAGGGTGGCGCTGCGTTATGCTCCAGTGCGTCGGATGTGGTACAGCGCCGGGTTGAGGCTTTTTTTTTGGGTGGGAAATCATCATATGACTTCTCCCGCTCTGAGCGGAGTGGAAGGGCGTGTCAGACTCTTACTGACTAAAACCCACCCGTGTTCCTTCTGTTGCCTGTGCGCCAGGGCCACGGTAACTCTTTCGAACAGTCTGCGGCCCCGGCAGGCATCGGCCCTATCGGACCCCATCAATGATGCTGACATCTCATTGAGGCGCGCGTGGAACACGACGCGCCGACGACCCGGCCCTGATCCTTACCAGACGGCGAGCTGCCCATTCCTCTCCGTCCGCAAGCCCACACCTACGGTGGCCGGGAGTCGGCAATCGACTCCCGACGCCCAGGGTGTCTCCTCCTGCGGTGAATAGGGGCGTGAGGGCGCAACAACTGCCTCTCCCTCACGCGCTCCGCCTCCTCCTTCGCGAGCCATGGCATGGTATCCGACGACGACGACTCTCAACTTTGCAAGGGAGTTGTGGAACTCGGCGAGAGTTCGGTTCGGGGAGAAGTATACCCCTACCACGACAATCTCCCCGAACCATGCTGCCACGCAACCCCGTCCACTCGTGACAGCCTCAAGCGACGCGCTACTGGCGGCGGCCAACGAAATTAGGGTCACTGAGCCGCTCAGGTCCTCCACCCAGTCATCTCTGAGCGGGTCAAAGCACGGCTCAGCGACCATGGCGATGTTAATCGACCACTGCGCCATGCTCTCGAGCAACAGATCCTGAGCGGCGACGCAGTGGTTGATGTTCGCCTGGAGGAGGCGTAATGGGGCCATTATTGGCACTCCATATCAGCCCCCTCCCGAGCTCCATGTGAGGGCCCTGCGCGGTGTTTGTCGCGGCATCGATGACGGTAGTGGCGGCAGTGGCGGTGGCAGTGGCGGTGCGTGCGGCGGTGACGGCGGTGGCGGAGGGCCTGCTTTTGCCCCGGACTTTGGCTGGTGGAGCGCAGGCCTTACTCCCAGCCCGGTGATCGGCCGGCCTGCCAGCTGCCGTACATATAAAGCAGTGCGGCGTGGCATTGCACTAGCCGGCCTTGTGACTGGGCTGACCACAGGGGAAGCAATAATCGCTGCGGTCCACCTCCAACGTGCATTGTACTCCCACGTGGTTGCCCACCTGGCAGTGGAAGCACCTCAGAGGTCTGGGTTCCAGGAGTTTCACCTGTTTGGAAACCCAGCCCACCAGGAGCCTGTGGCCCTCCCCGGCAATTTTCCTGGCTGCTGACAAGGGGCAGTTCACCGTAGCGGCTCGCATCCCCGCGTGGTCAGGACGGATGGTCCCACCTGCTCGGTAGAGCACCCCCCAGTCCTAACGATGGCGGCCACCACCTCAGCTTTCGTCACACAGTCGTCCAGGCCCAGAATGCGCATGTCAATGCACTTGGTGGGCCTGGACTCTCGGGCCTCGTCAGCATTTAGGGACGCCCTAAGTTTTTCGCCCAGAGCGTCAGCGGTCGGGCCGCTGGCCGCACCGTGGACCTCCAGCATCTGGGCCCCAGTCGCAGTGACCCTTACCCGGATGCCATTGGTGACTCCTAGCTCCTCCAGGTTCACCGCCACCCTCGCCTTGGTGAGAACGTCGCGGTAGGACACGCCCTTCTTTTCCGCTTCCAGCTGTAGCGTGATCACTACAGCTGCGGACTTCGGGGCCCGGAGCCTAGCCGCGACGCTCCGCTCCTTGCGCCGCTGCCGCCTCTCCTTCCTTTTGGCCGCCCGTGATGCCTTACCCGCCTTCCTCTTCTCTCCGGCTACTTGCCATTAGGCTTCAGCCGGAGGAGCATTAAGAGGAAGAACCTTAGGTTCTTCCCAGAAGCCCCCACCACTACGCGCTCCGAACTCTTAAATGAGCCCTTCGCACCAGATGCAGCGTCGGACACCGACCCCACATCGCTCCCCTCCTCTTCGCTACTCTTTGTCCATTTTTGTTTGTAAAAATAAACCATTCTGTTCCCACGAGTGTGGGGGATATAAAAAGTTCATCCTAGGTTCACCCCCTGTCCCTAGGCAAGTGTATTGGCGGAACCCTGCGATGGTGTTTCTCAAAGTAACCAGCTCTGAAAAGCGTTCCTCGCGACTTCGTGCAGCGGTTTCATATGGTAGTTCCAACCAGTAATTTATCTACATTGAATTTTATAAATACATTAACATGAATATTTACTTTGTAAAATACATCGTTAAAATAGTATATTATTTTTAATTATTGTGAATGTAAAAACTATGTGCGTCAGTGTTTTTTTCTTCTCAATTAGTTTTAATCATGGTCTGGCAGTTTGAGTAATTTATGACGCCTACCAAATGTTCTTTCCTTGGTACTGTTCGTCGAATCGTTGAGCTCCTTAAGTTTTGAGTTGACCTGCACGATTACTGACAAATGCGTGCACTGACTGGACAGGTCCACTCATTCTGTGTGGTTTTTCCTCAAAAGACCATTTCAAACACAAATCTACATGGTCTTAAACATGATCTGACCAAGATTATGTCTGGACTTTAAAAGAGACTGTGACCCCTGAGTTTGTTTCGGCCTTTCTTGTACGAGTAGTCAGATAGGAAACGCCGACCTCATCTAGTTTTTAAAGTAAGATTGACGTGTAAAAGTGTTTGTACTACAAACCTACTTACAGAAATAAAATCATTTATTATTTACACGTTTTGGTTATACGCCTTTCTTCATATGAGTTATTAGCAGCTTGTCTCATGGCTAATGTTAGAGCATAGTAATATTTATCTATTAAATACAGATGTGTAATATAGGTGTACATTGCTGATTACTACACGCAAGACCTACACATTCATGATTACAATATAGTTTCAAGTCAACATTGGCATTTATAAATCTTATTTTTGATTTTCATAAATCACATAGTTTTGATGACTAATGATGAAAATTTTTCGTAAAAAAGCAACTAAAAAAGTCTTTTAAACCATAATTTTATGATACATACATGTAATTATATCGTTTCATTTCCATATTTATATGTAACTTAGTACATACGACATACTATATATTTTATACGTACAGAAAATAAAGTAATTACGCATATTATTTGAAATGTTTTTACCTCAAAAATAAGTGTACTGTAGAGTATGGATAAACACAAAATAATAAGGAGTGCGAAATAACACAAGACCGCCCAGAAAACAGAGTCGACGCCGCAATTTCTAAAAGTAAAACGTCTATCTTTTGATTACTTTTACTTGCCAAAAATGGGGTGGCTTCGTTATCGATCAATTGCGGTAAGTACCGGTTTTCAAACATAAAATAATGTTTTGAATAAAAAAATGGCTTCATTAAATCTTTTTACATAACAGTAACATCAAATTCTGCTAGTGGCTTAACTTATTTTAATAATTGACATTGATTTCATTGACATTGTCATGCGGTTGACATTCTCTGAGATTTAATTAGGATTTAAAAATTAAATCGTTTTCGAACTTAGTAAAAGTATGGACATCTATAGGAACAAGAATTACGAATGCGTTAAAAAATAAGATATATGATCTTGCGTTTTAATAAGCAGAAGGTGTATTTTGAAGACGGTTTTCTATTATTACCCTGCTTTTAAAAATAAATAAATTATAACATTAACGATGTATGTAATTAAAATATTGTAATAAATGTGGTAATAGTCTCATCTCGGTAACAAATCCTGTTATTTTTTTGTGGTCTGATTTGGCCATTGTTCTTTGCAATGCGAAACTTCTGAAATACATCTAGTTTAGAGGTTTTATGTTTACATGAAACATGAAACGATGTCTTTAACCAGCAGTTTTTGAAAAATCTGCAAATATCCTTTACACATAATAAGTTTGTAAAGGGTTTTTGCAGATTTTTGTGGATCTAGGATTTTTGATACGCAATCGCATAAAATTAAAATTTTGTTATGAACATTTGAAAATATTTTTCATACCAACTATGATTGCGCAAGTCCGACTCGATATTTACATATTTACCGGTTTTTTTTTAAAATCATGAGCAACGATCAAGTTAATAATAGCACACTGAACGTTAATCAGCTGATGCAAAATAATTACATGAAAAAAAAAATACATTATTTATGCCGATAACATCAAAAATAAAAATTATTACAATGCTCGAAAATTTCTGAAGAGGTTGGCTGGAGGTTGTCTCTGGATTAGAGCGAGCGATTATACTTTTTATTCATTTTCGTGTTTTTTATTGTTTCACGTCCCCACCCCACTAGTACATGTATATACCCCCAGAGATACCAAAACACCCTAAGAGCCCTTGAAAACACAATTTTACTTCGTTTTACAGTGTTTTATATTATGGTTTCAAACTTAATGCCAATGACCCTCCTGGAGAGTCCACTTGCATTATGTATGGCGGCATGGCGTATGAGCTCTATGAAAAGTGGGTGTATTAAGTCCTCTCAAGGTTAAAACTAATTAGATTCCTTGTTAGTTTTTATTCCGAGTTTTTATTTATTTATTTTATACACAAGTTTAATATAAAAACGACCGCTCACAATTTTACTGGTAAACTAGAGTCTCTAGAGTGTAGTTGGGAATGTTTTATTGGTCTATAAAATATAGAACTGTTGCCGTAAAACTGCGACATTTTATTTTAGTTGCCGTTGTTACATCCGATAATTTAATAAAAAAAGTCCTTTTTGTTGCTATATAGCAACAATATTTTGGTCTATAATCCGTAGTCATATTTAATGATTAAACAAACTTTCCTATACACGAAGTTCTTTCTTAATTATACGCAGCGCGTCGGCCGAAGAGACTAGGATATCTAGCTAGCTTCACTTCTGCACTAAGTCAAGAGAAAAACCTTCTTATTTTGATTTTTTTCTGGAATGGCCATCTTTGTTCAAATTAAATCATGAACAGTTTTAGCCCAAGGGCCTACGTTCCCTGCTACGCTTGCTGCGAGGAATCATAGCTCGTAGCTCCTGGATTTGCATAGCATTAGTGGTACACAAATCCTGAAGCTACTAATTACTACTAGGGACTTTTGCTCAGACAAATACTATGCTTTCGAGTTATAAAATTTATTCTCTTAAACGTCTATTGCAGAATAAAAAAAAATGATTGTGTGGTTTTATGAAACCACGGTAAAAGTGAAACTTTTTCCCTACTCCGCGGCCAACCGTCACGCGACATGCAACACAGACGTAAAAGTTTGAGACGATGTAATAAAGGTTTAACTTTAAAAAAAGAAAAATATAGCAAAAGCTTTATATTTTTTTCTTAAAGCAAAATTGTCGTAGCCGCTTAAAATTAGTATAAATTATTTATACGACGTTTTTGATGTTTTATACTTCATTCTAAGTATATCAAAATTAATTATTTAATTTATTACTTTACTGTCAGTATTCTTAATTCTTATTTCTCCATATGTTCTACATTTATATTTATAGCCTCCCTGGCTTGGACTGCCTCTTTGGTCTAGTGGTCGCAAGCGCTACTGCTGAGCATGAGGTCCTTGGTTTGATTCCCGGGTCGGGCAAAGTGTTATCGGGTTTTTCCATCTGGAATTTTTCGGTAGCAGCCCGGAGTCTGGATTTGTGCCCGGTTGATGGCAATAGGCTCGCCCCCTATTACATGGGACTTAAGTATAACTGGCGAAATGTGCGTGTGCTATAGGTACACCTCTGCCTAACCCTTCTGGGAATACAGGCGTGATGTTATGTGTGTGTGTCTGTGTGTGTTATATTTATAGGTGTACATATTATAATTATATTAAAGTCGCTTTTCATGTCTGTCTGTGTGACCGCATTTTCTCCTAAACTACGCAAACGGATATTGAAATCCGTATCAATATCCGTTTCCGTGAAAAATTATAGAATTTAGAGAATTTATTCCAGAGGTTATTCTTTCAATGACTTGAATGTCCCTGGGGGCTGAGCGTTTGTCATGCTCAATCAAATGTCTCGCTGGTGGTGGCGTGTGTGTTGGATCATTAAGTTCCCTTCAAAATGGTTGAGCTGAATGGTGCTGATCCATACGTCATGTTCGTGAACGGGCGCCGTCAGTGGGGACTGGTCATTTCTTAGCTGCCACGGCTTATTTTAATTTAATTTAATATTTGAATCATTTTTGTTTTTTTTTTATTATGGATGCTTTTAACGTTCTGCATCGTTCTCACATGTATAACTTCAACATGAACGATGTATCCAATATTTTGACACCATATTTTTGATTTAAAAGAGTGTCCATGGAGTTTCTTGCTCGTTCTTCTCCATAGGTACCTACTACGCTTTGGAATGGGCAACTAGCTTCATCTTTCTGACTGACTGACCCTTTGACAATTCAAAAGTGCCTGTGATTGGTTTATTTGAAATAAATGCTTTGAGTTTTCGATCAATCTGCCTGCCTTGTCTCAACTATGTCAGGGTCGGCTTCCAGGCTAACTGGATGTAGCTGAATACCATTATTTTACATGGAGCGACTGCCTATCTGACTTCCACAACCCAGTTACTGGATAACACGACCCACCTTAATATTAAACTAAAATATAGTAAAGAAATCTCAATGTTTTGAAAAAGTCAAAAACTGGGCGAAGCAGGGGCGCGTCGCTTGTTAAATAATAATATGTACAGTTTGGTTCCAATTTAGAACGGAACTAAAAATTAAATTTCGGTATTCGAAGTATTTTTTTGTAAGATGATATTTATAGTTATCCTAAAATTATTGCGATTTATTAGAGCAGCTTTCTTTGTCCGTGTCAAAATAACTAAAACGAATTATATTAAAGGTCATCTACGTTTAATTTTTTTATTTACGATATAGTTTTTAACTGAACGCCTCTACAAGGCTTCAAATTGTTTAAAAAAACCTTTGAAATTTTAAATAGTTTTTTGTCTGATATCGGTAACTTGCAGCGTATTACCGGAGTTGGCGTTCAGATGTAAGTACTCACAAAATACGTAGACTGCATAACGTATCTCGTATACAACTTAGCATAATCAGCCTATAATGTTCCCACTGCTGGGATACAGGCCTCCTCGCTTTGAGAGGGAGTGGGCTGTAATCTACCACGCGGGCCCAGTACAGGTTGGTAGACGTCACATGTCTTCGAATTTTTGGTTCTAGGACATGCCAGTTTCCTCACGATGTTTTCCTTCACCGTTTTGAGAGCAGTGGTGATGAAATTATTTATACACAGTAAAGCGCCTGCCTGTGTTCGAACCCACGACCTACAACTCGTAAGTCGGTGCCGATACCACTGGGCCACCACTGCTCACATATCTCGTATGCATTGAGCCAATCAGTAAATTGGTAATGGTGCCGACCGTCTAGGATTCGTCGGACGTACATTCAAGTATCACTACTCATTGGAGGCTATTTAAATAGAACCCTGCCTGTACGCCGAAGGGATAATTGGGAGGTCAAATAAAATTGTTCACTATCGGCCCTTCCTTGCAGGATTTGCCATAAGCCACTGTCAGTGCTTGAGTCATTGATCTTCATTCCTACCCATATAATTATAAATGATAGGGGTTGATGTCTCCCCGGGTTACTTAAACTTATGGTTGGAGGCTGACCTCACTCGTCGCGGGTCGAGCGACGACCGAGTGTCTGACTTTTTATAGTGTTCGACCGAAACAGGATTTTCAGTCGAAACCGAAACCGAAACCGAACCTTCGGTCTTGGTCCCAGTTTCGGCCGAAACCGAAACCGAAACTTATTTGAATTTTTATAGCATGTTAAATCTATTGTATTTTTACGCATATATAAACAGTTAACACGTGTAAAAAAATAAAATGCAACAATTAAATTACTCGTATGTAACAAAAACAGTTCTATATTTGTAAAATTAACAATTTAAATTTAAAATAAACACGATCAACATAATATTTGTTAAACTTTTTCAAAAATCAACATTAATAACTTATGTTTACAATAGTCTTAATGATTAGATAACTTGTGTTGTTATTTTCTAATGAGTACTAGTATTTAACTTGGTAATTAAAGAATTATCTTACCATTATAATTAATTATTAGTGATAATTAATATTTATCAGTCTCAATAGAGATGAGTATATTTTGTACGACAATCAATTACTTTTACACTAATATTATTTTAGTGTTATGTATAATTTAGAAAAAGAGTTACATTAGTATTCGTAATTAAAGAGCCTCATAACTTTTAGTAATCGTAATTAAAAAGTCTTATATTGTAAGCTAAGGAAAGTAGGTTTTCAACATTTTCACCAAGCATGTTACTCCGACGATCTGCGTATATTTGTCCAGCGGCACTAAACAGCTGTTCGCTTGGAACACTGGTAGGCGGAGCGGAAAGATACTTTAAGACAGCTTGTCTCAGGATTGGATATGGGCTGCTGTTCCAATAACTATATATGTCGGCGTTGCGTTGCAATAACGGCTCCGACAAATAAGACAGAATTATTTCTTTCAAAACATTTTTTTGATCTTCAGCAGATCCAGAGATTCATTAGGAGTATTATCATGAGTATCCCACAGACTCTCCTTTGAATGCCATAAAAATACATCATCATTAATCATAAGTAAAAACAAATAGTTACCTAATGTTTGCTCGAGAAAAACCACATAACCTCAAATCATCACGATCGCGCCGGCTAGCGAACTCAACTGGCAATCACGTTCACTCACTCGAAGTTAGCCGAATGATGCGCGACAATTCACGAACACCTAGTTTCGGCGGGGCCGAAGGTTCGGCCAATTATTGGCCGAAACCGAAACTGTGACAGAAACTAGATTTTTTGGACGAAACTAGCCGAAACTGAAACCGAATCTTCGGTTGGTCTTTATTTTTAAACATCACATAACATCACGTATGTAATACCCGAAAGGTTAAGCAGAGGTGTACCTTTAGCTCACCCACGGTTCGCCAATTATGTTTAAGTCCCACGTAATAGCAGGCGAGCCTATTGCCATCAACCGCTCACAAATCCAGTTTCCAGGCTGCTACTGAGAAATTCCTGATGGAAAAACCGAATGACAATTTGCCCGTCCCGGGAATCGAACCCAGGCCCCCATGCTCCGCTCTACGGTGGACGCCATCATGCGCGTGCGAGCCCTCACGACGGGGGATGCTGTGGCTCGGGGTGGGGTCGTCTTGGCGGTGTCTCTAGACATCGCCAATGCCTTCAATACCCTGCCCTGGAGTTGCATCTGGGAGGCACTCCGGTCATCGGATGCCGACCTACCTCTGTCGCATAGTCGAGGCCTATCTGACGGACAGGGCCGTCATCTACCCCGGTCACCAGGGAGAATGGAACCGGCGAGAGATGTCGTGCGGTGTCCCACAGGGATCGGTCCTGGGGCCGCATCTGTGGGACATCGGGTACGACTGGGTGCTGCGCGCCGACCTCCCTAGCGGCGACAGCGTCGTTTGTTACGCTGACGACACGCTGGCCCTGGCGCAGGGGAGGTCGCACCAAGCGGCGGCCGAATTAATGACACGCGGGGTTGCGACAGTCATTGAGAGGATCCGGAAATTGGGACTCGAGGTGGCCCTGCACAAGTCCGAGGCCATGTGTTTTCATGGTCCTCGGAACGCGCCACTCTCGGGTTCCCAAATAATGGCGGGATGGATTCACATCGGCGTCGAGTCGACGATGAAGTACCTGGGACTCGCCCTCGACAGCCAATGGAACTTCGTCGAGCATTTCCGACGATTGGCTCCCAGACTGGACCGGGCTGGGGCTGCCTTGAAACGGCTCCTGCCCAATCTAGGGGGTCCAAACTCCACCTGCCGGAGGCTCTACGCGGGGGTCGTGCGGTCCATGGCCCTTTACGGGGCACCGGTGTGGGCGCGTTCACTGAGGCTCCGACCAGCACGCCGGTTGAACGCGTCCGTTGAAAGGGTCATGGCTATCCGGCTGGTCCGGGGATACCGCACGGTCTCCTGCGAGGCACGACATGTGGCGCTGGTTTACTACATCGCGTCCCATGTAGGTGACACACCTCTCCGCCAAATAAGCCCCAACGATGTGGCGGAGGTAGAGAGCCACCCGATGATACCGCAGTGCCTCCCGAATACAACACACCACATGCCACGCCACGCCACACCCCCACACCCCCGCCACATGTCGTGCGGTGTCCCACAGGGCTCGGTCCTGGGCCCGCTCCTGTGGAACATCGGGTACGACTGGGTGCTGAGGTGCGAACTCCAGCCGGGCGTCGACCTGACGTGCTACGCGGACGACACGCTGGTCACGGCCCGGTGGAGTTCGCACAGGGAGGCAGCGTTGCTGGCGACGGCTGCGGTTTCACAGACGGTGAGCCGCATACGGCACCGCGGCCTGGAGGTGGCCCTCAACAAGTCGGAGGCCATGGTGTTTCATGGTCCCCGGCGGGCGCCACCATCCGGATCCCACATTGTGGTGGGGGCGGGTTCGAATCGCTGTCGAGCCCACCATGAAGTACCTGGGATTGGTGCTCGACAGTCGGTGGGATTTCGGCCCCCACTTCCGGCAGCTGGCGCCCAAGTTGTTGGGCGCGGCTGGGGCGCTGTCAACGCTGCTTCCCAATCTGGGGGGCCCGAGCGCCGCTTTTAGGCGGCTAAAAAAAAAAAACGGTCTCCTGCGAGGCGGCGAACCTCCTTGCCGGATTGCCGCAATGGGATCTGGAGGCAAAAGTCCTCGCGCACATTTGGGAGTGGCGCGAGGAGGCGAAACGCCGGGGCGTAACTCCGCTGCTGCGAGAAATCGCGGCACAGCGGACAGAGCTCTGGCGGGATCTCATGGCGGCATGGAGAGTGCGACTGTCGCAACCCAGTGCTGGGCACGCCACAATTGCGGCGGTAAGTCCCCTCTTTGAGGAGTGGTTTGAGAGGCGCCACGGCGTCCTCATCTTCCGCCTGACGCAGGTCCTCACCGGACATGGCTGTTTCGGGAGGTTCCTTTTTCGGATAAGGCGGGAGAAAACGCCCGGGTGTTTTCATTGTGTGGATCGACCGGAGGACACGGTGGAGGTCTGCCCGGCTTGGGCGGAACACCGCCGTGTCCTCGTGGCGGCGATCGGCGGCGGCGATCTCTCGCGTCCAGCCCTGGTTCAGGCCATGGTACGGAGCGAGAGGGAATGGGAAGCAGTCACCTCCTTCTGCGAAGCAGTAATGTTCGCGAAGGAGGAGGCGGAGCGCGTGAGGGAGAGGCAATCATTGCACCCTCACGCCCCTAGTCGCCGCAGGAGGAGACACCCTGGGCGTCGGGAGTCGATAGCCGACTCCCGGCTACCGTAGGCGCGGGCCTGCGGACAGCGAGCAATGGGCAGCTCGCCGTCCGGTAAGGACCAGGCCCGGGTCGATGGTGCGTTGTGTTCCACGCGCGCCTCAAAGAGATGTCAGCATACTTGACGGGGTCCGATAGGGCCGATGCCTGCTGGGGTCGCGGATTGTTCGAAAAAGTTACCGTGGCTCTGGCGCACAGGTAACTAAAGGAACACGGGTGGGTTTTAGTCAGTAAGAGTCTGACACGCCTTTCCGCTCCGCCCAGAGCGGGAGAGGTCATTTGATGATTCCACCACAAAAAAAAAAAAAAAGGCCCTCATGCTCAGCGATAACACTTAAAGTGTATACATAATATTGTAAAACATTTTTAAAAGAGTAATTGTGGAGTTTCTTTTCCATTATTCTCCATACGAAACTATCTTTTGGAAGGGGCAACTAGAATCAATTTTATTTTTTTGTAAATTTTGATGTTCAAAATTGCCATATAAGTGCCTATTTGAAATAAATGATTTGACTTTGACTTTGGATTAGTGTCACTCTGCGTACAGTTCAACAATTTTCTTTATATCCCTCGGCAAACTTCGTGTTTAGTCAGTCGTCGGATTTCTATCAGTTAGGTACCCTTTGCACTTTGCACTTGCACCAAGTACCGACACCGATATTAAGAAAATAGTCGCACTGCACGTTAATCGTCTCGTAACTGTAATTATCTATAGTCTTCATTTATTTTCGTTGCTAATATATTTAGTATGTATGTATTTTTGTATCTATTATTTAGGATATGTATATATCTGTGTATCTATTTTAGTGTATTGTATAGGTACTTATTATTAGCACCAACGACAGCTCTATTTTATGTCTAGGAAAATCACTGTCCATTCCAAGGTTGCCTGGTAAAGGTCGCAGAAAGTGATAAGGCCACTTATTGTATATTTTGTAGTGATTGATTAATTTTTTGTTATGTATTTTGTGGTGTATAATAAAGAAAATAATTAAGATTATTGGTCGTGAATCGTTGCGTTTTTATAAAATGATAGGATTTTTTTTTTTTTGGTTGGGAAATCATCAAACACCTCTCCCGCTCTGGGCGGAGCGGAAGGGTGTGTCAGACTCTTATTGACTAAAACCCACCCTTGTTCCTTCAGTTGCCTGTGCGCTAGGGCCACGGTAACTCTTTCGGACAATCCGCGACCCCGGCAGGCATCGGCCCTATCGGACCCCGACAATAAAATTATACTGACATCTCTTTGAGGCGCGCGTAGAACACAACGCGCCGTCGCACAGTGGTTCGAAATCGACGCTCCGTGGACATTGAAATCAAAATTTCTTTAGACGAGAAATAAAAATCGGAATGGCTTTATTTCAGTATTATTTATAATATTTGGTAATATGACAGCTATAGACAGCACCATCTCCGAAAAAAAAAAAATTTAATATTTTTTTGTATGAAGAAAAACACAAAAGTCGTTTTTTCTCATAACTTAATAAAACTTAAAGCCTGCAGCTTACATGAGGTGTTGTCCTACATGAGGCGATTCCGAAATGCTATAACACGCACACCCATGCGCGCCGCTTCACTCACAGCAGAGTGTTGAATTTCGAGAAATTCAGTTAGAGATTTTTACGTTGATTTATGTGTGATCTTGAAAATATACAAAGTAATTGACTTTAGTTTGCTAATTTGATTAGTTATAATGAGAAATAATGGAATATACAATATAAAAATACTAAAAAAAACACTCAAATTGAGACTCATTTACAATATAAATAGATTTTGCAATCTTTCTTATAATAATTTAATTCGGTGTTAGTAGATACACAGTTTGACTTCTTAATTAACATTAAAAAAAAAAAGTACAAAAACTTATAACTAATACAGAAAAATACTAAGAATAAGCAATTGTATAATTGAGAAATATATTATTTCACCACTTCACTCAGAGCAGAGTAATGAACTTCAAGAAATTCAGTGGATTTCTCGAAGGAATTTAATACTATATTATTTGATATCTTTGGGATAGGTGCACATACCAATGGGCAACGATAATTACATAGTAATGATTGTTTGATGTAAGCTGTTCGTAATCTCAAGTTTAGCAGGAAATCAATGCTTAATGCATGCTAATTAACTTATGATGGTAATTTAGTCTCATCTCATTAGTGCATGTTGCAAATATTGTTAACGAGTTAAGATACATTAGTTAAGGGCTATTTTTACGAAGTGTTTAACTAACTACTATTAATTAAGATACGATTAAGAGGGTACTTTTATATAAATAGGGACAACATCGTCAAAATCATTAGTTTTTGTCAGCAACTGTTCGCGCTATAACATTAACTTCTTGCTTACGTACTTACTTATTATCATGGAAGGATTTTATACAAATTTGGACATATTCATATTTGTGAAAACAAAAAGTTGCTTTTCGCAGCCTAGTATTTTGTTAGAAGCACTTCTAACCAAAGCGACAAATTTGTCTGAAGAAGAACAAAAAAAATTAAAACAGTTTTGTCAAGTGTATATGTGTGTTTTGCATAGAAATTGGAAATCGTGTAATCGAACAATGCATACATTTGTCAAGAAGTATGAGACATGGCTAGAAAAAGAGATCAAATGGCCCAACTTCATTAAAGACAGATTTGTACAAAGTGAAGAAATTGGATTGGTATCAATCGACTCTGTTACTGATACTGTTGAACCTTCAACCTCAAGTGCTAGTGGTATAAATGATGGTGCATCCACGTCCAAAGTAACTACATGTACTGTTAGCACTACAACACTAAAAAGGAGCCCAAGAAAACCTTTCTCAGAATTATGCCAAAAACAGAAGAAGAGAAGAATAGAAGAACTTTTAACGCACGACTCTCAGGAACTTGCATATGCTACTGCAGTGAGATGTGGTGAGGAGAATGAGGACGTGAAAGATTTAATAAAATATATTACCGAGCATCCTGAAAAAGCAGCACAGATCAAGAATTTTTTGAAAGGCAAGACAACTACTAACAAGTATTCAGCAGAGAAAGCGTTGGGTATATTTATTTCTTTGAAATTGTCGAAGTGGCAGTATATAACTTTAAGGGAAACTGCGAAAGAAAGTGGTGTAGATTTGTACCCATCATATTATTCGGTTTTAAATGCCAAGAAGGCATGCTATCCTCCTGAGAGCGATATTGAAGTGACCGAACGAGGAGTTAAAGTAAAACTTCAAGCTATTTTGGACATCACTGTCACTCGACTTGCCAAAACATTAAACTTGGACCATTTGCAAGATAAAGAACTGATCTTAATCTGCAAATGGGGCTTCGATGGTGCGTCAAATCAAAGCAACTACAAGCAATGCATGAATGCAGATGAAGACGACTCTAGTGTTTTTATGAGCTCTTTTGTACCCTTGCAATTGATGTGTGGTGAGGATTTGGTCTGGGAAAACCCAAAACCTTCTTCTACAATGCTTTGCAGACCAATTTATTTCAAGTTTGTCAGCGAAAATAAGTTGGACATGAAGGAGGAAATGGGTTTGATCGATGCTGAAATTAAAGCATTGAAGCCATCTATCATTGAAAATAATATACAAGTTAAACATTCAATGTTAATGACCATGATAGATGGCAAAATAACGTCTCACCTGTCACAAACCTCTATGCAAACATGTGACATCTGTAAAGCTGTACCAAGTGAAATGAATGATTTGGAGAAGATTCACATGTAAGTTGAATATTGGAAATGTATGTTATTTTTTTTTATTTTTTTCTTATTGAAAAACACTTTTAACCTTTTTATTCATATTTTAGGAAATCTGTATCATCTGATATTTACAAGTACGGTTTGTCGACTTTGCATGCATGGATCAGATCCATGGAATGCCTGCTGCATATCGCTTACCGATTAGATTAAAAAAAATGGCAAGCCAGAGATGAAGCTAGTAAAGCAGCTTTGAAAAGTCGCAAACAGACGATACAGCGAAAATTTCGAGAGGAAATGGGACTCCTGGTGGATATCGTAAAACAAGGTTAGTTGATTTATTTATTTTGTATAATATCAAAGGGTTTTTTAGTTAGTGTAATACTATAAAACTTATCTTATAATGTTCTCATATCAGTATTTTTTATATAAAGGTGCTGGGACCACGAATGATGGCAACACGGCTAGAAAATTTTTCCAGTGTCCTGAGAAGACTGCAAATATCACTGGATTGAGTCAGGAGCTCATCCAAAAATTCGCAACTATTCTCCGTGTTGTATCATCAGGACAGTCTATTAATATTGATTTGTTTGCCAATTATCTCGACGAAACTGCGCAGCTGTATGTGGAACTGTATGGCTGGTATTTCATGCCTTCCAGTATCCACAAACTTCTGCTGCATGGAGCTGAAATAATAAAACATTTCAACATTTTGCCTATAGGAAAGCTATCAGAAGAGGCATCTGAGGCCCGAAACAAAGATTTTAGAAAACTCAGGGAACATCATACGCGGAAATTTTGTCGCAGAGCGACAAACCATGACATCTTTAATGGTTTCATCGTATCCTCAGACCCATATTTGTCAAGCATTCGACCTAAACTGACAAATAAGAGTAGAAATGATTTAACTGAAGAAATGAAGTCTCTTCTTTTAATTGACCCGGATACCATGGATAAGGAAAACATTGAATTTGTTGAGGTGCCAAGTATGATGGATTCTGATTTTGAATTCTTTGATAGCGATGACGAAACTCAGTAGACAAAATTTTAATGTTTGATGTTTTTGTGTAAATTTTATATATTTCTCAATTATACAATTGCTTATTCTTAGTATTTTTCTGTATTAGTTATAAGTTTTTGTACTTTTTTTTTTTAATGTTAATTAAGAAGTCAAACTGTGTATCTACTAACACCGAATTAAATTATTATAAGAAAGATTGCAAAATCTATTTATATTGTAAATGAGTCTCAATTTGAGTGTTTTTTTTAGTATTTTTATATTGTATATTCCATTATTTCTCATTATAACTAATCAAATTAGCAAACTAAAGTCAATTACTTTGTATATTTTCAAGATCACACATAAATCAACGTAAAAATCTCTAACTGAATTTCTCGAAATTCAACACTCTGCTGTGAGTGAAGCGGCGCGCATGGGTGTGCGTGTTATAGCATTTCGGAATCGCCTCATGTAGGACAACACCCCATGTAAGCCGCAGGCTTTAAGTTTTATTAAGTTATGAGAAAAAACGACTTTTGTGTTTTTCTTCATACAAAAAAATATTAAATATTTTTTTTTTCGGAGATGGTGCTGTCTATAGCTGTCATATTACCAAATATTATAAATAATACTGAAATAAAGCCATTCCGATTTTTATTTCTCGTCTAAAGAAATTTTGATTTCAATGTCCACGGAGCGTCGATTTCGAACCACTGTGCGTCGACCCGGGCCTGCGGGGTAATTACGTAACACACTAACAGTAGGGATGGGATTCGTTTTGACAGTACAACAACATTCATTGAGTTATTTACGTTGTTGAGCAAACAAATTTTTCGAACATATGAAGCAATGGTTTAGTAATAAGGTACAAAATGATTCAGATTGTGATAGATAGTGTGTTACGTAATTAGGGTGCAGGTCCTTAAAATGTTAGGATAATGATGTAAACAAAAGAATACTCCTTTAGGAATGACATCATCACAATTTACTAAGTACCTACTTAATATACTTGGTCTTGGCAAAGACTTGTAGGTTAGTACTTATACTTTTACCTACAACTCGCTGCCAAAAATAACGTATCTAAGATTCGGCGTAGAATTGGCAAACATTTCCGTTAATCAATAACTGCGTATTGTATGCTAATATTGATGCATTGTTCAATCTTCTAGAGCGTAGCCACTGCATGCAAAGTACCTACTATAAGACACCATTATTAATCTGAACTAGGTTCGCAATTTAGTTTTCAAACATGTAAACGAATAAGTGTTTTTGGAAAAACAACTTAAATACCCACACATAAAGTTAGTTTGAGCTACAATTTCCAGCATTTTAATTACTTTTTCAATAACACTACGAATTCTGAAATTAACTTAATTTACACATATATAAAGTTGATATTCGTTTAGGTGGAAATTTTGAAGCTAGGATTTGAATAGACGTTTATATGCATATGGAATGCATATAAACGTTTTTATTTGACCTTGAAAATCGCCATAGTCTATGTAATAAATAAGTGCTTGTCAACGTGACTTAGCATTGGAATTAGATGTAACAAATATCTAGTTTGGTTAGGATTCAAAGATTCGATTAAGAGTTTATTAATATGAGATTTCAACGATTTTCTGCTGGTTTTGATGATAGCTCAAGAAGGGTTATATTTATAGTACTCGATAGCAATCTTAGCGATTTTAAGATGATGAAAAAAGCTCGGTAATATGTATTACTAACCTAAAGAAAACAAATGCGTTATACTAATCAGCGGGGTAATTGTGGATCAATACCACTACTTGATATGTAAATAGAAAATTATTAAAACATCATCAATATAAACTAAGTGAAACAAAAAAACAACCGACTTCCAAAAAAAACACTAAAAGACGTGAAAAATAACTTTAATTTCGGAAGTCGGTGTCTGGTTTTGTATTTCCGTTTTTGGTCACCGACTTCCGAAATTAAAGTTATTTTTCACGTCTTTTAGTGTTTTTTTTGGAAGTCGGTTGTTTTTTTGTAAAAAAGTTTTTATTTTTCACTTTTTAGTTGCGGTACCTAGCCCACACAAACTCGTATACCACTACTTGGTGTGTAAATAACAGTGACAGGAAATTATTAACACATCATCCATATAAACTAAGTGGAAAAAATATGCAATATTAAAGATAACTCAAAAACTGCTGGTCAGACCTTGATCAAATTTAAATGGGACCACATGTGAAGCACCACCTATCAAATAAAAAAAGAATCATCCAAATCGGTTCACCCAGAAAAAAGTTATGAGCTAACACACATAAAAAAAAAAAAAAAAAACATACAGACGAATTGAGAACCTCCTCCTTTTTGTGAAGTCGGTTAAAAATACGCAGTATTAAGGATAACTCAAAAAACACTAGTCAGAACTTAATCAAATGTGTATAGGACCATATTAGAAGCACCAGCTTTCAAATAAAAAAAGAATCATCCAAATCGGTTCATCTAGAAAAAAGTTCGGAACTAACACACATAAAAAAATTACAAAAAAACATACAGTCGAATTAAGAACCTCTTCCTTTTTTTGAAGTCGGTTAAAAATAACTTCTACTCGAGAGAAGCGACTTATATTAGCTTTATGGCGATACGTGCTAGTTCGTTAAGCATTGACCGTCTCGGATCCTCTATAATAAAGCTACGGGGAAATCGCACATAGATTCCTTAATTATAAACGTTGTTTAAAGTTAAGTAGTGGTTAGCGACTGTTTAACCACACATTTATGCCATTTAAACGTCTCTTAACCTTATGCAACGGTTATAAATAAACCCCTGTGTGTTTAGATATCGGTTCGGTTTAAACAATCGCTTTTTTTTAATTATAATGGTACTTACGACAACCTTCACGCACTTATTCAAATAAGCTGCCTCATACAGGAGCGTATTTAAATATCATTAATAATTTGAATTCAGAACTAAGTACTATATTGTTGTTTACGTCATAACAAGAAAATAATAAAGTACTTAGTTCTGAATTAGAATTATAATACACAATAAATGTAATAATTGATGGACATGGAAATTTGCATTCGTTTGTATTCGGAAATGCGATGATTCCAGAGGGACATTAAGAAGTAAACACATTTTCTTTTCTTACCTAACTACACACATGGCTTGAAATTGTTTACTGTTATTTCAGTTGACAGTACCAATTAAGTAGTCGGTTTATAATAATAATGATTAACACCCAATTAATATATTACGTTCTCCCTGAAGGTCATGGGCAGACCCCGTTTTCGCGGATGCTCGAACAATTGTTTTGTAGGAACATTTGATTAAAACGACTATATTGGTATCAATATTAACAAGCACCTAACGTAGGTATTAATCATTTAGCCTCTTCTGATCGTTATGGATATATTTTACGTACTTTTTAGGGTTCCGTAGTCAACAAGGAACCCTTATAGTTTCGCCATGTCCATCTGTCCGTCCGCTGCTTAGCTCAGAGACTTAATACTAGAAAGCTATAATTTGGCACGGATATACATATTAATCACGCCGACAAAGTGGTAAAATGAAATCATGAATTTTTTTTTTGATGGTGCCTCCTGTACACGTAAAGTGGGGATGTTTTTTTTCTTCTCGTCTATCCCATGGTGTAGGTTATCGTTGAAAAAGCCATTCAAAAATATTACGGGTCAGTGAAAACCATTTTTCGATTCAGGGATCAGTTTGCGTAAAATTAAGCTTTAAATTGCAAATTTTTGTTAAAGTCAAGTGTCCCCACCCCTTTTTTTTTGGTAGGGTAACATCAAATAACTTCTCCTGCACTAGGCGGAGCGGGAAGACGTGTCAGACTTTTGCTGACTAAACCCCCACCGTGTTCCGTCAGTTGCCTGTGCGCCAGGGCCACGGTAACTCTTTCGAACAATCCGCGACCCCGGCCGGTGGCCGGGAATCGGCTGGCGACTCCCGGCGCCCAGGTTGTCTCCTCCTGCGGCGGTTAGGGGCGTGAGGGCGCAACGATTGCCTCACCCTCACACGCTCCACCTTCTTCATCGCGAGCATTACTGCTTCGCAGAAAGAGGTGATGGCTCCCCATGCGCTCTCGCTCCGTACCATGGCTTGGACCAGGGCCGGACACGACAGATCGCAGCCGCCGATCGCCTCCGCGAGGACACAGCGGTGCTCCGCCCAAGCTAGGCAGACCTCCACCGTATGCTCCACCGTATCCTCCGGCCGATCCACACAATGGTAACACCCGGTCGTTTCCTCCCGCCTTATCCGGAACAGGAACCTTCCGAAACAGCCATGTCCGGTGAGGACCTGCGTCAGGCAGAAGCTGAGGACACCGTGGGGCCTCTCAATCCACTCCTCAAAGAGGGGACTTACCGCCGCAATTGTGACGTGCCCTGCACTGGGTTGCGACAGTCGCTCTCTCCATGCCGCCATGAGATCCCGCCGGAGCTCTGTCCTCCTCGCGCCACTCCCATATCGGCACGAGGATTTTACGGATAGAATTCATTTATTTCTAAAGATCACAAATCACTTGTACAGAAATAAATACTAAAAATTACTACTACTACTACTACTATTATTACTATTACTAATTATTATTATTTCTTCTATTATTATTACTTTTGCCTCCAGATCCCATGGCGGCAATCGGGCAAGGAGGCTCGCCGCCTCACAGGAGACCGTGCAGTATCCCCGGACCAGCCGGATGGTCATGACCCTTTGGGACGCGTTCAACCGGCAGGCTGATAAGCGCCTCAATGAACGCGCCCACAAGGCCCCCCCCCCCCCCTGCCAGCAAAATGGTTGCTTTTGGATATGTGAAAAAAATTACGGAAGTAGTATATATAACGAAATTAACAGGAAAACTGTCACAGCTAAGTAGGCTTTACAAGTTTACGAGTAATAGTCGACCGTATGGAAGAACATATTTTTTAACTACAATATTCAGTTCGTTCTTGGGATAAATTCATCCCGACTACGCAACCCTTCATTGTGTGTAGTCCGACACGCACTTGGCTGGTTTATTAACATCTAAAATATTTATTTAGCATTTTTATAAGTACACGTATTTTAGTTACGCTGCACTCAAACTGAATAAACACACGAAGTGGTTCCCATACCTTATTTATTTAGCAATTTGTTTTGTGTGTGTGTGTGTGTGGGTGTGAGGGGGTGTGGGTGTGTGGGTGTGAGGGGGTGTGTGTGTGTGTATGTGAGGGTGCGTGTGTGTGTGTGTGTGATTTGCGATGTATCGCAGTAAACAATGTTTGGTGACAAATGTAACAGTTAAACCCGGTTTAAATTCAAGCAACCCCGTGAAATACTAGTGCGATGCGTAACAGTTGTCACATCTATCTTTCGCTCGGTAGTCATTATTAACAAGATGTGACTGAATCATTTCAATCGCATCATGAAATATTTTACGAGCTAGTGTCGTGGGCAGGTGTAGCGATAATATATTATCTTTTAAATAATTCATCTGAAAATAACATAACGGTTATTTGTCAAAATTCATGTTTAGCGATAAATATGGGACCAAATGACAAACGAATATTTCTTCTTAGATAAATGATTGGTCTCGCTCGAACCACAGCGAGACCAATCATTTATCTCAGTATTTCTTACTAGATTTAAAGACCACTTCATGGTTCGATCACCGTTGGGTCCAGCGCAACGGGTGATCGGTGATGAGACCCAAATAGGACCCATTTCCACTCTTATCACAGCTAAAGACATTAAGAAGACATAACATAGACAAGACATAACATTAAGAAGTCCTTAAGTCCTGACTTCCTGAGTTGAGCTGCACGATTACTGTCAAATGCGTGCACTGACTGGACAGATCCACTCAATCTGTGTGGTTCTTTCCTCAAAAGACTATTTTAGATACCAATCTACATGGTCTTCACATGATCTGACCAAGATTATGTCTGGACTTTAAAAGAGACTGTGACCTCTGAGTTTGTTTCGGCCTTTTCTCAGAGTAGTCAGATAGGAAACGCCGACCTCATCTAGTTTAAAAAATATGATTGACGTGTATAAGTGTTTGTACAAACCTACTTACAGAAATAAAATCATATATCAAGATAGCTCTTAAAAATATGAACAGAGGGAAATCACCAGGTCACGACGGGTTCAGTATAGAGCACTTGCAGTATGCGGGTTGCCACTTGCCAAGAGTTTTGGCATTATTGTGTAATATTTGTAGCGCACACTCTCACTTGCCTGACAGTATGATGAGGACAGTGGTCGTACAAGTAATTAAAAACAAAACTGGAGACTCATCAGATCGGTGGAATTATAGGCCGATTTCTCTGGCAACGATTGTCGCGAAGGTGCTTGATAGTGTGCTTAAAGTACAGCTAGATAAATATATCTTTACACGATGCGCAATTTGGGTTCCAACCTGGCCTATCTACAGAAAGTGCAATCGCGTGCCTTAAGCACACTGTCGGGTACTATACTGACAGGAGTACACCAGTTTATGCGGCGTTCCTGCATCTATCCAAGGCATTCGACCTGGTCTCTTAAGACATTCTTTGGGATAAATTAAAGGGAACAGGGATACCCAATGAGCTCCTGAACGTTTTTAGGTACTGGTACCGCATTCAAACTAACGTTGTAAGGTGGGGGAATGGCTGTTCTCTGCCGTACAGGTTGGAGTGTGGCGTGAAGCAGGGGGGCTTAACCTCCCCAAATCTTTTTAACTTGTATCTGAATGCTTGATCGAGGGACTCAGCAGTGCGCATGTGGGGTGTTTTGTTGATGGGGTGTGTTTTAACAACATCAGGTATGCGGATGACACGGTGCTGTTGACTCCCTCGGTCAGTGCACTCAGAAAACTTGTCGAAATCTGTGAGAACTATGCTGCCAGCCACGGGCTGCTATATAATGTGAGGAAGTCCGTTCGAACTCATAGTTTTTAAGGCTGTTGGCAGGAAATGTCCAATAAATGTGTAACCAATAAAAATTAACGATGTCCCGATTTGTCGGGTACATCAGTTTAAATACTTGGGATATTTGATTGCTAACAATCTTAGAGATGATGCTGATGATGAACGGGAACGCAGGGCACTAGCGGTACGGGCGAACATGTTGGCCCGTAGGTTCGCTCGATGTACGGAAGCGGTCAAACACACGCTATTTAAAGCATACTGCACATCTCTGTTCTCGAGCGCCCTATGGATCAGCTGTACCAAACGTGCCGTCGGGGTGCTGCGCGTCCAATTTAACAACGCCTTCAGGGCGCTGATGCGGCTGCCGCGTTACTGCAGTGCGTCAGAGATTTTAACAAAAGCCCGAGTCGACAGCTTTTCAGCTATCGTACGGAAGAAAAGTGTGTCTCTGCTCGCCAGATTGCGTGGCAGTGGCAACAGCCTCCTGACGGTGATAGCTGACAGGTTTGATAGGAGCTCCTTAGTGAGACATCTCATCAAAACAACACTGTCTGTCCTAGTGTATAAGTACTAACATAGTTCGTAAGCCGCATTGTTACTAACATCCTAGGATATAAGTACGAACGTAGGTTATAAGATTTATTGTTACTAACAGTTTTTTTTAAGTATTTTGATTGTGTTTTTGTCAGTGTGGACCTTTTTGTTGTCTGATAAATAAATAAATAATTATTATTATATATTATATTATATTTAGTATTTTCGTTGTGATTGTTTGCAATGTAATGAAAGATGATGTAATATCAAACAGCGATTTCATATTTGTATTTTTTGTAAAGCTAATACGTGTGTAATTTGTGTCACAAATTGAAATTCAAAGTAAGCTATTTTAACATTTGACATTTAGCAAAAAATAAAAGAACATTGTTGTTCATAATAAAAAAGAATAAAACATAAAAGTCCTTTATTTCACCAAAGAGGATGTACTATATTTCTTGTAATGTTCAAAGTACACAGGGTTTTTTTTTACTTACTCCACCCATGGTTATAAACACCACCGTCCAAAAGACTATGGGACTATGGTCCTTAGGGAAAGTAGTTCTTATTAATAAGTAGAATAAGTCCTCGAAATATTCACACTTGATTTTTTTACACCTTATACATAGATGAAACTAAGCCGCATATTTATTTCATAAGTATTTTTTTTATTAAATATGTACGTCAATAACCATATTAAATATGATTATATATAACTAATAGCTTTACTAGTTTTTCTACTGTTAAGCTACGTCGCCTTTCAGAACATATCCACTTTAATTAGGTGTCAGAATGAACGTTCTACTGCAACACTCGTAGCTGGATCATGTGAAAAAATATTCAGAATAATCCATTGTAAATCGTCTATTGTTCTCTGTGATTGTGATTTCTTTACCCATAATTAGTTGATTAATATTTTTTAATGTATCAAATCCGTAATTTGATACATTAATCCGTAATTATAAAACCGTTTTTAATTTGTTATAGACTTTTTTAATCTTTTCATCTAAAATAACTTTTGAAAGCGAATGCTGAAAATTTTTGACTACGTTCATCACATAAGGGATTGTGATTCATTTTGAAGCAGTTCAAGAGTTTTGATAATGCACGTGTAGTTACCCAAAATAAAAGATAATTCTGTTTCAAGACTGGCCATATGTAGTGCAGATTTCGCTTTTTCTATGTGTTGACTGCTTCTTGAATCTAAAGTAGCAATTACACTTCGGATATCGGTAAATGCTGAGCATAATAAACTGCTACTTTCAGTACGTGCCCCAACACACAATAGTAGGCTGTGGCGGTAGAGGCACATTTGGAAGTAGTCCATAGAATTTTTTAATGCGCCTTGGAGCCTTTAGAAAAACTTTCTTGACGCTTGCTATGACTGTATTAACCAATGGGTAGAGGACTCGAATTTAGTCAGCCACTCTATTGACGCCATGTGCAAGGCAAGTCACATGACTCATGTTAGGAAAGTCTGCTTTCAAGTTTTTGCCAGCCTTTTTCATGTAGGTACGCAGCACCATCGGTAACCAGTAAAAGCAATTTTTTGTGTATCGTGTGACTTAAAGTCATAGCACACATATCAACTCTGAAAGGGATCGTCACCGTATCGCCTTTCGCCTCGCCGTCAAACAGGCGTCAACCTAACGTAAGCACGTAACCAAAGCGGATCAGCAGCTCCGATACGTCGAATCGGCTACGGCTAGGCGACGCCGCGCTTACGGCTCGCCGACCGAATGACAGCACGTGTGGCAACAGTAGTGTTCTGCAGGCAGCTCGCGGGAGGGGTGAGAGGGACAAGGGTGGACGAAGAGACGTAAGCTTGGGTACGGAGAGACGTAAGCGCGGGGACGACGAGCCGTAAACGAGATTATCTTAACATTATTTCCGACAAAGTACTTAGGGGGAATTCTTTTGGGAACTAGAATCTTACGGTCAGAATAACCATTTCTTCTCGTTATGATATTTTTTAAGTTTATTTTATTATTCATATTTATTTATACATACTTTATTGTACCTAAACCAGATTAAACATTACAAAAAAAATATACACTACAAAGTATACAATAATAATAAATCCATTTATTTTCAGCCAAGTCAGGCCCATAGATGTAGACTTTAACCTAAACATACATATTTTATTATAAACAAAACTTGTGTTAATAAATAAAGCTTCAGACTATGTTAGTAGCACTTTACCTTGCACCAGCTGGCGTTATCGCAATGGGCGGCCTTATCGTTTACTGCGATCTCTTCCTGGCAGCCTTAGAATGGACAGTGATTTTTTGAAAATAAAACGGGGTTGTCTTTGGTGAAATAGTATAGTTTCAGTAAATCGAAGATTACAGTATCTTCGATTTACTGAAACTATACTATTTTCACCAAAGACAACCCCGTTTTATTTTCAAAAAATCACTCAATCAAAATCAACCCCCAACCTACTAAGAGATACAATACAGTAGTGCATGCTCCTTAATGGTTTTAGGAAAGAAAATTTTGAATTTACAAAAGATTTATTCCATGTTTAAAATATTAATTTTGTCAATTTAATCCGTATATTTATCATAGCCGGGTACCACATTGTTAACCATAATCTTTTAAACCTAATTAATTACTTTAGCCTTAACCAAAATATAAATTATGGTAATCAGCGGGTGCATAAGAAAATAAGTTTCTTAAGTCCACCCTTGAAACAACTCAAAGAGAAGGTTTGCAAATTGTATACGAAAGAGATCTTATAGGGTCACACTGAGGTACTTGTTAGGCCCTGGCGAAGGAGGAGGCGGAGCGTGTGAGGGTGAGGCAATCATTGCGCCCTCGCGCCCCTAGTCGCCGCAGGACACACCCTGGGCGTCGGCAATCCCAAGCCGATTCGCGGCCACCGTAGGCGCGGGCTTTCGGACGGTGAGCAATGGGTAGCTCGCCGTCTGGTAAGGATCAGGCCCGGATCGACGGTGCGTTGTGTTCCATGCGCGCCTCAAAGAGATGTCAGCACCAATTGACAGGGTCCGCTAGGGCTGATGTCTGCCAGGGTCGCGGATTGTTCGAAAGAGTTACCGTGGCCCTGACACAGGCAACTGAAGGAATACGGGTTGGTTTTAGTCAGTAAAAGTCTGTCACGCCCTTCCGCTCCACCCAGAGCGGGAGACGTAATTTGATGATTTCGCACACAAAAAAAAGGCCTTGGGTCCTAACTATTATGAGGCGTAAAGCCATCATTGTTTCAGTGTGAAAGAGACAAAACTTTACGGGATAAAATTTTAACCAGTGCGCAAACTGTGGCCATGAATTCAGCATGTGATTCCATACCACCTAGCATAGAAATTGGTCGTCTGTTATCAAAAAAAAACCAGCTGTTTCATAGAAAATTGCAATACGTACGTCGTTAAAATGTATGGAACAACTATTTTTTTAATAACCTACCAAAATTTTCTATGCCAGGGGGTCTCATGTGCTGAATTCATGGCTACAGTTTGCGCAAAGGTTAAAATTTATTCCTGTATATAATGCCTATATATGTATAACATGCGCAGACACACACTCCCTGCACAAATGGGCATCACTCCTCCCCCACATACACACACACACGCACGCACCCACACACACCCTCACACACATATACACTCCACCCACAAAGCTACACAATACTTTCATACAAACACACATCTCACGTAAAATTACACACTTGATATATAAATATTGTTCAGCTTTAATTTTAAATTCTAGTTTTTAATTTTTCTTTTTTAGTATAATTTTAGTTTTTTAGTTTTGCTTTTGTCCCGACTTTTTGGAGGTGAGCATTAATGACTGCGACACAATATTATACTAATGCAGTTGTTATCGAACACAGAGTTTTTGTAAACTAGTTTTGCGTTTCAATAAAATTTATTATTATTATAACACAACATACCTCGAATACCTATATCGCAACAGTAATTACCATAATACTTCATAAAACCCAAGCGCATTTATTTTCTGATGTAAAAGTCTAATATTATTTTATTATGTCTTGTTTGTTTCTCGAACGAAGTTTCTCCCTTCCCAGCCTTCACGTTTGATCATCTTCAACATGATACCGTGGTCTTTAGGTTGCGTGAGGAAGGTTCTAGGGTCTAAGGTCAGGGTCTCCGGCATGCCATCAGCCAGTTCCGCTCTGTACTTCTTCAGGAACGTGATGAGACCAGACATTACTTGCATCTTTGCGAAACGCATTCCTGAAAATTAAAAATAATTTTGTTAGTCTTTTATGATTTATCCTCAACATTGATGGACAAAGTTGTATGGTAATGTAAAGATTGTCTGCAAAAGTCGACCTTATGGTGTGCACGCTGGTAGTAAAATAATTCTATAGTTACCTATATTTGAACCGTGAAGCGAATTTAGAATGAGCTTTGAATTATTTGAATTAAATTTTTTGTTTCGAAAAACGAATGATGACATAGACAATAATAGACATAGAAGGCAATGAAGTTATTAACCTCTTTGCGTGAATGTAAAAACGTACGATCAGAATAAACTTAATCATTAAAAATTAATAACGTGTTTTCCTTGTGCTACGTCCCCCTAGTTATAACAGTACCTATACATATGTATATATAATGCATATGTAAACATATGTTCTTTAGATAGATAGAAAAGCCGGCCTCTTACGTTCAAAAATAAAATTGATTTGTTATTTTTTGAAATAAATGGTCCTTTAAAGATTATCAGCAAAATCGATTGAATAACTTTGGAGATAATAACGAACATAAAAAGCAATTTAAGCAGATATTTTACCCAAGGCCTGTTTCACACAGTTCAAATAGCAAAAACTCACAAAAAAAAGAACATCATTTGTGTGAAATTATCTACCAAGTAAGTGAACGGGCATAATAATCGTAGATGGTAAACGTAGCAAAGACCACCGCGCTTAAAATTTTAATGATTATAATAATAGTAGTTGACTGATCACTTTTTCTATAAGCTTATTCAAAACAAAAATTGAAATCGGTACTCGTTTTAATCGGTACTTAGTAACACGTAAAGAGAATTTTAATGACCAATATAAATGAAGAAATTATAATTACCTATGCATAACCTGGGACCCGATCCAAACGGAAAGAACGTGTTAGACTTAACATCGTCTTTATTCTCAGACAAGAACCGTTCTGGCTTGTATTTCTCTGGTTCCGGGAAATAGTCAGGATTGTGGTGCATGTGGTAGACTGGCACATGGACTTTGACACCTACGTCTAGTTTTAGGCCCGTAGGGAGGACGTAGTCGTCCATGACCTCGCGAGTGAGGTTGCCCAGTACGGGATACTTGCGGAGGGTTTCGTACATACAAGCCTCCAAGTAGGGCAGCTCAAGCACACACTCGTAGTCCAGTTTGTTCCCATGACGTTGCAGGAACTTGTCCACCTCTTCGGCCGCTCGTTGCTGCACCTCCTTGTACTTTGCGAACTCATACAGAGTGAAGCTCATGGTGGTCGCGGATGTCTCGAAACCCGCCGCGAAGAACACGACACACTGCGCCACCAACAATTCATCATCCACCTTCAATTGTACCTTCTTGTCAGCGCCAGTCTTTGCGTTACTTATACTGTCTCCAGTTATGTATTCCTCTTTCTTTAAAGTTAGGACCTGGTCCACGAAGTCATTCCTCGGTGATGGCTTGTAGTCTCGGCTCTCGAACACTTCTTTTAGCAATTTTGAGAAAAATTGGTCTATCGTTTGAGGGAAAACTTTAAGTCCTACTTTGTAGAAAATTGCAGGCCATATGGCCCTGAAAATGATTTTAAAACCACGATAGTTGGAAGCCTCGAATATTTCTTTTGCCATGAATTTGAAAGGGTTGTTAACCTCTTTGGTCATTGTGTTCGACTCCACTCCGAAAGCTGCGGAGCATATGCAGTCCATAGTGTACCTCGCAGTAGTCTGTCTCATTTCGATGACGTCAGACATTCCAATTTCATAGTCGAGCATATCTTCGAAGACCACGCTACACTTTTCAATCAAATGGTACATGCTCTTCATTTTTCCGGAAGAAAAGAGTGGAGTAAGATTTTGTCGGACTATCTTCCATCTGTCACCGGAATTGAAGAACAGGTTCTGTGTGACAACTTCATTTGCAGAGTAGTTGGATGATTCCCTGCCGTTGACGTAGTAGAAATCTTTGGTCAACATATGTTTAATCATCTCGGGGCTATGCACCACGAGAACAGGCTCCGTGCCGTAGAAAGCTCCGAAGTAAGGTTGATCGATGAACTTTTGGCAAAGTTTCTGTATCATCTTGCCAGGATACTCTCGTTGTAAAATGTATGTTCCATAGTTGCCCAGAAGCGGCACTGGTTCAACGTACGGCACATTCTTTTTTTTCCAGTAACCGAACTTTCTTTTAGATATCAAATACAATAAATAAAATATCACTGATAATAAAGACGCGAGAACGAGAACGGCGTTCATTTTGATAACCGCGCTACCGACAACTGCAGCCCGATTGCATGAACTTTTGTACCACGTTGATAAAACCAACGCATGCAGACTCCCACCACTCTAGTATTCACAAAGATACGAGTATGTCCTTAGCAACGGAATTGACGAGATTACCAGTTATGCCGCCGGTAACATTTTAAGTGCTTTAGATTTTTTTCAATATCTAGATGATGGAAATACCAAATATTTAAACAGCTTTTTTGTCGGAAACAAGGAGCGTGACCAATAATATTGTAATTTCGCACCTATAAAAATTACGTGGGTCAAAAAACCGGTTCGTATTATTAGCACGCAAGTATCGTTTACCAGATTTTTGCGTGACGTTAAGTGGAATTAATATACTTTATATAATTTAAGTTGTCTTATACAATAAGCCTGCTAAGTACCACTATGGTACGATAAAGACTACACTATACATTTACAGAAAAATAGAAATAGGTAAGTATTGACGTAATATGATTTGCTTTTTAACTATGTACACTAAAAGAACGCTCCTCTTTAGAATACTCTACCTTATAGACTCTCCTTATAGGGAGCGTTCTTGCCAAGATTCTTGGCATAAAAAAACACAATCCGTCAAACCCTCAAGTGGCTATTGCAGAGATACTGATAAATGATTATGTTAATGATAAATGATTTTATTTTTGTAAGTAGGTTTGTACAAACACTTTTACCCGTCAATCATATTTTAAAAACTAGATGAGTTCGGCGCTTGCTATCCGACTATTCTGAGGAGAAAGGCCGAAACAAACTCAAAGGCCACAGTCTCTTTTAAAGTCCAGACATAATATTGGTCAGATTGTGAAGACCATGTAGATTGGTGTTTGAAATGGTCTTTTGAGGAAAGAACCACACAGATTTGAGTGGACCTGTCCAGTCAGTGCAAGCATTTATCAGTTATCGTGTAGCTCAACTCAGAACTTAAGGAGCTCAATGACTCGACGAACAATACCAAAGAATGGACATTTAGGTAGGCCGCGTAAAGTACTCAAACTGCTAGACCACCATTAAAGCTAACTGAGAGAAAAAAAATAATGACCCACATAGTCCTCACATTCACAATAATTAAAATATAAATAAATAAAATAAATAAATAGCATTTTATTGCAGATAAAATACTCAACAACAGAAAAAAAAGCAAAATAGTAAAAAGTTAAAACATAAAAAATAAAAAAATAGAGTTATGTATAAGTAGGTACTCATAGTCTTCAAAGACAATAGTCTTTCGTAATTTTTAGGGTTCCGTACTTCCTAATAAAAAAACGAAACCCTTATAGGATCACTCGTGTGTCTGTCTGTCCATCCGTCTGTCACAGCCAATTTGCTCCGAATCTACTGGACTGATGAAGTGGAAATTTGGCACACATAATATTATAAATTCTTGTGACCCAAATACGGAAGTGTAACGTAAATAAATTACGTATTATTATGAATAAAATTTTAATTTGATTTGAACGATCAACATATAATCTTAAAAACAAATCTAAATTTATAACATAATGATCTTTTAATTGGATTGAAATAAATGATTTTGATTTTTGAATTGAATAAATGAATGTTAAACATCACTTTTGTGGGTCAAATTAGAAAATTAAAAACAAAAGTTTTACAAACTGTACCGTGTGACATATCAAATGATAGGGATTATTGTGAGGGTCTGAAATATATTTTTTTATAAGTTATTTAAGAAAATATATGATAATTTTAAAATACAACTTGTTTTGTGATCGCAAAGAACTGAAGGTTTTATTTTTTTAATTAAATGACAGATATTATAGCTGCCAGCACATTATAGAAATATAATAATAACACCCCCACTATTTCAATATGCAGGACATACACATAAAGCATAACAGCTAGTAAATATTAAACATTCTGAACACCTAACTTTTCCATGAAATAATAATGTTTAACACTAGGCAAACTTTTAGTTAGTATGTCTGCTAGCATCTCAGCTGTTTCTAAATACTTTAGTTCAACTATTTTATTAAGAATACACTCTCTTCACGAATGTCAATGTGTTTCGTCCTTTGTTGTGCGCCCTGGTTATCATTGTAAACAGAAATAGTACTTAAATTACAAGTTATTTCATACAGTAAATTACGTAGGTATATAGCCTCTCTAGCAGCTTCTGTAAACCCCATGTACTCAGCCTTAGTACTAGAAAGAGCTACTGTTCTTTGCTTTCGTGTTTCCCAGGAGATCGCAGCTCCAGACATTACGAAACATAAGCCTGTATAAGACTTCCTATCTAATACATTGCTTGCCCAGTCGGCATCTATAAAACCTTCTAACTGTATATTACAATTTTTATTAAAGTTTAATTTTTTTGTTTTTTGTTTTTTGTTTTCTTTAAATACTTTAACACCCTTTTGGCATAAGACCAGGTTTCTTTGTCATAGCAATTATTAAACTGGCTTAAGAATCCAACAGAATATGCAATATCTGGTCTTGTTAAGATTGCTAAATACATAAGACTGCCAATAAGCTTGCTGATAAGGAAATTGGCCTTTACAATTTTCTTCCTAACTTATATTAAGCTTAGATTCCATTGGAGTATCAACTGTTTTACATTCAGTCATTTGAAATTTCTGTAACAATTGTTCTACATATCTTTGTTGACTCAAAGTTATAACACCGTTAGCTTTATCAATTTTGACACTCATTCGAAGACATTGCTTAACTTCACCCAAATCTTTGATTTTAAAATGTGATGACAATATGTCTTTCAAGGATATAGTTTCTACAGTATCATCACTAAAGACGAATAAATCATCAACATAGATTGCAACTATTGTTTTCTTACCATTCTTAATCTTAGTTATACAGCCTATGAAAAAGCGACCGCTACAAAAATACAACTTTTACAAATCTGATTATGAGCACATTAACCGTAAAATTCAGGATATTGACTGGACGGACCTTCTTGGCCCTTTAGGATCCAAAGAGGCACTAAGCACATTGTACAATAAGATTGATGATATAATTAAACAGCATACACCACTATCAGCTTCTAGGACCGCTGGTTATCCGGTCTGGTTTTCTAAAACATTAATTAGTACACTCAATAAAAAACAAAAGGCATGGGTTAAGTGGAAGAAATACGGTAACATTGCAGACTATCGAAAAATTCTCGTAGCATAGAGCTTTCTTTAAGGAAAATTGTAATAAATGCTTCTCTAAATACATTCAGTCGGTTGAGGACAGTATACATAAAAACATTAAGGATTTCTGGATCTACATTTCCAACCGCAAAGACAAACTAGGTATACCGGCAAAAGTTCAATACAAAAACGATGTATCCAACGACCCTCAATCGATTTGCAACCTGTTTTCTGATTTCTTTTCTTCCGTATATGAACCTGCTTCTTCTGCACTCTCTCAATGGGAGTTACCTTCTGAAACAGTGTCTAACGACATTGTTGTCTCTAAACTACACTTCAAGGAACAATCGGTTTTGGTTGAACTGATATCCCTTGATCCATCTAAGGGACCAGGTCCTGATGGGTTATATACGTTTTTTCTTAAAAATACTGCTACCTGTATCTGTAGACCCCTAGCTATAATCTACAATAAGTCTATCACAGAGGGTGTTATGCCAAAGGTGTGGAAGCAGGCTAATATCACCAGCTAATGATCCCAGCTTGAATATGCCGTATCCATCTGGAATCCTTACTATGGCAAATACATTGACATGATAGAAAAAGTTCAACGTAAAGTTCTTCGCGGAATGCACTACAGGTGTCACAAAACGTATCTACAGTATAACCAGTTGCTCAATAAGTACAAGCTTTTGGCGCTCAGCTCTAGACGTACACAATTAGAAGTAATGACATTGTATAATATTGTTATTAGTAATTTTGACTGTATAGATTTAAATAATGTACTGTGCAGTCCCCAGAACTGTCCATAGACGGCAGGTGCGTGCAGGCAAACTCTTTGCAGTAGGTACTTGCCGATCTAACACTGGTCTACGTTCACCAGTTCGGCGAATGGCAGCTACCTACAATGAAGCATTCGAACACATCGATATATTTACATGCTCTTTGAAAAGGTTTCGTAGCCTTTTGTATGAGACACTTGAACAATTGGACTAATACTTTTTTATATTTTTTTGTTGTTGTTTTTTAAATACTATTTCTGTTTTTTTTTTCTTTATTGTTTTTATAATATTAGTGTAACTGTCATGCATAAACAGTTCACCTCCTAGTGACTATAAAAAATTATTTATTCATAGTAATCTGTGAACAGCGCTGTGAGCTACATTATTACTTAAGTTATATAATTTTTTGCATAATGTAGCTGTGTGTTGTTCCTATTTAATAACAATAAAAATAAAAAAAAACACAATTGTGTCAATTTCCGACCGTTATCAGTAGATGAAAATTTCAATTCTTCAGATTTTTTCCACATCGCATGCAGAAAATGATAAAAGCCGCCTTTGACAATAACATCCGGATATATACATTTTAATGCTTGTGCATTATCTGATTCATAATCGCACTTGAACTATTTAATATTAACAGACAATTGATCTTAAAAACACTGGAAATATTCTTGTATACGTTTCCTGAGACTTTACACTATCGCTCTACCCTTGGTTATGTTAACATGTAGCGAGACAAGCTGGTAAAACGGTTTCGGTGCGATTTTCAATGTACCGTCCCCATAATAAATGTATGTATTTTTAATTAAATCTCTTGCTGCTTGACTGCCTAACACAATTATTTTGTCTGCACGGCCATCATCATAATTATAAAAAGAAGTCTTTAACTAGACATTCAGGTATTTTAATATCTTTGATCTTGTTGCTTTTGCACTTATCCACACAAAAGGAACTTTTTGCGATGTCTGTATAATATAATGTATTCTTTTTGGTATTAAATGATGGTAATGAGTGATGATGATGAGTGGTGATTTTGATGAATCAGAAACACATAAGAAAAAAAAACTTTGCATTGGCTCCATATTACTGCATACTTCCTTTTTACATTCATCTAAAAGTTTCTCTTTTCTATTCCGCTTAAAGTTCGGAGTACATGAGTGTTTGCCTTCTTTTATTATATCATTGTCTGTATTTAATGTAATAGAGGTACTACACTCACGTGTCTTGCTACATCTCTAATTCGTACAATTCGATTTATCCCGCTTAGCGAAATTATACCGATGTCCAACATGTAACAGACAGAACACTCTCATGAGCGACTGCTTCCCCCTTTTTCTTTGTCCATCGACAAAGACTAGTTTTGATTTTGTCCGACTCGCACCAGCAATATCCGTTTTGCGGATTAATAAATTTATTATTGTTGATGAAACGTTCGAAAGCTACAAAATAAAATGATGTATGATATTGATGACATTCAATGTCAAAGCTATTAATCGTAAATTTTGTTGTTATCAAAGAGTTTGCATTACGCAGATAGATAGATTTCATTTATATTTCCTTTTTACAACACAATAGGTTCCTACAAAGCAAACAATCCTTCAATATAATTATTATTATGTAAGTATAGAATTATATAATTAGTATTTGATGGTCTATGTCAATTTTAGATCAGATAAAAAAAACATATTACTTAATTTAATTATGTCTTGAGTATGCTAATTTGATGGGCCTAGTTGTTTAAATCGAAGCTTGAAATGAGTCAGCCCTTGCCCTCTGGAGCAAGTCGTCCAATTTCTTATCTTGACCACTTTTTCATACCGTCCATATTTCCAACTCATCCACTTTAATTATGTAATAGACTGTACACGTTCTGTCCAGTTGCTAATCTGTGCAGCTGAGAAACTGTCCAGCTGAGAATCTGTCCAGTTGCGAATCTGTCCAGCTGCTCCGGAGGGGAAAAAAATAAACTGTCTAATATTGAACCTTGTTTATATAACAAGGTTCAATATTAGACCGTTTATAGCCGTTCTTATTTAAAAAAATAAGAAAACCATCAACCTTTCTGTACCATGCCCTTGACGATTGTTTCAACCCGTAAATAGCTTTCTTTAGTCTTAATACTTTACCATCGCATTCTGAATTAGGAAAACAATCTGGTTTATGCATTGTGGTATTTCGTTTCATCTAAACCACGTCTATAATTTATTTACTATATATTGAAATGGGCTGCTCGTGTACCTGAACCTATTACACAGAACATTCATTTTACTCACATTTCTGAACACTGATTATCGCTGTAAAGCAAACCTTTAGTTACTTACAATTAATTATCTTACATTGTTTTTATCTTTAAATCCTGTATTCATACCATTTTTTGCCATCCTTTTGTAATCATCGAGATATAAGTACTACGTACTTTGTAATCTTAAAATATTTTTATACCCTGACATTTTTATAAATTGTCAGTTTTGTTTTTCATGTAGCTAACTAGTTAAAGCCAGTGTTAATAAGGTCAGGTTGTCTTTCAAAAACCACCTTATTAATGCTGGTTATTTAGTAAACATGCCATTTATAAAGTAATCAATTTATTTTTCAAAATATGAATGTCATTCTCGTTATAAATACAGGCCTCCGTGCCAAAATAGAGTCTCAACCAGAGTTTCAAACAGTATCTACCTCAACTACTGCATTTTTATTTTCATCGCGGTGAGCACCGGCGACCAGTTCAAGTATCTTTTCATCCCGGTGAGCACCGGCGACCAGCTCATAACATCTTCCAGATTACTATCGGAGGTCCATTACTGGAGCAGCTGCAGCTGGAGGTACCTTACTAACCATGCAGCTGGAGGTACCTGGACCTCCGTACTACTGGAGCTGGTCAGCCGTGCTACTGGAGCTGGTCAGCCGTGCTACTGGAGCTGGTCCGCTGTGCTACCGAAGATTCCTGACTCGCCATGCTGCTGCTGTTCCCTGATTCGCGGTGCTGTCGACGAGTCCTGACACGGCGAGCTGTTGGTGTTTGCTGATTCGGCGTGCTGATGGCGATTTAAGAAACGTTTAGGAAAACAACACTGAATGCGTTTGTCTATTTCCTCATCATTTTCTTTTCATTTGATGAATTATTTTCTGTATTTGGGCATTGGTTTCGGTAATGGCCGGTTTGTTTGCACCGATAACATTTGCCATGCGATTTTCCAGTCGCATTGTCAGCTAATGTCTTACCGCCATCTTTATGCTCGCGTGCGCTATCGCTATTGAAGTTTTCTTGTTCTTACGTTGCCACTTCTGTGAACTCGCAAATGCACTGCTAACTTCATTTCCATTCTCTGTCGTATCCGTTTCCTCCATGTCCATCAATTTTGATTTAATAGCGTCCGTTGTAATGGTAATCCCAGAATGCTCGATCGCTATTATCATGGGCAAATACTTTTCTGTCAATCCTGCAAGCAGCAGACACCCAATCCACTCATCATTTATATTAAAACCGGTTCCACTCAATTTCTGTCCTGTTTCAACCATTTGTGTGACATATAATGTCATCGAATTACAATTATCCAGACAAATCGAAATAAGATTCCGCAATAAACTTATGCGCCGTGTAATACCGGAGTCATCGAATAATGGCTTCAGCTTATCCCACAGTTTCTTAGATGTAGTTACATCCTATAAATGAACGTACAATGACGAGTCGATAGTCAATACCTATTTACCTATTGTCCTCGCATCTTCTGCGGCTTTTATCTCCTTCCCAGCTACTGGTTTCACACAATGCAGTGTGTCCTCTAAGATCAAGAAATTTTCCGCGGTGAAAGTTCACTCGTTGTAGTTTTCCCTACCTTTCAACTAGGGTACGTTGATCAGATAGTTGGCCGACATTTTGTACAATGCGATATGACGTTGCACAAATTATAAAAAATGGCGCTGATAGTAACCGCGATGGTTTTTTAAAATTGTGACCGTTGTTTACTATCGCATGTACCACTAACTACGTATCAATTTGAGCTCTGGCTAAGTTAAACTGTATTAATTTTGACATCGGGACTGGGCCCATAACCTAAAATAAAACTGCTTGTTTTGTGATCGCACAAGGAACTGAGGGCTTTATTTTTTTTAATTACATGACAGATATTATAGCTGCCAGCACAATATATAAATATAATTATAACAAATTTACCATTCCACCCCTTATGAAAAAATACAGTAATTAGTTCTGTACATACAGATTACAGGAAAACCTGTAAGAAGTCTAGCACCTTAAAACAACATGTAAATCTTTAGATATTGTATGGGAGAACATGTTTTACAACTACAATGTCAAGTTTGTTCTTGGCATCTGGGGGCACGGTAGTACCCCCGCCAAGACGAAGCACACACAAGAAGCAGGGCACTACCTACCTTTTCTCGAAGCGTTTCGTCATATTTTTATAACCTCATAGCTTCGGCCTGGATAATGCTAGAGAGCTCAAATTCTCAAAATAAAATGTAGTTGGCAAACTTATAAAACACACTAAGTTTCATGTTTCTGGCTTTGGATTTTATTAATACCTAAAATACGTCGATTTCGTCACTGGCTGACTCCCTCAGTCGCTCATCAGAACTTCTACCCAAAGTCTTAGAAAGCGGAAATTTCGTATGCAGGCTAGGATTTGCACACAAACAACAAAAAACATGAATAAAGTAACTTTTACCCTCCAACCCTTGAAATGGGAGGTGCAGGTCTGTTCATAAAATAAAACTTCTAGGGTACTTCCCGAAAAGCGGAAATTGGTATGCAGGCTTGCGCACAAACAAAAAATATATATAAGAAATTTGTAACTTTCACCCTCTAGCTTCCTTAAAGGGAGGTGGAAGTCTATTTGCAAAACTTACATAACGCTTTCACTGTTAAAAAGTTTTCAGATACAATGTAGAGCCAAGCCCCTAACTCTAGGAGGCCTAACTCTACAAACCTTACATCTTGGTCAAAATGTATGCATAAACGATTGCATAACACAACATAAAGACCAGTGACTTAATTTCTTACCATAAGCCCATAGGAGTGTCTGTGCGACGGCCATGAAACGGCCAAGCAGTACATTTTGACCAAGATGTAAGGTTTGTAGAGTTAAGCGTTCTATAGCTAGGGGCTTGGCTCTACATTCGATCTGATAACTTTTTAACATTGAAAGCGTTATGTGAGTCTTGGCAACCTACTTTACATGAAATGTTTTTGGTGGGTACCTAACAAATTAATCGTACGGAACGTGAACCCTCTCCACGCGAGTTTAACTCGCATTTGTCTGGTTTTTTGTTCTTGCTTAAGTGAAAAGAATTCCAGCGTACAAATATGGGGCTTACTAGGTTCACGAAACTACTATTAAAATACTGTTACTGGAGCGTATCATACTTTACCAAACAGACGCAACCCTCGACCTCACGATGGCGTCAAAGTCCGGGACCCTCGCTTTGGCGAACATGTTGAAGGCACTGCAAAATCTTGTTAGTTTCATAAGGGTTCGGTAAGCATCATTGTACTGAACCCTTAATGAACTGTATATGTTTTTTGTGAAGTTGCACACCACTTGGCAGGTGTACATAGATAAGCAATAAGCTTCGAACAGAGTGTTCTTTAAGTCTTTGATGCACTTCACAAATTTTCGCGCGAGCATGTTACTCCTCACTAAGAGGGCCCTACGTTTTCTTTCTATTTCATAATCGTCCTGAAGTTTTGCCGTCAAAATGTGCCCTAAGTTTTTAAACTGCTTTACGACCTTTATGATCGCACCATTCAAATACAGACTGGGTATGTTCCCAGGACCGGCTCCAGACCTGAATACCATAGATACGGTCTTGAGAACGTTATATTTCAGTCCGTGAGCATCAGCGTAATGCTCACAGACAGACAGCATAGTTACAGCATAGGTCAAGGCAACTTTGGTTCTTTTGAGTTCCACGATCAGATTTTTGATATACAGGTTAAACAGGTCCGGAGAAGTCAAGCCACTTTGGCAAATACCAAAATCTAACCTTTTAGTACTAGTGAAAGTCCGACCCCATTATAATACTTTACAAAATATTTATTAAATATAATTTAAAAAAAAAATACAAAGTAATAACTAATCTGAAATGAATTAAAGAATTTATAGAGATATGAGGAACAGAGTGTAAAGTGCACTTATACCTCCATAGAAAAAAGGGAGGATCCTCCGACCAGACGGCTGTCGTGTCTGGTGGGCAACTACCCGACGTTTGATGTCGGGACGTTCTCGTATATATGCTAGCAGCGTAGCTCGCATGTGGCGATGTAGATGTCGCTACACATTTACTGGGATCGACAATAAAATAGTAGCAATAGTATTTAAAACTTAATAATTAGAAAGAAGGAAAGACTCAAGTTTATTTGGACACAGTTCGTGGAACACAAAATACAAATAAAAAAGTGAATGTAATGTTTAACAACAACAGTGTGTGCCTCACGGCTGCGCCAAAACGATTAATTTCAGCACACACACAGATGCTGTCTGACGCTGGTTTTCTAATGAACCTTTAGGGACAAGTGACGGCGTACAAACAGTTTCAACATACCTAGTACATATTTTTTATACTTATATGTCGGAAATACGTTGAATCAATCATTTTGATTTGACTAATCGGGACGCCGCGCCGGTGCCACCAGGTGGCGCTGGACAGAGTCTATAACGCTAGCACTTGTTAAGCAGTGAACACGTTTAGAAACTGTCGCGCGTTCCGTAATGTTTTGTCGTGTACCTACAGTGTGTGATTCGCTAGTGTGATTAATTTGATCGTACATTATAATTTGATTTGAATTGCAAACGGTTTTTCTATTGCGCAATAACCAAAATTACCCATAGTACGCCCACAGTAGTGGAGGTATGGCTGATAATAACGAGAGAGACATAACTTCTCCGTCATATAAATAAATGAATAAACTAGTACTTAATCAAACGTAAGCACAAAAACAAAAAAATAAATAAAGAATATAACAAGAAACTGTCTCGGCAAAACCTGTTCTTAACTTCTTAGTGATTATTTGTTTTGAGGTGCGCAGTGAACATTGAATACAGTTTTAAGCTATGCAAAGATAGACTAGCGAGGTCTACAGCTCACAGTGTCACGTATTATGATACAAGTGTGCTATGTTGGTCATTACACCCGAGGCGGTATTATTCGCGCGAGCCGTAGTCGAGCGCGATAAGGGAGCCGAGTGAGTAATGATCAATGCACACGGGGTTCATACGACGTTTTCTAACATACTTGCGAGGAATAAAACAGACTTGTATTGTTATTAACGTTTAATTATTGAAACAATTAGTGAAAGTACAATTCTCGAAATAATCCCGAACAGATTTAGTTGGCATTTTTACAGTTTGTGTTATGGTATTGGCATTATTAATAATTTCGTTATTTTCGTTTTCTTGTGAAAATGTCGGCGATCATGAAATATTTTCATAGGAGTTGGATGAATGTGCTAAATATAATGGCTCATTAGTGGGAGCAGGAGGTACTAAATAAACAGTGTCACGAGAAGTAGATCGTCGCGGTTCAGGGCAAGACTTCTTCGTCTGTGGCTCCAAATTAATTGCACGTGTTATTTTAGCACTAATGCTTGCCTTGTTATGAATAAAATCTGCGACATAAGGTTCAGCGACTGCGTCAAATCGCCATCTGCCATGACGCTTTAAAGTTAATATATCGGCTCCCGAAACATCCAGTAGTGTAGCCGAAGTTCTTCAAAAACTTTGCCCAGTGAAAGAATCAGCCTCGGACATATTTAAATACTTTGCAATTACTCTTAGCATTCCTCTAAATTTATTGATACCAGTGGGTTGAGCTGTAAATTTACCTTTTTGAAAGTTTTGGAAAAAGCGGTAATTTTTTGCATTTGTTGAACGGAGAGCTTGATATATTTTTACTATTTCATAAAACGGGCCATGGATTGCAAAAGTTCGTGGAATCTTGTTTTTAGTATTGGTAATCTTAACGAGAAGCATTTCACCGTCTACATCCTTGTTGTTATATCTTTAAGCTCTTGACGTCTACACGCACCAATAATACCAAATACAAAGAGATCAAATAGTTAGTTGTAAGCACTTATGCTACACTAACGTAAGTATAGAAATGATACATTTAGATTTATAAAGTAAGTACAGTCAAATCTACGTTTTGCCTTTGTTCTCGACGTGAAGTTGAAATTTTTGATAATAATTAACCACACAATGAAAACGTTAACAAATACAAAGGAAAATGGCGCGCTGGTTTTGTTTTTTCCGCGCGCCGCGCTAGCGATGTGCGCGCAATTGTAAATAAAGGCACTGGCAAAACCTATAAACAGCCTATATAAAAAAAAAAGATAAAATAATGTTTTAAATACGCAAATTAAGGTTAAAATGTAGTGAAAAATATATAATTTGATGAAATAATAATAATTTTGATGATTGATTAATCATATGTAACCTAAAATAGTTTATTTATTCACAAAAATATTTTTTGTTTTTAAACGTAAACACTCTTTGCGGAGATTGCTATAAGAAATGTAAATTAAAAAACACTAGTGTGGTAATGTAAAGTAAAAAAAACACGAGTGTATAATAAGCTAAATGAACTTAAATGCGTTGCCTTAAGAGTCACTTTACAAGCAAGTGTATTGAAATAGTTATTTATGATACTAGTGCGGTAAGTTGGTTTTTACAAACAAGTAGACGAATGTAAGCCCGAGACGAAGTCGAGAGCTTACTATAGTCACGGGTTTGTAAATACCAATTTCCGCACGTGTGTCATACAACGCTTTTCAACATATTTGCGAGAAAACAGTACAATATTAATATCGGATTCCTTTTTTTTTTATTATTACTTTGTTTATAAATATCAGTCGGGAAGTCACAACAATCTTTGACGTTTCTATTAAGAAAATGGCGCGAATTGCAAATGGCGCCTCCTGCGCTTGGTGAAAATTGGAACTACATCTTGTGTAATTTTCTCTTTAGTATTAAAGTGAGACAAACGTATTGAGCAAAAGCGCTTCCAAGGAGGTTCGACTATTCAGCTTATTTATTCTCGTAATGTCAAACTCCTTGGTGGAATTTTTATATACTTTTTATGGAAATTAAAAATAAACCGTAAAGGATACGCACGGCGCTATACAACGGAGTATGCGGTAAAACAGGTACTTACGTGTGAGTACCTATTTCACCGGCTTATTCCCAAAATCCCCCCTGAAATCCCCTTGAGGGGGAAAAAGGGATTCTAAAAAAAAATATGTCTCAAAATCCCCCCTGATAATCCTTCCTAGGGGGGAAAACGGGAATCTAAAAAAATAAAGTTTCGAATTCCCCCTGATAATTCCCCTAAGTGAAATCAATAAAAATCAATGTCCCGAAATCTCCATTGAGGTTATTAAAATGTTGGGAATGTCTCTGCTACCAGCGCTGGTCGCTGGTGCTGGTTGCCTAAATAATTACCGCAGCAACCAACAGATGTTTTATTTAGATAACCTAGACTAAAGGGAATAATTTTGACCATTCAAAGACTAATAGGAGCCCCGCGAGGTGGGGCTTCGTCGACTTAGGCAATAAAACTAATATAAATTGTATACTGAATTGTTTTATGTTATTCGAGTTTAAATACTTTAAATAGGCAGACATGTTCTTGTTGTTTATTATTAGTAAAAAGTGTCTCTCTTTTAGCGATAAGACCGCCCATTGTGTCACCTTATGTAATTTTTATGGTGTACAATTGTAGGTAATAAAGAGTATTCTATTCTAGTAATTGTCACTATAATAGTATAAATGCAAAAGTGCGTTTGTTTGTTTACGTACTCCCTATGCAACGCGATATAACCGAAGTCGCAAGCAACAACATTACTTAAGTACTTCAAAAAATCACAAATTGAAAATACCACGTTATTTTAAATTACAAACAGTAGGTACCTAATGCACTATTGGCATTATTTCCCAAGGACCTTTTCCTGGTGACGAAACGGCAACTTTACGTAAAATAGATCATAAAACACGTGCGCTTACAAGACCTCATGCTGTTCCTAGTTGGTCACTTACATAATATTAGTATTATATTTTTTCTTTATCGTTGTACATACTTAATTTTAACATTATGTAAATTGCCGAAAAACTTGTTAATTGTTTTATATTTAAGTAAGTGATGCTATTAAGGGAAACTTTCAGGGGAATATGCTAAATAATTTAGTTTTTCTAGGTAGGTAGGAATTTTGTTTAAACTGTTTTAATAGTAGTTACTACTATTCAAAACAGTTTAAACAAAATTGTAGTAAATTAAATTAATTATTGTAAAAAAAAGTATAGTAAAAAAAACTGTAGTTAGTAACAATAATGTTACTAAAATCAACCAATTGCCCTCATCGTTGTTTATTTGTGATTGTGTTTACTTTTCATCACATTTTATGATTACAAAATTCTGTGAAAAAAATAAAGACTGATTATATATTATATTATATTGTCGGTTTTTTGTTTATTACATTTTATAGAATCTGTATATAATCACTATTTTTTGTTTATTTACTTAAAGAGCGTAGAAATTTAAATTAAAAATAGGGTGGAATATGGAAATTAGTCTAAATGAAAGGGCGGATTTCGGTTCTTTTTTTGTATTAGGGTTCCGTTTTCCTGCTTGAGGGAGATTTTCTCAGGGGGGAATCTGGGAATAAATCGAAATGAAAAGGGGTATTTCAGGACTTTTGTTACATTAGGGTTCTGTTTTCCCCCCTGAGAGAATCTCCCAGGGGGAAAATGGGAATAGGTCGAAATGAAAAGGGGTATTTTGGGACTTTGTTTTACATTGAGTTCCATTTACCCCCCCAAAGGGCGATTCTCTCAGGGGGGATTTTGGGAATAGGTCGAAATGACAAGGGGGATTTGGGGACTTCTTTTTACATTGAGTTCCATTTTCCCCCCTAAGGGCGATTTTGGGAATAGGTCGAAATGACAAGGGAGATTTTGGGACTTCTTTTTACATTGAGTTCCATTTTCCCCCCTAAGGGGGATTCTCTCAGGGGGGATTTTGGGAATAAGCCGACAATCTATATCACCCATTAGCACATAACCGAAACTAGTCAGTATAGCCGGGGGTGCGCGGGGGGTGCCTGAGTCAACCCTATCTCCTAAATAAATAAAAGGAAACAGCAGTGCTCCAAGTACAACGCCGATTCCACCTGGTACATTCCAGGTCGGGTCGGCAAGCAGTAAATTATTTAAATATGACATACTATTAGCATTATATAATCTAATAAAACTAGCGTGAAATCTATCTGTAATGCAATCAACAACTAACGCGTGTATATAATACTTAATGTGAGGATTAATCCGAGATTTCATATGGAGATAAATAAAGCCGTGTACAGGTCGTGAGGTCATACCAACACCTTGTAAAGACGAATTGCGTAATTTAATTATGGGTAAGTTCAAACGTTTACAATAGTCCACAGTAATTAAATTAATTTGCGATCCGTTATCTATTAAACACCTGATAACAAGCTTATCTCTGTCGTTGCTATTACATGCATATACCTGCGCGGTCGCTAACAAAACACGGCCTGCAGTCTCGACATAGATAGCGATCCCTCTACAACCAAATTCCGTCGATAAGTCCCAACGATCCGGATAAAACGATATTTGGTAGTCTCGACACTCAAACTTGTCGATTGTCATCAGTATTTGACGTCACAGTGTCGCAAAAATGTTTTGACAGTCCGCAGTGATTCGTTAGCATCGTAAACTTGTATTGTTTTGGTGTTTGCAAGTAATTATTAACAAAAACTATGCTGAATGGGCGTATTCGAAGGTGTGTCTATGTTTATGTACCGATGAGGCTTTTAAGTCCACCTGTTTATAAGATCCGGACATACTACATGCGAACGATCGTCGCCGGCAATCACCACATTAAAGGGAGCCAAATACATCTAAATATCATTGAAGGGAGCGAATCGTCCGATCTTCGTGTATAAATAAATAACACACAACTGCAAATAATTTTTTTAACTTTATTTAATCTCCAATATCAAAATCCTCTCCTAAGTTCACACATTCTAATTCTAGACACTGGGTACACGAGACATGTTGCATACTTATCCACACGGCATTAACAATGCACTCAGTAGTTTAATAAAGTGGCTCGACAATATATCCGTGTGATAAAATCTCCAAAATATCCGTGAGAGCCATGAATATAAATTGCACTAGTCAAACTGTAGAAAAACAATAGGTATAATAATCACAAATTTCTAGGGATCTTAATTGGCAGCCAGTTAACTAGGAAGGCACAGGCAGAGGACAATTTTAAAAAAGACTCATAGTACATCGGCATGTATGCTACTGAATGCTGCATAATTTATCAAAAAAGTTAAGCTGTCGACAATATTGGTTGCTTACCATGGTTTGGTACTTTCTGTTTTAAGGTTTGGTGTTTCATGATTAACCTTCCCATGGCTTCGCATCCTTGAAGTAGCCATATTTGTAAACACTAATAAACATGTACTTTCTACCTCAAATGAATCTATAAAACATGGTAGAGATATGAGATCTCAATAGATAGATAGAAAACTGTTTATTAAGTACACCATAAAAAATACAGATATTTTACATAGGGTAACAAAATGTCAACGGGCAATATCAGAACTTGATATGCACGGGATTCTTAAGCTTCTTTACTCAAGATAAAATTATCTGTATCACACCTCCCCTTTATATAATTATAATACAATACCTAACAATATTAAAGATACACCATCGCAAAATTTTTGAAAACAGCTAACAGCATCATTAATAGAATTTTTTATTATTCTGTACAAGAATTCTTAGCCGGTAGGTTAACTTAATTTTAATTTAGTTTTTGTGATTAATTTAAATTATGTACTAAATTAGCCTCCTATATTAGGAACAATGTACATAGATTCCTCACAACTATAACAACTGATTTTAATAATGTACATTCTTTATAAATACATTCTAATAATATAATAATTCTATTGAAAAATAAATAACAGACAATCACAAATCATGTTTTCAACTTTATTAAATTTCTATTATCACAATCATCTCTTATGTTCACATATCCTAATAATCTACACACTGTTTACTCGAGGCATGTTGCATATCTGTCGCAAAATCTTTATCAAATGAAAATGTAAACTTTAATTAGGTATTCACTTAGTTCACATTGTTTTTTTCTTCTTTTACCTTGTTCCCTCACTACAGCAGATAGCGACGACTAATGCATGACGTTTCTCCAAGCTATGTGGCCTTCTGAAGTGTGGACCGTTGCTTCATGCTGCTATGCTGCCTCATGAGTCCTCAAACAGTCTTTATGTGGTTATGTGACGGCAAATCACACGAAAATGAAAATCCCTTGGACTTGTTCATTTCTGTACCTTTACAGAATAACAGGAGACGTGTTTACTGAGCTCCTAGGTGAACTTTAGCCATTTATTGAAATACATCAACTTTACGGACTCTAGTTTAGTCTCAAGTGTCTTTTAGCGCAGCTATTGTATACTTTAATGAAAAACTATATGCAGTGGGGTCGCCGCTTGAGCCGAAATGGGTTAGCCGAGTAATAATATGCTGAAACCTTGTCGTAATGTATGAAAAGTTATTATTTATGTAAATGTCATTGAACGTACAAAGTTTGCTTGCAATGACAACAAATAAACAAGACCCTATGGACCACAGAGTATCTATGGACTTGACATTGACACTTCACAATTTTGGCATTAGGTTAATAATGTTGCAAGAAGACAGATTTTAATGTCCTTAGATATTTAACAAGTTATTTTAATTCTTTAAAATGATTATCGCTACTAATCAGTTTCCATGAAAAATTGTGTTTCCAAGATATGGTTTACATAGCCAATATACAATTTTCAAGAAAAATATTTATCATGATTATATCATGTTCTCTAATTTTCCCTGTATTTAAGGAGAATTTGTTACGGCTAATAATTGTCTTTGAAAAATGTCTTTGGTTGTCGCAAACTGCTGATTGTTAAATAACACTGAAAATAATCGCTTGCCGTAACGATGCTTACGACAAATGCAAGTCTCTACATCCGAGATACCGTGCAAAATCTTCCATAACCTTGAAATAAAGATGTCGGTACGCTAGCGAAGTCACAGATAACTAGAGCGAAGAGCGTATGCTTAGTTCGGTTTTTTCAAACACAATTATTGGCCGTAACAAATTCTTCTTGAATATAGGAAAAATTAGAGAACATGATTTCATAAAAAGAAATATTTTCATTGAACATTGTACAAGTGGCTATGTAAAACATATCTTGCGAACACAATTTTTCATGGAAACTAATTAGTAGCGATAACCATTTTAAGGGGGATGCGCCAAGAAAGCCCGCGAAATTCAAAATTACTTACGTTTTTTGAAATTTGCAGGTCAGTATCAGGTTGTATGGTGATCTGAATATGATTCGCGACCGTATAAAATATGGCTTTACAGAATTATAATCATTAGAATCAGCAATACGTTCATTGCGTTGCGAATCATATTTTAATCCAAATACAACCTGACAGTGACCTGCAAATTGCAAAAAAGTAACAAAATATGAATTTCGCGGGCTACCATAAAGGTTCCACCTTAAAGACTTAAAATAACTTGTTAAATATGTAAGCATATTAAAACCTGCCTCTGCAACATTATTAACCTAATGCCAAACTTATGCAGTGTCAATGTCAAGTCATTATGGTCTTGTTTATCTGTTGTTATTGCAAACAAACTATTTATTTTCAATGATAGTTGCCTAATCATTTTTCATACATATGACAAGGATAAAGCATATTATTACTCGGCTAAACCATTTTGGCTCAAGCGGCGACCCCACTTGCATATAGTTTCTCATTAAAGTACCAATAAAACCGCTGCGCTAAAAGACACTTGAGAAGTACTACAGAAACTCCATAAGGCTGTTGTATTTGAAGACCTTTAGCAAGTTCACCTAGGAGCTCGATAAACACGTCTCCTGTCGTTCCGTATAGGTACAGAAATGAACAAGTCCAAGGGATTTTCACTTTCGTGAGATTAGCCGTCTCATAACCATTATCAAGGCTGTCGGAGGACTTGTCAGGCAGCATGAAGCCACGTTCTACACTTCAGAAGACCACATAGCTAGGAGATGCGTCAATAGTCGTCGCTATCTGCTGTAGTGAGAAAAAAAAAGAAGAAAGAAAAACAATTTGAACTAAGTGAATAGTGTTAGTTTACATTTTCATTTGATAAATATTTTTCGATAGGTCAGGATACCTATTGAAGCCGTGGGTGCTGGCTGGCTGTGTGACTCGCCGCTCTAATACTTGCGGAAGTGATGATGACGTCACGCTGAAGTAGTTGCACGAAGGCTGCGCTGACGTTCATGCTCGGAGTCACCAGTATAGAGGTATGAGGAACAGGGTGTAAAGCTCACTCATACTCTATGGAAAAGGGAGGATCCTCCGACAAGATGGGGTATGCGCGGTCAGTACACACCCGTTGATCTGTATGCAAAAATCTTAATTAAGGAACTATGGCTAAATAAAATAGGCTGGGATGAAGTTACTCAGGACTCCATCATCAATCGGTTTAACGATTTTACGCGCGATTTTCCCTCACTCTCTTCTCTAAAGATTCCTCGCCACATTGGCGTCTTTAAAACATGTTGACGAGATCAGCAAGAACACGAGCACGCCCACCACCTCCGGACTCTTCGCTCAGCTTCGCCTCGCCGCCGCCGATATCCAGCCCCACTATGAGCGTTGTGACAACACCGGCCGCGGCAGTTGCGTCGAGCTCCAGCGACGAGTATTTTTCCCCGCCGACGTCGCCAACACCTGTACGTCGGCAGGGGAGAGGCCGGCCACCGAGGAGCTTGGGACTTAGGGGCCATCCGGCTCCGAGCCGGGTCCCCGCTGCCGGTGGTTGTGTGCAGCGCATGAGATGGACTCAGTCTATGAACGAGAATGTCGTGCGCGCATATTACAGGTCTACAGAGGGGGGAACTAATCTCACTGCGTACCGTGGTAGGATGCTGTCTGTGTTTCAGGAACTTGAACCAACCGTCAACGTCTCGGCTCAACGACTTTCGGATCAGGTGCGAGTTATCCAACGCAGTCATAGGTTGGACGATGCCGCACTTGGTAGGCTTCGCTCAGAGCTGAGCAACCATATCGTCTCGAGTCCAGCACAAACCGCGGTACAAATACCGCTGCGGTCTACTCATGGCGTAGAAGTGGAAGATGATAGGGTTGCTTCAGTAAGTAGCCAGTACAACGCCCGATTGAGGAGCGCACTGAAGGATGCATTTCATGAGTATAGATCCACGCCGACCGAAATTAGACCCCGATTACCACGCCTGCCTATGCACAAAAAAATAGGGCGCTGGTGTGTGCCCTGGACTCGCATCTTAAGAATGTGTTTGAGAGCAGCGAGAATCTCGTTGATACACATTCGATCCTGTATTGCGCGGCTGTTGCGGCATGTCGTTTAGCGAACGTCAAGTTCCCAAACTGTGACGGGGCTACTCGACCAAAACCTGCCGTACCAGCCTGGCAGTGCAGTATCGAGCGTCGTATCAATGAGGCCAGGGTACTCGTCGGCAAACTATACTGCTTCAGGGAGGGCAATACACGACCACGAGTGATGTGCTTAGTGTGGCGGGCATTCTCGGGGACTGAAATCAGCCCTCAGGAATACATGTCCCGTTTCACAGAGCGCATCGACTTCCTGAAGCAGAAAGTTTGTGCATGGGCGAGCCGTATTCGGCGGTATAAGCAGCGGGTTGATCAGGTACACAGAGGTACACACAGAATCGCAAGTTCCAGAGCCATGAGAGATGGGTATATAGAGCTTGGGAGCGACCTGAACAAAATGTGACAGATGAGTGCCGCCAGGATGATGCCGCCACGATTACATTCTCGTGCAACATCTGGTCAGTGCCCGTCTGTCACGTTGAGGCTGACTGGATACTGGATGTCAAGCGGGTGTGTGAAACTGTACCAGAAATGGAAGCGGTACTAATTACGCCATTAGACTTCGCCAAAGCAGTCCGTCCGTTACCGAATTGGAAATCACCGGGACCGGACGGATTGCACAACTTTTGCTTGAAATGGCTAATTAGTTCACACACCTGCCTGGCATCTCAGTTCCAAGCATCCTTAGAGTCCGGGTCGCTTCCGCAGTTTATAACAACAGGCGTTACTCATCTGCTCCATAAGTCAGGTAGTTCCAAGGATCCCAAGAATTATAGACCGATTACGTGTTTGTCAACGATCTATAAACTTCTTTCATCCATTTTGAGAGCGAAAATTAACACGCATATTGAAAATAACTCGATTATGTCAGCCTCTCAAAATGGATGTAGGAACGGATCCCGTGGTACTAAGGAGCTACTCCTCATCAATATGGCCATTAGCCAACAGGTTCGTCGATCCCGCAAGGATTTGTCGACATGCTGGATAGATTAGAAGAAGGCCTACGACTCAGTGCCACATACGTGGCTCATGAGGGTGCTGGAGTTGTACAAGATAGATACAACTCTACGCACCTTCCTTGGGTCGTGTATGGGGCAATGGAGGATGGTTCTTCGCTATCCAGGGTGTCAACAGATCCAGGGGAACTACTTACTACTGTTTACTAATAAATAATTCATAATTTTTTTTGTTCTTGGCAATATAGGTACAAACCTAGCGTCGAAAATTGGAGTCAGCACCATCACCACCGCTGTAGAATCACCACCCAGTCAATTATTTAACTCGCTTGTAATCCTCCTTATGGATGAGGAACAAGTAGGTAGTATTATCCATGACCTCCGCAGTGACTGCGCTTCAAGGTGGGATAATATTCCCACCAGAGTTATCAAGAGCTCGCGTATCACCTTAACCCCCGTAGTCACTCATATTTGTAACCTGCCTATAGACTCTGGAATCTTCCCTGAAGTTTTTAAGAGAGTCGTCGTGCATCCTTTATATGTATAAAAGCGGGGGCAGGACAGTGTCACAAACTATAGACCTATTTCGGTTTGGGTACGCTTTCAAAGATTCTGGAGGGAATTTTGAGCAATTGCTTAGTCAGCTTTCTGGAAAAACATAAATTAATAGCTCAAAACCACGTACGGCTTTAAGACTGGAATTTGTAGAGGATGCCGTTGCTGCCTTCAACCCAAACCGTCGCCGTCTGCCTGTGCTGCTGTCGTCGTCGTTACCTGGTAAGCAAACAAGATAAAAAAACAGTAATTTAAAAAACTAAAAAACCCGACTGCGTTTCTGTGTAATTCGGAAATGTAAAAACCCTAAAACAAGAAAGTCGTCATACCTTAAAAATCGCCAAAGTTGCTAAGGCAATGCTTATAAGCCTCAAAACTATATAAATATTTAACAATATTTTTAAATACAAGAAAAATTGTAGCAGTCGGGACTCATTCTAGAAAGTCAGCCGTCTAAATCTGCAATGTATTCTATGTATACGCTCTGAATTCACTAAGCCTCTATTTCTAGACTGGGTCCCGACTGCTACAATTTATCTTCTCTTTTTATTTTTTAACCGACTTTCCCAAAAAGGAGGAGGTTCTCAATTCGTCTGTATGTTTTTTTTTTTTTTTTTTTTATTATTTTTTTTTTTTTTTTTTTTATGTTTGTTAGCTCATAACTTTTTTCTGGTTGAACCGATTTGGATGGTTCTTATTGTATTTGATAGCTGGTGCTTCACATGTGGTCCCATTTAAATTTGATTAAGGTCTGACCAGTAGTTTTTGAGTTATTCTTAATACTGCATATTTTTTCCACTTAGTTTATATGGATGATGTGTTAATAATTTCCTGTCACTGTTATTTACACACCAAGTAGTGGTATACGAATTTGTGTGGGGTAGGTACCGTAACTAAAAAGTGAAAAATAAAAACTTTTTTACAAAAAAACAACCGACTTCCAAAAAAAAACACTAAAAGACGTGAAAAATAACTTTAATTTCGGAAGTCGGTGGTCAAAAACGAAAACACAAAACCAAAGACACCGACTTCCGAAATTAAAGTTATTTTTCACGTCTTTTAGTGTTTTTTTTTTGGAAGTCGGTTGTTTTTTTGTAAAAAAGTTTTTTTATATCCAGTGTCACTCTCACAGTAAATACGAATCTAACGACACCTCTCAATCTAAAATCCATTAAGCCGTTCAGGCTGCAGAGCGTGCCGAACAATTGTACATACATACATACATACTCTCGAAAAACATAACCCTCCTTCTGGCGCAGTCAGGTAAAAAACTGAACTGCTATGGCATCTTCTTAGACTTAACCAAAGCTTTTGACACGGTCTCTGTCCCTCGACTTATTTCAAAGATGGAAAGCTCAGGAGTGCGTGGCGTAACTCTTAAATTATTTAAAGATTATCTCTGCGTTAGATCCCAGTGTGTTTTCATTGATTCAATCTACAGTTAGTAGTAGTAGCATATTAGGACCGACATTTTTCCAAATATACATCAAGGATCTATGCAAGTTCTCCATGTCTAATTGCGAAAATTTCTTATATACAGACGATACAACACTTTTAGTGTTTGTCAAAGACTGGGAGCGAGCCAGTGATAGAGCAGAATACTCGCTTCGGTTGATAATGAACTGGTTGTCAACTAACTTGCTGACGTTGAATTTAGATAAGACGAAACTAATCAGGTTCTACCGCCCACATTCGGTAACCCCATCCTCATTCTCTCATAAAATTAAAGCTCACACTTGTCCGCCTCGTCAGTCAGTGGGTTGTTACTGCCTTACTCTTAGCACAGTTTCCAATATCAAGTACCTGGGAGTGATTACTGACGAAGAACTTAACTGGCACGTGCATATAGAGACACTTTGCACTATAATCAGAAGTCTAATATATATTTTTAAAGAACTCAGGCACTTCGCCAATTCTGAAACTCTGACTCGTGTATACCTCAGCCTTTGTCAGTCTATCATTATGTACTGCATCCCGGTCTACTGGGAATAAAGGGACTATAGTGAGTTGCAATAAAGTTCCATGTGGAACTAGCTACATGGAACTACGGGTAATAAAGGCCTAAAGTTTGTTAATACTCCCACTAGTTCCATACTCGGAATTAGTGAGTTGCAGTAGTTCCATGTGGAACTAGCTACATGGAACTACTGGGAATAAAGGTTACTAAGGGGTATCGTGTTACTCATTAACTGGGTTGTGGAAGTCAGATAGGCAGTCGCTCCATGTAAAATGGTGGTATTTAGCAGGATCCAGTTAGACTGGAAGCTGACCCCAACATAGTTAGTGACAATAAACCATTATGGTTGGAAAGCAATTACGAGGTCGATTATACAAAGTTTCCACAGTGGTTATATCAGATTTTTAATAAAAACTCATATATGGAACAAACAATACAATTTAATGTTAAAGCAATTGGTGGAGTACAAATTCGCGAAATGTCATGTATGTAATGTCCATAGATTTCTTTTATCTATGGTTATGTCCAACAAAATAGTATTATTATCATGAATATGAACTCCACCAATTGCACAGCGAGACCTGGCAGCCCTATGGAGTTTTACTCTTCTTCTCTTTCTTCTTCTTCTTCTCTCACCTAGACGAGGCCTAAGTCCCAACAGTGAGAACATTATAGGCTGATTCTGTTGATACAAAATTAAAAAGCGTTTCTGTCGTAACTGAAAGTTACAATAAGAAAATAATTTTCCTCCTTCATAGTAATATGGTTTCAATAATACCCGGTGGTTTTCCGTGTTCGTAACACGGATCACGTATGTTTGCGTAAAGGTACAAGTCCGCAACAGAGTGCAGGCAGCAGCAGGCGACGTGTCGCCGTGACACTACTGGCTTCTATGTATTTCTATGATAACGTCGTGTCGAAATACCTTCCGTAGCTAGACGGAAGGTATTTCATAGAAATACATAGAAACCAGTAGTGCCGCGGTGACACGTCGCCTGCTGCTGCCGCCTGCAGTAATCTACGGACTTACATACGTACACATCTTTACTTCCTTATGATTAGATGTTTTCCGTTCGAACGAATGTTTTCTCTTCCCAGCATTCGCGTCTGATCATCTTCAGCATGATACCCTGGTCCTTTGGTTGTGTGATGAAGGTTCTAGGGTCTAAGATCAGAGTCTCCGGCATGCCGTCAGCCAGTTCCACTCTGTACTTCTCCAGGATGCTGATGAGACCAGACATTACTTGCATCTTTGCGAAACGCCATCCTGAAAAACAGATATTTTTATGTTTAATATACAAAATAAAAATGACATATAGACGATCTGATAGTTCTCATGTATGTACAAAGACATAGATTTGTAATGAATCCTGCTTGGTGTTCTAGAAATCCCTAGTCCGAGAAGAAAATTTTACTACCAAATTAATATTATCGATACATGCAAAATATTTTTTCTTAGTGCCTTATTTAATAATGGCTGCTGGATTAATAATGGTAGTATGACAATAGCAAAAAATAAAATATACTGAGGAGGGCATAGTCTACTCTTGACAGCCCCGGGACATCTAAAGGAGATCTCTGGAAACCATACTGGGTCCTATCCTGTGCTTTGTCATTGACAAGTTGTTTGACGAGATGAGTCATAATGTTGAGGCATCGCAAGTGACCCGCTTAGCAGCTCTACAGCCTGAACGAATCCTAATCTTAGGACATGGCAAGATCAATGATGACGAGTATTGATAAAGAAGTGTAAGGAATTATGATTACCTATACATATCCTGGGACCCGATCCAAAAGGGAAGAATGTGTAAGGCTTAACATAGTCTTTATTTTCAGGCAGAAATCGTTCTGGTTTGTACTTCTCTGGTTCCGGAAAATAGTCAGGATTGTGGTGCATGTGGTAGACTGGGATATGGATTCGGACCCCTACGTCTAGTTTCAGGCCCGTAGGGAGGACATAGTCGTCCATGACCTCGCGGGTGAGGATAGCTAGCACGGGGTACTTTCGAAGGGTCTCGTACATACAAGCTTCCAAGTAGGGCAGCTCATGCACGCACTCGTAGTTCAGTTTGTGCCCGTGACGTCGCAGGAACTCGTCAACCTCCTCGGCCGCTCGTTGCTGCTCCACCTGGTGCTTTGCAAGCTCAAACAGAGTGTAGCTCATGGTGGTCGCGGATGTCTCGAAACCCGCTGCGAAGAACTGGACGCACTGCGCCACCAACAACTCATCATCCACCTTCAATTGTACCTTCTTGTCAGCGCCAGTCTTTGCGTTACTTATACTGTCTCCAGTTATGTAATCCTCTTTTTTTAAAGTCAGAACTAGGTCCACAAAGTCGTTCCTCACTGAAGGCTTGTAGTCTCGTTTTTCGAACACTCTTTTCAACAATTTTGAGAAGACTTGGTCTACTGTTGGGGGAAAAACTCGAAGTCCCACTCGGTAGAAAATCCCAGGCCAAATGGCCCTGAGATTCATTTTGAAAGCACGATATTTTGAACCTTCGAATATTTTGTTTCCCATGAATTTAAAGGGGTTATTTTCTACTGGTCCCATAGTTTTGGCCTCCACTCCAAAAGCGGCGGAGCAAATGCAGTCCATGGTATACCTTGCGCTGATGTCTCTTATTTCGATGACGTCAGACATGCCAATTTCATAGTCGAGCATATCTTCGAAGACCATGCTACATTTGTCTAACAAATGGTACATATTCTTCATCTTTTCGGAAGAAAAAAGCGGAGTTAGATTTTGTCGGATTATATTCCATTTATCGCCACCACTGAAAAATAGAGTTTGAGTGAGAAGCTCACTTTCAGAGTAATTGGTTACTTCCCTGCCGTGGACGTAGTAGAAATCTTTAGTCATCACATGTTTGATGATCTCGGGGCTGTGCACCACGAGAACAGGCTCCGTGCCGTAGAAAGCTCCGAAGTAAGGTTGATCGATGAACTTTTGGCAAAGTTTCTGTATCATCTTGCCACGATACTCTCGTTGCAAAATGTATTTTCCGTAGTTGCCCAGAAGGAGCAGAGGTTTAACGTAAGGCACGTTCTTAATTTTCCAGTAACCAAACTTTCTTTTAGATATTGAACATATTAAATAAAAGATTATGACCATTAAGAACCCGAGAACGAAGAGGGCGTTCATTTTGGCATCCGTGTTGCTGTCAACTAGTGTATTATTCGTAGGATTATCTATGCTGTCAACTGTGTATAGTTGTAATTTTTTTATCATAAAAGTTTAATAAAAACATAGGCAAACAATCTCCAGCCAGCCAGTCAGTCCTAAAGCTCCTTTATGGGTTTATATGTTCTGTGTCCTAAACATAACCACCGGACTGACAAGAATGCTAATTATACATATACTACCTTCGATCAATAATAGCACTAGATACAGGATCAGGAACAAAAACAAGTCGCTGAAGTGGCCACGTTTACGGCACGGCAAATATAGACACAGGTTTTATAATATTCACAACATCAGTTCATTATAAACCATAACATTCAAGCATAAAATTTACTTACAATTGCAAAATATTTATATCTAAGTCCTTCTGTCATCGGAGAAATGTAAAAGCAATATATAAAAAGTATTTTTTTTATAATATGTACAAAAATATTTATTCTAAAATAAAACTTAAAGACTAAGCAATAAGGTTAAAAACATTTTGTTGACAATTTCATGCTTACTCTATTTTGGAACTAGACGTAGTTCTTGGTATGAAATTTCAATGCTCAGATCACAGTAGCAAATATCTTTAATCGATTAAAAAAAAAATTGTAGGACTAAATTAGTACTACAGTTATTTTTTATAAGACATTGCTATTAATTTTCTGCGGGTTGGCTCATAAAAACCGTATAAAAAAATGGGTGCGTCTTCTCATATACGCGATTTAGAAGTTATAATAAATATTTGTTTTAAATCAAATATTTTTTTCATTTAAATTAAACTGCAAATAAGAGTATATTAAGTAAACAACCATGACTGAAGGTGCGTACGAGGTGGAAGCTTTAAATAATGTATCTGAACAATCGTAATCGGTCTCTTTAAGGGGGATGTGCTAAGACAGCCCACGAAATTCAAATTTTCTTGCGTTTTTTGCAACTTGCAGGTTAGTTTTAGGTTGTATCTTGATCAAAATATGATTCGCGACAATAACAAATGTGTATTTACGTAATTATAATCATAATAATCATCAATACATTTCTCTAATTTAGATTTACTTCGGATTGGTCTGATTTCGAACCAATCCGGAGGAAATCTAACTTAGATGAAAAATAACATATGAAAAACAATACTACTCCGTGCATTCCCTGTTCCAGAACAGTCGATGTTTGTTACAATAGTTGGCGCGTTGTCACAAACATTAATGAAACAATCATAATATTTGCTAAATGATTTATATTTACTTTTTAATTATTTTAATTTTATGATAAACACATACATAATGATATAAACTTATCGAAAAAAATATATTCCTTCCGAAATCTTGGTGTTACGGTGGTTACTTATACAACTTTTGAACGCGCGCTGTGGCATTTTGACGTCTTAGCCGCCGGGACGCTTTTGGTATGAAAAGCATACCAGACTTTTCTAACACTAAATTGTACTCACGCGCTTAGGTATTCCCACTACATTGTACACGTCATATGACGCGTCGGCTCGTGCGTCGAGTGTTTGTAAACAAACCCGATAAGCGGCGTCATTTCTTGGTATTCTGCGACTGTTGTATTTTTTTATGAATGCTAGTGAGTAGGGCTATATTAAAGTGTGCGTTGTATTTGAATATACGAATTTTCCGTTTGTAGACGACTGTTTAAGATGAACAAAGACACTTTTTTCACAGATTCCAACAAGATTTTTTCTAATAAGAAAAACAGGGGTTGTCCTATATGTTTTATGGTTTAAAAAACATGGTGTGTTAGTTCTTCATACGAAACATGAATAAAACCACTTACCACAGTACAATATTAATTATTTAAAAGCATCCAAAGTTGAGACTCACGACGGGTCGCTCGTTCCATGACAGCGAAAATGATATTTTTTAATGTCATAGACTAATTCCTTCTAGGGTTGTCATATCTCAAACGGTTCGGAAACAGATAACGTATGAAACTAAATCCATGGAATTGGAAAGTACTGCTTAATAGTGGTGATACAAGGATAAACAAGGATGAAAATAAAACCAAAAAAAATTGGTATGACTTTCACACCATGGGCGCAAAACTCTGAACACGTTTTGGTAGGAAATTCATACCATGGGCGCATTGCGGTGACCTCACAAACTGATCAAAAGCGTTCCAGCGGTTAACGTTGGCTATGTTTGGACAATACTAATTTGAAATAAGAGCACAATAGTATTTGTGCTCTCATTTTTCGGGCCGTTTTTGAAGCGCTTATCGGGAATCTAGTAGTATTATTGATCGAAGTATACTATATTAAATTATGACGAGTGATTTATGACAATATCTATCTTTAGATTTCGGAAATATACCACTTTTCTGCCTTTTTGTAACGAACCCACTTTTTAATTATTTCTTAAAAAAAATCGGCTCAATTATATTAGGTGAGCTACTCGTGATCACGATAATTTCAAACAGACAAAAAAAAACCTCTCATGTAAACAGTACGTTCCTACAGACAATCGCATGCCTAGATAAAACACTAAACTTTAAGCACCAATTTCACCGATCTCTGCTGTTACTAAATGCCAGATTATGCATTTTGACGGACTATTTTTCGTAGAGAGATAATCAAATAAAAAAAAGATCGTCAAATGGCATAACGGCACATTTAGAATAGTCACAGTATGGTGAAACTGGCCCATAATGTACAAACCGTATGTCAATGCTTCCTTGGTCAGTGACACAGAGTACTTTTTATGTCAGTGGTAACTAGAGGTGGTAGAGTGCGCGCAAGATAAGTCTGCGCGCATCTTTGACCTTCAAGACTATATACCTGCCAGCACTTTAAATCACTTTCGGCTTAATGATGGCGATTATTTAATTTGGAATACACGGAATACAGCACACTCTCTTGACATCTGATATAAACGTCAAGATGGCGGCAAACAATTATTTCTAATTTCGGCCGCGTGCAGACTTATTTTGCGCGTACTCTAATACTTGATCTAGGAGAATCAGTTGCTAAATTCGAGGCAAAAGGAGTATGTAAGGATCGTAGCAGGTGGCGTTCTGTAGTCTCTGCCAACCCCCAGCAGGCGGGAGTTTATGTATTAAATTGTTTGATTTTTTACTATATCACGTCAGGGCTCGAACCCCCTGATGTGTCAGCCATACATCTTATACTGCTATATGATGATGATGATAATAATTATGATGACTTGATGGGTTAATTTTAACAACAATAAAATAGAATTAATATGCCGCGATAAATCTTATATGAGATTGCAATCTAATCAGAGACTTATCGCAGTATATTATTTCTTATTTTTTTTGTTATAATTAACCCATCAAATTACCGGCTCGACCTCGCTGTTTCGCAACATATTTTTCCTTATTTTTACCTTTTTTTGTGAAATTTTATACAGTAGAACAGCAAATACATTTAACGTGTTCTTGCGGTTAATGAAGTGTTTGATTTTTTGCCAGCCATACATCTTATACTGCATTATGTATGTACGTATTAAAGGTTCACTGTACGATACCTATATTATGTTGAAATGCGAAAATCGCCTCGCCTTTGGTGCACAAATCAGCTGACGGCGTATTTCAAAATGCCAAGTGTTGATCGACATTTGCAGTTGTTCTTATTGCAGTTCTTTACAAAGATTCCGTTGTACAGTCAGCCCACTTCAATTTGCCGTGTTGTAGCCATTTCAAACAACTGACAAAGAATGACAGTTGTAATTTGAATATACAGACAAGTTAAGGTGGTATATAAATTCGCTTAACAAAAAAAATCCTTGACTTTACATCACGTAAGGTTTTAATAGATCATTACTACCACTTAATAAACGATACACATTTATGACGATAATACAAATAACAGTCACGAAGATAATTACACTTGAGTAGGTAAGTATGTTGTTATTGTAATAATGTGCGTACTCGTAAGTAAATGACGCATTTATGTAGACGAGTGCACTTAAAATTTTCTGTAGATAACGCTATAGTCATTCATCATCATTAACCACAGCCCAACTTCACCCACTGCTGGCCATAGGATTCTCTTTTCTTGTGCCAATCCCAACGCCCCTGTGACAGCTTCATCCAGCACACTAATTACGTAACACAGTATCTATCTTAATCTGACTCATTTTGAAGCCTATTGCTAATCCATTGCTTCATATGTTCGAAAAATTTGTCTGCTCAACAATGTAAATAACGCAATGGATATTGTTGAACTGTCAAAATGAATCCCATTCCTACCGTTAGTGTGATACGTAACTAACCCCGCTGGTTCCACCCGCGATGGTAAAGCCGATACTGCATGTGTCATCATAATGATAAGAAATAACACTTTAATCAGGATACATTTTTTGAGGGCAACGTGAAAAACCCGCATGTTGGGGAACTATTAATATAAATGTCGTATGCGCATATTGCGCATCTCGCCGCCGGACGAACATTTCCTCTTTCAGTCATTAGATTTTTGTTAATTTATTTATTTTTCAACACCTTTGCTCAAAATAGTTATATAAGATACTAGTGCGGTAAGATGGATTTTACAAACGAGTAGACGAATGTTACCGTAGTCACGCGTTTGTAAATACCAATTTCCGCGCGTGTGTCATACAACGTTTTTCAACACATTTGCGAGAAAACAGTACAATACTAATATCGGATTCGTTGCTTGTACTCATTTATTATTACTTTGTTTATAAATATCAGTCGGAAAGTCGCAATAATCTTTGACGTTTCTAATATGCAAATGGCGCCACGTGTGCCTGGTGAAAATTAGAATTACATCTTTTGTCTCATTTTCTCTTTAGTATTAAAGTGAGACAAACGTATTGAGCAAAAGTGCTTCCAAGGAGGTTCGATTATTCAGCTTATTTATTCTCGTAATGTGAAACTCCTTGGTGTAGTTCTTATATATTTTTTTACGGAAATTAAAAATAAACCGTAAAGGATACGCACGGCGCTATACAACGGAGTATGCGGTAAAATAGGTACTCACACCTAAGTATCTGTTTTACGGCATACTCCGTTGTATCCTTTTTTAGGGTTCCGTAACCAAATGGAACAAACGGAACCCTTAAAATTTCGTCATTTGTCTTCTAGAGATATGCTATATTTTTTATTACTACCGCAGTACTAACTTTGTTTTTCATCGATTTTTTCGAGAAATACTATGAACTAATAGAATACATAATAAATACGTCAGAAACCGACTTACACGGTTTATCACTGAACAAGTTTAGATCATAAACTAGCCAATAAATCAATATCTTTTTAAATTATATCTTAATATCACTCACACTGATACCGTTTCACCTTCCACTTTTCGTGATAACATTTTATATCATTTTATTTAAATGCAAATATCCACTTATTTTCGATTTTGTTTTCTAATTGTATTTTATGTTTTCATAAGTTTTTTTTAAGTTAATTACGATGTAGTTTTATGTTGAATGTTGCGTATACTTATAATAGGCATACATAAAACCACTTCTAATATGTTATTATTATATTCAAATTTTTTGTATGTTCGCTGTTGGTGTACCAAATAACTAAATAAATAAAATAAAACCTTATTTTTGTGGTTAAAATCAATGCTGGGCGTAAATATTCATCCCAACAATGGAATCCTTCACTGTGCGCGGCGCGCACGCACTTGGTCGATTTTGTTTATTTACTTAAGGTTAGGTACCTACCTTAGGCATGGGTAAGATGAGTGTTGAGGTAGGTATAGTGTTACAAGGATCTTTTGGCGCCTGGCAGGGGTTGTTGTTGGGAAACATCATGCCAATATTCACCGAAGTCTTAGGCAGAAATGTACTTAGTACACCCACGGCAATGTTGGTATACATTTGTGGTATTGTCACTGTCATTGTGCTATATAGTACATACTAATTCCATGCATTGTTTATTGACAAACAACAAGATGGCAGCGTTAGTTCTGATTTTGGTCACGTGCAGACATGATCTTGTAGCGTTGTACGAGTACAGTCCATGGACCTAATATACAAACTGGACTGAGCTCTCCAAAAATCGTATCATACAAAAATGAACTACAACTGCTACATACATTTTAGGTTTACTTTTGTTAGGCTATCTTAGCCGAGGCAAAACGAGCCGAGAGAGATAGTCAGAGCCGAGGCCTTTGGTCCCTTTTTCTCAATTGCTAGAAAATAAAAATGTTATAGATGGTAGAAAATATTTCACCAACTGCAAGTAAAATAAGTAACGTATAAATATTTTTAGCTTTTAGATTAGTTTTAAATAATTTTATATAAAGGTTTACAATCTGTACATAGTAGTAAATAATTTAATTTAAATAAAATAATCAATATAATAATTGTTTGGTAGTTATAATAAAATTACTCTTGTAACTATAATCTGACATGCGAATGACTTTTTCTGTTATTTTGTGAAGACCACAGAACATAATATATACTCCTAACGGAGAAGAATGACAAGTTCAAACTAAAAAGGAAAACACTTCTCACTAGCGCCACCTATAGTCGGCCCACAGAAATCTTGGTACGGTGAGCGCGATGGCGGGAAATTTAAAATTATTACGGGTTATAATGTAGGTTTATTAGCCAAAATGTAATAATTTTATTATGTACCAGGCAGTTTTACTAGTAAGTAAACTCAAGTAGTAATAAGTTTTCTTGCTAATAAAAACGCCTGCCTTTAATAATGTAATAAATAAAACAAATAAAATAAAATTGCAGAAGTCCTTTATTACACAATAAAACAGGTAAATTAGTATTTTAATTACATCTAAAAATAAAACACACATTATTGTCAAAAGCTAATGTTGGTGTAAGTTTATATTGTTTGCCATTCCATGCAATAAAATAAAAAAGTTCCAAAGGCAGCAGGAATAAAGTGCAAGCTACTGGACTAACAACAATAAGAGCAATGTTCAGGAGTTCTTTCTGCCTTTTAGTTCAAGCCCTTGATCTAGCCGCTCAAAAAGAGCCAGTAGCAGAAACTAAATTTAATTTGATGCAACATGAATATTATAATACAGTCAAACGGGGTGAATAGGAATGCAGGAGTGAATCGAGACCAAACTTTAAAAAGGATTTAAATACATAGTTAGTTGCCAAAAAGGACTCTGTGTTTATAATTAAAGATTAAGTGCACTTGTTGGCAACAAGCTATAGTATTTCAATGTTAAAATCCCTTTTAAAGTTTTGGCTCGATTCACCCTTGCATTACTATTCACCCCTTTAACCGTATATTCATATTGCACATCACTTTCTTAGCGGTATAGTGGTTCCACATTTGGAATAGATTGCATAAAATTGTTTATGCCGTATCAATAAATTAATTCAACAAAAACAAACTTGTTTACTGGTTTGTAACTAATTATTGTGGCAAATCTTTTGCTGTCGTATTGGTACTAGCTATAAATAACATGGGAATCACACAATACTATTGTGGAAAGATTAGCTAATTATTAATTACCACCATTCATGATAGTTATCTAGGATACCCTAGATGATCTTAGGTTTCATGACTCATTGCTCTTTCCTTGCAAATTTAAACATTTAAATAAGTGGCTTTCAATACAATTAGTAATGTAGAAATGTCAGTATCATACATAGTGATAGACATAATATATCAAAATGTAAGGAAATAGCCTCCAAAAGTAACGAAACCTGAGAACGTCTGGCGCAATCTGGGTGGTCAGTCTCGATGCCAACATTGCTGACAGGCTTTTCTTTCCATTACGATACGATAGCAGAAGAAGCATGATGCTTGTCTAGAAATTTTATATGTGCAATATAATATTAATTTTGCGCCTAAGTGCAGCTGCTGACGCTTCTTCAGCAAATGTGCGATTTTTGACAACGCAGAATCGGTTTGTGCATATAAAAAATACAGTTTGCACGATATTATTTATATTTTCAAATTTATATTCCATACATGTATTGAGGAAATCAAAATTTATGGTGGTTTTTATTCTATCTATTATATTTTTTTTAATAAAAGTTGTGTGCCCATTTTCTTTGTGATAATTATTAATTAGGGAAGCACAGCATTCCACACAAGGAACCATATCAATAGTTACATATTTCAGACATTTTTTGACTTCTGTGTACTCGCTTGAATTCAAGAAACAAGTGATGTCTTTCTATTTCTTTTGCAAACAAAGCCTTTCGGCAGTTTTCACACGTTGTTGAACGCTTTTTTACAATACCCACACACATATGCACATGCCTGAATTTCTGCACTATCTTCATTTGCCTCATCCATTTGTTGAGGCAATTCCTTTATTGCAGTAAATTCAGGTTCTACATATATGCATGTCGGTTGTGAAACTGATAACATTTTGTCAAAGTTATTAATAATTACATTGTTATCATTTTCACAATTCCCTGTCGTACCGATGTGGGATAAATTGCTCAGAACGGCTGTTTTAAGACCGGTCACAAATTGACCACACGTTGGATTCGTATTACGAGTAGAACCGCAGTTCCCGCGAATACAACCAAAAAAGTTTTCAAGAGCATCTTGCTGAAGTCTTCTTGTAGCCAAACTGGTTATGTTGTGGGACCGTATTAAATTCCTCCATAATCGTTCAATGGCGTTGAGGGTCCATATCCAGCCATCTTGTGATGGTGGTTTACGTGGGCTTCCAATATATTTCATAGTTGAAAAGAACTTTTTCATTTCCTCAAAACATTTGAGATGTGGACCATTGCTTCTTAAAATTATAAAACAAAGTCAAATCTTTAAACAAGTTCTGATTGGAATGACATGAAAGATGACCTCATGCAAATAAGAAGCAAGCAATAATTTCTCAGTAAAATGAGTGGCATGTTATTATCAAATAATCTAATCAGATATCCTAATTCCATTTTTTTGTTTTCTTATCGCAAATATTTGTACAGTTAGATTTCAAATACTGACACACTGATGACAAGAGAATGTTCTAATAATAAGCCTGTAGAAAAATTATCTTGACTATGAGAGCTAAGAGTTACAAATGGCAAAGTGCTTGATAAGTTTATTTAATTGTTTACACTTTTGGAAGTGTGGAGTGTGGTGTGGGGTGTGGTGTGGTGTGGAGTGTAACTTAGGTTACTAATTTATCCATAATAGATTTATCACTCACTAGCTGTACCCTGCCACGCTTCGCTGTGGCACAGTCGCGGATATGTGACTGATGAAAAAAATAGATAGAAACAATCCTTGATGCGGATTATATATCATCCTAAAATTTCAGCTCGATCGGTGCAGAACTTTTTGAGTTTTTGAAGCGTACACAAACCAACATAACATTTATATATATGTATATATAGATTTTAGTTGAAAATAAAGAATTAAGTTACACAATAATTATCCATAAGTTAAAAAAAAACCTAGTTTAAAATATATTAGAAATAGGTTTTAAACTACCGGTGGTTAGAGATCCATTTATTTATTTATTTATTTATTAAAACATCTCGCACACAATAGTATACAAAGGCGGACTTAATGCCTTAGGCATTCTCTCCAGATATTTTTGCATACATTCCTCTAGACACAGAATGGCTTAACACCTGAGCAGCTAATTTAACCTTAATTTTCTGCTTAGTATTAGGATTAAGGTGATCTTTTTTCAAGGCAGGAGCATAAACAAAATTCGGATTAATGTTGTCTGCTTCGTAAAATTCTTTCACATGGGACCATTTTGCAATACCTGTAAAAATATTAAGTTATATAGATAATAGTAATAACAATAGAGATTCCCCAGTTAGTGACACAAATGTGAGATTCAAATGCTCTGAAGAAAAATTCTAACTTAATCTCACCTCTTCCTATCACATCATTAGAGGAAATATTTGTTGAGCAGTCTATATCATATTTCATGAACAGGTTTCGAAAGCATTTCAACAAATGTGGTGGATCAAATAATGTAATGATCTCCTTATTGTCAACCATTATGTGTGGATGCTGTAGAGATGCAGCCAAGATAGATAAAACTCGCCTATTTACACCATCCATATCACATACAATGGCTGCAATACTTATTCCAGCTTGAAAGCATTGACGTAAGACCTGAAATTAAAAACAAAATGGTCAGCTTATGTTTTTTTTTATGAAGTAACATAAACTACAAAATTTTAACTAAATATATCAATTATAAAGTTACAGAGTCAAAAAAATAGTACCTCTTTTATTAGTACTGCAAGCCTATCTGCAGTGGAAAATCCACTACAAATGAAATGAGCAATAGTCTGTTTTACTCTCTGCCTTATCCCCGTTACCATAAATACTAAGCCGTATGCAGCAATCAAAGGAGACCTTCCTTGTGATGCATGGTCTTGGTATCCTTCAATCACATCATCCTTGGGATTGTATCGAAGGTGCTTTTTCAAGGACATTTCATCAAACATCAGGGTGTACTCATTATTTGATGGCTTTTGCAATTCTGTGTGTTTTTTAATAACTTCAAGAACTGGATGATTAATAACAACACTAAATGGTACTCTGCTAAGTAGAGTTTTTAGTGTGGTGGGTGCAGGTAGATGGAACAGCCTTCGTAATAAACGATAACATGTAGGTGATCTTTTAAACATTCTTAATGCTGTAATTTTTTCTTCTTTAGTCCACCTCCGACCAGAGACTTTCCTCTTATAATTTCTTAATTGCCCTTGCAGTAATAGTGCAAACGTAGGAGAAATCTTGGCTGATATAATTTTAACAGCCATCACTTAATATTTTTAAAACTCTACTGGATTTGAATTTTTTTAAGCGATAACGCAGTTGGCAAATATTTTGCAAATATTTTCTGCACTTTGCATATAACATTTTCTCCTTTTCTGGTTTCTCCTTCTGGAGTGTAGTTCCAGCAATAGGTTCAGTGTTTTCAACACTGGGTAGACTTTGTATATTTGTTAAGTCTCTAAAAGACACTCTGTGTGATGGACCAGCTTGAGGTTCTGCAGAATATGTAGGCAACTCATATACAGTCTGGAAAAAAAAAAACTTAATTTGAATACTAATATTGCAAATGATCAAGTTTATAATCATATTTAATCTATGTTGTCCTGTTTATTGTCATCATCATCCATCATCTCAGCATATGGCAATGTACTGCTGGGCATAGGCCTCTCCCAGCTTGTGCCATGCAACTTTCCCATCCAGTCCTATTTAATATAACTTTGGAATATTTTTACTTACATCATACGGGACAGCAGTTCTAAGTAGCTTCATCTTAGACTCGTCAGTAAAATCTATGTCATTAGAATGCTTCTGACACAGCATTCTATGTTCATTAAGTAACTTCATTTGTAATGGGTAAGAGTCACCACTTTCCGGAAAAATGTATTTTGCCCATAATACACAGCTGAAAATAAAAAATACAGGGATATGAACAAATATTAGGTACCAAGTGATGGGCAGTTTCTTTATAAATCTGAAAATACATATTTTTATAAACTTTCTTCCAGGAATTGTTTCAATATTATAATTGACTTAATTATCGCTTCTTCAATGCAGAAGGGTTAGAACTTGACACCAGCTTGATCTCTGACTTTTCTCGAAATTCATATGCGGATCTTAATTTGATTATCCCTTGCTTTAACGGTGATGGAACACAAGACCTAACCCTTCTCATTGAGAGAAGAGGCTCGTACTCAGTAGTGGATCAGTGATAATGTCGGAGCATCGTCCCAAGTGGGCTGAAGTATAAGTTTAATGATACCTACCGGACTAGATTCCTTACAGCAGGTTTAGGAAATCGAAACAATTAAATGTTATCCGCGGCTGGTGAGCACCCACACTTGAAACATTTCCTTTTGTTTTCTTTTTCCGCCATTGTTTATAAGAGTCCTATCTCAAACAGCAGATACTGATACACAGAATAGAGTCACTTTCTCGAAACAAAGACAATCACTGCACTTTTTAACACTCTAACGGAGGAACAGAAGCTCAACTCGACGTTTTAGGGAGAAATTAAAAATAAAATGCAAAGACGTAATAATCAACACCACGTACAAATGATGACATGACATCAATGGCTGATAATATGATTTGACATAAAATCAAAATGGCTCCCTTGGTGATACCATACCAGATAATTATAATATTTTTTCCAATGGCAGCATTTCACAAATACATTCACACTGTGTATGTGAATCACACATTCACAAAAAATTCAGCCCCCGTAGGCATTTAATTCGCCCCGTACAAAGTTTACAGGGCCTGGTGAAGACGCATCGCATTTAAACTTTTAGCTACGGTTCCTTTGTAATTTTTATGGTGGAAATGGTGAAAAAGTGTTGTATCAAAACATTTCATATATATATTTTACATTTCATTTCACATATCATAACCTTTCATTCATTGGTAAGGAATTACAAAGATTTTGCTTAATAACAATAAGTAGTATGACCATGCTCTAGAAGTTTCGTAGACGGAAGAAACCAACGCTTTAGTGTATTTCTGATTAAAACTATTAATATAATGCGTATAATAAATACAATTTACACCTATGTATCGCATGATTGAAATAGCATTATAATTATCATTGTTACAGCTTTCCATCATAAGGAGAAATGAAGCAAAAATGGTTGGATGTAATTCCCGAATCACAAACAATTACCAAAAATTCTGTTGTGTGCAGCCTTCATTTCAAACCGGCAGATTTTTATATTGGTTTATTGGTAATTGGTTTACTTATTTGAAATAAATGCTTCGAGTTTGAATTTGAAAAAATGTTTGTCACACACACTTAGTTTTATTTCCCTTTACTTCATTTAAATAGCTTGCCTTCTTCATCATAAACCACGTATACGTGATCATATTTGATGATTTGACACAAGAAATGTGTCTCCTCAACAATATTGTAGTCTAGGTATCATAACTTCTTTTTTAAAACATGGGTACATGGACGATTCAACACCGACATAGTATACAACAGGCACACGCTAGGAAATAATAATTTCAAAGGGTCGCCGGTATCGAAATCGATAAGGAGGACTATATATATAGTATACAACAATGCCAGTTTCAAATAATCAGCTTTCGAGAAAAAGTCTTTTCCGATATGTATAATTTTTAAAGGTTTAATTTTCTTTTTTTTTCATAAATTATTATTTCACTATTTGAACATCAAATAGTGAATTACTTAATAATTTATTACAAAAAAATATTGAAATGAAGTTACTTACAATGAAGTTAAGTAAGTTACAAACTATAGAGGTATGAGGAACAGGGTATAAAGCTCACTCATACCTCCATAGAAAAGGGAGGATCCTCCGACCAGACGGGTGTTGTGTCTGGTGGGCCACTGCCCGACGCGGCGATTGATATCGGGACTTTGTCTAAATGCTAGTCGCGCGGTAAACTCTGCTTGCGCGATGCAGGATTTGCGTGACGTCAGTGTGACGTGTAGCTCGCATGTGGCGGTGTAGATACCGCTACAAAACAATAATTTGAAATCACTTAGTATCAACCGGACACAAATTATCTCTTTCAAAAGGAACTTTCCTGTCTGTTAAAAAAATGTTTGGTCACCCTATTAGAAAGAGATGAAAGCCTCGGTATGCATTATCTCTCTCTGCTCGTTTTTTTGGTACGAGAGCTCAGTCCAGTTTGTATACTAAGTCCATGGTACAGTCCGTTTACAGTGTTATTTTACCTATGAGTTTGCATCACTGTCAAAATCACAGTGATCTTTATTGCCGTTGCAATAAGCTTGCTATTGGGTTGCTGCTGTTGAAGCTAAAATAACTGTGAATAGACTGTATACATGTACCATTCGGTGCCCAGCGACAGATAACGAAAATGAATTCATAACAATCTTTTCCTTAGACGGTGTAATCAAATCTTGTCCTACCAATGATAATCTACTTAAGGAATTAAAAACACTAATGATATGGAAATATAATCTTTTTATTACAGAAAACGTATTTATTTAATTTCACTGACGATCCTCAATTTCAAAACTGAATCACAAAAATGTATACTCGTAATGAAGTCATCAAGTTTAGCTTGACTTTTCTGTGCCTTTTGGTGTTTGAGTACTAGAGATACAGGTGCCTTTTGGTGTTTGAGTACTAGAGATACAGGTGCCTTTTGGTGTTTGAGTACTAGAGATACAGGTGCCTTTTGGTGTTTGAGTATTAGAGATACAGGTGCCTTTTGGTGTTTGAGTATTAGAGATACAGGTGCCTTTCGGTGTTTGAGTATTAGGGATACAGGGGTGTATCGATACAATTTTATTGAAAGGGATATCAACGAATAATTAATAGAGTTAGGTACGTAAGAAGGCAGTCATATAAATGCAAATGCGTCATGGTTTAATTTTCATAGTTTTCAAGGAGCTCATTTCACTGTTCCCGTTCAAGAGAGAAATCATAATCATAATCATTTATTTGCTAATATGGGTAGGTAATTACTTAAAGTTATTGAAAATATAGCACAGTCCAACCATATTACACCTTGAGGCATACAAATTACAAGCTCTATTATTATAATCCATTTTCATGCAAAAATTATTTATAATTAATAGCGCAATATAGTTTATTCTTTCACCGAAGCAAATAACAAAGAAAACATACTAAATGAAGTTGATAATAATGTACCTTAGAGAATTAAAGTTTAAAATGTCATTTGTTAAATAATATTGTCAAGATACAATTGTGGATAAATGTCAAATGTGTGTGATTGTGTCAAATGGAGCTATAGAGAACGAATGATGACTTGAACACATTAAAGTATGTCCTCGTGGCGTTTATTTCCTAATATAATGCTTATTTCTTCTTTTCCGCTCGAACGAATGTTCTCCCTTCCCAACCTTCTCGTTTAATCGTCTTCAACATGATACCCTGGTCCTTAGGTTGCGTCAATAAGGTTCTAGAGTCTAAGGTCAGGGTCTCCGGCATGCCATCAGCCAGTTCCACTCTGTATTTCTTGAGGATGCTGATGAGACCAGACAGTACTTGCATCTTTGCGAAACGCATTCCTGAAAAAACAAATGAATTTTGTAAGTATGAGAGTAGTTTAGTAGCAGTAGTTTGCGTATTATCGCGCTCATACACGGCATACTTTTTGTAGGTTCCTACAATCGGTCAGATTATTTCGCCCTACGTTGTTTACGTTTGTTGTTATGTTTTGTAGGACGTGTGCGTTGATACATTTGATCTCTACTGTTTCATTTAGCTGCTACAAAAAATCGTCCACCGGTTGTATTCCGTCTGCGTACGCTGTTATCATTGTAGTACAGGGAACATGATGGAGGGTGATGCCTCCAACCGACTTATCCACATGGGGATCGCCGTCGACATACTTAAGAATCTCATGCACTACGCGGCCACGACTAAGGTCAGTGGCAGCACAAGCTGGGTTAAACTATACGTGCTGGCCGAATAGTTGCAGCCTACGTGGCCAGGACTATAACTAGTCGTGATCTTGGCTATGTAATGCGCGAGGTTCCTTAAGATTATGTAAGAAATTATAATTACCTATACATAGCCTGGGACCCGATCCGAAAGGGAAGAATGTGTAAGGCTTAACATCGTCTTTATTTTCCGGCAGGAATCGTTCCGGGTTGTACGTCTGCGGCTCCGGGAAGTATTCCGGATTGTGGTGCATATGGTAGACTGGAACATGAACTTTGACACCTACATCTAGTTTCAGTCCCGTAGGGAGCACGTAGTCGTCCATGACCTCGCGAGCGAGGATGCCCAGTACGGGATACTTGCGGAGAGTCTCGTACATACAAGCCTCCAAGTAAGGCAACTCATGAACACACTCGTAGTTCACTTTGTTCCCATGACGTCGCAGGAACTCGTCCACCTCCTCGGCCGCTCGTTGCTGCACCTCCTGGTGTTTTGCGAGCTCAAACAGAGTGAAACTCATGGTAGACGCCGATGTCTCAAAACCCGCCGCGAAGAACTGGACGCACTGCGCCACCAACAATTCATCATCCACCTTCAAATGTACCTTATTTTCAGCGCCAGTCTTCGCATTGCTGATACTGTCCCCAGTTATGTAATCCTCATTCTTTAAGGTCAGAACCAGGTCCACGAAATCGTTCCTCGGGGAGGGCTTGTAGTCTCGGCTTTCGAACACTCCTTTCAACAATCTTGAGAAGAATTGGTCTATCGTTTGAGGGAAAACTTTAAGTCCCACTTTGTAGAAAATTGCAGGCCATATGGCCCTGAAAATGATTTTAAAACCACGATAGTTAGAAGCTTCAAATATTTCATTTGCCATGAATTTGAACGGGTTGTTATCTTCTTTGGCCATTGTGTTGGACTCCACTCCGAAAGCTGCGGAGCATATACAGTCCATGGTGTACCTCGCGCTGATATGTCTTACTTCGAGGACGTCAGACATGCTGATTTCATAGTCGAGCATATTTTCGAAGACGATGTTACAGTTTTCTATCAAATGGTACATATTCTTCATCTTTGCGGAAGAAAAGAGTGGAGTTAGATTTTGTCGAACTATTTTCCATCTGTCACCGGCACTGAAGAATAAAGTTTGGGTGACAAGTTCACTTTCTGAGTACTCGGATGATTCCCTGCCGTGGACGTAGTAGAAATCTTTAGTCATCACATGTTTAATGATCTCGGGGCTGTGCACCACGAGAACAGGCTCCGTGCCGTAGAAAGCTCCGAAATAAGGTTGATCGATGAACTTTTGGCAAAGTTTCTCTATCATCTGACCGGGATACTCTAGTTGCAAAATATATCTTCCGTAGTTGCCCAAAAGGGGCACTGGTTCAACGTAGGGCACATTCTTCTCTTTCCAATAACCAAACTTCCTTTTAGATATTAAATATAATAAATAAAAGATTATAGTTGATAAGAACACGAGAACGAGAAAAGCGTTCATGTTCGCAACCTCGTTGCTGATAACTGCACGGAGCTAGCGTCTTACATTAAAGCTTGATAATAATAAAGATAAACTCATACATATAGACTACTTCAATTCACACACCATACATAGTCATAATAATATTATTAGTACCCGGACCGACCGGAATACTGATTAGGTAAGTATTTATTAGATAACTTGTATAGATGAGTGCACTTTGTATCTACGAAAGCATCACGTGCTTTTGTTTATTTTACTTGTTTGTTTTATTTTAAACTAGACATGCGCCTCTGTTTTGCATGGTTGTTATCACTAATTCTTAAAAAACACCGTGTTTTCTTTATTAAATGTACTCATAAGTTTAAGATGAACAAAGTCAAAGTCAAATCATTTATTTTAAACAGGCACATAAAAGGCACTTTTGAACGTCAAATTTTACAAGAAAATAGAATTGATTCTAGTTGCCTAAACACATGAACCTTTCCGAGTAAATTCCCTAAATGATACTGAAAACCGGGCCAAAATCCGTAGTGTAGTTTAGCAGAACAACGCGGTCACACAAACTGACAAAACTCGACTTAATTTTATACTATGAGTAGATATAGATATGCACACAGGCTGCTAGATATTGAAAATGAAAAGAACCGGTTTGCTTCTTAAATGATTGTGAAAACAGCTAATGCCTGTTTTTAAATAAAACATTTAAATTGCATAATATGGGTAGATAGGTTTAAGTACTACTACTTGAATGTTACATCTAGGATCCTCACATTTATCATTTCTGGTATGCGTAACTTATGATATTAATATTACATTAGTAAAGTTAAATACCTACCTACTATACTTTTTAGGTCCTAGTTTATTACTGTCATTTTAATTATTATCTGTCTAATATTGGCACATGTAATAAATTACAATAATTTTCTAATCCTACGAGTATATAAGTAAGGTATTCTTGAGTAGTGTAGAAACATTTTGTCATTTAACCAGGCGAGCAATTTCTTTCGGAATATTCTATTTTAAAAATAATTTTATCGACATTGGGTAACAGTTTGATTTATATACACTCGAGAGCAATGAATCCGGGTCACTTAAAGAATGTTAAAAATCTCGGAAACTAAAAATGATAGGTTAATGCAATAATTTGTATTTAATAGACAATGTAATACTCCTTAAATGAAAGTAAAAAAAATATGAGTCACCATACATTTTATTAACACAAAATTACATAAAGAAAAAAACTGCTGATCTCTCCTTAAAACAAAAATAGGAAACATGAAATTTTTGAACTTTATTACGATTTTCTTGAATTTTAATACTTCGTATTGCCTCCTCGTGCTTCCATTACTGCGTTTACGCGGTTTGGCATGCTGTACACCAAGTTCCTTATACGATTTTGGGGAATATTCTCCCATTCCTCTGTGAGAGCAATTTTGAGCTCACGAAGCGTGATTGGGGGAGGGTTTCGTTGTTTTACGCATCTGCCTAGCTCGTCCCAAGCATGCTCGATCGGGTTGATATCCGGGCTGCGCGCTGGCCACTCCATACGAGTAATGTTCATCTCTTGAAGGTAGTCATTCACAATCCTACCTGTATGAGGTCGGGCATTGTCATGCATAAATATAGCATCCTCACCTAAATTGACCATAAATGGACCAACGTGATCATTGAGGATTTCTTCCACATATCTTACGCTAGTTAAAGAGCCGTTTTCTATGATCACCAGCTCTGTGCGACTTTCAGAAGAAATTCCGGCCCACACAAGTACAGACCCACCACCGTAGGCTACTTTTTCTTCGATGTATGCTTGCTTGAATTTTTCCCCTGGTCTTCGATACACTCTGTGTCTTCCATCGTGCTTGTAGAGCATAAATTTTGATTCGTCGGAGAACATAACTTTTGACCAATCTTCAATACTCCAATTTACGTGGCTCTGGGCATATCTTAGTCTTGAAATACGATGCCCACGCTCCAGTTTAGGGCCGTTTGCAGGTCTAAGGGGTTTTAAGTTAGATTCAGCAAGCCGACGTCTTACTGTCCATGCACTTGGGTTACTTCCTCCGAGGCGTCGAAACTGATTTGTGAGTTCAGTTCCTGTGAAAAAGCGATTTCGAAGCATGGTGTTCACCAAGTATCGGTCTTCTCATGCTGTGGTACACCTGGTTCTGCCCGTTCCTGGTCTGCGTAGGTTAGAGCCAGTTTCTTCGTAACGTCGGAGAACTCTTTGTACTGTTGACAGCGACACACCGACAGTCCTGGCTGTATCGCGCTGACTCCGGCCGGTTTCCAGCATTGTAAGTATTCTGGTGCATTCTTCAGGCGTAAGCGACATAATTTCAGCTTGAATAATGAATATAGAGCACTATCAACATGGTTTATGTACCCACATAAATGACAGATTACAAAAAAAAGCAAAACCAAATGCTGTAATTTCGTAGTTCCATCTTCGAAAGTGGCCCTTTTTCAAATTTGATTTTTTTATGATATAACTTTACAATAACTAAGAAGTTTTAATACCTTCATTTAAGGAGTATTACATTGTCTATTAAATACAATTTATTGCATTAACCTAGCATTTTTAGTTTCCGAGATTTTTAGGATTCTTTAAGTGACCCGGATTCATTGCTCTCGAGTGTAGATCGATTTTTATATTAGGTAACGGAAGGCTATTAGGATCATCTTTTCCCAACTATGTTAGGGTCAGCTTCCAGTCTAACCGGATGCAGCTGTGTACCAGTATCGGAAGGCTATTAAGATAACGGGTATTAAAATTACAATATTCAACAAAAGATTTATAAAGGTACTGATGTGATTTAACAAAAATGCAAGACTTACAAATATACATATACGGTGCTGTCTGTAAGATAAGCTTCTTAAAATATGGTTTGCATAAGGTTAACGAATCTACGTTACAAAGTGCGCGAATGATCTGCTTTTGAACCAGGAAGAGGTACTCTATTAAATTCTATGCAGCCACCCTGTGATAAAATACCATATCGTAGGTTGGAAGCTACGATGGGCCTGTAATGCCGTCTTTTAGCTGTATATTCTTGTAAGACGCCATAGAGCGTTATTATATATGTTTACTTTGCCAAATATTTTATCTACGTGTTATTTCTATGAGATCTGACTACTTAAAGACTTCCCAAGGAAAATGATGCATTCGAATTTAATTATTGTATGAAATATTAATTTTTAATTACATAATTATATTGTTACATGTTGTAAAATTTAATTAAGTAAGTATTTTACTGCTTCCTTAACTTTCAGATTGTAGCTATTAAACATAGTACTAGGTTTTTGTGCAATTACCAGAGATATATCATCTGCAAAATAGGCGCAGTGATGATTTGTAACATAAGGCAAATCGTTTATGTAGAGTAGAAATAGAAGCAGGCCCAATATACTACATTGTGGGACTCCGACTCTTATATATTGTGGTTCTAATTTATATTAATGCGTTCCACATAATGTTGCCTATTTGTCAGGTAACTTTGCAAATGCTGTACAGCAAATATACGCTTACGCATATGCTTTTCGGAATAATATATCATGAGTAACAAAGTCAAATGCTTTGCTCATGTTGAAGAACACTGCGCAAGTGTTAATTCCTTTATCATTTTTTTGTCTTTTTTATTAGTTTAAGTCGTGTGTCGTAATATGTCAAATATATAAAGTCCTCCTTTTTTTGAAGTCGGTTAAAAATAACGTATTTAAAATTCGGGACGGTAGCATAATCTGTCAGTTCGAATTTACTCATCTATACTTCTATATATTATTATCTATTTATCTATCTATATATATAAAAATGAATCCCTATTTCCTTTGGTCACGCCATCACGCGTGAACGGCTGGACCGACTTCACTTTTTTTTTGTTATTTTCGTGTTTGTCGGGAGAAGGATCTTATGAAGTAAAAAAATAAGGAAGTTGATCGGAACGTTAAAAAATTTAAGAAAACTTAACGCCAATATTAATTTTACATAACTGTCAGTTGTTTGAAATAACTGTCAGCGATTGACAGAATGTGCGCTGCAAATATCGGTTGATAAATGAGTCGATAGTTTTAGTTTTAGTCAATAGTCAAAACTAAAACTAAACGACATATGACATTCATAGTTAAGACAGGACAACGTCTGTCGGGTCAGCTTGTGTATATATAAAAATGAATTGCTGTTCGTTAGTCTCGTTAAAACTCAGAAACGGCTTGACCGATGTGAATACTTTATTTTTATTTTAGGCGTCTAGTGTAGTAGACTTTCCTCTCTGAAAACCACGTTGTTAAGGTTTTAAAATATTGAATTTATTTAGAAAAGCTGTTAAGCCTTAGGCAACACGTAAGCTACAATTTCAATTTTTTTAACACATGTCTATGGTCTTCATGGTAAGTTTGTTGTTTGTCAATATTGTTAGAAAGCTCTTGCTAGGCAACCCATAAGAGTTTCCTAAGCATAACGCATTGCCAAATCGGTGTCGAAACTTTATTTTCCATCGCCCAGTGGTTGCTGAAATGTTTTTTTTTGCGCTTCGTAACTGCTATATGTTATTGCGCATTTAATTTCGATATCGAGCAATAATTTTATTTATTATTCGCTCATTCTAGGACTGTTCATAAATGAATAGAGAGGTTTGATTGGAACTCACTATCTCTTACTCGTCAGTCCATTTGGCTGATGCCGCTTTTTTAATAGTTTTTATTCAAGCATTGTTGCAACATCTGCTCTAGCAGCCAAGCGTGGAATACTGTGTGTTTGACAGACAAGTCAGTATCACATGTAAAAGTTAGCAACAAGGTTGGCAAAGAGATAGACCTAAAATCTCTATATTACGATGATCGTACTCCCCAAGTCACGGTTAAGATGTATCATGTCCTGGTGACGTCTCAGTAATAACTGGCTTAAATGTTCATCAGGCTCTCCGAGGCACGACGTACAATAAAAGTCCCGTTGAAGATGGTATAAAAAGAAATGACTTCGTGCCATCTGGTTGCCATTTATTCACAATTTATTCAACACAATTAAATCGGTATGTGTTTCCAAAATAATTTCTGCCATTCGAATATTATCCATCTCCACAAGAATTTGTATCTCTTTTATGCATGAGGATTACATTCGTATGACTACTGACATTGAAACTTAGCAAAAATACCAATACTTAAATGATCAACTAAAAAAATAAAACAACAAAACAAAAAAAAAAACAAAAAGCACAAATACATACAAAAAAAAACAAAGCATATACAATTTTTTTACCTATTATATTTTTTTTATACCAATTCTGATCTTCACCAACCTATCAACCATCTACAGTCCCTAAATCAGTGAAGGTTACCATGCAGTCAGTATTTTGCCACGTGCAGTGCAAATATTTTACGTCAATTTGACTTGCCCTGAAAATGATTATGGTACGGGGCCTGTTAATAGAAACACATGGAAAAAAGAAAAGAAAGAAATAAAAATAGGTTTATTCCCATATCAAGAATCTGTCATTATATCTCGCCCCGCATTCATTGACTACTACTTTGCTCTTCACTGTCGAATTTATCAGACCTCTTCAATTAGGCGGTCCGGGCACAGTGCATTTCGATCACTATCTAATTATGATAGAAATCGATGATCATGATCTATATTTAAAATAATTATCAAGATATTTTTTATCAAGATTGTTAGTTTGTGATCAATTAAGAATAAAAGTATACCACGTTCGCGAAAAATAATAATTGGCCTATACATTTTATCGATTTGTGTGAACGCTAATTTAAGGAACAGCTGATTTTTTGTTGTGATATTATGGGTTGTGTAAAATTATGGTTATACTTCATTAAGTATAACCATCATTTTACACAACTTTTATTACCGCAATACCCGAAAAAGAGTCATTACTCCTTTGCGGGTATTGCGGTAATAAAAATTGAAGTTATAATAGTGCCTAAGTTTGGTTTTCTGCTCGAACGAATGACCTATGTTCCCAGCCTTCGCGTTCAATCATTTTAAGCATGATACCCTGGTCCTTAGGCTGTATCAGTATGGTTCTTGCGTCGAACGTGATGGTATCCGGCATGCCATCAGCCATTTCCACTCTGTACTTCTTGAGGAAGGTGATGAGGCCAGACATTATTTGCATCTTTGCAAAACGCATCCCTGTAAAACGAATAGATTTTTAGTACGACAGACTTGACAAAAGCACAGATAAAACTTATTTGTTCGTATGACACAATTAATTACCTATGCATAGCCTAGGACCCGCTCCAAATGCCAGGTACGTGTAAGGTTTAACATTGTCTTTATTTTCAGGCAGGAATCGTTCTGGCCTGTACTTTTGCGGCTCCGGAAAGAATTCAGGATTATGGTGCATGTGGTAGACTGGAATATGAACGCGAACACCTACGTCTAGTTTCAAACCCGTAGGCAGAACGTAGTCGTCCATGACCTCGCGGGTAAGATTCCCCAGAACAGGGTACTTGCGGAGTGTCTCGTGCATACAAGCGTCCAAGTAAGATAGCTCATGCACACACTCGTAGTTCAGTTTGCCGCCGTGACGTTGCAGGAACTCGTCCACCTCCTCAGCTGCTCGTTGTTGCACCTCCTGGTGCTTTGCAAGCTCATACAATGTGAAACTCATAGTGGTCGCTGACGTTTCAAATCCCGCCGCAAAGAACTCGACACACAGCCCCGTTAACAATTCGTCATCCACTTTCAAATGTATCTTCTTATCACCACCAGTCTTTGCGTTGTTTATACTGTCCCCAGTTATGTAATCCCCTTTATTTAAATTGAGGACCAAGTCCACGAAGTCATTCCTCGGTGATGGCTTGTAGTCTCGGCTCGCAAACACTCCTTTCAGCAATTTTGAGAAAAAATTATCTACCGTTGGAGGAAAAAGTTGGAGCCCCACGCGGTAAAAAATAGCAGGCCATAGGGCTCTAAAAATGATTTTAAAACCACGATAGTTTGAAGCCTCGAATATTTCGCTCGCTATGAATCTGAAGGGGTTGTTCTCCTCTGGTGTCATGGTGTTGGACTCCACTCCAAATACGCATGAGCATATGCAGTCCATGGTGTATCTCTCACAAGTCCGTCTCATATCGATGACGTCAGATATGCCAGTTTCATAGTCAAGCATTACTTGGAAGCTGAAACCACAATTTTCGATCAAATGGTACATGCACTTCATCTTTGAAGAAGAAAAGAGTGGAGTTACATTTTGTCGAACTATTTTCCATCTCTCACCGCCACTGAAGAACAGATTCTGGGTGGCAGCTTCACTTGCAGAGTAATTAGATGATTCCCTGCCGTTGACGTAGTAGAAATCTCTAGTTAATACATGCTTGATGATCTCGGGGCTGTGCACCACGAGGACAGGCTCCGTGCCATAGAAAGCTCCGAAATAAGGTTGATCGATGAACTTTTGACAAAGTTTTTGTAACACTTGACCAGGATACTCTCGCTGCAAAATATATTTTCCGTAGTTGCCCAAAAGGGGTACTGGTTTAACGTGGGGCACATTCTTTTTTCTCCAGTAACCGAACTTTCTGGTAGATAATATATATAATAAAGAAAAGATTACAGATAATAAGGACGCGAGAACGAGAAGAGCGTTCATTTTAGTATCCACGTTGCTGTCAACTGCAGGCGGGTGGCATCTTTCATATCATGTTCGTGAAAATATAATAAAAGCAAACCTTATCAACTAACTGACTAGAGTGCAGATTTTAAAGATTAGATACGATTAAATATTATGATATTTTTTTGCCATTCCTAAATACGATACCTGTTTGATATATTCCGCGGGTACAATTTATTTTAACATTTTTTTTTTTTTTTTTAATTTTTTTGACTCATGCCTAAAGGCATGAGTCAAAAATGTAATAATTAAAAAAATCTAGATATAAGTACAAAGTTTCAACAGTGCATCAAAATGGCATCCACGAGTTATTTATTTATTTTCCAACTTACATCTATCATTACAGGGGTAACCTAATGCGATAGTGTACTACCACCTATTGGACACACACTTCGCCCTCGCCAACGTCCTCTATTCTCAATACCTCAAGCCAGTCCATAATACCTAGCGCTCACCCATATTAACAACATTTTGCTGTATGATAAATCCTCAGATGTCTTCGCGAGTACTGAACTGAGATCCCTGAGTACTGCTACTCGATACCTGGAGTCCATTGCTACTCCTGTATAATCTCCTTGGAGTAAATATGTTATTAATATTTTTTCTCTAATTTTATCTTATAATATCCACTTTTATCTCATTTTAGTCAGTAAGAGTCTGACAGACCCTTTCACCCCCACAGGGCGGGCGACATCCATGAGGATTTTCCAATCCGGATCAAAAAAAAAAAAAGTTAGGTTAGTACTCATCAGAAAATGATGTGTTCATGAAGACTAGTGCACGTACTAATACAGAAAACTAATAAAATCAGATAGATACGGCGGCGAAATGCCAATATTTCGTAATGCCTGGCGCCAACTCAAAATTTGTATATTACATTAATTTAAGAGCTTAGTTAGACTGAAAGATTTATTTTTTGCTTTTCAGTTTCTTTTTTCGTCGGTTTAATTTTTTGTAAAAAAGTATTTGTTGTTTATATACATGCTAATATACTTGAAGGGACTTGGCCCTCATCAGTGATATTTATTGGATCCATGATCCAAATTCCGAAGTTGCACTTTGTAGGTAGGCGTGGATTGGCGGGTGAAGAAAGTAGAGACACTCGTTATAGCAAAATCACTTTATTTTAAACAGTAATCCTTTATAAAATATTCACCACAAAATAGGTAGCACAATTAAGACACTCCACCGAACGCGTAGCACGCTTGTGCGATCTCGACCAAGTCTTCAATCATACTGCCAGCAAGTCGTTGCTTTAATCCGCACTAGCGCTCGGTGTCGTGTCAGAGTGTCGTGTCATCGGATGTGACGTAGCAAACACAGATAATTCATGTTCACGACACTCAGCGACATCTAGGAAATCTAACTAACACTAATTTAAATATTGAAGCGCCGTCACGGCCAGACTGACATTCGCACGTCCTTGTGCGTCTCTATCCTTTTAAGTCGCCGCTTGCCCATTATTCTGTAAAGAGAATAAAACTGGTAGATACATTACTTTGTACGCTCGTCCATCACTGACACATATTACAACGTTTTATAACCCACAAACTCAACCACTACGAGCTGACTCGACAGAAGAAATAGGTATAATATATAATACTGACAGCTGAAATAGGTATCCCTTCGACCAGTTATCTCTCCAGATAACATGGACCGGACAACCCATCAGCGTCCCTCCGATCACTCACTAGTACCACACATCTCAATTGATTTCGTAGCCTCTCAGACTAGACGATCAGTGCAATAACGTGATCCGGAATATCGACCTGCCTAAGCCAGTTCCTTAGATTATCCTCATGCAGTTAAGTTAATCTCACAGATTAGTAGCAATGTTACCTTTATCTAAGTTTCTTCACCCTCGGAGACCCAGATGGTTCCGGAGCTGGCGGTTAACGTACGCGAACTACAAATCGACAAGGTATCACTGTCATCACCAGATGATACCCACTCCACTCCCCGATCGTGGACCGCCGTCTCGGCCTCCTCTAAGTTATTAGTTAAGGTGGTTGCTATATCTCCCAAACCTTCATAGCCCCCGGGTACTGCACGCAAATTTTCGTGACTATATTTGTAAGTTCTATTAGACCCATCTATGTTTTTTAATTCGTATCTGTCGTTATCTAAAACATCGGTTGTAACAAAGGGACCTCTAAATTTCCTATTAAGTTTTGTCTGATTCCTGTCGCTACATTTAATGAAGACAAAATCGCCCTTGGACAATGGTCTCACCGTTGCCCTACCACGATTGAAACGCGTAACCTCTGACGCAGCAGCTTTGCTTATATTCTCGGATGCTATGTCACGAAATTCATTTAAATCTAACTGAGACTCAGACTCGGAATTTGAAGCTATGCGTGCTAGACCGAAAGACCTCGCCCGAATGCCAAACATAAGCTCTGTCGGTGTGTAGCCAGTTACCCTAGACCGTGTACTATTCAAAGCTAGTTGTACTTCGAGAAATTCGTCACGCCAGGTTTTGTTTGGGTCATTTTCTATTATAGTAAGTAAGCATTTTAATGTCCGCATAACTCTCTCTACTTGACCATTTGCCCTGCTAGAACCGGTAGCAATAAGATGCAATTCTATTCTATGGTCACTACAAAATTGCTTAAAGTCTGCGCTAATATAACACCTGCCTTGATCTGCAATGATCCGTGAAGGAGCACCGAAAAGACAGACAGCTTTTTTTAGTGCTCTAATTGCACTAGCTGTATCTAAAGAGGTGTACTCGAAAAGGACGTATTTAGTGAAAGAGTCAATAATGACAGAAGAATACTCCTTCCTATCGCTTTTTCCACTTAACTTCCCCGTGATGTCTATATGTATGCCATGGTGTACAAACTTTAGGTATGGGATGAAGTCCGACTTGTTGGGCCCCTGAACATCCTTTTGAGGCCTTTCCAGCCAACAAATTTTCACACCTGCTTAGCAATTTCAGGGAACCAGTATTGCTCATAAATCTTATCAAGGGCTTTATCTGCACCAATGTGTTTAATTTCTGTGTGAACATGATTAATTAAAGTCCAAGTTAGTGATCTTGGGATTATTGGAAGCCAGAAGCTATTTTTGTTACGCTCAATTTTCCTATACAATACTCCTTTACGAACGTCATAAGTGTGAGCTACTGCTTCTGGGAGTTCATGATTGTCATGCCTACTGATGAGATCCTGGATCTCAGAATCACATTTCTGCTCTACTGAAAGCCAACCTTAATGCAATTCAACAAACTGGACAATTTTAGTTTTATTTGATTCCCCAGATTGTGGGACGGGATTATGTACCAATTCCGGAATAGGATTTCTGGACAGAAAATCAGCATGTTCCATGCTACTCCCCTGCTTATGGACAATATCAAAATCATAGGCCTGCAAAAAGGCCCACCACCTATGAACGCGTGGGGTGAGGTCGATCTTCGATTTCGATGCTTTGAGGGAGTTACAGTCTGTGTAGACTGTGAAATGTTGCCCGTACAAGTAATGCCTGAAATTTTCAACAGCTCTAACGACGGCCAAGGTCTCTAACTCGTAAGAGTGATATCGCGATTCTGTATCAGAAGTTCGCCGGCTAAAGTAAGACACGACATGAGGAACATTATCCTTTCTTTGGATCAATATTGCTCAGTACCCCTCAGAGCTCGCGTCAGTGTGAAGTTCTATAGGAGAGTCACGGTTAAATATAGTCAGTACCGATTCTGACGTTAGTATTTCGAACACTTTCTTGTGAATATCATTATGTGTCTCTGTCCATATAATAGGCCCCTTCAACTTGGTCAAAGGATATAGTGGTCCGACAATACGAGTGTAATTCGGTATAAATCGCCTGAAATAGGAAGCAAGACCTAAAAACTGCCTAACTTGAGTAACGGTTTTCGGAATGGGTGCCTGTACCAAAGCTTTTATTTTCTTAGGATTTGGAGTTACTACTCCTGCTTTTATCACATAACCGAGATAAACAACTTCAGTTTTCATAAATTTACATTTTTTTTAAATTGTATGAAAATCCAGCATCTGATAATGCTCTCAATGTTAAATCTAAGCGTTCTAGACCCTGGGAAACATTAACTGAATAACACAAAACGTCATCCATGTAAGCAAGCGCTACTTTGTCTTTAAGGGTACCTAATGCTTTGTTAATACAACGCTGATACACAGAAGCAGCGTTTCTAAGTCCGAAAGGCATAGCCAAATATTCGTACTGGCCATCAGGGGTCACGAACGCCGTCCGCGCTATACTATCGCCATCTGTGTCAACGGAAATTTGATGATACCCCGATGCCATATCAAGACAAGAAAAATAGTGCGCCCCGTGAAGACGGTCTATTTGTTCGTCTATCCTGGGTAAAGGGGAATGTTCAGGGCGTGTGTTAGCATTAAGTTCCCTATAGTCTACGCACATCCTATCCGTATTATCCTTTTAAAGTGAAACTTTTATAGCATCGTCTCAAACTTTTTCGTCTGTGTGTTGCATGTCGCGTGACGATCGGCCGCGGAGCACAGTAGATGGAAACTGCTATATGAGGGAAATTGATTTTTTTTTTTACAACTTGATTTTTTTTTTAATACTTTTCGAAATATCTCGTCATTCCGATGAATAATTGTCATTACAAGTTTTTCGCTACAACAGATAGTTCGGCCGGAAAAAAATATTTTAGATTTTTTTGTATGGAATGTAACAGAAACTGCTAAAATTTGGCCATGTCTTGAAAGACCAGGCTTTCAAAATACTATATTCTTATCCTTTGACTTGTTGGCTATAATTTTACTCTATCAGCGTGCGCCCATAGTTGCCCTTTCAAGAGTTGCGAGGTTCGGAAAAATTAAAAAAAAAAAGTAAGTCTTAAGTACATTTTCATTAATAATATCATAGGTAGAACATTAAAACATTTATAATTAAGGAATAAGATTAATTCCAAAACAATACAAAATCGAAAAATGGGAAAAGAATCTAAAAAATTCAAATTAAAGCAAATGACAAATTTATTAATATTGATAATTAATTTAATATTGTGAAAAAATACTATATATTAGTAATTGTATACAGTGAAAAATTTGCCAATCATCAATTAGTTAATTTTCTGTTTTTTTAATTACGAATTATCTCTTCTGCGAATTATTTTACCTATTTGCTAATAACTACATTCATAATGAAATTTTAATTTAATGACTCCACTGCCCTATTAATATACCTTAATGATAGGGATAGGAAGGAGTTATTCCAACCCATATAAATAAGGGTTTAATTTAAATAAAATCATTCGGTGATTTGAATACCAAGACAACTTGCTTTGTGCCTAAATATTTTTGTGAGTAATATGGAAGGTCTAGTGAATAATTTGGATTTGTTCATGGTTCTAAGAGAACAGTTTGGATCCTTGGCGGAACGTAAAAAACTTTTTGAATACCTCAAGCAGACGCTGAATTTTAACTGGACTGAAGAAAAAAGTGAAAACCTCCTGAAGTTCTATCAGAATTTTTGTACAAATGTTTGTGGAAGATGGGAAAGATCAAATAAGAGTCTTAGCAAGTTTTTGAAGAGAAATGGAGATTGGCTGGAATCTGCCATAGCCTGGCATGAAGCCCTTATGTCTACAACAGAAAATGTCGATCCTGATGATGATGATGTCAGTGAAGATATAGAAAATTTGGCACCATCTTCACCAATAGCTTCAACGTCATCTTCACAATATACGCCGAGAAAACCCTTTGAAAAGCTATCTAACAAGCAAAAAAGAAGACGCGTAAAGCGCTTGTCCAAATCAGTGTCTCCAAAAGAGATACAGAGTGCTACTATTAAAAATCTCAAAAGTAGTGGGGATTGGGAAGTAAGTCAAATACTGGAACATTTACTAAACCATCCTGAAGATAAGCATAAGTCAGAAAAAAAAAGAGTTTATATACACCTGAAAAAGCGCTAGCTCTCGCGATATCGCTTAACTTATCCAAGTGGCAATAAATGAATCTACAAGATTCTGCAATTAAACAAGGTGTAGTATCTATGTATCCCTCCTACTACAAAATAATGCAAGCGAAATTAAACTGTTATCCTGCAAAAGAGGACATCACCATAACCGAAAATGGAGCATCTATTAAACTGCAGGCTCTACTTTATTTGACTACCTTCAGATTACTTGATGCAATGGATCTATCGTCTAAAGTTGATTTAAAGCTGATATGTAAGTGGGGTTTTGATGGAGCATATAGTCAAAGCAATTACAAGCAGATAGCTAGCAGTTCAGAATTTGACGATTCCAGTGTTTTTATGGTCAGCTTAGTACCCATAAGGCTGATGCGTGACGGAGAAATACTTTGGGAAAATGATCGTCCGTCTTCTACGTTTTACTGCCGCCCAATTCAGTTAAAGTTCATGAAGGAGAGTGAAAGTTCAGTAAAACGTGAAAAAGAAGCCATACAACTGCAGATAGATGAACTTAATCCATATAAACTGCAGGAAGTGACCGTCACACATCAACTGTTAATGACAATGATCGATGGAAAGATTACTTCGTACATATTGGAAACTTCGACAGCTGTGTGTGACATTTGTAAGGCGAAGCCATCAGAGATGAATAAGCTGGAAGACATCGACCGCAGAACGGAAAATGTAGATATGTACCAATACGGATTGTCTTCATTACATGCGTGGATCCGGTGCATGGAATGCTTGCTTCATATAGGTATATAATCTTTAATGTCCATGAATATTTTTTGTAGAAGTTACGTTTTTCAAAACTAATGCATTGCTTCCTTTATTTCAGCTTACCGGATGGACTTCAAAAAATAGAGTTCAAAAGGCGAGGACAAAGAAAAGTTGGCGCAAAGAAAAAAACAATTCCAGCAAGCCTTTAAAGATGAAAACGGCTTGCTGGTCGATTTTGTGAAACAAGGGGCAGGCACCAAAAATGACGGCAACACTGCCAGAAGATTTTTTAGTGATGCATAAACATCGGCTCGCATCACAGGAGTTGATGAAGAGCTGATCGAAAGGTTCCACATAATTCTGCAGACAGTGGCTTCTGGTGAGCAAGTGGAACTGCTTAAATTCTCCCAATTTTGTAAAGACATTACCACTTTGTATGTACAGTTATATCCGTGGTATTACATGCCTTCTAGCGTACATAAGTTGCTAGTGCATGGTAAGGATATAATTAAGCATTTTGGACTTTTACCAATCGGGAATCTGTCGGAAGAAGCATCAGAAGCTCGAAATAAAGACTTTCGTAAATATAGAGAGAACCGTTCGAGAAAAGTAAGTAGGATAGCGACAAATGAAGATATCTTGCACAATCTTCTCTTGTCGTCTGATCCGAAACTGACCTTTCTAAGGCCAAAAATGTTGAACCAAACGAAAAATGGTCCTCTCACCAAGAGCAGTCGCGCTTTTGGTGGCTCTTCCAACTGAACCCGAATTGGATTTTATAGATTTACACACTTTACAAGACAGTCATGGTGATTAATTTTATTCGAGTTTAGCTGTTTCTTTTTTGTTGTTTTGAATACAAATTTTATTTATATTCATTTTATTATTTATTTTAATTTTATTTTATATTTTTTTCGATGCACATGTTTTTAAATTATTACCATTCCTTAATTACAAATGTTTTAATATTTTATCTATGATATTATTAATGAAAAACTACTTTTGACTTACTTTTTTTTTCATTCTTCAGAACCTCGTAACTCTTGAAAGGGCAACTATAGGCGCACGCTGATAAAGTAGAATTATAGCCAATAAGTCAAAGGATAAGAATATAGTAGTTTGAAAGCCTGGTCTTTCAAGACATGGCCAAATTTTAGCAGTTTCTTTTTGATTCCATACAAAAAAATCTAATAATTTTTTTCAGGGCCAACTATCAGTTTTAGAGAAAAACTTGTAATGACTATTATTCATCGGAATAACGAGGTCTTTCGAAAGGTAGGAGGAGCTCTGAGGAGCGCCTTTCACTACTACTACGAACTATAGGCGCCGCCATATTTGGCGGCGCCTATAGTTCGCATCAGCTGACCGTGTAGTGTATAGTCTATTACTCATTTGTGCCAGTGCTCCACGCTATTTTACTCGCCACAAACACCACCAAGGAAAAGGAAAAGGAGGGGGGGGGGAGGTTTTTAGATAAATGTCTATAATGTAAAAAAAAGTTTCACTTTTACCATGGTTTCATAAAACCACACGATCCTTTTTTTTTACAAGAAGAATTGGGCTAGCGAATGGTGAAGGACTTTCACGAATGACACCCGCTTTCAAAAGGGAATCGGTTTTTTCTTGGACTATTTCTTTCTCTGTGGGGGATAACCTATATGGGCGTCTTTGTACTGTTTTAATTGGATCAATAGGGTCTAAACGTAAAACACCGGTCGTAACGCGACGCGTAGGTATACCATCAATAAAGAATTTATTATACTTTTGCAATATCTGAGCTAATGAGGTTTTATCTTCACCCTGTACGTCAGTGTCAATACTATTAAAATCAAAATAATGAGGCTTTTCGGTAATGTTAACTTCCTTGCGCAAAGAGAACATAATTTTGTCACTATCTATACGTACGAAGATACCGCTATCTAATAGATCCCTACCTATATAATAACCGGTTCTGCAATCGATTTATCAGGCACCACGTGAAACAAAAGGGAAACCGTGATACTTTGAATTTTTAACGCGGCTCAATATTTGCGATTCACATTGTACGTTTTCTTTGCCTATCCCTGTAAGGTTAACAACTCATAGCGCATAGTACCCGGGAACTTGTTGGCAAAACTACAAGTTACAAGTGAACAAGCAGAACCACTATCAAAGAGAAAAGAAACGAGCTCACCAGATGACGTGGTCAGATTACTCCTTGTCGATTTGAGCTCGCGGATGTTGACCTCCTTGACTGCAGCTACAGCTACCCCACTGCCTCCTTTTCGGTCTGGGCACGACGATGCAACATATCCTGGTTGTCCACACACGTAACATGTAATACGGTTCTTATCGTGACTCCTTGATGTTGGTGCTCGATTCGAAGCCTTCATTTGGGATGAAGGCTCGTCCTGCCGCTTGCGGCAATCCATTAATTTGTGGCCTGGTTTGCCACAACGATGACATGTACCGTTGAAGCGCTTGTCCGCGTAGCGAGGTTTTTTGGTGTCACCATCGTATCCCTCGCTGCTTTCATGTCTTCGTTTGTGAGAAATTCCGTTAAGGATTCGCAACAGTTGGGCTCTTGTAATCTCGTTATGTGAGTGCAATTCTCTACGAATTGTGTCATCATTTTAGCACAAGACTGATGCAACAAATCCCGTCATTATGTCTTCTGCCATCTCTGTACGTGGTATGCGCTCTATGAGACTCCATAGACGTATAGCGGCCTCACTAACAGTTTCTTTTGCAGTTATTTGGAATCGTAGTATTTCGGCAAAATAGTCTTGCCCGAGCATAGGCTTTGCAAATTTGGCTAGCAATAATTCCTTTACTTGAGGCCATGATAGCTGAGACAGCTGCAATTTTGTTAAACAAGTGGCAGCCCGGCCTTTTAACGCATGGGTAAGAGCTAACAGTAATTCGGCACCATCTAGGCCACCATCTTTCGGCTATGAACCATTATTTCCGTAATGTTGCACCAACCTTCTATGTCAGCATCAGCAGCATCAGGATCAAACCGTATCAATCGCGCAGTTTCTGGTTGAGCGGTTGCCAGCAGTCGCGAAAACAAAATCTCCATATTTTGCAATAAGTTAGACGTTAGCGGAGCCACTACACTGTCGTCGAAATTTTTTTTCAGGTGTTTGCCCTTCGAATCCCACTTCTGATGAAGGGACTTGGCCATCATCAGTGATATTTATTGGATCCACGATCCAAATTCTGAAGTTGCACTTTGTAGGTAGACGTGGATTGGCGGTCGAAGAAAATAGAGACACTCGTTATAGCAAAATCACTTTATTTTAAACAGTAATCCTTTATAAAATATTCACCACAAAATAGGTAGCACAATTAAGACACTCCACCGAACGCGTAGCACGCTTGTGCGATTTCAACCAAGTCTCCTATCATACTGCCAGCAAGTCGTCGCTTTAATCCGCACTAGCGCTCGGTGTTGTGTCAGAGTGTCGTATCATCGGATGTGACGTAGCAAACACAGATAATTCATGTTCGACACTCTAAACTAACAGCAACATCTAGGAAATCTAACTAACACTAATTTAAATATTGAAGCGCCGTCATACTCGTAGCTTTCATAACAAATGGCAGTAAATAATGGATACTATAGAAACCAGCGGGGTAATTGCGTAATACACTAACAGTAGGAATGGCTTTAATTTGAACAGTTCAACAACATTCATTGTCTTATTTACGTTTGCTGAACAGACATTTTTTTCGAACATGTGAAGTAATGGATTAGCAATAGGCTTTAAACTGATTCAGATTGTGATTGATAGTATATTACACAATTAGGGTGAAGTTTAGAGCTGGTTTTCAATCGCGAGATAAGTTTTTTCTGAAGATAAAACGCAGGTGGCTATATAAGACGGTATTCGTATAGAAAATATGCCAAATCACTGTATTATACCTAACATAAGAGTTATATATGCGGCCTTCCCAAATGTCCTTTCTTTAGTATTTTTCGTCGAATCGTTGAGCTCCTTAAGTTCCGAGTTGAGCTGCACGATTACTGACAAATGCGTGCACTGACTGGACAGTGGACAAATCCACTCAATCTGTGTGATTCTTTCTTCAAAAATACCATTTCAGACACTAATCTACATGGTCTTCACATGATATGACCAAGTTTATGTCTGGACTTTAAAAGAGACTGTGACCTCTGAATTTGTTTCGGCCTTCTCAGAGTAGTCAGATAGGAAACACCGACCTCATCTAGTTTAAAAAATATGATTGACGTGTAAGAGTGTTTGTACAAACCTACTTACAGAAATAAAATCATTGCAGTGGGTTGCCAAATTATTAGGGACAGTCACGAATTATTTTTATTTGTGAAGTATGAGTCTTAAATTAATTAGAAAAACATTTTTTTTTAATGAGGAAAGCTTTAATTACACAAAACAGTTAATAACGAAGTAAAATAAGAACAAAAAAATAATTAAGTACATAAATAGGCGAAAATAAATGTTACTTAGTAGTGATTAGTACTTAGTGACATTTCCATTCGCCGCAATTAGTGCTTCTATACGCCTGGGCATGCTTTCTATGCACTATTTGGCACTTTTTTTATCTTAGGGTTGTGATGCCAAACATTAATGAGCTTTTCTATCAACCTGACCTTGGTAGTTATCATTTCTTTTGCTATTTCGGCCTTGGTAATCTCCCATAAATCTATGGGGTTCATGTCCTGTCCTGTCCTGTCCATTACCAGGCCAAGGTAAAACTGGTCTGCTATCAACTGGGTAACGCTTCTGGCTTTATGGCATGGCGCTGAATCATGCATAAACATAAATTCTTCACCATTAGGGAACCATTCTTCAAGTGTCGGTAACAGGCGAGTTTGTAAAACTTGTCTGTACTGGTCTTGTTTCATGGTTCCCTGGACAAGGTACAGGTGCCCAACCCCTTTGGCGCTTATTACAGACCACACCATTATTTTAACAGGGTGTTTTGCCCTTTCTACGATGCAGACGGGGTGGCATTGACATCGACTCGCAACCTGTTACCAAGGTTTTAGTACATGACTCTGAACCCCTCTGCGTTAAAGATTTTTGTAGGCTATAAAAAAATGCTGTTCTCTAAATTTTGACCGCGTAGCGCGTAGGTATTGCACTTTTCTATGTAACAGCAGTTTTTTTTTTGATAACTGACCAGAAACTACGCCAGGGCGTCTCGAATCATGTGCTGAATTTATGGTTACAGCTTGTACGTAGATGTCCCTGCCACCGTGTGTAGATAGCTTCGAATTACCTTGAAATATCTGTTTGGTAGCGGCAAAAAAAAGCAGCATAGTCACGTTGGATGGCACGCTTTATTGTATTTCTTTTTTAACATAAATCTATATTCAATGTGTAACTTAAATAACGCACAACCTCTTATGGGGTCATTGTACTCATCATTATGAACAACTTTTACTATGGGACCAAACATGAAATCGCGAAATAAAAAGCAGCTGTTCCCTACATTTATGTTCGCATAACTCGTCAAACAACAGCTGATGAGATTTCATGTTTGGTCCCATAGTAAAAGTTGTTCATAATGATGAGTACAGTGACCTCCTCAGAGGTTGTGCGTTATTTAAGTTACACATTGTATATACAAATGAATTGCTGTTCTTTAGTCTCGCTAAAACTCAGAAACGGCTTGACCAATTTGAATATATGTATATATATTTTTTGATTTGTTTTCCTCTTTACTGGGTGGTTTAAAAAAAAAGTAATAGGAAAAACCCAAAGGAAAAAAAAATACAGGACGTCTGCCGGGTCAGCTAGGTAGGTAGCTAACTAGGTAGAGTAGGTAGGTAGGTAGATAGGGTAGGTAGGTAGGTATATAGGGTAGGTAGGGTGCGTACGTAGGGTAGGTAGGTAGGGTGCGTACATAGGGTAGGGTAGGGTAGGTAGGTAGGGTAGGTGTTAGATACTTAGTGCTACCTGTGCGAAGCCGGGCCGGGTAGAGCTAGTCATTAATATTTTACCACATTTAATTAGGAGCAATTTATTTCATTTCGTTCAAAATTTTCTTTTTCCCTTACTTTTGTTCTTTTTCCGTTTCTTTTTTGTTTGTTTTTGGGTTTCTTTTCAAGTCATCCTCTATTGTATTTATTTAATAATTTGAGCACACCAATGTACAGAGGCGGATTTAATGCCACAGGCGTTTTCTACCAGTCAACCTTTGGGTGGTGCTGAAACAAACAGTGGTAGGTGCTATAACGATAATTGTGGAATAAATATTTATTGAAATATAAACAATAAGCGAATAAACTAAAAAAAATAAGACAAACAATGGGCAAATATTAACGTTGTGATGATGATTCCAGCTTCTTACGAATATACGCGCGAACTTTATCTTTAAAGGATAATAGGTTGGTTGCCATCCTGATTTCCAGGGCGAGCGCATTTCCCAGAGATATAGGCAGAACGAAGAAGGCAGAGTGATGAAGTCAGTGCGCAGTCTATATTTAGTTAATATGTAATAAAAACGAAGTTTTTGCCGAAATTAGATTTTGTAATAAAATTATTATTAAAATTCTAGCTTGCGTGGCTTGCGTCTATGCTTAAATGTCAAGGTACTGAGCGAAGAGAAAAAAAACTGACCATGTGCTATCGTTAACGTTCGTAAAGGAATTGCAACAAGTATGTTTTATTAAAAAAAAATCTTAGCTAGTAGACTTTTCAATCGTGATTTTTCCCATATTTTATTACATTGATCCTTTTGGTCACCAAGGACGGAGACTTTTGAAGTTTTGACCGTGCAGCGCATGTGACAGATCCCGGATAAAATTCCAGATTTTTCGTTTTTATTTTTATATAACAAGCAATGGACAAAATTGTGAAACTTTTAATTTTTGGGTAGGAGGCTTTTGGCTACTTTGTATGTCTGTATTTTTATTATTGTCATTTATTTGTAATGTGCGTTTTGTTTGTGCATAATAAACTATTTTTCTTTCTTTTTTCTTTTATATAACAATATTGAAAACTTATTTATAAGAGAATCGATTATAGTAGACGGGCTAAGAGACTCCAAATTGATTCTACGAAGTGAAATTCCGCAGACGGATTCAGAATCACGTACTGAATCCATGGTAATAGGCTGCACGTCGATGTGTCTGCCAACCTGTCCTTAGTCTGGCCATAAATACTGTTACAGTTAAAAATAAGAAAGATATTACATTTGAATTCGGAATCTGTCATTTTTATACGATTGTTCATTGAGTTTTCTAATTTTGGCGCCAATACATTGTACAATGCGATATTAAAATGGAGTAGGGTGCTAAAGAGAACTGAATCGCAGTGATTGGATTGTAATCCAATCACTGCGATTGATTGCAATCAAAGTTGGTATGGAGCCAAATGCAATTTTTAAAACTCTCCATACGCTTGGTATAAGTCAAAAGTTTGTGTTCCGGGCAATGAGACCTCCTCTGTTTGTGACAGAAAAAGATCTGGCCGTCCACGCAGTGTTCGTACGAAAAAGGTGGTCAAAGCAGTAAGGGAAAGAATTCGAAGAAATCCTGTCCGAAAGCAAAAGATTTTATCTCGGGAGATGAAGATGGCACCCAGAACCATGTCGCGTATTTTAAAAGATGACTTAGGACTTGCAGCCTATAAGAAGCGCACTGGTCATTTTTTAACTGATAATTTATTTAAAAAAGAATAGGGTGGTAAAATCGAAACAACTACTGAAGCGGTACGCAAAGGGAGGTCACAGAAAAATTTTGTTTACGGATGAGAAAAACTTTACAATTGAGCAACATTTTAACAAACAAAATGACCGTATTTATGCTCAAAGCTCTAAGGAAGCTTCCCGGAAGTCGACAGAGTGCAACGTGGGCATTATCCGACTTCAGTGATGGTTTGGTGGGGTGTTAGCTATGAAGGAGTGACTGAGCCATATTTTTGTGAAAAGGGTATCAAAACATCGGCACAAGTGTATCAAGATACCATTCTTGAGAAGGTAGTTAAACCCCTTAACAACACCATGTTCAATAACCAAGTATGGTCCTTCCAACAAGACTCGGCGGCGGGTCATAAAGCTCGGTCCACGCAGTCTTGGTTGGAAGTGAACGTTTCGGACTTCATCAGAGCTGAAGACTGGCCGTCGTCTAGTCCCGATCTTAATCCGCTGGATTATGATTTATGGTCAGTTTTAGAGAGTATGGCTTGCTCTAAACGCCATGATAATTTGGAGTCCCTAAAGCAATCCATACGATTGGCAGTGCAGAATTTTCCCATGGAAAGAGTGCGTGCTTCTATTGATAACTAGCCTCAACGTTTAAAGGACTGTATTGCAGCCAATGGAGACCACTTCGAATAAGCTTTTTATATTTTAAATTGTTTTATGTTTATGTATTAAACTAACACACTTTAAAATTAATAAATATTATTTGCAATAAAAAAAATTTTTTTTCTTCGTGACAATATTTATGGCAAGACTAGGTATATTCGAAGATTTATTTTTGGGTTGGGAGTGTAGTTCTAGTGAATTGGAGTATTTCATCAAATCCTTTTTATTTTTTTGGTTACGATTACCAAAAGATTAAAGACTACGTTGAAGACAAGGAAGTTTGGCAATAAATCCTTCTGCACATGCGGCTTCCCTGGTACCACATTAACGGCATCACTATGAAAATGTCTATTAACTGCTCGCAAACTACGAAGATTAATAAAAAAAAGTCTTTTGTTTTTTACTTTCTTTGACATAATTAATCTTCTCATTATTTGACATTATTTACCTCCAATTCTTATTATTACGTTTTTTGTAGACAGGATTTTAATTCAGATTTGTTACAGTTGTAATGGCAATCATGTCATTTGGTTTAAATAGGCTTTTATTTTTTGATATTACATTTAGATTCTTCTATATTTTGTGAATGTGAAAACGTTGTAGGCCTAACTTGCAGACTGTACATTTGTAGACCTTTCTATATTTTGTTGATTACCTGTTACTCGTTGACAGGCCTACACTGTCCTCCCATACCTATCAACACTGTAATTTTAAACATTGCAAAATACCCTTATTTTTAAAAGAGTAACCGTGGAGTTTCTTGCCGGCTCTTGTCCATAGGAAACAACCAATTGGAACCGTGCGCCTAGCTTCTGACGTTTCATAAGTGCCCATGTACGAGTATGTTTACTTGAAATAAAATATTTTGATTTGATTTGAAAACAAGTGACAAATTAGCCGTGCAGCGAATCAAGCGTCAGTGTGGTCAGAACCATTGGTTTGTTAGAAGCATGTCATCTACCACGCAGCCTTACACTAAGCACTGGCTACAGCCACGACCTAGACTCTCAAGCGACGCGCATCTTGCGACAGCGACTGCGAAGAAAACAAATTAAAGAAGTTGTTTAGCATGCCACGAGTCATCGCGACACGCTTTGCGGAACGACAGACTACGTGTCGTGTCGCTCTACGCAAGTATCCTGGCCAGTCACATCGCCAGAAGCCGTGAACGGAGCCTAAGGGCGTTTGTCCACCGCCACAGTCAACGGGACGTCAACGAGAACGAGATGACGGCGTCGAAGCAGCATAGATACATTTACTATGGCCGCGTGTCCACCGGTCGTCCGTCACCTGAGTGCCCAGATCCCGGCCGTCGATTTTTGAAGCGAGACTGTTAGAACTTTGCCCTAGATTGTGACGGGCCGATGCGATGTGCCGGCAATACAAAATACGTTTGAGTTTGTCCACACACTGCCGACGCACCGGCGCGCGGCGCGGCGCCGTTCGCCCGGCTTTTGTTTTGTCTATCATAACATACTGAACCGACGAGTTCGGTCGCGGTGGACAAACGGCCGACGTCGCCGGGACGTCACGTTCGGTTGAAATAATCTCGTTTTTCATAGACGTCTCGTTGCCGATGGCGGTGGACATACGGTGTTAGCATCGCACCTAGCTGTGTGACTTCGACCTAATGCCCATTTCCACTAATACTGGAAAACTCCTAAATTATCGTATAAATATTATTGCGCTGTCGGATTTTCAAATCTCGGCGACGAACCGAAACGCGTAGAAAATCCAATACCTAGTGCGCTTTTATTTAGCCATTCATTTAAGTGTTTCCTAATGTCAGTAAAAACTGGCTCTAATGATCCGTTTTCGTAATGTCATTATTAGATATAATTTCGTAGTGAGGAACGCTAAAAATAATACACCATCCACACACACGTAACCCGCCACATAACTCATATTTTTTGTTAATTCTGTATCAAAATAAAGATTCTTTATTTATTCTAAAATAACATACATTGTTCACTTAGCGAATAAATACATAATCAAGGTACGAGTACCTAAGTGTAGTGCAGTAGCTAATAGGTAGTTTTCTTTTTAATGTAGTTAGGTACGATGTCGCACTTAATGTGCATGACCAGCTTATGTCGTTAACTTAATAGTTTTGTGTTGTTACTGACGTACTGCTTGAGTTTGGTTTTAAGAGGATTTTTTCCTGATATCTGCTGGAAGATTATTATAAAGTTACATCATACACCTTCGTATTTTATATTTTTCCTGCCATATTGCGTCTGCGGGGGATGCGTCTGTACCTATTTAGTTGGGGTTTCCTTGGCTGTATTTCGACGTTTTTATGTTAAAGGATAATTGTGTGTGCATGGTTTTGTTAAGATTTTTTTTTATGAGAATGTAGTGATTGAATGTGTACAGTTGATGAATGCTCATTAGTTTGGTGTGTTTGTATAGTTTGGTGTGTTTTTATATTTTGGATGTAGGTGTGTGATAATCGTAGTTGAATAGAAGTTTAATTATGTTATTTTGTGCTATTTGTAGATCTTTAATCGTAGATTTGGTGGCGCATCCCGAGATTTCAATTAGGTAATCTATGTGTGAGCGAACTAATGAGATTATAATTTACTAACTTGTTATAAAAACAGAAAGATAAAGAAAATCTGCTAATAAAAACCGGAGATAAAGATCTATTTGACCATTATTATGTACGCTCGTTTATCATCAATGATTCGATAAATGATTAATTTTAGGTATTTAATCAGTTGTTGCATAATTAACTTTTCAACACATTTGCTCAAAACATGCATTTACTATGCCTGCATACAATATTTGAAAAAAAATATACGCACCATACAACGGAACGTGCGTCATAGTAGTGACGTAACAAACGTAACATCTTCGTTTACCGCACTTGGCAGCATTGACTTCGAGTCAAGTTTGCAGAAGTTTTTTGAGCTACAGGGGATATTGCTCTGCGCCCATACATTGTTCGCCCTGGAACCAAGAGCATCGGAAAATTATGTGTTGTATTGGCGATCATTAGTAAATTCCTGTAAGATGTTATATTTATAACGGACTAGCTAAAGAATAGATAAATTTCAAAAAATGTATCAGATTTTGAGGTTATAATCGAACCACGAATATTATGGTTTTTCATAACTCCGTGACTCCGAGTGATTTTTAAGAAAATGAAAAACAATATCCCAATGCATTTAGCTATTTTAAATACCTACCTAGATAATTAGGTATACAACCTAAGTAATAATGTGACAAGTGACCATTTAGTGACGTTAAAAATAGGGGTGCTGAATACGATACATTTAAAAACGATATTTCCTAAGATTTACTATGGACATACCTTACAAACATTATTACATCAACTTTTGTCATCCGATAATAATAAATACAATTACAAGTATGTCAATGTACCACTTATAATAAAACCATACTTCTCTACTTCTTCTATACTTGTAACAATATTAATAATAACATCTGTGTCTAGTGTGCAATATAGTTTTTTTAAAGAACACATTTATAATTCATCCAGTAACGATAAGTATATTTTTTATATTAATCATTCTAAACTCGTAAGTTATCGTTTAGTTAGAAGTAAACCACACACTTTTCTAAACGATCTTAGAAAACCCTGAATAATTATGATGATGAAATATGTAGGTTTTGTTCACTTCAGCATTATTCTTACTACCTACCTATTTAAAACTACTACCTACCCACCTACCTATTAATTATTCTTTTAGTGAATAATAATAATGGAATGGTGATTTAATGGTTTTATTGTAGCTTCTATTTGCACTATATCGAAATAAATTCAAAATATGATTCAGATTAAAAAATTTGCAACAGTTAAAAAAAAGCAAAACATCGTTTAAAATTTATTGGGCATCCCTAATCTTATTCGACACGACATGACCTATCGTTTGGCGAAGGGGGCATTCCGAATTACGCTATAATCGCTCACAGCGCTCACATCAATAATTTGCGTTCCGATTTAGATATCACGATTATGACAGCTGCGAGCTGTCAACAATTCGGAACGTTTGTGAACGCACTCACACTGCTCACAGTGCTCGCTCAACGTCATCCCCAAACCTTGTACAAGAAAGAAAGACCGACTAGATATTTTCTGGAAAATAGAAGTTCAACGCATTGGCACTTCTGTTTTGTTGGTTGAGATGTATCAGACCGAAGATGCGACTCAAAACAACTCAACAATACAACGCACAACTGTAATTTTTGACAGCGCTCACGATGATATTATTAAAAGGCATGGTCGGCATTAACGCAAGATGCCGCATGTCTTTACGTCATCTATGACGATTCACCGGATATCGTTATCGCGCTCAGGCTAATTCGAAACGGGTGTAAGCACGCTCAAATCGATTACAGTGCAATTCGGAACGCACCCGAAGATGGCGGTGATTAATGATATTAGTCGCATAAAATACTTTTAATTTTCATTTTGGCATGCAGCTAGTCCGTGTTATAAAAGTATTTTCAACATAATTAATAAAATAGACAATTAATTATCGTGTATGTCTGATGCTTCTATTGTACAGGGCGATTTTGGACATTATCTTTTCAACTCAACGTTTTATTAGTCCGGACGAGTTAGAATGTGAAAATAATTTTAATTCTTCAGTCTTATTTAAAGACGGTAGATACTTTGTCGATTTACTTTTCTCACGCACCCCTTCTGAGTTAGGCAACTCACGCGGTGTCGCTCACCGGCGACTTCTGGCGCTCGAGCGTAAATTTACATGCGTGCCAACCCTACGCGAGAATTACAATAAAACTATCACCGATTACATAACGCAGGGGTATTTATCGGAGGTACCCATTTCTGAACTGACAGAAGTGGGTTACTACATACTACGCACTCGGGGTTGTCACTCAATGACATTCTGCATGTCGGAGCTAATTTACAAGCAGATTTGTTTTTATGTACGTTCCGTGTCGCGATGACAGCGGATATAAAACAAATGCTCCTAGTACGTCGATGTCCCAGCCACCATGTATTACAAATACATAAATACATAAATTATTTGTATTTTGTAAATAAATATTTAGAACAAAAATTAAAACCGGACAATGCCGTATTATTCATATCCATACTCCAGTATACACAAATAAAATAAATAATAATACCAGCCTATCATTGTCCCACGCCAGGGCAATGGCCTCTTCTCATACCGGGAAGGCACGAGCATTGATCACCACGCTTGCTCAAGACGGGTTGGCGCTTTCAGACTCATATCAACTAAGTCCAGGTTTCCTCACGATGTTTTCCTTCACCGGTGTGACCTATTATTCTGTACGAACACGAGTTATTCTTGCGAGGTCGCGGTCCGAACCTCCTTGACTAAATACGGCAAGGTTACGAAGTTTGTCGGCGTGTCCCGTGTCACTTGGACGTGTAGAAGTGTGGCCTGTCATGACAGATGTCTGGTAAGACCCTCATGTCGGTCGCGGCTGTTCTAGAGACCGACATACTTCGTTATGAAATGGGCAACTAGCTTCATCTCTCTGACTGACCGACCCTCTGACAATTCAAGAGTGCCTGTAATTGGTTGATTTGAAATAAATGCTTTGAGTTTGAGTTTGAGTTATGCATGCGGCGAAGAATTATCGTGAAATATACTGGACTAGCTTTTGCGCTGCAGCTTCGCCCGGGTGGTTGTCGGAAAATATCCCACGGGAACGTAAAGTATTTTTAATCAAATCAAATCAAATCATAATATTTTATTTCACATAAACCAATATGGGCACTTATGAAACGTCCATAATCCAGGTGATACACAATCTGTGTGCCAAATTACATCCAAATGTGTTCAACAGTTTTTGCGCCAATCCAGAAATATAGTTTTTATAATTATTGTCCCTTTGTCTGTATTATGATCAGTGATCGGAGTAGGTAGATTGATTTTTAGTACTTGTATCATAAATGCACACAGAAAGAATAACATGGATAAGCCATTTTTCCGGAAAGTAATTCCGGTATTTCCGGATTTAGTATTTCCGGCGGGCGTACGCATTGTTCTGATAACCGGTTATTGTACCACCCATGATCCTTTGTTCTGATTGGTCGTTGGGTTTTGTCAAATCGTGACAAAAAAAAAATAGGAAGAATAATAAAGAATAAAATTGCTCATTTTATTACAATTCCTACCTTTTTTTTGAGGATGGCAAATCATCAAATGACTCCTTCCACTCTGGCAGAATACAATTCCTACATAAGTTCCGGTTTTTTTTTAATAATCCACCAATTCCGGAGGAATGTCCATAGTAATATATACGTTTCGGATCAATGACCCCAGTTCAATCTACCTACTCCGATCATTGATTATGATCCAGGCAAACGGACAATAATTATAATAACACCCCTCTTTTTGCGTCGGGGGTTAAAAACTATAATTATGTTCGGTATCAGGACTCGTTCCACACGGCAGCAATTACTTTTTTTCAAAAATATTGAATGTACAGTTTTGGCAGCGTTACTATTTTATTATATGTATAGTTTTTAATCGTTTTATAGATACATGTTTTCCCTTTCAGCAGTCACTACATTCATGAAGATATTCGTCGGTCTGTAGAAGCAATTTATACAGAACGGAAACGCCCTATATAAAACCATCATTAATATTTTATCATCACTCACAGAAGTGCTCATATGCATCGGAAAAATACCGATTATGTAGATATCATAAGTATGTACCTACGTAGGTAATTATTATATGTTATCTTAATGCGCAAATAGTAAAGTAAATAGGAACTACTTGTAGCTAATGAAGTATTTATGTAACTTGCATTGTAGTTAGATAAACGAATCATACCGATGACTAGCAGTGCAGAGGGTCTACTTCCTAGTCTTGAAATCTGATGTTTCGGCCGAAGTTACGAACATTTCCGTCTCTTTATCACCTACGGACATAAAATAACTTTGAGACACGAACTAAGAATGAATGACAGCACGATTTGACAGTTGTCCTTTACTCGGGACGTGTTTTTTCCCGTCCGAATAAAAAATATAAATTGGGAGTAGGGTTCATTCCAAAGAATCAAACTGTTTTGTGACTACGCCGTATCTTCATCAAAGGACTTAGAAATTAGGACCTCTATATCACTTACGGAGATAAGAATACTTCGGGGCCCGAACGAATAATGAATGACAACATGATTTGACAATTATCCCCACTCCCGATGTAACTTGGCTCCTTTTTTGACGGGTACTTTCGGACGGGCTCGAAGCTTCCTTGTCGGGCCTAAGTCCGTCAACGAAGATACGAGCCCGATACTCTCTAAAGAGTAGCCCCCAGCAACGTGCCACATTACATGGATGTGTAGGTTTACACATTAATGTAACCGATGGATGGTGTCTGCAATACCTACAAGTATGCTCGGGCGTTAAAATGGCACATCTAGTTTTAGAGAGGCAAATATTTAAGTGCGTGTCCAACAAACTTTTGAACTTCAAACGATGAGGACCTTTTTTAATAATAGCGCTTGTTTTTAATTTTTGGTCTTTTTACAAACTATCTTGACACTCTTCTCGACTTGGTGGTTAGGTACAACCACATGACTTAGAACCGAAAATAGTTATATCGAGAAACACAATGAAATACATATTTTTTTTGCGTTCGATAATATCAATAACTAGCTGCTGCCCGCGGCTTCGCCCGCGTGGATGTCGGATATTATCCAACGGGAACGTACTACCGGGACAAAAAGTAGCCTATGTCACTCCGTATAACATCAGCTATCGGCCAGTGAAAGTCCCGTCAAAATCGGTACAGCCGTTTCGGAGATTCACATGTCAAACAGACAGACAGACAAAAGTGTTAAAAATTGGTATTTTGTTTTATGTACCGTTTATACTTTCATATGCATTTAGTAAAAAGGCTGTTATTTTGACATTACAAACAGATACTACAATTTTATTTATTGTAGTATGTAGTATGTACGTATGTATGTATGTATGTTAGAACTTCTTTAAACCTTTCTTTATAGGTACTTAATTAAAAAATCTCTACATAGTCGGGCGGGCCGCTAGTATTGTAAAAAAAACAAAAAAATACATATTCATAATATTTCTTTATATACTTTATTTCATCGCTCTCAGAGACGCTCATCGTTTCGTCGATGAGACATATATGTCACTATAGGTGATATCAAATTCTCCAAAAATATCTGGTGACTTTGGACGTTCAGCATTCTGAGGTTCAGCAAGTTTGCGCCGTTTTGCACATAAAGAAAGTTTTTTGGCGCGCTGTGTGCATTTAAAACGCCTAGTCTGTGATCCACAAAGCTCACAATAATTCCATTGTGGCCATAGTAAATCTTCACACTCGAGGCATCTTTCCATAAAAATGCATTTATCTGAAAAAGAATAAAGCGCCTTATTATTTAACAAATAACAAATACTTTGTACGGCTGGTTCCAGAGTGACGCTGCTGGACCGCGGCGTTGAACTTCAAACGCGCGCTGTTCAACAGCGCCGACGATCACCGTCACTTTGGAACCAGCCAATAGTGTAATCAATACTTAGACAATTGAACTTAATTATTGCTATAACGAATTATAGTTTATTGTATCACTTACCACTTTGGTGACATCTTTAATCAATTTTATACATTAGTGTAATGGTAAGTAAGCACTTACAATTTTTTGCATTTTTTTCTCCACGGAACAATCTTGAGCCACGAAATTTTGTCACAAAAACAGGTACTAACTGACGACTTGAAGTTCCTGCCTTTTTGCTCAGCAAAACAGATCGAGTGAATTGTCCATAAACGTATTTGCACAATACCCACTTTAAAATACTTAAAACGCTTGAGGTGTAATTTTTTTTTTTTTACTAAAATATGAATTTTATTCATGTATAAAATATTTTAAGTAAGCCTTTTAACGGAATATAAACTTCCATATAAACTTAAGTAACATCCCCTATGAATTTTGAAAAATCCTTCCTTACTGGATACCTACATCATAAGAGGAATACGTGTGCAAATTTTAAGTTTCTAGCCCTAGGGTTTGGCCTGTGTTTATTTAGAACTTTCATCCCCTATTTTATCATCTTACGGGTTGAATTTTGGAAAATGCTGAAATACGTAACTAATTATTTTTGCCGTACTCAATTTATACGAAATTTCATGCAAATACGTCGAAGGAATAAAAAGTTTCATACAAACTTTTATCCCCTATTTCACCCCCTTGGGGGTTGAATTTCGAAAAATCCTTCCTTAGTGAATGCCTACGTCATAAGAGGAATACGTGTGCAAAATTTGAAGTTTCTAGCCTTAAAGGTTTGGCCTGTGCGTTGATACATCATTCAATCACTTTCGCCTTTTATATATTTAGATAGATGTCGGTATATGCGTCAATATTCATCCTGACTACGGAACCCATCACTGTGCTTGTCCGACATCGATACGTACCTACTTGTACTAGTTCGTAAGTGGGGTACATTTTGAATATGAGGTGCAGTTTTTCGATTCGCTTCCGTGCACAGCACTGGTGGAAAATCAGCCTTAATGGAGGTTTTCAAATCTCTGAAAACCACGTCTCACTGGCCACACATAGATCACAAAACCCCCTTATTGAGAATCATTCTAATGGACGTACACACGGCTACATATCTAGCTATATTGTCCAGAATAAGCTGACCTCTCATTGTACGGACATCCTATACAATGCGAGATCAGCTTATACTGGTATGCATTTTGATATATAGCCGTATGTCAATTTTCATCTGTAAGGCAATAGGCACACGTGCCCACATTGTCTGTACTACGTCGTTGCACAGACTATTTCCCAGAGAGTTGCCAGTTTCCTGTAGCGGCACCGGAAGCGGACGACAGGTTCTTTGATAGTAATGTCTCGTGTGTCCCACTCCTAACAATGTTTAGTGTAGTACCTACATAGGTGGGTATAGACGATCGTCTATCTTTTGTCAACTAATAACAAGAAGGCAGAATGCTTAGGAAATGTGTAGGTAATAATTAGAAAATGCTTTGATAACATTATAACGGAAGTAGACCACATTGACCATTGTTAACATACGGTTCCCCGGTTTTCCCACAACAAACCACTCAACTGTATATAAAATAATTGGCTGGACACAATCAATTGAATTCTAAAATTACTTCACTTTTCAATTTTTAAAGCGCCTAATAATTGCCCAACTTCCAAAGCGTCAGTCAAACGGAATGTGCTCTAAAAATTCAATCAGGCGCGCGGAGGCCAGTTCAAAGGTATCGCTTACATTAGCATTTTAAATAAAAAGCTAGTAATAAAGCGGAAACAAGGGGATCGGAGAACACTTAGCATTTGTAAACAAACAATGTATTTAGTTTCCCGAGGTCAGAAGTGATTAGCAACTCAGAACAAATGGAACAATGAAGGAGGGAAAAAACAGAACCTCCTTTTTTGAAGTTAGTTAAAAGGCTGTGGAAAGAAGTTTCAGTTCATTAGGCATAATTATATTTTGTAGTTGAAAAAACCGGGCGGACAATGACGGGTTCCATAATTGGATGAATTTATCTCAGAACAAACTTAACTTTGTAGTTGATTTTTTTTTCTCCCGTATGTCGATATCCGTCACTGTCAATTCTCCAACTGCAAATGTAAGTTTGTAAACACAAAAATAACTTGTTATTAGTACAAAATAACCGTTTTCGGACTTTTTTCTTTACCTACTTGTGTTAGACCATGCTTTGAGCCAAATTTCATGATTCTAGGTCAACGGGAAGTACCTCCCGGGTACTAGGTTTTTAATTTATTTGCGAGTACATAGCTGGACGTCAATAGTGTCGTAGACTGTGACCTCTGAGTTCATTTCGGCCTTTCTTCTCAGAGTAGTCAGATTGGAAACGCCGACCTCATATAGTTTTTAAAATGTGATTGAATAAAATTATTTATCATTTATCTATCAAAATATTTCGCATAAATGGCCATATTTGTTTATTGCGTTGACTTAGAAGATTGATTTTTTTGACCGTATACCTACGTATTTGTTATTAATTTCAAAATGATACCTCGACGTGTTCCTGAGAAAAAGGGTCTTGACAGACTGACAGACAGACAGATAGATGGACGGACGGACGGACAACGAAGTGATCCTCTATAAAGGTTTCGTTTTTTCCGTGAAAGGAATGTAAAATATTAAAGCAATAATTATATTCTATGAAAACTGTTAAATTTAATAGGATTTTGGTTTATTACCAAAATGATCTACTGAGGTATGAAAACATGACACATTAACTTTGTAACAACAAAATAATCTCGTAGAAACATCATAAAGTGAAAACTCAAACGTGTAAAAGTTAGGTTAGCAAAAAGGGGTTGCCAACATTCGGAACTTTAACCAAACCCTTTAGTTGAGAAGTTGTGGAGGTCAACACAATTTGATGTTCCACACGAGAGTGCTTCTCCCAGATGTAAGATGTAACTTATGGTTTTTATAGGAAGTAAAAGTAGCTTTTACAATGCTTTATTTTATTATAGATATGTGATAAATGTTTTTATGACTGTACTACGAGGTCACAAACTTATTTTCTTAGGCAAAAGTTGCAGCTTCCAGTTTTTTTATCAAAGTATGGGCGTGCATGAAAAAAGCCTCTATATTTGAATAGGACGTTTGGAGGATCCTGTATAACCTTGTAACTATCCGTTGTGACAGGCTAATATTTTATCATAACATCTGTTCGTTTCGCCATTTTTTCTCAGCAGGCTTAGCAGAAGCAATCTTGTCGACGGAAGAATAGACGAGAATGACGTTTCGTGAAGACAGTACGACGGCAGCAAAGTAGAAAGAGTCAACTGCACTTTTTACGAAATTCAGTAATTTATTCACGTTTATCTTTTATTTTGCTATCTCGAAAATGGTGTCCTATCGCAAAATAATGAACATTTCGTTCCCCTTTATGGGACCCTTAAATCCCTAAAACTCCACATGTAGGTAATAATTTTTCACATTTTCCATACAAAAAGTGAAAAATTCCAATTTTCCATTCCATTTTTATACTTTGTGGCCGTCGAGTAAAAAGTTTTTTACTGTCTTTAGCATGGCGAGTAAAAAATCAAATTGTCTTCACTACCTCAGTTAGACAACTGTCTTCTGAAATATTCTACATTAAAAAGGACCTAGATAATGATCGGTAAAAACGAAAGACAAAATGACAGATTTTAGAAGGATTTTTACGGTGCGATGTCAAAAATAGAGAAACGAAATGTGACTTTGTATGGGAATAGCCGTGTCTATTCTTCGAAGAAATAGACAGCATCATGCTAAGCCCGCTGGGATAGCCAATTATGAAGTGTCGACTCCATCTAGCTTATTTTTTTTTATAGTATAACGTTTTAAAGTAATTCCGATATCCTATTTACATAATTTTAAAAATCATTTAGATTTCATAGCAAATTTTTCTAACCATAAATTGCTATAGTAAGCTAAAAAAAAACTACACCTAGGCAGTTTCACGTGAATACTGAGTGAATAACAAACTCACCTAACCCACCAGCTATTTTTAAACCTGCTGAGTATTCCAGTTCTAAGATAAATCTCGTCGCAAGTTTCTAACTTATCCTGGGCTATAAACACACCTGAACACTTTGTAAGTTTTCCTCTTCCCCTGTGTTCACGTGGTGGTGATAAATATCTAGCGGGACTGTGGGCCTATGGGCCTAAGGGACTGCTAGATATTTATCAAAGAAAACTTTCAGGACAAGTTTCAGGATTTTATCTAATCTAAACTATAATATCCTAATCCTAACAAAATATTATAAAAGCGAAAGTGAGTTTGTTTGTTTGTTACAGTTTCACGCTAAAACGGCTGAACGGATTTGGATGAAATTTTGCAACCAGGTAGACCATGACCTGGGTAAAGACATAAGCTACTTTTTATCTCGACAGTCCTACGGAATTGAGACTTATGCGGGTGAAACCACGGGACACAGCTAGTGTCAAATGAACTTAGATTGAATTTCTCAGTAGCAGCCCGGAGTCTGGACTTGTGCTCGGTTGATAGCAATAGGCTCGCCCCCTAGACACCTCTGCCTAACCCTTTAGTAATTACAGGCGTGATCTTATGTCATGGTAATTTATATTATTTGATTCTTTTATAGTTGTCTGTAATCGCAACGCAAAGTGCAAGTGTCAGGATTAATGCTCGTATCTTTTTTAAAGGCATTTGCCTCGCAGTGGCTCAGTTAAGGTATTTTTTCTTTATCTATCTATATCTTTATCACAGAGTTAGAGTTATAGTCGTAGTTTTTGGCTTATCGAAACTACAAACTATTAATGTTAAAATTTATCAGAGATGATAAACGAAATCAAGAAAATTAATGTAATAATAATAACAGCCATAACTATCCTACTGTAGGAAAAAGGCCTCTTCTAATATAGAAAAGGCATGAGCATTGATCGCCATTATGACATTATCATGGCCGCCGGGAGCGGATGCAAGAAGGAAACCAGGGGTGCAAGTGTCACCCCTGGTTTCAAAATAAAATATAGATGTAAAAACATTCAGATCTAAAAAAATATCCGAAAACGTCTAATAGAATAAAAGAGAACTCAACCTATTCAAGGCGAGATGCTTAAATTTTCGAGCTCGCTTCGCTCGCTCTTGCGTTCTGCAATCTCTCGATTCTAAAGCTTTTGTGCTTTAGTCAATAAAGTACCGAACTCCTATTTCCGAAAATCTAATAGACCCTTGGCGGGGTGCTAACATTATCGAGCTTACTCGCTCACTCTTGCATACTACTCTGTCTTAATTCTTAAGCTTCTGTACATACATCGACACAGTTAGTCCTCTTTCTGTATGCATGGACAAATTAAAACCTATCACATTCGAGGCGAGATGCAAAAATTATCGAGCTCACTTCGCTCGCACTTGCATCCTACATTCTCTTAATTGTTAAACTTTTCTGCACAAGTCGACAAAGTTACTCCTCGTATGAATAGATAAACAATAACGTAACGTATCGGAGGAACTTCGTGGAGCTGAAGATGCACCTGAAAATAAACTTGCCGGCGGCGCCAATGGATATTATATTAATTATAATTCCACTCTAAGACAATATTTCTATTTGATCCCTTTAACTACTAACAGATGCTCTTAATCCCATCAATTAAGGTTACTAAGGCGTTCACCGCGTTCAACCCTCGCTTACTCGTCCGTCAAATACGATTGATTTTACAAGCAACGTAAATGTCAGTATGTCATAGATATAGGTCGTTTGCGCAGGAATTGGGTCACGACTCGCGCCCGTGTTGACCTGCATAGTCATTTTAAGTTCATGGTTATTATTTTTGTGGTATGAGTGGGTTTTTGTGTACGTTTCTGTTTTATTGTAGCGCCTTGAGAAAATGTTGCAGCAAATGTTTTTGTTCTTGCGTAATGTAGAGTTGAAACTTTATTTCAAGATTTTGCACTGTGGGTCTGATGAATCCTGATAAGTTGAATGAATACTTTGGTAACAAGTTGAAGAATCACAGTGGGGCTTTGTTCATTTTTGTTCGTCGAAACCTGGGTTATCTTCGGAGCAAATTTAATAAGAATTACACAAATGCAAGAAGTAGTTTTAATTAGTAGATTTTTTAATAATAATATCTATATGTATTATCAATATAACATTTACTAAAATATTAATCTTCGTAGCAACAGGTTCTTAATCATAAACTAAACACCTTCTGACCACGATGCGGCGTTCTATTACGATACTTTAAGAGAGCAGCATTGTTGGCAAGTCTGATAATACAACATAGTCGGCTTGCCATTGTTGTAAATCGCTTACAGTAACACATCACCGTTTTTGCTGTACGTAAAATACTAGGCGTTATTCATAACGCTTAGCACATTAGATAAATAGCCAGAGCTTTGCACTTACTACCAGAAACGCTCAATTGTCTGCGTTCACCCCAGCATTATCCATACAGTCCGAATTCATAGAAAACATCCAAAATAAAGAATGGAAAACAATAAAAGGCCGTCGGCAACCCGCATAATGAGAAATACGAAAACATCCGGAAAAATGTTGAGGGCCTCTGGTTTTTATGAGAAAAATGTGGTGGTAAAAAAATTCCTTTTAGTAGTAATAATATCAGTCTGCAACTTTCCCTCTGGAAGGAAAAGAAGTCTCTCATAACCACATAAGCCTATTGCATAAGGATTGCTGGCGTTTTCAGAACAGCCCCAGGTTGGAAGTCCCATGAAGAAAGTTGTTCAGTTTACTGTCATCCTTAAATATGACTTCACCTTTCTGATCCATGCTGTTATAGAGGTATGAGGAACAGGGTGTAAAGCTCACTCATACCTCCATAGAAAAGGGAGGATCCTCCGACCAGACGGGTGTTGTGTCTGGTGGGCAACTGCCTGACGGTTGATGTCGGGACGTTGTATATTTGCTAGTCGCGCGATAAACTCTGCTTGCGCGGTGCAGGATTTGCGTGACGTCAGTATGATGTGTAGCTCGCATGTGGCGGTGTAGATACCGCTACACTGTATACAGCACACGTATAAGTCTTTAGTCTGTGATTGTGCATTATTCAGCTCTTGTCTACTACTACCTATTAAGTATAATAAGATTATTGCAATCAATCAATCTACGCATTCTTATTAAAATGTTTCTTGCAAGGACTTCAATCGACAGTTTAAAAAGTCAATGAATTAATAAATGATGTTAATTACCGAAAGATATCCAAATAACTCCCAAACTGATTAAATAAAGAAGAGACTTAATTACGTATGTAAAGGAAGGGCTTCATAAAAACCTTGTTTACTCGAAAATGTTTTCATCAAGATACCCTTCAAGTTGATTAGCGTTTTAGAGATAAACTCGACGAATCAGGATATTTTTTTTCTTCGCTTTTTTTCGTAATTAACTTCTGAGTTAAATAAACGTAGAAGTTTATTATTCTTTATTAAATATTTTTGGCTTCTTCCAAATTCTAACTTAACGAACCTCTGTGACACACGGATAAAACAATGATCTTATAAAGGCTCTGCTTTTCTTTTAGGGGTGGAAACTCGGAACCCTAGAAAGGAAATACATAGTGGCGATTAGGTTTTCACATTAAATAGTAAGCGGTTATTACAAGTTGTTATCAGTCTGTTAAAATAATAAAATAAACAATTTTACTAAAAATAAAAACTGATTTTTCAAACGAAATAAATTGCATTTAAATTGGCACAGAATCAAAGAGATCTAAGATAGATAGAGAGGCTATGCGAAGAAATGTCATAGAAAAACTGTGATCCCACGTCTCAGTGATGCCATCTAGCATAATATAGCAAAATTAGAGCGGCTACTGGGAACATTTTCATACAAACTTTGATCTCGAGCGTCAGTAACACCAGCTTTGAATAGCAAAATTATTTCATTCTAATTCCTGAGTAATTTAAAAAAATAAGTACGTAAATATACCGAAGTTAGGTCCAGTCGTTTTACCATAACGAGATTTGCAATATCGCAATGCGTAAATCAGCATATTTTCTTAGAAAATATTTTTATTTTGGTGGACACGAATGCGACTTGACAGTCTTGAGTAGTCTTGACATGCAGGCGTACCACACTAGACTGAGCGACTTTTGTCCACTAGGACAAATGTATCGGATTACGACTTTGTTCGTTATGTCCCGTCTATTGTTATAATAATTTAATGTCTTTGCACAGAATAAACCACCCTTGATGCACCATTCCACTGGACACACGCGGAGCGATGGTATCAAAAATTTGACACAATTTTTTTGGTATTGTTACTAAATAATCACAAATTAAGTTTAATGTTGTTAAATATAAAAACGAAAAAAAGGCCTCATGGCTGGAATGTTAATTGATAGTAATTATTATAATTGTTTACGTTTAAAATACGTAAGATGTAGAATACGCGGTTTCAATTAATGTGATATCCTAATCGCCACATTGTATAGGTAATATTTCTATTGATTCATCATTGTACGAGTAATATGATGGCTATAAGAACAGAAGAAAATCAACCAAACCATTTATGATTTTGTGGCTAGAAACGGGATGAATACTTATGCATATTACGGCTGTTAGAGATATAATGTATTCAAGAAGAAGAAGACATGATTGCAACTACCTTCCGAACGTTTCCCTATACTAAAATTTACTGTAAAATACATAATTTCACTCCGCGCATAACACTTTGTCACAACACCAATTTATCTCGTCTGCTTGACGTCCGTATGTCACTGCAGGGATCCAGCAGAATATCAGCGTCAGGTATATTTCCAGGTGCAACCTTGAGACGCACACCGTACCTTGTAAATTCGTTTTTTGATTTGAAGTGTCATGGTGTCACTATATTTATTTTTTAAGTATGTTTTTCTTTTTGTATATAGGCACCTTGTTTTTATATTTATATTCATGTAATTTACTATAATTTTAATTGTGCTTTTGTGTGCACTGAATAAATGATTTATCTATCTATCTATCTTCATTTGAGTTCAGCTTTAACGATCTAACTAAATGAACGACTCCTTTACTGAAATTATTCAAAAGTGTCTGAAAATTATTTAATTGAAATAAATGCTTGTAAGTTGATGTGCCCACCAAAAATAAATCTTTGTACTTTGATGTGCCCACCACAAATAAATGATTGTACTTTGATGTGCCCACCACAAATAAATTTTAACAAGTGCTAGAGGACGATAATGGTCATTGTAACAGGTCAGGGAGAGAGCCTTGTATAATAAACACGATTATTAGTTTCACTAGCTTCTGCCCGCGACTTTATCTGCGTGAAAGTCAACTATAAATATAGTAAAATATGTTCAGTGGCACTACGTACTAGTGTAGCTTTCTGTCCGTGCAAGATTTTTTGTAGTCGGAACAGTATTTCCAAAGATTACCTCTTAAAACAAACAAACTATTTTACCAGTTTACAATATTAGTTTAGATTTATATCTAATCAGATGACTTCGAGTTGGGCTAGCTTTGTAATGTGTGGACAACTAGCTTTGTAATGTATTGAGTGCATCTTGTTATATGTATTTTGTTATTATTTCTACGTCTCTTGACATTTCACGGGACCCTGGGGTCCCGGTTCTTTGGAATATACGAGGGGCGAAGCCAACTCGCAAAGGCCCGTTAGACGATTGTAATTAAATGAGGCACCAACCAACGAATATCCCTGTTTGAACTAAGCAAGTGCACCCAAGGTCAACCCCTGGTTGGTGTAGAACTATTGCAGGATATGGAAACAAAGATATTGAACTATGCATTTGGGTAGCTTAAGAGGTCTGGCTATCTAAGACTATGAAAAGTCTATGGCCCCTGCTTGAACAATGTTTTATATAAAATACACAGCTAATTTTAGCTGTGTATTTTACATTATTGAGTGTGCAAGTCACCACCTGGCAAATGCCAGGGCGTGATTTGCACACTCAATAATGGGCCCCCGAAAACGGTCGCTAGCACATACTGTCGTAGTGACAAGGGGGCAACATGTCCTGAGGGGCTAATGCGGAGTGGAGGTATTCAACGGCTATCAGGACAATCCCGGAAGTACGGTCAAGATCCCTATCAGCATCTTACTGGAATACTTCCTTCCTTCGAGCACGTTTGCTCTTGCGAATCTCCACTCAGCCAGCCAATAAAGGCAAGAAAGAGGTGGGAGCTCCCTTCCTCGTCAGTGTTCATTGTAGCCGGTAAATAAAGGCAAGCCAAAGATGAGGAACAAGACTTCTCCCGGAAGATAGGGTCCGTGGGGTCGCTAGTGCCCAACAGCTCGCCAAATGCATCCCTGCGGGTTTCTGTATCTCTCTTGGTCTGGCTGCTCACCCGAGACCTGACCAAGGAACCTGAATAAGGACGCTTGGTAAAATACATTTTAATCGAAGGACCGTTAATAATTTGGTGGAAAATGCTGTACCTAAAAAACCCCTCAAAAATAATGATCTTGCTCAATACAAAGGGTAAATAAAAAAGATTGACCACTAACCCGAATTATCCAAGCCACAGCACCGGATCACAGTTTCAAGAAATAGCATAGCAATTCCGCACTCGCGTGTGAACAATGTCTTGATGATAGTAAGTGATTGATGATTGAAGATAGTAACTATGTGTAACTAATTGTACGGCAATTTACAACATGTAAATTGACCACACCAGGCGGCCACCACGACGTCAACGTAGAGATACGGTGGTGGGATTATTATTGTTATTATTATTTGGTTAGACAAACTAGCAGGAAATCAGCTGATGCGTGTGCATCAAATGTTATGTTATATCTTTATAATATTTACCAGTTTTGAATTAGTTCGCTTGTTAAAGAATCAAATAAAGCTTCATCACGATTTACGCCCAGCTGAATGGAAGGTAAATGGACATAATTGTCGCGCCGTTGACGCGGCTGGGGTGGCATGGCTCAGTAGCCACCCTTCCGAGCCACTGCGCCCGCCGCATGTAGCCACTGAGGGGGCTATTTGTGTGTTTATAGGTTAGCTGTGGACAGCTCTATTACACTATTTAATTAATTGCGGGCGGCAATTGTTGGTATAATGATTTTTGTGTCAAAACTACAGCGAAATATAATGCTAACTATTTGCTGATAAACTTTGCAGTTTGAAAATAAATGACCTTGGATGTGATGTGTTGAAGGTGAGTTAACCTGGAATATTACAGGTTAAAATGAAATAGCTAATTTAAAGACAAAAATAAAAAAGGGTCTCGCCCCCTGTTACATGGCAATTTGTGGTTGTACTATAGTTGCACCTCCCCTAACCTATGGCAGAATTCAGGCATGATGTAATGGTATGTAAACTAATATTATAAAAAAGAGAGAAATTTTTATGGTGTATAAGTGGAGAGTAATCTCCGAAATTGCAGCTCCTATTTGTAAGATTCTTTCGCCATTTGAAAGGTATATTATTCCAGATGGATATAAGCTTTTAACATTATGTAAATATATCCAAATAGAAGTACTTAATAATACTAATGAAATACAATCTTGAATTCATGCAAGCCTAGTACTTTTTGTTAGGTTACTGCTCAGAACTTGTGCACGGAGTGTCGTGAACAGAATACCGTCTTCACGTGTAAATTGCACCCGTACGAAGCCGGGGCGGGTCGCTAGTCTAAACTAATATTATAAAGAGAACATATTTGATTTTTTATGTTTGTTTGTTTCGCTTTCACGCTAAAATGGCTGAACGGATTTGGATGAAATTCGGCACATGGGTACACCATGACCTGGATTAGGACATAGAATACTTTTTATCCCAGTATTCCCACGGGATCGAGACTTATGCGCGTGAAACCGCGGGGCGCAGCTAGTGCGTAGTAAAAAGGGAAAATTATTGGTCACTTGATTCAACATTTTAAGTCTATAACAATATAAAATGACAAATAAGAAAAGAGAAAAGGAGGAACCAAAATAGTACAAAGTGTAGTTGACATTAAAAAGAGGCAGAAAATATGATTGTTATGAGTGCTGAGAAAAGAAAAATAGACCTTTTATTCAACAGCAAAAAAAAAGAAAACTTTAAAGAGTAAAATTGTTCGGGCGGTTGGTTGTAGGCAACATACGCTAGCTCATTGTTTTAGAAGTTTTTGGAGCACACAGAATGAAGTAATGTATAATGGAATGTAAAGTAAGCTAAAGTAAAGCTTTCTTTTGACAAGTTTCACAGTAGTTGTCGTACTCAAAATCAATCAAAATCAAAATATTTTATTTCACATAAACCAACATGGGCACTTATGAAACGTCAGAAGCTAGGTGCACGGTTCCAATTGGCTCTTCTCCATAGAAACACCTATGGAGAAGAGCCGGCAAGAAACTGCAAGGATTACACTTTTAAAAATAAGGGGATTTTACAATGTTTTCAAATTGCAGTGTAGGCCTGTCAATAAGTACCTACTCGATATATCGATATGTGATTTTGCTTAACAAGTTCTAATAAAAGCACGACATCTAAGACGCACTTGCACCGCCAATCACTAAACACGTTTAGCGTTAAACGAGTTCAAAACATAATTCTGTTTCTGTCAAATGTTTGAAGATGACAGAGAGAGAATGATGTTTGAAACACGTTAAGCGCTAAACGTGTTTATTGATTGGCAGTGCAAGGGGGCTTAAGTGAGTTGACACGTTTGCAAAGTGTATGTACGGTTGGTGAGACCATACAGAAATGTCGATACTATCAAAAAACTCTTAAAACAAACGTCTGTCGCCACCTTTGCAAAGTTTTTTTTTTACTTTTGCATTCACTTTTGACAAATAAAACATAAATGTGTAGGTTGATATCCGCAGACCTTTTCTCTGGGCGATTCCCAACTAAATATAGCTTGATGCACTTATACCTTTTTCCTGTGTTGATAATTATCTTTTATTCCTTTTTTATATGACGCATATGTAGGTAGGTATGGTCCATTCTTGGAAAACAGAGTAAATTTTATTTAAAATCTATATCAAATTATTATCCACGCCGCATTAGTTTGACCTGCGGGGCAATTGCGTAAAACACTAACAGTAGGAATGGCTTTCATTTTGAGAGTTCAACAACATTCATTACGTTATTTAAAAAATTAAATTAAATTAAATTTAAATTTAGTTAAGAAAAAATCTACATCTCTTTAATAAAATAAGTGATAGACATAATTTTAATACTAGAAATAAAGATAAAATAGATCAACCATTTTTTAGATTATCTAAAGTGCATACATCTTTTATGGGGTACTGTGTTAAATGTTACAACAAAATACCTTGTGATATTTTGCAATTAAATGAAAGAAAATTTAAAACTCATATTAAAAGTACACTTTGTAAACATGCATATTACAAATTAGAGGATTATATCCTAGATAAGAATGCTTGGAAACATGCTGGTCTTGCTCCATAGGACAATCTAGAGTCTAGACAAAATCAAAGTGGTTGCTAATTTAATTGTATAATTTATAATTTTTATGACATTGTTTTTTACATTATGTAAGTACTTTAACTCACACACTAAATTATTACTTGTTTTTTTTTTTTGGAAAATCATCTACTTCTCAATATTTGTAAATATGTGAGCACCATGTATCTATCTCATAATTAATTTACCTGTCATGCGTTATATTTAATTATTTTTACCTATTGTGGTATAGTAATTTTATTCTAGGTGCATCGTCTTCACATATAATTATTATATACATAATATTGTAAAACATTTTTAAAAGAGTAACGGTGGAGTTTCTTGCCCATTCTTCTCCATACGAAACTACCTTTTGGAAGGGGCAACTAGAATCAGTTCTATTTTTTGTAAATTTTGACGTTCAAAAGTGCCATTTTATGTGCCTATTTGAAATAAACGATTTGACTTTGACTTTGATTTACGTCGGTATTTATTACAGATTTTTCGAACATATGAAGCAATGGGTAAGCAATAGGTTTCAAAATTATTCAGATTGTGATTGATAATATGTTCAGCAATTAGGGTGAGGATGTATGAACGTAAACGAGGCAAAAGGAGTATGTAAGGATCTTTGCAGATGGCGCTCTGTAGTTTCTGCCTACCCCCATGGGAAGAAGGCGTGAGTTTGTGTATGTATGTGTATCAATAGAATTACATTACCTACATTCCGTGGAAAATCCCGTTTTAAAAGAGTTAAGTATCGACATTGATTCACATAATATCATCCGATAAATACCAAAACTCAAAGTATTGATGATAATATAATATCACGCCTGTAATCCCCGAAAAGAAGTTATGCAGAGGTGTAGCTATAGTAGGTACCTACACCCAAATTTCGCCAGTTATGTTTATAAGTCCCATGTAATATGGGGCGAGCTTATTTCCGCCAACCGGGCACAAAAGCAGACTACGGGCTACTACTGAGAAATTCCAGACGCAAAAACCCAATAACACTTTGTCCGACCTGGGAATCAAACCCAGGCCCTCATGCTCAGCGGAAGTGCTCGTGACCACTAGACCGATGAGGCAGGCAGCGGCAATTAAATTATATTCCATGAAAAGTTCAATTTTTTTCCATATAATAAAAAAGAAAGAAACATATTTTATTTGGGACACATACAGGAAATACAAGTATTAAAAATACCAAATAAAAAAGGAGAATTTAAAACTAACAAAATTAACATTAAAAACAACAATAAACAAGTAAAAAATAAAATACCTGCGTGATGCCAAAAAGGCTCCTATCTCATCCCATACACACCAAAACTCAAAGTGTTGATAAATGTAACAAATTGAAAAGGTCGCAGGCAAAGCTGCAAGTCGAAGCCTGTCGGCAATAAATCACAAGCGGTAGGCTTACTTGGGATTGTCAACTTTGTTTGCACAAGTACTTACTTGAAAGGGTCCTTTGAAACATACGTACTCATGTGCCGTAAACAGATGGCTCAAGTGCCCTTAACGACGTACTTATGTATGAAAGGTATATTATAGCATGTTTAATGTATTGTTATTTAAATATCTACGTTTAAATAGAGCTGGCTACCATTTTCTGAAGATCACTGATGATTAAATGATACGTGTTATTTTTATTTTTACTAGAATGCAATACATTATTTAACGATATTACATCCGCAGCTCACAAAAAGGGGTTAGTCCCGCTATGGTATGGTCCCGGTATGGCACCCTCTTAAAATACCTATCAAAAAGTCCCGCTATGGTACCCATCTTTTAGATCTACGTTAGACAATAGAAGGTACAACTGAAAAGAAAAGTGTATCTATAAATAAATACTTTTAGGAGTGTATCAATAAAACGTCTGTTTGCGATATTAAATCAGTCTTTTATTAATTCAAAATATTTATAAAAAAATATCAAACAGTAAAACGAAATATTAATTGCAATGTAATTTTTAAAATAATCAACAATATTAATTACAAATAATCAACATGGAGAAAAAGGCGCAAATTGTAAACATAAACTACAAAAAATAATAGCTTGTTCCCAACGAGTCACACCTCAACGGGTAACAGTGTGACTCGTTGGGAATGTTTTGGATAATAATTCCCAACGAGTCACAGTTACTGTTACACTGTTACTCGTTGGGATGATCCCACCTTGATTTAGGGTATCAATACATCTATCGCCACGAAATATTTTCGTTCTCAGATAAACAAAAATTGTTCCCAGGTATTTGGTACAACTTGGGGCACCCCGACTCGGACAGGTTAGGTTAGAAGGGGACGGCGGGGTCTGAAAGACCCCGCCGTCCCCTTCGTGGTTATTTTTTTTTAAACCGCCCAGAAGTAGGAGTCCCGCAAAGCGGGACTCCGTCGGCTATTGTGGAACTGATTTTGCATTGTTTGGTGACTACATTTTGGTGACAGATCTACTATTTTGAGGACAAACCCTATTATTTAAGAAACACAAAACTAATTAAATTGGTGATAGCTTACTAGTTAAGAAAATATATTTTTTATTAATACTATTTTTTTCTTAACGCATTGTATAACTTTTCTTTACAACAGTACCAAAAACTGAAGGGTACCATAGCGGGACTTTTTGATAGGTATTTTAAGAGGGTGCCATACCGGGACCATACCATAGCGGGACTAACCGACAAAAAGTTTGACAACGCTACGCATCAGGCTACGGCGTAGTACGTATCATGCTACGGCTATACTGTTGTATGACGTAGTACGCACTATGCTACGACGTAGTACGCACTTTGTTATGATCTCGTAGTCTTGGTAGCATTACATCTTCGGAACTTTTTAGTAAGCTCTCTGTGGATGATACTACTCATCAATTGATTGCTGGTAAACTTTATAAAAGATACAAATGGTCACCATGTTCATGAGTACTAACCCTACACACTTTGCATTATAAAATCGTGTGTTGTCTAGTTCTTGCTTTTAATCACTTCCTTTTCCGAGATTTCCGGAACACAAAACAGTTTTGAGCTCAAATACGCTGTACCTACCAAGTATCCATAGGAATGTAGGCGGGTACATCAAATAGGAACAAAATATCTAGAACTAGACCAGCATCCCAATTAAGTAATACACTATCTATCACAACCTGAATGATTTTGAAGCCTATTGCTAATCCATTGCTTCATATGTTCGAAAAATTTGTCAGCTCAACAACGTAAATAACGCAATGAATGTTGTTGAACTGTCAAAATGAAACCCATTCCTACTGTTCGTGTGTTACGTAATTACCCCGCTGGATTAATACACACTTTTCAAGTGCTTCTAGGTAATAACATTTTAATCAAATATTTGTGACTCCCGGTAACGTGTCCGGGTTTGCTAGCGTAACATTTAAAATTTTCTGTCTTAGAAAAATAGCAATATTATTATTCAACAGTTTATTCATTGAATAATTCCGCAGTACGAAGTCGTTAACCTCTAAATATTCAGTGGTTTTATCTCATGCAATGCAAGTAATAATATTGTAAGAAATCTAATAAAACATTGATGAGGTCTCAAGGAAAAAGCTATTTAATTTAAATAAAATGAATATTTAAGGTAGTAATAAATTAATTATATTATTAATCTTTCTCTAAAAATATGCACAGAAAAATGTTGTGCAATAAATTATAGCCTTGGCATTGTCATACACGTCATACATTAATAATCATATTTGATTTTAATAATCTATGTTTACATAGTTAAAATGAAAACCATTTTTGCAGCGATCTACATGGGGTCAGCGTCATGCTAATTTTTTATATTTTCTTAAATCAAAACTACCTACATTGATTAATAATAGCCCATCGATCTAAGATTAGACTGCTGCATAATGCATAGCTTAATGAACGTCACGAAAATTCAAAAATTGCATACGACCATCAGATGACAGATTATGCGCAGCAAAAAAAAATATTAACAGACCATCTGACGTATGTGTTAAGTTCATAATCTACGTATTTTGCATCTACTCAATAATAAATTAAGTAGCCAAATTCGCTGTAAGGAAGCAATAAAATCGCATACTTAACTATGACCAAAAATATATTTCAATTCATAAACAGCAGTTCACATATATATAGTTATATTATACGAGCTACGTCAATATAGAGCCGATAATATCATTGTAACAATTTATTATAATGTGGGACCTAATTATTTCGTGTGGACATTTTATTTGAATAATTAACGTATTTTACATTTGAAGGGATCGGTGACTCGGCCGAGTTTAGTTTAATTACTTCCTATTTTTTGGTCGCTGTTTTTATAGCTGAATCATGTTATTTTTAGTTCCTATAATTTATGTGTAATTATTTATAGGAAAAGTCGTTTTTTAACCGACTTCAAAAAAGAAGAAGTACGTAACAATAAATTTAAATCTTTTCAGTAAAAGAGGTGAAAGGCATAACTATATGACTAAAAATAGGGACCAATTAGTTCAACCCGGTTTCAGACTGGCTAAAGTAGACTCATCTTTCTTGGGGTACTGTTTAAAATATTACAATAAAATACCTCCCCACATACTCCAACTGAATGAAACAAAATTTAAATCTTGTATAAAACGCACACTATGCAGCCAAGCATATTATAAGTTGGGGGATTACATCGCTGTCAAAGATGCTTGGCTCAACGCTGGTCCTGCTCCACAGGGGCGCATAAATTATTGATTAGCATTCGAAAATATTGTTGGAGCTGCTGAAGGTTGTAAAAATATCTTTGCATTGTATAAATTAAATTTCCTAACAATGTATAATTGCATAGCACATGTGTGAGCACTATGTACCTACTATTAAGCCACCATTTACTAGGCTCGTCTTTCATTGACTTGAATGTGCCCTGGCGGCTGAGAGTATGTCATGCTCACTCAAATGTCTCGCTGGTGGTGGCGTGTGTGATATATCATTAAGTTCCCTTCAAAATGGTTGAGCTGAATGGTGCTGATCCATACGTCATGTTCGTAAACGGGCGCCGTCAGTAGGGACTGGTCATCTCTTGGCTGCCACGGCTTATTTTAATTTAATTTTTTGAATTGTTTTTATCTTTTTTATTACGGATGCTTTAAACGTGCAAGTCTTTCTACATCGTTCTCACATTTTTAATTTGAACATGAATGATGTAAACAATTTTTTTTGTAACTATGTATAATTATGTTGATTTAAAAGAGTGTCCATGGAGTTTATTGCCTGTTCTTCTCCATAAGCCCCTACTACGCTTTGGAAAGGGTCAGTCAGTCAGAAAAATTATGCTAGACGCCAGCATCATTTTTCTGACTGACTGACCCTTTGACAATTCAAAAGTGCCTGTAACTGGTTTATTTGAAATAAATGCTTTGATTTTGAGTTGAGTTGAGTTGGAGTAGGTTGTGCATTCTGCGTGTTATTTTTCATGTGTGTACACCGATTTTTCCGTGATGACCGGGCTGATTTATTGATTATTTCTCACTTTGTAGAGGATGCTCGCGATGTGGACCACATATAAATTGTATTAACTTTGCTTGGATACCTAGTTTTTTAAGGGTGCTAATTAAAGCAGCTTCTTTAAAATGTCATTCTCGTCTTCAAATATATTTCGTTGTCTAATGAATTAATAGCTCAGTGACGAACTTTTAGCGTCTAATTAATGGTTTTCAAGCGACCATATATTGTAAAACGAGCTACTGTTAATATAACGCAGCATGGTGATAATTCTTAAGCAACGTTATGGACCAAGTAATAAATAGGGGCATTATTCATAATGCCCGCGCATTGTGAATAATGACAAGCGTAGTCGACGGAGCCCCGCTTAGCGGGGCTCCTACTTCTGGGTGGTTTAAAAATAAATAACCACGAAGGGGATGGCGGGGTCTGAAAGACCCCGCCATTCCCTTCTAACCTAACCTGTCCGAGTCGGGGTGCCCTAAGTACTGAGCTCGCTTAGTAGCTCACTTACAACATTAGTCACGGAGTTATCAATTCAGAAGTAAATATATTTATCGGTAGGTCTGAGTCATACTAATTTACGTTCGTAAATTGACGCTGGTTTTTTGATATTCTGTTGGAATAGTAAAGATGACGAATTAATATAATTGAAGCTGCTCTATTAACTCGTTGCCTACATATAAAAAAAGACGTTAGGTTGCAGGTGCTAAAGAAAACTTTTGTTGCTGCACTCATAATTTCCCGTTTTTTAATTTACTTTAATACTGTTTTTTAATACTTATTTAATTTACATGGTTGATGATGACCTCTTCTCACTGATTTAACACAGCAAGTACGAATTAGTGTGGTAGCACAATAACAGATTTTTTAACCTTTTGTTTCGAACTCTTGTACTGTGCTAGGTATATGACAATCAATTATGTATATCTTATATACCCTCATTTTAATTCTTAGATCATCTACTTCACCTTCAAGAATACCCATATCTATGTCTAGCTTACCTAAAAATCCTTAAGAAAATAAATTAAATTCTCAGACCCCGGCCTATGCCTGCCGGAGTTGCGGATTGTTCGAAAGAGTTACCGTGGCCCTGGCGCACAGGCAACTGAAGGAACACGGGTGGGTTTTACACAGTAAGAGTCTGACACGCCCTTCCGCTCCGCCCAGAGCGGGAGACGTCATTTGATGATTTTCCACGCAAAAAAATTAAAATAAAAAAGGCATTGTCGTTTCCAATGAAATTCACTTTTCTTTTTTTTTGCTTCTATTTAATTTATACTACTACAGTTTGCGCAAAACTTTATGAGGCTGCGCAGTAGCTCGTATGCGTAATATAGGTGTCTGAGGGAACTCTCTCACTCTCACTCAACTGCACCATGCGCCATTTCGTGCTCGGGCCTACGTTCAGAGGGCTCTTAAAGTTTTGCGCGAACTTTACGTATATGACCAGATGTACGAGGCGAAAGGAGTATGTAAGGATCGTAACAGGTGGTTTTCTGTAGTTTCTGCCTACCCCAATGGGAACAAGGCATGAGTTTATGTATGTATGTTTTACAAGGATATTTTGGCGTCGAATGACGTTGACAGGGGGAGCATTTGTGCAATTGTTATGTGAAACATCACTTGGAATGTAATTAAAATCTAGATAGCGGCGTGAGTTCTGATTTTGGCCACGCGCCATAATAACCTTCTAGCGCTATTTCTTGAATTTTATTTATTATTATTATCGTATAGTAAAAAAAACCATTTTATCTGATTAAACCTCGTTCACAATCAAAGTAAATACTCATAACTTATTTTACAAAAGTTACACAATCCTCTTTATGTAAGTAACAGCTACTACTTTATAAAAAAGTCCAGCACCCTAATTGCAAATCACTCTATCAATCACAATCTGAATCATTTTGAAGCCTATTGCTAATCCATTGCTTCATATGTTTGAAAAATTTGTCTGCTCAACAACGTAAAAATAACGCAATGAACGTTGTTGAACTGTCAAAATGAAAGCCATTCCTACTGTTAGTGTGTTACGTAATTACCCCGCAGGTTAGAATTGTATTTCTTCTCGAAGTATTTCTGAAGGAGCGTGTAGCGAAACTTCGTAACAAGTTTCCAGATCCTTGTTACACTGTCATTGTTGGATCGTTTCAGGAAACATCTCATTATCCTTATTTCCTCTTAAGGAAAGTAGTTTACAGTGACCTTGTTAGTAAAGGTTGTAACTTTTGCATACCTTTAAGTATTTGCTTCCAATTTTCGATTAGCAGTTTAATTTTAAAGAGGTTGGTAAGTATTTGCATAAAATGAAATTATTAATAGAAAAGAGAGAAATTGTATTTGTGAGAGCAGTGATGGCCCAGTGGTAACGGCTGCGATTTACGAGTTGTAGGTCATAGGTTGGAACCCAGACAAGCGCTTTACTTTGTTAAGTTATTTCATTACCACTGCTCTCAAAAACGGTGAAGGAAAACACACAGAGAGGAAGCCTGTGTCCCAGCAGTGGGAACGGTATAGGCTGATTATGTATTGTTATAGTATCGTTTATATTACACACATCAAAAGCGTCTAGGGATAAACGAAAATATTTAAAAAAGTATTTATCACGCAACCTGCTCGGCAATGTCAAATTATATGTCATTCTAACCTTACCAACTACTCGAAAAGGTCGCTGGATGTTCTACTTGTCCAATATAATAATTTTTTTAGGATGCTGTTGCGACTGCCTCGCTTTTGTAGTGCATCGGAAATGTTCGCGGTAACCCATACCGATGGATTTCATGCCATCATCCGCAAAAAAACGGCCTCACTTCTGAGCAGAATAAGAGGCAGTCACAAGAGCATCCTGAAAGCTGTGGCGGCAGACACTTCCTCTGCAATAATAAGGCAATTTGTGAGAAGACTTATTCCCCTTGTTTCCATTTCTCGTTGTTAAGTTGATGGGTGGTCTTCTCATGAATTCGTCTTTAGTTTAAGTTACTAACAATAGTGTTTTAAGTCCAAACCTGTTACTAACAATTTATGGATCTTTTTAGTTGTCCGAAATAAAATGATTTATTATTATTATTATTAAGCCGGAACCTTCAGGCTAGGCCGCGAAATTCAAATTTTGTTACGTTTTTTGCAATTTGCAGGTCACTGTGAGGTTTTATTTTGATTAAAATATGATTCGCGACCGTAACAAATATGGCTTTTCACAATTATAATCATTAGAATCAGCAATACATCTCTATAAGTTCATATTACCCTATTGAATGACTATTTCATGGAATCATGACATTTGCGGGCAATTCTAACTTAAGGATTTGTATTGCTGATTCTAATGATTATAATCCTGTAAAGCCATATTTGATACGGTCGCGAATCATATCTAGATCACCATACAACCTCATACTGAATGATAAGGGCAGGCGAATGATAATTGCAATGCTTGTAAAAGGCTGCTAAGTCATAAGTACTAATATAAGATAACACCAACATTGTAACACTTAGTTCGCAATAAACGTTTTGACTTTGACTTTTACTTTGACTGACCTGTAAATTACAAAAAATCTAAGAAAATTTGAATTTCGCGGGCTACCTTGGCGCATCCCCCTTAAAGCCCTGGGTTCTAGCCGGGCATTAATAGTGAAATGAATTTACCATTATGATCCATATATACACTAAAAAGAGGAAAGGACCCTATATCGAGCCTTGTGAAACACCCATTTTTACTTTTAAACTGAGTGAATTGACACCATTTATTTGAACTTGCTATTTTCTATCATTTAAATAAGATTTTACTAAACTGGGGCAAGTTTTCCAAGTCCGTAATTCTTAAGTTTGAGCAAGGTTTCGTGATCGACACAATCAAATACCTTGGAAAGGTCACAAAAGATTCCTATGGCATTTTGGGCCTCTTCCCACGCGTTAAAAATGTGTTTTAATAAACAAATAATAGGTCTTTACCTATGAAATTGCCGTTTTGTATGAAAAAATTTAAACGATTTTTTTTCATGAATTTTTTATTTGTATTAATCGAAGTAATCACCCATGCAATCAATGCATCTTTGCCATCGCAGTGGCAGTTTATTGATGCCCTTCTTAAAGAAATCAGCTGGACGGGAGGCAACAAATTCTTCAAAGGCATTTTGTACTGCCTCTCGGGTATTAAATTTTTTTCCCGCCAAGAAGTTATCCAAATTCTGGAAAAAGTAGTAGTCTGTAGGCGCAAGGTCTGGTGAGTAGGGCGGATGACGGAGAGCTTCCAACCCCAGTTCTTGCAACTTGGAGACCGTCTGCTGTGCAGTATGAGGTCGCGCGTTGTCGTGCAGGAGCAGCGGAGACGAGCGATTGACCAATGCTGGTTGGAGATGCGCCAGCTTCTCCATCATTGTGTTCAGTTCTTCACAGTACACATCTGCAGTAATGCTCACCCCGTTTGGTAAGAAGCTGTGATGAATCACACCGGCGCTAGACCACCAAACAGTGACCATCACTTTTTTAGGGGTAAGTTTTCGTTTAGGGCATTGTTTAGGTGCTGAACCAGGATCCAACCAACTTGCTGAGCGCTTACGGTTATCAAACAGAATCCATTTTTCATCGCAGGTAACAATGCGGTTCAAAATTCCTTCATTTGTGTGTCTGTTGAGCAGCGCAAGGCACGTCTCGACGCGTACTTCGCGCTGGCGATCGTTGAGTTCGTGGGGCACCCATTTGTCAAGCTTTTTTACCTTGCCAATTTGACGCAAATGGACCAATATTGTTTTGACGCTAACGTCGAAAGCTGCTGCTAATTCAGCCGTAGATTGTGTATCATCAGCTTCCACAATCGCCTTTAATTCGTCATTGTCGACCAAAGTCTTCGGACGACCGCGAGGTTCATTTTTCAGGTCGAAATTTCCAGAACGGAAGCGAGCAAACCAATAACAGGTGGTGCGTTGGTTTGTAGTGTTAGCTCCGTAAACGTCGTTGATGTTGCGTGCCGCTTGTGCCGCGTTGCTGCCACGACGGTACTCATATTCCATAATTACTCGAATTTTTAACGTATCCATGATGACGAAAAAGATTGAAATGCGATGAAAATGTAACACTAATCAATAAAGAAATGACTACTTTTAGAAAAAAAAATCCATGTTTTTAAAATAAAATTAATTTGAAATTAGAATTCTTAGCCAAACAAAAATTATTTTGATTTGAAATGGCCAGTACTGCAGAACGGCAATTTCATAGGTAAAGACCTAATATTATGCAATAACAACTGCTCATCGATTTATAACCGATCAAGCCAATAAACTGCACGCAGCTTAAATTGAATCAATATTAACATGATCAAGGTTATGATCCTGCATAACCGTTCAATTACATTCACTGATGCTTGACTAAACACATTAAGGCACCTGTTCCACCGCCGGCGATCAGCGACAAGCAAGGAGACCTAGCAACTAAAAACGAGTTGGCGAGCAAGTCTTGACGGTGAGATTTTTACAGAATAGACCGGCTTAACTGTTGTCGCTGCGAGAAACGAGCCCCCGCCGGTGGTGTGAACAGTGAGCGACCAACTATTAACATAATTATGTATTTCCTTTACTTACACGGAAACTACAATCTTTTGTACGTTTCTTGAGCGAGAAAATCGTTGATACCAAGTCACTTCGTCGTCGGCAGTGGTACAGGTGCCTTAATAATTAGCTTAAATCATGACGTTCAAACATCAATTTTAAATGCAAATGACTCTATTAAAATAACTACGTAGGTACATAAAATTAGGCTGCTTATAACCGGTCAGGCCGATTCAAGAAGTGCAGTAAGTAAGACCTTCAAAACTACTATCGGTTAGTTTGAAATAGAATTAGTTTTTTTTTTTGTTTAATGTTATGTCAGATTGGGTATTTTATGAATGGTGTTGGTTGACTCATCTATTTCGATAATAAACGATGTAAGTTTATAAAACTAGATAGTCATCTGATATATAGTGACCTTATTGGCGATATTCTTCAGAAAGGTCGGGTGCGTACGAGTGGTACTCGCAAACGGCGTGCGTGTATGACCAGATGTGTGAACGTAAAAGAGGTGAAAGGAGTATGGAACGATCGAAGCAGTCGGCGTTCTGTAGTGTCTGCTTACCCCCATGGGAAGAAGGTATGTATGTATGTAATCTGATATTGAATGATAAAAATCTGAATTAGAGAAGACAAATGTTTATCATCCCATATATCAACACCAATTCATAAAATTAAAATTCCTCACATTGTTTATTAATATTTATAACACAATAATTCTTCTAAATCACCGACTGGTCGGGATCTATGGCAATCAATTAGGTCCGGATACATAAATTACTTGTTACAACTACTTTCTTTATAAGCCTTCAATTGAAACCAAAAAGTAATATAATTGATATCTAAGTCAGCGGAAAGGATATGCTACTTTGTTGGTCTCGTCGAGATAGAAATATTACTATTTTTATCTATGATTCATTTATCTCTACTGTACCGCGATTATATCAATTACATCTCTTAATATATATTTACAGTATTATGTTATACAAACCATACGTGAAGGGGATTTCACATCGTCAAAAATGAGGAACTTACATACAAACTTTCAGAGCATCCCTTGCGTCAGTCTGTGGACCTGAACCCATCGTGCCCATCCCCTTCAACCAGCTACGCAGGTGGCTACAGGAGTTCACCCATACACAAGCGGAGAGCTGGTGGACCTCGACACCGGGCTGTAAGCAGTGCAGGGAAGCCGTGCCATCCTTAGATGGCAAGCTAACCAGACGTTTATTACGCCTGGACAGGAACTGCCAGCGCCTGATGACGGGGACCATCACGGGACACTGCTCGCTAAACAAAAACTTCCACACAATAGTCATAACGGACAGTCCTCTAGGACCCAAACCCTCGGGGCGCCCAGATCCTACACAGATGCTTTCAGCAGACCAGGAGACATTATCAACTTCTGGAGGGAGGTGGGCTGGTTGGAATAACCACCGACGGCCGCCATGGCCCACGCATAATGTTCCACATGAAGGACTAAGTGCGGAAACCAAAACCCCTAACGAAGAAGAAGATAAAAACTTTCATCCTTTATTTAACTCCACAATTTCAAAATTCCTTCCTTAGTTACTCGCTTTCGTTATAATATGAAACATTTCATGCTTCTAGACCCAGTAACTCAGGCTGTGAATTGTCTTTTAGGGAATGTATGTAGAAAAAAATTTGGGCATACAAGTAATCAAAGCAAAAAACTCAAAGCAAGAAAGGTCGGGCAAAGTGTTTTGGATTTTTTCATTAGGAATTTCTCAGTGACAGCCCGGAGTTTGGAAGTTGGCGGTGTGATACCCCGCCCCGGAAATTGGTCCTACGCCTGATCTCTCTCCGGTCGTGTCGGATTGCCGTCCCATCGAACTATGAAAGTGAGAGAAAAGAGTGCACCTGTGTCTGCGCACACACTTGTGCACTATAATATCTCCCGCGCTGAAGGCTAGTTTCCGTTGAGATTGGCCGCCATGGCCGAAATACGGTTTGGAGGACTATAAGTTCCACAACTTATGGACATCGGTAATACTATCCATCGTAATAACATCGCAAGTGTGTTGCTATAAAATTGTCTAGTCCGTCTCTATGCTGATTAGCATTCTTTTTGCATTGGCCTAAAGACCTAGTAGTTAACTTATTGGTAGTTTTAGTAGTACGCACGGCGACATAGCCTATACAAGGTGTTTGGCAGATCGTTGAACATACGAAAATGCTGGATAGGTGGGGTCATCTGCTACTTACTCAGCCCTAATTTATTTTGCCCTGTCCACAGGATAATTTAAAAAAAAAAATGCTTTCTTCTAGTTTCACCACTTTCTAAACATTAAAGTGTAATTTTTATTAAAAAATTAGGTAAAAAAGGCATTTTTTTTTTATTCTTTAATGTTGGCAGATTCTTATAAAATTATTGCTATATTCAGATGTTAGCTAGAAAAAAAATTATGAGTCCTCAAACTTACAGAAAGATAAAGATTTAAAAAAAAAAAACTGTTTTACCCATTTTTAATAAAAAAAATACACATTAAAGTTTAAAAAGTGGTGAAAATAGAAAAAGGAAAAAAAATAAACAAAATACCTAGCGGGCTAGGGCCAAATAAATTAGGGCTGAGTAAGTAGCAGATGGCCTATTCACCATTTTCGTATGCTCAACATTCTGCCAAACAACCTGTATAATGCGAGGTCAGTTAAAACTGGAAATGTATAGCTTGATATGTCACCGTGTGTATGAAAAATCGCCAGAAACGCTATGTGGACCAGTTGTTGATCATAAAAGTACCTAAATGTTTCACCCCCAGAAACTTACACACCGCTCGTAGTTTACAAAACTAATACAGTAGTCTTTACTACCAGTTTCCTTAATGTAAACTTACCGTCGTAAAGGTCAGCGTTCTCTATATACACGCCAACGGCACCCCTGGCACCTCTAAACCCTTTACCACATAGTACATGTTATTAGTCCCTAGTTGACTATCTATGCTACTGAAGGAAACTTTTAAAAGGTTCCTCAAAGTACTGGAGTAAGTACAGAATCATGTACCTACTGAATTCATTGTACCTATGAGTTAAAGTAATCTGACAAACAAAGTTTAGTGCAACTTAGAGCCATACTCCACCGGGACGCCACGCGCCATGGCGACGTAGCACAGTGGTTTGAAAATCGAGCTCCATACTCAAAGAACCTTAAAGTCATCTTCCATAATGTTCTGCAGACCAATCTATTTTAAGTTTTCAAACGGAAACAAATTGAACATCGTGGAAGAAGAGGCTCTGATAAAGGCTGAGATTGCAGCCCTACAGCCTTCTAGTATGAGAAGCCATGCCATGTTAGGCACTCGATGCTTATGACCATGATAGAAGGCAAAATCACTTCACAGCTATCAAATACCTCATCGCAGACTTGTAATATATGTACAGCTACTCCTTCGGAAATGAATAAGTTGGAGAAGATCTCAGAGTGAGTTTACAATAATTTAATAAATGAATCTCCCTGTACTGCAATATATATATTCTTTTTATTTATTTTACCATTTTCTTTCCAGAAACCCGGTTTCAACAGAAATATACCAGTATGGTGTGTCTACTCTTTATGCTTGGATCAGGTATATGGAGTGCCTACTCCATATTTCATTATAGACTGGACTTTAAAACATGGCAAGCCAGAGATGTAAGCAGTAAAGAGTCATTGAAGAGTAGAAAACAAATCATCAGCAGAAGTTCCGTGATGAAATGGGGCTCCTAGTAGACATCGTCAACCAAGGTGAGATAAAATAATAGTTATAACTTTTAAATCTACTTTTTTTTAAAGTAACGACTCATGTATACCTTTTTTCTGCACAAAGTATAAAAGTATTTTTGTTGTGTTTCAGGTTCGAGAATTACAAATGATGGGAACACAGCTAGGATTTTTTTTGTGATCCTGCAAAAACTGCAGCTATCACAGGATTGGATTCCCGTTTGATCCAAAGATTTTCAAAAAAGGTTGCGTGTAAGTAGCCAGTACCCTATAAATAATGATGACGCGTTTATAGACTTTGCACGCCATACTGCAGATATGTACGTGGAGCGTCTATGGCTGGTATTACATGCCTTCGAGTGTCCAGAAACTTCTACTGCATGGTGCTGAAGTTATCAAACACTTCAATATTATACCTATTGGCAAACTATCTGAAGTGGCAACGGAAGCCAGAAACAAAAACTTCAATAAAATCCGAGAACACCATTACAGCAAATTTTGTCGTAACGCCACAAACGAGGACATTTTCAATGGTCTCCTTGTATCATCAGATCCCTAACTATCCAGCATAAGGCCTGTTCTGAGAAAGTCTATGATAAAAACACAAATGTCAGTGATTTTGTGAGACCTCTTCTGATAAGTGACGATTCAGGTGTAGACAAAGAGAACGTTGAATTTGTCATATTAGCGCATCAATGACGGACTCGGATTTAGAGGACTCCGATTAGGGCGAAGATACTCTCTGTTAGCAGTAGTTTTTAGGTGTACTATAGTGGGTAATCGAAAATTTGTAAATACTTAGTTATAATTAAATATAGTAGTCATAGTGGTAAAAAAACGGCTGAAATATCTAATTATAACTCAACGTTAATCACGGTGATTAACAGATGAGTTACTTAGTTCTTGGAATGCAATTTGGTAAAAAAAAAAGTATTTAATCAATATCGTGTTTAATTATTGGCATCATAAAAGTCATTAGCAGGCTATAAACTAACGATAGTATGAATAAATCGATCGGCAACTTCATTTGACCACGTCAAAGATTTGAAAAATCACATATCGAAATTACAAAATCTTAAAAATATGCTACGCGGAACGCTGCACCCAACGGTGCATGACTTGGATGTCAGCTTCATCGCCGTATATGGTACTATAACTTGTGTCAGCACCAGCCCTTCAGTTCCATTCAATTTAAAAAAAATGTACTTTAAGTTTAGTGTTTTCTTCCATACAAAAAAAAAACTCTAAACATTTTTTTCTCACGTAGGAGCTACTAATATCACATATAGGGAAACATTACTGTGATGTTGTGGTAGTGCTGGTGGGACTCTCCTCTGCTGCGCCACTGGGTAAGAGTCCACACCAGTTTATATTTAAAGTATTGTCTTGTAGCAGTATCTACATCGCCACATGCGATCTACACGTCACGCAAATCCTGCATCGCGCAAGCAGAGTTTACCGCGTGACTAGCATAAATACAACGTCCCGATATCAACCGTCAGGCAGTTTCCCACCAGACACAACACCCGTCTGGTCGGAGGATCCTCCCTTTTCTATGGAGGTATGAGTGAGCTTTACACCCTGTTCCTCATACCTCTATAGTCTCCTTATTACTAACACTAGTTATTAAGCTATTTTGTTGATACTAACCTTATGGACACTATGGATCTCCTAACCCTATGGATCTGAAATAAAGAATTTGAATTAGTATTTTTTTTTAATTCCTGAGTTTATGTTTCTATGAGCAGGAGCTCGATTTTCAGACCACTGTGCGTCGCCGGGTCCCGCTACCAACTACATGTATATAACTATACAAGGTGCCAGGGCCATCGACGCGCAGCCTGTTACCACGGATTCATCAGTCCAGGATTCTGGAGTTTGTCAACGAATTCTTTTTTTAAACACAGATTTATTTTCAAATAACCGGCAAAAAAAAAATACACAGCCACACACACACACACACACGCACACACACACATATACAACACACACACACACACAACACACACACACACATATTACATATCCTGAATCCTGTACTGAATTCATGGTAACTGATTGTGCGACTATGTCCCTGCCATCCTGTATATGAAGTGGGTAACGCAGCCAACCATACATTTTGTTGGCGACGCAACCTGGTTGCACCCACCTCCATGGCGTCCCGGGGAGGTATGGCTCTTAGAATAAAGATTTGATTTAAATAACATAATTGAACAGCGTAATTGCAAAACTATAGATATCGTCAAACGGGGTGAATAGGGATGAAGGGGTGAATCGAGATGAAACTTTAAAAGGGATTTTAACATTTACATAATATAGTTTGTTGGCAAAAAGGGCTTTAATGTGTTTACTGTATTATAATTAACGATGAAGTGCCCTTGTTAGCAACAAACTATAATATTATTTCAATGTTAAAATCCTTTTTAAAGTTTCGTTCTGATTCACCCCTCCATCCCTATTCACCCCGTTTGACGGTACACCCTATAAGCATTCATTCGGTTCTTTCTTAGCTTATTTGATGGAGACTTTATGGCTGTAACACACTAGTAACGTCCAAGAATGATGTGATATTTCCAACCTCCGTATAAGGTATTTTTAATAGCTACACTGTTCGAAGAGATTTAATCATTTCTTATTTTGTTATGTATTCATCACACAGCGAACTTCATAACTGAAAGCACTGAAGATTTGATTATCTTTGACATAATCTTTTCATTATTTGACGTTATATACCTCCAATTCTTATTTCAACTCTTTACTTATGGCTTTTGTAGACAGGATTTTAATTCAGATTTGTTACAGTTGTAATGGCAATCATGTCATTTGGCTTAAATAGGCTTTTATTTTTTGATATTACATTTAGATTCTTCCATATTCTGTGAATGTGAGAACGGTGTAGGCCTAACTTGCAGACTGTACATTGGTAGACCTTTCTATATTTTGTTGAGTACCTGTTACTCGTTGACAGGCCTACACTGTCCTCCCATACCTATCAACACTGTAATTTGAAACATTGTAAAAGACCCTTATTTTTAAAAGAGTAACCGTGGAGTTTCTTGCCGGCTCTTCTCAATAGGAAACAACCAATTGGAACCGTGCACCTAGCTTCTGATGTTTCATAAGTGCCCATGTAGGTTTAAGTGAAATAAAATATTTTGATTTTGAAGTGCTCAAAATAAGTACTGGTTTTCTTTCGCAGATAGGTACTGCATATTATTTTATTTATTTAGTTACAACATCTCAATGTTGTAATCGACACCTTACAAGACCTATCTATTATTTCAGTATCTAAATCCAAATAAATCATTATACTTAATCAGAACAAAGCTATTATTATTACGCTGTTAGCTAATATCCTGTCAACTACTTACATTAATAATGTATTCTAATTTTATGATACCAATCTAGAAAGCCCCAGGCGCCTCATAAAAACTGTGCTTTATTCATGGAGACCTGGAGGCCTAGGTCGTAAGTGACACATACATGAACACGTAACAGTCTCATTTCTCCACCAAGGTTAATGTAGACTGAAATAATCGACGCAGAATACATAGGTACAGAAGGTAAGTTTCGTGCAACGAGCGAAAACACATGCGCACATAGACATGTCTAAGTAAAGTTGCACTTACTGTACGCATTCGTTCGCGAATGGCATTCATAATGGGACAAGTCGTGTGCCAGATGGGATCCCATTGACAAAAATGACCAACTGCCATACAAACTTTATCCACTATTTTACCCCTTTAAGGAATGGATTTTCAAAAATCCTTCCTTTGTTCCCCTTCGATGTCTTAGGAACTGTTGTGTAAATTTTTATCTTTCTAGGCCCAGCGCGCAGCGGCTTAAGCTGTACGTTTACTGTTAGTGATAGAATGAATGAATGAATTCAAGAATTTTATTCACTTGAGGTCTCCGTACGTACGCGTCTATGTATATGCCAGGAGGCCTACTTTCTAAGCACGACAACGGTAGTTTCAGCCGAAGTTACGGGCGATTACTACTCGTTATCACCTACGGACATAAGACTAGTTTGGGACCTGCCTTAAGAATGAATGACACCACGATTTGACAGCTGTCCCTACTCACGATATAGTTTTACCCGTCCGAAAGAGTTAATTGATCGGGTGTAGGATTTACTCCGAAGTTTCAAACTAGTTTCAGGCAGGCCCGTATCATTGTTGAAGGACTTAGAGAGTAGACCCCTGTTTGCGCTCATTATATGGAGCTGACCTTCTGTACTATTCTGTGTTTATAAACGTGACAGCCTGCGCAGAAACTTGTAAAACTTGTAGCTAATCTATCAATCAAGTCAATGTCAATGTTAGATGTGAAACATGTCTGGCTATTTCTAGTTTGACCGTCGTGTAATATCATTGCCTAATTTTGTATTGTAGTTATAAGTTCAAGTGGTCACTGCCATGTTGATCTAGAGGTGCGATCAAAAATTTTACGAACTTGTCTGAGTTCCTAGTCATGTATACGTTCAGATCAAATGGCCAATTCCCGTATTTACGTAACTTTAACATAGCGTTCGCATTCTAATCTCAGTCTCAATTCGTCAAAAAATCTCTAATTTAATCTCTAGATTTAGTATAATACTAGTATGTGAGTACTATGTACATACTATAAAAGCTACCATTTACTGGGTACCTACGTCTTCCATTGACTTGAATGTGCCCTGGTGGCTGAGAGTATAGCATGTTCACTGTAATGTCTCGCTAATGGTAGCGCATGTGTTGGATCATTTAGCTCCCTTCAAAATGGTTGAGCTGAATGGTGCTAATCCATGCGTCATGTTCGTGAAAGGGCGCCGTCAGTAGGGACTGGTCAACTCTTAGCTGACACGGCTTATTTTAATTTAATTTAATATTATTTATTGAATTATTTTGTATCTTTTTATTACGGACGCTTTTAACGTTCAGCATCGGTCTCACATGCATAATTAACCAATATTTTGTAACCATATAATTCGGTTTAGTCCATGTTCAACCACCACAATCTGTACCCCTGACCATGTTGAACCCCTAAATGATGTCCATGTACAACCCCTGGGGGGTTGGATATGGATTTCAATACATTGATCATCTTTTCTTTGTCCATATTCAACCCATTGTTGTCAGGTAGCTAATAATGACATTAAAGTAATACTGAGAGCGGAAGTGTATTTAATTTCTTTACAATTAATATTTACCACACTTTTACAGCTGTTGGGTAAAAAAAAACATGGCTTTTTGGTAAACATTGATGATGATGAGCTACTTGGGGTTTATCATTTTTAACTCTAAAAACTATTTATAGGGCTACTTACCTGGTTTGTATGTACTTCGGTGCACCTTCTGGGTCGATAGGGCCACTATAGAGGCAGTACGACGTAAATTGCTTCAAAGTCAACGTTTAGCTTTGATATTCTATTAATTATCTATTATTATTTTAAGTATTTTACAGAGGGCTTACAGAATAATACCAAGAATATACAGAAAATTATATTGACAAATAGATAATTACAAGCCTCCACATATAACCATCTATATTCTTATGTAAAGAGTATAGGGCCGATAGTACTGAAGCCCTACCGGTACTTGCAGATGTATGTACGTCCAGTCGATCTTGAGGTGCAGCGACGTTTTGCAATGTACTATTCCACACGAGCGACCATGGACGCAAACTTCTTAACACAACATGACCGTGCTAAGATCTCTAGATTAGTTAAGCCACAGACTGACGTCTGGGAGGAACTTTTCTCCGAATGTCAGTGTAAGTGGGATAATTCCATCAAGGGCCGACACTTCCATCAGTTCTTTCCTTCCGTTCGTGAGCGGCTGGCCAGGCCATGGCTGGAGGTGGACCACTGTGTTGCCCAATTTCTCACAGGTCATGGCAACTTTAAGAGTAAATTATTTTCTTTCAAGCTATTTGCTTCGCCTTTGTATCAATGTTCTACATCTAACGATGAATACGAACAATCTGCACATCATATTTTATAAGTGTGTATTCTGTGGCAGAATGAACGCAATCCGTGGTTCTTGGCAATCTGGGCTTCTCCCAGTTGTAGACGTCCCTTTGTGTCTATTGGCCTGGTTTTCGTAGAAGGGGAAATATGTTTTTTCTTACTCCTTCCCTGTTCTTTTATGATTAATTTCGTTGCGGGATCCAAGATAGTTGAATCGTTTCTCCGGGACTCGTCGAGCTTCATTACCTCGGTGCTTCTCTGGTGATCGCCACTGTTGATTCTGGCTTGTAGGAGTTGTAGTGGTTGGAAATAGTATGGCGGGCTTACATCATGCGTGTGAAAAGTTTAAAAAATAAATGGACTCAATTTCTCCAGACAAAGAACTACCGTTATTTCACCACTTATAAAACCATTTACAATATAATTTATCCTCCTGTCAATTTCAACATGTTCTGATCTTCTTTCATTCTCTTTTTGACTTATAATTTTTTGGTAAATAGAATCCTGTTCTAAAGTTTTAAAAAATTGAACTAGATTAGAGGATTTGCCGAACGTCCTATTTAACATGGCGTGCCAACCTTATAACTTATTCGTGGTGCAATGCCTTTCAGCAAAACAACACCATTTATCTTTTATTCGTTTATTCTCCAACCACTGTTTTTCAAAATAATTATTAAATTTAGTTACAGCTTCGTCAGTAGGACTATCTTCCATAATATAGAGAAATCCATCGCTTACAGCCTCCGGAGGCAGATGAGCTAATACTGTCAGTAAAGCTACGTGCTTACGAGTAGTTTTGTTTTTACATAAATCAAGTTCTTCTGGTTTCTTCCATATCGCTCTGTTAAAATGATAATAGCATCCTTTTATTGATGCTTCAGGAAATTTCTTTTGGATTGTTGACATAACAGCGGCTTCGAAATCAACTGTGAATTTCGTTGGATTCCAGCTTGGGATATTTTTTTTAATTAAAGTAAAAAGTATATCATATGTACTTTGGCATTATTTTGGTTCTTTTTCAGAACTTCCTACATCAGTGTGTAATGTATAAAGTTGAAATAAAGGACGTGGACATGTTTTAAATGTCCCATCACCAAAAAAATGTTTCACGCTGCTTATTATTTCCCTCGCCGCATCCGATGCGAAAGCAATTATCCTATTATTTTTATATTAGTAAACAAAGAGCAGGAACCTTTGAAAAATGGCAGGCACTTCTACATCAATCCCTCTTGAATACCTAGTTCTTTTAACACCTACCGCCTTATTCCTTTTATTGTATAGGTCAGATTTCACATTTTTGTACGACGGAAATTCTTTGATAGTATCATCACTTGCGTCCTTTAAAGAAATTACAGCTTCACGGCATACGGATGGAATAGTCTTCTTGAAATCTTCGGTAACTTTTGTTTTACAAATAGAAATAACCCTTTTTACTTCGTTTTTAGCATAACTTGCTGGGCAACTATGCACTGTTGATTTAATCATTACACTTTGTGTCCATAATGGTAACAGTTCCATGACATTTAGGCTACTTAACACAACGCCAGTAAGTAGAGCCATTCATATATTCTTTTTTCTGGTAATACTGTTGGCCTGCTAAAAGCAGTACACGTCCTCCACGCTTAGAAGTCACAAAATCAAAATTAAATAAACTTCTACTCGTAGACGGAATCTCAGCCATAATCAGAAATACATCACCGTCAAAGTCACTTCAACGTATCCTTCTTAAAAATAGCTATTAATAAAGTTATGTACTTGTAACAACCGGTCAACTACTCATGAGATAGAATAAACTCATTTGTATTTCAAAGTAACTGCAGCAATATAGGGCAAATATAGGATAGGCAGACTTTAAACATGTATGTAGCTAATAGCAATAAATTTAGGGTAGATGAGAAAGAGTTTTGTGTTTTACTGTCCATTGAGGGTTGAACGTGGATTAAAGACATTAAAAAATTAAAGCCCATGTTCAACCCCTTTTAGGGGTTCAACATGGTCGGGGGTAAAAATTGTGGTGGTTGAACAGGGACTAAACCATTATTTTGATTTAAAAGAGAGTCCGTGGAGTTTCTCGCCCGTTGTTCTCCATTGGTACCAACTACGCTTTGTAATGGGCATCTAGCTTCATCTTTTTGACCGACCGACCCCTTAAAAATTCAAAAGTATGTGTAATTGGTTTATTTGAAATAAATGGTTTGAATTTGAGTTGAGTTGAGTTGAGTTGAGTTTGAGTTATCTAGTAAATCCCACCCACATTTTTGACAAGCTTTTGACATTGATTGTGGCTGAGATGACATTGTGACTAGATTTTGAACGTTTTTCATTATACGGCAATTGGCCTTTTGGTATTAAAAAAGCCAACATTTTTTAAAAAAAAAGAAAGAAAATTAATTTATTTAGCACAAACTACAAAGCACACAACACAACATATAATAAAACAAACAAATAAAAAGAGTAAAGTGCGTAGTGAGAAATTAGAAGGAAAGTGTGCCGTAGTGTGTGCAGGAGAGTGTGTGTGTGTGTGGGTACTAGGCTTTCCAATAAAGCACATCAGGTATGCTTCGGCTGCCTTGCTATCGGGCCAATGTTTTACCATGGCGTACAACTACCAAACGATTGCTATACATTAAGAGTTTCTTCATACGGGGAATCTTCCCTGCATGAAGAAACCTAGTTGAACTTTTAACCATGACCAGTTCCTACTGACGGCGCCCATTCACGAACATGACGTATGAATCAGCACCATTCAGCTCAACCATTTTGAAGGGAGCTAAATGATCTAACACACACGCCACCACCAGCGAGACATTTGAGTGAGCATGACATACTCTCAGCCGCCAGGGCACATCCAAGTCAATGAAAGACGAACCTAGTAAATGGTGGTTTTATAGTAGGTACATAGTGCTCACACATGTGCTATGCAATTATACATTGTTAAGAGATTGAATTTATACAATGCAAAGATAGTTTTTACAATCTTCATCAGCTCCAACAATATTTTCGAATGCTAATCAATTAATTTATGCGTCCCTGTGAAGCAGGACCAGCGTTGAGCCAAGCATCTTTGTCAGCGATGTAATCCCCCAACTTATAATATGCTTGGCTGCATAGTGTGCGTTTTATACAAGATTTAAATTTCGTTTCATTCAGTTGGAGTGTGTGGGAATGTACTTTATTGTAAGATTTACTCTCATGAAGATACTCCTATCTTCGCTACACTCGAAGTTCTGGACGAGTATGTTTACCTAGGACGAAACTGTCCAATTAGGTAGGTCCAATTTCGAGAGAGGTCAATCGTCGAATCCGACCAGGCTGGGCAGCGTTCGGGAAGCTACGCAATATCTTCTCTGTCAGTGTCTCAAGACAAACTCTTGACCAGTGCATGTTGCCTGTGATGACCTATCTTTTTTCTTTTTTTTTTCTTAAAAAACATTCCCCACACTAGGAATTCCTCCTGTATTGTGGGTGCGTTTACAAACTTTTAAACTCACATACACAAACAGCCAGACCCGGAACATCTACCTGTAGGTCATACAAATATTTGTTCCGTGCAGGAATCGAACCCGCGACACGCAGCGTAGCAATCAATCGCAACCGTGCCGACAAACCTGCCTATGGCACTGAAACTAACTGAAACTGACTAAAAGTCATCCATGAAGTTTCCCTATGTGCTACAATCAGAAATGAAGAGATTCGCAGGAGAACCAACGTAACCAACATAGCCCGATGAATTGCTAAACTTAAGTTGCAGTGGGCAGGTAACATTGCTCGCAGAACAGATGACCGATGAGCCGAAAGGTTTTCGAGTGGCGACCGCGTGTCGGAAGACGTAACGTTGCAAGGCCTCCCACAAGGTGGACCGATGACCTGGTGAAGGCCGCAGGAATCCTCTAGATGCGGGAAGCACAGAACCAGTCGAAGGGGCGATGCTTGGGAGAGGCCTATGTCCAGCCTTGAACGTCTTTCAGCTGAAATGATGATGATGATCATCAAACGAAACCTTCACAAGGTCCCTTGATAGGCCAAGAGGAATTTGTTAATAATTTGCTTGAAAAACTCCAACTTATCTAAACATACTAATAAATGACACAAAAAATAAAAGCTTCATAAAACATATGTAGGTAACCTGAGGTCCCATCACTCCCTAAATATTATTGTAGGCACGTTCAAGACAGCATGTAGTATATCTATCACAGGTTACCGTGGTTTATTCCCGGCAGACTAAGATTAATGTTCCCGGAGCCGGCACACAGGCCATAAGTTATGGCGTAGGCTCGTGTTTGACAGACAACAGATTCTGAACACGTGTGTGGACGAACACCTTTAGTGACGTTCATTAAGGTGAGTGTGCAATTGACGCTGAGTGGTAGAGATTTTAAGAGTTGACTGGATATGAGACTGAATTTTGTCCTGAATAAATATTACAATAACCGATGATTAGTTTTGGAAGAAGGCTGGCAGTATAACATATCGCATATATACCCCGAAGAGTTCTGATAGTACATCCACTTACGTTTTGCCAGTTATAGGTTGGCAAGATCTGACAGCCAAATATTAAAACTCATACAAACTGGTAAGACGAATTGGGAATGGGAATGGAATGGTTGGGATAGAATCCGGAATGAGGTGATCCGGCAGAGAAGCAAAATTGTCGGCATAGCTCACAGAATAAGCAAGCTGAAGTGGCAGTTGGCCGGCCATATTAGCCGTAGAACCGATGACCATTAGGGTAGACGTGTTATGGAGTGGAGACCGCGAATCAGCAAACGTAAGGTAGGACGTCCTCATATTAAATATAGCGACGATCTTCGCAGGGTGGCTGGTAGCAGCTGCATGAGAGTTGCCGAGAATCGAGCTGAATGGCGTGCACTTGGAGAGGCCTATGTCCAGCAGTGGTCTGCTGTAGGTTGATGATGAAACCGGTTAGTAATAACAACTCAGTAAACTTTGTTGCATGGTCTCTTTCAAAATCTTCTTTCTAAAGTTCGAATACCAATAGGTACCTACCTATACCAATCCATCGAACCTTTCAACGTTCATTAAGTATACTTAGTGAAAATTGATAGCAAATAGCGTGTTAGGTTGTATATTGTATTTAAAATTCCTTAAAAAATGAAAGAAGGTCTCCCTTTTTTATTACTTGTTATAGCGGCAATAGAAATACACACTCTGTGAAAATTTCAACTGCCTACCTATTACAGTTCATAAGATACAGCCTGCTGACAGAAAGACGGACGGAGCGATATCGTAGGCTTAATAATAGGGTCCTGTTACACCCTTTGGGTACGGAACCCTAAAAAACCCACACCCAGACTTTTATTAACAGCAGTCGCGTTTGCGAATACAAGATCAGCAAGGCATTCATAAAAACATCAGATTCAACACACCAAGGTCAGAACTAATGTCAAAACGATCAAAATATCTTTCTCCGTCCTTGCAACCTTCAACCTACCACACATTTTTTACTACATTACCATGCGTAACATTTTTTTCTTCCTAATTGAATTGTCTTAATGATAGTAGAAAAAAAACTTCAGGAAGTAAGCCTCGTGAAAGTTCGTTACATTGTGACCTTCAAATAGTAGGAACATTAGAATTGATTGTTGCTACTGGTCATAGATACTGTGGTTAATTATTTTTAATCTTGTACGTGCTATTGTTCTGAAGACATTTGTAAAATTATGAGTTTGGACTTACAGAGCTGAAATAGTTACTGGCCATTTACATAAATATGGTTTGTTACTAGCAGAGATCGGATATTCGGATACATATTCACCTAAAGTTGAGATGTTGGCTAATATAGAATGCGCTTTTGTATCGAAAAAATCCCGCTAACGTCAGATTTCAGTGACCAAACCAGACCAAATCATAGCAATCGAAAGGTAGTGATTAAAGTTGTTGTAGCCGAGGTAATATTTACACCCAATCTGGATAAATTACTTAATTTAATAAAAATATATAAATATGTTTTTAGTAGGCGCTTTCATACTATACACCCGACTAGTTATGCATTCCCGGCATTGCTGGTATCCCGGGTTTTTTTTTCAAAAAATATATTTTAAGAAGCCGCTTCCATACCACAGCTAAAAATTAACTTTAGCTAATGATGGTGTCACCGGGGTGGTTTTAGTGAGGTAAAATTCCCACACTCCCCGACCTCCATCCCCAGAGGTCGGATGCCTTTTGATGGTTTCCCCCCGATAACAAAAAACAAAATAACAAAAAAGGTAAATATGCATATGAATATCCGATCTCTGGTTATTAGTGCGCAATTATTAAAGAGTGGCGCTTGAGAAAATAATGTCTTATCCAAATGACTTAAAGACCATATTTAGTTACTTGAACTTAGTAGTTCAAGTTACTAAATATGGTCTTTTTGGTTTTTATTCGCCCATGTTCGCACATGGGCGAATAAAATGGGGTTCATAATCCCCACTGGACTGTGTTTAATCACCCCCTTTCTAGCCATAGCACCTTTCACACAGTCCATCTATCGTTTCTTCGGTTTACCCCTATTTCTATAGCCATCCACATTCGTACTCGAAACTTTCCTCACTCTCGAACATAAATTCCTTTAAAAAAATACTGCTGTTTTGCCGCAATTCAGGCAGAGATGTTGTTATTTGTAGCAATACTGGAGAGGTCGAGTGTCGATACGCAGTCGGGTCACGTCTTTATTTATCGAACTCGATATTATTCCGATCCCATGTTGGAAGCTGAGGGTAAAAGGGAATCTGTGAAAAAAGAATATCAACTAGATATCAGTAAGTTATTTTCCTGACATTTTGACGCTATATCAAACCTCTAATTGCTTGTCAGTCAAGCTTTCATACTAATACCTTTGTATTTATTTTCTTCCTGCTTCCTTTATTGATAGAACCTAACTAAGGTTTTGGTCACGTTATAGATCGTTTTGATCGGTAGGTAGAACCTGGTAAATCTACTAGCATTCAAAATAAGGGGATAACCTTGACCTAACCGTACTAGAAACTTATTGCGTCAGCGATTTCTTTATTACCTATGTTTTCGGATAGCTGCAACCCGGAAGACTTTATGTCACAACTGAGTAAGTTACTTCTGGTCAAGCGTACATCATCGTCGACTGCATCATCACAGACGTACAATAGTCAGTTGACAAATCTATCAATATCTATACACTAGGTGGCAGGGACATAGAGATGTCAGCATCATTGACGGGGTCCGACAGGGCCGATGCCTGCCGGGGTCGCGGATTGTTCGAAAGAGTTACCGTGGCCCTGGCGCACAAGCGACAGAAGGAACATGGGTGGGTTTTAGTCAGTAAGAGTCTGACACGCCCTTCGATCCGCCCAGAGCGGGAGAAGTCATTTGATGATATCCCAAATTAAAAAAAAAAAAAACTGTTTCATACTTTTTGACCGCGTAAGTATTGTACTTTACTATGATTTCAGTTTGCGCGTCGATGTCTCTGGCACCCAGTATAATCATAATAAAGCTGAAGATCTTTCTTCTTTGTTTTCTTTTTCTTTTATTTTTTTTTTCTTTGATTTTTCTATTTTTCTGTTTGTTTGTCTCTAACTAGAACAACCAGATGGACTTAAAAAAAAATGTTTTTACATTTGATAGCCCAATTCTTTGAGGAAGGCTATAGGCTATTTAACATCACACTACGAACCTAAGGAGCCGAGCAAAAAAGAAAGAAAAGTCAGAAAGAATGATAAACGAAAACGAAGTAATAGCGTGGGCGGGCGATGCGATGCGACGGGGTGGGACGGGGGGAAAATAAATTGAGTACGAAATATGTATAAACTTAAACACCCAATAGAAACCTACGCTTTGATTCGGCAACTAATAGCTGTACAAGGATGAAGGATCTTTTGGCGCGTGGACAAAACTGAAACTACCGACGCCATCTTTTTTTTCTATATATTTCACAAAACAATTGCACTAATGTTTACCAACAGCGCCCCCCTGTCAACTTCATTGTATTGCCAAAAGATCCTTGTGGCAGTGAAGCTTCAACGTTCTGACTGACCAATCCTTGACTTTTCAAAACAGCCTGCAAATAGTTTTAGAAATAAATGCTATGAGTTTAAGTAGAAATAATATGGCGAAAGGTCAATCCTATTCTTATTCCGATCGTAATTAAGTTCATTTGGAAAAGTGGACGACATTCAGGTGTCCTAGTCACGACACGCGCGGGTGTACTGTAGCGTTCTAAATGTAAAACAGCTAGCAATAAACCGACAGCAATTTACTTAATTATATTCTTATCAATCTTATATTGGCATTTTGCTATGATATCACGCAATATGGAAAACTTTTCCAGTACCTCCATCATAATATCATAATAATCATTAGGATTCGAATCACTAGAAAATCTATGAGAATTGTAGTGACAATTCTCATAGTTTTTTTTTTTAAATTTTGTATCGCAGAGTCATTACCAGAGATCAGATATACGAATGCATAATTATCTAAAGTTATTTTTTGTGTGTGAAAGTATGGAAGCGGCTTCTTAAAATATACCTATATTTTTTGTAAAAATATCAGAAGCATATTTATTAAAAAAATATGTGTAGCCCGCGATGTAAAAATGTGTATGTAGGGTGTAAGAGGAGCGGCGAGCAATGGGCAGCTCGCCGTCCGGTAAGGACCAGGCCCGGGTCGACGCAGCATTGTGTTCCACGCGCGTCTCTAAGAGATGTCAGCATCATTGACGGGGTCCGATAGGGCCGATGCCTGCCGGGGTCGCGGATTGTTCGAAAGAGTTACCGTGGCCCTGGCGCACAGGCAACTGAAGGAACACGGGTGAGTTTTAGTCAGTAAGAGTCTGACACGCCCTTCCGCTCCGCCCAGAGCGGAAGAGGTCATTTGATGATTTCCCACACAAGAAAAAAAGGGTGTAAGAGAGGCGGTGTGTGTTAGTTAAAACAAAAACAAAAAACATATTAAAATATTTATTTTTACTAATTTAAGTACTAATAGGTCTTTACCTATGAAATTGCCGTTTTGTATGAAAAAATTTAAACGAATTTTTTTCATGAATTTTTTATTTGTATTAATCGAAGTAATCACCCATGCAATCAATGCATCTTTGCCATCGCAGTGGCAGTTTATTGATGCCCTTCTTAAAGAAATCAGCTGGACGGGAGGCAACAACTTCTTCAAAGGCATTTTGTACTGCCTCTCGGGTATTAAATTTTTTTCCCGCCAAGAAGTTATCCAAATTCTGGAAAAAGTAGTAGTCTGTAGGCGCAAGGTCTGGTGAGTAGGGCGGATGACGGAGAGCTTCCAACCCCAGTTCTTGCAACTTGGAGACCGTCTGCTGTGCAGTATGAGGTCGCGCGTTGTCGTGCAGGAGCAGCGGAGACGAGCGATTGACCAATGCTGGTTGGAGATGCGCCAGCTTCTCCATCATTGTGTTCAGTTCTTCACAGTACACATCTGCAGTAATGCTCACCCCGTTTGGTAAGAAGCTGTGATGAATCACACCGGCGCTAGACCACCAAACAGTGACCATCACTTTTCTAGGGGTAAGTTTTCGTTTAGGGCATTGTTTAGGTGCTGAACCAGGATCCAACCAACTTGCTGAGCGCTTACGGTTATCAAACAGAATCCATTTTTCATCGCAGGTAACAATGCGGTTCAAAATTCCTTCATTTGTGTGTCTGTTGAGCAGTGCAAGGCACGTCTCGACGCGTACTTCGCGCTGGCGATCATTGAGTTCGTGGGGCACCCATTTGTCAAGCTTTTTTACCTTGCCAATTTGACGCAAATGGACCAATATTGTTTTGACGCTAACGTCGAAAGCTGCTGCTAATTCAGCCGTAGATTGTGTATCATCAGCTTCCACAATCGCCTTTAATTCGTCATTGTCGACCAAAGTCTTCGGACGACCGCGAGGTTCATTTTTCAGGTTGAAATTTCCAGAACGGAAGCGAGCAAACCAATAACAGGTGGTGCGTTGGTTTGTAGTGTTAGCTCCGTAAACGTCGTTGATGTTGCGTGCCGCTTGTGCCGCGTTGCTGCCACGACGGTACTCATATTCCATAATTACTCGAATTTTTAACGTATCCATGATGACGAAAAAGATTGAAATGCGATGAAAATGTAACACTAATCAATAAAGAAATGACTACTTTTAGAAAAAAAAATCCATGTTTTTAAAATAAAATTAATTTGAAATTAGAATTCTTAGCCAAACAAAAATTATTTTGATTTGAAATGGCCAGTACTGCAGAACGGCAATTTCATAGGTAAAGACCTAATATATCCTGATCAGGCGTAAATGTTAACCTCGTCCACAGCAACTTCAATCACTACCTTTCGATCACTATGATTTGGCGGACCAAATCATAGTGATCGAAAGGTAGTGATTGAAAAAATCCCCCTAACGTCAGATTTCAGTGACCAAACCGGAGTTTGGTCACTGAAATCTGACGTTAGGGGGATTTTTTCGATACAAAAGCATATTAGCCAACTTTTCAACTTTAGACTTTAGGTGTATGTGCATCCGAAAATATCCGATGTCTTGTCATCACTTATCAGTGGCCTTCTGTCACTGTCTTGTCAAAAATGAGCAAAATATAGCTTGCAGCTATTTTATTTGAACTTAATGGTTGACAGTCTCCGTGTCACGAATCCTGGGTCCTCAAAACATGTAAAACACTGACCCAGAAATGTGTGGATAACATTTCCAACTGGATTATTTAGGTAGATATAGCATATCCATACACTGATGTCGCTGCTATTTTGGATACGAGGAACCAATTCAGATTACCATTTAAGTTAGCAATTAGAATACTTGTTTGTTTATGAGCAAATATCAAAATGCAGGTTCGAATCAGCTTGTAACAGGAACTAACAGATATTTAAGCACAACGGCTAAGTATTATTGCACAATAAAACTTGCTTGTGGGACAATCATTTGTATTAGGTATGATAAAATTTGTCCCCAATATGGTAATATAATACGGTGGTGGTAGTATGTTAAAATGGTGGTATGGTAGTGGAAAGTGGCAAATTCTGCACTATAATCCTATGTACACACGCAGTGATTTTAATCGCCGGCGACACGCTGGCGATTTCAAAATCTCACGACACACGGATTTTGACAGCCGATTTATTTATTTATTTGGGATCACCAACGAAGAATACACATAATATACAATATGAATTACAATAATAAAATAGGTTCGTTTACATGTGCTCCTTCAATCACAGGAGACCATATTATGCACAATATTATAACTATACTCGAAAGGTTTAGGTAGTTAAATAAAGGTAAACAAATCCTTAAAAGGGTTTTTTTATAGTTGACACTTTCTTGTTTAAAAATACGTTACAACAAAATTAAAGTTTTTTGCGATTTATACGATAGTTTCCTGTTTTATTAATGTATGTTAAACTTTATCATTTATTCGTAAATTATAGGTACTCTTCGTACACGTAATTGCTTGAGCACATTTTTTTTGTTAGATTTATAAAATAGTATAATATTTTGTAATCTGTCTATTGTAAAGAGCCCAAAAAGACAGGTTCCCTAAACCTTTTAGAAAATACAACGAATTAAATAACGTTGCTAAATTGAAGAGGACACCTGTGACGTAGTATGGGAACTGAAGTAGCAGGTATTACGTTTAGTCGGATAACCAGATGCCTTTTATTTTATGGATGAATTAGAAAAAATATTAAATGGGGTCATTGTATTGCGGCTGCCACCGTATATACCAATGTGAGCGCAATTCAATTGAGTTAAAATGGGCTCAAGTTAAAGGGTTTGTAGCAGAGAAAAATAAAACTTTTAAAATGTCTGACCTAAACATTCTTTTGCCAGAGGCCTTAGCTACTTTGACTGCTGAGAATTGGAAAAGTTGCGAGGGTTATGTAATAAAAGAAGAACAGAAAATGTTTAAATTAGACAAAATAATTGATGATACCACTGAACGCTTTATTATTAATGTGACAATGTATGTGGAGTTTCTTGCCGGCTCGTGGAGTTTCTTGCCGGCGCTTCTCCATAGGAAACAACACACATTTTCACATTCTCACATTTTTAATTTGAACATGAATGATGTAAACAATTTGTTTTTTGTAACTATATGTTGATTTAAAACAGTGTCCATGGAGTTTCTTACCCGTTCTTCTCCATAGGTACCTACTACGCTTTGGAATGGGCAACTAGCTTCATTTTTCTGACTAACTGACCCTTTGACAATTCAAAAGTGCCTGTAATTGGTTTATTTGAAATAAATGCTTTGAGTTTGAGTTTGAGTTTGACAACCAATTGGAACCGTGCACCTCGCTTCTGACATTTCATAAGTGCCCATGTTGGTTTATGTGAACTAAAATATTTTGATTTTGATTTTGACAAATAGTTCCTCAAATTCAGATTCAGAATAGAGCCTATTATTACGGGACTCAAAATAATATGATTTTAACATTTGTAATAAAAGGTTTAACATCTATGAGTCACGTGGTTTTTTTTTATTTACCTTTATTTAACTACCTAAACCTTTCGAGTATAGGTGTAAACACGATAAAAATAAGAATTTAGAAAATAAATGATGAATGATTAAAATTAATCTAGCTATCTTTTGATTTGCCGCTAGCGTGTCAAAATCTGTATGGACGTCAGATTTTGACGTCGCCAGCGAGTCGCTGCGTGTGAACCTAGCATAAGGGCCCGATCACACGTACTACCACCATACCACATCGCAGCGACAAAATGTGAGCAAGCAGTGGTTATGTGTGAATAGTGTCGCTACAGTATTTTGTAGTTGCATTGTGGTAACTACAAAATTTCGATGTGGTTGCGTTGTCGCTAGTACCTATTTGCCATGTAGTTTCATTGTGGCTAGTGTTTGCACACAGACAAATCGACTCGTGTTTGAGATGTGGCTGCGATGTGGCTGCGCTTGGCCTTGATGTGGTCGGTATCCCCCACACGGTTGATTTTGATGGCCAAATGTGGTTTGTGTGAATAAACTATTCATTTTCATACAAATTATGTTTTTTTTTGTGTAGTCATCGATTGTATGTTTTTTTTTGTGTGAGTAAACTTCACTTTTGTGGAAACTTCAACAACAGCCTTTTGTGTTAAGTTCTCAGATGTGATGGTATTGATATCTAAACACGATTAAACCAAAGAAAATATATTTTATCAACTTATGCAACTTCAAGTAAAACATACCAGCGGGCGTTGTCCAAAAAAAATTATATATCGTATTTAGATAATCCCATCACATCTGCAGAGTTTCGCTAGCTAATTTAATTTGACCCTGTATACGTAAGGTTGAACGAGGGACATATTTTAAGGGAGTGTAGTACCTACTCATGAAAATTAACAAATTTAATCATTGGACCAACCCTGAAATATGAAAAAAAAAAAAGCTGTTCCCTACATTTTAATCACGGAGGTAGATTGACAGGAGATTTTTTTCATATTTTTCAGGGTTGGTCCCACCTATAAAAGGTGTTCATTTTCATGAGCGCTAGTCTTTTGTCCTAACAACCAGTATCTCTCTGAGCCTATTTTAATTTGATAACAAGAAGGCTTAATGCTACCCACAGAGTCGTTATTTCACAACGACCTCCCCCTGTCTTATCACACATGATTACTCGAGGTCAGGGCAAGTAACATGAATGACACAATCAGATAACAATCACAAAGCTAATAAATACAATATCATTGCCAATATGGGACACATTCGCATGTTTCCGGTCTCAGACGTGACTGACGTGACCTGTGGGTACATAGGTTTATGATATATCATATAGTCATTTTAATTGATATGACTGGTTTTAATTAGTTGTCATAAGTACATTCATATAGTACCTATGTAATATAGGATGATATACATACAACCTGCAGTATAATTCCTGCAATTAAATACTTTTTGTTAACAAATCGATTAAATTATTTTTACGTGTCAATCTTTTTTTGTGAATTTTATAAAGTTGACAATCGTTCTGTACTATCTTTTCAAGAAAATAATTGAATGCTTTTTTTCTGTCGCCAGAATTTCAATGAAAATAATCTAATTTCTGCTTATTAATATTAAAACATTCTTCGAATGTGATTTTAACCACGTTTCACCAGTTTAACCACGTTATTTGGGTATTCAGCGTATATATTGATCGACTGTACGTTCCCTGGAATTTATCGTTTCTTTTTCTTTTGGTAAGTAATCCCTTCATTCTAAGAAGATTTCCTTTCTTTTCCTTAGATTGAAAGGAAAGAATTTCTTTCCTAATTGAAAGGCCACCTTTTTTTGGTCTTTGGCTTACCCAGCCATTTATTGTTCGCCTACTTCTTCTATCGTCTGCCGGCTGCTGAAGTCCGAGCGTGCTGAGAGCCACGGGACCGATGCTGAGCAGGGTCGACAACAGGTCCAGGTGCTTGGAGACCAGGTGTTAATTTTTTTGTTTTTTTTTGTTTGGCGCAATATCGCCCCAGCATCATTATAGTCGAAGTGATCTGTACTACACCGACGAGAGACATTCTTTAGATCTTAATCAACTAATCCTATCTTTTAAGTAATTTCCTAAATTCATAATCATCAGATCTTGTAATCTTTTTCAAAAGTTATATTAACGAATTATGTAAGGGAAAACCTTAATCTTCTGCTTATTTGTGTAAAACACTTTATAGACCGACACGAATTTCGTACGATTACAATCGAATTTAAATTCGTCGGAATACATTTAAAATACTGTATATTTGGTAACATCTTTTAAGTTTTTTCTCTCCAAATCAATTTGTGATTATTTTTTATTAGTATATATTTTTACTTTTTAAATTCCAACGACAAAATTTAATTCTTTTGCCAATTTTATTATACTCTTATATTTCGGACTGTTTTTACGTGTTTTTGCTTCGTGAGTGTTTGATTTTTAGTTCGAGTCCCTGGCGTGTTTCGGCAAGCTTTACGTTGCAAACCGTACGGACCGCGGGCGTGCTATCAGCTGTTAGTCGCTTGACCCGTTCTGTCTCATGTTACATGAATGAAAAAAGAATAATGCATGTTACAAGTAGAATAATTTTGTTTGTCTAAAGGGATTTTTTGACCTTCAATATCTCCGTAACTAGAAGGTTCCCAAGTATGAAATGTATGACGGTACAAGTGACTCTCGGCTTCGTTAAGTGTCTTTTTACACCCGTTATTGTATATAATAATTTTAATATATATGAAATAATAAATTTATAATTTAGATTACGATAAAAATAAAACAATATTGTAAAGGACCGCTTAAATACATCGAATCAAAATTTTGAAAAAGCAAAATCATCCCTTTGAACACCGTAAACAAAACAAATTTAATTGACAAGAAAAGTGCGAATAATCTGTTTTCAAAAGAAATACACACAGAATAATATCGACGTAAATATAATTTAAATGGAACACGAAATTAGCAAAGAGGAAAAATAAGGAAGCTCTCCTGAACGGCTTTTAACGATGGTCGCAAAATAAGCGGCTCACGAGCGACATGGAAACATTATTATCGGTGACTATAGGCTTTATATCAATACGGTACAGCCCTTATTAAGGGGGTGTGACATTAATGGGGAACCTTAATACAACAACAACAACAATTACATTAATAAAACAACAATTTAATAAAAACCAAGCGGTGTGCCCAGTGGGATCGGCAAAAATGACGAACTACTATACAAACTTTCATTCTCTATTTAACTCCTTCAAAAATCCTTCTTAATGTTCACCTTCATTATTTAAGGAACTCTTGCGCAAAATCTCATGCTTCAAGAGTCTAAACCCAGCAGCTAAGGGTGTGCGTTTTCTGTCAGTGATTTTTGTTAAGTATATATAATATAATATACTATATATATAGTCCTTCAGACCGTATTTCGGTCATGGCGGCCAATCTCGACGGAAACTAGCCTCCGGCGCGGGAGTTATTATAGAGCACAAGTGTGTGCGCAGACACAGGTGCACTCTCTCTTCCCTCACTTTCATAGTCCGATGGGACGGCAATCCGACACGACTGGAGAGAGATCAGGTGCAGGACCAACGGCTTAACATGTTTTCCGAGCCACGGGGGTATCACACCGCCAAGTTCCAAATTCCGGGCTGTTACTATGAAATTCCTAATAGAAAAACCCAATAACACTTTGCCCGAGCTGGGAATCGAACCCAGGACCCCACGCTCAGCAGGCGCGCTTCCAACCACGAGACCAACGGGGAAGTTAAGTATAATAAGGTGTTTTATGTATTAATTATTAGTAGGTAAACTAGCTGCGCTTGCACTTTTACCGTTGGTATCAAGCTTAATGATACCTAATTACAATATCTTAGATAATTCATAATATAACATAACATCACGCCTGTATTCCCCGAAGGGTTAGGCAGAGGTGTACCTATAGTACACCCACATTTCGCCAGTTATGTTTTAAGTCCTATATAATAGATGGCGAGCCTATTGCCATCAACCGGGCACAAATCCAGACTCCGGGCTGCTACTGAGAAATCTAATTCAGTATCTTAATTCAGTTATTTAGATAAGTTTTCAAGGTGAGACTTTCACAGAATAGCTGTCTGTTTTTGCAGCACCATAAACATGAGTGTTCATATATATGTATACCCTATAATTTCAGCAATGATTCAATCCCCATAACTACAAAAAAATCGAGGTTTATGTTCAATGAATTCATGTAAATCATTATTTTGCGACGGCACTTAGTTAAAACTGACGAGTATGACATGTTATGTGTGTATCGACCTCTTTTTTCGAACCTCCACGATAGATTATTCACTATTATAAATAATACAGGGCTACAAAGTTTAGTTGTAAAGTCAACTAAATTATCTAAAATGGTTTTAGGCAATAAAGTCCAGTTAGTGGGCGACCTCGGCTGATTCATGTTCTTACCGAGAATTAAGATTGGTCAGTGGCCTCTAGTTTATTCTAATTCGTATTATAGTCTTAACATTTTATTATATAGGATAGGCCCTTGGCGATCATAAATCAAAATATCAAAAGCAAATATTTAAATCGTTAGATTAGCGCTACCGCGTCAAAATTGATGGTCTCGATTCGTTTTGGCACCTTTGACACCTTTGAAATGCTATTTAATTATGTGTGAGCTCACTTTTTTAATTATTGACACTTTTTCGCGTGACTAAGTACGGTGAGGGTAAATCTAGCGATTTAAATATTTGATCAAAAGTACCTTTCTAAATCTGCCTTCCATTACAATTGGTTCATAGAGAAAGACATACAAAATAACTCTCGCAATTTTATTGTGATAATAAAATCGGAACTAACAAAGATAAGATATATTTCCTGTATCCGTTCGTTTAGTTAAATGGTCTAGGTTCCTTATATGCAATGGTATTGTAATATATTATGAACTTAATACGACAATTAATAACTTATTATATCAGTTATTCCATTGTTACTATTAAGGGTATAGGAGTAGAAGAAGGAAATGCGTGGAGTAGGCATTAAAACTATTTTTTTATCATTACCAATATTGTAGTGTTGTATGTCTTTAAGAGGGGCTCGAGGCTTAATGATAACAGCCACACGGGTCGATCGAAGGTTAAGCTACGCTTGCCGCAGTCGGTTCGTGGATGGGTGACCATCCATTACTTAACGAAACCGTCAGTGCCTCGGAAAGCACTTTAAGCCATTGATGGGTCCTTCCTGTCATTTGTCGATCTTTGAGCGTTGTTACGGGTAGTCGGTAGCCCAAAAATCTGACAGCTAGTCTTACCGGTGGGTATCGTGTTACCCAGTAACTGGATTGTGGAGGTCAGATAGGCAGTTGCTCCAATACTGGTTTTCAGCTTCATCCGGTTAGAATGGCAGGTCGCCCCAACAGTTGGAAAAAGGCAGGCAGATTGATTGAGAGTTGTGTCTTTAGCTTTGACAAACAGTAACAAGAAAGTAATAATATTATGAAGTTGATCGAGTGTTATTTATAATTTGTTTGTTACGGACTTACGGACCTGCGATAAAAAAACCACCGGAAAAAATAACCACATTCACGGTGTTTTTATAAAAAACTATAAATAATAGGAGGTACTATGGTCTGTGAAGTTTTTAAACCGGAACTGACTAATTAGGATAATAGGATTAAGTAAAAAACAAAATTGAACAGGTATTAAACAATTATCTCTCGAATAAACACAAACTAGACCACAAATTATCCACAATGATAATAATATTATTATCAGCTACGGACATGGTTTTTTGTAATAACAATAGATAATATTGGTCACTAATTGACAATCCCAAGAATAAATGCCTAAAGTTGTGCTTGATGGTTAATAAATAAATAAATCGTTCCGTACTGGCTAAGAGATTATTCTGAAAAACAAAGTAAGTTTTCAAAAATATATATTTTTTTTAATTTTTTTTTTTATAGTTTCTTTTGAACTTTTTTATCTGCTTTTTATGAACTTTTTAAACGTTAAAATGAACGAAACATTCCAATAAAAATATTGTACTACCAATATTCTCTACAGATTTCTATGTGCGTTTGTCAATTCCGGTATTGTGTCGGCAACTCGGTAGCAGTAGTAATGATTCTAAGAATGTGTGCTTGTCGGTGATTGATTCTGACACCCGAGGTGAAGCCAGCGGGTTTCCCTATGTCGCGCACAAGTAACAAGCCTATGTAGGTGTCGCTCCGATTGGGTTGGCGGAATAATTCCGAATAGTCGCTGCATAATTTGCTCTGGGATTTTTGCGGTTTCTTTTAGCTTTTAATTAAATTAAAAGGTACCGAGGTACCTACCACATTTAAATGATTTAAAAGGAAAATAAAAATGAATAATTGAATGAGTTTTGCACAAGGAAATGAGACGAGTGTGGCGTTGTTATAAGATAATGAAGGAAGTTTGTTCTGAATAACAGACATGGATTTATGAAAATATTTTGAATCTGCTTATGTACAAAAACAACTTCATGTCGTAGCCTAAAGGCAAAGGATCCGTTACTTAGGTAAACATCAAAAGGCGGGTACATTTCTAGGAAATTTCATATGTTTCCCAATATAATGTTTGTCTCCATTGATATATCCTGAAGAAAATCATCATATGTAGAGCCTGGACAAAATTGGTCTGAATGCGCCAACATGCAGTTAGCTAATAAGAAACTTCTTGGTTTGAGAAGGGGCATTTGCCCTGCAATGGCATTAATAGTACAGAAACATTTTTTTTAGCTCGTGAGGAAACGGAGAGATTAATTGAGTCGGTAAAGTGCGCGACGCAGGGGTAAATCGCAATGCATTGTTGGGTGGAATAGACATGTAAGTGGGGCATACGGGGTGGCTAGATTGAAGTTTTATGTCTGGCAACGAGGTGGGGGCCCTTCTTCTGGCTCTGTTTATGACGAGATGTGTCAGAGTAGAAGGATATTTAAGTCTAGGCTTAAATGGTGTCCAAAACATCAGCACCAGATTAAAATGGATATCCTTGCTTCACATCACACAAAAAAGGATTCCCGTAATTTTTGGAAAAGCACAAATAAAATGGCACTTCGGTCTGGCCGCCCTCTAAGTGTCAATGGTGTGAGTGACTCCAAGGATATTGCTGATCTCTTTAGAGAACATTTTCATGTGAAATCGCCCCTGGGGCCGCCTTCGCTGGGAATGTTTAGTGTCGAGACATGTTATGGTCAAGTGGGTACAAGAATTAGCTCCAAAAAAGTAGCGTATGCTGTTAAATCAATGTCCAGAGGCAAGTCCCCAGGCCATGACGGTCTCAGCGCTGAACATCTTCAGCAGGCTGGACATCATTTACCAAGAGTGCTGGCAATGTTTTTTAACTTCTGTGTTAGTCATGCCTACATACCCGCTGACCTCGTTAAGACAATAGTAGTGCCAGTAGCAAAAAAAAAAACGGGGGCCTGTCAGATAAAGGAAATTACAGGCATATTTCACTAGCGACTGTTATTGCAAAAGTGCTTGACGGCTTGCTTGACACACAGTTGAATGAATATCTACATCTGCACGATAATCAGTTTGGTTTTCGGCCGGGACTGTCCACTGAAAGTGCCATTCTGTGTGTTAAGCATGCCGTCAGGTACTATACGGACAGACATATTCCAGTTTACGCGTGCTTCTTCGATTTATCCAGGGCTTTTGATCTGGTTTCCTATGAGATTCTCTGGAAGAAGTTGGAGGAAATAGATTTCCCCATAGAACTTATCAACTAGTTTAATGTTGGTATGGAGGCCAGATCAATTGCGTTAAATGGGCGGGTTCTCTGTCGGAACCATACGGGTTGGAGTGCGGGGTGAGTCAGGGAGGGTTGAGCTCCCCAGCACTTTTACCTGTATATTAATGCGCTGATTGTTGCTCTCAGCAGACATCATGTCGGGTGTCATATTGATGGAGTTTGCCTAAATAATATCAGCTGTGCCGACGACATGGTGCTGCTAAGCGCATCGGTTTCTGGCATTAGAATATTGTTGCAGATTCGTGAGGCATATGCTGAAGGACATGGTCTAAAATATAATTTGGCGAAAAGTCAGTTCATGGTTTTTGAGGCCGGCTCTAAATGTCCTATATCATTACCACCCATCAAAGTGTACGGGGTTCCCTTGGTAAAAGTGGATCACTTTAAATACCTAGGGTATTTAGTTACTGCCGGTCTCAGGGACGATACTTACATTGAGAAGGAGCGGAGTGCTTTGACAGTTAGAGCTAATATAATAGCCCGCAGCTTTGCACGCTGTTCTATGTCGGTGAAGCAAACTTTTTTCAGAGCTTATTATACCTCAATGTACACGTGCAGCCTATGGGTGAATGACACCCAAAAAGCATACGAAGCCCTCCGTGTCCAATATAACAACGCCTTCAGAGCGCTGATAGGACTGCCGCGACACTGTAGTACCTCGGGCATGTTTGCCGAAGCTAGCGTCGACTGCTTCTATGCAACGATGCGTAAACGGAGCACGTCTCTGGTGCGCAGGGTGCGCGGCAGCCCCAACAGCGTACTGATAATAATAGCGGACAGGCTCGACTGTCCATACATTGGACACTGCAGTGACTTGCACGTCACCTACAGTCGACGGTAATGTGTTTGATAGTGTGATGGTTGATTGTGTTGTTTTGTATTGTATTGTTTTGTAATGTTAATGTATTGTCTGTTGTGTGTATAATGTATTAATTGTTGTTGTTGTTGTATATGAGTCATGTAACTTGATAAATAAATAAATAATAATAAATAAATTAAATAATGTTCACGTTACAGAGATTCCTCACAACTGCAGACTCTCACAGCGGGGTCCAGCAATGGGAACATTGAAAGATGCGGGTAACAAACTAACAATAGGAATGGCTTGCATTTTTGACAGTTCAACAACATTAAGAAATTGCGAACATTAGCAGATTCAAAATTAATCACACAAGTTTATTTGGCCCTATGTCAATCTATAATTCAATACTGTATCATTTCTTGGGGTGGCGCACCAAAAACTAATTTGCTTCCTCTTGAAAGAGCTCAGAAAGCTATTTTAAAGGTAGCAAACTGCCATCCCTTCTTCTTTCCCACAGATCTGCTATATAAATCCTGCAACGTACTGACGGTTCGCCAGCTTTTCATAATGCAATTAGTATTAAAACAGCACACCATGCTTACCTACAATGCTGACAATACTAACAAGAGACGGAATGATATAGTATGCATATCTAATGCAACCTCAAAACATGTCTTTGTAGAAAGATTTTTCACATTTTTGGGCCCATTTCTGTACAATAGATTAAATAAAAAACTAAGTATCTATAAATTAAATTACTATAGCTGTAAAAACATTATACATACCTAAGTATTTACTAACCATCAATTATGCACAGACAGAAGATCTCCTTGTTGTCTGCAAATAGAACCGCTAACATACTATTTTACATTTATTTAGCTAAGTTTTATTTTAGTTGTAACTTTACGCTCATTGTTAATTTATTACATTAAGTATTTATGCACTTTCTAGCCTGAAGCACAGGTTCAACATAGTTCAGGCAAATTAGCAACTGTGTTCTATTTTAATTGTTAAGGTATTTTTTGTAAATGTGTCCCTCTATAAATAAACGATTATTATTACTCGTATTATTATTCATGCGTTATTTACGTTGTTGAGCAGACAAATTTTTCGAACTTATGAAGTAATGGATTAGCAATATCCTTTAAAATGATTCAGATTGTGATTGATAGTGTGTTACACAATTAGGGTGCTGATTATAATTTTATCATGATTATTATTGATGATTATTACTTTTGCTCACGTAGGTGTAAATTGTAGGGTAAAGAATAGCCTTAAACTAAGCCTTATATTGAAAGCTATGCTCGGGGCTTTACATAGATACTTTAAGCGGCCATACATAAATTACGTCACAAGAATTTCATTATTTTTGGAGTCATATTAGTGTGACCCTGGTGCGATGTCACATATTTTGCTATTTTTAATTAAACCTTATTGACCGTGCGAGCGCGAAGCGTCTCCGTTTCAGCTTGGGCAAAAACGCTTTCGTATGTCCGGATGTCCTGCGGATGTCCGGCTGTTCTCCTCTACAGGTCGCATTTCTCAACCGATTCTCGTGAAGTTTTGTGAGCAGACCACATATATTTTTTTTATCGATACAGTTTTTCGAAATATTTTAAAATGGCGGAGATATGGGGGTTGAAAACGTAAAAAAATACATTTTAGCCATTTCGCGCTCTTTCCGCGCGCTTTTTGTTTTAAGGTGCACATTTATTCAGTTTTAAGCTATGCAAAGACAGCCTCGCGAGTCTATAGCTAACAGAGCCACTAGTAGTTTGACAGAGTTGGGAATATTTTAAAGTTGAAATTTAGAGTTTCTACTTTAAACTAATGTAACATGTCCCGTCACGAAACTTACAACTCACCCCACCCGCCCTTGTCATACGATGTCATATTTAATATATCCCTCCCACCCCTTAACATGTCACATAATTTATGGATATAAGTAACGTTAAAGTATACTGTGAGTATGGCCCACTGGGTTTCCCAATGGCGCATAATTATTGTCGCACCGCATAACCGGTTGACATATTTCCAAACAATCAGTACGGCTCGTTCCGGTTGTACAGACATCATTGCAGTTTTTTAGTTTATTGATACTAGTCAGCATAGCAATATAAACGAGTATTCAAAAATCAATTAAAGTGTGTGTGTATAATTTTATAGGTAGTAAGTATTATAGTATCCTGTCCTGGTGCCACCACCTGTTCTAGATAGATCTGAATTCTGTTCCATTTATAGCAGCTAGATACCAGATATAAATGGAACAGAATTTGTACTAAATTAACTTTCAGATAATTTCACGAGAATTTATCCGGAGGTGGTGAAACCATTAGGTAGGCCATTAGTAATTTCTTGCAGGAGGTAAATAAAAAATCGGGGCAGTCTTTGGGAACTGCCGATAGAAGTGAAAACTAAGAAACTTGTAAACCCGCTCATGGGAAGCGTGCGGTAACGATGTCGCGAGTTTCACGCTTTTTGTTCACCCAACGCGCCTAAAGAAGTTTTCACTTCAAGAATGCTCATAAAATTAATCACTGGATGACGTCGTGATAAATCGTAATGACCTGAAGTACGAATTACTACAAAGTCTAATCATAGCGAAAAAACGATAAATATTTTAAGGACTATTCCCTAATTCCAAACTCAGGTAATTTAATGCCGTCGCAGAAATCGGAGCATCTTCAATTTCCTGAAGCCACAAAATTGTACGCTTCCTCGACCTACTAATATTTTACGAAGTATAAAAGCGATGGGATAAAATATAATGCTTCTTCTTTCTCATTAAACTTTGATGGCTTGCTGGCGAGATAAGCAGTACGTAATAAGTCTCTTTTTTTCCTCATCAACGGCGAATGAACGTGGCTAATGCTGCTTTTACACAGTGGTCCACGTTGGTTGCACTTTATCGAATATAACATCACGCCTGTAATCCCCAAAGGGTTAAGCAGAGGTACCCACAGTACACCCACATTTCGCCAGTTATGTTTTAAGTCCAATAGTGGCGAGCCTATTGCCATCAACCTGGTACAAATCCAGACTCCGGGTTGCTACTGAGAGATTCTTAATGGAAAAACCCAATAACAACTTGCCCGATCTGGGGATAGCAGCCAGGACCTCATACTCAGCAATAGCACTTGCGGCCACACACACACCCATGTCACAACACTTTTAATTTATTAGAACGGACACACACTTCCCTATTTGTTTATTATTCTAGCGCATGGCACTCGTGGGTTGCAGCTGAAAATTAACGTCAGGTGGTACACCTTGTGTAGTCATTTGTCATCTGGCAAACTCCTTTGGCATTATAATCATTGTTTTCCATTTTTTGTTTTTGTTTTAATGTTTATTTTTGCTGCTGTAATGCCAATAAACGCATTTTTCTTTATTTCTTTCACTAGACTAATGAGGCAGTCCACTAGAACAATGGGGCCAGGGATTGAAAAGGTTCCTAAAATACCGCTAAAGAATCGGTATTTAGTGGTTCCGTTACTAGAACGAAACCGGAGCCTGAACCGGAACCGTACCGAAAAGTAGTCCTGCAACTGCAACCCAAATTCGTACCGGTTTTCAATTCCTGAATGGGGCAGTCCATTTTATCGAACATTGCTCCTTTATTGGTATTAAAGAGAGTCTACCATGGACATCCGAACGCACAAATTTGTCTGTCCTTTCCCAACTCGAAATCAAGACCCGATTGTCTAAAGTTTACCTACAGCGTATTTTGGCCTATTTCGACGACATAATGTGAAGGGGAGGTAGCAGACTTGAAAAGCTGGTCATTGTTGGCAATACCGAAGGAAAGAGAGCATGAGGCCGGTCGCCAACACGATGGTCTGACCAAGTAAAAGATGCTACGTCCTCAAGCAAATTTCAGCAGGTGGTGATGGCAACTTTTGACCGGAGTTGACGGAGGCAGATTGCCCACTTAAAGGGGTCCAGTGACAACGATCCTCAGTAATGAGGGACGAACTGAAGACAAGAGATCATCTAATAAATACAGTAGGTAGTCGTATAATCTTTTTATGAGGTGGTTAGACCACTTATTGAGAAGTATGGAAAAAAAAGACATGTTGCGCGTTACCCCAAATAAATTGGGATCTCTTTTAAAGTCCAGACATAACCTTGGTCAGATCATGTGAAGACCATGTAGGTTAGTGTCCGAAATGGTCTTTTGAAGAAAGAACCACACAGATTGATTAGACCTGTCCAGTCAGTGTACGCATTTGTCAGTAATCGTGCAAGCTCAACTCAGTATTTAAGGAGCTCAACGATTCCACGAACAATACCAAAGAAGTCATCATTATCATCATCATTTCAGCCGAAAGACGTCCACTGCTAGACATAGGCCTCCATCAAGCACCGCCACTTCGACCGGGCCTATGCTTCTTGCATCCAGCGGATTTCTGCGGTCTTCACCAGGTTATCAGTCCACCTTGTAGGAGGCCTTCCAACGCCACGTCTTCCGGTACGCGATCCCCACTCCAGAACCTTTCGGCCCCATCGGCCATCTGTTATGCGAGCAATGTTGGCAATTCTTCGGGCTAAGTCGGTTACCTTGGTTCTCGTGCGGATCTCTTCATTTCTGATTCGATCACGTAAGGAAACTCATAGTGAGTGTGCAAAAACTTAACAATCAAAGATCACTTCACGAAGATGTTACGTAGTAAGATGTTTAAATTATTCTGTATGCAAGTACTTATTGCATAACTTTAATTCTTGTCAGATGTAAGTTTTATTTATTATCTTTTATTTATTGTTAACTATGACACGCCCCGGCATCGGTCAGTCGATTTTAATTTAATTTTAAACGATCATGTGTGTTATTTTGATTAGGTTTTATTGATAGTATACAGGATGTATCAGAAGGGTGTGGTCATACTAGACGTTTGGCTATTTTGTATGTGTGTATTTTAATGTCATTCATTTGTAACTAGCTGCTGCCCGCGGCTTCGCCTGCGTGGCGGATATTCATCCTACAGGAACATGCTACCTGGATAAAAAGTAGCATATGTTACTCCTTATAACATCAGCTATCTGCCAGTGTAAGTCAAAATCGGCCCAGCCGTTTCGGAGATTAGCCGAAACAAACAGACAGACAAAAATTGAAAAAATGTTATTTTGGTATATGTATCGTGTATACATCCATATGCATTTAGTAAAAAGCGGTTATTTTAATATTACAGACACTCCAATTTTATTTATCTGTATGTATAGATGTGTGTTTTATTTGTGCAGAATAACCTATTTTTCTTTCTTCTTTTCTTTTTTTTCTATATTTAAAGGTGTAGTACCGTCCATCAAACTAAACAACTTTCTCTAGGCAACATCGTAATAGCGAAAAAAAATATCAACTGTCTTCAACACCTACTCAGCCCTAATGTATGGAACAGCTGATAATTTTTTCGCGATTACCATGTTGGTTCTACGGAGAAAGTTGTTCAGCTACCACACCCTCAAATATGACCACAACTTTCCTAAACATGCTGTATATTATTACAACAGTGATCAAGGCAGCTAAGATATCTCTAAGTGGATTACCTAGGCTTTAGCCTGATTGCATAATTCACTACCTGACAGCGATTTTAATTTGGACAGCACAACGATATTTATTGAATCACAAGCCTTTGCTGGGCCGGCCATATTAGCCGTAGAACCGATGACCTTCGGGGTAGACGTGGTCCGCAAACCGCACATTGTCAAACTTAGGGTAATACGCTCTCTGGGTAGTTGGAGCGTCAATTTTTGTAAGGTAGCTGGTAAGTAGTTAAATTAGGGCATGGTATAATAATATACTTCGCCAGGTAGTATTCCGAGACACAAACCAATGAGGTTTTAACTAACAATTACGTTGGTATATGTTTAAATTGTTTTTTTTCGTTTGATTAGAAAAACGAAACGACAATTGATACGAACGACAAATGCTTTTTTTTTAACAGAATGGTGACTGAAAATGTTTCCATAATTCGTGTTTTGTTGCAATAAAGTGGCAACTGGATAGTGACGTAATCATGTGTCAGTCCCTGAGTGCCAGACCTTGTTTTTTTAGACCATGGATGAGAGTGGCCGAGGATCGAGCTAAATAGCGTGAGATTGGAGAGGACTATATCCAGCAGACTGCTATAGGACTAGAGAATCGTTTACTAGGATTATATTTTTTGCGTTGCTCTCATGTTCCACTTTTTAGGGTTCACTATTAACGCCCGGGTGTTGGCATTGTGTGGATCGATCGGAGAACACGGTGGAGCATACGGTGGAGGTCTGCCCGGCTTGGGCGGAGCACCGCCGTGTCCTCGTGGCGGCGATCGGCGGCGGCGATCTCTCGCGTCCGGCCCTGGGTCATGCCATGGTACGGAGCGAGAGGGAATGGGAAGCAGTCACCTCCTTCTGCGAAGCAGTAATGCTCGCGAAGGAGGAGGCGGGGCGCGTGAGGGAGAGGCAATCATTGCGCCCTCACGCCCCTAGTCGCCGCAGGAGGAGACACCCTGGGCGTCGGGAGTCGATAGCCGACTCCCGGCCACCGTAGGCGCGGGCCTGCGGACGGCGAGCAATGGGCAGCTCGCCGTCCGGTAAGGACCAGGCCCGGGTCGATGGCGCGTTGTGTTCCACGCGCGCCTCAAAGAGATGTCAGCATAATTGACGGGGTCCGATAGGGCCGATGCCTGCCGGGGTCGCGGATTGTTCGAAAGAGTTACCGTGGCCCTGGCGCACTGACAACTGAAGGAACACGGGTGGGTTTTGGTCAGTAAGAGTCTGACACGCCCTTCCGCTCCGCCCAGAGCGGGAGAGGTCATTTGTAGATTTCCCACCCAAGAAAAAAAAAAAAAAAAGGGTCACTAGTAAAGCATTATGCTTTGCCGTTTTGCGTAAATGTGACGCATATTTTCCCCCAACTCGTTCTTTTTTGCATTTGTGTGTTTTTCTCTGCGTCATGTTTACCGCAAATAAACGTGTTTTTTTTCTTTCTTTTTTTCCTTTATTTATAAACGTTGCCTTAAGCTAAGTGACGTTGGTATGGGTATGGTTTCACCAAGGGACGTTACGACTGACGCCGGTGTCACCTTATTAAAACACATATTTACGGCGTGGGAAGAGGCCCAAGACGCTGTAGAAATCTTTTGTGCCTCTCCAAGGCATTTGATCGCGTCGACCACGTAACCTTAATCTTGAAACTTGAGCATTACGGACTTGGAAAACTTGCTCTTAGTTTATTAAAATCTTATTTAAATGATAGACAACAGCAACTTCAAGTAAATGGTGTCAATTCGCTTGGTTTAAAAGTAAAAATGGGGTGTACCACAAGGCTCAATATTTTGCCCTTTCCTCTTTTTAGTATATATTAATGATCTACCCCATTTGTTAAAAACCCAACCACAAATGGTATTATTTGCTGACGATACTTCTTTAATTTTTTTAATTAATAGACGTGCATCAAATCTTGACGACGTAAATAACGCCCTACTGCAGATCCAAAATTGGTTCACTGCTAATAATTTAGTACTAAAAGGGAAAAAAAACTAAGTGTATTAAATTTTCCTTACCAAATGTCAAAAGTACTAATTGTGAGATAGTATTAAATCAAGAGAAACTAGAATTCGTCGATAAAACTGTTTTCATGGGGATCACGCTCGACTCAAGGCTTCAATGGGGTCCTCATTTAACATCCCCTGCAGAGCTGCTATGTTCAGCAGCATATGCTGTGAAAAAAATCCGTCAATTTACTGATGTAGGTACCGCGTGGCTAGTCTATTTTAGCTACTTTCATAGTATTATGTCGTACGGTATTTTAGTATGAGGATGGGCTGCAGACGTCGAGTCTATTTTTATTCTGCAAAAAAGAGCCATCAGAGCCATATATGGCCTCCGCAGGCGCGACTCTCTAAGGGAACGGTTTAAAGATATTAACATCATGACGGCACCTTGTCAATTTATCTATGAAAACATCATGTACGTAAAGAAAAATCTACATCTTTTTAGTAAAAGAGGTGAAAAACACAATTATATCACTAGAAATAGGGAGCAATTAGTTCAACCAGGTTTCAGACTGGCTAAAGTAGACTCATCTTTCATGGGGTACTGTTTAAAATGTTATAATAAAATACCTCCCCATATACTTCAACTGAATGAAACGATATTCAAATCTTGTATAAAACGCACACTATGCAGAAAAGCATATTATAAGTTGGGGGATTACATTGCTGATAAAAATGCTTGGCTCAACGCTGGCTCTGCTCCACAAGGGCGCATAAACTAATTGATTAGCATTTGAAACTACTGTTGGAGTTGCTGAAGATTGTAAACACTATCTTTGCGTTGTATACATTCAATCTTTTAGTATTGTATAATTGCATAGCACATGTGTGAGTACTATGTACCTACTATAAAGCTACCATTTACTAGGTTTTTCTTTCATTGACTTGAATGTGCCCTGTCGGCTGAGAGTTTGTCATGCTCACTCAAATGTCTCGCTGGTGGTGGCGTGGGTGTTGGATCATTAAGTTCCCTTCAAAATGGTTGAGCTGAATGGTGCTGATCCATGCGTCATATTCGTGAACGGGCCCCGTCAGTAGGTACTGTTCATTTCTTAGCTGCTACGGCTTATTTTAATTTAATTTTTTATTTGAATTGTTTTTGCCTTTTTAAGTTTTAACGCTTTTAACGTTCTGCATCGTTCTCACATGTATAACTTCAACATGAACGATGTAACCAATATTTTGTAACCATATTTTGATTTAAAAGAGTGTCCATGAAGTTTCTTGCCCGTTCTTCTCCATAGGTAGCTACTACGCTTTGGAATGGGCAACTAGCTTCATCTTTCTGACTGACCAACGTCTTGAAAATTTAAAAGTGAGTGAGTTTAAGAGTTGAGCTGAGTTGAAAAGTCAAAAATGTATGGTTAAACCACGGCTAATCATTACACTACATACTACATACACATTACATACAACACATACCCATATATACACACAGACATACATACCATGTTTTTTTATTGCTTTTATTGCAACTTCTTTTTTGTGATCTCGTGATTGTGTGATAATTAGACTAGTAATAGAAAACTAATATCCTACTCAAAATGTATGTAACTCTTGGATACTTATCGGAATTAAATGAATATTATTATTATTATTTCGTTTATTTATTTACATATTTACTAAATACATTTATAAATATGTTTATAAAAATTGTGGTCCGCCGCCAGTATCGGGAGCAGGGTCCAACCTACCGATGGTTAGGGCTCCAGAGACAAGAACCTCCTCACGATGCGAGCCGTATCGAGGAATACTGCCTTCTGAATCAGGCTCTTGATCCTTAACATTATTATTACTTAACTTTAAGCAACGTTTTTAAAGTTCTATCTGTTTAGCTAATATCATCCAAACCAGTACAGCCTTTTCGACGTTATTGAATAACAAACACCACACATAGTATGGCGGAAAGAGGGTGACTCGAACTCGAAGAAAAAGACGAGTTGCGCCAACCACTAATATATTGGAATGACAGGAGAATTATGATGCAATCTTTTATTTTCACGTTGCAAGCCAGACAAACAGACGTTAATCGATGTTCAGTATATAGCTATTTTTATACAACAAAGTTACTTGAATAGGTAAACAAAGTGCCTTCAATTATCCTTTACTTAGATATGCATCACTCCAACCACAGCATCTAGACACGCAGTGGCGTGTCAAGCCAAGTTATTAAAAAAAGGAACTGGTGATGCAGCAGACGTGTGTTATATTATACGAACCATTTGGAGACACTTTTTGTCTTAATAAATCAAAATCTATTTACCATAAACACATGAAATTTGGTTTATTTATTAAAACCCCTTAGATTAACTAAAACCCAAAATTTCATAAATCATAAAAACTAGCCAAGTTAAATCTTGAGCTTCAATTTATTCTAAGTTTTGCTTTGTGTCAATAATTCGACTGTTCTTTAAGTAATATTTTTAAATAGCAAATGTGTTTGTAGCAGAAAAAAGCAAGAAATTGTGTTTAAAAATTATTTTTGAAATTTGTATGTTCTTATAAATAAATTTCAGGATTATCTATAGAACTTGGCACCCATTTAGATCTCAATTATTTTGTTGGCAAAGCCCGGTCGACAACCACGCATATTCCTTTTATTGAACTTGGCTCCCATTTTCACATTCATGTTTTTGATGGGGTTATTTAGTACCACATTTATTTTATAGCTTTTTGCTACTGGTGTTGCAGTTTCCTAGTTTCCAAAGAAGTATTAACCTAAACTATTCAAATATGGTAAAGTGGACACTCATACAATTTAAGTGCATTTGCTCTGCAATGTCGTCGTAAAAAAAAAACATAAAAATAATGATTTGTCATTGTTTTTTTTTTCTCAATGGAATCATTTTCTGATTTTCGATAAATTATGCCTTTATATTTTTATGATAGATAGATCAGATACGTTTTTGTTAAACGTAACAAAAAGTGCTTTAAAAAAATATTACTCTTGAACTTATTTCTTTACCAAGTTTCATTTGTTATACTTAAACAATTTGAGATGTTTTTCATTAAGCAGTTTAATTTTTTTTTCTTTTGAAAGCTGTTGTGACAGTTACGTTATTTTATTTTTCGGATAGTATGTATTTTCCTAGTAATTATATTGTTAGGATTTTGTTGAATGTTGGATATCCGTGGACGTTGTACGTGCCACGATTCAGTAAGTACCGTCATAAAGTATCTGATTAAGTTTTTAGGCTTCAAAACTTTTTGCACTATTCTCACTAGGTATGCAGTCAACTTGGAATAAAGACAAAAATTAAAAAACAGTTTTTGAGATCGCCGAAGGTTTTTAGAGAACTTTCGTGTTCTGTTCCGACTGCCTCATTGGTCTAGTGGTCGCTAACGCAACTGCTGGGCAAGAGGTCCTAGGTTCGATTCCTAGATCGGGCTTGGTCCAAGATTAGTTGACGGTAAATAATTTGGTACTAAATGAAAAAAAAACAAATGCGTTAGATTTAAATAACCTTATGTAAGAAGTTGCGAATGTGACCTCATATTGAATGGAGAAAAACTAGAACTTATTAATCAGACGGTTTTCCTAGGAATCACGCTAGACGAGAAATTATAATGGGGACCCCATTTAACATATCTTGCGGGACGCTCGGCCGCTTTTATGTTGTAAGAAAGATAAGAAAGTTAACAAATGTAGAAACCCCGCGTTTGGTCTATTTATCATATGGCATTTTACTGTGGGGTCGGGCTGCTGACATTGAATCCATTTTTATTTTGCAAAAGCTAGCTGTCAGGGCCATTTACAATCTACGTCGCCGCGAATCTCTAAGGGAACTATTTAAAAAAAAAAATATTATGACAGTACCTTGCCAATTATTTAAATAAATATTATGTATATATGAAAAAAAATACATCTTTTTAATAAAATAAGTGATAGACATCATTTTAATACTACACTGATACACTACACTGATAGAAGTACACCGGTGTTTGCTTGCTTCCTCGACTTGTCGAAGGCATTTGACTTGGTTTGTTATGACCTGCTGTGGCAAAAACTGCAGCAAGCGGCAGTGCCAGACGAACTGATTCGTGTGTTCCAATACTGGTACAGCAATCAGGTCAATGTTGTTCGATGGTCGGGGGCTTACTCAACCCCGTATAGATTGGAGTGCGGTGTGAGGCAAGGGGGGCTAACCTCACCGAAGCTCTTCAATTTATATATTAATGCACTGATAGAGAGGCTCAGCAGCATGCATGTCGGTTGCCATATTGGAGGTGTGTGCCTTAACAATATCAGCTACGCAGACGATATGGTGCTGCTGAGCGCCTCTGTCTGTGGAGTGGCAAAACTGATTAGCATTTGTGAAGAATATGCAAAAGAACATGGTTTGCTGTATAATACGAGCAAGAGTGAATGCATGGTCTTTCAGGCCAGGGGGAGTCCAAATTACTTACCAGCAATTAAGCTCAACGGATGCCCACTTAAAAGAGTTGACATGTTTAAATATCTTGGACATTTATTAACCTCTGACCTGAAAGATGATGCAGACATCGAAAGGGAACGTAGGGCGCTGTCTGTTCGTGCAAATATGATCGCCCGCAGATTTGCTCGGTGCTCGAGGGACGTCAAAATAGCCCTGTTTAGGGCATTCTGTACGTCCTTTTATACTGGCGGTCTGTGGTTGGATTACACGCAGAAACAGTACGGAGCCCTACGTGTCCAGTATAACAATGCGTTCAGGGTGCTCTTGAGGCTGCCTCGCTTCTGTAGCGCGTCGGGGATGTTTGCCGAAGCTCGTGTGGATTGTTTCCACACAATCATGCGCAAACGGTGCACATCCCTGGTGCGTAGGATGCGGGGCAGCCGCAACAGTATCCTGAGCGTGTTTTCTGAACGTTTTGACTGTCAGTACGTGAACCACTGCTGTATGGTTCACGTAAAGACTAATGTTATAATTTTATTTTAAATCGTGAATCCAATTTAAATTTTCAAATGCCTATTTAATTTTGTAGTATTTATTTTGTGATTTTTGCCTACTAACATAGTTTATAAGTTTCAATTGTTGCTAACCATTATGGATCATTGTTTTCTGACAAATAAATAAATAATAATAATAATAATAATAATACTAGAAATTAAGATAAAATAGATCACCCCTTTTTCAGGTTATCTAAAGTACATACATCTTTAATGGGGTACTGTGTTAAATGTTACAACAAAATACCTTGTGATATATTGCAATTAAATGAAAGAAAATTTAAAACTCATATTAAAAGTACACTATGAAAACAAGCATATTACAAATTAGAGGATTATATCCTAGATAAGAATGCTTGGAAACATGCTGGTCGAGCTCCATAGGACAATCTAGAGTCTAGACAAAATCAAACTAGCTGCTAATTTAAAAATTGTATAATTCATAATTTTTGTAACATTGATTTTACATTCTGTAGCTACTTGTTTTTTTGTTAAAATTTTAATTTATATTTTACTCGTTAAATTTTTATAAATTTATTCAATATTTGTAAATATGTGAGCACCATGTATATAATTGGTTCTGTATGTGTTTGCTTTGAATTCTTAGTGCTTACTGATTGTTTTATTTTGTTTAGTGTTTTGTGCTTACCTATAGTACCAATCTTTAAACCTGATTTGGTTTCCGTACGTCCTTTTTGGGTAACAACTGAAAATCAGCCCTGTGCTGTAGGTCCCCCCATAGCACAGCATCATGCTGAGTGGAAGCCTTCTTGTCATGGCATGACGGGCAGCTGTAGATTATTCATGTTCTGTGCTCGTGATTATAGATCTATTTTGTTTTTATTTTTCTTTATTATAAGAGCCAATTATCTTTTTTGTATGCACGTGTTTCTGTGACAAATAAACCTATTTTTCTTTGTTTGTTTCTTTCATGTATGTATCACATAATTAATTTACCTGTAATTGCTTTATATTTAATTATCTTTACCTATTGTGGTATAGTGATTTTATTCTAGGTGCAACGTCTTCACATATAATTATATAATTAATGTATACTTCCAAAATATTGTAAAACATTTTACAAGAGTAACGATGAAGTTTATTGCCCATTCTTCTCCAAACGAAACTACGTTTTGGAAGGGGCAACTAGAATCAATTTTATTTCCTTTATATTTTGACGTTTATAAGTGCCTTCTATGTGCTTATAAATTAAATGATTTGACTTTGACTTTGGCAGTGTTATTAGATTTATCTATCCGGATTTTCTCAGTAGCAGCCCTGAGTCTGGATTTGTGCCCGGTAGAGGACAACAAGCTCACCCCTATTACAAATATAACTGGTGAAATGTGGGTATACTATAGGTACACCTCTGCCCGTCCCTTCAGGGTGACAAGGCGTGATGTTACGTGTGATTTTGTGTTCAAAAAATAACAAATGAAGCTCTATTGTTCGATTATTAATCGAAGCAAAATGAATGCATTAACGACAGTAAAAAATATAGGTAAATGACTCAAAAAACTTGAACAGAAAATTAATAATTTCCTACCTTTTCCTGCCCTTCTGGTTTAAAAGTAGGTAAATAGGTCAAGCAACAGTACTGCTAAACAATCGATTTAAATGAATCTTTAATTATTAACTCGTATGTACATATGTAGACATCATACTTTCACTGGTTCTTAGCGACTTTCGAATTTCATTTAACACGAGAATAAAAACGTGAACTTGAATGTATTTTTGTGTTGAACTGTGTAATTTATTTAACACTACATTTCAGCGGTTACGACTACAGATTTCTGTCATTTTCCAGTTAATTTCATGAGTGACATGAATAATGATTTACGGTTCACCATAGGTTGTGGTTCTATTTGAGACTCGTACGTCAAAGGGATACTAATGTGTAGTGATATTGTGGCTTTTAAAGTGTTTCTCATTTTGAATAGTCGATGAACGCGGGATGCTAGAGATTTTGACTATAATATCATGGAATCCATACGATAATATTATAAATTCGAAAGTAACAGTCTGTATGTTACCTTTTCACGCCAAAACCACTGAACGGATTTTGATAAAATTTGCTAAAGAGATATTTGGCATCCAGGGGAAGGACAGAGGCTACTTTTTGTCTCGGTAGCACGTTCCCGTTGGATAATTTCCGACATCCACGCCTGTGAAGTCGCGGGCAGAATATAGAATTACTATACATTTTTGTTGGCAAAGATGAGTCAGTCATCCAGATTGGTAGTTGGTCTGTATTTTAGAGGCAAAGTCAGGCTAGTTTGGGCTAGATTTGTTACAATTCAATTGTTAATTACAGACAGAGCTATTAAGGCGCTAATATGCATGGATATGCGTTATCAATAATACAGGAAGTTATTTATTCTTGTATTTTAATATTGCAATTGGCGCAAAAATCTATACTACCTGCATCGTGTTCCTTTGTCTAAGATCTAGATTAATTAATTCAGTGTTGTACACGCAGGTTTCCGGTAGCGGTGTTGCCAGCACTCATTAACGACACCCCATTGTCCAGTACAACTAAGTACCATGTTATGTAGCAGCCAATGACCTTTAGAGTTTCCACGAACGACAGCATCATTAAAACCACTTAACATACTTCTACGAAAAGCAACATCTTTCGCTTCTTCACAACCTTGGTAGAACTCTGGCATCGAATCGTAATGGCCGACTACTGATTCTCATTGACGACCCTATTTTTTCATCTAGAATGAACAAAGCGACACGAAGGACTATATTACTAAAACATCGATCTAATTGAATTGTTACCAACACGGACTGTTCCGTGGTTACCAAGAATGCAAAGGCGGGCGGGGCTTTCAGTAGCTTTCAAGGTACGTAAGGAAACCAGCCTGGTTAGTAGTCGCCGCGCACCAAACCACGGCGCACGCGCCCATGTTACCGCTACAACCTATTTGGAATACATAGAGGTTGTATAGGAACATATTAAATAAATAAAAAGAAAATAAAAATAATCAAGCTGTCGAGTTCGATATTCTAGAGTCGAAGCGAACGTGTTTGATTTTTTTTCGAATTCCGCGCGCTTTTTTGGCGGGATCTCGTGGTGTTGCAAATTGAAAAATTTGAGGTGATATTTACGAAGTGCTTTGCAGTCTTAGGTGAGTTGTTTTTTTTTGTTTTATTTAATAGTTATAAGTTTATAACTGTCTTTTTTAGTGTATTGTTAGATCAGCGTCGTAAATTGAGTATTCGGAAGGCAATTATTGTTTTTGTGCAAAATTCTAATGGGATGTTAAAAGGCGAAGATGATCACAATCGTTAACAAAATAATACCAGCCATTCTTTACCATGAAACCGGCTACGATTTTTGTATTTTCGTTTACAAATCTGGTACTTTTGACGCATGTGTACAATACTCTGAATTTCGCGCGGAACTATCTGTCAGCGTATGCGCAAGCTCGGTGCACATTTTTTCTAACCAGTAGCAATATATAGCAAAACGGTTATAAAAGGAAAACTTGGCGCGGACAATTCTGTTTATTTAAGCATTTTATAATAACAACTACTACGTCTGGATCTCGGCCCGGTTGTTAGCAATAGGCTCGCCCCCGATTACATGGGACTTAAACATAAGCGGCGAAATGTGGGTGTATTAGAAGTACACCTCTGCTTAATCCTTCGTGGATAACAGGTGTGATATTATGTTATGTTACTACGCAAGATGTTTCATGCTTTTTAAAAACGTGTGGATGTTAAAATTACATTATTAATTGCAAAATGCATTTTAATTGTATGCAAATATTATTAGGAAAGACATTGAATCATACGGATGGATATAATAGCTGTTAATTTAGTTATTACAAACGTAGCTTTTTTAACAGCTCTTTATTTTTTTGTTAGATTAAACAAAGACTGGTGTTAACTAGATAACTAAGTTTAATAGCGTTTTAATTGCAGTTAACTATACTTGTCTCGCGAATTCTGTCAGGGGATTTATAACACATAACAACATAACTTCACGCTTGTATCATTCGCGAAGGGATTGGCAGAAGTGTAGCTATTAATGCACACACAATTCGTGAGTTATGTTGAAGTCCCATGTAATAGGGGGCGAGCCTATTGCCTTCAGCGGGGCACATACCTAGACTCCGGGCTGCTTCTGATGGTAACACCTAATAACACTATGTCCGACCTGAGAATCGAACCCTGGACCTCATGCTTTTGCAACCACTGGAGCAATCGGGTTTTTTTTTTAACTTAATCTTCGAACTAAACTGTAAACAAAAGGAGGCGTAGATATTTACTTCTTGTATTTCTTTCGGTGGACTGTATTATCGCTGGTAGCTTAATTCAAACGATTTACTAACTAATAACTCTTTTTTATTATTCACTGATACAAATACACACACAACGCACGTTACATGGTAGCGAGTCCCAAGCCCTTGACCTGAGATCTTCACAGACTAAAAATATATAACTTTGTGTGGCCATAAATAGCAGGTAGGTGCTTAGTAATGTATGCTGTGCTGTATCTTTATGACAATCACACGATCATCTATAGGTGATCGATCAAAATCGGTACTACCTTTTTTTTTTTTTGGGTGGGAAATCATCGAATGACCTCTCCCGCTCTGGGCGGAGCGGAAGGGCGTGTCAGACTTTTACTGACTAAAACCCACCCGTGTTCCTTCAGTTGCCTGTGCGCCAGGGCCACGGTAACTCTTTCGAACATTCCGCGACCCCGGCAGGCGTCGGCCCTATCGGACCCCGTCAATTATGCTGACATATAAATCGGTACTACCTACTGCCATAATACAGAATGTTTTGTCGTCAGTTGTATCACAAGAATAAATTAAGTTCATAAGCCTATTTTTAAATATGTTGAGATAGCATTGCTACACTGAAAATATCATTATCCAACTTTTTCATAGAACTTTGCGTACGGTATATTTTGCAATGTTTTTACAATGATTTTTTCGCACTTATGGAGGTAAGCGTTCACATATTCAGCGTATTCTTGACTAATCTGAATGTGATAACTACTATTTTTAATTTTATTAAGTGAATGATGGTACTTTTCATTATTCTGAATTTGGCTTGAAATAAATCATAGACAAGAAACTATTTTTAGACGAGCGTATACAAAAAAAAAACAAAAGTAAAGCCCACACATAGCTAAATTATTTTCGTACAAGATAAACTAGAGCATAGATACTAACTAGATTGTGAAGGTGTCGCGAAAATTTGTGAAAAAACAGTGCATTTAATTTTTTTTTCTATTCTTGCTTGTCTGTCTGAGAAAACGTCCCGTATTTTTCACTGCTAAACAACGGAACCGACTGAAATTTTAATTAACAGGCAGTATCAGAACAAGGACATAATTTAAGTAAATATAACTTTCATAATCAACTTTTAACATCATGAAAAAAGAAACACGGGATCTGATTTTTATGAAATATTAGCCAATGCCGATGCGTTACAATGCCTTTCTTTTTTTTTGTAAAAGTTTCATCACAATCGGTCGAGACATTTTCGAGTTTTTGCGAGACTAACGACAGGCAATTGATTTTTATATTTCTAGAGAAGATTTAGAACAGCTAAAATTGCAACGATTATGTTGTGTCTTCACGTTTTCGTAATCGTTTTGTGATAAACGGTTACAAAGTAATCCAAAAAAACTTAATAAGTGGGTTCAAAGTATACTCGTAGTTGTCGATAGTGTAATGTAATTTTATTATCGTAGGAACACGATCGCTTCGTGTTTGCGATCCCTGGATTATGTTTCGCGACACCTTCACAATCTAGTATCTATGCTCTAGTTTATCTTGTATGAAAATAATTGTATGTAGATTTTTATAAGTCCCGATATTTTTTATGGGGCTGTCATAAGTAATCAAAGCGGTGTTCATAGCTATGGGTGGCTTTACTTTTTTTGTTTTTTGTTTTTTGTTTTTATGAATGTATTTAGTTTAGTTTGTGATAATCCTGTACGAGTCCCAATAAATACATTTTCTTTCTTTCTTTCTGTGTTTTCCGTCCTGTATCTAGTACCATAGAGGTTTTAACCTAGATGGCTTTCTCATTTAACCTATAAAAGTATTTAATAAGTTAAATGGCATGTTTTGGAGATAAACACTATTTCATATTTAGAATAAGAAAAGATTTGACAGTTACCTGGGATAGCTGACAGGGGGCTGGCTATCCCAGCATGCGTAGCATGACCACTTCTATCTCAACTCTCCGAAGAGAAGACATAGGTATCACTTTCTTAACAAAAAGTCATTCTTTTTTTGAATTTTGAAATCGCGCTGTAGTAATCTTTCTACAATCTGCCATTTTGTATTCCGTTTATACAGCGGCCATGCTACACATGCAATAGTCCTTTCTCGAAGTATTGACATAAAAAGGAATTATTTATTATAGGAATACGATGATCCCAAGGAGACTCCTAGTCTCCTACAGTAGGTATCTATACGAAATCAATATTTTCATCCGACATAAAATATGATAGGCACCACCGCACTTCAGCCTGCTTGACTCTAGTTTACAGAACCCAGAAAACTAATTAGCGACTTTTTGATTGCCCGAGCAGCTCAGCGTAATCCTGACGACCAATATTCCATACTTATATTACGCTAATTCTTTATCATGCTCATTAGTTTAATTAAAATATCTGTTCGCGTATTATATAAAAAGATATATAATAAAAAGTTTTCAAGGACACTTACCAATGCCTTTGTTTAAAAACATAAGTACAATAGTAGAAGGCTTGTTCACAAACTGGCTGGACCAGTCGCGGGTCAATATCCGTAATAATGCGACTAGAGTGGACGGTATTATGCGAGAGTGAAGCAGGAACTTAGTAACTATTAATAACTGTCTTTAAACTGCTTCACTGTAAAATAAAGCTTTATCAATTACCCATAGAGAAAAAATCAGGCGTTATCGCCGCGTGGTTACTATTTCAGACCCAGGCTTCCAAGTGATGTTTTCTTTCACCATAAATTAGTAAAAACAATTACTCTTCGTTAACACTTGAGGGGCTTGAGAAAGTAAGCTTACTCAGAACAATAGAATGATGTTGAAAAAAGCCAGACTCCAGAAAAGTGCAAAATTATTATTACAATTATTACCTACATAATGAATATGCTAAATGTGTCTCCAAATATTCTGATGAATTTATGTTTCAAATACAAAATAATTAAAGTGAATGACGAGTAGTTACTATACTTGAAAAAAAATATGAAAATAAAATACAGAAATATCTATACGGTATTTACCGACCCGATATTAGCAATTACAATATCCGTATGCATAAGAAACGTTTTATTCATGCTGTTTATTTATTGCTCTATGCTAAAATAGTTGGTAGAACACGTCATATGCAACTATCAATTAGTTTAATCAACCATTCGTGTCGTTGACTTGACGATGGTCTAAAGTTACTATGGGGAAAAGTAGATAAACGCTAACTTAATAATTATATATTATGTTTATAACTACAAGCTGACATTTAATTCTATGTCAATTCAGATCTTCCTGGAGGTCAAAATGTAAGAAACGTTTCCGTTTTTTCTTCTATTTCAGAGTTGATCCCATAATTAATGCAGTTCATGATCATGAGTAGTTTCAGCCCCTGAAAGATTGCCAATAGATTCAAAGTTAGTCTGTATAATCCAACATTAACGGTTTGTTTTTCCTTGCACATTTCCTTGATATGCCATTTAAAATAAAATTCATGCATTCAATGCTATTTAAACAAGAATGCTTATGATGGGCATTAGCTAAAGAAATCCCACTCAAACAACATCTTTGCATACATAAAGACTTCTAATTATAATGGCGTAATTAAAATATCTACTTTAATGAAGCAACTAAGCAGGCGATGTCCTCAGCTCCTTAGGGAAAAATAACTCAAACTCAACGCGGCTCTCTGAAGTTTCCGAGTAAAATTATATCCACCGGCATGTAAATTGCCTGTAAAGCGAATCCAATTAAAATTAATTAAAGCTTAAACTAATTACGATAATTGCTTTACGGATCTTGGCTCAAAACTACAATTGAACTTATGATAATATATCTTATAACCTGTGACTAATGATGAATCGTTAATTAGAAACATTTTCAATAAAAAAAAATATAAATAACAGGTTCTTGCGTTTGATTAGTTAAGTTTTAATAAGTATCTAATTTAGCCTTAGCCTTATTTTAAGATAATTGCAGCGTCTATGCGCCCTTAGCCTAAAAAGCGAATACATGACAGGTTATGTCTACTTAATCTGTTTTACCTTCAGTAATAAAATAACCAATGTTTGAAAATAATTAAGACTCCATTATAATTTTTCATTTCACTACAAAAAACTCAATTCATTAAAAAGTTATTGTAATGAATATAAATTGAAAAACAAAAACCTCGTTACTATAATTAAAATAAAACGAAGTATCGATTTCTTTATTTAAATACCAACAACGGTATTTTCATTCAGCATTATATATTAACAACAACAACCACATCAACAACACCATTATCATGAACGTCAACATTCAATAAAACAAACACTTATTCATTAGTGCATAACACCAACCAACCCTTTCACTGAATTGGGCAATCTCATTCGAAGTTCAAGGTTGTACGCAATTTTATTGTTTGCAGTCTTTATTGCATTTGCAAAATATCGGCAATAGATAATGACGTGACAATTGCCACACGTTTTATAGAAACTTCCGTAAGTTTTTGTTCAAATCGATCATTAAGATCAATTGGTAGCTAGTTAATTATAAATGAACACGTGGAAGTTAATAGGCTTTGGTTTGTAATAGATTTATTGCAGAGATAATTGAACGCATGCGATTCTATTGTTGTGCCTTTTACTAAATTCATACTTATATTAACTAACTCGGATAAGATGTAAGAAAGTTGAGTCTTCTGTCGGAAGATTTGGTATGATATACTTAGTTTAAAGTTGAACTTTCAGTCTCAGTTATAATTTTGGATGCATTTGCATCAAAATACCCCAGAATAATCATGCAAGTTGATACTAATTGTATGAATTGCCAAAAGGAGTCCAAAACACATCGAAATATAATTTACACATACTGGGAACAATAGGACAAAATATGTAAGCAAGAACCTGTTTTATTTTACCCTTTATAGTTAGCACGCAATGCTTACCTACATCAGCTAGTTGAAAGTACAATATTCAGAGCGACAACATCGTGAAAGATTTAAAGTCTCCTCTCTTATTTTTCATATACGAGTATCTTGGATCGTATGTTCCACGCACAAATAAATTACTAAGGGTTAAAAATTGCAGAGATAAAATAGGTTACGGCTCTATCAGTTCCAAGTTATTGATGGTAGAAACGTGTTCCGCTTGAGAACCGAAGCACGTCGCTTGAAGACAAATCCGGACCCTGATGAGATAGATTTCCATAAGTATTGCAGCTATTACTGTATTTTTTATCAATAGATTTAGGTCACATGAAATTATACAAAATTGAAAAAGATGATGTTTTTACTGACTACGTGTGAGTTTAATAACCACAATGATACTAGGATCACATATACATATTTTGTCAGTGCGTTAAAAATTTTCGTCCAATTAAAAAAAAGAAATCAGTTGTTTCATAGAAAAGTGCAATACCTACGCGGTCAAAATGTATGGCAGAGCAGTTTTTTTTTTAAATAACCTACTAATAAATTCAAGGGGTTCCAAATCATGTACTGAATCCTGTATATCACGTTGTACGTCGATGCCCCTGCCACCCTGTGTTAGGCTACCAGTGTCAAAAAGGAGAGATTCAAACGTAGATTTGACATATTATATACCAGTGACAATAATCACAATGACATATCTTGTGGTTGAATTTATTCTTACTTAGACACAGTCATCGCTTTTCATCAAGTCGACTTGACAATCTTACATGCCTATTCCAAACGAATACACAATAAATCCTCATCAAGAAAATCTATGACCACAAGTTGTCGCGTGTTAATGATAAAGAAAAATGTAAATAATTATAAAAAAAATGTGTCAATGTCATACATGTTGTTAGCAACGTACTTATTATATGTAGACGACATTATTCGCGTGCATTTGATTAGATGATTGGGGCATGATTACCATTATGACATAATGAATAGGAGCTTTGTCTGTTGAAAAATCTTACATATATGTATGACCATTGAACTGCCTAAATAGACACGAATTCAAATTATACACAAACATAATATGAACACGTGACAAAGTATAAAATCACGTAGGTCAACTTGCATCCAATTTAGGAAAATTTATGCGGAAGCAATAACAGCATTCTACCAAATCTTATGACGCAACTATCGAACCTTAATTTACATAAAATATATACATTTTAACATAATTTAGTCTAACTTGGTAGAAATGCGTGGGTCCTTCATCGCGAGTATCCGCAAGGTAACCGGTAAACTGGTTCAATCCGACTTTATAACTAGTAAATATTTCCATTTTATTGTTTGTCCGATGAATAGGCTCGCTGTTTTGTTTTTGTGCGATTTTAAATAGGTCTTCGTGTTTTGTTTGCGTTGCAAATAAAGAATAAAATATATTCTTGAAGTATTTGTATTGAACTAGGTACTGTAGAGATTATAGCCTACTTGGTGCTTCCATGCAACCTCCACGGGTTTGTTATAAGTTGATGGCATGACAACATAACATTATTATGAGACAAACACTATTTCGTTTTAAGAATATTAAAAAACAAAGTGAGTCCACAGTGCATGTCATGTAAAAGTAGGCGCAGTTCGAGTCCGCGTCGTTTGTTTTCGTGAAAACGTTTGGGCACTACTGTAACCTAACCTATTGAGAGGAGTTCCATAAACAATCCTTAGTCAGTGCTAGCACTTTGCCAGCCACTATCACACCAAGCTTGCTCTAGCCCAACCATTGAAAGGTGCTCACATTCACATCAAGCTAGGCTGACTTAACGATGGGATTCTCTAATTAAGCCCAGTGTAGCGAGCAGTTTCGTGACGCAAGCTTTCTACATTTATTTTTATTTTATCTTTGCTGATTTACGGCCGATATGAGACGACATCTGAAATTATTTTTCTATTGTGAACTTCATATTTTGTTTTAACCCAATAGGCCCACAATAGTGGCCAATATTTCTGTTGTTTTCTGTTGTTTCTCTTTAGGTTCAAGTAGTCCTTTGTTAGTTCTTGAAAACAACATCAGAATCACTGTTCTAGCTAAACTCGTTTTTGCGCTATACGCATTCGAATTTCAACATGTAGTGAAAAATAGAGGGTCGCACGCATGCGCGTGCACTTGCAGTGTGAAGTTAAAGGCTAATTATATCCTTCTTCAAAATTGATATAAATATGACCTATCTTTTAAATGCCCAACCACTACTCTAGTACTAAAAGTCTCGTAGTTATTAGCGGTTGAAATCTTACATGTTTTTGTCGGTCACAAATATTGAACTTACCACCAGCGAAAAGACGTTTTCACGTCAAAAAGTAGAACCGATTCTAGGAAAAATTATTAATTTAAATACAAAATATATCTTTTATTGAACGACCTCTTCCACAGTACCTACAGTATTCTGAACTTCTGACAATACTGATTCAATTTTAATCCTTTAAATGCACTATATAGAGTATACTCGTAGAGAGAGAGAGTATAGATTGTGGAGTATTCTATTCTATTCTATTCTATATCTTAGAAAATCCCTTAGTACTTAATTTTTTAATTCACCTGTTGTTAGAGGTTCTTTAAGCCTTTTCCAAAAATATACAAATCCATATCTCATATAAAATTGTGCAGCATTGTATTGCTTTCGTAATCAGAAATTAACGATGACAAGAAATCACATAACCTGTAAGACCCGTGTTCAATACTTCAGTCATGCATGCTACACCGCTTTCACCAGCTAAAAACGAGAGAGGTAAACGAAAACATACGCCATTACATCTGTAGAAATGTAAGGTCTGTGATTAAAGGTTAAAGTAACGTGTATTATGACTATGAGGAATGTTGTAAGTTGCTAATACAGTATTACACACAGATAATAAATAAAAATAAAATGTTTTATTGATATAAAAAAGATGTAACATTTTCAATTGAAGCCCTGATTCCTGAGCTCGGTCGTACCTGTCTTACAGGAGTCAGACTCTTCACCCGTTTTCGGATGATTAATTTATGCATTAACATTAAAATTAACAAATTAAATTGACAGATGTGAAAGTCACTCGGTTTCACTTCCAGTATACAAACAAAACAGTACTCGAGAATGAACCTAGCATTTATTTTCCTCACCAGAGCAAAATAGCAGCAACATTACAATATTACTTGATCTAACATCAATGTCCACATCATTAATAGATACTCGTATATTATGTAGAGTCAACACCATAGTCATGAACCCGATGTGTATATATAACTACATTCAAACTCAAAGCATTTATTTCAATTAAACCATTTACAGGCACTTTTGAATTGTCAAGGGGTCGGTCAGTCAGAAATATGAAGCTAGTTGCCCATTCCAAAGCGTAGTAGGAACTTATGGAGAAGAACAGGCAAGAAACTCCATGGACACGCTTTTAAATTATAATGTTACAAAAATATTTGTTACATCATTAATGTTGAACTTATAATTATATGTGAAAATGATGTATTAAATACGTATACGTTATAAGCGTCTAGAGTACAGCAAATGGAAACAAACAAAAGAACAATCCAAAAATAAAATAATTAAAACAAGCCGTGGCAACTACGAGATGATCAGACCCAACTGACGACGCCCGTTCACGAACATGATTATTACATAAGAAGATGTTCAAATATTTACCAATATCATTGACACGGATTTGAGTCCATCTGCCAACATTCACATTGAGTTGCACAAGAATGAGTGAAAAGAAGGTGGAACTTTGTAAAGACGCTTATTTTTCCAAAGAATTCTAAAGTAGGTGAAGATGTTGTTATTGATTTGTTTGTAATTTTCAACTTCTTAAATTTTCTAAACATACTTCATTGATACTTTTAAATCTTATTTCTAACTTTCAAGCCTTTGACTTAAACCTCTTACTAAATAAATGAAATAAAATCATTTTATTTCGGATAACTAAAAAGATTCATAAATTGCTAGTAACAGCGGGGTAATTGCGTAACATACTAAGACACACACACAGTAGTAATGGCTTTCATTTTGACAATTCAACAACATTCATTGCGTTATTTACCTTTTCAAGCAGACAATTTTTTCGAACATATGAAGCAATGGATTAGCAATAGGCTTCAAAATGATTCAAATTGTTATTGATAGTGTTGTACGCAATTATGGTGGAGGTTTGCATTTAGAACACTATTGTTAGTAAGTTAAACTAAAGACGAGTTACTGAGAAGACCATCCACCATGCAAATAGACACAACGAGAAATGGAAACTAGGGTATAAATCTTCTCACAAACTGAACTGCCTTATTATGGCAGAGGAAGTGTCTGCTGCCACAGCCTTCAGGATGCTATTGTGACTGCCTCTTATTCTTCTCAGGAGTGAGGCTGTTTTTTTGCGGATAATGGCGTGAAATCCAACGGTATAGATTACCGCGAACACACAATTTTCATACAACTTGATAAAAACTGATTCATATAGACGTGACCTTATTCGCAGTGAGTCTATAAGGCGTCTGTGGCGTTATCCATTCTAGACTGTAACGTAGATTTTTTAAGACAGCTATCAAATTATATTTGCGAAAATAGGACTTCAACTCCATTTATATAGGCTTCAAACCCTTTACGAATAGGAAAGGAAGACTTACTTATCACACACATAGCATCACGCTTGTAATCCACAGGTTTGGTAGAGGGTGTACCTATAGTACACCCACATTTCGCCAGTTATGTTACGCTTTACATAAAATACGAATATAATGATTTTGAAAAAGTATCTGGTAAATATGTAAAGAAAATAAATAAAGAAAGAATAAAGTTTATTTGGGCACAGTTCGTGAAACACAATATAGAAATAACAAAAAAAAAAGTGTTAACAACAACTGCTGCCTTACTATGACGTGCTAATACCATCATGGTTCCATTGAGAAAAAGGGATAGTGCTATCGGTCATATATAGCTCCGTCTCTCTTTCACGCTGGAACAATGATGGCTTTAACACGTCATAGTACGACCTCTGTAGTGTGTGCCTCACGGCGCCTGCGCCAAAAACCGTCATTTCAACATTAATGCCAGACAGATGCTGTCTGACGCTGGTTTTCTAATGAACCCTTAGGGACAAGTGACGAGGAGTCCAAGCAGTTTCAACATACCTAGTACATAATTATTATACTTACTTATAAATAAATGAATAAACTAGTACTTACTTCGTATCGAATATAGTAACAAAACCAAAAATAAGAAAACTACAAGAAACTGTCTCAGTAAAACCTGTTCTTAGCGATAAGCTAGATTGATCCGTGCACGGTGCACTCACAAAGCGATACAGGTCGCCGAACGCGACGGACAATATACCGACGCGACAGTTAGTTTAACGACAAGAAAAAAAAAAAAAAATACTGTGGACTCTTTGAATAAAATAAAATAAAAATATAAATGTAAATTAGGTATCGAATCAGGTACACCGGATTAATGCTTAACAGAAATACATATATTCTTAAAGGTTATGGACAGTCACCAAAAGTGATAAGTAACCAGGGTCGTCGATATAGTTGAAGTTGAGTAAGAAACCGATGAATGTTTTCGAATAAAATTTAATTTAAATAATAGAAAACAAACAGCACCCTAATTAAGTATCACACTATCTATCACAATCTGAATCATTTTGAAGCATTATTTCACGTGTTCGAAAAATTTGTCTCAACAACGTAAATTATAACGCAATGATTGTTGTTGAACTGTCAAAATGAACCCCCTTCCTACTGTGAGTGTGTTACGTAATTATCCCGCAGGTCAGTTATCAAAATCAATTTCATTCGAAAACATCCACCGGTTTCTCACTAAACTTAAAATATATCCGACGACCTGGTTACTTATCTGTTTTGGTGACTGTACCTATCTCTGTGGGCACTTCTCGGTAGATCAAGATCATTTAATTTTGATTTGCATTCTGTTCCGGTAGTATATTTCTCGATGGACTCTCTAATCGGATTTTCCTTCATGCGTAGGAAATACCTATATGTAGGTGTACCTACAGCAGGCAAGCTTATTAAACCTGTGACCCCACTATGAGTTATTTACATACCTTATCTACTAGAAACATTACATTAATTAGCAATATCATGATAATTACTAGAACAACGGAGATGGGAACCTTCACACGTATCAATGACCAGCATTACTTGAATGGTGGCAAAATAGGGAACTAAGTTCAAATGTACAGTCGACCTCGTAATAGATTTATCATCCTAAAGTTGAATGTCACCTACACTTCTTTAAAGTTCTTTTAGTTGTTTACAATCTAGCGTAATAGACTAATAAGCAATTTAACTCTAACTTATTAACCGACTTCAAAAAAGGAGGAGGTTTATATGTTCGTGTGTATGTTTATATCGATATTTTTATTTTACGTGATAGATTATGTTATTACAAAGAATAGTGTCAATTTTCTCTTTTACCCAATTCCTTAGCACTTTCTTAAGATCTGAAAATGGATACAACATAAACGTCATAAAATGAAAAAGAATATTTGCTTATGTGAAACTGAGTGCGAATTTCAGCAATAAAACTGAACGCTATCATCGCATTTAATCCGCGTTCAAGAGCAGTGTCAATATTTGACAACAAAGATGACACTGACAGTTCTTCAACGCGGTTTAGATTTGCTAATGATGTGCACAGCTAGTTACAGATATAAATAATTGTGATAAAGTTCTGTCAAAAAAGTTGTGCAATATACAGAATGACCCTGGAAGTATGGGTAAAACCGAATAGGGTTATGGGCAAGGTCATTTCTTAACCCAGAAAATGTCGGTGCAATTTTTTACGGTTCAAAAGTTATGACCATTTTGTCTTCCAGCTGCGTAAAAGTATTACCACAGACAAGGCCCACTCTCCTAGAGACCTGAAAAAAAAATTGATAGCCCTGATAGTTTTTTTCTTACGAATTTTTTATTTGAGCACTGCGAACTGATTGAAAAAAAAACAAAAAAATGATTATAACTTTTGAACCGTAAAAAATTACACTAACATTCTCAGGGTAAAAAAGCTTGGAAATGACCTTGCCCACGCCCCTATTCGATTTGATATGATCCATACTTCTAGGGACAACCTGTATTCTTCACCGGACCCGGCGACAGCGACCCAGACAAATTTTCATTCCTATATTTTTTTATTATACATATATGTATAGTTGACTCAAGAGTTGCAACATGCAACAAACGAATAGGGCAACACAGAACTCGTGACCAGCCCCCAGCAATACCGCTAAGCTGAAACCGGTATGGTAAATAGGTGATGTTTATGAAGCCACGTCACGATGGATTGTACTGCAGATAGTCAGATCGTGACAAAACCTCGGATATGGGCGGACACTTAAATTTTAAACGACTTAAGATATGAAAACAATAATGTAAGAGCGGCACGTTGTTTTCAAATTTTATGCTAAGCTAGTATTTCTCACTGACCTCTTCGTTGGTCAAGTAAACTCAAGGGAATGTCCTAATGAAACGAGCCTATAATCTACATTGGATTGTCAAATCCAGCCAGGAGCCAGCGACTGACGAATAGCAGATTAAAAACAAAATTACGCAGGTAAAATTCGTAGTTGCAACTTCAATAGGTACCCACAAAACTACCATCTCATCTTCACGAACGGTAGTAATAAGTAATAACATGTCGACGTATGATCATCTATTATATCAGTGATCAGTGGACGTTAAATAACCTAATAATGTTGCGAACCCATCAATTGTGTGCGGCGAAGGTCCTATGCTCAGTATAGATATATGTAGAAGGCTCACTGCATGGCAACAACAAGAAATGGCACAAGAAAGACCATCATCATGTTCTTGTTTCTCCGTATCACAAACTCTTATGGAAATCGATATCTTAAAACGAAAGAGGTATTCCACTTACAGCACCAATTCCAACCGCACCGACCGAAAGTCCTCTAAGCTATTCCACTAACAGGTTCGATACAAAATTTTGGAACAGTTAGAAATCTAATGGAGAATCTATCCGGGACAATAAAGGTAAAGTAACATTTTGCCAAAGATTATCCCACGATCATTAAAAGCCTGATGTAATCAGTAAATATACTCGCTCTCATCTTAGCTGTTGTAATATGATGACCGATTTCCAAGAATCCCGTGGATTATTAAATCATTACGGAACATGATGTTCACTACAAAATCGAGAATTCAAAACTCATTTAAATAATTAACAGTTATTAGGGCTCTCCATCTAATATCCTAAAGGGGTTAAATTTGTGAGTTTGTAATCTTCGGAACAGTGGTTCCGAAGATTACAAACTCACAAATTTCGATATCAAATTCCGAAAATTCTTTCACTAATGGGAAGCTACACAGTATAGCTGAGTGAAAATTAATGGCCGAGTCGCGGGCAGAAGCTAATTTAAAATAAGTTCATTTAATCGCATTACTGCTAAATTAACTGCAAATCATTATAGTAACTAAGAAGACGATGGCTAGCACAGAGTAGCGTAGATCAGCCTTCACGGATGAGTAAGCTTAGTGCATTGTTGTTCTTCTATCCGTCACTAGGCTGTGGCGCCCAGTATGTGTGGTCCACGCCACGGTCATTATCAGAGCGATCGGCCTTGGCACACTTAGTTGTGATAATACACGAATGATACTGTTTTATTAAGAATTATGTCATAACTATGTGGTAATAATTGCTTTTTCTTACGAAGAGTTGTTATCTTTTTAATTATAGATATTATGAGGGAGATATTTGTTTATTTTTCTGAAAGACGGGAATGGAATTTTATGCTTAATATTTTCTATGAACACTAGATTTGTTTATAACTATTCGCTTGTTACAATATTCCTGTTAAACCGTGAAGCTAGGAGGGTGTAGGCTAATAAGTTCCTAGTAAAATATCTAGCTAGGTATTTCAGTTATTCCGGGAATTTATCGTAGTTGTTCGTCGAATGAAAGTTTCAAAGGCGACTCAATATTCAACACTTTCCTTATTGCATTGAAATATTACAGCTTTTATCATTTTAAAGGTACAGTAAGCTTTAGGTGCTTCACAAAAAATAGGTGATACCTAGGTGCATTTTGATAAGACAAAGATGACGACGATTTAGTGTCTCACCAAAAGAGTTTACACTTTCCATATAATAAATAATAGTACTCCAGACCGAATTTCGTTCATGGCGGCCAGTCTTAGCGGAGTGGACTAACCTTCGGCGCGGGAGATATTATAGAGCACAAGTGTGTGCGCAGACACAGGTGCACTCTCTCTTCTTCACTCTCATAGTCCAATGGGACGGCAATCCGATACGACCGGTCGTGTCTAATTGATTTTCCATATAGGTAGGTAGTGTAAAACAATACAGAATACAATATTACTAGAGTTAAATCATCACAAATGCGTGCACTGACTGCACTGACTGGACAGGTCCACTCAATCTGTGTGGTTCTTTCCTCAAAAGACCATTTCAGGTACCAATCTACATGGTAAATGCGGGAAATAAAGTGAATGGTGCTACACATGCAATTGTAACCAACCAGTTGATGTCCAAAAAAGCACGACTGGCTGTTCACAATGGTGTGCTGGTGCCTACGCTTATGTATGGAAGTGAGTGTTGGGTGTGGCAAAAGAAGCATGAAAGTAGAATAAATGCTGTTGAAATGCGTTCCTTGCGAAGCATGTGTGGTGTGACTATGAATGATAGACTGAACAATGATGTGATAAGGCAACGGTGCGGTTTAAAGGAAGATGTAGTGACAAAAATTGAAAAGAGTACCTATGCTAAGATGGTTCGGTCATGTTGAGAGGATGAATGAAGGGCGATTAACAAAAGGTATTTACAAGGCAGATGTGAGTGGAAACGCCGGGAGGCGACGCCCTAGGAAGACATATAGTGACCTTATTGGTGATGTTCTTCAGAAAGATCAGGTGCGTAGTACTCACAACCGGCGTGCGTTTATGACCAGATGTATGAACGTAAACGAGGCAAAAGGAGTATGTATGGATCGTAGCAGGTGGCGTTCTGTAGTTTCTGCCTACCCCCATGGGAAGAAGGCGTGAGTTTATGTATGTATCTACATGGTCTTCACATGATCTGACCAAGAATATGTCTGGAGTTTAAAAAAGACTGTGACCTCTGAGTTTGTTTCGGCCTTTCTTCTCAAAGTAGTCAGATAGGAAACGCCGACCTCTTCTAGTTTAAAAAATATGATTGACGTGTAAAAGTGTTTGTACAAACCTACTTACAGAAATAAAATCATTTATCATTAAAGCCAGTTTCCACAGTTTAAAAAAGCCGACTGAAGAAATACGTACCAGTATTTTGTTTCTCTCAATCCGAGACAACTGCCGAAGAAAAAAAAGCTCCGCAAATTACAAACACGTACACACTTCAATCCTTTTTTGTTGGTTTTTTTGTCGTGCCAACAAGATTAGCTAACCACTTTTGTAGATATCGATCTTAGTTCCGTAATAAGTATCTGTTTGATTGATCTGTATCCTGCATTTTGTGGTCGTGACTGTACTGGCGACCGCAATGATAACTTATATGCCGGAAATTCAATCTTGGGCGACTTTCTGGCTCGAATGTCGGAAAATTTAGTTGTGATTAGATTTTAGATATTTTGTTACAATTGGGTATATATTCAGAATTAAAATGAAATGTACAAAAAATTATAACTTTTACCTAACTAGGGACCCGCTCCGGCTTCGCACGGGTTATAGAGCATTATATATGCCAACTTTTTTTTCAGACGTACTTAATATCCTGTTGCGTCATTGTTGGGTTAAATTAAAATGTAATTGATGTTCAACCTACTTTGAGTATGTTTAATGTATTTTATTTCTAATACTGCAAAATGATGATTAGAAGGTTTTTTTATGACATAGCGGCAACACGTGCACTGTCGTGATTTTTAAACTTTTAAACTATTTGACCAAATTTACATAATGCAACGGACAAACTTTTGCCAATAACGGCGTTCGCCTAAATGAATGTAGACATATGCTAACGCGGACTTTTTTTAGACCTATTTATGGGTAACAATCCTACCATACATTATTTATGTGTACATCTAACGGTTTCTGCAGCACGCCGAGATAGCTCTCAAACGGCAGGATTTCTTCCGACTTCTGCAACTATGTCATAGTTCAGCCAATTTACACAAAACTTTAATGAATTATACACCTAATCCTTCCTCATGAACCACTCCGTCCATTGGTGAAAACCGTATGAAAATCCGTTCAGTTTTTTTTGAGTTTATCGCGTACAGACAGACAGACGCGGTGGGGGACTTTGTTTTATAATATGTAGTGAATAATAATTAAAAATAACAACACAATAACCTAACTTAACTAAAACTATTAACAAACTAAAACAGGGCGTCGAAGAATTCATCCGCATCGCTGTCGACTGGTAATGTACCCAAGAGTCTGGCGGCATTGCCACGTTGTATGGCAATGCTTAGCCTCTGGCTAGATATTTTGTTAGGTTAGGTTAGTTTCCGACCACTAGCAATAAATCCCACAGTGTAGCCAGCTTATTGAGAGTTTTTTTGTTAGATATCCTTTCAGTCATTTAGGAAAATCATAAATGATCTTTCTTTTGTTTTAGCATATCTTCAGCGTAGGTAAAAGAAAAGACGTTAAATATGTTATGTTTATGTAATAAAATCTCCCTTATATCCGATTGGATATCTATCTATACTGGTATGAGGAGCAGAGTGTAAAGCTCACTGTCTCACACACACTGTGTTGTGTCTGGTGGGCAACTGCCCGATAGTAGATGTCGGGACGTTGTATATATGCTAGTCGCGCGGTAAACTCTGCTTGCGCGATGCAGGATTTGCGTGACGTCAGTGTGACGTGTAGCTCGCATGTGGCGGTATAGATACCGCTACATATCCATTTATAAAGTCTGGTCAGGCACACTCTGCCCCAAATTCGCTACATAAAGTCCAATAACAAACATTCCGCTTGGCGGTTCAGGAAATTTTGGCAAAGCTACAATTAGTTTCGGCCCAAACAGTCATTTGTTATGTTACACTAGAATTTATATTATTATTTGACGCATTCTAAGCGATACTCCTTTCAGAAAATTCGTAGAAACTTTGCAATACAAAAAAAAACCAATGCAAAAAATTCACGAGTTCGTGACTGGAACGCGGAACTATAGTCGATAACAATAAAAGAAATCTGTATCGATTTCATCTCGATGCATATCGACGCTTCATTTATCATAATTAATTAATATTGAAGTGTGATATTGTAGAACACTTTATAGTCACATGACAGGACCACATTCCGTGTGCGCGGTGACCGATATAAGCACTGAAGGTTGTTAATTGGTACAGGTTACTTGACTAAACTTGGTTAATCAAAGTGACAGAGTTATTAGGGAGGTGAATGTCTTAGTTTCAGATAATTAGGACAATTCTGCGATGTTGGTGGATGAAGAATAGGGATTTATTTAACCACAAATACGTTTTGAATACCTTTATTCAACGGGAATCGAGGCCAATCGGTATTAAAGTTTTTTTTTCGTTTCCGTAATCCTGGCTGACATTTGCATTTGTAGTTATAAAAAATAATGCAATACATTATGGTTCACCAGGGACGTAATCCGTTGACAGTAGCCTATCTTTTGATTCGACGTTACCTCTAAGTATGGTTTAATTGTTTCAATCATTACATGGTGGAATTATTTATACTCAGGAAAAGCACAGTGCTTATAAAGATTATATTGACCACAAGCACAACATGCACTGATGAGGAAACTGCCAATAAATGATTATTTAATAGAGCAGTAGGTATTATTACTTCATCCATTCAAATAACTAAAATTGAAGTGTCTGTTTGTAATGTCAAAATAACAGCTTTTTAGTAAATACATCTGGAATTATATACGGTACTTATAACAAAAAAACTATTTTTTATAAGTTTCTGTCTGTCTGTTTGTGCCGGCTAATCTCCGACAAAGCTCGACCGATTTTGACAGGACTTTCGCTGGCTGATAGCTGATGTTATAAGGAGTAACAGAAGCTATTTTATGTCCCAGTAGCACGTTCCCGTGGGATAGTTTCCGACATACACGCGGGCGAAGCCGCTGGCAGCAGCTAATTAGTTGAGTAATAAAAGCAGTTTTATTGTCATGGTTAAATTATGTATTAAAAGGGCTGTTTCCCGACATTACCATGGACACTTATATTTATTGTGAATAAATACAGTCAGAAAAATAATTGTTAGTATTTGATGACGCATTTGTGAAGGAAATACATGACTTAGGACACCACTACTTAGCTTTTATGTGTAAATAAGTTTAATAGATTTCAACATTAAGGGCGATGAGCTCAGGTAGCCCGCGAAATTCAAAAATACTTACGTTTTTTGCAATTTACAGGTCACTGTCAGGTTGTATGTTGATTAAAATATGATTCCCGGCTGTAACAAATATGGATTAACATAATTATAATTATTAGAATCAGCCATACACCTCCTTAAGTTAGAATTGGCCTCAAATGTCATAATTTCATGAAATAGTCATTCAATAGGGTAATATGAATTTAGAGGGATGTATTGATGATTTTTATGATTATAATTCTATAAATATATATTTGATACGGCCGCGAATCATATTTAGATCAACACACAATCTGTTACTGACCTGCAAGTTGTAAAAAACGTAAGAAAATTTGAATTTCGCGGGCCCCTTAAGTACACTGTTATTTATTTATGGTCGTACTCCGTAGTAATGATTTACTTGGTAAGGAATGATTATTAGAATAATCTTTATTGTTTCTACTTATTTCTGGAAATAAACATTAATTAATTATGTGTTTATAGCAAAACCCACAGTAATTAGCCGTAAGTATCGTCACCAAAAAATTTTGATGTGCAAGAAATAGGAAAATGAAGAAAACCTTTAATAAAAGGTTTTCTTCATTTTCATTCTATTTCAGCATTAGGCATTATTTAGAGGATTTAGGTTAATAAACCTAAATCCTCTAAATAATGCCTAATGCTGTCATATTAGTTTAATCATCAATCAATTTACATTCATAACAATCAAAATAATGCAATTCATTGCCCCCAACACTTTCAAGAACAATAGAATTAAACGAAGCTTAAGTCATGGACGGGCAATAAAAATAGTTTCTGCATTTGATAGTCAGTGTGACAAATTGAGACAACGTGCGACCTGATCCAAGGTCTGGCTGTAATTGAGCAAGAGGATGACTTTCACTTCTTGGCATAATAGGCAAAAAACGCAAATTATATTGGTTTGTACAAAAAAACTTAGTAGACATTGCGCGCGCGTCCTTCGTACTGAATTTTTCTACTTTTAATAATTTTATTGATATATTTTGTGAGGAGTTTCTTCACATGTAAATTATATGAATTTTCTTTGTAGAAATGTTGAAATATTACAAATATATAAAATTTTCCCTATGCAATGGAAAGTAGAAGAAACTATGGTAGAAATATAGATATATATAGGTTCTGGCATAATGAATAGCCAGATTAAATAATAGCATAAATTATTTTAGATTTTATGTATTTTGTTTTCCCTTCTACTCTTACACACGTTGTCTTCATCTCTTTAATATATTCTCCTATCGCAGGTATGCTGGAAGAGATTTCTTTAGAAATAAGCATCACCTTTGTACCTATTTTTCTGTTCCTTTCTTCTTGTCTATTTATATATGTGTGTACATAAATGGTTAGATAAATAAATAAAATAAACTGTTTTTAATTGTAATTTTAATTAGTGGTATTTATGATAAACACCACTAATTAAAATTACAACTTAATTCCAACCTAGAATAGATCTTTGGATGTTTATCTTAATTAAAATAAGCTTTTCCGATTCGCGAGTTCATTAGAAAATCAGCGGACCTATTCTGTAAAAAAATCACGTTGAAAACTTAGTTGAAGTGAGCGGTCAATTCAAAATACGATCTAGAGTAATGTGGCCGCTTTTCTTTAAATCGAATTTTGTTGCTTCGTATCTCAATATGAAACTTTATAAAAAGGTATTACAAAATTCTAGACACACTTACCGAGGTTCCTTACAAGCCGTTATTCATAATTCCTTCTCAGTCACGAGACAATATTGTTTTAAAGGAGTGGCGCTAGTGTACCATTGTACGCCCTCTTAAGTTTTCACAGTGACGTTTTTACAAAATAACCTCACTGTAGGAAGCTTCTTGTCATATTCCCTTTCTGTACCTTTTCGTTACACAAATGTAAGTTTTCCTCAATAAATATTTCATAATTCAGATCTCCTAGTATGTTACGGGTTCCCGGATATTTCGTATCCGGTTGTAGACACGTTTAATATTTCGCTGCTCTCACGGTGTATGTCTTCGCGAGGGACGTGACAAGAATACATTCAACCATTCGTTCGTTCATTCAATGACATTTGTATCAAGGAACAAGATTTTCCGAAGTTACATCACCATGGTATGTAGTTGTCATCTGGAATTGTAATCCGCATTCATATATTATGGTATCAATTACTTGGTTTTTCTAGCCGGATCCATGATAATGATATATGTCCTTTATAGTCCTTGAACTCAGTTTATTAGCAGTCATGTAGTGGGTAATGTAGTCAGTAAAAAACTTATTTCCATACATACATATCTATCATGCATTGCGATGCATTCATACATCATTTTTTTTTTACTTTGTGCTGTATAATTACTTACTGGCTTATAGTTTCTCAATGCTTTATTACCTATATAGTTGTCAGTAGGTAACCCTACAGACTTTTGTATTTGTACCTAGCCTCCCTGTAGCCTACTTAGTGAATTATTTCATGATTGGCAAGCCCTACCGTTGGTTAGAGTTGCCAATCATGAGATAATTATGATAATGAACGCCATCGAGGTGATATTTTCCTTGTTGAAAATACTTGATACACATAAATCATTTGTTGCATCTCACAAGGTGTTAAGTGGTAACTTAAAATTTTATGTGATAACTAAACACCCTGTCAGGCACAGAGGGTTGCCAACCATATTTTATAATAACTTACCCTAATTTATTAATTGCTATTTTGATACGTTATTTCCTCCAAAAAAATTGTCAACCCTGTGCATAGCAAAATAGTAGAAGAAAAGAAGCTTTTAAACTTAACTTGATAAGCTATGTTTAAAAGTCTTGATAACTGAATCTAGGGTTATTGACTGAGCGAGCGCGAAGCGCCTCCGTTTCAGCTTGACCAAGAATGCTTTCGTATGTCCGGATGTCCAGCTGTTCTCCTCTACAGGTCGCATTTCTCAACCGATTCTCGTGAAATTTTGTGAGCCGGTTCGATAATTATATCGTTTTTTTTTTTTGTCGTTTCAGTTTTTCGTAATTTTTCAAAATGGCACAACTTAAAAAAAAACAAATTTCCGCCATGACGCCTTTTTTTCTTTTAAGGTGATCATTTATTCAGTTTTAAGCTATTCAAAGTCAGACTCGCGAGGTCTAAAACTCACAGAGCCACTAGTTTATATAATGTGTTAATTATGTTATGTTATGTTGTGTTTATGTGTGTGTTAGTACCTTTACAAAAATAAGCCCTTCATTAAGGACACGCGATATTGTCAGTAAGTATAAGCTTACCTGTAGACATAAACTGCTCGTAAACTGACATTAAAACAAACGTACTTCAACAAAGTATCGTGTTAATTAAACGAAGCACTTCCTTCGTACCTACTTATATTTTTAAAGACCCATTAGCGCATTTATCTGTTCAACAATAGTATCAACACGCTGAAACCCGATGCTATAATGCAGGGTGAGTGGCAAACAACGCATAAATATAAACTACTAGCGTCTGCCCGCGACTTCGTCCGTGTGAAATTTCTTGCTCCCCGACCCACCCCGTCGCATCGCATCGCCTGCCCACGCTATTACTCCGTTTTCGCTTAGCGTTCTTTCTGACTTTTTTTTATTTTGCTCGGCTCCTAAGGGTCCCAGCGTGATGTTAAATAGTCTACAGCCTTCCTCAAGAATTGAGCTATCAATTGCAAAAATATTTTTTTTAAAACTGACCGTTAGTTCCAGAGATTCCCCCACATACAAACTTCAAACAAACTTTTACTTGTTTATAATATTAGTATAGATACAGTAATGGTTCACAACAATGGCTTTATTATAGCCAATACTCTGTTGTTCTCTGATCTATGGCCAGGGATCTATGAGGTATTTCGTAGGTCATTTTAAGAATTTGACGTTCATATTCTGACTTTTCACTATAAATACATCGTGTATCAGAAATGGTCGTTTAAAGGTGTGGTAAGTACAGAAATTTAGATCGAGTATGTATTGAAGTTTTGATGACCACACATTTCTGATACACGCTGTATAAAGGATGAAAGTCCATTTTTCTTTTTGGATAAAAAGGAAGAAATAACCCTGTCTCATTTACTGTTTATAATAAACAATTAATTACTTTCTTAGATAAACTTAAAAGGGGAAGATACGTTACGCTCTAACATCGCAATTACTTAACCTGAGCTCGGTGCACAGCTACATGCAACGTAACTCACACATCAAATGATCACAGTTGCATAGTTATAGTACCAATAGACAAGGATAGAGTTAGGACCCGACACAGTCGAGCGCAATCGCTTTAGCTGCCAATTGTTTACGAATATGAACTTTGATAGTACGCATCGCGCGCGTCGTATCGTGTCTCTCACGCCTGTTTTGTCTTATTATCTCTTTCTCACCAAAATGACGAAGTAAACAATAAATAAAATTATTTTTTTCATTAAATTAACATTTTTAGCTGTACATACTCGTGATAATTAATCTCGTTAGTCTTATTTTTCTCTCTTGGAGTGATTAGATCCCAAAAAATACTACAATATCATTTTAATTTTTATTTTATCGTGTTTAGGTATCGAAACCCATCAAGTCTGCGAAGTTTCGCTAGCTAATTCAATTTGACCCTGTACATTTATAATACATATTTTTATAATATAAACTAAATAATTTTGTAGTAACATTTAAGTACCTACCGACTTACTTCTTACACACAGTAAATACGTAAGCAGATGTTTAAAATATTTAATACTTGAACAACTATCCAAAAAACAAGGTGCTTTGTGTGACTCACAGAAAATATAATAAAAGCTAAGTATGAACGTGGAAGAATGCATTCCGTTTAAGATGATAACTAAGATATATTCTATCTAGATTCTAGAGCAAGGCCAGACACTTGCCGAGTAGGTACCTACGATTTATTTTTTTGCATAAACCGACAACCGTGAAGTAAACAAGATCATGGCAAAAATATAGGGCTAAATACTTATACATAGGTATGTGTCAGAAAGATGTGGTCAGATTTAAGATGTGGTCAGATTTAAGATGTGGTCGATTTAAGATGTGGTCAGATTTAAGGGTGTAGTACAGACCACCAAACTGGACAACTTTCTCCATGGGACCAACACCGTAATCGCGAAAAAATAATAGATAAGATAAGATAAGATAATATTTATTTGCTTAAATATGTGTCATACATACAAGAAAAGACATGCATATAGGATGGTAACAACATTACTAGGTACAGACACGTTTGCCACATGATGTGACGTGCAAATGCCAAGAAACATTATTAATTAAAACATGCTCTTAAAATAACAATAAATTAAGTAGGTTATTAATGAATAAAAATTACATAGTTATTAATTTAAAAAAAAAAATGTTACAAGTAACCTGTAAACAATAATCATGTGAAATCAAATAAACAACTATGTCAATACAAATCTTTCCTCTAGGAACTCCTTAATGTCTTAGTATGCTTGGTTTACTAAATATGTCTTAAGTTTTCTTTTCTAGTGTACTTTATTAAGTTCCTTCCAACTTTTAGGCAACTTATTCCATTTGGGTCGAGTCGGTGTTGAAGTTTTGTATGGAACAGTTGATAGTTAATTACAACCCTTTGACACTTCCCGTGACCCAAGGGCTGGATTTTACCTTGGCCAGAGGCTAAGCATTGCCATACAACGTGGCAATGCCGCCAGTCTCTTGGGTACATTACCAGTCGACAGCGATACGGAGGAATTTTATGACGTCATCTTATAATTTGTTATTAGTTTTAGTTAGGTTAGGTAATTATATTTTAATTGTAAATATTATTGTAATTTAAATAAAAAATACCGCTACCATAAAAAAAAAAAAAATGACCCCTGCAATTTGACCACACTTTTCTGAAACATGCTGTATATATCGCACAGAAGGTACTTGTTTTTATGCTGTTATTGTAGCCCTCAGAAAAGTCAGATGCGTAGTACTCACAACCGGCGTGCGTGTATGACCAGATGTATGAACGTAAACGAGGCAAAAGGAGTATGTAAGGATCGTAGCAGGTGGCGTTCCGTAGTTTCTGCATACCCCCATGGGAAGAAGGCGTGAGTTTATGTATTTTGGCCGTGTTTAACAAAATACCTATTTTTATGTTATTTTTTTTTGTAATGTAACTTTCTTCGTCGCAAATTTTATTTCATTGTATATACGAGATAGACGTTTAAATACATAAACATCAGTCTAGCATTCATGGTTAAGGTCGAATAGCAGGCACAATCACGGCCACGGAATTTTCGGAAATTGCAAGTGTCCGAAGTAATCCTTGTGTTTGCATAAAATTTATACACTATCTAACACGAGCTTGATTATTTAAATATGGCTGTAATTATACGTATCTAAAAATACATATTATCGCAGTCAAGATAGTTATATATAAAGAGAGATTTTAATTATTAAAAAATGTGCTGTTTTTCCGCTTCAACGCCTCAATTTGATGCCTGTATGTTTCCGCAAGGAGTTTCATCGCTTGTAAGAGGTCTTATTAATGCCATCCTTCAAATAACTTATAGTACCTATATCCTGACGCAAATGAACTTCAGTCGCGGCGGACAATTCAACAGACATTAGCCAAAGTACTTACGCAGAAGATATTATAGTGCACAATTGTGTGCGCAAACACAGGTGCACTGCCTCTTCGCCGGGAGTCATTAGCCGACTCCCGGCCACCGTAGGCGCGGGCTTGCGGACGGCGAGCAATGGGCAGCTCGCCGTGCGGTAAGGACCAGGCCCGGATCGACAACGCGTTTTGTTCCACGCGCGCCTCAAAGAGATGTCAGCATAATTGACGGGGTCCGATAGGGCCAATGCCTGCCGGGGTCACGGATTGTTCAAAAGAGTTACCGTGGCCCTGGCGCACAGGCAGCTGAAGGAACACGCGTGGATTTTAGTCAGTAAGAGTCTGACACGCCCTTCCGCTCCACCCAGAGCGGAAGAAGTCATTTGATGATTTTCCAGCCAAAAAAGAAAGCTGCACTGCCTCTTGCCTCACTCTCATAGTCCGATGGGACGGTAATCCGACACGACCGAGGAGAGATGAGGCGCAGGACCAATGGCATTAATTACGTGCTTTACGAGACACGTGGGTGTCACACCATCACCAACTTGCAAAATCCGGGCTACTACTAAGAAATTCCCAATGGAAAAACCCAATAAAACTTTGCTCTACCTGAGAATCGAACCCTACACTCAGAAACAGGGCAGTTAACTTACTATAGCCCTCAGACAATAACACAGTCCAATTTATGTGTCGTTATGAGCCATTTAAGAGCATTAACCGAGAGAATTTTAATATGAATCAGTTGTTCAGAACCGTCCTTATAATTATCTATTGTTTGTAATCATGAAAAGATAATTTCTTGCGCACAATCTACTGAATAATTAAAGAAAAATTTTAATTTCATTACCTCGTTTGGTTTGATAAAGGATTATGCGTAACAAATCAGTGAGGTAATTGCTTATTCAAGAATTAATTGAAGCCCTAGTTTTAATGAAAGATGAACTAAGGGCGAATCTTTCAATCGTCAGTCAACTAATCCTTGTCAAATTCAAGGTTTTTATAGAAAAATTTAAGATTGCTACTCGTATAGACCAATATTCAATGTAGATAAATTTTGACGGATACTATCAAACTCGTATGTATAAATAATGCTGTTTCCGTATACACATGTTAATTGTACACATATATAATTTAATGGGCGTGGGAGAACAACCTTTTTAATTAAGCAAGACCTTAAGATTTTACGAATAATGTAACATAAATATAGAGACTATATTTATTAGGGGCAGAGCTTCCACGAGTGACGAATATATAAGTAGATACCTACGCCAGTGCTCTTTGGAAGGTCGGTCTTGGTGCTAACCTAGCTGGCTGGTTATATTTCTACCACCATAGGGGTTGCTACCGCGTACCTCGTGCTGACATAAGAAAAGATGAAAATTAAAAAAGCTATAAGTACGACTCTTGTCTGCTGCTGTTTCTCAAATTTGAGCCAAGCTTTATTATTATTTATTTTGTGGTCAAGCTACGAAGTATGTTTACTAACCCTAAACCGGTTTAACACAGTAAAGTATATTTTCATGTTTCATTTCCTCGAAAATCTAATGAAAAGTTAATTAAAACTCAACTTGGTCCCGTAATACGCGGTTAGCCAAAGTAAATTTAATGAAACAATGTAGGTACAGGTTAAAAAGAAAAAGTTTCGTTAACATAGAAAAATTAAGGCGAAAGGCAAAGTCACTCTAACGACCCTATTTTTTTTAATTGTGATGAAAAAATAATTTAAAATATATAATCAATTAAAAAAAAAGGTTGAGCGTGCAATACACTGCTTATTCAAGACCGCCCATTGTGTCACCCTATGTAAAATTTCTATGTATATATCTGTAATTTTTATGGTGTACTCACCAAATGTGTTATGTAACCAGGATCGTCGGATATAGTTGAAGTTTAGTAAGAAACCGATGGATGTTTTCGAACGAAATTTAATTTGATAAATAACCTGTTTGTTTTCTATTAATTAAATTAAATTTTATTCGAAAACATTCATCGGTTTCTTATTAAATTTCAACTATATCGACGACCCTGGTTACTTATCTTGTTTGGTGACTGTACCTATTAAAGAGTATTCTATTCTATTCTATTTTTTTTCAAACACAAAGGTTTAAAACCCTAAGGTTACATACTACGCTCTGCCTGCTCCACACTATAAACTAAAGCCTTGATTACAACCAAACAATGACCGCGAACGACCCACTGAAAGAAATATAAACAACAAATTCGCACTCCATTTAATTATGAATGCGTGACATTTAACCATCCATGAAATTATGAACGATACACTTTAACTAACCATGCATTGTGCGAAGGACAGATTATAAAACAGTTGAAGGAGTGTAAAACAGTGTTAGAAAAACGTTGAGGTCAACAATTATTGGGTTGATCACACAAACACAATGGCGACGCTAGTAGATGGTACTGAATGTACTGGTAATATCAAAGATTAGACAAAAAAGATACTGCAACAGTTGGGCGAGTAGTGACGTATTGGCGGAATTATGCATTTACTTTTGAATTGTCAAAGAGTCGGTCAGTTAGTCAGAAAGTTGAAGGCCCATTCCAAAACGTAGATCTCTATGGAGAAGAACGGGCAAGAAACTCCAAGGACACTCTTTTAAATCAAGATATTACAAAACCCTGGGTACATTATTCTTGTGAAAATGCGGAAACCTCCAACCAGGAAGATTGTAAAGCTTTGCTTTGTCTCCCATAATACATACTACTGCCGCTACTACAACTACGAGTACATAGAAAAATGAACATTTTACAATACTTGACCTAGAAGTCTTACTTAGAAAATACAAGATGCTAATTTTGATTAAGAATTCTTCCGTCGTATTTTTGCGATCACTTTGTTGACATTCGACCGGCATTGTAATTTCAATGAATTTCGTCACCACACTTGATAATATTTCGTAATCAGTACGTAGGCCGTTTTCAAGTAAACCTACAATCTACATGATGCAAGAAGTTTTTTGGAAACATCATTCCTATTTTAGTGGAATGTTTCAGAAAAGACAGCTGGCGTTAAGAGCATCAATTTATTTCAACGGGCCTCTGCAAGTTGGCTCCAGCTCCTTCTAAGCCTTCCAAAGATCCGGGACCCTGTGGTCCCGAGAAATGTCAGAGACGTATAATAATAATAATAATAATAAGAATACCCGCCTAATGTTGTTCCACTGCATGGCAAAGGCATCTCATACAGAGAAGACACGAGTATTGATCACCACGCTGGCTCGAGACGGGTTGGCGATTTGAAACCTATATTAGTAGACCTATAAGTCCAGATTTCCTCACGTTTTCCTTCACCGATGTCAGTAATGTCCAATATAAACTGAGAAATTACATATATGAATTGAAAAAGTCACATTGGTAGAATAGAATAGAATACTCTTTATCATAATAAAGAGTATTCCATTTTTTAGTTTTGTATTTGGTATTATTTATTGTTTTTATGGTGTACATATACACCATAAAAATTACAGATATAAATGTAGAAATTTTACATAGGGTGACACAATGGGCGGTAGCTGCCCGGATTTAAACCTTGATTTCATTTCCCAACAATGGTTTGATTATAAATGGGAATCTGACATTATTCACGGAAATAAACAATGGAATAATGGCAATATATATGCAAGTGGTTATAGTTAAAATACTATTGATTATGATGATAAAATTAAACATAACACAAGCATAAGCATATGCTTCAAGGTCTAAATGATGATACATAGCTCAAAGACTATAAAAGACAAGTCGTGCTATCCAGTAAATATGTAGGCCAATTATAATAATAATTCTTACCTAATCCGTACAGATATTAATGACGTTAGATATAACGTTAAAATGGGCACAATAACGCTCTTTTTGTTAGGTTAGTATATTATGCCTTGAAGGAGACAAGTTAACGACAAAACTGAATTAAAATTCAATATCAATTAAAATAGCTATTAAATTAGAACGTTAACGACATACCTGTGCAAGTGTGCAATTATAATGATTTATGATCATTGATTACATATTTATATACTCTATCGCATATTTATATACTCGATATAGACTTATAGATATAGATATCATAGGTTGATGAAATAAAAGTTTTTACATAATCGTTTGGTTTAAGTTGGTAGAAATACTACAAATTAACCATGCAGGAAGGCTTTTAAGTTGGTTATCTTTTAATATCATTGAATTAATCAACCATTCAATCGCGTCCATTACTGCCCATTTGTTATCTTAGGCCGTTTAGTTTAAGAGCTGCTTGTATTCAATATATATACATTCATTGCATTCTCCATGCAGTGTGCAATCACTCCACTTGATATAGACCTTCCAATTTTGTCTGCAACTGCAATCATCAAACATTCATTTGACATTTTAAATTTATCATGCTCAGTCTTATTGCCTTCTAAGATGTCATTACAGTACCGTTTAATAAATGATTAGCAGCTTTAAACTTCTGTTCTATCCGGTGTTACAAATACCACTATCAAGATTTACCTCCTAAATTATCTTGTTCAACATCTTTGCATAATGTTGCATCGTGTAAACCTAACTAGTTGCTTATTCCCAGGTCTTACGAGATGATTTCTTGGTAATGAAAGCAAAAACTGGTTTCAATCAGAATGTTATAATTTTTATGCGTCTTTATCTTGAATATGGGAGAGGGGTGGAAGACGACTGCGAGTGGAACAACAAATTACTAGACTCTCGCATACGAGTGTGCTGTCAATGTTTACGATACTTCCGTTGTAAATAATTCTGACATACATTCCCACTTTTTGTACAAGCCGTGCGCCCAATGGGAATTCCCATCGGCAAAAATGACGAAATTCCATACAAACTTTCACTTTTCCGTACGATTTTTACAAATATTTTCTTTCATACACACCTTGTTCTGACAATTACAAATACAAACAAAAATTGCCAACTAGGTGCAACCGCTTTGATGTGATGCGCGGACAATACTTTTTAACCGACTTCACAAAAAGGAGGAGGTTCTCAATTCGTCGGTATGTTTTTTTTTTTTTTTTTTTTATGTGTGTTAGCTCATAACTTTTTTTCTGGTTGAACCGATTTGGATGATTCTTTTTGTACTTGGTAGCTGGTGCTTCACATGTGGTCCCATTTAAATTTCATCAAGTTCTGACCAGTAGTTTTTGAGTTATCCTTAATGCTGCATATTTTTGCCACTTAGTTTATATGGATGATGTGCTAATAATTTCCTGTCACTGTTATTTACACAGCAAGTAGTGGTATATGAATTTGTGTGGGGTAGGTACCGCAACTAAAAAGTGAAAAATAAAAACTTTTTTACAAAAAAACAACCGACTTCCAACAAAAACACTAAAAGACGTGAAAAATAACTTTAATTTCGGAAGTCGGTGGCCAAAAACGAAAATACAAAAACTTTTTTACAAAAAAACAACCGACTTCCAAAAAAACACTAAAAGACGTGAAAAATAACTTTTATTTCGGAAGTCGGTGCCTTTGGTTTTGTATTTTCGTTTTTGGCCACCGACTTCCGAAATAAAAGTTATTTTTCACGTCTTTTAGTGTTTTTTTGGAAGTCGGTTGTTTTTTTGTAAAAAAGTTTTTATTTTTCACTTTTTAGTTGCGGTACCTACCCCACACAAATTCGTATTCCACTAATTGGTATGTAAATAACAGTGACAGCAAATTATCAACACATCATCAATATAAACTAAGTGGAAAAAATATGTAGTATTAAGGATAACTCAAAAACTACTGGTCAAACCCTGATCAAATTTAAATGGGACCACATGTGAAGCACCAGCTATCAAATAAAAAAAGAATCACTCAAATCGGTTCACCCAGAAAAAAGTTATGAGCTAACACACATAAAAAAAAAAAAAAAAAAAAAAAAAAAAAAAAACATACAGACGAATTGAGAACCTCCTCCTTTTTGTGAAGTCGGTTAAAAAACCAAAGACACCGAATTCCGAAATTAAAGTTATTTTTCACGTCTTTTAGTGTTTTTGTTGGAAGTCGGTTGTTTTTTTGTAAAAAAGTTTTTTGTCAATAAATTTTTATTTATATAGATAAGTACATCAACATGCTTAAAACACTATCTATAACACAACTAACTATTTATACTAAGTACTAAATTAGACTAACTAACATAACATAACATCACGCCTGTATTACCCGAAGGGTTAGGCAGAGGTGTACCTATAGCACACCCACATTTCGCCAGTTATGTTTAAGTCCCATGTCATAGGGGGCGAGCATATTGCCGTCAACCGGACACAAATCTAGACAGACCAAAAATTTAATTCTCACAATATGTGTTTCAAGCTATGGTTTCAAGATTGACAACTTATTAAATATCCACAGAGATTTAGTCCAAACACTGACTATGTAGCAGTCAGCACTAAAAGATCACATGACATATGACCGTCACACACTTTCCCAAATTACTGGCATCGTAACATTTCTGCTGTGTCACGCGTCACGTGCATTTTATACAATCATACATAACCTTGGTAACAGATGTATTACCTAATCATTAGGTAACTCTTCGAACTGTTATATAAGTGACATCATATTATTAACATACAACATAACGTCTGCATTCCTCGAAGTGGTAGGCAGAGATGTACATTAGGTTTAGTTTGGGTCCCATGTAAAAGGGGGCAACCCCGTCTTGCTGTTCCTGCAAGCTGTAAGGAAAAAGATAATTCTTTGGGCTGTAATAACACCGCCAAAAGCAGAATTAAAAAAGCGTAAAAAGCGATTCCAATCCAGGGGTCATCAAGATCGAATTGGTCACAGCACAGGACAATAGAAGTGACGAAAATAGAATATATCAGAATACTAAAACGTATTACTTACTGCCTCGTGGCTTCGATTCTCATGTCGGGCATGGTGTTATTGCGTTTTTCTATCAGGAATTTTTCAGTAGGAGCTCAGAGTTGGCAACAGGCTCGCCCCCTATTAAGTGGGACTTAAACATAACTTTCGAAATGTGGGTGTACAAGCTAAAGTACACCTCTGCCTAACCCTTTGGGGAATTACAGGCGTGATGTAACGTTAGGTTAAACGTGTTAAAATGTTCCTCGATAGTCCAAAATAGGATTAACCTTTTCCAGAGCTATAATTGCAACATAATGACAAGACGTATCAGTCTGCGAAATTCTCAATTGTCTGTTAAACGCCGTGAAATTAATTCGAATGCGGAAGTTTATTTATATTTTAGATAAGAATCGTTTTCGAAGAATACACGTTAAACTCAAGTGCAAGGTTACAGGTGAAGGTCGTCGGTAAGAATGACTGATGGAAGAACACAACTTTCAATTTGTACAAAAAAGTTAATGAGCGCAAGTCGTTCGATTTTCAATTGTTTGATAATTTTGTCCAAATTGGTTTAACTTTCACCGATTAACCTACTTCTTCGGTTCTTTTTTTTAAACATAAAAACCGTTTTTTTTTTCATTTATATGGCACAGAACTGGTCAGACGGCTTATTTTCTCGATATTTTAATCGATTATTAACTATTTGTGGTCAGCTACCAGTCTAACCAGATACAGTTGAATATTATATAATTTTTCTCGACATTTTAATATTTAAATAAATCAAATAAGCTTTCAAATAAGTGACCCAATGCATTTCGATGTCGATACATTCTTTCCGTTTCATTCCTTTGTTAGTTAAACGGGCAGCAGAAGTTCTTAATTGAATAAAAGCTAATCCTCTCAATCCGAACGCAAACGACACTAACAAACTGATTTTCTCCCAGCATTATCTATAATTCGTTTCCAAGAGATAGTTACTTAACAGATTTTAACGCGCCGCCCGCGCCATCACAATGGAGGATAAAGACACGCGACGTCAAATTCACTTAATTACGTCATTGTTACCAACTGGGTCATTGTTATGTTTTTATTATCCGAAAATAGGACTACCTGACAGGTTAATGGCAACTCCTAAAATATGACTTTTATTGTTTGTGGCTATTTTTAGATTTCCTCCTCGAACGGTGGAACCTCGGCGGTGTTTTTAGAAATCCTCTGTTAAGTTTTAGCCATGAAATTAGTAATAATTTGGTTTTATCATAAAGTACATACTAATTCCACGGTTTTATCCGCCGCGGGATTTATGACTGGTAATTTTTATTTTGGGTAACCAATCACAATAGTCATGAGATTTGACAGCAAAATTACTGACACGCATTTACTAATTTCATGATTACTGATCATGATCATGCCTTGATCAAATTTTAGGTTCCGTGAGTTAAGGGAACAAGACAAGACAGGACCAAAATAAAATTGGAAGCAGTCATTGTCGGAATTTAAAGTTGTTAACAGCGTTGAGTAGCTAGTCATTTCTTAGCTGCCACGGCTTATTTTAAATTAATTTAATATTTGAATTGTTTTTGTCTTTTTATCACGGACGCTTTTAACGTTCTGCATCGTTCTCACATGCATAATTTGAACATGAATGATGTAACCAATATTTTGTAACCATATTTTGATTTAAAAGAGTGTCCATGGAGTTTCTTGTCCATTCTTCTCCATAGGTACCTACTACGCTTTGGAATGGGCAAGTAGCTTCATCTGTCTGACTGACCGACCGCTTGACAATTCAAAAGTGCGTGTAATTGGTTTATTTGAAATAAATGATTTGAGTTTGAGTTTAGAAATAGTTATAGTAGGTATTCTAAAACATGTTGCATGTAGACATTACCTTCAATTTTTGAAGTTGTGGCCTCTTCTCTGATTCAGCTCGGCTTTGTTTTTTCTTGGTGACTTGAGCCATCAGCAATCCGCGTTCCAAGACTCCATAGAGTTGTTCTAATAATTAATTAATTGCAGAACCGTTCGTCGCTTTGTAATTGATACCCATATTTAATAAATACACTTTAATGGGTTAATTGGCTTCATTTTATAAAATTATAACGTTAATTCGATACTGATAGTGGATAAATACTATTATTATCAATTTTCTTTATAATAATTTTATTCTTAAATCAAAAACCACGAGGTTTGCGTGCACTGGGAAACTAATCATTTGTGTTAACAAAATGAGACAAGTTGTTTTTCCAACTGCTTTGACCAAATCAAGTCTCCAAAAATCAGTAAAAAAATAACAGGCCCCGAGTCTAGGACACTGTTATCATTCATCAGCTTACAGCAGTCCATTGCTGGACATAGGCCTCTCCAATTGCACGCCATTCAGCTCGATTTTCACCAACTCTCATCCATCTGCTACCAGCCACCCTGTGAAGATCGTCGCTCCACCTAGCCTGAGGGCGTCCTATCTTACACGCTTACCTTCATTATTACACAAGTCCGAAACATGCATGTGAAATAAAACCGTTAACAATCAGTAACAAACATACATAATTATCGTTTGTCTGCAAAATAAACACGTTCTACGTAATTCAGATCAAAGCTAACATTCAAACTGATTGTCACAACAGATAATTTAAAAACGGAACACCTCTTAACTAACAGTCGTTAGAGCGACCTCGAAGTCTCCTTAGCTTGTCACATAATTCACGCGGTGTTTCCGTTGACATGAGATTATAAACCTTTGGCAATAGAAGTGGAATGGTAGCGGAGCGGATACGCTCCAAGTAATGTATGAAAGCATGGTTGGTGTATGCTTATGTAGTATGTGTGCCTCAGGGAATTCAGCACGGTGATTTTAGACCGCCAGTGAAGAAATTTATTGCCAGTTATAAAAAAAACAGTCAAAATTTATGAAACAGCCAATATTTTTTTTATGCCATGAAATCTTCAACTCTGTTGGATCTAGAATCACTGATTATGTACTAAATTCATGGTAACAGTTCGCACGTCGATGTCCCTTAGACCCTGTAAGTATGTATGGACTATGTCAAGCAACTTCCCATTATGACATCGGATAACTCTGCTCGTATTTTTTTTCACGATTTCTATATATAATACTTCGAGGCTCAAAACGCAAAAGCAACGGTAAAGTCTGGCGTCATGTTCTAGAGAATAAAAAAATCGCAGGCATGTGCCATCCACGAAACTGCACTGGGTCTGAGTGGATTACGACCCACTCCCTCCCAAAGGGAGGAGGCCTGAGTACCAGTAGAGGATCATTATAAGCCGATTATGTTATATAAGCTACATTAGGGATGCAGGTCCACTATACTCTGTTCCAAAAGTATCTGATGAAAGTGTAAACAAAGCTATTCAGATAAAAAATTTAAGCACCACTAACGAAAGTGAATTACTAACACATTCATCTGTATTTAGAAGGTTTCAACTTTATATTTCACCACTTTTTCAAATGATTAATTATTGAGGTTATAAAATTAACCTGATTTTTCAAAGGAAAGACATCTAAACTGTGATTTAAAATTAGAATTTCCGGTTTACGTATTAAAATAATTTATAAAAATTGTAAGTGGCACTGCAAATAGGGAGTATTCTTGCAATGTTCTGCCACCAGAGTGCAGCACTAGCACAAACCGTAGGTAAACAGTTTTTTAAATGTCCGTACGATGCCATAATTTCACATTACAGGTTTTTTAATACATGAAAATAATAAAACTATTATAATTTAACACGTTTTCACTAATTATTTGTTACTAATAAATATGACATGATACATCATGGCGGTTTGTTTATGGTTTGTGCCAGTGTCGCCCCCTACGCAGAGTTTTGGCAAACTGCAATAGCAAGTGTTACTAGGATGGTATAAATAACGTCAACATGAAAGATGAAGAGAGCAATTGTTGATTTAAGAGTTATTTACTTAGGATTTGGATGAAGACTTGACGAGAAAATAAAAATTGTTGCTTAATAATATCTTAAAGTAGGTAAATAACTTTATTAGAAAAATACATAACTAACGACGTAGTTACTTATTCCTACATTGGTTTAGGTACTATGTAGATAAACATCGTTACACAATTAATAACGTTTAATTTTATTTACTTTCTTTTCCCTATTGGCATCCTCAGATACGTTTTCTGAACCATTTGTTTAAATTTTCATCAGATATTTTATAGCCCGATCCGCTATGCGCTTTCATTACCACGGAGACTATAACATTATACCTTTTAAATACCAGCTTCCGAGCGTATTGCAGTTTTTCTTTCAAAATGAGATCAAAGTATGTCACGAACGTGATACAGTTTAGGCCGTATAAGGCCTAATTATTATAATTTGAGGCCATTTACACATGGTGGTGATTAAAATGTCTGCATTTGCGCGTTATTAATCTCATCCGGTGTTACAATGATCAATACATGTGAGATCTTTTGGGCGTGTATTCAATTTAAAGTTTGTTTTATCTAATAGGTGCGGTGATTATTAAGTACCTACTCTATTTTATCGCTGGTTAAACATGGTGGTAAGACCATAAATATAGTTAGTAACTGAAGTAAATGAGGCTTAGTTATGAAATGTTTCTTTAGTAAGAGAAACAAGCCGTTTGAAAATGAAGAAGATCTATTCTTATTGGTAACTATAGCTACGTCACATAATCACGTTCCTATATTTCATCAACCACAAGTTATATGTAATCGGTAATAAACTCAAACTCAAAAAACTCAAAGCATTTATTTCAAATAAACTAAATACAGGCACTCTTTAATTATCAAGGGGTCGGTCAGTCACAAAAATGAAGCTAGTTGGCCATTCCAAAGCGTAGTAGGTACCTATGGAGAAGAACGGGCAAGAAACTCCATAGACACTCTTTTAATTCAACTTATCGTTACAAAAAATATTGGTTACATCACGGATTGGTATCCGCAACTGTAGTTTTATTTAAAATACGACTCGTAGGCATCTGTCACATAAGAGAGATTGACTACTTACAATAGACAAATACTTAGTATATTTTCAGTAGCAACAATATTAACTTTATTTTCTTCTTGTCCACAGAATAAAACAAAATGTTTCACGGAGGCATTTGGACAAAGCTGCAAGGCTTCTACAAGTGGTATGTGCTGGGTCTGGTGTCCATCGGCTACATCCTAGGAGAGCTCGGACATTATCTTATTGGTGAGTACAACAATTATATATTTGACGGAGAAGCTACATCTCTCCCGTTATTATCAGCCATATTTTAACTACTGTGGGCGTACTATGGGTAATGTTGGTTATTGCGCAATAGAAAAACCGTTTACTGTTCAAATCAAATTATACTCCTAATTTACGAACAAATTAATCACACTAGCGAATCACACACTGTAGGTACACGACACAACTATACGGAACGCACGACATTTTCTAAACGTCTTCACTGCTTAACAGCCAACAACAAACTCTTCTTTTACTCTGGTCAAGCGTTATAGACTCTGTCCAGCGCCACCCGGTGGCGCTGGCGTCCCGATTAGTCAAAGTCAAACGATTGATTTAACGTATTTCCGAAATATTACAATGTTTACATACTGCGGTAGTTCTAGATGGTATAAAAGGGTCGAGTACATAATCCTCATTTGACCTTAATATCAACCTCGACTGCAAACAAAGCACACTGTTGCTAAGACAAGATCTTGAGGATGTAGGTAGGATGATGTATGAAAAGAAGCGTCAATACTGCTATAGAATAGAATAGAATAGAATAGAATTTTATTCAAGGAATTTTATTTTATTAAAGGGGTAATGCTTGGTTACCCTAATTTAAGGAAAGGTTATGTGCCGAAACTATTTTGCTAGCTAGCTAATGGCTCAGGGTCCATCATTATACAAACAGGATTGCTTTTGCTATTGCTACCTGTATTGTTTTAGTTGTTTTTTAGACTTCGCTTGTTCGTAAGCCAAGTCCACAGAGAACTTAAGTTGTCTGTGGACTTGGCTTATGGACAAGTGAACCAGACTTCGCCACAGACAACTTTAAGTTGTCTGTGGACTTGGCTTATGAACAAGTGAACTAGACTTGGCCACAGACAAGTTTCAGTTGTCTGTGGCCAAGTCTAACAATCTCCAAAAAACACTCATCCTACGCCAATTTAGGTAATTCTAATGTTAAAAAAATCTCAATATTAGCTACCACAGCCAGAATATCTGATCACCTCATCCAACTCCCACCTCATTTACTGAAACCGTCCACAAATATTTATAACCATGAATTTTTAAGAACCAGCGACAAATAAACAGATCCTAACAAGTATCAATCTGCATGGCATTTCCCACGGAACAGGCATTTCCATACAGAATGATAAAAACAAATGTATGTATAAATACATACATTATTATACACTGTGTATGGAAAACAAAGCCGGGGATCGAATGAGAGAGGTGCACAAATACATATTTTATATCCCGAGGGACCCGACTCCGATACTCGTTGTTCAGGCTGAATTAACGTCTATACCTGAGAATGGAATACTGATATCATATCGGTATTGAACGTGTTTCCTGGTAAAAATAGGAAATTCTCTTTGCATATAAAGAGTTCATAAAAAAGTTTAAAAAACGGAGAGAAACGAATGCAACCACCATCCGTATTGCAAACCTTGTATCTTTTGACTGCCCCATTGGTCTCGTGATCGAAATCACGGCTGCTGAGCCGGGGTCCTGGGTTCGATTTCCAGGTCGGGCAAACCGTTGTTGGGTTTTTCCATTAGGAATTTCTCAGTAGCAGCCCGGAGGATGTTGGTGGTGTGATATCCCCGTGCCTCGGAAAGCTCCTTATGCCGTTGGTCCTGCACCCGTTCTCTCTCCGGTTGTGCCGGATTGCCGTCGAGTGAGAGAAAAGGGAGTGCACCTGTGTCTGCGCACAGAATTGTGCACTATCATATCTAAATCAGGAGGACAATTATTATTTCATAAGACTCTCAAAAACTCGTGTTTATCGGTCATTCGTAGTTATTAAAATGAGTCTGGTTTTAGCAGAAAACGTCCACCGTCTGGCTATAGGTGCTAGGCAGATATTTTGTTGTCCCTGAATCGAAAATACAGATGGACCACATATTTAATTGGTCAGCTACGATCCGTACATTTTCTTGAGGTACGGAACTGAAATAGTAAAGTACGGAGCCCAAATAATAAGGCACGGAGCCAAGTAACAAGTAACGTAGGCGAATCATAAATCTGTATAAAAAAAGATATTTCATGGCAAAAGAAAACAATGAATTAATGAATCACAATATTACTGCGCCATAACCATCGTGGGAACAAGAATCACTCGAATTTCATTAATAAAATCATAATCATGATATCTTATTAACAGGCAGACATGATACTCGTACCTTGAATTCTTATGGGAAAAGTTTCATCAACGCCTTCGCGATTTGCGATTTTCTAGTACAATTTGTTTCATTATGGCTCTAAAGTGGGTATTCTTTTATCTGCCTGAACAGGTAGATTGACGAAATGTGGATAATGGATTGATTGAATAATGATACGTTACATAACTATGGGAAGGAATTAAATAGGAACCACACTGACATAACTGTCAGAGATACCGTAAGAAATAAATGAAAAGTCCTGTTCCTTTATCTACGAGGAGAAATCTATCCTGTAGCCTTCGATCATCATTATCATCTACAGCCCCACTTCACTCACTGCTGGGCATAGGCCTCTGTTTCTTTCTGCAAATCCACATGCCCCTGTACGAGCCTCATCCAGATTCCCACGATGGCAACGATCTCGTCCTCCCATCTCAACGCCGGACGACCGACACCTCGTCTTCCAGTCCTTGAACGCCACTCGATCACAGCTTTACTCCACCTGTCATCACTGCGCCTTACCAGGTGTCCTATCCAACTCCACTTGAGTTCCGTAATACATTTTCCGATATCAAAGACTTTCATACGTCTTCGGATCTCGACGTTTGGAATGCCAAGCTTGGAACCTCCAATCAGTGCGGATTTAATAATTACAGGCGCCCTGAGCGAATTTTCAGCGGCGCCCCTCTCCCCTCTTGGAGAGTAGATAGGAGCAAAAAATTTCAGCATTGAGTTACTTTGTTGGCTTATGCAGAAAAGTTCGACAATTCAGAGAATATCGGACGCAAGAGCAAGCGAAGAGATCTCAATTTTTTTTTTAGATTTCGAGCTCCAAACGAACTAAAACTAAAGTAGAGCAGGCGCCAGAGGTGAAGGGGCACCTAGTCACAGCCCCTTCCGCGCCCTTTACCTCTGGTACCCTGGGCAGGCGCCCAGGTGCACCCAACCCTAACACCGACACTGCCTTCAATCAATATCATTCTATTGGACCAACTTCTTATCATTTTGATATCTTTCACAACACAATCACACTTCGCTTCCCGTTTTGTCTGGTCCCTTTTGAAACACACTCGGGTAGATAAAAGGCCCCTTTACTTATTCATGACAAGTTATAAATACTTCTGAATTGAACCAACATGGATCTGGTGTCCCACTAACCTAGCCTTCAGAGTGTAACAAGTTAAATGTCAGGCTAAGACTTGAGTTAGTTTATATTTAGGACAATCAAACGAATGGAGTTTTGATGGAAGGCAGTCTATGTGAATGTTTGATGAAGAGAATGTTGATTGTGGAAGATATTTCTAGTTTCGTTATTCTTTTAAAAAGAACCAACTTCACTTCTACCTACGAACCGCCTACCTTTGTAGGTTTTTTCTACAAAGGTAGGCGGGTTAATTTATATGTAGATACAAGGTTAACTATTAAAATATAACTCCCATTAAATTAATTCAAGTTTAATTACGTTTTTTTATTATTATATATTTAATGATTTTGTCGGAATGTTCAACATACATTGTGCAATATTACACCATGTTACAAAAACTATCAACATTTATAAATAACGTATTAATAGCTATGCCCAATAATGATCAGTCGAAAACTGACAAAAAACGGCGTTACGAATCTGTCAATAAATTTAAATTAATCGTATCGTAAGTCATTACCAAGGCCATTCAGAGTCATTATCATTGGCACAGCGTACGGCCTACTTTACATGATGCCAGTGATTCGGTCAAGTGGTCAGTAGTTTATGACAGTATTGCCTAACGGAACGCTCCATAGAATTGACAAAGCATTTTTCGAAGTTTTTTTTTTTTTTTCTCGAAGCTGAGGCTCGGTATCTACCTAGACTATTGCCAACTATGTATATTGGAGTCGACTTCCAGTGTAACCTGATGCAGTAAAATACTGGTATTCAGACCAGTATTTTACATGGAGCGACTGCCTATCTGACCTCCACAACCCAATTTCTGGGCAATACGATACCCCTTAGTAAGACTGTTTGTCAGAATTTCAGGCTTCTAACTACCAGTAAAGACTGTCAAAGATCTTACTAATGACAGCCGAGACCAATGGCTTAATGTGCTTTCCGAACCTCAGAAGGGTTTTAACATGTCATGATAGACGGTCACCCATCCATGGACCGACCAGTGCGGCTGTTATTATTTAGCCTCGAGCCTCTCTACTTACTAGTGGCTCTAAGTGGCTCAAAGAGCGCTTAGTTGCTGAAATATGTTTTTGTTTACGTTTTCAACCACCTTATCTCCGCCATTTTGAAAAATCTCGAAAAACTGAATCGACAAAAAAAAAATATCCAAATAATTATCGAATCTGCTTACAAAATTTCACGAGAATCGGTTGAGAAATGCGACCTGTAGAGGAAAACAGTTGGACATCCCGACATACGAAAGCATTTTTGGCCAAGCTGACACGGTGACGCTTCGCGCTCGCTCGGTCAATTAAAAACTGCAGTGGTAATTGAAAAGATCGATTTCGGGTGGTTAGAATCGATTTTTTAATAGTTTTTTTCTGATTTCATATTATGCAGACATTGGCATGATTATTAAATTACTGACGCAGCTGCTACAGACGTCTGAACATGACAATAGAATAGAATAGAATAGAATAGAATAGGTCTTTATTTGCTTAGAATGTAGGTACATAAAAATAAGTTGTTAAGTTATAAGTAGGATCCATGTACATTCTGCCTTAGTATAGCATGCAAATGTAACACAAAGTAGAGGATATTAACAATATTACAAAAATTTGTCATTTAAGAAATCCTGCACAGAATAATAACATTTATCTACAAGTAATTCTGTGAAACGTTTTTTAAATTGTTGCAACAGTAATTTTTTGATTTGGTCTAGTATTTTATTAAAGATTACAGGAGCCATACAAATCACATTTCTTTTCAATAAGCTAGTTTTAAATACGCCCGTGCATAATAGATTCTGGTATTGAGATCTCATAGCTGTACCTCGTTTTCTAGTTTCTATTAAAGATCACTGATATTGTTTCGTGCTGAGTTGTAAAATGAACATCAATTGTTACGCCTGCGCAATATTTAGTCCTACACTGTAGTGGCGAAATACTAAGCTTAATTTCGCATTACAACATTTTTAACATATTTTAACAATTACTACAAAACAAAACATAATGAGTAGGAACCAAAATTTGGTTTCAAACTCAAACATTAGGTAAACAGAGTGTGAGAAGTTTCGAGATAAGTATCTGTAACAGACATAAAATACGGGAAAGTTGTTTTGTATCAATGAATATGGGCCTGCGCCCACTGGCGGCACGGCACGGCAAGAGATTATTGTGCAACGTTAAAGGATTTTATTTCTGTAAATAGGTTTGTACAAACACTTTTACACGTCAATCATATTTTAAAAACTCGATGAGGTCAGCGTTTCCTATCTGACTACTCTGAGAAGAAAGGCCGAAACAAACTCAGAGGTCAGTCCTCTTTTAAAGTCCAGACATAATCTTGGTCAGATCATTTGAAGACTCTTTTGAAGAGTCTTTTGAGGAAAAACCATACAGATTGAGTGGACCTGTCCAGTCAGTGCACGCATTTGTCAGTAATCGTGCAGCTCAACTCAGAACTTAAGGAGCTCAACGATTCGACGAACAATACCAAAGAAAGGACAATTGGGTAGGCTACAAAAATTACTCGAACTGCCAGACTAAGATTAAAACTAGCTGAGAGGGAAAAAAAAACAACTATGACCCACATAATCTTCACATTCACGAATAAGAATATAAATTAAAAGTATGATACTAAAGTTGAATTTTTAATGAACGCCTAAGGACGCCGTGGCATCGTTGCCGTCAGAATGCGCTTACATGCAGTGATACCGAAAAATCCTCTGCCGTGCCGTGCCGCCAGTGGGTGCAGGCCTTTAATCGACAATCCCTAGAATAAATTAGTGCAGTAACGGTTTAATCTACAAAGATACAAATAAACTAACGAGCCTATGATTTCTCAAACCAACATTGCACAACTGGGCCCCAAATCTGTATGGTAATTATTATTCCCCGCGTAATCTTACCACGTCAATATCGTGTCTTGTAGAAACGGTTTCGTTTATTGTATCATAGAATGTCGTGGTTAGATAAGGAATTGACGTGGTTTCTAAGTAAAGAATCGTAAAGTGGTCATAGTGAATTAGGGCCCCGGCTCAAGTCACTTGTGTATTATGAAAGAGGCTGTAGGTTTGTTTAATTAATACGAGATCATTCTTCATTGCTTGATTAATAGATCTGCTGACCTATCTAAAACAATATCAAAATAGGTACTTAACAGAGTGAGTATGCAAATGTGTTTAATAAGTCGTAGGTAAATAGTAATGTGTTATTAAATATGGTAAATTTCATGAAAGGAGACTAAGGAATTATTTCAGAAGCAGGGTCTAGTATTTCTCTAACAAAATGTAGCCAATTGCGAGTCGGACACGCACATGAAGGGTTCCGTACCACCAAAACAATAGATATTATTTTAAAATTCTTTAGTAAAAAAAACCCGTTTCTTGTATGGGGTCCCCCTTTAATGTAACTGTATTTAATAGTAGTAAACACACACTCTGTGAAAGTTTCAAGTATCTACCAATTACGTTTCAAAAGATACAGCCCTGTGGCAGACAGACGGTAAGCGGAGCCTTAATAGGTTCCGGTTGGCAAAATATGGGTACGGAACCCTTAAAGTAGCGATCACAAAATATCCGTCTGCTAAGAGTATAGTAAAGGTTTTTGAAAGCCTATGACGGACTGATGTAACGTAGATTTGTGGCTGATTGTTAATTAGCCTATTAAGGAAGGTGCAATATCTGGAATCACTAAGTCATCGAATTTATCTTCACCACCGATATCTGTACGAGAAAACTCTTTATCATCATTAGGTACCTTGGATATCAAAATGAGAATATGAACAATTCCATTAAGTCTCTCCGTCATTGATAGACCACCTCTTTTAAAGGAGGCTCATTTAAACCTATTTGCTTTATTTATGCGACTTTTAAAGTAAATTGTAACGTGGGAAGGCACTTGCAGAAATAACTATGTAAGTACTCGTATGAACCAGAATAATAATGTTTTATTCACGACTTAGTACAACTGTTGTTAGTTTTTAGTAGCCATGTAATGTCTGAATGTTGTAAATGAAACACGTTTTATTATTAAAAAAAATATGTTACTAGATTCTACAACAGACAAAGTTGTAATGACTCAAATTTTGCATGTCCTAGAACCTAATATAGTTTAGATTCTAATGGTCTTGTAAAATGCTCGAACCTAAGAAAACTACCCATCTTCACGATAGTCGACCACCGAATATCAGCATCAACATCAAAATCTATGAAAAAAAAACAACGTCAGCCACCGACTGATTGTCCATTGTTTTTCACACATTCTCACAGACGTTAAAAGAAAGACGATTCTACTAATAGATAATCAAAACAAAAGACTAACTATTACACTTCTTGGTCCCCAGGTACAACGTCGAAAGTAACGGCGGACGATCTTCACTATGGAGACAAATCCTGTATGCTGAACCTCACTCATGTCTCTCTGAGTGATTTGCCTGTTGTCTGCGAAAAGGTCAACTCGAGCGATATGTAAGTACTTTGCATTCATTCTTCTACGGCCACGATTTTAATCGTTGCGATTTTTAAACTGCCAAATAAAATCGCAGACGAAAATAATTTTACAAACGAATCCTCAAGAGATTTTTACCGCAGTGCGCAGACTAGTACGAGTATATTGGTATTGTTCACAGATTCGCAATTATTATCCGCCACGATTTAAATTCGTAGTGCGCTCTAAGCCTATAGTTTGTTAATATGTTGTTGTCAAACGGACAGGCAGCGCTTCTAGCGATACAAAACATAAAATGTTCATCACACCAAAATCACTCGATTTAGTATATTTTTAAAGTTACAGAGATAACAAGATCAAAAACAATGAACATACAATTCTATTTGAAATAAAATAATTGGAAGATTTATTGGAGGTCTTCTACATTTATATACACAAAAGGTTCAATAAGATAGCCATGCTCGAAGCCGTAACCATTATGAGATAAATCGAATTATGTGTTACAAGATTAACTTAGGTAATATTCTTTTAATAATATCACATTGAGAAGATTGATAGTAATCACCCTGTTCTACAGAAATATTTCGAAAAGTAATTTATTTTCCTGCCGGCTCGGTCCCTTGATAATGTTAGGACAAGAAGTTGGCTGTCAACTTGATTAACTTATAGTGACACCTACATCTACTAATTAACTATTAACTTAATTGATATCCACAATACATTTGAAGGAAGGGGAGGAAGAGGCGTAATAGGCACCATCAATTGCATAATTAGCCTAGAATGTTCCCACTACTGGAACACAGGCCTCCTCTCTGTGAGAGAGAGTGGGCCATAATCCACCACGCGGGACAAGTGAGGGTTGGCAGATGTCACATGTCCTCAAATTTTTGGTTCTAGGACTTGCCGGTTTCCTCTCGATGTTTTTTTTTTACCGGTTTGGGAGCAATGGTGTTTTTTTTTATCTTTGTTTTAGTCATATCAAACTTTTTAGGGAAAGAAAAATTGGAAAGCTGACCGGAAAATTGGAAGAATCGGGAAAAACTGAAAGTGGTTTTTATGAGATTTTTGTATGAATTGTTCAAAGAACATGACAACGTCTGTAGGTTCAGCTAGTTAATAAAAATGTAGGTAAATGATTATTCATAAATAAATCTAAATAAATAATAATATATGAAAAACCGCTCAGGAAGTAATAAATGCTTATAAATCATAAACTGCGTGCCTACTAGTGGTTTTAAATAACATAAAAATATTTATGAGTCACAAAGTATTTTATAGTTACGAAGGCCAGTCATTAGGTTCTAGGAATATTAATTATATGACAAATTGTCGCTGTGGGCAGGTGGGCAGGAAGCTAGTATACAGGGTGGCCTAGGGACATCGACGCAAAACCTGTTACAATGGATTCAGTAAATGATTCTGGATGCGTAGATTTTTTTTCCCGTGTATTCAAAAAATAAAAGAGCTGTTTAAAAACAAAATCATGCAGAATCATGAACTGAATCCATGGTGACAGGTTGCGCGTCGATGGCGTAGCCACCTTGTTTATCTGTATACATTTAGTTGGTCGTAAAAAATCATCTGTTTCCTACAAAGTGCACTACCTACGCTGTCAAAATTTATGGAACAGGTTTTTATTTAATAATCGACGAAAAAATTCAGCGATGGCGGCTCAGAATCATGTTCTGAATACGTGGTAACCGGTTGCGCGTGATCTCCCTACCACCCTGTATACACCCATGTGCATACAGTATCAGGTCGTAAACATCCAAAGTTCTAGTTACATTGACATAATCACGATGCTTGGGCAATGGAATGGCGAGTGTGGATGCGGTAAAACTTGTGTCTACCGTCTTGACAACCTGAGGCTCGGCGCAAACGGTCCACCGACCACAGCCACTGGTGGCCAGCGACAGCGACTTAACACACTTTTTCATATATTTTGTATAGACGCGCCGCACACGTGTACCCGGTGGCAGCCACTTGCTACAACAGTGTCCGTGGCTCGCCACTTGTGGTCGCTACGGGCCACACCAGGGGGTCTACTCTCTAAGCGCGAAATACGTAGTTTCAGCCGACGTTACGGGCACTTCGTACTCCGTATCACCTACGAACATAAGATTAGTTTGAGGCCCGATCTAAGAATGAATGAAACTACGATGTGACAGTTGTCCCTACTCCCGATGTGGTTTTACCTGTTCGAAAAAGTTAATTAATCAGGTGTAAGGTTCACTCCAACGTTTCGTACTACTTTCGGACGGGCCTGTGTCTTCGTTGACGGACTTAGAGAGTAGACCCCAAGACGCCGACACCCGCCACTGTCGCATTGCTCCATGCCCCGCGCAGTTAACCGTTAGACTAAAATATGGCAGCTTCCGAACACCGGTGGCTGTCTCTCGCTTCTGACACTGTTACAAAAGTGGCAGTAGCGCGCGACAGCCACCAGTGGCTGTGGTCGGTGGCCCGTTTGTGCCGAGCCTTAGTCATCTACCTCTTTTCGAATCAATGATACAATTTCTATTTAGTTATAGTTAATTTGGCTCAATAAGTGGCCAGTGTGACCACGTTAACCAGTCTTACTAAGGGGTATCGTCTTACCCAGTAACTGGGTTGTGGAGGTCAGATATTAGGCAGTCACTCCATGTAAAATACTGGTAATCAGCTGCATTCGGTTAGACTTGAAGCCGACCCCAACATTGTTGGGGAAAGCCAGGCAGAGGATGAGGTGGCCACGTTGATCTAAGTCGTAAAGGACACTTATGTAGCAGTTATAGGCTTTACCGTGCTAGGAACCAAAGGGCAGTTAGATATTCAAGGCCAAGGTCAACTCAATAGTTAAGGGGGGGGGGGGTTAGGGGATCTAAATGTATTTGATGAATTTTATTTTAATTGCAATTGTATAATGTTATTTTCTAATTTTAATTTTTCAACACTATGTATCTATATTGTTATGAAATAAATTACTTATGACTTATGATTCAGAGCTAAGCATTTCCCAATAAGAATCAGTTCTTTCAATGATTGTTATTTTTAACCGACTTCAAAAAGGAGGAGGCTCTCAATTTGTCTGTATGTTTGTTATGCGATCTTTGGCAATTTTTAAGCGAATTCGTATTTTTTTTTTTTGATTCGGTTTACCTCAGGCGTGGTCCCATATAAAGTTTATTAACTTTTCTTGGGTAGTCTTTCAGTTAGTAATACGTTAGTTCAATAATACGTATTTTTTCCACTTAGTGTAGGTACGAGTATATTAACGATGTTATAATAAGTTTCTGTCACTGTTATTTACATAGCAAGTAGTGGTTATACGATTTTTTGTGGGGTAGTTACCACAACTAAAAACTGAGAAATATTTTTTTTTTACAAAAAAACCAACCGACTTCCAAAAACAAAACACTATGAAGTAAAAAATAAAAAATAACGTAGTTTTTTTATCTTGTTAACGAATTTGGCTATTGACCTACCTCAAGCTTTAAAATTATAAAATAAATAAAATTAAATGATACAACATTATAAATTATCTATCATCCATCCACTTCGGTTAATCATGTAGTTAAAAGCTAAAATATGTTAATTCATTCGAAATATTATATTTTTTACCTCCATAAGTGTGAATACCAGATTATATTACATCAAGCTATTTAATAGTAAAAAAAAACGTAACACGTTGAATAACATTACGTAATCAATGACAGAGTTCACAATTAAATATTCTAATCCGGTAATAAATGGGTCAAGACGAGCAAGAAGTAAATTATTCATTCCAATTTTAAATATCGATCGGAACCAACTGTCAGACTAATGAAGATCGGTCGGATCCGACACCGGCCTGGCACAATAATCTTTTATAAACCAAGCCGTGCAAAAAGCATTCTGGACAATTTTACCGATCCTCGCCTTTGCGCAGTTCCTTAAATAAATGAATGTAACAATGTGAAAATTAAAGGAGCTTTTGAAACATTTTCCTTGTGGCAGAATTGAGGAAAGGCCATGAGGCAACATTAAAATAATTATTAAGCATTCAAACAATCACGCTCGCTGTACCTAACTGACTATATTACAATTCTTTGGAAAAAAAATATTAACAACCATTTAGCATATTTCATAATTTTCAACCATCATAAAATTCCTGAGGCCTTCATTAGGTCATCGGTCTACCTCGTGAGAGGCCATGAATTGAGCTGACGCGGGAAACCTCTGGATGCGGGGAAGCACAGGACCAGCCGATGTGGCGAAGCTTGGGGGAGGCCTATGTCCAGCAGTAGACATCTATCGACTAAACTGATAATGACAATGATGATGATCATACAATTAACAGACTAGTCTCTAGATGACAAGATGACTTGCAATTACGAACGCAAGCTTGTTTAAAACCAATAATATTGTATCCGACTCATGAATATGCATTTTATAACTTCGATCATAAAACTATGACTCATACGAAACTGCGTCTTAGTCAATATTGACTACAGCTTACCTCATCATAACCTAACCATAGACCACAAAATCGCCGCGCCAGCAGCGTCTAAAGACGGCAGTACTGTAGGTTTAATAAAATTCGTGGCGCCCAAGTGAAAGAAAGAATAAAAACTAAAGTAAATTTTCACTTTTTTTTTGTTTTTTTTTTTGGAAGTCGGTTGTTTTTTTGTAAAAAGGTTTTTATGTTTCACTTTTTAGTTGTGGTACCTACCCCACACAAATTCGTATACCGCTACTGTATATGTAAATAACAGTGACAGGAAATTATTAAAATATCATCAATAAAAACTAAGTGGAAAAAATACATAGTATTAAGGATAACTCAAAAACTACTGGTCAGAACTTGATCAAATTTATAGGGGACCACATGAAAAGCACCTGCTTTCAAATAAATATAAAAGAATCATCTAAATCGGTTCACCTAGAAAAAAGTACTGAGCTAACACACATTTTAAAAAAACAGTCGAATTGAGTACAACCTCCTTTTTTAGAAGTCGGTTAAAAAAAGATCAATTTGTCTCAGACATAAAAACTGCATATAAAAAAGATAAATAAGTTAATTCGAATAAAAAAATAAAACAGATCTATAATCAGAATCACGAGTATTTACGAGCACATAACAGACTAAGTCGGCAGCCGCACATCGTCGTGACTGTGACAAGAAGGCTTCTACTCAGCATAATCCTATGCTGTGGGGCATATGCGGGACCCACAGTACAGCGCTCATTGGACGTGCGTTGAGTGCACACCGTATGGGGGTCTACTCTCAAAGCACGAAATCCGTAGTTACGCCCGAAGTTACGGGCATTACCTACTCCGTATCACGTACGGACTTAAGATAACTCCGGGGCCCGAAGTAAGAATGGATGAGAACACTATTTGACAGTTGGTTGTCCTTACTCCCGATGTGTTTTAACCCGTCCGAAAAAGTTAATTAATCGAGAGTAGGGTTTATTCCGATGTATCGAACTACTTCCGGACAGGCCCGTATCTTCGTTCACGGACTTTGAGAGGCCCTCTGTCACGGACCGCCATTCAAAGCCGTCAGTTTCTAATCGTCATGTGTGCCGCAAGATAAGTCTGCGCTCGTGTCTGACCTTCGAGACTATATCCCTGCCACCACTTTTAATCACTCTCGACCTAATGATAGCGATTAATTACTTTGGAAAACACGGAACACAGCACACTCTCTTGACACCTGATTGTATAAACGTGGAGATGGCGGCAAACGATTATTTCAGATTTCGGCCGCGCGCAGACTTATTTTGCGCGCACGCTAGTGCAAGTATGACATGCTTGGATTGTAAGGAAACTGTTGCCAATGCCGCCTCTCAATCTTCGTGCTCTATGGCTAGAACTTTACTGGCGGTGACATAAAACAGATATTTTATTTAGTCAATTGATCTCAATTAGACCAGACTATTTAGATTAGTATCTGTCCATTGAAGCGTGACAAACATTTCTGTTCATTATTTTAATTAAGACTGATATTGAGAGGGCATTGGGTAGAGACAACGTAAAAACATTGGTATATCACTTTGTCCAATATCCGGCAATAGACTTTGTTATTGATATCGCTGAGTAATAATAAATTGATTGTTTATACAAATTAACTTTTTGTTCAACACTGCTTAACATAAGCCGTTAAAGTGAACGGTTGTTAGTAGGTAACTTATAATTAAGATACAGGACGTATAGACAGGGTTATTTATAATTCTACGTATTCCTTGCAGGACGTCATGATAGGGTTAAATTTATTTATTTATTTATCTTTATTTCAGGTAGAACCCATAAATGTGTTAGTATTCCTTAACCTATGTTAGTATATTAGACTAAAACACACACTAACTAATAATAATTAATTACGCCATCTCACGGAGACACCTGGCAACAGTACATGCACTGCGCACAGGTGCCCCATAAGGTGGCCCTCAGTCTTACTAGCAATAACACTCAGAAGACTGTTGTCGCTGCCCCGCATTCGACGCAGTAGTGAAGCGGATCTTTTACGAATGATCGCAAAGAAGTCGTCTGTACGCGCTACTGCGAACATTCCTGACGCGCTACAGAAACGAGGCAGCGACAGCAGTATCCGAAAAGCATTATTGTACTGCACACGCAGGGCATTAAAGGTTTTTTGCGTGTATCTGGTCCACAGACTGCAAGTATAAAAGGTCTGGCAATAAGCCCTAAACAGAGTAATCTTGACATTGCTGTCGCACTTTGCAAATCTGCGGGCCAGCATGTTGCATCTTACGGTCAACGCCCTCCGATCCCTCTCAATATCACAGTTATCAGTGCCATCCTCTGTAACCCAGTGACCAAGGTACTTGAACTGTTTTACTCTGTTTAGAGTGGCACCACAGAGCGAGACTGGTGGTACAACTTCATAGGTCTTGTTTTGTGCCATAAAAACTAACAGCTCGCTTTTCTTGGCATTATACCTTAGTCCATGGGCTCCAGCATAGCACTCACATATATTTAACAGCTTCCTAAGAGCACTGATCGACGGACTCAGCAGCACCATATCGTCAGCATAACTGATATTGTTGAAAGACACACCATCGATCGTGCATCCGATGCCAGTGCTGCTGAGTTCCTCGATCAGCTTATTCACATAGATGTTAAACAACTTGGGGGAGGTCAGACCCCCCTGCCTCACCCCGCACTCTAACCTGTACACATCTGAGTATGAGCCTGCCCATCTCACAGCGTTGTGTTGGTTATCGTACCAGAACTTTAGGACATTAATTATTTCTGGCGGCAGGTTAGCTTCATTAGACAACTTTTCCCACAGGATGTCATATGAGACGAGGTCGAAAGCACTGGATAAATCCAGGAAGCATGCATACACAGGTGTCCTCCTCCCAGTGTAATATTGCACTGTACTCTTAAGGGTCATGATTGCAGTCTCAGTTGATAACCCATCCCTAAAACCAAACTGTCTGTCGTTAATTTTTAATTGTTTACCTAGACAACGGTCAAGTAAACAATCAAAAACTTTCGCTGTAACCGTTGCCAAGGATATCGGTCTGTAATTATTAACATCAGACATATCACCGGTCTTATTCTTAGGAACGGGCACCACCACTGTTTTCACTAGATCAGCCGGCAGATAAGAATGGCTGACACATAGGTTGAATAGTAAGGCAAGAACCCTTGGGAGATGAACACCTGCGTTCTGCAGATGCTCAATACTTAAACTATCGTGACCAGGTGACTTACCCCTGGACTTGTTTTTGATGATGGAAGACACGTCACGGGCAGTGAAACGTACACTTAGGTCATTATAGCTTACATTCGATGTTTGGTCTGCTGGACCCAGAGGTGGATCAATTTTGAAACGCTGTCGGAATAAGTTAGCAATATCGACCAAGTCACTTTTGCCCCCAACACTCGAAGGGAGACTCAACTCAGGATTCAACCTTTTCGTTTCTCTCCAAAAGCTTCCAAAATTCCTCGCCGAGTGGCGAGAAGCGATAATGTCCATCTTAATTTGCTGCTGGTTATTTTGACACCACTTAAGCTTTTCCTTGAAAGCTTTTCGAGAGTCACGCATTTGGCTATAAATGGGTCCCTTAATTTCTTGCATTTTAACCCTAGTATGACGTCCTGCAAGGAATACGTCGAGTTTCAAATAACCCTGAATATATACGCATCCCTTGAAGTAAGATTAAAATAATATCTACTGCTTTAAGAGGTGGTGGTAGGCCCCCAATAATGAGCTTGCTTTTTGTTGTAAATTACTATTCGGTTGGTAGTTATTCTGTTTCTATGGTAAAAGAGGACGCTCAAAGCAATATTGTTGGCAAAAGGCCTCAGTCTGTTTTTTCGATATTCGTAGAAAGCAAGTAGCCTTTCTTCAAAAAGTCCTGGAGTGAGGTTTTTTATACCGACTAACTTAAACTGAAGCTTACTAAACCAAAAAAAACTTATTACAATAAGTTAAAGTTGCAAAATTACTACAATTTGGTTGGTAGCTAGAGTTTGGTGGAGCCGAAGAAGCGAAGCGAAGAATATTGTGGCCAGTAGACAACCAATGTGGAAGCTGAAATCAATGGAGGTCAGATAATCAGTCGCTCCATGTAAAAAACTAGTATTCAACTGCATCTGCGGGGTGATTGCGTAACACAGTAACAGTAGGAATGGCTGTCATTTTGACAGTTCAACAACATACATTGCGTTATTTACGTTGTTGAGCAGACAAATTTTCCGAACATATGAAGCAATGGATTAGCAATACGCTTCAAAATGATTCAGATTGTGATTAATAGTGTGTTACGCAAATAGGGTGCCGGTCAGACTGGAAGCTGACCCCAACATAGTTTGGAAAAGGGTAAGCAGATGTTGATGAGCTTTAAGTTACTGTTTTTTCAGTGAACTTAGGCAAACTATTATAATAATTATTGTGATAATCGATATAAAGAACTGTAGGTACCTATAAACGGTAATAGGCTACAAATGGTTCCATATAAAAGACATCAATATTTTTTTAGACATTTATTTAACCAGAACGACATAAAGCCAATTACACTGCTTAGACACATTACAAGTTATGTATTACACATAAGGTAGGTAGATACAAAATATAAAAAATATTGACTTAATAATATAAGTAACGTTATAAATTATTAACCCTTTCACTCAGTCTTCTCGATAATCATAATCTTCTTTTGATAGATAAAATAAAAAATATTGACATAAATATTATAAATTATTAACCCTTTCACTCAGTCTTCTCAATAGTCATCATGCCTACCAGCTTTTAAGAAACACTTTTGAAAGTCAAGACACACCCATGTGATATGTGATTTTTTAAGTTCATTATACTTAAAAACTTGAAAGCTGATTCTTGCTGTCAACAAGTTTAAGGGAAGTCCCATGACGTCATTGGACATTTTTCTTGCCTCAGATTTATTAAGGTTTACCATTAAGTGCCTTTTCCAAAACCACAAAGTATCCAATCACTCAAATAGAAGGAAAATAAACAGCTTTAAAACGAGGATGAGAATGTTAATTAACAAGTTAATATCAATATTTTTACCCGTAGGCACTTTGAATAAACCTACACTTAGTGGTGGCACTTAAGAGGGTGTTTACACTAAAGTAACATAGGGCAAGAAAAACTAAAATTTAAAATAGTGCTCGCAATACAATAGAATACTCTTTATTATGTACACCATAAAAATTACACATATAAATGTAGAAATTTTACATAGGGTGACACAATGGGCGGTCTTATCGCTAAAAGCGATCTTTTACAGACAACCTTTGAATGGATTCAAGCGAGAAGGAGAGACAATAATGCAGGTAGTCAGTGGTGTACCATTTACATTTACAACATATACTTAAATACATAAAACATATACTAAACATGAAACAAGAACAAGGAAACTAAATGTAATGATGATGTTTAAGGAGAGAGGAAATGTCCAATTTAACCATAGTGGACTCCGTTCGGAGTCGGTAAGGGTCAAGCTTACAAAAAAACGTAAGCTCAATAAGGATCATGAGGAATGAGTCAAATAACATAAACATACATAACTTCACGCCTGTATTCCCCAAAGAGTTAGGCAGAGGTGCACCTATAGTACACCCACATTTCGTCAGTTATGTTTAAGTCCCATGTAAAACAGGGCGAGCCTATTGCCATTAACCGGGCACAAATCCAAACTCCGGGCTGCTACTGAGAAATTCCAGATGGACTAATCTAGTAACACTCTGCCCGACCCGGGAATCGAACCCAGGACCTCATGCTCAGAAGAAGCGCTTGTGACCCCTACACCAACAAGGCTGTCAAATAAGGACAACGAGGAATGAGTCGATTATCATCCTTATTCAAGAAAATTAGGTATTTCCATTTTACTCTATGATTTCACTTCCTATTACCACCATATACTCCGAACATCGAGTAGAACGGAATCACACTTATTGTGAATGCAACTTAGTCCGACACTTAAGTAGGTAGGTACCTACACAAGGCCCACTTGCGCGTTCATGGGTTATCCAAAATAACTCGGAGGTAACAGCTAACTCAGGGTTAATCAAATAATTTATCTTGCGCCACCAAGAGTTTAAAGGTAAAGCTATAGTTAAACTTTTAAATATTTAACCCATCGATGTGGGAGAGTTAAGTCGCTAAACTCTGGGTTCTAGTTAGTAATGTCATATTAAATTGACGTTAAGAGATACCGCTGATAACTGGAAATTTGGTACAATATTAGCAGCCATATAAAAATTAATATTTATGCCACTCATATAAAACTAAACACAAATTATAAAAAACTTAAATCTTATCTGACGTTTTAAATACGACTTAAATCTCCAGAGAAACCACATACAATACGATTACAATAATATTTCATGTTAGAAAATTCAAAGACAAGAAAGGATTACGTATCGTAATGTAGTGTCAAAGAGATTTATACAATTTCCGTTCATTGTTCGTTCATAATTTTTTTGTCAGATTTAAAATCAGGGCACAGACATTGCAATTCTATTTTATGCTTCGTCGATGGAACTGCAATGTTCCCAACTCAAAAAAACACGAATGTCAGGTTAACTAACCCGGTGGTACTTTTAAGTGGCGCAACGCGTAATAAGGGTTAAAATGTTAATTATTTAACTCTGAGTTTACGAACTCTACATTTATTCATTTTTAACCCGACTAAAAGTGCAAGTGGGCCTAGCTTATCCAAACAGTTATTGACCATAATTGACATACCGACTGTTTTTACGCTTAAGATAATATAATTTACGGTAAGGAGCCCAATTACCGGTGTTTACTCTAAAGCAGGGGTAATAGGTATCTGTGTGCCTAATCGGTTAGAAATACTTACTTGTTTTTACTTAAATTTTGTCATTTGGCACAAAGTTTAAATGAGATACAGGTACCTACATTATTAGAGCCAATAAGTACAAGGAAAAAACATTTTGCATGTTTTAAAGAAAGGTTAAGAAAAACTTTTTTATCTTTGGAACCCATCAAAGCCTGATTATGCAAATTGTATATTTCAATTAAAAAGTAAAGTTTTAATAAAGGTATTTATATCTATAAAATGTATAGTTAAGGAAAGATAATTAAATTGTTAAAAAATAAGAACCTGTTTGCACGCGATGCAGATCGAATTGTTATAGCCAGTTATAAAATAAATAAGTTTATTTATTTGAAAGCTTACTATAAAAGACTACCAAACATATTCACAAAAAAAATTACCAACAGTTTTTTTAGGAACCTGTCCTTGAAAGGTACCACCGACCTTTTAAAAGCTCACTTAACCTTAGTATGTTATTTATTTATCAGACCTTACATTTAAAATCCTTTAAATAAATCGTTGTTCAGCTCGAACACCAGCAATCACTGTAGGTGTCTAACTTTATCATATCAATCGATTTGAATATCGATCGTTTTAAACATAAACATGGCGGAAATAAATCGACATCGATCAATCATCGACATCACATGGGTAGATTGGGCCTCTTAATTATATAGGGACCACCTTAGAAATAATAATAAAATATGAGCCACGACTCACCATGTATAGCCACTAGCCAGTATTCGCCAGTTACAGTATATAATCTGTGGCCAAGGTCAGCTGAACATAATCTCCATAATAATCAAGAAACAATAAATTGTAATTAAGTATTTACCTACCTATATTATTTTTAATAAATACTTAATGACTGGACAATAGGTTGTTAAGAATTACGTTTTTTTATTTTTCATACTAAGTAACTACATTTAGGACGTTAATGAAGATGAATAAATCTTGAATTTACGCAGTAATTTAATAATTAAAATATTGTGAATTACAACACATTAAGAGTACCTAAAGATTTACATATAAAATAAAAGCAGATATTTAATTCCTATTATGTTGATTTTAACGTGATAGAGCATGAAATGAACATATTAAAGAACATCCAATCATGGAAGTATTCGTAGGTACCTACGTAATAAAAGATAAAAAGAAAAACTTTCTAATTATTGGAAAGTTAAAGATTTGATAAGCAGTCCTAAGTCATCAAACATCGACAACTAAATTCAAAGTCAAATAAAAACTCACGAAGTCACACGGCACAACGAAAGCTTTAATCATTGCCGGAAAACTTTGTTCAACCACTTTGTGAACCTTCAGTTTTGCATACTGTCCACAGAAGTCTAGATATACTACATTATTACAACAACAAGGCCAGGTAACCTAGGTTCTTATCAGGTATAATATAAAAGAAACCATTAAACGTTTAGTATACGCAACTTTTTGCAGTTACGCGGAAGTGAGCAAAAAAAAATGAATACCAAACATGGTGGCAGGATCTGTTTTGTCACTTCTTATTGCTCATGGGCTCTCAAGAAACGTTTTTTGTAATGTCCAGCCGAGTTTCTATCAAATTTATTGGTATATCGTGACTTGGCAAGCTGTTTTTCGAAATTGAATAGCGCGGAATAAAAAGTTTGTCGCGTGCTCTTGTTTGGTGTTAAATTGGTTTACTGGAATCTTTTAGAACTTTAAGAGTGTAATAGGTGTTTTTATTACGTGCTGTTAATGTTTGCCACAAAATCTAGACTGTTCTATTATGCTAGGCCCACGGTCTGTGGCTCAAAATGAATAGTCGCGAAACATAATACGAATGTTCTCTAACTATACATATTATAAATTAAAGTTGCTTTTCGTGTTTGTCTGTGTAACCGCGTTGTTCTTATAAAGAACGCAACGGATATCGACGCGATGTTCACGTTCAGTTATAAAAATATTTCGGAGGGTTTACATGCATACATAAATATTAAACTAACATATAATAAAAAACGTCGATGTTTTGGTCCTCGTTGGTCAAGTGGTCGCAAGCGCTACTTCTGAGCACGAGGTCCTGGGTTCGATTCCCGGGTCGGGCAAAGTGTTATCGGGTTTTTCCATCTGGAATTTCTCGGTAGCAGCCCGGAGTCTGGATTTGTGCCCGGTTGATGGCAATAGGCTCGCCCCCTATTACATGGGACTTAAACATAACTGGCGAAATGTGGGTGTGCTATAGGTACACCTCTGCCTAACCCTTCGGGGAATACAGGCGTGATGTTATGTATGTGTGTCGATGTTTTGACAAGTCGTAAAACCATGCAAAGCAAGGGCGGGTCGCTAGTTATAAATTAAAGCTGAGCGTTGTCCACTATTTCCAATTACTTAATGAACTTTTATAGGACAAGTTAATATTGACGAAGTGTGAACCAGAACGGCCATATTTTTTACCTAGAGTGTTTGTATTCCAACATTATAATTCATACTTCTAAGCACCATAATTACTACCCAATTAATCAATACACTAGCAATGTGGTTTTGTTACAATATAACTGCCACAAAAACACGTATGTTTATAAATTCGAGTAGCTTTTGCCTCTTCAATTATACTATACTTAATCTATTCCAATAACGAGGTTTATGTTTTTAGGGCATTACCTACCTTAATCAAATTAGCACCTAGATACGAAGACACAAGAACCAAGACCCAAGAATGATCTTATAAAAAAAAAATAAGAGTTGGTAAAGTTGGAATTTCACGGCTTACATAATCAGCCTATAATGTTCTCACTGCTGGAACACAGGCCTGCTATCGGTGAGAGGGAGTAATCCGTTTATACATTATTATACATTTTTTTCTTTTTTACATATATTTCTTAATTTATTAATTATTTTATTATTTCAATATATATTATTATTATTTATCAATTTATTATTATTTGTGATTAATTATATACACGTGAAACTATCAATGAATAACTAAGTTTCCGCTACTAGTTTCGTAATGTAAATCCGGCATTAGGGCTTTGCTCCACCTGCCAATGATGATAATGATGAAATCAAGCAAGTTATCATCAAGTTAATTGACACTTCACCTCTAACTGCGCTGCACTTGCATATTGTATAACATGAGACCAATAAAGCCAAACAAGTAACTAGTTATTATAACTTAGTTCAAGTAAGTTATAACTTCATTAGACCGCGCCCCTCCGGCAATGCTGGCATATACAATTCATACTGTTTTGATAACTTGCACATAGCTTAAACTTAAGTCTGGGTGCAGACGGCCGACTGCTCCTAAAATAAAACAAATTGGAGGAAATAGAACATTGGAACTTTTAGAGTAATTCCATAAGATGAGTTTATTTAGTTATTAACTAACTGCCCGGCGTGACTTCGTTCGCGTGGTGTCCTACCCCTACCCTACCCCTAAACCTTCGGAGGCGTATGCAGAAAATCTCACCAAAGTTTCATCAAAATTGGTCCAGCCCTTTCAGAGTCCATAGAGGACAAACAAACGTAGATTTTTATTTATGTAGATAGAAGATTGATTAATTAAATAATACAATAAAGAGAAAAGATTTGATTTTTTGTATGTTTGTTTGTTACGCTTTCACGCTAAAACCGCTGAACGTATTTGGATGAAATTTGGCACATGAGTAGACCATGACCTGGATTAGGACATAGGATACTTAATATTCCGATATTTCCACGGGATAGAGACTTATGCGGTGAAACCGCAGGGCGCAGCTAATTTATTATTATACAAGCTTAAGAACTAAATAACTAAAAAAGGAACAAATAAATAACATGTTTAGTATAATATTTTCATCCAACTCCAATCTGCATGAGATTGGGAAACAAATCTTTTAGCGATGCGCCCCAAATCTTGTCGTAGCTACGCGTCTACGCCTAGTAGCCATTTCTTTTACGTAGCGAAAACTGTAGAAATGTAGCGCTACGGCGTAGCACACACGTGCTACGAGCGCGATCGCGTAGTCTCAACGAAACTTTCTTTATAATTAAAAAAATCAGGCCCATTAATTAGTTACTGTAGTCTTACTATACAGACTGTATAATTGCATATTATACTTCACTTTAATTCAATTGTAACATCCTACAAAAGAGATAACTAAGCTTAAAAACTCCGATCTTAAATCGGTCGTCTGAATAAAGCCTTAGTCCCTTTCGTATTAAAACAATGCGGTGAATGAACTTCGGGACGCTTGTAATGACAATGCAGTATCAATTTTAAGATCTTTCTTCTAAATTAAAATTGAATTGCTATTATACTTGAATACTTACTTAGTACCTAGTACACGTTTTTTTTGTTATTTGTATTTTGTTTATCAGGAACTGTGTCCAAATAAACTTTATTCTTTCTATCTTTATTTTTAGTAATTCCGAATTTCACGTAACCCGGCTAAATTACCCAAGTCATGGAACTTAGTTTGCTTTACCTGCAAGCTGTGAGGGAGTTCTCAGAAACGACTCGGGATTTGGTTCTTGGTAAATTGCAATATAAAACTCCGGATATTTTGGTGCAAATATTTTGTCAATGAAGTTCATCCGAACAGCGAGTTTGTTTTCAACACAAAGCTTCAACCTACACCTCTGCTTATCTGTATAATCCCCCAGACCGTATTTCGGGCATGGCGGCCAATCTCAACAGAAACTAGCCTTCGGCGCGGGAGATATTATTATTATAGAGCACAAGTGTGTGCGCAGACACAGGTGCACTCTCTCTTCCCTCACTTTCATAGTCCGATGGGAGTTGGGACGGCAAATCGACACGACTGGAGAGAAATCAGGTGCAGGACCAACGGCTTAACGTGCTTTCCGAAGCACGAAGGTATCACACCGCGATCTTCCAAACTTCGGGCTGTTACTAAGAAATTCCTATTCAATTCAATTAAATTTATTTATTCAGTAACAATTTATATTGCGTTTAAATATAATCCAGCATGAAACAATGGAAAAACCCAATAACACTTTGCCCGGCTTGGGAATCGAACCCAGGACCCCAAGCTCAGCAGTCGCGCTTGCAACCACGAGACCAATAAGGCAGGTTTTATCTGTAAGCTGATATCACACGCTTTACTCGAGTGAATGTTCATAATTGCACGTTCACACGACACAAACAAAATTACATAAGAAGACATTCATTTGCTCTTTTCATTTAGTTTTTCAATCATTCGGTCGGTGGCTGAAAGATGCCGAGTGCCGATTTCCAATATCGTTGAATCACTTCACTAATGAGTTCATTTATCCCTTTTGATTCATTTTGTGTTCAGTGAAAGATGCCAAATGAAAGACAAAAATGAAGCGTCTGATATCTGCTAAGACAAGCGTGAAGCCATGCATATTAATAAGAACCTGTTTACTCCCTCGTATTTTAGCACATAAAAATGCCATCCCTACCTTTCTTTTTAGAGCACTATTCAATGGGAAACAGAATAAAAATTAAACGTTTAATAATAAACATCTGTCGCAAACTCCCTTATCACTAACGGAATCTAATTGGATTCTATTTATAAATTATGTTAACTATCTGATCATCGTTCAACCGTCGTCCTCGAGGCATCGATCAAATTCCACCCCTCGGCTTTGTTCAATGTTTGTTTTCTCACTTTTGTAAGGAATCGGAAGTCTTTTCACACTTGTATCAAAAGGTATTTCTCAGAGATATCTAAAATAGCGGATATTATCGCAGTATTGCCAGGTTAGTGGTTAAATTGAGTCCCAATTTCTCCAAGGATTAGCGTAATTTACCTACTGTTTTCATGTATTCAAAGAATGGTATAAATTGTTTTTGATAATTAGTATGTTAAATTAATATGATGATAATCCTAGTAATATTACATTTACATTTGTAATATTATTAGGATTATCATCCATTTAATTTAAAAGTTCGTATGTATGTGTGATGTTTGTTACTGAATCACACAAAAACAACTGAACAGATTTGGGTGAAATTTGGTACACAGATAGTTTATAACCTGGATTAACATATAGGATACTTTTTATCCTGGCCACGCAGACGAAGTCGAGGGCAGAAGCTAAATAAGAAAATGTCAGAGACTTTTTGTAAACCGTAGATAAGAAAGAGAAAATGAACCTCACTAATCATGATTTTGCTTCCACGACTCAAATATGATGTACTTTATAAACCCATCGCAATTAGCAGCTTTATTTACGCACACGTAAACAAGTTATAAACTGGATCTTACCATGATTTATCTTCAATATAAACAGCGTTTCGCGACACCTGCTATGATTTACAGGGTGTAATAATGATAATAACATAAGCAGATAAATTATAGGCGTTTTACTGAAAAGACATATAGACTCCTTGCCCTTGGTTTAAATATTGGAGTAGGTAAACGCCTTTACGCCTCTATCCATAGCCCATGTTTTGAGGACGTGCCCTTTATGAAAATTTTAAAAAGATAAAAAAAAAAACTGCACAAGCAAAACGCACATTACAAAAAAATTACATTAATAAAAATACAGACATACAATGTAGCCAAAAGCCTCGTACCCAAAAATTAAAAGTTTTACAATTTTGTCCATGGCCAGGGACCAAAGACAATACACATTGCTCTGCAAGGTTAGATAACTACTGCTACTGCTATTTCCATGGAGATGGACTGAGAACACTACGTGCTATGTCTCCGATCTTTTACATACTCCATTTGCTTCGACCACTCACATACAGCACCCTAATTACGTAACACACTAACTATCACAATCTGAATGAAGCCAATCCATTACTTCATATGTTCGAAAAATTTGTCTGCTCAACAACGTAAATAACGCAATGTATGTTGTTGAACTGTCAAAATAACAGCCATTCCTACTGTTACTGTGTTACGCAATTACCCCGCAGGTCAAACACTCTAAACTTGGCTTGATATTGATTGAATCAATCATATAAAATGAGAAACTAAGTACGGAAAGACATAACCCTCATCTATAAATTCCGCATCAGATGAAATAAAAAGATAATAATAAAGGATAATGGATTCGTCTATCCTCCGGCGATTGATTCGCTTCCTGCAAATCTCTATACTCTCCTTTGATTGAATTATAGTAGTATTAAGGTTTCCTCCATTCATGTACCTACCTATTTATTTTTTGTATACATAATGTGTAATAATTTTAATAACAGTGAAGAATGACGAGGAACAGTGCTCCCACCACTTACGTACCTTTATTGGCCGGTTTGAGTGGAGATTCACAAAAGCAAACGTGCTCGGAGGAAGGAAATATTCCAGTAAGATGCTGGTAGGGATCTTAACCGAACTACCGGGATTGTCCTGATAGCTGAGGAATACCTACCCACTCCTCAAGCACCTCAGGACATGTTGCCCCTTTGTCGCTACGTCACTGTGTGCTTTTGACATTTTCCGGGGGCCCATTATTGAGTGTGCAGGTCACCCTCTGCCATTTTATCCGTGAATATTATATTATCATTGGTCAGGCAGGGGACATAGATCACGATATATTTTGTTTCCATGTTCCGCAATAGTCCAGCACCAACCGAGGCTTGTCCTTGCGTGCGCTTGCATAGTGCATACAGGAATAATCGGCGGTTGGTGCCTTATTCCATTTAAAATTGTCTAAGGGGCCTCTGCTAGTCGACTTCGGCCCCTAGTACAGGCGTGCGAAGGGCCGAAACTCGGGACCCCAGGATATTTGATAGGCACCAAAGGTCTTGGGATCTCGAGATATGTCAGACATTTATTAAATATTACCTACTCGTAATAATAATTTAAAAAAATCTTTCAGTCTACAATAATCAATCATATAGATATCTCATTGGCCCTGTGCGTCTAAATATAAGAATTCAGCTCACTTCCATTAAACTAAATAAGTACTAACAAATCTTCTTGTCGATTTCATAAAGTTTAATTCAGGGATCGTTTGATCGTACGGCCTTTCCTTCAGCCTCCTCTCCTGGTAGACTTCATCAATGAATACCAGGTTGAATCCAGCTTTGTTACTGCGTAACACACTTAAGTGTGTTAAATGGCAATGTCTTTCATTCAGACAATTCAACAACATTCATTGCGTCATTTATGTTGTTGAGCATACGAATTTTTCAAACATAAGAAGCAATGGATTAGCCATTTCCTTCAAAATCCTTCGGATTGTGATTGAAAATGTGTTACGCAATTGGGATGCAGGTCCTAATTATACTTATTTCGTAATTTCCCTCCACAGATGTGCAACTCTCATGCTGAACGGGACGCGGTACTGCGAGTGGGGCTACAACGGTCTGGGCATAGACTACCAGGTGCTGGCGGGACCCGCCTTCATGGCAGTCTTCACTGTCGTCGGAGTCATACTCGGCGTGGTCGCTGACAAGTAAGTTACAAGTTACAATGGTCACGTAATTAATAATTCACTTATACTTGGCGTTTAATGGAGACTATAACGCAGCACTGCTCGCAGGTATGGCTACAGATCGAAAGATGTGAAATTCGAGAGATTAATGTCTCTGATCAAAGCCATCTACAAATTGTTTTTATTTTATAAAACAAGTGTAAACTACTACCAGGCTATCAGTGTGTGGAAGAACTCCCTACATAAACTGCAACCCGCTAGTTCTTATAATTAATCATCAACGCCCTGGGACAACAACAGCATTCATCATCACTTTGGTATCTGGATACCAAATTATATGTCTACAACAGCTGAGTCACCCTTACTTAAAGCCTATCATGGTATCAAAATGTTATAGTTTCTACATCGCAAGTTCTATCCCACATTGCCGGTAATCATGATACGCCATCTAATTCACATAGGATAATACTTAATTGTCTTATTCCACCATTCTTCCCACAGATACAACAGAGCAAGAATACTCGCGTTCTGCACCCTAGTGTTCGTAATCGCCATCCTTATGATGGGTACCGTCAAAGAGTACTGGCACCTCGTGGTCCTGCGTATGATAATGGCGGCAGGAGAATCCGGCTGCAACCCTCTCGCCACAGGGATACTGACAGACCTGTTCCCTGAGAAACAGAGGGCGCTGGCGCTGTCCATCTTCAACTGGGGAATCTATGGAGGATACGGTATTGCCTTCCCTGTTGGACGGTATATACCTGATGTTAATGCTTGGGGATTGGTGAGTTTCATTATTTTATACTTTTTTTAATTATAAAGATATAAGTCCTGATTATGTTTTTTTGCAAGAAATATAGTAAGTGAGAAAGGAACCTGATATCAGTTACATACGACCACATTGAAAAGCGATCACAAATCAATCATGAAAAGGGCACTTAGCCAGCTTAGGTAATTTTTAAGCTATACATTTTGTACATACAATGGAATGGTCCATGTTGAACACCGTATTAGTTACCTATTAGCGAGGAGTTTATTATCATCACCAATTTTATTTTCTCCACAGAGCTGGCGAGTGTGTTACTTCGGAGCCGGTATCATCGGTTTGATCATCACTGTCTTCACCTTCCTCACTCTTCGGGAACCTTCCAGAACTACTATTGGAGAAGAAGGTACGAACTATAATGTTTTCTTTAATCAACCATCTCCGGGGTAACATGGTCGAATCCTTCGTACTCAGCATTCAGTTCATCTCAGTTACCTTTAGTATATTGGTCTTTCTTACTGAATCTTGTTGTTATCTGCAGTTCACGGTCAATGCCTTCAATTTGACTAGCAAAGAGGAGAGTTTGGTAAAAGTGTAGATTAGCAATGTGACTGGTGACTGGCAGCGATGGAAAAGGTTAAACGGAAGTTTGGTTGACATCCCTTTGCTGTTACGAAAATCATTTACTTCTTCAACTGTCTAATATCACCTGCTTCTGTTTAGGAACAAACAAAGCAGGCGACAGTACGTTAGAGTCTGGTAAGAAGATGCCTCAGGTGACGATCTGGCACGTGATCTCACAGCCCAGGATCATACTGCTGTGCCTCGCCGCCTCCATCAGACATTGTGGTGAGTCCAACTTGTTACTGTTACTTCACGCAATACAGGCGTATACCGAAGGCGGAGGTGTTTAGTACTGTAGGCCGCACGACACTGGTAACAAAACCAGTATAGCTAGCCTCTTATTTTTATTAAAACTTCTTTGTTACTACGCTAGGTCAGCTCAAGGTCAAAGTATTTTAGTAGTTCTTCTCCATAGGTACCTACTACACTTTGGAATGGGCATCTAGCTTCATTTATCTGACTGACTGACCCCTTGAGTATTCAAAAGTGCTGTAATTGGTTTATTTGAAATAAATGCTTTGAGTTTGAGTTTGAGTTTATTACCGCTGACGTGAGGCCTGCCGTACACCCAAATTTTATGGGCGAGACTATTGTCATTAACCCGACATAATCCACACGACTTTTCCCGACCGAGTAGATTGCGATATCGGTCAGAAACTCATAAATTGACTTGATGACTGGTCTTTGCCTTAGAATTTCGATATTGTCCTCAGCAGTAGCCCACCAAATTAAAATTTTCTTTGGTTTTCTATTCCTACAGTCGCTAATCGTATTTTGATCAACATACGACGGAAAACAGAGCTGCAATTTGCAAAAAACAAAAGAAAATTTGAATTAAGCGAGCTACAACTGAGGATTCACCATAAGACAAAATTATTATCATTTATACTAATATTATAAAGAGGTAAAATTTGTTTGTTTGTTTGTAAGTTTGCATGTAGGGGTAATCTCTGGAACTACCGATTGGATTTCAAAAAATATTTTTGCATTTGATAGCCCAATTCTTGAAGAAGGCTATAGGCTATTTAACATCACGCTAGGACCCTTAGGAGCCGAGCAAAAAGAAAAAAAGTCAGAAAGAACGTTAAGCGAAAACGAATAGCGCGGGCAGGCGATGCAATGCGACGGGGGCTGGGTCGGGGGAACCAGAACTTTCACGCGTACGAAGTCGCGGTCAGAAGCTAATCAAATATAAAGATATAGGTACTAGGTAGGTACACCCAGTACCTACAACTTTATGTGGTTGGTAGGTAGGTACTAAAGTTTTTATTCGTCTTCTAAGAATATATGTAAATCATTCAATTTTACATAATCGATTTATTTTATGTACGTATGTATAGGTACATGGTATGACTAGTTACACCTACCTACATAATGTGATATCACGACAAGACAAGAGCTTTTATAGCAACATTATAATTTTCTATTTACAAAAACCCTTATTTTTATTCATATGCTTTATTACCTTACAATAAGGATTAAAATGCGAAGTTTTTATCCCACGGAGAAGTTTTTTAAGCGCAAATGTAAGTTTGTAGTTAGTATCCTGCCAGTCACGGCAAAAGACTTGTCATGTCGCGAAATCCAAGGTCGGATCAATGTAACTAAAAGTGCCTTTACAAGTACTTATGTGGGTACTTAGGTAGGTACACCGGATATTTAGATCATTGTTATTTCTTTTGAGAAACAAGTCTCCCTACACAGTACAGTTAGCAAAAATATCGATCAAATCTTCAGTTTTCTTAAGGAGATGTTTCATTTTTGGCTAGCATTTGTACATTATATGAAAAAACGGGGAAAAATACACTGAATTCAGGAAAAATATTAATACGTGAATTTGAGAATGTTATCTTTGTTGTATGTACACATTTTTTTTTAAAACAATTATCGGCATTCTTGTCGTTATGGCAACAATATGGCGGCGTCCTGACAACATGCGTTCTGAAATCAGAATGGATCTGAAATTAATGTGAAACCGTAAATACAAAAATATAAAATATAATTATAAAAAGATATCGCTGTATTATTAATTCAGCTATTACACCTATTACACCTATTTCTAATGTGTTATTAATGGAAACATGTAATAATATTTAGTTCTATTTATAAAATCTACTTGGCCAGTGTACTTCCGATTTCCGAACGTTTTATTTTGATGTACACTGTCAGGAGTGTCGATGTCAAATATCCCCGTTTTAGTTTAATGAAAGATGACATTAATGTCATTTTCATCTGTCATTATGTATCCATTTTTCTCACAGTAAATGTCAAACATTTTCAATTTTATTTTTGTACTTCCACAATACATATTAATTCTATAAATCATTGCCTGTTACATGTTTATAGATACATTTAACAAGATTTTCTGGAATGTACACGTCCTAGCCAAAGTTCGATACAAATGAAACGTCTTCTTTCAATGTTTGAGAAAAATATTGATTTATTTATTTAACCATTTATGTATAGTCAGCAAAAGAGATAAGTATCCAGGGTCGCCGGATATAGTTGAAGTTTAGTAAGAAACCGATGAATGTTTTCGAATGCAATTTAATTTGATAAATGACCAGTTTGTTTTCTATTAATTTTATTTTATTTGAAAACATTCATCGGTTTCTTACTAAACATAAACTATATCCGGCGACCCTACACATTTATGTCTTTTGCTGACTGTACACACAATATAAACAAACCAGAAGAAAAGAACAGAAAAATAGGTACAAAGGTACAGTAGGTTAAATAAAATCGGGACGGAAGTATTTTGAGAATAATAACTCTTATCTATTATATGAAATCCTCGATCCTTATCCATCCCTCTCCATGAGGCGAGATCGAGGTCAAGAGCAGTCCCACTTGGCAATTTAAAAAAAACATAATAAACCAGATTATATCGCGAATCATTTTATTTCCCGAAAAGGAAGAGGTTCTCAATTCGTCTGTATGTTTTTTTTTTTGTATGTTTGTCACGCTATATCTCCGCCAATTGTGGATCGATTTCGAAAAATCTTTTTTTAATAGATAGGGTTTGCTTTAGGAGTGGTCCCATATAAATTTTATTAAATTTGGTTGGGCAGTTTTACAGTTAGCTTCAACAATACGTATTTTTTCCACTTAGTGTATATTGATGATGTTATTAGGTCTTTACCTATGAAATTGCCGTTCTGCAGTACTGGCCATTTCAAATCAAAATAATTTTTGTTTGGCTAAGAATTCTAATTTCAAATTAATTTTATTTTAAAAACATGGATTTTTTTTTCTAAAAGTAGTCATTTCTTTATTGATTAGTGTTACATTTTCATCGCATTTCAATCTTTTTCGTCATCATGGATACGTTAAAAATTCGAGTAATTATGGAATATGAGTACCGTCGTGGCAGCAACGCGGCACAAGCGGCACGCAACATCAACGACGTTTACGGAGCTAACACTACAAACCAACGCACCACCTGTTATTGGTTTGCTCGCTTCCGTTCTGGAAATTTCGACCTGAAAAATGAACCTCGCGGTCGTCCGAAGACTTTGGTCGACAATGACGAATTAAAGGCGATTGTGGAAGCTGATGATACACAATCTACGGCTGAATTAGCAGCAGCTTTCGACGTTAGCGTCAAAACAATATTGGTCCATTTGCGTCAAATTGGCAAGGTAAAAAAGCTTGACAAATGGGTGCCCCACGAACTCAATGATCGCCAGCGCGAAGTACGCGTCGAGACGTGCCTTGCACTGCTCAACAGACACACAAATGAAGGAATTTTGAACCGCATTGTTACCTGCGATGAAAAATGGATTCTGTTTGATAACCGTAAGCGCTCAGCAAGTTGGTTGGATCCTGGTTCAGCACCTAAACAATGCCCTAAACGAAAACTTACCCCTAGAAAAGTGATGGTCACTGTTTGGTGGTCTAGCGCCGGTGTGATTCATCACAGCTTCTTACCAAACGGGGTGAGCATTACTGCAGATGTGTACTGTGAAGAACTGAACACAATGATGGAGAAGCTGGCGCATCTCCAACCAGCATTGGTCAATCGCTCGTCTCCGCTGCTCCTGCACGACAACGCGCGACCTCATACTGCACAGCAGACGGTCTCCAAGTTGCAAGAACTGGGGTTGGAAGCTCTCCGTCATCCGCCCTACTCACCAGACCTTGCGCCTACAGACTACTACTTTTTCCAGAAAAAAAAAAAAAAAATTAATACCCGAGAGGCAGTACAAAATGCCTTTGAAGAATTTGTTGCCTCCCGTCCAGCTGATTTCTTTAAGAAGGGCATCAATAAACTGCCACTGCGATGGCAAAGATGCATTGATTGCATGGGTGATTACTTCGATTAATACAAATAAAAAATTCATGAAAAAAATTCGTTTAAATTTTTTCATACAAAACGGCAATTTCATAGGTAAAGACCTATTATAATAACTTCCTGTCACTGTTATTTACATAGCAAGTACTGGTATAGGAATTTATGTGGATAGGTACAACTAAAGAGTGAAAAATAAAAAGTTTTTTACTAAAAACAAAACAACCGACTTCCAAAAAAAAACACTATTATAGTGAAACATAACTTTAATTTCGGAAGTCGGTGGCAAAAAACGAAATAAGACATCGACTTCCCAAATTAAAGTTATTTTTCACTTTGTAGTGTTTTTTTTGTCAATTTATTTGATGTGTAAAAGTATTGTTAATCGACTTTTTTGCTGACCGTACCTACCTACGCTATATTATGTACTTCTTTTCAGCGTCACAAAGATTATAATTTAAAAAACATTCGAATTGTTCGTATAAAAACTAGGAGCCAAATAATTGTAGGTGGGTAGGAATAAGGTAGCATTCCTGAGTCCCCTAAAACATGCCTACTAAAAGTTTTTGCGCATACACTGGACAATTAATTTAATTGTTGTTGTTGCTTCCGTAATATCTTAAATTAAAATTAACAACTGTTTTCGGCGACTTAATATCGTTCGGTTATGTTTAATGTTCTAAAAGCAAATTCAATTATGGAAGAAAGTTTTACGCGAAAGTATAAATTTAATAGAACGATACGACTCAACTGCCTTACCTATAATTTAAGGCTGCTAAGAAAATATTGTTTACTTATAGAAGCCAATTAAGTTGACTAAATATTAGTCATTAGGTAGGTAGGTACAGTTTATATGTAAAATAAAATACAAAGGCTCCATAGAAAAGAGTGGGAGGATGATAATGTATAGTTACTTAATTATACTCTAGTCTCGTCCGAGAAGATATTAGTATTGTACAATTTTGTAGTTTCACAGGCATTCATGCACATAATTTAACCTCTTTAGATTTTTTAAGTCACGTGTCCATATATTACATACATCACACACTTACATCAAAACACATCATACACACACACACACACACATGGTTGTGATTAGCATTAGTCTTAATTATTTTAATGGAGGATGAAGGAGCCTGGATCTCACGACACAGGGATTCCTAGTGTGAGTTCCAGGAATCAACGCATTCGATTGTAATTTATTATAAAATAAAATTATTCTTATTATTATTCATAAAAGGTACAAAAGAAATAAAAAGTTTTCGTATTTAAAAATGTCAGGGCCGTATTTAGGCCCGTCGCGTCGGAGACTCGAGGGCGCAAGCCTCTTCGCGTAATAGTCTGTCACATCCAATCCTTTGTAGTTGTTTCAAGATGTCGTTGTTTGTTAGTTTATTTAACGTTAAAGTATCTTCGTTTTAGCCTAATTTTATTTTTTACGGCTGAAAAGGACAGGTCTTTTAAGTTTAATTTTCTTGAACCATAAAAATAATATTTTTGTTTTTTTTAATATCGGTAGGCACCTACATATTAATGGATTGCCAGACGTAGGATAGGCATTGCTGTTGATAACTATTACGTGGACGGAAAGACTGATATCACCTCCAAGCTTATACTGGAAGGATATTTAGACTGAAAGAAAAATCCATCACATTAGAATTATAAAATAAAACATTTTAAAAAGCATTTTTTATCTTGTACGTTTATCTCGTACGTAAAAATATATTGATGCACGCAAATTAAAACGCTTCCCATATAACAACTTATTCCTTAAGCAACACATAATTTGTACACAGCAGCGAATCAGAATGTAAATCATAAAATAATTACACCAAGTCGACGTCTTTGAACAAGAAGCAAGAAGATGTGGAATGCTAATGTTTTTATTTTACCTTAAGGGAATTCCATTTTGACAAAATCGAGATTCGTAATACCTTACGGATAAAACAACTCTAGAAGGAGAAGAATAGAGGCATCTTCTCCTTTTTTCTAGTGCTTCCCCAATAATAATTGATGAAGATTACCCTTTGCTAGGTGATAAAGCTAGGCAGTATTTGTGAAACCGATCTACCCTCAAATGTTCCATGTCCGTAGCATTATTTCGATTATCGTGAGCCAGAGCGTAGGAATCTAGTAAAAGCTCCATTTCTTCATTTTCCGTGTCCATGACACTGCTCTTAATAAACCAGACTCGTATAGACGGATAAGCTAGTCACTGAGACATTTATATCTTCCTTTTGACCTTATCTAGGTCAGCAAGGAAACTCATTTAATAAAGCCATTGGAAGGAGCATTAGCTGCCAACTTAACTAGTTATATCATTATCCCGACGTCTATTTCCTTTACAAATAAGTAATGAGAAAGTCGAAGCTCTAAGTACTTTCTCAATGCCAACAAGGGGTATCGTGTTTCCCAGTAACTGCTGTGAAGGTCAAATAGGCAGTCGTTCCATGTAAAGTATTGGTATTCAGCTGCATCTGGTAAGACTGGAAGCCGACCCCAACATAGTTAGGAAAAGGTTACGTAGAAGTGTAGAAAAAGTTCTGGATGTTTATATTTTCTATGTCCCTCTTACTTAGGATTGCCACTAAATAACGAGTAGGTATGGATGCCCAAAATAATTTTGCACCAGCTCTAAGTGTTTGACCAAGACTTAGAGGAGTACTCGTCTGCCTCGATAGGCTAGTAGCTACTGGCACTGTAGCGACATCTACCACGCCACATGCGAACTATGCTTCACGCCTGACGCTTCACGCAAAATCCTACATCACGCAAGCTGGGTTATCCGCGCGATTAGAATTTATACAACATCCCGACAACAACATTTGCATACTATAATTTTCTTCGGGAATTGTACCTATGTTTATGGTGCTTTAGAGGTAGGTGTAGGTCATAAATCTATATGACCCATTCCTCTATAGCATCAGTATAATTTTCCAAGAAAACTTAGCTCGAGTCAACAAAATTCTTCTGAACAGCATCACTACATCATGGCCATTGACTGACCTCGTTCCTTGGCGCTCTCATCCATCCAGTCATTACTGAAACCTAACCACATCTTCCTTTGTTTTCCAGGAGGCATGTGCTTTGCCTACAACGCAGACCTGTACTACCGTGACTACTTCCCTGACGTAGATCTAGGCTGGTGGCTGTTCGCTGTTACCGTCGGTATCGGTTCCATTGGAGTTGTGGCTGGAGGAGTTATCTCGGACAAGTAAGAACTTATTTGTATTTTTTGCTTATTTTAGGATACAATATCATAGACATTCACAGTTTGGAGTGGAAGATAAATATTTGGAATAGACATAAAAAGCTATTGTTAAATAGAGCTTAAAAATCCAGAAAAAATAAACGTATTTTTATCTTTTGGGGTCATAACCTTGATAACCTGAGTGGGCGAAACCTTGTTTGTCTTCGTTAATTGGACCGCCCACAAAAATGCAATCACCTCGGCACATGCATTATGTATTTCATTATTCAAAACTCAGCATAAAAATTTAATCTGAATATTTAACACTGCCTTTTTGTATGTCCATATATTCTAATCTATTTTATTTGTGCAGGTACGTGGAGAAGATGGGCGTTCGTTCAAGAGTGCTGGTACTTGCGGTATCTCAGCTGATTGCTACTCTGCCTGCGTTTGGATCCGTCGTGTTTGGACCTCTGTGGGCCATGATCACTCTTGCTATTTCCTACTTCTTTGGTAAGCAATAATATCTACATAGTCTTTATACTACACAATACCTCAAAGATTTAAGTTCAGGAAGCATCTTCGATTATCTGCCTAACCACTAGTTACGACTTTAAATTCTCTTCTTGGTCTGAAAATAGCAGTTTTGTGTAACACCCACTGTGCATATATCGTTGCTCGCATGACTTAAAAGTCCTATCTTATTTTTTATCTGATTTGTGTTAGGACTACTACATTTATCTATTCGTGATTATTTACATTTTTCACTAACCATCGTTTCTCTATGTTAAACGACGTAAACAACGGTTAGTGAAAAATGTATAGAATCACAAATAGAAAATGTAGTAGTCCTAACACAAATCAGCAAAAAAATTAGATAGGACTTTTAGTCATGCGAGCGACGATATTATGGGTTCCACCCGAAAAATAAAGTTTTACTGGGCCTATACGACGCGGCGACGGGTACAACACGATTCACCACGGCTTGCATTGCTCGAATACATATCAGTATGACTACTATTCAAAGAGTTTAGGACCGCAGACCTCTGTCCCAAATGAAGCAAGCAATTTCCCATTACTAGCCTTGAACACACCCAAGGAAATTGGAAAATAACCCCTCTACACGTGAATTTAAAGACGCAAATCCTAACACAAAACTTCTCCCTTTCAGCTGAGATGTGGTTCGGCATCGTATTCGCCATCCTAGTGGAGATAGTGCCTCTGTCCGTCCGCTCTACCACGGTGGGAGTGTTCCTCTTCGTCATGAACAACGTCGGCGGCAACCTGCCCATACTGGTGGACCCCGTGTCCAAGATCATCGGATACAGGGAGGCGATTATGATCTTCTACGCTGGATTTTATGGCTTAAGTAAGTTGACGAGACAAAGTGAAAAGAACTACCTACATTTTGTTTACCAGAATTAAATAGTTTTAGACGGCTGGTTGTGATTTTTTTGTACGTACACACGACATCATAACAAGCTATACATTTCCAGTTTTAGCTGACTTCCCATTGTACAGGCTTTTCGTACAATGAGAAGTCAGCTTATATAATGTATAGACGTCGTGCGTACCACATGATTGAGCGATTTATAACTGTTGTTTTAAATTCTAATAAACCATTGTTTTCCAACTGTTACATTACGGTATAATAATTGAGACAGCAACGATAGCCTTTTACTTCTTTCGACATTTTATCAACCAAACGTGTAGCTCTCTAACTAAAACCATAATCATTATTTTTCTAACCCACAGGCAGTATAATGTTCTTCCTAACGATGTTCCTGATGGACGGTCCTACTGAGAAGTCAGCAACAACGACAGAGGAACCCGCGGACAAACGCAGCGGCCTCGACAACAGAGCCTTCACTCAAGACGAACTACCCGCGAGACACGCAGGAAGAAGTTTACCTACCGCACCTAGCGAAAGACTGTAGATACAAAACGAATTGTTCGAACTTCGAATGAAAAATATCGGGGACCATAAACTCTACGGTCAAGAACTGCTAGCAAAAAGGACCAGAAATATTAGTTTGTGGAAAGCCTCCAGGACCGTATTCAGGATGTCTATGGGTGCAATAAAAGTACAAATGGGTGCATGACAGGACTTTGGTGTGGCCTTTACGACACAGCTAGATATTGGTAAATTATGCGTTATTTCCAAAGTTAATTATTATTTTTAATGTAATAAAATGTTTTATTTTTTAACGTCGTTTGTTATAGCAATAAAATTCATGACAGTTGAATTGAAACATGAATCTCCAAAATCTACGGGAATTCTTAAAAAATAAGTACCTACCTACCATTTTACTTGCTTATAAAGTTTCGATATTTTGATCCGCCTAACAATGTCGCGAACAAACAAAGCAATTTTATGCGTGTGTGACTTATACATGACAAACAAAACTGCATGTGTATCAGTTGATAGAAAAGCCTAAACATGACTCTTTCAAACAGTGCATGTTCCTTTATGAGTAAGCAAAACAGTTAATTTATCTATGAATACCTACAGCGCGTAAAAGTCTTTGACTGAATTTGCCTGCAGGTATGAAGATGATTTATTGGTCAATATTACAATATGCATTGTCGTTAGTACCAGTAAGTTATGTCTGAGTGTTAAGTTTTAGAATAAGTTGTTTTAAGTTTAATTTAAGCTCAGTGTCATTGTGTTGAATACTTTTTATTTATTTTCATGAATATGCAGTTCATTCGCATGGTTTGTTTGAAAATCTACTTTTCCCGTTAAATTGTGAAAATATTGCAAAAATATTGGTTTTACATCTTTCATTGATTGAATATATTTTTGTAACAGCACCGGCAACCGCCTGATCTATTATCTACTGAAAATGTAGCAGAAACATTAAAATTAAATACCTATCACACATTCTGAAAAGATGATTTCTAAACAGGCTGCATTAAACTGTAATTCATTTACCCAAAAGTTGTTGCATAATTTTGAATTTATTTGCATTTACTTGCCAAATCAATGAATTATGTTATGAAAAATGTACAACTTAATCTATTGGTAGAACAAATGGTACCTAAGATATGTTTTTCTGAGTTTAAAAACCCTTCACTACAGAAAATTCACCAAAGTGAAATAAAATATAAAAGACTTTCACATTCTATGGAATAGGTACAGCTAAATTTGTTTTTCCGATTTATTCATTCTGATTGTTTTATAGAAATTATAAGAAAAATCTTTAGTGGAATGCAGTTATTATGTGATAATGATGTTTTGTACATATTTATTTCGTAGTTATGTGATTATTGTAAATAAATATTTAATGTTTTATAAGTGTTTTATTTCTTCCAATTTACAAGTTCACATACTTACTGTAAGTATTTGAATCATTACTTTCAGTTATTGTTGTCATTAATTGTTTGTTTGTATCTCCTTTGCTGACTGTACATAATATCTATACCACTTCAGTCAAAACTTTACTTTTCTTTTGAGCTTTATATTTAAAAAGCTTTTCTTTTCGTCTCGACTTCCAAATTTTTGTTTCTTCTTTGGATAAAATAGATTCTCCACTGATTACCACAGCATTTACTTTATCTACAAAGAAAGTGCTTAATTAATTACTGGCTTCCAAGATCTGTTACAGATACTTGAACTACAGGCAAAATAATAGACTATCTATTAAAAAGAATGTTAATACTGGAGATATATTATGTAAATGCAGCTACATTAGTTACAATAAAGTGTTACAAGAAAAAGTGTAGAAATAGGTAATGTTGCTTCTTGATTTAATATAACCATTCTGGAAGCATTAAAAGATTGTTACTTAAATAGTAAAATTATGTGTAAGTCTTTAATTTTAAACAATATAAATTGATTTGTGTGGATGTGGTGGAAAAAATATTTACCATCTTCATTTATACTGTCTTCCTCATCAATATTTCTTCTTTTATTTTTGAGTTGTTTTGATTTAATATTATGAGTTTCAGTGTAGGTGTCCTTTACCTCTTCACATGACAAAAATCCATCAGAAGCCTTAAATAGTTTTACACCACCTTTGATCTTCCGTTTTCTAGAAAGAAAGATATTACAAAGATATTAATTGTAACTCATTAGCTTCTAAATCTTGTTGTTCAATGAGTGAGTGAACAACATTTTTAGTAAAAGCTTACTTAGGTTTAATTTGCATGTCCACAAATTCTATTTTTTTCTTTATTATTTCTGATATTTCGGCACCAATCCTCTTTTGCATTTCTTTTGGTACTTTCACATCATTGTAGTGCGACGATACTTCCAAATATCTTTCAGATTTAGGTTTTTCTTGAGCTGAAAGTAAATAAATATAATGCAACCATTCTTTAAATGCAATGACCAACAATAAATTATGATATTCTTCTAGTTTTGTAGCAAAATATTATTAAATTGAGTTTTGCACACCTGATTGTCAAATCCTAAATACAGTCCTGTACAAAAGTGAGGTTATACCAATTTAAACAATAGGAGAAAAGAATTATATTAAACCGACAGAACACGTTGCATTGTAGTTAAATATTACAATATTAAACTAGCTAATACCTACAATTATCATAAAATGTGATGGAAACTTACCATTGTCAGTAGCTTCTTGTTTCGTAGTTAACCCTCGAGATTCGTTTATCAATTTTGTAAAAGATGTGTCCACTACTTCCCTAAAGCGTGAAAGATCCTCATCGTCGGAAGAATCAGACATTACACAAAGTTATAATGTACGTATAAAATTATTGTAAATAGAAAATTAAGACCGACTGACCGACTGCACGACCCCGAAACGTTTTGTTTACTGTTGTTCACGAAGCTTGCTGTGAAGTCAAGCTGTCAACTGTCACAGAATGGTAGTGATATGAAAAAAAAACAAGACTATTGAAGAATCAAATTATAATATCTTGTTTTCACTGCACGAAATCAAACATTTCAATCTTATAAATAACAGTAAAAATAAGTTTAGTAATGGTTCTGAAGGTAAGGTTACACTTTCATTCCATTTTAGTACCTATTTATTTACAGAGTAGAGGAAGACAAAAGAAACGATGAATGGACTCTGCCAAAGATGATATGGCTAGAAAGGGGATGACTACAGAGATGACGAATAATAGAGAAGTATGGAAGAAAAAGTCATGCTCATGCGCCGAACCTAAATAAATTGGGTTAGGTCAGGAGAAAGATGATACCAATTTATTTACAGCTCATTTCGTAAATATAAAAAAACTAGCTGTCAAAACCTAGAAGTTTCTGTCAGTGTCAGTGCCGTCATGCCGTGCAAACCTCGTCCAGTATTTCTTGACCCGTGGTAAAATTAGGAACTGAGTTGAAAAGTACTGGATTTTACACACTTTGATCGCAAGCAGCGCTACCACAAAAGTACCAAGTTATGAGAGACATTAAAAAGTGTCAAACTCACAGTATCACTATCAATGTCAAACTCACAAAGTCTCGGATGAAATAAATGGAATTTATTTTAATTTTATTACCTACTTCATTATAAGAAAAATATCAGCTAAATACTTTGTAGGTTATAAAATTCAATATCGCTCGTTGTGCAAAAATAATATTAAAAGCATTGTTTTATGTATAGAAACGAGCTATATAATCAGTGTTCACAATGTCGATACTATTCCGACCACCTACAGACCCGAATTTATCAAAATTTATGAAAGACAATGACTACGATTCACTTACGAAGTACCTTGTCGGCAATAACTACAGATTTCGCGAAAATATCATAATACCAAGGATCCTCGGGCCTGTTATCATCAAAACTAATGAGGAGAAAATGATAGAAGCTACTATTGAAAGCTGCCCCTTCAAATCAGTGACCAGTTGTGTTATTGGTAAGTTGAATGCTTCAATACCTATTAATATCCACTGTGCATACTATTTAATGTAACTAGAGATTTACTATATGCGTCTAGTCAGAGTATTCAACCTAACAGCTTGCAGAGGCACTAACAGGTTAATAAGAGATAAACTCAGTAGGGGCAGTGTAAGCTCTGCCACTGGGTTAAATTAACTGAATAACATACAACTATAGACCATACAAGATGCAGATTGCCACTGACTGCTAATCCCAAATCTCCTCACCGCATAACATACTGCAGTCACCAATCAATATTTAGCAAACATTGTGAATAGAACAGTAGCAGCCTAAAAGTAAGCCTATGACCATTCATAGTAGTGGTTAAAGAAAAAAAGTCCCTTGTTGATGTGTAAACATCTTAGCGCTCGGTCTACGGTAGGGGCTAGCTGGGAATTCAAGGACAACAATTGTTAAGGAGCATCAATTGTAATATTGTCTATTGTAGCTGATCTACAGAGACATCATAACTTTCTCAATTAATGTAGGCTGTAAAGGCAGGATCCGGTTGAACCCCTAAGACAACTATCGGACCTAAATATTTCCAATGTTTAACAATGTGGACAAAATCCATTACATTGGTTTTTAACCTGTTGTTTCCATGTAGGTGTCAAATGTGGAGTCTCATCATCATCACCGTTTCTGGTCAATACATCTATTTAATTTTTACAGACAGTCAAATGTTTAATGATTTTTAATATTACATTACCTATATTAAGTCAATACATAATTTGAAATGCGTTTAATCAGTGGTTCAGAGATATCAATCAAAAGGGTTATATGAACTTAGAGGGTTGTATGGATGATTTTGGTATACTTTTTATATACTTGTAAATTTTATTATTATTATTTTAAGCCTGTTAACTTTTAAATTATGTGAATATTATACAATGTAATATTATTTGATTTAGGTTAAATAAAAAAAAAATACCAAAAAATATTCTCTTTTCAGGATATGGTCTTGGATTGGCAGTCGGTCTCTTCACATCCTCATTAATGCCAAGTGTAGCTGTAACAGATCCCGCAAAAACACAAACAGCTAGAGAAATACTGCGTGAAATGAAAACATCTATGTTCAGTTACGCGAAGAACTTTGCTATTCTTGGAGCTGTATTTTCTGGCGTTGAATGCTGTATAGAGTCTGCTAGAGGAAAATCTGACTGGAAAAATGGTACCTATGCTGGGGGGGTCACAGGCGGCCTAATAGGGTTAAGAGGTAAATATTATTAATTTGCATTATTTTATTATGGATTTAATATAAATAAAATGCAGGAGCACAATTTAATTATGCAAAAATGCTATACGAGAATAACAGGATCTGTCAAAACGTGTATAATATTGGTTGTGCTTTACTTTTCTGAAATTATGAGAAAAATATTGCTTAGATAATGCATGCATACCTTTTCTACCACGGGTATAAGAATCGCGGCTATATTTTTAAGCCGTGCCCTATCAAATTATCGTCGCGATGATATCGTGGTGTGGAGAATGGTTCATAGAGCTTCTATTGAATTTGATGGAGCGGCGAGTCCATCGCCGCGATTCTCGTCAAGTCATCAATAAATCCTCTCCGCCGTTCGGTTCTTTTCGCCCGCGCCAAAAGTATTTAATAACTACCAAAGAGTAGTTTAAGTAATGATAACTACTATAACCAACTCCGTTTCTTTCTTTTCAGGTGGCATGAGGGCGGGGTTGTTTGGCGCAGCAGGTTTCGCAGCATTTTCGACAGTCATTGATTATTACATGCATCAACGTGGATAATTATATAAAAAGTAAATTATTATTATTATATTAGTACTTCTTAGCAATAAACAAAACACATAATTATTAATCATGTCTTTCATTTGGTAAAACGGGATTAAAATCAGTATGATCTGGGAATCAAACCCATGCACCCATTTGCTTGGTTGGCAGCTGCCTTTTTGTTGCAAGACCTTAGATTATGAAACTGGCATCAGGTCGATAAAGCCCATTTATGTACAGGCTGCGAGGATTTGGAGGACTGCCAAGATTAGCAACTATGTAGAGACATGACTGCTAAACTTTTACCCGTGCAAGCAATATTAAAACAAATACTTTTTTATTTATATAGGCTGTAACAACCAATATTCTATCAAAATCCTGAATCATACTAAGACACTTGCTAAAAATGTGACTTGCTGGCAATGAAAATAGAACGCAATGCCAAAAGCCAGCTATTCAAGCTTGAAACAGCAAGAAAAGAGAAGTTTCCGTTTAAAAAAAAACAACAAAATCAACGGTCTTTGTCGTGTTCAGCTTGATTGATTTTTTTTAAACAGAAACTAACAAAAATGTTTATCGAAGTGTGAGTTATCGATACATTTCTAGCAAGAAATTAGTTTTAGTAGTCTGCTAGTGTATTTATATTGTTAGTGCGACGTCCAAATTCTTTAAAATGAAGGATCCTTTTGTTAAGGATTCGGTTATCGATTCGCCGGCCAGGGAGAGTCTTAGAAATGTGGAAGGTTGCTACAACAAGAATATATTTAAGACTAGTTCATTCGCGAACTCCCGTCGTGCTTTGCAGTCAGGTGCTGACAAGATATCAAGAACATTTCGAAGTGTTAGGAACACCTTCGGGAATCTGTCACAGGTAATTCCGCTGTGGCATATTTTAAAACAAAGAATTAAATAAGTCTATTGGAATACAAGCTAAAACTCAACGTAAAACCTTTATTTAAAATTACCAACACCGATATACCTCCAAAGCTTATGCTATTCTATAAAATTAACTTAAATTAAGATCGGAATGTATGGCTAAAAGTTCCATGGTAACAAGTAATCGGTCTTTTCCAGTACCATTCTAAATGTTCACCTATCTTTATGTATTTCTCATACTGTACCAATATGCTACCTCCTGCCCTATGTAGTGGCCTGTCTTGTGTAGGACTCAATATACTGAAACAAACTTAACTAAAGTCAATGGCCTGTCATGACCTTTTCAATTTGTCCCTTCCTACAAATCAATGAGCTTAACAAAAGCATTTTAAGTTTGTAGTTAAAGCCTGTATTTTGTTACAACATATTCCTGTCCAACTTCAAAATCAGTTTGTATGATACCACATACATTGACTTTAGAATCCCAAAGAAACTCACCAGATTCTGTTTAGTTATACCATTCCAAAATGTACTTTTCCTATGTGTGTGCATCGAAAGACCAATACAGTCAAAACCGTTTAGAATGACTTCACTTAAAATGACATACCGGATATTACAACAGAATGTAGAAGTCCTGTGATAAGGAAGGACCTATGTATAAATATGATGGTCTTTTAAGGACTATCGCTTATAACATCAGCATTTGGACGGTCCCTTCATTGTCTTAAGCAGTTTTGACTGAAGATAAATCCAGTCAATCCTTTTGCAATTATTGAGAAACAAAATTATTATAATAATCATGGACGCTGTCCCTGATGCCGATGGGCTTCCATTATTTTTAAATATTTTTTATAATAATATTTAAAAATGTATAAGTCTGGAAATGAAATAAAGGAAATAATAATTATAATAAAAAGCAATATTAAGCATGAGAATCTTTTATAAAAAAAAGGATATTATAGTTCTTTTCTCTCAATAAATAATAATGACCTCATGGAATATTTTAATTCAGCATTTCAGACTAGGAGGCAGACGTCGTCATCGTCTGACTGACCCGGTGTCTCCGTGCAGAACACCAACCACACCTGTCATGAAGAAGAAACAGGTATGTGGTTAGGGTTGCCAACCCTACTTAATAATATAGTATCCTGTTATATTAGAGAGATTATAACCTAGACAAGATTGCAAAAAGAACATTACAAAAAGAAAAAATATAGTAGGTGAAACCAGTATATTATCATTTCAATACGAAATGGAGATATATGAGCTCAATAGTTTTAGTCTCATAAAAGCTGAGTTAATATTATTTTGTAACCTTAATTTAGAGTGTAATAATAGTAATAAACATTTTTTATAAAAACCTTTACATAAAGGTTCAAAGTAGCAAAGCATTAAAAAAAAAAACTTTATTTTTAAACTTAAGTACCTACTACATTTTTTTTAAATTTCGCTCTAAGCTTCGAAAATACTATATTTGATATAAAAGCAAAATTGGTAACCCTTGTTGTGGTACACTGACACTTTCATTCCTAAACATGGGCACAACATTACATTTTAACACCCAAGTTATTTGAACTTTCCTACACCCTCTTACTAAATCCTCTCTTCTTAAATACTCCTTGATACTCTTACTAAACATAGTCTGAACGTTACAGTTTAATTTCTTCTTTGAATCCCAAGGTCGCTATATTGAGCGAGACAATAGATAACATTGTCTCTTACACGGGATTCAAGAGGTTAAATTCTCATTCACTCTCACTCATTCTTTGACAATTTCCCTCTTACTCTTTGTCGTGAGACGCCACATTATATTCTTAGCGTGGGCTTAACTCCTTTTAAATTCTAAAAAATACTACCTCTAGTATAAAAACTTCTGGAACAACCTTTTCGATTTAACTTGACACCTAAACTTTTTAAGCTAGTTACGATTAGCCAGAGGGCTAATTATAAAATGCAGCAAGCTTATCTGGGCCGGTGGCTTAAATTTGAACTAACAAAATCACTATGCAAAGTGACAAGGTCTGTCATTCTTAATTTACTGACAGCACCACTATCACCGGGCCAGATAAGTGTGGCACTATAAGTCACTCCAAGCAGCATTATCATGTTCCAATTTGAAGGGTGCCGATGCCAGTGCACATGACTACATGAGACATTTCAGTCTTGTCTCTGGCAGGGAAATGCATCTGTGATGCCTCTTGGCTCTTGGAATAGCAAACATCCTTCGGCAGTGGTAACCACATTAAATCTTGTATGAGTGTATTCCCAAAAATAAAGTGTAATAATAATAAACTTTATTTTCAGACCAGGGTCCATAGAAAAAAGAAAAGACAAAAGACAAAACATGCATTATAAATTAAAATTACAAGCTAAAATAAAAAATTTAAGACACTGTTGAAAAATAAAACAAAAATAAAAATTCGAATTTAGAATAATCAAGATTTAAAATTAGAATTAAGTTAAAAAATAAACATCAGAATTAAAATCAAATCAAAATTGCAAATAAAATGATCATCAGAATAAAATATAAAAAATGTTGAGGTGTAACTTTACACCTCAACATTTATATCACTTTATTTAAAAAGAAAAGGCTGCACTACCTAGTGCAGCCTCTAGTCTCTGTCAAAAACAATGCCCCCTCGACAGCTTTCTTGACTAAAATTTTGTCTGACATACGCTAACTTGAATAACATTTTGTCTGACATTACAAACTTCAATAACAACTTGTCTGGTTTATTCCAGATACTTGGCAGGAGCCCCACTAAGCTGTACAGTCCGTTCGGCATAGAGACACCACACAGCCGGGACTTTAGAATGTCGCCATACATGCCTGATACACCTGACCATGGGTAAAGTACCAGCATTTTATCATTAATTTCTACTTTTTCATCTGTCTGCCTCTTCCCATCTATGTTGGGGTCGGTTTCCAGTATAGCCAGCTGTAGCTGAATACCAGTATTTTACATGGAGCGACTGCTTACCTCCACAACTCATTCACTGGATAACAAATGATCATTTCTACTAGATATTCTACTTTCTATAGTTACGTACTACTTTTAGATCAGTGTTTTAATCTTAATCGTTGAGCTCCTTAAGTCATGTCTTCCTGAGTTGAGCTGCACAATTACTGACAAATGCGTGAACTGACTGGACAAGTCCACTCAATCTGTGTGGTTCTTTCCTCAAGAGACCATTTCAGATACCAATCTACCGAATCCGGTCCGAGCACGCTGCCTTGCGGAACTCCATATTTTATTTCTCTAGTAGTTGATTTAAATTTTAATTCATATTTAGTTTTTAGGCAAATTTTAGATATCTCTGTATATTGTTTCCGGCCGCTAATATAAGTTTTTATTAAATTAAGTGCATTTCCTCGTATTCCGTATGCATAGAGTTTACTGAAAAGAGTCTCGCCTTCACATGATCTGACTAAGATTATGTCTGGTCTTTAAAAGAGACTGTGACCTCTGACTTCTGTTCCGACTCTTCTGTTCTGACGACTGTTTCAGCCTTTCTTCTCAGAGTAGTCAGATAGGAAACGCCGACCTCATCTTGTTTAAAAAATATGATTGACGTGTAAAAGTGTTCGTACAAACCAACATAGAGAAATAAAATCATTTTTTGGTCAACCTTAGTTTACAAACAGCCAAAAGTTAGGGGAAAAAGGCATTTTTGTAGTCGACAGAATCCTGCCCTGCAGTAAATGGCGACTGCCAGTGAAGACTAACACAGTCTCTTGATTCTCATGAGTCTCTTGACCACCCATTCTATTTTGGGGTTGGCACAGCATTTCTACTTCTTTTATACTTCTCTATTAATCGCCATGCCAGTATTTAGTCCCTTTCCAGCTACATCATCTTTCACACAGTCCATCGTTTCTTAAGTCTTCCCGTACTCTTATAGCCATCCACATTCTGATGTGACTAACAGTCCAACCACTTTTAACCGACTTCCAAAAAAGGAGGAGGCTCTCAATTCGACAATTTTTTTAATTTGTTTTACCTCAGAACTTTTTTCTAGGTGAACCGATTTTCATGATTCTTTTTTTATTTGAAAGCTGGTGCTTCTAATGTGGTCCCAAATATATAACCAGTAGTTTTTGAGTTATCCTTAATAATCAGTGATCGGAGTAGGTAGATTGAACTGGGGTCATTGATCCGAAACGTATATATTACTATGGACATTCCTCCGGAATTGGTGGATTATTAAAAAAAAACCGGAACTTATGTAGGAATTGTATTCTGCCAGAGTGGAAGGAGTCATTTGATGATTTGCCATCCTCAAAAAAAAGGTAGGAATTGTAATAAAATGAGCAATTTTATTCTTTATTATTCTTCCTATTTTTTTTTTGTCACGATTTGACAAAACCCAACGACCAATCAGAACAAAGGATCATGGGTGGTACAATAACCGGTTATCAGAACAATGCGTACGCCCGCCGGAAATACTAAATCCGGAAATACCGGAATTACTTTCCGGAAAAATGGCTTATCCATGTTATTCTTTCTGTGTGCATTTATGATACAAGTACTAAAAATCAATCTACCTACTCCGATCACTGTTAATAATGCGTATTTTTTCCACTTATTTATTGATGTTTTAATATTTCCTGTCACTGTTATTTACATATCAAGTAGTGGTATACGAATTTGTTTGGGGTGGATACCACAAAATAAAAATCTTACTTATTACAAAAAAAAAAAAACAACCGAAAAAAGTGAAAAATAACTTTAATTTCGGAAGTCGGTGGCAACAAACTAAAAAACAAAACCAAAGACACCGACTTTCGAAATTAAAGCTTTTCGATTATTTTGTGTTTTCTTTTTTGGAAGTCGGTTGTTAATTTTTGGAATAAGTAAAGTTTTATTTGTTGATATTGGTCCTGTTCACTATAATTTTTATTTGCATGTTTTCAGTTTATCACCGAAGCGGCGTAAAGGCGTCACCCACTCGTGGCATATCCTCGCCAAGAAGAGACCTCGAGCGCTCTTCCACTGAAACTTCTATTGCTAATCGTAATAATTCAACGCACAAATGTATCCCACCGCTTAATGTAAGACTTGCTTCAAATGGCTACACGAGATTGTTAGGCGAGAATGTCAATCGTCAAGTGATGTATGTAGACAAATATTATCGTCTTCTGGGTCAATATAAATGCTGGGATTGCTGGGTGAATTTCTATTTAAGTTTGTAGGGCTTATTTTCGAATAATAAATATGGCGACAAATGCTCAAAGGTTCTTGATGGGAGCTGGAATTATATTATTACAGTGTTGGAGAATCCACGTACTGAGGTTTTTAATAAGGATTCAGTCCTACTAAAATAAAATATAAGCAAACAAAAGTCATGTGTATTGCATACATAGTATTGTTCGCTAGTTTATTTAGCCATGCAAACATATGGAAAAATAAAATGGAGTGGTGCCAGCCGAGCTGCTTGTCAAGTATAGTCACAAATATGTATTCAAAAAAAACCCGAGTCCAGCAGTGCCCTACAATAAGCTAGTTTTGTTGTTGCTATTAAAATTTGGATCATTTCATTTTACTCAGCACAGACTGATTTGATGATTGCATTGACATTAGTGATTAATAATCTCTAGTCGCCAGTATTGTCGATATTTTGTATGCAATTGGTGCTATACTCATAGTATTTTCTTATTATTGTATTACATCCGCGATTGGCTTATACCCATCGAATAAAAAATAATTTAAAATAGTGGTAAGTTAGAATTATTAGTACATAAAGCTCATCAAAGCTTAAGGCTTACAGCATTTACGCTCTCAAACTGCAGCAATCTCTTACCATTAGGTAAACTAAGACTGAGTTGTGTTATTCTAAAAACGATGCGAAGATCGTATTAAAAGCAAGCCATATGTAATGTACTAATAATATTTAACTTTCCCATAAAATATGTATTTTTAAGATAACTGAAAAATTCCTTTGAATTAAGTTCTATTAGAACTATTCGGTGATTTACATATGTACTTATATCCAATTGAATTGTATTAGGATAACATGTATTATTGCATATTCAGTATTATGACGCCAAATTGTATAGCTTTGAGTACAAATCGTTTAAGTATACTGTTGGACAAAATGGAGTAGTAAAAATGTAGAAATACTTCAAATGAATTACAGAAACGGGCGAATAAGGCGTATTTTGTTAGCTTGTAACTTAGAACAGAACTATCAGTTATCCTTTACATTACTAACAAGGTTAGATATTAAAGAAGATATTTGATAGTATGAAGTGTTTATAAATATGTATTTCTTACTATTACCTAAGGTGCTCGCCAACCCGTCTTGAGCAAGCGTGGTGATCAATGCTCAATCGCTCATGCCTTCTCAATATGAGAAGAGGTCTTTGCCTTGCAGTAGGACAATAGTAAGCTGGTATTATTATTTATTAAGTACATAAGGATTATTGAAGTCCACAACCGGACATAGGACTTAAACTTGGTACAGTTAGGTACAAAATTATATGCTACTCCATTTTCGTTCGACTAAACACGTACGTATAGATTTTTTTACACTAATACGCTTCGCTGTGACAATATTGTAGTCGCCTTTAATATTTATACATAGGTTAAGGTTGTGTGATTTTTTTTTCAGGAATCTCTGGATACATATACTTTATTGTGTAATACAGTCCGCGTCATGAGAAAGCATAATAATTTTGGAAAATTATATGAGAAGATTTTTGTAGATGGCAACTTTTTGAATAAGTGTAAATTGGCGTTGACTGTACTTTTAAGACTGATTGTCTTGTAGTTGTATAATTTTACTTTTAATTTCTTAGTCGAGGAGGCTCAAATGTATTTTTTACCCACCTATTTTTTCTTACGATGGTAGTCATGTATTATTATTTTACAATATATTTTCATTAGTTGTATGTAATGCATTAGCTATGTGACACTGTGGTGTCATTTGATTATATTTGGTTTTCTACAAGTTAGTGTTTTATTAACTTAGTAACCATTTCAAAACTGCTGTGTTTCTTGGCATCTTGACATTTCCCAAGTAATTTTACCGTATTGCACACACGAGTCTGAAATCGCCAACCCGTCTTGAGCAAGCATGATGATCAATGCTCATGCCTTCTCTGAGTGAGAAGTGTTTGTCTTACAGTGGGACAATATAGACTGGTATTATTATCCTTTCATCGTGTACAGGGTCAAATTAGATTAGCTAGCGAAACTCCGCAGACGTGTTAGATATCGATATCCAAACACGATAAACAAAAAAAAAAAAATTCTCAACCCATACTTCAAGTTCCTAACTACACTAGAGTATTTTTATCTCACGAAAGGACGCACTTGTGGTAATCAAGTACATAAACACGCTGAGAATGGGTGTGTAAGCGCAGGAGCTCGGTAGTGGTACCGTCCGAGACACGGGCGAAATCGGAAGTGTGTGTGTTATGTGCTGACAATACTCTTCGTCACGCTCACATTCACAGCGTGTTTGTACATTATATACATGTCGGAGGCGGTCATTAGTTTGGACACTAAACGAAGCGCAGCATGAGTTCCGGGAGGTGGCAGCACCGTCGCGATGACATGCATACTTGGCTAACTTGGTGCTATCACAGAGCCTGGCTGATGGATGAGCGCTGATGGGACGAGTGGACGCTTACCGTTCTGCCTTCGAGGAAACCAGTACCTCCACCCTAGGAACTGTCACGCGTTCCGTATAGTGATGTCGTGTACCTAAAGTGTGTAATTCGCTAGTGTGATTAATTTGTTCGTTAACTATGATTTGATTTGAACTGCAAACGGTTTTTCTATTGCGCAATAACCAACATTACCCATAGTACGCCCACAGTAGTTAAAATATGGCTGATAATAACGAGAGACACGTACCTTCTCCGTCATACTAATAATAAAGCTGAAGACTGTTTGAACGCGCTAACCTCTGAAAGTACCAGTCGGTTTTTTTTTTTTTTTTTCTTTTGGTAACCCAACTTTTGAGAAAAGTTATAGGCTATTTAAAATTACGCTACGACCTTTAGGAGCCGAGCAAAAAGAAAAAGTCAGAAAGAACGCGAAGTAAAAGCGACTGTACTGATGAGTTATATGATTATAATTCTATAAATAAATATTTGATACGGCCGCGTATCATATTTAGATCAGCATACACCCTGATACTAACCTGCAAATTGCAAAAAACTTAAGAAAATTTGAATTTCGCGGGCTATCTTGACGCATCCCTCTTAAATAAATTAATTACAGGAGATGAAATGAGCAGGGGGGTGAATCAAAATAAAAGTTTTTATAGGATCATATTTTTATTATAAAATATCTTCACAGCTCAAACTTATCAAACAAAAAGATACGTAAGGTAGTATTATCTATACAGGATAGTGTACTTTGATAAAAACTATTTCCCAACAAAGTCTTATCAATCTAAATAAACTTTATGAAGTTTTCATCTTTAGTGGCCTAGGTTGTCTGAAACTTACCAAACTTTTCAAAACCATTGTTTACCATTTTTTTTTGTGGTAAATTACACAAAAAAAAACAGTGCTCTTAATTTTTTTGGAAATAACATAATTACACACATCAAATCGTAACATAGGTACCATAACACAGACTTACACTAACACCATGGGATGAGAGGTGGCAGAATACAGCTATTCTAGATAGAAAAGAATAGACGCCGAGCGAATATAATTTATTCAAATTAAGTGCGAATGGGAGGCAAATAATACTACGTATATTATACAAGCTAAGTGGCCACTTACGAATTACACAAAAATAAAAATGATAGTAGATTATTTACAGTTAACAATTTTAGAAAATCATTTCTATAACTATTACATAACAGACAACTTAATATTTATTTTCTTTGTAACTCGATAAACTTAAAATTAACGCGGTTGTCACAAAATAGCAAATCTTTAGGAAAATAATATATTCTAACTATAAGTATTTACAGATCGAGAATGTAAAACTATACTCCATTTGAAATAAAGTTAGAAATTGAAATAAACCAGTCAAAATCGGTTGAACGGACTGTAAAAAGGTTTATTTCTATTTCTAATCTTATTTCAAATGGAGTTTAGATGCCTTTGTTTATTATTAGATGGATTGGACATTGCAGAAATGATCAACATATGAGGGACACGTTGAAGCACTATGTCCAGGAACATTAACTTCATACAGTAGAAGTATGCCATCTCTAGGATCTATTATAGGATTATAAAGACTTCAAACTTCACTTTCTTAGTATTTATAACTCAATATTTAAAATATCTTATCTTCATGTGTATGATTGGTGAAACAATAGTTCTTGCCCCAACGTTGGCCCAATGTTAGGTGTTGGTTCGGCCGGTATGGACATTATCATTCGCGCGTGTGTAGCCTTGGAGACCCTAAAATTCCTAGAGAGGCTATACCCCCAGTAAGGCGTACAATGATAAACTGCAGAATAAATATAAATGCTACTAAAGTCCTAGTATTCAAACGATGTCTTTGTTAATTAAATGCAGTTATGAGTTTAAATTGTTTCTAATAAATGAGACGGCATTTAATTGTATTATAATATTTGGGTCAATTTCTTTATAATACGTAAACAAGATTTTTATTTGTTAGCAAGAATTATCCCATTTCCGCAAACATGTCAATATTTCGTATGAATAACGAGTTTATCGTAATATTTACATTTTTACTTATACTAAGAAAGAAATAACAAAAAAAAAAAACGATACCTAATAATTACTGGCACTTTCGTAGATTCCTTCCACGAATTTTAAGATACATAGTTACCTGACATTTTTTATAAATTGTATACATACAAATAAATGTTTTCCCTGAAAATATACCCATTGTCTACTGGCATATTATGACAAAGATATCGCCTAGCTACCGAAAAAAAAAGCAACAAGAGTGATTTTTCGATCACAAGATGACAATACACAGAGCCTCGGTTTGATATTTTACGAGATTATTATAGAAAATCTGTCGAGACATCAAAATTATCCTAGTCACAGTTTGGCGAACAACCTACCACCAGCCCATTCGAATAGGATATGTAGACTAGGGAAATTCTTGCAATCATTAAAACTCACACACTGGGATTTGTATTAAGCTCATTTGCAAAGAAACTACATTTTCCTCAACAAAATTGCATACTTCGTGCAATACAATATACTGTCATAACGAGAACGATGTCGACAGACAACTACATCCACAATGCAATCTGTAGATTTCCTTTCAAGAATTAGGTCTTGATCCATGTATTTTCCTTCGAGTCCTTAAGTAATTTATACCACGGCCACGAGCCCTTTGCCTAGCAGTGGGATGATGCAAGCTAACAGTAAGTCATTTATACATATTTTATTAGTACAACTATAAAAAATTAGGTTCGTAAACTAGTCCTTATCGTTAAATAGACTCGAACAAATAACACCTAGAAAATGTTTAAAACTTTAACGTAAAACTCAACGTTAAGAATTTGTTAATGAATTCAAGCAACAGTAACTTCTCAAGGTGCCATAACCAAACTAGATTTTTTCAGTTTGAGCATAAAAAGAACTGCATTTCGACTGAAAAACATGCATAATCACGCCTGAATTCCCTGAGATGTTAGTTATAGTACATCTACATTTCGCCAGTTATGTTTAAGTCACATGTAATAGAGGGCGAGCCTATTGCCATCAACCGGGCACAAATCCAGACTCCGGGCTGCTACGGAATGTTCCAGATGGAAAAACCGAATAACACTTTGCCCGACCCGCGAATCGAACCCAGGCCCTCACGCTCAGCAATAGCGTTTGCGACCATTAGATCAATGAAGTAGACAACTGCATTTCGACTGAAAACAAATTAGATATCCTTCTGATAAAGCCATAGGTAGCCAGTTGCATTTTTTTTACACAATACGTGTTACTATAGACTCTAAGAAATCGCAAAAAATAGCTGGTCTGGGCTGAATAGGGAACGAATATAAAGTTATTCAAATAATAAAAAGAAGCTACAGTACTTATAATATTTTCGGTGGTACGGAACCCTTATTTTAAATTGCTTGGAACTTAAACTTTTAGAGACAAAGGTGGCTGATTAGCCTTTCAAAAAAATATGTTTCAATGTTTTAAGTTTGTGGTTTTTCGAGTAACACACACAGCTGTTTGAAATAATTGACAATTAGTTGTTTTACTCCCGGTTTTATTATCAATAGCTGAAACATATTGGCACTGACCTGTTAAGACAGTACCTTCTGGAACTGTCTCTAAGTCGGGTAAAAAGAGAACACAGCACCCTAATTAAGTAACACACTCAATCACAAACTGTTTCTTTTTTACTAATCCTTTACTTAATATGTTCGAAAAATTTGTCTGTCAACAAAGTAAATAACGCAATTAATGTTGTTGAACTGTCAAAATGAAAGCCATTCCTACTGTGTTACACAATCACCACGCAGGTTGTAATTGCCGACTGCGCGACAACAAAGACAGGGTTATGTATTTCATGCGTATCTATCATGTATCTTTGTATGTGAGATTCTATTTACCCTCGGAACAACATAACACCTCGATGTACACACACATGAGCTGTCTATGGAATCGTCTAAGTTCTTTTTAAATAAAAAAAAAATGGCAGATTTTAGACGCCAATAACTAGTCAAGAAAAAAAAAATGAACCATGACATGTAGGATATCAAAATAAACGGCTTGAGGAGACGATTCCAAAAGTATAACACGATAAAAGGTTTAAAATAAAAATCACCAAATCTGATCATATTGAACTAAATAACTGCCACCAACTGCATCAGACTGCTTCAAAAGTGACCTTGTTATGAACTTGTTAATTGCCGACGAATTTTTTTACATCCCACAAAAAAAAAATGAATTCTGAATTCCTAAAAGTTCTATGACAAACCAAATTGGACATTTTGAAATTGAACTGCGTTCAAATCAACCAAAAAGAACACTAGATACTAAAAGCTTACATGTCCTCTTTCAGACCCACTGCTCAACTTCAAAACGGCCTTACATTGTATTCACCGGGTAGTATAATATAATTTGTGTCTAACATTCATACAACTAAAAGTTTAGAATGCCGACAGATAAAGCTACAAGACCAACAATTAGGTACAACTAAGAAGGTTGTAAAATCAGAAAAAATAATTGTTAACCAAATTGACTAGTATCTTAAATTGTCCGTATATTCAAATCGCAACTGTAATTCTATGACAGTTGTATGGAATGTCTATAAATGCTCCTGCAGACAGGCGCAACACGACGGTGCGACGCGATTCTACTAGCAATATTTCCATGAAGTTTTCACAGAAATTGTTCTAATTGCGTCGCGCTGTCGCGTTTCTCCTGTTTGTGGCCTTAATACGGCAAATTAACATAGGGTGTAAATTTGCTTAACTATTAATTTCCGAGACTTTATTAGCAATGCTAACTTAACAGTAACTTACTTAACGAAGTGAAGAGCTTCAGTACTGCGGACCAGGCTGTCTGTTTACGTAGTTCTGAAAAGAACGGTAAAATGTATTAGTAAAAAAAAAACAATTTGAAGTCCCAGCCAATTTACAAGGAGCAATTTAATCAGCGATAGTTGGAAACAATATTTTTAATTTTACAGGTGGTACGACTTTTATTACATCTTCAAGTTAATGTGATGAGAATATCAAAGTTCAGTTTAGTAAAAGTCTGCCTATCTCAGGGATGCACAGATAAGTCCCAGATTATTCAAACGCTTACGCGGGACAGACCCATTCGTTTATAATCTGTCACGTTCATAAGCGAATGATGGATTCATTTTGAAAGTCTTCGATCGTCGATGTTGGTTTATCTAATGAAAACGCAAAGAAAATTCGCAATTTATTCTGCAGTAGTTGTAAAATTAGGTATACATACAGAGGGGCTCTTGAATGTCACCTGCCGTTGATTAAAGGGCAATCTTTGAGGCGGTCTCATTTGAGACCAGATCGGAGGCCTCATGCCGCCGCGTGTGGGCGTACCACGTGGAGGAGTGCCGTGCATGAAGGCCCGCTTGGCCATCGGAGGCGGGTGTACATGGGGGAATATCGATCGATTCCGCCATTTCCTTATGTTCAGTTTGACTGAGTCGTTGCTGGTATCCGATTTTGTGTTGTTGACGTAAAATTTCGAGGGACCGGGGCTGGCCAAAGATTTCGAGGGACCGGGGCTGGCCAAAGATTTCGAGTGGCCAGGGCTCACGCGGGCTCGCGAGTCACCGGAATTCAACGCCCCTCGGTTGAAGATGATTGTCGGATTCATGCCTATAGTCCTAGTTATTACTGGCTTCGAAGGTTCTTCGGCAGCTTTGTTCTGTTGAAATCATATCAGTATATCAATAAAAATAAATTATTTTAATTTCCAGGTGCTTTTAAAAATAAACTGACGAATGATTGTAGGTTGGTTGTACCTTCTAAGATTTAGTGAAAATGTATTTTATGTGTAGAAGGATAAGGCAACGATGCGGTTTAAAAGAAGATGCAGTGACAAAATTAAAAAGAGCCCGCTTAGATGGTTTGGTCATGTTGAGAGGATGAATTTTGATCAACATTCGACGTAAAACAGATTTGCAATTTGCAAAAAACCAAAGAAAATTTGAATGTGGCGGGCTACAACAGATGGATTCACCTTAGGTATTTTGACTGAAGTTTTACATATGTATTTAGCTACAGGATAAATATTAAGGATGTTATTTAGGTTATTATACAGATATGGTCAGAGAAAGAAGAAGAAATTACGCGAGAGCTGGAAGTTTGTGTTTGGCATACTCTGCTTTTCGGCGCTTATCTTTATAAAGATTCGGATAGTATTACAACAAGGAGTGTTGTGTAAGCACGGTACACAGTATAAAGGTTTACCGAACAGTGAGTATTCCAGTCTTTAAAAAGGTCTACTGTTGGGAATAGGTAGGGAGACGGGCGCCAACTGTGACGATGGCATGCTGTGCCCTCTCAATTTCAATGAGGTGTGAGTTTTGGCGGCACCTCCCCAGGATATAATGCAAGTCTATTAAGGATTGGCATAAAGCATCGTAAATCATCTTAATAACCCGTCAGTCCGCTGTGTCTAAGGGTTTTGAGTTTTGAGGTTGTATATTAGTTTACGCAACCGGGTTACAACTACCAATTACTATTAAGTACAAAGTACCAACTTCTTTTTCTTTAAAAAATGCAAAATACTAATTCAATTAAAGACTACACAATAGTATTTACTACTTCTGTAAGTAATGTATTAAAAAAGACTCACAATGTTATCCAGGTTGGTGGTATCGGGCGAGGCGGCCGGGGGCTGCGGGTCGGGCCCGTCGGGCTGCGCCCCCGGCGTCGCCTTCAGCGGCGGACTGGCCGACACCACCGACGACGCCGACACCACCGACGACGCCGACACCACTGACGACGCCAGCATCGACGAGAACGCCCACTGGTTCTTCAGCAACGTGTACTCCTCAAACACATCCTTATCCGTAGATATCTGCTTCTCAAAGTGCCCAATCATCGAGTTATTGAATATATCCGACTTCGTCAACCGCATCATCTGTATCAACGCCCGCGCTACCGGCTCCTCGTAAGGCAATATACACACGCGCTCCAATATATGCTCGACAACATCTTTGTTAAATGTCCTGTCGTTGTCCACCATGAAATACGTGAGATTTAAAAACACTATTTTGAACCTCGAAAAGTTCTGGGTTATTGACATCGTCGCCATGAACACGTCACAGAGTAGCGTCCTGTTCACCTGGTCCGAGTAAATGGTCAGCTTCAACAAATCTTCATAAATACTCAAGTCGACGGTGTTCAAATGTAATAAAGTTAATTCTATCGCATTAACTCTACGCCGTGTGTCTTCCTCGCACTCATTTCTAGCCTTCACAATGAAATCGTAGGCCATTTCTATGAGTATCCTCGTGAGCCCCCGCTTCGCACACTCCTCCACGTAACACATCCCATACCTTCTTCTTAGCTCCGACCAGTTCCTCAACAACAAATACTCTTGTATTAACATCTTCTCGTCTAAATTATTAAGTTTTTCTTTAATTTGTGCGCTGGTCGGTACCAAGTGCAAAAACCGACACTGTCCGTAAAATACTTTCCGGCAACAGTTCATTAGGTTGTAGAAGCACAAAGTGTTAAACACGACGCTTCTGGATTTAGGCAACGCTTCGCAGTACGAGTCCATTAGACGCGGTTTTTTAATCATATCTGGGGGACCTAATCTTGTATCTAATTCTATGTTTTCAGTGAAGTCTTGGTAACTTTCAGCGTCGTCTGTACTGTTGCTTTGCTTATAAATTGAAGTTGAATCAGCATTTTGCTTTTCGCAAACGTTTATTATTTTTGATGCTATCATTTCAGCGTCTTCTCTAATTTTCGTTGGACAGTAGGTTTGCTTTTCTGGGTTTGGCACGTAGTCTTTCTTGACTGGTTTAGGAATATATTCCTCGATTTGCTGCGGTTTGGAAACAACGACTGAAGCATTCGATGTATTAACTCTAGAAGATTCAAAACCGCTTATGCTTTCAGCGAACAGAGACAGGGTATCGTCATCATCATGGTGGTCATAGTACGGGTAGGAGGTGCCTGCCGCCGACTCGTCGTCTGAGGATACGCCTTTGCTAGCTTTAGGGCTCGTGTTTGATAAACTACCGTCAGATATACTTGATAGATATCTACTAGGTGTTCTTCTAGGTTCTAACAAATCTTTTACAAGTTCCTTAGTATGGTTTTCGACTGGAGTATTTTCTTCGACAGGGGCCTTTTCTACAACTGGGGCCTTTTCCACAACTGAGGTATTTTCTTCAGCTGGGGTATTTTCTACAGCTAGGGTATTTTCTTCAACTAGAATATTTTCTGTGTCGTTATTGGCATCACAATCTTGAACTTGCTTAGAAATACAAGTCTCATCAATACTACCTCCTTTTTTTGGAGGGTTTAACATTTCTTTGAGATGACGACAGTGCGTTATAACTCCAAATTCTCTATCCAGGATATCGAACATTTTATCTCTAAACTTCACGAGATTCACATTAACGTTTTCATTTTCAGAGTTCATCCATTTTATTATTTCGAGGTCCAACTTTTCCATTGTCAAGCTTAGTTTGTTAGCTGCTTTTCCGTAATCTGAACTACTTTCCTTTGGGTAATCCGAACTACTTTCTTTTCTGCGAGATTGTGTAAACTGACTACTAGACGAGGCGCTCAAATGCAGCGAGTTCGCACCGAATGAATCATTTAACTGCTCAGAAAACTTTATTTCGCTGTCCGAGCTATCAGAGTCATACGAGTCCGATAGATCATCATCCGTCTCATCCGCGGGAGCAGATGCAGCAATCTCTTGCGCATCATTCTGTCGTTTCTTCACTTCGCTATCTATGTTAGTAAGTTTAAGTATCGGCAACTTCTTATTAATACGGACAAAGTCATTAGAACAGACTGAACCAATGCAAGTGTTATTGCTCGAACTGGATATGTCTCGAGTCCATGACTTGTTAGAGGTGCTACCAACAGAATTCTTACGAGAGTCTACTAATCCTGGAGAATTTAGTTCGCTCAGCTTGGTTTTTACTAAAGCCTCTGTTAGTTTGTTCTTCAATAAGTTCGGACTGCTACCTACAGAATTGTTTCGAGATTTTGCTAATCCTGGTGCATTTTGTTCGTTTTGGTCGGTTTTTACTACAGCCTCTGTTACTTTGTTTCTCGATAAGTTCGGGCTGCTACCAAAAGAATTATTTCGAGATTCCACTAATTCTGGTGCATTTTGTTGGTTTTGCTTGGTTTTAACTTTAGCCTTTGTTACTTTGCTCCTCAATATGCTTGAGCTGCTACCAACAGAACTCTTACGGGATTCCACTGAAACTGGTGCATTTTGTTGGTTTTGCTTAGTTTTTACTACAGACTCTGTTACGTTGTTCTTCAATAAGTTTACTATTGACGGTGTTTCAATACTAGCCTGAACATTTTGTTGCTTACCTTTGGGTCTTCTATTCCTTCCAGGTGAAGGTTGTTTCTTAGCTGTAGGTTGCAGCCGCTTGACTGAAGAATTTGTTTTTTTAGGTTGTTGTTGTACCACTTCAGATATTGGTTGTACGACTACAGGTGTTGGTTGTACTACAATAGGTAGCGGTTCCACGAAAGGTTCACATTCGGGTTCAACTGGCACATCGACAGCATTGTCTTCCAATTTTATGATAGCATCACGAATTTCGGTGTCAGTTTTAGCTTCGACTTTTGAACGCTTCGCATTTTCCAGTGCTTTTGAATCAGCCAGTCTTTTTCTAGTAACTATAAAGAAGAATATTATATCATCATCAAATCAAATTGTTTATTTTTGCAGAAAACACTGTTATTAAATGAACATGTTTCAAGTGATTCTACCCTAAGGCTTGCAAAATGTATACAATCATGGTTTATCAAAATCAAAATTGGCATTAAAATATATAAATATAAATAAAAATAATTTAAGACATTAAATTACATGAAATGTCTTTCTTAAAGTCATATTAATACAGTTAGATAACTTATTTAAGTAATAATAATAATTTATTTAATAAGAATAATAATTTATTTAGTAAGAATAATAAGTTATTTAGTAATAGTAATAATTTATTTATTTCAATGTCATCCCCAGAAATATAACAATACATTAACAGATTAATTATTTAAAGATACATGCACAATTGTTCTATTACTTGATGTCATTGTGATGTCTTGAGTTTGGAAAAAATATTGTTTAAATAGTCGTTCAAGTTATAGTAACATTTATTAACTAAACGCATGACTTATAGTTCGTGCCGATACGAGAAAAGGCCAATGATTTCGATAAAAATCTAAGAATATAAAATGATATCTTACGAATTTTTCGTGTAGGTGCCGGCTTTTTTATGAGAGTTGGCTTCTTTCCAGGTGAAAGTTTCTCTGGTAATTTAGTATCCGTTGAAGTGACATTTACTTCTGTAAAAAAAAAACAAATATTGTGACATTCAAATTTGTTAATAGGAAAAGTAATGTAAGGGGTCGGAGATTTGGATGTCCAAGGGAGAGACCTTTACCCAGCAGTGGGACAGAACGGTAGAATAAAAAAGTAGTAGGTAGGTACTTGAATTATGTAAAGTTAATACATCGCTAACCTGCTGCATTATTTCCCAGGACTACACAGTTTTTGAAAAAATCAGACACCACTTCTTTTTTTTTTCTCCCCCTGGGCTTTGGAGTCTGAATAATGACAACATTATCTACTTGGAATACAGGAGGTTCTTCTTTAACCAATTGTTGTCTAGCAACTGAAACAAAAGAGCGGTATAATAATTATATTACTTATGCAATTATGTTTATTTTGGTATTTTTGGCAATCGAACAAGCCTTTTACAGAGTTATGCACAAAGAAACTCCTAAAAAGATTTGTGATCTCGCCAAACTATCCAAAATTAGCTTGTAGACACTTGTGTTACTCACTAAAACGACTTTTATCTGTTCCAAGAATGTTAATAATTTCATATATCTTAAGGATTACTATGGTATCCCCCAAAGCTCAATCTTGGGACCTCGCTTGCTTCATTTATTTTCCCAACAGTTAAACAAGTGTTTACATAATGCAATACAGGCATAAAATTATTTAAGTATATGATATATTTTATCTGTCTAGATTGAATCGAGATCTCGAGCCTTTTTTCGAGATTCAATAGTGGGAAGACAATCTCGTTCTTAAAAATCACGTTCGTTTTTCAGACTGACTGACGAGTTAGCACAATTTTCAATACAGGGTCAAGTTAAATGAGCCTAGGTATCTATGTACATATATCAATATTGTAATTAAATTACAAATAACAAAAAAAAATCGTTACGGATGGCTCTCCCCATAAAAAATAATTACTGCTCATACGCGACTACGTGTCTGAAGTAACTTTGGAAAAGAATTTGATGTTTTTAAGTGAGTTTTATTTGAAGCAATCATTTATGAGATATTGTTGGTTACAACCGCTGAAATAACTTAGTTGTTCATAGTTCTTTCGAGAAATACTATGAAACACAAACTTATTCTTGCAGACGATAAAATCAACACTGTGCATGCGTAAATACTCATCACAGCTACGGAAACTTCACTGTGCGTGGTTCATCACGCTCTGGTCGGGTTTTTATGTTTCTTGATTCCATTAAGGATTTTGTATTCACAAAATATAAGTGCTTGATCTCGTTAACTTTAGGCCGCGATGGCGGCCGCGGTCACAAAACATCAATCATATGGTATAAGTATCGAACTGTTCACGTACAAAATGCAGAGGCGGGCGGTGTAAGTAGTCACCAGCAGGTCAAGCTACCCGAAACTGTCAAATTTCTCCAAACTATTTTAAACCTTAAAATGTACACAGTTAAGTTCAAAATCGAATGAGAAAATCTGATAGTTTGTGGTAACTTGATGTGCTGGCGACTGTACAGTCCGTTCACAGTTATTTCACCTGAGTTTGTCCAGTGATCTTTATCATGTATCTGCCTTTTCCCAGCTGTGTTGGGGGGACTTCCAGTCTAACCAGATGCAGCTGATTACTAGTATTTTACATGGAGCGACTACCTGTCAGACCCCCACAACCCTATCACTGGGTAACACGATACCCCTTAGTAAGACCAGTTGTCAGACTTTCGGGCTTCTGACTACTCGTAACGACTGCCAAAGATCTACCAATGACAGCCGGGACCAACGGCTTAACGTGCTTTCTGAGGCACGGAGGGGCCTCGATATGTTATAAATGGTCACCCATCCACGAAGCGACCTCGGCAAGCGTAGCTTAACCTTCGATCGACCCGTGCAGCTGTTATTATTTGGCAACGAGCCCGATCTATATTGCCGTTGCATAAGGTTGCTACTGGATTGGCTCGTCTTTCATTGACTTGAATGTGCCCTGGCAGCTGAGAGTATGTCATGCTCACTCAATTGTCTCGCTGGAGGTGGCGTGTGTGTTGGATCATTAAGTTCCCTTCAAAATGGTTGAGCTAAATGGTGCTGATCCATAAGTCTTGTTCGTTAACGGGCGCCGTCAGTAGGGACTGGTCATCTCTTGGCTGCCACGGCTTATTTAAATTTAATTTTTTGAATTGTTTTTATCTTTTTTATTACGGATGCTTTAAACGTGCACGTCTTTCTACATCTTTCTCACATTTTTAATTTCAACATGAATGATGTAACAATTTTTTTTTGTAACTGTATGTTGATTTAAAAGAGTGTCCATGGAATTTCTTGCCCGTTCTTCTCCATAGTACGCTTTGGAATAGGCATCTAGCTTCATTTTTCTGACTGACTGACCCTTTGACAATTCAAAAGTGCCTGTAATTGGTTTATTTGAAATAAATGCTTTGAGTTTGAGTTGGTGCTTCAGGGGTAAAATAACTGGGAATGGACTGTAACGGGCAAGCTCGCGACTGGCGCGTGCGGCACGCTCGCGGCAATATCAAACATGTGAAGTTGTTTGTGTGTTCTCGTCGGAATAGCTACAGCGCGCGCGTTTCACGCGCATCGTCAGGCAAGATCAACCAGTTTAAACTTGCACACCCGCGCAACTCCGCGCAAGCACCTGGCGGCCAATGTGAACACGAACTCGCCAAGACCACCGCGCCCCCGCAACAGTGGTTGGTTATTACCAACACAATTAATTAAAATCTTCTTTTCTTTCGTGTCATGAATCAAAATCATAAATTAGAAACAGCCGGAAGCTGTAAAAACGTAATTGATAACGCTGCGCAAAATGTCTTTTGAAACTACTGATTTAATCATCATGGCTAGCCGCGGCTTTTCCCGGATTACAGTTTTGGTAATAAAAATCCCCCAATTCCCTCCAAACCCAATTTTTTCTCTCCAAATATCCCCCCATAACTATAAAAAAAAAAAATGGGGTGATTCCCCCCAGTCTGGCATCACTGCCCCGCAACCTCGTGTTGTACGTGAACAAGCACTTACACGATTACCCTAATTATGTGTAGTTTACATTATAAGTAAGTAAATTAAGTTTTTTTTTTATGAAAAAATAAAAGCGTTTTTCATTAAAAAGGCGAAATCTAGAAAACGCGCGCGTAGTACTTTTAAGTCATCATTACAAATGTAGGGTTTAGGGAAAATTAACATAATGAATAAATTTTTATATTATACCTGAATTCGCTAGATTTACTTTAGTTTCAATGTCCAAATGCTTCGTAAATTGTGGAGGTCGACGGCCTTTGACAATAGGGACATGTACTCCTTCTTGTTCTGTAAGAAGATAATTATGTTTTTGACTTATAAATTGCAGCCATCATTGCTTTAAATAAGTTATTTATGCAGCAGTATCTTAGATATATTTTAGAAATATTGGGCATTACATTGCTTAAAATAGCGATTACTTGAATATTCCAAAAAAAATACCAATAGGTAAGATTTGCGTTTCAGGTCATCATGATCTACTAAATAATAATGTTCAATTTATTGTACCATTTTATTGTTTGTTTGTATTGAAATGAATTAAAAAACCGGCCAAGTGCACGTCAGACAACACACAATGAAGGGTTCCGTAGATGAATTTATCCCAAGAAAAAACTTAACATTGTCATTGAAAAACATGTTCTCACATAAGTTCCAACTGCAAATGTAAATTAGTCAACTATCACTTGTTAACTTGTAATGACTACTTAGCTGTGATAGTTTTCCCTTTTAACTTTGTTATACGGGGTGATTGGAAGATGGGTGCAAACCTTTAAGGCAAAGATAGTACAGACAATTTAGAACCATTTAAGCAATAGTTGTCTTAGAAGAAGTCTTACCATTTTTTTTTCCTAATGTTGATGTATTTTTCAAAAATTTCAAGTAAACTGCTTATTTATGGCCAAATTGAATAATAAATTAATTCATTTTTATTTTATTTTATTAAAGTAATGTGTAAGCTATCTAGCAAAACATGTTTTAGGCCTCTGTGTCATTAGATATTTTTTTTACAGACATTTAAGTTCATAAAAAAATTATAATACATTTTAAACCTTATTTAAAAAAAAAACGAAGGGTCCTTTTTTGTTCAAACCTTTTTGAATACATGCTTGATAATCGCTCTTTCTTATGGGGTATCATTTACACAGATATCTTACAAATTGAATTGAGTGATTAATATGTATATCCATGCCAAATTACAGCTTTTTAAGCTGCGGACAGACAGACGGACATGGCGAAACTATTAGGGTTCCTTGTTGACTACGGAACCCTAATAAAGAATATTTTTGACATATACATGCCATAAATTAATAAAAGTTGCACCTCTGCCTGACCCTTCAGGGAATACAAGCGTTTTTTTTAAATGTTATGTTATTATTTTATGATACTGGTGCTATTTAGTTGTTTTAGTTGTGTTGTTTTTTTGTTGTTGTTGTTTTGAAAGAATTTTTTCAGTAACATTACTATGGATGGTGTAGTTGATATACTAGTTAAAACCATCACATACATAGTCTTATGTCTGCCTCAGGTTGTAACACATCAGTGGTAAGAACGTGAATAAAAGAAGGACCGGCGAAAGTACACAGTTTGTACTGCTGACAGTGCTGTATCAAGCCATTTTGTATGCAACAATGATTTGTTATTATTATTATTTTATTGTTTTTATCAAGAATATAAAAATGGAATGGTTGCCAGTGACTCTGAAGAACTGCATCAGTTTTAAGAGTCCCATCTTGGTCTAGGGTGTGAACTAGGCCTGGTATATCTAAGAATAAACATGGTTAGCTTTTATTTTCTTTTTCATTTAGAGAACATTCCATATTACCACACACATGTTAGTTTTTATAGCAATAATAAATAGCCAATACACTAAGTCCCGCATCGAGGGGAAACATAGGTGGTCAAGATAAGTATATTAAAAGTTTAGAGCAATTTTGCAGAGCTTGCAAATTGTTAGATTCAAACTTACCTGTACCTTGTAAAGGTATACTAATTTTTAAGTTAGCAGGCATATTTAAATGTGATTTTGGTTTGCGAACAGATCGCAGTTTTTCTGTATTCTTCCTCTCTTCTTTGAGCGGTGGCATTTTTGCCAAAATATTTATTTTTGATGGCACGTAAAAATATTTTATTTTCCATCAAAGTTCTCCATTTCTTCCACAGACTAAGAATTGTTTGTAGTTTTCAGTAGTTTTTTAAATTACATTCACAGACCTACATTACATTATAGAAGCAGTGTTGCCAGATCCGATTTTAAAAACTCCATAGGGTGACCCAAAAATATCCGTAGATTGCCTCTTTAGAAGTCTGTAATTCTACGAACTTTTTGTTGAAAATATTAGGTCTTTACCTATGAAATTGCCGTTCTGCAGTACTGGCCATTTCAAATCAAAATAATTTTTGTTTGGCTAAGAATTCTAATTTCAAATTAATTTTATTTTAAAAACATGGATTTTTTTTTCTAAAAGTAGTCATTTCTTTATTGATTAGTGTTACATTTTCACCGCATTTCAATCTTTTTCGTCATCATGGATACGTTAAAAATTCGAGTAATTATGGAATATGAGTACCGTCGTGGCAGCAACGCGGCACAAGCGGCACGCAACATCAACGACGTTTACGGAGCTAACACTACAAACCAACGCACCACCTGTTATTGGTTTGCTCGCTTCCGTTCTGGAAATTTCGACCTGAAAAATGAACCTCGCGGTCGTCCGAAGACTTTGGTCGACAATGACGAATTAAAGGCGATTGTGGAAGCTGATGATACACAATATACGGCTGAATTAGCAGCAGCTTTCGACGTTAGCGTCAAAACAATATTGGTCCATTTGCGTCAAATTGGCAAGGTAAAAAAGCTTGACAAATGGGTGCCCCACGAACTCAATGATCGCCAGCGCGAAGTACGCGTCGAGACGTGCCTTGCACTGCTCAACAGACACACAAATGAAGGAATTTTGAACCGCATTGTTACCTGCGATGAAAAATGGATTTTGTTTGATAACCGTAAGCGCTCAGCAAGTTGGTTGGATCCTGGTTCAGCACCTAAACAATGCCCTAAACGAAAACTTACCCCTAGAAAAGTGATGGTCACTGTTTGGTGGTCTAGCGCCGGTGTGATTCATCACAGCTTCTTACCAAACGGGGTGAGCATTACTGCAGATGTGTACTGTGAAGAACTGAACACAATGATGGAGAAGCTGGCGCATCTCCAACCAGCATTGGTCAATCGCTCGTCTCCGCTGCTCCTGCACGACAACGCGCGACCTCATACTGCACAGCAGACGGTCTCCAAGTTGCAAGAACTGGGGTTGGAAGCTCTCCGTCATCCGCCCTACTCACCAGACCTTGCGCCTACAGACTACTACTTTTTCCAGAATTTGGATAACTTCTTGGCGGGAAAAAAATGTAATACCCGAGAGGCAGTACAAAATGCCTTTGAAGAATTTGTTGCCTCCCGTCCAGCTGATTTCTTTAAGAAGGGCATCAATAAACTGCCACTGCGATGGCAAAGATGCATTGATTGCATGGGTGATTACTTCGATTAATACAAATAAAAAATTCATGAAAAAAATTCGTTTAAATTTTTTCATACAAAACGGCAATTTCATAGGTAAAGACCTATTATCTTGTAAACAGAGCCAGTTTAGTAAAACCCGCAAATAGATAGTTGACTTTTATTTTCAATTTTTACAGAGTGACATACATGCTTTTTCAAACAACAAAGTTACCTAGCAACCAATGTTACAATAGACTAGAATGTATCCAGCATACAACCTCTTTCAACACCCCCACTGTATGCCTATACATTTTTTAAAGTAGTCCTGCTTAACTCTAGTAAGTCCTTTTGTGAAGATATCGGCAGGCATCTCATCAGTCTTACAGTATTTGATACAAATTTCATTTGCCTCGGCCAATTCCCTCACATAATGGTATCTAATATTTATGTGCTTAGACCTCCTACTAACTGTTGGCACGTACACTAATTTTAAAGCGCTTTGGCTGTCGCTGAACAGATCAATCGTATTATTCTGACCTGTCAGTTCATGGTAGAGACCTTTGGCACAAACTACCTCTTTCGCTGCTTCACAGATAGCGACATACTCTGCTTCAGCCGTACTGAGTGCGACGCAACGTTGCTTGCGGGTCTGCCAGGAAACCGCAGCACCGCCAAGGACAAGCATATACCCTGTGAACGAATGTCCATCAGCGTTGGCACCCCAGTCCGCATCGGCATATGCAACCAGAGGACTGCCAGTCTTCTTGTAGACCAATTTGTGATCTACTGTACCCTTTAGGTACCTCAGCACTCTCTTGAGTGCAGCCATGTGAGTCGAATTCCAACAAGAATTAAACTGACTCAGGTAGCTCACTATGAATGTGATGTCAGGTCGTGTGCCACAGGACAGGTACATGAGTGAACCCACAATCTCCTGGTAGCTCATATCTCGAGTTGGATCGCCTTTCTCCAATCTGAGATTAGTCTCTGTGGGAGTCGCGACAACTTTGCAATCTTCCATTTTATACTTACGGAGAACCTTCTCTATGAAGTTTCTTTGGTTGAGCTCCACTTCTCCGTTTCTTTTGCGTGAGCTCCATGCCCAGGCAGTCCTTTGCCAATCCCAAGTCTTGAGTTTTGAAGGCGTCCCCAATCTTCGCTTTCACAGCCTGAATCTCGTCAATGTCATACCCAAAAATGTAGAAATCGTCTACGTACAAGGCAATAGCGAGAAATTTGCTTTTTACCTTCTTCAGGTATACGCATGGGTCATATTTTGACCTCGTAAACCCGATCTTAATTATGTGAGCGTGAGCCTTCACGTTCCAACATCGTGCTGCCTGCTTCAGACCATATATGGCCTTCATCAGCTTGCAAACCTTTCCTTCTTTCCCCCTCGTGATGAATGCCTCTGGCTGTTCCATATACAGGTCTTCAGCAAGCTCACCATTAAGGAAAGCAGTCGTGACATCCATATGATGCACTGTCAATCCAATTTCTGCCGATAGCGCCAGCAGTAGTCGGACCGACGATAGTTTAACCACTGGTGCAAAGGTTTCGGAGTAGTCCTCCCCCCACTTCTGGGAATACCCTTTAGCCACCAGTCTTGCTTTGTGGCGCTGCACTGTCTCATCAGTTCCAATCTTCAGCTTAAATAGCCACTTGCATTTGACCACGTTCGCTCCTCTTGGGCGATCCACCAGCTGCCAGGTTCCGTTCTCGATGAGCGAGTCATACTCTTGCTTCATCGCATCCAACCACAGGTCCTTATCTCCGCGGTCCATTGCATCCTGTACCGACCAAGGATCGTGCACGCTGAGAAAATTATATTCAAAATCTTCCTGTCTATTTGGAACTCTGGTCCTTTGAGGGTATCGACGCCCCTCTACAGCTGGTTCAGCTTCTCGTTCTTCGTTTTTTTCAGAATCCGAGATGGAATCCATTGAATCATGGAATTCCTCAGATTCGACTACAACAATTTCGGGTGTGGTGGACCCGGTTGCTGGAGCTCGTACGCTCTGGCTTGGAACTTCCTCCTCAGTTTCCATAGCCCCGGTAGTCGCTCCTGTAATGGGGACTAAGAAAATTTCTTCAGGAACATCCACCACCGGCATCTTAGTTGGCGATTTGTTTGGAGGTCCGAGAAAATCCATATTGTCCTTAGACTGATTTGGCAACCTCTCATCAAACACGGCATCCCGAGCAACAATAATCCGCCTTGGATTATTCTTAACATCAGCAAACTTAAACCCCTTTTGATCCTCACTATAGCCAAGAAATATAAGTTCTCGTGTCTTGGGATCAAACTTTTTGAGGCTTCCATCCTTAATAAGAACCTGTGCCTTTGAACCAAACACTTTTAAGTGTGAAAGGTCCACCGCCTTTCCGGTCCACACCTGTTCAGGGACCTGTTGCGAAATAGCCATAGTGGGCGAGCGATTTTTCAGATAAATTGCCGTTAGAATTGCTTCACCCCAATATCTCTTATTGAGATTGCTTTCTGCTAGCATGCATCTCGCCTTTTCGACGATTGTCCGGATGGTTCTCTCCGCAACTCCATTTTGCTGTGGAGTGTGCGCTACAGTTGTCTGATGTTGAATTCCACGATTTTTCAGGTGATCCTGGAATTCCTTACTGGTGTACTCACCACCATTGTCGCTCCTTAACTTTTTAATCTTTTGGCCCGTTTGGTCAACTAATGCCTGAAACTCACGAAACTTCCCGAAAACTTCTAAATTGCATTTCAGCAAATAACCATAAACTTTCCTGCTATAGTCGTCAACGAATAGCAGTATGTATCTTTTGCCGCCCCATGACTCCACCTCAATGGGACCCGCAACGTCACTATGGACCAGCTCCAAAATCTGTGAAGCTCTATTGAATTTATTTTTTGAAACTTCTTCACGCATTGCTTGCCTTGACTGCATGGTACACAGGGGTTCTTGCAGTTCCCAAGGCTATAATTAAGGCCCTTGACGATGTCCTTAAGTTTGCACATTTCAGATTGGGATAAGTTGCCCAATCTCCCATGCCACAACTTAAAGTCATCCTGACTTTCTCCTAAGAGAACCGTCGCCTTGTTACTCCCCGAACCTAAAACATAGAGTCCGTTTTGCTTGCGTGGCGCTGTAAACAGTACGTTCCCATCCACAGATACATTGCCATCGAAAACTCTGCAACGATTTTTGTCAAACACCTTGCCCTTATCAGTGCACTTGCCAACAGACATCAAGTTGGTGACTAGTTCTGGAATCAACAACACATTATTCATTGTCAGTCCTAATGGACGTCCCTTGTGACGTACATCAAACTTCACAGTACCTTGCGAGGTCGATACTATTTTGTCATTATTCGCGCAAGTAACAGCTTTCGAACTGCTTGCTTTAAGCGTTAAATTAGACTTATTTGATGTCATGTGTGATGTTGCGCCACTGTCTACCACCCAGCAATTATCCCCACTAGCGGCAAGTAAAGTAACAAAAGCAGTAGAATCATCATCATTAATCCTGCCTACAGCCGCTAAATTGCTCTCAGTCTTACCTTGTTTGGCTTTGAAGAGCTTACATTGCCATTTAAAGTGACCCTTCTTTTTACAAAAATGGCAAACTATTTTCTTACGAGCGCTACCGCTGCCACTACCACCTGCAACATTAGCTAACACCGTACCGTCCTTATCATCATTCACTTGCTGTCGGTGACTTTCACACAGAAGAGCCGCTATCACGTTCTCCGATGATAATTCCTTGCCAGAATGTTCCATGGCCTCACCAAAGGGTCGTAAGAATCCGTCAAACCAGCCAAGAGAATAACCGCGATGAATTCATCATTCAGTGCAGCTTGGATTGCCTCCAGGACTTGATGCGTAGCTTGCACTTCATTGACGTAGGCATATTTCATATTTAGGAAATTATCCAGTTTCAATGAAAATAGCTTCCGCAGCAGACCTAATCTTCTAATTAGACCACAGTCAGCATAGGCCTTTTTGAGCGCATTCCATGCTTGCCATGAGGTTTTGGCATTCTTGACAATAGTGATGCACTGTTCTGCAATTGACAGGCAATTCTTTGCCCTTGCCCTTTCGTCGCGTTTCTGGTCTTCAGGTTTGGTAGTAATGAAATTTTCGCTCACACGGTCCCAGAGCCCCGCATCTATTAGTAGCATTTCGATGCTGAAGGCCCAACTGCCATAATTATTTCGGCCTGTGAGCGTTTTGATCGCACTCGTCGAACTTTCCATCTCTAAACCTAGTCGAATTTACTATATATAACTGCCCTACAAATTTAGCATTAACGAGGCACGGGCTGGGCCCATAACCTGTTGGAAATATCTTGTAAACAGAGCCAGTTTAATAAAACTCGCCAATTTTTACAGAGTAACATACATGCTTTTTCAAACAACAAAGTTACCTAGCAACCAATGTTACAATAGACTAGAATGTATCCAGCATACAACCTCTTTCAACACTTTTTATAAAGCTGTGAAACGCTAGAAAACGTTAACAGACAAAATAAATTAAATAAAGTAGTTCCGAGAGCCTTACGATGCCTTAGTAAGAGTACGGCTCCCTATCTCGCTCGCTCCTATTGTTAAACCTACTCGCAGGTATTGCTGGCCAGTTGAGAGACCGCCTATTGGTCGGGTGGGGGATGTTGGACAACGCGACGTCTGACTACAACACCAAGAGGAATGCACCGCTAGTGATTCTCTCACGTAGGTACAAATAGCCCGCCTTTGTGGCGAAGGAAGAGAGCACCCCGCATGCAACATAAGGTGCCCCGTGTTCTAGGCGGAGATCCTGTTAAAGTTAGGTGGTGAGGATAGAGGAAAACAGTTAATAAGAGAAACGAGATAAAGTATATTAATAACTTAGTATATAAAACGAATAAATCGGATGACATTTATCAACAGTTAGTATTACCCCTACACTAGGCACACAAGTACTAATAAAGAGTATGCATTCCTTAACATCCACCCCTGTTGATGATAATGCCAGCCATCTTCTTTAGAATTTCAAGTCTGGGCCCATATAACAGTTTTGTTAACATGTCAGCTATCTGTCTGGTTGCTGGCACATGGCTGATTGCCTAGTTTCCATCTTGTAAGCATTCTCTGACGAAGAAAGATCTTATCCTGATGTGTTTTGTCTTCTGGTGAAAGTCTGTAGGTTTTTTCGCCAGTTTTATTGCACTTTCATTGTCAACACCTAAGGTCGCAGGGCAGTTAGCACCAGTAAGATCTTTTAATATCTTCTGTAACCATATAATCTCTCTGGCGGTTTCGCTGGCTGCTACAATTTCCGCCTCTGTCGAGGATATTGCAACGGTGCTCTGCCGTTTGCTATACCAGGAAACAGCACCTCCATCGTAAATACAGAGAATGCCTGATGTAGATCGCGCAGTTTCCATATCACCACCATGATCTGCATCGCTATAACATTCTAAACTATGAACATTGTCTGCACTGTAACGTATACCTTCATCCATAGTTCCTTTTAGGTATCGCATAATTATTTTAACGTTTAGAATGTTCTCTTTTGTCGGTTTATCCAAATTTCGCGACGCAACGCTTACTGCATAGGCAATATCAGGCCTTGTGCTTGTCATCAAATAGGACAAGGCCCCAACAGCTTCACGGTAGGGAAGTGCCTTCGTAGTAGATTTCTCAACCTGAGCATTGTTTGCCTTTAAAATTGGTGTTGTAACTGGCTTGCATTCGTCCATGCCAAATCTTTCCAACAAGCGAGTGACGTATGCTTTCTGATGCAGCAAAATGGAACCATCAGAGTACCTTTTTATCTCTATTCCTAGAAAGTAGCTTGCGGGTTTTACTGTTATCTTAAAATGTGCTTTCATTTCATTCAGGAAACAGTTAGCCATTTTCTCGCTGGTATATGCCAATAGACCGTCGTCAACATACAGGGCCAGAATATTTTTCTCCTTTCCTTGTCGTCTTATAAACAAACAGGGGTCAGGATAACTCTGCTTGAATCCTGCCTTTACGATGTAGCCTGTGATGCATCTGTTCCAACAGAGTGGGGTTTGCTTTAGTCCATACAAGCTTTTCTTTAATTTGAAGACATACCTCTCGTCAGTGTAACCTTCAGGCGGTTTCATGTAGATCTCCTCGTCTAACGTGCCATAAAGGAAGGCTGTAGACACATCGAATTGTGATAGCTTGAGTTTCTTCCTTGCAGTTACGCTCAAGACGGCTCTTATCGTGCTACTCCTAGCAACTGGACTAAAAGTTTCGTGGAAATCAATATGTTTCTTCTGCGAATATCCCTTTATCACTAGCCGAGCCTTGTATTTATCAATAGAGCCATCCGGATTGATCTTTATTTTGAAAATCCACTTGCATGGGATGGCTTTTCGACATTTTGGTAGTTCGACTAGTTCCCATGTTTCGTTCTCTCTTAACGAATTTATTTCGCGCTCGATAGCATTTGTCCACTTTTCTTTGCCTTTACATGATATTGCCTGCTTATAGGTTTGGGGCTCGTATAAATTGTTGGCTTCCAGAGCCATAATATGATCATTAAACCTTACAGGGGGCTTTAGGTTTGCTCTATCTCTGAGAACCATGCGGTTTTCATCAGAATTGTGGCTTTCGTATTCTTCAGCTAGGTTTTCTTTTTCTTCTTCAGAAGGTAAGGACTCGAAATCTGATTCATTCATATCATCTACCATTTATTCATTGATTTCGATATGTGCCCTTGAATAAGAAGAAGGTCTTGAAATGATTTCGATTTCATCCTCTAAAGCATGTCGTTCTCCAATCTCTCTATTAACACTCATTTCATGTTCACTCTCGAGACTTGGGAAATTATAATTGAAGTTCCTCTGAAGAACAGGAGTCGGCTCTTTCGGTTTAGGTACATCCTCTTTTGATTTTCCTAGTAAAGGTATCTCTTCGAAAGTGACATCTCTGGATCTAATCAATTTGAATGCTTCTTTGTCCCAGATCCTATAGCCTTCATCTCCTTCATAACCAATAAGTATCCCTTTTTGTGCCTTTTTGTGCAGCTTCTTGCGATTAGCTTTAGGAACATGGGCATAGCAGGTGCAACCTAGTATTCTAAGATGTTTTATCGCTGGCTTCTGTCCGTACCACAGCTCATGTGGAGACTTGCTTGGCACGTTCGTTGGCCCTGTGCGATTCAACACGTAGACTGTCGCATTTACTATCTCTGCCCACAAGTCATCAGAAATTTTATCATGTACATGCATGATAGCGCGTGCGGCTTCTACTACCGTCCGATTTTCACGCACTACGCAGCCTGCTTGCTCTGGGGTGTGGAGCATTGTAAATCTTTGCTTAATTCCGTTTTCACTTAGGATATTTTTGAATTCCGCGCTAACAAACTCTCCTCCGTTGTCACTTAACATTTCTTTAATGACATGTCCTGCTGCTTTAGCTTCATTTAAGAATATCTTAAGCTTTGTATGTGCTTCAGACTTTCGTCGTAGAAAGTAGATGTGACGAAATCGAGTGAAGTCGTCCTTGAACACAATGTAATATCGAAACTTCGAAATCGAATTTGGAAATGGTCTGCATAAATCTGTATGGATTAGTTCTCCAGATTTAGTGGCTCTAACCCTTGCTCCAAATGAATGCCTGTGCGCCTTTCCATAGACACAGCCTTCACAAATATCGGATTGGTGGTTCTCCATTTTTAATCCTAGCTCTTTTTCGATAACCTGACGAACATGTCTTTTATTCTGATGTACCAGCCTTTCATGGTATACTTGTAAAGGGTTTGTCAGTAATTGATTGACTTCCTGATTTTTGGGCGCGACACATTTCAACTCCAGCTTGAATAGTCCCCCTTTAATCGTTCTAGTTCCAATTACTTTTGCTTCTCCATTGACTTTTACTACACATTGTTTAGGTTTAGACTCAAACGTACTTGTGCTCAAGTTATCATGCACAGACAGCATTGAGAATAAGTTTCTTTTAATCTTTGGGACATACCAAACGTCTTTCAAAAGTATTTGCTCAACTTTTCCATTAACAATGGCTTCAGCTCTAATGTTGCCTATACCAATGGCTTCAATGGTTTCTCCGTTCGCAGCAATCACCGTATGTGTTCCTTTGAAGTGCTCGAAGCTCTCGAAGAAGTCACCTCTGTTAGTTACATGGCTTGTTGCTCCGTTATCAACGTACCAGTTAACTTTATCAATTGGTAATCCATTCTCTATAGCTAACAGTCATATTTACAGTCACATTTGGGTTTTGTCTAGCGTTTGACGGCTTTGGCGGTCTGCCATCTTTGATCCATTTTTGGCATTTCCGTACAACATGGCCTGATTCTCCACAATAATTACATTTGAAAACTTTATTCTTCGTCTTTTTCCGAGTCTTTACGGCTAATACTTCCTCGGTATTCTCCATTTCTTCTTTAGTAGACAATGCTTTTTCATAAGCGCTCAATTGCGACGTCAGATTTTCAATTGTCCGATCCTGTTTTGTTATTAACAGCCAACTTGACTTAAAAGCAAAATAATGTTGTGGCAAAGTTCCAAGTATCTTACAAATCAGTAATATCTCAGGCAGATTTGCTTCGATTTGGCTATTCAGCTCGTGCCAAATATTCTTTAACACAGATATGTGCTTCCTTATGTCATGTTCAAGATCTTTTTTATAATCAAAGAATTTCAGACAGAGATCATAACTTTTGTCTTCGCAACTTCCACTGTATAGGCGTTCTAGTTCGTCCCATACCTCTTTCGCGCTTTTGTAACGCATGACTTGCTCTAGTAACTCGCCTGTCATATTCGTTGTCATCAGAGTCAATACTATACAATCAATCTTAATAAATTGTTGTAAATCGTTCTCATATTTTACGTTAGCAGCAGCATCAGCAGTCTTTGCTAGTTCTCCGGGCTTGATTATTTTTCATTCTAAAATTTGTTCAGCTATGGGAATTGCTCTGCATACCGTTTCGATCCTATATCTCCAGTGCTTGTAGTTGTTTCCGTTTAGGTGCACTATTTGTACCTTTGAGGCTTCAGCTATAGCCTTATCCATTTTCGATAGATTTGTCTAGGTACACTTCTGCTAGAATAATTTTATTTATCTTACTTATTCTTTCCTACTAGGAAAAAACTTTTGCAGCTTCTCTCGCAAATTTCAACGCTCTGCCACCATGTTAAAGTTAGGTGGTGAGGATATAGGAAAACAGTTAATAAGAGAAACGAGATAAATTATATTAATATCTTAATATATAAAACGAATAAATCGGATGACACTTATCAACAGTTAGTATTACCGGTATTACCCCTACACTGGGCAAAACAACCATAGAGTACTAATAAAGTGTATGCATTCCTTAACAGATCCGGACCAAGCGAGCGGGGGATGTCGCCAAAATTACCACTACACGCTGACCCCAAGTGGCCACCAAGAGCCCACAAGTGGTGATGCCCAAAGAAGCTCAAGGCACGACGCTGATAGCGGCAGCCAACGAGACCAATCAAAGGACGCAAGCCACCTCCTCGGGGTGGAAGAAGAAGCCACGTGGGGAGAACGGAAATTGCAAGAAGCCCAAAACCCCGGCGACACAGGAAGAGGTCCTAAAGGCCAACCCTGCCTCAAGTCGTAAACACGAAGAAAAGTGTGGAAGTTACCGCTGGCGCCGCATAGCGCCGCCGGAAATTTAAGAATCACATAAGTTCGGAAAAGGTGCTAGTGGTAGCGCTACTGACGCCAAAACAACAACCAAGCTAGAATTCACAGCCTGCGCCATCAAGCTACTTCCTGAATCTTATTAAGGCCATCAGGCAGAGTCAAGACGTGGAGATGGTCATTCTTGACGGCCTAGTCACCCTTCTAACCCTCTATCATGGATAGATCGTAAATGGTGATCAACTGGAATGCCCGCGGCCTACGGGACAAGGTCGCCCCCCTCCGCCACCATTTGCGTGATCAAAAACCGACGTGGCGCTTATAAGTAAGACGAACCTAGGATCTGAAGACACGGATACGGTTCCCGGGATATCTCGTTTACAGGAAGGATGTAAGGTCGGCTCACATAAAATACCATGGTCTGGCGATACTTGTGAGACAAAGAGTCGTCCATCAAGAACTCCCCTTACCGTCGCTCAACTCTTTCTACGCGTTGGAACCGACAGAGCTGAGGTTCATGTTAAATCGATCACCACGCGCAACTATCCTCGCCGGTGATTTCAATTGCAAACATCCAGCGTAAATATCTTACAGCATGAGCACTGAAGGGAAACGGCTCTTAGCGGACGCGTAAGCCTTCGGGTAGACGGTGTTCGGCCCAGAGACGCCTAACCACTACACGGACGCCGCACGGTACATGCCGGACATGCTGCACATCTTAGTCCATCGAGGGCTACACTGCCAGATCACGCAGCAAGTGATAGACGACGAGTTACAGTCAGACCACTAACATGTACTCGTCATCTTATCAGTTATGCCGACCCTACGGAAACCCATAGTAGTGTTGGAATCATTCCTGCTGCGACATCTCTAACCCCACATTTCACCGCGGCAAGAACAGTTTGAACGCGCCCCGTCGCTCTGTTAGGGTGGTCTCTTCCTTTCTGTCACACAGGTACTTTAGGGTGGTGGTTGACATGAAGTTACGGATAATAACTTCATGGTGGCTGGCGGGGTGCTATCTAGCGCCCGACCGATGCTGGCAGGTGTACCACAAAGCATAGGCGTGTCGCTAGCGGCGTGCCACTTACATTACACCGACGGCATCCCTACTAGTCCAGACGCGACGCACGCGCTGTACGCTGATAACGCCATAGAGGTATGAGGAACAGGGAGTAAAGCTCACTCATACCTCCATAGAAAAGGAAGGATCTCTCTAGGAAGGATCTGACGGGTGTCGTGTCTGGTGGGCAACCACAGAGTAGTTTTATATATTGTGGGCAACTGCCCGACGTTTTATGTCAGGACGTTGTATATATGCTAGTTGCGCGGTAAACTCTGCTTGCGCAATGCAGGATTTTGCGTGACGTCAGTGTGCCGCGTAAATCGCATGTGGCGTTGTAGATGGCGCTACAACGTCCCGTACATTACTACCTCACATAAGTTGTAAGCATCGACGGGAAAAGACGTAATGGTGCCGATTCTCTTGTCACAAAATTCTCTAAACTAGACTAAAAATCACTAAAATTTTGTTTAGTCCTGTCAAAAGACGATTTCTTATTCTGAAACAGACTAAAGTGACACAACTTAACTATATTTTAGTTTGACAGCACTAAGATGGTACTGAATAATTAGTTTAGTGAAAATGGCAATTTTGCTATTCTGAATTTGACGTTTTTAATCTAAAATTTTGGTTGTCTTAACTAAATCTGGCTATTTTTAATCGCGATTAAAAAGGTGTGGAATAAAATTAGTTGTCGTGAACTAAGATTCACCACAACACCTCGACTTCAGGGGCAAAAACAGTACTGTTTTTTTTTTTAATTTTGCGTATATCTCGAAAACGGTGTGTCCTATCGCAAAAATAATGAAAATTTCGACCCCTTTATGAAACCCTTAAACCTATATAACTCTACACGAAGGTATTTTTTTTTAAATATTTTCCGTACAAAAGTGAAAAATTCCATATAAAACACGCCGAGGCTGCCCCCATGCGCGCCTCCGGCTCTAAAAAAAATCACGTGGTAGGGTAAACAAGTAGGTACAATGTGGAGTCGCGATTGTCAAATTAAATTTTAGTTGCGTCAAACTGATTTTTAAATTTAGAGATATTTTATTGCAGAATAGCTCTAAGATTCTCATAGCCAAAAGTAAGGAATTTTAGTGATAGTTTAGTTAGTTTAGTTCGGTGTACAAGAGAATCGGCACCAATATCTAGTAATGTGCCGGATCATTAAAAATGTAGATCCGCAAATCTATACGGATCATTAGCGTCAAGATCCGCGGATGCGGATTTATTATTATTATTTATTTATTTTTTATTTACCAACTTTCTTACTCAATCGGTGTCGGTGCGCGTGACCTTGAAACGATAGTTGACGCCACTTGACGCTTTGCGTGACAGAACTTTCGACTCGACTTGCGTTGCCCGGGTTTTTATTTTGTTTTATTTTTCAGTGCAGCAGGAATTGTTTAGGATCCTCATCCAAGCAGACTTTTGGGGGATAAAGCTACCAAGTTACTTTTTTTGAAGTACAATTTACCATTACTTAATTTCAATTATGACTTATATTTTTTTTATGTTCCTTTAATTATCACTGTATTTTTAATCTAAAGTTAACACTTTGAGTGTCACAAAGTATTAATTTACTTAATTGGAATAATCATTTAATTACAATTTAAAATATTATAAAGATTTAAGTTTTGTTATAAAAGTGATCTTATAACTTTCTATAATAAATATTACAAAGATTTAAACTCATTTGATCTCATCATAAAGATATTTAAATTCATATTATAAAATAACTATAATATAGTAAGTGGTTAAATGTATAATAGATAGATGATTTAGTTCCTTTAAGATACGTACCTACTATTGGTATGATAATATAAAGAAAGATGCCAAATATTTGATTTTTTGAAATATAAAATTATGTGATTAAAATTTAATAGTATTTTATTTCTAGCTAATCACCTACATAATAAACTTGAACGTATATATTAAATATTAATAAGGAAAAAGATCCGTCAAAAATGTAACGGATACGGATCTTTTTTCTCCAATATATGCATCCTGCGCGAATCTCGTGACGGTGAAGTTATAAGTTTGCTTAGGTATTTCTTTTTAGTTTGAGTTGTTTTTATTAAACGAAATTTAATGTACTCTAATTGAAACTATTTAATAGGTGACTATTTAATACTGGCCTTAAAACTAATTATTTGATAAAGAAAGTCATAACATAACCAAGTATATCTACTAGATGTAACTTGTTTATGACTTTAATTATGAGCGCTAGATGTCATCTAGCGCACATAATTATGTCAAAGTTATAACAAAATAGGAATCAGGATGCGCTCGCCAAAGATGGAAAGTTCATAAGTTTTGTGAATAGATTAATTACCCAAGATGCAACTTGATGGCGTTGGTATCAAATCACAGAATCAAATCATGCTATCGTTTACTTTGCGCTGTTTGATTTGGTGTAAGGTGGCTTGGTACAGTCTCCAGCACATCAAGTTACCGCAAACTGAAAAAGATAAAAAGATTTTCTCATTCGATTTTGAACTTAACATTTTAAGGTTTAAAATCGTTTGGAGAAATTTTACAGTTTCATGTAGCTAAACCTGCTGGCGACTGTACATGGTAAAGTAAACTTTTATTTTATTGCAGCTGCTTTGCCTTGTCGCGCATCCTTTTACTCATTTCATTAAAGGAAACTATAGGCGAATTAATATGGAAAATGGTCCGTGGACCAATAGCGATGCGGTTTGATATTTGTGTAGAGACACCTCATCTATAACCTTTGTAAATCTCACGTCCACACACACATTTTGACAACAATTTGTTGTAAACGATTTCAAAATCTGTGAGGACGTGAGGTTTTGAAATTGCATGTAACAAACACGAAAGATTGATCGACTCAGGTCTCCCTTAGTCGTGCATTTATATGGGTTAGCTAGATGTCTGACTGTACCAACAATTTTAGTCGATTATTGATTTTTTGTAATCAATGCTTGAAATACTATTATGGAACGCGACTTTGTATTGACTTTGACTAGAGGTCACTCAGGTTATTTACGTCAAGAAGAGGAAAAAGTGTCGGCTTAAATTACGTCGCCGGTCAAGATTTGTAAATTCGATCAAAATGCCTGCAAAATACAAGATTGTTATGATTCGCCACGGCGAAAGTGAATGGAACCAGAAGAATCTTTTCTGTGGTTGGTTCGACGCTGACCTCAGCGATAAGGGTAAGTTCAAAACTTTTTTACCTACTAGATCTTTTTATTTTTATTATACATAACATTAAAATATATCCCTTTTAGGACGTGAGGAAGCAGTTGCTGCAGGAAAGGCTTTGAAATCCGAGGGCTATGAATTCGATATCGCCCACACTTCGGTGTTGAAACGCGCTCAAATAACCCTGGGCACAATTTTGAAAGAACTCGATAAGAAAGACTTGCCGGTGGAGAAGACGTGGCGATTGAACGAGAGGCACTATGGTGGCCTCACTGGGCTTAACAAGGCTGAGACAGCTGCCAAGTATGGTGAAGCTCAAGTATGTATTTATAAATAATTATACTTTATATTTTGTACCCTCAAACAAATGTATTGTTCTAGGATTTGTAATTGTTATTACCAATAGAGTCAGCTTATTCAAGGCCTGATGCCCACCAAACATATTGGAACAATTGGACTTGTACAAAAACTGCCATTATTTTCCAATCCCACTAAAAATTTCATATTGAAAGTGTAAGAATTTCGAAATTTGAATGGACATGTTCATACAAATCTGAATGGTTTGAATGAACCCTACTTTGATAACATAAATCTTGCTGCATCGTCTTATATCTTGGCATCTTTTTGGCTTTATTTGACCTCATATATGATAGAATGTATGACTCAAATTAGACTACCTACTTACTTTAAATCAAGATAGCTTTTGCCCGCAGCTTCACCCTCGAGGAGATCGGTAATTATCCCATGGGAATGTTCCTTTACTAGCTAGATAAAAAGTATCAAATTCAAACCATTTAATTCAAATAAACCAATTACAGGCACTTTTGAATGACAATTCAAAAGTGCCTGTAATTGGTTTCATACTAGCTTCCGACTGTAAAATGACAAAGTCAGAAAAATGAAGCTAGTTACCCATTCCAAAGCATAATAGGTACCTATCCTGTGTCCTAACCCAGGTAATGATCTACCTGTTTGTTCATGACAAACTTCATTGAAATTCGTTCAGCCGTTAAGACATGATAAGGTAACAGACAGATAGATAGAGCTACTTTCCCATTTACAATATTAGTATGGATAAAAGATTACAAAGGTACGGTTTCTTTCTTCAGAATTCTCTTATGGTTGACCTGCGATTTACAATTTTAATTATTTCCGCAGGTACAAATCTGGCGACGTAGCTTCGATGTGCCCCCTCCCCCCATGGAGAAGGACCACCCTTACCATGATACCATCGTCAACGACCCTCGCTATGCTGGTGACCCAAAACCTGATGAGTTCCCTATGTTCGAAAGCTTGAAGCTCACCATTGAGAGGACACTGCCTTACTGGAACAATGTTATTGTACCTCAGGTATGTGTATAAGTTAAATATTAAAAAATAACTATCATACTGTCTAGCAGAAACAATCGAAGTCCATCCATTGTTTCTGCTACACAGTATGATAGTTATTTCTGTGAAAGATGATATGGCTAGAAAGGTAGTGACTACCGAGATGACGACTAAGTGTGGAAGATAAAGACATGTTGCTCCATGGTGTTGCTGTTGTGTATAAGGGCACGAGAATGATGACTCTGCAATTATACATGATATATTACAATATTATAATTATACATGATATATGATACATGCCCAATTTAACAAGAAACAATCGCTTGCAAAATGCTAGAAATCCACTTATGAATGACTAGAAAAAAACTCCAAGAATAATTAAACATGATTTTTCTATGATTATTATTTTTATAATTGTTTTTCAGTTATAGGTGTATTAATTAGTTTTAAAAGTTCATAATCTGGTGTAGCCATTGTTTATTTAAGTAAAGCAGGTTTAAATGTGAGCTACCAGACTAGTGCAATTCGCTTTATCTAGATCTCATAAAATTAAATTATTATTTATTAACTTTCTTACCACCACCATAAAAGTTGATAACATTGTTTTATTTTAAAACAGTAACTGATAAGACAATACTTTATTTTTATCTAAGTTAGTAATAAAAAAAACATTATTTATTCTTTCAGATTAAAGAAGGAAAGAGGATTATTATCGCTGCCCACGGTAACAGCCTCAGGGGTATTGTCAAGCATTTAGATGGTATGTACCTACATCTTATTGATGCAATACTATATATTTATGTTAGAAATCTATAGTTGATGAAACTCTAGATCTTGAGATGTTGCCTTTTTATCTAATCTTGTAGAAATATAAAATAATGTTACAGCGAAAGCGTCAGGGTACGTGAAATTCAAATATTTTTAGTTTTTTTTTTTTTGCAATTTTCAGGTCTGTATCAAGTTGTATGTTAATGTTTTGCGACGGTGACAAATATGTATTTACATAATTACAACCATTGAAATTATGAATACAACTCTCTAAGTTTAAATTACCTCATTGAATTACTCTTTCGTGAAATCATGGCATTTCATGTCAATTTTATTTTTACTTATTCTAATACCGCTTCCCCCTTAATTAAACATGTTAAATTGTTCAGTCCTATAAATTGATTGTAGTGTTCGTAGTTCCGCAGTCTAGCTTTGCCAATCGTGACGGACAAAAGGTTGTTAAATGACAAGAAAGTCACTTCAGAAGTCAATAGGAAGTATATCTGTGCCATGTATATTTCCAGGTCTTAGTGATAAAGCCATCATGGAACTGAACCTGCCCACCGGCATTCCATTCGTGTACGAATTAGATGAGGATATGAAACCAGTCGATTCCATGATCTTCCTTGGAGACGAAGAAACCGTGAAGAAAGCCATGGAAGCCGTAGCCTCCCAAGGCAAGGCCAAGTAATTTTAAGCAAAAATCAGTAAATTATTTTGTTGTAGTTGTTAAATATTATCATGACGGTTGACATTAATAAAAAGTCTAATCATGTATGTATTGTATAAGTAATAAATTTCGTTCTGCAAACAATAAAAAATACGCTAAGGAATCTCTACAGAATGTTTAGATTGATATTCAAAATCAGCTGCTGTATCAAAGACATTATTTATTGGGTGTATGCCAAGATATGCCTTCCAAGTTGTTACCATAGAAGTTTACAATATTTATCAATGTAGAATGCTTAAGGATAAACATTAAAACGTAATTAAACATACTTCAAATTTATTTTTATTCCGGCAAGCTTTCTTTTAGATCTGCCATTACTTCATCCATATTCACGTCTTTTGAGTTTTTATTACCATCATTTTTCGTAAATTTTTTGCCACTGTACTTTGCGAAAGTTTTTTGCCTGCTGGTAGATAATACTATATTGTTTTTTGCTTCACTAGTACTTTCGTTCTCAACTTCCATGGACATAGCGTTTTCATCAGTAGTGGCTTTTGATTTTTTCTTGGTTTTATTTTTCGGTTTAATATCGAACCGAAATTCTCTTGGCAGTTTGTGTACTTCTACACAATGTTGACGTCGATCATTGGCGGTCGCGAATTTTAGTTTGCATTCTTCTATGTAGCAGGAGTACTGCAAAATTGTGGTCAAGTCATAATTAGTCACATTCCCTGGAGGCTACATGTAGAACATTTTAACTTTTTTTAACTTCTGTCTTACCGAAGGCTTCCTTTCAGATAGAACTGCGAAGAATGAGTCGTGATTTTCTTGTACATGCAAGTCCAACAAATGAGGTGACGGTAGAACCTTTTTGCACCGAGCACAGGTGTACCGATGTGATGCGTTATAGTGATTTTCGGATTCCAATAAAGATTCAGATGTAAACTCGCACCCAGGAATGCTGCATGTGGATTTTATGCTAAAACACATAAAAATCTGCTGAAATGTATCTTCAATAATGGAATAAAATTATAGGATTACATTCATCACTGCTGATATACAGGATGGATTTTTGAGATGGGGCAGTAGTGCAGCTACCATAACCATTGTAGTTACAGGAAATTGAGAAAATTTTATTAGCATTCAGATGTTGAAAAAAATGTACCCTACATTTCGCAGAAAAATAGGCCATTTTCAGAAAAAACTTTTTTTTTGCCAATTGGTCGTTTGTTATAAGGATCAAAAACCTCTATTGGACCAACTGAGGTATGACTACTAGAAAAGTCGTAAATCGCAAAAAAAGCTTCCCATACAATTAGAAGGGAATGAGACTCCCAACTTCCTTTTTTTACCATAGGTTAACTGACAGCTACAAAAAAAAGTAATTGAAAAACAAATAAAAAATAATAACTACTAATATGGGTATTATTGCACCTTAAAATAAAAACTTGAAACTATACATTTGGACTCGCCTAGAAATTTTACTTTTGTACTCTAAGTTATGCTGTGCTCAAAATTGTACCCGTTCTGACGTAGACATAGTTTTACTCTCTTTACTACAGAGCACTCTAGAATTGTGGTAAGTGAATCTTTCAGTTCCTGAACACAGTCGTATTTCTTTTTATTAAGTTCATATTTTAAATAGCCCCACATAAAAAAAAACAGGCGTGAGATCAGGACTGCGAGGTAGCCACGGTATTGAACCATAATTATGTTGCTATCCACTACCTCCCGAATCGGCGCTTCAAATTAGAACGAGTGTGGCGGCTGCCGCCATACTGGCGCAAGTTTATTTCCAACAGAGGCAATTCATCTAATAGGTTTTCGAGATTATAAATTATAAATGATAAATGATTTTATTTCTGTAAGTAGGTTTGTACAAACACTTTTACACGTCAATCATATTTTTTAAACTAGATGAGGTCGGCGTTTCCTATCTGACTACTCTGAGAAGGCCGAAACAAACGCAGAGGTCACAGTCTCTTTTAAAGTCCAGACATAATCTTGGTCAGATCATGTGAAGACCATGTAGATTAGTGTCTGAAATGGTCTTTCGAAGAAAGAACTTTGAACTCAACGATTCGACGAACAATACCAAAGAAAGGACTTTAGGGTAGGCCGCATAAATTACCTACTCAAACTGCCAGATCATGATTCAAACTGAGGAAAAAAAATAGCATATACAAAATAATGTTACTATAAATGTCGGAGATTAGGGTGCCTTGATAAAATTCCACCATTACCACTCGGTTCGACATTACACCGCACCAGCAATTAAAATAAAATTGTTGTCTTTCAATATCTGAGAGGATTTTCTTTAGCCCAATAATGGTGGTTTATGCGGTTGTACCATTAGTGGATAAATTGGTCACATCAGACCATAGAATGTATTTTATAAAATTATTGTCCCTGCTGATTTTCCCTCGTAATCTTCTGCAAAATGTAAGTCTGCAAATGTTGTCTCCAGAATGTAATGCTTGAACTATTCGTCCCTGCCGATAACAATTGTATCCGTACCTACTTCTTCCAAGTCTTTAAAAAAAGGGAGTGCGAAACACCCACTTCGTTAGCGACATCTCTAGAAGAAATCTCTGGATACGCTTCTACGAGTGATAGAATTGCAATCACCATTATTTTCATCTAAATGAATACATTTGACTGACGTACTATTTTTTTCTTCAACGAGCCAATTTCCTTTTTCGATTTGTAACCTTTCTGGTTGGCACTCGACGCATCGGGTAATTGATCCTATACCACTCCAAAGCATCTGACGGGTATTTATTATATAAAAAATAAGCTTCTAATAAGTCTAGACGTTCTAAATTAAATGAGGTAATTTTTGTCACAGAATTGCGGAAATCACAAGCAAACAGGCAACCAGGCAACAAACTAGATTGTTTTCTAAACAAATTCGCGTATTCGTTCGAAATTCGAAGTTAATTGTTTTTGTTTATTTTCGGCCAGTCTTCATTGTAGCAGTCAGTATCCATCATAAAATGTATATTGCAGTCTCATGTCGTACGAAATGTATGGGAAACGTTTTTTTGCAATTTCTGACATTTCTAGTACTCAAACCTCAGTTGGTCTATTATAACAGAGGTTTTGTGAAAATTGCCCATTTTGCTGCTGACTGCATTTTCTTTTCAAAATCTGTGAATTCAAATCGAAATTTCTTAAAAGTTAAGGAATCTCTCCTAAGACCATTTTCCTGTAGCTACAAAGTTAAGGTACCTTTGCTGCCCCATCTCAAAAATCCACCCTGTACTCATCATGCTTTATTCGACCTTGAAATTGGCAGAATAACACGTTGAAGCCTAAATTGGACGGCTGATCATAAGAGCTGGAGTGCAAATTGTAATAAACGACTTCCACTTCGAGAGGGTGACTGCGCGGCTCAAATTGATATTCGAGTAACAACTAACGTATCTTTGCAAGACGAATTCACTAGATGGCCATGCATGCATATGACCTTGTTCAGTTCGCAAACTAACAATTATGAATTGAATAGATCTATAAAAACCGATACATAAATTACACTAGCGACCCGCCACTGTTTCGCACGTTTTTTAAGACTTGAAAAAGCGTCGAAGTGTGAATTTAAATTAATTTATTGTACACATGAACCTTCTGGAATACATTCTCTAAATGATGGTGACAACCGCATCAAAATCCACTGCTATATTTAGGATAACAACGTGGTCACACAGTCAGACATTGTGACTTTATTTTATACTACATATATAGATTATTATAGATAAAACTAATGTTTTTGTATGTTCGCACAATTGTGTGAAGCAATTGCACCACACAGTTTTTGCGGGGTGTGCAAAAACAATTGTAGGCAGTGAGGCTCAATTCTTCTCAAGTATAGTTTTGGTTAATGCTCTTTAATGCACTATACTTCCCTCTATCATACTTTAGAAATTTTCGGAAACAGTTACTGGGAAGATACATTAATAAAACAACAACAAGTTTGAGCTACATTATATTCTACTCTACCCTATGTAATTTCTAATTATAATTACGAGAAGACTAAAAAACTTCATTGGCTAGGGGTTGGGTTAGAAAGCTTTGTTGGGGTGTCGGGTAAACAGCAAGGTTTGGACTAAGCTCAAGCAACTACAATGTAGGTATTTAATTTGTCTACTTACACTTCATGGCAGAGATTTTCTTCGTCGAAGTCGTAAACACCAAGTCTGGGTGGCGGTTTGTCGTTAATAAAAAGTATATCATCCAGCTTACGACGACCGACGCCATACTCTTTTAATTTAACAAGGAAGTAGTTGCTAACCTCCATCCTGGAAATAAGGTAAGAAGAAATCAAACATTTGAATTTAAATACAGAATAAGTACTTCGATTGCTAAGTATTGTTAACTGCTCAATCATGGCCCGTCCGGGCTGGCCGTACACAAAATGCATGAGGCTGCCAAACCTTAGATAATCAGTAATGTGTGCTTTAAGGACTACCAGACCGTGAAGTCGTGCATCTACTATAACGTGTCAATAGATAACGAATGACACGTGCACGCGAAGTACATCGGATTATTTACCGATTTAAATAGCTTCACCATTATTGAAGGTAAGGCAGTAATTGCACACCTATAAGATAATACAGGCTTCATTCCCGAAGTTCTTCGAAAAGAATGGGCTATTTCTCAGTGACGGGTGTTCTAAAAAAATGGATAGTGGTGCAGACCCTTACTGAGGCAGCACCCTATTCCTCCTAACCGTCTCTCAAGCGTGACAATATTATGACGGTACCTCTATCCCCTTTTCAGCCGTTTTAAGAGGTCCTTGTCCAACCGTATCTACACATGACATGTCAAGGCTGACATGATGAATTAGTTTTATATAACGGGGAGCTCAGTAAATAATATCATCATGCCAGCCGAAAGACGTCCACTGTTGGACATAGGCCTCTCCCAAGCATCGCCACTTCGACCAGTTCTGTGCTTCTCATATCTAGCGGATTCCTGCGGCCTTCACCAGCTCATCGGTCCATCTTGTGGGGTCCCGCAAGTAAATATATTGCTAGTCAATAAATAAGTACAAAGTAGATAAAAACTATGAATTATTGCGTCATTTTTGAGATTAGTCTCCTGCAATGTACAGTGTTTTTGCCCCTAAGACGACCCACTGACCAAATCTAGTGGTAAAAATATCATATCGACCATGTTTGATTAAAGGTGCGAGACATGGGGTATTGCAAAGATCGAAGGAGGATGCTTCTGCTTACCCTCTTATCAACCACGCAAGAGCAAAATTATCTATCCGGCGTTTTAATAATGTTTTAGATTGGTTTATTTTGTTTCCGAAAATCTAAAGCTAGCTAACTAGCTAAAACTAAGCTATTAGCTAAAGCTATTAGGTAAGTACCCCAAGTAATTTAAAAATCAGGTAAAACAAATACCTACTTGGTAGTCATTATTCTGATCAAATAGCACATTTATTATCCACGAATAAGCATTTCAGGAATAACTGCCGTGAATCTCATACCATCAAAATATGTACAACAATTCTAATAAACTACCTACTACAACATAAACACTCCCCTCGATTGATTACTAAATAATTTTACTATCAAGGATATGCAAGCCAATATGTCGCTACCTTTCACATATGAAACGGCGTAGTACTAGTTACTAGACGGCTACTTTATTATTAATATTATCGCGATCTGAACGTAAGAAAAAAAAAAGTCATGATAAATTAACGATAACCTCGCGGCTCGCCTGATAAATATTGCTACCAATGATGCCCAGTCATCATGATAATGATTTCTCAGTAGTAAAGTTAGTTGTCCAAGTGGCTAGTTGTATAATCTGTGGCTCTATGTGATGCGCACGTCTGATATGTATTAAAAACACCTACGTAATATTAATATCAAGGCCAAGATAACTACTTGATCTAAGTAAAGTTAGTTAACGTTCGGCAAGTGGGCAAGTATGCAATAAGGTGCCTAAGTTAACATATTAATTAAATGTAATAAAAATTAAGAAACGAGTAGGTACCTGTACCGGAACTCTCATAATTAGTTAATTATTTTGTGGTTAATAGCGAAGTGTTAAATAAAATAAAATGAACGTACGCCAAAGAAAGGTAAGTTACTAAAGTTGTAATTTTATTACATAGCTAAATTACATTAGGATTTTATAATAACGAGGTTATGTTTTTTATCAATTCAATGCCGAAGTTAAATAAGTGAATTTACGAAACCTCGGTAACGAGAAGTAATTGTTTTAGACATAGTTAGACGTACATACTGTTGTTTCATTTATTGAATAATAATCAACACTTACCTTGCCTCAATTGTGATATCTGTATCACCACTTCTTTCTGTTCCGTTTGCTTATTTTATTGACGGAAGGCAAAACGAATACTGGTACTGTGCTTTCATTAATTGAAGTAAATTGCAAATTACTTGAAAGAAAAGCAGAGTGCATTTAAACAACTTTTTTAGTTGGATTTGAATGATGGCTTGTTTTCTTTACGTGAATATTTTTATTTATACACTTGAGCAAACAAAAACCATATTAAATTTCAATTGACCGTTGAAGAACCGTGGTAAAGCGTATCCGAGCACGTATCGAGCAAGTAATTTGCAATAAAAAAAATCTAAATATTTTCTCCAATGTGTTTATTGCAAGACTAATAAAATCAAATGGGAAGATTTAGTCGATTACCGTTCAATGGCTGGCACAGAACCTTCGTCGGCTCTTATCATACTCTTTCTCGCTCACACATTACTAGTTTCTTCCGTAGAATTTGACAAAGGGCAGAATACCATAGACATTTGTTTTTCCTAAAACTCATTGCAGAATACCGACAAGACAGACAGATTGTCATTATGTCATGTCAATGTCAGTTTTCTTGACATTAGCCAAAAAATTATTTCAGTGTGACGTTGTGTTCAAGTTCTTTTCGTAAAAAATAGAAAAAATGTCTACGTACCGCTTGTTGAATTCCAATTAGAAATAATTTTAAAATAACTGATTTATTGGTTGTGATGTTTATTTTAAGTCAACATGGGAAAGTTCAGCACGTACAGGTACTTAGAGGTGGGTATTTGTCATGTATTCAATGGAATGTTTATATTTTTATCTCGTTCGTTTTTTATAATACACATGAACGCTGAATTATAAAAGAAAAAAGAAACGGAGCTACTATTTCAATGGTCAAGTAAAAAAGTCTTATTTTGTACCTTATACCCACTGTTCAGTTTCATATGAATTTTCGAGGAAAATGAATAATTAAATGCAGACATTGCTTTTTATACTGTTAACTACATTACTCACGAATTTATTGCTTGTGTCTAGACAGGTTTGAGGTGCAAGCAGGTTTCTAATAATATTAAATTGTTGGATCAATCATTCACTGATAAAAAATAATAAGAAAATTAACAAGGTATACTTAGATACTGGTTTTCCGCACAGAATTCCGAGCTAACTAAATAAAACAGTAAAGTGTAATGAAATAATACATTTCATTGAATTTTATTGTTTCACTCACCAACCTACTAAAATATTTTTTACTACTAGTAGTTGACAAAATATGGCCATAGAAACACTTCACAGTTTTTTAATAATGTTTCGTAGAGTATATTATAAGGTGTTTCATTTTTTTTTACAGTTAAAAGATGATACCTCAGCCCCACATATCAATGTTAGAAGTAGGACAATCAAGCACCCGAGAAAATTGAAGAAAGTTTTTATCTTCCTTATTGTAGTGGCCCTAAGCATCACATACTTTTTGGGTGAGTACTGTCATAATAATACTAAGTACCTAAGTGTTAATATTGCACATTCTGCTGCCATGTCAACGTGACGCTGGCAGAATAGTCATATTCGGAACAAATGCCAAAAAAAATGTTGTACATTAAGTTTTGAAAAGAGACTGTCACCTAGGTTCACATAGATGTCCCTTTACAATCTTGAACTATTTCTATACCTCAATGTGTTATATTAATGGCTACACTGTATAGGTACTCTATGTTATTACGTCATTTAGTGGATACTATGAGTACCTTGTAAATGTTCTTTAACATTTACTCCCAGTTTTGAAAGCCTGTTACGTTAGGCCTGTTCACATCTCATCCGTGACTGGTTTGTACTTCAAGCAAGCAACCTCGTCAGTTAACATAAGATATCACAGATTTACAGCCAATCTAGCTATCAATAGTGTGAACCCCTAGCATCAGATAGGTTGCTGCTTGCAGGTCACTTCAAACTCACTTCGCCTAAGTATTCATGGTGAGATTTCTACAGAATAGGTCGGCTGATCAGAGAATTGTTCAGGTTCAGAATTTTTTATGTTAAGGGGTATGAATTGAGTTTGAGATCTTCAGAGGGCATTGATGTTGATATCCAGTATCTTTGAAACTGCAACAAAACATGTTCAATATCATAATTTTCTTACCCTTATCCCATTTATTTGGGGTCGCCGCAACATGTCTTGATTTTCACACTACTGCAGGAAAGCTTCCTTCCGTCTAAACCCTTATCCTTATCCATCCTACTCACACATATTGTGAATAATATTTGAATAAAAAGAATGCGCCACCATGCATCACTAACTATAACACATGGGACAGCATACCGGATGGACCTGCCCGAAATTGGCATCCGATCATCTCCTCACACGCGGACTGAACTCTATTGGAGGGAACCTCCTTCCTTCCATACGCTTATCATTATGCAGCCAACTCACGCTTGTGACTAATAGATGATAGGGTGGATCACAAAAATTCAAGAAATAATGGCATGCATAATTATAAATACTTAAATACAAATTTTTCATGTCTTTTTCTTTCATACTTCTCTAGTAGCCGTCATCTCAGTAGTCACCCCCAGTCTAGCCATCTCCAATATACTCATACTTTAATGATAAACCCTATGCAAAACAGAGTCTTCAAAGTTATTTCTTACAAAAGTCTCGCTCAATTAGGTGTGAATATGCTGTTTAGTCAGTACAGGTGTTAATTATTATTTATGTAAATATTTTTTGATATTTGCCAGCTGTTTACTGCAATATGTAGTAAAACAGTTTTATTTAACCAGTACAATGGTTGAATAATAAAGGTATTCATGGGTGGCAATGGAAACCCAAAACAAATGTTAAGTATCCATATAAGTATATTGTATAGGTATTATAATATAAATTAAAGTCGCTTTTCGTGTGTCTATGTGCCCGCGTTATTCTTCTAAACTACGCAAAGGATTTTGATGCGGTTGTTGATCAACGGATGTTGATCGCAATCATTTAGTGAAATTATTCCGAAAGGTTTATGCGTATAATTAATTAATATTAAACTATCGTACTAAAAAAACTTTTTTACAAAAAAAAATTCACTACTAAGTGAAAAATAACTTTAAATTCGGAAGTCAGTGTCTTTGGATCTGTATTTTAGTTTTTTGCTACCGACTTCCGAATTTAAAGTTATTTTTCACTTTGTAGTGAGTCACTTTAAATTTATCTGTTACAATAGTTACAATAGCCTAAAAATGTCAACTGCTCATCACCCTTTTACAAAATATTCCTTTTCCCGATGCAGGGACGTTAATTGTTGAGGAGCTCTCCTGGTAAGAACCAAAAGAACTGCACCATATGCATTGTGACGAGCATAAATTACTTAGCAACCATAATAAAGTAATAGAATCGCAACCCGTGAAATACTTATTATAGAGTAGTTCCGGTGGCCACCTCTGGTCTTCATCATCAGTTCCACTTCACCGAATGGTGCTTTTCGGGAGCAAATGCACGAGTTACTATAAAAAATATCCAAATCGCTATAGGTGTGCCTATAAAATTTGAGGATTTCTCTCGATTTCCATGAGATCCCTTCATCAGATTCTGACTTGATGACAATGGGACCACCTCGAGAGTATACCCATTCAAATAAAAAAAGAATTTTGCAAATCCGTCCATATATGACGGAGTTACGCCCGAACATTTATATAAACAAAAAAAAAAAAACAACCGACTTCCAAAAAAAACACTAAAAGACGTGAAAAATAACTTTAATTTCGGAAGTCGGTGCCTTTGGTTTTGTATTTTCGTGTTTGGCCACCGACTTCCGAAATTAAAGTTATTTTTCACGTCTTTTAGTGTTTTTTTTGGAAGTCGGTTGTTTTTTTGTAAAAAAGTTTTTATTTTTCACTTTTTAGTTGCGGTACCTACCCCACACAAATTCGTATACCACTACTTGGTGTGTAAATAACAGTGACAGGAAATTATTAACACATCATCCATATAAACTAAGTGGAAAAAATCTGCAGTATTAAGGATAACTCAAAAACTACTGGTCAGACCTTGATCAAATTTAAATGGGACCACATGTGAAGCACCACCTATCAAATAAAAAAAGAATCATCCAAATCGGTTCACCCAGAAAAAAGTTATGAGCTAATACACATAAAAAAAATAAAAAAAAATAAAAAAAAACATACAGACGAATTGAGAACCTCCTCCTTTTTGTGAAGTCGGTTAAAAAACATCCGAATTGATAACCTCCTCCTTTTTGAAGTCGGTTAAAAATAAAGAAATCTGGTGTTTTGTCAAGTCGTAAAAACTGCTCAAAGCAGAGCTCGCTAGTAAGAAATAATATTAAATACTAATAATACTTACTGTAATATTGAATATTGTTCAGTGTTTTGTAATATTAATTACTTAAAGATAGAAAATCGATAAAAGAATGTCATTATGGCATTGAAGGCATGATGTAGGTATTATTATTTAACTAGCAATAGAAAAGAAGTCTAGGCATGTAGTATTTTATCGCCTAAGATTCGTGACTACAACTAATAACGCATGCATGAGTCTATAAAATGCCAGTTTTATTTCATCAATGTTGTCATGGGAACCACCTTGCAACCACCTTCCTATAAAATCGACATTCACGGGAATCAATAGATCCAACAACATATTATAGCATCATGTCTACATTCCACGAAGTGGAAAGCAGAAATGAAAAAAAAAAACCCTGGATGAATGAGGAAACCCCTTATCGCGCCATTTACGGTCCAACAAAGCCATGTTATAATTTATATTATTATGATTAATCTGCCAATAAATGCTGGGTATAGCTGTTTTTAGCCCCATTTTGTCTAATAATAAATAATTATTATAAACCTCCAACAGGAAAAGTTTTTCGACTAATAATATCCTTTTTAGACCACCTTTATCAGGCTAACTAGCTATAAAAGATGAATAGATAACAAGTTGGACCATTTAAATAATTGCTGATATGAAAAACATAGATTGCGATAAGATTTGTACCAGGAAAAGTATAGGCTAACCCACTAATGCTAGTGTTATTAGGTGAGCACCACATTATTTCATAGGAATAAGGAAGTTAGTTTGCTGCCTACCAATTCATTTTCTAAGAGATTTCTGTTCGTCTGTTCATAGTTGTCTGTAGAAAAGAACTCCGTTGTTTGCGTTTTGGTCTTAATGGCCTTGAGTCGTTATCAGCCTTTTGTCGTATTGACCTTTGGTAGTTTTGACCTTTTGGCCGTATTGACCTTTGGCCTTACTGACCTGTGGCCGAATTGACCTGCGGCCATATTTACCTGTGGTCTTATTAACATCTGGTCGTATTGACCTATGTTAAAGTAAATAATGTCAGAAAATCTACTTATATCTTGTGTCTTATAGTTCCTTACTTTAGGTACTTACTACATGTTTTCTGTTCCATGTGTATCGTTCCTTCTTTTCTTTTTCTTTTTGTGTGGGTAATCATCAAATGATTCTCCCGCTCTGGGCGGAACGGGAGGGCGTGTCAGACTCTTACTGACTAAAACCCACCCGTGTTCCTTCAGTTGCCTGTGCGCCAGGGCCACGGTAACTCTTTCGAACAATCCGCGACCCCGGCAGACATCGGCCCTATTGGACCCCGTCAACGGTGCTGACATTTCTTTGAGGCGCCTGGTCCTTACCCGACGGCGAGATGTGTATTGTTCTATAGTAGAGAAAAGAAAAATAAAACAAACAATAGCAATGAGGACTAGTATATCATTAAAATAAATAATAATATTTGAGTTAATGATGTAGGTCGTTAAGCGGTTCTCCTCATGGCTGGATGAATGGCAAAGCAATACTTGAGAACCTTCGATCAATTATTGATCGAAGTTGAGAACAAACATCTTTCTGAAGACCTGTAGCACAGGTATTCCTAGAACTCCTAGAAGGCTGCAGTCTCCACAACGTCAATGTATTATTGTAATATTTGTGTATTGTGCGAACTCATTTTTCACGATGTGGTGGGGGAAATAAATGTTTTTATTTATTTATTATTATTACAAACGAACTTTCAATAGTCATGCTAAGTATACAATTGCTTTCATGTCTGCATTGCAGTTTGTGTGCATGATACGAGGGCGGGTCAATAAGTCCGTGACTTTTTGAATTTCTGACCTCTTTACTGAAACAGCAACACTGCTCCTGTCAACAGGCATCTGTCAGTTGACTCCTGTCAAAATTTAAACTTGCTGCGTCAGTTAGTTTGTGTTTGACAGCTATTTTTATCAGAATACTCACAAATTTGAGGAGAAAATGGAAAAAGTGAATTTCGTGTGCTTATTAAGCATTATTTCTTGCGAAAAAAAACCATTACCGAGACCAAGGCTAAGCTTGATAAATACTATGGGGACTCTGCACCATCGATTTCAATGGTAAAAAAGTGGTTTACTGAATTTCGTTGTGGCCGTACAAGCACTGAAGATGCCGAACGTCCTGGACGCCCAGTTGAGGTCTCTACACCCGAAACAATCGAAAAAATTCACGATATGGTGTTGGCCGACCGAAGATTGAAAGTGCGAGAGATTGTGGAAGCCGTAGGGATCTCGCATGGCTCAGTGGTTTCAATTTTGAATGATCACTTGGGCATGAGAAAGCTTTCCGCAAGATGGGTGCCGCGTTTGCTCACAGTCGACCACAAACGCAATCGTGTAACAACTTCACAGGAAGGTTTGGCGTTGTTTAATCGCAATATGGAGGAGTTTTTGCGCCGTTTTGTAACCGTGGACGAAACATGGATCCATCACAACACACCAGAGACCAAACAACAGTCAAAACAGTGGGTTTCTAAGGGTGAATCGGCGCCGAAGAAGGCCAAGGTGGGTTTGTCAGCCAATAAAGTTATGGCGACTGTTTTTTGGGATGCACGCGGGATAATCCACATTGACTACCTTCAAAAGGGAAGAACAATCAATGGGGAATATTATGCCAACTTATTGGACCGATTCAATGACGATTTGAAAAAAAACCGACCTCATTTGGCCAAGAAAAAAGTTCTTTTCCACCAAGACAATGCAAGGGTGCACACATGTGCAGTTGCCATGGCAAAAATCCATGAATTGGGCTATGAATTGCTCCCTCATCCGCCCTATTCTCCAGATTTGGCTCCGAGCGACTACTTCTTGTTCCCAAACCTGAAGAAATGGCTTGGTGGAAAAAGATTTGACTCCAATGATGAAGTCATCTCGCAAACAAAGGCCTATTTTGAGGACCTCGACAAATCATTTTCTTTGGAAGGGATAAAAAAATTGGAGAAGCGTTGGACAAAGTGTATAGAGCTCAAGGGAGACTACGTTGAAAAATAAAATTATTTTTTTATCAAAAAACTGTGTTTTATTCCAAAAGTCACGGACTTATTGGCCCGCCCTCGTAATACTCGTAGTACAGTAATTCGATGTAGAATTGTATGGAATTAACAAGTATCTGGTACTGCATTTGGAAATGCAGCTATGAACTGCACAGAACGTTGTCAAGGTTCCAACTTGTTGAATTCTTTCCAAACTCATTCTCTCATCTAGGTCTTTTGCTGATATACTGGCGACACCAGCACCTCGTTACCCCGAAAAAACATATGAGAAATCCTATCCTCGCATCCAATGATCTGACTTGATTCAAATGAAATAAAAATAAGATAACGCAGATCCTTCGTTTTGACTGCTCTTCCATTTTCACTCAATCCATTTTCTCCACCGCTAGCTCAACGCTTCGAATATGGTTGAACTGATTAAAGAAAACTCATGCAATTGCACGTGTGGTACTAATTTGTGTTTCTTTAGGCAATTTACATAACATAAGCCTGCATTCCCCGAAGGGTTAGGTACAGGTGTACCTATTACCTACCTATAGTACACCCACATTTCGCTAGTTATGTTTAAGTCCAGTGTAATAGGCTGCGAGCCTGTCGCCATCTGTCGGACACACATCCAGACTTCCGGAGGCTACTGAGAAATCCCTGATGGAAAAACCCAATAATACTTTGACCTTAGGCGTTTTTGTACCTAAAAATAGGATGGCTCACTGTAGAAACCCTAACCTGAAGTTTTATCCTAGCTAGAAGTAATCCGATTCCATAAAATGATTCTTGACTTTATAAATGGGCAATTTTCTTGTACGTGCTAACACCGAATGCATCGCTTCACATTCCAATCATATGAGTCCGTAAAATTAGCTGTGTTGTTATATTCAACAATATCTGTGATTGGAAAACATAAAAGAAACATTAATTTCACATTAATTAACAGTATGTAATTGGGTATTCTGGTACTTATGAAGGAAACAGTAGAAGGCCTTTTCTTTCAATTCCTTGTGATTGAGTTGGTAAAATGTGGGTCGACACAACGAGGGTCGACGGGAGTGCCGAAATATGGTAAGAGGTTTTGGCCAATAAATAAAAAAAACTGTCTTTACTGTCCAGCGTCAGACACCATCTGTCTGGCAATTGACCTTTTTGGCGCAGCCGTGAAGCACACACTACGTTTGAAGTATTTCACTTTTTTATTTGTGTATTAGCTTCTGCCCGCGACTTCGTCCGCGTGAACTTTCTTGTTTAGATATAAAATATATCCCATGACACTCGACAGTACTGTAGCTTACCATTAGTGAAAGAATTTTCGGAATCGGATCAGTAGTTGCAAAGATTACCGCCTATATACAAACTATAATTTTAGTATAGATTTCTTGTTTCATACACAATGTACACACAATTACAGTGCAACAATTTTCTTAATGTCCTTCGGTAAACTTCGTGTTTCGTCAGTCGTCGGATTTCTATCTGTTGCTTTTGCACTTGGTGCAGACCGGACGCTCTCAATCGACTTGGAAGTATATAGACTTGTTAATACTCTTTTAACTTAATGTAATTTACATACATACATAAATAAACTCACACCTTCTTCCAATGGTACCTCCATTCCACATCTCCATCCTCCAGAAAACATCAACAATCCAACATGTTTAAATAGCATACATATATAAACTCACGCCTTTTTCCCATGGGGGTAGGCAGAAACTACAGAACGCCACCTGCTACGATCCATACATACTCCTTTTGCCTCGTTTACGTTCATACATCTGGTCATACACGCACGCCGGTTGTGAGTACTATGCACCTGACCGTTCTGAAGAACATCACCAATAAGGTTACTATGTCTTCCTGCCTTTTTAGTGTAATTTACTGATAGAAATCCGACGACTAACGAAACACGAAGTTTGCCGAGGGATATTAAGAAAATAGTTGTACCGTACAGGCTATGACTAGGCTAAAACTTAAGAATACATGACCCTGATAGGGCGCAGCAAGTATTATAACATTATGCTAGGTTATACTGATTATTATAGTAGGTATTTATATTAATACCGGAAACACTACGTCAACGTGGAAGGTCACTCCTCTCGATCTCGAGTAAAGAAATCACGATTTATGTTATTAATTTCTTATCGTGAAGTGAATGACTTTAAAATTACGTTATCATTGAAATTAAGCGATGTTTATTTTAATCAAAATTGAGCGTATAATAGATAATTTTGGGAAAAAATTCACCGTGATTTCCCTTTATTACATCACAAATTGGTCAAAGTCCTGAATCAGGAATCAAATCAATTTATTTTATTTCACATAAACCAACATGGGCACTTATAAAATGTCAGAAGCTAGGTGCACGGTTCCAATTGGTTGTTTCCTATGGAGAAGAGCCGGCAAGAAACTCCATGGTTACTATTTTTAAAATAAGGGGCTTTTACAATGTTTCCAATTACACTGTTGATAGATATGGGAGGACAGTGTACGCCTGTCAACAAGTACTACCTAACAGGTACTCAACAAAATATAAAAAGGTCCACAAATCTAGTCTACAAGTTAGGCCTACAACGTTCTCACATTCACAAAATATAGAAGAATCTATATAAAAAATAAAAGCCTATTTAGACCAAATGACATGATCGCCATTACAACTGTAACAAATCTGAATTAAAATCCTATCCACAAAAGCCATAAATAAGGAGTTGAAATAAGAATCTGAGGTATATAATGTCAAATAATGGGATTATGTCAAAGAAGTAAGTAGAAAGAAACAAAAAGCTTCGTAATAATCGAATCTTTCAGGAAGGAGTCAGTCTCTCCAGCTAAGTAACACAGAAAGTCTGAGTTTGTCCTGTTCCCTTCATCATCTGCCTGCCTGTTCCCAGCTGTGTTGGGGTCAGCTTCCAGTCTAACCAGATGGCAGCTGAATACCAGTATTTTACATAGAGCTTGTCGACTGTTTGTCTTGTTACCTCCTGTTATTGTCATCAATTTGATCATGCAATGCAAATACAGCTTATTCTATGATTGAATCTTCTTCTTCGTTTAGCTGGCACCTGGCACGTCTTTTCTCAAATCTTGTCGGCCCAAAACTTCGCCACTTCCACGGCGTCGTCGGTGGTAGCGCAGAGGTCACTGTGACTGCAAGTTTTGAGACAGAGGGCAGGATAGAAGGTGGAGCATAGTGTGCGACATAGCTCCACATTCCACACCCTCCTGCCATTCCGTCGAGGTAGCCCCACTTTACTTTAACTTCACTTTGATTGAATGAAACAAAACTAAAAACTGAAAAGTTCTGTATCATAACCATAAGTTAGTTTTGCCTACGGAATGCGGACAGAGAATGTACAATCAACCGCACATCTGTTGTAACACTTGCACTACGAAAACCACCCTTACTGCTAGGACATAAAGGCGCTGTCGAGGTCAAACCTGTATTTAATATCATGATAAAAGTTTGCTCGCACAGACTCATCATTCTCTACCCTTATCCCACTTTATGTGGAATAGGCGTATCATGTCTTTTTCATCCACACTTCTCTATCAGTTGTCATCTCGGTAGTCAGCCCCTTTCTAACCATATCATCATTCACACGAGTCCATCCATCGTTACTTGGTCTTCCCCAACTCTTATAGCCACATTCATATATTATTCAAAACTTTCCTCACAATATTTACCTCATTCCTCCGCATCACATGATAAACATAAAGATATCCTTTACACCCTGTATACACATATAAAACCGTTTTAAGAAAATTCTGGATAATAGCCAAGCAAGCCGTCCGCCTCGCCTTTATTTCCTCCATTGACGGTGCTCAGATAATTAGTTAATTACGTCAGGTAATTGTCAAGTCTGATATTTATGAGTCTAAAATAACAGGTTAGTAATACTTAAAAATAAATTATATTTTTCTGTTTCGAACACGATCTGTTAATGTAACACCCGGTATAAAAACGAATAATTTATCATTTGAATTTTAATGGCAAGAGCTCGAGCTAATGAGGAAGATAAGAATGGTTTTGAGGCAAATTCGGAAAAATAAAACATAATATTGTGGTTCTAACGGTCGTAACAGTAAGCATTTGCAGAAAATATCTGATGTTTGAGTTGCGTCACTTTACTTCTCGCTCTTTCTTTACTACCTACTTATTGCTAACTGGCTTTTGCCCGCGGCTTCACCCGCGTGGTGGTTGTGGGATAGCACGGGAACGTACTACCGGGATAAAAAGTACCCTACATGTTAATCTGTGTTCCAAATTCAATCCAAATACGTTCAGTAGTTTTAGCGTGAAAGAGTAACAAACATCCATCCATCCATCCATCCATCCATCCATCCATCCATCCATCTATCCATCTATCCATCCATCCATCCATCCATCCATCCATCTATCCATCCATCCATCCAACCTCACAAACTTTCACATTTATAATATTAGTAGGATAGTAGGACTTGCCAAACACATTTAAAGATCAGTTCTGCCTTATCTCTACCGTAGCTACCTATTTTTACCCGACTAAAGCAAAGCCAAAAGGAAGGGTTATGATTTTAGCAGTCTATGTATGTATGTAAGTAAGGGGTATTTACATGTGTTCCACCGTAGCGCCTAAACTACTGAACCGATTTTGATGAATGACGTATCAATAGATATGTAATAATGGTCCTGGTGACATAGGCTACATAAATTCTCCCTAATTATAAAATGGTGGTGGTCACATGCCTGTTTACCATGTGGGTACCAGGAATACCTTAAAAATTATAATGTCATGCGACCACGGCTTTACCTTGACCATTCTTGTATATAATGTCTTGATTTCTGTCTGAAATATTTTCTTTTTTCGTACTATATAGATAAACTTTTATTTTTCCGTAGTCGGGTTACAGTTCAATTCTGAAAAATGTTTAAAAAAAGATTACGACACTTGAAGGAAGCCTTCTTTATATACTAACTAAAGTCTCCTGAAAATATGTAAACTACGTTAGTGAAAAGGTCACCAAAATAGGTTCAGTAGTTTTTAAAATAATCACGGACTTTGAAACTTACGGGTCTTTATCCGAAATCTCTTTTTTTTTAAAGTCTGTAAAAGTCGACGTGCTGTAGGGGCGCCATCTACAAATTACGTTAATCCACGTTCGTATAACTTAAACAAAAATTGCCAAAGATAGGAAAACTATTTTTTTTTTGGTTTTTAAGCCTCCGCCTTTAAGACGGATACTCTTGTCATCCGATTCTTTCGGTTCGTCGGTATATGGTGTTTTTCTTCTAAATACGTACGTTTTTCATCTTTTTATTTTTTCCTCATGTAGCATGCGTTCGTTTTTATACTCCGATGACACTTCGTGGACAATAGTGTGGGTTATACGTTTTTTCGACAGTAATATAACTACGTTTTGTAAATGCTGTACTGTAATGTGTAACTGTTTTTTGTCCCAAATAAATAAATTAAAATAAATAGGTTTAGACCATAATTAATTTAAAAAGTATGCAATTTCCCCAATAATAAGCCCATTTTATCTAGGGTTTATTAAAAAAAGAAGTGACAGGTAACTAAAGATTTGGCTAAAAGGTCTTAGCAACCAGGCCATAAAAATATTTATAAATAAAAAATGTGACAGGTGCTACTAGCCGTAGTGCTAAACAATCGAACATAACACCGTCTCGCTCGATATCAAACGTTACACATAAATAGGTACAGTGACGTTATAATTATGTGTAACAGTAATATGGTTTTAGGCCCGGTGTACAAGTACCTAAGTATTAATTTTTATTCAATCAAAATATAAATCTCAAACTGACTTTGTGTGCAAACAAAGATGTGAGCACAATAAACTGGCAAATTCTACTCAAAAACTAAAATAATAATTGTAGAAATTAATAATGAGCTCTGTAGACCAAAAGTTTCATTAAATATTTTCTTCCTTTCCTTGTTAAGCGATTGTTACATTAATTAAATCATTAAAAAAAAACACTACACAGTGAAAAATAACTTTAATTTCGGAAGTCGGTGTCTTTGGTTTTGTATTTGCGGTTTTTGCCACCGACTACTAAAATTAAAGTAATTTTTCACTTTGTAGTGTTTTTTTTTTGAAGCCGTTTTTTTTTTTTTGGTTATGGTACCTACCCGACACAAATTCCTATACCACAACTTGCTGTGTAAATAACAGTGACAGGAAGTTATTATAACATCATCAATATACACTAAGTGGACAAAATACGCATTATTGAAGCTAACTGAAAAACTACCCAACCAAATTCAATACAATTTATATGGGCTACCCCTGTGGCATACCCTATCTATAAAAAAATAATTTTCGAAATCGATCCACAATTGCCGGAGATACCGCGTAACAAACATACAAAAAAAAAAATCATACAGAAGAATTGAGAACCTCCTCCTTTTTGAAGTCGGTTAAAAAGGACTCTTAATCAATGTATGAACCGTATCGTTCGTAAGTTTACACACCAATTAATATTTTTATAAAAAAATATAGCCTATACATAGCCTTAAAACAAGTTTCGAAGCAGAGTTTCGTCAACAGTTAACGATATTTCTTTTCAATGTCGCATTTATATTTCCATAGATTATGCGAAAACCAACTTTAATTCAAAAGCAGTAAAGCTTAGAATTATTTAAGGAACTATTTATTATCTATTTTCTCGTTGAATATAATAAGGTTTCTGCTAAATGACGGTAACAGTTGAGTTTGTTTCGCAGATAGATACATATCCGATTTTTGGGAAGAAAATAAAGTGAAAAATTATGAATGGAACGGCCGCGCTAGTGCGTACTGTTTTTTCTCTATCAGGTATTTTGTTGTAGATCATTGTTTTGGAGTAAGTAAAAAGTTTAATATGTGTCTTATAGTCACTATGTAGATTATAATTGTAATTTTAGAGAATTATGTAAATAACAGCCCATTTTATCGAAACTTGTGTATCTGTAATTTTTATATCGCTTTTAATTTTTCCTGTATTGTGTTTGGCGGGTGCGTTAATAATTAATCCAGACCAGGAACTTGTTTGTAGTCCAAATTAAAAATATATCATTATCAAACTTTTAATAAAAAAATAAGACCTAAAACACACCCAATGGATTATTTTATTTGCATTATCTTTTTGAATAACTTAGAAAGTATCGTCTCAAAAGAAAGGGAGTATTTATTAATAAATGCAAACTTTAATAATGTCACATTTTTTGTTACAATTATTTCTCTTTGTTTTATTTTTAAAAGCCATTAGTTCTTGGTCACAGCCATATTTATTAGGCTACTAATCACCAACAGGAAATATTTTAGATCTGATATTCGTAGATCAAGTTTTAATTATAATATTAAAATAAAAACATATTAATAAAATTCAATAGTGTTTTTTGTATGATAGCTGTGTACTTACATGTGCCAAAAATGCTTAATTTCTTAGGGTTATGATTATAAAATTACCTTGTAAATTATACACTTGCGTGCAAAAAAGACGGCCCACCCCGTGTTCTCAATTTGAGACGATATCTCAAAAATCCTAATGAATATAATTTATTCATTTATATTCTGTGAAGGTAGGTAAGGTACACTCTATTTGCACATACACTATATTTGGATAAAAGCAATAATTTTGACAAGATCGACTCGATTCTTCAGATGTTCTCATCACTCACTTTAGCTCGGATAAAGTGCGTGCCTTATTTTTGCCAATGAAATTGACAAAATATTAATTTTGTTTATTTCTGTTCGTTTAGTGATAATTTAACTTGATTTTTTAACGGACTCCAAAAAAAAGGAGGTGCCCTATTATAGCCCACATCCATGTCTGTAAGTTCGTAATTTTGTCATAAACTTATAAAATCAGTTTTGATAATTCTTTAACTAACGTAATCTACGTACTTTCAGGAAGGTTATTATTATGGTTAGTAAACCTTCTTGAATTATATTGTTTCAAAATGAAGAGCACGGATGGGTCGATTTTATTGCACGCAAGTGTATTAACTCATTTATTGGCACTTAAAATATCGTGTCCTGCGTGTGCTGTCGTGTGCACGTTACATGAACTTATGGACGCTACTGATAGCGCTAAAGAAGTAGTTTAATTCTGAGTCCATTTAGATTGCCATCGGTACGCTAACAAGAAGTCATTTATTAACCAATTTGTATGGAATTCACAGACGACTATCTTCTGTGACCACCTGAGACATGATTGTGTACTAATATTACTCACCATACATGAAACTGCTCTCCTTACCGGGCGGGAAGTCGTTGGATAGGTCTTCAAAATAACACCAAGCAATATTATAGAATAAAAAAATTTTTTTTTTTGTGTGCAGCCTTGGCTCTAGTGCTAGCATTTCGTTATCACAATAGCCAGAAAAAATGTGAGCTAGTTAACGGGTGTAAAAATATCCTTAACGAAGCCGAGAGTCACTTGTTCTTCTTGATAATATGATATTTTTATTTGGCTGGGAACCATCTGGGTATGGAAATATTAAAGGTCAAAGTTACTTCACTTTTTTTGAGGTTTTTTTTTTATGAAAATACATTAAATGTTCTAACTTAACTTTAAAGATTCCCATGATAACTGTAACGTTGTATGATACACCCTTAAGCACAATGTTTTGTGTGCGTTGCGTTGCGCACTACTGTAAACAGTAAACTTTCACACTAAAAATAAAAGTCGTAGCAAGTCGTAGCCATTATTTTTGCACAAAGTTACTTGGTTTGATGTACACAATGCGAAGATGACGGCTTCGTGAAGGGTATAGTTATACCCTGTATACAGGTACTCGTTTTAATTAATTGGTGTTACTTTACAGATGTTGTGGGTTTTGACTCCAATCAGCATTCCATAGCATCATTCGGCAGCACAACTCTTTAAAGACAAAAATATAGTGAGAAACAATTTACATGTTAGGGGTCTCGTAGCTATATTTATACACTGTGGTGCGGTTTCTTTAGAATTCGTATCGGCTATAGAATCTCGAAGGCATCTCATGGTTGAGAATTATGCCTCTTGCACTGTTACGTAATCTATGTCATATTACTTTTAATCGATTATAATCGGTAAATCATTTGAGTTTAATTTGTTCGTGTGAACTCGCTATATAGATAATCGCTTTTCGTGTCTGTCTGTGTGACCGCTTGGTTTTCTAAGGGCGAATTTCACCAAACTTTTATAAGATTATTTCCATGGTTTATACCAAGAACCAAAAGCTAAATATTTTATTTCTCACAAACCTACTGGGCACATAAGAAACGTCACACCTAGAATATGTGTTATCATGAAAATAAATTTTGAATTTTTGACAGTTTTTCTGTACTCGCAACTGTCAGCCGTCAATTTTATTCCTCGGATAAAAAATATCTGACTTTGGTAAAATCATTTAGAGAATTTATTGCGAAAGGATTATGTGTATAATAAATTAATATTAAAATTATGGACACATAAGAAACGGGTGCTAATTAAGGCAGCTTCTTTAAAATGTCATTCTCGTCTGCAAATATATTTAATTGTCTAATGAATTAATAGGTCAGCGACGAACTTTTAGTGTCTAATAAATGGTTTATAAGCGACCATATATTGTAAAACAAGCTACTGTTAATATGACGCAGCATGGTGATAATTCTTAAGCAATGTTATATATCCAAGTAATAAATAGGGGCATTATTCGTAATGCCCGCACATTATGAATAATGACAAGCGTTGTCGGCTCCTACTTCTGGGTGGTTTAAAAAAAATAACCACGAAGGAGATGGCGGGGTCTTTTAGACCCCGCCATCCCCTTCGTTAGTTCCAATATGGTCACGCGCCAAAGTGACCTGAACTGTTAGCGCTATATGTATTTATTTAGTACTTTATGCTGTACTTATAAAAAAAATAGCAACTACTTTGATGAAACTTTTTAATATTTACATATATGTGTATTAGTCATTTGTAAGACAGCCATACCAGTTTGCCTATAGTTTAGCAGTTCTTATACCACACATACGTGGTGCTATGAACTGAATAAATAGTGCTATGGACAATTAGGTTAATTAAATATTAGGTACTTGTTATCTTGTAATGTATTTTTTTTGTTATTAAAATATGGTTGTCGTAGTACTCGTAGTTCATTAATCTCTGTACGTTAATACAGACTACTTCTATCGTATTCTGCAAAGTTCATTCCAGGTCAATTGTGATTTTATGTTTAACTTATCCCCTCCAGTATTGTACTAGACCCAATGATATATTATGTTTATCATTATTCCGTATTTAGTTTAAGATCATACGGGACATGTAACATACAACTGTGTAATACCGAAGATAACATTTTTGACAGCTTAAAATCCGCGTAAAAGTTTTGACAGAAAACGCGGGAGAATTTTTTACTGATCGTTTTCTTTTTAACTTACGATGTTGGCAAAGGTAGTGTCTGTGTTCTTCAAATTCAGTATAAGGTTTTATGTCGCAGGGTTGTTTGCTGGCCAGTCACAATGGCTGGATGGGCTCGCCAAGAGTTTGGGGTACGAGAGCGTGTACCACCACGCGATCATCATCGACGCCGGCTCTTCTGGGTCCAGGGTGCTTGCTTATAAGTTTAGGGTACCTTTTACAGGTGAGTGCCTTTTTCATAATTTTATTCACTCATTCATTCTCTCAGGTTGTTCGCTAGACTAATGGCTCAATTATTTTCTCCCAAGAAAATCTGACACTGTCCTAAACTACAAAAAAATTCGATAATAATTTTATTGATTGAATTTTATTTGGGAAGTAGAAACTAGAACCTGTTCTATTTTCTGACTTTTTGTTTATAAGTTCAAAGATTCAGATATATTTCTGATAGAATGTTATTTGGGAAGTAGAAGCTAAAACAATACTAATTATGAAACATAGCTTGGGCTTCTGACTACCCCGTAATGACTATCAATTATTTACGAATGACAGCCGGGACCAACGCTTTAACGTGCTTTCCGAGGCACGGGGGTGTCTCGATATGTTATGGATGTTCACCCATCCACGAACCGACCGCGGCAAGGGTAGCTTAACCTTCGATCGACCCGTGCGGCGGTTATCATTTATAGCCACGAGCCCCTTGTAGTCGTGTTGCTAGTCCAATAAATAAAATATATTTACGATAAAGTTAATGGTATTGTTGATTAGGTGGGTACTGAATGTGGTTCATTACTGCCGATAAGATAAAAATGATGATAATAATAATAACCACTCAAGTTATTTCCTACTCTTGTTATGACTGCGTTAGAATCTTAAATTAAACGAACCTGCGGGGTAATTACGTAACACAACAGTAGGAATGGGTTTCATTTTGACAATTCAACAACATTCATTGCGTTATTTACGCCGTTGAGCACGCAAATTTTTCGAACATATGAAGCAATGGATTAGCAATAGGCTTCAAAATGAATCAGATTGTTGTTACTACTGTTGTTGTTGTTGTTGATTGTTGTTGTTACTTAATTAGGGTGCTGATATTATATTCTTTTTTAAATAAATTTTTCACCACAAATAGTCATTCTACTTTTGGAAATACAAAAGCGAACATTTCAGCATTCCTGAAATATTAGGTTCTGAAAAATCCAATAAAAACTGAAATGGCATCTTTTTATCCTTGTTAATTGATAGGAATCAACAGCTGCCTCGTAAGCCTAGTAAATTATGACTTGCTAACGTGCGTGTGCTGTTCTGGTTTCGATTACCGGTTCGAGCAGGGTCTCCATATTAGCTCGGAGTGTGGAAATACAGATACGTCTCGGTTCTACCCCTTTGGGAAATACAGGCGTAATATTATTTCCATGTCAATAATTATGATCTATAATTTTATGTAGTCGCTCTGTGTAAAATACTGGTAGGTATTCAGCTACATCCAGTTAGACCGGAAGCTAATTCCAAAATACAAAAAAAAAAAACAAATACAGTTGGAAAAATTCATGGTATAATAATATACTTCGCCAGATATAGCATTCCGGTCACGGGGGTGACACAAGCCTACGTCAACACCGCTGTGTTACCAGTAGTGTGTAATAATAACTCCCCAATCGCCTTTATTACCTGTGCGAATCCGATAAAACAAAGAGGTTTTAACTAACAATTACGTTGGTATTGTTTAAATTTAATTGTTTCGATTGATTAGAAAAATTAAACGACAATTTAAATGGTTTATATATTTTTTAACAGAATGGTGACTGAAAATGTTTCCATAATTCGTGTTTTGTTGCAATGAAGTGGCAACTGGATAGTGACGTAAGGATGTGTCACTCCCGGAATGCCAGACCTTGTTTTTTAAACCATGGAAAAATCAATTTTGATTGAATTATTTACGTAACCCTGTATTATTATTTCTAAAATAAAATTAATGTCGTATTCGATCACCGTACCTAGGAAATACAAAAATTGTTATTAAGTACACATGTTTTCCATTATTGCTGGTATGTACATGTACATAAAACGCAGTGTTATCAGTTACCGGTTATCTTGGGACGTTAAACTATTAAACGATTTTATGTAAGTCCTCCATTGAGAGTACTAGAGTAGGATAAATTGTATCTATGTTATAAAGTACATGAGGTTTCCATGGTCGGCGCCGTTTACTATTCAATACTACATAAAACGATTGTCATGGCATTTTGTCGGAATGAGAGAAAAATATATTCAATGTCGCTGTTCAATGTACAGTCAGCAAAAGAGATAACTATCAAGGTCGCCGGATATAGTTGAAGTTTAGTAAGAAACCGATTAATGATTTCGAATGAAAGTTAATTAATTTAATTTTGCATAATGTACACTCAGTTACAGGCTAGGTTAAAACTCAAGAGTACATAACCCCGTTGGGGCGCAGCAAGTATGATTACATTAAAAACTTATAACTAGGTTCTAACTTAAAAGTTAACATTATATTGCATGCCTACTAGATATCAATATCAAAACATTTTGATAAATTACCAGTTTGTTTTCTATTAATTTAATTTTATTTTATTCGAAAACATTCATCGGGTTCTTACTAAACTTCAACTACGAGGGCGGGTGAATAAGTCCGTGACTTTTGGAATAAAACACAGATTTTTTGATAAAAAAATATTTTTATTTTTCAACGTAGTCTCCCTTGAGCTCTATACACTTTGTCCAACGCTTCTCCAATTTTTTATCCCTTCCAAAAAAAATGATTTGTCGAGGTCCTCAAAATAGGCCTTTGTTTGCGAGATGACTTCATCATTGGAGTCAAATCTTTTTCCACCAAGCCATTTCTTCAGGTTTGGGAACAAGAAGTAGTCGCTCGGAGCCAAATCTGGAGAATAGGGCGGATGAGGGAGCAATTCATAGCCCAATTCATGGATTTTTGCCATGGCAACTGCACATGTGTGCACCCTTGCATTGTCTTGGTGGAAAAGAACTTTTTTCTTGGCCAAATGAGGTCGGTTTTTTTTCAAATCGTCATTGAATCGGTCCAATAAGTTGGCATAATATTCCCCATTGATTGTTCTTCCCTTTTGAAGGTAGTCAATGTGGATTATCCCGCGTGCATCCCAAAAAACAGTCGCCATAACTTTATTGGCTGACAAACCCACCTTGGCCTTCTTCGGCGCCGATTCACCCTTAGAAACCCACTGTTTTGACTGTTGTTTGGTCTCTGGTGTGTTGTGATGGATCCATGTTTCGTCCACGGTTACAAAACGGCGCAAAAACTCCTCCATATTGCGATTAAACAACGCCAAACCTTCCTGTGAAGTTGTTACACGATTGCGTTTGTGGTCGACTGTGAGCAAACGCGGCACCCATCTTGCGGAAAGCTTTCTCATGCCCAAGTGATCATTCAAAATTGAAACCACTGAGCCATGCGAGATCCCTACGGCTTCCACAATCTCTCGCACTTTCAATCTTCGGTCGGCCAACACCATATCGTGAATTTTTTCGATTGTTTCGGGTGTAGAGACCTCAACTGGGCGTCCAGGACGTTCGGCATCTTCAGTGCTTGTACGGCCACAAAGAAATTCAGTAAACCACTTTTTTACCATTGAAATCGATGGTGCAGAGTCCCCATAGTATTTATCAAGCTTAGCCTTGGTCTCGGTAATGGTTTTTTTTCGCAAGAAATAATGCTTAATAAGCACACGAAATTGACTTTTTTCCATTTTCTCCTCAAATTTGTGAGTATTCTGATAAAAATAGCTGTCAAACACAAACTAACTGACGCAGCAAGTTTAAATTTTGACAGGAGTCAACTGACAGATGCCTGTTGACAGGAGCAGTGTTGCTGTTTCAGTAAAGAGGTCAGAAATTCAATAAGTCACGGAGTTATTGACCCGCCCTCGTATATCCGACGACCTTGGATAATTATCTCTTTTGCTGACTGTACCTTTTATCTTGTTGTAATAATATGTTTTTGTACCTGTAACTTATATACGACTATACGCCGTAATAATTGTTAAATTGCCCGGAATGGATCACGAAACTATCGTAATGTCTCCTACGATTTAAGGTTAGGTTAGATTTTAGTAGTTTTTTTTTGAGATTAGCCTACCTTAGCACATCCCAGAAATGTGTGGATAAGAGAAAGGGAGACTTATTTCTTACCCCCTACAGTAGCACAGTACAGGCAATGAGCATCTTCTCAATAAAAAAATTTATATAAAGATCAAAGATACAACTAGCTTCATCTTTCTGACCGACCGACCCCTTGACAATTCAAAAGTGCCTGTAATAGGTTTATTTGAAATAAATGCTTTGAGTTTGATATATTTATTGCATAACTGTGTACATGTATTCTTATTTTAAACATAACATTTTAAGGCTCAACAGTCTACCCATATCGCATATGCAATAGTAGGAAGAAAGGAATTATAAATTACTTTGTAACATTATTGTTTTCCCAAAAACTCATGCAGATTATTCATTCATTCACTGACAGACTAAGCACAGCTTAAACTGCTGAGTCTCGAAGCATGAAATTTTGCGCAAGAGTTCTTTGTATAATGAAGGTGAGCACTAAGGAAGGATTTATGAAAATCCACCCCCTAAAGGGGTTAAAGTTTGTATGGAAGTTCGTAATTTCTGCCGATGGAAAATCCCAATGCGTACACTGCTTCTTCAAAAGAAATCGTCAAGTCATTGACTGCACTCCACTGTCGGTGAAGCAGACACAATAGTAATAATTTTAAACATGGCCATGAATCATGATGTTATCATCACTGTATTGCCGAAAGGGTTGTGTTTACTAAACATTGTTTTGTGTAACTGACTGTTTGCAAAATACTTCCGATTTCTGATTGCATACTGGTTAAATTTCTGTACTTACCCAGTACATAATTATGCAATGATAAATGATACATGATTTTATTTCTGTAAGTAGGTTTGTACAAACAATTTTACACGTCAATCATATTTTTTTTAATTAGATGAGGTCGGCGTTTCCTATCTGACTACTCTGAGAAGAAAGGCCGAAACAAACTCAGAGGTCACAGTCTCTTTTAAAGTCCAGACATAATCTTGGTCAGATCATGCGAAGACCATGTAGATTTGTGTCTGAAATGGTCTTTTGAGGAAAAACCACACAGAATGAGTGGAGCTGTCCAGCCAATGCACGCATTTGTCACTAATCGTGGAGCTCAACTCAGAACTTAAGGAGCTCAACGATTCGATGAACAATACCGAAGAAAGGACAATGGGGGTAGGCCGCATAAATTACCTACTCAAACTGCCAGATCATTGAAACTACCTGAGAAAGTGAAAAAAAAAAAAAAAAAAAGTTTAGTCATAGTCCTCACATTCACAATAATTAAATAATAATACTAGACTTCACAAAGTAAATTGTCATGACATTGTATAATCGACACCTGCAAGGAATAACATTGTAACTAATATTTAGTAACTTTACGTGCGCGTCAAAGATTTTAAAAAATCTCTCAAATTTTAGTTAAGTCTGATAGGATAGAAGTATGGTAGGAAAATGTAGCTATTCCCTCGTTGACTCATATTTTCAAGGTTGCTTGGCATTAAGACTTAACCGAAATCTGACTTAAATATTAGTTACAATTTTATTCCTTGCAGGTGTCGAATATAATAATTATCAAATGTCAAAGTTTATGTAAACTAAAAAAAATATAGAAAAATAAAAAATAATCAAAAAAAAAAAACATTCAGTGTGCAAAAATTGGACCAACTCAATTCCAAGCCTTTTTGTCCTCAATATAATCCTTAACAGTATAAAATGCTTTCTGGCGCAACAACAACTGGCAATATCGGCAAACTATGTAAACCTACCTACAGAGTTTGGCGATATTGTATTATATTTATTAAAGATAATGTAGTAGCAAAAAGTGTACTACTAAGTAAGTTAAGTCATATACATATTTTTCCAAAGAACTAAACATTTCAAAAATAGTCATATTATTATTAACAAATGTTTACATGAAAAGAACAAACGGTGTTTTAGTTTTTTCTATATTAAAATAATGCAATCGTTATTCAGTAATTGGGTTGTGGAGCTCAGATAGACAGTAGCTCTCATGGCGGCATGGAGAGTACGACTGTCGCAACCCAGCGCTGGGCGCGCCACAATTGCGGCGGTAAGTCCCCTCTTTGAGTAGTGGCTTGAGAGGTGCCACGGCGTCCTCACCTTCCGTCTGACGCAGGTGCTCACCGGACATGGCTGTTTCGGGAGGTTCCTGTTTCGGATAAGGCGGGAGGAAATGCTCGGGTGTTGGCATTGTGTGGATCTACCGGAGGACACGGTGGAGCATACGGCGGAGATCTGCCCAGCTTGGGTGGAGCACCGCCGTGTCCTCGTGGCGGCGATCGGCGGCGGCTATCTCTCGCGTCCGGCCCTGGTACACGCCATGGTACGGAGCGAGAGGGAATGGGAAGCCGTCACCTCCTTCTGTGAAGCAGTAATGCTCGCGAAGGAGGAGGCGGAGCGCGTGAGGGTGCGGCAATCGTTGCGCCCTCACGCCCCTAGTCGCCGCAGGAGGAGACACCCTGGGCGTCGGGAGTCAATTGCCGACTCCCGGCCACCGTAGGCGCGGGCTTGCGGACGGCGAGCAATGGGCAGCTCGCCGTCCGGTAAGGACCAGGCACGGGTCGACGGCGCGTTGTGTTCCACGCGGGCCTCAAAGAGATGTCAGCATCATTGAAGGGGTCCGATAGGGCCGCTGGCTGCCGGGGTCGCGGATTGTTCGAAAGAGTTACCGTGGCCCTGGCGCACAGGCAACTGAAGGAACACGGGTGGGTTTTAGTTAGTAAGAGTCTGACACGCCCTTCCGCTCCGCCCAGAGCGGGAGAGGTCATTTGATGACTTCCAACCAAAAAAAAAAAAAAAAAGATAGACAGTAGCTCCATGTAAAGTTACACCTACGAAAGCCTAACCTTAAAAAAATATATATTTACCACACATGCATACTAATAAAGAAAATTTTAACAAACAAAATACGCTCACAAATCACCTTCAAACACAAAACTCACCACTACTACACCAGGAATACGGATAGTATAGAACTGCGTTCAGTTAGGACTTTGTACGGAAGGAGAACTATTCAGTTTGAGGGAGCGCAGCTTTATAATAATTTACCGAAAGAAATAAGAGATTCTTCATCAGTGAACATTCTTAGGAATAGGTTAAAGTTGTATTTGGCTAACCAACAATAATAAATCATAACTATTATGTACTCGATAGATTGAACGACAACTATGTTTATTACTTATGATATTTTGTTTAGTTTGTCATATTTAAGTGAACTATGTATGTTCTTCTTTGAGAAATAAATTTCTTTAAACCGAAAGTTCTGGTATTCAGCTGGGTAGACTAGAAATTGACCTCAAAATAGTTGAGAAATGGCCAGGCTGGTCATGATGGTGATTCAAGTAATATAACGATGTTACAAGCCTCTTAGCCAAGATCTCTTGTATTAGGAGTATTTAGGTATCATAGTAGGAAACGTTCTATAGTTTCTGCCTATACCCATGGGAAACACGCGTGAATTTTATGTATGTATGTATGTTAAGTACATATAAATGTGACATTTATGTTTAGTGTACAATCTTGTTTCAGTATTCGGCCAGGGCAACTTGGACTTAGTAGATGAATATTTTGAACAATCCAAGCCGGGGTTGTCGTCTTATGCCGATGACCCTGAAAAGGTAAGAAAATCTCATTTCAATTATATTCTTTACTAGATAATGCCTTTTAAAACATTCTCCGGTGCGCACACAACAACTTACCAAAGTTTCATCGCAATCGGTCGAGCCATTTTCTAGTTTTTGCGAAACTAACGAACGGCAATTGGTTTTTATATAGGTATAAAGAAGTTTAGCCTCGCTATATTATCTTTGTAGTCTAGTCACAAGCACGAATGTTGAGCTTGATTTGGGCTTGTATTTGATTCCTGGGTTGGGCAAACTGAAATTATTTATTTATTTATTATTCCCAAAATCCCAACACAACTAGCTTTACAGGTTGCCCCAAATCGGTAGCGTAGTCTTAAATTTTTTTTTTCCATTACTGCTTATCACATGTAGAGTAATTTTTATGAAATTATTCAGAGAACAGTTAAATTAATCCACCTTTTCTGCGATTTCGTTTATTCGTCGATAGTAGTCCGGTGTCTGGATTTGTGACCTGTCACTGACTGCCGAGCCGATTGCAACAGGGTTGTCTATTACTACATGGTCCTTAAACTTCTCTAAACGGCTTTAAACTGCTTTCTCGTTCGACGAGTCAAGCGTAAGGTCCCTAAAAATATGAAAATTACGATGTAAACTAAACGATACTAATGAACTAAGAAAACAAAGATTCTTAGGTCCAACAAGTCGTAATATTATCACTCTTGCTACCTTAATTATGATGCTAACAATAATATGTAACACTTACAGGGCGCGGACACAATAGTGCAGCTGATAAAGAAAGCTGAGTTCTTAACGCCACCGAACAAACGAAAGGCGACGCCTCTCATCGTTCGCGCCACAGCCGGCCTTCGGCTATTGCCTGCAGAGAAGGCGCAAAAACTCATAGAACACGTCGCCCATGCTATTAACAAGTAAGTAGAAATAAACAGAAGAAAAGTTTGATCAAAGAAAGAATGTAAGAAGAATTACTAGACTAGAGTCAAGAGCAAAACAAACTAAAAATACTTTATGCAGGTATGTTATGATTCGTCGAAAAATCCTTGCTGTGGCGTGCTACCAGAGGGAGTTATCATATTGTATTAGCTGCGGAACATAAGGACTCCTTTATAAATTCTTTGGTCACATAATATCCAAGGATAATTGGATTCGTATTAAAATACAAATCTATGGCTAAAGTGACCCACAACTGGACTAGTTTAATCATATCTTTTAAACGTAACTTGGTTTCCGTACGTCGTTTTCGAATGACTACTGAAAATCAGCGCTGTGCGCTGTGGTCCCCCGTAGTACAGCATCATGTTGAGTGAAAGCCGAAGTGTCACCGTCAAGACCTGCAGCTGCCGACTATACATCTGTTTACAGATCTGCACCCTAATTACGTAACACATTGGTGCCGATTTTCTTGTACACCAAACTAAACTAACTAAACTATCACTAAAATTCCTTACTTTTGGCTATGAGAATCTTAGAGATATTCTGCAATAAAATATCTCTAAATTGAAAAATCATTTTGACGCAACTAAAATTTAAATTGACAATCGCGACTCCACATGGTACCTACTTGTTTACCCTACCACGTGTTTTTTTTTTAGAGCCGGAGGCGCGCATGGGTGGCAGCCTCGGCGTGTTTTATATGGAATTTTTCACTTTTTGTACGGAAAATATTTAAAAAAAAAATACCTTCGTGTAGAGTTATATGGGTTTAAGGGTTTCATAAAGGGGTCGAAATTTTCATTATTTTTGAAAAAAAAATACAGTACTGTTTTTGCCCCTGAAGTCGAGGTGTTGTGGTGAATCTTAGTTCATGACAACTAATTTTATTCCACACCTTTTTAATCTCGATTAAAAATAGCCAGATTTAGTTAAGACAACCAAAATTTTAGGTTAAAAACGTCAAATTCAGAATAGCAAAATTGCCATTTTCACTAAACTAATTATTCAGTACCATCTTAGTGCTGACAAACTAAAATATAGTTAAGTTGTGTCACTTTAGTCTATTTCAGAATGAGAAATCGTCTTTTGACAGGACTAAACAAAATTTTAGTGATTTTTAGTCTAGTTTAGAGAATTTTGTGACAAGAGAATCGGCACCACTATCTATCACAATCTGAATCATTTTGAAGCCTATGGCTAATCCATTGCTTCATAAGTTCGAAAAATTTGTCTGCTCAACAATGTAAATAACGCAATGAAAGTTGTTGAACCCATTCCTACTGATAGTGTGTTACGTAATTACCCCGCTGTTTTTTTTTTTTAATTCGAGTTTACTTATCTTTTCTATATGCACCTGTTTCTGTGACAAATAAACCTATTTTTCTTTCATACATCTAAGGTATGTTTCCAGGCTGGGCTATGACGTAGCGCCCGACGGAGTGAAGGTCATGGACGGCTCTGATGAGGGCATCTTCATCTGGTACACCATCAATCTTCTGCACAGTAAGTTTTCACAACACTCACTTCTTAGGGAAAAAGTACAACGGGACTTTATACTGAAACAACTCCTCATTGGGGATGAAAGAAAACAAAATTGCTTGCTAGGAGAGTAGTGGTGGCCCAGTGGTATCGGCCCCGACTTACGAGTTGTAGGTCGTGAGTTCGAACTCAAGCAGGCACTTTACTTTGTGTATTTAATTTCATCACCACTGCTCTCAAAACGGTGAAGGAAAACATCGTGAGGAAACCGGCATGTGTTAGAAGCAAAAATTCGAAGACATGTCACATCTATTAACCCGCACTGTGCCCGCGTCGTGGATTACGGCCCGTACGTGTCCCAGCAGTGGGAACATTATAGGCTGGTTATGCTTGCCGGGAGATGGCGAGATGTGTGTCGTGAATGTTTAAGATTCTCGATGTGAGATGATGGATAATTGGTTTTCGATATTTACACTGATTCTTCTGATTCTTATTTTGTCAATTTTATTAATTCCTCTTGATTTATTTTTTATTATGTTGTGTTAAAATTTTACTGTACGACACTTTAGATTTACATATTTAAACATTATTTTTTTTGCTTTATTCTTGTTTCACCACTTTCTAAACTTTAAAGTGTATTTTTTATTAAAAACGGGTAAAACAGGCAATATTTTGTAAAAGATAAAAAAAAAATGCCTGTTTTACCCATTTATAATAAAAAATACACTTTAAAGTTTAGAAAGTGGTGAAACTAGAAGAAAGCATTTTTTTTTTTTTTAAATATCCAGGGCCCCATGGCCAAATAAATTAGGGCTGAGTAAGTAGCAGATGACCCCACCTATCCACCATTTTCGTATGTTCAGCGTTCTGCCAAACATCCTGTATATTGCTGACGCAAAAAAAAATTACTGATCGTCTAAAAAGCCTCGTACTCTAATTCATTAATCTATATTTTTTAAGATTGTAGTTTTGAAAGTATTCCAGAGGGCCTAGACAAATGGCATTCGCTTCGGAGCGATTCTATTTCTACAATCGCTATCGCTTTCGCTAATGATTCCAAAAACTAGCAATAACGCTCGTCAAAAGTGTCCCTTGGCTATGCATCTCTGTGGAAGTACATAATCTTTCGACGCTGTCGATTCATTTCATAATCGAATGTTGTTTACATTGTCTAGCTAATTTTTATTCGTTGACCTATGATCACGTGACATTTCGATAGCTTATGTCAACCCCATACATTTTAGCTTTTCTACTAGCGTTATCGTTAATCGAATGTTACTTTGTCTAGGCCCTCTGGTCAGTTATAACCCCCCTCCCCCCTTTCCTCAGCGACAAAGGCTGTCCTCGAACGCGTCACGTAATTAATAAAGAACCCGCGAACAATACTTAAAATCTCACCGCAAACACTATTAACACTAGATAACAAAACCAACATATCTTAAAAAAAAAAAATGTACAATTTTAGTCGTGTTTTTTTTTACACTGATCGAAAGGTTTTGACAGAAAATGCAACAAATACAGTATTTTTTTATTGAAATCGAGTTTGTGACTCATTTGACCATTTTTCCCCATTGCTCAAACTCAGTAGTGCCCTCGAGTCTCGTATCAAAAATACAGCCTGTTTATTCTACTAATATTATAAATTTGAAAGTTTGTGAGGATGGATGGGTGGATGTTTGTTACTCTTTCACGCAAAAACTACTGAACGGATTTGGATGAAATTTGGAACACACCTGGATTAACACGTAGGATACTTTTTTATCCCGGCAGTACGTTCCCGTGTGATAATTTCCTACCTCCGCGCGGGCGAAGCCGCCGGCAAAAGCTAGTACATAATATTCACAAAAGTACACCATGGCTTGACTTAACTGTTCCACAAGAGTGATCACAAATCTCCATCCTATTTCAGACCTTATAGAGGGCAACACGATGGCAGCACTAGACCTGGGCGGGGGTTCAACACAGATCACGTACCATCTCAGTGACAGCGCCATGAGCGCGTACCCTGCCGGCGATCAGTATGTAGTGCCCGCTGGAAACAACATCACCCTGTATACACACAGGTGAGATTATACAATTTTATTATCTGTGAACTATAATTTTTTCCAGAAATACTAAATTGCCCCGTTGATCTCGTGGTCGAAAGCGCGACTGTTGAGCGTGGGGTCTTGTGTTCGAATTATTTTTTTCCTTTGGCCTGCCTGGTGTAAGATGTTGGTGTCTCTCTAATGAAAAACCAACAAACTCAAACTCAAAGCATTTATTTCAAATAAACCAATTACAGGCACTTTTGAATTGTCAAGGAATTGGTCAGTCAGAAATATGAAGCTAATTGCCCATTTCAAAGCGTAGTAGGTATCTATTGAGAAGAACAGCCAAAAAACTTCACGGACGCTCTTTTAAATCAAAATATGGTTACAAAATATTGGTTACATCATTCATGTTGAAAATTATGCATGTGAGAACGATGCAGAACGTTAAAAGCGTCCGTAAGAAAAATACAAAAACAATTCAAATATAAAATTAAATTAAAATAAGCCGTGGCAGCTAAGAGATGACCTGCCCCTACTGACGGCGCCCGTTCACGAACATGACGCATGGATTAGCACCATTCAGCTCTACCGTTTTGAAGGGAACTTTAACACACACGCCACCACCAGCGAAACATTTGGGTGAGCATGACATACTCTCAGCCGCCAGGGCAAATTTAAGTCAATGAAAGACGAACCTATAATAAATGGTAGCTTTATAGTAAAGTGCAGTTTAAATTTTTCTTAAATAGCAGTCTAAGAAGGTTAGAAAATAGTTTTTTTTTTTTAAGCTAACCTATCTACACAGTCTGAACAGTCACCATCTTCCTGCCCATGTTACTTGGGGCCTGCGCAACACCTTTTCTTCTCCCATTCTCCCCTGTCAACAGTCACGCTACCATTCACTCCCTTCTCTTTCATATCATCCCTCACATAGAAAGAAAGAAAGAAAGAAAAATAGGTTTATTTGTCACAGAAACACGTGGATACAAAAAAAAAATAACAACAAAAACAACAAACATAACACAATAACACAAACCATCCACATAACATAACAAAACAACACAAACAAAAACACACACATAACACAACATAACATAATCCATCCATCTTTTCTTTGGCCTTCCTCTCCATCCATTAACATTTATATTCATCACTCTTTTAGTCATATGCGTTTCCTCCCTTCTCATCACGTGCCCATACAAAGCGAAACGATTTCCTTTCTACTTTTCTGTCACTGGCGCTACTTTCAAACTTCTTCTTATTTAGCTATAGCTGACCTATGACGAAACTGAAAACCTCTTAATTGTACCACACTAAGTTCACGTACTTACCGTCCTACGAATACTCATGAAATAAAATTATTAAAATAAAATTATTATTATTTTTATATACGGTACTCATTTCTTACTTTATCCATTTTCGTCACACCACATCTTAACATTCTCATCTCCGCTGCATGCAATCTTTTTTCATCGGTCTTTTTCACGGCCCAGCATTCTGATCCATACAGTACGACAGGCTTTATCACGGTCTTGTAGATTTTCGCCTCTAACTTGAGCGGCATCCGGGGGTCGCAAGTTATTCCTGTGACCTGTGGCCATTTTATCCATCTTGAGTTGATCGGTGCGTTACTTTTTGGTCTACTTCGCCATCCCCTTGAACAAGCGACCCGAGGTGCCGTAAGTCAGAGCAGATCGGTAAGGGCATTCCGGCGAGAAATATGGGCACAGGACTGGCAAAGGCGCCAAGACACAAAACAAGTACTCTATTTTGGTCTGACTTAATTATATATATATAAGAAATAAAGATTGGAGATCGTTGGCCTAACCAACGATCTCCAATCTTTCTCATTACACCTCCAACATGCTCTGGACGTCTAAGCCGCTCTCGCCAACCAGCACAATGATAAATGATAAATGATTTTATTTCTGTAAGTAGGTTTGTACAAACACTTTTACACGTCAATCATATTTTTAAACTAGATGAGGTCGGCGTTTCCTATCTGACTACTCTGAGAAGAAAGGCCGAAACAAACTCAGAGGTCACAGTCTCTTTTAAAGTCCAGACATAATCTTGGTCAGATCATGTGAAGACCATGTAGATTGGTATCTGAAATGGTCTTTTGAGGAAAGAACCACACAGATTGAGTGGACCTGTCCAGTCAGTGTACGCATTTGTCAGTAATCGTGCAGCTCAACTCAGGAAGTCAGGACTTAAGGAGCTCAAAGATTCGACGAACAATACCAAAAAAAGGACATTTGGGTAGGCCACATAAATTACTCAATCTGCCAGATCATGATCAAAATTAACTGCGAAAAAAAAGCAATGACCCACATAATCCTCACATTCACAATAATTAAAATAACATAATACTTTACAAGTAAATACTCATGAAATTGTGTATATAAAATTCAACAATGTCAATGTGTATATAAAAAATCGGACATAATGTTTGAGAACCATGTAGATTGGTGTCTGAAATGGTCTTTTGAGGAAAGAACCACACGGATTAAGTGGACCTGTCCAGTCAGTGCACGCATTTGTTAGTAACCGTGCAGCTCAACTCAGAACTTAAGGAGCTCAACGATTCGACGAACAATACCAAAGAAAGGACATTGGGGTAGGCCGCATAAACTACTTAAACTGCCAGATCAAGAATATAACTGAAACAATGACCCACATAGTCCTCATATTCTCAATAATGAAAATAATATAATACTTTTTACAGTAAATATTCATGTCTAAAATAGCTAGCAAATTAAAATCAACATTCACCGTGTAAATTTATTGGAGCAGCTCAATCCCAAGCCTTTTTAACCGACTTCAAAAAAAGGAGGAGGTTCTCAATTCGCCTGTATGTTTTTTTTTTTTTTTTTTTTTTTTATGTGTGTTAGCTCAGAACTCTTTCCTGGGTGAACCGATTTGGATGATTCTTTTTTTGTTAGAAAGGACATACCTCAAGGGTGGTCCCATGATAAGGAAACCAGGATCTGATGATGGAATCCCGGAGAAATCGAGGGGAACCTTCGAAAATCGTAGGAGCGCCTAGTGCGTTTGTTAATTTTTTCATTAAGTATTTTGAAGAACTACAATTTAATGAAGGTCTGGAATCGATCTGATGATGGAGCCGGAAGACAGTCGAGGGAATTCCTCAATGATTTACAGCAGGTACCTTGTGTTTGGGCTTGATTAATTTGTATTTATGAGAACTTTACACCTGAAGGGTTGTGACTGTCATTAGGGGTCTGATGATGAAGACGAAGGACAGTTAAGGGAACTCCTCAACGGTTTACAGTAGCTACCTTGTGATTCGACTTAATTCATTTATATTGATGAGAACTTTGCACCCATATGGGTTATAAGTGCCATTACAGGTCTGATGATGGAGACCATAGACAGTTGAAGGAATTCCTCAACACTTTACAGCAGTTACCTTGTGTTTGGGCTTGATTAATTTGTATTGATGAGAACTTTACACCTAGATGGGTTGTGACTGTCATTAGGGGTCTGATGATGAAGACGAAGGACAGTTAAGGGAACTCCTCAACGGTTTACAGTAGCTACCTTGTGATTCGACTTAATTCATTTATATTGATGAGAACTTTGCACCCATATGGGTTATAAGTGACATTACAGGTCTGATGATGGAGACCATAGACAGTCGAGGGAATTCCTCAACGATTTACAGCAGTTACCTTTTGTTGGGCTTACTTCATACGGTTCAGTATTCCAAAATATTCAGGTCGTACAAAACTAATACCCAATTAAGATTGAAGTTTTTCATAGGGCAACCACCACCTACTAGTCATGCTGATGCGTCAATTTGAGACTGAATTTAAGTTGCGTAATCGCGTCATCTCTAGCAATGCTCTTTCGTTGGTTGCTAAGCAATTTATGCTTGTCACAATGCATACGGTGAAATGGAGCTGATGGTGGCTTGACCATCAGCTCCAGTTCTTCTGGTTTTTACCAAGAGAAATCCTCAACAATAAACTCCTCAATTCCTAGCATCGGGAAACGAAATATTTTGTAAAAGTTGATGAGCAGTTGACATTAGGCCATTGTAACTGCGATACATTATTATCTAACCCACTAAAAAGTGAAAAATAAAAACTTTTTGACAAAAAAAACAACCGACTTCCAAAAAAAACACTAAAAGACGTGAAAAATAACTTTAATTTCGGAAGTCGGTGGCCAAACACGAAAATACAAAACCAAAGGCACCGACTTCCGAAACTAAAGTTATTTTTCACGTCTTTTAGTGTTTTTTTTGGAAGTCGGTTGTTTTTTTTGTCAAAAAGTTTTTGTCCTCAATATAGTCTTTCACAGTATAATAGGCTTTCTGGCATAGTTTCCGTTTTATAAAAGATTTGAATTTATTAAAGCTTAGATCTTGAATGTGGCTAGGAAGTTTATTCCAACGCATCTAAACGAGCCACCTATTTTCTTGAGCCTGGTTGTAGGAACAATAAATTTGTGTTTGTTTCTAGTATTTATATTGTGGATATCACTGTATTTTTTAAACAGATTAATATTTTTATGTGCATACAAAAGATTTTCATAAATATACTGAGAAGGCACAGTAATTATATTAATCTCTTTAAATTTATCTCTGAGGGAGTGTCTGGGACTTAATTTATAGATTGAACGAATTGCCCTTTTTTGTAAAACGAAAATTGTCTGGATATCGGCGGCATTTCCCCACAACAGAATACCGTACGACATCACACTATGAAAATAACTAAAGTATACTAAACGGGCTGTCTCTAAATCAGTTAAACCACGATTTTTTCTAACGGCGTATGCTGCGGAGCTAAGCTTTTTTGACAATTTATCTATGTGGGGGCCCCATTGAAGCTTGGTATCCAAAGTTATGCCTAAGAAAACTGTGGTATTTTCGGGTTTCAGCACTTCACCCTTTATGAGAACACTAGTTTCTACTTGTCTAACATGAGGTATCGTAAACTTAATACATTTAGTTTTTTTCTCGTTAAGAAGTAGGTTATTAACATTAAACCAGTTAAAATGTCAATGTCATCAGCGAACAGCATACACCAGAAAGCCTCTTCCTGGATGTCCCACGTAATAGCGTCCATTATCACCAGGAAGAGTTAAGGCCTGAGTGCCGACCCTTGGTTCAAGCCGACAGCCACATTGAAGCTGCCAGTAGTACCCACTGTAGATCGAACTTGGGTATTGCATCGACTGTACATCGCTTGAATTAACTGCACATACTTCCCAGGCACATAGTTCTCCTTAAGGGCCCACCACAAAACGAGGCACGAGGCACTCGGTCATATGCCTTTTAAAGGTCAACGAATACCATGTCCCAAGTTTTTATGCGCACCTGAGGTATTTCTCGCACAGCTGGCGGATAGCGAAGGTGGCATCAGTTGTTCCCCGACCAATTTTACACACAGCCGCATAGCGTAGTGGTGGCCCAGGGGTATCGGCCCCGACTTACGAGTTGTAGGTCGTGAGTTCAAGCCCAGACAGGCCACTTTACTTAGTGTATTTAATTTCATTACCACTGCTCTCAAAACGGTGAAGAAAAATATCATGAGGAAACCGGCAAGTCTTAGAACCAAAAATTGGAAGACATGTGACACCAACACGCACTGGATTACAGCCCACTCCCTCTCACAGAGAGGAGGCCTGTGTCCCAGCAGTGGGAACATTATAGGCTGATTATGCTACACACAGCCACAGCCTAAAGCTGAGCATGTGCTTGCTAAAAATTGCACTTTTGCAGACCCTTCTGAGTAATATATTATGACTTGTGGTTCCAAATTTTGGTAATTATCTTAAATTCTGGATTGTTATTTAACAGCCTTTCTGCAAAACTAGGTTTATCTTCAGAACCAGGTTTAAACCATCAAGCCATCTTGGAGTTCAAACTTTATTTCGACAAGACTAAAGTTCTTATTTCAAAATTTGAAGTTAAACCTGCGTCTAAGTTGACAGTTTTGTATTAAGAATTTTACGGTTGTCGGATTAAAGTTCAAAACACATTAACTGACTCGGAGGTTAGGCTTGGACAAAAATTGATCTCTTTTTTTACCCGACTACGGCAAAGCCAAAAGGAAAGGTTATATTTTTAGCAGTCTATGTAAGTATGTTTGTATTTTTTTAAATAAAATGGTAAAGGTTTATGTTATTTGTTACAGCTACCTGAACCTGGGCTTGCTGGCGGCGCGTTACGGCGTGTTCCGCAGCGAGAGTGATAGCAACAGTTCGCAGGAACTCAGCTCGGTGTGCGTCGACCCTATCATACAACGCGAGCCCTGGACCTATGCTAACAACAACTACTTTGTTAGGTGAGTGCAGGACCGAGTGTTTTTTTTTCTTGTGCATCATCTGGCTCAATTGCCTCGCCTTTTCCTAACTATTATTCCTATTTTTGGGATCGGCTTTCAGTGTAATCGGATGCAGATGAATGCCACTGTAATTTTTTATTTTTTTCACGTAGCGTGGTCTCCTCCCTCGCCGTCTTTGCGAGGTTGAATGGTATTCGTGCTTGGTGCTAGTGACTTTCATAACAGAGACTTTCATGGCAGAGCGTAGCCGCCCCGCAAGAGATGTTATATGAGGTCCCTAGTCCTTACTGTAATTTCTCATGGGAAAACAGTTTGATTAATAAATTCCAGTTTTTCTTCATTCTATATCACATTCGCTACTTCTAAGATTATGTAATTTAAATCTAATGCATTTAGTTTTTTTTCTCATTTAGTACCAAATTATTTACCGTAAACCAATCTTTGACATAATATACCTAGTCTTGCCATAAATATAGTCACGAAGAAAAATTTTTTTTTTTATTGCAAATAATATTTATTACTTTTACAGTGTGTTAGTTTAATACATAAATATGAAACAATTTAAAATATAAAAAGCTTATTCGAAGTGGTCTCCATTGGCTGCAAAACAGTCCTTTAAACGTTGAAGCCAGTTATCAATAGAAGCACGCACTCTTTCCGTGGGAAAATTCTTCACTGCCAATCGTATGGATTGTTTTAGGGACTTCAAATTATCATGGCGTTTAGAGCAAGCCATATTCTCTAAAACAGACCATAAATCATAATCCAGCGGATTAAGATCGGGACTAGACGAGGGCCAGTCTTCAGCTCGATGAAGTCCGAAACGTTCACTTCCAACCTAGACTGCGTGGACCGAGTTTTATGACCCGGCGCCGAGTCTTGTTGGAAGGACCATACTGGGTTATTGAATATGGTGTTGTTAAGGGGCTTAACTACCTTCTCAAGAATGGTATCTTGATACACTTGTGCCGATGTTTTGATACCTTTTTCACAAAAATATGGCTCAGTCACTCCTTCATAGCTAACACCCCACCAAACCATCACTGAAGTCGGATAATGCCCACGTTGCACTCTGTCGACTAATTGGGAAGCTTCCTTATAGCTTTGAGCATAAATACGGTTATTTTGTTTGTTAAAATGCTGCTCAATTGTAAAGATTTTCTCATCCGTACACAATTATTTTTTGTGACCTCCCTTTGCGTACCGCTTCAGTAGTTGTTTCAATTTTACCACCCTATTCTTTTTTAAATTATCAGTGAAAAATTACCAGTGCGTCTCTTATAGGCTGCAAGTCCTAAGTCATCTTTTAAAATACGCGACATGGTTCTGGGCGCTATCTTCATCTCCCGAGATAAAATCTTTTGCTTTCGGACAGGATTTCTTCGAATTCTTTCCCTTACTGCTTTGACCACCTTTTTCGTACGAACACTGCGTGGACGGCCAGATCTTTTTCTGTCACAAACAGAGGAGGTCTCATTGTACCTATTAATAGCCCGGTACACTAACATTTGCCTAATACCAAGCGTATGGAGAGTTTTAAAAATTGCATTTGGCTCCATACCAACTTTGTGTAATGCAATCACAGCGATTCGGTTCTCTTTATCACCCCACTCCATTTTAATATCGCAAAATATTGAACAATGTATTGGCGCCAAAATTAGAAAACTCAATGAACAATCGTATAAAAATGACACATTCCAAATTCAAATGTAATATCTTTCTTATTTTTAACTGTAACAGTATTTATGGCCAGACTAAGTATATACTCGTATATTAACGTCGTCAAGATTTGGTGACCGTCGGTTTATTTTAATGATCAATGATGTGTTATTTGCAAATACCACCAGCTTCGGTTGATTTTCGTCAGACGGGACCTTCCTAATTGTTGGGCGAACACTTTCGACCCTCCATTATACTCAATCGCGACCTTAATGTCACGGTGGTTAGAGCATCGAAGGTCGCGTCGCCTCAGCTTTCAAATTGTTAGGTTTAAGGTCCTCTTATCTGATGTAGACCGCTGCGTGGATGGCAACTCTCATTTTTCCCTTTTAAGTCGAAGTGTCCGAAGAAAGGTGGACACCTTAATTTTTCCTTGCGACAGGAAAAGTCTGCGGCACACGTTGCGAAGTGTTTTGATCACCTCGTCGGCTTTCTCGTCAATAGTGCCTGTGGTTCCCAGCAGGGAGAATCGATTTTGAAATTCCAGTTGGAACTTTTCGGATCCTAGACCAGCTTGGAGCTGCGTAGGTCGGACGGAGCACACATCATGTGGATCCTCTCGGCTTGAAAATCGATATTAAGAGTGCCTCGGGCAAGTCTATGATTGCTTTCGGTATTAAGCGTACTTACTGATCTGAAGGGAGGCTGGTTTTACCTTGGTCAGAGGTTAAGAATTGCCATACAACGTGGCAATGCCGCCAGTATTTTGGGCACATTACCAGTCAGCAGCAATGCGGACGAATTTTTAGACGCCATATTTTAGTTTGTTAATAGTTTTAGTAAAGTTCGGGTACTTTTATTTTATTTTATTTAATAGTTTGTTACTTACTGATCACGGAGATATCTCCAAATATGTGCTTCTTATCCGACATGATGAAGTCTACCTCATTCCTTGTCACATTTATGGGGCTCTGCCAAGTCCGCTTCCTTTGGGGTTTCTTTTCGAAGAATTAATTCATGAAGAAGAGCATCTGAGACTCTAAAAAGTTACGTACGGCCCGACTTTCGATTCGCCGCGTTCTTGTACATTGTTATGGGGGACTTAAATGCCAAAGTGGTAACTTTGGCATTTAAGTCCCCCATAACAATGTTGTAAAGTCCGACTGCTGGGCAAATGCCTCCCTTTCCCTTTTTCCACACGTCTGTTCACTGCCATTGCGGGCCAGTATTGATATTTTTTTATTAAACGTTTGTATTCGTCTGTTGATTAGCGGTGCAACCCGCGCGCACGGCAGCAAGCCCTCCGCTGTATACACCGCGTGTCACGCGGCAGTACGTCGCTACGTGCTCGCCACGCTGGACTGGGAGCCGGTGCGCCCGCCGCTGGGCAGCGTGGCCGCCATGAGCTACTTCTACGACGTCGCCGCTGATGCCGGCATCATCGGTGAGTGTATGATACTGGATACAACGCGTGTCACGCGGCAGTACGTAGCTACCAGGCATTATTGGTAAGTCTTCTTGTACGTCTCGATGGCAGGACAGGGAACTAGGGAAGTAAACTTTGTTGGCCCAAAACTTTGTTAAGGGTAGTATTATTAATGTACAGAGCGTGTGCGCGATGGGACTATGGCGGCATCTACAACGCCACAATATGCGCACTACGCGTCACACTGACGTCACGCAAAATCCTGTATCGCGCAAGCAGATTTTACCACGCAACTAGCATATATATAACGTCCCGACATCAAACATCAGGCAGTAGCCCACCAGACACGACACCCGTCTGGTCGGAGCATCCTCCCTTTTTTATGGAGGTATGAGAGAGCAAATGCGATCTAAATGAATGTGGCCGCTTTTGTTTAGATCGAATTTTGTTGCTTCATGTCTCAATATGAAAGTTTATAAAAGGTATTAGAAACTTCTTGACACACTTACCGAGGTCGCTTATTGAGCCGTTTTTCAAAATTCCTTCTCATACATACATACATAAACTCACGCCTTCTTCCCATGTTGGTAGGCAGAAACTACAGAACGCCACCTGCTACGATCCTTACATACTCCTTTTGCCTCGTTTACGTTCATACATCTGGTCATACACGCACGCCGGTTGTGAGTACTACGCACCTGACGTTTCTGAAGAACATCACCAATAAGGTCGCTATATGCTTCCTAGGGCGTCCCCTCCTTCTCAGTCACGAGATAATATTTTTTTAAAGGAGTAGCGCTAGTGTACCCGTGTAAGCGCTCTTAAAGCTCACTTTCGCTACATAACGCTCAAATTGTGAAAACTTTCAAGCTTCTAGACCGAGTGGTTTAAGTTGTTTGTTGTCTGTTAGTGACTGAATGAATTTATGATTTTTGTTAAGTATGTGGAGGAACTAAGTTTGAAATTTCTCCATTGAAAAGGGAGGATTCTCCGACCAGACGGGTGTTGTTGTGTGGTTTGTATGTCCACATTTAGCAGTCCCTATAGACTGTCTACGCTGGACTGGCAGAAAAACTAGTAGGCCCATGAAATGCATGTGTATTTTTTTGTGTAGTAAATATTAAAAAGTTATGTTAAAAGTGTAGGCGGAGGTTCGGGCAGTCTCGCATCGCAACACGTCTCGGACGACGAAAAAATTCAGTAAATTTAAGTTCTTAATTTTTCGAGAATTAGTGCGTCGGGCTTTCATAAATATGAAAACACTCTTGTGTAAGTATATTTTGAATATTTGTTAACTTTATACTGTGATCTTCTCTTACAGACGTGATGACAGGCGGCACAGTATCAGTCGAAGCTTACCGCGCGGCGGCCATGCTGGCGTGCACATCGGCCAACGTGGACCAGCCCTGGGCCTGCATCGACCTCGTGTACGTGGTCACGTTGCTGCAGGACGCCTACAAGATCGACAATAACAAGCCCATCAGCGTACGTATACTTAACGAGGCTTCTTAAATTACATGCTGTCCAGTCTGGGCCAACGTGGTCTAGCCTAAGCCAACGTAGACCAGCCCCGGGCAAACGTGGTCTATCCTGGGCCAGCGTGGTCTAGCCTAGGCTAACGTACATCAATCAAAAGTCCCAAATAAAAAGAAACATTACCCGATGGTCAAAATCTGTGAATGCAGTTTAAAATGACTCAAAAAATGAGGGATGCCCAAAGTCTAAGAACAACACGATCATGATTTGTAGAATACAAATTCTACAGATCGCTTTACAACATTTATAAACATCTGCCATTTTCCATTTATTTTCTAATGTTGTAAACTTGTAATATAATCGTTTTGTTAACTTATGTTTTATTATGCGTATTAGTCACCGCTGCCAGTTTGAGTTGGCTTAACCCATTTTATTTTTCTCATAAAAGTACGACTAATAAATTCTTTCTTTCTTTTCTAGTTGTTCAGAAAAGTGAACGGACACGAAGTCTCCTGGGCGTTGGGACTCGCGTACACGACCGTCATGAACCGCATCGTGATCACGCCTTAGTGACGTGACGTCAGCAGCGTGGCAGTTAAGATTATTAGGAAAACAAGTCATGTCAAGTAACCGGCTGTGAATATGGCACCTCGAGCTTTAGAAAAAGTCCGGCTTTATAGAACGTGTTTTCACAAACACTAGGCGAGACCTTAATGTAATGTAGGATTTTCAACTCTCGGTTCTCCGCCGAGAGTTGAAAATCCAACAGGCATGTTGCCTCATCATCATTTCAGCCGAAAGCCGTCCACTGCTGGACATAGGCCTCTCCCAAGCATCGCATCCAGCAGATCCCTGCGGCCTTCACCAGGTCATCGGTCCACCTTGTGGGCGGCCTTCCAACGCCAAGTCTTCCGTCACGACTCCAGAACCTTTCGGCCCCATCGGCCATCTGTTCCGCGAGCAATTGCTCTGCCGACTGCCAATTCAGTTTGGCAATTCTTAGGGCTATCTCGGTTACCTTGGTTCTCCTGCCTCTTTATTTCTGATTCGATCACGTAGGGAAACACCAAGCATAGCCCTCTCCATTACCCTTTGGGTAAGTTTCAGACCTCCTATAAAGCCTATTGGGAGCGCCCACGTTTCAGTACCATAGGTCATCACTGGCCCCACGCCAGTGCGTGTGGCCAGTGATGACCACCGAAAGTGACCACCATGAAAGTCTTTGACCAGTGTCAAAGACTTTCGTCTTGAGACACTGGTGTGTGAGACGAGAAGATGTTACGCAGCTTCCCGAACGATGCCCAGCCGAGTTGGATTCGACGATTGATCTGTTTCTCGTAGTTGGACCTACCTACTGGACGGTTATAAATATGTTGCCTAGTGTTATTGAAAACGGGTATTTCTGGCTAAAACTTGATGTGTCATATTTACAGTGGTTTTAACTGTTTTGCTATAGGACTGGGTCGTAAAGGAGCTTAGCGGTTATTGTGTAATTAAGTTAGCGTCTGAATAATAGGTATGTGAGATTATGCCATTTTTGTATTATAATTTTCATGATCATTCATGTTTTGCGGTAATACCACATGTATTTATTTCGATGAAACATGGTAAATTATTTTGTCTTGTAATGCAAGTGTATGAAAATTATTGCTGCCTGTAATAAGTATTTTAAAATATGACTAAGTGTGTATTTGTATCGCTATGTGGGTAGTTTGACTCTAGACTCATAAATTGGGTGCCTTAATTCTAAGGCTTGCACCATTTTATTATTTTGAATTTTAATTTAAAAAAAAACATTTTTACCGTGTATTGTGTAGATGTAAATCTTTATAATTATTACACTTTGTTTTAAAGATAGAATATCGTACGCATATTATACAGGGATGTAACATTTTTTTAAAGACAATGCAAGTTCGTTTAGACCCAGTTCGTTTCGACCCAGTTCGTTTCAATCTTAACTTTTTAAGTGATTTGACCTGAAACCATTACCTCTTCGGTACTCTATGTGATATAAATAATATGTATCTTAAGTATTTCATTATTGTTTCTTCTCTATTCCATTATATTTGTAAATAATATTTCGCTGAAAGCTGGTATTTATATTTTCGATGAAGCAATAGTTCGACGCACATTGTATTGTATTAGAATGTACGTTGTAATATTGTTGCCAGTTGGAAATTGTTCGAATTTAAATGTCTTATGACTGAGGCGTAATATACACTGAGACAACAATTACACGCACTTATAAAAATATCGTTATTTTATTGAACATAAGCGTAAGTATCTTTTGCCAAATAAAAATTCTATACTTCATCGCTTATTCGCGTTTTTGCATGGACCAATAAGTGGCGCTGAAACGTTACCACTTACCAGCAACACATCTTTGTCCAACATATTATTATAATTGTGTGACATTTTAATAAGCTAGCTTATTCTTGCCCTACTGTAGCCTTGGCTAATGAGACACAATTACCTTTTGTACCTCTCAGCAACGGGTGAGGGCTTCTAATTGAGAAAGGTGTCCTAATTTTTTTAATTCGTCAAGTGAAAATATAATCAATAAAACATTATAGAGATTTGCGGTTTCGGTGTGTAATGCGTTTATAAGCTATTCAAAAATGTGTATAGTCCTTTATACATAGACTTGGAAGATTTTCTACGTATCTAGCAACATTATAAAAAAGTTTATAGATCCAATAGTTTAAGACGCGAAGACTGTTGATAAACTAGCACAAAGAAAGCAGCTAAAGTATAATGATTTTTGAAATCTTATTTAATTTTACTTATTTTGACGCCTGTATTACCCGAAGGGTTAGCCAGATAATTTTAACATAGTGTGGATATACCGTCAAACGTGAGTGAATCGGACGAAACTTTAAAAGGGTTTTCAACATTGAAATAATATAGTTTGTTGGCAAAAAGGACTCTAATGTGTTTACCGTATTTTAATTAACAATTAAGTGCTCTTGTTTGGCAACAAACTATATTATTTCAATGTTAAAATCCCTTTTAAAGTTTCGTCCGATTCACCCCTGCATCCCTATTCACCCCGTTTGACGGTATGTAATTTTCATTGATTATGTACTGTGAATTTATTCCAGATTATACGGGTATAAGATTATTTCTGTGTAAAATTCTGAGTTTTTTTACAATTGATATTCTTAAAGTGGCCTCACTACTTATGTTTCTCTAATTAGATAAAACTGTGGGACTTTAAAAAAAATGCTTTTCACATTTTTGTGACCATGCCTTTCTTTGTGTGAGTTTCCATAAATCCGTGTTACTACTAGATAAGCTGTGTTTGCACATGTATATTAATTATATCAACACAATAATTTATAATTATGCACAATTTAATTATTATTTTATAATATTGCTCATTTTATTTACTTATAAATCTATTAGATTGAATTTATGAAATAAGGAGTCGTGCAAGAATACAAATGTTTTTCTTAATAATGTTAATTTTTTATTTTGTTTGAATCTTTATTGATATTGGTTGTGGAAAGTACCTATGCGATGGAAGATAATTAATTATTATTAATTTTATTTGTTAGTCTGAATCCAAGATTGGTTACCAGCCACAATGGCAACATTACGCAGCAAGAAATGTTACAAAAAATAATGTTTCGAAATATTTTCTAACACTGAAGTATCTTGCATTTTATAGCTTACTAAATACAAAACAAACGCTAAACATAATATTTTGACCATCACTGATTTTAAAAGATATACTGAAATATTTATTATAGCATCGTTATAATATTTGTATGCGTTCACAATAAAATTTAAAAACATTTGTGTGCCTGCTGGCAACACTAAGAGGTTGCTGAATAAAGTATTGTTGTGTTATGTTATTTAGCTTTTTAAAGATAATATATTATATTAAACCTCAAGCGTTTCGTGAACGAACCTTTCGATATCTTTTGAGTCGAAATGCTATTATCATAGACAAGATCAATTGGCACGAGAATTTATGCATTTTAAAAGACGTTATAATTTGTAAAGTTCAAACTTATGTTTTGCGCTTTAAAAATTAAGGTTAAGAAATAATATAATTATAGGGTAGCATCCCACATCGACGTGCAAACTGTAACCATTAATTCTGTAGACGATTCGAATCCACCCTGCGTAGCAAATTTACGTGGGCTACCAAAAAAAAAAAAATATCTACGTAATATCTACGCAGTCAAAATGTATGAAACAGCTTTTTTTTTTTTTTTAATTACAACGCAGCCGTCTGCGAGGATTTTTTTTGTCGGAATCATGTATTGAAAAAGGTAACAGGTTACGGCGTCGATATCCCTGCGACCCCGTGTAGCTTAATTTTGCGTTATCTGTAAAAATGCGAGAATTTTAAGTTCAGGTAGATTAATTTACAAAGTTACTATTTTGTTCTCACGGGACAAACGTTATTATTTTATGTTCCAATAATATAAACGAAGGTTGTATGTGTGATTGAAGTTATTTAATAACTTATTATCATCGATCTCTTGTGATCGATGCTTATTTTGTAAGTTCTTATGATAAGCACTTTCAAATAAAGTATATTCAAATGCTATTTTATGAGGACATTGTTTTCTTTTTTGTAAGCCATATACGATAAATTTTGTAGCTAACTATGCACTGTGTAGGTATGAATACCTAGCCGACGTGGTCATATTGGTGTTATATGTAAATTGTACAAATTTAATAAATGTTGGATCATAAGATTGGATTTTATTACTTCGAAATATTCTAAAATGGGTCAACCAGAGGCTTTTAAGGATTTACTAAATATAGGCAAACTGTTTTTTCTTTAAACGTGTTTCGCCGACTTCAAGTAATATGGGACAGAGGCCGAAAGAGGCTGACTTTGAATATTGGTCATTTACATTTTCAACATTTTCAGAGTTAGTATCCTATTGTAACCTATCAAAAAGAATACTTTATGAATTCAAAGTCAGCATTTACAATAAAACATCAAAAGTTACTGAATTTTCATACTTTATTAAGAACCATTCAATATTAGGTACAATAAAAATGTTAATCTAACGCACTTCAATCGGATAACGCTGCGTTCAGTCTCGTCTAAAATAATTAATTTTAAAATCTATTGTTTCCGAGATTACACAGTATACCATTACTATTATAGAATTATTACAATAGGCATCGAGTTTATGGAAATAATGTTACGTTACAAACAGATTTTAAGTGAATAATACATACGGAATGCTTGTCATATAGCAGTGAAGAACTAGGCACATAAAAAAGGAACTATTTGAATGTAAAAAAAAACATCGATTCAAGAAAAGTGTTCAAAAACAACTCTTTTAGTATTCAGCTGTTTCCTATGATTAAATTACTGTTAATTTCAATGCAATAATAAGGTACTTTATGTAAATCGTAAAGTTACTTATGTAAAAACTATTTACTGCAGATAACGTGTTTTACTCAATAATCTAGCGATGTTATCAAGATAGTTCTCGGTGCTAATCGATTTAACTAGTGTGGATACGTACATAATTAATGTCATTGTAATCAGAGATTTAATTAGAAGTATAGAAGTGCGATATTCGTTTGTTCATTTTTCCATTAACTCGATGGATGTATTAAAAATGTTTTAAATTGAGAATCGCTTACTTTAACATGAATCTTAACATTGATCTATTCGCTATTATACATGCCCAACTAACGCATGCAATGTATCGCAGATAAAAATAGTATCATTATTACTTTCAGGAAATTGAAAAACATCTTAAAATGTCAATTTCCTGACTATAATATTATTGACGATTACAAATTACAGAATTATTGCACCTTTAAAATATAATGCATTATTAAGTAAACACTGAAGTAATTGTTCTTTAGTTAGAGAACCTACAATATTTGGTTAAGCATGAGATAGTTTTATAGGCCTCAGATTTAAACTCCATGGTATTTTAGGTTTGCTATAAAGCAAGGAAAAAACATACTAATAAGGAGATACTTACTTCAAAAATAGTACTGACATGATTCGTTTGTAAGTTCCCGTCTCAGACGAGGGGTTCCACAAGGTACGATCATCGGACCAAGACATTTCAATCAGCCATCTGATCGCTAGTTTACCATTGTGAAGTGTACCTACTTAATGTATTTCTTGGTCCGTAATATAAGTATCTCACGCTAAACCAGTATCGAAATATTTACATTAAAATTAGCCCTTCTGGGCCTGGGAAACATAGATCTTTGGTATCTTTCACAGCAAACAGGTCACTTAGAAAAGGAGATAGCACTTTTATATTTTTATAGAAATGTTTAGTAACGTTAGAGAATTGACCACAGCTAGACTATGCTTCATGAAAGGTTCAAGTAGTCAGATTTAATTCATTATTATACGTTATTTGATAAATATGTTCCTAAAACCCTATTAATTCTATTGAAATACATACGATAATATGACTGCGAATATTACAACTAAGTTTCGGGATATTTTTACCGATTTAACGGAAACAGGGTGTTGAAAAGTGGCCTATATAAATAAATTAGTTATGGTGTATCAAATAAGGTTCATTGAATGTCACATGAATACAATTAACTTGGTAACGGTAAGGTACTTGTTTGTGATTGGTGGAAGATTTACAGCTTCTTGTACCAGAACAGATAATGTTCTCCATCTTCAACTAATAAGTCGTCCACACCTGAAACAGAAACTTAAGGTTATCGAAGTTTGAATGAAAAATTGGTAAATAATGTAGCTGAATCTATTGTGATGTCCAAATGACTGATTTTTGTAAACGAAACGAAAGTAATATTTCGGCCGTTCATAAAGAAATAAGTGGAAAATGTCTTAGCCCAGGTCCCAGGCATGGTTTTCATTAAACTCGGAGTCTTGATTTAGAAAGATTAGGGTCTATAATGGTCCTTACCGACGGGAGCGACGAGCTGGTTACCAGGCGGGCTTGCGGGGTCTGGTTTCTCCGGCAGACGGTACAGCAACCAGTAGTGATAACCCATCGGCTCCTCCTTGTGGCCGGCGATCGTGTGCACGTAGTGGCCGTTGGGCCACTCGCTCGCCTCGAACTTGAACTTAGGGTGCATTTCCGCAGCAATTTGCATTACTTGGAAGAATGATATGTTCCTGTAATTTAAAGTTTATTGGTAAATACATAATAATGCAGAAAGAAGAGATATTTCATGAGACAAAAAAATGGAATGATAATAACAAACCGCGGGGTCCTTGCAAGCTACCATGTACATTGTGTATGACTATGCAGCTTGATGTCGCCAATGCAGGGTGTTCTCACTGTCATCAGTCTTCTGGCTGATTCTGTTATCCTAGTAAAAGTGTGTACCAAATTCCCCGTTTGCCCTACCGCTTTCGAGAGACCTATTCTCTAATTACGCTGCTGTGAGCCTAATCGAGTATGACAGCATCAAGCTTCTCGCTCATTCTGTTATTCTAGTACTATTTTCTAATATGACATGATTTAGGAAAGCCCAAATAATTAAAAGATTTGAGATACCTACCCCGATCCGTGATAATAACACCCCGCGGGCTCCTTGCGTCCTGTTAGGCTAGTACTTTTGTCTTGATTGCTGTTTTACCCGTGCAGCGTGATGCCACCCACAGCTGTCCACAAGTGCAGTGCAGGCCGTATTCTCATAATCTACAGCCTCCTGGCTAATTCGGTTGTCCTAGCAGAAGCGTGTCCCAAATTCACATTACCGTCACCGCCTTCGAGCTAACTACCCTGCGATACACGATTTGTCGGTTTTGCTCCGGTAAGCTCCTCGCTCATTCTGTTATCCTAGTACTATGTTCTTACCTAGGAGCGACCATGTGCAGGGTGTAGTTCTCGGTGACGTTGGTGCCGACCCACAGCGTGTACGTGAAGGATACGTTGCGTGCGTCGGATTCGTTACTGGTGCTGCCCGACTGGTAGGCCAGCTTCAGAGTGCCGTCACCGCCGTTGCTGTCTGAAATATCAAAATATCCGCGTTTAGCCAAAGGGAAATGTTTAAAAACTGTTCGTAGATTAGACATTCACCATTATTTTTTGTTGGTCTCCAACTCTCCAGTGAATATTAAATGAATCGTGAACCGCCTTATTTTCGATTCCTTAGGTTTAAACCGAAGAAGTGTTGCAGAGGACACTATGGTGAAAATTCCGACCGGTTAGCAAAAGTGTATAGCTGTGGTACAACTTGTCTAGCAGTGTGACACCCCAGTAGGTACTAGGTACCGGAGTTGCTAATATAGGACGAGAAATGTTCCATAACAGATTCTCTGTACCAATTTCACAAATGTTTACTAACAATGCCCCCTTGTCAATGTATTTCAGGCGCCAAAATATTCTTGTAGAACTCTACTCACCTAATGGTTCATGTCGGTTATCGAGCAGCTTATCAGAGCAGTGCGGCGGGCGCACGGCGGCGAGCGAGGCCGGAGTGAGCGCGGCCACGGCAGCCGCGGTGTTGGCCACGTCGCCCCAGCCGCCGTCCGCGCGCTGCCGCTCCACCAGCCACTTGCGAGCCGCCGGGAAGCTCCAGTGCTGGTGCGCGCCTGGACCTGACTCCGAGTCTTCAAGAGCCTGGCCGGAAAAAGGGAGTTTGAAGTAACGAGGTGGTGTTTTAAATCGAATTCCAAAATACCGAAGGACGAGGTTCTTTATTTAGAAACGAGCCTTGTGCCTGAAGGGGTTAATTACCTGAATGGCCAGTGCAGTGGTAGTAAGTGTTCCGAAGCTACCGTCAGAATGCTGCTGCCTGGCCAACCCGGCCATGGGGCGACGCACGAAGTGTATGAGGCTGCGGTGACGGTGGTCCTGCACCACGCAGCGCAGCGCCAGGATCACCATCGAGATCGTGTCTGAAATTGAATGTTCTGGTCAGTGTGATTTTATTATTAGTACTACTGGCAAAATACTTAAGCATACGGCTGCAGCCTTTGCCAAGTCTAGACGGTTATCATTACATGTAAACAAATGGATCAAAAAACGTACCTGTGTATACGAATTTGTAGTGCCACTTACAAATTGAGTGCTTTGATTTGATTATTTGAATAGATAATCCCGAAATTCTGATTTAAAATCACCTTAGAGTTGTTTTTCATTTGAAAATTTCATTGAGGTTATTTTTGGTCCTTGGTTTATCAATTACAATTTAATCATGTTATTCAAACAACTTGTCTGAAAAAGTGGTGGGATATAAAGTTGACACCTTCTAAATACAGATGAATGTGGTACTAACTCCTTCGATTGCGTAAGAATTTAACCTGAACACGGTTTGTTTACTCATTAATCCGATACTTTTGAAACAGACTAAGTAGCTGGATACAATATGTTAACACAATGCTGTAAGGATATTATTTTAGCAATATGTTTTTTTTTTTTTATAATACTGTTTTATTATTTGGCAATGTTATTTAACTTTCTCTCTGTTTAATGTGCCTCTTCGAAGATTGGACTCACCTGTGTATATTTATAGCGCCACATGCGAGCTATGCGTCACACTGACCTCACTCAAAATCCTGCATCGCGCAATCATAGTTTACCGCACAAATAGCATTTATATACAACGCCCCGACTTCAATCTTCCAGCAATTGCCCACCAGACACGACATCAGGTCGAAGGATCCTCCCTTTTCTATGGAGGATGAGTGAACTTTACACCCTGTTTCTCATACCTCTATAATTGCAATCCCTCTTCGTTGTCTGTCAAGAGTCTTTTATTTTAATGACACATAAACATCTCGCCTGTTTTCCCCGAGGGTTAGGGCAGAGGTATACCTACCTATAGTACACCCACGTTTTGTCAGTTATATTTAAGTCTCATGTAATAGGGGGCGAGCCTAAAAAAGTAAGTAGTAAGTAAAGATAATTACAGCACTTACCAAGACTATGATCCGACGCAGCATTAGCGATATCCAGGAGCCTCCTAATATGGCGGCGTCTTACATGAGCTGCTGAGGAGCAAGCAGCCAGGGTCGCATAGGCGAACTCCAGGTCATGTGGAGGCTCTCGGTGAAGGAGGGCAGCTACCAGGTCGCGGCCGTGGAAGGAGCGAGGGTCCTTGCACAGAGCTCCAAGGGCAAGGGTGTAGGCGGCCAGGCGCCCGAGAGGAGGGGGAGACTCGTGGTGTCTGGTGGAGATAAAGGATATGATCATGTTTCTCCTACTTCATTTTATTTACTCTAAAAATATATTATACAATTAATAAACAACTTGCTATTTACACTAGATACTAAATTAAATATTTTACAAGTGTTGAAAGTAACAAATCTGGGCACTTTCTTTTTTGTTAATCTTTAGATACTTAACTGTACGTCTTGTACCTACCGTCATTTTATTTTTACAATTTAGTTTTATTTTCTACTGGGTAATGCCCGGCATGGATTGTAATGCCTTTTTTTTCAAACCACGCGGTGATTTTATGTTAGAGATAACAAAACAAAAAAAAAATGGGTTGAGCTGGTTTTGATCTTTAACGAGACTAACGAACAGCAATTGATTTTTATATTTAAAACGCTATCAACCGTAGCAATTGATTATCTTATAATAAATAATCAAATGCTACGGTTCATTGCGTTTTTCAGACACGTGAAAAACAATTTCCGTTTTCTTTATGTATCAGCTCTAAGAGGCGACAAAAGATTCACCAGAATTCCAATCTTTCCGTAACCATTGTTTACCTTCGTATTATTGTCTAAACTTAACTTAAGGTGTAAGTATAATATTCAAAGATGACTCACTTGGACATCATGAGCAGTATCTCGATCTCCATCTGCTTGGCTGACAGCTGCATCTCCAGACCTTGCTGCTCGATCTCCTTGCCCGTGTTGTTGGCCAACTGAAAAAGTAATCATAGGATATCTAGCATGTTTCGGTACAACGGCTCAGTTGCTGACTGAAAGGCGAGAGATCTTGAATCGAGCCCTATTTTTTTGATGCTCTTTTTTTATGAAGGTATTTACTTCGTATTCGTTGGATATAGATCCATATAGATCTATTTATACCTATGGGTTACAGGTCTAAGATACTATCCAAATTGGTAAGGATAACCCAAACATAAAACAAAATAAAACCGTCAACCTGTGTGTAAGTAATAAGTATTATTATGCATTGACAACAGCCACGCTTATTAAAAAAAATAAAAAAAATAGTCTCATCTACTAGGTTTCTATACTTTAATATAAACTGGATCTAAAAACTCACCGACAATCAGATAAGGTATTGGCGCGGTAATCCGTGGATTAATCCAGATGCCAATACGCGATACTGAGATGTATCGGAAATACGTTTGATGACAGCTCTGCCTACCTGACCTAGTTGCATGCTCGTTGGTTCATCGCCAAATGTTAATATTTGACGATGATAGGTAATGACGTGCTCATGGTGACAACTGTTATGTCCAAAATACATTGGAGTCTTGAGCCTACCTACTAGCTCTTAAAAATAAGGGTACCTATCGAAGTTTCATAAACATTACAAAACATCAAAACATACATAAAGTGAGATTTTGATCATATTAGCAAAGCTCTGCTATATCACCACATACGGGCACCTACAATCCAACATCTAAGTGCTAAAATGAAATATATCTTAAACGAGAAACAAACGTAAACGTTGAGCCTCTCTTTTCAGGAAGCTACAAGAATGGCCCAGGATCGAGACTTTTTGTGCCGAGCAGTGACAAGAAAAAAAATAGATAGTGACGATCGTCTGCCGCCGCTATCCTGTGTTGTAGTTATATACCATTTCTGTGACAATTTCACAAATGTCACTGTCACTGTCACTGTCACTGTCATTCAGGCGCCAAAAGATTATTGTGGCGGTAATTAGTTTGTTGGTAGTACTTTCATAGACGAGCTCATTCACAGGGACCCCAAAAAATACGATTTACCTGCAAAGTCAGCATAACATGGTGCGTATCGTTGCCCCACCCCCAGTCAGGCTGGCGGTGCTGCAACAGATACTGCAGCGCCTTCTGTATGGCCTGGCCCTCGTTCAGGGTCTCTGTCTCCCACGCCGTAGTGGTGGAAGTCACCACCGTGGTGGTAACAGGAGCCTTTGTGGTGGCTGTTGTTGGGGGCTCCGTTTCTGGAAAAATATCGTTTAATTAAAATAGTAGCCCACCGGTATTGTGAACAAGGGCGAAGCTAGTGGTGGTCAGGGCTCCAGAGAGAGGCCCCTTTTCTGAATCAAACCTTTGATCCAGCTGCCTAACTAGAGCCTCCTCCGAGGCTGTCACAATGATCACTGAGTTCGCATCCCACATGTCAACAACCTCGCAACCTAATAAATTATGATTTGCTTATGCGATGCACTGCGAAAGGATATGCATAGTTTAAAGTTGTAGTTCTCGTAAATGCTAAAAAGCTAGCTAAAAAATAAGAAATGCGAAGCCCATTTTACTTCTTGAACATGCGTCAATTTAGCAAAAGGTTAACGTAGCGATGACCTATCCTGCATCGTTTATCATATGTTTTTCAAATTCAGACATTTTATTTCAGACCAAGGGATCCATATAGTGTTAGTATGAACTTAGCCTATATTAGTAAACTCAATAACTTAAAAATAGAATAATTATACATTAATTCGCTACATGAACTTGTGCACGCACATGACTGCCAGCCCAGAGCCTGATAAATGGTCCATCAACTTTGTCCGCCAAAATACTGTTAGGGCTACCCCTGAATCGCCGCAACATCGATGCACACCGTTTGCGCGTGATGGCATGAAAGTGATCTATTCGCGCTTCCTCTAACGTGCCCGATGCACTGCAAAACCGAGGCAGCCCCAACAACATCTTCAGTGCGTTTATTCGGTGTGGGAATCGAACCTGTAGCTAAGATCATGCAGCTACTGCACCGGTACTCGAAGATTAAAAATTGCAGGAAAAGAAGGTTTAGGTACTTGGAATCGGATCTGAATTTGGCTCAGGGTCGGTTTCAAATAACATAGAATCTACCTAAATGTAATTTATACCTATCAAAGTTAAACTTACCAGTTTGGCAGTAACCCGCCGCGACGAACATCAAAGCACATAGAGTTATTAAGTAACGCTGGCCCATGGTGGAGATCTGAAACAAAGGAAAATAAACTATCAATAAAATGTACTTACTCAAAGCCCTAATTCCTGGGATGGTAGCAGTTGGTAGTTGATGGTAGAGAGTGACGGAAAATCGAACTTATTGAGTGAAAGTGAAAGTTAAGTCCAGCAGTGAACTATTCAAGACTGATGATAATGATAAGCGCCATTGTTTATTTTGGCTCATCACTATCATCAAGCCAATTGGGGTTCTTATTGTTTCTCGATATTTTACTCGTCTTTTCTACTCCAAATAGGTTACATTGGAAATTACGAATTTTATGTTTAAACGTAGCATAAGCATAATCAGCCTATAATGTTCCCACTGCTGGGACACAGGCCTCCTCTCTGGAGGGAGTGGGCTGTAATCCACTACGCGGGCCCAGTGCGGGTTGGTCGATGTCACACATCTTCGAATTGTATGGTTCTAGGACATGCTGTATAAACGTATTTGCGTTTTAATATAAAAATCTACAGAAATAACTTAAATCTGATGTTCTCCGCACGCAATTTGGTGTAAAGTGTACCGATTGAGAGCCACTTTAGATGGCAGCACTATCGTTAGATAGGACACGTAGTCGATCTTACGATAACGCAACTGTCAGGGGATTGAGTAAGGAGAGTAATTAGATCAGCAGTTTGGTTACAATGGATATTTAGTAGTGATATTAATGTTAAAGAAAATATTCCTATATTTCTTTTCTCTATCAATTCTTAAAAAAAAACATCAATCCGCGGATGTGTTTGGTACCATGAGTGCATTTTCTTTATTTTTTCAAGTCTCATAAGCACAAAAGTATTCAGTATGCAGCTACGCCGCGCTGCTACGCCAAGCCTACGCGGCTACGCGTATCGGTGAGCTTAGGTTACGAATACATAAGTCATATTAGTCAAAAACTTTTACAAAGACTGTTTTCCTACAGGCCCATTTATATTCACAAGGATAATTAACATATACGAGTAACATAACGCCTGTATTCCCCGAAGGGTTAGGCACAGGCTATGGTACACACACATTTCGCCAGTTATGTTTAAGTCCCATGTAATAGGGGGCGAGCCTATTGCCATCAACCGGGCACAATGCCAAACTCCGGGATAATTAATTATTTTAATTTGCTTTCATAAAATGTTGCGTTTATAGAGGGTCGAAAATGTGTTCTTAAAACAAAAATCGTGCTTGAATTTCTCTAGAATAATTTCTAGCAGTAAATCTTTCAATCTTTGACGGTTAGAAATACTCTGATTTATTAGCAAACGCACTTTGTATTTGTAAAGAGTACCTACAGTTTGAAGAACTTATGTGCAAACTCTAGTTTCAGAAGAGAAGCATTAGATTTATTTCATATTCAAATTGCAAGTCGTCCGGTGAGGTTTAGCTGTGCAAGCAGTTTGCACCGCGTTATTGAATTTAGAAACTTTATGAAATCATAAATTGAATACTTGTTCTCTGCCATACTACCATCGAAGATATTTTGACAATCTAATAATAAATATGATACAAAAAAAAAACCGGGAAAGATAAACAAATCAAGTATCTTGACTTGGGTCGCCAGGTTGTCGATATGTGTGATGTGGACTCAGCGATCATTGTGCCGATAGTCGTGACAGCCAACGGCTTAATAGCCAAGAGCCTCGACCAACACCTGAGGAGGCTCTCTTTGGCAGCTGGGTCAAGGGCTTGACTGAGAAAGCGGTACTTCTGGACACGGCTCGCATTGTTAGGAGGTTCCTATCTCTGTAGCCCTGACCCGTAGCTTGGACCCTGTTCCCGGGCTACTATTTTTTATATTTTTAAATGTTTTTATTTACTAATTTAAAAAAAAAAAAAGTATTTACATAATATATATATGAAATAAAGGAAATTATGATAGTGATACGTACGGAACTGATTTAACACAATTAGTTTACATCAAAACTTTAGCATGTAAAGACATGCAACTGGTTTAGACCTCAGTATAATAATAATAATAAAAGTTTTATTCTTCCATTAATACATAGTAAGAATTGTATCCTAACACTTATTGGTTATTACACATTTCATTATCATTCATATGATTGTTTATTAAAATAAAATAATAATACCAGCCTATTATTGTCCTACTGCAGAGAAAACGCCTCTTCTCAGTTCTCATGCAGAGAAGACACGAGCATTGATCAACACGCTTGCTTAAGGGGCTTACAAGAGCTAAAGCGCGGTCACTGTCTGATTGCATAGAAAAGAAAGAGACGCGCGATGACACAATGCTGGTAATTTATTTCAAAATATGAAGCAATTATGTATTTACAAAAAATCTATTCATTGGACTAAAAAATTAAAACACTATTACGTTAGTATGTTGCTTGTAGAATAATCTGACAAAATATCTGATTGTTTGCATGTATAATAATATGGTTTTTAATCGTTAAAAATATTTTTAGAGGTATCTTCGTGATTTTTTTCTATCATATCAAGTTAATTGTATTATGTTTTCAACACACAAAATACCACAGTTTTCTTAGGCATAACTTTGGATACCAAGCTTCAATGGGGCCCCCACATAGATAAAATGTCAAAAAAGCTTAGCTCTGCAGCATACGCCGTTAGAAAAATTCGTGATTTAACTGATTTAGAGACAGCCCGTTTAGCATACTTTAGTTATTTTCATAGTGTGATATCGTACGGTATTCTGTTGTGGGGAAATGCCGCCGATATCCAGACAATTTTTGTTTTACAAAAAAGGGCAATTCGTTCAATCTATAAATTAAGTCCCAGACACTCCCTCAGAGAAAAAAATTAAGAGATTAATATAATTACTGTGCCTTCTCAGTATATTTATGAAAATCTTTTGTATGCACATAAAAATATTAATCTGTTTAAAAAATACAGTGATATCCACAATATAGATACTAGAAACAAACACAAATTTATTGTTCCTACAACCAGGCTCAAGAAAATAGGTGGCTCGTTTAGATGCCAATGTATACGTTTTTATAATAAACTTCCTAGCCACATTCAAGATCTAAGCTTTAATAAATTCAAATATTTTATAAAACGGAAACTATGCCAGAAAGCCTATTATACTGTGAAAGACTATATTGAGGACAAAAAGGCTTGGGATTGAGCTGCTCCAATAAATTTACACGGTAAATGTTGATTTTAATTTGCTAGCTATTTTAGACATGAATATTTACTGTACAAAGTATTATATTATTTTCTTTATTGAGAATATGAGAACTATGTGGGTAATTTTTTCAGTTATATTCTTGATCTGGCAGTTTAAGTAGTTTATGTGGCCTACCCAAATGTCCTTTCTTTGGTATTGTTCGTCGAATCGTTGAGCTCCTTAAGTTCTGAGTTGAGTTGCACGGTTACTGACAAATGCGTGCACTGACTGGACAGGTCCACTTAATCTGTGTGGTTGTTTCCTCAAAAGACCATTTCAGACACCAATCTACATGGTTCTCAAACATTATGTCCGATTTTTTATATACACATTGACATTGTTGAATTTTATATACACAATGACATGAGTATTTACTTGTAAAGTATTATGTTATTTTAATTATTGTGAATGTGAGGATTATGTGGGTCATTGCTTTTTTTTCGCAGTTAATTTGAATCATGATCTGGCAGATTGAGTAATTTATGTGGCCTACCCAAATGTCCTTTCTTTGGTATTGTTCGTCGAATCGTTGAGCTCCTTAAGTCCTGACTTCCTGAGTTGAGCTGCACGATTACTGACAAATGCGTACACTGACTGGACAGGTCCACTCAATCTGTGTGGTTCTTTCCTCAAAAGACCATTTCAGATACCAATCTACATGGTCTTCACATGATCTGACCAAGATTATGTCTGGACTTTAAAAGAGACTGTGACCTCTGAGTTTGTTTCGGCCTTTCTTCTCAGAGTAGTCAGATAGGAAACGCCGACCTCATCTAGTTTAAAAATATGATTGACGTGTAAAAGTGTTTGTACAAACCTACTTACAGAAATAAAATCATTTATCATTTATCATTTAGCACTATCTAACTAGCATATATCCTGCAGAATATCATATATATTTTTGATTTTGGTTACTGCAGTGGATCATATATTTTTAGGCATTATAAATTTGCGTTTAGGTCGTGTAGTCCCCTTAACACGGGTTTCCTCACGATGTTTTACTTCAGCGATGTTAGTACTTCCAAGATAAACTCAGAAAGTACATATAATTGTTTAAATTCCAGTTAAATTGATAATTTTATCATTTTTGCTTGTAAGCAAAATATTAAAACCTCAGTATATGCAGTCATAAATACTGCTAAATAAGAAATATAATTTTATGTATGGAAGACGTCTGACCGGGACTGTGATGATTAATTTTTGTCTCTTTTAAAAACAAACGCTTCAAAATCTCTAAAACTCAGCCCAATCTAACCCCACTGATTAACTTTCCTTTCAAAGCAAAAGTATCTTCAAAATCGATAAAACTCTAAATTGCTCGGAGTCTCGATAACCAACCAATACACAAAGTAGAAACATAAACAACATCGCTAGATGACCGGGCGATATTTCCCGTCGGCTCCTACATTTTAACAAATTGTTATTTCCTTGCATGATTTATTCTGCAAAGCTTATTTTGTACCAGGATAATATGAAATCAATACAGGCTGTCTTGGTGATAGAATGCTCTCGGAGGTAAATAAAATCACTTTTAAGAAGATTCGTTTTATGTTTGCTTAGGGGTGCGCGAGCATTGAAATTAGAAGTGTTATAACATGAGACTGATATAATATACTAATAATTTTGATTTGAAATTGTGTTGTCAAGAAAATTGAGAAATATGTGTGATCTGAAGCAGACTGGTGTACCTAACTACGGCGGGGTAATTGCGTAGGTAACTCAGTAGCAATGGCTTTCATTTTGACAGTTCAGCAACATTCATTGCGTTATTTACGTTGTTGAACTTAGGAAACAATGGATTAGCAATATCCTTCAAAATCATTCAGATTGTGATTGGAAGCGTGTGTTGTGCCAACCCGCACCGGGTTGGCTGAAGTACTCGTATAATTATCATGCAGATGTTGGGCATTATTATTTTACAACCATTAAATTATATAAAGAAGCGTTTTGAAGAAAATAATTTTGGGCGTAAGAAAAAACGCCAATAAAACGCAGATTGTTAATAGGCAAAGTACCTATTATTTCTTCTTCTTTTTGTACCTATACAGTACCTACATACCTATACATATATAACGTATATTGTTTGGGGGGGAACTTAAAACATCATTCGTTTGGACGTTTGGAGCCAGTAAATATACTATTACTGTTAAAGTGTCGTATTATGAATAACAAGGTTTCTTTACATGGTTTCAATAAATAAACCCCTAAACTTTCAAAAACCTTTTTATCGTCGGAACGACCTATATCCTAAAAACACTCACAAACCAAAGCAAAATAAGTACTAGAGATACAGAAATTCGTGGAAATAAACATGATAAAAGGCAAGATGGCGCCGTTTGGCAAAGCGTGGGTAACTAAGTGAGTGTGATCGTGTGATGCCACTGAATATGTATGAGCACGCACATCATTTACCTGTGTTTATGTACTAGGAGGTGAGAGAATACTACAGGTTGATGTCTTATGGTGGTTTTAATTAGTTGGAATGGATTTTTTATGGAAATGCGATGTTGTAAATAATTCCTTTGGCTTTAACGCTGCATTGACGCCGCGTAGATGCTGTGGGTACGCCAGATTTTCACAAGTTTATAAAATAGTGTATTGATTGGAGTTGGAACTTGAGTTGCCGAGTTGGAACTTAGTTGCAGAGTTGGTAGTTGGCTAACTTATTTTTATTTCTTTTGTTTAGGTTCGTACGTGTAACGTTCGCTCTTACTTCATACATCACGAATCAAAACAAATTCGTTTGTTTCAAACGTTCAAGCCCATAATATGACTCACCTCCTATAATACTTATTTGTGTATGTAACAGAGACAATTTATCTACTGTACTGTACGCCGCGCAACGATCCGTGTCTGATCTGACGCGTGATTGATGGTCCTCCTGAGAAGCGCTGCGATCCTGGTACCTCCAGAGATGAAGAATTGATACTGTAGATATTTTTCTCAAACTTGAAGAAGAACATTTTGAATAATGAAAGGTGTTTTGTGACAAGTGGTTCCTTTTCATATACTCGTACTTGTACATATTATTATTATATTATTTTATAAGACTGTTAGCTTTTAAATTATGTAAATACATATTATACAATGTAAAGTCCTATACTAGAATTTGTTTCTGTGTTTAATTTAGAACGGGATAAATCCCTGTTTCTCACTACCATGGCATATTATGTAACTACCATAGGGACCCAATACCTAATCAAATTATGATCAGTAATTATAATCTTTGATTGGTAAACCAAAATACACCATCTAATCTCCTCATAGTAGGATGTACCTATACTACCAGCTTAGGAGAACAATTAATTTTGATGAGCCTTAAAGAAATCCCTGTAGGTGTTAATTACATTAACTAAGAAAGAAAAAGAAACATCTCACGTAACGTAATTAACGTATAAGTTAGACGGCTCCTTATTTTTTCCGTGCTTCCACTGCGTCCTAGAAGTTTGTCGGAAGTGAGGGCCAAATTTTTTATGAGGAAACTGAATAGGTGCTTAGTTCGTGTATTACATGCTATATCAAAAGTTGTTTATTTCAGTTAGTCGCGCAGAAGTGTCGCAGGTGTGCATTTAGGTGACGAGAGCTAATTTTCCGTCTACTGCACTAATTGAAGAGGCGTCCACGCAGCCGGCCGTGAAACGCGAGCCCATTTACTTGCTTACTATATTATGTTGTTATATATTAACGTGTTTAATTTTATGCTCGACGGCCGTTTCGGCGTTAAGAGTCGCGGAAAATCGACTAAGGGCTCCCTGTCGGCTCTTACACGATTTGATTAATTCTTTTTTACAGTTTTCGTGTTTCAAGTTCGGGTTGCGATTTCTACTAAGTTTTCTTGACGGAAATTATCTGAAAGTATGTTCTTGCTTTGTACATTGGATACTAGTTTTGATATAAGCGTTTAATTAGCTTTTAGGAAAGTTATATCTAGCAATTTTTGTCGATCCGTTCCCTCTCGGTGAATTATCAGTGGCAAAACTTTAGGTACAACACTATCACAAATAATCTTATTCGGAAATTTTGTGGCGTGACAATAAGAAAAAGCATATTATCTACCTAATCTCATAAAGTTACACTCATCTTTTGTTCAAATATGTAAGTATCAGGTATTTATTTTTTACGTTATATGTTAAGAATAAATATACCTTTATTCCCTCTTCGTTACCTGTGATCTTTCACTATGCCAGAACTCGAGCTGAACTATGGTTACAGCTGCCACTTTCAAGTTTCATTCATAGCGTCAAAAAAAATTGCAGGCAACGTAAGGAAAAATAAATCTCGCATTTATAACATTCGTTAGGTTTATGCTATAATGTATATGTATTTTTTTGTTGTATTTTGTAATAATTAAGGAACCAGGACCATTGATCTGCATTGCTTTATCAAAATTAGAAATGGAACAAATACATCCACTAATAATGTAATGTATTTGCATCCACTACACAATTTAAAACTGACCATATATTATTTATAGCTTGTTATATAATAAATAGTTCTTTTATTTTAAAAACATGATAAATGAGGATCATGTCAAAAATAACTAGGCCAAGATTCATACTTTTGTCAAGATTCAGGCTACCTAAAGAACCATGTAAAAGCTTGGGAATGAAACACTGCAAACCTGTTTCTGTTTCATACTGAAAATCATAAAAGGAAGTCAAATACTGAAAATATTTATATTCAGAACAATTCTATTTTGAGATAAGTATCTTTAATTAAAATAATTAATGCAAACTTATATTAAATCCTTAGTATTAACCTATGCGGATATCTAAGATTATGATATTATAATCAAATAGCCTACCCAACTAACACTTAGGCGCTAAGACAAGAGTTATAGTAAATCTATTAGAGCGCTAACCAGATCTGAAAGTTATAAATAAGTGTTACGCATTCGGAGTTAGAGCGCGCTATAACTCTACTTTACCCCCGAATTGGGCACACTTTTTTTATCACCTAAGGTTGATTAATGGCGGTAAAACAGAGTTACAGAATTGGTTAAGAGGTATAATAAAGCAATAAGAGAGCTATAATAGCGATAACTGGAACTACAAGGAATAAAAACGTGGTAAATAGGCGAAAATTAATTCCTTTAGTGGTACAATAGAGTAAAATATCGTTTATTACTCTTTGGGTGCTAAGAGGGCTGCAAATAGGTGAATACTAACTCCTTAAGCGGTACAGTAGAACTACTATGTCGCTCTCTATATTTTTAAGTGATAAGAGGGTGACAAATAGGTGATTATTAACGGTTTGAGCTTTAATATAGATCCACAAAGGCTATAAAAACGGCCTCAGGTGCTAACATTTTTAACATCTAAGGCTATTTTTATATTTCATCAACATAATTAACTTCTCGTTTTTATGTTCAAACAGTGGGTATGTTAATATTTGTCGGATCCAAAACGCCGCCATTCGTTTAGGAAATTTAAACTAAAGGTAATATTTTAGTTTCAGCTTAGTGGACACGGAAGTTGACTTTTTACTGCGAAGGTAAGTACACTGTCACTAAGTATATGTATTATTAACAAATTATTCAAGCGCCCTATGTCTGTTGTCTATTTACTGAAAAGAAATATTTTATTAGATATGGAGTAACTTAAAACTTTTGTAATAATCTAATAAAACGTTTTCTATTCCAGTTTAAGGCATCGTGCTACTAGTATTAGAACACAATGAAGCAAAAGACTTCAATTAAACCGTGTTTTCTTATGTTTTTCTAACCTAAGTCAAATCAATTCGTAACCTAAACATGGTGTCAATTGAATTTAGGGATCTGTAGTAACTGCCCAAAACCACAACCAAATCGAGTATGTACATAGTTATACTTTACAATTTAAGAGTACATTTTTTTTAATATACCTAGATTCATCATACAAGCATATAAATCTAATGCAGGACAAGTTAAGGAAATTTAGAAAACTGTTAATAACAGCAAAGCACTTTTACCCTCAATAGAAAATAAAAAAATTGGGAGGGTTTTTATTAAATCAAAATTGGGGTAGTAGGTATGACACGGGCTTATATGAACCGGGGGAGAAAGCTACTGGAGCCGCAACCCACGAACCTAATATTGATTGTATTTATGTAAGTAATTAGGTGTTTCATATTCTGTTAGTAAATTAACTTATAATTTAATTTCAGAATGCCGTACAGTACGAATTAAAAAAAAAGGAAAAAACATGCACTGGATAGCTCCTTCGCCATAGGAACGTAATAATATAGTAAAATGGCCTAAACACAATGCGTTAAAACTTGTGAAATCCGCAAACACCTTACCACAACCTCATTGGCGAGACACAAAGTGTCAAGTAAAAAGAAGAAATATTCCAACTTATGAGGAAGCTGAACGCGAATTAGATTTTTATTTGCTGATACAGATTACCAATGAACAGACAAGAGTCACCAATAGTAAACAAGCTAGCCAAAACGAAGTTGATTTGAATGTGCTAATGCAACTATTGTTATGTATGGCTGTTATTGTATGAATCAGTCAGTACTACTAGGTTAATACAAAGCCTTTAGTTATTTGTAAATAAATAAATAAATTAGATCTTTTTTTTTTGCAGGAGAATCGCAGATGTAACATCTGATTTTGACAGAAATATTTTTGTTTTTTATTTCAAGGCTGTCTTGTAGTAGACATTTAGTCTCAATGACAAATTCTTCTAAATAATCTTTTAAGTTCTTTGGTTTTCCAATTCCGAAATAGACACCAATGACAAATGGAGCCGCGTCAACTTGATGAATATTTGCTAAACATAGCCAAAATTATTTTTTCGAACTGTGTATGGGTAGACCAGCAAAGTTAAAATTCAAATGAATAATATCAGGTAAATTGTCAATGCTTTCTTAAATATTTAGAAAACATTGACAATGCCGTTGTGTCAATATTCGCCATAATTTTCCATTGTTTTTATAAAAATATTTCTAAGTGTTTTTAAAAGAGTGCAAAGATCATTTGGAAGAATATTACAAAACCTCTCATTTAAGATTGACAGCAAATCTTTTATATTTATTTTATAGCCCATACTCTCAAGTGTTCACGAAAATTAAGATTTTTTAAAACGTCATTGGATTCGTGCTCACTGTCACTATTTTCTTCAATATTAATCAAATTTGCGGAGTATGCGGAACCTCAATCCACATTTTCGCAAAATACTTCCTCATAATCGCTTGTACTTATAGCACCACTTTCACACACATATTCTGTAAAATCATGTACGGAACCCAGTTCCACATTTTTGGCGAAAACTCCTGCTTGACTACTTGTAGTACTACTATCACTCACAAGCACATTTTCTTGTATTCATTTTAGATCCTCAACAGAAACAGAGTAGTTTAAAAGATTATGATATTCTCTCAACAATTTTCGTCTATTTCCACCAGTCCTACGTTTCGAAACATTTTTGGCTCTTTTAGTTTTTTTACCTTGTGTCGCCATTAATATCAACAACAAGTAAACAAATAAGGAGTACAGAAGTGGTATTAAGCTCTATTACTCTACCTAAAGTAATACAGAAGTCACATTAAGCACTAGAAGTTCTATGATAGTGAAAAATGTTCCTACTGTTCGACTTAAAGTAACATAAGAGAGTTTTGTACATCTTGTGGTGGTACAAAAGAGTTTATGAGCACCATTGTAGAACCGGTAGTGGTAATTATTGCTTTTGTGCAACTTTTGGTTCTTGGCGAGAGTTTATAATCGCTTGCACAGCACTTTGGGGAGTTGTAGTCAATGCTTACTTCTTATTTAGATCTTACAGTTGTAATATTCACTTAAAGCTATAACACAAGTTGCTTTGCCCGTATTGTAGTGTTAAAAAATGCTGCTGTATGTCTTTAACCGTTAAACTCACCCTGTTATCGCCCTTGTAACTCAGTGGCATGGCTCAAAGTGAAATATTTTGCTTGTCTACGCTCTTTTGTCGCCAAAAGTTGTAAGTGCTTCTACTGTAGCGCCTTTATATCTCGTCAAGTTCTAAAACAAGCTCTAATTGACGCCAAAATGTTTATTGGGTATTTATTGTTTATACTCCGATATTACTAAAAAGTAAAACGGAAGTAATGATATGTTTATGAAGGGTAGCTGTTCATGAAATAGTTCACACCAAAGACTCGGAGTCTTTTAGAAACAAAAAAAAATATAATATAATATAAAAAACATATATATAAACAAAAAAAATTGTCAGCACACCCTTTTGGCTTTTCTTCAGTTCCTTGGACAATTGCAGCAGTGGCCAACTGAGCGGGAGAGAATTTGTGAGCCTGTGGTACCTGCATTCTTGTTTATTTAGTTAAGATCATTTTTTTTTGCTGGCCCACTAGTAAAAGTCAATTTTCGATTTCTGCTTCGGAGACTATGGGTAAAAGTTTGGGTGACAAATTAATTACCTAAGTCAATTCTAAATCTCAATCAGGAGTTGGAATATGTAGGCCTTCTTTGAAACGATGATACCAATCACAAGGCCCTGCCTGCAGGCAAGATAGAAAGGAAGATCAGATATCAACACTTCTAAAAATAGATTTTGTTCCCTGAAACCCATTCAAAGCATTAACACCTAAATTTTGCTATCCTTGTAAGGGAATGCTTGTCAGAAAAATATTTGACAAGGACACACCAAGACAAATGCAAAAAGTTTGCTCCAGTGGTTTGCCAAGAGTTAATGTCGTGACCAGAGTCTATTGGTAGACTACAGCTCAGTTCCTCTACACATGGTAAGGAAACCCACATTCTGTCCACACATACCGTGGAGGAAGGATAACGAGCTCACATGAACGGGCTACTCTATCCATCCAAAGGATGTCTTTAAATATCGCTTTTAGTTATGAGACCACCCATTGTGTGCCTTTATGTAAAATATTATACACTTATGTCTATAATACGTATGGTGTACATAATAAAGAATATTCTATTCTATCGTACTCTTGTCAGGAACTTGACCAGAACAGAAAAAATGACACTCAAACTGAAGAGATATTTGCCATATCCGTAGTAATAAGCAACCAAAAGCCAGTCTTCAGAGCACACATATTCTAGTTCAATCCGACAATAGACCATTTGTCGCACATTTACGATGAGCAAGGGATACGTTCCGTAGTGCTCCTGAACCAAACTTGCAAAATGACGAAGTTAGCATATTACCTGAACATCACTCTGTCAGCGGTTTACCTCCCGGGGAGAATAAAAGTATTATAACGGCTTACCAGACCGCTTATCTAGGAACAGACCAGCCGGATTGGCTCCTGTTGCTCCAGGCCCTAGGACTTGGAGGCCATGTTACAAAGTGGGGCGTCCCTAACGTCGACCTTTTCGCGTCAGATACGTCGGCCGTTGTGTGAAAGTGCGTCACATGGGACTCAAAAGATGGCTTGGTAAGCTTCTGCGATGCTTTCAGTTAGAGGCAACAGCATCGACTAGCTCACTTCGACTAGTTCTCTTCACTCAGTTTAAGACCGAGCGCTCAGTCATCTGAAGTCAGTAATGGGACGAGGACGAACTATGTATAAATCGCCCTATAGTGGACTCAATGTACCTGGCTCCCGTACTTGGAGACGAGAGGTCTCGGAGAGCCAGTATTTGTACAAGGTCTATGTAAGAACCTCTTCGACCTGACAAGCAGCAACTCCTAGCTTGGAAAGTTGGAGGAAGTTGGGGGGGGGGGGGGGGGAAAGGGCAGTCAGTTTGAATGGGGCTGTGGTCGGTAGAAGAACAAGAGACTTGCTAAAATGTAGTTGGAGATAATCCACACTAATTACTTATAAAGCTCCTATTCAGAGGTGAATGTCATAGTGTGTATTGCATGGCATTAGTTCTTAAATCTGATCCCATTTTTTTTTTGCGTGAGTCACATTCTGTACCAACAGATGTAAAATCTAATCAGTTTCTTGTCCATTTAGTAAGTTTCAAAAGCATTATCCTTAGGTAAACCACAGCAAAGAAAGTCACCCATTATGGGATAAAAAATTCAGTGGCTTAGCTAGTCCTGAAGGGGCCCGCTATCAAAATTTGTTGAGGGCCCTTTTTACCCAACTGCACTGAAGCTTCAAAAAACAATACCTACCTAAATTGTTTTTTTACAAAATAGCACACAGACTTGGAAAGTAAAACTATTATTGTAAGTTTCTCGCCCGTTCTTCTCCAAAGATACCTACTACGCTTTGGAATGGACAACTAACTAGCTTCATGTTTTTGACTGACCGGCCCCTTGACAATTCAAATGTAAATGGTTTAATTGAAATAAATACTTTGAGTTTGAAGCCACAAACCCATTTTATTAATGTGATTTTTTTCATTAGGTACTCATTAGTTACGGGCCTCTTATCAATAAGAATTACGGATAATATTTTACGAATTTTCAGGTCGCGTCTGGGGGACCCTGTAGCTGGGGGGCCCCGTATCATTGATACGGCTGATACGGCGGTAGCTACGCCCCTGAAAAAAATACTCCTTGATTGGCAGAGATTAACATACCTTAACATTGTAAGATATCACACAACGTTTAAATGTTGAATAACAGTGCGGCCAAAGTGTGGCTCAAAGATACTGATAATCAAGTTGTTTACTTAAAATCTATCATAATCGTTATTGATTTTGGTTTACAATAACAGGTGTATGTAAGCTTCTTGGAAAGATTTCTAAACAGACTAAGATAGAGGAGCTTCCAGGAAGTATAAGGTCTGTGGTAGCCTTCGGGAGGCTGACTGGTAATTAAATCATCAGATGAAATTAAACTGGAAGACCCACTAGGTTTACAGAATGATTACTATTGTAAAGTAGTAGAAGAGAACCTCCAAGAGCGGATCCAGGTTTTATTTCAGGGATGGCTACATGGGCCAGACAGATAAGAGTTGTCTCCCATATCTAGCATTGCACTATGCTGTTTTTGGGATTCATTATTTTTCGATGACATTTAAAAATAATTACAAAAAAAATAAGCTTGTTCCCAACGAGTCACACCTCAACGGGTAACAGTGTGACTCGTTGGGAATGTTTTGGATAATAATTCCCAACGAGTCACAGTTACTGTTACACTGTTACTATATCATCTATCGCCACGAAATATTTTCGTTCTCAGATAAACAAAAATTGTTCCCAGGTATTTGGTACAACTTGGGGCACCCCGACTCGGACAGGTTAGGTTAGAAGGGGACGGCGGGGTCTGAAAGACCCCGCCGTCCCCTTCGTGGTTATTTTTTTTTAAACCGCCCAGAAGTAGGAGTCCCGCGAAGCGGGACTCCGTCGGCTACGCCTCATTATTGTTGAAATACTTATTAGGACACACCTATTATAATACATACAAAAACATTTATTTGGTACTAGACCTTATATCTCAGGATTTTAGGTGATTTATTGTGGAACTGATTTTGCATTGTTTGGTGACTACATTTTGGTGACAGATCTACTATTTTGAGGACAAACCCTATTATTTAAGAAACACAAAACTAATTAAATTGGTGATAGCTTAAATGATACCCTAAATCAAGGTGGGATCATCCCAACGAGTAACAGTGTAACAGTAACTGTGACTCGTTGGGAATTATTATCCAAAACATTCCCAACGAGTCACACTGTTACCCGTTGAGGCGTGACTCGTTGGGAACAAGCGAAAAAATAAACCTGCGCGGTCATGGGACCCCCGTCAGGAACGATGTTCCTTACACGATACTCGCATGCACACACACTCGTATATAATATCGCCATCTTGAATTTTCATTTTGACCTCACTATCGGCGTTAGCACTCTCGAAAACCATGAAAACTATGTCTCTTTCGAAAGAGAAAGTCGCATGGAGGAGGCACAACGCTTTTTCGTTACGTGACGATTTCTACCAATTACCAATTTACTCCTACCGTAAGCCGCACCATAGAACTTCGCTCCAAAATGCAGTTTTAGCACCCCACCTCAGATAGAATAGATTTTCTTTTGACCATAGACCATACAGAAATAAGGTTACTTTGTCGATATAGGTAATACTGTTTAAGAATTAAGAGAACCTGGTTGCGAGAGCGAGCGAAGCGACCTCTATAAATTAAGCACCCCACCTCGAATTGGTTTGGTTAGTTTTTATTTTGATCATTCATAGTATTAGCTAAAGTTTTTTTTATGAGTTGAGGAAAGCTGTATAAACTTTGGACGCGTGAGGCTCCTCAGACCGCGCTATCTTTTTAGCATTATACGAGTACGTTATTCTGAAATCCTATCGCCGACTGTAGGCTGGTGCATTGTTGGCATAGCAGACCTCTGTGTCAAATAACGAACTGACTGCACCTCTTTGAACCTTAATAGTTACGCCACTGCAGGCTGCTGAAGATATAGTAGGTACTACTTCAACGTTCTTCATTGGAGCAATGTCTTGATGGATATACATTCTGGCCAGTTCATTGAGACTATTCGATTTTATTTTACTTATAACATTGGGGAGGGGCGTACCTCCCGTGCCCCCCTGGATTCGCCCTTGGCTACCTTTTAAGAGAATATAGAATTATCAGCCTATAATGTTCCCACTGATGAGACGAAGGTCTCCTCTCTGTGAAAAGGGACGAGGATTTAACATATGAGGATTTTTAATTCGCAATTAAAATATTTAAATATGTTTGTGTACATTTACATTATAAGTAGTACGACATCCCGGATAGACTCTCCAAAATAAATTTACATCCGGCATTCACCCTGATTAGATACTGTTGTTTTGTCCCAAATTTTATATATTTTCTACGCTCTGCCCCTTTATTCAAGCGGCCACGGCTCTTGGACAAAATTGACCAAATTATTCACAGCACATTTAACATCCATTTTAAATGTGTCTTTGGACGACTGCGCGTGGATTCAAGCCACAGTACCCATCCGTTTTGTCGGCCTCGGCGTTCGTAAAATTACTAGTATTAGCTTCCAGTCCTCTGTCCACAGCACTGAAAAGTTGACCGGGAAAATTTTAACCCCTTCCCTGGTTGACTCTGAAGTACCGTGCTTGACCGATGCGGTAAATGCCTGGATAACGGCTTGCCCGGATTCAAATCGGCCTGTGAACCCATCTACACAAAAACAGTGGGATAAGCCGCTCTGCAGGTTGGTACGGATTTATCTTATTAATACGTCCAACTTCCACCAATACTGCTGAGCGTACCCGCCTTCTGGCTGTGGGTGAGTGGCTCACCCAACAAAGGTACTGTGCGGGGTGACACCACCTTCCGGTTCGCTACTTGTCTGCGTCTGGGCGCGCCTTGCGTAGCTCTGCATCGCTGCCAATGCGGTGAAGGTGTCGACTGCCTCGGACACCATGGCCTATCCTGCAGTAGGAGCGCAGCCAGATAGCACGACACGCCAGCATCAATGACATCATCCATCGTGGTCTTGTCACCGCCGGGATGCCAGCTGTTCTAGAACCCAATGGTTTGGCACGCGACGATGGGAAGAGACCAGACAGAATGAACATCCTGCCTTGGAAGTTAGGTCGGCCTTTGGTTATGGGATGCAACATGTGTGTGGGGGATGACACCCTTGCGCCATCCCATCTCCCTAGCATGGCGGGCTGTGCTGGGGCGGCTGCTGCAGGTGCTGAAAACCTCAACCGGCGCAAATATTCCAATCTTATTGTAACTTATATGTTCGAGCCGTTTGGGGTTGAAACTCTAGGGGCATGGGGTCAGAGTGCTTCCTTAGTTTTTCGAGTCATCGCCAAGCGGTTGTTCGACTCTTCACGTAACCAGAGGGCTGGTTTATTTTTTGGCCAGAATCAATATTGCCATACAACGTGGCAATTCTGCCAGTCTTTTGGACATTTTTCCTGTTGACAACGATGAGGACGAATTTTTTGATGCGCGCTATGATTATTTCCCCTCCCCTTTTTATATATTGCACATATTATTATTTTAAGACTAGCTTTTAAATTTTGTGAATAAAATATAATGCTATCAATGAGGTAAAATAAGGTTAAAAAAATAAACTATCAAAGCTTGCCATCCAAAAAAAAGAGCAGCTTTTTTTTTGCCGCCATCAAACAAATATTTCAAGGTAATTCCAAGTTATCTACACAGGGTGGACAGTTATTTAGGGAGCAATGTGCTTGCTGTTGAGTTTTGAAGACTTTTAAGAATGACACTTGACAGTGACAGTAACCGTAGTTCAGCGTGAGTTCTGCCATAGTGAAAAATCACAGGTAACGAAGAGGGAATAAATAGTATTTAGTATAACGTATCTAAGGCGTAATTTTAGACTTCATCTTCAACCAATGTTGTGTGATTTTCATAACATAATCACTGTTTTGTTTTAATGCAAAACAGCTCTATTTTGAACGCTTCGCTTCTTTTTATTACATTTACTTATAGTAAAGGATATATGGCATCGGTAAATTAAATGTAAAAGTCAGGCATGCCTAACGATTTGTTGATTCCCAAACTAGCAAGATGGCTACGTGTAATAAAACTACTAGGGTAGATAACAATGTTATTTAATTACTCCAATCCAACAATCTATTACAATAATTAGGAACAATTAACCAGCTACAATAATTATTTATAAAACTCGACACAGTTACTTTACCTTGTCTGACCCGTAGCTCGCTCCAAAACCTAGTGAACGAATCGATTGCCAGATCACGTCCTCCATAACCACTTCTCAACCGTTACCGTTTGGTGTTGCCACATAAATAATTGTTCTGAATAATAGTTATGTCAATTTAGTCGATTTGAAAAATACAGATAAATGAACCTAACATACGAAAGTCCATCGAGACTCCGACTCCAGCTTTAGAAAACAGCTTTTTGAAAAGCACTTAGGTACGATGTTCCTAATAACATAAAATCTTTGAAAGAAAAAAGTAAATAACTAAGTATACTTTTGAATCAAAAGTAAAAGTGCTGACCTCAACGGCTAAACAGATTTAAGAAGAGGCAGCAAAAATCTTACCATTACCGGTTTATACAAGGGCCCCTGCCGTCCCCAATTTAAAAATAGCCATCCCAGTGCCCTGCCAAGCGTGACACGAGAAAGGACTAAGGGATTACCTACATCAGTGGATTGGTCACATTTACCTGTATTATTATTGACGTAGGGTCACAAATATCTGCTTATATGTATATGTAAATTGATATTGTAAGCAGATTTTTTACGTTTAGAAGTGGAGTTTAGTGAAGATAGTGATGATGAAACTTTTTATCACCGTGAAGATATCGATATAATCTTAGGCCGAGGGTTATAACGTTACTTAGCATGAACTTCAGCCTAGAATGATTGTACTCTTTCTTGCACTTGTAGTTTGACAGTTGTGCGACGGTGACAGGAATAATGGTTATCCTAGATAAGAATGCTTGGAAACATGCTGGTCCTGCTCCATAGGACAATCTAGAGTCTAGACAAAATCAAACTGGTTGCTAATTTAATTGTATAATTTATAACTTTTATGACATTGGGTTTTACATTATGTAACCACTTTAACTCACACACTAAATTATTACTTGTGAAATTTTGGAAAAATCATTTACTTTTCAATATTTGTAAATATGTGAGCACCATGTATCTATCTCATAAATTATTTACCTATCATTGCGTTATATTTAATTCATTTTACCTATTGTGGTATAGTAATTTTATTATAGGTGCATCGTCTTCATATATAATTATATAATTAATGTGTAGGTACATAATATTGTAAAACATTTTTAAAAGAGTAACGGTGGAGTTTCTTGCCCATTCTTCTCCATACGAAACTACCTTTTGGAAGGGGCAACTAGAATCAATTCTATTTTTTTTTGTAAATTTCGACGTTTAACAGTGCCTTTTATGTGGCTATTTGAAATAAATGATTAAAAAAAAGTCAGGCGTAGAGATTCAACCTTAGATAAACTTAAGAAGGGAAGATATGTAACTTGCTCACAGCGCGCGGTCCTATTATACTAACTTCAGTTGACGCTGTGATACTCACTCACACTCGGATCATCGTCTGAACAGCGCATGTCGATAAAGCTCAATTATTTCAGTTTATGTAAATAGATACGCATCAAAATGCCTTTTTGTGTATTTAATAAGTGAGCCTAAAATGTTAATTTGTTGAAAATTATAATTTTATTGATTGCTTCTCCATTTTTCTGAGAGCTGAAGAGAGATTTTATTTTACAATGCTAATGATCAAACAATCAAGTTATAATTCTCACTAGTTCGACGTTCGGTGGTCGAACAAGTGAAAAGAAACCTCCATTGTTCGATGATGGAACACAATAATTGAAGTCTAGTCAAGATAGCTAAGTATTTCACAATATTGTAATACATTCATTGTAGATATTCCTGCTCCAGAACGAATTTTCATAGCAATTTTTTTATATGTTAGACTGTAAGGATGAAGTTTGGAAGTATGCCATCTTTTTAACCGACTTCCAAAAAGGAGGAGGTTATATGTTCGACTGTATATAAGTTTTTATTTTTTTAATTTTTTATGTATTTTCACTGATTTCTCCGTCAATTGTGGACCGATTTTGAAAATTGTTTTTTTGTTTGAAAGGGTATACTCTCGAGGTGGTCCCATTGTCACCAAGTCTGAATCTGATGAGGGGATCCCATGGAAATCGAGGGAAACCCTCAAATTTTATAGGCACACGTATAGCGATTTGGGTATTTATTAAAGTAACTCGTGCATTGGCTCTTGGAAAGCACCATTCGGTGAAGTGGAACTGATGATGAAGACCAGATGTGGCCACCGGAACTTCTCAATAATAAGTATTTCACGGGTTGCGATTCGATTTTAATATGGTTGCTAAGCAATTTATGCTCGTCACAATGCATATGGTGAAATGGAGCTGATGGTGGCTTTACCCTCCAGTGGTTTTGGTTCTTAACAGGAGAACTCCTCAACAGTTAACGTCCCTGCGTCGGGAAAAGGAATATTTTGTAAAAGATGATGTGCAGTTGACCTTAGGCTATTGTAACTTGGATTTATTAATAACTGACTCACGAAAAAGTGAAAAATAAAACTTTTTTACAAAAAAAAGTCAACCGACTTCAAAAAAAACGCTACAAAGTGAAAAATAACTTTAATTTCGGAAGTCGGTGGCAAAAAACAAAATACAGATACAAAGACACAGACTTCCGAAATTAATGTTATTTTTCACTTTGTAGTGTTTTTTTTGAATTCGGTTGTTTTTTTTTGTAAAAATGTTTTTTATACCAATTTTCATCATTTTTTTGAGATACTTATCTTTGATGTAGGACGTGGGTTAATTTTGATCCTTATTCTTTAATGTCTTCATCAACAGTGTGAAAAAGTAGTTATAAAATTAAAATTTAGCTCACGAGAACTACGTCGCCAGAATTTTGTTACAAACACCCAAAAGTCGCAGCCTAGCCATTAGATGTTCAACGTTAATTTACGCGATTTTAGGGAAGACTTTCATCAAAACTAACAGCACTCAAAGTGCCAATTAAAATGAGAAATGTGTACCATTTATAACTTTCTTCAGAGCATAGCCACTAGATGGACAGTTCAGCTAAAATATTTAGCCTTACAGGAGATCTGAATTTAGGAATAGGTACCCTATATTATTTAACACTAAAACAATATTGTGAGCTGCTCGACGTCATAAAATGAGAAAATATTTTAGAATAAATTCTAATCATAACCTAACTATACTCGTAAAATTATATATGCTAAAGTAAGATCGTTTGTTTATTTGTTACGTTTTCACGCTAAAACTGCTAAATGGATTTGGATGAAATTTGGCACACAGATAGACCATAACATAGGTTATTTTTCATCCTGTATCGAAAACTTAGTCGTGGTTAACAGCTGGTATTTTATAAGGCCGTGTTCAGACGAAATGTAAAGGACGAGCCTTATGATTACGCTGATAGATACGTCATTTGCAATTATTTGCAATTATAAATGTAATTTATGTTTGTCACATGATGTCAAATAAATAAATATTGAACTAAAGACTCCTGTTTACGGGTGAGCGACACTTTAATATTGTTTACATTACTTACTTAATGCAAAACGTTTCTAAACAGCTTCGCTTATTTTCGTTTAAACATTTTTCAGCACCTATTAATTCATGAGTGCCATCAACATAAACGAGAACGATTCCTTAAAGCTGGTAATAGTCATTATAATTTAAATCACCCCATCAACTTTAAGGAGTTCAAACACTCTCAAACCGTTTAACGAGAAACTTTTATTATTTCAATGTACCTACGTTAAATATTCTACCAGGCTCCCATAAAGATAAAGATCTCTCCCACAACGTTAATACATGCAAATTTGCTTATCGACACATGATATGATATGTAAAATATGCACAAGAGCAACGGTGGGCCGAGCTTTCAAATGCGAGGAACAATTTACATTTTTACCTCGCCACCCTACTATTGTTACCATCATGGCGAGTTTGCCGAGGCTAATCCTGAATATGAAAGGAAATATATAAAACTCCGCTTCCATATTTCCTTTAAAGTGAAGAAAAGCTGCTTATCCTGCATTCGGGAAGTACTAAGGAAATCATACAAAGAAAATATATCTATAAAAAAGTTATGAACGTGTGTTAAATCTAGTGATGTGTTCGTTTTTAAATGCGTAATCATAATCCTAGTCTGACTTTTGCTATGGTTGATTGAAATTCTCGTTTAATATTAATAAGTATGTATTATTTTTATACCTTTGTCGGTGTTACTATTGATATAAATATAATTATATATTAAAGTATCCTAATGTACAGTCAGGTAAATTAATTGTTAAGCAAACTCACACCCTACTTACAATTGGTCGTGTTACATCTATTTCATACAACTGGATTTGAATGTACGGACAGTTTAAGTCAGTAGTCAATTTGCTTAACAATTATTTTCCCTGACTTTATTAGGGACGGTAAGCGCAAGGAAATAAACCTTACGAAAGGCTTTATATTTCAAGTTTTGACAATTCCATACAGTATCGACCAAAATAATAGGTCTTTACCTATGAAATTGCCGTTTTGTATGAAAAAATTTAAACGAATTTTTTTCATGAATTTTTTATTTGTATTAATCGAAGTAATCACCCATGCAATCAATGCATCTTTGCCATCGCAGTGGCAGTTTATTGATGCCCTTCTTAAAGAAATCAGCTGGACGGGAGGCAACAAATTCTTCAAAGGCATTTTGTACTGCCTCTCGGGTATTAAATTTTTTTCCCGCCAAGAAGTTATCCAAATTCTGGAAAAAGTAGTAGTCTGTAGGCGCAAGGTCTGGTGAGTAGGGCGGATGACGGAGAGCTTCCAACCCCAGTTCTTGCAACTTGGAGACCGTCTGCTGTGCAGTATGAGGTCGCGCGTTGTCGTGCAGGAGCAGCGGAGACGAGCGATTGACCAATGCTGGTTGGAGATGCGCCAGCTTCTCCATCATTGTGTTCAGTTCTTCACAGTACACATCTGCAGTAATGCTCACCCCGTTTGGTAAGAAGCTGTGATGAATCACACCGGCGCTAGACCACCAAACAGTGACCATCACTTTTCTAGGGGTAAGTTTTCGTTTAGGGCATTGTTTAGGTGCTGAACCAGGATCCAACCAACTTGCTGAGCGCTTACGGTTATCAAACAGAATCCATTTTTCATCGCAGGTAACAATGCGGTTCAAAATTCCATCATTTGTGTGTCTGTTGAGCAGTGCAAGGCACGTCTCGACGCGTACTTCGCGCTGGCGATCATTGAGTTCGTGGGGCACCCATTTGTCAAGCTTTTTTACCTTGCCAATTTGACGCAAATGGACCAATATTGTTTTGACGCTAACGTCGAAAGCTGCTGCTAATTCAGCCGTAGATTGTGTATCATCAGCTTCCACAATCGCCTTGAATTCGTCATTGTCGACCAAAGTCTTCGGACGACCGCGAGGTTCATTTTTCAGGTCGAAATTTCCAGAACGGAAGCGAGCAAACCAATAACAGGTGGTGCGTTGGTTTGTAGTGTTAGCTCCGTATACGTCGTTGATGTTGCGTGCCGCTTGTGCCGCGTTGCTGCCACGACGGTACTCATATTCCATAATTACTCGAATTTTTAACGTATCCATGATGACGAAAAAGATTGAAATGCGATGAAAATGTAACACTAATCAATAAAGAAATGACTACTTTTAGAAAAAAAAATCCATGTTTTTAAAATAAAATTAATTTGAAATTAGAATTCTTAGCCAAACAAAAATTATTTTGATTTGAAATGGCCAGTACTGCAGAACGGCAATTTCATAGGTAAAGACCTAATAGAATGAGCTTTTGTCACAAGTTCTCACTCTCAGTAATCAGACTTAAGAATCATTGTGACTAACGTTCGGCCTAGACTGATAGGATCATAACTAATAACAGACCTTCCTGTTATAACTGATACTGCTGAACTAAGTACATACCGAACTCAAACAATTTGTCAGTTGTGTGATTTATTGCAAATTACTATCTGTGTAGAATTTCTGAAGTGATACAGTTTCAATTCGGCTATTAATCTTAAGACTAGGATACACAGTTTGACGGATTTATGAAGGGATTGCTGCAATTGTTAGTACCCGCCTTAAATATAAACGAACGTAAGTGTGGATGTATGAACGTAAACGAAGCAAAAGGAGTATGTAAGGGTCGTAGCAGGTGGTGTTCTGAAGTTTCTACCTACCCCCATGGGAAGAAGGCGTGTGTTTATGTATGTTAAGTATAAAATACAACATACTGCAGTGTGACCTCTGCGGTTACAACCTATTTTTCTAATTCGTTTAACAGCAGGGTAATTAACTAATTACGTAACACACTAATGGTAGAAATGGGTTTCATTTTGTCAGTTTTGACTATTTTTTTTCAGATATTTTATACTTTGCTTGTTAACTCGTCTCTTACAAAGATTTGTTCCACTAAACATTTAGCAGTGCTCACTTTATTCTTTACACACACATATACAGCAAAGTTTTACTTGCGATACTCGGACTAGATGGCGTTAATTTAAAAATAAAAATGTAAAAACTGAGGAAAAGGAAAATTTTCATTTTTATTTCGCTACAATACCTACAAGCATACCTGTCACTCCCTTCAAATATGTTTTGCTATTAGACAGCTGAAGTCTATAGTGCAATGTAAAAGGTATTCTGTATTAAGGTATTCCCACTTTTCTCTCCTTCGATGCTTAAATTGGATGCTTATTCGGTATTTTAATTTTAGCACCTATGTACAAGCCAGGACCAGCCTTAACTATGCCCTTAATAGCTTATAGTCCACTGTCTATGCTAAGTCTACCCCCTAAAACTGTGGAATCGTGCAAACTACAGCAATTACCGTCACTGTTATCGGGCAGGTCGGTGAGCTAAATAGGATTGTCATTAGAATATAAAGTGGATGCTGTTACTATCGACTTGATAATATCTACCACTAATCGGGCCATAACTGTGGGAAGGAGGCTTTTTATCAGAGGCCGTGCTGACCCTGCTTAGTACGACACCAGATAAAAAAACAGACGTTAAAAGTATTTAAGTAATTACTACCACAGATTACTTAGTAGTAATTTACTTTTGTTAATAACAAAAAGAACACGAAATACTTTTCAAGCAAACACTTGATGGTAATAAATTTTACAAAGAACCACAGTTCTACAAAGTACAGCGTATTGTATCGGTAACTTTTTCAACTTTTAAAATACGCTCGTACACGAATTTACATAGTATCATTTTTGCGGTATTACTGTTGATATTACGGCGGAAATACGTCGCGGGTAACGCCCTGGGGAAATTCCTAGCTGGTACGGCGACAATGACTTTCGGTGAGGATGACACCTCTAATGAAAATTGGCTATAGCCTGCGCTTTTTACTCCCATGTGAACGCAGCTTAATGAACGGGATGACACTTGGAAAATGTTGCTAGTCAAAATAATTTATTTTAAATGGCAAACTTTTTCACCCCACGTAAAATAATGAGACGCCAAAAACTTGATAAGTTATTCCTGCTTCCGAAAATGCAATGTAGCTTAAAGTTTTTTTGTCATTGGCAAATAAACCGCGGTGAAACGAATTCTCTGACATTTCTCCGTTTGAATGCCCAACGTTACATAACTTCCTACCTGCCCTTGGTTACCAGTTAATATCTCACGCTCCCAGAAGTTTCCTAATAAAAGAGATATCACCTGCCAACGCGACTTTCTGGTTGTTTCTCATTACATAATGTTTTATTCAAAGAAAGGCGTTAGGCGGTCAATAAAATGGCGTGTGTGTCATATTTATACCAACCTCGCATGGGAAATCCGAGTGAGTCATAACGTGTAGGTTGACGTCCTGTAGGAATAATGTTAAATGTATTTATGGAATGCTGTAGATTGACATTGTTAGCGGTTGGGATGCATCACAAAATACCTACAAGGCGATAAATTGATTTGGGTCAGTATGAAAAAAAATGAAAAATGAAGAGTTTGCTCTGAGGGTACAGCTCCAAAAACATTAGGTTTCAAACATATGATTTTTATTATGTTTTTTCGTAAAAAATCCGTGTATATTCAAGTGATGTTACACTTTGATTAGTAATTTCGAAAGGCCACTGAAAATGTTCCCTTTGTAGATTGCTCCAACATCACCATTTATTATAAAAAATTCTGAAAGATGCGAATTTTCTTGATAGAACTTCTTTCGTTTTAATGTCCGTTTTATTTTTTGTACGCAAGGAAGTTTCTCGCCCGTAGCAGCAATGAGGGGTTTTAAAATATCAACAGCTTGATCGTTTCTGGTTACGTCTTGTGAGGCGGGGACCGTTCTACTTGCGTTGTATTGGTCTTGTGGTGCTTAGAAGTTTTTAATTAACATTCCAATACTTACTTTAAACCTATGAGTATGTAATGATCACTTACTACTAACTATATAAAAATGTTTAATATTTTTTTGGTTTGTCCTTTAGACGTGCCCCACATTATTCACCCGATTGTGAAGATTTCCGAGTTGATAAAACCATCTGCTAAGACCCGGGCTAAAGCTACTATTTCAATAAAAATATTTAAAAAAAACAGCATTTCAAAGGTTTTAGCAATTCAAACTCGATTTTACACAAATCTAGATGAAGAATTTACCCCACACACGTTTATAAAAGGTAAAAAAAAAACTGTTTCGAATTTAGTATTCCAAAGCTCACTCGGCTCGATCATCAGATTAAACTAATACCCTATAAATCGTGCGTTGTCTGTACTCCACTAAATTACATACAGACCGCCCAGGATAACTTGGTATGCCGCGAAATGTAGGTAGGTACTCACGACGGCATATCAAGGTACACATTTCCAGTTTAACCAGATCTTGCATTGTATAGGCTTTTCTTACAGTGAGAAGTCAACTTATACTGGAAATGCATAGTTTGATATATCACCGTGCGTACTGAGTATTTTTATTGTTAATTTCGATAACAATCACCGTATTAACACCATGGACTAGACACCATTCAACATTGCACACACCATACACATAATAGGTAGGTGCGTTTCCGGATTTTCACAGTAGGTGTCGGTTTTAATTGACCTGCACGAATATCAGACTTAATGCCTATGTTAGCGTCTATAACAACTGACGTTTTAAGTCACACCATGTACTCCTAATGTTGCAAACCGTATCAAAGAAGCCAAGTGCTAAACCACAGCCACAAGTATGAAGTACCAAGCGTCAATCGTGACAAAGTTGATATATTTTTTCTTATTGTACGCACTCTTGTTAAAAACCCTGGTGCATATTGAATAAAACCCTGGGGCCTATTGAATAAAACCCTGAAGCCTATTGAATAAAACCCTGGGGCCTATTGAATAAAACCCTGAGGCCTATTGAATAAAACCCTGGGGCCTATTGAATAAAACCCTGGGGCCTATTGAATAAAACCCTGGGCTTATTGAATAAAATCGTGGGGCCTATTGTCAATAGGCCCCAGCTGGCCTGGGGCCCATCACCTGTCGGTTTTATTAAAAAACCAACAGGTGATAGGCGATATAATATGTAGTCGTGTGTACCTAACCCCCCCCCCCCCCCCCCCCCTATTACATGGGACTTAAACATAACTGGCGAAATGTGGGCGTGCTATAAGTACACCTCTGCCTAACCCTTCGGGGAATCCAGGCGTGATGTTATGTTATGTGTTATGTGTACCTAACCTACCAGACCACACATACGAGTCTAGATACCTAACTCTGTAAGATTTATTTATTTTCTGGAATTGGACCTATTACTTGTGTACTCAATGTACATACGGATTTCGGAAGTTGATACAAAACGAACCGTAGCGGTCGCAGACGAATTCTAAACTGGCTGCTTGCTATTGAAGTATCGTTTTTCTTCTTTCACCTAAATATTTAATTAAAATTATAGTCTTTCGTTCTAAGAAATTGAAGCTTGTAATTTTCAGTATTTCATTATCTATTCTAATGTATTTTTAGTACTGATCCTATTTGAACTGCTAACCTTGATTACACATTTATTGCACGTACGTACTGATCTGGTCTACCTATCCTTTTCACAACTAGTAGAATGCATCTTAATACCAGTATTTTACATGGATCGACCGCCTATCTGTCCTCCACAATCCAGTTACTGGGTAACACGATATACCCCTTGGTGGTTTCAAACTTATGGGCTTCTGACATCCGTAACGTCTGTCAAAGATCTACGAATGATAGCCGAGACCAACGGCTTAACGTGCTTGTACCCATGGTATAATAATAAACTTTGCCAGGTATAGCATTCCGGTCACGGGGGTGACACAAGCCTACATCATAATCGCTGTGTTAGTAGTGTGTAATAATAACTCCCCAATCGCCTTTATTACCTGTGTGAATCCGATAAAACAAAGAGGTTTTAACTAAGTAACAACTACGTTGGTATTGTTTAAATTGAATTGTTTCGTTTGATTATAAAAATGAAACGACAGTTTAAATGGTTTATATATTTTTTTTTTTAACAGAATTGTGACTGAAAATGTTTCCATAATTCATGTTTTGTTGCAATAAAATGGCAACTGGATAGTGACGTAAGCAAGTGTCACTCCCGGAATGCCAGACCTTGTTTTTTTAGACCATGGTTATACCGTTGTACCCACCTAGTTATCTACTGATTATATTATTATCGACACTGAAGAAGAAAACTAACACACTCGTAAAAAACTTCCACATAGAATAAAAATATACATACAGTCATTTAACACAAGTTTACGTTCCAAATATGGCGGGATAGTGATGTCCCGCTCGGCTTATCTGCTTGCGTCGTAAAATTGTCTGTGCAAAAAGGGTTGATAAGGCGCCTGTCCATTGGACTGAAAGCTTGGACGAAATAATCGGAAATAGTACCGAAGCTCATGTGCTGGGACTATTTGTTTATTTTTTTAACTTTGTGTCGCCATTCGGTTGTGATTTACTGGAATGTTAGCTTTATTTGATGTTGTCCGTCATGGTTTTCAGTATGTTTTAGTTGTCGCTGCTAGCTTGATTAGGAACTCGTATATTTAGTACATTTCGAGGGTAAAGGCGCTGTGTATGCTGTTTCGTGAATTTTACTGCGAATCTCTGTCAACCAATGGGGTTTGCTCATTTACAATATTGCCTTTTTGATAAAGCTAAATCATAAATAATTAATGATAAACGTAAATGAAGCAAAATGAGTACTTATGTTAGTATCGTAGCAGGTGGCATTCTGTAGTTTATGCCTACCCCTATGGGAAGAAGGTTTGAGTTTAATTAATAAAAAAATATTAATAAAACCTACGTATTAATTATGCCACTGTGTGTATACTTCCATAAAAAAGCATTTATCATTCAAAAATATTACATAAAGTACCTATTTTAAACATAAATACACACAATATTTTAAACATATATTCAAATATTCATCGTGTTCATGTCTTCCAATTTTGATAAGCAAGCAAGGCCGCTATTTACAGCGTCTATCTCGGAAAAGGAAAAAAATAATCGAGATAAGCCTGCGGCCTTCGCATCATTTTGTGAAAAAAAAAAAAAACATGTTTATTTTTTATCATGTTATTGCAGTGTGTGGCGACCTCAACAAGTCTATGGATTGTGGCGGGAAACGGAATGAAACGTCATCAACTGAGAATGGACAACACTATTGTCTGTTGTTTATGGTTTTTCTTTTCTTTTTTCTTGCTAGCTCGCTATTTTTTCTGTGGACCACCACAGAACAAATTGCGAGCTTGTGTTATTGAGGAATACGAAATATGACTGAATTAATGTTTTAAGTAAGGTTCGTATCCGTAATTTTTATGTTTATGTATCAAGTCCTATCTGCGGGGTAATTGCGTATCACATACAAAATGGCAATCTCCCTAAGAGTATATAAGTTCTGTGCCGCAATGTCTTTCATTTTGACAGTTCAGCCACGTTCATAGCGTTATTTACGTTATTGTGCAGACGAATTTTTCCAACCTATGAAGCAATGGATTAGGAATTTCCTTCAAAACCCTCGGAATGTGATTGAAAGTGTGTTATGCAATTAGGATAATGGCCATGTATAGCCATGCCATGTGGCCATTTGTATGGAATAATCTACTAGTCACAGTAAACCCTAAAAGTGTGATATAACGCCCGGACTCCACCGAAGCGGAGATGTGCGGAGAAGTCCAAAGCAGAGACGTGAAGAGATGTTTTTGTGTGTGAATAACGAAATTCTATTGGTTGTTTAAAAAACATCTCCTCTCCGCTCGTCTCGTCTCCGCTTTGGTGGAGTCCGGGCCTAAGTTAGGTACGAAAATACTCTTTCAAGGATATCTATTATTACCTACGATATGGGTTTTGGGTAGGTAACTAAAACAATTACCAACTAATGAATGCACGTGCATGCGTGCTAATTACGGCAAAAAAACAAAATTGGTTGAGGGAGCACAACTGTTCAATGATTTGATAGTTTAAACATATTTAAAGCAAAACTTAAGAAGCATGTATGTACCCAGTAACGTCGCCAACACCCCAGAGGCAAATATGATATTATTATTTAGATGTAAGCATTATGTATCTCATTATAAGTGCACTGTTATTTAAATTCTTATGAGAATACGTTATCTTTACATCTAAACCTAAATATCCAAATCTTTTTGAGAAAAAATGAGACCTTTCATTCTTATTTTTTCATAAGCCTTCTATTGTAGTAGGTGACAATAGCCTATACAACCAATACAATTATATACAACAAAAACACCGTATTCACCGTTCTTTAATAACTAGATCTTCAAGATTTCGACCTTTACAAACTAGGTAGAACAGACCTAAAACTTTCAGTCTATAATTTAATCTAGGAGTACGGTCCCGTTTACCTGGAAACTTCATAAATACATTAACATATACGTCACGTAAATGTCTTCTCACGTACCGGTTAGGTACTTTATCTTAAATAACTTACTTAGGTTACTTTACATACAAACCTATGTAGGTACATACCTATTATTATTTACTCTAAGCTTACAAATACAGGTACCTATATAACCTTATTATACATTATGTAGTACCTTTATGTGGTTTTAAGACCTGCACCCTAATTGTGTAACACTATCTATCGTAATCTGAATCATTTTGAAACCTATTGCTAATCCATTGCTTCATATGTTCGAAAAAATTGTCTGCTCAGCAATGTAAATTACGCAATGAATGTTGTTGAACTGTCAAAATGAAACCTATTCCTACTGGTGTGTTACACAATTACCCCGCTGGCTGCCATATTTGTATCTTTATAAGACAACTAATGTCCGGTATTTGATATTTTTAAATGAATGCCCTATTCAGATGCTTACATTTTTAAGAAGACATAGCTAAAAAATCTCTAATTCCTAATAATAAAAAATCATTTTTTTATTTTGATTAATTATTTAATTTTTTAATTCTTTAATAGTCCGATAATCGCAAATACCTATAGAGCAAATGTAAAAATCAATGCTCGATCGTGTATTCGTATGAAATGCCTTTTTGTTTTGGTGGGAAATCATCAATTTACTTCTCTCACTCTGGGCGGAGCGGGGGGGGGGTGTGTCAGACGTGTCAGATTCTTACTGATTACAACCCACCCGTGTTCTTTCAGTTGCCTGTACGCCAGGACCACGGTAACTCTTTCGAACAATCCGCGACCCCGGCAGGCATCGGCCGTATCGAACCCCGTCAATGCTGCTGACATCTCTTTGAGGCGCTTGGAACAGCTTGCCGTCGACCCGGGCTGGTCCTTACCAGACGGCGAGCTGCCCATTGCCTTCCATCCGCAAGCCCGCGCCTACGGTGGCCGGGAATCGGCTATCGATTCCCGACGCCCTGGGCGTCTCCTCCTAGGGGCGTGAGGGCGCAACGATTGCCTCTCCCTCACGCGCTCTGCCTCCTCCTTCACGAGCATTACTGCTTCGCAGGATGAGGTGACGGCTTCCCATTTCCTCTCGCTCCGTACCATGGCCTGGACCAGGGCCGGACGCCAGAGATCGCCGCCGCCGATCCCCCCGCGAGGACACGAAGTGTTCCGCCCAAGCCGGGCAGACCTCCACCGTATGCTCCACCGTGTCCTCCGGGCGATCTATACAGTGGTGACACCCGGGCGTTTCCTCTCGCCTTATACGAAACAGATTCGTATGAAATGCCAGCGCCCTGCAATGGGACTGGGGACAGTAAATTATAGACTGTTATTATGACGATACGAAGCATATATCTATTCAAAATGAAAGCTAACGTAATAAAAGTAAAATCAAGTTTGATGGTAACAAACAAGGTGAATAACAAACTTGAATATTGTCAGTAAACAAATCGTTTCTTCCCGAGCGGATGGAAAGTTGTGAGCTACGCAAAAAGTTGAAATACATCAATAATAAGGTAAGTTACAAGTTACACTCTCATTATTTGGGTTTTGACGTATATTTAAATGAATACTTGGATTTCTTTAATGAGGAGAGACAGGCTAATGAAAATATATATGGACTGGGCTAATAATGACCAGCACACTAATTACGTAACACACTATCTATCTCAATCTGAATCATTTTGAAGCCTATTGCAAATCCATTGCTTCATATGTTCGAAAAAATTGTCTGCTCGACAACGTATATAACGCAATGAATGTTGTTGAACTGTCAAAATGAAAGCTATTTCCACTGTAACTACGCTACTGGCTAGGAAGGAATAGAACTCTTAGATGGCGGCTGTTAAAGATGTATGGAAGGAGAAAACGGTGCGTCGACACCAAATAAATTGGAATAAGACGGAGATTAAGAGGTGCAAATTCAAATATAAAGAAAAATGGGCGTAACGAAGAGGTATTGCAGTTGTCATATGTTACAGATGACCTCTGAGCTATACCAGTTTCGTCTCATAGACTATAACAATAAAACTTTAGTTTAGACTCAAGTATAGCTTTTGCCCGCGGCTTCGCCCGCGTGGAGTTCGGAAATTATCCCACGGGAACATACTACCGCAGATTAAAAAGTATGCTATGTGTTAATCCAGGTTATAAACTATATGTGTGCCAAATTCCATCCAAATCCGTTCAGTAATTTTTGCGTGAAAGAGTAACAAACATCCATCCATCCATCCTCACAAACTTTCATATTTATAATATTAGTAGGAAGTAGGATAGCATAGAATAGTAGCACTGGCGTAGCTAGTCCTAAAGGGGCCCTATATCATAATTGGTTGGGGGCCCTTAGACCCTTCCCGACTCCAGCAAATCTCAATAGGAGGGGGGTATTGTTATTTTACAAAATAAATAAAATAGTTCCGTGACTCGGGAGGTGAAGCAGTCATTGTGTCCCTACCAAGAGAATACAATAGCGAGCGATGCAAGCTAGAAAATTAAAGTATCCTAGCATTAATTGAAGAGCGAGAAATTAAATCATTCTGAACCGGGATAGGTTAATTTTTATTATGATTTTACTAAGAGAATGCAAGTGCTAGTGAAGCAAGATCGAACATTTGGTATCCCTACTCGGATAGGTTGTCTGTGTGATATTTTTACTAAATGAATGCCAGAGCTTGAGATTTAGATACCGCCTGTGCTTGAAGCCTTAGGTTTTGGATATTTTACGATTTTTTGTTTACTTTCGTCGGGGGCCCCCTGTAGCTTCGGGGCCCCGTATCATTGATCCGGCTGATACGGCGGTAGCTACGCCCCTGGATAGTAGGATTTGCCTGTTTGCATTCATAGTTTAAATGGTTCATCACCATCTTCCGTAATTACCAGCGGCAATATCGTGCTAAAGTACTCTGAGATACAAAAACATTAGTATGAAAAAAGTGCCTATTTCATACATATACGGTTAGAAGTAGGTTAGTGAATAATACAACAATAGCGTGTGAACTCCGTACAAAGAATGCCAAAGACTACATAGTGAGTGAGTGTGAGCGAGTCAACTTTTAATGGAGTTTCCTACGTGAAGTTCCAGATGACGCCCGGTCTACGGCGCAGTGACGTTAAACAATGGTAACGAACTTCAGAGTAAAGTTTTTTGTTTGAAAAGGCCCTGTGTAAGTTGATTTTCTATCGTTTATTCGCCGAAATATTGAGTTATGGGTTATTCATTCAGCTGTGTTATCTTGTTAACTAGGTTATGCTTTATTCAACTGGCGCTTAGAAACTCCACTGATGCCGCGATTGGCGTGGCCACCTATCCTACCAATAAGTTGAGACCAGTGGCTTAACTCATTTAACAATGTACCATCGACTCGGAAAGAAGAAGAGGACTTTAACTTAGACTTCTCTTTAAGGTCCAGTTTGCATCAAGGGGATCGTCAAACTTCATACAAAAAACTGCCAGAAGGAACTACGTGAGCAAATAGCAAAGTGCGGTACAATAACGTGTCAAGCTAAACATTGGAATTGGAACATTGTCCGTATGTACTGCCGGGATACAATCTGTCCCAGCGTGATGGATCCCTGCGCCATTCCATTAGTTTGTTTGTTTTCCTTTACGATGATATCGCACTAGCGTTAATCCAGGCGTAGGAGTTTTTCCAGAGACGAAACTGACGAATGTGCGAAAGGAAAGATTTAACTAAGCTGTGGACATACTTTAGCAACGAAAAGCATTTTTATATTGGATAGAGTCGCGTTTGTGCACTCACTATCCTACTAGAAATGCTACCTTTGGGCAAATTCTAATTATTAAAATGCTATTGCTTATGCAATCACAGCGAATCGTTAAATACCAAAACACGTTCCGTAAATATTTACTCTGTAGAAAGTAATGAAAACAAAATCCATTCAAAAGATTCTTTACGACGACAATTCAAAAAAGGAATCGTTTCACCATGGCCGATTATAAAGAATCCATTCGCACGCCGATCAATCAATGTCCTTCGGCAAACAGGATGTTATTAAAAAAAAGAAGCTTTATACGTTACGCATTTAATTTTCGATTTGATGGCACAAAATAACGAAGTTTGGCATGTAAAGAAATGATTTGAGCACTCTGAATTGAGGATTCTAAACACGTATTGAATACAGATGAAAAATGGTAACTAGGTTTATATTGATTCCGTTGGAAGTAAAACAGATATCTTCATGATTTGATTTTGGGTAGGGAAACGAAGATACTTTGTCTGAGAGGAAGAGCTGGCTTACTCTAGTAGTTGTTGTTTATAATCTAAACCTGTGCTTATACAGGCAGCCTAAGGAAACAAATTAACATTCTGCCCAAGATGACAGCAGTTTGTTCTAAAAAGAACTCAAAAAAGGTAAACTTCTGTTAGGCGTCAAATAAAATCTTCTGAATTGACTTCGAAACTTAAATATTCTATGGAAGTTCATCATTTCGATTCCATCTTGAACAAATATGGAGTCGCCACGTATTGATACTAAAATACCTCATATCGGATATCGGTACCAACCGCGGTACAACTTAGCCTTGTCTAAGAAACTATCGCGGAGTTAGGGTTGCACGTACAAAACATATCGGGGCTTTAACATGCTAAAGTTGGGTTATTTATATTTTTAAAGCGCTTCGGGAATATACTCTGCTAGTACCAATATTGTGACTGTGTGATCTTCAGCAATATTTTCATAAAGGAAATAAAATAAAGTACTCGATGGTCGCGTTTGGGGCGGTCATGCATGCGATTGGTGACTTTAAAAAAATACGTTCTACTTGAATTTTGCAGTCAAAGTGAATTCTTACTGAGAAAACTGTATTTAAATAAAGTCTCAAAATGCATGTTTTATGAGCATTGGTATGACGTCTGTGTTCAATGAATGCATTTTGCTACTTTTGATGCAGAATAAGATATAAAATAGTCAGCGAAGTATTGAGGCCGAGAGAAGCAGAAACAGATGAGCATGGTAAGAACTTGCAAAGGACAGTTATGACTGGCTGAGTAAGAATAATGACTAAAGAAAGAGGAATATTTTATACAGTAATTAATCTTCAAATTCGCAATCAGATTCTACCATTATCTAAACAGGTAAAAATAACAAACTATTATAGCCAGTCTTCCGTAGAATCAATCTTTCAGGAGGATCATGTTATGGACCGAACTGAAGTGAACAAATGAAAATCGATGAACGGTTCTTTATTCTCATCCAACTTTATTGGGTCAAGGCAATGCGGGTTAAAAATAAACTGCATGTCAAATGACAAGATGAAAATAGTTTTTCTTTACTCAGTACCAGGAGCGGAGAAATGCAAAGAGTATCTACAAAATGCTAAACGGCTTAATAAAAAAAAAGTAGAAAAATATTAAAATTTGTATCTACACCAGCGAAATTACTTCTATACTTAATTTATAATAAATTCGCTTGTCGTGTCTGTCTGCGATCGCGCTCTTCTACTCAACTACGCCACGTATTTTAATGCAGTTTTCACCATCATTTAAGAGAGTTCGAAGATTGAGAGAAGATTAAATTGAGATTCCGGAAAGATCATGTATATGTATAATACAGTGTGTAGTAATGTGGCTAAGCTATAACAGCTGCACGGGTCGATGCTACGCTTGCCGCGGTTGGTCCGTGGATGGGTGACCATCTTTACATACCAAGACCCCTCCGTGCTTCGGACAGCACGTTAAGCCACGCCTTGGTCCTTGCTGTCATTCGTGAATTTTCGACAGTCGTTACGAGTCGTCAGGAGCCCGAAAGTCTGACAACCAGTCTTACCAAGGGGTATCGTAATATCCAGTAACTGGGTTGTGGAGGTCAGATAGGCAGCTGCATCCAGTAAGACTGGAAGCCGACCCCGACATAGAAGGGAAAAGGCAGGCAGATGATGACATATAAGTACTTAATAAAGAAAATCTCGATGTTATTCAAGTAGTAAAAACCGTGCGAAGCAGAGGCAGGTCGCTAGTTTCTGTATAATTTGAATATTAAATAAAGCAAAAGGACGACAGTGATGGCGTCTCCAATAAGTATGGCTTCACGAAATCAATATTCGATTATAAATCGACTCAGCGTATTTCGGACCCGACCACAGCGAGCGATACGGTATTTAATATTTATGCGTTTAGAGAGTTAAATATCCTTATGGCCTTTCCCAACCTACAGTGGAATTGGTTTCGAGTCTAGCTGCTAGATACAGCTGAATATCAGTATTTTAGCAGTAGCGACGGCTATTTGGTCTCATCTTGATCTGAAATTATTTTGGGATCTACATTGAATTTTTTATAGGATAAAAATATGTATGATTATACTAAACTAGCGCCCCGCCCCTGCTTCGCACGGTTTTTACTTTAAAAAACGTCGTGATTTCTTATATGTAAGTGTAATATAAATGATATGTTATCAAATGTTATGTATGTTTGTTATACACATATACCTTCTGGAATAAATTTTCTAAAAGATGGCGAAAACTGCATCAAAATCAGTTGCGTAGTTTAGATGAACAACGCGATCACACAGACAGACACGAAACGCGACATCAATTTATATTCGATCTTGCATCACCCGATGCACCAAGGTAGCCCGCGAAATTCAAATTATCTTACGTTTTTTGCAATTTGCAGGTCAGTATCAGGTTGTACGGTGATCTAAATACGATTCGCGACCGTATCAAATATGGTTTTACAAAATTACAATCATTAGAATCAGCAATACAACTCCTTAAGTTAGAATTGCCCTCAAAAGTCATGATTTCATGAAATAGTCATATAAAAATGTTTTGCTGATTCTTTTTTTTGTAAAGCCATATTTGTTACGGTCGCGAATCATATTTTAATCAAAATACAACCTGACAGTGACCTGCAAATTGCAAAAAACGTAAAAAAAAAAGAATTTTGCGGGCTACCCTGAAAGTTCCGCCTTAAAGCGCTGTGACGATGCGATGGTCAATTTTAAATATTGACAATCCTGAAGTCCTGAAGAAATGATTGGGTAGATTGCAGTTGAAGTCCTGCACCCAAATTGTGTAACACACTATCAATCACAACCTGAATCATTAGAAGCCTATCGCTAATCCATTGCTTCATATGTTCGAAAAAATTGTCCGCTCAACAACGTAAATAACGCAACGAATGTTGTTGAACTGTCAAAATGAAAGCCATTCCTACTATTAGTGTGTTACGCAATTACCCCGCTGAAGCGAAAATAAAACAGGGAGAACAAGGAAAACCACTGAATGTCAATGATGATGAAGTATTAAGTAAGCTAGCACCAAAGTAAACATTATATTGTACTGAAATAAAATTGAGTACAACGTAATCTTTACTTTGGTGCTGGTAATTAATTATTATCCCCATCCTAACCCGAAAAGCTCTAATTAAACTATGTATCCCTAGTAGGTACTCGCTGAACGAATAGTTATCTAATACTCCAGTGTGCTATTAACTATAGTCTACTCATAATAATATGTGGATTGGTTCTTCAACTTGCACGGTTTTGAGTTAAGAGTTTACTCAGAAATGAGACTTGATCATGCTTTATGTTTCATGTGCTTAGCGAAGAATTTAAACTATTGTTTCCAAAGAGCAAAGTAGGTGTTGTAACTTTTCCGATATTTAGGTACAGTCTTATTTATGAGAGCCTGGTACTTCATAGGCGTGAGTCGTTTTCTAGCTAACTTATCATGTCAGGTTAGCACCTAGTTATTTATGACAGCCTGGTATGGACAAAAATGATAACATTTGATAAAATCAGTGTTTTTTTGTTGAACTTCATGAATGTACAAAACGAGCGTTTCAGTGGTCTAAAACCATTTTCGCCTTTCTAACGAAACGGTTGGATGGTTTCAAAGTTTATAACGGACATAGGCAGAAACATTTTTTGTGTTTTATATAATATACAGATAGAAGATAGATTGGTTTAAAAATCAAACCTGCCTGTCTGTCGGTCATAAGCTATAAGGGAGATTCGACCACCAAATCCATTGAACAAAACAGTGGAAAGTAGACACTAATAAAAATCTTTGTAAATCTTGAACAAAAACAGATAATGCGTTTTACAGACGATAAGTCGAGGGTTGGCTAGTTACTCCATTGACCATCCTTATGCATCCTGTTCCATGATCATTGACTTTTAAGACCCCATAGCGAAGCCATCGTTAAGCATCATTTACTCCCTATAGTGGACTTACACGGAAGAACTCTTGAGCCCTCGCTAAACTTCATGAAGACACGTGATGAGAATTTCATACACGCTAGGAAAAAGGTTGAAAAAGTTCCCATAATCGACCGACACGACAGAATCTAAGACCGAAAGTCTTTGAATTTTTGTTGTTTAGAAGAGAAAGAATAGTCCGGTATTTTCTTAGAGAATTATTCTAAAAATAAACTCGGCGATGAAATTCTGCTCCGGGAATATTATGAAAATAGCACGGAAACAACAATAAACAGTGAGGCAGTAAGACCCTATTGTTTCTATTTCTGAGGGCTTGGGCTTCGTAATGTGTCGCTGAGCTTATGTAATCCTGGTACACATGTGTTAGAATAGATAAGGTTAGTTACAGCTCAAAGTTATATTAAATTTCGTTTACCTATTTTATTATCGGTAGGTAGTGTACCTAACAGTCATTTGTAAACTTTTATTATTATTATCATCACGCTTGGTAAACTGTGGTGTTAGCAGTAACTATAGTCCTAGATTTTTAGCGTACAATCTCATGCAGTCGGAGGCATCTTCTTAAATTTAACAATAATGAACTATTGCCTCTGACTGCATGAGATTGTACGGTAGGGTGTACCCACAGGGTGTGGGATTAGAGACAGAAATAAGTAATCTTGTTTCCATCTTTTTTAAAGTTCATTTTTTACGAAGTCGGGTTTTTGTTCAAGAATCTTTTCCAACATGAAACAGCTTTCGTACCCAACAACTAAAATCCTAAATCACAATACTATCGTCTAAAGATCTTCCCGTATACAGTGGAGTTATTGCAAAAGTGCAATTTCCTGCTGTAGTGTGCTGTATTTTAGCTCGTAGTAGGCCGCCGGGAGCAATGTCCGGTGTCGGCCGGACGGACAGACTGTTGGACAGCCGGACGGGCGGACGAAACTACCCTCAGCATTTACTTAGTACGATGCAACTTTAAATTTTATTTTTGTTAGGCTCCGAAACGATTTTAAATTAGTGGTTGAAACACTTGTTACTTACAGTAAAAAATTTAAAATAATGTAGGAAATATTTAAGTTTTATAAATTCTACCTTTTATAGATTTTGCAAAAGTATAAATTGTTAATGCTTTGTTGATACCTACTTATCTCTGTGTACATTTAGGTACTTCTACAATCAAAGTAGCAGTAGGTGACGAATAAGTAATACTGGAATCTAACTTTTCGGAGAAAAGTATAAGTAAACGGTTATTATTATCTTACTGTTTTCTGGGTAAGACATCTCCGGCGCCTATCCGTTTAATTAAAATTTTTTGAACAAAAGTCGGTCTGACCATTAAAAATATAAATTCGCCAGAATGAAATGTCAAGCTGCAGAGCTATAGGAGAAACTCATTAAAAAAAAACAAAAACTTTAAAATTGCAAACCATCCTTGTTCTACGTTCTAAAATTCAAAAAAATATAACGGTTGCAAAAAACGCGGGAACAAAGCTGCGCGCTCTTTGGTCGGCCATTCGAATAGTATCGCTGCTTGAGAGCGGGGGAACGGCAGGAGTGGTGCCCACTCGACATAGATTCAGTTGCATTACTATTGTTGGGAAAACTCGGGGAAAACTCGCTAGAAATTAGGCTAGGTTATAGTTATGTGATTTTTTGAAAAACGATTCTGAGACCCGCTTTTTTTGCCGTGAAAAACTACGGTTGATTCGCCGTGTGTAAGAACGGTTCTGTTGTATAGATCACTATGGCAGTTTGATAACAGACACGGCGGCACTACGGCACGGCGCCGTGTATATACCATACCACCAGTGGTTTGCCGTGCCATATACCAGCTCACACGATTATTCTGCGAGGCGTCTAGCGCGCCCGTACCGTAAATAAACCGTGTCGCCTTGAGTGTACTACTTTCTTTACAATGCAATTTGCAATTAAGGACCTGTGCGGTAAAAAGCAGAAATCGGTAATATCCTGAACCTAAGTTTAACGAAATTACAGTAACAAAATCCTGCCAATGACACGAAGAAAGTTAAAGATTTAGAAATCTGTGCTTCTATACCAAGCCTGAATCATGCAGAACTGTTGCCGCATTTTCGCATTCACTGCCATTTTCCCGAAATTGTACCGTACACGTGGCAAGGTTTACACCGTCATATTTGGCTGTCTTAAATGTTAACAGCTGAACGTAAACACGCTGTAGAATGTAAGATTTCCCGGAAAATTGTAGGTAGGTAGAGGTACAGATAATGATCACGCTTTGAAGGTGGAAGCGTTATGTTCACGTAACACTTCTTTTTGTTATTCACGTAACACTTAGTTTTTAATTTTTTTATTTAAGATGGGCTTGCTCTTGACTCTAGTCTAGGTCAGAGATGACAGAGACAAAGTCGACGATGGAGTGAGCTTACCCAGAAGAAGCCTGTTCACTCTCACTTTAAAGAGATTTGGGTTGTATGCGGTCGGAAACACAGGCGCAGGTAGAGAATTCCACTCATTTGCTGTGCGCATTATAAAAGATGTTTGGAAGCGCTTAGTGCGAATTGGTGGAATAGCAACTAGGTAGGGATGGTAACTTGCAGTGCGCCTTGATGTCCGATGGTAGAAGGGGGCCGGTGGAATGAGGTCGTGTAGTTCTTGGGCACACTCACCGAAGTACAATCTTACGGCGATGAGCCAAGCTGTGAAGCTTGGCATCCACCAGTTTTATGTCGCCAATGAGTCTCTTAGCTCTGCGTTCCACCGAGTCAAGCGCGGCAAGTTGGTATTTAGCTGAGCCATCCCAAAGGTGGCTGCAATACTCCATGCAGGATCGGACTTGCGCTTTGTACAGGGTTAAAAGCTGTCCAGGCGTAAAGTATCGCTTCAACTTATTTAGGATGCCCAGCTTCTTTGCCGCAGTTTGGGCCTTATACTCGATGGTGGCGCCGAAGTTGAGACCAGATGTCAACTCCATGCCTAGGAGCTCGTCACTTCTAATTTGAGTTTGGTCGTGTCACAGCTCGGTATGTGTAAGGCAGGGTCTTGATAGATCAATGGACTTATCAACATCATGAATCAGCAACACTCATTCAATCACAATCCAAAGGAATTTGAAGGAAACTGCGGATCCATTGCGCTATAGGTTTAAAAAATTCGTCTGCCCAACAACGTACCAATGCCAATGTATGTGTGTTACTACGCAATTAAGATGCTGTACAAACAAGTGAGCGATCTTTTATATCTTAGCCAAGAGGTGGAGGCATCTGATAGCTTTGCGACTGTACGATGTTCGTTCTCCAACGGATGTTTACTCAAAATTATGTGAACAGGAAGCTCCTTGTAAAGTAACAAAGTTAGGATTGATGAAAAGCCTTTAGCGTCATGTTCGTGAACGGGCGCCGTCAGTTGAGACTGGTCATCTCTTAACTGCTACGGCTTATTTTTATTATTCTTATATTTTGGTTTCTTTTTTAATATACATATTTTTTTTTACGTTCTTCTCATATATAGAAGCAACAAGAATAATGTACCAAGGATTTTGTAATATCTTGATTTAAAAAGAGTGTCCTTGGAGTTTCTTGCCCGTTTTTCTCCATAGAGATCTACGTTTTGCAATGGGCAACTAGCTTCAACTTTCTGACTAACTCACCGACTCTTTGACAATTCAAAAGTGCCTGTAAATGGTTTATTTGAAATAAATACTTTCGAGTTTGAGTTTGAGTTTTGGAAAGCCTTATAAAGTCGATAAAAAGCCTAAAATTACCGAAAAAAACCTTCTCGAATTACGATCCTTAAGACCCTGGCACTATGAGCAATCGGTCTCGTTGCCAGTCACATGAGCTTTCTTTATAAATTTCCTCCTGACACAAGAAAAGAAGAATTACAAAATGGTATTTATAAGTGAGTATCCATCGAGTTTTAATCAACTAGTACGGCAGCTCGTTACGGCGGCAAAATGTTACAGATGCAACACAGAACTGTGGCTGCGAACGTAAAATTTATGGACGATTGTGCGGCACAGCAAGCCGGTCCACAGATAGTTTATTTTTCAATTGTTACTCTTGTTTTTAAATAACTTGGCAGAGTAATGATAGGATTATTTTGTTATTTTAATGGCAATTGTTAAAATGATTGCTCTGAAATATTATTGGTTCAAGTTTTGATTGGTTATTCAGTGCTAAATCTTCTATCTTTATAATTATATAAAACAAAAATTGTTTCTACCTATGTCCGTTATAGACTTTAAAACAGTCCAACTGATATACCCCAAACCGGTTTCATTAAAAAGGAAATAATGCGAAGATGGTTTTAAACTAGTAGGTAATAAAAATATATAGATGATACTTTTTACTGATATCCCAGTAGTACGTTGCATGCAAACAAGACGAGGCCTATCTGATGGACAGGGCCGTCATCTACCCCGGTCACCAGGGAGAATGGAACCGGCGAGAGATGTCGTGCGGTGTCCCACAGGGATCAGTCTTGGGGCCGCATCTGTGGGACATCGGGTACGACTGGGTGCTGCGCGCCGACCTCCCTAGCGGCGTCAGCGTCGTTTGTTACGCTGACGACACGCTAGTCCTGGCGCAGGGGAGGAATGACACGCGGGGTTGCGACAGTCATTGAGAGGATCCAGCAATTGGGACTCGAGGTGGCCCTGCACAAGTCCGAGGCCATGTGTTTTCATGGTCCTCGGAACGCGCCACTCTCGGGTTCCCAAATAATGGCGGGAGGGGTTTACATCGGCGTCGAGTCGACGATGAAGTACCTGGGACTCGTCCTCGACAGCCGGTGGAACTTCGTCGAGCATTTCCGACGTTTGGCTCCCAGACTGGACCGGGCTGGGGCTGCCTTGAAGCGGCTCCTGCCCAATCTAGGGGGTCCAAACGCCTCCTGCCGGAGGCTCTACGCGGAGGTCGTGCGGTCCATGGCCCTTTACGGGGCACCGGTGTGGGCGCGTTCATTAAGGCTCCGACCAGCACGCCGTTTGAACGCGTCCCAAAGGGTCATGGCCATCCGGCTGGTCCGGGGATACCGCACGGTCTCCTGCGAGGCGGCGAGCCTCCTTGCCGGATTGCCGCCATGGGATCTGGAGGCAAAAGTCCTCGCGCACATTTGGGAGTGGCGCGAGGAGGCGAAACGGCGGGGCGTTACTCCGCTGCCGCGAGAAATCGCGGCACAGCGGACAGAGCTCCGGCGGGATCTCATGGCGGCATGGAGAGTGCGACTGTCGCAACCCAGCGCTGGGCACGCCACAATTGCGGCGGTAAGTCCCCTCTTTGAGGAGTGGCTTGAGAGGCGCCACGGCGTCCTCACCTTCCGCCTGACGCAGGTCCTCACCGGACATGGCTGTTTCGGGAGGTTCCTGTTTCGGATAAGGCGGGAGGAAACGCCCGGGTGTTGGCATTGTGTGGATCGACCGGAGGACACGGTGGAGCATACGGTGGAGGTCTGCCCGGCTTGGGCGGAGCACCGCCGTGTCCTCGTGGCGGCGATCGGCGGCGGCGATCTCTCGCGTCCGTCCCTGGTTCAGGCCATAGGTACGGAGTGAGAGAGAATGGGAAGCAGTCACCTCCTTCTGCGAAGCAGTAATGCTCGCGAAGGAGGAGGCGGAGCGCGTGAGGGAGAGGCAATCATTGCGCCCTCACGCCCCTAGCCGCCGCAGGAGGAGACACCCTGGGCGTCGGGAGTCGATAGCCGACTCCCGGCCACCGTAGGCGCGGGCCTGCGGACGGCGAGCAATGAGCAGCTCGCCGTCCGGTAAGGACCAGGCCCGGGTCGACGGCGCGTTGTGTTCCACGCGCGCCTCAAAGAGTTGTCAGCATAATTGATGGGGTCCGATAGGGCTGATGCCTGCCGGGGTCGCGGATTGTTCGAAAGAGTTACCGTGGCCCTGGCGCACAGGCAACTGAAGGAACACGGGTGGGTTTTAGTCAGTAAGAGTCTGACACGCCCTTCCGCTCCGCCCAGAGCGGGAGAGGTCATTTGATGATTTCCCATCCAAAAAAAAAAAAAAAAAATGCATACAAGACGAGATTCTGTTCACGACAGGTTGTGCACAATTACTGAGCAGAAATCTAACAAAATGTACTAGGCTTGCATGAATTCACGATAGTATTTCAATCATTAGTATTGATTATGCTTCTAATAGCACACAGATAGTTTATAACCAGGATTAACACATAGGATACTTTTTATCCCGGTACTACTTTTCTGTGGGATATATTCCGACCTCCACGCGGGCGAAGTCGCGGGCAAAAGCTATATAAGTAAAATGGAAAGCGTATTTAGCGAAAAATGGTATATAAATTGAGCGTTTCTAAACATAACCAAGATAATTATGTACTCTATAATGGAAACAACACAGCGTGAACGCTTTTTAAACACCGTTTAAGCTGTCAAAAAGCAGAAGGGGATGGAGCAAAGTTGAAGAGTACATTGACCTCTATCGTTTTGCATTAGCAGACGAACTTTAGAAAAATCGAAGGCCTGATTTGAATGTGTTTTTGAAGTTTATGCGTCCCTATTAGATATTTTTTTAATCATTTAGCGTTTCGGTTTTATTGGTTGGTTGATTGAGATTTTATATCAGACAAAGAATCTTTAATTAAGTATCAGATCTATATTTGCCTAAATTTATTTATTAATTTATTCTTCAGAAACTTACAGTCCAGTCAGTATCTAGGTAAATAATTTGCATTTATCGCTTAAAGTTGCCAATAACAAGCTTCCACAAATTAAAAACTATGTACCTAAAGTTAAAAGAAATAAAAATACACACAAAAACTAAATATAAAAACAGAATAGTTTTTTTTTTAATGAGGTATCTTAGTACAGTTATAGTAGAAAGACAAAATACTTAAGAATATTTACCCTCCTTGTTTTAGGGTTCCGTACACAAAGGCTTCCTACGGCACTCTATTATTAAGGCGTCGCTGTCCGTCCGTCTGTCACAGGGCTGTATTTATTTAACCATAAAGTCAAAGTCAAACCATTTATTTCAAATAGACACATAAAAGGTACTTTTGAAAGTCAAAATTTACAAAAAATAAAATTGATTTACTTGCCCCTTCCAAAAGGTAGTTTCGTATGGAGAAGAACGGGCAAGAAACTTCACCGTTATTCTTTTAAAATGTTTTACAATATTTTGTATACATTAATTATATAATTATATGTAAAGACGATGCACCTAGAATAAAATTATTATACCACAATAGGTAGGTAAAAATAAGTAAATGTAAGGCAATGACAGGTAAATTAATTATGTGATGGTGCTCACATATTTACAAATAGTGCAAAAGTAGACGATTTTCATAAAATTTTAGTGTATGAGTTAAAATAATTACAGAATTTATAATCAATGTCATAAAAGTTATGAATTATACAATAAAATGAGCAACCAGTTTGATTTTGTCAAGACTAAATATTCCTATGGAACAGGACCAGCAGATTTCCAAGCATTCTTATCTAGGTCATAATCCTCTAATTTATATTAAGATTGTTTACAAAGTGTACTTTTAATATGAGTTTTATATTTTCTATTATTTAATTGCAATATATCACAAGGTATATTGTTGTAACATTTAACACAGTACCCCATAAAAGATGTATGTACTTACTTTAGATAATCTGAAAAATGGTTGATCTATTTTATCTTCTTTTTTAAATATTTTTTCATAGATGAATTGGCAAGGTATCATCATTTTATTTTTATTTTTAATAGTTCGCTATGAGATTCGCGGCGACGTTGATTGTAAATTGCTCTGACAGCTCTCTTTAACAAAATAAAAATGCATTTAATGTCAGCAGCCCGATTCCACAGAAAATGCCACATGATAATGCTACGAAAGTATCTATAATAGACCAAACGCGCGGTTTCCACATCATTTAACCGTCTCATCTTTCTAACAGCATAAGCGGCCGAGCTTAGCCGTGCGCAAGAGCATTTCTCGTCTAGCGTGATTCCTAGGAAAACCGTCTGAGTGATAAATTCTAGTTTTTCTCCATTCAATATGATGTCACATTCGCAAGTAATTCTAAAATTAGGTAATTTAAATCTATTTTTTTTACCAGTTAGCACCTTATTTACCGTAAACCAATCTTAAAACGTAGACACTTGAAATTTTCACAGAGTGTGTACTATGGCCGCTATAACAACTAATAATAATATTAAAATAAGTAAAAATTAAAGTGGGCCCCCATCCCCATACAATAACGTGTTATTTTACTAAAATAATTAAAAAAAAATGTGTTAAATATTGTGCGGTGGTAAGGAAACCGTCGTGTACGAGTCCGACTCTGGCCGCTTTTGTAATAATACCTAACGTTGTACCTATCTGTCAAATGCTTGACTCTGATATATATACATATGTATATAACTATTTGCAAACAATATCTAGGTGTGTTTAGGTGTCTAATAAAATTAACTGAACAAAAACAATACTTACTTGTTGTCTATGAAAAGTTACGTACTTCTCCACCCTAATTGCGTAACACACAATCTGAATCATTTTGTAGCTTATTGCTAATCCATTGCTTCGTATGTTCGAAAAATTTGTCTGCTCAGAAACGTAAATAACGCAATGAATGTTGTTGAACTGTCAAAATTAAAGCTATTCCTACTGTTAGTGTATTACGATATATATATACAATAAACCCGCAGAACTTAAAATAATTCTAAATATTAGCATTTTCCTAGTGGAATATTCCGAACATAAGTATTTTCAAATAATATCCCAATGCCAATTCATTTTGCATAACAGACAGAGAAATGAACTGTCATTCAAACTAGTCTACGAGTAATAACAAATTCATAATGATATATAGAATAGTAAGAAATAATATAACTTTTATATAAATCATTCGCTAGTTTGAATCCCTCTTCTGACAGCTGAAGGTAATTTCATTCAGTTTAAATCATTTTTCCTAGAACCTTTTAAACAAGATAGGAAAACGAGAAAAAATCAGAAGTCTTTTTTAGCAAATCTAGTGGTTATTTGACTGTTTAAGATAAAATAACTAACCACGATTTTTCTTCTATTAGGTTCTATTACTTTTTCGTAGAATTCGCCATTTTGTAATAGAATACCTTCTACTTATACACAGATTCGTAGTCTCGAGTGTCAGTAAATTTTGGTCAGGAAATAAGTAGGTATCTAATTGATTTTTTTCTTTTATTATGTCAAAATAGCTCGTGCTGTGTTTATAAGTTAGTCGGAAAGGTTGGTAACAGGAGCCTAATCTCAAAGTCCGTCAACGAAGAAACGGGCCCGTCCAAAAGTAGTTCGATACTTTGGAATGAACTCTACTCTCTCTTTTTATTGTTATTTTTACTGTTCATTTTGTTAGTTTTGAATGCTCCTTTTTAGGGTTCCGTACCCAAAGGGTAAAACAGGACCCTATTACTAAGACTCCGCTGTCCGTCCGTCTGTCGGTCTGTCACCAGGCTGTATCTCATGAACCGTGATAGTTAGACGGTTGACATTTTTACAGATGATGTATTTCTGTTGCCGCTATAACAACAATTACTAAAAAACAGACTGAAATAAATATTTAAGGGGGCTCCCATACGTGCGTGGGAGCTCCACTCTCCCAAGCGTGATTTTTTTGTCGTTTTTATAGATAATGGTACGAAACCCTTCGTGCGCGAGTCCGACTCGCACTTGGTTTTTTTTTATGATTATTATTTTCTACTCTTTCTATTTCCTGTGCGTGTCCCAATTAAAATATTTTGCTTTATTTTTTTCTTTACTCACGATTAATCAACTTTTTCGGACAGGCAATAACACACCAGGAATAAGGACAACTGTCTAGTGGTGTTGTCATTCATTTTTAATTCGGGCGTCGAAATAATCTTATATCCGTAAGTGATTCGGGGTCGGAAACGCCCGAAACTACGGATTTTGTGCTTAGGGAGTAGAACCCCTGGGCTGAATCAGCCAGACTACGTCAAACATATTCAGTTAGGGTTTTTTTTAATACCACAGGATTAATGTCTAAGTTCCTAAACACTAGCTCCTTTATTTATAAACGTTACTTAAAGTTAAGTAGGTAATGATTAGCGACTGCTTAACCATACATTTTTTGACGTTTCAGCTTGTCTTTACTTTAAGAAAAGTTTTTAAGTAATAAAGGGGTATAGTTGGATCAATGACTGCTCCTACGAACATGATTTTATAAGGCATCCAAACAGTTTGCAAGTTAAACCAATTTCCACAATGCAAGTTCACTTGTAGTTAAATTAAACGCATTAAATTACAAAGGCGTTACAGAAACATTTACTTACGCAAACAAGTGAAGGCACTTGTAAGGCTTACAATACAATGTTTGTTACTTGTAACAAGTTGTCGTGGGTTCTCAAAGGGTCTTGTTCCTTGGTGGTTATTTGCAAAATGCAGTACCTACCTATAATTTAATATGACATAAGTCGACTTAGATCTATCTTTTATAGAGTACTAGCGACCCGTCCTTGCTCGCAAGAGATTTCTTTATTAAATGTTAATTTAATATTAATGTAAAAAACATAAACTTTCCGGAATAAATCTCTTAGTACCAGGGAATGTGAAGTCGCAAGGTGACTGTAAAATTGCCCCATGTATTAATAATTTAATGTAAAAGATAGATTACCTGTTATTTTACTCATATTTTTACATTATTTATTGGATGCTATCTCATTAATTTTAAGAACCAACATTTAATATTTCTATCTCAGTTTATTAGTCATAAAACTAACTTTATAGGTGACCTAGACTTCCAGTCCATATAATCTGGTAAACGCTAAACGGTACACTTTGATGGGTCACTGGCCGTTTGCTCATCTACTATACCTAGTTAGGCACTGTCGCATGTAATGTGTATCGATATGTGGTATAGCTAACATGAACACAACTACCAGGGATACATGAAGTCGAGGCGTGGGCTGTATAACCTATAAACCCCAGGACCACAACATCGTGGAACGGTGAAAATATGGCTAACTAAACAAAGATTCGTTTGTTATTTATGAAAGGAATACTTGGTAACATTGATATTTGGTAATATTTAAAGTTATCATAAAGGGAGGAGGCCTATACTCAGCAATGGGCGGAACAAGGCAACCAATGACAAAATGGTGCCGATTCTCTTGTACACCGAACTAAACTAACTAAACTATCACTAAAATTGTTTACTTTTAGGTATGAGAATCAAAAAGCTATTCTGCAAAAAAATATCTCTAAATTTAAAAATAATTTTGACGCAACTAAAATTTAATTTGACAATCGCAACACGTGGTACTTGTTTGCCCTACCCCGTGATTTTTATTTAGAGCCGGAGGCACGCATTGAGAGGCAGCCTCGACGTGTTTTATATGGAATTTTTCACTTTTTGTATGGAAAATATGAAAAAAATATTACCTACATGTAGAGTTTTAGAGGTTTACGGGTTTCATAAAGAGTGTCGAAATGTTCATTATTTTTGCGATAGGACACACCATTTTCGAGATATAAGCAAAAAATAGATACAGTACTGCTTTTGCAACTGAAGTCGAGGTGTATATCGTGGTGAATTTTAGTTCATGACAACTAATTTTATTCCACACCTTTTTAATCGCGATTAAAAATAGCCAGATTTAGTTGAGACAACCAAAATTTTTGGTGAAAAACGTCAAATTCAGAATAGCAAAATTGGCATTTTCACTAAACTAATAATTCAGTACCATCTTAGTGCTGTCAAACTAAAATATAGTTAAGTTGTGTCACTTTAGTCTATTTCAGAATGAGAAATCGTCGTTTGACAGGAATAAACTAAATTTTAGTGATTTTTAGTCTAGTTTAGAGAATTTTGTGACAAGAGAATCGGTACCAATGATGACTTACTTGGTCATATTTTAGTTTATGTTTAGTTAATTTTCTTTGTGTGTGAAAATAATTTTGAGTGTGAGTTTTTTCCGACTTTCGATACAAAAAATATCCACTACTCGTCTGTATGAACATCAAAGTCAAACAAAACGCATTAAAAAGTAGGTTTACTTTTTAATCTAAAAAATATAATGTATTTACGTCAAATACACACCAACATTAAGCAGTGGGCAAACTTTTTATTCTCAAACCTCAGTATTTTTCACAACCCGTCGACTAACCGCCGCCGAAAGGGTGCGTTACCGCGCAATGCCGCCGATTTCATTTCCGTTGGGAAATGCGAGAGATAGCGGCATGGCTGGCGGTACGGCTCTCATTATGTTTTTGACGGAAAAATTCGGATATACACACTGAAATATTTTACGGTTCAGCTTTTACATTGACCTTCAGAGTATCCGGACGCGGCGGAAGGATTATGAATTCATGGTTTTTTTGTAACATATGTTGGGTCGTTTATGCGAGTGTTTTGTTGGTTTATTATACGAAATGAATTAATAAAAATTATTTCCGAAAAACAGTTTCATTTTTGTCCGTCCGCTGTCTATTTTGTTAATTAATTGCAGCGGTTACGGATTCGTAGATACCAGGGAATCAGAAACAATAATCGGCTGGATTGTTCAGTACACGATAGCACATGCTAGCCATAAATAAGGCTTGTTGTCCAAGCCGAACAACAGGCGATACAGGCAATCCTGCCTGCGTCCGTGTTTGCTAGTAAATGTATGTAAACCTGGATGAACTAATCCGCTAGCCTACCCATTGTCATACAAAAACGTACAATGGAGCCAGATAATTGGAATACGAAGATGCTTGTATTTTTTTCTCAATTACATAAATAACAATTGATAGAAAATAGGCACTCATGACGCTTTATTATTGAAGGTAGATAGCAAGTTTAAGACATATTTTTTAACCCAAACGTTTAATGAAATCTTGGCGAATAAAATCTACAGTAAAGAAGTTGTTAACATCTTTTCTACAAAAAATATTTTACAAAAAAAAAAACAACCGACTTCCAAGAACAACACAAAAAAGTGAATAAAAACTTTAATATCGGAAGTGATCGGTGTCTTTGGCTTTGTATTTTCGTTTTTTGCCACCGACTTCCGAAATGAAAGATATTTATCACATCGTAGTGATTTTTTTGGAAGTCGGTTGCTATTTTGTAAAAAAAAAAACACTTTTTAGTTGTGGTACCTACCCACACAAATTATATACCACTACTTGCTATGTAAATAACAGTGATAGGAAGTTATTATAAGATCATCAATATACACTAAGTGGAAAAAGTATGTATTATTGAAGCAAACTGAAAAACTACCGAAACAAAGTTAATAAAATCTGAGGCATATTATCTATTAAAAAAAGAATTTTTGAAATCGATACCCAATTGCCGGAGCAATTACGTACTAAAAAAAAATACAGACGAATTGAGAACCTCCTCATTTTTGAAGTCGGTTAAAAATAAAGTCAAACTTGCGACGCCAATACTAACTTCGATACAAAAATCAAACAGACGGACGGTCTTTGAACTAAACAGGAAGAAAATTAATTATGGCGGTAGTTCCGGAAACAATGGTGAAGTACTAAGGCAGCATGACCACTAGAGAAAAATGTACGCATTTGTCTTATAGTCAGTAGTCAGCCCGCTGTGAGAGGCACTTTGAGTGATTAATGAGTTCAGATGAAAAAGCTAGACCTTTATTTATATCTTATGTTCGAAGACATGAAAGATCTGAGAAAACTGGAAATAATGTTTTATGGAGATCATTTCGTCGGCTGCCGTCTGCTGGGATATGAATCATAAATTCATACTATAAACGTGGAAAGTTTCTGAGTGAGTAGTCTATAAGTGTGTCATGATTCCATGGTGGCTCTTAACTATTACATGTATATGCATAAAGTATGTTAGGAATTAGGAAATAAGTGTGGTTTTCAAGTTGAATAATTGCACTGATGGTATTAACTAGGCAGATTTGAGTGGAAACGCCGGGAGGGGACGTCCTAGAAGGACATAATATAGTAACCTTATTGGTGATGTTCTTCAGAAAAGTCAAGTGCGTAGTACTTGCAACCGGCGTGCGTGTATGACCAGACGTATGAACGTAAACGAAGCAAAAGGAGTATGTAAGGATCGTAGCAAGTGGCGTTCCATAGTTTCTGTCTACCCCCATGGGAAGAAGGCGTGAGTTTATGTATGTATGTCTAGTTGAATTTATTCACCACATAAAACCTCCATACTTATCTAAGTTACATAAAACCTAAGCACAAAATAAAAATAAAACTAGGTGTGCCCATTTCCGATTGTCCGTAAATAAATCAAGGCTGAAAAAAGAACAAGAAAAAACATAAAATGACACAAAAAGCCCTCTGATTGTAAAACGTTAATTACGGCGAGTTGTTTGTACGTTAAACATTGCTAATTACGAGTCGCCATATACGGGCGCTTCCACGAAAATAAAAGAAAATTAATTCAAAATGTGTCTAACGAAGCTTCCGTTCTACTTTTTTTGTAATGTTTTTATAAAGGGAGCAAGTTTACTACGAAATAACGGTCTCAATATCATATTTTCAGCCAAGAGTCGTCCAGTGCTAGACATAGTCCTCTCCAAGCGTCGCCTCATCGACCAGCATCCCAATTGCGGGCACACTATCTATCATGTCGCTTGAAAGACTAAACAAATAATAGAAACTTTATCATAGACATATTTTAAATAGAATTTAAAGAGAAAAAGTTACGACCAGCACGCTAATTGTGTAACACACTATCACAACGCAATCTAAATCATTTTGAAGCCTATTGCTAAACCATTGGTTCATAATTTTCGAAAAATTTGTCTGCTCAACAACGTAAATAACGCAATGAATGTTGTTGTACTGTCAAAATGAAAGCTATTCCTACTGTAGTGTGTAACGCAATTACCCCGCTGTTCTGTGCATCTCGCATTGTGATTAACTCTGTACAACTCTATCCATTGTATTTACCAACCTCTGTGTGAGACATTATAGCTGGGGGCCAAGTCTACTAATTTACAAACGTCACAATGGTCTCTGCATTGTTAGTTTTTGACAGATTTTGTATCGCAAATCTGTCAAAAACTCGCAATGCAGAGACCATTGTGACGTTTGTAAATTAGTAGACTTGGCCCCCTGGTCTAGTGTATTATGGAGTTTAAAAACAATAAAAGGGCCAGCGTAGACTGGTTTGGAAACCACAGACGTACAGCCCACTGTACTTATATTCACTTTTTTTCTAAAAGAAAGCCTTCGTATATCAGTATGACGCAGTACTCCATATCTCGGTATGCCTTGCGAGCACCAATCCCAATCAATTGGTGATAAGCCAGCACCCTAATTATGTAACACATTCTCAATCACAATTCGGATAATTTAGAAGCCTATTGCTAATCCATTGCTTCATATGTTCGACAAAATTTGTCTGCTCAACAACGTAAATAACGCAATGAATGTGGTAGAACTGTCAAAATGAAAGCCATTCCTACTGTTAGTGTGTTAAGCAATTACCCCGCTGGTTCAAGTTATGCTACCGTGTTTGATTGATACCAGCATGCGTAGCATGACCAATTCTATCTGTACTCTACGAAGAGAAGACAAATCACTGTCTTAACAAAAAGTCATTCTTTTTTTGAAATTTGACAGCGCGCCGTAGAAATCTTTGTATAATCTGCCATTTTGTCTTCCGTTTCTTCTGTTTTTATAGTGGCCATGCCACGCATGCTGAAATAATTTTTCGATGATTTAATATTTACATGGATACCTACATTCTAGTCGTCAGTGATGATTGATGGATGAATGATGGCCACCGATAATAATGTGCACGTTATGAATTGTTTTACAGTATAACACATAGTAATGACTTTATTTTCATTCCCATTTTGCAATTGTAATGATATGCACTAGATACTCATGAATTATGCAGCAATAACTGCAGAATCATTCCCCTTTTTTTATTCGTTATTGTTTGTGTTTATCGGCTGAAAGTCTATGGTTTTTAAAAGACCAAACATGACAGCTTTCTAATTTCAAAATGATTTCCTAGCGTGGAATTAGTATGTAGTATATCTTGTTTTCAATAGCAGTATTAATGGTGACGATTGTCATAAACATCGTACTGCTACGTAACATTGATATACAACTCGATAAATCAGTAAGTAGCAATATAAAAAATATGTGTAAACGAAGGAATGAAGGGAAATAAAAACCGTTATCGTTTTTATGGCCAGTGGCTCGGAAATCACACCGATGTCGATGTGCCGAAATGTGATAAATTCTCATGCTTATCAGTTATCAGAAGTATGTCTGATGATTGCATTTTTTATAGGGTTCTCCGGTGAAGTGAAGGTTTTTCCGGTCAGAATCATCATCAATTTATTTCGGGTCGGCGGAACCTTAATTTTTCTTCCATAACTCTCTATCAATCGTCATCTCGGTAGTCACCTCTTTCTAGCCATATCATCTTTCAGGATAACAGCAGACTTTTCTTGGAAAACAAGATACTTGCTGATTGGGTAAATTCAACAGCAGTCGTATCGTATGCCCGGAATGGAGGTCTGCCATTTGAGGCCAGACATTTGTAGATAATTTGATATAATACATAATATATAAATCGGGGGTCCGGCAAAAAGTTTTATCGTATTTTATTAGGTATAAAGTTGTAGTCAAATCTCTTTAGCTGTACTGCAAAAAACGATGCCCCGCCATTTTTCAATTGTTTTTCATGATCATAATGAGAAAATCTAACGAAAAAATTCGATAAATTTTGAAGTATTATTACAAAAAAGGGAAAAATGCAACACAGGTCGCTAAAAAATATGTGACGTTATGGACTTAAGGCAGTATCAGTAAGAGTAGTACAAAGTTTGTTCAACCGTTTTCAATCCGGGAATTTTGATAAAAGAAGATAAAGATGGCGCTATTGTTTTTAAAGTCCATTTTAAAAAAAATGCCGTCGTCTTTACCCATAGCTAGACAGCCATTATTAGTAGTTACAACATAGCTGAAGAGTTAGGGTTTGACCACAAAACAGTTGAGACCCAATTGAAAAAGTCAGGATATATAATAAAGCTCGATATTTGGATGCCACACGAGCTCTTAGTCTGGCATTTGTATATACAATACGAAATAACTTTTCCCTGACCTAATATTTCGACAAATAAGTACCTAAAAGTTTCGGACATTGCAAAAGTAAGTAAGTAGTATATTCTGCATTCAGGAATATGAATATCACATTACAAATGAACTGACCCACTGTGAAAACTCTATAGGATAACATAACATAACATCACGCCTGTCATTCCCGAAGAGTTAGGCAGAGGTCTACCTATAGAACACACACATTTGGCCTGCTATGTGTAAGTCCCATTTAATAGGGGACGAGCCTATTGCCATTAACCTGGCAAAAATCCAGACTCCGTGCTGCTACTGAGAAACTCCTGATAGAAAACCCCAATAACACTTTCCCGGAAACAGTAATACATGCCCTATTTACTAGCTAAACGCCTCACCAATGTACCACAAGCTTTCATCTAATAGTTTCCTTCAGAGTCAAACTCAAACGCCACAGTTCTGCGCAAGTGGTTTAGCAGTATAGCAACACATGGCATGTGAACAGTGAATTGCTTGCAGAAGCGCCACAAGTTTGTACTCACACGAGTCCGTGCTTATATAAGGACGTACTTGTACGAGTACGTAATTCTCCAAGCAGTGAGCTGATTAGTTTTTTTATTAAGATTGATTTCTGCGTAACCTGAATTTACAAGAAATCGTGAGGGGTTCACAATTGCTCGATAGAGGTGCAAACAAAAGGGGACCAGTAAAATGGAATGGATTATTTCTCTACAATACGAGCAGTAGTTTAAATAAGAAATAGGGTTTGAAGGAATATTGTTTCAATATATCGTTCAAACATGATTCTATTTCGGTCAGTCGTATCAACTTGACAGAGACAGAACAACGATTTAAATAGGTATACCTACTATTGTTTGTTGATTTTTTTAAATGCAAAAATACAGTCTCTTAATACTTTTTTTGCACTAAAACCTAAGCTTCCAAAAAATATGTTCATAAAATTCATTTTGATTTACGAGCAAGCACGCATTGTATAAAAAATGTGGTTTCAGCATTCTATGCCGACCTGTAACGGCTGTGACCCTGGTACCCACGTTATGAAACATGTTTTGAAGCATTCAGCGTTCAACCTGGTTGCACCTACCTGAAATGAATATGTTATGTACTTTCTACTCTTTTTTTCCCACCGCTCTTTGTATTCTATGCACTGGTTAAACAAAACACATTGGTGAGCAAAACGTTTTCTTTTTTTTAGGTTTGATTTATTGCATTTCGCGGCACCGCGGCGGAAAGCGTTGGTAAATCGGAATCGTAAAACGGAAAATATCTATAGTGTATGGAATAGGCCTTGGTTTCCTGAAACCGAATTGATTTATCCGTCTAATCGCCTACATCATACCTGTAATCCCCGACGGGTTAGGCAGATGTGTTTTTTTCCAGATTATTAAAACGTTCATATTTTGATCAACCAATAACAATATCCAACATGGGATTGAACCACTAGTTAACTGATCTGATTTTTTTTAACACGGGGGCTAGAGCAGATGGATGAATTCTAATGGGACGGAAATAATTTAAAATCGAAGTATCGAGAACCCCATGCATCTAATCGGTACGTCTCCCGCGTATAATATGGATTGTTATTTTATCTGTGGTACCTATGCAGGTCCACTTTACGAGTTTGTGCGTGTATCTAAAACGATTCATTCAGTTGATAGCACATGATAGGCATCCGCAAATTGGAAGCGTCCCTAGGGACATCTATCCTGAACGAGTTCATGGATTAAAAAGAATATGTTTATAGATTACTTTTTTAATGTTGAATGGCATTGGCATTGTGTTTCTAACCTTTATAGGTACAAACAAAAAAACAACCTAAACGACGTACTTGTACGAAAAAGTGATCAAGACGACCGGTGGACTTGTTTATAATTTTAAACATTTTTAGTTGATTATCGAGTACTTAATGATATATACATTTTTCTTCTTTTCCTAAATCGTGTTTTTTAGATTGGCGCTTAGCCGTTTTTCTGCTTACCGAATAAATGTCCATAAGCTCCAACTTACCTGCAAAAAAGTAAGACAAATAGGTAAGTTCATTGAACAACTTCACCAACAACTTCCTAAACCCATGTTTCATGTGTATTTAATTACACGAAAACAATTTGTCTTAAATCCCACAAAAGATCACTGTAAATAAACTTCAGCTACTAGGAAATAATAATTGTGTAGAGTAGAAATTCACTTGTATGTTACACAGGTAAGCACTCGGATACGTTGGGAGTACGGAGTGCATTTCAGAATCTGCAAGTATTAACATAATAAAGGTGTCTCAGTCTACGAGTACTAAGAAACTTCGTGGATAGGTATGTTTTCCTAGTAGCGAGCATGAATAATTGATTAATGTAGGCTGTACTTTTGTGTGTTCAAGAAAAATAATCGTATGACTTGGGTATATTATGGTATAACAAAACCTGAGCAGATGGCACATGCAGTTTTTAAAAAACTTAATTTTTTTATTGCGCTGTCTCTGACACACATGAGAGACAATATCTTTCTCTGACTCGCGGTGCCTGCCATATTGAGCTCTTTAGACCAAATTCATATTGACCGTTGGTAGTTCAAAATTGCAGTCTCTTAGGTCAATCTAAAAGTTTTATAAAATTAATGTTGAAAGGAAACTACGAGAAAACTGATTTTATTGCAGACGTCAAATATGGATTTTACCGCTTTGTGAACGTTTGGAACGGTCAGCAAAATTAACTGAAAACTTCTTACTGCAGTATTATTTCTAAACTTTCGAGCATCGACTTTCGAGAGATCTTCATTACTTTTATTGAATTGCATGAAATAGGTGACCTTATTTCTAGTTGTCCGCTGTTTGCTTAACTGTTCGTTGTAGACATATCGGATTTTAACCCAACGAATTGTCAAAATAAAACGTACGTGATTAGGCGTAATGTTACCTAATTTACATAAAACAATTTAATATTTATGAACACAAAATAAACAATAATAACACCTGTATGCAAATAGCCGTAATTTCAATGTTTGTTATCCAGGTAGCAGAATGTGTCATGTAATACGAAATGGTAGAATTACCAGGGTGACGTGAAAACGGACGGGTATTAATTTGCATTTCATCAACGGTTGGACACGCTCTCACATTGTTGAACTCCTATTACATTGTGAACCAATTATCATTACAATAAAACATTTTGTTTTCCACTTTTTGAATAAATTAATGAGAGTTTTTGGGCCTAGGCAATTAAAAAAGGGTATCGTATACAATTACAGGTGACCTGTAAAATTATTCAGATTTCTTTTATGTTTGGGTTGTTAAGGTCGGTTTAGACCAAACGAACGAATGTAAATTCTTCGTTCATTCACCCCACTCCACCAAATTATTTTTGTGTAAATAGGGAAAAAGCATTAGTCATTCATTGAGCATTCGTTGGTCTATCCAAGCTAAAATGTCAAGAACTTTTCGCTTTTGTTCTGGTTCTATGTCCGTTTGGTTAATTATACCCACCTTTAGATGATGACTATCCAAAACTGGTGAACGATTTGTTTAAAAAGCGTTGGTTAATTTTCTTATACATATTAGGAACAATTGCACAATGCAGTAGCAGAACAGCTCTACACAAATGACAAAATACTCGTAATATAACTAATTAAAAAAGACGTTTATACAAAAAAAACGTTGTTACAAAAAAAAACTATTAAGTGAAAAATAACTTTAATTTCGGAAGTCGGTGTCTTTGGGTCTGTATTTTAGTTTTTTGCCACCGACTTCCGAAATTAAAGTTATTTTTCACTTTGTAGTTTTTTTTTGGAAGTGGGTTGTTTTTTTTTTGTAAAAACGTTTTTTATTTTTCTCTTTTTAGTGGGTCAGTTATAAATTTATTTAAATTACAACAGCTGCAACTGCTCATCACCTTTCACAAAATATTGCTCTTCCCGATGCAGGGACATTAATTGATGAGGAGTTCTGCTGGTAAAAACTAGAAGATTTCACCATATGCATTGTGATGAGCATAAATTACTTAGCAACCATATTTAAGTAATCGAATTGCAACCCGTGAAATGCTTATTATTGAGTAGTTCCAAATGCCACCTGTGGTCTTCATCATCAGTTCCACTTCTCCGAATGGTGCTTTCCGAGAGCAAATGCACGAGTTACTATAAAAAATACCTAAATCACTATAGGTGTGCCTATAAAATTTGAGGATTTTCCTCGATTTCCTTGGGATCCCCTCATCAGATTCTGACTCGGTGACAATGGTGGTCCCATTATGATACGGAGATGTCGAGCGCTGAATGTTACCTTTGATTTTAAGTTGGGCAGTTACGGATCACAAGTTACAGGGAACTCCACTGGAAAAAGCTGTTATAGATCTAGGCAAAAAAGACAGGTGTATGTTGCTCTGAGTCGTGTTAAACCTTGGAAGGAATATCGTTGTCTGACTTAGATTCAAACAAATTATTGAGTAGGCCACACGACGACAGAGCATTGCTAGAGATGACGCGATTACGCAACTTAAATTCAGTCTCAAATTGACGCATCAGCATGACTAGTAGGTAGTGGTTGTCCTATGTAAAACTTCAATCTAAATTAGGTATTATTTTTGTACGAACTGAATATTTTGGCATATTGAACCGTATGAAGTAAGCCCAACAAAAGGTAACTGCTGTAAATCGTTGAGGAATTCCCTCGACTGTCTATGGTCTCCATCATCAGACCCGTAATGGCACTTATAACCCATATGGGTGCAAAGTTCTCATCAATATAAATGAATTAAGTCCAAACACAAGGTAGCTACCGTAAACCGTTGAGGAGTTCCCTTAACTGTAAACCGTTGAGGAGTTCCCTTGACTGTCGTTCGTCTTTATCATCAGACCCCTAATGACAGTCACAACCCATGTACGTGTAAAGTTCTCATCAATACAAATTAATCAAGCCCAAACACAAGGTAACTGTTATAAATCGTTGAGTAATTCCCTCGACTGTCTTTCGGCTCCATCATCAGATCGACTCCAAACCTTCATTAAATAGTAGTGCTTTAAAATACTGAATGGAAAAATTAACAAACGCACTAGTCGCCCCTACGATTTTCGAAGGTTCCCCTCGATTTCTCTGGGATGCCATCATCAGATCCTGGTTTTCTTATCATAGAACCACCCTTGAGATATCTACTTTCCAACTAAAAAAGAATTACCCAAATCGGTTCACCCAGAAAAAAGTTCTGAGCTAACAGTCGAATTGAGAACCTCTTCCTTTTTTTGAAGTCGGTTAAAAACAAAGTCACTCGATTCCCAAACACCACAATTATTTGCAAATAAAATAACTGGTTTCAATGAAGAAATCGTTCACACCCAGCCCGTAGCACAAAGACGTAACACTCTCTTATCATTTTCACATAATTATTTTTGTTCAATGACTTTGTAGCAATTTGGGCCAAAAATGAATTTGAAGTGTGTATATTTTTTTCTGAAGTACGATTCAAGGTTCTATTACTTATTAAAATTAAATACAAGTTTTGTTAATGTCTTATTCAAAATAAACTGTACCTTCGTTATCCTTCGAGCCGGAAGACAACTCTGAATTTTTCAAAAGCAACTATCCTGTATTAAACTAAATACCAGTATCGTTGTTTTTGTCACATGCACATTTATATAAATGCAAATTTTGTATTTTTAGATAATCTTTCCTTGATAAAAATGTAATTATTAACATCGCACTGACAGGTATACTTTAGATTTGTGTCTAATTGTGATAGCACTATCCAATGATATATATCATTGGTACTATCAATATCGTTAGCATGTGTACATAACGCACCTTATCTTCGCAATTATGTGATCCTGGTATCATGGGTTTTAATGGCTTGTAAAACCTGGGTGAACACATCGTTTTTTTTTTCCTGAATTTCCTGTACTTAAGTAATTCCTGACCACATAACATTTCTCATTCGATAATAATTGCAATATTATTGTAGTTTGCCAGTAATACTCATGGAAGAAAAACAAAATATAAAGTTAAAAAAAAGTCTTAGATGTGTACAAAATATTATAATACCTACATTATAATTATCAGACTGAAGATTTCTTTAAAAAGTTGAGCGATAATGCCTCATGTGCCTTTTCGTTAAACCAGCCGAGAGCGCCGTCCTTAGGTTGTGTAAAATTAAATGCGATTTGATGAGATTCGGATTTGCGTTGCCAAGTGTCCCATAAGTACGAGTAGCAATCGTTTTAAATCGCCTTTAGACTCCTTATAGAATTTTGAAATACGAGGCAGAAAAACTTCGAAGTAGGTAATTAATTGAAGGAAAATGCCAGCTAATCGTGACCAAAAATGCTGTTTCTATTTTTAATTCTTTTAAAGTTTATAACGTGAACATAAATACAGATTTTTCTTTATAGCATTTTATGCAGTAATGCAGACGTAATCTATTTTCCAAGGATTAAAAGCATTTCTCTCATAAAAACACTCATTGAATGTCCCGAGCAGTGGAAAAGCATACAGTTTTCCCAAGCTAATTAGGTAACTCAAATAAAAACTTGGCAGTGTTTGAACTCCACCTGTCCTATACTCGCAAATTAAAAAATAAAACACAAACTAAAGGCGTGTGCACACATTAAAAAGCGATGACGGTCTATGTTCGGTGAGGTGTCCCACACACGCTTCGGCAGATAATCGCGTTTGATCAGCGCTCATGCGTGATAACCGCCGGTGAGCGCACGCCTTTATACCTCCGGTTATTTTTATACAAGGTAACGTGCGTGTGGTATTCGTGGTAATGTAAATTATTTGAATAAGGATATTAAAAGATTTAATCCTGTTTTAAGTAGCCGTAAAGAAAATTAAGGTTTTAGAAACTAAATTGGTAATGTTGAGGAAATACCAAGTTATAATTCGTTGGTAAATCGAGAGGCAAACCAAACCGAAGAAGAAAATTAACTTTAAGGTCCGTATAACATCAATATCCGCGGCAGCAGGTCGTAGATCCCAGATAGTTTCGTCGAAAGTAAGTATACCGTTTAAACACAACATTGGATGAACAAAGTTAATCAAATTAACCCAAAAATTAAAAGAGAAAATTCATCCACTCGATCACGCAATAGACAGACATTCAATTACCTGAAACATAAATAAATCCGGAAAAATATCACCGTAACAGCAAATAAATCAGCGACCAAGTACTAAGATTACATAATATTGCCACAGGTGTTCTGTCTCGTGCCAATATAACCTCACCTGAACTGACCGCCGCCGCCGTCCCTGAAAAGGGTCCAGGGCAAACAGGGGAATACAAAAATGTTTGTCCAAATATTCGCATGTCATCTATGCAATTAAACTGTCGCCTTTTTCACCGACGACAGCGGATATTGAAGTTACTTATTTTATTTTCTAACAGCCTGGGACGTTTGAATATAGAAAACATGACAGTAATTAAAAAGCAGCGGTTTTCATGGATGAAAAGGAAATTAATAAATGGCTAAGGTGTATAGAATTACCAATTAAGTTCCAGTTGTAATATTATTATTTTTAACTTTGAAACAATTTGCTTTTACTTAACTACAGGCTACTGGTACTGCCATTTATTTTATTTCGGGAAGGCAGACGAATTCGATTTCGATATTCGGATCGCTAAAGTGATCAATCAGAAAAATGTCATCAATCACAATTCACGAGCTAGCGATCCATAGCCAATACATATTTATAGTAAGTGTCTATAGTGGAAATATGAAATAACGTAGGTAGGGGCCATTTTGTCGAAAATGAGTTATCATCGAGTCAGAATTTCTTGATTTCGATTGGTATATTTAAAATCATGATAATTATCTAAAAAAAAACCTTCCTTACACCACATATTTTCCATAGGCCTAGACTATATTTTTGTAAAAATATTGTTGTTTATGACATATCAAATTGATATTTATATAAAAACCAATGTCAGCCTCTTTCCGCTCAGTATTTTGTCATTACACGAGTACATTTTAACAAAACATTACTTAACCTTTCGTATGCTGGAACGTAGATCCACGCTAGACATAATGGCTTTTTAATTGTGACTGTAATTACGGCATTCAACCGGTTAAGTTACCCCATTATTTGAGTATCTTTAGTTTTGTACCACACATTGGTGTTCTCTGAGCAGGTAGATAAATTATTATATTCATATTTACACTTACGTTAATTTTTCAGCATTGAAAACGATTTACCTGTGCTTTACATCACAATGCACAGAAATAAGGCACCGTAATCCGTTGCATACGTCAAATACGTTGTTTAATATACAATTAAGCTTTTAAAATAATCATCAACATCTATTTATAATTATTTTGTTAAAATTTATCGTACCTAGTTAAGGTAGTTAAGCTAGTTAACGTAACTTCTCCTTAACTCTATGTATGTCCGGGGTAGGTTAGGAAGTGTGAAATCATGACAAGGGATGAGTAACAAAACAATATTAGTATTCAATAAGCCTCAAGAAACAGAAACCAATTCTAACGTTAGAACGTTTAAAACAAAAAATGTTTACTTGATTATTAATTGACAGTCTCATATTCTTATTTTTAGACTTATTTTCTTGTTCTTTATTTGACACGTCAATCAATTAACTCAGCCTATCGCAGTCCACTGCTGGACATAGGCCTCTCCCATGCTGCGCCACAACACCCTGTCCTCCACCTTCCGCATCCAGCCTGTCCCAGCCACCTGTTAAAGGTTGTCACGTCGATCCATCTAGCTGGGGGCGTCTCACAATACGCTGAGATTTGTCCCTTACGTTATTTCAAATTTTCCACTGTCAGTACTTCTCAATAAATATATAAATTAATATCCATTCCAAGAAATAAACAATATATCCTTTTGATTATGTAATCAAAACGATATATTGTTTATTTCTTGTTACGTGTCTGATGTAAAGTAACTAAATAAATTATTTATTTGTTCTTAATAGGCAGCTCTGCACTGTTGCTATACGAATGAAGAAATCAGAAATTAAATGTAAATAGGATATAGGAATTTTATTTAAAAAATGCCATTTATAAATAAGCTAGATGGAGTTAACATTTCCTATCTGACTACCCCTGAGAAGGAATGGTGAAACAAGCTCAGGGGTCAGTCTCTTTTAAACTCCAGACATGATCTTGGTCAGATCATGTGGGGTCCATGTAGATTAGTGTCTGAAATGGTCTTTGGGGAATGACCCACACAGATTTGATTGGACTTGTCCACTCAGTGCAAGCATTTGTCAGTAATCGTGTAGATCAACTCAGAAGTTAAGGAGCTCAACGACTCGCCGAACATATTCAAAAGAAAGGACTTTTGCGTAGGCCGCATAAAGTACTCAAACTGCCAGACCATCATTAAAACTAACGGAGAAAAAAGAAATACCCACATAGTCCTCACATTCGCAATAATTAAAGTAGTTTAATATTAGCAGCTAATAAGATTTAAAAAGGAACCTCAGAAATCCAGTTGAAAGTATAAAACATGACAGCATTTAACTTAACCACGGATCCGAACTTTTAAGTAAAAGCTATGCAAGTATGCAAGTCCCACAAATTGCAAGTCTCGTACTTTTATAAGTCAGACTAAGCGTACAAGTTTCAAGTAAAAATACTACGAACACTACGACAGTTTTGCTCGGTACCCCGTTAGTCGTATTGTTGTCGTGTTACGACGAAGTTGATAAGTTTCTGAAACGCTCCATGTCTTAAATTTTCATACGTTAAATTTTGTAACTCGGGCAGATGAATGTTAGCAGTTATAAGTAAAATGAAATTGTTTTTCATGTTACTTTTACATACGTAACAGAAGACTCACTGACCAATCTAATACCTTCGCCTAAGTGTCCTATGTATTTTTTACTTACACTACACCCCAGTTTATCTATTTACACTATCTCCTGCACATCAGCAGTGAGGTAGCTATCACTAATGTCAACTGTCAGTTGACCACGAATAGCGGGAAACTTTTGAAAGTAAAGCGTGCCTGCATGAAAGGCTTGGTGTGGTGATGAGTCAGTGTAGTGATTTAATGAACTTAAATACGGGGTCAACAGGATTCTACAACGGGAATCTAACTTATATATACTTAAAGAGAGATCTGAACTGAGTATTTTCTACAAAACAAATGTCCGATCAAAATAAGAAATACTTACGCGTAATTTTGTCAAAATTAAACCACCTTCAAAATCTAAAACCCTTAAGCAACATGAATTATTAATCTCATAAATTTAAAGCAAGTATAAGAAAAGGCTCAGGTGCCACGACAAGCGTTCCTTAATTATTTTTTAAACATGCAAACGATTCTCCCTCCATTTTTTCATTCGTGCATTTCGCCGTGATATTAATGCGCGTATCAATAAAGATACTATCTACATCGCGCGCTATGTATGTTGTGTTGCTGTATCATGATAAATGCAAATTTCAATCAGTTTGGACGTTGATTGCCAATAATCTGGATGCATTGTGCTCGATGCATCGATGGAACACGTCTTGATATCAATAAATTAATATCTGCAATCTGTAGCAGATGAGCATTCGAGATTTGTATTTGCGTGGATATTCCAATTCCGACTTTTATGAAACAATGTCATTGTTATGTTATTGTCTTCTTTTTTCACGGTATCGGCACTAGCCGATGTATTCTGTGAAAATCTCACCGTGAAAGGTAAGATGAAGTGAGTTTGAGTGGCTGACATTTCACCTGATGACACTAGTGACACTTCACCTAAGTTTTCACTTTGAGATTTTTATGTAATAGACGGGCGAAATGTAGAGTTTCGAGGATTTGTGTTGAAACGAATGAGTGCGTTCAGTTGATTTAAAATGGTGTAGATGTTTGCAATGTATTTAATTAATTCTTTGATCTATTTAAATAGCTTTTTAGTGAGACTGTTATTATTATTTTAGAGACAGAGATGTTTTGAGAAACAAATATTTTACGTTTTTGGAAATGCCCTTTTCCTGAGGCCAAAAAGGGGTCGTATCAGAGGAACTGGTCCAATCTAAACAACAGAAGTCCGCCCATAGAAGCATATAAAAAATGTAAAAAAAAAAAAAAAAGGCATTGCATTCTACTTATCAGTAAAAATGTATGGCTTGGCTGTTTCGTTACTTACTTCAGAAACTAAATATTCGCATCACCTCCACGACGGTAGCGAAACGGCGAAGCCATACATTTTTACTGATATGTAGAATTTGTGAAGTTAGGGTCGGTAGAGTTAGGCCGTGTAGATTCAGAAGCTTGGCTCTACATGAGATCTGATATCTTTTTCACAGGGCAAACCTTATGTGGTCGTCTTGGCAACATTTTACATGAAATGTTTTTGGTGGGTTACTTATTTTTATTTTATTTTCGTCTTCACAATAGTGTTACGTCTTTCACCATTTTCTTCCTAATCTCCGTTCTTTTTTTTTTACTAATTCTACATTTAAAATATTCATTCACTCTTCAAATATTCGTTCTCTTTCAATCCTTGACTATTTCGACCATTCATCTCTGTCACTCGTTTATGCTTCACATCTGTAATCCATCTTCAGATCTCCTTTCACTGGCACGCTCTGTTTCTACATTTATAATACTAAACTTCGAGCTCATAAGCTTCTGGCTCGCAAATTAATGATCGATAAGACAGAAATCGAACAACATCACAACTCAATCGAACACTTTGACGCATAATTTAAAATATATGGCTCATAAAACATCCACGCCATCGCCATCGGTCACGCCATTTCCCTGCATCTTGTCGATATGCTCTTTTTCCAGTTTGTCGAGATGTGCAATTTCCCAGGGCGCCCTCTATCGGCTGTCACTGACAGATGGCGCTTGTCAAGTGATTCAGACGCGGCCATCTGCAATGCGTGGTGCCTTGGTACTCCCTTCTCGTTTATTCAGCACTATGGTAATTGCTCTTGAAGTTTGATTTAAATTATTGTTAGGTGGTTTTTATTACGTTGGTATTTTAAAGACCAGTTTAGGTGAATTGACACTGACGACTTGTGATTGAGAATTCAGCTGTTAATCACATCGTCTTTACAGTAAGTGTTAAGAGTTTTAACAATTACAGAGTTTATACAGCGCTTTTTTTTAATAAACGCTGCTTAAAATTAAGTAACGATTAACGTTTGCATAACCATTTTTGACGTTACAACGTCTCTTAACTTTAGCAACGTTTATAATATTAATAAACTCTATGGAACCAATACAATGGCCAAAATAGATACCCTAAACAATAGTTTTAAAATTAATGAACCACAAATGATTCTCTTATCGAAACTACCACACAACATCGAATGATTAATTAATAGCTAAACGGTAAATTTAATTTAATTGAATAGTAACCATTCAATTTAATTGAACAGTGACTGTTCAAATATGAATTTACCTTTAGTTAGCTAACATGTCGATGGCTCACAATAGTAATTCCATTAGCCATTAATTTGTCAGCAGTGTTGCTAGAAGGCAAATATGAATGAATTCACAACGACTATTAATTTGATGGATTAAAAGTTTCATATGCAGGCTCTAGCTGTATTCTGTTGGAATGAGTGGAAACAATATTGCTGATACAGTTTTTTTTATCGAACTATTTGGCTACTGAGAAAAATAGTCAGGCGTTCTAAATCCGTGGTTGTCTTAAAAGCGACTATGTACTTATGTCAAGACCATAATTATGAAGCAGCTTCCTGATTCTTTCAATAGTCGTATTTATTTCTTCTTTCTTTTTCGTTTCTGGTAATAAACTTCAATCAGTCTGTTACAAGTCTGTCTGCCAAGAGTGTGGTTAATATACGATGCAAGTGTGTGCATTGCTTAATCAAAGAAAATCGAGGTTCAGTCAAGGGCCAGACTTTAACAACCATAGGAGAAGACAACACCCTGCCTTGTGTTGTACTTTAAGGCTGTTCTCGAAACTATTCGATGTCCCTGAGGACGATACAATGTTTTTCAATTGGTAACAGTTATTTTTTTCTACATTTAATGTAATCTTAATTTGATCAGTCTTGTCTTAATAGTCTTACAAAACGACTTTCTTAGATTACGGTTTTTTTCGTTAGATAAACTTAAAAAGTTTATCTAACGCTTATTTCTTATTTCCCAACCCAGTTTATGCCAAAAGAGAATTTATTATTATTTTATTACTTTTAGTGTTTCAACTGAAAACCAATTTCAATATTCAGTTAATTTTATTGACGTATATCAACAGCTGTGCGATGAAAAGCATCGTAGTTTTGTGAAGTTTAACATCGGAGCGAACTCGCGAAGTCTAATAAAAAACCTTTCCACTTCACTCTTCCTACTTTAATATAGTGGCCTGATAATGAGCTCTCTCACAATATTGAAGTGAGAACCTCTCTTCCTCTCCAAATCGTCGGTTTAAGTTGTAAGATACCTAAATAAAATTATTTTCTTAAGTTTCGCTAGTAATAAAGGAGCCTCTAAGGATTATACACAATAGGTCGTATAAAATTAGCTTCTAGATCCGTCAGCGAAGTGGAGCGCATCCATATTTTTTTCTATTTTTTGTCTTTGATTATACAGTAATAGACGTTGACAGAGGGATGAACTTTTGTACAATTGTTTTGTTAAATGTCAATTGATATATTTAAATATTCAAAAAATAAGATGGCGCCGTTAGTTCCCATTTTGGCAACGCGCCAAAGCAACCTTCTAGCGCTATATTTTATGAGACATGGACAAAAGAGATGGGTAAATAGTGGAGAATGCTATACAACATGTCCAGCAGGCTTAGTACAAGCGCCATCTTGTCGACAGAAGAATAGACAATAATGACGTTTCGTGAAGACAGTACGACGGCAGCAAAGTAGAAAGAGTCAACTGCACTTTTTGCGAAATTCAGTAATTTATTCACGTTTATCTTTTATTTTGCTTAAGTATATCTAGAAAATGGTGTGTCCTATCGCAAAAATAATGAAAATTTCGACCCCCGTTATGAAACTCTTAAACCCCTAAAACTGAACATGTAGGTAATCATTTTTCACATTTTCCATACAAAAAGTGAGAAAAACAATTTTTCCATTCCATTTTTATACTTTGTGGCCGTCGAGTAAATAGTTTTCTACTGTCTTTAGCATGGTGATTAAAAAATCTAATTGTCTTCACTACCTTAGACAACTGTCTTCTGAAATACTCTACATTAAAAAGGAACTAGACATCGATCGGTAGAAACGAACTACAAAATGACAGATTTTAGAAGGATTTTTACGTGCGATGTCAAAAATGGAGAAACGAAATGTCACTTTGTATGGGAATAGCCGTGTCTATTCTTCGAAGAGATAGACAGCGTCATTGTACGCCCGCTGGAATCACCGCACATCACCATACACCCCAATTAGAATTTTATGTTATAATCATAATATGTACATGCACTGAATTTTTACTATTATGTATAAAACATTGTTTATTTATTAAATTAGTTATACCGATTGTGGGAGAAAATTGTGGTCACATTACAAATGTACGCACGCACACATTCGCCATGTTTATGAGTCTAGCGTAGTAGGTACTCGTACTTCGTCCATTTTGGTTTGTTTTAACTCTTTACGTAGCGGAAGTGTGACTGTAATTTACGTAATTTTAATTATTTTTGGGATAAAAAGAATACCTTATATTAAAAATGCCTGAAATTTATTCAGTAAACGGCTCTGAACAAACAACTTATTATGTAGGTACTCAATGTGCATTAATCAGTGGCAAATTCCATGGGAGTATGTGAATTAAGAGTAGGTACTTCCTGCCTATCTAGATTCTAGGAAATTAGTGTGATAAAAATGCAGTATAAAGATAGTAAGCTAATTACGTGTTCATATCTAGACATTAGTGAATTGCGGCTGTAATTATGTCAGTTTAGTCTACAAATAATTAAGTACTTTTTAGCCATTTAGCCCAAAATGTAATAAAAGTATTAAAACTTTATGATATCATTGCAAACCATCCGTATTCGTCGGTAACAGTTTCTAGGGATGTCCAAAATGTCGTTGGAAACATCTATCGACGTATTCACGAAGTTTATTTATTCAGTGCCGGCCCGGGCGGTGACATCAATCCAAACAAGAAACACAAATACTCCAAGAGTCCGAAGGTTCACCGCTAATGGTCAGCCGATCAGCTGATACCATTAATTACTGTTGTCCTAGTACTTTGATGCCGCAGTACTGATTCATTTATTGATTTTATTCGGGAAACCAAGGCCCCGTCAGTTGGCGATAGCCGGTATCTTATTTTGCGGTAACAAGTTGAGATCACACGCAAAAATCCTACAAATACCAAGAGGTTAAAAAAAATCCTTATGACGTTATCCAAATATTAATGAATAAATTCCAGCACTCAGATAAACACATATTTAGCATTATTGATGCAAATAGCAGAAGAATGCAATATTCTATAGTTAAGGTTACAAAGATAACGGGAAAAATCAAGCACACTCATTATTATCTTTGTGATAACCAGTTTTCATACTATATCAACTGTGTACTTATAATATACAACAGTTTCTTATTAGTCGACGCTGTGAGTCAACGTGTAGACGTATATTGTGTTGAATCGTTTACAAATGAGTTTCGAAAATAAAACAGTGTTGATAACCGGCGGGAGTTCCGGCATTGGTGCTGCTACTGCAGTATTATTTGCTAAAGAAAGTGCTTCCGTGGCCATCGTAGGACGAAATGAAGCTAAGCTGAAAAGGGTCTCTGAACTCTGCCAGGAACATGGAGTCACACCTCTCGTCATCAAAGCAGATGTTTCTCAAGATGAAGCTGCAAGTGAGATTATCAAACAAACCATCGATAAGTATGGAAAACTCGACGTTCTAATCAACAACGCTGGTATTGTTTTCACGGGAGGACTGCTTGACGGCGAACTTATGAAGACGTATGACCAAATCATGAACACGAACTTACGAGCAGTCGTCAACCTCACGACCTTGGCAGCGCCTTATCTCGTTAAAACCGGAGGAAATGTTATCAATATCTCAAGTACATTAGGAACACAAGTTAGCCCATGGATGATGGCGTACTGCATATCAAAAGCTGGCTTAGAACATTTCTCCAAGACTGCTGCTTTAGAACTGGCACCATCTGGAGTGAGAGTCAATATAGTGAGTCCTGGTCCAGTTGTTACTGATATTCTGGAAACTGCTGGCATACCTAATATGTGGGACGAATTGGGAAAACACACTCCTCTGGGTAAAGTCGCTTACCCGGATGAAGTAGCTGACTTGATCCTGTTCCTAGCAAGTAGCCAGGCGAAGAGTATTACTGGAGGAAACTTTAATATCGATAATGGTTCCTTGTTAAAAAGGGGATAGTGTTTAAGTGTGGTTTTTCCTTTACGATGATGTTGTATGTTTATGTCGTTGAATGCTCTGTTATTTTTTCAACGTGGCTTTTTTAGATCAGTATATAAATAAATTATGGTAAGATATCAGCAATCAAATCCAAATATACCTAATTGGAAAAGAGAGCATCGATAAACTAAAGTGCTTGTTAAAATATAAAATGTTTGCTGTTTTTTTTTTACTCCATTTTCGTATTTACTTTACAATGTTTGCTTTGTGACGACGCTAATGAGTTTATTATAGACATTTGTAGATAACGTTCACTTTTAGGAAAGTCTCATTTGAGAGGCCTCTGGTAAATGTAGATAGTTAATGTAGGTAGGTATAAAGTATACCTCATTAACTAAAAATCAATAATTGTTCAAAGTGAACAAAATAATATAATTTGTGTTAATGATAAACTCTTACAACACACTTTTCTGGGAAAAAGAAGCAGTAGGTATTCAGGTGTTCTTTAATAATTTATATTAGTTTTAAATAAATTCAACAAAAGTACCTACTTACCTAATTTTACGAAGCAGAATGTCATGAAACATTTTGTTAAAATATAATACCAAGGAGATCAATTTGTATTCATAAAAGTTTAATTAAGTCACTCAGTTAGCGGGGACAACTTTAAAATTTAAATAAATTCAGAAGTAACGTACTAGGAGGGCAGAGAAACGAAGGAATAGATTAACTCGACCGCTCGTTGGATATTAAACTCCGGTACTTGGGAAAACGTTTGGATGCTGCAAAAATGTATTCTGTGGCAATGCTTATGAGGTGTTTTTAAAGCTCTTTCAGTATTGTCGTCCCCGGGTACACGTACCTGCTAATTTACAACAAGCTGTAATTTATAAACAAAAGTAACCTTTTGTTAAAGTCATGCGTAACTACTGAAAATTCACAGTTCTCGTTTTAAAAGAGGAAATGCATGGCTTACAAAATGTTTACTTAATTTAATCTGGGGAGTTGCGGCTTGTGACTTGTATGGTGAGGGACTACGTCAGCCTGAAATGAGTCAATAGGCTGCTCAAAGAAGCTTTACCTACTGTAATGTAATTGATAGTAAATTAACAGCTGGACACTACTACTCACGGTAATCAGAATATTACAAAGAGCATGAAAATACAATTAACGGACGAAATGCCTTTACAAAAATCTGTGGAGTCATGCTCAACCGAAAGGGTAAAGACGCGAGGGAGGTCCGTGTAAAAATTACAAACGAAATGTTTCAGACGTCGAAGGCATGACGAAAAAGTTGTTACAATGAAAACTGGGATAAAAACGGACGGCGCAGGCCAACAACAATTTTTCTTCAAGCACAATTCATGTTTATTAAAAGTTTATCCTTGAATAAAAATGTAGATAGGACCGCCCATTATTATTTCAGACTTGCTCAGAACAGGCGACAAAAGGTATAAGCTTTCAAATACTTTTCTCGAATTTAAAGAAACAATTTGCCGTTTGTTAGAAGAAGAACAGATTTATTCTTACAAAAGAAAACTTACATGGATGGAGAAAACTAGCTAAATAAAAAAGAAAACAACCGGATAAAGTAGTAAAGCGCAAAATAAGCCTGCGCGTGGCCGAAATCGGAAATAATCGTTTGCCGCCATCTCGGCGTTTATATCAGGTGTCGAGAGAGAGTGCTGTGTTCAGTGTTTTTCAAAGTAAATAATCGCCACCATTATGCCGAAAGTGATGAAAAGTGCTGGCAGGGATATAGTCTTGAAGATCAAACACGCGCACAGACCTAACTTGCGCACACTCTAGGGGCAGTCTTTTTATGTTACAATAGAATTTAAAAGAGTGTCCACGGAGTTTCTTGCCCTTTCTTCTCCACAGGTACCTACTACGCTTTGGAATGGGCAACTAGCTTCCTATTTTTGACTGATCGACTCCTTGACAGTTCAAAAGTGCCTGTAAATGGTTTAATTGAAATTAATGCTTTGAGTTTGAGTTTACCACAGACATTAATAAATTACCGCTGACATGCTCTATAGGTTTGGCTTTTATACTATAAACATATTCAACAACTAGCCGTTGCCCACGATTTCGTCTATGATACAGGATGAAAAGTAGCCTATGTCCTTCTCCAAGTCCTAGGCTACCTATCTGACAAATTTCACAACGATCTGTTCAGCCGTTTTTGCGTGATTGAGTAACAAACATCCAAACATATTATTATATTTTTATCTCAGGAAGCGACGCGCGCTTTACTTGTGGTTATCAAGTGTACAAACACGCTGTGAATGTGTGTGTAAGCGCCAGGAGCTCTCGGTCCCGTCCGAGACGATAGAAAAGTCGGAAGTGTGCCTGTATGAGTGTGCGTGTGTGTATTATGTGCTGGCGCTACTCGTCTTCACGCACCCATTCACAGCGTGTTTGTACATCTGGTTACCACAAGTAAAGTGCGGGTCGCTTCGTGAGATAAAAAATACTGTACAAAGTTTCTCATTTAAAATATTCGTAGGATGTGGGTTTTAAACGACATAAACAACAAGACTTGGTTTGTCAAAACCAGGACGTAATATACAGGTCAAAGCCGAGAGAGAGAGAGAGAGAGAGAGAATACCGTAGTCGCTTCATGGACAACCACTGACCTCCCGATCTCGGTCATTAGACATACAGGGTGTGGCGTAAGTAGTGGTCCACCGTTCAGGATTCGATGAACCAGATAATTAACTATAACAATTAAAATTTTTAACCATTTTTACCCAAGGGTTCCGAAAATATTTCCTTTTTGTTTTTTATTTACGAAATTTCTACCTTTTATTACAAATTTGTTTGTAGTTTCAACAAAAACCATTATTTTTTCATTTTGATTTCTGTTAATTACTGCTGAATACTAGAGCTATCACGATAAATTATGTTTTTTTATGTAAATTCACCTCTTTTGAAGAAACAGTTAGTTCTTCTCTAATTTTAACCCGAATTTTTAACATACCATCCAAGTTCAAAGGCGATTTTTGTAAAAAAAACTTACTACACTGTCAGTGCCCATTTATTTAATAATATGCTTACTAAATACCGATTTCAAAATGGTATCACTATAACAGATACTATTATTAAACAAAAAGATATTCAATTTTAATTGAAGCAAAGAACATTTTCATTAAACTACTTTTTTAAACTTTAATGCGTTAATACTTACGATATTTGCAAAAAAATGCACTACAGTGTCAGTGCCAATTTGTTAAAAAAAACTACTATTGCAGAGTTATCTAGACCTAACTTGTTACTTTAGGTATTTGAACAAAGAATAAAAAAAAAACAAATGATATAATTTATCATTTATTATTAATCTTTGTCATGATTACAATAATTAAAATTAAACGAAATGTTCAAAATGGCCCCCATTCGCAGCTATACACGCTCTGCAACGTCTAATAAACGACCGTTTTAGTCGTCGGGCAAACCCTCTTTCGCTGATTTCTCTAGCTGCTGCCTGGATTCTAGTCCTCAATTGGTCAATACTTGTGATTTCTTTGCTATAGACTTTTTCTTTTAGGCAACCCCAATAAAAGAAATCTAGGGGATTTAGATCTGGCGAGCGTGGTGGCCACAATATTGGACCTAAGCGCCCAATCCACCTATTTGGATACGCTGTATCAAGGTGCTCTCGTACTCTAACAGCATAGTGAGCGGGACAGCCATCGTTCTGCAGCCACATGTCTTCTTGGACTTCAGGAACGACACCTTCCAGAAGCAAGGGCAAGTCGATTCGCCAAAAACTTAAATATCTTTCGGCATTTAATGTTTCTGGCAGCTCGTGTGGACCGATTATGTGTCCGTTAATGATTCCGGTCCAAAGGTTTATTTTAAATTGATACTGTGATCTGTCTTGCCTTATGAGATGCGGGTTTTCTAGCTGCCAGTTATGCAAATTGTGTAGATTTAAATATCCATCTTTTTTGCAGGATGACTCGTCGCTCCATAATATTTTATTAAAAAACTGCGGGTCTTCTCTTATTCTGCGTAGCATTACTCTGCAAAATGTTACTCTTAATTGATAATCTCTTGGTAGCAATGACTGCACCCTTTGATAGTGGTATGGGTACAGTTCATGTCTTTTGAGTATCCGATGTACAGATCTAGTTGATATGCCAGTTCTGCGACTTAAGACACGGACCGATGTTGAAGGATCTTCTGCAACTAAATTCATAACCTCTTCATCGTTGTGTCGTCGTGGTCGTCCTTCACCTGCACCGCCTACGCCTGTGCCGGGTATCCTTCCCTCGGTGTATGCGTTATGCACTCTTACAAAAACTCGGTGGTCTGGATGTCTTCGATCGGGATATCTCTCCCAATAAAGTCGAGCTGCTTCTCTGCCGACACCTCTGCATTCGCCATAAATAAAATGCATGTCAGCATATTCGCGCGGTGTGTACCGAGACATTTTTTAATTGTCACTGCACTGCACGTTTGTCCGAATCGTTGAGCAAGCCAAAGTCACCAGTACACGTAGCCAATATCGCAGAGATCACCAAAACAACAAGTCCAATCAGTAGGCAAATTAAACAGAGTCCGGGGTCAGGCAGGGGTAAAGAAATGGCGGAGGTAAACACAGGCAGAATAAAAACAAAACGCATACGACGCACGACACGAGTGACGAGATCGTACTAAATCATTTCGAGATATTTGGAGATTTCAACGTTAGTAATGAAGGAGATAGCAATACCCTACCATATCTTTTCCTTATCACTCCTATTGTGCGTAACTCGACTGCGAGAGCTTCAACGGGTTTTTGTTAACAAACATGTCGCAGGTAAAAAAAGGGTCAGGGTTTTTTTACCTGACATGTTTGTGCTTAAAAACAAATCACATTTGAAATGTAAAAAGTTACATTTTATCCGTTTTTTAAGTTTTAATACCTTTTGTAATAGTATTAACGCAATAAAGTTTAAAAAAGTAGTTTAATGAAAATCTTCTTTGCTTCAATTAAAATTGAATATCTTTTTGTTAAATTATAGGATTTGATAGAGTGATACCATTTTGAAATCGGTATTTAGTAAGCATATTATTAAATAAATGGGCACTAACAGTGTAATACGTTTTTTTTACAAAAATCGCCCTTGAACTTGGATGGTATGTTAAAAATTCGGGTTAAAATTAGAGAAGAACTAACTTTTTCTTCAAAAGAGGTGAATTTACATAAAAAATCATAATTTATCGTGATAGCTCTAGTATTCAGCAGTAATTAACAGAAATCAAAATGAAAAAATAATGGTTTTTGTTGAAACTACAAACAAATTTGTAATAAAAGGTAGAAATTTCGTAAATAAAAAACAAAAAGGAAATATTTTCGGAACCCTTGGGTAAAAATGGTTAAAAAATTTAATTGTTATAGTTAATTATCTGGTTCATCGAATCCTGAACGGTGGACCACTACTTACGCCACACCCTGTATATACAGACAGGCTACATAGTGGGCTGCCTAATAGGTTTCTAGTCGTTAATTACGGACTTTACCGAGTTCCTAACTTGCTCGATTCTATTGCCAAAGTCCGTCTCTTGTCTATTTAATAGTGCACGAGCCAGCGTTATTAAAATTCGTCACTAATTTCACAGTGGAACAAAGAAAAGTAATACCTACATCAGAAGTTTTGTGTGGTATACTGTAAGACTAATTGAATGCTATGCCGATTGGAAACAACCATTTGGCACTGTGCACCTAGCTTCTGACGTTTCATAAGTGCCCATTTTGGTTAGTGTGAAATAAAATAATTTGATTTTGATTGATTCATTTGTGCAGTCGCTAGCAGGTCAAGCTCCACGGAACTGTCAAATTTCTCCAAGACCTAAAGCGCGGTCACTGTCGGATTGCATAGAAAAGAAAGAGACGCGCGATGACACAACGCTGGTAATTTATTGCAAAAAATGAAGCAATTATGGATTAACAAAAAACTATTCATTGGACTAAAAAATTAAAACACTATTACGTTAGTATGTTACTTGTAGAATAATCTGACAAAAAATCTGAATGTTTGCATGTATATTAGTATGGTTTCTAATACTTAAAAAAAAAAACCTGGTATATTCGTGTTTTTTTTCTATCACATCAAGTTAATTATGTTATCATTGTATTATGTTTTCAACACACTATTTAACTAGCATATATCCAGAAGAATATCATATATTTTTCTGATTTTGGTTACTGCAGTGGGTCATATATTTTTAGGCATTATAAATTTGCGTTTAGGTCATGTAGTCCCCTTAAAATGTTGAAGGTTAAGTTCAAAATCGAATGAGATAATCTGACAGTTTTTGGTAAGTCGATATGCTGGTGACTGTACATACCTAGGTACGAATAGAGCGTTTTCATATTGGTAGGTATTTGTATCAAATATATGGCAAAGTGATGCTTACGAAAAGCACAGTACACGAAGGATTCCGAACCACCGTACAATGTTTAACACTACATATTTTTATTATTTGTTGTTATAGCGGCCATAGTAGTAAACACTGTGAAAAGTTCAAGTGTCTGCCTATTACGGTTCAAAAGATACAGCCTTGTGACAGATGAACGGACAAACGGACGGACAGCGGAGTACGCAACCCTAAAAAACTTGATACCTCAATTCGAATGAACGAGCAAGTCACAGCACACACTGTCTCGCATTGTGTTCCAAATTTCTTTAACCGTGACATAAAAAAAAAAAATGGAAAATCTAAAAGTGCAAGCCTCATAATCTCATTCAATTCTATAAAAAATATACAACGAGCGAAATGTCCAGTCGGATTTTTTTACTAATTAAGTACAATTAAACCACATTGAATTAGAACATTATTTTCGACAGGACTAAGTTTTCGATACTACGCGTTGCATTTAAAAAATAATGGATTCGATGAGTTAGGTTTTTCGGAAGTTATCTTGACCACGCTAGGATCCATACTTACAGACACACGGACATCCACAGTATAATGTTTTTGAACAGTTTTTTCATTATTTTAAATCGCAAAATTTCTTTTGAAAATAACATGAGTGTTGAAACTAGTGTTTTTTCTTGACGTTTGTATGTGTATATTATTCTACGAATTATCGCACTTGAAAGTTGAAGTAAATAGAGACATTTTTAGCTCAAGGAATTACCTACTTGTTCTTTGTAAGGCGAGAGTAGAGCACTACCTCACGCGCTTCGCTTATGAGGCGTGCAATACACGTGAATACTTCACAGGATTTAAATCCGCAACTCGGTGTACACGTAAACAAATACGTTTAACAATCCATATTAAAACTAAACGCCGCGTCGGATGCAGACAGGAAAAGTTTTTTAGAATTTTTTCATCGTTTTGTTGCGCACATGTCCGGAATGCTATAGTAGGCCGAAAAGACTGACGGGTATGACAATATTCCGTGCATGACAGTGGCATTCCGAATCGCGGCCGCCATTGGACGGGAGTCAAATTTTATGCACATACCAGCGCTCTTATAGCGTAAACTACGATATGAATCATTTTGAAGCCTTTTACTAATCCATTGCTTCATAATTATGTTTGAAAAATGTGTCTGCTCAACAACGTAAAGAACGCAATGAATGTTGTTGAACGGTCAGTTAATTGTTTTAAATAGGTCTACTAACTGTAATTGTAATTTTAATAAATACTTCTATTCTAGTACCTACTATTGCTTTTTATGGTCTCGTAGATGGTGGAAAATTAGAGTATGCTCCTCGGGGATAAACGTGCCTTCGTCTTCGCGAACTTGAATCCCTCGCTGCACTCAGGATTTTTGTCTTATAACTGCCTCGCTTTGCTCGGGAGTTAAGTCTAGAATCCTTTGTTACGCTTGGGATTCAAAACAGCGCGGCGGCGGCGTGGCGGCGCCTGCGACATAGATACTGCATTATCCCCTTGGTGCATAATCTTCTATCATTGAAATTTAATAATAAAAAAAAACTCAGATTTTTCATCTTAGTCAGACATTAAAATATGATAAAAATAAAAGTTTTTAAGGGTTTTTATTACGTAAAGTATACAGTTACTAGTCTTTATTTCTGTCGTGGACGCGTATAACACAATCGCAATGATTCGATACTCAATATGAGTTCATCCAAATCACTTTGCGGAATGGCCGCCCACGTCCGTTGTAACAGGCGAAAAAGATTTTCTGGTGTGTACGGCATCCATTTTTGGCAGAGGTCTCCTTTGAAGCATATCCATGCGTACTCAATGGCATTCAAGTCTGGCGATTGAGCAGGCCATGGTAGGATGTTGATATATATAGATATAGGTGCGGTAAGAGTGCTTGCAATGACTCTGGCAGTGTGTGGACGTGCATTATCATGCATAAGCAGAAATGAAGCACCAAATTGGGTCAGCAAAGGAATGACAACATCTGATACAATCGTTTCAGCGTAAATCTGTGCATTGAGATTGCCTCTGATCTAAATCAGTTCGGTTCTTCCGCCGATCTCGGTACCCGCCCATATCATGATTGTTCCACCACTGTATGCATGGCTTGCTGCCATGATTTTAAACGTTCTTGACGTCAAGGGGTCCTCCAATACCGTATGCGTCCAGTATCTGGCCTCATAACGAGTTTAGTCAGAAAAACACACAAAACGCCACTCTTCTTCTGCCGAATTTCTGTGTTCACGAGTCCATTGTAAACGGGCTTTGCGATTGCGGGGCTCAATAGGTGGTACACGTAGCGGATCGGAGATTGACTTCATGCGAACGATTTCTTATGGTTTGATTGCTTATTAACATCCCTGAAGAGCTATGTACCCTCGTAACCAACATAATCGCGGTCATTGTACGATTTCGTCGACCAGTAATTTGTATGTAACGATCTTGTCTGCGTGTGGTGATGCGAGCTCGTCCTCCATGGCACTTTGCCATGCTGCGTGTCCGAAATCGACTTATAACACTCTGCGTAGTGCCCAGAGCGATTGCCACAGCACGTTGCCGAGAGCCAGCTTCCAACATTCCCACGGCGCTGATAATTTCTTCTCGGCGCAAATGACGTCTTCTCTATATAATAACGTTCTTTTGTATTGATTCCAGCCAGAAGTATGGCAGAATTTTTACTGATTTGGCCACAAACCCGTTGCAGGATTATATAGGAATACGACTTGACAGAAGATTTTAATTTTGACCGAAATTCAAAAACTTCAAATGACAAGATGTACTAAAAAATGTACATAGGAGTTACAAAAATACGAGGGCGGGTCAATAAGTCCGTGACTTTTGGAATAAAACACAGATTTTTTGATAAAAAAATAATTTTATTTTTCAACGTAGTCTCCCTTGAGCTCTATACACTTTGTCCAACGCTTCTCCAATTTTTTTATCCCTTCCAAAAAAAATGATTTGTCGAGGTCCTCAAAATACGAGTAGGCCTTTGTTTGCGAGATGACTTCATCATTGGAGTCAAATCTTTTTCCACCAAGCCATTTCTTCAGGTTTGGGAACAAGAAGTAGTCGCTCGGAGCCAAATATGGAGAATAGGGCGGATGAGGGAGCAATTCATAGCCCAATTCATGGATTTTTGCCATGGCAACTGCACATGTGTGCACCCTTGCATTGTCTTGGTGGAAAAGAACTTTTTTCTTGGCCAAATGAGGTCGGTTTTTTTTCAAATCGTCATTGAATCGGTCCAATAAGTTGGCATAATATTCCCCATTGATTGTTCTTCCCTTTTGAAGGTAGTCAATGTGGATTATCCCGCGTGCATCCCAAAAAACAGTCGCCATAACTTTATTGGCTGACAAACCCACCTTGGCCTTCTTCGGCGCCGATTCACCCTTAGAAACCCACTGTTTTGACTGTTGTTTGGTCTCTGGTGTGTTGTGATGGATCCATGTTTCGTCCACGGTTACAAAACGGCGCAAAAACTCCTCCATATTGCGATTAAACAACGCCAAACCTTCCTGTGAAGTTGTTACACGATTGCGTTTGTGGTCGACTGTGAGCAAACGCGGCACCCATCTTGCGGAAAGCTTTCTCATGCCCAAGTGATCATTCAAAATTGAAACCACTGAGCCATGCGAGATCCCTACGGCTTCCACAATCTCTCGCACTTTCAATCTTCGGTCGGCCAACACCATATCGTGAATTTTTTCGATTGTTTCGGGTGTAGAGACCTCAACTGGGCGTCCAGGACGTTCGGCATCTTCAGTGCTTGTACGGCCACAACGAAATTCAGTAAACCACTTTTTTACCATTGAAATCGATGGTGCAGAGTCCCCATAGTATTTATCAAGCTTAGCCTTGGTCTCGGTAATGGTTTTTTTTCGCAAGAAATAATGCTTAATAAGCACATGAAATTCACTTTTTTCCATTTTCTCCTCAAATTAGTGAGTATTCTGATAAAAATAGCTGTCAAACACAAACTAACTGACGCAGCAAGTTTAAATTTTGACAGGAGTCAACTGACAGATGCCTGTTGACAGGAGCAGTGTTGCTGTTTCAGTAAAGAGGTCAGTAATTCAAAAAGTCACGGACTTATTGACCCGCCCTCGTATCATTAAAAAGCTTGATTTTTAGTAACTAGCAAAAACGTACTTGATCCCCTAGACACTTTTGATGTGTGTATTTCAGTGTGATAAGGTAGACGTGTTTTCCTATACGAGTATTTTAAAAAAAAGCTTACCCAGTGGTCCTATAAAGTTAAGCCCCCATTTGTCGAAATAAATACAAAACATTTCGACAAAAATGCTCCCCATTTTCCCCAACGACAAAAATAGAACTTCAAAAATAAAACTTCACCCGTAAAAATAAAAATGTGCCTAGAGTAATTTAAAATGGCAAAAGACTGTCGCGGCCATCCATAACCTTAAAATATTCTTCCTTGTGTGGTACACATTCATAAATCTTCATGAGCCGCCATCTTGAAAGTGCATTTACCACGTACGTAGGTAATTTCGACGCGTTGCTGGCAACATTTATCATCATTCGCACTGGCAACACCAAGGAAGATGTATCATGTTTGGAACTATGTGTGCTTAAGGTGGCTTATGGCTTCTTATCTTTTTAGCCAGGTGTTTGATTATAATTGCAAGTCGGAAAGAAAAATAAGATTGAATTGCTTAGAAAAAATTCATAATATCTACATGGAGGTTTACTTTGTTGATTTATCTCATCTAAGTCTAACAGGTCAATTAACGACAAATGCTTCTTTTTTGGGCATTGGAGAACAGGAAAGCAGACCATTACGTAGTTTCGTTCAAAATTTTGCATTTTCAGTAATATATTTTATACCTAATATAGTTTTAATAATGTAATTATTTTATTATAACAGCAATTAGGAATGCTTCAAAATCGCCGGACGAGAATCAAAATTTGCCGCAAACACAATTTGCTGCCTATTATGCTCAAATTCCGTGTCCCGTAGTTACTCTATCCTATAAACGCTTAATTCTATACGAACCTAACAAAACAACCTTTATTAATAGCATTCACTTAACTTTTACCTCTAAAACGACATCAAAACACCTCCTAAACTTCATGTTCTCTTAGTAATAGCAATTTAAATTTACGATATTACAATAAAATTTTAATCTCACCTTAAAAGGCGTGGCTCATAATATATTCTTTCCCATAATTACACTTCCGAAATTAATATAACCTGGGATATTTTGTACCCGCGGTCTTTTGTCCGTGAACTTTGTGGCCGGGAGTGTAAGATAAAGTATAATAATAGGGGTCTATACGACCCTAGTAAGAGGGAAATTACTTACCGAAACGATGCCTCCTCGACTGGTTATTATTCTGTAAAGAAAATAAAGAGTATATTATGCGTGTATTTGAAAATGGTTTATATTGGTTTTTATTTTAAACAGTTGTGGGATGGCAGTGCCTATTTATGCTACAAAATAATATTTATTCACTCGTAAAGGCATCGTAATTTTTTTAAATAATGTTTACCTACTTAGAGGCATGGGTAGGTAAGTACAAGAAAATGCCATTCACGAAAATCGAGGAACTTCGTGGAACAAATTAAGTTATTTTAAATTGAGATACACTGCTTCGCAGCCGGTACCAGGAGCAAAACTCTACCAGAAAAAACTGAGAGCAGCATTACAATTAATCCGACTCTCAGCCGCGGATTAACGTGACACGAGCCTTAAATCCCCGAGCGCCGTTCGTAAATTAACCCTGAAATTGTACAATACATTCCACCAGCCAGTACTAATACAATTTCAACACGATTTCAATTTTCGAAGTCCAATGTGAAATATTACTTCAAGCTCCTCTGCCGTTCTGGTATCCTGGTGGAGTGGTTTATGAATTAAAGTGATTTTTCATTGCTTCTTTGGTCCAATTTTAAAAGAAAATATCTACATATTTCACTTTTTCGACTTGCAATTCGAAGTTAAAATGAGTTAAAATAGAAAGTTATTAGGCGCCATTTAGGAAAAGTTAAAATATTGTAATGAAAAAGTTCCTCCGTTGAGAAGAAACGGTTACTTTATTGGGTTCACATCTAAATGTCAAATGTTTATCATAACCAACATTTTTTTAATATAAAGTTGAAACAAATTCGGTATTCACGTGCTTACCACACAAAGCATTATTATTATTAGAGACGGCATTATGAATTTATTAGTAGGGTCTTGAGAGAATACTCTTAAAATATCTATACGAAGTTATGCTACCGAACATTTGATATCTCCAATTGTTTGCACTAGGTAAATTGTGATCGTAGAACAAAAACTTCCGACTGGAATCGCCAACAAATCGCGTTAAAGTGCCCATGAAAAATATGACTACTTCTGTAATGAGGTGGAAGACCATTCTAGATAAGTTACAGTTATAAAGCGCTAGAAATATGAATTATGCTCGAACATGCCCGCTGAGTTTGGATAGTTAGGCTTCACACGTGCTTCTAGGGGTGACACACTGGTTATAAAAATGGCGAGCAATTAAACCCTTTTGTTTTAAGATATTAATTTGTTGTAATGTGAGGAACCAAGAGGGATAAAGCAAGTCGAACTATAGAATAACAATTTTAAAAATACAAATGCTATTTTGTTTTTGCTCTGGCAGAGGAACAATCATCAGCTGTCATTATTGTAATTCATAATAATATGCAAGTCATCAACCTGAGGAAATAAAAAATGAGGTACGATATGAATCGTAACCTCTCTGAAGGCGAGTCGATTAGTGAGCGCTTTCTTTTCCCATCGGCGCGTCAATATTAACAAAACCATAATTATGATACCCTTATTTCCCATAGGGCTTCGAAGGCCAGACCATAATCGTGTCATAGAGTAAACAGAATATTTTGAAAGAAATTGGTATATTATAACAATTAGGCAAAAAAAAACTGGAAAAAAAAAACTGAGCTAAGTTAAGCATAATAGTTATCAGTGAGTTTTTATAGTTTAAACTTAAATCTGTTGATAATAAATAAACTCGATAGTTTCATTAGTATGTTGAAATGAAATGAAATGAAATTTATTTATTTGCGAGAATATAGGTATGTTGAATGAAAACGTAAACGGACTAGGCTTTGTGAAAGCATGAGTTGTGCTACGAGTTTCGTAGCAACGCGTCACGTAGCAATCATGCTACGATTTTTCGTAGTTTGTAAGGGACGCATAATATTGACAATTTTTTTTAAGCCTTAGTTGACCTTTTAAGTCATTGAAATTGAAGTTGAAATAACTGGAAGATTTTATTTTACTGATTATTTTATGCAAAGTTGGCTTTGTGAGATACTTTTTACATGCGAAAAAAACATGTTTTTCGCAAAATCTATCTGCCAAACTACCGTTCGGTGTGTGTCACCTTTTCTCAATTAATGACGTCACACGCGCCCGCCGCAATAAATATTGATAACGCAGTTCCGTTCGGACAACATGCTGCTCTGACGTTTTAGTGATGTAACTCTGCTAGTCGTATGACAGCCTAGTACTTTGTGTGTTACAGCGATACTGTGGTTTCACACAGACCGTTAACGATTTAATAAGCACATACAACCCAGAGTACGTAATTTAAATTAACTTAACATTCATCAACATCCTCCTATGCTTATTCCTATTTATTTTGCCAGCACATTATACATACATAATTTACATCTCTATCAACCGCCATCATAGTATCCACTTCCTTCTTAACCATAATAATTATAACCTTCCACGAATCCCTCCATGTTTTAAATGAATTTCTAATTATTATAATATTAAACACATGGCTGAACATAATTAGTTGTTGGTGCATTCTAATCAGTAGGTAATTAAGTTATAATGCAGCTAATTATTACTCGTCTCATTAAACAGCATTAGTGCGGGTTCAAACACCAAATAATCAGCTTTATTCGAATTATACTCGATTATTTTGTTGTTGGACCCACTACTAAGTACTAATAATAGAACACAGGCGATGAAAATTCCGATATACGCAAAATATGATAAAATATTTTCATGCATTGTCCAAACAAAATCTAAATAAGAATTTCACAGTTAAATAGTCAGCGAGCGCGACATAAACTATCATAAATATTGTTCTCATACACACGTTTACGGCGACGCGACGTTGGCGTTAAATCCTCCGATAACACTGCCAACAAAGAGGCGGGAAAAAAATAAAATGTGTCTAAATGACTGAACCGCGCCCATACGCGACACGGAAGTTATTAAAAATGCATAGTTTTCGCAGTATCCTCATTTGACACCGTGCCTGTTATTTTGTTACGTAGAACAGGCAACTTGATTAACTAGCAGGTTTAATGGCTGACAAGCAAAAGTAATGCCTCGTTTATTCTCGTTTCATATTTTAATATATGTTTTGTGAATTTATGATGATGACTCGACAGTCTCGACATTGTTTTACATATCGCAAATGAATGTTTTGTCACGACCCAAATACGTTCTTAAAATGTGAGGCAAAAAAGGTTTTTGAGCCGAGTACAGACAATATTTAATCAAACTCAAAATTCACACAGCTAAGGGTTTCAGAGGAATTTAATACCTTTGTACTTACTTCGCTTATGTCAATACTCAGGTACCTCTTCAACTGACTTATCTTCATCTTAAACGGCCAAAAGAAAGGACTACATTTGAACATTTAATGGCTACCCAGGTTTTTCATGTGCTTCACATTTTCGATTAGTCAAACCGAAAAAAGGACGATATTTTCCTGTTCTACCATAAAACCGTATTTAATATAACTTATACCTACTACCTAACGTAGTATTCTATATTTTGTCCAATCGATCGAAAGTGTGGTGACTGGTTATCAAGCTTTCCATTTTGAGGTAGAAAACAGGTCATTTAGGTTCAGTTAATGGTCCGCTCCTGGATAGTCCTAGATCCTAGAGACTAAATATGTACAATTCAAGCATGAAAAGCAGGCAAAACTTTAAGTACGAAATATTCCTTTCAATATTAAATACAAAAGTTTCATCGCTAACTTCAATAATATCGACAACAACCCGCTAAGTTACCTCTAATTAATTGCTATTCATTACGGCACCCGAAACCCGATCATTATGAGCCACATAAAACAGGCAACGGGCTCACCTACCTGCTGCCTCCCTGCCAATATCCACCCCACCCACTTAAAAGTCGCGCCGAATTCACAGATACTGGCACCAACGAAAATATAATATAAAATGAACAGATAAACTGCCAGACGTAGGTAGGCTGAACAATTTTATGCTTTTGCGTAAAAAAAAGAATGTTATGCTTCTAGAACCACTCAAGGACGACGGTTTGAGACCTTTGCTTGCCTACTTTAAAGAATATTTCAAAAATTAACACACAATTATGTACACTGTGGTCAACATTGGACAGACTTCCGATATCCATTAATGTTGATTGATTTCTCTTCATACAAAATTAAAGAGAGAGCTTTTGCAAAAATTAAATTGATGAGTTTTTTGCTAAGTTAATTTGATTCAACCCTTTTTAATATTACTTTCTGTGGAGTTCAACACGTTATGTAGTAAGTAGTTATACAATAAATGCGAATTTAATTCAACGCATTCATTTCAAAATCACGAATAAGATTTCTCCATTTCATTTGTGTGTTCTAATTCCGAAAGTTCGGAACACCGCCATTTTGAAATTAATGTCAGTCAACATAACCAAGTTCTAGATTCAAATATTTGACGTGCGATACGTTGCTCCAATCAACTGTGTAACAAGGCTTCGAGGCAGCCAATAATTTGTACACATTTTGCCGTATCCTATCTCCATACTAACTCAATAGTGGTTTGAGGTCCGAAGGCTACGCGCAAACTGAAATTCAAGATACATTTTACAAAATACGAGCCAATTTCACAACTGTTATGTCCAAAACACAAAACGTTCTAAATAAGGTTTTGTAAACTTTAAATAAGCTTAGTAGTGACCAGCGACCCTTTGTTGCGATTATTTCCGTAAATTCCGGGGCCTTTGCAATCTGTATTATGTATTACCCCTAATCTTCTTAGAGGTTTAGGTACATACAGGAGTATGTACCTAAACCTACTACGCGTATCTACTGCGTAGTTTTGAACAAAAATAAATATTCTCTCCTTGTTGCGAATATAGAGTTACTTTTGCTAGACTTTGATTGGTCGTATAACAGTTTTTATAGGGCGTTATTGGATTTAGCATAAAAGTATTTACCTGCCTATTTTGGGTTCCCTTGGAGATAGGTACGATTTGAATATTATTTTAGTGAAAGGGTTATATGGCAATCTCTTGGAAATAGGTTTAGTATTACTTTTAGTATTTTGATAAGTACGATTGTAAAAGGTAGACAAGCATTGAATTATAATTTAGTTTTCCGAAACCTAATAGTGATATCGGTATTTGGAGACATGGCATTATCTTGTTGCTATCAACCATCTGTGGTTACCTGTTATTTGCAACATAACCAGCGGGGTACTTGCGTAACATACTTCAAATGACAATTGATCGGATTTTGTCAGTTCAGCCACGTCCATTGCGTTATTTACGTTGTTGAGCAGACGAATTGATTAAACCTATGAAGCAATGGCTTAGAAATATCATTCTCGAATTGTGATTGAAACCGTGTTACCGTGTAAATTAGTGTGCTGTATGGTGTTTTATCTATTGTTGGAGATAATATGTTATTGTTTGGTCTTACCTATTAATTCATTTCATCCCACATGATTACCTTACGTGCAATACGTTCGAAGTACCAGGCTACCAGGAACTACAAGAGCACGCAACTAATAAAACAGCGGAAAGTATGAAAGCATAATGTAAACAAACGATTTTCCCTTGAGACTGCACCGGTGCGAGTATAGTAGAATGTCTAGTGCAGCCGACAGATGGAGTAGCGATTTATCTATTAGCGAATCAGAGATATGGGACGCTTGGCACAATGCCAGCGACTTATGCATTCATGGGGTGACTAAACAGGTAACGTTGGTAGAAAAAAAACTTTTTATCGGCAACTGAAAGTGGGAAATTTGAATTTTCCAACAACGTGCTTCATTGTTACGTGAGACTGGGACATTTTTATGATTTTCATTTGAATTGACATTATTTAGGTGTTCATAACTGTTACTTGACCTAAAGAAAAAAGACTAGATATCAAAATATAAGTCGGTGAACTGGAGAAACTAATCCTTATAAAATAAAGGCTAAAAGCTCACTGGCACGTAATCTACAACAATTTTAAAATCATCGCAGCGGTCTCCGTGTACTAGCATACTAAAGAGTAAGACAAAACGCGAATTTGCGGCAACAGGATAAAATTGTCGGTAAAGATGGCGGCGTCCCACGATTCTGCTGCTCGACACAATTGGCGTCTCGCTAGGAACTAACGCAATTGCGCCGCGCTGCTAAAATCACGTATATCCCAACGGGCTTATTTAGTTTTTTGTTTAAGAATAAATTGGCTGGCTCTGAGCTGCCATTGTTATATGTTATAGCAGTAGTAATCATGTTCAATTGTTGCCAGCTAATGTTGATTGCAAGAATGGAACAATATTTGTTTCAATCACTTCTGTCTGGTCATGTTTGCTTGGTACTCTCGAATCAATTGAGAGAAAAAATATTGGGAATATTGTTTTATCATGGAAAATTGAATCTATTCAGTAAAAATGAAATGCTATGCGTTTGTAAGCGCATCAGTTCAGAACGGTGGGACCAATTTGGAAAATATTTGTTTTAAAATGTTCGTAATAGTCCGAAACAGGCACTTACGAAAAAAATATATTGAAAAGTTGTTGGGAATATTAGAAAATACGGGAAAACTGAAAGTGCATTTTTTTTGGGAATTATTTGGACAGCGTCTGTCGGGTCAGTACTTTTCTAGCTAGTATTCAATAAAAGCTATCATAGGTTTTGTTTTAACCTAGCCCGGAAGTTATACATAAAACCATATAGGTTAATAACTAACTGCATGCAGTTAGGTCATCCGGCTATTTACCCATCATTACCCATGGGGCCGCAGTGAATCGATATTATCTGCCCACGCCCTCCGTACAAGATATATAAAATTTTATGCAAATGAAACCTTTTTGGGATCTGCGTTACGAAATTACGGTGTGCTAACCCAGAATCATATTTAATTATCTCAGAAAAGGTTGCGTATGAAGTTAAAGAAACTAAATTAATAAAGGGCAAAAATTCACATTCCCACCTTTAGCGTAAATTAAATTAAATTCTGGCATCACAGAAGATTTTTAAAGACATTGTAGGTCGGCTTCTAAACTTAACCTTTTTTAAATTGTTGTTTAAAAAATGAATACTAAAATGTCTATGCCCAAGCATCTATTTTTTTTAAGTTGCAAAGGTGAATGAATCATTCTGCCTCATTCGGACAGCAGTCAAAGGTGGCAGCCTAGTGAACGCAGCGTCAATTAATGACCACGGCAACAGACGTAAAGCCTTACTCAATTACCGCCACACTCTAACTCATTTAATGTCGCTGAATGACGGCAAATGGACTTAAATGACAGCAGGATATACCACTACTGTTGCGCATTGAAAAGGAGAAAGAACATTTTTACATATACATAGGTACAAAACACGTAGAAATTATTTTTGTACCTACTTTTATCTATCCCCTGAAGCCCTTTGGATGGTTAAGAGAAGGAAAAATTAAGGAGAATATTTATATAGGCATAGAACCGTACCCTAATTGTGTTACACACGATCAATTACAATCTGAATCATTTTGAAGGACCCACTGCTTCATATGTTCGAAAAATTGCTTGATAATGTAAATAACGCAATGAATGTTGTTGAACTGTCAAAATGAAAGCCATTGTTACTGTTAGTGTTTTACACAATTACCCCGCCGGTCAATGTGGCGACGCTTAAGGGAGGCTTATGTCGATGTTGATGTCCAGCAGTGGACGTCTTTCAGCAGCAATTATGATGAAGAGGCACTCTGTGCAGATGACACCTAGCAACCCCTTTTTTTTTTTTTTTCTTGATTGGGAAATCATCAAATGACCTCTCCCGCTCTGGGCGGAGCGGAAGGGCGTGTCAGACTCTTACTGACTAAAACCCACCCGTGTTCCTTCAGTTGCCTGTGCGCCAGGGCCACGGTAACTCTTTCGAACAATCCGCGACCCCGGCAGGACCTAGCTACCCCTAAGTTTCACTTGCACCGCCAATCATTAAACACGTTTAGCGTTAACCGAGGTTTAAGCATCATTCCGTCTCTGTCATCTTCAAACATTTGACAGAAACAACTTAGGCCCACTTTCACCGCCAATCACTAATGATTGGCGGTGAAAGTGGGTCTAAGTTGTTGGCGTAAAAAGCAGGGGTTGGAACAAACACGCAACATGTCAGATTCAAATTTTTGTTACAATTTTTAATTGAATTAGGAGTCTTTCGTGCAGTTGTTTCTTTATCGTGCGAACATGTTCCGCATACAGGTACACAATTCAAATACCGACCTCGTCGAATGCTGAATCGTACGTTTAGTTTTTAGCCGCTATTCGGAACTAGGCTTTGACGTTTGACGTTCGAATGGTTGGTTAAAAATGAATGTGTCTCAATGGTTTAGATACCTCTGTGCACTGTGCAAATGTTAAGAAATATTTTTAGGAAACTATTTTGTCAGGCTTCTAAAAAGGATTTTAAGGTTTTCTGAATAAATTCAGCGTAATCAATTATTGTTATATAAGAATACTAGTGACCCGCCCCTGATTCACACAGTTTTTACGACTTGACTCAGCATTGAGATTTTATTATTATATGTACTAATAATAATGTATTATACACAAACCTTTCGGAATAAATTCTCTAAATGATGGTGAGCTTTGCATCAAAATCCGTTGCATAGTTAAGAAGAACAACGCGGTCACATAGACAAACACAAAAAGCGATTTAAATTTTAAAATATGTATAGAAAATAAATAATACTTAAATTGAAGTCACTCACGGAACTATAGGTAAACATTCTTATAATTATACGTATGTAATAATTCAGATGAAATGGAAGAACGGAGTTATAAAACTTTATCAAACCCCTCTATGGTTTCAAAACGTTAACATCATTTTCTATTAAAGTTCAGGAGTGCTCAACCTTTGGCATCGGATACTCCCGAGGGGTGAAACCAGATCGTGCTTAATTAACCAAAGGGTTAAAAGTCAATTCTCGATAGTCTGAAGTTGCAGAAATTATGGTAATTAATAATTAGTGAGTTTATTGTGGAGGGACGCCTGCCATCAGCCGCGGTTCTTGGGAAGACGTCTGGGAAGTTGGATAGTATTTTAAATTCGTTGAAGAATTTCGCTTCGCTGGAGAGGAGTTTGGCGTGCTACAAATCAGCATAATTTTAGTTGCGTTCTATAGCAAAATTTAGATTTTTTAAACGCAGGTTATGACCCCATAAGCGACGGTTACCCTTGACATTTAGAGGAACCCTAACACTTTTAGGCATTAGAAGCAATAAATCGTTCGAGTTCTCCAAATACTTTAATTATAAAAATAATATAGTTAACAAACCTAGGTAAAGTTAATTTGAATTAGGTGAATTCAACCTTCACACAAAGAATATAACAAGAAATAAATTGAATAAGCGTCTAAGGAAATAAATTACAAAGTGTCTGCCTTTTCTTCTATCTCTACCTACACACATCGCACTATACGTCTCGAGAGGTTTAAACAATAGATTGTTCACAATAAGCGTTCGACGGCACGAAACGACTCCTAAACTGCGCCACGTATTCAATACTATTCAAATCTTTCAAACACACATTTTATACGGTATTGAACGATCGACGAGTTAACCGAAACAACCTGACGTAGTAGGAACCAACTTTACGTTCGAAATTTGAAATACAGAATACAGTAGTCATTTCATCATTTTGAAAACGGGAAATTAAAAAAGTTAGACGGGGTTGGTGGTCCCTGTCGTCTGTTAACATTTTTCTCGAGAAAATCTGAACCGCTTTGAATGCAAATTGGGCGTTTTGTACTCCGAAGGCGTCGCTTTTTTAATTATAATTATTTAAAGCTTTGTACCTCCTTCTGCCTATTTCGGGAACACGGGATAAAGGTTGTCAACGGACCCGTTTCAGCTTTATGCCTACACATAACTTAAACAGTTTAAAGGACCTTTCCCACTAATTGCACTCAGGACACTACTCACATGACAGTGGAAGTTTGGATTTTCCAAATTGCATTTCCACGTTTCACCACGTTATGAAGCAAATAATAATTCATAAACTTATTAAGTTAATTCAGCGGTGAATAAGTTCGTTAAGTTGCATAATATTCTCAAAGTGGAGTCGAGAGCAAATGAATGGAGTACCGCGTATAATTTTACAAAGCCATTGCAGCCGTAGCTAAGATTTCCTGTAGGCAACTTACAGGTACTTCAAGTTATAAGCGCACACGTATTTCCAACTCAATGTAGACGGAAAGAATAAAGCCTTGAATACACTAGGGGTAAATGGAGCAACATGTTGCGGAACATGTCCCTCAGCAGTTGCCCGACATGTTTCGGGACATTCCACGTAGTTACGTGGAATGTCCCGAGACATGTCGCGGAACATTATGCTAGTCAATGTTTATAGAAATGGCGCTCGAGGAGGTTGTGGCGATTACTGTTGCGTATATACTTATTTCGAGCAGTTTAGCGACACGTAATCCAAAACGGAGGTGGTGGATGCAGAATTACTTACTACATCGAGAAAAAAGAATTAATATTTTCAGCGAGAAATAGCGCGGCACTAACGCGCAACACGTGTGTTCGCTTTCGGACTGGGCGCTAGCAACATTTTCCGCTTCACGTCAATGCGTCTCAAGATGTTGCGCGTCATGTTGGGGGACATTTTGTTTCCTGGTGAGTGGTGTAAGTAGACGTAATCATATTCGTTCGTGAAACTGGCACTAAGACTTATGTAACTTGTTTTAATTATTTTTTGGTTTCCGACCTTAGGAAAAACGGAACCTTTATAAGAGCACTTTTTAGTCTGTTTGTCACAAAAGTTTTAGGGTTAGGTGTCCAAAGGGTGCCAACGGACTCTTATTACTAAGTCTCCGCTGTCCGTCCGTCTGCCTGTCAGCGGGCTGTATCTCATGAACCGTAATAGGTAAATGGCTGAAATTTTCACAGAGTGTTGTATTTCTATGGCCGTTATAACGAAAAATAAATTTTAAATTAAGGGGTCTCCATACAAGAAACGTGTTTTTTCAGCGTTTTTTTCCTTGTGATACGGAACCCTTCGTGTGCGAGTTGGACTCGTACATGGCCGGTTTAATGGACCTTTGCGAATTTTTGTTCAAAACTGTCCAAACTTTGTTCTGGGCATGATAAGCCCTGTGTATTCATTGAGTGCTCATACACACGAGCGACACGCGTCAACAGCAAAAGTAAGTGCAGCCGTCGACGAGTGTCGACGCGTGCCGTCAATGCGTATCGGTGGTCAACAACATGCCGCTCGTGTATTTAAGCACCGTACTCAAATACACGAGCGGCACGTTGTCGACGACAGTCGCCGACGCGTCTACGACAGCCGCCCGACGCGTTGACGACAGCAGCCCGACGAGTCGACGGCTGCAGTTGCATCTGTCGTTGACGCGTGTCGCTCGTGTGTATGCGCACTAAGGCGTCACGTTTATTAGGACAGAAGGATCATGAGGTTTGTGTGTTTTTTCTTCGGGTCTTGTTTACCGCAAATAAACGTATTTTCTTTCTTTCTTTCAGGTTAGACTCCCCGTATTCCACTACTGATATTTACGATAATAATGCAGACCTTTTTTTTTGAGTTGCAAATCATCATATAACTTCTCCCGCTCTGGGCGGAGCGGGAGCGCGTGTCAGACTTTTACTGACTAAAACCCCCCATGTTCCTTCAGTTGCCTGTGTGCCAGGGCCACGGTAACCCTTAACGAGAAACCTGCGAGCCTGGCAGGAATAATGCAGACCTGCGGGTCTATTCTGTAGAAACCAGCGAGCCTGGCAGGAATAATGCAGACCTGCGGGTCTATTCTGTAGAAACCTGCGAGCCTGGCAGGAATAATGCAGACCTGCGGGTCTATTCTGTAGAAATCTGCGAGCCTGGCAGGAATAATGCAGACCTGAGGGTCTATTCTGTAGAAACCTGCGAGCCTGGCAGGAATAATGCAAACCTGCGGGTCTATTCTGTAGAAACCTGCGAGCCTGGCAGGAATAATGCAGACCTGCGGGTCTATTCTGTAGAAATCTCGTCATGAAAACTTAAGTGAAGTGAATTGTCATTCCACCTGATGGTAAGGATTGACACTATCGACTTCTCACTACAAGTTCACTTCATCTAAATTCACACGGTGAGATTTTTACTTAATACATTAGTTAGCCGGGTACTGGCGATGGCGGTGCTGTCAAAAATTGTAAGATCTTATCAATTTCCATCGCAATTTCGTTAAATCTAGTTAAAGTCACCGGGCCAGACAACCTTGCTGCACTATACTCAATACCATAGATATCCGACTCAATACTCATCTAATTTGCATTTGTTTTGATTACTGACAGATGCTTGCACTGACTGGACACTCGAATCTATGTGACTCTTTCTTCAAAACACCATAAGACATGGTCCTCACATGATCTGACCAAGATTATGTCTGGACTTTAAAAAGAGATTTTGACTCGTGAGTTTCTTTCGCCATTTCTTCTCAGGGGTAGTTAGATACGAAATGTCGACTCCATCTACTTAGCTTATTTTTTTCTTTAAAATGACTTGTAAAAGTGATTCCGATATCGTATTTGCAGAATAAACTTTTTTTTTTTTTTTTTTAACAAATCTAATACTAATACACGCTGTAAGTTATTATCTTACGACCCACTTAAGTGGACAATGACGCCGCACAGTGTTTTTATTGCCCCAAAAATGTGACATCAGTTTTGTATTGAATATTTCTACTCAATAGTTTACCAAAAATGCACGAGTAGAACTCCCAGGTGCCAACTTTGAATCCTCTATTTTTTTTTTAATCATTATGTTTTCGTGACCTTAAAGGTGAAAACACAGAAAATAATTCGTTCAAAAAAAAACTGTACATAATTGAGTGTTGTTTGTATTGCAGATTTATGAAGCAATTCTAGGCGCATATTTTCCCATTAATATTTAATCAAAAATGACAAAAAAAGCCACAAAAAAATATGTTGAACCGAAATCAGTATTTATTTATTTTTATTTTTTCTAGGTAGAATCTAGTAGTAGAATCTCTGTCTAGTACAAATAGATTCCATAAACTAAGGTTTATCACTCACAAAAATATTACTTTCAACTTGGGCCTAGGTTTCGTGTAAATGATTTTCAAAAATATGTGTTAGGGTTGACACTATTTTGACTTTTTGATACATATAGTTTTTATTACATAAATCAGCACCTTTTTTATGTTAAATATACGATAGAACAGTAACAATTAATATTAAAACACTTTTTACGTGAAATTGAAAAATAGGTTGACTACTGTCGGATAAACCCGTGCCTGTAAAAGAATGCCAAGTACAATCTCCTTCCGTTAGGTATGCTCTCCGAACAAGCAGCCGAATCCAGAAATAAATTCTGACGTTGAGACAGAGAGCTACACTGCCGGAAAATGGACACGAACGAATTATTTTTAGTATTTTGACCTTCAAAGTGACGAAAACTTTAGGATTTAAAAAAATATGAGTATACAAAATTGGCGCATGGGAGTTCTACTGGTGCATTTTTTGTGAACTATTGAGCAGAAATATTCAATAAAAAGCTGATGTCACCTTTTTGGGGCAATAAAAACACTGTGCGCCGCAGTCCCGGTGAGATAAACAGCTAATTCCGTGGCAGCAGCTCTGAGCCGCCCCCCTCACTAAACGCTGCACTGCCCTTCGACCAGCTCATTATCGCTTTTTGCTAATATTGCTTGTTTGCTTTGTTGTTTATATTGCCTATGTCTGTCGTCATTTGAATAAATAGCTAAACCTGTAGTAGCGCAAAGTCTTCACTAAACTCTTTATTGCTAATAGTGTCGAAAAATGGAATTGAATGAAAATTAAATTAAAATTGATCATATTGTGTGTTATTACCCGACTGCGGCGAATCCCAAAAGGAGGGTGGTGTTTTACATGTAAAATTTACTTCAAAGGTTCGTAATGGATCCCTCCTAAATACAGACACAAAAGGTGTTGCACCCAAGGATCAGAATTTGATTCGATCACGAGTCATGATTGAAGGCTGAAAGTCATAGGAGATTTATTTATCAGCATGTATTTGATCAGAAGAATCAGGAAATCATATTCGATGTTTGCCATCGATTTTAGCTTAAAAGTGGGTAGTGTAAGTCCGCTGGACCAGTGTGTCCACCCGTCCAGATAAGCAGCTAATCCCGGCAAAGCGGCGTTAAACCGCTTACTTTGTGTGAACATCCTACAACTTTCTGCGCGCCTGGTAGAGCCGTGGCAAGAATTTTACTTTGTCGTACAAAAATAATATTGAGTCTTGGGGGACGTGTAGGTTTTTATTTACTTTTCTTATTAACCTTCCTGTTTCCGCCTTTCCCCAGGCTATAAATGTATGTTTTAGCAGATATTTTGTGCTTTCCATTCGAATGTTCGATATCGAGCTTAATTAATCACAAACTCATTGTAAAATATTTTTGACCTGTTAAAGTGTTTGTACGTAAAAACCTTCTTACAGAAATAAATATAATTCATCAAAATACCCTTTTACCAGTCATTGCAGTGATTTATTTTCATGTCGCAAAAGCTGCCAATAAAACTAAGTTTATAATCGGGATTATAGTATCGGTAAGTAGGTACTCAATTTCAGCAAAGCAAATCGCACGTGAAGTTATTTCCCTGTAGGTTGAGGCGTCTCCTTATTTACGGTTGCTATCAACGAGAAGTGTGTGTCAAATTTAAAACAAAAATACGGACACGTCTCCAACCTCTAAATAAATTAACAGACAACATTGCTATATTATTTTCACAAGAACTTAGATAGCCGCATGTTTTTCTAAATTAAAAAAGTTCTTTTTGCGCGATTTTTGTTTAGGAAAATGTACATTGGGTTATTTAGGTAACAAACGATACTTTTAAGAAATATAAAACGGTAAATTCACAACGTTTAAGTACAAGTTCATGTAAACATTTAATCTGTCTCACCAGCAGTGTTAGCAAACACAGAATTTAGGAAAACGAGCTTAATTTTTAATTAAGGAAATGATCACCATGAGACTCGCACATACCAGGGCAGCATGGAACACAAGGGAGGAGGTCTAAACTCCAGTGGGTATAACAAGGCTGTCAAAAATGATGATGATGAAGTGTACCCTGGACGTGGTAGAGGGTTGACTGACCACGGTATTTAAAAGTCACCCGTGAAAACTCTTCTAATGCACCCCTGTTGATTCGCAAACAATTTTGAAGGAAAGCATACCTTTTGTGACCTCCCATGAAATAGCTGACATATATTATTTAATTAGTGCGCCGCAGCCATCACAGAGTGGATTTTTTTTTTTAAATATAAAGCCATTTCCATTCGAAAGCCAAAATCGTAAAAAAAAAACTATAAACTTTTTGATGTTACTGTAGAATTTTAATCTAAAAACGTTACTGTAGAAAATGCAATTTTGACATAGGACATCGGATCACTTTTACACGACATATTAAGAAAAAATAAAGCAAAATGGAGTCGACGCTTCCTATCTGACTACCCTGAGAAGAAATGGAGAAACAAACTCAGGGTCAGTCTTTTAAAGTCCACACATAATCTTGGTCAGATCAAGTAAGTTTTCGCAAAATGGTAGGTTATTTGAGAGTTCATCAATATCTATTGATCGTTAATACCTACGTCATATTATTTTAATCTTCTATACCCATATATAAAAATCTCGTGTCACGGTGTTTGTGGTCGCACTCCTCCGAAACAGCTTGACCGATTTTTATGTATTTGGTAAGTATGAGAATAGGTCTTAAAGTACATTTTATACCGCTCCCACGGGATCGAGACTTAAGGCTCGTATACACTGGCGCGACGCGACAGCGTGACACAAAGGCACCGCGTACCGCGCGACGGGCCGCGCCTTTGTATCGTGCTGTCGCGTCGCGCCTGTTTGCGGGAAGAGCCTTAAGTGACACCGCGGGGCGCAGCTAGTTAAATTCTATTATGTCACGAAACTAAAAAGCAAAAGCGAATATCTACAGAAGACTATAAGGGCACATACACAAGCACCCGGAACCACTATGGACAGACCATACGAAATATTTATTGAGTGTAGGGACCGTACCCACTATCTCAGTCCCTGCTAATTACATCTTTGCCAAGCAACTCAAACGCGAGCATATTATGTAAAATGTAATTAAATACGCCATCACATAACATCACTAGCTTAAACCATCTAAAGCGGGCCACGCATAATGTATGTTATCTGCCCATTCATAAGACATTCATTAGATACGAAATTCTGAAACATCCAGCCTCACTCATTCATGTCCATGTCCCTACGTCAATTAATGCTAACTAAGGCATCATGGAACCTTTAAATACTAAATAAGGATTGGATTAAGACGAGATTCGCAATCTAATGTTTTCCAAATTTCAACCCAATCTTGTTACAGCGGCATAGGGTTGAAATTCGACTGGCAAATATAATAATACATAATTTGTAACGGACAACGAGTGACGCGGCCCGGGGGTCAGATAAATGGTTAATCTCATGAATAGTGTGCTTCACGGGATTATATTTTGTCTGTCCCGTTGGGGTTTCCAATTTTAAACGTTTGAATTCTGAGGGTTGTATACCTGCAAATGTAATTAACGTAAGCTTCCTTATTGACTAACCGCTGCACTGGCTGAATCAAATATTAATACTCGTAGTCATAATCTCAACAACATGAAAACCGATTGCTTGATACTACAAAGAGTGTTAATTTCCATAAAACTCTTGAACAAAAGCCTCACAACGGAGTGTTTTCTAGGTCGATCTAATTTAATAAAAAAAAAGTATCTGACTGCTAACCTTATCTTCCATCTATATACATAACATGCTTCTTTAATATTATATTTTCCCTCTAAAAACAGACTCGGCTCTCATATAAACACATTAGGGACGCCTCTGGCAAGGTTCAAATGACGCACTTTGATCAGATTCGTCGCAAACTGGTGTAAGCAATGTTATTTGGAATAATATTGATTCTGGTACACGTAGAATGGTTATGTGATAATTTTGGGACTAGCAAATATATGGGTTTATGATGTAAATGTCACGGAAGAGAGAATTTCAACGCGTTTAATCATAATCTTGTAAATTACCTACATGCGGTTAGTATTACTTAATATGTAGATTGATTTACTTACATTCGAATCTAAACTTAAGAATGTAGTGGCACCTAATGGTATTATGTCGTTAAAATATAATGTATCTACCTAGTAGCTAGGATTAGCGCTCCATAATTCAGGTAGCGGATGTAGGAGAAAAAACAGGAAGTAGGAGTTGACCGGACATGTCGCACGAAGCACCCGGAGAGATGGGTAAAGATCATGTGCATTACTGGACGCCTGGAGGACATCGCCGTCGAGGTAGACCACGGCGAAAATAGTGTGACTAGAGATCGCACAAGACAAGGAATGAAAAAGCGGAGGCCAAAATAGGCTAACTAAAAGGTAAGTATTAAGTCATTGAGGTTGTCCTGTCAGCATTTGATTGCAATTATTCAAATATTTTAAATTAAATATTGCGGGCCCGTCCAAATAAATACCAAAAACGGTATGTCCATCCCAATTTTGTACTAACAAAACACAAGCTTAAACTCCACACGTTGCATGCATTAATAATAATTATACGATTAATGCTACCAGGATATCATACCACACAAGCTGATGTAATTACAAATTCATTTGAATTGTAGCCCAAATAGTAATATTTAACTTAATGCTTACGAATGGGGTGATTTGGGGTTGTTTTCAAATACACACACATATTTATATGCATGAATAGATTAGTATCATTAATTAGAATTAACTTGACAGTATGAGAAGCTTCAGTTTCTTGGAATTTGAAATCTAATTAAGGTTGGCATGTATCATCATGTAAATCATCGCGTGGGTCGATCATTGTTGGTATTCATTGACATACATAATCATGTTTTTTTTTCTAATCAATTTTGATTGCAGGTTTTCTTATTTTTTTTTTTTTATATGTCCTCGTAGGATTCATAGATTACCGTAGGTGTGTGCGTGGCATCTCAGCGGGCCCTATCAGAATACCAGCGCTGCGGCTTTTTTTTTTTAAATATCGCGGCTTTATGCTGAGATAGGAGCCTTTTTGGCCTCGCACAGGTGTTTTTTATTTTTACTTGTTTACTGTTGTTTTTAATGTTAATTTTGTTACCTAGTTTTAAATGCTTCTTTTATATTTTTATTTTGTATTCTTACTGTTTGTATTTGCTGTGCGTGTCCCAAATAAAATATTTTTCTTTCTTTTTTTCTCCTTTCTTTAAATTAGCTGTAGGTACATACATACAACGTGATTTCCTTAATTCTGAGCTTTAGTTTTGTCCTCGTCTCCGCTCGTTTGCACTAACATAGGAACAAAACCTAGCCAAAGAACATAAAATTAAAAGAAAGTTATGAGAATCGGGTAAGTGGTTCTTGAGTTATAAGTTCATTAAAGGTAGACAGACATTTTTTTAAACTCATCTCGTGTTTTTTCATTTGATTTGCAGTGACATGCTAACATTTTAATTTGATTAATACGACCTGTTTCACCATCTGTGTAATGAGACCCGGTTAACTTGCAAATAATTTAATTAATTTCATACAAATTCTACTCCATTTTTGGATTTATCTTGTAGATAGTGCCCACTTGCACTGGTCAGACCCTTAGAAACTACTGCAGCGTGACCTCTGCGGTTACAACCTAATTTTCTAATTACTATGTTTGGTCATCAATCTTTTTAATCAGAATTGATTCAAATCATTCAAATGATTGATGAAAAGTTCAAATTTTGACGTTGACAAGCAAAACATTTAAATTTGATGGATATCGAAAAAAAAATCAGTTGCGGAAAAATAGAAATCAAGACGAGTCGAATTTGCATAATGTTTCCGTTTTTTTTTTACATATCAATGTAGTCCTAGTACGGACCTTAATTCCTTATCAAATTGCTGCAAATGCTTTGCAGTCAACCAAGTCGCCACACAATTTGTGCACGACATTCTTCGAATCTGGTGTAGAACCAGATAAAAGGGCTGATTCTGGCCCTTTTCCGGGTACCCAACTATTTACCAGGCTTGCGGTCCTTTTGTGTCGCTTTTACCGGCTACATAAGTAGAATCCCTGAAATTCGAGACCGGCCCTTTATGATCCACGACACATGATCGTCGTATCAACTGCGATTCTTTCGAGGTCTGCTGTACTTCGAGGTCGCGGTTCGTCAGGGTCTAGGAAACTATCACCTTTAACATTAACACTTACGAGTTTAATACCTTAATGCTAGTCAATCTTTAACCATGACCGTTTTTATTGAGATAACTTAGGTAATCTTTAAGAGATGATATTAATTTTAAAGTTTGCATAATTTAGTGTTCAAGCGCAGGACCTGATCTCTCTCCGGTCGTGTCGGATGTCGTCCCATCGGACTATGAAAGTATGAAAGTGAGGGAAGAGTGAGTGCACCTGTGTCTGCGCACACACTTGTGCTCTATAATATCTCCCGCGCCGAAGCGGAGGCTAGTTTCCGTTGAGATTGTCCGCCATGGCCGAAATACGGTCTGGAATAACCTATTGCAATCGATTCCCTAGTTCGTAAACAAGCGTAACAAAGATTTACCATCCAATATACTTTAAGTTTTCTCGTATACTTTTTACAAAGAAATGTAAATGTAATTTTTCTGTATCTTATAATACATATTACATTTTAATATGTTATGCTTAATTTTGGATGCGATCTTTTATAATAATAAATTATACGTGTTTAAGTGGTAAATAAATATCCTTTCTTATTTCACTACACTACCTAGTATTAAAACGTTGACGGACACAATGAGAGGTAATCGTTTACACGATTCCAATTGGTTGTTTCCTATGGAGAAGAGCCGGCAAGAAACTCCACGGTTACTCTTTTAAAAATAAGGGTCTTTTATAATGTTTCAAATTACAATGTTGATAGGTATGGGAGGACAGTGTCTCTGCCCAGTGTATCTGACCAGTCAGTGTATCTGACCACCACAACCCAATTACTGGGTAAACTATACCCTTCGTAAGACTGGTTGTCAGACTTTTAGGCTTCTGACTACCCGTAACGACTGTCAAACGACATAAATAAATACGCAAGTCTTCCATCAATACAATGTTGTTGGTTCTGCTTATCCGTCTATAATCCCCTGCGACTGTGGATTCCCTCGAGAAAAGAGAGTGCTTTGTTAGCTGGGATAGACATTGCTTACAACACATAAATTACCAAAAAATATTGAATATCTTTCATTGTAAATATCCTTTGTAGTATTATATGAAACCATAAAGGCTCGTACACACTGGCGCGACGCGACAGCCCGACACAAAGGCGCCGCCTGTCGCGCAGCACGCTGTGCCTTTGTGTCACGCTGTCGCGTCGCGCCAGTGTGCACGAGCCTTAAATGGTGTATGTTGTGTTAGCCTGTAAGTAATTGTTGCAGGGAATTATTTTAAATGCCTACTGCCTTCCTACTAATATTAAAAATGTAAAAGTTTCTGAGGTTGGATGTATGGAAGGATCGATGTTTGTTACTCTTTCACGCAAAAACTACGTAACGGATTTGGATGGAATTTGGAACACACATATTTTATAACTTGGATTAACACATAGGGTACTTTTTATTCCAGTACTACGTTCCCGTGGGATAATTTCCGACCTCCACGCGGGCGAAGCCGCGGGCAAAAGTTAGTAAAGAAATAAACACAGCATTTTCCTAAGCACAGACATGATTGCAAAAAAAACTATTTAGTTTACAGCACCATTTTAAACAGGTGTAGCTATTTGCTCATTTCCAAAAAGACACTCATAGCCAAAAAGACATTTCACATAAACTTATATTTTTTGTCACTTTAGCTACATTATTGACTAATGAAATATTTAATCAATCTAAATAGATTACAATATACAAGCTAACACTATCATATAAGTATAACATAAAAAAAAAGGGAAAACTCATAGGGCATCAAAAAATTCGTCCGCATCGCTGTCAATGGGATAAGTGCCTTAAGGGGGATGCGCCAAGGTACCCCGCGAAATTCAAATTTTCTTACGTTTTTTGCAATTTGCAGGTCAGTATCAGGTTGTATGGTGATCTAAATACGATTCGCGACCGTATCAACTAAGGCTTTACAGAATTATAATCATTAGAATCAGCAATACAACTCCTTAAGTTAGAATTGCCCTCAAAAGTCATGATTTCATGAAATAGTTATTCAATAGGGTAATATAAACTTATAGAGATGTATTGCTGATTCTAATGATTCTAATTCTGTAAAGCCATATTTGTTACGGTCGCGAATCATATTTTAATCAAAATACAACCTGACAGTGACCTGCAAATTGCAAAAAACGTAACAAAATTTAAATGTCGCGGGCTACCCTGAAGGTTCCGCCTTAAAGGCTTGGGTTTATGCTGGGTCAAGTTGGGAAAATGAGTACCAGCTTAAATGGTCCGTATATTCAAATCGCAACTGTCATTCATTGTCAATTGTATGAAATGGCTACAACACGGCAAATTTGACGTAGGGTGTCAATTTGCTGTAAAATGATTTTTCCTGACTGTATATTTTTAGTGTCATTATTATCTTTATGACGTACTTCTGCTGCAAGGCAATGGATTCCCGTCCCTCTTTACACTTGTCTCTGTCGACCGCCGCGCCTTCTGGGCCTTTCTTATAAATAGGACTCCTATTTAACCGACTGAATTGTTGTTAAAATCCTCGTCACCAATATGACCCCTCACCTAGTTGCATAGTGCACTTACTTTCATTTAACTGTAAAAAACACTAATAAAATTAAACTTCAAAGTATTTATTTTTTCACATAAACCTACATGGGCACTTATGAAACGTCGGAACCTAGGCACACGTTACCAATTGGTCGCTTCTTAAGGAGTCTCGGCAAGAAACTCCACGGTTACTCTTTAGAAATAACTGGTTTTTACAATACATATTTAATGCTCACTAACCTAACAAATAGTGCAAGGAACAATAACCATTCCTCGCATTCAGGCACATAATAGCTATCAAGTGCACTCGCAAAGAATATAAGGTAATTTGTCGTAGCTAATGTGGGCTTAGTGGGGAGACCCGACGTGATTCATGGCTACACTGTGGTTCTGCCAAGTGTCGTGATAATGGCAATACTGGCGGGGCTGTTCATTGTTGTCTATGTACTGAAGGAGACGGCTATGATGACTGTGCTGTTGTACGCTTTATTTACTAAGCAGTTTAGTGTTAGTCTATGCGTTAGTGACGCACGGACGTAAAAATATCGCGGCCAGATTTATTCGCGTTCTGGATCTTCAACGCACTGCTTAGTGCCGATGGTTCAAAATCCAACAGTGTGTTTTTTCGACGCGCTGGGATGCACTCTGTTGGATTCTCAATGCTCGGTTCAATACCGAGGTTTGAAATTCCAGTTCACGATAAAATCCCGCCGCGATTGTTTTACGTCCGCGCCTACGTGGTCTTAGGTGCATATCACTCGCCGTTTTTCTTAGTGCGCCTTATTTGGTTACCCATTATGGGCGTAATGCGTTACCTTACAATGCAGTTTTCTTGCGATTTAGCCGATAGATTGCAGTGATCGCTGCAAAAGAGCATGATTGTCGAAACAAGCTGCTAATTGTCCACACACATTTTCAGTGCATTACCTTAAAGTTTTCACCCACTGTCCCCAGGGGCACAGGCGACAACTTCTGTGACTGTGGCAGTTACGTTAAAGTCCGGAATTGTGGGAGAATCTCTCAATACTTTTGTAGTCTGTTCTGTATTGGTGGTTTTGGGAACTCTTCAAATAAACACAGCTCTAACAGTTTAACTCAGTTTGCAATTAAGTAGTATTAATAGTTCACATCGGTTTACGCGTAGTCACTTTACAACATAAGTTAGTTAGTTATAAATAAACAATTACTGTGAGACTATTTTGGACACTGAACACATGCAATTTTTTTTCTCGCGTCTCGTAGTCTACCTTGAGAGGTTGTGACTACTTAACCGGACTATCCTGTGGCTGGCTTAAGCGAACTCAAAGCCTCCAGTTAGGGGAGAATTACTTACATTACTAAGCGACTGCACGCTAAGGGGTATGGACCCCGGCTTAGGGCGTCGCTGGGGGGAGGACAGCAAGGTGGGACAGGCTGGATCAAATTTTTAAAATTATTATTATCAGGGGCATTTAAAGCTACAGGCTCAGCTAGGGCGCGGGCTGGCACTTCGTCGAGGGTCGAGGGGGACATGAACTCATGCTAGCTCCTGCAAGAGCTTTTATAACCTTCTAGAGTGGGAATATGTTGGCCTTGAAGCTGGCAGGATGCGTCCTCTTCTGTTTCTCGATTATCAACCAAAAACGCCAACTTATAAGGTAATGTTTAGGGCTGCACGTGTGACTACGAATTCCCAGTGTTTTTCCATTTACAGAGGTAATTTAGGTATAGCCTACACTTTTAATTTCCCCCACCAAAGCTCTTAAAAGCAATTAACAAACGTACCACCGATCAATTACATCTTAAATCTTCCCATAAACAGTAAATCAGACACAGCTTTATCATCACTAACACGTAACACGCTGGTCTGTGGGCTCCCAAATAATCGCTCAGACGGCCTCGACAAGACAAATGACTGGCGGTGACCATCTATTAGTATACCGCCGACAGATCGACAAATACAGATGAGATTGATAAATTATATTAGGTCGGGGAAAAAATTCTATCGTATTTTATATACACATTCAAGACTAAGAGCTCGTGTGGCACCGAAATATCGAGCTTTTTTGTATAACGAGACTTCTTCAAATGGCTCGAATCTGTTTTGTGGTCAACCCAGGGGCGTAGCTAGCGCCGTATTAGCCGTATCAATTATACGGGGCCCCCAAGCTACAGGGGCCCCCCGACGCGAAGTGAAAATTGGTAAAATATATTCTATTGTTAATTATTCTTATTGATAAGAGGCCCGTAATGAATGAGTACCTAATGAAAAAAATCAAATGAGTGAAATTTGCTTGTGGCTTCAAAGTCAAAGCATTTATTTCAATTAAACCATTTACATTTGAATTGTCAAGGGGTCGGTCAGTTTGAAAGATGAAGCTAGTTAGTTGCCCAATCCAAAGCGTAGTAGGGTATCTTTGAAGAAAAACGGGCAAGAAACTCACAATAATAGCTATACTTTCCAAGTCAGTGTGTTATTTTGTTAAATCAATACCTAGGGTAGGTATAGTTTTTTGAAGCTTCGCTGTAGTCGCGTAAAAAGGGCCCCCAACAAATTTTGATACAGGGCCCCGTTAGGACTGGCTACGCCACTGGGTCAACCCCTAACTCTTCAGCTATGTCATACCTACTTATATATTATATATGAAATTAAAATATGAAATTAATTAATATATGAATTTCAAAAATGGCATCGACTTTTTCCGTAACAGAGCGACCAGAGCGAGCTGCATCTTTGACATCAAAATTCTCGGACTGAAAATGCTTGAACCAACTTTGTACTACTCTTACTGACACTGCGTTAAGTCCATAAACGTTACATATTAGGTTGGGGAAAAAGTCTTTTCGCATTATAGTATGTATGAAGTTGTAATAAAATCTCTTTGGCTATACTATTTGTATCTGGCTTGTATCTGGTTTTGGTATCATTGAAAGTTTAAATTTTGAAGAACATAATTCCAAATTCAAATTAGGAAAATGTGTGATTTTCATTTGTTTTTCGTACTGTCAAGATGAGTGAATCTAATGAAGAAATTCGACACATTTTAAAATTTTATTACAAAAAAGGTAAAAATGCAACGTAAGCCGCGAATTTTTTTTGCGATGTTTATGGACCTAGTGCAGTGTGTGTGAGAGTAGCACAAATTTGGTTTAAGCGTTTTCAATCCGGAAATTTTAATGTCAAAGATGCACGTCGCTCTGGTCGCCATATTACGGATAAAATGGATGGCATTTTTTAAAAAGTGGAGCAAGATAATATCAGTAGTTACGACGTTTCTATAGCAATGGGATCATGTCCCTACCTACAAGATGGCAAAAAGTTATCGAACAAAATGGTACCTACATACTTTAGTTAAATGTAAATAAACTATATTAAAAAAATGTTTTGAATTTTCTTAAAAAATGCGAAGAAACTTTTTCCCCAACCTATTATTTTTTTGGCGGCTTGTGTCGTATTCTTTCCTTTTTTGAAATAAAACTTTGTAATAAAACAAAATGTGTAACCGTGCGAAACCAAAAGAAAAAAAAATCACTCATTTTGGCGGGCAGAAAAACAATTAAAAAATGGCGGCAAGTCGTTTTTACTTTTCTTTTTTTAAATTTCATCTATTTTATAATATCAAAATCAGCCAGATACAAACAGTACTGTACAGCCAAAGAGATTTTATTACAACTTTATACCTATAAAATACGTTTAAACTTTTCTCCGACCTATTATTTGTTTTGTTTTTGTATTTTGTGGTAAAAAATCTTGTAATTTTCTGGTAGATTGAATTGGGCTGACATTGGTCATAATTAAACCTGGCTATTTCAAGGACATTTTTTTTAAAATAAATTGAGTTAAGTATGTATTCCGACTTACATTAACTATAACTCCAGTTTTCCTCACGATGTTTAACTTCACCGATGTTAATAATGCCCAAGATAAGCTCAGAAAGTACATATGAATTGAAAAAAGCCACATTGGTACTCGCCCGGATTTGAACACACAACCTCGTGCATAAGGGGCGACGCTATTAAACACTGGGCCATCACGATCAATGCTCGCGCCTTCTCTGTATGAGAAGCGACCTTTGCTATGCAGCGGGACAAAAATAGACTGGTATTATTATATTATTACTATTTTCTGCCCGCGACTACGTCACCGTGAAATTTCGGTCTCCGACCCACCGCGTTACATCCTAGCCCACGCTATTACTTCGCTTTCTGACATTTTTTTCTTTTTGCTCTGCTCCTAAGGGTTGTAGCGTGTTGTAAATAACTTATTAGATTCCTAAGAACTGAGCTATTAAATGCAGTTTTTTTTTTTTAATCCGACTGGTAGTTTCTGAGATTAGCGCGTTCAAACAAACAAACAAACTCTGTAGCTTTATTATAAGTATAGATACAGATATACAGTGTCCTTCTACCATAGTCCTAGTGAGGTAGCTTGTCAATGATGCAAGTAACATGATTATTTAAAGGAGGCACAAATCATTAGAACAATTTAAAATTTATCAGATGTTGACACAGTTGCTGAATTTATGCACGTTACATGTACTTGTAAATTATTACAAGTATCTACTCGAATAAATACTTAACACTACTCAATTCAATTGTATATCTAGGTTTCCCATTTCGAAATATGAAGAGTCCTGAAAAAAAGCCGGACATTTGCAAAGAACTCCGGACATTTTACTTTTTAATCTTTCTATTTCAGTATTAATTATAATTTTTATAATTCCTAATAAAAATGCCCGACAAATGACAAGGCTGGACAAAGTCCAGACGAGCGGCCATAAAGCCGGACATGTCCGCACAAATCCGGACGGATGGTAACCCTATATGTATCCCGAATAGACATGGGTTTAGTTGTTGTAAACGATTGACTTCAACAGTATTCCCTTTGAAGATTGAAACCCCCTAAAACACAATGCATCATGTTTAACATGTAGATAGGTAGGTTAATCTTTAAAAGTGTGTATGTACCAGTTTAATCACACAAGCAATCAATCAGTAACCATTATCATAACCACTAAAATAGCAGTGGTTGGTTCCGCCATATCGACGGGTAACTCAGTAATACACGCTTTTAGCACAAAATGGCGTTTAATACTTTAAAAGCTTTTTATTTGACGTGCGAATGAATACAATAAATGAATAGAGCGCTTCCGATAGACGTTCGCTTGTGACAGCATTATGTTAGTACTGCACCTTCATTGAGTAACACACTATCAATCATAATCGAAATTAATTTGAAGGATATTGTTAATCCATTGCATCATATGTTCGAAAAAAAATTGTCTGCTCAACAAAGTAAATAACGCAATGAATGTTGTTGAACTGTCAAAACGAAAGCCATTCCTACTGATAATGTGTTATGCAATTACCTCGCTGTTTTAAATCTAATACATTATTGCTTCGCGTCTTCCATATCGGAAAAGAAAGAAAGAAAGAAAGAAAGAAATATTATTTTTACCGAAAGGATCTTTATAAATCTTTTTCTTTTCCCTCATTATTTCGTATCTCCTTCAGTTCGCAACAAATTATATTCAACCCGGATGCATGCATGGATTATATTATATTGGCTTTCTTTTTTCCCCCAGGACATGATCAAATTAGGTACTTACACTGTAGTATGTTACCATTAGCAACCGCTAGACAGTTAGCTTTTCGTCAACGTTATTGATATCAATCAAAATACTTTTATCACAGACTTTTGTAAAACAGTTTCTGACAATTTTTCTTTGGTTATTTGCCTTTATGGTCTAAAATTTTCCCCACAAAACATCCGTAAACAAAGAAAGTGCTTCATAGCCTCTGATCTCCCAGTAGTGAACCGGGGTACAAAGTGCCGGTTGGAAGTGGTGTACCGGTTTCAAACCGGATGCCGCTAGCTAGAGGGCGCAATATCCGCTTCCTTAAGAAGCATCGGGGAAGCTATGTTTATAGTAAACTTCGTTGAGCTATGTGCGCCTGGTACGACTGCATGGTAATCCGTATGTGGTGGTGTATGGCCATAACTATCATGACTTCACTTTGGGGGAATCACGACCCTCAGTAATGAAGGAGGAATATTATGCGAGGAGCAAGATGATCATTAAGGGCTGATTTGATCAAGGACAGATAAATATCTTTTGGTATAAAATTGACGCCTGACAGTTCTAGTATGGAAAAACTGTTACAAATTCAAAATTTATTCTCAGGATAAGACTTATTCCACAAAAGTTTCGTTATATTGTGAAGAGATTCCTACACTCTGACATGGCTCTCAATGAATGTGGCGAAAACAGAGATGACGAATGGTGGCGAAAACGAAAACTAGTGCGCGCAAGATAAATCTGCGCGCGTGTTTGACCTTCAAGACTATTTCCCTGACAGCACTTTTAATAACTTTCGACATAATGATGGCGATTTTTTACTTTGGAAAACACGGAACACAGCACACTCTCTTGGCACCTGATATAAACGTCGAGATGGCGGCAAACGATTATTCCCGATTTGGGCCGCGCGCAAACTTATTTTGCACGTGCTTTAAGGCGCTTCCCTGACCAAACGACCTTGAGCGTTCGGTCCTTCTCTGTCCCGTCGCTGAGTCTCGCTCTGTCTCGCTCCCTCCACACGCTCATTTATCATAAAATTCACAAAAATAATGAATTTATTTGAATAAAAAAAGACAAGTGAAGTTTTAAAATAAAATAAAACGTGTATTATTTAGATTTTTAAATTATCTATCCATTAGTGTAATCCTCAAATTAATAGAACGTCACCTTTAGCAAAAGATGCATGCAATCAATAATTTTAGTCACTTTTTTACAAGGAGATTTCAGATGAATTTATAACACATAAAAACAAATAAGAACGTGCAATGTGATGATAGGATATCGAACATTAATAATGTGCTTTTAGATGTAGTTTATTACTCATAGTGAATGAGTTAATAGCCTCTGAATAACGCACTTTGACAAGGTTTTGGTCGGGGTACCGCCTTAACATGAAAATGTCCAGGAGATGTCAAACATCTGTCAAATTCAGTACATTTTATTATTTTTTTAGCCACGTTCATAGAGACTAGATTCTGCTGAACTTAGAACGGAGTGTTTGTAAAAACTGATTAGGTATGCATATTTTGTCGATAACTTGAAATAGGAACAAAATTAATTTGCGAATTCACAATGTTCTATGTGCCCTGAACTAGTTTTTTTAATACCTAAGTATTTCTTATACTTAATAACAGGAAGACTTCTTTATCCAGAATAAGAATAAAACCAAGGAAATTCTAATTTGCAAAACCTGCAGAGCAGTAAAATTTTAATTGGACGAGTCTAATAGAAAAGGCGGTACAATAAAATTGTGAACAGGGCAAGGTGCAAACCGTTTACAGAAACCGCATCGCTTCGTCTCCTCTCTTCGCTGCACAAAAAAGAATAGAATACTAAAGACTATCAGGAAAATAGTTATTTTTGCAGTACTTTGGCACAATAGCTTTAGTAGAGAGTCTATGAGAATAAAATCGTTGAACAAAAGTGTGAAGAACCTGTACATCATTATATTGTTATAAGATCTATCTATTATCAATAACAATGCTTTGCTTCTGATGATGTTAGCACTTTACTTAACAAGGGCCGTATTATGAAGAGTGCCATCATAAAGAATGTTTAAAAAAAAATTGATGTTGTCCCCAACTTTTTTTGAGCAAAAAGTTAACTTTCAGGAGACCCCTCAGTACCAGGACCGCATGTCAGGCAAGAAGTAATGACCACCAAATTCTTCTACCATAAATACAGCTGCCAAAAGAGAAAGAAAGTTCAAATTGCCAAGTAAATAATGTTTTCTGCATGTCTCGACGTAATGAACTGCCGCCAAGCATTGAGCGTTGTGTCTCGACCCAATTGTCCCGGTACTGACGCTGCATACGGCACCAAACTGTTTTATTGCAAATAAAATTAAACTGAGCGTCCATTTTAATGTGTTTTGTCAAATTAATAATGACTATTGCGTTTTAAATTACATTTTGGATCGTGAGTTTAAATTTGTTAATATAAATTCAGACGTTTTCTATGTGTTTATTATCATCCCCTACATTACATGTAAGTGTTAACTGAAATTAATATCGTAATTCATAATTTTTCTTAATATTCTGTAATATTTTCGCGTCATCAAAATTCATAAAGAAGCCAGACGATTTAGACGGACATTACAAACTTGTTTGTAACAACTTTCTTAATTAACTTAGCTTGTAGATATTGTCTTATTTTGTAGATTAGTTTTAATCTCCCAAAAACCTAAAATATTGGTGCTTAATTGACAGCTTTCAGTCAAATCTTTTGTCCCCTGTTCATACTAAAACCTAATCTTAAAATTAAAGTAATTGCAGTCATTAAGAACTGCACCACCAATTAATTACACAGTCTGACTCGCCCAAATGACTTTAAAACATCACAATAAAACTCAGTTAACGCGACGTCGGTAATGAGAATACCAGGACAACAGAGGAAGACGACGGTCTTAGCAATTGGACCTCGGCCAGCGGTGACCGACCCCTACCGACGGTATTTGAGATTGTTATTGCTCGACCACTCGTTGAATATTGAGATGAGACCGATGTGTGGGACTGTGATATTACGCTTATTGTTTTGGGAGATCAGGTTGATTTTGGTGGAACAAAACTTTTTCACTCCTCCTGCCTCTTGCTCAAAAAGTTACTTGTAACGTACCAGAGCGGGGATAAAATATAATTTTTTCCTCTAGGGGAAAAGGAGTTTTAAAAAAAAAACTGTTAGCAACGACCCAACAAAAAGGAAATCTACTACATTAGCTTAATATTACAAAATAGTACATACTTATTACCTACTTTATTTGTAAGTTATCTAGCACGCACAGGTTAATTATTATTCCGCATATAATTTTAATGAAACTAACGCTATTTTCTAATAAAACCATCGTCTGAAGTACCTACCATAATTAACTAAAGCCTTGTCAGTGAGTATTTTTTTTTTCAAAATCATAAAAAAGTATGACACAAGCCAGTTGCCCAAGCTACTAAATTATCTTTTACGCGATATGTTTTCCTAGTAATATTTTACGCGAGACGATAAACAGATGATACGATGTTTCCATTTTTTTGTCCAAAACAGAAACAAAGAAATACCGAGAAAGGAAAGTATAATAAATCATTAATATTGTGAAAGGATATACTGTGGAAATAGCGGGACAGTGTTATTGTAATTGCTCTCAGTTATTGCACTTTATAAGTTCCAGGGAATTTCTCTTACCTCATTTGATAAATGATGTTACTTTCAATTTTATTATCGGCACGAGATAAAAATACAAAGGTGTAGTTCGGTGGATACCTATTCAATGCTAAGAGTTTAAGTGAATCAACAATTCAGTGGTAAAAAAAATATCGAAGTTATAGAACCCTTTATTCATAAAAGAAGAGGACTCTCTATTACACTGTCAGCAGACTGACGGTAAAATTGATTGAGGCTTCTATTTTTTGCCGAAAACCACTCCATTTAACTTCGGAAAACTATTTTACAATCCAACCACACATAAATAAACATCACTCGACTACATAAACAGTCATTTAAACTAAAGATTGCATCGAAACGATTTCAAACCACATTTAATTAAAAGAGATTTAATAATTAAACAAGTACTGCCGGCTGCCACTATTGCCTGAATCTCGTTATCTCCCAGCTCAGACTTAATTTAGTAAAATTGAAACAGGCTCAGTGTATTTACTTTTTTATTAATCCTTAAATCTGCCGACTGCTGAAGTTATTCGAGCCTCGGATTAAGAAATGGGTCCGTAAAGAAACGTTGCTTCGAAACAGATTTTATATTAGTTTCTATGTCTGTTGAAAGAAAATTGTCTGTCTTGGATTTTGGACTGATAAACTAACCCTAAGACACCTCGAATCTACATTTCTGGTGTATTTTTCTAAGATTTTTGTCTAAAAACAAATTCTGGTATTTGAATTTTTCTTTCCACAAAGGACTTTTCAAATATTAACATAGCCTTTTTGTTTTTGCTTATAAACCGAATTGAATTTGTAAATGTAATCTAGGATAAGTGCGGTATTACCTTCAAAAACTACGTTGTTGAGTAAAATAGCTTAGGGCTCATACAGATGAGGCGTATACAATTGCGAGCCGCACGTTTTTAATGTATTGTGTAGTTGTTCTTGTGTAGAACTTCTCAGTGCAGATTTTGATCAAGTCGTCGATCCATGAATAGTCGATTATTTGTTTAAAAAAACATCCATTTATAATTTTAATCTAGGATATGTGCGGTATTTCCTTCAAATATTACGTAATGAGTAAAATCGCTAAGGGCTCACAGACGAGGCGTGGATAAACAGCTGTGCACGCCTCGTCTGTGCAACTGCCAGCCGCGCGTTTGTGACGTAAAGCGTGCCGCCGGCGCCGCCGTGCTTGCAAGTTTCATGTACGAAGCGCTGCATTCCGTCTTTATGCACCGTGCGCTACTAAGATTCATTTAGCTTACACACATACCTAATTTCAGTAAAGAAAAACTGTAAGAGTCTTGAAAAAAGTACTCTGTTCTGACTGCTACTTTTGGGGATGATTTTAAGATCTTTCTCAGTCATCATTTTCGGGTAACAAATAATGACTAAAACCAGCTTTCTTGGGTACCATAGAATTATAGAACCATTATCGATACGTAAAAGCAATTTTCACATTAACCAAACGACGCACGACTGAAGTAAAGTGAGAACCCGTCAAAGTTACGCTATATAATCAAAGAACTGAACCGTATACTGTAGTAATAGGTAATAAATTCCGAACAACAATTTTATGCTCGATTTGGCTTCACCACACAATGAATAGGTACGTGAATTTTAATGCCGCGAGAAGGGAGAACTTTGCCTTGCGTCGAGGTTGGGCCTGCACACACTGGCGGCACGGCAAGGGATTTTTATGCGACAAATAGGAATATCCATTCTAACATTATAAATTCGAAAGTGTGTCTATCTGTATGTTATCTTTTCACGCCTAAAACACTGAATGGATTTCGATAAAATTTGGCAAGGAGATAGATGGCATACTGGGGAAAGACATAGGCTACTTTTAGTCTCAAAAATAATCCTAGAAAGGGGTGATAGAGGGGATGAAATTATGTAAGGGAAACTTAGCATTTCTTAAATTAGGGTTTAGAGCGCTTAAGTTATTACAATTTGAAGGTATAATATAACTTAGCTAATATATAGGTAACGTGGTCATGGCGAAGCTAGAGTAGGTATTTCAAATTAATGATGATAGTATTAAAATGAATTGTTACTTAATACTTTTAATCATAAAATTTTGAACCTGTTTAATAAAAATAAAAAAGATTATTTGCAGTTATTATCAGTCTGTCTGTCCTTTCACGCTTTTAATGGCAGAGTGGATTTGAATGATATAGGATACTATTTATCCCGATAGCACGTTCCCGTGGAATAATTTCCGTAAACCTCGCGGGCGAAGCCACGGGCAGTAACTTTGCCAGTAATTGAAATTTCAATTTATTAAGTTACTAGCTTCATGATTATAATCATCGTAGGTACAAAAACAAAGCTGCGGTATGCTTAGGCATGCCGTGTCATTGAAATTTAATTGTTATTGTCATCATTTTAATTTATATTCCTATACTGTTAAGTTATATTCCTATTCGCCGCATAAAAATCCCTTCCCGTGCCGTGCCGCTAGTGGACGCTTGCCCTTTGTCGACTGTTGTGGATGCGCAATGCGGGGCTTGTGTGGACCATGCATTATTTTCATGGTGTTTTATTTAGTACCGTGTTAGGGATGTGCGTAAAAGCAGCGATTTATCACCGAAGTACCTAAATCACTTTGTACTGCGGTAACTGGATGAGGTTTCGAGTCTCATTTGTGGGCAGAGGTAAGTATTATGAATTAATGTTTTATCGTAAGATTTTTTATATATTTTAGCGACAAAGCAGGGGTATTCGGTGCACAAGCTAATTTACAAGCTTATAACTAACTTGCAATGTTCGTATGTATGTGAGTAGGTTGTCTTTTATATCAAAATAATCCGGTTTTATTTTGTATGTAGCAAAATAAAACCGACATGCGTAGGCTGTGTTTCTATAAAAAATACGTTCGCACGAATTAGCCGCGCCATATATTCCGCGCGGCATTAAGGGTGGTTGTAAACGCAGCGACTTTTTAGCGCGACATTACTTTTATGTACGTACGTATCACACAAGCAGCAGTCGCGGGTTCGCAACACTAATGGCTTTTCACTAACACGAGGCAACGTCTAAATGAAGCCAGCTGTTGGATTTTCAACATTCTGCTTAGCGCCGAATGTTGAAAATCCAACAGCGCGCTTTTATTTAGGTATTCATTTAGGTGTCGCCTAGTATTACTGAAAACGGGCCTTGAGAGCTATATTATACAGGAACACCATGGAGACGCAACCATATTCGCGATGTCAAAAAATGTATGGTTGGTTGTGCAAGCAGTCGGACGCCTGGGGTCTACTGTCTGAGTCCGTCAACGAAGATACGGGCCCATACGAAAATAGGTCGATGCTTCGGAATGAACCCTACTCCCGATTAATTACCTTTTCGGGAGTGTGGACAACTGTCAAATCGTGTTGTCATTAATTCTTAGTTCGTTCCCTAACTAATCTTATATCCTTAGGTGATACGGAGTAGGTGACGCCCATAACTTCGGCCGGAACAACGAATTTCGTGCTAATAGAGTAGATCCCCTGGTGAGATACTCATGCCCACCATAAAAAGCTGTATACATTTTGCTGGCAGCACGACCATGGTGTCCCAACGTGAAACTAAAAGCTCTGACAGCCTCGCTTCGTAATAATGCTTAGTTGTTAGCGAGTGTCGTCTGTCTGTTTGTCTGTAGCTCCCAGATCGTGCTGAAGCCGAATTTCCGTCGACACGCCACTAGTCTACAGGTAAATAAGTGACAATGGGGTAATTTGCTTCGTTTACCTACCGCAAAGCATCCACTTAGCGCTCAAATGGTTAGCCGAGACTGGAGAGAAACATTTCTGCATATTGTGTAGTTCTTGTGTACAACTTCTCAGTGCAGATTTTGATTAAAATGTGGTTTCATCATTTTGCGACGCGGATTTTGCAGTCGGTGATTTTACTGCGGTGAAAGTACCTACGTTTAAGCTTTTTCAAAGCATTGAAAAAAATCTGCAGAAATGGCAACTTGTCGATCCCTAAACCAAAACAGACGACAAACTATGTAAAAAAACTGGTGAGAGAGGTACTTTTGCCACTGAGAGTAAAACGCGAGTAAGACACAAACGGTCCCAATCCCGTGCCTATTACCAGGAAGACATGGGTCAGAAGACAATAAAAATAAAATTAACGCGTTCGAAATGCGAGCACTCAGAAAAATGCGTGACGTCACGCGCGGTTTAAAGAAAGTGTCACTCAGTATAAACGAAAGGGCAATGTGGGTCTAATATGTGGTTAGAATGTCGTAGGACAACATAATGAGAGAGGAGATTACAATTGAAAGGGTAAACAGAACTGACGGATCTCATCAGTATTCAAGAGGCAAGATACCCTGAATGGACAAGAGAAATCAGCTGAAATCTACGGAAAAAGGAACTGAAAACTTTTATCATTTTCAAACTTGGAGTTACATACCAATTTGTTAAACACATTTTTCTCGTGCACCGCGCCTGGTAACAGTCGCGTAACATATTGTATGAGGATTTATTCACATATGTTGTTCAGTGTGGACAACAGTGTGGCTTGTCTATGACCATCATGAATAATTTTGAGAAAATAAATAAATTTTTGTGCCAGCACCATTGAAGCGAGCCCAATATTAATCAATCGTGGTATCTAGATGTCACAGAACGGTTTATAAAAGGAAAATTATGTAACTTTAAGAAACGCGGTACCTATAAATAGAAATAGGCTGAACTTGAGTCGAAAAATATAACGAACATAAATATTGGTTTAGGCTTGTCACGCTAAGGTCACACAAGTTCCTACTTTAAATTGTTGCTATATCAACCTCAAGGTATTTTGGGCTTTGCTAATTGTTTTCATGTTTGGTAAGAATGGATTACCTACGAAATTCTTACATCAAAGGTAAAGTAAGGAGGTATTTTATTAACCACCTGCCAGAAAAAAGGTAAAGGACGATCGTTTGAATTCTTCATTCATGATGTGAATCTCAAAAGATATATAAAGCTGTTATCCCGGTCAGACGCAAGCGGGATTCAAAGAATTAAATATGAACAACATTCATAAACCTCATTCAACAAGAAATATGAGCACGGAATAACCCCGTATATTCGCGGACCCGTTTATTTCGGTGGGTATATTAAAAAAATCCTTTTAACATGTGCCGGTCGTTCACAGGTTTTATCTTTTTACACTATTGTCCCGAGCAAAAAACACCCGGCCCGCATAAAATATAGGCACCTTTATACGGTTTATGCCGCCTCTCGTTTACATGAAAAATAACTTTGGAAGTATGTGCACCTAGTACAGCGAGTGTTAAACGTCGCTGGCTGTGAGATTTATACGGATGACAGTTTTTATTTTTGACGAATTTTCCAACGAGCTCAATCGAGAGTTCCAACCAGCTACCAAATAAACAATTGAAGTTTCAAATTCATTTTGTTTTTGTTTTTTTTTTATACGTATACTGTTTCGCGTAAAACAATTTTGAATAATAAAGATAAAGACGCACATAATATTTTTTTAAGAGATAGGTTTTTAAAAGACAATTTTATTCGTTGAATGGGCAATACACTTTTACCAGAGACTTATTTAAAACGCTACGACTAATGCCCACTGGCAGAAGAAAATCCACCCATTCAATTTGAATAAAAAAATGTCTCGTATTTTTATAAAATACTGTTCAATTCGATAACAAAGAAGATCCTAATGAAACTATTAGCCGAAAAACCTGAAAAATGTTGATTACAGTTAGCTTAGAGAGCTGTAGGGAAGAATAACAAAAGACTCGAATGCGGGCCAAAAGACAATAAGCTGTAGACAATACTCGCCTCGATATTATCGGATTTTCTCTTCGCACTTATATTTTCCTAGTACCGCGATAGAGATGGATGTTTTTTTTGTATTCTTGTCGATTGTTAAGAATAGCGAACACTGAAATAATTGCGTAATGAATCTTACAGGTGATATATTTATTCGAGTCTTTAATTAAAGTTTTACTCTGTATTTGCATAATTTCTTTGGAATAACCAAATCTAAACAATCAAATAATTTCACTTGTTTCAGTTATACATCGTATCAATTGACAGTATTTATACAAAACTACTGAAATCGCCAAACTATATAATTCTTCATATTGGTGAAATATTTTTATCTGTCACACATATTTCAAACGAGTTTAATATTTTTTTTGTTTGGGAGATAATTTTCCTATGATATCTCTATAACCTATCGGTTGTTGTTAACATAAATCATTCGCGAATGTGGTCGCTGCTCCATAAAGTGGTGTCACGCGATACCGAATAGCTTTTGGCCCATCTCTATTCGTCGATAGAGATATTCTCTAGAGTAACGCTTCGGAAAACTGTATAAAATATAAAAACGGTTTATGGTGTTATCTGAACTGTTGCCTCCAAAATAACTATAGCGATAAAGTGTGATAGTTATTGTATCGTTTTATTACTTTAGGGAAATTTTGGGCTTCTTTGTTTTATGGTATCGGCAGCAAGATGACTCGTTTGGAAACTATCATGTTTTACCCGATTACTTCGTAATATATGTGGCCTTAGTACCTTTTACCCGACACCTGTCAGTATTATAGGAAACTCGTTTAAACGGCTGGATATTAATTAGAAAGAAAACAAAGTTTGGATAACAATACGTACGTACGTAAATATTGTGAGCACCTATCCAAAATAATAGAAGCCGTTTCATTTAAAATGTCGCAAAATCTAAATCAAACTTCATTCAAGAAGTGAATAGAAAATAGGTACCCACTGGCTCAGGATAGATGGATTAGGTACGTACGTGACTTTTCTTGTTTCATTCTTTCCGGTTCTTGCCAGTTTTTTCTTCAATCGTTTTATAATTCAATTTCTACCATTGGCACTCGAAAAAGAGCATTTGATTCATCGATAACATTGAATGAAACTCTCTTTTAACACTGAGTGAATAAAAACATTTTGAATTTTGAACAAGCACTAATTATACGAGCGATGTATAAAAAAAATATAAAACGTACTGAAAGTACCAACTGGCTGGCTAAATGGAGCTATTCCATAGAGCTATACAATTAAATTTAAAAAATAATGTTCTAATTTCACTACACATTTTTACGTTTAATGCTTTGTTCTCTTATTTTTACGTTTAATGCTTTGTTCTCTTATTATCGATTATATTATTATAATAAAATATGATAAATATAAATACTATGTTACTATTTATTTTCTCGCAGTCAATGGTGAAAAGAAGAGTACAAAACTCGTGAAAAAAAAAAACATTTTGGTCCTTGTATCCCTCGCTCCGCTCAAGATTCTAATTTATAATCCTTCGCTGCTCTCGGGATCCAACTTAGTCCCTCGAATTAAATTCCCTTTTTTTCACTTGTTGTATATTCTACCATTTTCACACCCACCTGCTCGCCAATTTAAAATTATATGTCATGCAATCCTAACCTAAAGCAAGCCATATAAGCCCTAGGCTCTAGCTGGGCATTAATATTGTAATTACTGAAGTTCATTATAACCCGGCTATCATTAATGTTATTTGTATTTGGAACCTCAACTGAGAAAAAGTTATGGAAACTTTTACATTTTTTTTCTTTCTATTATTTAATGTACAGCTTAACCAAATAGTTCTCACTTCATAGTTTTTAGTTGCCGTCGACGAACAAAACGATCGGTTGCTGTGGCGCGTTCGAATGTGGGATTTGAGCTGACTATTGACGATATTATTTAGTGTGTTTTTGATCAAATTGCATGAGTTTAGATTCATCTCTTCAAACCCTTTATATTGATACCCCACATAGTCATGGTAATATTTTTTCATGTCCTTTCTTATTGACGTCTTAAATCCGCCATTATGATTTTATAAAAACAAAACATAGCAACCTTTGTGCGACCCAGACGAGTCGATAGACGCCTCATGTATTAAAATCCATCCGACCTAGGATGCTTCGAGGGTATAAAGAATTCCACATACAAAGATATATAGATATGTATGTAAGAAAAACATAACCCTGCCTTTGTTATCACGTAATCGGGTAAATAGTGTGTGAAACTGCACATAACTAGGTATTCCCCGGCTATTTAACAGTTTCATAAACTACAAATTCGATAGTAATTGATTTTTATTACCTCGCAGTAGATGCGAAAAGTAGAGTATTCTCCTCGGGGATAAAGGTGTCTTCGTCTTGGGCGAGCTTGAATCCCTCGCTGCACTCAGGATTGGATTTCCTCGCTGTGGTCGGGAGCCCTAGAATTCTTCGTTGCGTTCAGGATTCAAAATAGCGCCCGCGACATTAAGACAAAATATACCAAAGAAAGAAAGAAAAAGTATTTATTGACACTCGCACAGGATTATCACCAACAGAAAATACACGTACTCGTATTATTATTATCATTATTGCAGTTAATGTTTATGGAGAGGTTGTAGTCTTTTTTAACTTTCTTAAACCTCTGTAAATACAGCCAATATGTAAAAGTTGCGCAATTAAAAATATTTTAGAAAAATTGAACATGCGGTCAAACGATGTGTGAAGACAAAAACGTGAATTATAATAACTGGCATGATAAAAAAAAACATTATAGATCGCTATTTAAAACGTGTATGTACCTTGAAGAGATTCCATCATGTAAAAAGTTTTACCAAAAGATAAGGCTTATTGTTTTTAGGGTATGTTGAGAACACATTTTAGAATTTCGTTATTATTTTAAAATATATACAAAATCTAGCGCTGGCACTGGCCAGCCAGTGCCCGCCGAGACACTACAAGACACACGGCACTACAAGAGGGCCTTAAAGGATGATAAATTAGAAATATTCCATCATCTCAAAGATCCAGATGTTATTCCGTCACTAAATATAGGTAAAAACATCGGCTGATTGTTTTCATCAATATGTAAATAATCTTCTATCCCAATATATAATGAACGAAGGGTTCAGTCATCCAGAACAGAGTGAAATTACTCGAGACTCCACAGAACTTGCTACATTATTGATTCAACAAAGTACGGATTGACTAACAATGAGAGTTTCATAACGCTCTGAATACATATTCATCCATTGTTCCCCGAGCCCGAGACAACTTAGGACACAGACGTAGACGCAGATCCATTTATTACATTTCAATTTTATACAAACACCTGGGACCTGGAGCCGTGTCAATTAAAGAAATACGGCGCGGCTTTCCTACGAGATAGCTTTGACTCTACCTCAATGTCAAGTAATTAAATCCGAGTCTTCCTATCCATCACGAGGTACCAGAAGTGTATTACGGAATAGGAGTGTTCTATAAATGGAATTAGGGCATGCACGGCCACACAAGTATTTTCGCACAACAGCTCAACGTATATGCTGTTTACATCCTCTTCGTACAAAAGCCTCATTGTGTTTGCTTTGAAAATATTATTTTCGGAGATCCCTTACATAGATTGTAGTTAACACGTAGGGGAAGGAAAATAAGGTTTTCGGGTCTCAATGTGACATAATACCGTATTTTCCCTGACCCTACTACCGGTCTGTTTCTACTTATGCTTAAAGGTAATGTGACCAATGACGGTATCGTATAATTTATTTGGGGCCCATGAAATCCATCTACTTTTCCGGTAAAAGCCACAACAAAGAGATTTTCACGATATTACAGGATCATGTAAGCCATAAACTAGTTGCGAGCTAAAGCATATAGTCGAAAGCTAAACTAGTTTTACAAACGAGTCCAAACTTCGTGCCCCTACAAGGAATAAACATTCAAAAGAATTTGTAACCGTCTCGTGGAGATAATTCTTTTGAAATAAAAGCTTGTAAAAAACTTTTTTACAAAAAAACAACCGACTTCCAAAAAAAACACTAAAAGACGTGAAAAATAACTTTAATTTCGGAAGTCGGTGCCTTTGGTTTTGTATTTTCGTGTTTGGCCACCGACTTCCGAAATTAAAGTTATTTTTCACGTCTTTTAGTGTTTTTTTTGGAAGTCGGTTGTTTTTTTGTAAAAAAGTTTTTATTTTTCACTTTTTAGTTGCGGTACCTACCCCACACAAATTCGTATACCACTTCTTGGTGTGTAAATAACAGTGATAGGAAATTATTAGCACATCATCCATATAAACTAAGTGGAAAAAATATGCAGTATTAAGGATAACTCAAAAACTACTGGTCAGACCTTGATCAAATTTAAATGGGACCACATGTGAAGCACCACCTATCAAATAAAAAAAGAATCATCCAAATCGGTTCACCCAGAAAAAAGTTATGAGCTAACACACATAAAAAAAAAAAAAAAAAAAAAAAAAAAAAACATACAGACGAATTGAGAACCTCCTCCTTTTTGTGAAGTCGGTTAAAAAAAAGACGGAGTCGAGCGTTTTGTAATAAATATTTTCTTGTGAAAACGCGAAGATACGGAACCATTTAACGCTTGGGTGCAATTTGCTTTGAGTATGAGCGTTCTGTTGACGTGTTTTTATTAAGTGCAACATATTTGTGCATCGTGGGAACCAAAGCTGTTCGCAAATACGTGTATCCATCGATACATTATGTGTTGAATTCTGTTCAATCTGTATTGAAAAGCATTAATAAAGCTTATGAAGGCGACTGCGCAGAAAATGCATTTAATATTTCACCTGAAAAACTACTTTAGCTTTTATCGGATAATTTGAAAACGATTTTCGGTAGAGTTGACATCGAATACCTATTAAAAACGTATGATGCATTTGAAGAAGCTGTGTAATATTTATTTTTTACAAAGACATTAATTTATTTACTTAAGTATCTTAAATCCCTTTGACTTTTTATGCTAAAATTCGTTCTTCATCTTTTCAGTAGGAATTTTTGAGTAAAAACTTCCTCTATTCCGTCGGACGTTCAGGCTACAAAGTAAACTTCTTTGAAAACTTTATGTGAGTACGTTATGGAGACCTCGACTGAAGAAATGATTACTTGAAAGTTATGACTTGGAGAAGATTGATAGAAAGAGACATACGATGTCAGACGTCCTTCGCGTGCTGGTCCCGAGAGGGACGCAAGATTCTATCAAGGTTTATTTATTTAAGTATAAGGTTGTGGCCAGACGATAGTTTGTGTGGCACAAAATGAGCAAGTTCACAAAATGCTCTTTTTTCGACCACACTGTTTTTTTTTGTAAAGTAAATAGCTATCCTAAGACTTGTCGGAAATATCAGTGATTCTCTTTAATGGCGTCAATAACGCTAGTCTGGCCCGAACGTGAACCGTTCACACGTACAACAACCTCACCACATCTCAGTGACAAAATGTAGACAAGCAGTGGTAACGTGTGAATTGTGTCGTTCCAGCTTCTTGCAGTTGCGTTATGGTAACTACAAAATCGAATGTCCGACTATTTACAACGTTGTTTTTTTTTGCGATGTGACAGGCCGCTAGTGCGCGGTCTCGCAGGTGGTTGCGTTGTGGCTGCGACGTGGCTGCGATGTGTTCGATATCGCCTACTCGGTTGATTTTGACGTCCAAATGTGGTCCGTGTGAATAAACTATTCATTTTCATACAAATTAGCTGGCGTCCACGTGTTGACGTTGAGGTGTTATATTCGGGCCCTAAGTCTAAAGATATCATAAGAAATATTTAAATCAAATGGAGGGAAGAACCAGCCTAGGAACCTCAGAAGCGTAGCAGTGCTATAACTATTTATCAGAGAAGAAATAAGCCATCTCCATCACTGCAGCATTGTTCCACCCACTGCTGAGTATAGGACTCCTTTGTGCCATGCTTTCCTGGTCTGCACGAGTCCCATCCAGGGAAATAATTGTGTCTATTAAAAATGTGTAATGTAACCGAAACTATTATCTCTCTAGTGAATATACAAATTAAGGAGAAATCCCCGATACGGGCTGTAAATCCGGCAGTCTATACTTCACAATCAATAAAGGTGTCCCAGAAATCGACCGACATACTGTTGGTGGTGATACCTTTGGTCAAGCCCTCCCAAAATAAGAAAACATATATTTGCAAAATATTTTTTTTGTCACTACTATTTAAAATTTATTAACAAATATTTGAGAAAAAAAAACTAACAATAGTGAATTTATATTGAATGGTACGTTTTAATGGAGAATCAAAGGTAATCACGGATAGAGTAACTATTTAATAATATTTTGATAGACACAGTTATTAATAAAAAGATTTTATTTACACATGGGAGTCAAAAGAATGACGCATGGCGGTCATTTTTATTTTATTTTTTAATCTAGTATAACTCGAAAACTATTAGATTTTGCGGAACATATGTCTTGTTATTTCAGGAAGGCTTGACTAAAGCTATCATCACCTACAGTATGTCTGTCGATTTCTGGGACACCATGTAGGTATATATTGAAACTATGTATTTCTATATCTAATAAGACTTTTGTTATTCTCCCGAAGAGATGTTACGCTGCAAAAAATTACAGATTTTTTGAATTTATATTTGATACACTTTTTTCTTATGTTACAAGTCGTGTGCCCGATGGGATATCTCATCTGCAAAAATGACAATATTCCACACAAACTTTCATCCCCTATTTAAGCTAATTAGGGGATGAATTTTCAAAAATCCTTCCTCAGTGCTCACCTTCGTTATAAAAGGAACTCTTGCGCAACATTTAGCGCTTCTTGACCCAGCGGTTTAGGGTTTGCGTTCTCTGTCAGTGAATGAATGAATTTAAGATTTTGATTATGTACCTAATTGGATTGGCCGACAAAAAATAATTAGCGGGCTATATAAGTGAATTTAAAATAATACTTTTAAGTTTTTTTTTTATTGACAGAAACATGTGAAAGGTCGATTCAATGTCAAAATAACAGAATTCTACTGATAATTATCTTCAAAAAAACGATAATCAAAGCCCCAAAGGCCTTATTTAATTAAAGAAAATGTTTGGAACAAGTAGTCCTTAAAAATAATTTAAAAAAAAACAGACTAAAGACAAGAGATGACGCGTCTCCTTAATGAACAAATGACCCTCGGCAATGAGATAACGAGCGACAAAACTGTACTAACAGGACATTTTAAACTGTACATTTCCAGCATAAGCTGGCCTGAAGAGTAATTCCGTAACATACTAACAACAATGCCTTTCATTTTGAAAATTCGACAAAATCCATTGCGTTATTTACGTTGTCGAGCTGACGAATTTTTCTAACATATGAAGCAATGGATTAGGATTTTCTTTCAAAATCCTTCGGACTGTGAAAAAAAGTGTAAGTGCAGGTATTGTAGACTTTCCGTAAAATGACAGGTCAGCTTATATTGGAATTGTACAGCTGGATAAGTCGTGGGTAAACTGGGCCTACAGGTTACAGGACCTTGTCGTCATTTACTAGAGGAGCAGCTAATGATGTCGCTCACAATACTTATATTAGGAATAATGTAGTTGGTAAGGATGAGGAAAATATGCTTTTCATAACACTTTGCACAAAAATCTGACCTTTTAACGAACTTATTATTTGGTTAGACACGTGTGTACCAAATAGCTGGGAGATATTTAATCTGTCCAGTCGATTCTTGAAGGAGTTCAGTGGGAGCCGTCACAACATTTTCCAGGAACCTATTCCATGCAGTTACAACTCCAAGAATTGCTTCAAAGGCTTTAGGTTAGGTTAAAAAAAAAAAACAGAACTCAGTACTTTATTGTGTTGTTACGTCAAAACAAAATAACAATAAAGTACTTAATTCTGAATTCAAATTACTATACACGATAAATCTAATAATAGATGGACATGTAAATTAGCATTCGTTTGTATTCGGAAACGCGATGATTCCCGAGGGACATTAATACGATAATTATATTTGTACTGTACATAGGAGTGAATTAGTGAATGTTTCATGCCATGTACCATCAACCCGACTTTTCATCAATTATCCTCAAGACAAACAATAAGTTAAATCACTTATTCACCCAACTGACAGCTAAAAGCCTCTTTTCTCAAGTTTTCTCACCTATGGAGCATGAAATCTACTTTCCTTCTACTGCCACCTGCTTTCATCGATCTTTCAAGAAGTACGAACATTAATATAAGTACATACAAGGACATGAGAGCAAGGCCTTTTGTCAAAGCGACTTTATGCTCTAAAAATCTCGCAAACGTATGCAGAGAGGCAATTGTTGAACTTCTGAATGGCTTTTCAATTCATATCGTGTGACTATGAACAAAAGAATATTTCTATTTTGTGTGAATATTATGAAATTCGAGGTAGCCTAGTAGATCTAAAATGTTACCTACTAAAATAATAACAGGATGTGAGAAGATTGACCTCTTTTTGTTTTCTTACAATCAAATGCTAGAGATTAAATTGTGCAATTGTTGTGATAACATTACATTACGCCTGTATTCTTTAAGGGGTGAGCAGAGATGTACAGTTTTGCCGGTCTGCATATTTTCAGTCCTTGCATCACAAACTTTACCTATAATGTATTTTATTAGCTTCTGCCCATGATTTCATCTCCGTTGACTTCAAAATTGGGTCCAGAGAGAAATTAAAAATATTTGAGTAAAAATTGATTACAGTAGTCAAGACATGTCATTTACCGGAATAAAAAGTATCTTATGTGTTAATCCACTTATCTGTGTGCCAAATTTCATCTAAATCCGTTCAGCCTTTTTTGCGTGATTGAGTCGTAACAAACATACAAACATATATTAGTAAGATTATGGCAGGTAGGTACTACAATAGTTGGGAGTGACTCAATTTATTTTTTTATTTAAATTAAAGAAATATCTATAGTTATAAACTTATTGACCACAATAAATATCAAACAACGTTCAATTTCGATTATGTAAAATCTCAATTTTCTAAGCGGCTTTTTGTTCGACATTTCTCTATTAGATATTCTGAGTGGAATATAAAGGCTTCAACATAATACCAGGGTATCATAGCCAGACCCTGATAAATGTCATTGTCACCTCACTCGATGTTTTTGAAAGTCCCATCCTAAGTAAGTCAGGGATTAGTTTAGGATCCAAATGTCAACTATCCTAGGTTCGGACTGGAATGTTTAAGTGATATGTGTACACGTAGTTGTATTGAAATGTTGTTAGAGGAATGTATAGTAGATTGTTGTACAAAGGTCGAAAGGAATCAATTCCTATAGGAGGTATTTAGACGCCCAACCGCAGCGAGGTCGGCTATAGTCCGAGTAGGAATTGATGACTCACCCGTGTTAAACGCTCTACTTTTCATTTCAAATATAAAGAAAGTAAAAAATAGTAGTTTTTCTAAAATATTTATTGATAATAATAACATGAGACTCATTTTTAATCAAATATTAGTCTATAAAACTGATTTCGGTACAGCTTGCAGAGCTACGAGTAGTATCTCGCCAAATTATATAGTGTTTTTAAAATTTTAAATATGGAATACACCGCATCACCGCCGCGGGCCGTCCCATTTAATGGGTATTTTTTTTAATTCACAGTATCTGTTTATACACTCATAAGACCGCAGCATTTTATTTTTATTTTTATCGATAATTTTCTTAATTATGTAAATAAAATCGTAGTCTAACCAAATTTAATTCTATTTTTAAAATTCAATCCCGCCCTTGAAAGGGAAGCAATTACTATGAGTCTTTCCCGCCGAAAGATGGGAAGCAGCGTCTTCTACCCGCTACTTGGATCGAACAAACACTCACCGAGTATCATTAGCAAACACTACTTTCCGATTAAGAAAAAAAAATAACCATATTGTTGCTATGGAGTTGGTTTTTGAACCTAATGACCTCCTAATTTTTCAAGATTTTTGAATAAAAATATGGTTTTTAGTTCATTTTCAGTTAGTCATTAAATCAAGAAATAAACGTAGCGAAATACTGCACTTAGGTGTTAAGCAGATTCGGACATCTCGGAAAAATTGTCGCCAACGAAAATAAAGACTATTCTAAAGCAATATACTTACAAAACAAAATACAAAAATCACTAATCACGAAAAGCCCCAAATCCGCCTACTTGATGAGCTGGTACATATACCAATACCAATGTAAACCTATGTATGTTATTGTATACCTCCTACGTGTGAAAAGCTTCCTCACCCTCGCAGGCCGAATCCATACATCGTTCGTTCGAAGACATTAAGTACCGACGTTTTGCCAACCCGTCTGCCCTGACCCTTATCACTTATTGTTACGATCTGCAGAAGATAAACAGCTAATACCTTCTATTGTTTTCTGATTTCCTAGTACATGTAGGCCTTATGAGTCCCATAGATTGCGTATGATTCCATTCATTTGTTATCGTTAGCCATTGATCTTGAGACAAACAAAGGACTCCCATACAGCCTTCATGGATTTGGGTATATTTGTTAACAGAACCTATTTGAATGTGTCTTTATATAAATGTTCCAGTAGATAACCAATGTATCTTTTTCAAAAACAAGTAGGTATCTAACAATTGGTTTTGGCACATAAACTTATTAAACAGACAGACTATAAGACTAATCACGTATACGATTGTTTACAGCTGAACAGAATACTATTTATTTTGGGTAAAGAACTAGGAACCAGAATATTCTCTATATCTTAAGGAAAATATTCTGCGCACAAGCCTTTAAGCAGTAAAGACGAGGGGTTTCTTCGCATAAACATGTCTGTCTTCAACATGTGCCTCTGAAAAATATGCTATCTTCTCTTCTAAGAACTGGGCCGGCAGTCTCGACATAGATAGCGACGCTGTCGCAATCTACCGATCGCTAAATATTAAGGTGAAACATTAGTTGTAGCCCGCCAAATTCAAATTTTCTTTGAATTTGGCGATTGATATGAAATTGATGATTATTATTCGATAAATATATAATTTCCACAGTCGAGAATCGCATTTTGATCAACATACGACGTAAAATAGAGCTGCAATTTGCAAAAAAAAATTAAAAAAATGAATTTTGCGGCCTATAACTGAGGTTTCACCTTAATATTTAGCAATCGGTAGTTTGCGACAGCGTCGCTATCTAGGCGAGACTGCCGGCCCTGGGAGGTAAGTATTTACCATTTTCTACGAACTAAAGCAGCCCGTAATTATTTAGGTAAGTACCTCTAAATATCATCCTCATCAGTCCAGCCGAAAGACATCCACTGCTGGATATTTAAGCCATTACCAAGCGTCGCCACATTGACCGGCCTTGTCTTTCTAAACATAGACATTAGCCAAACAGTCGAAAGTAACGTAGACCCTAATCACCACGCCTGGAAAATAAATAGGTGATCTTCCTGGAGAATATTGTTTCATTTCCTCCTGACTCCCTTAGTTTTAGGCATGAATTTAATTGTATCGTTGAGCTCCCTAAGGTCTGAGTTGAGCTGCACGATTAGTGACAAATGCGTGTACTGACTAGAGAGGTCCCCTCAATCTGTGTGGTTTTTCCTCAAAATACAATTTCAGACACCAATCTAAATGGTCTTCACATGATCTGACCAAGATTGTGCCTGGACTTCAAAACAGACTGTGACCTCTGAATTTCAGCTCTGAGTTTCAGCCTTTCTTTTCAGAGTAGTCAGATAGGAAACGCCGACCTCATCTAGTTTTAAAAGTATGATTGGCGTGTAAAAGTATTTGTACAAACCTTCTTACAGAAATAAAGTCATTTATCATTTAATCGGACCCCAAATTCCCATTCTGCTGTAATATAAATATTAATGGACACTAACATAATAAATGTGCCTCTTTTTGTAAGCCGCAAATATTTATTTTTGTCTTAAAATACTAAATAGAAGATTAACAAAAAACGCATCTAGAAAGCCTACATTATTATAAAGTTCAGAAGGTTTTATCGGTTAAATATCTCAATAAGTTTTATAGCACTCTTGTCAACATTTGGCTTTTTAGAAGGCGGAAACTGCGCATTTAATTATAAGCTCATATTAATCATTATTATCTCTCTCACTCTAAACTGGGTTACTAGTATAGAAAGTGCACAGTCCCTGCAATTGTGACCAAACTTCGTATAACTCTGCTAATTGGTCCAGAGCTCCTAATAAAAGCTGTACCAGCGCTAATTGGTCAGCGGTGACAAACACTTTGAATGCAGACGTGATGGTATTCAATCAATTAGATTCGTTGGGGTGTTACTTGATAGTAGAAAATATTTTTATATGCAATAAAATAACAGCTAGCTAGTTTGAAAGACAGCTATAATCTAAGGCCACCACGTCGAATAATTTGTTGATATTAGCAGACTTTCTTTTGCCTCGAATCATCATCAGAAAATATAATATTGCGGTTGTGGTGATAATTTTAACTGTAGTATATACCTCTGCCCAACCCTTTTGGGAATACAAGAGTGTCGTTATATTATTTGACTAAAGCATACATAACTGGGAAATCTGAAGTGCCTAGCATCATTTCGACATGTAAATACACCGCGTTCGCTTTTCAATCAATGTGCTAATGTTTTGAATATTGGATCAATTGAAATGAACATTCGACTGCTCGGGCTTTCGATAAATTTATGATCGATAAATTTTTGGTTTGGTGTAGAGGGCTTGCTAAAGTGTCTGTGAGCGTCATTTGCAGAATAAACATTTTGAATATTAGAATCGGTCTACTACGTCGCGACCATGAAATTGGAACCTTTGTTGTGGTTTATTGGTGAATAAATTTATTTATTTATTTAAACTTCTCGCACACAATTACATACAAAGGCGGACTTAATAATGCCTTAGGCAAATTGGTGGACATTATACATTTCTTCTGAAACCTGGGCTCCTAGTACACAGAATATATGCATATGTCAATCTCACTGTGATCACCAATCAAATTGCCATAACACAAGTGATGGAGTATAATTATGAGGCTTTATCGTTAGTAGGTAGTAGATTACGCTGAAAATATTAAGATTTTTTTGACGTCTGTCGCAACTTCTGAAGACAGCGCCACTTCCAACTTTGCTAACTAATTCATGATTGTACAGGTGACCGCACGTCGGTGTAGCACTTTGACCTAAAGCTGGCCTAGCGAAGTACGAAGTGTTAATAGAATAAGAGGCCAAATGATACTGGTTTTGTTACTACAGATGTGCTTATATATACTTCGTGACGTAACCAGAGAAGAAGCCCTTGTTACTTTCCTATTGAGTTCTATCAAAAATTATAAATTAAAGTGGTTTTCGTGTCTATCTGTGTGACCGTGTTGTTCTTCTAACCTACGCAACAGATTTTGATACGGTTTTCACAGCGTTTATTCCGGAAGGTTTATGTGTAGAAAAAAAAACTGGCAAACACGGACTAGAAAAAAAAGGACTCCGCACCACGCATATCGAAAGTGAAGCACCGTACCGATCTATGTGTATGTGTAAATAAGTGCCTTACTTGTGATATGTTATTCCTTGACACTTTTTCTGGGATGTAGAATTATTTTTACACCTTTTCACAACACAAGAAGGTATTATTTTATTTTATTACTTGACGTAAACAGTACCCACAATGACACCGCAGTGCCGCGTAATGGCACCTTCTGATGTAAATGTGTGCGTGAGGCATGTTTGTACGAATGGCATACTTACAGTGCTTCACTTTCGATTCGCGTGGCGCGGAGTCCTTCTTTTTTTCTAATCCGTGCTTACAAATGATAAAAATAAATCCATGTTTTGTCAACTCGTAAAAAGCGTGCGAAGCAGGGGGGGGGGGTCGCTACTTTACTACTAAAACGTACTACATAAAGACGTCATTTAAATCGATGATATTATTAATATACCAAACGAAACCCACGTTTAATATTCAGGACGCCCTGTCCACCTTATCTAACCCCCAGGGATAATATAGAGGATGGATAAAATGTGAATTTATAATTATTTAATTATGAACACGTATTATTTAGGCGATCTGAATGCGAAATGTGTTTGTGAATAGATAAAATTTACGAAGGTGCTTGATAAACGAAAATGATAATAAAATATGTAGGTATGGTTGATTTTGGCACACTGAAGTAGATAATGGATCTGTGTAGAAATGTCTATTTGAAGTTTGTACATAACAAAGACTTTTGAAGTTTTGCTAAGTTTCTGTGTTACATATCGTCGCTCGCATGACTAAAAACCCTATCTCATTTTCTGGCTGATTTGAGTTAGGATAAAGTTACATTTTTCTATTTGTGATTTTTTACATTTTTCAATTAGAATAGAATAGAACACTCTTTATTATGTACACATGTAGAAAAAAAAAAAGTTATTTTTTTTGAGTTAATATGAAATACGTTGCCTTTCAAAACGGTTATATTCTGAGATCCAAATAACATAGAGAAGCGACGATTAGTGAAAAATGTTAAGAATCACAAATAGAAAAATGTAGTTGTACTAACTCAAAACAGCTAAAAAATGAGATAGGACTTTTAGTCATGCGAGTGACGATATATCAAAGAGACATTGTAATTTAATTTTCATGACTTAGGTAGTTTTTCTAAACTTATACAGCATTATTACAAAACAAGATTTGTCTTTAGAACCACATATAAACCATAGAGTCAATTTTGAATTTTGAACTGTATTCCTAAAATTCTAAATACAAAAACTGATTTAATACCCGAGCCTCGGGTCTTGGTTGTCAATTTTGTATTAAGTAAAAAGTCGGTTGGGATAAGGTTCGACATACAAAAACTGGCTGAAAGGAACGCTTAGATCAAAGTGAGAACTCCGTTTGTAATGACACGGTATGGGTATCTTTTCCACAGTTTACATCACCATATTCTTCATAAAATGGAAAATTCAGCGACAAATGCGCGGTTCGATGTTCATTATTAATATCACGTAACCGAAGGTAGAGAGGAAGGATCCTGCAATCTGGATTTATTGGATAACTGATTATCCGTCTGGCTTCCATCCTTAACTAACTTAGGTACATTCGCGTTTTTTGCTTTATGTTCCAGAATATCGATTATTTGTTAAGGAGATTAGGAGAGAGTTTGTGAGGTAGGTATTACCTAGGTATCTACTAAATTATGTACAAAGACCGAACATATTTTTGTTAAACACTACGTTTTACTTGACGGAGAAGGTACGTGTCTCTCATTATTATCAGCCATATTTTAACTACTGTGGGCGTACTTTGGGTAGTGTTGGTTATTGCACAATAGAAAAACCGTTTGCAGTTCAAATCTAATTATAATTTACGAACAAATTAATCACACTAGCGCATCACACACTGTAGGTACACGACACAACTATACGGAACGCGCGACAGTTTCTAAACGCGTGTACTGCTTAACCGCCAACAACGAACTCTGCTTTAACTCTGGTTAAGCGTAAGCGTTATAGACTCTGTCCAGCGCCACCTGCAGGTTTAGCACAAGCACCGTCTTGTCGACGGAAGAATAGACAAAAATGACGTTTCGTGAAGACAGTACGACGGCAGCAAAGTAGAAAGAGTCAACTGCACTTTTTACGAAATTCAGTAATTTATTCACGTTTATCTTTTATTTTGCTTATATCTCGAAAATGGTGTCCTATCGCAAAAATAATGAAAATTTCGACCCCCTTTATGAAGCCTTTAAACCCCTAAAACTGAACATGTAGGTAATAATTTTTCACATTTTCCATACAAAAAGTGAAAAATTCCATTTTTCCATTCCATATTTATACTTTGTGGCCGTCGAGTAAAATGTTTTCTACTGTCTTTAGCATGGCGATTAAAAAATATAATTGTCTTCACTACCTTAGACAACTGTCTTCTGAAATAGTCTACATTAAAAAGGACCTAGACAACGATCGGTAGAAACGAAAGACAAAATTACAGATTTTAGAAGGATATTTACCGTGCGATGTCAAAAATGGAGAAACGAAATGTCACTTTGTATGGAAATAGCCGTGTCTATTCTTCGATGAAATAGACAGTGTCATGCTAGGCCCGCTGGTGGCTCTGGCGTCCCGATTAGTCAAAGTCAAACGAATGATTTAACGTATTTCCGACATATATATATTTAATTTCAGCCAGTTGTGCCATAAGTATGTATTCACGGAATGACGAAAAGATCTGTAACGGATGTGATGTATGTACGTATGTATGTGTATTTCTCTATTTAATAGTAATGATATAATAATTAAAATTAATTAATGTATAATGCATGCTAAATAATTCGTGTTATAATGTAAAAGGTTGCTAAATCATAAGTAACATAAGATCAATATTTGTACACTTAGTTTACAATGAATGTTTTGAATTTTTTTCTGCTATATCGACAACATAATATACACAATTTGTGTCACAACCAAAACAAAACCGGCTTTAAACGCAAAAACAATGTCTAAAACTTAAAAAATGCTAACATTTTGTCAGCTTTAATACTCTATCTAGAAACTGCCCCCTGACTGCCTCGCTAGCTCGCCTCCTCGCCTTATAGGAACCAGTCTATACTTGTCATCTACAAACTTCGTGTAACAAGAGCATAGTGCCACCCTTTGGGGATATCAAGCAAGCGTGACTGGAAATACTGACAAGCCTCGAGGCTGGCTAACACGGCCCTAGCTTGAGTCGTTAGCAGAGTTTTAGCTACCATAGATGTACAGCGTGTTTGTCTATGGTTAGTGTGTGGACAAGTAAAGTTATTTATAATCTAAACTAATTTCTCTTTTATATGCATGTGTATAAACTTATACAAACTGTCTTTAATTTTTGCAATTGTTTTCAAAACGTCTAAGTTAAAGAAAATATTATAAAGATGTAAAATTGTTTGTTCGTTACAAGGTAATCTCTGGAAATAGATACTGATACCATTATTTATTTATTTATATTTATTTATTTCATTATTGCCGAGTGCATTAACACGTTAACAGCCCAGTGCCCCCAATGTGGGGTCACCACAAAATTTTGATGGCACGTCCGTGCCCCACATGTGGGTCATGGGGTTCACACTATTTCGAACAACGTTTACAGGCCTACCCACCCAAAAAAAAGGCCTAGACTTATGAGTAAGTTTATGTAATGTATTGGACTAATGAGAGTTTTTTTTTTCCGGGAATAATAAACCTTTTGTTTGTTGTACAAACATATTTTAAAATTTTATTAAACAAGAAATTTCAGGCGGACGAACGCGTAGGCAGAAGTTATAGTAAGTTATTTGTTCCCATTACGGAAAAGGTTAAAATTTGTTTTATAATTTTCCCGTGCCTTGCGTGTTATGATTATCAATTAGCAGCCAAACTTCTTATTAATAACGTTTTAACGTTGAGAAGTTAACCCACTGATTGTGAGCAATCATATACATATTCGTACGCCTGCCACTTTCGTAAAAACTTCAAATATGATCCGTTCTTTTCTTTTTCTTACCAACGAAGAGAGACCAAAAGACTTCGACCTTTTTCGGTTATGAAACGTTTAAAATAATTGAGTGCAAAAAAACACATAAATAAAACTACTTATGGGGTTGGCATATCTGTTTAGATAAAAACCCCTAAACAAATAAAGAGGAACAAAAATAATTACACGGGCAGCACCGTACACGTGAAACTCCTTAAAAATAAAGAGTATGAGAGATTTAGTGTGAGAGACAATGGGAGTTATATCTTACTTCTCTTTCATGTAACGAAATTTGAATAAAGGTGACGCGTCCTTGAAATTTCGCACTCAATATTCTCGTCGAATATAATAGTAAATAATCGAATCACCGCCTAAGAAGATTCACTTCAAAAAGTATGCACGTTGCTCGATTTAGGCACCCAACTCGCACTCTACAAAAAACAAGACATGTTTAAATGTGTCCTAACTAAGCGTGTCCCTACTCGTATTTATGATAACAACGCGGTGGGTCTACAATGGCTATACTTAGAGCTAGAATATTGACAAATTGCCACCCTACCCACGAGGTGACTAGTCTTGCAATTTGCGAAACGAGGACCAGCTGATTTAATTCTAGTCCTTTTATGACAACATTTATTTAGTAATAGAACATCACGCTGACACCTGCAGTCCCAGAATGGATTAGACAAAGATATTTAATGAACTTATACTACCGCATTCTAGATAATATATACAGGGTCGTTGGTTATATGTCGGCAATCCATTAAGGGGATGTAGGAGACGTTATTTGCAACAAAATTACTCCTGATGACCCCTATGCCATATACCGCTACCCCTATGCTATATCTGACCAAGATTATGTCTGGACTTTAAAAGAGACTCTGACCTCTGAGTTTGTTTCGGCCTTTCTTCTCAGAGTAGTCAGATAGGTAGGAAACGCCGACCTCATCTAGTTTAAAAAATATGATTGACGTGGAAAAGTGTTTGTACAATCCTACTTACAGAAATAAAATCATTAATCACTCATGCAAATGTCAACCATTTTCGAGTAATTTGACATTTTATACTTTTTAGCGGTAAGTACACAACTTTGAAAATTTATTTAAAAAAAACAATTCATGTTTTTTTTGTTTTTAATTATTGTTATCTGCTTCTAATTCAATACATGTAATCAACCATAAAATTATAATTATCTTCAGTAGTTTTACAAACCATTACAATTTTCCTTTATTTTGAGCAGGTTATTTGACCAAAATATTCGATTTCTGTACACGGAACACGGAAGTACTTTAGCGGCAGACCATTCCAAAAACATGTACAACTTCTCAGCTATCCAACGAGATACTCGTACAATAAGATACCAGATATCTTCAAAAAAATATAATATGTCAAAATATTCAAAAATGGTTGACATACCCTATAACACGGGTAAATTCACGGGCAATTTCTCAGTAGCAGCCCAGAGTCTGGATTTGTGCCCGGTTGATGGCAATAGGTTCGCCCCCTATTACATGGAACTTAAACATAACTGGCGTAATGTGGGTGTACTATAGGTACACCTCTGCCTAACCCTTCGGGGAATACAGGCGTGATGTTATGTTATGTTAAGTGTGTGGTTGACATTTGCATGGGGTCATTCGGTGGCAAATGACCTCTCCTACATCCCCTTAACGGATTGCCGACATATAACCACTAACCCTGTATATCTCACTATAATTTACGTTTACGTTGTTATAAGTATCTATCTAGGAGCTATAACCCTTCCACCTGACCAAATCCTTTGGTCGGCTAAAGATGGACCCCATAGGAGAAGACGGGTTAACCTATTTTTGGCTTCATAGACCTACTCGTATACCACACACTATAATAAAACTATGAAGAATGAACATAACGAATGAGAATAACACAGTAAATAAGTAAACCAAACAACTGATGTTTTGATGTCCTTCCTTTCATTGTGTATTCAATAAAAACAAAAAAAATAAGTAAGGGATGAGACCAGACGGCATGACGTTGCCTTGAAAGGTGGGTAGGCCTCTGGTGTGGGACGCAACCTGTGTCGACACAGGTGCCAAGGGCGCCATCTCATGTTCCTAGCACGGCAAGCTGGCGGCTGGTAAGACCCTCAAGCGGCGCAAATACTGTAACCTTATGGGTAACTACAGTTTTGAGCAGTTTGGGCTCGAAACGCTCGGGTCATGGGGCCCGAGTGCGCGTCTCCTTTTTAAGGGAATTTCGTCGACTGGTCGACATTTTACGTGACCAGAGGGTTGGGTTGTTCTTTGGCCCAAGAATTAGCATTGCCATTCAACGTGACAATGCTGACAGTCTTCTGGGTACGTTTCCGGATGACAGCGATTCGGACAAGTACTTCGACGTCTAAGTGTCCTTTTGTTTTTGTATTTATTTGTATATTTACTTAGTCATTTCATTTAGTAGGTACCTAGTGTAAATAGTTATGTTAAATGTTATAGAATAACCACTTTGATAAAAGAAATTCAATAAAATACTTATTACTACATTTCTAAATAAACTACTTTACTACACGCTTTCAATTGGAGTTCAATAGGACTTTCGCTGTTGAATAATTTATAGCACATTTCGCAAACTCACGGTTCAAACTCACGACCGCTCACTCGCGACTTTCCACGCAACTTACCTTTGATATGTTGTCTTCAAAAATTATAGTATCTTTTAGGAAATTTTCACGACTACCCAGTCCTTTTTTTTTCAAATCCCACCTGAGCAAATCCGCTGACAAAAATTAGTCTGGTATAATAAACTTAAGTTTTTTACGACTCAATCTCGTCTCGACTGTATCAAAGAACGGCGCGTCCTTAAGATTAAGCAATTCCTCAAGGGAGGCAGGATAAAATATTATACTCCTTTGTTACTTTGATTTTTTTAGAGGATCAATTAAATATTTCACTTTTCATCTTAAGGTATTTTTTGCATGCTGAGGTAGGTAAGTAAGTAAAATATGTGGAACCATTTATATTTAAGACCTTTTGTCTTACCACGGATTCAGTAATATGATTCTGAACCCAAGGGAGTTGAAATTTTACGTCGGTTATTAAAAATATTTAATACTCGTATATGCCCTGGCGCACAGGCAACTGTAAGAACACCGGTGGGTTTTAGTCAGTAAGAGTCTGACACGCCCTTGCGCTCCGCTTAGAGCGGGAGAAGTCATTTGATGATATCCCACCCAAAAAGAAAAGAAAACGGTACTTGAAATGTATCGTCGGTTATTTAAATAAAAAATTGCTGTTCCATACGTTTTTTTATGAAACAAAAGTTTTTTTTTTGATAACTGACGAAAATTATCTATGCTACGGGGTCTAGAATCATATACCTGCAACCCTGTACATTTATTTGCTCTTGTTTCGTCATTTTTTTGTGTATATATACATATTAGTAGCGTTAGCATTTATGTATGTATTTATTGTATAATTATGGAAATTGTACACCACAGAGTTCCTGCAGTATTGTCTCTCCAGATCTTCCAAATCATTAAATCCATCCAAAGGTTGTCTTTAAAAGATTGCTTTTAGCGATAAGAAATGTCTGCTTTTATATCTGTAATACATATGGTGTACATAATAAAGAGTATTCTATCTATATATTCTTTCTATAAATTTTATGCAAAAAAAAAATATTTTCTATTCTCTTACTTCACGTTGGAGGAAATAATTTTAAAACTTGTCATACAGATGAAGTAGTGGTTGTCAAATCTCATGTTGATCAAGTGATTTAATTTTAATAGTTTGTAAGTTCATTTATATTTTATTTTTGTTATAGGATGTTAATTGTATATATTTTATCCTATGTAATACATATTTTAAAATAAATCCAAAGAAAAAAAAAGCGATTTAATTTAATTAGTTGTCGTAATATGGGTTAATCTTATTACAGAGTGAGTAACTTAATTCATGATTAGAGAACGCGTTAGTTAAATCTAGTGTTTTCCAGCCTTTCAGTAACCAGTGAGTGTTTCAAAGTCAAAGTCAAATCATTTATTTCAAATAGGCACATAATAGGCACTTTTTAACGTCAAAATTTACAAAATAAATGAATTGATTCTAGTTGCCCCTTCCATAATGTAGTTTCGTATGGAGAAGAAGTTTGTTCGTTACCTAGTCATAAACGTACGTATTTATTACAAAATTCTTATTACTAAACTAGTTGTTTAGTTTATTACCCTCTTATTTTATTGCTATAAAGAGTCTTTCAATCGATCCGATAAATAAACTGTGATCACTGATGTATCTGCCAATCTTTCCGATAAAAATATCATTAAATAAATATTTTAGTATTACTTAGTCGCTCAATTTCGACATAGTATGTTCGTGAAACGGAATAACCACTTATTCACAATCATGGTGTATAGATCTTCTTTATGTAATCCTTAATCTTCTATGCCTATAGAATATAATAGAATAATCTTTATTATGTACACCATAAAAAATACAGATATAAATGTAGAAATTTTACATAGGGTGACACAATGGGCGGTCTTATCGCTAAAAGCGATCTTTTACAGACAACCTTTGGATGGATTCAAGGGAGAAGGAGAGACAATAATGCAATATATATAATTATAAGTATATAAATAAAAATCAAGTGCCATAAATATTTGTCCGCGCATCACTTCAAAGCGGTTGTACCTATTTGGCAAATTCTTTTTTTTTTTGTTGTATTTGTCATGTATTTGTAATTTTCAGGACAAGGTTTGTATGAAGGATTTGTTTTAGAAAATCCACCGAGAAAGTCGGAAATTTGGATGTTATTTTTGAATGAAATTCACCCCGGGCGACGGAGGGCACAAGCAGCTAGAATAGTATGACAAGTAATAATTCCACTTGCTTAGTTAGCGAAATTAGTACCTCGAATAGAAATTACAATTTTATATGTTACTAGGCAGGCACTACACACTACACGACACTAGACAGATCCTATTTGACTCTGATGGAGGATGATTTTGGAAAAACTGTGATAAACCTGTCTCCTAATTTTAATTGAAGAGTATGTGGACAAATTTTCGAGTCCATCGACACAGAGAACAAAAAGTTTTACAGAAAATTTAACCCCCCATTTCACCCTCTTAGGGGTGAAATTTCGAAAAACTTTTCTTAGTGGCTATTTACTCTTCATAAAGAACACACTCTCCAAATTTCATGTCTCTAGGACCAGCGGTTTAGGCTGTGCGTTGGTATATAAGTCAGGACTTTGAATTTTATATATATATGTATATACATGTATAGCTAGATTTACCTTGATAAATTTAGGTATGCCACGTTTTTCAAACTAATGAATAAGATCTTTCATATCCTTTCTTTCACCCCCAGATGGGCGGAATTTTGAAAATTCGTTGGGAATGCTTCCATGACTCAAAGATTATTTATACCATTTTGAGTTCATCAATGCTCGCAGTAAAACCCTCCGCTGTAAAATTGACTACCCTTTTTCACCCCGTTAGGGGTAGATTTTCGAAAAATCCACATATAGTTTATTCTTTATTTTTGGTCTTAAGTATAAATACTGAGTCTTAAGTTATTCGGACTACGCGTTAAAATTCTTCCATACAAACTTTGACGCCGCCCAATCCCCCTTTTGGGGGTAATTTTGAAAAACAAAAAATTACAATGATTATAATTTACTTAGATTCGTGCTAAGTTTCAAGTTTATAAACTCAAGGAATAATTTTTACCCATGCAAACTTTGACACCACCCAATCTCCCTTTTGGGGTAATTTAGAAAACGGAAAAATGACAAAATTCATAATTTATTTGGGCTAGTATTTGTCCCAAGTTTCAAGTTTATTAACTCAAGGGATAAGATTTTTCATACAAACAAAATCCCCCTTTTCACTCTCTTAGGGGTAGAGAATATCGAAAAACCCTTGCTTAGTGGATACTTACTCTTCATAAAGAATACACTCTCCAAATTTCATGTCTCTAGAACCAGCGGCTTAGGCTGTGCGTTGATATCTCAGTCAGGACATTGAATTTTATATATATAGATAGATAGACTATCGACCCGCCTCAATTTCGCAAGGTTTCTGGGACTTGACAAAACATCAAGATTTCTTTATAATATGTAAGTTTACTATTAATTTATTATACACATAAACATTCAAGAATAAATTCTCTAAATGATGGTGAAAACTGAATCAAAATCCGTTGCGTAGTTTAGAAGAACAACCGGACAAGTGCGAGTCGGAATCACACACGAAGATTTCCCTACCACCGTATAATATTTAACACTACATATTATTTAAAACAAAACATTTTCCTTCTAAGGGGACTCCCTTTAATTTTAACCTTTATTCTATTTTTGTATTTGCTGTTATAGCGGCAATACACACACTCAACTGCCTACCTTTTACGATTTATGTGACAGACAGACGGGCAGACGGACGAACGGATGGACAGCGGAGCCTTAATAATAGGGTTCCGTTGGCACCCTTCGGATACGGAACCCTAAAAAGCGACTTTAAATAATAATATGTATAGAAAATTACCGCAAAAAACGCCGCACTTCATTACTTATTTTATTATAGTAATTAAAATAACTTATAACAGTAATTAAGGCTCTAATCCTAATCTGTAATCAATATTTCAGCAATATTTTAGGCTACAGTCAGACCGTTAGTTCTCCCAGTTATTAGGGTGAAGTACCCAATTACCCGCGTGCGTAGATTGCGAGCCGTTATTTAATTTATTTGCGGTGGTACCACATTAGTTATCTTAATATAAATTAGGTGCGAAATATGTCGGGCCGTATAAATTGCTGGTATTAGGAAAATAAATTAGTTTGTTATGTTTTTTTTTTACGAAAACCATCTTTGTAGAGATGATTTCTGGTCCTATAACTCCTGAAATCGACCAGGCAACTTAACATGCGAAAAGCACGTTATAAGTTAATCTTAGACACTACTAAAGATGTAAGAAAACATCTGTAAGAAATGGATTTAATGGTTTAAAGGCCCCACAAACAGGCGCGATGCGACGGTGCGACGCGACTCTAGTACTTAGAACAAATTTTATGAACATTTCATGGAAATGGTTCTACTAGACTCGTGTCGCGCTGTCGCGTCGCGCCTGTCTGAAGGAGCCTTTATGTCCCGAAGACGCAGAGAACATAGTGGTGATAAATAGTTGCTCTTCCTCTAATGAAAAGGATTTTGTCTCCAGTGAGGATCAGATAAAAACTGATACAATTTGTGTAGGTACCTAATCATGAAAAAGAAAATCAATAGTTTAAATTGAAGTAATTGTTAGATCACAAGAACTTGCTAATTGTCAAAGAAAACGACGTAGAAGCACATTAATTATTACCGAAGTCAAATGTAAAGTAAAACAATACAGGCAAATTGAGTTCCTCTAAAATTATAATACGACCAAACCATAAAATTAAGAATTCTCCTGGCCAAAACGTTTTAAATACTCTCCAATGACTTTTTAAATACACAGCCTAAACTTCAACTTTTTTAATAAGCCCTCCCGACGGAAAACCTTTGGATTAACTACCAAAGTTTAGTCGTAAAACAAGAAAAAAAGGAATCGTATGATTGTTCGAACACATCCTCCATGGAGAGTTATGAATATTAAACTGCACTTACCTGAATGCCGCTGCCGATCGTCCGCCGAATAAAAAAGTAAAAATAAAAAAACACTGGTTTTCAAATATGGAATTGAAAGTTTGGTAAATGAGTGAGCGCGCGAGACGCGTCCGTTCGGCCCTCCGGACTGGCTTAGACTGACTGAACGTTTTGGGAAGTCGGAGGGTTGTTTCAACCCCCCGGTGCAGCGCGTCTGCATGTACGTTCTCTTCGCACTGGCAATAAAGACCTATTCGTCCAATTTCCGTCTCAGTTTTGACCTTCTTCGTCTTGATTCGGATCGTTTTAGTTATTTAGTAGATTAGGACTTGTTTCTTCAAATTCCTACTTATTTTTGTGCAGCATAAGGTATATTTTTGCTTGTCAGCTATATATCTTTTGTGACTTATATGTCATATACGGCCGGTGCTGATTCACTGGGGCATTTTGCACTGAGGTATTGTGAGTGTTATATTGTGTCTATCTACGGACTCAGAGAGTAACACTCGTCGTATGGGAATAAGATGATTACGTTAATATTGTCAATCATTATATAGGTAGTTACACACGAGGACATATCAAGCTATACATTTCCAGTTTTAGCTCACCTCGCATTGTATGCGATTTTCGTACAATGAGAAGTCAGCTTATACTGAAAATGTATATGTTAGAGAATTAAGATTGTATTTTAATACTATTCCGCAAAAAATACATTTATTTTACTACATTTTTAATGTTGTTAAAATCATATTGGCTGATTGACTACATTTCCTTTGCCTGTCACGTGACAACGATCGTTCGTATTTTTGGTCCGTTGATTCAACGCTCATGAAGAGGTTGAGAACATTGGAGCTGTCGGGCATTCGAGCACGGACTACCAAGAGAACAAGTCATACAGTATCAAATGAAGGACCTACTGTAAGTCAGTCTGATTTAATAACTATTCTTTAAATATCGTACTAAGTTATAAACTGTACCCGTTATTTTGTTTAAGTGTTGTATTCTATTGTGTAACTATTGCTACTTGTGGAATTTCTGCAGCAACTATTTACAATGTTTTATATTCAAAGACACTAAGTGTAATATGAGTGAAAAGGTTATGAAAAATCATGATAAAATAATGATAATAAATGTGTGATTTGAATGTTAACCTGCAATGTATTTTATTTACTTATTTTTTTCAGACTTATAGTAATGTAAACATAAATACAATAAATATCTAGTTGAAGCCTAACTTCTGATTAGTCTAATATATAGCTTGCTAAGTAGTCGTGCGTATTTACCACAATAATTTCTAAACAGGTAGAGAATAATAAGTATGCAGGTACCTGCCTTACATAAGTACACACATAGAAACAGTATATAATAATCAACCCTGGTATCGTTGGCATATTTCATCGTTCGTGCTATTTCATCTCAGAATTATTTCAAATACAAATATTTGTAAGGAAACTTAATGATCTGAAAACTCCTAAAACGCAGAAAACCATTCTATATTCGTTCCATCTCTGGACAAAAGAGGCTTATTTCCTGCAGAAGATGAATTACAGGTTATTGTTGGAGAAAATTCACCTTAACTTGCCACGTGGCCCAGGGCTGTTTTTACCCTATTGGAGGCACCGTAGGCACTTTAGGATACTGGGGACCCTATGGAGTATCTAGGATGCAAGAGCGAGTGAAGTAAGCTTGAAATTTGTAGCACCCTGCCTCTGATAGCCTCTCGCTGCGACGCTGCCAGGAAATGCGGCCCGATAAATCGAGGGGCTTGGGCACTTGCCCAGAGTAGCCAATGGAAAAAAAGACCCTGATGCTGCCAGGGGGCGTAGACAAAATCCCTTTTCTGTAAGCGTTAACGCCAACGGAAAATCAAATTGTATGGAGTTGACATTTGCTTAGCACGTGACATTACGTGTCCTTTCCACACGTAATGTCATTGCCATACATTTTGACGTTAGCGTCTGGCGTTAACGCTATTAGAAAAGTTTTTGTCTATGCCTCCAGTAACCTAATGTAGTTGTGCTGAGATTGCCAACCGCCTGTCAAAGGTGGTGGTTCGTTATACCAATTACTGTTACACCCATATTGGGTAACGATTCAGGGTGATTGTAATGTTTTAAGGTGGTTGTTAGCAGCTCTTTTATATATTACCGATAACGCTTCGTTTTTGTTACCGATGGATTTTATCAGTTTCAAAATTTAGACCGCGAAAATCAATCCCATCGAACGACCAATTCATGAAAAAGTCTGAAGAACTTAGAGGGTTGTATTGATGATTTTAAATGATTATAATTCTGTTAATGCATATTTGTTACGGTTGCGAATCATATTCTGTTCAACATACAACCTGACACTGATCTGCAAATTGCAAAAAACGAAACAAAATTTGAATTTCGCGGGTTACCTTGGCGCTTCCCCCTTAAATATCTGTCAGTATGTTTGTGAATGTATGTGTGGGTGTAGTATGATATATCGCACTGATAATACAATACTGTTGTAACTCAAAATAAGTAAAATTTGAGATAAAATCATATTTAAAATAAAAAAAAGTGAATTATAATTTTTTCGTCGATTCTGAAAAAAAGTCAAATTTTGAGTTACAATAGTATTGTAATAACAGTGCGATATAGGGTATCTGGTAAATAATGGATAACCTTAAAATAGTACCGTATATAATAGACCTTGGAGCAGTTCTAAAAAAACATTGATATTTCTCAAAAACCTAAGAAATTTTAGAAAAAAACAATAACTTTTTTTTTAGATTCTTCTTTACCACGATCACAAATTAATGAATTCCGTTTGTTATATTGTACGTTGACTATGCCGACAGAGCGGCAGTAAATAGTGTGTCTAGAGATGGCACAGTTTTTTTTCTTCAAAATAATCTTATCTTGGTTACTACAAGGGATATTTTTTTTTTAGAACGGCCATAGTGTCAATTATTATGTGATTAAACGAACTTACCTTAAGTGAAGTTCTATCATAATTATACGAAGCTCCTTCTCCGAGACATATTAACGAGTAGTAGCGCGGGATTGTACCAGCGCCATCACAATTATTTCAAAGCTAAAAAATAAAAACTGTTCTCTCATTGGGCAACACTGTATCGTCATTTCGTTTAAAGCTAGCTATATTAAACAACCCTATTTAGGGGAGAACTTCAGTAGGGATGGGTAGGGAGACCTGTCTCGGAGAAGGAGCTTCGTATAATTATGATAGAACTTCACTTAAGGTAAGTTCGTTTAATCACATAATTATACTTACTCCTTCTCCGAGACATATTAACGAGTAGATGTTTGAAGTCAGTCAGGGTTGTTTATGGTTTAATAAATACTTGGTTGGTTGTGAAAATAGTAAAATATTTATTAAAATCAAATTTAGTAACATAACAAATTAAATTAATCAAATTTAGTAACAACAAATTAAATTAATCAAAATAAGAAATCAACAGAATCAAGTCACACTATTTACGGTGTTACATATTACGTCACTGAACATGGTTGGTTCTTGAATGACCGGCCTGTTATAATGTCTAGCAAAGGTGGCTGAGTTCTGAGACCACCCTGCTGTTTTTTGTATTTGGTCTATACTGATCCCAGATCTTTTAGCAGCAGACGTAGAAGCATGTCTAGTGCTGTGTGCTGTGAAAGTATTTACATCAATTCCAGACTCATGTAAAGTTGTTTTAATCCAGCGGCTAATAGTTTGGGTTGAAGCGCTATGATGTGGCTTCTTGAAGGTTAGTATTAGCTTGTCAGTGCCTCTTCTCAGTGGTTTAGTTCTATTAATATAACATTTTACAGTAGTGACTGGACAAATCTCAATTCTATTTTCAAAAGTTTTAAGGTGTAATAGTGGCTGAAGGCTGCCTGTTTTGGAGGTTTTTATTATGTCTGGAATGTAAATCTGAATTCCATCATTTATGACTTTGATATTTTTAATATTAATTAAGGATAAAGTTTGAACTCTATGACCTGTAGTAAGGGCAAGAATAGTTACCACTTTTTTTGTTAATTTTTCTAAACTTATGTCTTCATTGGGGTAAATATTTGCTAAATACGATAGTACAACTCCGGGGTCCCAAGTAAGATTATACTTTGGTGGAGGTGGTTTTGTACGGTATACTCCTCGCATGAATCGTTTAATCCTTTCGTCAGATCCAATTTTAGAACTAATTAACAGTGAAAGGGCTGATCTGGTAGTGTTTATTGTACCATATGAGGCACCAGATTCAAGGGATTCACTTAAAAATTTCAGAATATAGGGAATGGAAGCTTCATAGGTGTCTATGTTACATTTCTTACAAAAAAGCCACCAAGTTTTCAAGGATGAGTCATACTGTTTCATGGAACTATTAGACAGTGAATTTAACATAATTTGAAGGGCTGAATTTGGTGTGCCTCTTCTTATATATGCCTCGCTGAGAGCAGCCCTGCAGCCAGGGTAAGTTGGTAGTGAAGGGGGTGACTCCCTCTGAAAGGAGAGGATAATAACTTTATATTTGGTTCAAATATTAATAGTTTCTTAGTTAACAATGAATCCAATAGTGGGAACCATGGTTGAGATGGCCAATATGGAAAAACTAAGATACCTGTTGCCCTATCTGTCATGATTTTATGAATACATTTTAATATTAGTGAGAATGGAGGGAATGCATAAAAGAAGTGATTTGACCAGTTAAGAGTGAATGCATCAACTTGGAAGGCTTCAGGGTCACATTTCCAGGATACAAACTTTTCACATTTACTGTTTATTCTAGAAGCAAACAAGTCTATATCTGGCACCCCAAAACAATTTACTATTTTACTATAAGCCATTTGAGAGAGCTCCCATTCAATGTTGATTTTTCTAGATTCTCTGTCGGCTTCATAGTTATCTTTGGTATTGATATAAGATGTATAAATCCAAATATTCCTTTCTTCGCACCATTGCCATATATCTCTAGTGATACTATTTAAATGGGGAAACTGAATTCCTCCCATTTTGTTAATATATGCAACTGCAGTAGTATTATCTACTCTTAATAGCACCTCGCAGTCATGCAAATCTTTTGCAAAACATTGAAGCCCTAAGAAGGCAGCTTTTAATTCTAAATAATTTATGTGGTAGTTCTTTTCTGAATCTGACCATGAACCTGAAGCTTTATTTTGTTCACACACAGCTCCCCAACCAGTAGTTGAGGCATCTGTTAGTATTTCTGTTTTGAATTTATGTTGCTTTATTGGATTACATCTGTATACATTCTTACTCCACCAGGCTAATTCTGGATGAACTATAATATCTTTGAGGGACATTATTGCATCATAATTATCATTTGACCATAGCAGACCTAAATATTTCTCTCTCTCTAAAATCTTGGTATATACCCAGCCATATGGAATGGCTGGACAAATTGAGCTTAACATTCCTAACAATTGAGAGAATTCCCTAATTTGACATTGACTTTTTACTTGATAAATTTTAATTTTCTCTAATATTGCAATTTGTTTTTGTTGGGGAACCGATAAAGCAAGATTCGTTGATTCTAAAATAAATCCCAAATACTGACATGATTGGCTTGGTTTAAGGAGACTTTTTTCAAAATTTATGACAAAACCTAAATCTTGTAAAAGATTTACTGCAAGTTTTACATTTTCCTCACATTTTCTTTTTGATTTATGAAAATACAGACTGTCATCTAAATAACATGTCATAATGATGTTATTGTTTCTGAGGTAAGTACAAACTGGTTTTAGTAGTTTTGTAAACACAAATGGTGCTGTACATAAACCATAAGGTAGAGCATTGAATTCAAATAGCTTGCCATCAAAAGTAAACCTTAAATATTTTTTATAATTAGCTGCTATAGGTACTGAAAAATATGCTTCTTTTAAATCAATAGAGGCCATAAAGCAATCTTTTGATATAAGTTTGCAAGCTGTTCTAATATCTTCTAATTTGAAGTGTTCTGTGTCTATAAAAGTATTGAGTTTTTTCAAATTCAATATAAATCTATATGAGCCATTAGGTTTGGGAACTAAAAATATTGGAGATGTAAATTGATTTGGACAGAAAGAACACTTTGAGACTGTACCTAAGGTAATTAATTTTCCAATTTCTAATTGAATTAATTGTTTTTCTTCTTCTGACCAATATTGTGGCATTGCTTGATAGGGAGGTGGAATTTCCCTGAATGGAATCTCATAACCTTCAATCCATTTTAGAGCTACTGGGTCACTGGTCACTTCGCACCAGTTGTTCCTAAAGTACTTAAGTCTACCTGCATGTACCTGAGGGTCTACTTGCGGTATCTGGGCCTGGAACTGGATGGAGCTGGCTTCTGAGTCTTCCAGCGTGTTTGATCTGGTCGAGGTTGTCTTTGAAACTGGTGTTGTTGAGGCTGATGCCCGCCGCGAGCTCGTTGCTGTTGTTGGTACTGCGGCGGGCCTCGCCAGTTTACCTGTTTCTTCTGAGTCCCTGGTTTGAATGTTTTCTTTTCTGTTGTCTTAATTAGGGAGCCTGCTTTTTGGATAGCTTGTGCAGTTCTAATTTTTTCAGCACAGTCTGTACCAAATAATGTGTCATCTGGTGTTGCTGTCCGTACAGCGTCTTGTACCGCCTTATTTACACCAGCCAAGGCAAAAAACCTTCTTGAAGAGGAGTCCTGATAATAAATTTCAGCAGCTAATTTAGCTGCATCACTTATCTCTTCAACAAGGTCTTTACTATTTATATTACCCATCAGTACCTTGCTTAAGGATTTTCCTAGACAAGTCATGAGTTTTCCAGTTAGATTTTGTCTAAAGCTGATTCTTTTATCCCTTTTGAGGGTTGGGTCTGAAAGTGAAGCTGATATCTCCGCATTCATTAAGGGAGCCACTGCCCTTGGGAAATTTATAGGCGTAGGATATTTCTTGGTAATGGCGTCTCGAGATTCTTTACCAAGTCCTGTCTGTGTGATCCTTGTCCAACGGAGCGCTAATTCTGGTCGAATAGCTTCTCCAATTTCTGTAATGTCTTCGCCTTCGGTTCCCAGGGCTTGTAATAGTTCCTCAGGTAGGTTGTCCTCTGTAAAGTTGAACATAAAAGATATAGACATGTCTATCCGCTTAGTGATAGCGCTAAGTCAATAGTATTCCAGTGTGGACATTGATTTTTGGCATTGTCTACCCGCAGTGTGATAGCGCTCGCCATGTATTTAAGTAATGAGATTTGACACAGTGTCCACCCGCATGTGGTGGCGCTTATGTGTTGATAACATATCCCTCTATTGGGATCACCCAGGCGTTCGAAGTAACATTGTAGGTTTACATTGTTAAAATAAGGATATTGTAAGTAATTTCATGTTTTAGGTACAGACCTGTATTAATTTCTTCTTCCATATTATTTTGTGTAATAAGCGCCGGTGGCGACGGTGTTTCGGTCGGTTGAGTAACCGGAGGCCGCGACAGCGGTGAACATGGCGGCGATGAGACTTCGGAATCTGACTCCACTGAGACTGGTATCTTTTCCAGTTTCCTTTCCAATTTTCTTATCTTCTTCTTGATATAGTCTTGGTCTTTATTCTTCCGTTTACCCATTTCTTTTAAAGTCACGGTCGATTCCGTATAATCGTACAAGGGGATGAAAAATCCACAGTTCAACCGCGAAAAGAAAAACGTTAGAAGAAAATAAGTTTTAATTTGAGCGCGAATAAGTACCAGTCAATGACAACCGGAAATAGTCCTTTGACATATTATTCTCTAAAGACGAGCGAAATTGTTTTTGGTATGTTTAGGTTATGCCCTTAGTTACTAGGGATTCTTCGTAGAATTCGTAAATAATTTGAAGTCTTACCTTAATAATGCTTCGATAAAATGATCATTCTTCATTATTTTCAATAGTTACATACCTATGTACTTACTTTTTTTCTTTTTAATCAAAACCAAATGTCAACAAAACTCCCGCCGGTACCGGAGTTCACTGCACTTGTTATTTCAATATATAATGGACTACACGGTCTACACACCTCATATATCATGAATATAATCATGTTAATCAGTTTTAATATGACTTTGTACATTATTATCTAAGAAAATGTAATATTATTCGTATTTTGTTGAGAGAACGTAGTGACAGCGCTAAGCACAAAAACACGTAATGACGATACAGTGTTGCCCAATGAGAGAACAGTTTTTATTTTTTAGCTTTGAAATAATTGTGATGGCGCTGGTACAATCCCGCGCTACTACTCGTTAATATGTCTCGGAGAAGGAGTAAGTATAATATGATATTTCAAAGTTATCCATTCTTTACCGTACACCCTGTGTAATATAAACATTCCCCACGACATTTATTTAAGTACTCCACATCATTTTATTAACAAAAACAAACTTATCACTATATCATGCCTTTTCCCCAGAAGGGTTAAGGGGGATGCGCCAAGGCAGCCCGCGAAATTCAAATTTCTTACGTTTTTTGCAATTTGCAGGTCAGTATCAGGTTGTATGGTGATCTAAATAGGATTCGCGACCGTATCAAATAAGGCTTTACAGAATTATAATCATTAGAATCAGCAATACAACTCCTTAAGTTAGAATTGCCCTCAAATGTCATGATTTCATGAAATAGTCATCATTCATTAGGGTAATATGAACTTATAGAGTTGTATTGCTGATTCTAATGATTATAGTTCTGTAAAGCCGTATTTGTTACTGTCGCGAATCATATTTTAATCAAAATACAACCTGACAGTGACCTGCAAATTGCAAAAAACGTAACAAATTTTGAATTTCGCGGGCTACCCTGAAGAAGAGGTGTATCCTGCCCACGGGGTATGTTTGTAACACACTAACAGTAGGAATGGCTTTCATTTTGACAGTTCAACAACATTCATTGCGTTATTGACGTTGTTGAGCAGACAAATTCTTCGAACATATGAAGCAATGGATTAGCAATATTCCTCAAAATAATTCAGATTGTGATAGATATTGTGTTACGTAATTAGGGTGCTGTTTTGAGTACGAATGTGAGTGAGAGAGAGAGAGAGAAAGCTATGGTATAAGACTGAAAATACAATGGTTGGATTTTATTAAAAATGGTACTATAGAGGTATGAGGAACAGGGTGTAAAGTTCACACATACTTTATAGAAAAGGGAGGATCCTCCGACCAGACGGGTGTCGTGTCTGGTGGGCAACTGCCCGAAGTTTAATGTCGGGACGTTGTTTAGACGCAAGTTGCGCGGTAAACTCTGCTTGCGCGATGCAGGATATTACGTGACGTCAGTATGTTGCGTAGTTCGCATGTGGCGTTGTAGTTGCCGCCACAGTACCTAGGCCGGAAAGATGGTTACAAGTGTGACTACCTACTAAGATAATGAGTAATAGACGTAGTGAGTAAGAAATAACATGACATGCTGCGCCTAGAAAACATAACTATCAGAATAAGAGCATTAGGATAATGAAAAGTATGGACAGATCTTCTAAAAAAATCTGCTTTCTTCTATATTTCCCTTTGACCCGTTCACAACTAATTATAACCATACATTGGGTATCAGCATTGAAGAAAACTTACGAATGTGAATTACGGAATAATTTGATAAAGTCGTGAGATATAAAAATACAAGAAAGCCAAGCAGCTTTCGTTACAATACCAACGTATAATCCAAGGACACAGGGAGCAGTAACAGTTGAGTTTGACACTTTAGTAATAGTCGCGTACATCAATATCTAAAGGTTGCGTTCATATTTCTTCATCGTCCCTTAAAAGCAAGCCTTCCAGGAGCAGGTAATGCTTCGCCTTTGGCAAGGCTTTGCTGAGACTGTCGGCCATTATCGACATGATTGGACACAACACAGGCCTGTGTCCAAGCAGAGGGACATTATAGGCTAACAATGCTACAGGTGCCTACACAACTAAGACGTAAAACTGGGGTCAATGCTCAGTACTGTCAAACGGGGGGAATAGGGATGCAGGGGTCCCTATAGTTTGTTGCCAAAAAGGACTCTAATATGTTTGCTGTATTATAATTAATGATTGTCGCCCTTGTTGGCAAGAAACTATATTCGCTTTTAAAGTTTCGTCCCGGTTCACCCCTGAATATCTATTCACCCCGTTTGACAGTACTCAAGCATTCTTGTGACAGCTGGCTTGAGGCAATTTACTGGTTCTAATTTTAAAATATTAAGTACCAAGTGGGGTGTAAGGGGGAGCACTTAACAACCGGACTCCTCAAATGTCAACCTCACCTGCGCGCGGTACACCCTGCCACTGACTGACGAGGCGCTGGCGACCGACCGATGGCGGTATAACCATCCAACAAGCCAACCTAAATTCTTCAGAGCGATGACGGGCAGCAGCGTCATCGTTGCAAAAGGATTGGCTCTGCGGTCACCAACCCGCTTGCCCAGCGTGGTGACTACGGGCATTAAACCTCCTATGATTAAAGTGCCAAAACAACGGCCCCCAGTTCCCGGTGGTCCCGCTATTCCTGGTCAAGGTAGCGGTCACGGTAACGGCGGGACGGGGGGTGCGAAGAATCCCCGGGTTACGGCAGGCTACCAACGACGACTACATCTGGCTACGTACAATGGACGTTCGATGAGGCTGGACCATCACCTTGCCGAACTTGAAGTAGAGTTAGGTCGCATTAACTGGCATATACTGGGGTTATCTGAAGTCCGAAGACAGGGAGAGGACACGATATCCCTGGAGTCAGGCCATCTATTCTACTTCCGCGAAGGTGATCAGCTCTCCCAAGGCGGTGTCGGCTTCCTGGTCAACAAGGAACTCACTAGCAGCGTTGTGGAAATCAGTAGCGTGTCGACACGGGTAGCGTACCTTGTACTGAAACTCACCGACAGGTACTACTTGAAAGTGATACAGGTATATGCGCCGACTTCGACTTGCTCTGACGAGACAGCCGAGGCCATGTATGAGGATATTGCCAAGGCAATGCACGGTACGACAAAGGCCCACTACAACGTTGTTATGGGGGACTTCAATGCCAAAGTGGGAGTACAAGAACGCAGCGAATCGAAAGTCGGACCGTTCGGTTTGGGACGCAGGAATCACAGGGGGCAAATGCTGGTCAACTTTTTAGAGTCGCAGGGGCTCTTCTTAATGAATTCATTCTTTAAAAAGAAGCCCCAGAGGAAGTGGACCTGGCAGAGCCCCGATAACGTGACAAGGAACGAGATAGACTTCATCATGACGGATAAAAAGCACATATTTAGAGATGTCTCCGTGATCAGCAGGTTTAATACCGGAAGCGATCACAGGCTTGTCCGAGGCACTCTAAGTATCAATTTTCGAGCCGAAAGAGTCCGCATGATGAGGCCAACCCTCCGACCTACGCAGCTCCAAGCTGCTCTAGGATCCGAAAAGTTCCAGCTGGAACTTCAAAATCGATTCGCCCTGCTGGAAACCACAGGCACTGTCGACGAGAAAGCCGACGAGGTGGTCAAAGCCTTACGTGACGTGTCCGGCAGACTTTTCCCGTTGCAGCAAAAAAGTATGGTGTCCAAACTTTCCTCGGAAACTCTCGGACTTATGAGGGAAAGACGAGAGTTGCCATCCACGCAGCCGTCTTCGTCAGATAAGAGGGCCTTAAACCTAAAAATTAGAAAGCTGACGCGACGCGACCTGCGGTGCTCCAACACACGTGACATCAAGGTCGCGATTGAGCAGAACCGAGGGTCGAAAGTGTTCGCTCAGCAATTAGGGAGGTCCCATCTGACGAAACTTAGAACTGCGGATGGTAGAATCGTGACTTCAAAGTCCGAGATACTCGAGGAAGTCGAGGATTTTTACGGACACTTATACTCAACGCGGATGGCAAAACCAGCGGGACATAGTGAAGATGACCATCGTGCCGAACTGACGCGCCACTTCACGGAGGACATCCCGGATGTCGACCAGTGCGAGATTAGGGCGGCTCTCGAGCAGCTAAAGAACAACAAGGCACCAGGTGATGACGGAATAACAACAGAGCTCCTTAAAGCGGGCGGGGCTCCAGTTCTCAGAGAGCTAGCGAGTCTCTTCAATTCCGTCATCCAAGAGGGTACAACGCCCGAGGCGTGGAGCAGAGGTGCGGTGGTTCTGTTCTTCAAAAAAGGCGACAAAACCTTGCTGAAGAACTATAGACCCATCTCACTACTGAGCCACGTATACAAGCTGTTTTCGAGGGTCGTCACGAACCGTCTCGCCAGGAGACTTGACGAGTTCCAGCCACCAGAACAAGCCGGTTTTCGAAAAGGCTTCAGTACCGTAGACCACATCCATACTGTTCGGCAAATTGTGCAGAAGACCGAAGAGTACAACCAGCCGCTGTGTATGGCATTTGTGGACTACGAGAAAGCCTTCGACTCCATCGAAATATGGGCAGTTCTGGCCTCTCTGCAACGATGTCGAATTGATTGGCGATACATCGAAGTGTTGAGGTGTTTGTATGACGCTGCCACGATGACTGTCCAGATCCAGAATACGAAAACCACCCCCATCCAACTGCTCAGGGGAGTGAGACAGGGGGATGTGATATCCCCGAAACTGTTCTCCAATGCATTGGAGGACGTTTTTAAGACGCTGGACTGGACTGGACAGGGTATAAACGTAAACGGCGAGTACATCTCACACCTTCGCTTTGCCGATGACATCGTCATAATGGCAGAGACGCTGGAACAGTTAGACCAGATGCTGCATAGCCTAAATGGAGCCTCTCGGCGGGTTGGCCTCGGCATGAATTTGGACAAGACGAAAATCATGTACAATTCGCACGTCTTGCCGAGTCCAATCCACATCGAAGGGTCGCTTCTCGAAGTTGTGAAGGAGTATGTCTACCTAGGGCAAGTCATCCAGCTCGGTAGACACAACTTTGAGAAAGAAGCCGACAGAAGGATCCGGTTGGGTTGGGCAGCGTTTGGAAAACTACGTCAAGTCTTCTCGTCGCCAATCCCGCAATGTTTGAAGACTAAGGTCTTCAACCAGTGCGTCCTGCCCGTTATGACATACGGTGCTGAGACGTGGACACTGACAGTCGGGCTGGTTCACAAATTTAAGGTCGCTCAACGCGCTATGGAGCGGGCTATGCTCGGGGTTTCTTTGAAGGATAAAATCAGAAACGAAGTTATCCGGAAAAGAACCAGAGTTACCGACATAGCTTGCAGAGTAAGCAAGCTGAAGTGGCAGTGGGCTGGCCATGTTTGTCGGAGGACCGATGGCCGGTGGAGCAGACGAGTCCTGGAGTGGCGACCGCGTATCAGCAAGCGTAGTGTGGGACGCCCCCCAGCTAGATGGACCGACGACCTCAAAAAAGTGGCTGGGACAGACTGGATGCGGAAGACGGAGGACAGGGTGTTGTGGCGCAGCATGGGAGAGGCCTATGTCCAGCAGTGGACTGCGATAGGCTGAGTTGAAGTACCAAGTAGGTACTAAAAACGTCAATCTAGATAAAGTAGAAAGACGTCAGAGCGTAATTTATTTCAGTTAGACTATTTTCAGGGTACTTTTAGAATTTATAGGACTTCAACACTTGAATATAATTTCGGTTTAAAGAATTTATTCGTATAAAGAACAGAACAGTTTACTTAACATAATATATGAGATATATACAAATAAATAATGCTGTTATAAAGTAACATAATGACTCCGTAAGTCGATAAAAGGAAAACGGATTATTTAAAACTAGGCTTTTAAAGATTTTAAATCTATCAAAAGGTTATTTGTCAGGAGTCGTTTTTTTTATACTTTCTAGCCGTGTGTCATATTTTACACACAGCTGCATTTACACGGAGCAGCACACCATAAACTTATTTTTTTTTTAATTTAGCTTTTCTGCATTAACTATCTGGCAATTTATTGAACAGTACCGCTCCTCCTTAAGGGGGATGCGCCAAGGTAGCCCGCGAAATTCAAATTTTCTTAGGTTTTTTGCAATTTTCAGGTCAGTATCAGGTTGTATGTTGAACTAAATAGAATTCGCGGCCGTAACACGTTAATACACGTTAACACGTTAATATGTTGCTTGTTGAATAATCTGACAAAAAAAACTTTTTTTCAAAATAAAACAACCGACTTCCAAAAAAAACACTAAAAGACGTGAAAAATAACTTTAATTTCGGAAGTCGGTGTCTTTGGTTTTGTATTTTCGTTTTCGGCCACCGACTTCCGAAATTAAAGTTATTTTTCACGTCTTTTTGTGTTTTTTTGGAAGTCGGTTGTTTTTTTGTAAAAAAGTTTTTATTTTTCACTTTTTAGTTGCGGTATCTACCGCACACAAATTCGTATACCACTACTTGGGGTGTAAATAACAGTGACAGGAAATTATTAACACATCATCCATATAAACTAAGTGGAAAAAATATGCAGTATTAAGGATAACTCAAAAACTACTGGTCTGACCTTGATAAAATTTAAATGGGACCACATGTGAAGCGCCAGCTATCAAATAAAAAAAGAATCATCCAAATCGGTTCACCCAGAAAAAAGTTCTGAGCTAACAACAATAAAAAAAAAAAATACAGACGAATTGAGAACCTCCTCCTTTTTGTGAAGTCGGTTAAAAATCAGAATTAAATCATGTATATTAGTATGGTTTATAATCGTTAAAATAATTTTTTTGAGGTATCTTTGTGATTTTTTTCTATTGTATCAAATTAGTTGTATTATTTTTTCAACACACTATTTAACTAGCATATATCCTGAAGAATATCATATATTTTTCTAATTTTGTTTACCGCAGTGGATCATACACTTTTAGGCATTATAAAAATTGCGTTTAGGTCCTGTAGTCCTCTTAGGTTAGATACCCATTCCTGAGGCCGAGATCTATAAACGTTAGTTTTCTCGTGCTTTGATTTGAGACATGTAGCAAGGTTGCCTGCTTGTCGGTCTTCTACAGATTGTACTTCGGTGAGTGAGCCCAAGAACTCCACGAACTCATTTCACCGGTCCCCTTCTACCATCGGACATCCAAACGCACTGCAAGTTACCATCCCTAGTTGCTATTCCCCCAATTCGCACTAATCATTTCCAAATATATTTTATAATGCGCACAGCAAAAGAGTGGAACTCTCTAGTGCGTCTGTTACCGACGGCACACAACCCAAATCTCTTCAAAGTGAGAGTGAACAGGCTTCTTCTGGGTAAGCTCACTCCATCGTCGACTTTGTCTCTATCATCTCTGACCTAGACTAGAGTCAAGAGCAAACCCATCTAAAATAAAAATAAAATGTTCCCGTCTCTGTTTTCCACATGTACTCCGTCTTAGCCTAAGTACGTGCTAAGTTACGTTTATATATCGTGGCCTAGAAATATAGCTCCATATGGAGAAGAATCAACTATCAAGACACGTGACTCTTGCTCCAATAGGTAGATTATTAAAAGAAAGAAAGAAAAATAGGTTTATTTGTCACAGAAATACGTGCATACAAAAAAGATATAGGTCTGATAATAATGAAAAATAAAAACAAACAAAATAGATCTATAATCACGTGCACAAAACAGAAATAGTCGACAGCTGCACGTCATGACTTTGAGAAGAAGGCTTCCACTCAGCATGATGTTGTGGTATAGGGGACCCACACCACAGCGCTGATTTTCTCAGTGGTTACCCAAAAAAGGATGTACCGAACCCAAGTCAGGTTTAATGATGTAGAAAATGCCCATCAGCGTCAGAAAACTAGGTGCATTTTATCCTTATTGTAAGTTTTTAACTACTTATCCTTGGAACTATCGGCCAATTTCTTAAACTCAACTTAATTTTCTCGTCCTCTGTCACTTTTGAGGTGTGTTGCAACCTTCATGCAACAGAACAGAAATAATATTTTAAAGCCCATTATGGTCATTAGCGTCAAGGAAGTTACGACTGAATTTGTTTCAGTACTTTAAAAACAAATGAAAGACGCTTTATAACTACCTACCTATATAAAAAATAAAATAAAATCGAGCGTCAAATATTTAATGAGTGAAAAACGTTGGGTCCTGAGGCTGAAATGTTTTTATAGGATAAAGCCATTACTTCCGCTCGTCTGGTCGCTCGACTAAGGGGCTGTTTATACGGCGACTTTCTACGGACTCTAGTAAGACACAGTCGCATAGTGACGGGAGTAAAATACGCGCGAAAACGTTACAACACTGACGTCTGACCCCGTCCATTTGTTTTTTTTCGCCGTGTCTATGGCTCGACAGAGTATTTTTTTTTTGTTGGCCCAAAACTTCGCCCGTTCCACAGCATCTTCGATGGTAGCGCAGAGGTCGCTATAGGTGCATTTTTTAGGGCACAGAAGGCAGAACTTGAGGTAGGACATAGTTTGCGCCTCATTCACTTCACTGATTGACTACTTGAGCAGTTGTTTATTGTCGTGTACATTTTTAAATCGGTTATTGTTATTATCGACTGGTAACAGTCGTATGAGAGTAACAGAGGATCGACTTAAATGGCTTGAGATTTGAGAGGCACATGTCCAAAATTGTGAAATGTGGGTGTAATATACCTCTGCCTAACCCTTCGGGGAAAACAAGCGTAATATTATGTTATGTCCAACAGTAAACCGCTACATAACACGCTGATGATGATGTTGAATCGTTTCACCTACTTAAGTCCATCAATTTACTTTGCTGCGTTTCCGTCGCACTAAACAGTGTTATAAAATCAAAAAGTCGCTGTGTAAATAGTCCCTTACACTACAAGTCTCTGTTTTTCCAGGTCAACGAGCATCGCACTTTGAAAATAAAATTTCTTAACATTGGGGACTAATTAAACATTTTTTGTTGATGTTTTTATTTAGAAATATACAAACTTGAGAGGCCAATACACGACACTGAACTAACTACCGACTAATTGTCTGAAGAAGCAAGTTTTCTATTGATTTTCGGTAAATACAATAGGTAGTGTAATTATTAGGAGTTTTAGGACAGATTTTTCCAACGCCAGATATCTTTATTTTTCCAACGCCAGATATCCTTGTTCGCGGAATCATTTTGAATTTTTGACAGTTTTTTCATACTAATCTGTCAGATGTCATGTTTATTCCGTGAAAAAGTTATTTGACGTTGGAAAAATCAGCCCTTATGGGGGATGCAGTAAGGTAGCCCGCGAAATTCGATGCAATTTGCAGGTCAGTTTCTGGATGTACTCGTATGTTGATCAAAGTATGATTTGCGACCATAACATATATGTATTTTCTTAAAATTGCCAGGGGTCTGAATTTGATGCCACTTTGCACAAAAGGGTAAACGTGAGGTACACGGTACCTCACTTTTGAGGTATCCTCACTTTCGCCCAGTCTCCTTTTACAATACGTTTTCTAACTTGAATAATTTGTGAGATATTTGGCATACTTTGCTTAGATTATGTCGACTCAAGAACGTGCACGACAAAGAACTTTGCACGCATTGCACCATTTATGAAGATTGTGGTTAAATGTACTGTACTTTCTATAATACCCCAGAACACCACCATAACAGCTGTTCTAGGGTACTCCAACGGCGCTCACACAATTAAACTGAGTTTAATCTAGTGATTAAACCCCAGAGACCTGGGTGACCCTACCAGGGCGGCAGTAACATTAAATCTGTATTAGTTAAGTTTGATTAATAAAGTTCGTTTCTTTAGCGATTAACGTTCGCCTCAAGTTTTGGGAGGAACGTTAGAACCATACGGTGTGTGAGAGGGGGAAGCGGGGAGAAACCCGGTCTACCCAGACACCTTTTTGTGTAAATGTAATAAAAGTTTGTTTTTACGTTTCAGTAATTCTTTGTTTGTAATTTCGAGTTAGATCTTTTGTTTCACGTTAAAAGCAGGATTGTTAAGGATTTGGGTGATTGCTTTTATATTGCTATAAATAGTAGAAACAGGGAAGGAAGGTTAATGGGGTCATGAACATTGAAGTAGGATTTTGATGACATATAGACTAAATATTGCGCTTGCCACTACAAACATAATGTCGCTGCAAAGGTTGAAGGTTGAAATCACAACGCATTGTTAACCGTCACGCCTACGCCTTTCACCTCTGACCTCCTGGTAGTATCAAAGCATTGCCAATACAGTCTGGTCACGTGCTTGATTTATTTATTGGGTTTAAAAATGGCCGCTTGTGGATTTCTGGGAGAAGTGGTTTTATATAAACTTAGCACCATATTTATCCATAGATTTTTAATATTATCATGCAGAAATTAATCAGGGCACAGCTACAGGGCAATAGCTTCTTCGCAAACAGACAAGCAATGAGTACAACAGGACGGTGGTTTTCTGCGTATAATTTTTAGGGACGGTACTGTTTAATAATTTCAAAAATGCTTTCGGTTTATACGATACCCTTTCAAGTTATCCCCTACAAACAGTTGCCCAAATTTTGTTGCCCAAAGTTCCCCCGCTCAAATTGTACAAAAGTCCAACTTAATCTGAATATCTTACGTAATTATGTTTGCCTGGTAAATATGGGTACGCAGAATCGAAAGAGTACCCACGAAGTACACACATACATACATGCATCGTGACATGATAAAGTTTGCAGGGCGCAGGTTATGGACGAAAGCGTATTTAGTTGAACCAAAGTAAATATAAACATCGTTAATATTTTACATCGGAAGTAATACGATATTACCTGTCCTAACTACCACGAGATTTTAAGAACCCCCATAGAACTGTCTGTAGTAGAAAAAAAACAACAACAACCCTCGATATTTTAGGTCCGCTTAGTAGACAGATACCAGGATAACATAAGTCGCCTATAGATAAGCATAAGTCTTGGACCAGACTCTAAAGAAGACATACATACAATGGTCACACCGCCGCAAGTCGGGCAATGTCCCGCGGGAGGCAGCTAACGACTTTACTCGTTCACTTATTCCATAAACTCCCAAGGCGTGGATCTTCAGGCTCTTTTTATTAAACTTCGGACGTCTACCTAAAGATTCATGTGTCTGGGCGTGATGTGGTACAGTCTGGTTGTGGCTCGTGAATATCGATGTGGTGAAGAAAGTTTTCGATTGGTTATAACTTGAGAATTTTTCATTTTGAATAAAAATAGGCAATGAAAAGGAAGAAGTAGGTTTTAGCACGGGGTTAGGTAACGTAAGGTCTGCTTGATAAAAATCTTAAATGCATTCATTCACTGACAGACAACGCACAGCCTAAACCGCTTGGTTAAGAAGCTTGAATTTTTTCAAAAGTGTGGTCATACAGGGTCAAATTAAATTAGCTAGCAAAACTCTGCAGACGTGGTGAGTATCGATATCTAGACACGATAAAATAAAAATAAAAAAGATTTGATGATTTTTTTAGGGGTCGACGACCTCTGGTAGTTTTGTTACTTGAAGTATAAGTTGAGAAAATATGTTTTATCGTGTTTAGATATCTATACCAATCGTGTCTGTAAAGATTACACAAAAAAAAACTGATTTCTTAAAACTGATTTTCAAGTGAATACCTACACTCGATGTCGAGGTCGATGACCCCACGAAAAAACTTCTTTTTTTTTGTTTTTTGTTTCAACGTATTTAGATATCGATCCCATCACGTCTCCGCAATTTCGATAGCTAATTTAATTTGACCCTGTACAACGAAGGCGAGTACTAAGGATTTTTTTATTATTCATCCCTAGGATAGCGGGACGAGCTTGACTCCTACCGAAAGGACTGCCTGGCTCCAGCAAAAGACAGAAGTCTGTGGAAAGGGGAGACCTTTGCCCTGCAATACGACAATACAGGCTAGTATTCCCTACAAAATGGTTGAGCTGGATGGTGCCGATCCACGCGTCATATTCGAGAACGGGCGCTGTCGGTTGAGACCGGTCATCTGTTAACTGCCACGGTTTATTTTTATTTTTAATCTTATATTTTGAATTGTTTCTTCATTTTTTTTTACATTGATCTCACATATAGGAGCAACAAGAATAATGTACCCAGGATTTTGTAATATCTTGATATAAAAGAGTGTCCTTGGAGTTTCTTGGCCGTACTTCTCTATAGAGATCTACATTTAGGAATGGGCAAGTAGCTTCAACTTTCTGACTAACTGACCGACTCTTTGACAATTCAAAAGTGCCAGTAAATGGTTTAATTGAAATAAATGCTTTGAGTTTGAGTTTGAGTACGATTAGATCCCCTTGAAAGTTGGTGTTTCTACACCAACTTTCAAGGGGATCTAATCGTACGAACTTCTGTTCGTCATTTGAGTAGAAATTTAAAGAGGATTGGCAGCTGTCTATTATAATAACAACATGCTGTATTCACCAATCCGACAAACAACGCATTCCCTTTGTCTGTTTATCAAAGTAGTTATTGTATCGACTATTCAGCTGTTGGGAAGCTTATGAACAGCAGTTGGCAACTTTCTACAATAACTAATAAATTAATTCATAAGCACAGGAATAAATTTGACTTTTGACGAAGTCAAAGTTAAACCATTTATTTCAAATAGGCACATAAAAGGCACTATAGACCGTCAAAATTAAAACAAAAAGATTCTAGTTGCCCCTTCCAAAAGGTAGTTTCGTCCATACGAAACTACCTTTTGGAAGGGGCAACTAGAAGAATAGAAGAAAAATCCATAGAAGAAAGGGCAAGAAACTCCACCATCTCCACTCCACCATATAATGTTTTATAATATATTGTATACATTAATTATATAATTATATCAAGACACGATCAAGCCTTCCTTCTTAATTTATTTAACGTCTTCTTCTGAACATTTTATTCGTCGTCGAACGCTGAGAATATTATTGTATTAATTGGGTTACCGATTATAAAAACTCAAAGTAACTTTAAGTTGTTTTAATTTACTACTGATCAAGAATTTCTAATTGGAATATGATGTTGAAATTAATATTCATTATCTTTTTATTATTTTAATAGAGTTTCGGTTATAAGCAGAGTCTTGAATTTATCCCAATTACTTATCTTTTTCATTGAGTCATCAGCTTCGGTTATAATATTCATAAATTTTAGACTTCTTAAGGGTCTTCTTAAGTGGCAGTGGGCACAGTGCCGGCGTTAGGGTAGTGCGCGGCTGGGTGACCGCCCAGGGTGCCAGAGGTGAAGGCGGCCCTTCACCTCTGGCGCCTGCAAAGTACTTTTGTTTTAGTTCGTTTGGAGTTAGAAAACCAAAAAAAATGTTGAGCTCTCTTCGCTAGCTCTTGCCTCCGACATTCTCTGAATTCTTAAACTTTTTAGCATACAAAGTAATTCCTATTGCTTTATGAATGGACAAAAGAAAGCCTAGGCGGAGTCGTGAAAATTTTCGCCCCTCTACTGTCCAAGAGGGGCGCCGACAAATTTTCGTTCAGGGCGCCTGTAATGTTAAAACCGGCACTGAGTGGGCAGGACTCAGGACCAGGACAGGAAAGGTTCTGGAGTGGCGCACGCGTAACTGAAGGCGTAGCATTGGAAGGCCTCCCACAAGGTCGATCAATGACCTCGTGAAGGCTGCAGAAATCCGCTGGATTGTAGAAGCACAGAACCGGTCGAAGTGGCGGCGCTTGGGGGAGGCCTATGTCCATCAGTGGACGTCTTTCGGCTGAAATGATGATAATGTTCGTCTGTCATTAAAATGTTTAATGGGTTTCACTCACGTTTATTTCGGCTTTACCAAATTATGTAGTTTAGGATACATTTCGGAACTCTTTGAAAGCTACCGTACCTATAAGTTTTAACATTAAAATTGTCCTTTCTGTATAAATAAATTGACAAAGCTGTGTAAGCATTAAACCTTGGTATTTTCTACAAAATCTAAATTGTTAGTGCTAACTAAAAATATTCAAATAAACTACAGCGATACAGGTGGCAGCTACTTATATACTTACCCCTTCTGTGTGTGTAGCGAGTTGTAACGCCGCCGCCGCCATTTTGCAAATATGAACGTAAACACTTTACAGCGCTAGTGATGCGACACGTGTCAATATAACATGAGTATATCGATAAAACTGAAACTTGAAAGTGCTGCAGTAAAATATGGAGGTAAGTTTGTGTGGTTTTAGTTTATTAGATCATGTATGGATAAAACTTAACAGAATTAATGCCGTCTACGTTATGTAAAGGGGTTCGTTTCCTGCATAAAGAAAATAGCACGTCATCAAATAAACAAATTCAAACATTTATTACAAATAAACCAATTACAGGCACTTTTGAATTGTCAAGAGGGCGTCGGTCAGTCAGAAAGATGAAGTTAGTTGCCCATTCCAAAGCGTAGTAGGTACCTATGGAGAAGAACGGGCAAGAAACTCCATGGACACTCTTTTAAATCAAAATATGGTTACAAAATATTGGTTACATCTTTCATGTTGAAATTATGCATATGAGAACGATGCAGAACATTAAAAGCGTACGTACGCTTACTACGCTTATTACGGATTAAAAAGACAAAAACAATTCAAATATTAAATGAAATTTAAATAAGCCGTGGCAGCTAAGAAATGACCAGCCCCTACTGACGGCGCCCGTTCACGAACAAGAAAATTAAATATTTCCTTAATCTGATATTTGTGTGGGCCTGTAAAATTTGAACTGGTTTAAGTTCTCTGCTATACATTCGCCCCCAGATTACTAATCGTCAAAGGGAAATTGCCATAATCAATTAGACTAATGATTGCAGTTGGTTTAATCATCAAACAAGATGAAAACAGCGTGGAATTATCGTCAAGTGGGATCACTTGACGATAATTCCACGAAATATTACTAAATGATATCTGATAAATTTACTTGGACACAACCAAGACGATGTCTATGACCAATTTACCATCGGACAGCGTCTAGACATCAGTATTATTAACACAAAAGGTTCCTTAAAAGCCCTGTGGACGCTTGACAGTAATTTGACAGGATAATACGTCGTTATCGCCTCCTTGTACACAGCCATTGTGTTTGACAGTTTATTTTGAGTTGCTTTGGTGTGATAAGAATATTTTCTACCGTTTATTTTAATAAAATACTGCAATTTGAAGACAAGTAGGGACAAATTTTGTCATTTTCGTAGCATGGGCTACGTTCGTACCGGTTTGCTACGCTTTCTCGTAGCATATGTCCCTTTGCTACGCTTCCTCCAAGCAAATGTCCATTTGCTTTTTAATTAACGAAGGGTTTCGTAGTCAAACAAAACGAGCTGTCATGACTACGTGGTTTGGTTTTAGGTAGAGTAGTTGTAGATTTGGTAGTTTTTACTACTAGAGCCACTAGAACCAGACGTAAGAACGTAAACGAAACAAAAGGAGTAAGTATGTAAGGATCGTAGCAGGTGACGTTCTGTAGTTTCTGCTAGCTCCCACTGGGAGAAGGCGTGAGTTTATGTATGTATGTATTCACTAGAAATCTGTGTTTTGTTCAGCAGCTTTATTATGGAAAGAAAATTGATCAACAGACTTCCACACCTCAGTACGTGTTAAAGATTTCAGACTAATCATTACTTGGCCTGGCTCCTAAAGACTTATTGATTTCCTGTTTGAACCCAAAACCCATAAAACTATGTAAATAAAAATACTTTTTGTATCCAAAAACAATCCGAATTCAAAATACTCAACTCAAAATATAAGTAAATAAGCAACAATTTATATTCGTGGCCCACCGCTATCTACTTGGCGAGGCATCCTTTTTCTGAATGGCAATAATAATAAGGCGTAGTCGATGGAGCCCCGCTTAACGGGGCTCCTACTTCTGGGTGGTTTAAAAAAAAACTAACCACTTCAAACCTAACCTGTCCGAATCGTGGTGCCCCAAGTCCCGAGCTCGCTTCGCTCGCTCTTGCATCCTAAAGCAGTAATATTGAGTTTTCTACCGATCCCGAGTGAGTATTATGTATGTACGCTCAGGTTAATTTGCTGTGCATTTAGGGTTTAAATGATGGAAATAAATTTATAGCTGTTTATTTATTTGACGTGCAATTAATAATATACCTAAACCTATGTCCTTAACACTTCTTCCTACATAATACCGCACACATAACACAACATTACTACTACAATTTACGCACTACACATCACACATAATCCCAATCTAAGCCTAGCAATGTACGGCTTAGTAGTGCACGTTTAATTATTGCTAGGCAATTAACACTACTGATTACATCGCGGATTTGTGAGTGAAACCCACCCGTATTTAAGTAGAGGTGTTAAATAGAACGGAGATGACGAACGGGGATCAAAGGAAGAGTATAAAACGGTGTTAAGTATGATGCATCTTTAGATTTTTATGGACAGAATAGTGTGTAGCGTAATTAGAAACGATAAAAATCTTTTTTATAAAAAAAACAACCGACTTCCCAAAATAAATATTTTTCACTTTTAGTGGGTCTGTTATTAATTTATCTAAGTTACAATAGACTAATGTTAACTGCTCGTCACCATTTGCAAAATATTGCTTTTCCCAATGCAGGGACGTTAATTGTTGAGGAGTTCTCCTGGTACAAACCAGTAGAACTCGAGCTGATGGTGAAGCCACCATCAGCACCATTTCACCATATGCATTGTGATGACCATACATTGCTTAGCAACCTAAAGTAATCGAATCGCAACCCGTGAAATGCTTATTATTGAGTAGATCCGGTGGCCACCTCTAGTCTTCATCATCAGTTCCACTTCACCAAATGGTGCATTCATCTTCTTCACCAAAAGGTGCAAAAATACCCAAATCGTTATAGGTGGGCCTATAAAATTTGAAGGTTTCCCTCGATTTCTATGGGATCCCTTCATCAAATTCTGACTTGGTGACAATAAGACCACCTCGAGAGCGTACCCTTTAAAAAAAAAGAGAATTTTCAAAATCGGTCCTCAATTGACGGAGAAATCGGTGAACATATATTAAAATTAAAAAAAAAACATACATACAGCCGAACATGTAACCTATTCCTTTTTGGAAGTCGGTTAAAAATTGGACAAGTGACCAATGTTTTATTAGTATTAACAACTAGTGCGTTCAATAAATTACTTACTTCGTGTAAAATACAGATATTTAGTAAGTACTGTGCTGCACAGTTGCCAAATAGTTCCCTTACATTCAAATAGGTTCATTTTATTCAAATGATAAATGATTTTATTTCTGGAAGTAGGTTTATACAAACACTTTTACACGTCAATAATATTTTTCAACTAGATGAGGTCGGCGTTTCCTATCTGACTACTCTGAGAAGAAAGGCCGAAACAAACTCAGAGGTCACAGTCTCTTTTAAAGTCCAGACATAATCTTGGTCAGATCATGTTAAGACCATGGAGATTGGTATCTGAAATGGTCTTTTGAAGAAAGAACCACACAGATTGAGTGGACCTGTCCAGTCAGTGCACGCATTTGTCAGGTTCATTTCATTTCCGCAAAAATGTCAGATCACTAGTGTCTGACACTCGTTTTCAACTGGCCCCAAGACTTCGGACTGGACCGGTACTTGACTATCGAAAGAAAATAATAAAAGCAACTTATTTTTCAGCTGTTTATTGCAAACATCAGTGAGAATTCCATGTTTAACCGTTCAAATAACTTACTATGATGTTATAACCCTAGACCACACTACCAAAAACTTCGCTCAACAACCACAATTTACCATTCTACAACCAAACGTTCCCCCAACACTATTAGTATCGTTTGCATAAGGATTTTACGATGAGCCGTGGATGTGTAATACGAGTGAGACGGCGACTTAGCATGCAACGACCCGATTTACAACACCTACAGTTATTGGCATGGCTACTGCTAATATAGGCGACCACCACTCGTAGGGTGGCTAATGAACACAAGCTAGTCTGCGCTGTATTTTTGAGAAATATTTCATATAAAAATTCTTAGGTGGATCAAATTTTACAAAGTTTGACGATTGATTATATGAAATTGATCATTATTATTCAGTAAATATATCATTCCTACAGTCGCAAATCTCATTTTGATCAACATACGACGTAAAACAGAGCTGCATTTTGCAAAAATCCAAAGCAAATTTGAATTTGGCGGGCTACAGCTGAGGATTTACTTTAAAGAAAACGATCAAAATTTGCTGCGCTGCGTTACCATGGCAACACTTTGTGAGCTTCAGCAAACAGAATGCGATCCGATCATTCGATTCGACCCATGCGACGCGCTGTGAGATCAAAAAGCGCATTGTACCTTCAAGATCCGATCCGAAGTTGTTAAACACACTTGGTGATACGCAATTAGTGGTTTTTCGCTCCTAATTGACGTGAAACGTGCTGATTCTCACAGTACACATCGCGCAGTATAGCCCGATGTTGATCAGTCACCCTTACAACGCCTACTGCTAATAAAGGCGACCACCGCTCGTATATATAAGACTTAACGTCTGATTTTATTGTAAGGCGCGGACATTGTATGGTTCGTGTAAGCAGGCGATATTTCTTCTGACGATAAGATGGTTGCAGTCATGTTGCAGTTCTAATCAAGTATCAAGTACCAACTCGGTTTTTCTCATTGTAAGAAGGAGTGGGGTGGTGGTTTATTGTCGCTTTTTTCGTTTATATAACGACATTACATTTTATAAGCTACGATCTCTTTTAGTAGGTTATAGTAGAATTCCTACCTACACGTAGCCTGATCGTGGCTTTAGCAAAATTTTGGTCGCGACTCGTGTAGCGTCAGTGTAAATGTGCTAGCAACATGTTTTATGTTAGTACAAATTGATATACCTCATTTTTTTAAGACAAACTTTTCAGTCATCATCATTTGTGCATGTTAAATATAATTTGCACCCCGTTTACCTCACTTTATATCCCAACTATCTCAAAACTACAGTACCTACAGGCACTTAGCAGGATCTCCCAAGTTCTATTGTAAAACACTTACTCTGGGAGTTTAATGCGCGCAGTTTAACTGATCCGTATCTTAACCGAGCGAGACTTGAACCGAACTCAAGAGTGCATTACATCCGCTACTTTACTGCGCCGAATGGGAGATGTATTGCATATGAATACATACGGACAGAGTGGTTAAAATACTTCGTGAGTTCTTAATTAATTACAGAACAGTCTACAAAACATATTTTTTCACACCACCTAGACACCTGTTTGATAATATCTAATTATATGTCGTTCAAACCCAAACTTAACCTAAATTAAGTCATTAAACACGGACTTGAGGTCTAGCTGGGAAATCATATCGTACTGAATTTCATGCTGGTCAATAAGCGATTTGAAAATTTTAATAAATAACTAAAATCGAATTTATTTTTGTTACCAAACGCATAAGGTGTGAAAATAAGAGTATTAAGGTGTCTTCGTCTTGGGTGAGCTGGTATCTCTCGCTGCACTCCGCTCACCCGAGACGAGGGAACTCTAGCATCCTTCGTTACGCTCGGGATTCAATATAGTGCCCGTGACATAAGACACTGCTAAGTGAATAATCTACTATTACCACTTTGCTAACTAAATAGTCGTGCAGATCTAACGTCGTGCAAAGTAAAGCTTTGAATGCGGAGGTTAGTCCAGGGATACATAACAATTCCTTAATAAAATCTATATCGAAGTCCCTCAGTGCTTCGTATAAAGCAGGGATTGAAAAAGTTCCTAAAATACCGGTAAAGAATCGGTATTTAGTGGTTCCGTTATTAGAACCCGAACCGGAACAGAAACCTAAATTGGAATCTTTAAGAACCTTTATTTTACCGGTTCTTCTTCAAAGTCAGTCTGAAAGAGTTCATACAATGCCGCTCAGCGCAGGACGAAGCTTTGTACGATAGCGACGAGGTACGGGCGGCCGCCGTCGGGTGAAGAGGTTGGAGTTTTTGTGAGAAGGGAGAGGAGCACTTTTGCTTTGGTAGATCATGTGGTAGTTCTTTCTTAGAGAACCTTTAAATCGGATGTTATGGAACCGGTATATTGGAATCTTTATTTGAAACCGGTACTTTGGAATCAGAACCAAACCGGAACCTGAACTGGAACCGCACTGAAAAGAAGAACCTTCTTCAGAATCGAAATGAAGAAACTGAACCCAAACTCGTACCGGTTTTCAATCCCTGGTATAAATCTTCTTAGTCCCGGTTGTCAGGATAGAAGTAGGTAGGTACTCGTTCCACGAAAAATATTGTGTTCTTCAGACGCGACTGGTTAGATTAATATCCGACTTAAACTTTGTTAGAAAACCGTGTCATGCAGTTTAGGTACTAGCATAGCAGCAACATTAGCAGCAGTCTAGTACTCGTATTATGCTAGTTTCTGAATTCTAATATTGACTCCAGTTTAATTCAAGTCAGCTAACTACCCAGGAAGTTCATAAGTTGTTTGTTGCAGCCGTGTGTGTGTCACAAGTATTAAACTTGCATCGAGGGGCTGTAGTGCAAGTTCGAAAGCCGCCGGCTTCGTTTGTTTGCAGCCTACTAATTTATATCCATTACCGATGGTTCCTAAACTACGTATTATGTAGGTGACATATTTATGAAATTCGCTGTAATAAGTTATCCCACACTTCGTATGCAGTAGCAGGAGAGAAAAGTTTTGGCTTTTCATGAATGGTTGTTTCGGCGAAGAGCATATAGACTAATTATTATTTATTTTACACAAAAAAACAGCACCATATAATTAAAAAAACAACGTTCCCTGACCTTTTTTGCAGCTAGTCCTGCAATTGATTGAGCATCATCATTGGGAGCCATGTTGTGCTCACTGCCGAGTTAAAGCTACCTCCCTCTGTGTTATGCGTTCCTGGTCTGTGCCGGTCGCATCCAGGTCTCACCCGCGGTTATTTTTAGGTCATTCTACCAGTTTTCGTTGTTGTATTGGTTTACCAATACTTTTAGCGATCGGTTAAAGAACAGTTAATTCCCATTCAAATTTGAAATCTTTTAACATTGGAGCTTTAAAATAATTTAAATCCCAATTAATTTAAATGTTTCTTAGCTTAATCAACCTACATGACGATTTACAAATTTTCTAGTAGGAACCTGAAGTATCGGTCCATTTAAAATAACTACAAAAAAACGTTACTTTTCCTACATGTAGGTACCTAGTTAAACGCTACGCTCAGAAAAACGTTTTCCGAATTCACTGTTCAATTTGTTCGAGTGAAGTTAACGATACGTCCAATGGTTTTCCGATCCGAAACGAACCTAAAAATGCTTACACATACTCGTAGGTACAACTATTTTGAGACTGTACTGAAGTACGGGTCAGTTTTTAACAGTTTAATAGGTACGTACCTACAAGATATTTCTGGTGCCCGTGGTTTCTTTCCTTTTCTGATTTTTCAAAAAGCCTTGACTGCAATCCAAACAAATTAACTTTAGTTAAATCTATTCAAAATTATTTAGATTTGTCCGCGATTTTGAAATATCTTGGTTATCTAGATATCATTATCTAGATATATCATCATGTTTCATCTACTCTACAAATCTGTGATAAATCTTCCAGAAAAATCTCCAAAGTTTTAAGAAAATCTACGTATCGGAAATCCACTTCAGATCATACAATAATTTACACCAATTTCAAAACTATTTTTACAAAAAAAAAACTATACCTAATTACTTATTATAAATATTATATTTCATTTAAAATATTAAAAAAAAACACACCCAAACCTACACTGCAATAATTAAAATTTTGCTCTCATCCACTATCCAATTTCATCCAGCGATGAACCAAAAACACGGAGTTTTCATTGAAATACCAGCAAGTACTCAACAGGCGAAAATACATAAAAGGATAGTTGTAACAGGAAAGTTTCCCCATCAGCGTGTTTGCCTTACATTCAAGAGATGCACGATGTAGCCAGTGCTTTATGCCAATCGTATATGAATGCTTTATTAAAAAAGTTTCTGAAATAGGTCTGTTCTATTTTATAAACATTTTGTAAAAAATATGAGAGTAATGGATGGCGGTAAGAAGTATTATGCTTATAACGTGCAATACCAAAGATTTAAATTGCTAGATTTGCCCACACTGTACTTAGACACACGAAAAAGAAACCATACTCAGAAGAATAAGCTCACACTTGATTAAATAGCGTTTCGATGACAATCAAGACAAGTCACTGCGTCATTGTGTGTCAGAGGAGTCAAAACTAATCGCGAGTATCTTTTGACACGGTAGGGCGAAACTAACGATTGAAATCTTTGTTCAATATAAAATTAGGTTAAAGGTTAGAAACGTGCTGCGTCGCTAGAAAAAAAAAGTGAGACTGTTTGGGGGTTCTATTGGGTCTTCTGAACCCCCCACAACATATTTTTTTGCCGCAGAATCGTATCTTTTTTATAAAAAATATAATGTAGTCTTTTTTAGATTAGGAACGTAAATATTATAAACTGCCGAACTATTTACAACTGCTCATTCCAACATTTTTACTGGCCATTCAATTATTACACTACTTGAGTATAAGCAGTAAAATGACTGAACGGTTAACAAATCGGAATTAGTCGGTAAGAAATCTAAATTGGAGGCAGCGCTGTATATATAGTCCATTCTGTCGTGTCTGCTTGATAAATATAGTCCGTTCCAAAAGTATTTGATGAGAGTTTAACTTGTAAACATACCCTTACTCAAGTTCTGGTTAAATTATTACGGAATCATTCACTAAATCCGACCTAAACAATTTTTTGAAAATATGATTTACGTCTAAAAGTGTTTGTACAAACCGACTTACAGAAATAAAACCATTTATTATATTTGACCGACGCGACGCCTCACTTGGCGTGAACAGATATGGACCAAAAGGAAACAATTGGACTGCAAACTCCGAAGCATATACTGGCTCATCGGACGTAAGTCATAGTTGACTGACGCTAGTAAAATAGCTATCTATAAATCTACAGGGTGTTTGGCAGAACGTCGAACATACGAAAATGGTGGATAGGTGGGGTGATCTGCTACTTACTCAGCCCTAATTTATTTGGCCCTTGCCCGCTGGATATTTAAAAAAAAAAATTGCTTTCTTCTTGTTTCACTACTTTCTAAACTTTAAAGTGTAATTTTTATTAAAAATGGGTAAAACAGACATTTTTAAAAAAAAGTTATGAGTCCTCAAATTTACAGAAACATAAAATTAAAAAAAAAAATGCCTGTTTTGACCCCACCTATCCACCATTTTCGTATGTTCAACGTTCTGCCAAACACCCTGTATACTGAAGCCTGTATGGACGTATAGCATACAGCTATGGGGCACAACCAGTTATAGTAATATCGAAATACTGGAAAGGTTTCAAAGTAAAACAATGAGAGCTATGTTCAATATTCCATCGTACATAAGCAATATGTGAACCTAGATTTGAATCTGCGAACAGTGAAGGAAGAAATTGAGTCATACAACAAGAATTAACAAACTAGACCTACACATTAACCAGTTAGCTGCTGAACTGCATGGTGCGGTCTGCCTAAGATACCGTTTCTTTGGAGGCGAGACAAAAGAAACAGTAGTTACACCAGAACCCTAATTACGTAACACACTATCTATCACAATCTGAATCTTTTTGAAGCCTATTGCTAATACATTGCTTCATATGTTGGAAAAAATTGTTTGCTCAGCAACGTAAATAACGTAATGAATGTTGTTGAACTGTCAAAATGAAACCCATTCCTATTGTCAGTGTATTACGTAATTACCCCGCGGATCTAGCAACAAGATTCGCAGACACTAGAATAGAATGGTATCAATATGTGCTCAACTCAGCTGAAAATCTGACAACATATTAGATTATTGTTTCAAGGAAACAGATTGTTGTATTGTTACGGAAACAGATTATTGTATATTATATTGAGGTAATAAATTAACTGCAATTGTCGAATGAAAAACATCTTTAAGATGATTTAAAATTAGCATTTCGTATTTAAATAATCAAATCAAAGCACTCAATTTGTATGTGGCACTACCAATTGGCACTCACAGGTAGGTTTTCTGATCCATTTGTTTACATTTTCATCAAATACTTTTGGAACAGATAATAGATAGAATAATACTCTTTCTGAACTGAATATCAAAGAGCTGTCGAAACTAGAACAATGAGCTACTAAGTTGGAATTGGTATCTGTTTCAGTAATTGTTTAGCGATACCGTCTGAAACTTAATGTCGAGATTGGCACAGATAACACGGTGCAACTTTGTCAGCTGCTCAAACATCTGGCCGTAGATAATAAATATGATACTAGGATAGCATAGTTGACTGTTATACTATAATTTGTTGAAGCGTTTCTGAAATTGAACGTCCTTGGAAGAACTACCGTCACTATACCTATATACATAACAATTAAACATGAAATCACGTTGTTCTTAAAAGGGTTTTTGAATTATGTGAGCATTAAAAAACAGACATACAGAGAGGCATCGCGATTTTAAATACGTAAGCACAACTTCGATGGCTCAGCTCGAAAGCTGGGAACGTATCTGCATTATCCTTTGTAGTGTTGGTATGCTTTCTATGGTTTGAAAACCTTATATACGCATTTTGAATACGTTACATCCTAAAGACAGACCAGCCATGGTGGGACGACTTAGATGTTTTTGGCAAGAAGTGCCACTCTGAGACCGATGAAAATAATGGAGGAAGGCACTTGCTCAACAGTGGGACTGCACAGGCTAGCTAAAGAATAATCCTAACTAATCCTATCCTATCCTACTTCCTACTTATATTATAAATGTGAAAGTTTGTGAGGAGGGATGGATGGATGTTTGTTACTCTTTCACACAAAAACTACTGAACGGATTTGGATAAAATTTGGCACACAGATAGAACATGACCTGGGTAAGAACATAGGCTACTTTTCATCCTGGATCGCAGACGAAATCGCGGGCAACAGCTAGTATTATAAATGTGAAATAAGTTTGTTTTTTTTTGTTACGTTTTCACGCTAAAACGGCTGAACGGAAATAGATGAAAATTGGCACATCGGTAGACAACAACCTGGATTAGGACATAGGATAGTTTTTATCCCAACAGTCCCATGGGATCGAGACTTATGCGGGTGAAACTGCGGGGCACAACTAGTAATACAATAATATATCCTGCAGCTTTCACCATCCCACTCAAATCGAATGCAAATCCAAAACTACTCGTAACTTCAATGCAACCAAAAATAAAGTACAGCATTCAAACTTCACTCTAAAATTATATCTTCCCACTAAACTCTACTTAGCTCATGTGAGAATAAAAGCATAATGGTACTATTTAGTAGCCGCTGCTAAAACTATGCACAATGATAGGGCTATGTCACATGAAAGCTGATAACGGGCGCCTTCATTAACCTAGTTTCTGCAATTTACGTGAATACCAAACTTGAAGATATTAGTGATGTCAAGTAAAATGTACTTTTGGTTACAAAAACCCGAATTCAATTTAATGAACTTATTGCGTAACACACTTTCAATCACAATCCGAGGGTTTTGAAGAAAATTACTAATCCATTGCTTCATAGGTTCGAAAACTTCGTCGGCTAAACAAAGTAAATAACGCAATGAATGTTGTTGAATTGTCAAAATGAAAGCCATTCTTACCAGTGTGTAACGTAATTAACCCGCTGTTACTGGGTAACACAAACCAAACCAAACAAATTGTGGTTGGTAAAGTAAAATAGGCTCGTTCCGTTTAGCATGGGATACGATGATCCTCAGTACGCCAGTGCAGTTTCCTATTAAATCATTAATGATCCAGGCGTGCAGGTTGACCAAGGTACGTACAGCTCGATTCAAACTTTATGGCGGCTCTGAAGTACGCTACTCGCTGCGCAGTGCTTCACCCTTCACCCCCGCTGACACGTGAATTTGTTACTGCGCAGCGACTCGCCTCATGTTCCGAGCCGCCATAAAGTTTGAATCGGGCTGTACCACGGTGAAGCGGCGTTTTACCCGCTCCGCTACCGCTTTCTACGTAGCATACACCACACACTAAAGTTGAGATGCAGCACAGAGTAAGTTGTAATATATGTTCAATGTTAAATGGAAAGCTATGTCGCTCGTTCATTCGTTCACGAACGAACGTTGTGGCGAGGTGACCGGAGGAGAGATTGAATTATCGTTACAAATCGATAAATTGTTTGCTGGTTAGTTAGATTCGTATTTTAGAAGTTTAAAAGTAACTAAGTTGGTTTAATTCGGATAGTGTTGATTTAGAGTAGAAACTGCGACATGGAAATGTAGGTAATTAATAAAGGACCCTCACAAAAATAAACATAACGTAACGTATTTGTAGTACACCCTTAACTCTTCAGTTATATTTAAGTCCCATGTAATAGGGGCGAGCTTATTGCTATCAACCGGACAGAAATCCGGAGTCTTCGTGTCGGAGAGGACTTCATGCTCAACAGTAGCGTTTGCGACCACAAGACCAATAAGGTAGACAAAAAATAACACAATAAACATGAAAAAATGGTAATGGTCCAATTAAATTAGTTAGCGAAACTCCGCAGACGTGATGGGTATCGATATCTAAACACGATAAACCAAAATTTAAAAAATATTTGATGTTTTTTTAGGGGTCAACGACCGCGACGAAATATGAGTTGAAAAAATATGATTTATCGTGTTTAGATTTCGATACTCATCACGTCTGCGGAGTTGCGCTAGGTAATTTAATTTCACCTTATATAATCTTTAACTCGTTAGTTTTTCATTAATCTAACATCTTCGAGTAGAACAGGTAACTATAGAATCAGAAGTTTTTGTCAATTGTAGGCTGCCCGTTATTAGGTAACACCAAGGTGACGTAAGACGTAATGGTTTGTCCAAGACAATGTCTGGACTTTAAAAGAGGGTGTGACCACGGAGTTTGATTCCGTATTCTTTCTCAGAGTAGTCTGATAGGAAACACCGACCTCATCTAGTTTATAATTATTTTCTAGGTTCGTCAAACCTCCTTACAAAAACAATAGTACATTACTTCAGCGGCCGACAACAGAGACGTGAGTCCATCAATGCCTGGTTGTATAGGTACTTTTCTCAAATAATGCTGAGAAATTCAAACTAAGTATATTATAAATTCCAGAATCAATGACGAACAACGATAACTTTTCTCGCGCCAATATGTTCATTTGTTTCTTTATCACTTTTAACAGCTCTATTTGCTAAGCCATTTCGAGATATAAATAAAATCTTTGTTATATTACCTGCTTGGTTGGCCATGGGTAGAAGTAAAAAGTTCGTTCCATTTTTAAATTACACGACATTTATGAGTTTTAATAGTAATTTATTCGGCCGCTAAACACGACAGTTATAGATTTTCACACCAACAGCGCCGCTGCTCGCACGTAACTATTTGTCCAGTATAGCATTTTCAATTTATCTCGAAGGTTGTCAAAATAATGCTCGAATTGCCAAGCATGTTTGAGAAAATATTATTTATCATCATTTAACATCTCCACGAGTGACAAGAAAATAAAAAGTTTTGATTTAACTTTTCTCTCTTTCTACACCTAGGTACCTTCTAAGATATAATTCCTTAAAGCGAGCAACTCACGTGTACCTACAATGCATTTTACTAGCTGTTATCCCAAACTTTAATATTCGCCTCGTCGCTGTAATATGCAACATGTTTTCATATCTTCAAAACGACCTCAAAGTAGTGTGTCGTGATTGCTTTTGTTATTTTTTAAAACGGTGTTTTGAAGAAAATTCAACACGTACTTACTTTTATGTAGGTTCTGAGAGGAAAATTGCGATTTTTTGTTTATGCACAGTAGTGAAAGTTATGAAAAAAACCTCTAAGAAGTTTCTATGTATCACACATAATATTATAATGATCAACTTTATTGAATTACGAATGGTCGAAATAAGGGCAAGTTCTTTAATTTCTGTTTAGAATATCTTTATGTTAGTCAAGTCTTCTTTCAGATACAAAAGTTAAATAAAACACCGTAATTTTATAAGAACTTATTATTTGTACATAAAACATATACAATATTCTCTACTAATTTATTTACAAACCCGTCTGTCCTTCATTCATTTCGTTTATAAAATAATTCTTGTAAAAGTATAAGTACTAGGAATCCATTTGTGACTAGAGCCATCATAATTGTTATCTTAACTTCATCAGTATCAATTATCGTATCTTTGGAACTGTATGAGGATCACGAGGTACGTCGTCACCGCTCCTATCACCTGTAAAAATATTAAAATGTCGGTTATTAAAGTTGATAACTGAGTGGATGTGAGCCACCAAGTACGGGGGATGCCTCGGCCACTGCTACTGGGTCGAAACAAGAAGGTTTATTTATAAACAGGGCTTAAAGTTTAGTGACGTTTAAACATCAAAAATGTATGGTTAAGTAGTTGCTAATCATTACTTAACTTTAAGCAACGTTTATAAATAAAGGGGAATATTGTCAAAACTGTTCACACAAACCAAGCGTGTCAGTGAACGTCACCGATTACTCATAGAAACTGACAATGCCCGTGACAATTCGGACAATGCCTGTGATAGACGAATTGCTCTCACTAATTACGCGAGCACGTAGGTATATTATTAGTGCTGACGTCTATAGTACCTGCTGGCACGATGATTCCGTGCTCTGTGATTCCAAGGAATTCCAAAAACAATTGTGGTTTTTTCACCACCAGATTCTATTTTCAGAAGTTGGCCGATGTCACAGTTACAATGTATATAACCAAATGACCTTTTTTGGTATCGTTCGTCGAATCGTTGAGCTCCTTAAGTTCTGAATTGAGCTCCACGATTACTGACAAATGCGTGCACTGACCGGACGGGTCCACTTAATATTCATATTCATTTATTTATTGTAAAACATAGGTACATTATAAGTTCTTATTTGGTAATACAGTGAGGGCGCTATGCTTTGCCTTTAGGGCGTACAAAATTAGTAGGTAATAATGCAATATAATTAAAACCAGAAATTAATATAGATTTATGAACCACAAATAAACAAGTAAATAAATTAGATCATCTATCGCATTAAGAATTGTCAATCACACTGAACAATGTCGATTAGATAACTTGATAAATTTGAGAAAAAATTAAATTAATCTGTGTGGTTCTTCCCTCAAAAGACCATTTCAGACACCAATCTACATGGCCTTCACATGATCTGACCAAGATTATGTCTGGAGCTTAAAAGAGACTGTGACTACTGTGAACTCTCGAGTTTATTTCGGCTTTTCTTCTCAGAGTAGTGAGATAGGAAACGCCGACCTCATCTAGTTTAAAAAAAGAAATGATTGACGTGTAAAAGTGTTTGTACAAACCTGCTCGCGGAAATAAAACTTATATGAGCTAATAGCAAAATATAAATGAGCTACCAGTCGGATTTGAAAAATTCTGTTTGCATTTGAAAGCCCAATTCTTTAGGAAGGTATTAACATCACGCTATGACCCCTAGAAGCCGATCAAAAACAAAAAAGTCAAAACTAACGTTAAGCGAAAACAAAGTCATAACGCGGGCGGGCGATGCTCAGCGACGCGGTGGGTCGGGGGCCGAAATTACACCGCCATAGCTATTGTTTTTATAAGCAGATTTTAGAATGAAATATCTATGCTTCAGGGTCTTTGCCCTGCAGATGTGGAGGCCGAATAAGTTTGTATGATACAGATAGCCGTTATCATTATTAAGTTATTTTTATAGCTCGATTTCTTCAAATAATATTAAGTCTACGTACAACTAATGGGTGAAAATCTACTAATAACTATGGACTCACAGAAGCAATCAGCGGCCTATGTAGCGTGCACATCCCCATGGGGGCGTAGCTGACTGACTGCAGCATCAGCTGTCGTGAGAAGATTTCCAACCGCGAAGGAAGCACACCGGTAGATGGCGCCGATGTCATCAAGCGGCATACTAGTCCCTCGGTTCTTTTGCCCTGGTACAATGAGAGTGAAAACTTTATATAAACCTTACAAAAACATCGTTATCTATTTTATTAAATGAGATTTGTTGTAATTTGTGTTCGTAAATATTATTCTCTTTATCCTCATAATGCTATACGTGGTGCCATCTATTGTCGAAATAATTAAGTGTCTTGACGTAATAAGAAAAATATCTGTTATGGCATCTCTTGCCTTTTTATAATGCGTACAACGTACATACATAACTAAGTTTAATTTTAATTAATTAAGATAATAAAGTGATGTGTTCTAACAGAGTGTATTTTAATGAAGAGTCCATCATTCCAACAAGATTTAATAATCCAGATTTCCTAACTAAAACCGTAAATTAGGTTGCTATTGTTAAATAACAGACCATCACAACAGTTTGGAAATTATAAAATTGTTTCCTAGGTCTTCATGATTTAATATCTCACGAGCAAAATTATACCTCTGTTCTCGATCATGGCTCTACAATAAGCCAACACAATATGTCAGGTACATAGAATAGTCCAACTATCAGACTTAAAAACTACACAAACAAAAACTCACGCCTTCTTCCCATGGGGGTAGCCAAAAACTACAGAACGCCACCTTCTACGATCCGTATATACACCTTTTGCTTCGTTTAGTTCATACATCTGGTCATACACGCATGCCGGCGCCGGTGGCGAGTACTACGTACCTGACCATTCTGAAGAACATCACCAATAACGTCACAATATAGCCTTCTAAGGCGGCCCCTCCCGGCGTTCCCTCCCATTCACATCTGCCTTGTAAATACCTTTTGTTAGTCAATTGGTTTCGTAAGACACTAACCTCAGCTATAGTATAATGACCAGGCTCCACGACCACGATCATGCGCAGCATGTGCGTCGCACACCACAAGAACTGAAGAACTAGGAAGTGCACGCGGTTCGTGGACACAACTGCAATGTTTAAAGAAAAGAGTTTTTCAATAAGACTGCTTTTTTTTTTGAGTTGCGTGATTGATAATACTTGGACTGTCATGGCAACTTAATTTTTAGGGTTCCGTTTTACCCTTTGGGCACGGAACCCTAAAAAATTAAACCCTTAAAAATTACTAAGACTCCGCTGTCCGTCCGTCTGTCTGTCCATCTGTCACCAGGCTGTATCTTATGAACCGTGATAGTTATACAGTTGAAATTTTCTCACATGATATATTTCTGTTGCTGCTATAGCAACAAATACTAAAAAACAGAATAAAATAAATATTTAAGGGTGCTCCCATACAACAAACGTGTTTATTTTGCCGTTTTTATAGATAATGGTACGGAACCCTTCGTGCGCGAGTCCGACTCGCACTTGACCGGTTTTTTCCTTGACCAAATATGAGTAAGATAAAAGTTACTGTGTACTCCCACAATATTTTCTTAAATGAGATGCGCTGAGGTAACCTGTAGCAGATTTTGTTATTTTTTTGCAATTTGCAGGTCAGTGTCAGGATGTATGTCTATCAAAATATGATTCGCGACTGTAACAAATATGTATTTACAGAATTATAATAATAATAAGAATCATCAATACAACTCTGAGTTAGAATTGGCCTGAAATGTCATGATTTTATGAAATAGTCATTCAATAGGATAATTCGAACCTGGAGAGTTGTATTGGCAATTCAACAAATAATTAAAAAAACTCACTTATCTCCATAATCAAGAAGTACGGCGTGACTATAAGATGCAGCAGCGTCGATATCAGTATGACGATGAGGGGCAGCCCGTAACTATCGTCGATACTGTTGACCACGTCACAGAGCGTGCCGTGCAACGCCGCGAGCCGCCGTACGGCATCGCACGGGGACACTATGAGACGAGGATCCCCGTTCGCTGAAATAAGAGACACTGTTGCGGGTACAGGCTGGCTTCTCAAATCCTGCTGTTTTTGTATGTTATTGGATGGAAAACAAACCGAAGACCTAATAGCCGACCGCGTGGAGACAACCGGCGGAGTTACCAGAATAGCATATTTCAGGGGTGGTACCCTTACCCATTGTCGTTCTCTTGTAATTGGGACATATTGTTTCCCCACCTGTAGGCAAGTTCACTCTCAGTGAAGTGTGTTCGGTCTATTCAATGAAATCGAACGCGCGTTTACAATATACTGCAGGTCAAGGTAGGCCACCAGTAAAGTCCCTGCCCCAAAGTAGTCTCCGGGCTATCAGTGGAACTAATACGATAGAGATTAGAGAGATTAGTAAGTAAGTAAGAAAATACGTTGACTTGCCGTAAAGCAATCCACAAAGAAAAAACACAAACACAATAAAGATCACGTTGGGGAAAAATATGCGTTACATCCACGCAAAACGGCCACCACTCAGCAAAATGCAGTGACCCTATGCGAGACAGATTCACAGCGCTTCGCTGCATTTCAAAGCGACAGAGGGGGGGGGTAATCTGTCGCACGACTATAGCGCCACGTCTGTGCACTACTTTGGTCTTTGGTGGCGCAGACTCTAGGCTTACCTCCCGGTAGCTTACCTCTGGAAGTAAGGCCGGCGCTACCAGAATAACACAGATTTTGAGGTGATAATCTTACCAGTTCTCTTAATGATAACGACATGTTCCGTGCCGGTCATAGTGTCCACCAGCAAGCTCACGTTTGCAGACCGCTGGGTGTCAGCCGGCGCTACCCGGATAGCATAGATGTTCAGAGGTGATGAGTGCTTCGGTTTCTCCACTGAAAAATACAAGGCAAGCAATGTTTTGGAATGCCCTTTTTATTTTTACCTCAATCACCATCATAACCATGGATCTTCGAATACTGCACTTTCTTTTGAATGTTTATGTAAGTACTGGCTTCTCTCGAGGAGACTGATCTAAATATTGGTCAAACATTTTTCTTCTCTGATTCATAGAGTCCATATTTATCATTTCAGCTAGCCTCAATGACATCACTGAATTACAATCCGGAATAAAAATGAAATTGTGAAGAAGAATCTGGAATGATTTGGATGCCTCATTTCAAGATATCAATGATACTCAATGTGTATGTACCAGGGATGGAGACTTGTCGAGCAGTGAGTGCGAGCGCGTCATTGACAGCTGAGAAGCGCGCGCGTACCGACAGCGCTGTGAACGCGAACTGCAGCTCCAGGATCAGCACCACGAACCACAGCATGTAAAACCCGAGATAGTTCGTCACTACGTCCCCTGGAACAGGACACAAGGAGTACTACATAAAGATAATAAAGGTAGTTGTTGTAAATTTGTTCTAAATATAGTACGTACTAATTCCATGGTTCAATCTGTGCTCAGTAGGCATGCACCTGCTGCAACCTGACCACGTTACCAAATAAGAAAATATGTATAAATGCCGCATGCGTTGCAATGCCTTTTTATTTTTTTTGAAACGAAGTTGTTTGACGCGGCTTGCGGCAGAAGTAAACTGGTAGAAATCGTCACGTAACGTAAAAGCTTTAGAGCTTCCATGCGACGTTCTCTCTGCCTCTTTCTATTATATAGACAGTTTTCGAGGGTGCTGAAGCCATTAGTGAGGTTAAAATGAAAATCCAAGATGGCTGCTGCGAAAATTTTCAACTTTCACATAATCACAATCGGTCGAGCCATTCTCTAGTTTTTGCGAAACTAATGCGCGGCAATTGATTTTTATATATTATAGAAAATAGAAGATAAATATGGTTAAAACTAACATCCTGCAGACTGATTTATTTTCAGAATTAAAATGTTTTAGCTGGAGCGGGCCTTTTGGCCTCGTCCCGGACAATTTTATCATTCTATGTACGTTTCATAATATTAAGTTTGTGTAACTATTTTCCTGTGTGAGTCCCAAGAAATACTTTTTTTTTTATAGAGGAATTGCCAAATCCAAAACCAAACCACAAAAGTATTCCCTTATTTGGTCGCGATTACAAAGAAACGCTTATTTTCTAAGAAGTTGGCTCATTTCCATTTTTAACCGACTTCACAAAAAGATTGACCAATAACCAAAACTTTTTTACAAAAAAACAACCGTCTTCCAAAAAAAAACACTAATAGACGTGAAAAATAACTTTAATTTTGGAAGTCGGTGGCCAAAAACGAAAACACACACGTTATTGGTCAATCTAAAGTGCGACCTGAAAATTACAGCAACCACAAAACATAAATCTGTTTCCTTACATTCTCTGTCCAATTTCTTGGCCTGCAGCACGTAGAAGGTGAAGTCATCGGCGATGAGCACGGAGAAGAAGACAAGGATCCCCAGGATGATGCCGCACAGCTTGCGCTCCGTCACCAGCGAGTACTGGCCGCCTATGCTGGTATCCACCTGGAAACATAGAAGAAGAATATTTTCATAATCCCAATAAAAGTAAAAATCCATAAATTCTCATCAATTAATTGCTCAATCTGTTATCAGCAGGTTCTTTCTTTAAAACTTTAACATTTTATGCATTTGCTTCTTAAATTTTTAACCACAGGTCTAACCTTTTCATTATTATACTTAGGTTTAGTTTGTATTCAACGATCGGATAAGTAGTTATCCATCTTTCCGATTAACTATTTAGATTAGGTGGACACTTATCTCTGTTCACTCATCCACTGACTGTACATAGATTATGTCTTTGCCAGATCCCTTCTAGATCTATTCGGGTCCGTGTGGACCTCTTATTTCGCTATAAAGCTATAAATAACTATATTATGGCTTACCGAAGCGATATCCTCCATGAACTTCAACATATTCCTCATCCTCCTGGGCGCGCCGTACACTCCGGCGCCGGCCGTGGCGACCACAACTAGTACGTCGCACGTGGACACGACTTGTGACATGTGCGATGACATGCGCACTGATAGCTCCACGCCCACGTTGATCTCCGCCACCAGGCCGAATAGCGTGCATATTACTGGAAGGTGGGAGTAGTAAGTAAAGACAATTAAGATACTGGATTTTGTATTAACGGTGGTATTTTTTTTTGTTTTTTTTTTAATTAATGGTAGGAAGATGATTATTTTATGCCTGTGAGAATATTTCATAACAATGAAACTTGCAAAAAAAAAAAGTGAAAAAGTCGTGTAAAAATAAAGCTAGATGTTTTTGAAAGGGGTATAAAAAAAATAAGTTTAAAAAAAAAACTCGAAAACTATCAAGAATCTCGGAACATACGTGGGGTCTAATTGAATAGCCCTGGACATGAGGAATCTTTTTTTTTTATTACGTCACTATTTTGTCCCCCCTGTATATATAGCACTCTTCCAAAACACAACAGACGGTTTGAATTCGATAACACCAACAAAACACCGTCATCGGTAAATCGTAATGGCTTCCCGATTCACCCATAAACTTTTGAAATGTTAAACAAACAGTAAGGACTCACCTAGCACTGTGACTAGGATGTAGCTGTACACACACATGGCACCCGATATGCTGACCGTGAACTCATTGCTGCGAGCCTCGAAGCGCAGGGGGGCTAGCCCGAAGAAACTTGAGATCTAGAAGTGGATGCAAAGGTTTTAATTTAAACTAGAATTTAATTATTAAGGTAGAAAGTTGTGCTGGTCTTAATCAAACACCAACACCGTGGTTCAAAAAAGGCTGCATCAACTGCAGGGTCTGCACGACATCATTCGCAGTACGCATGAGCTCTGCTGACCACGCAGAATGTGAAGCGGCCGCCGTGTCTTGCCCCAAGTAGGGACTGATGCAGTCGTTGCTAGGGCTACATAAACCACAGAAGAACTCGCACTATGTATTTGACGGTTTCACCGTGTGGAACCGTCCCGTCCGGACCGTGCTCCCCCCGACTCGGTCGGGACTAGTACAGCCGTTACCAGGGCTATATACAACGCAGAAGATCTCCCTCTAAGTATGAAGGCATATAAAGTGCTCCACCGACCACGCAGTGTATCGGACCGTGCCCCCGACTTGGTCGGGAGTAGTGCAGCCGTTACTAGAGCTATATACAATGCAGGAGATCGCACCTTAAGAATGAAGGCATGTGCTCCGCCGAATACGCCATGGGGGCCAGTTGGGTCGTGTCCTAACTCAGTGAAGACTGGTGCAACCGTTACCAGGGCTATATACTGCAAGAGGACTCACGCTAAGTATGAAGACAGGTGTTCCGCCAACAACGCAGTGTGTGGAACGGCTAAGTCGTGCCCCCGACACGGTCGGCAGTGGTATAGTGATTACCAGGGCTACATAAAAACGTAGAAGATCTCACCCTAAGTATGAAGGCATGTGCTCCGCCGACCACGCAGTGTGTGGGCCGGTTGGGTCGAGCCCCCGACTCGGTCGGGACTGGCGCGGCCGTAACTTCCTCCACCTTCGCTGACTCCACGCCTTTGAACAAGACATACAAAATATAAGTAGTTATAATTAAGAAGCCTACATACCTAAGGAAAGGTTTAAATAGCTATATTTTCATATCAGTAATTCTTCCTGAACATGGGCCCATTTATTAACCCCTGCAATTAACGACCTAAGAGGAATTTACCACAGTACGCTAAGAAGACCGATTAATAATCATAATTTGATGATATAATATACGCAGAAAGAAGGACGCTACTGATCCTAGCCATCCTCTTGCATTGACTATATCCACGTGTACGGAACAAAGCGTTATATTCTTTGCCAAAGCCCACATCAATATAGGAAGGGAGACTAATATTTTTAGCAGTAAAACATCGTCACAATTGCTGTACTACCTTTTTTACGAGGAATACCATGAGATATGGTAAAAAAATTCATTATTAAAATTATCACTTATTGCAACTCTATTTAGGTCGATAAAACTTTTCGATTTTTTAAATACTTTAAAACACAAAACGCAACACTAGCCAACCAGTTTACAGTTCTTTTCAAAATCACAGAATAATGAAAAGTTTATATTCAAGTGTCCACGTTCCGTAATTGTTTCAAGAGCTGGGTGGCAAAAAGGACCCGATTCTATTCCTCGGTTTGAAACAAACTAGGTGAGGCTTGCCTGTCCGAGTGCCGGCAGCTCATTAAGCTGCCCTATCTATCTTTACAACTGTCGATACTACAACTTTTTAATTATCTCTTGAAAACACTCCAGCCGGTGGTAATGTAAAATGAATCGTATTTCAAAAAGGTATACAACTTGAATTCTATTCAGCTTGACACGCACATCGCATTACATTTACTCCAAGAGTTCTTGTTTATTTGATCGTGTTCAGTTTATGTGTCAAACATGTTGATTCAATTACATTTAGATTATTATTATTTTGACGTTGCTAATTGTGTGTTAGCACGTAAGGAATTGTGTGTTAGTATGTATGTAATTGAGTTATTTCATTTCAAATGTGTGTCTGTTATTTCGACACCACAAAATTTATTATTATTTGTATGCTCTCGAGTAAAATTTAGCGAACTGACCATCTTATTATAACATTCTATTGTATTGAAACCTTCATTTACGAATAAATTTGATTTGATTTGAAAACTAAGTTTTACAAAAACGAAATCCTCCAAGTTTATAATGTAATTGTGTGATATTTTATTAGGTCGGGTAAAACGTTTTTTTTTTTGTATTTTATAGGTAGTTGTAGTAAAATCTGTTTGGCTGTACTATTTGTATCTGGCTGGTTTTAATACCATTAAAAAAACGACATTAAAGAAAAAGTAAAAACGAAATCCGCAAATTTCTTATTCAACAGGTTTGGGTCTTCATCCACACATGACAAGAAAGACAGCTGACCATGTACTTAATAACTTTCTTAAATTAATTCGCTGACCGCCCAGCCTAAACCGTTAGGACTAGGAGCTTGAAATTTTACACTTGAGTTCCTTTTATAACCAAAATGAGCACTAAGGAAGGATTTTTGAAAATTCATCCCGTACAGGGGTTAAATAAGGGATGAAATTTATATAGAAATTCTCCATTTTTGCTGATGGAAAATGTCATCGGGCACACCACTTGTATTCTCAATAAAAACTTTCAAAAGGACACTGGTCTTTCCTTTTCTCGCGCATCTAAGGACCAAGAATACCGTTTGTCGACAACTCAAATCTATGATCACGTGATAATTTCTAAATCAACATAATCTCAAAGTGTTTGCCTGAGAGATAAACTCATAAATATTCATATATTGCTCGTGGGAGGCTATTTATCAATAAATCTAATAACATACCATAACAATATGTATCAGAAAAGCCGACAAACAAATGACGCCATTGATAATATTCAAACAACGTCATAAAGTTTCCATAACAACATTTACGTACATGCCAGTTTGAAAAATATTATTGTATTCAAGCCCGATCGGCACCTACATACTGTACTCAACCACATTTCTATTGTAAACTAGATATAAATTGAGATTTATAGTATAAATCAACATTATCTTAAATCGCGCTGCCGAATAAATTCGGATGAGAACAATTTATTTTAATAGATTTAAATCTCTATTCAACACTCTAGCGATTTAGAACAGGGGACCTATACTCTCAAAGTCCGTTAACGAAGATACAGGCCTGTCCGAAAGTAGTTTGAAACTTTGGAGTGAACCCTACTCCCTATTAATTAACTTTTTCGGACAGGTAATTAAACACATGGGGAGTATGGACAGCTGTCACATCGTGGTGTCATTCATTCATTCTTAGGCTGGGCCCCAAACTAATCTTATGTCCGTAGGTGATACGGAGCAGGAAACGCCCGTAACCTCGGCCGAAACTATGGATTTCGTGCTTAGAGACTAGACCCCCATATACGGTTGTGTTTCAATACTGAGATGATCGTACTTAGGATCAATTCAGCAGTTGCGCGTGCGACTACCAGTCTATGATTAGTCTGGTAGTCGCAAGCACCATTTCTGAATACCTACCTACTACCAAGTGTTAGAAGGTATAGCATAATCCTCCTCTCTGTGAGAGGGAGTGGGCTGTAATCTACCAAGCGAGCCCAGTGCAGGTTGGTGGATGTCACATGTCTTCGAATTTTTGGTTCTAGGTCATGCCAGTTTTCTCACGATGTTTTCCTTCACCGTTTTAAGAGCAGTGGTAATGAAATTGTTTATACAGAGTAAAGCGCTTGACTGGGTTCGAACCCATGAAATACAACACGTAAGTCGGGGTCGTTACCACTGTGCCACGACTGCTCTAGTAGCTCAGTAGTAGGTATAAGAAGTAGTATTTAAAGGTTCTCAAATTATTACCTACTATCGATTTATACGCGTGGAACCACGGGCTGAGCTAGTATTAGTATAATAAAATATACGGTTTTTATCTGGAGTATTTTATCTTTTAATATTTTACAACTGCATTCGCATTTTGGTACTGGTTATCTTTACATCGTAACTGCAATAATTTATAGACACAGATATTTTTTATTGTCACTGTAACTTTAACATTTTTTTTTTACATTTCCTATTTATTAAATTAATTGCAGGTTATTTAAAAACTAACATTATGACCACATAGGTATTGCACTTTCCTGTGAAACCGCTTTTTTTTTTGATAACTGACGAAAAACTACGCTACGGGTTCTAGAATCATGTGCTGAATTCATGATTTCAGTTTGCACGTCGATGAAAGGAGATGAATATCCAGGGTCGCCGGGTATAGTTGAAGTTTAGTAAGAAACCGATGAATATTTTCGTATGAAATTTAATATGATAAATTACCAGTTTGTTTTCTATTACTTTAAATAAATTCTATTCGAAAAAAATCATCTGTTTCTTACTAAACTTCAACAATATCCGGCGACCCTGGATACTTATCTCTTTTGCTGACTGTACCTGCCACCCTGTTTACATCTTTGGTCTTGTTACATCATTATCTTGTATAAATGATAAATGATTTTATTTCTATAAGTAGGTTTGTACAACAAAAATTACACGTCAATCATATTTTTTAAACTAGATGAGGCCGGCGTGTCCTATCTGACTACTCTGAGAAGAAAGGCCGTAACAAATTCAGAGGTCACAGTCCCCTTTTAAAGTGCAGACATAATCTTGGCCAGATCATGTGAAGACCATGTATATTAGTGTCTGAAATGGTTAGAAATTAATCGTTAATTATTCTGTATAAAATGATACATACCAAATATCACCCTGGCAATCGGAGCTACACCTAAAGTGTATTTATTTGGAGATGCCCAATGGGAACGTATCATATTTATTTCGACACACACACACACTTATAAATTAACTAACCACGTTTTTAATATCAACAACTTTTGAAAAGCGATAATAAACAAAATTTGACGTCCTCCTGTTTTTGCACATAAACATAATTAATTCAAAAAAAATCCAAAATCAATCTAATTACTACCAAAACAACGCTTTCACTTAATTAAATAAAAACTAAACAATTTAAAAATCCAAGGACCAAAAACAAACATCATTAATTTATTCACAAAACATTTGATTGATCGAGCTAGCCTTGCTGTTTTTTCATGTAAGTGCTACCTACCGAACGAGCTTCACATGTGTAGACACGAGTTGCACTGTATTATTGATGGAAGCCAAATTATCTATTTTTATGTCCAGTCAATCATAGTATGGAATTAATCGCAAAAGAATCACGTTAATTCCGTTAATTGTGAGAACATTCAATAACTATTATAAGTCAATAAGCAACACAGTAAGTTGTATTTCTTATTTCATAAGGGTTCTGTTTTGTACATACTTTATGCAATAAAAGTTCAGTGAGCTTTAAAGCTATACGATCCTTACGCTGAAAATATGTACCCAAGGACCGTGACAATATTTCTGACGTTAAATTAATAAACTATTAATAAATGTTGAAATTACAATATAATTCACGTCACACAATCAATCTTGTGTAAAATTTTCTTGAGATCATACTGCAAAGTGTCGATCTTTTCATTTATTTTTTAAACCGAAAACATGTCTTAATTTACAAAGTTAATTATAAAAGCCGTAAAAATAAACAGGGAAAATGAGTACAACTAAACAATCTCCTGTGAGCATTAATACTAATAAAACAACGACATTTTCGAAGTGACTACATTATAACTTACAAAGTGTTTCTTAAGTAAAACGCAATCAAAACAACATTAAAGTATTCTCTTAGAAAACGGTACAGGAACAAAAAATATGTCAAACTAAAATGTAAAATCTAACATGGTATGGTATTTTGTTCGTTCATGATCAATCTCCTGCCTTCTGCCCTTATTCCAATGTATTTGAGGTCGGCGCAACATCTTTTTATTCCATACTTCGACCCGCGATCTCTCGCGTCCGGCGCTGGTCCAGGACATGGTACGCAGCGAGAGGGAATGGGAAGCCGTCACCTCCTTCTGCGAAGTAGTAATGCTCGCAAAGGAAGAGGCGGCGCGCGTGTGGGTGAGGCAATCGTTGCGCCCTCACGCCCCTAGTCGCCGCAGGAGGAGACACCCTGGGCGTCGGAAGTCTATAGCCGACTCGCGGCCACCGTAGGCGCGGGCTTGCTGACGGCGAGCAATGGGCAGCTTGCCGTCCGGTAAGGATCAGGCCCGGGTCGACGGCGTGTTGTGTTCCACGCGCGCCTCAAAGAGATGTCAGCATAAATGATGGGGTCCGATAGGGCCGATGCCCGCCGGGGTCGCGGATTGTTCGAAAGAATTACTGTGGCCCTGGCGCACAGGCAACTGAACACGGGTGGTTTTAGTCAGTAAGAGTCTGACACGCCCTTCCGCTTCGCCCAGAGCGGGAGAGGTCATTGGACAGGCGCGCGTGGAACACAACACGCCGTCGACCCGGGCCTGATCCTTACCGGACGGCGAGCTGCCCATTGCTCGCCGTCCGCAAGCCCACGCCTACGGTGGCTGGCAATCGGCTATCGATTCCCGAAGCCCTGGGCGTCTCCTTTTGCGGCGACTAGGGGCATGATGGTGCAACGATTGCCTATCCCTCACGCGCTCTGCCTCCTCCTTCTCGAGCATTACTGCTTTGCAGAAGGAGGTGACGGCTTCCCATTCCCTCTCGCTCCATACCATGACCTGGACCAGGGCCGGACGCGAGAGATCGCCACCGCCGATCACCGTCGCGAAAACACGGCGGTGCTCCGCCCAAGCCGGGCAGACCTCCACCGTATGCTCTACCGTGTCCTCCGGCCGATCCACACAGTGGTGACACCCGGGCGTTTACTCCCGGCTTACGGCCTTATACGAAACAGGAACCTCCTAAAACAATTGTGGTCAACCCCTAACTCTTCAGCTATGTCGTAACTACTAATATGCCTTACTCCACTTTTTCAAAAATGGCATAGACTTTATCCGTAACATGGCGACCAGAGCGACCGGCACCAAAATTCCCGGACTGAAAATGCTTGAACCTACTTTGTGCTACTCTTACTGACACTGCGTTAAGTCCATAAACGTCACATATATTTTTCGCGGCTTGTGTCGCATTTTTCCCTTTATTGTAATAAAACTTCAAAATGACATCCAATTTCTGCATTAGATTTACTCTTTTTGGCGGACAGACACAATTGAAAAATGTCGGGAAATCGTTTATACTTTTTATTTTTTTAAATGTCATCTATTTAATGGCATCAAAACCAGCAGATACAAACAGTAAAGCCAAAGAGATTTTACTACAACTTTATACCTATAAAATACAAAAATAAAACTTTTTCCCGACTTAGTAAAATATCACACTATTACAAAATATTATTTTGGAACAAGCTCAGTAGGAGTCTATAGGCACATTTTATTTTTTCTTCGTATTGTGATTACACATTTTATCATAGAATTCTTTACTCCATTTCACATCATCTTCATAATATAATTAGATAAAAAATGTACTACCCGAAAAATACCACACACGATTCTGAGAGGAACGCTATAAAATAAAAAAATAAAATAAAATATTTTTAATTCAGGCATACTTGGGCCATAATATTGCGGCTGTGATGTCATACCGTGCATACGTTGAGTCCTCGTTACGGTATGGATTAATTATGTGGGGAAATGGTACTGAAGGAAATAGAGCATTTGTCGCCCAAAAAAAATGTTTACGTGCCATATATGGGATTCCTCTGATGAATCATATCAACCTATATTTAAAAGGCTTGGTTTGCTACCGTTACCTTCATTATATTTGTATGAAGCATGTATGTTCGTTAGGAAATATAATGAATTGCTTAAAACAGCAGAGGAGATAAGTTCTCGCAGTCGGCGTCACCAATACAGACTTGTACTAGATGAGCTCCCTAGATTATCAAAATATAACAAAAGCTGCGTGGCTATGTGTGTACGTGTTTATAATAAATTACCTAATGTATTAAAAATATTAAATTGCAGGTTATTCAAAATTAAATTATATGAATGGCTGAATGAAAATAAAATATTAAGGATTTTTTTGAACATAAATTATAATGTTTTTAAATTCAAATTTGTTTAGTCGTATAAGTTTGCATGCTTTAATTTTAAGCAAAACATGTATGATCTCATTTTCTATAATAACACCAATGTATACCATGTTTTAAGCAAATAAAATTATCTTATCTTATCTTATTGTTAGTTGAAGGACTTAAAAACTATGTTAGTACATTTAAAAATTAACTTAAGTATTTTCCGCCCTCTGGGGACACAGGCACACGCCCTTGTGCGTGAACCCAGTGCCCTAGAAGGGGTCTGTCCAGTTTGTGGCTGAGCACGCTCAGGGTGGTGTCGACCCTCCCAAGCGTGCAGAACATCAGCAACGTGATGCGACGCCGCAGCACGGTGTGAAAGCCGTCTGTGTGCGCGTGCGCAAACATCGCAGACGCACTACAGCAGCGTGGGAGCTCCACCAGCACCCTAAACGCGTTATTATATTGTATTCGGAGAGCATTGATGGCCCGCTGCGTGTAGTAGACCCACTGATTGCTTTAAACAGAGTGACCCCTAAACTACACCTCACAAATCTGCCAACATGTTACAGCGGATCGCCATCGCTCTCCTCTCCCTTTCTATGTCCCCATCGTCTTTTAAATCCTCGGTGACCACATGGCCGTGGTATTTAAACTCTCTCACTCTTCGAAGAGCGACAGCATTAAGCAGCACAGGTGCCACATTCCCCAGCTTACGACCCCTGGCTTGAAATACCAAGAGCTCACTTTTCTTTACATTGTACAGAAGACCGGGTACCCTCGCGTACTCCTCACACACGCCTATCAGCTTTCTGAGCACAGCTATTGATGGGCTGAGCAACACCATATCATCTGCATAACTAATATTGTTGATACAGTGACCATCGATCGAGCATCCTACTCAGATGTCACCCAGCTCAACGATCAGCCCGTTCACGTACAAGTTGAAAAGTGAAGGAGATGTTAACCCCCCCTGTTTCACTCCAAACTCCAACCTATACTCGTCAGAAAGTTCGCCAAGCCATTTGACCTGGTTAGTAAAAGCTATGCTCTTACGAGGTCTTCTTCATATTATTATGGTCTGGTTTCTTCGCTCTACTTCACAATTCAGTGCTGTCTAAGCAAGACCGCCGTGTGTCACTCCAAATGATCGGAAATAATAGTTTAAATAATGTTGTCCCCAATAAGTTGTTTATAATCTCTTTATCACCCTCGAAATGAACAAACCTTTTTGACGTTAACACTAGTAGGTACTTATGTAATGCGTAGGAGTACAGGGTCACGGGGTCAAATGAAATGATAAAACATGTACGGAACTAGTAATTTGTATAGTTTTGTTGGTAAGCTCGTTAAAGTGATTTATTTGTGCAATCAGATTACTTTCCTATGGGCAAGTGGAGGTGGTGGTGGTATGGGTGGTGGTGGGGGGTGGTTTGGAGTAGTGTGTAGTAGTAGTACTCATTGGTTTTCTATCAAGCGCCCTTTTTACGGTAATTGCAAGATGGCTGTCTAATAATATCCTATAACATAATTAAATATGCGATTAACATTATTCGTAGTTATTAGTCTGACCAGATGTATGAACGTAAACGAGGTAAAAGGAGTACCTAAGGATCGTAGCAGGTGGCGTTCTGTAGTTTCTGCCTACCCCCATGGGAAGAAGGCGTGAGTTTATGTATGTATGTAAATATGCGATTGTTTAAAGAGTTGCCAAACACTATCCTGTGGGTCAAAGGTGGGACTCTCACGTTATTGATCCGCTCCACAAACCTTTCAGTCCGGACCCAAGACATGCTCCTTGGGGGCAGAAATATGTATGTTGATCCCTGAACGAATTTTTGCCAAACTATTACTGGGACTTGTTCAAAAGTCAGAAAACCTGAAGTTCACTAGGAACCACACAATTCTGTAAATTACTCGTATCACCGTAAACACTGTTTTTAAAGTAAATCACGGCAGATTTACAACTCGACACCGTTCAAAATTCGTCGTGATTTTTGAACAATAATACAACTGACCTTTCGTCCGCATAGCAAATGCTGTAAGTCAGCAGGTATTGGTAAGAAAAATACGTAGATGGCTGTCGGGGTCAACGTTTGACTAAACAAATGCTGGTCCGTAAACATGGCGCTAACTGACGTCTGTTTGGTATCACAATAAGTTTCACGAAATTTTATTATTTCTGTAAACCATTTTCTGGACAGGGTATAAAAATAAATAAATAATATCATATCTGGTGTCGAGGTACTAACAGTAGATGATGTAATTTGTACTTATAATTTGGGTATATTTTCTGGTAATAGATTCCGGCAGCCGCGTTTGAGGCTAAGGAGCATTTTTTTTTTGTTTTAAAAACGACTTCAAGTCATTTATTGATTGAAAAGAAACAGTGTTTATTCTGTATAGCTGTTTAAAGAACTGTAAGTACATCATTATCTATCATAAAAGTGAATAAAAATGAAATGCTGTATGTTGGTAAGCGCATTACTTGATAACGGCTGGACCGATAAGGCATTTTTTTTCGTTTTAAAATATTTGTAATAGTCAAAAGTAGGTTTTAATGGAAAGAAAAATTGAAAAAGTGTCATGAACTTTCATTTCTCTATGGTATCTTTGTATGAACAAATAAATTGATTGCAATATGGACAGACCAACGTCCGGGTCAGCTAGTTTATAATAAATTATATTATAAAACATTAGTCTTCAGTAAAATCAAGGGCCAAACAGGGTTCGTTTTAAGGGCGTGAACCCATTGAATAATTAACGAGGCAATTTATTACCAAAACAAACCCTTCCATTTGTCACTTCCGTCTAGTTTATTTATTGTCGCAGTACTAACATACCTACGTAAATTACTAGAATAAACGAGGTGACGTATTGTGCTGTTAAATAAGGGCACGACATTTCGGGCAGGAGCCCTAAATGTCGTAGGACGAGCCGGTGTAGGTCGTGGAGCGCTCGGGCGACCACGACCGACCACGACCATGGTTACAGCGCCCAACGTTTTACCAATATAACGTTGGTCGCTACAACCCTGTCAAAGTCAAATCATTTATTTCAAATAGGCACATAAAAGGCACTTGTGAACGTCAAAATTTATAAGAAAATAGAATTGTTTCTAGTTGCCTCTTCCAAAAGCGAGTTTCGTATGGAGAAGAATGGGCAAGAAACGCCACCGTTACTCTTTTAAAAAAATGTTCTCTGCAGCCATGGTCGCGTTCGTTGGCACCCAGCGCACGAGAGGTCTTAATTGTATCCAAAATAACATGTCCTATCTAAGAGAGCCGGGTGATCTATAACTCAGGACATCCAAGGTGTCTGACCTTTCTCCATTTAACATTGTACATTTTATTAACCAGTGCCTGTAATATGATTTTGAGTTAATGACTATGATTATTGGCCATCGCTTACCACTAGTGTTGGTCACGATTAAAGTCCACTGGAAGCCGAACCGAGCGACTTTTTGCAGGTAAAAGTAGCTTAAACTTTATCAACGGCATTTGCATTTTAAAATGAAAGTGGCCGAAGACTGTGGTAAAGTTTGTACAAGCCCTTCTCTGAACTAGGTGTGGATCTTCGATCGAAGGTGCGGATTGACAAAAAAGCATTGCAAGACAGCACTATAAATTTCTGATAACGGGTCACAATATTCTGCTGTTTCCAGCGTACAAATATTTCAAAGAATTAAAATTAAATGCATTAGGACAAAAACATTATATAAAAACACTGTACTGTATCACTGCACTGTGTCTCCTACTGCTCGTGCCTTCTCTGTATGCGAAAAAGCCCTTAGTCCTGCAGTAGGACAGTAATACGCTGGTATTTTATTATTATTATAATGTATAAGAACCGACCATCAAATGTGCAATGAATTTTAGCTTAGATATACTCGTACATATTCACATCTTGAAGATCCCTGTCGTCGATTCTACCCACATTGGCATAATTCTAATATTAATCATTCATGTTTGCTTCGCAATCACTCCGGATACATTTTTCCATGAGAGGGATCGAACATCCAACTGAAATTAATGTAGGAGTTCATAGTAGATTGTAACTTTTATTATAGACTTGGTACTAGGGAGATCAGTGGTGTCTCAGTGGTAGCGGCTCCGACTTATGAGTTGTAGGTCGTGAGTTCGAACCCAGGCATGCACTTTACTTTGTGTATATAATTTCATCACTACTGCTCTCAAAACGGTGAAGGAAAACATCGTGAGGAAACCGGCATGTCCTAGAACCAAAAAATCGAAAACATGTGACATCCACCAACTCGCACTGGGCCCGCGTGGTGGATTATGGCGCACTACCTCTTACAGAGAGGGAGGCCTGTGTCCAAGCAGTTGGAACATTATAGGCTGAATATGTACTAGGCTGATAGAAATTCGAGGCGGTGTATTTGAATACGGTCAATACAGCCCACCTTATTAATCGACGAAAAACATAGGTTCTCAAGTCGACTGAGAGTTTGTCATGCTCACTCAAATGTCTCGCTGGTGGTGGCGTGTGTTGGATCATTAAGTTCCCTTCAAAATGGTTGAGCTGAATGGTGCTGATCCATGCGTCATGTTCGTGAACGGGCGCCGTCAGTAGGGACTGGTCATTTTTTAGCTGCCACGGCTTATTTTAATTTAATTTAATATTGGAATTGTTTTTGTTTTTTTTATTATGGACGCTTTTAACGTTCTGCATCGTTCTCACATATATAACTTCAACATGAACGATGTAACCAATATTTTGTAACTATATTTTTGATTTAAAAGAGTGTCCATGGAGTTTTTTGCACGTTCCTCTCCATATGTACCTACTACGCTTTGGAACGGGCAACTAGCCTCACCTTTCTGACTGACCGACCCCTTGACAATTCAAAAGTGCCTGTAATTGGTTTATTTGAAATAAATGCTTTGAGTTTGAGTTTGACGCGTATATTTGTTGTTTTTTATTTATGTATGTGCGGATTATCTTTGTTTATCGCTTATATAGTTATATAGTCTGTCCATCTAACTGTTTACCACGCTTCCTTTGAGTTAGTTGCTCTTGTTGCTGTTTCTGTGACAATAAAACAATTTCTCTGTATGTGTAGGTCTGAAAAGTAAAATTGGTCCTTTGGAGCTTTACAGAAGTCAAAAAGCCCTCCCCCCTCCACTTAAACAATAGAAAAACGATTACCTAAAGTGATAACCGGATTCATACTAGGTTCCATCGAACTTACGCGTCGCTATTGCCACTCAATTTTTAACCCTATGTTTTCTGGCATAAGCCTTTTATTACCCATTTGGTAACCAGTTGAGGTGTGTCTGATGACGTAGATGTCTATTGACAAAATTTTGTGACAGTACCTTTTTAGTAAATATTGACTTTTATTGTATGAATATGGGAGTATAACGTTGAAGGAAAGTATTCATTCTTATCAGTAATCGCTCCATGCCTTTCCACGAAGCACCTGATAATATAAAAATGAAATGATATAAAAGAATCACTTAGCCAACGATTTCGTGAATTTCAAGGATTTTTTTTTCGAATAATATTAACTGCCGACAGCCCACTGCTCAGGCTATAGGTACGTAGGCATGAGGCCTGTACAAAAACTAAACTTAACACTCGCCAAAACGTTTAAAATAAAATTATTGTTATCCCAAAGTAGCTAAACCTACAAACATATAATTTTTGTTTAAAACCTGGACCACTCTTCCTTAGGTATCACAAAAGCTTCCGCTTCTATTGACCTATAGAAGATGTGAAAATAATGAATAACCTTTTCAGGAAACATGCCAATCGTAGAATTATAATCTGTATTTATAAACTATTAGGATTTCTTAAATACAAGGCGTGTAGAACTCTAAGGCCACACCTCTTTGTCCATAATAATAAAAATAACCCAGAAATTGTTTCAGCAACAATAAAATACTTTTCTTATGTGTTGAAAAGTCATGTTAGAATAGTACTCGTAGGTAGGTACATGAATATATTTTTTCAATGCTTCTTGATTTGTTAGAGACCAAAATCCAGAAATAAATACTGGTTTGGTTGAACGTTTATTAATATCCGTCAATTCATCAATCGACACCTTCTTTATGAAACACTATTTTTGACGATTACATAGATAACACCAGTCCAATGCAACAAACATAAAACCTTGCTAAAAATTACTTTGTCAATCAGGCTTTTTGGAAGCCAAACTTTTCGCAAGCTAAACTTAGTCTGCGTGCACCGTAAAACACTAAATGTATATGTAATACCCGTTAATCATATTTTTAAACTGGATGAGGTCGGCGTTTCCTATGTGACTAATCTGAGAAGAAAGGCCGAAACAAACTCAGCGGTCACAGTGTCTTTTAAAGTCCTGACATAATATTGGTCAGATCATGTGAAGACAATGTAGATTGGTGTCTGAAATGTTCTTTTGAGGAAAGAACCACACAGATTATGTGGACCCGTTCAGTCAGTGCACGCATTTGTCAGTAATCGTGGAACTCGTCTCAACACCGAGAGTTGAAAATCCAGTGCGCGATACAATCCCACCGCGATCAATTTACGCCCGTGGGCACGTTTAGCGCTAAATATATTTAGTTATTAGTGGTGCAAGCGGGTCTTATTGCAGCTGGATTGTTGTAGGTATTTGACTTCGATTCGTTTCGAGAGACAAACACAACAATTTAAACACAAAATCACAATTGCAAGTCAATTTAATCCGCCGTCTGAATAGCAAAAGCAGGATTATGTGTCAAAGTGAAACTCCACCGTAGGCGAGGGAAGCTGTTATCTCCGACACGTCACACACGCCATTTCATCTGATACAAAGCTCGTATGACAGATTGGATAGTGATTAAGTTTAGTGTTTCTGTCGTAGGGGTTTTCAAGTTATTTTAAACAACAAAGCATAATGTATGAATAAGACCTTAATTTGACTTAAAGGTGGATTTCGGCTTAGATTCGTTTGTTTATTACAAGCTTTAGGTATCTCGCACAGACCAGGGTAGCATGGCGCAAAAGGGAGGAGGCCTTACTCAGCAGTGTATGGAACAATGCTGCCAATGATGATAAAGATGATGACAGGTAGGTACCAAAACCAAGCCAGATAATAATATAATAAAGTGGTTTTCGAGTTCTTAGCACAGATAAACAGAGAGGCATAGGAGGCAGAAGATTTCTATTTTCTAGATTTATAATGTCACACTTTTCGGAGTAACTATCAATGAATTCACGAACTGTCAAAATAGTGCTCTGCGTGGCTGTTTATTTACAGAAACAGTCATAAAATCATAGGTAAAGGAAGTAAGACGCCATCGATTTTCATAGATAAACAAACAAAGTACTAGGGTTTCATAGGTAAACAGAAGCTTAAAGTTTATCATACGTACCAACAGTACTAACATAGTGACGTGTTTCTATCCATAACATTGCGAATGTCTTCGTTCACAATTAATGTCTGTTTATTTTAAATACTACATCATCACTGCTTTTCCTTAAGAAAAACTTCCATACACTTTCACTAAATAAATATACAGATTCATGATTTAATATTCAAACCCAATTAATTATTTTTCCGAAGAAAATAGTGCCGCTCAATCACACTGTTCTTAAAACTAACACTAAGTAAGTACGTCTTTTTAAATGCATTATTTTATATGACGAGCACATTATTACATTATTACTGAAGAATAATCACACTTACGTTAGAATAAGTATAACTCAAAAGCCTTAAATAAAAAAACTGGTTTTTTTATGTCCGTGCAACAGAAAAGCATTTCCCTCTATAAAAAATCACGAATTAAAAAGCTAGCATGTTTCTATTCTATATGTAACAAAAACATACTAATTTGCTGTCGTGTCAAAAGCAATTAAAATAGGTAGTCCGTCGCCATCATTTCAATGTAAACAGTATGTAATAAATAAGTAGTATAGTATATAAAGTTTGTAATAAATAATATCGCAATCATGTGCATGGTTGCATGTTTTGGAAACAAATTAAATAAGCATTCCCTTAGTTTTATTTGTTTGCAAAAATACCTCTTAAGGTATTTAAATTAGACAACGAGCTACCCAAGTCAATTTTAATAGCTACTCTCAATCAATAGTGCCAATTTAACATAACATAGCTGTTATATTACAAACACAATAAAAAAACGACGGTCGGGGGACCCCCATCAGGAACCAAGTTCCTTACGCTTTTTCTTTAACTCCGAATGTAATTCGATATGGAGATTTAAATTGTATAAAGAAAAAATTGAATATTTTGGCAGCTGCCATCTTGGTTCAGTGCTTTGTTTTTTTTTTTTTGTATTTTGTATTTGTTTTTTATGTATGTTGTGTGTTTTTTCTTGGATTCTCATTTTGACTTCACTATCGGCTTAATCACCCTCGAAAACCATGAAAACGACTCCCATAAAGAAAACTTAGAAAATTTTCGCAGCCGCCATCTTGGATGTTCATTTTGTCCTCACTATTGTCTTTAGCACCCTTCAACACCATGAAAAGGACACCCAAGATGAAAAGAAAAATCCGCAGCCGCCACCTTGGATTATCATTTTGACTGCACTATCGATTTCAGCACCCTCTAAACCCACGAAAACGACGCCCATAATGAAAAATCTTAAAATTTTCGCAGGCGCCATCTTGGATTTTCATTAAGCCTTTCATCATCATCATCATCATCATTTCCTTTCATAAGCCTTCCTATTGGCTTCAGCACCCTCGAAAACCATGAAAAATATCTCGCTCTCGCTTTTTCGTTACGTGACGATTTCTACAGGTTTACTCCTATCGCAAGCTAAGACTTCGTTCCAAAAAATAAAATTAAAATGACATGACGCCTGTATTTCCCGAAAGGTTAGGCACAGGTACACCTTACAGTCAGTCTGCAGTTACTTTCTGTTTACAATATATATATACACAATACAATTATTTGTTTCACGCACGGGAATACAATCAGTGCTCTAATCAAGTCTAATCTCATAGTCTCTCACTTTTTCTCATCTTTACCTATTTGTCCTCGTAGGATTTATAGTCGACCAGCTGATCCGACAGACGTCCTGTCCTTTCATGCAAAAATCCTATTGAACAAGGACTTTCACGTATTTCCAATTTTTCAAATTTTCTTTCCTTATACACCTTATTTAGACTATTACAAACATTTTTAAACAAAAAATAGCCAAATCTGTCCAGCCGTTCTCAAGCTATGCACTTACCAACGACACATGATTAATCATGTGCCAACAATCAGCATTTCATTTTTATTAATATAAATTATCCATCGAATCACAAAACATAAAGAAAAATGCTTCAACTTCTGAAAAATGGTCTCAGTAGCGTGTGTTGGCTGAACCCTCACAACCCTCGGAACCCTCGGTCTCGTCGTATCTCGTTTGAATAGTGGTTTAGGATGTCCAAGGATATGGTATGGTATAAACTAGTATTGGTCATAAGTATCTGATGAAAGTTTAAACAAACCTGGTTCAGGTTCAACTCTTACACAATCACTCACTAACAATTAATAACATTTCCATTTGTATTTAGAAGCTTACATTTGAACTTTATAAGTCACGACTATTTCCAAACATTTTAATAAAATGATTAAATTGTAATTGAAACATCATCGACGGAAATTGACGTTTGAAAATTAACCACAATTATATAAATAACATATTTTAGGTGACTTAAAATCTCTAATTTAAATTCCAATTTTAAAAAGACGTTGATAAACAAGTGACGACCTGAGAGAATTTTGAATGCAATTAGGTTCATAATCTTTTAAGACGTGAAGGTTGAATTTAAACAGCTGTCACTATGTGATCTATAAACCAAAATATCTGCTATTAGACAAGAATGCAAAACTTACCCAATGAAAATGTATGAAAAAGATGCTTTGTTTATCGCCATTTCAGAATAGAAATAGAAGCACAGTGATTGTATTTTCATATTTTCACTGACTGACTTTTAATGGACAAATGACGCGGTTTTACAAAAAATGACGTAAACAAATAATAGATCAAAGGACCAATAAACGTAAACAACACGAAATGGAATCGAATATTGGCAGTTAAATTTATCAGTGTTAGTATCAGAAAAGCATTTAATATCCATTAAGGCCCCACACTATTCGACATGTGATAACATAAACATAGTGTCAGTCTTCGCGATTTTATGTCTATTTGAATACGAAATAATAGGTCTTGCTAAAATGTCAGTAACTTCAGTAACTTTTGTTTTAAGTTAATGATACAATCGTTTTAAGCTTTGATAAAAAAGGTCAGTTAGAGTAAATAATTACGTATTTTAATGACATTAACTGTTAAATAATTCCGTCTTTTTTAAGAATACACATTTTTCTTGAACCTACAAACGAAAATAATTACATACCCATCAATAACAAACCACTCCGTTCAATCAACTGTTTTACCCATTTACATGATTTAACAACACCATATTTTAGCAAAACTGTGTAAAACTTGTAACAACCGTGTAAAATATCGTAAAGTACCTACCAGGGTCCCAGAAACGCGTGGAGATGTTGGGCGGGCGGGGCGAGGACTAAACCGAATCATAGCTTGAGAGCCAGCCCATTCGGTGGGTTACGCTGTGATTATTTCTTCAATAACTCTATACATTGCCGTGGATGTTTACGCTGGTTTTGTAACCGCAATGGAAAAACTGCAATGAATGTAAGTATGTCTTAATGGTATTGTTCTGATCTTATTGTTTTTGTGAATGGGAATCAAGAGTATGTAGTTTTGGCACGTGCAGCTTAGTTTAAGTGAACCATGGAATGAAGGTAACAGTGTACTTATTTTTAATTATTTAATTAGTACTGCACCCTAATTGTGTAACACAATTTGAATCATTTTAAAGCTTATTGCAAACCCATTGCTTCATATGATCGAAAAAAAATCTGCACAACAACGTAAATAACGCAATGAATGTTGTTGAACTGTCAACAATAAAGCCATTACTACTGTTGGTTTGTTACGCATTTACCTTCTGTTTGCTGAGTTATATTTATGTCGGATTTCTAAATAGCTTGGTACCGATATGAAGCTGTAGGAATATAATCAAATCAAATAACTTTTTTATAATTAACTAGCTGCGCCCCGCGGTTTCACCCGCATAAGTTTCGATCCCGTAGGAATATCAAGATAAAAAGTATTGTATGTCCTAATCCAGGTTATGGTCTACCTCTGTGTCAAATTTCATCTAAATCTGTTAAGCCGTTTTAGCGGGAAAGCGTAACAAACAAACATACAAAAAATCAAATCTAAAATATTAGTTTTGATCAAAGAATCGGCCTATATTATAAACGGTTGTCTGAATTGAATAATATTTTCATAGTACCAATAGATTTCTCAGTTTCAGGTCGTTCTGTGCGATAAATTATAACTCTGTATTAGGCGGGATCATACTGCAACTTTATTAATATAACGCTTATGTCTGCCTAGTCGGTAGTCATCCATCTTGTACTTTAATTGAAATTGCAGCTGTCGAGCGTGGTGTCTCGGGCTCACTCCTAAGCAGAAGAAAGGTAATTATTGCTGTTCAGCTTGGTAGGTTTTAAGCCTTTACAATATTTGTTTCCGAGAAAAACCTCTGCCATCTACTATGAAACGGCGGTTTTCAGACTTCCGACTTTTCTAAATTTACTCAGCATTTAACTTACCATATCAAATTGGTTTGATCTAGTAAGTTATATGGTGTCGTAGCAGATAGTCCCGAAGTAGACAATAATTCTAGCCTTGTGCTATTGGTAGTATAAGGCTAGACTTGTTGTCTATTTCGGGACTATCTGCAACGACTGTCGTTATTCAAATGAAAAGACTGACAGCAGGTCAAAAGAATATAGTTCATTCTACATATTTTAAGTATCGGTATTATTCAATCGCATCTGAAAAGACTGAAACTTGACCCCAATATATTTGTTTATTTATTTATTTATTTTGGATCGCCAACAGAGGCTACACAATAACATGCATGTTAACCAACACAGGGATAAATAACAGTGTGCGCCTCCAATTACAGGAGATCACATCATTCACTTAATAACTAGGTAGGTACAAAAAGTTTGACACGGTAAAACATTAAAATACAATCATACAAAAAAAAAATACAAATTACATAGCAACAAATTCAAAAGATTAAAAAAATAATTCAAAAATACAAAATAAAATAAAAAATACCATAGATGTCAAAGGAAATCAATAACAAAATATTATGCCTTGGATATTATAACTCGTATGTCCTTTTTAAACTTTGCAATTTTGCATGTAATATCTAATTCTTTATGTTTCGATACTTCATTATACTGCCTACAGAGCCTTGGCAAAGCGGCGAAATGTCCGAGGTTTGTTTTGGATCCCGGCACATTGAAAAGGGTATAGGTAAGTTTGCGAGGCAAGCGAGTTGGTGCACTTATTTGCAGCTTTCCAAGAAGCTCGCTACAGTCAACAACCCCATTGAACAGTTTGTGAAGAAATGTGAGATCTAAAACTTTTCATCTATCTATTATGGAGGAAATTTTATATTGGCATTATCATCCCCTCGTACTTCCCCAAATATATTTGGGGAAGTACAAGGGGGGTGATAATGTTTAAAAATGTTCAGGATTGCTATAGAGTGTTTCACTCACTACCATAGGTGGTCACGTGCCTAGTACTCGCAACCGGCTCGCTTGTAGGGCCAGATGTATGAACGTACACGAAGCAAAAGGAGTATGTAAGTATCGTAGCAGGTAGCAAGTGGATGTAAATATAGGAGAGGAGGTATCTCATTACATACCTGATTGTAGCCACTCATAATTATTAGATAGTTCACATGAACTATACGAGAGGCTAAGCATTGCCATACGACGTGGCAATGCCGCCAGTCTCTTGCGTATATTACCAGTCGACAGCGATGCGGAGGAATTTTTAGACGGCATCTTTTAATTTGTTAATAATTTTAGTTAAGTTAGGTTATTATATTTTAATTGTAAATACCATTGTAATTTAATAAAATACCATATTTTGAATTTAGTACATTACTAACTTGTAAGTAATTATTATTACATCCATAATGGACGGATAGATGACCCCTGTAACACAGGTTTTTCCTAGCGTGGAGGTCATTGATCATTTATTTTGTAGCAGGCTATTTACACGCTTAAATTAAGTGACTGCCTCTATCTGTGTACTTTCTTATGTCAAATAAATATATTATTATTATTATTATATCACTCCTATATATTGCCGGTCACGACACGTTATTAGAGTTTACTATGTTTGATCAGTTTGATTGTAGGTAGTAGGTAGAGAGTTGGCTGTTCCCTGTAAAGGTTTTATTTCACGATTTAAAGTGATTAAATGTCATGCCTGCTTGAAAATAACGTAGCTTTATCAATCACTTCATGTAGTCTACGTTCAGGTAGACATGAATAAATCATGACATTTTATGTTCCTCAAGAAACTGCAGTTTCTGGTTATTCAGTCTTTTTTATAAAAGACACATTAAACTCCGTAATTAAGTTAGTTTACAAATACTCCAAAACAAATCGAATTCGCCTCAACTTATGGTACATACTAAAGTACCTAATTCATTTCATATTTGTAGCGACACGTATTAAAGTGTCTAGTCTAGTCCCCTGCTATCATCAACGCTTATATAATTATGCGAACCGATGTTATCAAGTTACACCGTTTCACACTATCGTCCTAAATGAACTACAACTAGTCGAGATCCTTATCATAACGTACTGGTAAATATTCATGATCGTAACATCCTTTTCACAAACTATTCTTGCTAGAACATTGAAGAAAATATGGGTGTACTATTTTTACTCCTCCTTGCTCTTACTATATTTAAAGTAGAATCTTTTCCCTTAAAAATCTTTCAATTAAATCAGCGGCAAACAAAAGAATGTGAAGTTATTAAAGACATTCTTATTCAAAATCTTATAGTGACAACTGACAACCTAAAACTCATTTTAAATTGGGAACGTGAAAATACTTGGTACAAAATTCAAGATGAAGAAAAGTCCAATACGAAATTGATGAATTATAATACTGTAAAAAATCAATCTCCTTTGCAATATGCAACTACATCTAAAAACGACTTATCAAGATTTCAAAATGGCATTAAAGCTGCACATGATATATCAGGCAAGCATACAGTTAAAGATGTGCCAGTCAGCCTAGACTTACAGTTATCAAAATATTTACCAAAAAGATCTCCAGATGAAATAGATAAACCAACAGAGTATGAAATAAAAAGTGAAATAGAAGACGAAGAAGAAGAAAAAGAAAATTATGATGATAGCAAAAATCTAAAGAAAAGAGAGACAAATGAGTATTCTTCAATCGTATTGAGCGAAAAAAATCTTCCAAATTGCGGTAATAGTAATTTCTTAGAACTTGATAATAATTCAGATTCAGAAGACAATTCTGGGAAGACAAAGAGACAAGCTGAAGGTGAGAATCCTCTGCCTATACCAACAGGCGATGGTGACACTCAGATGTTCATGGGTACTTTTCAAGCAGTGATGAGGCCTATGAAGTTACCGAGCTTAGGATGAGCAATAGAAGACAGGAGCATGGTTAAAAGTAATATTATAATATGTTTAACATTTTTTATCTACATACACTCGGCGTCACAAAAATTGCACCTCTTTAAGAATTCCCTTCAAAGTTATTTTAACCCTATTAATCAATGGTAGGCATATGACTATAAGGTATCATTCGAAAGGCAATTTATTTAAATTTCAGAATAATCAATAGCTTTGGTTTTTTTATTATCAGGAAATAAGCTAATGCAAATGATTAAAAAGTTAAATTTTATTTTATCAGCAAAAATTACAACAAGATCCTTAAAAACAATTTAAAACCTAGTGTTACCGCCCCCCCCCCCTTGCCCTGATGACTGCTTCAGTTCAGGTCTGGACTTCGCGCCAGCCAGCGCATAACAGGGACCCCAACTTCTTGCCGGTAGTCTCTTACAACAAAACCCGCATAAGGGACAACCTGCTCCTTTAAGATCTCTATTATGTACCGAGGAGCAGTCAGCGAACCTTGCCCGTGAGCACTTCCAGTCCGAGAAACACACACAAGGTTCGTTTTGCCGTCGATTGACATGCCGCCCCAGAACATGCACGAGCCATCCCCGTATTCCACTGTCTCTTGAATACAGGCTCGTGCGAATCGTTCCCCTTGCCTCCTGTACACTCTTCTACGCCTGTCGTTGCAGAAAAGACACACCCTCGTCTCATCCGAGAAGAGCACAGCCTTCCATTGGTCTATTGTCCAATCCACATGGTCACGGGCAAATTGCAACCGGTCTGTCCTATGCTGCGCAGCCAATTTCGGCCCTGTGAGCTGCAATTTTCTTCTCCCGCATTCTTCTTCTAATCGTGGAGACGCTTACAGAAGTTCTGCGAGCTGATCGCAGTTGTTGTTGCAGCTCAACAGCATTGGAGAACCGATTACGTAAAGACGTCGAAACAATGAAGCGATCGTCTCTTTCGGATGTGCACCGTTGTCTTCCAGAGCCACATCTTCGGATATAGCCACCAGTCACTTGGAAGCGTTGGAACAGTCGTCGAACGGAAAAACGACTCAAGTTCAGTTGCTGAGCAACATCACATTGCCGCATCCCTGATTGCAGTAGTGCAATGAATTGAGCGGCTTCATCTGCAGTGGTATCCATCTTCTGGGGTATTTTTCTTGCTGTAGCTGTTCACGTGTGTTCACTTCAAAGGTTGGATAGCGAATGACCCACATTGATTTTTTTTTTTTTTTTTTTCCTATGGGCAGCTCGTAGTTTTGACCACTAAGGTCCTGGCTACTTAACCGGGCAAACCTGTGGGTGCCTTAAGGTACTAACTTAAAGCCTCCAGCCAGGGGCGAACAATACTTAAATTTAAGTGACCGCACGCTAAGGGCACCCCCTGTGGGGTACGAACCTCGGCTTAGGGCGTCACTGAGGGGAGGGCAGCAAGATGGGACAGGCTGGATCTAAATTATATTATTATTATACTGGGGAATTTAAAGCTACAGGCTCAGCTACGGCGCGGGCTGGCGCGTCGTCGAGCAAGGGTCGGGGGGGGGGGACAATTACGTCGGGGGCGTCGCGTAGGACCTCGGCGGCGAGGTCGGAACGATGGCGGTCTGTGGCCCACATTGAACCCGGGTCGTCCGTTTTGTACCCTAGTAGGGAGGTGCAATTAGTGACCGTTGTAATGCGTATTTTGACAACATTTTTTTTTAACGTTACGTGCTAATGAGATCTGTTGTGTTTAGGAATTCTAACTGTTGTTAATTTAAAGGTCGTTAAACATACTTTCAATTGATACCAATATTAATTGGGTTTAATGTATTCGTTGATGGCGGGACATGCTTGAAACTTACTTTCGGAGAGGTGCGATTTTTGTGACGTCGACTGTATTATATGGTGGTTGGTATTTGAAAATAAACCATAAAAATAAATTGTAGTTTTATTTGTATCCCTATACGAATTCTACTCGTATGATTTCTATGGGGTTCTACTTGAACCGTTCAGTAAAACACTCGGTTTGGGAATGGTAAAGGATTTATTTCTAAACTAATATTTATACAATACTCTTAAACACTTAAACACTGCTTATATTCTATTGGCTGATCAGTTGTCTTAGAGATCTGCTGATGTGGTCAGCCAATCAGCGTTACGCACGCCATATTCAACCCTCCTTGTGGCCCGTAGGCTAGGCAGCGTTCAGCGTCGCCAGTGTCGGTTCGCGAGCCGCGCGGGTCAGTCGTTTGAGCTTGATGTTGTATGGTATGCCTGACTCCCACAGTATTCCCCTTCAAGAAAACTGTACAAGTTTTGTAGGTTTAACGGTCCTGCCGGAACGGGTAACGTATGGGTTTTCTTCTACCTCTTCATCTGTGGCTTCTGACAGTATGTAGGCAGGCTTCAATCTATCTAATGTTACCACTGATTCTCGGTTGGGCAGGCGTATCTTAAAGTGCTTGTCATGTTTCTCAATAACTTCGTAGGGGCCTTCGTACGGCGGCGATAATGATTTTTTTGCACAATCTACACGTAAAAATACATGGGTGCATGTCGACAGCTGCTTCGGTACAAAGGTCGTGTGTTGTTGTCGAGTGGGTGCACGTGCGCAGGACTCATTAAGTGATGCCATTGATTCTGTTAGATGACGTATCATTAACGGGTCTTCATTATCTATTTTCGCAGATGCAAAAACATCTGCAGGTAGTCTTAATGAGGTGCCATAAATCATTGTAGCGGGACTGTAATTTGTCTCCTTATGAATGACCGTGCGTAATCCAAATAGTACGGTCGATAATTCTTGAACCCATTGTTGTTTATTCCCTCTTGCGGTTAATGCTGTCTTGAGGGTACGGTGAAATCTTTCTACGAGGCCGTTTGATTGCGGATGGTAGGCAGTAGTGCGGATTCTTGATACACCCAGTTTGTTCATTAGTTTTTGAAATAATGATGACTCGAACTGGCGTCCTTGGTCCGTAGAAATACGCAGTGGGCAACCGAAGCGAGTAATCCATGTATCGTATATGACTCGGGCGACTGTCTCAGCGGTTATGTCGCTAACCGGCACTGCCTCGGGCCATCTGGAGCATCGATCGATAATTGTGATCAAGTATCGGTAACCCTCTGATGGAGTGAGTGGTCCAACAATGTCGACATGTATGTGTTCAAATCTTCTGGACTCGGGGAACTGTACTAACGGAGTTTTCGTATGTCGGTGAATTTTAACACGTTGACATGTAATGCAGTATCGCGTCCATTCAGAAACGTCTCTATTCATTGCCGGCCAGAAGTACTTCTCGGTAATCATTTTTCTTGTCGTTCGGATACCGGGATGACTCATTTCGTGTAATGCTTTGAAGGCAGTCTCACGAAAAGATTTCGGTAAATACGGACGTGGGGTTTTTGTTGTATTTTCGCAGTAAATTTGTTTCTTTATTCCAGGCAGTGATATCTTGATAAAGTGGAGATTTTGTTGCTTTAACAGGTTAGTTAAATCTTCGTCTCGTGTTTGTTCGTCTGCCAGATTATTGAAATCGATGACAGAAGGACAGTCAATTGCAGTTATGCGAGATAGTGCGTCAGCAACAACGTTGTCCCTTCCGTGTATGTACTCAATCTTGCTGCAGAATTGACTGATAAAGTGGAGTTGCCTTTCCCGTTTTGGAGTGTCGCTTGCGCTCGCTGATTGACCATGGCTTAGGTCAGGGGCTTGTGGTCCGTGTACACGACGACATCATTTCCTTCAATCAATCTTCTAAAATGTTTGACAGCCATATAGATAGCTATTAGCTCGCGATCGTATACGCTGTATCTTGTTTGGGTGTCACTGAGCTTTTTCGAGAAGAAAGGTAGTGGTTTCCATATGTTGTTTATTTTCTGTTGCAAGACTGCTCCTACACTTAGGTTTGAGGCGTCTGTCATGATGCATAATGTGGCACCTTGAACAGGGTGTGTTAATTGTACAGCTTCCAATATGCTTTGACGGCAATTATTAAAAGCATCTTCTAATGTCTGGTTCCAGATGATAGGTGTTTTGTCGTTCTTCTTTTTATTATGAAGGAGCTTATTCAATTCTATTTGACTCTCTGCTTGCTTGGGTAAACAATCGTGGTAAAAATTGACCATTCCAAGGAAACGTCGAAGATCTTGAACATTTTCTGGTTTCGGGTAATTGGAGATTGTTTGAATGCACTCAGCAGTGGGTGCGATACCCTTTTCTGTAACTTCGTAGCCCAGGAAGTTTAGCTTATCTTGACCAAATAGGCACTTTTCTAGATTGATTCCGATTCCTTAGTTCGATAAACGTTCCAAAACAAGTCGCAAATGCTTATCATGCTCCTCTTGGGTTTTAGAGTAGACAAGTACGTCATCGATAAAGCAGTAGCAGCAGTAATCCAGGTTTCTCAAGACTTCATGCATAAATCGTTGAAATGTCTGTGGCGCGTTACGCAAACCAAATGGCATACAACGAAACTCAAAAAGACCGAAAGGTGTCGTTATTGCCGTCTTTTGAACATCACTTTCAGCAATCGGAATCCAAAAAAATGCTTTCTTCAGGTCTATCTTCGAGTATATCTTCATGCCTTCTAATTGGTAAGTGAAATCTTGAAGCCTTGGTATCGGGTAGCGGTCTGGAAGTGTTACTAAGTTCAGGCGACGATAATCACCACATATGCGAAGGCTTTCATCTTTTTTTGTTACAACGTGCATCGGGCTGGCCCAGGGACTTTTGGATGGTTGACATATTCCCATTGACATCATTGCTTGAAACTCGGCTTTGGCTGCGTTATATTTAATCGGCGGCAGTGGGCGGGGTCTTGCGAAAAGTGGAGGGCCGGTAGTCTCAATATGGTGCTTTACATTATGTTTGATTTCCTTCGTAGGTGTCATAGGTTTTAAGACTTCAGTGAATTCTTGAAGAAGTGCATGATAACTGTGTCCTGGTTCGACTACATACAGCGTAGTATCTTGTGTGGTATTTATCGTCATCGTGTTAACTGAAAGCTCGGTCAGACTGTCTACGAGTTTCTTGCTGTGTAGGTCCACAAGAAGTCGGTGGTGCTTCAGGAAGTCGGCACCAAGAATTGACGTCTTCACATCCGCCATAATGAACGTCCACTTGAAGTTGCGTCGAAGTCCAAGATTTATTTGCATTTTTTTTTCCCCGTCTTAATCGGTGTATTGTTTGCGGCGAATAACTTGAAAGGCGTTTCTATCGGTGTTCGCTTAGTTTTTACGGCTAGCACCGATAAGTCTGCACCAGTGTCGACTAGAAATCGTTCTCTTGAATTTAGATCACTTATACATAGGCGGTTATTCATCTTTGCTACACCGACGCCCGCCACAGCCGATGTAGTCTTTAGTTTTCCGATGGCTTCCTTGAACATGGTGGTTCACACTTCTTAGCTCTGTCTCCGAATCGGTAATGGTAATGACACTCCCAGTCTGGATCACCTGGTCTCTTTCCTGAACCTGTTCTTGAGCGGGACCGTGATCTTGAACGGAAATTGCTGCGGCGAAATGTACGACGATGACTCACGTTCTCCTTCCTTAGTGTGGCAATTTCAAGCGTCAGCTTCTCGAGTTGTTTTGTCAGTACTTGAAACTGCAGATCTGGACTGGTGCTGATGCTTGGAGCAGGTGTAGATTGGCTGACCTCCGCGATAGTATGTTCTGTATGCTCCATCATCTTATCCGCCATCATCGCCTGGGTATCAAGTGGAGATTCCGTGTTAACGGATAGTACAGCACGGACTTGGGAGGGTAAGTGGCCCATCCATAAAATTTTGAGCGCGTTATCAGGTACCTTTTCTCCAGCCAGCTCCTGCATCACCCTCAGGAGTTGTGTAGGCTTCTGATCTCCTAATTCTAGTCCGCTCAAAAGCTTCTGGAATTGACGGGACTCGGACTCTTCGTAAACCGACAGCAAACGATTCTTCAGAGCACTGTATTTTCCTGACTCGGGTGGTTTACAGATGATATCACTTATTTGTTCGATGTCTTTCCTCTCCAGGACTGCAATGACCAAGTTGTATTTTTGTTCATCGCTTGTCTTGTATGGCGATATCACGGCTTCGAACTGAGCAAACCACAGCCTTGGTTGTGCTCGCCAGAATTGTGGGATCTTCGCTTGCAGTGCAATAACAGAGACTTCCTTTTCGCACTTTTCTGATACGGCGTCGTCACAATGTTTCATGACTAAATACGTATCAAGAAACCACTGATTAAAATCACGTCGGGGTCACCACTTATGGGGTTCTACTTGAACCGTTCAGTAAAACACTCGGTTTGGGAATAGTAAAGGATTTATTTCTAAACTAATATTTATACAATACTCTTAAACACTTAAACACTGCTTATATTCTATTGGCTGATCAGTTGTCTTAGAGATCTGCAGACGTGGTCAGCCAATCAGCGTTACGCATGTCATATTCAACCCTCCTTGTGGCCCATAGGCTAGGCAGCGTTCAGCGTCGCCAGTGTCGGTTCGCGAGCCGCGCGGGTCAGTCGTTTGAGCTTGATGTTGTATGGTATGCCTGACTCCCACAATTTCTAAACAGTAAGTTAATTTTTCTCCCAAATCTGTCTGCCCTAAAAGCTTTAATTACTTAAGATTTTTACCATGATTTTTTATTATTAAAGGTATGAACATCCAACAAAAAACAATAGCATTAAGCCTTAATGCCTACAGTGGAGAACGATTACATACAAACTAATTTAAAAAATAAAACAATTCCAATTTGGTTCCCTGTTTTGAAAGCGATGGATTTGTGAATACAATAAGAGGTTACTCGGGAAAGTACAATATAGTTTACATTTATTATCCTCAAATTCACAGCATTTTTTATCTAACTGCATAAGTCCCTCCTTCCACGCAAAAAAATTTGGTTGAACTAATCATTCTCAGATCCGCGTTTGTCAAGTAGTGGCTTAGATTAACAAAATAAACGGTATCAATTCACTCGGTTTAAAAGTAAAAATGGGTGTACCACAAGGCTCGATATTGGGTCCTTTCCTCGTTTTAGTATATATTAATGATCTACCCCATTTGTTAAAAACCCAACCACAAATGGTGTTATTGGGTGACGACACTTCAATGATTTTTTAGATTAGACATGCATCAAATCTTGACAACGTATATAGCGCCCTACTGCAGATTCAAAATTGGTTCATTGCTAATAATTTAGTATTAAATGGGAAAAAAACAAACATATATGATTTTCTTTAACAAATGTCAAGAGTAAGTAAGTAAGTAAGTAAGTAAAATTGTATTTGTTTAAACATGGTGTACATGATATATTGCATGCAAGATAATAAAAGATACAGAAAAGTTCTAACATGTTCAGCCGCATAAAGTGGCGTACAAATTGGTAGGAAGAGATGGTGCTTATACCGTGATAATATTCATCAAAATTATATTATTGAAATTATATAGGTACTTATTAAATCATCAGTATTCATTAAATATTACGTATCATTACACTTCAGCAAGCACATTTTTTAGATAAAATTAAATGTCAAAGTAATCATTAAATAAATTAGTCAATAAAAAATATGAATTACTGTCATTAAAATATCAATTCCAAATTACAATTATTCCACAAAAAAATACAATAAATCACAATAACATGTCAATAAAATACAACATCGTCATCTCAAAAACGAAGAAAAATTATCCTATTTCATAAACTCTGCTATACTGTAAAATGCTCTTTCGGTTAGTAAACTCTTCAATTTACTAATACTAATACTACTACTAATTACTACTAGTACTAGTAGTAGTAGTAGTATTATTACTAGTACTAATTATTAGATAGTATTGAATCAAAAAAAGCCAGAATTCGTCGATAATACTGTTTTCAAGGCTTCAATGGGGTCCTCATTTATCATCCCTTGCAGGACGGCTAAGTTTAGCAGCATATAGTGTGAGAAAAATCCGTCAATTTACTGATGTAGGTACCTAGAGGCTAGTCTATTTTAGTTACTTTCATTGTACATACGGTTGTATTGTACGGTATTATACTATGGGGACGGGCTACAGACGTCGAGTTTATTTTTATTCTGCAGAAAAGAGCCATCAGAGCCATATATGGCCTCCGCAGGCGCGACTCTCTAAGGGAACTGTTTAAAGATATTACCATCATGATGGTCCCTTGTCAAAATATCTATGAAAACATCATGTAGGTAAGGAAAAATCTAAATCTTTTTAGTAAAAGAGGTGAAAGATACAATTATATCACTAGACATAGGGACCAATTAGTTCAACCGGGTTTCAAAGTAGACTCATCTTTCATATGTACTGTTTAAAATGTTACAATATTTTTTTTACAAAAAAAAACCGGCTTTAAAAAAAAACACTACAAAGTGTAAAATAACTTTAATTTCGGTAGTCGGTGTCTTTGGATCTGTATTTTAGTTTTTTGCCACCGACTTCCGAAATTAAAGTTATTTTTCACTTTGTAGGTAGAAGCTTTTTTTAGAAGTCGGTTGCTTTGTTTTTTGTAAAAAAAAAAAAAAAAAAACACCTTTTTAGTGGGTCAGTTATTAATTTATCTAAGTTACAATAGCCTAATTTCTTTGCTCATCACCTTTTACAAAATATTGCTTTTTCCGATGCAGGGACGTTAATTGTTGAGGAGTTCTCCTGGTAAAAAAGAAGAACTGGAGTTGATGGCGAAGCTACCATGAGCTCCATTTCAGCATATGTATTGTGATGAGCTTAACTTGCTTGGCAACCATATTAAAGTAATCGAATCGCAACCACAATGAGTAGTTCCGGTGCCCACGTCTGGTCTTTATCATCAGTTCCAAATGGTGCTTTCCGAGAGCAAATGCACGAGTAAAAAAACCCAAATCGCTATAGGTGTGCCTATAAAATTTGAGGATTTCCCTCGTTTTCCATGGGATCCCCTCATCAGATTCAGAGAAATCGGTGAACATACATAAAAAAATAAAAACATACATACAGCCAAACATATAAACTCCACTTTTTGGAAGTCGGTTAAAAATACGTCCCCACATACTTCAAATAAATGAATCGAAATTTAAATCTTGCACAAAACGCACACTATGCAGCCAAGCACTTTATCAGTTGGGGGATTATATCGCTGATAAAAATGCTTGGCTCAACGTTGGTCCTGCTCCACAAGGCCGCATAAACTAATTGATTAGCAATTGAAACTACTGTTAGAACTGCTGAAGATTATAAAAACTATCTTTGCATTGTATATATTCAATCTTTTACTATTGTATAATTGCATAGCACACGTGTGAGTACTATGTACATACTATAAAGCTACTATTTACTGGGTACGTCTTCCATTGACTGAATGTGCCCTGGTGACTGAGAGTAATTCATACTCGCTCTAATGTCTCGCTGATGATGGCGCATGTGTTGGATTATTTAGGTCATTGAGCTGAATGGTGCTAACCCATGCGTCATGTTCGTGAACGGGCAGCGTCAGTAGGGACTGGTCATCTCTTAGCTGCCACAGCTTATTTTAATTTAATGACAATTCAAAAGTGCCTGTATAATTGGTATATTTGAAATAAATGGTTTGAGTTTGAGTTTCAAATGTGTTGTAATAAGTAAATATATTTCCTCTAATGGTAGATTGGACATATTTATTTACGCAAAACGTGCTCTAGGCTTTCGTATTTATTTTTTGTTATCTTCGCGAGCTTGAACACGTTTTTGTCTTCTAAAAAGTAGGACTGAAGAAATTACCAGCTTAATCAACAAATAAATCTCAATGAAGAAATCCACTCACAAATTTTGACACTTCATTGATAGATTAGTTCCTAATCGTGTCCAACTAACAGCGGGGTAAATGCGTAACACACTAACAGTAGTAATGGCAGTTACGACAGTTCAACAACATTCATTGCGTTATTTACGTTGTAGAGAATAAATAACAGAATTAATAAATAAATACTTAAACTGTCACCATGTTAAACAAGAAAACGATTAATATTCTTTCGTTCAAAGAATGTGTTAGGCAGGATGTGTGGAATGTCGAGAAAAAACTTAAAATCTAGCTGTGCTAAACCCGAGTTCCGAGTTCTCTTCTGAGTTCGCAATTAAAACTGACATTAAAAACTTACAGGGCAACCACAAACTAAAGACATTCATTGATCTCACCACTTTTTACCCGACTATGCGACGCAAAGGAGGGTTACGTGTTTATCAGCCTATATCATGTATGTTTGTTCCTTTGTGGCGCTCTAGAGACCAATCGCGTGGGCAGATTTTGACGATTCCTACGTCTTCACTGCTTTTCAACTACTTATTATACGTAGGCGTATTTTAACTTTCGTGAGACAAAAACATAGTACTGTTGAAGGTTGAATTAATCCTCTACTCTATACTTTAAAGCCTGGCAAACCTGAAAAAGACAAACACTTCAAACAACAATCGGAGTAAATAAGAATTTAAAAAAAACGCATTTCTCTAAAATAAATCTTGGTTTACGCAGCTAACTCTTAATTTTATTAGATTAACTCAGATGTTAAAGAAACTGATTTCTTATCCAGCATTTTCGATTCCATGAGTTTTGTTAGACAAATAGGTCTGAATTTTGATAGACCTTAAGATTAGGTTATTTAGATTCATTTTTCATGTACCTGTTATTAAGTATTGTTTTTTTTTTTAAGACAATGGCTTATACTGGTTACTTCATTCGTCGAAGGAAGACTTGATAGTAGTTCAGAACAATAAAGATTAAGTCTAGGTTAGTGATGTCCTAGAATTCAGAGTAGTTTCTGTCCAGAGCAGTGTGGGACTGAATAGAGCAAATTAGAAACTAGCCAAAGTGGATTTCCTAATCGTATTATTGTGTATTTTGGATTCACGCAAAAACCAAATATCACAATTGGCAAGGTGTGATTTTAGATAGCTGTTACATTCCTCCAGGTTCCGATGCACGATGCACTCGCCCCCTCAGACGGAGTGCGTGGTGTCCGGCACCCTGTGCCTCGTGCTGCGAATGTCGCAGATCACCGGAGTGGCACCACTCAGCTTCAGGCGCATGCCTGTCGGCTGGTGCGTCCGAGTGTCAAAGGCCGCAAATTTCTACGGAAAGACACTCTCTTTTACTTTATGTGAGTAGATTTTTTTCAGTGTCTCTTCTTGGAACATTCTGGGAAGTGGGCTATAACTAATCATCATCATTGATTTTATCAAAAGATGTCTTCACCAAGATCCAGCGTCACTTCCGAAAAATGTCTAGTGCTCAGTTCCTCCAAATTATTCAAACACCTCCTTCATAACCTTAACCAAGGTTCTAACTGGCTTCTACAATAAGGATTTGGTCCTACCGCCTGCCTAATCACAGCCACGACAAAGATTTTAACGTTTATAAACATGCAGTTAATACGAAATAGCAGTTCATAAGAAAGGGGCAGAGTGGTTTGACCCCCCACAAGTTGGACCGATTACCTTGTGCAAGTCGTAGGAATGCGCTGAATACAGGAAGTACAGAACCGATCGGTATGGCAATACTTAGGGACGCCTATGTCCAACAGTGGATGTCTTTTGGCTGAATGATGATGAGCGGTTCATACCCTGACTATCACTATCTTCTCCAGGGTTCTTTGCAACATTAACCTTAGCACTAGACATACTCATTGAGCCGCAGCGCTCGTACCGGACCCGCACCAACGCCACCCGTATCGTGTGGGTGGCAGATGTGGGCACAGTGGGGCTGGTGGTCTGCACCGCGGCCTTCACTGGGCTGATGCGGATGAAGTGGCTCATTGTCTACATGCTGAAGCTTCAGGAGGTAGGTAGCATTCAAAATTCTGATAAAGGAACCGCACTAAATTGAATTTTGTTTATCACTCTCTCATCACGTCCTATGTTATAATTTTTGGAAGGTCGGATCAAATCTCTGATTGGTAAATCTACGGTGGACATTGCAAATGTCGTAAGGGACATTTAAATCCCTGTTCCTTACTACAAGATCTCGAGATTAAAATTGTAGCCACTCACCTTGAACGTGACGGGGCTGATTGCCCTTTGTATACCGGATGAGGGTACATTCATAGCTACTTATACACATATGATGACACGGAGGCACTTTTGGAGCACATAAAGTAGAAGATACACTCTCACTTACAATGTCACATACACTCTCTGATACACTCTCACATACACTCTCTCATACACTCTCACATACTCTCTCACATTCTCACATACACTCTCACATACAGACACCCTACGTGCAGATATTCTCACTGGAATCATAGTCCCACTAACATCCTTAATTTTATTGTATTTGAAATTTGCAGGACCTACGGTTTCTGTACTAGATTAAGTTATGCTGTACTATGGAAGAGCGGAGTCTCCTAACACAGGCATTGTTTGCTTAAAAGGAGGCTCCAAACACTAAACCCTTTTTGTAAACTGAACCATAAATAAATAAACTTATTAAAAAAAAAAACTTATGGAAGCTCGCCAAAATGAAATTATGATATACGATATTTTGAGAAAAAGATGTCTCACGTAACACAAATGTGCCAACTATAACCAATGGACTAATTTCTTCAATTATTTAGTCCTTATTTCTAGCTGGCACTGGAAAGACAGGACACGGTTTTATAATTTTCTTTGTTTTCAGATAAACTTGAAATTAAGTCTCTACCGTGAAGAACCAACGAATGAGGGCAGAAGAATGTTGATAATTATAAGCTCTATGATATTTACATGCTCCACTATAGTACTAGATTACAGCATATTCATTTACCAAGTCGTCACTTATAATGGAAAAGGTATATGTAAATACTATTCGTACAACTGCAGATGGTCAGACAAAACAGTTCCACTAAATTCTCCGTAGCAGTTCCTTCCTGAATGAAACCATAGGTGGATGACACTATTTAGCATTATATGCATTTCACAAATATAGGCACACAAATTAATAAATATACCCATATCCAGTACCTACTCAATAGTCTTCAGCCGTGACCCCCTCTCCTCCAAATACTTTATAAACTACCCTATATTTGAGCAAGCCTTGGCCAGTCCGATCACCATTTTCGGCAAGCCTATCCCTTGGGAGAAGCGAGCCAAATACTTGGGTGTAATCCTGGACAAGCACCTCTCCTTCGCTGAGCACATAAAGCACCTTCGCGCGCCGCTTTCGCTCTCGGTAGACCCCATTCCCTACTGAATGCATGCAGCAAATTGTCACTCAAGTGCAAATTGCGCATTTATACAGCGTGCATTCGCCCAATCATGACCTATGCGAGTGTAGTTATCGCACCCAAAAAACCCCACCATATCCATAGGAAACAGGCCCTCCAAAACCGGTTCCTCCGTAGGGCAACCGGTTCCCCTTGGTTCGATCGGAACGAGACCCTCCATCTCGAACTTAAAATCCCCACGATCCGTCAATTCATGAAACGCATTTCCAAGCATTTCTTTGATTCCGCGGCCTCACATCGCAACCCTCTGGTTGTCAAGGCTGCCAGTTATACCCCCTCCCGTATCAGTCGTATCCGCCGTCCAAAGCATGCCCTAGCCGACCCCGATGACCTCCTCCAGGAGAGCAGTAGGGCCACCAGTACAGTGCACAAACACAGACCGGCATCTTTCCGACCTCGCTGGCGAGGTTCCTCGCGATGCCCCCGACGTAATTGTCCCCCCCCCCCCGCCCTTGCTCGACGAAGCGCCAGCCCGCGCCGTAGCTGAGCCTGTTGCTTTAAATTCCCTGATTATTAATAATAATGACCAACATTCGATCCAGCCTGTCCCACCTTGCTGTCCTCCCCTCAGTGACGCCCTAAGCCGAGGTTCGTACCCCACAGAGCGTGCCCTTAGCGTGCGGTCACCTAGTAATTTAAGAATTTCGCCCCTGGCTGGAGGCTTTGAGTTAGCTTAAGGCACCCACAGGACAGTCTGGTTAAGTAGCCACGACCTTTAAGGGTCACAACTACGAGTTGCCATGATAGGAAAAAAAAAGCAAGCCTTAGACCATGTCTCGCCCTATATGTAACCGACTTTTACTTCTGAAACTGACTGTAACCATACTTTTTCAGTGCCGACATCGTGCATGTATATATTCTATAATATATCATCAATGATGCAGCAAGTAATTATCCTGACTTTCTTTGAGATAGCGACCTCTGTGCTCACCTCCTTACAAGCGCTAAACAACTGCTTGAGGGACCTCCGCCAAGAGATACTGAATAATTGTAAGTTCAAGATTATTCTAAAGTAAAAGTTGAAGTCCTTGTGAAAAGTTTGCGGTATGTAAAAGAAGATCTTGGCCAAAAAAAATACTTGACTTGACTTTTTGACTTAAGTATAGCTGTAAATTACCAACGACGTATACTTACTTAACATACCTACACTATCTAAAATCTAACCTAATGAATTAACCTTACTAAAATTTTCATATGTATGACGGAGAAGTTACGTCTCTCTCGTTATCATTAGCTATATTTTTAACTACTGTGGGTGTACTATGGGTAGTGTTGGTTATTGCGCAATAGAAAAACCGTTTGCAGTTCAAATCAAATCATAATTTACGATCAAATTAATCACAGTAGCGAATCACACACTGTAGGTACACGACACAACTATACGGAACGCGCGACATTTTCTAAACGTGTTCACTGCTTAACCGCCAACAACAAACTTTGCTCAAGCGTTCTGTTATAGACTCTGTCGAGCGCCGCCTGGTGGCGCTGGCGTCCTGATTAGTCAAAGTCAAACGATTGATTTAACGTATTTCCGACATGTAGATATTGGATTTTTACAGCACCTGAGGCAAAACGTGGAAATACAAACCGGGAATACCGAATAGACATGTTCACTAGTGTTACCAACAAATCTATCAACCGCGTAGTTGACACTATGACCCTGTATAGAGGTATCTACTTTCATTATATTAGTCATAATTAATGTAAAGAAAAAATAATTCTTATTTCGCTACCTTGCATTGTAATTTGCACCAGTTATTGTATAGGAGTTCCTAAAAAGAAATCAATCCTTCCTTTTCTCTAATTATCATAAAAGATCCTATAGCGAATTGTATTTCTTAAAGCAAAGATGTTTTTTTTTACTTTTTGCAGGACAACCAAAATCATTCCCGATCACGGTCCGTCATCTGACCTTGCTGTACTGTTCTATATGCGACGTGCTTCGTCAGGTCAATGACAGTCACGGAATTGTGCTCGTAGCTCTACTGCTGTGCTTACTCCTGCACCTGGTCATCACACCGTACCATGTCATCACTAATATCTGTAGGTTGAGATTGAAGTGTGTAACCTCTTTTTGACTTATGAGCTGCTAGTACCTTGAGTTATAAATGTGAATCTGCCTCTGTTCCCTACTCTGCCATATCTAGTGAGCAAAAAATAATGCTTTAATAATAATAAATAGTGTAGTATTTTTGAGATACTCTTTTCAGAACTACTCAAAAGTTTTTCCATACATTGTAATTTCTATGCCCTATTACAGTCAACAAATCCAGGTCTGATCGTTCAAGTCCACTGCTGCAGTTTAATTGGGTTGTGATTCATTTTAGCAATTTGTTGCTAATTATTGAACCCTGTCACCGGACACATGATGAGGTAAGCACGGTTTGAAGATAAAGAAAAACAGTTCTAAAAGCGCAATTAGTTCTCCTCGTGAGAGTCGTCATCATTTGCCTAGCCTTTTCCCCCCAGCATCAGTATTTTACGTGGAGCGACTGCCTATCTCACTTCTGTAACGTTGTAACTGGTAAACATTATAGCTACCTCTTGGTAAGACTGCTTTTCAGACTTTCGGACTTTTGACTACTCCTAAACGACTGATTGTCGATCTACAAATTACAGCCGGGACCGACGGCCTCTATTCACGATGTTCATTTTGATCCATGTTAAACTGCACAGTGATGGTCTTCCCGGTACTGAACTTCTAGATGGAGCTGACGCGGCACCTGGTCAGTCAGATAATGCGGTACTCATCCTCCGAGGACGGCGCATTGTTGTTGGAACTTCAAATGTTCTACCAGCATCTGATACTGAACGAAGTGAGCTATGCACCGCTGAAGATGTTCCCATTAAACAGGACACTTATTACAACGGTAACAGTTAAATTTTTACAGTCAAGATTAGTCCACCTTTTTCATAACAACATATAGCGTGCGGCAGAATGTAAACGTTATCATGGCAACGCAGAGTGGTTACCCGACCGCCCGTCAGAGGGCGCACGCGCAACTCCAGGTAAGGTACATATGGCTACACATCAAGCTATACATTTCCAGTTTAAGCTGACCTCGCATTGTTCGGAAATCCTATACAATGCGAGATTAGCTTATACTGGAAATGTATAGATTGATGTGTAGCCGTGTGTACTAACGAGCGAGCGAATGTGTGCGCGCTTCAACTCAAAGTTCTGTTAGATTGTAATTTGTGTGATCTGTGAGATTATAGTGTAACTCCTAAGTACCTGAGTTTCTCTTACAGCCGTTCCCCGGCTATAAACATAGAATTCTGCAACGTTCTAGAAATTATTACAAATGTCTTCGTTTTTTCTTGCTGATAGTTCATTAGCCAAGCTTGTTTCAATCAACTCAGCCAATAGCAGTCCACTGCCCGACATAGGCCTATTCCAAGTTGCGCCAGAACAAGCTAAACGACTACCTGTTCTTTAGAAAAGTTTTTGTTTGTTTCAGATTCTTGGAAGCGTCGCTACATACTTAGTGGTAATCGTACAGCTATAGGGTATTTTTTTAAGACTAAGTCGATTATGTCATTGATAACCAATTTTATTAAGAAAGCATTACAATACAATTCTTAGAGCAAAAGCTACTTTATTTTTAAACCCTTCACCACCATTTCACCCTTTAAAATACCATTCACTATTCTGAATTAATTTTAAAATAAGCAGCCAAATGAAAAAGATGAAACTATTTTTTCATTTAAATGGAAAGCAGCAACACATGACTTCGGAAGGATAATCTTGAATCTTTCTTTCTACAAATCAAGTAATTTTGCTTATATTTCTTATTTTTTATCCTTCTTATTATTGTGTTCTTCCAACAGTTTTTCAGTCGTAAGTATGCGTTCTTCAATTTCTTCAGGTTTCAAATCTAATCCAAATAAATGTTCAAATCCAAAATACACTTCACCGTAATTCTGAAACATGTCATTTGTATCTTCGTCTAATTTGAATAGTCCATTTCTCTTCTTTCGATTTGTTCTGTTTTCTCTCTTTAGTAATTCTGTTTTAATTCCTTCCATATTAGGAAAATTGTTAAAATTATCAGTGTTAAAAAATCTTTCAGAAATAACTTTGTTATTTCCTATTTCATCCAAACCTTTCATGACAACATTACTGTTACCATATTCGTAGGCTACAGTTGTTTCTGGAACATCTTTGGTAGAACTGGTGTCTCTTTTGTTTACTTTACTAGAACCACCATATTCATCATGTACTTCAGTGTTATCACAATCAGCATCTGGATTGTCGATTTTATTCTCATTATCAGAATTGTCATATTCGTCCGTCTCTGCATCAATATTTCTGTTGAACATGGTAACATCATTTTTCTCTAATATTTCTGGTCTTTCTTCTAATGCATCTAGTAGGTATTCAAACAAAGCTGGAATGCTTTTAAATATTTGTATGTATTCATAGTTTGGTTGTACTTCGTCGTTTGATTCTGGAAAATTTAGATTGATAAACATAATGACACTTTTAAAATTATAGGGTAGCTGAGTGAAACTACAATTTCTTTAATCCATTTCTTCAACTCCTACCTTCATAAGATAAGATAATTGGTTAAAATAGCTAACCACAATTTTGGCACTGGATATACCTATAGACTTGAGCAGTGGTGGCCCAGAGTTAACGGTCCTGAATTACGTGTCGTAGGTCGTGGGTTCGAACCCAGGCAGACCACAATTGCGGCGGTAAGTACCCTCTTTGAGGAGTGGCTTGAGAGACCCCACGGCGTCCGTACCTTCCGCCTGGCGCAGGTCCTCACCGGACATGACTGTTTCGGGAGGTTCCTGTTTCGGATAAGGCGGGAGGAAACGACCGAGGGTAACCATTGTGTGGATCGCCCGGAGGACACGGAGGAGCATACGGTGGAGGTCTGCCCGGCTTGGGCGGAGCACCACCGTATCCTCGTGGCGGCGATCGACGGCGGCGATCTCTCGTGTCCGGCCCTGGTTCAAGCCATGGTACGGAGCGAGAGGGAATGGGAAGCAGTTACCTCCTTCTGCGAAGCAGTAATGCTCGCGAAGGAGGCGGCGGAGCGCGTGAGGGTAACGCAATCGTTGCGCCCTCACGCCCCTAGTCGCCGCAGGAGGAGACACCCTGGGCGTCGGGAGTCGATTGCCGACTCCCGGCCACCGTAGGCGCAGGCTTGCGGACGGCGAGCAATGGGCAGCTCGCCGTTCGGTAAGGACCAGGCACGGGTCGACGGCGCGTCGTGTTCCACGCGCGCCTCAAAGAGATGTCAGCATAATTGACGGGGTCCGATAAGGCCGATGCCTGCCGGAGTCGCGAATTGTTCGAAAGAGTTACCGTGGCCCTGGCGCACAGGCAATTGAAGGAACACGGGTGAGTTTTAGTCAGTAAGAGTCTGACACCGCCCGCCCAGAGCGGGAGAGGTCATTTGGTGATTTCCCGCCAAAAAAAAAACGAAAAATAAAGGCACATTAATTTGTGTAATTTATTTCATCACCACTGCTCTCAAAACGGTGAAGGAAAACATAGTTAGGAAACCGCATGTCCTCGAACCAAAAAATCGAAGACATGTGATATTCCCAACCCGCACTAGGCCCGCGAGGTGGCCCGCTCCCTCTCACAGAGAGGATGCCTATGTCTCAGCAGTGGGAACGTTATTGGGTGATTATGCTATATAGACATGTGACTGAGTAGTAGTCAGCCGAAGTATCTACTTACAATATTTAAAAAAAAACACTTACCGTCAACTTCGCTTACTACTCCCAATACATTAAAATTGAATAAAACCACAAAAAATATTGTTTGATATCGTTTTCCCTTCATTATATAGTTCACTACGACTAGTCGTAGACCATTCGTATGAGTTACTGCACAAAAACTGTAGACAGGCGAACAGGTCGTAATTTGTAAAGATAAGATAAGGGGCTCCTTAGAAATTCAACAGTCCAATGAAGAAAAACCCTTTTCTACTAGTCGGTATCTATACCGAAAACTGTCGTGTAGGTAGGTTGGTACTCTACATTTAAACTCTATGAGTTTATGTGGAACCTTTAAAATATAACGTTCCACAAGATTAGCAGTAGGTGGTAGGTGGTTGTATTGTTTAAAACATTTTGCTGAGATGTGGAAACAGGATAATTTTTCTTGAAATTTTTTATTTTTATTGCCTATCGAATCATCCCTAAAAATATTTTAAAAACATTTTTTTTTGGATGTTATTTAATGTTTGTTTATAATTATAAATTTACAACGGCAAACTTCACACTTCTATACTTATTTTAAAGAAAAATCTGAAAATAATTGCAAGTAGCAAACAAATGATTTTATATTTTTACGACTCCCGCAATAGGCGACGGATGTGGCCATTTTGTAGATTTTGTAAACTTTGCAAGGGTCATTAAATTAAAGGAATCCAACAGTTTGCGACCACTGTTAAAAGTCCCTGTTGTTTACAAATCGATGAAAATTCAATATACCTACAATTTGCTGCTGCAGACTACGGGTTAACCCAGTTTTATGGCCGATAATAAGGTACACAACTCATAATTACTTAATTAGCAGTACGTTCGAACAAACCCGACTTTAGTACGACATATTGTTGCAGGATTATACATGGTTATTTATGAATTTGAAGGTATTCATTTAGACCTTTCATACATTCATAGTCAATCCGGTAAAGAGGCAGGCTTTACACGAGTACAGCAAAATATATTCGGACATCACTATAATGATTATTTACTTATCGGGACAATGGTATTATGGCAACAAATCAGCATATATCAGCGGAGAACACCATTTTAGAATAGGCTCACTTTCTCTTTAAAAATGCTACAAAACCCAAAGAGTCTTCTACCAAAAAAAATTATAACATTGTTCCGACACAGATCCAATAGCTTTTAACAACAACACAGAAAAAAATACTGTTTGACAAATAGGTACCTAAAAATAGTTTTCAGAATTATTACGAATTCATGTTTCTTTAGACAGATAGTTGTTGGTTTTCAATGCAGAATACCTATACTTATAGCGTATATGGATGAGATGAATAATGTATTTATTCATTCGCTAATATTAAGCAGGAAGTTATTATCTACTCCTTGAACGGTAATAGTGATATATCAAACTGTTTTGAGCCTGCATTTGGTCAATTTTCTTAAAATTAAAGCTCCAAATTGCTCTTTCAAATATTCAAACTGCAATAGCCCATATTTCTTGCCTGACTTTTTAAATTAAAACCATCACATTTTTTTTCCCTTTTTTTTGTCTGCACTTTGGTCTATTGGTCGCAAGCGCTACTGCTGTGCATGAGATCTCGGGTTCGATTCCCGGGTCGGGCAAAGTGTTATTGTGTTTTTCCATCTGGAATTTCTCAGTAGCAGCTCGGAGTCTGGATTTGTGCCCGGTTGATGGCAATAGGCTCGCCCCCTATTACATGGGACTTAAACATAACTGGCGAAATGGGGGTGTACTATAGGTATACCTCTGCCTAACCCTTCGGGGAATACAGGCGTGAGGTTATGTATGTTATGTTACATTTTTTTATTTTATTTATTGAAACATTGCCCATTATTTTGTATTTCCGAATATCCCAGGCTTAAATTCTAAGGGCATTGGCATCATTCATAAGCATGAGTAAAATCACACATCAGTCGAACGAGCACTATAAATTAATATTACATTATTTGTTCAACCAAAACTGTTTACACGTCGGAAATTTAGTGGTTCTAGACCTGACACATGTATGTTGCAGCCTGCCAAATAAACATCTGTTGTTTTTCTGGTTCCGAGATACGCTGTTATTATCCTGAACAATAAGTTCAAGTTAGTTGTTACCAGAGGAACATGCAAATGCAAGGACTATTTGTTACGGAATATGAAGCCAATAAACTGCAAAGAAGAATGGTTAGTAATTTTTTAATATCGAAAGAGCGCCTACAGAAAGTATTTTATGAGAGAAGTAATTAGTTCCGCAAAACAAAGTTTTTTGCAAAAAAAACAACCGACTTCCAAAAAAAAACACTAAAACAAGTGTTAAATAATTTTAATTTCGGAAGTCGGTGTCTTTGGTTTTTTTTTGTATTTTTAATTTTTTGCCACCGACTTCCGAAATTAAAATTATTTTTCACTTGTTTTAGTGTTTTTTTTCAAAAAAGTTTTTATTTTTAACCGACTTCACAAAAAGGAGGAGGTTCTCAATTCGTCTGTATGTTTTTTTTTTTTTTTTTTTTTTTTTTTTTTTTTTTTTTTTTTTTTTATGTGTGTTAGCTCATAACTTTTTTCTGGGTGAACCGATTTGGATGATTCTTTTTTTATTTGATAGGTGGTGCTTCACATGTGGTCCCATTTAAATTTGATCAAGGTCTGACCAGTAGTTTTTGAGTTATCCTTAATACTGTAGATTTTTTCCACTTAGTTTATATGGATGATGTGTTAATAATTTCCTGTCACCGTTATTTACACACCAAGTAGTGGTATACGAATTTGTGTGGGGTAGGTACCGCAACTAAAAAGTGAAAAATAAAAACTTTTTTACAAAAAAACAACCGACTTCCAAAAAAAACACTAAAAGACGTGAAAAATAACTTTAATTTCGGAAGTCGGTGGCCAAACACGAAAATACAAAACCAAAGGCACCGACTTCCGAAATTAAAGTTATTTTTCACGTCTTTTAGTGTTTTTTTTGGAAGTCGGTTGTTTTTTTGTAAAAAAGTTTTTCACTTTTTAGTTGTGGTACCCACCCCACACAAATTCGTATACCACTACTTGATATAATAACAATGATAGAAAGTTGTTAAAACATCATATAAATAAGCTTAGTGGTAAAAATACGTATTATTACGGATAATTCAAAAAGTATAGGTAGGATCTTGATAAAATTTATATGGGACCCATGAGAAGTACCAGGTTTCAAATAAAAAAAATATCATCTAAATCGGTTCACCTAGTAATAAGTTCTGAGCTAACACACATTTTTTTTTTTTAATAATGTCTAATTGAGAACCTCTTCCTTTTTTGGAAGTCGTTTAAAAATATACTCTATTTAAATTAATGAAGAAGAAAACGAGTGACCCGATACTTAGACCATAACAGAATTAGATTTCCACACACTTAGGCACTGAAATACAGGATGCTAGGGACATCTTCTTCTTCTTTAACTGTTACCATGGATGCAGTGGGAACATAGTTCGGAAACCCCCTGCGTTGAAATACATCGTCTTTATTTATTTTTTTATTGCGGTTCCATACATTTTGATCGCGAAGGTATAAAAACATATTCCAGTTTTCTATAAAACAGCAGACTTTTTTCTTGATAACAGACGTAAAATTTCTGCGCTAGAATCTTGTGCTGAATTCATTGTTACAATTTGCACGTCGATGTCCCTGCGGGTGGTGTATTGTATTTTACAGAGCCAGAAAGATAAATCGTACGAAGACCACCGGTATCACTTCTATGAACCTCGGCATTGATAGATCACGCAAGTAATGTATGTTTCATGAAGCTTTTAGTAAATCTGAAAGAACAATGTTTTAAGTGCAATGCATTCGAATGCTCTCATGATACATTAGGGACATTGAATACCAAAAAGATTTAGTTTAAAAAGATAAACAAAAAAAACACACACTGGTTCACTTAGGAAAGGTTAATCATTTATTCTCTTGAAGCAAGCTCGTTGCCTTTATATCGTTCACTAAGTTGCATCTTTTAAACTATTCATTTTAATTTCACTCTCTTTTTAAGCTTCGTTTATTTATAAAGCATTACATGTAATTATTACTATGCTCATAAAATTGAATAATGAATGTTAGTGACCCAATATTTAATCTTAGGTTTATTAAAATGTGTGTTTGTTGTTTGTTTGTGTTTGTGTTTGTTGTTTGTTGTGTGTGTTGTGCGTACACATACAAATCAAGCATGCAAGATCTTAAATATATGTAAAAAGTCCGTACATGTTTTGCCTGACGAGGCGTACAAGTTTTTTATTTATTTTAACAAACACACATTTTAATAAACCTAAGATTAAATATTGGGTCACTAACATTCATTATTCAATTTTATGAGCATAGTAATAATTACATGTAATGCTTTATAAATAAACGAAGCTTAAAAAGAGAGTGAAATTATAATGAATAGTTTAAAAGATGCAACTTAGTGAACGATATAAAAGCAACGAGCTTGCTTCAAGAGAATAAATGATTTACCTTTCCTAAGTGAACCAGTGTTTGAAATTGCCAATCCGTCTTTAGCAAGCGTGGTGATCAAATGCGCATGCTTTCTATGTACAACTATGTATGTATGTATCTTCTATGTATTTTGAATGAGAGAAGGCTTTGCCTCTGCAGTGAAAATAGGCTGATATCAATAAGTATTAGCAAGTGAAAAAATTGCCGGAAGTCACTAGATTTCAAATCATTTTGCATAATTTTAAAGAAACTTTTAGGTTTAGCTATGGCATCATCTTATGGGGAAATAGCACAGACGCTCCCTCCCTATTTACCCTCCAAAAAAAGCTAATACCAATAATTGTTAATATACCTATAGAACCAACAGATAGTTGCAAGCCTTACTTCCAGAAACACAAGATTCTCACCTTACTCAGTATTTATATTTTGGAATTATGTAAACTAGTCCGCAAATATCCAGATTCTTACAATACACGGGGAGACACAAACTAATTATATGTTGCGCCATAAAAACAGACTAAAATTGCCCCCCTCCCGCCTGAAGTTACACTCATGTAGTCCATATTCAATGTCAATAAAAATATATAATAAATTACCAAAAGACATAAAACAACAAAACAAAACCAGTATATTTTTAAATAAATAAAAACAATACTTAATTTAAAAAAGCTATTACACGGTACAAGAATATCTAACGGATAAATACAATAATAATACATAATTATAAATAACAGGTATATAATTAGTAAAATAACAAAAATAAACCATATTAAATACTTAATAAATATTACACTAATATAAATGAACAAATTTTAAGGGAGTAAACAAATAAGCATTATTTAAATTGTATAATAAAATAAATAATAAATGAATAGATAGATTTGAATATATAATATTAAAAGAACAAGTAAATGAATAGAAATATAAAATACTTAATAGGATATAAAATAATTCAAACTTATTATCCACGAAACTTAATAAAGCGCTCTTCCTCTCTCAACTTATTTAAACATTTGCTGTGCCCGACAGGGTCCATAATTGTTTCTATTATATTATATTTGCTAGCTGTAAGTGTACATTATGGATTGCTATAAACGATTTGAGATTTGAAAAACACACATCGTTACATTTTCAAAACAAACTGAAAACTGAAACGTAGATACTAAATTGAACAATTGCTCCGAACTGAAATGAAAAATACAGGATGCAAGTTCTCACGTTCAATAAACAGGTTTTCAAAGGCAATGATTACCTACAATTGCTCCGATTATATTAATGACACATTATCTAGTGCCCCGCTCAATTTGTGGCAATTACTTCGTCTGGATTACTGAGGTTTACTAAAAATTATACAGATTATACATGATCATTCTAGAGCGGGTGAATCTATCGACGGAAAAAAAACGTTGAATTATACAGGGTCAAATTAAATTATCTAGAGAAACTCCGCAGACGTGACGGTTATCGAAATCTAAACAAAAAAAAAAGTTTTTTATGGGGTCATTGACCACAGATAGTGAAGTCACTTCAAATATCAGTTGAAATAAACGGTTTTTTTTTGTTTGTAAACTTCACAGACGTGGTGGTTATCGATATCACAACACGATAAAACAGAAGAAAACAGATTTTGTCAACTCATACTTCAAGTAACAATAATGCCACCGGTCGTTGACCCCAAAAAAAAAAACCATCAAATATTTTTTTATTTCGTTTTATCATGTTTAGGTATCAATGCCCATCACGTCTGCAGAGCTTCGCTAGCTAATTTAATTTGACCCTGTATGCCATCTTGTTGGTGATGTCCTCAGTAAACTTATAGTCAAAGTCAAAGTCAAATCATTTATTTCAAAAAGGCACTTTTGAACGTCAACATTTACAAAAAAATTGAATTAATTCTAGGTGTCCCTTCCAAAAGGTAGTTTCGCATGGAGAAGAATGGACAAGAAACTCTACCGTTAGCCTTTTAAAAATGTTTTACAATATTATGTATACATTAATTATTAATTTATTAACATAACATAACATAACATCACGCCTGTATTCCCCGAAGGGTTAGGCAGAGGTGTACCTATAGCCCACCTATACCTACCTTACACACCTATACCCACTTATTTATTTTTTACACCCATTAATTTATTATTTATACATTATAGCCCAACGCTGGTGAAATCATCCTATCCTACCCGCAGTACCTAGTCATGTTTCGATTAATACAAGGCTGTTGTAGATCGAAATTTTGCATCAACTTTCTCCTTACAGTACCAGTAACCTTACCTAGCCATGCCATTTTTTTTTATTATTAATATAATTATTGTGCACTTTTTCTACTGTTAAGAGTTCCAACTAGTATCCATATTGGGCATTTAGAGTTCAGGCTTTTTTTTTTTTATTTTATACAGGAAGTGTGATGAACAAGGTAATATTTACGTTTACGTATAAAACTAATACTTACAATTTTAGTAAAAAAAAAATACTCCGGTTTATGATAGTTAGTAAAAAAACTATCCAAAAATAGATATATCTATTTATCTGAAATCGTTCGTAAGTAGGCATTGACACAGCCGTCGTAAACATTTTCTATTTTATAGAAAGAAAAATAGGGCAAAAAATACGTTTATAAACATTATAAACCACGTGTAAGTACTTATTAAAAAGGCCTTTGGGTATGTAAGAATGAAAACTAAAACGTGAAAAAGAGTCTAATGTGACAGCTAAACAGGACTCAAGCGGAGGATAAGTCAGAAAAGAATAATCTCATGAATTGATTCTCATTTTTTTTTTCAATTTATTATGTTTTATGTGTTGTGTTGTATGTTTGTGTATGGACAAAATTGTAAAACTTTTATTGTGCGTTTTGTTTGTGCAGAATACACTATTTTTCTTTCTTTCTTTTTAACCGACGAAAAAAAAGGAGGCCGGCTTCCAGTCTAACCGGATGCAACTGAACACCAGTATTTTACATGGAGCGACCGCCTATCGTACCTCCACAGCCCAGTAACTGGGTACACGATACCCCTTGGTAAGACTAGTTGTCAGACTTTTAGGCTTCTGACTACCCGTAACGACTATCAGTGACTTACGGTTTAACGTGCTTTCCTAGGCACGCATAGGTCTCGATATGTAATGGATGATCCCATCCACAAACCGACCGCGGCAAGCATAGCTTAACCTTCGATCGAGCCGTGCAGCTATTATTATTTAGCCACGAGCATCACCGAACAAGCGAGGTGAAACAATATTGAAAACTCTAATTTTGTAAAAAGTTCCAACGTTTTCAACCTCTGCCTAAATCAATTACTCACTCTACATATAAAGCAAATTGACCAAATCAAAGTATTCAGTATCAGTGGATACATGACACACAATCACAATGTCGAAGGTGCTACTAACCATAGTCCTGACCGTGATCACATTCGCGCTAACGAAATCAGCGAATACGCAAATGAATGATGCGATGACGAAGGAAGCCATGTCGACTACCACCATGGCTGACCAGGATAGCAGCATCGATAAGATAGATATTGATGTCATAGGTGTTATGAACTCCTGCAATGACAGTTTCAGGATTGAGATGGGTAAGCTTCGTAAATATTATTTTGATTGAGGTGAAACCTCAGCTGTAACCCGCCAAATTCATATTTTCTTTTGTTTTTTTGCAAATTGTACCTCTGTTTTAAGTCGTATGTCGATCAAAATGCGATTCGCGATTGTTGGAATGATATGTTTACTGTTCAATAGTCAAACTTTGGATATTTGTTACACCTAAGAACTTTTCAGAATGTTTCGTATGAAACATCTTAGGTGGAACAAATTTCCAAAGTTTGACTATTGATATGAAATTGATGATTTATTATTCAGTAAATATATCATTCCTTCAGTCGCCAAATGCATTTTTATCTGCTTACTACGTAAAACAGAGCTGCAATTTGCAATAAAACAAAGAAATTTTCAATTTGGCGGACTACAGCTGAAACGACACCTTAATTTCAAAGGAGGAGTACATAATTTAATTTTCTATACTTTTAACGCAAGTTGCCCATTGTTGCCCATTATTTATATGTCATGTCTTGCGTTAATCTTTTGTTGGAGATCATAAATAAATAATTTAACACGGCCTTAACGAGACGTGTGCGAACTAGCCCTTAAGCACGGCGACAATAAATTTGGGATCGGCGCACAATAATTATCTTCCGCCAATATATATCTCTATCATAATTTCATACCTCCATCGTCTCATTGACCTTCCCATCTAACCATTCACACTCATTCTCAAAACTATCTTCAAGATTTTAATGTAATTTAAAAGCTTTTGCTGAAAGAAGTTTTAGCTTGGCTACCAGTCTAACGAAATTCAACTGAATTTTACATGGAGCGACTGCCTATCTCACCTCCACAGCCCAGTTACTGGGTAACACAATACCCCTAGGTAAGACTGGTTGTCAGATTTCCAGGCTTCTGACTATCCGTAATGACCGTCAAAGATGTACATGACAGCCAGGACCAACGCTTTAACGTGCTTTCCGAGGCACGGAGGGGACTCGGTATGACAAAGACGGTCACCCATCCACGGACCATTAATGCTATTGATACTAATGTATTATTTTCCATTACAGCCTACATACAAGCACTCAATGAAAGCGGCAGCTTTATAGATGAAACTGATAAAACGCCTAAGGTAAAACAATATAAAGAAAACTATACAGAATATCAAATCCAATATGGAGCCCCTTGATCAACTGTCCTTCTTCCGCCCTTATGAAAACGATTCTGTGGTAGTTATGTTGCACGTAGAGTAGCAAGAATTAGTTAATTAGCTTACTGTTCTCTTTGTGTTGTTTCCGTGTTGCTGCCTTAAGAGGGCGCACACGGGTCCACTAGCGCCACTCCTTTAAAATAATATTATCTCGTGACTGAGAAGGAATTTTGAATAACGGCTCAATAAGCACCCTCGGTAAGTGTGTCTAGAATTTTCTAATACCTTTTATTAACTTTCATATTGAGACACGAAGCAACAAAATACGATCTAGCGGAATGTGACCGCTTTTCTTTAGATCGAATTTTGTTGCTTCGTGTGTCAATATGAAAGTTTATAAAAGGTATTAGAAAATTCTAGACACACTTACCGAGGGTGCTTATTGAGCCGTTATTCAAAATTCCTTCTCAGTCACGAGATAATATTATTTTAAAGGAGTGGCACTAGTGGACCCGTGTGCGCCCTCTTAACGATTGGTAACTCCTCCTTTTTTACATGGCCAACAATCAATACCTACAGACCTATAATTTTATATTTGAATTGTATCACAGCTGACCCTGTCTTATATTTTAATCATTTATTTTCTTCTAGTGTTTCATCCGCTGCGTCTTCGAGAACGTAGGCATAGTATCAGAAGACGGTCGCCAGTTCAATCCGGCACGGGCAGCGATTCTATTTGCCGGAAAACGGAACGGAAAGCCTATGGATGATATTGGCGACATGACTGCCTTATGCGCCGCTGACCGACGTAAGTTTATTATACCCTAATACCGTGGCATGTTATCCTTGTTCACATGTTAGTAAAACTGATTGTTTTTTCAGAGGAAACTTGCCCTTGTGAAAGATCTTACCAGTTCCTGAGATGTTTGATGTCGATGGAAATAGAGAGATATGAAAAGTCCTAAAAGCCGAAACTGATACCTCTTCGTTTCTTATGCTGACTTGGTTGTCCACTGGCACTTATGACACATACTGTAATCATGATTGTAGCAAAAATTTAGATATTATTGTAGCCTGAATAAACATTATTTAATTTATTGATGAATCTTACGTTTTAATTTTTGCGAACTATGTATTAACATTAATTTAATTTTTCACTAAGCTTCCTTGAGTAAATCTTAAAAATATCATCGAATCTTCTGATTAACCAACATCCACTGAAAATTGACAATTATACAATTGAATTCTAAATAGTAATTGCTATTTGACACGAACTAAATCAACGCTTGAAATAATAGTTGTTACGAAAAAAGATGGAAAAACGGATCTACACAATTCAAAGAATTAAATAATTACAACAAAGAATTAAATAATTAAGTAAAAGACAAAAAAAATATAATATACGTTTTATTTCATACGAATGTAAAGACTAGAAAACTTACATCTATCAGATCTTTGTGATTTAAATACAGACAAGTGAAAAAAAAGTCTTAAATTAACGTGACTTAGCGAACAGGTTCTGGAAGACTCCTCCCAACCAGCCGGTTTGTGGCTCCCTGGAAATTAAGATCTAAGTATTAAAATAAGAAGATGCACCTGTAGGAAATAAACTTGATTTGAAGAAGGTCCTTTAAGTGGTACACACGGCTACATGTCAAGCTATGCATTTCCAGTATAAGCTGACCTCTCATTGTACGGAAATCCGAGATCAATGCGAGATCAGCTTATACTGGAATTTATAGCTTTATTTATACGTAGCCGTGTGCACGTTTCAAATGATTATGATCTGGATTATTTACAATAGGCTGATTTTTTTAGCTTTCATGTAAAGTTTATATTTTTCAAGGGATTTCGTGATAAGCGAACCAATTCTACTGTACACAAAACTTAAGAACCACTCACTCTTTCTTGCAGTTGTACATGAGGTTGATTTTCTTGACATCACCACGACTAAGTCCTTCCCTCTGCCCCAGTTTTACACCTCCAACCTGCAACAGTCGATCGAAAAAGTTAAAACACAATATAATACTGTGGTTAAACTCAATATATTATACTGAACAATATTCTTTATCTAAATTACCAGCATCTGCAGAAACCACCAAAATACTTTTTAGGTTAGTAGACAGGATAACAATTAATCGTTTATAATTATAAATGGATTATTCGATATGAAAATTCTGACCTATACTTCCCGAATTTTACAGTGGAGCCTTTTGGTTTTTTTCTTCAAATAAATAATGTTTCTGGTAACGTACCTTAGATTCGATGGTCTTCTGTTGATTCTTAGAGAAAGCGTACTCGGAATAATGCATGACGCTGTTGTAGTCGTAGGGAATGCCTAAGTCATTCGTCTGCTTGGTGCTAGATTTCTTAAAGTTGTTCTCGGAACCTGCACAAGATCGAGTCGATAAATCATTTGACAAAGTTCACACTACGCTGATGAGCCTCAAGTGACAAAAGCCATACCTTTGATGCTAAAGCCGTGAAACTATGCTAGGAGAGGACTATTTACAGCAATTGAAAGCAATTAGCAATTAGCAGTGTGTCAGTAAAAAACCAACAGCTGTTGGTTAAACAAAAAAATCTATGACGCAAATCAAAGAGGAGTCATTAAATAAAATTGGTCGCCATTATAAGTAATTATGGAAGCTTTTTTTGTAAAAGATGCTTTAGTCAAATAAATTGCCTCTCGACATAGGTACCTTATTCTGTTTAATATAATGATGATATTCGATTGCAAATTATAAGTAACAAGCCATGTGCCCGATAGGATTCCCCATCGGTAAAAAGAGGAACTTCGATACAAACTTTCATCCCTATTTAACACCTCTATGGAATGAATTTTCCAAAATCCTTCCTTTGCATACCTTCATTAAAAAGGGAACTCTTGCCCAAAATTTCATGCTCCTAGACTCAGCGGTTTAGGGTGTGCTTTGTCTGTCATTGAATGACTGAATGAATTTAAGATTTTAATTAAGGAGACGAGAACTGTTTGATTCCTCACCTGGTCTGATGTTATTATACCGCACCGTGACAAAGTTGTCACGCTCAGGGCGGCTCTGCTCGTGCATGAAGCCCACGGCATGCAGCAGCTCGTGAAGGACTGTTCCTTTCTTAGATACGCAGCCGGGAGTCTGCAGGTTCACTTCTTGACGACCGCCTGGAAATAAACGTAATTTAGAAATCTGTCAGTCAATTTAAACCATATTATTTCAACAAGTGAGCAGAATCTCCAAAGCTAGACCAGCAGTTTTAAAACAATATATCTTATCTTGAATGGACTTTTTTATAATTCGTCGCAAAATTATACGAATAGTAAGAAAATCGATCCGGATTCTTCTTTTTTAACCGGTGGTTACATGTTGCGAATAAAAACTATACCTGCCTTATAACTATCCCTTATAATATGGAATTTATTAAAACCGATCGCTACATTATTTTGCCATTTTCAATGTTTATCAGTTATCTGGTAAGACTCACCAATTCTTCCAACACTAGACCAGCAGCCGGTGTTTTTGCTCTGGAGAGTGATATAATCCTTCTGTCCGTTGTGTGGGACGAAGCGCAGGCACGTCAGCCTGTGGTAGTCCGCTATGGCCTTCATTATGGTTTCGCGTTCCTGGGCGCCTGAGAAAAGATACATCTTCTTCATACGATTCAAGCAAATTAGGATGAGCATAAATAAATTACAGAATTTAAAAGAAAACGTAAAGAACAAAAATATTCTACAATAAAAACCTGGCAAGTTTCAATTATTTGCTGATCTGCATTTTAATCTGGAAACAGGCACTTAGGAACTTAGGACTCACAAAGGCCGTTACATTAAGCAGTCAACTAGTTAATAACTATCTGTAACACACCTAAGTACTTAGTTTGTGTGCTGGATTTGTCAGGAGCCCATTTTCTGATGATAAAATACCCTTCAAACACTACCCACTACCCATTGTGAGGTTAGGACAACTTTTATAGTACATACTGAAGTATCCTTCGATCAAATAGGGAATGTGTCCCTGTGGCCAGCGCAGGACTTCTTCCCTGACGCCATTCCTCCCCTGCTGCGGCGGCATGAGAATGTCTCCCTCGGCGTAGTCCCCTACCTCCTCAGGGTTAATGAGGGATGACTCCGACCAACTCGCCAACGCATCGCCTGGAAATCACAAAGCAATAAGAACAGCTAGATATTCTGGGGTGACGGATTTGTGAAGACTCAACCAACCCTTGCGGTATATAAGTAATTCTTATTCAACTTGTTGTTTGGCCATATTAAAAGAAAGTTCCACGACTACTACAAGTTTGACTATAACATCATATTTTAAGCTTTAATTTCTGACAGAAATTCAAGTCAAAGCAAACATGAAATCAACATTCAAAATGATTTCTTATCGTAATCCTCCAAGAACTTAACCGAACAAGGGGGAAAACGAATTCGACTCGAAGGACCATTTTTGTTCTATACTAGCTAAGTGCATTGAGCGTTAAAAGATTTTTTTATAAAATAGTCAACTGATGGGTTGACATGAGCCGGAACACAGCAGTACCCAATATTATCGATTATAATTATGCTTCTTTCGCATATTTTGTCCTCTTTCTGAACGGTTAAATGATTACAATGATCGATGACGCCACTCAGCCAATTTCCTTTTACACCGAAACCGGGAAAAGCATGAATGAAGATAAAAAAAAGTTATCGAAAAAGTTAAGCAACGTTGTAATGCGGTACATAACACGATTAGGATATCATGAAGTCGAGGAAGTGGGCTGTCAACTTAGTGCTGGGTGACTCTTCGTTATTTTATTATCGGATGAGGTTGACACGACCACTGTCGTGTTTATCGTGTGAACATGACAGGCATCTCGACCTGAATCGATCTACATGTATTAATTATTCATTATTTCCTTCCTCACACTTGCCTATTTTCCTTTCTTTTTACTTCATTTAGGTGTAAGAGCTTTGTTCCTCATAGGTAGGAGAATTGTTAAAACCAAATTGAAAACTATGTAGGTACCTACATGAACATGCAACATATTGCACATTTCAAATAATATTTAAAGCAAAAACTAATTCAGAAAATTTTAGTTTGGAGATGTTGGCTTGGTGTTTTTTCTTATTTTATTTCTAATTTATTTTGTAAGCGTTACAAAACTAACTATTATAGAAAAATTATTATAATGGATTTCATGAACTTATACCGTATGCACCACGTCTGTTTTTACTTAACATATTTCTTTAAGTATTTAGGTTAGCCAATAATTGTTTACACAAAACATGTACAATAAATTCTTTAATATTACGTATGTAAGTGCAATAATTTCTTACAGGCTAACACCACATGCACCATTTTTGGTTTTACATATAGCTTAACATGTTAGAATGATTTGATGATAATTTCTAAGTTGATCTTTTGCCTAATTTTTATAAGTATTAAGCCTGAGTGAGATGACGCCTAATAAAGAAGTATGTATGGAAGTAAAAAACATGTGGCGTCGTCTAAAACTAAATTGGAATAAAGTGCAGGAGAATGAAAATGATGAATTAGAGTTGACTTAATAATCAAGTAAAACAATTAATCCCTTCTTTTCGCATTTTTTTTACTAATATATTTTGGCATAACCGTTTTCGCATAACTTTTATTAGCATAATAATACTGTGGCATAATAATACTTTGGCATAATGTTTAGGTTAGGTTAATTTATGGCAATAAACCTTGTAGCAAAACATTTATGCGTAATAATATTATGCGTAATGATAATTATGCTGAATTTCGTTATGCCAATGTATATTATCTCTTAAAATGTTATGCAAATGGATAGGGAACCCAATTAAGCACCTAGATACCAGCACACAGGACGTGCAATAAAGTTAATGACTTTAGGAGATTTTAACACACCCGATAACAACCGTAATTACAACACGAAAATGCAAATTGATGATAAAGGAAACTGTAATTTAATTACTTACTTACATAATTAAATTAGATAGTGATTACTTTATAAAATACAAACTTTAATTGTGAACATTAATACCTACCAATCGTTTTTCGTATTTTCTTTTAAGCAATTTTATGTCTCATAGAAATAGTTTGGGATTTCTTCTGAGAAATAAATTAAAAATCTTCTACACAAATTGAATTGTAGTTTCAAAAACACACAAATTGTTTTTTTTTTATGTATTTTATATTTGATTTGATTTAAATGACATGTATTTTAATTATAATGTATTTTAATTTTAATTATAATGACCGTGTATTTTAATTTTATTTTATTTGAATGTTGAGAATTATTTTTTGTGCTTATTTCAATTTTATGTTTATAAGGTACTGTAATGGACTCAGTTTGAAATAAAATGGATTATTATTAAAAACTGAGGTGGACCTGAGGTCTACCCATTTAAAGTCACTCCTGCCAGTTAATATTGGCCCTATATTGGCTAGGGTCAAATTAATTATAAAGGCCAAAGAATTTATACCGCAAATATTAAGGGTCCTTAATAAGTTTTATATAATTTCAGTACAATAAATTCTGCTTATCCTAAATAAAGCAGCTTAATGTATAATGTAGTTCTCTTAGTAATATTAATTTCATGAATCACTCACCGCTCTCATTGTTCGGTAGTCCATAAGCTTCGGGTCCCAAACTCGACACATCTATAGTCTGACTCCCATCTATACTGTTCTCTTCTATGTCGTCATATAAAAAATCTACAAAATTATAATAACCCTCGCCTGAAGGCAACGCATTATTTCTACTAATTAAAACTACTAAAAAGATGTAAATTATAGAATTCATTTTGACTGAAAAATGCTTAGTTAATTATATTTTATTTTAACTGAAAGCTTTAAGCTTATTTTATATATTTTTTATTATTTTAATTTAAAAATAAAAACCTTGTTTTAAGGAAAAGGACTAGGCGATCAGAAAACAGCAACAGGTATGTGAAGTAAATTGGTGTGGCGCGCGTTTTTATAAAGGTGTCGCGAAGACCTGTCATAGGGTAAACACAAACGGACAAAATGTCGACAAGGTTCGTTACTCCTTACTTCCTGATAAAGGATGCGAACGAAAATATGTAAACTAATCGATAAGAGCAGCCTTGAATGTTTTCTGATTTACATTTCCTCTGTTTTAGATGTTTTGGTTATGAAATTTTGTAATCTTTAACTGTTTCCTGATAATTGCATATATTTTTCAAATACACTCGAGAGCAATGAATCCGGGTCACTTAAAGAATGTTAAAAATCTCGGAAACTAAAAATGTTAAGTTAATGCAATAAATTGTATTTAATAGACAATGTAATACTCCTTAAATGAAAGTAAAAAAAATATGAGTCACCATACATTTTATTAACACAAAATTACATAAAGAAAAAAACTGCTGATCTCTCCTTAAAACAAAAATAGGAAACATGAATTTTTTTAACTTTATTACGATTTTCTTGAATTTTAATACTTCGTATTGCCTCCTCGTGCTTCCATTACTGCGTTTACGCGGTTTGGCATGCTGTACACCAAGTTCCTTATACGATTTTAGGGAATATTCTCCCATTCCTCTGTGAGAGCAATTTTGAGCTCACGAAGCGTGATTGGGGGAGGGTTTCGTTGTTTTACGCATCTGCCTAGCTCGTCCCAAGCATGCTCGATCGGGTTGATATCCGGGCTGCGCGCTGGCCACTCCATACGAGTAATGTTCATCTCTTGAAGGTAGTCATTCACAATCCTACCTGTATGAGGTCGGGCATTGTCATGCATAAATATAGCATCCTCACCTAAATTGACCATAAATGGACCAACGTGATCATTGAGGATTTCTTCCACATATCTTACGCTAGTTAAAGAGCCGTTTTCTATGATCACCAGCTCTGTGCGACTTTCAGAAGAAATTCCGGCCCACACAAGTACAGACCCACCACCGTAGGCTACTTTTTCTTCGATGCATACTTGCTTGAATCTTTCCCCTGGTCTTCGATACACTCTGTGTCTTCCATCGTGCTTGTAGAGCATAAATTTTGATTCGTCGGAGAACATAACTTTTGACCAATCTTCAATACTCCAATTTACGTGGCTCTGGGCATATCTTAGTCTTGAAATACGATGCCCACGCTCCAGTTTAGGGCCGTTTGCAGGTCTAAGGGGTTTTAAGTTAGATTCAGCAAGCCGACGTCTTACTGTCCATGCACTTGGGTTACTTCCTCCGAGGCGTCGAAACTGATTTGTGAGTTCAGTTCCTGTGAGAAAGCAATTTCGAAGCATGGTGTTCACCAAGTATCGGTCTTCTCGTGCTGTGGTACACCTGGTTCTGCCCGTTCCTGGTCTGCGTAGGTTAGAACCAGTTTCTTCGTAACGTCGGAGAACTCTTTGTACTGTTGACAGCGACACACCGACAGTCCTGGCTGTATCGCGCTGACTCCGGCCGGTTTCCAGCATTGTAAGTATTCTGGTGCATTCTTCAGGCGTAAGCGACATAATTTCAGCTTGAATAATGAATATAGAGCACTATCAACATGGTTTATGTACCCACATAAATGACAGATTACAAACAAAAGCAAAACCAAATGCTGTAATTTCGTAGTTCCATCTTCGAAAGTGGCCCTTTTTCAAATTTGATTTTTTTATGATATAACTTTACAATAACTAAGAAGTTTTAATACCTTCATTTAAGGAGTATTACATTGTCTATTAAATACAATTTATTGCATTAACCTAGCATTTTTAGTTTCCGAGATTTTTAGGATTCTTTAAGTGACCCGGATTCATTGCTCTCGAGTGTATTATCTCAAAAACAAAATATCTAAGACCAATTTCAAAAGTCTTTGTTTACATTTTATATTTGGAAGTGTTACAAATTGTATTCATCTATTCTAAAAAGGTATATTTTACGACTTCTGTCAATTAAATAAAGATTTATAAAACCGGTTTCTATCTTTTATTGATGCACTTAAAGAGCAACTCTGACAACGCTTGCAATATTTTGTTATCTGAAACATCCGTTTCCGCTTCGTTAAAACAAAACCGTATGAAAAACTGAAAACGAGGAAAACAAAAAGGACCCGTCTTATACATTTTCCTATGCTATGACAGCAAGAATGGAAACCTATGCATTTTCTGATGAATAAGCGAAATACGATAATAAGTCACTGAGCAGCTATCAGAAGTATTTTTTGTGAATTTCTCATGAACGTACCCGCCGACTGGAAAGACGACGGGTAACGAGTATATCCAGTCGGACTGTGATAAATGATAAATGATAAATGATTTTATTTCTGTAAGTAGGTTTGTACAAACACTTTTACACGTCAATCATATTTTTAAACTAGATGAGGTCGGCGTTTCCTATCTGACTACTCTGAGAAGAAAGGCCGAAACAAACTCAGAGGTCACAGTCTCTTTTAAAGTCCAGACATAATCTTGGTCAGATCATGTGAAGACCATGTAGATTGGTATCTGAAATGGTCTTTTGAGGAAAGAACCACACAGATTGAGTGGACCTGTCCAGTCAGTGCACGCATTTGTCAGTAATCGTGCAGCTCAACTCAGGAAGTCAGAACTTAAGGAGCTCAACGATGTAGAACGCACCGACACCGATGTGCCCACTTCCTTCTGTGCTAAGCCGATGGTTTCTGTAAAAACGGTACCCCATGAAACCAGGGAGATGCCTGTCTACTTTGTATTATAAACTTGCTTACTACTAGAAGCTGCGTCTGTGGCTGAAACCTTCGTTAATATGTCTCGGGTTCTTGCTATAATATATTTAGGTACAGTCGCCAGCACCATCAAATTACAACAAACTGTCAGATCTTCTCATTCGATTTTGAACTTAACTATTAACATTTTATGGTTTAAAATCATTTGGAGAAATTTGTCAGTTTTGTGTAGCTTGACCTGCTGGTGACTGTACGTTTAATAATTCACAGCAATATGCTGAACGATCGCCGGTTTATTACACCTCAGATTTGTGCGTTACTGATATACGTCGTTAAAAGCATGTTCTTTCTTCAGTTAGTGCTGCCGATAGAAATACTTACTCCATATTTTGTAGAGCTGTAATGTTCATACTTTAAAAAGAAGTACAACGGCAGCTAGCAGTTCAAACAGCAACTTAGGAGCAGAACTCAGTGGAGTCCATAGCCGATTTTCGGCCACCGTAGGCGCGGGCTGCATTGGGCAGCTCGCCGTCTGGTAAGATCCAGGCCCGGGTCGACGGCGCATTGTGTTCCACGCGCGCTTCAAAGAGATTTCAGCACACATTGACGGGGTCAGTTAGCGCCGATACCTGCCAGGGTTTCGGGTTTGCCCGAAAGGGTTACCATAAACCTGGCACACAGGCAACTGAAGGAACACGGGTAGGTTTTAGTCAGTAAAAGTCAGACACGGGCTCCCGCTCCGCCCAGAGCGGGAGAAGTTACTTGAAGATACATATCTCAACAAAAAAAGGGGTCAGTACTAGGTATGATGGTTGTTCTTTTCTAGAGGAACACTTTCACAAGAATCTCTTCTTCTTCGTCGTATCGATGGCACGACAGTCGATCTATAAAATTTTGTTGGCTCAAAACTTTGCCACTTTTGCGGGATCGTCGGTGGCAGCGGGTCACTATGGCTGCATTTTTTGGGGCCCAGAAGGCAGGATACTAGGTGGGACATACTTATTACCTATTACTGTTACTAGTCTCCTTTCACGCGTAGGTATTCATCTATGAAAAACGTCTATAATAGCGCTTCACTATTGAGTCGCCTGCGAAGCAGCTCGAACCGTCTCCTGAGGGTGTTGTCCGAGCAGTGGGACCTGTCCCTGATACAGAGGTGGATGCAGCTTCATGTTAGCGCCTCTCCTCGTATTATTATTTGACATGTGTTTATATTTCAATGTGCATTTCATTTAATTCTAATGTTTATGTGTAATTTTTTATTTTTATTTTTTATAATTTTATTTTTATATTATTTATGGACTATGACTGAATTAAATGAATTATTATTATTATTTCCTTTATTCCATTATATACATATAAAATACATTTTTAAATATTAGAATATAAACAATATAAAAAACATTTAAAAATATAAAAAATAGTAGCCCACCGGTATCGGGAATAGGGTCCAAGCTACCGGCGGTCAGGGCTTCAGAGAGAGGAACCTCCTAACAATGCATATTTTTATAATATAATTAACATGACTGGACTCACGATCGTGGTAACTTCACCTACATGGAAAGTTTCGAACATCTCCAACTAATGAGTCAGTTTCCCACGCTGACCTCTTGAATTACAAGAATCTAACCAATTACGAGTAATTCCGATCAGAATACAGCATCTACCTTGACATAACTCTTGTTCTGATCTAGAGAGAGATTGTTATTGCGTCACAATAGCAAATGTGTCACATTATGAGGCCCAAACTCAGTTCGTTGACACAAGGCCTCACTATCTGCAAGCAAACGGAAGGATTTCACGTTGATAGGAACAACCTCCACTGTATAATGTATTCAGGAAACATTATCGTTTCCATAAACATGACATATCATGTTTTGACTCTTGAGTCATGTCGCATGATCGTTGATAAACAATTCCTATTTAAAACTATATAATATGGGCTTGCATGGGTGTGACATAAGTAATATCTTCTTCCTTGTTAGCGTTATCGTTTTTAGTTGTGATATCATAAATAAACATTAGATGAACTTGTGTGTTCTTTTATTTCCAATGAACTTCCTTCTGCTTGTACCAAAAGTAGGTAAGTACCTACTTTCCGGGTGATTTGCAACATTGAACTTGCAGGTAACCCATTGGGGTACTAATACCCCAATGGGTTACCTGCAAGTTAAGGTACAACCCTAGGTGCATACCTAAGGTATGCCCAGGTTACTTAGCAGCATCATACTTTCGCGAATTCTCCGAATTCCGTTTCATTTGCAGTTTATGCTCCCTATCCCAAGATATAACCGGACTATGCCTATTAAGGCTTTATTCCTTCAATAATGCCTAAACCAAAACCCATGATTCTCTCTGGTTCTATATATTTATTATATAACTTGCTGTACCTGGCCTGGTTTCGCACAGGGAGCACTAAGTATCTAACACCTACCCTACCTACCTTTACTTACCTACCTACCCAATCCTACCTACCTACCCTATTCTACTCTACCTACCTACTTACCTACCCTACCGACCTTCCTACCCTACCTATCTACCCTACCTATCCTACCCTACCTACATACCCTACCTACCTACCTTACCTACCTACCCTACCTACCAACCCTACCTATCTACCTCGTCTGTCTCATTCACTCATTGTTTTTTGTAATTTTCTTATATACAAACCTTGTCCTGACAATAACGAACACAAAAAAAATAATTATCCAATTTAGTGCAGTCGTTCAAAAGTTATGCGCGTACATACATTTCGGCGATTCATTTTTATTTATACAATAATAGGTTAATGACATTTTAAAAGAGTAACGGTGGTTTTCTTGCCCATTCTTCTCCATACGAACTACCTTTTGGAATGGGCAACTAGAATCTATTCAACTTTTTTGGAAATTTTGTAGTTCAAAAGTACTTTTTAAGTGCTTTTTTGAAATAAATGATCTTACTTTTCTGCATAGGAAGAGGGTCAAATTAAGAACTGGCTAGGAACTAACGCAAGGATTCCGAACTCGCTCGATATCTTCGTGAAGACATGGGAATTGTCTTCTACTGTGTCAAGAACAAAAACTAGGATTCTGTCAATAGGATTATTAGAGACGTCTTCATGTCTGCCAACAAATTGTAATACAAGCGTGATGGTTGTGATATTTTTATAACCGATCATTGAGGGATCCATGTTCACCAGTAATTAATTATATAAAATCTGATATATATTTATACAATTTTGAACAATGTAAACAAAACAATAAACTGATGACGTATGTCCAAAACCGCAGGGTGTCGAGAAATCGGATCCGACCGCGGAAACGTCGACTTAATAAAGACATTAGTTATACTGGTTATTCCTAATATGGCATCTGATTCATAAGACTATTGTCCTTGGTTGAAGTCGCCTCGTGTTCTCGAGTTCGTGGAAGTGCGGGGGCGGACACTAGGAAACGAATGTGATGAAGGGTGAAGCGGAAAATGAGCTCGAATAAGAACAGTGACAAAAAACAAACGAACAACAGTAGTGATTGTGGGGGAAGGTGTGTGTGAGCAACTGTCTTCATTTTAGTATAGTGTGTAAGCTAGTCTAGGGTAACTATTGTAGAATGTGTATATTTTTGTAAAACGTTATAAGAGCGGAAACACTTATTTATTAATTTGTAAAATCAATGTCAATTTTGATTTTAAGGAACAATCTCTTTGGTTCTTCAAGTATTATGTTCATGCCCTGCGTTTTTCTGCGATACCTGTTTCCATAAAATCTATGACATAAAAGTGTCTATCGTGTTTATCAAAAGGTATTTTTCCGACTGTTACCTACTGTAGGTACCTAAAAACAAGTTTAATCAGGCATTAAAATGGAGGCGGGTCAAGTAACTTTTAATTGTTGTACCATAGAGTAATTTATTGATTCGTACCTATGTGCGGAGACAATAAAAAAAAATGGGGGTCCCGTATTACGGCATCTTAAAGATAATATCATAGACACTTAAAAATTCTGCTTCCGGAGGTTAATAGAAGCCATTCGGACCAAAGGGTTTACCCAGTAGCTGAATTGTGGAGTTTAGATGCAGTCAATCCACGTAAAATACTGGTATTCATCTGAATCTGGCTGCACTGGGAGCCGACCCCATCACGATTTCTACAATGTAAGTATAAATCTCCATCAGCATCATCTGATGATGACGGAGAATTAGGGACTATACATTGTAGAAGCTTAGCCTAGAACTCCTGGGAACTCCTCGCTCGATTGGATCATTAACTGTCTGTCTTCAAGAAGCATTCTCATTTTTAAACGACTTGGAAATGGAATGGGTTCTCAATTCATTTTTTTTTTTTTTTTTTAATGTTTGTTACGTAATATCTCCGGCAATTGTCTTCTATAAAATTTATTAACTTTGCTTCGGTAGTTTTTCAGTTAGCTTCAATAATACGCATTTTTATTCCACTTAGTGTACAAGTATATTGATGATGTTATAATAACTTCCTGTCACTGTTATTTACAGAGCAAGTACTGGTATACGAAATTGTATGGGGTAGGTAGGTACCACAACTAAAAAGTGAAAAAAAAAACAACCGACTTCCAAAAAAAACACTACGAAGTGAAATATAACTTTAATTTAACAAAAAATATATATATATAAAACCAAAGTAACCGACTTCCGAAATTAAAGTTATGTTTCACTTTGTAGTATTTTTTGGAAGTTGGTTGTTTATTTTTTAATGTTCCGATTATACGTAAGTACTTTGGGTAGCATTAGGGAATGAGTCCAGTATTTACCATGTTCCATTAGTTGAGGTTGAGCCAGCTCAGACCATAAACGAATTAAAATTATTATTATTTTCTGCAGTGGGTTTATAAAACAGTAGGTACCTACAGTTACTGCTATAATATGTTCTTCCAGAAAATTATTTAGTGGGTTCTAATACCCGTAATGTCCTTTGAATTTGAGCTAGTATCTAGCATTCGAAGCAAGTATTGTGTTTTTTATAGTGTTATGTCGTACGGTATTCTGTTATGGGGAAATGCCGCCGACATTCAGACTATTTTTATTTTGCCGAAAAGAGCTGCTCGATCAATTTCTAAATTAAGTCCGAGACAATCTCTCAGAGAGAAAGGTAAGGAGATTAATGTAATTACTGTGCCTTCTCAATATATTTATGAAAATCTTTTATATGCACATAAAAATATAAAATTGTTTAAAAAATACAGAGATATCCATAATATAAATACTAGGAATAAACACAAATTTGTTGTACCTACAACAAGGCTCAAAAAAATTGGCGGCTCGTTCAGGTGTCAATGTATACGCTTTTATAATAAACTTCCAAGCCACGTTCTAGATCTAAGCCTTAATAAATTCAAATAATTAATTAAACGTAAGTTGTGCCAGAAAGCCTTTTATACCGTTAAGGATTATATTGAGGACAAAAAGGCTTGGGATTGAGTTGCTCCAATTTTTGAATACTGAATGTTTTTTTTTTGATTATTTTTTATTTTTGCTATATTTTTTAGTTTTTAATTTTACATAAATTTTGACATTTTGATAATTATTATATAAACAATGTCATGACAATTTACTTTGTGAAGTATAGTATTATTATTTATTTATTGTGAATGTGAGGACTATGAAGGTAACTTTTATTTTTTCACTTTCTCAGGTAGTTTCAATGATAATCTGGCAGTTTGAGTGCTTTATGCAGCCTACCCAAATGTCCTTTCTTTGGTATTTTTCGTCGAGTGGTTGAGCTCCTTAAAAAGTTCTGAGTTGAGCTCCACGATTAGTGACAAATGCGTGCACTGACTGGACAGCTCCAGTCATTCTGTGTGGTTTTTCCTCAAAAGACCATTTCAGACATAAATCTACATGGTCTTCACATGATCTGACCAAGATTATGTCTGGACTTTAAAAGAGACTGTGACCTCTGTGTTTGTTTCGGCCTTTCTTCTCAGAGTAGTCAGATAGGACGCCGACCTCATCTAGTTTTAAAAATATGATTGACGTGTAAAAGTGTTTGTACAAACCTACTTACAGAAATAAAATCATTTATCATTTAAGTAACCCGAGCGGTTATTTATGTTCTTATCGGATGGGTATTTTGTGTGGACAATACGAGTACCTATGTCTGCTTCTTTATCGCTTAAATTGCTAAGAAAATGTTTTTAAAGATAATGCTTTTGCAAAATTACTAATGGCAACTTTTAATTGTTGTAAAATAGAGTAATTTATTGATTCCCGAGAGTAAAAAGAATTGGGGTCCCGTATTACGGCATCCTATAGATAATATCATTAACACTTATAAATTCTGCTTTCGGAGATTAATAAGTTCTCGACAAACCCACTTCTCCTTCTTACCTGACTTCCCAAATCCAATATGCTCTACCCATAGTAAAAATCTTTGTTCCACCAACAATCGTCTTCTACGATGTCCTTCTCACCGTTCTGGCTTCAATCATTCATCTATAATTGTAGTTGGTTTCAACTACGTAGCCTCTGCTACTATAGACTTAGCAGATCCTTGTATACATTCATACTCTGAATTATAAGTAAAACTACTTTAAATTAAGGATTACCCCAGCGGTATGGAATAAAAATAGAATGTAGGTATTGGTGCCGATTCTCTTGTACACTTAACTAAACTAAGTATCGCTAAAATTCCTTACTTTTGACTATGAGAATCTTAAAGCTATTCTACAAAAAAATATCTCTAAATTTAAAAATAATTTTGACGCAACTAAAATTTAATTTGACAATCGCGACTCCACGTGGTAGGTACTTGTTTGCCCTATCCCGTGAACTTTTTTTAGTCAGAAGCGCCCGTGGGGGACAGCCTCGACGTCTTCTATATGGAATTTTTCACTTTTTGGATGGAAAATATGAAAATTATTACCTACATGTACCTAGTGTTTTAGAGGTTTAAGAGTTTTAAAAAGGGTATCGAAATTTTCATTATTTTTGCGATAGGACTCACCATTTTCGAGATTTATGCAAAATAAAAGAAAAAAGGATACAGTACTGTTTTTGCACCTGGAGTCGAGGTGTTGTGGTGGATTTTAGTTCATGATAACTAATTTTATTCCACACCTTTTTAATCGCGATTAAAAGTACTCAACCTTTGGTGAAAAACATCAAATTCAGAAATTGCCATTTTCACAAAATTACTAACTCAGTGCCATGCTGTCAAATTAAAATATAGTTAAATTGTGTCACTTTAGTCTATTTCAGAATGGGAAATCGTCGTTTGACAAGAATAAACTAAATTTTTGTGATTTTTAGTCTAGTTTAGAGAATTTTGTGACAAGAGAAGCGGCACCATTGTCTAAACTAATATTATACAGGGGAAAAAAATGGTATTTTGTATTTTTGTTTGTTACGCTTTTACGCTAAAACTGCTGAACGGATTTGGATGAAATGTGGCACATGGGTAGACCATGACCTGGATTAGGACATAGCGATACTTTTTATCCCGATATTCCAATGGGATAGAGACATATACGGGTGAAACCACGAGGCACAGCTAGTAAAATATATACATAAAAGTCAGGGAAATTGGGGTTTAAGACGTCGTAAAACGACGGAAACAATAAAACAAAGCATTTTATATGTAATTTCCTGTGTATTTCTAACATATTAGTTTTATACACTACTTCATTATTTACATGAGCATTATCGCTTCACAATATTATTACAATTAAAATAATTTTCTCTCTTTATTTATATTATTTATACATTTTTATTTCACCTATTCTTAGGCAAAGTGACAAAACTTCTCGCATATCAAAAAGCATTAGAAAAAAATACAGTGTTTTTTTTTTAAATATTTTAAAAATAGAATCTACATAGGAGCGGGCCCTGGTTTACAGTTGAGCGACATAGATGGCGCTTAAAAGGCATACGCGATATAGAGAACGAAGAACAAATCACGAGATATAGATTTAGGCCTGCCCGCACCACAAAACACTAAATGCATTTAGCGCTGAACATATTTAAAAAATCATTCTGTCTCTGTCATCTTTAAACAATTGACAGAAACAGAACGATGTTTTAACTTCGTTTAGCGCTAAACGTAAGTAGGTACCTATTTAGGCCCACTTTCACTACTAATCACTAAACACGTTTAGCGCTGAACGAGTTTAAAACATAATTCTGTTTCTGACAATTTTTTTAAAACGATAGTTACAGAATGATGTTCAAAACTCGTTTAGCGCTAAACGTGTTTAGTGATTGGCGGTGTAAGTGGGCCTTTGTGATTTGTGGTGCAAGCTGACTTTAGAGCTTACAATAAGTATGAATATTCTTTATAATATTCTATATGTCGGGACTAGCGGAAAATGTCCAAAACGTATGTTGTTTGAGGATAAAAACATCACAGCCAATCATAACAATATCCGAAATATTTTAATCTCCTTTTTCATTTTATATTTACAAACACTTTATAATTCTACTGCCGTCTCTTTTCCTTATTATGAAAACGACAAGGGCAAGTAGAATAACAAAGTATTTTTGTTTTTCAAGTTTTAATCAATAAAGGAAATATTTTTTTTATAATTCTTACAGGTACCGTTAATTTAGTATTTTAGTACAAATGAAGTTTTTTTTTTTTTATAACTACATATTAAAAGAATTGGCCCAGTTTTTGTTAAGTATTAAAAAGATCGACATGTAGGTACAGTCAAAAAATTAAAAATATTTTATGCAAAAATATCTCAATTAGCAAAATTTTGATATTGCACTATAAGTAATTGGGTTTTTAAAGCTCGATTCGTGATAAAATGTATGTACCTATTTTACAAAAGAGTTTCTTATAATTTACAATTTAGCTTAGGGGCGTAAATTAACTCGTAACGAAAACAGGAAAAAAGTGAAAAAAATTAAATGCTTCATAAACATGAATGCTACATAATGTTACTAGGCATTCAGAAATTAGAAGTGAATTAAAAATTCAAGTTCGAACAAACTAAAAGCAGATTATTACACTGTCCCTAATTACGCCCGCGTCAATCTTTTAACATATTATGCTGCCCTAGTGACAATAAATAAATTAACTGCAGCTACAGTTCTTCAACAATAATAGCTAATGTTGGCACAGGTCAAGGATAATCGTAAACCATCTACCGCCATTCTGACTCTATTGTCCATTAAGTAAAAATAATCATTAAAACTGCAGTAACAATAATTATTGTATGATATTCGCGATCCCAATACGTCTTAATAATAAATCTTATGTCATTCACCAAATAATCTGGATAAATAAACTAAATATTGCGATTACTATTTCCATATTTCAACATAGCCATGAAAAAGCCAAAGCTTATTCAATGGATCCTATATTAAGACCGCGAATGTGTCTAGCTGTACATTATCTGTAATAACAAAGGATTGAATTTTGTACATAACATTGAGTAGAACAGACTTATAAGTTCACTTTGCGACTCGACAATTTACTATAACAACTCCCTTACATCAGTTAGTAGGCACACAGTGAGGACGGCCCGAGGCCCGCGCAACCCGAAGAGACCTGCATCCGGCGACCAGGACCACAGCAACAACAAGAGCTGGTCGCACGCCAACGAACGTAACTAAAATGAAGTAACAAATAGTGCTATTTCATCACACGGTACTGTAAATAAAAACGTTTGAGCAGGACAGCACGATAACCTAAGTGTTCTAAAAGTTGCTCTGAACTTCAGGTCTCCGGGTGCAATGCCCACTTTTATCACAAAAGGTGTTAAAGTACATATTGCATTACGCGACAAATATAAGCCACATATTTATTTATTAGCTAATTAATTCCATTATGTCCATTATTGACATTATACACAACTGTTAGAAATTGACAACACCTAAAGAGGTCTTTGTACAGAGTTTCCATAACTACGGTACCTAACTGCACACATCACAGATATAGAAAAAATAAACTTTATTCCTGTTAGTTCTATACATAACAAGTACACTTTAGTCTAAATCTATATTTCACAAAGAGGGAATCTTTTACATCGTATATTGAACCAGAGTTACTCACTATCGTATAGACCGGGCTTACCGACATGTTTGAACAAGCTTAGCTTCAGCGCTTACTGACCCACGACGTACACTAAATATATTCTATATGTATACATAATAAGACATGATAACAACACATGGACGCATTTCGCTAAGCTAAATGATATAAAACGTGCTGCACTCTCCTGCCACTCTCTCGAAGGCATCCGCTCCATCTCATATTTCGATTCTACACAAACTTGCTTCTTATATTGACTTTAAACAATAAATAAAAGTTAATAAATAATTTTTACATCCATTCAAGTTATTGTTCAATTCGATCACAATGCGAAAACTTTCAACTAGTAGAAAAATATGACGCGGATCATTCTGTTGTTGATATCCACTATTGTCCATCACTATTTGTCACTTTGCTATCACCGTCTTTGAAATAAACGACCACCTACTAGGTACCCAGTAGGCATTGCATAAATACATCATCATACATTCGCGCGGTCTTAACATAAGACGCGCGATCCGCGTTCCTGACACACATCGGTGGCTACTCATCTCTTTCGCACATATCATTACAAATTGTAGTGAGATAAGGACGTCGATACTGACATCCCACCGTCCACCCGTCTTATGTTTCACAAGGAATGATTCGTCGTCACATCCAGGTGAGGTAGACGTACTGACATGACACTGTAGTTACTCCGTGTTCCCAAGCTCGGCGATCACCTCTGGGGCATTAAAGTATACGTATCTGATTATTGCTTGAAAATTTACTTTGGCAGTGTATGGCAATCCTGGCCATGGATAGAGCGGACTAGCGCACTAGTTTCGCCACCATTTGTCGCTCTTTGTGAGTCACCGAACCCGCGGTCTTCTGTGGAACTAAATTCTTCAGTCTTGAACATGGGCTTTGCTAGCACGCTTCAGCACAGTCTCTTACATGTTAGGCTTCAAAGTACAGAGTGTTGTGTCAAAGTACCAGGCGGTCATAGCGGCCAGGTGGTGGTGGAGCTTAGCGGAGCGCGAGCACGCTGCGCGAGAGGGGGGCGCGCGGGGGGCGCGGGCGGCGCGCGGCCGACCCTCACGAGGGCTGCGGCGGCTGCGGGGGCGCGCCGGCCGCGGACACCACCACCACGGGCTTCACGATGGTGGTGGCGCTGAGGTACTGCGCCGACACCGTCAGCGGCGCCACCGTGCCCTTCACCATTTGGGTCTCCACCATCTGAGAATGCAATACAGTAAAATGCAATATTTAAACTATATTACTATTCGTATTTGAAGATTTCGGAGATCTTAGCAATATCAGGTCTTTGTTAAATAACTGCAAACCTTTAAGATGAGGTACAAACTTTTACATACGTTACACGACGCGACGGTCCAGGCTTTTAATACAATACCATATTGTAAGTGTACTACATAGAACTCTCTGCTTATCCCTCTGGGATCACAGACATGAAGAAACACAAAGCTCAAACAGCTTGGACCACTAGTGCTCGGTTTTTACTCAAAGAACTTCAAAAGCGTGCTCAAAGAATTCTCGACATTGTAACGTTTCTCACGCAAAATGCGCCACACGGCGTGCGCAGCCTGTGCCTCGACGCACCTCATGAAACACGGCATGTCACTTAAACGAATATAATTTAAATGATTTTACTATTTACCTCTAGGAAATTAATATACGAGTTATCAATGTGTCTCGGGGAGGCCGCGTGCAGTGCGGGGTGCGCGGGGGCCGCGTGGGGCCCGGGGGCCGCGGGCCGCAGGTACGGGTGGGGGCCCGGGCCGCGCGCCGCGCCGGTAGCGCGCAGCACTCGCGACTCTTTACACGTCTTCTCCTTATAAGAATACGGCAACTTTCAGATCGACAGTGTGAAAAAAACTGGCTTTATGATTACCAGTCTTAACTTTAAAGATGTCTGCGATTGAGTTAGCAGTACCACTTTAGGTTTGCAGTAATTTATCAAAAACATTGTGTAATAGTTACAAAACAGACATTCATGCTGAAGCATATGTCTAGAACATGGGGGTCAAAACAAAAAACAAAAAATATTTATAATAGCAATGCAAAGCATGGACAATGACAATAATGAGACCGCTATCACCACATTATACCAACCTGTCATTAGTAGGCTATGGTTTGGCGTAAAACAGGCCGATTAGAAAGGATGACGCAATCGTTAGCAATAACAATGTATGCTTACCTTATGTGCGAGTGTATGCGTTTGTAACAAATGCGTGGCAGGTTGCGATACTACTAGGGGGGTCAGTCCGCTCACGACCACGCTGCCATCTGCAAGGAGTAACATAAATAAATGTAGCATCACGTCTGTATTCCGCGAAGGGACCGGTAGAGGCGTATAGTACCTTAAACTACTACCCTACCTACACCCACATTTGGCCAGTTATGTTTGAAAGTAAGAAAACAAAGGAGATGTCCGCTTATTATGTGGACGTTGGTTTTTTATTCCGAAATAAATCTAACCAGCATCAAACTACACCTAAATAAAAGCGACAAAAATATGGAACTTGAAACCACTGAAATAATATTATTAGACCCCTCCTTTTATGAGAAAAATTATAAACTATTTAATGTTAGTACATAATCGTATATTTTATTTGTTGATGGCAACCCAAATAAAACCTACCACACACTTTGACAATTCTATTCATCTGTCAAATATGACAAAGTTTTGACTGACAAGCTCCAATGCCCCATCCATCTGATCTTTGATCCGTCACAACTCACACAACGAAGTACATTTTTATATACCGTCAAACGGGGTGAATCGGAACGAAACTTTTAAAGGGATTTTAACATTGAAATAATATAGTTTGTTCCAACAAAGGCACTTAATCGTTCATTATAATACAGTAAACACATTAGAGTCCTTTTTGGCAACAAACTATATTATTTCAATGTTAAAATCCCTTTTAAAGTTTCGTCTCGATTCACCCCTGCATCCCTATTCATCCCGTTTGACAGTACTGTGACGTCACACTTTCGCTCGTGCCTTTGTGTCATCGTATTTTAATTTATGCTTTGCATTCTTTGATTTCCTGATTTTACTGACTTGGCCTTTCCACATGGGCTTCTTCTACTTTGCACACGATTAGGATACTGGTAGCTTAAGAACCTTTAACCCTGACGATTCTGCTTTTAATAACCGTTATTTGATATTGCACGCGATTAGGTCTTCGGCTTTCGGATTTAGAACCCTGAATGTAATAAGTACTGTTTTTTATTCCTATTTAGCTCCATAAGGGTTTTATTGGCACAATCTTTGCCTCTTTTAACTCCTCTGACAGTCTGCAATCATTAACTTCCATTTCAAGACATTTAAAACGTAGAAAATCAATAAATGAATATTTAAAACTAAAAATGTTTTATTTCATAACCAAACTGTGACACTTGCATCCAATTATATCATATTAATTCAGTTTTTAAATAGGATAATTTTCGAAAGGCTTTACATCCACTTCTGATCTCGGTTCCAAGTGATAAAAAAGGAATTGTCCTACATAATTATAAAATAACTAAAATGTTGACGATCAGTAGATACTATTATCATTTACTCCTGTTAAGCAACCCCTGTTGACTATTCTGAAACATGTACTTCTTGATAACCGGGGTCAAGTAAAATATTGCACCTTGCACATGAACTTTTGAAATAGCCATCATAATAATATAGTACGCTTTCAGTTCTAAAAGAATTATGTTAAGTACACATTTTTGACTGAAAATATCCCATTTCATCGTATTTCTTATTTAATGACATTTTTGACTGAATATATCCCATTTCATCGTATTTCTTATTTGGTACATAGGTAATTAAATCTGATTGTATTAGTGTTTTTTTCACATTGTCATACTCTTAAATCAAATATTGATTTGATTGACAGTAATGACAGTACCATGTGTCATCTTTTTTTCACTTCACTTTATTAACCCAGATAATTAGATAGGTTTGTTCGTTTTAGAAGTAAATTCACACTAAAATAAAAATAAAACGATTTTACTCAAAATTGGCGGTCTTTAAAAATATATGATATAGTTAGAACTTAGAACCACTAGTTATTGGGATGTCTACTTAAATATATTTATCTTATCCTGGTTAGAATTATTACATAAAAATATTTTTTTTGGAAATGTCCTTTATTTGACCCAGGAAGGCAAACAACATACGTACACATTAATAAAGGTTTTGATTGTATAGGACATGTTTCAATCCCATTTAATAGCCTAATCGTATATGTACATGTTTCAATACCATTTAATAAAGGCTACAATTTAAATGCTCACCAAAATAATTTTTAGACCCTAAGACTAAGAACCAAGTAAAATATGTTAACTTCAAATAAAATAAACCCACTCTTTACCTACATTATACACTCATCAGAATAATTGTCTGTGTTTTATTTATATTCTTTTCGCTCACCAAATCTTGTTTAAGTTGCTCACCAAAAATAACTGCTTCAAAATGCAAGGGGTGGGATAGAATGCAAGAGCGAGCGAAGCGAGCTCGGGACTTGGGACACCCCGACTCGGGCAGGTTAGGTTAGAAGTTTTTTTTTTTTTTTTTAATCACCCATAAGTAGGAGCCTCGCGAAGCAGGGCTCCGTCGACTACGCCTTATAAATAAAAAAGGAAAATAGGTTAATTTCTACAATACTTTATGAAACACAATTTGGTGAGCATTTATCCATTCTGGTGGACACAATTTGGTGAGTATTTCGATTTTTTTGGTAGTAAAATGGTACCGTGGTAATGGTAAACTTTTCTGGTAGGCGTTTAAACACAAGCTTTTAATAAACGGCCTATTGCCATAGTTCCTATGCCCAACTATGGCAACAGATATACAAGTTTAGACTTCGGGACGCTATAGAGAATTTCTTAATGGAAAACCCGATAGCGGGATCGAACTCAGGACCAAGCCCTCAACACATAGGTCCATATTAGCGACCACTACACCAATGAGCCCAGGTGCAGTCAAAAAACATATATAATATAATTAAATCATATCAAATACTAGCTGCGCCCCACGCTTTCACCCACATAAGTCTCGATCCCACAGGAATATCGGGAAAAAACGTATCCTATGTCCTAATCCATGTCATGGTCCAACCCTGTACCAAATTTCATCCAACTCCGTTCAGCCGTTTTAGCGTGAAAGCGTAACAAAGAAACATACAAAAAATCTAACCTTCCCTTTATAATATTAGTTTAGATTAGCTTATCAAACAGTTAAATATAGTGGGCTCGTGAACAGTAGCATCAACACAGGTGGGTCAATACCAATTCAATTTAATTTGTTTTTAAATCAAATGTCAAACGAAATTGATCGTTCGGTATTTTGGGAAACCAATCACAATATTTAACTTGAGATTTGGGTAATGTTTTCAGAAAACGGGAGCAAGTTTTAGGCTGATCTGTCGTATTTAAATACATTATGATAACTATACAGGATGGCATCCCACATCGACGCGACTTGTTATCATGGATTCAGTACAAGATTCTGAACCCCCTATATTGAAAATTTCACAGGTTATTAAAAAAAAATGCTGTTCCATAGATTTTGATCGCGTAGGTATTGCACTTTCCTCTAAAACAGCAGATTTTTCTTTATAACCGACGAAAACTTTCTACGGTAGGGGGTCTAGGATGCCTGCCACCGTGTTATAGGCCGGGGCATCGTATTCAGGCCTACGTACCTACTTTTACTTTCAGATTTTTAATAAATTGATTGAGGATCTAATGTCTGTGCCAGCGAATGGTGTTGGCGTTGCTGAGTACTGGGCGAAACAAAAAATGTTACTTCTTTCCTAACAATATTTGCAATCGACACGCTAAGAACAAGAAGAAAAAGTTGATGTACGAATTAATGCAAAGTAATAATGCATACCTGCAGTCGTGGAAACTGGCGTCGGAGATATAATTCCGTTTTCTTTAGTTATCCTACTTTCAACAGTAGTTGTTACACCTGTCAACAAAGTATATGTTTGTTTAGTTAATGTGGTCAAGCCTTGACACATTTTTATTAAGATTTTTATGGATGATTTATTTTATTCTACTTTAATTATAGGTTTTCTTAAATTGGCAGAGACTATTTTTACAATAAAATACAGAAAATGGTCCCCTGTGTAACACCACATTATTTGTTTTAGTCACATTTTAATTATTTGATTACTGAAGATTATTTGAGTTCAAGCTAATATTATTAAGACCTTACAACCCATTTTATCAAGTATTTAAATTCTTACATATAAAATAACATTGTAATAATCACACAATTTCAAAAGAAAGACTTTATTTTTCCCTGTGATTTTTCCTTGTTTTTCGTGTTTCCTCGTCACGTATAAATGCGCATCGAAGTACCAGGGTTTCATAACTCACCGTTGGTATGCTGCAACACTCGCAGGCCGCTGCTAGTTGATAACAGCTGCAGCGCCGCTGAGCCCACTACTAGTCCGCCGCTGCCAACCACCTATGAATATGGAAATTAAGTTTAAGTACTACTAAGATAATGGAAAGATCGTCATGAAAATCGTGAACAGCGTCATGGACTAGCGAACTCCAGTGGGCGCTGGACTGGAGTTCTGGATATATGAGTCTCTCAAATCGCATCAAGATTATGTATCATTTTGGTAGTACTTAATCCGCATTTTTCTTTCTTGCAGTCACTACAACTTTTCGCAAAATCATGGGATGTATCGGTAGGTATCAATAATGCGTTAAATGTCCTTATACTTTTTAATACCAGCCGTAATTTACCGTATCTAAGAACCGTTACAAACAAGCTTCATATGTATTTATTTAACGGACGAAAATCGTAAAAACTGACAAAGTATGTACAGTACAACTATTTTCTTAATGTCCCTCGGGAATCATCGCATTTCCGATTACAAACGAATGCTTATTTCCATTTCCATCAATTATTAGATTTTTTAGACTAAGTACTTTACTTTATAATTAAGTACCTACTTAGTTCTGAATTCAAATTATTACACACGATAAATCTAGTAATTGATGGACATTGAAATTAGCATGCATTTTGTATTCGGATTCGATCCCCGGGGCGGACAAAGTGTTATTGGGGTTTTCCATCTGAAATTTCTCGGTAGCAGCCCGGAGTCTGGATTTGTGCCCGGTTGATGGCAATAGGCTCGCCCCCTGTTACATGGGACTTGAACATAACTGGCGAAATGTGGGTGTGCTATAGGTACACCTCTGCCTAACCCTTCTGGGAATACAGGCGTGATGTTATGTTATGTTATGTGTGTTGTATTCGGAAATGCGATGATTCCCGAGGGACTATTATGAAAATAGTTGTACTGTATTTTCCTAGTATTTTCAGTTCTAAATTTCATTGATTGAACACATTCATACAATTCTATAGGCCATATTCCACATTCAAGACTTTACTTAAAAGCATTTGTCTTTTAAAAGGCTATACGTTGGTCGGTGTCTCCAATAATGGCAGACCACTATAATCTTCCACTTCAGAAGCATGTAGACATAGTGTCTTAAAAGAAGGATGGCATGTGTGAAATGGCTAAGAAAGAAATGAATAAATTCTGAGATGATGTCTAATACAATGTATGGAAGAAAATCCAGCCCCAAGTAAATTGGGTCAAGGGTAAGATGATGATTGGTTAAAGACGAGATGGGGTGGTACCTATGTACGTTGTAAATATGTATAAGCAAATAACACAGAACTGCCTCACCTGCGATATGGGTAGATGTATTTGAGCTGGATGTACTAAGGTGCTGAGCGCATTTGTCACGCCGTTTTCTATCGTCTGCCCATTCTGTAACAAAGCAAAATATATTTTATATTAAAATAATTCAGTAGGTATACTTTTCTAGTATTTTAAACTGGCTTATGTCTTCGTCTCATTTTTTGTTTATAGCTATCTCTTATTAGCCCAGGCAAATACGATATTTTCTGCGAAAAAAAATCTAGTGAAGAATTCTCTGGCTCTCTGACTTCTTCCATAGAATTTAATAAGGAAAAAACTTGTACTTCGCAGATTTGTCTTTAATTTAGCTTATTTTCCTGGGCCATTATTCGAATTATCAGAAAGGTAACAATATAACCAATCCGTAATAAATTTGTGTCCAAAATGCGTCATCTTTTAACCATTATGTACTCGTCCCAAATATCGGGTCAACAAAATTGCGAAAAGAATATTTACGACTTCATCTATATACGTCATTCAATAAATAGATGCGTCAGACGCATAATATAACGATAACTGTGGACTCTGTGCCTGACGCTAATGTAACGTCGTGAACTTTCACAAGATCGAGTAGATAACACCAAGGTGAAGTTAAATCATACGATTCATAAACCCTGGCCTTAATGTTTTTTTTTTTTTAAATTTTGTACGCGTAGGAAAAATACACGCTCTATGTTATATTATATTGTATCACGAAAATAAAATAGTGCATGCCTGAGTTCAAACTCACGACCTACAACTCGTAAGTCGGAGCCGATGCCACTGGGCCTCCACCAGTTTGAGTACCTACTTAATATCTTCACCACTGCTCTCAAAACGGTGAAGGAAAACATCGTAAGGAAACTGGCATGTCCTATAACCAAAAATTCGAAGACATGTGACATCCACCAACCCGCACTGGGCCCCAATGGTGGATTAACGGCCTACTCTCTCTCACATAGAGGAGGCCTGTGTCCCAGCAGTGGCAACATTATAGGCTGATTACGTATCACGAAAACAATACCCATGTGTTTTTTTTTGTCGCTCTAAAATAGACTAGACTTCATTGTTATAAAGCAGATATCGTTCACAAAGAGTTTAAATTGGTACTTATGTATGCAGTAATTCGTGACTCATTCATTTGACATTTGAAACTCGTGAAATTCGTGTATAAAAGTAGCACGCATTTTCTAATATGTGTAAGTGCTATAAGCGCATTTCACGTTCCTTTTGTCAAGCACTTTATATTCATTATTATTCTAACATAGCATTTAATGTCCAATATTCGGTTTTTAAATATTTTTTTCATAAAATAATCATTAATTAACTTTTTGCCCGTAATTCAAAAGCATTCGATAACATACATCTTATGATACCATTACCCAAGCCTAAACACAAAGTACATTGGTATACGTCATGATCCAATCAATTCTCTAGAGCTACGGTTGCGAGGTTTTAGTCAAACTGTCACTGTTCTGTTGAACACAACATCATTAAAACATCCGGTGTTCCTCAGGGATGCCACTCTGGACGAATTCAATTTGAATTGATTAAAATGTCTTGCATTGCAAACATTACGCAAACGCTTAATTACCAAAACTCCGTGGTTTTGTACGGGAATCTTAAAAAATATTTTATTCAAATGCAAAACGCTTAATTATTTTTTAATCAAAACACAAATGTTTCCTCGTTAATCTGTTGACACAATAAATATTTACACTTGAGAACAAATTAAATAATTCTAACTTGTCTAAAAAAAATACTAACTTGTGTGGAAGGTTCTGCTGGCGCAAGCGTAGTAAGCGTGAGTGTATTGGGTCTGGTACCGTACGGTGTCCGCACAACCTGAAACATTCACAAAAATCACACGTTACATTAACATAAAAATTAACTTCTCAATTACAATTCATTAATTTTTCGGATTAACCTTTCGATAAATAACGGAGTAACACAAATCCTAATCCAAGATTAGGTCAGCTCTAATTTCTAACGTTGTACTAGGCGAACATACCTGCGAGGTGGTAGGAGTGATTTGTATAGGCAGCGTACGCAACTTCGTGCTTAGGTTTAGAGTGCGGGGAGGAGACGTCTCCATTCGTGATACGGACCGCGGCGGCGACGCTGATATCTGAAATTGGGACAGTTTATTTACTTGACCTTGCAGTTTTAGATTTGTGTGTCAATAGTTTAGTAAAAAATATGATTTATCGATCGATCATTGATTAATATTTTCTAATTAGAATTATTATTAGAAATACTTACACTTAAAGGTATTAGAATTAGGTATGATTAGAAATACTTACACTTAAAGGTATTAGAATTAGGTATGATTAGAAATACTTACACTTAAAGGTATTCCTAAAACTTGTCCATTCACAGGATCTTCTATAACTTTGTCTTCTGTGACTGCATCTAATAAAAAACAATATGACAACAACATAAAAAAATATAATTTAGACAGGATCGACGATGTGTTCGACTATTTAAAAAAAATTACAATTGCTTAAAAATATTGAATTTAATAATTGTATTTCAAAACTCTTAAAACTCCTAGTATTAAAGTTAAGCTGTAAATCAATTAATAAATATTACAAAAAAATTGCACTGAAGTCAAATATTAAATAATCTCGACCAAATGTACCAGGCGCGCATAACAAGAAAGGAGGTTAACGCACCAATACTCAGAGGGCGAACAGTTGTTCGGACCGAGATCTCTCTTTTCAAGGCGGAGAGCCTCTGTTGCGCCGCGATCTTCTCACGGGCCAGCCGTTCCATTTCATGCTCACAATCGCGTTCCTTACGTCGAAGAACCTGCGGGCAAAATACCAGGTTATCATAACTCAAAAGAAGTTAACTTTAATCGAAACTTTAATTCAACAGTACCCACTGATATTTTCAGCGCAAACATCATATGATTGTTAGGGCATTTAATTCAGTTGTCAGATAAGTTTTATCTGGGGAATAAATTATGTCGGTTTGACAGTTTTCGTATAGAAAATATGTTGACAGTTTTTCTATACAAAGTTTTTAACTAATAATAACTTTTATCCTTGAAATAAAAAATATCTGGCAATTGAAAAATCGGTCCTCACTTAAATAACCTTTTTTAATTACTTCCCCAACTACGAACTTTAAAAGGAGTTGGGGAATAACAATCAGTCAAAAGCTGAATTCAAAAGCAACACGAGAATCTCAATTCCCAATATTTTCACCCTTTGAAAAAGTTCTGAACTAAAAAATTGTTTAAGGAAAGTTCGCAAATAGGAGCGAAGCGAAGCCATAGTTTTTAATTGAATTACGAAATCTAGTCGCTCATACCGGCTAATGACGTCTTTCCAAGAAACGTTCAGTACAAACAAAAGGCAAAAGGAAATAATTTAACAAAAATGAAGACTTCGTAATGAAACGTACGTAGGTACTGCCACTTTTAGCTTGACAGAATTTACCCGATCAAATTAATTAATTCTGAGTTTAGTGTGGTGTGGTTTCAATATTAATACGTTAATAACTTCAGGAGTTGATTGCATAATGTACCTATATTGAACGTCGAAAAGTTACCCATGAAAAAACTAGAAATACAATAATTATGATGGCGTCAAAAACTTGTCCTTGGACATCGTCGACTAGCACGATACAATTTATTACCCATACTTAATGTTATAAATTCAAAAGTTACTCTGTCTGTATGTTACCTTTTCTCGCCTAAACCACTGAACAGGTTTCGATAAAATTTGGCAAGGAGATAGATGGCATCCTGAGGAAGCACATAGGCTACTTTTTGTCTCAAAAATAATCCTAAAAGGGGGTGTTATAGGGGATGAAAGTTTGTATAGGAAACAAGAAAATTAAAATATATGCTTTTGGTAAGAAATAAACATATATTTTGTTTTAGTGTTTTTGGAAAACCATCCCCCAATGAAGTATAAACGGGTGATGAATTTAAAATTCACATGATTATTGCAATTTTTGTGTGCCTCTCTTCAAGAGATTTAAGGAATTGGAAATATAGTTAGTACCCGTATCTTGAGGTATTATTTATTTCATTTGAATGGTAATATAATTTGAAGCTATAAAATAACATAGCTAATTATATAGGTGATACGTGGTCAATCGGGGCGCTAGTGTTTCAAATTAATGATGATAATATTAAAATGAATTATTATTATTTTTAAATATTACACGTTCCCGTGGGATAATTTCCGACATCCACGCGGGCGAAGCCGCGGGCAGAAGCTAGTACTTTTCTATGTAAGAAAATTATGAATCAAGGGGATGCATACCTTGTGTAGATGCATAAATACTACAAGCATGAATAAAAGAGCACGAGTAAACTAGATTGAACCAGTGTCATCTAGATTTCTTGAGATCAGATAAAATAAAAATTAAATGCTCTCGTCTCGAATTGAGGTCACTTTGCCCTGACACAGCATTGGCGATTAAAGTATAACGGATGGTTAATTGTAAATAAAAAATATTCATACCTATAACTTTTCCAAGAAGCGAAATGATTTGAGAAATGCTTTTGTTACAAAGTCAATTTAATCTAATCAGACTGAAAATTAAAGACGTAATAATACCGAAAGAGACATTTCGCGACCTTTCAATTAAGATAATTTAGTTGTTTGTTGTGCAAAATTGATAGTCAAATACGTCAAGAACTTAACAAAATATCTGGATATTTAGTTATAATTTTCAGTAAATGATGATGATACTAAGAACGCTGTAATTCGATGTACTTAATTAATCGCCTACTAATAAATAAACAACTTTTCTGAAGAAAATGGTAGAACAGTAACTAATTACTTTTACTAAAATATTAGTTTGTAAGAAAGTAAATGTTTTGAACGATTTTACAATGTCAGTAAAACTAATTGGGGAAACGCGAAGGCCATCGACATTAGTTTCAAAGGTGTTGTCTACCAGGAAAACAGAGCTGCAAAGAGTTATTAGATTGATACTAACCTGGATATACCTGATAGCGGAGCCGAGTATAGACAGGTTGGAGGTTTTCTTGTCATCAGGCGTGGCGGGGAGTTGTCTCTTGAGAAGTTCGAAGCACTCCTTGAGGTGTGCGCGCCGGTTCTTCTCCAGTTTGTTGTGCACCTCCCTGGTGCCGGCGCGGGGGGCGCTGCCACTACTGCCCCCACTGCCGCTGCCGTTGCTGCAACCGCTGCCACTGCCGTTACTGCTAACCGATGGTGGGGAAGGGACGGGGGGTGGCCTGTGGACAATTAATAATAAATGAATTAGTAGGTATAATTCCATCATCACTCGACCATATTATCACAGTCTATAGATCATTTTTATACTATGATATTATGTAGAACTGTTCATATCATCTTTCACTTTGATTTTTTCGAAAACATTAAATCAGCCTCCGATTCGGAATCTCGAGATATTATCGTCACCTGCATGGTCGTGTACGTAATCCAATCATAACATAATTTTGATTGGATTTCATGTAAGCATTTTGCGTAATTTACTTAATGACGCGTTTAATGTGCTCAATACACTTGTTATTTTCATTTGCTTTTTTTCTTTGAGACTAACATATCATAACATCACGCCTGTATTCCCCTAAGAGTTAGGCAGAGGTGTACCTATAGTACACCCACATTTCGCAAGTTATCTTTAATTCCCATGTAATAGAGGGCGAGTCTTTTGCCATCATCCGGGCACAAATCCAGGCTGCGCGTTGCTGCTGAGAACTTCGTAATAGAAATACCCAATAACACTGCCCGACCGAACCCAGGACCTCATACTCAGTACCTAGTAGCTCTTGCGACCACTACAACAATGAGGCATTCTATTGAGATCTTCTTGGATATTAAAAGTATCTTTTAATACGCCGATGGGTACTTAGTACCCACCAAATTTATAAAAATATAAAATATCACTTGATTTTTAAAAAAAACACTTGATTTAAATCAATTGTTTTGTGAGTCGCAACAGACCACCACAAAGACCACCCAAACCACCAAACCACCAAAGACCAGACAAAAATTTCGATACAACAAGATGTCTGGAAGAAAAAATTATGCTGTATGGGTGCATTCAGTGAAATAAAATGTGTTTGTGGCAAGTTTATCAAAGCATTGTGTAGTAAAAATAAAAATAATTAATGGGCATAGTACCGAGAATGAAATCCCTTGCAGCCACATTCAAGAATTAGAACTAGATTCTTATAATAACATAAAATTTTGTTTAAATAATTTTTCCCTTTCTCACAAATAATGATCAAAATTGTCCAAAATTAGTTGACTTCGTGCACGGCTTAGCTTTGGTTAAGTTTTATGTTTAAAAAATGATGTGAAAATCAACCCAATATCGTTGATTTTCTGTTTAATAATAGTAAACGATAAAAAAAAACATAATAATAGTGTTTTTTCATAGGATTTATATCTAAAAACTGAATACCAAATTAAAAGCGTAAAAAAATTATTACCTATTTAAATCAAAAATGTCTGATTTAAATTAAAAAGTTCAATTTAAATTAAAAAGTTCGATTTAAATCAAATAAATCATGATTGTATGTTAAAAATGTCATGATTTTCATCAACCCTGCTTCAGACAGTTAATACCATGATTTAGTAATATCTATAATAATGTAACTAATTCGGCGATTATGGAAACTAGACAACGTTAGCGCGTGTCATAGCTTTGTTGATAATTGTGTATAATTATGATAAGCATAGACATAACTTTGTCTGGATTATTCCATTATTTAATAAATAGACAGTATTAATTAAATTGGCGCGTCAGTTGTACACGTAATCTTAAAACGCCAGATTTTGCTATATAAGTATGTGGAAAAAGTAACATTTGCAATTTCAAATTCACTCTTTAAATAAAAATGAAAAGATACAAGCAACTTAAAAAACAGGATACCAATGAATAAGTTATACTTAATTAAATTCAGAAAAGGTCAATTTATGTATGACATTTTTATTAGAATCAAGTCCCAAATTTTTGCCCAACGGCCACCGACAAACACGTTGGGAGTCGTTAACGTTATATTTCAAAAAGTTCTCCTCAAAATAAACAAAAAATATATTCACAGGGTGTCATTGGATATCTGAACTAAAAATAAAAAACCGGCCAAGTGCGAGTCGGAGTCGCGCACGAAGGTTTCCGTAAGTAGGTACCATTACCTATAAAAACGGCAAAAAAAAAACACGCTTGTTGTATAGGAGCCCCCTTAAATATTTATTTTATTATTTTTTTTGTATTTGTTGTTATAGCGGCAACAGAAATACATCATCTGTGAAAATTTCAACTGTCTAACTATCACGGTTCTGAGATAAAGCCTGGTGACAGACGGAAAGACAGACGGACGGACGGGCAGTGGAGTCTTAGTAATAGGGTCCCATTTTACCCTTTGAGTACGGAATCCTAAAAATGCTCACACACCACGTGTACGTTGATTATGACTGATCAATAAATCAGTGTACATTATTGTGTATTTAGCTACCGGATGCACCAGGCAAGTATACATAGATCAGCAGTATTTTACTTAATTAATGTAACAAAACTAGATGTAAATGCCTCGTTAAATGCTCCACTACCTTTATTTGATAACACAGTCTCGTACAACCGTACCTTCGAATGAATGATGCATACATATATTATACTGATAGTGACAAGGACTTATTCCCTGATGAATACAAAACCCTACCTGATAGATTAGGTATTCTATTCATGGTTGTTATTAACCAAACCTTGACAGCAATTGACTCAAAAATAAAGCACCATACGCGCATATACTAGGACAGCATAACATTGCAAGGCTGAAATTACACACTATCAATCACATCTGATTCATTTTGAAGGATATTGCTAATCCAGTGCTTTGTATGTTCGAAAAAAATGTCTGCTCAACAACGTAAATAACGCAATGAATGTTGCTGAACTGTCAAAATGAAAGCCATCTGTTTACATTTTATTGTATTTCTATAAGGACGTTCTAGATCTCCTTTATTTATTCACCAGTGCTTCGTAAATAGCGCGAGTAAGTCTAAAGACTAAGAGATATAGACCTACATTACCAGGTGACCTCATTATTTTTTATTAATCAACTTGTTAACTGGACCGCTTGATGTCGTACATTAATATTTAATAAAATAGTTTTCCTCCATCGCTTTTTGTGTCAGTGCCGTATGGAATTTAATTTTTTAGGGGTTCGTACCCAAAGGGTGCCAACGGGACCCTATTACTAAGCTTCCACTATCCGTCTGTCTGTTAGCGGGCTGTATTTCATGAACCGTAATGGGTAGACAGTTAAAATGTTCACAGTGTGTATTTCGTAGTGCCGCTATATTTAACATTTCTTTTTTATAATGTTCATAATTAAATGGAATGGTTGAAAAAAAAAATATGTTAAATATTGTACGGTGGTATGGAACCCTTCGTGTGCGAGTCCGACTCGCACTTGGCCGGATTTATCAAATCAATCACATACATAACTTCGATTAATTTGCATACTGATTTTTCTGTCTTTTAGTAGATTACTGAAGCCAAAAAAGGCTCTTTCAAACTTAGAAGCTTTTAGTTATTTCTACCGTCAGTATAATTTTTTTTTTATAACCTATGGAAGACTTCCAAAGTTAGGATAATTGGAGAAAATATTTGTTTAGGTAGATGGTTGGAGTCTTTTTCATTAGCCCCATTTCTTGGGGGTTCCAAAAAACTGAATCAACAATAATCTGAATCAAAAATAAACATACTCCATTAAATTATCTATACAAAAAATTACTGTCGCAAAAAAATATTGTAGGTGGGTTCCCATGGACGATCAAAAACGTCGGAATGAACTTCGAGTCCCGTTTATGTGTGAGTGTTGCCGTTTGCGCGCGTAAAGACTCCTTCAAACAGGCGCAACAAGCGAAGCGATACAAAGGCACCGCCCCTGTAACTCGACGAGCGGCGTAACCTATGTGTGGCGTCGCGTGTCGCGCCTGTTTGAAGGAGCCTTAATGGTCAACTAATGTGTGAATGTGTGCGTATAGAGGCCTGTACATACATCGAGCTGGCCGACTTCAGTGACACAGTTTTTTTTTTGCGAGAATCTGACCTTTTTTTTTGGCCATGTACCCTCTTAATAATCTTACAATTTATTTTTCTCCTATCTTTTACCAACTCCCACAAAGAGTTACTTAAGGCGGGCATTTTCCGAACGCAGTAGGCATTCAACGCTTACCCCAGCCTCCGCAACGAGTAGCGTACGTAACAAATTACGATACGCGGGTGACGCGCGCGCCAGGCGCGCCATTCATAAGTTCATGAACTCGAGTAGGTAGTAAGTTGGGTCACAGAATAGAGCATCGCAGTAGATCAACTTGTATTGATTAATATAAGTATATTTTTCTATTAAATATTTTTTAAGGTTGTAAATAGATTAGGTAGGTATTATAAACTTAAACCTAATGAATAATAATTAAAAATAAGTATAAGTAGGTACTTATAATTTTTTGTGAATAAGGTGGATTTAAAATCTGACTGACACGAAGATCATGAATACAGGCACGATTCAAAAGTACGCGCCGCCCGCTATTCGACTTTCCATAAGGATGCGACACCTTCGTGCTACACTATAAAAAATCAAGTAGTATTTAGGCACATTTACTTTAGGAGAATTGTATTACAATTCTTGAATTACAATATCAATATTGTAATTCAAGAAGGGTTAGAGGTATAAATTTATTTTGTATAGAACATAATTTAAAGGATAGGAACTCAATAAAAAAAAAATAGATAAATATTTTTTAATCAAATAATTATGCTAATAAAGTAAACATTTTTTTATCCAATAAGTTAGACGTATGAGGAACGGGGTGTAAAGTCTACTCATCCTCTATAGAAAAGGGAGGATACTCCGATGGGTGTCGTGTCTGGGTGGTTTCTGCCCAACAATTGAAAAATCACCGTACGTACAACAACTGGCTAAAATTCGTTGAAATTTAGCTGTCTCGGTTTACATGGATCTAGCTGAGTAGATTGACTCGGAATTTTGTCCTTGGATTTACTTGGACCTGGTTGCATAGGCTTATCATTTACATTTTCTTTGTTATCTTGCAATATTATTTCTCGTATGGGCATACCGCGAATTTGTCGCGGATCCACAATCTCTGGCAATAAACATTTCAAATAAAAATCAATAATTTGTTTCTCCATATTCAACCTCCAAATTTACAATTTCTACACACTTTTCCTCTTGCCAATAAACACTGCATAAAGTTATGCATTGGATAACGTCTTTACGGCCAAAGTAGCCATATATAGGATGGCATACATCGCCGCGAGAACTCTTACCATGGATTTAGTACGTAGAAATTTTTCGTGGGTTATTAAAAAAAAAATTGCTGTTCCATACATTTTGACCGCATAGGTATTGTACTTTTCTAAAACAACAGATTTTTTTTTAATAACCTAGCTAAGAATTATTCGTAGTAACCGACGAAAAATTTCAACGCAGGGGGGTTCAGAATACGCGAAAACTGTTACCATGGATTCAGTACATACTGAATCCATGGTAACAGTTTTTGCGTCGATGTCCCTCCCTGTCACCCTGTATATGTAGTTTTATTTTATTTATAAGCTTGTCATAACTTGATACAGTGTTTTTAGTAAGGAGTGTACTACGCATAAACGAGCTTGTGCCCAAACGTTACCAAAAATAATAAATAATATTTTTGTAGGAAATGGTCATACTGTACATTTCTACACTATGGCACGAGTGTGCTGTGCGTATTATAATAGACGAGATCTACACAAACGTTGCAGACACCATAAATATTATTATTTGTTGTGTTGTGGTAGCTGTAGGATATTATAGCTTACTTCTAAATATTTATTGCACTGTTGAATATTCAACTCTCCCGTAGGCAATTCGCGCTTTTATTTAGATGATAAGATAAGATAAGATAAGTGATAACGGACATATCAACAGTAAATAACAAATATTATAAGACTAGGCAAAGCCTCTTATTATACATATTGAGATTTTATTAGGGCTTTGTAGCCTTGTTGAAATATAACGCAGGCAGTCGGTAACTTTTTATTACCTATCGGTTTCGTTTATGTAGTTTATCCTGCGTGTCGCGTAAACACGTACAGTAGGCCGCACGTCATGTCAGTGGAAACAAAAGCAGTGTCAAGCTGGTCTCATAATTATTCTAATGAAACTCCGTACGTTGGGCCAGCTCAATGTCATAGTGTTATCACTTACCACAGACGCGCGACGTGTGGTCGACAATACAATACCTACCTAGGCTAATAAACATTATAAAAACCTCCCGCACACATTTGAAAATAGTAAACCATTATATCATTTGCGCGCGTGGCGGGTTTATGCACTCTGATATAGGGTTCAAATTCAACTGTTTTACACACTTGATGCGGTTGGTAAATCTATTCCGCGAGAAAAATAAACCATTATAACTTTTGCGAGTGTGGCGTCTTTATTTACATTGACATACGGTTCAACTGTTTTACACACATATTTGCGATATGCAAATCTATTCCGCGTAGGTACTTACCTAGTTAGTAAAGTAAAATAATTAAAATACATTTAAATAATGTAGGTATAATATTGTCAAAGCATCCTTACCTTTTTTCTTTATTCAGCCTTCGTAAACCCAGCGACGACAACTTATTTTTTTTTATTTTGCCCATTTTGTTTTATAAAATAACTAAGTACCTACCTAATAAAAACTAACTATTTAAAAATTAAACTATAACTATGTACCTATTATTATTTACAATAATTATTTGGCTCAGCCGGTAACAGAACTTAGCGGGGGTGGCGGGTTTTGCAAAAATTGGCACACGTCCGACCTCCAAGACGTTCCGCTCGGGACTAAATGACACGGGGCGTGCGCATGAAAAGTTGAAAACGCTTGATTTTGAAATTAGTGGTATAAGTATTTTCATATTTCACATTATGTTGGCCGAGAAATATCACATTTTTTACGACCTTTATTATGGTATAAGTTTTATTATTCAAAGTCTAATATAACTCAAATAAAATAAGAATTAGACCTTAATTTAGACGTGTCTTTGCGATTTAATTGGATGCAGTAAAGTGCACGTAATCGTGTATCGAACGGCCGAAATATCTAGATCGAAGTGTGAAATATATCATATGTTTTTTTCAAAATTTTAATCCTTGTTATCTACGAATAAAAAGCAATACAAAACGACGTTTTCAAGTCTCACATCGCCTTAAGTCTTAAGAACTTGATGATGATAGCATACGAGGTTCGTAATGTTATGGGTAACTACGCAAAGCCAACGTATTTCGTGTCTTTGAAGGCAGAAAAACTATTTAATTATTTATTTCCAAAAGACAAGTTGTGTTAGGGTTTTAAGTAAGTGATAATGAGACGGAAGCGGTAAATTAATACGTCTAATTTAAAATTATTCTTGATCTACAACTACAAGATCATTTCAATACAAACAAAACATTATGTCGAAACGCAAAATGTATAAAAACATTCCTCTAAGTTCTAGCGACAACAAAACAACGATTACCGCGCGTCGCGTCGTGCGAATCTCCAGCTGTTTCAGACACCGCTGTTACTAGGAGAACATACCCATGACTGTTACTCGTCGTTCGCGGCCTGGAATGTTCTTGTGCGAAGTCGAGGAGGGGCGCAGGAGGAGGTGCGGTCGCCGCAGCGACCGGCTCGAGCGCAACGACGGCCGGCGCGGGCGGGCAGGGGGGCACCACAAGCACCGGCGACGTTGGCCGGACCACGCCGTTGATGCGCGGCGTCACCGGCAGCCCTGTCACCACTCGCACCGACACGGGCGACTTCGGCTCCTCCTCTGTAAACAAAGGTGACACGTGAGAAGGAGCTATATAAATACGCAACTTACTACCTTGGACCCAATTATGATTACAAAAACTTGATCATCAGTCTACTAAGGTCCTATTACAAATGAGCAGAGCAGGCCATCCTAGGTCGGTCAACACTTGTCAAACCCGTGTCAACCGCTCGTCGACGGCTGCAGTCCGTGGCGGTAAACTACCAGGCGAACATATTCCGCAAGAGTTCAATACAACCGTGCGAATGAAAGTGCCACATCAGAGTGAATGAGACAGCATCATACCGCTTTACTTTCAGATAGTAACGGTACGCGATAGTGAACTTTACGCACATGCAATAAAGTTCATAGTAGAGTAAAACTGTAGATAATCAGTCACGCTGCAATGCCGAGTGAGACAGAGGATCCGTCCGAGTTTATTGAAAGGGACAGAAGCGGGGGCGTGGTCTGACGATAAAATTACGTCAGCACATGTGGTTGCGCGCGTGCTTTTGGTTTGTTTGGCGTTAACAGTTGCCACGCCGAAAATCAGCTGCTCAGCGAGGTGCCAGAAAAAACAAGTCGCGTCGTAACCGGCCCGTAAATGACTGGCGTCTGCTTCTATACTAGATTAGGCTGGGTTTGTTTTGTTGAGCGACGAGCCAAATACCGTGTATAAGGATCTTGTTCGAGTAGGTAAAAACGTTTTTTTTTTACAGATATTGTTTTTATTATCAAAAACTTCGACTGATAGGTACCTATCACGAACGTTTATTATATCACGTCTGAGATACATAACAAAGTTGTTTTCGTTTAGCTAAAAATTAAATGTCATCTAGAATACCTACAACGTTCCTACTGGAAAAAATACATTACGTAATGATGAAACATAGTCTGAATGAAGAGCTTCGCTATTTATATTTGTAAGACCTAGCTTTTTGCTTCTGCCGGCGGCATTACGCTAATATACTTCAGCAACTCAGTCCCGAACAATAATTATTGACTTTTATCTTACAGGAACTACGAAGTACTAATTCGTATATTATTTCTTGTCATGAGTTCCATGTATTATAAAATGTCGATTGGATGACTAATTATTACGACCTGAGTAACGAGCACCGTCACCTTTTAGATTATTTATATTAGTCATTATAAATATGATTGCTTCGTCCAATGCTGGAAATACTCCACTACTTATCCATCACTCCATTTATATTATACAAAAGATCGATTAATTAAATTAGTATTCCATTAATGGATAATAGAATGTCGATAACGTTGCCTGGTATCTACTGTAGAGAAACCATTTATAGTTGTAATGAACGAGCTGAGAGTACCTACAATAGAAAATATATAATAGTAGGTACCTCCTCAGATTGTGTGATCTTTGTCAACTTATTGCTGTGGCGATATTTATAGAAATCTGCACACGTGTAATAAAAACATCACTTGTGACAGCTGACTACTGCTTTTCGGAAGAATGGGTCACAAAGAATCAAGACTAATAAAACATTTCATCAAATCGGTTATGATTTTGAAATTAATTCAAAATATGAAATCATAAAAGAAATTCAGCATGAAAATAAAGTCACTAAGCATATTAATCAACATACAGCAACAAAGATGAGCGAGCAACTAGGTTCACTTCTTTAATTAAACAAACTTCACGAGCCTCGAGCTAAATAATACGAAAACATAAAAGGTGGGTGGTTGTTGACCGATTTATTCAATCGTATTCACTGTGAATTGGAATTGTTCAAGCGTGTCCTAGACGTGGCCTAGGATTTTGCACTCGTGACTTTGATAAACATACCGACTTTGTAAAGCTGCCTTCGAAGAATCAACTAAGATCAATGAGGCTTCTACTCACGGCTGCTACACCATGACGTAAATAAGGGGTTATTAACACCACCCCACGAGTCTTGAACTTCAAATGGCAAACTTTCAATTCTCGAGTAAAATGTATTAGTGAAGTCAAATGCTTAAGACAAATCTTTTGCTATTCATTTGAAAACTGCAGCATTACATAGGGAAATAAATATTCAATAAATTATAATCATTCCATACATTTCTATGGAAGATTCAGATTTTTTGGTAGGCGTGATCTTATAATTTCTACTAGAGAGTCGACAATATGGAGAAGTTATTTTATTACAGATATTTATATATCTAAGTTGATATAATGTGAATACCTATACCGTGTAGTTGGATTGTAAATCAAGAGTTTTGCAAAGATTACAATCGTTCTAATGTATATTCAGTTCAATAATTTACTAGTTTTGAATGAACAAGATCTTGGCACTCTTTCCACATTATAATTATAAGCACAATATATGATGACGTTTTATCATCCAGCAGATACAATGAAAATAATAAGACCGGTAACAAATACATGACTGCAAAAATGTATTTCACCAATCCGGATCCACAATCATCAAGATCTAACGCTTGAATTGTGGACTTACGGAAAACGTTAACAATGAAAATACGAAAGCAAATAAATGGCCCCAAAACTACTACTGGAGCACTACTATTGGACCACATTTATCTAATAATGGAAAAGCCAATGATAACAATGATGATTATCCAAACAACAATTTAGCAAAAGACGACCCCTTCCCGTATGTCCGTTTTTTTTTTCAGAAATACTCATTGTTGCTATCAAGACATTTAAAAGTGTATTTGTGTCACTGGTTTCTACATATTCATAAGAAATGTACAGTTTCTTGACGATAATCTGGCCTCTTTAAATTTAGGGTGCCGAACCAGGTTATAAGGTCTCTATTTAACTTAATATTCTGGGACTCGTATTTACTGCCCAACAATAATTAGAAGTCCAATATACAGGGTAGCAGGGAGAGATCGGCACGCAAACTGTAACCTTTCAAGTACATGATCCAGAATGTTTTCATCGGTTATCAAAAAAAATGTGCTGTTTCATAGAAAATTGCATATCTACGCGGTTAAAATGTATGGAATAGCATTTTTTTATAATCTACGGAATATTTAAACGCAGGAGGTTCAAAATCATGTACTTATTCCATTGTTGCGCGTTGATGTCCCTGCCACCACCCTGTATAATATTGTGTATATGTACATCTTTTACAAGATTGTCATGATAATGCGATCTCTTTAAAAGAGTATCTTTACTTATCAATTGAACATTCTTCATGATAAATTATTTATCATAGCTAGTAAAGCCCCAACATTTTATATCTGAAACATGATTCTTGGAACAGAAAAGGACAATGACCAAAGATTTGGAAAATATAGACAAAATACCGATATTTATACGGAATTACGCTATAAATATTAAGTAAGAATCACTTACACGACTATTGAACTTAAAAATTTCAATACTTTTGAGACAAATAGCATTAAATTATTCAGTGTTCTGGTAGAAACTGACTTCATTGCATAGAATCAGAGATCAAAAAGTTGAATACAATATTTTTTATGGTGTGTATTTATTCTTTCACATCAAATAGATTTCAGTACGGTGAGAAAATAAAACTATAAATTGTCGATATCAACAGCCTCGCTCAACATTCGAGTATGTTTGTGACGTAAAAGGTAACTTCGATAGAAGAATTATATAATGTTTTGTTCATCGATAAATAAACATCAGTCCAGTGATGGAATAAAAAAATTATGTAGGCTTATTGCCTGTCAATTGCAGGTAGTACCAGGGTAGCATGAGAGTGTAGGTGGTGGCCGGGGAGGGGCAGCAGTAACGTGCGTCATTGGCCTTCTGGCAACCTCACAGGGGGTTGTTATAGCCGCTGAGATTCGCCCTTGAGAACATTTGAAGACTGGATAGGAAAGCAAGGTTGTAGCCGTGAGATGACGTTAATAACATAAAATATTTTGTTTAGTCCGAGTAATAACGATAATATCTTGTGCAAAGATGGTTTCAATATAGCGTGCATTTAAAAATAGTCGGTTTATATCATCGTTTTAATCAAGTATGTACCTACCTAGTCTTAATTTTCTTATCAATCATCAAAGTATGTAGTTGGTTTAAATAGGTTTAAGTTTGAATTCGGTTACTTACCTACACTGAAGCGCAATCTTAATAATAATTATGATTACATTGCTTACAATAATAATGTTTTTGCATTCAAATTCGTAATAGATATACTTCAAACTGGCTTAAATTCGCTGTATAAAAATATTAGAAAGAAGTTCGTAAACTTTTGGCAAAGTTTGAAAGGCTTGGTCGACGCTTAGGGCCATTTTTATCGTTCTGAATTTATTATTTATCGTTTCTTAATCCAAATTAAAAAAGGAACCCAAGTCTCCATAAAATTCATAGCTAAAGCAATTATATACAAGCAACATTAATCCACAGGTATTACTACTACGCTAAAAAAACAATACACCTCTTGTTGTGTTATGCTCGCCTGGTACAATTGCGCATGGCGGGCGCGCGCCTACAAGCAACGAACACGCAAACACCGACCATCTCTCCCACGACGCGAACACCCACACGTGCAAGTGAAACTGTGATTCCAGACACTAGTGAACCGGTATCGATGCTATGTGCATCTGTTGCTGATCTGAGACCGGTATTTAAAATACCAGCACCAAATAGGCGTTGGTTGTATGCAGAATGTGGCTTGCAAAACGGTGATCAATTTCTGCGAAGCTTCTTCACTATTTTGCGTCAGTTAGAAACGCTTGCGTGGTCTATAATATATGCTTCAACACGCAAAATGATGACGAGCTTATCCTAACTTAACCTAACTTTCTAACCTAACTTAAATAAGACTCTTTTTCATAAAGCGGTTGTTTTTTTAAATCCTGCTTATCAAGTAGGTACTGTGAACTAACTAACAATCGTCAAAGATTTATGAAATCACGAAATTAAACGACCTGAAATTTCAGTGAACCTAGAATGTTTCATCAGTTATTTCAAAGGTTGGGGTTGGCCAGAATGTTACAAATTATGGTTCAAAATTGTAGTACCTACATGAAAACATACGTGCCTCTTGAGAAACGACATTTTATAAGTGATACGGGGTTTCTTTTGCAGTCTTTAGAAAAGCTTCAAAAACATTAAATAGCGAACTTTAACAAAGGTCTTAGCTTGGATTTCATTCATTCTTACTGCTTGTAAACTGTTTTGAGTAACTTCGGAATAATGCCTGAATGGTTTGTTGAGTCGGATCGGTGGATTTCGCAGTCGTACAGATTTTCTTTTGCTTCAAAAGTTTTATAAAACAAGGTTTGGGTTCAGTCACTATCTCAGAACAAAAAACACAAATTTTTGCGTTCCACTTTATTAGGATTTGACCTATGTCACATTATGGACTTGACCGAGATTTTCCTCAAGGTTCCGTATAGTATTTGTAGTTATGAGCATGTCATTTTTTTTTTTTTTTTAGGAACTGCACCTAATTAGGATATATGCTTTCCTAAATATACTTATCCTAAACCCTTATCGTTTCTGTTATTTAAATTTTCGCCTAAAAGTCATTGTTTACTTAGGATCGAAAATGTAGGTAGCAAGAATGAAAAAAATACTACATTTAGTCTGAGGATTTGAAAATGTAACACCAGACTATATCTGAATTTTATTGGAAACCCAACTTCAGAGAAAAATATTATCTCTAACCCGAAGGTAGTTATCACGATGTACCCGGGTGTTAACCCATTTAGACATAGTACTTAAGTGTGAGTAGGTACGTAGGTAGGTATAAGTAGATAAGGTTTGCTACCGAACAAAAGCGTTACGTGTAATAAATTGAATATAGAGTAGTGAGCGGGCTACTAGTTCAGAAAGAAGGGAGTGCAGAGGGGATGCGGGAGCCTCGGGGTCTGGAAGTGATAAGCGGGGCGGTGGGCCAGCGCGGGGGGAAAGAGGTGTGCTCGGCATCGGCACGTGACAAGCCGTCACGCGGCACGAACTCACCCGAACGCATCGCCGCCGGCCGCTGCACCGCGCTCTCGAGTAGGAGGGGGGTAGGATATACAATCTACATAGCAGATACTGACACCTTGCGATGCGTCCAAGTACACCGGACTGGGACAATAAAATTACCTCTTTGGTATGTCTGTCACTCTGGTGAGTTATTAACATGCAATATGCTGCATAGTATTAGCACTACTCGTTTCGGCTCTGAGACGTTTGAAATTTTATGGATTTTTCGAGAAAAAAGATCCTAAGGGCCTGTGCCCTTTGTAAGCAATAAAAATGATATCTGTAATACTCAAAATAAATGTATAAGAACCAAAGGACCAGAATAATAAGAGCGATGCTGTAGACGTCAATGTAAGCGAGCATTACCTGCTAGCGCGCCATTAACTGAACAAAGTGTTACAATTTCGGGGTGTGATATATTTTATCTCAATGTCAATAACCTCGCCAATACGCGGCGGCTCGCTCCACATTTTTACAATGCTTCATTACGCGACCGTCGCACGACACGTGTAGCGCACTCGACAACAATTAGACTTGCCTTGGCAATCTCAACTGGGCATTACCAGTTAGAAGATAATGACGAATCCGTAATACTCTATGAGCAGGTTTAACTACTAACTATATAGGTACGTGTTAAAAAGTTACAAAGAATACCTCTTATGAATCATCTCTTCGGATTACGTGATCGCCAGAATAACAGCAAAATGCAGAGCTTTAATCAATAAACCATTAATAGTAGAGGTCACCCCGTAATGAAGTTAGTTCTAGAACATAGATAGGTAGCGTCAAGCGTGTATCTCGTCGACGATAAGCTTTTGCGTACAGCGAATACAGATGACCACAATGTAGGCGTTATTACAAAACACAAAGAGCACACAATCTAATGAAACGATACTCATTACGCGCGTGTGACGTGCGGACCAGAGCTAACCGTATTGAAAGAGTGAAACAAAAGAAACCCCGATAAGATAATGTATATGAAAACAAATATGGTTACGATGAGGTTAGCTACAGAATAACAATACTAAAACATGGCTTCATTATCATAATTGCGAAACAACAACAAGACTTAAAACGAAAAGTAACGAAAACATCAAATGTAACGTATATTTATTTACTCGTGGAAGATGCTAGAAGTTGTATTTAGGATTTTGGTGTGAAGTGTTGAAGCCTTGACATAAAGCGCCGTGGCACCACTGCATACTGGTGTCGCGAACTTCTGCATACACTTGTATATGTAGTTGATCTCATAAAACTATGTAATTATGTTTGTTACGCAATCGTGCGCCGCCGCCGCCGACGTCACGCTGACACACGCCGGCCATCTTATTGGATTACAACTTTCATTGTGTGCGACATCCGCCAGTTATTACTTAAAATATTGCTATTATTTTCCTCTATAATTATTGGCTTAATGTAGAGATACTCGTACGTTGTTATTGTATCTGCCTCAAGTTGTTTACCACAATTCTTAGAAAGATCAATCATTCTCGTCCACATCAACTAAAGAATTACATAAAAAATTTGGGAATTAGTGTTCACTGAAGCTGCTCAATGGTCTTATCTGTTAACATATTCAAACTATTCCACCGTTAAAAATATCGCGCGGTGTGCAGTGCGTCATTCGAAACACTATTTACATAAGTTAGGTAAAATCATTACGATTGAATGTAGTAAAACTTGCAACTATTACAAATAGATAGTTATAGTAACGTCCTATATTGATAATCTCTCAATTATTTCAACAACTTCTACGACTTTTACGGATACGACTGACAGAAATTGTTTGGATTCTGGTATTTTATTGACAGCACTACTTTTTGCAAATTCAATAAAAAATTCGCCGGCTTCAGCTCAAAGGGACAACGTTTTTGCCAACGTAATCATATGAAAAAGTGCACGGCCATGTTAGGATGCTGACGGTTGTCTCGTCCTAATAATAAAACAGGCATAATAGCAGACTCGAGGAAAATATAGAGGTCACGAAGGAAAGCGAGTTTGGAACACGCACGTCTATACAAGACTAACATATGGACACAACATCACATACGCTACGATATTTACGGCCTTGGGAAGAAGAACGCCTTCACGGCAACACGCTGACTTCTACTGCGCACGCATACCTGCCTCAGTGTTTTGGTTTGTGTCGTGTCTATCTCGTATGTTATGCTGCCCTAATACAATACCGTTGGTAATATATCCTTTACAGTTAATTAGATCCTTTTTGACTTATTCAATTTAACTACAAGTTTCTAATTGTTTGTTATATCTTCATATTATTATGTTTTTACTAATCATTTTCGTTGTTTCTTTGTATCATCGTTTCATCTGGACAGTAATGAATGATATTTGAAGATAAAAAAATATGAATAGAGGAGATGCTAAATGTCTGCAAAGCACAATCTACCCAATCATCGATCACTGTTTACCATCGGTAATAACTTGACTATGAGCAACTTCAAAAATAACGAGTAAGGTCACTTGTGTATTCAAACAAACGCTTACATAAAGCCAAACGCAAACGTTGTGAACAAAAAAACTTTTTTGCAAAAAAACAACCGACTTCCAAAAAAAACACTAAAAGACGTGAAAAATAACTTTAATTTCGGAAGTCGGTGTCTGGTTTTGTATTTTCGTTTTTGGTCACCGACTTCCAAAATTAAAGTTATTTTTCACGTCTTTTAGTGTTTTTTTTGGAAGTCGGTTGTTTTTTTGCAAAAAAGTTTTTATTTTTCACTTTTTAGTTGCGGTACCCACCCTACACAAATTCGTATACCACTACTTGGTGTGTAAATAACAGTGACAGGAAATTATTAACACATCATCCATATAAACTAAGTGGAAAAAATATGCAATATTAAAGATAACTCAAAAACTACTGGTCAGACCTTGATCAAATTTAAATGGGACCACATGTGAAGCACCACCTATCAAATAAAAAAAGAATCATCCAAATCGGTTCACCCAGAAAAAAGTTATGAGCTAACACACATAAAAAAAAAAAAAAAAAAAAAAAAAAAAACATACAGACGAATTGAGAACCTCCTCCTTTTTGTGAAGTCGGTTAAAAAATAAGTAAAAGAATAACTTTGCTATGTAACGAACGATTGAATGTAAGCAATCATTGTTTGCGGTTTTCTTTTACTACAATCTCAGCTCTAAGCAGCTTAGCTCGAAACAGTGGAGTAGTAAAGTTGCTAGGTCATAGCTTAGCTTACTACGGGCAACATACTAGTGACCCGTTTTCAATAGTACAATGTTTCTTGAATCACAAATAACCTTCACTAACGCATACGTGGTATTTTAGACCATTTGATAATATATCTGAGTAAGTACCTACCTTATTCAAATGAAAGGAATATCTAAAGAGATGTATAAATATAATATTCTGATGATAGTAACACTTGGAAGGCTCACTACGCAGAATTGAATAAAAATTGAAAAACTGCTGATCGAAACATAGCTCTTGAAGAAAGTTCAAAGGGTGACGAAAGTCAATGGAATAAATGAGATTAATAAAAATATCAAATATCTAACTTCAATTAAAATAATAATGAAGCAGCAACAAACAAAATAATTATTGACAACGCTTAATGTAATAAGGTTTCATAAATATACGTATTAATCGTGATCTTCGATTCTGTTGAGCAAAATCAAGACGAGGTTATGCGGCAAGGTCAAATAAAGCACTCGTGTGGACAATTTGACCTATTAGATCACTTTCAGGCATCGCTTTACTATTAAATTGCACTTCGGCTGCTCTGAAAAGTTCTAGGAGAAGCCTTTAATTTTTTGTTACGTTAAACGGCTACAAGAGTGTCCATAAAAAAAAACAATCATGTTAAATATTTGTATTATCGGTTGTTTGTTATTATATTATTACAATTTGATTTGCTTTCGGTTTCTCAAAATACTAAGAAAGTCAAACTATTGGAAGGAGTTCATTCATCTAAAAAATATTTTGGTTACCTTATAGAGAATTTCATATTACAAAAAATAGGCCCACAACGACGGACTCCAAATTGAAAAAGTTATCTTTCATAAAAAAAAACTATAACTTTTATGAGAAATTAGCAGTAGGATCGCTATTTATGTATAACTCACCTAGATACTCTTTAATCCACTTCTTCTTAGGGGGTGGTCGGATTTGAGCGTCTTTGACTTCTTCTTTGATGGGGCTCGGTACGAAATTCTGGCTCGTGGAGGGCCTTTCAACTTCGGGTACTCGAGAAGCAGAGACCAACGATGTGATCATTTGTTGCTGCGGAAACCCATAGCCGTTGATGGCATGCCCGTGTGCTTGGAGCTGTTTGTATGCTTTGAGCGTTATTGGTATCGGCTCGACGATGCTGCCGAATTCTGTTTCCCTGGTGTTGATCGCGATGGTGTGGAGCGTGTCGGCGTAGTACTCCCCGGGGGCTGCCATCGCGCCGAACAGTTCTGGCTGCACGCGACGTCTTCGGTAACCGGCAGTGCCCAGTTTCGCTTCGGTGGTTTCCATAAGTATACCCATTCTACAATGGGCCACTACATCAACTAACTACGACTACTAGTCCTCATTGTTAGAGACTCACTGGCGTCCTATTCATTTTTAAGTTCATTAATTGTACAACAGTCTCTTGATTACTTTTGTTTATAATTTTTTCACTTATTCATTGCTTGAATTCTGCAGAAGTTTTCTGAAGAAACCAAAGAAAAACTTTTACGATACGGTACGTTTACGCAGTTTGAAAGGATTGTATAAGTCAATTGACGTTCAGAGCGTATTGTTATAACTTTATAAGTTTGTGAAACGATTAAGAAATCCGTGGGCATTAACAAAAAGTAAAGTGACTTGAAACGTGGGGCTTCTTTGAAGAGTGCTGTCGTAGAATAGTTGTTTGCGCAACGAGTTTATTGAAAAAAAAAAAAGTTTCAGCACAAAACAATGAAAAACTCTCCGTTGTGATATAAATTTTATCCAAATGTATTGGATAAAATTTTCAAACGTTCCAAAATTTTCCAAGTAGTACTTTGTCTTAATTACACAGAGTTTCCTCTTACTGCTGATTTAACCGGTTCAGATCATTTTCATTCCTTAAAGTTCAATTCGATGCTATGTTTCCCTGAGGCGTATGAAAGGTTTTGTCATAAAGTAAGTAGAAAGTAGAAAAATCGCACTTTAAAATTGGAGCACTTGCATTTTAGGAAATACCACATGAAATCAATAGACTCAATTCCTTCGCGGAATGAAGTTCGCAAGAATGAGATGGCGCATGCAGCGGCATGCATGAGCAAGGCAAGGTGCTAGTTAGAATGGGTGTTGTAAGTGCGAGCGACCTAGGTGCTGCCGGCGCGGCGGTAGCGGAGCGCACGGCGGCGACGCGGCGCTCAACAAGTGTGGGGAGGGCGTCGAACTAGGGTTGCCAACCCTACTATATTAGAGACCTAAATAATATACTTCTAACAAAAACTATAGTAGACGAAACTACTATATTTATGATGAAAATTTTAATAACATAATTTTATTAAAATAAGTGTAAAATGAAACGCAGCCGTAATCTGTTTATGAAATTTGTATTAAAGAATAAATCATCAGTTTAATAAAATTCTGGCTGTTCTTTTTGACCAAAAATGTGTTGTTAAATATACTGCTGAAAAATGGCAGCAAGTGTTGCTCAGTGATTCTGACTTTTCTTATATGTATTTTCAAAATAGTATCATTTTTTCTTTCTATACCAGCAACTTCAGCTTTTACTGAGCGCATATTTTCAGTGCTGAATGCAAAATAAGATGAACGCAATAGGGCCAATATTAATCTCGTAAATGGTGAAATACAGGGTAGAGTCTCTAACATATTTTGAAACCATAATTTATTTTTAGAGTTTAATAATAGTTGTCTGTTATGTTATGTATGATTCATTAAAAAAACACCTGTTAATAAAGACTAAAAGTAGCAAAAAACATGTTTTTCTTTTGTTTTTTTTAAACACCCACTGTTTTTATTTTTTTCGCCATCTACTTTATTTTTACAGGCAATAGCTTCGAAAATACTATATTTGATATAAAATTTTTGGCAACCCTACGTCGAACGCATGGCACGACCCGCCAGGCACGTGCACTCGCCGCGCCCTCCCCGCATCCCGCGCGCCTGCCACCGACAGACATTGACAGCTAGTTGTACCTCCTCCCACATCATGCGGCCCTGGTACTACGGCCGACCGAATTGGCAGACATAGTGGATTTTCCATCGGCAAACAAAAGAACGTGCGGAAATGTGTTTCGGTGCAACGACTACAATACAAATGAAAAGTTAGTTTTTGTACGGATGTAACAAAATTGAGTTTGTAAAATGTGTATTGAAATCGATGCTTTTATTTTATTATGAAAAAATACATCAAATATTATGAAGGCGTGTTAACGGATTTTCCGCTCTAACTATGTATTCATTAAAACCATATCTAATAAGATTAAGCCAAAAATGTAATTAAGAAATGTTGACAGGATTTTATCATCACTGAAACTTTTAAAAAGCGAATCGAATAGTGTTTTTGGCTAGATGACGCAGACCAAGACTGAATGGAAGCTAAGAGGCGAATAACCATTAGAGCGTGACAAAATAAAGAAAAGCAGAAGCGAACAGGTGTTGGACTATTCGTAAAATGAAGTGGGAAACGTTATCGGTTTGGTCACAACCATCGGTGCACATGTACACGTGCTTCGATAGCATACTGTTATCGTGGAAAAGCAATAACAAACGAGAATTTATACAACAACAAACGCCGCTTCAGAAAAGTCTAGATCATGAAAAGTTGGTGGGGATAGATAATGTCGTGTTTTAAGAACTGTTATCAAAACTGAAAGTATTTCAGATACGAGTAATGTTCCATTTGAAGCTATTTCAGAGCTACAAAGAAGAACATAATATCAAAATAAAGTTATTGACCGATTTATTTGTAAATTACATTATAAACATCAGAACTGAACCAGGATATCATGAACAAGACGTAGATTAATAATAATTTCCGCGACAATTTCCAGTAAGGGCTCAGTCATTTATGATTATACCTAGGCGAACGTAAGTGAGCGTACACACGCGCGGGTTATAAAAGCGAATACAAACGACGACACGTGTCCGTGTTTATATTATGTAACTACGCTTAGGTTCCTACCGGCGCAATTTGAGCTATACATGCCTTATACCATGTGTACTACTACTACCTCTATTAGCCGTGCTGCTGCTACGCGATGATTGAACTGCAGATGGATGAAATATTTTTCAATAATATGATCTTGGAGCCCTTCATGCTGGCTTTTCTCAACGTATGTAGATAAAACTACACCGTTATGGTAATTCTCATTAATCTAATGTTTTGGAGATCTATCGACATGTTGTATATCAATCATTTAAGGTTCATATTGTTTAACATTGTCTACGGCGCTATCTAGTTGTAGCATAATCTCTTCAAGATGATTTATGTTTTGAAAGAAAATTATTTTGATATGGAATTCAAGTCTTTTATCACTGAACTCAAGAATACTATTCTCTGAATTCTATAAAGGTTATTAGCTATTGTTAATTTTCTATAGATCCTAAGACATAAAAGCATATACGAGGAAAATTCGTAAACAATCCACGCAATAAATGACGTCACGCTCGTTTCGCCGACAACCGGGTCCGTGATAATTGCCCGCTCTAAATTATCCAGAGAAAAACAAACGTGTAATAAATCTGCTCTTAAAATAAAGAGCGAAGAAAATTAAAATAGAGCTGTCCTACCTCAATTCTACTGATTATAAAAAAACTTCAAATAATATAAAAGCAAGGCGTCAACAAAGATGTTGCATTGCAACCTGACATGTAGTACACACGATGGCAAGCGTGCATTTTTCATAAATTGCACAACTACTAATAGTCCATAGCATAAAACCGATTAGGTATTACTTGCGCAATATCAATAAAAAATAATATTTTAACTGGGTAAATACCGTTGCCATCACGGCTTAAGACTCTCAGATCGTGATTAATATCTACACAAATATGAAAGCGTAGTATTTGTATTAGTGGATTAAACAAAGGAAATCTGCTCCTGAAGCTCGTTTGTATGCTCAGCAAATATGTGCTCTTTCATTAACGTTATTGGTTCAATACATTTTCATATTATGGGGTAATCTGATTGCTACTAAACTTTCTTATTGATTCCATTAACTTGTAATTGTAACATTATTCGTTTCCGAGTAACTTTTTCGCTATTTGCGGTATTGACTTTGATTGGTAATGATTACTCTTCATATTGATCGACATAAAAACTTATACAACGGGACAACGTAGAATAATGTTTTCTGGAAAGAGATTTATAATATTTTTGTTTACAAAGACGACTTGTTTATCTCATAGGACATTCTCAATGCCGTCTTCTTGGCGTGTAGAGATCAACTCATTAGCTATCACGGTTATTGCTGTTGGTCGTAAATCCGGGACTCTAATTTCATCCGATACAACAACTTTATTGTTTTTTAATGTGACATTTATTCATAGCAATCAAAACTTTAACAAAGCAGATATTCTTGTTTCATAAATCACATCTAGTAAAGGCAAGCCGAAACAAATATCACTACCACCGTCTCGTAAGAAAACGCCTTTTGAAGGAAAATGTTGCTCCAAAATTTTCGCAAGACTGTTACGATTGTTATAACATATATTGGGTGTAAGAAACAACTATGGAAGATCGAAAGGACTCGGACAGAATACTAGAAAACAAATACATATATTGCATGATGACCCAATTCTGAATAGAAGACAACTGAAAGACTTCGCAGTCATTTGGGGTTAACAAGAATAATGATTGGACGCAACAATACAATGTTAATATCCACATCAAGATTTTCACACCGGACGGACAATTTATGAATGTAATTCAATAACATTAGACATGGACGAAGTCTCAATGGCATCAGTTTTTACGAGACAGCCATTGTGCAATGTGAACATGCCTCCTGGTATTGGCCAAGTACTGACCAAAATGTAAATTGTGAAGTTTTGAATTATCCGGAAAATGTGTCGACGTGCTCGATCATCTATACCACTTAGCGATAAAGATACCATTGTTATATCCGTATCGGTAATATAGTTACTACGTTACGTATAGAATTATTACAATAACATTACAGTCAACTACACACATTACTATTTTACTAATCATCGCATCGCTACGAAGATATTGCCTACAAGAATTCAGTTTGTATGGTGGATAGAATATTTGCCTGAATCTGACTTCTCAGGTAAGCGCCCACGTCTGAAGTCGGTTGGATGATATTCTGGAAAGCCGTCCAGTCAGAAGATGATAATACGATCTAGCTTAGCTCCGAACGTCAATTGCAAAAATCCAAGATTGTGCTGCTTGAGCGCCAGGGCGAGATGAGACAGCGCGAGGGTCCGGGCGCCGGGCGCCGGGCGCCAGGCGCTGGGCGCTGGGCAGTGGGCAGTACCGCCGGCAGGGTGTCGCGCGAACACTCGCTAATTGCCGCCACTGGGCTGCAGCGCTCGTGGTGGCACGTGGGGCGCGGCGCGGGCAGGTGCCGCCGACCTCGCGCTATCTCGTCTCGCCGTTCGAGGTCGCGATGATAACGCACGCTATTTTCGACACGACGTCGTCAGCTCATCGAGCTTGTTCGTGACCGTCGCAAACGCAGCCGCGAAATCACTAAAGACTCCCGAAACGGAAGCGCGACCGGTGGTATACTGCAAGCGCGACGTCGCGGGCGGTGCGATTCACTCGAGTCGAGTCAGCGTCGGCATGTCGCGATAGCGGGTCATCAGACTAAACAGCGACTGGCGAGGCGCGGAGCCGACCGCCGCCGACGCAATCCGCTCGACGACTGAGTGGCCGCTGCGGACCGCGGACCGGCTCCGTCTCGAGGCGGAGAGGCGGGAGGTGCGCGACCTCCGGGGCCCCGCACCACGGGCCGCGAGTGAAACCGACGGCGAACGAAATCGCGAGAGGGAGGGCTGCGGGGGGCGCGCACGCGGTCGAGCGCAACGCTCACCGCTGCAGCGCTCTCAACTTTACATAACGCTGCATGGACGGCGCGCGACGCATTCGCTTGTCGCCCGCGAAAAGAGGTCGCCCCGACGGCCGCGCCGCGGGACACCTACAGAATTTAAACAACTTTGTGGCGATCGGCCGTAGGTGATGAAACAGCGGCGGCATTAGCACGCAGATGACGTGTTCCGAGGAGTTAGTCGGTTGGCGTCGGAGTCACTGAACCTCGTCGCCGACGAATAAGGTGAATGGAACATTGCAACCGAATCGAGCGGCGCAACTGTGCGAACTAACGTAGGAGTCGGCAGTTGTGTAGCGGCTGCGACGCGCCGCTCCTTATGCACGAGCCACAATGGCGAATAGCTTTCTAATGATACGTGGCCGACGCAGCCAGCATTGTCAGACTTCCACTTTACACACAAACATACTTCAGCAGAAAACTACAACCTTAGAAGTTTGACCCAGATGAAGCTAGAAGTCAGGACAGTTATAGCATCCGGCTCAAAGGACCAGTCGCTATATAGAACATGTCGTCAACAGTTGTGGTTAAACGAACGGAAAATAGAGAGAGTATGAAGTATGAACGTCAAGGCAGTAATATGATTCGAAGCAGTACGTACGCATTATCGTGTAAATTAAGCGAAGCGCTTACGTCAGAAGTACTAATCTTCATAATAGGATTTCTCTAAGTTTACGACAGAACGTTCAGTATTTGGTGTTACGTCGCCGCGGGGCGCGAGTGGCACGTGTTATCTCGGTTCCACGTACCTATGCTTATGTTTATTTATCTTACATTCGAGATAGTCTATGTATCGACGATCACGCCAAGAATAGTCGAATACATATTATAAGTACTGCGGAGCCCTGAACCCTGAGCAGTTTGCGGAAGCGGAAAAAACAAGTCAAGCCATTTTACTGCAGACGTGAACTGTTAAATCTCTTGCGGAAATGATTGATGGGCACGGACAGACAAACAAGTTATTTGATTGGATTAGATTTGCGACTTGGATTCGAAACAAAAACTTAGTTAAAGGTTGCTCAGTTTAGACGAGAAAAAATATTGAATATTCAAGAAGGGACAATGCACATCCTGAAAGTCTAAAGCAGTATACCGTAGTATCGACTCAATTTTTTTCTCACGAAGTTTTTACGAGCTTTATGTTCTTTTCGCAGAAATACTAGCTTAGAGACAATCTTGCAAATCCATACCAAACAAAGCCGTAATGTATCTTCTTAGGCAAAGTAATACAAGCCATAAAAGATTCCACAAGTTATAGAGCTCCTCGCGCGACGGTGCGGACATTATTTGGAGTGCAACTCACAGGAACGCATAAGTGGCACGGGTGCAGGTTCCGAGTTCCGATAAGGTGGCAGGTAGGGGGAGGGACGCGCATGCGTGCGGCGGCTGACCTTGGTGCGGTGCAGCGTGCAGCCCGGCCCGGCACCGCCGCACTCCCCCCCCCCCCCCCCCCCCGCGACCGGGGGCCCGCCCCGCACCCCGCACCCGGGGAACACCACGCCGCACAAATACCTCCCTCGCTCTTCTTATACCTTTTGCAAACCACACCTGCCGGTTTAGCAGGTTGTTGCGATGCGACCTAGCATCGTGCCTAGATTCTATTTCTGGAAGCTAGAGTCCCCATTAAATCAAGTGCTCCAAGTATGAAGCCACCAATGAATTCAATAATGAAAAAGATAACAATGGTATTCTCTCACGCGTCAATCGACAGGCTGCAAAAACTGACCTAATGTATGCTGATGTCAATTCACAAGCTGTCTTCAAAATTAAACACGACCCATCTGTGTAAGTTGGCAACATGCAATTAGTACTGGTGAACATTCTTGTAGCTCCGCACAGAAAAAAGAAAGAACTCGTATTTGAACAATCAATAACAACATTAATGACACTAACGACATGTGAGTCGAAGTGGAAACACTGGGAAAGGGGGGATCCACCCGCCGGATGTCGACATATGAGCCGTCTGCGTCGTGCGAAAGCTCCCTGATTTATGCAATTGATTTTGCCGATAAGCAGAGCATACAATATCAATTTTCAAAGGCCCAAAACGTACAAATAGAAAAGATAAATACTAGCAAATGAACGGAGTCAAGACACGAATTGATTAATGAATCAAGTGGCAGATTAGTTTTTGAGCGATACTCTATCAAAGTTGACTGCAAAAAGATGGTTTATGTCGTTTAAATATTGTACTTCTCATCGTCTCTAAATAGCTTGTTATTAAATCGCATCTCCTAAATACCACGGGCGAGAATGTTGTTACATTTCTAATGATATCTCTCTGTATGTATTCCAAATCATTGGAAATTTTAAAAGTAACGGTATTTTACTGAAGTTACCGTTGTCGAATTCTAATACATAAGCAATATTTAGATAATGTTATACACTCTCTCTAGTCAGTTTCCTGGCTATATATTAACAAGTCTAATGGACGTTTTTAGGGAACATGGAGAAAAGCGGCATTGAATCTGTTTTTTTTTTTTATTCAATTGATTTAGTCGAAGTCTTTCATTTATGTGAGCGAATACTGCGATTGGTACTAAGTATTCAAACGTGAAGACATTTCTACAAGTAGAGGTACTCAGATTATCTTATCGGCTTTCTGCAAGTAGAAACAGGCTTTTGTTTGTGTGACTAATGTCTGCAACGGCGTGCGTCGCATCGCCGCTGCGGCAGCGCGACGTTTCCTCCGAAGTTCAATATACTACGCCTCGAACGTACGCGTCCTCACAGACCAGTCACAGATGGCGAGGTCACGCGATCCCTTTCACCATTCTGTTCGCCCGGTACCGTCGCGGCGTCGACCTTACATGAGCCTTGATGGTACGATTGTTTGCCGCGCCTACTTAACCGCCAGTACCGAGGGGCCCACTAATTAGAAGCGGCGTAAAAGTATTATTATGAACAGTAGAATATCGTCGACCAACCGTGACTTCATTGCAGACACGCTAGATTTGGCTACAGCGTGTTGGATTCGATCTATACGCAGCTTCTGCAGTTTTGCAAGATATTAAAGAAGTTAGCGGCATAAGCAATCTCAGATTGGTGGATTGAAAGGCATTTAGAACGTTACTCGTTGGACTGTGCTTGTTTAAAGGTGTGCAAAACTTCGGCTTTGTGCATCTCGCTCATGAATACAATTGTTCAGTCAACGTGAATTGAACAGTTTTCACTCTCTCTTCAGTTGAATGCAGACAAGTGCAAAATCAAGGGACCTTTCTTTTAGAGACATTAATGTAACATAATATTACATAACACTCAAAGGTACGCGATAAGTGTCTATTACATGACGGAATAGATTACAAATGTTAGTAGTAGCAGTTCGAAACCTCATGATGCAATGAATCGACCATAGCAATCGCTGGAACCTATATGAGGAGCGTGCTCACTCATAAAACGTCAAGTCGCAATAAACACAACTGATATAAAACTATACATATTAATAGCATGAAAGATAATGTAAATGCGTGTTGAAATTAAAACGAAAGGGTCGATTTGTGTGAAAGTCAAAATTGAAACTAGCGTCACACTGGCTTCATTAGAATAATGTAGGAGTGTGAAGCTTTGATTTTAGATAGGGTATCGTGATTCGCCTCTAGTCACGTCGCCGGTTGAACGGTACTAAAAGCCATTCGACTATACATAGGTATTGGCTAGCGGCGTCCGCTGATAAGTGTCGGGCAAACATGATAACGCCGTTTGCAGACCAACGTGTTACCGGCCTTGTGTTACAAGTTACAACTGAACTTCTTTTCTGACTCCCTGGTCAACGTTTATTACTTTCTGAATTACTTAGTTACTTTATTAATAACTTGTTAATTGCTTTTTACGAGTAGACAGAGAAGGCACTGCAAGATTTTATGTTACTTTCCGTTCATCCAGGACAACAATTTTTCATTTTCAGATACCTATTTTCAAGCTTCATATTTGGTACAAGTCTCTTTGGTATAGATCTGGCCCACATTTCAATCTGACTTGGTAGATCTTAACTTTGCTAATTATATAGAACTGTTAAGAAAGTACTAGAAACTTTCCTCTACTTTCATTACATAAATAATAACATTAATTCTTATTCAGTTTCTACTTCTAGGTATTTTCTAGAAAAACTTGACGTCATATATTTTTAGTTTTACCTTTCATCCAATAGGTACATTTCTATTAAGGATTTATTTTCCTTCGTTTCCTTGCTGTGAAAATCTGACTAATGCTAATGCTGTCTATGGCTAATAATTCATTGTGATTTTAGAGTCCTCCTCCTTCATTTACTTTTATAGGTCTTGCAATAAACGCCAGACCATTAGTCTACTTTCATTTAATAACATTTCCAGACGGCAATTTCAAAACTTTAGTGTCTACTAAAATGCCTTCAGCATCTTTGGTGTATAAATTGTAAATTCAATTTTCGACATCCCTTCTGCATGACCAGAATTGTAATAAATCTCTCTTTTTAGTATAATATAAAATTTATACGATAAATAAGATTTGTGACCCTGTTGTCGATGCGGCGCGCGGCGTAGTTGTGCATTCAAGATGTTTTTCTTTGCAAAGAAAGCATTGCGGAAAACCCTCCAACGTAACACGTTGCTAAGTAAGGATACAAAAGATTATTTTCGCATACAGCATAGCATTGTTTTTGTGTTTTTTATTAATCGTGTTTTCGTAACACGCTAATTAACTGATAAGATATTGTTTGTTTACAAAATGGTATTAATGTATTTTCCAGCAGATATGAATTGTTTGCTGTGTTGGTAAAGTAGCATTTGCCAAAGGGATTTGGAAAACGAAGCTGACCGATGCTGTATTGTAGCAAAGTTGGACGCTACATGATTTCGACCAGAACGTGGCGAATGTTGGAGCAGTTCATTTAGCGCAGGCGAAGGCGTTTACCACCAGGTTCGATAATGCACAATAAGACAATGCGTTCATCGAGTAGTAAGAACAATAGGTGTCTATGAAGTAGATACTAACGCACGCACCGTTACGCAACCGTGCCTTGTGCCAGTTTTTCTTGAGGTAAACATTCGAAAACCTATGTGTCTACACACTTCGAGAGGATGTGGAGTTAAAATTACTTTAAAATGCATATAGTGGAGCGCATTGGCCGTGCCTTGCGCTGCGTGTGCACAGGTCGCACCGACCCCCCCCCCCCCCCCCCCCTCCCCCTACCGCCTCCCCGCGGCACACGCGTCGATCAGCTGACCCAACTCTCGAGCGCCCCCTGCCTGCCTCGTCCAAAGCAATGCGTCATGCGTTATGTTGACTAACTCGCTCCACGTATACATTGCACAGACCGCTTACCTACCACCCACTCCCACTAGGAGAATACGTTATGACGGATTGTTTTGTACGTGTGGCTTTTTCTGTCTTGTTTTTGTATGCGCGAATAAAAACATTCGGGAGTGCGTGCACTCGTACGATATTACGAACATAACACGACAGATAACGGCAGGCATCGGAGTATCGTAAACGAAACAGGCAGTAATCGTAAACGGAGGTGGACGTGCGGTGCGTGGCGTCTGACGAGTAAATTTCAGGCTTCCTTTGTTTACGTGGGGCGAGGTCGCCGGGAGCGCGTGGAGCCGGCGGGGGGGGGGGGGGGGAGGGGGCTGCGTGCTGTTCAAGGTCAAGAGCGGCGGGCGTCGGCTCGCTGCACCGGCGCGCCGGCGACTGGACGCTCGCCTCGCGCCCGGCGCACCGCGCGGCTGGCGGCCGGACGCCCACTGTGACTGTGACATGCGCGCGGCGGGACACTGTCGCTACTCACCGGCCTGGAGGCGCCGCTCCTGCAGCTCGATGAAGCGCGCCGCCTCGAGCAGCGTGTCGAGGAGGCTCATGTCGGAGCGGCACGGCCGCGCGCGGTACAAGCGCGCCCGCTGTCACGCCGCGACTGGCCACGCGCGCCGCGCGCCGCTCACGTGGCCGGCGCCGCACCAGCCAATGAGCGCAAGGCGCGCGGGCCACGTGACACGCACGCCCGACCAATGGGCGCGCGGCCCGCGGGACCCGCGCGGGGCCGGCGAGATCGATGCCATTGCAGCGATCGAATGCATGTCCCCGCCCGCCAGCCGGTGACGCGGCACACTCTAGCTTTGTTTATCTAATACTTTTCCTGTGTATTCCTCGCTGGTTCCTGATAAAAATTGATCTGGACGTTATTTTTTTAAGTAAAGTAGTGGCTGCATTACTACGTCGCCTTATATATAAAAGTACTCTATGGTCGTACTCTAGAGCGCTCTCCCGGTCGCGCACGTGCGTTACTCCGGCCGACTTTCACTTCCTCAGTTATCGCGGACCTAACAAGTTGTTAGGTTCATTGAATTTTTATTAACAATCTTTTGACGCTATGATTCTCTCAGACTTTTCAGATGAACGTACTTTTTAACTTTGACAACTTTTTAGAGAAGTTGAACATGGTGCAACAATTTAAAGTGTGGTCGAAGGGACGGAACTTATTCATTCACTATTAAATTTCTGCTAACAAAGGTTTTATTTTTATCAAAGGAGTAAATAACTCTAATAGGTACTGTTAACTATGGATCCAAAACGGTACCCATAAAAGTTAGTGAGTTGTAAACAAGCGCACAATTACGTTAGTTGCGCGAGTAGTTACGTTGGGAGGAAAGGGAGAAATTATTGCGACGGTGAAGGAAAATGCTCGTGACTATTTGGAACAAATCCAGGAAAGACTGATGTATTTTTATAACACGCATTACATCAATTATGTGGTGTTATGCAGTATGAGTACCTACCTGTGATGACCTTCATGAGATTAAATAATTAATTATTTTAAATAAATAAAAAAATACTTTTACCAAAGGTGTGGGTACTTAAATTAGTAGCATCAGCTTGCGGAGCATGGCCACTATAGAAACGGAAGACAAAATGATAGATTGTAGAAATATTTCTATGACACGATGTCAAAATTCAAGAAAAGAATGACTTTGTGATAAGAAATTTATTTGTCTTCTCTTCGTAGAGTAGAGGTAGTAGAAGTGATCATGCTAGGCATGCTGAACGGTTACCATGCTAGTTTTCATATCAGTATTAAAATTATAACTATTAAGATAGGTACTCAGAACTTGATAAAAGCAGGATGAGGTATGGGGGGAAGTACAAAACCACATGACACATAGTTTTAAATAAATTTATTCTTCTATAAGGTATAATGACATGTATTGTGATAACTAATTGAGAAGCTGTCTTTGACGTAGAGCATCTACTCATCACAGAATAAAATTGTTATTCCACGAACGAAGTATACAGAAAACTATACTTAGTAATAAATAGCTGTGTTTGGAAAAGGAAACTACTTTCCTTTGAGTGAAAAAAGTACTAAATTTAAATTAAAAATTCCCTAGAAACGCCTGTGTTTACATATTTCAGAAATTCTATAATTACCTACATATTTTTCTTTTCTAATAGAGGAGATTTTTTCAGTACAAAAAATATATAATATTTAATTTCTAATATCTAGACTCAGTTACATTAAATATAAAAAAAATCGAAACTAAGTATATTTGGTAGTTTTGTCGGATCTTATAATATAAATATGATGACTAAAGGCGATGCAAATACAATAATATGAGACCTACATAATATAAATATCTAAGACAGAGTATGTAGGTATTATAATTTAAATATAACATTCCAGTTAAGGAGATAATAACTTGTATCCTGTTTGGACCGCCATTGAAAAAAGTTCGATAGATTACAAAAAAATAAACAAGTTTCTTTGTTTTCTAGTTTTTTAGATTCGAACGTCCATTTTATGCTTATAACATGTCTGAAGGTGAAGTAAATTATATAACTTGCAACTAATAGAGTTTATTTGTAAAATATATCTTGTCTTTTATATTATGTGTATTTTCATTTTTGTGACTAAAGTGAACTTTCGTGTTACTATGGCGAAATGACGCGATAATTACATAAAGGCAAATGGCAAGAAATGTGGTCAATTTAAGTCTTGTGTGTGTGGTTTAAAAATAAAATTATTTGTTGTTTTGCTTACATTCCAGTATTGTATGTAAAGAATAAAAATATGAGTCCGTTCTAGAAATTCTAATGTGAAAACTATGCATCAATACTATGTATTTTTTGTAAAATACCAAATATAAATAATATATATCCTTCATAAATTGTTTTAATAAAATATCTCCATAATTTGGTCAAATATTTTCATCACACATCATTTTTTCAGTATTATCCTTATGTATCTATCGTCAAAAATCGATTTGAAACTAAACGTTATTAAACAACGGAACGCCCGTACTAATTCTGCACTATTTCATTAACACACCAAACATTTTCAAATTAAATATATTAAAACGATATAAATTCAGGCACCAAGAACTCAGAAGGCACCTTTTTGTGGTATTTTAATAGATTACACATGTTTCTGTGTTGCTAAAACATATAGACACAATATTGCTATTAACACATTTTGTACATAATACGCAGTATTAACCCAACGTTAAAGTCTGTCCATGATCACATTTTCTAGATTGTTAAAAAAAGGATAACCTGTGAAACTAATTTGTTCAATACAATATTATTACAGGGCTTCAATAATACTAAATTATTTCTAACGTGGACCTTAAAATAGTGAGAAAACATTATACGACTAACACAAGAAATAACATGATAATTTGTCATCACAGCAACGATTATTGCTATACAGTTCATTCTTGTACTATATTTAATTTCGAAATGTAATTTACACTATTTATTGTTGACTACGACGTACAGTCAACTGCAGCCATTCAGTAATACAAGTAGACAATTGAACTAGTGTACCGATGTAGATACTACTCACTGTAACTACGACTAACCTACATCACTCGTTGAAACGTGGCTTCCGGCTTGTTTAGGTGGCCGAAGATCACGTCTTCGAATATTCTGCTACCCTGGTACGTGAAGAGCTCCTGGAGAAAACATACAACCATTTATGTATTTACTTTAGAAAACTTTTTTACAAAAAAACAACCGACTTCCAAAAAAAACACTAAAAGACGTGAAAAATAATTTTAATTTCGGAAGTCGGTGCCTTTGGTTTTGTATTTTCGTGTTCGGCCACCGACTTCCGAAATTAAAATTATTTTTCACGTCTTTTAGTGTTTTTTTTGGAAGTCGGTTGTTTTTTTGTAAAAAAGTTTTTATTTTTCACTTTTTAGTGCGGTACCTACCCCACACAAATTCGTATACCACTACTTGGTGTGTAAATAACAGTGACAGGAAATTATTAACACATCATCCATATAAACTAAGTGGAAAAAATCTGCAGTATTAAGGATAACTCAAAAACTACTGGTCAGACCTTGATCAAATTTAAATGGGACCACATGTGAAGCACCACCTATCAAATAAAAAAAGAATCATCCAAATCGGTTCACCCAGAAAAAAGTTATGAGCTAACACACATAAAAAAAAAAAAAAAAAAAAAAAAAAACATACAGACGAATTGAGAACCTCCTCCTTTTTGTGAAGTCGGTTAAAAATAGACACCATCAAAATAAGCGAGGAATATTTACGTGAAATACATTATGGATTGTTCTTCTTGTCAAATTAAGTTAGCTAGCGAAACTCCGCAGACGTGATGAGTATCGATATCTAAACATTTTAAAACAAAAATGAATTAATTTGATGTTTTTTTTTTGGGGTCATTAACTGCTGGTAGTGTTGTCACTTGAAACATCAATGAAATAAATCAGTTATTTTTGTGTAAACTTCGGTAACGTGATAGGTAACAACACTATAAATAAAGGAAGATTTTCTCTACTCATAGTTCAAGTAACTAAACTACCAACGGTCGTTGACCCCAAAAAATAATATTAAATCTTTTTATTTTTTCCTGATGGGTATCGATACCCATCACGTCCGTGGAGTTTCTCTAGCTAATTTAATTTGACCCTGTATAATAATATAATGAGTGAACTGAGTTAGTGAGTTTATTATTGACAAGCCGTGTGCCCGGTAGGAGAAACAAAACTTTTATCCCGATTTACCCGTCAGTAAATTAATGAATTTTATTTTTTTAGCGAATACCAAAACTTCGTGAAGTTACACAAACGAAGTTTCTTGGAGTACTAATAGATCATGACGTAAATTGGAAAGCACAAGTAGATCTAAAAGAATAAATAAATTCGTACACGTACTCAGAAAAGTTAAAAATATAACAAACATTAAAACTGCTATCACTACCTATCACGCTTATGTTGAATCGTTAATACGCTATGGTTTCATAATGTGGGATAAGTACCGACGAAAATAAGGTATTTATTTCACAAAAAAAGTGTATTCGTGCAATATATGGGCTACAACCTGATGAGTCTTGCAGGCCAATATTTAAAGAACTTGGTTTATTACCGCTATCCTCTCTCTATATCTATGAAGTATGCATGTTTGTTAAGAAGCATAAAGACTTATTTAAAAAGGAACAGGAATCTTCGAAACCGGCGAGATCCTCACAAGCTTAAATGACTTACCAAGACGGACTAAATATAGTAAAAGCTGTGTAGCCATGTGTGTACGTATATATAATAAAATTCCAAGAGATTTAAAAACTTTAGATCTTAGTATGCTTAAAAAAAACGACATAAATTGTTAAACACTAATAATTTTTACAGTATAAAATAATTTACTGACGGGAAACATTTTGCAATGTAACCTATAATATTTGCATGCAATGTTATAAGCAAAACATGTATGCTGTAAAATGTATTTTCAAAATAATTTTATATACCATCTTTTATGCAAATAAATATTATTTCTATTTCTTATTAAGTAGACGGGACAAGATTTGTGGGCATAATTAGAGAATAGTAGGATGGCCGGATCACAAAAACCTTGACCAACCTATACTTGTCTATGTCAAGATCAAGGGATATTTTTCGAAAGTTGTGAGCAACAGTGAATAGGGCGTGGGCAGTGGTAACCTTAAAACTGTAATGGTACACATGTTGTTCAACACAACCGCAAACTTTATCATCGCTTGCCCAAAACATTCAATCACGGGAACGTCGAAATCGAACGATCATCAGTTGAACGCAGTCTACCGCTGGATTTAGGCCTGCACGTCTCTGATCTTGATTTTCGGCCACTTTCAAAAATTCAAAATCAATTGTTTGCCTATATAAGGTACAGAAAGTTCATAACATAATTATATTGACCTTTTATTACGCCTTCAATGTCGGCGTGCTTTACAAAATTAATTATTATTTTAAGAAATTTATTAATAACCTGGAATAATGCATGCGAATAGTAAATAATATTAAATTTGATAACAATTAATTCATAAATTACATTGTACTAGAATTCACAACTTATAATCTAAGAATTAAAGTACACTATAAAAACTACTATCCATCTATACCACCACATTATGTATGAGTATTTTTGTAAAACTACGCACATATTAAAGAAATTGAAGGTTTTTTATCGTACTCGGAATTTTATTACACAATTTTATGCACATGATACAACTGTTGATGGATGTGAGTGTGAGATTCGTCTTGGGTTGATATAACTTGTTAGTATTATGAGATCGACGGGCAACCCATCCAGATTACGTATAGCACTACATTAATAAGTAATTGACCAAAGAACTGACAAAATTAGTTTGCTAGCACGGTAAAGTATTTTTTTGTTTATCAAAATTATACGTGTTTATGTGGTGAATCTTTCTTTATTTCACTACAGTTATGAATGCTTTCATAACAGCAGACATTATTGATCTCATATAACCTTGATGTTGCACAAGTGCTTTAGATTTCAAATTACGCGAAGATATGGAGGAATAGTGATCTGAGGCCGTACTATGACGCATTAAAGCCATCAAAGTTCCAGCGTGAAAGAGAGACGGAGCTATATATGACCGATAGCACTATCCCTTTTTCTCAATGGAACCATGATGGCATTAGCACGTCATGGTAAGGTCACAGGGTTGCTATCAACGTACGATTTGCTGCCGTACATCAGATAAAAGAAAAATCTCGTCAAAGTACCAGGTTCGTAGCAGCGGCAAGGATAACTCCCGACACAGATGCGGTTGTTGTAAATTACAGATTACTCAGTGATCTAGCTAGGAGAGAAGCGATTCAACCAAAATAAAATTATTATTTTATATAAAAGGGGTAGGGTTATTTGTACTAGGTATATAGTGGCATCTCCCTCTCACTTTAAAACATTTATGTCTAGGCTAGGGTCTTTACTTACCCCTTTAGCTAACATGAAGAAACTCACCAAGATACCAGGATCGCAGCAACGGCAAGGATGTCTCCCGACATAGCGGTCGGGGCGGCTATCGGCTGAGGTTGCTGACGTAGAGGCTCTTCAGTTCGGTCTTGGGCGTGTTCTCGAACAGAGCGGCACGATTCTGACCTTCGCCCTTCTTCACCCAATGTCCGTAGACGTGGAAAGCACATCCGTCTATCACCTGGAATTGACGACATAGAATATATGTATGAGAAAACTATGACAAAACTTAACAACATACGGGGTGGAAGGGATAGCGACACGTAAACTGTAACCATGAATTCAGCACATGATTTTGAACGCCCCAGCCATGACCTTGATATCTTTTGTATTGCAAATGCCCATAGGTGGTGGTGACCACTTACCAAATTACCATCAGTTGGGCTGCCAGCATATTTGTCGCTCAATACCATAAAACTTGCGAGGGTTTTGTTAGCAACCCGCTGGAGCTAGCGATAGTATTACTTTAGGGTCGCGTTGACGAGCGCCAACACTAGACCAACACCAGATGCTAAGGCATCTTGAGGAGGTATGATTTTCCTGCGTGAAATGGGAATAAGTGTAAACTGCTGAGCCCGCCAGTCTTACCAACCAGTTACTGGGTTGTAGAGGTCAGATAGGCGGTCGCACCATGTAGAAAACTGGTATTCAGCTGGTCAGGCTGGAAGCCGACCCCAAAATAGTTGGGAAAAAGCTAGATAGATGATGATGTTGAAGTCCCCGCCCCTTATTACATGGGACTTAAACACAACTGGCGAAATGTAGGTACCTCTACCTAACTCTTTTGTGAAAACAGGCGTTATGAAGTTGAAGTATAGGTAAGTGTGAGCCGTACCTTCCGCAGCACGCGCATGGTGTAGGGGTCCCGCAGCGCGTCGCCCAGCGGCAGCGCGCGCGCGGCGGCGTGCGGCAGGCGGCGCAGGCGCACGGCGGCGCGCACGGCCAGCAGCCCCACGCGCAGCTTGGCGCGCGCGTTGAACCCGCCGCTCTTGATAGCCTACAGTTCGTTGATTGTATTAGTAAGTGACTAGGAGTGCATAGGAGATTGGTTGTGGAAGACACGACCGGACATTCTCGCACCCAAACCCTCAGCTTTACCTGAATATGACATAGCAGGAAACAGTTCTCAGCCCATACTGTTTTAACCGCCTTGTTGTGAAACTTCATTAAGTTTCTGTTTCACTTTGCTACTTAATTCTGTTCCTAAAAGGCAGTCTGGTTTAACCATCGTTCCACCGTGTTCGACCGCCGTTCATCAGCCTGAATCTGACTGAATATTCCAAATGTTTTCCACAACCAATGTAAGACACCATTATTTAAACTGACGGACGTTACACAAGATAGTAAAAAAGGTTCCAATTCAAAGAACAGACTGATACTGCTTGAAATAAAGAAAATAAGTGTAAGGAAAAACCGTGATACATACATAAAATAACGACAAGGCAGGAAGTCATGCAAACATGCAAAAGAAAGTGAGGCCAAATAAGCAGTAATTTGAGTACGTTTGTTTCTGTGTGAGTGTATGTAAGAGTGTGTGAGTAATGTGAGTGTTTGTAGGTACCCCAAGCTTAAATATAATGTTTTAAACGTTCACAAACAGATTCCCTTCGTACATATACAAAAAAGTTTAATGACAAAAACATTAAGATATCCCCATGTTAATGCTCTGGAAACTAATCTATGGGACTGGTTTTAGTAATTTGGTAAAATAGTAAATAATTAAGAACATTATAGTTCACACAAAATGTTGCATCAATTAATAGATATGACGTGAGTTGCAAATTATGTTACTTTGTAGAATATCATATTTGGACTACTTCGGTCTTTCATCAGCTACTCAGAACCGATAGGCAATATATGCTAGCTGTTTGCTAGTTATATCAATTCTCGAAATAATATAATATTTCAATAGAAATAAAATAGTAGATATAAAGATAAATATTTACACTACATACAAAAATGCATTGTTTTCTTCGAAAAGGGCGTAAAATTATGAAAATACCATGTCATGCATGCCATTTTCCCCAAAATGAAAATTATACCAGAACATAAATTCCATATCGACATCTCGTCATAACTATTACTACCCAATGTTATAAATTAGTCACAATGACATTACCATCGTCAACTGGTCGATCCTAGACATCCGGCGGCCGGAACTGGACAAGGATTTCTTGAGCGGCGTCATGTCTTGATCCCATAACTACCAGGGACGCAGAAATATGTACCACTTGTATTGTGTTTCAACATAACCGCTTTAAGTTATGTGCTCCTTGTTAGGCTCCAGATATTGAAGAAATAAACAAGGAGCTTTGATGTTAATTTTGCTGTGTTAATCGATTTGTATTCAATTATCGATTATATTTCGACTAACTAGGAACACATAAAAGAAGCAAAATAAAAGAAAAAGTTCTACAGTGCGTCATGTATTGTTTTAGTGCACATAGAAAAGTAATTTTAAATGTTTACAACGAAAATTATTAATAATTGCTATTCCGGTGTTCTATTAGTCAAATAAGCTGTTTAAAAATAGCAGTAAAGCAAAAGAAATCAGAAGCGAAATAGCCAATAATACGTAGCAAAATCGATAAAACAATAAAAGTTTTTTTTAAGTACGCGCAAAGCCTTTAAAATTAAATTAAAAATCAGTACACCGAATTGCTAACTACCAGGATAACACAAACTGAAACAGCACTCACCATAGTGTTGAAGAAGGCATGATTGAGCGCCTGGATGATGTCAAGCCTTTCGCTTGGCTCCACCACTAGAAGCCGCCTAATTAGATCTTTTGGGTCGTCTGTAATGCGGTTGAGTTACTTATTGTTATTTTGCAATCAAATTAGTCTGGGATGGTCGAATTCTAAATCATATCGCGTTGACACAAAATTGCGTCGACGCAACGTTGTGTTTGCGATGTGGCTGCGGCGTGGCTTTGATGTGGTCGGTATCGTCCACACAGTTGATTTTGATAGCCGAATGTGGTCCGTGTGAATGAACTATTATATACGTATATATACGTCTATTTGTTGTCGTCGTGGTGTGATTGTGGCACGTGTGTTCGGGCCCTTAACAGTACACGAGAACAAAATCATACAACATTCTCAAAGTTAACTAAAATATTTCAAACTCTCTTGGCCATATTTCAAGCTTGTACGTTAAGAGGTCGCTAAATAAGAAACGCAATTTGAGCGCAAGTGGCTATTTGATTAGCTTGCACTCCACTTGGCGTATTTGGCCACCAAAAATGGCACAAAAAAAAAATGGCACTGGCGAAATGTGGGTGTACTATAGGTACACCTCTGCCTAACTCTTATGGGAATACAGGCGTGATGTTATATGTGTAAATTAACTTTATTTCAAAAGAAATAGGGTCGTCATCAAGTTAGCTTTAAATGAACTTACCAGATATATCCGCCCATTCAGGGCTGGTAAAGGAGTATTTTCCCTCCATAATATTTCGCAGCATCACCATCTGTTTACGATGCCAGAACGGAGGACAACCAACCAGTCTGTAAATACAGACAATAAAAACAAATTATAATTAAATAATTTTCAAAATATGATGATGATGTTAAATAAGATAAAACCTTGTCTAAGCTAGATAAAACGCTTTTTTAAATAGCTTCTGAGACTTCAAAAACTTGCATATACATATTATAAAATGTTTTATACTTAAAATTGTTTTGTAAGAGATACTGAAAATATTAAATACCTTAAAAATGCAGATGTTATAGAACTAATAGAATATACAGGGTCTAATTAAATTAGCTAGCGAAACTCCGCTGACGTGATGGGTATCGATATGTAAACACGATAAAATAAAATTATTTGATGTTTTTATTAGGGTTCAACGACCGCTGGTAGTGTTGTTACATGAAGTATGCGTTGAAAAAATATATATTATCGTGTTTAAATATGTGAAGTTTACAGAAAAAAAAACGGATTTTTTAAACTGATATTTCATGTGATACACTAACTGCGGTCAATGACACCACAAAAAGATCAAACTAATTTAATTTTTGTTTTATCAAGTTTAGATACCCGATACCCATCACGTCTGCGAAGATTCGCAACCTAATTTAATTTAACCCTGTAGTTTAGGAACCGTATAAATAGTGTACAGTTAATAGATACTACATCATTTTTTAACTAAGTACATATAACTAAAGGACCCGTTTTTTTTGGGTGGGAAATCATCAAATGACCTTTCCCGCTCTGGGCGGACCGAGAGGGCGTGTCAGACTCTTACTGAGTAAAACCTACCCGTGTTCCTTCAGTTGCCTGTGCGCCAGGGCCACGGTAACTCTTTCGAACAATCCGCGACCCCGGCAAACTAAAGGACCCTAACATTAGTATTTAAGATATTTATAGTTCCTTCGCATATACTTTTGTGTCTTTGCTAATCAAATGATGAAACTGCTAATGGACAGTTAGCATAACAGGCCTCTTTACACGTTTATCTAAAGGACAATCAAGTTATAGGCATTAAGTGTTAACGAAATTAGTTCTAAGTATTACGAACGAACTCTTTGGTAAAAGAAACATCATCACCGGCCTTGTATTTTCGAACTGTTAGAGTCGACTTTAGTAAAAAAGAATCATAGTCAAGAAAATGAAATAAAAAATATTTGGAAAATCCAATAGTGCACGCCTCATAATCTCATTCGCTTCTATAAAAAAAAGAAAAAAAAAATAGAGAATCTCTATTCTCTAATTAATTGATTATAAAAGAGAGGATGAGATATAATATCCAGCTACTCAGCAATCTTTTTCTGATCGTTTATAACTCTACGGATTTAGTTATGAAAAAGATCAAAGTAACATTAAAAAAAAAACTACACTGAATTAGACCGTGATTTACGAAAGGACTTAGTTTTCGATAATACTGAAGCGTTAAAAAAAATGGACTCGATTAGTTAAGGTTTTCGTGAGTTATCGTGACCACGCCAGGATCCATAAATACAGACACACGGACGTCCACAGAATAATTTTTTTAAACAGTTTTTTCATTATTTTAAATAGCAAAATGTCTTTTGAAAATAACATGCGTGTTGAAACTATTGCTTTTTCTTGTTTGTGTGTGAATATTATTCTACAAGTGCGATATGAAGCAAATAGAGACATTTTTAGTTAGCTCAAGGAATTACTTGTTCTTTGTAAGGCGAGAGTAGAGCACTACCTTACGCGCTTCGCTTATGAGGCGTGCAAAAGACAGCGTTTTATTGATAAAGACTTTTCATATTACACCGACCGAATAGCTCATCACATTAATTACAGTATCAGTTCTTTATAACCTCAAAGATGCAGACAACGATACAAAAAGTTTGATATTGTTTGTATGACAAGGCGATTACGTATATCAAACTATGTCAGTTTCTAACTAATCAGACAAAATTAAACGGTAAACAAAAAAATAAAACTTACAACGTAAACATGATGACACCACACGCCCATCTGGAATGATAAAACAAATTTATGTTAATCGATTGTTTTAGTAAAGAATTAATCCATATCAGTGTATTTGGAATAACTTATAAGAATAGCAATACTAAAGGAAACTTGCAAGATAAACGTGAATATTGTGTCTCAAAAAAGTAAAAAAAAATATATACTAAAAAAATCGAATGCGGAGATTGATCAATGAACGCGGAACCAACATTTTGTATTAATTTAGATCTCTTATTATAGGCACCTAAACTAGTATATTTAAAGCCGATCACATAAACATTAAAATACAATTAATATTTTAAATATTTGGAATACAAACCAATGATAAGTGTACTTTGTTTTAACAGCGAAGATGGTGCTAATTATGTAACAAAGTTGCAAGTAGCTACATCTCAGCTGTCCAATTGATTAAGTGTTTATTTGAAATACATGATATTATACGCCATGGTTCTCGAGAACCAGCTCCGCGAGCTTCAGCTCGTCTGTGAAAATTTTTGTGAAGTGATCTGTCATTTCACTTGATGCTAGTGATTGCCGCAATTGACAGCTAACTTCACTAAGTTTTCACCTTGAGATTTTTACAGAATCGATCGGCTGATGTTGTTAACAAAAACGTAACTAGTTAAAAATGAAGATAGTAACAATCCGAACAGAACTAATCGTTTGTTATAAACTTCAGAGAATAAAAGGGAGTAAACCATGTATTTATGACGTATGTAAACAATACGGACATGCAGAACAAGTTTCATGATTGTGCCCGACCTATAATAGTCTTGATAACGATCAATTTTATGAGTTTCACACACCATTTAAGACATGAAACAACAGAATTGACACTTATCTATAGGACAAGCAGATATTATTACATAACTAGAGAGGGTCAAATGCCAAGTCTTTAAAGATTCTTTTAACAAAGCTGTTTTTTAAATAATATACCAACAATGTATACACAAAATATAACCTGCGTGCATGTTTAATGTAATTTATACGTATAAATATACCAAACCGACTTGAGTTTCAGATTTTTAAGTACCAGGATCGTATGTAATTCAACACGCGTGTGCATAAATTGGACCGGAACATCTAGGTCAAATTGCCAAACATAGAAATTTGTTGCATTCTTCATATAACATTAATTACACGAACAAATTGGATATCACGTTGTATACGAGAAACAATCAACTATGAAAACGAAACGCGAGGTATCGATTTTTGGATTCGATTGGAAATTAAATATTTTGATTCAAGTGACAACTGTAAACCAAATAAAATATGAGGATGCTGTGTTAATAAGATAATCCCTCAGCCGAATTGTAAGTAGGCACAGGGCCTATTAGATTGCGTTATTGAGCATTACATCACCAACCAAGCTACAAGATGACGTAACATCAACCACCAATTTTTCTTGGCTGATGGGATTTGCCAAGTTATAGTTCAAGTTATAACTTACATGTCAACTTCCCTGCCGTAGCCAGGTGCGTCTTCAAACATATTGGCTTTGAGCGTCTCGGGAGCCAAGTAGCCAGGAGTACCACACAGTTCTGAAACATAAGCAAAGCATTTAAATTAATAAATAAATGTATGTATTTGTAGTAAAGCTCTTTCCATAGTGATGCTGTTACAAGACCTTCGACATTAAATGTAGGTTTGCTACTTCAATTGATAAAGTGCGAATCGTTGAGCTCCTTAAGTTCTGAGTTGAGCTGCACGATTACTGACAAATGCGTGCACTGACTGGACAGGTTTACTCAATTTGTGTGGTTTTTCCTTAAAAGACCGTTTCAGACACAAATATACATGGTCTTCACATGATCTGACCAAGATTATGTCTGGATTTTAAAAGAGACTGTGACCTCTGAGTTTGTTTCGGCATTTCTTCTCAAAATAGTCAGATAGGAAACGCCAATCTCATCTAGTTTTTATAAATATGACTGACGTGTTAAACTGTTTGTACAAACCTACTTACAGAAATAAAATTATTAATGATTTATTTATCATTTAAAGATACGATGGGCCGGCCTTTCATTGATGAAGGAAACGAAACGCCAATCACTACGCTTTATTTGGCTGTATCAACATTTTGATTCTTATACCTTTCAACCGTTGCTGTAACCAGGAGAACATAACCTTTGATGACATTAGACTTGAACTCGTATTAATTGTCGAGCTTACGGGAACCAAACTAATAGTGTTAATAGAGACGTGTTACTAGTGTGCTAATACGCTAAATAAGGCGTTAATTATCGTCTTACATACAGCATTTACCTGAGCTACAACAAGAAAGTCAATATATTTGAACAAGTTTAAATATCCATTCGAAGGATTCTACAATAGCAAAAAACGCGCTTTGCCGTGGAGTTGCGCCCTTAATACCTATTTCGATAACAAATTACATACTAATTCTAAACATTGACTCATCAAATAGACAGCATAAATATATCGAGAGAGAGATATATAGCGAAGGTAATGTATGAGACTACGCGGATAGCATAAACAAACAATAGCTCTTGTTCAGCAGGTGAAACCATCGGGTATTGTCTTAGAACCAGTCGTAAGACTAGATGCGACGCGGTCGTAGAGCGTGACCCACGAGTACCACCGACCCAGCCGACCTATTCTGTAAATATCTCAACGTGAAAACTTAAGTGAAGTGAGATGTCATTTCACCTGATGCTAGGGATAACACTATTGACAGCGAATCACTAGTACTAGACTTCACCTTTTTTTTTTGGTTCGGAAGTCATCAAATAACGCGCCGTCGACCCGGGCCTGGTCCTTACCGGACGGCGAGCTACTCATTGCTCGCCGTCCGCAAGCCCGCATCTACGGTGGCCGGGAATCTGCGATGGATTCCCGACGCCCAGGGCGTCTCCTGCGGCGACTAGGAGCGTGAGGGCGCAAAGAATGCCAATTCACTTCACTTAAGGTTTCACGGTGAGATGTTTACAGAATATATCGGCTGTACGGAACTGTATGCAATTACTTTTTTTTTTGATACGATATTTTAAAAATTACATTAACATTATTGATGCCTGATTTGTCAAGCTGGAATGACGCCTTGATAAAATGATAATTTTAAAATCTACGCTTCCAAAAGTGAAATTCCAGACTTCTAGGACGGAGATATTTATTTATTTATTAAAACTTTATGCACAAGTGAAAAAATACTGTACAAAGGCGTACTTAATGCCTGAGGCATTTTCTACCAGTCAACCTTAAGGTGATGCAGAGACCAAACATGGAAGGCGCAATATACGGGATAGATAGCTCGGAAATAACTATAAAATACAAGAATAAATACTAATACATACATATTATAAACAAAATATTTTTTTTCAGGAGAAATAACGATCAGTAGAGGAGAAAACGAATCCAGCGATTCAACGCTGGTATGTTTCGGCCAACTTCTGACTGATATGCTCACGTGCCTTCACTTTAAAAGATAACCGACTGGTTGCCGTCCTGATGTCCAGAGGGAGCGCATTCCAAAGAAAGACCGCCTGGACGAAGAAAGAAGAATTAATGAAGTCAGAACGGTGAGGACATCGTAGACGACGATTGTTGATAGAACGAAGATTTTTAGTATGGGTAGAGCACAAATATTGAATTTGGAAAGTCAGGTATGAAGAAGAAGTGGATTTCTCGAGAACTGAGAACAATGTGGACAGAACCCTCAAGTCTGTGCGCTGACGAACGGGTAAACATTTTAAAAGCGGTCTATGCGGGGGGGGGGGGGACACATGGTCATACTTTACGAAGATTGTAAACGAATCGAATGTAATTTTTGAGAAGGCGGTCAAGTTTATTGAGGAGATCTGCATTCAGGTCATAGTAACACACATCACCACAGTCAATTATAGATATTGCCATTGTTGACATACTTATAGCAAGTTTTGCAAACTAAGTTAACTTAACAGTAATCTCACATTTCTTCAATCTTATCAAGTCTGTTATCAGTAAATCCGCTTTTAAGTTCCTTATAGGTAACTGGGATGGTTGGCTGGTCAAAATAACAACAACCAGTAAGTAGGTAGACATGAGATTTAAAAGATTGACACAAAAAGGCCACGTGGATTAACCGGGTCATCATGTAACTTCTACCAGGGCAGTAAATACACACTATGATAAACGTCTCCAAATCCTTCCCCCATAGTCAAGTATAAAATATTTTACTTACCAAATAGTTTCTCTCCATCTTTGAGCACCTTAGCGAACCCGAAGTCAGTGATCTTCACGTTGAGCTGGTCATCCAGCAGAATGTTCTCGGGCTTCAGATCTCGGTGCACGATGAACTTGCTATGCACGTGTCGCACGCCATCCAGGACTTGTCTGAAAGAAAGTAAACGTGTTTACGAGATATGTTTTCCTGGTAAAGTCAAACCATTTATTTCAAATAAGCACATAAAAGGCACTTTTGAATGAAAAATTTTAGAAAAATAATTGGATTGATTCTAATTGCCCCTTCTAAAAGGTAGTTTTGTATGGAGAAGAATGGGCAAGATACTCCACCGTTACTCTTTTAAAATGTTTTACAAAATTTTGTATAAGTAGGTACATTAATTATATAAAATTATATGTGAAGACGTTGGACCTACAATAAAATTACTATACCAAAATGTTGGTATAGAGAATTGAAAATAAAAGCAATGACAGGTAAATTAGTTATGTGATAAATACCAATATGGTGCTCACATATTTACAAATATTGTAAAAGTAGATGATTTGCCTAAAATTTTAACAAGTAATTCTTAATTTAGTGTGTGAGTAATCACAATGTAAAATCAATGTCATAAAAACTATACAATTAAATTAGCAACCAGTTTGATTATGTCTAGACTCTAGATTCTCCTATGAACCTGGACCAGCATGTTTCCCAATGACACTTAATACAAAAACTACTCACAGGAAATACTAATAATATATTGATGCGGGAAAAAATACACAAAACAATAAAAGGAAAAATATCTAAATAAATTCTAAGGAAAGTATCTAAGTAAATTTGGAAAAAATAAACAATAACTTTACCTCAACCATTTACTAAACAAAACCTCTAAAACTACATTGTAATAATTAACAACAAACTCAACACACGCGATAGATTCCTGCTGTTTCAGGAATTTCTCCTCAAACTCAAACTTGAAGAACACGATCAAAGCCATTTTAAGAAAAAAAACGGAATAACTTAAAAAAAAAAACAACAATAAGTCACTGTGGTGAGGTACCAGGAGACTATTACAGCGCAGAAGTTAAGTCAACACTGGGTTATCCGTACAACGTATAATTTGCGCGAATCCCAGTGTTTATCTGTGCACGCGACTCACACACATACAATAATTAGAATGACGCGGTATGTGCGTGCTATCTACAAGTCTGCCGGACTTTATTAGAGGGGCAATGTATGCTAGATACCTTTTATTCAGGCTAGGCGATTATTAAGACTGATAAAACAAAGGAGGTGTGGCAAATAGCTTTAATAAGAAATTGTACTAGCCTGCCCCCTTTCTGTAAGCAATACATGTATTAGAAATTGATAAGAAATGTTACTTTATGAGTTAAATTTTCTCATTTGTGTTATAAATAACTGTTACAGATAAATTATTTGGCTAACACTGAACTTCGGTCTGAGACTTGTTATTTATAAAATGATAGGAGTCGTTAAGGGGCTCGTGGCAAAAAATATTGACACATTAAAAGATCTTCGATAAATAAATACCAGTTCGTACATTATACGAATATTTTAAATGTTTGACACGGGCCAAGTTACAATACTAATGTTTACCAGCTGCTTAGATTTGGCTAATCCAAGTAACTATTTGGTAAAATGCCAGAGCAATATAAACATCAATATGTTTTGTGTTCTTATCTTAACACAACAAATCCATGCCAATATAAAACGCTCTCAAGTCTCACCTCACTCACTATATTATGGTTAGAGAAACTAGACAAACATTGTAAACAAATAAAAGGAAGGAAAAATAGTGGCTATAGATAATTGGAGAGCTATTTAGTAAAGTAGGTCACGAATTCACGACACTCATTACTATTACACCCGCATACCACCTACAAACAACGCCTGCTATAATTATCCGTTTCACGTATGACGACTGGCTAGTGAAAAATCTGAGCAGATAAATCGCTAATCGCGATAACAATACGCGCGTGTTTTTTTTTACTTTCATGGAAGGTTGGCCATAAAAGTTAACCCACGAGAAAGATTAGAAGGTTATGGGTGAACTTTTTCCCAGTAGTGAGATCATACAGGTAAAAATTGCGTTTTGGAGCAGTTGCCTGCCTGCGATGGAGCGGAATTGTGCGCGCTAATTTTCACCGCGATTTTAGCTCAGATTTGTCCCTAGCCTATGGCGCACTGACAAAACGATAACAACTTACGTAGGCGTCTCAATGGTCTCGTAAAACGTTCTTAAATTTGAAACTACAATAGATGTTTTGTTATAAAATGCTGTTTATCATTGGGTAACCTCCTTTTTTCGAGTACAAGGAATATTTCTATAAATAATTTGTTGTCGATATGGTTTTAAGAGAAAACAGAGCTCAGTGAGGTAGTCAATGAAAGAAAACTCGTATGTTTAGTACAAACTTTAGAATTGGACGAAAACCTTCATTTTCTCTTTACGAATGGGGATGGCTACAGTTTTCGAGACACACTCGCCAAATAGTGCCTCTGTGACAGAGGCACTATTTGGTGATCGCAGGTCGTAGGTACCTTTAAAAGGTATAATAAGTTCTTGCCAACAATCGTTATTACATTCGATACATTCGAATACCAAAAATTAATTTGAAAGATTTGAAGCAGTATCCGCCCAACCGCAAAGACCGCCTATTGTGTCACCCTATGTAAATTTTCTACAATTATATCTGTAAGTTTTATGGTGTACATAATAAAGAGTATTCTATTCTATCCGAATGCACTCATAAATTAATTTAATTTTGTACGGATTCAGATTGTAGAGATTACGAGAAAAAACTGCAGCCAATTGGGTCAATGGCGTTAAGTTACAGATTAGAGGTGACAGAACTTATAGTGAACGTTTTATTAAAGTTTAATTAAAAACCTCGGCCTGAAGGTCCTTCTTACACCTTAACATTAGCCTCAAGCTTTTAAGTAAATATTAAAGTTCTATGTTTTCGTAAATTTTTATTTTGTACTTTTGAGTTCTTTTTAAAAAGGTTTTTACAAACAACAAAATATTTTTTATTTTCGTGTCTCTACTGTGGACCGTTGAGGAGTTCCCTCGTCTGAAATAATCCTCGGTGCAGCAGTCAGGTCATAGATAGTGGACTTTAGAACGAACTATCATAATTAATTGCGTATATAATATTAAGTGTCTGTGCTGTTGACCGCTAAGGAATTCCCTAGTTTGGATCCAATCCTGGGTGTAGAATCAGGTCATGCATCATACATTGTCTTCGAAACAGAATCAACATGTAAAATTTCAACTCCGAAGGATAAGAGGAAGTACTTTTAATTCACCTTGCAAGATTTGACCCATACATACTATTACTAACTAACCAGGCAAGTTATTTAAAAGCTTGTAAAAATGCGGTCTACTCGTAATAAGAAACTGTATGTATTCTTAGCTACATATTTTTGTGTATTCGGTATATATTTATCCCTTAAGATAGGTCAGCGGATTCATCCATAAAGGGCATGAAATGGTATTTCTGACAAGGTGGTTATTTTTAGGGCGACCTTTTCTCCAGACTGAGCACAACTGTGCGCTGTTCTCACCCGATAGGCTACTATTTTTAGCGTCCTTAAATTTTCAAATTTTCAATTCAGAAACCGGGTGTAAATGTGGATGGCTATAAGAATAGGAGAAGAGCAAAAAAACGATAGGAGGGACTGTGTGAAAGATATGACTAGAAAGGGGTTGACTACCTAGATGTCGATTAATAGAGAAAAAATGGAAGAAAAAAGACACGTTGCGCCAACCCCAATAATTGAATGATGAGAATGATGAATTCAGAATCCGGGTATTAGTCTATAATATAAGCTCTATCTGCAGTGCCGACGTTAGAGTAGTGCGCGGCTGGGCAACCGCCCCGATTGCCAGGAGTGAAGGGGTGCCGAAGGGGCTGTGAGCAGGCACCCCTTAACCTCTGGAACCTGCAGAGTACTTTTGTTTTAGTTCGTTTGAAGATAGAAAACCAAGAAAAAAAATTGAGATCTGTTCGCTTGCTCTTGCATCCGACATTCTCTTATCAAACTTTTCTACATAAGCCAACAAAGTAACTCCTATTTCTTTATGAGTGGACATAAGAAAACCTAGGCGGAGTGCTGAGATTTTTCGCCCCTCTACTCTCCAAGAGCCGCCGAAATTTCGCTCAGGGCGCCTGTAATGTTAAAACCAACACTGTCTACCTCCACAAGCCCTACTTGGATGATCGATCTTAGCTTTGATCTATGCTATTGCTGGTATACAATACCGAAGTGCTGTCTAAATCCGGAAATTATGGTAAAACATAATGCAAATGCTGAACTGAAAAATTCCTACCAGTCTTTGTTACATATTTCCTATTACCTTGAGAATGATAATTATTTCTAAAATCAAACTCGGTACTTATCACTTTTACTACTAGGAAGTATCGTTTTATTTGCCTATAATTATTACTTATCTGTACATTATTGTACATTATGGCGAAGCAAAGGAAGAGTTGTTAAAGTTTTATTTAGTTAAATTAGCGCTAGATTTAGTTTTATGTCGACGGTGAAGTATCAATATCTAATAACTAATATTTTAGCGACTTTCACTTTATTGCATATTCGTAGGTAAAATATGAACATTTATATCCCTAACCTGAAATATTTGATTGAAATCATTATCAGTATTATCACCATCACAAACATTTCCTACATTTTTTTTTAAATATGTAACTTTTTGATTAAAATGTTAAAAACTATAGAAATTAAACGTTTTTTTAGCTTCCTGTAAAATCATAGTTATAAAGCTAAACTATATTGATACTACACCGTCGATGTGAAGGTAGGTACACCGTCGTTCACGAGACCTATCTCGAACAGAATTAAGTACTTAGAGGTAGATTGAATAATTGCTTTATTGGTTACTAGCGAGTACTAGCGACCCGCCCCTGCTTGACGAAACATCGAGATTTATTTATTATATTTTAGTTAAATATTAATTTATTACATACGTAAACTTTCCGGAATAAATTCTGTAAATGATAGTGAAAACTGCATCCAAATCCGTTATGTAGTTTAGAAAAAAACGCGGTCACACAGACAGACACGAAAAGCGACTTTAATTCAAAAATGTATAAATAGATTTTTAAGTGAGAATACATTCCTTCTTATATAACTTTAGCAGAAAGATAAAGGAACCTATTCCATATTTTTTTTGCACCCGGAACAAATATGTAATAAATGATAACCTTACACATTTAAAGATAACTGAGATAAGTACCTAAAGCTTATGCCCGATTACCCGTACCCCGGGGCCTACTCACTCTCAAAGTCTGTCAACAAAAATACGGGTCCGTCCGCAAGTAGTTCGATACTTAGCAGTGCACACTACACCTGATTAATTAACTCTTACGGACGGCCTCAAACACATCAAGTGTAAGGACTACTGTCATATCGTTTTGTCATTAATTTTTACTTCGGGCCCCGGACTAATGGTACGTTTGAAAGTGATACGGAGTAGTAAACGTCCGTAATTTCGACAGAAACTACAGACTTCGTGCTTAGAGAGTAGGCCCCCTCAAGCCACAATGCCCACTACATTTCATCAAGCGGGTCGCGTAAATATCACCTGCTATTTTAGTACTGTTAAATATTGTACTAACCGGCCTACCTACTTAAGTTTTATCTATCACCCACATTGTAGAACAACAATGAGCGAATTATGCAGATTGGTTTCACGTCATTAGGGGGCAAAGGATACACGAGAATGGTGAAAGGTTATTAAATGCTCCTCCACACAGGGGCACACGACGCGACCTCTCGGCAAAAGTGATAAGTAACCAGGTTCGTCGTATATAGTTGAAGTTTATTATGAAACCGATGGATATTTTCAAATAAAATTTAACTTAATTAAGAGAAAGCCAACAGTTCATTTATCAATTAAATTTCATTCGAAAACATCCATCGGTTTCTTACTAAACTTCAACTATATCCGACGACTCTGGTAATTTATCTGTTTTGGTGACTGTACATCAATACTTTAATATAATAAAGCAAAAGAGTTTGTTTGTTTGAACGCACTAATCTCTGGAACTACCAGTCCGATTTATAAAAATATTTTTGAATTTAATAGCCCATTTCTTATGGAAGGTAAACTAACAACAACAAACAACAACAGGCTAGGCTGCTAACATAACGCAACGACCCCTATGAGCCGAGCAATAAGAAGAGAAGTCAGAAAGAACACTTAGCGAAATCGAAGTAATAGCACAGTAATAGTGCGGGCGGGGGATGCGACGCGATGCGGTGATAAGAGGGCCGAGGGAGTTTTATAAAAATGTAGCTGTTATTTTAGTATATTGTGTACCTTACGACTTCCACGTGAACGAAGTCGCAGGCAGAAGTATGTTTTCTAAGAATTTACTTGTGAATCTACACCCAACTTGTAGTGCTGCGATGCAACTTAGGAAGGAATTGAGATTCGCGCCTGTGTGACGAAGCCTTTATAGCCACAGATGCATCAAATTAATTTAGATAAGTTGCAAGTGCATGCTGCGAACACTCTAAGACACGCGCGTCATACGCAGTTTGATAACAGATAGATCTTTGTTGCGTAGACAATGGTGCCGATTCTCTTGTACACCGAACTAAACTATCACTAAAATTCCTTACTTTTGGCTATGAGAATCTTAGAGCTATTCTGCAATAAAATATCTCTAAATTTAAAAATCAGTTTGACGCAACTAAAATTTAATTTGACAATCGCGACTCCACATGGTACCTACTTGTTTACCCTACCACGTGATTTTTTTTAGAGCCGGAGGCGCGCATGGGTGGCAGCCTCGGCGTGTTTTATATGGAATTTTTCACTTTTGTACGGAAAATATTTAAAAAAAAATACCTTCGTGTAGAGTTATATAGGTTTAAGGGTTTCATAAAGGGGGTCGAAATTTTCATTATTTTTGCGATAGGACACACCGTTTTCGAGATATACGCAAAATTAAAAAAAAAAACAGTACTGTTTTTGCCCCTGAAGTCGAGGTGTTGTGGTGAATCTTAGTTCATGACAACTAATTTTATTCCACACCTTTTTAATCGCGATTAAAAATAGCCAGATTTAGTTAAGACAACCAAAATTTTAGATTAAAAACGTCAAATTCAGAATAGCAAAATTGCCATTTTCACTAAACTAATTATTCAGTACCATCTTAGTGCTGTCAAACTAAAATATAGTTAAGTTGTGTCACTTTAGTCTGTTTCAGAATAAGAAATCGTCTTTTGACAGGACTAAACAAAATTTTAGTGATTTTTAGTCTAGTTTAGAGAATTTTGTGACAAGAGAATCGGCACCAATGGCGTAATAATAATTTGTATTAGCATGTTAAGGCTTTTCTAATATTACAACTATTGTGATTTACACGTGAGTGTTAGATCACATTAATGTTTTATTTGAACTTCTAATGCATGTAGGAAAGTTACGACTTGAAAGGTAACAAAGTAATGGATACATGCATAATCAGCCTATAATGTATAACTGCAGGGACACAGGCCTTCTCTTTCTATGACAGGGAATGGGCTATAATCCACCCTGCAGGACCAGTGCGGGTTGGTAAAGTAAACTATATTTGGGACTAATAGACAAGGCATTATTAGGAACTAGCTTTGTCCCGCAGCTTCGCCCGCGTGGAGGTCGCCAATTATCCCACGGGAACGTACTACCGGGATAAAAAGTATCCTACATGGTAATCCAGGTTATAAACTATCTGTGTTCCAAATCCGTTCAGTAGATTTTGCGTGAAAGAGTAAGAAACATCTATCCATCCATCCATCCTCGCAAACTTTCACATTTACAATATTAGTAAGATTTTCTCAGAAGCAGTTCAATGGAGATGGTGTTGCTGTTCTGATTGAGAGTTTATGTAATTTATCAAATCACACCAACATAGCCAAGCCATCCTTTGATAACAATTCTGAGATTAGGTGAATAATGTCTCATGAAATAATAACATAACATTCTGTACGTCACAAGCATAACCTTACAGATATGCAAAATTCAAAGAATATAATATATCATCAATCATATATCATAATCAATATATCATGAATAATTAATGATTGCAGCTTCGAAAAAATACTTTTCTAGAATAGAATGATTTTGAAATTACTAATACCTGGTAAAGCCATCTATCTATACTTTAGTACCAAATCGCTTTTGCATCTTGAAAAATGCTTGTGACAGTAACACACACAATATTTTCCTACCTAAATAATAAATGAAAATATAATAAATTGCAGTGAACATACCTCATAATATACCTAGTCTTCTTCTCGGACAGTGTGACCACCGAAGTAAGGTAGTCGAACAGCTCTCCATTCTTACACAGCTCAAACACTAAGAATATGAACGTCTCTGACTCGAACACGTCCTGCAGTTCGACTGAAACAAATTATATTACTTCAGGTGATTTGTTCTAGTAAGTCATTAAAATTATAACTTACGTTAAAATGTGACTTTGCCTGGTAATTTTTATCCAACTACGACAAAGCCAAAAGATGGTTATGGTTTTAGCACGCTATGTATGATTTGATACTTGACTTGCCGCAGCATTTCCTGACATTCTGACTTCCTTAACCTATTTTACACAAGATTAAAATACCCCACTTTTGCTTCTTATAGCTTTTCTAAAGGGCGGCAAAACTAGAAGAAGAATTGCAAAAGAAGAGACAATACCATCAAACCATGCTAATAATACAAAGTTCCAAACATAAATCCACTGCAGGAAATATTCTTCCCCTACTGTGTTTCTAGTCAATAATTAGATAATTCTCAATATTTTTGAGCCGATATCAATAAGCTATTTGTGCAATAAAGAGCCACGAACTCACTCACTAATATAAGGGTGTCCAGCTACCATCCGCAGGATGTGTATCTCCTGCCGCGTGGCGTCCCTCATGGTGTGCGTGTCTACTCCATCCTGGGACTCCTGACTGAGATCTATGATCTTGGCTGCATATTCTTTTCCTGTTTCCTTCTCTATACATCTTCGCACTGTTGAACTTATGCCTCTGTGTGAGAAAAGATGAATAGGTAAAATATTTTCTATAATTTTTTTATTAACAAGTGTGAATAGAATTGTAAATAAACAGAATATGTAATTTTATTGCAGAATATCATTGATGAAACTTGGATAAAAATATTTGCCTGAATATTATTAGAATGTACCTAGGTCATTTTAATAATAATAGCATAGGTAAATCTAATAAAACTTTGATAATAAACATACTTTTTAGCCAAATAATTCAAATGACGAATGCCAACTAAAGAGGTCAAATTTTAGGAACCCTATTACTTTAATTTACTGCAGTAAAATTGATTTATCAAAGGAAGTTACCAGTTTCATCCCCAAGGTCACTCAGAAGACTTATGAGTAACATCACTTGTAATGATGCCCAGACGCTTTAAATAATTCCCTAGTTCCTTAAAATTGGCACCAACGCAACTTATCAAAAATCGCGAGACACTTGTGAGCACCACAATTATTTTCTCACCTGCCTATTATTTCTTTTGGTTCATATCTTGCATAGAATTCTTTAGCCGCATCTTTATCGGGCAAGTTGTCGTCGTCTTCCTCCTTTGCCATCGCGTTCACTGTCGCTGTTATTATATTTTCGTGTACTAATTATACGTAATTAGCCTAGCCACAATGACGAAAGGTTATTGTTGTGAAGTGAACAACTGACAGAACACTTCTTCAGCTTCCAATACTGATGTTAAAAACTTAAATAATGGGAATTAAAACACTGAATTAATAACTGTATATAAAAAAATATGCACTCTAATCTGTTTGTACGTTTGGATTGATGCCAATAAACTTAGAAAAAATATCAATTATCGTATCATTGCGTACAATCACAAAATTGTGAACGGCTCTATCTGTCACAAAATGACAATGACGGACAAATGTCTCTCTAAAGTAGTGCTGCCAACTCCAAAAGTTCAAATTATCTCCTAGCAAAATTATCGTACGCACGATACTACATTACATTTCCAGTATAAGCTGACTTCGTATTGTATGAAAAGCCTACATAATGCAAGGTCAGCTAAATCTGGAAATGTACAGCTGTAATAATATAATTTATTCAGACAACCAATGATCCATTAAAATTTGAATTTACATTTCTAATGTTAGTAACTTAAAAACTATGTAAGTACCAAATAACTAAGAGAGACTTAGTTCTCTGGGTGAGGCTCCACACCAGTGGGCTGTCTAACTTATTGCCTATGTCATTCAGGATGCTGTTACTGCTCCCACGCAATCTGCTTAGCAGTGAGGCTGTCTTTTTGCGCCAGGTTGCATCAAAGCCGTCCGTGCGCGACTCAGCGAACATTGTTGACGCACTGCAGAAGCGCGGCAGACGTAACAGCGCCCTGTAGGCGTTAGGTAGGATATGTCGTCGTGTGTACAATAGGATAAAACCCAAAAAAAAGTTATTGTTTTTTGGTAATTTTCGTTTATTTTAGTTTGACCCATTATCTCAAAGAGTAATATACGTAATATAGGTTCATCATCTCGCGTGTCGACTAATAGGTACCAGTTAGTTAATTGCGTAACATACTATCAGTAGCAATGGCTTTAATTTTGACAGATAAACAACGTTCATTGCGTTAATTACGTTGTTGACAGACACATTTTTCGAACATATCAAGCAATGGATTAGCAATATTCTTTAAAATGTTTCAGATTGTGATTAATAGTGTTACCCGATTAGGGTGCTGCTTGACTACACATGATAATAAATAACAATTAATTAGATACTACAAACAATGCTAGTGGCTCTAGCAGCACAAACCGTAAGTAAACAATGTTTTCTCACAGTTTTTAAATAGTGACGATTTTGTTAGTGACTAAACAAACAGAAAAATACGGTGTCACGGTATTTAAATGATCAGTGCATTACACGGTGATTTGAACAGAAAACTATCCCTCGTGACGAATTCACGTCACAACATGTGGGGACATAAAGGAACTAACGCACGCTCTCTCTTATTTAATTATTAGTACAAGTCTTCTACTTATTTTAAAGCAACATGGCAAGAAGTTAGTGATTCAACAAAATCTCACTAAATCATTTTTAATATCCTATCGTTCATCGTGCATCGTATAAAATATCATACGCCCCCATAATTACTACCGTGCGGCAACACTGCTCCGAAGTCCGAGCCCGATCAGTGATCTTGTCTTTGGCCAAAACAGACCATAGAGAAGCCTTGTAGCTGGAAACACAGGAAACAGCGCCATCTGCACAGAACCATCCGCGCAATCCCACATTGTATCGGGTTCATCGGGTTATTGAAACATATCAATAAACTCAAATAACAAGAAGGAAAGTAGCCGAAAACTCATTTTTAGAACTGGAATAGAACATTGGTAGTTTATTTTCTACTTTCGGAAAAAAACATAATAATGAAATAAAAATCGAAAATGATGGTCAACAACAAAATACAAATTAACACCCACAAACATCCCTCTCTTGACAACAGCTGTCCACAGCTGATTTTACTCTATGTCGCCTAGTTTTTGTCTCTTTCATGCCTAAGGCAACGTAATGTCAGAACTAATCCGATTCAAATCATGTTTTTTCTCTTTTACTCGTGTCCAGACAGATAGAGGTAAAAAATATTTCAGGCTCAAACTGTAGCCTTCTTCGTATTGACATGTCAATCTCTGTCCTTGTTTTACGATTCTTACTTGGTCGTTCGGTATGTTTTCGTTTCGCTTGTTGTTCCGTCCCGATGGTCTGCACTTTTCAGTGTTTTGCAGATTATCTTTATTAGTAGTAATATCCCGTGATTAGTTTACGTGGACTGTATTTAAAAGGCTTGGATTTCGGTGTTTAGTTCCTAGCAGCGAGATTTTCTGACCAGGTAAGGAAACTACGCACAATTTTTCTTGTGACAATCGTGTTTTGTACTGTTGGTACATAAAATATCTTTTTGACAACCTTGAAGCAATAAAATACCAGTTTGGTTGGTGCTATTTTCTTTGTTCATAATGTATGTGAAATCAATTGATTTCATAATGGTATGATCCTTGGTAGCCTCTTGCCCCAAATACCTTTTAAAGTGGTGTCTATTGACTTTCACTGCTGTTAACCACACAATTTTTCCACGATTCAGTAGGTACATATTTTATTTTTTCCTTTTTAGTAGTAGTAAAAATGCCTATAAAATTCCTAATAACCATATTTTTCCCTGACATAGAACGATGAAACAATTCTTATAGACGGCGGCACCTTGTATAAAATATTCAAGGACTATTTGTTTATTATATGTAATTGTGTAGGTATGTTTTGTAAGATATTTTATCTCTGAGCATATTTTGATTGTTTTGTCTCAACAAATACAAGGTCAGGTGTTGATAGGCAACACAGTGATATCAATACTAAACATTAAGATTTTGGTAATCAAACATACATTTACCAGTACTTAAAACCATAAAATCAGTCAAGTGAAAATCAATAGCTTTATATGATCTTTAACCCCAAAATTACAGGTATTGGTACTAGGAACACAAAGATCAATAGTAGATTATGTAACAGGATGTAATAAGCTGTCAAACTGTGTTCCTGTCCACAATAGAAGTACTTACTGTAATTGTCTGGAATTCACATAGCAGAGACAGACACGTTGGCAGCTCTAGAATTTGAAAAACTAAACATAAAAGATTAAAAATCAAGCACTTATCAGGCTAGCTTTGCTGTTATAAACCCTAATTTTGGTCCTAAAGATTGCATCTAGATATATTAAAATAAAGGAAAACTAATAATTATGTATTTCTTCAATTTAACCTCTTGAATCCCGGGTATTGAGACACAATGATTATCTATTGTGTCTCGCTCAATACTACAAAAGTTAAAATACAGCAAAATTATAAATTCAGTACCACATTACATCACCTGTGTAAATATTTTTTTGACACAAGTAAATTAATATTTACAATCTCATTACTATGCAATTGACTTAATTAAATAATAAGCTGGTCTGTTATATTCCCGTGTTGTTTCATATTCATAAAACACTTATAAAGCAAAGGCAAGTTTCTCTCTCGAGGCATAATAAATTAAGTACATCAACTATGGGTCACATCATCATTACAGTATCCCTGCAGGATAATGTTGGCAGATAATGGTCAACCCATTGTGTCGGTAAATTCCCAATCTCCCTAGCCTTTTTTTATGTATGTTGGGGTTGGCGTTAAGTCTAGCCAGTTGCAGCTGAATACCAGTATTTTACATGGAGCAATTGCCTATCTGACCTCCACAACCCAGTTACTGGGTAACACAATACGCCTTGGTAAGACTGGCGGTTGTGTCATTAATTTATATTTAAAAAAAAACATATTTCTCAAAGTGGTTTAGCAAGTTGAGGAATAGGTTTCTCTAGGTTTAGTGTCAGGATTTGGCATGCAACGCTGTTTTGAATACCTATGTTATAGACATTTTATTATTTTACCTTGTAGAAAACTGTAAAATAAAGTTTCTAGTGCTCAAACCTCATAAAATAAGAACTACAAGTTACAACAGCATTAAAAGGTATTTTTATTACATTGCAATATTGTTATTATATCTGCCTTATGGCCTCTTATACATTGCACCTGATGACCTGACCATAAATGACCTTTTTGTTAAAGCTGTTCAAATATCAGACTTGAAGTTAGTTGGCGAGTTATTGCATAGATGGCGCTGCTTGTTGTAATTGTAAATGAATGAGGTGTGATGATAAGAAACTATTAATAATCGATTTAGTGTCACGGAATTTATATTATGGTTAGCCATTAGGAATGTATTCTGCCTCGCGACTTCATTAGCATTTAATGTTTTTTTTCCGGTTTAATAGCCCTTTAACATTGTCCAGATACTAAACTAAACAACCAGTCCGGTCTTGCATGCGTAGCTTGGCCTCTATAGAAACGGAAGACAAAATGACAGATTGTAGAAAGATATCTACGGCGCGGCGCGAAGTCAAAATTCAAGATGGACTTTTTGTTAAATAAGGTTTTTTGTCTCCTCTTCGTAGGGTAGAGATAGAAGTGGTCATGCTATGCATGCTGTCGTGTGATCACTTGTCTCAGGGACCTACTCACGAGTCACCATCCTGCTCTTATACCAATTTCCTGTTGTCGAGGTAATCTAGAATCGGAATTAGTTTTTTAGGTGGAGCTGAGCTATAGTTTAACAGAAACAGAAACCAGAACAGCCTTTTTAAGCCTGATTTCACATGTGTACAACATTATAAACGGAATAGGATCTCATTAGATGACACAAGGATATATTACATCCGACTATGAGCTCGAAGGAGCTATCCCAAACCCACGCTAAACTAAATAAACCTGCAGCATTTGCGTTGGCGCTACGTAGACGAGGACATGTGTGATGATAATTAAGATTACTACAGGACCTCACCGCAAGTTTTATAATGCCTAAAAGTATATAATCCACTGCAGTCAACTCAACTGAACTCAACTTAAAGCATTTATTTCAAATAAACCAATTACAGGCACTTTTGAATTGTCAATTGCCATTCCAAAGCGGAAGAACGGGCAGTAAACAAAATCAGAAAAATATATATGATATTCTTCAGGATATATGCTAGTTAGATAGTGTGTTGAAAACATAATACAACTAATGTGATACGATAGAAAAATATTCACGAAGATAACTCTAAAAAAATCTTTTAACGATTAAATACCTTACTAATAATAGGTCTTTACCTATGAAATTGCCGTTTTGTATGAAAAAATTTAAACGAATTTTTTTCATGAATTTTTTATTTGTATTAATCGAAGTAATCACCCATGCAATCAATGCATCTTTGCCATCGCAGTGGCAGTTTATTGATGCCCTTCTTAAAGAAATCAGCTGGACGGGAGGCAACAAATTCTTCAAAGGCATTTTGTACTGCCTCTCGGGTATTAAATTTTTTTCCCGCCAAGACGTTATCCAAATTCTGGAAAAAGTAGTAGTCTGTAGGCGCAAGGTCTGGTGAGTAGGGCGGATGACGGAGAGCTTCCAACCCCAGTTCTTGCAACTTGGAGACCGTCTGCTGTGCAGTATGAGGTCGCGCGTTGTCGTGCAGGAGCAGCGGAGACGAGCGATTGACCAATGCTGGTTGGAGATGCGCCAGCTTCTCCATCATTGTGTTCAATTCTTCACAGTACACATCTGCAGTAATGCTCACCCCGTTTGGTAAGAAGCTGTGATGAATCACACCGGCGCTAGACCACCAAACAGTGACCATCACTTTTCTAGGGGTAAGTTTTCGTTTAGGGCATTGTTTAGGTGCTGAACCAGGATCCAACCAACTTGCTGAGCGCTTACGGTTATCAAACAGAATCCATTTTTCATCGCAGGTAACAATGCGGTTCAAAATTCCTTCATTTGTGTGTCTGTTGAGCAGTGCAAGGCACGTCTCGACGCGTACTTCGCGCTGGCGAACATTGAGTTCGTGGGGCACCCATTTGTCAAGCTTTTTTACCTTGCCAATTTGACGCAAATGGACCAATATTGTTTTGACGCTAACGTCGAAAGCTGCTGCTAATTCAGCCGTAGATTGTGTATCATCAGCTTCCACAATCGCCTTTAATTCGTCATTGTCGACCAAAGTCTTCGGACGACCGCGAGGTTCATTTTTCAGGTCGAAATTTCCAGAACGGAAGCGAGCAAACCAATAACAGGTGGTGCGTTGGTTTGTAGTGTTAGCTCCGTAAACGTCGTTGATGTTGCGTGCCGCTTGTGCCGCGTTTCTGCCACGACGGTACTCATATTCCATAATTACTCGAATTTTTAACGTATCCATGATGACGAAAAAGATTGAAATGCGATGAAAATGTAACACTAATCAATAAAGAAATGACTACTTTTAGAAAAAAAAATCCATGTTTTTAAAATAAAATTAATTTGAAATTAGAATTCTTTAGCCAAACAAAAATTATTTTGATTTGAAATGGCCAGTACTGCAGAACGGCAATTTCATAGGTAAAGACCTAATATATACATGCGATCATTCTGATATTTGTCAGACTATTCTTCAAGCAACATAATTAACGTACGTAATAGCGTTTTAATTATTCAATCAGTAGATTTTTTGTAAATAGATAATGGCTTCATATTTTGCAATAAATTACCAGCGTTGTGTCATCGCAGTCCGACAATGACCGCGCCTTAACTGTTGTCAGCCTCTTAGGGACGTCTAGATCCGCCCCTCCCCTCACCACAGTTCAACCCCCCTCAATGCTCTACTGACTAGTATATCCCCCCTTTCCCGAACAGTTCTGGGAAAACAGTGAATGTTATTGAAGCGAAGCGAATTTTATGAACTTACTAGTACTACGCTTTCCTTTGAAACGAGAGTAAAACTCATCCCAGATATTGTTGTTTGTGAGCTGGATGAATTGCCTTTTGTTTTCTGAAATGGAATTATTTTGAAAGCTTTACAAATGCCGGTGGATAAAGCAGAAAGAGTGGCGCAAAAGATAGCATTGTACACCTGTTATCAGCAGTGGTTTTTGTAAAATGAAGGGCTGAATTTGAAACCGGAGATAGAATTAGATACACCTTTCATTGTAAGTGTTCAGGATTGTCACCATGACTTCCAGATAATCAAGTTTAAGCCAATTCAAATCAAATTCAGACAGTTTATCAGATCAGCTTGGTTAGCTAATTCTTGGGGTGGTTCCTTCAACTTGAATTCCAAAGTCGTCGCAAAAAGAGAACTTTTCCTTTTACGATCTTTATCTCGTCGTTAACTTATTGGATAAAGCTCTTACGTTGGGTCCTTACTATCAGTTTAAATGCAATAATTAATAGGAACACAGCAGTTTCGAGTGACCCATTAACGATATTCTCTGATATCGCGTTGTTAGTGAAACAAATTGTTATGATTACAATAAACGGAAATTGTGATATAGGACAAAACTGGAGACACAGTGTATTTATTTTTAGAAATTAACTAGCTGGTGCCCGTGGCTTCGCCCGTGTGTATGTCCGAAATTATCTCATGGGAACGTGCTACCGGGACAAAAAGTAGCCTATGATACTCCTAACAGCATCAGCTATGTGCCAGTGAAAGTCCCGACCAAATCGGTCCAACCGTTTCGGAGATTAGCCGGAACAAACACACAGACAGACAAAAAATTTTAAAATTGTGTTTTTGTTATAAGTACCATATAATGATACTTTCATAAGCATTTAGTAAAAAGCTGTTTTTTTGACATTACAAACAGACACTTCAATTTTATTTAATTGTATCTAGATAGATTTTATCAATATTGGAGACCTTCGGAGGGCCGTTAATTACAAGAGCCACGAGTAAGAGGTTCTGCTCGAAATTATATCCAACATTTCGGGTGGAAATTGAAGGGTAGGTAAATATTTCAACTGAGACATTGGATAGTTCAGTGTCGGAAAGAAAATTAACCGGTAGTAAACGGTAGATACGATTGCCCCTCACTGAATCAGTGTCCTTCTTTATGGAGGTTATTTAGGTACGCTTCCTAGGCGGTACTTAAATATTCCAAAGAATATCGCAGATTTTTTTCTTATCAGCTGCAGACAGACGCACCCAGATTGAGTTAGGTCTGTCTCCTAAAATTTTGTTGGAAGAAAGATAACTCTTCCAATATGATCTTCAGTTCACTAGGCAACAAACTCACATTAGGACAAAATGGTTCACCTCTAGCAAAAACAAAATGGCTGTTGAAAATAAAAGATATACAGGTACAGTGTCTGCTTATTATTTTATTAAAGGTCAAATGAAACCGAATACATCTAGATGAAGTCGATCAGATTTTCGATAACGCTGATTCGATTGGACGTTCAGGCTTCAGAAAATGATATTTTTTACAAACTGGGTTATACTGGGTATCATAAAAGAACTAAATGACTGCGTAATAGTAGTTTGCTGTAATCCATGTTAAGGGGACTACATGACCTAAACGCAAAATTTATAATGCCTAAAAATATACGATCCACTGCAGTAACCAAAATCAGAAAAATATATGATATTCTTTTGGATATATGCTAGTTAGATAGTGTGTTGAAAACATAATACAATTAACTTGATGTGATAGAAAAAAATCACGAAGATACCTCCGAAAAAATATTTTAACGATTAAAAACCATACTAATATACATGCAAACATTCAGTTTTTTTGTCAGATTATTCTACAAGTAACATACTAACGTAATAGTGTTTTAATTTTTTAGTCCAATGAATAGATTTTTTGTAAATCCATAATTGCTTCATATTTTGCAATAAATTACCAGCGTTGGATTGCATAGAAAAGAAAGAGACGCGCGATGCGTCTCTTTCTTTTCTATGCAATCCGACAGTGACCGCGCTTTAGCTCTTGTAAGCCTCTTAAGTTTTTAACCGAAGTCCGCAAAGTATACAGTTTCTAATACTTCTTTCTTATATTTGATATAATGAAAACATGGCATCAAAGTACAGCAGGGTAATTGCATAACACATTAACAGTAGGAATGGCTTTCATTTTGACAGTTCAACAACATTCATTGCGTTATTTACGTTGTTGAGCAGACAAATTTTTCGAACATATGAAGCAATGGATTAGCAATAGGCTTCAAAATGATCCAGATTGTGACTGATAGTGTGTACGCAATTAGGGGGCTGGTCTTTGGACTCATTCAAATCGTTAATCGCTTACTAATATTTCTCTTGTCCATTATTAAGATAATATATATAGATAGAATACTCTTTATTATGTACCTACGCCATAAAAATACATACACATAACATCACGTCTGTATTCCCCGAAGGGTTAAGCAGAAGTGTACCTATAGCACACCCACATACCATACAAATCATAAAAATTACAGGTATAAATGTAGAAATTTTACTAGGGGTGACCACAGTGGGCGGTCTTATCGCTAAAAGTGATATATTAAAGACAACCTTAAGCTCTGGTGTTTGGACAGGATCCGTTATTCTTCCTGCATTTTTATCCCCCAAAAATGTTAAGCTTTGCGTACTCTTTATGTGCTTCCTTAATCCTTACTCAGTTATTTCAGCGCCCCAAAGCGTGACTCGGTTTTTAATGCAAGAGCTCGAATTTCCTGTATCTTAATGAAGCAACATTTTCTACACAATCTATCAAGAATCCAACTAATCCCCGTTCTGGTTGTCGTTTTGAGACTTACAATAATAATTATGAGCATGTTCTTTCTACTCGCTCTGTAATTCCACTTACATTACCTTATTAGTGTGCTCACACGGTGTAAAGATAGATCACGTTACTATCAAATTATATACTGCAGTTACACTTATCTCTGAGACTGAGAGGTGCTTTCTTGATCCTTTGTAGTGCAACTGCGTGAAGCAAGACATTCCTGTCGCTGGTATTAATTTTGTAGATCAAAAGATCAAAGAAGGGCGTTTGTTTTAATTGCTCAAGCTATCCTTTGATCATTTCCATTTTCAAAGGATCTTCGTTTTTGTAAAGGGGTAAAATTTACTAATTTAGTAACAACTAACACTTGAAGAGTACCAGGGCGATATAAAATGCAAGAAGAACCTTGCATATATATACACTATTTAATGCATTTTAACTTTAGAGATATGAAAGCCACGTTCAAGTAAAAGATAAAACCAAGGATGACAAGGCGGCACAGACTAGGTGAAGCACGAGGGCAAGATTAAAGGGACCTAGAATTAGGCACCCGTATCTGTTCTGATTTTCTGAATTACAAAATGTTTTAATCTCTTGTTCACGGGCAATAACCAAGGCACCAGCCGCAGCAGCAGCAAAGAGATATGAGATATTAAGAACAATTTTGATGAACATATCGCAGATATAGGCTGTTTATCTCTTTTTAACGATTTCTGCGAAAACTTTTTGAGCAATCTGTTGAGACTTTAGTCGCACTTGGACTTATAGTTGCTATTTAATTTTGTCAGGCGTTATAATATAACCAATTAAATTGCTTGTATGATCTTGTTTACTTTATAGTACCTACAACTGCTTTTTCTGCGAAATGTATTGCGAGATTATCAGTGAATAGCAGTCTGGTATAAATACGGACCTCTATAAAGCCACCAGATTTATTGTCTTCACTACCATTCTTTATAGTCTGCAAGAGATCTAAGCCCCTGCAGCTGTTATGGGTTATGATTATGGTCTATCTAGATCAGAGGGCCTAGACAAAGTAACATTCGATTAGCGACGACGCTAGTAGAAAATCCAAAAAATGTATAGGGTTGACATAAGCTATCGCAATGTCACGTGATCATAAGTCAACGAATAGAAATTAGCTAGACAATGGTGCCGATTCTCTTGTCACAAAATTCTCTAAACTAGGCTAAGAATCACTAAAATTTAGTTTATTCCTGTCAAAAGACGATTTCTCATTCTGAAATAGACTAAAGTGACACAATTTAACTATATTTTAGTTTGACAGCACTAAGATGGTACTGATTTATTAGTTTAGTGAAAATGGCAATTTTGCTATTCTGAATTTGACGTTTTTCACCTAAAATGTTGGTTGTCTTAACTAAATCTGGCAATTTTTAATCGCGATTAAAAAGGTGTCGAATAAAATTAGTTGTCATGAACTAAGATTCACAACACCTCCACTTCAGGGGCAAAAACAGTACTGTATTTTATTATATTTTTTGCTTATATCTCGAAAACGGTGTGTCCTATCGCAAAAATAATGAAAATTTCGACCCCCCTTTATGAAACCCTTAAACCCATATAACTCTACATGTAGGTATTTTTTTTTAAATACTTTCCATACAAAAAGTGAAAAATTCCATATAAAACACGCGGAGGCTGCCACCCATGCGCGCCTCCGACTCTAAAAAAAATTCACGGGGTAGGGCAAACAAGTACCATGTGGAGTCACGATTGTCAAATTAAATTTTAGTTGCGTCAAAATGATTTTTAAATTTAGAGATATTTTATTGCAGAATAGCTTTAAGATTCTCATAGCCAAAAGTAAGGAATTTTAGTGATAGTTTAGTTAGTTTAGTTAGGTGTACAAGAGAATCGGCACCAATGTTAGCATCATTCGACTCAGGAAACGAATCGACAGCATCGAAGGATTACTTCCATATAGATGCGTAGCCAAGTGGCACTTTTTGACAAGCGTTTTCGCTAGTTTTCGATTCGTATGATAGAGACATAAGCGGTAGCGATTGTAGAAATAGAATCACTCTGAAGCGAATGCCATTTCTGTAGGCCCTCAGGCCGTAGGTACACCGGAGCCGAGCCGTGAAATGATCTAGTAATAAATTCCATCGTTATCGATAACTGTGTAGCATAAAATGAAGCACCGACGTTTGCGATATTTGTGTCTGTAATCGCATCAATTTGAACAATCAGTGAACAATCTACTCCTAGGCCGTTTTTTAACCATTCGAAGTAATATGTAAATGCTCAATGTTTCGTGCTACACAATTACACACAACAACACATCATAATTTATTCAGAGTTTACAATATTTCAATATTTTTTTCATCAATATTTTTTTTGAGCATTGGGTAAATGGGAATTGTTGTTTCAAAGAGGACACAGGGATGTTTGATCGACATAGGAATCTATGTACCTGCCTAGCTATAGGTAATTTACGTAAACTACGTACAGAATATACAATGGATGTAACTCACTCTGTAATTAAATGTTACATAGCTTGACGTACATAGCCGTAATGACTAATAAGATACAGCAGTAATTTAAATGCAAAATTGGTAATGAAACTGCATGACGCTGAGAATTCTGTGTACTTTGCAATTGTAGGACGTAAGTTAACATTTTCAATTATCATAATAATGCAAAAACGCTTTGGCCACTCTCGTAAGATTCCCATGCAATTCGTATTTCATTCTAGTTTATTGCTTTAGGTCTAATAAAACAACTACCAAGAATACTCAATGAGAAGACCTTATCAGAACTTATTAGTATTACCAGTAGTACTCGAATAATGACAGTAATGCAATCATCTTTTTAATACAAGGATAAAATTTTGTCGTTCACATTGAGTCATTTAAGAATCTTAAACATTGCAGATTAATTAATCTACCGGGTTTTGGTGCAGCAAAGTTAATTAACGGATAAAGTGTATCGGCAGTTAACAGCTCGAAGTTAGTAACAACAATATTCTTGTTGAAATTGAATGGTAATACAATCACATTTTGTGCTGCTAACTGGTAGAAACCCAAGTGTTTGGAAACCATATTTAATTAGTACTAGTATTGTAAGTTATTAGTTAATTGCAGCGGCATTATTTGTAGTGTTGTTTTGGCTAATTGCGTAATATTATGTACACAACGTTCTTTGGGTGGTCTCCAAGAGTCTTTTTTCAGTGATTTACGGGTTCAGGTTTAACCGTCCTTGAATTTAAATACTTGCTTCGTAATCCAGCCGCAGTATCTGATATTACCTGTGCCAATCTGGAATTTACATAAAAGCATTCCAGTAAACCAACTATTTAAAAGAAAAACAGCTAGACCTAATTGGTCGTTGAATTTTCTGTTACTGCAGCCATTTACTGCACATAACTTAAAACTAATTAGCATGAAAGTTGCATTGTTTTATCTTTTCCGTAAATCTCGAAGAGAATGAAGCAATCAGCTAACAACACAACGTTTATAAACACAGTGTTGCTGTGGTTACTATTTAAAATATGTTACCGCAGTTCCTGAGAGTGCGTTGAACCGCCCCCACCCTCAGTCTATTTTCTAACTCGACCAACGAGTTCCTACGAGGACATGACACCGTCAATTGCGATTGTCAATGTTATGAATTTGTCATAATTTATGAGCAAGCCCGTAAGCCGCAGTTATGCAGTTTAAAGTCCAAGCGACTGACTCAGTTTTGCAATTTCGTCGCCTGCGTCAATTTCCTACAAATGGACTCGGTCCTCGATCCCCCTGTTCATTTATTGAATCTATTTTAATCTTGAGCTTACAGGGATTGCATGATTCAACGCATGTACAAACTAAATAAAGTTTCACTGTGACAGCCAGGTTTTCTCCTTCAGTACTCTTAATATTTAGCTTTCAAATGGCGCAATGAGATAAAAATTCAGAATGTAATCGACTGCTTAATTGTATGCATTTATTAATTACGAAAGACAATTAATATAAACGCATCAAGGACGAATATTAACTTTATGCCTTGGAAACAGGTTTTTTAATTGACTTATAAAGACCACATTTTTGGAATTCCTGTGACTTTGTGAAGTACACAAGCTGGTGTAGATTACAGTGTGTTATTTAAAAAGCGTTGCAATCTTTTGTTTAAAAAAAAATGCGTTGTCAGATATAGCTTTGAACGAAAATAAAAGCCAGGTCCCGCTGCTCAAAGTTGAATATCAAATTCAATGTCCTACATTCATTGTCCAAAATCTGATGCGGAGGTTTTTTGTTACATTACACCAAAATTTACGTTGAATAAACTTAGCTAGTCATGCTTTCACATTCTGGTTTGAAAATAAAGGCAAACAAACAAAATTTAAAACCCACGCACCTCAGATATCACAGCTCAGACGTGAACGTGGCGTGGCGTGGGGTGGGCTCAGGGTAGCTGATTATGATTACGAAATAATACATTTACTTGCTTGAGGAAGGATAATGTTTACGAAAAACAACACCTGTATTTTTTGCAGAGCTAATTTACTGTCCGAGGTATATTTTTTCCTGAGCTGCGCCAGGTCAAAGTCCAGTGCACGCCTGATCGCTCCGTTTGATTGAGCGTAATGTCCACAGACTTCCATCGGATCGCTTACAGAATTGCGTATTTCATGCTTCAATTGTAATTTCATATTTTATTAAACTGAATATTGTGAACGTTTTCTGTGTCTACATGATTCTTATTGTGTAAGAAGTGCTCACATTTAACGATCATCTCATGAAGCAGTTGCAGAATAAAATGCTAATAGGTAAAATACAACGTAACAATCATGTGCTAGTACTGAACCTAAATTCCTGTACTAGAAAATCCCCTAGATTGAGGAACATTTTGTTTTTGGCACCAAAATTTTATCAAGACATTGTAGGCGTCTTAATCGCACCTATCAGTTTTGATATCTACCATGTAATAATGATAATACGTGATAGTGAATAGTTTATTTATAAACATGGCTTATAATTACGGAGTCGTGTTTAAAGGATAACATGTAGTGATGTAGCTGACCTCCCTGCGGGGCGATCACTGCCTACTGTGACATGGCTTGAGTCACACATTTTATCACAGTTTGGGCGATAAAACCGTTTTGTCGTAAATGCTAGCACAGCGGCCACGGCGCACAGTGGTTCGAAATCGACGCTCCGTGGACATTGAAATCAAAATTTCTTTAGACGAGAAATAAAAATCGGAATGGCTTTATTTCAGTATTATTTATAATATTTGGTAATATGACAGCTATAGACAGCACCATCTCCGAAAAAAAATATATTTAATATTTTTTTGTATGAAGAAAAACACAAAAGTCGTTTTTTCTCATAACTTAATAAAACTTAAAGCCTGCGGCTTACATGGGGTGTTGTCCTACATGAGGCGATTCCGAAATGCTATAACACGCACACCCATGCGCGCCGCTTCACTCACAGCAGAGTGTTGAATTTCGAGAAATTCAGTTAGAGATTTTTACGTTGATTTATGTGTGATCTTGAAAATATACAAAGTAATTGACTTTAGTTTGCTAATTTGATTAGTTATAATGAGAAATAATGGAATATACAATATAAAAATACTAAAAAAAACACTCAAATTGAGACTCATTTACAATATAAATAGATTTTGCAATCTTTCTTATAATAATTTAATTCGGTGTTAGTAGATACACAGTTTGACTTCTTAATTAACATTAAAAAAAAAAAGTACAAAAACTTATAACTAATACAGAAAAATACTAAGAATAAGCAATTGTATAATTGAGAAATATATTATTTCACCACTTCACTCAGAGCAGAGTAATGAACTTCAAGAAATTCAGTGGATTTCTCGAAGGAATTTAATACTATATTATTTGATATCTTTGGGATAGGTGCACATACCAATGGGCAACGATAATTACATAGTAATGATTGTTTGATGTAAGCTGTTCGTAATCTCAAGTTTAGCAGGAAATCAATGCTTAATGCATGCTAATTAACATAAGATGGTAATTTAGTCTCATCTCATTAGTGCATGTTGCAAATATTGTTAACGAGTTAAGATACATTAGTTAAGGGCTATTTTTACGAAGTGTTTAACTAACTACTATTAATTAAGATACGATTAAGAGGGTACTTTTATATAAATAGGGACAACATCGTCAAAATCATTAGTTTTTGTCAGCAACTGTTCGCGCTATAACATTAACTTCTTGCTTACGTACTTACTTATTATCATGGAAGGATTTTATACAAATTTGGACATATTCATATTTGTGAAAACAAAAAGTTGCTTTTCGCAGCCTAGTATTTTGTTAGAAGCACTTCTAACCAAAGCGACAAATTTGTCTGAAGAAGAACAAAAAAAATTAAAACAGTTTTGTCAAGTGTATATGTGTGTTTTGCATAGAAATTGGAAATCGTGTAATCGAACAATGCATACATTTGTCAAGAAGTATGAGACATGGCTAGAAAAAGAGATCAAATGGCCCAACTTCATTAAAGACAGATTTGTACAAAGTGAAGAAATTGGATTGGTATCAATCGACTCTGTTACTGATACTGTTGAACCTTCAACCTCAAGTGCTAGTGGTATAAATGATGGTGCATCCACGTCCAAAGTAACTACATGTACTGTTAGCACTACAACACTAAAAAGGAGCCCAAGAAAACCTTTCTCAGAATTATGCCAAAAACAGAAGAAGAGAAGAATAGAAGAACTTTTAACGCACGACTCTCAGGAACTTGCATATGCTACTGCAGTGAGATGTGGTGAGGAGAATGAGGACGTGAAAGATTTAATAAAATATATTACCGAGCATCCTGAAAAAGCAGCACAGATCAAGAATTTTTTGAAAGGCAAGACAACTACTAACAAGTATTCAGCAGAGAAAGCGTTGGGTATATTTATTTCTTTGAAATTGTCGAAGTGGCAGTATATAACTTTAAGGGAAACTGCGAAAGAAAGTGGTGTAGATTTGTACCCATCATATTATTCGGTTTTAAATGCCAAGAAGGCATGCTATCCTCCTGAGAGCGATATTGAAGTGACCGAACGAGGAGTTAAAGTAAAACTTCAAGCTATTTTGGACATCACTGTCACTCGACTTGCCAAAACATTAAACTTGGACCATTTGCAAGATAAAGAACTGATCTTAATCTGCAAATGGGGCTTCGATGGTGCGTCAAATCAAAGCAACTACAAGCAATGCATGAATGCAGATGAAGACGACTCTAGTGTTTTTATGAGCTCTTTTGTACCCTTGCAATTGATGTGTGGTGAGGATTTGGTCTGGGAAAACCCAAAACCTTCTACTACAATGCTTTGCAGACCAATTTATTTCAAGTTTGTCAGCGAAAATAAGTTGGACATGAAGGAGGAAATGGGTTTGATCGATGCTGAAATTAAAGCATTGAAGCCATCTATCATTGAAAATAATATACAAGTTAAACATTCAATGTTAATGACCATGATAGATGGCAAAATAACGTCTCACCTGTCACAAACCTCTATGCAAACATGTGACATCTGTAAAGCTGTACCAAGTGAAATGAATGATTTGGAGAAGATTCACATGTAAGTTGAATATTGGAAATGTATGTTATTTTTTTTTATTTTTTTCTTATTGAAAAACACTTTTAACCTTTTTATTCATATTTTAGGAAATCTGTATCATCTGATATTTACAAGTACGGTTTGTCGACTTTGCATGCATGGATCAGATCCATGGAATGCCTGCTGCATATCGCTTACCGATTAGATTTTAAAAAATGGCAAGCCAGAGATGAAGCTAGTAAAGCAGCTTTGAAAAGTCGCAAACAGACGATACAGCGAAAATTTCGAGAGGAAATGGGACTCCTGGTGGATATCGTAAAACAAGGTTAGTTGATTTATTTATTTTGTATAATATCAAAGGGTTTTTTAGTTAGTGTAATACTATAAAACTTATCTTATAATGTTCTCATATCAGTATTTTTTATATAAAGGTGCTGGGACCACGAATGATGGCAACACGGCTAGAAAATTTTTCCAGTGTCCTGAGAAGACTGCAAATATCATTGGATTGAGTCAGGAGCTCATCCAAAAATTCGCAACTATTCTCCGTGTTGTATCATCAGGACAGTCTATTAATATTGATTTGTTTGCCAATTATCTCGACGAAACTGCGCAGCTGTATGTGGAACTGTATGGCTGGTATTTCATGCCTTCCAGTATCCACAAACTTCTGCTGCATGGAGCTGAAATAATAAAACATTTCAACATTTTGCCTATAGGAAAGCTATCAGAAGAGGCATCTGAGGCCCGAAACAAAGATTTTAGAAAACTCAGGGAACATCATACGCGGAAATTTTGTCGCAGAGCGATAAACCATGACATCTTTAATGGTTTCATCGTATCCTCAGACCCATATTTGTCAAGCATTCGACCTAAACTGACAAATAAGAGTAGAAATGATTTAACTGAAGAAATGAAGTCTCTTCTTTTAATTGACCCGGATACCATGGATAAGGAAAACATTGAATTTGTTGAGGTGCCAAGTATGATGGATTCTGATTTTGAATTCTTTGATAGCGATGACGAAACTCAGTAGACAAAATTTTAATGTTTGATGTTTTTGTGTAAATTTTATATATTTCTCAATTATACAATTGCTTATTCTTAGTATTTTTCTGTATTAGTTATAAGTTTTTGTACTTTTTTTTTTTAATGTTAATTAAGAAGTCAAACTGTGTATCTACTAACACCGAATTAAATTATTATAAGAAAGATTGCAAAATCTATTTATATTGTAAATGAGTCTCAATTTGAGTGTTTTTTTTAGTATTTTTATATTGTATATTCCATTATTTCTCATTATAACTAATCAAATTAGCAAACTAAAGTCAATTACTTTGTATATTTTCAAGATCACACATAAATCAACGTAAAAATCTCTAACTGAATTTCTCGAAATTCAACACTCTGCTGTGAGTGAAGCGGCGCGCATGGGTGTGCGTGTTATAGCATTTCGGAATCGCCTCATGTAGGACAACACCCCATGTAAGCCGCAGGCTTTAAGTTTTATTAAGTTATGAGAAAAAACGACTTTTGTGTTTTTCTTCATACAAAAAAATATTAAATATATTTTTTTTCGGAGATGGTGCTGTCTATAGCTGTCATATTACCAAATATTATAAATAATACTGAAATAAAGCCATTCCGATTTTTATTTCTCGTCTAAAGAAATTTTGATTTCAATGTCCACGGAGCGTCGATTTCGAACCACTGTGCGGCGGCGCGAGATAATTTCTTGACACGTGACATAACTTCTTGACGTTTAGTTGGGACTCATTGTCTTATTTGCTACTAGCTGCTGCCCGCGGCTTCGCCCGCGTGGATGTCAGAAATTATCCCAGGGGAACGTGCTACCGGGACAAGAAGTAGCCTTTTGGAAGACGGACGGACGGGGAAATTAAAGTTTTTTTTAGAAGTCAGTTGTTTTTTTTTCGTATTCTTCTCAGCAACTCTTTTTAATTGATACCCATATCATGGGTGTGCATAAATAATAACTAGTCCGCCATTTTGGGAGTCCGCTTGGATTTAGAATGACGTCACTTGGCTAACCATGCATTGTCATCCAAACTAAACGTGTATGCAAAATTTCAGCTCAATCGGTTGGGGATAACTGTTTAAAAATTCAGTTGCAAGATTTGACCTAAACAAACTAACATACATACACATAAACATTGCAAGTTAAATAAAAGCAATAATAAAAGAATACAACGTTTGCACAAAATTATCAAATCAAACAAACAAAACGAAAGTTGTGCGTGTGTTAAGAATGAATTAGTTCCCAACAAAATTTATAAAGTTGTAATTGTATGAACTGCACTCTTTTAGACATATTATTTTATTTGGTCTTATATTCAGATGGTCATAGTTTTTTTGTTTTTAATTCTCTGTGTTTTACTATGAATTCATCAACAAGAAAGGTATGTCGCGCCTTTAGACTGATTATGTCACTCGTGACAAATTGTAAGACATGACATAATGTGTCATGTCTGGTCACAAAAGTCTTGGGTACGCCCGTGCTCGCTCCGCTGCATGTAACTTCTAGCTCATAATATTCACGTACTCTAGCCACCTCTAGCCCTTAATCGAGGATACCAGCATTCACACAGCAACAGTCTTATTTACGTCTTAACTAACACCTTAATACAATTAAATGATTAACAAGTTAGTTGTCCTTATGTTTATCTCGTCTTCACATCGACATCACGCCTCCCAGTCACGATCGCTATTTACTAGTATTTACACGCAGTATGCAAATAACTCACGTGCATTGTGCATCAACAAGACTAGCGTATCCGTTGTACAGACAATCCTTAGCACATCGTGCTTCATGAAAATAAAAGACTATTGTGTTGTAGACACGTCATTAATAAAGAGAGTTCTGTACCGAGCTTCCGGTCTGTTACTAAGTTTGTATCTGTATTGTTCAGTAATTGTATAGTCTACTAGGTTCTGTCCGCGGGTTTGCCCGCGTGGATGTCTTAAATCATCCCACGGGAACGTGCTACCGGGACAAAAAGTAGCCTATGTCCTTCCCCCGATGCCATCAATCTCCTTTTCAAATTTTATCGAAACCCGTTCAGTGGTTTAGGCGTGAAAAGGTAACATACAGAGTTGCTTTCGAATTTATAATATTAGTATAGATAGTATAGATTTATTTGTAGCGTAAAGACTCCTTCGAACAGGCGCGACACTCGTCGCGAATCGCACCCGACGCAAAAGCACCGCTTGTCGCGCGACAGGCTGTGCCTTTGTGTCGCGCCTGTTTAAAGGAGCCTTAACACTGCTATCATATCAAGGTTCAAAAACAACAGGCCATTCAGTTAAGATAAAAGATACGGAATCTTATTTACAAAACATGCAAAGTGGAGCATAATGGCAAACTGGCGTCCATAAATTGTTGTAGTTGGGTCCATATTAATCATATAAGTTGACGTAAATACTTTGCTTTTAAAACGAGCTTCGCCTCGTCTCCCAGAGTGTAATAAAACTTTTTTGTACACAAATAATTTATTGGGATGGCCTCAGTGCGTGCACGCAGGCCCGCAGATGCACGGCTGGCCTTGACTCAGCGTGCATGCGCATGAGTCGAGGCGTAAGAGACTGGCGGATAGCGGTCTTATATCGATTGCGTAAATGATGGATGACCAATAAGGCCATCGTCGTTTTGTAAGTCTAATATTTAACTAGGACGGGCAATCATTTCTTGGTTCATTTGTCCAGGGAATACTCAGTTTGCCTTTTGTCCAGTTCTCGTCTTTTGCTAGGGCATATTCCTTGACACAAGTTCTTCCAATTTCTCGAAGCTCAATAATAGTAGTATTTCAAATAATGATTTCCATAATCGCACTGTCTGTGTTCTAAACCCTTCACCTTCGTCTTTATAGTTGGCGCTAGATTTGTTCCGAACATTATTCCTCAATATGATGGATGGATGGATGATTTTGGATTGCTTTCAATAAATCTCCTGTACTTGCACCCCGTCGAAACGCATGCGCCGCGCGGCCATATCAAAATGCCGTATCGTACTGTTGCGAGCTATTTTTGTCGAGTCTCGCCGCGTCGCACGTAAGGCAAAACGATCGATTTACGACGACAAAAGCATTTAAAAAAAAATCATTGAAATACGCTAATTACATACGTTTGGTGTTCTCTATCCTTCAATGGTCAAAAATCAACAAAAGATTTTTTACTTGCGAGCGAGACCCGTTTACAAAAGCCGCTATTGTTCGACTCTTCGCTTATTGTTAGGCGTGCCGCCAGTATTCTACTAAACTCGGTGCGAATACATTGTGTCGATGTGCAGTTGTTTTGAAGTGAAATCTTGTTTTTTAATATGGATCCATTACCATGTAGTAAGTACTTCATTTTAAACCTATTATTGAGTTCTTTCAACGCTTTAAACATAGAAAATAATCTAAATATATCGATAGACTTACAATAATCTTGTTTTGCTGTAGAAAGATAATTCGTGGAAGCTTTTCTAAAAAGTTCCAACGAGTACCAGTTTAAATTTGTTTATTATAAATAACTCTGATTGTTGTTATTACGAGGAAACTGTTTTAGCTGCACGTATATACACATCTCTGAGTATTTGTTGTTTTTGTTTCAGGTAGTCGAAATGATAACGTGGAAATGCGAAGTATTAAAAGACTAGAATTGTATTTTGTTTTAAAAAGTGAAAGTTTTTTTAAATTTTCTTCGCCTAAATGCATAGAACATTTACTTATGTATATTTTGAACAAATTAAACATTGTAAAATATGGTGAAGACTTTGAAAAATCGGTCAAATTGAAAATTAAATTGTTTGTGGCAAAGTTATTTGCAAAATGGAAACAATGCCATCGCATCCATGACCGACTGATTAAAAATCATCACGATTGGTTAAATGAGGAGTTCAAAATGCCGAACATACAAGGAGACCAACAGACGCCTAGTAAGAAACCGGTTTCAGGACGACCAAAGAAGGATTTTGGGGTCTCATCACTGCGTTCTAAACAAAGATCTGTGCAAACTCTTGTGAAAGGTCTTTCTCCGGAACAGCTTTCATTTGCAACTGAATCCAGCATAGTTGTATCGGGAAAACGCAAAGCTGCTAAAGTGATGAAATTAGCCCTAGAGTCGTCACCAAGAAGTTTGAAACGAATGCAGCAGTCAAAAAACAACAAGCCCTCCTGCACACCATACACACCTATGGAAGCGCTAGCTCTTATTGTTGACACTAGTATGACAAAAGAAGATTATATAAAAGTACAAAGAGGAGCTAAAGTTAGAGGTGCAAATATATACCCGGCCTATAATCAAATCTTCCAGATAAAGCAAACTTGCTATCCCGAAAATATTACTGTTTCGGAGATCGAAGCCAGGATTCCTATGCAAAACTTACTTGATCACACAGTCCGAAGATTATATGAAGTGCAACAAGAAGTTATTTATCTTCATCTTCCTCCAGAAGTATTCGAAATTGATGTCTACTATAAGTGGGGGCTGGATGGTAGTGGCGGGCACAGCATTTATAAACAGCACTTCGCAGACAGTCCAAAGTACTCCGATTCGAATATTATATTAAGCACTATTGTTCCTCTCGAAGTGTCTATATTCCATGAAGAAGAAAAAATGATATTTTGGAAAAACCCCAGCCCATCATCGACAAAGTGGTGTCGCCCTATTGGTTTCAAGTTAATTAAAGAAACAAATCAGACCATAAAACAAGAATTCGATGCTACTGAACAACAGCTGCGAGCTGTTACATCAACAACAGTAAGCCTCCCATAAAAATTAATCACCTTTAAGCATATTCCAATTTGTACAATGATGGATGGCAAAACATGCAATGTTCTTACACAAACTGCATCGTCTCAGGCATGCAACATTTGTAAGGTAACTCCGAGGGACATAAACAACTTGGATAAGGTCTTACAACGATCCTGCGATTTTTCTGCCTACAAGTATGGCATATCTATTTTACATGCCTATCTAAGGTGTTTCGAATATCTTTTGCATATAGCATATAAAATTGATATTAAACAATGGCAAGCTAGGGGCAGTACATTGAAGAATCAAGTAAAAGAGAAGAAGAAAAATATAACGGACTTGTTTTACGAGAAGATGAGTTTAGTAGTGGACCAACCTAAGCAAGGAGGTGGAAACACAAATGACGGCAACACGGCACGGAAATTTTTTGAAAATCGAGAGATAGTTGCTGAAGTTACTGGAATCGATAAAGAATTGATTGAAAGGTTTTCAAATATTTTAAAGACAATTTCCAGTTGCCATTACATCAATATAAACACTTTCAAACCATATTGCATGGAAACAGCAAAAAAATGCATTGAACTGTATGGATGGTACAAGATGAGTGCTTCAGTACATAAACTACTTATCCACAGCAGCGACATCATAAGTCAGCTACCTCTGCCTGTGGGTCAGCTATCCGAGGACGTATTGGAAGCCTCTCAAAAAGAATATAAAAATATACGACTCATGCACTCACGAAAAACTTCAAGAATTAATACTAACACGGACATTTTACACTGGCTATGTATTAACTCTGATCCCCTGATAAGTCAACATCGATTAGTGAAAAGAAAACCAATGAAAGGTTTTAATGATACAATTATGAATATGCTCACGATGCCAACATATTTAGGTAACGATCAGAATGAGGAGGACGATGACGAAGAAGATGATTAATAATGTTTTTTTAATAATACAAAGTTTACGATTTATTTTGAGTTGTTTTATTTCAATGCAAAAATTAAATATTGGAATAAAATTTCAATATATTAAAAATCAGTACTTATAGGTCCGTAGGTTGAGTTACAGAACGTCAAACTGCTTAGTATAGGTAATAGCCTCTCAAAAATATGTTTAAATAATTAAATATAACAAATTTTCGTTAGAAATATTTTTGTCGTCGTAAATCGATCATTTTGCCGTACGTGCGTCGCCAATCGTGTTTTTCCATGCACCAAGCGTTTAAATGGTAAAAAAAAAATTCAACGCGTTATTACCCAATCCTTACCTTTGTACACATATTTTATTTTATGGGCAATTCCGTAGGAAAACAGGTAAAGTAATTCTTTTGTTGAAATATTTGGTAATGCGCCAAGTCCTTAGGCAAATTGAAGCTTTCGCCAGATTTGTCGACCTGTGTTCAAATATGGCACTCGCATTTTACGAGTATATTGCGGTTGACCCAGTTGTGCACGTAAACGAGCCTGCTTTTGGAATGATTACATCACTGGCATCAAACTACTTGATTATGATTCATCTCTATCATCGAATGCATTTCCAATGAACTATTGCAATCGTTCAGCGCGTCGCGTATCTGATACTTGAATGGCGTTTCATATGCCTGCTGATGATTTCATTGCAACAACATTTTGAAAACAAAAGCTGTTATTGTTTTCATTCTTTTGAGCATAAATATTTCGAAAGCTATTCATTACTGTTATGCATTTATCGAACAACCAGATTTCTTGTTTTGAACCAGATCGGCATTTGGCAGATCTATCCATCTTTCTCTCTCGATTGGAATTGCATGCACATCATCTATAACTTTATTTGTTCGATTAATCATTGCATCGGCGTTGTTAACATTTAGATTAAAACCGTGCGCGTACCCATCGAGATGTTGGCGATTAAGTCTCAAAGTCTCTAGTTATTTTTAGTTTAACCGGGCTGTTACCGTAACTGCGCTATAAACAAGTTATTAAAGTATGTGATAACTCGACTGTCACTCGCCGCGCTTCTGATTCGCATTTAATCTGGAATTTTGAGATTGTGTAGCGAATGTTTAACCGAGTAACTTGATTTAAAATATTTATATTTTCTACAAGCCACGTTTACAAACATGCCATATCTCGAACTCCGCGGCGAAATTATTCTGTAAATGAGTAGATAAGGCATATCAAATTTTATCAACTGTTTAATACAAACACTTATAACCTTCGCGTTGTGAAGGGCACATGGGGATATTGTTTTGCTAATACTTAATTTAATTACATAACTCTTTCGATAGCTGAATGAGACTTGGGCTATTTTAATTGTAATACTGTGATAAGTCCAACTTGTTCAGACCTAGTTGTCAAAGGTTCTGAGTGACGTATTTGTTTGATAGATAGGCTTGTTTTGATTTGTTTTATTATGTATCAATCTATTTAACGATTTCTATTGACTTGTTTGTGTTTTGCTCTTCCGTCATAGTCGAGTCTACTAAGAGACATTTAATGGAATATTTCCAAAAATGCTTCGTTCTGAAACAATCATACTTGACCACCCTTTCCCCACATTCATCTATTAAATAATCATATCGTTTGATTTTGTTCTTGCAAAGTGCTACCGGTTCCAAATGTCAAATGCCTTACTTAATGATGAGTAAATCACACTTGACCAATACTGTTTGCAATAAGCTATTAAAAACATTAATTATTGAGCACGAACCACAGTTACGATTGATCTTTCATAACTGGCTCTTGACTCTAACTAAAGCCTTGTGTATGATTTCAAGCGGAATGGTGCCAAGCATCTACACTCTACAGGCTTTGATGTTTCACTTTGACAAGACGTACAACAAACACTTTATACAAAAGTATATTTATTATTTTGTAGTTTAGTGAACTCCTTGGCAAATATCCGACAGTTGCTGAATAAGTAAAATTCTGAAATGTCGAGTGAATTCCGTTCGTTAGTTTTGCAATCTATTGTTGATGGAATAAAATCTCATGGTTTTCATTCGGAATGGTGCCAAGCATCAGTCTACTCTACAGGCTTTGGTGTTTCATTTTGACAAGACATACAACAAACATGTTATACGAAAGTATATTGAATTTTTTGTAGTTTATTGAAGTCCTTGGCAAATATTCGACAGATGCTGAATAGGTAAGTGAAATTCAGAAATTTCGAGTGAATGCCGTTCCTTAGTTTTTCAATCTGTTGTTGAAGGAATAAAATTTCGTATTTGCTGTGCAGATTCGAAAGCAAGGAAGACCTAAAAAGGCCTCGATCTCGTATCCGATTGAATTTTCACTGCTTTCCAAGAAATGAGATCTTGTATTTAATCAATAGCTTGTTTTCTCCTTTTGAACAGTTGAAAGAACCTATTTGGGTGCTTTCAGAAAGCCATTACTTATAAAGTTATAGATAATATGATAGACAGTTAAAATGGGTAAATCATGTTGTCACTTGTCATCCAGTAACAGTTACTGATTATGGTGAGGCTTCCCATACCGCTACATCAAACGGTCGTGTGTGTGCAGTATTGTCATGTCATCAAGCAAAAAAAAAAAGTAAGTAGTGTGTTCAAGCGGAAATTCGGATGTTCTTCTTCATCTTGTCTAGTCTTTTCCAAATACCAAATGCCCTCATATTGGAATACATGGTCCCTCTCGTCTCTATTAAATACTCTCGTTGGAAAGCCAAATAAATAAATAAATCTTTTAATAATAATATTTAATTATTTTCTCACCACAATATCCTTATAAAATAATAGCAAAAACTTTTTTACAAAAAAACAACCGACTTCCAAAAAAAACACTAAAAGACGTGAAAAATAACTTTAATTTCGGAAGTCGGTGCCTTTGGTTTTGTATTTTCGTGTTTGGCCACCGACTTCCGAAATTAAAGTTATTTTTCACGTCTTTTAGTGTTTTTTTTGGAAGTCGGTTGTTTTTTTGTAAAAAAGTTTTTATTTTTCACTTTTTAGTTGCGGTACCTACCCCACACAAATTCGTATACCACTACTTGGTGTGTAAATAACAGTGACAGGAAATTATTAACACATCATCCATATAAACTAAGTGGAAAGAATCTGCAGTATTAAGGATAACTCAAAAACTACTGGTCAGACCTTGATCAAATTTAAATGGGACCACATGTGGAGCACCACCTATCAAATAAAAAAAGAATCATCCAAATCGGTTCACCCAGAAAAAAGTTATGAGCTAACACACATAAAAAAAAAAAAAAAAAAAAAAAAAAAAAACATACAGACGAATTGAGAACCTCCTCCTTTTTGTGAAGTCGGTTAAAAAAAAACAATATTGTCCAGTCAAGGTTTAAAGATTAGTATTGTGGGAGACCGGTGCCTAAGCTAAGCCAAAGCCTGTATTTCAGGCCACCAGGTCTCCGCCCGAAGTTCATAATTATGGTTTCCCGTAAACTACTAGATGTAAGTACGTGACCTGTGCCACGAAATTGTTTATGTTAAACAGCTGTTTTACAATAATTCTCAGCAGTCAAATACATACTCATTACGTCTTGGGCGAGTAAACAAAGGACAAGGACAATCAGAAATAACGTTTTCATATTATTTTCGGTACCTATATTAACGACGACGCACAGCCTTGAATTTTAAATTGAGACTTGTTTATCGCTCGCAGAAAGTGCGAAGACCTTTTGTATTTAGTTATTAACTAACGCCCACGTGTTAACGGAGTTCTTTTTATATCTAAACAATTAACCCGTTTCTGGATGTAAACAACATCATGAGTAAATTCAGCGCTGTTCTTCTTTATCTTTAGCGTTTTTTGTCATATTTACGAGGAATATCGGATATTTTAAGATCTTGTTTCACGTTATCCACATGGACTCCTTTTAAAAAGAACCAAGTATTAAATTTTCAATTCTAATTAAGCACTAGTTAATAGTTACCAGCAACCTCTCGCGTGGTCTCATCCTGCGGGGTAATTGCGTACCTAACACACTAACAGTAGAAATGGCTTTCATTTTGACAGTTCAACAACATTCATTGCGTTATTTACGTTGTTGCGCAGACAATTTTTTCGAACATATGAAGCAATGGATTAGTAATATGCTTCAAAATGATTCAGATTGTGTTGTGATAGATAGTGTGTTACGTAATTACGGTGCTGTGCTGACCATAGACAGGACCACTTTATCACCCACAGTAGTCGTCGGTACAGGTACAGGTGGTAAGTACTAACTTAAAGCGGTACCCCGACCAAAACCTTGCCATAGTGCGTTATTCAGAGGCTATTAACTCATTCACTATGGGTAATAAACTACATCTAAAATCACATTAATTAATGTTCGATATCCTATCACCACATTGCACCTTCTTATTTGTTTTTATGTGTTATAAATAAATTTAAAATCTCCTTGTAAAAAAGTGACTAAAATTATTGATTGCATGCATATTTTGCTAAAGGTGACGTTCTATTAATTTGAGGATTACAGTAATGGATAGATAATTTAATAATCTAAATAATTCACGTTTTATTTTATTTCAAAATATCGCTTGTCTTTTTTTATTAAAATAATTTCATTCTTTTTGTGAATTCTATGATAAATGAGCGTGCGCAGGGAGCGAGATAAAGCGAGACTCAGCGACGGGAGTACGGGACAGAGAAGGGCCGAACGCTCAAGGTCGTTTGGTCGGGGAAGCGCCTTAAGATAACACCAACATTGTAACACATAGTTCGCAATAAACGTTTTGACTTTGACTTTGATTATGGGATTACTGCTATCAACAGAATGGCCAGCATGCATTCTGCAGTTACTCATGTTGATTCTAACTTGGAAAGGAAAATATCTCTATCGTTATGCCCTTGGTCTTTGTAGGACATTTTAAGCCGTATGTTGCAAAAAAAAAAACGAAGCTATCCTCATAGGATTGTTTTCATTTAGAATCGAATTTTTGCCTCAAGGTTTTATTCTAATAACAGCAGTAACTTTTTAAATAAAATGTCTAAAGTAGTTAATTAATCATTTATATTATTTGGCAGACAACTCGTTCACCTGTGTCAATTGAATTGTGATGATAGGATGTATCATTGTATATATGTCATATTATCTGAAAAATATTATTGCGCAAGTAAAATTTCGTGTTTATTGACTACAATGTGGTTGGAAATGGGGGAAAAATATATTTTAGCTTAAATGCCACCGTTTTCTTAGGGAAGCTTTAGTAATATTTAATTAAGAAGGGAATACTAATAAGAAAATTAACATCGAAAACAAATTCAATAATCTTTGGTGCCATAATCTTGATATTAGGCTGTCTGTCTTTCATGGCTAATCTTTAAGCCCGGTTCCTATATTCGAGAAACGAATCATTTTGCTTACGGATGGTATATTTTTCTGCGAGGCGTAACCAAAAAGTTTTCCTAGGTTTGTCCAAAGGCAACAGCATTTTGCTGAGCAACGACCTGTTCTTGCACAGATGCGACGCACGATTTAATTGTTCTTATTATTGTTGTTTGTTTGTTAAAAAAGTAGTCATTTTTCCACTTTGCAATCGGCATTTTGTTTTTGTTTTGATCGTTTGTTTGTTGCCATTGGCCAGTGACGGAACACAGAGCAATGTGTGTTGTCTTTGGTCCCTGGTCCTGACATCAAGCAATGGAAAAAATTGTCAAAGTTTATTGCTTTAATACTGCTTCTGGCTACTTTGTATGCGTGTATTTTTTTTTTTTTTTGTAATGTCTGTTTTGTTTGTGCAGAATAAACACATTTTCTTTTCTTTCGTACTTTTATAACAAAACATTTCGTAAGCGATGTTACCATTGGCTTGCTACCTAAGGATCGGAGGGCTACGAATAACTATATGGAATTTTTCGGTCCGGGCGTCCGCGGGCACTTCGATTTTCAAGCGAATGTCACGTGATTCATCGGCAAAAGTATGGAGATTTCACATCCGGACAGTAAAATTCCGTATTGTGCATAAGCGGCCTTAATGTATGGAGCTGACAGCTTGTAGCGTTTCTATATTTTTTTTTTTAACTTTAGGCAGCTGTCGAAGTGACTACGCGTATGTGATATAGTTACGAAAACACGTAAAACTTAATATAAGTATGATTCAACTATTTACAAAACTGAGCTAGCTCCTGGAGTAAACCAAAGTGACAGTGAATAAATTGAATGGTCAAAAAAAAAAATTTGTTTTAATTTAAGTACCGTAAAATATGCTGTATTTTAAGGTGTTTTTTTTTTAATTTTCATTAAAAATACTGTAATTGCTAATAGCCTACACTACTACACTGTAATTTCAATTTTCCAATCTGGAAACACTGCTCGTGACTCAAAAACGATTGGTGTAGGTACAAAAATATAGGATGAGAATTATTTCATGCGGGTAACTGCATTTCAAATTAAACCTTATTGAACAATCATGTTTGGCGACATATAAAATACACCAATCGCTCAACCGTTTCTATTAAACGCAGTTTTTATTAATGAATCTAGGACAGGTAAAAGATGGATACAAATACTTACTTCAATTCATTTGAATTGAAGAATGTTTTTTTGTTTCTTTTCGTGGTATCCACGGTGAATGACGAAGTAATTTGTTTGTACAAAACGCAAAAATCTCTTTTAATCCTCATGTTTCATACATCCACTGTTGCAAACATTCAAATGCGGCTCAATTTGACTCAGAAGATACACAATATAATAAATATCAATCCACTCGGTACCTCATATATTAGTAGTACCTACTACCGAAAACGAAACGCCTTCCCCATTACTCTGAGCCTGACATTCGATTACACCTGCTTCAAACTCAATGAAATCTACATTGAGTTGTTCTAATATGAACCCAAGGCCGATCCCTTATCGCGTATTGTATCGTTGTTTTTTTTCTTTCAGGTAAGCCCACGAACCCGACACACTCGCTGCGGTGAGTCATAGAATTAATAAGGTATCCCCTGCCCTTGTAGTTTTTTTTCAGCAGCCCGTGGACTTTGTTCTCTAATGTTCCGTTGTGTGTTCTGCGATTTTTTTAATTTTTATGATACGTGGAAATTTATTCCGACCTTGTTCTTTTGTTAGCACTCAAACTAATGAATGGAAGTTTAAAGACTTAATAGTATTTACGCTTAATATTCATGTATACATAATCCGCTTTTAGAACTTCTCTATTGAATCTAACTTGTAGCAAAAATTCCAGTAGTGTCTGGCTGACACTTTTCATATGGTAGAGTACTTAGAAACACTTGGTGCTTATGTCCATTCTCCTAGCATTTTCTCGAAACACATTAAGGATTGTGTTCAGCCTGACCACATGCGAGTCGAATGTCAGTACTATCAACAACCTTATTTTTCTCTACTATCTGTTCGCTACTTGTGAAGTTATGACCTTGTTAACTTTAGTGATATCATTATATTCTCTGTTTAATAATATTATTATTATCGTTGAATTGAATGATTAATCTGCGAGACATATGCTTGGAATTTTGTTGTGGGCGAATTCAGAGTACCTACCTACAAGGGGTTCCCAAATAAACAAACATCTTAAAAGTTACGAAATGCTGTATGTCAATTACTGTAATAGAGAAACCTGTTTTGCTAATCTAATAATAACGTTTGTTTATTCGATGAACGTTTGACCTTTATGTAATACTGCTAATTAAATTTCGTCAAAGTAATTGGGATTACATGACTGTCATTGAAGTATTCTTTAGCTCTTTATTAAATCACTCTATCTGCTGTCTTGGTGTCAGTTTTCATAATAATAATGTTCTCTTCTAGTAACCTCCACTGATTGGTGTTATCTGTTAGCAATAACCATCAATACACATAAAACAATTGATAAACGTTCGTAGAAATCATACAGATCACAATGATAACTAACTGATAGTAAATCACAGTTGGACTCAAAGGCAGATTGATCAACGATTTTAACAAAGCCTTAGATTTCTCTTATCATATTTAGGTTCACTTAAAAGAGAACTTCTAATGTGATTATCTATTCTATCTTAGCAAAAACACATTCTCGCCACAGGTACTCACTGTCAGTGAAGCTGCCAGACAGGATATACAATGGTCAACATTGATAAACAGAGCAAGACGCTCAGCGTCTCGCAGGGCACTGACTTAGGACCTTTGATGAAATTGAGGACAAATTTGTGGAAATTGTGTTTAACGTTTGGTAGCAAACAGTGACATTGCTATGTTATTTTATCAATGGACCAATTTCCAAGAACCGATACTACCAACTGTCACGCCCCTATGAGGTGCATTTCAGGGGTGAAAGTACCACCGAGCGACACATGCGTAAAATCGATACAATTTTAATCTGATCCAGACAGTCCCCCATCCCTGTAGTATTATTCAAGGTCACGTTCGCCGCCATTTTGGACGACTCGACGGTTTTATGACGTCGACGTGTACCCAACGGTGAACCCTCTTTAAAAGGGTGGCTGTCTACTGAGTTTGAAACTTTAAAAGGTTTTTTTAGGTTTGTATTAACATATTAAATTTGAATAAAGTAGACACTTTTTGTCAACAAAAAATGTTAACTGGTTTGTTTTCTGACTCTTTTTGGACGTCTGGCACCGACTTTGAGTTATCGGGGTTTTCATATTTTGGAACTCAAATAACGTATCTTTCAGCTATGGAAACTGAAGAAATATGACTTTATTTTTATAGTACGTCCAAATATTCATTTCATTACACAATACGGCCAATTTATGCGGGTAATAGTTATTGAGCTCGCAGCTGAATAAATATGGTTTTCTAGTAAGTTACATCATCACAATGGAAGGTAATTGGCATAACGGCGAGGCTCGTTCGGCAAATTTATTTGTTGATCCCAGCTGTACTGTGTAATAAATTCATATTACTCTCGTATTCATTCCCGATGATGACATAATATTAAATGATATGATTGGATATACAAATTGGTCGCTGCATCAAGTACGATGGAGAACTTCCTGTTATTTGACCAAATGTTGGTCTTAAGGCCAACACCTTCATCGGCAGTTGAAACAAATTCATAAATTCTCAACGATGTTAATAGGTGGGTGCTCAAGGAACAAAAGGATGTGGCCAACAATAAAAGATCTCAACGTCACCCGTCGAGCTTACAATCTTTTATGTTCTCGACAGCTTGATTTTATTTTACTGTCGGAGGTTCTTTCTGTATTTTTACTAACAGGGAGAAGTAATCTAGATAAGTAGGAGTCTTTTTCTTTTACTTAACTGTACTTAGAACTAGGAGTTTACGAAGACAAAAACCATTTGATCCCCTATGCATAATTATTTTCTAATGCACTAGCGGGTTTCGCCTACGCAATTAATCTTGGCAGACGATTGAAAAGAGAAAGCCACGGTAAGTTTACAAGACTTTTCTTATTGAATGTTCCTATCATTACTCATAGTCGTTTATAATAAGTGAAAAATTAACTCTAACATCGATAACTATCTGGTGAAACGCTTACCAACAGCTAACACGGACTTATTATTTTTAAACGTTCAAATTTCTTCTTACATGGGATTATCTTTGCTAAAAGAACTGTTATACATTTTGGGGTTGGTCTGCAAACTGAATATGGTAGTACCTAGTCCTAGCTTGTTAAAATATATGTCAGACATCTTTACTGGACAAATTAACGTTTCCAAAACTTATACATCGTTCTAGTGAACCAGCGTGACGGTTTGGGTTTTCATTTAAAACACAAAGATAAAAAGTAAAATCTTTTTATTACATTTCATAAGTACAACGTTACTGGCCATTGGTCGCCGGCCAATCGCCGACATAAAACACACAATAAGCACTAAATACCGTAAAGTGGCGAGTAAATCAACGCATGAATAGACACGCGATGGTAACGAAGCCATACATACGAGTCGTAATTCCCTGGAACTGTTGTAGACTATTGGCTAACAATGATGCAGTCGTTAGAACATCGGTTTTAGACTGACCTCCGTGCTAATACTTTGTTTAAAATAATAGATGCTGCAGACGTATACATGACGGGATATATTTAGACGGTCGTGCGAATATTTGCAGTACTACGGGCAGTCAGACAGAACCCGGAAGTATTGACAACGAATCTAATTCTACGAAATTGGTCCATGGGACGACTTGAGGTCAGCTTGCAATAATTCTATATCAACCCAACGGTATACCGGCTTAGCAGCACCTGGTTGGAATTCGAATGTAGCTACATATGGAATGCAATAAAGAATTGAGTATTGAGATTATTCCAAAAAGCCTGGGATCAGATTACAATGGCGGTAATGTGTAATGTGAAACATAACACTTGTCTTTTATGGTGCCCTGGTAGACTTGTCAGAAACCACGTACAAATTAGTTTTAAAATAGTTACGCGTCACCGTTGCCTTCACACATCAAAGTGACCCACTTGCCACATACGATTTGTCAACCAGATAAGAAACCAGTAAACAAATAAATAAGTTTATAAAGACAGTAAAAATGTTTTTTATTTCTTTTAATTATTTCTCCTCAAGTCTTGTCAAAAACGAGAAACTTTGGAAAACTAAGTACAAAAGGAAAACTTGTGCCAAGGTAAACTTTCGCCTTTCATATTTAAATGCTTGAAAAGTAACTGCTCTGTGGCTGTCAGATTTAAGAAGTTTCTTGTAGTATAATAAGTTAGTTTGGAAAACCGAAATAATTACAATGAGCAGTTGAAGAGGTCGTTCAAAGGGCGTTAATAGTCCTTTTGCAATGTAGCACGCGTATATTTTTTTTAAGTATTTCAAATGCTTGGAAAAATGGTTGGGATTGATATATTCTTAATTAAAATGAAATTTTAGAGGGAATACTTAAAAATATGAAATATCATAATATTCATAACGTCCTTTATATTCACCTTATTTACAACAATCCACAATCCTGACCTCTACGACCTGGAACAGCAAACCTGACGCTTACGAATCAACAATGTTGTTTCCATACTCATTGCAGCTACTCATGTTTACTTCCTTAGGAAGTAAGAACATCTGCACACGCAACGTTTCTTTATGCTGTTGATGATCTCTAACGAAATTCCTATATAATTATGTTCTATTTATGCATTGTTGTAATATTTAACGTGTTTTTTCCATATGTAATTTAATTTTCTTTTTTATACCATGTAATTTCAGATACAATTTATTGTTCATGAATAAACAAACAAACAACCAAAACCTATTACCAAAATCATCAACAAAATTCTTTTGACGACCTTGCCCTACTGCTTGTTGTCGCTTGCCTACGTGACGCCCTTCACGCGCTTTTCCATTCCTCTAGCTGTCCCTTTCTAGAATGCTCGCTTGTTGTTTTTTAGGTCAATCAGCTGCTGCGGGAGTCACTCGAGTAGTCGAGTCGTTCCGCCGTTGATTGATACTACCGAGTTCTTTGAACTTCTGCTTGCCCATGTTCTCCTGGTTACGTCATTCGAATTAATGTTATGGTGACTAATAAAAATAAGCGAAAGCGTCACTTTAATAGTAGTTTATTTTATTTATGGTTATGATTTTGATTACCATTTAAATGCTAATACATCTTAGAAGTTTGGTATTGTTACAATGCCAAGTGTCAAGTCAATCTGAATTTTGATGTCAAGCTGTCTGTTTAGAAGTTTATTCACATTGGTAGATAGAATTGTTTGCAGCAATAATGTCCCGGATACAAAATTAGACTTGAATAATGCCTGAACCGTTGTCTATATTACCAATCTATGCAAATTCATTGCTAATGAGCGAGAATATTTTCACGTAAGCAACTTTTGATAAATGACTTGTCACGGCTTGCTCCTGTGAAACACAAAAACAAGTTACTTCAGTTATTTAAACTTTATATTGTGTAAATTTTCTTAAACAATGCGTTTATGTAAAACATTGCGTGAGACTGGGAGTTTGCCTCACATAGCAGAAATACTATCAAACGTACGCTGGGCATTCTTAAAGCCGTAGCATAAGATCCAAAATGTAATATGAAAGAAGTGATATAAAAAGTAGGAAACAAGAAAATATATCAGACAGAAATCAAGACATAGGTTCAAAAATGGGCAAGGTGAGGCCTTGGTCACATGCCATTATAAATTTGTAGGTGTTCCTGGCACCGACATTGTACACACACAGGCATGCGACTAAGGCTCGAAAGAGTTACCGTGGGCCTGGCGCACAGGCAACTGAAGGAACACGGGTGGGTTTAAGTCAGTAAGAGTCTGACTCCGCTCCGCCCAGAGCGGGAGAGGTCATTTGATGATTTCCAACCCAAAAAAAAGGCATGCGACCAAGGCTTTACCTTGACCATTTTTGTACCTATGTCTTGATTTCTGTCTGAATTATTTTCTTGTTTCCTACTTTTTAGATCACCTTTATTTGTTTATGGTCGGGTTACAGCTTTTTAAACAATTTTTTTTTAATGCTTTTCTGTTTTAACGCTTGATAAACGTTATGACAATGTAAATAAGAGTAATACAATAAGGTCAGTAATTAACCTATTTACTATTGTCATTTTTTTTCGTAGTCATAAATTTCCGTGTAAAGTCCACCATATTAAATTTAGGGAGAATATAGCCTATAGAACTTGGACCATTATTACGAATCTCTTGATACCACAGTTATCAAAATCGGTTCAGTAGTTTAGGCGCTACGGTGCAACACACGTAAATACAAACAAACACAGGTACATAGACAGACTGCTAAAATCATAACCCTTCCTTTTGGCTTTGCCGTAGTTGGGTAATAATAAATCGGATACTGCGGTGTAACGTATCGTGTTTCCTACGAAATGAGCGGCTAAGCTAACTTGACATCCGTTCAGTTTGTTAAGAGTTGTAACACGTAGGTATTTATGTGTGTGGGAAATTGGAAAGTTGTTGGCCGCACAGCTACGCACTTGTCGAAGAAACTTAACATATACATACATTAATCACTGGATACTTACGGATCTATTATCTTTAGAATTTCTCTACTCTGCGCAATCGTTTTAAACTGTAATCGAATCAGAGTCTGTGCGACCTACTTCTGACTTGTACAAATATTTTGAAAACCTATTCTGTCTAAATAAAATGCCTGGAAGTCAACTCAAAAAGCTCAGCATCTCATAACAAAAACAAATAGAACAATAGCGTTACCTCAGCGTGTCAACTCCACGCTCCGTGAATATTACATTAAACACGCCAGCATTTACTGTCATACCTATGTCTAAAAAGTTAATTAAACTAACAAATACAAGTCATCGATGGCCACCGTGACCGAAGCGTCTAGACCGGTCTTAAGGAGCTTACTGCCAAGCCATAGTGTTAGGTCACGACAACGTAGAAGAGGATGTGAATCACGTTTTTTCCATTTACGCGAGGTTGAGGCGATGTTGTTTACGGAAGTCCTACGGAAATGACGAGCGAGACACCAAATGCAGTTGGCATCAAGTGGCCTTTGAGATGTGCACCTGCCTTGCGTTAGTGTTATTCAGTACAAGTACTGGAAGTAGAAGCTCGACTGCCCGATGCTCATTAGTATGCAACACATGCAAGCGATCAGAATCATAATTGCAAACGTTTTATTGTCTGATTGAAGATCAGCCGTGTGTTAATTTATGAGTTCACTATCCTATCAGACAATGTTAATACTGAGATTAGTAGCCAGTTTTATAGCTGTTCTACTTCGTTGGACTTTAGACCCAAAGCCAGGTGAATAGTAGCGATTACTCTCGATAGATACAGATCTAGAAGGCCAGTCGCCCCCTATATAAAAGTACCGAGGGGACTGAGTGAGAACATTGTTTTGAAAATAAAGACTAAATAAATCTTTTTCAATATCTCTTTGAACTGATAATAAAATAGGTACCTTTATCAAAAATGTCTTCTTAAACTAAGTCTATATTTATATTGGTTATCGCCTCCCAAATATGCGCAGGAGTCAAGCAAAGGTAACGTGTTACCGTAGTTGACGCAATTGATAAGTAATCGTCTGTTATTTACTTGAATGAATTTTTGTACCAACAATTTTTTTTAATTTTTGACTTTTCCATACTAATATTATGTAATGTAATGAATGTAACTCTGTCTGTCTGTCTGTCTGTATGTTACCTTTTCACGCCTAAACCACTGAACGGATTTCGATAAAATTTGGCAAGGAGTAGATGGCATCCTGGGGAAGGAAATAGGCTATTTTTTGTCTTAAAAATATTTCTAATAGGGGAAGAAAGTTTGTATGGGAAACCTAGCATTTCTCAAGTTTGGGATATGGAAAATGAAATTTATGCTTTTGATAAGAAATAAAAAAATATTGTTTCAGCGTTTTCGTAAAACCATCCGCCAAAGTGGTATTATAGGATGAATTTTGTGTACCTACCTCTTTTTAAAGAGGTTCAAGGAATTGGAAATATAGCCAGAACCCGTATCTTGAGGTATTAATTATTTTAATATTTATTTCATTTAAATCGGCCTACCCCGTACCCGCTTATAAGTTATTACAATTTAAAGCTATAAAATAACTTAGCTAATATTGTAAAATTAATGATGATATTCGTAATATGAAAAATTAAAGAAATTATTATATATAGGTGAATAAATAAATACTGTTTTGACTATGCCTTTCAGAATAAGTGGGTCTTGTGTAGGTGTGGCGAGTCATGTTAAATAAAAATTTACTAGGTTAAGGTTTCTATGGGTCTACGCCACCCGAAATAAAGTTTTATTATTATTATTAGTATTAAATAAAAAAAACAGGTTTATTGCATTTATTATCCGTCCGTCTGTTACCTTTTGACGATTTAACAGCTGAATGGATTTGGATGGTAGGATACTATTTATCCCGGTACCACGTTCCCATGGGATAAATTGCGACACCCTCGCAGGCGACACCGCAGGCAGAAGCTAGAACAAAAACTGCGTTTAAGGAAAACGACATATACATACCGTGATATTAAAACACAAGCGAGGTCCTAATAAAAGTATATTTGCTTGCTTGCCTTTACCGACTGGCTACTCAATTTAAAACCGAAAAGAATGGACGGACCAGGTAACTTTGTTCATCCATGCTGAAAATTAAGCCAGAGCCTTGAAAGATATTATACGACTACGAGGATTCAAGCAAACTGTCTTGAATTATCTTACCGCAGCTAAAACATAAACAAGCCAAGGCAATTCCAATATAATACCGACGACGGCGTCAGAAAGCGTACTATTTTTAAAGAGAGCTAGTTTTTTTTTGAAATACTAAACAACATAAACGATTAGGTCACACACAACCCTATTATGAAAATAGAAAAGTGTAAACCTGTGAACTTGGTTCACAATCACAAAAGTATTATTTCCAGCGTTAATAGTAAACTCTACTACGAGTTTAACGTAGAACACCTTAACATTTAATGGATTCTGGTTCTATCGATTTCCGTGGCCTAATTCCCTCCCGAGTACGTCTAGACTAGTTTGGGCGTGTTGGATTTGCGATTGCCTTACTTATAATGGAATTGAGTTAGCTAAATTTCATGGAGCACGGAAAGTTGTCGCACTAACAATTTTCCTGATTAAAAAGTTATTTCTGGCCTAGTTGTGTTGGTTCTATTAGGCGTTGCTAGGTCACTCCTATGTGCTTGATTTGTTCTATTTGTATCATGGTTCACGTTTGCTGTTTTTATTTTAAATCTATGACACACTACTGCAGTTAATTCATATTTAAAAATTGCAACGTTGGATTCTTTGGAAGATTTAATCTTATTGATAACAAGATCCACTATCGCATATTTTCAAAAAGCACAATTTGTATCAGGATCATGTCTTTTAACCAACTTAATAACCAGATAACCTCTTGTCATATTTTGCGAAAACAACATTATCCATCGAGTGGTTGTTGGAGATAAACCTCTTGATACAAGCATGCCTATATTCAAAGCTGAATCAAAATAACTTCGGCTTTTGTTAAAAGCGCTCCTGGCCGTATACGTGAAATTTTGTGGAAAGCCAAGGACGAATTGTAATGGAGATGAGTTCATTATTTAGCATTGACTTGCGTCCGCGATTCTAGAGTCGAATAATCAAATTATCTATTCTTCCAAAAACTTGACACTACTGAAAGCAAAAATTTATACGTAGAGGTCAACTAACGCATATGCCGATGCTTCAGAAAATTTTCTTAGCAAACTAGTTTCATTGAAAACGAGGTCACAAAAAATAGTACGAGTAACTATGTCGGCATTATCAAATGCAAAACGTCACAATATATTTCAGTAGCGCCCGACTGTGGGCGAAATGCGTGGGCGGGGAATTGCACCACCGCCCACCTCACCTCCAGCCAGAACACGAGGAGTTTACAAGGAACCGAGTCTTCGCAATATACTGCATCCAATGCTCCTCCCCTTTCATCTCGTGTCCATTTTACACTCTCATAACCAGCACTCGATGCTGAAGTTAGCGATTCTCGAATCTTGTTTCAAGTATTGTGTGAAAACCTATCTTGTACGATACTGAAAACACAGTTGTTCCATTATTGTTGGCGTCTGTCCGTTTTGTAGCTTTGTGTCAAGGTACTGGTTTGTCCGGTGTTTTTATCGCCACTAACGAACCTAAGCCGGGATTGAACCATTTTTTGGCGAAAAACTTGTTCAACAAGGATTTTGCAAGGATTTCGGCAAAGCTTCTTTAATTAATTATTTTTTGTCGCTGTTGCATATAGTTTTTTAATCCACTTGGGTTGCCATTATGATTAAGAGAAGCTATTTGATATTGTTTTTAAGCAGGCATGTCTCTGATTATTTAAATTATCAGATTACAATCATTATCTGTTTTGTATTATTCTTTTATAATTTGTTGTTACCTATTATTTAAATTGAGATTATTATTTTCTAATGTTGGTTAACTAACTCTAGCAATTTGAGCCTAGAAACTGGTAACGTTGATCGCTTTATTAGCAGTTGTAAAATCTTGTGTGCGAAAACGAAAAGCAATAAAAATATTTTCGCTATCGGTCTCATTGTACTATGCAACGGCTATAACTAGTCTCCATAGCGACTGCTATTTCCACGTGTATACCTCCTCGACCTTCTGCAACCTTGATAACAACTAACATAGCCATAATCTTACACGACGTATGTGACTAAGTTGGAACTAATTCGCCAACTAGTGATTGGTAAAAAGAAATTAAAATATACAAACGCGGACAATGGCGATAGACTAGTTTTTACCCTTATACCCGTAAGAAATAATGTTGAAAGAGTTCAACCACCAGTGTTCTCGGTGATACACTGGATGCCACCCTAAAAGTTGAAAAAAAAAATATGTCGCTGGTCCTATCCAAAGTAGAGCCCATTGAAAGAAATACAAAAGCAGGTGTTTGCATTTGCAACACTTTAGGATATAGATCAACATCATAAACGGAGAAAATGTTTTACGAAAAAGCCACCGGCTTATTATAATATCTCCGGTCTATGATAGATTTATCATTACAACAAGTATTTCAAGAAGAAGAATTGCTACCCCGACCTCAAACAAATTATAATAAGGACAGAAGGATGATGATCAACGGGTATTTTGCGTCTGTCCGTGTCCGGTAGCCACTAAGTAACGCATAATGAAAGCCACGACACGCTATAATCGACAGTAAACCATGGCTGAGTCTGTCGACAATCGCAGGAAATGTCTGCCATTGATTTTTTTTCTACACGCTACTTCTTATCGTCGTTTCTAATTGTATTAACATTCTTGCGGTGTTGTATAACTTCACCTTGGCACGCTGCACCTGTTTGGTAATGATAACACAGTTTTCTTCTCAAATTGATTAAATTCTTTAGTTTTGTTTACCATTTCATGAAAGATGATATGCTAGAAGAAAGGGAGTGACTACCGAGATGAAGACTAATAGAGAAGAATATGGACGAAAAATATATGTTGCGCCGACCAAAGTTGGGATAGCGGCAGGAGAATGATGACGAATTATATAGTGAATTTTAGATAGAATGTTGTTATTCTGGATGGGAATGTTAAGGAGTTATACTGTTATTATATATATGCCTGAATATTGGGCATAGTAAATTAATTTTATGATTTTCATTATTATTATTATTGGAAACTATATGTAATTATTAGGTAGGAATTAGTGACATGTATTTTTGTTTATTGTTATATATTTTGAACTTTATTAATTTTGTTAATATTAATTAGGTAGGTAATGAGATTGTGTGGAACTAATTTAATTCTGTGTGTAACTTGTAATTATTCAAATTTATTTCCGTAGGGATCTTTGTAAACCATTCAAACACAATGTAAATTGTTATTGAATTGAATAAATGAAATGAAAATCAATTATGACTATTTCATCATTCAAGTGCCACACCTATGGTCGATATTACTAGAGGTTGGACATTGGATTCATTGTTAAGAAAAGTTCAACCAAAATGCGAAAGTACGCAAAACAAGAAAGTGAAAAGAAGTGGGAGACCATTGATTAAATTCTTCACTTGACTTTTATTGTTATTATCTGCAGTCGTTGTAGGCTGCATTTACTTGTACCGGTACATGGACAGAGCTATAAAAATGTTACCAAGGTTTCACGTTTATCGTTTTGGTAATTTCTTTATTTTTTCTATCAAAAAAATTGCCATAGCTAAAAATATCATGGCAGTCCCTTAAACATCGTGCGTTTTCCATAAATTTAATTGCTCGGTTAAATCTAAAATTTTCCGCAAGGTTTATGTTGATTTGGTCAGCAAGAAACTGCTTTAGTAGTCTTACGAGGATGTTTTATGACCGGAAATATATGTCCGAATGCGATGGTTGGTCCGCATACGAAATGAATTGTTATAATATTTTTGAGGAAACTTGTCTACGAATTTGTAAAAGATTCTTAGTCAACTTAAGACCAAGATGACCTACAACTTGATGGTTAGTTAGTAAATGAAGAAAGAATGTCTACAATAACGTTATCGCCTAGTTCGTTATCATTGTTAGCTACCAAGTCTTGAGTAGTAATTAGTACGACACTTGTTATGCTTACCTGCTGTTGACACAGATTTTATTTCTGTAACTTGTTATGTTTCTATACCTCCTGTATCAACCTTCGATAGAAGTATTTTATTTATGTTGCTTATTTTTCTCTAGTCGTGCTCTAAAATCATAATGTATGTTTATTTTGACTTCATCATGCACTTCTCCGGTAGCATCACGTCATCCACCATCTCATTCGTAATGTTTTCCTTCGACATGTAAACAAGAAATCTCATATTTGAATCTAATGCATTTTTATTTACTTTTCCTCCATTATAATTACATATTCAAATATTAGTATATATTCTGATACAATCAGATATTCATATCCTTGTCACGATTGAGACTCGGGAAGTAATTGCTGTGTCTGGATTTTCCATTGCCAGCTACCATTCTGATGATAACTGAAAAACCAGCCTCGTGCGAGTTCGACTCGCGCACGAAGGGTTCCGTACCATCATCAATAAAAACGGCAAAAAAAAAACACGTTTGTTGTATGGGAGCCCCCTTACATATTTATTTTATTCTGTTTTTTAGTATTTGTTGTTAAAGCTGCAACAGAAATACATCATCTGTGACAATTTCAACGGTCTAACTATCACGGTTCATGAGATACAGCCTGGTGACAGACGGATAGACGGACGGAAAGCGGAGTCTTAGTAATAGGGTCCCGTTTTACCCTTTGGGTACGGAACCCTAAAAACATGAAGAGGGAAACCATCGCGTCGCTTTGTTTTTCAACTGATTCTTCGACTCAGGTTGTCAACCTGTCATCGGAGACGAGTTTAGGTAACAATTCTAAGAATTTGTTTGATTACCTACATTGTTCCAGTCTTCAGCTTCATATTTGCTAAGAATTTCGTCTTTAAGTATAAACCGCAGACTGCAAATAACTTTGTGTTCATATGAACGTGCAACATGTTTACAAGACAATATTAGCCAATCATTAATGTGATAAAAACAACGCCAGCCTTGACGGGAGTAACGAAAAAACTGTTAATGGAAGCGACTCGCATCCCACGATACTTATAAAGTAACATCGAGGTATATAGTATAACGAGTTTGTGTGAAAACTTGATGCTCGCATAATCGCCGACGCAAGTGTTGTATCGAGGTTTTTGTTGCGAAGTCGGCTACGGCTGTACGCACGCGCCTGCTGACGTTGCACAATTCACGGCGGGCCTCTACTAGCGAACTAGAGACGCGGTTCAGACGCCGCCTGTCCTCCCCCCCCCTGCACGTCGCGCGCCGGCACGCCGAGCTTCCCCCCGCAGCACCACACCCGTCAGCGCGCCTTAGTTGCCCCGCAGCTGCCGCGCGCGTCCGTCGCATACTCCATGCGACCCCGCTATTCCTCTACCGTAATATGGATATACAGCAAACCCGCGTTCTTATCAACATCCAGTTCGCTTATTTGTGGTTCTGCGAAGTCTTTGACAAATATAAATGGATTATATTGTAAAGTGCCACAAGAAACTATTAGTTTTATAAGGTCCGCATTGGAATTTCTAATATGGCAAACCGTAGCGCGCCGACGTGTTCGGCACATGGCTTCATAATAATATGGTGCTTGCGGAAATTACGCCAGGATTTACAACTGTCTGTGTGGCGTTAAAGCGAGAGTGTAAATATTGTGTCTGATATACTCAGAAATACTTCTTTTAATTACATTCAAGAATTGGCTGCGTCGCAGCATGGCGTAGGTACTCGTGGCGTCCACGTTACATTATGGCGGGTTTTCGCTTTCTGACAATGTTTTATTTAAGAATATTTTATATATACAATTTCCACCAAAATACTGCCAAGCTAAACGGAGATATGTGATGAATACAATGATTATGATACAGTTTAGTTAAAATGTTTAGATATGGGTGACTTATGTTTTTAAAATTGGAAGTGGTTTCGTTGTAATGAATGTCTGGAATTCATCAAGCAAAAAGAACATTATTTATTGCTTTGTAAAGAATTCAAAGTACGATTTCGTCCGAGGTCACTGGCTCAAGAAAACGTTGGCTAATCATTTCGCACCACTGAATGAATCGCACAAATCTATACAATACAACCAATATCGAGCTTCTTCTAGACTTATTTAACTTTTGTAGCACTGACTCTACTTCTTCTATTGGCCTTAGCTTTTTATAGTATCCCTCAAATATCCTCCCCATAAAACTTGTGAATAACTTGCCAACGAATCCAAATTTGTGTTTTCGTTCAGTCTAAAATGGCGGGTGAATTCCGCAGTCATTCTGCAGAACTTGCACATGTGTGGGTCCTAAAATTGTGCATGTGTGCGCACAGTCACAGCAGTGCAACGTGGCTGCAACATGCCATAGTACTACTACTAACTAATAGGGTACTGTAGGCGTAGTCAGACATTCTCCGATTGCTGACTTCCTGGTACTTGAACTCATTAAGATTGAACAAACTGCGTCAATTATTTTCCAATACATAATCTTTCGAAATTTTTATCTCAAATACCTATCTCTAAGTTTTAAATAGGTTTAAAAATTGTTCAATATGTGTGAATATATTTTGAAGTGGGTCTCACTTATTGTACAGTAGCTAAACAAACTTAGGTTCATTTACCCGCAATAACGATGATATGCTAATTATGCATGACATGCGAAACATTCTAATTAAAGTAATTAGAATAGATACGACTAGCATGACACTATGTGGACTGATATCTGAAACTTGTTATACCACCACCATTCTCTTCTCCATCTTTGAATAAAAAATTGTAAATCATAGATATTGTTGGGGTAGTTTCCAAGAATTCGCATCACTATATATCCATGAAAAATATTCTGAAAGTATCATTGTTGTTTTCGAAACTAGAAATAAGGGTGTGAGCGGTTTTAATCTTAATCTGGACTAGCCAACATTTTTTTTATTTTTTTTCGGGGTTGGTGAGACATCGCCGCAATATGGGAAAGGTTATGCAACGGGAGATTGCCACGTGGCACTACCCTTCGTTCTGCGCATGCCTGGGAGATAGATCCATGACATTGCAACTATATTCTAGACATGGAGTAAATAGCATTCTGGATGTCCTTTCATTATTTCGTCGAGTCGTTTTACTATTTAAAATACTTTTTCATTACGGCAATTTTCATTCGGGGTTTGGATCTACTCTCCTCCAGTGTATTTCTGAACTGACTTTTTAGTTTGCGACATAGTCTGGATGCGAAAACATAATATCTGTCGTCTGGGTCCTATTAAATCTTGTAACAAACAATCTTGGAATCCTCTTTCTGCTTAGGATTTGTTGGTTATGAATCTAATTAAAAATGTATGGAGTAGCCACGTGGATGTAGCCTCCAGTGCGCAAGTCCACTACCTCGTCTCAGCTGTGTTCTGAGAAAATCGTTACCATCGTCCAACGCACCCACTTTCCATCACGTGGTATGTCTAAAAATCTCACTGTTGTTTTAAAAAGAATTCTATTTTCATTGCTCCTACATCTTTCGCATCAATTAATAGTTCGCTATTTATGTTATGGTGTCAAGCTTTACTCACTGTTATTGTTTTCTTTTATTTATCTCGTTTCTTTCCAACTTATGTTACACTTTTATTAATAGTTCTACAGATTAGATAACAAAACTAATGATGTATACAAAATATGTATTTGGAAATCTTAATCAGTTTTATCAATCCAAGCCCATGTGTGCTCCAATTAAGCTTGAGATGATTAATATTGTAATCGCTGGTATTGATAAAACGTTTTATATTTATATTGGACGATAAATACGACTTGACATCTTTTAATTTCGTAAAACGTACAAAAATTACGTTCTGAACGTTATTCAATTCGACTAAGTTTCTAGAATAATATAAACACTATGGCAAAGAGCCATTGCTTGAAATATAAACTTTTGTCGTTTATTATCTCTTTCGATTCAATATTCTGTGCATTTGGTAGAAACTTCAGATATGTGTACTTCTTTGAAGGTATCCCGAGGCATACATTAATATTTTTAATCACTTAGTATCGTCTGCAAGTTGGTCTCCAACTTCAATCGTAAAGTTCATCGTTTTATCTTTATGTTTTTAGGTCGTGGTCGCCACGAACACATCGCGTGCTTCATTTCAGGGATTTTTATTACCATCTTTCTCTTTTGCTTAGACGTCCATTAAAATGCTTAATGATCCATAAATGTTTTTGTTATTCTTCGATCGATGCCATCAAATAGTGCACCAGCATGATCCTTCTATATTCATGAGAATTTGTTATTAAACTGCATAAGTATCAGTGCCAAGACGTGTACAGCCCGACCTTTATCGAGTTTCACGTGACTTATTTCCATTTCAGTATGTACTACATCGTGCATTTGCTTTTCGCTTGTAATCTTTGTGTCTGCCAAGGCGACTTTCTCTCCCGATGCATCCAAACCCATACATTTTCCAAAGACATGATCGATTGTAAATGTAGTAAGCTGAGAACGTAGAAACACAATTTCTAGAAAACGAAATTGGAACAACAATAAAACACGTCAAACATTCCGGCGTCGTTAGTACCTCTAGTGTGATTCTGGGGAATCCCCCATTATAAACGTCCTTAGTAGAATATCAATTGAATAGGTACATTGAGTGGGTTAATTCAAACTTAAAAAAAATCCCTATGAAGTACCTCCCAGGCTCCCATACGCCTCTCGCTATATATCGCCGGGAATCGGCAGAAGAAAGTTTGGCATCACAAAGGATTTTAAACAGACATTTGAATGCGGAGACAATGCACACCAGATAATGCAATCATACATAACTAACATAACGCTCTGAGGCACTGTTTGTTCTCATTCTATTTATATTTAGATTTTATGTTTGTCTTGTTTTGTGAGTGCAACCTTGATCGGTCATGTCTAGACGACCTTGCCGTTAGTGGAGAATGTCAGTTCTACGTCCGCTTCAATTAATGCCACATGTATTAACACGTTTATTGGCATTTACAGAGAGTCAACTTTCACAGTCGCTAACTCAGTAAGAAGTTATCTACAATCTTGTTGCATCACGGAAGCGTTTGCATCTGACGCGGAAGCCCCTTGTCTCTCAATCTTTACCTCTGCATAGTTACAATAAATTAAATATTTAGCCGTTTCCAAGATTATTAGCTTCGTTTATTTTTGCCCTCTCCAGCATTATCGTCTCTATGAAAGCTCCTGAAGATTAAACACCTTGGTGACATCGTTTGCCATTCACAAACATTTGAATTCGTGCTTCCCTCATAATGTACTTGAGATGATGACTATTTGAAAATTGAAATACCGCCATAACGTCATTGGGCTCATTGTCTGAAGATTTAAACTTCCGTTGAATACAAATTGCAGCGTAATGCCGACGGGATCTTTTTTTTTTTATGGCCCTTTGTGGTGCTCTTACTAGTGTTTGGTTTGTGTACATAGTAATTGCGTTTACAGCGATTCATCGATGTGCACAGGTGAAGGTCATGGTCGCGCTCGGCGCGGCGCCTGGACACGGCGCTCAGTCGCTCACATGACTTGTTGTTTGTATGTGCCGCGTTCACGACGCGGCCGGCGTGTTCGAACGCGATTGGTCGGCTTTCACGAACCTCATTACATAAATGCTAGTATCTCCGCTCTTAGTAAAAGTGACAAGCTATAAGCACTTGGTCGTAGTATCTTAATTTGGTCATGCTTTTGTAATCGACTATTACACAAAAACGTATTCATGCGTGAAATGTAAGGTCTATTCAAAGCGTTTTACTTTTTACTAACCTTAGAACCAATATCATGGATTTAATTTCATTCAGTATTTCCGTTCTATTCCTACAAACCATGCAGTGCTCGTTCATTGATAAGTCTTCCGCTATAATAAGACAAGCCTCTTGTCTATTAGATTCATTTATAAAAATAGACTGTTCAATGTTCAGTGTAATGTTCTTTATAGAATTTAACATGTTCAAAGACCTAGAAGGTACTTTCATGAGACCTGATAAGACTTTTAAGAGTTCCTTATCCAGATGTTTTTTCAGCTGTCGTTACTTTGGAATGTGACAAGTGTGCGGCAAGGTCGTGTTTATGGGCCGCCTAGGAAAGACCTTGCTCTTATAACTTGAGTCATGTGGTCGGATCTGCATTTGGGTTAATCGCAATGGACATATGTTTGTACCGTCTCAGCCTTTTCAACGATGACTAATCGTTGTTTGGTATGTCGATGTTTGGGATGTATTGTGTCATTGAGTATTATAATTTACTCCTAATTAATATCATCTGTGTTTATCTTTTTAATATTGGTTCATTCATTATTTATTCCATCTTCGTATGGAACTTGATCTTTTCTTGTTTTATGTCTAATTAGAGTATAAATGGATGTAATGAACTTATTGAAGTCAAGCACGATCCCTAGACCCCTTAAAAGTTCAGAATTGTTAAGCTTAATTGAAGCGTTATGCATGGAATGGAAAGCGTTGCTGCAATCACGTCTTTCCTTGTTCTGTTAAGATTTGGATCAGGTTCACGTTATAAAACTTTCCTAGCGGCCCCAATAGGTTATCTGTCAACAAGAGATTTCTTCACAGTTTACTTTAGCCTTAGTTTTCACAGCAGTGAAATACTGTTTGGAAACTACTTCAATAATGGCAAAGCGTTAACCGAGTGGTTCCAACTTTCTAACAATCTACTCTGAACCTATTTTTATATCCGTGTCTACGTTTTCAGGAGATCTAATCTGCTTAAAAGCCTTGACATTTATTTTAATGTCATTTGTATAGTTCCGTCCAAATGTGAGATACTGATCTTTTCATACGACTAGCATACTAAATTCTGTTAATGTCATAAAAATACTGATTAAATCTCGACTGTCAGTTCCTGAAAACTAATAATAAAAGGAGAATAGGAATAGGAGATCTTTTGTATGTGGGTTTATGACGCTTTCACGCTAAAACGGCTGAACGGATTTGGATGAAATTTAGCGTATGGGTAGACCATGACCTGGATTAGGACATGGCATACTTTTTATCCCGGTATTCCCACGGGATCGAGACTTGTATGCGGGTGAAACCGCGGGGCGCAGCTAGTAATTTATATAGCTGTTACTGGTTATGCTGCAATAAACCATAAATAATTATTTTACGGTTCGCTTGTGTTTTATCGAGACTAGATTTCTAGCCGTAAGCACTTGGGGAAAGGTGAATAATATAGCCACATTAAATAAGGTCCGTGCTTTGTCCTTAGCCAGATTAAGGTGAAAATTTACTTGATTTATTTCTCTTGTATCGTATCCGACAACGGTAGTTTATTTAAGTGTCGTACTAACGGACAACTTTCTGCTGTTAATATTGAGCGCAAAATGGATATAATTTACACCTTGCCGATAATGTACAGGTTTGAAATTTAACTGAAAGGTAACTATAAAAGTTCTAGCTTAACTGCTGTCTTATTAGTGAGTTATAAGAAGATTGGAATTATATTTTGTACGATAATTGTTTATTTTTAGTCGCTGTAGGTCTTACAGCTGCTGCTGAACAAATATTTTTTCCGAACGGTTTATTCTTTGTTTGAAATAATCAATTGTTGTTCAGTGTGTCACCAGATGTTTCATAAAAGCTATGGCTTATATCTGGATTTTCGGGAATGTGGCTGTTGTCTCTGCTCCCGCCTGAGGAAATATAATATTTGATTAGAGTCCAGTCAGACAGAACAAGATCTTCTATTGAAAATAAATGATGAAATAAGAATAAATTGGCAGCCATCTTTATAATGCAAACATCAAGCCTCCCTTAGGCTCAAACGTCGTGCATTAAACGTTGAAGGAACAAATAAATCTTTATCGTCTTTTATGACACCCACAGGAGAAAATATAAAAGCCCTAACTGCAAACTGGAAACCACATCGCTGGCTGCAAATAATTGCAAATAATGAGAAGCTTTTACTTGAGAGAACCCCACTGTGAGAGAAATGACACGACGATTATGGATGCTATGGTGATAATTCACCATCAAATGGGCCATACGTCTAGTAGACCATTCATCGAGGAAAATTAATTGCCTAGATAATGTAGGTACTGCGTACCGGAACGATCTCATGTTTCATTCCATCTATATCTAGTGTTAACACTTGACACTTCTATTTCTTCATGACAAAGCAATACAATAAATCTTTAATAGATTTTGTTATATTAACTTCTTATCACATGAACACCGCTATGAACCTGACGTCAATTCAATAAAACGACGGTAATTCAAGGAATGGGTCATTGTAATATTATTGGTTCTGTAACAGTTAATGGAGTCATAATTTCTGTTCAAAATGACACGTAATTACTGAGTAATAGTATTTCTTTCGATTTAGATAAATGTAATGAACGTAATATATTGTGCTATAATTGCGAAATAGAGGTACTTATCCTTCTTAATACTACTAACAAGTCCATTTACCGCGGTAAACAACTGTCAAGGATGTTTATCATTTTTTCTAACGACCGGCTCGACTCGATTTCGCCAATAATAACCGTTTGTTTGTCTTGTAGGTCGCGCCTGATTGGACAGAGTTGACATTTGATGGAAATTTAACACTTAAGCACGCGATACTTGGCTATTTGAGCCGTTGGAATCGAAACGTTGCGCAAAATCTTCGCCGTGAGTAGCACAAAACACGTCTACACACAATTTGAAGTGAATCTAAATATACATTTTGCAAGTCACTTCGAAGAAGCTTGTGTAAATGTGAAGATACAAAGAGTACCGAATGTTTGTCATCACAGTTCGTGAGTTGTGACGAACGATTGCCGCGGTCTGTGTCTAATGAAAGGTCCAATCAATTTGATCATCCATCAGCGGACTGTGTGAACGTGCGAGAAGGTCGTCAACGAACCATGTAAACAGCGTCCGATGTCCGACTCGCTTGTGTTTGTGTTTATTTGTTATTTATTTCTGTATTTCGTATCTGGAAAACGCGATATGATCAACAATGTGAGGCTGCTCACATGGTTTTCCCATCAGTCTTGTCGCTATTTCCATCCTCGACGCGGTTTGCCGGAACCAGACCTTGGCCCACTAATGACGAATAATTATGACTTGGATCTTTCTTACGATAAATATTTGCATTTATCATTCCATATCGTATATTCTTGTCATACTACTTCCTTGTTTTCTTTCTGACTTAATTACTTATCTTTTGATTAGCAACTTCAAGGATTGATACACATTTCATTTTGAGTTGTCTTAAAGTCTGTTGAATGATAGTTTTTTGTTCTTGTGTTTTCAGTTTTCCACCTTTCGCTCCTCAGACATCTGATATTGTATATATCAGTTATTATTTCCTACGTTTTCCTGGTTGCAAAAATATACATGTTACGCAGTTACGCGAGTACAAAACTGCATGTCAATTCGAACGTAGTGGATCATATTATCTCCAACCGTAAAACAGACCGCAACAAAAACATCTTTACATACATCCAAGTAAGTTTTTCAGTCTTAAAATACCGTGTTTTCTAAGGCGTAAGAGTGGATTTCGTGCGAAAATATAATTTGTTTGGTGTAAAAACATGTTTGACGTAAGAAACATGAGAATGCTGGGGAGCGGCGACAACTACGCTAGTTTGCGGTCCAGGAATGTGATACGCGGCCGCTTTGCTCGCGTCTTTCTATTGATTTCATTATAATGCTCTTTGTAAATATCTGTATTTCCCTCTCGTGTTTTCTTCCTAATCGTTGGTTTTCGAAATTATATGGTGCCCTTTCTAAAGATTCCGCTCTCATCAAATAAAGTTCAATTGCGCAAGAATGTTTGGCTGCGTTTACAAACTTCATCAGCATCATCAGCCTATATTCGTCCACTGTTGAACGTAAGCCTCTCCTAGTGAACGCCGCTGAGCCTGAACCTCGGCTCTCCTCATCCAGTCTCTGCCAGCCACCTTTCGCAAGTCGTCACTCCACCTGGCCGGCGGGCGTCCCACACTACGTTTGCCTAAATGCGGTCTCCACTCTAGAACTCGTTTTCCCCAACGATTGTCGGTTCTGCGAGAGAAGTGACCAGCCCATTGCCACTTCAGCTTGCTTAGTAATAAGGTCGTTAAACATAACCCTGGTTTTGACTTTATTCGTCCCAAGACCGATGCGTTGAGTGGCAATAGCTAGGTCAGTCAGCAGTAGATCAAGATCCTGCAGTGACTCCGCCATAAGGACAATATCATCGGCGAATAGTAGGTGTGAGATGTACTCGCCATTTATATTTATGCCCGTTCCTTTCCAGTCCAGCATCTTAAACATATCTTCGAGGGCGCCAGTAAACAGTTTCGGGGATATGACAGGGATTTATAAAGATATTATTGTTTAATTACTACATACGGAAAATGTCGATAAATGTTTTTACTGACCTCACTTTAAGTGTTTTGTAATCACTGACAATGCGCAAGCTTACTTCTTCAGTAGAATTATTCACTCAATTTGATGTTGTAATTCGAGCAAGTAATTCGTATTGTTCAGTAAAAAAAACTAATCTTGGAATAATTGCTGTTAGTCTTTCAAAAGGCCTTGCTAAAGTTGGTACTTAAGTTCTTTAATTGAATTCACGGAGATCTATTATCTTTGATTCGTGTCGTTCAGCGTGATTTACATTTTCATTGATACTTTTTACCAATAGAACATGTTTTTTGCCTTTTTAACAATTGCTATTGTTATCGTCTACGTTGATACTTTTAAAGTACGTACCAGGACAGTATAGTTTACAGATGTGTCTATCAATCTGTAGGCGCCGGTGACCGCATTCTTTACGTCGTCGCAGCGTATTGAAAGTGGAGCAAGCATCCGTTCAACGTTTATAAGATTTGCAATACCATAGTTCTCGTTATCTTAACGGATCCTAGTACTTATATTTGAAAAGGGCTTTATATATGTATGCAAAAGAAAATTCGATATAGTTTTCGATTTAAACTTTTTTATTGACATTCATCAAATTTACTTTACAACGATGGAAGTGACCTTTTTTGAATGGAAATCAAATGTCCAGTGTTAAAAACTGTCATCTATATTGATGCACTTATTTAGATATGTATCGAAATCTAGTTACATCAAAAATATACAATGAAAGAGTTGTGATTATCGTACTTCCTACTAATATTATAAATGTGAAAGTTTGTGTGGATGGATGGATGTTTGTGCCTTTTCCACGCAAAAACTCCTGAACGGATTTGGATGGAATTTGGAACACAGATAGTTTATAACCTGGATTGACACGTAGGATACTTTTTATCCCGGTAGTACGTTCCCGTGGGATAATTTCCGACATCCACGCGGGCGAAGCCGCGGGCAAAAGCTACTATGCTAATATAATTTGAATTGTTTTCTCAACAAACATCTTTCTAGTGACTGTACTCTCTCTTATATGTCTTTTTTAACATAGTGGGACCCAAAATTCCTCAAATGAATTACTAACGTCTACAAGCCACACTTTATATTTTTTACGGTTTGAAAAACATTACCTTTCTTTTAGTAAATGTTTTCACATTACTTTTTAATATTGTAATCAGTATCAAACTCGGGTTTAGAAAGTGTCTAGTCTTTCTTAGATGTTACTCAAATTCTTCTACACATAGTCGATGTGGTGATTTTACGTTTGCCATATTTCAATATTTTGTAATACATTCTTATTTCTTTGCTGGTCGGGAATGTTATTACTAAACACATTATTATACCTACCAGTGACAAACACCTAAACAAATATTTGGATTTGAAACTGCTAGTTTGTGGAAAATGCTCATTCTAGAATTGACACAAGTAGTGGTTTGAATGGATGATCCCATATCCGTTGGGGTCAATGAACCAAGTCGACTTTGAGTTGTATCAATAACGCACGCGTTATTTGCTCGCGATAACAAAAACACTATTCAAAGATATTAAACAAAAGGCACTTGGTACAATAAGAAAAGCAAGTGTTTTGATTTGAGATAATCAAGCAACTCGAATTCTGTCTGTCAGCTTTTTGACCCGATTGCGCGACAGCAAAGACAGGGTTATGTTTTTCACGCGTATATATACGTATGTAGGTATATGGTATTATTTATACCCTCAAATCATCCCAACGGCTGGATTTATTTTAATCAATGAGGTGTTTATCGATTCCTCTAAACCGTGCAATGGCTTACAAATTACCATGACCATGCCCCTTATCAAAATGAAGTCTTGAGGAGACGATATCAAAAATATAAAACACTAAAGGGTTTAAAACAACCGACTGCAAATAAACCGTTCAAAACAAGCTCACTATTCAAGAATTCTGATGCAGATGATGGCATCAAATCTGAGATTGAACTAATATAACTGCCAACAACTGCATCAGACTGAATTTTTCAATTGTCTTTATCTACGATTAACTTACGAGTGGTCAATGAGTGATAAAGTTGTATATTTTTTAGAATCGCAGTGTCTACATGCTTTGTTGCAAGATCTTTATTACTTGGATGATTTGATATTCCTTATGCGTGTGTCTGATTTTAGTTTTGAATATTAAAATGGATCTATATTGATGACATGACGGTATCTTGTGAAGTTTTACTATGATCATACATAAATACTTAGGACTCAACCATGCTTGGATAAATATGGACGTCAGAGAAATTAATATTAACTGAAAATCCTTCACCTGAGGTTTTAATTATATTCATTTACCAAGAAATAATAACAATCTCGCATTATAACACAGACAGTTTTCTATAAACAAGCGCCACATTATTATATATGACGTCAATTGAACCTTCATACCCGCACGATCGGACGCATGACCTAAAATATGTGCCCATCATACAGTTATTAATTACCTACTAAGTTTCTGACACTACTATTAGCGGTGAACAAGGCTGGATTCAAAACTTGGCGACCTCTTAAACTATTGTGAGCTCCTGGTACAATATTTTTTTTTAGTCATCCGCTGCCATTACTTCTATGGCGTTCTTCCTCATCTCCACTAAGAGCAATAAGCGTATAAAAATATACAGGCTGACTTTTGATTCATGGGCAATCTTTCCGCTGAACTTCTACTATGACAACTCTGAAATATCGACAAGTTTGGTCTCGTAGTCAAAGTCGCTCATGTTCAAGAGTACTTTCACTCCCTGAAAAATTGCCAATGATTTCAAAGTCAAGTTTCCTGTATTTAAATTATTTATAAGCAGGAAGTCAAGTTGATCAAAACAAATGCTCTTTGTCTTCCAAGAACACTTATCTTAGGGAATACCTAAAGACAAACGAATTGTAAAGTCACTCCGGAATATCTCATTACTATAATGGGTTCCTTATCAGCATGACGACTGAATATTGGTGATGAATAGTTAATATCTATATATGTCCCAATTTTGTGGCCCAAATAGCGCTGTCCAATTTAGTGTATCAGTAAAATTCCGCAGCTCTGTCCTATAATTGACCTTTTCAATAACACTATCACCACATTACATAAAATGTGCTTCTTATGTATTTAAATTACTGCATATATTGTCAAATGTGCATTTCGTTACTATGTAGTTTTATCTGCTAGTAATTATTATTCGCTTTAACTTAACGTAATTAATAATTATCGTTGAGCGCCATATTACATCGCGTTACTTCATTGCCAGTGCAAATACTAAATGTTATTCAAAATATATTGGCGTTACAAACGTTTTACGTGTAGATATGGCTCAGTTTGGTTAATAAAACAATGTGTTCCAGTAGGAAAGTATTCTTCAAGCTGTTTCTATTTACATAAGTGTTAGTAGCTCGATGGTGTATAATAATCATAAAATTATCCTCATAGATATTTTTTTTACACTTGAAAGATAAGCAGTGTTCACGCCCCTTACATTCACTGGTGGCCTTTAAACAGCTGTATCGTCACTGATAAGCGACCAAAAAGCCTCGTTTCCAGTTGCGATAACAACCATAATAGTAGCGTCAAAAACGATGACAACACAAAAATAACCAAGTAACATAATTATTACCAGATAAGTGTACGGTTGAACGGTGCAAATGTGAATTTATATTTATACAAGTGTAGTGAATGTATTAACTTATTTATTATTTAACATATCCAGATATATTATGAGGACCCAAAACATGGAACGTTACAAATCCGATGCGTTACGATGGCGTGCTTCCTACAACAGTGATTTAAATTTAAACTAGTGCATAGTGGTCGTAAAGTCTGATCTGTTAGACTGCGTTAAATTATTTATTAGTTAGTATTTATATCGTGTGGATTATGCTGATCAATACGTTTTTGGACACGGAGGATTTCGTGCACTTGTATTATCCGGAGGATGAGCCTGCGGCCGTGCAGGGCTGTGGAGCCGGCGCGCGCATGGCCTCCAGGTACCCGCCGAGACCGCCTTCGCCAGAATACTCACAGGTTTGTAGCACACACACCTCCTCCTTTTTAAGGAAGCCTGGTATATTATTTACTAGGCGCCAGAACTGTCCGACACAACTGTTTGGGGAGAAGTAAAATCATTTTCCTAAGGTTTAAAGAAATATTGGGTCTTTGGTAGGAAAGTTACTGTTCCGAGAAAACCAAATAAGAATGTAGTTGCTTATTACATTATAATCATTTCCTTTATTTATTGTTTTACAAAAGTAATCTATTCTTATGTACACCTATAAATAATCATTAATTACATTACTATTAATTATATTCTCAGCTATGTAATCGACACTTGTTGTGAAAACGTATTATTGACCCGACAGTTACACAAGAATATAGAAATTAATCCATAAAATAAAATATCACTTGAATATCGTCTTGCAATAACTCGATATTTCCTAGTGGGCGCCACGGCAAAAACGTTTAGAAAAAAAACTATGCTACGTAACGACTTGTGATGTAAAGCAGGTAGTTAAATATTGACGAAGCGGGGAAAGTAAAGGCTCCTTGAAACAAGACACGCGACGCGACACAAAGGCACCGCCTGTCGCGCGACGAGCGGTGTCTTTGTGTTGCGTGCGATTCGCGTCGCGTGTCGCGCCTGTTTGTTGAAGGAGCCTTAACGTTATACGAAGAGTCCTTCACCTTGAGACTAATAATTGTGTACACGTCGACGCCCCTCCCCCACCCTCCCTCTCGTCCGTTCATTCAGCGGGGAACGGACGAGAGTACTATCAGCCTATGATTACTTGCCCTCACGCGGTTGGAACTTTTCGAAGTAATTAACTTCCCTAGTTGAATATAAGCAGTTGCAAATAAGTTGAATTATATTTATGATTTACCTGTAATTTATTAAGATTGTTCCTGGAGTGAGTGGGTAGGGATTTTAGAAGCGTTTAATGTGGGTCTTTATTTAGGAATTTGTGATTGCTTGTTTGTTGGTCTTTGCAATTGATGCTGATCAACCAGCGTGTTGTGTTACGGTAAAGATGACAAGGTCAATCAATCACATGTTTACAATCAACAATATCTTAAGTCATGCACTAAAAATAAATATGTTCATAATTATGTTTACATTGTGAACAAATAACAACCACTGTGTGCTTCCATTATTTGTTTTGTCAATCATTTCTACTGGCAACCTATCGGTCTGAATTAAAAGTTTCCCTATAAAAGACGCAGTCAAAATCGTAATTTATCAATTGAAGCTAATGGTAGGGTTATATGAGCAGTAATGGTCGGTTCAATGTCAGATGCACCGTAATGAGCCAGACTCGTGACTCATTACAGAAACATGTCATGTTCCCTCGCTACTGTCATTGTTGAACACATGTTGTGAGTTATCCTAATTTGGACTCTGTTAATTAGTTTTTTTCTATCTAACTGAAAAATATCGTAGAACTCGATGCTGTGAAAAATAGAGCGTGTGTTCCAAAAAAAACGGATACAGTGAATGATAGAATCATGATTATAATAATTATGTATTACGAAACGTTTGGCTAGTAGTTAATTTTAGATAGTACATAACTTTCAGTGTTATTGAACATCTTGCCAAGCAATTTGTCATTACGTCATTGACGTCACAGATGCATTCAACCAGGATCACATGAGCACAAACAGATAATACTGCCCATAGTTGCACACGCCGGAAGTTTTTTAATCCATTGTTGTTTGCAATGAAGAGTGACACACAAAAGTCTGCCGATTACTCCTCTGCCTGCGGCTACATACAAGTTACCACGCATCTTCTATCTCCTTCACGTGTTTGTATTTTGTACCAGGAATTCATAACATACCTACTTACAAAATGTCAGTACTAAACTAAACCTTGAATGGGCCTTTCAATGCAACACACGGCCTTAAGCAGGGTTGAATGACATGAATGATTGAGTGAATGGACAATGAACGCTCCTTTCATTCACTATCTGTATCACTATCACAACCTATTTCGACGTACCTACTACCAACTTGTGAAGTTGCGAACACGTTTAAAACAAAGAGATAGCCATGATAGTCCATTTAGTGCGCTGAATTAGGTAATAAATAAATATTTTTATTCCGTCTCTTTATAAGTCTTTGTGTGTCGCCTTTGTTTCACACAATGCTCCGACTACTAGACGTAGTGATATAATTGTCTGTTTGCAAGGCTTATCATATGAATATGCAGCTATATTCCCCAAGATATATCTAGAAGTAATGTCATAATTGTGTAGTTCTGCAACACGCGGACGTTAGCTGATGATGTCCTCATGTTAACCTCAAACGACCTTATTCTATCTCCAACGCACACTACAGTTGCATTAGTCATGCACGCTTTACGTTATGCAAGCGAAGGCTTGCCCCTTCCGCAGATGCTATTGCCTAATGCTACGCTTTGATAGCGTCGGCGATCTGTCTGTTGCAGAACTGACGTAGGTACTTAGAGTCAGACAATCATCTTTGTAAATGTATAGCGGTGCTGTGTGTAAACGGAAGATGTCAAAAAACCTGTCAAATACTTTTCCGTGTTAAGAGCGCATACAAGGGTCCACTAGCGCCACTCCTTTAAAAAAATATTATCTCGTGACTAAGAAGGAATTTTAAAAAACGGCTCAATAAGCGACCTCGGTAAGTGTGTCTAGACTTTTCTAATACCTTTTATAAACTTTCATATTGAGACACGAAGCAACAAAATACGATCTAAATGAATGTGGCCGCTTTTGTTTAGATCGATTTTTTTTGCTTCGTGTCTCAGTTTATAAAAGGTATTAGAAAATTCTAGACACACTTACCGAGGTCGCTTATTGAGCCGTTTTTCAAAATTCCTTCTCAGTCACGAGATAGTATTTTTTTAAAGGAGTGGCGCTAGTGGACCCTTGTATGCGCTCTTAATTCTCTACTTCGCCACGTTCATTATCCAATCCATGATCCATCTCGCACCATAGAAGAAGCACTACGCAAGTCTATCATTAAGTCAAGCTGTATCTGCCGACGTTGCAGGCTTAGGACTACTACAGGAATCAGGAATCCTGTCAAAATTAAAATAATATCAAAAATTATGTGTGTGCCATTGTTTATTACGTTTTGAGAATATTCAAGAATATGTATTTCTCAAATGACGTATTTTCAATGCTGTAAATTACCTACTTCATTTGAATAAACGTTATATTATGTTAAACAAACAAACAGGTTTTACAGGTGAATACAAAAATAACTCACAACTGATGATGTAACTAAATATGTACATATTTTTTGTAATCAATTCGTCTTAGGCAATTTATGTGGAACTAGAATGTTATCAACGAAGCCGTTTCAAAGATTTATTCTTGCCTACCGTTAACACTTCTGACTTCAGAACTGCCTGCCGCGGCATTTCATTCATAATTTCGTACCAACTAATTGTTATGCTGTCCTGGTATTTTAAAGCTCCCGCTTAAATACTGTGGGAAATTCTCACAGCTTCCACGCTTTGAAGAAAGAAAAGACGCGGCTGCCTTTACAAATGCAAACAACATTGAAAATGTCAGTTAAATCTTAAAAGAAAAAAGCTTAAATTTTAGAATATTTTAACCCTGGTTTGTACTGTTGCACTTCATGTTATCCAAAAAATGTGGTTACAGAGTATGCTAAAACAGAAATAGAAGTGTACATTTTTCTGATATTTTCTGTAAACACTTAAAAAGCTTTTCAACATAAAAGAAAATCGCGGAAGACATCGACCTCGGTACTGCGTTGTTAGATTTTGATACAAAAGCGATTACTTCAAGGCCACAATGAAAAACATTTGGGCAAGATCCTGTTTTGTTTTAATTAAAGGTACAGGTACTTGTGTGGAACATTCTAGAATATATTTTGGTGCTCCTCAGACTCGGCAAGTTTTTTTTAATGTTTAACATCCATCGACACACGAGGTGAACGACCCACGCTTCAAATTCAACTATTAACCCAACCATATGTGTGGGGGTCCTCGTTCAATGGAAGTTTATAATAACCAGTGGGGCTTTCCTAGTTGGTTGGTTAGTCATTCAGTAGTAGTCTGCTCTAGGCGCCCACCCGCGCGGCTTTGATGACTGTTTTAATGATTACGATCATGCTTGAGTACAGAGTTTGTTTCTGTTTTGAACAGTAAGCTTTGTTTATTTACACTACGGTTTATAAAAAGTATCCGTACTCTCCTTTTAATACCTGTTTTATAGGAAATTCTGATTCAGCGCCGTAAAAGGCAACAATAAAACCGTCTAACGTTACGTTTTGTTCGACAAAAAAACATCTCCGATTTCGATCTAGTTTTTTTGTCATACGGTCGACACCACACTTGATTATCTCATCTCGCAAGAATGTACGCTATTTTCTTTCTTATGTAACGACTGGCGAGTCTGTAATGATGTAGTTGGTCACGTTTGGTTAGTGCTAACAAAAAAGCTTTTTAGTTTTTTGGATGTCTGTCTCCGTTGTTGCGCAAAAGTTGGTGTTCATTGAACTGCAGAGGGTGAATGTACTAAAAGGACCGTGGGCGCACACCCACGATCGCCTAATATTTTAATGTGGCCATTGCTCATTAGGAATTGTTTCATTACTCATTGTATTTTATACTTCAACCCTTATAAAGTCATGTTCTACAGGAGCCATAAACCATTCCATAGGCTATGTGTTTAAAAAAATACTGATAATAAGTAAGTCATCCAGATACACAACTTGAGATGCGAGCTTAAGTTATAGTCCATCGGCTTTAATAGGCAATCGCTCGAGATGAATTATACTCATAAGCCATGTAAGTGTATGTTCTATGCTGAGCTCATGTGAACCGCCGCGGGAGATTACGTCATTACTATGGAATGCTGCACCAATTACATATGATGGAAAGTGGAGCTTAGCTCTAACGAAGTATAAATTATTACATGTGGTATATGTGTGTGAGATGTGAATAGTTATTGATGCAAATACGTTTTTTTCTAATAAATACACGTATACCTACAGTTTATAAAATGTTTTTTATTTATACATATATTTATGCAATAGGTACGGTACGCCTTTGTTTTAAAGAGGTCAATTAATAACAAACTCTTTGCTACGGTAATCTCAGTTTCCGTATGTACTGCTTAGCAGACGTCAAAAATTGGTTATAAACAAATATTGTTGTGGTCAAATTAGGTCAATTGGCGCCGTTGCTATCGCTCTCATAGCATACTTTTTATCAATTAACCACTAACTACCTTTCGTTATTATTTCGTTTTGTGCTGTATTCTTTATCAATTGGTGTAGATATTTGGTTATTAAATTAACTAAACACGTATGTTACAGCGGTATTACCTACTTAATTTGAATAATATTTAAAAAAAGAATTGCTTATGTAATGACAAGAAGCCTTTGCCCATGACTTGCCGTGGAAAAAATTAAGGACGCATCAGTCCTTATTTTTTTTCTACGGCATTCAAATTGTAAGTTCGGTAACTGAGTTTATTATAACCATCATATAAATTAACAACTTTAAGTAGGGAGGTACAGGAATGCACTGGTTTGTATCTTACAGATGAATTAAAAGATGTTGTTGTGCCCATAAATAACGTTTTGAGCTTAAATTGCCTTCATAGCATCATCACTTTACCAAACAACTTGTTTTTAGAAATTCACAGGAGAAACTTGACAGTTCTTGCAAAAATTTTTAGTTACTGCTGTTTATTATGCTTTCCTGGTACTTAGAGGTATGAGCCCATGCCAAAGTACATGCATGTGTATGAAGTAAAACCAATATTGTGTGACTTTTGAAATGTCAGTAGGTACCGGCCTTTTGTATTTCTTACATACTTCAAACTTATTTACATGTTGTGTCACGAAAGTAAGTGTTTGTGCCTAAAAATAGTATTCAATGCATAATGCACTTACTGTATGCATTCTCTCTGGTCTCAAAAGAAAGGTTTATTATTATTATGCCTTTTGTGTGATTCATTATACCTAGTATATACAATTGTACATGTAGGTACCTAAGCGTTGCTTTTAACGATCAAATGTTAGTGTGTGCAACTCAGTGCAATGCACTAATTGGAAGAAACGACTTGCAGAACAGATATAAAGACAAACATACATCCAGCAACAATAAATGCATCTACTGCCGAAGACGCAGATGATGGTGATAAGACTGAACTTCAAAGTCAAATTCATGGAAATTCTAAACACAGCATTGAAAAAAAAACGACCTCATTCACAGTATCGGGAATTCCGAAGGAAATAGTAAAGATAAATAATAATAATAAAGCATTCCAATGATGAATACAAAAATGCAGATTTTTAACCTTTGAATTCCGTCCCTGATAGTTATCCTGTAGAACTAACAAGCATTAAAAGTACGTTTATGTACGTAATGCGCATGAGTGGCAAGTTAGGTAACGCAAGGTCGCTTTCTAACGTGTTCTGTAGTATCCAACGAGGGACAGGCATGCAGTATGGGCGTGAGTCGAGTGTGAATTGCCTTATAGTATGTGTCATGGCTGGAAACGGTGGGTTTTCTTTACTTTTAAAATTTCCATCACGTAAACAAGTATGTTGAATTCTTTAGTATAAAGGGCCGATTCGGTAGCCAACTTTTAACGGAGGAATTATGTTAACGTTTTTATAGTTTTTATGAAGAAAAACTAAGAGGTCATAAGCGTGATTACTAAAGATTTCGTTCGCGACATATCTCCTTAGGTTTATACCTGACTGATTCCTCAATATCCGACTCGAAGGACCGTGTTTTGTTCCCGAACAAGAACCTTATTTCTTCATCACCTTGATACTTTTTTTCATATTCTCTGTTGTATCAATTGAGTTGTCTGCTGTCCGAAGTAACTACAACATTCACGAATTAGCCAAGTAAGTAACGAGACAGGTTTTCCTACGCATACATGCATTAAATTAAACCCCTCAGAAGTAACCACATTCCACCGAGAGATTTCGAAGCGCCACCAGTGAATCATAAACACGCAAGATCATTATTTATGATTCGAGTCGATTACTAAGCGTTTTCAATATTATATACCGGCGATAAACGATACCGAGGCAGCATAACTTCACGTACAGCGCCTTTTACATAATATATGTGTGTTGGTTACGCGTTTAGGCAATTGACTCAACTGCAACGAAATAGTGCATGTCATTATGTAACGAAAGTTATGTGTGTGGATCTAATTTTACAAGACATTCCTGATTTTAAAAACCTCTTCTCCAAATATACACACATCAAAAGTGTCTAGAGATCGAGCACGTTTATGCTAGTTACTAAAAATCAGTTTTTTTAATTATATAATATTTTTTGTAACTCCTATGGATACGTTTTAGTACATTTCGTAATTTGAAAAGAGGATAGTTTTTAATTTTTTGTCAAAAGATTAAAATCTTCTGTCAAGTCGTATTTATAGTCCTGCAACGGGGTTGAGGCCAAATCAGTCATCCACACTCACTCGCAAAATCACTCATCATACTTCTTAGTGGAAAAGAACGTTATTATGAAGAGAGGACGTCATTTGAGCCGAGGAGAAATTATCAGAATGTGGGAATGTTGGAAGCTGGTTCTCGGCAACGTGCTGTGGCAATCGCTCTGGGCACTACGCAGAGTGTTATAAGTCGACTTTGGAGACGTAACCATATCACTGGCAGCGTGGCAAAGTGACATGGAAGACGAGCTCGCATCACCACACGCAGACAAGATCGTTATATACAAATTACTGCTCGATGAAATCGTACAATAACCGCGATGATGTTGGGTACGAGGTTTCATAGCTCGTCAGGGATATTAATAAGCGATCAAACCATAAGAAATCGCTTGCATGAAATCAATCTTTATTCCCGAAGTCCGCTACCTATACCACCTGTTGAGCCCCGCAATCGCAAGAGCCCGTTTATAATGGGCTTGTTAACAAAGAAATTGAGCAGAAGAAGAGTGGCGTGTTGTGTGTGGGTTTTTGACGAATCTCGCTTTGATATGAGGCCAGATACTAGACGTACACGGTATTGGAGGACCCCTGGATGCCAAGAACGTTTGAAATCATGCCAGGAAGTTCAAGCATACAGTGGTGGAACAATCATGATATGGGCGGCTGTTTGGATCGGCGGAAGAACCGAACTGATTTGGATCAGAGGCAATCTCATCAATGCACAGATTCCTTTGCGGGCGCAATTTGATGCTTCATTTCTGCTTATGCATGATAATGCACGTCCACACACTGCCAGAGTCATTGCAAACACACTTGCTGCAGATAATATCAACGTCCTACCATGGCCTGCTCCATCGCCAAACTTGAATCCCATAGAGCACGCATGAGATATGCTTCAAAGAAGAACTCGGCCAAATATGGATGCCGTACATACACCAGAAAATCTTTTTCGCCTGTTACAACGGACGTGGGCGGCCATTCCGCAACATGATTTGTATGAATTCATATTGAGTATGCAGAATAGCTGCGATTGTGTTATACGCGTTAACGGCGGAAATACAGACAACTAATTGTTTATTTTAATAATAATCTTTAAAACGCAATAAATATTTAAAAACTTTTATTTTTATCTTTTTATCACATTTTAAATTCAGGATTAACTAAGGTGAAAGATCCAGCAAATGCAAAAATCACGAAATGTCTTTATTAATATTATTGCAAAAGTAGTGAGCACTTCGTCGATCTACAGATACCTACGAATACATTTTATTTTAATCAATCTAAAGAGACATTTTTTATTTAATTTCAACAAGGCAATAAAATATTTTTAACAAATACCTTGATCTCTAGACACATACGATGTGTGTATGTAGTTTGTCGTTTCAAAATTTTCGCTTTGTATTTTCAAGGAAAAGGATTCAAGCTGTAAAAGGGGTATTGTTCCAAGTTGATCCCGAATGAAAGGAAAATATAAACAGTGGCCTTATGTATTTTCAAAGTTTTTAGGTGGTAAGAGGCAACTTAAGGAACAGTTATTTTAATGCTGCATAAATAACCGATGAAATAGAAATCCGTCACTATTATTTTTGCAGAATCTTTAACCCTTGTCCTAAGGTATTCGTGGACATAAACCCTAGTATTTTTTCTATGTTGTTGTTGACTTCTAGTATTTCCAAATATTGGAATATCAGTATTTTGAATGATGATTCAGACTGATATCTTTAGTATTTCGTATTGTCTCCAATGTTTTCAATATCTGGATATGTGGTGTTATATCTGCTACGATTCTGCCCCTCCGTCAACCAACAGAACTCTGAACATATTCAAACAAGGAACATAAATGTATTGACAAAGTGCATACAGTTCTGGGAAATACAACGGTCCCTGTTTATAGATACCTATCAATACACAAATACAGAAAGAGTAAGTGTCTTGCCATCCCGCTCGTACTTCTCGTATCCTTAGGACCATCTTGCTGGCTGGAAGTAGTTGTTATCAAATTATAGTAACAGTTAGACAATAACCCAATACAAAAGTGAACGCGTTCCGATCAATACTTTATTAGTAAATAATTAGTTCCGTTTACATTTTCGTTCGTGTTGAATTTTAATTCGACCTTGTGGCTTGTGTGCACAATTTATAAACAATTGTTCATTAATTTGTTCAATAGATACGTTATAACTAGATTGTTTGTCGAAATCTGTCTGAATATGAAGATATACGTGTCCATGTCGGATGTGATGTGCCTCAATATCTCTGGCCTGCTCGAGGTATTATGCGGATGGAGAGTAAATAAATGTTTCAAAATTAAATAGTCCAGCTCATATTCACAAAATATTTTCGCGTTCATTAACGCGTTTGAAATTTTTTGTCACTTTGTCCAGTACCTCTACATCCAAACATGGCGAATCTTATAATATTTTGTTCGATTGAATGGAACCGTTGGGATCATAATGTAGTGTTTATCGACCATTTGTTTGTCCAATTCATCTAGAAATAAAAGTAGAGGAAGTTGGCATCTTGCACGTGATTTGACCACCATTTGAAATTATTAGTTTCGACTTTTAAGAGGACGGCTATAGAGATTTACGGAAGGAGAAGACATGTATCACCGATTTCAAATAATTGGGATTAGGGCAGGAGAGTCATGATGATGAATTTCGTCTTTCGTGATTTTCAGGACGATTTTTCTGAAACAACCTCATGTAATACTTGTTTTCCTTTGTCCCCCAGGTGGTAGTGCCATCGACAAGCGAGATGGGTGACCGCGAGCGGTACCGCGCGCCGCCGCAGCCTGAGCCGCCGCCGCACCGCGTGCGTGCTGCTGATCTGTACCCGCGCTTGCGAACACACTACGATGAACCAGGCCTGGATGCAGGGTTCACGCCTATATGTGGGGAGTTTGTGCAGGTGAGGTACTCGGGTTAGATGAATTAAGAGGGGCTGTGGTTTACTCTAGAGTGCAAAAAATCAGCTGTGTCATAGAAAAGTACAGTACTTATGCGGTCAAAATGTATATTTATGTAAATTTCAACGCAGGGGTACCATAGACTCATGTACTGAGTCTATGGTATCAGGTGGTGCGTTGATATCCCTGCCACTCTGTATGTTATCATATTCACGCCTATGATTGGTCATGCTGGAGCCTGAATACAGACTTCACGCACGATAGTTTATCAAACAGGAGTGGGTACAAGTAGTGACCCAGGAGAAGTAGTTTCGTTTTTCGTCCGTTTCGGGATGTGCGCCCAACCCAAAGACAATAATTCACTTGTTTAGTTAATTGTTCTAGGCATTAGTGCTCTCAGTTTTATCCCTATAGTCGGCACTGAGACATTCGAGGACATTTCTGAAGATAAATGTATTTATATCTACTGCAATAAAATTATAAATACCTACCTAATATCTACAGGGAAAACTGCAAATAGGCATAGTATTTATAGGGGGGGGGATGTTTTTTTTATAATCGCCTGGAATGCAGTTAGACATTCGTTGTCGTAATATATAACGGTAGACCTACCATCTCAATCATCATGCAATTTCAACAATTTGTAGATACTTATTTGTAGGCACTTTTTTTGGTAATAACAGCTTGTTTACGGGAAACTACGAATTAGGCAATTTGAAATGAAAATTGTAGTAATCGCAGTTTAATAGTACGTTTTGTTACCTTCGAACCGTATAAGTACCTACTCTGTTTACGGTATTGTTTCCCAACATAATTACACGGTTGCCGCTACCTCTTCAATAGACATGATGTCTTAATGATTCCATGACAAATGAGCTACGAACACTTCTGTAAACAGCCGTATTTCCTAGTCCAAAGTCCGTGTCAATAATTAATCAGCCAAATAGTAACAAACAGATAAAACACGAACATTAAGTAACTAATATGGCCGATGGCTTAAAAGGTCAGCATGTCGCATGCACCGGGTTGAACGAACCGCAATGACGTTCCGATAGTGTTTAGCTCCGTTCTAGTTCTGCATTCCTGGTAGGTTGTTGACTGCGCGTTATCAGCCCAAAGCGTGCACTTCAGCTTTGCGAAAATAGTACTATGCAATTATGCATGTGCTTATATCAAGCGGGGCATAACGGGAGTAACCTACTTAGCACGAGAGATTTTGATAACATTTATTGTTATCAAATCTCTCGTGCTAAGTAGGTGATAATTGTATCATAAGTAATTGGTATATATTATCAGAAATAAAGGCTCAGTACTTCAACTTTGGGTGTAGATCTGTTACAACACAATACAACAGTCACATACATGTATTTTCGTCTTCCAAAATATGTGACATTTATCAAGTATGTAGCTTTAATCTTATCATTTTGTTGGCAGTGGGTGGGTCGAACAGCGGACGGCGGAACTATCGCAATGTCCAACTACCGTCTGCACGTCCAGCCTCGTCGAAGAAATGGACCGGGCGCGTCCATCCCGCTCCGTCTCATCGACGCACTGGAGATCCGGGACCTGCTGCACTTGATTGTACTCTGCAAAAATGGAAGACAACTCAAGTTAGTACCTTTGCGTTTTTATGACAGCCTGGTACATAACCTGCCCAAAAATTTATTTTATAATCCTAAACATGTTTAAATGAGGCTTTTTCCCGCTTTGAAGGTTCCTCCAGTCCTAAGGTTCTATTCACAGTTCAAGTCAACCAAAAGAAAAGAGAAATTTATCCTTATCACATCAACCAAACCAAGGATATTCATTTGGCTAACTTCTGTTCTACCCGTAGGCAAAATTTTAATAGAATGGCAGCACGTTTGTTCAAGTGCTGATAAGATAGTTCTTAGAGTATTTTATATTTATTGTACTAACTTATCTAGTGTTTACATACAATGTTATGAGATATTCAAATACGGTAAATATAATAAATAGTTAAATATACCACGGTAAAAACATGTAAACATTATCTTGTTTGAACCAAAAAAAACGTGCTATTTATTCAATATTTAAATTTTAAAATTCACACTTTATTTTGTCTCTGCTATGAAGTCATTTGTTTATGTTTAACAACTACAATCGTCCATAATTATTTACTTTGAACGGATATTATTGAATGCCGAAAGTAATGTTGATAAAATTTTCGATTACCGTAACACTAAAATGAGGGTACTGACTGATAATCACCTAGCGACTAAAGAAAGTAGACATGTAAATTTTCCTTCAATAATAAGATAAAGTTGTTGAAACTAATGTTTATTATCTTACTTGTTACCTACTCGTGAACTAGTACATTTTAGGGTTCCGTAGCCAAATGGCTAAAAACGGAACCCTTATGGATTCGTCTATCTGTCTGTCTGTCTGTCTGTCCGTCCGTCTGTCCGACCGTATGTCACAGCCACTTTTTTCCGGAAATATAAGAACTATACTATTGAAACTTGGTAAGTAGATGTATCCTGTGAACCGCATTAAGATTTTTACACAAAAATTGAAAAATAACAAAATAAAATGGGGTTCCCCATACTTAGAACTGAAACTCATAATATTTTTCTCATCAAACCCATACGTGTGAGGATAGATACCTCGCACGTATGGGTTTGATGAGAAAAATATTTTGATATAGGATAGGTCTTCAAAAATGATATTGAGGTTTCTAATATAATTTTTTTCTAAACTGAATAATTTGCGCGAGAGACACTTCCAAAGTGGTAAAATGTGTGTCCTGTAACTTGCCCCCTATAACCTCTAAAATAAGAGAATGATAAAACTAAAAAAAAATATATATATACATTACCATGTAAACGTCCACCGAAAATTGGCTTGAAGGAGATCTAGTAAGTAGTTTTTTTTTAATACGTCATAAATCGTAAACCGCATATTATGTTACTTGCTGCTACGGAACCCTTCATGGGCGAGTCCGACTCGCACTTGGCCGCTTTTTATAAATACCTGATACGGTTACAGTCATACACATGTTTTCGGGGATACCCTAATCAATCAGTTCGGGGTCAATCGCAGTATTCGCAGTACTTGTTTTATGCGTATCTCATAAGCTCTCCACGGGTTCAGAACGTGTGGGAAAATTATTCACTAAATTAATGTTTCACTTGACTTTTGTATCGGTCGAAATGATGAAACTTACTGACGAAAACTGTACTTATGTAAAATAATCTTTTCCATACAGAAAATTAATTCTTTTGTTCTAGATGCTCATTCAACACAGGGGATCAATGTATAGAATGGTGGAGGCGGTTGAACACCGCGCTCGCCCCTATCGGATCCGTTCAGGAAACCTTCGCTGCGGCGTACGCGGCCTGGGCCAAGGAACAGCCGCCCACGTCAGTGCACAGAGCACTGATGAGGGCTTCACAGTCTCCACAGAGGCATTGGTTTGGTCCTGAAGTAAGTAACTCTTCTTGTCTTCTGCAGACCTGGTACTGTTATGCGTTAAACTTTCTCTGTATCTCCATTTGTTTATTATTATTCCATTCAATACAATATGTGTAATCTCTTGTCTCTTTGTGGCTTCTGATTATCTGGTACTTTTACGACATTTTTTTTCTCTCTCCAGGTAAACTGATAGTCTACCGAAAACTATATTGCCGCTAGTATACGCAAAGTAAGCGGCACTAGCTTTGTATTATTATTGTAGGCGGATAACTTTTAATAATCCCCACTTTCCGTCAAAGTCAGTGAAGAAAAATTGTGGTGTATGGAAATATTGCACTTGAAAATAAATAATAATATGTCTCGTTCGCACACAATACGCTCAATAATTGATAGGCAAAGGCGTACCGTTTTGTATCCCTTTCTTTAATTAACCTGTAGAACGTTTTCCCTTTGTACCGTTCTATTTCTTCCCTTTCCATCCATATTAACCTGTTGCTTATCCACAGGTGGAGCGATTAGGCTTCACTTCGAAGGGCGCGTGGCGGGTCACGGCAGCTAACGCGGAGTACAAGTTGTGCCCCTCGTACCCACCCCTCATTGTAGTACCCGCGTCTATCTGTGATGAAGACCTCGACTCGGTTGCGAGGTAAGTTAACCCACGACAACAAAAATATTACATCGTACCGCTTACGGTTTTTCACGTTACTATTCTTTGGTATTTACGGTGGCATACGAGTAGAGGGCGGTTAAACCGTTTCGGTTGTTGTTTGGTAGCTTCTCGTAAGTCACTCGTCTGCATTATCAGATTCTAGCAAGTACCATCGTCTCCCGACCACAGGCTCAATGATATCCTCCTATCGGATGACGTCAGCAAAGACATTTTACAAAAAAAAAAGAATTAATAAATATTGTTCCATAAATATACCACTACTTACCTAATTTCCAAAATTATCATTGGTAATCCTGAGAATAGATATTGCTCTTCTTCAATGTGTGCTCTCAGATGAGACGGCGGGAAAGTTCAATAGGCATGATATCAGGCTACGTTCCGTGTAGTAACGCGATGGTTCCGCCCGGCGCAGGTTCCGCGCCATGCGGCGCGTGCCGGCGGTGGTGTGGCGCCACCGCGCGAGCGGCGCCGTGATCGCGCGCTCGTCGCAGCCCGAGGTGGGCTGGCTGGGCTGGCGCTCCAGCGAGGACGAGCGCCTGCTGGCGGCCTTCGTCAGCGCCTGCGACCAGGACCGGCCCGTGCAGCCGGCTAACAACAATAAGGTAATAATCATATTCATAATAACTGCTGCCCGCGGCTTAACTCGCGTGGATGTCGGCAATTATCCCAAGGAAATGTGCTACCGGGGCAAAAAGTAGCCTATGTTACTTACTTCTTCTAACATTAACTATCTGCCAGTGAAAGTCCGGTCAAAATCGGTCCAGCCGTTTCGGAGATTAGCCGGAACAAACAGACAGACAGAAAGACAAACAAAAAATAAAAACAATGATAAGTATTTTGTTCTAAGTACCGTATATACCTACTTTCAAATGCATTTAGTAAAAAGCTGTTATTTTGACATTAAAAACACTTCATTATTTACTTGTACCTATTTGTATAGATTCACCTGATGACAATACATGATCTTATCGAGATTATGTCTAGACTTTAAAGAGACTGTGACCTCTGAGTTTGTTTCGGGGTTCCTTCTCAAAGTAGTCGGATAGGAAACACCAACCTCATCTAGTTTTTAAAATATTATGATTGACATGTAAAGTGTTTGTACAAACCTACTTTCAGAAATGAAATTATTGTAATAATAATGTTATTTTGAGAAGCATGGCACAAAAGGTAGGAGACTGGGCTCAGGAGTGGGTGAAGCAAGGCTGTCAACCAACTCAGCCTTTAGAAGTCCACGGCTGGACATATGCAAGTCCCAAGTTGCGCCACAAGGCACGGTTCTCCGCCTTCCGCACCCAGTCTGTCCCGACCAACAAAGCTGCCAATTATTATTATACTCGTACATATATATATTTTAATTATCACTTACAACTAGAGATGGACCGAGTAAGAATTTGGCCGACTAGCCGACTAGTCGGCCAAGCCAATCATTGCTTTCGGTTGAGTTCGGGTGACATTGGCAATGTTCGTGATGACTCTCGGCTCGTAGATGCGCGCGCAGCGCACGGCGGCTAACATAACCATAATCGGCCTATAATGTTCCCACTGCTGGGACACAGGCCTCCTCTCTGTGAGAGGGAATGGGCTGTAACCTACCACGCGGGCCCAGTGCGGGTTGGTAGATGTCACATGTCTTCGAATTAATTTAAATAAATATTATTATGATGATGCCACAGGCTAAGACTGGGCTAAGGATCCCAATGGCAATATTTCGTTATTTAAATATATATTTATAACTGTTTTATCGAGTAGGCAAATCAATTTTCTATCAATGTGTATTGATTTTGACGACAAGGCTATAAATAAAGAGATTTAAAGTGTTGTTTTGCGCTTAGTTTAATCAAAATCTGATTGATAGACTAATATAAATGAGGCGCCATTAAAAATCTTTTAGCTCAAATATATTCATGCAATTACACTATGATTATTTTTATAATCATAATGTAATTCCATGAATATATTAATAATTAGCCTATAAAATAATGTAGCTGACCATTAATTTTAATGGTCAGCTAGATTATTTTATAGGCTGATCTATCAAATTTATTCCTCACGATAATACATGGAGTATTATCGTGAGGAAGTATCGTAAGTTTAGATTTAGGGACAGCCCACAATTTCTTCATCAGATTTGCCTACCGAAGTCATTATGGGTTAGGCCGCACACAATCATACTAAAATCAACGGCTGTGAAGATAGATCACTTTATTTTTGGTCCATTTTCGAAATCTGAAAAAGGACTCCTGACCACGGGACTCCTATTTGAAAATGTTCATATATATCTTCGCTGTTCTCTCATCATGCCGCACCTACTCAGCTATCATTTTTCGCCCTGCATATGCTTGCTCAAAAACCCCCCGGGCGTGGGGGGACCCTACCAATACACCTGCCAAATGATACGAATATGGTTTTTCCTTCTAAAGTTCATTAACATTGTAGTAGGCATTGCGAGGATCACAAATAAGGAAAGGACGTTGTGATGACGATAAAGTTATATTTGAGGCATAACTCCACTATCACTAAACCATTTCAATTTAAACCTTATGTGACTGATATAAAGTCCAAAGTTGCTAGATAAGGCTTATGTTAATTGAATCTTAGGTTTACATAGTGCCATTGTAGTACTCGTTCAATAAAGTTTCCTGTATCGTAACTTATGTATTACGGACAGATACTGAGTGGGCAATACGACCAAGTAAATAAGCAATACGCTATAAATATCACAAGTACTTCCTGACACCACAGTTCTATTCATAATATTGTCAGAACTGCTTATTGTATTATGAGGCGATTAATATTGATGGTACCTCGCGTACTTACTTCACAAAAGTTGATTCTTACAAAGACACCATCGGACGGTGCAATAACATTTTATAATAAAAAAATTCAGTATCTGTTTGTTCGACTTCTAGCTAGAGCAATCGATTCTCTGAATTGATCTTTTTTCCACCTAATGGTTGTACTCATCTGCCTTCCGTTTTCCCAACTTTGTTGGGATCAGCTTCCAGTCTTATCGGATGCAGCTGAATATCAGTATTTTATATGGAGGAAGTGTTATTGGGTTTTTCCATCTGGAATTTCTCAGTAGCAGCCCGGAGTCTGGATTTGTGCCCGGTTGATGGCAATAGGCTCGCCCCCTATTACATGGGACTTAAACATAACTGGCGAAATGTGGGTGTACTATAGGTACACCTCTGCCTAACCCTTCGGGGAATACAGGCGTGATGTTATGTTTATGTTATATGGAGGAATTGCGTATCTGACCTCCAGAACCCAGTTACTGGGTATCACGATACCTTTTGGCAAGACTGATTGTCAGAATTTCGGGCTTCTGACTACTTATAACGATTGTCAAGGATCTACGAAGGATTGCTGGGACCAACTGGTTAACGTGCTTTCCGAGGAGAGTAAGCAGTTGGTCGCGGCTGGTATTCATAGATCTTTGGGTGACCATCCACGGACTGACCTTGCAAGCGTTGCAGATCAACCTGTGCGGCTGTTATTATTTAGCCACGTTTTTGCAAAAGACCGTCATTTAAACCTTCATAATACAGGGTCAAATTAAATTAGCTAGCGAAACTCCGCAGACGTGTTGGGTATCGATTAATTAAACACGATAAAATTAAAATAAAACATAGGTCTTATTAGGTCTTCTAGAAGAAATTTCTTAAGAAATAAGCAGTACCTTTGTACTTAATACTAATATCCCGTATCTGCATCAATTTTACTGTGTATATATAAAAAATATTTGATGTTTTTAGGGGTCAACGACCGCTAGTAGTGTTGTTACATGAAGTATGAGTTGCAAAAATATGTTTTATCGTGTCTACATATCGATACTAATCACGTTTGTGAATTTTTCACAAAAAAAAACTGTTTTTTTTAAGCTGATAGATACTTCAAGTGAATACTATAACTGCGGTCGATGACCCCACATTTTTTTTTTTTTGTAAGTTTACTTATCGATACCTATCACGTCTGCGGAGTTTCGCTAGCTAATTTAATTTGACCCTTCGTAAGTAGATACTTACCTGATATATTTTCTTTTTTTCATGAAGTATCTTTTAATTGTTACAGCAACTAAAGCTGCTAATCGTAGACGCGCGTTCATACGCGTCTGCGGTAACGAACCGCGCGCGCGGCGGTGGCTGCGAGTGTCAGCAGTACTACCCCGCGGCTGACATACAGTTCATGTGCCTGCCCAACATACACCACGTGCGCAGGAGCTTCCAGCAGATGAGGGCGCTGGCGGCCGAGCCCAGCGACCAGACCAAGTGAGTAGAGTAGCGGCTAAGAGTGCCAACAGTACTACCAGGCAAGTAGACTAGAGTGGAGTATAAACCAATGGCTGATCTAGTGAAAACCGCTGCCTGAAAATTTATACTAACAATAAGAAGTACTTTGCCGGAGCGAAGACTTTCGAGGCCACTTTTGAAAACTTTTGACCGAATTGAAATTTTAGTTTTATCGGTAGAAAATTAAATCTATATAATAAAACTATACTACAACAACGCTACTTCTGCTGGGTGTCAAAAAATAGGCATTAACTCCTCCCACTGCTTAAATCAATAAGTTAATGTCACGGTCTGATCAGTTTCGATAACGGTATATATTTAAAACTATAGGTAAGTACCTAACGCCCACTTATTCAGTTATCACAATATACTGGTAATGAGGAACTTCATAACAGATGCGTCACCAACTCCCAAGTTAACGCCTACATAAAAAAATCTGTATGAGGCAACTACAAAAAATTGTATACTTATTCCTTATTATCAATGCCCTCGATTCCGCTTGAATGCACTCATTCTAAAATCTGTCCAAAGATCGTAACCGTGAATTAAAACAAAGATCATGTTTTCGAGTTGTTATGATATCAATATCAATCAATATCGTTAGGATTTATCTCTCGCCATGTTGTGGCGTATTATCTGTCAAACTAACGTCAGGTAATGAATGAAGTTAGTACGGTTGAGGTCAAGGCCTTTATCCTGGTGGCCTAGTATAGATTATGACGTAACTAGATGACTGCACAGTATAATCGATAGCCGGATGTCAATGAATGTGGGTGGCGTATTTAAGGCGAGCGTAATGCACTTACATACAAGCACAACTGGGACGGTTATCGAGTTAATAGTTTAGTTTAACTTTACAATTCATTTCCTCTGGCAGTTTAATTACTTCCTGTATTATGACTTCCTGCATTAATAACATCACGCCTTTACTCCTCGAAGGAGTAAACAGAGGTATATAAAGTACAGTCTCATTTTCTCATGTAATATGGGTTGAGCCCTTTGCCCAATAACCGGTCACAAATCCAAACTCCGGGCTCCTACTGAGAAATTCCTGTTGGAAATCCGTTATAGATCTATGCCCGATTTAGGACTCAAAACCAGAGACCCAAGCTTGACAGCCAAGGTTAAGTCCCGTAGACAAACGAGGCGGTCTCCCTGCACAAAATAGGCAATGTTTACGATACGTGGAACTAGGTAGTGTTACAGCGGATTTTTTGTGTCAGTTGGCATTGTGCCCGAATGAACTCATTGTTTTGAACCCCGGCTCGCAAATACTCGCAATATCTCTTCCGGAAACATTGCGCCGACAAACATGTTCACGAGGAATATTGAAAAAAAAAAATTTAAGACTTCACTTGATTTTGCAAGTAAATGAACATACTTTTGCTGAAACGTGATTTGTCATACCAAAATTAAATACATTCTTCTTTTTAAAAAGGGCAGATGACAATTTCCGCTCTAAAACTTTGTTCAAGTGGTCGGATGCGCACCTGAAGGCAGGCAAACTGTTATTGGGTTTTACATATTCATAATTTTTCAGTAACAGCCTCGAGTCTGGAATCCTGCCCGACTGATGACACTAGATTTTACATGGGACTTAAACATAAGCTGGCGAAATGACGGTTTACTATATCCCTCTGCCTACTCCTTGGTTGAACACAGGCGTAATGTTATGTTAATCCGACAGTAGAATTTACCACAGCAGACAGTGCCAGTTCATTTTATCCTATATTTTAGTTACTAGAAAAGTACTCGAAGATTTGTCAATATTTATGTCATTATTTCTGTTGTCCCAGTTGGCACAGCAACTTGGAGCGCACACTATGGCTGCAGTACGTCTCGGGCGTGGTGCGCGCGTCGTGCGTGGTAGCACGCGCAGTGGCCGCGGGCCGGCCTGTGCTCGTGCACTGTTCCGATGGCTGGGACAGGACGCCGCAGATCGTGGCCGCAGCTCAACTCATACTGGATCCATTTTACAGAACTCTAGAGGCGAGTTGTCTTTAGAAGTACTAGGGCTGCATAATTAGAAGGTAGTTCATTTCTCGACGGATGATGGCCGCACGACGCAGATCATCGCTGCCACGCATACTGGAAACATATTAGGTCTTTAGAAGAGGTACCAGGGCTGCATGATTTGAAGAGGAGAGTTTAGAGCGGTCTCGCATGCCTGTGTAATACTGCCGAGGTGGGCGAAGGCCCTAGGGCCTTCACAAGGCTGTTTCTATTAACCAAGGGATCATGATATTAAACTGGTGATCTTAATGCTGGTCTAACTTGGGATCAACGACATCTGCGTTATTAAATAATATCCCGTAAGTATATTCCGTTTCGGAAAAAAAACGGACTACTCCTACCAGGGCAGCAGACTAATGGTGGACCTTACTTCGAGTGTACTGCTATACGCGCAATAATATTTCATTATCTTTCTCAGGGCTTCCGTATATTAATCGAACGTGAATGGCTGGACTTCGGGCACAAGTTCGCGGACCGATGCGGGCATCAGTTCGGCCCAGAAGACCCTAACGAGCGGTCACCCATCTTCCTTCAATGGCTTGATGTCGTTCACCAGATGATGCTGCAGTTTCCTTGTAGCTTCGAGTTCAATGAGGCTTACTTGGTAAGTGGGAACTGAAATCAGCATTACCTTCCTCCTCCCTTAATATGTATTTTTTTTTGTTTAAAGAATCAGTATTAGCCTTATACTTATATAATCAGAAGTTATCTTCATCATCGTCATTCTTTCTTTAACCAGTATTTCCCTTATATCTCCATCCATAACTTCTCTCTTCAACTTTTAGTTTTTATTTTTCACCCAGGCTCTAATTCACTATGACCACTTAACGATTCTTCACTTCGAAACCACGTCAATTCCTTATCTAACCACGATAAACGAAACCGTTTCTACAAGACACGATATTGACGTGGTAAGATTACGCGGGGAATAATAATTACCATATATTATTGGGGCCCTGTACGACTTTTCTATATTTTGTGGATAGTGGATAAGGGCTATTTTTCATTATTTTTCTTCCAAAAATGTTATCTGACTTTTTTAGTAGGTCAATTACCGTATATAAAGCGAGCACTTTTTGTGCGAAAAATAAAAACTTTTTGTGTTAATTTAATACCGCTCAATATTTAATTTCGCAGTACGAGGTCTTTCGTGCCAGTTTTTGATTTCTAGTCATCTTCGTTTTATGCTTCTCAAAATAATCAGTGGGTAATAAGCTGATATCAAAAGACACTGGAAACCATTTTAACTGTTGGTCAGTTGGTCACCACGACATCCCACCACAAACTAAACCTCTGTCCCTATTTCTGTAGATGGTGAGAATGTTATAAGACCGTGTAACATGTACGCAGATAAAGCTGGGCACACACGTGCACTCGTGCATGTTCGGCACGTTCCTGTGCAACACGGGCCGCGAGCGCAGCGACTGCCGCACCAGCGACGTCACGCCGCACGTGTGGCATCTGCTGCGAGCCCCGGCGTATAGGAACCATCTGTACTCGCCGCATCAACTTGAACAGGTAGCTTTAATGATGGGAAAAATTAAGATTCCGTCATAAACAGTTCACTACTGAACATAGGTGTCACTCAAGTTGGATCTTACCACCCCGTTAGGCAAAAGAGAAAGAAAAATTGTTTATACTGCTCAAACAAGACTCTCATTACAAAAAAAAAGACATAAAATACCCACAATAAAGAAAAGTTCAGCCTTCTGTCTGCAATCCGTCTTAGGAGCCGATCGCCCGCGTGTTCCGTTACGAACACGGACGTTGCAATTTCTAAATTATAAGAGAAAGTTGACACCCATAAACCGACACACAATGTGTTTGTTTACAATAATTTGTTTATTATTCGTGACGTTTTTGAATTTGTGACTTTAATCATCAAAGCAAGCATGATATAGTCTAGCACACCCCTACATGTGAAAACGCCAAGTTTTCTGAAGGTGTTCCTAAATAAATGATAAATGATAAATGATAAATGATAAATGATTTTATTTCTGTAAATAGGTTTGTACAAACACTTTTACACGTCAATGATATTTTAAAACTAGATGAGGTCGGCGTTTCCTATCTGACTACTCTGAGAAGAAAGGCCGAAACAAACTCAGAGGTCACAGTCTCTTTTAAAGTCCAGACATAATCTTGGTCAGATCATGTGAAGACCATGTAGATTTGTCTGAAATGGTATTTTGAAGAAAAACCACACAGATTGAGTGGACCTGTCCAGTCAGTGCACGCATTTGTCAGTAATCGTGCAGCTCAACTCAGAACTTAAGGAGCTCAACGATTCAACGAACAATACCAAAGAAAGGACATTTGGGTAGGCCACAAAAATTACTCAAACTGCCAGACTAAGATAAAACTACATGAAAGGAAAAAAAAAAAAAAAAAAAACAACAATGACCCACATAGTCTTCACATTCACAATATTAAAATGAATATCATGTATTTAATCTAGCCTGCATGCTACTCACATTCACAGACAGGTTTCTCTTTAAATGTCATCAAAAAATCTTAATATGTTATGTCATGTAATTCAATAAAAATGACATTATTAATTCCAAAACACATAATCACAGTATAAAATGGATTGTTGCTTGGGGGTACATTGAAGTAGCTTAATTAATCCCAAGCCTTTTTGTCATCCAAGTAATCTTTAACTTTATAGAAACCTTTTTGACAGAGTTTCTGTTTAATAAATGATTTAAATTTATTGAGGCTCAGTTCTTTAACAAGACTTGGGAGTTTGTTGTAAAAACGTATACTTTGGCACTTAAATGAATTACTAATTTTTTGGAGCCTAGTCGAGGGCACAATAAGTAAATCTTTGTATCTAGTATTTATGTTATGAATGTCGCTGTGTTTAGAATATAGATTAATATTCTTTTTTACATAAATAAGGTTTTCATATACATATTGAGATGCGACAGTCATTATGTTTATTTCCTTAAATTTATCCCTCAGTGAATGCCTACAACTAAGGTTATAAATTGCTCGAATGGCTCGTTTCTGCAGCACAAAAATAGCCTGAATGTCGGCTGCATTTCCCCACAGCAAAATGCCGTACGACATTACACTATGGAAATAACTAAAATATACTAATCGGGCTGTTTCGACATCAGTCAAATGACGGATTTTATAGACCGCGTAGGCTGCAGAGCTCAGCCGCTTCGACAATTTGGTTATATGTGGGCCCCACTGTAGCTTCGAGTCCAAAGTAACACCTAAGAACACAGTGGTGTCCACAAGATCCAATTCCGTCCCATTTACTAGTACATTGGTTTTCACCTGTTTAACGTTCGGTGTTAGAAATCTAATACATTTAGTCTTTTTCTCGTTTAAAAGTAAATTATTAACACTAAACCAATGCACTATTTTAGCGATAGCATTATATAATAGGTCTTGAGTTCCTTTCTTCTTGTCTGTTTATGTATGTGTGTACATAAATGGTTAAATAAATAAATACTAAATAAGCCATGTTCTCTAAAAATGTTTAGTTAGGCGACTCCAAGGAGCAATCGGACTTGAAATTGACCTCTCATATAAATTTATCAGCAGGCAATCTGGCCCGAGTATTCAGTGCGTACGATGTGCGTTTGGAGCGGAATGTTCTGCGCACAGAGTCCGCGTGACGAGCCGCGCTCCGAACACAAGCCTGACCTGCCCGCACAACAATTGCACAGCTCACAGAATCATAACGGTAAGTGAAGCTTTTAGCAATAAATCAATAGAACCTTACAGTTTCTAAAAATCTAGATAAAATTAAAATAAAATGCTACTGTAAAGGTCATAAAATATTTAAGTTGCAGCGTAAACTAATGTTGAAAATTTTCCAAAACTATATAAATTGGAAAAGTTTTTGAAAGCCATGAAAAAAAATTTAAAACAAATACCACAACTTGTTTAATCAATCAGATTTAGTGATAACGTTTCGTTATGAAGAGTATAGAATAGAATCACTGCTCCTACAAAGAACCGAAAAAGACTCATAAACTGGCCAAGTGCGAGTCGGACTTGCACACGAGGGGTTCCGTACCACAAGGCAAAAACACCGAAAAACACGTTTCTTGTATGGAGATCCCCTTTAATTTGTAACTTTATTTTATTTTTATTATTTGTTGTTATACCGGCAATAGAAATTCACATTGAAAATTTCATCTGTCTACCTATTACGGTTCATGAGATATAGCCTGCTAATAGTCAGACGGTTACCCGTTAAAAAGTGTCGAAAGGATATTGAGTCAAAAGAACTGGTATACCAGTCGCTGACAACTTAAAATAATCATGCCTTCTCCATAGGTGCTCATTGCATTGGTTGATTTGTTTCAGGCCTGATGACGAAGACGAGGTCATGTGATAACCTGCTGAGTGAGGGAGAGAAACGAACAGCGCAGAGAAGGTGTAGTGACCCTAATCTGGCACCTGATGTTATGTAAGTTAGCAGTTCCTGTCTTAATTTCTGCCGTCTTTGGCAAAATTACCAAATGATTTCCAAAGGACCAGATTTTTGGAAGCAAATTACAAGCAAGCGTCATGTAACTTTTATGCATATTGTCATAAGAATTGAAATGCAACAAATAAACGCATTATTTTTGTGAACATGTGCTCTATTTTAAGGTTCACCCTTGTTTGATAGAACAACGTTTGATATAATATTACTAAATCGAATTTTAGTTGCAATAAAGTCATTTCGAAGAATTATTCATTTGACCGAATAATTCATTGGTAAATTTTTATTTAGCGTAATTATTTATTTGAACTAATTTCATTTCGCCGAATTTTCAAATGCACTAATTTTATTTAAACTAATGTTTCACTACACTAATAATGATTTAGTCGAAAGATCGTATCGAATATTTAGTTCATTAATAATTCGTTTCTTTCATCGTCTATAAACTAACATTGTTCTTCACCTATCGAATTAATGCCACGCCGCGCGCCGTACTTCTAACAAATAAATCAAATATTTACAATGTTTTTTTTTCTGCAGAAAAAAAAATCTATATAATCTAGTCGTTTCTGGCACTCGCCGGCCGCTGCCGCGGCACCGCTCGCTTCGCTCGCTCGGCTCGTGCGTAGGAAGGAGGTCACAGTTTTAACCTAACCTAACCATTTATTTTTACAATGTTTACAATGAAAAACATTTACAATGTTTTCTTTTCTGCATTACATTACACCAATTGAATATTCGATAAAATACATGGTTATACCATCTGAACATTACATCAAATGAACATTATACCTTTTGATCATTAGCGCAAATGTTGTTATAGCAAATAAATATTCGATGAACTGAAAATTCTGTCAAACGATATTATACAAAGTGATGATTTTCTTAAACGTTGTTCGATTTAGTAATATTATATCAAACGTTGTTCTATCAAACAAGGGTGAACCCTATTTTAATGATCCCTGAATTTTTGTGATGCAAGTTTTGTGTCTTTGATTTCGAAATACGCCTGTATTGTACTAATAATGATTATTTATATTTATTTGCAGGAAACTATCCATGGTGGTGAACAGCGAGTGTGAGAACCGTCGCGAGTGTCGCGCCGCGCTCACCGACAGTTGTGTTGACGAGCTGCCCGTACTACCGCTCGCCAGCGACAACTGCCACGACACGGTCAGTACTAGGATAACATAAAGATGTAATAGATAGCGAGTGTAAGAACCGTTGCGAGTGTTGAGCCGAACACACTTGGTTTTCTTTACGTAATATAAGACTTTTGGTATGTCTAAGCTTGTTTTCTTCCTCCCAGGTCGACGGCCTCCACCCCGACCATTTCGAGAATAGCACGCATCTTTCCCGAGACCTCGCAAGCGGCTCGTCCTCACTAGAACGAGAGCTAGGCGGCGAACTCACCGACAAACTCATACCCGACCAGGTCATTGACCACTCAGAGGACTTGACCGGGACGGACAACAGCCAGCTCAACGGCACCGTGGCCGATAGTGTGGTCGACGTGGTCACCAGCGTGGCCTCCCCTGACGTGGACACGCCGGAAGAACCGCCTGTGTTCGTCTGTGATACTTATACTGATGTTATTGGGATGGCTGAGGTGGGTTTTGTGTTACTTCTTTTGTTTTTATGTTTGCCTAGTACATGGAATTCAAAAGATTAAAGTTTAATGAAATTGCCAGATTTCACTCGAAATTAGGCCTTCACAATTTAAAAAATATTGATCAAACAAAAAAATAATCTAATTCCCATTTTTTTCTTATAGGCCGCAAGAGAATCAGCCCGCACCCGCAACATCAGCATAACCTGGCGCTCCATATCAGAGTCAAGCAACCAATCATCCACCGGTTTCGAGATCAACGAGGGTCGAGCAGAACCGCTGGCTTCCAGAAACACTTCCCACGACTCCTCACCCCTCGACACCCACACCACAGAGGATAGAACCAACCACAATGTGGTCACCGACAACAACCACAGGAGAGAGAATGGTGTTACGACTAATGGAACTATGAACGGGATCGATGATGTAGCTACTAAGTTTCTTGAAGTCGATCTGAATGGTGAGATACTTTTTCCATTGTGAAAAGGCGAAGAACAAAAATTGCTCAAGAATGTTAAAAAAAACGGGTTTAGTTGGCGAATTTTTCGCGTAATGCCCGATAAAAATGAGAATACAATGTTAATTATTTTCTTCTTTGGTTCAGGAGGAGCAACATCAAGCAGTATAAGTTCGGAAAGCGAAGGCGAAGCACACACATTGCCGAGGCGGACAGCCCACACTCACACGCGCACGCGCGTCGCGAGTCAGCTCACATTATGTCCCACGTCACCACGTCGTATTGCCTGCTGCCACTGTTCTAGGAGAGCTAGCACTACCAGTGAGTACAACGTCTTTGTTTTTATATCAGCCTGGTACTGCACCAAGCCAAACTTGCACGCGCGTTGCGAACCAATTCATAATATGTCCCAAGTCACCTCGTCCTATTGCCTGCTACCACTGTTTCAGGAGTACCAGTGAGTACAACCTCACTGTCATTTATGACAGCCTGGTACTTGAGTAAGGCAAACTAAAACTCACGCATCAAGCGAGCAATCTCACTCAGCTGAATCACATGCACTATCTGATTTATGACAGCCTAGTACTTTGATAAAATATAAGTACCGTGTGAGACACGCTTGCAGCCGCAGCTAATACGAATTAGATAAAAGTCCATTTTACGAAAGCTACCATAGAGTACCAACCATAGAGTCAAGTTTTTATTTCCTTTTTACCTATTTTGTACCACTATGAACCAGAATTGGTCGTATCCCCGAATGTCCTACATTAGCCTAGTGTATTTTCCAGGTGGTATCGAAACATCAGGAGAGTCAGGCGGCAGCTCAGAAGTGTGCTGGTGCGGAGTGTGCGGCGGCGCGCTGGGCGGCGCGCGCGTGCGCTGCGTGTGCGGCGCGCCCGCGCACGCCGCCAGCGCGCCCGCCGGCCCGCGCGCCGACCCGCTGGACGGCCTGCCGCCCGCGCTCGACCCGCTGCAGGCGCGCCTGCACCAGATCATACTCTACCAGAAGGTGAGCGCGCCGCACACTATTATATGCTAGCCTGGTACGCACGGCTCAAGTAGACTGCAGGTAGAATGCAGTTCGTTGATTCAATTGCATTGCCGTCTTACTTAATTATTTTATCCATTGTCATCCCCACCCACAGCTTATGCTAGAAATGCAGTGTTTCAATAAGATTTTTAAATTATTTCACATGTTATCAATTACGCTTTTAAAAAACCGGATTAAGAGGATGTATGGCACAAGAAAACAAGACCGAAACGTGTCTTGGCAATAAATACAAAAATGTGAAGTAGTTTCAATCTAATGTGTCTATTATACAGAAAGTAGTTGACGAGCTGAGCGGTCAGCTGCGCGAGGCACGCGAGGCGCTGCGCCTGTCGTCGCCGCCCGCGCCCGCGCCGGCCTCCTCCCCACACGCGGCCGCGCCCACGCAAGTACGACGACATACATATTATACACACACCGCTACATGCCCTTCTCACGGCTCATGCCACTCTAGTTCATTTGAATACCCATTAATAATCTTGATCCTTTGTTACACAAGTATACTCCAGCTAGATTTACCTTGATTGTGAAGGCTTGTATAAAAAGACAGCCAGAAGTTGATGATATCTCATTCTACCTTGGTGAACCGACCAACTTGTCCCTAACATAATTTTTGCTTGTTTTGTTTCCTAAAGCACGGCTCAGCACTTCTCTGACAATCATATTCTCCTGGTACAGAAAACAAGCAGCGGCAGTGGGTCCGTGCGAGGCAGCGGCAGCAGCAGCGGCAGCGCGTCCGAAGTAGAGGTGGGCGAGGAGGCGCGCGGCGTCGTGTGGCTCCCGGACAGCGCCGCGCCGCGCTGCCAGTACTGCAGGAACCACTTCTGGCTGGCCAGGCGTAGGCACCACTGCAGGTTAGCACCAGGACCACATAACTCACCGAAGATTAGTAACAGGCTCCCCCTAACAACGTCAAGCGATGGTAAACTATTATAGTTAAACAGTTGTTCTTTTGTCGCAGACGGTGCGGCGGAATATTCTGCGGCTCGTGCTCGGAGATGAGCTCGTGGGGCGACTGCGGCACCATGCGCGTGTGTCGCCGCTGCCGCGCGCTGCGGTGACGTCACACGGCCGCCCGCTGCGGTGACGTCACTCGGCCGCCCGCCCGACGTCTGCGCGAGTGCGAAAACTGTTTAGACCGACCCCCGCTTCCCTACCGGCCGATCTTACTAGATTAGCGTTCCTATAAAAATACAAAAGCAATAGTAAAGTATATAGTTACGTCTAAACAGTTTTACGTTTAAAACTAGTCATGCCGCTTCGATAACTAGCTTGTGAAAAGTTTTCTAAACGCTATTTATCTACGAATTATGTATGAGAATTCAAAATGATTGTCATCTTTATTTTCATTAATATCACCATGACATTATTGTTTCATTATTTTTGTCCAAATGTGCTAACGACATTGACCGACCGTACCGAACTGTTTGATACTGCAACATGACGTGTAACATGATGTGCGAACATTGGAGAGGATCTAGTCTTTCGTGGTTTGTGGTGTGGCGTCGGATGTTGGATGGCTGGTCGCGGTAATGTAGTTAGGAAATGGTATAGTGAATTGTTACGCGAAGGCTGACTTTCTACGATTAATATTTAAACTTTTTTCTACGACTGTTTTTTTCGGTCTCTATAAATAAATTCACTAAATGTATTTTTTTTATTTCTTTTCCTTTCTTTTGTTAGTCGAGAGAGCGATGGTTGTAACTGGCCCCAACTGGTGTGAATACAGACACGTAGGTATCATTTTGTATAAACTTGTTTTTTTCTTTTTATTTTGTATTATAGTGTTTCATTTGTTCTATTATTATTTTTGTACAGTAAGGTTTTGTTTCACACTTGGTCAGACACTGGGAAGTCTCCGGTCAGACGACTGCTCGCCGTCATCTGACTGAGAGGTCGATAACCTTATATAAGACTTAATTTGTATATTCGACATTTTCCATTAATTTCAAATGTATAAAATACATTTATTTGTACTATTAAATATTCGACTGAATTTGCTTATGGATAAGAAGAGATGTCTATATTGGGCATATTGATTTATAAAATCCATACTAAGCTTTATAATTACGTTGATACATTTATATTGTGTACTAAAATTTCACACCGTAATAATTTCGTAGAGTAGAGCATCAGAGTTCTGTATTTTATTTGTGATATTGTGATGATAATTTTGTATAATGATTAAGAGTTTAATAACATGTTGTTAGAAGTTAAATTTTACAGGTGATTATTTTAACCCTCGCGGTGCGTTGATTTAGCTGTTGTCGAATACACCAGGAGCACATGTCCATGTGGTGTCAACTATAGTATAGAACTGCTTCGAGTGAGACAAGTGCCTAGCGCGGCCCGGCTTCCGTACAGCGACGTGCGGCATAGTGTAATTTCAGACAGATCAGCTCTATACTAGATAATATAATAGAAAAATGATTCTACTTCCATAAGTGTTATTTTCTTAATATTTTTTGTTATACATGGATATAATAATATTAAACCCGCACTGTCGCTGAGGGCCGCGCGACAGCGTATCTGCTTCGTATATAATAAATTAAAATGATTTTGTAATTTATTCGTGAACTGAGGGGATTGTTGTTAACTGCATATATTTTATATTGTAAACGAACAGCTCGGAGTAACGTGTAAGTATTGTCGAAGTGCAAAACTTGTTTGTGACCAATGAATATTGACACGATGTGAAATAAAGCATATTTAGTTTTATGAATTATATCTTTTATTTTTCCTTATACCATCCGCGCAGCACCCTAATTACGTAACACTATCTATCACAATCTGAATCATTTTGAAACCTAACCTATACCTTAACCTATTGCTAATCCATTGCTTCATAAGTTCGAAAAAAATGTCTGCTCAACAACGTATATAACGCAATGAATGTTGTTGAACTGTCAAAATGAAACCCATTCCTACTGTTAGTGTTATTTATTTACCCCGCGGATTCAAAATATTTTGCAAATTGTCACTTTGAAACACTCGAGGGTTAACACAGTAGGTAATGGTCTGTAATTTGTTCATCCCTACAAATAACCGACAATGAACTAGAGTGCGCGCAAAATAGGTTTACGCGCGGCTGAGATTGGAAATAATCGTTTGCCGACATCTCGACGTTTATATCAGGTGTCAAGAGTGTGCTGTGTTCCGTGTTTTCCAAAGTAAATAATCGCCATCATTAAGTGATAAAAATATGTTCAAATCCTTTTGTTATTTCCTAATTTCGAACTCATACGTATTGAAAAGTGATCGACTTAGACCGCGTCCTTACCGAAAGCGATGGTCGCGTCGCGAACATGCGACTGTCGCGCTTATTTTGTTCGGCGAACCCGAATGCGTGGTTGCGTCGACATACGTCGCCTTCCGGTTTTCTTGGCAAAAATGAGTGACATGAACGAGGCGATCTCGTGTACACGCGATCGATTGTTTTGGTTAGGACGCGGAGTTCAGGCAAATCGTTGCGCTCGTTTATATGAATATGACATACAGGATCAATCAAGTCGCGTTTGTAAGTCATATTTCATACAAATGATCGCGCCGATCGCTTTTGGTTAGGACGCGGGGTAAGGGCTGATTTTACCAACCTCAGATCTTTTATCCGTGGAATGCAATTCACGTCAATTCATAACTATTCCTCTCATAAATATATCTGGCGTTGGTAAAATTTGCCCTTTGGCCATAAACCATCTAAATCAAACAAGCATAATATTGGAAAGTCATTTATTCTCAGCATCCATTACAATCAATCTCACTAGCAGCGCTTAAAACTAATCAACATTGACAATAAATAAATGCAGTAATCGGCTAATCAACCATACAATAGGTACGTAGAGTGCTACAAGGATCTTTTGGCGCATGAATGACATTGACAGGGGGGCGTTCTTGGTAAACATTTGTGAAATTGACCCAGAAATTGTATTGACAAAACAAGATGGCGGCATTAGTTCCGATTTTGGTCACGCACCAAAAGAATCGTGTAGCGTTGTTATGCATCATTGTCAGAATTCTCCAAAAATTAAAATGTTAAAAAAAGTAAATGATTTTCATTGGGAATGGCATTTTGCAGATAAATGTTAGCAAAGCAGAATGTATAGAATACTTTATGGAAACCACAAGTAATACTAGTCTACAAAAGTATAGCAAAATAAAAATACGTAAATTAAAAAAGTGATTTTTTTTTTAACAAAATACATATCGCACTGATAATACAATACTGTTGTAACTCAAAATATGTAAAATTTGAGATAACATCATATTAAAAGAAATAATGAAGTGAATAATAATTTTTTCGTCGATTCTGAAAAAAAGTCACAATTTGAGTTACAACAGTATTGTATTATCAGTGTGATATCATAATAATTCAGTAAAAGTAAAGACTACGTACCTTCGTACCTTGTCGTTTAAGTATACCGTATACATTTTACCGCATGTTACCGTACATATTAGGCAAATAAGTAGAATACTTAACAGTCGTGATAGTTGGCACTGCGTGACAACGTCGCTTTTCAATGTTCAAGGATTTTCAAGTTCATTGATTGACTTTGTGATCCAATTCTACAGAGTTCTCAAATTTTCTTAAAGTTATAACTCACTTTTTGACCTAATTACTGGACTGATTTCGTTAATTGTATTGTAAATTATCAGTAAAGGCGATAACATGTGATTTCATTTGTACTTGCTCTATTTAAATGTGAATAAATGAATATGAATACGAATTTATTGCATAATTATGTGGTTTCCATACTGTATAACAATATAAAATTGTAGATAAGAAATAACATAGATATTGCTATCATGCTATATAACATATTTGTACATACATTTAACATTAATCAGATCTTTGATTATCAATTCACCGTGCATTTTAGTGGGTTAAAAACTGGATTTAAAAAAACGATTTATGGTTTGATAAGATTTTTTTTCTTTTAAATACTACCAATATTATCTACTCCAAATTAAAATTATAGAGCCACTCAAAATGCACAGTATTTTTTTCTTAAACAAGATTGTTAGTCATCTATGAATAAAAAATATAGCTAATAAAATAAAACTTTGTAAATCAGATCTACTAAAGAAATATTAATATGCAATAATTTGTTTATTTCGATTTCTAACAACAATTTCTAAAACAATAGTAGCGAACCCTTCGCTTCAGTAAGTACTAGGACCTAATAAACTTATGCAGTGCATATTTTAACCAAGTGCATTCTATTAGGCAACTTTTGAACTTTGAATGTGTATTTCGTTCAATTTATTTTGCTTTTATACAGCTAGGTATGTATTGCCTATATATGCCTTTGTGTGTATTATGCAATCCTAGTAGTATTCTTCTAATAACGACATTAATTACAGTGTTAACTTGACTAAAGTTTGACTAGTAAACTATTAATAAGCTAATACCCGGCATGGGTTGCAATGCCTTTATTATTTTTTTCAAACTGCCCCTGTATTACAGCGAACAAAATAAAAATAAAAAAGAGACTAACGAACAGCAATTCATATTTATATGTCGGAAATACGTTAAATCAATCGTTTGACTTTGACTAATCGGGACGTCAGCGCCACCAGGCGGCGCTCGACAGAGTCTATGACATAACGCTTGACCAGAGTAAAAGCAGAGTTCGTTATTGGCGGTTAGGCAGTGAACACTTTTAGAAACTGTCGCGCGTTCCGTATAGTTGTGTCGTGTACCTACAGTGTGTGATTCGCTAGTGTGATTAATTTGACCATAAATTATAATTTGATTTCAAATGCAAACGGTTTTTCTATTGTGCAATAACCAACACTTTCCACAGTAGTTAAAATATGGCTGATAATAACGAGAGAGACGTACCTCTTCCGTCTTATATTATATACCTAAGACGAAGATTTACTAATAAAAAAATAAAAAGTTAGGCCTTCAATTAGGAACAAATAAGTATCTAGATAGAGCTAATAAAGTTGTCCAATAGATTACAGACTTATAACATAAATAAATTATTTCTTTGGTATTGTTGAACAAGCAGAATTACTGTTCAAAGTTTAGGAGATCTATGTGAAACCCGTTTACCCAAGTTATTTCATAAAACATAATAACAAAACTATCGTAAATCCGACAAAATATATAACTTGACAGTCTAGAGGCCCTCAACCATGACAATTGGTATAGGGAATATGTATAAAAAATATATTTTTATACCTACCCACCTGAAATAGAAACATCTCTTGGAAATGGCTGAAGTATCAACTTGAAATGTAAGAAACATACCATGATAATTAATATAGGAAATATGTATTGGAAAAATGACACAATAAGCCCAGGTTTGCACGAGCGATTTTTTCCCGCGTGCACTGGATTTTTAACGCACTGCTAGTCGCCGAGAGTTGAAAATCGAACAGTGTGTTTTTTGTCACGCTGGGAAGCACTCTGTTGGATTCTCAACAAGAATTGAAAAACCAGTGCGTGATAAAACCCCGCCGCGATATTTTTACGCCCGTGGGAACGCGGGCTTGCACTTAAGTACTATTTAGAACGCAATAATGACGCCATCCACTTATTAAATAAATGCGTAAGACTTAACATGTTCACACTGATTAAATGAATATCTTATGTAATGTATGCAATGTAACGATGACCAATACGCAAACATAGATTAAATATCGCAACAACACAAAGTGATGATGCCGATATTTTTTATCGATACACTCATGTGCTTATCCTGTATTGTTACTCAGGAATATTGCAACAAATCAATCGAATGATTTAGTAGTACTTAAAATCAGATTCTTAATATAAACTAACGTCCAGTATTGCATGTATGTCGATATCGACAATATCGATAATTTGCGGAAAATCGGGCAACCCTATAATTGCAGTGTGTTGAAGCACCCGCGGTGCAGTCTAAATTATTATATAGACCATTTTCCACATCAAAAACTTGATATAAATACATCCAATCACATTAAAAAACATAAAGAATATACATATACATTTGTAAATTTTGTTAAAGCTAATTGGCTCGATTCTTATTCATTTCTAATTACACAATTAACTAGAAAAGCTTTATAATTAAAGTCTGAGCTGTTTCATTAAAGGATTTAATCAATCCAATTACGAAAAGGAACAACACAATATAATTATTTTACCTTTCTTTGCACTTCATCTACATGATATTATAAAGTTAAGATCTTAGTTTTACACAAAAAATATTAAATACAGAAGATTTATTTGAAACGATACTCGATATATCACATAAGCTCCCGAAGGGATCAACAATGTTGCCACAAACTCTGACGAAGGATAGCCAGTACAAAAATATAAAAATGGCTTAACAAAATAGTTCTGTTACTAGTTTTACGCAGTTGCAAACTACATATTTATTTTGAATTCTACTGAGACCGTAATTTCATTACGCTAGTTAACTACGTTTTCCTTGCTAAAAAGAAAAAAACAAATACATAACACTGTTGAACGAGAGACACGTCGAACTATTTGAATCAGTTCAAAATATTCGTGAAACAATTAGAGGTGTTCCGTACTAGGTAATTTTCGTACTAGGTCCACCTAGTACGAGTATCGACAAATACTTAGTCATAGTACATAATCCGAGTACATATGAACGGGAAGGGGGGGACATTATCATACAGGGTGTAAGGGGCAGCCCTCCGCAGACTGATCGGGTGAATTCAGTATGTCATACTAAGATGACCGGTACATGAAATAATTTCAGGAACGCTATGGGAATCCAATAAACCTGATTTGTTTTATTACCTCACATGCAATGCTACGATCCTTACATACTCCTTTTGCCTCGTTTACGTTCATACATCTGGTCATACACGCACGCCGGTTGTGAGTATTACGCATCTGACCTTTCTGAAGAACATCACCAATAAGGTCACTATATGTCTTCCTAGGGCGTCCCCTCCCGGCGTTTCCACTCACATCTGCCTTGTAAATACCTTTTGTTAATCGTCCTTCATTCATCCTCTCAACATGACCAAACCATCTTAGCATACTCTTTTCAATTTTTGTCACTACATCTTCTTTTAAACCGCACCATTGCCTTATCACATCATTCTTCAGTCTATCATTCATAGTCACACCACACATGCTCCGCAAAGAACGCATTTCCACAGCATTCATTCTACTTTCATGCTTCTTTTGCCACACCCAACACTCACTTCCATACATAAGCGTAGGCACCAGCACACCATTGTGAACAGCCAGTCGTGCTTTTTTGGACATTAATTGGTTGGTTACAATTGCATGTGTAGAACCATTCAATTTATTTCTCGCATTTACCCTTCTTTCCACATCTCCATCAATCTTGAATGAATGAATGTAATTTTACATTGAAATAAAGCAATAATAACTGTTTTTTTTTTAAATGAAAATTTTCCTGTTAATGTTTCCGGTGGAATATGATTCAAAATAAGGAGCTGAATGCACCCTGTTAGTTTGCAGAGGGCTGACCCTTTCACCCTGTATATGGTCCTTTCTTCTTTACCTATATCGTATTTTATCCTTCCCACCGCGTCTCGATTGAGAAGCTTGAAGTCTCATGCATCTAATTATAAAAAAAAAACTGCTGTTTCATATAAAAGTATCTACGCTGTCAATATGTATGGAACAACTAATAAAAAAAATTATAACTGACGAAAATTTTCTACGGTAGGGGGTTTAGTTGCGCACTGGTTAAAAAAATATCCTGTATTGAGCTTCAATACTACAGATATAGTGGCATTACAACAAAAGGTAATTTTGATGTAAGTGTCATTTTGTATTAAATTAAACTATACCTTCTAATTAATAGTTTTTGTACTTCACACAACTAAGATTTTGTGAAATTAATATCTCGGCAACTCTAAATCGACCGTCAAGAAGGATTATTTTATTTAAAACTAAATGATACGGGCATTTAACAGTTAGGTTTATTTGTGCATAATATGAATATGATGGAATAGGCGAATACTCGAGAGTCGTACTCTATGAGCGAATTGCACCAAATACTTCAATACGGACTTAATGGATCACATATAAAAAATCCCGCCGCGATATTTTTACGGCCGTGGGAACGCAGGCTTAGACTCAAGTAAGTATTTAGAACTCAATAATAAGATCATCCACTTATTAAATAAAGGCATCACACGTAAAAGGTCCACATAAGTTAATGAATATCTTATGTAATGTATGCAATCTAACGATGACCGATACGCAAACATACTTTAAGTATCGCAACAACACAAATTGATGATCTCGATATTTTTTATCGATATACTCATGTGCCTATCCTGTTTTGCTACTTAGGAATATTACAACAAATCAATCGAATAATTTAGTAATATGTAGAAGTACTTAAAAACAGATTCTTAATGTAAACTAACGTCCAGTATTGTATGTATGTCGATATCGACAATATCAATAAATTGCGTAAAATCAGGCATCCCTATAATTGCAGTGTGTTGATGCACGCGCGGTGCAGTCCGAATTATTATATAGAACATTTTCCACATCAATAACTTGATATAAATACATCCAATCACAACAAATAAATAATATACATATACATTTGTACATTTTGTTAAACCTACCTTGGCTCGATTCTTATTAATTACTAATTACACAAATATCTAGAAAAGCTTTATAATTAAAGTTTGAGCTGTTTCATTAGAGGATTTCATCGATCCAATTACGGAAAGTGACAACACAACATAATTATTTTACCTTTCATTGCACTTCATCTACATAAAACAGATCTATATTATAAAAATACTGATATTATAAAGTTAAGATCTTAGTTTTACACAAAATTTATAGAATACAGAAGATTTATTTAAGACGATACTCGATATAAACACTTATGCTACTGAAGGGAACAACAATGTTGCCACAAACTCTCGACGAAGGATAGCCAGTACAAAAATATAAAAATGGCTTAATAAAATAATTCGGTTACTAGATTTTACGCGGTTGCAAACTATTTACTTTGACTTCTACTTACTTAGGCCGTAATTTTATTATGCTATACCTGCAGTTTAAAAAAAAATATAAACTGTTATTTTTGTTTTCAACAATTATTGAATTGAAGCGATAACTACTTGTCAATAGATATTATTTTAAGTTAGGAATCGCATAATAGCACGTAATAAATCTTCTGTACCTATGTACTCCGTGTCATAGAGTTACATAACAACTTTCTTATCCTACCGTCTGCGGTTCATGATGTCTCTTCTTATAGTCCATGACCATACCAAGCACTTTATTCCTCACCTGATCCAGCGCTTTGTACATGTCGGCTGTAAACGGCTCGAAGTCTTGGTGCTTTTTCTTTCGTCTGTAGATACCTTCTTTGTTAGCTATCGCGCAGTTCATGTCAGCCTGGTAAACAGAATAAATAAATTTATATAACTTCATATACCAAACTAGTGAAAATGACAAGATTAGAATATAATCCAAAAGGACCAAAACCTAGGTAGATTTTGGAATAGATATTGATGGTCAGCTGTTAAAGGTGGGAATGACAGCACGATTTCAGCAGTTACTTCTATGCAAACGCTGAAATTCCATGACAAATAAAAACACGGGTCGCGGGATTCCTACTACCACCGTTTGGTAGCTCCTTCCGTATGATTATTTTATTTCTTATACCTTATATAGATAAAGAAGGTACAATACCTAGGACGTTCTTTTTCTTCATAAAATATTCGTAGTGAAATTTTTATGTGCAAGGATGACACTTTAGGTGTTTTGTAGTTAATAGTTACTTAACTAACCTCAGTAACATTATAATTCAAAAAGTCCAGTATTCCTTGCAATGCGTGTCTGGTGTCGCGTACCAGGACTTCATAGAATACAATGTGTAGCGGTCCGGGGAACCTAGTCAGCCACAACTCATGCAGGGTCTCCCACGCCGTCAGCTGAGTCGACACGTAGGTTGCCCAATCTGAGATAATGAAATAGGTTACCACTACAAGAATATTATATTCTTTTAAATCTATACTAATAATAAAGCTGAAGAGTTTGTTTGTTTGTTTGTTTGAACGCGCTAATCTCTGGAACTACCAGTCGCATTAGAAAAAATATTTTTGCATTTGTAAGCCCAATTCGCGAGGAAGGCTATTTATTATTAATACGCTAGGAGCCTTAGGAGCCGAACAAAAAGAAAAAAACCAGAAAGACGCTAAGCGAAAACGAAGTATTAGTGTGGGCAGGCGATGCGATGCGACGGGGTATGTCGGGGGAACAAGGAATATCACGCGAACGAAGTCACGTGCAGAAGCTAATAAGGTATAAAAATAACAAATTATGCGGAAATCACTAGGCGACCATGTCATTTAGATAACTTTCATTTGTATTGTGATGTCATTTGAAAATATTTGACTGATTTGAGCGGTATCTACTAGGACAAACACGGAACCACGGGCGAATGGGCCGCATTCCACCCAGTTGTCTAAAAGTTAGCACAGATTGGGGACAGCCGCGCGATCGCGCCGCAGCGCAACGCATTGTAAAAATCCTCCTTCATCACATCATCACTATCGTACATTTCCCATGCACCAACGCACAAAACAGGCGGGCCACACTGCACTATTTTGTTTTAACATGCGGTGTGCTGCGGCCCGTTGCGGTTGGAATGTGCGCTTGGCTTAAGAACCTCCCGCCGCGCCATAGGACACCGAAAACGCTCAGTTTTTTGTTGCAGAGTTAGGCGTATATATGACAAGCCAGAAAAAAATGTAGTGTATTCCGTCGCCTGCACCTTATTATTATTGCTAGCTTCAAAACTACGCACCTCAGACGGAGGGAGAAGGTAGGGGGCGACTCTACACCGCCCTCTCCTCCCCACCACCATTAAGGCGACTTGATTTAAGATGTTACCCATTATTCCACTGAGCCGTTCATTAATTTCTTAATTAAAGTTTAACAGTTTTTTTTTTTTTAAACATTGCCCTCACTAGGAATTTCTCCTGTATTGTAGGTGCGTTTACAAACATTCAAACTCACATACACAAACAGCCAGACCCGGTGCAACTACTTTTAGATCATACAAATATTTGTTCCGTGCGGGAATCGAACCCGCGATACGCAACGCAGCAGTCAATCGCTTAACCACTGCGCCAACCGTGGCGATTATTAGTTGCCGCGATGCGCTATTGGCAATTACCTACCTAGAAAAATGCTTCTTACCGCGCCTTAACCGCGTAAAAGCTCCTTCAAACAGTCGCGACACAAAGGCACCGCTCGTCACGAGACTAGCGTGGCGGTAGTTTTAGGTCGCGTGCGACTCGCGTCGCGTGTAGCGCTTGTTTGAAGGAGCCCCAAATCGTAATGTCTGTTTCCTGAACACCGCTCGGAATGAAATAAGTTTCACGAGAATGAAACGCTTTATAAAACTCACACTTTTTAAACAACCATGATATAAATAGCTCTTTTGGCCGTTAGTCAATTAACGGGTCTGGGCAGATGGAGTCCAATATGGTTTACATTACAAATTTAAATTGGATTACACATCACGCCAACACACGGGTTTTTTTTTTTTTTTTTGGGTGGTAAATCATCAAATGACCTCTCCCGCTCTGGGCGGAGCGGAAGGGCGTGTCAGACTCTTACTGACTAAAACCCACCCGTGTTCCTTCAGTTGCCTGTGCGCCAGGGCCACGGTAACTCTTTCGAACAATCCGCGACCCCGGCAGGCATCGGCCCTATCGGACCCCGTCAATTATGCTGACATCTCTTTGAGGCGCGCGTGGAACACAACGCGCCATCGACCCGGGCCTGGTCCTTACCGGACGGCGAGCTACGCCAACACACGCCTGTATTCCCTTAAGAGTTAGGCAGGGATGCACTCTTTGGCCAGTTATGTTTAAGTCCCATGTAATAGAAATACTTAGAAACAGATGCAACCTGCATTTGTCTAAATAATTTGATTGATATTATTGCCTGCATTGGAACACTAAACGCTAAATTAAACCCTACATGCAAACATGTTTATAATATCTTCCGTTTTATTTCATAATTGCATTACTTACGCTTTTTTCATAAAATGTTAAAACCTTTTTAAACATTACCTGATTTCTTATGTTCATGAGATTTCTTCTTAAATGCTGATTTTGGCGCTGTTCCTATGTGTCCTCTATGAAGTCTATGGAAATCAGCCTGAAAGCATTTAAACAACATTTCATTATAATTAAACTGAACTTACTTTTGGGCATTATATTTTTAAATGGAATAATTAGAACAGAATTAATATGGTATTATAAAATAAGTGAACAAATAATAATCACGTCAATTGATATTGCATTATAAAGTAAAAAAAAAACTATGCAAAGCTGTCCACATTAAAAAATTAAACTGAAGCAAAACAATAATAATTACCATTACCAAGAACCTCTTCTGTGGTCCTGTCGCCCTGGTAGGCCTGGTAAGAGCACATGAAGCAATATGTGAGTGATTGAGTGTGAGTGCAAATAATATTGTTAAAAACAAGGCATTTCATTCAAACAGCCGCAAACACAAACTGAAAATGTACACAAAACATAAAAAAGCTTTAATAATTATTAATGGGGTAATAAATAAAATTAACAGAATTTATGTAAATTACTATGTTAGTTAATTTTGAGACAGAATTTACCTATAGGTATACATCAAGTACACATCAAACCACTTTGAGCTACAGAGAAATGGTTAACGTTATCCCCTCCAACCATCGACCAATCACCACCATTCTAAATCTTTCACCAATTACCTTAATTCACTAATTTTCTTCTAACATAACATCTTTAACCAATCACTTATCACCTTTCATCAGGCACATAGTCAATATTAAACCATTCATTACCGAATTGTATTAACAAAACAACAATATTTCAAAAACATCATGACTTTACATGTGACTGGGGTTGCCAACCATTCTGTTAAAAACATAATTATACTGTTTTTCGCTCTAAAATACTGTTTACTGTTAAAAAAAAGTGTATGAATATACTGTTTTCACTGATATCCAGAGCTATACCTAAATAAGAGTTTTATCTATTACGTAGTACATCGTGCATGCATCTGGGCATGGGCGCGGTGGTTCTACATCATCATCATCATTACCCACAGCCCCACTTCGCCCACTGCTGAGCATAGGCCCCTTTTTTGTGCCTACCTTCACACGGTGATGAGCTAGCCTTAATTTCAGAATTAAACTGTTGATTTCTCGAATTTTCGGTAAATAAATAATAGGGAATATGCATGTTTTTTTTTAAATATTATGATTCGATAGTTTACATCGCCATATAATAGTATTAAAAAATATTCAACGCCAAAAAAGCAATAGAACAACTTACTTAAAAAAAAGTAAAAAATAGCCAACCGACACGGGCACCCTAAACGTCCTCCATTTTTGGCGCACTTGGTGTGACGTCATCGTATATGACATCGACAACGGACTAAATCGCAAACACTCTTTCATATTAACATTTTTATCTATACCTTCATGCTTTTACGTCACATTCGCTCTGACCAATGGTGTCGCTTTTTAAATATTTGAATTTCCCAGAGTTCAAAAAAAATGTCTTGTTTAAAAAGAAATGATAATCAAAAATATAAAAATATAAGTAATACAGTTTATTAAAAAAATATTCGATACTTATTTGAATCACATGCATATTCTCTATTGTTATCAGAATACCTTTTAGATACTAGTATTAGAGTTAGTTCTACCACCTCAATATTCATTGAATGAGTGTTTTCTGTGATGAATGCTAAGTAGTGGGACAACAGAAATAGAACTTCAATACATTTAATAATAATAAATTGCTCCTATCCTATTGGGCGAGGCTTACGAAGTCTTCAAAATTGGTGATAATTGGATGAGTTGCGCGAGTAGCACCAATGAATTAAGTATCTATTTAAAACATAAAAAATACTTAAAATACTCTTTATTTATCCGATTTCTCCGAAATACTGTTTATTTTCCCACTTTAACCATAATATACTTTATTTCTTGTACAAAAAGTTGATAACCCTACATGTGACTGCAAATCCCAATTATGATAAATCATACTCTTGTGGCGGCACCTACAACGCCACATGCGAACTATGTCACTGACGTTACGCATCATCCTGCATCGCGCAAGCAGAGTTTACCGCGCGAGAGGCATATTATACAGGGCGAACTTTCGAGATGGGGCAGTAAGCTTAGGTACCGCTACCACTGTAGCTACAGGAAAACGGTCTTAGGGGACTGTACTTAACTTTCAGTCAACAAGAAATTGGGCAGTTTTCACAAAAACTTTTTTTGATGCCAATCGATCCTGTTGCTTATACGGATCAAAAACTCTATTGGACCAACTCAGGTTTGAGTACTAGAAAAGTCAGAAATTGCAAAAAAAAAACCCATACTTATTGTAGGAAATGAGACTCCTACTTACTTTTTTATGATGGATTGGCCGGTACAATGAAGACTGGTCGAAAAAAAAGAACAACAATAAATTGAACTTTGAATTCCGAACAAGTACGGATCATAACTTTGTTTGCCTAATAAAAAAATCTAGATAGTCTGTTGCTTGTGAATTTTTGATTGGTATTCTGCGACAAAAGTACCTCAAATAAATCTAGAATTTTTAGATTTCTTAGAAGGTAATTTTTAGGGTTCCATACCCAAAGGGTGCCAACGGAAATTTATTACTAAGCCTCCGCTGTCCGTCTGTCTGTCAGCGGGCTGTATCTCATGAACCGTAATAGGTAGACATTTGAAATTTTCAGTGAGTAGGTATTTCTTTTGCCGTTATAACAACAAATAATAAAACTTAAAATAAAACATTAAAGGGGTCTCCATCTATGAAACGTGTTTCTTTTTTTGCGATTTCTGAGTTTTGTAATAAGTACTTCGTACCTCCGGAGGTCCTTCCGAGTTCTGTGATCCCAATAAGAAACACAATCGATAGGCATCAAAAAAGGTTTTTACGAAAACTGACCATTTTGCTGTCGACTTTTTTTTTTCAGAATCCGTAAATGCAAATAATTTTTCTCAAAAAGTTAAGGACAGTCTCCAAAGACCGTTTTCCAGTAGCTACAGTGGTAGAGGTACCTGCCCTTACTGCCCCATCTCAAAAATCCATCCTGTGTACAACGTCCCAGCATTAGTTGTCAGGCAGTAGCCCACCAGACACTACATCCGACTGGTCGGAGGTTCCTCACTTTTCTATGGAATATAAGTGGCCTTTACACTCTGTTCCTTCATACCTCTATACCCTTACTTTATAGTTTGACTTTATAAAAAACAGAAAAGTTTCATAAAAACTTCTTTCAAAGTTCCAACCATTCCTGCAATCCATTAGGTTATTAAGGAAGAAGCTCCAGGGTAGCCCGAAAAAATCAAATGTTTAACCGACTTCCAAAAAGGAGGAGGTTATATGTTCGGCTGTATGTATGGTTTTTTTTTTCACCGGTTACTCCTTCAATTGTGAACAGGTTTTGGAAATTATTTTCTTGTTTGAAAGTGTATGCTCTCGAGGTGGTCACATTTTCACCAAGTCAGAATCTCATGAGGGGATCCCATGGAAAACGAAGGAAATCCTCAAATTTTATAGGCACACCTATAGCGTTTTGGATATTTTTTATAGTAACTCGTGCATTTGCTCTCGGAAAGCACCATTTGGTGAAGTGATTATTAAGCCCAGAGGTGGCTACCGGAACTACTCATTGTGGTTGCGATTCGATTACTTTAATATGGTTGCTAAGCAAGTTAAGCTCATCACAATACATAATTATAGTGAAATGTAGCTAACGGTGGCTTCACCATCAGCTCCAGTTCTTCTCGTTTTTACCAGGAGAACTCCTCAACAATTAACGTCCCTGCATCGGGAAAAGCAATATTTTGTAAAAGATGATGAGCAGTTGAAATAAGTCTATTGTAACTTAGATAAATTAATAACTGACCCACTAAAAACCGAAAAATAAAAAATATTTTTACAAAAAAAGACAACCGACTTCTAAAAAAACACCACAAAGTGTAAAATAACTTTAATTTCGGAAGTCGGTGGCAAAAAACTAAAATACAGATCCAAAGACACCAACTTCCGAAATTAAAGTAATTTTTGACTTTGTGGTGTTTTTTTTAGAAGCTGGTTGTCTTTTTTTCTAAAAAAGTTTTCCTATAGAATTATTATCATAAAAATCATCAATACAACTCTCTAAGTTCTTATTACCCCTATTGATTAACTATTTCATGAAATCATGACATATGAGGCCAATTCTAACTTGAGGAGTTGTATTGCTGATTGTAATGATTATAATATTATATTATATTCTGTAAAGCCATATTTGTTACGGTCGTGTATCATATTTTGTTCAATATAGTCTGTTGAATAAATCAGTTTACATGGGTAAGTTACAAGGGAATTGAAAAATAGTCTGTAGCAACACTGTGAAAGAATCATCGATGACTCAAACAGTTTTGATACTTTACATAAAAAAGGAATCTAGTTTTAATTTAAAGAAAAAGCTATTTACACATTAATCGAAAAGGTGGATCCGACCGGATGATGCATCAGGGCCGTTAGCGGTGGTATCCCTCTCTGCTGACCCCGTCAGGAAGCCGGCGCGGCGCGAAGATATCTTTGTTATTTTTGGGTTGCAATAGTTTTTTAGTGGAGGCCCGATAAGGATTGAAAAAAAAAAACCTTAAAATGTAAGTTTTTTTGTAATATACAGTAGGTACGGTACATCAATATTTAGATAATTCGTTCATCTTAATTTCTATGCAAACCAAAAATAAATACATACAAAGATATCTTCACGTCGCGCCGGCTTCTTCACGGGGTAGGCAGGGAGGCCCACCACCTGTCACGGTCCTGACGCATCATCCGGTCGGATCCAGCTTTTCGATTAATGTTTATATACTTTTTTTTTTATTAAAATCGGGTTCCCTTTTTATGTTAAGTATCAAAACTGTTTGAGTCATAGATGATTCTTTCAGTGTTGCTTCAGACTATTTTTCAATTCCCTTGTAACTTACCCATGTAAACTGACTTATTGAACAGACTATACAACCTGACCAGAACAATGTAACCTGCAAATTACAAAAAACATAAGAATGGAAAAATGGTATTGCAAATATTATCTTTTGTTTTTAACTTGTTTAATTTGCTTGTGAGTGTAGTTACTTCCATGAAATGGTTCTCAATGTTGTGAATTTTGGTTCATGGGCCCTTCCTATCTAACACACATCCACCAAATCCCTCATACTCAAATCCCAAGTATCTGTATTTTTAATATGATCCTCTAATCAATAATTTACATAAAACAAGTTTTTATTACAACTTTAAATAGTGAACTACAAGGCCCTTAAATTATATACAATTTAATAGAATTTGTCTATATCTTTTGGTAGAAAAATATTTAAGATGTCAAACCATATGCTAGAATGCAGATAAAAAACATACTTACCAATATAGCATCTCGTGGGTTACGTATCAGCAGTATAGCAGATCGGAACTTGTCCGAATCCATTGGGACTGCATGAGTTTTCACAACAAGCACTGAGCCATCCGTGACATTTTCCGCGGGGAAGCCATGTACTCTCAGACCATAGTCCATGTAAATAGAACCGGTTACTATGCCTGAAATTAGTTTATTGGAGTTTAACAAAATACTTGCTTAAATAGATCTAGCCATAAACAGAGCCCAACCATAATAAACATATAATTTGAGGTAGTTAAAAAGCAAGTAATTTTGTTTAGATAAGCTATAGACTACATAAACAGGCAATTATCCACTTATGAAAATAACAATGTTGTTGTGAGGTGTCTGTTACAATTCTCAATAGTGTTATATAGCAAATTATGTAGGGTTTGTTTACAAAAAAGACTTGCTCTTCTGAATAAAGTATGTTACGATCCGAGAAAGGAGATACATTCATACGATTAAACTTTTTAATGCAATAGGTGAAGCAGGGTTGATTTGAAATAAGAACTCCCTAACAAAAAATATTTCTAAGAATAGCATAATGTGCCTAATCTATTTACAGATAAACGCAAATTTCACTGTTGCTAGCCCACGTGAGACATCTTCACGTACTATTTACCTGTAACTTGTTGCAGCAGGTATCTGAGCCATGTGTTGCCACTGCCAGGGTACGAGACCAAAGCGACCACGTCTGGGGAAGGTGGTGACCGCCACCGCAGCTCACTGCACCAGTTCAAAGGTGGGTCATGACGAAACGCGAAGTTATTCATATACCCGCCCCCGTAGTAACCACTTTTCGAACCATGCAAAGGGCTCAACATAAACAGTATTATCGAGAAATATAACATCACCACTGCAGCCGCAAGGAAAAATATCGATCTTCGGGACATAGCTGCTAATTTTAACTCAATTCTTTTTAGAATAAACATTTTTTTGATTCATGATTTCGCGATTATTGTGCACCTGCCCACTTTGTGTTTTGCTTTAGTTATCATGTTGGTTTTACCAGGGTAGGTACAAACTATCATTGATTTATAATTTCCTGATTAGTTGGAGTACATATTTAGATTGTTTTTAATTATTTTTTTGTATTTTATACGCCGTCTCTCGCAATTTCGATAAAAATAAAAATAAATCGTAACTTTTTATTGACAGCAAATTTTGACAGGTGTTATTTTTGTGCGTTAAATTATGTTGCCATAAGAAAATTATAAATAAAATTAGTAGAAACTAGGTAGTAACTTTATATCACAGACAACTTAGCCCCGTAGACACCGTCACACTGCATATGAGGACAACCGCGCTCGCCAAGCATTAGCTCTACGGCCTCATATGTGTTTGGTACGCCCTCAACTCGTCTAGGAAGCGCCAGTCAGTCCTTTACTGAATGTTGACGTAATTAGTTATTATTCAAAGGTTTTAAAAATCGAAAAGAATATTCAAAATGCCGTATTGTGCAGTGAAATAGTGCGGAAAATGTAGCAAAACTTCGAGTTTACACAAAGTCGGCATTACATTTCACCGGTAACTTATAAAAGCATAAAATAATTGCAAAATATAATTGAACGAAATTATTTGAATACGAAACAAATGCAAAGGTGCAGTAGCGCTCGTTGATGTCTTTTGAAAAATTTCTTTCTTTCACGTTTTAATTTATATATGACTATCTCGCTCTATCATCAGTAACAGTTTACTAGTGATGATAAATCGATAACAAATCTACAAATAAAATATCGATATGTTACCACAAACATAAAATAAATAAATAATCATTATTTTATTTTAAAGGTTGCCAAAATGCCTAGAATTAAAGAAAATTTGGATAAGCGCTACAAAACGAGATGAAAATTGGTGTCCCACTACAAAACGTATTATATTATGTTCCCGTCATTTTACTACGGATTGCTTTCAACGCAAAAAGAAACGACGAATTTTATTTGTTACTGCTGTACTTATTTATTTCTATTCGCTGTGCTGTAATGTGAAATTAGTATTTGATCAGTGTACCTTTTTCAATAGACAAATAAATCTAAGTACTTACAAATCTTGCTTATCGATAAAAATATCGAGTCTCATTTCAACCATAAGCAGTAATATGAGTCATTTGACGATGATGTGTGACATTGAAATAACCAATCATAGCTCTCTTTGCACCTCGGCCCCCCCTGACTTTTGGCGATATTAAATTCGAACAAAATGTTCATATTGAGGTGTCTACGGGGCTAAGTTGTCTGTGCTTTATATTTTGCAGTTAGCTGCTACCAGGTAGCAGGGCTAATACTTTCAGTATATTAGAATGTACTCTGTGGCTAATACCCAGGGCCCTGCCCGTACCTACATTTTGCTTTTAGTATCGCCGCTCGTAATTTTACTTTTTCATAATATGAGACAATTAATGAAATGGTCCTCCGCTATTTTCAAATTTTCTACCAGCGCCTATTCTAGTGGCTACAAGCACCACTTCTAAAAAGCGTGTTTGAGGTAGGTATTTGTAGGGCAGCTCAGTAATAGCGCGAAGTCTGGATTGTGCCGGATTCATGGCAGTAGACTCGTCCTCTTATTACATTTGACCCATCACTGGCGAAGTATGAGGGTACTTACACCTCTGCCTAACCCTTTGGAGAAGACAGGCGTGATGTGATTTTATGTATAAGTTTAGCTTCTATTTTTTTGGAGGCTTCTGTTTCATACACAGCACGACAATCATGTGAATTAGGTAAATTGAATGCACTATTTTTGGGAACTACCTAAGAATACAAAACCAGCTTTAGATACGGTATATAAACATTTTATTAAGTATAAAATAAACAATTCATTGTGATAAGTTGGTAAACCTAAGTTTTCTTAATAATGTGTGACAGTTCTCTATATTCCCTGTACATATTTCTAAATACATTTGGAGTGGCAACACTCGCGGCGAATTTATTTGCAAAAGTATCTTTCTAGCAGTGACTAAATCACCTCTCAAAATATGACAAACTGCGGCCTTTGCCCACACACTGACTGCTATCATGTCTCTCATTTGATATGGCAACACTGACACAAGATCGTGGATCATAGGTGGGTGTAAATGCTCCACCGCATCTGCTATTCGGTCCAAATTTATGAGAGCTTCAGCTGCATAAATGTGTGCCCATGCTTTGTGGCTACTTGATGCCTCAGCCTGACTTAACAATTCATTTGCACTCATCAAAGCAGACAATGGATCCTGCAGATGAAGTAACACATAACTCTGGAGCACAAATGTGGAGTTTTTCAGTTCACACCTCTGGTTCCAGTTGATCGGTGGGCCTGGAGGTGCTTGAATAATTGGTGCAGTAACATCAGCTGGTGCTTCTTGATTTGGTAGTAATGTTATTGCATTTCTTAAACATAATGCTGCAAATTCTAATGATAATGATGGGATTGCAAATGATTCTCCTGAAGTTGAATATTTGTCTTTGCCTTCTTTTGACAATAAGATGCGTGTATGTGGACCACTGCCAAGTTTCTTTACGGTGTACTGTTGTGCTTCTTCACTGCAACACTTTTTCACACAACATTCTGCTAAATGCAGCCAAATGCGTGGGTTGTTGGGGTAGTGCCGGGCTGCCTCAACTAAACATTCAAAGGCACCTTCTGAATTGTTTGCTGCGAGTAACGCTAGTCCCAAGTTGAACACATACAGAGGTCTATCTCTACAAGCTATTAACTTTTCACTGTCCTCACATTCCATTGCCTTGAAGTGTTCTTTGACTGCATGTTGGAAATATTTTGATGCTAAAAATGGTTTCTTTATTGATAAATATATGACTCCAAGGTTATTATTGATAGCTGCCCATATGTCTTCTCCCTGAGTTTTCAAATCATAATTATATTTGAGTGTTTTGTACTGACCTAGTGTTGTTGCTGCGTCTTTGACATCTCCATTGAGATATTGCTGTTGAGCTATAATAAATACATTTTCTATGGAGTCCGGTTTGAGATTTAACTTTACTTTCTGTCCTAGTAACAATTGAGCCCTACTGACAAGCCTTTCAAAGAGATCACTCACTTCATTATTTACTTTAAGAGGGTCACCATGTGTTTTTGCTATGTCCAATGTTTTCTCATAGGTTCTTCTGCACAGAGAAGCCTCTAGCAACAGTAGGACAGTTTGCTGAAATAATTTAGTATCTTTGACATTCTTACAACCAAGTAATCGCTCTAGGAGCACAGTACATTGATAGTAGTATCTCGAATGGTACAATATCACTGCATAATTGTATAACAAGAAAGGTGAACCGAGGTCTTTTGTGTCGATATCCGGAAATGCGAGGCCCGTTAACTGTGCGATGGCTTTCTTTAACTTATCCACGTTCTTCATGTCGCTGATCATGAACTCAACCACTGCTTTGTTGTGCTGCACTCGCTTATGGCTCGTGCCAACCAAAGTTTCCAATTCATTGAGGTGTTGTAATGCTCCTGTGTAATCCTTTTTTATATAACACTCGTGTGCGAGAATAACTGGCTCGTCTTTTGTGTTGGCCATTGTTTTTTAATTTAAATAACCTGAAATACGTTTAGGGAAGATGATTTTTATTTTTGTTTATGCGTGTAGGTCGATTATTTCACTATTCGTGAGCCAGAGCCTAATTAATCGCCGAATGACAAATATGACAATTTCATTGACATGACATTTCATATTGACACATGAATGGAACGTTTGTCTATTTGACATTTTCATTTTTTTTGTCATTGTTTGGAACCAGGCTGTTTAACTTATTTTTTAGCTTTCTTGCATTCATTTTGAGAAATAAATTCAATATTTTGTAGGTAACTACTAGCCATACTAATCTGCATATAAACAACAACGGCTAGTATAACATAAATCTTACACAGCGAATTTGATGCAGTTTATGAAAATTGTTTTTAAACAACATTGAAATGAAATTACTTTAACAACAAAGTAAAAAATAATGGTAATAAAATCATTATGCCAGGTAGATATTGATGAAACATTATGTACTCAAATGAGCTGTCTAAGTACATGATTAAGCAACATGAAAATGTAACACATTATCTAGGCGAATTTGTTTCAATGTGTGTTACATTTCACGAATCTGTACAAAAATAAGAATAAGTTAATTAGTGTAGCCCTTAGAGAATACTCGGTAACATTTACTGATAAATAAAGAAGTCATCATTTCTGTTTTAGACAGACATAGTTATAATGGAATGGAAGTTAAGAATTAATAAAATTATAAATAAAACAATGTATTTTTATAAATCTGGATGATTATGTCCCTTTATTTTCTTAGTAGACCTCTCTGCAGGCCTTATACATAAATGTTTACCAAACAAAGTTACTTTACTTTTCCCTAAATACATTTCAAACACACAATCTCTTTTAGGTATTGTAGTTGTTATATTGTCTTTAGATACAATTTTAAATGTGTTTCTTGTATCCATAATACAAATTCCACTTTTACTAACATAGCTAGGACATTTTGACCTGACTACAGTTAAGATGCTTCCATGAAAATCTGCCTTGAATAGAGCTTGAGTAAAAGTTTCCCAGGCTTTGCTCATACAATCTGGTATGGGTTTGTCTAATTGTAGCACACCGCTGATATATTTTAGCCACATTTTGTTTAAAGGCAAGACATCATTGTATTTCACTCCTTTCCTTGGTATTGCATAAAAACCTAAAGATTTCTTCTCTACTTTTGTAAGACAGCGTACTTTCTTCTTTGGTTTTCTTTTCTGTCCTTTACCCCTTTTCTTGGCAAGGACAAAATCGGTTTTCAATTCGGTGTCCATGTTTTGTTGTCCTGATTTTGATACGTTGGCTTTTAGAAAGCCAACTATTGCTTCAGCGGCGCCTTTGTTAAAAGTCTCTTCTGCTGACATTTTGGGTTTTGAATTAATTATTCTTTGTTTTAATAATTATTGTATTTCAAGCATGCACTTTGTTATTATTATAAACGTCAAAGTTAAATTGACAATTCGTTTGGACATTAGACATTGACATTCGACACGGAGTTTTTTGAGCAGTCTATCATTCATTCATTCATAGTGCTGTTGTTGTGTTGTGATTTGTGAATTTTAGTCGATTACATCTAAATCCTACAGATGATATCCTCGACACTGCGGTTTTGTGTTATCAGTTAATTCACCAGAGGAAATGTGTTCTGTGCCTTGCAAACTTGACTAGGACTACTTTATCTGTGACTTGACTTGTTTTCATTTGTGAAGTCATTTGTTGAACTTGCTTGAACTTTTTTGATAAGATATTTTCCATAACTTTCAGAGGTTAATCAATAAAGTGTCGGTTCCTTACTGCTGAAGTTCTATATTTTATACAAAAGATGGTTTGTAAAGTTCTATCCGTTAAACTTTCGAGTGGACGAGAAATGCCCATGGTTGGCCTTGGCACTTATGCTGTGAGTATTTAGCGGTAATCAATTATTATTATAAGTATGATAGATAATATCACACTCATCATCATATCTGTTCGAAGATATATTACCGAAGTGGTATGTATGACTTCAACTCCCTAAATGGATGGAAATTTTGATTTTAGAGAAAAGCCGACTCTGGACAGTTCAGACAGGCAGTGGAATGGGGCATAGAGGCAGGGTACAGACACATCGACACAGCATCTTTCTATGGTAATGAGGAGGAAGTTGGAGAAGGAATCAACAACAAGATTAGAGCAGGATTAGTTACCAGAGACCAACTGTTTGTAACAACCAAGGTAATTTTTATTTAATTTTTGAGGAGTTGACACAACAAATTCTCATACCTTCGTTCTCCAAAAGAGTAGGCAAAAATCTCAAATTACCTCTTCTAGTGTTCGCTTGTTGAATGTTTTGTTCCAATTTCAAGTTTTAAGGTTTTAGGTTCAAAATTACAGCCAAGCTTTTTAGCTATCACTATCATAGCTGGACAGCCGTCAAAGGTTAATTGCTTTGACTACAACATAACCCTATTACTAAGCCTCCGCTGTCCGTCCTTACGGCGGCGCCCCGGGCGGAGGCTTAGTAATAGGGTTCCCTTGGCAGCTTTTGGGTATGGAACCCTAAAAACTACCCAGCACTTTTTTTTTGTGTAGCAATATATTTTTTGCTGATTATTTGATTTGAAATATATTTCTGCTGGACGCCGTGAAATTCAAATTTTCACACAATATATTTGTTTTACTATATTTCTTCTGAGTTTGCCTGACTGGTTGCGCTACTCAACAGAACTAACAACATAACATCACGCCTGCAGTCCCCGAAGGCTTATGCAGCCGTACACCCGCACAGGCGTTTCGCCAGTAATGTTTAAGTTCCATGTAGTAGGGGCAAGTTTTTTGTCTACCATACGAATCTAGGCTTCGGGCTGCTACTGAGAAATTCCTGATAATAAACCAAAATCACTTTGACCAACCTGGGAATCGAACCTAGGATCCCACGCTCAGGAGTAGTGCTTGCGACCACTGGATCAACAAACTATTGTATAAGAAATAAACATACTAAAACATAGCATTAAATAATATGTTTTGTGGTTAATTTTCCAGATTTGGAATGATCGCCATGCAGAAGAGGAGGTAGTGCCAACATTGAAGGAGTCCTTATCAAGGTTTCAGCTGGATTATGTTGATTTATACCTTGTTCATTGGCCATTTTCAGTTAATGTAAGATTCTTTTATTTTCAAATATCTTTTTCAGTAGGTACATATCATAATAATCAGTTTATAATGTTCCCACTGCTGGGACACAGGCCTCCTCTGTGAGAGGGAGTGGGCTATAATAGAATAGAACACTCTTTATTATGTACACCATAAAAATTACAGATATAAATGTAAAAACATAATGACAATGCGGGCAGTGCAGTTTGGTGATTGTCACATGTCTTCGAATTTTTGGTTCTAGGACATGCCGGTTTTTTCACGATGTTTTCCTTCACCGTTTTGAGAGCAGTGGTGATGAAATTAAATACACAAAGTAAAGTGCCTGTCTAGGTTCGAACTCACGACCTCACTCGTAAGTCGGGGCCGATACCACTGGGCCATCACTGCTTAGTACATATGGTCTTTTTTATGAGGCAAATTATGCTAAACAGCTTGAAGATTTCAAATAAGCTAATAAGAGTACCTACCAATACCTTCACGCGGTTTTTGAATTGAGAACAGTCAAATTCTACTAAGTTCTCAATTTCAAATTCTCAATTTATTTAATTATGTAAATGGATTTGCTTAGCAAAAGTTAATGACAGGCAATCAAGGTGACCTCTGCGCTGCCACCGATGACGCCATGGAAGTGGCGAACTTTTGGGCCAACAAATTTGAAAAAAGTCGTGCCAGTGACACAAAGAAGAAGAAGAAATGACTGGCAACTGCCAATTTCTAAGAAGCTACAGTCAGCATGTCATTTGAACTTTCATATTAGAAGTATCGTCAACCAATCAACTCAGCCTATCGCAGTCCACTGCTGGACATAGGCCTCTCCCAGGCTTCGCCACAACATCCTGTCCTCCGCGTTCCGTATCCAGTCTGTCCCAGCCACCTTATAAAGGTCGTCGGCCCCTGTTAGAATCAACTTGAGATAAAATCCTAACTACATAATTGTATAAATGCGAAAGTGAGTTTGTTTGTTTGTTACGCTTTTACGCTAAAACGGCTGAACACTTTCACGCTAAAATGAAATTTGGCACATGGGTAGACACATGACCTGGGTTAGGACATAAGATAGTTTTTACCTCTCGATAGTACGTTCCCGTGGGATCATTTTCAACCTACAAGCGGGCGCAGCCGCGGGCTATAGCTATAATTAAATAAATATTAGAATATAAACTTTTTTATTACTCTACTCGTACTTACTTTTCTATTACTTTTTTTACTAAGTCCCTAGATGTATATTTTTTCTAGGATAAAGGTGAAGAAGCTAACATAGATTACCTGGAAACCTGGAAGGGCATGGAGCAAGCTGTAAAACTCGGCCTGGCCAAGTCTATTGGAGTGTCCAACTTCAATGAGGAGCAGCTTGAGAGGTTGCTAAAGAATGCAACTATTAAACCTGTGATTAATCAGTTTGAGGTAACTAATTAGAACAAATGACTAAATAAGATTATGCAGGATGCCTTTTCGTGATTTCGAACCAAAGTAAAGAAACATAATCCAAAGACTGAAGCGTTATAGAGAGGAATATACCACCAAAGACCACAATTTTTTTTGCTAGTTTAACTTGCTATAAATTATCAGAGAAACTGAGTATGGCAAACATAGCCACCGTCAATTAGTCGGGGAACCAGTTTAGGTATGAGGAACAGGGTGGAAAGTTCCTCATCCTCCATTGAAAAGGAATAAACCTCCGACCAGACGGGTGTTGTAGACTTTCTGAATTAATTGCGTGGTTAACTCTGATTTCGTTAGTGTAGTTCTGAGCTATACCTGATAAATTGCTTATTGACCCCATTAGGCATTGACTTCCTCATACTGTACACCAGGGATGTTATGGAGCTCCGTAACCGTAACCGAAACTATCGGATATCCGAAATAAAAATATATGCGTAACCGTATCCGTTTCACAAGTTTCGGATAGTTTCGTATAAGGGCAGAGACTGACTAATTATTATAACATATCTAAATAATTACTTACCTATATGACTGATTATAATACCAAATGATAACCTAGACTAGATAAAACCTATAAATAAAACCAAATTCTTACATACTATTTGTGTTTATATTTTACTTCAATCTAATAAAAATCAAATAAAAAAAAATCAATAATAATCTTCTTTTTTTTTGTGTTGTTTTCAATCTAATATCCGTAACCGAAACTAACGGATAATCCGAAATAATTACATATCCGTAACCGTATCCGAAACCGATATAATTTTATTCCTATATCCATATCCAGATCCGAAATATATCCATAACATTACTGCCGTACACCAGTATACACTTCTGAGCTACATTACTAATTGCAGATAAGCCCAACTCTAACCCAGCACAAGCTGGTGGACTTCTGCAAGCAACACTCAGTTGTGCCAGTAGCATACACACCTCTGGGCCTCATCTCTGAAGCGCGGCCGGAGTTTATCGGGAAGGATGCCATTAAAACTGATCCGAAACTTGCCGCGTTAGCTGAGAAGTATGGGAAGACTCGTGCACAGATCGGTTTGAGATATTTGGTAAGGAAATATTTGCTGTTGAGATCTTAACTGTTACATTAGAGGGTCAGTCCAAATATGAGGCTTGGTCAATTTAGCCTGCATACCCTGGTAGAGATCGTTTAATCTAAGATTGCACGCCCCATCACTAACTGTACAATAATTTGAAATGCAACAAGCAGTGGAGGGGCGTGCAATAATAGATTAAACGATCTCTACAGTTCAATTGTTATTATAATTAACTGAGTTTTAGAAAAAGTTCGATTTTGTAGAATGTTGCTTCGTCACCCATCAGCCGGCCTAAAATGGACGCTTTGGCAGAATCATATTATGATTTGCGTACAATTAATATCCTGCAATTCATCTGTTTGACAGTTTTGTATGAAGTTTCGTAAAATGGTCCACAAATTATGCATTGCTTTAATGAAGTCTAATGTCAAATAGCAGCTGTCAAACAGATGAATTGCGGGATATACGAATTGCACGCAGATCATATTATGATTCTGCCAAAGCGTCCATTTTAGGCCCCCAGGTATGGCTTTCTTTAACTCAATGTCCCATATTAACACCTGGGTACTACTGTCTGCATTCATCATAAATACAATCAATCCTGTCAATTAAGTTGCTGACTGGATGATTTATAAAAAAAATGCATTTTAATTCATCCGTAAGTTGGACATAAATAAAGTGTTATTATATTTTATTTCAGGTGCAACGCGGCATCCCGGTGATCCCCAAATCATTCACAAAATCGCGTATCGCAGAGAATCTGAATGTTTTCGACTTTGAACTCACGGACAGTGAGATGGCATTAGTAGATAGTTTCAATATTGATCATAGATGCGTTCCTGCCACTGCCTTCAAGGGATTGAAAAATTATCCTTTTAAAAATGAATAACTTTTGTGAATGTTTTTTTTTTGTGGTGGTGTTCTGGGCAGTTATGATCAAGGTTTGGTGATAAATGTGATATTAATACGTAAGGAATACATAATATTGTAATGCAATACATGCTGTATATTTCCTGTTGAATTGAAAATATATTTTTAGTTTTAATTGCAGTTTTGATTCGGAAAATTTGCTCATTGCCTTTGTTTTCCATTAATCGGCTTGGGTATTCAAACGCAAAAAATAAAAAAGCTTCAAATTGTGTGACAATTTTATTAAATGAAAATATAAATAAATAAACATGTCAACATCAATAAAACTGAAACGATACAAAATAATTAACAAACTCGTTATTTAGCGTCAATGTGGAAGTTCTGGAATGTCTTTTTAAGATATCTTAAGGTTTCAAGTCAAATGCTACTCCAAAAGAGACCTTACTACGATTCTTAAAAAGAGAAATAGTGAAATGCATTATTTGGAACATAAACGTTATATAAACCGATTCCAATATTTAAAAAAAAGCAGATTGTTATTTGTGTTACCAACAGCAATTGGTAAGATATAGAAATCGGTCATGAGGCAATAGTTATATTAATTTTACTTTCTAGTGTTTATATTTAAGATTATCTAAGTTTTATAAGTATCATGTAACTAACTATGTGGAAAACATGACAACAATCTATTCCAAAATGATAATTAAACCAGTACATTTCATATAGAAAATTTATACAAACATTGGTTTAAATAAGTAATCACGTGTATAAAAATAGAGTAGAAATTTTTAGTTTGTACAGTAACAATATGTAGAAACGTTTTGGATATACTTCATAACAACTAGAAAGAATCGACCTTAGCAAAAAATATAATAATAAATCATTCATAAACAAATAAAAATAAATAATACAGCCATCTATAACCCGGTAAATAAAAATCACATACATAATCCCGTTTCGCTAGCAATTATTTATGAAATTAAATTTAAATTATAATATACATAAAAAACCTTGGTTCATGTCAACAAACTACACTATTTTTAATACGTCCCTAATGGGGAAAGCATTGGCACATTTGCATGTAGCAACAATAGTTCTTCCAATCCTGAACGAGTTTACCAAACTGTGCTATGGCAGTTTGGTAAGCATCGTTCGACATTTCACATTACTGTTACTACTTGCACATATGCCATTGGTGTATTACGATACACCCACATTTAGCCAATTCACGATATTCAGGCTGATAGTGCCTGACCTGGGAACAGAACCCAGGATCTCACGTAAGATGCGCCGCGCGATCTCTAACCAATACATTATATTTAACAACTCAAAAACAACAGCTTACATAAGTAAGCCCTACAAAAATATATTTTTGATTAACTTATAAACCGTCCCAGACAGACCCATATTTTTTTTTTTTTTTTTAACCCAACATGATCCATAATGTTGGATTCAACCTGTAAATTGACCCTTTGAACGACAAAGGGACCCTTCTCCTACAGAGAAGAATATAATAATTGTTTTACAGTATTTTTCCACCTTTTTTGTATAATTATATTTGTTTTAGCACATTAATATTTAGATAAATCTGTGACGGCCTCAAGCTCAACACACTTAAAATAAAAGTTTCACTTAGAATTACAATATGATCGCAGGCGCAGCTCCATTATATTTGTACAGCTACATTAAATAGATGAGTCTATAACAATGTTTAATGTGACGGTACGAACTAGATCATATGGGTTTCTTGTAATTTTTGGGATGCAGGAGGCATGTTTTGGTACCTTTTTGAATTGATAGGACCGTAATGTCCAAGAAGCTATGATATTTTATAGCAAAATGATGTTAGTGCGAATTAGCAGCGCTTTTAAACTGGCTGGTAACTGACCCCAGTTTTTTGCTCTAGTCATACATAATTGGTGGCAAAATGCGTTACACGTCATTAGACGTCACCAAGTTCAAATTCTTTTAGATAATTACTTTCTAATTATGATTAAATGCGAGGTATACTTAAGTTTGTACACGCTTTGGTATATCGAGCGTAGCAAAAAGTTAAATATAAGCCTACCGCCACATTACTTATTACAATATTGGAGCCAGTTCTTACTACGTCGTGACGAAGAAAATTTTTCTTAACTTGTAGTTTTGAATGGGATTTAGACCTTATATCTTGCATACTTATGTCTCATTTCCGCGCGACATAATGCGAGGAAACAATTCTGTCGCTCGCGGTTGTTAGCCTGGCTGAACCAACACGGGCAAGTACAATTTTTCACGACATATTTATCCTGCAAATTCTCATGATTTTCTGTCGGACCGTAACACATATTATAATTCCTTCATTTCCTATCACCTCGACCTACTAAGAACCAACTCATTCGAAAATGAATGCCTACAAACAAAGATACAAACTCAATCTATTATTCTACTTCCACGCATAGTTGAATAGATCCATGATTGAGTCGTAAATAGTGAACGTAATTGCTACATCAAAGACTACTCGAGATAACCTGGGTACAGTTCCCTTGTAGAACGCGAAAGGGCCTTCTGCTTTCCAGGTCTTGATGAAGCAATCCCAGGTGTTCTTGTATTTGGCTGCTTCGAGACCTTGCATTCTAGTTTTGACCACGTCAATCGGTGTGTTGCCGAATACTGATGCAGCTCCTGTAACAGGGAATGAGGAGGTTATTAGAACGGTTCGAATTATACGACTAGGTCTACATAATCTTAAACTGGTTATGGCAGACTGGTGTGCGAATTCCTTCAGAAATGTACTAAAATAAAATAAAAAAACAGAAATATTATATTAGGACACTACAGATATATAATATTATTATTAGGATTCACGATTTTAAGTTCAATCATCCTACTACTATTATTTAAAACGCGAAAGTGTGTCATAGATATTTTAAACGTTTTAGAACAGGATTTATTTTAATGTGAATTATTTTAAATGATAAATTATAGCACAAACGATTCAACACTTTGTTCAAGTTCTTTTCGTCACGACGCTCGAGCAAAAAGCGGGTTTACCGTGAGATTTATAAGAATGCCATAGAGTACACAATATTAGTCCAATAAGTAAATCAATAACAACATTTAACTTTTTCTACTACCTACTATTCAATTTTGAAACGTTAACAGATAGATGGATGTATATATGTATGTTACTCTTTCACGCAAAAACTACTGAACGAATTTTGAGAAAACTAGTATTATATAGCTCATATATCAGAATAACACTAGGCTATAATTGCTAGAAGCTAGTCTTAAATATGTCATAGAACAACCCTTCATTAGGTCGCGTATTTTTTTTTGGCTGTGCTGAGTAGGAAGCATATTCCTGCGCAGGAGTTGAATGTCATATTTTTTTCTAGTTTCTGACATAAGTTCATCACGATGGACCAAATAATAGGTTGATAGATAGGTCCCCAGGTTATCAAATAATAAAGCGCAGGATCTTACCAGCCATGCCACCGAACAGCGCCACAATATACTTGGGCACATGCTTGTCCCGGTCGCCTCCCTTGTACCAGTCCCTCAGTGACTCCATCACAAAGAACCTGATGGCTTGGTTGCTGCCCTGCTTCATCACTGTCGCTGTTACACCCTTGTATAGTCCTCCGACACCTGGGAAGTAGAATAGGTTGTATTAGACACTGGTAGGACATCATAGTTTGGTGCTCCAAAAAATATTTTTTAACTTTATCCTTAAGACTTCAAATTATTACTTTTCAGGGGTAGTTTGAATGGGAACCATTGCTTGTTGGTTTTTCCAGCTTCTAGCGCCATTTTCTACATTAAATAAAGTTATAAATATTTACAAACTCACCATCTTCCCTAACAATAGTCCTGACTCCGTGGAAGAATCCTTTGAACCTCGGCTTCTCCAGCCTCAAGTCATTGATGAACTTGACCTTGACGGTCTCCATGGGGGTGACCGCGAAGATAGCCTCGGAGACTCCGGCGGCCAGACCACAACCCAGCTTGCCGGTCGCGGATAGCGTGCCATCTTCCGTCACCATGTACAGCCGAGCTTGTTCGAACACGCCGAATCTGAGGAGGAAGGATAAGTAGGTAAGTCATTTCTGTGGTTAAAATTATCCTCATGGAATACCTCTGTATGGGGAGAACAAAAAATTTCGTGGGAAGATATTATAATTATGATATACTAGCTAGATTTTGCCGCGGCCTCGTTCGCATGGAGGTCGGAAATTATCCCACGGGGATGAACTACCGGGATAGTAACCTTGTCTAGTTGATTGTCTTAACCCAGGTCATGGTCTATGGTCGGCAGCGCAGCGTCGTGGGACGCGGTGACCTCCTGCGAAAATGTCATGTCGCAGAAGGAGACAGCGGAAAGGGAGAGGGAGATGTCGAGTGCTCTCCCGGCCCGGAGCAGGCGCACCGGGCGTCGGCAGAGAGCAGATAATGCCCTCTTCCGGCCCCCCTAAATGTGTCCAGGGACGGCGGACTCGGGGACGTCTGCCGCGCCCTATCATATAAGACCCGAGGTGGCGGCGCGTAATGTTCCACGCGCGCCTCTCTTAGACGTCGCGGGGGGAGTCAAACACCTCACTTCCCCCGTTTGAGTAGACGGGGCCCGCAGAGGCAGGCCGGCACCAGTCGGGGGCTGCGTTGAAGAGTGCTTAAGTGCTCCCGTAGCCCCCAGTGCAAGTGTGCGAGGGAACACGGGGTGGTTTTAGTCAGTAGAAGTCTGACAGACCCCTCCGCCCGCCCCAGGGCGGAGGACATCCATGAGGATTTCCACCCCGTCAACAAAAAAGGTCATGGTCTACCATGGTGTACCAAATTTCATCCAAAGCCATTCAGCCTTTAAAGCGTGAAAAGGTGACTAACAGGCAGTTTCTTTCGCATTTATAATATTTACTTAGTATGGAATACGTCCCGAATTTTGTCGACCGTGTCATACAAAATCCGGACTGCATAATAATTTTTCCTCGTTACATACTTGTAACGAGGAAAAATATTATGCACTCCGGATTTTCAAATAAAATAAAAAACAAATTAATCAATCGGGTTTTCAAATGATGGTGGTCAGTGTACTCACTGACCGCCATCATTTGAATACTAGTGATAGCGTGGCCATGTTTAACAATAGTGTTGTGTTGTAAGATTGTTACCGTATAGGTGACGGGCAGCACCGTAAATACGTAACACACTATCTTTCACAATCTGTATAATTTAGAAGCCTATTGCTAATCCATTGCATCATATGTTCGAAACATTTGTCTACTCAACAACGTCAATAACGCAATGAATGTTGTTGAACTGTCAAAATGAAACCCATTCTTACTGTTAGTGTGTTACACAATTACCCCGCTGTAGACATCGTTATTCCTTATGCTCCGTTTTCTTCAGTTTCGCGTAACAAGAAACTGCGACAACAATAACTGGATTATAGTCTCACCCATTTTTAACCGACTTCCAAAAAGGAGGAGGTTATATGTTCGGCTATATGTATGTTTTATTTTTATTTTTTTATGTATGTTCTTCGATTTCTCCGTCAATTGTAGACCGATTTTGAAAATTCTTTTTTATTTGAAAGGGTATGCTCTCGAGATGGTCCCATTGTCACCAAGTCAGAATCTGATGAGGGAATCCCATGGAAATCGAGGGAAATCCTCAAATTTTATAGGCACACCTATAGCGATTTGGGTATTTTTTATAGTAACTCGTGCATTTGCTCTCGGAAAGCACCATTTGGTGAAGTGGAACTGATGATGAAGACCAGAGGTGGCCACCGGAACTACTCAATATTTAAAGTGGGTGAGACTGACCAGTAAATCCATACTATCCACCATAATATTCCTATCATAACCTACTAATACACTCGAGAGCAATGCATCCGGGTCACTTAAAGAATGTTAAAAATCTCGGAAACTAAAAATGATAGGTTAATGCAATAAATTGTATTTAATAGACAATGTAATACTCCTTAAATGAAAGTAAAAAAAATATGAGTCACCATACATTTTATTAACACAAAATTACATAAAGAAAAAAACTGCTGATCTCTCCTTAAAACAAAAATAGGAAACATGAAATTTTTGAACTTTATTACGATTTTCTTGAATTTTAATACTTCGTATTGCCTCCTCGTGCTTCCATTACTGCGTTTACGCGGTTTGGCATGCTGTACACCAAGTTCCTTATACGATTTTGGGGAATATTCTCCCATTCCTCTGTGAGAGCAATTTTGAGCTCACGAAGCGTGATTGGGGGAGGGTTTCGTTGTTTTACGCATCTGCCTAGCTCGTCCCAAGCATGCTCGATCGGGTTGATATCCGGGCTGCGCGCTGGCCACTCCATACGAGTAATGTTCATCTCTTGAAGGTAGTCATTCACAATCCTACCTGTATGAGGTCGGGCATTGTCATGCATAAATATAGCATCCTCACCTAAATTGACCATAAATGGACCAACGTGATCATTGAGGATTTCTTCCACATATCTTACGCTAGTTAAAGAGCCGTTTTCTATGATCACCAGCTCTGTGCGACTTTCAGAAGAAATTCCGGCCCACACAAGTACAGACCCACCACCGTAGGCTACTTTTTCTTCGATGCATGCTTGCTTGAATCTTTCCCCTGGTCTTCGATACACTCTGTGTCTTCCATCGTGCTTGTAGAGCATAAATTTTGAGTCGTCGGAGAACATAACTTTTGACCAATCTTCAATACTCCAATTTACGTGGCTCTGGGCATATCTTAGTCTTGAAATACGATGCCCACGCTCCAGTTTAGGGCCGTTTGCAGGTCTAAGGGGTTTTAAGTTAGATTCAGCAAGCCGACGTCTTACTGTCCATGCACTTGGGTTACTTCCTCCGAGGCGTCGAAACTGATTTGTGAGTTCAGTTCCTGTGAGAAAGCGATTTCGAAGCATGGTGTTCACCAAGTATCGGTCTTCGCGTGCTGTGGTACACCTAGTTCTGCCCGTTCCTGGTCTGCGTAGGTTAGAACCAGTTTCTTCGTAACGTCGGAGAACTCTTTGTACTGTTGACAGCGACACACCGACAGTCCTGGCTGTATCGCGCTGACTCCGGCCGGTTTCCAGCATTGTAAGTATTCTGGTGCATTCTTCAGGCGTAAGCGACATAATTTCAGCTTGAATAATGAATATAGAGCACTATCAACATGGTTTATGTACCCACATAAATGACAGATTACAAACAAAAGCAAAACCAAATGCTGTAATTTCGTAGTTCCATCTTCGAAAGTGGCCCTTTTTCAAATTTGATTTTTTTATGATATAACTTTACAATAACTAAGAAGTTTTAATACCTTCATTTAAGGAGTATTACATTGTCTATTAAATACAATTTATTGCATTAACCTAGCATTTTTAGTTTCCGAGATTTTTAGGATTCTTTAAGTGACCCGGATTCATTGCTCTCGAGTGTATTATAAATGTGAAAGTTTGTGAGGATGGATGGATAGATGGGTGGATGGATGTTTGTTACTCTTTCACGCAAAAACTACTGAACGGATTTGGATGGAATTTGGAACACAGATAGTTTATAACCTGGATAAACATGTAGGATACTTTTTTATCCCGGTAATACGTTCTCGTGGGATAATTTCCTACCACCACGCGGGCCAAGCCGCGGGGTAAAGCTAGTACCTACTTATTTCAAACGCGAAAGTAACTCTGTCAGACTGTCTGTTACCTTCTATCGTTATGAAATTGGGCAGATAGGTAGGCTGGAACCTTAAAAAAGATGTAGGCTACTTTTCATCATGTATTGTATTAAAAATGATGAAATACATAATACACGCAGACTAAATCGCGGGCTACAGCCAGTTTAAAATATTACTACTATATCCTGGGGTAGTTATAAGCGAATCTTCTACCTAATATACTAAAATTAGACGAGGAAAGTTATGCAACGGTTTCATTCAATTTGGGAAACCCTACAGATGGGAGTGTAGCGATTGAGGCACACGATTGAGGTCATGTAGCTCCCTAAAATAGGGTTCAGCTGCCCGATCAATGACTTGCTTATGCAATACATCTATCGAGAAGGCTCACCATAATACATTGATGACATAACTCCACAAACATAATTAAAAATAATATCATAATGTTTGACCTTGAGTTTGTTTTGGCCGCCAGTTAGCACATTGACTTGTATTATATTTAATAATCTATTTACGTAATATTTTAGGCTGATACCAAAATACCTATTCGAATTTTTCTCCTATCCGGTTTTATCGGAACCGCGTCACGTGATCAATGCGTAAAGATTGTACCGCGAGTGCTAATTGGTAGTTTATAGGACTAGTCACTAAACATTTATGATTGCCTAGTACTTTCGTGGAAAGTTTCAAGCCTACCTACCCATGCTCTGCAGTGTTGTCTTGGGTCAGTTTTCATGTGTAGCATTGTAATTCATTACCATTTTATGGACACTTTTATGTGAAAGAAACAATATGGAATTTGATGTATGTATCTTCAAGTCATTTGCTTTAGAATTTTCAGCACGTGACAGTTCAAGTGTGGTTATAAGAATGAGAAAACGAAACACTGATTAATTGCTAGAACATACATACATACCTACTTCTTTAAGTTTTGTAAGTCTTTCACTTTACAAACAGAGGCGATTATACAGCATAATTATTTTGGCGACCAAGTACATAGTTAGATCATTTTATTAGGGATATAGCTCAAACAAACAAGGCTAAACGATTTTGCCCTGAACCTTTTCTAGTGGTCCGTGTCATGAATGGCAAAAAGACACATTAGCAATTTGCGCATGGCATCGCTCACTTTCAGAGTAGCGAATAAAAGCCACCAGTGCAAGCGACGCGACGTGTGAATATCTAGCAGAAATTGCTAAAGACAAATTAAATCCGTGCAAATTCTCCTCACAACTCAATGCCCTGAATGTCATTGAGTCTGTTTATCTGCATCAACCTTCGGCTATGTGACACAATGAACTGTTGTTATCAGTTATTAATGCTCCACTTTGCGGTAACGTGAGATATACGTGTCGACTTTATACTTGGATAGATTAGAGAAAAATGCGAGAACTACTGTCGAGTTATGTAACCCTGGTAGTTGGTTGTTAGTCTGATGGATTTAAGGCACTTGTATTCTCTGTATGCATGCTGTAATAGGGACCGAGCCTATTGTCAAAACCGAGCACAAATCTACACTCCAGAATACTCTGCTAAGAATATCTGAAGAAAAACCCAACAACACTTTGCCCGGGAATCGAACCCAGGAAGAACCTCGCTCAGGAACTTGCGACTACCACACCAACGTGGATATTCAACAGAGATATTATGGTTCAGCGTCGCCCTACAGCCTCTTACTAAGGAAATATTAATTATTATCAATTGTGTCATAAATAGAGCACAAAGTAGCAAAGTTAACAAAAGGTCAAGGTGATCAATGTATCAATATTAGCGGTAATTTGATACCTAGTTGGGTAGGTAAGTGCGGACAATAAAGTACTATGTAATTTTATGAACATTTCATTCTATATTGAAGTACCCAGTACACTGGTACTAATATTGATGTGTAAACATCTTAGCGCTCGGTCTAAGGTAGGAGCTAGCTGGGACTTCGAGCGTCAGACGCCTAAGCGTAAGACTTCGAGCGTCAGATGACGTCAGCGTAAGACCCGTGTCTATGTGAGCGCGTGAACCAAACTGATGCGAGCTCACATGTTTACACATCAATTGTGAGTGAGTGCCAAAGCAACTCACACCGATTTTTTCATGTCCTTTTTACCCACCCGACTGCGCGACGCAAAGGAGGGTTGTGTTTATCAGCCTATGTATGTATGTTTGTTCCTTTTTGTAGCGCTCTAGAGATCCAATGTGTGGGTCGATTTTGATGATTCTTACGTCAATCGATTTGTCATAATGTTGTGAGTGTCACTAAAGACATGACAGTAATCAAAATTCAATATTGAGACAAACAGACGAGAAATTGGGAAAAGGAAAAAAAAAAAAAGTCGGCGGCAAGGGGTTATCAATCGTTGAATATGTCTTTGAAAATCATTCATATTTTTCTCTAACCATTTTTCATTTTGAATGACCATTTAGGATCTATAATGATTTAAACTTGGTTAGCAACCATTCTTACTTACATTTTCAAAACTTATAATAAAGCTGTGATAAATTCTTATGTAATCGTATTATAAGGTCTTATTAACGTGAAAAATAATAATTACCTACCTCTATTATAATTCCATATAATTCTTAAAATGGAGTGACAAACCCAGAATGTTACTTCTTTGAAAGATAATTAAAACGACCGTTACTTAGAGCGTTACATAATACAGTCAGAGACCTAAAAGGTGTAAAATAAAAAAAAGTTAATCTAAAAAATCTAAAAACCCGACTGCGTCAAAAGTGAACTTTAAAAAAAATGGAAACAAGACAACACTATGACATATTTTTGTCTACAATCCCGCATCTTCTTTTTAACAATAAAGACCTATTGCCTTCGACTGTATGAAAACTAACTAAATAACTAACTGTATGAATTTTGGTGGGAAATCATCAAATAACTTTCTCCCGCTTTGGGCGGAGCGGGAGAGCGTGTCAGACTACTGACTAAAACCCACCCGTGTTCCTTCAGTTGCCTGTTCGCCTGGACACTACTGTATGACTGGAGACAAAAATATGTCATCTTGTTTCCATCTTTTTTAACGTTCATTTTTGTCGTAGTCGGGTATTTTGATTTTTTAACCGACGAAAAAAAAAGGAGGAGGTTCTCAAGTCGACCCGTATATATATGTATATATATATTTTTTAGATTAACTTTTTTCTGGTCTGCATTGCTAACGCAACAGCAAGATCACGAGTTTATAAAGACTACAGTTTTCTTCTGCACACCAAGTGGTCTCATGTCACAGTGTAACTATATCAGTATGCAAACAGATAAAAGCTGCTGCCCATCAAGCTGTCAGATATGACAGACAAACAAGCTTAAGCTTTTTCTTATAATTTTTATATGGAATTGACATCATGAGGAATCTAATGCAGATTTGCAAAGATTTATTTCTTTTTTACATATTGTGTAGTAAAATATTTGAGTTTGGATCATGTCATGGCAGTGTGCAACATATAACTACTTTTCATACATACTTCTCTATTAGTTGTCATTCGGTAGTCACCGCTTCTCGCATAGAGCTCAATGAAAAAAAAAAACATAAAAAAAAAAACTATCAGGACTATCAATTACATTTTTAAAGTGAAACTTTTATTACATCGTCTCAAAGATTTTCGTCTGTGTGTTGCATGTCGCGTGACGGTCGGCCGCGGAGTAGGGATAAAGTGAAAGGCGCTCGTCAGAGCAGCCGAGGAGGGACTGGGAGGAGAGATTGATGAAGCGATTTTTATACCCTTAATGGAATATTATTCCGAAAATTTTTAGTTAAATGTCTATAATGTGAAAAAAAGATTTACTTTTACCGTGGTTTCATAAAACCACACAAACTTTTTTTTTTTTCAGAACTTTATAGAAGAGTGGACATTTTCTGTGGTAACACTTTTACGCAGCTAGAAAACAAAATGGTCATAACTTTTGAACCGTAAAAAATTGCACCGATATTCTCAGGGTTAAACGGTATGGAAATGACCTTGCTCACGCCCCTTTTCCATTTGATCCATACTTCCAGGGACACCCTGTATTTAACCGACCGGTAACCAATGGCAGAGTAATGAGAAGTCTAAAAAAAAAGCCATGTTGCGACGACCCCAAGTAAATCAAGATAAGGGCAGGAGAATGAGGTTTACCGCAAGTGAAGGTTTTTTTGTTTCTTTCTTTAATTATTCTCTCTTAGCATCTCTCTCTTTCTTTCTTAGCACGAGCACCATTTTGTCGACAGAAGAGTAGACAAAAATTACGTTCGTGTAGACAGTAGAAAGTTTTCTACTGTCTTTCTTCTTCTTCGTTTTATCTTTGACAGTGTTTAGCTGTCGTAAAACGCCCCTAAATGCCTCCGTATAATTGGACTAAGTAATTTACACTAACGACATTTTATAATAATAGTTTCGTAATCTCTATAATTAATTGGTTTCTAACGATGTTTTGCTTAGCGATACTTTCCAGTGTTGGATGTAGACACAAATGTTATTGTGTAATGTTATGTTTTTGCTCATTATTATTTGACAAGACATAGCGGCATATCTCTACATTTGATAAGATAACGAAAACATGATAATGTTGAAACGAAAATGCGTTTTCATCGAAAGTGTTAATGTTTGTTTGAATAAATAGAGTTTACTGTAAAATATTTATTTCCACGCCCCATGGACTTCTCGCTTTTTATTGATTTGACTTAAAATTGATGAACCTAAAACGAATGTGAATGGTTGAGCATAATGTAGGGTGATATGATGATATCACAGGTAGACAGGCCATGCCATAAGTGGACCATCATGGTGCGAAGACAATTTCTAATTTTCTATTGATTCTTACAAGTAGAAGCTTCAGTTGAAGACCCTTCCTCAAGCAATATATTAAGATCATTAAGGGGGATGCGCTAAGGTAGCCCGCGAAATTAAAATATACTTACGTTTTTTGCAATTTGCAGGTCGGTGTCAGGTTGTATGTTGATTAAATTATGATTTGCGGCCGTAACAAATATGGCTTTACAGAATTATAATCATTAGAATACAACTCTTTAAGTTAGAATTGACCTCAAATGTCAAGAGTTCATGAAATAGTCGTTCAATAGAGGGATATGAACTTATAGAGATGTTTTGATAATTTTTGTCATTATACTTCTATAAATACATATTTGTTACGGCGGCGAATCATATTTGGATCAACATATAACCAGATACTGACTTGCAAATTGCAAAAAACGTAAGAAAAATTGTATTTCGCGGACTACCTTGGCGCTTCCCCCTTAAGCATATAAATTGTGTTTCTTTTTCGGAAAATATATTTGAGAACAACACAACGTAATCAATTACGAGATGTTTTTAGAAATTCACGAATAACAAAAACAGAATGCTGTAATCCAAGCGAACCTTATCTCGAGCGCTGGCGTGTCAAACAAGCGTATCTTACGTTTTCATAATCTTTGCGCTTTTATATTTATATAGAACTGCATACTTGAATTCCGGCATTAACAGCAAAGTATTTTGGTAACCCAGGTATTCTCGGTGAGATAGTCAGTAACATTAAGATCACGTCGTTGCTGGCTTTCTTTGAGGAGCTGGGGTGGATGCGAAATACCCGCTTTTACGTGGAGGTGCAGACACCAGCTCGTCTTACCAATAACAGGTGCTTGAGATGTTTTCGATAAGGCCTACTTGGGAACATACCTACATGTATTTACAAAATTATACTATTTATCAGTTTGGGACACACTGCTATCGCGTCCTAAAGTATCTAATACAGAATACAATTTAGTATACAGGGTGTAAAAAGACCCATTTCATAGCCGATAACTACGCATTCTGTACACACAGACAACTTAGCCCCGGGGCTAAGTTTTCTGTGTGTACAGTCACCAGCAGGTCAAGCTACACGAAACTGTCAAACTCCAAACGATTTTAAACCTTAAAATGTTGTAGGTTAAGTTCAAAATCGAATGAGGAAATCTGACTGTTTGTGGTAACTTGATGTGCTGGTGACTGTAGATCAAATTAAATAACAGCACAAAAATATTTGCTGAGAAACGAATTTTATTTTTGGTGTGAAAAATCGCTGTTTACATTAGTGCGCAACGTAACGCAAGCTAAACATTGTGCATATGGGTGCACGCAACAGTACAGAGGTCGTGTAGGGGGTACATATTTAAAGTTGTTATAGCATCACAAACTTGTTTTCTTAAAAAAACGTCGGTAAAAGTTTGAATTTTGACCTTCAATATCTCCGTAACCAGAAGTTTCCCAGATAAGGTCCAGTACAAAAAAATGATAACAATGACGGGGAGTAGTACATCCGTTATTATTTTGATGCAATGAAAAGACATCGCGTGATGCAGTCTGTTAAAATTCTCCCCATTTTGTTTTATTTTTTGAGCCGCGTTAACTAGCAACAGTTTTATTTATAGCGGTTGTGGAGAAAACGACTTATTTTTTGTTCATGATGACTGCATTTATTTACTCTGTGATCATAACAATTTCTCAAAATTTATTCTGAATCGTATTGAATTTTTGCCGTAATTGTATCGAGTCGTTGTGCTGGTTAATAATGCTTTTATGACCATTGATTTCTTTTCTACTCGTAAAATAGATACACCGCGCTGCAAAACTATAATGAGTAGGGCAAAGATAACTCCAGGGCCATGGGGTCCGAGTGCCCACATAGTTTTTTGAGACATTGCCAAGCGGTCGCTCGACTCCTCACGTGACCAGAGGGCTGGCCTATTTATTTGCCAAAGAATCAGCATTGCCATACAACGTGATAATACTGCCAGCCTTTTGGGCACATTTCCTGTTGACAACGATGCGGCCGAATTTTTTGATGCCTTATGTATGATTCTTTCCGCTCCCCTTTTTATATACTGGTACATGTTATTATTTTCAGACTGTTAGCTTTTAACTTATGTAAATAAAATATAATATTACCTACTTGTACTTTTATAAAGTGCTCAACGCGCCTCAATATGTTACCTATTAGTAATATTTTAACTTTGTTAGCTTTGTTGTTAACTTTATTGTGCATGCTGTGGTCTCCTTTATGTGGAGGGGTACACCTGCGTAATACCTGACGTTGCCCTTTCTTTATGTGTCATGTATTGTGTACACCTTTTGTTGGAGATCCTAAATAAATAAAATTTCTTATTAACACATGTACTGAAGACGATCCTATCTAAAGGCTCTAAATTATTCTAGTTAATGAGATTAATGGGATACCTGACGGCGGATTTCGGAATCGATCCATAGACGAGAACACTGAGTCCTCTGTATAGACCGAACACTCCATGCGACTTGACAGTCTTCCTGACGCAGTCGCCAATTCCCGTGTACTTCTTGGCACCTCCTGAAATATGGAGAGGTTTTTGGTTAATATATCGACAAGGAAAACAAGCAAGGAATAACATTATAACTAATATTCAAGTCAGATTTCGGTTTAGTCTTAATGCCAACCAACCTTGAAAATATGAGTCAACGAGGGAATAGCTACATTTTCCTATCATACTTCTATCCTATCAGACTTAACCAAAAACTGAGAGATGATTTTTTTTTACTTTTTGACGCGCTCCTTTGAAGTTACTAAATATTAGTTACAATGTTATTCCTTGCAGGTCGATACCTGCAAGGAATAACATTGTAATATAACAAATGTAACATACTATCCGTCTGTAAAGGTACCAACGATGCAAGATTTATTGCAAGGCAATGGCCCGTTTAATATAGAGGGGACCTTCTGGGACCTGCTTTTGTGATAATTAATGGGAGCTTAGCAAAAAATTGCGCCGTTTATGTGCAAATATTTTGGTTTTGAGACGTCATCAGTAGGTACCTACCTACCGTGAAAAATATTAGCGAAAGAATCATGTATAGGAATCAGCGCTGCACTCTGGTAAGAAGCGTATTAAAATAATTTAGAGTGGGAGGCAGATGGAAAAGTTATGAGGTGCATATTTTTTCACGTCCCGCTTTAATTTTTTCTTTTTCTATTTCGTGAAACACTTTTTCACCGAGGCGATTTGATTACATAATACACTACGTACCTACATATTTCAGAATAAAGATAAAAACACTTGAGTAACTTCCTTTTATACTTAGGCATTTTTAGATACTGTAGGAAATAACAATATTTCTATTTGTGAATCCAAAAATATTAGTCTAGCTTGATTAATAAATGAGAATAACAACACATCATCTATCACAATGTATTCACAATTGCTGCGCGACCCCAGCCCCCCAGGAGTCCAACACGCATCAATAAGCTGAGATACAATAGGTAGGTATATTGTGATGATAATACTACATAACAGACGACACGATAGAAAACCATGTAATACGTGCTTGCACTGACCATGAATTTTGTAGGTCAAGTTGTACCACACCAACTGAGGTTGTTAGCCTTCGTAACACTTAGCAAACAAATAGATGGATTGCTCTAGATTTGAGATAATATTTATTCGCGTACCTATTTAGAAGTTTAATAATGCTACTGGTTATCAAAGTGGGAAACAGTTACTTAATTTAATAGTGAGTGTCTCTAAGCAGATTTTTTTACGACAAAAACTCTGCAACGAACGCCTTTTAACGGGTTAACGTCGACGGTTTAACTATATTTATGTTAACTTCAGGTTAACTTCGATATTCCGTCAAGTTAATGTCGGGTTAACGTCACGTTAACTCTGGTATACCTTCGAATTAAATCCGCGTTGCCGTTACAATTAGATTAAGTACCTAATTAAAATATCATGAACGTAAGTTGTGTGCCTTGACTAATCTGCCATAAAAGCTCTTTTTCTCCGGCCTTTGTCCCCTTGGGTTAACGCAAACAGATAAAGTAATTTATACCATGGATTATGTTATCAATCGATACCGGCGTTACATGACAACAACTGAGAAGGATAACAAAATGTATATATTTAGGTATTTGTATTGAAAACACTGCCAAACTATCATAAACAGACTGAATACTTTCAATTAATTTTAGTAGCATTCTGTCTAAGACTTTTTTTTCCCTTGATTAATACTTAAAATAATAAGCACTTACAACCGGCGTGCGTATAAGACCAGATGTATCAACGTTAACGAAGCAAAAGGAGTATTTAAGGGTCGTAGAACTAGCACGTTCTACCTACTCCCACGGGAATGAGGCGTTAGTTTATGTATGTTGTATAATAAGTACTTTAGAGAAAGAATAAGCTACTTTTGAGTCTCACATGAGGTAAAAAGGCAACTGATATGTTTGGTATATTATGAGTTGTCATACAACACTTCATAAATATTGCAATTTGTACAATTACAACTAAGGAACTCATAACTGCTTGATAATTGATCTTGTTGATAATTTAAATAACCCCACTGAAAGACCTGTTAGCTGCGTTGTTTATTAACCCTGGAAATCTCTATATTTAAACTACAGTTAACCTCAGTTTAACCCATAGTTCCAGCAAGCCTTATCAAATCTCTGATTAGTAAAAGAACAGTTATAATAACTCATGTTTGCTATTATGAATGGTTAAGAAAATTTACATTAACTAAATGTAAATGTAATAAGTATGTAAACTTATGGATGTAATTAAAAAATTATATTTATATTTTTTTTTTTGAAAACTTACTGCTTTATGGGTGATTTATATGATCTTAGTACATTCGACCTACAGAAGATTGCAGGTAAAACCTGTATGAGACTCGCACAGACCAGGGAAGGATGGCACAAAAGGGAGGAGGCCTATACTCAGCAGTGGGTGGAATAAGACTGTCAATGATGGTGAATAATTTTAATGCAAATGTTGTTTCCTTATTGTTAATTGTTGTTACTAGGCAGAACTTGCCTGTTTTGGACAGATGTTCGCCAAATGCCAACAACTTTAGTAAATTTATGAATTTGACAAGTGAATGTTAATTTTCAATGATCACAATGTTTGAAAATTTTCCAGTTTTTTTCTTTCTTTTGATCTTGTACCTATAATATTTTTCTGCCTCAAGCAAATATTATTGCCTATAATAAACAAATACATAAAATTATGTTTAAATTACTGTCCATAGCAAAAATAATCATGAACAGTACTTAGGTAAGCGAGTATTTAGATGTGCAGTTCATTCTATTCACTTGAATTTAAATATCTTAATATAAATCTTAATTTAAATATTAATAGGTATATTTTTTTTAGGATATTTGATTTTGTACTGTATTCCTTACATAATAAGGACTTCATTTGAATATCATGGAGTTATTAGAATAACATGTTCTTGCACATTAATGAAAGCCCTGCAATTATTTTCCAATTAGAATATTGTGCCTAGTTAATTATTGTTAATAATAGTGTATTAAAAATATATATTTGACAAAACATGAATTAGGTATGTATTTTTTAATTTGCTTGATATTATGATTATTTGAATAAGTACGGTTTGAGAAGTCAAATGTGCAAATAAGTTTTTATTAACTTACACATTACATTCTATTTTGTTTCAGTGCAACTGTAGTTAAGGGGTTAATTATGATTATAATCCTAATTTGTCGATCAAGAATACATAATCGATGGTACAGAATAATCAACAAAATTGATACAATAATACTAAATATTCATTATTGGTTATTCACGTAAGATACCAGTGTCGCGCCGAAGGAAAAGGCCTTGAAATAATATCTTTATTTGTCTGTTCTCTGACATCACAGTGGTACCGGACCAAAGTCCAATTCTTGTAAATTGTACAAAACATTTTCTACGCTAAGCGAAGAGATATCGAGCGAAAGAACCCTTCCCCAGACCCCAAGGTTAACTAACCTGGAATAATTGATTAACTTTGTCCAGTCCAATTGGAATCTAATTAAGAGTGTTCGAAAGAAAGTTTACACCCACAAACAAATGAATATCGAACTGTTAATAGAATAAAAATAATAAATGACGTCCGAACAGTATTTTTAGCGAATGGTTTTTGTAAGAGCGATGTTTACAAAATAATGACACGGGAAGCGGTACGGAATTATCGATTAGTGAATGAAACTTTACGAAACCAAGCTTATATTTGAAAGAGGAGAAGAGTAAACTAACCTTTTTCGTCTAATTGCAGCTGTGTTTTCACGTATTCCGTCGGGAATGTTATACAAATCTCAATGCCACCAGTTATTCCGCCGGCCACAACACCTTTCAAACCTTTAGCTTTCTCGCCAGCCGCAGCCGCTGCGCCAGTTTCCGACATCCATGGCCTAGGAAATGGATTTTTGAATGCTAGTGGTCTGTTAGACATAACTATTTCTTTTTAGGCACTTGTCGTTTACGACAGCGGCTGCGTCGACTTCCCCCTTAGACAATGATTTCGAAACTAATGGAAAGGAAAATGTTTTGAAATATCGTGGGAAATAAGGTAACTAGACCAGAGTTGCCAACGTCAACATGAAGGATTCCCATTAATGCAGTGTTCAATATAGCGATGAGTAGACAATGAACAAAATTGTCCACAGAGACCGCGGAATTACGTCCGCTACGATAAAACGTACGGAAATTTATGCAATACCGCACACATAGGACACATAGTCTGCCAGGATTTCCATACGTTCTGTCGATGCGTACTTCCGTAGACTGGTTAGCGCTTAAAAATCGACTAAAATGAAATGGGCTGCACATATTTTTCTTTGTGCCAACATTGAAACGGACGCCATTGGTTTTGACAAATTTGTCATTCACTTTGTTCATTCAATCATCAATGTCATTCAACCTATCGATAACGTAGCAAATGGCTTTAGCAATTTAGTCAAAATAAACAGTATTATTTAGTTTATTTTTAGTTGGAAGCTACGAAAAACCAGAAGAAATGGCGTTGAGAACTTACGGCGATAAGCCGATAAGCTTCCAAATAGAAGAGGGAGGAGAATTTTATTGTGTCGGCTCAGAGGTTGGTGGCATTCATCTTGTTTAAATTTGATGAATAAAAGAAGTTAAAACTCTCCGAGGAATTTAATTATCAAAGTTTTCGACTTTACTTGAGTCGAAGCATGATCTAAAATACCGCTCCTCTATGTCAGAAACTGCAATAAACCCATGATCACACTTCATAATCATGGTGCCGAAGTTCCCCGCTTTCATAATAATGTACAGTATCGAAATTCTGCTGATACTATATTACTTACTTATCGTTATCGCAGTTTTCTGCTTAGCATTTGGAATACAACATATGTTTCTCCCCCATTCAGGTTGGCAACTACCTACGGTTATTCCGTGGGTCCCTCTACAAGAAGTACCCGGGCATGGCTCGGCGTACTTTAACTAATGACGAGAGAAAACGTCTCATTGACAACGGCCTAGGAGCCCACGTGCTATCCAGTTCGGTATCACTCCTCAAGGCTTCCGAGGTGGAAGATATTATTGAGGGCAACGATGATAAGTATGTGTACGTTTTACAATAATTGTTTTCTATTTTAGGAGTTTGATTCTGAATGCGTATCTTGATGAAATTATTGAAAATGTTGGTAAGTTATAATTGGAGATGGTCACCTTTCATTAACGCATTCAAGATTTCTATTTCTACATCATTTGGGAATCATTTCGGTACTACAGTGTTATTACCTGCTTTTTCCTCAAAATGAAAACATTATCTTTTTAATTATGTGTTAGACATCATAAATGCATCAAGGTTGTGGATCTTCATCATGTTTTTATAATTATGTCTTTTATGTTTTTGGTTTTTTTATCGCTATAACATTTATCACATTAACCAAAGGTACTGGCCATGGAATCTTCTCAAAACAAAATCATATTGGTGTATGTGGTGTTGCAGTATATCTACAGCTTTTGGTTACATTCAATCACAACTAACATTGCAACAACTACTTGAGCAGCTCAACTAACATTACATCTTCACAATCAGGTATAAAGCGGTGTCAGTCAGCCAAGAGCTGGCAACACCGAGGGAGAGCAAGAGCAAGAAGCCTCACAACCAGTCATGGCTGCCAGTTATGCCCAACTCTTCGCACTTGGACGCAGTACCGCAAGCCACACAGATTAGCAGGACTAGGGTGCACAATAAGAAGGTATTTGTGACTTGTTAAGTCTAAAACCGGTATTTCTGAATCTATGTCATAGATCCATATTATTTACTATGAAAAATACCAGTAAAGCAGATGCTACGCAAAGCTAAACTTTCCTGCCGATATTTGGAAGTTCCTTGGAACTTTGGGCTTCAGCAAATCGTGACATTCGTACCTTCCTCACGCAATTAGTTTGGACGATCTAAATCACCATTTCTCTACGGTTTCCACTCTAGATAGTCTAACTACATGTCAAACCCTCGACTTCCTTGCTGGTCTGACACATCCCAATGTGAATCCCTTAATCCCTTCACACAATGAAAAAGGGGTTAACATTGGGACCCACGAGAGATCAAAAAGATGATCCTTTCCATTAAATCCAAAGCCGTGGACTTCGATAATAGCAGCCGCCATATGATCGTAGTGGCTCTTGATCAACTCCTTCCTGCAATCTCCCACATCATAAACTTCTCCTTTTATTACGGGTTTTTTCCTTCCCTATGGCGTAAAGGCGTTGTTCGGCTCCTGCCTAAGATACCCAATCCCTCACTTCCAAGTCACTTTCCCCCAATTTCCATCCTTCCCTTTCTATCTAATGTGCTCGAGGCCAGTGTTCATAAACAAATCTCCCACTTCACCCCATTTTCCTTTGCAGTCTATTTCAATCCGGGCACAGTACTGTTTCAGCTCTTCTTAAAGTGACTGATGATATAAGGCGGGGAATGGAGGACACTGAAGTTATAGTCTTAGTATTAATTGACTTCTCCAATGCTTTCAATACCGTCGGTCAAGAAGTCCTTTTATCCATCCTTTCCTATCTTAAAACCCTAACCCTTCTGGGAATACAGGCGTGATGTTATGTATGTGGTCCTATCTTATGGTCTCTCGGGAGGTATTGGAATGGTTTGCCTCTTATCTTCGGGGGCGACAGCAGTCTGTTCGTGTTGGAGACTTCGTCGAGTGCCTCAAGGCGGTATATTATGTCCTCCTTTGTCCTCCACTTTTGTTAATCTAATTACCACCGAGCTTCGGACTGCGTATCATCTTTATGCTGACGATTTGTAGCTTTACTGCCAGGCAAGTGTTGACAACATATCCGATGCGATTGAGGAGCTAAACAGGGATTTAGGAGTGTTTAAACCAAGTGTCAGTGTATCATTGTAGGAAGCCCCCACAGTATGAGGAAGCTGAATGGCTTAACTGTGCCACCTGTAATTTTCGAGACCCCAGTTCCGTTTAGCTCCGATGTTAAGGATCTTGGTCTATATGTCGACACTTGTCTTGACTGGCGAAAGCAGGTCACGACTGTTGTTAAAAAAGTCACCGGAACGTTGCGATCGCTCGATCGGTTGAAAAACCTCCTATCACACATAAGGGCAATGCTTTTACAGTCCCTAATCTTTCCCATAAATGACTATGGCGATGTGTGTTATTATGACCTGAATGCTGATCTTTTCAATAAACTTGACCGCCTTCTAAATAACTGCATTCGATTCGTTTTCAATCATCGTAAGTACGATCATGTGCCCGCGCGCCGGTTTCTTTTAAAATGGTAACCCACTCGTCAGCGCAGAGAGTTGAAGGCTCTGTTTATGTTGTTTTCCATATTCGATTTACCCACTTCTCCTTACGTGACTTCCCATGTTCAATACTTATGCTCGACGCATAGTAAAAATCTTCGATCCACCAACAATCGTCTTCTACGACGTCCTTCTCACCGCTCTGGTTTTATTCACTCTTCTTTCTTTGTCCAGGCAGTCTATGGAATGCACTCCCTCTGAACATTAGGTTGGCAACCAATCGGTTATCTTTTAAAGTGAAGGCACGTGAACATATTCGTAAGAAGTTAGCAGAATCATCCTAGCCCTGATTTGCTGGATTCGTTTTCTCCTCTACCTGTCGTTATTTCTCCTGACAAAGTTTATTTTCGTTATATGTATCTATGTATTAGTATTTATTATTTTTCAAGTTATCTATCTCTTAGTTGCACCTGCCATTTTTTGTCTCTGCATCACCCTAAGGTTGACTGGTAGAAAATGCCTCAGGCATTAAGTACGCCTTTGTACAGTATATTTTTACTTGTGCATAAAGTTTTAATAAATAACTAAAGCTCTGGTCAATTTGACGCGAATGCCGCGTAGGATGCGGGTCGAAATTAGGTGGCGCCGATTGTGTCAACAAACTTGTATGGAAGTGTTCAAACTGGCGCGAATAGTCGCGTGACTTCTTAATCATTAAACAATTGACGCGCGTAGTTTTCACCTCCGTGTGGCCAGAACTTTAGAAATTCAAGAAGTATCTGATTTCTTTAACCACGTTTGTAAGCACGTTTGTACCTACTGTGTAATATCGCGTCGGGATTTTATCGCGCACTAGATTTTCAACTCTCGGTATTGAACCGAGCATTGAGAATCCAACCGTGAGCATCCCAGCGCGTCGAAAAAACATACTGTTGGATTTTCACCCTCGGCGCTAAGCAAAGCGTTGAAACTTTTAACGTGGTCTTATCCTTAGAATTATTCAAATTATGATGTGATTGAATGGAAAGATTGTAAATCAATTTATTCACTCATGTTGTTGCTGGCCTTACTGGACATAGGTACTACTTTCAAGCACCTTTCAAACATTTTTTATTTTTTGGTGTGCTATAAGCTCTCCTAATTGCACTTCTAGAACATAGATGGATAGAATATACTTTATTGTAAACCAATATTGTTATAAAGGTCTTTTACAATATTGCTAATAAACAAACAAAAAGGTAAAAGTTTGTTTTTTTATAAGTTTGTATATAGAAAAAATCTTTTTTCCTTTGATAGCCCAATTCTTGAGGAGAGCTTTAAGATAGTTAACATCACGCTAGGACCCTTAGAAGCCGAGCAAAAAGAATAAAGTCGGAAAAAACGCTCAGCGAAACAGAAGTAATAGCGCGGGTAGGCAATGCGATGCGACGGGGTGGGTCGTGGGAACAAGAAATTTTACGCCGACGAAGTTGCGGGTAGAAGCTACTTGCTAATACAACAACATAAATGAACCTTAAATGTTTTCTAGGTCCGCACATTCCCGCTTTGTTTTGACGATACAGACATGACAGCAATGCTGGAGAACTCCTCACAGAAGCAGATACTGGTGCCGATCAGGCTCGACATGGAGATTGAAGGACAGAAACTGAGAGATACATTCACTTGGAATAAAAATGGTAACTAAAGTCCTACTCTTGCTCCTAGTTAAATTAGAATATAACATAGAAAGTTCTCACTTAAAATATCGAAGTGTTTCTCAAAAAGAAATTAGAAATTATACACTCTAACCAAAGACTATAGTTAGAGTCATAGACAATTTAGTCTATGACTCTAACTCACTGAATGGTCATTTTGCATAAGGTCCCCATTTATATACTTACCACTCACCTCTATATTTTATCCCTTTATTAATAATAATTAATATAATTTCTCTATATTTTGAATGTTCTATTACATCATTTCTTTTTGATTATTTCAGAGTCAATAATAACACCAGAACAATTCGCAGAAGTGTTATGTGATGACCTAGAGCTGAACACCAGTACATTTATCCCTGCTATCGCTTCGTCCATCAGGCAGCAAATAGACGCGTACCCCAGCGAACCACCCGCGATACTAGAGGAGCAGCCGGACCAAAGAGTTGTCATCAAACTTAATATTCATGTCGGGAACACTTCGCTTGTTGATCAGGTAAGTGAGACAGAACAAAAAAAAATTTTATTAACCTAGAAACAACTATCACTGTGTCTCATTATAATACTACTAATAGAGATGTACTTATGGACAGGCCAGTTGGTCGCACGATTGCTGAGCGTGGGGTCCTGGGTTCGATTCCCAAGTCGGGCAAAATGTTATTGGGTTTTTTCATTAGGAATATCTTAGTTACAGCCCGAAGTTTCGAAGTAGGCGGTGTGGTACCCCCCCCCCCCCCAGTGCCTCGCGCGCACGTGTCGCCGGGGGTTTTGCGCCTGATGGAGCGACAGCGAGTGTCAGATTGCCGTCCCTGAGGACTATAAAAGTGAGGGAAGAGAGAGTGCACCTGTGTCTGCACACACTTGTTCACTAAAATATCTCCCGCGCCGAAAGCTAGTTTCCGTTGAGATTGGCCGCCTGTCGGACGGCTTGGAGGACTATATACTGGTGGAAGAACCAGACGTGCTGCTCCGACCCAGTTTTAAGCGGATGGTGATAATAATTGTGTCTTCGCATCTGCTTTCGCTCCAGAGTAGACGTTAGTGGAACGCATACGCAGCGTTAACCCTGCTGAAGCGACATTCGCTTACAACATACGTTTAAAATAAATACGCTGTTGACCATTTTGTGACATGGTTAGGTCAACATGCAGGGGCGTATTTATCCTAGGGCCAAAAGGGCCATGGCCCGGGGCGGCGCAAGCAGAAGCTCGCGCAACTTACCTTATAGGCAACTTATCTTATTTAACAAACAAAAGGATTTGAAGGAAGCATTTCCATATAGTTAAATAGAATTACGCATATTTCTGTTCACTGCGGTGACAAATTGCAGCGCGAAACGTTCGTTTTCCGTAATTTAAAGTATAATAAATTATCTACGTTCCCGTTTAAGCGAAGAACGTTTAAAGCGGAAGCTGCAGGGTAGCCCGCGAAATTCAAATTTTGTTACGTTTTTTGCAATTTGCAGGTCACTGTCAGGTTGTATTTTAATTAATATATGATTCGCGACCGTAACAAATATGGCTTAACAGAATTATAATCATTAGAATCAGCAATACATCTCTATAAGTTCATATTACCCTATTGTCATTACTATTTCATGAAATCATGACACTTGAGGGCAATTCTAACATATGGAGTTGTATTGCTGATTCTATTGATTATAATTCTGTAAAGCCATATTTGATACGGTCGCGAATCATATTTAGATCACCATACAACCTGATACTAACCTGCAAATTGTAAAAAACGTAAGAAAATTTGAATTTCGAGGGCTACCTTGGCGTATCCCCCCTAAACAGTTTAATATAGAAGCTGACTTGACAAAAAATCCGTTATTTATGACAGTGTCATTGAAGAATTTGTTAACCAATCTATCCATAAGGAAAAGAAAAGGTGTTTATTTATATGGCCTTTTTTGTTTTATCATTCATTATCATCACTCTCAGCCCGCAGCAACGGTTTACGGGGCGGCAAACCTTACAGGCCCATGGCGCCGAATTTTAAAATATGCCACTGTCGATATGGGCTTTCCAATCCATAGTAAATTCTACAGAGACATTGCCGTAATACCACCCTTGGCAGACAGACTGGTGTGTTAATTGGCAGAGAGGCTGAAGACCTTGACATTCTTGATAAAATGTTGTCCATATGTGACGAAAATGTCACTTGTTCTTTGTCAGACTATCACCACATTTCTAAATGTAATAATCTATTTTTCCAGGTTGAATGGGACATGTCAGAAAAGGAGAATAATCCGGAACAATTTGCGATGAAGCTGTGTGCTGAGCTTGGTTTAGGCGGCGAGTTCGTGACCGGCATCGCGTATAGTGTGCGCGGCCAACTGAGCTGGCACCAGAGGACTTATGCCTTTAGTGAAGCGCCACTTCCTGTGGTGGAGGTAAGAGGCTCTACAACCTAAATATGTCATGTTCGTGAACGGGCGCCATCAGTAGGGACTGGTCATCTTTTAGCTGCCACGGCTTATTTGAATTGTTTTTGTCTTTTTATTACGGACCAAACCAAAAACCAAACCAGAAACCAAACCTAGAACCAAAAATTCGAAGACATGTGACATCTACCAACCCGCACTGGGCCCGCGTGGTAGATTACAGCCCATTCCCTCTCAAACAGAGGAGGCCTGTGTCCCAGCAGTGGGAACATAATAGACTGATTATGTTGTGTTGTTGTTGTTTTATTACGGACGCTTTTAACTTTCTGCATCGTTCTCTCATGCATAATTTCAACATTAATAATGTAACCAATATTTTGTAACCATATTTTGATTTAAAAGTGTCTGTGGCGAGTCATGCCCGTTCTTCTTGATAGGTACCTACTACACTTTGGAATGGGCAACTAGCTTCATGTTTTTGACTGACCGACCCCTTGACAGTTCAAAAGTGCCTGTAATTGGTTTATTTGAAATAAATGCTTTGCGTTTGAGTATTTATATTATAAATATGAAAGTGAGTTGGTTTGTTTGTTACGCTATCACGCTAAAACGGCTGAACGGATGTGAATGAAATTTGGAACATGGGTAGACCATGTCCTGGAAAAGGATATAGGCTGGTTTTCATACTGGATCATAGACGAAATCGTGGGCAACAGCAGTAATATTATAAAGAGAAAAGATTTGCTATTTTGTATGTATGTATGTTTGTTTGTTTGTTTGTTACGCTTTCACGCTAAAACGGCTGAATGCATTTGGAACGAATTGGGCACATAGGTAGACCATGACCTGGATAACGACATAGGATACTATTTATCACGATATTCTCACGGGATCAAGACTTATGCGGGTCAAACCGCGGGGCGCCGCTAGTTTACTATAAAAATTATACAGTTTTCTACATATTGGAAGAAAAGAAACAACATACTTACTATGGTTACTATTAGTTCCTTTAGAGGCTTCGCTTCAACATTTTGCTGTGCCTGATAGTAAAATGTAGAAGAGAAGAAGTTTTAAGTTTTCCACCTAGAACAAGTACTGTGGAATGCAAATCGCCTTTATCTTAAGGTGAATCCTTAGCTGTAGCATAGAATTCAAATTTTCATTGGTTTTTTCCAAACTGCAGCTCTGTTTTACGTCGTATGTTGATCAAACTTTGTAAATTTGTTCCACCTAAGAATTTTTCTGAATATTTCCTATGAAAATTCTTAGATGGCACCATTCCACCGGCCCCCTTCTACCATCGGACATCTAGGCGCACTGCAAGCCTAGTTGCTATTCCACCAATTCGCACTAAGCGCTTCCAAACATCTTTTATATTGCGCACAGCAAAAGAATGGAACTCTCTACCTGCGCCTGTGTTTCCGACCGCATACAACCCAAATCTCTTCAAAGTGAGAGTGAGCAGGCTTCTTCTGGGTAAGCTCACTCCATCGTCGACTTTGTCTCTGTCATCTCTGACCTAGACTAGAGTCAAAGTCAAGAGCAAACCCATCTAAAATAAAAATAAATAAAAGATGGAACAAATTTACAAAGTTTGTTGATTGATATGAAAATTGATGATTATTAATCAGTAAATATATCATTCATACAGTCGCGCATCGCATTTTGATCAACATACGACCTAAAACAGAGCTGACATTTGCAAAAAAAAACAAAGAAAATTTTAATTTGGCGGACTATAGCTGAGGATTCACCTTAATTAAAACATATAGTTGAAGAGTTTTAGGTGCAATTTCTATGAAACAATCGTACTAAAGTACTAATCTCATTCCTAGTTTCCGATTGGCATCAAAACCGCAGTTGAAAGCACCAGTATCATTTAGTTTCGCGAAACAACTATGTATTACAACTTAACTAACTTGATTAAAAATTCTCTCTCTCCCACAGACTCCGTACCGCCAACCATCAGAAGCGGAACAATGGGCGCCTCACCTCGAGACCCTCACCAACGCCGAGATGGAGAAGAAGATCCGCGACCAGGACCGTAACACGCGCCGCATGCGACGACTCGCCAACACCACGCCCGGTTGGTAGACATGTACTCACTTATATACAGAAAGTATACTGTTTTATATGGCAAGGTTGTGTGACGTGAGTAGGTATCCAAGAGACCTCGAAATTTTTTGTAATGGATTACTGTTAAAAATGTGCGTGTACTTTATCGCATTCTAAAGATAACAATATTAAACACATTCATTCATTCATTCATTCATTCACTGACAGACAATGCGCACTCTAAACCGCTGAGTTTAGAAGCATATTTTTTGCGCAAGACGTCCTAACATAACGAAAGTGACCACTGCGAAGGATATATGAAAATTCATCCCCTAAAATAGATAAATAAGGGATGAAAGTTTGTATGGAAGTTCGTAATTTTTAACAAAGGAAAATCCTACCGGGTACATGGCTTGCTCTAAATAAAGATAAATAAAATCGGTCGAACATTGGAGTAGCCACAGTCTGCTTTTTAATTTTCTAGAGAGGGGGCACTATGCCGCGTTTGGGAACATCGTATACTTCCAATTGTGCTCTCTGTGTCTAAACAACTATTTATTATATCATTACTGACAAATGCGTGCACTGACTGGAGAGGTCCACTCAATCTGTATGGTTCTTTCCTCAAAAGACCATTTCAGACACCAATATACATGGTCTCCACATGATCTGACCATGATTATGTCTGGACTTTAAAAGAGACTGACATCTGAGTTTGTTTCGGCTTATTCTCAGAGTAGTCAGATAGGAAACCTTAATTTAAAAAATATGATTGACGTGTAAAATTGTTTGTACAAACCTACTTACAGAAATTAAATCATTTATCATTTAAATAAATACGTATTACATAAACCAGCAAACTTAAAAAAAAAAATGGTTTTCTATCTTAATTCCGTTTTTGATAAAATACCTTTTGTCTATCGCCCTGCATTCACGCTTGTCTGGGCGTGATGTTAGCGGGCTTGAATTGTACCAATCGCAGCACGATTGAAGCTTGGTCTTTCTTGGATATCTACTCAAGTAATTTTGGTGCGCAAGTAACTTGGACGCGCAGACAGTAATGACTACTGATATTTTTAAGATAGATGTTATGAAACTGCAGCTCAGACATGTTACTTACGCAATCGAAACGCAACTTTGAAGTCTAAATTATTTTTATTGTATTTCATGAAGACACATTGTGTGTCATCGTGAAATGCAAATCTTAGATACACAAGTATACTGCCCTTTGAAGTCAGAAATATACTATGTCCAGTATATCTTGACATATGGCGACGTAGAACTAAATTAAAAGTACTGAATTTGGCGTTTGGTTGATATTAATTGTGTTTACAAGCAGCGCTGTGAAGGACCAAAATATACTGGACGCCTCGTGATTGTTGCATTTCACGAATTGGAACCTTATGTAGGTGTCGTAGGAGGTGTTTTCGTGAAATGCAACAATTGTATCTGTGGGTAAGCAGAAGTCTTCTGCATAGTTGTATGGAATGGGTAAATATGTTGGATAAGGGTCTATCGACACAGATCAGGGCCAGGACTTTCTGGGCTCACTGTCCCGTCATAAATAGATTGATTGCATACATTTTGTAAGACTTTGATCACACATTATCTGGGCCTTCAGTGGCCCAGGAATGTTCTGACGTACATGATCGCTGAGCTTAGATAAGGAAGCCCAGAAAGCTTTGACCCAGAACTGTGTGGAAGTTCCATAGTATAAGTCAGTCATAGATGATAGGAATGTATCACACATTGCATGGGACGGCTCGCTAACACTACACTCGGGTAGGTTACACAAACATAAAAGTACATAAAGTATACAATTATACATTAGAGAAAGGTGGATATGTCAGATAATTTGATTAAACGGTACAGTATTTTTGATGGTTCCTGCGGGTACCAAATGATAAAAATCACTCATTAAGGGCTGGTTTTACCAAAATCAAATATCTTTCATCCGTGGAATAAAATTGACGTCTGACAGTTCTAGTAAGGAAAAACTGTCAGAAGTTCAAAATTCATTCTCAGGATAAGACCTATTCTAGGTATAAAAGTTTGGTGAAATTTGCCCTATGTTCAAAATTCAAAATGCTCAAGTATCCTCTGTACATGTACTGACAATTTCTGGGGCAATAACTTCAATATCTAATAATCTGACAAGTATTTTGCTGTATTGAAATCAGTCTTATTCGTTATTGTTAAAACTAAATAGAATAAAAACAAATAATATTGTGAATGGAGCCACAATTTTAATAGAATTCAATGAGAACTATTTAATAATTATCACCTTCTCAGCATTTTATAACTGACTTCAAAAAAAGTGATTATTCCCGATGTCCACCACTTGTCTGGCCACCACTGGGGGACAGCGAGACAACTTTAAAACATTATTCTCGTTGTCCACCACTGGGGGACAGCGTCACAAGTTTGTAAATTATTTCCATTCGCCACCACTGGTGGACAGCGACACGGATTTTTTAACATTCCCTATGGCCGCCGTTGGGGGACAATGGCACAACTCTTTTGATCCGATTCCCACTGGCCATCAATTTAAATTGTTTAATCTATACTTTCAAATAAAATAAACTAAATTTCCAAAAAAAAAACACTAATCTTCCGAAAAAATTACTAAGTTGCCGAAAACATATAATTATGTTCCCGAAAATCCTAACCCTAAACGGTCGACGTCAGGGGCACCCCGAGGTTCGGTTAGTTAGGTTCCTTTAAACCCTTTAGACAGAAATAGGAGCCCCGCAGAGCGGGGCTCCGTCGACCTGCTTATTAACCCTAACCCTAGCCGGCGACGTCAGGGGCACCCCGAGGTTTGGTATGTTAGGTGTAAGGTTGATTCTAAATTTATAAGCTGGTGGAAAAATATTACGTCAGCAAATATTGCATTCATTCACTTGCATTCATTTTTAGTGGGAATCGGATCAAAAGAGTTGTGCCATTGTCCCCCAACGGCGGCCATAGGGAATGTTAAAAATCCGTGTCGCTGTCCACCAGTGGTGGCGAATGGAAATAATTTACAAAGTTGTGACGCTGTCCCCCAGTGGTGGACAACGAGAATAATGTTTTAAAGTTGTCTCGCTGTCCCCCAGTGGTGGCCAGACAAGTGGTGGACATCGGGAATGATCGAAAAAAAGGAGGAGGTTCGTCATTCGGCGGGTTTTTTTTCATGTATAGTATTTATATGTATATACACCGATTTTTAACATAAAAGTTTTAAATTTCTGACATATCCAAACTTTCCCTTAGCATTCTCGGAGAATATATAAAATCAGTACATTATACATTTTTTACATTAATCACAAAACGGTGATAAATCGAGAATATTATTAACAAATTAGTAGAATTTGCACGAAATCACTATACATTATACATTTATACAAGTTTTGACGGGATTTCTGTTAATTAGGTGTTGTTACTATTCTTAAACAAATATTTTTGCGTTCGGTACTTAAATACATGCTACAACGTTTAGTTAGAATTGTCGTGAGTTGCAGATTTTTTGTCGTACGATAGTATTTAATGGCGCTGAGGCTTTATTATTTATTATTAGGCCGAATTATACTCGGTGGATGTGCGTACTTCTTTATATTTAAATACTATTCGGTAATACATCTATCGACCGTCAAAAAATGTGCAATTTGCAATATTAAGGAGCCTACAGATGTGGGACGTTTTGTCGATCGGAAGGAAGGCTCAATAAATTGTTTGTTGAATGAAATCAATCATGTCTGTAGGCACCTTTAGTGTTAAGGATCTTGATAAACAGAGCTGCCTCCATAAATAAAATAAAAACACTGGTCTTCCTAAAGATATATATTTAGTGTTGCCAGTGCGATACCAATAAATGCGGTGTTGTTATTACAAAGTAAATAGTCGAGTTGAATATGAAATAGTAGATTGATTCGAATAATCGATTCAGAACGTATCGGCAGCTGTTTTTCCGCCATTGGTATGTGCTGCGCTGCGGCTGCGTTAGTTAATTGCGTTAATAAAAGTTAATTGTATCATTTAATTAGCTGATCCGACTGACTTTGTCCTGCCCAAATTTCAATAATTCATACAAAAAAGGAAGTTCAGTTTATCCCGAGTTTGACGATTTTCCGAGAAACTTTTCCAATTTTTCATTCCGTAAAAACCTGATTCGGACTATTACTATATGAACATTTTAAAACAAAAAAAATAGCCAAATCGGTCCAGCCGTTCTCAAGTAATGCGCTTACCAACGAGCAGATTTATTTTTTATTAGATAATAAAAATTCTAATATAATTTTATCACAGAATCTTGTTATAATAATCAATTGTATTTATTATTAACTTTGAAGTGACAATAATCAGCTTTATTGATCGCATGCAAGCAATAGATGAATTAAATACAATTTACTAGCTAATCAATCAGATTATTGCAGATTAAAAATAATATATTAGATAAATACGCATTTTTGAGGCTAACTTTGTTTGCAAGTTACAGTCAAATCAGTTTTAAAATATTTAATTAATTATAAGTATTAATATTACAATTATGGACTGAGGTATGAAAATTATGAACGCTTTGACTGCTTAAAAAGGCCATTCGAACATGACTGATCGGAAGATACATCAAATTAGAACTTATTTCGGTGTCTACCGCAAAATCAGTACTTACAAGGAATTTAAATATCCTTATTTATTCAAAGACTTCTCAAATAGGGATGATGATATTTTATTTTATACTCTACAAAATATTTTTTTGCAAATAGTGCAACATGCAACGTGCAACTAGCAACATAAAAGTGTAAAACGTTAAAAAAATGCTTAGTTATAAACGTTTTAAAATAACTGCTAGACAAAGACGGCACTATCACAGAAGTGACGTCACGACTATGTCATTTCATACTAGCGTCTTAAATTGTCCGTACCGCGCGACAAGGACGGGAATAATCTCTTCCAAACAATTTTAAAGTGTGTAGCTTCTCCAAATTGCCATCAATGTTACAGACTTTAATATCGATTATCTCATTTTAATATGCTTTCTTTGAAATTACATTAGTTTTTCGAACATTTATAACATTAATCATCATCCCTATTAAAATATCCTTATTTATTCAAAGACTTCTGAATTTCAGGGCTTGTTCCATATTTTAAGACTGACGGACGCTTTTCTAAGCAGTCAAAGTGTTAATATGAAAATTAAAGAAATGGTGACAGTTTTATCTCAAGTATTTTCTAGTTAATTTTACAATTTACAACATTGTTCAATAAAATAATTAATGAAAACGTATTGATGCCTTTCATGAGTACAATTTCATAATAGATCCAATATAGTTAAGATTTTTAGTAAAGTGTGCACGAAAAAGTTGCGTACTACGAAAAGTACAGTCACTGCCAAATAACAAAGTGAATATTTAATTTACATTATTTATTTGTGCGTTGATTTTTTCGTGCAGTTTTTACATGTTCATGTAATGTATTAAGAAAGTAAGTGGACTGTTAAAATTCTATCACATTAAAGAGGAATTTTCCAAATCACTTTTGTTTCATTTTTGACCTCACTTTGATAACTAACCTTATATTTGTTTCGCAATGGGTGATTCAATTGACGCAATCTGCTTACCATTACTAGAATATTGGAATATGGCAACACTATGTGATGTAATAATTGCTTAGTCTTTGACTGTAAATACTTCGATTAAGTATTTTACGGGTAATTACTAAAAGTGACATTTACAGTATTTAGTTTAATATATTTTAATACATTCGTTTTCGGTGGTAAAACTGTTGTTTCTGACCTTTAATTGTTACTCATTTAAATTCTAAATTAAGTATTTTAATTCTGTGTCTAAACGATAAATGTAGGTACCTTATTTTTAAACTGGAATCCACCAATATTTATTAGGCGAAAATGCAACCTTTTAAAAAAAAAAGACAAGCATCCCGAAGCTTAGTATTGCCATATTCAAAAACAAAAATAATATTAAATAGAAAATCGACTAAATGAGTTGATGTTTGTTTCTGGTGACAGATGTGTCGTTGAGTCGCGCCGTCAACCGGCTGATTCGCGCCGACGAAGCCCTCTTCCAAACTACCCCGGAAAAGAGAAGGAAAAAGATTTAATCGCCCTGCGTCCAAGGGAGATACTGCTGTGTCCTCTAGCTATAGATAATAGTTATAGGTTTTTTTATATCCCTGTTAAAATAATACAGAATTTTCTTTTGTAGAATTAACAATTTTAAGCTTTTACTGTGTGTAATTTCTGCTGTTGAATCAACTTGACAGCGCATTTGTTAGTTTGTAAATTATGATGTAATATATGGTTTTGGTTGCTAATAGCATCTCCTTGATGTTATACATCTTGGTACTTGTCTCTTTTGGGAGACAGAAGTATTACTTTCTAGGGTCGGTGCAGAGAGAGCCAGCAAAATGGTCGAGCATGTTCTTTGTCGTTAAGATTTTGATTGGAAAAATGCGCGAGCATGTTCCTAACACACCACAGGGACATATCCGCGCGCCTCAAAGAGATGACACACACACACACATTGATGAGGTCCGCTAGGGCCGATGCCTGCCGGGGTCGCGAGTTTGCCCGAAAGGATTACCGTGGCCCTGGCACACAGGCAACTCAAGGAACACGTGTGGGTTATAGTCAGTAAAAGTCTGACACGTCCTCCTGCTCTGCCCAGAGGGGGAGAAGTGACTCGCTATTCTGAACTCTATTTTAGCTGTAATTTAGTTCATTATCAAGTTGTCAATAAAAAACCCTCTCCAGCATTTTTCTGCTCTGTCTGCACCTTCAATTCCCGTGTGAATAATTACTCCTAGACAATGTTTGCTTAACATCAGGTGAGATAGTAATATAATACAGATAAGGAAATAATTTAGTTAACAAGCTCATATTCGTAGTGAGAAATCATCTTGCCAACATGACATTTACTAGTGGACACAGCTATTTTTTTATTCCTTATAAAACTTAATGTAATTTTAATATTTCAATACGTAGGTAGTTTTTTATTATCGCATGAATATTTAAGCGCCTTGTCTACGAGATACTAGTTTTCCCATGTTTAACAGCAAATCATCGTCTGCCTTGCTTTTCTACAACTATGTTGGGGTCGGCTCCCAGTCTTACCCTATGCAGCTGAATACCAGTATTTTTTGGAGCGACTGCTTCTCTGGCCTCCTCAATCCAGTTACTGGGTAACACACAGATGAGCTACGACATTCACGATTCTGGCCTAAGGTATATTATTCATTCACAAGTAAGTAGTAAGTGTCCATAGGCCTATGAGATCGCATTCAAGTTTCATTTAGCTTTGTTAAGTACCGACTTTTTTGTTGACTTATATTATTGGCACATAAATTGAAAAGGCAAAATTGCATTTACATGCCAAACAAAGATCGACCTTGTATCAGTTGATTTAAAGTTGAAAATCAATAAACTTCCAGTAGCTCGAGAGCGCGTCTAAGCGGAAAGAGGCGCGTGTCTCAAATAATTTATTCTCAACTTTATTTTTAGGTACGCAACGTTGATATTTGTTTGGCAGTGACAACCACGCCGCGCTGCGCCTCGCCAGGTGTGCGCCGGCTCTAAAGGTGTAGATAATATCTTATCTAGGATAGTAATCCTTTAAGATAGGATATTAGAACTGCTTGGTAGGTGTAGCGGTCGCTAGCGCCACTACTGAGCATAAAGTCCTGGGTTCGATTCATAGGTCGCGCGAAGTGTTATTGGATTTTTTTCCATCAGGATTTTTTTTGTAACAGTCTAGAGTCTGGATTTCTGCCCGGTTGATGGCAATAGGCGTTCCCCTATTTCATGGAACTTAAATCGTATTGGAGAAATGTAAGTCTACAATAGGTTCACCTCTGCCTTATCCTTCGCGGGAAACAGGCGTGATATTATATTATTATAATTGTTTGATACCTAAAGTAGATTCATTTGTGTTGCATAATTATGCACGTCTATTGTAGATGGTAGTGTAAACCTGCATAAAACTTTTGTTTATGACTAGTCGTGTCACCACGGCTAAGCTACAAGATTACATCCTAGACTCGGTAGAAATGACTTGGAAAGTGTTCTCTTGGAGAGTGTTCAAATAAGTCAGCGAAAAAAGTGTAGACTAGGAAGTAAAAATACGTTAAAAAAGTGTAGACTAGGAAGTAAAAATACGTTAAAAAAGTGTAGACTAGGAAGTAAAAATACGTTAAAAAAGTGTAGACTAGGAAGTAAAAATACGTTAAAAAAGTGTAGACTAGGAAGTAAAAATACGTTAAAAATATAGCAGTAATAGTAAAGAATTATAGCAATATTCCGATTAATAAATTATTCCATTCCACATGAAATTCTTATTCGAATGAAATAATATTACAATATGCATTTATAGAGATATCTTTTAGTTGGTATCTAAGTTTTTTTTGTTGATTTTACAGCATGTATTAGAATGTTGTGGTCATATTTAAGGGTGTGGTAGAGACCATAAAACTAAAAAACTTTCTCCATGGGACGAACATCGTAATCGTGAAAAAATAATCGGCCGTCCCATTCATTTGGGTCGAGTAGGTGTTGACGTTTTGTATGGGCCAATTATTATTATTTTCGCGATTACGATACTCAATACTTTATTGCATTCCATATGTATTAAATAGATGCTCAAACAAAGTAAAAGATCGATATGGACCCTGTCGGGCACAGCTAAATTTGGAGAGAGGAAGAGGGTTAAGCAGCAATTCAAGCAATTCAATAGTATTAAAAATTAGTAGATGAGTTTAATTGGGTGTATATATATATATATTACTAGCTGCTGCCCGCGGCTTCGCCCGCGTGGATGTCGAAATTTATCCTACAGGAACGTGTTACCAGGATAAAAAGTTGCCTATGTTACTCCTATCTATATAAAATATCAGCTATCTGCCAGTGAAAGTCCCGTCAAAATCGGTCCAGCCGTTTCGGAGATTAGCCGGAACAAACAGACAGACAAAATTTGTAAAATCTGTTATTTTGGTATATATGTACCGTGTATACATCCATATGCATTTAGTAAAAAGCGGTTATTTTAATATTACAAACAGACACTCCAATTTTATTTATCTGTTTAGATTAGGTTTGTGTATATAGGTATAGTATATTAGTTATTTTTATTTTATGTATTGCACAAGAATAATGTAGGGAATTATTGGTTCCATGGAGAAAGTTGATGCTCTGTACCACATCCTTAATTAAATATGCTCACAACTGTCTGAAACATGCTGTATATTACACTCTGGTTGGTTAAGTTACTGTGATTAAAGATTACTTTCTCTGCAGTAAGGCCTTGTTTAAAATAAGTTAGTGTAGGTTTTCCTATTTCTTTTTTATATGTGTTTAAAATTAATAATAGTTATTCGTACATTCAACCGCACGGTAGTGGAACTACGAATCTACGGGGGGTTGACAGTACTTCTTAAGAATATGTTTTTTTTTAAATATAACTGTAAAAGAGGTTTTTAAGACGATTAGATCTGATTTACTTTGGTTTTAGAGTAGTGTACCTATTAAATGTCTCCAATTTCTTTTTTACGCAATTGTCTGTCACTGAGTTCCTAATGCGCAATTTAGCATGATTGCAAGTTTGGCTTCTGAACGGGAGAATTTTTCAGGTTTTAAGGCGCAGTTCCATTGCTGCCTACGTCTAAGCTACGCATGTGTGCTAAGCTACCCACTTAGCTTTACTTTGTATGAAAATGTAGGCATGAACATCCACTGTGATCCACGACCACGATATTTACAGATGCGTGGTTGAACATTAATGAACCCGTGCAGCTAACGTGCGTAACCTTCCCGTGCACATCTTTCGCAACCATGGAATGGCCTTTATACTAAGGCTAGGAAAATAAGATTGTTTTCACAGTTTCCGCCTTAATTCCAGGATTAGGTACACAAGGGCGTTTTCAGTTTTCAATCATTGGAGTAGGAAAGGATTTCCGCTAACAAAATTGTATGCTATATTGCCATGTTACGCCTCATCTTACAGCGTACAAGTAGGTACCATACAAAAATTTTTGATCAATACAATTAAAGTACCTAGCAATAATAATATTTTAAGTGGTAGTATTTCAGCGCTGTGATAAGAATACAGCCCTCATATCTACACCTAGTTTGTAACTTTTAAATAATAAAGACATGCCTATGAAACAGTTGTTTGGTTTTATCTCACTAATAACTTCGTCTGTGACTGAAAAGCTGAGCATTAACCAAGTGTCTTGGGTCTGACCTGTGTGGAACTGTGAGACGGGGGAAGGAGGAGCATAGATGTTTAATACCAGCCGATTACGGTTGCATTGCAGCGCAAAGGCCTCTTCTCATACAGAGAAGGCATGAAGCATTCACCACGCTTGCTCAAGACGGTTGGCTTGGAGAATAATACGACAAGAAAATTGTTGAGTATGAATGTGGATGGCTGTAAACAAAGAGAGAGAACAAAAAGAAAACCGAGCCAGCCTTTCTGACCTTGGTAATAAACAACATTAACATTATATCCTGAAAAAAATATTCAGGTATTATTTAAAATGTTTTTTTTTGTAACGAAGAACATATATACAGGGTGGAATTTTGTAATGCCACCTGGAGGGAAAGTACTCTTAATACTGTAGATAGAAAATTTTACTCAAAGGAAACATTCCTTTATTTTTGAATAGAAAGCAAACTGCATTCAAATATTTTCGAAAATTCTCTTCTCCCACACCCGGGAATAGAACCGGCTAAAATCTGAAAAAATTATACCCTGTACTTTTATTGCATCGATCGTTAGGGTCAATTATAAGGATGAAATCTCTCTAACAAACATGATAAATTAAATGAAAGGAAAACCAGGAAATCTGAAGTTACAAATTCAATGAGTCAAGTTAAACTCTTTAACTAACATCCATCTTTTGTAATGCAGACTCCTTTGCGACATACTCGTAGCTGCGTGTATGAGGTAATTTAAATATGGAATGTTAGATTAAAATTTGAAAATTAGATTGTCTTGTTATTCACATTTGATTGTTTTTACAACTCATTTCACATTTTGTCTCACGGTGAAAATGGCTTATCAAGAACAGTTTGATTTAATGGAAGCTTATTTTTTAAATAACAAAAACGTGAATCTAGCTCTGCGGTGGTATGGAGAGAGATATCAAGACCGACAGGCACCAACTCGGTTCGTATTGAAAAGAATGGTAGAAAATTTAAAGAATACGGGTGGTTTCAAGAAGAGAAGGCAAACTATTCAGCAAAACTATTTCGATTTTGAACTAGATGTTTTAACATACTTTGAATCATTTCCAAAGGCTTCAAGTAGAGATGCTGCCAATGAATTAGGAACAACCCACACTCGCGTACTTAAAGTGCTGAAAAAGTATAAGTATAAATGCTATCGTGAAGGTCGGTTGGTGCAAAAATTGCATATTGGGGATCGTGACAGACGATTACAATTTTGTGAAAACATGCTTGGAGAAATTGACCGAAACCCTAATTTTTTGAGTAACATTGTATGGTCTGACGAAACCAACTTCAGCAATAATGGCATGTACAATCGCCGCAATAACCATTATTGGTCTCGAGTGAATCCTGTTCGTGTTCATGAAACTAACAATCAAGTAAGATTTTCTTTCAACGTTTGGTGCGGAATTATGAGAAATAATGTAGTGTTAGTCCACGTGTACGAAGGTCATTTAAACACTGTCAAGTATATTGAAATACTGGATCTCTTAAGAAACGAGTTAAATGGTTTCCCCGAGGAAGAGCGAAACCAAATAATTCTACAGCAAGATGGTGCTCCAGCACATAACAGCAGAATCACTACTGCCTACATTAATGTGATGATATAGAAACTCATTAAAGTTTCTATGGTTTTAAAATAAAACTGAATGTCATAATTACATTCTGTCAAATACGACTGTAATCTTTTTCCTTGTATTTTGCTGATTAAAACCATTTATTCTAAAGGTTTTATCTTATTCATCAATTTAATCAGCAAAATGTTCTAAATAAAATGGAGACATTCTTACGTCCCGAAAAACTAGACATTGATCCGTCTGACAGCTCCGCCTCGAAGGATTGGGAACACTGGAAGAGGACATTCGAAAGTTTTTTGTCACATTGCGAAAAAGGTACGAAAGATAGTAAAATTATCCTAGACTTACTCATAAATCATGTATCCGCTCGAATTTACTCGTTTATCAGTGAGTGCACCACTTATGAAAAAGCTATTAACACACTCAATCAAATTTTCATCAAAGAAAAACATATAATATATGCTAGACATATGCTGGCAACAAGAAAGCAACAGAGTGAAGAAAATATCGATGCATTTATACAGGTACTAAAATTAATGGCAAAAGACTGCAAATTTGAAAAAGTGGATGCTGAAACGAATAAACATGATAGTATAAGAGATGCATTTATTTCTGGCATCAAGTCAAACAAAATAAGACAACGATTACTTGAAAATCTGTCATTAACACTCGACCAAGCCTACAATCAGGCCTTGTCGTTAGAAATGGCCGAATTGAGCTCACAAAACTACAATACTGCAAATATAAGTGTTGTTCAAAGTTTAAAAGAAGACAAGGAACCTATAGCAGCAGCGTTTACTAAGCGAAAGTGTTTCTTCTGTGGAGGGCGTGTGCATCCTAGAAAGGATTGTCCAGCTGTCGATGCCAACTGCCAGATTTGTGATAAGAAGGGACACTATGCTAATGTATGTCGAAGCAAGAAACTTAATACTGTTGCGGTTCTAGGTAAGCAAGATACAAACAATAACAGTTCTGCATGTATTGTAGCAGCATCACCAGATTCTTTGAAGAAAGCAACTGTAACAGCCTACATCCAAGGAATTCGTGCCCAAGCATTAATTGATACGGGCAGTTCTATCAGCTTTATGAATGAAGCCTTCTTTAAACTGTGTCGACTAAAGAAGAGATCTTGTAACCAAACGATTTCAATGGCTTCAACTACACTGACATCTCAAGTAGAGGGACAAACCTGCGTCTCGGCTAAAATTGGAGATCATAATTATGAAGGTCTGAATTTACTTATTGTAAAAAACCTGTGCGCTGATCTTATTATTGGTCATGACATACTAGAGAAGCATTCTTCACTTGAGTTCTGTTTTGGAGGTTCAAAAGATCCAATTAAGGTATGCAGTGTTGCTGCAGCAACTGTACCTGCTGTTCCTTTGTTTTCGAATGTTTCTCCCGAATGCAAGCCTGTCGCCATAAAATCTCGAAAATACAGTGAGGATGACAAAAAGTTTATTGGAGATGAAATAAGAAAACTTTTGGCTAAAGGAATTATTGAAGAAAGTATGTCACCCTGGAGAGCTCAAGTCCTCATTTCACAGAATATTAATCATAAGAAACGTCTCGTTATCGATTATTCTCGAACAATAAATAGGTACACACATTTAGATGCATACCCACTTCCAAACATAGAAGAAATGGTGACACAGATTTCAAAATATCGTGTGTTTAGCGCTATAGACTTACAAAGCGCATATCATCAAGTCCCGATTCTGCCAAAGGAGCGTCACTTTACTGCTTTTGAAGCACTTGGAAATCTTTACCAATTTCGGCGTATTCCATTTGGTGTCACTAACGGAGTGTCAAGTTTCCAAAGAACCATAGACTGGGTTATTCGCAAAGAAGAGCTTAAAGGAACGTATGCGTATTTAGATGACATCACGGTATGTGGAATAAAGCAGGAGGAACATGATGAAAACCTTAACAGATTTTTAGCAGCAGCTCAAAAATATGGATTAACTCTCAATAAAGAAAAGAGTAAGTTTTCTCAAAAGTCTATTAATATTCTGGGATACAATGTAGAGAACCACGTTATTAAGCCAGACGAGGAACGCTTAAGACCACTGTTGAGTTTGCCACCACCATGCGACGTTCCATCACTGAGAAGAACAATAGGAATGTTTGCGCATTACAGTAAATGGATCCCAAATTTCTCAGAAAGAATTCATGCTCTCGCTCATACACAAATATTTCCATTGAAAAATGAATTAGTTCAAAGTTTTGAAAGACTAAAATCTGATATTGCAAAATCAGCTGTTCACGCTATCGATCACAATGCACCATTCACTGTGGAAACAGATGCATCCAATCATTCCATCGCAGCAACTTTGTCACAATGCAATCGACCGGTTGCATTTTTTTCCAGAATGCTAAATAATAGCGAACTCAACCACTCAGCTATAGAGAAAGAAGCTTACGCTATAGTGGAATCGTTAAGGAAATGGCGTCATTTTCTTATTGGCAAATCATTTCGTCTCATTACTGACCAACGATCTGTATCATTCATGTTTGATAATAAACTGACAAGCAAAATAAAGAATGAGAAAATACAGCGATGGCGCTTGGACTTAGCACCTTTCAAGTACGACATAGTGTACCGTCCCGGAAAGCAGAATGATGTGGCTGACGCACTTTCACGAGTTTGTGCTTCGGTACCGGTACGAACTGAGAAACTAAAATCATTGCACGAAGCTTTATGTCACCCAGGAATAACGCGCATGAATCACTGGGTAAAGTCTAAAAAATTGCCTTTTTCTACTGAAGAAATTAGGAATATGACGAATTCCTGTCGGATATGTTCTGAAATAAAACCAAAATTCTATAGATCTGACTTACCAGATCCAATTTTAATAAAAGCTACTTCTCCTATGGAAAGATTAAGCATTGACTTTAAAGGTCCTGTACCATCTAATACAAGATATAAATATATATTGACTGTAATCGATGAATATTCACGTTTTCCGTTTGCGTTCCCGTGCGCCGATATGAGTTCTACAACGGTCATAAAACATTTGAATGAGATATTCATGTTGTTTGGTATGCCATCTTACCTTCATTCGGATCGAGGAACTTCATTCATATCGGCAGAAGTAAAGAATTTCTTGAATTCACGAGGCATTGCTTCTAGTAGAACCACTCCGTACAATCCAAGAGGAAATGGCCAAGTGGAACGTTTTAATGGAACTTTATGGAAATCAATACAATTGGCTCTACGTTCACGCAATCTAGTAATAGAAAATTGGGAACAAGTTCTACCTCAAGCTTTACATTCAATACGGTCTTTGCTGTGTACAGCTACTCAATGTACGCCACATGAACGGATGTTTACGCATACAAGGCGATCATCGAATGGAGTCTCTATACCTACTTGGTTGGCAGAATCAGAACATGTGCTAATGCGAAAATTTAACCGTAACAATAAATATCAACCAGTCGTTGAGGAAGTGACGTTACTTCATGTAAATCCGGATTATTCCTATGTGCGACTAGCAGATGGTCGAGAAACAACTATCTCTAATCGACACCTAGCACCATTAGGACAAGATAGTGAGATAATCCAGGAAACATCTGAAGTACTTAATGAGACCCGAGATTCAGTCAACACTAACGAAGACGAATTCTACGATTCTCGAAGTATGAACGAAGAAGAGGAACAGCAACAATTGACAGATCACCTAACAGTAGAAACCGATCACACGGCTACTGACAATCCAGCTACTGTTCAAGGGACGTCCACTAGAAATCGAAGGCTTCCAGACCGCTACAGAGACTACGTTCTATACTGAATCGTCCTCTTTAAGCCTGGAAGAATGTGATGATATAGAAACTCATTAAAGTTTCTATGGTTTTAAAATAAAACTGAATGTCATAATTACATTCTGTCAAATACGACTGTAATCTTTTTCCTTGTATTTTGCTGATTAAAACCATTTATTCTAAAGGTTTTATCTTATTCATCAATTAAAAACCATTTTAATACCTGGATTGGTACAAACGGCACAATCAGATGGCCTGCGAGATCGCCAGATCTCACCCCATTAGATTATTTTTTGTGGGGAAATGAAAAAAATCAAATTTACATGAAATCTTATGCGAATGACAACGAGTTGAGAGTTGAAGTTCAGAATACGATTTATAATATTCACCACAACACTTTATTAAAGGTTACTAGAAATGAATTCGTTAAAAGAATAAATTTGTGTATCCAAGAGAATGGAGCCCATTTCGAGCAACTAATTAGTTAGTTTACCATTTTTTGTAAATAATTAAATTAATTTAAGATTTCCTGGTTTTCATTTAATTTATCATGTTTGTTAGAGAGATTTCATCCTTATAATTTGACCCTAACGATCGATGCAATAAAAGTACAGGGTATAATTTTTTCAGATTTTAGCCGGTTCGATTCCCGGGTGTGGGAGAAGAGAATTTTCGAAAATCTTTGAATGCAGTTTGCTTTCTATTCAAAAATAAAGGAATGTTTCCTTTGAGTAAAACTTTGTATCTGCAGTATTAAGAGTACTTTCCGTCCAGGTGGCATTACAAAATTCCACCCTGTATATATATTTAATGATATTCAACACTAGGACCATCTGACGGCCAACTCTTAACACCGCGCGCGCTCATTGATCAAATCAAATAGCGCGCGCTTCCCCGGCTTTGTTACACACTTCTGTCCCTTTTCACGAAATTACTCCCACAGATTGCAGGAAAGCGAAAGGAAAGATGTTACACATCAAAAAGACGGATGGGTTGGGTGAAAGATGCTTGGAAACAACAGACGTGCTGCGTCAATCCTAAATAAATTGGGACAGGGGCAGAAGGATGGTGAGCTTATTGCCATATGGAGAACAGTTGACAGTATTACGCGGAATCAGCAATATAAGTTGGTATTACCTACTTGAATATGTGAATAAGTATTAAAATTTTATAAAAACTTGTGGTTTGCGTTCAATTCTAACATATATATGCGTAGCATAATAACATTACGGAGTACTACACACGCCGTAACACTCCGGTTTACGCTTGTTTCCTCGACCTGTCGAGTGCATTTGATCTGGTTTCGTATGACACTCTGGAAAAAGCTTAGTGATGCGAAGCTACCACATGAAATCATAAATATTTTTAAGTTTTGATACGGGAACCAGGTCAATAGTGTTAGATGGGACGGGGCTTACTCGAGTCCCTATGGTCTTGAGTCAGGTGTGAGGCAGGGTGGTCTGAGTTCTCCTACACTCTTCAACCTGTACATGGACCAGTTGATTGGGGAGCTGAGTAGCACCAGAGTCGGATGTTATATTGATGGCATATGTGTCAACAACATTAGCTATGCAGACGACATGGTGCTGCTCAGTGCCTCACTCTGTGGCCTGAGGAAACTGGTGAGTGTTTGTGAGAGGTACGCCAGTGCTCATGGCCTGTTGTATAATGTGAAGAAGAGTGTCGTGATGGTGTTTGGGGCTGGTGGAAAATGTCCAGAAACGGTACCTCCAGTATTTATGAATGGCGTACCGTTATCGAGAGTGCACTCTTTCAAGTACCTTGGGCATGTTTTGACCACTAGCCTTAAGGACGATGACGATATTGAGAGAGAGCGGAGGGCGCTGTCGGTCAGAGCGAATATGATTGCCCACAGGTTTAAGCGTGCTACTACGGAGGTTAAAAAAACACTTTTTGGAGCCTTCTGTTCCTCTTTTTACTCCTGTGGCCTGTGGGTACATTTTACTCAGAGATCGTACAGTGCCCTTCGTGTGCAGTATAATAATGCTTTCAGGGTGTTGATGGGGCTGCCTCGCTTCTGTAGCGCGTCAGAGATGTTTGCAGAATCGCGTGTTGATTGCTTTTATGCATTAATGCGTAAAAGATGCGCATCCTTGGTGCGCAGGGTGCGAGCCAGTTCCAACAGCATCCTGGGAGTTATTGCTGACAGGTTGGACTGCAGTATTTTAAGTCGTTGCTCCAGTATCTCAGCTGGAATGCTGAAGCAGTGATTATTTTGTTGTGTATGTTTGTGTAACTGTATCACTAACATAGTTGTTAAGTTTATTTTATTGTTACTAACACTGTATGAGTCTCATGGTTACTCTCAATAAAGAATTTATTATTATTATAATCAGCCTATAATGTTCCCACTGCTGGGACACAGGCCGCCTCTCTATGAGAGCGAGCGTTCTGTAATCCATCACGCGGGCCCAGTGCGGGTTGGTAGATGTCACATGTCTTCGAATTTATGGTTCTGGGACATGCCGGTTTCCTCACCGTTTTAAGAGCAGGGGTGATGAAATTATTTACAAAAAGTAGCGCTTTCCTGGGTTCAAACCCACGACCTACGACTCGTAAATCGGGGCCGTTACCACTGGGACACCACTGCTAGATATGCGCACAGAACATATATACTCTTAGGGAGGATATGCGCGCTAGGCGTTATTAGTTTTACCTATTAACGCCTAGCTTCTGCGCGTGACTTCGTCTGCATGAAATTTCTGATCCTACGGCTCTTGGCAATACTGTAGCTTTCCATTAGTGAAAGAATGTTCGGAATCGGATCAGAAGTTCCGAAGATTACCTTCCCCCTAAATACAAACTTACAAAGGTGTTCGAACATTTTTCTATGGAAGTTGGCATATCCAACCGCCGCCTTTTTTATGTTTTAAGTTTTTTTTTGAATGTATTATAAATGGGTAGGGAACACATAAGTACACAAATAAAAATGTCAAGTAATAAGTATGATGGTAAGGGAACTATGAAAATCATTAAAAATGCAGGAATTGTGATGTTTACCTCCAAATATATCGGGAACGTGACACTTTCGGGTATCATAATACAAGACGTGTTTTGTTTGTATAAGTGTCCCCTACCCACATAAACTACATTCATCGTGCGTGGAAGCTTTGAAAACCAAATCAAAATGGCGGCTGGTCGGATAAGCCATAAAGGTTCGAAGTTTTTTTTTTTTAATTTTGTAGCCTATTGCTAAGGCTTCAAAATGATTCAGATTGTGATTGATAGTGTATACGCAATTAGGATGCTGGTGTAGGTAAAGCGCTTCCCGCGCGCTGCTACTAAGTTACGCATTTCTACCACCCTCGCGGCCTTGGCCAATCATGTCTGACATGATGTAGGTATACTGCACCAGCCTGCACTCAGTTTTATTCATGTGCTGCAGTAGTCTGACTGATAGATACTAAGAACAACAATATGCAAATTTTTAGAGATATAGGTGGATGGTAGTCTACCCGTCTCCTCCTACGCGTAAGGAGGTGCAGTTGTGGTCGAAGAGCGGAAGTGAAACTCCAACTTGCAGTTAATAATAGTATAATTGCATACACGTATTATAGTTCACAGGTAGTTGCACTATTTAACACAGTCATATAATTAATTAAACTAGTAGAAACAAAATAAACTAATGACTTGAAATCTAGTCAGTGTCCCATGACGGTAGACAAGCGTAATAGACGCCACTTGAGGAACACTATGAGTCGCGTCCCGGATTCAGTGTTGCCAGATGACCGTCTCGCGTTCTCCCCAAACCTTCCCCAAAATCCCCCCAAAATTTAGGTTTTCAAGAAAAACACCCCCACAAATGGCAAAATATTAATTTAACAATGAAATACAATTTTATACTATTTCAGTAACAGTTTACTCCTCAAACTTTCGCCGAAATCCCCCCAAAATTCAGGTTTTGAAGAAAAAATCCCCCACTACTACTACAACTATTTATTTATTTATGAAATACAATTTTATATATTTCAGCAATAGCTTCCATTACTGTGTATTGTTGTTAAAGCTTTTAGAATATTTATTTATTTAATTGTTTGCCTGAAGATTTTAATAACTTGTGTTGGTAATATTTTCCTTCGTGTCATGGATCAAAATCATAAATTAGAAACAGACGGAAGCTGTAAAAACGTAATTGATAACGCTGCGCAAAATTTCTTTTGAAACTACCGATTTCATCATCACGGCTAGCCGCGGCTTTACCCGGACTACAGTTTTGGAAATAAAAATCCCCCAATTCCCTCCAAACCCAAATTTTTCCCTCCAAATATCCCCCCAAAAATATTGTCCCCCCAATTGTCCCCCCATAACTTTAAAATACCCCCAAATTTGGGGGGATTCCCCCCAGTCTGGCATCACTGCCCGGATTGTGGCTTAGTGTTGCCACTTAACAAGGGTGCATTCCTGATTAACTTAGAACTACTTAATTATACATAATACAGGCGACGCCACGTATTCTGAGGTGCGTTCACAAATTGTTCAAAATAAGGCAATCAATCATACCACCTATATCATTGCGTTTCGAACAAAAACGAGTACTTAGGTACCTACACAAGCAAATTAAACTTATCTACATTATATTATTCAAAAAATAAAAAATAGCGCGAAAATTATTTAAAAGTCCAATTCTTTAAAACCCATTAATTTCATCCAGAAGTAACCGCTGATCAAATAATTTGTCGTATTCAACAACATGTATAGGTAATCTACACGGTGGCACGAACATCATCGCGTAGAAATTCTTAGCCGGATATTAAAAAAAAAACTGCTGTTTCATAGAAAAGTGTAATAAGTACTAAGTACCTACGCGGTCAAAATGTATGGAACAGCTTTTTATTTTTAAAAACTGGTGAAAAATTTCAACGCAAGGGTGTTCAGAATATTGTACTGAAGCCATGGTTACAGTTTGCGTCGATGTTCTTGTCACCCTGTATATTATTGTTTACCTACCACACCACTAGAATATTAACCATTTATTAGAAGAGTTAAATTGTTGAAACCACAGGTATACAAATTCATTAAAAACACAGTCTTCTTAGCGTATCGATGACAAATATAAGTTGTGAAAATTCAAAACACAGTAAAAATAATTTAAATGAAATAATAGTGCATCCTGTTAAAAGTGACTGTATCAAAAACCTATTACTTATTCATAAAAAAAGAAAAGACTTGACCTCCGGTCTCAGTCGCCAGGTATGAAATACCAACAAAAAAAATATTGTCCTGTCACGCACCGGATCAACCGTGCTGCCCTCTCCCGGCCGCAGTAGAAATTACTCGGTGCAAAATAACTACATACAGACGCCCACAGTTTTGAACTATGATTTCCTATTGTAACTCAATGGCGATAAAAACTGCCACTTGCTCACTTTAGATGTCGCTACTATCCAAAATCCAAGATTTTGGTAGGTAGCTGTCACTATCCACACATCTTTTGTAAACAAGCGACTTCTTTTACGTATAATTAATTAATATTGCTCATTGCGCAGCTGTTGACTGCAAAAAAACGGTAACCTATGTATTTGCCAAATATGTTATAAGACGCAAATCGAGGCAGAAAGCTCGCCGAACAAAAATTGGAAACCCGATATTTCGTCAAGATTGTGCTATTTTCTTAAAACCTGCTCCCTAATTACGTAACACACTATCTCTAACAATCTGAATCATTTTGAAGCCTAATAAGCTTATTGCTAATCCATTGCGTCATAATAATATGTTCGAAAAATATTCTGCTCAACAACGTAAATAACGCAATGAATGTTGTTGAACTGTCAAAATGAAACCCATTCCTACTGTTATGTTAGTGTGTTACGTAATTAACCCGCTGAAGACCCTACTTCGTGCTGAAGACTTATGGCAGAAATTGGTATAGGTACAGTTCAGGCTCCCAAGAGAACTAAATCAGTTTTTATTACCTGCAGGCACTTGTGTTGTGATATTACGTAAATTATAGTAAAGGCGTCTATATGTGTTTAAATTATCATTTTAGATCATTGCTCTTTTTTGTGCAATTCACGTAACTGATAGGTATACAATCACAAATACAACAGACAGTTACAACGCAATATTTCTGATTGACATCTACTACGAGTAGATGTGAATCTAGCATGTATATTTTATGTAAGTATAAATAGTAGGTAGGTACTTAAAAAAAAAAGTTTGACAAAACTTACAAAATATCATCTTTTCCATAGATAGGTAATAAAAAAGTTTTGGAAAACAAAAATTAATAAAAAAAATGATATTAAAAAATAAAAAATAAGACTATAGGTTTAGTCCTTACTGAGGCTACAGAGGTTACAGCAAAGACATCTATTTCACCAGGAATGGAGTTGGAATATTTTCCATAGTTCTTTTTTATTAAAAAAAAATCCAACAGCTCTTTTTTGAAGCGTGATCCTTCTTCACCATGATAACGCTCCATCACACTCCGCCAGACGGGCAGTGGATTTATAGAGTACGGCAGGTGCACAGATAATGGGCCTCGGACCAGGCGCCTTGATTTTTATTTTTTCTCAATTGTGACACTTCGGCGCATTGACATTATAAACCCTGAAGACGCAGTGACTGCATTCCAAAGGACAGTGGTACAGAACCCCAGGTAGCGCTTCCCACCAGGCTAGATCGGAAGATTCTTCCTTTACAATGGAGTAGTGGTACCTACTACACCTTCTCTAAGCGACACATTATTGTTTTCTGACATGCATGCACACGAAGTCACGGGCACAGCTAGTTCATAATATTTACTGACCTCTAAAATATTACCCGAGTTTAAAGTTTAAAGCGCGAACTTTTCAACCCTTACGTTACTATGACGTCACAGGTAGTTGTCCACTAAAGTATTTCATTAGACGGGCGCTTTGTGTGCCTCACAATGGCTTCTCATCATCCCGTCACAATACTTATCGGAGGTACTCTACCGGTACCGCCGCCCGCGCTTTTTATGACTCCATGCAGTTCCACGTAACATTTAAAAGGCATTCCATTTTTTTACCTTTTACTCTTTGAAGTTTGTGCGATCCTGGTACGTTTAACCGCACATCAGTGATTGCACTACGAAAATCGCCTTTACAGGTACGACATAAAGGTGCTGTCACTGACAAATTGATCGAACTATATGAATAGTTCGATCAATTTGTCATTGACAACAATAATCATTCGAATAATCTTCAATTCAAATCACGGTTCGAAAAGAATAATTGTAAAGTTTCATTTTAATTTATCAATAACTCATCTGCCTTTATGTGATCCTAGTACGAGTACTTCTTTGATATTTTAAACGTTCGATTTTTAACAGGAATTTAAAATGAAACCGGATTTGGTAATTAAATATTCCGTGCCCACCCGGACTTGAGTTCTATTTTTAATTTTCGACTTAAATTTTTTGGGCTTCCTATTGGATGAAAAGCGAAATCCTCTTCTTCATTTTAACCCATTGAAAGATAGAATGTCAATTACATACATACCTAAAATTTATTTTTAAATTCATGTAAGTTCGAGTAATAAAGCCATTCATTACCTTTCTTCCTTAACTGTGAGAACTTTTAAGTATATTTATATAAATTAAATACCTATGTTTATATATTTTACATTAGTTTTTTTAACATTATTTATTTAAGCAAGTATTTGTATTTTTTTTGCATTATGATGTCTAGGTATATTATAAGTTAGTTAAGTTTATAAGACGTCACAAAATCATATTCTTCTCTTCTTTTTCTCACATGCTATTGTCTACATTTCTTTTTCCTTTCTCCTTTAGCAGGGCTGCTGGAAGTTTCTTAAGAAATAAGCAGTACCTACCTTTGTACTTTGTACCCAATACCTATATTATGTCGTATATCTGTAGATCTCTATTTTACTGTGTGTACATCACTATATATTATAAAACTAAGCCCCCCCTCCCCCCGGCGTCTCTCTGTCTGTCTGAACCGCGATAAACTCAAAAACTACCGATCGGATTTTCATACGGTTTTCACCAATGGACAGAATGATTCATGAGGAAGATTCAGGTTCAATTAAATTAATTAACATAACACATAACATAACATCACGCCTGTATTCCCCGAAGGGTTAGGCAGAGGTGTACCTATAGCACACCCACATTTCGCCAGTTATGTTTAAGTCCCATGTAATAGGGGGCGAGCCTATTGCCATCAACCGGGCACAAATCCAGACTCCGGGCTGCTACTGAGAAATTCCAAATGGAAAAACCCAATAAACCCAAACCCAATTAATTAAATTATGTTAAATTCATTAAGGTTTGTGTAAATTTGCTGAAATATGGCTCTGATTGTGGAAGATGTCGGAAAAAATCATGCCGACTGAGAGTTTTACTGGCGTGCGCCGCGTAAACAAACATAGTTATATGAAAACAATGTTTTACCGAATTAATACATTGTTTACCTGGATTAACACATAGGATAGGTACTTTTTATCTCGGTAGTACGTTTCCGCGGGATATCCGACCTCCACGCGGGCGAAGCCGCGAGCAAAAGCTAGTAATAATAATACGATGAAGTTATACAAGGGTCAGTACAAGCTACTTTCTATTTTTTATTGAGTGGGAAATCGCGTTTGCAGTTTAGTTTCTAAACATTTAAACAAAAATGTGTCTTTTGAAAAATAACTTTAACAACCACAAATAAAGTTCATTTTGTGCTACATGTTGAATAGAAGTTAAATATCAATTGAAAAAAAGGATTATAATATGGAATAGAAACATGCAAAAACTCACGCCTCTTTCCTATATGCGTAGGCAGAAACTGCGGGACCCCATGGCCCATTTGCTAGTATCCTTACATAAAACATCACGCCTTGTTTTCCCGATGGGTTGGGTAGACCTGTATCTACACACACCCACATTTTATCAGTTATGTTTAAGTCCCATATAATAGGGGGTGAGCCTTTCGTAACATAGATACCATAACATATAGGTACATATGTATTTATTGCAGACCCAGAACCTGAATAAAGCCATCACAAATCCATGTCTTATCGCCCAAATCCCATACGAAAGCAAATTCGCGCAGGATCCGAGCACATCCACCTTTATGCGCTCCAATAGGATGTCATCAATCACTAAGCGAAGTATAATGGAGAAGAAATTATTATGAGCTACGACATATTTGGGTTACAGGATCTTGCGAGATCACAATTGTTGGGGTGAGAATAGATTTGGGGCATTTAGCTTAGTTTTGGCGTGGTTGGTATTTAGATATGGGCTTTATTTTAGTGAAAATATAAGCAAAGGATCATTTTTAAGATTAAAATTTACTGACAAAAAGAAACACGTATGTAGTTTGGTATTTATATCTATGTGACGGAGAAGGTACGTCTCTCTCGTTATCATCAGCCATATTTTAACTATTGTGCGCGTACAATGGGAAGTTTTGGTTATTGCACAATAGAAAAACCGTTTGCAGTTCAAATCAAATTATAATTTACGATCAAATTAATCATACACTGTAGGTACACGACACAACTATACAGAACGCGCGACAGTTTCTAAACGTGTTCACTGCTTGACCGCCAACGATAAACTCTGCTTTAACTCTGGTCAAGCGTTATGTTGTAGACTCTGTCGAGCGCCGCCTGGTGGCGCTGGCGTCCCGATTAGTCAAAGTCAAACGATTAATTATTTAACGTATTTCCGAAAAATGCATATTATAAATTGAAGTCGCTTCTCGTGTCTGTCTTAATAGACAGACACGAGAAGCTACTCGGTGCTCTTCTAAACTACGCAATGGATGTTTAATCGCAATCGCAGAAACCAATAAATTATATAAAAAAGCTTCACATACCAACCTAAATACGAGGGCGGGTCAATAAGTCCGTGACTTTTTGAATTTCTGACCTCTTTACTGAAACAGCAACACTGCTCCTGTCAACAGGCATCTGTCAGTTGACTCCTGTCAAAATTTAAACTTGCTGCGTCAGTTAGTTTGTGTTTGACAGCTATTTTTATCAGAATACTCACTAATTTGAGGAGAAAATGGAAAAAAGTGAATTTCGTGTGCTTATTAAGCATTATTTCTTGCGAAAAAAAACCATTATCGAGACCAAGGCTAAGCTTGATAAATACTATGGGGACTCTGCACCATCGATTTCAATGGTAAAAAAGTGGTTTACTGAATTTCGTTGTGGCCGTACAAGCACTGAAGATGCCGAACGTCCTGGACGCCCAGTTGAGGTCTCTACACCCGAAACAATCGAAAAAATTCACGATATGGTGTTGGCCGACCGAAGATTGAAAGTGCGAGAGATTGTGGAAGCCGTAGGGATCTCGCATGGCTCAGTGGTTTCAATTTTGAATGATCACTTGGGCATGAGAAAGCTTTCCGCAAGATGGGTGCCGCGTTTGCTCACATTCGACCACAAACGCAATCGTGTAACAACTTCACAGGAAGGTTTGGCGTTGTTTAATCGCAATATGGAGGAGTTTTTGCGCCGTTTTGTAACCGTGGACGAAACATGGATCCATCACAACACACCAGAGACCAAACAACAGTCAAAACAGTGGGTTTCTAAGGGTGAATCGGCGCCGAAGAAGGCCAAGGTGGGTTTGTCAGCCAATAAAGTGATGGCGACTGTTTTTTGGGATGCACGCGGGATAATCCACATTGACTACCTTCAAAAGGGAAGAACAATCAATGGGGAATATTTTGCCAACTTATTGGACCGATTCAATGACGATTTGAAAAAAAACCGACCTCATTTGGCCAAGAAAAAAGTTCTTTTCCACCAAGACAATGCAAGGGTGCACACATGTGCAGTTGCCATGGCAAAAATCCATGAATTGGGCTATGAATTACTCCCTCATCCGCCCTATTCTCCAGATTTGGCTCCGAGCGACTACTTCTTGTTCCCAAACCTGAAGAAATGGCTTGGTGGAAAAAGATTTGACTCCAATGATGAAGTCATCTCGCAAACAAAGGCCTATTTTGAGGACCTCGACAAATCATTTTTTTTGGAAGGGATAAAAAAATTGGAGAAGCGTTGGACAAAGTGTATAGAGCTCAAGGGAGACTACGTTGAAAAATAAAATTATTTTTTTATCAAAAAATCTGTGTTTTATTCCAAAAGTCACGGACTTATTGACCCGCCCTCGTATGTAAATATCACATACCCCAAAGGATACAAGAAAAATAAACCTTTATTAACAACCACCCATCACTGAGTATAGGCCTCCTCTCTTTTGTGCTGCTTCCCTGGTATGTGCGAGTCCCAAGACCTTACCCGCGATCTTCTGAATGTTATCCGCCCATCTGGTTGTAGGTCTGCCAACACTATAAAATCAACAGCATGTTTAAAATTTCAAGTTGTTTTTCATATTTTCGGTAAACGTAAATTATTTTGTTAGCTGAATCTCGTAGTTTAAGTTAGTGTAACCACACACGACCGCTACTAGTGAATTTTCATACATTCAGTGCCGGGTTGGCCACTAGCGGCGCGGGCGGTCGCGAATGGTCCGTGTGACTTATAACATTCTTCAGAACCAAAGTACCGTGTATTTTTATTATCAAACAGGAATTTCCTGTTTTTAATGAAATTCTGTTTAAATCTGCAAAAACTCAAAACTCAAACTCAAACTCAAAGCATTTATTTCAAATAAACCAATTACAGGCATTTTTGAATTGTCAAGGGGTCGGTCAGTCAGAAAGATGAAGCTAGTTGCCCATTCCAAAGCGTAGTAGGTACCTATGGAGAAGAACGGGCAAGAAACTCCATAAACCCTCTTTTAAATCAAAACATGGTTACAAAATATTGGTTACATCGTTCATGTTGAAATTATGCATGTGAGAACGATGCAGAACGTTAAAAGCGTCCGTAATAAAAAGACAAAAACAATTCAAGTATTAAATTAAATTAAAATAAGCCGTGGCAGCTAAGAAATGACCAGTCCCCACTGACGGCGCCCGTTCACGAACATGACGCATGGATCAGCACCATTCAGCTCAACCATTTTGAAGGGAACTGAATGATCCAACACACACGCCACCATCAGCGAGACATTAGAGTGAGCATGACATACTCTCAGCCGCCAGGGCACATTCAAGTTAATGAAAGAAAAACCTAGTAAATGGTAGCTTTATAGTAGGTATATAGTACTCACACATGTGCTATGCAATTATACAATACTAAAATATTGAATTTATACAATGCAAAGATAGTTTTTACGGCGGATAGTTTTTTTTTAGCAGCTCTAACAGTAGTTTCAAATGCTAATCAATTAGTTTATGCGCCCCTGTGGAGCAGGACCAGCTTTGAGCCAAGCATTTTTATCAGCGATGTAATCCACCAACTTATAATATGCTTGGCTGCATAGTGTGCGTTTTAAACAAGATTTGAATTTCGTTTCATTCAGTTGAAGTATATGGGGAGATATTTTATTGTAACATTTTAAACAGTACCCCATGAAAGATGCGTCAAGTTTGCAAAGGTCATATTAAATCAAACAGGCACAGGGATACGCAACTAAATATTTCCCGTTTCTAATTACAGTATGTAAATTCAGGACATAAATTCATATTCTATGGAACATTTAGGTTTTTTTCTTTGTCCCGGATCCGTAGGAACTGATAAACTAAGTGAATTATAATGTTCCGTCTGATGACTTCGTAGGCATTGGCTCGTAGACCTACGTGCTACGCCGGCCTACGTGGCTACGCGGCTACGCGTTTTGAGCTTTCGGGTCGTGGTCGTGCAGTTTTTAATAAATTGAATATTAATATTTCATGTTAATTATATTATTAACATAACATAACGCCTGTAATCCCCGAAGGGTTAAGCAGAGGTGCACCTATCGTACACCCGAATTTTGCCAATTATGTTTAAGTCCCATGTGACAGGGGGCGAGCCTATTGCCATCAACCGTGCACAAATCCAGACCCCGGGCTGCTACTGAGAAATTCCTCCTAAAAGAAAAACCCAATAACACTTTGCCCGACCTGGGAATCGAGAACCCAGGACCTCATGTTCAGCAGTTACTGTAGAGTACTAAACCAACGAGGCAACAAGTCAACAAGGAATTCATAATATAGTTTTTTTATTTTATTTGGAACAACAAACAAATATATAGCATACAAGCTAAAAATTAAATATATATGCCTCCTATTTACAAGAGTATAATAATAATTATAATTAAAAAAAAAGGGAAGAGCTCATAGGGCATCAAAAATTTGTCCGCATCGCTGTCAATGGGATAAGTGCCCAAAAGGCTGGCAACATTGCCACGTTGGATGGCAATGCTGATTCTTTGGGCTAAAACTAGGCCAGCCCTCTGGTCGTGTGAAGAGTCGATCAACCGCTTGGCGATGTCCCGAAATACTTGATGAGCACTGTGCCCCCAAGGCCCTAGTGTTTCAACCCCAAGCGGCTCAAACATATAGCTCCCAATAAGGTTGTTATATTTGCTCCGTTTGAGCGACCGCAGGGATAGGGCTATCACAGCTCGCCGTGCTAGGAAGATGGGATGGCGCGAGCGTGGCGACACAAGTTGCATCCCACACCAAAGGCCTACCCAGGTTCCAAGGCATTATGGTCATTCCATCTGGCTTGTTCCCATCGTCACGTGCCAAGCCATTGGGCAGCTGCTACAGCTGGCACCCCGGCGGTGACAAGAGCCCGACGGATGATGTCATTAATGCTGGCGTGACGTGCCATCCGACCAGCGCTCTTGCTGCAGGATTAATTATATCATTAACTGTGTTGATATTTTTGTATATAATAAGTACATAAACAATATTTTCATAAAGATAAAGAATATCTGGATGGAAACAACAGAAAAACTTCACTTAATTATCTGGTTCAACAACAATATCATCATAAAATACAATAATTAAAAAAGAAGTTTATTAAGGTTTAGTAAGCTAGATAGGAACTACTTAGCTGCAACAGGCTATTAATACATAGCCCGGGGCTACGCGCTGTGGCACGACCTATACCACGTGAAATAATGCTATGCGAAGCTGACGCTATTAATTTATTTACCTACTACAAAATACGGTGTTTTAAACTAAGAATTCCAAGAACGTTACGGTAACGGTATTTAAAAAGATACAATTCTCTCAGAAGAGCTTTAATGATGTCCGTGACTACCGCAGGACCACCACGCCAATCGCTTCCATATTTGGTAAATAATTGGTACTAATTAGTACTCGAACAACAAAATTGGTAGGTACCTTAGTAGTTTTCGAGAAAATCGTCTTTGACGGTGGTCCTGCGGTAGTCACGCTCCCTTCAGCAGGACCACGACGAGCGCCGAAACGGGCATGCCACAGCTATTCTAAGTATACAAATAACTAGTACCCATAAATGTGATTAATTTCGTAAAAAAAACAGAATTGAGACATTTGTATTTACCGAGAAATCAACGATGATAACTGTGCTTGTTTAGCAGGACCACGACTTTGAATGTTGATTCCAGGTTTATCGAACATCTCAACATATCGAACTGTGATCTGTAATTAATAAAACTTATTCGATTTATAGATGTGTTTTCGATTAAAAATACACCTACTACTTCATAACCTAGCTTTAATAAAATAGATATTGATTAGGTAGGTAACTAAAGATACACCCTCGGTCTACAGATAATGTCGGTGGAAATTTGATAAAATCGACTTCAGGTATTGAAAAAATACATACCTATTACCTATGTAATCCTTATAAACTTACATTATTAGCAACATATTGTTACTGCAGTAAATTAGGTTTTTAATACATACTTAGGTACAGCTTGCAGCAACGGTAAATTAGAAGGAAATACATAAATAAGAAATACCTATCGCTCTTTAATGATATTCATATAACAACACAGAAGGTAGGTACTTACAAAACAGCAAAACAATTATTTGATTACCCTACCTACCCACGTCATTAACAAAGGTATCACAGGCCATGGGTAATTATAAGTTTTTTTTTGTTTTCTTAATAGTACCTATATAGGTTCATAGTTGGTATAAAAATTATAGATATTGAACTATTGTTAATACTATTCCGACATCCATAAATGTATGTGCACGAATGTGCATCTCTTAAACAGCTCTATACCATTGACAACTTAATTTGGTCGGGTAATACGCGGAGATTTAGTATGGAAAAGTAATGAAAGCTAATTTCTCTAAAATACACCACTTAGGAATCTGAATTTTTGGTCACTATAACTTCTTAAGGAGTACTAATTTTTGTATAAATATGGGAAGAAATCACAGAGTTTTTAATAGGGAAATCTTGAAATTAAATTTTAACACCGTAACTACCGCCACCCCACCAATGGCATGGTATATCTTGTAAACTACTGGAGTACTAATTTTGAATTTTGGGTAATAATTTTATCTTGCAGGGTACAAATTTTCTATGTAGATTTGGGGAAAGCGACAAGCTCCCGAAACCTGGAATCAACATTCAAAGTCCTGCTGAACGAGCGCGCGAAAGTTATCTTCGTTGATTTATCGGTAAGTACAAATTTTTCAGTTCTATTTTTTTTACGAAATGAATCACATTTATGCATTTATTTCAAATAAATCAATTACAGGCACTTCTGAATTGTCAGGGGTCGGTCAGTCAGAAAGATGAAGCCAGTTGCCCATTCAAAAGCATAGTAGGTACGTATGGAGAAGAACGTGCAAGAAACTCCATGCACACTCTTTTAAATCAAAACATTGTTACAAAAAATTGGTTACATCATTCATTTGAACAAATGGATGAAACATTTGAAAAATTTGGTCAAATCATACACATGAGAACGATGTAGAAAGACGTGCTTGTTAAAAGCGTCCGTAATAGGTAAAAAGATGAAAAAGAAGAGAAACTAAATCTCCGTAATAGACAAGAAATTAAATGGGGATAGCAAAAAAAAAAAAAAATTGCTTGTTGGCAAGGTAATAGCGGATTTGACTACCCCCAGTGGTACCTACATCAAACGATAAACTCGTCATAATCTTAATATTTCATTAATCAATCTTGTTTAATTTTGTTTTAAAATATTATACAAAAATAGGACAACAACATATAACAATAACAACAAGACACATGGTGTTATACAACCTTACGAGTTAAAACTACTACAAAAAGCCGGCCAAGTTCCGTACCGCCGTACAATATTTAACACAAAACTATAAAAAAAAATTTTTTTTTTTTTTTGCGGTGGGTTTGCTCTTGACTCTAGTCTAGGTCAGAGATGACAGAAACAAAGTCGACGATGGAGTGAGCTTACCCAGAAGAAGCCTGTACCCTTAAGTTTCTTGTATGGGACCACCTTTAATTTTTTACTTAATTCTATTTTTGTTGAGGATTGCTGGTGGCAGCAGGTTGCTTATTATTTGTTATTATAGCGGCAATAGAAATAAACACTGAAAATTTCTACCGTCTACCTGTTACGGTTCATGAGATATAGCCCGCTGACAAACAGAATGACTGACGGACGGACCGACAGCGGAGGCTTAGTTATTACTAAGCCTCCGCTGTCCATCCGGGTTCCGATGGCATCCTTTGGCTACGGAACCCTAAAGAGCATCTTCAAAAAATCCGAATTCCATTAAAACTTTTTTCTTCATTAACTTATAATTAGAAAAATCCGCTTTTTTTAATTCAGCTACGACAATGTCAGGGGCGTTCAACTTATGTAGATATTGTTTACTAAAACCTGTACTACTTGCAAATGGGCCGCTTTGTCTCATCCTTAAGATTTATAGGCTGAATACAGACGAACTAATATTCAAGTTGAGTTGAGAAAAACATGCAGGGCGCATGCGCGAACTCGACCAATGTTGTTCCCGTGCTATGGACAGTGCGTGACGGGCGCTCGAGACGCGGTAGGGAGGGGATCGCTGTCGATACTACCGAGTCGATGACTGATAAGATATTTTTGTTTTTGAGGGATGTAGATTTTGGTTTGCTGTAATTAATCTGTGTGTCACATGCAATGTTTGATTGTAAAAAGTTCTAAATATTTGAGTGGGCTGCATCTAGGAGACATCGACTTCGTTCTGTGGGATATGGAAAATTATGTTATCTAACAAGAGCATTAATTGTTATTGTTAAGGCCAGGTAGACAATTTTTGTTGCCAGGTCAGTAGCAAAAATAAGCAATCCTTCTTTTGAAAATCGTAAATCTGTTGTTGTCGAGCCATGTCTCTCGCCAATTCATGACTAAAACATAAACCGTATCCATAAGATAGCCCTTCCATTTGACTACACATTTTTTTTGCAATAAAAACCTTACATTCGTAAAAACACTGCAAGGCGTTTATTGCAGTGTTTATTTGTTCCGCGCGACCGTAAGATATTGTTTTCGATAGCGAGCATTATTGCGAACAATAAAAGTCGAGATCTCGGTACGTCCCTAACGGCAGATTTCACCAATGTTCAGTGTGATAAAATGGTTGGGACGGGCGGACTGAAACGCGCGCTCCGCGAGCCAAGCCCGCCAAAGGAAAATTCAAATTTCAATCTTTAAAAAAAAAAAAAAAACTGTGCCAGCAACAAAAAATGTGTAATTTAAATTCGGAATATTAAAAAAAAAAATTATTTGCTGTGACATTAGGATTGTGTAAGTTTTGCGAACAATTTAAAAACTGTTTGGTGATTGGTTGATTTTTTTTTGTTGAGAAAACAAATTAAGTATGTGTAACTTACTGTTAAAGAACTGAATTGTGTTTCTTGGCCGTTATGGAACCTTCTTATAAGGTAAGTGGAATATTTATTTTCATGTGTGTTTCCTTCCTGCTATAGAAAAGTTATGAAAGTTTCTGACTTCCTGCTTCTGAAATTGAATTTGTATGGTTTCTATATTTGATGTTTCCTTTAGAATATTTTTGCACTTTAGGTAGGTACCTGCATTATTATTATTGATATATTATAGTAGGGAACCAGCAAGTTATTTAGTATAATTTAAAATTATACATGTTTTTTTGTCGTTTTGGTATAAAATATAGCGGGAGTTCTTTAAATGCTCAGATGGTATTAATATGAAAATATCAAATTTGATTATCTTGTAAAAAAACATAATCGTTATTTGACTCTTATACCTGCAGTTTTTCCGCGTACCTTTCATATTTATAACTAACTTGAAGATTAAACAAACCAAACAATTTAAGCCGACTTCCTACGCTCTTATTTAATCGAGCAATTTCCTATAAACGGCCCCTAATTAAGTTTAATTTGTAAGCGAAAATAATTAATGAAACCATTTAACAGTCACCTCAGTTAAATTGACGCTATTTGAAGATATTCCGGGGAATAATAACCGGTTGATTGCGATTGATGACGGCTCTAATTTTGACGATATTCACTCTTAAATGGAGTAAGAATATTAAATGTATGAACTGTTTCGACTAAGCTGTTTCCTAAAGATCCTGGCGTCCTGGTATCTTTCGAAGTCTTAATAAGTACGCGATTAAGCCAGGATTACGATCTCACCTAAACGTTCGCCAAGAAGCTTCATTAACATCTTTATTAAGTACTCTTATTTAATTTAAGAAAGCTTCATATGGTCATTAGTTTTTGATAGAAATACGTTGTTAGAGAACGACTCTAGGATGTTACGTCACACGTTACATTCATGAATGGAGGATCGAATGAACTTGCTTTAATACATTGAATGCTTCGTTTGACAATTTAAAGACGGTATTTGAGAAATAATTTGATATCTAGATAACAACTCTTTTTTATGTACCTACACCATAAAAATTACAGATGTAAAAAAAAATATACATGGGATGACACAATGGGCGAGTATGTTTTGTGAATGGATAGGTATTTACCTAATACTATTGCAAAATGCGAGTTCAGTTTTTTATATAATAAAATTTATTTGAAACTTTTAAAAAAAATTTTTTTTTTTTTTTTTTTTTTTTATTGGGGTCCTTCGTCTATAATCGGGTCATTATTTGGGGTGACATAAAAAGTGGTTATTTTTATTAAATTTGTTTTATTATGAACGAGAACACTCGTATTAATGACAGAAAAAAATAGAATTAAAGATGGTTATTGAAAAATCTCAATAAAACATTTTTTGTTGGTAACGAAAGTGATCATAAAGACCACGAAAAATAACACTTTTATGAATCATAATCAGTCTTTTAATTTAAACCTCTGTTGAGCCTTAACCAATGGTACATATAAAAATAGGAACAATAATTACTGAGAGATCAATGAACTTAAATAATAATTTGTCATGAAAAAAAAAAACGCTTTGGCCACGAAAGTGATGTCTATGTTACCTAACTAAATTAATCTTGATTTGAATAACTCAACCGAATCTAAAAAATTGGAAAATCCAAAAGTGCACGCCTCATAATCTCATTCAATTCTATAAAATATAAAAATATAAATAGATGTACAGTCTTGTAGTTTTCGTTTTTTATTAATTGTAATTAAACGACACTGAATTAATTAGCCATTTGCATTCAGTGACCTACAATTGTCGATTAGAATTAAAAAAAAAAAAAAATAACTCAAATAATGGATTTTTTCACAAGTTACAGTGTTTCCGGGTTTCACACATGACGGACAGGATTTTTTTTTGACCTATTTTGGTGTTTTTTCCCAATTCTATTGCAGTAAATCAATTTAAAAAGTATGAAATTAATCTCCATTAAATTATCTCGACAATAGTATGCAAAATATCTTGATTCCGTGAACTAACAAGGCTATAATAATAAAAATAGCCGCCAAAATGAGGCGAAAAAAATTTTTCGATCGTAAAGCACTCTCTGATGCTTCGCATCATGAGTCGTGCAAAAAACGGTTATTACGAGGATTTTTACGGGGATACGGTGCTCCTGCATAACATATAATAGGTCTTTACCTATGAAATTGCCGTTTTGTATGAAAAAATTTAAACGAATTTTTTTCATGAATTTTTTATTTGTATTAATCGAAGTAATCACCCATGCAATCAATGCATCTTTGCCATCGCAGTGGCAGTTTATTGATGCCCTTCTTAAAGAAATCAGCTGGACGGGAGGCAACAAATTCTTCAAAGGCATTTTGTACTGCCTCTCGGGTATTAATTTTTTTTCCCGCCAAGAAGTTATCCAAATTCTGGAAAAAGTAGTAGTCTGTAGGCGCAAGGTCTGGTGAGTAGGGCGGATGACGGAGAGCTTCCAACCCCAGTTCTTGCAACTTGGAGACCGTCTGCTGTGCAGTATGAGGTCGCGCGTTGTCGTGCAGGAGCAGCGGAGACGAGCGATTGACCAATGCTGGTTGGAGATGCGCCAGCTTCTCCATCATTGTGTTCAGTTCTTCACAGTACACATCTGCAGTAATGCTCACCCCGTTTGGTAAGAAGCTGTGATGAATCACACCGGCGCTAGACCACCAAACAGTGACCATCACTTTTCTAGGGGTAAGTTTTCGTTTAGGGCATTGTTTAGGTGCTGAACCAGGATCCAACCAACTTGCTGAGCGCTTACGGTTATCAAACAGAATCCATTTTTCATCGCAGGTAACAATGCGGTTCAAAATTCCTTCATTTGTGTGTCTGTTGAGCAGTGCAAGGCACGTCTCGACGCGTACTTCGCGCTGGCGATCATTGAGTTCGTGGGGCACCCATTTGTCAAGCTTTTTTACCTTGCCAATTTGACGCAAATGGACCAATATTGTTTTGACGCTAACGTCGAAAGCTGCTGCTAATTCAGCCGTAGATTGTGTATCGTCAGCTTCCACAATCGCCTTTAATTCGTCATTGTCGACCAAAGTCTTCGGACGACCGCGAGGTTCATTTTTCAGGTCGAAATTTCCAGAACGGAAGCGAGCAAACCAATAACAGGTGGTGCGTTGGTTTGTAGTGTTAGCTCCGTAAACGTCGTTGATGTTGCGTGCCGCTTGTGCCGCGTTGCTGCCACGACGGTACTCATATTCCATAATTACTCGAATTTTTAACGTATCCATGATGACGAAAAAGATTGAAATGCGATGAAAATGTAACACTAATCAATAAAGAAATGACTACTTTTAGAAAAAAAAATCCATGTTTTTAAAATAAAATTAATTTGAAATTAGAATTCTTAGCCAAACAAAAATTATTTTGATTTGAAATGGCCAGTACTGCAGAACGGCAATTTCATAGGTAAAGACCTAATATCAAGACTGTTAGTTGAAGGTCTATGAGTACGAAGACAAAGCCTATACGCTATGTGGATGTTTGGGCCCGAATTCGGTGTTTCAGAAGGTGATAGCGAGCCTGCAGCACTTGCGATATCTGAATCCAACACAGAAGCCCCGTTGATCTTGCTGAGATCTTTTTCGAGCTTTTCTTTTGACTTCTTCTAAGGCAGATGGATTATTTTTCATTTTCTCTCTTAACTTCCATTGTCTTTTGCGCTCGTTTTTTGGGCTTTTTCTCTTCATCAGTAGTTTTGTTGCGAGTTCTGGCCATAGCTGTAAGAAATATATTTTTATTTTTTGATAAATCATAATTATCGTTACTAAATATCTTAAGGAAAGTTAAAATGTTGACCAATTGAGGTAGCTTGAGGTGTTGGCGACTGTACCACCCTTATTCAATAAAATGATCTAATTAAGAACATAAGAAATCAAAGGATGCTGGCTTCAGCGGCGGTGTTATTAAGTCGGCATTAATAAGAAAAAACCCTCTTCAATCATAGTTATCTTATTTCGTGGTCATCGATCACTTTTGTAATCCTTGTGACCACGATAGTGATGAGAAAACACTTTACCGGTTGTAGTATGAAACAGTTTTGAGGTTAGAAATAATGCAATAGCCTATTTGCAACACATCCTTAAATCGAACAGAACATGCGTTTAATTCTATTTATTAATTAATAATTTACCTAAACACAGCTATCACGAAAGTGATACACGATCTTTGACACAAACTTTTTAACACACAGAATATGTTTTTACACAAAAACCTTAATCAACATTTTTTTGCGATGTTATGACAGCCAATTATGGTGTTGCCTACTAACAAAAATATTTTAGGTTGAACATATATTTAGGAAAAAATGAAAAATGAGTAACCACGAAGGTGATGATGGTTTTCGAAACAACAGAAATCGTAAAAAAAATACAAGTTTTAAGTCTGTTTATTTTTTGTCATTCATTTAAGATATAGTAATCTAAATTATTCATTACTAAAATCTAACGAAAAATTCCGTTTTCACAAAGATTATATTTTTAATAAACGCGAGAAGTCTAGGTATATCACCTGAACCAATCTATTAAATTACACGAAAGTGTTCAATATTAATAAATATTTAAACAAACATACAGTAATAAATAAAGTAAATTTCAGTTATAATTTAAATCAATACATACTCATTTCTAACTGCTTTGTAATTTTTTACGCTTGAACAAAATTTTACCACCTCAAATAATGACCCAATCGGGCTATGATAATTATTACGTTAATGATGCGACTAATGTCATCATAACTTTTACTAAATATGCGGATTCTGTACCACAACAGCCTTCAAATTATCTAACTGAAAACATTTTGCAGAAAATGCGAAAGTAAATAGAAAATATGTACATACTTATAGTATAAATATTTGTTTTCTTACATTTCATTAAATAATACAAAAACTACGATCTCAAATACTCATTTTAATTGGACACTTTTATGCACTTCTTTGCAGTTAATTTAAAAATCTTTCAACCTCTTGGCTCATTAATGATATAATATATTTTTTTTAGGTACATAAAGGTTTTGTAGTACATGAGGGACTATTAAAGTATGCATTATTAATAACATAGTGCAGGTACAACGAATTATTGTCGCTCTCCTAGCTAGAACACTGAGTAATCTGTATTTAGGAGAAACAGTTTCGACTCCCAATTTGAGTATCACAAATCACTATACACAACTCTTCAGTAACTGCATATTCTTTAAATTGAAAACTTCGTTCAGATCGCTAACAAGAAGTTAATACAAGTACTTCAACTACTCGACTAGGAAACTTATAAGTTAACGGTGCCCTAGGGGGAAATACTACCATTACCTACTACTACTGTTCAAGAAGAAATCAGCGTTTCTATAAGATTTTCAACTAAATTCGAGTACCTAGTTGCGAAAGTTTAGCTATTCAAGATGTCTGCAAGAATAATTAATGTTTTCACGTGAAATATTTAAAAAAGGAAGTTTTTATTAAAAAGTTACATAACCCTATTTTTCTTTATTTTTTTTCTTTCTTTACATCCAACATAACGCCTGTATTCTACGAAGGGCTAGGCAGAGGTGTACCTATAGTACATCCACATTTCGCCAGTTATGTTTAAGTCCCATGTAATAAGTGGCGGTTGCCATCAACCGGTCACAAATCCAAACTCCGGGCTGCTACTGAGAAATTTCAGATGGAAAAACCCAAGACCACTTTGCTCGACCCGGGAATCGAACCCAGGACCTCATGCTCAGCAGTAGTGTAAAAATAAAAGAAAAAATAAGTGTGTGTAGTTATAGAAAAAAAAAATGTTTATTTGCTTATGGTGAGTTGTTACAGAATAATGTTTGCTTCTAGGTAGGTACATTCTACAATCGGTATCTATGCAAAAAATAAACCGCGCGAACACGCTTTTGTATAGTAAATTGCGTCCATGTTTCGAAGTCAAAGTCACAATATTTATTTGGAACAAGCTGTTCGTACCCGACGTCGCCCGGGGTGAATTTTATACAAAAATAGCATCACAATTTCCGACATTCCCGGTAGATTTTCCAAAAAAAATCTTTTATACAGACCTTGTCCTAACAATTACAAAACACAACAAAATTGCCAAATAGGTGCAGCCGCTTTGAAGTGATGTGCGGATAAACATTTATGGCAATAGATTTTTATTTATTTATACATAAGCACTTATATTGTACTTTCGTACGTCAAAAGTCGTGGTCACGGGGTTACTTATTTATTTATTCAGTAGTACACATACATTTTATATATTTAAGACATGACTTGATTCGTAATAGACACGAGCGGCAAATTTTTCATCAGATGATCATAAGATGTCATCAACCACAGCGGCTCTGTGATCAATGGCACTGAAAACGTTTAACTTTGGCTAAAATGTGACATTTAAAAGATGCCAACAGTTTTGCTCGATATTTGACGATTGTTATCTTCGCTCGATATTCTGGGTTTTTACGATCAATAAGATCTTTCAACTTTTTTTTGTTGAGACGGTTTTGTTCTTGACTCGCCTAGGTCGGAGATGACAGAGACAAAGTCGACGATGGAGTGAGCTTACCCAGAAGAAGCCTGTTCACTCTCATTTTGAAGAGATTTGGGTTGTATGCGTTCGGAAACACAGGCGCAGGTAGAGAATTCCACTCTTTTGCTGTGCGGATTATAAAAGATATTTGGAAAAGCTTTCTACGGATTTGGTCGATTTTATCGATCGTTACTGTCGCCTGTTAACGATCGATGAATATCAAGTTTCAATGCGAGCTTCACTGTCTTGTAGATTAATTGAGTGACACAAGCCATTCATAGCGACGATCGACAAAAAATTATAATAAGTCGATCGGTTTTTGCTTACGCATTTACTCGATTTTGTTTGACCACACGTTTGGATAATAAAATCGAAAAAATCTAGCAAACTTGGATTGTTTCACTGCAGGGCAGCGCTCTAAAGCTGCGTCCACATATGATTTTTTGTCCGTACCGTTCCTCCATTCCGTATCCGCGTCGCGATTCAAGAACGCTAGTTTGGACGCGAGGGATCGGGTCGTACATCGATGCATTCTGAGGCGCCTTAACGCCGTACCGTTCCGAACGGCGTTCTTAGGTCGCGTCGCGGATAAGGAAGGTAGGAACGGTACGGACAGACGAATATGTCTAGACGCGGCTTAAAGCTCGTCCCGCAATTTGCTGAAATAAAATAATAGGGACAATTAATTCCCAATAAACCGATCACTAATAAATCCTGACCAAACATTATTCAGTATTGTGTCACAAAATTTATGACATTTCATTAATATCATTTGCTCCAGCTCGAATCACAAGTGGGTGGTGACACCGCGTAGGTGTAATGGGAATATACGTAGGCATACCTATTGTTTATACCATTTTATTAGGTTCCAATGATAATATCGAGGATGCCAAGCTCCGGGTGGGATGGGGTAAATTGGATACGTAACGTGATATTTTTGTACCATTATATTTTTGACATGATAACGTCTTATAAATCGATGAACGCCGGCTGCACGCACGAAAAAGCATGACTCATTGTCACGTTCCGCCATGACATTATCACGTAAAATTATAGTCCGTAAACCGACTTTTTTTGTATATTTTGTAGATTTATTGTCAGATGCCACAGTGTCCTTTTTATAGCAAAGAGTCTAGGACCAAATTACATCTTACACTTCAGGAAAAAAAAAAACCTGTGAGCTAATTTTAACCTGTTTGCGAAGCGTGGTGAATATTAATTCATTAGTTTTAGGTACCCTGTTTAGTAGAAAGAAAGATGAAAAAAAAAATAGCAAAACATGTTTATTTTGTCACAGAAACACGTGCATATAGAAATACAAGTTAGCTTGAATACCAACATAATACTTAAAACAAAACAGATATACAGGGTGATTGGTAATTTAACGTATTTCTTCCAGGACGTGATAGTGTGGCTTATTTGCAACAATTAAGCAGTCTTTAAAGCCTAAGCAAAAATTCATGGAATTCGAGACAAACCCAATTTAGATGTTTTTTTTTAAATTTCCCAGAATTCGCTACTAAATATCACTTTTCTCTAAACTCTCAAATTGAATGGCCTTCATTGCTATGCCATTAGGTGCCTAATACTTTAACACACCTTTCGATGTAACAACATTTTCTAATACAATAAACAGTTAAAAAAATTAAAAAGGAAAAAAATTACTAACCATTTTCAAAAACCATCTACGTACATGAACTTTGACAGCAGTTATATCAAAATTTTACTATAGCATTAAGCGTAAAAATTACAGTGAAAACATCTTCATTTAATCAGCTATATAACGACAAACAAAAATAAAAAAATATATTTAGGGTTGCCCATGAAACAGTCGATAATGCTGACAAAAGTTCAATTTGCTAATTATTGAAATATTTATAAATTGACTGATGATCAAATTAATTAACTGGTTTATGTTTTATGTGTATGGTTTTTGAACATGTTTCAGTTATTTAAGATTTTGACAAATAATCTTTTATTTATCATGTCATTAATATGCATTTTAGACTCTTTGCATAATTAGTTTGTTGTTTAAGAGAAAGACCAAGACCGTAATGTTTGACGAGGGTTTGGTGATTGTTGTTAATAGAATAAAAGAGTTCGCAGCTGCCAACTTTGTGCCTATGACAACTTGTTACGACATCCAGTAGTAATGGTTCAACCCTCCAATCAATTAACTCAGTTTATCGCAATTCATAGCTGGACTTTGATCTCTCCCGAGCTACATGCATGATATAAAATGTTGTGCTGCACCAGCCCTTTCAGAAATTATGAAAGCCATTGCTGTTTGTTACTTAGATCATCTTAACTCGTCTGGTATTGCCAGTGCACGTTTTAATAAAAAGTTACTTCTTTTAAAAAAGCTTCAAAATTACGAGTTCATAAAAATATTAAGAGTTTGTACGTGTAGAGAAGTTTAAAAACACGCGTACTAAGTCGAGTAATCTGTGATTAGCTCATCGACTGCGAACAATACTAACCACTCGAAAGTGGCGTCTAAACTTACGACTTGGCTACGTAGGATGAATTGTCGTGTGGTGGAAAGATAAACGGATAATATAAACCAGTTAATTAATTCGATTATCAATTATTTATATTTCAACAATTACCAAATTCGACCTTTGCCAGCATTATCGTCTGTTTCATGGGCAACCCTAAATCATTTTAATTTTTTGTACCTCGTAAGATAGCTGATTAAATGAAGATGTCTTCCACGTAAGTTTTTTTCTATGATATAACTGGTGTCAAAGTACATGTACAGTCGCCAGCAGGTCAAGCTACACGAAACTGTCAAATTTCTCCAAACGATTTTAAACCTTAATGTGTTGATTTATAAGTTCAAAATTGAATGAGAAAATCAGACAGTTTGTGGTGTGCTGGCGACTGTACGTAGATGATTTTTGAAAATTGTTATTAAACTTCTTCCTATTACTGTTTTAGAAAATTTGGTATATCCGAAAGGGTTGTTAAAATATTAGGCACCTCATGGAATAGCAATAAAGGCCATTTAATTTGAGAGTTTAGAGAAAACTGATATTTTGTAGCAACACATAACATAACATCACGCCTGTAATCCCCGTGGGTTAGGCAGAGGTGTACCTATAGCACACCCACATTTCGCCAGTTGTGTGTTGTGTGTGTAGTTGTATGTTAGTTGGTTCGGCATTTAGTGGCCAATTCTGGGAAATTTTCAAAAATACATGAAAATTGGGTTTTCTCAAATTCCATGAATTTTCGCCTCGGCGATATGGGGGGCTTAATTGTTGCAAATAGGTCACACTATCAGGTCCTGGAAGGAATACGTCAAATTACAAGTCATCTTGTATAATAAAAAAACCGCTGTTACATCTGCGATGGTTCGTGTTGGTACCTTAATTTTTTGAATAATACCTATAAAATAGCACGGAGAAAAGTACATAGCAGACAGCTGTCTTAAACTCATTTTCCAGCGGTCATTCTCGAAACTTTCGTTAAATGCAACTTTCTTCACCAGATTGCCTAGACAAAGTAACATTTGATTAGCGATGACGCTAGTAGAAAAGCCAAAAAAATTATGGAGATGACATAAGCTATCGAAATGTCACGTGATTATAGGTCAACGAATAGAAATTAGCTAGACAATGTTAACATCATTCGATTGTATGAAACGAATCGACAGAGACGAATGATTACTTCCATAGAGATGCGTAGCCAAGTGGCACTTTTTGACAAGCATGATCGCTAGTTTTCGATTCGTATGATGGATACATTAGCGAAAGCGACAGCGATTGTGGCGATTGCTCGCTGAATCGCTCCGAAGCGAATGCCATTTGTCTAGGCGCTCTAGCATTTAATAGCCGTTGCTCGACCGGATGACTTTGTGTGTATGTAGTGGGCCTAAAGGCTATCCGTAGAGGTTTTATACTCGAATGTGCCGACGAAAAATTACTTTTGTTTTCTTTTCCGATACATTTCAATTTATTGGAATGCTATAGTTACCTACTGTTGCCTTGGACACAGATGTTTTTGATTAAGAGAATTCAATTCTATGAGAGTAGTTGTTAATTGTGTTGTATCTTAAAGGCAAAAGCATTTTTTTGTGATATCTTTGGTGATACAATTAGGTCTGAAACTTATTCTAATGGTGATTTAAAAATATACCCATTATGGCTAACTTACATTTGAAATAAATGTACCGAGTTTAGTTCAAGTAGCAATAAGTTATGTGTCCAAACGTCAGCCTAAAAGTGACAAGTTTTCATTGTGAAGTGTCATGTATAGACATCGAGGGACTTCGCTACAGTATGCTCCTATCTAATGCAAATGTAAATTAACAATTACGGCCGTACTCAATAACCTATTTTCAATGAAAGACAGATCGCTATTGACGATAGATAGTATAATTCTATCTGTCCTTGAATGCCGTCTCACAATCATCGATAAAGGCTATCCGTAATTGGCTGTAAGATTGTTTTTTTGTTTATTAAGTGAAATTGTTAAAGAGCTGTGGTTTTTATGAATAAATAAATAAATCTATTTAATGAAAACAATAGATATGGTTCTATACTTTCCCCTCCCATGCGTTCCGTTACATATTTTTAACCTTTTTATAAAAAAAAACTTCTTTAAATTTAAATTCTTAAATTACTGGATTATATTATATAATTTATATTAAATTAAAAGCTTGTAAGTAAGTATTACATTACACAACATTTTACTGCATTTTGCTGAAAAAATTGTTAACGCCTGAGAGGAGAAATGAAACGTAATTGACAGTTTGACATGTGAAACACCAAACATTGTTGAGGTTACTTTTAAACTAAGTTATATTTCGGTGTTTTAATTACTCACTGCTGTTATAATTGAACGAAATCAATATGTAAGTTCATGAAAACTTAATTTGCTATTATATTATTATGGCCAATGCGGCATTTATAAGTTCTTTTAATTTGAAGATTTTAAAGATCATTTTCATGTCAAAAAAAAAAATCCAATCGGATAACTCTGTTACGATTTTAAATTCAGTTTCGGTTAACGTACTTTCACTTGAATCCGACATGTTTTAAATGATTATTTATAATAGATAGACCTATTTATCATCTTTAGTAACCCGGTAAGATTCCTTAATCTCTGATAGATTATTGGGACGTTGAAACCAGAGAGAGATAGGTTTTTCTATCTCCAGTACGCTATAATTGGTGTTTTTTTACTCTAGTCTAGGTCAGATATGACAGAGACAAAGTCGACGATGGAGTGAGCTTACCCAGAAGAAGCCTGTTCACTCTCACTTTGAAGAGATTTGGGTTGTATGCGGTCGGAAACACAGACGCAGGTAGAGAGTTCCACTCTTTTGCTGTGCGCATTATAAAAGATGTTTGGAAGCGCTTAGTGCGAATTGGTGGAATAGCAACTAGGTAGGGATGGTAACTTGCAGTGCCCCTAGATGTCCGATGGTAGAAGGGGGCCAGTGGAATGAGGTCGTGGAGTTCTTGGGCACACTCTCCAAAGTACAATCTGTAGAAGACCAAAAGCAGGCAACCTTGCGGCGATGAGCCAAGCTGTGAAGCTTGGCATCCACTAGTATTATGTCGCCAATGAGTCTCTTAGCTCTGCGTTCCACCGACTCAAGCGCGGCAAGTATATAATCTTCTTACGTTAGGCATTACCTTAGACATTGCTTATTTATTTATGAAGGTACATCAACAGCTTCTGTATTAAACATATATCTTAATAGGCAATAATAGTCAGTAAAAACCTGCAACAGTCACATTTTTTAATTGCACGAGCACTTTGTAATTCTACGAACGAAAAAGTAACTGTTTTTTCGCAGAATTTTTGTTAACATATTGTTTCAGATTTCATGTGGTTATTATTTTCGGGAAGTTTTCGTCAGAATATCCTTTTAAATTTAATTATTTTCATACAGTAGAGTAGGTTTTTTTAATGATTTATCAATATGCATGAACTTTTAATTCCCGTTGACGCGAATATCTCTTTTCTTTCCAATACAAACAAATTGCTGCGTTTTGTAATTAATCATTTAAACTGGGTCAAATATTTTTGATGTGAAACATCTCGTGCGCGTTGTGAGTAAAACAGACTCGTATGCCGTGACGGCAAACGGCATGACGCTGCCATATATACCGTCATGCCCCGTCATAGCAGAAATATAATATATATCTTTCTTCTCCATATTTATTTACTAGTTTTTCTTTAATTATGAATTCTTTCAATAACCATTAATTTCGATGTTTCACATCTGCCGGGCGTCCCGTGTCGGCTAACTTTCTTTTTCTTTTTAAAGTGAAAACTTCTTTAGGCGCGTTGAGCACTTTTTGGGTGAACAAAAATCATGGAACTCGCGTAATCGTCACCGAACGCTTTCCATGAGCTATATGTATACTGTGTATATATGTGTACTTATACATCGTCACCGCACGCTTCGACGATACAATTCACAAGTTACTTAGTTTTCACTTCTATCGGCAGTCCCCAAAGACTGCCCCGAATTTTTTTTATGCGTGAGTTGCGCCAATCTGATTCCTAACTGTTCAAATAAAGATTGCACGCCTGCTCGCAATGTACCTACCACAAGGGGTAATAAAATACCTGCCCTAAATTCCCCTCCCGGAAATAAATCAGTGACCGACTATGACGTGCAAAAATCGTGCAAGACGTTATCAAAAGAGAGTTTGCTGCTATGTATAACATTTAAATAATTCTACTATAAGTATAATCAACAAGGAATTGGAGACAATAGGGAAAGAGGTGAGAGAATTGAGCTTATAACTTTACTTCCATACCAATAAAAAAGAAAAGAAATTCCAAGCTGAACATGTTGCTTTAAAGGATAACAACTACCTTCATCTTGCTGACTGACCGACCCCTTGACAATTCAAAATTCACTTTAATTGGTTTATTTAAAATAAATGCTTTTAGTTTGGTACTGTGAGGGAATTAAAGGAAGAAAGCTTTTCAATTGGGTATTCCCCAATTGAAAAGCTTTAACTCAGAATTGAATCAGCTTCTTAATTATATGGAGCAGCAAGCGCGGTTCAACAACCCTGAGATACAATGTTTTCATAAAAACAAACAGGAAAACCTATACCCCGTTATTAAGCAGCTGGGTTCTGTAGTCAATTGTGAATTGAAGGATACCGACATTCTACACTGTACCCGGTACTGCTAAGCTCCAAACTGATAGTTCTCGTCCTCGGTTTGTTGTGGTTCGGCTAGCCTCACCACGAATTCGGGATCAGCTCGATGCCTGCCCTAGGGCCGATGCCTGCCAGGGTCGCGGATTGTTCAAAAGAGTTACCGTGGCCCTGGCACACAGGCAACTGAAGGAACACGGATGGGTTTTAGTCAGTAAAAGTCTGACAAGCCCTCCCGCTCCACTCAGAGCGGGAGAAGTTATTTGAAGATTTCCCACTCAATAAAAAAGCTACTGGCCGCAGTTATAGATTACAACAAAAGTAATACAAACAAAAAGCATAATGTTGCAGACTATGGACTTGCTGGTAAAACATCCCCAATTTATATTGTGGAACACTTATCTTCTTCCAATAAATCTCTTCATGCTGCCGCAAGGCTGAAGGCCTAGGAAAAGGGCTATAAGTATGTTTGGGTGAGAAACGGCGGGATTTTTGTGAGAAAAGCTGACGGCGAGGGACATATTCTGATTAATAATTTGGACACTATAAAAAGATTATGTTACGTTGTAATATATATTTTTACTCATTGTTTCTTTTGCTTGCTATACGAAATAACTTAAAAACAAAACTCAAATCCTTAAAAAATTATTACCGAAATAGTCGTGGCCTACGAACTAAGTCCCATGTTTTCTATAGGAATTTATGCTGTAACGCCTGTGACGTAATTATGTTATCAGAGACTTGGCTTAATAGTTCTGTTCTGAGCAGCGAGCTGTTTGACGACAGGTACGTAGTCTATAGAAGGCACAGGAATAGTATATATTTAACAGGAGGAAAAAAGAGGGAGGAGAGGTTTGATAGCTATTAAGAAAAGTATCAAGTCCAAACGAGTAAAAGACTCGGAGAGTAATTGCGAAGATCTCTGGGTTACTGTAGAGCTGCCATGGACACGAATTATCAGTCTAATAGCTCTCTGCGCAGTATAATAGGTCTTTACCTATGAAATTGCCGTTTTGTATGAAAAAATTTAAACGAATTTTTTTCATGAATTTTTTATTTGTATTAATCGAAGTAATCACCCATGCAATCAATGCATCTTTGCCATCGCAGTGGCAGTTTATTGATGCCCTTCTTAAAGAAATCAGCTGGACGGGAGGCAACAAATTCTTCAAAGGCATTTTGTACTGCCTCTCGGGTATTAAATTTTTTTCCCGCCAAGAAGTTATCCAAATTCTGGAAAAAGTTGTAGTCTGTAGGCGCAAGGTCTGGTGAGTAGGGCGGATGACGGAGAGCTTCCAACCCCAGTTCTTGCAACTTGGAGACCGTCTGCTGTGCAGTATGAGGTCGCGCGTTGTCGTGCAGGAGCAGCGGAGACGAGCGATTGACCAATGCTGGTTGGAGATGCGCCAGCTTCTCCATCATTGTGTTCAGTTCTTCACAGTACACATCTGCAGTAATGCTCACCCCGTTTGGTAAGAAGCTGTGATGAATCACACCGGCGCTAGACCACCAAACAGTGACCATCACTTTTCTAGGGGTAAGTTTTCGTTTAGGGCATTGTTTAGGTGCTGAACCAGGATCCAACCAACTTGCTGAGCGCTTACGGTTATCAAACAGAATCCATTTTTCATCGCAGGTAACAATGCGGTTCAAAATTCCTTCATTTGTGTGTCTGTTGAGCAGTGCAAGGCACGTCTCGACGCGTACTTCGCGCTGGCGATCATTGAGTTCGTGGGGCACCCATTTGTCAAGCTTTTTTACCTTGCCAATTTGACGCAAATGGACCAATATTGTTTTGACGCTAACGTCGAAAGCTGCTGCTAATTCAGCCGTAGATTGTGTATCATCAGCTTCCACAATCGCCTTTAATTCGTCATTGTCGACCAAAGTCTTCGGACGACCGCGAGGTTCATTTTTCAGGTCGAAATTTCCAGAACGGAAGCGAGCAAACCAATAACAGGTGGTGCGTTGGTTTGTAGTGTTAGCTCCGTAAACGTCGTTGATGTTGCGTGCCGCTTGTGCCGCGTTGCTGCCACGACGGTACTCATATTCCATAATTACTCGAATTTTTAACGTATCCATGATGACGAAAAAGATTGAAATGCGATGAAAATGTAACACTAATCAATAAAGAAATGACTACTTTTAGAAAAAAAAATCCATGTTTTTAAAATAAAATTAATTTGAAATTAGAATTCTTAGCCAAACAAAAATTATTTTGATTTGAAATGGCCAGAACTGCAGAACGGCAATTTCATAGGTAAAGACCTAATATTTACCTCCGTCAGTACGTCGCTGTACTTTGGAACACTTTGTGTATTCTTGTAGTGCGGCCTTTGAAGAAACAACTGACTGTGACGTTTGTCTCGTGAGTGATTTTAACTTAGGTAACATCGATTGGAAATGCGTGGATGGCACCGGAACAATATTGGACTATGCAGTATCAACGAACTTTTTGTGGATTTTACTGGTGTTAACATTTTCAAGCAATGTAACTTTGTTACTAATACTGCTGGTCGTGTATTGGATCTTGTGCTCTGCACAATACCGGTATGTTGTGTAAATGAAAGTGTGTATCCACTAAGTAATGTGACTATATTTCATATCATATTTCATTTGACAGGGAAGCAAGGCTCTCCTACAATATAGCAAAGGCGACTCCTGACTTCCATAGAGCGGATTATCATCCTATTCGTAACTTCTTAAAAGAATTAGACCCGAATTCATTATTCAGTGGACAAATTGGTGCTAATGGGATGCTAGAGGTCTTCTACGATATTCTTGTTACTGGGATTCAATTTTTTTACTATAACGTAAACCTAAAAACTGAAAATTCTCTTACATTGATATAAATGCTAAATGAAAAGAATAAGAGTTTAGAAAGCGCTTCAAGAAATATAAGAACCCAATGGATGCAATAGAGTTAAAACTAATTAGCAAACGGTGTGAAAATTTCTCTTCTACTTGTGAGGGTTACACAAAATATCTGGAAGACGAATTAGCGTCTAACCCGAAGTTACTTTGGACATAGCTAAAGGTAAAACGAGGAGGTTCAAGTGCTTACCCTTTAGCCATGGTCGACGAAACTACCGCTACTTCTGACGGAACTAAAGTATGCGAATTATTTCCATAGTATTTCTCGTCCGTTTATATAGCCTTGTCTATTGGTGTTGAATACAATTCCGAATCCTTGTTTTCTTTTTTAAATAGCTGTTTGTGTCTAACTTCCCCAGTTATTTCTTGAAATCCCTTCACACGAAATTAAAAAAACCTTCATAAAAAAAGGGGCTGGGCCGAATGGAATACCTCCAATATTTATTGTGGCATGTTCATCTGAGCTGGTTATGATGATTTATAACAAATCATTGACGACCGGTATATTTCCTTCAAAGTGGAAAATCGAAAAAGCTGTTCCGGTTAACAAATCGGATGACAATGACGTTGTAACCAAATACAGGCCTATTTCAATTTTATCATCGTTCACCAATATTTTGAGTTACTGATATGTCCATATATTCAGGATTATTTAAAGATGTATTTAAGCGACCATCAGCACGGATTTGTTACGACCCGTTCTACTTGTACAAATCTAGTATCTAAGTTTTACAGAACTTTTCATAAAGGCTATTGATGCAGGCTATCAAGATGACGTTATTTAAATGGACTTCAGCAAAGCGTTTGACAAATGTATCTCACAAAATCTTAGTGACTAAGTTGCGCGCCTACGGCATATCTGGGTCTTTGTTAGAGTGGCTGGGCCCGTATTTAATTGATAAATTTATCTTTATTGTCGTTAATGGTTATCAATCAACCCTAAAATGCGTTTCTTACGGTGTTCGCCAGGGTTCACACTTAGGGCCTTTTTTGTTTATTTATTTTGTAAAGGATTATCAGTAAATGGTTGCAGTTATTTTATTGATCTCCACTTTGAGTCTCTTACTAAACAGAAAGCCATCCATAATCGTTTACTGATCAATCCTTAATACTAATCAAGTATATGAATTGAATCACTTTTACCACTGTAATTAATTTATCTTTTATTTTTACCAATGTTATCAATTTAATTAAATCAATAAAAAAAAATGTTGATCATTTTTAGTGCCATTTTCATTAATCTTAAGTTAACCTCTATGTACTTGCCGATGTTAAAAGTTTATAAAATTTTATTCATTTACTTATATTTATTATTTTTTTACAATTTTTAATAATCATTTCTACCTTTACCAATTTTATAATTTTTAATCAGCTTTTCACCGATGTCACCAATTTTTCAATCATCATAATCATAATCATGTATTTGTCAGAACATGGTCGGTATGTATAATTACATGGTCTTAAGTATAACATAGATTGTCTCATCACATTCTACTACATGGGCGTACAAATGTTATGTAATTACATTGATAATAAATTAATTATTAGTATTAATGATAACAATATTTTTAATAATTATAATTCAAATTCAAAAAGGGATGTCAGTTAGATAAAAATAATATAAAAAATAATTGCATTAAATTAATATGTCAAAGTGTCGTTTAAGTAGTCATTCAAATTATAGTAGCATTTATTACATAAAACATCTTTAAACTGCTTCTTAAAACCAGACAAATCTAACTCCCTAATTGTTTTTTTGAGATTATTATAAATTTGCGGGGCTCTGCAGAATATACGTTTCCGCATTTGAGCTGTCTTGGCTTTGCGTCTACGTAGCATGTCATTTCGTCTGTTACGTTGTACAGAATCTGATAGGTATCAATATTACTGCTTATTACTAATTAAGATAGCTTATTTTTCTAATTCATTGTTTTATGCATGTTGCTTTTAAGTAACTGTTGCACCGTTATTTTACTTTTAAAATGAATTATGTGTTTGTATCAGTGTAATAAATTATTGGTCAACCAATAAAAAAAACCATAAACTTTTGTAACAGGTTTGCACTTAAAATAATATTGTTAGTAACTTAAACTGAAGACGAAATTATGGAAATATCATCCAAAAACTAGACACAAGAAAATGAATCTAGGGTATCAGTCTTCCTACAAATTGCCTTATTATAGCGGGGGAAGTATCAACCTTAATGTTTGATTATCTATAAGTATACCTACAAAGAATAGAAAATTAAACTTACTGTCGACATAGTATACCTATAATGTTCTATCACTACCTACTGCCTTTAATGCTTTATGACTGCATCGTGCACGGATCAATCTAGCTAATTGCTAAGAAAAGGTTTTACTGAGACAGTTCTTGTTGACAAATTATGTATTAGGATGTTGAAACTGTTTTTACTCTCCGTCACTTGTCCATAAAGGTTCATTAGAAAACCAGTGTCAGACAGCATCTGTCTGGCTTTAATGCTGAAATTAACCTTTTTGGCGAAGCCGTGAGGCACACACTGTTGTTCTTGAAACATTATTTTCACTTTTTTATTTTGTTATTTTCATTTTGTGTTTCATGAACTGTGTCCAAATAAAAGTTATTCTTTCTTTATCTCTTTACTACTACTGCAGTGAACTTTAACCCCCAAGATCAGCCGTTTACTTGGAAGTCGGTTCCCCAAGGAGGTACCACCAGAAACTAATAGTAAGTTGGAATTGAACTTGAGTCTCTTTTGTCAGTTATCCATTATGCTGAAACAATCTGTTAGATTTGTTCAGTATTACAGAATGGTTATTGGAATTATGTATTTTCAGTTACTAAGAAATATCAGTCTGTTGTATTGTAATCAGAGTAGTTAATTAGTTCTGCGAGGCAAATACCTCTTATATGATACCAGGAAGGCTCAAATATTGACCAATAAGCTAATTGCGTTTGGACTATATCAGATTATTAAGCCCAGAATGTCTAACAATATTGTCCTTCACTGTAAATCTGTAAATTAACTTACTATTGATTATTCAATTAAATAGGTATTTAAAAGATTTTTAGACCAGAAAGAGATAGATTTTCAAGTTAGAAACGAAGTCAAACTATAACAAAAATAACTTAGATAACTACTGAAACTGAACTAAACAAAAATAAATTAAAAAGAAACATCTACTCGTAACACTTGTAAACAAACTGTCTTTACTTTGAACAAACAGTTGTAATTGCCCAGTATACGTAATAACCGTCTACCAAAAAAGATCGATAGAACAGACAGAAAATAGAAACAATAGTTAATATTTTATTCATATCGCTGTTCCGTGCTAGGCTAGTATTTCCTTACCAGCGAAGTTTGGACATTGCTTTCAGTTTTAACAGTACAGTTTGCCTCAAAAAGAGGAAAACATCGACACAAAAACTTTTATTTGTCTAAATTCTTTGATACTCAATACTTTATTCTTTCCACAATGTGTGCACAAGGTGGTAACTTAAAATTATATGGGATCATTATGTGCCCTCTCGGACACCGCAAAATTGTAGGAGAGAGGAAGCTTGGAAAACTTAGCTTATCACTTATCAGCAGTGATCGGGAAAAGGTGAACTAAAATACCTAAAGTTCGAAAAAGAACAGAGACAAATTGGAGAAGCCTTACGACAAAATATACTATCGGGACTAATGTTCCTGGTTTCAGAACATTACTTAAGTACAACTAAAATTAATAAAGTAAAACAAAAATTTCTTGTGTTTTTAAAAAACAGAGACTGCACGATTATTATTGTTTAAAAAAAATAAAGGTCCTTATCTTCTTTTGAACGATGTTTTGAATCTGAAATCTTGAATGATGTAGTAAGCGTTATCCTTATTTTTGAAGTCAGTTAAAAAGGGAAATGAATTCAATAAGTTTACTGTATTAACATTAATATTAAATGTACTTAAGTGATGTCCCGAAATACGAAACAAATGATGCGAAAAAAAAAATGTCGTAAGGAAGTCTAGACTTTTTTTGTGTCTGTTCTTTGGAATTTAGGTATATTAACTATACCTATTCCGATCACTGCTTATTAGTCTTCTGAACTAAATATAATAATATTTTATTATGATTTTAATCAATGTGTAGACACAAAACATTATTATAACATTAGGTACTTTAGCATCTTCTTAGGTTCTCGCAGGCAATATAAATGGAGTCGGGCCATAATTTGGTTACGAGGTTGGCACCTTCAGTACACATTGATACAATATTATGGAACACACATTATAGACAATCAAATGAATTCTGGTTGATGTAGACATCTTTTGAGGCTGACTGTAGATTTGTCAAATGTCCATCAGGGGAATACTGTCACCGGCTTCAGTCCACTGCTAAACATGGCAGCCAGAACAAAGCTGTAAAGAACGCACGTGCGGGGAATACAACCATTTAGTACAGTTTCACAGCCGCGTGCATAAAAAAAAAAATACTTTTAAAACGGCTATATACACATAAAAGGCTTCATGTGTTAGAAAGTGGATGAAATACTACATTTATAGGTATTGGCATCCACTTAATTAGTAAGCTTTGAGTGTCAGAATGGCTAGTTATTTAATATGTAAGAAAGTGCCTATGACTATGGTGTGTTGGGAAAGGATTTTATGAAGAAAAGCACAGAAAGACAAGACCAGGCATTTATCTCAGTTAGGCTTGTCGTTAATGAGAAAGCTACTATCCATTCCAAAACTAGGTCTTCATGGAGAAGAAGGATAAGAAACTCCATGGCAGCTTGTTATAAAATCTTGTATCAACACATTTTAAATTAGCATATTATTATTGTTAACACAAAGACAGTTTTTTAAAGTTAGCAACTTTGTCAATGTAAAGAAATAACATGTATAATTGTTATATACGATTTAACACAAGCAATATTAGCTATAAGTATGTATAACATATACAGAACAACAAAGATCAGCGATACTAATCAATATTATAATATCAATTAACTTACATGAACATTGTAGTCAGTCGATCTTTCCCCATAAGTGATGTGATGATCATAATTCAATCCATTTTACAATATAGGAAGAACTTCGCTATGCAACGTGATTTCCTTAGGTACATTGGCTTTTTAGCAAATTAATATTATGGGCATTGGACACCACTCAGAATCTGTCCTGTCTCGTCAAACCATTCGAACCAAAATCCCTTCAAAATTGGCGGTAACTACTTTTATAGTCTCCTAACATTACCCGTAAGTACCTAAAACATTGCCGCTCATTCTGCCGCCATTTTAGACCAATCAGAGATGGTTGTACATAATTGCTAAATAACTTCAACTATAGGTATTAATTAACAAATCTAGTACAGTGGAACTATTTTAAAACTTCATAAAATTATTTAGCAGTTTAGTATGTATTTATTTGTAATCTTTAAGTAAAATCTTATAATATATTAACATCTTAAAGATCTGAGAATCGTCTAAAACAACTTGTTACTTTAAAATTGCAATATTAAATCGTGAGAAATATTACTAGTATCATATTAATTATTAGTTAAGCATTTATTGTAATGCTAAGATAATAAACATTTGTTTTTATTATGCAAAACCACAAAACATGACTTGCTCGAAAACTCTAGAATCGTTGTTTGTGAAGCGGCCTTTTAAGTAACAATTAAAACCATTTACATTAAATACATCTGTCTATAAACTATCAATTAAATAAATGCTAATAACATATATTTTAAATTACAACCTTTGTATTTATAAAATAATCATTTACGTCTAATAAAATATTGTTGAAATGGAACGTTTCCATACGTCAATGTCATTGTCATCTGACATCCAATGTTGTTCAATTATAACATCAATATTTGTGTTCACTAAGCAATTAGTTATTCTCCTATAAATATGAATAATCTCACACATGCAATGGACATTTTGTATTATTCGAGTATTTTGACAGATAAATACACTAAAATTATTCGTCATGTGCTCGCGCGTCTCTTGCTATGACACATGCTACGCCGCGCTACGCGCCGAGCTACGGCGTAGCATGTGCTGTGCGTTGGATGTAGTCATTCGTAACGAGGTGAGCTTTGATTCTTAGCCAAATTAGTATTGAAGCATTAATTTTATTTAACACAATTTTAAAAACCTCAAACGTTTTACGAATAAAATTAAAAAGCTTCTCTACTGACCGAATTTTCACAACGATTATATTTTGTATATTTTAAACTTCGCCCACAAAAACTACGTTGTTGCGTTCAGGACACTGCGTCTCGAATCTAAATTAGCTCGCAAAGCGCCATGACACTATGTCGAAACCCATGATTAAGTCAAAGGAAAAAATAATGAAATAACTGCATTTTTTTTTTCAAAACCAGCTGCTTATTCAAAGTGGGAAATGCAATATTCCACTTGCAGACGTGGTAATCAGTGTCATGACATCCTGTGTCACTTTCTGCCGAGAGAAGCTCGTTATGACAACTCTTTGTACGTGGTTCCATACTGTATTTGAAGTTAATGTTTTTGTAGGAAGGAATATATTATTTTAGTAAAAAAAATTCAGTTAGATGTGACTTGGATTGCCCATGATGAGTTTTGTAGCTTTGATTTAAAATGTAGGTTGCTGTGTCCATAAGTCACATGAAATTAAATAAAAATAAGAGTTCTTAAAATTCAGAGAGGTTGTTGACTGTTTTATATGTATATTCTGTTGTCGGATAGAGTGGCTTTAGGCCAGCAGTTGCTTGCAATAAACTAAAATTAAATTATTTTCATTCACTGAAATTCAGATCACATTTGATCAATCCTTGAGCTCCTTATGTTCTAAGTTGAGCTGCAAGATTACTGGCAAATGCGTGCACTGACTGGACAGGCCCACTCAATCTGTGTGGTTCTTTCCTAAAAAGACCATTTCAGACACTAATCTACATGGTGTTCACATGATCTGACCAAGATTATGTCTGAACTTAAAAAGAGACTGTGACCTCTGAGTTCGTTTCCGCCTTTCTTCTCAGAGTAGTCAGGTAGGAAACGTCGACTTAATCTAGTTTAAAAATTATGTTTGACGTGTAAAAGTGTTTGTACAAACCTACTTACAGAAATAAAATAATTTATCATTATCAAAGGCAGTCAGTCCTCTTCCTTGTTTAAAGCCGATTAAAAAATATGAAATGCATTATGATGATGAAACATTCAACAGACTTATTAACGTACGGATGGTGTAGGAGAAGATTTAAGGAAAATAATACTTATGTGCGTACGCTGTAGAATCTATTGTAAAATGCAAATCATGTCAAATGCTACATTAAAACTTACCCTTAATAAACCTTTCATTACAGAACTTATTACCGGCCAATACATTATCATAATTCACTGTAATAAGCCCTGATGATTAATTAAATTAAGTGTTTGGTCGAAATAATGGCGCAATTCTACATAATTTGTAGGCAGAACAACAGCTATTTAACTTGTTAACTGCATAGTATGCGCATTATTATGGTAGCCTGGTACACCAACCAACACTAATTAGGGTTTAGACTAGTAGGTAACTAATCATGATGCTGTATCTAGACGTAAAGTCTGTTTTGCAGAGTGCGATTTTTTATTGTCTATGCTCTATGGCATACTATAGTCTAACCAACAAGAAACTTTCATCGTGAAAGTTTCGATGTTTTTGTGTTTGTTACTTAATCACGCATTATTGGTTAAACAGATTTGGAGATAAACAAAAGAAATTGAAATAGGAACGTGAAAGCGCAATAGTGCATTCATTATGTCACAATTTTAACGTTTTCTTGAACATAACTAGAAGGTACCACAGACAGCGTTAAAAAAAAGAAAGAGAAACAAACGTAAAGTCTCAGTGCTCCAACATTTCGCAGTTTACTTCACAATAATATAAGGTAGGTACAACACGTACATAATTTATTTGTGTACCTACACGTAGCGAGCGTTTGATAAGGGCAAACATTATTATCATGTCGGCGCTAATTTGTTACGCAACTTATAAAATGGTGGGGGATGTATCGGATAAAAAAAAAAAACTTTTTATGTCTATTGTATGTCACAACGTGTTCTGTCCCTTCATATAGTATATCTATATATGCGCCCCGTAACCATAACTGCCCTGTTGGTCTCATGGTTGCAAGCGCGACTGCTGAGCGTGGGGTCCTGGTTTCGATTCCCAGGTCGGGCAAAGTAGGTATTAGGTTCGGGTTTCGGGTATTAGGTTTTTCCATTAGGAATTTCTTAACAGCCCGGAGTTTGGAAATTGGCGGTGTGATACCCCCGTGCCTCGGAAAGCACGTCAAGCCGTTGGTCCTGCGCCTGATCTCTCTCCGGTCGTGTCGGATTGCCGTCCCATCGGACTATGAAAGAGAGGGAAGAGAGAGTGCACCTGTGTCTGCGCACATACTTGTGCACTATAATATCTCCCGCGTCGAAGGCTAGTCTCCGTTGAAATTGGCCGCCATGGCTGAAATACGGTCTGGAGGCTATATATAGACGTATACAATAAATATTATGTATTAAAGTCGGATTTCGGATCTGTCTGTGTAACCGTGTTGTTCTTCTAAATCAACTACGCAACTGATTTTTACGCGGTTTTCACCATCATTTCAGAGAATTTATTCCAGAAGGTTTACGTGTAAAATATATTAATATTCAAAGCAATCCCGACGTTTTTTCTAGTCGTCAAAACCGTGTGAACAGGGGGCCTACTCACTAAAACCGTCAACGAAGATCCGGGCCCGTCCGAAAGTAGTTTGAAACTTTGGAGTGAACCCTACACCCGATCAATTAACTTATTCGGACAGGTAAAAACACATCAGTAGTAGGGACAACTGTCACATCGTGGTGTCATTCATTCTTAGGTCGGGCCCTAGGGAGTAGGAAACGCCCGTAACGTCGGCCGAAACTACGGATTTTGTGCTTAGAGAGTAGACCCCCAGAGACGGGTCATATTATAAAACACTAGCTGCGCCCCGCAGTTTCACTCGCATAATCCAGGTCATGATCTACTCATATGGCAAAGGAGATTGTTCTGCATCCATACATCTTTCGGCCCAGAACCAACAGCGAAGGAAAATTAGTTTGCTTGATCTAAAATACAAGTATATGCCCATGAAGACAAAGTTTAATGACGGACACCTTGCAGAAAGCATTTATTTAAAAGGAAAACAAAACTTTTGTGGTTATACTCGTATTTAGTAAGAAACAATCGGCGTATTTCGTTGTAAATCGTTCATCGTTACAGCTCTTTTAATTATTCATTTAGGAACGCAGAATGTCCGTTTCATACAGATATTCTCAATTAGTATAATACAATTATTATGTACGTCAGATGTTTGTTGGTCCTGGGCCATTTATGACGATGTCCTTTCAACCAAATCCGTTCAGTCTTTTTAGTGTAAAAGAGTAACAAACAAACATGCAAAAAATCGAATCTTTCCTCTTTATTTAGATTAAGATAACGTTTCGCCTTTCGGTCAAGAAATCAGTAGTTGACAAATTTGAGACTCAATCGGAAATAATTTGTGGTTGAGTTCGAATTCCCATTGCTGCAATAGTAATTTAACCCGCTGCATACAGTTCAGGCACATTTCCTGGAAAATCTAATTTTTTCATGATTTCACTTGTGCTGTTGTCGACTATTCTGCCTGGATACCGACTTTAATTATCATAACGGTCTGCGAGACTGAACAGAAACTATAATAAAATAAAAAAGCATTTTTCGCTGAAATTCTTCTCACAAAAGACTGACATACAATCCCTTTTAATATACTCCTCACAAAGATATACAAAATCTTGGTCCATTCATCCGCAAACAGATAGTGAGTTGGATTAGAATCCAAGAGTTCATTCAATGGTCGAGAGAGCGAGGTATCGGAGTCGTAGCACGTACGATAGTGTGATATGATATGAAAGTAGGTACAATGATATTATGGATTACTTTGATTCCCTAACTTTTGCTCGTATTATTCTCGTATACTTTTGGATACAAACTTAGGCGGGTCCTAAACGATCAATTGTATTTCACAATATCACGAATTGTGTAATGTTTTTGACCGATTAATATTGAAGATTGCGTAATGATTGAACAAAAGTTTGGGCGAGTTTATTTTTTATTGTAACATATTTTAATTGTATCGTGTAGGATACATATTGCGCAGGTCTTGCTCACGCGAAGACATTGGAGCTTATGGGCCGTCAATATTATTATATTAAAATAATGGATCGATTGAGGGCAAGGGCTGATTCAATCATATTGTGCACAGATGCACCAACACTCTTCACCACCCTTCAAAAGAAATTAGTTAGAATCCTTGTAAACATCGATCAAGCAGCAAACCTCACTTCCAAAAGTATAATATTTTAACCCTCCCCAGTATATACATACATATTATAGACCTGCTAATTTGTTCGTAAACATCAAGAATTTTGTACAAAATACGAAGACATATAGTCACGTTACACACTCCGACATAAATCAAGATAAAGCATTACAACTTCTCGGCTTAAAATACATTCTACAAGTCCCTATTAATGTCCATAAAAATATATAACAAACTACCTAAACTAATAAAAAAGAAGAAAAAATTAATATATTTCAAAAAAACCCGCCGTGAGGGGACGCCCTAGGAAGACATATAGTGACCTTATTGGTGATGTTCTTCAGAAAGGTCAGGTGCGTAGTACTCACAACCGGAGTGCGTGTATGACCAGATGTATGAACGTAAACGAGGCAAAAGGAGTATGTATGGATCGTAGCAGGTGGCGTTCTGTAGTTTCTGCCTACCCCCATGGGAAGAAGGCGTGAGTTTATGTATGTATGTGTCATTTAAAAAAAAAACTAAAACAATTTTTAATAAGAAAATGCTAATATTGTATAAACGATTATTTAAACGACAAAATATAACTGCTCACATAATATTTCAATAAGTTTAGTACAGTTAACTATAATATGTTTATATTATTATATTTAGCTCATCATAAGACTGTTAACTACTGTTAAGTGATAAGCTAAGTGTTTGAAAGCTTCCTATCTCGTAGGTACTATTTTTGCTGTGTCCGACAGGGTTCGTAACAATCACATATTAAGTTACCACCTAAGTACACATTTTGGAATGCAAATTAATTATTGAGTATTGAGTATAAATATTGCGCCAACTTATTGTGTAGATGTAGGGGCCGCCTTACTAGATGATTCACCCATTCTAACTTTAGTATCTATTTCAAATTGATGCACTTTCCATATGTGAAAATTTTCACCCCTATTCGCACACTTGGAAATATTATTAACTCACTCTCCAACCTAAGGAGGATTTCCTCAAAAAATTGGGCATTCGACATTCGGCTGTTGATTGTTTGTCAGTCATGAAAGAATCAAATCAAAATGAAAAGTTTAATAACAAAATTAGGCTGAGAATCATTACTATTTAAACGTCAAAATTACGTAAGACAGTCCCCCGAAACGCCCGCCCTTCATCACATCCTAGTGCTTTAGCTGGGAAGAAGAAGTGGCACAACAAACACCCAAGCAGCACAACTGTCTGTTCAGTTAGAAGAAAGAAAGAAAAAAATAAAGAAAATCTATTTATTGGGACTCGCACAGGATTACCACAAACTAAATACACTCATAAAAACAAAAAACAAAAAAACAAGAGTAAAATGAAAATAACAACTGAAAGTCCTGTACGAGGCTAAAAGGCCCCGATCTCAGCATGAACTGAACTGAACTCAGAAACTGAAGAACTTGATTCTATACAATAAGTGTATTCAGTAAATTTTTTTTTTTTTTTTTTAGAAAACATTTGTTTATTGGGAGTCGCTCAGGAACTGTTGATTTCCAATACATACTCGACGTATATTTAAAGGCCCCAGGTGGCCCGCTAGAGGCCCATGATAAAAGAAAATCAATTATGTCTCAATAGCGATACTAAGGGCCCATTGTTTGATCAGTAGTCAAACATACTAATAGTTAAAATGCGTAAGTTAAACTATCAATTTGTTAAAAATGGCATAAGTATGTTGTTTGAGAAATGGTTAAGCTAACTATAGTTAAAAAAATTACAATTTGCTATGAAAGTTAACCATGCGTAGACAGAGTAGTTAAACTATTGTCAAGTGACTAATTGTTAAATTGACTATTGGTAATTTTTAACCACATAATAATATGTATCAAACAACGGGCCCTTAATGAGTTAAACACCGCTAGATATAATAATATTATAGCCCCTTTTATTTCCAATCTACAATAATAATTTTTATTACATACGTTTTAATATATATTAAAATTAGGTATATGATATATATATATATATATATATATATATTTTCTTTCATTTTCTTTGACTCGCTATCGTTACTTTCTTGTACCATTGATTGGAACCCCTTTTCGGGTAAAGGCCTCCTCCAGGTTCTTCCAAACCTCTTTGTCCATGGCTTTCTTTCTCCAATCGCTTCCTGCTATCGCTTTTATATCTTCTATCCACCTTTTTCTAGGGCGCCCTCTTCTTCTTTTTCCTATTGGTCCTTTCCATATAGTTGTCTGCAATGTCAAACAGTCACACCGCTAGATAGGTAACTTTAATAGTAAGCAAGAGACTTCCAGTAAACCTTCGGATCCAGTCCATCTGCCCCCTTTTGTCAACTAAGTTAGGGTCGGCTTCCAGTCTTACCAAATGCAGCTGAATACCAGTAATTTACATGAAGCGACTGCTTATCTGACCTCCACAGCCCAGTTACTGGGTAACGCAATATGCCTTGGTAAGTCTGGTTGTCAAACTTAGTCTTCTGATTATCCGTAACGACTGCCAATGATCTGACAGCCGGAACCAACGGCTTATTTTGCTTTTTGGGGCACAGATGGGTCTCGGAGGAAAGTAGTGGTGGCCCACTGGTAACGGCTTCGACTTAAGACTTGCAGGTCGTAGGTTCGAACCAAGACAGGCGCTTTACTTTGTGTTTATTATTTCATCACCACTTCTCTCAAAAACGGTGAAGGAAAACATCATGAGGAAGGAATCCGGCATATCCTAGAACAAAAAAATCGAAGACATGTGACATCTACCAACCCGCACTGGGCCAGCGTGGTGGATTACAGCCCACTCCCTCTCACAGAGGAGGCCTGTGTCCCAGTAGTGGGAACATTATAGGCTAATTATGATGATGATGGCTCTCGATATGTAATGAATGCTCACCCATCCGCAAACCGATCGTGGCAACCGTAGCTTAACCTTCGATCGAGCCGTGTGACTGGTATAATTTAGCCACGAGCCCTTACTTCCATAAACCTTTTGATCAGTGACGCAACTATCAACATTACTTCGAATTATCTCTACACGCGCCGTTACTAATAACATCAAATGATTTGCATATTCTATTGATTTTAACTAGGTATTCAAATATTATGTTTACCATAATATTTTTTAAACGCTGTTTATTTACTTGGGAGGTTCATTTAGCGTTTGTCAGAATAAAGCCCAAGCTATTACGCAGTATACGAAACCCAATTTAGATTCGCCCTACCGCGTCAAAAGATAGTCGCGTTTGTTTCGTTTTGACACTACTGACACACGATGACGCACTGACTTAACTTGGTTGTCATGGAAACGCTATAACGTGTGGGGTTACTCTTCCCAGTGTGTGTATTTTTATGGTGAACATAATACAGAGTATTCTATTATATGGACACTTTTTCGCGTGACTAAGTACGGTGAGGGCAAATCTGGCGATTTAAATCTTTGACGAAACCTATAACAAATTCATTTTTATTTCTGTTGGTTGTTCTTTTGGTCTGTTCCTGTTGTCAAAAGGAGTTATGGAAATAGGTGGCAGGGTATTTCTATCATCTGCAAATGACGGTAGTTGAGTAGGTACTTACTAATATTACTATTAGCCTGCATCGTCCCACTGCTGGGCAAAGGCCTCTCCTCATGACTTCCGGCTCTTTCGATCCAGGGCTAAAGTGGACCACTGGTCGTTTGTTTCCTCTAGCTCGTCCCGCCATCTACGGGTAATTATCACATATATATTTTTTGTATGATGGTGCTGTCTGATGGTGATAAAAACAATGACGTATCATCATTGGATAAAAGGACGGGTGTGAGTAAAATTTAAATTAATTGAAAGAAGCTTCAAATTACCCTTTCATTTGACACTTATTTGAAAACAATTTGAATCTAATCTAATTTAATTTGGAACTCACAGATGTCAGCGATAAGCCCAGTAATGACTACTGAATATATTCCACGTTGGCTTCGTTGCGACCGGACAGACTTCGACTTCAGATTGACTTCTTTGACTAAGTAGTCGCAAGCGCTACTGCTGAGCATGAGGTCCTGGGTTCGATTTCCGGGTCGGGCAAAGTGTTATTAAGTTTTTCCATCTATAATTTGTCAGTAGCAGTCTGGAGTCTGGATTTGTGCCCGGTTGATGGCAACAGGCTCGCCCCTTATTACATGGGACTTAAACATAACTGGGGAAATGTGGGTGTGCTATAAGGTACCTCGCTCTTCTTAACCCTTCGAGGAATACAGGCGTAATGTTATGTTATGTTATATTATACAGAGTAACAGGGATAACGACGCACAACCTGTTACCATGGATCCAGTACATAATTCTGGACCACCCATTTTTTTTTGGTTGGGAAATCATTATGTAACTTCTCCCGCTCTGGGTGGAGCAGGAGGGCGTGTCAGACTCTTACTGACTATACCCACCCGTGTTCCTTCAGTTGCCTGTGCCAGGGGCCACGGTAATTCTTTCGAACAATCCGTGACCCTGGCAGGCATCGGCCCTAGTAGACCCTGTCAATGTGTGTTGACATCTCTTAGCGGCGCGCGTGGAACACAAACTGCGTTAAAATTTTAGGTCGGTTATTAAAAAAAACGTTGCTGTCCGAAATATTTTGACCGTGTAGGTACTGCACTTTTATAGGAAACAGCTGATTTTATTTTAAATAACCGACGAAAATTTTCAACGCAGTAAGGTCCGGAATCAGAATTATGTACTGAATCCATGGTAACAGGTTGTGCGTCCATGTCCCTGCCACCCTGTATGTTCCACCATAAACCAACTACTACGAAAAATTCTCAGAAAATAATTCCTTGAAAAAACCGTTGTTTGATATTCCTATTTTCACGAGAAATTCTCGGCCCCCATGAGGTTTAATTTCACTTGACCTACATACAAACGTCTGTCAAGATAAGTATACTGCGGGCGAGACGGATTTCTGAGGTATTTAAATAAATGGGGCAATTACTCTACAGTGGTAACAAATTGTTCAGTAAATAATATACTGGTTTTTGAAACAGGTTAACTTTTTCTACTGTTACAGGAAAACTGTCTCTGGATACTGTCTATATTTTTCAAGAGCAGAATTCACAGACTATTAAAATTAGTCCGACGAACCCGACATCGCAATAATGGGGTTAATACCTATGTCCCAGGCAAACTTTAACATCATGTCTGCATCCCGTAGAATGTCCCATCAGATCCCATTCCCTTATGTTAAATAGGATTAGGAAATTCTTATTCTAATCCTAATTCCTAATCCATGTTAATATTATAGATTCGAAAATAAGTCTGTCTGTCTTTTTAACCTTTCACGCCTAAACCACCGAACGGGTTTCTATAAAATTTGGCAAGGAGTTAGATGGCACCCTGGGGAAGGACATAGGCTACTTTTTGTCCCGGTAGCACGTTTCCGTGGGATAATTGTCGAGATCCACGCGGGCGAAACCGCGGGCAGAAGCTAGTCCTTAGTATAATAATATTATAAATGCGAAAGTAAGTTTGTTTGTTACGCTTTCACACTAAAACGGCTGAACGGTTTTGAATGAAATTTACACAGATAGACTATGACTTGAGTAAGGGCATAGGCTACTTTTCATCTCGCGTCGCAGACAAAGTCGCAGGAAACAGCTAGTATTATTTATATATATTTTATTAATATTATAAATGCGAAAGTAAGAACAGAATAAAATAGAATACTGTTTATTATTTACACCATAAAATTACAGATGTAATGTAAATCTGTTTGTTACATTTTCACGCCTAAACCACTGAGCCGATCATCATGAAATTTTGCATATACGTTGTCAGGGGTACAGAAAAGGATATAGGGTACCTTTCATCCAGAAAAAAATACTGTTCCCGAGGGAAAGAACAATAACTTTCGACGGTCACAGTTGTTTTAGGACGCTAGATGGCGCTACGTGGCTTTCGAATCATGACTGAATTATATTATGTGTTAAAAGTTATTTATGTTAATTTATGTAATACATTTTGTGAGTCTATAGTGAACTCCAACATCTTCGGACCGAACACCATGAAAGTTGGCACATAGGTAAGTATATTTATGTATTTTTAATTGGCAGAATTTTTTCCGACCTCCACGCGGGGGAAGCCCCGGGCAAAAACTAGTAGGATAATATTTATTTGCAAGAATAAGAGTACAATAATTTTTCAACTTGCATAGTAAGGGTCCTATCTCACTAGGACCCCAGTAGCTGCGCAACAATGGTCGCACTGACAAAAAATGTGTTGTTGGTTGCACCACGAACAGACGCCTGGTTGAGATAATCACCATAAAGATGTGTATAATATTTTGCTGGTAGCGCGACCATGCTTGGGCCACCATGGTATCCTAGTGACATATACGCCAAAGTCTACATCATATTTTAGTAGGTTTCTGTTGTGTAAATCTTAATTAAAGGTTTGCAGTAAAATTTGAAATACTACCTGCCTACCTATGTTACTACATAAAAACCATAAAGACAATAAAAAACTTGAGAGGTGTCAAGGGACACCCAAATGGAACGCAGTTCCATTTAAAAAAAAAAAAAAAAACTGGCTTGCTTTCTATGAGAGAGAGAGAGAGAGAGAGAGAGACAGACAGACAGAGAAACACGCGCACGCCACACGGCTTACAACTATAAAAAAGTGTCGTTACAAAAAAAGTGTCGTTACAAAAAGTGTCGTTACAACTTTTGGTCTTAATTTTTTCCATCTAGCCCCCTTTAGCAATGCGCGATAAGGAACTTCATTCCAATAAAAAATAAAATGTATACAAATAAAAAATTGAACATGATAAATGAACTAAAAACATCAGAATCTAAAAATGATCCACTGGAACGGCTTATAGTGTTCGATTCTAGTTTTAAAACAAAAACTTTGAATTCTATTCTATTCCAATGAAGATTGCAATATTGATTCTTAGAACATTTCATATGATCGATCCTACACTCATCAGCTTCTTTTCTTGTTGCGATTGTCATTGGGTATCTACGCTACGCTACAAGTCGCAGTCGTAGTCGTGTCATATTGCGCTACAATTCACATCTCTGCAGGGAGCTGTTTGTTCCTGGAAGCGGAGAGAGAAGTGCACAAACATTTAGAGGAAAGGAATATCAAGAAATAAATATTAGGGGTGCAGCTAGCACACATGTTCCGGCGGCACATTCGGTTGTATAACAAAGCCGAACCGAAGCAATTACTATACATATTCGGCTTTAATTCCGATCGGCAAACTTAATTTGTCATCTAATGCCGTAATTACAGAAACAATTAAAAAGCCATTAAGGTTTAATGTTTGAGTCGGCTCGACACAATTTGAGCTAAGCGGAATGGCTTTTTCCCGCATGTATGTATATCTATCTAGCTGCGCTCCACGGTTGCACCCGCATATGTCTCGACCGTGTAGGAATATCGGAACAAAAAGTATCCTATGTCCTAATCCAAGTCATGGTCTACGCATGCGCCAAATTTCATCCAAATCTCTTCAGCCGTTTTGGTGTGAAAGCGTAAGAAACATAACATACAAACGTACAAAAAATCAAATCTTTTCTCTTTATAATACCTAATATTAGTTTAGTTTTTTTGCCGAATAAGCCGTTGGTCCCGGCTTTCATTCGTAGATCTTTAACAGTCGTTACCCGTAGTTAGAAGCTCAAAAGTCTAACACCCAGCCTTACTAAGGGTTGTCATGTTACCCAGTAACTGGGTTGTGGAGGTTAGGGGGCTACACCATAAGCATGAAGTCCGTATTTCGGCCGAAGTAATGGGCGTTTCCTACACCTTATCACTTACGGACATAAGATTAGTTCGTTTTTCGAACTAAGAATGAATGACAACACTATTTGCTAGTTGTCCCTACGCCCCATGTGTTTTTGTCCGTCGGTTCAACTGCTTTCAGACGGGCCCGTATCGTCGTTGAGGGACTTAGAGATATCCTAGATAAGAATGCTTGGAAACATGCTGGTCCTGCTCCATAGGAAAATCTAGAGTCTAGACAAAATCAAACTGGTTGCTAATTTAATTGTATAATTTATAATTTTTATGACATTGTTTTTTTTCATTATGTAACTACTTTAACTCACACACTAAATTATTACTTGTGAAATTTTGGAAACATCATTTACTTTTCAATATTTGTAAAAATGTGAGCACCATGTATCTATCTCATAATTAATTTACCTGTCATGCGTTATATTTAATTATTTTTACCTATTGTGGTAAGTATAGTAATTTTATTCTAGGTGCATCGTCTTCACATATAATTAATGTATACATAATATTGTAAAACATTTTTAAATGAGTAACGGTGGAGTTTCTTGCCCATTCTTCTCCATACGAAACTACCTTTTGGAAGGGGCAACTAGAATCAATTCTATTTTTTTTGTAAATTTTGACGTTCAAAAGTGCCTTTTATGTGCCTATTTGAAATAAATGATTTGACTTTGACTTTGACCCCCTGATACGCAGTCGCTCTATGTAAAATATTGGTATTCAGTTGCATCGGATTAGACTGGAAGCCAACCCCAACATAGTTGGTTAGTTGGTTGGTTGGGTAGTTGGTTGGTTGATTGGTTGGCTAGTCAGATTGACGAGGCCAGCTTACACTGTTTTTTTTCCACTGACTTACGACCTATTGTACCTATACATAGCACCCTTCCGCCACCGTCTTAGGGATTAGTATCTCAAAGTAGTGCCCCAGTTTCGAGTAGTCTAATAAAAACAATTGGATTCTTTTATTTTGACTGTTAATATAAAAATTTCGTGTCGTTTTAGGGTTGTGATTTTTTAGTGTTAATCTTATTGTTTGAGGGTTAGGTATAACGCAAATTGTCAGTAATAAATTGTAGGTACTGTATAGACTCCGCATCCTTATATTACCTACCGAGATTTAGAGAGATTTTACATGATCACGCGCACTGTCAGCTCTTCAAGCTGACTCTCTATTGTTTTCTAATATTCTTAAGGGAAGACTGCCTGTCTCATAATATTATGCCATCAACTTATAAAACCTTCATGAAGGTTGGATAGTAAAACCAAGCAGTCTAAAAGCTCTACAGTACCAACTTATTTTTAATACGTACAAACTTCAGGTAAAAGTTCTAATTTCGAATACAGGTTTCAAGAATAAGCATCAGTTTAGGTTTACTTAGTACGCAATCATTTGGTCGTAAAAATATAACAGGCGTTGCTATTTCAGAAGGAAATACAAAAATAATGCTCCTACATATTTTCGTACCGTTTCCTGTTTACTTCGTCTGTCTTCATTAGTTAAGTCGTGCATAGACGTAAATTCCGGAGTGCTTCATGTAATCGTTAACTAATAATAACTATCTTTCGAATTTCCGTTATTCAATAATAAATTATGGGCATTTTTGTTGTGTCATTAGAAGAGATTTAAACTTACCAATATCAAGTCATCAATATAGGTGCCAAAAAGTATTACTCAAAAAGATTTCTTAATCCCCGAATGTTCAACGTTAGTCTATTTAGTAAAGGTATATTTTAGTATTATTGTACAAACGCCTAAAATTGCTAGTCTTAAACAAGATAGATGCCTCGTAAATTGCCAATCAATAAGCCGAAAATATAAATCTTAAAAGATTGCTACTATAACTATAATAAATAACATATAAGCCTAGGCTATTTCAACTTGATATCAAAACAGTGTTTACTTTAGTTAGAACATACTGCATGCGTGGACACTCAGTTTACTCTTAAACTTTTGTCAAGTAATAACCACTACTACCTCTCTCTTTTCAGTTCATGTATACCTAGTACTTTTTGCTAACAAATCCCACGTAAGTGAAGTTGCAGTCGCTGTTAGCAATCGTTGTTACGCTAATTGGTTCTTTGAAACGTCTGTGAATGCAATCTTTGACAAATCAAACTTTGAAAACGCATCTTAAACATCGAAGAATCTACTCGTATAAACATCTCTAAAAATCCACTTAGTGAAATTCTTAAATTCATTTTCATTCACTCACTCACTGACAGATAACGTACAACTTAAACCGCGGGATCTAGAAGGATGAAATTTTGTACAAGAGTTCCTTTAGTAACGACAGTTTGTATTAAAGACGGATTATTATAATGCATCCACAAAGGTGTTAAATACGGGATAAAAGTTTGTATAGTTCGTCATTTCCGATAGGAAATCCCATCGGACTCACGGCTTGTCTTCTTAAGAAAAATAAAGTTTTCAGTTAAACAGCTGGATTTAAAATAAATTCAAATGTTATTTCAGCGTTGTCATCGACCAAACAAAACTTGAACTCAAAATAGTTCGCGTGCTATTAGGGCATCATAAATCTAAACAACATGCTGCATTTGAATTGCATCACGGTTATGCAAAGCGCTACATAAAGGAACTACAAAAATGTAGACACATTTATGTGACAGTTACTCTGTGTTCCGTGACAATAATATTTACTTACCTAGTTACAAAGTTAGATCGTATTAAATGCTATATGCAACCACAGTTGCTAAAACACAAACGTCTAATTATGTGGGCTGTGCTCGGAGTTTTTTTGAAGGATAAAATCAGAAATGAAGATATGTGAAAAAAAAAACAGAGTAAGCAAGCTGAAGTGGCAGTAGGCTGGCCATTTTTTTCGAAGGACCAATAGCTGGTGGATCAGATGAGTCTTGGAGTGGACACCGCGTATCGAAAAGCGTAGTGTGGGATGCCCTCCAGCTAGATGGACCGACGCGGAAGGCGGAGGACAGGGTGTCGTGGCACAGGCTGGGAGAGGCCTATGTCCAGCAGTGGATTGCGATAGGCTGAGTTGATCGAAACGTCTACTTTGCTCTGTGCAACCATGGTAGCCTGGTAAATTTAGTCTAGGTACTATCTATTATGATCTCTATTCCATTGAAATTTGTAAAAATCAAAGATTTTCTAGAGAAGAATCGACCTCATCGACTTGTAAGTTTTATATCCAATATTATAAAGTAACGATACCAGTAATAGTTAACCTCGTATTTACCTGCATATCATTGATTTCGTTTGGTATCTTTTTGAGTTTCTTGCTACGAGAGCGTTTCTGGAAACTAGAGCACGGCACGGTTGAGGCTTCACTCATTTCTTTGACATTACATTTATGTACCATCTTAAGTGTATTACGATACTGTTTCCAACGAAAACAGTAATATTATTAAATTCTGAATAATATGTTCAAGTATTGAGTGGAAAATTATTATCATACTTAAATGATACCTCTGAAGTAGGTCTTTGTTTCCATTTAAGCTTGTTAGCAATATTAATACAAACAAAAAACCTGTATGTAATACTTTCTTTGAAGTTTTTCATCTTTGCTAAAAGGCTTACGTCAAAATTGCAGTGAAGATACAACGTTTCAATTACGAGTCCTAAGGGAACTGTTCAACTCTTGTCACTTGAAGTAATTTTACTTGCTCTAGATTTATGACTTTTTTTTTAAGTTAAATGATATCCAGATAACATAAAACATAATTTATTTTCTGAAAATTTTAAAGTTTCAAATACCACAACCACACCGTATATTATGATTAAAGTAGATAGCGCACGCAAAAAGGTTACAAAGGGCGCGTGCAAACAGGCCAATACCTACTCCAGTAATGTTTGCTGGCCTGTCCTCAATAATCTACCCTTTTCTAGTTGGCTCTAGCGTTTGTACACAATGGTCCATGTTGGTGCGTCCGATGACCATTGAACCGTGGAGGTTGAATTATTAATTATACGAATGACGTAAAATATTGGTCATAAAAATAATTTTACTAAGTGATTCTTATTCTAAGGTTGTTTGATTTTTCTTACTTTTTCAATAGCCGGACGGTATATTAGCAACTAGCTTCTGCCCGCGACTTCGTCCGCATGAAATTTCATGTTCTCCCGACCCAAGATGTCGCTGAGCATCACCCGCCTGCGCTGTTACTTCGTTCTCGCCTAGCGTTCTTTCAGACTTTTTTATTTTTGCTCGGCTCCTAAGGGTCGGAGCGTGATTTTAAATAGCCTTTAACTTGCTCATGAATCATTTATCAATAAAACATTTTTTTCCAGATCCACCTGGTAGTTCCAGGGATAAGCGCGTTCAAACAAACAAACTCTTTAGCTTTATTATTAGTATAGATAAATTGATCCGACTCGAAGGACCATTTACTGGGCCAAATGTATTGGGAAATAAATAAACTCTATAGCAATTATCTAGTACCTAAAAGTTAGTTTAATTTAAAACTAACACTGACATCATAAACTTATAAGCAAGGAAATCTGAAATTCAGTCGAATTCGCCACAGATACCAGGACCGCATAAGTAACGCAGAGATGAATAAAATGATTCCGGTATAGGATAACTGTATCAGTTTGCACGATCATGATCTAAATCCTTTGATATCCATACGTATGTCGGGATCCGTTTAACCGTTCTGAATGTACGTGGAAATCGGGAATCACGCATTTATATGGTCGAATATTTCCATTCTCTATCTCGGTTTTATTTTGAATCAGGACATCACATAGATGACATTTAAATAGAATCATTCAAATCCGTTTACAAATTCTTGTTTTTTTTAAGTAGGTTTAAGCATAAATAACAACGATTTGCATAGGTTTATTGCAAAATCTTTACTTTAGCACAGACCTACCTTCCTATATAAAACAAGTAGCCTTCAAAATTAGCACAATCTTAAGGCTGTTAGAGCAAAAATTTCCTTTCGGATATCGTAAAATGTAAATTTTTCTAAAGCAAAATACTCAGTTATTCTGCGTGAGAATATTTCCTAAGATTGTACGTATAGCTATAAGATACGAGTGTCAAGCTTTCAAATCCAGGATGAAACGGTTTACATCAGAAATATATCGGATTCCAGTAGCGAACACAAATTGTATCGTGTTTTATTGTATCACGGGAGCCGACGTGCGTTATTGGCTGGGCTCACATCTACGTGGTTTATGATATCCTGGTATCTCTATCAAAATTATTAGTGAGAACTATCTATCGTTGCATAGTACTCGCAACCAGCGTGCGTGTTTGAGCAAATGTATAAACGTAAACAAGGCAAAAGGTGTTTGTAAGGATCGTAGCAGGTGGCGTTTTGTAGGTTCTGCCTACCCCCATGGGAAGAAGGCGTAAGTTTATGTAGGAATGCATTTATGGAAATAATCCGTGTCTATCTCACCCGGAAATCCGTTTCAAATTGCAATATAATTCCTTATTAAATAGTTTTAAACTTTATTAAATATTTCGTCAAAAACAATTTGGATTTGACATGGCACGAATTTATTGCCCTTCTTCAGTTCGAGGAAGGTATTTTAAATAACAATCAATTGCCAGCTGTAACTAAGGCGTAATAGTAGATTGTTATACAAGGGTCGAAAGGAATCAATTCCCATACGAGGTATTTAGATGCCCGAGCGCAGCGAGGCTATACTCCGAGTAGGAATTGATGACTTTCACCCGTGTTAAACACTATACTTTTCATTCCGAATATAAGCATAGTAAAAAATTGTAGTTTTTCTAAAATATTTATTGATAATATGAGACTCATTTTTAATAAAATATTAGTCTATAAAACCGATATTTTGAATTTCGGTACAGCTTACAGAGTTAGTATCCCGACAAATTATATAGTATTTTTTAAATTTGGAACACATCGCGTCACCGCCGCGGGCTGTCCCGCTTAAAGGGTATTTTTTAAATTCATACTAGCTGTTTATACACTCACAAGACCGCAGCATTTTTATTTTAATCGATATTTTTCTTAATAATGTAAAAAAATTCATAGCCGACTACCTAACCAAAAGTTCTATTTTTAAATTTCTTTCCCGCCCAAAGTTGGGGAGCAGCGTCTTCCACCCGCTACTTGGATCAAACAAACTCTACTTTCCGAGTATTAGAAATGAAAAGATTTATTTAGACCTAATGAAACTTGTAGAATAATTAAACTTTTTTAAACAGCCTGACTTTTTACAAATAATAACAGAGTTTGCTCTTCTTTTTAGTTTGTTAACTAAAATCTACATAAAAAATAATAATATAAGTAATAGCTGAAATGAACTTAACGTCTATCGATTGATAATGTTAATAATTATGAGTAAAAATTTACTGTCTTTTTAAAATTCCGTAACTGTCTTTCAGTCCACCTTTTGACGTGGCCAGGTTAGGTTACAGTCAGGCATTTCGCTTAGTCGCGAACCGCCACGGAAGTTTCTGGAAATCTCTATTTGTTAAGTTTTCAACAAAATAAACAGAAACACACAAGATAAACAATTTCCATAAGACTCGTGATATTTTATATCTCTGAAATCTTACACGTGTTGTATGTTCGCAGCTCACGAAAGAAAGTTAGGGAAACAAAGCTGCGTCGAAGCAATGTTTGGCTAGAGATAATAAGACCTACTACCTACTCATGTTCCCCTGGTACTTCTGACCTCCTGAGTTTTATTCAGATTACTTTTCTGTTACGAGGCGACGGGGAGCCAATGAATTACCAAGTTTCGAAGTTTCAAGTTCTCGTTGAATGGACGGATTTTCTTTGGTCCCACGAAGTAGTGAATAAAATTAAGTGAAAAACATTCATGTAGAGGAAACTGGTAAATATTTTAGTTGGATCTTCTGTTCTTCCGTAAAATGGTAATCCGTGATAGCGTTAATTGCGAAATAGTTATCTTGAGGCTAAATCTGCAAGTCTTGCTCGGCTACCTCTTAGCTTTTTAAGTTATTCTAGTAGTACCTGACCAAATGGATGACAAGCCTTTTCTAAGAGTGTTAAATTTTTATTACAATTATATCATTCGTTAACACAAACAAATTTTGTTCTGTTACACTTCTTTTTTCTTTTTAATGCAGAGGGAAATAAAATTATTATGTCTTTTATTTTACGTAGTTTCATATTACGTATCCAGAAAGCATTTTCATTTATGCCAATCGCTCATTCTTAATTCAAAATATCGCCCCTTTCAAAATCCCGTAGGTGTCATATTACCGAAACTGCAACATGAAGAGCAAGCTAAGGCTGCTAGCATAAAGAAGTGGGTTTCCAGCCCCTGCAGTCTCGACATTATACAGCGACGAAAATAGGTCGCTAAGTCGTATCGTTGTCAAATTCTTTTAATAGATTTTCAACTTTATTTCGAAAGTATAAAGTTGAAAATCTATTAAAGAAATTTGCAATCGATTAGACTTAACGACCGGTTTTTGTCGTTATATTTGTCGAGACTGCAGGGCCTGTAAAGACAAGTCGGTACCGATCGGTGCGGGTGAAATAGTCCCGCGGGGTAATTACGTAAAACACTAACAGTAGGAATACGTTCATTTTGACAGTTCAACGACATTCATTGCGTTATTTACGTTGTTTAGCAGACAAATCTTTCAAACAAATGAAGCAATGGAGTAGCAATAGGCTTCAAAATTAATCAGATTGTGATAGATAGTGTGTTACGTAATTAGGATGCTGTTTTAACTTATGCGCTCACACATATAGGAGCAGCTAAAACATGTAACCATTTCTTTCCGAAGGTCAAGGTGCAGCGATCTGTACCATGAGGCGGGCCCGTAAACCCGCTTCTTTTTCCAAGCACCTTATGCCCTATGGTTACACGAGGATAGTTTTCGAAGCAAGGATAGCAAGATAGTGCTAGTACGCTAGCAAGCTGGTCACTCTAGCCTCGTGTATACAGAACTATCCTCATTTTTGGGCAGGTAAGCTAGTGCGATAGTTTAATAGCGCCTCCTTCACAGATTTTACTATCTTGGCTTCGCCGGCCACATGAGGCCGGCGAAGCTAGTAAGTACTCGTATCCAATCGCATCATTTTACTCTACGGACCTAGTCACCGCAATGGTATTGGCTTAAAATTTACTAGCATCATGTAAACAGTTCTAGCATGTGTCAAACCAGGATAGTTAGCAAGGATATTACTTGCTATACTAGCTTAAAAAATTAGCTTCGTATAACCCGGGCATAAGCCACGAAGTAGTGCAATCAAGCGCATGATTCAATCCGACAGGCGTATTGCGGTTGTGTCAGCTAATCCGCCGTGACGACGACTGCGTATGGCTGAGCCGACTAACTACTGCCGCACTGACTTAGTTCCACCGAATGGTGGTTGCAGCAGCTAGGAATTTAACGGAAAGTACCTTGCCTTTGCAGCTGAGTCCACGTTTGACTGTTTACAGGCCAAATAGAAGTAGATTTTCGCCATTTGCTGTACTGAAATCACTTTTTTATGATATTTTAGAGGTAACTTTTTTAAATGTAAAAAATTCTGTAGGAGGTTCTGCATGAATTGTACTGACTCGATTTTAATAACTGACAAATGCTTGCGCTGAGTGGACTGGTCCAATCAAATCTATGTGGCTATTTTCTCAAAAGACCATTTCAGTCACTAATCTGTTTGTAAGTAGTAAGATAATCTTTGGTCTTCACATTATTTGAAGATTATGTCTGGACTTTAAAAGAGATTTTGATCCCTGAGTTTGTTTCGCTATTTCTTCTTAGATAGTAAATGCCAACTCCATCTACCATTTTTTTTTAAATATGACGTTTTGTAAGTGATTCTGATATACTGACATTTACAGAATGAACTATTTCATTTGATAACAAGAAACTTGTAACGCCTCTTTGACTCCAGTTTCATATCATTTGGACAATCGACCGATTTTTATTCGACGAAGTTTCCCTTTTCACTGTTTATCAATTTGCAGTACTCCAATAGGATGCACACTTTCGTATCTTACCTACTCGCTTTCCAATCTATATGAGGTCGAAGTTGATCTCAATCTTAAGCCTAAAAACACAGTTCCCTTGTTCGGAAGATTGAATCCCCCACTCTTGGGTCATAAAGGGCTTAATTAAACCCCCGAACGACCTCTGGGGAAAATGTCCCGCACTAAATCAGACGCTGATATAAAAATTGCGAATGTTCTTTTTCTGTCGACCAATGATTTGTGTACTTACTATAATAGAGAGAGATATGTTACAATACATGGCTGAAGTATTAATGGTTATTAAGATGTCTCTGATTTCGAAAATGTAGTCCTTAAATTGGTCTTGTTTTCTTAAAAAATACAGGAGACGTGGTTATAGACAATGGTTGGTATAACATTGCGTCTCTTCATAAAGATTTTTCGGTTAAATTTTATCTTAGAGAAAATAATGTCCAAATTCGTTATTATTGTTAGTACTTATTTCAGTCGTAGTATTCCTAACGTGTATTTTAGTGTTTCCTTTTTTCTATTTATTTACTTTCATTTTAATTTCCTATAATTCTATGCGATTTTGACAGAGGTTGTCAAATTGTAAAATAACAACTGAATAACGCTGGAATAATGGCATTATAAGTTTTACACACACTGAATTTACCGTTTTTTATTACTACTAAAAATACTGCCTGACCATGTAGACTTATTTATTATGGTAGGCATTAAGGTCCTGTACCTGTTATTTTTTTTCCTTTAAATCTGAGTATACATTTTGGTATGTGAAGCGTTCACTCGAGATTCATGATCGTTCCAGAATAAGGGCCTTTGTGACAAATATTTTAACGATACAAATGAGAACAGTACGCTTTCTGATACTGCAAGAGAAATCCCAAAAGGAGTAATAACAATGTATACTTATAAACAACAAAAGCAATATCTTGGTATTCGCGCCTGTCCGCCTTTTATTTCCTCGTCCTATATTTTTTTCTCTTACTATTAGAATTTCTTTCACGACAGTTCTTTTCGGTGTCACCATTTTGGTTTTTAAATATGGAATTATGTTGTAATTTTTTTGTTTGGTTGGTTAACTTTGCTTTTATGCAGCCAGTCTTTTTAGACCTGTATGGAACGGAATCATAAATACGTTTCACAAGGATCAAAAGAATAAATCTACATATTTTTCTGCCTGTTTATTTTTAAGAGCATACCATGTTTAATTGAAAAATATAGGTAGCAGGTAGATACCTGAACTGTTTTCACAATCTTTTTCAGTTATCATCATAATTGCGTCGACCAAAACATGAAAGTGCGGCCTTCAGCAGTTTGCAATTTCCAATAATTACTTACAGAAAATTAATTATATTATGCAGATTAAACACAATAAGTATGTAACATCGACTGTGATTGTGAACGCGTCACAGTATAGTCATAAACAGCGTAACGAATGTTGTTTACATTTTGTTTTACAACCCTATACAATTCACCGTTCGTTTTCATAAACCACAGTATAAAGAGAACAGAGGAACAATATTTGCTGAAGAGTGTTTTTTTATTTAAAAAAAATTGACCCTGATGAAAAATGAATTTGCTTCACTATTAAAATTTGGTTGGAAACAGACTAACAGGTTTTCGGTACAAAATGAACTTTTTATCTTCAGTTACTAGAAAATAAATATAAATATCATTTCATTGGTATTCCAGTGCGGATAGGATAGAGTTATTAGAAGTTCGCGGGATAAGTTTCTCACTAATGAGTTCAGAAACATAATTATTATGAGTTTCGGTTTGAAACATACGAAATTAAGAACAGACTCAGCTAGCTACATGACTAATTTTAAATGAACTGAAAAATAAAAGAAAATTAGAAGCAATTAGCTTCTTTTAAAATACTGCTGAATTATTAGTAAGAGGTATATATATATAATGCATCTGGGTTTAAATGAAAAGCAAGGAAGCAACGGGCCAAGCAACCAAGGAAACATGAAAGGATAACATTATGGAGTTCATCAAACTGATCATGTTGGAAAATAACCAATCATTTCCAAAATCTACTCAAATGTTTTTGGTGTAGAACAGTGGCCGTACTACGACGTGTCAAAGCCATCATTGTTACAGCGTGAAAGAGAGACGGTGCTATATATGACGATAGCTCTATCCCTTTTTCGCAATGGAACCATGATGGTACGAGTATTAGCACGTCATAGTACGGCAACAGACCATTTATAACAACTGTATATTTTATTTTATTTATTCGGGAAAACAAACAATACACATCAAGAATAAAAAAAAAGGATAGAGAAATGATAAAAATGTGAAATCAACCATCACGTTCTTCACAGATACACAATGCGACAAATTGGTAAATTTTAAGACTAGCGATGTAAAAAATAAAAAAGAGGAATTTTAATAGTAAAGTACCAACAAAACATAAAGCTGTTACACTGTGTACACTTCTAATAGCACTGTCGAACGAGATGATTCGTTTTATTGAAAATGTTTGTTACAAACTGGCCTCCAGGCGATTCCGGGACAAGTTTACGACGCCCTTAAATAAGCTAATTTGTTATTGTTAACAAGACAGGCTTCAAAGTTTTGGGCACGCCACAATTGCGGCGGTAAGTCCCCTCTTTGAGGAGTGGCTTGCGAGGCGCCACGGCGTCCTCACCTTCCGCCTGACGCAGGTCCTCACCGGACATGGCTGTTTCGGGAGGTTCCTGTTTCGGATAAGGCGGGAGGAAACGCCCGGGTGTTGGCATTGTGTGGATCGACCGGAGGACACGGTGGAGCATACGGTGGAGGTCTGCCCAGCTTGGGTGGAGCACCGCCGTGTCCTCGTGGCGGCGATCGGCGGCGGCGATCTCTCGCGTCCGGCCCTGGTACAGGCCATGGTACGGAGCGAGAGGGAATGGGAAGCCGTCACCTCCTTCTGTGAAGCAGTAATGCTCGCGAAGGAGGAGGCGGAGCGCGTGAGGGTGCGGCAATCGTTGCGCCCTCACGCCCCTAGTCGCCGCAGGAGGAGACACCCTGGGCGTCGGGAGTCAATTGCCGACTCCCGGCCACCGTAGGCGCGGGCTTGCGGACGGCGAGCAATGGGCAGCTCGCCGTCCGGTAAGGACCAGGCCCGGGTCGACGGCGCGTCGTGTTCCACGCGCGCCTCAAAGAGATGTCAGCATCATTGAAGGGGTCCAATAGGGCCGATGCCTGCCGGGGTCGCGGATTGTTCGAAAGAGTTACCGTGGCCCTGGCGCACAGGCAACTGAAGGAACACGGGTGGGTTTTAGTCAGTAAGAGTCTGACACGCCCTTCCGCTCCGCCCAGAGCGGGAGAGGTCATTTGATGATTTCCCACCCAAAAAAAAAAAAAAAAAAGGCTTCAAAGTTTCCATGAGCCTCTGGTCATTTTCGTTTTTTGAAGTAGTAGTTTCATTTATTTTTTGTTATGTATTTGTACAAGAAAGAATATATAAATAAATAAAAATATTCTTCTTCTTCTTCGTGCGTAACATAGTAACAGTAGGAATGACTTTCATTTTGACAGTTCAACAACATTCATTGCGTTTTTTACGTGTTTCAGCAGACAATGTTTTCGAACATGTCAAGCAATGGATTAGCAATAGGATTCAAAATGATTCAGATTGTGATTGATCGTGTGTTAAGCAGTTAGGATGCTGGTTAGAGTAACATCTTTCCACTTGTGTCCGGAGACGGTTCAGGGACTTCCAAGTGGACCACGAAAGGTTACACCCTGCAGGGAGATTGTTCTTATTATAAAACAGCCTCGTTTGTCTAGTAGTCGCAAGTCGCTACTGCTAAGCATGAGGTCCTGGATTCAATATCCCTTTCGGGCAAAGTGTTATTGGGTTTTTCCATTTGGATTTTCTCAGTAGCAGCCCGGAGTCTGGATTTGTGCCCGGTTGATGGCAATAGGCTCGCCCCCTATTACATGGGACTTGAACATATGTAACTGGCGATATATGGGTGTATAGGTACTATAGGTACAACTCAGGCTAACCCTTTGCGGATTACAGGCGTCATGTTATAGTGTTATGTAAAATGATTATGTTTCCTGCAAACATCGGTAATTATTTATTTAAGGATTGCCAAAGAATGGTACCTACATGATAAAAAGTCATTTAAGTATACACACAAATAATTAAAATTGAAGTGTCTGTTTGTAATGTCAAAATAACAGCTTTTTACTAAATGCATCGGTACTTATAACAAAATACTTTTTTTTTGTCTGTCTGTTTGTACCAGCTAATCTCCGAAACGGCTGGACCGATTTTCCCTGGCAGATAGCTGATGTTATGAGGAATAACTTAGGCTACTGACCCGATAGCACATTTGCGTGGGATAATTTCCGACATCCGGGCGACGCCGCGGGCAGCTGCTAGTGTTATATAAAAATTTCACAACATGTACATTTAATGTCATAACATGCAACTAAAGTTTCCAACATACATGAACAAGATCCACTTTCGTTTCGGTATTTGCAATTAAATAAGTGGCAGCGTAGATAACTAAGAAAGTTAGTTTTTCTAATGTAGCAGTATCTGCCTTAAGGCGCTTCCCTGACCAAACGACCTTGAGCGTTCGGTCCTTCTCTGTCCCGTCGCTGAGTCTCGCTCTGTCTCGCTCCCTCCGCACGCTCATTTATCATAAAATTCACAAAAATAATGAAATTATTTAAATAAAAAAAGACAAGTTAAGTTTAAAAATAAAATAAAACGTGTATTATTTAGATTTTTAAATTATCTATCCATTAGTGTAATCCTCAAATGAATAGAACGTCACCTTTAGCAAAAGATGCATGCAATCAATAATTTTAGTCACTTTTTTACAAGGAGATTTTAGATGTATTTATAACACATAAAAACAAATAAGAACGTGCAATGTGATGATAGGATATCGAACATTAATAATGTGCTTTTAGATGTAGTTTATTACCCATAGTGAATGACTTAATAGCGTCTGAATAACGCACTATGACAAGGTTTTGGTCGGGGTACCGCCTTAAAATCAACGTGTTTTATTTTAAACTGAAAAATACAAAAAAAAATAGTATATTTTATTTTGAAATAGAAAAATACATGTATACGTTTTTTTTTGTTCGTGTAAGAGTTATATCGCTGCATGTGTCCTTTTGTGAAAAATCAAACAGTGCCTCCGGTTCTAAAGCCCTACGATGTGTTACTAAAATCTTTTGCTGTTCAAGTATTTTCTCAAAGAAATACATTTTACGAAAATTGGTTCGGTATCTTGAAAGTTATAAAGATGAGACGTGACGTAGTAAGTAAATCTCGTTTTTAAAATGTAATATTTTGATACACAAGATACTTCGGGCATTTACAATTTTTTTGCATATTTTTTTATCGTACTATGGCAGAAACTGAGATTGTAATTTTTCCAGATGATATTAAGATAGTGTACACATTAATAGAAATAAAAAAAAGCCCTTTTAAATATTTTTATGGTTATGTGATATTATCGTTCGTAATCGTAGACAAAAATCGGCCATACAATTTAAATCTTCAATTTTCTGTATAACAAGTTAATTTTGCTTTAAGTTTATGTATCATAAGCAACTCGTCGGAAATATACCGCAAATAGTTCTCAAATTAATTCGACAAACACTATTGCGGTGGGTAACCCCACACAATCCGCTTACAAGAAACAAACATGAACCCATGATCGATAGTACAAACTTGCGTCTAAGGAACTCGCACCTGCCAATAATAGTCACCATATACGGCTTCAACGTAATCGTGTTACCAGACTGCGTCTACAAGCCTCTAATTACGACCATTCACCCAACGCAGCGTGGGCCTGATAATCTGTTACACGGTGTTAGAGTTACAACCTCCTAAGTAATATGTGCTCCTGGTGATTGAATGTGATTGCTGGTCCTTGTGAAAGTAATTTGCAATTTGGTGAAATGAACGTTTGGGGACTTGTTTTCAACACAGTGTATTAAATTTTAATTATATTATTTTGAAGAAGAAGATATTTTAATAAAGACCGAAGAAAATGAAGTTTGTCTTGTAAACTGTGACAAAGAGCTGCACCCTCTTTGGTAATATGCGGTCCTAGTAATTAAATGCGTTTTTAAATGCGTACACACGTATTTGAACAATCTGTAAAATATCATCTATTATGTTTACCTAAAACAACAATTTAGTTTTATGACTGAGTTAAAATAAACCAAACTTAGTTCTATTTTATGATAAAATTGAAAAAGTTTAAGAGAACTAGTAAAATTTTGAATTTTACGGGTCACCTCGTGACTTTGAAACTGAAACTGAAAAGTAAATAGCTCAGATCCTACAGCCCATGCCTAAGGACCATCTTCTTTGGAACGGAGATCCTTTGAAATATTTTTCATGTTTAGTCTCCAGTAAGTGCGGAGGAGGTAACAAAACAGAATAGTGAAGAGGGAGGTCGAGTTATTTTTATTGTTAAACGAACGTACATATATACAATATTATAAATGAAAGTCGCTTTTCGTGTCTGACTGTGTGACTCAAAATCAAACTCAAAGTATTTATTTCAAATAAATCAATTACAGGCACTTTTGAATTGTCAAGGGGTCGGTCAGTCAGAAAGATGAAGCTAGTTGCCCATTCCAAAGCGTAGTAGGTACCTATGGCGAAGAATGGGCAAGAAAATCCACGGACACTCTTTTAAATTAAATCAAAATATGGTTAAACAATTGATTACATCATTCATGTTGAAATTATGCATGTGTGAACGATGCAGAACGTTAAAAGCGTCCGTAATAAAAAGATAAAAACAATTCAAATATTAAATTAAATTAAAACGACCGCGTTGTTCTTCTAAACTACGAAACGGACTTTGATGCGGTTTCCGCCATAATTTAGAGAAGTTATTCCGGAAGGTTTATGTATACCTAATATAATAATATTAAACTTACAAAAAAGACATCTTCTCATCTTAATAATGACATCTTACATGTTTTGTCAAGCCGTAAAAACCGTGCTTAACGGCAGTTCGCTAGTGTATAATATTTATGAGTTCCTAATAAACTAATAGGTTCCGGGGGTTTACCATAATATTAGTCGAAAAGTGAAGTGCTCTGCGATGTGCTATAAGGTTTTAACATAAGCGCACCAACTGTCAACTATCTCCTTGAACTGCCCTGCACATCACCTGCCTTGCAAATGATTATGGTGTCCCAGTACATCGCGTGTTGCACTGACGGTTGTTGATCGATAGAATAATAAATCTAGACCCTTCCCTTTAAATTGTGAAGGTTAAGTAATTTATTTTTCTTCATGAATATTGTGTGGTGAAAAGATTAGCTTTTTAAGCTACGGATTTCTATGACAGCGGTGGCGGCCACATAATGGCCGCAGTGTCGATTGGCGTGAAAATGATGGCGGCGGGGTTTGACGTTACGGTGTCAAAAAACGTGACAGCAGCGTGGCAGTTTTATGACAGCTGCGCGCACAGATTATTAAAGGCGGCGCATGAGGCGTTGCTCGGAATGTTACCACTTTATAAATATTATGGTTATATAAACATTTAGAACTAGGTTCCTTTTTCGTTCACTAGGTTCATTTAGAACTAGGTTCCTATGTTATTGTTATTTTTAATTTTCGTATGCTGCACTGGTTCACGTCATCACGTCAACGCCGGCTGTCGCTGAAAACCAACGCTGGGGCTCTGTCTCGCATAGGGTCGTAGGATTATGCTGTGCGATTGCCGTCTTGCATGGGTGTGACGCATATTTTCCCCCAACTCGTTCTTTTTTCTATTAGTGTGTTTTTCTCTGCATCATGTTTAGTGTAAATAAACGTATTTTCTTTCTTTTCTTTCTCTGTATAAAAATACACCAACTTACTTTCATAAATAACGTTTCAGTGACGTCATTGGACGGTGTATGTCAAGCATCGCTAATGAGACACAACTGATTATATCTATTGTATGGCCCTCTAGCAGGCCACCCGGTGCCTGACTAGAGGACAATATGTGGCGGTCACCGTAGTCTTAGGAAACTTTAGCTTTAGTAAGGTCGATAGCGGGATTGACTACTTAGGATGCATCTATCCAGACGGGATGGATGCTGGCTAGACGAGCCAGTCAAGCATCGCTAATGAGACACAACTGATTATATCTATTGTATGGCCCTCTAGCAAACCACCCGGGGCCTCACTAGAGGACAATATGTGGCGGTTAGCGTAGTCTTAGGAAACTTTAGCTTTAGTAAGGTTGGTAGCGGGATTGACTACTTAGGATGCATCCATCCCGTCTAGCAAAGACTGACTTGCAAAAGTGATCTTTAGAAAATCGTGAGACTTCTCTGATGAAAATGGTGAGAAATCATTTGTGATTTTATTTTACACGAAATAAAGCAGTTATATGTAATAATCATGTAATCATACATTTAAAAACAGTCAAGTTTTTATGAAATAATATTTTTTTCATTATATTATGAAAAAAAACTTTTATTTATAATAAATAAATAAATCAGAGAACGGTAAAAAAAAATACGTCTGCAAGGTCCATTTAACAAAAGTCGAGACAGAATCACGAATAAAGCCGGGTTCGGGATCGGTGGTTATTTTAAAGCATATTATATTTCTGTTAAGTACCAAGTTTTGCTATAAAACAATCGTTATGGCTCTCTCCGACCGGAGGCAAGTAATCCGTCAAAATAAAATTATGAAATCTTTTGTTCGAAAGTTCGTCTACAATTTGTTGTTATGAAAATGTATAAAAACGACGGCCTCAATCCCTCAAAGGTTAAGGTAACATTAGCCTCTTTTTGGGACATTCGGGTGAAATGGCGTTATATAGGTTCATTTAAAATTGAATGAAAGCGCTTACGCAAAATAGTTGTACTGTACTTATACAGTACAACTATTTTCTTAATGTCCCTCGGCAAACTTGGTGCTTCGTCAATCGTCGGATTTCTATCACTTGACGGACCGGACGCTTTCAATCGACTTGAAAGTATATTCCAAGTGGATTAAGAGCGTCCGGTCTGAACTAAGTGCAAAGGGCAACTGATAGAAATCCGATGACTGACGAAACACGAAGTTTGCAGAGGGACATTAAGAACATAGTTGTAGTGTAATAAGGTAGCAATTAGTAATTTACCGGTAAATACTTGCTAGTTTTAATCACCGTACGTTGGTCGACTAAGGATTTGAAACCAAGACTCAGCTCGGAAACCGTGCTTACAGGTAAACCTAAACCTACCTAACTTCACTCGCTTGTAAAGTGTCTTCTTTTTTTTATTAGTATTCCATATTTAAATTCTTGTTACCAAATGATGTTATTTATTTATTTATTTAATTTAACGAACATCAACTTATGTACAGATTAAACTGCGGGGTAATTACGTAACACACTAACAGTAGGAATAGGTTTCATTTTGACAGTTCAACAACATTCATTGCGTTATTTACGTTGTTGAGCTGACAATTTTTTTGAACATATGAAGCAATGGATTAGCAATAGGTTTCAAAATGATTCAGATTGTGATAGATAGTGTGTTACGTAATTAGGGTGGGGACATCAGAATGATGAGGTACTTTTGAAAAAAAAGTTTTTTTTATTTTTTATTGTAGCGCTAACTGAACTTAGTGTGTGGGTGTTGAAGTAATTTTTCAAAATTATATATTTGTTTACATGTTTGAAACTGAATTGTGAACGCAGATTAGTTTTTTTGATTTTTTATTTTAGATGGGTTTGCTTTTGACTCTAGTCCAGGTCAGAGATGACAGAGAAAAAGTCGACGATGGAGTGAGCTTACCCAGAAGAAGCCTGTTCACTCTCACTTTGAAGAGATTTGGGTTGTATGCGATCGGAAACATAGACGCAGGTAGAGAGTTCCACTCTTTTGCTGTGCGCATTATAAAAAGATGTTTGGAAGCGCTTAGTGCGAATTGGTGGAATAGCAACTAGGTAGGGATGGTAACTTGCAGTGCGCCTAGATGCACACACACACACACATCACATCACACACACACACATCTAGATGCTAGATGTGATGTGATGAGTTTATTTTCAGTTTGTTCGCTTATCCGCAAGAGAACTGAAAATCCGCGCAATTTGGTCTTTTTTAACCGACTTCACAAAAAGGAGGAGGTTCTCAATTCGTCTGTATTTTTTTTTTTTTTTTTTTTTTTTTTTTTTTTTTTTTTTTTTTTTTTGTGTGTTAGCTCATAACTTTTTTCTGGGTGAACCGATTTGGATGATTCTTTTTTTATTTGATAGCTGGTGCTTCACATGTGGTCCCATTTAAATTTGATCAATGTGTGACCAGTAGTTTTTGAGTTATCCTTAATACTGCAGATTTTTTCCACTTAGTTTATATGGTTGATGTGTTAATAATTTCCTGTCACTGTTATTTACACACCAAGTAGTGGTATACGAATTTGTGTGGGGTAGGTACCGCAACTAAAAAGTGAAAAATAAAAACTTTTTTACAAAAAAACAACCGACTTCCAAAAAAAACACTAAAAGACGTGAAAAATAACTTTAATTTCGGAAGTCGATGGCCAAACACGAAACTACAAAACCAAAGGCACCGACTTCCGAAATTAAAGTTATTTTTCACGTCTTTTAGTGTTTTTTTTGGAAGTCGGTTGTTTTTTTGTTGTTGTCATAAGTTAGAAGCGAAATTTTCTTATTTTTTAGTATTTAATTAAAGTTATATAGTGTACAAAACGTGTTACACATTTTTTTATTAATCCATCATCTACAATATACTATAGTTTCGCAAATTAGTCTTATGTATTTAAGAAACTATCACGCCATTTATTAGCGACCCGGATTTTTTGCGATCCAGTGTAATTAGATGCTGATTCATTTGGTTAGGTACAGATCAGTTCCTTGGGAAATTATATTGAAGATAGTTAGCCTTTGGTTTTGTATTTTCGTGTTTGGCCATCGACTTCCGAAATTAAAGTTATTTTTCACGTCTTTTAGTGTTTTTTTTGGAAGTCGGTTGATTTTTTGTAAAAAAGTTTTATTTTTCACTTTTTAGTTGCGGTACCTACCCCACACAAATTCGTATACCACTACTTGGTGTGTAAATAACAGTGACAGGAAATTATTAACACATCAACCATATAAACTAAGTGTAAAAAATCTGCAGTATTAAGGATAACTCAAAAACTACTGGTCAGACATTGATCAAATTTAAATGGGACCACATGTGAAGCACCAGCTATCAAATAAAAAAGAATCATCCAAATCGGTTCACCCAGAAAAAAGTTATGAGCTAACACACATAAAAAAAAATAAAAAAACATACAGACGAATTGAGAACCTCCTCCTTTTTGTGAAGTCGGTTAAAAATACACTTCGCAGTAAATCTTAAAAAATAATATATAGAAATATAAATCTTAAAAAATTATATTCTTTTTGTCAATTTAATATTTTGTATTTCCTCCACGAGCCCGTATCACTTCATTAAGGGGACTACATGACCTAAATGCAAATTTATAATGCCTAAAAATATATGATCCACTGCAGTCATCAAAATCAGAAAAATATATGATATTCTTATGGATATATGATAGTTAGATAGTGTGTTGAAAACATAATACAATTAACTTGATATGATAGAAAAAAATCACGAAGATACCTCTAAAAAAATATTTAAACGATTAAAAACCATACTAATATACATGCAAACATTCAGATTTTTTGTCAGATTATTCTACAAGTAACATACTAACGTAATAGTGTTTTAATTTTTTAGTCCAATGAATAGATTTTTTGTAAATCCATAATTGCTTCATATTTTGCAATAAATTACAAGCGTTGTGTCATCGCGCGTCTCTTTCTTTTGTTTGCAATCCAACAGTGACCGCGCTTTAGCTCTTGTAAGCCTCTTAAGACGATGTGGCATGTTGTAAACCAAGTTTTTAATACGATTTTGGTCTATGTTTGCCCATTCTTCCACTAGCGCATTCCTTAACCCGTGTAAGGTAACGGGAGCAGGAGAGCGTTGTCTCATGCATCTCCCGAGCTCGTCCCATGCTTGTTCTATGGGATTTAAGTCTGGGCTGCGAGCAGGCCACTCCATGCAGGTAATACCTACGCGCGACGTCTTGAATATACATATTGACCAAACGAGCAGTATGTGGTCGCGCATTATCGTGCATAAAAATGGAATTTGCACCCATATTCATTAAGAAAGGACCAGCATCCTCATTTAAACCTCTTCGACGTATCTGACAGCAGTCAGAGAACCGTGTGGTCACTAACTCCGTGCGATCCTCTGAAGATGTCCCAGCCCATACCATTATTGATCCTCTACAGAATGGCACCTTTTCTTCAAAACGCGCTTGATGATAACCGTTCTCCTGGCCGTCTTAATACTCTTCGTCTCCCGTCGTGCGTAACTAAACAAAACCTGGACTCATCGGAAAACATAACCTTGGACCAATCTTCATCTGTCCATCAGATGTGTTTTCGAGCTAACCGTAACCTGGCATGTTCTCTGAGCAGTTTGGGGCCGTTTGCTGGTCTTTAAGCCTTTTATCAGCTTCACGAAGACGTCGCAGAATCGTATCAGAGCTCACATTGTTGTGGTGAAGACTGAAGACTTGAAGACTGTTTCGTACCTGAACAGCCGTGAGATGTCGATTTCTTAACATAATGCTCACGATGAATCGGTCTTCTCGTGTAGTTGTGCAACTTGGCCTGCCATTTCCTGGTCTCCTGATGTTCATGCCGGTCTCTTGAAATCGCTGAAGTACTCTTTGGACGTTGATAAAGATACTCCTACTGTTATAGCAGTGCTACGCTGACTTCTTCCTTCTTGTACCATGGTAATAATCCGTGTACATTCTTGCAGGTGTTAACGACATGATATTGTCCTGAATACTTTGATCAATCCAAGGAACCATTTATAATGACAGCTCGGTTTGAAACAAAAGAAGAAAAAATATTTTATTCCTAATTTTAAATTTTGAAATTTTTCAAAGAGCAGTTTTTTTTTTTTTAAATCTGTAACTTGTACAAACGAAACCTCTTTAGAGATTTAGAACAAGTATTAGTAACTTGCTTACTATATATTATTTATTCTAGCGATCTAGGTATATAATTTATGGAGATATCACGGTTTTTATTAGCGACCCGGAATTTTTGCGATCCAGTGTATTTCAGTTACTGCCCACAGTGCCCACTAGGTATTTCATTTTATTAACCTTTTAATTTTAATCAGTAGGCGTCGAAGCCACGAACAACTTCAGCTAAACCCAATTACCACAATGAATGAAACTAATTAGGAAGGTATAAATTTGAATGAAGGGCGAACGCATTTGATTTCATTGCTCATTAATAAATATCATCCAAATAACATAAATTAGTTTTTCGAGCAGATAAATTATGTGTAGAATAGTAAGTATAATTTTTATATATATATATAATTTTATATATGTATAGTTAAATCGTAGCGAAGTCGATACTGTATACGCTAAATAGATTACAATAAACAAGCTAAAAAAATATATCTTTATATTTATTGAAAACTATGGCTAGCAAGGGGGCGAATACCGCGGTGACGAATAATAGATAAAGAAGTATGGAAAAAAAAACATATTTTGCCAACACCAAATAAATTAGTATGGGCAGGAGAATAATGATGATAAATAAACAATAGTTTTCAAACACACTTACCTAGTAATAATAATTTATCAGCAGTTGAATACAACACAAAAACTTCCGTATGTTTGATTTAAAATAAAGTTTTGATACCTGCGGGGTACTTGCGTAACACACTAACAGTAAAAATTGCTTTCATTTTGACAGTTCAACAACATTCATTGCGTTATTTACGTTGTTGAGCAGACAATTTTTTTGAACATATAAAGCAATGGATTAGCAATAGGCTCCAAAATGATTCATATTTTGACTGTGTGCTTCACACAGACACAACACAAACACATACGACGCTACGACACAACACACGCACGCTACACACACGCACACGCTACATTGAAGTGGCATATCGAATTTGTATACAGACTAATCATACCTTGGGAAATAACTAAGTAGTGTATTTTAATCCCGATACAGAAATAAAAAGTAAAAGTCCACGTGACGTGGTCGTGAGTGCACAAGACTAAATCCGGGACAAATCCTAGTACTTTCGATACCATATTCATAAAATAGATTGCTCTGTTGTTTACGCATATAGAACTTTGTTTATTTTCTGTCGGTCTCGCTACCCGATATGTCAAAGTTTTAGTTGAAGCCCACACGTAGTGGAAATATGCTCAACTTTGATCCATTTGTAGTTTTCAAATACGCCACAGCAAAAATGGATCGTGCGAAAATCTTAGTAGGTATTTTTTTAAGCGAATGTAGGTAGGTATTTTTTTTCTAGAGTTATTTATTTTCAGAAAATACAGGTGTTCCCAGTTGTAAAAGTTGGTGGTTTATATATAGGACATATTTTGCCTGTTAAGAGCATGTAAATATTTTTTTCATTCATGATAGGTAATTTATCTTAGACAAATAGGTAGGTAATAATATGTAAACAAATTATTTTATGTAAGTTATCAAAATGGTTTGAGTTCTTTTATGTATGCAATTTAATAATTATGGCTCACCGAAAAAGCGTGATATACCTTACAAATAAAATAAAAAACTCAATTTAACTATCAATCATTTGCTTTACAGCACTAGGGGCGCATAGCCCGCAGTAGTTCGGTGAGAGCTCGGTAGATTTCTCATTTTCCAATGTCCCCCTGAGATTGCCTCGACGACTGCACCACGGAAATAGATTATATGCTATTGATTGAATTGACGACTTACTTCTCTCTTGACATAAACAACGGTCAAGTTTCTCCAGCTCTTAGAGGTTTCTATTGACCTAGTACCTACTTTAATTTTGATGAGTTAGAGAGGAGGATTCCATTTTTGATATTGTTTTCACATGATTTTGTGGAATAAAATAGAGCTGTTTTTCATTAAAACAAAACAGTTATAATGTTATAAAAAACACATAGCTTTGGTTGAAGACCTGTTTGTAATCTGCTGGTGAAAGAATACCTGAAGGATGTTGACGCTATGTGAATTATATATTATACGGAATGAACGAATATTTCGGTCTGTATTCAATAAATGTTCAAACTAAAACTTAAGAATTTTCTATCTATTTATCCTAGAAAATGCAAAAATTAACACATCTTCAATAAAATGTTATAAATCAATGGCAAATCTATTTGCCTTATTTAAGGTGAACATGAAATATAAAGCTATAATGATAATTCAAAATCAATGAGATCTAAACTAAAAATAATAATCTCATTACTAAAGGATAATTGGATCACTCATGTACTTAATTAATACAAGTTAGGTAATAAACCTGGAAGTTACGAGATCGATCAAAAGTAGAAATATTTTTGAATCTAATCTAACGTTTTATAAAGATGTGGGAAAACAAACTCAATGTCATACATGACAAAGTTAAAATTCTATTGAAACTGAAATTTATTAAGGACCTTTTTATTACATTGGCCAATAGGTTAATCCTCGCTCGCAAATGATTTAAGAAAGCATTAGAAAGGGTATTCTAGTAGAAGTCTCTTCATTTCTCTATTGAATTGACTTAAAATGTGAATAATGTAGACAAACATATTTAAACATTTTCATTGGGATTTAAAAAAAATCAAATGAATCCTCTTCCCGTTTCACACAGAGGAGACTTTCGTCCCATCAGTGGGAACATTATAGGCTGATCATTCAATATAAATTCTTTTGAAAGGTAGCCCTCTCTTTTACTACTTTACAAAAGTAATCATCTGTACAATTCTGTAAGCCTAGTAGCTCTGTCAGTTTAATTTCATCTAATGAACTAAATCACCAGTGAGCCTCCCGAAGGCTACCACAGAACTTATACTTCTTTAGACGCTATGAATGGCACTTGAAAGTGACAGCTGTGACCATAGTTCAGCGTGAGTTCTGTCATAGTGAAATACATAGGTAACGAAGAGGGAATATAGGTATGTACTTATTCATAACAAATAACGTATTTAAGGCGAAATCTTAGACTGCTTCTTCAACCAATGCAATGTGTATTGAAAAAAAAAACATAGTAACTGTCATTTTATTATCTACGTTTTTCTAGGTCCGTTATTCTAAGTAGTCACATCACATCAAAAGCAGCTTATGTCTTTTCTGCGGATATAAGGTTTCATCTTGTAGTATTTTTCCAAGTAGGCAACACGATAAACAATAAGCATCCATTTTATAGCAAAAAGACCAGCCTTATATTATTTATTACCCGGAAAAAATATAGAAAGGACAAAAAATTGCTCAATTTTCTACCAGGGCATAGGATATCATAATCACGAGGAGCAAAGTATCCCCTTATAGAAATTTTATTGCCTTTATCGGTGCATGTGAATGGTTTAATTTAGCTGGAAAACATCCTTATATGCAATATATCTAGCTGTAATAGTAAATCGTATTATTACGTGACGTTAAATGACCAGCTCTGTAGGTTTCCGTTATAGGATTTGTAACTTGTTTTAGTATGTTTTTATACAATGTAATAAAGTGAACGAGCGTGTGAGTGCCTCGAAGCGACGGTACCTGATGAACGTACAGTTGATGTACATATGTGTTTATCTTGTGGTGTATGTATTCTTGGTACATGTTATTCTTTACTACGTGAAAATGGAAGATGAATGTTCTTGCTTTCTGGCAATTCGTAAAAAATAGTCTTGACGGCAACCTTTTACTTACTTTTAAATAATGTATTCCGAGTATCTTTTTGTTTGAAGGAAATTGCAATTATTTTGCGATTATTTCGTGAATTTTGGGCAAAAGTAAATTGATAGCTCGGTCACATAATTATCCAGAAAAAACCATTGAAATTCGTGGTTAATTCCGGGGAGAAAATGAAACGTAAAAGCTGGCGTGTTATTAGGATTCCGTAGTCAACAAGAAACCCTTATAGTTTCGCCTTGTTCGTCCGTCCGTCTGTGTGTCTGTCTGCGGCTTAGCTCAGACACTATTAGTACTAGAAAACAGTAATTTTGCATGGGTATACATATTTCTCACGCCGACAAAATGGTAAAAAAAATATTGGGTACCCTACCTTCCCTTCACGTAAAGTGGAGATGTTTTTTTTGGGCTGATAAAAATTTTTGCGGGTACGTGAAAACCATTTTATTTCGATTCAGGGATCCGTTCCCGAAATATTAAGCTCATTTTTGTTAGAGAAAAGTGTCTCCCTGCCAATAGTGGTTTTTGGATATGTGAAAATATTCAGAGCAGTAGTATATATAACGTAGTTAGGTAGTTAAGTAAGCTTCACAAGTTCAAGAGTAATAGTCGACCAACTTACATTTTCAGTTAGAATGTATAGGAGAACATGTTTTTCAACTTGTTTCAAGTATAAGTATGTTCTTGGGATAAATTCATTCCAACTACGGAACCCTTCATTGTGCGTGGTCCGACACGTACTTGGACGGTTTTTTTTTTAGTAGAAAGAATATACAGGGTGTTTGGCAGAACGTTGAACATACGAAAATGGTGGATAGGTGGGGTCATCTGCTACTTACTCAGCCCTAATTTATTTGGCCCTGGTCGCCTGGATATTTATAAAATATTTTTTTTGCTTTCTTCTAGTTTCACCACTTTCTAAGCTCTAAAATTGTACACCCTGTAGTTTCTCTGCAGTACACTAATTTAAATATTGACAGTTTCTTGGCTTAAACTTTCAGTGCTACGATAATCAATAAATACAACAAAGTTCTGACTAAAAGTCTTACTAAAAAGAAACAACAACAATGCATCATGTTTAAAACATGACAGAAAAGTATAAATATTTCCTAGTTCTTGGCAATGGAACGAGCCGGATGCAATGCTTTGGTCGAGTATCACAACGTCTCGATAAAGTTATTTGAATATTAGTAGGAAAGAAAATCTTTAAAGGAATGAAAGGCGACTAACAAAAGGTATTTACAAGGCAGCTGTGAGTAGAAACGCTGGGAGGGGGACGCCCTAGGAGGACATTATAGTGACCTTATTGGTGATGTTCTTCAGAAAGGTCAGTGCGTAGTAATCTCAATCGGCGTGCGTGTATGACCAGATGTATGAATGTAAACGAGGCAAACGGAGTAAGTACCGTAAAACGGGGTGAATAGGAACGCAGGGGTGAATCGTAACGAAACTTTAAAAGGAATTTTAACATTTAAATAATATAATTTGTTGCCAATAGGGACACGTAATCGGTTAATTATAATACAGTATACACGTTAGAGTCCCTTTTTGGCGACAGACTATAATATTTCAATGTTAAAATCCCTTTTAAAGTTTCGTTACGATTCACCCCTGCGTTCCTATTCACCCCGTTTTACCGGTATGTAATCGTAAGTATGTAAGTTTCGATCATAGTAGGTGGCGTTCTGTAGTTTCTTGTATGTATAGTAAATCTTTATAAAAATTAGTTGAGGAACATCGTGTTTGCGATTTATTTTAAAAAATATATAAATAAATCACTGCATCAATCAAATTGGTATTTTACACTGACTATAAATATCTCCAAAGTTATCTTGTATCTTATTTACTTACCTTAAAAACGACTGGTCCTTTGAAAATACTTTGAAAGTAATTTAACTTTTTAGGAGATGAATGCGTACCTATGCCTTGATTTTCACTTTCAATTAAAGATTTATCCCTTTATTTATAAACGTTGCTTAAAGTTAAGGAATGATTAGTCACTGTTTTAACATACATTTTTGACGTTTAAACGTCTCTTAACTTTAATCATCATTTATAAATAAACCCTTTAGCGTTTAGTCTCGACGGTCAATGGTGCCGATTCTCTTGTCACAAAATTCTCTAAACTAGACTAAAAATCACTAAAATTTTGTTTATTCCTGTCAAAATACGATTTCTCATTCTGAAATAGACTAAAGTGACACAACTTAACTATAGATTAGTTTGACAGCACTATGATGGTACTGATTTATTAGTTTAGTGAAAATGGCAATTTTGCTATTCTGAATTTGACGTTTTTCACCTAAAATTTTGGTTGTCTTAACTAAATCTGGCAATTTTTAATCGCGATTAAAAAGGTGTGGAATAAAATTAGTTGTCATGAACTAAGATTCACCACAACACCTCGACTTCAGGGGCAAATACAGTACTGTTTTTTTATTATTTTGTTTATATCTCCAAAACGGTGTGTCCTATCGCAAAAATAATGAAAATTTCGACCCCCTTTATGAAAGCTTTAAACCCATATAACTCTACATGTAGGTATTTTTTTATTATTATTTTCCATACAAAAAGTGAAAAAATCCATATAAAACACGCCGAGGCTGACACCCACGCGTGTCTCAGGCTCTAAAAAAAAATCACAGGGTAGGGCAAACAAGTAGGTACCATGTGGAGTCGCGATTGTCAAATTAAATTTTAGTTGCGTCAAAATGATTTTTAAATTTAGAGATATTTTATTGCAGAATAGCTTTAAGATTCTCATAGCCAAAAGTAAGGAATTTTAGTGATAGTTTAGTTAGTTTAGTTCGGTGTACAAGAGAATCGGCACCAATACCTACTAAAAGTCATCGAAATGTAAATTAAACTGTTCAAATGGTTTAAGTTCCCCAAATAAATAGATAACCATTCAATATATTCCACTTCTGTCTGATCCCATGTTTACCAAGACGTCATGACTATCAAGAGGTATCTATACGAAGGTCCATCCCTTATACGAGTGTGATGTAAGAATTCGCGAGCCGTCACGTTCGCACGATAAATTACAGAAGTTCTCGACTTGGCCCATTACTCATCGCCCCATCCGCCACATACTTCGTATCGGCGTTTAATTACTAAACTGATTAACTTGTACCACTGGGACTCGGATAAATTTTATTAAGAATTTTGGCTTTAATAGGTTTATGAAAATGTGGATAAAATTCGATAAAAAGTTGCCTACATACTTTACTGTTAAAAATAACATTCATTATTGTCCTACCCTTATCCCAATTCATTTGTGGTTGGCACAACATGTCTTTTTTTTCTACACTTCACCATTAGTCGTCATCTCGGTAGTCACCCCCTTTCTAACCATATCATCATTCACACAGTCCATCCATCGTTAATTTGGTCTTCCCCTACTCTTATCGTCATCGACATTCTTATTCAGAACTTTCCCTCATTCCTTCGTATCACATGCCCGTATCATGACAACCGATTTCCGCACAACTTTTCAATTACCGGTGCCACATTCAGACTCCCTTTTATGTACTCATTTCTTATTCTATCCATTCGTGTAACACATCCGTCTTAGCATTTTCATCTCAGCTGCATGCAATTGCCTTTCATTCATCCCTTTTGTGGTCCAACATTCTGATCCATACAAGACAGCAGGTCTAACCATTGTTTTATATATCTTCCCCTTAAATTTAAGGGGAATGCGGGAGTCGCAGATTGTTCCCGAGACCTGTCGCCATTTCATCCATTCAGTGTTAATTCTGTGTTTAACAGTTAAACATAACATTACGGAGTATAATTGCTGTACCTATATAAATTCATAATTGCAGGGATAAACGTCTTTCAAGGAAAATCTTCTCTAATGGATACCCGATTAATGCTAGAGCTTATATCTAATTGCGTACAAACAGAAATTGGAGAAAAAAACATTAAATTACTTTTCAAAAACGGAAAGAAAGTGAACGGTAAGTTGAATCACGTTATTACGTTCCTTTATAAGCTGATTAGGAGGGAAATGGGCTGCCACGCTGCGCTCGTTTAAATAGACTAGCGATCTCTTGGCATGTATGCAAATTGCGATGTGAATTTGTAACCTCGATAAGTTTATGCAGCCCTGGTACCATTTTTTTTTTTTGTGGATAGGATTTCTATTCAGATTTGTTACAGTTGTAATGGCATGTCATTTGGTCTAAATAGGCTTTTATTTTTATATAGATTCTTTTATATTTTGTGAATGTGAGAATGTTGCAGGCCTAACTTGTAGACTGTAGATTTGTAGACCTTTTTATATTTTGTTGAGTACCTGTTACTTGTTGACAGGCCTACACTGTCCTCCCAGATCTATCAACACTGTAATTGGAAACATTGTAAAAGACCCTTATTTTTAAAAGAGTAACCGTGGAGTTTATTGCCGGCTCTGCTTCATAGGAAACAACCAATTGGAACCGTGCACCTAGCTTCTGACGTTTCATAAGTGCCCATGTTGGTTTATGTGAAATAAAATATTTTGATTTGATTTGAAATATTGAAGAATGTATTATCAAATATTTTTTCCCGGTTGAGGGAATTACGCTTGCCCCCTATTACATGGGACTTAAACATAACTGGCGAAATGTGGGTGTACTATAGGTACACCTCTGCCTTACCCTTCGGGGAAACAAGGCGTAATGTTATGTTATGTTTTCCCGAAAATTGGAAAATAAAGTGAAGTAAATTCATAGACTTTTGCAAAAACTTTGGTGATTATTCATTTCCGTCAGAATTTTTCGGTATAACAATATTGACCCCTAGCAGACAGTTAAGACAACAAATTGTTAAAAAGGGGGTTCAACAATACTTTACCTTTTACTATTAACCTAGTTTATTAATGTTGAGAATGGACCAATTGCACTCTGGTTGTCGACGACGTAATTATTATAAGAGTTTACTGTCAAACTTGGTGATTTCCTTAAATTGGTTAAACGTATGTGAAACGTAACATGAAATGTAACAAACGCTGTAACGAACATGTCGTCCGAATATATGCTACTCGTACGCAACATGAAATGTAGGTAACTCACGTAGAAACAAATTTACATTGTAGTGTTACATTTCATGTCGGAAACCTATGGTAGGTATACATCTATTGTAAGTTTCCTTATGTCTATGTTTACATAATAACGTTTATAAAATAGGAGAAAATGATGTCTACCTATCAAAAAAACATAATATTGCTGTCAAATGTTGAAACTCAAACCCAAAGCATTTATTTCAAATAAACCAATTACAGGCACTTTTGAATTGTCAAGGGGTCGGTCAGTCAAAAAGATTAAGCTGGACACGGGTCTCTCCAATTTACATAAACGTAAATGAATTATTGAACGCAACGATGATTTCCAAAGAAAATAGTGTGAGGCTTTTATGTTATGGAGAACAATTTGCGATTATAGAGGTATGAGGAACAGGGTGTAAAGTTCTCTCACACCTTCATAGAATAGGGAGGACCCTCCGACCAGACGGGTGTTGTGTCTGGTGGGCAACTGCCCGACGTTTGATGTCGGGACGACAACGTCCCGACAAACGTCGGGCAGTTGCCCAAGTAGATACAAATCTATGCTGGTTGCGTGGTAAACTTTGCTTGCGCGATGCAGGATTCTGCGTGATGTCATTGTGACGTGTAGCTCGCATGTGACGATTTACATACCGCTACACGGTATTAACCATGATTCATGAAAAGGTAATTGTTTGATTTCACATGATTTTGTAAATTGTGTTGCACACGTTTGACTACCTGATAAAGCGGTGATGACGTGGACGACAGAAATAGAAATAGAACTCATTTATTTTCTTATAATTTAGGTATACAGATAGGATAGAATTTTTGTAAATAGCCGATACATTTTACCTTACCGTATGCAATATTTGATATTCACTTGTAATTTTCCCGTGTGTGCACGACGTTACTCAAAAGTAACTTGTACACATACATACATAAAATGACGCCTTCTTCCCATGGCGGTAGGCAGAAACTACAGAACGCCACCTGCTACGATCCTTACATACTCCTTTTGCCTCTTTTACGTTCCAACATCTGGTCATACACGCACGCCGGTTGCGAGTACTACGCACCTGACCTTTCTGAAGAACATCACCAATAAGGTCACTATGTGTCCTCGTAGGGTGTCTCCTCCCGGCGTTTGCACTCACATCTGCCTTGTAAATATCTTTTGTTAGTCGCCTTTCATTCATCCTCTCAACATGACCAAACCATCTAAGCATACTTACTCTTTTCAATTTCAAGTAATTTGTAAGAAACTAAAATTCAAAACCTATTCACTAATTTAAACTCAAGTCAAAGTATTAACAGTCAGAAATGTCATGTTATTATTGTATCACCTACGCGCAAGTTAATCATTATGCTATGGGTTTTTTCATAACTGACTACGATGAATATAATCAAATAAAAAACTTTTTTACAAAAATAAAACAAACGACTTCCAAAAAAAACACTACAAAGTGAATAATTGCTTTAATTTCGGAAAGCGGTGTCTTGGGCATTGTATTTTCGTTTTTTGCCACCGAATTCCTGAATTAAAATAATTTTTACTTTGTAATGTTTTTTTTGGAAGCCGGGTGCTTTTTTTTGTAAAACAGTTTTTATTTTTCATATTTTTAGCTGTGGTACCTACCCCAAACAAATTCGTATACCACTACTTCATATGTAAATAGCAGTGACAGGAAGTTATTAAAACATCATCAATACATCGCACCTCGGCAAAAAAGAGTCTTATGACTCTTTTTTTTTTTTTTTTTTTTTTTTTTTTTTCTTTTTTTTTTTTTTTTTTCTATAAGAGATTCTTATAGCGTTATGACTCTTTTTTTGCCGAGGTGCGATATATTAAGTGGAAAAAATACGTAATATGAAGGATAACTCAAAAACTTATAGACAGATCTTGAACAATTTTTTATAGGACCACACGAAAAGCACTATCTTTTAAATAATAAAAGAATCATCAAAATCGGTTCACCTAGAAAAAATCTTCTGAGGTAATCATAAAAAAAAACAGTCGAATTGAGTACCTCCTCCTTTTTTGGAAGTCGGTTAAAAAGTCTCTGGTATAACCAGGATATCAGGAAATTTAATAATTACGTACCTAGGTACAGTATTTTCCTCTACGTTGGTTAAATTCCGTAATTCCTTAAAACAAGGTTGTGTCGCGTTTTGCATGACAATCAACCACGAACGATGACACCTGACCTGAATCCGTAAAAGTGAACAATACCTACATTACTTTAGTGACATACGGGTAGGTTGGTTGGCTAACAATACTGATGGATATTTTCTTTGGCAGCCATTTTCCGGATTTGGCAGGGTTCGCCGTTGACGAGGAGGATTATCTTTATCAGTATTATTATAGAATTCATAAATTAACCAACGTTTTAGGCCTATCGTACATAATGCTACTCAAAAGTAACGTGTTACAAACTCAAATGGTTAGCCAGAATGTCACAGCAGTAGTAATTTAACGGCGGTCCGTACACGACGCAACCAATCACAACCTAGTTAAAAACGCGTTACTAAGGGTAATTACATGCCGAAGATGCCTCACTGCGATACCTTGCGATCGCAGTTTAGCTAACTACCTCGATGTCACCTCCATGTATAACAAATGCATGCTCAGAGATGCCTCACTACGATACCTCGCGATCCCGGTTAAGCTAACTACCTCGATGTCACATCCATGTATAACAAATGCATGCTAAGACATGCCTCACCGCGATACCTCGCGATCCCGGTTTAGCTAACTACCTCGATGTCACGTCCATGTATAACAAATGTATGCTAAGAGATGCCTCACTGCGATACCTCGCGATCCCGGTTTAGCTAACTACCTCGATGTCACCTCCATGTATAACAAATGCATGCTCAGAGATGCCTCACTACGATACCTCGCGATCCCGGTTAAGCTAACTACCTCGATGTCACCTCCATGTATAACAAATGCATGCTAAGAGATGCCTCACTGCGATACCTCGCGATCCCGGTTTAGCTAACTACCTCGATGTCACGTCCATGTATAACAAATGTATGCTAAGATATGCCTCACTGCGATACCTCGCGGTCCCGGTTTACCTAGCTACCTCGATGTCACCTCCATGTATAACAAATGCATGCTAAGAGATGCCTCACTGCGATACCTCGCGATCCCGGTTTAGCTAACTACCTCGATGTCACGTCCATGTATAACAAATGTATGCTAAGATATGCCTCACTGCGATACCTCGCGGTCCCGGTTTACCTAGCTACCTCGATGTCACCTCCATGTATAACAAATGCATGCTAAGAGATGCCTCACTGCGATACCTCGCGATCCCGGTTTAGCTAACTACCTCGATGTCACCTCCATGTATAACAAATGCATGCTAAGAGATGCCTCACTGCGATACCTCGCGATCCCGGTTTAGCTAACTACCTCGATGTCACGTCCATGTATAACAAATGTATGCTAAGATATGCCTCACTGCGATACCTCGCGGTCCCGGTTTACCTAGCTACCTAGTACCTCGATGTCACCTCCATGTATAACAAATGCATGCTCAGAGATGCCTCACTACGATACCTCGCGATCCCGGTTAAGCTAACTACCTCGATGTCACCTCCATGTATAACAAATGCATGCTAAGAGATGCCTCACTGCGATACCTCGCGATCCCGGTTTAGCTAACTACCTCGATGTCACGTCCATGTATAACAAATGTATGCTAAGATATGCCTCACTGCGATACCTCGCGGTCCCGGTTTACCTAGCTACCTAGTACCTCGATGTCACCTCCATGTATAACAAATGCATGCTAAGAGATACCTCACTGCGATACATCGCGGGCTGCTTGGGGGTTTACCTCGTAATTAGCCTAAGGCTCACTTACACTGCAAATCACTAAACACGTTTAGCGCTAAACGAGTTTTAAACATCATTCTGTCTCTGTCATCTTCAAACATTTGACAGAAACAGAATTATGTTTTAAAATCGTTTAGCGCTAAACGTGTTTAGTAATTGGCGGTGAAAGTGGGCCTAAGTCGCATCGTGTACGGAACTCCACTGTCATACTAGTGCTGTGACATGCTGGTTACTCATTGGTTATTTGAATTTGATATTACTTTTGAGTAGTGTCGTGGCTTTAAACAAGAGATGGTGCCCAGGACCAAAAGCGATGACATTATTTTTTTCTAAGAACAGAACGCGATATTTGCGCATCGCTGACTAATAAAGCACCTAATAGCACACAATCACTTTTCCATCCTGTGTATCACCAGAAAACGAATAAATAATATTCATCAATAATAGAGAACATTTCGGACGATATTTGAATTCATACAAAACGTTAAATGACTGGCATCCGTTTTGCTCGTCGATTTTTTTTTGTCATTAGCTAGGTGATGTGACGTTGGACGGTGGTGTGATGTGGTGTGTGGTTGTGTGGGGTTGGTGGTGTGTGTGTGTGTGATGTGTGAGTTATCGACAATATGTACGAAGAGTATTTAATACACATTTATAGAAAAAAAAATGTCGTAGATGTTTATCGGATGACTATATTAGCGTCTGGAAAAATAGGGTATAATAGAAGGGCGGGGAGAGCCTTTGACGTAGAAATTTTGCAGTTTTCTTTTCATAAATTATTTTCTTTTATTTATTTGGGAAAATAAACAGTTACTCATTACAGTACTACACAAAATTTGAGCTACAGAGTGAGTAAATGTATAACCCAAGACATTTTCCACACATTATAAAAATATGATACATATAAAGACAGTGATCATCAATAAAACTACTAATTTGGAGTAAATTTTACAATCACTAAACCAATTTTGACTTTGGATAGCATTATAAATTGGTTGACATCAAACAATTTACACATAAATCTCGACAAAACAAATTTGATGACATTCAGAAGTAGAGTAAGTAAAATAGCAAATATGAACATAAATTACCGAAATATTATGATCCAGGAGGTAGACGTTACGAGATTTCTGGGTATAAAGATAGATAATAATTTAAATTTTAAAGAACATGTATATACATTAGGCACTAGATTAAATACCTTTTCTTATGCATTATTTAAACTTAAACAAACGGTCAGTACTTCTACAGTCCTTACAGCCTACAATGGCTATGTTGCACCTATTCTAAAGTATTGTGTTATTTTTTGGGGTAATTCTACTAATAAAGAAGCGGTATTTAAACCCCAGAAGAAATGTATACGAGCCATAACTGGTATAAAAGTAACAGACAGTTGCAGACCATCATTTTTATAATTTAATATTCTTACGTTACCATGCTTATATATATTAGAGGTTGTAATGTTTGTTAGAAAAAATACAAAACCTCTTTAATAAGTTACATAGCAAAAGATACAAATTCAATATATGTTTACCTTTTAATAAAACTGCGTTGTTAAATAAAAGTATTATTATGTATGGCTCCACGCATATATAACCATTTCTGGAGATAAGTGATTTAAGTATATTTAAAAACAATATCAAAACACTGTTACTAAAAAAAGCGTATTACTCTGTCACTGAATATTTACAGAATAAACATATTATTTAATGTATGTAAATTTGCATGCCTTACGGTAGGATATAGCTAATGGACACTATTGTTTGTTTAAGACCTTTTTTTATTTTTGTACCCATATTCGCAAATTAATAAATGATTATGATTATTATGAATTTAAAAAAATACTAAATTTCGAGCGGCCATTGTTGTTTACATTTTTGACAAAATAATGGTTTGGGATTACATATTCCAAGACATGCAGTTGTTTCTTTAAACTGTCAAAAGTTCAATAGTTACTATGCGATTACCTACTGCATGCTTCCTATGAAACCTATTTTTCTTTCTTTCTTTCATATGACGTTAAGAGCAATAAAAATTATAACTTTCCATGAATAAAACTTTGTAATTTGTAAGCTCAGTTAATATTCTATAGTATGAGCGTTATAATCAATACATCCTATTGAATGATTCTCTGAATTTCATTAAGTACTTCCAAAATTCCCCCACAAAGTTCGCAGAACTGTGTGCATGTGTCAACCCTACCCGTTCCTAGTTAAATCCGGCGTGATGCTCTGCCACGAGGTGCGGCAATATTGCTTATTGCTCCCAACTACAAATAACACGTTACAACCACAGACTACATGTTACAACTATCTTCATAACATAAGTTGTCAACTTGAAAACAACTTATACGTTCTGAATTGCAATGTAAAAGATTTGAGCGTGCTTACACCTGTTCCGAATTAGCGTGAGCGCGATAACTATGTCCTGTGAATCGTCATAGAGGACGTCATGACATGCGCCATCTTGCGATAACGCCGACCACGCCATTAATAGCATCATGAGCGCTGTCAATAATGACATTCGTGCATTGTGCTGTTAAGTTGTTTTGAGTCACATCTTTGGTCTCATGTAATTATATCTCAACCAACAAAACAGAAGTGACAATGCGTTGAAATTCCATTAAAAAAAAAAAAAACCATTCGGTCTTTCTTTAGTGTGCAAGGTTGGAGGTTGACGTTCAGCGAGCACTGTGAGCGCGTTTACGAGCGTTCCGAATTGTTGAAAGCTCTCAGCTGTCATAATCGTCTTATCTAAATCGGAACGCAAATTATTGACACCAAAAACATTTCATGTAAAGTGTTGCCAAGACGACCACATAAGGTTTGCCTTGTGAAAAAGATATCAGATCTCATGTAGAGCCAAGCTTCTGAATCTACACGGCCTAACTCTATCGACCCTAACTTCACAAATTAAACATATTATCAGTAAAAATGTATGGCTTCGCCGTTTCGCTACCATCGTGGAGGTGATGCGAATATTTAGTTTCTGAAGTAAGTAACGAAAAAGCCAAGCCATACATTTTTACTGATATGTAGAATTTGTGAAGTTAGGGTCGGTAGAGTTAGGTCGTGTAGATTCAGAAGCTTGGCTCTACATGAGATCTGATATCTTTTTCACAGGGCAAACCTTATGTGGTCGTCTTGGCAACATTTTACATGAAATGGTTTTGGTGGGATTTCAGTTCTTTTTGTAAGTTGCTAGGCATTCTTTTTAGTCTTTATTTTTTCTTCTTTTTTTAAGTTTATCTGGGGGCACGGTAGTGTTTTTTGTATATTGAACTTTGTTTACATATCAAATTTCGGCTTTCTAGCACTTCAGGAAGTACCCTAACATTTTGAAGTCTCATACAAATTTCCACCCCCCCCCAGTTTAGGGGATGGGGGGCGAAAGTTATAAGTTTATGATTTTTTTTGTTGGTTGTATACTAAACTTAGATTACATACCAAATTTAAGCTTTCTAGCACTTCAGGAAGTAGCCAAACATTTTGATGATCATCAGTGTGTCAGTGTATCAGTGAGTTTGTCAGTGACGAAATCGGTGTATTTTAGATATCAATAAAATTTAAAGTATTAGAGCTATTCAATTGAGACTTTGTATGTTTAATTAGTCTATTATTGACATCATATTCTGAGAATATGAACTATCTGGTACATCGGAAACCAACTCTATGAGGGTTCAAAAAAACGACGAAACACTTCGAGAAAAGGTAGGTAGTGCCCTTGCGCTTCGCTTGGCTCGTCTTGGCGGGGGCACTACCGAGCCCCCACATGTGAGCGCTGTGAGCGATTATGCCGCAATTCGGAATGTAGCCATAGTTAACGAATTGTGCGTGTAGGTACAGTCAGGGAAAGTAATTGTATATGAAATTGACATACTACGTCAGTTTGCTACATTATAGCCATTTCATACAACTGTCAACGAATTAAAGTTGTTATTTGAATATACGGACAATTTATTAAGCTGGTACCGGTAAAACGGGGTGAATAGGAACGCAGGGGTGAATCGTAACGAAACTTTAAAAGGGATTTTAACATTGAAATATTATAGTATGTCGCCAAAAAGGACTCTAACGTGTATACTGTATTATAATTAACCGATTACGTGTCCCTGTTGGCAACAAATTATATTATTTAAATGTTAAATTCCTTTTAAAGTTTCGTTACGATTCACCCCTGCGTTCCTATTCACCCCGTTTTACGGTAGTATTTTTTGCTAAACAATTAATTTACCTTACTTTACCTCAGATTAGGGTTAACAGGGGGGTAATTGCGTAACACACGCCCACTTGCATGTTTAGTCGGGTTAACTTAATAAATGTAGAGTTTGTAAACTTGGAGTTAAGTAATTAACATTTTAACTCCTATTACGCGTTGCGCCACTAAAAAGTAACACTGGGTTATAACTAACCCAGTGTTACTTCCCAACTCAAAAACCACTAATATCAGGTTAACACCTGTTATTAGTGTTTTTTGAGTTGGGAATATTGCAGTTCAAATGACGAAACATAAAATAGAATTAGAATGTCTGTGCTTTGCTATTTAAACCGACCAAAAATTAATGAACGAACAATTAATGGAAATAGTATATACCCATCTCCTTTACACTATATAACAATACGTAATACTTTCTTGTCTCTTTTATGTGGTTTCCATGGAGATTTAGTTTATTGATTGATAATAACGTCAATTAAGGAAAATATGTTTCAAGTTTTTTATAATTTGTATTTATTTTTATATGAGTTCATGAATACATTGCTTGCTGATATAGTACCGAATTTTCACTTACTGCAACGTCAAACAATATAAAATACAAAATAAGTTATCAGCGGTACCTCAACTTCAATTTATTTTGACATTATTAACACTAACCCAGAGTTTAGCGACTTAAATCTCCCACATCGGCATCGGTGGGTTTAATATTTAAAAGTTTAGCTTTAGGTTTACCTCTAACACTTGGTGGTGCAAGATGAATTATTTGATTAACCCTGAGTTAACTGTTAACTCAGAGTTATTTAGGATATGGGATAACCCATGAACGCGCATAACCTCTTTTTTTTTGTTAACGGGTTGGAAATGCTCATGGATGTCCTCCACCCCGGGGCGGACGGAGGGGTCTGTCAGACTTATATTGACTAAAACCACCCCGTGTACCCTCGCAAACTTACACCCGGGGGCTACAGGGCTTAAACACTCTTCAACGCAGTCCTCGACTGGTGCCGGCCCGCATCTGCGGGCCCCATTTGATGAACGCGCATAACCTAACCTAACCTATCGACGTGACGTGATTTTAAAGAGAGATCGGACAAAGCCGATTGATTGATCAGTTTTGATATCTATGCTCTTGGGTGTTCTGCCCGAACTATTTACCTCTCGTGGGTGCTGGAGCCCCCGAGCACCCACGGAGTCGGCGCCCCTGACTGAAACTAAAAGATTACAATATTTTCTCTCGTTCCAGCCGGTGTTCAATCGAATCGACACCGCTACAAACCGTTTGATCACAAAGAAACCGTTGCAATCAGCGTACAATGCTTTCAATAAGCCAGCAGATCTATCACAGGTCTCCGAGGTATTACAAGGACTATATAAAATGTAGGTAGTGATGAAGCTTAACAAAAGCGAGCGTTTAAGCTGATGATCTAATGTTTACTCTATACTTAAAGTATTACAGTACTTTTAAATCAATGTTTCAAGTTTTATAGAATAATGAATAGTAGGCTAAAAAAATTATCTGATATAATCCAAAGTCCAGCCAACAGGCCCAATCACTCACACACATATACCTACACGACAACACACACTTTACACACACGTTATTTATATTGCAGGCTCATGTTCTATGTAGTAATATTCCTGGAAAGATAATTTAACTTTTTATTAGGTGTTGTTTCTGAACTAAGTACTTAAAATTGTGGAGTAATTTTCTAATATGAATCTGTTTCGACAAGCATGAGATTATATTTATTTTGTGATTACAAGATAAACATAATTTCCTATAATTTCATCAGATTTATTTGCTACATAAAAACAATAATAAAAAGCTTTATAAATAAATACTAATTATGTGCTTGACATTGCTTCGTCCGTAAAACAAAATTAAGAAGAGAATTTTGCTTTCCATCCAATAGGAAGCCTTAAAAAATGAAAGGCGAAAATTAAAAATAGAACTAAAGTCCGGGTGGGCGTAGAATATTATCAAATCCGGCTTCATTATAATTTCCTGTTAAAAAAAGAACGTTTAAAATATCAAAGAAGTACTAGGATCACATAAAGGCAGATGAGTTGTTGTTAAATTAATGAAGCCTTACAAAAAATATTTTCGAACTGTGATTCGAACTGATTTTCGTAGTGCAAGTGTTACCACTGATGTGCGATTAAATGTACCAGGATCGCACAAACTTCAAAGAGTAAAAGGTAAAAGAAAATGGAATGCTTGTTAAAATGTTACGTGAAACTGCATGGTGCCATAAAAAGCGCGGGAATCGGTACCGGTAGATCTCCGATCAGTATTGTGGCGGGATGACGATACGTCACTGTGAGGCACACAAAGCTTCCGTCCGTTTAATGAAATACTTTAGTGGACAACTACCTGTGACGTCATAGTAACGTAAGGGTTGAAAAGTTCGCGCTTTAAACTTTAAACACGAGTAATATATGTGTGGTCAGAAAATATTATAAATAGCTCTTGATTATTAGAGGCACATAGAACGAAGATGGCCAGTGAGCCATCGCTCTTCATTCTATGTGCCTCGACTTACTATATCTAGTATTTTGTGCAAATGTGCACGTAGTGTGCAAGATGATGATATTATGGCTTTAAGAAAGGAAGTGAACTCTGAGATGTCGGCTAAAGAAGAAGTATGGAAGTAAAGAAAGTGCCGCGTCGATCCCAAATAATTAAATCCCAATTATCAAATTGGTCACAATTATTAAATTGGCCACAATTATTAAATTGCTCACAATTATTAAATTGGTCATCATTCTCCTGCCCTTATCCTAATTTATTTGTGGTCGGTGCAACTTGTCTTTTTCTTCCATACTACTCTATTGAGAGTGTATTTATTTTGTGTGAGCTAGAGAGGCAATGGAGCGCAGTATTCTAGGCGTCAAATTGACAGACCGTATTCGCAACACCACACTGCGCTACAAAACAAAGGTTACTAACGTAGCTGAAAAAGCCGCGAAGCTGAAGTGGCACTGGGCTGGCCACGTCTGCCGCATACCCAATGAGCATTGGGCTAAAATAACCACTACGTTGAGCTCTGACACAGCCAGCAGCCGTCGCGGCAGACCCAAAAGAAGATGGCGGGACGAGCTAGAGAAAACAAACGACTAGTGGTCCACTTTTGACCTGGCTCGAAAGAGCTGGAAGTCATGGGGAGAGGCCTTTGCCCAGCATTGAGATGATGCAGGCTAATAGTAGTAGTAATAGAGAGGCAACATTTTGCATTCCTATAATTAATACCTACGATATTGCTAGATAGTCTGGTTTTGTAGAATAAAGTGGTAAGGAATAAGATGGAAAACGAATAAACCGTTTTCAAGAGAAGTTTCATTATACGACTTGGCACGGCTCTTCATGCAAAAAGTTTTCAAAATCTATCCGATAGGCTTTGGCACTGAGTCGGTTTCATTTTTTTTTTAAATTGTCTTTGATAAATGAGTATTCGTTGTCGTTTGTAACATCCTGCTGCTTGGCGAAGGTCTCTTTTCAGAATTAAAAATAATTACAGTTTTTCCTCCACTAAGATTTCTTCCGCCTAACTCACAAATGTCGACCACCGTTTAAGAACCATCGATTTATAAAGTCCTAGTACACCGATCTCTGCATAATAGTATGTTGAGCCTTTGCACAAAGAGATCTGAAGCGTCTGTCCACATTGGACGATGTTGACCGCACTTCAGTGTCCATTGATAAATTACTATCTACTGTAATGGATCGCTTGTCTATGCATAGAGTGACTGGGAAAGTCAGTTTACGTAAGATAGTGTGTAGATAGATATGTATGGAGTATCTACAACGGTTCATCAGGGCTAACATAATACACGCGACAGTTACTCAATCTCGCGTCGTCTCACCGCGTCTATTTCTGTCACTTTTCTCGTTTTCTGACAGCGCTTCCATACAAAATATTCGATGCGTTCTCTCAAACTTGATGTTTTCTCGACAAACCCTAACATGGCACCTAAGTTATCTCGAATTTTGACAATTCAACACGAGATAATCCCCGATTTTTCTGCTATTTTGTCGTCCTCCATTTTGACGACGAGACGAGTAGACAAAATTATGATACATTTTTTTTTAAATCTCCAGTTTAGCACGGTAGTTTCATAATATACTTATTGTAGTCATCATTTTATTTTGCTGTAAGTAAAATACTTAGTTTAAAACTACTATAATTTATACTAGAACGAATTTCCTTTCGGCGGCCGCGAGAAGAAGTTACGGCTGTATGGCAATATCATACCTTCGCAACATTAGTAAAGTCGCCAGTTCATCCAAGGGATGGTGATTAACAACGTTTCGTCTTTTATGGTTTTATTAGTGAAATCAATTCCAGCTGCATTCCAGTTGCAGCTGGAAGCTTGAGTGTATTTGCTTTTGGTAAGCTCGCTTTTGGTTAGTGTGGTGATTAACAAAATTTGCAATATAATGCGTTTGATGGTGATTGTTACAACATCAACCTCCGTTTTGTCAAATTGTGACTGTCGGCTCATTTGCCATTTATTGTGATTATCGAGTATATTATGTGTATATAAACTTATGTGCGTAAAATTCAGCATGCCAAAGACAAACATTTAATTTTATCAAAAAACTTGGTTACACAAAAAACTAAACTGTATACGTTAAAAGAGGTGGGCGTGAAATCAATATAGTACATACTAATTCCATGCATAAATCGAATGACTGAAACGGAACCTCAAGCCGCTGTTGCTATGATACTAATGATTTGTTTTTAATTACTTGCTGCATCGGTCTCTCGTCGCGAGATAAACAAGTTTCAAAGTGCCTTTTTCGAGTTTACTCGAGCCTAACGGTTATGTTAGGCATTAGAATGACGTCAGAATAGTAGACAAATTTCGAAAAATCGAGTTATATAATGGTCTGCGTTTGTCAAGTTAGCCCTGCATGAATCCATGATAGTGTAACTAATAGGTATATCCATTGATTAATACATATTGTAATCTATGTTGCGGATACTGCATTTAAGCAGTTGTTGATCGGAAAATGATATATTTTTTGTATTTTCGAATGACACAACCATTTCCTCGAAACAAAGTAAAATGCCATCTAAAACCAGCCAATATCAGAATCCAGTTTAAATTTAGAATAAAACATGTGACGTATTTCGTCACTGGATATATGTTTTGTGACGTAGCTACATGTTTAGGAGATTGGAATCTGAATTACGTCAAAGTTACCATTTGGATGGCAATTTGTATAAATACAATTTTCAGGGAAAGAGATGTGCGTGGGAATTGAGAGAATTTGGCATGGATACACGCACATTTATCTAATAGCTGAGAAAGGCGTACATTTTTTTTTCCAAAAAGGAAAATATTTTTTAGTTTTCACAATATATTAAATAAAACTGAGGCCAAGTGCGAGGCGGGCTCGCACACGAAGGGTTCCGTACCACCGTAATATATTTAATACATAAAAAAAAAACATATTAAAAACACACGTTTCTTGTATGTGAACCCCCTTTAATTTTTAACTTTATTTTATTTGTTGTCATAGCGGCTATAGTAGCAATAACGCAATCTGAAAATTTCAAGTATTACCTATTTCGGTATTTGTGGTTCAAAAGATATAAAACTGTGACAGACGGATGAACGTACGGTAGAGCCTTAGTTATAGGGCCCCGTTTGCATCCTTTGGGTACGGAACCCTAAAAACAAGATTCGTGCTGTAATTTGGGAACGTTCGGTACCCGAAATCGGAATAAACAAACGAAAACACACGTTAAATTACAAAGTGTGAGGCAACGTTTAAAAAATCAATGCTTGAAATGAATTGTTAATTACTTTTCAGCCTTCAGCCTGAAGTTCGGTTTAAATAATTAATTCCGTCGCCCAATATGTTTTCAACTTTTAAGTTGTTCGACGTTTGACATAGGCTTTCGCAAAAACTCGATCAAATGTGAGTTGATTGCTCGTTACGAGTTAAGCGACTTTTAGTTTTTAATCTAAACCATGTTTGACTCATCATTGAGGCTCGTGGCTAAATAATAACAGCCGCACGGGTCGATCTTCAAGGTTAAGCAACTCTTGCCGAGGTCGGTCCGTGGATAGGTGACTATCCATTATATACTTTACGTTTCTGCTCAGAAATTGTGCACAACGTATCGTGAACAGAATGCCGTAATGTATGCATGCAACGTACTACCGGGATAAAAAGTATCATCTATCTATTTTTAGTAGTCTAAACCCATTTTCGCATAATTGCCTTTATAATGAAATTAGTTTTGGGCACATCAGTTGGCTAGTTTGAAAGTCTATAACGGACATAGGTAGAAACAATTTTTGTGTTTTATTATAGATAGATGAACGAACTGACCCCATCAAACGTAGCTTAACCTCCGATCGACTGGTACGGCTGTTATTATTTAGCCACGAGCTTTGATATAGCTTCTATTACCCTAATCTGACTTAAACTTATATAGTGAAAGGGTACGAGTACTAAACTCCTTTGCCTAACTCTTTGAGGAGTATTCCTAACATCAGGACTGTATAGTCGTGATGTTATCCGTGTAAACAGTGTGCAAATTACATTGTATTCCGTCCCAAATGGTTCTTAAGCCGTTTTGTTCCTTTCTACGTGTTTATTTAGGCTTGCCTCTATAGAGGTATATACGGTTTATCCCTTGAACTCTGACTGGTAGTTTAAGTTTACTTTAGTATCTTGTGACCTACCTACTGACATACATTATTTTGCAGTTATTTGGTTTCATGGATATTTACCATCAAAATGAGACCAGAATGCGTAGCATCCTGCCGGGGTCGCGGATTGTTCGAAAGAGTTGCCGTGGCCCTGGGGCACAGGCAACTGAAGGAACACGGGTGGGTTTTAGTCAGTAAGAGTCTGACACGCCCTTCCGCTTTGCCCAGAGCGGGAGGGATCATTTGATGATTTCCAACCCAAACAAAAAAAAAGCATGCGTAGCCATGGCAACAATAGAAACGGAAGACAAAATGACAGATTGTAGAAATATTTCTAAGGCGCTATGGCAAAATTCAAGAAAATAATGACTTTTTCAAAGTCAAAGTCAAATCATTTATTTCAAATAGGCACATAAAAGGAATGTCAAAATTTACAAAAAAATTGAATTGATTCTATTTTCCCCTTCCAAAAGGTAGTTTCGTATGGAGAAGAATGTGTAAGAAACTCCACCGTTACTCTTTTAAAATGTTTTACAATATTATGTAGGTATACATTAATTACATAATTATACGTGAAGACGATGCACCTATACTCGAAAGGTTTAGGTAGTTAAATAAAGGTAAACAAATCGTAAAAAGGGTTTTTTATAGTTGACACTTTCTTGATTAAAAATACGTTACAACAAAATTTTAGTTATTTGCGATTTATACGATAGTTTCTTCTTTTATTAATGTATGTTAAACTTTATCCTTTATTCGTAAACTTTACATTCTTCCTACATGTAATTGCTTGAGCACAATTTTTTTGTTAGATTTATAATATAGTATAATATTTTGTAATCTGTCTATTGTAAAGAGCCCAAAAAGACAGGTTCCCTAAACCTTTTAGAAAATACAACGAATTAGATAACGTTGCTAAATTGAAGAGTACACCTGTGACGTAGTATGGCAACTGAAGTAGCAGGAATTACGTTTAGTCGATTAACCAGATTGCTTAGAAGTTGTGGATGAATAAGAAAAAATGTTATATTATGGTGTCACTGTATTGCAGCTGCCACCATATCACTGTGAGCGCAATTCAATTGAGTTAATATGGGCTCAAGCTATAGGGTTTTTAGCCAAGAAAAATAAAACTTTTAAAATGTCTGACCTAAACATTCTTTTGCCAGAGGCTTTAGCTAATGTGACTGCTGAGAATTGGAAAAGTTGCGAGGGTCATGTAATAAAAGAAGAACAGTTTTTTTTAAATTAGACAAAATAATTGATTATACCACTGAACGCTTTATTATTAATGTGACAGATAGTTCCTCAAGTTCAGATTCAGAATAGAGCCTATTATTATGGGGCTCAAAATAATATGATTTTAACATTTGAAATAAAATGTTTATCATCTATGAGTCACGTGTTTTTTTTTGTTTACCTTTATTTAACTACCTAAACCTTTCGAGTATAGAATAAAATTACTATACCCTAATAGGTAAAAAGAATTAAGTATAAAGCAATGACCGGAAAATAATTATGTGATAGATACATGGTGCTCACATATTTACAAATATTGAAAAGAAGATGATTTAAAAAAAAATTGAACTAGTGATAATTTTGTGTGTGAGAAGTAGTTACAGAATGTAAAAATATGTCATACAAATTATACAACCAAATTAGCAACCAGTTTGATTTTGTATAGTTGTCTAGTGTTGTTTTGTTAAAAAACGTTATTTATCTTCTCTTCGTAGAGTAGAGATAGATGCGGTCATGCTACGCAAGCAGCACGCGTGGCATGACCACTTCTATTATGTCTACTGCACGAAGAATAGACAAATAGCGCTTCTAATTTCTTTTGGTGCGTGCCCAAAATAGGGAACGGACGCCGCCAACTTGTTTTTTCAACACATTTCACAAAACAATATTTGCACAAATGATAACCAACAGCGCCCCCTGTAAATGTCATTCGAGTCCCTAAGAACTTTGTAGCAGTGTACCTCTTTCTATATAAAGTGGCATTATTTCCCCGTTTTTGATATAGCGCTGTAGAAATCTTTCTACAATGACACTTTGACTTTCGTTTCTTCCGTTTCTATGGTGTCCATGCTACGCGTGGAAAACAAACTCAAACGCAAAGCGTTTATTTCAATTAAACCATTTACAGGCACATTTGAATTGTCAAAGAGTCGGTCAGTTTGTCAGAAAGTTGAAGCTAATTGGCCATTCCAAAACGTAGATCTCCAAGGACATTCTTTTTGAAATCAAGATATTACAAAATCCTGGCTACATTATTCTTGTTGCTTCTATATATGAGAAAAATGTAAAAAAAAAAGAAACAATTTAAAATATAAGATTAAAAATAAAAATAAGCCGTGGCAGTTAAGAGATGCCAGTCCCAAGCGACGGCGCCCATTCACGAACATGACAAGTTTTTGAGACCTAAACCAGTGGTTCGAGCCGCAATACAACAACTTGTTTTTATGTGCTTTTAACTTAGCTCTTACAATGCCTGGTAGGTAAAAAATTATATAACATCAAGCTTGTATTCCAGGAAGCGTTAGGCAGTGTTGTACCTATAGTAGCACACCCACATATCGTCAGTTATGCTTAAGTCCCATGTAACAGGGGGCGAGCCTATTGCCATCAACCGGGCACAAATCCAAACTCCGGGTTGATACTGAGAAATTCCAGATGGAAAAACCCAATATCACTAGAAGGTAAAGCTGTTGGTGACATGAATTTTCTCGGAGAGTGGGTAATACCAGCGTACCATACCATCATTCATTTTTAAGTAGCGTCCGTATGTCTGTCAGCGGGCTGTATCTCATGAAGCGTAAAAGGTAGACAGTTGAAATATTCACAGCCTGTGTATTTCTATTGCCTCTATAACAACTAATAATAAAAATGAAATAACGTTAAAAATTATATTATATAATTAATTATAAATATAAATTATTATATATAATTAAATATGTTTTGTTCAATATTGTACGGCGGTACGGAATCCTTCGTGTGCAAGTCCGACTCACACTTGGCTGGTTTTTTTTTTTTTTTTTTATATTTGGTATAAACCTACTTCAGTCTCCAAGTAGCATGGCTAGGTTCTGTTTGGAAAGGTACGGGGACACGAGAAAGAAACGCATGACGTAGCGAACGACTTCGTGTTGTCGACAGCACCTTAGAGGTACATGCACACACATCAGTCACGTCAAGTAAACTCCGACCAACAATAGTTTTTTTTTTTGGGCCGAAACGATATTGAAATTCGGCCTGCTTTGCATTTTCGCCCGATCGGAAACCGCAAACAAAAACGAAAAAAAATTTTTATTTGTTTATTGATAGATTTTTGTTTGGTAAAAGGAAAAGAAATGTAGTGTCAATATTTAAAACATTTAAACTTTAATCAGTCGCCTTTTTTTGACCGAAAAAGGTACTGGCGAAAATGGATATTCTGCCTGAAAAATTCTGAAATCCGAAAACGAAATTCTTTCGGACTCTACCGTCATCGTCACGTCTTATATTTTTGTGACGTGACATTTAGGTGTCTTGACGGTGACGTCAATAATGTGTTTGCATGAACATTTAAGCTTTTCATCAGTTTAACCATGTGTGGTTTATTTTCCAAGCTATTAACAACGTAACGTTTCTATTACATCAAACTTGCGTTAACGCTATTAGCATAAAATGGTTATTTTGCACACATACACATACATAAACTCTCGCCTTCCTCACATGGGGGTAGGCAGAAACTACAGAACGCCACCTGCTACGATCTTTACATACTCCTTTTGCCCCGGTTACGGTTTGCTCCTTTTTGGTTATTTTACATATACATAATAAAGGTATCTGTCGGAAATACGTTAAATCAATAGTTTGACTTTGGCTAACCGGGACACCAGCGCCACCAGGTGGCGCTCGACACAGTCTACAACACGCTCGCCCAGAGTTAAAGCAGACTTGGTCGGTGGCGGTCAAACAGTGAACACGTTTAGAAACTGTCGCGCGTTCTGTATAGTTGTGTCGTGTACCTATAGTGTCTGTTTCGGTAGTGTGATTGATTTGTTCGTAAATTATTATTTGATTTGAACTGCAAACAGTTTTCGTATTGCGCAATAACCAATACTTCCCATAGTACGCCCACAGTAGTTAAAATATGGCTGATGATAACGAGAGAGACGTACCGTCTCCGTCATATCTGTATCTATACATATTATAAATTAAAGTCGCTTTTTATGTCTGTCTGTGTGATCGCGTTGTTCTTCTAAACTATGCAACGAATTTTGATGCGGTTTTCACCATTATTTAGAAAATTTATTCCGGAAGGTTTATGTGTAGAATACATTAACATTTAACCAACATATAATTAGGAAATCTCGATGTTTTGCCAACTCGTAGAAACCGTGCGAAGCAGGGGCGGGTCGTCATCTAAAATATTAGAGCCGGGATCAGAAATGGCTTGATAATTGAATATAATAAAATATGGCTTCTTGAATTGGTAAGTGGGGGAATTGATTTTGATTTTCCAACCATTTTAATTCCATGTTTCACAAGCAATGACGAGTGTTATTTACTTAGCATGTTTATTTTAACCTCTTTACTTGAGCTTGATATTATTTTGTAGTAAAATTACGGGGTAGGTGAAATGAGTAAAACTCTGGCCCTGTATAAAGATGAAAATCCGTACTATTATTATGAAAACGAAAGTATTTAGCTCTGCTTGTGTCTTACCTTTTCATGCCTAAACCACAGAACCAGTCGTTAGGAAAATTGACAAATAGGTATTCTGGGATCTGAAGAAGGACATAGGGTACTTTTCATCCTGGATCGCAGACGAAGATAAGGTGTTAGAAAGGAGATGAAAACTATATGTATATGTCGAAAATACGTTAAATCAATCGTTTGATTTTGACAAATCGGGACGCCAGCGCCACCAGGCGGCGCTCTACAGAGTCTACAACAACGCTCGACCAGAGTAAAAACAGAGTTGGCCGGTGGAGGTCAAGCAGTGAACAAGTTTAGAAACTGTCGCGCGTTCTGTATAGTTGTGTCGTATACCTACAGTGTGTGATTCAGTAGTGTGATTAATTTGTTCGTAAAATTATAATTTGATTTAAACTGCAAACGGTATTTCTAGTGCGCAATAACCAACATTTCCTATAGTACGCGCACAGTAGTTAAAATATGGTTGATGATAACGAGAGAGACGTACCGTCTCCGTCAGGTTATGATATCCACTTAATTAGCAAACTTTGAGTGTCTGAATGGTTATTGGTTCTTTACTGAGTATGAAATAACTTATGAATATGGTGTTTAGGGAAAGGATTTTATGAAGAAAAGCACATCAAGACAAGACTAGACATTTATTTCAATTATGCTTATCCGTTAAATATGTTAAAGTGGTCCGTTCCAGAACAAGGTCATCGTGAAGAAGAAGGATCAAGAAAATCGATGGCAGTTTGTTTTAAAGCATTTTATCAACATATTTTTACATTAGCATAAATTGTTATCACATTAATCTCTAAGATAAGTTTTTGTTTTAATTTAGACGGCCTCACAGATCATAGGTCTCGTTCGGAATTGATTGTTCGTGTAGAAATACTGCGATCGTTTAGAAAAAGAATCAAGGACTTAGCGCTGCGAACAATGCAGTGAAGCATGCAAAGCTACACCTTTCTCTGTGCACACGCTCACACGGAAACATTTACAACCCAATTTTCAACGAAACTACACCTCACTAAGGGCCCGTTGTTTGATCAGTAGGCAAACATACTAATAGTTGAAATGCGTTAGTTAAACTAACCATTTGCTAAAAATGACAGAAGTATGTTTTTTGACTACTACATTTAAAAAAAATGTCAATTTGCTATAAAAGTTAACTATGTGCAGACAGAGTAGTTAAAGTTTGACAGCTATTGACTATTGTCAAGTGACTAATTGTTAAATTGACTATTGGTTATGTTTAACTATGTGTCAAACAACGGGCCCTAAGTGCACAGATGCTTACGAAACTGGCCTCACGTCACTGTTGACAGCGTATGTCTTGATTTTTTTTTTTGGTCTGAGGATGCTACGTATTCGGAAACGGGTAACAGCTAGTATAAATATATCGTGACAGTTGTTGTAATAACATGTGTGTAAAAAGAAACAGAGTATGCAGAGTAAATGTTAAATGATAAATGATTTTATTTCTGTAAATAGGTTTGTACAAACACTTTTACACGTCAATCATATTTTTAAAACTAGATGAGGTCGGCGTTTTCTATCTGACTACTCTTAAAAGAAAGGCCGAAACAAACTCAGAGGTCACAGTCTCTTTTAAAGTCCAGACATAACTTGGTCAGATCATGTGAAGACCATGTAGATTTGTGTCTGAAATGGTATTTTAAGGAAAAACCACGCAGATTGAGTGGACCTGTCCAGTCAGTGCACGCATTTGTCAGTAATCGTGGGGCTCAACTCAGAACTTAGTAAATTACTGCTTGAGTGGACAATAATGAGAAGAGTGAATTATGTTAATGCATGTATGCGTTCGTGAAAACGAGGATACAATTATATTGTAGATAAACAGGATGGCAGGGACATTTAAATAGGACCTGTTACTATGGATTCAGTACGTGAATCTGAACCCCATGTTTTGAAATTTTTCTTCGGAAAAATATTGTTCAGTAAAATTTGACCGAGTAGATATTGAACTTTTCTATGAAAGAGCAGTTTTTTTTTAATATTTGGTGAAAAATTTCTACTGTAGGGGTTTAGAAACATGTCTAAACCCATGGTAACAGTTAGTGTGTCGATGTCCCTGTCATTGTGTATAGTAATCGTGAATATAAGAGCCAACTCTAACCGTTTACCATTTATTAAAAATTGTTATAGCCTACTCTAGTTTTTCATAGAAAAGCACGCTTTTTTTCAATAGCATATACACTTGTAAATTGTTTGTGCATAGGCGTAAATGTTGAGTTGTGAGAATTTATTAGGATGAAACAGCAAAATTGATGTTGATGATGTTGCTCTAAACGAATCTTGCCGAACGATTACCGGCTGCCTGAAGCCGACCCCAGTCATCGCACTATATCCCACAGCTGGGGTCTCCCTTGTTTTACCGAAAAGAAATTGCCAAATTATCACTTCCCAAACAAATTTTCGCATAATTTCATTTGCCAAATTATTACTTACCAAAAAATCTCTTTACAAATAATTGTTACGAAAACCTATGTTTGGCAAGTGAACGTTTGAACAATAACTTGTTCACCAACTAGTACTTTTACCATTTTTTATCTAGTCAAATATTTCAGTTGGTATAACATATTTTACGCAAAATTAAATAAGCCTAATATTTGGTGTTGTCAATTTCAAACTTACCATTTCTATTATAAGACTTAGACGACGGAGCCCCGCCAAGCGGGGCTCCTACTTCTGGGTGGTTTAAAAAAAAAATAACCACGAAAGGGATGGCGGAGTCTTTCAGACCCCGCCATCCCCTTCCAACCTAACCTGTCCGAGTCGGGGTGCCCTAAGTCCCGAGCTCGCTTCGCTCGCTCTTGCATCCTATCCCACCCTTGGTTTTTTACCCTTGAATAAATGATTATATTAAAATAAAATTGCATTTTTTTTATAATTCCCAAAACAACTTATTTTTGCCTTTATATTTTTTGTCATAAAAAGAACATTAGACCAAACGTTTATTGTCTAAAGATTGTTTGCTGTAATAAATCATTTGATTAAAGACCAAATGCCTTAATGACATTATCCTTGGTAATATTCTACCAAGTAAAAATTTGACCAAATGAAAATGTGCGTACTAAAATCATTCCAAACATTGCATTGGTATAAAAAAAGGTTGCTAAAATTTGTTTGGGTAGTGAAATTTTGGCAAAATCTTTTCGGCAAAACGGCTGGATCCCCCCACAGCTGGCATAGCACCACCACAAGTCCGAAGAGAAGTTGCAAGCGCAGTGAAGAAACACAAACAGGAATCTGATACTAGACACCCACTATCTGGCGCACCCACTTACTATCTTACACCATAGGAGCATCTTCCTGCAGGGTGTAACCTTTCATAGTCCACTTGGACGTCTCTGAATCGTCTCCGAACACAAGTGGGAAGATGTAACTCCAACCTGTTAAAGTGGGGCTACCTCGATGGAAAAGCAGCTGGGTGTGGATGTGGAGCTACGTCGCAAACTATGCTCCACCTCCTATCCTGCCCTCTGTGTCTCAAAACTTGCAGTCAAAGTGACCTCTGCACTGCCACCGATTACGCCGTGGAAGTGGCGAAGTTTTGGGCCGACAAGAGAGATTGAGAAAAGCCGTGCCAGCGACACGAAGAAGAAGAAGAAGCAAAATTAACCTTCGTACTTTCATTGTAAAAATATCTAATCAATACTTTATCAATAAAAAAAATTGTCCCGAGTTCATTCGTTATTTCTAGTTAGTGTCTCGATATAATTCTAAGTCTTCAACATGATTAAAGTTTTTCTATTTTCAAGGTATCTAACTTTACCAATCATCGAGATATCCAAGCTTTCTTAGAGTATGAATGAGAAATAGATGGCTAAAACAGGCAGAAATAATTAAAGTAGGGACATGTTTGAAAGTAATACTTCCTAAATACTTACATGTACATGCATTATTAATTCTTGAGTTATTTTTTGTTTCATAGGTAGACGATTAGAGTCCTTTCATTTTTGAACTGGTTGTGTAGATTTCTATGTCCAAATTATTGTCCGTTTCTCCTAGATATTGCTGCTAGTTCTGGCGCTTAAAATTAGAGCATGCACAAAGATCAAAAAAAAAAAAAACATGATTAAAGATCTAGTTTGTTTGTTTCTTTTTATCTACATTGTTACCTGAGCTAATTATTGTGTCACACATCACGTGTTTCTGTGACAAATAAACCTATTTTTCTTTCTTTCAAAGATAGAGAGTGAAAATGTGAATGTGAAAAATATGGGATATTTGATACACTTTAGGAATTGAAAATAACGGGTTTAAAAATACCCTTAATTTGTTAAGGGTATTTTCATTTCCAAAGCCGACAGACAGTCACTTGTTCTTCCCATTATTATGATAATGTTTTGTACTGGACCACACCTGGGAACCTTCCGGTTACGGATATTGAAAGTCAAATTTCCAACTGTTTTTAATGTTTTTGTTAACGAAAACAGTTTTTACATATTTTAAATTAACTTTAAATACTCCCTCGCCCTGCACCGTTGCATGCACCCATATGCACAATGTTTTTGTGTGAGTTACGTTGCGTACTACCGTAAACAGCGAATTTCCACACCAAAAATAACAATCGTTTACCAGCAATTATTCTTGCACAAAGTTACTTTGATGTACACAATGCGTAGATGACGGCTTCGTGAAGGGTCTTTTATACACCCTGATACAGCTTCGTAGTACAACGTTTGTTTTCGAGCTTGTCTTATTTATACTCTCTTAACACCAGAGTACCTATTGGATACTTGCTAACTTTTAATAACACGGCTTTTTTCATAATATTTAGGTACTGACTCTGATCCACTTGGTTTAATGAATACCTTTGAATCATAATTGCTTAGTTGTTTACATTTTTTACGGTACCGTGTGGTTTTCATTAATATTTTTGTAATTATTTTCAAACAAGATAATATTTACTTACAGTATGTACAGATAAGCTAACAGTCTTAAAATAATAACGTGTATATAAAAAAGGAGGGGAAATAATCATAGGTTAACAAAAAGTTCGACCGCATCGCTATCAACAGGAAAAGTGCCAAAAAGACTGTGTAATATAATATGTTTGACGGGTCTTATATTATAATTGCGTCAATAATATTATCGATATGTTGCGGTAGCGGTATTACGGAACAAACGTTATCTCACTAATTTTTCAACGCTTAGATAAGGACGAAATATACAAGAAAGTACCTATCTCACTCTCGCAAACTTCATGAATAAAATATTTTAACTAAAAACGTTTAAAAAAAAAAAACTCAACACACGAATAAAATGTTTGTTTTTAAAACAATTTAAACCTTCTCTTCCTAATTGACTTTTACGCCAATGATAAATTATTTCCAGTACACTTGATGTCAGCTTAATTAGGACACGACTTTTAGATCATTACCCGTTACTGGTGCTATAAATTTTGTCGAGAGTGTATGGGTTACTGCCGACATTTAACTGTTTTTAAGTTGATTTTACATGCACGATGTGTATTAACTGGCAAAGCTTTATGCTTCCAAACATGTGTAAGAATACACTTGGAAATTGTGATAGACAAATTTCCTACTACCAGGAACGTCTTACTTGTTTCAATCGGAACCTATCAGTTACTGATGCAACTTGCAGAAATGTCTTATCTTCAATTATGTCTATGACCTGGATAAGGAACGCACGGAATCGGGAAGTATGGCAGGAAAAAGGAGAGGCCTATACCCAGTAGTGGATGATTCTGGGCTGAAATGATGATGATGATGTCCTTGAACAACTATGACAATGTTGGAAGTCATGCATTACTGACAATATCTTTTGGAATCAATGTTCTTCAGATTCTAGCGGCCATATCCATAAATGATGGACGTTAATGGCCAATCTACTTAGCAATAGAGAACCACAGACTGTTAATGATATATTTCCGTAACTGTAAAGGCTTTTGACTATGTTGACCATGAGATATTGCTACAAAAGTTATATGGCTACGGTGTATTAACTGATAGAGTTTACATATTTAACTGATAGAGTTCAATGCACCGAAGTCTCTCGATTCTGTCCCAAAACCAAATTAGAAACCGTATATTTTTCAAAACAAAGATACATTAAATATGGTGTGCCCCAAGGCGGCGTGTTGGCACCACCCCTTTTTCTGATTTACATCAACGACCTCCCAAAAATAATTCAGCATAAGATGGTTCTTTTTGCTGACGACAGCACAGCCATAATAGAATGCAATGACATACATACTTATGAAAATGATATTAATGAATCTCTAACTAAAATAATAAACTGGCTTAATGATAATAATTTGAAAATTAATTTAAGTAAAACTATCATCATGCAATACCATCAACGTCGTGAAAATGATAACATTAATATCACTTGTAAAGACTATAAAATGCAGGAAGTGGATAATGCTAAGTTTTTAGGAACCACTGTTGATAATAAGTTGACTTGGAACACTCATACAGAAATAATATGTAAACGATTAAGTAAATCTGCGTATGCACTATTCAAACTGTCAAAAAAGGTTAATATTGAGACATTGCTAACAGCTACCATTGACTTGTAGCTTCTGTTTGACGGTACGGTATTATTTTCTGGGGGCAGTCGGCTAATAGGGAGGTTGTATTTAGGACGCAGAAGCGCTGTGTGAGGTCTATGTATGGTTTAAAAACGACAGATAGCTGTATTCCACACTTCAAAAAATTATATTAAATACATAATGGAAACTGCATTATTTGTGTAAATCCATGGCAAAACCAATATTTTAGCAATGTTAAATGTAAAAACTCCTTAATGCGTAAAAGTTTCTTCGGCAACGCTCCAAAAATTTATAATAAAATACCGAATGCCATTAATAAAATTCAAAAAGGCACTTGATAAGTTGCTTAGTGACAAGTGTTACTACACATTAAATGAATTTTTGAATGATAGCTCAATATAAACAAAATAAAATTACATAATATTAAAATGCGTCAACATAAATTGTGTGAATTTTTTGTTTGTCTTTGTTTTTATGTTATATGACAGAAACTGACTTGATGTTTGGAATTGAAATCCATTATTAATATTGACATATAATATTTTTTGACATTTTTAATTATTTTGAATTACTTAGATATATATATATATATATATGTATTTTAAGGTGTTAAAAACCATATTGCAATTTTGTAATGTATATTTTTCAATATATTTTGTTAATTAAATACCATAATTATGTATGATTGTCAAATATATTTTTGGAAACATTAATTTGTAATCTTGAGCTAGATGCACACCATATTTGTACGCCTCCTGGCATAACATAGCGCTCTTTCATCAAATATAACATCTCTATTCCTTTACCTGTGTTAACAAATAAAAGTGACTTGATTTGATTTGATTTGTGAAGGTTTTCTTTAATGACGTTCACTAGGTGGCAGCACTGAGACGTCAGATCCGGGCACCTGTCAAAAGTGTCAAAGCGCCTATATTTGCTTTAGTCGTGACTGAATGATGAACGAATGAATGAAACGAATGATGAACGTCATTACATATTTATATTAATTGTCTAAATGGAAGACCCTCATTGGGGTAGACAATAATATAGATTTTTTCGCCCCGGAAGAGAGGTTTAATTTGGTCCCCGCATTTATTTCGTCGCCGTGTCGCTCCTAAATTGAGTATGTGCCTTAATATCGCTCCACTTTGAGGGCCCGTTATTTGTGACTGAATATAAAAAAAAGAGTATTACGTTTACCACCATCGTTTGCCGTGCGCCTGGTACAAAATGTGAAAAGGGGAAAATAATGATTATGAAGACTGTGACATGAATGAACAAAAGAAGCACTATTTGATATTTACAGGTTCGTTGTTAACACAGTAATAATCATAATCGTACAATTTAAGAACTTAGTAATAATTTTATTTTATTAACCAACCCATCGACCATACCTACTAATTAAATTCGAGTACTATTTTCTGTATCCTTATTATCTACGTATATTTACATAATTTATACAGTTGGTTTGGTAGATCATTTTGATTCCTTTCAATTTAATTTGCGTGCCTCCACATTCATTAGCTATCGTTCATATAAATTGGGTATGTTCCTAATGAGAGCTTCATTTGTTTTCGGTGCTTTAGTTATATCCAAAAACTTTATAAAGCTATACTAAAAAAAATTACGTCATTCGCCAGGCCATGTGGACAGACACATCTTACTTATTGTCCTTTCACTCTGAAAAAGGTCAGTTGTTAATTAAAGTAGTTACTAATGGACCAGGAAAAAGATAATTATATACTAAAATGCCAGTTGTTTTGTTCCACAAAATCTTGTGAAAAAGACATCAGAAATCAAATACACATCAAAATTAAAGTCGGTACTAGACTAGGTTAACAGAAATCTCTAAGAGCTGAAGAAATTCGTCCGTTGCTTATGTCAAGAAAGAACTAAGTCGTCAATTCAATCAATCGCAAAATATAATTTATTTACGTGGTGCAGGAATGGTCACAACAGTAAATATAAGAGCGAAAGGGATGCAGCGGTCTATACTCCTTCTATCTCTTAATTACCTACCCAAGGACATACTTAGTAACACACGACGGGCTAAGGTACTTTTTGTCCAGTCCAAAATTAAAATCATGAAAACTTGTGAAAATAGTCTGAAAACCGTCAAAGAAAGTTCTTTACTTTCTGATTAACTCTAAACCAATAAATCTTCATTGAAAAAGAGCCGAAACCTTTTATAATCAAGTGATATACGACTGTGCAGTCGGACAGGTATAAATTGTACGATATATCGGCAACACGTAAGTTCAGCACATAGCCGTAACAAAATTAATTGCCGTGGGGTTGGTTCTCAAACGAGTACTAGTGATGCGTAAAAAATCTCCGGAGGGGCTTTAAAAGTCCGGAGATACGGTCGGTAAATTGGATGTGATCATGTGAGGGTTACTTTGATGTATCGTCCAATGTAATCGCTGGTTAAAGGCACATTTGAATAGGAGATCAGTTAACGGATAGTCCGATTTTGGTTCCATTAATTTATCTGTTGGTTGAAAATAGTTTCTACAGGCGTCCTACTAATATTATAAATAAAGAAAAGAAAGAAAGAAAATACGTTTATTTGCGGTAAACATGACGCAGAGAAAAAGACACAAATGCAAAAAAGAACGAGTTGGAGGAAAATATGCGTCACATCCATCTAAAACGGCAATCGCTCAGCATAATGCTACGACCCTATGCGAGAGACAGAGCCCCAGCGCTGGTGTTCAGTGACAGCCGTCGTTGACGTGAAGACGTCATCCAGTGCAGCATACTAAAATTAAAAATAACAAAAAAATAAGAAATAAATTAAATACACTATACCTAGTTCTAAATGTTTATAAACACATAATATTTATAAAGTGGTAACATTCCGGGCAACGACTCGTGCGCCGCCGGAATGTGAAAGTTTGTATGTTTGGATGTTTGTTACTCAATCACGCAAAAACGGCTGAGGAATTGGCTGAAATTTGGCTCACAGGTCTGTTTATAACCTGGATTTAACACATAGTATACTTTTATCCCGGTAGGACGTTCTCGAGGGATAATTTCCGACCTCCGCGTGGGTGTAGCAAAAGCTAGTATTTGATGAATGATAGTAGTAGGAATTATGTACTGTATCGGAGAGGTAGAAAGGTTTCAGGATTTATTATCAAATGATTTGTCCATCATGAATATTGATTAGCAAAAGGACCGTTTGATATGCAATGGTCATTTATTCGATTCTGAAAACACAAGATCTGAAGATGAGCTTCTATTAAACACTATATTAAAACACTGTTCTGTAACATTCATTTTGATTCGACATTTTCATAATTTGGTAATTAATGTTTTTGTTTGATCATTTTCTTATGGAATTTTGTGGAAAGGTTTGGATGAAAACGAAATAATGTTTATTTATATCACTCATACGCATACATAATTATCTTGGCGTGATTTTCAAATTAGTTGGCTAACGAAAAATAAAAAAGGGTTTTCAAAGAGCCCTTTGAATGGGTATAAAACAAATATTTACTATGAACGAATACTGGCATTTTAAAATATGCACACGTTTTTTTTCTTAGCATAAACAAATAAAAGCTTTTTTTACGAATCAAAAACATTTTTTTTTGTTTTATGTTTTCCAACGACAAATATTTTTATTCTAAAATCAAAAGACTCACAGAAATCTGGCCAGTGTCAGCTCCACAAATTATTTTGACGTGTCATCTATCACATTCGTTCAACAATAGCCAAGGGCATCTCGACAAGCTAATCTGTATGAAGTAGGTATGACATAAACATTATGTTATGTCTGTCACGTATGACACGTTATGTCAAAAGTGCTTTACTGTAGGGCAGGTAAAAGAAGAGTCAAACTTTATGGAAGCATAGTACTCCTAAAATTGAACAAGTTTTATAAGTGGACCGACTCTAAAATTTGAAAGAAGAAACAGCTATTCTAGTCATTTTGACTTTTGTTAGGAACAGTAGTTCTTTTTTTGTTCATAATTATTTCAGAGTTGGTCTTATAGTAATTAAATCGTTGTAGTAACATCAAAATGTGACCCCTTCCGAGTTTTAGCAATTTTTTTGCGAAAAAATTATCAATCAGGCAGTTTTGATCAAGCACCCTTTGCTGAAATAATCTATTTCCTTGAGTATACACATACTACATAGATAGTATCTTCGACAACACACAAGGACGTGGCCATTGACGCCTTATAGAGCTTAGACGTAGCACTAATAGTTGCAGTAATTGCTCCAGCGCTGTAAAATACTCGTTTAGTTCATGATCGAAGATAAAGCGAACTGCTTGGCTTGCTAGATTGTTACGGTGCTACTTTTTCTCAAGGTTATGTACCAGGGAAGCATATATGCAGGAAACGTTTATCAGTATATGTGATGACAATAATGATGCTAGTAGATGTATACAGTCAAGTCCTATAGGTTTGACATTAGGATATAATCGGCATGCGGAAGTTCGGACTACAAGTTCGGTTTTGTAAAGAAAAGAAAAAGAAAGAAAATATATGTATTCTGCACAAACAAAATACTAATAAATGTTGCAAAAAGCCTTTTATGGACAGTAACCGATGCATATCGAGCTTACGAGCTCGATATGCATCGGGTACTGTCCATAAAAATACCCAGATACGAAATATCTGTACGCGAGTAATGGACGTCATGGGACAAATAGTGATCATAGTATTGCTTTCTTCAGAAGGATCAGGTGCGTAGTACTCACAACCAGCGGCGTGCGTGTATGACCATACTTACGTATAAACGCAAAAGAGGCAAGAGGAGTATTAGGGATCGTAGCAGGTGGCGTTCTGTAGTTTCTGCCTACCCCCATGGGAAGAAGGCGTGAGTTTACGTAGGTATGTGTATAGTAATGGGCGAATTACCAAGAAAAAACTGCCTAGTTCTTTCTTTCTATCAGTTTAGACTTGTTTCCTCTATCCATTCTAATCCTAATAATACTCGTATTATAAATGTGAAAGTTTGTGAGGATGAATAGATGGATGTTTGTTACTCTTTCACGCAAAAACTACTGAACGAATTTGGATGAAATTTGGCACACAGATAGACCATGACCTGAGTAAGAACATACGCTACTTTTCATCCTGGATTGCAGATGAAGTCGCGGGCAACAGCTAGTATTATAAATTCGAAAGTAGCTCTGTCTGTATGTTACCTGTTTACGCCTAAACCACTGATAAGATTTTAATAAAATTTTGCAAGGAGACAGATGGCATCTTGAGGAAGGATATAGGCTACTTTTTGTCTCATACATAATCCTTACGGGGTGATATAGGAATAGGAGATGAAGATTTATAAGGGAAACCTAGAGGGAAAATTTAAATTAAAATTTATGATTTCGGTAAGAAATAAAGAATTACGTGTCGTTTTTGTAAAACCATCCCCCAAGGGATTAAAGTAGGGCTTGATTGGAAAATTCAGATGTGATATTGAAAATTTTTTGTAACTCTTGCTAAGTGATTGGAAATATAGTCTTTCTGTTACCTTTTTATGCCATAACGGCTGAACGGAATTAGATGAAAGGCATACGGATAGGCCATGACCTGGGTCACGTCATAATATACTTTTTATCTCGGTTGTAAATTCCATGGGATAATTTCAGACAGTCACGCGGCCGAAGTCGCGGGCAAAAGGTAGTCTTACATAAATTATTGCGTTTCTATGCAGTGACGATGACATGCTAAAAACACAACCCCAAACAAGAATCAATTTGATCAATCTGCCTGCCTTCTTACCAACAATGTAGGGGTCGGCTTCCAGTCTATATAGCCGGATGCAGCCTATCTGACTTCCACAACCCAGGTACTGGGTAACACGATCCTTCTAGGTAAGACTGGCTGTCAGACTTTTGGGCTTCTGACAACCCCTAACGACCGTCAAAGATCTTCGATAGACAGCCGGGATCAACGCAACGGCTTAGGCTATGTTCAGATGGCAAAATTTTCTAGGCATCTTGATATTTACCCAACAACCGATAACATGCGCGCGCGTTAACGCGCGTCAACGAGCGTCAACGCAGCGCTCAGAGAAAAAGTCTTTTGATGCAGGCGATCGCGTGTTGACGCACGCTTTGATACTAATGTAACGTCCGTTTGCTGTTCAGTTGAGCGCGCGCTTTCATCGAGATTGCACGTACTTCTTTTGAGTCTGACGAGTAGTGACCAGTACTCTCGCAACGCGCGTTAGCGCACATCATAAGAACTCTCTTTAAATTTGATCGTGCGTTGACGTGTGTTAATGCGCGTTACATATGAACTTAGCCTTCCGAGGCTCGGAGGGTCTCGATATGTTTTGGAGGGTCACCCATCCACGAGCCGACAGCTGCAAGCGTGGTTTAACCATCGATCACTCCGTCTGGCTGTTATTATTTAGCCACGAGCTCTTCTCCGAAAATCACTTTGTATTTACATAATAAATAATATGTTGCATAGCACACAAACATGTTTCACCAATTGACGTGTGCGCCAGTAATCGCCGTTCGGATCAATCGCTCTCGCATGTCGGCACTTGACAGCTAACGTCAATGGTAATGACGTGGAATATTGCGCACAAAAAATGACTACAGATTTATGACGTTATGAATCTGACTTGTTTGTCTGGAAATTATTTGAACGAATCCTAGGTCAACTGCCCGTGTTATAAATGAGAAATTTCGGTTGTTGCCATAGAAAAATAACCTTTAAGACGAAGCTCTTGAAAACTCCGCTGAATACATTGGAGACAATCGCTTATCATTTCCAGTTGAATTCTTGAGCATTATAAATCACTTAATTCGGTTGACAGCGCTAAACCGAACCGCAGCAGCGCTGCAGCGCTACAAATAACACTGGGTGGGTGCCAGCGATCCCGATTGCCAATATGAACACAAACTATGACCTCCTCATACCTATGCATCACGGGTGGTAAGACTACGGGACTAGGAACAGTTGCGACCGAATACAAATTCACTAATGTTTTCTACAATTTACTGACTCAATTTTAGCTGGACGCAGTTCTATTGATTTGCATGCTGTCTGGATTTTATGACCTCTTTCAATTTATGTGCCACTGGTACTTTAAGAAATATCCCAGAGGAAGTTATCAAATGAAGTAAAGAATTTCGGGGTTAACTTCTTTGAAAAGTTTTTCAATTTCTGCTTAAGTATTAATTAACTTTCCATGAAAGTAGCTGTAATTATTTTTTAAGTGTAGTTTATTCATTTAAGTCCACGCGTACTAATCATTCAATAGGATTGCCAATAATATAGATCAACCACCATTTTCTTTCTGCTCCATTTATTTTATTGATTAAAATGTAGATTAAAATACTCTTTACAACCAGTTGATTACAATGGTTAATATTATTACTAATATGCCTACTTATGATTCTGTTAATAATTCTGTTTCTCTTATATAACTTAATAGGTAGGTAGGTACCTATAATTTGCACAAAAAGGAACTGCTAGTAAATAAATTCACCCAGTTTTATAAACTTGACTGTAGGTATAATGGTGTAAAAAAAATAAAAATATATGAAACAGTCCGCGAGTAATTAAGTACAGCTTTAGTTCAATGCAGATGTATCACGACGAGAAATACAATATACATTGTTATTACCTATGCCACGTAGCGACGTTTTTCAGTGAAGGGCGCACGTCGCGCCGTCTTTCCGCTAAAATGCGTCTCTCTTTAAAGAGATTCAATTACTCTTATTTGTCAACGCCTTTCCACAGATTGTTTCTAAGTACAGTCGTGGCAACCCTAATTTTACCGCCTCAGGAAACGATTTCGTTCCTCTCACATACACGGAAAGTTTCCTGTCTTTCCCATTCACTACTGCGTGAATCTTCAATTTCGCTGTGAAGGGCTTTTAGATCTTCAATTGGATGTAACAGTTCAAGATGCTTTGAGCTAAAAATAAAACTTGATTCCAAAGTCATTCAATAATAACTTACAGCATTACGTAGTTGAAACTATTTTCTAATATTGCATTCGATAATATTCCAGCAGACGTTCCAAACCAGGAGAACTTCAAAAATTTAACCAATTATTTATTTTTGCTCTCAGCAACACTGGCAACTTATTCGATCGTTTCTTGCTTTGAATTTTGAACTACGCAAAATTAATAAATGTCAGTTTTTATTCAATGTTAAACTTAATGTGTCATACATTTTCACGCCCGGGTACAGTACTCGTAGGTATTTTGTTTCTGGGAGATCCATTCTCTATTTATTAGGGAAATATTTAACTGCACGTCAATAAATAATTGAGCATCTTTTTAAGTTTCTGGCCTTTTCTCACAGTTGGTCGCAGTAACTAAGCAAAGGTACCCTGAGTAAATGGGTTAGGTTAGGATGGAACTGTGAGGGGGATCCCCCACAGCGCATACTTCCACGTAGTTTCCCCCGGGCAACGCCGTGTCTGACCACCGTAACGGAGTGGCAGACCGGCGGCTAAAGTGTGCTGTGACTCGCAGACAAAAACGCGGTCGTCTGTGAATATGCCGAAGAAGCCGAGCCGTGACGCCTCCGGGCGTCTTTGTTTTAACTCGAATCGCTCCTCCGAGGGTGATTCAAACGGCCCTTCTCAGGGCCAATCCAAAGGCCCTTCTCAGGGCCAAACCAAAGGCCCTTCTCAGGGCCAATCCAAAGGCCCTTCTCAGGGCCAAACCAAAGGCCCTTCTCAGAGCCAACCTAACGGCCCTTCTCAGGGCCAACTCAACGGCCCTTCTCAGGGCCACGCCGGCGGCGCTTTGGCGTCGGAAGCTGACCGCGCACCGTCTGCGGCCAGCTTTTTCAGCAGGCCGGACGAGTTGTCGGACGCTGACGAGTCCAATATGGACACGTCGGCGGCCGAAAACGACCGCCCCAAGCGAAAGAGGGCCGATCTAAGGTTCGGGTCTGGGGGTTCCTCGGAGTCGGTTGCAAGTAGGTCGAAGAAGAAGTCGAAGTCTAAAAAGGCTTCGACTTCTGCTTCGGCTTTTACTCACGATGTGGGCTTGGTGGACGCCGAGCGCCAGCTAAATCTGGCAAAACGGGTGCAACTCCAGGAAGACCTGGAGGAGAGGGTCGCCGCAAAGGAGCGGCAGGCGCAAGCCGTCAGGTCGAGGGCTGGCTATGGTGCGGCTAATGTGCTATATGCTGACCACTCCCTGGCGGAATTGGAGCGCATGGCAGAGGAGGACAAGGAGGAGGTCCTGGAGGTCGCCTCAAAGTCCTCCAATTTGAAGGGGACCTTCCAGAAGGCTCTCAAATGCCGGGCCGCCAGCATGCACGGCATCGTATTGGAGCTGGTGAAGCGGACGGCCACAGACGAGACGCGGCAGCTGCAGGCGAAGGTGGATCGCCTGCAAGCGGAGGTCAGCCAGCTACACCAGAAGCTGGCTGAGGTCACGGCCCGGCCTGCCCAATCTGCCCCAGGTACGGGGCTAGAGGACCCCTCTTCCCCAGCCAGCCTCGAAGCAATAATCCGCGGGGTTGTCATGGAGGAGAGGGCCTTCATCAGAGGCTGCTTCGCGGGCATTGAGGACCGACTCTTGCCCGAGAAGCGGCTCCGCCCGCCGCTAGCGGCGGATAAGAGTCCACCGCCGACGGAGCCGGAACCTGCGCCTCTGGGAGGCCCGGCATTGGGCGAGCAGCTCCGGGCCCAGAAGCCCTCCAAGGGCAAGGGCAAGGGCAAGAGGAGCACGCCCTCTCAAACGCCCACCACGAGCGCGGAGGGAGCGTCCAGGTCGTCTGCCACTCCAGCAGCAGCCCCCCGGAACTCGCAGGAAGAGGACGCCCTTCTTCCCTTCACCACCCCGTGCAACCCGCCGTGGACGAAAGTGGTCAGGGGAGGAAAAGGGCAAAGGTCCACCCCCAACCTCAGTGCAACTGCCCCAGCGGCGAAAAAGGGTCTAGCCGGCGGGAAGAAGCTGGTTCCTCCCAAAACCGCGGCGGTCGTGGTGACCATCACCCCGGAGGCCGTGGAGAGGGGCGAGACGTACGAGTCCGTCCTAAGACGGGCTCGTACCAACGCGGATCCCTCCCGGCTGGGGATCGGCAACATCACGTGCCGCCGTACCCTGACCGGGGCTCGAATTTTCGAGTTTTCGGGGGAGCAGCGCGGCGCAAACGCGGACCTCTTCGCGGGAATGCTGCAGGAGGTCATCGCGGATGCGGCAACGGTCGTCAGGCCTGTAAAGACCGCAGCCTTGGAGGTGGCCGATCTGGACGATTCGGTCACCAAAGAGGACGTGGTGGCGGCCGTTGCAACGGCCGGAGGCTGCGACGCTGGCGCAGTGAAAGGTGGAGCTATCAGGCCCGGGCGCCGCGGCATGGGCACCATCCGCGTCGAGTGCCCAGTCGCTGCGGCCGGGGCCGTCCTTACTGCGACCAAAGGACGGCTGCTTGTGGGGCTCAGCTCGGCTGTGGTCCGGCCACTTGAAGACCAGCCTATGCGCTGCTTCAAGTGCTTCGCATTCGGCCACACCCGAGCCACGTGTCCCTCCAAGTCCGACTGGGGAGAGTCTTGCTTCCGGTGCGGGCAGGAGGGACACAAGAGTGCCGCTTGTCGTGCTGCCACGCTACGCTGCGCGGCGTGTGCCGCCAGTGGCCGCCCCGCGGACCACAGGATGACGGGCAGGAGCTGCAAGCCGCCCGCGAGGAAGGGCATAGTGCCGGCGCAGGTTCGCCCTGCTGCTACCACCACCACCGCCGTCGTCGCAGCTGTAGCTCCAGCGGCGGTAGCCGAGGAGGGATGTGGGATGTTGGAATAATGGTTTCCAACTACCACATCCTCCAGGCGAACGCCAATCACTGCAGGGCAGCCCAGGACTTGGTGGTGCAGGTCATGGCCGAGTGGTTGGTGAACGTAGCGGTGGTCGCCGAGCCCTACTCAATCCCCGGCAGCTGGCTGGGTGACGAGGACGGCTTGGTGGCACTAGCGGCGCGGTCTTCCACAGACTCCCCTCCCCTCTCGCTATTAGAGAAGGGACCGGGATACGTGGCTGCCGCGTGGGGAGAATTAGCCCTTGTGGGCGTCTATTTCTCCCCAAACCGCCCTCTTCAGGACTTCGAGAACTATCTCGGAGTCCTGGCCGCCGTGGTCGGCAGGGCGGCGCCGCGTCAGGTCTCCGTACTGGGAGACCTGAATGCCAAGTCGGTGAACTGGGGTAGCCCGGCCACCGACGCTCGCGGGCGGGCAGTGGAGATGTGGGCAGCCTCCTCTGGACTCTCCCTCTTGAATAGAGGAAGCGTCCAGACATGCGTGCGGCGGCAGGGTGGCTCAATAGTGGACGTCACTTTCGCCACCCCTGCGTTGGCCGCGCGCGTGTTAAACTGGCGGGTGGACCTGGTGGAGACTATGTCAGACCACCGCTACGTACGGTTCGATATCTCCACCGGTGGCCCCGGAGAGACGCGGCCCCTCTCGGGGCGATCGCCGTTCCCGCGGTGGGCTCTCACCCGCCTGGACAGGGAGGCAGCAGGGGAGGCGGCGTTCATCCAGGATTGGTTTTCGCCGCCTTCCGCCGGCCTGGATGTGGATACCGTGGCGGGGCGCCTGAGGGGGTCTCTGACCGAGGTATGCAACTCTAGCATGCCTCGGTCTCGCCGACCACTACCCAGGCGCGCCGTGTACTGGTGGTCGGTGGAGTTGGCGGGGCTACGAGCAGCGTGTGTGGAGGCAAGAAGGGCCTACACGCGAAGCCGGCGGCGGCGTCGACGAGCTCACGCCAACGAGGACCACCTCTATGAGGTGTATGTGGAGGCAAAAATGGTCCTCGATAGGGCCATCGCCGCCGCCAGAGACTCGGCGAGAGCAGAAATGCTGGAGGGTCTCGACAGAGACCCCTACGGGAGACCTTATAAGGCGGCGCGCAACAAATTGCGCCCCTTTGGTCCCCCAGTGGCCGAGACCCTGGAGCCCTCATTCCTGGATCGGGTGGTTCAGTCCCTATTCCCGTGCAGGGACAACTTCACCCCACCAGTGATGGGCGCACCGCTAGGGATAGCTCCGCCAGCTGAGGAAGAAGAGGAGGCCCCCCCTGTCACGGAGTTGGAACTCCGCGCGGCGATTGTCCACATCCGCGCCAAGAAGACGGCTCCGGGCCCCGACGGTGTTCCGGCAAGAGTGGTGAGGATCGCTGCCACTCAAATGGAGGAGAGGTTTCGGGACCTCTTCAGCGCATGTCTTGCGTGTGGGAGGTTCCCGAAACCGTGGAAGGAGGGGCAGTTGTGCCTCCTTCGCAAGGAGGGCCGCCCGGCGGACTCCCCCTCGGCATTCCGGCCCATCGTTCTGCTCGATGAGGTCGGCAAAATGTTCGAGGGGATAATCGCTGGCCGCCTAAACAGCCACCTGCGGAGTATCGGGCCGGACTTGTCGGACGCTCAGTTCGGTTTTCGGGCTGAGCGCTCCACGGTGGACGCGCTGGCTCGCCTCAAGGGCCAGGTGAAGGGGGCGATGGAGGCGAGGGACGGATTGTTGGCTGTGTCATTCGATATAGCCAATGCCTTCAACTCCGTTCCCCACTCCACCATCCTAGAGGCACTCCGATTCCACGGAGTGCCCCTATACATGCGTCGTCTGCTGGCCAGCTACCTAGAGGATCGGACGATCGTCCTCGTTAATAGGGCTGGCCAAGTCCGGCGGTACGCCGTCAAAGCCGGCGTTCCGCAGGGGTCAGTCATAGGACCTGTCCTCTGGAACATCGCCTATGATTGGCTCTTGCGGGGAACTCTCCTTCGGGGCACGAGTGTCATCTGCTATGCGGATGACACTCTCCTCACCGCCCGGGGGGGGAGTTTTAGGGAGGCGGCCAATCTGGCCTCGGCGGGTGGATCCTTGGTCGCGGGGAGGATCCGCCGCCTAGGTTTAACGGTGGCGCTGCACAAGACCGAGGCCGTGTTCTTCCACGGGCCTCGGCGGCGCCCCCCACCTGATGCCCACATTTTCGTGGAGGGCATCAGAATTGAGGTGAAGGCCCAGATGAAATATCTGGGCCTTGTACTCGACAGCAGGTGGCGCTTCGGTCCGCATTTTAGCGGGCTGTCGTCGCGCCTGCTGAAGGCCGCAGGCGCGCTCTCGTGGCTGCTACCCAACTTGGGGAGGCCCAGCGCGCGATGCCGGCAACTTTACGCCGGCATCTTGAGGAGTATGGCCCTTTACGGGGCTCCTATCTGGGAGGACTCCCTCCAAAGGAGGGAGAACGCCGCCGCCTTGCGGGCGCTCCAAAGGGCCATAGCCCAGCGGGCGGCGCGGGCCTACCGCACAGTGGGCTTCGCGGCAGCATGTGCTCTGGCCAGCACCCCTCCTTGGGAACTCGAGGCGTGGGTGCTCGCCAGAGTATATGAATGGACAGCGGGGCGGAGAGCGGGAGGAGAACGCCCAGCCCCGGAAGAGCGGGAGGCCGTCCGGCGGGAGGCGAGGGATGCCATCGTCCTCCATTGGACGGGGGAGCTCGCCACCGCAGCTTTTGGCCGCCGAACCCTAGACGCGATTGGGCCAGTGTTGCGAGACTGGCTCGAGCGGTCGCATGGGTTCCTCTCGTTCCGTCTGGTGCAGATGCTGTCCGGACACGGTTGCTTCGGATCGTACCTGCACCGGATAGGACGGGAGGAGACGCCGTCGTGCCACGACTGTGGCGCGGTGGACGACACGGCGCAGCACACCCTCGAGGTGTGCCCGTCGTGGTCCGAGACGCGCCGCAGTCTCATCGCGGTGATCGGACCGGACCTCTCACTTCCCGGCTTGGTTAATGCCATGCTGCAGGATGAGAGGTCCTGGGCGGCAGTCGCCTCCTTCTGCGAACACGTCATGTCCCAGAAGGAGGCGGCTGAGCGCGCGCGGGAGGACGATCCTCACGCGGCGTCGCTCCGAAGGCGGAGGAGGGGTCGAAGAAGACGTCAGTTTGATAGTCATCTCCGACTCCTCCCAGGTGGAGGCCAGCAGGCAGCGGGTGCGGGGGCGCCCTTGCCTGTATTGCACAGGCCTCCACCAGTGTCGGACGGGAATGGCCAGGTGTTCCCGGCCATTCCCGTAGCTCCCCAAGCTGGGGGGAATGCGGGGCCCGCCAGCTAGGCGGGCACGCGCCGGGAGGGTTGTGGATGCAAAGGCTGAGCCGGATTCCCATGGCCTTCCCATCACGGCGATGTGGGAACACCGCTGAGTTTTAGTGGGTATACTGTCATTCCGACAGGAGTCCCACATATCCCGTCCCGTCCCCCCACGAGCGGGAATGCATAATGCATTTCTCAGCGAAAAAAAAAAAAAAAAAAAAAGGATGGAACTGTGACCAACCACGTGCGAGCCGAATTGGTCGCAGTACCATAATTAAGCCAGGACATCCCGACCAAATGGGTTAGGTTAGGTTAGAACTGAATCACGGCGTAGTGTGCAGAGTGTGCCGCATGGGAGGAGCCGTACCGTGCCCTCGTGTCAGAAGTCGGAGCCGACTTGTCGCTGCCGGCCGTCGCTTGTTCGATGGTCGGGAGCGCCGAGTCGTGGGATGCGTTGATCTCCTGTGAAACCATAATTTCACAGGAGGCTGCGGAAAGGTTGAGGGAGGTCACGGAGGGTATGGTCATTTCGCAGAAGGAGGCTGTGGAAAGGGAGCGAGAGAAATCAGAAATCAGAAATGTTTATTTGCAAGAAAGTACATACAAATTACAGGGAAAGATCCCAAAATACATTGAAATTTATTTATTTCCGAGAATATAGGTACTTACATAATAACATGGTACTTGAAAATAATTTTAGACTCACTATATTCGACTTATCAGTCGTGCAAATATTTATAGTACATGCATAATAATATCATGAAATTATATGAATGTCATTACTTGATTAGTCATACAAATCTTAATCATAATAAAATTTACTCTTGGCTTCGTTAGTATTAATTATTAATTTGGCACATTAATATTATAAAATATTTTAAATAGTTTATTAGATTATTTCTTACAGTCAAGACCGTTCAGCAATTTATTGATTCGATTTATAAATAATGTCAATAATTATAATTTAAAATAAGTGTTCGTAGATTTATACAGATATACATCATGTCTGTTTAAAATTTAAATAATCATCTATTGAATAAAAATCATCATTGTATTCTGCCTGCAAGCAAGCGTGCAAATTATTTACTTACATCTATTTATTTCATTATTGTCATGCAATTAATATTAATATTAACATTATTATAAAATCAATTATTCGTTCATTTTCATTCATTATTAACAGTAATTTTTAAGTTTCATAAATTCCTTAATGCTATAGAAACAAGTATTTTGTATCCACTCTGTCAATTAAAAAAAAAAAAAATACCCTGCAACAGTTTCAATTCATTTGGAATGTTATTATAGGCAAGTATACACATATTAAACGCATTTTTTTTATAAATATCTTTATTATGTTTATTTTTATTTATGACCAATTGGGTGATACAATAGGTTGTGAAACTTATCTCTTTTTTGTCTTGGTAGAACCTCACTCCGTTGCTTAAAGTAATGCATATAATTCTTGGTAAAAATGCAGATATCTCTTATACCTATATACATACAGGGTAGTGGAAGAATGTTACATTTTTGAAAAACAGGTTTACAACTATCCAAGAACCATGCCTTGTTTATAACCCGGATGCAACGTTTTTGAAGCTTAAAAACTCTGTCGGAATCGGTCGAGTTGCCCCACATTATAAGTCCATAGCTTAGGACAGATGACACATAGCCGTGATAAGCCGAAAGAGCAGCTTATACAGATACATTTTGCCACGCAAACACAAACCTATCAAGTTTCTGACAAATAAGTTCTACATGGCATTTCCAATTTAAATGTTTATCTACATTAAGTCCTAAAAATTTTAATTCATCCATTTGATGTACTTTTTGCAAATAATGTCTAAAGGTAATTGTTTGGTATTATAGGAGTTAAATTGTATTAATTTTTGTCCTACTGATATTTATATTCAAATTATTACTTTCCATCCAACTTATTAATTAATTATTATTAACTTTAACCGTAATTACCGGAAAGCACTGATCGTAAAATAAGGTAAATGTTACATAAAATAAATTAAAAGCTTCTGCTAGAGTGTCGGAGTTAAGTGTTTCCGAAAATTAAAGAGTACACATACATTCGCAAAGTTTATTGAGATTGTCCGAACAGTAGTCCCGTTTCAATTTAGACCAACAAGATGTTGTTTTGTTTTTTTTTCGCTTTTTTAGTAATCGTTTGTGCTGTTTCGTGATCTGTCAGGCCGAAGTGATGAATTTCTGACTCAACATTCTTTGTGTTACTGGCGATTTGATCAATGCAAGAGTTCACCCGAGTTGGTGATTTTATGTGAGTTTCAAAATTCTAGTTATGAAGTAGGCTTAAAAGTTCCTTCGTTGCAGAGTTATGTTTTAAAATGTAGATATTCCAATCACCACAAATTATCATTTTCTTTCTTGGTCCGTCAAGTAATTTAACAAAATGTCAAGTTTATGAAGAAAGATACCCATTTGTGCCTTTCTCTGATCAGGTATTCTATACACATTAACAACTATCAGGCCCAACCCCAACCAACCAACCAACCACCACCAATAATAATAATATTTGTTGGACCAATAATGTCGACTCCACAGCATTCAAAATAAAATTTTATAGCTAGATTTGAAGGATTACTCAATGTTTTGGTGTTAAATATCTTATTAGTTAGAATACAAGTTCCCCCTCTACATTTATCTCGACTAAATACAGCAGCTAATTTAAAATTATTAAGTTTGATGTTAGCTTCCGAACCTTGTTTAACAAAAGTTTCACTAAATCATAGTATATCAGCCTCCTTGTTGTTTTCTACTAATTCAGAAAAAGTTACTTCTAACATGGCTAGTTTGTTGCAGATAACGGCTATATTTTGGAGTAAGATTCGCACTTTACCATGTTGGCAATCATGTGTTGAGTTGTCATTATTTACTGAAGTTTTATGAATGGGGGAGTTCGGAACGAAAAAATGTATTGTTGCTTTTACTAGTATCATGAAGTGAGTTTCGATCACCTAAACTCAAATTTGAGGAACTATTTTCATAGTGCATAAAATCAATTTCTGTATTAAGCTTATAGGTAATTAAATCTAACTCTGAGAGCTTCTTTTGATAATTTACATCCAACTCATTAACTTCAATAAATTTACAATTTTTAAAGTTTTTTGTAAACAATCTTAGTTCATGATTAAGTTTTTTAACATTAAGATACCTATTTTGTGAAACATTCAACAACAATATTGTACAATTTCTTAAACTTACTACATAGATTGGTTAACAACATGTAGGGATTTTTATCATGTTTACTAACTGAGAGTATGACAATGTCTTTGTCAGATAGGTTGCTTGATAGTACATCTGGATTTCGTAGGATCTCGCATGATGAAGCATAAGGTTGTATTTTACCCTCGATGTTGTAATTGTCATTACATTTACCAGTCTTAGTGTGTATTAGTTTTGCTGATAAACCTCTTACTTTTTCGTCTCCAATTATGTAAATATTTCTTTTTGAAGTATGTTTTAATTGGGTTGTGCATTTTACGTTTACATGTCGTTGTTTATTTGGGCAGTCCACCAATATCTTATCAGTCATATCATTGTTAATTTCCTGGATTGATCCTTGATAATGTAGACTCTGCACGTCGCCCTTAGTTTGTGAGCATTGTGAGTTAGGACTAATTAGTTGCTCTGAGAAGTCTAATTTAGTTTGGATGGGATCTTTATTCTTTTTCTTCTGTGATGCTCTTTTGGGCGTCGATTTATCGGGCGAGAAATCTCATCCTCTCACCCGGTCCGCAGCAGGCGCACCGGGCGTCGTCTGAGGGTGGTCAACGCCCTCTTCCAGCCCCCACAAACAGGTCCAGGGGTGACGGACTCGGGGACATCCGTTGCCCCCCTTACATCAGGACCCGAGGCGGCGGCGAGTAGTCTTCCACGCGCACCCCTCTTAGACGTCGTGGCGAGAGTCAAACATCTCACTCCCCCCGCTCGACCGGACGGGGCCCGCAGAGGCGGGCCGGCACCAGCCGGAGGTTGCGGAAGAATCGCACGTTTCCGCGACCCCCAACGCAGGTTTGAGATGGAACACCGGGGTAGTTTTTAGTCAGTAAGAGTCTGATAGACCTCTCCGCTCCCCCAGGGTGGGGGACATCCATGAGGATTTCAAACCCGGACCAAAAAAAAAAAAAAGGTCGAGACCACTCTCCCGCTCCGCAACAGGGGTGCTGGGCGTTGGCGGAGGGCGGACAACGCCTTCATCCAGCCTCCATCAACCGATCCAGAGGGACGGCGGACTTGGGCCTATGTCCGCCGCCCTCAATACAACAGGGTCCGGGGCGGCGGCGCGTTGTGTCCCACGCGCGCCCCTATTGGACGTCGCGGGGGGGGAGTTTTACACCTCACACCCCCGCCGACTTCCGCGAATTCCGCGGGGGTACAAGCCGGGGATCGAGGAAGGCGCACAAGTACCCACGATCCCCAGTGCTAGTGTGGGAAGGGAACACCGGGTCAGTAAGAGTCTGACAGACCCCTCCGCCCGCCCCAGGGCGGAGGACATCCATGAGGATTTTCCACCCCAGAAAACAAAAGTTTGAACTGTAACCAACAACTAATTCCAAGTTTGCCGCAGTTACTTGGCTATTAAGTATTTTTAGGATCCCAAAATAGGAATTAAGTATTTGAGGGCCACAAAAAGAGGCTCAATCATTATAGTAAAGTATTCAATAATATTTTAGGAGCGCAAAAAGGGAATTAGTAGAAGTTCGATTACATACATGCCTAATTGCCTACTTGTTACACCCTCTTAAGGCGTCCGTTGATTGTATGTACGAAGCCCGCATGTGCTAAAACAAAAATAAATGGTATTAATATGAGATACTATCAAAGTCAGGTGCTTGGATCTCTCTTGGGTATTATTTTCCTGCTGAAAATTACTTCCAATAAGCCTTCCAATCAAGAACCTGTCGAGTTTTATTAGATAGTGCCTTCCAATAATGACTATATTCATTCATTGGCCTTCCTCTCTAAGTATCAAGAAAGTATTATAAGGTATTATAAGGTGTTATCCTTAACATCAGTATAGTAATTCAAAACTCTCCAATATAACCTAACCTTTGTGTATATGTGGAGTTCATTCAACATTTGAAAGGTAGGTACATTAATTATTCTAATGAAATATTATATCGAATTCATGCAAGCCTAGTACTTTTTGTTAGGTGACTGCTCAAAACTTGTTAAGTAATTACGTAAACTAACTTTAAAGTTAAACACACTGTTTTATCTTTACCCATCAAGTAAGATGTGCGGTGAAGTTCCGCCGCTTTTGTTTGACTTTCATTCGCATATTAACTTCCCGGAGTAAACTTCAAGTTTTCCTTATAAGAATATTGCTGAACAATAATAGAACTTGCATTCTCGTATCGAGTTATTGAAAGTTTATTATGCTGTTCTGCTCATCTTATGAAGTCCTGATACCGTACGGGGATTATTCCCGTTGGCCTCCACTTAAACTGCTATTCACCCTTATTATGTTATTTTTATTATTATTATTATTTTTTTGCACACTTGAGATACAATGGTTACGGTTTTCCCATTGTCCATGACTGTTGACAACGCATATTTTTTTTTATTTCCTTTTAAACACCAGAGAAATGCTTTAAGAAACTCACCGTTACCTAAGATTTGGCTAACACGTATAATTGCCTCATAGCGACACAAAACCTGAAAATACTCAAAGGAAACTAAAGAAAATACTTATATACATAGGTACACCTCTTCCAAGCCCTTCGGGGAATTACCAGCGAGATGTTACGTTATGTGAAACTAAAAAAATATAAAAACTTATTCATTGAATGGCTTCTTTAATGAACCCGTGTCCTTACCCTCCTACTCGCCAGACAGATTGACGCCTCACACCATTGCTAGGCGGAAATAATTAATCTGACCACCTACGAAGAATCTATTTCGAGCTGCATCCATTTGTCAGGTAGCCAATAAGGACGTTTAATTGATTGTGTGGTTGATCTATGCCTTTTTTATCATCAAATAACTTCTCCCGCTCTGGGCGGAGCGGGAGGGCGTGTCAGACTTCTATTGACGAAAACCCACCCGTATTCCTTCAGTTGCCTGTGCGCCAGGGCCACGGTAACTCTTTGGAACAATCCGCGACCCCGGAGGAGGTGATCTATGCCTACGGGTACGCTTAAGGGGGAAGCGCCAGGGTAGGCCGCGAAATTCAAATTTACTTACGTTTTTTGCAATTTGCAGCTCAGTGTCAGGTTATATGTTGAACAAAATATAATTCGCGACTGTAACAAGTATGTATTTACAGAATTATTATCATTCAAATCATTAATACAACCCTCTAAGTTCATATAATCCCATTGATTGGCTATTTCATGAAATAGTCATTAAATCATATTTTTTTCAACATACAACCTTACACTGACTTGCAAGTTGCAAAAAACGTAAGAAAAGAAGAATGAGCACCAAACTATGGGTTTCTGCCCTAAAGCCCAATAGCCATAAGATATACACCAAAGGAAAGAGCTTTTCAAGGAGAACCTTTGCTACTAACGTGACTTTTGTCAATTGTTAGTCAATTCGGAATTAATGACCTAAATAGGTGACTACTTGGGCACCGAATATTAGGAATGTTCTTAGAGCCCAATAGCCATAAGTGATATATCAATGGATAGTGCTTTTAAAGAGAAATATTTGTTACTAAAACGAATTTGAATGGGACTGCAATCCGACAAGACTTGGGGATCAGGAAAAGTAAAATAAAATACAAATTATACCTGCGTTAAAATTCGAGCATTAATTTTCTTCTTCATAAATGGAAAAACTTGCACGTTTAAGGTGACTTTATCGATTGAAAATTATGTTGCTGGCATCTGATGGGTTTGAGCATTGTACCCTGGGATGAAGGTAGTACATTAAAAATTAATTAATTTAATTAAAAAAATAATAAGGAACAGGGTGTAAAGTTAACTCATCGTCCATAGAAAAGGGAGGATCCTCCGACCAGATGGGTGTCGTGTCTGGTGGGCAACTGCCTGATGATTGATGTCGAGGCATTGTTTGATAGTTGCGCGGTAAACTCTGCTTGCGCGATGCAGGATTTTGCGTGACGTCAGTGTGACGCGTAGCTCGCATGTGTCGTTGTAGATGCAACTACATTTTTTTTTTCAAACGCTGTAGTCGATGTTGTACTATGATGTTGCGTGCTTTACGCACAATGGAAAACTCGTACTCTTTGCTACATAAAAAAAGAAAGAAAAAAAAAGTATTTAATGGGAATCGCACAGGATTATCACAAACTAAACTGAACCCATTCATGAACAAAAAAAATAAAACAAAACTAAAATGAAAATAACAACAGAAAGTCCTGTACCAAAAGGCCCCTATCTCAACATGATGCAGCGACATTAAAATAATAAGTGTCGTAGCGCTGGTATTCTGATAGGGCCCGATACTGTGATGACACCGACAGATACAGAAATAAAAAATATATAAAATAATATAAAAATTTGGTATTTATGAGTGTGTTTTTGTGTGTAGTGTATGTAGTTTTGTAATAAATACTGTTTGAAATATTTGTGGATTGTTCTAATATTTATTTATTATATATATTATTTTTTACGGGTTTGTTCTAAAATAGTCAAAAAAAAATTTGCTACGGACACAAAGTGACTGGCATTGTAAAATTGTAAGTGTGAATGTGTTACGCAATTACCCCGCTGCTTAATCCCCATAATGAACAAGTTGACAACGTCAAGAAAATGAGCAGCTTTCATTGTGTCCGGTGTGGCACACATTCACACATTAGTCGGCCTACAGTCGGATATTATGTGCGCAAACGGCATCACTCACACATCAATATTCACACATAAACGGGACTGAGTTTTGTTTTAATACTAGAAATAAAGATAAAATAGATCAACCATTTTTTAGATTATCTAAAGTACATACATCTTTTATGGGGTACTGTGTTAAATGTTACAACAAAATACCTTGTGATTTATTGCAATTATATGAAAGAAAATTTAAAACTCATATTAAAAGTACACTTTGTAAACGAGCATATTACAAATTAGAGGATTATATCCTAGATAAGAATGCTTGGAAACATGCTGGTCCTGCTCCATAGGACAATCTAGAGTCTAGACAAAATCAAACTGGTTGCTAATTTAATTGTATAATTTATAATTTTTATGATATTGTTTTTTACATTATGTAACTACTTTAACTCACACACTAAATTATTACTTGTGAAATTTTGGAAACATCATTTACTTTTCAATATTTGTAAATATGTGAGCACCATGTATCTATCTCATAATTAATTTACTTGTCATGCGTCATATTTCATTATTTTTACCTATTGTGGTATAGTAATTTTATTCTAGGTGCATCGTCTTCAAATATAATTATTATGTATACATAATATTGTAAAACATTTTTAAAAGAGTAACGGTGGAGTTTCCGGCCCATTCTTCTCCATACGAAACTACCTTTTGGATGGGGCAACTAGAATCAATTCTATTTTTTGTAAATTTTGACGTTCAAAAGTGCCTTTTATGTGCCTATTTGAAATAAACGATTTGACTTTGACTTTGACTTTTTAGTGGAAATCCGTCCGACTTTTTTTGTTCTTCTATGAATGGTAACTAAATCAATTTTACCCTTTTAGTATTCATAAATGGCGAAAAATCTTGCTTGATTCCCTTTTGTCTAAAAAACCATTATTCAAACAGAAATCGGTCAGCGTAATCTTATTCGGGTACCAGGATAACAGAAAAGAGAAGTAATGTGATTACTTACTATGTCGGGATCAGTCCTGGATTACGAGATGACATAGTATATCACTCAAACGGATAGGGATGGGACTCAGAAGTCGTTTGTAGAACATATACGGTTCGTTTAATATTATCTAGAGGGATGCATTCGCTTTCTTGTTGTTACTGCGAAATATGAAGCTTGCGTGAGTTTCTTTCTAGTACTAGATTACTCTATAAGACGGGCAAAATAAAATAAGATTTTATAGCAAAATTCAGCCTAAATTAATAAACCATTTACACTGTAGGTTTGTTAATGTGCAACTATAGCGTTTTCTCTTTATGTAAATTCGAATACATTTGTATATAATATGACGGAGAAGGCTACTGTTAGCGTACTATGGGAAGTGTTGAAAAACCGTTTGCAGTTCAAATCAAATTATATTTTACGAACAAATTAATCACACATTGTAGGCACAAGACACAACTATACGGAACGCGCGACAGTTTCTAAACGTGTTCACTGCTTGACCGCCACCGACACACCGACTGCTGCTTTTACTCTGATCGAGCTTTATGTTGTAGACTCTGTCGAGCGCCGCCTGGTAGCGCTGGCGTCCCGATTAGTCAAAGTCAAACGATTGATGTATCGTATTTCTGACAAATATAATAAATCGGTAATATCGTTATCAAACGGTATTGCCTGTGCTAGTTACTGATTTGCCTACACATAGACGTAACTGGTTTCCCACTGGTGATATACTTCAGAAATCTCAGGTGCGTAGTACTCGCAACCGGCGTGAGAGTATGACCAGACCAATTAATGTAAACGAAGCAAAGGACATACTCCTTAGTATGTATGGATCGTAGCAGGTGGCTTTCTATAGTTTTTGCCTACCCACCCCCATGGGAAGAAAGCGTGGATATCTATCGATAATTTCATGCACTAACTAGGAGTGCATGAAATAATATGTCGTCTATTGTATCCTTTGGCGAACTAATGCTAGCCTGTCAAGTTATTGTAGGATAGATTTCTTTACCTACAGTAATTGGATTGTGATAAAAAAAAAATAACAAAAGCTATGAATATGATGTGAAAATTGACTACCCAGGGTGTGCCAGACGTACCTTACATAATGTATCAACACTGGTGAAGGCTTTTTATTGGGCCTGCCTGAGCACGGTGTATATTGCACCCCTGTCAATATTTTACACAAAACTTTGTAATGTTCTGATTAAATTATAATAACGAGGAACAGGGTGTAAAGCTCACTCATACCCTATGGACAAGGGAGGATCCTCCGACCAGACGGGTGTTGTGTCTGGTGGGCAACTGCCCGACGGTTGATGTCGGGACGTTTGTGTATGTATATGCTAGTCGCGCGGTAAACTCTGCTTGCGCGATGCAGGATTTGCGTGACGTCAGTATGACGTGTAGCACGCATGTGGCGATGTTGATACCGCTACAAACGTTCCTAAAACCTTTACCACCGATAACTTTAAGTACCTACTTAGAAACATTATTCAAATTTCTGCAAAAACTTAGGCCGGTCCTACTTCCCCCAACATGATGCCTACTTAGCATTCTACTGACCGAATGGCCCCAAAACCGTTGTTCCCTATTTTCAGCCAACACCCTTACGTAACTCACTATCTATCACAATCTGAATCATTATGAAGCCTATTGCTAATCCATTGCTTCATATGTTCGAAAAAATTGTCTGCTCACAACGTAAATAACGCAATGAATCTTGTTGAACTGTCAAAATGAAACCCATTCCTACTGTTAGTGTGTTACGTGATTACCCCGCTGGTTTGATTAGATGACTTTTGATTTTGTTTATTTTAATGATACTCGTAACACGACATATCTACACGATATGACTTACGATAATTAATATACCTCCTCTCTCTTTCTCCCTTGAATCCATCCAAAGGTTGTCTGTAAAAGATCGCTTTTAGCGATAAGACCGCCCATTGTGTCACCCTATGTAAAATTTCTACATTTAAATCTGTAATTTTTATGGTGTACATAATAAAGAGTATTCTATTCTATTCTATTCTAATCAAAGAAAAGAAAAATAGGTTTATTTGTCACAGAAACATATTATAATAAGATGAATCTTAGTTTTTGAATAATAATGCTTAAAAAATTAACTCCAACTTGCTGTGTTGCCTTTTGGTGGTAAAACAAAACGGCTAAAATCCCGTTTCTGAATTGAGAATTTGAATTTGAGAACTTGCCGAACCTTAACTTAAGGTTATTCGTAGAGAAAAAAAATAGAAAAATTACTACTTTGAAGAAATCACCTTAAGTAATGCTAAAGTAAAGTTTTACAACTTTTCAATTTCGAATTCTCAATTCAGAAACCGGGTGAAAGCAATTTTCAAAATACAAGAATGTGAATTATCGTTTTGTGTCAAAAATGTTGCACGGTTCACGATAAAAAATCGACTGTACATAACTACAAGTCCATAAAAAGTTCATTTAAAGTTGCTGTGAACTTAAACTTAATAGTTTGTTATAATTAACAAGTTATCTAAACTTCAAAGCAGTTCTCACACACACTGGCAGACTGAATTACATGTTACAACTTGATTTCTAACTCAATTGTGCTACAGTAATCATAATTACGTTTCAGGTAATCACGTCAGCATGCACCATGACAGCTTATGTTAACTCTGACAGTTAAACAAGGTAACATAGATATAATTATTTAACACACCATACATGATCGCTAGTTGTACCTACATAGTTGGCCATGCTCCTAGAATAATTTCGCTCTTTTTTTATCCACGGTATCCTTCGGTTTCTGCTAGTCTGGTAGTTACTGATTAGTATATCTGCTGACATATCTCATGTTATCTGTTGTGTTTGGTGACGAAAATAACAAATTCATTAATTTGTCGATTTGGCAATTATCTAGACATGTACGGTCTTATTACAAAACCAGGTTTTCTTTAGACATTGTTTAAACGATCCACCCTGTTTTTGAAATAAGAGCCTAACAGAAATCGAAATCCAGTTCCTTTTACAAAACTGACAACTAAGCCCGGTCTTAGGTTGTCAATTTTGTATTAAGAACTTTACTAAAGTTCGAAATTCAAAAACTGGCTCGAAATTTTAGGATCGGGCTAAAGTTAGATCGTGTTTTATAATAAGACGGGTAGGGTTTATTTATTTAACCATTTATGTACACACATGTAAATAGACAGGAGGAAAGGAACAGAAAAATACGTACACAGGTGTTGTGTTGTGTGGTGGTGTGTTATTTTGTTTTTGTAATTATTTTGATTTATGATTTATTTATTTTTATGTACCTATTAGGTATGTTGATAATATTTGTACTCCTCGTCACTTGTCCCTAAAAGGTCATTAAAAAACCAGCGTCTGACAGAATTTGTCTGGCATTCATGCTGAAATCAACCTTTTTGGCGCAACCGTGAGAGACACAATATTTACGTTGAAACATACATACATACATACATACATAAACTCACGCCTTCTTCCCATGGGGGTAGGCAGAAACTACAGAACGCCACCTGCTACGATCCATACATACTCCTTTTGCCTCGTTTACGTTCATACATCTGGTCATACATGCACGCCGGTTGTGAGTACTACGCACCTGACCTTTCTGAAGAACATCACCAATAAGGTCACTATATGTCTTCCTAGGGCGTCCCCTCCCGGCGTTTCCACTCACATCTGCCTTGTAAATACCTTTTGTTAATCGCCCTTCATTCATCCTCTCAACATGACCAAACCATCTTAGCATACTCTTTTCAATTTTTGTCACTACATCTTCCTTTAAACCGCACCGTTGCCTTATCACATCATTCTTCAGTCTATCATTCATAGTCACACCACACATGCTTCGCAAGGAACGCATTTCCACAGCATTTATTCTACTGTCATGCTTATTTTGCCACACCCAACACTCACTTCCATACATAAGCGTAGGCACCAGCACACCATTGTGAACAGCCAGTCGTGCTTTTTTGGGCATCAACTGGTTGGTTACAATTGCATGTGTAGCACCATTCACTTTATTTCCCGCATTTACCCTTCTTTCCACATCTCCATCAATCTTTCCATCCCTTGTAAATAGACTCCCCAAATATACGAACTCACTTACTTTCTCCACACACTTATCATTTAATTTCACATCACATACCGGTACATCCTCTTCTCTTTCAAACACCATGACCTTCGTCTTATTCACATTTATATTCATCCCTTTCATTTTAAATGATTCATCCATCATAGTCACCATGTCTTGCAACCCTTCCGCTGACGATGCAAGTAGAACTTGATCATCTGCGTAGAGAAGGCATTTGACAGGCAACTCATTCATCGTCAATCCATACTCACCCTCTTTCAAATCTGTCAGACAACTATCCATGTACAAGTTGAACAGCCATGGTGACGCTACACAACCCTAACACCTAACACCCCTACCACCCCTCGAGATGCAGAACCAGTTCGTGTATGCCCCATTTATCCTAACACAAGCACTGGAATCCCTGTATAAAGATTTCAGTGCCCGTACTAAGCGCCAGTCCACACCGTACAAGGATAGTGTCGACCACAGTTCTTCTCTCCACACACTGTCATAGGCCTTCTCCAAGTCCACGAAAGCACAGTAGACTTTCTTGTGCTTTGCCAGATGTTTTTCGGCTATGCACCTTAGGGAGAAGATCTGATCCATACATCCCATTCCCTCTCTAAATCCTGCCTGCACATCCCATATTTTCTCACCTGTCACTCTTATCACTCTATTTATTAAAATTAGTTGAAACATAATTATCACATTTTTTTTTTTTTTTGGTTGGGTAATCATCAAATGACCTCTCCCGCTCTGGGCGGACCAGGAGGGCGTGTCAGACTCTTACTGACTAAAACCCACCCGTGTTCCTTCAGTTGCCTGTGCGCCAGGGCCACGCTAACTCTTTTGAACAATCCGCGACCCCGCCAGGGTTATTTGTATTTTGTGTTTCAAAAAACTGTGTCCAAATAAATGTTATTATTTCTTTCTTCCTTTCAATTTATAAACGTTGCTTAAACTTAAGTAATGATTAACGTCTGCTTAACCATGCATTTGTTGACGCTTAAACGTCTCTTAACTTTAAGCAACGTTTATACATAAACCCTTTAATACCTACAATAAAATTGGCTTAGAATAAGGGTTAGTACTATTTATCTGTATATATGTGTCAGAAATACGTTAAATTAATCGTTTGACTTTACTAATCGGGACGCCGGTTCCACCAGGTGGCGCTAGACAGAGTCTATAACGCTAACATTTGACTAGAGTACAGCAGAGTTTATTGTTGGCGGTTAAGCAGTGAACACGTTTAGAAACTGTCGCGCGTTCCGTATAGTTGTGTCGTGTACCTACAGTGTGTAATTCGCTAGTGTCATTAATTTGTTCGTAAATTATAATTTGATTTGAACTGATAACGGTTTTCCTATTGCGCAATAACCAACACTTCCCATAGTACGCCCACAGTAGTTAAAATATGGCTGACGATAACGAGAGAGACGTACCTTCTTTGTCATATGTATAAAAGGAACTTCAAAAAAAAAACCGTATAACGAGTATTAGATTGCATTTCTACCAGACATGTGGTAGCGATGAATGTGTATAATATCAACCAATCGGGTCGTTTGATTTCCTAGCGAGTGTGTAAAAAACTTACCCTCGATTATCCTTTTTTAACCTCGACGGAAAAAGAGGAGTGTTATAAGTTTAACGTGTGTATCTGTGTGTCTGTCTGCGGCATTGTAGATTCCAAACAGCTGAACCGATTTTGTTTTTTTTTTGTTTTGTTTGAAAGGAGATTTAATCAACAGTCAAAAACAAAGAAGAAAATCGGTTCAGATGTTTTTATAGGTTTCTGTTTGCGCGGGGGTTTTTTAATTTTAAATTTTATTCAAGAGTTAAGCCTTGAAATTCAAAGGATATGAAAGGCAGCCTAATCATGACGACACAGCACGTGTACTGTCTCATCGCCGTACATTTTTCTGCTTACTCTGTAACTTACTTTAGGTCAGCGATACGCGTCATAACGAATTTAAATATAGTGAACTTACAACTGTGTCGGTATCAACAACTGAGAGAAATAATCGCCTTCCACTCTTGAATAGAATATAATAGAATAAATACTCTTTATTATGTACACCATAAAATTAACAGATATAAATGTAGGAATTTTACATAGGGAGACACAATGGCCGGTCGGTCTGTTGTCTAGTACTGTTACTTACTCTTAACTTAAATAAACTTCACTACTTAGTGCATGTTAGTGGAACGTGTATACTAACTGAACTTGCATACCTTCACGGCCATTCGGTATACGCGGAGTTAACTATTACAATACGTACAGCACGGTAACATCGAACTAGTCTAAATTATCCTGAATCCTCAGCTGTGGCCCGCCAAATTCAAAATATCTTTGGTTGTTTTGCAAATTGCAGCTCTGTTTTATGTCATATATATGTTGATCAAAATGCGATTCGCGACTGTAGGAATGATATATTTACTGAATAATAATCATTAATTTCATATCAATAGTCAAACATTGAAAATATGTACCACCTAAAAATTAAATAAACAGAATATTTCATATGAAAATTCTTAGGTGGAACGAATTTCCAAAGTTTGTCGATTGATATGAAATTGTCACATCATCATGCTACGTAAAACAGAGCTGCAATTTGCAAAACACCAAAGAAAATTTGAATCTGGCGGGTTACAGCTAAGGATCCCCCCATAAGACGATTCCATTCAGTGGTCCGAGCTTGCAATATTACTTCGTTCTAATTCCATCACGGTCTGTGGTGAAATGGGCTAGATAAGGTGCCTTATCAGCTTGACCTACATCGCCGCTAGTATATCTTGAGGGCACGACTTATATTAATTGCAAAGTTAACGATTTCTTCGAATCAGAGTATTAGGAAACAAGGATGTGTTTCGTTTAGGATGTGAAAAGGTTGGATTTTATTGGTGCACAGTATGTAATCTGTAACTGGCTACCTTTTATATTAGTAAAGTTCTTGTAATATGTCTTGCGGCCAAAAATACCATTCCAGACTGCATTGTTGGTTTTCACATACATACATATTTATATAAATATCTGTCTTGCGTCCTGGTTCGATTATTTTTATCTCACTCCATTAGAAAGGTTTCATCTTCATGATCATTGTGCCTTGTTGTACCCACTGCTGAGTCATAAGCCTCCCTGGTCTGTGCCAGTTTCATTCAGCGGGGTAATTGCGTAAAACACTAACAATAGATATGTATTTTATTTTGACAGTTCAACAGCATTCATTGCGTTATTAACGCTGTTGAGCAGACCAATTTTTCGAACATATGAAGCAATGGATTAGCGATAGGCTTCAAAATGATTCAGATTATGATTGATAGTGTGCAATTAGGGTGCTAGTCTTCAGCTCGCCGTCCGGTAAGGACCAGGCCCGGGTCGACGGCGCGTTGTGTTCCACGCGCGCCTCAAAGAGATGTCAGCATAATTGACGGGGTCCGATAGGGCCGATGCCTGCCGGGGTCGCGGATTGTTCGAAAGAGTTACCGTGGCCCTGGCGCACAGGCAACTGAAGGAACACGGGTGGGTTTTAGTCAGTGAGAGTCTGACACGCCCTTTTACTCTGCCCAGAGCGGGAGAGGTCATTTGATGAATTCCCACCCAAAAAAAAAAGAAAAAATAAGTGTGCTAGTCTTACTAAAAGATCTCTTTCGTAAATAAAGTTCAGTAATGCTTATTCTTAAAAGTATCGCAATGCAAATATCGCATTTATAAACAGCTACAATATCTATTCACCATTAAGTTGTGCCAGCAACTTAAAATCGCTTTTAAGTCGTTTCTCTGGTATATCCTGACGAGGTACTTAAGTGACCCTTCGCATATTACAAGAGGTCACAAATGGTTGCAGTATTTTTCACAAAATCGAGCTTGAATACAGAAATGGTGAGAGAGAACGCTTGGAGAATTAGTAAGAAAGTGGGTTTTATTTATTTTATTTGTCAGGAAAACAAACCATTACACATTAAGAATTACAACAGGATAGGATACAGAAATTATACAAATGTGAAATCAACCACGTTCTCCACAAAGTTTATTCTTTTCTAGTTTTAAATTTTAGATTATGATAATCCTTTTTTGGCTCAAACATGAGTACAATACATACAATACAAATTGACAGCATGCAAGCGATTTCAAAAGTAAAGATAAAAACAGATCATTCCGATGACAATGACATGCAATTATGAGGTATGTATCACTCCTAGTCTAAGTGACCGAGTGAGCGCGAAGCGTCTACGTTTTAGCTTGGGCAAAAATGCTTTCGTATGTCCGGATGTCCGTCTGTTCTCCGCTACGGGTCGCATTTCTCAACCGATTTTTGTGAAATTTTGTGAGCAGGTTCGATAATTATATGGAGTTTATTTGTCGAATCAGTTTTTAGCAAATTTTCAAAATGGGGAAATAAAAAATAATATAACATATTTCAGCCATTCCGCCTCTTTTTATTTTAAGGATATTGTTTTAAAGTGCGCGGTGAACATTTATTCAGTTTTAAGCTATGCAAAGACAGATTCGCGAGGGCTAAAACTCACAGAGTCACTAGTAAATAACATGCACAATGATCACTCTTTAATTCACCTTTCGTACAAAATTAGCACTCAGTAATATTATACTAATGCCATAAATCCATCAATAATTAGCACTCAGTAATATTATACCAATGCCATAAAGCAATAAAAAAATAGCACTCAGTAATATTATACCAATGCCATAAATCAATAAAAAATTAGCACTCAGTAATATTATACCAATGCCATAAATCAATCAAAAATCAATCTGACTGCCTGCCTTTTCCCAAATATGTTGGGGTCAGCTTCCAGTCTAACTGAATGCATCTGAAAACCAGTATTTTACATGGAGCGACTGCTTATCTGTCCTTTACAACCCAGTAACTGGGTTAACACGATACCTCTTTGCAAGACTGGTTGTCAGATTTTCGGGCTTTTGACTACCTGTAACGACTGCCAAAGATCTACAAATTACAGCCGGCACCAACTGCTTAACGTGCTTTCCGAGGCACGGAGGGATCTCGGTATGTTATGGATGGTCACCCATCCACGGACCAACCTCGGCAAACGTTGCTTAACCTTGAAGATAGACCTGTGTGGCTGTTATTATTAAACCACGAGCCCCTATCAATGTTATAAATCATCGTCATCAGCCTATATTCGTCCACTGCTGGACGTAAGCCTCTCCTAGTGAACGCCACTGAGCCCGATCCTCGGCTCTCCTCATCCAGTCTCTGCAAGCCGCCTTTCGCAAGTCGTCACTCCACCTGGCTGGCGGGCGTCCCACACTACGTTTGCCTAAACGCGGTCTCCACTCTAGAACTCGTTTCCCTCAGCGATTGTCGGTTCGGCAGTCGGATTGGCGTGCGTCCTACCAGTTGTGACTTACGGAGCCGAAACGTGGACACTCACGGTGAGACTGGTCCATAACTTTAAAGTCGCTCAGCGAGCTATGGACAGAGCTATGCTTGGAGTCTCTCTGAAGGATAAAATCCGAAACGAGGTTATCTGCCAGAGAACCAAGGTATCCGACATAGCCCAAATACTAAGCAAACTGAAGTGGCAATGGGCTGGTCACATCTCTCGCAGAACCAATGTTATAAATATCAAACAATAATTTTACATAACATCACAGAGATCTGTTTCAAAACTGCTCTTCAATCTTTTAGCTATATTGGATTTGTTAGAAAAGGTACTATTCGTATGGTCGAACACACGACTCATATTGTTGGCATAACTTTCAACAAGTTTAGGTAGTGTATTGGGTCTATTGGATCGGCGATAATGACTTATAGGTCACTTGTGGCGTTAAATTGTTATTGTTCCTTATTACATAGAAGTTGTAGGTCGTGGGTTTGAAACCAGGCAGGCACTTTATTTTGTGTAAATTATTTCATCACCAGAGTGCTCCAAAAACGGTGAAGGAAAACATCGTGAGGAAATTTAGACATTGCTTTTTTTTTCGCAGTTAATTTTGATCATGATCTGGCAGATTGAGTAATTTATGTGGCCTACCCAAATGTCCTTTCTTTGGTATTGTTCGTCGAATCGTTGAGCTCCTTAAGTTCTGACTTCCTGAGTTGAGCTGCACGATTACTGACAAATGCGTGCACTGACTGGACAGGTCCACTCAATCTGTGTGGTTCTTTCCTCAAAAGACCATTTCAGATACCAATCTACATGGTCTTCACATGATCTGACCAAGATTATGTCTGGACTTTAAAAGAGACTGTGACCTCTGAGTTTGTTTCGGCCTTTCTTCTCAGAGTAGTCAGATAGGAAACGCCGACCTCATCTAGTTTAAAAATATGATTGACGTGTAAAAGTATTTGTACAAACCTACTTACAGAAATAAAATCATTTATCATTTATCATTTATCACTTGTTCGTCCGAATCTATTAGGAAGCACTATCATCACCACTGCTTTCAAAACGGTAAAGAAAAATTCGAAGATATGTGACATCTACTAACCCGAACGCCTAAGCCAGCGTGCCTCACAGGGACAAAGCCTGTGTCCCAGCAATGGGATCATAACTGGCTGATTATATTGTAGTAGCTTTTGCCCGCGGCTTCGCAAGCCTGGATGACGGAAAATATCCCTCGGGAACGTACTACCGGTATGAAAAGTACCCTATGTGTAAATCCAGTTTATAAACTATCTGTGTGCCAAATTTCATCCAAATCCGTTCAGCAGTTTTATGCGCCAATCTGGAACATACATCTAGACCAGAGGTCCTCAAACTTTTTTGTCTCGTAGATCACTTGCCATGTTTTTCGGTTTTTGGGTAGACCCCAGCTTGTATTGCATTTTGTGCAAATTCATCAACTTTAAATGTGTTTTTGACTGATTTCTAACTATAGTGCGGTGAAGAGCGAAAAACCTATTTAAAAAATACGTTAAGTACTTAATGTCTTTGCGATTGTCTCGATGTGTCCAGCCCAATCCCATATTATAGCGTGGCAGCTTTCCAAGTGACATCAGTTATCTTTGTGATGGAACTGATGGTTTTTATTCCTAACCAGGTCTATTAGTTTGATACCCAGAATAAAGTCACGACCTGCTTAAATGAGATCCACTATTGTAGACCCCCGTTTCTATCCCACGGAACCCCAATCTTTTTTTTTTTCACACACATGTACCCCTAAAGGTCGACGTCGATTGCTGGGGGTCAATATAGACCACTTTTAGTATCATTGTAATAAGACAAACAGACAAAGGGACATAAATTAATTGTTAGTATTTTAGATTTGCAAGCCCATTATGTTTAACTGTAATGGCGGGCCTACTAACTACGTTATAATAGATACAGAATTTAATGACGTCACAACGTATGAAGAGCCAACGCGTTTCTTGTCACTATTAAACTATTTGAAACAGCTAATTGTCACCCAAACTATTGTCAACGGCTATATTAGCTGGTATTTAGCATTACAGTTAATTAGGAGCAAATAGATTAATCCACTTTTGATTGCGATTTGATGTAGTCATATTTATTTATTACTGACTGACGTTGTCCTGTCAAAATTTAAATTAGTCATACAAAAAAGGGTATTCAGTTTTTCCTATACTTAAAGATTTTCCGGGATGTTTTTCCCAATCTTTCTTTCAATAAAAACTTTATTCGGACTATGATGAACATTTTAAAACAAGAAATTGCTAAATTGCTAAAAGTGATGCGCTTACCAACGAACAGTATTTCATTTTTATTGTAAGTATAGAAGATACTCGTAGATTTATCAGAATTGCATGAAACAGAATTAAAGTTAGTTAGTTAGTTTTTTAGTCTAAATAGGCTTTTATTTTTATATAGATTCTTTAATATTTTGTGAATGTGAGAACTTTGTAGACCTAACTTGTAGACTAGATTTGTGGACCATTTTATATTTTGTTGAGTACATGTTACTTCTTGACAGGCCTACACTGTCTTCCCATATCTATCAACACTGTAATTGGAAACATTGTAAAAGCCCTTTATTTTTAAAAGAGTAACCGTGGAGTTTCTTGCCGGCTCTTCTCCATAGGAAACAACCAATTGGAACCGTGCACCTAGCTTCTGACGTTTCATAAGTGCCCATGTTGGTTTATGTGACATAAAATATTTTGATTTGATTTGATTTGAAAGTAATAAAAAACATAATTTTGCTGTTGTTGTGTAAGTATTTTGTTGGGTTGGAAATGAAATGAAAGAAAATAAAATTATATGACATATAATTGCAAGAATAGTAGTACATTAGAGATGATCGAGATTTTTTACAGTTTTTTAAACAATTCGTGCAACAATAATGAATACATTAATTAAATTTGTAAAAGCTAATAAAATTGTACTTATATCATAATCATTATATTAAAAATGTTAAGCATTTATCTATCTATGTCTATACTATATTATAAAATAATAAAGATAAAGAGTTTGTTTGTTTGTTTGTATGAACGCGCTAATCTCTGGAACTATCAGTTGGATTTGAAAAATTATTTTTGCATTTGGTGGCCCAATTTTTGAAAACGGTTATAGCAGTGGCGGACTAACAGGGGAGCGGAAGGGGCAGCCCGCCCCGGGCCTCCGGTTTTGGGGGGCCCCCAAATACCTCCGAGTTCCCCTGATCTAATCCTAAACAAGACTTTAAAAATGTGTTTAGTACCTACATAATTTCATCAAGATCAAAACACTACAGCCATCTAGACTTTTTACGCGGTACTAATATTCTTTTAACTTTGCTGAACGCGTCTAATACGCTGGGGGAATTCCCGACTTTGTAGCGGGTACTTCCCCAGGAATCCCTGAATGAATGAAGTGCAAATAATTCACTCTTGTACGCCTACATTTACATTCACTACATTCTATTTACGTCGAAATATAAACATTGGCCTCATTTAAAATATATATTACATTTCATTACGTTGATATTTAATAGTTTATTGTGTTCTGATATTTTCGCGAACGTATCCGTTCCGTAGCCTTTTTTCAAATTATAAAGTAATAAACGCGATCTTATCCGTTCAAAGTAATAATTTCATTAAAAAGTGTAATAATGTTTAAGATTTTTGTTGCGGTATAAAAGCAAATGAGTTCCGAGTTGAGTTAGTGCATTTTCGAGTATTTGGAAAAAGTAAGTAATTTTTCGTATAATTTAGCCTAGAAATTATAATCCGTAGTGTCTAGTTAAGCACAGCCTACATAGGGTACATTGCTTCAGTTCTTGCATTTCGCGAGTGGTCCTTATTTTATTTGTAGTGCACGTTTATTAGAGACGTGGGTATGTACTTGTTCTCAACGTGAGACTCAACATGGCAAAGTTTCTGTACAATTGTATATCTATACATTAACTAGCTGACCGGACAGACGTTGTCCTGTTTCCTAGAACTCGATCGCAGCGTCACCTACCGGTTACAGTTGTGAGTCTAAACCATCCAGGGTGCCACCCAAACGCATACAAAAAAAAACATTCAAATCGGTCCAGCCGTTTAGGAGGAGTTCAGTGACATACACACGTACAGTAGAATTATATATCTAAGAAAGATAAGATATGGCGCATTTGTTAAATGTAAGAGGCTGCATTTGGCGGTTGTAACGATTGTAAAAAAAATTGAGGGAATGCGACTTCAGTGAATCGTTACCCTGTATATCGCTTATATTTCAATACTTCTTGACTATATGCATCTCGTTTGCATCATGCGAGATGAGTTTTTCGAAACTTAAACTAATTAAAAATTATCTTCGATCTACAATGGGTCAAGAGCGACTGGTTAATCTCGCCGTGCTTTCAATAGAAAGTAAAAAAATAAAAATAAAACGATTTCACAGAAGTTATAGAGGAGTTCAGTAAATTGAAGGCTACACGCTACAAAAAATAAAAAAAATATCTTTGATTTATTTTATCTATTTTTTTTTGTCGTTCGATTTTTATTTTATTTTCCTCACCTATATCCATTCCATATTGTAGGTATGTATGTTTATGTAGCCTAAATAATTTAAGTCGATTTTTTACACTTGTCAGATTTTAACGAAATAAATATAAACACTTAAATATACATACATATGTGAACTGAATAAAAAGCTTGTAAAACTACATTTTTTTTAAAGCTGGCGGGCCTCATTCAGTTTTGCCACCCCGGGCCTCTGACAGGCTTAGTCCGCCACTGGGTTATAGGCTATTTAACATCACGCGATGACCCTTAGGAGCCGAGCAAAAAGAAAAAAGTCCTGAAGAACGCTAAGTGAAAACGAAATAACAGGGGGAGGTGGGGACACAGCTATAGGATATATTTTATGTTAAAGGGAACGCGTCAAGCTAGGCCGCGAAATTTAATTTTCCTTACGTTTTTTGCAATTTGCAGGTCAGTATCAGCTTGTTATGTTGATCTAAATATGATTCGCAGCTACTCGTATGTCAAGTCAAATATTTATTTACAGAATTATAATCATAAAAATTATCAATACATCTCTCTAAGTTCATATTACCCTATTGAATGATTATTTCATGAAATCATGAAATTTGAGGCCAATTCTAACTTAAGGAGCTGTATTGCTGATTATAATTGTGTAAAGCAATATTTGTTGTATTTATGAGACTTAACGCTGCATAATATTGTAAAGCGCCATTCTTGAAGAGAAATAAGTGCTTATTATTATTAAAATATTTTTGATAACTTAGTGACGACATTCTGTGCTAAAACTACATGTCATCTCATGCCTAGCTATGTACCGGTTTATCACATACAATCTATCGATAATTTTCCCGCACTATACTCGATCCTGCTCTCAATAGCTATTGTTGACACTGATATCGGCTTTCACAACATATAGCCTTCATCCTTCTTGTGTAAAGGTATACGGGTTTTCTGCAGGGTTCTACTTAGGGAACCATTAAAACAAGACAAACATTGTGGAGTTACTGCCTTGGCCGTTTAGACTTTTGACAGCGTGCTTCGTGTAGTAGCTGGGCGATTTCCCGCTTCATTTCATAAAGCGCTACGAAGTTATTTTGGCGCGAGTTCAAAATCGGAACTAACGCCGCCATCTTTTTTTAAAAATTAATTTCAAGTGACATTTCACAAAACAATGTACCAACATTACGCAAAACTCTATGTAGGGGGCGACACTAGCACAAACCTTAAACAAACCGCCATGATGTAACATGTCATATTTAAGTATTAGTAACAAATATTTTGTGAAAACTTGTTAAATTATAATATTTCTATTATTATTCATGTATTAAAAAACCTGTACTGTGATATTTTGGCATCCTACGGACATTTAAAAGTGGATGATCTAAAAAAAAACGGCTTTGAGAATGTGGTGCGACTTTTAAGGGAAAAAAGAAGGATTTGGTGGAAAGTTACGATAAAAAAGATAATTAACTTACATATTATGTAAGCCGAAACCTATTAGATTCAATTTCAATAAATGTATTTTCACAAAATTTTCTTGTGTCAGGCTAAAACTATACGACGAAAACAATAACTTTTGTATTACGAAAAGTAGTTACACTGAGAGCGTTGAAACACAAAAAAGTTTATTCACTCCACTGAATGATAAACTTAGATTTTAATATTCTCTTCCCTAATTTATATTTCAGTAATTTTTATCCAGTCCTATGAACGACTTGTCAAAAAACTGTTTACGGTTTGTGCTAGTGCTGCATTCTGGCGGCAGAACATTGCAGTAATACTCCCTATTACACAAATGTATACCAAAAGCGCCCCCATGTCAACGTCATTCGAGCGTCAAAAAATTCTTGTAGCAGTGTTATAATGGGTTTAAGCATCATTCATTCATCATTAGATTTCTTCCTGTAATACCTAATACTTACATATTTTTTTATACTTATAAGTAAATTACTAAACTAGTACTTAATCAAACATAATTACAAAAACAAAAAAAACAGAACAAGAAACTGTCTCAGCAAAACCTGTTCTTAGCGATTAGCTACATTGATCCGTGCACGATGCACTCACAAAGCGCCACAGGCCGCCGTGCGCGGACGACATTATACACCGACAGTTAGTTTAACGACAAGAAAAAAAAAGTGGATTCATTGAATAAAAAAATATGGAATTGATAAAAAGGATGTATTTATTACTTATGTTTCATGAAATAGAGGGCGCGCTCATTGCCACTAGCTGAGCACAAGTTCAAAGTCCGGCCAAATAGACAACACAGAAATCCCTATAACACTTCCACAATTGAAAATACATTATTATCCAATCCGATCCAAAGCAGACAAATTATCATACTTATCTATTTAAACAAAACTCTATTATCAAGAAAGAGATTTAAAAAATACATTCGCCAAACACGTAGACACCCATTTAACACGATCAAAGAATTAAAATATTCAGTTTCATATTTCGCAATCGCGACGCGGAGCCTCCTTCAAGTTCGTTATTAAAAATTCAATATAAAAGTTGGATTGAGTTCGTGTATTATACGTTGGAGTTGACGCTCTGAAAGTGACGATTGATGCTCTACTGCTCGTTTTCACTTACACTTGGCGTCTCTTATATGAATACCGAAATAAAAACGTGCTAAAGTTTTGTTCTGTACTAAAACATGTACTACGTATTAAAAACATAGTAGTATTTAGTTAAAGTACAAGATGTTGGAGTACGGGTAGCAGTTCTGAAATGGAGCTGAGCAGGATACTTGGCTAGACGTAGTGAAAAGTAGTGCCTTTAAATTATTAGATCCCCTCATAAGCCCAAAAGTCTGACAACTCATCTTACAGCGAGGTAGCGTGTTACCCAGTAACTGGGTTGTGGAGGTCAGATAGGCAGTCGCTTTATGTAAAATACTGATCTTCCGCTGCATCTAGTCAGACTGGAAGCCGACCCAAACATAATTGTGTAAACGCTTCGCGTATCATATTCTGTTTGCCATACGATCTGGAAGTAATCCATATTTTATGTTTCTGGGAATTATTTTTTATTGTTTGTATAAGACACCAAACCTCATACGCATAGTTTGGACAGATTTCATCAAAGCCATCGAATAAGATGATTAGTTTTTTTGTGTTATAATAATAATGCATGAACATTTTCAATTCGAATGCAGCCCACTTATCACCTGTACAGTCCTTCAGATATATGGTATCATTAGACTCTTCTAGTGTTATTTGTACATCCTCCTTTTTGCTACTTTCCTCGCTAAGTGCAACTTGACACAAGAATGCTAAAGTTTCCACTGTACGGATGACTGTTGTATCTTTCTGCCACTGATGGAATTGCCTGGAGTGCTCCAATAAGTTAATTCTAAGTATCCATATTGTTGGATCCTGGTTTTTAGTTTTAAGAGACACGTTGGTGAGTAGACTTGAAGTATCCACTTTGAAATCCCCAAGGATAAGAAAAACGTCATTTTCTATGTCGTATACCGAAGAGATATATTCACTAACCCTTTCTTCATCTTCTTCATCAGATTCAGGGAGTGGGCATTGGTTTGGTTCCTCTCTGTGATAGTGTATTACAGTTTTTTGGTAGTGTAATTTATCTTTATAATTTAAATGACATGCCGGTTTTCCAATTGTATTTTTATTACAATGCATAATTTTATTTAACACTTCTCCTCCAAGGTATCTAATCGATTTGTCATCTAAAACTTGGTCTAGGGTTAATTCGTCACCTTGAAATATAACTTTTGAGTTCTGTAAAATACTTTTCTGCGATTCTTCACTCATGTCAATTAAATTATTTCTTTCATCCTTAACTACATTATCTTTTAGTGAGAAATATTTTTTTGCGTTTTCAACGGAGTTCTGGTCTGCAATAATAATTACTGTTTTATCCTTTATAGAGTTTGCAATATTTTCCAATTTATGGCTGGAGATTGTGGTAATTAGTGCTTTGTCAAAGACGACAATAACTGTTTTTACTGCATTCGTATTTATCAGATCTCTAAGTAATGTTTTGTTGTCTCTTGCAGATAAATTAAAAATATATTTCAAATCTAACACGACACAGTCTTTATTTATCAAATATTTTGTAAGTTTAGCAATAGTAAGTGCACTGTTCTCTGTAACGATAACAGTTCCTGTAGGCAGGTCTTCTAACTTAATTGAATTTACAGCATCTTCACTGAATGTGTAATTTTTATTCTTTATCCTTTGCATCATATTTATAACGCTAATTAATGGCTGACTTGAAGTATGTTGTACAGCACTTTTATATTTACTGCCTTCTTTGGTAAGATATTCTCCCACTTTAGGCTCCATCCACCATTTTTGTATTTCATCATGATACTTGAGATATATTGCGTCGGATGTAATTTCTCCATTTTGTACGTCATCACACAAACTTTTATTAATTTCATATATTAAAGTTGTCTCCACTTTATCCTCATTAGATTGGGATGTGTAAAACAGTAACATTTTGGAAAAGTCGCTCAAAATGTTTTTGGTATATTCGTCAGTGGTGAATGAAAGTTTTGGGAATATTTTTACTTTCATATTAAATTTATATGCATACAAGTTTACAATGTCACTATTCAGTTTATCAAATAACTTTTTGGCAAGCTTACCCAGTGATTCGTAGTTATCATTGAACTTCATCAGTTTGGATACGTCATCAAAAACTAATAAATTACCAACAGCAGAAGCTATGCCACCACTGAGCTGTAGAAATCCTTGTCCCATAGATTCATCTATCATGACAATATTATCGGGTCCCGACTGTTTTATCAAACCTACAATTTTAGATGACAAATCTATTAATTTTCTATCGATTTTTTGGTCGCTTCCTTTTATCGCTAAATCTTTATTTCCGAATGAAGTCGGTAGTTTAAATTCTAGTGATGGCAAACACTCCTTTACTGCCAGTTCAACTGTTTTGTCTATTGTTTCTTGTGATTCATTAATTTTGTCCAGCAATAGCTTATAATGTTCTGATATTGTTTTATCAAGGAACTCAAATTTTCTGTTTTTGAATGTCATATGGCATGAAATTTGTTTATTAACATTTTCATTATCAGTAACATCGCAGGCAGCCAAATCAAATTCATGCAGTAAACGGCCTAAAATAACTGAATTCAGCTTTCGTCTTTTAAAAATCTCTGAGCAAAGTTCATCTTTAAATAACCGCAGAAATTTTTCATTGATGTCAAAAAAATCTTGTGTAATGCGTGCAACACGATGTCCTTCAGACTGATTCTCAGAAACATCAAAAACTTTTTGCGCCAAAATTACATGGTAACGTAACACGTGCTCATCCTGCATCAACATTTGGATATCTTTAAATTCTCCAAATATACACTTTGCCATCGGACGAGCCAAAGCTGTGATTTGTTCTTCTAAAACTACTTCATATAGCTCCTCATTGATAAAAGCATGCATTGGCTGTGAATTTGGTTCCCCTGTTCTTATCAGAGCATTTAAATGTTCAGAAAAATTACCTTCGTATTTTGTGGTAAGTTGGTCAACTTTAGCGGTTGTGTAAATAACGAAAAGACATCCTGTTTCACAAAATGTGCCATCAAACAGCACGTCTTTACTTTTGGGTTTGAATTGGCGTCTAATTTCTAAATAACTGTTGAAATACGTGGCCAAGTCACTTTTAAGATTGAGCGCTGAAACTGCATTATTTTCCCTGTGTTTTGCTTGTATGAACACTGTAAGGGGCTTATCGATCCCCTTCACTTTAGCTCTAAAACAAATGTCGTCGAACGAACCTAATTTGTCAACATTTGTGGCTAAATGAAACTCTTCAATTCTATCATTGTGTATAGCTCTGAAATATATTAAACTAAGAAGTTTGGTCTCGTACAGATGTCCTCGTATCCCAGAAGTTCCAGAACGCTTTGGATATTTTTTAGGGATAGTTTCTGTAGAGCTCGCCATTTTGTTGCAGCAGTAGCAGGAAGTCAATTCAAAATGCGACAGCACAGTTGCAGGAGCTTGCTGTTAGCAGCCGCAGGTACCGCTTAACTGTCGTCACGCGGGGAGTTCTTCGAAAATTCACTTTCTCGTAACTATAAGGATGAAATCTGAAAATCAAAATGTTTTTGTTAGTTGTCTTCAAAACGTTTTGCATAAATAAAACGCGACTTGCGTCAAGCACGGTCTATATACAAATACATTTTTTTTGTAAGATCATAACATGGACGAACAAAAAAAGTCGGACAGCTCGCTGTACGTACAGGCCGCTGTACGCACACATTCACAGTAACACTCACACATACATATATTCACACATAAACGGGACTCAATATTGTGTTAGCGGAGTTCCGTCCGACTTTTTTTGTTTGTCCGTGGATCATAACTACAAATAAGCTAACATCGATAAAAGTTGCATAATTTGTAATATGAGATACTGTAATATATGATGAGATATGGCTAATGGCCGACATTTTTACCATTTTATTTTTGTAGTGTTTGGTTTTCATTGTTAACTTTTCTAAATTGCTTATTAAATCAACTTTCCGGTCATAGTTTTTATTTCGACAATGTGTTAATAATTTGCGAAATATAATCATTTCTGTATAGGGCGTCCGGCGTCTGGCTGGCCATTGTGCCATCGTGTTTCGCAGACGCGGACTGTTGAGAGTAGATATTGTTTTGTATACGGACTGTCAAGTGGTTATAAAAATAAAAACCAACATAACAAACGAAATATTGTATGGCGGTAATGCTTGAAAATCAGTCTGAGCCGGGGTAAATTAGGTAATATTGGCTGATTTTTGAGCTCACCCTGTTTACTTGATTTTTGAAATAGGGGCTCGTGGGTAAATGTTCATTGGTTAAGCTACGCTTGCCACGGTCGATTCGTGGATGGATGACCATCCATTACAGCACGTCAAGCCGTTGGTACCAGCTCTCATTCGTAGATCTTTGACAGTCGTTACGGGTTAGAAGCCCAAAAGTGTGACAACCAGTCTTACCAACGAATATCATGTTACCCAGTAACTGGATTGTGGAGGTCAGATAGGCAGACGCTCCATGTAAAATACTGGTAATCAGCTGCATCCGGTTAGTCTGGAAATCAAAAAAGAGAAAAGAGTTGAGAAAAGGGTAAACTTCCGGGCGAAATCCGAAACTATGGGTAGTAGAGCAAAGTGTTCAAACGAACCATAACTTCCGGTTGTGGAGGAATATAAAACTGCTTTTTAGTTTTTTTTAAAAGCTTCTGCCTGTGTACCTAAGCGAGTTCGGACTGATTTTGATCATTTCTCGTAGTACTTACGTTACATTGTACCTAATTTTGAAAGTTTTATTAATAGTCGCCAAGAAAAAGGCAATACTGCTCCATACATTTTGGTAATTGAGTTTTATTTAAGTACTGCTACAAACAATATACTACTCAGCATAAACAAACAGTATAGGGAAATAAATGCATTTTAAGTTATTAATAAATTTGTCTTTTAATTGATAGGGAAGGAAAACATGAGCTAATGTTACGCATACAATGTTAACAATAAAATTGGACAAATAGAATATGTTTTATTATATTAAATTAAGTTCTAAGTTACACAGCACGATTACTGACAAATGCGTGCACTGACTGGACAGGTTCACTCAATCTGTGTGGTTCTTTCCTCAAAAGAGACTGTGACTTTGAATTTGTTTCGGCCTTTCTTCTCAAAGTAGTCAGATAGACAACGCCGACCTCAAGTAGTTTTTAAAATATGATTGACGTGTAAAAGTGTTTGGACAAACCAGAGTTTGTACAAATCTACTTACAGAAATAAAATCATTTATCATGCATACACTTTAATACGTAGGTTACATACCCGTTGTCACTAACACCAGCCGACGCTCAAAAGTAATGCAACCACTAGGCGATAACTAGAGTTACGATACCGATTTACCGAAGCGTAATGCTTCTGAAACTTACAGGTTGCCTAGCAACAGATTTATAACAGTATTGGCAGATACCAAACCTGCTTAAAAAATGTAAAAGAGACAAGTGTACAAAATGTAGATTGCGTACGAGTTGCCTACTGAGAAACTAATGTTGAAACAAAGGGCCTAGACAAAAGGCATTCGCTTCGGAGCGATTCTATTTCTACAATCGCTAATGTTTCCATCATACGAATCAAAAACTAGCGATAACGCTTGTCAAAAAGTGCCACTTGGCTACGCATCTCTATGGAAGTAATCGTTCGACGCTGTCGATTCGTTTCATAAAAACGAATGATGATAACATTGTCTAGCTAATTTTTATTCGTTGGATTGGTCTTAATTGTCTCGCTGGTGGTGGCGTGTGTGTTGGAACATTAAGTCTTCTTCAAATCCATGCGTCATGATCGTGAACGGGCGCCGTCAGTAGGGACTTGTCATCATTCTAATTTAATTTAATATTTGAATTGTTTTTGTCTTCTTATTACGGACACTTTTAACGTTCTGCATCGTTCTCACATGCATAATTTCAACATGAACGATGTTTGTAACCATATTTTGATATAAAAGAGTGTCCGTGGAGTTTCTTGCCCCTTCTTCTCCATAGGTACCTACTATGATTTGGAATGGGCAACTGGCTTCATCTTTCTGACGGACCGACCCCTTGAAAATACAAAAGTGCCTGTAATTGGTTAATTTGAAATAAATGCTTTTAGCACGTGACATTTCGATAGCTTAGGTCAACCCCATACATTTTTTAGCTTTTCTACTAGCGTCAATGCTAATCGAATGTTACTTTGTCTAGGCCCTCAGGAGTTGTTGCTTAGGGATCTGCTTACGTTTGGCACTATCTAACTAGGCATTCTTGAACATGACGTTAGTGAAAATGGGCATTATTGTTAGACTTTGGACGAATATCAACCCCCAGCTTTTTCCCAACTATTTTGTGGTCAGCTTCAAGTCTAAACAGATAAAACTGCGTACCAGTCCTTTACATAGAGAGACTGCCTATCTGACCTCCATAACCCAGTTACTGGGTAACACGATACCCCTTGGCAAGACTGGTAGTCAGACGAATAATAGTGATAATACCTATTTATTTTTGATTTCAGTATTTATTCTTATAATAAGTATTGAGGGCGGTTTAATTTGTAACAAGTATACGATGAAACGTAGCTTATTTATGTCGTATTTCAGGTCCCATGCTACCTACCTGGCTTTCAGAACGATCTATTACTTAAACGACCTGGTACTTGTTGACAGGCCTACACTGTCCTGTCATACTTATCAACATTGTTATTTGTAAACATTGTAAAAGCCAATTATTTTTTAAAGAATAACCGTGGAGTTTCTTGTCGGCTCATCTCCATAGGAAACAACTAATTGGAACCGTGCACGTGAGCTTCTGACGTTTCATAAGTGCCCATGTAGGTTTATGTGAAATAAAATATTTTGATTTTGATTTTGATCGATTCAATAGTTTTGAGGACAGACAGACAGAGGTTTACTTTCGCATTTAATATTATTATATATGGATTCTGAAGTACTTACTTAGGTACAGATAACTTCTTTATTCCAGAATCACTCACAAAAACGTTTGATGGTGTAGGTCGCTGCCTCTCCCTATATAAAATGTACTCTGTGGCCGGGATGTCACCGGAACACTGAACTTGATGCCAGTGTGACCAGATTAAATTTTACAAAAATACCGAAGCTCCTTAAAAAAATACTGAAATATACCAACTTGCACAGGGAAAATATACTAAAAAAATACTGATTTTCAAAACATATTTTTATTTATTAATCATCATCATCATCATCGCAATAAATATTAGAATTATATTTTAACATTCTGTTTGATGGGTTAAAATTCACACAGCCTCCTTCATCTTTTATACCTTGTTTGGTTTTTAAAATTGCAGATACATTTTTGTTTATGAATCTGTTTCTTTGTTCCGTTTTTATTAAATTAATCTGAGAAAATATGCGCTCGCATGCAGCATTCGACACTGGTATACATAACAGAGATTTACTGAAACTAGATATATTCTTGTATTTTAATGTACCATCACTGTTAGAAATTTTCCCAACTTCCAACCAAAATTGTTCACAAGAAACGGGTGAGCCAGTACTCGAAGATTGTAATAAATTACTTACTTCGCGATCAAGTTTGAGTGTTCTATATTCTTCGTCAATTATCTGCATTTGTTCTGGCTGTACTTCGTATGGGAAAGTTTCCATAACATTTCTTAAACTACTAAATTCTTTATTCACGGCAGTGTGTGGGTCAAGAAATTTCCATTCTCAGAAAATTTGATCTTCAAAAGGCAAACGTGATTTCAATTGCGTGCTCAATTCAATTAAAAAAGATTGGCACTTTCTGAAAAAATCAGCAATTTGTTCTTTCATGTTTATGTTTCCCCTATGTTTAATTAATTCTTGACCCACTTGAATCCCTAAGTACATATTATTCAATGGCAAATAATTCCCACTAGATTTTGGGTCTAATGTAAATACGTTGTCCGTGCTTTTTATATAATTAGTTTTCATATAGCAACCCAAAATCGACAAGTACATACTAGAAGCATCATCATATAATCTTTCAATGCACGGGTAGTCGCCTTGAAAAATTATATTAAATTTGTTTACAATCGGCAAAATGTAGTCTAAAAAGTAAAAGTATAATTTGTTTATATCATTATTAAAAGAATGATACAAAAATTCTGATGACATAATGCGGTCACTCAAATATTGGTCTTAAAAAAACAACTGCGGTGCCCTCCATTGCTCAATTATTCTATTAACACAAGCATGAAGCGATAGCCATCTTATATCATAATGGCGAGTAGTCTATGTTTTTCAGTGTCAGTGAAATTTTGGAACTCAACAAATTCTCTTTGACGCTTGCTGCTTTGAGAAAAATATCCATATACTTCTTTTACTATCTGTTCTAAAGTTCTAGGTAATATTTTGCAAGCATGACTAACACTTAATGCTGCAGAATGACAAACACATTTTATGAATAAGCACTTTGGGTTCACTTCTTTCATTTTTGTAACAATGCCAGAGTGTTGACAAAACATCACATTCGTAGTATCAGCAGCGAACCCCATCACGTCTTTTATATCTAAACCTAACTCGGATAACTTTGATGACAAAGCATCAAATAAATGATCTGCAGTCTCACCACTTAAATCAACTAAATCAAGGAATTTGGTTTGTACTTTACATTTGGTTTCAGAGAAGTATTTGATTACTATCGCCAACACTTTGATTGTGGTGACATCTGTACTTTCATCGATTACAATTGAATATACTGGTTTACCTGACGGAGATACAGTACGAAGTATATCTTCAATCATAACTTTTTCAAATTCGCGTCCTAAAACGTTATATGTAATAGCTGCTGCTTTGGTTCTCTTGCAGGAAAATTCTTTTGCAATTTCGGAGTCAGGAAAACATTTCACTAGACCATCACTAAGATGGTCCATAGCTCTAAAAGAGATGTTGTGTTCTGAAAGAAAACCGCATAAACGCAGCTCCGCTTTCTTGACTTCGTCTTTCAGTGGTGCCTTTTTGAAAAATGTGTCAACCTGGAAACAAGTAAAAACATAAATTATACATTATGATCATACACTAAATAAAGTACCTAAGAACTTGTCGACTTTAGGTACAGTAATTCTAATTTTACTAAAAACTAAAAACAAGTTAAGCTTACTTTTGACTGTCCTTTATATTTGTTCAAGTTCGATTTATGTTTTTCAGTATTTGCATGTTGTTTTATAGAGGACTACTTTGGAGTTTCGCACTGCACGCTTTACAAAACGCAGCGTACTCGTCATCTTTATAACGTGAAAGCCACGAAGAAAACTCCGGAATTTGTTCCCATTTAGCCAAATAACTTTGCTGAAAACTAGACATGTTTTCTGGATTCTGAATTGCGTATCAGATAACAGCGTAATAGCATGAAGTAAAATGACAACAAAAAATCGCGCGCTCTATTTATATTACGACGAACACGTACAATATAAACTTAGGGAAATTCCCGAATTATTGAAAGTTTCAATAATTCGGGAATTTCCCTAAGTTTATATTTGAAAGTTTGAAACCAAACCATCAAAGATTAAGCCAAGTGCAGAACAGAAAATCATTTTGTGACTGGATGATTCGATACTATTTGTAATTCTAGGGGGCCCACCCGTCATGTCCTATCTGTAACTTACTGATCTTTGCTCCAAAATGAAATATAGAATAAATCCGGAAATTCCCCTGAACATCAATGTACGCAGTTTTTTTTTTAGTAATTTTTTGACATGGCTATGGTATTGCCATAACTTTTTTCCAAAATATACCCAAAAATACTGGCTTCCGCCAATATACCTTTAAAAATACTGACTCTTGGAAAACTTACTAAAATATACTCAAAAAGTATTAAAATACTGAATCTGGTCACACTGCTTGATGCAATGAAATGACGCATTGCATTGCAACGAAGACATTGAGTCAACTGCACGATCATGCCACATAATAGTACAGAACTCAGAAGATCCACTCCAAAATCAAAATCGTTTATTTGCATAAAATGTGGTAGTTAAAGAAAGAAAGAAAAATAAGTTTATTTGTCATAGAAATACGTGCATACAAAAAAAAAATGTCTGATAATAATGAAAAATAAAAACAAACAAAATCCTACTAATATTATAAATGTGAAAGTTTGTGAGGATGGATAGATGGATGGATGTTTGTTACTCTTTCACGCAAAAGTACTGAACGGATTTGGATGAAATTTGGAACACAAATAATTTATAACCTGGATTAACATTAGATGAAAGAAAGAAAGAAGGAAAGAAAGAAAGAAAAAGTATGTATTAGGACTCGCACAGGATTATCAGAAACTAAACTAAACACACTCACAAAAGCAAAAAACAAAAATAATAAAATAAAAACAAAAGTTAAATGAAAATAACAAAAGAAAGTCCTGTACGATGCCAAAAGGCTCCTATCTCAGCATGATGCTGCAACTTTTAAAAAAATAAGTGTCGCAGCGCTGGTATTCTGATAGGGCCCGCTGCTGGAGTGTCACGGACAGATACAGAAATAAATAATAAATACAAAATAAGATAAAAATTAGCTATTTATGTGTAACATAATTATTAGAAAAAAAAAAGATTTATAATTATTTTATATATTTATAACCCGCGTGTCGACATCAATTATTTGTCATGCATTTAGTATCTGTGGCACAATGGCATCGCTGTGACAATTAAAGAGACGCAGGCAAATAAAATTAAAAAGCAACCTGTTACCAGGGATTCAGTACATGATTCTGAAACACCTCGGGGCGTCGAAATTTCTCGTCGGTTATTTAAAAAAAAAAACACCTCTTTCATACATTTTGACCGCGTAGGTATTGCACTTTTCTATGAAACAGCAAATTTATTTTTTAACTGACGCAAAATTTCTACAATGGATACAAAAGTGATATTCAAAATTCATTTATTTACGTAACACTTCCTTCTGTGTGCACTGAATCGGTCCATTAGATCCGGAGCAAATTGGCTGTAACAGACGGACAGAGAGACAGACACACGAGTGATTCTATAAGGGTTCCGTTTTTTCATTCGGATGTACGGAACGCTAAAAACAAGATGGAGTCCGTAGTTCCGAATTTGGCCACGCGCCAAAAGATCCCATAAACAGCTGTTGGTGTAATTTCGGGATCACATGGCAGTTTCATACTGCATTTGTTTTTAACCGTATGAAAACCGGGGGTAGACGTGTGGTCCTAAAATGTTGCCGTAAAAATCGTTCAGCACAGAGCGCCGTGTAAGTCGCTGTACGTAGATACATACGCGTCTATGTGTGCGTGCGTCTGTTTTTGATTGTTGTTTGGAGCCGACCTTCTGTAATATTCTATCTCTATGGTAATAATTTGTACTATACTAGAAAGGTTTAGGTAATTAAATAAATGTAAACAAAGCGCAAAAAGGGTTTTTTATAGTTGACACTTTCTTGTTTAAAAATAGGTTACAACAAAATTAAAGTTATTTGCGATTTATACGATAGTTTCCTCTTTTATTAATGTATGTTAAACTTTATCATTTATTCGTAAACTATACTCTTCGTATGTACATGTAATTGCTTGAGCACAATTTTTTTGTTAGATTTATAACAAATACGTATAATATTTTGTAATCTGTCTATTGTAAAGAGCCCAAAAAGACAGGTACCCTAAACCTTTTAGAAAATACAACGAATTAGATAGCGTTGCTAAATTGAAGAGTACCCCTGTGACGTAGTATGGCAACTGAAGTAGCAGGTATTACGTTTCGTCGGTTAACCAGATGCCTTTTATGTTGTGGATAAATTAGAAAAAATGCCACCATACCACTGTGAGCGCAATTCAATTGAGTTAATATGGGCTCAAGTTAAAGGGTTTGTAACCGAGAAAAATGAAACTTTTAAAATGTCTGACCTAAACATTCTTTTGCCAGAGGCTTTAGCTAATGTGACTGCTGAGAATTGGAAAAGTTGCGAGGGTCATGTAATAAAAGAAGAACAGAAAATGTTTTAATTAGACAAAATAATTGATGATACCACTGAACGCTTTATTATTAATGTGACAGATAGTTCCTCAAATTCAGATTCAGAATAGAGCCTATTATTATGGGACTCAAAATAATATGGTTTTAACATTTGAAATAAAGAGTCAAGTGGTTTTTTTTGTTTACCTTTATTTAACTACCTAAACCTTTCGAGTAGGTATATATAGTGACATTACAAGTTTTTGTATACTTTAGTGTTATCTACTTCTATACTATCCGGGTCAAACAAACAAACAAACCGGACTGGACGGGGGACAAACTATGTTTTAAAACAATAATCGCAAGTACAATAAATGAAGTTATTTATTTGTAATGAAAATAATACATTTTACATTATATTTCCGTAAACAATTTGCTAGCCGTAGTGTTGATTTATATGTAATGTTATTATTTCTTCAGTAAATGAGTTCATAATTTAAATTGATAGGGTCCAAAATACAAATTGTCAAGTACATAATTATGCTTATGTGCAGTTTAGTACAATTGATTATCAACCATAAGTTCTGAGGGGTATGGGTAGTTTTCGCTTAACAAACTCCTGGAGATGGGATCGTTTGAAACGGCGACGGGATTTGACCTAGGCTGAGTTTCTTTAACATCCTGGCCGAGAGTATAGACCTGAAAAGAAAGAAGACAAAAATTCAAATAGGATTCTAGGAACAAAAATCATAAAAAAAAACTTTTTTACACAAAAAAACAACCAACTTCCAAAAAAAACTATACTACAAAATGAAAAATAACTTTCATTTCGGAAGTCGGTGTCTTTGGTTTTGTATTTTCGTTTTTTGCCACTGACTTCCGAAATTAAAGTAATTTTTCACATTGTAGTGTTTTGTTTGGAAGTCGGTTGTTATTTTTTTGTAAAAAGTATTTATTTTGCACTTTTTGTTGTGGTACCTACCCCACACAAATTGGTATACCACTACTTGCTATGTAGATAAAAGTGACGGGAAGAAATTATAACACTAAGTGGAAAAATACGTATTATTGAAGCTAACTGAAAAACTACCCAAGCAATGTTTATATTTATATGGAACCACCCCTGAGACATACTCTATACATTCAAAAAATAATTTTCGAAATCGATTCACAATTACCGGAGATATCAAGTAACATATATACTTACAAAAAATAAAATAAAGACGAATTGAGAACCTCCTCCTTTTTAAGAAGACGGTTAATAAATAAGGAAAAAAGTTTGAAGGTTTGTCACTCAATCAACCCTTAGCAGAACAAAGGCAGACTATGATCTGGATTAAGATATAGGGTTCTTCTGATCCGGGTAAAGAAAGAAAGTAAATAGGTACGTATATTTGAGCTAAACATGACGCAGAGAAAAACACACAAACAAAAAAATAACAAGTTGGGGGAAAATATGAGTCACATCCAAGCAACACGGCAATTCTATTATGCGAGACAGAGCCCCAGCGCTGGCTTTCAGCGACAGCTGGCGAACATAAAGTAGTTTCTTAGCATGCAACGAAAACCGCTGGCAACAGCTAGTATTTACAATGTATTTAATGGGAATCGTTGAGCTCGTTAAGTCCTGACTTCCTGAGTTGAGCTGCACGATTACTGACAAATGCGTGCACTGACTGGACAGGTCCACTCAATCTCAATCTTTCCTCAAAAGACCATTTCAGATACCAATCTGCATGGTCTTTAAAAGAGACCTCTGAGTTTGTTTCGGCCTTTCTTCTTAGAGTAGTCAGATCGGAAACGCCGACCTCATCTAGTTTAAAAAATATGATTGACGTGTAAAAGTGTTTGTACAAACCTATTTACAGAAATAAAATCATTTATCATTTATCATTTATGTATCTTTCATATTGAAGACACCACGAAATGCAAATAGTCTACCTCACCCTCATCTCCTGTCTTTTCCCAAGTATGCTTGGATCGGTTCCCAGTCGAACCGGGTACAGCTGGATATCAGTATTTTACATGGATCGACTGCCTATCTGACCTCCACAACCCAGTAACTGGGTACCACACAAGACTCCTTGGTAAGACTGGTTGTTAGACTTTCGGGCTTCTAACTACCCGTAACGCCTCCAAATCAGGCCCAAAAATCGTTTTCGTGATCGGCCGAAAAAAAAACCGTTTTCGGTCGGCCACATTCTCTAAGTTACCTTAAAGTCGTTCGGGCCCCTCTTCTTCCTCAGGTAGTTGAAGCAGCAAGCGCGGAAGCGCCGCGTGCCGCATGCGCGTGCGCATTCACTGCCGCACGAGTCGCACGCAGACCACACCGAGCTCACTGCAAGAATAGGATAACATATAACCTAACATCACGCTGTATTCTCGAAGGGTCCGGCAGAGCTGTACAATAGTACACGCACATTTTGCCTGTTATGTTTAAGTCCCATGTGATAGAGGGTGAGCCTATCGCCATATCGCATCACCATCGCAGAGCAGTGATGGCCCAGTGGTATCGGCCACGATTTACGAGTTGAAGGTCGTAGGTTCGAACCCAGACAGGTGCTTTACTTTGAGTAAATTATTTCATCACTACTGCTCTCAAAACGATGAAGGAAAACATCGTGAGGAAACCGGCATGTCCTAGAACCAAAAATTCGAAGACATGTGACATCTACCAACCCGCACTGGCCCCGCGTGATGCACACCTACTCACAGAGAGAAGGCCTTCGTCCCAGCAATGGGAAAATTATAGGCTGATTTTACTTAAGCTTATGCTATCGCCATCAGCATTTAAGCAAAGAATGTAATATCACGCCTCGTTTCCCCGAAGGGTTGGGCACAGGTGTACCTATAGTACACCTAGCTATATTTCATTTCCATGTAATAGGGGGCGAGCCTGTTCCCATCAACCGGGCACAAATCCAGACTCCGGGCTGCTACTGAGAAATTATAGATGAAAGAACCCAATAACACTTTGCACGACCCGGGAATCGAAACCAGGATGCTCAATAGAAATCAAATCAAAATCATTTATTTGCATAAAATATGGTGGGACATACAAGAGATGTTTACAAAATTCAGCGCAAAGACATATTCCACCATGCAGTGATGGCATTCAAATATTTAGTTGATAAGAATGTTATATATATTGAATAAGTATGTTAGTTAACCGTAAATAACAATTATAAGGTAAGTATTAAATTTGATTTTTGGTGATAGTTATATGTATGGTGATAGCACGTCCCCGGATGAGGGGGGATTTTATTTTTTTGGGTGGAAAATTATCAAGTAACTTCTCTCGCTCTGGGCAGAGTGGGAGAAGAGGACGAGTCAGACTTTTACTGACTAAAACCACCGGTGTTCCTTCAGTTACCTGTGTGGCAGAGCCACGGTAACCCTTTCAGACAAACCCGCGACCCCGGCAGGCATCGGCCGTAACGGACCCCGGCAACGTGTGCTGACATCTCTTTGAGACGCGCGTGGAACACAACGCGTCGTCGACACGGGCCCAGTCCTTACTGGACGGCAAGCGGTAATGAGGGGACTCTCTAAGTTCGTCAATGAAGATACGGGCCGTCAGAAAGTAGTTCGATACTTACAAGTGAACCCTACAACCGAATAATTATCTTTTTTGGACCAGCAAAAACAGATCGGGAGTAAGGACAACTGTCACATCGTTTTGTCATTAATTTTTTGTTCAGGCCCCGGACTAATGTTATGTTCGAAAGTAATACGGAGCAGCCAACCTCCGTAATTTCGGTCAAAACTACGGACATATTTCTTAGAGAGTAGGCTCAAACTGCCGGGGTCGCGGATTGTTCGAAAGAGTTACCGTGGCCCTGGCGCACAGGCAACTGAAGGAACACGGGTGGGTTTTAGTCAGTAAGAGTCTGACACGCCCTTCCGCTCCGCCCAGAGCGGGAGAGGTCATTTGATGATTTCCCATCCAAAAAAAAAAAAAAGACCCCGAATTCTTTCCCCTGGCTATTGGTGCTATTTGCTCACGGGTACATTATTATGTAATGAATGTTTTTACTTACCGATAAACATGAGACCAATAATTGCTGTGATCTTCAACATTTTTGTAAAAATTAGTCTTGGAGAGATGACACTGTTTCCGGAGTCGATGTTGGAATGTCTTGCAAAAGTTGGCATCCCCTTTATATATGAGTTAAAGTTTACTCACCTACGCGTAGGCGATGCTAGACAAAGCTTTTAGCTTAGATCTATTTGTTTCCTATGATTCGTTATTTGTTTTGACGTGATAAGGTGCCATGTAACCGAATGCCAACATGTTTAAAAATTGCGTTATGGAGAATGCTCAGCTGTAGCCCACCAAATTCAAGTTTTTTTGTTTTTTTTGCTAATTGCAGCTCTGTTTTACGTTGTATGTTCGTCAAAAGTCAAACTTTGGAAATTTGTTCCACCTAAGAATTTTTCAGAATATTTCATATGAAAATTAATTAATAAATCATTCATCACATCATTGAAAATCATGTAACAAAATTACCAGCGGTCGTTGACCCCTAGAAACACATTTTTTTTTATTGTGTAGATATCGATACCCATCACGTCTGCGTAGTTTCGCTAGCTAATTTAATTTGACCCTGTATATAAGTAAATCTATACTAATATTTTAAATTCGAAAGCAACTCTGTCTGTCTGTGTGTTACCTTTTCACGCCTAAACCACTGAACAGATTTCGATAAAATTTAGCAAAGAGATAGATGGCATCCTGGGGAAGGACATAGGCTACTTTTTGTCCCGCTAACACGTTCCCGTGGGATAATTTCTGCCATCCACGCAAACGAAGCCGCGGGCAGAAGCTAGTAATAAATAAAAGTTTGGTGTAGCTCGCCCAAAGGATAAAATAACAGGTTATTTACTAAGGGGATAAAGCAGTGTCTTATGTCACGGGCTCTATATTGAATGCCGAACGTAACAAAGGATTCTAGGGCTCCCGGGGAGCTATCAGTTAACTCCTGAGAGAAGCGACGAAGACACCTTTACTATACTCTACTTTTCGCACCTACAGCGAGATAATATAAACCAATACGATTTTCGAATTAGTTTATGAAACTGATAAAGTCTATACTCCATTTTAAACCAATCCACAAGAAAGGTGACACTAGTGATATGAACAACTATCGACCCATAACGCTCATACCGGTAATTTCGAAAGCTTTTGAGAAAGTAATGCACAAAAAACTTTACAACTTCTTAATAAAGTATGACATCTTAAATGAAGATCAATTATGGTTTTAGGAAAAATTAATCCACCACATTGGCATTGGCTTGTTTTGCTTTAAAATTGATAACCAAAAGTCTTCATGATAAAATACCAATTACCTCTATTTATCTAGATATGTCCAAACCTTTCGATTTCGTCAACCATAAACTGCTACTTTTCAGATTGGATTAGAGGAAAAGCGTTGAAATGGCTTGAAAGCTACCTCACCCACCGACAACAATGTGTTGAGATCTCGCGACTAACAGGGCACCAAAAAGCGTCTGTAGATCTCCCTATCGGGAAAATAGTTGTGGTGTTCCCCAAGGAACCATACTGGGACCACTTTTGTTTTTGCTGTATGCTAATGACTTAGCTAGCGTAACGTCCCACAAATGCATATTATAAGCTGACGATACGACCCTCAACATTCTGAACGACTATTATTACGTAGGTGAGTACCAGACCGAAATTAACGAGACACTGAATAAAATTATCACATGGCTCAAACAAAATAATCTCCACATTAATATAAGCAAAACCAAAATGATACAGTTCGAAACATACAACAGTCAGCGTACACAATTAAAAATACAGCATGATAATGACACAATTGAAGAGGTTGAGAGCACAAAGTTCCTAAGGATAACAATAGACAAACACTGTAATTAGAAAGCTCATATTGACGAACTCTGTACAAAGGTAGATTGTTTAGTATCCGTTCTGTACAGATTAACACATATGGCTAGTGTTGATGCGGCACTATGTGCATACGATGGCTATGTCTCATCAATTCTGCGATATGGCATTATATATAATATGGGGTAGTTCTGTAGAAATTAACAGTGTGTTTCGAGCTCAAAAGAAATGCGTCCCACTTGACAGCTGTGTCCCATTATAAAAAAAATAAGAATTACAACTCCCAGCACTATATATTTTTGAAATCTGTATTTTTATGTACCAAAATAAGCATGAATTTGATCTGCATAATGATCTTGTATCTAGACCTAGCCGCAGAGTTCACATGCTTCGTTTACCGAAACGAAATAATAAACTATTTTCAATAATGTATTTCGTATGGCAACCAAAGTTTATAATAAACTACCAGATTGTTTTTAAACTCTCAACTTTGGGACATTTAAACGTAAATTATTCAATTATCTCTTAAGTAAATACTACTACTCGACTAATGATTTTATGAATGAAAAGTAAACTTAAATATTAGAAATTATCTGTATTATTGTCTTCGTATTATCTCTTTGACTTAATTCAATCCTTTTGACATTTCTATTACTAACATTTGACTAATTTGCAATTTGAATGTTATCCTAATTCATTTAATTCAAAGTGATATCTGAGAACCTAACCAATACATGAAAATGTATTTGTACGCCGGAAACGGCAAAATATTATGAACTGTAAAAATTATGTAACATCTCTGTAACAATATTCTGACAAATAAATGTACTATTACTATAACGATTAAAGAATCTGGGAATATCTAGTTAAGTGTAGTTTCATAGAAGTTCCAAATTCAAATCACATTATTGAACAGCGGGTTATACTGCAATTCGATACAATATTATTGCCCGGCTAGAGCCTAGACTTCTAATAGCATGCTTTAGCTTAGTTTTGCAAGAAATTTAAGGAAATAGCACACATATGTAATCGGAAAGGGATCGACACCGTATCAACTCGAGCCATTCAGTATTCTTTGTATGAAACTCCCTACTGCAACGCACACTAATCGGAATCGTAACAAGCTCACGAACCGCGATGCGGTGCGTGGTCAACTTGCAGTTCCCGCGCTTACGGCTCGTCGTCCACCTTTGCCCCTCTCACCCCTCGCGGGCCTGCCTGCAGCACAATACTGTTGCCACACGTGCTGTCATTCACAAGGCAACTTCCAGTAGTGACGCGCGCGTGTTTTATTTAATTTGTAGGTTAGATTTCAAACAAAAAAAAAAAACAAATAAAAACCAGCGGTCGGGGAGCCGTAAGCGCAGCGTCGCCTAGCCGTAGCCGAGTCGACGTATCGTAGCTGCTGATCCGCTTTGGTTACGTGCTTACGTTAGTTAGGTTGAGGTCTGTTTGACGGCGAGGCGTAAGGCGATACCATGACGGTCCCTTTCCGAGTTGATATGGGTGCTATGACCTTTAATTTGACATTATCGAGCAGGTGGCGGGAAAAACCTTTTTTTCGTTTATAAATCATTTTAACAAATGAACGATTCGTTTGCTGTTCCATTATTTTAAACACAAACAAGTCAAGTTATCTTTTTTTAATCAATGTATATAAGTATTGATTGTTGGTAACTTTTATTGAGCAGTGGGTATATGAAGGCGCGGAGTAAACGTTACGTTAATACGAACGATTGTAAAATAAAAATCGTTTCGTACATAATGTTTACTTAGTTTTAAGATTTTATTCATATCTATGAGTGATAATAACATTTCTTGTGCATTTTTTTTTACCAAAAGGCTATAGGATAGTTGTATATTTGATTCAATAATCGTTCGAATTTATCTACCGTTTACGTCGCGCGTTTATTGCTAGGGCCTAAGGCCGTTTGTCCACCCGGTACTGTCAACGGGACGTCAACGAGAACGAGATGACAGTGCCGAAGTACCGACACATACGAGTAGATTTACAATGGCCGCGTTTCCACCGACCACCGTCAACGGGACGTCAACGAGAAACGAGATTATTCGAACCGAACGTGACGTCCCGGTGACGGTGGTCAAACAGTGTAAGGACTGCGAAACGAACGAGTTCGAAGTGGATTCTTCTCCTTCTAATTTTACGGAACGTGACACCAATGGCGTTTGACAGCTAGCAAGCTTGAGTTTTTCGTCTGTTTTATTGGGTCCGACAAAGGATTTCAAATTCTGAAGTGCCTTTTAAGCTATTGTATGGCAATAAAGTCAAAGTGCATAGCTGACTGCTACTCATTAGAAATGTATTGACGGCTAGAACATTTCGAGATGTTTTGTGAGTAGATGAACATTCTAGAATACTGCTGATATTTAAAAGCTAAACTAGATACTTCCAGGTTAAAAAGAGGTTGACTGGTTTGTAAATATGATAAATGATTTTATTTCTGTACAAACACTTTCACACGTCAATCATATTTTATAAACTAGATGAGGTCGGCGTTTCCTATCTGACTGCTCTGAGAAGAAAGTCCGAAACAAACTCAGAGGTCAGTCTCTTATGAAGTCCAGACATAATCTTAGTCAGATCATGTGAAGACCATGTAGATTGGTGTCTGAAAAGGTCTTTTAAGGAAAAACCACACAGATTGAGTGGACCTGTCCAGTCAGTGCACGCATTTGTCAGTAAACGTGCAGCTCAACTCAGAACTTAAGGAATGTAAATGTGTACTGTGGGAGTCCTACGTGTATCTAATAATTAACGCAGTACTCCTTAGAACGTAAATATATTTTATCAAGGAATTACACTGGCAGGCCCTAGCTCTGCCTGTCTACTTATTAAACAACCTACCATCACTTTTCCTATAAATCTTATTTTAAACTCGCTTGTCTGTTCCAGGCAAACCAACGATAATATATGTCCAGCCAGTCAACATAAGGTTGACACATGCAGACAACCTCTACAGTACCTACATACAATCCTCATATTTTGCCAAACGTTTTCTTATGACGTAATAATAATTATACTGATATTTTTATATTGTTGCAAATATTATAGCGTTGGTTCAATAAATAGCTTAGCATAGAATACTATTTGATCCTTAAGAAACGTTGTGAAAATAACTTAGTCTTTCTAAACAGAGAGTCCCTTTGACAGTCCGCCTGCTTAACACGAGCACCGGTTTGTCGACGGAAGAGTATACAAAAATGAAGTTCCGTGTAGACAGTACGACGGCAGCAAAGTAGAAAGAGTCAACTGCACTTTTTACGAAATTCACTCTTTTACATAATTCGACTCAGAATTCTTTGTTTTGTCATAGGATTTTTTTTCTGTTTGATTCTCAATTTTTACTGATATTAAGTCATGACAACTATAACAATTTTTCTCAGTGTCGAAGTACCTACCGTATTTTGGAACAAAAAAATATTACAGTAATATTGGCCTTAACCGTTTCCTTGGTTCCCTATTAGCTAAATGATGTAAAATAGGAGAAGATAGCTTTGTTCTTCTATTAATTATCCCAGTTTTGCGTTCAAAAGGCTCTCCTGTAAAATCATGATTTTGCAATTAACCGTATATACCTACTTTGTGGCCGTCGTAGAAAGTTTTCGACTGTCTTTAACATGGAGATTACAAAATCAAATTGTCTTTACTACCTTAGACAACTGTCAGTTATCAGTGTGATTTTCACAGTTTGGGATAGAAAACTTTCTTTTGAAATAGTCTACATAAAAAAGGACCTAGACAAAGATTGTTAGAAACAAAGAGAAGATGACATATTGAAGATGGATTTCTACGGTGCGATGTTAAAAATAGGGAAACGAAATGTCACTTTGTATAGAAAGAGCTGTGTCTATTCTTTGTACAAATAGAAAGTGTCATGCTAAGGATCATACATAGATACAGGTTGGGCCACACATACGAGTATTATTATTGTTGTTCATTAAATCATATCATCATATGATTTGATACTAATACGATTATATTGTTGTTGTTGTGTGTTTGTGCAGACCAAACAATTTTACAAGCTTTTATTTAGTTCTTTCTTTCTATTCATTTCTATAAAGCTACCATTTAATAGGTTTTTCTTTCATTGACTTGAATGTGCCCTGGCGGCTGAGAGTATGTCATGCTCACTCTAATGTCTCGCTGGTGGTGGCCTGTGTGTTGGATCATTAAGTTCCCTTCAAAATGGTTGAGCTGAATGGTGCTGATCCATGCGTCATGTTCGTGAACGGGCGCCGTCAGTGGGGACTGGTCATTTCTTAGCTGCCACGGCTTATTTTAATTTAATTTAATATTTGAATTGCTTTTTTATTTTTATTACGGACGCTTTTAACGTTCTGCATCGTTCTCACATGTATAATTTCAACATGAACGATGTAATCAATATTTTGTAACCATTTTTTGATTTAAAAGAGTGTCCATGGAGTTTCTTGCCCGTTCTTCTCCATAGGTACCTACTACACTTTGGAATGGGTAACTGTAACTATCTTCATCTTTCTGACTGACCGACCCCTTGACAATTCAAAAGTGCCTGTAATTGGTTTATTTGAAATAAATGCTTTGAGTTTGAGTTTGAGTTTGTTTTTTTTTTTTTTTCTATGGCAATGGTGCCGATGTCGACAATTCTGCCAATGTCAGATGTGTTATGAGAAGTTCTTTCTTTTCTTTTTTATTGTATTTTTTAAACGTAAGGTAATGTAGGTACATAAGATTACATTTCTAAACATCACTAGTCCCGTAATCCCGATCGTTATCCGAGCACTATTTGGTACAAATTCACTCCATTTCCATTCAAACTAGTTCATTAACGACCTAAAAACAGATGCACTCGAATTCTCTTAAATTGTCGAGCTCATGTTGCCGCTGTTTGTTTTACTATGCTCCTTTCGTACTAGTTTAAAGGTAATTTCGGATGTTTAGTGTTGAACAACTATACTGTTGGGAGTAATAAAGCTTCTTTGGGACTTTTCACATCCGTTAGATTTAAAAAGTAATGTAGGTACTTTAAAGCTGTTCCAGTAAAGTCTAAATTACAAAATGTTAAAGCAGACGCGTTGGTAAAAAGTGAGCAATGTCATGATATCCTTTTCAGGAATTACTTTGAAAAGAAAGAAAGAATATAAATGTATGATAGAGATTTAGGATAGAGTACTCTTTATTATTTATATCGTATAAATTACAGATATAAATGTAGAAACTTTACATAGGGTAACACAATGAGCGGTCTTATCGCTAAAAGCGATCTTTTAAAGACAACCTTTGGATGTATTTTATACATGAACTATAGGTACTTATATTTACTTATAAGTACGCTTACTTGTGTAAACACACACAGTTTTCGTTAATATAGGGAGAAGGCGATGCAATAATGTTAATTTGTAGCGTACTACTAACCTACATATATAATACATACATACAAAAAAAATGCAATAAACAGTTTTCCAAAACAACGATTAAACTATTGGCTAGTTTATAAGATACATAAGGATTTAGCTAGATTAAATTAGATATGTTCTTGAAATTAAACCAAAAATAATCTTATTTTCACTAAAATTATGAGCAATTCAGAACTTTCTTGAAATATTTTAAATCCAGTGTCTACTTTATTTTCGTAATATCAAACTGCTAAAAAAACAAGCCCATAATATTATTGTATCGAGTCAATAATTGACCAAATTAATTTGAGCCACTTCCTTGTATTGTTCATATTTATCCGCTAATATTGTAAGAAAAAATAATTAAATAAACATTTCAAACTTAATAAAGTTAACTCCGGTATGTAGCGACCATCTAATAAATTTTTTATTGGTGTGTTCCATAGAAATTAGGTTTATTAGAATGCCTAAATGTAATTCGCCCTCGGCGCTTACAATTTCGACCTAAATGAGACTTTTTGGGATATTCTGTGATATTTCTCGTCCTTCGTTTTGAGATATTGCTGAGATGGAGGGAAGGAATATCAATGTAGGCCAAGTCCATTTACTATAAGACCCCGTTTGGCGAAATGTACGACTACTTTTCGCTTGATCTCAGTTTAGTTTATTCATGTTGTGTCAGTGTAGTTTCATTCATGTTTTTAAATGTCATTTGTTTTGTTTCTGTCGTGTGTCTAGATTATCATACTCATCCGTACCAATTATCTATTCTTAATTGAATTTAGTTACTGTGCAACCATTCAATTGAATTTACCATCTTCACTACGATAATAAATAACGGTAACAACTAGAGGCGGACTTAACAATGACTAGGAGTTAAGAGAGTTCAGGAGATATATTTTAATCCAAACTTTTCGCCAGCGGTAACAGTTCTCGAGTGTGTTCCGCTTGAGGAACAAAATGCAACTTGGCACAGCTTTAGGTAGTGTTTTAAATCTGTTTCACTTTGGAAATTACCTTTTTGTTCATTCGTCTTAATTTTAACTGTATTTATGACCTTAAAGCATTTTATTGTAAAAGTGTGTTTTTATAAGCGGTGGCATATTGGCATAGCAACACATATCCCAAATTATGTTAAAATCTCCGTCGAACATCCTAAGGACAGTTTATCCAATTTCGTTGCCGAGTACCAGGGCGTCATATGTCCTTGACACTGCGATCGGGTCTCGGGAGACATTATCAATATTTTTTCGGCGGGAAACCCGGCGAGTGCTGTCCTCATCATGATGGATGTGTTATATTGACGGCCTTTCGAGCTTTTTGCTTTGGGCTCTTTTGAGGTTGCGTATGTGTGTCGAACATCTTATAGACATTAGCGGAAAATTCACACGTGTATTTAGGGAAAGAAATTTGCTACGTATCGACATGTTCAAATTAGCTTGAATTCTGTTACAATATCTACAAGAGACGCTCGCTAACAAGATATAATATGGTAATTATCTACTTTGAGGATTCCAAGAGTGTAATTATCGGGAAACATAGATCTCAGTAAGGAGCTACTTTGATTCAAGTACCTACATGTAATAAACGTGGAAGCAAAACGCTTCGTGTGACTGCACCGCGCGTTAATTTAAGTCTGCTGCTGCACTGAATGATATATATGCTGAATTACCCGCGAGACTAGAGCGCCAGTGAGTGCATTTAATGTACTACTTACATACAAGTTTTGCCGCAAAATAGCAAGTCATCGCAGAGTCGCGGAAAAGTCGCGTGTTGCCCGCGAGTTCGTCGCGTCTTTATACATGTGTCCTGTACCCTTACCCCTTGACCAAGAGCAATACGCTCAAGGGACATGCGTCTTCCGACAGCGACTGCGGGGAAAACAAATGAAACAAGTTGTTTAGAGCATGCCACGAGTCACCGTGACGCGACTTGCGGAGCGAAGGACAGAAACAGGGTGACGCGCGTGGTTGTCGTTTGACGCAAGTCGAATCGGTCAAGGCTGTGAACGCCGAGGCCTTAAGTAGTCCCTAAATGGCTTCGATTCTTAATGCCCAGCATATTCTTTAACTGCAACAGGACATAAATATTCCTTAAGGAATAAAATTAAAGGAATTAACTACACTTGGATTATTTGAATCATTGGTCTTTCGCTTTTTATACGGCGTTCTTTGTAACGCCTAAAACTTTTATTGTTACGTCATTCATAAATGTGATTGGTGAAGAATAATGGCGCAAAATTTCTCATTCGTCTCACTTTGAGAAAATGTTTTACTCTTCCGTTCTGGCTTTTAGGAAGTTCGTGTTATTGAGTAACATTTGATGTCAGAAATATTATTTATAGGCCAGAAGTACGCTTGAGTTTTTTCCAAAAGGTTTGCGCTGTTTTTTAGGTTGTATGATTGTGTGAAAAGAGTACCTATGCATAGATGGTTTGGTCAAGTTGAGAGGATCCATGAAAGGCGACTAACAAAAGGTATTTGCAAGGCAGATTATGTAGAAACGCCTCGAGGAAAGTACTAAGAGGACATAGAGTGACCTTATTGGTGATGTTCTTCAAAAAGGTTAGGTGCGTAGTATTCGCAACCGGCGGTGGCTTGCGTGTATGACCAGATGTATGAACGTAAAGGAGGCAAAAGGAGTATGTAAGGATCTTACCAGGTCGGTTTCTGTAGTTTCTACCTACCCCCATGGGAAGCAGGCGTGAGTTTATGTAATTATGGATTTGTATGAAAAACGTAGAAATACATAATGATAATATTTTCGCTTAAAATAATAGTTTGAAATCATTAATACGTATTAAGTAAGCAAGCGGTTTGACTGTAATCTATGCTCGTTATTCTAAATATGAGAAGTGTTTGCTCTTTTATGAGACAATAAATGGTTGGTTTTTTTTGGAGATAATAGTTAGATGTTACTTAGGGGGAGGGGGGGTAAGACGGGGTCGCGAGGTAAGACGGGGGACCCACTATATCTCAAAAACAAAAACAGTTCCAATAAAACTACTAACGCCATCTTGTAGTTGCAGCTCGAAACTTTTCAGTGTGGCGACAGCGAAATCTTGAGCGGAGCACATGACGTTGCTGTGAGTTAAAAACTATTTTTTAACTATTTGATGTTATTTTTATAGTGTGTTTTGAGCGTGACTGTCAGAAATACATAGGTTGTGATGTAAAAGTTATAATTTCATCGCAATCCTGTACTTTAAACTTGATTTTACACTAAGTACTTACACGACTACTTGTCAATTTATAAACTCAAAGTGTGTTACTTTAAATGTTCCGTCGGGGCAAAATGGGGTACGGGTACCCCATCTTACCCCGCTATTTAGTGTATCTGTGTGTGAAGATATGTTTTATGTGTACTAATAAAAATGAACTTATTTACAGAAAATGGTTCGTAACTATAAGAAAAAGACCAATAGGAGAATGGAACGAAGGGGCTATGATAAACACTATTGAAGATGTGTTGCAAAATAAAAAGCGTTATAAATTAGCCGGTGAATGTTATGGTGTACCTCAACCTACACTGGAACGCATAGTCAAGTTAGTGAGACAAAATGAGAATTGTGTGTAATATCAAAGTTCCTTTGGGTCCGATAACAACGGTCTTTACGCCAGAAGAAGAACAGGAGCTTGTTGCTTACCTAACATGGAGAATCGTTTATTCGGTTTGACTACTTCGGAACTGCACAAGCTGGCATATCAATTGGCAATTGCCAATAATAAGCAGCATAAGTTCAGTGAAGTCAAGGCAAAAACTGGTAAAGATTGGGTTAAGGGATTTCTTAAGCGTCATCCAGAATAAAGTCTTCGGAAACCAGAAAATACTTCCGCTGCTCGAGCTGCGGGATTAATAAAGTATCGGTGGGAAAGTTTTATGAACTCTTAGGAAAAGCTCTGGTTGAGTATTAATTTACTCCAGATAAAATTTATAATTGCGACAAAACTGGAGTATCTATTGTGCCCAAATCGAGATCCAAGCTAATTGCTACAACCGGAAAAAATAAGTGGGTGCATTAACATCAGCTGACAGAGGAACAACTGTTGCTGTTGAAGTTAGTTTCAACGCAACAGGCACCTACTTGCCTCCAATGTTTATTTTTCAAAGAAAACGCATGAAACGTGAACTTCTGTATGGAGTTCCTCCGAATGCTTGGGCTAAGTGCCCAGATTCTGGTTGGAGAGCAACAGAGATTTTTTACAATTGGTTTAAGAAGTTCATAGAGTTCACAAAAGCATCGAAAGACAATCGAGTATTATTGTTATTAGACGGCCATGTTACACACACCCAGAATATCAAATTAATTGACAAAGCACGCGACCATGGCGTGGTAATCATATGTTTTCCACCACATACAACTCATAAGTTACAACCTGGAGATGTTGGATTTATGAGACCTCTCAGCACGTATTATGATCAAGCTATTACTGCGTGGTTAAGATCGCATCCCGGTCAAGTAATGACCCAATTCCAAATAGCCGAACTCTTCGGGGAAGCATTTATACGTTCAGAAACAATGTCCACTGCCCTAAATGCTTTCAAAGCAACTGGAATTTGGCCATACAATCATCAAATTTTCACTGATGTAGTTTTTGTTGCTGCTGAGGCTACTGAAATTGATTTAGAGCCAACATCGTCTACCCCACAAGTGACTACGCCATGTGTTCCAATGCGGCTAGAATCTTCTGATTCTCCTCAAAATACAACCAGCAATCAGGTACCCAATTCAGATATTCAAGAGTCCCGAGATCAGGCAAATTTATTTGGGGTTGAAATCGCGTTGACGTCTCCTGTTAGTGGCCCATCTCATTCTTCCTTAGATCAACCAAGCACCTCTTTCGCCTTAGATTCACAAATTCAGTCAAGTGCTTCACAAATCAATGTCAGGGCTCAATCATCTGTGCTTAATCAGTCAGACACAACTTCACTTCAGTCACAGGAACAGCCAGGATCAGGCACTTCATTTCATCTCGTTAGTCCCAGGCTACTGATGCCGATTCCGCGGAATAATCAAAAAAGAAAAAGGCCGTAATAACTTCTTCGCCCTTTATGAAAGAATTGCAAGAAAAACTAAGTGAAAATATGGTGGCCACAAAGAAAGGCAAAGAAAACTAATAAAGGAAAAAAGAAAAAAGCTACAATAAAACCAAAACAAATTACAGAATCAGATAGTGAGACGGAAGACACTGAGCTTGAGCTCCACGATTAGTGACAAATGCGTGCACTGACTGGACAGGTCCACTCATTCTGTGTGGTTTTTCCTCAAAGACCATTTCAGACATAAATCTACATGGTCTTTACATGATCTGACCAAGATTATATCTGGACTTTAAAAGAGACTGTGACCTCTGAGTTTGTTTCGGCCTTTCTTCTCAGAGTAGTCAGATAGGAAACGCCGACCTCATCTAGTTTTAAAAATATGATTGACGTGTAAAAGTGTTTCTATAAATCTACTTACAGAAATAAAATCATTTATAATTTATCATTTATCACTGAATGTCTTTATTGCCAGGATTAATATTCTGAATCTCAAGAAGGATGGATTACCTGCCAGAAATGTGGGGGGCGTCATCGACGCCAGCACAACCGCAATGTGCCCACATTGCGGTTGTGCTGGCGTCGATGACGACGATGAAGATGCAGTTCTTACTTGTCCTTTTTGTGAGGACAGTGACCAATAAAGTGTTTAAGACTATAGTATCCCATCTTGCCCAATGGGTGACCCCATTTTACCCCAAGGGTGGGGCAAGATGGGATCAAAGTATTTTTTTTCTCTTTTAATTATTATTTGCAAAAAAACAAATATTTTTGTTACTTTTTTTATTATAGTCTAATAGGCAAGACTGATTATGTTAATAATTAAAGTTCTTAATTTCTGAGATGTATATTTCATCTTTTATTCGACTTCAAACGTTAAGGTCCCCGTCTTATCCCCCTTCCTACTCAACAAAACCTAACTGGCGAAATGTGGAGGTACTTTGTTCGATGCAAATTGCTTCGATTTGTACTATCGGCACACCTCTGCTTAACCCTGTGAGAAATACAGGCATGATGTTATATGTATGTTTATGTGTGTTACTTACTATTTACCGTTCAATTAAAGTTTGACATACAGCAATTCCCTCTCTCAGAGGCCTGTGTCCCAGCAGTGACGACGTTATAGTCTGATTAAGCTATACACCATTTCATGAGCATAAATCTTACGCAACTACCGCCAAGCTTCACTAATTTGCGGCAAATAACACAAGAGCCTTAATATACGACACGAGTAAATGATGAAATAGTTACAAAAAGCTCTGGAATTCCGGTAGAAATAGTAGAACAGGAGCATTGCCAAGAGGACAGGGATAAAGCCACTCATTAGGTAGCAGGGATAATCAAGTTGGCATTCTGGTCTTATCTGACAGAGATATAGGTACAGAAGACACATAAAAAACAGTCATTGAGATTGTGGTCGTGGTTACAGTGTAGAATGTAGATGATAATACTTACTGGGTTTGTCAGTTCGTGAATTCTAGTGTAGTATATTGATTAGAGATCGGATATTCGGATACATATTCACCTAAAGTTGGGATGTTGGCTAATATGGAATGCCCTTTTGTATCGAAAACATCTTAACTTTAACTAACACACACGACCCCTCCTCTTACACCCTATATATACATATTTGCATCGGGGCTTAAACATTTATTTTAAATAAATATGCATCTGAATAGTTATGTAATCCAAGAATCCCGGCGTTTTTATTTGAACAAATATTTTTTTGGAGATCGCTTTCATACTATACACCCGGCTAGTTATGCATTCCCGGTGTTCCTGGCATCACTGGTTTCAAAGTGGTGGTGTCAAAGCCATAATTTAACTAAAAGTAAACGAATAATCTGTTATTATTTATGAGAAAAAAAAACATTTTTTCTGCATTTTCTCAATAATTTAATGTGTCAGGAATACAACTCTTTAAGTTAGAATTGGCCTCAAATGTCATGATTTCATGAAATAGTCATTCAATAGGGTAATATGAACTAAGAGAGATGTATTGATCATTTTTATGATTATAGTTCTATTATTAGATATTTGCTACGGCCGCGAATCATATTTAGATCAACACATTACCTGATACTGACCTGCAAATTGCAAAAACGTAAGAAAATTTTATTTCGCGGGCTACCCAGGCGGTTTCGCCATAACGTACAAATGTTTTATTCACGCCTCAAGCTAATATTATGCCTTGCAGAAGGGAAGGGTAAATTTTTGTATGAGGTAAGCCGGAGTACATATCTTTAAAGTGATTATATTATTTGTCTAAAGAATACTGACTGTGCCATTTTTCAAAGGGAAGCCGGTAGGAAACAAGTTATATGGAACCTTCGCCACTGATGTCTTGATCGAGTTGTTGTACTTACCAACAATATTATATATTTTTGCTCTTCTATCGTGAACCGTCAAATTAAGCTTTATTATTCCTCAAAATTAAACATGATCGTTTTATAACCAATATATTATAAAAGTCTAATATTTTCATTCACTTTTTCGAGTATACCTGTATATTGGTAGGTACACATATAACCAACATATCACCCACACGGCTGAAGCGATTTAGACGTATTGCTGTCATTAGGACGAAATGGTCCCATTCGTCGAAACTGCTCTCATTGATTTTTAATATGAACATTTTGACACTAAGCTATGATTATACATATAGGTAATGTCACCAAAAGAGTTAAGTAACCAGGGTGGTCGGATATAGTTGAAGTTTAGTAAGAAACCGATGGATGTTTTGAAATGAAATTAAATTTGATAAATGAACTGTTTGTTTTCTATTAATTAAATTGAATTTTATTCGAAAACATCCATCGGTTTCTTACTAAACTTCAACTATATCCGGCGACACTGGTTATTCATCTCTTTTGGTGACTGTACGTTACACTGTTGCGGCTTCTTTTCAATAACTGTGAGCTATTTATTCTTGGAAAAGTTAATGATTTAAATATTAACTTTTAAAAGTAGGACTAATTAATTTCCTTTTTAGAATAATTATGGAAGCAAAAAAATTTTTTTTCTTTAAAATAAAAACACTTTTTATTTTTATTGCCAAATGGGCCTGCTCTTAACTTGGCCTGTTCTTACGAGAATATAATATACGATCTGATTACTTTTGAAATCAATGAATCTGACTTCTTTATTTTTTTTTAACCGACTCCGCGACAACAAAGGCACTTAACAGATGTTTTGTTTTTACCCTTATCATCCTATCGTGTTCCTTGCTAGGATGCCTATGTATGTACATACAAGTTGAGCAAAAATTAAGAATTTCCATACAAACTTTCAACGCCAATTTAAACCCGCTTATAGGATGAATTTAAAAAACCCTTCCTTCGTAGCCGGTTGACCGGATACCGAATATATCATTCTTAGAGTCATGAATTGCATTTTTATCAACATACGACGTAAAACAGAGTTGCAATTTGCAAAAAAACCAAAGAAAAATTGAATTTGGCGGGCTATAGCTAAGGATTCACCTTAAGTAGATTGCCTAGACGTTATAAGTACTGCAGAAATACTTACGACGTGGTACTTCACTTTCTATCGCTAACCAAGCCGATTGCAGATGTCGGGAGTAGCTTCTTATTTTCGTAGCTCCATAGACTAACAAATCCGTATGGAAGCGACACCATTTTATTTTTTATTTTTTTTGGGTGGGAAGTCATCAAATGACCTCTCCCGCTCTGGGCGGAGCGAAAGGGGGTGTCAGACTCTTACTGACTAAAACCCACCCGTGTTCCTTCAGTTGCCTGTGCGTCAGGGCCATGGTAACTCTTTCGAACAATCCGCGACCCCGGCAGGCATCGGCCCTATCGGACCCCGTCAATTATGCTGACAACTCTTTGAGGCGCGCGTGGAACACAACGCGCTGTCGACCCGGGCCTGGTCATATGGAAGCGACACCATGTAGTTTCCTTTGCCAAAATAATAACCTACCGCTTCCCACCACCCCGCTACGAGGGGCACTTGCCCGGGTCAAAAGGGTTGTCAATTTTGTTGATGATCGCACTCGGAGCGCAAAATCGACCGCAAACAACTATACAATCCTGACCGTGTTGGCATTTACTGTTCTTTCAAAGCAGGGATTTCGCTTATGTATATTATAAACTCCTTACTAATAAACGTATTATATCAGGTGAATCGTTACACACCGATTTCTCTCTTTCAGTCTCCGTAGTTTGACTTTTGAAAGAAGAAGACAAAGCGTTGTGTAACTAGACCGACGCTATACAACGTTTATTAGTAAGGAGGGAAGTATACAAGGTGTTTTTCTTCCCAAGTCAGTTTGTGCAGATACTGAATTATAGGTCCTAGAAAAAATTGCCGAAAGAAGCTATGGAATAAATTTTAAAGTTTTTCTCTATGACCTGTAGTTTAGAACTTAACCACAATGGCTAAAAAAAACATCCTGTATAACAACTTAATCTTTGGTAAGTAGTGCCAACAGCAAATGCAGCTTAGCAATGCAGGTTTTCCCTGACTAAGTTTAATTTGGCTCTTGGCTCTCGTATTGAATGTCTAGCTGCTTAGTATTCAATTTTCATTCGACAATTTTGAATGGGCTTGATTTGTATGCTAAAAGAGTCAGATAATTTAATTGTATTGATGACTGTTGGTAATGAAAGTTTGTTTTTTTGTCGTTGCCACCAAAAACCAGCCAAGTGCGAGTCAGACACGCACACAGAGGGTCCCGTACCACCGTACAATATTTAACACTACGTATTCGAGCCTAAACAATAAACGCCAAAAAAACACGTTCCTTGTATTGAGACTCCTTTAAATTTATTAACTTGATTTTATTTTTATATTTATTTATTATTATTGCGGCTATATATAAACAGAGTCTGTGAAAACCGTACCACCGTACAATATTAATTTAATAATACATATTCTAGCCTAATCAATAAACGCTAAAAAAACACGTTCCTTGTATTGGGACTCCTTTAATTTATTAACTTGATTTAATTTTCATATATATTTTTTATTATTGCGGCTATACTTATTTATAAACAGACTCTGTGAAAATTTCAAGTGTCTACCTGTTACGGTTCAAGAGATACAGTCCTGTGATACACGGATGGACGGACAGCGGTACTCTTAGTGCTAGTCCCGTTGGCACCCTTTGGGTACGGATTCTTAAAAATCCCTAACTTCTTAGTTTTTTAGGTCACTCTAATTAGTATGCTAAGCTTTTAAATCTCTTCTGGTTTTGCTATTTTGATATTGGAGTTCGTATTAAAAATACAATGATCGAAAGAAACTGTAACACTTAAATCTAAGTAGGTTTAATTAATGAATTAAACCATAAAAAATCAACAAAATTTATAAAACCAGAGACATATGAATGTTCCCACTGCTGGGACACAGGCCTACTCTCTTTGAGAGGGACTGGGCCATAGAATAGAATAGAATACTCTTTATTATGTACGAGTACACCATAAAAATTACAGATATAAATGTAAAAAAATTAGATAGGGTGACACAATGGGCGGTCTTATCGCTAAAAGCGATCTTTTACAGACAACCTTTGGATAGATAATAATCCACGACGTGGGCTCAGTGCGGGTTGGTAGATGTCTCATGTCTTCGAATTTTTGGTTCTAGGACATGTTGTCTCTCTCACGAAGTTTTTCTTCACCGTTTTGAGAGCAGTAGTGATGAAATAAATTACACGTAAGTCGGACCATAAATGTGCTGGGTTTTATTTCAAGTCTGTCATTCAAAAAGTCTTTTTTTATCTTAGATATTTTTACATCACTATTAGAATCACTTTATTATTGCAATTTCTTCTCTAAGAAGTGCTCAAGTTTCCAGTACATTACCTACTAGCATTAGACTACCATTTAGGAAGATAATAGCATTAGATACTTCTAGTTAACTTTTAGTGCTTCCTTGAGGCAACATTTAGCTGACCTGATAGTTAAGTAGTTTTCTAGCTAGAGCTACGAATGATAACAAAATTTTATGGACCACATGAATGAACATTTGTTGTTTTAATCTTACTCTAGAACATTTTGATTATGTTTTAAAATGCTTTATTTCGTTGCTTATCGATTTCTAAATCTTTTATATATATAAAAATCATTTGTTAGGCGTTAGTCTAGCAAAAACTAAAAAATGCCTCGACCGATTGTTCTGAAACTTTGGTAAGTTCTTGTATGCACGCCAGAGAAGGTTACTAAAAAAGAAAGCGGCATTGAAACACATGCCAGGCTAGTTCTTAATAAAATTGTAATCAAAGTTTACTTCGTTCTAATCCCTACACACACATAATTTACTTAGATACATCATTTTACTATCCATAATATGTTTATAATTCAAATGCCATTCCTAATTCGAATTTTATGATAATTCACAATCCCTTTGCGAACTTTTCGCCCACCCTACATATAAACCGTCAAAGGGGGTGAATAGGGATGCAGGGGTGAATCGGGATGAAACTTTAATAGGGATTTTAACATTGAAATAATATAGTTTGTTGCCAACAAAGGCACTTAATCGTTAATTATAATACAGTAAACACATTAGAGTTATGTTTGGCAACAAACTATATATTATTATTTCAATATTAACATCCTTTTTAAAGTTATTCTCGATTCACCCCTGCATCCCTATTCACCCCGTTTGACGGTACGTCTGGTGGATATTATTCAAAGATTTAGTGTGTAGTCGGGTAGTACGTTACCAGGGTAGCAAACGACGCAAGAGATAAATGAGTTTGATCCCAGGATAAACAATGGGCAAGATAGAGCATTGTGGACGTGTTAAGTTACTGTAATTGTTACTGTAACGGTTGTGTTTCAGAACTGTTTTGTTCGAAGATGTTTAAGAAGAGATATGGTGAGATGTAGGCTTATTAAGGGTAAGGAAAGTGTAGAACCATAATTATCTAGTTGTTCTTAAGGATTGGACGTCCTTCCTCTTGTCTTGGTTGCTAGAGATAATAATACGAATTTTATCAGATGGAGATAGTCATTTTTATTTTAGATTATTTTTTTTTTGTAAGTAACTCCTTAAAAATATAATTAAATAGAAAAAAGGGAAGCATCGGGGTAAGTTTGAAATTATATTAACGTTAACTAATGTGCGGTTCTATAATTTCTAACATGACGATATTCTCGTGGTCGTCCACGTCAACGCCACGGCATGACGATAACACAGGGTAGTAAAACGAATGATGATAATGGATCAAAGGATCCGGCTCGAAGGACCAAACTGAAGGCGATGCAAAATTAACTGTATGAATTAATGGTTGGTGGAATAAAATAAAACTAAAGGTTACCCTGATAGAAGGATTTTAGTGGAAAATATAACATAAAATTGCAAACATAACCAAACCTTTTTACAGATACAAGAAGAAACAAAAAAGAGAAGAATAACATTCAAATAAAAAATATAAGTCTTCTAAAAAGTTTATCACAGACAAGGAGTTTGCAATATTCCACCACCTTGTGCACGAAAGTGCACAAACTACTAATTGATTTTAGGTGGAAAGCCTCTTACAAGAAGAAGAAGAAGATGAAGAATATAAAGAACCTTTTAAATTTTCGTCCACGATAACGTTATATACATATTTTGGGTGTGGACGTGGACCTTCACGATAATATCGTCACGTTATAAATTATAAAAGCGCACAATGAGTGTTATAGTGCCTGCGAGCTTTACATAATCCTGTCAAATACGTCACGCCAGTGCCTCACCACGTCTAAATCTTGACAGTCTATCACCACGCCATCTTTATCGATTACTTACATTGTTGCCTGTGGTTTTATGTATGTGTACCAAGTTACGGTAATAAAAAAATAATCACAAAACAATAAAGAAAATTGTATATTATTTGTTTATTTAACCATTTATGTACACACATATAAAAAGACATGAAGAAAGGAACAGAAATATACGTACACACGGTTACGGAAATGTATAGCTTGATGTGTAGCCGTGTTTACAAAGGCACAAATAAGACACACAATGCTCACTTATTCATTCAACACACACAAACTCAATTAATTTCCTTTAGCCTTTTTCCAACTATATTGGGGTCAGCTTCCAGTCCAACCGGATGCACCTGAATACCAGTATTTAACATGGAGCGACTGGCTATCTGGCCACCAAAACCCAGTTACTGGGTACCCTTTGGTAAGACTGATTGTCACACTTTTGCACCTCTGACTACCCGTAACGACTGCCAAATATCTATGAATGACAGCTGGGACCAGCGGCTGAACTAAAACACACACATTTGCATAATAATTTTGCGAAAACTTTATCAAAGTAATATTTACTACCGCATCGGTACGCATCAGTTATGACATAGTGCTAAATAATGCAATAAATCGTCCTAAATTTTACAGAATATTTCATAAAAAATTATGTTATCGCGCGAATTTTTTCGATTTATTCCCAAGTACAGGAAAAGTTTTTGAACATAAAATATTTGTGGTTCTTATTAAGGTTTTGGTGGTGAACTAACTTTTTCATCAGTGGAAAAGAGGTAATTTAGGTAAGGACTTACCTTACATTTTTACCTTTGAAAAGGTTTATGATCCCAGGATGGGCATAGATATTTATTTTTCCACAATACATAAGTTATGCTAACTTAACAAACTAAAATATGGCGTCGAAAATTCATGTCCGTCGTTGCCGACTGTTATTGACCGGCCGTTTGGAGATTTCCTTAAAGGGACCATGAGCACTCGGACCCCATGGCTGAGGGTTTCATCCCCCAAACGGCTCAAAAATTGAATTACAGATAATATATATAATTATCAATACTTACGCCACTGCCGCTTGAGGTTTTCCGCAGTCGTAGCAATGCTTAACCACGTTTTAGTATATACTTGAACTACGTAAAGATTTTTGTTTCTAGTCAAGAATTAAAGTCTACGTTTAGTTTGGGATGAACGACTCACGGAATTAGGAGAAACAAGGGCAACGAATGCTCATGTATTATAGCGCCAATTTGGGAGAATTACGTTTTCGGTCGGTCAAACATCTATTTATGCCTAATTAATGAATAAAATAAAAATATATTATCCTAACTTAACTAAAACGAGAACGTCGTAGATTGTAGATTTGTAAACCTTTTTCTAATTTGTTAAGTACCTGTTACTTGTTGACAGGCCTACACTGTCTTCCCATACCTTTTTCGTCGACCTTCCACCTTTTTGCTCTTATACAAATCAATAATTAGGCCACAGTTAGAGTTTGCAGGACCTATTTGGAAGCCTTTTTACGTAAAATATATTGAACAACTAGAACTAGTACAACGTAACGTAACCTTCGTGCAATGAATTTTACATGTTATCGCAACAAAAAAAACCACTAAAAGACGTGAAAAATAACTTTAATTTCGGAAGTCGGTGTCTTTGGTTTTGTATTTTCTCTTTTGGCCACCGACTTCCGAAATTAAAGTTATTTTTCACGTCTTTTAGTGGTTTTTTTGGAAGTCGGGTGTTGTTATGTAAAAAAGTTTTTATATTTCACTTTTTAGTTGCGGTACCTACCCCACACAAATTCGTATACCATTACTTGGTGTGTAAATAACAGTGACAGGAAATTATTAACACATCATCCATATAAACTAAGTGGAAAAAATATGCAGTATTAAGGATAACTCAAAAACTACTGATCAGACCTTGATCAAATTTAAATGGGACCACATGTGAAGCACCACCTATCAAATAAAAAAAGAATCATCCAAATCGGTTCACCCAGAATTGAGAACCTCCTCCCTTTTGTGAAGTCGGTAATAAAATGTCTTAAACCACTTATTTCTTAAACAGTATGATCTTCTGACCTTAAAATCAAGACGGAAACTTCTGGAAGTTATGAGTCTGTCCAATAAACGCCGCAATAATTTTGACTGTCCGGACTTAGTCAGGAGTCTATGTTACCTGGTTCCTCGAACAGTTCATGTACGTGAGGTACGCACTCGACGTCTATTTGCTGCTCGTCTCTGTAAATCCAACGCTGGCTCGCGTTCACCACTTCATCGTTTGGTTGAGACGTACAAAAATGAGTTTAATTCATTCGACATTCTTTTTATTAATAGTAAAAATGCATTTAAGAAGCAAATCCAAGCAACCCTAAAGGATCAGCAAAGTATTTTATAATGACGTAAAGATCGCTTTTAGCGATAAGACCGGCTATTGTGTCACTCTATGTAAAATTTCTCCATTTATATCTGTAATTTTTATGGTGTACTTAATAAAGAGTATTCTATTCTATATAATGACGTAATGTTTAATAATGTATGCACACAAATTTACTTTCTTCTTTTCTAAATTTAAAAATCCAGATATGAGTTCTACGATGATGCCATTTGTATAGATATTGTATCTGTGTTTGTTGTAATTTCTAAAGAAAATTTTCACACCTACAAGTCTATTTTGAAGACTTGTAGGTGTGAAAATTTTATTTTGAGTGACAAATAGCAGAACGTCATAATTTAAATCAGTAATCTTCATGAGAACATTTATATCTGGGGAGTTTTATTGCGAAATAGTTTACATTACAACAGTGTTACTGGCTAGTTTTTAAATACTTATAGTTATAATCTGCGGAGAACGTAGTGGGTAGCATAATTGTATAAAATGTTAAATTTAAGATATTATGACTGTTCTTATTGTGCTACTGTTTCTTTTTCCTTAAATAAATAAATAAAATAAAAATATCTATCACACACTGTAATTTGAAAACATTGTAAAAGCCAATTATTTTTGAAAGAGTACCTAACCGTTGCGTTTATTGCCGGCTCTTCTCCATAGGAAACAACCAATTGGACCCGTGCACCAAGCTTCTGACGTTTCATAAGTGCCCATGTAGGTTTATGTGAAATAAAATATTTTGTTTTTATAAACTATTAACAAATTAAAATATGGCGTCGATAAATTTCTCCGCATCGCTGTCGACTGGTAATGTACCCAACATCTATCGCACACGGATTCTTGCCGTTTTATATGTTTACGGTAATTATAAATTGTGAAATGATAGATTACGTGGAAAAAGTTTATACATAGATACATCAATAACTCCCATTTGAAAGGTCTTTGAAAGTCTTCGTTTTATACAATCTGTTAAGAAAATGTTAATTTATATGTAATGTTATCTTGTAAAATTAATATTTTTAAAGCTATTTTTGTAAATTTTTGTTGCACCTCGATTTTTGAAGCTCCTAAATTGTTTTTACTGCCTTGAGAACTTAGTTTACCGACAATTTCGTTATAAGTGACCGGCTGCTGGTTCACATCATCACATCACGTCTGTGTGATATACCCTCGCCAGGAGTAAGTAAAGTAAAAAAATATAAACCTTTTTTAGGGATCAATAAGCTTAGCCACGTGACCGTAGGTGTCACGTCGTCATTAGTTTATCAAGGGTTCTGTAGTTACGTGACGCGCCGTGGGCGGAACCCATATGTTGCTGTGTAGGGATGTGTCATTAACAAAATTAAATAAGTTACATGCATTTATCTGAATTGGGTACATTAGATATGTGTAAGTTTTGCTATATAGAGTTAGCAAACTTCAGCAAACGAGTGGAATTCTCTACCTGCGCCTGTGTTTCCGACCGCATACAACCCAAATCTCTTCAAAGTGAGAGTGAACAGGCTTCTTATGGGTGAGCTCACTCCATCGTCGACTTTGTCTCTGTCATCTCTGACCTAGACTAGAGTCAAGAGCAAACCCATCTAAAATAATAATAATAATAAAAGAAAAAACTATTATTTTTGGGTTCTTGAAATGAACACTTCTTTAGGTGCCACGTTCTGCTCTTTCTGAACAGTGAAAGAAATTGAACCGTCATGTTCGGGTCGGTGACGCTGAATCGGGTATACTCGGCTCCAGTCGGTCGGTGACGCTGAATCGCGTATACTGGACGCTGAATCCCGTATAGTCGGCTTCAGTCGTTTTCACTTCTTATGTGGTCATAAGCACGTACCCTCTTTTTAAAATTTTGGGAACACCATATTCATCATGACAAGTAAATGTTTATTTTAAGCATGAAATGTTGTCTACCTTGAAAATGTTTGCTTTTTATATCTTCCTTTTTAACCAACGAAACAGTTTAAAAAAATAACCGACTTCCAAAGGAAACACTAAAAAAGTGAAAAATAACTTTCATTTCGGAAGTCGGTGTCTTTGGATAAATGGTAAAGTTATTTTTCACTTTTTTTTGTTTTTTTTTGGAAGACGGTTGTTTTTTGCAAAATAGTTTTTATTTTTCACTTTTTAGTTGTGGTACCTACCCCACACAAATTTGTATACCACTACTTGATATGTAAATAACAGTGACAGGAAGTTATTAATTAACACATCATCTATATAAGCTGTGGAAAAGATACGCATTATTAAGGAAAACTCAAAAAGTACGGGTAAGATCTTGATAAAATTTATAAGAAGCAACCACCAACCACCACCACCACCACCAACAGAAGCACCAGCTTTCAAATAAAAAAAGAATCATCAAAATCGGTTCACCTAGAAAAAAGTTCTGTGCTAACATACATTAAAAAAAATACAGTCGAATTGAGAACCTCCTCCTTTTTTTGGAGTCGGTTAAAAAGGAATATTGTTAGTTGACAAAGATGTATGACAAAAGCCACGAACCTTCAATAAGTAGGTAACTCCTTCCTAACAATTTTAGCTTCCCAGAATTGAAAAATTATTTTCTCAGTGATGTAGCAATGTTGATAAAGACATACTTTTCTAGGGTCGAGGGCTTGACTAACGGTAACGAAGCTAATTACCTACCACCAATTAACTTTATGAACCTATAATTTTACAGGGACTTGAGTTTTCTAAGAATTTCGCTACGTTATAAAGGTAGACATGATTTTTAAACTATTTATTTTAGATTAGTTTGTACTGAAATTGTATACGACTTTCTTAAACAGCACAATAAATAATAATAAATTATAATAACAATTACCTCCTATAGTAAATTTCATAATATTGAGCATTGACTTAATTTGGTGACTAACTGTACCGTGTACATACTAATTAATTACTCGCTCACACAATTGAATGTGAAATTCAATTGGCCAATATCTTACACTACCTTCATTTCATGAAAGGACCCGTCATCCCATTCTTGTATGAAAAGGGAGTTCCTGTAACAGAATATGCGTTCATTGTATGGAATACATTGTCATAACTCTTGACCTGATTTACGTTTTGAGAGCGTAACGCTTATGTAATGAAATATCTGAACGTTTTACATTTTACTAGGAGAACATTTTCATAAAGAGCTTAGTAATGTGTATAATAGAGAAGTATGGAAGAAAAGGATATGTTGCGCCCACCTCAAATTGGAATGATGATAATTATGATGAATCTGCCTGACTTGTAGCTTTTAACAACTGTTACAAAACTACTTTTTAACCGACTTCACAAAAAGGAGGAGGTTCTCAATTCGTCTGTATGTTCTTTTTTTTATGTGTGTTAGCACAGAACTTTTTTCTGGGTGAACCGATTTGGATGATTCTTTTTTTATTTGACAGGTGGTGCTTCACATGTGGTCCCATTTAAATTTGATCAAGGTCTGATCAGTAGTTTTTGAGTTATCCTTAATACTGCATATTTTTTTTCACTTAGTTTATATGGATTATGTGTTAATAATTTCCTGTCACTGTTATTTACACACCAAGTAGTGGTATACGAGTTTGTGTGGAGTAGGTACCGCAACTGAAAAGTGAAAAATATAAACTTTTTTACAAAAAAACAACCGAACTCCAAAAAAAACACTAAAACACGTGAAAAATAACTTTAATTTCGGAAGTCGGTGGTCAAAAACGAAAATACAAAAACCAAAGACACCGACTTCCGAAATTAAAGTTATTTTTCACGTCTTTTAGTGTTTTTTTTGGAAGTCGGTTGTGTTTTTCTACTATAAATATTGCTGTAACACTAAACATATTTAGATAGTACAAAAGTGAGAGCCTTAATTCAACCAGGTAAAAAAAAGAAAGTTTAATTTTACATTTTATAAATGCCATTAACTTTTAAAAGAAACACGCTTTCTAAAAACACGGTGCATAAATCACCTTTAATTCCCATCTCCGAGCGAAAGTACTTGGAGTCCATACGCGAGGAGAGCTCTCAAGACGGTGCTCAGGGAACAATTGAAGGATGCAATTATAGAGCGCGCAGAAAACAAAGAGATGCCACGTCGTGTGTAGCTACTTGTCTTGTACACCGCTGGCCAGAAAATAGTACCAGGCAAGCAGAATTTATGAGAGCTACTACTTAAATACTTGGAGGTGGTGAAAATTCTGTAAATTACACACTTCCAGGCGTGAAAGTTTAATTTAAACATTTCTTAAGTGAAGAAAACGAGGTGAGCGTTTAATTTTATGAATGATTATTTCGAGGGTTTAAAGGCCATGTATTTAATTATTAATGTACTTTTACAGAACATCAGTAAAATTACAGGAACAGGGTGTAAAGTTCCTCATCCTCCATTGAAAAGAGAGAATCCACCGACCAGAAAGGTGTAGTGTGTAGTGGGCTACCCGACGGTTACCACATACCTTAGAGACCAATTTAAAAAAGTATCATTAAACCGGTTTTTTGAACCGAAGCAGAGTAAATCTGCGTCAGAAATAATGGTAGGTATAGTGTAGCCCCAAGTTCTTTAACGGATTTTTCTTAAGTTTAATTGTTAATTTTTACTTCAGATTTATTTTTCGAGCAAATCCAGTTTGCAAATAAAATAATAACAATCTGAATGTGACCCTAAGTGTATCCTACGAGCTACCATGAAGCGTGCCGGGTCTTTGGATAAGGCGCCAGAATTAATTACGGGGCGTATTATCCGCGCTTCAATTAAAACAAAACTGTTTTAAAACTAGTTTTAAAGCTCCGCTGCTTCTTATTTACCAAGATATTATGAACGAGGTGGAGTTTAAAGAGGCGGGTGTGGGAAGCGATCCGTTGGTATAAGGATTTATTTTATGAAGCACGGGCTCAGGAAAAGTATTGTATTTTAAAAAGCAGGAGGTTTAGCAAAATACATGTGTCATGGATTTTTTAAAACTTGCATTCTTCTTGCACGAAACACAAAATTTTGACTAAAATCACATCAAGCTACTGAACAATGTTAATGTAGAAATAAACCGAAATTTAATTAAACTAATGAACTCATTAATGAGATTAATTTAAAGCACGCCATTCTTTTGTAAAATTGCTTTTGTTCACTGAACGTGAACAAAAACAAATTTGCAAAAGAATTCAAGCTGAATATCGAGCCAGATATTTTACCGTAGTAAATAAATACAACGTTAATGTATTTACGATAGTACGTAATCGTACGTGGAAAAGTTTGATGGCAGTCACTCACAACTTTTCCCTATAAGGAAAGTTTTGGTTTTCCCCCGTGCGAGCATTTATCACTACTTTCTCTCTTTTTGGAGGTAGACATAAATCTAAGGGATGCTGAGAAAACATCTGTATAAAACGTTGTACGACATGAGTAATAAAAAGTTTGTTTACTTTCGAGAAACTTTATATCGTATCACGTACTGTGCTATTTCAACATGCGGCTGAGACAGCTCGGCGACTTGACGCAACGACAGCTTGCGACCGACAATTTTCATACAGGATGGCAGATGAATTCCGCACATGATTCTAGATCCCGGTTGTATATCGATGTCCCTCAACGCTGCATATTTTGTTCAAAGCTCGCACACTTTGCGTCGCGCGTCGAGTTGTACAGTCACAACGACAGGCTAGGGGAGTCGCACGCTCTTGCTGCTTGCCCCAGCGTCTAGACGCTCATTGCACGCGCACATACGACGACTGTTGCATGCGACAAGTCAGCGTCAGTCTTGCTGTGAGCGCTGAGGAAGGTATTGCGAATCTATAATAATAATAATAATAACAATGAAGAGGGACAGTGCTCCCACCTCTTTCTTGCCTTTATTGGTCGGCTAGAGTGGAGATTCGCAAGGGCAAATGTGCTCGGAGGAAGGAAGTATTCCAGTAAGATGCTGGTAGGGATCTTGACCGTACTTCCGGGATTATCCTGATAGCCGTGGGATACCTATCCACTCCTCATAAGCACCTCAGGACATGTTGCCCCTTTGTCACTTCGACACTATGTGCTAGCGACCATTTTCGGGGGCCCATTATTGTGTGTGCAAGTCACCCCCTGCCATTTTATCTGTGTATTTTATATAAAACATTGGTCAGGCAGGGGCCATAGTCTTTCCATAGTTCTAGTTAACCAGTCCACATAAGCTACCCAAATCCATAGTCCTATATATTTGTTTCCATATCTTACAATAGTCCTACACCAACCGGGGGTTGTCCTTGGGTGCACTTATATAGTCCGAACAGGGATAATCGTCGGTTGGTGCTTCATTTCATTAAAAACGTCTAACGGGCCTCTGCGAGTTGGCTTCGGCCCCTCGTATGCCTTCCAAAGGTCCGGGATCCCAGGGTCCCGAGAAATGTGAAGAGGTAAATAATAATAATTTATTTAGGTACATACAAGGTTTTGTAGTACATGAGGGACTTACAAAGTATGCATTATTAATTACATGGTATAGGTACAACGAATTGCTGGGTGAATCGCTGCTCTCCTAGCTAGATCACTGAGTAATCTGTATTAAGGAGAGACAGTTTCGACTCCCAATTTGAGTATCACAAAAATCATGTGTGTTTATGCTTTTAGAGCTTAAAATATACAACAAAAACAAAATCAAAATCAAAAATTTAAATTAAATAAAACAAATTATAATGAGGAGTGTTGGTGTGGTGAGTCGAGTGACTGCGTGTGCGTGTGTAAGGGTGGCTCAACAAGGATACGTTGGATGTCGATGTTTTCAAAATGAACGTCGAAGCGCTTCGAATATTCAAAGAAAGTGATAGTTTCCTGCATGACCTCAGTCTTAACGATTAGTCGCAGACGCAAACGACAACGCTGCGTCTTGTTGTAGCGACAAGGCGCAGAGTTTGCACTGGAATTAAGTGATAGTAGTAGTCGACGCCTTGATGAAAACTAAAAACAAATGAATTCGCTTCCGAATCAAGTACAGCTAAGTGAGTAAGATTTGATGTGACGATTACAGAATGATACTTTTGGAGCAAATAATTGTAGGTCACTTAGATATTCATAACACGATAATCAAGCGAAGTATTCAATAAAAACTTTCAACACGATATTCAAAGCCTTTAAAATTAAATATCAATTAAACTACCAGATGATTACACATAGCTTCAACCTATTGAATATTTCCGAACAATTTACAACAACATCAGTGAACTTGTTCTAAACTGTTTCGGTAACTTATTTTAAACGTTTTACTACCAAAACAAACCATTTGGAAATGTAGACAGGCTAATTTAATTATATTGGACTGACTTGTTTCAATTGAGGAGAAATAAAATTGTGATTAAATTTATCCACCAACTTTTCATGTTATTATAGTGGTAAAGAGTTTCGGAATATTATCTGTTAATTATGTTTTTTAAATGATAGATTTTGACACTAAAATTAAATAAAGCATTTAAGACAGAAAATTTTCCCTTTTTTTTAACTTACATAAACTCAGGGCTTCTTCCCATGGGGGTAGGCAGAATCTACAGAATGCCATCGGCTACGACATTTATTCCTTTTGCTTCGTTTACGTTCATACATCTGGTCATACACGCACGCCGGTTATGAGTACTACGCACTTGACCTTTCTGAAAAACATCACCAGTAAGGTCACTATTATGTCTTCCCCTCCCAGCGTTTTCACTCACATCTGCCTTGTAAATACCTTTTGTTAGTCGCCCTTCATTCATCCTCTCAACATGACCAAACCATCTTAGCATACTCTTATGAATTTTTGTCACTACATCTTCTTTTGAACCGCACCGTTCACATTATAAAAAAACAAAAATAAAAATGAATTTCACTATTAGCTTGCATATCGTATTTATAGTACACTACCACAGCGGCCTGCAAAAGAGGCATTGACGGACGAATGTGAAAATATATATACGTGAGTTCATGAATGCCTAGTTGCGGCCAAGGCTTGTATAGTACTTTTCTCAAATAATGCGCGGAAATTCAAACTAAGTAAATTAATTATACATTCCAGAATCAATGACAAACAACAATAATTGTTCACGCGCCAATACGTTCATTTGTTTCTGTAATACTTTATACAACAACTCTGTAAGCAAGCCAGTTCGAAATTTAAAAAAAAAAAACTTTCATAATTTACCTCCTTGGTTACCATTTTTCGAAGTAAAAAGTTCGTTCCATTTTTAGATTACACGATAGATATGAGTTTTCATAGTAATTTATTCGGCCGCGAAACACGACAGATATGGATTTTCATTTTACCATTGCTGGCCGCTGCCCGCATGTATTTGACCAGCACAGCATTTTCGATTTATCTCGAAGAAGGTGGTCAAAATAATGCTAGAATTTCCAAGCATTTTAGAGAAATGTATATTTATTTCACTGTAAATAAATAGGACACTGTGGCCATAACTGATATAGATATATAATTGACGCTGCTTGCGTTAAAGAACATGCATAAAAACAAACTACCAGAATAGGGAATGAAAATTAACTAAATAGACGAAGTGCTACGACCGCGTAGCAAGCGTAGCCACCGCTACGCCGTAGCGTATTCGTAGCAGATTTTCTTATACGATGCATGCAAACGTCCCTGTTTATAAAAGGACACACTTTGTCATTCAATATCAGCTTCTATAAAATTTGTATAACAACGTAGAGGTTTCCATAAAAAACTCTCAGCCCTCCATTCATCATAATTTTTATTTGGCAAACAACCCAGGAAGGTGAGTTTATTATGTAGATATTTTTTCAAAATTAAAATCTCTGCGTGGTTATGTGACCCTGGTAGACCTTTGCGTCCGCTGGGGACGATATGAGATGATGACAAATGCCGTAAAGGTTAAAGCGACGCATGACAAAATGTTTTGCTGTTTGTTTTTGAGTGGGAATTGAATCGTTTTACAAATTATTTTGTGTTGTTTGGTAAATTAGAGGTGTGAAATAAATATGAGACTGTTCGCTCTAAACTGATGTTATTACTAACCCATAAAAAAGTATTATACGGGATTTTTAGATGACTTTTTATATCAGTCATATCCTAATTAAATTCTGTCTCGTTCTTGATATGTATCCTATTAATATTATAAATGTGAAAGTTTGTGAGGATGGATGGATGGATGATTGGATGGATGGATGGATGTTTGTTACTCTTTCACGCAAAAACGACTGAACAGATTTGGATGGAATTAGGAACACAGATAGTTTATAACCTGGATTAACATGTAGGATACTTTTTATCCCGGTAGTACGTTCCCGTGGGATAATTTCCGGCCTCCACGCGGGTGAAGCCGCGGGCAAAAGCTAGTATTTTATATCCTCAGGTTGAGTTGATAAACTAAAATAATTACGTGTATGTTACAATTTAAATAATTCTGTTCTGCAAATTAAATCTATAAAAAAATGTGTTTAACAACTGATCGCTTCCTCTTTTAACTTATACCAAATACAGCGCATGACGACGGATCCTTTGTGGTTTTGGACTCTTGAAGTGCCTTCACATAAACATATTATATCATTAAATGGAGTTTGACATAATTACACACATGGCTTTGGCTTTTATGGAAAAAGATATAGAAAAAAATACTGTTAATAATAGTATACTAAAGAATTTTTAAAGTCTCTCAAATAAACAAGTGTTTGTTCTTTTTTTTGACATCAAAATATGCTTTACGAAATATGATCAAGATTTTTCTTATTTTCGAAGTAACTCTAACAGAGAAACAGTAAATACCACTTCTCACTTCTTTTTCTCTTCGCTTCGGTTTTAGCGATAAGACCGCCCATTGCGGCACCCCTTGTACATTTCTACAGTTATATATGTAATCCTAATACTAACTATATTATAATATATAAAAATCTCGTGTCATAGTGTTTGTTATCGAACTCCTCCGGATTCGGAGGAGTTCGATAACACACACGTCACTGATGAGCCCTGTCGGTGAAGAGGCCTGTCGGCAAAGTGTCCTGTCGGTGAAGAGTCTCGTCGAAGTAAAGTCCTGTCGGCGTTTAGTCGTACACTCATTTTAAAGTGCCTTCAATACAATCGAATTCTCTCTACTACGAGTATGTACGCCATATGAATTACAGTTACAAATGTAGAAATTTTGTATAGTGTGACTCAATGGGCGGCCTTATCGCTAAAAGGGATGTTTTAAAGACAACCTTTGGATGGATTAAAGGGAGAAGAAGAGACAATACTCAAAATATGTGCTTACACGAATAAACATCATGCCCCTAAAGGGGACATTGAAAGTGAAGTGAATACAGTGTAATTATTTGAATAAAGTCATTAGCAACGATATGCTTGTGACAGCGAGTGTATCTTCGCAGAATATTAAGTAGGGTGGAACTTGTTATATGTACTCTGTGTGTTTAGGTTTGTGTGCACGGCAGTGCAGGGTTGTCGAAAAAGAGCTGCATGGTTTAAACTGGTTTTGATGGTGAACAAAAGCATCATAGGTTAAGATGTGATTGTTTATGGAAATAATGTTAAAAAATAACTATTTTGTCGCAGTGTGTTTATAAGATAATCTCTATTCGTATGTAATGTTATTGATTTATCAAACAATTCTGAAATATCGTTAAAAATATATTGAGAATTTGCAAATATTTTTCAAGTTCATTAAAAATCTTTGTGCTTCAAAGTTTCAAAAACTATTTATGATCAAATATGTAATATTTACGTAATGTAACCGCTGAACATCAATAATATTTATTAATGTATAAACAAGCACCAGAATATACATACACACTAAAGGTCATCATTCATTATAACCACACCGCTCCAGCGCATGAACCGTCCGTCACCGCCTCGACAAATAACCACCTGCTTATCGCCAACGCGCCGTCAGCAAGAGGACCGTTCGCTGCTGGCACGCCACCAGTGAAGTGACAGCTTGCTGTTCACGCGCCGTTTACTAGTTGGTAGCTCACTATCCACACGCCAACGGATAGTTTTCAGCTTACAGACCGGTTTGCTAACATTAGTGAGTGTGGGAAGTTGCGGGCGACGACGGGGAGACAGCCGAGCGAGCGGCGCGAGGACCGCTTGCAGGCGTTTCTTCGCCGGAGAGCGGGCAGCTCGCTTGAAGCACGCGGTTGGCGTGACGTGCACTAATCTATATTACCATCGTAAAATATACTTTAACACACTGGATTTAAAATCCTAACTTGAATGACAAGTTATTTGTTGTGACTTAACGGTGCTGTTATAATGAGTGACGACCGTAACAAGACGGAATCAAAACTTATATCTCGTACGACATTCGATAAATCGCGACACATATGTGACTTGTCATTGCCTGAGGTCATAGTTCGAATTTGCTTCGAACATTTCTGGGAGCTACTACTAGCATACTGAAGCTTATGGTTGTACTCTCACTGAATAATAAGCAGACTAGAATGTTCTACAATAGTAATCATACATTTGGGACAACTGTTTGAGTCACCCCAACCCCCTGATTAAAGCAGCCGCCTGCTACTCTTCCTCCCGCATAAGTAAGATTCGCAGCCCGAGGCATACCTTAGTCACCCCCAACGACGCCACTACCCTCCTCCAGGAGAGTAGTAAGGCCACCAGTACCATAAAGAAACACAAAAACGGACCGCCGTCCTTACGTCCTCGCCGCAGAGGCACGCCGCGACTGAGCCTGTAGCTTTAAATTCGTCCCCTAATACTAATAATTACGATCCAGCCTGTCCCTTGCTGCCCTCCCCCAGCGACACCCTAAGCCGAGGTCCGTACCAAAGAGGGGTGCCTTTAGCATGTAGTCGCCTAGTTTGTAAGTTTTTTGAAGCCCTGGCTGGGGGCCTTAGTTTATTAAAGCAACCACAGGCATACCCGGTTAAGCAGCCGACAACCTCCTAGGTTGACTTGCGAGAAGCTGATCACAAAAAAAAGGGATAACTGTTTGAGTAATTTGAGGGTAGTCTTTAGTTTTGGAGACTTGAATGGCTTGTATGAAAGATGATATTATTATGGTTAAGAAGGAAATGAACACTGAGCTGACGGCTGATAGAAATGTATGACTGGAAGAAAATTATGCTGGTACTGCGCCGTCCCCTTATATAGGTGAAAGGTTAGGAGATCGCAGGAACGTTTCATACACGAAAAAAGAAACTGTTACCAACTCACCTGCATTATAGGGTTCTGCATATCCAAGTACTAGGCTGCCATCAACACCAGATGTGCTATTTGCCTCGTAAGCCCCAGGAGTGGTCAGCGTGACTACTGAGCGTAGAGTCATGGATACAATATTCTGGTCGGAAAAAGAGTTATTGAGAAATACTCAGTAGCAATAGGCGACCTCTATTATACATCGCTTATATCATAACTGGTGAAATATGGATGTGCTCCTCACCTCTGCTTACTCTTCCGAATATAAGCGTGATATTATGTTATGCAAAATTTCACAAACATATAACCTTTCCAAGCTTCAACATACACGATGCGTCAATCTGAATACAGAGCAGGCTAGAAAATGTTATGATAGTAATAACCCGGGTGCGTGGGACGGGCTTCTATCAAACAAGACCTATCTACTCCTCGTCCTGGATTAAATTATAACTTTTACTTCACTGTTTATAAGTCTTGAGGGAATGCTTTTATGTGTCATACTGTCAAGTTCATCTGCATTTATTTATAGACTAGCTGCTGCCCGCGGCTTCTCCCGCGTGGATGTCGGATATTAACCTACAGGAAGGTGCTACCGGGATAAAAAGTAGCCTCTGTTACTCCATAACATCAGCCATCTACCAGTGAAAGTCCCGTCAAAATCGTTCTAGCCGTTTCGGAGATTAGCCGGAAAAAACAGACAGACAGACAGAAAAACAAAATTTGAAAATTTTGTTATTTTGGTATATGTACCGTGTATAAATCCATATGTATTTAGCAAAAAGTGGTTATTTTAATATTACAAACAGACACTCCAATTTTATTTATCTGTATAGATTTTCGACTTCTATTTTTATTTATTTCCTTTATTTAATTTTAAATGAACATACAAATTATATTTATAAATATTAGAATATAAAAAATATAAAGACATTTCAAAATATATGTCGGAAATACGTTAAATCAATAGTTTGACTTGACTAATCGGGACGCCGGTGCCACCAGGTGGCGCTGGGCAGAGTCTATAACGCTAGCACTTGACCAGAGGAAAAGCAGAGTTTGTTGTTGGCGGTTGAGCAGTGAACACGTTTAGAAACTGTCGCTTGTTCCGTATAGTTGTGTCGTGTACCTACAGTGTGTGATTCACTAGTGTGATTAATTTGATCGCAAATTATAACTTGATTTGAACTGTAAGCGGTTTATCTATTGCGCAATAACCAACATGACCCATAGTACGCCCACAGTAGTTAAAATATGGCTGAAAATAACGAGAGAGACATACCTTCTCCGTCATATGTATAAAAAATAAAAATAAAATTAGGCTTTTCAACAATGAGTACACTGCTGGTTTACAATGAGTAGTTTGCAAATTTAAGTCTAAGCACCTCATTACTTATAGAAAAGCACGGATATCTACAGCTAATATATAAAAATCTCGTGTGTTGGGTGTGTTTGTTATCGAACTCCTCCGAAACGACTTGATCTATTTTTATGTTTTTTTTTTGTGAATATTTGGTAGGTCTGAGAATAGGTCGCAAAGTATATTTCATACCAATGCGGGTAAAACCGCGGGGCGCAGCTAGTAATTATATAAAAAGTAGAAAATAAAGTCGCTTTTCATACGTGTGACTGCTTAGTCCTTCTTAACTACACAATGGATTTTGATGCGGCATCTACTATCATTTAAAGAATTTATTCCAGAAGGTTTAAACGTATAATACATTAGTATTTAATTTAAATATAGCACAGACATCTTGATGTTATGACATGTCGCCAATTCAGAACATTGCACCCGTTCGAAGCAGGTTTATTAGGGGCTATTTTGATGATCACTTTGTGTAAATTATATATTTTAAAAAGCTTTGTAGCTTTTTTATAAATCTTTAGTTTAAAGAATACCCCTACCTTAGTTACATTATCAAGTAAATCAAATTCTATCCCCTGTTCCAAAAAACACAAACAAACATAATTCCCAAGTTTCTCCATACTCACCATTCTTCTCCACAGTTCTCCGGTGTCCTCGGTCCTTCCCGTAGTTCTCCGGTACTCGCCATAGCGTTGACGCGAATGTTTTGATATATCGAGTTTCACAACTTGTAAAGCAGAAGTTGTGTCTTCTTTTTTTATGAGGATTTTTCTTTGTGAAATTTTATAGTACCGAGATCTTTATCAATTTAGTATTAGAGGAAGAGAAAAACCTTGTTATGTTTTTCTATAGAAACTATTGTTTGTGATATCATTTCACAAACAATGCTTATGTTTTGCTTCAACTTGTAGTTTTCTATGTAAACTTTGATCTTGGTTGTTGTTGTATGTTCAAAGTGGGAAGGAAAGTTGAAGAAATTGTAATTTTGCTTAGAGAATGTCTACCTAGTTTAAAAAGACTTGTTTGTTTTTTTATATAGTTTTAGGTACCTTTCGTAGCCTCTTGTTTTTGAATTTGATACTGATAATGATACTAATACTAAGAATAATCTACGGCTTAATATTAGTACCATTAATAACCGTATTAAAGTCTAAGCATATTTGAAATAAACCATTAACAAGCACTTTTGTATTTTCAAGGAGTTTGTCGAAAGTTGAAGCTAGTATCGACCCATATTATGTCCATTGTGGATACCAATTAAAGTCAAAAAGTTCAGTACATATAGTTAATAAACATCAGCAATTAACTAAGTAACCAACCAAAACTGTGAAGAAAAACATCGTGAGGAAACCGGCATGTCCTAGAACCAAACATTCGAAGATATGTGACATCTACCAACCCGCACTGGGCCAGCGTGGTGGACTACGGCCCACTCCCTCTCACAGAGAGGAGGCCTGTGGCCCAGCGGTGGAAACATCAAAGGCTGTTTATGCTAACTAACCAATGCTAAATATAGGCTACCGATATTGGAAAAGTCGTGATGTTTAAATCAATTACCTACAAAATTAATTTAAATCGTAATGAAACCAAGTTTAGTAACGATTAAGGAAGTTTTGAGCACGAGTTGGCAATTTTCAATTTAATGTTTTCCGTTCAGTAACCATCTGTTAATTACTGGTGATAACAGCTTCTATTAAGTAGCTATCTTCTTGTTTCAAGTATTTCGGCTTTTTAATCTGAAGAGAATTCGACGTGTGTTTAGCTGACATCGTTACAGTAGGTACAATTACGAGTACTATTCCAATTACTAGTCGATTAAGTATGACTAAATAATTTGAATTCAGAACTAAGTACTTTATTGTTGTTTTATTTTGACGTAACAACATCGTAACTGCGAAAAAAATACCAACTATCCCGTACATCAACATCTACTTGATCCACATTTATGGAACTGCTGATTATTTTTTACCATGTTGGTCCCATGGAGAAATTTGTCCAGTTTGATGGTCTGTACCACATCATTAAATATGACCACACCCTTAAATTTGACCACACCCTTAAATTTGACCACATCCTTAAATTTGACCACATCCTTAAATTTGACCACACCTTTCTGATACACGCTGTATAAAGGTTTTTTTTTAATTTAACGGGTCTACTAAACTAGTACATTAAAAAATAAGTTTTATTTTTCATTTTTAGTTGTGGTACTTACCCCACACAAATTCGTATACCACTACTTGATAATAATATGTAAATAATAGTGACAGGAAGTTATCATAACATAATCAATATACACTAAGTGGAAAAAATATGTATTATTGAAGCTAACTAAAAAACTACCAAAGCAAAGTTATTAAAACTTATATGGAACCAGCCCCAGGTATACCTTATCTATTAAAAAAATATTTTTTGAAAACGATCTACATTTGCCGGAGTATCGCGTAACAAACATACAAAAAAAAAACATACAGATGAATTGAGAACCTCCTCCTTTTTGAAGTCGATTAACAAAGTCAAAGTACAATTTAGTGGGAGTTCCTAATCGCGTGAGTATAATTAAGTGTTAGAAAAATCTGGTATGCTTTTCATACCAAAAGCGTCCCAGCGGCTAGTGTAAATCTTGAAATACCGTCCAAAAGAAGAGTGTTGTATTTTTATAACCTTTAAAGTGTCTTGAACTTTAAACCAGCTGTATCTATGTGAATGGTCAACGGGTTTACATTCACACAATAATGATCTATAATTTCTGAGCAACAATGTCTACAATAGCGTATGCTTTTGACTAGGATTTTGAAAACGTATAAAGTCCAATATTTTCTAAGTCAGTGAACTAATGAATGAATGTAGTGAACATTATAGCTGTATGATAGAATGGATCATATTGGTGTTGGTCGCATATATTTTTTGGGAAAACAACCACAGAATAGAAAAATCTTTGATTTATTTGGCAGTTATTAATCTTCTGGGTTCTTTACAGGTTTTTCACCAAACAGAAAACAAAAATTATATGACGTACATTGTATTTTTTTTAAATAACTCGATACACATTGCTGAATTCTTTGAAATGCACGAGGAGCTGTGTCCTCACTTACGGGGTCTTTTAGACTCTAAAATCTAACTAAAGAGCACATATTCGCACCTTCGGTAGAACAAAGGCCTAACTGCAGTTTTAGTGATTTTACAGGAGTCATTTTACAGGAGTCATTTTACAGGAGTCATTTTAAGACCTTGTTGTGCCAAGATAGTAAAAAAATGAAACAACATGACAAAGACACTGTTTCACTCTGGCGACATTAAGCTGATATTGATACAGGTCTTTATTCCTCTGGAAAAAAGGACTTTTTAAAGCACTTTGGCATAATTAAGTCATTTTACATTTTTTTTTCTACCGCAGGTGCGATATATTAATTTATAAGATTGTCACGTTGGTAAGGCATACCCACAGACAGACAGACATACAGAGATATGTCGCCTATCATGATATGTAACTTCAAATTATTATTAGGCACACCTTAACAAAGCTTGAAATCAGAAACATAATGTTGTTTGTTTAACTCACATGAGACTGTGATGGCATACAAAGTTTAATGAGATTTATCTCAAATTTACATACGTCAGTAATAGTATCTCTGACTTGTAGATCGTGGTGGTTTACTAACACGTCATGTTGCTATGAGTGATAGGTTAAGGAATGATGTGATAAGGCAACGGTGCGGCTTAAAATAAGATATAGTGACAAAAAATTAAAAGAATAAACTTAGATCGTTTGGTCATGTTGAGAGGATGAGTAAAAAATGACTGACAAAAGGTCTTTACAAGGCAGTTGTGAGTGAAAACGCCAGGAGGTGACGCCCTAGAAGGACATAATATTATTTTAGTGATCTTATTGGTGATGTTCTTCAGAAAAATCAGATGCGTAGTACTCGCAACCGGGGTGCGTGTATGATCAGTTGTATGAACGTAAACGAAGCAAAAGGATTATGGAAGGATCGTAGCAGGTGGCGTTCTGTGGTTTCTGCCAACCCCCGTGGGAAGAAGGCATGAGTTTATGTTTGTGTATGTATGCATGTTTGAAAGCGAGTAGTTATAGACAACTAGCTGTTTGCTTTGTTAGCGTATATTTTGTTTTTCATTCATCATCTATCTTCTATATAAATAAAAATGATAAGCTGTTCGTTTGAAAGCGCATCACTTGAGAAGGGCTAGACCGATTTGGCGATGTTTAATTTTAAAATATTTGTAATAGTCTGAATTAGCTTTTTATCGAAAGAAAAATTGGAAAAGCGTCCCGGAAAAATTACAGAGTCGGTAAAAACTGAGCGTACCTACTTTTTTCTATAGAATGTTTGTATGAATGATTGAAATTTGAACAGGAATGCATCTGTCGGATCAGCTAGTTTTTTAATATAAATATCCAGGCTAAAAAGTATCCTATGTCCTTCTTCAGGTCCCTGGTTACCTATCTGTCACGAATATTTAGTGGTTTAAGCGTGAAAAGATAACAGACAAGCAGACAGACTTTCGTATTTATAATGAAAAACGTTGCCGCCGAATATTATTAAAACAGGTCGAAGCTTCAGATACACTGCCCAACTCAGGCATCAAACCCACAGTACTACATGGTCAGCAGTTACGCTTTCAGCCACTAGACTAATGAGGTCAACAAACTTTTCATAGACTTTTCATAATATTCATGCTATTTAGGTCAAAGTATTTGGACATAAAATAGCAATATTAAATAAATAATCCTAGTAATAAATCACTTCCTATATCCTACTGGCACCATTAGGCTGCGCTCAAAATGGCTGTTTCCTTAAATTGCCTCCATAGCTTATGTGAGATGATAGACAAATAAAATGCGTTTTATACTTTATGATGTACAGTACAAATAACTATGTATACTGATTAGAATTCAGGCATTGTTAACGTAAAAAGTGTTTTTCTCAAACATGCTTGGAAATACGAGCATTATTTTGACAAGCTTCTTCGAGATAAATTTAAAATGCTGTACTGGTGAAATACATGCGAGCAGCGGCCAGCAATGTTAATGTGCAAATCCATATCTGTCGTGTTTAGCAGCCGAATAAATTACTATGAAAACTCATAACTGTCGTGTAACTTAAAATCGGAACGAAATTTTTCCTTCGACCCATGGCAACCAAGGTGGTAACTTATCAAACATTTTATTTAAATCTCGAACTGGTTTACCAAATAGAGCTGTTTAGACTGACAAGAAACAAATGAACATATTGGCGCGAGAAAAGTTATAGTTGTTTGTCGTTGATTCTGGAATTTATAATTAATTTACTTAGTTGGAATTTCTGCACATTATTTGAGAAAAGTACTCCAGGCGTTGATGGATTCACGTATGTGTGCCTCGGCTTCGTCTTGGCCCACATTTTCACGTTCGTCCATCAGTGCCTCTATTTTCGGCCGCTGCAGTAATTGTACTACCGTTTTCGACGATTTTGGTTACCACGTTAGGACTCTTTTTAGAATTTAATTTAATCTAATCGAATCATATATTTTTTCTGAGCTAGAAGTAGTCTTGTTGCCTCATATTATTTGTGTGACGGTCAACATTTTTGCCAAAATATTAGACATCACTGACATTCTTCCACAGAAGAAACTGATGCGAACCAAATTACTTTGAGAACTCTGCTGTTTATTTATTTACTAACAAATCTCCCATTTGAAGTAACATAAAATTACAATAATTAAAGGGCCATTTCATTCAATCACTGACCCGTAACCCGAATGATGTTGATTACACAAACAAAAGAAGGGGCAAACTGCGAGTCGGAGTCGCACACGAAGGGTTTCGTACCACCGTACAAATATTTTATTTTTATTATTTGTTGTTATAGCGACCATAGTGGTACACCCTCTGTGAAAATTTCAAGTGTCTACCTATTACGGTTCAAAAGATACAGCCCTATGACAGACGGACGGACGGACAGCGGATCCCTAGCAATGGGTCAGTTGGCACCGTTTGGATACAAAACCTTAAAAAAACCGTTCCGGAGCCCTCATTAGACGAAAACAAAACATCGACTTATCATAATTATCCGTTTCTCGCTACCACTTGACTTTTAATATCCCCTCTCTTTCGGTAATGGCGACAATAAATTATTTCGAACTGCGGCGCTCTTTTAAAATGCTCTATTGTCATTTTTTATCTGTGGGTTTTTTGTATATATCTGTGGTATTAATGAACGTTTTCGTCGTTAAGTTGGTAGTTAAAATGGTAATGTAGGAAAACGACTGATAGTTAATGTTTACAAATATGTTCTTTGTCTCTTTATTTTGATGCAACCAAGTTTCAAAAGAGACGTGGAGCAGAGCCCTAACAGAATGGTTGCCGAGAAACGGTAGAAGGACCATTGGCAGACCAATAGCCAGGTGAGGTGGACGACATACAGAAGATCTCAGGAAAAACCTGGATGAGACTCGCACACACCAGGGAAGCATACCACAAAAGAGAGGAGGCCTATACACAGCAGTGTTTGGCACAAGGCTGCCAAAGATGATGATGCATCAAGCTTCACCTTTGATAATGTCTACAATCTTTTTAGGAATTCGGCTAGGCAGCGTTTGGGAAGCTTAGTCGAGTCTTCTCGTCGCGTGTTCCACAGAGCCTAAGACTAAGGTCTTCAATCAGAGCGTCCTGCCTGTTATGACTTACGGAGCCGAAACTTGGACACTCACGATACGGCTGGTCCATAAATTCAAGGTCGCTCAGCAAGCTATGGAACGAGCTATACTTGGAGTCTCTCTGAGGGATAGAATCCGGAATGTCGTGATCCGGCAGAGAACCAAAGTTGTCGACATAGCTCACCAAATAAGCAAGCTGAAGTAGCAATGGGCCGGCCATATAACTGATGACCGTTGAGGTAGACGTGCTCTTGAGTGGAGACCGCGAAACGGCAAACGTAAGGTAGGACGTCTTCGGGCTAGGTGGAGCGACGATCTTTGCAAGGTGGCTGGTAGCAGCTGGATGAGAGTTGCCGAGAATCGAGCTGAATGGCGTGTAATTGGAAAGCCATATGTCCAGCAGTGGGCTGCTGTAGGCTGATGTTGACATTCTGTTTAAATAATCCGGTCTCAGTTGAAAAAATATTGCCGTTTGCATTTCATATTTAATCGGAGCTGGATTACCTACATCAAAGAAAATAACAACAGAATACTAGAAAAATCTAGGTGTCATTATTTTAGTTTTACAAAATTACTCGATTTACTTTTTCTTACATTTCCAACGAAACCTTTTATTTAGTCAGATAAAATCAAGTAATCCTCCTATAAGAGATATTCTTTCTACACTTTGGTTTCAGCAGAATAAAGATGTCCAAATCCCTGCGAACAGTTAATTCGATTGTCCCAGAACACTTCAAAGTGACGCCAAGAAAATGGCAGATGATACCAGGAAAATATAAATTAATAGCTTCTCACGAATTCGTCCGCGTGAAATTTGCCATCCATTTCGTCACATCGCATCGCCTGCCCGCGCTGTTACTTCGTTTTCCCTTAGCGTTCTCTCTGACTTGATTTTTATTTTTGCTCGGCTCAGGGTCCAAGCGTGATGTTAAATGGCCTTCCTCAAGAATTAGGCTATCACTTGCAAAAAGATTTTTTCAACTCCGACTGGTAGTTCAAGTTCACCCCCTACAAACAAACAAACATATTTTACCTCTTTATAATATTATATGGTATTTATTACCTATATTATAGTAGAGATAGGAGATTTATATATCCACGAGGAGATTGTGCTTGTCATGTGAATGTCCTTTCTATATCGTTTAGTGCAAACAAATGTATTTTTTCTTTCTTTCCAATTGTGTTTTTTCGACTTTATCAAATAAAAATATCCTGCCCCCTATTAAATGAAACTTAAACATAACTAGGAAAATGTGGGAGTACTATTATAGGTGCACCTCTGCCTGGCGAGGCGCAGCGCAGTGCATTCGTCACTGCCAAACAAATATCGACCTTGCAGCAGTTGTTTTAAAGTCGTAAATAAATAAAATTCTATTAGCTCAAGAGTGCGTCTAGGCGGAAAGAGGCCCGCGTCTCAGGTTATTCATTCTGAACTTTATTATTAGTCACACAACGTTGATATTTGTTTGGCAGTGACAACCGCGCTGCGCTGCGCCTCGCCATCTATCTGCCGGCCCTAACCCTTCGAAGAATACAGGCGTGAAGTAATGTAAACATGTTTAAAAAAAATGTTTCTAGATATTAAGAATGATTTTTCAATATCTAAATGATAGATTGAATGTACAGTCACCAAAAGAGAAGTAACCAGGGTCACTGATATAGTTGAAGTTTAGTAAGAAACCGATGAATATTTTCGAATAAAATTTAATTTCATTAATAGAAAACAAACAGGTCAAGTATCAAATTAAATTTCATTCGAAAACATCTATCGGTTTCTTACAACTTCAATGATTTCCGACGACCCTGGTAACTTATCACATTTGGTGACCGTACGTACAAAAGAGTCGTTTCCAGCTTTGTTGTAAAGGTAAATATTTTAGCTCAAAAAAAAAAAAAAAACACATAAACCAACATGGGCCCTTATGAAACGTCAGAAGCTAGCTCCAACTTTACATACATATTGAAAGTTCTTAAGAAACACACGGTAAACTTACACCCAGTTTCTTAACCGCTGGTGCTAAATATTTATCTACGCTTGTAAATTAAAGGGGAGGAGACGTTTGTAAACTTTATTAGAAGGATCAAAGCTTTGAATCTCCTTCAAGAAAATAAATAATCGTAAATCAAACCACACTGTACTGCAATCTAATTACGTAACACACTATTTAGCACAATCAGAATTATTTTGAAGCCTATTGCTAAACCATTGCTTCATATGTTTGAAAAATTTGTCCGCTTAACAACATAAATAACGCAATGAATGTTGTTGAACTGTCAAAATGAAAGCCATTCCTACTGTTAGTGTGTTTTGTACCCCACTTGTAAGAGACAGGTTCTCAAAGCAGTATTAAGTTATTAACCACACCGCTTTTAAAAACGCCACCCTCAAAAAGATACATAGAGTAAGATTCATTTATTTGCTTACAATTTTATTTCGTAATAATGTATCAATTTATGGCTACAATAAAGTATAATGTGTTATATTATGTTTTGTTTCCACACATTGATACAATAATGATGTAACTAAAATTGTAGACAATTAAGTGCATTGTTGTCAGTTTACTTATCTTTTTCGGTATGACAAAAACCTTTGCCAGAGGATACTAGCAAGGCAGTACTAGAAATCGTGGCATGTGTGTGATTACAGCACAATTAATTGTTGTCTCCGCTAATTCTATAGTACCTTTTCCTGATTATATGTTGGGGTAGCCTTCCAATCTAACTAATATATATAAGTAAAGCAAAATATTATGTATTGATAGCGACACAAAATTAGTCGCCGTCTGAGCGTACAACAAACAGGCGTGACCCGACAGCGCGACGCGACTCTTGTAGAACAATTTCTAGGAAAAGTCATATTTCATTGCTATTTTTCATTTTATCTTCTAACACCACGGTCCCTTAAACTATAGCATAAAACGACGTTGTCTAGCGTTAAAAAATCACCAAGGTGTAGGGGGAACAGGTTTATAGCTTTATTTTAAAACTCCGTCACAACATCACTGGTACTGCAAAGCTGATGTCCTCGGCTCCCCACTCGATCCAAAAAAAGAGCAGTAAAAAATAACGGCAATGGGGGGGGAGTCGGACTTGTACACGAAGGGTTTCGTACCACCGTACAATATTTAACACCACATATTTTGTTAAATACTTTAGTTTAAAAAAAAAACACGTTTCTGGTATAGAGACCCTCATTTTTGACTTTATTTTTTTATTTGTTGTTATAGCAGCCATTGTAGTACACACTCTGTGAAAATTTCAAGGATCTACCTATTATGGTTAAAAAAATACAGCCCTGTGACATAGACTGGCGGACATTAGAGCCTTAGTAATAGGGTCCAGTTGGCACTCTTTGGGTACGGAACCCTAAAAAGGACTACAATCAATTTCGTACAAAAAATATTTTCTTTTGACTCAGTGTTATCTGTCGTACTGAGTGACAGGATCGTTCGAATGATAAACGATGCGAGATCTCCTGCCTTTACACCCATAGATACGGGTTTTTCTGTTCCATTACCGTTATTTATCATAACGGTATGATATATCGGTTTTTTTATTGTGAGCTCTTCCTTGTTGAGATTTTTATCAGGACCAAAATAAATTCTTAAATGAGACTAGCAAATACCAGGGAAGCATAGTACAATAGGGAGGAGGCCTATACTTAGCAATGACTGGAACAAGGCTTAACTATGATGATGAAAAGAAAGTCTGTGATGGTGTCGGGAATCAAAGTTTGCACATGCATTTTAAGCGGCAGGTTGGAGGTTAAATATTCTCACATCTGTCAATATTTTAAGAAGTATGTGTGATTCACGGTTAAGGGGGAAGCGCTAGGTTGCCCGCGAAATAATTTTTTTCTTAAGTTTTTTGCAATTTGCAGGTCAGTGTCAGCTTGTATACAGAATTATAGTCATTAGATACAACCCTCTAAGTTCACACAATCCTATTGATTGATATTTTACTAAATTGTCATTAAATAGGATTATATGAACTTAAACTTAAAAAAGAAATTGATGATTTTAATTATTGTAATTCTGTAAATACATACTCATTGTTCAATACAATGTGAACATATCGCCGTTATACAGCGAAAACCAATTATCTCGAGATTTTGTGAAAAATGACCTATCAGTACTATCCTACTTTTTTTTCGTGCTCTTTCGTCTGCGAAAACACATTAAAGCTAAGTCGCATATTCTTTGAGATAGTCAATCGGAAGACCAATTATTTCGAACACTTCCAAGAATATTTCTCATGCACAAAAAAGTAAACAGAGATAATTATGACTACTAAAGATTTTGTTTCAATGACATTCTTTTAAAACGATTTAGCCGGCTTTACCTCAAGAGCACTTTCACAATTTAGTTTTTTTTCTCAGAAAAAACCATTTAGGAAGATTTAATTTAGTACATTAAAGATTTTTTCTACAGATAAAAACATTTATAAAAGTTTAAATCAATTATAAAATGTATTCTGCGCAATTTTGCTAGTATGAAAAAGATGTTTATCTAATTAATTGGTATTCTCTGAGGATATTTAACGCCAGTGCCACTTGAAATCACTAAAACGAAAAACGATTAAACCACTTTACAACCGCGCCCCGCGCTGTGGCGCTAGCATCTGTATCGTTTATACTTGTTTCTCTTTCGTGCACGTGCACTACGGCAGCAGATAAATTGAGGTTTTTAATTTTGGATTCTTTAAACCAAAAAAATACCAATGTCTGATATGCACTAAGTAAGCTCATGGAGATGAATCTAATAATTCCAATCTGGAAGTGGAACACCAAGATCACATAGCTATAAAAGAAGCTTTTAACAATGTAAAAGCAAAAGATGAAGAAAGGGCTAGTATGGAAAGGGAATTTGTGTCAGTATCGTTGCATTTACAAGCAATTCTGTAGATTCCTAGTAGTGACATTGGTCTTTTATATTACATGTATCGCTACCCCACTGAGCAGCTATACAAAGAAAATGAAGTCCTGACAGTGCGCCAACTATTTATATTGCACATTCTCTTGAAACAACATACACTCTTGGATTACAATCCAACGCTGTCCAGGGGGAAAAGACGATATGACCCAGTGGAGCGCCATCATCTACGTCACAAAACTATTTTTGCAAAGCGTTTCTTTTGCTACCTAGGTGGCTACTTATATAATAAAACTAATAATGTGTTACATATCTATAGTCTCACAAAGCATAAATGCAAAAAGAGGCTAACTGACTGGCTACTAAAATTAAATTATAATGATACTGAAAATATCTTTACAAAGACCTAAACACAGAATCACACACTCTAAACACACCCACACACTTACACACCCACACACTTGCACACCCACACTTGACACACCAATCAATCACACATACTGTACACATCTACTAACATTTGTCTCGCATACTTAATCTAGATATTAATTAAAATAAAAACTATAAAATGTCATACCTTACTACATTCTGTCAGCGCGCATAGTACATAATGTGTAAAATGAAAATGTAAAAGGGGTGGGATCCTGGTGTCCTGAAACACAGGCCACGAGCCTAACTTAGGCACCAGTCTCCCACAATATATACTCAACTGAATTATATGTCATTGTCAAATCTGACCGATGTAAAATAACATGTATATTGTGGTGAGAAAATAAAGTTTTATTATTATTATTATTATTATTATTATGTATAAGAAAATTTACACTATATAATTTAACAATTTATAAAAGCGCTTTACCTAGAAAATGCTTTTTGCTTCACATGGACCGAAATAAACGGAAAAATGGGAAGTTTTGAGATAGGTATGATTTTGTACAACTATGTAGTCGGATGCATACCGAATTATGTACCTGAAGTAAGCTTGTGTTGAATTTTTACTATGGACCGTACAAAAAAGATTTGTTTTAAATATTATTGAACAAAACTTCTTAGAAAGCGGAAAATCGTACATGAAGGCAGACTCGATGCATAGCAGTATCTAAGCGACAGAGAAAAATACAGCAATCTATTCTATGTCCGATTGGATTAACGTATTCAAAAGAGCAAGATCTAAAAATATGTACAAAAAAGACAACAAAAAAGTTGTGAAAGAACCATACAAAGTCAAAGAATTGAAATATTTTGAATTTAAAGATTTGAAAGGACTATCGGACCAAATTCTGAAAAATACAACTAGGTTAGGTTGTAAAATGGTTAAAGATAAAGCGATTGAGGTATATATTAAAGGAGAGTCGAAAATATTTTACAATTACAACATGTCTGAATCTTTTTCCATAATAGACGTTTCTAAATAATTCGGACAGAAACACGGATTGGGAAAATATAGAACCGCAAACACAAAAAGAGCATGATTATGGTACAAGAAATAAAAAGAAAAAGACTCCCGAAAATATTTCGTATAGAACACCTGAAACCGGTATAACAGAATATTTTCCTGACGAGCTTCTGCAGCTTTACAAAACTACTTTAAGGATCAGTGCTGCCAAAAAAAAGACTTGTTACAACTGTGTGACAAAGGCGTTATTCCGGAAGAGCTCCATGGTTGGTTTCAAGGGTTGAATAGTAATGTTGCATGCAAAGACATGTTACTTGATTGCACTGTATCAGACGAAGATCCTGCTACATCTTCAGATGAGGATTAAACAACTTTTTTAGTAACAAAAACTACTTTTTGTTATTTCATTGGGAATAAATTCATTAAAAACAGTTTCCAGTACAGGTAAAACCAAGTAAATTTTTGAATTTTTGGTTTTATATTTAATTCTATGAACAAATACGACTTTAGACTCAATGCACTTTTGTAAACAACCATAATACAATTGGTTTATAACATTTACGATGGTGTTATCTAAGTTGTTTCTCGGTAAATTACAATAAATAAAAATTCTACATATTCAGGGAAAACCAATTAAATAGGGTACCCTATGAACGTTAAGATAGTTTTTGGTTTAAACCAATAAGTAAATTATAATTAGTTATGTTATAGTCACTAAACGATAAATTATACTATCGTATATAACCTTAATTATTTACATAATCATGGTTCATGTAAGAAATATATGTCGTTAAAATTTTAATTGCATTTTTTTCAAAACTGATTTTTGCGTAATAATTGGTTTTCGCTGTTTAACGGCGATATATTTTGATATTTTGAAACATTACAAATTGATGCAATTAATTGCAGTAATTTATAATGATTTAGGATCAAATCAAATTAAATATTATTATATTCTTTTATGTATGCAACACTGTTGTACCTTAAAAATGATTTTTAAGTGTGGCAACACACACCTTTCTTAGTCCCTGTATAAACTGCTTTGAGTGTAACCCACCATTGTTTTCTCATTTAATTAAAATAAAAGCAAATTCCATATTTTACTTTCTCTCTGTGTATAATTTCATACACTTGTTATGGTCGCGAATCATATTTTGCTCAACGTACAAGCTGACACTGACCTGCAAATTGCAAAAAACGTAAGAAAATTAGAATTTCGCGGGCAACCTGGTGCTTCCCCTCTTAAGGAAAATAATTGTGCAAAACTGAACTTACAGGCGAGTTTTCTCGTTATTTTATGTTGCGTTGCGTTCGCTTAGTTGAAAAAAAATACTGATCACAAGTTCGTAACATAACATCACACCTACATTCCCCGGAAGGTTAAGCAGAGGTTTACCTATAGTATACCCACATATCGCCAGTTATGGTTAATTCCCATGTAATAGAGGGTGAGCCTTTTGCCATCAACCGGGCACAAATCCAGACTCCGGGTTGCTACTGAGAAGTTTCAGATGAAAAAACCGAATAATACTGCCCTACCCGAGAATCGGACGTTCATGGAGGACCTCGCTCATGAACGCTAGTGCTCAGCAGCGCACTTGCCACAACTAGATCATTTTTATTTTATTTTTATTATTTGGGAAATCATCAAATAACTTCTCCCGCTCTGGGCGGAGCGGGCGGGCGTGTCAGACTTTGACTGGATAAAACCCACCCATGTTCCTTCAGTTGCCTGTGCGCCAGGGCCACGGTAATACCTTCGAACAATCCGCAACCCCGGCAGGACAACTAGATCAATGAGGCAGTTTTATTATGTTTTATTGTTTAGTATATATAGATAGATAGATAGTAGAGTATTTTTATCAGCCTTGCAAGGTTTTTTATTTATTTATTTTAAGCCACAAATAAAAACAAAATAAACACAAACAGACTAGTAATAGGAATTCGGCCGCCATGTTGTTTAGATAAAAACAATTTCATTGATATTCAATTAATTTGTGTTTGTTTGTCGTCGGGCTACAATCGTATTCGTTTGTTTTTTTCTTTTTTAGTTTGAGTAGAGTAAAATAAAGAATTCATTGTCTGATAGATTCTCGCGCAAAAACAAGAAAACGCTATCAATTTAATGATTTAATTTTGATCTCCAATAAGTTATGTAAACCGATTACTTGCGGGGTAATTGCGCACCAACAGTAGGAATGGCTTTCATTTTGACAGTTCAACAACATTCTTTGCGTTATTTACGTTCTTGAGCAGATAAATTTTTCGAACATAATTATGAAGCAATGGATTAGCAATAGGCTTCAATATGATTCAGATTGTGATAGATAGTGTGTTACGTAATTGTGGCGCTGATATGATGGTAAAATTAAAATAAAGTACGAATAGGCATTTTCTACGCGATGATTTAATAATTCAGACATAATTCGTTTACAGTAATTTGTCTATTAGACTGCCTCATTGGTCCAGTGGTCGCAAGCGCTACCGCTGAGCATGAGGTCCTGGGTTTGACTCCCAGGCCGGGCAAAGTGTTATTGGGTTTTTCCATCAGTAATTTGTCAGTAGCAGCCCGGAGTCTGGATTTGTGCCCGGTTGATGACATTAATAGGCTCTCCCCCTATAACCCTATTACATGGGACTTAAATATAACTGGCGAAACGTGGGTGTACTATAGGCACACCTCTGCCTAACTCTGCAGGGATTACAGGATTGATGTTACATTGTTTTCATTGGAGTGTTTGGGAGATGGGTGCTGAGCTTGAAGGAAATGATATCATAGACCATTTAGTTAGAATATATTAAGCTAAACTTGTCATAGACGAAGTTTGCTTCTTTTTTTAAACTCTAATGTTTTTAACAATAAAATCCAGTTTTTTCAATTAATTGCGTATAGCATCCAGTAGAAGTTGTTATGTTATTAAAAGTACACATCACGCGTTTTTTACCTGCCTTTATCATTGTGTATTATCTATCTAAAAATATTTCACACTCCCCAACTTGTTCATAAAGTTACGTCATAAACATGATACAAAAAGTGAATAAACAACTTATTTTTCTATTTTCCGCAAATTCTTAATATCTCTTGACATTTTTTGTGATACAATTATGCTAAAGTTTCACAACAGGTACTAACTCGACGCCATATATTTTTTAACCGACTTCACAAAAAGGAGGAGGTTCTCAATTCGTCTGTATGTTTTTTTTTTTTTTTTTTTTTTTTTTTTTTTTTATGTGTGTTAGCTCATAACTTTTTTCTGGGTGAACCGATTTGGATGATTCTTTTTTTATTTGATAGGTGGTGCTTCACATGTGGTCCCATTTAAATTTGATCAAGGTCTGACCAGTAGTTTTTGAGTTATCCTTAATACTGCAGATTTTTTCGACTTAGTTTATATGGATGATGTGTTAATAATTTCCTGTCACTGTTATTTACACACCAAGTAGTGGTATACGAATTTGTGTGGGGTAGGTACCGCAACTAAAAAGTGAAAAATAAAAACTTTTTTACAAAAACTTTTTTACAAAAAAACAACCGACTTCCAAAAAAAACACTAAAAGACGTGTAAAATAACTTTCATTTCGGAAGTCGGTGCCTTTGGTTTTGTATTTTCGTGTTTGGCCACCGACTTCCGAAATGAAAGTTATTTTACACGTCTTTTAGTGTTTTTTTTGGAAGTCGGTTGTTTTTTTGTAAAAAAGTTTTTATTTTTCACTTTTTAGTTGCGGTACCTACCCCACACAAATTCGTATACCACTACTTGGTGTGTAAATAACAGTGACAGGAAATTATTAACACATCATCCATATAAACTAAGTGGAAAAAATCTGCAGTATTAAGGATAACTCAAAAACTACTGGTCAGACCTTGATCAAATTTAAATGGGACCACATGTGAAGCACCACCTATCAAATAAAAAAAGAATCATCCAAATCGGTTCACCCAGAAAAAAGTTATGAGCTAACACACATAAAAAAAAAAAAAAAAAAAAAAAAAAAAAAAAAAAACATACAGACGAATTGAGAACCTCCTCCTTTTTGTGAAGTCGGTTAAAAAAACAACCGACTTCCAAAAAAAACACTAAAAGACGTGAAAAATAACTTTAATTTCGGAAGTCGGTGGCCAAACACGAAAATACAAAACCAAAGGCACCGACTTCCGAAATTAAAGTTATTTTTCACGTCTTTTAGTGTTTTTTTTGGAAGTCGGTTGTTTTTTTGTAAAAAAGTTTTCATCTTAGACATCGAAATTCAATGTCTATGATAGTTGAATACGATTATTTCGATATCTTATGACAGTTATGACGAGCAAGAGGATATGTTAAGGGTTTACGATATTTAGAGGCTAGTTAGCTGTATATAAGTAAAGGATATGTGTAGATAGTGCGCTCCTGTCAGTTGATGACGTGATATACTTACTTACTGCAACCACCATGTGGTTTTACAAGTTTAGTGTTAAAATGGCTTTGTTTTCCTACCGTCATTCATTTAAGTGATAACAATGGAATGATAAACCAACAAATTTAAACATAACATTCAAATCAAATCAAAATATTTTATTTCTGATAAACCAACATGGGCACTTATGAAACGTCGGAAGCTAGGTGCATGGTTCCAATTGGTTGTTTCCTATGGAGAAGAGCCGGCAAAAAACTCCACGGTTACTCTTTTAAAAATAAGGGCTTTTACAATGTTTCAAATTACAGTGTTGATAGATATGGGAGGACAGTGTAGGCCTGTCAACGAGTAACAGGTACTCAACAAAATATAAAAAGGTCTACAAATCTACAGTCTACAAGTTAGGCCTACAACGTTCTCGCATTCAGAAAATATAGAAGAATCTATATAAAAATAAAAGCCTATTTAAACCAAACGACATGACTGACATTACGTTTGTAATCCCAGAAGCGGACTCACTTCTCAAATTATGTTCCTGTGTAAATGTGTTAATCATATAAAATAAGCCAAGCAAGCCTGTATTATCTCTAAGCAGGCATAAATCCTGAAATTCTTACGCTTTTAAACGATAAATAGAACCGTGTGATACTATAAATCATAATTTGAAAACGTTTCAATATTGGCAGTCGGTAACAATTTCTCATATCGGCCGTCTGCCGCCGGTCGTCGCCGTGAGTACGGAATATAAACTGAATTTCAGCGTCAACGCCGTATTTAGGTGATGCTAAGTAATGTGAGTGAAATATCTAGGTATACGGAAATATCTGGTTTACTTGTAGTTGAAAGATATTAGCGAATGATACACTGGTTTTCTGACCCTTGTTTAAGAGCAATGCTCACAAACGAATCACGTTAAAAAACTGAGCAATGTTATATTAATATGCCCTAAAATTTAGTTTAAAAATCATACAGATATTGTCCTAAAAGTTGATAAATCGTAATTGTACACATCATTAAAAAAATAAGTAAATTATTTATAATAATAAAATTACTTTATTAAAAACCTCGTACGCAAGAGCGAGAGAAGTTGAAGATTGGTCTAGAATCATCTAGCTACAATGATCTTTATGGACAAAGTGATTAACATCCAATGTCCCACATTCTTGAAACATTTCTCGACACGTCATAAGAAGGAGAGAAGATTTTGGACAAAAAACACGTATTATATCCTACTATCCTAACATATATTATAAATACGGAAGAAGGTTTGTTTGTTATTATAATAGGTCTTTACCTATGAAATTGCCGTTTTGTATGAAAAAATTTAAACGAATTTTTTTCATGAATTTTTTATTTGTATTAATCGAAGTAATCACCCATGCAATCAATGCATCTTTGCCATCGCAGTGGCAGTTTATTGATGCCCTTCTTAAAGAAATCAGCTGGACGGGAGGCAACAAATTCTTCAAAGGCATTTTGTACTGCCTCTCGGGTATTAAATTTTTTTCCCGCCAAGAAGTTATCCAAATTCTGGAAAAAGTAGTAGTCTGTAGGCGCAAGGTCTGGTGAGTAGGGCGGATGACGGAGAGCTTCCAACCCCAGTTCTTGCAACTTGGAGACCGTCTGCTGTGCAGTATGAGGTCGCGCGTTGTCGTGCAGGAGCAGCGGAGACGAGCGATTGACCAATGCTGGTTGGAGATGCGCCAGCTTCTCCATCATTGTGTTCAGTTCTTCACAGTACACATCTGCAGTAATGCTCACCCCGTTTGGTAAGAAGCTGTGATGAATCACACCGGCGCTAGACCACCAAACAGTGACCATCACTTTTCTAGGGGTAAGTTTTCGTTTAGGGCATTGTTTAGGTGCTGAACCAGGATCCAACCAACTTGCTGAGCGCTTACGGTTATCAAACAGAATCCATTTTTAATCGCAGGTAACAATGCGGTTCAAAATTCCTTCATTTGTGTGTCTGTTGAGCAGTGCAAGGCACGTCTCGACGCGTACTTCGCGCTGGCGATCATTGAGTTCGTGGGGCACCCATTTGTCAAGCTTTTTTACCTTGCCAATTTGACGCAAATGGACCAATATTGTTTTGACGCTAACGTCGAAAGCTGCTGCTAATTCAGCCGTAGATTGTGTATCATCAGCTTCCACAATCGCCTTTAATTCGTCATTGTCGACCAAAGTCTTCGGACGACCGCGAGGTTCATTTTTCAGGTCGAAATTTCCAGAACGGAAGCGAGCAAACCAATAACAGGTGGTGCGTTGGTTTGTAGTGTTAGCTCCGTAAACGTCGTTGATGTTGCGTGCCGCTTGTGCCGCGTTGCTGCCACGACGGTACTCATATTCCATAATTACTCGAATTTTTAACGTATCCATGATGACGAAAAAGATTGAAATGCGATGAAAATGTAACACTAATCAATAAAGAAATGACTACTTTTAGAAAAAAAAATCCATGTTTTTAAAATAAAATTAATTTGAAATTAGAATTCTTAGCCAAACAAAAATTATTTTGATTTGAAATGGCCAGTACTGCAGAACGGCAATTTCATAGGTAAAGACCTAATATAAAGATACTTTACATCCTGGAAGTACGTTGCATGAATCAAAACAGTATTCTGTTCACGACAAGTTGTGCACAATTTCTGAGCAGTAACCTAACAAAAAGTACTAGGCTTGCATGAATTCACGATAGTATTTCAATCATTAGTATTATACTACTAATAGTATTTCAATGGGCACACAGATAGTTTAAAACCTGCGGGGTAATTGCGTAACACACTAACAGTAGGAATGGCTTTCATTTTGACAGTTCAACAACATTCATTGCGTTATTTACGTTGTTGAGGAGACAATTTTTTCGAACATATTAAGCAATGGATTAGAAATATCGTTCAAGATGATTCAGATTCTGATTGATAGCGTGTTTCGCAATTAGTGTGCTGGATTAACACATAGGATACTTTGATCAGAGTAGTACGTTCCTGTGGGGTAATTTCCGAACTCCACGCGGGCGAATTCGCGGGAAAAACCTAGTAATGATATGTATAAACATGTAATATTTCTTATGATTAAAACATGATGTACTACAGCTAAATACTTTTCTATATTGTCAAGAATTCACTGACTAGATCGTAAAAAACACAAAACTGTCAACACAAGATCAAACGCGTCGCGCTGCTCGAGCAAAATTAATGGCGGATTGTTTCACTCCTTCGTTCAAAAACTTCACTGACAACCGCTCGAAGTAGGTTCACTCGGTGTTGCCAACAATTTTTTAAATGATGTTTAGTTGAGTTAAGAAATTTATTTATTTATTAACTTTAATTAACAAGCTTAAACGCGACATACAAAAAAAAAACCGGTTACAACATAATAGAAAACAAATAATTCACAACACTTACATAAATCCCTTTCACAGTGTCTCTGATGTGCCAATAAAATTTTGGTCCGCAAACAGACCGTTTGTTGGATTAGAATTTAAGAAATCATTATGTCCGGCCAGTGCCGAGTGAGTTGAATGTGTAAAGAAACTACTGAAGAACGAATATATTATTATCTATGTAACTCTTTAGAAATAAGATCTAGCCGGAAGGTTTAATGACAGATGGTCTGAACACGCGCTAAAATTATATTTATTGTATGTATTTGTCGCCTATTGATGTTCAAGTTTCTTATTTATCCCACTTATTTGATTTTGTATGGTACGTCGAGAATACTTGTGTTATATTGATGTTCTTAAATGTTACTAATGAAACACCTTCATGTTATGTAGGTGTTTTAGAAGGCAACTTTTAGTAGTGTGATAAAGTGGAGGCGTTTAATAAATATTACTTTTTCGTTTATTGAACTTCGGAGGCTATTTTATCTAAGCATGGCATTCAAAAAGGGCTAATTTGGACTACTGGTCGTTGGTTTTTTCTAGCTCGTTTTCTACGTTCCATTTCTACGTTTTCAACTTATATAATAGTAATTTGAAACTATCGCTGATTAGCAGTCTGGTTACCATATCAGTTCTAATTATGGCATTTTCCTGAGATATTAATCGGTCGTCTATATATAACTTATTCTATATATAACGTCTATATATAACGTTTAGAAAAATAGGCGTATTCACCGGAGTACATCAGCCATTTGTAATCAAGAGTTAATTAAACCTAATGTAAGTCTACAATTACGACTGTTACCCAGCCTTGTCAGATTACGTAAAACCTTAAAATCTATTTCTATTATATTGCTAATTAACAAATAAATTGTGATACTATTCGAGTTGTTTTCAAGGACACCTGTTAAGCTCAGCTGTACAATTCAATTGTCTTTTATGTCTTGAATAAGTTTAGTATCTCAATTACTTTGTTGATAGGTATAAAGTAGTGTCTATTTACTGCTAATTCGATTTACCAAGAAGGTTTATAGTAAGGTAACTAATTAAGCTAGAACGGTTGTTTATGTAGTTTTAAAAACAGATCGGAATGGTTCTAAGAGGTTGCATTCTAAAATGTATTGATATTGCATTATTTCTTTTAATAATACTGATTAATTAATCAAAATAGCGAAATATTTGACAGCTATTTCCGATATGGTCAACATTCAAAATACACAGCCTTAAAGTCACGAACAGTAATTATACACGCGGGCTCAGTGCACTTCGCTACGCAACTTATGACGTAGCTTTGTGCTATGGCGTAGCATATGGGCTACGGCGTAGCATATGGGCTACGGCGTAGCTCGGATTGTGCTACAGTGAAGTTAGCATTGTACTAGCGTCACCAATTTTATAGAATTTTGGTTTTCATTGGTCATAATCGTTGATTTGTAATTATTATTGAGCCATGTACAAACTAATTTTGCTGATTATCTGTTTGTTAGTCTATGCCATAGATAGGTTCCCAACCTTTTATGGACTACCGCCCCCTATAAAAGAAAAAATAATCCAATGCCCCCCCTTTACACAATAGTTAATTATACCAATTTTATATCTGTCTATCTATTCGCATAACCAGCCTATAATGGTCCCACTGCTGGGACACAGGCCTCCTCTCTTCGAGAGGGAGTGGGCTGTAATCTACCACGCGGGCCCAGTGCGGGTTGATGTATATAGGATATGTAGATGACACATGTCTACGATTTTTTTTGATTCTAGGACGGTTTCCTCACGAAGTTTTCCTTCACCGACGGTTTCCTCACAAGATGAGTGAATTTAATGAAGAAATTCGATACATTTTAAAATTTTACTACAAAAAAGGTAAAAATGCAACGCAAGCCGCGAAAAAAATTTGCGATGTTTATGGACCTACTGCAGTGTCTGTGAGAGTAGCACAAATTTGGTTTAAGCGTTTTCAATCCGGAAATTTTGATGTCAAAGATGCACGTCGCTCTGGTCGCCCTATTACGGAAAAATGGATGCCATTTTTGAAAAAGTAGAGCAAGAGCGGTAGTTACGACGTAGCTGAAGAACTGGGAATTGACCACAAAACAGTTTTGGCACATTTGAAAAAAACTGGGTACACAAAAAAGCTCGATATTTGGGTACCTCACGAGCTCACTGAAAGAAACCTAATGAACCGTGTACTCATTTGTGATTCTTTATTACGACGTAATGAAACCGAACTATTTTTGAAGAAGCTGATAACTGGTGATGAAAAGTGGATCACGTACGACAAGAACGTGCGAAAAAGGTCGTGGCCGGTCAGGCTTCACAGACTGTGGCGAAACCCGGGTTAAATCGCAACAAGGTGATGCTGTGTGTGTGGTGGGATTGGAAGGGCATTATTCATTATGAGCTGTTACCACCAGGCAGGACCATCGATTCTGAACTCTACTGCGAACAACTGATGAGATTAAAGCAAGAAGTTGAGAGAAAGCGGCCGGAATTAATCAACAGAAGGGGTGTGGTTTTTCATCATGATAACGCTAGACATCTTTAGCCACTCAGCAAAAATTAAGAGAGTTTGGCTGGGAGGTGTTAACGCATCCGCCGTATAGTCCTGACCTTGCACCTTCAGATTTCCACCTGTTTCGGTCTCTTCAGAATTCTTTAGGCAGTGTCAGGTTAACATCACGAGAGGACTGCCAAAACCACTTGTCGCGGTATTTTGATCAGAAGTCCCAAAATTTCTATAGCAATGGGATCATGTCCCTACCTACAAGATGGCAAAAAGTTATCGAACAAAATGGTACCTACATACTTTAGTTAAATGTAAATAAACTATATTAAAAAATGTTTTGAATTTTCTTAAAAAATGCGAAGAAACTTTTTCCCCAATCTATTATTAATAATCACAAATTAAAAATTTATTATCTCTCTCTCTCTCTCACTCTCTCTACCTAACGCCCCCACGAAAAGCTCCAGCGCCCACTAGAGTGCGGTATCACTCCCATTGGGAACCTATCTATACCACATCCTTAAATATGACAACAATTTTCTGACACACGCCGTATTCATTTTAAGTCCAGGTTTCCTTACGATGTTTTCCTTCACCGATTTCATTGATATCCAAGAAAACTTTGGAATACCCAAGAGTACTTGTTTTGCTCGGTATAAAATATTAAAGGAGCTACCTTTAATATTTCCCTGCATTTTTCTGTCCCAGCAGTAGAATGTCATATGAAATAAAAAAAGGGAAAAAAGGGACACGGTTAAAGACTGCTTTTTATAGCAATACCCTATAAGCAAGGGTAAAGTTGTTCATCTTACATAAATTATGTAAAATATTCAACTATTCGTATTTACAATTCAATGCATCGTTTTCTTTCAACCGTGTAACTGTACTGTGTTTTATAAGAGATATTGGAATCGAGTTCTTTTTATCATTGTTTGAAATTATAGTTTATTTTATAGTGGCTTTGGGTTTATTAACCGGTATGATAATTTCCCATTTTATTCATATTCATATCCTTATTTGAATTTCATAATGTGTGAAGATCTTACAATGGGCTTAAAGCTAAGGTACAATTACGGACCCTGTAGGGCACAGCAAAAAGTATTAAATTAATGTTTGAATTAGAATGAATACTTAATTAATTATAAATTTTAAAACGTGTCCTTGATATTAAATAACAAAATTTTAACATTTATTTTTATAGATTAAATTAAAACATATTTGATAATAAAATGTAATGTAATATTTATCTATGTAGGTATGAATCTGAATTCTAAGCGACTAACAATACATTTCTTTGTCATGTATGTATTCTTAATTGCGTAGTATGCTTTTTTTAAAGTGCGATCGATCTGCTAAAAGTGTGCATCTTTGTTGATATTTAAATTAATATGAATGGGTAAAATTTGAGAGTTTGTATTTAGGAGGTAATCTTCGAAACTTCTGAACCGATTCCGAAAATTCTTTCACTGATTGATAACTACAGTATTGCCGAGTGCCATAGGATATATTTCATGTTAAAACCAGAAATTTTACGCGGACCAATGCGCGGGTTGGAGCTAGTTATTTATATGTAAAAGTTCAACATTTGAACCCTAGTGTTGAACTTTTAAATGCAAGGCTAGAATTATGACTAAGTCAATTTCTACCTTAAAAGTGCACGCACTCATATATGGTCATCTTTTATACCACATTTGAGCTCAAAGTAAAGAATTTTCCAAACTAAATCCAAATAAAACATAACATAACATCACGCTTGTAATCCCCGAAGAGAAAGGCAGAGATGTACCTATAGTACACCCACATTTTGACGGATATGTTTGAGTCCAATGTAACAGGGAGCGAGCCTATTGCCAACAATCGGTTACAAATCCAGAATCGGAACTGCTATTGAGAAATTCCAGATAGAAAAATCGAATAACACTGTACCCGACCCAGGAATCGAACGCAGGACCCTCATTAGCGCAGGAGGAGACACCCTGGGCGTCGGGAGTCGATAGCCGACTCCCAGCCACCGTAGGCGCGGGCTTGCGGACGGCGAGCAATGGGCAGCTAGCCGTCCGGTAAGGACCAGGCCCGGGTCGACGGCGCGTTCTGTTCCACGCGCGCCTCAAAGAGATGTCAGCATAATTGATGGGGTCCGATAGGGCCGATGCCTGCCGGGGTCGCGGATTGTTCAAAAGAGTTACCGTAGCCCTGGCGCACAGGCAACTGAAGGAACACGGGTTAAAGGTTCCAATAACTCCACCAACCAGACTAAATAACAAAATTTTCAACTTCTAACTCTCCTAAATTGCATGAAACCAGTTTTTATAGACATTTGGTCGTCCATATTAGTTCGAAATACTTCGAATGCGGTAGACAAATGGTACAATTTGTTCGACGGAATCCAAATATGTCGGCGTCGCTGTAAGCTACCATCATTTGCTGCGGCGCGGCGGCAAAAAGTTAATGTTGATTTACTGCCGCCATTAAGATGTCGAATTTATTTTCTTCGTTCCGATTAAGCTGAGTTTTTGATGTAATAAATCAGTTTCTTTAGATTACATGAAGGATTCTGGTGGGTTTTTAAGACGAAAACTAACAAATTTGTTGTTGATCGACTTCGTTTTGATGTTAGTTTTGCTACATCATAATTATAACTTTTAAATGAGAGATTCATACTTTCATTATGAATACGTAATTGGTAATATTTACCATAATTAGAAATACAAATAAAACAGAAACAAATGAATTTCGTAATTCAGCATTTTTTTTTAATAACCGACGAAATAATTCTACGCTTTTTTTTGCGATTACGATGTTGGTCCCAATGTCGTTCTTCAGTTTGATGGTCTGTACGACGCCCATAAATATAACCCCACATTTCTGATACACGCTATATAAGGTTTCAATTACAGAAATATAATATATTAGCATAACGCAAGATGGTCCCATGGAGTTGTTCAGTTTGTGTACATATCAATATGACCGAACATGATCTATAATATCCAATTGCTGATGCAAGCTGGCAAGTAATGAATTCCACAAGCATAAAACACAATTTCCGATTTCTGATAGTACATAATGAATTCCACAATCGGACAAAAGACATAAAATTACTATGAAAACAGCATTCAATCCCTTTCGGAGGGTAGTTCATTAATTTTCCGACTTCATTGTTCGGTAGTTGCATAATGAGTTAATATCTCAATTGCGCATCGAACAGTTGAACGTCCTTTATATGTTTTATGATGAAAAAAATATCGGGTAGTATTGAAGGCAATCTTTGGCTTGGACGGATTCCAAGTGATTGTGAGAGTTACAAGGATATTAAGCTTTTCTTTGTGGGTAATAAATAAGATGAATCATTACAAAAATACTTTTAATGAAGCCGAGAGTCATTTGTTATTCACATTATTGTGATCATTTATTTGTGCTGGACTATAGTCCAGCACAAATAAACCCGAACCCAGCCGCCCGTAACCAGAAAGTTCCCGGGTATACCCGGGAACTTTCTGGTTACGGAGATATTGAAGGTACCAAAGTTCCAACATTTTTGACGATACTTAGTTTGATATACAGAATACGTAATGACGGCTTCGTTAAGGATGTTTTGACATCCTGTATAAGTACCTTAATACTATTTTTAATTTAGAAGTTTATATTTTTTTTTGAAACCTTGCCCAGCACTAGGAATTTCTCCTGTATTTTGGGTGCGTTTACAAACATTCAAACTCACATACACAAACAACCAGACCCTACTTGTAGGTCATACAAACATTTGTTCCGTGCGGGAAACGAACCCGCGACACGCAGCGCAGCAGGCAATCGCTTAACCACTGCGCCAACCTTGCCATCAAATTTATATAAATATATGAACAACTAGTTACAAGTAGGCATGATTGACTGGTAGAAAATGCTTATACATTAAGTCCTTCTCTGTATATTTGTGTGTAGTTTCTCTTTTTTTTTTACAAATACGACTACATGAGTACACGGTACTATTTGCTAAACGTTTTATGTATGGACCCTTAAAAAGGGAGTGAAATTGGTAGAAAACACAATAAGGGAAAAGGTCAATGACTGGCACGTGACCTGAATAAGGCGCGTTTACAATAGTTTGCAATGACGTCACACATGTTGGACCAACATGGTTTTTGAAGGTGCCTAAGATTCGCTGAATTTTGAAGATCGAGTTATCAAACCAAATTGATTAAATGATTAAGCAACATACTATCGCCACTGTGGATAGATTTTCTAGATCGATAGACCTTGATATTTATTGGTCGTTAATAGGAGCAAATCTGTAAGAAGATCACAGATCTAATTGATCGTCAAAACACAGAATATTGAGCAGCAATAACGATCGACGATAATCGAGCAATTTATATAGGCACCTTGAGACAGCTTCATAAAGCCAAGTTTTGGAAAAATTAATGACCTCAGTTCTATCGACGTTTCCCAAAGTTGTGAGGGCAACTCGGTGGGTTTAATCAGAGATCTCGGAACACTTCCCGTTGGAGATCAGCTCTGAATTATAATAACTGAGTTTATTCTCTATATATAGGCTGCTACGGACTGGCGCAACGCAACTCTGGTGGAACAATTCTTTTGAAAACTTCATGGTAATTGTTCTACCGGAGTCGGGTCGCACTGCCGCATCGCACCTGTTTGCAATCCGTATCCATGCAATACTAGGAGAGGTCTTCTCCATTGCATGCTAGTTTACCCGGTCTTGAGCCTCCCGCATCCAGCTCTTGCCTGCTGGTTTGACCAGGGCATCGGTCCACCTGGCTCGTGGCCTACCTGCACTTCTATGGCCATTTTGGGGTCTCCACCTTCTTACCCCATATACTATCCAGTCTGCAGCATATGTGGCCTGCCCATTTCCACTTTTTCCATGCTAGCACCATGGCTATATCGGTTAGCTTCATACTTCTTCGAATCTCTGTATTTTTTATATGATCATGAGGAGAAATCCTAAACATTGATCTTCCATAGCTCTTTGAGTTACTTGGACGAGGAGGATGTATTGCTCAAAAGTACGATGCTTCAGATTCCGTGGTATGTTGCTCTTAAGCACATCGGAGAACTTGTCAAAAGCCCCTCAGCCTACTATTCAGCTGTATTTCTTACTAAATATTACGCCCGTAATCCCCGAAGGGTTAGGCAGAGGTGTACCTATAGTACACCCACATTTCGCCAGTTATGTTTAAGTCCCATGTAATAGGGGGCGAGCCTATTGCCATCAACCGGGCACAAATCCAGACTCCGGGCTGCTACTGAGAAATTCCAGATGGAAAAACCCAATAACATTTTGTTACTTAAAGAAATAACACACATATCAAATCGGAAAGGGATCGACTCCGTATCGAATCTAGTCATTCAGTATTCTTTGTACGAAATTCCCTACTGCAACGCACACTAATCGGAATCGTAACGTAATCGCCTCGCCTTGGGGTCGGCGAGCCGTAAGCGCGGCGTCACCTAGCTGTAGCTGAGTCGATGTAGCGGAGCTGCTGATCCGCTTTGGTTATACGAGTATGCTTACGTTAAGTTGACGCCTGTTTGACAGCGAGGCTAAAGGCGATACGGTGCCGATTCCTTTCCGAGCTGATATGTGTGCTATGACCTTTAGTCGCCCGGAAATCGATAGAGATGTGTAAAACTGTTTTCCAATTCATATCGTCGATTTAATAAGTGTAAACTTGATTTTATGGACGTAAAATAATATCATTGGTTCATGAAGCGGTGTTTTGCACAGAAAATACATTATATCACACGGTTACTATAGTATCAGTCATTGAAAGATTTCTTGGATGTCTTGAACGATATTTGATGGCTGTAATTTGCCGCTTAGGACAGAAGGGAGGCTATTTATGGTGCGAGTTAGGGTATACATGAAGAATGTGTAACAAAACTCACAAGTGTTATTCGGCTGGTAACATTCATGTAGGTTTGTATTTTTTTTTACACTGTTACAATTAGATAGGAAATTGTAGGTAGAAAAAGAAAAGAATATTCCATATTTAAATAAACAAACAACAATAATTATACCAAGATAGTCTTGTTGGCGCCTTCTTGTATGGTTGATCTATCCCATATTGTTTTATTTGCGATAAGCAGAAGTGAAATAAACTTATTATTCATATTACGTGGACATAGTTTAAACCAGTGATCTAACACAAGTGTCTGCTTATAATATCACCATTAATACTTGAATTGAGCACAAATACATGAATGATTATGTGGTATCGGCCCCGACTTACGAGTTGTAGGTTGTGGGTTCGAACCCAGGTAGGCGCTTTACTTTGAGTTAATAATTTCATCACCACTGCTCTCAAAACGGTGAAGGAAAACATCGTGAGGAAACCGGCATCTCCTAGAATCAAAAATTCAAGACATGTGACATCTACCAACCCGCACTGGGCCCGCGTGGTGGATTACAGCCCATTCCCTTTCAAAGAGAGGAGGCCTGTGTCCCAGCAGTGGGAACATTATAGGCTGATTATGCTACATGAATGATAACTATTTTTTTATTTAATTTCAGGTACCGTATGCATGACCGTAACAAATGGTTGCCTGAAAAGAGTGATAAGGCACTGGAGAGCTATTTTAAGGTTAGTTAATTGGTCTATATACAACATGTCCCGGAATTAACACACACTACCAAACACCCCAATTAAAATATTATGTTATAAATGATAAATGATAAATGATTTTATTTCTGTAAGTAGGTTTATACAAACACTTACACGTCAATCATGTTTTTAAACTAGATGAGGTCGGCGTTTCCTATCTGACTACTCTGAGAAGAAAGGCCGAAACAAACTCAGAGGTCACAGTCTCTTTTAAAGTCCAGACATAATCTTGGTCAGATCATGTGAAGACCATGTAGATTGGTATCTGAAATGGTCTTTTGAGGAAAGAACCACACCGATTGAGTGAACCTGTCCAGTCAGTGCACGCATTTGTCAGTAATCGTGCAGCTCAACTCATATAATATATATAATAATAATATATATAATATAATAGATAATAATAATATAGATAATAGATATAATCATAATACATGTCACTATTTTTACTATTATGTATAAAACATAGTTTATTTATTAAATTAGTTATACTGATTGTGGGAGAAAAGTGTGGTCACATTACGAATTTACGTACGGGCACGTATAAGGGTCTAGCGTAGTAGATTCTTCGTCCATTTTGGTTTGTTTTGACTGTACAGCGGAAGTGTGACTGTACTTTACGTAGTTTTAATTATTTTGATTATAAACAATTACCTATATTAAAAATGACAGAAATCGAATCAGTAAACGATTCTGAACAAACTACTTTTTTTTTTTTTTAGATGGTTTTTCTCTAGTCTAGGTCAGAGATGGCAGAGACAAGTCGACGATGGAGAAAAAAAATCATATAATGTGCATCGATTCAGTTATACATTGTAGAGAAATATAATATCTTTCACCAGCACACACAGGATGTATGTGGGTGAGTTACAGGATATTACCTATAAGAAATATTCTATTTCTATTTTAGTAAGCATTAAGAGGAGTGTCCTGTTACATCAATAATACCTTGTTAACTTGTTATTCCTGCTGCTACCTACGTTTTTTGTTATTAATGCTCAGATGGATTAAGAATAATGATTGTAAATATTTTCTTAATTACGTGTAGCAAAAGGGAGAGAGAGGCTCGTGGCTAAATAATAACAGCCACACAGGTCGATCGAAGGTTAAGCTACGCTTGCCGTGGTTGGTTCGTGGTCATCAATTACATATCGAGACCCCACCGTGCCTCGGAAAGCACGTTCAGCCGTTGGTCCCGGCTATCATTCGTAGATCTTTGGCAATCGTTATGGGTAGTCAGAAGCCCGAAAGGCTGACAACCGGTCTTGCCAACGGTTATCGTGTTATCCAGTAACTGGGTTGTGGAGGTCAGATAGGCAGTCGCTCTATGTAAAACACTGGTACTTAGCTACATCTGGTTAGACTGGAAGCCGACTCCAACATAGTTGGGAAAAGGCAGGCAGTTTGAGGTGTAACAAAAGGCAGGCAGATTGAGGTGTAACAAAAGGCAGGCAGATTGAGGTGTAGCAAAAGGAAGGCAGATTGAGGTGTAACAAAAGGCAGGCAGATTGAGGTGTAACAAAAGGAAAAAAATATTTCATCTATTACTGGTGACCCGCCCCTGCTTCGACGTCGAGATTTTTAATATATAGCACGTGCATAATACTGTCTATGCATTTAACCTAATCTCATAACCATGGATCTTTTAACCACAAAAACAAATCACCAACTCGACACATATCGACAAAACTCGGCCAAACCAACCTCGAGCATGGATAGGAAGTTCGCACGAAGTCGCACGGCATCGGATGTATAAATAGTCCCAATTAATTAGTCTCGGGGACTCTTTGAGAGTTCTAGCTAACTCCGGAATACTTCGGATTACCGATATATTATTTATACGGATTAACAGGTGGGAGTTCGTTCAGAAGTTAAGAATAGGAGTGGCGGATCGTGTTAGAATGATACGGTAACTATTAAACACTGAGTAAACTTCGGAAGTCAGTGTCTTTGGTTTTGTATTTTCGTTTTTTGCAACCAGCTTCCGAAATTAAAGTTATTTGTTACTTTGTAGTGATTTTTTTGGTAGTTGGTTGTAATTTGTTTAAAGTTTTTTATTTTTCACTTTTTAGGTGTTGTATCTACCCCACACAAATTCGTATACCACTACGTGCTATGTAAACAACATTACCAGAAAGTTTTATATTATAACATCATCAACATACACAAAGTGGAATTAATTACTTATTATTGAAGCTTACTCAAAAGCTACCATAAGAAAAATCAATAATATTTATAAGGAACTACTTCGTGAGGTTCCTCTACCAAATGAAAAATAGTCATGTAAATTGGCTCAGTCTCACGGAGACATCGATGAACATACATAAAAAAAATACATACAGACGAATATAGAACCTCCTCCTTTTTTGAAGTCGGTTTAAAAAGTTATCTACGAGTAAACCAAATCAAAGTAGAACGAATCGTTATTTAAACTTATCATTCTATTATTCATTAATATCCAAAGGTTTATACACGTAATTGGCTCTGTGTAACTAATTCGTTATCCCTCTATTAGTCTCCTTTTTTTCTTTTTTTCCTAACATGGCAAATCAAAGTTGTGACCTCTGAGGTCCTAGCTACTTAACCGGTCTATCCTGTGGTGCCTTAAGCTACTAACTTAAAGCCTCCAGCCAGGGGCGAATTACTTAAATTCTAGGTGACCGCACGCTAAGGGCACCCCCTGTGGGGTACGGGCCTCGGCTTAGGGCGTCACTGAGGGGAGGGCAGCAAGGTGGGACAGGCTGGATCGAATTTATAATATTATTATTAATCGGGGAAATTAAAGCTACAGGCTCAGCTACGGCGCGGGCTGGCGTTTCGTCGAGCAAGGGTCGGGGAGGGGGGACAATTACGTCGGGGGCGTTGCGTTGGACCTCGGCGGCGAGGTCGGAACGATGGCGGTCTGTGTTTGTGCACTGTACTGGTGGCCCTACTGCTCTTCTGGAGGAGGGTTGTGGGGTCATCGGGGTCGGTGAGGACATGCCTTGGACAGCGGGTATGACTGATATGGGAGGGGGTATAACTGGCAGCCTTGACAACCAGAGGGTTGTGATGTGAGGCTGCGGAATCAAAGAAACGCTTGGAAATGCGCTTCATGAATTGACTGATAGTGGGGATTTTAAGATCGAGATGGAGGTATTAGTGTCCTAGACACCTGAACAAATATATGTTGAAGAACGAAAAATAATGCCAAATTTACGAGACTAATACGATTTTCTTATTATGAGATTTTTATCACTTCCGGCGCCGTTTTCGAGAAAACCGTCTGAAAGAGACAACATATGGTGTCAGGGGGACATCGATGCGCAACGTCGTAATGAAAAAGTATAGTATTATTATTTAATTATTGTGAATCTGAGGACTATGTGGGTCACTTTTATTTTATTTTATTCACTTTTTCAGGTAGTTTCAGTGATAATCTGGCAGTTTGAGTGCTTTAAGCGGCCTACCCAAATATCTTTTCTTTGGTATTGTGCGTCGAGTGGTTGAGCTCCTTAAGTTCTGAGTTGAGCTCCACGATTAGTGACAAAAGCGTGCACTGACTGGACAGGTCCACTCATTCTGTGTGTTTTTTCCTCAAAAGACCATTTCAGACACAAATCTACATAGTCTTCACATGATCTGACCAAGATTATGTCTGGACTTTAAAAGAGACTGTGACCTCTGAGTTTGTTTCGGCCTTTCTTCTCAGAGTAGTCAGATAGGAAACGCCGACCTCATCTAGTTTTAAAAATATGATTGACGTCTAAAAGATTTTGTACAAACCTACTTACAGAAATAAAATCATTTATCATTTAAAAAAAAAACTTTTCCATACCTTTTTTGGCCGCGTAGGAATTGCACTTATCTATGAAACAGCAAATTTTTTTTTTGATAACCGACTACATATTTCTATACGAGGGGGTCTAGAATCATGTGCTGAATTTTTGTTTAGGTACAGTTTGCTCGTCTATGTCCCTGCCACCCTGATTACGGACGCAAGAATTATCTTATAACAGGCCCTGTGCCCGATGGGATAAGTATTTCCATCCTAACTTTCAACTCCTATTTAACCTATGTAGGAGATGAATGTTCTAAAATCCTTCCTTTATGCTCTTTTTCGTTACATACGGAACTCTTTTGCAAAATTTAATTCTTCTAGACCCAGCGCGGCAGCGGTTTAAACTGTGCATTGTTTGTCACTCAATAAATGAATTTCAGATTTTAATTAGATATGTAAAATTATTTCATTTTAGTCTTTGATGTACATAACACTACAAGTAGGTATGTTTTTGCTTCATAACAAACAGCTGTCACGTTCCACCAACCTAAAATTAAACAGAAACTGCACAAAACTACTTACGATTTTGCACGTACATGAGTATGTGCATAATATCAGTGTGCAAGTAGTGACTACATACGCACCTAACATTTCTCCCTCCACCAATCACAGCACAGCTCACAATGCACTGCTAGAATCAAATGAAATATCAATATTATTCGTTGAGAGATCTTTGAAACGCATCTATCTCTGTTTATAAATATGAACAGTGGAGCTGCAATATACTTGTTTGTGTTTAGACAGGCACGTTTCTAGAAAGATGGCGGGTGGTGTCGTGTTTCTAAGTTTGTTTACGGTTTATGTTTCTTGTTATAACAACGCAATTACGCAATATATTTTCTTTCAAAAGAAAGAAAATATATTTCTTTAATGAAAATTGCGTTTTTTTGGAGACTGTATTCGTCATCTCTCCTTAATATAGTAGGTAAGAGGTTTAAAGGCTGAAATAATTGTTTTTTTTTTACAGTGGGCGTTTATGGGCTGATATTTAACCTTTTGTAAACCACTAAGGCCCATTTGCCCCGCCAATCACTAAACACGTTTAGCGATAAACGAGATTAAAACATAGTTCTGTTTCTGTCAAATGTTTGAAGATGACAAAGACAGAATGATGTTTAAAACTTGTTTAGGGCTAAACGTGTTTAGTTATTGGCGGTGCTAGTGGGTCAAATTATTATAATACAGAGTATTTTTGCATTGTTTTTTCCGATCTTATCAACTTTGGTTTATGTTTAGTATTTTATTTATTTACTACTAGTGATCCGCTCCTGCCTTACCGGCTTTTTTTTTTCGAGTTGACTAAAGGCTCCCGCAAACAGGCGCGACGCGACAGCCTGACACAAAGGCGCCGCGTAGGTTTAATATTAACGTATTTTAAACATGAACTTTTCGGAATACATTCTCTAAATGATGGTGATAATTGCATCAAAATCTGTTGCGTAGTTTAGAAGAACAACGCGGTCACACAAACAGACGTGAAAAGCGACTTTAATTTACAATGCGGTGAAGCAGTCGACCGCCTCGGACACCATGGCCTATCCTGCAGCAAGAGCGCTGGTCGGATGACACGTCACGCTAGCATTAATTACATCATCCGTCGAGCTCTTGTCTTGTCTTGTCTTGCTGTCGGGGTGCCAGCTGTTTTAGAACCCAATGGCTTGGCACGTGACGATGGGAAGAGACCAGATGGAATGAACATAATGCCTTGGAAGTTGGGTAGGCCTATGGTGTGGGATGCAACTTGTGGCGGGCTGTGCTGGAGCAGCTGCTGCAGGAGCAGAAAACCTCAAACGGCTTAAGTATAACAACTTTATTGGCAGCTATATGTTTGAGCCTTTTGGGGTTGAAACACTAGGGCCTTGGGGTCACATTGTTCATCAACTATTTCGGGACATCGCCAAGCGATTGGTCGACTCTTCACGCGACCAAAGAATCAGCATTGCCACCCAACGTGGCAATGCTGCCAGCCTTTTTGGCACTTATCCCATTGACAGCGATGCGGACGAAATTTTTGATGCCCTATGAGCTCTTCCCTTATCTTATACACTTGTAAAGTAAATAGTAGCTATATATATTTTAGTTTTAGCTTGTATATTGTAATCTATGATTTTGAGATGTATTGATGATTTTGAAATACGAATTGATTTACAATGTATATAGATATAAAGTGTCCCGAGCTTTGGGAAAAATGTTTGCTTTTTTGTATCTAAAACAAAGTCTAGGTATAATGAGTACTGTGTTTTTTGATTTCCCATCGAAAAAAAAAGAAGGTATAATGACTTCAGATGAGTCTTCCGAATGGGACCCTATGCTTAACATTTATCTATCAGGATCGCGCACGACTATGCAAACAACACCTAGGTTTCTGAAGTACTCTACATAAATATATGATGAACGAAGAAATGGAAATGCAATTTTTTATTTTATGCGGCTTTTAAAGACACTAATTGATTCCATTTGTATTGTTTGATTTGTTGCGAAGAAAAATAGTAGTCGTTAAAAACAAAATAAAGAAATAAATTAATCATATTTGGGCCCAAGCACTTTAACATTGTAGGAAAATATAGATAGTAATTTTGACATCCCATTTTTATTCCAAAGCCTTTATTGAAACAGTTTTTGTTCATACAAATATACACTGTGTACTAGGGATGTATGAAAATAATAAAATCCCAATGATAACACGTAGTGTGGTGTTACATTTTGTGATTCCAATTTACAAAGCGCTATTGTTTGTCGGTGCCGCGTCGATGCTGTATCGATACCAACGAACAATTACATGCAAGCTGCTTGTTTTTATGTAAGCCTGGTACCTGAATGCTTTGTTGTGGGTATAAAAAAGTCCATAATACGTGATTTTAATTTACAAGCATTTTTAAACAACGCTCGTTGGACGAGCTATTTATTATTATCAATAATGTCTGATTAATTTAATTTGATAACCCTTCGTTATTTGTTACAAAACTGCTATTGGAACACAATTAGACTGATTGATAAGGCTGATGTATGTCTGTAGTAGGTACTTAACGAATTATTTAGATATTTGGATAAAAAACTATTTTTAAACGAGTTCGAAATCATTTAGATGCAAAAAAGAGATCTCTTTTAAGTTTCTACCAGTAACATCCAGATTTTTGGCTTCTCATATCATTATTACAACTATTATTATTTCGTTTTTTGAAGTAATAACTTGGCACAAATTTAATTTTATAAAATCTTTACAAAACTTGCCGAGGAACCCTGCAGTAAAATAATTCGATCTTTAATAAATATTTAAAAAAAATAGCTTAAGAAAACAAATGCAGTTCTTGATAAGAACTTAAAATAGATCTCTAGTTTGTATATCAATGACTTTTTACTCCTTTATAAGTAGTTTATAATCCAACCTCCTTACTTATTATTGACTGGTTGTATTCCGCGGCTTTGCCCACGTGGAGGTCGGAAATTATCCGACGGGAATGTAAAGTAAAGTATCCTATGTCCTAACCCGAGTCATTGACCTGTGTGTCGTTCATAGAAATCCTTTCAGCTTGTTAAGAGCGCATACACTGGTCCACTAGCGCCACTCCTTTAAAAAAATATTACCTCGTTATTGAGAAGGAATTTTGAAAAACGGGTCAATAAGCGACCTCGGTAAGTGTGTCAAGATTTTTCTAATACCTTTTATAAACTTTCATATTGAGACACGAAGCAACAGAATTCGATCTAAACAAAAGCGGCCACATTCATTTAGATCGTATTTTGTTGATTTGTGTCTCAATATGAAAGTTTATAAAAGGTATTAGAAAATTCTAGACACACTTACCGAGGTCGCTTATTGAGCCGTTTTTCAAAATTCCTTCTCAGTCACGAGATAATACTTTTTTAAAGGAGTGGCGCTAGTGAACCTGTGTGCGCCCTCTTAAGGCGTGAAAATACACACGAGCATACAGAGTTACAGGTGTTTAAAGTTATGACAATTTTAAACGTCAAAAAGTTCATGGTTGACAGTGATACTAATCTTGACTTAACTTAACTTTTTCTCTAACTTATCAATTAATTACTTTATACACATGCATAAAGCGTATCTATCAGCCTTCGTACCCGGAAGACTTCGCGTTGACATGTAAATCAGATAGGGTTCCGCATACCGACGGGGTCAAGCAGGCCGGACCCGAAATCATGTGTCAAGTGGCGGGCGAATCATTTATATACGTTAAGGAGGAGATAAATAAAGGGAAGGAGGAAGTCTGTAGATGTGTGGTTGTAAATAGGTACATACAAGATGTGTCTATATTCGTCATATTCGTCGTCGGGCGTCGTCGTCAGAAGGGACTGGTCATCTCTTAGCTGCCACGGCTTTGGGCACGCCACAATTGCGGCGGTAAGTCCCCTCTTTGAGGAGTGGCTTGAGAGGCGCCACGGCGTCCTCACCTTCCGCCTGACGCAGGTCCTCACCGGACATGGCTGTTTCGGGAGGTTCCTGTTTCGGATAAGGCGGGAGGAAACGCCCGGGTGTTATCATTGTGTGGATCGACCGGAGGACACGGTGGAGCATACGGTGGAGGTCTGCCCGGCTTGGGCGGCGCACCGCCGTGTCCTCATGGCGGCGATCGGCGGCGGCAATCTCTCGCGACCGGCCCTGGTCCAGGCCATGGTACGGAGCGAGAGGGAATGGGAAGCCGTCACCTCCTTCTGCGAAGCAGTAATGCTCGCGAAGGAGGAGGCGGAGCGCGTGAGGGTGAGGCAATCGTTGCGCCCTCATGCCCCTAGTCGCCGCAGGGTGAGAAACCCTGGGCGTCGGGAGTCGATTGCCGACTCCCGGCCACCGTAGGCGCGGGCTTGCGGACGGCGAGCGATGGGCAGTTCGCCGTCCGGTGAGGACCAGGCCCGGGTCGACGGCGCGTCGTGTTCCACGCGCGCCTCAAAGAGATGTCAGCATCATTGACGGGGTCCGATAGGGCCAATGCCTGCCGGGGTTGCGGATTGTTCGAAAGAGTTACCGTGGCCCTGGCGCACAGGCAAATGAAGGAACACGGGTGGGTTTTAGTCAGTAAGAGTCTGACACGCCCTTCCGCTCCGCCCAGAGCGGGAGAGGTCATTTGATGATTTCCCACCCAAAAAAAAAAAAAAAGCTGCCACGGCTTATTTTAATTTAATTTAATATTTGAATTGTTTTTGTCTTTTTGATGTAACCAATATTCTTCTGTAACTATATTTTGATTTAAAAGAGTGTTCGTAGAGTTTCTTGCTCGTTCTTCTCCATAGGTACCTACTACGCTTCGGAATGGGCAACTAGCTTCATCTTTCTGACTGACCGACCCCTTGACAATTCAAAAGTGCCTGTAGTCGGTTTATTTGAAATAAATGCTTTGAGTTTGAGTTTTGAGTGTATCTCATTTGATAATTCAGCTTTAAGAATGAAATAACGAAGAAAAAAATGCAGTTTATACTAAAACTAAAAGCCCAGTAGGTTATTGAAAGAAAACAGAATAGTTGAAAAGTTTTTTAATTATGAAATTGTCACATTATATGTGTATAGGGACAAATTAAATTAGCTGGCAAAACTCCGCAGACGTGATGGGTCAATAACTAAACAAAAAAAAAAGGTTTATGTTTTAGGGGTCAACGACCGCTGGTAGTGTTGAGACTGGAAGGATGAGCTGAGAAAGTATTTTTTATCGTAGTTAGACATCCATACCAATCACGTCTGTGAAGTTTACAAAAAAAATAACGGATATTTCAAGTGACTCTAACTGCGGCAAATGACCCACAAAAAAAAAAGAAACTACAAATACATTTATTTTTTGTTTAAATATTGATGCCTATCATATCTGCGGAGTTTCGATAGCTAATTTAATTTGACCCTGTGTAGCTAGCTAGCGATACATACCTAGTACTATCTTTTAACATTATATAGGTACAGCTATCACAGGTACAGCTATCACAGGTACAGCTATCACAGGTACAGTTATCACAGGTACATCTATCATAGGTACAGATATCACAGGTAAAGCTATCACAGGTACAGCATCACAGGTACAGCTATCACAGGTACATCTATCACAGGTACAGCTATCACAGGTACACCTATCACAGGTACATCTATCACAGGTACATCTATCACAGGTACATCTATCACAGGTACAGATATCACAGATACGGCTATCACATGTGAAACTTGTTAACGGGTGGTGATTTTATCTAATCTATTTTTTTCGTCCAAACTACAGATCGAAATAGATTGGAAGATAAAGGCAAAACTTAAAAAACAAAACACAGATTTCAAAGTCTTCATTTATTTATTTAGGATGTCCATCTAGATCAGATATTAACTAGGTGTACTCCTTCAACAAAGCTAAAATATTAATAATAGTTAAATTTGGAATAAGTTAATATTTTTTAAAGGACATTAAAGAAAAGAAAAGAAAATATAGGTAAAATTAAGAGATACTTCAAATCAAATCAAATCATTTATTTTTTGCCAACATGGGTAGGGATATAGATGTTATACATGTTTTGATAATGTTCTCCATGCTCTGCCGTCACTTGGGCATGCAAAATTTTATAAATAACAATCTACTATCAAAACACCATGCTGAATAATAATAAATATTAGAAAATTATTAAATTGGAAAATCATTTTAACCATTTTATTTTTCAATGTCAAGAAGTATCTAGTAGTCAATAATTAAATAAATGTCTTAGTAAATATATAAATAAAAGTCCTAGATAAATAATAATTATGAGTTACACGTGTCATTTCTATTATTGAATATCTGATTAATATTATTGGCCATAAGGATTTCCTTTTGGATACTCCTTCACACTATAATACACTTTATCCGTTAGAAATTCCTTAAGTTTCCGCTTAAATATGTGCAAGTTGTCAATGTCTGTAATATAACATGGCAATTTATTATAAATCTTGGATGTCATGCAATATACACTGGAATCCATTAAATAAGTTCTGCAGGGCACAGTCTGAACTTTATTTCTATAAAGTTCAGACTCTGCCCTGCAGAACTTAAATTAAATTAAATTGTTTAAACAGTTCTTATATTTAGACAGACACTTGCATATGTCTAAATTCGTAGTTTTAGCTAATGCCTACAAAGTCTTGGCACAGCAGCGTAATTTCGACTGCAGAAATGATTGTGGGCTCATCCTACATCACACGGGTCTTCGTCGTGACTTGAAATATTTCAACCAACCACTTTCGCTGTTGTAGAATTCTAATTTACCCCCAATTCCTCACAGCGTACACTAATCAATAGTAGCGCATCTGCCTAGATGTGGCAATAAATCAGAACTTGCCAACTTGCTATCTGCCACATCTGGCACAGATGGCACTGTCGCCGCGTTCCACCACTCTGTGATGACTTACGAGCCGAGTTCTCAAATATGTTGGAGGCCGTTTAATATAAGATTTTTAAAGAAAGATTGTCTTTTTCGAACTTGGAACATGTAAAGACCTACTTTTTATGGCTTGACTTCCTCCATGGTTTATTTTTTATGAATCTCTAAAAATTTATACACAATACATTTATTTGGTATAGTTAATATATAGTTTCATAATAGATTCAATAAATCGTTTTGTTTCAAATATAGAATAGTGCATTTTTTTTTTATAATCTTCGAAAAGTTTCTACGCTAGGTGGTCTAGTATCATATTTATGGCGAATTCATGGTTACAGTTTACGCACTGGTTATTTTTTTCGTGTCTATCATATTCACTATTTTAGTTTCCATCTCGTGATTACATAACATAAATAACACATACTTGTACTTACAATTACCTACTTTATTTCACTTTGGAAAACTTAACCCGACGACGATTCAAAACTTTTGCGGACACACGAAACAATAGGTTTCCAAAACAAAGAACTTTTCACTTGTTTGTAAGACTTAAACTTTGTGGGGTGAGGTAACTAATTGTGGGCCTATAGTTTTGCGTTTACTTGTTTTAAAAGAAAATCCGGTCGTAACGACGTTGGGTTATATTGGGCTACTAATGTATGCTACTACTATACTACTGTGACCTCTGAGTTTGTTTCGGCCTTTCTTCTCAGAGTAGTCAGATAGGAAACGCTGACCTCATCTAGTTTAAAAATATGATTGACGCGTAAAAGTGTTTGTACAAACCTACTTACAGAAATAAAATCATTTATCATTTATATGAAAAGTGACGCAAAAGGTCCATAATGTGGCAAACTCTTCTAGATACTTATTTCAAATCAAATCAAGTAAAACCTTTAAAAAAAGTAAAGGGTTTAAATGAAATAAAAATGTGTGTGTGTGTGTGTAGTGTGTGTATGTGTGTGTGTGTGTGTAGTATGTGTGTGTAGTGTGTGTGTGTAGTTGTGTGTGTAAATGTAAAATTAGACTGTGAATATATATTCACACTTTAATTTTTAACGACGCAAAAAGTGAATAGAAGGTATAAATCAAGTAATGGTTTACTTTGGCGAAGGGAGACCTGAGTACCGGAATTCCCAGTCAGTAGATGAAACATAACCTCCTGTATTGATTTATTAACCCCGATTGGTTTGAGCGATTTTCGGAACTAATACTGGTCAGAGGGTTAACCTAAATGGTGCCCTGACTTTGAAAGGTAGGTTTTGAGTCGAGGTGATCTTGTTGGGAGAAATTAATATAAGATCTAGCTAGTTTGAGAAAGATTTTGTTAAAAAATAACGGTTAATATGTCTAAACTATAGCGAAATCCAACAATAGTGTAGCTATTGACAAAGCTGGTAGTAAAAGCGTTGTAAATAATGCAAAAGAAAATCAGAAAATAGTGCCAAACCTTGCACGGTGAGTACATGTCCTTTAAGAGCAATGTTATGTTACCTTGGTACTTAAAAATAAAAGGCTCTGAAAAGAAATACAAAGTGAATTTTAAACGTCACCTGCAGTGCAGCGTAAAACAGGCACTTTCACCCTAACACCTTAAATTCGGCAGAAGTTATCCTAACTGCGGTCCGCGGCCGGACACCCCAACACCCGGACACCCGGACACTACACCCCGGACGGTTTTCGGACACCCGATAGTCCGCTCGCTCGCCGGATTCGCGCTCGGTATACTTGCTAAGCTTTTATCCGTTTTTCTTTTCTTTTTGCCCGTATTTAGGAGTCTGATATCCGGCGTCGAGTGCACTGTGGTGTGATTCGGAAGTTCCTACAATGTTTTCACTTCGAAATGTTTTTAAATTGTAGTCGTATTGGTTTTTGAACAAAAAGTTTTTGATGAATTAGAATTTGTGTAAGAGTTTGCATAGAATCGTTTTTCACCGTTTAGTATAGCGTCTACGTTAGTTCCATAATTTTGTTTACTGTTCAGTAAACATCAGTAGCAAAACAAAAAAAGGCTGAAACATGACGGTGGAATTAGCGAATTGACTGACAATTAGGACCGCTTTCAAAAAGAGTAAAAGATTTTTCTTCCCCCGAAAGCGGCATTATTCGCAAAGTAGGCTTCAATATTTGCTTCAGTTAATTCAGAGCTGATTCTAGATATTCTTCGGTTAATTTTCCTGAATATCTTATAAACACAGGCCATGTAAAAACAGTGTTGACAGGCCTACACTGTCCTCCCATATCCATCAACAGTGTAATTGGAAACATTGTAAAAGCCCCTTATTTTTAAAAGAGTAACCGTGGAGTTTCTTGCCGGCTCTTCCCCATAGGAAACAACCAATTTGAACCGTGCACCTAGCTTCTGACGTTTCATAAGTGCCCATGTTGGTTTATGTGAAATAAAATATTTTGATTTGATTTGATTTGACAGTCATTAAGAATGTTCATGTTCACAGTTCTTTAAGTTGTTATTACAATGAAAATGAAACAAAAATAGAAAAGCCCATACACGTAATAATTCTTATAGTTGCTATCCCTTTTCATCCTCGCTTCACATGTCGGGAATGTAAATGACATGTGCCTTCACACGTCAATTTTCCTTATTATTTCACAGCTCACCGGTTTGCTCCTGTTTAATCTTGTTCTCCTTGTTGCCTTAAACTTGGGGTGTATATATACTCGTAAGTATTATTTGTTATCGGTATTATTTTGGGGGAAAAGAAGGTTGTTCAATGAGCTTGTATTGGGATTCCTGTACCTTAAATATGCAAATAATTTCTCAGTTTCCACCGAATAATTAAAACGCAATAATTCACAGAAATTAAGTAAACACGCGTGTCATAGTTTAAAAAAATGAAACATACGATTTAAAAAAAATAGGCTTTTGGTTCTTAATTAAAAATGATTAATAAAAAATACACTTCAAAGCGAAAAATAACTTTAAGTAATTTGGGAAGTCCGGTGTCTTTGGGTTTGTACTTTCGTTTTTTGCAAAAGTCTTTTTTCGTGAAGTCGGTTGTTTTTTTTTTTAAAACGTTTTTATTTTTCACTTTTTAGTTGTGGTACCTACCCCACACGAATTCATATACCGGTACTTGCTATGTAAATAACAGTGACAGAAAGTTATTATAAGATCATCAATATACATTAGGTAGAAAAAATACGTATTATTGAAACTAACTGAAAAACTACCGAAGCAAAGTTAATAAAATTTATATGGGACCTCCCCTGAGGCATACCCTAACTATTAAAAAAGGAATCGATCTACAATTGCCGCAGATATCACGTAAGAAATGTACAAAAAAACATACAGACGAATTCAGAACCTCCTCCTTTTTGAAGTCTGTTAAAAGAAGCCTACAGAAAATCTGTGAATTAAAGGAAATATTTTGAAATAACTTCATCAAAGGTTTCAAGTTTCAGTTTAGAATGTAATATTTTGGAACCTGTGAAACTAGAAGTGGCATTTAAATACGAGAAGCTGCTCTTCGCCTTATCTTTATTGCAGTCGGCAATTACTGCACTTCAAAAGAGCCTGTGACCTCTGAGTTTGTTTCGACCTTTCTTCTCAGAGTAGTCGATAGGAAACGCCGAGCCAATCTAGTTTTTAAAATATGATTGACGTGTAAAAGTGCTTGTACAAACCTACTTACAGAAATAAAATCATATAATATTTATCATAAACGTCTATAACCGACTCTATACTCCACTCTGTCTCTATGGTACACCACTGAGTACCTGGACTATTGCCTCTCCTTCTCCCTTTAATCCATCCAAAGGTTGTCTGTAAAAGATCGCTTTTAGCGATAAGACCGCCCATTGTGTCACCCTATGTAAAATTTCTACATTTATATCCGTAGTTTTTATGGTGTATTTATTAAAGAGTATTCTATTCTATCTACAATGCAATCTACTCGTAAAATATTTCAGTTTTTCGTCAATACATATCAATATTCCGGCTGACTATTCTACTTACTATTTCGTTGGTATAGTGGTCACAAGCGGTATGACGTCCTGGGTTCGATTCCAGGGTCGGGTAATTTTGCCATCTGGAATTTCTCAGTAGCAGCCCGGAGTCTGGATTTGTGACCGGTGGCAATAGGCTCGCCCTATATTACATGGAACTTCAACATAACTGGCGAAATGTGGGTGTACCTCCTATAGGAATACCTCTGCTTAACACTTTTGGGAATACCGCTGTGAAATTATGTGTTATGTGATTCTACATATTCGACGGTTATAATTTAAAAAAAAAACTGAAACCTGCTTAAAACCGGTTAAAACTACAACACCTTAAAGTACAGACAAAGAAACTTGCTAACTACGTAAGTATTTGTCAAACATTCACTCGGTGATAGCCCCGAGGCTCATAATGCAATTTGTGATGCTTCCCGTCGTCGTGTAGTTCTGCTAACTCCATTACAAAGTTGTGCCGGCTTACCCCAAGTTTTAATACGCCCAGTGCTGGCCAGATTGTTTTTTCAATCGATAATGGGAGTATTATCGTTTTTAATAATAGTTTTAAAGTTAGGGAGGTTAAAGAAGATAGTTGAATGAATAGGGGTGGTTTCTTTTATAAGTGTGAGCTTTTATTTTTCTACCTTTATTCAAATAACCAGTCTATCATGTTTGTACTGCTAGGATTCATGTAAAATCTACCAAACTCAAACTTAAAGCATTTATTTCAATTAAACCATCTAAAGGCACTTTTGAATTGTCAAAGAGTCGGTCAGTTAGTCAGAAAGTTGAAGCGTGTTGTCCATTCCAAAACGTAGATCTCTATGGAGAAGAACGGGCAAGAAACTTCAAGGACACTCTTTCAAATCAAGATATTACAAATCCTGGGTACATTATTCTTGTTGCTTCTATATGTGAGAACAATGTAAAAAAATATTAAGAAACAATTCCAAATACCTATATGAGATTAAAAATTGAAATAAGCCGTGGCAGTTAAGAGATGACCAGTCTCAACCGACGGCACCCGTTCACGAACATGACGCGTGGATCATCACCATCCAACTCAACCATTTTGCAGGGAACCGAATAATCTAACACGCGCCACCATAAATGAGACATTTAAGTTTTTTTGTTTCTTTTTTCTTACTTCTTTGACATAATCTCATTATTTGACATTATACAAGTATACTTCGGATTCTTATTTCAACTCCTTATTTATGGCTTTTGTGGATAGGATTTTGAATCCGATTTGTTACAGTAGTAATGGCAATCATGTCATTTAGTCTAAATAGGCTTTTATTTTTATATAGATTCTTTTATATTTTGTGAATGTGAGAACGTTATAGACCTAACTTGTAGACTAGATTTGTGGACCTTTTTATATTTTGTTGAGTATATGTTACTTGTTGACAGGCCTACACTGTCTTCCCATATCTATCAACACTGTAATTGGAAACATTGTAAAAGCCCCTTATTTTTAAAAGAGTAACCGTGGAGTTTCTTGCCGGCTCTTCTCCATAGGAAACAACCAATTGGAACGGTGCACCTAGCTTCTGACGTTTTATAAGTGCCCATGTTGGTTTATGTGAAATAAAATATTTTGATTTTTTGAATTTGAAGTGAGCATGACTGAATGCCAGTCTTTTTTGTAATAATCTCACCTTGCAAACTTAGATGAAGTGAGCTGCCATTCTACCCGATACTGGGGATTGACACTATTAAATTGACAGCTCACTTCAAACGCACTTCGCCTAACAGCTTCACCGTCTATGCTACCATGTTGGCCCAAAAATAACGGGCTTGACCGTTCACGTCACGCGAATTTTGCCCCGCGATACGTCCTTTCCCTTGACCCCTGCGTGACCCCCGGTCATTTGCAACATAAAACGTAATAACTAAAAAACTACTGCAGCTATACCATAATAAAAATACGTGTGTATAGCTAAAACTATACAGAATCAATAGGTGTGAAAACTAAATTACGGTTTTCACGGCAAGATTTACATAGAATAGGTTCCAGGACATGCCGGTTTCCTCACGATCTTTTCCTTCACCGTTTTAAGAGCCTGATTTTAATTTAAAGCGTCTTTTTACATCGTTCTCATATGTACGAGTATAATTTCAACATGAATCATGTAACCAATATTTTTGTAACTATAATTATGTTGTGTTGTGTGCCTAACCCTTCGGGGAATACAGGCGTGATGTTATGTATGTATGTATTATGTTGATTTAAAAGAATGTCCATGGAGTTTCTTGCCCGTTCTTCACCATATGTATCTACTACGCTTTGGAAAGGGCAACTGGTTTCATTTTTCTGATTGACCGACCCCTTGATAATTCAAAAGTGCCTGTAATTAGTTAATTTTAAATAAATGTTTTGACTTTGAGTTTGAATTTGAGCTGAATGATTTAATAAAAGCTTTGTTTACAAAATTCAAAGTATCAATTTTTAATTTTTAATCATGTAACACTTGCCCATTCATGAGCAGATTATCTCTGCCCAACTAAGTGTACCCAAAAGTTCGTTAACTCAACTAAAAATGTGCGCGACTACAAAATATTTTGAACTTTTAGTTCCCGTTTATTTAGTAAAAATTAAAAGCACTAAAACCCAGCTTTAAAGTTCACTAACTCGTTTATTCTAGTGGGTGCTTAATTTGATGATAGTTTTGAATGGAATATTTTTATTTATTAGGTTTTTCCATCTAGAATTTCTCAGTAGCAGCCCGGAGTCAGGATTTGTGCCCGGTTGATGGCAATATGCTTTCCCACTATATCATGGGACTTTAACATAACTGGCAAAATGTGGGTGTACTATAGGTGCACCACTGCCTACCCCTTCGGGGAATACAGGCGTGATGTTAAGTGTTATGATATTCTAGCCGCATATACAACGCCACATGCGAACTACGCGTCACACTGACGTCACGCAAAATCCTGCATCGCGCAAGCAGAATTTACCGTGCAACTAGCAATATACAACGTCCCAACATCAATACAAGTTGGGTTGTTACCCACCAAACACGACAATCCGTCTGGTCGGAGGGTCCTCCCCTTTCTATGGAGGTGTGAGTGAACTATATACCCTGTTCCTTATATCTCTATAGTATATTTTGGCTACGTCTCTGGTGTAGCAACGGGTCAAAGTCAAAGTCAAATCATTTGTTTCAAATAGGCATATAAAAGGCACTTTTGAACGTCAAAATTTACAAAAAAATAGAATTGATTTTAGTTGCCCCTTCCAAAGGGTAGTTTCGTATGGAGATGAATGGGCAAGAAACTCCACCGTTAAACTTTAAAAATGTTTTACAATATGATGTATACATTAAAATTATATACCAAGGCGATGCACCTAGAATAAAATTACTATACCACAATAGATAAAAAGACGGCTTGCGATATCTCTAAGTCTGTATACCTGTTGGCTATGGCCTCCACTATTTCCTTCCATTTAGCTCTATCGATGACTATTCAATCATATTTCAAGTTCGTATGTTTTTCCTTGTGCGTTTAAATTTTTCGCTCCAGCATTTTTCTGCCAGCCCATGTGTATTTGTTATACCTCAGATACACGGGGAGATTGTGATTTGTTGTTTGGTAAAGTATGAGGTTTTTTATTTGGTGATAATTATGAGAGCAACAAGTTTTTGCGTAAGGAATACATTGTTCACCGCCCTTACACAAATAAAGGACGTACCAAAACTAACGACGGAGACATTACACAAGTGCGATAACATCTCAATTTACGAAAATAAACGAAGGTTTTGTAGGGTTGACAGAAAGAGTTAAATCGTACCTGAGATAACTTGTTTTAAGTAAAGGGGTTTCCCAAGAGACAGAAAGTAATATGGGTTGGGTTCTATGTGAGTTCTAATAATAAAATGGGTTCAAAACTTTTAGGTAAGTAATTTTTTAGAATTTGTAATAATAATGTTTTCTTAAGAACGTTAACAAAGATAAGAAATGAGTTTTTTTTTTTTTAAATTACTATTTTAAATCGGAATTGTAGGTGATTGCGAAAGCTATTTAAGATTATTTTATTCATAACTAGCTTTTGTCCGCGGCTTTGCCCGCGCGGATGTAAGAAAATATCCCACGGGAATGTACTGCCGGGATTAAAAGTACCCTATGTGTTAATCTTAGTTATAAACTATCTGTGTGCCAAATTTCATCCAAATCGGTTCAGCCGTTTTTGCACCAATCCGAAACATACTTACATCCAGACATACAGACAAACTGACAAAAATTCTTCGTTACTACTTATTTACCTACCTACCGTATAGATTTTGGGTTGACACAAAATCTCGAAAAAAAAACAATTCACATAAACCTACATTATTTTATTACGGAATTCCTCACTTCTAAATCAAATAATACTTTTTTCCTTGACATTCCTGAAATGTCAAGCCGGCAGCCCTAGATACTCCAGATATGGTGACACTCCTGACACTCGTGTCACTCGCGACACACGACACTGTCTGTGTTACTGGAAGCCGAAGTTTTGGCTTTAATAATGTACTCGCGGTCTCCTGAATGTCAATCACATGTAGGGTTGCCAACTTTTTTAAATCAAATATAGTATTTTCGAAGCCATTGCCTGTAAAAATATAGTAGACGGAGAAAAAATAAAAAAATGTAGTAGGTACCTACCTTTTTTTTTTTTTGGGTGAAAAACCCACCCGTGTTACTTCACTTGCCTGTGCGCCAGGGCCTACCTACTTATATTTAAAAATATAAATAATTAAATGCACGGTTTTTGCTGCTTTGTAAACAGGTTTATTTTATATCGCATAACTATTATTTTTATTATTATAATAATAATTAAGTAATTAATTTTTCCCCTTAAATTTATTAATGTTTAATGTTTTCTTTAAATTCAAGCTCTAATTCCTAGCGGCAGGACTAACTTGCTTCTAAAAGCTCCAGTTACTCGCGCCTTACAGACACTTAATGAAGTCGCCGAAAGGATTGATATTTTTTACTGTTCATTGAAAGAATTCGCAAGAATAACTGTAACATTTGTGTTACAATTAGTAAAATAAGCATAAGCTAAGTACCACCCTATCGCTTTGGGATATCCTGTTATGATAGAAGTGTTGTGTAAATAAATAAATAAATAAATAATTTGTTCTTTCTAGAAATAATTTCCAGTACCTCTACATACTAAGCATAAATTATGGTTACAAAATAAAATACTTTTATTTCACGTTTTACGAGATTAATACTAGCCCTATAGCGCTCACCTTGCCATTTTGTATTCATCACTAAAAATATGCGTTCAGTAAAAGCTGAAGTTGCTGGTTTAGAAAGAAGAAGTGATACCTACTATTTTAAAAATATAAAAGTCAGAATCACTGAGCAACACTTGTTGCCATTTTTCAGCTGCAGATTTAGCAACACACTTTTGGTCAGAAAGTGATTTATTTCTGAACACAAAATTCAAAAATAGATATCGGCTGCGTTTCGTTTTACGCTTATTCAATAATGTTACTTTAGAAGAAGTTCATGGAAAATAGGAAAATAGGTAGGATACAATATATAGTAGGGTTGGCAACCCTACTCACATGTCTTGTGATTTTTATAGTACGTCTGTTAGAACATTTAGAACAAAAAAATAACATTTTAAAGTAAGCATATTTTTCATAGGTGCATTTTTATAGGACATTTCAGATTAGGTGTTTCATATGGTGTCAACCTGTCATCATCTACACAGTATCTACATAATAAAAATCTTAAATTCACTGACAGACAACGCACAGGGTCTAGAAGTATGAAATTTTGCGCAAGAGTTCTTTATTTAGCGAAACTGTGCACTAAGGATGGATTTTTGACCTTGTCAGTCGAAATATGACAGTTTAAAAGCAATTGGTTGACATCATCACGTTAACGCCGGCTGTCAATGAAAACCAGCTCTGGGGCTTTGTCTCGCATAGGGTTGTAGCATTATGCTGAGCGATTACCGTTTTGCGTGGATGTGACGCATATTCTCCCCCAACTTTTTCTTTTTTAATACGCTTTTATTAGCTTCATACGTATGTTAGTATGTTACTAAGTAACGGAATCTTCGAACATGATTTTGACCCCCTTCAAAACGTCGGATTAACTCGAAATTTGGCATACTTATTAAGGACCGATGACAATTCAACAAAAAAATGAAAAATAAATAAAAGTTTAAAAAAACTAAAAAAATACGCTTTTATAGAAAATCCAACAAAAAAATAGAAAATAATTTTTAATAAATTTGATTTCAATAAAATTGTGTAAGAAAAAATGATTTTATTGTAAAAAAAGCGTGGGGTGCTTTTCAGGATATTATCAAAATAACCCTTCTACTCATATCTGTTCATAAAATATTTATACCTATTGATACCATGCACCCCACGCTTTTTTACAATAAAATCAATTTTTCTTACATCATTTTTTTGAAATCATATTTATTAAAAATTATTTTCTATTTTTTAGTTGGATTTTCTATAAAAGCGTATTTTTTTAGTTTTCTTAATTAACCGACGAAAACAAAGGAGGAGGTTCTCAAGTCGACCCGTATATATTTTTTTTTTTTATGTATGACCACGCATAACTTTTTACAGAGTAGTCACATTTTTGTGTTTGTGTGTTTTTCTCTACGTCATGTTTACCGCAAATAAATGTATTTTCTTTCTTTTTAATTTGTTTTTGGGTGATGTCTCTGAGTGTGTATTGGGTTCCCACCTGTAAAACAAATGTAAGTGGTAACAGCAAATAAATGAATAAATAAAAATTAAATTCGCCCCCTAATGGTGTTAAATACGGGACGAAAGTTTGTATGGAAGTTTGCCATTTTTGTCGATGGGATGTCCCATCGACCACACGGCTTGTTTAAACTAATAATATTAAGAGAAAAGATTTGTTTGTTACGCTTTCACACTAAAACGGCATAACGGATTTGGATAAAATTTGGCACATGGGTAGACCATGACCTAGATTAGGACATAGAATACTTTTTATTCCGAAATTCCAACGGGATCAATACTTATGTGGGTGAAACCAAGGGGCGCAGCTAGTAACAGATAATTTGGAATAATGACAGTAAGATCACGATGGTAACAATTATTGGTCTTTGGGTACTTATAGCTTATGATAATTTTCCATTTCTAGACACGTGGGATACCTAATTACTCGGTGATGATTAGACCAGGATCAATTTCACCGTAATATACCTAATTAATTACCAGAATCGAAACCCGACAACGATAATTACGAACTATGTAGGTATTACATAATCGAGATCCGTCGGCCTGGCACGAACGCGCGTAGTAAATGTTGTTTCGAACGAATAAAAATTTAAATTACTCGTTCCGCGCATAATATTTACTTAGTTATTAAACTTTATTCATGTCTATAGGTGATACTTATTGTGCTTGCCGCAAAAAAATCCACCAAAATGCTATAGAATAGAATTATTTTATGGTTTATGGTTTAAGAACTTTATTTCACAAAAAGAATTGATAAATGATAAATGATTTTATTTCTGTAAGTAGGTTTGTACAAACACTTTTACACGTCAATCATATTTTACAAACTAGATGAGGCCGGCGTTTCCTATCTGACTACTCTGAGAAGAAAGGTCGAAACAAACTCAGAGGTCACAGTCTCTTTTAAAGTCCAGACATAATCTTGGTCAGATCATGTGAAGGCCATGTAGATTGGTTTCTGAAATGGTCTTTTCAGGAAAGAACCACACAGATTGAGTGGACCTGTCCAGTCAGTGCACGCATTTGTCAGTAATCGTGCAGCTCAACTCAGGAAGTCAGGACTTAAGGAGCTCAACGATTCGACACACAATACCAAAGAAAGGACATTTGGGTAGGCCGCATAAATTACTCAAACTGCCAAATCATGATTAAAATTAACTGAGCAAGACAAAAAAAAGCAATGACCCACTTATTGTTCACATTCACAATAATTAAAATAACATACTACTTTACAAGTAAATATTCATGTCATTGTATATATAAAATTCAACAATGTCTATGTGTATATAAAAAAAACGGACATATTGTTTGAGAACGATGTAGATTGGTGTCTGAAATGGTCTTTTGAGGAAAGAAACACACAGAATTACATTCACTTATATGAGAATAAACTTATTTCTAATTAGAATAGATTAGGCGACGCGACGATTATACAAAAGAATTGGTTAGATTTGTACAGTAGTCGAAGATAGCTTAAAATTTTAAATCTTCAAAAATTTTCGATTTAGAAATCGTTTCGTTACGGTTACGTCGCGCATTCGTGCTAGGGCCTCCATCAACGGTAACTACTAACTATGTGGTACATAAATATCATCTCAGTGTTATGCGGCCCTAGTAACTTCACAACCGACACGCCTGTCAGCCCGTGTTATTCGATATCCGGATCCGTCTATTTGATGATAATATACCTATCAAGTTTCCTGGATTTCGGATAATATTGCTTATTATAGGAACTCCATCAAAGACGTAATGTTTCATATACATAACTAGTTTTTCCCGCGACTTCGCTTGGATTCTGGTTTTCCCATACAAACTTGGGAAAAAAAGCAAACATCTGTCACTTATCAGCCCCTGAACAATATCAATGCAAAACATCTACACACAATCATGTCGTCAACATGTTGCCCTGTTACTGCTTACAAGAAGGACAAACTAAGAAATACATTCTCGTATTTATAGACAAGGATGTGTAGAACAATAAACTTTTTTTTGTAGATTTGTAGACCTTTTTCTATTTTGCTGCGTCCCTGTTACTTGTTGACGGGCCTGCACCGTCCTCCCATACCTATTACGAGTAACACTGTAATTTGAAAAAATTGTTAAAGCTATTTTTAAAAGATTAACCGTGTTGGCTCTTCTCCATAGGAAATTACCAATTGCATCGGTGCACCTAGCTTCTGACGTTTCATAAGTGCCCATGTAGGTTTATGTGACATAAAATATTTTGATTTTGATTTATTTCGTAGATTATTCAGAAATGGTATATTCTTCAACTGTCGGAATATTACCCAGTAATGCAGTTGCTCTATGTACTATACTGATTCTCAGTAGCGATTTGTTTGACTAAAACGCCAGCTCAATCCAGTTAGGAAAATATGGCCGGGCGAATCTCATAGTATCACTCATCTCATAGTATCATGTCTTTGAGTCAATCAGTTATGAAACTGCTTTATAATAATACCAGCCTGTTATTGACCTACTACAGAGCAAAGGCCTCTTATTTATCTATTTAAACTTCTCGCAGTCATTAGGGTTCAAATGCCGACTTAATGCCTTAGGTATTCTCTACCAGTCAACCAAGGGTGGTGTAGAGATGAGACGGTAGGTGCTCTATTTAGCAAGAGTCAATAATAATAATAAAAAAATTAAAAAGATAACTACATTTGTATGAAACACAGAGAGAACGTAAAATATAGAATTTACTTTTATTTTAAATAAATGAAAAACCAATGGCGGATTACACTCACAGCAGTTTTTACAAGGGACCAAGAAAAGTTGTGTGTTGCGACACATAAAAAACCTTTTTAAGACACAGCAGTGTTGCATACATAAAAAATCAAGAAAATACAAAAATATTTCATTTGATTTGATTCTAAACTATTATAAATTACTGCAATTAATTGCATTAATTTATAATGTTTTAGAATATCAAAATATATGTTCACATTGTATTGTACAAAATTAATTATAAATAAAATAGGTATACAAGTACAGAGAAGCCATGATCTTTGATCACAGCGCTTGCTCAAGACGGGTTGGCGATTTCAGACTTATACCAGCTTTTGCCCTCGTGGATGTCGAAAAATATCTCACAGGCACGTAGTATTCATCTAAATCCGTTCAGCCGTTTTTGCGCGAATCCGGAGCATACATCCAGACAAACAGACAAACGGACAAAAATTCAAAAAAAACCATTTTCGGCATCAGGGACGTTATCGTAGCATTTACTTATTCAAAAAATTATTTAATGTTCAGTTTTGACTTCGTTACTATTTTATTATAATTATGTATAAATTAACTTTATGGACTTATAATTATTAGATTTTATCACGATGTTTTTCTTTCAGCAATGTCCAAGAGAAACTTAGAAAATGAACATTTTTATTTCAGTGAACAGACGGCAAATACTAAAACGTTATATTGCAATCTCTATTAAAATAGTTAGCAAACTAAAATGCTTTTATAAACACATAAGAAAAGTGTAATATCAACATTACCAGTGTGCCAGCACCAATGCGATCGTTTCCTATGCAACTCACGTTCCAGATTAGCAATCTATGTAATTAGAGCGTCGATGTTGGTGGAGTGTTCCATGCCTTTGTGCCAAGTACGGTTTATGGAACGGCGCAGCATTTAGAGTATTAAAGGCTATGTTGCAGATCTCGAAGACTTTATTGTTTTGTTTATTAACAATCCATATAATTGGAACGTTGATGTTGGTGGAGTGTTCCATGCCTTTGTGCCAAGTACGGTTTATAGAACGGTGGCAGCATTTAGAGTAGTTTATTGCATTACTTACGTTTCTAAAGGGAGTTTTAAATCCGTACTACACACATTAACACAATCTAGGTATATTTTAGTTATTCATGTATTGAAAAGAAACTACTTAGAAAATCTTATATCAAGTATGTTATATGATTTCCTAAGTAGTTTCTTTCATACAAATATTGCACAGTAAAATACAAAATACATAATTATATCATACCTCTGGTCTGTCTGTCTGTTACCTGTTCACAACTTAACGGCTTGGATGAAATTAGGCACACGGAAAGACCTTGACTTGATTTAGAATATAGTCTACTTTTTAATCCAGGTAATGGCGTGAGGGTCAGGCAATATTTGCGCCCTCATGCCCCTAGTTGCCGCAGGAGACTCCCTGGGCGTTGGGAGTCAATAGCAGATTCACGGCCACCGTAGGCGCGGGCTTGCGGACAGCAAGCAATGGGTAGCTCGGCGCCCTTCGTCAACGGCGCGTTGTGTTCTACGCGCGCCTCAAAGAGATATCAGCACCAATTGACGGGGTTCGCTAGGTCCGATGCCTGCCAGGGTCGTGGATTGTTGGAAAGAGCTACCGTGACCCTAGCGCACAGGCAACTGAAGGAACACGGGTGGTTTTATTCAGTAAAAGTCTGACACGCCCTCCCGCTCCACCCAGAGCGGCAGAAGCTATTTGATGACAGCCCAACCAAAACAAAAAAAAGGTAGTACGTTACCGTAGGATAATTTTCGACTTTTACGCGGGCAAAATCACGGGCAAAAGCTAGATTAGTTCATCTTCTGTCTTAACCTATTACCAATATAAGAATAGCTCATTCCCCATGTCTCAAATAAAATATTTTTCTTTCTTTCTTTCTCATCTATCCATACGTTGTATAAAACAAAGTTGCTTTTCATGTCTGTCTGTGAGACCGCGTTGTTCTTCTAAACTACGCATCGGATTTTGATACTGTTTCTGTCGTAATTTAGAGAATTTATTCCGGAAGGTTTATATGTTTATAACACATTAATATTCAAGTTAGATATCAAAGTCAAACAAATCAAAGCATTTACTTCATAAACCAATTTCAGGCACTTTTCAGTTATCAGTGTTATCACACAGAAATGTCAATGTTTTGACACGTCGTCATGGCATAGACTTCAAAGTACCATTATTGTACCTAATATCAGGATATCTGGGCCATTGGAGCTGAGGGTCTCAGGAAATAAACATCAGGACCATTTATTCAATACAGGCAATTACAAAAAAAAACTACTTAAGAAAAATATTATGTATCAATTTATTAAAACTTTTTGCACAAATAAAAAAAAAAATACTGTACAAAGGCGGACTTAATGCCTGAGGCATTTTCTACTAGTCAACCTTAGGGTGATGCAGAGACAAAACATGGCAGGTGCAACATAAGGGATAGATTAAAAAAAAGATGACAAAGAAAAATATTATGTCAATGGCGCCTATATTATACAATACAATTCCGCACAATTTTAAAGAACATCCTATACGAATATTCAAATCTAAGCTAACGGCATTATTGTTAGAAAAACTAGCTGTTGCCCACGAGCTCGTCTGCGACCAGGATGAAAAGCAGCCTATGTCCTTACCCAGATCATGGTCTATCTGTGTGCCAAATTCCATTCAAATCCAATCAGCCGTTTTGGCGTGAAAGCGTAACAAACAAACAAACATACTTAATTTTGCATATAAAATATTAGTTAGAATGTTATTATTGTATAAAAGACTTTTTTATAATAAAAATATATACCGAACAATTAAAAAATATTGTAAATTATACGAGAATTTATATTATATCAGAATGACATATTAGTTGTTAAATTATATTATGGAAATTGTATCTTTTTAGTTTTTATTATTTATGCCGAAAGGTAGAATGTAGCGGAAGCTCTTAGAGATGAACTATCTTATAACTGTACCTACATTGTTGGCAAATAAATAAATCTGAATCTGACCCTTCTCAAGTCTAGGGAAAGAGGCATAAAAATAGATATCTCCTTCATAACTCGCATGTTACGGTATGTGCCGGAAAATGACGCCCGTATTTATTGAAGACTTGAGGGACTTAGGCCTTTAGCATTGAGTTCGCAGTTAGGAACATGAACCAATCTAAGGTGACAAGCACATCTTAAAAACAAATCTACTCGTTCTCTCTTAATCTTACTAATCCAACTAATATTATAAAATATGTGAAAGTTTGTGAGGATGGATGGATGGATGTTTGTTGCTCTTTCACGCAAAAACTACTGAACGGATTTGGATGGAATTTAGAACACAGATAGTTTATAACCTGGATTAACATGTAGGACTTTTTATCCCGGTAGTACGTTCCCGTGGGATAATTTCCGACATCCACGCGGGTGAAGTCGCGGCAAAAGCTAGTATTTAATCATTTTGGGTTTTTTTTTCTGTAACAATCACCCTACACACTCAACTCTCCTGACACTTCACATCAGTTAGGAACATAAAGAAAATCGCTTCACAATCGGAAATGCATATCGTATCATTACATGAACCAGTAAGGTGACAAGCACATCTTGAAAATCAATTTACACATTGTTCCCTGGTAATAATTAATAATTTCGGGTTTTTGACTGTAACAAACCCCTACACACTCACCTCTCCTTACACTTCACATGTAAACTACACACGCATTGCACTATACCTACATAAAAATAAAAAAAAAATTGGTCAATTTTCAAACTCTAGACAAATTAAATATTGATGAAGGCGAAAAACAAACATGTTTAAATGATTAGTTCATTTAAACATGATTGACCACTGCAACGTTAATTAGATTTAATTCGGGGTGAGAGCTTCGTGATCCGTCATACAAGGTATCCTAGTAGACGCAGTCGTACTACGGCCACTACGCGTAACGTCCGTTTATGACCCTACTAGCTTTTGCCCGCGGCTTCACTCGCGTTAATTTAGAATTTGACGATCAATTCGGGTTATTCGGGGAATTATAGTTAGGAGGATGAAAAAGCGGTCTGTCGACATTCTAGACTCACAAAATGTATTAGGTACTTAAATAAAAAATAAAATAAAAACTCTTAACACAGTACTAAAGTTTCTATAATAATATAATTCAATCATGATTCGAAAGACACGTGGCGCCATCTATTATCATAAGAACGTTATTGTTGTTTTCCTCGGGAACAGTACTCTGTTTCGGGATGAAAGGTATCCTATGTCCGTTTCTGTACACCTGGCAACGTATAAACAAAATTTCAGGATGATCAGTTTAGTGGTTTAGGCGTGAAAAGGTAACAAACTTACTTTCGCATTTATAATATTAGTTATGCTATATATATATACAAATATATATGTGTAAGAGCGGGGGGGCTCGGGAATCTCAAATGATAACGGTCAGATACCTTGTTAACACTTTTAATCACTAACAACCAATAATCACAACACAATTTAATAATAATAATGATTCACACAGTTCAAAATACAATTTAACACTCCGCGCCATGAGTTTTTTTTTTTTTTTTTCTTATTGGCAACTCGTAGTTGTGACCTCTGAGGTCCTGGCTACTTAACCGGTCTGTCCTGTGGTGCCTTAAGCTACTAACTTAAAGCCTCCAGCCAGGGGCGAATTACTTAATTTCTAGGTGACCGCACGCTAAGGGCACCCCCTGTGGGGTACGGGCCTCGGCTTAGGGCGTCACTGAGGGGAGGGCAGCAAGGTGGGACAGGCTGGATCGAATTTATAATATTATTATTAATCGGGGAAATTAAAGCTACAGGCTCAGCTACGGCGCGGGCTGGCGCTTCGTCGAGCAAGGGTCGGGGGGGGGGGCAATTACGTCGGGGGCCTCGCGTTGGACCTCGACGGCAAGGTTGGAACGATGACAGTCTGTGTTTGTTCACTGTACTGGTGGCCCTACTGCTCTCCTGGAGGAGGGTTATGGGGTCATCGGGTCCGCGCTCTGCGACTAGAGCGAGCCTATTTATATGTTTAAACAACTACTAACGTCAAACAGCAACGACTTCCGGTAGCATTTGTTTTACAATAACATTTTGATTAAATTTAGTAAAAATAATGTAATGGCACACAATATTTGATTTGTAATTAATAACACTTTATAAATACTTTAAATTGTAAATTAATTAAGTAACAATTATTTTATTTAAATGAACTAACAGTTACAGTGTTCCATTTTCCTTTTTAGAGTTTTAAATTAATACATAAATAAAAACATACCTTAAAATTAATAATACTTAATTTACTGCGATTTTATAATGTAATGCAAAATCACTTATTTATTTATTGCAGTGATTCGTGTTTCCGTTACATCATCAGCCATTGTGACGCTTGTTTTAGTCTGTGGTACTGTTTTTATTTGCCAGCGCTATCATATATACTTATATATATATATAGTTAGGAAGTCAGGATTGTATTCTTGAACGTGCATTTTTTCTCGGTTCAGTCGCGTTACAACCGTTCTACCTAAGTACACTCAACGTTAGACGTGCCTGTGATGAGATAATAATTACACAGATTAAAATTTTGTGAATCATGGTACTAGGCGAGCAGACTTATCAGGAGATACTTTTTGACGCCAACACACACGCAATAATGTTGACTATATATGGACGCTAGTCTTTCACAAAGGATCCTATTTTATTATTATGTGCATTGTTGTCAAAATTCTTGTCTCTATGTTTATAACTATGTGAACCTTTGTGAAGACAGAATAATAAGGATAACTTATTTTATTTTCCCGCAAGTTTGTGTTGAAAAAAATTATTAACTAAGTAAGTATACTCCTCAGTCGGTTCTTTTTAGAATTGAGATTATATTTTGATGAAATGTATACATAACCTTAAATACTTGAGGATCCTCCGACCAGACGGGTGTCGTGTCTGGTGGGCAACTGCCCGACGATTGGTGTCGGGACGTTGTTTATATGCTAGTTGCGCGGTGAACTCTGCTTGCACGATGCAGTACTTTGCGTGACGTCAGTGTGACGCGTAGCTCGCATGTGGCGTTGTAGATGCTACTAAAAATTAAATATAGATCTTTCCAATGTTTTATAGTCTCCTTATGAAAATAAAATTGCAGATGATTCCAAATCGAGCCTACCAAGGATGTGTCTATTGTCATGTCTATTAAATTAAGTGTAGATAAAATGAATGATAGCCTAGATTACTACATCGCAGAAATGCCTACTTTTTATGATTGAGGGCTCACAAATCGCTTAAGGGACATTCTGCGAAATAAATCTTTAGGTACCTACCTATTTTTCTAGGCTATGCTCACAAAAGGGGGAATATATCATCTTCGAGGGTCAACCTTTTGGTGTATAAGTCTGAACTGTAAAATATCCCGGAAAGTGCATTTACCGAGCTTAAAATTTTTGAGAGATTAAACTTATCATCTATAAGTTAGCTAACAGAAAAGTCCTATTCACGCGATGCAAGTTTCTTGTCTATGTGGTACAATAAAATTACAAAAATAAATGACTTCACCGTCTAAACAGTTCAACTTGTAGGGTGATATGCAAGCACCCCGCTGGCGAGTAAAGGATTTATCGAGGAAAATTGTTGAATTATAGGCATTTTAAGCATCAAGTTATCTGATGTCCTTAAAAATTTCGTGTGGGGGTTGCAAACAAACTGAAAACATTTCTTGAGATAGAGAGGGGAGGAAGGATAAAATACCACTGTTATATCTTCTAATAAGGTAATTAATTAATACCACTGTCAGACTTTAGATATTCTTTATTTTAATTTAAAACAGGAACGTGCGTACAGCATTACTAATAACCCTGTATTCAGATGAACATGGCGGCGCTAGTGCTGCCCCTGTTCGATAACTTATGCTGGGCACATTTCCAGTTCTATGACAAGCACATTATACAAAAGGGACAGAATATTAGCATTCTGGCGAAGGCGAATTGTGTTGGTAATTTGGAAACATGGCATTTGCGCAAATCGAATATCAACCTTATACAAAAAAAATAAGCCGCTCAAGTTTATCGAATTGGTCTTGGGTAAGGTCAAGATAGCTGGCATCAGCATAGTCAAGGAAGGGTAGAAGAAGCGCTTGTGCAAGCTCAATCTTGGTGGCAGTCGGTAGGAAATTACGCAAACTCTTCGAAGATCGCAAATAGCTTGCGGCAAAATTTCCCCAAGTTTTTAACTTTCTCATTGAAGGGAACAACTTAATTGTCAAAAGAAACTTGGGAAAGAATAGTCTAGTCGATCTTTGAGACCGACCTAGAACTACCTACCACCACTACCTGTCTTTATGGGGTTGACCATAAGTCCATATCTCTTGCTCCAGTCTCGTATTCGGGCCAGATCACGATTAAACGTTAAGATACACTCGAATAGATTTCCAAGAGGAGCTCGCGAGTAAATTTGTAAATCATCTGCATAGAGATGTTTAAATCAGGCTTTATCATAATTCTTATTAAAAAATATCAACTGTCAGTTTGTAAACTCTGCTCTTCATTCTCATGATGACCGAACAAAAGTTTGAGCGGTCCTTCATTGCAGCCACCGACTGCTTAATTAAGATAAGCCGTACGGAATAGCAGCCTAATTGCTGCCGAGGGGTGTTCCGGGCCCTTAGCCCTTCACTACAACGTATAAGTACATCAAAATAATTTAAATCTGTTAAGTCTATGCACATTTAAGACAAACGTGGTAAGAAATGGAGTACTCTTGTTTTTTGGCACGACAATCTAACACTTTTCCGCGCAACAGATGTGACAACAGCCAAGTTTGCTTGCATTCGGCAAAAACTACCCTCATGGGGAAAACCTTTTTTTGTATGGCCCCGAAAATATACAACAAAATACCATAGTATTATAGAGCTATGACAACAAATCGATTTAAAAATAAGATTGGAAATCTATTAACAGACAAGTGTTACTATAATATAAATAACTTTTTGACATGATTGAACTTTATATTATTATTTCTATATTATTATTATGCTCATAAAACTTAATAATGAATGTTAGTGACCCAATAGCCAGTTTTTGGTTTATAAAAATGTGTGTTTGTTAAAATAAATAAAACAATTGTACGCCTCGTCAGGCAAAACATGTACGGACTTTTTACATATATTTAAGATCTTGCATGCTTGATTAATGATAAATGATAAATGATTTTATTTCTGTAAGTAGGTTTATACAAACACTTTTACACGTCAATCGTATTTTTAAAACTAGATGAGGTCGGCGTTTCCTATCTGACTACTCTGAGAAGAAATGCCGAAACAAACTCAGAGGTCACAGTCTCTTTTAAAGTCCAGACATAATCTTGGTCAGATCATGTGAATACCATGTAGATTTATGTCTGAAATGGTCTTTTGAGGAAAAACCACACAGAATGAGTGGACCTGTCCAGTCAGTGCACGCATTTGTCACTAATCGTGGAGCTCAACCACTCGACGAACAATACCAAAGAAAGGACATTTGGGTAGGCCGCATAAAGCACTCAAACTGCCAGATTATCATTGAAACTACCTGAGAAAGTGAAAAATTAAAATAAAAAATAAAAGTTACCTACATAGTCCTCACATTCACAATAAATAAATAATAATACTATACTTCACGAAGTAAATTGTCATGAAATTGTATATATAATAATCAGTGATCGGAGTAGGTAGATTGAACTGGGGTCATTGATCCGAAACGTATATATTACTATGGACATTCCTCCGGAATTGGTGGATTATTAAAAAAAAAACGGAACTTATGTAGGAATTGTATTCTGCCAGAGTGGAAGGAGTCATTTGATGATTTGCCATCCTCAAAAAAAAGGTAGGAATTGTAATAAAATGAGCAATTTTATTCTTTATTATTCTTCCTATTTTTTTTTTTGTCACGATTTGACAAAACCCAACGACCAATCAGAACAAAGGGTCATGGGTGGTACAATAACCGGTTATCAGAACAATGCGTACGCCCGCCGGAAATACTAAATCCGGAAATACCGGAATTACTTTCCGGAAAAATGGCTTATCCATGTTATTCTTTCTGTGTGCATTTATGATACAAGTACTAAAAATCAATCTACCTACTCCGATCACTGATAATAATTATCAAAATGTCAAAATTTATGTAAAATAAAAAAACTAAAAATTTTAGCAAAAATATAAAATAATCAAAAAAAAAAATAACATTCAGTATGCAAAAATTGGAGCAACTCAATCCCAAGCCTTTTTGTCCTCAATATAATCCTTAACGGTATAAAAAGCTTTCTGGCACAACTTACGTTTAATTAATGATTTGTATGTGTACCCATGTTTGACAAATAAATTATCTTTTATATCTTTATCTTTTAGACAGACAAAAGTCTGCGATAAAGACCGGAAGTGGCCATTGGTGAACTTTCTTCATTAAAGACGAGCTTTTTTCTTACAATCGTTTCACAAACTTCAACCTAGTTGCGTAACAAGCTATCAATCACAATCTGAACCAATTTGAAGCCTATTGCTAATCTATAGCTTCATATTATGTTCGAAAAATTTGTCTGCTCAAAAACGTAAATAACGCAATGAAAGTTGTTGAGCTATTCCTACTGTTAGTGTGTTACGCAGTTACCCCGCAGGTCTTCAGTCCAACTGGTGAAAATTGGTGACACTCAAAGCCAACATGTTTATTGCAGACTAAGGACTGAACCAACTCAAATGCGTTCAAGAGCTGTCAGTGTTAATATTCCACAACAACGATGACATTGACAGCTTTTGATCGCGATTTAGATGTGTTGATAGCGTTCACTTTCATTAGTGAAATTCGCCATAAATATACAAATAGTCTGTTCAATGTTACCTTTGGACATTGACTCAGCACTTGGCCCGGCTCACGCGCGGCTCAGTTAAAATATTGATTTGTTTGCATCTCACACGTATAGAACACATTTTTTTTATATAATAGTGTGTAGGTACCTACTACGCTTTGGAATGGGTAACTAGCTTCATGTTTCTGACTGACCGACCCCTTGACAATTCAAAAGTGCCTGTAATTGGTTTATTTGAAATAAATGCTTTGAGTTTGAGTTTGTCTGTCAAGAAATTGTAGTATATAAGCTGTAACATATTGTTAATAAATCAGATTTGAATTTTATATTCTTGTCTCATTACCCCTCACTGTGGCCAAGACACCTTTAGCCATCTCTGATCAGTCTCGTGAGTCTGCGGGACTGGCAGTGAGTGTACCCTTCCCGAACCTGGAAATCCTGTCTACTATCCGTCTGTAACCTTAGGTCGCAAGGTGCAGACATCCTGAACTTATTTATATATTTATCTTTCAAAATAGGTATATGATAGGTTAGGGCTGTAGGGCTTATATGGCTTAGAGTCGTAGGGACTGTTAGGCTGTAAGGTCTTAGCAACTTCCTTAACTTGTCATATATTTTTCATGTATTATTACACCCTTAACAGTATTGCGGCCTTACGTGACATTTGTTGAGGGGGGATGTACATAGTCTTTAAAACGTTTAGTATTAATTTAAGCTTCATCTATTCTTAAAGGTAGGTAAATAAATGAGCTCGTCAATTTAATCATTATATTGTGATTGTGTTCTTAAACACTTCGCTTACACAAGGCGCGGCTGCTTGTGGCATGTTTCATAAAGCAACAATAGCGAAGAAAATAATGGGTTGACTGATTATATTTACCTACCTGTTAGTTCATTATGTTTTGCTGGGATTATTTAAAAAGTGTTATGTTTATAAATGATAAAATCATAAATGATTTTATTTCTGTAAGTAGGTTTGTACAAACACTTACACGCCAATCATATTTAAAAAAAACTAGATGAGGTCGGCGTTTCCTATCTGACTACTCTGAGAAGAACGGTCGAAACAAACTCAGAGGTCACACTCTCTTTTGAAGTCCAGACATAATCTTGGTCAGATCATGTGAAGACCATGTAGATTGGTGTCCGAAATGGTTTTTTGAGGAAAAACCATACAGATTGAGATGACCTGTCCAGTGACCACTGTTAGTAAACATTTGTCAATATAATGTTTATATCTACAGCATAGACAAGTGATGTTGGAGCGTCGGGCGTGAGTCGAACTTTATTGTTATACATGATCATGGTTTTTATTTATTTATATTTGTTTTCTAAACAATTTTGTATTGCTTTATTTTCTTATAAAATTTTATTTTAAAATTTATATTTATTTATTAATAATCCCCTAGTGGGATATAAAGATGTCCGTATGTGTGTCCGTGGCATCACAACGGGCCGGCCCTATCAGAATACCAGCGCTGCAGTACTTATTTTTAAATATCGCAGCTTTATGCTGAGATAGGAGCCTTTTTGGCCTCGCACAGGTTTTTTTTTAATTGTTTATTGTTGTTTTTATTGTTAATTTTGTTAGTTTTAAATGCTTAATTTTTTTTTTTTACTCTTTGTATTTCCTGTGCGTGTCCCAAATAAAATATTTTTCTTTCTTTCTTCTATATATTAGGTATTCTGGTGCTTGGTCCTTAGAACCGCATCACAGATAGAAGTAGTTTAGTATAGTCTGACTGAAGACATCCTTGACTCAGGGGGCTTATACCCTAAGCACGATGCCGTAGTTTCGGCCGAAGTTACGGACGCAACATGCTCCGTAACACTTACGGGCAGAAGATTAGTCCGGGGCCTGAACTAAAAATTAATGACAAAACGATTTGACAGTTGTCCTTACTCCCGATGTATGTTTGCCCGTCTGAAAAAGTTAATTAATCGGGTGTAGGGTTCACTTCTAAGTATAGATCTACTTTCGGTCGGGCCCGCATCTTTGTTGACTGACGTATTCAGTAGGCCCCCTGATTTGGATACTAATAATATTAAAGAAAAGATAAGGAAGAATAATTTGTTAAACGAACAATAACAACAGACTTATGTTTAGTGGTTGTGATCAGGCCATCAACCAATAGAAGTAGGTGATAAAAATAAATAAGACTGGTTGTCAAAACAATTTGAAGAATTATAGTACACTAGCTGTTGCCTGCAATTTCGTCTGCAATCCAGGATGATAAGTAGCCTTTGTCCTTACCCAGGTATCTGTCTACCCATTTGCCAAATTTCATCCAAATCTGTTCAGCCATCTTAGCGTGAAAGCGTAACAAACAAACAAACTTACTTTCGCATTTATAATATTACTAGCTGCACACCGCGGTTTCACCCGCAGCGTATGAAATATACTTTACGAACTATTCTCAGATCTACCAAATATACACAAAAAAAAAACATAAAAAAATCGGTCAAGCCGTTTCGGAGGAGTTCGATAACAAACACTGTGACACGAGATTTTTATATATTAGACAAGCTGACCCGACAGACGTTGCCCTGTCTTAACTATGAATGCCATATGTCGTTTAGTTTTAGTTTTGACTATTGACTAAAACTAAAACTATCGACTCATTTATCAACCGATCCATCTGTGTTAAACGATATTTGCAGCGCGCATTCTGTCAATCGCTGACAGTTATTTCAAACAACTGACAGTTATGTAAAATTAATATTGGCGTTAAGTTTTCTTAAATTTTGTAACGTTCCGATCAACTTCCTTATTTTTTTATTTTATAAGATCCTTCCCCTGACAATAACGAACACAACAAACAAAAAATGAGTGAAATCGGTCCAGCCGTTCACGCGTGATGGCGTGACCAAGGGAAATAGGGATTCATTTTTATATATACAGATATATATATATATAAGATTTAGGAAGTTCGGATAGTTAGGATCAGGATAATTACACCTAAATACAATACTCACATTAATAAATACATCAGTTTACCATAGGCTAATTCTCAGATGAAATAAGTCCTAGATTTCTCCGCCTACGAACATAACTCCTAAGCCGAAGTATTAGATGAAAAGGAAGAAAAATACTTTCCAATAAATCATAATGTATGTTGATTGCTTTATCGATAAAATTGTTCTAGAAATTTTTGTCACGGAACATCGTTTAATATCTTCGATTCTCGCCAATAATCTCCTTGGGGACCTGAATAATGTCGTGGCAATGGAGTAGAGAGGAAATGGAGTACTAAGCTGCTTCGCAATCAAGTTATTTATTTCACAACCACAGTAGTTATATTTTACAGCTCATCAATAATAATCAATTGATTTTATTTGTTAAGTCAGGGATATTAATTGTTTAGAAAAATTACTACTAACTTGAATTGTCCAATATTGATACTCAAGTCATACAACTGTCATCTTTTGACAGTTCCATGAAATTGTAGAATTGTTTGTTTGATTAATGTTGTTTGGTTGTATGAATCGTGTAACTTTACGATTAGCCGGAGGGCTAATAGTAAGTCACATTTCAAAAAATAAGAGTACAATACATAAAGTATTTACAAAAAAGCTTCAGGTTGGCTTCGGAACGGAATCAGCAATGTGGTGTATCAGGAACGACAGGTAGCGGTGGAGCTGGACGAGGATGGGGTAGAAACCAGAAGACCACCGTGGAGGAGGTCGTGTGGTGAACCATCGTGGAGAGGGGCTTGTCATCGTCAATCCTATTCAGAAGAGGAAAACGTCTTAGGGGAGTGTTCTCAAATACCGCTTTGTTTGGGGCTTCTTGTAAAGCCCTAATAACACTTCACGCCAGCAAGAGGGCTGCGTTAATGTCCCAAACTACGTGAGTAGAATGTCCCAATGTAGGCGGCAACGCCTAGCTCAGCAGGAGGAGTCCCCGGCCTCCTACGGCACGTGGCAAGAGCACCTCAGGGTCGGAGACCTCCCGTCAAGAAGTGGCCGCCAGCGTCTGGATGTTGGCGATACGCTTTTCGCTGGAACTACCCGGGCTTCAGCATCCTCACATTGTGCAGTAGAAACTTTGGGGTCCGGTCTATGGCGTCCCAGCGCCGAACTGCAGGTCTACCGCAGCATAGGGGCACACATGTCCGAGGGAGGACTTTGAGTTGGTCGCCGGTGCTCACCAGGATAGTAAAACTCCTTGTTGTATTTTGAAGATCAAAACTAGGCTGAATTTATTTGGGCTGAAGGCCCGTATCAGCCAGACTGATGTATCTTATTTCAAAAAGTAATTCAACTTAATCACAATTGATAGACGGCCAGAAACAATAAAGCGGCTTTGAGAGAGAACCTGGCCTTATTACTAACTGGCTTTAACATGTAAGCTTTATAGAAAAAGAAAACTGACAGATGACAATTTACGATAAAAAAATCAAAGTATAAAAATATTCTAAGATTATATATAAGGAGGAAATTAATGGTATGAAATACAGATGGATGTAAAAACAGTCAAAGGTCACTAAAAGTCTTTATTAAATGTCTATATATGTACAAAAATGTCGATAAATAAATACAATAAATTCTGCACTAAGGTCAAAACTTATAGCAATTCCAATTGTCATAAGCACTTAGGTTGCCGAAGTTTGCTTTGATTTTATCTATTCTTTCTCAAGGGAAATGTGATAACGAGATTTTCAGAAAATAAGAATAGAATAAGAAGAGATAAAGTGTTTCGGGAAATTAAGATCATCATCATCTCTGATCCCTACTATGTTGGGGACGGCTTCCACTATCACCGTGCAGCTGAATATTGAGTAATTTACGTAGAGCAACTGCTTAATTGACCTCCACAGCCCAGTGGATAGTAAATATGATACCCCTTGGTTTAAAAAAAAATTGATTTATAGGTGCAAAATCAATTTTTTTTATTGGGGCGGGGGGGTGGGGGTGTCTGTCGAAAAAGTGTGTGTTTTGAGTTTCAAAGCGTTTACTAATTATTTTACATATAATCAAAATGGTAGAAGTCGGCGGATTTACGTATACATCGCAGTTACAATTAGGATCATTGGCAATCTCTTCATTAATTACAATGTTAAAGGGGTTCGTTAACCGTTATTACTCCATTTGCTTGTTACCCTGTGATTTTTAACTTGTAATTATCATGGGTATTATTTATCATAATTCTCATTAGAATAATGATGGTTTCTTATTTTATTAATAATACTGAAGATAATATAATTTACATAGGTGCTCAAATTAAATAAAGGTGAACTCGTGTATTTAGTTTTAATTTCACAGTAGGTTGGTATGTTCGGTAAAAATATTCCATAAATAAAATTGTATTATATACCCTTTTATTTTTAGACCAATTATTTCTCTTCCCTTCTCCTCATATTATTATTATTAATCCTAACTAATATTATAAATGCGAAAGTAAGTTTGTTTGTTTGTTACCTTTTTACGCCTAAACCACGAAACCGATCATCCTGAAATTTTGTATATACGATGTCAGGTGTACAGAAACGGACATAGGGTACCTTTCATCCCGAAAAAAAGCACTGTTCCTGAGGAAAACCATAATAACTTTCTTATGGTAACAGATGGCGCCACGTGTCTCTCGAATTATGATTGAATTATATGAAACTTTATTAGTGTGTTAAGAGTTTTTTTTTAATTTAAGTACCTAATATATTTTGAGAGTCTAGAGTGCCGATAGACCGGTTTTTCATCCTCCTAAATATAATTCCCTGAACAACCCGAAAATATTGTCAAATTCTAAATTAACGCGAGCGTAGCCGCGAGCAAAAGCTAGTACATCATATTTCGGAGAGCAATACTTTTCATAGCTTTAAATTTAGGGTTCGTCATTAATCTTGATTTAAAACAAGATTTTAATATTTATTCTCTACGCCTAACTGTGTAAGATCTTATTAAACCACGTAGGATTCAACTTAAATACCTCTCTCATATAGTTGCAATTTTCATATAAATGATTAATGAATCCTTTTTTATTGAAAGTAACTTTAAAAAAAGAAGCTGCATAGTAAGATGCGCGGGAAACTTTGACAGATGCCCCTAATGAGACGTTCAAAAAGTTTAGGGTTGTAAAAGAAGTCGCTGACTTTTAAAATAGTTACTTTTTAGTAGGTACGCAATCATAATGTAGATTGTTATTAAATGCTATGTTAGTAGTGACAATTTATTTTAAAAATTAAATTAATAGAATAAGTAGTAGAACCTTCGAGAATAAAGAAAATGGTTAGTTTCTGAACTCCATACGAGCTCACAAGGTCCTTAAAAGCCGTTTTTCATCTAAAAAAATATCGAATTTTTGAGATGAAAAGCGTCTCGAGAATTCGATAATTTTTAGATTCATTAAATATTTAAGATTTTGACGAATGGATTTTTAAGTAAAACACATTGATCACAAAAAATGTTCTTCGTTCGCTAAGCGTCCAGTAATCATTTTGAAAATCTATATAATATATAACTATTAATTAAAGCTAAAGAGTTTCTTTGTTTGTACACGCTAATTTCTGGAACTACAGGTCGGATATAAAAAAAATCGTTTGGCATTCGATAGCCCAATTCTTGGGGAAGGCTATATGCTATTTAACATCACGCTAGGACCCTTAGGAGCCGAGAAAAAAAAAAGTCCTAAAGAACGCTAAGCGAAAACGAAGTAATACTTACCGCGGGCAGTCGATGCGACGCCACGGGGGAACAAGAAATTTCACGCGGACGTAGTCGCGGGCAAAAGCTAGTAGTTTAAATATAATTATGTTCAAAGATTCTTAAATTATTGTCTTATTTACCACCAATCAATAAGATTGACAAGTTTCCATTACCAAGAATATTTCAGAGTCTACTAGGGCAAAGAAAATTGAAAACAGCTCAATCTAACCGATTAGATTAAATATTGAAGATATGGTTTTCGAAAATATTCACCGCTCAGCGAGAAACTGATTTTAAACTGAACATCTGATATTGACTTTGCAGTTTTTACTCTTTGCTCTGGAACTGAAAGAAAAGAAAGAAAGAAAAAGTATTTATTGGGACTCGCACAGGATTATTACAAACTAAACTAAACACAGTCTTAAAAAAAATAAGAAAAATGAAAATAACAACAGAAAGTCCTATACGAGGCCAAAAGGTTCGCTATCTCAGCATGATGCTGCGACATTTAAAAATAAGTGTCGCAGCGCTGGTATTCTGATAGGGCCCGCTGCTGTGATGTCACGAACAGATACAGAAATAAATAAAATAAAATTAACTGAACTGGTGTTATGTCAGTGTCATGTGAGCAAACTTTAGTTTAGGAGGAAAACAAAATGGCTGTGTAGCGCTATGATTTTGAAAATGGAACAACGGTATTCGAAACTACACGTGTTCATTTGTTTTTCAGGTCACAAGGTATTGTGACATCAAGATATCGTTTGAGATATGATTTTATCGTTATCATATTTTTTTTGTTTCCTTTATGTGTTAACTTGATTGATTAATCAAATTTTTTTTTTTTACTATGAACAATTCAGCATCCACGATTTTCTTTGAGTTACAGAAACCATCATTCTGGCACATTATTAAAGTATAGAGATTAATTACACTTCATACGTAATTTCATTAACTTTTCAAAAGTGATTCCGTGATGTATATAGACCTTCTTATAATCATAAAAAACTACTTTTCCTGTACCTAGTTTCCAGTACCACCCGAATAATCGAATTCTTACAAAAATAATAATTAGCGGAACAAGATTCTGGTTTATCAGAAGTAGTGACCCATATTAAATTGAGCACGTGTCGAGATACACACACTTATGTATCTTATATGTACCTAGTAACATCATCTATGTATAGTACTCGTAGATACCCTAGAGACAGCGTGCGAGCAGGATAATGAGTTTTGCACTATGTTTTTCTGTCTATTATAATTATTATCTAGGTTTTTATTGCAACCACATATGGCATATTGACATAGGGTGCAAATCCTAACAATTTATTTCCCTGACGCTGAACTTAAAAATAAAGTATGTAGTTTTAAATGTCGATAAATAAATACAATAAATTCTGTAATATGGTCAAAACCAATTGCAATTTCAACTGTCATAAGCAGTTAGGTTGCCGAAGTTTGCATTGATTTCATCTATTCTGATTTCTTTCGCAAAGGAAATGTGATAACGAGATTTTCAGGAAATAAGAATAGAAGAAGAGAGAAGAAAAGAGTGTTTCAGGAAATCAATATCATCATCATCATTTGCCTAGCGTTCTCCCAACTATGATGGGGTTAGCTTCCAGTCTCACCGTATGCAGCTGAATACCAGTATTTTTAAACGACTTCAAAAAAAAAGGAGGAGGTTCTCAATTCGTATGTTTTTTAGCTCAGAACTTTTTTCTGGGTGAACCGATTTGGATGAAACTTTTTTAATTCGATAGGTGGTGCTTCACATGTGGTCCCATTTAAATTTGATCAAGGTCTGACCCGCAGTTTTTGAGTTATCTTTAATACTGCATATTTTTTCCACTTATTTTATATGGATGATGTGTTAATAATTTCCTGTCACTGTTATTACTTACCAAGTAGTGGTATGCGAATTTGTTTGGGGTAGGTACCGCAAATAAAAAGTGAAAAATAAAAACCTTTTTTACAAAAAAAAACACTAAAAGACGTGAAAAATAACTTTAATTGCGGTAGTCGGTGGCCAAAAGCGAAAATACAAAACGAAGACACCGACTTCCAAAATTAAAGTTATTTTTCATGTCTTTAGTGTTTTTTTTGGAAGTCGGTTATTTTTGTTGTAAAAAAGTTTTACATGGAGCGACTGCCTATCTGATCTCCACAATCCAGTGAATAGGTAAAATATGATACCCTTTGATATCTGTATAACTGTCGTCCGCGACTTCATTTAAAACGTCCATATTTTTTTAAAGAAATGATCAGTCTGGATTAGTTAGGTATTTGTTATGCAAAGTCGAAACCTGAACGTAGGGGTTTCAAAGGTACGAGACGCACAATAACCTTGCCGCCGAGCGAAATACCCAACTTTTCACTTCTCTACAGTGAGGAAAATACTTGGTGCAAGAAAAACAGCTTAAATAATAATTATACTCGTATTAAATTAGTGTTTATTTATTTAAAAAAAATAAAGTTAAATTACTACAATTGGTAATATTTTATGATTTCTTACGATTTTATCAAAAAACAAACCAAAATCACGGAAAGCTATCGTTTTTGTACTCACCCGTTGGCGCCACTGGCGAATAAGGTCCTGTCAGTACTTTTATTTGATGGTTTGGATATGTTTAAGTACCCATACATTTATATTATGTTTATTTTATTACATTTTAAAACTTCAAATGAATATTTAGATTATGATGTTCTTAATACTGGCAAGCATGAAGCAGACTAATATTATTCTTCCTCCAAGTGCTATCAAATTAGATCCAAATTTTTTACTTAACATATTTAGCCATAATTTATCAGGAATGGCACAACAATTATGAATCATTTGTTAAAATCCGTGATATAAAATTCTGCAAACAGTGAATGTTCAGTACATTTGACACCTAGAGACCTTATTCTACACTAGTGCCTCTAGCGGCGAACTCAAGCGCGATAGCCCTCATTGAATAGAGAAGACATTTTTAAAAAGTTTTTTTTTCATGCCGTTGATTTGCTAGCCAGTGCGATTATTCTAAAAATGAGGTTGGCGCACTGACAAGAAATAAGTATTAATGCATTTTCAGTGGAGTGGCGGTATAGAACATTATTGAACAGAACGGTTTGAATTTTAAAAAAAACTTTCCACGCTAGCGGATAAAAAACACTTTTACACTCAGATTTCGAATGATAAATAGAATCTTTCCGAGATTGTGAGGTGAAAAATTAATTACTTAGGCAAATCTTGTGACATACTGGAAATGGAACATGTTTTAGCCTCTAAAAATATGCTCGATTATTCGATCGTAACAACATGACACTGAAAGAAAATCGAGCAAAAGGAAAAGGCCAGTCAAACACAGTCACGTATTATTCACAGATGAAGATATTGAATTCATGATCCTTCAACGAGTGAGTTTGTTTATTGTGCCAGATTTACGCCCACTTTATTATCCTTATGACGCGAGCGCAATCGTGAACGCAAGCTAGAACGCGAGTAGTATGGCGAGGTAGCTGATATGGTATCTATTGGTTGACAACTTCACAGTTAATATGCCTTCCTAGTACCTCATACGAGGCTTTAGCATGAGATGTGGTAGCCGACCTAAGCATATTCTGTGAAATTCGCCCTAATAACATCAAAACAATTGTGACCCTTCCACGAATATGCTCCCCTGGTACCTCAGACCGCACAACCCAACAGTTTATCAGAATCATATCTGGCGATGACACAGTGACAAAAGCCGGTGTCGGTACATCTTTATCGATTAATTCTTAAGGCAATTAATCAAGGTCGCTGCCTGTCGACGCACAAACAAGATTGATGGTACCACTTCAGTCGAAAAGTCTCTTGTTGTAAAAGTATTTATGAATGTGATATTAAAATGGTCGTTCCTTTTTTTTCAGGTACTTGGTGTTTCTTTGTTTTGGAGTAAATGTAAGTTTATTTTGCTAAATAATTATCTGCAACTATGTTTTCAGTACTTGTTAGTACTCCATGATAAAAGGAATCGAAGTCCTTCGAAATATCTAAGACATTACACATAAAATGTCAAAGCGGTTTCAATTTAAGTAGACTTGCATCTTCAAAAAAAAAAGAATAAACCAGAGAATACACAGTCACATAAGCTTGTCCTAATAAAAAGCTGAGTACACATTGAAGTAAAAAAAAACATCCTTAGCCCACAAAATCGTCACATAAGCAAGGCAGCCACTCTTATGAAGCGTTCTCCGTGGCTTCGTGGCAGGGTTCATTAGTGTTAAGGCACCTGACAAGGCTCGAGTCGTCTCTAGAGTATCTCTTGTACCCCGGCCTAACGTCGGAGTAAACAAACCTTTAAAGTTGGGTTCTTACGACTGTGTGTGTTTTTTTTGTAGTGTAGATTTAGCCTTAAAAGGGTGTTGTAATTAGTTGATTTAGGGATGGTTTTTATCGATAGCTTTATTGGAGGAATTATTTTAAATATGTTAATAGTTATTCTAAACAAAATCTGTCAAACGTCAATTTTAATCCTTGGTTTAAAGATATCTGTCGACGGAAAAACAGTTTTTGTAAAAAGAAATGAGTGAATATTTTATTATGGACACGACACATTATGGAGTGCTGTGGTGGCCCAGTGGTAACGGCCACGACTTACGAGTTGTAGGTCGTGGGTTCGAACCCGGACAGGCGCTTTACTTTGTGTAAATAATTTCATTACTACTGCTCTCAAAACGGTGAAGGAAAACATCGTGAGGAAACCGGCATGTCCTAGAACCAAAAATTCAACGACATGTGACATCTACCAACCCGCACTGGACCCGCGTGGTAGATTACAGCCCACTCCCTCTCGAAGAGAGGAGGCCTGTGTCCCAGCAGTGGGAGCGTTATAGGCTGGTTATGATATTATGGACCAAGTTTCTTATAAGAGTCAGTTGGAAATTGATTTCAGTGTTCCCCAAACCGGGGAAGTAGGTACTTCAGAATTCTCCGTCTGTGGGTGTCGTGAAAGGTGACTTAGGCAAGGCATTATCTCAAGAGGTTGGGGTGTACTTCTGTCTGTTAATAATAATAATCTGCGTTCAATAGACCTGTCTGATATAGTAGTATGTATTTACATAGCCCAATATTAACTTTGGTTCCTCCAATATGCAGGGATTAAGCAATAAAAAAAAACTCTTCATACACATAAAACTCACGCCTTCTTCCCATGTTGGTAGGCAGAAACTACAGAACGCCACCTGCTGCGATCCTTACATACTCCTTTTGCCTCGTTTACGTTCATACATCTGGTCATACACGCACGCCGGTTGTGAGTACTACGCATCTGACCTTGATAAATGATAAATGATAAATGATAAATGATTTTATTTCTGTAAGTAGGTTTGTACAAACACTTTTACACGTCAATCATATTTTTAAACTAGATGAGGTCGGCGTTTCCTATCTGACTACTCTGAGAAGAAAGGCCGAAACAAACTCAGAGGTCACAGTCTCTTTTAAAGTCCAGACATAATCTTGGTCAGATCATGTGAAGACCATGTAGATTGGTATCTGAAATGGTCTTTTGAGGAAAGAACCACACAGATTGAGTGGACCTGTCCAGTCAGTGCACGCATTTGTCAGTAATCGTGCAGCTCAACTCAGGAAGTCAGAACTTAAGGAGCTCAACGATTCGACGAACAATACCAAAGAAAGGACATTTGGGTAGGCCACATAAATTACTCAATCTGCCAGATCATGATCAAAATTAACTGCGAAAAAAAAAAGCAATGACCCACATAATCCTCACATTCACAATAATTAAAATAACATACTACTTTACAAGTAAATACTCATGTCATTGTGTATATAAAATTCAACAATGTCAATGTGTATATAAAAAAAATCGGACATAATGTTTGAGAACCATGTAGATTGGTGTCTGAAATGGTCTTTTGAGGAAAGAACCACACAGATTAAGTGGACCTGTCCAGTCAGTGCACGCATTTGTCAGTAACCGTGCAGCTCAACTCAGAACTTAAGGAGCTCAACGATTCGACGAACAATACCAAAGAAAGGACATTTGGGTAGGCCGCATAAACTACTTAAACTGCCAGATCAAGAATATAACTGAAACAATGACCCACATAGTCCTCATATTCTCAATAATGAAAAAAATATAATACTTTTTACAGTAAATATTCATGTCTAAAATAGCTAGCAAATTAAAATCAACATTCACCGTGTAAATTTATTGGAGCAGCTCAATCCCAAGCCTTTTTGTCCTCAATATAGTCTTTCACAGTATAATAGGCTTTCTGGCATAGTTTCCGTTTTATAAAAGATTTGAATTTATTAAAGCTTAAATCTTGAATGTCGCTAGGAAGTTTATTATAAAAACGTATACATTGGCATCTAAACGAGCCACCTATTTTCTTGAGCCTGGTTGTAGGAACAATAAATTTGTGTTTGTTTCTAGTATTTATATTGTGGATATCACTGTATTTTTTAAACAGATTAATATTTTTATGTGCATACAAAAGATTTTCATAAATATACTGAGAAGGCACAGTAATTATATTAATCTCTTTAAATTTATCTCTGAGGGAGTGTCTGGGACTTAATTTATAGATAGAACTTTCTGAACAACATAACCAATAAGGTCACTATATGTCTTCCTAGGGCGTCCCCTCCCGGGAAATACCTTTTATTAATCGCCCTTCATTCATCCTCTCAATATGACCATCTTAGCAAACTCTTTTCAATTTTTGTCACTACATCTCCTATTAAACCGCACCGTTGCCTTATCACATCATTCTTCAGTCTATCATTCATAGTCACACCACACATGCTTCGCAAGGAACGCATTTCCACAGCATTTATTCTACTTTCATGCTTCTCAACTCTTCATACATGCATCAAAATGGCCTGTCTACTACTACTACTGTTGTATAAGTACGAGTATTCGTTTTTTTTTGCAGGAATTGTTTTTGAGTATCATAGCGAAAGTTGTTTAGTATGACGGGTTAGAATCACCCCCATGACGGATACAGATGTCTTAATCGTCACCCTGTTAAGGCGCAATAAAGCTACAATAAGGTGTTTCATGTTTTTTTACATTTAACACAGAATTGGCACACCCTAACTCGATGAAAGAGTAAGGTAATTTCATGAACTTTTACCCCATAGCGGTATGGAAAACAAAATCATTTTAAAATTAATGCGAAGACACTGCCGCCCAAGATACAGGATTTTCCTAGTTTGGGGGGCAAGGTACCTATTTTTATTGGCACTTTCGACTTCTACCTACCTTTTGTACCTACCCAATCTTTACAATTGTATTTAATATTTTTTGTTTTTACCATTCTATAGACTTATTGTCAAAGTTTATGTTTTGTGAATAAAAAATATTATTATAAGTATTAATTACGTTCTCCACTTTGGGAGGCGTGAATAATAATATCCGTTGCATTTATTTGGAACCACGTTCATGTCTACCTATTTACTGTTATAGATTTATTGCTGGGGAGTTTGTCGCGCTGATTCTTCTTCCCAGCTAAAGAAGTAATAAATAAATAATAAACTAATTCAGAAGTGGTGAAGGGCGGGCGTTTTAGGGGACTTATTGTAATTTGACGTTCAAAAAGAGATGATTCTCAGTCAAATTTGAATAAATGACTTTTGAAATTAATAGAAAAAAATGTAATGAATTAAACGAAATTACGTAACGAGAATTCCAGAAACAAGTAAGTATTGAAATGTAAAAAACAGAACTGTATGTGGTAGTCTTTTCTAAGATTTTGTAGATTTAGCAAAGCTGCTTTTCATCTTATATTTTCAGATAATATATAACATCATTCTATGTTAATTTCCCACTTAATTCAGACAGACAACTTGGCAACAGAACTACATACGAGTACTCATAAATAAATTTATATTGTGTACAAAATCACGCACTATAGCAATAAATCTCACACTGCACCACAGTAATGCTGGATGTATGAGATATATTTATGACCAGCGAACAGATACGAAATAGAAGGTACAGAAAGTTACCTCCATATAACTAGAGAAAACGCAAGCACACATATACACGCTTCACGTACAACGAGAGCAAGCAAACTCGCGACCGACATTCTTTTGAGATCGAACCGTACGCGACAAAGAAAAAAAAAATGTTTTATTGCTACTGAAACACGTGCTTAATTATAAGAAGATAATTTTAAACGAATAAATAATACTTACCTGTTACCTAAACCAAAAATCTATAATTTTACGAGCACAGAACATAAATAAACATGTCATGACTGTGACGAGTGGCTGCCACTCAGCATGATGCTGTGCTATATGGAACCTACCACATAGCGCTGATTTTCAGTGCTCACCCGAAAACGTGTCGTGTGAAGTGAAATAAAATTGTTTATTCTGTAAATAGGATATCTGAATCACTTTTACACGTGATGTTAAAAATATATAAGCTAGATCGCCTATCTGACCAGGGACCCCTGAGAAGAAATGGCGAAAGAAACACCGGGGTCAGTCTCTTTTAAAACGGGTGCTAATTAAGGCAGCTTCTTTAAAAGGTCAATCTTGTCTTCAAATATATGTAGTTGTCTAATGAATTAATAGGTCAGCGACGAACTTTTAGCGTCTAATAAATGGTTTTCAAGCGACCATATATTGTAAATCGAGCTACCGTTAATATGATGCAGCATGGTGATAATTCTTAAGCAACGTTATGTACCAAGTAATAAATAGGGGCATTATTCATAATGCCCGCGCATTATGAATAATGACAAACGTAGTCGACGGTGCCCCGCTCAGCGGGGCTCCTACTTCTGGGTGGTTTAAAAAAATAACCACGAAGGGTATGCCGGGGTCTTTCAGAACCCGCCATCCCCTTCTAACCTAACCTGTCCAAGTCGGGGTGCCGAGCTCGCTTAGTAGCTCACTTACAACATTAGTCGCTTGAATTATCAATTCAGAAGTAAATATATTTATCGATAGCTCTGAGTCACATTAATTTACGTTCGTAAATTGACGCTGGTTTTTTGATATTCTGTTGGAATAGTAAAGATGAGGAATTAATATAATTGAAGCTGTTCTATTAACTCGTTGCCTACATATAAAAAAGATGTTAGTCTGCAGGTGCTAAAGAAAACTTTTGTTGCTGCACGCATAATTTCCCTTTTAAAATCCAGACATAATCTTGGTCAGATCATGTGGGAACCATGTAGATCCGACTCTGAAATGGTCTTTTGAGGAAATAACCACACAAAGTTGAGTGGACCTGGCCAGTCAGTGCAAGCATTTGTCAGTAATCGTGTAGCTCAAACTAGAAGTGCAAGCAAAGCGTACGCGTCTATTTGTGTGTGGGCCTGTTCTTGTGCATCTACATCGCTATATGCAAGCTACGCGTCACACTGACGTCACGCAAAATCCTGCACCGCGCAAGCAGAGTTTACCGCGCAACTAGAATATATAAATACAACGTCCAGACATCAAACGTCGGAGGATCCTCCCTTTTCTATAGCGGATGAGTGAACTTTACATCTTGTTCCTCATGCCTCTATATTCTTATCCGTTGTATGAAACTGGCCTTCTGAACCTATCTATTCTTTGGCAACTGACAGCATATGGCTTAAGATAGTAACCACGTATGACCAAGTTTCCTTATCTGGGTATTCTTAAATGGAGCAGAAATGATTTAAGATTGGATGAAGAATTAGCTGAAAGTGGATATTTTCTTAAGGGTTAGGGATGTTTCTTCTAGGCGATTTTATTTGAATACTGGTAAGATTCGACAATATTAGTATTCCTGATAATCCCATATACGAAAGCGCTTCTTAAGAAAATAAAGAAGCAATAATATTCAAATAAAACAATAAAAAAAATTAGTCAGAATCAGTACATCATCAGGTGGCAGCACTAGTTATAATTCCATCAGAATGACACTAAAGGCACGGACACATTACTGTGTCGTGTTATGTCGTGACGCGGGATACACCAATCAAACTAAAGTCCGCGCCACGAGAAGCTATACATTTTGTAAATAAAGAACTTCTACTAGGTTACGTAGTGACAATTCCATCAACAACAAATAATCCCAAGTTCAATCAACTTAAAGTAACATACGTGTAAAACGAAACTAACGAGCAATTTCACTTGGTCGGGTTATATTTTAGCGATATAAAGCACTGTCGTCTAATGTTTTGTGGTACTGGAACGCGTCTGACTCATGGAACGTAAACATTTGGGCTGCCACTTTGAAGTAAGTTCACGCTGACGCTGTCAATGCTGTCATTCGAGTTTCGAATGTGTCTTAGTTTGTTTGTGTTCTTTTCGCGAATTAGGTTATATTGTTTGTTATGATAATTATATTTAAAGATTGCAAACCCCTGAATGTGTGTTTACAAAATTTATAGCTTCTCGTAGCGGGGACTTTAATTTGTTCAGGACTACATCATATCACAAGGAGTTTTAATTGGCTAACACTGTGTCAGAAGGCGTCACGACACGACACAACACAGTAATGTAAATCTAGCTTTATATTCAGCTATAGCCCGAGACGAATAAATCAATTGAGATAATCATGTCCCAAACCTGCACCCTACTTAAGTAACACGTTCTCAATCACAATTTGGATAATTTAGAAGCCTCTGTTCAAAAACATAAAGAACGCAATGAATGTTGTTGAACTGTCAAAATGAAACCCATTTCTACTGTTAGTGTGTTACGTAATTACCCCGCTGAAGCCATTAATTATTCCTATCAAAACTGTTATTTTTTCAATCAACATCTCAACATCTCATCAATCTCTCAACACAATATCTAATAAATAATAAACGACTTCTAAAACTATCCTGAAGAATCATTTTTCATTCTTCAAAGAAAAGAAACAATATTTTGAAGTACCCACGAATCGTGCACTGCCATAAATCTAGTGAAGTCAGTACACACAATGAGGCTACTGTCAGTGTGACGTCAATTTATTGCGTCAATATATTGGACGTGCACCGCAGATAATGGGTACTCCTACCCTAGTGAGCTCTTGAAGATTTTAAAAAATGAAATGCGGAAGTACTTAAGTGGTTTTTAGATGGAAATGATTGATGTTATTTATGATTAACTACGGTATGATAAAAGAAAAACCTCATTATTTACACATAAACATAACATAACATCATCCCTGTATTCCCCGAACGGTTAGGCAGAGGTGCACCTATATAATACACCCACATTTCGCCAGTTATGTTTAAGGCGCAGATATACGACTTTTAATGAATTCAAATTGAACATCACGTCTAAACGAATAGTCTTATTTGATTGAATAAAATATATGATAAACTAGACTATTTTCTTCGTAATTTGATATGTGAGTATTTGAAATTATATTTTTATAACATAGTGTAATTAATTTGTAAATTAATGTCTAACGCGAACACAAAAACGATAATCACGCAAAAACTATCGGGCTTATTTTCATGAAATCTGCACCATCTAAAAGACAATTTAATTACCCAAATTTTTGTATACGGCTTTTATTTGTATTGTGTTTGATAAATCAAGGTGGGTTGTTTTTGCGAATAAACTTGATGCGCGTTGAAGCGGGGGCTCTTGCGGGCGACGGGCGGCAGTGCTTCGCTGACCAATGTCCGGGTAGACGCTAACGCTCTGTGCAATTTTATTCGCTTAAAATTTTCGCATGCTCCTCCCACTCGCTCAAGGTCGCTGGCACTTATTGTCGCCTTAAGCCCCATGTAATAGGGGGCGAGCCTATTGCCATCAACTGGGCATAAATCCTGACTCCGACTATTGTTAACACATTACCTATAATTGTCATATTTCATGTACCCGTCCATTTAACGTAACAGCGATGACAGCGATAAAAAATAGTAGCCTATGCCAAAAAACCCTACAAAAATAAAATGGTAACTTTTGATGCTATATTAATCAGAAATTAATTAGCATCGAAAGTTGAAAATCGGCCAGATGTCGGATAACGGCATTTTAGATTATGCCACGGCAGATTTATTATCCAACACAAACAAACCAACAGCATTTACGTAAAACACAAGAATCAAAAATATCCCAATGTTTGCAGACCACAGCCGACATCCTCGTAAGTGTGGCGTTCCATCGAATGCTTTCAATTTATACCGACGCCATATTGACATAGCAGTTAGAGGTAATAGCAGAGACGCATCGCGCGGATTCCGCGCGTTTCTCTGTGGACGTCCACATTCTTTGATAGCATGGAATTGTGTGGGAGTAATGAGGTGTTTTGAGTTTTATTATAGAGTACCAGCGACCCGCACCATTTCTACGACTTGACAGAACATCAAGATTTCTTTATTATATCTAAGTTGAATATGGCCGCAACCGGTGACTACCGAAATGACAACTACTTAATAGAAAAAAAAAATACAAATAACAACCGACTTCAAAAAAAAACTAAAAAATTAAAAATTACTTTACACGATATAAAGAACAACGCGGTTACACGGCTGACACGAAAAGCGACTTTAATTTATAATATGTATTTTTTTTTTATGTTTTGATATGATTTATGAAAATATTGGTTTACAGTAATCATTGATCGACGTTTTTCAGATTCAGGTGGTGTTTTCTTCGCTTGTTCCCAACGAGTCACACCTCAACGGGTAACAGTGTGACTCGTTGGGAATGTTTTGGATAATAATTCCCAACGAGTCACAGTTACTGTTACACTGTTACTCGTTGGGATGATCCCACCTTGATTTAGGGTATCATTTAAGCTAATAATAAGTGAAGTGAATAATGAGGCGTAGCCGACGGAGTCCCGCTTCGCGGGACTCCTACTTCTGGGCGGTTTAAAAAAAAATAACCACGAAGGGGACGGCGGGGTCTTTCAGACCCCGCCGTCCCCTTCTAACCTAACCTGTCCGAGTCGGGGTGCCCCAAGTTGTACCAAATACCTGGGAACAATTTTTGTTTATCTGAGAACGAAAATATTTCGTGGCGATAGATGATATAGTAACAGTGTAACAGTAACTGTGACTCGTTGGGAATTATTATCCAAAACATTCCCAACGAGTCACACTGTTACCCGTTGAGGTGTGACTCGTTGGGAACAAGCTGTTTTCTTTTGTTTTTTTAACGGACTTCAAAAAAGGAGGTTTCTCAATTCGACCGTATATTTCTTTTTATGCGTGTTCGCTGATAACTTCGTCGTTTATGAAGCGATTTGGATAAATTTTTTTTTTAGTCTTTGATTATTTCTTGCTTCCCAGACCCACTTCGTCGCATCGCATCACCTGCCCGCACTATTACTTCTTTTTCGCTTAGCGTTCTTTCTGACTATTTTTATTTTTGCTCGGCTCCTAAGGGTCCTAGTGTGATGTTAAACCTATAGCCTTCCTCAAGAATTGGGCTATCAAATGCAAAAAGAATTTTACAAATCCGACCGATAGTTCCAGAGATTATCCCCTACTTACAAACAAACATGAATAAGCAAATACCTCTTTGTAATATTAGTATATATAAGCAAGGAAAACCTGCTCAGGTGGAGATTCGTGCCTGTTATTTGCACGTTACAGGAACTGATGGACGCTGCTGAAGGTGCCAAACTCTTGGCCAATTGTGGGCTGACTCTATTTAGATTGCAATTGACATGCTAAGAAGAATATTATACCTCACCAGTAAACTTTTACCTCCACTACTGAAACTTATTATTCATGCAAGTAGATATAGCAAACTTTCTAATCTTTGCTCTAAGTAGATGCAGGTAATACATGTAGGTTGGTAATATACCGCCGGGTAAGCAATCTTCTTGCCTAATAACTTGCGTATCCTCTTGCTCAATAACTGGCGTATTTTAATCTCATCCTTTACGTCGTTATCCAGCCTTGTGGAGCTTTATTTTGATTATATTAGTATAGAAACTGGTTCGGAGCTAAATTCTCGGGTTATGTAACTGTGAATCTCTGTAGTGGTTTAGGTAGTAGTGGGGAAAGTCTCTTGAACCATGCTAAGTTACTGGGGGACTGTGGCAAACGTAATGAGAACAAAGTTTTGTAGCCTCTTCTTCTTTTCGAGTCGATGCAAAGGTAAAACTAACTGGCAAACTGTTGCAGTAATTAAAATTAGAGTGAAAGAACACTATCTTTGCACTTTGTCATAATTGCATATGTATGTAAAGAAAATATATTTTCTCTTAAATTAGAATAAAGGCCGCTACTAGCGCCATTGCAGTGGAAGACTGAAATGTCGTCAGCCTTTATTTAGTCTGTGGTCGAATCAGAACCATTGTCGTGAAAACTATAGTTTGGTACTTGTTTGTTAGGAGAAATTGATATTGTAATTAATAGCATTAAATGTCGTTTCTTTTATTACAGGTAAGGTTGTTATAGTTTATTGAATGTTGTATTTTGTAATTAGTGTTATACAAACATCTAAATAACAAACATAAATCTTTTATTACAGAGAAACTCAATTGTGTTTCATTGACGGTATCACCTCACCTAACTACTTGAACAAAAACCCTTATAAAACGACATTTCTTGTAATTTTCAAGAAAATGGAGAAGCTAAAATTTGTTTTCAAATCAATAGCTACAAATGACGGAAAATCTACGTACATCGCCATAACCTCAATCATTACACCAGATGATAAAGTTTTCCTGATTCCTGAAGAGTATGAAGCAGCATCACTTCACAAACATATTCTAACCTCAAAAGCTTACAATACAGTGCGAAATACAATAAAGAAAAGACATCAAACTAGAAGTGTTTGGATGAAATTGACAGCGGATATGGAAAAAACATACTTTGAAGAAGATGAAAATATGGTATTTGAGAACCAATACCTAGAGGAAGTTACCCAAGAACAATTAGCTGTTATCAACAAGAACAATACAGAAGATCACTTGGTAAAAATTTTGGAAAAATTAGTTGAAAATCAACAAAGAAAAGAAAAACAAAGTGTTAAAAAATTTGCAGACAGATTTGTAAAAGATAGATAGATAGAAAAATTTGATGGCAAGAATATTAGTGCATGTCAATGGATGGAAGTTCTTGAAAAGGAATGTGCAAGATTTGATATTGTGGAAGTAGAAGAGAAAATTGAAATTTTCCGATTATTTCTAGAAAAATCATGCACTGATTGGTATGCTTCTATGATGATCAAGCATAGTTTGAAATCAGAATGGTCGGAGTGGAAATTAAACTTTATTGAAACCTTTGCAAATAAGGGTTGGGCTAGTAGCAAATATGCTTTAGCTTTCAAATATCAATCGGGATCTTTACTTGAATATTCCATTAAGAAGGAAAACGGACTTTATAACGGACAGGATCAATAAAGAAGAAATTTTAGAAACCAAAGATTTATTTAATGAAGTTGGTAAATTAGAACATTTGACTATCAAGAAAAAGTTTATGAAAAAGAAGGATGATACTAAGCCATTGAGAGAAAAGATGCAAAAATGCAGCATTTGCGAAAATTTAAAGAAAGGAGTACGCTATCACTCAGAAGATTCATGCTGGTTTAAAACAAAAGAAAATGAAAAGAAACAAATCAAACTCATTAATAATTCGGAACTGGAATGTGAACTGCAGTGTGAAGACCCAAAAAACTAATAGTGCCGCCATTAATTAAAATAAGGTTAGTATTGAATAAAAATCTTGAAGTATATGGAATCTATGATTCAGGCTCAAATATGTCTTTGATAAATTCAAGGTTACTAAAATTTAAGCAAAAAACATTAGGTAATTACAACAATACTAATTTAAAAACAATCAATAGCGTTAAAAAAGCAAGTGGTATAATAACACTCGATGTAAAGATTTTTAATGTAGAATAAAAAAACTGATGTCTTCGTAATAGATCAAGAAAATTTTGATTACGGTTTTTTAATTAGACTTGACTGTATAAAAAAATTCTACTTAAATCAAAATGAAAACTTAGAAATCAGTCAAAAAGTTCCAATACAAACAAATGAAATTAAAAATACAGAGACAAAAATTGCTAAAATAATTGAAAATGGAAAAGTTTCTAAGGAAACAAAAAGTTTAAAGAATGACAAAATATCTAAGGAAAAAAAAATGTGAAAATTCACAAAACAAGGGAATAAACCTTATAAACTTTAACGAAAACTTTAGCAAAATAAATTTCAATATATGCATAAACCATTTAGACTATGACGAACAGGCAATAATTGATGACTTAATAATAAACAATAAATACGTTTTTGCAAAAGATAAGTATGACATCGGTACGGTAAAGGATTATGAAGCACACATTGATCTAATAGTGGAAAAATATTGCAGTAAAAGACCGTATCGTTGTACAATAGAAGATAAAAAGGAAATTGAACAACAGGTTGCACAATTATTAAAAAGGAAATTGATCGAAGAGTCATATAGTCCATTTGCAGCTCCGGTAACATTAGCTTACAAAAAAGATGAAAATACAAGATCAAGATTGTGCATAGATTTTCGAGACCTAAACAAAATTGTTGTGCCACAGTCACAACCGTTTCCTCTTATTGAGGATCTAATGATCAAAACAAGAGATTGTAAATATTTCTCCACATTAGACATAAATTCTGCATTTTGGTCAATACCTCTACGGGTCACGGATAGACATAAAACCGCATTTGTCACACAAGAAGGTCATTTCCAATGGACTTGTTTGCCATTTGGTCTGAAAACCTCGCCAGCAATATTTCAAAGAATAATGTGCAACTTAATAAGAAAACACAACCTTGCAGAGTTCACAGTCAATTACATCGATGACATTTTAATATTCTCCAAAACTTTCTCAGATCATGTCAGGCATCTAACACAGCTGTTTGAAGCAATTAAAAGTGAAGGATTAAGACTTAAATTTTCCAAATGCACATTTGCAGCTGACTCAGTAAAATATCTGGGTCACATAATACAGAATAATTCAGTTACACCAATGAAAGATAACTTGGTATCGATTAAGAACTTTCCTACTCCAAAAACTCAGAAAAATGTGAGACAATTTTTAGGAAAAAATTATTTTTATCATAAATATGTACCAAAAATAGCAATAAAATTAGACCCATTGTATAACTTATTGAGGAAAGGACAAGCCTTTGATTGGACCAAAGCATGTCAAGAATCATTTGATGAAATGAAAAAAATATTATGTTCACAACCAATATTAACAATTTTTGATCCAAAATTGCCTATACATATATACACAGATGCCAGTATTCTTGGAGTGGGGGCCGTCCTAAAACAGCTGCAAGAAAACAAAGAAGAAAAACCTGTAGCATACTTCTCAAAAAAAATTGAATGAAGTGCAAAAAAGGAAGAAGGCAATTTATCTGGAATGCCTTGCAATAAAAGAATGTGTAAAGTATTGGCAACATCTGTTGATAGGTAGGAAATTCATTGTTTTCTCAGATCACAAACCATTGGAACATATGAACATAAAATCAAGAACCGATGAATAACTAGGGGACTTAACATACTACTTATCACAATATGATTTTGAAATAATATATTCTCCAGGGAGATACAACTTGGAAGCTGATTGTCTGAGCAGGAATCCAGTCTTAGATGCCAATGAAAATCTGGAGGAACAATTAAAAGTGGTCAACTTGATAAAACTAAAAGATATATTAGAAGATCAAGAAAAAAATGAATACATACAGTTATGAAAAGAAAAACTAAAATCAAACCACCATGTTTATTACAAAAAAGTTAAGAAAAAAGAAAAGATAATTCTCACAGAACAATTTAGTATGGAATTCATTACAAAAATACATACGGACCAAGGTCACTTAGGAATAAATTAAATGCAAAAAACAATAAGTTCATTGTATACAGCACAAAACTTAACAAAAAATATTAAAAAAACCTGTAAAGCTTGTACAGTATGTATAAAAAACAGATCAAGAGGACAAAACAAATTTGGAATGATGTCACACTTGGGTCCGGCCAGGAAACCTTTTGAGATATGTTCTATTGATACAATTGGAGGTTTCGGAGGTTCCCGGTCCACAAAAAAGTACTTACACCTGCTATCAGATCATTTCAAGAGGTATGCATTTATTTTGACATCTAAAACACAAAATGCAAATGATTTTATTAAGCTAGTGAAGAACACAGCAGTAACTGATGATATTGGCTTGATTCTCTCGGATCAATATCCTGGTATTAATTCTAAGGAATTCAAAAAATATTTAGAAGACAAAAACATTCCACTCATTTTCACGGCAGTCAATTCACCCTTTTCGAATGTTTTAAATGAAAGATTAAATCAAACATTGGTTAATAGAATCAGATGCAAAATTAACGAAAATGATACCAAAGTAGCATGGACAACCATAGCTCAAAATTGTGTAAAAAAATACAACGAAACGGAGCATACTGTCACTGGATACGCTCCTACATATCTACTAAATGGCACCGATGTTACGATTTTGCCAAATGAGCTAAAACCAAAGAAGACAGAGACTGATTGGATTCAAGACAGGAAAAAAGCTTTAACAAATACACTTCAGTCTCACAATTACAACAAAACACTTTACGACAAAAATCGTAAATACTTCGACTTCAAAGTGGGTGATATGGTGTTTGTGGACAATGGCTACAAGCTGAATAGGAAAAAACTGGACGAATTAAGAATCGGACCGTACAGAATCGTGGAAAAATTGTCAAACACGATTTACAGGATCAACACTGGCCATAAAAAACTAGAGTCAAACTTTTTCCACATCTCGAAATTGGCTCCAGCCCCAACGCTTGACGAAGAAGACTAAGAATAGTATAGGAAAGATATGTACTATAAGTTATATTTAATAAGAAACTTAAATAGTGTTTTGTAACTATGTTGTAAGTAGTTACCTTTCCCAGGGGGGGGTGATGTAAAGAAAGTATATTTTCTCTTAAATTAGAATAAAGGCCGCTACTACCGCCATTGCAGTGGAAGACTGAAATGTCGTCAGCCTTTATTTAGTCTGTGGTCGAATCAGAACCATTGTCGTGAAAACTATAGTTGGGTACTTGTTTGTTATTGAAATGAATATTGTAATTAATAGCATTAAATGTCGTTTCTTTTATTACAGGTAAGGTTGTTATAGTTTATTGAATGTTGTATTTTGTAATTAGTGTTATACAAACATCTAAATAACAAACATAAATCTTTTATTACAGAGAAACTCAATTGTGTTTGATTGACGGTATCACCTCACCTCTACTTGAACAAATACCCTTATATGTATATATTGTTTAAATTATATTATATTTTAGTGATATTTATTTTAGAAGTATGTAGTTATGTAGGAATATTCTCATATTGTATGTTTATAAATATTTAAATTGGAGAATTATTTTTGTTTCTATGTATTTTGTTTTCCCTTCTACTCTTACACACGTTGTCTACATCTCTATTTATATACTCACCTTTCGCAAGTCTGCCTGAAGGGATTAAGCATCACCTTTCAAGATTCAAGATTATTTATTTGTGGAAACATGAGTACACGTACAAAGCATGCGAGTTATTAAATTACAATACAGTTTCAGTAATAAAAGTTAGTATAGATTACATATGAGCAAAATAGTAAAATATTATGTCAATTTTGAAAACAAATAAATTAACTACTATTCATGCAAAAAATAAAATAACCTAACCTAATACCTAATAACCTTTGTACATATTTTTCTGTTCCTTTCTCCCTGTCTGTTTATTTGTATGTAAATAAATATTTAAAGAAAGAAAATAAATCAAAATAATATATTATGTTAAATGAGTTGAGTTCAGGTGGAATATTTATTTATTTATGTCCAATCGCTGGGATATCTGATATTGCATTTTCTTTGTTACTTCAATTTCTGATGTCGTATTAAGTATCGTGGTAAAGATAAATTATTTACCCGGTATATCTCTGTCTACCTTTAAAAACTTCATGGCTGAACTTTATAAACATCAAAAAATTTACTTCTTATTCGCGGTCGTCGCGTATTCTATACCCGTTTGAAGTAAATAGTTGGCTAACACAAAGTTGTTCCTGGAATTATATACTGACATGTATGTACGTTTATCAATTATTGTGTCCATACACACACCTATGCATAAGCATGAGCATAGCATAATCAGCCTATAATGTTCCCACTGCTCATGCTTGGACACAGGCCTCCTCACTTTGAGAGGGTATGGGCTGTAATCTACCACGCGGGCTCAGCGCGTGTTGGTAGATGTCACATGTCTTCGAATTTTTGGTTCTAGGACATGCCGGTTTCCTCACGATGTTTTCCCTCATCGTTTTGAGAGTAGTGGTGATGACATTATTTACACAAAGTAAAGCGCCTGCTAGGGTTCGAACCTACGACCTACAACTCGTAAGTGGGGGCCGATACAACTGGGCCACCACTGCTCACACCTATGAGTATAATGAAATTAGCTAGGTATATAATGGCAATTGCCAGTCATCATCGTGCTTCCCTTATCCCAATTTATTTTGGATCAGTGCAGCAGTGTTTTTTATTCATACATCTTTGTTTTTTACTGTTTGTGTTTCCCGTACGTGTTCCAAATAAAATATATTTCATTCTTTCTTTTAAAAAACATTCAAATCCAAGTGGTAATTATATAATGTGGACAAATTACGAAGATATATTTTTTTGTTGGTTTTTTCATCTGGAATTTCTCAGTAGCGGCTTGGAGTCTGGATTTGTGCCCGGTCGATAAAAAAAAAAAGAATGAAAAATAGTTTATGATGGCAATAGGCTCGTCCCCTATTACATGGGACTTAAACATAACTGGCGAAATGTGCGTGTACTATAAGTACACCTCTGCTTAGCCTTTCGAGGAATACAGGCGTGATGTTACGTTATAAATGTTGTACTATTTTAAATTCTGTAATAAATGGGGCTATTGCATTTGTAATCGAATTATCTAAAATAATATTATAAAGAAAAAAATGTTTTTTGAATGTTTGTTTATTACGCTTTCACGCTAAAACGGCTTAACGGATTTGGATGAAATTTGACACGTGGGTAGACCATGACCTGGATTAAGACACAGGATACTTTTTATCTCGATATTCCCACGGGATCGAGACTTATGTGAGTGAAACCGCGGGCCGCAGTTCGTGTTAAATACCTTTAATATTAACCTTCATTATTTACTAGTTCCCTATACTACTTACTCTTTACTTGTTTACTGCAGCAAGTAATTGTTTTATCTTACTATATAAACATCACGTGTCACTCTGTTCGTGCACGCTAATCTCCGATACCATCGAACCGATTTCAATAAAATTTTGAGAAAGTGTATGGTTTGTTCCAGCTTCAAAAATAGGTAGTTTTGGACACGGAGTGCCCTCCGTGCGAAGCAGAGGCAGTTCGATAGTAAATATAATTGTATATTTGCAGAATAGAATAGAATATAATAAAATCTATTTGCTTAAAAACATGGTAAAATAGAAAAAAAAAATAACAAGAGCATACATGTTTTTCCTTAACAGTCTGCGTACAAATTTTTACAAGCATATTTAACATTTATTTTCAAAGAAGTCTTTGACCCTATAAAACTATGACACAACCATTCATGCAATTTATTCTTGAATAATCTCATATTTAATGCCTTGAGATTACTTGGTATCTTATTTTAGATACGAGTATACAACTTTTATTATATTTAGCTAGTCTCGAAAGGATATCCAGCACGATCAAAACCTCGAATATTGTGTGACGTTAAATAAATTCCCACCATAATTTAATAACCAATTGTAGCAAATAAAGTGGTCAAAATCAAAATATTTTATTTCACATAAACCTACATGGGCACTTATGAAACGTCAGAAGCTAGGTCCACGGTTCCAATTGGTTGTTTCCTATGGAGAAGAGCCGGCAAGAAAATCTACAGTTACTCTTTTAAAAATAAGGGGCTTCTACAATGTTTCCAATTGGAGTGTTGATAGGTATGGGAGGACAGTGTAGGCCTGTCAACAAGTAACAGGTACTCAGAAAAATATAAAAAGGTCCACAAATCTGCATTCTACAAGTTAGGCCTACAACGTTCTCACATTCACAAAATATAGAAGAATCTATATAAAAATAAAAGCCTATTTAGACCAAATGACATGATTGCCATTACAACTGTAACAAATCTGATCTGGTCATCAATGTTATCGCATCGTAAATCGTAATCAGCCGATCTGTTCTGTAAAAATCTCACCGTGAAAACTGAGGTTAAGTACAGCCCGATTCAAACTTTATGGCGGCTCGGAATATGAAGCGGCTCGTTGCGCAGCAACAAAATCACCTGTCAGTGGAGGTGAGGGATGAGGTACTGCGCAGCGAGCAGCGCACTTCACTTCTGTAAGGTTGAAGTATGCTGTCATTCCATCTGATGTACAGTCAGCAAAAGAGATAAATATCAAGGGTTGCCGGATGTAGTTGAAGTTTAGTATGAAACCGATGAATGTTTTCGAATGAAATGTAATTTGGTAAATGACCAGTTTGTTTTCTTACTAAACTTCAACTATATCCGGCAACCCTGGATATTTATCTCTTTTGCTGACTGTACATTAAGTTAGTTTAAGCGTATTTATCGCATTTGGGGTTAACCTGTAATGGTAGATGTAAGTAGAAATAAAAAAAATAAAGTTTTCACGGTGAGACTTTTACAGAATTGTCTGGCATTTGACTACAAGACAATAATATTATATGTATTATACTAATGAAAATAATAATACTCTTAAATAAACAAAAATAAATCAGGAACAATACTAAACCGGGATGTTTATAAATAACAAAGCAATCGGGCTCAAGTTTCAGTGTTCGATGTATAGATCAGCGGGAGATAATGACCGCCTTCAGCTAGGGACGTATCGGATTCCATTGGTGATTCTAATAATATTTATTAAAGCCGCTGTAATTTTGTTTTTTAAATGTCTTTGTTTTTTTTTCCGGCTTCCAAAAAGGAGGAGGTTATAATTATGTTCGGCTGTATGTTTTTTTAAAATGTATTTTCACCGATTTCTCCGTCAATTTTAGACCGATTTTGAAAATTCTTTGTTAGTTTGAAATGGTAGGCTTTGGAGATGGTCCCATTGTCACCAAATCAGAATCTGATCAGGGATCCCATGGAAATCGAGAGAAATTCTGAAATTTTGTAGGCACGCCTATAGCGATTTGGGTATTTTTTTATAGTAACTCGTGCATTTGCTCTCGGAAAGCACTATTCGGTAAGTGGAACTGATGATGAAGACCGGAGGTGGCCACCGGAACTACTCAATAATAAGCATTTCACGGGTTGCGCTTCAATTACTTTAATATGGTTGTTAATCAATTTATACTCGTCACAATGCATATGGTGAAATGGAGCTGATGGTGGCTTCACCATCAGCTCCAGTTCTTCTGGGTTTTACCAGGAGAACTTCTCAACAATTAACGTCCCTGCATCGGGAACAGCAATATTTTGTAAAAGGTGATGAGCAGTTGACATTAGGCTATTGTAACTTAGATAACTGACTCACAAAAAACTGAAAAATAAAAAACAATTTACAAAAAAACAACCGCCTTTCAAAAAAATACACTACTGAGTGAAGAATCACTTTAATGTCCGAAGTCGGTGGCAAAAAACTAAAATACAGATCCAAAGATAACGGACTTGCGAAAGTAAAGTTATTTTTCACTTTGTATTGTATTTTTATAGAGGTCGGTTGCTTTTTTGAAAAAAAAACGTATAATTTTAAGTTTGCTCTTGCTAAGTTCCAGTAGGTTTTGTAGTGAAGTTTTAACAGCACCACAATTACGTAAAAACTTTCAATCGCAATCCAAAGGATTTTGAAGGAAATTGCTTATTCATTGCTTCATAATGTTTGAAAAAGTTTTTAAAGATAAAGATCAATTTATTTGTTTAACATGAGTAGATTACAATACATGGATGCATGCAATGGTGTTAAATACAAGGACGTGCTACATGCTATACCATAGAAGGCGTACAAATCTTACAGGTTTTCAAATACCTAGTCATTATAATTACAAAAAAATTAAATTATAATTAAATAGTACCATGAAATTGTCACAAATTTTAAAAGTCAAAATTTATCGTTTAAGAAGTCAGATATACTATAGTAACATTTCATGGCCAACATCTTTTTCAACTTTGTCTTAAGTAAAGGTGTACTTAATTGTTTAATGTCCTTTGGAATTTTATTATACATTTTAGGAGCCATACAGATTATACTTTTGTGCAGCATTACAGTCCTAGAAGGGTGAATGCATAGATCATTGTTGCGTCGACTTCTAACGCAATTATCCGATAACCGTGGAAACAAATACATATTCTGTCTTACAAACAATGCTACATCAACAATGTATATAGACGGAAGTGACAAAATTTTGTGCTTTACAAACATTGGCTTACAACTGTCAGTAGTTTGCAACCCAAACATAGCTCGTATGCAACGTTTTTGCATTTTGAAGGCTATGTCTTTATAAGTTGAATTGCCCCAAAAAATTATTCCAAATCTCAGTTGTCTGCTCGATTCCTTATATGGCGCAATGAATGTTGTTCAATTGTCAAAATGAAAAGCATTGCCTTTGTAAGTGTGTAATGCCATTACGATAGTATTTGTTCTATGAAAATGTATGTTAGCTGTTGCAGTTTCTGTACTTATACAGGCTGGCCTATGAAATGAGGTCCAAAAGAAAAAAAAGGTTTCCCCTATCCATAGGCTTCTCGTATGTTCAGCGGTTATTTATAGCTTAGGTCCCAGGGGATTATTTAAAAGACCTTTTTATTTTTCACTCCAGTGAAGTCTCACTCTACGATCGACGAAAACACTGTTTATCGAATCATCACCCGAATGGATTAAAACTTAGTTAATGATAAATGATTTTATTTCTGTAAGTAGGTTTGTACAAACACTTTTACACGTCAATCATATTTTTAAACTAGATGAGGTCGGCGTGTCCTATCTGACTACTCTGAGAAGAAAGGCCGGAACAAACTCAGAGGTCACAGTCTCTTTTAAAGTCCAGACATAATCTTGGTCAGATCATGTGAAGACCATGTAGATTGGTATCTGAAATGGTCTTTTGAGGAAAGAACCACACAGATTGAGTGGACCTGTCCAGTCAGTGTACGCATTTGTCAGTAATCGTGCAGCTCAACTCAGGATGTCAGAACTTAAGGAGCTCAACGATTCGACGAACAATACCAAAGAAAGGACATTTGGGTAGGCCACATAAATTACTCAATCTGCCAGATCATGATCAAAATTAACTGCGAAAAAAAAAAGCAATGACCCACATAATCCTCACATTCACAATAATTAAAATAACATAATACTTTACAAGTAAATACTCATGTCATTGTGTATATAAAATTCAACAATGCCAATGTGTATATAAAAAAATCGGACATAATGTTTGAGAACCATGTAGATTCGATTTAGAGTTCAAAAGGAAAACAAGCCTTACAGTAGTCGTATATTATGTGTAACATCTGACATGTCACCCTGGTAATAAGCAACATTAACATAAATATATTTCCTGAAAAAAAAAATTTAGGAATTACGTATTTGAAATGATTTTTCGTAACGAAGAATAGGTAATTATTTTTTATGAAAATGTATTTAATAGTCAGGCCCTGGGTGTCCCGCTAGAGGGCCATTACAATAGATAATCAATTGTGTCTCATTAGCGATGCTTGACTAGTTTTTATTGAAGACAGTTATTTTTGTTTAATTCGAGGGAGAGCGGAGACAGTGGCGGCGGCGACTATCAAACTAGTGGAGGTAAAACTATTATAACTTCGCCATTTATGGAATTTATGGAAGATATTTCAAAAAAACACAATGCCTCATTACTTGCTTAACTAGTACGATTTTTTAACATTATAAAAAAAATACGGAACCTTTTCCATTGTGCAGCGACAGAAATTAACCGCAAAATTTAAAAAACCTAAATTCTGAAATATTTATTCGAATATTTTTTTATTCATTATTATTCACTTGCATTTTTATTAATGATCTGCACTTTTTTTCAGACACTTATTATCAACAGTAAATACATTTATTAATATAATTCACACATATAAATTAGTTTATATAACAGACCATAAACACAACGCGCACAGCTGATGAATTCTTCGTCTATTTTTCTTTTCTCTTTCTCGTCAAACACACGCACATGCTGTTGGCTGACGGTACCAACCTCTCGGAAAATGGGTTGGTACCATCTGCCGGCCACTCTACCACTGCGCACGCTCATTGGTCAATTCAAATAGCGCGCGTTTCCCCGTCAACCTGTTACACACTTCCGTCCCTTTTTAATAAATAACTCCCACATATTGTAGGAAAGCGAGAGGTGAGAAGTTACACATCAAAAAAAATCTCAACTTATTACGTAACAGTTCGCAGTCATTCAAAAAAAAAAAATGGTATCTATGACCCAAACGAGTATTAAAAACTTCCACGAACTCTCGGCTCTGCAAAACATAAGGTATAAATCGCTGAACATAAATGGGGGTGTGTCGGGAAATCCTAGGAAAGAGGATTCAAAATTTTACTTTTGTACGTCGTTTTATGGGCCAGCCTGTATAAATTGGTAATCAAAAAAGATAAAGTAGAATAGAAGGATCTATTAAAATTTCTCAATTTGCCTAAGTTGAGCCACTAAAGAAAATGTATTAATGAAATTACCTATTTGAATATGATTATGCGTGAAAGCTTGCATAACTTTAAGCCATATTTCTTTGGCCCATTACCCGTAGCTAAGTATATTTCGGCAGGCAGACATCCTAAATATTACAGCTTTAAAAAGAAATGTCTCAATATTCTATGTTTAATGAACCTGAACATAATATTGGCAAAATTTCTCCAGTTTAGTGTTTTACAAAAAGTTTGTGTGTCTATGCTTAAAGTAACCGTGTGTAATAACAGAGGCTGGTAACGAATGTGCGACATAAACGTAACGTAAATTCGAACGATTTTTGAATCGATAATACAGCAGTCATACGAGTATAATAGCATTTTGGTTGAAAACTTTGCGACCAGTATAATTAGTATCACCTATAATATGAATAAAGTCTTTAAACTAAGTAAATATTGTGTGTGAACTGAGTATATAAAACTTTTGAATCGTTCGAATTTCCGTTACACTTACTCCGCGCATACGTGTTAGGTGTACTAGCTTGCTTCGTCCATTTCATACGAAGCGGACGAATCAAGTCGGAGAAGGAGTATAAAAGAAACGTTGTTATCATTTTATGTAAATTAGAATAAAGTAGTCGTTCTAGATAAAGGGGAACGGTTAAAAAAGAGAATCAGAATAAAGATGATTTTTATTATTTTATTTTTGACGTTTACATTAATCAATCTGTCTAGCATTTTCCCAACTCTGTTGGGGTCGGCTTCCAGTCTAACCGAATGCAGCTGAATACTAATATTTTACATGGAGCGACTGCCTACCTGACCACCACAACCCAGTTACTGGGTAACACGATACCCTTTGGTAAGACTTTCTGACTACCCGTTACAGCTGTCGAAGATCTACGAATGACAGCCAGGTTCAACGGCGTAACTTGCTTTCCCAGGCACGAAGGGTTCTCGATTTGTAATAGATGGTCAACCATCCATGAACCGACTGCGGCAAGCGTACCTTCACCTTCAATTTTTTTTTTAAATATAATTTGGCCGGCACTGCCAGCATAACATATTGTGTATTACACTTTCATTCATTACGGTTCAATTGTGCAGTATGACACCAGAAATTAGAAATCAGTTATCTCTGCCCTGTCTTTTGTACAAGACAAATTAATTGTCTTTGAATTTATTTAGCTGCATTATAGAATTAGCTCTCTCAAAACTCAAGCATTACTTAAAACTGGTTTCACTCATTCAATTCTTTGAACTACAGTCCGGCCGTCGAGCGAATGCGTTTGTGACTGTTTATCACGTAATGTAATAGAAAAATATTATAATTATTTTAAAATTGTCACACGATATCGGGCTCTTAGAAAGACATTTAATATCAATTTTATGGTCTGATACGTTGCCCTAATTAAAAATAAAAATATCATATTTCCTTGAAATTGTAAAACAATATCGAACCTCTCTATTTCATGCATTAGTCGAAAGGCAATTTATTTTATTTTATATTTTATTTAATTTAATTAAATATTTTACGTCAGTTACGTCTTAAATTTCTAAAGAAACGAATAAAATATCCGATTTCTAATCTCGATTCACAATACTAGTGCCGCATCAGGCCGCCCTAAGTTGATACCCAAACGAACTCTTAAAACAATTGAGAAACTGTACAGAAAGCGTTTTGGCTTTTATGGTACAAAAAACTAAGGAGCTGGTGATGTTAAGAGATGACTTGTAGACTGTAGATTGTGGACATTTTTTTATTTTGTTGAGTACCTGTTACTTGTTGACAGGCCTACACTATCCTCCCATATCAATCAACACTGTAATTGGAAACATTGTAAAAGCCCCTTTTTTTTTTAAAAGAGTAACCGTGGAATTTCTTGCCGGCTCTTCTCCATAGGAAACAACCAATTGGAACCGTGCACCTAGCTTCTGACGTTTCATAAGTGCCTGTTGGTTTATGTGAAATAAAATATTTTGATTTTGATTTTGATGGGAAGTGATGATGTTAAGAGATGGGAAGTGGTGATGTTAAGAGATGGGAATTATAATGAAAATGTGGATACAGTTGACTTAGGACCGCAAGAGGCGACAGACACAAGAGTGCAGAGTAGATAGGTTATGAAACTTAAGGTATGCCAAGAAGTGATGTCCATTACGACAGTAACGTACCGATCATTATTTATTAAGTTGATAGACGTAGTCTAAGCTAGACAATTTAGTTTTGTGAGCTATGAGGAGCTGTGCCTGAGGTGAAACTGATAATACGTGCAGTATTTCGTAAGTGGTTGTAATCTAATTCCCTCCAAGAAGATATTTGGTAAGTGTCAACTTTAATATTTAGTAATATTGTGCATCGTGGTTACGGACTTTTTTTGCAGGCTGATTTGTATTGTGTAACAGTTAAGTGATATTGCTGACGAGATATTAATGATTATTTATTCCAGCATGGCGAAATTACTCATATTTAGTAGCGTAATTTATAATTAACGCTATTTTCTCTTGTATTACGTGACCATCTCCTCCAAGTCAGATATTTGTCATTTGCGCTTGGTTATAGGGAAACGGAGAAAGCCTACCGCTATATTTGATACTGAGCACTAACGCTCCTGATCTTGACGACTGTTGACCGTTAACTGCCGCAGCACACATGGAAGGCAGAACCGTATACTTAGTTCATCTAAACCAAACTAGGGTATAAAGCCGAAATCTAATCACGTTATAAAACAATCAAACGTTACTGATGATTACTGCTTCCATTAAGGTCTGGCTATAGAACACGTTGCGTGAGGCTTGTTGTATGCGCATTTCCGGGAGAGGGGTTAGGCATCACAAAGCTCCCCAAACTGGATTTGTAATCGTTCTAAGAACAATAGGGACCCTATCTCGATAAAACCCATACCCAGCTGTTTGTAGGCCAATTACTGAATCGACACTATTTATCAAGACACGACACTTTGGACTCTTTGCCGTTGATAGCCGCACTGCATCCTCTAAATGGGGAAGAGTAAGGAAATTTGAAGTGACGAAATACCACTTCGGTGTGTGCCAAGTACGATCGCAATCAGTATTGCTACAGACTGAGTCTACGATACGCTTGTGTAGTTTTCTGTTATCTTAGTAAAAAATGTCTAGACCGCCGTAAGGGTATAATTAGTACGCATTTAGAACTACTCAAATCTTGTCTCCCTCAATGGCAGTTGGACTTCTCAGTACTCTTTCTTTAGGATTAAGTAAGAATATAATAGAATAGAATACTCTTTATTATGTACACCATAAAAATACAGATATAAATGTAGAAGTAAGACATATATATAGTGCCTAGGGAATTTCTTCTACTAGAATTGTATTAGTGTTCTCAGAGGTTCTATGCGTTAGATATGGCAGGGTACGTATACAATGAGGCAATCGTTGTAAAACGGTTCCCGGTCTCACTGAAGTGAATACATTGTAAACAGATAAATTAACGTAATTAAAAATGATTAATTTAAGAGCAAACGTAATGATCAGTTTACCCGATCATATTATCTAGACTCTATTGCAGATATTAGCGCTCACCTGCGAGAAGGGAGACGTCGGCGTTACGACATACTATATTATATACTTTTGCATGCTCTCTCGTCTTCCTAGCTTCACATATTTATAATTATAATACTTGTTTCCTAACTGTGAATTCCCGATATTAAGATCACTTTGTGTCCTCTCCTTGTCCCTTAGATTTCTAAGTCGGAGCAAGGCAGTTTAGTTTATGGGAATTCATTTCTTTTAATGGTGGGTGGGTGCCCAGGTTTTGGTGATGAGCTTTACAGCAACGCGTGGATGAGAGGGGCGTGGTCCCTTTCCTTCAAAGGAAAGCGATCTTAGCAGTAATGTTAACATAATTAGGAAAAACGAAAATTTTATCAGCCTGGGGTAATTTAGGAAGAGTCACACGTTTCTAACACCTATCAGTGCGACAAATCTTATAAAGATTGCCTGCCTAAGTGCACGGCAAAATGCCGTAAGTATAAAAAAAATGATAAAAACAGTTCAATAACAAGAATTAATTCATCCTAAGGTGTTCACAGCCAATTCAATGCACATATTTAAGTATTTTCGTTCCGGAAGTAACCAATTGTGTGGTAGATCGATTTCAAAGCCGTATGTAAGTGTCGAACATTCAGCGTCGTCATTATTTCCCTCCCTTTCAAATCGCGTACGATAGAGCGAGTTAGGATTGCAAATCGTTATCGAAAGAGAAGAGGATTTATGTTAAATCTATTGATATTTCGTTCCATGACTTGGAGGTTTTAGAATAAAGTTTTACTGGTATTTATGTGTCTTTAAACATTTATCCGTTTTTATAAAACCAGCTGGCTTGTTCTCGATTTCTTCGGATTTGAATAAAATCGAGAGTATTTCGAATTAGTGTCAAATTGACACTTATTGGGAACGGCAAATTAATGTGCTCTCGAGGATAGTGAGACACCGAGGGTTTATTTTTTTGGTCCTATTCTATGCACGGTTTAACCTCTTAGATCAAATAATCAATGAGGCTGTAATTTAGTCTCTCTAATTTTGAAAATAATACTTGCTGAATTTAGCACAGGACTGGCCTTTGTGACGATATTTGGCGGAGGCCTATGTCCAGCGGTGGCTGTCTTTCAGCTGACGTGATAATGATAATTTCCAGAAATACTGAAAACATGCAATTATTTTCTAAACAACTTATTTTTGTGTAAAGAAGCTCCGTTTATTTGTTTTGTTCCATGTAGTACCCAAGCGATAGAAAATCTTCCCGTTACAATGTCGAGTAATCGAATAACCAACATCTCGATTATTAATTGATTTCAGGCTGCGTTGTGCGATTCACGGTTGAGTCGTCTCGATCTTGGGGGTCTACTCTGTATGTCCGACATCGAACATACGGACCCGTCCGAAAGTAGTTGATACGACAAAACATGTATCAAGTTAATGTTTTCGGACGGGAAAATTCATATCGGAAGTAGGGACAGCTGTTAAATTGTGTTGTCATTAAGTCTTATTTGGACCCCGAAGTAATCATATGTCCGTAAGTGATACGTAGGCGGAATGCCCGTAACTTCGGCCATTACTGCGGATTTCGTGCTTAGGGAGTAGACCCCTTGCTCCGAAGCTAATGGGGCGCAAAGCTAAGCTCTGCGATGCGGTAATCGAGTACTCATAACGATTCCATATCGATTGTCGTTATACGCGAATTTCATACGTTAAGCTTTTATTTTTAGGTTGTTAAAGGTCTGTATTGTGAAGCAGGGTGGTAATTTTCCAAGGTTTGTTGTAAGAAATGCTTGAGTGGATGTGTTCGGTAGATATTCATTTTGATTTTTTATATTCGTTTCTGTGAATATATTTCGGAGTTTTGTGGCTTTTAATTATATTTTTAACGTGAGCTGAGCTCTTCTCTATTTTATATATTTGTAAACAAGCCAATACTAAAATAAACAGGTATATTAATATAGATTTTATTGTTAACTCGTATATTGTATTTAAGATTTTTCAAAATAAATTGTTCCTTAATCGGTTGATGGACACTGAATGACTGAACGAGACACAAATAAGTTTTATTTTTATCACGCCTACAGGCGTTTAGTATCCCTCAAAGTGTTATAAAAAAAGCGTAACATTTAAATGTTCCTACGTTGCTAGGTTTGATTTTAAATCGTGAAAGGTCACTATTTGTAATAGATAATTCATGTTCCACGAAACAATTTCTGTTTCGGCTCGTCGGCACTGAAAATCAAAATCAATAATTATATTGTATTTCACATAAACCTACATGGGCACTTATGATACGTCAGAAGCTTTTTGCACGGTTCCATTTGGTTGTTTCCTAAGGAGAAGAGCCGGCAAGAAACCCCCACGGTTACTCTTTTAAAAATAAGTGGATTTTACAATGTTTTCTAATTACAGTGTTAATAGGTATGGGAGGCCGGTGTAGGCCTGTCAACAAGTAACAGATACTCAACAAATTAGAAAGGGGTGTGGTGGGGATCTAGTCTACAAGTTAGGCCTACAACTAAATTCTAATGCCGACAAGTGTCTGAAATGGAATAAACATGTTATGGATCTTATCCTGCCCAATCACGATTTGCTTTTCTGTCAAAAAAAAACTACCTTTATGGTGAATGGTTGTTTTGCACAAATTATCTTTATCGATGGTTCGATCAGATATTATTATTATCATCATCAACTTCATGCCCTCATCCCATGTTATTCGGGGTTGGCGCAACACGTTTCCTTCTTCCATTTTCTCCTGTCAACCGTCATGCTATCATTCACTCCATTCTCTTTCATATCACTCCTCACACAATCCATCCATATTATATTTAGACTTCCTGTCCCTTTCCATCCAACAACATTTATATTTATCACCGTCTTAGTAGTATGTTGGCTAATAAAATGGTTAAGAAAGAATAAAAAAAGTGGGAAGAAACCGTTTATAAAAAAAAAACTCAAAATACTCAAACCATTTATGTATTTCAAACGAACCAATTACAGGCACTTTTGAATTGTCAAGGGGTCGGTCAGTCAGAGAGATGAAGCTGGTTACCCATTCCAAAGCGTAGTAGGTACCTATGGAGAAGAACAGGCAAGAAACTCCAGGGACACATGAAAGAAAATATAACGTTCAAAACTAAACTCAGACCTTCATGATCGGTAGAGTAACCGAGTATTAATTAACTGGCTCGGCTAGTAAAATAAATGCTACTAATTGTTATAATTATACAAAATGGCTTTACATTCTAGTATAAAAGCTGATTAACATGAAAATAATAATAAAAAACGTGTGGGGTCGGGGGACCCCCGTCAGGAACGAGTTTCCTTACGCTTTTTCTTCAACACCGAATGTAATTCGATATGATAATTTAGATTAGATTATTTGACACCCATTATGTTTTTTTTTAATGTTAACAGTCGCCATCATGGATTTTCATTTTGACCTCACTATTGGCTACAGCACCCTGGAAAGCCACGAAATCGAAACCCATGATGAAAAATTTGAAAATTTACGTAGCTGTCATCTAGGATTTTCATTTTCACCACATTATTGGCTTCAACAACCTCGAAAATCATGAACACTATCTCTATTACATGTAGTAAAAAGTCGCATGGCGGGGGCATGACGCTTTTTCGTTACGTGACGATTTCTACAAGTTTACTCCTACCGCACGCTGCGTTATAGAACTTCGTGCCAAAAAACATAGACAGTCATAGGGGCTGCGACATAAGTGAAAATTTAAATATATGAAATAACAGTAAAACACTGTTATTTCACAGTTTTTATCACGTCATCTTTACATAGTTACAGATATACTGCTGTTGTGTGTCAGTGACGCGGACCCATCAGATTTTTCCCTACATAAAAAATTGTTTACGGAAACTATAATTTTTAACTGACTTCACAAAATGGAGGAGGTCCTCAAATTGACTGTAATTGATTTTTTGTATGTGTGTTAGCTCAGATTTTTTTTCATGGTGAACCAATTTGGATGATTCTTTTTTTATTTGAAAGCTGGTACTTCTCATGTAGTCCCATATAAATTTGATCAAGTTCTGACAAGTAGTTTTCGAGTCATCCTTTATACTGCGTTTTTTGTCCACTTAATTTATATTGATGATATTTTAATAATTTCCTGTCACTGTTATTTATATATCAAGTAGTGGTCTACGAATTTGTGTGGTGGGGTAGGTACTACAACTACAGTTTGGTTTTACTAGGGGTCGTTCAACTACTGATGCCGGCCGGTGTTGAACTTTTAGGACATATTTATAATGCATGGGAAGATAAATGCGATGCCTTGGGCATCTTTTGTGACTTGTCCAAGGTATTCGATTTCGTTTTTCATGAAACGTTAATCAGGAAACTCCGCCACTACGGGATCCGAAACACCGCTCTGGATCTTCTTACTTCATACTTGAGTAATAGGATTCAGAGCGTTGGCGTTAATGGACAAAGATCTCTCGGATCTATAGTGACAATGGGAGTCCCGCAGGGCTCAATTCATGGTCCTTTCTTATTTCTTGTTTATATTAATGACTTGCCGTACCTCATAAAGGATAATCATGATATAGTGTTGTTTGCGGATGATACTTCACTTTTGTTTAAACTTAAACGTCAGCAGCTGGTTACTGACAATGTAAATAACGCGATTTCAAAAGTAGATTACTGGTTCAATGTCAATAATTTACTCCTTAATGAAAAAAAAACCAAATGCATTAAGTTTACGCTACCTCACGTTAGACAGGTGAAAACGAATGTATTAATGAAGGGCGAAGAATTGAATCCTGAAGATAGCACAGTAATCTTGGGCTTAACTTTGGATGCTAAGCTTCAGTGGGGCCCACATATAGATAAATTGTTAAAAAAGCTAAACTCCGCAGCATACGCTGTTAGAAAAATTCGTAATTTAACCGACACAGAGACAGCCCGTTTAGTGTACTTTAGCTATTTTCATAGTGTTACGAGTATGTCGTACGGTATTTTGTTATGGGGAAATTTCGCCGAAATTCAGACTATTTTTATTTTGCAGAAAAGAGCTGTTCGATCAATTTATAAATTAAGTCGGACACAATCTCTCAGAGAGAAATTTAAGGAGATTAATGTAATGACTGTGCCTTCTCAATATATTTATGAAAATCTTTTATATGCACATAAAAATATAAAATTGTTTAAAAAATACAGTGATATCCATAATATAAATACTAGGAATAAACACAAATTTGTTGTACCTACAATAAGGCTCAAAAAAATAGGCGGCTCGTTCAGGTGTCAATGTATACGCTTTTATAATAAACTTCCAAGCCACGTTCAAGATCTAAGCCTTAATAAATTCAAATCATTAATTAAACGTAAGTTGTGCCAGAAAGCCTTTTATACCGTTAAGGATTATATTGAGGACAAAAAGGCTTGGGAATGAGTTGCTCCAATTTTTGCATACTAAATGTTTTATTTTTTTGATAAATTTTTATTTTTGCAAAAAAAAAAAAAACTTTTTATTTTACATACATTTTGACATTTTGATAATTATTATATATACAATGTCATGACAATTTACTTTGTGAAGTATAGTATTATTATTTATTTATTGTGAATGTGAGGACTATGTAGGTAACTTTTATTTTTTATTTTATTTTTTCACTTTCTCAGGTAGTTTCAATGATAATCTGGCAGTTTGAGTGTTTTATGCGGCCTACTCAAATGTCCTCTCTTTGGTATTGTTCGTCGAGTGGTTGAGCTCCTTAAGTTCTGAGTTGAGCTCCACGTTTAGTGACAAATGCGTGCACTGACTGGACAGGTCCACTCATTCTGTGTGGTTTTTCCTCAAAAGACCATTTCAGACATAAATCTACATGGTCTTCACATGATCTGACCAAGATTATGTCTGGACTTTAAAAGAGACTGTGACCTCTGAGTTTGTTTCGGCCTTTCTTCTCAGAGTAGTCAGATAGGAAACGCCGACCTCATCTAGTTTAAAAAATATGATTGACGTGTAAAAGTGTTTGTATAAACCTACTTACAGAAATAAAATCATTTATCATTTATCATTTAACTAAAAAGTGAACAATAAAAACTTTTCACAAAAAAACAACCGGCTTCCAAAAAAAACACATAAAAAGTGAAAAATAATGCTCTCGTGTATACTCACCTTTATGTTATAGTAGATATGGGAAGTAACAGTCCGTTGCCATGACAACGGTCCATAAAGGCCCCTTCAAACAGGCGCGACACGCAACGCGAATCGCATGCGACACATAGGCACCGCTCGTCGCGCGACTGACAGTGCCTTTGTGTCGCGTTCGATTCGCGCCTGTTTTTAGGAGCCTTAAGTCTTCTGTTACGATGCGTTTTTATTTTGATGTTGTTTTGTATTGCGAGCTAACAATTTGGATTCATCCGGAGTTGTAACAGAGCCAAATTAATTTCTATTTGAATGGCATATTTTTATGCGCCTATTTTGATAAGGTTTAGTTTTGTGCACACGTTTTGTGAGTAATAAATGCAGGTGATGACATAACTAAGTTGAAAAAATATTATTTTTCGTAAATATGATAAATAGGTATAATAAAAAATACAATAACATCGAAGTATCTAAAACGGGTTCTAAAAAAAACACCATCATCCAAAATAATCTACCAGGGCGTCAGAAACATTAGGAACTCTCCCGAGAACGTATGACGACACTAATCTTCCCGTTTACACTGAGGTTACACTACAGCGTGTCACATCTCTGACTGTCACGCATCTATCAGTCGTACATTTCCTACCCTCTTATCCGTAAAACAAGTTTCTGAGAATCACCTTCAACTTACGACAGCTATCACATACAGAGTGTTTGTTTAATCCAAGGTACAAGTTACATTTGATTAAGGTGAAATGGGTTTATTTTGCTCAATATTTAAAATATTTGTGCATGTTAAGATAATTATAATAATACATTTATTTGTCTTGTTTTTTACCTGTTTCCTCACCTCGTGATGAATTTCAGCTAGATTAGCTAGCAGATAACTTAGAAGCAAATGTGTTCCATTTTCGCTGGTGCCTTTAATATACTAGCACTGTAAAACAGTCCCTTTGTTAGAAATATTTTAACATAACAACATCACGCCTGTAATCCCCGAAGGGTTAGGCAGAGGTGTACCTATAGTAGGGTACACCCACATTTCGCCAGTTATGTTTAAATCCCATGTAATAGGGGACGAGCCAATTGCCATCAACCGGTCACAAATCCAGACTCCGGGTAGCTACTGAGAAATTCTTATTAGAAAACCAATAACACTTTGCCCGACCTGGGAATCGAACCCAGGACCACATGGTCAGCAGTAGCGCTTGCAACCACTACGCCAACGAGGCAGTCGAAACACTTTATTGAGCTTTAAAAGACCTTGTACGTCCATGCAATACTCATTGTTTTAATAGAAACAAAAGGAGTTAGCCAGGATTGCAGCCCGTTCAAAGCACCCGCCATGTAATGGCTAGGCAGCTAAATATGGCTCCAAACATTATTAGAGCTATCGTCGCCCTAACCTAGCTGCGTTGTGGTCAGTTCCGGTCAAACCGGATGCGGCTAAACATCAATATTTTGTACGTGGAGAAGCCATCTGACCTCGGTAACCCAATTACTAAGGCAATGGCAATATTCTAAGTTTAAACCTGTCAGACTTTCAGTCTTAAAGAATACCAGCCTCTTACTGTCCCTCTGCAGGGCAAAGGTCTCTTCTCACACAGAGAAGGCATGAGCATTGATCACCACGCTTGCTCAAGACGCGTTGGCGATCATATCGCTCATTGGCAAGAAGGGTGACATAATTAAAAAACAGCAAATTTGAGTTATGTATACAGGTGAACGCAGCAAATTTTGTTATTTTTGTTACAAAAACGATATTATGCTAATGCCTAAAAATGAGGGAGCTAGAAAGATGTGAATTTATGCTTAGTCGCAATCTTACCGCTACTTTTAAACTTTTAAATTATCATACCCAAAAAAGTCTCTTTTTGAATTATGTCAAGCTTCTCGCAAATTAACGATATACAAAGTCACATTGGTACTTGCCTGGCTTTTATAACCAATAACCTCGTACATGAGAGACGAAGAATTACCCACTGGGTCATCACGACATTCACCATACCTATAAGTTTATTTTTTGATGTGTAAATAATGAACCGTCATCAAAGTACCTACAACACGAGTGTGTTGAATGATATTTGTTCCTTTTATACACGAGAAGAGGTCGTTCAGGGAAAAACTGTAGCTTAGATTGTTTATTTTCTTAATAAAAACATTTCATGTTTTCTTAGATAAACTTATATTCACGTACCTAATCATGTGCTCTTTACTCAACAAAGGTGAGTTGAGAAAACCTAATAAACGTCATGTATTTAATCGAACCTCTAATAATGCCCATTTTGCGCTCCCAAAGATATTATTGAAAACCCTATAATGATTGTGCCTCTTTTGGTGAAACTCAAATAATTCCTATTAATCGGAGTTTTAAAAATCCTAACGTAAGTGCGACCAACTTGGAAGTAGGATAGTAAGTTTTAATCTAACCTTACCGATTTGGTCGAGGTGCTCTATTTTAGTTACTGCGACCAATTTATTGGGCTCACGCGTGGTTGGTTACCTAGCACAGTTGCAACCTAGCCTAGCCTATTTGGTCGGGGTGCCCTAGCTTAGATACTACAACCAACTGTGAGAAAAGGTCAGAAAATTAAAAATAGGCTCAATTATAAAAAAAACGTTATGAATCATTCGAACGTCAAAAAGTTTTTAGAGGCTCATTAATTTAAAAAGAGTACAAAATTATCAGGTAAATAAAATTTTAGAGGATCAGTTAAATATTTCACCCAATAAAACACCCTATACATCAAAGAACTCTCAACGAAGCCGTGTTATTTAGCGTAGAGTCTAACAAACTTATTTGCATGTAAAATCCATCATATGTGGCGTATGCGCCACTGAATTAGTGACGGTATTAGCTTATTCAAATGTTATTCATGCGATGTGGACTAATGTAAACTAGACTTCTAGTTTTAGAGTAGAATGTTGAATGGATGGCATTAATTTGGAATTGAGTTGGTTTGTGGTAGGTTAAAATTTTAACTGTGTTTTACAAATTGGTATTATTTAGAAGTGGCGAGGAATTGCAATGTATACCCATGAATACTTCTGATTGGGCCAGTTATTCTCTTTCTAGTCCAAACAAGACAAGGAAGTCGATCCGACGCAATTCTACAATACTATGAAAAAAAAAAAAAAACATTTTTCATTTCTCTCCGGACCCAATTCTGAAGTCGCAAGCAGAAGCTAGTTAATTATAATCAGAAAAGCCTTATATTTCTTCAAAACCGATTTTTGATTTATAATTCATATGCCTGCACGTCATTATTAAATTATGTTTAGATTATTAATATAAATTACTGTACCTATTGTCTGTGCCTTCTTGTCACAGTCATGACGTGCAGCTGTCGACTATTTCTGTTTTGTGCTCGTGATTATAGATCTATTTTGTTTTTATTTTTCCTTATTATTAGAGCTAATTATCTTTTTTTATGCACGTGTTTCTGTGACAAATAAACATATTTTTCTTTCTTTAGTATCTTGAATGACACCGAAAACATACCAAGTAACGGCAATAGTCTTCCTGCCAAAAATATCATATTTCAGACACAATAGGAGAAATGAATTGAAGCGTACGATAATACCGTTCGCCGGATCTCTCGGAATCCGTATAAGAATATCTCTTCGGATGCGTAGAGAGATTCTATTTGATTCTGATCTTATTTGATTTGATAGTGGAAATCAATCATCTATTCATAAAGATTTTGCTTCATTAGCTTGTTTCAGTTACAGAGCCCCTATTTATTGTTTATTTTTTTATATAATGTGTAAAGTTAGTGAGTTAATTTAATAATATTTGGTTGTGTAGTTTTACGCATTTTTTTATCTGAACTCTATGTCTAGTTGGTTTACTGTATGTTGAGTTTAAATATTATTTTTCTCAAACATGTTTGGATTATTTTGACAACCCTTCTTCGAGATAAATCGAAAATGCTGTACTGGTCAAATACATGCGAGTAGCGGCCGGCAATGCGTATCTGTCGTGTTTAGCGGCCGAATAAGTTACTATGAGAACTCATATCTGTCGTGTAATTTAAAAATCGAATGAACTTGTTACTTCGAACTATGGCAACCAAGGAGGTAACTTACAAAGATTTTATTCAAATCTCGAACTGGCTTAGCAAAAAGAGATATTAAAAGTGAAAAAGAAACAAATGAACATATTGGCGCGAGTGAAGTTATCGTTGTTCGTCATTGATTCTGGAATTTATAATTAACAAGCTGACCCGACAGACGTTGTCCTGCCCTAATTATGAATGTCACATGTCGCTTAGTTTTAGTTTTGACTATTGACTAAAACTAAAACTATCGACTCATTTATCAACCGATCAATTTGTGTTAAACGATATTTGCAGCGCGCATTCTGTCAATCGCTGACAGTTATTTCAAACAACTGACAGTTATGTAAAATTAATATTGGCGTTAAGTTTTCTTAATTTTTGTAACGTTCCGATCAACTTCCTTATTTTTTTATTTCATAAGATCCTTCTCCTGACAATAAAGAACACAACAAAAAAAAATTAGTGAAATCGGTCCAGCCGTTCACGCGTGATGGCGTGACCAAGGGAAATAGGGATTCATTTTTATATATATAGATTTACTTAGTTTGAATTTCCGCGCATTATTTGAGAAAATAACTATAAGAGCCTTGGCCGCAACCAGGCATTTATGGACTCACGGATGTGACATTCGTCCATCCATGGCTCTGTGGTCGGCCGCTGCAGTGATGTTCTTTAGAATGCATTTATAACTAGTAATTCTATGTAATCGATAAATTTATTCATCTATGGAACACTGTTATACTGATAGCTTGATTTTTGATCCTAAAACTGACGTAACTATAGTTACGTCGCCGTTCTCGTTCCATCTTACAGTATAAACCTTTACTTGGTTTTGAATAGCAGAATAGTTCGTGTTGTGATGTTCGTTTTATCTTTTTAACCGACTTCACAAAAAGGAGGAGGTTCTCAATTCATATGTATGTTGTTTTTTTTTTTTTTGAATGTGTGTTAACTCAGAATTTAGTTCTGGGCGAACTGATTTAGATGATTCTTTTTTTATTTGATAGCTGGTGCTTCACATGTGGCCCCATTTAAATTTGATCAAGGTCTGACCAGTAGTTTTTGAGTTATCCTTAATACTGCATATCTTTTCCACTTAGTTTATATGGATGATGTGTTAATAATGTCCTGTCACTGTTATTTACACACCAAGTAGTGGTATACGAATTTGTGTGGGGTACACTCGACAACAACCGACTTCCAAAAAAAACACTAAATGACTAACTTACTTATAACTTTAATTTCGGAAGTCGGTTGCCAAAAACGAAAATACATTTCCGATTCCGAAATTAAAGTTATTTTTCACGTCTTTTAGTGTTTTTTTGGAAGTCAGTTGTTTTTTTGTAAAAATGTTTTTTCTACAAAACAAATGATTTGCAGCAAAGGTTCTAGAAAAATCTGTAGGTCATACGTTGCCGAAACGCTTCCCCAACTTCATTGTACACAAGCATTACGTAAACAACTTGAATAAAGCAAGACTGCGGTCGCTATCTCACTCCGAATTTCTCGAAAGCTTCAAACTATAGCGTTCCATTACTCTGTTTGTAGCATTGTTATTTTAACGTTATTTCTTGTCGCTACACAGATGGAGCAATGGACAGTCAAATAGGACTTTAGATTGTTGTTGCGGCACAGTTTTCTTTAAAAACGTGAACAGACAAAGAATTGGGAAGGCCACAAATATGTACAGTTTGTTTCGAATAAAGATAGGAGAGAATCTGCCTTTTGTTCACGTAAGGGAGTTTCAGTAGAGTTTTAGACATTTTCAGTACCACTTCAGGGATCGATTACTTAGACTTTTATTGCTCGACCTAAATTACTTTCTGCAACTGGTTTTTTTTGGCAGTCGCTTCGTGTAATATACTAATTAGGTACAAGAAGAGTTTAGGCTGGACGAAGACCAAAAGTCACATTATAGTAATTTGGCTTTGAAGATGCTGTGTTTCTGCTCTCAAGTTTAAAAAAAAGTAATAATGATTAAAAAACAGTCTCTCTTATGTCATGGTAGGTGCCGACTAATAATTAAAAGACTAAGGATCAATTTGGAGAGTTCATTCGGCTTAAGCAAAAGTCAACGTTTTTTTCATATTCACTTAGATTGTGTAACACGTTAACAATCACAATAGGTTTAATTTTGACAGCCATATCATTTATAGCCATGTCCAGTTATTTTTTAAAATAGCGGTACCATTGCTGACCAATCGAATGGAATTTTGTAGAAAAACACTCACATGCCTTATAAAATTTAATGGAACTGTAAGCCTAGACGTGACGCCACATACTATTTAATTGGAATCAGAAATTCTTCGTTGCAGTAGTTATAAAACAGGTCCAAATACGTTAGTAGTATTTTTTTTGCTTTGTATTTTTTGTGGACAATAAAATATTATATAAATTGAAATGTTTTTGCGTGTACGCCCATTCGTTATGAAGCCCTCGATATGATCCTCAGTCCTGTCGCAACTATTGAAATGTTTATAACATCTAAACTATGTAACGGTGAACGAAAATCCTTAACATCAATCACTCTCTTGCCTTTATCCCACTTTATGTATTTAGGGTCCACGCAACACACACACACACATACTTCCACACTTCACTATTAGTCGTCATCTCGGTAGTCAGCCCCTTTCTAACCATATCATCATTCACACAGTCCATCCATCGTTTATTTGGTCTTCCTCTACTTTTATTATCCACATTCATTCACAAAACTTTCCTCACGACATTTTCCTCATTCTTCCGCATCACATGCCCATAACAATTTACACACAACATTTCAGACACCACTGCCATTTTCAGACTTCCTCTTATGTACTCGTTGCTTGTTCTATCCATTTGCATGACACTACACATTACTCTTAGCATATACTAATACCAGAAAGAATGTTTGAAAGAATCGACTGCTGTCATTCTCGTTACGATTAAGTGCTGGTCACCATCGATCATTACACCAATCTGTGAGGTAATCAACTACTTTTTATCGGGATATAGTCGACTTACTGAGACTTCTTAGTTTTAGCCAGGATAAAGCTTAGTCGATTTTGAATGGGGAATCGCGTTAGTTACTCAAAATTTCGCAGTGTTCATAAATGCGTGACGGATTATAATGCACTATCCCGCGTTCACACCAAACGTATAGTCAGCCACCATATGTGATCGAAGAGTTCAAAATGTATGAAAAAACAACAACAATGTCAGCCAGTCGGATTGTGACGACTGACTGTGAGCGAGCGTTTGGTGTGAACATGGCCTTATACATATTCCACATGCACTATACCAGCGGATTAATTGCACAACTCACTAACAGTAGGAGTGGCTTTCATTTTGACAGTTCAACAACATTCATTGCGTTATTTACGTTGTTGAGCAGACAAATTTTTCGAACTTATGAAGCAATAGATTAACAATAGGCTTCAAAATGATTCAGATTGTGATTGATACTGTGTTACGTAATTAGGATGCTGGTCTGCTATCCCCGATTGACTTTACTATCAATCAATTAAATTGATAATATTAGTGGCTTCGGCTTTGGAGCTTAAGATGACATAATTGTCTACTTAAGCCCTAAGATTAGCTAGTTATGGCGTTATTAATTAGGATGCAGAATGATGTAGGTAACATAAATTCTTATAATTTAATCATTTTAACAACAATTAAAAAAAAAAAAAAAATGTTCAATGAACGCTAAAGTAAATTCAATACAATTATTTATTAATTTTCAATACAAGGCCATGGGGTCCGAGTGCCCACTTGGTTTTTCGAGATATTGCCAAGTGGTTAGTCGACTCTACACGTGATTAGAGGGCTGGTCTATTTTCGGGCCAAAGAATCAGCACGGCCGTACAACGTGGTAATACTGCCAGCCTTTTGGGCACTTTTCCTGTTGACAGCGATGCGGACGAATTTTTTGATGCCCTATGATTATTTTCATTCTTTTTTTTTATATTCATGTACATATTATTAATATTATTTTAAGTATGTAAGCTTATACTATCATCCAAACAAAATACTTAAATTAAATATTTACAACGCTTTTGATGGGCTTACGCGTAAAGAATGATCTACTTGCTTATTAATGTGCATTACAAGTGATATAATTATTTTATTTAGTGAAATCACTCCATATTAGCTATTAAGCCTCTTTGCTCTTGGTTTAAGAGAAACTTGGTTCAATATAACTATAAGGCCTACGACCATATTTTTTTTTTCGGCGGGAAATCGTCAAGTAACTTCTTCCACTCTGGGCGGAGCGGGAGGGCGTGTCAGAATTTTAATGTCTAAAACCCACCCGTGTTCCTTCAGTCTGTGCCAGGGGCCCCGGTGACTCTTTCGAACAATCCGCGACCCTGGCAGAAGGCCTTTGACCATACGAACGATTGACTCATTGGTGTAGTGGTTCTGAGTTTGGCTGCAGAGTGTGAGGATCCTGGATTCGATTCCCAGGTCGGGAAAAGTGTTATTGGGTTTTCCCATCAGGTATTACTCAGTAGCAGCCCGGAGTCTGGATTTGTGCCCGTTTGGTAGCAATAGAGCACCATGTATCTATCTCATAATTAATTTACCTGTCATGCGTTATATTTCATTATTTTTACCTATTGTGGTATAGTAATTTTATTCTAGGTGCATCGTCTTCACATATAATTAATGTATACATAATATTGTAAAACATTTTTAAAAGAGTAACGGTGGAGTTTCTTGCCCATTCTTCTCCATACGAAACTACCTTTTGGAAGGGGCAACTAGAATCAATTCTATTTATTTGTAAATTTTGACGTTCAAAAGTGCCTTTTTATGCGTATCTGAAATAAATGATTTGACTTTGACTTTGACTATAGGCTCACCCTCCCCTATTACTTGAGACTTATACATAACTGACAACGTGAAATACTATGCAGATAATTCTCTACCTAACGCTTCGAGGAATACAGGCGTGATGTTATATTATTATATACTTTGTTGTGCTCTTTTTGTGCTACTGCTTTCCTGTGCTTTAAAACAACATCATGTAAATGAGGACTTACGTATGTTTTTGTCCGAGCGAGCGCGAAGCGTCTCCGTTTCAGCTTGGGTGGAAATACTTTCGTATGTCCGGATGTCTGGCGGATGGCTGTTCTAATCTACAGGTCGCATTTCTCAACAGATTCTCGTGAAATTTTATGAGCAGGTTCGATAATTATATGGATTTTACTTGTCGATTCCGTTTTTCGTTTTTTTTCTAAATGGCAGAGATAAGGGGGTTGAAAACTTAAAAAAAAAATGCCATTTCGCGACTTTTGCGCGTGCTTTTTGTTTTAAGTGGCCCGGTGAACATTTATTCAGTTTTAAGCTATGCAAGGACAGACTCTCGAGGTCTACGGTTCACAGAGCCTCTAGTGTATCTTTTTATAATTAGCTACAGGTATCCTTATATTATTTACTAGTAATACCTTTGAAACATGAAACCATGGCTGTCAACTATGTCTTGTCTAGCTTTAATCATAGTCTGGCAGTTTGAGTATTTTTTGTGGCCTACCCAAATGTCCATTCTTTGGTATTGTTCGTCGAATCGTTGAGCTCCTTAAGTTCTGAGTTGAGCTGCACGATTACTGACAAATGCGTGCACTGACTGGACAGGTCCACTCAATCGGTGTGGTTCTTTCCTCAAAAGACCATTTCAGACACAAATCTACATGGTCTTCACATGATCTGACCAAGATTATGTCTGGACTTTAAAAGAGACTGTGACCACTGAGTTTGTTTCGCCCTTTCTTCTCAGAGTAGTCAGATAGGAAACGCCGACCTCATCTAGTTTTTAAAATACGATTGACGTGTAAAAGTGTTTGTACAAACCTATTTACAGAAATAAAATCATTTATCATTTATCTATGGAGGTGTTAGCTCCGGGATTAATTCAAAGTGTTATGTCGCCATTGTCCAGTCTATACATACTGCAGCGTGACCTCTGCGGTATCAACCTATTTTTTTCTAGTTCATATAACTGATAGAATAGAATAGAATAGAATACTCTTTATTATGTACACCATAAAAATTACAGATATAAATGTAGAAATTTTACATAAGGTGACACAATGGCGGTCTTATCGATAGAAGCCATCTTTTATAGACAGCCATTGGATAGATTCAAGGGAGAAGGAGAGACAATAATGCAGGTAGTCAGTGATGTACCATTTACATATACAACAAATACATACATACATATATAAAACATATACTTATCTACATATAATATATACATTAATAAACATGAAACAAAAGCAAGGAAACTAAATGTAATGACAATGTTTAAGGAGAGAGGAAGTGTTTTGTGTTTGTTATGGTCACCTTATTCTTATTTTTTTAAATTTTCTTGTTTTTGACGTAAGAAAGAAACTTCATTTGCTGAAAAATATGAATTAATCCAGTCGATTTGATAATTTTTTTACTTTTAATTTTAAATTGAGCCTAGTAAATTTTATAGTTTTCTTTTTATTTTTTTTAATTCCTTGTAAACTTTCAAGTTATTATGTTCTGTTATCTGCAGCCAACCATGTTATATATTGTTGAATGCTGCACAAATGGTGTAAGATATTCTTCAAATTTGGTGTAGAACCAGTTAAAAAGTGCTGCTTCCGACCGTTTTTCCGGGCACCGGACTATTCACCAGGCTTGCGTGCTTGTGGGTCGCTTTTACCAGCCGCATAGAATACTTGGAGTTCGGGACCGGCAAGTCCGTTTTGGTCCGCGACACATGATCGTCGTATCACCTGTGACTTGTCGAGGCGTGCTACGCTTTGAGATTGCGGTTCATCAGGATCGACTTGTTATTGACACCATCACACTTAACTATTATAGTTATTAGTACTTTCAGGGTTAACATGTTTTATACTAGTTGATCTTTAACCAGGGCTGTTTCTACCGGGATAACTTAGGTGCATCTTTATAAGACAATATTCATTTGAAAGTTTACATAATTTAGTGGTCACGAACCTAAAACCGATTGCAATCGATCCCGTAGTACGAAACCAAATGCGTAACAAAGATTCATCATCCGATATTCATTGAATTTTTTCGTAATTTCTTTTCATCTAGGCCAAATTACCTGTTCCGCAACTGTTTTAATGATATTTAATATTAGTTATATTTTTTGAATGCGCTTCTTTTTCAAATTTTAATAAATACGTGTTAAAGTGGTGAAATTTAATTTTATTTTCGCCACAATTTAGTCTAGATTATAGAGTTATAGACTTGTGTCGAAGGCCAACGAGAAATGCATGCATGCAGCTTGCTATTTAAAGAAAAAAGAAAAATAGTTTATTCTGCACAAACAAAATGCACATTACGAATAAATGACATTAAAATACACACGTACAAAATAGCTAAAAGCCACTGCAAGCCAAGCCATTTCTTCTTTTTTGTTTTGTTGTAATGCCAATAAACGTATTTTTCTTGGTTTTTTTATCTGAAGACGAGTGTGTTCCTAAGACGCAAAGATTTTGTCAATTAGTTGTAAAAAAACCCATATGACATGTTGTGTCATTTCTTATGATACATTATGGTTGATTACTTACTTTTTTTGACAAAATATGCTGGATTCCAACAATTTTATTCCATTTTCCGTAACAAAACTGAACTATGCTACCCAATAGTACCTAACGTTACATAATATCATTGGATCAACGCACCACCCATCAGGTTTGCGGCGAAGTAAATTGACTGGCAGCAAGCCAGACTACCAGGCAACCAGCCATTTAAAAGCGGTTACGTTTTACTTCAATTCTGATAGCATAGTAGTTTTTCACTAAATCAACTGCCTATTTGATACTTTGATAATTATATTGCTGGGTCAAGAATTATATAACTGATATTATTAGGTAGAAAAATAGAATAAATGTTATTATACAATTTTCTATAGGAGCATTGAACGAGCTTCCACAAAGCAAGCAGCTTATCAAGCTGGTAAAAGCAGTTAAATAAAATTCTGTACAAACAATTGCCATCGGGATATCAGTACCAGCCAATGGTGCCCTTTTCTTTCAAGAATTTAACTTCTAAGGAAATCTATTACAAGATTTTCAGCTATTTCAATATAATCTGTAATCCTGCAGAAATCGTAAAACAATTCAAATTCCAATGCTCGTATGTTTTATCTTGTTTTATTCAATCTCGTAATTTACAGGGAAATTGAAAATAATTTATTCAATAATCTACCTTTTGTACCAAATATTACCGCGCTCCGTTTTCATTTCTAACAATAGTCAGCTAAATATGTTATCATGAACAATGTAGAATTTGTTCTACAGATTTGAAATGAGAAGAAAATGTTTGTTTAATGAAATTAATACACAATGTACCTCCGGAATTGATAAGTAGGTACTACGCGGTTATGTAAGCCTAGTACCTAAAAGGTATATAGTAATTTTAATTTCAATGTTTTGGTGGGTAGAGTAAGTAGTAAGTATCATTTTTATAATAACTAAGAGTAGGTATGGTATTTTTATAACGAATAATGGATTTAGTGGTAGTTGTCACCTTTCCTCGGTCAAAAAAACATTCTAATAATACGCTGGGGGTCACTGATGGGGCAAACGTGTCCGTGGAGACCACGACGGCAAACATAGGGTAGGACGCACTCAGACTAGGTGGAGCGACGACGCAGGGGGGCTGGTAGGAGCTGGATGAGAGTTGCCGAGAATCGAGTTGATTGGCTTGCAATTGGAGAGGCCTATGACCAGCAGTGGCCTGCTGTGAGCTGATATTGTATCGCAGTGCAATTCTTGGACATAGGCTTTTAGTATAATTATGCTTGTGAAATCATGACTTTACCTATAGTCGAAAATGAGTTATTTCGGTGTAATAACGAAGTAGATACATAGTTTTCGACCTTATGATCATGATATAGCAATTTATCCTGGTTTAGCGATCTGCACTATTCTGTCATCCAAGACATAATTCACATAGGAAATAATAAACCCTAATTACATACAAACATACATCAACTCACGCCTTTTTCCCAAGGGAGTAAGCAGAAACAAAACGCTGCCTGCTACGATCCTTAAATACTCCTTTTCCTTAACCAAACGTACTAAACTTACTATGAAAGTGTTTTTTTTTAAAGTAATTCCTCAAATGAATTTTATATTTCCGTAAAAGCAGAATGTACGCTCAACGTCGTAAGATTAAAGTAGCAGAGATTGTGAAGACAGTACATATTATTGTGCCGTTTTTCATAAGTACTGTGTACGGAACCATGCATCTTACCAGATAAACCTCTCGACAGACAAAGGAATTGCTTTAAATACAAAAAGTTTTATAAAATGTTGCAGTCTCTCATTTTACAACTTTATTATTTGAGTTTAAGAACCAGTTATTTATGGAAAGGTGGGCAAATAGGACAACGTGATCTATATGTCGCAGTAAGGTGGTTGAAACCGTGATATAATTATATCCCTAGGGATATAGCTATATACCGTAATATAGTTATATGAAAGCGGTTTACAAATGTTTTTCTAGGAATATAACTTTGATAGGAGCACGATCACGTTCTTCTGCTAAACTGCTGTTTTTACCACCATTTAGAAATTATTTCGTTTAGTTTATGCGTATAAAACATTAATATAACCCTGTAGCGGTATCAACATCGCCACATGCGAGCTTTGCGATTTGCGTGACGTCAGTATGACGTGTCATACTGACGTCACGCAAATCCTGCATCGCGCAAGCCGAGTTTACCGCGCGACTAGCATATATACAACGTCCCGACATCAACCGTCGGGCAGTTGCCCACCAGACACAACACCCGTCTGGTCGGAGGATCCTCCCTTTTCTATAGAGTATGAGTGAACTTTACACCCCGTTCCTCATACCTCTATAACCTTATCAACGGAACCCTGCCTAGTTTTTTCAGTTGTGGGGATACATACGAAACCCCGTCTCGACAAAAATTTGAGAAAACAGAAAAGTTAATAGAAGTATTTAAAACTAATAAAACTTCTTTGCAAACACAACTTACGATTCTTTGACCGAAATTCACTACGACCGATGGATTTCGTTTGCGGAAATCCTAGGACTTTTTGCTGTCTTATCCATTTAGTTTTTGCTCCCACATGTGCCGACGTAAAGCCAGAGGGTTTGTCAATTTTGTTCGTATTATGTAGGTACTTACTGTTTCTGTGGGTGTTTTACATTAAATCAGCTTTTTGTCACATCTTCGAGTAGTCTAGTGTTTATTGAACTTGGATTATCAAAACATGCGCAAAACTGATTAAATGATAAATGATTTTCTTTCTCTAAGTAGGTTGTTACAAACACTTTTACACGTCTATCATATTTTTTAAACTAGATGAGGGCGGCGTTTCCTACCTGACTACTCTGAGAAGAAAGGCCGAAACAAACTCAGAGGTCACAGTCTCTTTTAAAGTCCAGACATAATCTTGGTCAGATCATGTGAAGCCCATGTAGATTGGTTCCTGAAATGGTTTTATGAGGAAAGAACCACACAGATTGAGTGGACCTGTCCATTCAGTGCACGCATTTGTCAGTAATCATGTAGTTCAACTGAAGAAGTCAGGACATAAGGAGCTCAACGATTCGACGATCAATACCAAAGAAAGGACATTTGGGTAGGCCGCATAAATACCTCAAACTGCCAGATCATGATTAAAATAAACTGAGAAAAAAAGCAATGCCCCACATAGTCCTCACATTCACAATGATTCCAATAACATAATACTTTATTCGATTCGGACGTACCACTATTGTGCAACGGCTACCCGTTAGCCTAAGATATTCGTTTGCAAGTATCCGAATATCCGAATTGTCAAGCAGCAACACGAAAACTTGGATCTTGAAAAGCACGAACAGAATATCCAACTAGTTGCTGCCCGTGAGTTCGTCTGCATGAAATTTCTTGTCTCTACAAACAAAAAAATTTAAGTGTTTGTTTGTAATGTCATAATAACAGCTTTTTACTAAATGCTTAATGAAAGCCTATAACATAACGCTTGACCAGAGTTTGATAAATGCAGTGAACACGTTTAGAAACTGTCGCGCGTTCCGTATAGCTGTGTCGTGTACCTACAATGTGTGATTTGCTAGTGTGATCAATTTGATCGTAAATTATGATTTGATATGAACTGCAAACAGTTTTTCTATTGCGCAATAACCAACACTTCCCGTAGTACGCCCACAGTATTTAAAATATGGCTGATGATAACGAGAGACACATTACCTTCTCCGTCATATACAACCCTAATGTCAATATACAATACTAATTTCAATACTCAAAACCTATGTCAAGAACTTATAAAATTGGTGTATTTTATTAGCATGTCAATATTGTCATTAAATTTTTGTCTGTTATAAATTCCCAAATACTGTAATATGCTTTGTTCACCACTAAGGATTTTAGCCGTTTCTTAAATAAGCTCAAGTTCAATTCTTAAATTGACCGTGGTGAACGGTTAGATATGACTGGCGCCATGCAAAATACACTTATAAACAATAATGCTGTGTGGGACCGTCTTACACATAACGCTACTGTTCGCTTATCTATTTTATAGATGGTCTAAACGACAAAATTTGAAACTGCCAATCTTGTTTTACAACCCCATTTTGCATAGTGTCACGTTTAACACCCACACTTCCAGTGACGTCATCGTGTTCATTCTACATAGTAACATCCGGTAACATCCATGTTTTATACATTGTAGATATCTTTATGACGTCACTATTGTTTCAAATCGCGAGTTTAGAAGCGATTTTATTGCTGAAAGGTTCTATAAAACGGGGAATGATATCTGAAGAGAATAAGTAAGTTGTAGTTCTGTTCTCTTCAGTTTTATGTTGTGTTTGGTTTTGTTTGTCCGTGGAGTTTCTTGCCCGTTCTTCTCCACAGGTACCTACTACGCTTTGGAATAGGCAACTAGCCTCATTTTTCTGACTGACAGACCCCTTGACAATTTCAAAAGTGCCTATAATTGGTTTATTAGAAATAAATACTTTGAGTTTGAGTTTTGAGTGGCCTCAAGTTGTGGAGTTGGCCATTAAACCATATTTCAACTAGGTTTTTCTACGCTAGTTTGTTTTAAATGTATACTTCTTCTTTGACGTTTCGATGGCATGACAGTGTAGCGGCAGCGGCGGTGTGTGTGTGTGTGTGTGTGTGTAGTGTGTGTGTGTGTGTGTGTGTGTAGTGTGTGTAGTGTGTGTGTATGTGTAGTGTGTGTGTGTGTGTAACTTTGTCGTCCCAAAACTTCGCTACTTCCACGGCGTCATCGGTGGCAGCGCAGAAGTCACTTTGCCACATTTTTGGGGCACAGAGGGGTGCGTAATAGGTACTAAAATTACTCGTATTATTAATAATATGGCAAAAAATGTAAGTGATGATTTAACGGGATTTCTTCAGACGAAATAGATACTTTACAGTATTAAGTTTTTTATATTTTTTACAGTTTTGTGCCTCAAGATAACATAATTCATTCTTAAGCCATTTTATCATTTGCCGAAAGGTGGGTACTCAAAACGGAAACCTAAGCATTGCGGCCCAATTTCGTGCCTGACGATAATGGGGCCCGGGGATTTGGATAAGCCATGCGAAGAGCTAATTTACTAAATTAATTATTTCTTAGATCCTCGACTAAAGAATTTTCATTGGTAATTATCTTATATTTCATTCTAAGGCTCACCACCTCTGGTTAAGTACCGGTAAAGCCATTTTGCAGACAATTTCATATAAATTCTGTTCAATATTTTAATGTATCTGAATGATGGTATCTATCCGGACACTTGTCTTGTAAGTTAGATCAAGTTACCTAATACTTTGCCAAAAAGTTTAGTTAGGGAATTTTTATTTTTAACAAGCTCTTCGTGCCAGGCGTCGCCCGGGGTGAATTTCATACAAAAATAGCATCCAAATTTTCGACATTCCCGGTGGATTTTCCAAAAAAATCTTTCATACAAACCTTGTACCTTGTTTCATACAAATACAAACACACCAAAAAAATAATTAGCCAAATAGGTGCAGCCGCTTTGAAGTGATGCGCGGACAAACACTTTATGCAATTGATTTTTATTTATATAGATTTAATTAATCTTTAATTCAGACATACAGACCATAAAATAGTTACAAAGAAGGCGTTAATAGAATGATTAGTACTACACACTAAAATAAAATCAAAAAAGTGTTAATAATTTGTTAGTATACAAAACAAGTTACAAAAAAAAAAAAAATATATATATATAATAATGATACAAAAATAAAATAATTAAAAATAAAAGAATTAAATAATTACTAAGACAATTACTCAACACGTTTAGCGCTAAACGAGTTTTAAACATCATCTGTCTCTGTGATCTTCAATCAATTGATAAAAGCAGAATTATGTTTTAAACTCGTTTATCGCTGAACGTGTTTAGTGATTGGCGGTGCAAGTGGACTTTAGTCTATTTCCTATTTCTGTGCAGGTGTACACTAAATACACAGTAAATGGACTATAAGTTTTGCACGCTAACTTGCTGAGGACAGCTGTGTTGGTGCTTATCATCGATGCAGTTCTTTTCCTAATGACGGCGAAGAAATCATTGCGAGATGCATCCACAAACATTGCGGAATCATTTTAGTTTTCTTAAAACTGCCGTCAGAGCATCAGTACTGAACACCCAGGGCGTTGTTAGCCTGCCGCGTTAAGATGATCCACGGACCGCACGTGTAAAAACACTGACAGAAGGCTCTGAAAGTAACAGTTTTACATGTGTACATCGTGCGTATCTGCGGGTTAACATATTGCAACGGACTGCCAGTGCCCTCCTTTACTCTCCAGATCTTCATCGTCCTGTAGCCAATCTGTCAGCATGTGATCCAAATATTTTGCTTTAGACAACTTCACTAGTGCTCGCCGATCTTAATTGGCGGCACATTAGAGAGAGCCTTAGAGTATTGTTTCTTGCTGTGTATAGCATGAAACCTCTAACACTCTATATTTAAGTCAATGTGACGTGGCATAAGTTTCACAAGTACCAAGAAGTCTCCTGAGCGCACTAACTGACGGGGTCAACAGAACCATGTGGTGCGCATAACTAATATTGTTGACCATTTTTCCGTCTATTGATCATCCAACCATCAATCAATCAATATCAATCAATTGAGCCTGCCAATTAATCAGCTGGTTTACAAACAGGTTAAACAAACTCGGGGAAGTCAGCTAGCCTTGCCTTTTTTTTTTGGGTGGGACCTCATCAAATGACTTCTCTCGGTCTGGGCGGAGCGGGAGGGCGTGTCAGACTTTTACTGACTAAAACCCGCCCGTGTTCCTTCAGTTGCCCGTGCGCCAGGGCCACGGTAACCCTTTCGGACAAACCCGCGACCCTGGCAGGCGTCTGCCATAACCGATCCCGTCAATGTGTGCTGACATCTCTTTGAAGCGCGCATGGCCATATACCACGCGCCATCGACCCCGGCCCTGGTCCCTTACCGGACGGCGAGCTACCCATTGCTCGCCGTCCGCAAGCTCGCGCCTACGGTAGCCGGGATTCGGCTATCGACTGCGGATGCCCAGGGGTCCCCTCCTGCGGCGACTAGGGGCGTGAGGGCGCAACGATTGCCTCTTCCTCACGCGATCCACCTCCTCCTTTGCGAGCATTACTGCTTCGAAGAAAGAGGTGACGGCTTCCCATGCCCTCTCGTTCCGTACCATAGCCTGGACCAGGCCGGATGCAAGAGATCGCCGCCGCCAATCGCTTCCACGAGGACACGGCGATGCTCTGCCCAATCCGGGCTGACCCCCACCGTGTCGACGCCGTGGCTCCTCTCAATCCACTCCTCAAAGAAGGGACCTACCGCCGCAATTGTGGCGTACCCAAACCCGCCTTGCCTAACACCACATTTCAGATTATATTTCTGACTGTACGTGTTGACCCATCTGACAGCATTATTTTGATTACTGTAACAATATTTTAGGAGAGATACTAGCTCCCTCGGCAGAGTGGTCTCTTCAAGCAGTTTATGCCAAAGAATATCATAAGACACCAGATCGAAGGCCCTCAAAAAATCAAGAAAACACGCATATATTGGTGTTTTCCTTTATATATTTAACAAAGCCTAAAGATAAATAAATCACAAATTCTATCTGTATCAACAAAATGTTTTCTGTATTATGTAACAAATGACTAGGTGCTAACTAAACAATATCTAGCATTTCTATCTAAGATTCCACTTAGTGATTTAAAGCCTTACTTTATGATCACCATATTATGAAGTTTATCCTATACCCTAAGTGTACTCAGTATAATCCCAGATTGTAACTATAACAATTTGTAAGGGGTGTTCCCATCCCTTTGAGATTTATTAGCTGATGTGGGACGCGTTTAGAGTGGTGCTGCTCATATCTTCTCCATAATATGATAATATTTCCCGTAGCTTATACGTTTTATGACAGATTTTTATGAAATTGGTCCTTGTGGCATAATTGGTTAGATCCCCTACTACAGATATAGTTTTATTTTTATTTTTTATATTCAATTTCTAACTAAATGTCTCTAAAACTCCATTTATTGGTTCCATTAATGTCAAGTAGGTAACCAAGAATTTTCGTTAGGACAAAAATAAAAACTTTTTAACGAAGTTGTTCGTTGAGCACACTGCCATGTGTAAATTGGATTTATTTTATCATCACATGTTTATATTTAAATTGGAAAATTGTTTTCGATTTCATGTATTTTGTTTTCCCTTCTGCTCTTAAACACGTTGTCTACATCTCTTTTAATATACCCTTCTATCGCAGGTATACTGGAAGAGATTTCTTTAGAAATAAGCATCACCTTTGTACGTATTTTTCTGTTCCTTTCTTCCTGTCTGTTTATATGTGTGTACATAAATGGTTAAATAAATAAATAAATAATAATTATGTTTAATTGACAAAGACACAGTTTAACTTTTCTCAAAAAATATACTTTAACTATCTCTTTGGTGTAGTGGTTGCAAGCGGTACTGCTGAACATGAGGTTCTGGGTTCGATTCCCAGGTCGGGAAAAATGATTTTGGGTTTTTCGATCTGAAATTTTTCAGTGGCAGCCCGGAGTCTGAATTTGGTTCCCGGTGGATGGCAATAGGCTCGCCCCTTAAACATAACTGGCGAAATGTGGGTGTACTATAGGTACACCTCTGGCTAATCCTTCGGATAGTACAGGCGTGATGTTATGTTATTAAATAACTATGAAGAACTTCAGAGCACCCCTTATGCCCAAGATTCGAACATTGAGCACAAACGCTCAAGTTTTAACAGCGTTTTAAGCCATTTGTGGATAGATCTGACCTACTTGTTGTGTGATTACTAGGATCCCCGAAATCATAAGGAGGTTTTAGAAAAGGTCTTTCGGTACATATTTGAGCTGTTTTATTGCTTAGAGCTTAATTTAATTGTTGGTTAACATTATTGTAAAGACGTCTTTATTAGGCGTAGACTTAAGTAAAATGTTGTTAAATATTATTATAACATGAAATACCTTCGTAAGAAATAGGTACTCGTATCAAGAACATAAATGTGAAAATGTGAGCCAATTTCAATATTATGAATAAGCGTGGTATCGACTTCGCCGACAAAAGAATTGAGATCTAAATGGGTTCCATCTACAGAAACATTCTAAAATAAATTTAAAACACAATTTCTTGTTTTTTTCTGATAAAACAATGGTTGCTATTTAAAAAAATAAGTTCTTAAATTTTAACAGCTGAATTATTTACTCAAAGCAGATAACTTAGGATAAAATGAAGCTCCTTAAGCACAGTGACATGTAAATTTTATTACAGATACATTCTGCCATACACTGATGATGGCATGCAAAAAAATATTTATGGATGTTAATCAGTAAAACAGTAACATACAAGTAGATAAATTAATAAAAACATTTAGGTATTAAATTCGAGTGTTTGCGATAACATTTCCATGAACTCTTGAGACGTATTACTCAAGGTATTCTTTAGGGAAAACACGGACGAAAAGGAATGAAACAACCAGTCTTTTAGCCCTGATATTAAACAAGACAATTAAAATCGTTACTCTCAATTCCACAGCTATTTGCAAGCGTTTATTTTAATAACTCAAGTTCTCTTTACATTAATTGTGCATTCAAAACTCCGCAACTCGTTCCCTAATTATCATTGTTTAGTTAATTCACCCACCGAGCTGTTCCATATAATTGTTTTAGTTCATTAATGTTACATCTCTTCTGCGGTACTGTTGTCCTGGTACATTTTGGAGTTAAAATGTAAATTGCTACTTAGTAAGATTAATATTGTATGGTATTTTTTTGTACTAGCTTTTGCCAGTGGCTTCGTCCGCGTGGACGTCGGGAATTATCCCACGGGAAGGTACTACCGAGATAAAAAGTAACCTATATTATTCCAGTTTATCTGTGTGCCAAATTTCATCTAAATCGGTTCAACCGTTTTTGTGTGATTGATTAATAACCATCCAAACAAACTTTCACATTTATAATATAAGTATGATTTATCAAGTTTTTACCTACCAGGGAAACATAAAATAAAACGGCAACTATATATTGAAGTCTCTTTCATTTAGACCTTGAGAAGAACTGTGACCAACATTTTTCAATCATAAAAATGCCGCAACACTTTGCTACACTTAGCAATTTCATCAAGAAGCTTACGCTTTTGCAGACACTGCTGTATTCTTAAAAAAAATTGTCGCTTATAATTTCATTAGCAGCGGTAGTGAATATCTTCTTGTAGCTTGGATTTCTACATAAATGTACAGGTTCACTGGTTTACTTAATAAAACTACTTCCTTTTAATTTTAATCGTTTAAAAGTACGAAAATGTGTCTAAACAAAATATAGTGTGGTCCTTTGATTCGAATGTATCTAAACCTTTTGAGTATCATGATATACCTCAGTGACTGGGATATGAATAAACTATTATTTCTCCTGAAATTTTATAAGGCATCCTTTAACCAATTCTACTTCAAACTTCTTACAAAGAAATAACATCATCTTCTCACTTTACATTGTGTTTAATAACCGTACATAAATCGGGCTGTATTCTATAAATTGTGAAAATGGCCCTCGAAACTGACTATGTAATAAAAATAAACGGTTTTTATATTTAAACGCGTGGAAACTCAAGTGGGATGGAATTTTTCGCGACTACAACTTGTTCTGCCGGCAGGCCGTTTGCACTTTATTTTGTCAAGATTTAGGGATAATGCAAACGGTAACGGTACCAGGAATGTAGGTAGGGCAAGGAGGTTAAATTATGTTGTAAGGTCGTGATCGTAGTTTGGCGGTAAGTCGTCGAGTTATTAAGTATGTTGAATTTTAATAGTGGAGACTTAATTTAAAACAAAGTAGTTTAGTGGTCTTAAGTTTAGGATTGTAATTCAATTTATAGCATGAAACGTGCTATTGGGCTTTTTATAGCAACATTTCAAATGGCAGAATTGCACATAAAAAACACATGTGTGTGTACTCGTGTAGTTATACTATACTTTATCTTATATCAATAATATATGTTATATCCCATCCAGTAAGGGTATATGCTCGTTATTTTGTTTGTGAGCGCCTTCATTCTGTGAGTGTATGTTTTATTCAAGAGTCTCTTCGCTGATGTTTCGAGATGGAGCACTCACTATTTGCAACTGACTATAAAATTATGACCAAATACATTTTAAGATCTAACTTTGGAATGAATTTCCTTATCTACACACTTGGCGAATGAGAGGTTAACCGGAAAAGTGTAATATTTTAACCGTCACGACACTTTATGTGTTATAATAGGTTGGTTGGTTGGTTGGACTTTTTTAATATACAGGGTGTCATCGACGCACAACCTGTTACCATGGATTCAGTACATGATTGATGAATTTTTCATAGGCTATTTTTTTTTGCTCTGCCATTCTATTTGACCGCGTAGACATTGCACTTTTCTATTAAACACCAGTTTTTTTTTGATAACCGATGTAATATGTCTACGCCAGTGGATTTAGAATCATGTGCTGAATTCGTAGTTTCAGGTTGCGCGTCAATCTTCCTGACATCCTGTATATTTTTTTATTCATTAAAATCAAACGTTGTTAATTTATTTCATTGTTTCTGTTATATACAGTGAAATGAACTTCCAACCGGGTGTCTCTCAACACCTCTCGACTTTTTAATCTTTTTTATATAAATATTATATGAACCTAACAATAAATACTTATGGTTCGATTAGTTTTGCTTAATGACAATCGTTAGACGTTGAAAAATAAATCCGACAACTTTCATTTTTAACGATATTGGTTAAGCGTAGTTTTCTTTAATAGGAAGATATCTTATATACCTATATATGTCAGAAATACGGTTAATCAATCGTTTGGCTTTGACTAATCGGGACGCCAGCGCCACCAGGTGGCGCTCGACAGAGTCTACAACATAACGCTCGACTAGGGTTAAAGCAGAGTTTATCGGTGGCGGTCAAGCAGTGAAAATGTTAGAAACTGTCGCGCGTTCTATAAAGTTGTGTCGTGTACCTACAATGTATGTTTCGATATTGTGATTAATTTATTCGTAAATTATAATTTGTTTTGAACTGAAAACGGTTTTCTATTGCGTAATAACCAACACTTCCCATAGTACGTACGCCCACAATAGTTAAAATATGGCTGATGGTAACGAGGGAAACGTACCTTCTCCGTTACACGAATCAATTGCTGTTCGTTAGTCTCGTTGAAACTCATAATAATAATAATATTATTAACATATTATTATAATAAATTATAATACAATTAAATAAATAATTAAATTAATAAAATAGAATATATAATTAAATTACATGATATAATAAAATTGTATTAATATATTTGACGGAGAAGGTACGTCTCTCTCGTTATTATCTGCCATATTTTAACCTGTGGCCGTACTATGGGTAATGTTGGTTATTGCGCAAAAGAAAAACTGTTTGCAGTTCAAATCCTAGCCTTATCAGAATACCAGCGCTGCGACACTTATTTTTTTAAATTTCGCAGCATCATGCTGAGATAGGGGCCTCGGACAGGACTTTCTGTTGTTATTTTCATTTTACTTTTGTTTTGGTTTTATTATTTTTCTGTTTTTGTTTTTACGAGTGTGTTTAGTTTATTAATCGACTTAAAAAAAAGAAGGAGGTTCTCAATTCGACTGTAAGTTTTTTTAAATTCTTTTTTCTGTGTGAACCGATTTGGATGATTCTTTTTTATTTGATAGCTGGTGCTTCACATGTGGTTCCATTTAAATTTGATCAAGGTCTGGCCAGTAGTTTTTGAGTTATCCTTAATACTGCATATTTTTTCGAGTTAGCTTATATTGATGATGTGTTGATAATTTCCTGTCACTGTTATTTACATACCAAGTAGTGGAATACGAATTTCTGTGGGGTAGGTACCGCAACTAAAAAGTGAAAAATAAAAAGTTTTTTACAAAAAAACAGCCGACTTCCAAAAAAAAAAAAACACTAAAGGAAGTGAAAAATACCTTTTATTTCGGAAGTCGGTGGCCAAAAACGAAAATACAAAACCAAAGGCACCGACTTTAGACGTTATTTTAAGTTAGGAAGTTATTTTTCACGTCTTTTAGTGGTTTTTTTGAAAGTCGGTTGTTTTTTGTTTCTGATGTGTTTCTGTGCGAGTCCCAATAAATACTTTTTCTTTCTTTCCTTCAGTTTTACTACCAGTAATAAAATAATCACAGATACATAAAAAATTATAGAAAACATGCCCGTATCCCGGTCAGCGAAAGTGTTTGTTTATGTGACATGTAGTCGTATTATCGTTATCTAGAGAAGGGTTGGCAACATGCCACGACACTTTATCTTAGGCTCTACACCTGACATGAGTTTATCTAACGGGTGTAAAAAGACACTTAACGAAGCTAAGAGTCACTTGTACTCCCCGTCAATGTAATATTTTTTTTGCACTGGACCATACCTGGGAACCTTGTGGTTACTGAGTTATTGAAGGTCCCACTCCAACTTCCACCAACCAACCAACCAACTCACACTCCAACCAACCAACAACCCAACCAACTCCTCCAACTCCTCCTTCCAAGTTTTACTGACGTTTTTTTATGAAAACAAGCTTTTAATGTTATAACACAACTTTTAATACCCCCACGACCCCTGTACCGTTGCATGCATACATAAGCACAATGTTTTGCTTGCGTTACGTTACGCACTACCGCAAACAGCAAATTGTCACGCCAAAAATAAAATTCGTTTCCCAGCAATTATTTTTGTGCAATGTAGTTATGTACTAGTTTGATGTACAGACATTACAAAATGGCAATTGAACAAATTGCCTAATGTATATTTTTACTATGGCTAGTAATATTGCACTCAGAAAAATAAGTAAATTGCTTACACTGCACAAGCAATTCACTTGTGGGTCTTTTTCTGAACTGTCCTTTGTAAAGTAAAACGGAGGCGAGGCGCCGCGCGTCAAATTTTAAAGTTTGTTCGACTGGCACTTCCTTGTAATTGCATTTAGTATATTTTGAAAACTATGTTTTATATCCAGTGAAAATATTAGTAGAACACAGGATAAAGTCATACAAATATTGAATAACGTCACATGCCAAAACCATATCTATAGCCATAAGTGAACTAATAACTATGAAAAGGCTGAAACGCCACTACATATGGGACTTTACTGGATAATTCGGAAATATTTTGATAGGCAGATTCTTCGCTGGAAGAATGAACCTCAGCAGTCAATATCCACACAAAAAAATTGCTAAAGGTTTATATGGGGTACTACTTAGACTGTTAAGTAAAACACTCGTTTTTGGAATGATGATGAATTTATTTACAAACTAATATATAAACAAAATTCTTAAACACTACTTACATCCTATTGGCTGATCAGCTGACTCAGAGATGTGCTGATGTGGTCAGGCAATCAGCGTTTAGCACGCTTTATAAAAACTACCTCGTGGGCTAGCAGCATTCAGTGTCGGTCCGCGCCCGCGCGGGTCAGTCGTTTAAGCTCGATGTTCAATGCCTGACTCCCACAGTTTACAACCAATAGCAAGTTAAAAAAAAAAAAAAAAACTTGGTCCATTTTCCACAATTGGTGTTACAACAAGAAACTGAACAGATATCTATAGCTGAGCAAAAGGTACATAATGTATTTACTGAAAGATTTAAATCTGTTGTTACTGCTTTTTTAGGGTTCTGGAGTCAAAAAGGAACCCTTAGATAGGCATAGTTTCGCCAGAGATGTCAGCATAATTGACGGGGTCCGATAGGGCCGATGCCTGCCGGAGTCGCAGGTTGTTCGAAGGAGTTACCGGGCCCTGGCGCACAGGCAACTGAAGGAACACTGGTGGGTTTTAGTCAGTTAGAGTCTGACACGCCCTTCCGCTCCGCTAAGAGCGAAAGAGGTCATTAGATGATTTCCCACCCAGAAAAAAATGTAGAGTTTCGCTATGTCCGTCTGGAATAAGTGAAGTTGTTTTTTTTCTCGTCTTTCCTAAAGTGTGGGGTGTCGTTGGATAGGTGTTTCAAAAATATTACGGGTTTATGCGAAAAATTTTTCGATTAAGGGAATGGTTTGTGAAATATTAAGCTTTAAAGTCCTAATTTTTGTTAGAGTCCAGAGCCAGCTAAATGGTTGTTTTTGGAAGTGTGAAAAGATTCACGGTAGTAGTAGTCCTATATTATAACGAAGCTAAAAGAAGAACTAACACAGCTAAGTAAGCTTAACAAGTTAACGAATAGTAGTCGACAAACTTACATTTGCAGTTGGAACGTATGGGACACCATGTTTTTCAACTACAACGCTAAGTTTGTTCTTGGGATAAATTCACCTCATCTACTTCCGGAAGCCTTCATTGTGCGTGGTCCAACACGCACTTGGCCGGTTTTTCATCTACATGTCAATACACAAAAAATAAGAACCAATATATTAACTTCTCAACTTAAAAAATATAGAAATTCAAAGACTTAATTCGACGTCCTGCATCATCATTATTTGAGCTGAAAGACTTTCACAGGTGGACAAAGACTTCACCCAAGCACCACCACTTCGACCGTTCTGTGCTTATAACGCATCGAGTGGATTCACAAGGTCATCGATCCACCTTGTGGGAGGCCTTCCAACGCTCGGCTCCCTGTCGTTTCGGGTGACGCAGGTGCTCCGGGGCATGGTTGCTTCGGGAAGTACCTGTGTCGCATAAACAGGGAGCCGGACGCCCGGTATCACCACTGCGTGTACTGCTGGGAGGACTCTGCGCGGCACACGCTGGCAGTGTGTGCCGCTTGGGAGGAGCCACGCCGTACCCTCATCTCAGGAGTAGGCAGTGACCTGTCGCTGCCAGCCGTAGTGAATGCAATGGTCGGCGGCGACGAGTCCTGGGACGCCGTGGTATCCTTCTGCGAAACAGTCATTTCGCAGGACGCTGCGGAAAGGGAGCGAAAGATCTCATTCTCTCACCCCGCCTGCAGCAGTCGCACCGGCCGTTGGCGGAGGTCGGACAACGCCCTCTTCCAGCCCCCCTAAACGGGTCCAGGGGCGATGGATTCGGGAATGCCGTCGCCCTCCATACATCAGGACCCCAAGCGGTGACGCGTAGTGATCCACGCGCGTCCCTCTTAGACGTCGCGGGGTGAGTCATACATCTCACTCCGCCGCTCGCCCGGACGGAGCCTGCAGAGGCGGGCCGGCACCAGCCGGGGGTTGCGGAAGAATCGTATGTTCCTGCGACCCCCGGCGCAGGTGTGAGATGGAACACCGGGGTGGTGTTTAGTCAGTAAGAGTCTGACAGACCCCTCCGCCCCCCCAGGGCGGGGGACATCCATGAGGATTTAAATAAACCGGATCAAAAAAGAAAAGGCCTTCCAACGTTACGTTTTCCGGTACGCGGTCGACACTCCAGAATCTGAAGTCCATATAATATTATCATTCCACATTTCTATATTTATCAAAATAGCTATTCTTCTTCCTTTAAAAGATAACGAAGCATATTTTCATCCAAGAAAACAAATTAACACATTTATAACGAAAGCTACCAATAACAAATAAATACTTAGAACTACTTAATAAGACGTATACCTAGATATTTGCGAACTTGAAGAATACCAAGAAAGAGCAATACATTTCAAGGACTAAAGTAAGTCCTTCCCACGCAAGAAACCTTCAATATCAGACGCCATCTTTTTTCTTTGTAGATTTAAAATAGGTCGTGATAATGAGGTCTTCGTTGAAAAGGAAGTATGTATGTTATGCAAGTTTTTTTCCAAGAAGTATCACGCTGAAGTGACACTCGTAGAATGTGCTGGCTTTAACATACAGACAGTAAAATAATTTGAGGAAAAAATACAACACTTTAGGGAGATGTGAAAGAACAAATTTGAATTGGTTTCAAGTGTCATGATTTCATGAAAACATCATTCAATAGGGCATTTGGAACTAAGGAAGTTGTATTGAAGATTTTAATAACAACCTGATACTGACCAGCAAATTGCAATAATATGAAAATTTTAATTCCGTGGACTACTTCATAAATCGACTTCAAAAAGTGGTGGAGGGTCTCCGTTTTTTTTTTCCAATAGTTCATAAAAACAAGGCTAAAGCCGAGTATATTTAAAAACAGCTTTCGATGATCAAAACACTAAATTATATTTTATAATGACAGCTTCAAGTGTGTTGCAATTGGCAAAAGACAATCTTTGAGGAACCCAGAAACAATGTGTTACATATATCCATTCTTAATATTATAAATACGATAGTACGAGTAGCTCCATCTGTCTGTTACCTTTTCATGCCTAAACCACTGAACCGATCGTTATAAATTTGACAAATAGGTAGCCTGGGACCTGGAAAAGGACATAGGGTACTTTTCATCCTGGATATTTGTATTTTGAAATAGCTGAAACATAAATAACACGCAAACGAAGTTGCAGGCAACAGCCAGTTCATTTAAATGTCTTGGTTATCCTGTCTGCTGTCCTGAAACAATATGAAGTTTAAAATGCCAATAACCCGAACATGTCAATTCAAAAACAAGCATTTCAATATACTGTTAACTTGTCTTAAAACTGCAGATCATACTGGGAACTACTTCATTTTATTAATGGTTTTCTAGAAACTTCCTCAGTTAAAAAGCTGGGATATTGCAGTGCGAAAAGACGAGTTCTTTGCACTATCTATCTTTGTACGTCGAGGCCAATGGATTTCCGTTTTTTTTTATAGGAACTGACGCCTTCTTCCCATGGGGGTAGGCAGAAACTATAGAACGCCACCTGCTACGTTTTTGCCTCGTTTACGTTCATACATCTGGTCATACACGCACGCCGGTTGCGAGTACTACGCAGCTGACCTTTCTGAAGAACATCACTAATAAGGTGTAATATGTCCTCCTAGGGACGAAAAAGGCGTGAGTTTATGTAGGTATATATATCTTCTTTAGGAATAGGAAAGACAGAAAGAAAGAAAGCCATCAATGGAATATAAATAAAATAAGTGCAATACATTGTTATCCTCGATTGCCGCGTAGGTCTACTGATCGCAAGCGCTATCGCTGAGCATGAGGTCATGGATTCGATTCCCAAGTCGAGCAAAGCGTTATTGGGTTTTTCCATCAGGAATTTTTCAGTAGCTGCCCGGGTTTGAGCCCGGCGGATGGCAATAGTGTTACATGGGACTTAATCATAACTGGCGAAATATGGGAGTACTGTAGGTACACCTCTGCCTTACCTCACGGTGAATATAGGTGTGAGGTTATGTTATGTTATATTATGTTATGTTAAGTTCAATACATTGTTGTTCTGTACTATCACTAGCTATCAATGATGTAACGCGGGGCATTATGTTAGAACCAGCTAAGAACATTTGAATATAAAAAATATAAAAAGCCTTGTATTGTGTATGATAATACAATGTACTGATTTAAAAAAAGATTGTTAAATTAGTTACTTTTAAAATTTCATAATAATTAATTAATAATTTCCTTAATTATTTTTCATTTGTTTTTAGTTTCCGATAGTAGTTAAAATTAAAAATGTTATAGTAACAATGGTTATAATAATATAATTTAAATAATAATAATAATAGTTAAAATGTATAAATTAAATTTGAGCGATTGTCATATTTATAAAATTGTTGAGATATAATATTAGTCAAAAATAAAAATACAAATAAAAAAGCATGCATGAACCCCTTAAGTAGTGAGGGTGAAGGCCCCCTCTAGAGAGCACCAGCGGACTTTCAATACTCAATCATAATTATATTGCATTGCACAATGTGTACATAGATTTAGATTTACAGAGGTTAAAGAAAGTTAAAAAGTATTGCAACCTCGCCTTAAGGCTCCTTCAAACAGGCGCAACACAAAGGCACCGCCTGTCGCGCGATTAGCGGTGCCTTTGTATCGCGTGCGATTAGCGTCGCATTTTGCGCCTGTTTGAAGAAGCCTTTAAACTGAAAGCATTTATTTCAATTAAATCAACTGAGAGGATGAATTTCAATTAAACGGCCACGCTTTTCGAGTTTTAGGTCGAAGGTTCGAGCCCAGACAGGCACGTTACTTTGTGTAAATTATTTCATCAGCACTGCTCTCAAAAAGGTGAAGGAAAACATCATGAGGAAACCGGCACGTCCTAGAACCAAAAATTCCAAGACATGTGACATCTACCAACCCGCACTGGGCGGGTGGTGGATTACGGCCCACTCCCTCTCACAGAGAGGAGGCCTGTGTCCCAGCTGTGGAAATATTATAGGCTGATTAAGCTAAACCAGGTATACAGGCACTTTTGAATTGTCAAGGAGCCGGTCAGCCAGAAACATGAAGAAGAAGATGATCATACATAAATTGGTAGTAAAAGGTAAAAAAAAAAAAAGTGTCGGAAATACGTTAAATCAATCGTTTGACTTTGGCTAATCATCACATAATGCTAGACCAGCGTAATAGCAGAGTTTGTTGTTGGCGGTTAGAAACTGTCGCGCGTTCTGTATAGTTGTGTCGTGTACCTACAGTGTGTGATTTGCTAGTGTGATTAATTTGATCGTAAATTGTAATTTGATTTGGACTGCAAATGGTTTTCCTATTGCGCAATAACCAACACTTCCCATAGTACGCCCACAGTAGTTAAAATATGGCTAATGATAACGAGAGAGACGTACCTTCTCCGTGATATGGAATTATGTAGATTTTCACACCGTGTAATAAAAATAATTGAATAATTGGCAACCATAGCAATTCAGAGAACCTATCCACATTCAACATAGCCTTGATATACGACACATTTTTCTCAAGTCTAGACGAAATTCTCCGAATATTCCACTGAACACTTTTTGTATCCCATACAATATTTATATATTGTGGTACAAAAATAAGAAAACTGATTTCAATAATATGATACATAATTCAGAGATACCTAAAATATACATCTTCGAAATTACTTTGGACTAGACGCACAAGGTATTACTCTAGGCGCACTTCCTAAATTAAAGGAAACACTTCTCTTTTTTGTGAAAATTTGTTCAGTTTCGTGCTTTTTTAACCAAGTAAGGTACCTTTAGCGGTTGCTCCACCACAACATTAAGGCTTTAGTATTCATAGCAATAAATAATACTGCATCCACGTAAAAAGTACAATAAACTAGATTTTTCAAGCGAATACACTCACGTAAAAAAGTCGAATTTATTGCTTTCCCGGGACCTATTTATGTGGGGAAAAAGCAATCCGTTGTTTTTCCATTTATCTGTAAGTATCTGGACGAAAAATATAATGTTTGAAACAAAGTAGGTTTGAATTTTAAAGAGATTGCACTGTGGTTGCTACGGCGTAGTCACGTAGCTGAACATTATGACGTCACGGCTACGCTGCTACGACGTAGCAGATATAGTCTGCGTGATGTATTGAGCAGAATTTGGAAAGTATTTTTCTGACAGAGAAAAAAAGAAGTAAGTACATTTATTTAGCACACAATAAAACATAACATATTTTACGAAATCCTATTATTATTATAAATGTGAAAGTTTGTAAGGATGGATGGATGGGTGAATGGATGGATGTTTGTTACTCTTTCACGCAAAAACTGCTGAACGGATTTGGATGGAATTTGGAACATAGATAGTTTATAACAAACAAGCAAGCAAGCTTAAGTAAGTGGCAAGTTAGTGGCAAGCTTGTGGCACCGATTGTTCTCTAAACAGAGCAGGCACAGCTGTCTCAGCAGTTGTTTCGCTTTTTGATCGTTTTTTTTTTTTTCTCTCGTTTTTTGTCAATTGTAAATTGAAATTCTTATAATACTCATAAAATTATTTAATCTTTATTTCTCCAAATGCCGTTAAATTATCACCACAGAGCACTTTTTATTATAACAATCACAGCAATATTGAGCATCAGACAGCCGTAATCAATTAATATATTGCAATAATTTGTTATTATATTTTTATTTTTCTGTTTTATTTTTTTTATTTTTTATTTTTCACATGACTTAATTGTGGTCTAACTTTTTCAGTACTGATGTATCTTAGTTATTCCTTATCTAAGTAAGAGTCCTTGTTATGTTCATTGGAAGAGCACTGTTTTCCAAGATACAGGTTTTTACCTAGTCTGGAAATCAGGAGTTCATTTAGGTTAGAAGCCTGTTATATGTTATGTTTTTTGTATAGAAACTGTAGTAGGCTAAGTTCTGATTTTGTCCAATAAACGTTATTATAAAACGTTATTAATAATCTTATCGTCTCGCCGTAATGTTTTTTATATTTGTTTGCCGGGTGCCGGTGCCTGCGTCTCTTTACTGGTCTCAGCAATTCCATTGAGTACCACAGACACTAAATGCATAGACAAGTACCTAATTGATGTTACGTCGGGTGCTAACACGCGGATTATAATTATATAAATTTATTATAAATATTTTTATTTGTTTTTTTTATATTAATATGTTAGTCTAAATAGCATTTTTTTTCTGTATCTGTTCGTGACATCACAGCAGCGGGCCCTATCAGAATACCAGCGCTGCGACACTTATTTTTTTTAAATGTCGCAGCATCATGCTGAGATAGGGGCCTTTTGGCCTCGTACAGGACTTTCTGTTGTTATTTTCATTTTACTTTTGTTTTTATTTTATTATTTTTGTTTTTATGAGTGTGTTTAGTTTAGTTTCTGTTAATCCTGTGCGAGTCGCAATAAATACTTTTTCTTTCTTTCTTTTTTTATAACCTGGATTAACACGTAGGAAACTTTTTATCCCGATAGTACGTTCCCCTGGAATAATTTCGGACATCCACGCGGGCGAAGCCGCGGGAAAAAGCTAGTAAAAAATATAAAAACGTTTAGAAAACTGTCTCTCTCATACTGATTGGAAACTTGAATCCCAACATCGGTGAGAACTATAGCTATATTTTAAACATGACTATATTTTAACTATATTTTAAGTATGATAGACTTGACTGTCTGTACATGAATCAATGTATTAATACTCACATAAGTATTGATACCTCGATTCTTGGGTCAGGCACGGGGCGAGTAGATTAAGGTTGTTTTAATTACTAACACTAGTTTAAGTCATTATACTACGAGTACTAACAAATTGGATCCTAGTTATCTTAAATAAACATTTATTATTATATTATTATTATTATAGGTTGATCAAAGTTTTTCTGTTTTTGTTTAGAAACAATAAAAGCAGAATTCTCATTTTTTCTTCATAACTTAGCTTGTACTTATATCACTACTTCGTTTGCCAAGCGTGGTGTTGACAATTATAACCAATAACACAAAACAAAATGTATTTTTAATATTTCCAATCTGCTGGGGAAAGGGTCCACATAATTTCTAAGACTATCAATTTGCAACATGAAACGCCAAAGCTGATTGACCCAACCCGGTGTGATAATTCCCTCATTCTTATAAGTAGGCACTTACCTGAACTATTTTCCTGGTATATGGAAATTGAGAACGATTAGGTAAATAAACCAATTTTCCGGATTGCTTTTAAGGATACCGTGTTAAGCTCCTAGGGATGTCCGAGTTTGGTAGATACAATTTTCATATTTAAAATGCTCAACAGGAGCCTTAGTGATCACTAGACCAAAGAGACCATTTTCGTATTAATTTATTTTTAATCCAATATGAATCAGAATAACATAACGTCATCACGCCTGTATTTCCCGAAGGAGACGGCAGAGATGTATCACACATCCACAATAACAAAAAGTAAAAACGTGGCATTCTTTGGGGACTGCCGATAGAAGTGAAAACTAAGTAATTTGTAAACCCGCTCATGGGAACCGTGCGGTGACAATGACGCGAGTTTCACGCTTTTTGTTCACCCAAAAAGTGCTCAATGTACCTAAAGAAATTACCACTTCAAAAACAAGTATAAACAAGATGTTTGATTATTTGTATACTTCACTTTATCGAGTCCCCTCTTAATTATCCACCCGGTACGTGTTAGACGCTTGTTTCATTAAAGTTGCAGCTTTTGTGATAAAAATACCGTTGACGCATTTCCATCATCCTGGTTCGAGGATAACTTTACTATTCTGGCCTATTGCAGCGATTTCTTCGGTGAAATCTACCGGTAGAACAACATCACCAACTGATGTCTTCATAATTGATTATCAATATCATTTGATAGGCGATAAACGAGCCCTACGTACGGTTTTCGGGGCTTGATCCGTTAAATGCGTATTTTACTAGACTACAACTTATTTTTTTTCTGTTAAAATACCTGTTCGAAAATCTGTCTGATTCTAGAAACGATACTTAGGTATTTGTTTTGTGTACTTCATGCCAATGTTCACCTAAGTTACAAATCTTTCATAAGAACCAAATTAAAATTAATGGAGTGTAAAAGTGGTGCTGTTCCACAAACGATGGGACACTTAATATTGTATCCTGCGTGTCCTATCGTCTGCACATAACAGGAACTGTAGCGTGTGATGGCACCAAAATTCTACAGCATTTTTATCTCACGAAGTGACGAGTGCTTTACGTGTGGTAACCAAGTATACAAACACGCTGAGAATGGATGTGTGAAGACGAGTAGCGTCAGCACGTAACATACTTCCGACTTCGCCATTGTCTCTGACGATACCGAGAGCTTCTGCGCTTACACTCTGGGTGTAAAGTTCACTTATACCTACATAGAAAAGGGAGGATCCTCCGACCAGACGGTGTTGTGCCTGGTAGGCAACTGCCCGTCGATTGATGTCAGGATGTTGTATATATGCTTGTTATGCGGTAAACTCTGCTTGCGCGATGCAGGATTTTGCATGACGTCAGTGTGACGCGTAGCTCGCATGTGGCGTTGTACCTATATGTCGCTACAACCACAAGTAAATCACGCGTTGCTTCGTGAGATATAAATACTATAGCCGAATTTTAGGCCGACTCGATTTAGATTGCCATCAACATGCTAAGAAGAACAAAATGAATGTGAAAGTTTGAATGCCAACCCTGGTAACTAAAGAAGCGTCGCTCGCTACCTTTATCGAAATAATAAAATAAAACGATAACAGTATTAGTTTTTGTTTGTCCACACATTGTACTACAAAGGACCACGTTCCACAATGTTTTACAAAAAATATGTTATAGCTTATATTAGTTACATTTTGCTTGCTTCGGTAAAACTTAACGCAAGTTGTGTATTTAGGTTTTCATACAAAATCTGTCATTTTGATCCATAATCGTCACGAAACACCGGCGGGGGACGCCTTAGGAGTACATAATAGTGGCCTTATTAGTGATGTTCTTCAGAAAGGTCAGGAGTAATCGCAACCAGCTTGCGTGTATGATCAGATGTATGAACGGCATCATTTCAGCTGATAGAGAGCCGATGTTGGATAAAGTCTTCTCCAAACATCGCCAATGATTCATCCAAAATACAGGCCAAAATCTACAGAAACACAAAACTCACAAAAAATCAAGGTTCCAAATATCAAATCGCAATATCGCTTTCACTGGAGTACCAGGGTATTAGCAATGTGAGAATGTTTGTGGAAATTCCCGGAATAACGGTGTAAAATAAAAACGCTTTATTCACTTTTATTTTTCCCTCTATTTCAGAGTCCCGAACATTTTGCTGGCACTTCATTTTTGTGGGGTATCAGTTACTCGAGGTAATTTAGGCAAGCCGTATCCTTTTGGGATTTCGGGTAAAATAATATATATCTGGGTGAAAGTGATCGGTGTTGATTGATTACGATTCAATTAGAGGTAGGTACTTACAGTGATTAACTTTAAGTGCGATAGGACCAAACGGTCAGGTCCTGAGTTTGTTGTACCTACCACAACCATTACACCATTTGACCCGAATTATTCTTTGTCCTCTTTTTCTTAGCGTATCGATGGCACATTCATTTTAAGCTTATTTCAGAACAGACAATTAAAGGAGTGCTAGATATGTTTAATATTGCTACAAATATTTTATGAAAAGTGTTCTGGGAATATATTTTGCTGTAGAGCCTGGTGATATAGAACCATTCATCATTTTAGGTGAAAGTCGTCTACGGCTTCGCCCAAACGTCGCCATATCGACCGCACGTACGCTTTTCACATCCAGCCAATTACCGCAACTTTCACCAGGTCATCAGTCCTGCTTGGTTATTTAGAAAATAAATAAAAAGTCAGTCTAATTACATTCATGAATAACTGTCGAGTGAAAATTGGTCATAGTCCATAGGTATATTCTCTGGTTCTTTTGTCTCCAAAAGAACGCACGAGTACACCTCCTTTACTACATGAGCCTCTAATACTCTTCATGGTTAAACTCCGCTCAAATAAACTTCTATTGAATTCGTATGAAAAGTTCTGAATAAAACACATTACAAATAAGCTTTATATTTCAGTAGCCACGTATGCTGAAGAAACACCTGAATTAGGCTGAATGTGTTTATTGAAGAGAGAACAAATTCAACGAACAAAACCGCTGAAGCAAATGTTTTAGGAACGAATAATGTTTACTGAACTTACTGAAATTATGTACATAAACTACCTTTCTGGATAAATATTAAGTAGTGTCTTTGTATACGGTTAAGAAGCCCACCAAAAGTTTACAGGAATGCTTTTATTGTATATTTTATTTTTAAAAGTGTCCATGTAGTTTCTTGCCTGTTTTCTCCATAGGAACCTACGCTTTAAAAAAACTTCATCTTTCTGACCCACCAATGCCTTGAAAATTCATGTTATAAGTGCCTGTAAATTCATAAATGGTTTAATTTAAATAAATGCTTTGAGTATTTTTTTGTTTCAGATAAACCAGTATAGAAAATTATGCTGCATTTTTTCACTTCGATTTTGCAGTCATTTTAGATTCAAGTTGAGCGATTTGTGTTGTAATAGCAGCAGATCACGTTCCTCGTGGCTCGGAATAAAAAAAACAACCTGATTGACTGTACCCCGAGCACAGTGGTTAGTTAGCGGATGGACGGTCTAAAAAATAAATTTAATTATGGGGAGTACAAAATACCCCGATTCCAGTTTCACAATAATTGTTTCGCTTGTATTTCCCGAAGGGAAAAGTAAAGGTATATTAGTATAATACAGTTATTTCGCTAGTTATTATTTGAGTCCCATGTAATAGGGGCGCATAGCTGGAAAGGGGTACTCAAATGAAGAAGGCAGATCATAAGTCAAGTACCTAATTTATTTTAAAACGAAATTTAGCCTGCGACTTCGTGTGCATATATTTTGTATTTTATAAGCTTAAATACAAATATCCAGGGGGCTACCTATCTGTCAAATTTCATAACGATCGGTTGAACGGTTTAGGCGTTAAAAGGTAACTAACATGCAGACAGAGTTACTTTCACACTTATTGACCGAGCGAGCGCGAAGCGCGAGCGTAGCGTCTCCTAAAGCTTCGGCAAAAATGCTTTCGTATGTGCGGATGTCCGGCTGTTCTCTTCTACAGGTCGCATTTCTCAACCGAATCACGTGATTTTATCTAAGCAGGTTCAATAATTAGGTTATATGTTTTTTTTTGCGTATTAAGTATTTCAAAATTTATCAAAATGTTAGAGATATGGTTTGAAAACGTAAAAAAAACATGTTTCAGCAATTTCGCGCTCTGCGCGCGCTTTTTGTTCTAAGGATTTTGTTTTAAGTTGCGTTGTGAACGTTTATTCAGTTTTAAGCTATGCAAAACTGGCGAGGTATAACTTACAGAGCCACTAGTAATATTAGTAGGATAAGTATGGACTATGACTTTTTCAATATACACGTGGAGATGTTTTTGACAACCCAATTAGACCTTTAACTTCTTAATCGTCATTACATAAGTTCTACACTAAGCTGGGTTCAGACAACCTCACATACATACATAATATGTAGCTCAAACATAATTTAAATTCGCAGAGATTAACTGTCCACTGGCCAGCCTATGTCCACTCGTTAGAGTTCGTTACGTAAGCCTTTTGTTAGGCCATTCTATTGTACGACAAAAAATAGTTAGATAAGTATTCACGTGGACAGAATATTGAACGTGTTGTAAAAATGCTCAGAGTTTTCACGTGGTGTCCTTCAAAAGGTTCAGGTGTTTAATTATATTAATGGTACGTAGTACCAGGCGATTATGTATGGCTGGATATATGAATTTGAACGTGACGTCGTAGCACGGGACGTTGTAGGTATAGTTATAGCCCTCTTCCTCTCTCATACTTTCCTGTGCCCGACTGGGTCTACAATGATCGTTTCTTTGTAAGACCTACCACTTAACTTCACATTGTGAAATGTAAATAAATATTGTGTATTGAGTGTTGAGTTTTGGTCAACATGGGAAAAAAGCGTGAGTTTATGAATGTATGTACACAGCTACAAGGATCTTTTGGTGCTCGAATGACGATGACAGGGCGCTGTTGGTAAATATTTGTGCAATCGTTTTGTGAAATGTCTTGAAAAACAAGATGGCGATGTTAGTTCTTATTTTGTTTACGCGCCAAAAGAACCTTTGAGCGCTGCGCTATTAATATTACTGTATTTCTTCAATCTGTTGTTATCATAACGCTATTTATATCAATGTGTTGACTTCACCAAAACGTGTTGTATTTCGTCTTGACGGCAAGACTGTTTTAACGTTATTAAACTGTTGCAAAACCGAAATGAAAACATAACAAACAGCTACTCTTGCCCGTTTTCACTAACACTAGATGACACCTAAACGAATGCCTAAAATAAATGCGCACTGTTGGACTTTAAACCCTTGGTTCAACATCAATAGTTGAAGATCCTACAGTGCAGTGCAGTGCAGTTAGGCATTCATTTAATGTTAGTGAAAACGGGCATCTGTCTAGAAATTATTTTTGAAATGATGCGTTGCATACAGCTTGCGAAGCTTAATCTAATCGACGAAGTAAGCTTGCTTGTCATCCATGGTGAGGCGCGAAAGCGAAACGAAATTGACACGAATTGTTTGGATACAATTCCACTTCTGTCTCCTTAGTATATAGAGGTATGAGGAACAGGGTGTAAAGTTCACTAACACCTCCATAGAAAAGGGAGGATCCTCCGACCAGACGGCTGTTGTGTCTGGTGGGCAACTGCCCGACGGTTGATGTCGGGACGTTGTATATATGCTAGTCGCACGGTAAACTCTCCTCGTGCGATGCAGGATTTGCGTGACGTTAGTATGACGTGTAGCTCGCATGTGGCGATTTGATACCGCTACAAGCATTACAAGCGAGGTTATCTTAGGGCCGTGTTTATTATGATTTATTTAATAGAAACGCAACATCGGTGTAACTGGACATAAAATTATGCTAAAAATAAATATATTATAATAATAGAACATTTTATACAGTTTAATAAATCAGGCTAACAGAAGAGTTAGTCTACTGGGTTGGGCAGCGCTCGGGAAGCTTTGTCGCGTATTCCGCAGAGCTCTAAGACTAAAGTCTTCAATCAGGGCGTCCTGCCTGTTATGACGAAACGTGGACACTCAAAGTTCGCCTGGTCCATAAATTCAAGGTCGCTCAGTGAGCTATGGAACGAGCTATGCTTGGAGTCTCTCTGAGGGATAGAATCCGGAATGACGTGATCCGGCAGAGAACCAAAGGTGTCAATATATCTCACCTAATAAGTAACCTGAAGTGGCAATGGGCGGCCATATTAGCCGTAGAACCGATGACCGTTGGGGTAGCCGTGTTCTTGAGTGGAGACCGCGAATCGGCAAACGTAAGGTAGGACGTGCTCAGGCCAGGTGGACCGCCTTTTTTTCGCAGGGTGGCTGGTAGTTGGTTGAGAGTTGCCAAGAATCGAGCTAAATGGCGTGCAATTGGAGAGGCCCATGTCCAGCAGTGGACTGCTGTATGCTGATGATTATACAGTTTAATTACTCAGGAGCTGTATTCAATGACACCAGTTTTTTTTTTTTTTCAGTTAAACGTCAGAAAAAGTGTATCTTCAAGTATTTCAAGTACCTATATAGTAAGTAAAAATTTTTAATGAACATATTATATAATCCTATAAAGTACATACTAACTCCATGCTCTAATCTGATATCGATAAAACAAGAAAACTAACCAAGACAATCTTGGACCGCTGTCAAGTAGAAAACATTGAAACATCAACACTACGTCAACGAAGCTGCTCCGGCCCGTAAGATTTCCCCCGACCACAATTGGGTCAAGCCACAGTCCCATAGTCCTTTCAACCAGGGATGCGTACAGTCCAAACCATTTTAACTGATTTACACAACTAGCTTGGCATGTCACGTAACTAAAACTAGGTTTAGATCTTGTTATGCGTAGATAAGGGTAATTTTATTACTTTAGGAGTACTAAAACAAGCCTCTGTGAGGGCTAAGGGCACACGTCAGTAGGGACTGGTCCTCTCTTAGCTGCCACGGCTTATTTTAATTTCTGAATTGTTTTTTATCTTTTATTACGGACGCTTTTAACGCGCACGTCTTTCTAAATCGTTCTCACATGTATAGTTTCAACATGAATGATGTAATCAATATTTTTTGTAACGATTGTTGATTTAAAACATTGTCGTTGGAGTTTCTTGCCCGTTCTTCTCCATAGGTACCTACTACGCTTTGGAATGGGCAACTAGCTTCATTTTTCTGACTGACCGACCCTTTGACAATTCAAAAGTGCCTGCAATTGGTTTATTTGAAATAAATGCTTGGAGTTTGAGTTTGACACGTTTGTTCTCTTCTCTCTTTTTGCCGTACTTTGCAGTCCTCAGAAATTCATCCTGCATTATTAAAAACTGTATGGTCTTTTTGTTTCGCAATTCTCCATTAGCTAATAATTATATATATAACATTTTTTACTTTGTGTAAACTTTTATCCTGCAAATCAATTTCGAATTTCCGACAGTTATTCCGTACAAAAACTGTCAGACGTCAATTTTATTTCACGGATTAAAGAGAACCTTGACGGACTATGATAAAATAGCCCTTCCGTAATGAAAAACTAACTGTTACAAAGGTTTATTAGGCCTTAGTAGATATCAGTCTTCTTTATGACGTCATCAATTCTAGGAGAAATCCCATCGAGGTCTGTAATCATACATCATCGCCCACGATGTACTAGGTCACTAGGGTAACATAAACTCAAGGAACATCAATCACAGGTCTTGCAAGTAGCGCGTCCCCACATAATAGATAGTGTGGTGAGCCGGTGACACGTCATATCCTATGTCGTTGATCGACACCTAACTGCATTGTTGGTACTTGGTATCACTTGGGAGTTCCGACAGTAGGTATAAACGGTACCTATATGTGTAGGTTTGTTGAATATCTACCTAAAACAACCAGCAGTGATGATTATCATGTAGAAGTATCAGATTGGATCGGTTCCCTATCCATTTGCATAAATTTTTAAGACATGAAAGACATTGGCATAACGAAATTCAGCATATTGATCTTTACACATAAATGTTATGCCAAAATGTTTATTGCCATAACCTAACCTAACCATTACATTATGCCAAAGTATCATAATGCTAATAAAAGTTATGCGACAACGGTTATATAGAGGTATGAGGAACAGGGTGTAAAGCTCACTCATACTCTATGGAAAAGGGAGGATCCTCCGACCAGACGGGTGTTGTGTCTGGTGGGCAACTGCCCGACGGTTGATGTCGGGATGTTGTATATAAGCTAATCGCTCGGTAAACTCTGCTTGCGCGATGCAGGATTTGCGTGACGTCAGTATGACGTGTATAGCTCGCATGTGGCGATGTTGATAACGCTACAGTTATGCCAAAATATATTAGTAAAAAAAAGTATTATGCGAAAAGAAGGGATCCGATTCGATCTAATCTTTGGGGGTCGTGGCTAAGTAATAACAGCCGCAGGGGTCGACCGAAAGTTAAGCTACGCTTGCCGCGGTTGGTTCGTGGATGGGTGACCATCTATTACATATCGGGACAGCACGGAAAACACGTTAAGCCGTTGGTCTCAGCTGTCATTCGTAGATCTTCGGCAATCGTTACGGGTAGTCAGAAGCCCAAAAGTCTGACAACCAATCTTACCAAGGGGTGTCGTGTTACCCAGTAATGTTGCGGGAGTCAGATAGGCAGTCGCTCCATTTATAATACTGGTATTCAGCTGCATCTGGTTAGACTGGTAGCTGACCCCAACTATGTTGAGAAAAGGCAGGCAGATTGTATCAGATTTGATCGAATGATGGTCTAAACGCTTACGCAATGTATAATTATAATGATCTAGGAAATTAATCGACCAGTAAATTAGCTCTGTATGTTCCAGTGTCTACTTTCAATGCTATGGAACTCAATCCCTTTGATGGACCTATTATATTCCCTTTAATGGTCTACTAGATTGAGACAGATGGCTAACTAGAAGTGCTTATTCAGTGGTTAGTGACAAACATTAGGTACTACCAAGTCTACGACTGGAATGGATTTTGATGTCTAATTATAATCTCTATGTGTCGAAGACTAATTAATATACACTTGCATCTTATAAATTCAAATTCAAAAATAGAATAAGAATAATATATGAATTTAAATCTATTTTTGATTATAATTGCATTTGCACTGGCCAAGAGGATTACATGCGTTTGAAAACAGAAAACGTTCGAATTGAAATACCAGCACATAGGTCGAACTTGAACCATTTAGTAATTTCTCTTTCAAACTTATAGTTTGTCAATGTGTTCTCTATGGAGAGAGAGCTATACAAAGCTTCACCCATCTCTTTCTGGCATAGAACAAAAATACTAGGATAGCATAACGTCTAGCTAGAGGTTTTGATGCTTACTTTATAAACAAAACGTCAGTAACAGGGAAATTATGTAGAGATCCCTCCGGGCGTTACTTTGTTGCTACTGATAGCTTTTTATCGTAAGTAAAGATTCTTTAGAGTTTTCTATAATTTTTGATCACACTCAAAATCAATATATTTTATTTCACATAAACCTACATGGGCACTTATGAAACGTTAGAAGAGCCGGCTAACCTCCACGGTTACTCTTTTAGAAATGGGGCTTTTATAATGTTTCTAATTACAGTGTTGATAGGTATGGGAGGACAGTGTAGGCCTTTCAACAGTTAACAGGTACTCAACAAAATAGAAAAGGTCTACAAATCTACAGTATACAAGTACAAGTCACTGGTAGCACGCAACACTGATAAATCAAGTAACGAGATGACCCATCGCAGAATGTGAACAATCTAGAACTGCCAATTGAGAAAAACAATCTGATTAAAGCTCAAGGGCTGATTGCAGACCGAAGAAAAAGAAAAACTAAGAAAATACAATTTATGTACTGTAATATTTCACTCCCGACCCAACAACACGTACTTAAGAAAATGATCCAAAGAGGAGTGGCCAAGATCGCGCCCGTCGACTTCTCATAATTTTTTGGCAAATCTCAAGCACTACTTGTATATTTATTCGTGGACCGTTCTCACGCCCTAATTCAGATTGGGAGCTTTTACTACGTACATTAAACTTGATTTTTCTTTTTTAACCAACTGAAAAGAAAACAAAAGCAGGCCTTCAGTTTTGCTTTAAGAAATCTAATTATTGTTATACTACATTTGCCGGCGGATTTGCCCGCGTGGACGTCGGAAATTAGCCCTCCACAACGTACTCGTACTATCGGGATAAAAAGTGTCCTATTTGTTAATCCAGGTTATAAACTACTGTGCGACAAATTTTGAATGATCATAACTTAATATTCTGGTTATTGTTTTAGTTGAAGTAATTTTATTCTACTAATTGTTTTAATTTTATTGTTTTAGTTATTTTAATTTTATTGTTTTAATTATTTTGAATTTCTTGACTATATTTTCGCATTGACTGTATATTTTTGTATTGACTGTAATTATGTATTTGAATTTATTGAATTTTGATATTTATTTCCTACTCTAACTATTTTGTACCAGCAATTTTAAACACGTTTCCATCCATATGTGCATATTTATGTATCATGTTACACATGTTTATACAAATAAATGCATCTTTATCTTTATCTTATCTGTGTGCAAAATTTCACCCAAATCCGTTCAGCAGTTTTAGCGTGATTGTGTAGCGGGAGGGCTCGGGGATCTCAAACGATTTCGATCAGACATCTTGTAAACACTTTTTATCACTCACAATCAAAAATGATTCATACAACTTGATACAATAAATTCACTATTACATTGGATTGTACCTGTAATAATAGTTGTTAAGTGATAATAAAATTATAAATTATAATAATAATAAAAACTTAATTTTACAACGAGATGCACACAGTTCTAAATACAATTTAATACTCAGCGAACTGCGACAAGAGCCTACAACTATCAACGTCACACAGCAACGAATTCCGGTGACATTTGTTTTACATTAAAATTTTGATTTAATTTAGTAAAAATATTTGATTTGTAATTAATAACACTTTACTTTAAATTGTAAATCTAATAAGGTAACAATAATTTTATTTAAATGAACTAGCGGTGAAGTAACAGCGTTCCGATTAACTTTTTAGAGTTTTAAATTAATACTTAAATTATTTATTTATTTTATTAAAACTTTATGCACAAGTAAAAAAATACTGTACAAAGGCGGACTTAATGCCTGATGCATTTTCCACCAGTCAACCTTAGGGTGATGCAGAGACTAAACATGGCAGGTGCAATAAGTATACGGGATAGATAGCCTGGAAATAACTATAAAGCACAAGAATAAATATTAATAAATAAATATGAATACATACATATAAACAAAATAAACTTTGTCAGGAGAAATAACGATCGGTAGAGGAGAAAACAAATCCAGCAAATCAACGCTGAAATGATTCGGCCAACTTCTGACGGATATGCTCACGTGCCTTCACTTTAAAAGATAACCGACTGGTTGCCATCTTGATGTTCAGAGGGAGCGCATTCCAAAGAAAAACCGCCTGGACAAAGAAAGAAGAATGAATGAAGCCAGAACGGTGAGAAGGACATCGTAGAAGACGGAACGAAGATTTTTACTATGAGCAGAGCATAAATATTGAATTTGGGAAGTCAGGTAAGACGGAGAAGTGGGTTTATCGAGAATGGAGAACAACGTGGACAATGCCCTCAACTCTCTGCGCTGACGAATGGGTAACCATTTTAAAAGCAGTCTGTGCGCAGACACATGGTCATACTTACGAAGATTGAAAACAAATCGAATGCAATTATTGAGAAGGCGGTCAAGTTTATTTAGGAGATCTGCATTCAGGTCATAGTAACACACATCACCATAGTCAATTATGGGAAATATTAGAGACTGTACAAGCATTGCCTTTATGTGTGACGGGAGAAGGTTTTTATTTATTTTATTTTATTAGGGAAACTTACAGCTAACCTATACAGTATTCCTAAATAATATGCAATTGAAGGCCATTTACAAGATTCCACTGGTAAACAAAAAATAAAAACAGAAAAAAAAACATAATATATAATTATATATTATGTATTTTTTTCTGTTTTTTTTTTGTTTTATAAACAAACCTTAAAATTAACAATATTTAATTAATTTATTTTATTATTTATGTGCACACAGTAAAATAGATTCGTATTGAGTACAAAGGCACTGATTTTTTGTTAAGAAATATTTAATACAATTTGCGTATTTGATTGTGTATTTAATACGATTTTATAATGTAATGCAAAATTTACTTATTGCACTGATTCGTGTTTCCGTTAATTCGTCAGTCGTTATAACGTTTGTAACAAACCTTCACATTTATATTATTAAGTACAATAGTAGGATTTCTTTACTTTAAGGGTTGGCGTAGAATTAGGTGGACCGCACCGCATTAGAAAAACCCTCATACATTATTCTCGTTAATTTTGCATGAACCATCGCACACTACAGGCGGGTGGCACCACGCGTTATTATATTCAAATGCGATGTGCTGCGGTCCAGGGCGGCTGTAATGTGTCCTTAGTTTTAGACCGAAAAGCTTAAAAATAACATTGTTGAAGAAGTTAACTTAAACAGATATCCACGCAGTTTTCAGAAGAATTAGGTTTCAAAATGTTTGTCTCATATTATATTTTACTAGCTTCCGCCCGCGACTTCTTACGCGTCAAATATCGGCCCCCGACCCGACCCGACCCGACGATTTTTATGGTGTGAAAATTTGCTTTTTGCGGTAACAAACGCAAAACATTGTGCTTATGGGTGCATGCAACGGTGCAGGGGTCGTTGGGGTATTTAAAGTTGTATTATAATATTACAAATTCGTTTTCGTAAAAAAAGTCTGTAAAAATTTGAATGTTGACCTTCAATATCTCCGTAACCAGACGGTTCCGAGGTATAATCCAGTACAAAACGAATATTACAATGACGTAGAGCACAAGTGGCGCTCGGCTTCGTAAAGTGTATTTTTACCCCTGTTATACTATTCATATAATAGGAAGCTACCTCATTACATGTTCTTTTGAGGATAAAGGATCAATTGCCATGTGCTTGCACTATGTTATTTTCTCGGTAAGTAATCCATTAAAGAAGATTACAATGTCATGTCTCCTCTATTCTTACAGCAATTGAAGGTTAGTTTCGTCGAACTGTTGAAGTAATGAAAGTAATCCATCGAGACATTTGTAATGTTTTATACAACATTTATCTACGTTTGTGACTTTTACGATTCTGGGAACGACCATAATAACGCCTACTTTTCCTGGTACCCTTATAATCGCGTTACATCCGTCCATCCTAGCGTATTACGATGGTAGCGTATCTTTTAATCGACTTCAAAAAGGAGGAGGTTTTAAATTCGTCTGTATGTTTTTTTTTTGTATGTTTGTTACGTGATATCTCCGGCAATTGTGGATTGATTTCAAAAATTATTTTATTAATAGATAGAGGATACCTCAGGGGTGGTCCTATATAAATTTTATTAACTTAGCTAGGTAGTTTTTCAGTTAGCTTCAATAATACGTATTATTTCCACTTAGTGTTTAGTGATGATGTTATAATAACTTACTGTCACTGTTATTTACATAGCAAGTAGTGGTATATGAATTAGTGTGGGATAGGTAACACAACTAAACAGTGAAAAATAAAAACTTTTTGAATTTCTTAAGTCGGTGGCAAAAAACGAAAATACAAAACCAGAGACACCGACTTCCGAAATTACTTTAAGTTATTTTTCACTTTGTAGTGTTTTTTTGGAAGTCGGTTCTTTTTTTTGTAAAAAGAATAAAAAAATCTTTGTCATCCTAAACTAGATATGCCCGTGGTCTTGCTCACGCGAAAACTGGGAAAAGAATATTTATGTTTATTTCCTAGTACAGTGCAACCTGGTTGCAATACTTTATAATTTTGCATATTGGTCTGAACGGGTCGCGACACAATTTTAATGAAAATTTTCACCTCTTTAAATGAAAAATGGTTCTTTTCGACCTGTCTTAGCGGGGGCTTCTGTAATTCAATTCAACTGTCAACTGTTCAACCGTCATTTTAAACCCGACATTTTGGAATACTGGGATAAATAATCCTAGGTCTCTTGAGATCCCACATAACCAAGTTACACTGTATTAAGTACATATAAATACAATATATCTCCAGGTCCATCTGTTAAATACACTGTTACACGCAAATAAATTTGTTGGATCTTATAAACAGTCTTTTACTTTTCCGTTAGGTTCGTAATAACTACATATAAATACAACATATATATATATAATAACATATATATAATAATTGGTCTTGATTTAAAAAAAAAAACTAGATCATAGTCGTAACAGATTATTATTAAACCTAGTCCAATATACACAGACGTAACAAATATAAAAAGATAATGGGCAGAGAGAGACCATTCCCTTGAGAAATTAGTAGGTGTGCCCTAAAATTGTGTCTGAAACGGCCGCTCGTTTATAAGATTAGGTACCAGGCTAGCAGATTGGCTAGGTACCTTGTTGACCGTGGACTGACGTGAACGGACGCTATCATTCTAGTCGTTAAATGTCGAATCGTGATATAATGTCATTTTGGGGAAACATAGGTCGATTTATTTTGATTATTAGGTTGGTTAATTTAATTAAGGTATTTTTAGATAGGATCAACATTTTGCTGGTGTTTTTTCACAGACGTGAGGAACAGTCATAGAATGGAATAAAATATGTACGCCATAAGGATTCAAGATATAACTGAAGACATTTTACATAGGGTGACACAATGGGTGGTCTTATCGGTAAAAAACGATATTTTAAAGACAACCTTTGTATGGATTGAAGGGAGAGACAATACTGCAGGTATAGTGCACCATTTAAATAATCTATATATATAAAAATGAATTGCTGTTCGTTAGTCTCGGTAAAACTCAGAAACGGCTTCATCGATATTTTTTGTTTTAATGTTTTTTATTCACCTCTTTACTGGGGTGGTTTACTCGTAAAAGAAAAAAATAATAAGAAAAACCCAATGGAAAAAAAATGTCAAAATTTTGGCTAGGTAGGTAGGTATTTAGGGTAGGTAGGTATTTAAGGTAGGTAGGTAGGGTACGTAAGTAGGGTAGGTAGGTAGGGTAGGTAAGATAGGTAGGGTAGGTAAGGTAGGGTTGGTAAGGTAGGTAGGGTAGGTAGGTAAGGTAGGTAAAGTAGGTAGGTAAGGTAGGTAAGGTAGGTAGGGTAGGTGTTTTCAGTTTTATGCTCGCGCATGGCGCTAGCTGTCGCTTTAACATCGTTCCCGTGTTATTAAATCTAAAAAAATAGTTAAAGTGAGAATAAAAGTATATCTCCTATTTAAAACTGTGAAAGAACATCTAAAACAACTGTGACATTGTTATTCAGTGAATTGTTTCACGGAATCAATAAAAAAAAAAGGGTTTAAAAAAAACATAATATAACACCATAGTTCAAAACATAAAATAAGTGTATCGTTCGTTAAAAAACAATAAAACAATCATAACCAAGTGATTAAGTGCAGTGAACAACTAAAACATTAACAAAAAGTGTAAAAGACTAATGTAAATGACTTGTGTTTTTGTGATTGAGTGCAAACATTTTTTCTGCATGAGTCATAGTAACGACTGTTTCGATTTCAAATTAAAAATACGAAATAAGCACTGTCCTAATTTGCACGATATATAAGTGTTCGAATGGCGTAAATCTTAACAACTGCACCTGAGAAACTAGTGGTCGTGGGATCGGATCCCGCTAGAGATCAGTACTTTTTGTGTAATGTTTTTGCAAATTGTACAATTACATAACAATTTTTTTAAATAAAAAATTACGACATATTCAAAAGAAGATGGAAAACATATTGAAAAAAGCGACATCAGTTGGATCAGTTACCAATTAAACAACTTACTGACGTCATTGAAATCACAATAGAAACGCAATTTTGTCAGTCTTGTACCTGAGCGATTGGCGCAGCGGTCTGAGGACGTGCTTTCTATGCCTGAGGCTTCACGTTCGAATCCTACGAGAACTAAACCTTTTTGAGGATTTGTTTGTATTTAAAAATGAATTATCTGAATAACATAACATTCAGGCGCACACGTACGCAGTCGGAACCAAACATTGATGATAGTGATAACAATATTTCACAAAGTTTGGAACAGACTAGAAATAGTTTACCAGAAGTATCGGAAGACGAAGATAGTAATGAAATAAAAAATTTAAAGGAAAAGATAGACATTATAACTTCGCAACTAAATAGCGCGCACAAGGAGATTGAATCATTATCATTAGAAAATCATAATTTGAAGAAACAAAACGAAGAATTTACTAAGAAGAACATAATATACAAAAAGATAGCCAATAGTCCAGCGAAAGTTAAAGTGACGACACCTAAAAATATTACAAAGGGACTCACAAAAACCAAACAAACGCAGACAGTTAGCAAGATTATCGAAAATGACTCCGCATCGGAAAATAACTTGAATAGTGGAAATGACAGCAGCTTAGGCATCATAAGTACAAAAGTCATACGAGACACACAAAAATGCCCCAGTAAACCTAAAATAAGCTTAATTAGTAGTGAAACCTCAAACATGTTATATAACATAGCCACTACTACTGGTCTACAAGATTACGACATGTGCCACTACCGTAAACCTAAATGTGGACTGGAACAATTATTGGATAAAATTGACGAAAAAGTAAACAGTAAAAACAGCCGCATTGAAACCTTTAATAATCTTCTGTATATGGATACAATTACACACAGCTATGCACACATTTTAGACTCCAACTTCAATCTGCCCTACAGTTACGATACATATAACTTACGGTATAAAACCTTAAACAAACATGGCTTAAAAATTGTTATGTCGGATTTGCAAAACCTAATTATTGACATAAGCAACCTAAATATTGCGCACTCAGAAGTCGACTACTCCATTCTAAATCAGAATAAAATCTCTGCAAACCCAAAACCAATAAACTCTCAGTTTTTTCTTTAACAATCTTAACATATTTCATCAAAATATAGCAGGATTAATTAACAAATCAGATGCACTTTTAGTTAAATTAGATGAATTGTTCCATCAAGGAACCTTAATAGACATTATTTGTATAACAGAGCATTTTATAGAAGCTGGTTATGAAAATTTAGTTCACATACCGAACTTCAGCCGAGCGGCTATTTTCTCACGAAATACAAAAAGAGGAGGAACGTGTATCTTTATCAGAAATGGTCTACAGTATAAAGAATTACCGGACATAGCTAAACAATCAGTTTCGGGGATATTTGAATGTTGTGCTGTGGAGCTATTATCGTATAATATCATAATAATTTGCATTTATAGGATACCCAAACATAACTTGTCAGTTTTTTACGAAAAAATAGATAATATACTACGAAAACTTAGTCTAAACCAAAATAAAAAAATTATATTAACCAGTGATTTTAACATTGATGTACTTAAGAGAAATAAAACTACTTTAGAATTTGAACATTTTCTTCTACAGTTCAGCCTTAAACTAGCACTTTACAACCCCACTAGACTGAGTAGTAACAGTTGTATCGATAACTTTGCTCACAATTATCAAAAAGAATGCAATGCAAAAATTGCTGATTTTGGTCTCTCTGATCACACGTCTCAAATTCTTACTGTGCCTATTGAAAAAACATGTAAATTAACCCATTAGAAATTAAAAAAGCAAGATATCTCGACGGACAACCTAATGACATTTAAAGCTCACCTTGAATGTTTATCTTTCTCGGAAGTATGTAATGCAAAAGAGGCCCATGAGTCCTACGATAGGTTCATGGATGATTTCCTAATGCTCTATAGACTTTGCTTTCCGGAAAAAACAGTTACCATAAAGACTAATAGGAAAGCTAAATGGATATCTCGTGGCATAAAAATCTGCAGTAGAAAACAAAGACAACTACTTTGGAAATATAGGTGCAATCCCGACATAACCAATAAACAAACTTTAAAAAAATATACTGTATTATTTAAAAAGATAATACGTTTAACCCAGAAGTCGCAAAATAACCATTTTATAAAGAACTCTAAAAATAGATCGAAGGCAGTTTCGAATATAATAAATAAATCTAAATCAAGTTTGCCACATGATACAATAACTGCTATAAAAAAAGATCAACTCTCTGTAACGAATCCTATTGACATATCTAATGAATTCAATAACTACTTTGTTGACGAAATTGAAAAAAATATACAAAATGACATGAATTTGACTAAGCAAAATAATATTGGAAATTTGACAGCGCAATCCCTATTTATGTTACCTATTTCGACGACCGACATCATTAAAATAATTGACAATCTAAAAAATACAAATACAATTGGTTATGATGGTGTATCTACTAGAGTTATTAAATATGTTAAAGATGTTATAGCGCCACCTCTCGCACACATAATTAATTTATGCATCACTGATGGCATATATCCGAAAGGTCTAAAAAAAGCTATAATTAAACCTCTATTTAAAAGAAACGACAAAACAGATGTAAAAAACTATAGGCCGATAGCAAAACTCCCAGTACTTTCAAAAATATTTGAAAAAGTAATTTACAATTCAATTTATATGTACTTTGAAAAGTTCAACCTATTCTGCAAGGAACAAAAAGGATTTCGTAAAAATCATAGTATTAATAGGGCACTGTACGATTTATTATCTCATATTATGACATCAGTTGACAAAAATAATCCAGTATGTGCAATCTTTACTGATATGACTAAGGCATTTGATTACGTAGATCACAAGATATTACTGCAAAAATTACATGGATATGGCATAAGGGGCAATGTTCTGAAACTCATTGAATCATACCTTAGTGACAGATATCAATTCACGGAAATATCTAGAATATGTCATAAGACTAAAATGCAGATCATATATAAATCAAAACCAAGACACGTAAGATATGGCGTGCCCCAAGGTAGCGTGTTAGGGCCGTTATTATTTCTGATATATATAAATGATCTGCCAAAAATAATACGACACAAAATGATCCTATTTGCCGATGACAGCACAGCTGTTATTAAATGCAATAATGTGACAACCTATCAAAATGACATTAATGAATCCCTACTCAATATTATCCGTTGGATGAATACTAATAATCTTGTAATTAATTTAAATAAAACTAAGGTGATGCACTTTCATCAGCGGCAACCACATCCAAATATTCATGTAAATTATAATAACCACAAAATAGAAGAAGTTGATAATGCTAAGTTTTTAGGTGTTACCATCGACAGTTAGCTTACTTGGAAACCCATCATAGAAGAACTTTGTAAACGCCGGAGTAAATCTGCTTATGCACTCTTTCAATTATCAAAAAAGGTGAATAAAGATACGTTACTGGTAGCATACCACGGACTTGTAGCTTCTGTTTTGCGATATGGCGTAATTTTTTGGGGGCAGTCGACTGACCGTGTGCTTATATTTAAGATGCAAAAAAGATGTGTCAGAGCAATGTGTAATTTAAAAACAACGGATAGCTGTAGACCCTATTTTAAGTCTTTAAAAATACTTACCCTTCCAGCATTATATATATTGGAAACTGCGTTGTTTGTGAAAAGAAACACGCAATTATTTGAAAAAATATCTTCTTCTAAAAAAACTCCATTGCGTGCCCAATACGTATATAAACTATGTCATCTAAAATGTAAGACCGCATTGATGCGGAAAAGTTTTTTTGGTATGGCACCTAAAGTGTTTAATAAAATTCCTGATGACATAAAAAAACATGACATTAAATAAGTTTAAAAAAGCTCTTATCAAATTATTAATTGACAAATGTTATTATAATGTAGACGAATTTTTGAACGACCAATTATTAAAATAATGCATTTTGTACCTTTTGATAAGAAGTACTATGACTATTTGTTAATTTCATTGTATTTGATTATTCTTTTTTTTTTTTTTTAATGACATAGTGTAATGACACCTAATGGGTCACTTATAAATTTGTATGTCTTAATTATGACAAAACATAGCGCACCACCTATTTATGTAACACCTATGTAATACCTATGTTTCACAAATAAACTGATTGATTGATTGATTGATTGGTGTTAGATACTTCGTGCTACCTGTGCGGAACCAGGCCGGGTAAAGCTAGTATACAATAAATACATACATATTTATACATAAAGCATATCTATGACTGACTGACTGGACAGGTCCACTCAGTCTGTATGGTTTTTCATCAAATGATCATTTCAGACACAAATCTACTTGGTCTTCACATGATCTGACCAAGATTATGTCTGGACTAACCTCTGAGTTTGTTTCGGCCTTTCTTCTCAGAGTAGCTAGGAAACGCCGATCTGATCTAGTTTTTAAAATATGATTGACGTGTAAAAGTGTTTGTAACTAACCTACGAGTACTTACAGAAATAAAATCATTTATCATTTATGTAATCGTACACTAAGTAAATTGTCATAAACAAAAGACGGTAGCCTTGTATAAAATGAAATACTTTTGGGTTTTATGTGTAAAGTAGTTTGGTATGACAAACAAAAATAGGTAAATAGATCAACAGCCTGCATTTCTATGATATTTCTAACAGAGACTACCTTGTTGGGTAAGTAGCCGTAAGTGCTTCTGCTGAGCATGAGGTCCAGGGTTCGATTCCCAGCTCGGCCAAACTGTTATTGGGTTTTTCCATCTGGAATTTCGCAATAGCAGCCCGGAGTCTGGATTTGTGCCAGGTTGATGGCAATGGGTTTGTAGCGGTATCTACACCGCCACATGCGAGCTACACATCACACTGACGTCACGCAAAATCCTGCATCGCGCAAACAGAGTTTACCGCGCGACTAGCATATATACAACGTCCCGACATCAACCGTCGGGCAGTTGCCCACTAGACTCAACACCCGTCTGGTCGGAAGATCTTCCATTTTCTATGAAGGTATGAGTGAACTTTACACCCTGTTTCCCATACCTCTAGGTTTACCTTCTATTACATGGGACTTAAATATACCTTGCGAAATGTGGGTGTACTATAAATACACCTCTGCCTAAAATCCTTCAGAGAATAAAGGCGTGATGTTATATTGTTATGTTCTTACAGATAGTGGATGTGGATTTGGTAGATACGACAGAAGACAAACGTATCTTTTGTTCCAGGATATCAAGCCAATTTCGCAGTAAATAGTCTCGAAACCAGCGAACTTTGACAGTTTTTCATTTCTGAATGCCAAAATTTGAGCTATAGCTGTGCCAACAAGTTCGATAGGAAATAAGCTAGTGCTTGCTGCATTAAATTTTGCTTAAACTTTTTAAAAGTGAACTGGACGTTCACTTAACTGACGAATTTTCTTAGCCATCATCTGAAAAGGTTTACTCAGCACACAGCGACCATTGGGTACCTCATATAGATTATTTTACTCAGCACACAGCGACCGTTGAGTATCTCATACAGGTTATATTCGTTTTAAGTTTTAAGGAGGTCAACAGTTTTTCAAGACATTGAGATAGTGGAAATCATTTTGAAAGTAAATGTGCTTTCTCGCTACGATATTCGTAATATACTAACGAACAAATATTTTGATTAAATAGTATAACAGTTTGGGCCTTGCCTCTGTAGGGGTTTACTTTGAAGCACGAAGTTCGTGTTAATTCGGAGACACGAAGATTACCGAAGCGCATACCTTTTCTTGTTTAAGTTTACCTTCATCAAATGTAGAAATATAAGTCACAATGTCACCCTTTGACGACGATCGGCCGCTGTCGGGTTGCAACCATTTATTTTGGTTTAATTGACCGAGCAAGCGCAGCGTCTCCATTTCAGCTTGGGCAAAAATGATTTCGTATGTCCGGATGTCCGGCGGATGGCTGTTCTCCTCTACAGGTCGCATTCTTAACCGACTTTCGTGAAATTTTGTAAGCAGGTTCCCTAATTATATGTTTCTTTTTTGTATAAACAGTTTTTAAAATGGCGGAGATATGGGCATTGAAAACGTAAAAAAAATACCATATTTCAGCCTTTTCACGCTTTTGTTTTAAGGTACGAGATGAACATTTATTCAGTTTTAAGTTATGCAAAGACAGACTCGTTATGTAAGTTTTAATCATACATTTGACATAACATCGCAACATCAATTGGGCCTCCAAAATTGACTAATTTCCTACTAAATATTGGTAGTAATTGCGTTTGTATACGAAACATGGTTCGTCAATCCATACGGAAACAAAACTCTCACCACAAATAACTCACACCACTCTAAACAAGACAAAACAAACCTACTTTGTCCCCAAAAAACTGAGCTTACGCGGCAACATTAATTTTTCACTCATATTACATTATCCTGGTCACAATGGCTGGCGGTATATTAATTCGCATATGTCGCTTGGCGAGGGGCCAAATCTTTAGTCCAGCCTGCAATGGGTTAGCCGTGATAAAATGTTTTGATTCATTACTTTTAACCAGTTGTGTAAGCAAGCTTTGGGTTAGATTTTGTTGGTTTAGAAATAAAGAGAGTATAAAGGTTTTAGATGATAGGTACCTACATAAATTAAAATTTCCCAACAAAAAATGTTTTATTTAATTTTATTCATTGGATTACCTATATCCTTTGTAAAATGAAAGTATTATATTACAGAGAGGTATATCAGAGAGGCATAGTCTCTATTAATAAAGTAGAATAATAAAATATATAAAAAATATGTTTTGTAGAATAAAGAGTTAAATATGTGTCTTGACTCACGATCACGATACCTTTTTTATTGGTGTTGATGTTATAATTATTTTGCGATAAGTTAGCCTGTTGCCGCTTCTTTAGTTCCTTCCGTATATTGTTCATATAAATTTAACGTTAGGGTTCGAATGAAAAAACGGATGTCACACTCGTGTGTCTGTCTGTCCATCTGTCACAGTCAATTTACTTCGAAATTACTGGACCGATTAATTTGAATTCTGTGACCCAAAGACAGACGTGTAACGTTAATAAATACATTTTGAATACGGGGGTCACTTTTGGGGGGCAAATTAGAAAATTTAAAACAAAAGTTTTGCAAACTCTACCATATCAAATGAAATCAATTAATCAAATGAATTTTGTGAGGGTCTCAAATATATTTTATTTATTTATAAAGTAGATGGCTAAATGATTGCCCTAAGCATGTATAGAAATTTCTCACTAGCTCGTAACATTCAAATATTCATTCAATAATAATTACGTGTTTATTATTCTCCTAGAACTTTCATGAACTAATCAAATAATTAAAAGTTTTTTACTTGTTTTCCAGGTTTTTTGTGTGACAAGAAGAAAATTAGGTACAGACGTTTCATTTTACGTAAAATATGGAAAATAAACCTACTGTTAAAGATATTTGCGTAACCTGCAAAAAACAGTTTTAATAATTAGATTATTTATTTTTGTACCTCTATACTTCTCAAAACGTTGATTTCTTGGATTATCTTCATCCGATTTCTAGAAATGATTGGCAATATTCAGCAATATAAAAAAAAATGAAGTTATATTTTACTTTTTTTAAGTGAAATTGAAAAGAATGGATTGTCAGTTTTTAAACTGACAATCGATTCTTTTCAACTTCACTTGATTCGATTAAAACCAAATAAAAAAATAACTGAAAGCTTCGGAACATCTATTAAACTTATTGAAAAGAATAAACAATTCTTTTCAAATGATACAATAACCATCGCAATATATGTAACTATTTTAAGTCGAAAAATGTTGAAAGAATAATGATCGACAAGAACAATTGTATTTTTTCTTCCGACCTTATCGATTACTCATTCGATTTTGTTACACTCCAAGTTCAATCCCATCCATCTCTATGAAAATAAAAAACAAACACTGATACGTCAACAACGTAATTTTTTTTCATTTCTCTTTTTCCCGTATTTATTTATTTCCGTAAATCTTTTTGAATAAGAATCATAAATAAATTAACAAACAATAAACATCATTGAAAAAACCAAACAAATATCCAAAAATCAAGAATGACGGCTGGCAAATTCGGCCTCCCATGCTAATGAGTTCTTGAAGATTATGAAAACCATGTTATGTTGACGAGATAGCAGCTCGCCGTGCACGCCTTCCACCTCCGGACTCGTCGCTCAGCTCCGTCCCACCGCCGCCGCGCCGCCCCGGAACCCAGTGCCGTCGAGAGTGCTGTGTCACCGACTGTAGCAATTGCGTCGAGCTCGAGCGACGAATATTTTTCCCCGCCGAAGACGACGCCAACACCCGTACGTCAGTCAGCAGGAGAGAGGCTGGCTACCGAGGAGCTTGGGACTTAGCGGCCAGACTCGGGTGCCCGCTGCCGGTGATTGTCTGCAGTGTTTAGATTATAAAATATAAGGTGCAGTGCATGAGATTCACTCAGTCTATGAACGAGAACGTCATGCGCGCATATTACGGGTCTACACAGGGGGAAACTAACCTGAGTTACAAATACATATAAACATATTCATCACGTCTATTTCCTAAAGGGGTATGCAGTGTGGATCTCAATTTACTACGTATCACTTTTGCTTCATAATAAATAATGCATGTACCTGCATAATAAATAAATAAATCTGGTTGTTGTTGTTTTATTTCAATATTTTATGTGTCCTTGTTTAATCAGTGCATATAATATGTATGTGTAGGGGTGATATTCCTTGCCAAATCTTTTTTTTACCTTGTTGAACTTTGTATACCCATTGACGTAGGAGTTTACTCATACGATTTTATTTTCAGGATTGTAACGATATGAAAACTCCCTGAAACTTTTTCATACGAAATACTGATATTCAGCTATTAAGCATTATATATTAATAGGTATAATGTATAGTATATACATTACTAGGGCAGTCGCACATACTTGATTAAGCCATTTACTTTATTTCAAATCAACGTTTAGAGAAGTATTGAGGTACAAAAATAAAAAATTATATTAATGTATACTGTAGATGTCTGCTTATGCAAATATCTTTAAAAATATGTTTACTGACCACATTTTTCGTAAAACGAAACGTCAAAGTCATGTTCTCCTTGTCAAACAAAAAACATGGAAATCAACTAAATATCTTTTAATTATTTGATTAGTTCACAAAAGTTCTAGGAGAATAATAAACACGTAATAATTATTGAATGAATATTTGAATGTTACGAACTATTGAGAAATTTCAATACATGCTTAGGGCAATCGCCCGAATTTCATTTAGCCATGACTTTAAAAATAAATGAGTTTAAAGTTATTTTCGAAAATATATGAAAATTTACCACTACCCCATTTATCTCCGAAACTACTGAGCCTAATTTTTTTTAAAAAATCGGATAATTGTTCTTTACTTATAGATTACAGGAAAGCTTTTAAGAAGTCTATGGTCTCAAAATAACGTGGTGCATCTTTCAATATTGTGCATACAAACTTATATTTGCACTTGGAATGTATGGGAGAACATGTATTTTAACTGCAATGTTAAGTTTTTTCTTGAAATAAATTTTCTTGTGATAAAAACATGGTAGATAACATGGTCATGGTACGGAACCCTCACCATGGGAGTTCAACTCGCACTTGTCCGATGTAGATTTTCGACAGTCATTCTATGCAAACTTATTATGGGACCCCTACCTTATAGCTGCTATGTCCTCTCACAAATAGGTGATATACTATGTCACCAAAATTCTTGTAATCTATTATAAGGACCCTTCTTGAAGTCTTGACTAGACCTCTTTTTACTGGACCTTATGTAGGCCGCCGTCCAAAAAATTGGTAGAAGCTATTAATCTTATGAGAAATGTCATATTTTACAAGTTGGATGTTCGTTTATTGAATATAAATAATAATAAATTCATGCCTACTTCCCATGGGGGTAGGCAGGAAAATATTTATAGAAAAAAAAAAAAGAATATCTATAGTTAAAAGAACCGGACACGTGCTAGTTGAACTCGCGTGCAGAGGGTTGCGTACGATGAATATGTAACGATAAAAATAAAAAAAAAGTAAAGTAGGTTGCCAAGAACTGAAGACTGACATAAAGCTTTCATTGTTATAAAGTTATTACATCTAATGTAGAGCCAAGCTCCTAACTCAACACGGCTTTAACTCTACAAACCTTACATCTTGGTCAAAATGTACTGCTTGGCCGTTCCATTGAACTAATACATGGCACAACATTAAGGACCAGTGACTTAATTTCTTACCATAAGCTCTTAGGAGAGTCTGTGTGGCGGCCGCGAAACGTTATATACAGACACGCACCCCGCATTTTGAGGGTGAAAGTTACAGATTATTCATTCTTCATTTGATATGTTACACGGTACAGTTTGCAAAAGTTTTGTTTTTAATTTTCTAGTTTGCCTTTCATAAGTAATATATTTAAAATTTGTTTTCTTTTTATTATCCTTAGTACGAAGAAAACAAAGCTTTTTTCAAAACAAAAACAAAACAAATTTCGTGACTAAACGTGACATTGGCTGAATGCACACACGGTGCGAAGCCAAAAGAAAAAAAAATTGCTTATTTTTATTTTACTCTGGCTAGGGCCACAACAGCATGACTTTATTTTAGTATTTGAGTAAACAGACAGAAAGAATAGTATTCTAAAGTAACATGACACGTAGGTACTATTGCTTTCTCGCATGTTGTAAAGGATTAGATTGTTTGAAGTGTTCCCAAAGCCTTAATCCAGGCTTCAAAGAAGTAATCTAATTGAAAAAGTAAAGTCTTATATGATATCACTGGCCGTTGTCTGGAACTTCATTCGCATAAAACTTCGCCGCGCTCATAATAAGTTGAGTTTTTCTTAACTTAGTACACCTCTTAATACCCTATAGGGAACATGTCTTCCAAACATGTCTTTGTCTGTATATATTTAAGCTATGTGTAATATTAATAGGTAATAGGTAATACGGGCTGGTGTACGCAACTCCGCGTCAACGCGCGTATCTTGCGAGAGGGAAAATCGATTATTCGACCCACCCCAACTCCTTGAGGAAGGCCAGCAACGCCTTGGTGTTGCTGACAATCTTACGAAGGGTACCTGGGTTACCGAAGTACTTTGCCCTGTACGTGGCGACCACTGGGCAGTTTAGAAGCACATGAGCTGCTGCTTCGTCGTCCTCCATGCAGGCCCTGCACAGCGGACTGTCTGAGACTCCTACGACACAGAGGTGTTTATTTAATGACCCGTGGCCAGTTAAAGCTGCACTAACTAACAGTTTATTCTATTAGGTATAGCTTCTATAGTAAGGAGTACTACTCACTTGTTCGGGTAGACATGATTCGGCACAGCCGAGTGGCAAAATCGCAAATATGCCACTCGAATTATGTCGAGTCGACCCGAACATGATTCAGCCGAGCGGAATTTTCCGATCGACACGAGCCAAATGAAAACTGAATATGTCTAGGTATCAATTACTTCGGGTCGATTTTGTTGCAAAACAAATACTGCTGAATCAAATGTGTCGACTCGGACAAGCGTTAAGCACCTCAGCGACCCTCATGTTTGTGTAAAAAATAATCTACTACAATTTTTTTTCACACAAAGTACCCATAAACGTAGTGTATCCTACTTGGCTGCTTTTTATCCAACCTACTAGAAATTTCATAAACGAACATAACTTCTTATAAACTTAACGTTGCACAAAGGGATAGACTTTAGCATTACGCGTCTTTCTTGAAAACTTAAGCATATTACGTACCCGCAAAAGGAAAAAGACTTTGAGTCTTATGAGAAACAAATGTATAATAAGGTATATGCCATACATTGATAACATGTCGTTTCCATAGATAAGCTTTATGTGTTTCTTTCTTTTATCTGAGTCCGTTACTTATTCATTTTGATTATACTGTTGAAGTGGAAGGCTTATTATTTATCCATATTGATGCGGCGGCTTTAAGTCTTGGGGTGAAAATCGAAATTTTCTTAGTGGACTGTGTGAGGGGTGGTTCGATGATGCAAATAGGTTATGGCAGAGCGGAGACACGGAGAGGAGAGTTTCCATAGCCACGTGGCGGCGCGCGTCCAGGATGTCACGTACGCACGTGAATATGCACTATCCACAATACAAAGACACGCACTTGCACAGTTTAAGGCGACAATAAGTGCCAGCGACCTTGCACGAGTGGGAGGAGCATGCGAAACTTTTAAGCGAATAAAATTGCACAGAGCTTTAGCGCAAGAGCCCCCACTTCAACGCGCATCAAGTTTATTCGCAAAAACAACCCACCTTGATTTATCAAACACAATACAAATAAAAGCCGTATACAAAAATTTGGGTAATTAAATTGTCTTTTAGATGGTGCAGATTTCATGAAAATACGCCCGATAGTTTTTGCGTGATTATCGTTTTTGTGTTCGCGTTAGACATTACTTCACAAATTAATTACAAGTTATAAAAATATAATTTCAAATATGAAATTACGAAGAAAATGGTCTAGTTTATCTTATATTTTTTTCAAACAAATAAGACTATTCGTTTAGACGTGATATTCAATTTGAAATCATTAAAAGTCGTATATACACATACACACATAACATCACACCTGTATTCCCCGAAGGGTTAGGCAGAAGTGTACCTATAGTACACCCACATTTCGCCAGTTATGTTTAAGTCCCATGTAATAGGGGGGGGTGGGGTGTAAGTCGTATATCAGCGCCTTAATAACAATCTTCGTTCTTCGCGGTGGTATTTGAGTCCCATTCGACTTGCAAGTTTATTTTGACCCACAAGTCTCGATGCCAGTTGAGAAGCAGGCACGGTTTTTACATAGCGGTAGCGTTTGCGCTTGCAAATCTTTCTCGCTCTCGCTCAGGCGTTATAAGGGTTACGGAAGGGAGAGGGAAAGCGGAAGGAATGTTTGTGTCCCACAAATACTAATTTTAGAGTTGCCAGTAATTAGGCATGAAAATTTAAACTAAATAAATTATGGCGTTAACACATATTATAGTTCCAATATCCATATGAGATATTTTGTCTCATGGTCAAAAGTGAACAATCAACAATTTTAATATTTCTCATGGTAGAAGGCAGATTCGAAACTACTGAACGCATTGTGGTGCGTTGATCACATACATATACAATACTTGCTTGTTTTCATTTTTCCACGTTTATATCGCGCGTCGGTTGCGAGTGCTACTCGCCTGACATTTTAGAACGCAGAAGTAACGTCAGTATAGAAGGTTCTTACTAAACATTTTCATAAGGGATGTTTGATCAATGTGTGTGAAACCTAAGGCAATCAAATAGTCACATCAAAAATCTAATAGTCACATAAAAGGCACTTTTGAATGACTCAATTTACAAGAAAATATAATATTGATTCTAGTTGCCCCTTCCAGAAAGTTTCGCATGAAGAAGAATGGGCATAAATTACTCTTTTAAAATATTTTGTATACATTAATTATATGTGAAGGACGATGTACCTAGAATAAAATTACTATACAGGTCAAAACAATTTAAAATGAAGCAATGACTGATAAAATTATTATGTGATAGTTCCAAATGGTGCTCATATACTTACAAATATTGTTATAATCACACAATGTAAAATTGATGTCATAAAAATAGAAAATTATACAATTAAATTAGCAACCAGTTTGATTTTGTCTAGACTCTACATTGTCCTATGTAGCAGCACCAGCATATTTTCAAGCATTCTTGTCTTGGATATAATACTCTTTTATGTAATATGCTTGTTTACAAAGTGTATTTTTAATATAAATGAGTTTTAAATTTTCTTTTATTTAGTTGAAATATATCAGAAGATACTTGGTTGTAATATTTACACGGTACAAAAAAAAGAGAAGAAAAGTGAAAAAAAGAGGAAAAAAAAGTGAAGTGTGAGAAGAGTGTAAAAGATGTATGTACTTTAGATACATACATACATAAACTCACGCCTTCTTCCCATGGGGGTAGGCAGAAACTACAGAACGCCACCTGCTACGATCCTTACATATTCCTTTTGCCTCGTTTACGTTCATACATCTGGTCATACACGCACGCCGGTTATGAGTACTGCGCACCTGACCTTTCTGAAGAACATCACCAATAAGGTCACTATATGTCTTCCTAGGGCGTCCCCTCCTGGCGTTTCCACTCACATCTTCCTTGTAAATACCTTTTGTTAGTCGCCCTTCATTCATCCTCTCAACATGACCAAACCATCTTAGCATACTCTTTAAAAAAATTGTCACTACATCTTCTTTTAAACCACACCGTTGCCTTATCACATCATTCTTCAGCCTATCATTCATAGTCACACCACACATACTTCTCAAGGAACGCATTTCCACAGCATTTATGCTACTTTAGATAATCTGAAGATAATTTTAACAACAGGATCACTGCATCAAAACTAATAGAAATTAAGCAGTCTAATGGGTTCATAATAAAATCAATCGTAACATGCAACCATTCATATTATGCTTTTGGTAATTTTGTTAATACAGATATTATTAATACATTCCGTATAAAATAAAAGCTAGGAAAGGCCGACTAAAAGTTTATCTTTACGCGTTCGATGTAAACATTTATGAAGGAAAATGGATTATTTACAGCAACCTAACCCATGGCCACATCACCGTAAAATGTGTTTACGATACGAGGCACGAATATCATATGCCACTATTTTCCTTAAATACGGTAACAAGATCGTATCTTTTTCCGTGTAGCTAGAGAAAATATTATGGCTCATAAGTCATAACTTTTACTGATATTTTAATTTCATAGAAACTGATAAGTCCAGTACTGTATTTTGCTATTGGTCTAATTACTTTCTTCTCAGGCCCGTATTACAGAACTCAAGCATTACTTATAACTAGATTCAAGCCATTTTATTGGTTGCAACTAGTTTTAAGTAATGCTTGAGTATTGAGTGACGTTCTGTAAATACGGGAATTAGAAACTTTAATACTAATTAAAATAAGTTTATTTTATTTCTTTCCAAAAAGACTGGTCTTATTAATTAAGTTGAAGCTATTATATTTTATTTTATTTTCAAATCGTTTGGTTGGGGTTGAAACCCTCGGGCCGTGGGTTCCGAGTGCTCAATGAAACGGTCTGTTCTATGAAATCACCAAACGGCTGGTTGACACTTCCCGTGACTCAAGGGCTGGCCTTGGCCAGAGGCTAAGCATTGCCATACAACGTGGCAATACCGCCAGTCTCTTGGGTACATTACCAGTCTCTTAAAGGATCTTCTTAAAGGATTGGCCTACAATCGCAGTAGACCAGGAAAACTGGAAAGATGGAAAGGAGGCCTTTGCTCTGCAGTGAGACAACACAGGCTTATAATTTATTAATTAATAGTTGTAGATAGGTTAGAATATTATATACACACATACACATACATAACATCACGCCTGTATTCCCCGAAGGGTTAGGCAGAGGTGTACCTATACCACACCCACAAAATACCCACAATTAATATTATATGTTATTTTTATTTATTAGGTATATGTTGTTATTTATCGAGTTGTTTTTTTTTTATTGTTCATCATACTTAGCTGCAATAACATAACATAAATATTTCGTCTTTATTCCAAAACGTGGTAGTCGTAGAAACATACCAAAATTACAATATTAAATACCATTTCTATTACATCAAACGTGATCGTCAGAGCGTGTGCCAAACTTTCGTATCATTGCCTCGGTATATTATTTCCGAAACGCATCATCAGAAATGTTTAGAATCACTAATTTGTTCGTTGAGTGGTGCGGAGGCGTTGTGCCAAGTAACACGAATAAAAACGGGTCATGCTTGCCAAGGAGATTGTTGCGTAGGGCTGTGCTGCCTCGGGTCCGTGAAAAGTACCGGGATTCAAAGTGGGATCTGAGTTTCGTGTGGAATTATGATTTTTAGAATAGAGTTGTAGATGAGTGGTGGTTTTTGCGACATCTGCTCATAAAAAAAAGTGAAGAATTTTGTGTAATCTCGGGAAGTGTACTACTTAATTCTGAAATAACGGCAATGCCGCCAGTCTCTTGGGTACAATACCAGTCGACAACGATGCGAATGAATTTTCCGACTCCATATTTTAGTTTGCTATTAGTTTTAGTTATATTAGGATATTTTATGGTTATTTTTTTAAAATTAATTAGGTGTAATTTGTTATTTATATATATTTCATTTTAATTCATTCTGAAATCAACAAGACATGACTTCCACATGAGGCATTTCCTCGTATACAGACTCGAACGTAGAAATGTACGTATCCTCCTGTTAGACAATACTATTATAACAGCTGATAGATCTGAGAATAACCATTATAATGTTCAGCCTTTTTTAAATCTTTATTTAAGGAGCTTGGTCAACAAGACTAAGTCGCTCCGTAAAGCTTTCTTATAATATAATATATCACTTTATAAATATAATACAGTCCTTATATATACATAACTATCACTGTTTCGCTGTTTCTGACAAGTGGAATGCTAAAATATCATTGCATCTTCCCACCTCTTTGTCATCAACACCAAAGTTAATTAATAACTCAGCTCTGAGATCTTGTTCAGCCTTTAACCCATATTTTTGAGCACAACATAAAAGTCCATATTCTCTATTAAGTGACCTGACACTTTACAAATCGGCTAACATGCACGCTTAGATAATGATTCACACGTAGAAGCCACATTTTACCGTCCCAGGTGGCCGGACGACGGGACATAAATCTCGGGAAATTGGGACGTCCCGCAGACACTTGACATCACTAGTTGGCTAGTATCGAACGTCAGAAAGGATTGAAGGAGACCAAATGGGGCGATACAGTTGTGTTCAGACGTGTTCTTTTACTTTTTTCCTATAGTGTTTGTTTCGGATTTGATACTCTTTTGTAACTTATTGTAGTGTGTAGTGATGTATGAGTATTGAGCTCGGGAAAATGTGTCATAGTTTTTGTCAGTTTTATTTCGTTGTGACATTACAGATGTATCGATTTGAAAATCAATTTGATAGATTTATTTTTGGTACCTAGAGTGAAAGCATTATTTGAATCTTTCGTACGAGTAGTTTTTGTATATTTGTTGAAATGTTTAGAGGTCAGACTAAGTTATAGTATTTCTTAGATTCTGTTTAACGGAGTCTTACTCATTGTCTTGTCAGTGATAGATTAAAATCAAAATCAAAATATTTTATTTCACATAAACCTACATGGGCACTTATGAAACGTCAGAAGCTAGGTGCACGGTTCCAATTGGTTATTTCCTATGAAGAAGAGCCGGCAAGAAACTCCACGGTTACTCTTAAAAATAAGGGGCTTTTACAATGTTTCAAATTACAGAGTTGAGAGATATGGGAGGACAGTGTAGGCCTGTCAACAAGTAACAGGTGCTCAACAAAGTATAAAAAGGTCTACAAATCTACAGTCTACAAGTTAGGCCTACAACGTTCTCACATTCACAAAATGTAGAAGAATCTATATAAAAATAAAAGCCTGTTAAACCAAATTAGACCTATTAGCAGAAATTAACCTATGTAGATATACTTTACATCGCACCATGATGCCTATGATGAGATAATCCTTTGAAATAATCCTTACCTTACGGCTTAACCAAAAGCTGTCCTCGTCGTGTGTCATATTTCTCTAAAGGTTAAAGACATGACATCTTTACTAAGAGCAGCGGACCGAAACGAACTGATAGTGAGCGGTGAACGAATGAATGTATGATGAATGAACGTAGTGCGGTCTTTAGTCTTGATAGGTGTTCTATTCAATGAGTCAAATGAGTTGTGATGCTTGCATTTTTACGTTCAATGAACTAGTGTAATAGAAGGAACTAGTGTATTTGGAAGGATGTAGATACAATGTAGGTAGTTCGAATTTTGAATAGGCTATTTTTCAGAGAGTGTAGAGCGGCACCCTAATTGCATATCATACTATCAAACACAATCTGAGTCATTTTCAAGACTATGCTAATCCATTGCTTCATATGTTCGAAAAATTTGTCTACTCAGCAACGTAAATAACGGAATAAATGTTGTTGAACTGTCAAAATGAAAGCCATTCCTACTATTAGTATGTTATGCAAAAACCCCGCTGTTCTGTTCTTGTTATATTCTAGAAAGAGTACTTTTCCTATACGTACTAACTGTTCCTGGCGTTGGTTTATTTCAGAAAACAGTTTAATAAAATGTATCTAAAGTTGGCAACAATTTGCTATATGATTGCCTACGTAATATTCGCATCTTTCAAAGAACAGTGCAAATGTCTGTTATAATAAGGTATTAGGTACCTACACAAAAAATGCAAGTATTTTACTTACAATAATAAAATGCAAATATTTTGCTTACAATAATAAAATGCAAATATTTTACTTACAATAATAAAATCAGCGCTTTACCATAATAATTATTAATAGACACTGATAGCTACCAACTGCCTCGTCGGTGTGGTGGTCGCAAGCGCTACTGCTGGTCCTAGGTTCGATTTCCGGGTCGGGCAAAGTGTTATTGGGTTTTTCCATCTAAAATTTCTCAGTAGCAACACGGATTCTGGATTTTTACCCGGTTGATAGCAATAGGTTGGTCCCCTGTTACATGTGACAATATACTACTACAAATAAATATATAATTATGTATTATGGGTACACCTCTGCCTAACCCTTCAGGGATTACAGGCTTGATGTTATGTTATATTACTACCACAATGTTAGTTCTTCAGTACTATTTACCCTTTTCAAAACTAATATTACAAAGAGAAAATATTTTTTAATGTATATTTGTATGTTTGTTTGTTCCGCTGTCACGCTAAAACGGCTAAACGAATTGGGATGAAATTTGGCACATGGGTAAACCATGACTTGGATAAGGACATAAGATACTTTTTATCTCAATATTCTCATGGAATCTAGACTTATGCAGGTGAAACCATAGGGCACAGCTAGTGTTCAATATTTTTGAACCTTCGTCAAACAGATCCACCAGCGACCTAACTCGACAGGCACTTGGTTTCTCAGTAGCAGCCCTGAGTCTGAATTTATGCCCGGTTGATGGGAATAGGCTTGCCCCCTATTACATGGGACTTGAACAGACTGGCGTAATGTGGGTGTACTATAGGTACACGTTTGTCTAATCTTTCGGGGAATACAACCGTTATGTTATGTTATGACAGCTAATAACTATTTCAAAATCTACACAAAACTGGGGTTAATTGTCAGCAATTTCCATCCAACAAGGGTTTTACGGTACCTGTGTTAATACGTGCTGGTCAAGGAGGGATGTTACCTAAATCCTTACATTACAACTAGCTATTACAAAAGGACCCAGCATTACATTAACATTACATTACGAGACTGTTTAGCGAATTAGTTGTAGATTTTAGACATGGGTGACAAAAATGTGAAGGTTATTTGATTTTATATTTCCTTTTTTATTTTTACCTTGTGTTTTAGGTGTCATTCTTTAAATACCTCGACAAGAACATTGTTTTTAGGAATCCTAACTACCTAACTAATATTATAAATGCATGAAAGTAAGTTTATTTGTTTGTTACGCTTTCACGCTAAAACGGCTGAACGGAATTGGATGAAATTTAGCACATAGGTAGACCATGACCTGGATTATGATATTAGAATACTTTTCATCCTGATATTCTCACGGGATTGAGACTTCTGCGGGTGAAACCACGGGGTGAAACTACTATTCCTACAAAAGGTTTCGATATTAATGCGGAACTTTCTTGCGGACAATTTCTTTACTGTTAAGTGCTAAACTTTTTATGAAGTTAATGTCAATTACTTAGGTTTAAATAGGGTTCGTACCTGCAGTGGAAAGACGGAATTCTTACAAGATCACTGTGTTGTACGCTTGCCTGTCCAATACGGTCCCTTTTCTATAATTACAGGGAGATAACTTGTTCCTGCCGGGGTCGCGGATTGTTCGAAAGAGTTACCGGGGCCCTGGCGCACAGGCAACTGAAGGAACACGGGTGGGTTTTAGTCAGTAAGAGTCTAACATGCCCTTCCGCTCCGCTCAGAGCTGGAGAGGTCATTTGATGATACCCACACAAAAAAAAGGGAGATAACTTGTTAAGGTAATGGTAGTCTAGTTTCAACCACTAATCTTTAAAATGTATGTCTTATCTGCGGATAATGAAGTGAAATACAACATTACTACCTAAAGTTTTGTTAACCTTATGTATTATATATGTTGTAGTAGTTTATGATCCCTTAATAAATAAAATAAAATAACTTCCCCGTATAAAAAATAAACTGTTGTGAAGTTAGGAAAGTAGGTAAAAGTCTTGGAGATAGAGGGTGTAATGGCCTTGGAGTAATTTTTGTAAATATTGCACAAGAAATTAATCAAATTTAACAACAAATACAAAAAAAAGATACACATATTGACCTGGAATAGGTACTCTGTGTGCTTAGGTAGCAACTTTTTTGCATTATTAATTCATTTAAACTCCTTTTATTTTCATCTTCATTTCTTGTCCTCAAAATTAATTTTATTAGTCTAGTTTATTTTTTATAAAAGTGCACATTACTAACTTGTAATTAACTACTATAACATCCATAATGGACGGATGGATGACCCCTGTAACACAGGTTTTTCCTAGCATTATTATTATTAACTCTTTAAAAAAACTACATTTATATCTGTAATTTTTGTGGTAAACATATTAAAGAGAATTCTATTATTTATATTCATATGATGACCGGTACATTTCAATTTCCTCTACGTATGATTTAAAAACGTCATATTAATCATGACCACAACAACATACACAGCTCTTCAATTTGTCCCCCTTACAAGAAATATCCAGTACCTACTGCAGCATAACCGCTGTGTGACCTCTACGGTTACAACCTATTTCATATAACTGGCTATCAGATTTCATTCTATTTTTTTATATATTTTTATTATTATAATTAACACCTGTTAAACAGAGCTCCTACCATCATATCTCTACACCACCCTTGGTTGACTGGTATAGAATGCCTAAGGCATTAAGTCCGTCTTTGTACGTTATTATGTGCGAGAAGTTTATATAAATAAATAAAGCGAGTGAGCTTAAAAACCAATATCTCTGCTCAGAGCATTTGCTTAAAAACCATATCTCTGCTCAGAGCATTCGATTAATAACCATATCTTTGCTCAGAGCATTCGCTTAAAAGCCATATCTCTGCTCAGAGCTTTCTCTTAAGATCCATATCTCTGCTCAGAGCATTCTGAAGGTTCATTTTATTTTGGTAGATTATTTCTTGTAATCATCATCGTCACCCTTGTGCTATCATCCCAATGTATTTGTGGTCGTCGCTACTCGTCATTTTTTTCCATACTTCACTATTAGTCGTCATCTCGGTAGTCACTTCTTGGTTAACAATATCATCTTACACAGTCCATCTAGTATCCATGTAATATACTTCATAAAAATTGCAACACTCATCAACTTTGAAGCAGCACTTCATTACACGGGTCTCATGGGGTAAATTAACGTTATCGCAGCACGGGGCCCCTAACGATCTGACCGAACACCTTATGAGAAGTCAAGCGAGGTTGACAACGTCAGCAGGATGGTGGCAAAGTTACATAATAGGAGGTAAAAAGGTGGAAAAGTAACAAGGTTGTGTGATTAACGGGTATCTTTTTTTAAGATGACTTTATTTTTCGTACTCAGCGTCCTCTTGTTTGCCAAAAAAATCATATTGAGATCCCCTATTCTTATGCTGATTTCGTTTGGATTGACTATTATTTTAATTGTTGACGAAGGTAACTTGTGTACGACAGTCTAGCTTAAAGCGAATTTCACCAAAGAAATTGAACTCGGTCGAAAATGTTACAACAAAATACCCTCCTATATACTTCAACTGAATGAGATGAAATTCAAGTCATGTATAAAACTCACACTATGTAGGCAGGCATATTATAAGTTGGGAGATTACATCGCTGATAAAAATGTCTGGCTCAAAGCTGATCCTGCTCCACAGCCTTAACTAATTGATTAACACTTGAAAATACTGTTGGAGCTGCTGAAGATTGTAAGACTAGCTTTTAATTTTATAAACTCAATCTCCTTTCTATTATATAATTACATATCACCGGTGTGAGTACCATGTACATTTATAGAGCTACCATTTACCGGGTAAGTATGTCTTTTATTGACTTGAATGTGCCCTGGCGGCTGTTAGTATATCATGCTCACTTAAATGTCTCGCTGACGGTTGCGTGTGTTAGATCATTTAGCTCCCTTCAAATTAGTTGAGCTGAATGGTGATCATCCATGCGTCATGTTCGTGAACGGGCGCCGTCAGTTGGGACTGGTCACCTCTTAGCTGCCACAGTTTATTTTAATTATTTTGTTTAAAAAAAATGATTTTGTTCCTATTTACGGTACTCTGGACGCTTTTAACGTGTACGTCTTATTTGCATTGTTCTCACATATAATTATAAATTCAACATTCATTAGAGTAATTAATATTTTTGTAACATTATAATTTAAAAGAGTATATCCATGGAGTTTCTTGCCCGTTCTTCTCCATAGGTACCTACTACGCTTTGGAATGGGCAACTAGCTTCATATTTCTGACTGACCGACTCTTTGAAAATTCAAAAGTGACTGTAAATGCTTTAATTGATATAAATGCTTCGAGTTTGAGAATTAAATTGGTGAAACCAGCCCTTAGTAACTTATAGGGTCGATTTTAAAATATTAAGTATTAGCTGACCCGGCAAACGTCGTTCTGCATATTTTTTTTGTTATAAAGTATAGGTACTTTACGACCTATTCTCATACCTGCCAAATATACATTAAAAAATCATAAAAATCGGTCGAGCCGTTTCGGAGGAGTGCGACCACAAACACCGTGACAAGAGATTTTTATATATAAAAATGGATTCGTTTTTGATTCGGTATGAAGAATCGTCGTAGGTGTTAAAAAGACAAAATAGGTAAATATGTGGTGTATTTTTTTACCTTGCCTTTATCTAAGGTCCACGTATTTTTTTTTTAAGTTAGCCTAGCCTGTCTCTCTGCTGAGCAAAGGCATCCCCCAAATGGTGCTCGTATACCGTGAAAAAAGAGTGAACTCGTATAGATCAACTATTATGTAAAAAATTATCAGAGACGCCGAAAAAGCGGGCTTTATTTTTTAAATCAACTGTACAGCAAGAAAAACATTCCAAAACAAAAACCTGCTATGTATCAAAATCTTTGCCCTTTACATAAGCACGGGCTATTCATCGTGTTTCAGAATAAACACTGTAATAAACATAAAAAAATAAGGCTATAAACGAACGATAAACTGTTTTCTCAAAGCATTACGCTGTACGTAAACGTTTTACCGAAATAAAAATATGAACAAGGTACTTAGGTTCCTTTCTTTCATGTAAAACGATTTTCTACTTTCTCGGTTTTAGGGACCGTTTCAAGTCTAAAAAGGCCTTACACTCTTTTTATGGGAAGAAAAGATTACATACTTTTAAGTGTGTGTGAGTTCTCTCTAATTTAATAACAGTCAAAGAAAGTTTGTTGCCAAAATATGTTTTCGTAAAGAACAAAAAGGCCATTGCAATTTAATTATCGAAGATCTCGGCACAACCAGGGATGGTCTCTAAATTAAACTTTAGTTTTCTAATACAAAATAAATAAAACACAAATACTTTTTCTTTCTTTTCTTTACATACATACATCAACTTACGCCTTCTTCCCATGGGGGTAGGTAGAAACTACAGAACGCCACCTGCTACGATCCTTACTTACTCTTTTTGCCGCGCATACTTTCATACATCTGGTCATACACGCACGCCGGTTGTGAGTACTACGTACCTGACCTTTCAGAAGAACGTCACCAATAAGGTCACTATATTATTATGCCCTATGTACTTTAGTTTTCGTAGAATAAAAGAACATCTTTTCATCGAAATTATATTGTTGTCCATTCTTTGCATGTTGTAATCCCTTAAGATATCAACGATCTAAGACAATAAACTAATAAAAACCAGTGTTGATAATGATCTAAAGTACATACATCTTTTATGGGGTACTGTGTTAAATGTTACAACAAAATATCTTGTGATATATTGCAATTAAATGAAAGAAAATTTAAAACTCATATTAAAAGTACACTTTGTAAACAAGCATATTACAAATTAGAGGATTATATCCTAGATAAGAATGCTTGGAAACATGCTGGTCCTGCTACATAGGGCAACCTAGAGTCTAGACAAAATCAAACTGGTTGCTAATTTAATTGTATAATTTATAATTTTTATGACATTGTTTCTTACATTATGTAACTACTTTAACTCACACACTAAATTATTACTTGTGAAATTTTGGAAACATCATTTACTTTTCAATATTTGTATATATGTGAGCACCATGTATCTATCTCATAATTAATTTACCTGTCATGCGTTATATTTAACTATTTTTACCTATTGTGGTATAGTAATTTTATTCTAGGTGCATCGTCTTCACATATAATTATTATGTATACATAATATTGTAAAACATTTTTAAAAGAGTAACGGTGGAGTTTCTTGCCCATTCTTCTCCATACGAAACTACCTTTTGGAAGGGGCAACTAGAATCAATTCTATTTTTTGTAAATTTTGACGTTCAAAAGTGCCTTTTATGAGCCTATTTGAAATAAACGATTTGACTTTGACTTTGATCTGAAAAATCCCCTAAACTAGGTTTGTACAAACACTTTTTCACGCCAATCATATTTTAAAAACTAGATGAGGTCGGCGTTCCTTAATTGTCTACTCTGAGAAGAAAGGCCGAAACAAATTCAGAGGTCACAGTCTCTTTTGAAGTCCAGATAATGTTGATCAGATCATGTGAAAACCATGTAGATTGGTATCTGAAATGGTCTTTTCAGGAAAAACCACACAGATTGAATTGACCTGTCCAATGTCAATGCACGCATTTGTCAGTAAATGTGCAGCTCAACTCAGAACTTAAGGAGCTCAACGATTCGACGAACAATACCAAACTAACTAAATTTATATAAAAAATCAAGCCTTTAAAAACTCCGTTCCCCAAAACTTTACCAGCAGCTGAAAGAATCATAAAAAATAAACTAATAAAAGAACGGTAAATATTAACAAATTTTAGGTGAACGGTTAGTATTGATTCAAGCCCAAAGTCCATATTGTGGCCCTCTTGAATATTCACGAGCAAATCGTTTTGGCAGCTGCACAGCGAATACGGGTGACATTAATGAGTCTCTCGCTTTTTTTGATTCATCAGTATTATATTTTTTTGATAACCTTGTTCTGGTGTGATTGTTCTGGGGCTCATGGCTAAATAACAATAGCCACACGGGTTGATCGAAGGTCATGCTTCGCTTGCCGCGGTCGGTTCGTGGATGGGTGACCATCCATTACATATCAAGACACAGAATAATGTACTTTATAATAAACTTATTACAATGTATTAGGTCAGACAATTAGCACTCATCCTGTGCCTCATCCAAAATATATATGTATATAAGAGGTAGATTTGGTTGTATGAAAGCTGGTTTAATTATAGAGAGTTGGCAGAAATTCGAAAAATATATAAGTGTGTAAAGAAAGAACGACGCTAAACGGGCAAGGAATAAAAAAAAAAAAAAAAAATATAACTGAAACACATTCTTCGAATGTTTTACTATTAAGTAAAACAAATCAAATCAAAATCATATTTATTTGCATAAAGGGTGGTACAAAAGATGTAACCTGTAATAACTTAAGTGAATAAAGACAGATCCCTCCATCCAGTGATGGAATACAAATATTTACCTAGTAGATAGGTAAAGTGTGTTAATTGACCGAGCGAACGCGACGCACGACCGAAGCGTCTCCGTTTCGGCTTGGGCAATAATGCTTTCGTATGTTCGAGAGTCCGGTTGTTCTCCTCTTCAGGACGCATTTCTCAACCAATTCTCGTGAAATTTCGTGAGTAGATTCGATAATTACATGGTTTTTTTCTATTCAGTTTTCATTTTTTTTTTCAAAATGACGGAGACATAGTGGTTGAAAACGTAAAAAAAAAATAACTTTTTGTTGTTTTAAGGTGCAAGGTGAACATTTATTCAGTTTTAAGCTATGCAAAGACCACTAGATAGTTAAACAATTACATACAACCATAGGTAAGTAAACGATCACTACATATCGCACTCCTAGATAAAGGGTGACACAACTCAAAATAATCCAAACTCGAGTTATTGTGACTATCGGAATCTGTATGATGTTGTATATTATTTTACTAAGATGTTAATTGAGCAAATTAATATCTTACTAAAATATTATACAACATATTACAACAATAATTTTAAATCGGTCAAATAGAAAACGAGTACAACGCTTTTTGCTGTTCTTGAAAAAAAGAGGTCTCTTGAGATGTGTTACTCTTTATCCAGGTGTGCGATATGTATTTCCCTCTACAGCTTTTTATGTCCTTTACACTCGTCCAACAACAAAAAGCTGCGCCATAAAAAAAAAGATCTACAAAAATGCTAATTAACTAACATACTATCGCTATCGCGCTCTCTCTTACATCCAACGACATCCTACTCTACTAGCTATCTCATTCCCTCTTATGTACACCATACGACATCCAAATACGTCTTTATCAGCAATGAATAATGAGAACTATCAGTTCAGGATCACTGATCGCGAATATTTCCGAAGTCCCTCGAATGTATAATTTATCAATATTAATTTAAAAGATACCAGAATTTAAATGCCGTTGAGGCATTTGTAATTAATTAATTTCGAAGTGAAATAGATTAATTAAGTACGGAATACTGGATTAAAATATTATTTTAAGGGAAATACAAGTAACCAAATACAAGTAACAAAATACAAGTAACAAAATACAAGTAACAAAATACAAGTCATCATCATCATCAGCTTACGCAGTCCACTGCTGGACATAGGCCTCTTCAATTTCAGGACATTTAGCTCGATTCTTGGCAACTCTCATCCAGCTGCTACCAGCCACCCTGCGAAGATCGTCGCTCCACCTAGCCTGAGGGCGTCCTACCTTACGTTTGCCGATCCGCGGTCTCCACTCAAAAACACATCCACCCCAACGGTCATCGGTTCTACGGCTAATATGGCCGGCCCACTGCCACTTCAGCTTGCTTATTCTGTGAGCTATGTCAACAACTTGGGTTCTCTGCCGGATCACCTCATTCCGGATTCTACCCAGAGAATCAATAGACAGAGAAAGAGAGAGAGAGAGAGATCTGAGATTATTCGGATCCTTTCTGTACCTCAGAGAGACTCCAAGCATAGCCTCGCTGAGCGACCTTGAATTTATGGACCAGTCGTACCGTGAGTGTCCACGTTTCGGCTCCGTAAGTAATAACAGGTAGGAAGCACTGATTAAAGAATTTAGTCTTTTAGGCTCTGCGGAATACGCGACGAGAAGAGTCGACGAAGTTTCCCAAACACAAAATACAAAAAACAAGTAAAATACTAGTGACAAAATAAATACAAGTAACAAAATCAATAAATCTGTCTAGCATTTTGCCAACTATGTTGGGGTCGGCTTCCAGTCTTACCTGTCTAACCAGATGCAACTAAATACCAGTAAACACACAAGCAACACAGCATGGAATTGCTAGGACACGATAAATTGAAGTAGTATGCCAATTAAATAAACAGTGAATTTCTCTGACTTTACCTAAGCTTAACTAAGTTGGGTTTCAGCTTGAGCAAAACTGCTTTCATATGTCCGGATGTCCGGCTGTTCTCCTCTACAGGTCGCATTTCTCAGTTCATTCTCGTGAACTTTTGTGAGTAATTTCGATAATTATATAAGGAATTTTTTGTCGATTAAGTTTATCGAAATTTTTCAAAATGGCGGAGGTATGGGGGTTGAAAAGGTAAAAAAAAACATATGTCAGCCATTTCGTGCTCTTTGCGTGCACTTTTTGTTTTATGGATTTCATTTTTAGGTGCGTGTGTGAGTATTTATTCAGTTTTAAGCTATGCAAAGACAGACTGGCGAGGACTACAGCTCGCAGAGCCACTATTTTAAACCTTAAACCTTGTCATTGAAAAATAAAATAATTTAAGTACAGTCTAGAGGCGGCAAAGCTTCGTCCAAGCATTATATTGAGCTTAAGGTCGGGTCTCTGAGTTTGTAAGCGGATTAGTCGTGCGCCTCCGAAGTCAGCGATTTCAGCCGAAACAGTTATTTAAAACAAGATCTTTCTGTAATATTAAGAATTCAATAGAACTTAGGCTAATATTCAAAAGAACTAGAGCTTAGGCTTTCACTTAAACTTAATCTTCTGTAATGCAAAGAATTGAATGAAGAAATGAGGTTATCTTTAGGTATACCTAATGGATGCCAATAAGATAAAAGAAGCAATCAGACATCAATTTTTTCTAATTTGGAAATCCTTTTAAATTGCGGATTTTTTTCTGTAATCTTTCTACATCACTACTTGAAAATAATTTGTGATAATAATATCAGTAAGTTATATGTTATCCTAGTACATTATCAACTGTGTCTTTTAACTTGCGTTTCTATAACACTTCAAAGTAGATAATGCAAAAAGAGAATACTGCTTCTGCTGCCGAGTCTGGATTTGTGCCCGGTTGATGGCAATAAGCTCGCCCCCTATTACATAGGACTTAAAACATAACTGGCGCAATGCAGGTGTATTATAGGTACACCTCTGCCTAACCCTTCGGGGAATGCAGGCATGCTGTTATCATAATCAGCCTGTAAAGGTCCCACTGCAGGGACACAGGCCTCCACTCTGTGAGAGAGAGCGGGTCATAATCTACCACGCGGGCCCACTGCGCGTTGGTAAATGTCACATGTCTTCGATTTTTTTTCTAGGATATGCCGGTTTCCTCACGATGTTTTCCTTCACCGTTTTGAGAGCAGTGGTGATGAAATTAAATACACAAAGTAAAGTGCCTGCCTGGGTTTGAACTCGTGCCCTAAAACTCGTAAGTCGGGGCCGATTCCACTGGGCCACCACTGCTCACACTCTCTCTCTCTGCTCACTGCTGTTATGTTTATGTAAAATACTGTATAGAGGTATGAGGAAGAGGGTGTAAAGCTCACTCATACTCTATGGAAAAGGGAGGATCCTCCGACCAGACGGGTGTTGTGTCTGGTGGGCAAGTGCCCGACGGTTCATGTCGGGACGTTGTATATATGCTAGTCGCGCGGTAAACTCTGCTTGCGCGATGCAGGATTTCCGTGACGTCAGTGTGACGTGTAGCTCGCATGTGGCGATGTTGATACCGCTACATCTGCTGTCACCATAAAAACATGGAAACCATGAGCGCAAAAAGATAGGTTTCAAACGAAACAATTTTCAAAAGAAATATTTCGTTGAAAAAAAACTTATTCTACGAGTATTAACTTTCCTTATTCAATCAATCTGCCTACCCTTTCCCAGCTATGTTGAGGTCAGCTTTTAGTCCAACCGGATGCAGCTGAATACCAGTATTTTACATGGAGCGATTACCTATCTGACCTCCACAATCCAATAACTGAGTAACACGGTACCCATTGGTAAAACTGGTTGTCAAACTTTTGGGCTTCTGAGTACCCGTAACGATTGTCAAAGGTCTACGAGACAGCCGGGATCAACGGTCTAACGTGCTTTCCGAGGCACGGAGGGGTCTCGATATGTAATGGATGGTCACCCATCCACGAATCGACCGCGGCAAGCGCAGCTTAACCTTAGATAGACCCGTGCGGCCGTTATTATCTAGCCACGAGCTCCCATTAACGAACTTACGAGTTGTAGAACGTGGGTTCGAACTCAGGCAGGCGCTTTACTTTGTGTAAATAATTTCATCACCATTGCTCTCAAAACGGTGACGGAAAACATTGAGAGGAAACCGGCATGTCCTAGATCCAAAAATTCAAAGATATGTGACATCTACCAACCCGCACTGAGCCCGCGTGGTAGATCACAGCCCATTCCCTCTCAAAGAGAGGAGGCCTGTGTCCCAGCAGTGGGAACCTTATAGGCTGATTATGCCCCATTAGATTTCCTTATTAAATCTACTTATCTCTTACTCTATAGCTCAACCTTACAACCACTCGATAGCATATTCATGCATATATGTGTATTCCGCAATTTATGACAGGTGCGTCCCTGACCCAGTTCCAGTGAAAACACCCAGAAATGAAATGGGTAGATAGGTGTTGAGTTTTAACTGACCTCGCTTCTTATCTCAGGCATCAATAATTTTGGGTATGGCTCCAACCGAGAATTTCAAAAGATTTGTAATGATGTCATAAAAAACATATTTTTGGGCGTTTATATTGCTAACGCTGGCTAAACTTTACGAGATAGATCAAAATAATGTACTACGGAATTGTATATATTAAAAAGCTCTACAGACAAATCTGCAATAGTATAAAATATCTATCTCCTAAGGATATTCAAATTCAAAATCATTTATTTGCAAATATGGGTAAACAATATGCAGATATTTTACATTCATGTAATATTTGTATATCATAGTCTTGGTGTCACCAGGTTTTACTTCTCGGCATGCAAAGTACATAGAAAGAAAACACAAATAAATTAAAACTAAACAAAATAAAATTAAGAATCGGATCAATTAAACTAATTTAAAAATAAAGTATGAAAATAAATCCTATAATTTATCCTGCAAATATTCAGATACACTGTAATATGCTTTATTTATCAAAAAGCTTTTTAGTTTTTTTAGATAACCCACAGTAACCTTTTATATCTTTTACATATTACTAACAAATTCTGGGTCGTTTACTAAGCTATTTTAAACAATACAGTATTAATCCTTATCCAATTAAATACGTTAGATACGTTGTGCATTTAATGTTGATCAAAATTGCCCTTTACCATTAAAATTTAATATCCTAAGATATTACAGATTTAAAAGTGTCACTTTGGGTATCATTGGCTCTAACGCATTAAGGCTCCCGCAAACAGGCGCGACGCGACAGCCCGACACAAAGGCGCCGCCCGTCGCGCGGCACGCGGTGCCTTTGTGTCACGCTGTCGCGTCGCGTCAGTGTGCACGTGCCTTTACGAGGTCCTTGGTAGTATTTTTAGGTATACTCGGTTGCTACATCCAATTTATTATATGTTTGAATACCAATTGGTTTATTTTTGTTTTACTTATTATTTATTTATTAAAACCTGTAAGCACAAGTAAAAAAAATATTGTTTAAAGGCGGACTTTATGCCTGAGCCATTTTCTACCAGTCAACCTTAGTGTTATAATGTCAGTTTCATTCACAACTTAACAGAGAGATATTTTTCTCTAAGTGACTGTTCACACAACACTGAGCGGTATTTTAAGGTAAAAAGTTGGGATCACACCTGTCATCAACATCCCAGTGTTAAACGGTTTAAAAAAAAAATGCAATATAAAACTGCGATGTGATCACAAAATTATACAGTGAACACGGTACTGAATGTACTGTACTAGGTTAATTATAATTATATTAATGTAAATTATACATAGGTTTTGTGTGTGTCAAAGGAGTTTCCTCAATATCTTAATCGAAAAATATGGATCTCACAGGAATTCATACATATGATAAACACCACCTATAATCCGAAACACTGCCATAATTAACCACTTAATATGCGTCCCATTAAAAGAGACGAAACGAAACTCGTTCGATTTATAGACCATTCTCGATTTTTTCCGTATGCAGGTTGAAAAGCCACTTCATTGTTAATCTCGTTAAAATACAGGCGGTGCCGAGTAGAAGTCGCGAGCCAACTCGACTATTTGTATCGATAAATCTCGATGCTTATCGATACATGTTATAATAATGTCGGATTTTTTATGATTTCTCCAAGGTATTACAATTATTATAATTGGTGTTTTTTCTGAAGATATTTAAGGCATTCCTATTTGATGGACATGAAGTAGGATTGGTTTTTGACCAGTCTCAAAACTGTGTAGATATTAAAGGTACAAATTAAATAATTTTGTAACTATTAGTCCAAAGTTAGCAATAGAAAACTCCAAGATATTGCAGGTCTCGTGGCAGTAATCACTTTTTAACTTTCTGAGCTAAGAATAGCAGCAGCTGGCATAGCGACTGGATCGCCCAAAGTACCTTTACTGCTCAGTAGCAGTAAGGGAGTTGCCCTTACTGCCACTGAGAGCAGTGCGACTGCGCTGTCACTGTCTAATTGTTACCATAGACATGCTATTGAATTGTACCTTTAATTTTTACTTACTTACATAAAGTAGTATTATTACCAGTAATAGAACTTTAAACAGAACAAATAACATCAATTTTAACTTAGAATTAACTAACAATAACTATTATTTAGTACTAACTTAACTTACAATAACAACTTTTTGTTCTTTACGAAAGAAAGAAAGAAATTACGTTTATTTGCGGTAAAGATGACGCAGAGAAAAACACACAAACACAAAAAAAAAACAAGTGGGGGGGGGGGGATATGCGTCACATCCACGCAATACGGCAATCACTCAGCATAATGCTACGACCCTATGCGAGAAAGAGCCCCAGCAGCCGGTTTTCAGTGACAAAATAAATACACAATACCTAGTTCTAAATGTTTATCTAAACATAATACATATTTATAAAATGGTAACATTCCGGGCAACGACTCATGCGCCGCCGGCCTTTGATAATCTGTGCGCGGAGCTGTCATAAAACTACAGGTTTGACGTTTTGACATCCAAGCCACTTCAACCACTGCTCCCGAGATTTATAATTACGAATTACCCTACTTGTGAGGCGGTGAGTCGATAGTAAATAGTTAACGTTTTCACTACGCACTAATCGACATTACACCTCTAAATCATGTAATTACTAAAGTCTTAACCGTTTTTACCTCAAACAAGAATAGATTTCTACTTAATTCAACCACTTAATTCAAGTATACTTGAAATGTGGCAAAATTAATTACCGTCTACATAGCGCAAACTTAAAATTGCGTTTTGGAAACTGATTACTGGATTTGCCTCATTGGAATTAACGCCTTATGGTTAAAGTTTTAAAGCTTGTAGAGGCTTGATGGAAGTCTGAATGTGACGGTAGATGATTTTGTTATGTTTATTCGACGAAACGATGTCATTTTCATTTGTTGGCGTGTTGGAAATTGAATGGTTATAGTGCCAATGTTTCATGCTGCCGTTACAGGGATATTATGTGCTCTGCAAACGTGTGTCATTTGATGGTAAGTGGTTATTATCGTAGGATCAGCTAATTCATTATTTTATTAATTTGATCTTTATGTATGTATGTATTGCATTTGTCTCCTTCTCCCTTTAATCCATCTGAAGGTTTTCTGTAAAATATCGTTTTTAGCGATAAGGCCGCCCATTATGTCACCCTGTGTAAAAATTCTGTATTAATTATATCTGTATTTTTTATGATGTACATAATAAAGAGTTCTATCTATCTTTCCATCACATTAATTAAGTAATTTAATTAGATTGCAAGGATGACAAAGTTGGTGGTTAGTTATTGGTGGTTAGTTGTTTCTGTTGGTTGTTGGTAGTTAGTTGTTGGTGGTTGGTTGTTGGTGGTTAGTTGTTGGTGGTTGGTTGTTGGTGGTTAGTTGTTGGTGGTTGGTTGTTGGTGGTTAGTTGTTGGTGGTTGCTTGTTGGTGGTTAGTTGTTGGTGATGCCATTAGATTTCAAATAGGGACCACTATCACATAAACTGAAAGCCTAAAGTGATTAGAGTTAAGTACATTGTATCTTTGCAAATAAGAACGTCAAACGTATGACGTAAAAAACTTATTGATAAATGTTGTGTTATTTGCAAGGTCTATGACGACTCGATGCATGATGCGACTAAGACTACGTTAAAATAAAAATGATGATTTATTTTAACTGTAAAAAGTGTGTTTTTTTAAGTTTTTTATGACAAAAGCTTGAAAAAAATACCTCGCTTTCCTCTTTTTAGTTGTAGTCCTGCCTACCCCACACAAATTCGTATACCACTACTTGATATATAAATAACAGTGAAAGGAACATAATATAGTAACATCGTAAACATAATTATACAAAGTGGTATAAATATGTATTATTGAAGCTAACTCAAAAACGACTCATCAGAACATGACCAATTTTTTCTGGGACCACTTCAGGAGTAACAAAAAAATAATTTTCAAAATCGGTTCACAATTGATGAAAATATATATATTATATGAACATACATACATTTGAAAAAATACAGAAGAACATATCCTCAATTTTTTAAAGTCGTTTAAAAACCACATGAATCGCCATGATAATTACGTTTTTACCATTGCCACTCGAAAAAGGGTATTTGATTCATCGATATCAATGAATAAAACTCTATTTTAGTCAATGAGTGAATAAAAACATTTTGAATTTGGAACAAGCAAGAATTATACGAATTACGTACAAAAAAAAATACGTGCTTAAAGTACCTACTGGCTGGCTAAATGGAGCTATTCCATAGAGCTAGCTAAAATAAAAAAAAAATTGTCTTACTGAAATCGAAAACTGTTCTAATTTGACTATAAATTTTTAATGCTTATATTTAATCCTTTGTTCTCTTATTACCGATTATATAATAAGATGTGATAAATATAAATACTATACACTATTTATTTTCTCGCAGGCAATGACAAAAAGAAGAGTCTGGTGAGAGTGTGGAGTCTGTAGATTTCTACAGAAAAAAAAACATCTCGGTTTTTGTATCCCTCGCTCCGCTCTAGATTCTAATCTAGAATCCTTTGCTGCTCTCGGGATCCATCTTAGTCCCTCGAATTAAATTTCCATATTTTTCACTTGTTGTCTATTCTACTATTTCACACCACCCGCTCGCTAATGTGAAATTTAAATATGTTATGCAAACCAACCTAAAGCAACTCATTCAATTCCTAGGTTCTAGTTGGTCAATAATATTGTACTGAATTTCATAAAGTCCCACTGGTACATAATGTGATTTGAATTTGGAACCACAACAAAAAAAAAAATAGTATTACTTTTTTACTATTCTATTCATTAGAATGTTGGATTTGGTCGTCATATTTACGATATTATTTATTGTGTTTTAAATGAAATTGTTTTTTTTTTAAACCGAGACAAGACTGCAACTAAAAAATTCAAAACAAACCCACTTTTCAAGCAGTCTGATGTAGTTGGTGGCAGTTATTTTAGCTTATTCTCAGATTTGATGCCACCAACTGCATCAGACTACTTGAAAAGTGATATCTTTCAAGGTCTTGTTTTGATATTTTTGGTTGCAGTCGGGTTTTTTTAATATTGTATTTTTTTTAAATCCTTTTAATGTTTTATAGTTTTGTAATCGTTTCCTCAAGTCCTTTATTGTGATCCCTCACATGGCCATGGTCCTAATCGATTTTTTGAAGACCTTACTTATTGACGTTAAAAATCCGCCATTTAGATGTTATAAAAACAAAACTTAGCAGATAACCATCGAGCCACCCAAACGAGTCGTTAGACACCTCATATATTAAAATCCATTCAGTTTGGATACTTCGAGGGTATTAAGAATCCTATATACCTACAAAGATATGTATGATAAACCTATAACCTGTCTTTGTTGTCACGTAGTTGGGTAGTTAGTTTATGAAACTGCTCATAATTATATATTCCCCGGTTATTTAACAATATCATAAACTTCTAATTCGACAATCGATTTTTTTAAATTACAAATTCGATTGTCAAATTACCGCGCAATAGTTGCGAAAACTAGAGTATTCTCCACGGAGATAAAGGTGTCATCATTCTGGGCGAGCTTGAATCCCTCGCTGCACTCAGGATTCTAATCGCTCCCTAGAATCCTTCATTACGTTCGGGATTCAAAATAGCGCCCGCGACAGTAAGACACTGCTTTATCCCCTTAGTGAATAATCTACTAATTTAATATAGTTAGATTGTCGGTGATAAAAGAAATAGGCAGAGCCGAAAGCAACCTAAGCTCGTACCTATTCAAGATCTAATTCGGTAACCTAACCACGGCCGTTTCACTTCCGAGAAAACTCGACAATATTGTTGAAGTACTAAGTAACATCTGGGACGTAAGTTCTAAAACTTTGTTAAAAGAAAAAGTAAAAGTCGGGACCAAAGGTTGAAAGAATTGTTTCGTTTGAGAAAGAAATATTAAAAGGAGACTTATACCTAATTGCTTATTAGTACGTGCTTACGATGATTTGGAAATTGGATAGGTTTTGTGTTATTTTTTTGTTTTGGTTATCCTAACTATATAATATTACTAAATGCGCCCCGCGGTTTTACCTGCATAAGTCTCGATCCCGTGGGAATATCGGGATAAAAATTATCCTATGTCCTAATGAAATATACAGAGTTATTTGTAACTCGCCGTATCCCTTGCAAGACGTCCTATTAGGGTTAAAATGCACAATATAATCCAACAAATGTTCAGTTCACCAAATTCAGTAGTTTTTGAGTTAATTAGATTATTAGTTTTTTAATGAAAATTCCAATTTAAAAATTATTTGCGGCGCGACTTTACTGGAATTTAAGTTATTATCATAGCTGATGCCGTAGCAGATCTTTGTTAATAATTAAAAGCTCAAATATGCCTAAAACTTTGGCAAAGATCGCTAATTAAACATTTTATTTTCCTTATTTTTTTTTATCAGACATAAATTACGAAAAAAATAAAACTGCATTTCAGTAGAACATTTGGTGGCTTAATTTATTGCATTTTAATTCTACTATGAAGTCTTGCAATGAGTACGTCGAGTTAAAAATAACCCTGTATATTTTAGCTGTGGTACAAACGTTCACGAACTTTTAGATCCACTAGGCTATATTCCATGTGGTTTAAAAAATTGTTACCATTGGCAGAATTATCGTTAGGCATTGTAGTTTGAATGAAAAGTAAAAACATTGTGATGATAGTAATCAAAATAATGTCTTCAAACATTTTTTAAGGGTCGCCATGAAAATATCTCCTTCTCCGTCATTGGGAACCGCGAGCTTAGGAATAGGCATTTGAATTATAAGCATCAATCAATTAGTTAATCAACTCAGCCTATCACAGTGCACTGCTTAATACTTACTTACTTCTTACTTCTGTAGTGGCGTCACAACACCCGACTCTTCACAAGCTTTTATGGTGAATTTTAAATTTTAATCCATATACAGCGTTAGGCAAAATTACCGCTGAATAAAATGCAATTTTTTTGCAGAGTTTTTCCGTGTAGAGTGCCATAACTCACATGAGAAACGTGACTCTGACAACTGAACGTTTCATAAAACACCATGTGTGACTCGCTAATTAATCATTTAAAATAATTATTAAAGCTTTTATTGTTATAACAATATTGTTAAAGGAAAATATTTCAATGCACGTCAAACTAATTTTTGAACTTCAAACGATGAGGACCTTTTTTTAATTATTGCGTTTATTTTATTAATTATTTTTAATTTTTGGTCTTACGAGGTGCTAGTAATCTAGTTGATATTTTTGATTTTGAATTGATAATCTAATAACTGTGTACGCTTCTTTTAAACTGTTTTGTTTTTACATTTTTATATGTAATCTGTCTTCCTAAATAGATATGCTAATAATTGCCAAAGAGTCCACGGTTAAGTATGTGTGGTTTAAAAATTATTTAGTGACTACAATGTCCTTTTTTACCACATTTAAATTTAAATCCATGATGAATGATGCGAAAATTTTCAAATGATATAATTCGTCATGGCTCTCGTGTTCATTATTTTCGAGGGTGCTAAAGTCTACAGTAAGGTCAAAAAGGAAATCAAAGATGGCGGCATGAAAATTTGAATTTTCGCAGCCGCCCTCTGTGATTTCCATTGTGACCACCCTTTTACATCTATTTTGATCCATGAAAAAATTAACAATGAGCTACTAGCACCAAAAACTAATTTGCTTCCTCTTGAAAGAGCTCAGAGAGCTATTTTAAAGGTAGCAAACTTCCATCCCTTCTTCTTTCCCACAGATCTGCTATATAAATCCTGCAACGTGCTGACGGTTCGCCAGCTTTTCATAATGCAATTAGTATTAAAACAGCACACCATGCTTACCTACAATGCTGACAATACTAACAAGAGACGGAATGATATAGTATGCATATCTAATGCAACCTCAAAACATGTCTTTGTAGAAAGATTTTTCACATTTTTGGGCCCATTTCTGTACAATAGATTAAATAAAAAACTAAGTATCTATAAATTAAATTACTATAGCTGTAAAAACATTATACTTAAGTATTTACTAACCATCAATTATGCACAGACAGAAGATCTCCTTGTTGTCTGCAAATAGTACTGCTAATATGCTATTTTACATTTATTTAGCTAAGTTTTATTTTAGTTGTAACTTTACGCTTATTGTTAATTTATTACATTAAGTATTTATGCACTTTCTAGCCTGAAGCACAGGTTCAACCTAGTTCAGGAAAATTAGCAACTGTGTTCTATTTTAATTGTTAAGGTATTTTTTGTAAATGTGTCCCTCTATAAATAAACGATTATTATTATAATAAAAAAAAAAAAAAAAAACTTGTTCACAAAAAAATCACTCCGCCCCCAAGAAATAAAAATCCTGTTTATTTTGACATGACGACCTTCATATCAAAGTAAAATGGATTCTTTTGAATTTCAATCATATTTTCATACAACGATATTATTACCGGGTCGATCAAAAACATACGACAAAGTCACACCCCATCTACACATATTCATTATGCATCCCATGTAATCAACATTCACTTTGCATCTCGCCAAAGTCCTAAAATCCAAAGCACATACAAGAAAGGTAGAATGTTTCTCCTATAAAATCAATAGCTTCAAAGTTGCCAACTTGCAACTCATGCACCAAGTTTGTACCAAATGTGGTCTGCAGTCGGACCACATTTGGTACAAACTTGGTGAGTATTTTAAGTACTCCAACGTGCATAAAATCACGATTATTATCGATGAAAATTGACGAATTAGACGATGAAAATAGTGATTTTATGTACGTCAGACTATTTAAAGTTGGCACTAGATTAATGGAAAATAAGTTTAACTGACATAATATGGAACTTCTGAAATTCAATAAGCAATATTGGCGATCGTTTTGTAGGCTGAGTAATATTATAGAGTAGTTATAAACTAGTGGCTCTGCGAACTGTAGGCCTCGCAAGTCTGTCTTTACATAGCTTAAAACTGAATAAATACTCACCGTGCACCTTAAAACAAAAAGCGCGCGCAAAGAGCGCGAAATGGCTGAAATAAGTTTTTTTTTTTTTAGGTTTGCAACCCTCCTACCTCCGCCATTTTGAAAAATTTCGAAATACTGAATCGACAAAAAATTCCATATAATTATCGAACCTGCTCACAAAATTTAATGAGAATCGGTTGAGGAATGCGACCTGTAGTGGAGAACAGTCATCCGCCGGACATCCGGACATACGAAAGCATTTTTGCCCAAGCTGAAACGGAGACGCTTCGCGCACGCTCGGCCAATAATTAGTAGTAACACTTACAATCATACATGTTGTTTCTTAAAACGAGGCGATTAAGCCTATTTATCATTGCTTGGATTATGCTAGTTTACGTTTAGTTTTTTTTTAACTTGTTTTTATATTTCTGTTCATAAAGACCTTTAAAAATCAAAACTCAATAAATTTTATAGTATAGAACTCTACGTATCAAAAGGTCCTACACGCAAATAGTCGTAATATGCTTGACGTAAATCTGGAATAATAAATTATTAGGAGTTCTATATTACCTAAATGACTAAAATTAATGAACAAATTGATAATAATGATTTATTTTAAAATAAAATATCATAAATTACTGATTCATAATTGTGCACATGGAGAGTGCGACTATCGCAAACCAGTGCTGGTACGGGGTTGCGACAGTCGCACTCTCCATGTCACCATGAGGTCCCGCCGCGCGCCGGAACTACGTCCACTACCGCGAAGTATCGCGGCAGCGGAGTTGCGCCCCGTTTTGCCTCCTCGCGCCACTCTCATATGTGCGCGAGGACTTTTTCCTCCAGATTTACAGTTTACATAAATATTTTAGTTCTCATGCATATATATCCTAGAACTATAAGTAAACTTATGTACTCTTCTCTCATTTTTCGGGTATTTTTATGATATTTACACCAAAATTATTTGGGAAATTATTTACTGAAAAATTAATTCCCAAATAATATTGGTCTCAATAACCTACTAATAAATATCTCAAAATAGAATCGTCTAACAAACTTATATGAACGTTTAACCCCAGTTCTTATTGTGTCGTATTCCGGGCGCGTACCGCCTTGGGTGTTTGTCGCAAATAATATTATTTATTACGCGCCTACCGATACTCGACAAATTGCCTAGAAAATTGCTGCTATTGGTTACTGGTTTTCTTAGAGTTTTTTCTTAAGGGAATCAAGGTTATTTTTATTCTGAAGTTATTAATTTATGGGTGAAGCTTAAAAAGGAGTATCGCATTACAACTGGGTTGTGGAGGTCAGATGGCAGCCGCTCTAGGTAAAATACTGGTATTCAGGTGCATTTGGTAAGACTGGAAGCCAACCCCAACATAGATAAGACACGGCTTGACAGATGATGTTGGTGATAGTGCATAAAACTTATACACAAGTGTGGCGAAAATAGTAGATAAAGAACCTTAAAAAAATAACCCTTAAAATGTATGCCATACTTCAAGTGGAATTTGGGATCAGAGGCAATCTCAGTGCACAGATTTACGCAGAAACACTATTATCAGATGTTGTCATTCTTTTGCGGACCCATTTTGGTCTAATGCATGTTATTGCACGTCCAACCACTGCCAGATTTGTTGCAAACACAGTTGCGGCAGCTAATATCAACGTCCTACCATGGCTTGCTCAATCGCCAGAGTTAAGTCCCATTGAGCACGCATGGGTTAAGCTTCAAAGTAGAGCTCTGCTATATATGGATGCCGTATACATACCAGAAAATCTTTTTCGCCTGTTTCTACGGACGTGAGCGGCCATTCCGCAACTTGATTTGGATAAACTCATATTGAAATCGCTTTTTTTGTGAGTGTGAAATCATCAAATGACCTCTCCCGCTCTGGACGGAGCGGGAGGGCGTATTAGACTCTTACTGACTCAAACCCACCCGTGTTCCTTCAGTTGCCTGTGTGCCAGGGCCACGGTAACTCTTTCAAACAATCCGCGACCCCGGCAGGCATCAGCCTTATCGGACCCCATCAATTATGCTGACGTCTCTTTGAGGCGCGCGTGGAACACAACGCGCCGTCGACCCGTGCCTGGTCCTTAACGGACGGCAAGCTGCCCAATGCTCGCCGTCCGCAAGCCGCGCCTACGCTACTGTGGCCGAGAGTCGGCTATCGGCTCCCGACGCCCAGGGTGCCTCTTCCTGCGGCGACTTGGGGCATGAGGGCGCAACGATTGCCTCACCCTCACGCCTTCCGCCTCCTCCTTCGCGAGCATTACTGCTACGCAAAAGGAGGTGACGGCTTCCCATTCCCATGCCGAATCGCTGCGATTGTATTACACGCGTTAACGGCGGAAATATAAACTAATAATTGTTTACTTTATGCAATAAACACCTTTAAAAACTTTTATTTTTATCTTTTTATCACATTTCAATGTCTGTTTTCACCTTATTAACTAAGGTGAAAAATCCAGCATTAACAAAAATCGTGAAAAGTCTTTATAATTGCAAAAGCAGAGAGTACTTCGTCGATCTACACATACGAAAACATTTATTTAATCAATATATATATTTAAGTATCTATTATTCGTAGTTCTTCGAATACTTGTTTGGCAGAAAATTAAACGCTTAGCATACCAAATGGTAGTTTTTTATTAACCATTCCATTTCAATGTTTAACTTTGGGCATATAGCTACTTTATTATTGATAAAAATATGGGATATTTTAGAATCATTAAAGTAATTTTGATTTATTAACTAAACTATTTATTTATTTACAACACAAACTATCTTTACAGGTTAACCTAAAGTGATAGAGTGGTACAGAACACAATTAAACTAAGATATAATCTTAAAACTAGGTACTTAAATCTAACTATACATGCAGATCAGAATAACACAATACTCTAGTGGTCGCCAGAGTAAAATCGTTCAGTGCACAAGAGAACAGGTCCAAGCTCATAGCTACCGCGTTGAGAGTGCACAGCGCACGTGTAAACGGGGCACGGCGGAGAAGGTTGGTGCGCGCTTTCGGTACCCCCAGCAGCCGCGGCCGCCGGCGCCTGTTTACGTACTCGACAGGTACCCACAGCTTAATTGTCTGTAAAATGTCAGGATTGCAAATTTTTCCCCTTATTACTTTAAATAAGTATGTGGCTAATGCAAGCTCCCTCTTTACTTCTAATCTAGTATAACCTACCATGCCTAATACAAACAAGGTAGGATACAGCAGTGGGTATCCCGGATACACTCCATACATCTTATGGTACATAAACCTGATATATTTGTTTTGTATCCGCTCTAACATTGTATTGTATTTGGCTTCGCTAGGACTCCAAATAGCTGCATTGTACTGTAGGTGGCTCTTCACCAGTGCTTCGTACAAAGCCCTTAAAGCACTCATATTAGTAAACTGGTTGGCCTGCCGTAAAAGAAACCCAAGGTTACGGTATGCCTTTTTGCAAACCGCAACAATATGTTTTCTGAACTGCAAATCTGCGGCGAAACAAACACCTAGATCTTTGACCTCCATGACACGCTGCAGCGGTTCACCTCCCATAAGGTACTGGTGGCGACGCGGGGTGTGCGCGCGGGTGTATGACAGCACTGAGCATTTTGACACATTGAAATACAATTTATTTTCCTGACTCCAATCAGTGACCCTATCTAAATCTCGTTGCAGTGTGTCATGATCGGCAATATCTTTCACCACATGAATCAGTTTGAGATCATCAGCAAAAAGAAGGCAAGTTGACTCCTTAACCACTTCCGGTAAGTCGTCCACCACGAGGATAAAGAGAAATGGTCCTAAATTAGTTCCCTGACTTACGCCCGATCTAGTGAAGTAAATTTCGGAAAAGCTCCCCCCACAGTCAACATATTGACGTCGGTTGCGCAAGTAATCGGCAAAGAATTTAATAGTGTGTGGAGTAAATCCCTTGTTGGCCAACTTCGACAGCAGCACATCATTGTCCACTGTGTCAAATGCCTTCCGAAAATCTAGGTAAGCTACATCCACCTGTAGTCCAGCGTCAACAGCAGGCACCAGTTGCGTCATCAAATTTAGCAAATTGCCTGTTGTACTCCGCCCAGGACGGAACCCATGCTGCGCATCGGACAAATGTGCGTTCACCTGCTTATATAAGCTATTGTGAATTGCTGCTTCGAACACTTTAGCAGTAGCACAAAGGACCGCCACTGGTCTATAGTCGCTTGCCTCGGAGCCGCCACTACCTTTCGGTACCGGCACCACTCGGCTAAGCTTCCAACGATCGGGAAACGACGCTACAGCAATACAGACATTGAACAAATGTAGTAAGGGTTCATCCAACACCATGCGACTATCCCTTAAGATAAAAGGTGGTATACCATCAGGTCCAACTGATCGTTTAGGCGGTAGGCGGGCTAGCGCGCGACGCACTTCTGAAGCTTCAAAGCAACCGAGGTGAACCCACGCGCCACTTGGCTCCGCTGTTTCACTACAGGTGTCCGCATCTAACGTAGCCGGTTCCGGGTTATACACAGAGTGAAAAAATCGTCCAAACTCCTGAGCACATTCTTGGTCTGATAGAACTTGCCCGTCCTTATTCAAATTATACTGACTTGAATTTCCTCTTTTCGACCTAACGTAACACCAGAAAGCTTTCGGGTCGGCAGCAAGATGGCTCTGCACGCGATCACGATATCGGTCGTGGGCAAGAGCAGTCTCCGCCTTAACTCTCGCCCGACACCGCGAAAACGCCTCGTAATCAGTAGGGGATTTACTTGCTTTGTATATTTTATGTAGCCTGTACTTCAATTGAATGTCCTTGATGATGTCAGAGGTATACCACACTGGGTATGTATATCTATTGTTATTGTTAGTGATTTTATTTTTAAGAGGTATACAAATATCAAAAACTTCATAAATCTTACTATAAAAAAAGTTTAAAGCTAAATCCGGATCGCATAAACTGTACATTTCATCCCAGTCTATTAAAGCTAATAAATGGTATAATTGATGGAAATTTGCTTTACTGAAATTCCATTTCTTGGTCAATATTTCATTTTGAGGTTCTAACTGTGCGTCTAATATGGCGGGTTGCGGCAGCGGAGAGGACGTAGGAACCGTGACCGCGAGCGGCGGGTGGTACACGTCCACGGGCAGCAGACCCTCATCCCCCGCGCACACCACCACGCCACTGAGCCCGCTCAACACGAGGTCCAACTGTCTGCCATTGCAATTAGGAACTTTGTTACACTGAACGACTTCACAAAATGCCACGAAATACTCAAAATCGTCACAAACATGATTTGGGCATGAAAATAGATTAAAATCTCCTAATATAACTACCTTATTTTTATATTTTACACATATTTTTTCTAAAATATTAAACATTACTGAATATTCTTTTACATCAGTCTGTGGTGGAATATATAATACACAGCAGGTAACTAAAAAACGGTTTTGTGAATAAACTGTAGCACAAATCAACTCGAATTTATGAACATCAATATTAATATCATCGGGAATTGTTACCTGCCGCAATTCAAAACGCGGCGTGGACACCAACAGTACGCCTCCTTGCTTACGCCCATCGGCTCGATCACATCGCAATATCGAATAACCAGGTAACGTTATTTCAGCGTTCTGTATTGACTCATTGCATCCGGTTTCCGTAATTGCAAACAAGTCCGAACTAGAAGATTCTAACAGTGATAAGAACTTCGACGACTTTGTTCTTAGACCTCTGACATTTTGATATAGAATAGATAAACTCAAATTAAGCTTGCGGTTGTAGAGTGACTGGCGTGGCTGGACGGCGAAAAAAAATCCACTCACTTACTTCTACATTCATAGGCCACAAAGTTTCTCAAAATTGCTTTCAGTCACTCCAATTTTGAACGAGGCATAGTCCCTTTCAGTTTTTGGCTGTATTTTAGTAAGAACTAACTCCGAGTCTTCTCCTAATATCTTTTGAATGTACTCCTTTAAATCGACTTCAGTCGTCGTTTTCTCTAACCTCCAAACATGAAGGTATTTTTTCCGTTCAACTGCTTTTAGAGCTACTATTGATCGGTTTCCACCTCGTATTATCGGGTTCAGTTTCTTTCTTCCTTTCACTTCTATCCAGTTGTTTTCCATGTTCATAGAACCTCCACTCGAAACCCCTGAATAACTGGCGACACTTGCGTAACTAACATTTGGCTGCGGCATCGGTTTCGAGTTGCTGTTGTCGCTTAAAGCGATTACCTCCGACGACGCCTCTGCTACTGATGCAGGTGTAGCTTCCGTATTTTGCCTATGAGAAGTACCCTTAGTGCCCAATTTTCCTTCATTAATTTGTCTAGTCTTTTTCTCCATAACTTTCAAAGTATTGATTTCTTTTTCGTAGCTTACACATTTGCTATTAGCAACACTTAACTCTTGCCTTAATTTGCTATTTTCGACAGCCAAGGCGGTTACCGTAATCTTAATTTCCTCCATAAGGTTTTTTTCCAGAGAGTTTAGCCTTTCAGTTATGACTCCTTTTACCATTTCCATAATATTCGGCAAGCTATCCAGGTTAAGTGATGCTGACGTACTCAAGTCAACTTCCTCACACGGATGATTTGCATCCTTGTCCGGACAATCCGCTGCTGCCCGGACACCGCGTACTGGGGCGTCGTCAGTTACTCGCACCCGCTGCGTAATGTTCGAGCAGGCCTCGCACTTAAAAGTACTTTTCAAATGCGCATACTGCTCCGTAAATACCGCCGAAGTGACATTCAAACATGCATAATGATAACACGTTTTACAACCAACACATCTGAGCAGCTCTCCAAGAATGACTTTCTTTTTGCACGCAAAACAAATCATTATGTATAGCAAAAAGTGTTACGAAGTGACAAATTGCTCGCAGCTGGAGAGTAGGCGCTCTGCTGTACTCGCAAACCTGTCGCACGATGACTCAGCGGTGACGTCGCCAGCGCGCGCGGCGCGGCGCACGCAGCGCGGTCGCAAATTTAGACGCTTGATGACTAACCTTGGTGGCGCAGAGGCGGGACGTCCGGCCGCGAATCCAAACGTCGCAGGTTCAAATCCGGATGGATGAAGCACACAAATATCTATTTGTTTCTTTCTAGGACCTCCCACTAGGCGGGACCAGTCCATAGAAACAGTTCAAGCGAAAGCGAGAAACGCTCTTGAGAGCCATCAACCAATCAAAAATTAACACTCTCCAAAATTCAAAAACACGTCTACACTGTACCAAGTCGCTACGGTGACTATTATTATGATAGTAGCAGGTGGCGTTCTGTAGTTTCTGCCTACCCTCTGGAAAGAAGGCATGAGTTTATGTTTGTTTGTAAGAAGTAATCTCTGGTAGTACACGTCCGATTGCAAAAAAACTTTCATTGATAGAAAGTAAGACTATTACTAGACCATAGGAAATGTTTCATGGTAGGTGTACTTATCATCCACGTGGAAGGAAGTCACGAGCAGAAGCAAGTTTTGTCATACTTTAAATATCACTTCTTGAGGTTAATCCTCAGCTGTAGCCCGCCAAATTCAAATTTTCTTTGTTTTTTTGCAAATTGCAGCTCTTTTTTTACGCCGTATGTTGATCATAATGCGATTCGCGACTGTAGGAATGATATATTTACTGAATAATTATCATCAATTTCATATCAATTGTCACACTTTGGAAATTTGTTCCACCTAAGAATTTTCATATGAAATATTCTGAAAAAATGTTAGTTGGAACAAATTTCCAAAGTTAAAGTTACAAAATTCGAATTTGGCGGGCTAAAGCTGAGGATTCACCTTAAATCAAATGAGTTCAGAGTAAATTTGTGAAACTTCGATGAAAACAAGTGAATATTGTGCTTTTTGATCGATTAGAGTCGATCATTATATTCGGAGTGATCTTCACTGAATAGCCCTACTAACTGTTCCAGTTCCGCATCAAAATTAAAACCATTCATTCATTCTATCTTGTTGAGATTGAAAAATCCACCTCCTTGGTACTTTCTTTCAAGTCAAAGTAATACAGTTCACCACAAAGACTGCGCGATGTATTTACTTTTAAAACTACTCTTTCCAAGTACAGTTTTATCTTGGCCCAAACAAACCGCTTGGCAAAAGGGATGAATGATGATGAAAAGGATTCTAAGATGGCAAAAAGGATTCCTTCGTGGTTTATGGTTGAATTAAATTCGAGTGTTAGTTGTATATGTTTTAGTTTAAGGTGAGACATGTTAAGTTAGGTTAATGATCATGTGGAATGACGGAACACTTAAATTAAATACACAGTATTATTTAATTTGAAAGTCATTGAATATATGTCATTTTTATCAGATTACCCAAAAACAAATGATGGGCGTTACCGCAAAAGTTTTGACACTTTTTTCAGCGCGTTGTCTAATTTCGTTCTTACGTGTAAATGTCGTGTTATTTATTTAATTATTCATACATATATACCTACTTTATTTTACACCACATAATACATTACAAAAAAAAATGGTACGTCTTCCACAATTGTTTAGCCTAAACAACAGAAAAACACGGTCTTGTGGAGAAGACTTTAGCAACAAGATAGAACTTTTGTCTATCCCACGGGCCTTCCCACGGGCCTTTTAACATAAATGGCAAAATTTGGATGTGATAAATAGTACCCTAATTACGTAACACACTATCTATCACAATCTGAAAAATTTTGAAGCGTATTGCTAATCCATTGCTTCATAAGTTCGGAAAAACTGTCCGCTCAACAACGTAAATAACGCACTGAAAGTTGTTGAACTGTCAAAATGAAAGCTATTTGTACTGTTAGTGTGAAGCAATTGCCCCGCCGGTCTACGACGGAGTCGCGTTATGTCCGGTACGCGTGACGTCCGTTTATGGCCCTATTGTATTCTTGAAGGTGATTTTTTTTCGGATCAGTCGCGTTACAGCTGTTCTATCTAAGGTACATTCAACGCTAGATGTGCTTGTGATTAGAAAAAAACACACAAACTAAATCAACATTTTGTGAAGCATGGTACTAGGCAAGCAGTCTTCTAAGGAGATACTTTTTACTTTTTACAAACGCGCAATAATGTTGATAATACCAATATTGTCAACATTATTACATAAGTGTGGGCGACAAAAAGTATCTTCTGATAAGTCTGCTCGCCGATCATCAAACTAGCCTTATTGACTAAAGTAATGAATATATATTTGATTGAATTTTTGTTTGCCGACTGGGAACGTTATTATATATAGGGAGTTTAATTTACCACCTTGTATAAACCTGAAAATAAAGTGCCTCGTGGACATTGTACGATGAAGTACAGATAGCAATCACCGATCGTGTTTTATCTTTTCATCGCTCAAGAACGTGTGCACTCTGATTAGCGCTTACACTTTGTCAAAGAAACTCAACAACTATTGCCGAGCAACAGTCTTTGTTTATTCAGAATTTAATACAATAAAAATAAAATATCCTAACTTAATTATAACTACATATTAACTAAATAAAATATGGCGTCAAAAAATTCCTCCGCATCGCTGTCGACTGGTAATGTACCTGTAGCGGTATCAACATCGCCACATGCGAGCTACACGTCATACTGACGTCACGCAAATCCTGCATCGCGCAAGCAGAGTTTACCGCGCAACTAGCATATATACAACGTCCCAACATCAACCGTCGGGCAGTTGCCCACCAGACACAACACCCGTCTGGTCGGAGGATCCTCCCTTTTCTATGGAGGTTTGAGTGAACTTTACACCCTGTTCCTCATACCTCTATACTGGTGACCCCGAACTTGAACGTCAGCGCAGCCTTCGTGCAACTACTACAGCGTGACGTCATCATCACATCAGCATCACTTCCGCAAGCTTCAGAGCGGCGAGTCACACATTCAGCCAGCACCCACGGCTTCAACGGGTATCCTGGCCACCAGCATGCAGCAACCGCGCATACCTGGTCATCCCCTTCAGCCTCATCAGCAACCTTGGCACAGCACACTGCACTTTCGGCCGGTCAACAAAAAGAGCTCTTAACCCCTCTCCTGGTCGACTCCAGTAGTCAGCCTCAACCCGGCGCTGTACCACATCCGACGCACTGGAGCCTATCGCAGCGCCACCCCGACCCACTGGGGAAACCTACGAAGAAAGGTCCGACTCACCGCGAACTATGCGACAACTGGTTCCGACTCACTGGAACCTCAACTGGCCCTGGCAAGCATCGCAAGATACAAGACTCAGCCCACTATCGACGTCCGGTCTCCGGGGGGGAGTGATGTTGCGGTATCAACATCGCCACATGCGAGCTACACTTCATACTGACGTCACGCAAATGCTGCATCGCGCAAGCAGAGTTTACCGCGCGACTAGTATATATACAACGTCCCGACATCAACCGTCGGGCAGTTGCCCACCAGACACAACACCCGTCTGGTCGGAGGATCCTCCCTTTTCCATAGAGTATGAGTCAACTTTACACCCTGTTCCTCATACCTCTATACACCCAAGAGACTGGCGGTATTGCCATGTTGTAGGGCAATGCTTAGCCTCTGGCTATTGTTAATTGAGAGCCGATTTCTCTGATTTGAAATGACATCACTTTTATTTGAGGAATAAAAATGGAGGTTATGAATTCGTATAGATAAATATTTTATGTCGAATCGAAAGATTTATCCTTCAGATAAAAGTAATTGTTGAAAAATCAGCCCTAAGTACAATTGCTTTTGTTTTTCACAGATTCTGTTTCTCTATTATTTTTTATATCCTGTATCAAAATCCTAGTTGATCAAATGTCTGGCCATTTTTGACGGTTTTCAAAAAAATAGAAGGTTGTGTGATTGGATGCATTTTGCGAGTGTGCGTGTCATCTTTTTGGCTATTTGGAAGTTCGAATTTTGAATTTTACGCAGAGCGGCTGCCATTTTGATTTTGCGGTGTGGGGTAACCGAATTTTGGCGGCATATTTTGTCATTTTGGCACGGGTTTTGCTAGGATATTTCATTCTGTGGTAAAAAGATTGGCTGGGCAGCAAAATTGGTAGTGGGGTTAACCACGCCGGGTCTGACTGCGCATGAACTATGTGTGTAGGTACCTTTTTATATGTGAAAGTGTTAAGAAACAAGTTGACCACCCCATGTTTACACCAACGTATAAAACATGTATTTTACATGTTGTGTCCCTGTTTTCGTTTGTCGTTTACACCTAAAACAAGTTGTATGCAATACTTGTAGAAAACTGGTCAAAAAGGTAAACAAATACCGATAAAAACATATCTGAAACAACGTCAATATATCAAATATGAGAGAGAGAGAGATGTAAACGCGGGGTTAGAAGACATCAGCACTATTGTCTGTTCTTTCCGTTCCTAATTTGTTTTCTGCGATTACAAGTTCTCCAATTGGCAGCATTCTATAAGGTTAGGTGAGATAGGTGTAACACTATAGACGGATTCTATAAACAAATATTATTATTTTGTTTTGTAAATGTTTATTTATTTATTTATTTAACCATTTATAAACACACACACATAAACAGACAGGAAGAAAGGAACAGAAAAATACGTACAAAGGTGATGCTTATTTCTAAAGAAATATCTTCCAGCATACCTGCGATAGGAGAGTATATTAAAAGAGATGTAGACAACGTGTGTAAGAATAGAAGGGAAAACAAAATACATAAAATCGAAAAAGAAATAAGTTATTCTATGTTTATGTTGTTTATGAGTCCACTTAAAAATAAGCTCCTACATGTTTCACGTTCTCTTGGCATATCCATTTCAAAAACATTGTTATGTCGCAAAGAACTTAAAAAGAAAGAATGATTGAATTGTTCGTATAAAAAAACGAAAGAAACACATAAGCTGCTTTGCTTCTTATGGTGCTTGTTAAGGTCAAACAGCTTGCAGATTATTAATACAGGGTTATTGGTTTTAAGTCGGCAATCCAATAAGATGTATGAGATGTAATTTGCAACAAAATAACCCCTGATGACTCCTATGCAAAAATCAACCATTTTTGAGTAATTTGACATTTTATCATATTTGCATAGGGGTCATTCGGTTGCAAATGACCTCTCCTACATCCCCTTAACAGATTGCTGACATATAACCTATAACCCTGTATATGTTCTCGTGTTCTTAAAAATAACATGGCCTTTTTTTTTTTTTTTTGTGTGGGAAATCATCAAATGACCTCTCCCGCTCTGGGCGGATCGGAAGGGCGTGTCAGACTCTTACTGACTAAAACCCACCCGTGTTCCTTCATTTGTCTGTGCGCCAGGGCCACGGTAACTCTTTCGAACAATCTGCAACCCCGGCAGGCATTGGCCCTATCGGACCCCGTCAATGATGCTGACATCTCTTTGAGGCGCGCGTGGAACACGACGCGCCATCGACCCGGGCCTGGTCCTTACCGGACGGCGGACTGCCCATCGCTCGCCGTCCGCAAGCCCGCGCCTACGGTGGCCGGGAGTCGGCAATCGACTCCCGACGCCCAGGGTTACTCACCCTGCGGCGACTAGGGGCGTGAGGGCGCAACGATTGCCTCACCCTCACGCACTCCGCCTCCTCCTTCGCGAGCATTACTGCTTCGCAGAAGGAGGTGACGGCTTCCCATTCCCTCTCGCTCCGTACCATGGCCTGGACCAGGGCCGGTCGCGAGAGATTGCCGCCGCCGATCGCCGCCACGAGGACACGGCGGTGCGCCGCCCAAGCCGGGCAGACCTCCACCGTATGCTCCACCGTGTCCTCCGGTCGATCCACACAATGATAACACCCGGGCGTTTCCTCCCGCCTTATCCGAAACAGGAACCTCCCGAAATAGCCATGTCCGGTGAGGACCTGCGTCAGGCGGAAGGTGAGGACGCCGTGGCGCCTCTCAAGCCACTCCTCAAAGAGGGGACTTACCGCCGCAATTGTGGCGTGCCCAAAAATAACATGGTCTGTCTTTGTATCATATGGGGCTTACAGCATAAGCGGTTTACAGAAGCTTACTGTGTGGGTGTTTGGTATTAGGGCAGGTAGACTGCGCAAGCCATCAACTACACTCGGCGTCACAAAAATCGCACCTCTTCGAAAATAAGTTTAAAACATGTCCCGCCAGTAACGAATACATTAAACCTTATTAATATTGGTATCAATTGAAAGTATGTTTAACGACCTTTAAATTAACAACAGTTAGAATTCCTAAACACAACAGATCTCATTAGCACGTAACGTTAAAAAAAATGTTGTCAAAATACGCATTACAACGGCCACTAATTGCACCTCCCTACAAGGGTATAAAACGGGCGACCCGGGTTAAATGTGAGTCATTCGCTATTCAACCTTTAAAGTGAACACACGTGAACAGCTACAGCAAGAAAAATACCCCAGAAGATGGATACCACTGCAGATGAAGCCGCTCAAGTCATTGCACTACTGCTATCAGGGATGCGGCAATGTGATGTTGCTCGGCAACTGAACTTGAGTCGTTTTGCCGTTCGACGAGTGTTCCAACGCTTCCAAGAGACTGGTGGCTATATCCGAAGACGTGGATCTGGAAGACAACGGTGCACATCCGAAAGAGACGATCGCTTCATTGTTTCGACGTCTTTACGTAATCGGTTCTCCAATGCTGTTGAGCTGCAACAACAACTGCGATCAGCTCGCAGAACTTCTGTAAGCGTCTCCACGATTAGAAGAAGAATGCGGGAGAAGAAAATTGCAGCTCATAGGGCTGCTACAGGGCCAAAATTAACTGCACAGCATAGGAGAGACCGGTTGCAATTTGCCCGTGACCATGTGGATTGGACAATAGACCAATGGAGGGCTGTGCTCTTCTCGGATGAGACGAGGGTGTGTCTTTTCTGCAACGACAGGCGTCGAAGAGTGTATAGGAGGCAAGGGGAACGATTCGCGCAAGCCTGTATTCAAGAGACAGTGGAATACGGGGGTGGCTCGTGCATGTTCTGGGGCGGCATGTCAATCGAGGGTAAAACGAACCTTGTGTGCGTTTCTCGGGCTGGAAGTGCTCGCGGGCAAGGGTCGCTGACTGCTGCTCGGTACATAACAGAGATCTTAGAGGAGCAGGTTGTCCCTTATGCTGGTTTTGTTGGCAGTGGGTTCACGTTAATGCACGATAACGCCCGCTGTCACACCGCTTTAATTGTAAGAGACTACCTGCAAGAAGTTGGAATCCCTGTTGTGCGCTGGCCGGCGCGAAGTCCAGACCTGAACCCTATTGAGCATCTTTGGGATGAACTGAAACGGCGAGTACGGCCACGTGATCCTGCCCCTACCACTCTCCAAGACCTCCAAGATGCCGTCGTTGCAGAATGGGACAACATTCCTCAAGAGACTGTTGTCACATTAATTCGGTCCATGAGAGGACGCATGGAAGCAGTCATCAGGGCTAGAGGGGGTAACACTAGGTTTTAAGTTGTTTTTAAGGACTTCTTTGTAATTTTTGCTGATAAAATAAAATTTAGCTTTTTAATCATTTGCATTTGCTTGCTTTTTTTTATTCCCTGGTAAACAAAAAACCAAATCCATTGATTTATTCTGAAATTTAAATGAATTGCCTTTCCAATGATACCTTACAGTCATATGTCTACCATTGATTAATAGGGTTAAAATGACTTTGAAGGGAATTCTTAAAGAGGTGCGATTTTTGTGACGCCGAGTGTAGTAGGTTAGAGTATAGAAATAAAAGAAACGAGTAAGTTAAGTTTATAGATATATTTCTAACATAACAGCCTTCTGAAAACCCCGAAGGGTTAGGCAGAGGTGCACCTATAATACACCCACATTTCGCCAGTTATGTTTAAGTCCCATGTAATAGAGGGCGAGCCTGTTGCTATCAACCGGGCACGAATCTAAACTCTGGGTTGCTATTATTGTCTATTGTAATTTATACGTAAACAAGTTGACCCGACAGACGTTGTCCTGTCTTAACTATGAATGTCATATGTCGTTTAGTTTTAGTTTTGACTATTGACTAAAACTAAAACTATCGACTCATTTATCAACCGATCCATTTGTGTTCAACGATATTTGCAGCGCGCATTCTGTCAATCGCTGTCAGTTATTTCAAACAACTGACAGTTATGTAAAATTAATATTGGCGTTAAGTTTTCTTTAATTTTGTAACGTTCTGATCAACTTCCTTATTTTTTGATATCATAAGATCCTTCCCCTGACAATAACGAACACAACATATTTTTTTTTTGTGAAATCGGTCCAGCCGTTCACGCGTGATGGCGTGACTAAGGGAAATAGGGATTCATTTTTATATATATACAGGCTGACCCGACAGACGTTGTCCTGTCTTAACTATGAATGTCATATGTCGTTTAGTTTTAGTTTTGACTATTGACTAAAACTAAAACTATCGACTCATTTATCTACCGATCCATTTGTGTTCAACGATATTTGCAGCGCGCATTCTGTCAATCGCTGTCAGTTATTTCAAACAACTGACAGTTATGTAAAATTAATATTGGCGTTAAGTTTTCTTTAATTTTGTAACGTTCTGATCAACTTCCTTATTTTTTTATATCATAAGATCCTTCTCCTGACAATAACGAACACAACATATTTTTTTTTAGTGAAATCGGTCCAGCCGTTCACGCGTGATGGCGTGACCAAAGGAAATAGGGATTCATTTTTATATATATACAGGCTGACCCGACAGACGTTGTCCTGTCTTAACTATGAATGTCATATGTCGTTTAGTTTTAGTTTTGACTATTGACTAAAACTAAAACTATCGACTCATTTATCTACCGATCCATTTGTGTTCAACGATATTTGCAGCGCGCATTCTGTCAATCGCTGTCAGTTATTTCAAACAACTGACAGTTATGTAAAATTAATATTGGCGTTAAGTTTTCTTTAATTTTGTAACGTTCTGATCAACTTCCTTATTTTTTTATATCATAAGATCCTTCTCCTGACAATAACGAACACAACATATTTTTTTTTTGTGAAATCGGTCCAGCCGTTCACGCGTGATGGCGTGACCAAGGGAAATAGGGATTCATTTTTATATATATACAAGCTGACCCGACAGACGTTGTCCTGTCTTAACTATGAATGTCATATGTCGTTTAGTTTTAGTTTTGACTATTGGCTAAAACTAAAACTATCGACTCATTTATCAACCGATCCATCTGTGTTAAACGATATTTGCAGCGCGCATTCTGTCAATCGCTGACAGTTATTTCAAACAACTGACAGTTATGTAAAATTAATATTGGCGTTAAGTTTTCTGAAATTTTGTAACGTTCCGATCAACTTTCTTATTTTTTTATTTCATAATATTCTTTTCCTGACAATAACGAACACAACAAAATTTTTTTTTGCGAAATCGGTCCAGCCGTTCACGCGTGATGGCATGACCAAAGGAAATAGGGATTCATTTTTATATATATAGATATAGATGGTACACCATTGACTACCTGCATTATTGTCTCTCCTTCTCTCTTTAACCCATCCAAAGGTTGTCTGTAAAAGATCACTTTTAGCGATAAGATCGCCCATTGTGTCACCCTATGTAAAATTTCTACATTTATATCGGTATTTTTTATGATGTATATAATAAAGAGTATCCTATTTTATTCTACTGAGAAATTCCATATGGATATTAACACTTTGCCCGACTTGGAAATCGAACCCAAAACCTCATGGTCATGGAATTAACATACATGATACTTAATTTTCACAAAAGTTATGCAGTTCTCAAATTCTAACTTCACACTCTCCTACCCACAGTCGAAGAACAGCGTTGCACTCTCTTCACGATTAGTATTCTCTCATCGTCTCGTCGAACAAACGATACATAAGCTTTTCACGTTGCCATGTAACCGTAAAGCCGAGTCCTAATATGAAGCTTTGATTTCCTAGGAAAGTGGTTCCGTCATATTATAACGGCCGTCTTGAAAATCTGTCACTTTCACCAGTATTTGACATTATGGTGTCAAAAATCGCTCTCTATTTGGACAGCCGCTATTGTGTGATAATTTATCGCTTATGTACTTTGGAAACCAAAGCTTTAGCGATAATCGCAGCAACACGCTACGGTCGCGTCCATTCAGTTCGGCGATGCTGAATATGTGGTCACGCCGACAGAGGGCACCTGCCGGTTTTCCGAACAAATGAGTGGCATATGAACGCAAACATCGCGTATTCGCTCAGCGATCACTTATATTAGGACACGGGGTAAGGCCACCTCCTTACCAAAAGCGCTCATCGCGTTAATTTTTTCCTGAAAACTAGAAGCCGCCCTCTGTCGACGCGAACACGCGTTCCGGATCGCCGAACAAACAGTCTTGTTCGTGAACGGGCACCGTCAACAGGGACTGGTATCTCTTAGCTGCCACGGTTTATTTTAATTTAATTTAATATATGAATTATTTTTGTCTTTTTATTACGGACGCTTTTAAAGTTCTGCATTGTTCTCATATGCATAATGTCAACATGAATGATGTTACCAATATTTTGATTTAAAAGAGTGTCCCTGGAGTTTCTTGCCCGTTTTTCTCCATAGGTACCTACTACGCTTTGGAATAGGCAACTAGCTTCATCTGTCTGACCGACCGACCCCTTGACAATTCAAAAGTGCCTGTAATTGGTTGATTTGGAATTAATGCCAAAGCATTAATTCCAAATCAACCAATTACAGGCAAAACGGGCAAGAACGGCGGGGAGAAAAACGGGCAAGAAACTCCACGGACATTCTTTTCACGCGAATCTTACCGGTCAAACTCAAAAGTTTGACCGCGAGGATCGCGTGCTTGTGCGTCGATCACTTTTATTAGAACACGGGGTAAGAGTAGGATAATATTATAAATTATGATGTGTTGTAAAAGTATTGCTGTTTATTTCAGAAGGCTGTTAGAGTAAATGTGTGTTATGTAAAAATCTTTAATGGTAGTTGCGGGGTGATGTACCGGTGAAATGGGGTGAGAAAAAGCTTGGAGAGGCTTTGACTTCTATGTTTTGTTTTATACTTTGTTGTTCGTGTGAATTAAGTTTCAGAATAATGTGACATCCACCAACCCGTACTGGGCTGTTCTGAAGATTTATGGCACATTCCTTCCCACAGCGAGGGGGTCTGTGTCCCAGCAGTGAGAACGTTATAAACCGAATAAGCTTGCTGTGCTTAGGTTTAAGGGTGGTTAATTTGCTCTATTGGTTCCTTAAGAAGTAGTGTGTACTATGAGTCCCGCTACCAAATTAGCTGACCGGTTAATCTTTGTATCAAAGCATAAGTTATTTTATTTTCATATAGCTCTTGCCTAAATGAAAGAAGAAGACTACCAAGGTTCTAGCTATCATAATTATTGGCAGCTTTGTTCTACCCACAGCTTCTGAGTATACGCCTCCTCCCTTTTGTGTCATGCTTCCCTGGTCTGTGTGAGTTTCATCCAGGTCTTCCCCGCGATCTTCTGTAGGTCGTCCACTCACCTAGGTTCTAGTTATATCTCAAATTGATCAATTACCGATTTAATTAGCAAAAGACGCGATTTTCACAACTCTTACTTCAAGTGTAGAGGTACTAGGCTGCCAGCACTCAGCTCGCCGTCCGGTAAGGACCAGGCCCGGGTCGACAGCGCGTTGTGTTCCACGCGCGCCTCAAAGAGTTGTCAGCATAATTGACGGGGTCCGACAGGGCCGATGCCTGCCGGGGTCGCGGATTGTTCGAAAGAGTTACCGTGGCCCTGGCGCACAGGCAACTGAAGGAACACGGGTGGGTTTTAGTCAGTAAGAGTCTGACACGCCCTTCCGCTCCGCCCAGAGCGGGAGAGGTCATTTGATGATTTCCCACCCAAAAAAAAAAAAAAAAAAAGGCTGCCAGCACTAAATATACAGTACATTCGATATTTTAGTACAAAAATATCAGATTTGAGTAGTTTTGGAGCTCACGTTCCTATTTTGAATACGTCCATACGAATTAGATGGCACACTAGGCACGGACGAACTGAGCTCCATCAACATAGCGAATGGCTTTTAATATACCTACATAACGTGTTACAGTAGGTATATAAAATATACTTTCCTTACTAAGTGAAAATGTTGGTATAAAAGCTATTGAAAGGAAAAACGCTGCCGCTTAGATTGTATGGTCTAAAAACGGAGTGTTTTGCTTACTTGCAACATTTTAAATGCCTAAAATTGGACAAAGAATGTTAATTTTACCGACACTGACAGACAGTTTCAATTGAATTAGTATCTAGTTTTTAACCGATTTCAAAAAGAAGGAGATAAAAGACATTTTAACAAAAAAAAAAGAACGGACTTCAAAAAAAAAACACTACAAAGTGAAAAATAACTTTAATTTCAGAAGTCGGTGGCAAAAAACTAAAATACAGATGCAAAGACACCGACTATAATTTATTTTGAAATCATGAAGTTTTTGAAAGTGCGATTATAATAATAATACAGCTTCAGTGGAGAATCGCAAGAGAAAACGTGCTCGGAGGAAGGAAGTATTGTGGTAAGTGCTGGTAGGGATCTTGACTATCGTCCAGGCTCTGGGATTGTCCTGATAGCCGTGGAATACCTCTCCACTCCTCAAGCACCTCAGGATATGTTGCCCACTTGTCGCTACGTCACTATAAGCTAGCGACCGTTTACGGGGCCCATTATTGAGCGTGCAAGTCATCCCCTGCCATTTTATCCGTGTATTGTATGTTTAAAACGTTGGTCAGGCAGGGGCTATAGCCCTTCCATAGTTTTTGGTAACCAGTCGTTGAGCCACCCAAATCCATAGTCCAATATCCTTTTTTCCATATCCTGCAATAGTCCTACACCAACCGGGGATTGGCTTTGGCTGCACTTGCATAGTCCAAACAGAGATAATCGTCGATTGGTAACATATTTCAACGTTCAAACGTCTCAAACAAATGACGTAAAATTCAAAATGGCGTACGCTTTATGTGTTGCGCAAAGAAACAGGCAGCGAGGAGTTTTTGTAGACTTGTAAGCATGAGTTGAATAAATACGGCTTGATTATCATAGTAATTTAGTGGGTGTGCTGTTTCTGACCATTTGAAAATTTTGTCGTACCGTAAAAGTAGGTATGTAACAAGTTTATACGTAAACAAGCAGCAGTCATGCCTTTTAGAAGAGGCCTTTTTCCTGCAGTTGGAAAGTGATAGGGTGGCATTATTTGTTGTTGCTGCTTTAGCCGCTCGAACGATTTTGGTCGCGCCGTGACTTAATGGTAACGCGCCCCGGGGATGAGACTCATCCCGAAGTTGTTCGAACATGACGCGCCCCTGGGATGAGAGTCGTCCCGAACTTTTCCGATACGTGTTCCATTTGCAAAATCTCTTCAAATTATAAAATGGGACGATGCACATCTAATTCTCTACGTTGCGTTATGATGGATGGTTCCGACAAACCTCTGCTACTGGCTTCGGCACGTCGTACGCCTTTCAAAGGTTCAGAACATCAGGCTCCCGAGAAAAACACATTTATTTCAGACTCCAATGGCCCATATACATATTCCTTACAAACTAACATATACTTATATATAAATTATAAAACAAAAACTTGTGTTAATAAATACAGGGTGATATGATAACATCGATGCACAACCTATTACCATGGATTCCGTACTTGATTCTGAATCTCACTGCGTTGAAATTTATCGCCAGTTATTCAAACAAAAAAGAATTGCTCTATCATACATTTTGACAGCGTAGGTATTGCACTTTTCTTTGAAACAGCTCATGTTTTTCGGATAACCGACGAATTTTTTTTCTCTAGGGGGTCAATCATGCGCTGAATTTAAGGTTTCAGTTTGCACGTCGATGTCCCTGCCTTCCTGTATAGCTTAAAACTATGTTAGTAGCACTTCCCTAGCTTGTCGTTATGCCAAAAGTCTCCTTCCATGACGACGGGCTGATAACAATTCGGTACACGCACCACGAACGCCTTGAAGTTCACGTTGTGGTGCGACTCCTGTAACTGCACCCTCGCCTTCTGGCGCACGAACTCCACTATGTCTTCAGATTTTTTAATACATGCCTTATGCAGCACACATCTAATTTCACAACCGGCACACTCGCAAGCGGCGTGCGTGTATGATATGACCAGATGTATGAACGTAAACGAGGTAAAAGGAGTATGCAAGGATCGTAGCAGCTGGCGTTCTGTAGTTTCTGCCTACCCCCATGGGAAGAAGGCGTGAGTTTATGTAGCTAAATTCACATCTAGATCTTCACAATTTATGTACCATTACACCACTGTATTTTCAAATCTTAAAACTCAAGTAGGTACCTACAGCATCGATACCTGTATGTCTGTGTACTCTGCGTATACCTACTTTTACTTTCTAAAGTAAATGGACCGAACTGCGGTTTGAGCACTTCTCGAGCCGTGTGTACGTATCTATACGTATAGATACTATGTGTATAGCTCGATGGTATAGAGGTTCTACTAGTCAAATCAAACTCGAAGCATTTATTTCAATTAAACCATTTACAGGCACTTTTGAATTTTCAAAGAGTCGGTCAGTTAGTCAGAAAGTTGAAGCTAGTTGCCCATTCCAAAACGTAGATCTCTATGGAGAAGAACGGGCAAGAAACTCCAACGACACTCTTTTTGAATCAAGATATTACAAAATCGTTGGTACATTATTCTTGTTGCGTCTATATGTGAGAAAAATGTAAAAAAAAAGTGTATTAAAAAATAAATCAAAATATAAGAATAATAAAAATAAGCCGTGGCAGTTAAGAGATGACCAGTCTCAACTTACGGCGCCCGTTCACGAACATGACGTACTACTAGTACCTAGGTATTAGGTACGTGCTTCAAGCTTTAGTGTTTGTATTAAGGCTCGTGCACACTGGCGCGACGCGAACGCGTACTCAAAGGCACCGCGTGCCGCGCGACGAGCGGCGCCTTTGTGTCGTGCTGTCGTGTCACGCCTGTTTGCCGTCTGTTTTGCCTGTTTGCTGTGAGCCTTTATAGATTCTTATTCAGTTATTTTAGTGGGAGTATTATTACCAGAGATCGGATATTCGGATGCATATTTATCTAAAGTTATCTAATTTATAGCTATGAAATTATGGAAGCGGCTTCATAAAATATATTTTTTTGTAAAAATAACGGGGTATGCCAGGAACACCGGAAATGCATAAGTAGTCGGGTGTTTAGTACGGAAGAGACTTCTAAAAAAAAACATATTGAATATAAAAACCCGGGATTCTTAGATTGCATAACTATATTCACATGCATATTTATTTAAAATTAATGTTTAAGCCCACAAACATGTGTATGTAGGGTGTAAGAGGAAGGGTAGTGTGTGTAAGTTGAAGTTAAGATTTTTCGATTCAAAAGCGCATTCCTTATTAGCCAACATCGCAACTTCAGGTGAATATCCGAATATCCGATTTCTTATTATCACACATACCCACACGGATATTTTCTTTTATGGGGGGACATTACATATCGCTATGTGCTACGATTCTAATATAATTACTCTTTTTTGTTCTTAATATATATAACGGAGAAGGTACGTCTCTCTCGTTATTATCAGCCATATTTTAACTACTGTGGGCGTACTATGGGTAATTTTGGTTATTGCGCAATAGAAAAACCTTTTGCAGTTCAAATCAAATTATAATGTACGAACAAATTAATCACAATAGCGAATCACACACTGTAGGTACACGACACAACTATACGGAACGCGTAACAGTTTCTAAACATGTTCACTGCTTAACCGCCAACAACAAACTCTGCTTTAACTCTGGTCAAGCATTAGCGTTATAGACTCTGTCCAGCGCCACCTGGTGGCACTGAGGGCCTAGACAAAGTAACATTCGATTAGCGATGACGCTAGTAGAAAAGTTAAAATGTATGGGGTTGACATAAGCTATCGAAATGTCACGTGATCATACGTCAACGAATAAAAATTAGCTAGGAAATGTTAACAACATTCGATTATGAAATAAATCGACAGCGTCGAAAGATTTGGTACTTCCACAGAGATGCATAGCCAAGGGACACTTTTTGACGAGCGTTATCACTAGTTTTTGGAATCATTAGCGAAAGCGATAGCGATTGTAGAAATAGAATCGCTCCGAAGCGAAGGCCATTTGTCTAGGCCCTCTGGCATCCCGATTAGTCAAAGTCAAACGATTGATTCAACGTATTTCCGACGTATAATTATTTAATTTAGATTCATGAAATGCACCCTTCGGGGAATACAGGCGTGATGTTATGTTACGTTCATGAAATAAAAAACTTTTTTACAAAAAAACAACCGACTTCCAAAAAAAACACTAAAAGACGTGAAAAACTTTTTTACAAAAAAACAACCGACTTCATTAAAAAACACTAAAAGACGTGAAAAATAACTTTAATTTCGGAAGTCGGTGTCTTTGGTTTTATATTTACGTTTTTGGCCACCGACTTCCGAAATTAAAGTTATTTTTCACGTCTTTTAGTGTTTTTTAATGAAGTCGGTTGTTTTTTTGTAAAAAAGTTTTTATTTTTCACTTTTTAGTTGCGGTACCTACCCCACACAAATTCGTATACCACTACTTGGTGTGTAAATAACAGTGACAGGAAATTATTAACACATCATCCATATAAACTAAGTGGAAAAAAAATGCAATATTAAAGATAACTCAAAAACTACAGGTCAGACCTTGATCAAATTTAAATGGGACCACATGTAAAGCACTAACTATCAAATAAAAAAAGAATCATCCAAATCGGTTCACCCAGAAAAAAGTTATGAGCTAACACACATAAAAAAAAAAAAAAAAAAAAACATACAGACGAATTGAGAACCTCCTCCTTTTTGTGAAGTCGGTTAAAAAGTAATATTTAATGAAATCGAGTCTTTGTTAACATGAAATTCTTGCCCAGCTAATGTTTCTATAGATACTTTCAGAGCCCATTAGCTACTTTCTAAACAAAAACAGATAGAAAGAACAAAAAGAATTAAGACGAAACATTAAGGCTATTGTTTTTGTAATAATGATCCCTTGATTCCAACCTCGACCTACTTCTGAAGTGTAAGCGAACCCATCTGAACTCTAGTGTAAGCTTCTTAAATACATAAATGCATATTAAAAAAAGCGGCCAAGTGCGTGTCGGACTCGCCCATGAAGGGTTCCGTATCAGTTTACGATTTATGACGTATTAAAGAAAAACTACTTACTAGATCTCGTTCAAACCAATTTTTGGTGGAAGTTTACATGGTAATGTACATCATATTTGTTTTAGTTTTATCATTCTCTTATTTTAGAAGTTACAGGGGGGGGGGGAGACACATTTTGCCACTTTGGAAGTGTCTCTCGCGCAAACTATTCAGTTTAGAAGAAAATGATATTAGAAACCTCTATATCATTTTTGAAGACCCCGAACACACGTATGGGTTTGATATAAAAATATTTTTGAGTTTCAGTTCTAAGTATGGGGAATCCCCAAAATTTATTGTTTTTACCGCTACCGTCATTATCATCAGCCTACTACGAATTGCACGCCATTCAGCTCGATTCTCGGCAACTCTCATCCAGCTGCTACCAGCCACCCTGCGAACATCGTCGCTCCAACTAGCCTGGGGGCGTTCTAGCCGATTCGCTGTCTTCACTCATGAATACGTCTACCCCGACGGTCATCGGTTCTACGTCTAATATGGCCGGCCTATTTCCACTTCAGCTTTCTCATTCTGTGAGCTATGTCGACAACTTTGGTTTTCCGCCGGTTCATCTCATTCCGGATTCTATACCTCGAAGAGACTCCAAGCATAGCTCGTTCCATAGCTGACTGATCGAACTTGAATTTATGGACCAGCCGTACCATGAGTATCCGCGAATCGGCTCCGTAAGTCATAACAGGCATGATGCACTGATTGAAGACTTTAGTCTTTAGGCTCTGCGGAATACGCGACGAGAAGACTCGACGAAGCTTCTAAAATGCTGCCGATGAATGAATGGTGAATACCGCTGTAAGTACATTATTATCGATATTTACATCGTTCATATTGTTAAATTGTTGAACATAAAACTACATAAAAAAACAGTATCATACAACACAAGAAGTAAAAACAAGTTTCAACTAATGACTGCACTTGCACGGACTTATTACGGCAAAAAAAACGATATTGGTTGAGGGAGCATAACTGCTCAGTGATTTACCGGAAGATTTCAAGAAGTATGATAGTATTGTAGCGGTATCTACACCGCCACATGCGAGCTACACGTCACACTGACGTCACGAAAATCCTGCATCGCGCAAGCAGAGTTTACCGCGTGACTAGCATGTATACAACGTCCCTACATCAACCGCCGGGCAGTTGCCCACCAGACAAAACACCCGTCTGGTTGGAGGATCCTCCCTTTTCTATGGAGGTATGAGTGAACTTTACACCCTGTTCCTCATACCTCTAATCATAACAATATAATTTAAAACAAAACTTAAGAAACATGTATGTACCCTGTAACGTCGCCAACACACCAGAGGCAAATATAATACTATTATTTAGATGTACCTAAGCACTTTGTATCTCATTCTCATTTTAAGTGAACTGTTATATAAGTTCATATGAGAAATAATTCTCTTAAAACCTAAATTGGTGTGACACGTGCAATGTTAAATGCCAATGCCAAATAAATACCAACTTGTCATCATATAGTACACCCACATTTCGCCAGTTATGTTTAAGGGGCTTACAAGAGCTAAAGCGCGGTCACTGTCGGATTGCATAGAAAAGAAAGAGTCGCGCGATGACACAACGCTGGTAATTTATTGCAAAATATGAAGCAATTATGGATTTACAAAAAATCTATTCATTGGACTAAAAAATTAAAACACTATTACGTTAGCATGTTACTTGTAAAATAATCTGACAAAAAATCTGAATGTTTGCATGTATATTAGTATGGTTTTTAAACGTAAAAATTTTTTTTTTAGTGGTATCTTCGTGATTTTTTTCTATCATATCAAGATAATTATATTATGTTTTCAACACACTATCTAACTAGCATATATCCTGCAGAATATCATATATTTTTCTGATTTTGGTTACTGTAGTGGATCATATATTTTTAGGCATTATAAATTTGCGTTTAGGTCATGTAGTCCCCTTAAGTCTCTGTAATAGGGGGCCGGAGTGAATAAAAACTACGCGAATGTAAATTATCCTTAAAAACGAATACGCGATCTCTTTCACCAACCCGTATTGAGGCAGTTCCCCTAGTGCGATCACTGCAGTCAAGCTTAGGGATTATTGAACCACTTCCTTCAACTGTCATTGTAAAGCCCATTTTCGATGGTGAAAGTTTGAAGGCTGATAATTATGATTAGTCTAAGTTAATTCATTATTCACATACACTTCATAGTTGCGCCTAAGCCGATTGTTTGTGTAAAAAATCACAGTGTTAATAAAATACCACATCCAAACATCGATATACCGCCATCGCCGTAGGTAACATCCCTAGCTGGCGCCAACTCGTCGACAGGAGTCTCAGACAGCGCGGGCGGACGAGCGATCCCAACTCAACAGGGAAGGACGGTATTGATCACAACGTGTCCTGTCATTACTTTAATGCGTGTTGTTTTTGTTTTCCTGACAATACATTGGTTTCGAGAATAACAGCGAGGAAAAATGAGAATGATAATATAAATAACTAGTAGGTAACTAAAGTTAAGACAATTTTAAACGTCAAAAAAATGTATGGTTATGCAGACGCTAATCATTAAGTTAAGTCTAAGCATCGTTTATAGGTAAAGGAGTAGTTTTAGTGTAGACCTCTTAATTTATCGGCCGGCATTTCAAATTATGTAGATGGATAAATAGAGACAATTTTAATTTTTAAGGGGGCATAAAAAGTACCAGTAGAAGTTTGAAAAAATGGTTACATATTAAAAAAATTGAAAAATCATCTACTTTTCAATATTTGTAAATATGTGAGAACCATGTATCTATCACATAATTAATTTACCTGTCATTGCTTTATATTTAATTCTTTTTACCTATTATAGTATAGTAATTTTATTCTAGGTGCATCGCCTTCACATATAATTATATAATTAATGTATACTTATTATTGTAAAACATTTTAAAAGAGTAACGGTGGAGTTTCTTGCCCATTCTTCTCCATACGAAACTATCTTTTGGAAGGGGTAACTAGAATCAAATCTATTTTCTTAAAAATTTTGACGCTCAAAAGTGCCTTTTAAGTGCCTATTTGAAATAAATGATTTGACTTTGACTTTAACTTTGGGATATATAGGCAATTTAGGTCCTTTCAAAGAAGGTATGTAGTATTGTGGTATTTTTTTGTTGGTGACGGTTTAATAAAATTTAATTTTAATGTTTTTTTAAGTTAATGCTTTTATTTTTATTTTAATGATCTAATAAATTGGAATGTGTTTTATTTTAATGATATAATGACCTGAATAAATTTTATGTATTTGTGATTTGTATATTGAGACTTGGTGCCTGAGTAAATAAATAAATGAATATTAGAATGTTTTGTACCTGGATGCATTATTAAATTAAATCATGTAGGCAATCTGGGAATATAATTTCCTATTGTCCTGAGATTTCAAGTCTAAGTTAGATTTCTAATTACACATTTAAATTTTGAAGTTAATTCTATGGAAAATGTTTTCATTTATGTGATGTTCTTGGCAAACCCCTACCAGGCGCCAATAAGTCGTCAGGAGGTTGAAGGGTGGGATCCCGAGTCAACAGTAATGTGACATTATTGATCTTGCTAATGTTTTCTCTCCGGGCCCTTCGCGGCAGTTGCGGCTTTAAAGCTATGTTCTGTATATACATCTTAAAGTGCGGATCAGAAAAAATAGGGATTTCGGAGTATTTATAACATGATTAGAAAAACAAAATTTATACAGTGGTCAGGTAAAACAGCAATTTTAAATCATTAAATGAACAAGCATTGACAAAATCTTACTAAATATTTTAATGGTCTGGTTCATTCAATTAAAACATAATTAGTGGACGAATACCTCTGTCAAAGATTTAAGCTCACTAGCTGAAATGTGTAGCTGTAGAATGTGAAGTATTCTCCGCAACAAATTCCAAGGAGACCCGAACTACGACACTCAATTATCTAAATGTCTCTTTTTGCCATTTACATACTAGTGTTTGCTATCTTTGGTCACGTTGATCGACTTTTTTATCATTTGAAAATTTTATCATGGTGGAGGTTTTTTTTTTATATGTGCAACGATTTCTCTAGAAAAAAAAAATCATGGGGTAGAAAAAGCCCGCGGGGCGGTCCCTTAAATATTAACTTTGCTTCCGTCGTTTATGAGTTAGCTTCATTCATATTTTTTAATCAAAGTCGTCTATGTTGATGATGTTATTTTACTCACATAGCATTTATTATATACTGGAATATTTAAATAAAAACGACGATTCAGTGAAAAAGTAATGATCGATTGTAATAAACTTTCTTGACCTCTATCTTAGACATAAACAAGACACAATTATATAGAGCTTAGATTGACTATAGTGTTATTTGGTGTTGCCACAATAAGCTTACAACTTTCTAACAGCATTTGTAAGAGGTACCTACCACAACTAATAAGTAAAAAAAATCCAACTTAAAAAAAACAATTACAACGTGAAAAACTTTTAGCAAAAAACACCAATCGACTTCAAAAAATAACTACAAATATGTTTTGGAACATGATTTTAAAATGACTACCACATCTATATTTTTTTAAAGTCTTACGCGTATTTTTCTTGTTTCACGTAATAGGGGCCAAAAATGTTATGGCTTGTAGTGGGTAGTTCGCTGTCAGTACTTAACATATTGCCTATAAAGATAGTCCTAAGTTATTACTAAGTGTTTATTTATAGCTTTTTAGATATCCAGCAAGAATAGGTTCTGTACCAAACAGGATAAATAGAAGTTCTTAGGCAGGATTTTATAAAAAATAATAGCGATACACCACTGCTTCGCACGGCTTTTTAAAATAGAGCTCATGGATCTAAAGTACTTACAATATTCGCGGTAGGTGTGGTTCTTTCCTCAAAAGACCATTTCAGACACCAATTTACATGGTCTTCACATGATCTGACCAAGATTATGTCTGGATTTTAAAAGAGACTGTGACCTCTGAATTTGTTTCGGCCATTCTTCTCAGAGTAGTCAGATAGGAAACGCCGACCTCATCTAGTTTAAAAAATATGATTGACATGTAAAAATGTTTGTACAAACCTACTTACAGAAATGAAAACGGCACGGTTGGCGAAGTTGTTAAGCGATTGACTGCTGCGCAGCGTGTCGCGGGTTCGATTCCCGCACGGAACAAAATATATTTGTATGACCTACAAATAGTTGTTCCGGGTCTAGCTATTTGTGTATGTGAGTTTAAATGTTTGTAAACGCACCCACAATACAGGAGAAATTACAAGTATGGGGAAACGTTTTAAAAAAAAAACATTTAGCATCATCCCTTAGCGGGTTTCAATTCATTAAATGTAATAGAATTTATGATTAAGATCGTAGGTTTTTCAGGGTGTTTTCCTTAACCTTTTGAAATTTAAGACAGGCCCGCTTAGTAATAAATTATTAACTTATGTTGCCCTTAAGTGCTGTTCAAAGAGTTTGTCTTAAAAAAAAATGTGGACCACGTTGTGTATGGGAAAATGAATAAAAATAATATAAAAGAAATGATAAGTGAAGAAAACTACTTTTTTGTAAAAGCCATTTATCAAAATTGATTCTTAATAGCAGGTAAATGTGGCTTGTGTGTGAGATTAACCATTATTCTGAATTAATAATTTACTGCGTCAATTTGCAGTAACAAATACCATCAATTTATCAGCTTAAACATAAAGTAACGCCTGTATTCCCCGAAGGGTTGGTAGAAGTCTACCTATGGTACACCCTCATTTTGCCAGTTATTTTTAAGGCCCATGTAATAGGGGGCGAGCCTATTGCTATCAACCGGGCACAAATACAGGTTCCAAGCGGCTACTGAGGAATATCAGATGGAAAAGACCAATAACACTAGAGAGGTATAGGAACAGGTATAAAATTCACTCATGAAATTCACCATAGAAATAGGGGGAATCGTCCAACCAGATAGTTGTCGTATCTGGTGGGCAACTGCCCAACGTTTGATGTCGGGACGTTGTATATATGTTAGTTGCGCGGTAAACTCTGCTTGCGCGATGCAGGATTTTGCGTGACGTCAGTGTGTCGCGTAGGTCGCCTGTAGCATTGTAGATGCCGCTACAACACTTTGCCGGGGAATCGAACCCAAGACCTCATGCTCAGCAGTAACACTTCAACCACTAGAGGAAAGAGGGAGTGCTTTTTAAAAACTCGACGATAATATTATTAAAACATTGCACACATTATTTATGTATTTATTTGTTTAGGATCTCCAACAAAATGTACACGATACATGACACATGAAGAAAGAGCAACATCAGGTATTAAGCAGGTGTACTCCTTCACTTATAGGAGACCACAGCATACACAATAAAGTTAACAACTAAGCTAACAAAGTTTTATGAAGAGCTTTTCACAACAATCCCACTATAAGATAACCTGCTATTAAATCCCTAATACACATAAATTATCAACATTAAGTAGGTATAAGACTTAGTACACAAATAACATCAGGCACAAGATTTAAGCGCTTAATTAAATTCGGAATTAATTTAATTCCGCGATAAGCGCTTAACGCTCTTATAATTCCGGGCATAATATTATATGCAGAGTTGTCTGTGGCAATGATCTAAAAGGTTCAGTGGTACCAGTCATGGCTTAGCTAGTGATAAATGATAAATGATTTTATTTTTGTAAGTAGGTTTGTACAAACACTTTTACACGTCAATCAGATTTTTTTAACTAGATGAGGTCGGCGTTTCCTATCTGACTACTCTGAGAAGAAAGGCCGAAACAAACTTAAAGGTCACAGTCTCTTTTAAAGTCCAGACAAAATCTTGGTCAGATCATGTAGATTGGTATCTGAAATGGTCTTTTGAGGAAAGGACCACACAGATTGAGTGGACCTGTCCAGTCAATGCACGCATTTGTCAGTAATCGTGCAGCTCAACTCAGGAAGTCATTACTTAAGGGTCTCAAGACTGTCATTCAGCAATTTTATTATTGTTTTGTATGGTATATACCTAGTCTTTATGGATAGCCCGAAAGTCTGAGAACCAGTCTTACCAAAGGGTAACAACTTTTCAATTCATATTAAGTATTTTCTGATTGTATCTTCGACATTACTGAACATACATATTATCGAGACTCCTCCGTGCCTCGAAAAGCACGTTGAGCCATTGGTCCGGGCTGTCATTCGTAAATCATTGACCGTCTTCGGTGAAAATGGATAATGATAAATGTTAAATGATTTTATTTCTGTAAGTAGGTTTGTAAAAATACTTTTACACGTCAATCATATTTTAAATAAAAACTAGATGAGGTCGGAGTTTCCTATCTGACTACTCCGAGAAGAAAGGCCGAAACAAATTCAGAGGTCACAGTCTCTTTTAAAGTCCAGACATAATCTTGGTCAGATCATGTGAAGACCATGTAGATTTGTGTCTGAAATGGTCTTTTGAGAAAAAACCTCACTGATTGAGTGGACATGTCCAGTCAATGCACGCATTTGTCAGTAATCGGGCAGCTCAACTCAGAACTTCAGATATCAGCGTGTTACCAGTAAATGGGTTGTGGAGGTCAGATAGGCAGTCGCTCCGTGTAAAATACTGGTATTCAGCTGCTGCCAGTTAGAACGGAATCCAACGCCAACAAAGTTCGGAAAGGCTAGGTAGATTATGATGACACTAGCTTTTGCCGCGCCTTCGCCCGCGTGGATGTCGGAAATTATCCCCCGGGAACGTACTACTGGGATATAAAGTATCCTACATATTAATCCAGGTTATAAACTATCTGTGTTCCAAATCCCATCCGAATCCGTTGAGTAGTTTTTGCGTGAAAGAGTAACAAACATCCATCCATCCATCCATCCTCACAAACTTTCACATTTATAATATTAGTAGGATTTAGGCACGCTTTGTTCTACTTGCTAATTTTTTGGACTGAAATCCTTTAATATGAATGATGTAACGTGACGGTGAAAGAAAACAAAGGTAAATACGTTTATTAATAGCCAAGAAGTGACGCTTAGAAATAAATATAAAACAAAAAAAAACTGATGTGCTGAAGCTCGGCATAATGCTATGACTTATTCACAAAACAGAGCCATAGAGCTGGTTTTTAGACAGCAGTGATGATAAAATGCTCCTACATTGCTCGCATCAAGTGTATATATAAATGTAATCACACTAAAACAATCTTGTATATGTTCCCCCAAGGTCAGACAAAATAAGAAAGCCTACAGTCCCATTTTTCAAGAAAATCTTAAAGTCGCCTATCAACAAACGCGATGAGAGAAAACATAGAAGACTAGAGTAACTAAGTAAAAATAAAATAGGATCACGGAGTTGAATCGAGATGTTCACTTCGTACAATTACTCTACCACAAAATAGAAAGGATAGGTACAGAAGGTCGACTCCAATGACGAGTGAACACAGGTGCACGCATATATAAACGCGGACGTACAGAAACCTTATATAAATAGAAACATAAAAAAAAATGTCTTGTATCGTTCAAAAGTAGAATTTGTTTCGCATTGTGTATAAAAAAAAGACATTTGTTTTGTATTGTTTAAAGATTTTATTTTTTTGTTTTGTTTGATGAAGAAGATTTTTTTTAATTTTTTTTTTTCCTTATTTAAGTTTAGGTAAACAGTTTTTAATTTTTGAAAGCTTTTAAATAGCTACTGTAGGCATTAAATGTTAATTACTTAGACTGTAAGCTTGTCGAAGAAAATCTAAGACTATCTCAAACAAATGCCAGTAGCGAGTGCACATGCACTCGTTGTACGTGTCCATGTGTGCCTGCGTTGCCGTTTGTTGTACAGTGCCAACCTTCTGTAGCAATCTATTTTATGACTATACAGAGAAAAGCCGAGAAAAATGAGTGAACAAAATAAAGTAGAATGGACTAGCTCGTATACAGCTGATTGGAAAGCTTTGGGTTACATTCTGCAAATCTTTGTATTTGTTTAGCAAGTAGATTGGCTAAGGAGTATGTATTAATCGTGGAAAACTGTTTGATTTAGACAGAACTTTTTAATGTAAAAATGCTTGTTCTAACTTTAAATAACGTTGCTTATAAATTATTAGCGTCTAATTAACCATACACTTTTGACGTTTTGAAGTCTATTAACTTTAAGCAACGTTAATAATTAAGAGGGAGCATGTTTGACAGTCTGTGCTGCTATAGTTCTTGTATTTAATTAAATACTTTTTAATTTTTTTTTTTTTTTTTATAATTTAAAGATGTTTTCTAATATGGATTACGTGTTACCTGAAATACTTTTTAATTTTATTGAATTAAACATTTATGATTTGTATCCCAAACGCACTAATCGATTTCTAACGTAACTATTATTATAGTAGGTGGTAGTACAGATACCACCAAATAAATAGAAATGGTGTTTCGAAACTATACACCCTGAATATAATAACTTAGAACCCTAAAAAATATGGGCATTTCGACCCAGAATTATAAATTAGTAGGTACCTCAAAAGAAAGCAACACATTTGAGTGTGACCTAAAATCGTTCACAGCTCTCATTTCTGGCTCATCTTCCTACAGACCTTTGACATTAAATTCGGTGATTAGCAGTAATTGAGCTCCCCGGTGTTAGGGTTAAGTGAGACCCAAATGTCAGTCATTATAGCGAAGACGCCTTGATGGGAGCACGACAGGAATAAAACTTTTTATTACTAGGGATTACAGTTCAAAAAATAATAAAACTCTCCATTTCATGATGGCCAATCGTTGCCCCAACTGCTTGAGTTTTATAGCAGGCAAGGGATTATGTCAGGATTATTGGCAGTAAAATTGGAATTGAAAAATTAGGTTTTCGGGACAATAAAGTAAAAAATAAAAACTGTTACGATCATCTCTACTACAGTCCTCACCAGATTCACCTATATTTTTAGACAGAGTCGCCAACAATTACGTAAGTTTGTAATAATACTGAAATAATAATTTACTAATGAAATGAAATGAGATTACCGATCTAAGTATTTGCAAGCGTGGTTTGCTGGTCTCTTTCAAATAATGTGTTTCATGAATAAAAAGTGGTCTGGTTGGTATCGGTTTTTGCGAAAAGATAAACTTGTGCTAAAGTAGTTTCTAAGTACATCTATCTAACTTAAATGCCCCGTTGCTCGTGGTTGTAAGCGTAACTGTTGAGCGTGGGGTCCCGGGTTCGATTCCCAGGTCGGGCAAAGTGTTATGTGTTATGTAGCAGCCCGTAGTTTTAAAGTTGGTGGTTTGATAACCCCGAGCCTCAAGCTGTTGGTCGTGCGCCTGATCTCCACCGGTCGTGTCGGATTGCCGTCCCATCGGAGAATGACAGTCAGAGAACAGGAAGTGTGTGTATGCGCATACACTTGTGAACTATAATGTCTCCTGGCTAATCTCCGTTGAGATTGATTGGTGACCGTGACCGAAATTTAAATAAAATTTGGTTTTCTCTTGTTACAGATGGGGACATGGGCCAATTCAAAACATAGGTTGTGTGTAGAGATTCATAATAAAGAAATATATTCGTTTTACAATAGAACGTGCAAGTGACTGTGTTCTTATTCAATTAGTATCAAAACAAGTGCATAGAATTAATTAAACAACAAATTATTATATAAAAGTAATGTTATTAGAAAATACAATTAAAAATTAACCCAAAAATCAGAGTTAAAAATTGTTTGTATGAAGCGTGAATAATGAAATTGAGTGTGAGCGCATACCGCGCCCATGCGTCTGCGCATAAGAAGATCCTGACGTCATCGTATCAGCAACACTATGGGAGCACAGCGGCGCCTCCTATCTGCAACCCTCTGCAACCACCCAACTTTACACCACAGGTTAGTGACTTAGATAGTTTAGTTTTACATCCAGTTTTTTTATGCTATATCTATTTAGGTACTTAGTAGTTACGTATTTATGAAGAAAGCTTTAAAAATATATATTTTATGGAATATTTAATAGGTGCCGTATGATCTAGGAAAATAATACATTCTCACATTACATCTATTTTCTTAATATCCCTCGGCAAACTTCGTGTTTCGTCAGACGTCGGATTTCTGTCAGTTGCCCTTGTCTGCACCAAGTGCAAAGGGCAACTGATAGAAATCCGATGACTAACGAAACACGAAGTTTGCCGAGGGACATAAAGAAAATAGTTGTACTGTACAATATTATGTTCACCTACGAGTATTTTAATTGTTTTACGTTACCTAATGAACTTTGATAATCTACACAATAGTTTATATTTTTTTTTTAAACTTAAAATAAACGGAGAAATATTTCATAAGCAATTCCGAAAATAAAATCAACCACATTTATTAACAGACCATATTTTTATAACAGCACTGAATAAATCTGCACCATTTTATAAATCAGTATGGAGGAAGGCTGCCATTTGCATTTTTAATTTAAAACGTCACTAGGTTTTTCTCGGGATAGCGTGATTTTTCTTCTTTAATTTCATTTCCCATTATATCTGGAAGCGTGCGAATGACACTACGTCTCTGGTATAGACTTATAAAATGACAAAAAAGTGGTATGTTTTGATGGGAAAGGGTATCTGTATTTTTTCCGTAGTTTTCGTTAAAAATGGAGGTATTGTACTTATCTTGGTTTCCTTATTTTAACATACCTATTATTAGCAACCACTGTTCATGTGGTAGGCAAATTTGAATGTCTTTCTTTTTTCATACTTTATTTGCAGTGATTTATTTAAATACTTTACAGAAGCTGACACTATTTCATTTCTTGGTTTGTTTATCTTTAATTAAGAAATTGTGAAACTAAGCAACTGCAATACATCCATTACGGATAGGCGCTTTATTAACCACGGATAGCTTTACCCTATCTTCAAACAGTTTAATTCTATTCACAAAATCTTACACTACTTGAAAACTATCAACTCCTTCACTATTTCATATTCTACTTTGCCAATATCTATAGTCACAAAGTTTCCAGACTCGCAGTAAAGTTGCTAGGTGAGTCGACTAGTAACTTGTAACACAGGCCTGAGTTTTGCCTGTCTTGTTCTTGAGTGAACTACATCGTACAATATTGGATTTCCTTATGTATTGTGTAACACTGTACCAGATTTGAGCTACTGTTTGTTCTCGATTGTTTGATGTTAGGTGATTTTGGCGTGACTTACACTTGGTTTTTGAATTGAGAGTTTTGAAGTTGAAAACTTGTCAAACTCTACTTGAGCATTATTTAAGAGAGGCCGATGAATCACCGTATGTGATGCTCAAATGTTAACGAGTTCTCAACTCAAAATGTTCAACTTAGAAACCAGGTGTTAGAAACCTACATTTTGTAATGAATAGCAATCTATCTAGCTTTCTGGCTAATTGATGGACTTCTTGATAATTTATGAGGATCTGAGGGAAGTTGAGGGTGAAGTTCCTACGTAAACGTAATCTTCATCAGGCTAAATCAGGGCAAGCCAGATCAATTCACTAGTTCTCCTGAACAATGACCATTCTATGCACAAGAAGACTCAAAAGCTCCTTAGAAAATATACGTGACTACTATCTGTCCAAGATCATATAATGTCATTAACCCCCGACGCAAAAAGAGGGGTGTTATAAGTTTGACCGGTATGTGTGTGTCTGTCTGTGGCACCGTAACTCTTAAACGGATGAACCGATTTGCATGCCGTTTTTTTTTTATTTAAAAGCAAGTTCCCTTGCGCCGTCTCAGAGATGTTTTATCAAAATCGATTCAGCCGTTTCAAGGTCATCAGCTCTTTTTTGTGTTTGGGGTTTTTTAATGTTACCTATTATTTTAATGTATTTATTTTGAAATATTCATTGAGTCTCAAAAATTCGCCAAAAATGTGCGCAATATGGATGGAGACGATGGAGTTATAGAACTATGGAGAAGTGTCTTAACGCTGTATGAGCATGCGTGTCCCATCACCAGCAGTTCGATGTCCAGCACGCACAAGATAGATGGAAAGCAGCACATGTAGTAATTTTTTGCTCCGTTGCGCGTTGGTATAATTGGTGTATGGCGTTTGAGTAGGAAAAATAAATTGTAAATTGTATTAAAAAGTAAATTTCTTTAGAATGAATAGATTCTGTATATAATATTTTTTTTACTAAAACTTTATGCGCAAGTATAAATAACTGTACAAAGGCGGTTATAATGCCTTAGGCATTTTCTATCAGTCTACCTTATGGTAATGCAGTGACAAAATATGGGAGGTCCAATCTGATAGAAAAGACAAAACGCATTAAAACAGAAAAATAAATAAATACATACAAGCATTATGATGGTCATAAAAAACGGGGTATAATAGTCTAGTCATCTTAAAAAATAAAGAGTTTTAACATGATTACAAAAACTCATTAAAGTACCAAAGAATATTTGAATGAAAAGGCAAATAAATCTCACCGTATTGAATGGTAGGCTTTCAGCCTTGCAGTCATCTTTCAGCGAAGCACTTAGGCACAAGAGTTTGATAGATCGCTGGGACTCAAATTTCTTATGTAGCAATTACCGTGGCTTTTGCTAAGAGTAACTTAATAATGTTTGTAATTATTCTGTTTTTCGTTTTTTTATATGTTTTGTCTGGAGTTGGAGAAAAGAGTTGATGAATCTTAGTTAACCTTCCAAAATACTAAATTACTTCTTTCTAAGTAATTCAACTCAAAAGAGAGTTGAAATACTTTGAAAGAAGTAACTTAAATGTTTGGGAGTCTTTAAAGTACTAATGGATATGTAAATACTTAATTTTTTAAAGCTTTCTGTACTAAAACATACTCTAACGAAAAATTATATTAGACTAGTTATTGCCCGCGGTTTCGCACGATTAAACGTCGGAGATCGCCTCACACAGACATACTTCCGGGATAAACAGGCTATGTTCTACCTTTGTGCTCAATTTCATCCATGTCGTTAAAGCGTGAAGCTACTATGTCTGTTATTAATATGATTAACATATTTTTCTGCTCATTAGTGCAGATATTTTGTGAAATGGTCGTAAATAACATTGATTTTGTATTAATCCATTAATAGTTTAGTGTTATTTAGACTCTTTTGTTTATTCCCAAAATAATTTATTAAACAATAAAATTCTTTAATAAACTTCCTTAAATGAAAGACTAGACAAAAAAAAAACAGCTAACCCTTTGCTTTGCGAAGAAAAACAAATATCACACCGATGTATCGTTTTGTAACACTTTTTCCTGCGATCATGATATCAGCGGTGATAAATCTTTTGAAAGTGGAAAGATATAACGTTCCATTCTTCACTTTGTAAACAAAACCACTTTCAGATTACATCCCAGGTGACGTAGAATAGAAAGTTGGTATGGCAGGTATAAAAGGGTTATTTTTATTTAAGGCGATGTTCTAAACACTACTATAACGGCCTGCTAATAAAATTATTAACTTAATGTGAGAATAGCACAGGGTTAGGACGTTAGCTACGCCGTAACACCATGCTACGACTGCTACGAAATCGTAGCAAATTGAATCACCTAATTTTACGTGTCAGCTCTATGGAGCTACTTATGTATTCTCTTATTATATAGAACTAGAGACCTCACATAATTTTTTTAGCACCCTTTAGGAAAGGAAGATAGACAAAATAAACTCGAAATAAAACACTGCCTGACAACTAAAATAGATTAAACTACAAAAATAATTAAAAATAAACAAGTGACAGTGAAGATCTAGGAATGCTAGTCTATCAACGAGTGATGACTCGAAACGAAGCAATCTGAACAAGGCCTTCCGAAGGGAAAAAGAGTGCATTTTATGAAATGACGCTAAATTGCTCCAATTTCGTGCGAGTTCAAAGCGCAGAGAAAGCTTCAGCCACTAACTGGTACTTTTTTAGTCCTTTTCTTTTACATTTGGTTCGTTTAATTTGAAAACTGATGCTATCACGAAATCTCGTAAGTTTGGATTTTGAAATTAATATTGTTCAGTTTTTTCTTGTTGGTTGATGAAAAATGCTGCAAAAGTTGATATCGAACCAAAACGAACTCAGGAAAAAAATACTCGTTAATTTATGTGTCCAATAAAACATTCATTTGCAGCACAAAATCATCAAAATCAAAATATTTTATGTCACAAACATACATGGGTACTTATTAAACGTCAGAAGCTAGGTGCACGGCAAGAAACTCCACGGTTACTCTTTTAATTATCACGAGCTAATAGTAATCCACAGTTGGACATACGCCTGCCCAATAAATCGTTAATGAAATTATATTGGGCCTTGATTTTGATAAACCATGATTGTATACATTTTGCATGCCTTACGGTAAAATCACTTGAAACATGTAACAGTGTTTTCTACAAAAATAAATAATTTGATTTGATATCTATCTATCTACATATTTGTATTCTATAAATGTAGAATACTGGCGACCTGCTCCTGCTTCGCACGGTTTTTACGACTTCACAAAATATTGAGATTTCTTTGTTATACGGGTGGCAGGGACATCGACACTGGGCACGCCACAATTGCGGCGGTAAGTCCCCTCTTTGAGGAGTGGCTTGAGAGGCTTGACGGGGTCCGATAGGGCCGATGCCTGCCAGGGTCGCGGATTGTTCGAAAGAGTCACCGTGGCCCTGGCAACCAGGCAACTGAAGGAACACGGGTGGGTTTTAGTCAGTAAGAGTCAGATACTTCCCTCTCCGCCCAGAGCGGGAGAAGTCATTTCATTTGATGATTTCCCACCCAAAAAAATAAAATATGACTTCGACGCACAACTTGTTACCATCGATTCTGAACCCCCTTGCGTTGAAATGCTTCGTCAGTTATTAAAAAAATAAATTGCTATTCCATGCATTTTGATCTCGTACGTATTGCACTTTTCAATGAAACAGCAGTTTTTTTTTTTGATAAGCGACTGTAATTGTCTACGCTAGGGTCTACAATCATTTGCTGAATTCATGGTTACATTTGCAGGTCGATGTCCCTACTACCTTGCATGTAAGTTTAATATTAACGTATTATACACTTAAACCTTCCGAAATAAATTATCTAAATGATGGTGAATACATCATCAAAATCTGTTGCATAGTTTAGAAGAACAACGCGGTCACACAGACAGACTCAAAAAGTGACTTTAATTTATAATATGTATATAGATATCGTATTTCCAGAATGATTTCAAATAGGCCCAAAAAAATCTGGACTGTACAAAATTAATATTCATGCTGACCTTTAAGGACGCTATCACATTTTTCCACAAATATCAGTGCTTTTCAGGTACCATTTTAATGAAATAGGATCACTGTTGCGAGGACATCTTGGTGTCAACTTAAAGATAATATATTCATCTCCAGAATGAACCCACAAAAATGGTATAGCCCCATACAAAATTTTCATAAAAATAGGTTTTAACCATCACAATAACACCAACAAATTTAAAAAGATGGGGTCTGATTAGGAACCAGTACAGCTAAATCCACTGCATTGTTAAACTTAAAAATAAAAATAAATTGTTGCTTATATAGTCCTCTATACCGTTAGCTAAATATTTTGTAGGTAAACAAATAACTTGTTCATTTATGAGAAAAAAAAGAAACGGCCTCAAATTTCTCCATACATTTTCTGCTTGCGGTTCGTCACTCCGCGCTCGGACGCGCTCGTGGAAGCACGGGTGTATCAATTTCTGGCAAAAAAATATTACGTAAAGAAGTGTGTACTGTATTGTATACTGTGGTTTGACGAAGTTGATGCTTTTTCGGAGATTTCTGATGGAGACGCCAGTACCAATAACTATTTACTACCAGAACTAGTTGACCCTTGATACGCGAGGTCTATGAATCTTAAAAATCATAGCTCACACATACGCACAAACATACTGACGGAAACACATAATGCGTAAAAGGTTCAACAATATTCCGTTGGATATGGTTGGATAATCCACTTTTTTTTTTTTTAAATCAAATTTTTCACAGTAAGGTACACTACTGTGTACATTTTGCGCTTGTTAACCTGCTTTTATACGATATAGTATACTTTTTGCTACCTACTTTTGTTTTAATTTTTATGAAAAATACTGAGCACGCGCCCCAGTCTCAGTAAATAAAATACTTACTGTTTTCGTAAGGGAATGATTATTTTTAAATAACACAACGAAAATCTAGGATAAACTCCCACGCTAGTATTTGATTATGTAATGCTCCAACAATTGTCAGCAAAAATAATATTTACAAGTACTTACATCTTTTCTAACTAAAAGTAGCTTGGGCGATAATCGTAGGTGATCCTTGTAATAGTAAAATGTTAGGGTCCGGTCGTTAGTTTCCGTAAGAATATGGTATTTAATCCACATGGCTAGCGCTTGAAATTTTTGAGTACCTACCTACGTAATTATTATTATGAATAATTTTATTTCACAATAAACATTCCATACATTGTTAGTAAATAATACTTCTATGTTAGTAAAATTATTATTTATTATTATTGTTTGATGAATTTCAAAAATATTAAAAACATGACTATCACGCAGATAGTACTTAGTCACAGTTACCAAAATTAGATTGCAAACTTACAACTAACTTTACTCAATGAATACCAGTAAAATTAAAAAAATAATACCTTCAGGTACCAAGATTAGATAAGTTACCTATAAAATCGAGCGGGCAGCGGTTTCAATGTGTGCGTGCGCGTAATGTTGTTGTGTTGCGACTCAAATGCCTAAACTTCAGTGTTTCAAAAATGTGATAGCGTCCTTAAGTGAAATCCTTAACACAATAAATAGTTGTTGAATAGAAAAGCCCTTGAATGGAAATAAATGATAAAAGCGAGTACCTGTCGAGTTAGGTCGCCTTATCCATTTGACGAAGGTTCAAAAATATTGAATACTAGCTGCGCCCCGCGGTTTCACCCGCATAAGTCTCGATTGCGTGAGAATATTGAGATAAAAAGTATGTTATGTCCTAATCCAGGTTATGGTCCACCCATGTGCCCAATTTCATCTAAATCTGTTCAGCTGTTTTAGCGTGAAAGCATAACAAAAAAACATACAAATATACATAAAATCAAATCTTTTCTCTATAAACTATTAGTTTAGAAAAAGGAAAATATTACTAAAGAACTAACATTGTTGTAGTAACATAACATAACATCAAGCCTGTAATCTCTGAAGGGTTAAGCAGAGGTTTACCCATAGTAAATCTTCTAATACGAGTATATAAAAATCTCAAATCTCAAATCGTTTATTGCTCGTGTCACAGTGTTTGTTATCGAACTCCTCCGAAACGGCTTGACCAATATTTATGATATCTTTTTGTGTATTTTGGTAGGTATGAGAGTAGGTCGTAAAGTATTTTTCATACCGCTGCGGGTGAAACCGCGGGGCGCAGCTAGTAATTATATATATTATATATGTAACAAGAGCCTATTGCCATCAACCGGACACTAATCCAGACTCCTGGCTGCTTCTTAGAAATTTCAGATGAAAAAAACCAATAACACTCTGCCCGACACGGGAATCGAACTCAGGACTTCATGCTCAGCGATAGCGCTAGCGACCACTAGACCAACGAGGCAATATGGGTAGGTGTATTGAATAAATAAAAAAGGTAATTATTACTAAAGAACTAAGATTGTGGTAGTTCGTAGTAGTTTATGGGTGTTCAGGTGAAACCTCAACTGTAGCCCGCCAAATACAAATTTTCTGTGTGTTTTTGGAATTTGCAGCTCTGTCTCAAGTCGTATGTTGATCAAAATGCAATTTGAGACTGTAGGAATGTTAAATTTATTGAATTATACTCATCAATTTCATATCAATCGTTAAACTTTGGAAATTCGTTCCACCTAAGAACTTTTCAGAATATTTCATATGAAAATTCTTAGGTGGAACAAATGTCCAAAGTTTGACGATCGATATGAAATTGATGATTATTATTCAATAAATACATAAAACATTCCTATAGTCGCGAATTTCATTTTGATCAACATACGACGTAAAACAGAGCTGCAATTTGCAAAAAAAAACCAAAGAAAATTTGAATTTGGCGGGCTACAGCTGAGGAATCCCCTTAAATGAAAACTTGTGATACAATAAGACGAATTGTAAAGTTTTGTATACTTATTATTACTTTTTTTCTGTCCACATTGAAAGGCTGCTTTAGTGACAAAGCACAACTTCGTAACTTCGTTTAAAAGTTGAAAATGTTAATAAAATGCACTACGTGTTGGTTAAAAGACTTCGAACCTACTTGTTACTCTTCTTGTCTCCCTTTGTATGTCACTGATTTTGTTTAAATAAGGTTTAAAATCCCGCAAATATTCGTACAATTAGCTTAGTTAGAGAGAGTAATTGTTATAAGCCTCCCTCTTCTTCTTTTCGTTTCGACGGTATATTTATTTTGCATAAACTGTTTGGGCCCAACATGTGGTGATGTTTATTACGGTATCATAGGCGTTGTTCAGATTGCCAAGGGTACAGATGAGCGGACATGTGGGACACTCTAGTAGATGGGACATGGTCTGTTCAGGAGAACCGCACTCGTCAAATGTAATGACTATGTTCCTCAAAAGGTCAAAAAGATTTGTCTTCCTTCAAAAAATCAAGCAATATTCGAATCATGTTATATTTAGAATATGTCTCAGAATTCAGGTTTTTTATACTAATCGAAAATGGGGAAAAGACTTTCGAAGCGTTTTTAAATTACTATTCCCCAGGGTACATTTTGTCAATTAATGATAGCTTAGTCTGAGTTTTGGGAATAAACGATCAATTCAGAGAATATAATAGATGTTAAACGACGCTTCGGAACGAATTCAGAGAGATTTCAGTTCTTAGAAATGTTTTGAGACGTTTTTTTTTTTATTTATTAGGAACAACACACTGCTACTTTAAGCAATATAAAATAAAAACATAGTAAGTATCGGCAGGTACGTACTGCAAAGAGTTTACCTGTACGCACATGCTGTCTATGGATAGTGGGGACTGCACAGCACAATCCATTATTTAAATCAATACAATCTAAATTGCCGTTAACAATGTTATACAATGTGATTGCTTCTAATTGTTTACATCTAGAGCTGACCGTCAAAATCCTGTATTTACTGAGCACCTGGTTCTAAGGCAGATAAGGTTTGTGACACCTGTACTGTATTGCACGAAGAAATCTATGTTGGATGTTTTAAAGAGAAAGAAAAGAAAGAAGGAAAACGTAACAACAACAAACAACAAGACATCGTCACAACAACAAACATGAAAAAATGACAATGACAATGTATTTGCCGTAGTACGGGTTCCAGCTGGATATGGCATATTCGAGCTGGGAACGGACAATGGTTTTATACAGGCAGATGTACTAAGAGGTCCACTGAAAGTAATTTTTCTAGTAACTTGTTATCTTTTTTTCCCTGGTATCAGTCATAAGTTATTTATTCATTTGTTTAACTTAGGTACAATAATAATGGTATGTAAAGATAATAAAGAATACGCTATATTATGCCAGAGGGCGGAAAAATGTTTGTAATTAAGTAATCAATTCGTATATCCAATTTGTTATTCTCTAAGGTAGGGAAATTTTGAATTAATATTAAATTTATTCAGAATTAAAATGAAATGTACATAAATAACATCTTATACCTAATTTATTATTAAAATAAATATAATTATAATATCCTAACTAATTAATTGAATGAATTAAGAACATCAACATCAAAGTCAAAAATATTAAAATCGGAACACGGGAGGGCTCATATAAAAATTAAATGGCTTAATTAAAATAACTGAAAACTAAACCATTTCATTTCATGATCTGACCAAGATTATGTCTGGACTTTAAAAGAGACTGTGACCTCTGAGTTTGTTTCGGCCTTTCTTCTCAGAGTAGTCAGATAGGAAATAAAACTTACAGAAATAAAACCATTAATCATTTATCATTAAAAAGGGTCATTTTACTAATCATTATAAACAACTTTTAGTAAAGGACCAAACCCGAAATTGCGAAAAAAAACTCTGCTGTTTCCTATATTTTGCTGAGTTATGCGAACATTGGAGCAGCTGATTTCTGGTCCCATAGTATAAGTTGTCTTTACAGTGAAACCTTTTTAGGTTTTCATTTATTTCATTAACATCTAACAGTTTTTAAAATAATGTATGATTAAAGTTGTTTTTCCTAAACATTCTATAAAGGATCTACAAGAAACTTTCGTTGCCATTCTTTCAGCTTATGTACCTATTTCTATCTGGGAAAAGATTTTACATTCTCACCTTCCGCTTGCCGATAAAACGTAGAGCTTTCAGACCCACCAAATCCCACTACAAATAAAATAAATTATTCTAGAATATTTTTTGTAGCTCTCAAAGTGTACATCTTTGAACAATGCATAGTGACGTCAGAAACTAAGATTTTCTTGCACGTCACCAACAATAATAATTATGTATTAAAGCGAAAGTAACTCTGTCTGGTTGTTAATTTTTCACGCCTTTAGGCCTGAACGGATTACCATAAAATTTGGCACACAAGTAGACTGGGACAAAGTATATATTTTTTCAGGTACGTTTCCGTGGCATAATTACAGACCACAACGCGTGTGGAGCCGCGGGCAAAAGCTAGTATAAAAATACTTAATAATAAGCTTAGGTTTCCTATGTGAGTAACATTTCACATTTTATCGGCATGGTTCAGAAGAGCCTGTGTACAGGGTACTTGCAGAATAGTGTTGTTATGTTTATTGCTCAATTATCGATACAATATACAGGTAAAATTTTACAGGTATGTAGTTTCCTTGCTGTTGCCAAAAGATATGCATTTAGATAGTATCTACCCGTTAAAATGGAAACGGTTGCATTAACGGCTACAAAAACTGGACTTTTATTTTATCGGTAAATCTTCCTTTACTGTACCGTAACCAGTACCGATATGAAAATTTTGCAATAAATTAAATTAATGCATCTTACCTAATCCCTAAAATATCTGAATCAGTTTTATGTTTCAACCTTAATCTCACTTTCGTGAGTCAGGCACCACCTTCTTAACCGAGAATGTTTATCCTGTGGTTAAAAGATTGGCAGGTAATAAGCAAGGCACCATCCAGGAACCACCGGGCATATACTATCATACTACTACTAGTGGAGCCTCCATACCCAAAAGGTGCTAAATCCACCTGGCTCTAGCCCTACAAAGAAGCTTACTTTTTTGGCGGGATCTACAGCGCCACATGCGAACTACATATCATCCTAACGTCACGCAAAATCCTGCATCGCGCAAGCAGAGTTTACCGCGCAACTGACATAAAATATTTACAACGTCCCGACAACAGAGATCCATATACCCAGATACAACACCCGTCTGTTCAGAGGATCCTCTCCCTTTTCTATGGAGGATGAGTGTACTTTACGCCCTATTACTCATATCTCCATACTTTTCACATCGATATTAAAACAACCGATACTCCCACAGCACTAGCTTAAAGAGTACTTACAAAATGCATGAGTGCGGTAACAAGTTACTCAGCCACCAACTTAGTTTGCTAAGTCTGTGTGACGGCGGGGACATTAGCATAGCGATTGGATAGGCAGCAGGTTCATTGGATGCTGTTTGAAAACTATGCACGTTTTTAAATAGGTCAAGGTCGCCGATCATTAAGCATTCTGGTCGCTTTATTGACTTCTTTGAATTTACGTTCATGAACGTTGGGTTATTTTGAATAGTTTAAATACTGGATGAGATTGACAATTTCAAGCTCTGGTCCCAGTGAAGAGAATCCCGCGCGGGATGCGGGACACAACTGCGCACGTCGATTGGTTTAATGATTAGGATTACGCGAATATTCGCGCTAGTTTGAACACCTCCATAAAAGCTAGTTGAAACAATCGCTGGGAGTGAATGTCGTCCCGCATCTCGCGCGGGATTCGCTTCAGTTTGAAGCTATTGTAATTTTCTGTCTTAATTTGTTGAATGGGTACCGTCAAACGGGGTGAATAGGAATGCAAAGGTGAATCGAGACGAAACTTTAAAAGAATTTTAACATTGAAATAATATGGTTTGTTATAATTAAATATTGAGTGCACTTTTTGGCAACAAACTATATTACACCTACATACCTTATTTTTACCTACATTATATGATACACTGTTAATCATGAACTGCTTGGTTGGGATATAAATTTCCAGAAAAATTCTAAACTTTTCGATTCGTTAAGCTGTTGTTTAGTTAAAAGCCCAGACTACTACATATTTCGACCACACTCTGTGAAATTCTAAACAATAATACTGAAATACATTTATTATTTCAATATTTAGAATATTTTCCTAATAATTGCCACCTCATTGAAGCAAACTCCTATTCAATTGAAACTGATATTCTGAATAGTGACCACTTTATACATAAAACGATCTAGAATATCTTACTCAAAACCTGACCACTCGTCAAAATGACTACTTATTTCAGCGACATAACGTGAATTGATTACACTCACACATGGAAAACTTTTGTAAATACGAAGTAGGTACCTCCATAAATCACAAATCCGGGCTCCTTTCAGCGCCATTTTGTTTTTAATTCAATTTTCCTTCAAACCTTTGTGCTGGATTCCGGGAAAGCCTTTGATAGCGACCGGTACTGACGTTTATATAACAGGATCAACTTCGCAGGTATTCAGATGTTGGCAGAGTCCAATTTTATTTTTGATTTTTTTGATTTACACGCAGTAAAATAAATACAGATATATGTTAGTATTGAGTACAAACGTACTGCTTATTTCTTAAGAAATTTCTTCCTGCAGACCTGCGAAAAGAGAAATGAAAGCGAAATGTAGACAATAGTGTGTGAGAACAACAAGAGAAGAATTTGATTGATTGATTTTAATCGGTGTATGGTACCTATTAGGTACATAGCTACTCCAGAGGGGACATTGCCGTATTGTTAAGAACATTCGCATTTTTCTTGGTATACTAACAGCAGTACATACAACGAATACTGAATGGTGGTCATTCGGAATATATAAGTGAAGATTCACATTATAGAAGGGGGCTTCCGTAACCTTTCTAAGGAAACGGTTCTGGAGGGTCTGCATCTTATGAAGATGGCGTGGCTTAGCGTGTGCGAATATGACGCAGACATAGGTCATGATGGCACGGATGATCGCGGGGTAATGCGTAATTTGCACTTGAGTGATAATTTCCTGCGGGCGGTTAATATAAAGTGGAGCCACCAAGAGCGAAAGACGCGCGCAAACGAGCCGTCTTTATGTGCTCACTGAAGTTAAGGTGGTGGTCGAGGATCACACCTAGGTATTTAGCTCGCTTCTTGTAAGGAATCGGCTTGCCATATATAGTGATCGGACTAGACGAACGCTGCGATTCGTCGCGCAGTATTTATATTGCGAGCAAGATCGACCCGCTCATCTGCGATTGGTCAATGTAAATATTTTTAGGTAATTCTCCTACGTCTAATTAAAATTGTGAATATAAACTAGCTCTTAAAATATAATTTAAGTAATCAATCCAAATATTGTTTCATTTTATCTCCTGACCACTGGTAAAATATAATTAGATTACGTCACAGTAGCGCCACCTAGTGTCATTGACATTTGGTGCATGGAGCTTAGCCGTCGGATAGGCTGTCCGTGACAACGCATAATGAACTTAGTTCACTAACTTAGTAATTAGTGAAATGTTTAATTACTGACTTAACTCGGCAGACTCAGGGCCTGATGTGAATTGACTGTTTTTAGTGTCAGGGATTATTAATGGAGTATACATTTGAATTAAGAAACGATTTAATTAAATGAACTGGTCCCTATGCCAGGGAGAAGGCCTGGGTCCTAAGTTGATTTTGTGTGAATGTGAAGTCTATAAATGAAAAAGAAATGTCGTTGACAAGAATCTGAGAGAGATTCCGTATTTTAAAGAACATTCGCATTCTAATCCATCTCAATCTATCAAAATACCCTCAATTCACCTACATTTTAACAAGTTTTTGACAATGTTTGTCACTGAGATGAGTTTGGGACCAGATTTTTACTTTTTTAAATTACGTTACTTGGCCTTCAGATATCTTTTTAAATTAATCAAACCAGTAGTCTCATTTACCAACAATTATAACAAAAGTCAAGTGTGATCATTAGGGCAATATATTCGAGTCGTTCAATATGTGGATCATTTTTAATATCATCACACAAATCCTGGCCGTCTACATCTCCCCAGCTTGCCCAAATCTGATCGAACAATATTGAATCATTTTCGTTCAGCACCACTCCCTGAGAACTTACCCATATCATTAATATTAATTCTTAATTTTGATTTCCCGCCATCATTAACAACATAATCCCAAATCTCATCCATATCCCGCTTGCTAAATCCGTAAATATCTCCACTAAATTCAACACAGACGTACAAGCCACTTAGTAGTACACACAAGTGTGGCCCAAAGTGGAATTACTAGGGAAAGTCAAACACATCGGGACAAAGCCTCTTATCTCCGTTTTCACTAACACTAAGAGAATATGAATGCCTAAATGAAAGCGCGCTGTCGAATTTTCAACACTACCCTCAGCGCGGAATGTTGAAAATCCAACAGCACTATGTCGTGGCTGCGACAGGGCGAATGATGTATTGGCACTAGAGATACACTCAGACTTGATTCTTAAGGCTAGTGTGGGTGGACTATGCTTAAGATAAAGGGTCTTTTATGAAATCACAATATTTTTGACTTAGGTATCTATAGAGTTATGAGGAACAAACAGGATGTAAAGTTCGCTCATATCTCCATAGAAAAGGAAGGATCGACCAGACGGGTGTTGTGTCTGGTGGGCAGCTGCCCGACGACGTTGTTTAAATGCTAGTTGAACGGTAAACTCTGCTTGCGCGATGCAGGATGTTGCGTGACGTCAGTGTGATGCGTAGTAGATGCCAAGTATTATTTATATATCTATTAAAATGCTTCATGGCAAATATAACATTCGTCATTTTTAATGTTTGTCATTTGTTTCACTGAATGGAAAAGTCACAATGGTACTTGCCCGAATTTGTACCCATAACCTCGTGCATGAGAGGCCAGGCCTTATTCACTGGGCCATCACGCCTATGAGTTTATCTTGGATGCTATTGACATCGGTGAAGTAAAACACTGTTAGGAAACCTGGACTTATAGTTAATATAAGTCTGAAATCGCTAACCCGACATGTGCAAGCGTGGTGATCAATGCTCATGCCTTCTCTGTATGAGAAGAGGCCTTCGCCCTGCAGAGGAACAGTAACAGGCAATTTTATATATTTTATTATGTTTATATAATTTCCATACAAGTTCATATGTAGGGAAAATCGAAAATAAGTCGATAGTCTGTTCTTGAACGTGTTGACAAATTCTATTAAGGGGTATCCTTTGTGGTAGCCCACTTAATTCAAATTTTCTTTGGTTTAATATTTATTGAATAATAATCATCAATTTCAAATCAATTGATTAGAAATTACTGATTATTATTCAATAAGTGTATAGTCCCTGTAGGAATGATAAATTCGATCGAATTTTGATCAACATACGACGTAAAACACAGCTGCAATTTGCAAAAGAATCAAAGAAATTTTGAATATGGCGGGCTACAGCTGAGGATTCAACATAACAGTCAAATCCACTTTTATGTTTGCAATCGTTGAGTCACCAACTTGCCACTACATTTGACTAGGATAGCAAAGCATGCCAGGCTTCGTTAATTTGTGGTTTCAATAGAAGTTTGATTCAAATTCTAACAATTTAGATTTCATTACAGTTTAGTTTAATTAAAAACTCAAACTGAAATGTTTATTACATTCATGCGGTTATTATTTATTTACGTGAAACTTATATTTTTAATGAACGTTACATTGTTTTTACTTATTCAATAGCAAAACAAGGGTGGTTAAAACTCATGACCTCGAGCTCACGAGTCCAATGCTCCTCTGTGAAATTTCCTCGCTTAAATTATTCCACTCATTATAACAACATACTGCCGCTGTAATTTTCCTACATTCAGCCACTCTTTTGTTTTAGTTCCTATAATGACCAAAATTCTCAAGAAGGGAGGGGGTTCGTTTAAACAGAGATCAAGTTTCCAAACATTTCCGTAAAGGCAGCACGGTAGCTTTTAAGAATAATGGAGTATAAGCAATCCGTTTTTATCCCGTCCTGCTACTTCAGGAGTCCTGGTACTTATTCCTCCATTTCAGTAATTTAAAGAATTTTAAAATTGAATGTGAAAGATGAACACTCTAATCTGGTAACTAATTTAATATTATGAAAAGAAAACGTAGTTACTATCATTTTGATTGTAGTCGTGTTTAAATTGTTCTCTTCGTTCGTGTCATAATTTATTCTATAGTACGAGAATTTTTCATGAAATATAAATTTATTAGCTAGTAAGCGAGATTAGGAGAATCTGCCCGAAGCGCTGAAAGTACTAGTACACCGTAAATAGCGGAGGTTCTATTTTATAATTAAATCCTTGTTTCCAAATTGATGGTAATACACTTAAGACAATATCAGCTTTATGCTGGTGTAAAATAAGTTGATATTAGAATGACTAGTAAGTACCTAATAATGAAAAAGTAAAAAATTAAGTGAAAAACTGATTATTATAGCGCACAGAATCAGAACCGGACATATTCCATCAAACAATTTTGCCTTTTTAATGGGAAAGGTTTCTTCCCCTAAATGTGATACTTGTGGAGTAATAGATGATGTATACCATTTGTTGATGGAATGTGTTCAATTTCAAGCAGAGAGAGTGGAATTGTTGGACAAATTAGATCTGGACACATTGCAGGTCGGAATTATGAATTGTATACTCTCAAACCCTAACAGTGAAGGAGCGTGTCTTTTGTTTAAACTATTATCATCTTAAGTTAAACTAGTCAAGTATTGAATAAGATTAATCGGACTGACATATACAAGTAGTATAAAAGTCCAAAAAAAAAAGAATAAAAAAAAAAAAAAAAATTGAAGTTGTAGCGCAAATTGTTCTCTTCCCAAAATACATATTCTTTACATGTTTGGACATTAAATTGCAAACGCAAGATAACTATGCAATTCAATTCTTTCGTTTATTCGCGAATCAGCATAAAATTCGACATTGTGTACTCTACTTTCGTACTAAGGTTTTCCATTTATGCGTGTGTGTGTGAGCAATAAACATGCCAAGAACGAGTAAGCTGGGGTTTACGGATATTACGTACTTTTGTTTACACTCTGCTATTGACTACAGAAGGCGAAGATAGGGCCAGACACACTCAACACTGATACACAAACATATTCGAGTAGTTTAGATTGAAACTATCAAGGAAAATCTGGCCTTAGAAGGTTTAAAAAGTTCAGTATATTTATATTTCTTAATAAAAATTAATAAAAATCTGGAGGTGCAGAGTTTCTGGAAGGACTTGGGGAGACCTTAGCCAAGCAGTGGTACAGTATAGGATAAACAAAAAAAAAACAAAAAAACTTAGTTTCATTCACTAACAGCAAACGCTCAGTCTGAACTCTTGGGTCTAGGAGCATGCGATCTTGCACAAGAGTTCCTTATACAACGATAGTGAGCATTAAGAGTGGACCTTAGAAAATTCATCCCCTAAAGGGGTTAATTAAATAGGGAATAGAATAGAAAAAAAAAATGTGGAAGTTTGTATGGAATTTTGTGCTTTATGCCGATAGGAAATCCCATCGGGCGAGCGCACGGGTTGTATTCTAATAAATTGCTTAGTTGGTGATGTTTTATCAGCCTGTTATATGCCCACGGCAAGACACAAGCAAAGCCTGAAGATTTACAAAATCGTGTTACCTGTATATGCGTTCAAAATCCGGTAAGTGAAAATGTTAATAGGTAATATTAAATGTTTTAAATAATATCCCACACTTAACATGAGAATCCCTAGCTTAGTCTGAAATCGCTGACAGAGTGTTTGTATCAAAGACCGTGCCTTCTTTGGATAAAGAGAGAATTCTGGAGAGGATTTCCAACACAGGAGATATAGATTACTTACAACCCCATAATATCAATATTATTTTTATATTTGCAAACTCAAAACTCAAAGCACTTATTTCAAATAAACCAATTACAGGCACTTCTGAATTGTCAAGGGGTCGGTCAGTCAGAAAGCAAATTTTGGGACCATGGGTCCCGACCCTTTGGAAGGCGTACGAGGACCTGAAGCCAACTCGCAGAGGCCCGTTAGACGTTTTGCATGAAATGAGGCACCAACCGACGATTATCCCTGTACGCACTATGCAGGTATAGCGAAGGATAACCCCCGGTTAGTGTAGGACTATTGGCGAACATTGAAAATATTTTGGGCTATGGGTTTGGGTGGCTATAGTGGATTGGTTACCTTGAACTATGGAAGAACTATGTCCCCTCTTGACCAATGTTCTATATAATACACGGATAAAGTGGCAGAGGTGTCTTGCACACTCAATAATGGGCCCCCGCAAACTGTCGCTAGCACATAGTGACGTAGCGACAGGAGGGCAACCTGTCATGAGGTGCTTGAGGAATGAGAGGTATTCCACGGCTATCAGAATAATCCCAGAACCCGGAAGGTGGTCAAGATCCCTACCAGCACTTACTGGAATACTTCCTTCCTCCGAGCACATTTTCTCTAGCGAATCTCCACTCAAGCTGATCAATAAAGAGAAGAAAGCGATGGAGCTATGTTCCTCGTCAGTGTTTACTCCAGCCGGCCAATAAAGGCAAGCCAGAGGTGATGAACAGGACTACTCCCGGGTGTGCACAACAGCTCACCACATGCTGCCCTGCGGGTTTCTGTATCGCTATTTATATTATAACAGGACTCTAATAAACATAAAGTACACCACTTAATGTAAAGCGACATACAATTGCATCATCAACAATTTAAAGCTGCCGTACAAATAAACCGGTGTAATCCAACCCTTACGTAACATTAATGTCAGCGAAATGCCTCATTGTGTCCGCAATTAAAACTCAGTCTACAAAGTTTCACGCACTCCTCGTCTACTCTCGACTTTATGAACTATTCCGCGAGATTGAAATTATTTTGGGTTTATGTTTCAGGTGTTATTAAAAGTTTCAAGTAATTGTAGAATTTTTGTGGGCATAGACTAATCTAAACTTGAGACAATTGCCATCATTAAGTAACGGAATCTCGTCTGTAGGTAGAAGTGTATGTCTATTACACGAATATTTGACCTATTATTTTAAACGCTAAAGGCATAAATGACTCTGTGCTATTACTGGAAATTTTCTCATGAAAAAAGAAACAAACAAAACATTCCCGACCTGGCAATCGAACCCAGAACCCATTCAGCAGTCGTTCTTTCAGCCACTAAAGCAAGTTAATTAGTCATTCTTAATTACTTGTAACTACAAACAGAAAAAAATTTGATCCGCCAGCTAAAATCTGCGCATTTTTTGGACACCTTAGAATAGGGATACTCAGAAAGTCCTGAAAACACTTTGAAGTTAAACTTGGAAATTAGTTTGACAGCTCCACAGCTTCTACATCACTTGCAGTACAACTATTTTCTTTATGTCCCTCGGCAAACTTCGTGTTTCGTTTACTTTAGCAGTTTCCTTCCATTTTTCAAATAAATTACATGAAGTTAAAAGAGTATTAACAGCTCTATATACTTCCAAGTCGATTGAGACCGTCCGGTCAGCACCAAGTACAAAGGGCAACTGATAGAAATCCGACGACTGACTGACACGAAGTTTGCTGAGGGGCATTAAAAACATAGTTGTATTGTACGTGCTTAGCTTGTTAGTAAAATATAGTACTTTGATTTTTAAATGGATTAACTAGAGGGATGAATGTTTTAAACTGGGTTAAATGATGTTAACGGTTAAGTTTGGATAATATCAGCGCAATTTTAGGCTAAAATATACAATATAAATCATTCGGATTAGAACAGATTACTGAATTTATTGATAAAGCTTCAATTATTATCACACAATCAGCCTATAATATTCCCACTGCTGGGACATAGGCCTGCTCTCGGTCAGACGGAGTGGGTCGTAACCCACCACGCGGGCCCAGTGCGGGTTGATAGATGTCACATGTCCTCGAATTTTTGGTTCTAGGACATGCCGGTTTCCATTTCACCGTTTTGAGAGCAGTGGTGATGAAATAATTTACACAAAGAAAAGCGCCTATCTGGGTTCGAACCTACAACCTGCAACTCGTAAGTCGCGGCCGTTGCCACTCGATCACCACTGCTACTACCATCGAATAAATTAAAATTGACCTAATTAAGAAGGCATTGAAGTCTTTTCCTATAAAAAACAACTTTAGAGTCTAATAATTAAAAAAATCCCTATCACAGTGAGAAAAAGACTGTCAACACTATTGAAAATACAAATATTGAGGGTTTAAAAAACTCAAAATACCGCTTACGTAACGCGTAATCTCGTAGAAGTAAATAACATATACCTTTAAATATATTACGTGATATTTGTGTCTCTTAGCTACTCTTTTTCACAGCGGGGGAATAAGGCCAGCTTGCCTTTTGTTATGTAAACTTATTCATACGAAATACCGTTGAATACCGTCTTACGAAAGAATACGTTACGAAACATTTGGAGGACTATTCAATTTAGATGTATTTATGTCTGTGATGTCTACTGTGACTTTTCTTGTGTATAAAATTTTATTTCGATCATAACCGGATTTTTTGAGGGTTCCGTAGTCAACAACGAAGCCTTATAGTTTTGCCATGTCTGTCTGTCCGTCCGTTTACAGCTTAGCTCAGACACTCTTGATCTAGATCATGGATAAGTCACAGTCAAGACACTTAATCGGTCAAAATTACTTTTAGCTGAAAAAAGCAGGCAAAAGTAATTTTAACTGAACACGTTGGTCAAAAGTAGTTTTGACTGATGCTCTTAGTCAAAACTACTTTTAACGACTAGTGCATCAGTCAAAATCACTTTTAACCAGCTGTTAATATGTAATAAAAGATTTTATATGTTGTAAATTCGTTTAATAAGAAGGTTTAAAAATAATGTTTCACACTTTAAAATGTTTAGCTTTAAAATTAATTGAATGAACTAAAAATAATGGTTTCCACTATAAGAGCGAGCGAAGCGTGCACGGGACTTGGGGCACTCCGACTGGGACAGGTAAGGTTAGAAGGGGATGGCGGGGTCTGGAAGACCCCACCATCCTCTTCGTGGTTATTTTTTTTTAAACCACCCGGAAGTAGAAGCCCCGCGAGGCGAGGCTCCGTCAACTACGCCTTATTATTATTCGTCACAGTTATAGTGCAGACCATTATTTTTGTGTTTAATTATCTGATAGAACCAATCAAAACTACTTTTAACGAAATAAGTTAGTCGAAACTACTTTTAACCAGGTCCATTGGGCAAAACTAGTTTTGACTATAATTTCAGTCAAAAGTGCTATTGTCGAGAGCTTATAGTCAAAAGATGTTTTGACTAATTTTGCTAGTTAAAAGTACTTTTGACTGGTTATGAGTTTTGCCTGCAACATAAACATGTACACACATAGCCACACAACTTTTGTAATATTTTGCTAATCAAGGGAGCTCATCTAGTAACAGTCTGTATTGGTCACGCCGACTTCGAGAAATTATTTCCTCTGCCGTTTTGAACAACTCTTTATATTTCCTCACAAACATACATGCTTCATACAAATATAATGAATGTAACGGTAGCAAACCAAGCCTTTTAAATATAGGTGGACAATTCGACATGATTCATCAGATGGATGGATGGTTTCACAGTTGTCATGAAATATTGAATTGTCATACAAATCTTAATTGATGAATAGAATTCAAGTCAGCTTATATACTTGTACATATTATGATTATTTTAAAACCGTTAGCTTATATTTTATGTAAACTTTATATTGTTTGAAACAAATTGTCAGATTAAACATTATAATAGGGACAGGTAAATCTTATCCAATTTTTATTTCTCCGACATCTTCTACATTTTCTTTCTAAACATTTGTATTAATTGGTATAAAGAGAGCTTCATAAAAAATAGTTGCCATGGGAATAAAGCTTCACAAGAATACTTGAACGACTGATCCTGTTGTTAAGAAGTAAAAAATACAATCGCAAAACTCTAGCTGTAGCTGTTCGTTTGTTAATTAATGTAGTCTTTTGTTTACAAACGTAGGGATAATACTTGGGAATTAAATGTTAGGAAAGACTTTTGTATCCTCGTATTGTGACAGATTAAATTATTTTTAAATACTCGTATTTAGTACAGTCTGACTTTTTTGTTTCATTATTATGTTAATTATTGACTGCCTCGTTGGTCTAGTGGTCGCAAGCGCTACTGCTGAGCATGAGGTCCTGGGTTCGATTCCCGGGTCGGTCAAAGTGTTATCGGGTTTTGCCATCTGGAATTTCTCGGTTGCAGCCCGGAGTCTGGATGTGTGCCCGGTTGATGGCAATAGGCTCGCCCCCTATTACATGGGACTTACTAAAACATAACTGGCGCAATGTGGGTGTGCTATTAGGTACACCTCTGCCTAACCCTACGGGGATTACAGGCGTGATGTTAAGATGTTATGTTATGTATAATTATTCGAAACTTTACACGCTCACAAAACAGTATTTATAATTATATCAAAATAAAGATCTTGCGAAAAAAATTAAGGTGCTTGGCAAAAGGATTACTTATTACAATATCAAAGCAGAGATGCTGCGTCCTCGCTCACTCTTAAAGTTCCTCTTTATATATTTTTAACCATATAACAATTTACTTACTTAATAGATATTTTAGTATTTATGTACACACAGTAAAATAGATACAGATACGGCAAATTAGTATTGAGTACAAAGGTACTACTTATTTCTTAAAAAAAAAAAACTACCAGACCTGTGAAAAGAGAAATGAAAAAGAAATATAGACAATGGTGTGAGAGAACAAGAAGAGAAGAATTTGATTTTGTGACGTCTTAAACTAGAATAATAAATTCACTTAGGTATTTATAATGCAAAAATTAATACATACTTAAATAAATACATAACGCTAAAATAAATAAATTCTCAGTTTCTGCTTCAAAATACTTCTAAATAAACTTCCTATTCACTTTGTTTTCCATTTTGATTGGCTTTATAGCAAGCAACGCGAAGTAAATAAAAATACCACAAAGCTCAGTAACTGACAAAAAATTCTATACGAAACAAATACCCAAAAAACAAAACCTTGACTACGAAAGGGTTAAATGCTCGCTGTATTGAATGTACGCAGACTTAACACCCCTATCGCCACCGGTCCAGTTAGCTCAATCCTTTTGGGTCCTATTGACCCCTAGCTCCCAAGTTATTGAGTTGTATACCCCACGGGTATGGCCGGAGGATAAGCATGGCTTTGAATAGGTTTTATTTGATGGCCCGTAGATTATTTCGTTTAAAGAGGATGCGCTAAGGTAGCCCGCGAAATTGTTATTTTCTTACGTTTTTTGCAATTTGCAGGTCAGTGTCAGGCTGTATGTTGATTCAAATATGATTCGCGACCATAACAAATATGGCTATACAGAATTGTAATCATTAGAATCAGCAATACAGCTCGTTAAGTTAGAATTGGCCTCAAATGTCATGATTTCATGAAACAGAATAGATTTTTATGATTATAATTCTATAAATAAATATTTGATACAGCCGCAAATCATATTGAGATCAGCATACGACCTCATCATAATCAGCCTATAGTGTTCCCACTGCTGGGACACAGGCCTCCTCTCTTTGAGAGGGAATGGGCTGTAATCTACCACGCGGGCCCAGTGCGGGTTGGTAGATGTCACATGTCTTCGAATCTTTGGTTCTAGGACATGCCGGTTTCCTCACGATGTTTCCCTTCACCGTTTTGAGAGCAGTGGTGATGAAATTATTTACACAAAGTAAAGCGCCTGCCTGGGTTCGAACCCACAACCTATAACTCATAAGTCGGGGCCGATACCACTGGGCCACCACTGCTCTCGACGACCTCATACTGACCTGCAAATTGCAAAAAACGTAAGAAAATTTGATTTTCGCGGGCTACCCTGACGCTTTCGCCATAAACAACTTAGTTGTTTCTGTTTAATTTAAGTTGGCTTATGTTTGTTTTGTAAGGTTATTATGACCATTGTTGATTTTCGGGGTTTTGTGGGTAAATAATAGGCTTGTGGTTATATGGATCTTTGAGGTTAAACTGCATTTTGCGGTTAGTCTGGGGATAGTTGATTATTCTTTAACACATCTAGACTCGTTTGTGCCTCTTGAATGATGTGTATTCCTGTTGATATACAGTCACCAAAAGAGATAAGTAACCAGAGTCGTCGGATACAGTTGAAGTTTAGTAAGAAACCGATGGATATTTTCGAATGAAATTTAGTTTGATAAATGAACTGTTTGTTTTCTATTAATTAAATTAAATTTTATTCGAAAACATCCATCGGTTTCAAACTAAACTTCAACTATATCCAACGACCCTAATTAGATATCACTTTTGGTGACTTTACATAAAAGAAATGACGATGAAATTATGTTTATTTTTGTTAGTAAATTATGTTTATTTCTGTGAGATAATTATGTTTATTTCTATTAGTAAATTATGTTTATTTCTATAAGTAAATCTTTTACTATCTTTTAAAACTGCCTCGTCAGTTTAGTGGTCGCTAGCGCTATTGCTGAGCATGAGGTCCTGGGTTCGATTTCCGGGTCGGGCAAAGTGTTATTGGGCTTTTCCATCTGTAATTTCTCAGTAGCAGCCCGGAGTTTGGATTTGTGCCCGGTTGACGGCAATAGACTCGCCCCCTGTTACATGGGACTTAAACATAACAGGCGAAATGTAGGTGAACTATAGGTACACCTCTGCTTAATCCTTCGGGAAATACAGCCGTGATATTCTGTTATTTAAATCTTTTTAAGACACTTTTACACGTACATTTTGTTGGAATATTTTATAACTAGATGGCACCGGGAAAATTCTAGAAAAATACTTATCTGTAGCTATGTTTAACTGGTGGTTCCTCCTTATTAAACTCAGCTTCATACAACGAAGCTTTTCTCGAGCAAAGGAACTTATAATAAGTATTTCTCACAAATATGCACAATATGGATTCCCTAAAGCTGCATTATCATTTGAGTGCTTATATTGAATCTTTATTTAAATTTAAATTAAATTTAACAAAAATGAAGGAAATTCATTATTTGTTAACACTGTGTTCTTTAAAATTCTCTATAAAATTGCTGGATTTAATTTAACATTATTAAATGAAAACACAGCACTTTAAACTTTCATTAAATATTAAAATTTAATCACCTCATGTAAGCATGTTGATGAATGAAAACTGTTGTAAGTTATTAATTAACGCATTTTATATTTTTAAATATTAAAGAATGATGGGTCACTTTGACAATTTGATATCCGATAGAAACCACATATACATCAAATTAAAGTTAATATCATAAGCATCATTTTTTTAAATGTGCAAAGGGCTGTGAAATACCGGCGTAAAGAGATATCAGGCCTGCAAGTACCATGTTAAAGTACATATTAGCTTATGACGCTAATGTTCACTGCAATTCTCAATAATATTAGTTATTGACTCATAACATCATAATTGCTTTTTGAAGTAAAATGTTTGTTACAGTAATTGCTGGCTTTAAGCAATAAGTTGACATGCTAATGCATGTTCTAATGCATGCAATTTCTAGAGTTCTAATGAACTCTATTGGTCATCAAGCCAGCCTACATAAAAAATGCCCATAATTCTTTAACGCATTTCATATTTAATATTTTTACAGTTTGAACAATTATTAAAACTTTACTATTATCCATTAAATTATATTATTATTAAGCAGTTAAAGCTGGAAGGGGATGCCCTAGAAGGACATATAGTGACCTTATTGGTGATGTTCTTCAGAAAGTTCTGGTGCGTAGTACTTTCAACCGGCGTGCGTGTATGACCAGATGTATGAACGTAAACGAGGCAAAAGAAGTATATAAGGATCGTAGCAGGTGGCGTTCTGTAGTTTCTGCCTACCCCTATGAGAAGGCGTGAGTTTATGTATCTATTAAGCAGTTTTAGTTATTTTGTAAAAAGCATGAAAGTTAAGGGTAAAAATAAAGATCTTGTTTTCCTTTGTTTTTTAATTTAATTACCACATAGTTTAGATATTATTTAACCCTCATCTTTGTAGAGTATTTTGCCCAAAAGTTATTAGTTGGCGCTTTAAGGAAGGAGAGTATTATTTTTACATAATAGTTGTAGCAGGTTTAATTATCAGCCATAACAATATTTCTGCGTACAATTTTATTTTTCAGCATCTATTCTGAATTTTATAAATCTATTACAAAATTTTGGAAAAGCCTGATTATTTCCGGTCCCTCGCGTAGCTTTTAATTACGACCATTCACAATTCATCACACTTTTGTGTCGGCTTGCAACCAACCCAACATAACATTAATATTTTCCACACACTTCACTCGTGCTTATATCAATCAATTTCGATACTAGCAATTATACCCAATCAACTCTCGAGCCCTAAGCAATTACTAAAATAAATCTCTTGGCTGCCACTCAATAATCGAGTCGCAGGGATCGAATAAGATCGAATTGGATTCGACACAAATAAACATAGATGTTATCGGGGCGCCCCTTGGAATTGCGTTTATATTTGGAACGCGTAGAGCTTCACATTCATATTGGTTAGTGCTGCGTAGTTTTAGCGTAGTCGGTGAAACGATAGTGTTTGGCGAATAATCTGTAACGTTTTGTCTATATTAGTACTGTTATATCATTTTGATTTTGAGGAGAAGTTAACAGGGTTATTATAAATGTGAAAAGCTTGTTACAGTTTTCTATTGATCACATTTTCGAAAACAAGTCTTAATAGATTTTAAAGGCTTAAGCTAATCTTTAGTCGATAGTAATGCGTTGCTTTTTCTTTCATAAAGTTAACGGCACAGATACAAATAGATTTTGGAATATCAAGTAGGTAACATTTTTATAAAAATATATTTGTGGAACACTTTTTACAAAAATACTACAATTTAATAAATACATTTTCAGAATACTTCGAACAAAAAACTATGTTCGTCACCAATTAAGTCAGCAGTAAAAACTCGACTTAATAACAACAAAATAACTCGCACTACAAAAAGTTTTTAACAAAATTACTTTACATCAACAGCTGGCTCTCACAATTCCTGAATTTCAAAATAAACCCGCCGGCAAACAGACAACGGCTTAATGAATCGAGTAATTGTATAATTATAGTCCACTCGCCTCTACAAGTACTGTATAAATTACATGAATTACAACATTATTTTGGGGTAAAAGGTGGATTGCAGACGGTCAGACGATAGACAACGTTTTAGCGATAATTGAGGCATGTTGTGTGATTCTTATGCTTATAAGAAGTAAAAAAAGAAAAAGGTTTATTTGCCACACAAACAAGTATATTCAAAAATACAGAAAAATAAACAAAATAGATCTACGACCACAGAACAGAAATAGTCGGCAGCTGCACGTTGTAACTGTGGCAAGAAGGAAGACAAAGCATGACACCATATTTATTTATTAAAACTTTATGCACAAGTAAAAAAATGCTGTGCAGAGGCGGCCTTAATGCCTGAGGCATTTACACACACACACATTACACACATACACAGACACACACTACACACACTACACGTTCCACGACGTTACGTTTACACTTTTAAACCATTTTTTCATCGCCATAAAAATCGCCACGAATCATTATGACGTGAAAAGGTTAAGTAAATTGGATGCCTGTCTACATGTCTGCCTACATGTCTTCGAATTTTTTGTTCTAGGACATGCCGGTTTCCGCACGATGTTTTCCTTCAAACTCAAAACTCAAACTCAAAGCATTTATTTCAAATAAACCAATTACAGGCACTTTTGAATTGTCAAAGGGTCAGTCAGTCAGAAAAATGAAGCTAGTTGCCCATTCCAAAGCGTAGTAGGTACCTATGGAGAAGAACGGGCAAGTAACTCCATGGACACTCTTTTAAATCAATATATAGTTACAAAAAACAAATTGTTTACATCATTCATGTCCAAATTAAAAATGTGAGAACGATGTAGAAAGACGTGCACGTTTAAAGTATCCGTAATAAAAAAGATAAAAAAACTATTCAAAATTTTAAATTAAAATAAGCCGTGGCAGCCAAGAGTTGACCAGTCCCTACTGACGGCGCCCGTTCACGAACATGACGCATGGATCAGCACCATTCAGCTCAACCATTTTGAAGGGAACTTAATGATCCAACACACACGCCACCATCAGCGAAACATTTGAGTGAGCATGACATACTCTCAGCCGCCAGGGCACATTCAAGTCAATGAAAGACGAGCCTAGTAAATGGTGGCTTTATAGTAGGTACATAGTGCTCACACATGTGCTATGCAATTATACATTGTTAAGAAATTGAATTTATACAATGCAAAGATGTTGTTGTTTTTACAATGTTCAGCAGCTCCAACAATATTTTCGAATGCTAATCAATTAATTTATGCCCCCCTGTGGAGCAGGACCAGCGTTGAGCCAAGCATCTTTGTCAGCGATGTAATCCCCCAACTTATAATATGCTTGGCTGCATAGTGTGCGTTTTATACGAGATTTAAATTTTGTTTCATTCAGTTGGTGTATGTGGGGAGGTATTTTATTATAACATTTTAAACAGTACCCCATGAAGGATGAGTCTACTTTAGCCAGTCTGAAACCTGGTTGAACTAATTGGTCCCTATTTCTAGTCATATAGTTATGTCTTTCACCTCTTTTACTGAAAAGATTTAATAATTTTCTTACGTACATGATGTTTTCATAGATATATTGACAAGGTACCGTCATGATGTTAATATCTTTAAACAGTTCCCTTAGAGAATCGCGCCTGCGGAGGCAATATATTGCTCTGATGGCTCTTTTCTGCAGAATAAAAAAAGACTCGATATCTGCAGCCCTTCCCCATAGTAAAATACCGTAAGACATGATACTATGAAAGTAACTGAAATAGACTAGCCTCGCAGTATCTACATTAGTAAATTGACGGATTTTTCTCACAGCATATGCTGCTGAACTTAGCTGTCCTGCAAGAGATGTTAAATGAGGACCCCATTGCAGCCTTGAGTCGAGCGTGATCCCCAGGAAAACAGTTTTATCGACGAATTCTAGTTTCTCTTTATTCAATACTATGTCACAATCATTACTTTTAACACTCGGTAAAGCAAATCTTATGCATTTAGTTTTATTCCCATTTAATACTAAATTATTAGCAGTGAACCAATCATGTACCTGCAGTAGGGCGATATTTACGTCGTCAAGATTTGATGCACGTCTATTTATCTTAAAAATTAAGGAAGTATCGTCAGCAAATAACACCATTTGTGGTTGGTTTTTTAATAAATGGGGTAGATCGTTAATATATACTAAAAAGAGAAAAGGACCTAATATTGAGCCTTGTGGAACACCTATTTTTACTTTTAAACCACGTGAATTCACACCATTTATTAGGACTTTTTGCTGTCTATCATTTAAATAAGATTCTACTAAGCTAAGCGCACGTTTATCTAGTCCGTAATGGTCAAGTTTTAAGAGCAAGGTTTTGTGTTCAACGCAGTCAAATGCCTTGGAGAGGTCACAAAAGATTCCTATGGCATCCTGGGCCTCCTCCCACGCTGTAAATATGTGTTTTAATAAAGTGACCGGCGTCAGTCGTACAACGTCCTCTAGTGAAACCATATTGCTGATCGTGTAAGATTTTGTTGGTATTAAAATGATTAAGCATCTGATTGAGCATTACCTTTTCGACAACCTTGCTGAATACCGGCAACACGGATACTGGTCTATAATTGTTGGTGTCTTTGCTGTCCCCAGATTTAAAAAGTGGTATAACCTTACTGTATTTCATTAAATCTGGGAAGACTCCTTGATCTACACACAAATTAAATATCAAAGCTAGGTAAGGTGCTATAGTCTCGATTATGGATGAACAAACTTTGATTGACATTCCCCATAGATCTTCGGTCAATTTGATTTTTATTTGCCGAAAAGCTTTTATAACTATCATAGGGTTAATATGTTTAAATTTAAATTTAACCAGGCAGCCTGGAACGTTCGCTCTTAATAAATTAATTGAGACATCCGGTGAGGAATTTAAACCTTCCGTCGTTTTATATGGTATATCGGTAAAGAAGTTTACAAATTCTTGAGCTACTTCTAAGTTAGAGCTTATGGCACCACGTGAAGTCTCCAATGTATAATCAGTGCTTCGTATTTTTTTCCTACTAGTTTCGTTATTTATAACTTTCCAAACTGTTTTTATTTTATTTTCTACGGATTTGATCTTGTTGCTAATGTACAGGGCTTTAGCTATCTTGTAGGTATTCCTAAAAGTTTTGGAATATTTAGCAACATACTTGTTGAAAGTTTCAGTGTTAATGTAAGGCTTAAGGCCATACAGCTCGAACAGTATTTCCCTGCTTATCCTAATACCTCTAGTTGCCCAGTCACTAAATATAAAGTTAGGGCAAATATTTTTTGTTTTCTTTTCAAAAGTTTTATTGAATTCCTTGTGCACTACTGAAAAGAAATCCTGATACAATTTATTTGCATCGTTCATATTATGGCCCAGAACATTTAACTTATTATTAAGGGTACTATTGAATCTATTTAATTTGCCAGTCGTTATTGGTCTAAATTGTATTTGCACTTTTTGCAATGGTGCTTTAAAATTAAAGGATACTGTTTGTCCACTATGATCAGACGGCAGATAATTTACTATAGATTTCTCTAAATAATCACAATCGCAGAAAACATTATCAATACAAGTAGCAGAAATTGGAGTTACTCTAGTTGGTTCTGTAAAAACATTACATATATTGAACGATTTAAAAAGGCTTAATAATCTACTGCTATTTGAATTACTTTCCAAAATATTAATATTAAAATCACCACAAATAACTGCTAACTTCACAGCTGTGAAAGCAGTGGTGATTTATTAAATTACACAAAGTAAAATGCTTGCCTTGGTTCAAATCCAGGACACGTATGTTGGGACCGTTACCACTAAGCCACCACTGCTTCCTTTAACCTTGGAACGACACATCATTTTTAAACGTCAATAACGCAGATTGCAGACAAAATCAATAAAACGATAATGGTCAATACAAAATCATTATCGTCTGTTACTACCCTAGCATCGAAGAACAGTAAATTTATTTTGTTGGCCGAATATTAGGGAGACCGTTCAAAGGGTTAATAGATTCGGTATTTGAACGTTGTAATCACTGTTCCCAAATTGTTCGGTTTTCCGACGTCGGAACGAAATCTTGAGGCTTTTGATGAATAAGTTTGTAATCGAAAATGTTTTGCTGGGACAGCTTTTAGAGTTGGCTGTTTATTTTGTGTCATTCGTCAGTATTGACATTAATTGTGGTAGAGTGTAATGGACTAGTAGGCATAGCATAATCAGCCTATAACGTTCGCACTGATACAGGTCTCCTCTTTTTGAGAGGGAGTGGGTCATATTACACCACGCGGGGCCAGTGCGGGTTGGTAGGCTTAATGTTGTTTATTTTAAATAAATTATAGGTTAAATAATTGGAAAGAGACAATGTTATTTGTGCCAGGGTGAGTCTCTGTGGAATTGTTGACAGCATCCTCATTATTGACTGTCTTATTGACGACAGTCAATAAATAAACTCAAAACTGCAGCCTAATTGCATAACACACTATCGATCACAATCTGAATCATTTTGAAGCCTATTGCTAATCCATTGCTTCATATATTCGAAACATTTGTCTGCGCAACAACGTAAATAACGCAATGAATTTTGTTGACTGCCTCGTTGGTCTAGTGGGCGTATAGAGGTATGAGGAACAGGGTGTAAAGTTCACTCATACCTCCATAGAAAAGGGACCTCCGACCAGACGGGTGTTGTGTCTGGTGGACCGCTGCCCGACGTTTGATTTCGGGACTTTGCATATATGCTAGTTGCGCGGTAAACTCTGCTTGCGCGATGCAGGATTTTGCGTGACGTCAGTGTGACGCTTAGCTCACTTGTGGCGATGTAGATGCCGCTGCAGGTGCATCCGCTGGTTCATCAGTCATAAAGTTTACGCTTGTTGCAGTTGAATGAAATGTCGCCCGTTGACCAATCACACGTTCTAGTAAACGTTTCTTAAATAGCACAAATAAATCATACTTATTGAATAAAATCCCTGAGCAGTCTGTTGTTATCTGGTAGTGCGGACGGCGCTAATTCCTAACTCAGTATCTTGTGCAATAATCTAGTGGCTAGCAGAATCCTTCCGCTTTACAAATGCCGTTTCTACATACTGTAAGTGTCACAGTGTAAAAAATCTTCAGTAGGTCGAGGTGGTACTGACAACCAAAACACAACAAGTGCAAGATAGAGATGGGAACATGTCTTAGACAAAGAATCTGTTAAGTAACGTAATTTATAGATTTTGAACTTAGCTTATTGTAGTCTGTGTCTTAAAAAAATCCAAGAAAGCTTCTAAAAGCATTTAGTTCGGTAATTTCCTTTTCGAAATTGTGTCACAAAATCATCCAGGCTGTCTACAGATCGCGTTTGAATCGCTCTTATTACATAGACCGAAAGAGTATTATTTATTGTTCACTAACAGGATAAGCAAAACTTATCCTAAGTAGGTATACAGTTTATCAATAAAGGCGGTCGCAAAATAGGTCACAATTATCCTATTATTAAATTAGCACAGTTTAAACGAAACCTTTTTGACTGGTGGCTGGGGCAGACTGGATGCGGAAGGCGGAGGCCAGGGTGTTGTGACGCAGCCTAGGAGAGGCCTATGTCCAGCAGTGGACTACGATAGGCTGAGTTGATTTAAAACGAAACCTAGCATTTTTTTTTAGAATATAATGTAAAGTTTCATGCAACCAACAGATATATTTCCCATCGCCCATAACATAAACTCAGTAGTTCCCTTAACAAATCTATTTACTAAATTGCTTTACCTTAATATTCTCGAGCTGGCCTCTAAAATAGAGTTCATTAGTCCATCTTCCAATTTAGTGGCCAGCGAGATGCTTCCGTCCATAGACACTGCCTACATCTATCTATTACCGTCACAGTCTAACCGTGTTGAGTGGACTAATTTGAATTTACAATTTCTGTGCTCAAGAGATGAAATTGAAGGTGACTGTTTGTGAGATTAAGATTTTTGGGTGGTGTTCGCTTGGAATGTTAAGTTGTGTAAATATTTTTAGAAAGAAAGAAAGGAAATACGTTTATTTGCGGTAAAAATGACGCAGAAAAAATATAGAATCACAAAAAATAACAAGTTGGGGGAAAATATGCGTCACATCCACGTAAAACGGCAATCGCTCAGCATAATGCTACGACTCTATGTGAGACAGAGCCCCGGCGCTAGTTTTCAGCGACAGCCGGCATTGACGTGATGCCGCTAACCAGTGCAGCATACGAAAATATAAACATAACAAAAAATTAAAAAAAAACACTTAGTTCTAAATGGGACACTGGGGGTAATGTATTACTGTTGGTTATAGCAGTGTATGAACTCCTCCGTCCTAACAGACCTTGTGGCAGCCCGTCAAGAGGTCCGACAGATTGACACCTGAGATGAGCTTGCCAAGAGGCCTCGAAACGGGCATAGCAAAAATATAAAAGTTTAACCCTCAAGCGAAGTCTTTCAATAACCTGACCCACCCCGACTACAGGTACTAATAATTTAATGTTTTATTTCTTCATTTTAAACCTTGTATCAGAATTATTATATATGCTACACTTCACAATGGTTAGGTGAAGCTTTTAGGCTAAATAAGACAAAGAAATAAATAAAAAAACAAAGTCATTTTCACATTAAAATTACTTAGTACAAGCTTTTGCCCGTGGTTTGCCCGCGTGGAGGTTGGAAATTATCCCACGGAAACGTACTACACGGATAAAAAGTACTCTATGTATTAGTCCAGGTTATATACTATCTATGTGCCAAATTTCATCCAAATCCGTTCTGCTGTTTTTGCGCGATTGAGTGACAAACATACAAACTTTCCCTTTTATAATATTAGTAGGATGGTTAACCAAACACAATAGTAAAAGTTGCACTATCTGAGAATTGAAATGACCTGCAAAGAACTCAATTTCGCAATATTATCCACAAAAAGTTACCCGACTCCCATTTTCACCGCAATGATTAACTTTCCGAACTCCACTCCACTTTCACGGGCCGCACGAAGTTGTCCTACTGGAACATTTGACTGTGGCGCCGGATGAGAGGCGTTGGCGGAAACGAGCATTGGCAACCGCTCGCAGTTAGTTGCCGCTACGTTTAACATGCTGCTGGAAACTATTGCGGCTGATGGCTTATGCTGAATCTTATTTATGTATATATTTTATACACCTTTGCCTAGCACATACACACAGCATATATAATGTATACATTGCTGGCCGATGGGGCCGAAAGGTTCGCGTACCGGAAGACGTAGCCTTGGAAGGCTCCCACAGGGTGGACCGATGACGTTGTGAAGACCGCAGGAATCCGCTGGATGCAAGAACCACAGAAGCGGTCTAAGTGGCGATGTTTAAGGGAGGCATATGTCCAGCAGTGGACTTCTTTCGGTTGAAATGATGATGATGATGATGATGTATAATGTACGGCGTAATAATTTAAATAAATTCACTAGTGCAAGCGCTGTTGACGATAGGTTCGTCCGAAGTCACAGCATTTTGCTGAGCAACGACCTGTTCTTGCACAGATGCGACGCACGATTTCATCTCACTTGTACCTATTTGTTGTTTACAAAAGTAGTTAGAAAAGTAGATCATTCCATGTTTTGTTTGTTTTTTGTTGTCATTTGTCAGTGTCGCAACACGTTATGCAATGTCTATTATTGTCTTTGGTCTTTGGACATCAAGTAATAGACAATATTGTCAAACTTATAACGTTTTAAATACGAGGCTTTTTGCTACTTTTTATTAGTGTATCTATATTGTCTATAATAGTTTTTTTTTTGTATTGTGCGTGTTGTTTGTGCAGAATAAACAATTTTTCTTTCTTTTTATAAAGAATACGGATATAATTGTCGCGATAAACATAACCTTTTCACCCTGCAAATATTTGCAGGGTAAAAAGTTTTATGTATGTGCAACCTTTTTGGTTGGATTATAATTATGTATTTATATATATGTATAGTAAAGTCTATTGTGTTTTTTTATGTTACTCAAATATTTCGTTCATGATAAAATTAAGTACTGGGCTCTAGAGAAGCTTATAAATAAAAAAAAAACAAAATTACTGCTTTAACGTTAGAACATTATAAATCATTCGAAAATTTAAATGATTCTCTTAAAATACTTTCACCATACATTTAAGTTTAAAATTGGAATGTTCGTTCGGCAAACTTCGTGAATATCCGCATACCTGGCCCTCGGTAGATACTTCGAGAGAGTTCCGAAGATATTCGATGACGGCTATGTAAGTACTTGAAAGTTATTGGAGAATATTATACGATTGAATAGATTTATTGAATCTATTGATTCGAGCTGTATTTATTTAAATGACCTAGATGAATGGCGGTTCCTCGTGGTAAAACGATAACAGCTGCACGGGTCGATCACAGGTTAAGCTACGCTTACCGCGGTTGGTAACCACCCATTACATCGAGCCCCTCCGTGCCTCGGAAAGCACGTTAAGCCGTTGGTCCCAGCTGGCATTAGTAGATCTTTGACAGTCGTTACGGATAGTCAGAAGGTCAAAAGTCTGACAACCTTTGTGGAGGTGAGATAGGCAGTTGCTGCATGTAAAATAGTGGAATTCAGCTGCATCCGGTTAGACTAGAAGCTGACCCCAACATAGGAAAAGCCCGGCAGATTAAGATAAATGGCAATGTGTCGGAGATGCGATGCGAAACGCCTCCTGTCTTATACACGGTGTGTTTCGTTTCACGCTAGGTATAAGCAAACGTTGAGGGGAAGAACTATTTTTTTTTGCGTGAATTTAAATGTTTATATTTCGTTTACAACCGAAAAAAGGAAAGTAGTTAATAACCAATGAGAATTTTTGGCATTTTTTAACAAAAGTCTCGTGAATGATTTTTTATTTCTCCATAAGAATAAATGTCGTAAGAATTTTCACAGGATCCTTTTGTTTAAACATGCCATGAATTATTTGATAATGAACCGCTTTCGCTTATTAGTTGTTAATACAAGAAAAACATGTAAACTGTGTCAGTGATATTCTTTTGTGTAAGCCGACATTTTTTCGAGCTTTCTTTCTTTAATTTTTGAACATTAATGGACACCCCAAAAAAAGAACTTCCCTTGGTGCGAATTTTGTGACGTGAAAAGTTACTAGCGCCAATTATATCTTCTATTCGATATAGGTTTTATGTGTGGGCAGAATGCAAAAAAAATTGCCCAGAACATAAGGGAAAAGTTGTATTATCCTTCAGGCTCAGTTCTGTTTAAACACAACTCCACTTCGGGGCCCACCAGTCCAGCATTTTTATTTATCACTTTCTTCGCGAAAAAAGCCATACTTACAAACATACAGATAATAATACCTGCCAAAAGCAGTATTCATACATATACGTGTCCCAGTTATGAAGCTGCGACGTCACGCCTCGTGTCACGACACGGAACGTTTAATTTCACGCAGACTTACCGGAGCTAGAATACCAGATGTAAGTTAGTGTCGCACATTGTTTTCAGATTTTCATTTACAAGAATGATTTGGATTTCTAGTTTTATAACGTTGATAAAGATAAATAATGAAGGGATTATGGGATATACCAAATACAAATTAGTTTATTGTGACAAATAGAAAATTACATTACATTTAAACGTGTTTCGAAACTCCTTTTAGGCAAACAATGCCTGTATTAGAAGGCTCGGTATTAGAAGGGTATTATAATCTTATAATTTCGATGTTTACTTCCACATTCAGCAGTCAACTCCATAACTACCTTGCTGACTGGCCAACTAAGTATTTTACTGTGGAACTAGCTTCCGCCCGTGGCTTTGCCCGCATGGAATGTCAATAAAAATATATAATGTCCTTCCCCAGGGTTCAAAGTAGGTATCCCCATACTAAATTTCATCAAAATCGGTTCAGTTATTTCGGAGATTAGCTCGAAAAAACAGAAAGACAGTGACAAAAAATAATAAATTGTTTTCTTGTTATAGTTAACGTACATACTTTCATAAGCATTTAGTAAAAAGCTGTTATTTTGACATTATAAGCATACACTTAAATTTTATTTATTTGTTTGCATGTTTAGATGAGCTTCTCTTTACAGCTAGTGATGTTATGATGTTTTAACGAGAGAAAAAGGGTAACAAATATTTTTCTTCTCCATCATGTCGATGGCACGACAGAGTGTTAAATTTTGTTGGCCCAAAACTTCGCCATCTCCACAGCTTCGTCGTTGGCAGTGCAGAAGTCACTCTAATAAACATTTCTTTACCCCTATTCACCGAATAGATTTTATTATAGGTACACTTAAGCCGGATTTATATTACTGTGTTGTGTCGTGTCGTGACATCTTCTGACGCAGTGTTAGCAAATCAAAAGTCGTTGTGATTTGACGTAATCTGGAATAGATTAGTTTGATTGGTGTATCCCACGTCACGACACAACACGACACAGAAATGTGTCCTTGGCTTTGCACTGAACTGTGTTCAACTTTACAAAACATTTTACTTTATCACACGTGATAGGTACGTTCTTTAGTATAGCTAGCTAAAAGCCTTATTATTACACGATGCGATATTCAGGGAATTTCCGTAAATCAGGGTGGTGTAATGAGAAAAGGGGAGGAAGGGTCCCTATTAAAAGAACACATCACATTGGGCCCTAAATATCGTGTAGTGTAATAGGAGTTTAAACCAAAACCTTAATAATACCTCCACCGTCACATTTCCATATTCAAAAAGATAATGGTCACCAATCAAAACACAAAGACATTCGAAATTAAATTTAAATCCATCCAATTAGAAAGAGTCTAGCAGAGGCGGGACGGATGTAACAAATTGCAGGAAACGCAAGTACGTCCCCGCCATTATGCGAGCCTGCGATGAGAACCGTGAATGTGTCGGCATAACGTGCGTCTTGGATTTTAGTTGATTAAAAAAGTTATATTCTGTGATTTGTATGTTGGAGAAAATTATTATGGTTATGTAAAATTTGCGGAATAATTTATGGAAGTTAGTGCAGAAATATGAGTAGTGTTTCACTTGCAAAGTTTAAAAAATACGAACCTAAGGGTGAAAATTATGATGAGGCTGCAATCCAAACCGTTGCTTTGCAACTGTAACTGAGCGAAAGTTAAAAGAAGAAACGTTACAAAAAAGCTGAAACATTGTTCTCATAGAAGGAATGAGTTTTTTGAACATGAACTTCAGTTCGAAATCTTAAACAGCTGTACAAAAAATCAAATCAAATCAAAATATTTTATTTCACATAAACCAACATGGGCACTTATGAAACGTCAGAAGCTAGGTGCACGGTTCCAATTGGTTGTTTCCTATGGAGAAGAGCTGGCAAGAAACTCCACGGTTACTCTTTTAAAAATAAGGGGCTTTTACAAAGTTTCTAATTACAGTGTTGATAGATATGGGAGGACAGTGTAGGCCTGTCAACAAGTAACAGGTACTCAACAAAATATAAAAATGTCTACAAATCTACAGTCTACAAATAGAGGAAGTGCCAAAGGAGTCATTACATTGCTTTGAATTAGGAATAACTACAAAAGTATAACCACGTATAATTATAATCTATTAAATAAAACAATTTAAATGACGAAATTAGAGCAATCTACAACTCTTCTGGTACAACAAGAAAGCTGGCAGTCCTACAAGCCACAGCATAAATACTCCAGTTAGAAAAAACTTAACCACTGCAAAATTTATTACCCACCGCTGTTTTTTAGCCAACTTTAATTAGTCTGTGTGCTTTAAATTCCAAACGTTTTGGGATTAACTTTCTACACTCACCAGTTCATTAAATTTTGAATTATTTGTGTGTTAATGAAGCTGTCGAGAGAAAATATTGTCTAATTTTATTAGGTTTGTTAATTTGATGGCTTTTGTAGCTGTGGGGTTCTCTGTTTATCTATAATGAAGATCTATCGTAGCATTATAATTTTAAAATTGGTTTTGGAATCTTTTCCTGGTGTTTTTGTAGGTATTATTTGGGTACTGTTCGATGAAATTTGCTGTATCTACTTTTTCGGGTGTTTAAATTATTTTCTTGTAACGTCGTTGGATGAAAACTTCGAGATTTAAGTCAGTAAAAATCCGATGCAACCCTTTCAAACTCAAACTCAAACCGTTTATTTCAATTAAACCATTCACAGGCACTTTTAAATCGTAAAGGAGTCGGTCAGTCAGAAATATGAAGTTAGTTGCACACTCCAATACGTAGTAGGTACCTATGGAGAAGAACGAGCAAGAAACTCCATGGACACTCTTTTAAGTCAAAAATATTGTTAGTTTCTCCATCGCCTAAGGTGTAAAATGCAAAGTATTTCATATAAATTTAAGTATAGTCTGTTTTTTTTTTTACAAGTCTCGCAATGAAGAAATTACAGTACCAAGTTCATTAATGCTCGGTTCCTATAAACGTGAATCGTTTTGCTTAGCAATATGGTAGCATTTTTTATTGCCAAACTGGGCATACAAATAGGTTCGTAAACTAATTTTACCTGTGATAGCTACTTCCATTTGGAAGGGTCTACTATGCAAAGCTATGAGGTACTTGCTTCATTATTGGTGACGATACAAGAGTCTTAATTTTAACCAATAACGGTCCGTAGATAATAGGAAGCAGCCTTAAGCAACGCAACGCGGTGCGGTGGAACGCAGAGTTAAGAGACTCATTGGCGACATAAAACTGGTGGATGCCAAGCTTCGCAGCTTGGCTCATCACCGCAAGGTTGCCTGCTTGTCGGTCTTCTACAGATTGTACATCGGTGAGTATGCCCAAGAACTCCACGACCTCATTCCACCGGTCCCCTCCGACCATCGGACATCTAGGCGCACTGCAAGTTACCATCCCTACCTAGTTGCTATTCCACCAATTCGCACTAAGCGCTTCCAAACATCTTTTATAATGCGCACAGCAAAAGAGTGGAATTCTCTACCTGCGCCTGTGTTTCCGACCGCATACAACCCAAATCTAACATCTACATGTTGTTCGACTAACTGACATATGTTAACGCCATAACTTACTAAGTTTATATTTCATGCCTAATTACTGGCAACTGTTATTAGTATCTGTGTGACACAAGTTTCCTTCCGCTATCCTTTACTTCCGCTATCTCTCTCCCTTCCGCAACCCTTATAATGCCTGAGCGAGAGCGAAAAGGAAGATTCGGAATGGCGCTTACGCGGTCGCCATGAAGAACCGCCAGTTATCTCATCGACACCGCCGCTTGAAGGTCAAATAAACCCAAAGTCGAAAAGGACTCATATTTTCACCGCAAAGAACGAGGATTGTTATTGAACAGTGCAGGTGTGTGTCTGTGTGTTGTGGAAAGTGTAGATTCTCGTCCGTATGTGATATCCTGGACCAGGCCGCCGCCACGTGGCTAAGGAAACTCCTCAACGTGTCTCCGCCATAACCAGGCAGGTACCATTTCTCATTTCCCACACCACCAACCACCTACTTGTGTCACAGAACCGCCCCTGATACAGTCCACTAAAGAAATCTCGATTACCCCCCCAAGGCTTACGCCGCCGCAACATCCGATGTTAGACTGTTAAACTAGACTAAAATCTCTTCAAAGTGAGAGTGAACAGGCTTCTTCTCGGTAAGCTCACGCGATCGTCGACTGTGTCTCTGTCATCTCTGACCTAGCCTAGAGTCAAGAGCAAACCCATCTAAAATAAAAAATAAAAATAAGCATATCAATATTAGTCTGTATATTAATACGTATATGTATATTAATACAAGGCTTAGTGTGGTGCCACTAATGCACATTGTTTGTTGCGTTCATCTGAGGGCAACCACTAAACGGATTTTGGCGGGATATCATACTCAGCATTGATTCTAAGCATAAAGTGACGCAATGTTTTGGAATAGGTTTCTAAATATTGCCTGGATTGTTTTGATTTGTTTTCATAGACCGTAAAAAGCTTTCCGTTTCTTTTCTATTTTCACTATTTTGACTTATTTTGATTTGTCGCTGAGTTGACAGTTGGTTGGCAGACTTTGAAATAAACAAGCATTTACTTTCATGGATAATTGTATTTTTTTTTTGATCTTTTATTAATAAAATATATGTAAGGTAGGGGAAAAGTTATTTCGTATTGTATATACAAATTCAAGACTAATAGCTCGTGAGTCGTGTGGCACCCAAATATCGACCTTATTGCCCACCCAGACTTTATGAAATGGGTCAATAGTGTTTTGTGGTCAACCGCTAACTCTTCAGCTATGTCGTAACTACTAATATTAACCTTACTTCACTTTTTCAAAAATGGCATCGTCTTTATCCGTGACAGGGCGACCACAGCGAGCTGCATATTTAACATCAAAATTCCGGGACTGAAAACGCTTGGACCAACTTTGTGCTACTTTTACTGACACTTGGTTGAGTCCATAAACGTCACATATTTTTTTTATGTAATAAAACTTCAAAATGTATTGAATTTCTTCTTTCCATTCACTCATTTTGGCGGACAGAAAAACAATTGAAAAATGGCTAGAAACTGTTTCTAGTCTTTATTTTTCATTTCTAAAATATCATCCATTTAATGGTATCATAAACAGCCAGATACAAACAGTACAGCCAAAAAGTTTTACTACAAGTTTATACCTAAAAAATACGAAAGATCTTTTTCCCGACCTATTATGTCATTAAACTTTTAACATTAATAATCTTTATTCTACTCAACTAAATATACACATTTAAAGTAAATAGTTAGAACTAACTTTAAGAAATTCCTGCTGCTTGGTTTAAAGACTAGAATGGCCAGAGGTGCTAGATTTGATTCCCAGTTTATGCGAACTTTACTGACACAGAGTTCTTCAAATATTTTAGGTTTGTAGAGCCATCTCTGAGTTTAGCATCAATTTAATTGGGCGTACCAAGTCCCTGGGCATAATATTGGTCTTTCTACATTGATCTCACACTTATGAATACATAGGTAGCTGCTGCCCGCGGCTTCACTGCGTGGATGTCGGAAAACATCCCACGAAAAAGTTTTATCTGGGATAAAACGTAACATATTTTACTCCTTACAACATCAGCTATCTACCAGTGAAAGTCCCATCAAAATCGGTCTAGGCATTTCGGAGATTAGCAAGAACAAACAATCAGACAAACTGACAGATAGACAAAAATAAAAAAAAATGTATTTTGTTTTAAGTACCGTATATACTTTCATATGCATTTAAAAAAAGTAAAATGTAGTTATTTTGACATTCCAAACAGACACTGCAATTTTATTTATTTGTATGTATAGCAGATTTAAACTTGAATGATGTAACCAATATTTTGTAATAATATTTTTATTGGAAGAGTGTCCATGGAGTTTTTGGCCCGTTCTTCTTCATAGGAACCTAAAGTACTGCATTTGGGAATGGGCAACTAACTTCTTGTTGCTGACTAACCAAAAGAATCCTTGACAAATCAAAAGTGCCTGTAATTGTTTTAATTGAAATAAAATGCTTTGAGTTTGAATCTTTAAGTAGTTTAATGCTATAATAATCAAAGAGTATTTTTTTTATAACAGTATCTCTAACTACAAGAAATAAAACAAAAAGTCAACAAAAACCTTTAAATTCTCCATTCATTAATTTTTTCAAAGTAATTTTGTCAAGTTTTGTTTACAAAAGTAAGTAATATAATATTGTCTCGGTACGCAAAAACAACAGGACGTACTGAACATCATTTTGCACTCCCCATTGATTGCATTGCCGAAAGCTCTCAACCATAATGCACCAAAGCTGATTTAATTTAATAGACGGTATAGACCTGTCATATTCGGGTGAAGTCTCTTGACAATATCAAAATTGTCTGACAAAATGGTAAAACTGCTGTCATCTGAAGGATTTTACTCTTTTTATAAATCTCGGATTAAGGGCTGCAGAGCATCCCAGTCTTGGGATGAAACCCCAGGGCAAACAAGTCTTATTGGGGGTCCCATTAGGTTTTTTAAATAGCGGCTTGGAGTCTACATCTTTGCACAGTTGATGGCAATAAGCTAGATTTCGGTAAATTTGTTAAAAAAAAAAACACTTTTACACTTTAGAAAGGGAAACGTAACTAACAAAATCTGGTGTAGTAAATAAACGCCTACCTTTCCTTATTCCTCGGAAAGGTAAGCGTAGATGATTTATGTTATGTTAAGGCTACAATTTCATATTATCTGCCTACTCTGGCCCATTCCTAAACAAAAGCCTTCGCATTCCTCTGGATCCCATGACTAATTATTGATTATTATATCCCTATTTTTCAATATTCACTTTACATGAAAAGCCACCCCTAAAAAAACCGCTTGAAAAATGTCGTCGCTATTAACATAATAATGATAAAAATAAACATATTTCTATACATAGCACCTACCCTCAAAAAAGGGAAACGAGAAAAGACGGCAATTCACCCTGTCCTCGTTTTCGTTCACATCCTCTTGATTAATATTCTCATGCCTGTTGTTAGGGGCTGACGGTTTTACTGAATAATTTGTATCATTTCTTCTTCCGCTTTTTCTGAGAGCGTTTTCACTTATGCGGTTTGTTGTACTGGAATTCGATTTAAGTCTGTTTGGAGGGTAGAAGGGGTGTTCATCGACCGTCGAAAATTTTTGGGTCGTAACAATGACGTTTAGTGTTAACATCACAGCAAAGCATTCGCTGCATATTCCCCGCGAGTATTGATATAATAATATTTCGTTTCAGCCAGTCAAAATGGCGTCAATCTCTTAACCTTCTTTTAATCGCGCATATTCTTAATAACATATCTAATAATCTGACTAATATTCTGTCTGGACATTAAAAGAAACTGTGTCCTCTGAGTTTGTTTCGGTCTTTCTTCTCAGAGTAGATAGGAACCACAGACTCATCTAGTATTAAAAACATAATTTATTTTGGACGTGTAAAAGTGTTTGTACAAACCATTCAGGAATAAAATAATTTATTACTGCTTCATAATACTGTATTTGGTAATAATCCAATTGGTTTCTTTGTATAAAATTTTCAATTTATGTACACAGTAATATTGGGTTTTCATTGGGAACCAATCATTGATCTTCTACGTTATATCGGATTAATATCAGCTACTACAGACACGGCTACACGATATCGCGTTACATTACAACGACCTTACACCTTGAGACAATTACTCACTGTGATAGATGTTCCCTTCTCTATACATCTACTAAGCGCAGAGATTTTCCTGTTACCAAGCGTTCCTTAGAATATTCAAAAGGAAGACTGGTGTTTGATAATATCACGCCTGTTTTTCCGAAGCGATTGGCCAAGATGTATCAAATATCATGCGCATCATTGCGCTAGTTCTGTCACATATAAGGTGACAAAAGGGACGGAAATCATACTGAGAAAGACCTGTTAAGAAAACCCTATAAAAATTTGCCTGATCTATGGATGAAGCCCAGGTCTCGTGCTTAGCATTCGCACTTAGTCTTGCGACCACCAAAGAGTCTACACCAACGAAAGAGTCTATTAATAAACACCCTAATTGATAACCTCCTCCTTTTTGAAGTCGGTTAAAAATTAAATCTTTTATAAAAGTTTCCACAATTTTTTATAGTAAGTTGTTTAAAAATTGGTAGCCATTCTGCAAACGAAATGAATGAGAACCTCGTTTCCGAACGATTAAATGAACTAAGTCAATTACGATCCTGAATGTTAAGTTTGCAAATATTTGAAGTAGCGTTGATTTTTATTTCAGAATTCATAGCTGAACTTTTACTTTGTAGAATATTTTAAGTATGAAAACCAATTTTAACATAACATCACACTGGTAATCCTCGAAGGCTTAGGCAGAGGTGTACCTACCGTACACCAATTAATTTTGCCGCCAGTTATGTTTGAGGCCCATGTAATAGGGGGCGAGTTTATTGCCTTCAACCGGGCACAAATCCAGGCTCCGGGCCGCTACTGGGAAATTCCTGATGGAAAGACGCAATAAGCAATTTTAATCATTTTATGTTTAATATACAATACGCTAATTATCAGTGGACTGCGATAAGCTGATCGGTTGATTAATTTATTGATATCAAGCCGTTCATGCCCGGCGTCGCCCGGGGTGAATTTCATATAAAAATAGCATCAAAATTTCCCAATTTCCCGGTATATATTCCGTTTTTTTTTTTTAACACTAACTTTGCCCTAAAAATTACAAATACAACGAAAAAGAATCAGCCAAATAGGTGTAGCCGCTTTGAAGTTATGCGCGAACAAACATTTATGGCAATTGATTTTTATTTTTATAGATTAGGTGTATTGTACTCCTAGTAACCACATTTTATCAGATAAAATTTAATAGCCAAATATTCAATGCATGTGTGCACCTACATATAAAAATTTTGCCTTGCAAATTAAACAATCACATCAAACATTATCACAGGGCTTTCACAAGCATCAATAAATAATCGCTCGCGCCATTCTTAAGTCACGTTACTAAAAGAAAAGTAAATGAGATGATACAAGAGGGAGATCCCTGAATCTTTAGCTTAAGTTTGATTAGCGAATTATACGGAAAATGCCCTTAAAAGGGGGTAAAAGGGGGACGAAGAGGGGGTGTTATTAGGCCATTTCTTCTGGATCTTACATGAGGCCGTATATCGCGGATTTTGTAAGTGTTAAGGATAAGACACCCATTTGTTTCGGAATGGGGTGTTTTGCCGAAGATTTATAGATAAGGCATGAATTTTATGCTGTAAGAAGTTATCAAGCTTATCCCCTGTTTGGAAAAGAGGGTTAAGTATTAAGTTGGTGAATAAATAAGGTTTTTCTTTACGTCATCATCCCTTATTTTCTTGTTGTTAGATTTTGCCAAAGGCTTCGTTTGCATGGAGGTTGGAAATACCCTCAGTAACGTACCTACTATCGGAATAAAAAGTATCATATGTCCTATGTCAGGCCTTGTATTTACCACATCCAAATCCATTCAATGCAATTATAATATTAGTAAGTTTTAAGTACGGATGTTTTTCTTGCACTAACTAGTGTAGCGAGTGTTCCTGAAATTTCAGGTGTCTATATCTTGTAGTAGTCCATAAGGGTCGGTTATCAACACCAAAACTTGAATACAATTGTTTTCACCTTCAGCCATTGTATTCATAACTCACGCCTTCTTCCCATGGAGGTAGGCAAAAACTACAAAACGCCACCTGCTACGATCCTTACATACTCCTTTTGCCTCGTATACGTTCATACATCTGGTCATACACGCACGCCGGTTGTGAGTACTACGCACCTGACCTTTCTGAAGAACATCACCAATAAGATTACTATATGTCTTCCTAGGGCGTCCCCAACCGGCGTTGCCACTCACATCTGCCTTGTAAATACTTTTTATTAGTCGCCCTTCATTTATCCTCTCAACATGACCAACCTCTTTTCAATTTTTGTCACTACATTTTCTTTTAAACATATTAAATATTCAAAACACATAACTTAAAATAACCATTTGGACCACATTCTCATTCGATTCTTTTATAACCAGGCAATCTTAAAATGGATGAGTTCATAGAGGTAGCCGAAATGTAAAGAGTTAGGATAGCCATATATTAATAATGCTACGTTGCCAGTGTTGGCACCATGCCACTTGACTACGATTTGATGTAAGATTATTCTAATGACCATGTCTCACTTTTATATTGCCTGCAATTCATGTCATCCTGGTATTTTATAGCCTTAATCTAAACTTTATAATTGTGCTTTAATTTCTGTAGTAAGCTTGCAATATAATATGACTAAACTATACCTGGCAAGAGCCTTCTGTTACGGAGATATTGAAGGTCGAAGTTTCTTCTTAGACGTTATTGACGAAAACTAATTTAAAAAGTTATAACTTAACTTTAAATTCTCCAACGATCCCTGTATCGTTGCATGCACCCATAAGCACAATGTTTATCGTGTGTTACATTGCGTACTACCGTAAGCATCGAATTTTCACACCAAAAATAAAAGTGGTGTCCCAGCAATTATTTTTGCAATAAGTTTCTTACTTTGATGTACAAATGCGTAGATGACGGTTTCGTGATGGGTTTCTTTACATTCTGTATAAGCAATTTGAATGTCACCCACAGTGTACTTACATAATTTAAAATAGGTCAATCAAAAACCCACCTTACTCGCACACAATACAGCTGAGGATCCCGGAGCAGTGGTGCTCTGCTCCTCAGGCCATGCAGGCGAAGGAATATGTGCATCCCACCGTGTACTCTCTCGCCTCCATGACCTGAGGAACCGAGCAGATTCATCTGAAGAGCCAGCCGGTGAAGATGACGATGATGGTAAGGTTTATCCTAAAAAATGTAACTTCCGAGCTCTGGCCATGCGGAGGCGAAACCCGCGCGGGACGCGCACGTGATTAGGAAATCACATGCGGCGGTTTCAACACTTCCATACAAGTTAAGTGATCCAATCGGACAAAGCGAATTTTGTCCTGCATCCATAGCAGATCCGCTTCAGTTTAGCCAGAGCTTCAAGAAGATCCGTCAACGTAGTCAGCGAAAACCTTTTGCAATTTGCGGTTCTGAATCAGTATTGCTATTTTGTTAAATCTCACCGTAAAATCTTAGATGAAGTGAGCATGAAGTGAGCTGTCATTCCATCTGATAATAAATAATAATAGATAATATTTTTTATATTTTTTTATCCATAAATAAGTGTTACCTACGACACTGGATCCCGCACAAGGATACCCTGTGTTACAGGATCCAGTCTCTTTCGACAGATAACATGAATTATAAAAGATAACTCAACAAATGCAACGGATTCAGTATAATTAGTTAAAATTTGGACTAAAAGGTAACCTAATGTATGTGTGTATGTGATGAGTGTAAGTATGCATGTGATGAGTGTGAGTGTGTATGTGATGAGTGTTAGTGTGTATGAGATGATGAATACTTTAATAGTTGAATGATGAAAGAAATACGTTTCAGCATAATTAAGCACAAGCAGCCAATCCTGAACCTGTTTTTGCACTCAAACTTTGTCAAGGGTAAGATTTTAAGCTTAACTTTGATTTTGATTTGATTATAAGCTTATTCTGATGCTAGGGATAGACACTATGGACAGCTCACTCATCTATGTTTTCAAGGTGAGATTTTTACAGAACAGACCGGCTGGTTGCATGTTGATCAAAATGTGATTAGTGATAGTTAGCAGTTAGTACCTAGATATTTAAAGAATTTAGAGATATGAGGAACAGGATGTAAAGTTCATTCATACCTTCATAGAAAAGGGAGGATCCTCCGACCAGACGGGTGTCGTGTCTGGTGGGCAACCGCCCAACGTTTGATGTCGAGACGTTGTATATATGTGCTAGTTGCACGGTAAACTCTGCTTGCGCGATGCAGGATTTTGCGTGACATCAGTGTGATGCTTAGCTCGCATGTGGCAATGTAGATATCGCTATAAGAATAATAATAAGTAAAAAATGATTATTAATGCAACTGTCCAAGTTATACTTGGACTAAAAATATAACTTAGAGAGTTGTATTAGTGATTTTAATGATTAGTTTTCTCTAAATATATAACCGTTACTGTCATGAATCCCATCTTGATGAACATATAATCAATACTGAACGGTAAACTGCATTTCATGGGCTAACAGTTAATTGTGCCATAATTAATTTTAAGTTTAGATACTTTATCATGCGAAAACCATATTTTACACTGTATGTACGTTCGTAATAACACTGAAATTATATGCATGACTTGAATTTAAGTTTTAATAATCTTACCGTTAATAATTTTATTCTCAGTTCAACTTCAATTTTGGCTTCGGTTACGACATTAAACTTTAAATTGAGTAACTTGATCGTTCGGTAACTTTGTCAAAATTGTGCGGTTACAAGGAAAGGGGTTCTCAAAGATTATGTATTTCTTGGCTCATATTTATTTTACGTATTTGAAAATAAGAATTTGTTTAAATTCTTCAAAGGGATTAGCTGATTTATAATGTAGTTAAATATTGCGCAGATTATCCGCTCATAAACTTTCAGTTCTGTTGAGCCTAACAATAACACTACAATTAATGAATGACCATCAAATTGAAATTAATGGATTGGCAGGTTATTTGGTAATCACAGTTTGTAATTACCTAATCTAATAAGGAGGCCCTCCTACTTCAAAAAGGAGGTAGAAACGACACTTACGAATGAGGGACAACTTTTATTAACGTAAAATCTAATGACACTTGGCATAATCTAACAATCGCATACAGTACCTTAAGTACATATGTAGTTCGGTAATGCTCTCAAGCACTAAATCTCTCGATCAACAGGTCGTTTCATTTTTTTTTTTTTTTTTTTTAATTCCTCTTGCTCAAAAAGTCCGTCATTGTAGCGTACCAGAGCAGAGATAAAATGACATACTTTTTTTTAATAAAAAGGGGCTTTAGCGGGAAACCTTTAGAATTTTTCTCTAATTACAAATTGAATTGGTGACCGTAATTTATTTTTAATATTGTATTGGATTATTTTATTTTCTCGCAAAATCGTAATATAAAGTAGAGTGTAACACACGGCGCTAAAACCCATTGTAGAATATAACTCTGTTTCTATTTACTCCCTCGCTAAAGCGTGGAAGTAAAACTAACTCGTATATACTGGGTCATTTTAGCCCCTTGTATAACAATTTACTATTATTTCCAACCCTATCGTTGCCACTCAGTTTGTTTACAATCTTGCTAAATCTTACAAGGTCTGTAGATAGGATTTCCTTCAGGAGATAAAGCGCAGTTACTGAGTAACCGAATAGAGTTTATTACATCTATCTCGTAGGGAGTTCATGTGTGCTGACTCAGACCTGCATCACTTTGAGCACTGTAAAGATAATGGTGAGAAGGTTCACTTTACGACATGATAATCTAAGAAGCATCTCCCACAAATGACACGAGCAGGACTCCCGTCAACCAACAACAGGCATACCATGCCAAAGCTCTTTTAAAAAAAAAAATAGAAAATACTTTAATAAATATTTTACTGTTCCTGCGGTCACAAATCATTCGTAGTGCCGTAATTATTTTCAGACTCAAATTGAGGTATTTGTATGTTGGTCCCAAGTGCTGTTAAATGATCATTTCAATCTGAGAGCCCCTCAGAAAGAAGCATTCAATGAAAATGATGTCTAAGGCCCGTGGTTCATGACGCTTCAAACTCAAAGCATTTATTTCAAATAAACCAATTACAGGTAGTTTTGAATTGTCAAGGGGCCGGTCAATCAGAAAGATGAAGATAGTTCTTCATTCGAAAGCGTAGTAGGTATCTATGGAGAAGAACGGGCAAGAAACTGCACGAACACTCTTTTTAAACGAGTTCAAAAAAAGGAGGAGGTTCTCAATTCACTGTATTTTTTTTTATGTGTGGTTGCTCAGAACTTTTTTTGGGTGAACCAATAAGGATGATTCGTTTTTTATTTGATAGCTGGTACTTCACGTATGGTCCCATTTAAATTTGATCAAGTTCTGACCAGCAGTTTTTGAGTTATCCTTAATACTGCATATTTTTCCACTTAGTTTATATTGATGATGTTTTAACAATTTCCTGTCACTGTTATTTACTTATCAAGTAGAGGTATACTAATTTGTGTGGGGTAAGCACCGCAACCATAAAGTGAAAAATAAAAACTTTATACAAGAAAACAACCGACTTCCTAAAAAAAACACTATAAACCGTAAAAAATAACTTTAATTTTGGAAGTCGGTGGCCAAAAACGAAAATACAAAACCAAAGACTCCGACTTCCAAAATAAAAGTGTTTTTCACGTTTTTAGTGTTTTTTTTGGAAATCGGTTGTTTTTTAGTAAAAAAGTTTTCAAATCAAAATATTGTAACATAAAATTGTTACATCATTCAAGTTTAAATTATACATATAAATGTGAAATCAATGAAGAAACACCAAGATTATACCCATGGACGTGGTACGCCCAATTAAATTGATGCCCAACTCAGAGATGGCGCTACAAACCTAAAATATTAGAAAAACTCTGTATCAGTAAATTTCGCATAAACTAGGAATCAATTTTAGCACTCCTGGCCCATGTGACCTTTAAACCAAGCAGCAGGAATTTCTTAAAGTTCTATTCTATTCTATTTTTTATTATGGCAAGCAAAGCCGATGTCGACTATTCTGCCAATGTCTAAAGTGAATTGGAAAGCAAATGTGTATTATTATAGACAAAAAAAAAAAAAAAACTACGATGATACAGTTGAACTTAATGTAAATCTTGTGGGGTTAGTACTGGACTGAAACAAACAAAAAAATAAAACTACATAGATTATAATTATTGTTAGAACATTAAATATACCACAACCACAATGGAAGAATATTTGGAGAAACAAGTCATAGCATTTCTTAAACTTAGTTCAAGTTGTTTAATTTTTTAATTTAATTTGTGCTGTGACATTCTGGCTACTCATAGGTGATTTGAGTTTGTAACGCGTTATTTTCGAGTAGCTTTGTGGATGTTGGGCTTAGTCTGTCTCAAACTTTAAGCTACTAAATAGTTGCTAACCGCTCAGGTATCGCGGTTATTTTGCGCGAATCAGCGCAAATGTCGCAATACTTCTGATTAACTTCCGGTTATATCGGCACGTGTAATTAAAATGACAATATCTCTAAAGTTTTGTATTGGTCCTGTGTACATCAAAATTATGTCGTTGAAATTATTACGAAATAAACTAACGAATTAAAAGCGAATTAGTACAGTTTAAGGGGACTACGTGACCTAAACGCAAATTTATAATGCCTAAAAATATATGATCTAATGCAGTAACCAAAATCAGAAAAATATATGATATTCTGCAGGATATATGCTAGTTAGATAGTGTGTTGATAGAAAACAAACACGAAGATACCTCTAAAAAAAAAATTAACGATTAAAAACCATACTAATGTAAATGCAAACATTCAGATTTTTTGTCAAATTATTCTACAAGTAACATACTAACGTAATAGTGTTTTAATTATTTAGTCCAATGAATAGATTTTTTGTAAATCCATAATTGCTTCATACTTTGCAATAAATTACCAGCGTTGTGTCATCGCGCTTCTCTTTCTTTTCTATGCAATCCGAGAGTGACCGACTTTAGCTCTTGTTGTCTTGCTCTTGTTGTGTCAGATTTAATATATCACGCAGGAGGACGTCATTACGTCATTCGAGAGGTGGTTGCTGAAAATCAGCGCTGTTGACGATAGGTTCGTCCGAAAACACAGCATTTTGCTGAGCAACGACCTGTTCTTGCACAGATGCGACGCACGGCTAAATTGTTCATAATATTGTTGTTTTTTTGTTACAAAAGTAGTCATTTTTTCACTCTGCTATCGGCATTTTGTTTTTGTTTTCATCGTTTGTTTGTTGTCATTTGCGAGTGTCGTAACACAGAGCAAATTATGTAACCTTGCAGAGCAAAATGTATTGTCTTTGGTCCCTGGCCATGGACAAAATTTTAAACCTTTTAATTTTTGGGTACGAGGCTTTTGGCTACATTCTATGTTTGTATTTTTATTAATGTAATTTTTTTGTAATGTGCGTTTTGTTTGTGCAGAATAAACTATTTTTCTTTTTTTTTTCTTGTATCCCCTTAACTCTACGAAAACTGAGCAAAGACACGCAAACAAAAAATAGCTGCAATAAATATCCTCACAAGCAATTTTTTGTGAGAATTCTAATTTTTTCACATCGTGGGGAGTGGGCTTTCTTTCCTAATCTAGCATGTAATGCACTAAAGTTCACATATTCGTTGCCGTAAGGATTCAACTCGTAAAAATAGTCGGTGTGTGCGACTATCGTAAAAACGTTCTTTGTCGCAAATTATGGACGGAAGCGATCCTATTTTAATGGTACACGAGCTTTGGATGTAAACTTTTATTAAAAGTTATAAAATAACAGTTAAGTTCTTACAGCTGTGGAGAAATTGCTGAGCGAATGATTTTATTCTTTATGGAGACTACTTTTTATTTATTTTAATATTTTGTTAGAATTGATTGTTTGACGTTACTGACCTTGGATATACAGATAAAGTTTTGCATATTGTAAAATGGTGACCAAGATCACCAACGATCACCGATATATTTGCGAATAGGAAATATTCATTATTTATATGTACATTGTATATGAGTCAAGAAACAAATTCCTTTTTTTTTACATTTTTTATGCTTTTTTTTTTGGTGGAACGGAACGCAAACTCAATACTCAAAATTCTAGAAGTGACGTAAAGAAACTATGTGACTTGATACTCTATTTTTTGCAAAGTGCTTGATATGTCATTAAGGGTGCGATTTCTGCTTGAATAAAGCATAATAAATAATTTAATTTTAGTATATGATTTGGGGCTAAAACCAGATAAAAACAAAGCAGGATCGTGGTAAATGACGTCACATCATGACCGTGACAGCAACGGACATTTCTTGTAGAACAATTTCCATTAAGTTCTCATAGAAATCGTATTACTAGAGGCGCGTTGCGCCTTTTTGCGGGAGTCTAGAGCCGGAGTAGAAATTTGTTGAAGTTTCATAATTTTTTCGAGCAACAAGCTGTACTTTAATTTAACTTTTAATAGTTTTCTTGGGTTTATTTTACTGTATTTTATCGATCTAATGAAAAGAGAAATTACATGTATACACCAAATTGTCGTGATGACGACAGCATGTCTTTTTTTTTTTTTTGGGTGGGAATTCATCAAATGAGCTCTCCCGCTCTGGGCGGAGCGGAAGGGCGTGTCAGACTCTTACTGACTAAAACCCACCCGTGTTCCTTCAGTTGCCTGTGCGCCAGGGCCACGGTAACTCTTTCGAACAATCCGCGACCCCGGCAGGCAGCGGCCCTATCGGACCCCGTCAATTATACTGACATCTCTATGAGGCGCGCGTGGAACACAACGCGCCGTCGACCCGGGCCTGGCCCTTACCGGACGGCGAGCTGCCCATTGCTCGCCGTACGCAAGCCCGCGCCTCCGGTGGCCGGGAGTCGGCATGCCTGTATGTCTAGGTCGTGTGATAGTCATTATACAACCTATTCATCATATACCAAGCCTTTTACCAACTATTCTGGGGTCAGCTTCCTGTCTAACCATATGCAGCTAAATACACATTTACATTACAGATGACACACCATTATCAAGGAAAAACGTCTAGTCTTCGTAGTCTTCAAACACTTATTATATTTAAAACTCACAGCCCATTTTTGAATTGAGAATTTCAGTGTCAGCCAAAACTCATGCTAAAATGCTAAAGTAGTGTTTGACAAATTCTCAAATTCAGAAACTAGGTGGCAATCTCTTGTTTCTTTTAACATGAACCTGAATTTATATCAATCTCTACAACATAACTTTATTGTTTTTCTGATAGTTCAATCGTAGAAACGCCGCCTGAAGAAAACAATTTATAGCACCAGTTTGATGGAGTCCCAAAAATGTTTCGCCTTCATAAAAACAATATTACTTTTATGTGGTAACTGGCGTGAGCGGCAGTCATGTTTTGAATTTTTCGCCAGTTTATAATTTCGCGAGATTCACTATAAACTGCCTCGTCGGTGTTCTGGTCGCAACCGGGACTGCTGAGCATGAGGTCCTGGGTTCGGTTCCCACGTCGGGCAAAGTGGTATTGAGTTTTTCCATCACGAATTTCTCAGTAGCAGCTTGGAGTCTGGATTTGTGCCTGGTTGGTGGCAATAGGCTTGCCCCTTATTACATGGGACTTAAACATAACTGTCGATATATGGATGTACTATAGGTACCTCTGCCTAACCCTTGCGGGAAATACAGGCATGATTCAGTAAAACCCGTTTAGGACAATTTCAAAAGGACACAAACAAAAACGCGTCTTAAGCAAGAAAGCGTATTATGCGGGATAGGGACAATAAAACGTATTATGTACTAATTTTGCTAGAAAGTACGTTACATCATAATGTATTATTATTTATAATTCCATTACTTAAAGTAATCACTGTGTATCTGGTTTGACAAAGAGATTTTGATGCATTAGTCAAGTAATAATAACAAGACTTTCAATATAACTTAACTTTTGCAGTGCGTCTTCGCTTTCACCCAAAGATTATACATAATGCCTTAAATCGTTAGCTGCTGATAATGCCTTTGACAAAATCGGAGATGACTCCTCTTCATCATCACATGTCTTTGCCGTTGACTCTAGTCTAAGTCAGAAGAAACAGACAAAGTCGACGATGGAGTGAGCTTACCCAGAAGAAGCCTGTTCACTCTCACTTTGAAGAGATTTGGGTTGTATGCGTTCGGAAACACGAATTCACATCTTCAATCTCCTTCTTCGTGTCGCTGGCACGACTTTTCTCAAATCATGTCGGCCCAAAACTTCACCACTTCCACGGCGTCATCGGTGGCAGCACAGGGGTCACTATGACTGCAAGTTTAGGGACACGGAGGGCAGGATAGGAGGTGGAGCTTAGTTTGCGATATAGCTCCACATCCACACCCTGCTACCATTCCGTCCAGGTAGTCCTACTTTACCAGGTTGGAGTTACATCTTTCCACTTGTATCCTGAGACGGTTCAGAGACTTCCAAGTAGACCACGAAAGGTTACACCCTGCAGGAAAATGCTCCTTTGGTGGTAGTTAGTAAGTGGTAGGGGGTACAGTATAATGCCACAGTCGGCAACAGGCGTCGGCCTGGTTCCCTGGTAGAGACGCTGTCGATTTTAAGAAGATGTGCCAACTTTTTAGCCGTTGCGTTGGTATGCGCCAGATAGTGGGATAAAGACAACTTCAATAAAATCTTCGATTGAACGGACTTCGTAGGCTGCATGCAAGATTATCATCAATGGATGAATATCCAGGAAAATCCTGCAGTATCGCGGGTTCTCCTTCCAACACGACTTCAACTTCGTTTTTTCAGAAACACGCGTGTACAGATGACGTATTAAACGGGATGACGAATTGTATTAAGCGTGATAAAATGTATGAAAACATGCCTCAAGTTGCAGGCACTGAAATAAAATGGCATATTATACGAGAAATCGTATTAAGCGTGATTGTATTAAGCTGATTTTACTGTATTTATTATAAACTGACGGTGTTTGCAATTATCCGGTGACATACATCCTTAAAATAAATCTCATTATGTTACCTCAACTGTGTTTCAGTTGCTAAACGGATATCCCTGTATCTGCAATATGATTATACAGGTTGTTCAGATATTTTATAGTTCGATAAATTCCACGATTCCACGTTCCTCTCTGAAATGAAAATGATGTCAATCGACGCATGTATGTATCGGATTATCCCGTGATTTATTGAAATCGTATCGTTGCATTTCAGTTTCATTCATACGTTTTATTTCATTGAATTTTGATAAAATCTTTTTCAATGATTAATGTTATTTTAATTGTCTGCCATTGCAACTGTGGGAGGAAGGAACCAAGGAAAGGGGAGTTTTTCAGTAGAAGAAAAAGAGTATAAAAAAGGTTCTACATTATGTAACATGGGTCGAGGACGATTAGGAAAAGAAGTAATGTCTGCTATTGTAATTTACATCAAATATCATTGTGTTCAGTATTGGATGCATTACGGGCATAGGTAAATGAAACAAGATTGTATTAAGCAATGATCACACTGAGGCGAATACAGCACGGGATGCGACTGCACGGGTTGATTGTTTTAATGAGAAGTCACGCGACTATTCACGCAAGTTTGAACACCTCCATACAAGTTAGTTGACACAATCAGCGCGAGTAAATTTCATCCCGCATCTGGCGCAAGATTGTCTTAGGTTTGGTCAGGCTTTATGGTCATGTTTTAGTTCAGAAATTAATGATTACTCAAGAATAAAAAATAAAAATAATTCCTTTATTGTCAGGCAACTGAGGCCCATAGATAAAATACACAAATTACAAAATAACAAACTAATATGTACATAATAAAACTAAAAGTTGTGTTATTAAATAATGCATAAAACTATGTTAGTAGTACTTTACTAGGTTGTCCTTGTGCTGTCCTGTGGTATTTGCCCGCGGAAGCGACGGAACACCACGTCCTGCGGCCAAAAGTTTTCTTCCAAGACGACGGACGAGTAACAAAGTCGTACTCGCACGAAACCCACCCATGAACCCATTAGGTACATAAACGAACGTTTAATATTGTAGAATTTTGTAATAATAAACTGGCAGGAATCGCTTTCAACCTAGATTTATTATCACTAGATCACTTGTTGAACCACTTGATAATTCCTGGAATATAATAATAGCAGAGCGCTACGTTGAACTCAAGCGAAATCTGAGAGATGTACAATAACGATGTTTCCTAGTATCTAGAATTATTATTATACTGAGCACTGATTTGCATACACAAAGGCTTTACAAAAGCTGACTTCGTTTAAAAGGAGTTGAATAAAAATTCCTCTCTTTAAAGCTGTGCTCCTGGTACCTCGGTTAGTTTACCGTATTATTTTTGTATTTATTGTATTTACCCCGCGTTTACTAGCGACTTTTTTTCAACAAGTCTTGTCAAAAATGACACCACAATATATAAATTACACCCGAGCGAAGTCGGGAGGCTCGCTAGTTATGTATAAAAAAACATGTAATATACATAGACAGTCTTACAACTATTTTCTTAATGTCCCTCGGGAATCATCGCATTTCCGAATATAAATGAATGCTAATTTCCATGTCCATCAATTATTAGATTTATCGTGTATAATAATTTGAATTCAGAACTAAGTACTTTAAATACTTAGATTCAACATGTATACCTGGTTGTCCACTGTTGGGTATGAACCAAAAAAAGGTTTTAACGTTATTTATGGCACTTTTACCAGTATCACAATCCCTGACAAAGTCAAGAGATTACAGTATGCTCTTATTGGTGGCTTGGCCTTTATACCGCCGCAATTTTTCGCTAATTATACGGTTATGCAAAAGTTATGAAAAAAGGCCAATACTTACTACAAACCGCTGACTTACTTACTGACTTTCCCTTATCTCATTATAAAAACTCATTAAAAAAAAACAGTTTTTACCTTTTACCAAACAAGTTTTTAACTTTATTCGGACTCATGTAACGTTATTAATTGACCGAATGAGCGCGAAGCGTCTCTGTTTCAACTTTGGCAAAAATGGTTTCGTATGTCCGGATGTCCGGCGGATGGCTGTTCTACTCTACAGCACCCTAATTACGTAACACACTATCACAATCTGAATCATATTGAAGCCTATTGCTAATCCGTTGCTTCATATGTTCGAAAAATTAGTCCGCTCAACAACGTAAATAACGCAATGAATGTTGTTGAACTTTCAAAATAAAACCCATTCCTACTGTTAGTTTGTTACGTAATTACCCCGCTGCTGGTCGCATTTCTCAACCGATTGTCATGAAATTTTGTGAGCAGGTCGATAAATATGTATATTTTTTTTGTCGATTCAGTTTTTCCATTTTTTTTCAAAATGGCGTAGATATGGGGTTTGAAAACGTAAAATTATGAAGAAGAGAAAAGAGAAGAAGAGTAAACAATATTCTATTATATTAAAAAAAACATATTTCAGCCATTTCGCGCTGTTTTTGTTTTAAGGAGCAAGTTTTAAGCTATGCAAAGACAGACTCGCGAGGTTTACAGCTCACAGATCCCACTAGTACAAACTTGACAACTTAAACTCAGGTTTAAAATCAGTCTTTGTATGAAGAACTACAATAAAATTGGAATTAAGTTCAAAATAGAATAACCGGCTCAATGTTGTTAGCTTGGGCCAGAGTAAGAGTTCGTTTTGTAATAAGACGGTAAAAGTTTTTCTAAGCAACTAACAATATTGCAAACAAACTTAATTTCAACTGCCAGTGAAGGACGGATGTATTAATTACGTAACTACTTACTGAACATAATCCTGAGAAATTTTCTTTGAAAATCGAATCGCCTTGACAACTTCGATATACCCGTATACCACAGGAAGTTGGTTATACATAGATCACTGCAACAGTTTGCCCTATTTGAGCCATTTCCTCTCCTAGCCTAGACTTGATTTATTTAGACGGAAACGTTGGGTAAACCACTACAGTGCAGATGAATCAATTTGTCATAATTCTATGACTATTGATTGGGAAAGCCGGGGCAATGTGGGGAAATCTTGAATAAAACCTTAGAAAATCAAGATAATGACAAAAGTTATGTATCATTTATTAGTCTCATTAATGATCTTTAAAATTAACGTAAAATAATTATCTCAGTCTACTAGGACTCTGATATAAACAAATTTTGGAAAAAACGAGAAGCTGCATGTTTTGCCCCATTTCTGGGGCATAATGGTCATATGCGGGGCAGAACAGGGATACCTAGTCTCATACGCTCATACTCTTACGTAGGTATAAAACGGGAAAAAAAAGTAGCAAATGTAAAGGGTCTCGTCATCATTATCTTCTTTGCTAACACAGGGACGGTGGCCCCATTTGTAACATCCACGGCAAGTGACCAAATCCTCTCCAGAATCCGAGTACCAATATTCAGAGTACAAACACTCCATGTCTTCTTCTCTAATTAAATTACGTGTTTGTTCTTTTGTCTTCGTCTTTTTATTCTTTTTTTTTCTTCTCATATGCTGGTTTCTGTGTCTGAGCTACTTCCAGATTCTTTTTGTAAGGTGAACTGCTAGAGGTTCGTTTTTGGACTACTGCTTTGAGTTTTGGCATGATATGTATAGGAGCTTACGGCTGTTTCTATCTCCCAGAAGCACATTTAGTACATTCTGTCTTCCTTTGGTAGTGGCAAATCACAATGACTCGAGGCAGCACAATTGCCTTACTCATTTTGCCTCGCCCGAAATGCCGCGAAGTCATATAAAATAAATGTAAACAAAATCGAAAGAATATTTAGTAAATTAAATAATTACTTAGTTCACAACTATTTCTAGTTATTTAGCCACATAATTGAACACAGTGATTAACATAAAAACTTATAATTTAACACAATCAAGAATTAGCGACAACACAGATTAAAACAAAAAGAAGAAAAATAACAAAAGCGTCAACTTACGTTCTTCCGTTTTGTCTACGAGCGACGTGCAGTTACGCACATAAAAAAACTACTTTTCTTGCAAGCGTGAGGTCGACCGAAACGCGATTCGACTAGTTCCGAACGACTCAGTTATTTATTCCACGAGAAAAAGGGGATGTTTGTCGGCCCCGGCCGGCCCCGCCTACCCCTACGTTATACGTTAAAAGTGTGTATGCACAGAATATTGAATGATACTTAATACAACTGGCAAAATTTGGATGTACCTAATTTATGGACATCCAAGATCTAAGCTACTCTTCTGTCTACTCTCTTCTGTCTAGCTAGTCTACTCCTACGATCAATTCTTTTCCAAATGTTTTTTTTTTCTTAAAATTTCCAAGGGATATCAAAATAAAGGTAGACATTAAAATTTTGTTTTTTTATTACTTCCACCTGACATTAAATGGTACTTAATAAAGGGCGCACTCACACAGATATAAATTATTTCACTCACGAACACAAACAGACTCACCCACACACACACAGAGTCTCACACAGAGTTCCTCTCAAAGATAATATTTTCAAAAGAGCTGCAAATTGGTTGATACTGCATAAACAATCTATATTTCGTCGAAGTAATTTCAATTTCAGTACCGTTGTGTAAGGTATTTGCATTTATAGGATGTCGGGATGACGGGACCATTTCACTGAGAATTCTGTAGGCAATTTTAATAAATTATGCTTAGTAGCCATATTTTTTGGGGGTATAAATTTTGTTTCATTGAATTAAAGCATAATTTGCTTTGGCACATTTTTTTTTTCATTACCTGTACATACACACATCAAAAGTGCCTACGGATCAAGCACGTTTTTGTTATTTACAAAAAATCAGGTTCTTTAATTATATTTTTTGTAACTCCTATGGATACTTTTTAGTTAATTTCGTCACTTGAAAAAGAAATTGTTTTTGAATTTCGGTCAAAAGATGAAAATCTTCTGCCAAGTCGTATTCCTAGTTATAATCCTGCGACGGGTTTGAGGCAAAATCAGCAAAATTTCTGCTGTACTTCTGAATGGAATCAAAAAAAAAAATACAGGATGAATTTTTGAGATGGGGCAGCATGGACAGCTACCTTAACCGTTGTAGCTACAGGAAAACGGTCTTAGGAGACTTTCCTTAACTTTTTGAGAATTTTTTAATTGCATTCACAGATTTTGAAAAACATGTACAGTCAGCAGGAAAATGGGCAATTTTCACAAAAACTTTTCCCATACATTTGGTAGGAAATGAGACTACAACTTACTTTTTCATTATGGATAGACCAACCGCTACAATGAAGACTGGGCAGAAATAAACAAAAAAAAATAACTTCGAATTTCGAACGAATACGCGTCATTATTTAATTTACTTTGAAAACAGAATCGATATAGTTTGTTGCCTGGTTGCTTGTGATTTCCGAAATTCTGTGACACTAATGACCTCTGAAGATGAAGATGGCGCTCAGCCACACAACAGCCGCCAAACCCGTTCTAATTTGAACCGGCAATTCGGGAATAGGAAAGTATGGTCCTATGGCCACCTCGCAGTCCTGATCTCATGCCTCTTGATTTTAGTACGTAGGGCTGTTAAAAAAAATAACTTAAAAAAAAGAAATACGACAGTGTTCAGGAACACAGATTCACTTACCACGTTTCTCTATGGCATTTACCCGTTCACATTATCAGCTGCTACCCGTTCTGTAGTAAACAGAGTAAATCTATGCTTTTCAAAATCTGTTAATGCAATTCAAAATTTCTCAAAAAGTTAAGGTAATTCTCCTAAGACTGTTTTCCTGTAGTTACAACGGTTAAGGTAGCTGTCCTTGCTGCCCCATCTCAAAAATCCAGCCTGTATATATAATACTTATATTAAAAAACTTGATAGTCATCCAAATTATTATCTCTAGTCTCTCTAGAAACAAAGACGAGAATCTAATTTTCAACTTTTCCTTATCACATATTTAGCAACGAAACTGCAGACACACAACTTCGTGCTTCAGCAAGTATCGTAGTTTCTGATTGTTAAAAAATGAATACAACAAAAATATTGCCTCTGGATCGCTGCCAGACGAAAAAAATACTCAGTTGCAGCTGCTCCGTTTGCCTGTGCATATTAAAATCATATTTATGTAACAAGCTCAGATAAATTGCCTTGAAGACGTTTTCAATTTTCTTGTTCTAAGATTTATCAACTTATACGAAAATGGAGTTAACTTTTGACGGGTTATGAGCTCCTAGTACTTTGCTAAATATTAATATGATAAACAAAATCGTTAAAAACTTGTTTCAAATAATACATAAATTTGTGACTGTAAATTTTGTTTTGTAAATTGTGTTCTACGTTTGAATCCAATACCAAAAAAATGCTTGCAGTTTTGTTTTTAAGGAAAATAGTGGCAGCTTGAGCTGCCTGCAGCACTCCATCTTTGAAGATGGAGTGCTGCCCGATGAATTGCATAACTTCCTACATTAAGATTTTAATAGATATTAGAAGAAATAGTTTGAAATACATCCTTAAAATATCAGAGTTCCAACATCATATTTTATTCAGCGAACAAAATCAATCCCAAAATCAAACTTTGTAATTAAAAGCAATTACCCTAAAACATTTTCGCCGCGAACCATTTAATTTCTCAACGGTCCGGTGAGGTTGTGTGACCATGCATATTGATGAGACCTCCGCGATACTACTGCGCGCCTGGTCTCCTAAGTCTGACACTCAGCCATTGTGCCTCTTAACTGTCACTTAAGTTAATGACTTGCCTAATTTGTCTTGGCAAGTTATAGGTTAATAATTTTATATGAGCTTGTAGTATGTTGCTTTATGATTTTATTATGGATGAAGGTTATCTTGTGATTTCTGAGCATGTTACTCCCGATTAAATACACATTTAGACACTGTGTAAGATCTTACAAAACAAACTGATCTCACGAATTGCCTTTTGATAGTATTGTTAGGTACTTATGTAGAAAACGAGACTTCGAAATTAATCTATCATATTAATTAACAATTGTTTTCTCAAAGGAAAACGGTTAGAACATTTTACGATTCTCACCCCTAACCCGCGTGTCAAAAGTTTCGATATTCCACAACGATTGTCAACAAACCTAAAGTTTTTATTTTCTTTAATATTTTTACTTGCTTCTCATCGAATCCACTAAAACTTATTATATAAGTTGACGGTGTTATTAAGGACCTATCAAACAGGCGCGACACGAGTTGTGAATCGCACGCGACACAAAGGCACCGCTCGTCGCGGTGGTGCCTTTGTGTGGCTCCTGTTTGAAGGAGTCATAATGGTATTTCGGGGTATCTCTCGATATCTCGAGTGTCGAGAGGACTTTACGAAGAATGCCGTAAAAGCGTAACTTGATAATCTTCTAACTTCTGGTGACATAGTGCTGAAAATGTCGTAGGGTTCAAGTTGTGAGCGTTCCGTTATTTCACTTTTCAGTCATAACTAATTTCTATAATTTTCGCATTCAGGGAAAAGTTTTATATGTAATCAAAATATTTTATTTCACATAAACCTAAATGGGCAGTTATGAACCTGGGAGCTAGGTGCACGGTTCCAATTGGTCGTTTCCTGTGGAGAAGAGCCAGCAAGAAACTCCACGATCTATCGTGGCACACCCGGTTGGAAAGAAGCTAGCAAGTCTCCAAATTGCACGAAATGAGACGGTAAAAATGATTTTTACCTACCCATATTTAACACCAACATTGAAAATTTATGAAGAAACCAAAATAATAAACATTAGACAGTTAGTTTACAATACATGTAAGTATTTTCATTCGTAAGGTACTCAACAAAGTATACACACTAATTTATCGTTATTTTGATTTTATCGAAGATAAGAACCAAGTTGGGAAAAAAGAAACTTTTGAAGGAGCACAATTACATAAAAAAATACCCTCATGTATATAAAAATGCACTCATTCAATGCGTTCAAAACTCAATTGCCTGCGTATTTAATCACAAATAATACCCTTCCTAAAAGCTGAATGCATTGGATGCACTGTATCATATTATTGCCATCGTGACGTCTGTGACGAACTTTATGTTTATATCATTTATTTTAAACATTGTTCTCATGTAAATGACTTTGTGTCTATTTTGAGAATAAATATATTTAAACCTAAAGAAGTTCCTTTAGTTTTTGTATACTTTTGTTTCGTAACAGAACTGTCGTGACGCTGAAATTGCTGCACTTTTTTCGTGCTAGTTCTCATTCGTGAAGTGTGCCAAGTATAACGTGCGATAAGGAATTTATTTCCAAAAACTAAGACACATTGTATTAAACCCGCTGTCGCCTAATGACTTGAATCAACTCAATAAAACTTGGTTTTATTGTCACATTCGCATTTTTGGGTTTATGACGCAATCGTCGAACGGCAACTATATTTAATCTATAATATTAGTAGTGGAATATTATATTTTGTATCCATTTTGTAACCCTGGTTATATAACTTAGACGTTATTTTGTCGAAGGAAGGACTAATATTAGAGTTAAACGAAGTCTGAAGGTTTTATTTTAATATCTTTTGTAAATATGTTATTTTTTTTATATAGTATAAAACAGAATGATCTAAGGTACCTATGTTAATAAATAAAAAAGTTTTTTTTTTTTGTAACAAAAATAAGTAAAGTCTAAAAATTACACCTCTTTAGAGATAGAAGGCTTAGCTTCAGATACGAGTATAATCGCAATAGAGTGGACCGCGGTTTGTGATGCCGTTATACAAGACTTGACAGTCAATGAAGATTTTTATAGGTCCGTTGTACAGTGATAATGAGGAATTTACTAAACTTCCAAAACATTTCATAAAGTTCAATCATAAATTATTAAACACCTACATCGTTCCTGGTATTGCATAACTGTTGGGGCCTCCAGATCTGTGCTCAGTTCGCATCGCTACACGCGATTAGACGCAATGAGTCCGCAACCAGTTCAGAACAAAACTACAGGCGAGGAAAACGGCGGATTTTGAAAGAAAAGCGGAATAAAATACGGTGATCTAAAAATGGAAATTGATTGGTTCTAGCACTGTAGCGTAAGTCAGATTCATAGAAATACTAATACATTTCAGAAAGTGGTCAAAATAAAGTGTTTTTCCTTATACTTAAAACATATTCTTCGTTTTTGCGCTACTGCTGAGCATGAGGTCTCGGGTTCGATTCCCGGGTCGGGCAAAGTGTTATTGAGTTTTCATCTGGGATTTCTCAGTAGCAGCCCGGAATCTGGATTTGTTTCCGGTACATGGCAATAGGCTCGCCCCCTATTACATGGGACTTAAACATAACTGGCGAAATGTGGGTGTACTATAGGTACACATCTGCTTAACCCTTCGGGAAATACAGGCGTGATGCTATGTATATTCTTCGTATGGAACTTCCGCTCCGAGCGCGTTCAAAAATCGCGCTTCTACACCACAATTTCAAGGCAAATTGTACGCCTAGTTTCGCTGTTACATATCGTATCTTTTCCTATATAAGTTAGTTGATTAGACACAATGGAATCAAAAAGTGCGACAGTTAAGAGAAAAATATTTTTTTTAAAAACCTGCGTTTTTACCCGTTGGTTTTATGGCCCACCCCAGTCCACGTCATCGCTCATCAATTTAATGAGTGACGGCTGCCAGCGGTGGCCATTAATCTCGCGGAAGCGGCGCGGGCGCTGCACATTGTCATGGTAATTACGGCCTTTGGCCTCTACTATCAGGGTTTGAAATTCAACTGAAGCCATTTTTCTATTCAAGTTTGAGAAAAATTGGAAAAATGTTTTTGTTTAAGTTAGTGTGGTAGTATTTATAAAAATGACGTTTTTACTAATTTTTGCAGAAATTCGTGTGATTCTGTGTGGTATTCGATTCTTGTGAGGCCAAAAGGGGGTTATCCTATCGCTGTTTTCTATTTACATATACTTTTACAATAGCATCTAATTTAAAATAAATCCCTAGTGTATTTCTATCAGTAAACAGACTTAACTGTGACACAATTTACTTGAAAATCATAGTTTTAAGTTCAAGAACGCTTTAAAATCAACATTGAACCTTACCCTAAAGTGCTAATCAATATTATTATTTATAACAATAACCACAGACGATATTTTCGTCAAAGATCTCCCAAACTATCTTCTTTCCTTTCACTAAGCCAAAACTATACAGTTTGATTGACAGCAACTTTTAACAACAAAAGGAATCGATATCGATTAAACTTGTTTTCATCCAACGAATCGCCGACGGAACGGATTTACAATGGCAGAGCCTGTCTAAAATTCATTAGGCTGGCTAGACAAACTGCCGGCGTTCTGTTAGCGATTGAGGTGTTTTAATTACACTGTGGCAAAGAGGAAAAAAGGGCTTTTTCACTTCATTGGTTTAACAGAAGTTGTTAACTATTTAAACGCGAGGAGTTTTTTTAATGGTGTATGGCAGGGATCACCAATTAGTTTGATTAGGGGTCCGTTTTTTTAATAATATGAATTTCGCGGTTCGTTTGATGGACGATTACTTAACCAGCAAGAGCAACTAAGAATAGAATTAATATCAAATACTATATATACATATATATATATATAGAAATGAATCGCTATTTCCTTTGGTAATCGCATCACGCATGAACGGATGGAACAATTTCGCAAATTCTTGTTTTGTTTTTATGAAAGAAAAAATTAAGTAAGTTGAATGGAACATTAGAAAATTTAAGAAAACTTAACGCCAATATTAATTTTACATAACTGTCGGCGATTGACAGAATGCGCGCTGCAAATATCGTTTAACACAGATGGATCGGTTGATAAATGAGTCGATAGTTTTAGTTTTAATCAATAGTCAAAACTAAACGACATATGACATTCATAGTTAAGACAGGACAACGTCTGTCGGGTCAGCTTGTAAGAAATAATGAAATATGTGTTTATTAAGTAACAAACAAATATTATATTTATTAATGACCAAAAATAACAAAGTAAGTAATTATTATTAGTGGCTCTGAGCTGTAGACTCGCGAGTCTGTCTTTGCATGCTTTAAAACTGAATAAAAGTGCACCGCGCACCATAAAATCAAATCCTTAAAACAAAAAGCGCAAAATGGCTGAAACATGTTTTTTTTTTACGTTCTCGAGCCCCATATCTCGGTCATATTGAAAATTTTCGAAAAAGAGAGTCAAAAAAAATATCCATGTAATTATCGAACCTGCTCACAAAGGATGTCACCAAAATCTGCCCAAACAAAGTACCGAGGTACACTTAGTGGCATAAAATACACTAGATTACACTGAATAATATTGCATTTATATATTTTTGTTATGTTTACCCGGGGACGAGAATAAAATAACTTTTAACATAACAAAAAGCCCACCATTTTGGCACTCTATCATCGGTACAAGCACAGTACCATAATTATTTAAAAAACACCGTCTAGTTGACAGCTGCCTGCTGTCAGCTTCCGCCACTGTTGTTTCACGAACGAATGGAATGACATGTGAATGACATTTACAAAATAATGTCAACCCGAGTGTCAACCAAATGTAATGCAATTGTATATGCAACGTTGCCATGTTTTAATTGTGTTACAAGTTATTAAAATAAAATAAAATATTATGCAGTTTTAAATCATTTAAGGATAAAAATACAATTATTTTCGAAATACTCTATTTTTTCTCTACGATTTGATGCACGTGTACCTCGAAGTACATGTTTGGGCAAAGTTGTATGGGCTTTTGCTGACCTCCTTTCACGAGAATCAGTTGAGAAATGCAAGCTGTAGTGGAGAACAGTTATCCGCCGGACATCCGGACATACGAAAGCATTTTTGTCCAAGCTGAAACGAAGACACTTCACGCTCGCTCGGTCAATTATTTTAGTTTTTTTAGATTCAATTTTAGTCATAAATTTTATTGTTTATTGAAGGTCCGAACAAAATAGGTGGGTGGTCCGGATCAGGGTCGCGGTCCCCTATTTGGTAACTCCTGGTTTATGGTTTATAAGCAGACAAACGGATGATGTCATCCATGCTTTTGACCTTTAGTAATATCTACGTACCTACGTGCGTATATAATTTGGTTCTTTTGTTGATTCACCTAAAAACCTCATCCCCCCTCCCCCTCCTCCCCTCTTCTTTCGCCTGTTGGGTAGTTGTCATTGTTAGTATAAGAAGCAAAGAAAAAAAACGACTGCCGATCCTCTTGACATGAGAGCCCTTAGAAGCTTTGAAATTGACCTATGTTTATATGTTACAATAGTACGGGTGAGCGACTTAAGTCAGTGAATAACACTCCAAGTTACAGGAGAGATTTTGAATGAAAACTGTCTAACTATTACGTATTTGCAACAATTTATTGAAGAGTAGATAATACTTCAGCGACTAGCGTTATGATATATTCAAAATAATTATTAGATTCTACAATACGCCGACATCCTATCTGCGGGAACACTTCTCCTACGCCCGTCCTTTTGATGCACCCTGCAGGTCGCATCTTAGAAATCTCCTCAAATCCCCTGCCCACTGAACCGACTTCTACTCCTACTCTTTCATCGTACACGCGGTACGGTTGTGGAATTCACTTCCACCTGACATTAGGAACTGCCAAACTGTTGGAGGATTTAAAAGTAGAGAAAGGAACACTATCTTTCCACTTTGTCATAGCTGCTTATATATTTATTATTTAAATTACATTATATTTTTATATATTTCAGTGATATTTAAGAAAGTATGTATGTATGTTAGTATATTCTCTTATTGTATGTTTATATTTAATTTGGAAAATTATTTTGATTTTATGTATTTTGTTTTCCCTTCTACTCTTACACACGTTGTCTTCATCTCTTTAATGTAATCTCCTATCGCAGGTATGCTGGAAGAGATTTCTTTAGAAATAAGCATTACCTTTGTACCTATTTTTCTGTTCCTTTCTTCTTGTCTGTTTATATATGTGTGTACATAAATGGTTAAATAAATAAATAAAATAAAATATTCTATGTTCAAAATTTCGAAATGATCATCAACTTATATCACTGACTGTAGGAAACGACGCTAGTTATTGTATTTTACTGGCAATCATGACAATACCGCGGATCTCTATTTTTAACGACACCCATGAGTGTTGTTCAGTTTCTCTGCTGACCATTACATTCGGGCAGCTGGATTGTCGCTAGTTACTTTGAGTATTTTTATTCTATGTTTCATTTTGTTATGGTTACTGTAAAGACTTAACTCGGACAATAAATAAAAAGCAGTGGACTGTAAAACTAACTTTAATGAATTTACAAAAAGGAGGGTACAAAAATATTTTAGTTGGCGCGCGAGCGTCGTCGGTTGTGTTCGTTGGTAATGTAACGGGCCTTTGGCTCCTCTGGTGTCCGCGTAGCCGTCCGACTCCTTACGCGAAGATAGCCGACGGCGCCCGAACAGTTACCGTTTTTAATTTGTTTTGCTTAACTTACTCAGTTAAATAAATAGGTGTACATACTCGTACTTATAGTTAATAAGTTGTTATAAACAATTGATAATTGAATAAACAACATTACATTTATTTAATGTCAAAGCTCTGACAGCAACGTGGCATATTTCGTAAAAACCATCCTTATTACGGTTTCTTATGTTTCTTCTTCTTTCTTTCTTTCTTACCTTAAAAGGAGAAATCGGTACGCTTAAAGGATCACTTCGTTATCCGTCTGTCCGTCGGTCCGTTTGTCTGTAAAGACCCTTCTCAGGAACGCGTAGAGGTATCAAGTTGAAATTAATATCAAATACGTATCCACAGACCCTTGGAGCTCTTAAAAAAATAAAGCTTTTAAGTCAACGTAATAAAAAATATCGGTCATTTATGCGACATATTTTGATACTGGTAAATAAATCAAAACCTATAGGGTACTTCCCGTTGACCTAGAATCGGAAAATTTGGCTGGAAGTACGGTCTTACAACACACGTAAAGGAAAAAGTCCGAAAATCGTTAATTTGTAGTTTAATCATATAATATATCATTATTTTTTTGCGATTACAAACTTGCATTTGCAGTTGGAGGAATCACCGTGACGTACATCAAATTTATCCCCACAGAACTCGTCATTGAAACAATATCATTCAATTACATACATGACGTTAAGTTAGCCTACGCTGTCTCACTCCTCGGCAAAATATACCACGAGAATAAACAAGATTAATACAAGCATGTAATTCAACATTCTTTCTCCTCAAATTAGAAATTCCTTAAGCAACGTTCTTAAGAAACAGCCCTTGATGAGGCACATTAAGAGGCCTGTTACGTACTTTTGTAGTCTGTAAACATACCAACAGAATAGTAGGTACGTTCAGAAGGTTAGCATCATACAATGAGCGAAAACAGGCGCACGTACACATAAACACGACGTACGGCGATCTCAGACTCATCGACTGCAAAACCATTTCCCAACTATGATAGGGTCGGCCTCCAGTCCGACTGGATGCAGCTAAAAACCAGTTTTTTAGATGGAATGACTGTCCATCTGACCTCCACTACCCAGTTACTAGGTAGGGCTATGCCCCTTGGAAGACTGGTCGTCAGACTTCGGGATTTTAACTACCCGTAACGTCTGTCTAAGACGTACGAATGACATCCTGGACGAGCGTGCTTTCCAAGCCATTTAGTGGTCTCGGTGTGTAGATGGCCATTTGACACGGACTGACCTTGGCAAGCGTAGCCTAATGTTGATCGATCCGCGCGGCTGTCATTATTTAGTCACGAGCCGAGCACGGTGATCTCAGACTATCTAAGTCGAATGATAGTCGCGAGTGCGCTTGCACTCGCTGCACGTGAAGCGTATCTATGTATGCGTGCGTTTTCGCTCTTTGTACAGACCCGACCTTCTGTACTATTCTGTTAACGCATACCTGTGCTCGAGCAAAGAGTTGTAAAGACAATGGCACGCGCTCTGAAGCGTTTGGAGCGAATTCAAAGGTCACACTGTATCGTGCCAAGTTAGCACGCTAGTTAGTTATGTGTGTGTTTTATGTATGTAAATGTAGCAATTTGGTGTGAAATGTAGAATTTTGTTATCTTTAAAGACGTAAAAAGTGAAAATTTATCGGCTTTACACGAGATTAGCACAAGAATAAGGACTCAATTCGAGTTGGAAACTAATCAGGCAATCTCAAAATGAGCACCCAATTAAAACAGTATACATAATGCCGTACTGGTAGTATTCTATTCTATTCTGATGCTTATTTAGATCCTTAATTCCTTACACTATCGACGAACAAAAAGGTCGGACGGAACTCCGCTAAGATAAAACTGAGTCCCGTTTATCTGTGAATATATTTATGTGTGAGTGATGCCGTTTGCGCGCGTACTGTTCGACCGTGGGCGTCGGCTAACTAATGTGTGAATGTGTGCGTACAGCGAGCTGGCCGACTTGAATGACACAGTTTTTTGCTAACGAGAATCTGTCAGACATTTTTTGTTCTTCCATGTTTACAATCTAAATAGTATTTACGTTATAATTATTCTAAACGTGGTCATGTCTCACTAGGGTCAATTAAATAACACTACGTTTTATTTTATACCGTTATAGTGAGGTTACATTTCGAATTCCGTTCATCCGTAATCCCGAAATCCGGGATACAAAGTCTTGTCCCGATTATGCAAACAAGACTGATTCCATTGCAAACACTTAGCTAGTCGTATTTATGTTGTAATATTAAATAGTTTCAGTAGATACAGAACTGATAGTAAGTAGGTACTAATAGTAGTAATTAGACCTCCTTGCTCCGCCAATCACTAAACACGTTTCGCGCTAAACAAGTTTAAAACATAATTCTGTTTCTGTCAAATGTTTGAAGATGACAAAGACAGAATAGCGCTAAACGAGTTTTAAACATCATTCTGATGTTTAAAACTCGTTTAGCGCTACACGTGTTTAGTAATTGGCGGTGTAAGTTGGCCTTAGTGTGTAGTTAACCTAATAACAGAGTCATCTAAGATTTATTTGGTAGCTTAAGGTACCGCGGTCAATTCATGGATGGGTGACCATTCTTCATCGAAACCTCTCCGTACTTAATCGGACATGACTATCTTTAAACCGAAGAAAAACTTCGTAATGAAATGGCTGTATCAAACTCAAACTCAATCAAACTCACTCACTTTTGAATTGTCAAAGAGTCGGTTATCACATCCGGACAGACGGACTTGACGGAATTATAAGGGTTCCGTTTTGCCATTTGACTACGGAACCCTAAACAATCACATCGCAACTTGCTAGGTCTCGAACCAGTAACTACGTGCTCTGGGGAGATGGTTGACCATCTCGATTGTGCCGCTTACCTAAGTACCTACTCATCACGTTCTAACATTCATACCTACATACTTCTCCCCACGATACATAAGTATCTACCTATAAATTTCGCCCATCCTTTGTCGTTCCATCCATAATCCCAAAATAACGGTTGCTATAGTAAAACGAATAACAGCAGTTTTCCCGCCCATTCCACCATTTTGATGACGTTTCATAGCAGCTGACAGTAAGGATTAGTGCCCACTTGTCTTTTAATTACTCGACAATGTTGCCATCTGACGGCCGCGTTAAGAACTTATGGCTTGTCGGTCCTAACAGATGTTTTATGTATCTTTGATTTCGGATCTTTTGAGTGGGTCATTTAAATATTTATTCTTTTGTTTCTCTTATTTGATTGGCAAAGGTATAATTTCAAGTAGACATTAGAAAGCAAGAAAATCGTTTTAATGTCACAGAAACACACGACGTGCATGTAAAAGCAGACTCAGTTTTATTAAGTATTATCCGAATTAAAATAAAAAACTAAATAATTTTAAGTATGGATCAGAAGAAATCGGTCAATTTTTAAATATTTCAAGAATTTGCAAGTCTGACTTTTGCCAGCATTATTGACTGTTTCATCGGCGCCTCTAAATACTGTTTTAACTTTTGTACCTCGTTAGATAGCTGATTAGATGAAGATGTCTTCCCCATAATTTGTACGCCAAAGGTCATGGTAAAATTTTGAGATAACAGATTTTTGAAAATTGCTAATAAACTTCTTCCTTTAACTTTTAACTGTTTGATGTTTTAGAAAATTTGGTTGCATTGAAAGGTTTATTAAAATATAAGATACCCAATGGAATAGCAATGAAGACCATTAAATGTGAGAGTTTAGGGAAAAGTGATATTTAGTGACGAATACTGTTTTTTTTTTCAGAAATACATAAAAATTTGCGTTTTTCGAATCGCATGAATTTTCGACTATAAGGTCTTATGGGAAACTTAATTGTTGAAAATGGGTCTCAGTTTCACGTCCTGGAAGGAATACGTCAAATTACAATTCACCCTATAAACATCTCTGCCTAGGGTCGTGTGATATTACATTTGTTTGTTAAAAACATTCGTACCGAAAGACCAACATTATTTTAATAATCAGAAACACCTATGATCTTGTGCTAAATCGAATATGCATAGTGAAAATACACAAGTGATTTTACTAACTACAACTTTGACAGAGTTCCCTTTAAAATAAGCCCCTAAAATATCATCTCAAAATGAGAATTTCAACTTCATTTTAACTTAACAAATTGCTCCTATTATTTTTTTAAGGAACTCGTTTGCTTTTCTTACCCAACAAATATTATTACAGAAAATTAATGAACAAAAGCAAATGTTTTCAAAAGGTTTAAAAGATACATCGAAGGTTCCAGTGGAACCCAGTAATTGCTTTTCTTCAATAAACGCAGAGCGCAGTGAGTGCATCGCCTTGTTTGACTAGGCTCTCAGAATAGTGAAGAGTTCGTGACGCTACGTTATTTTAATGAAGATAATATTTTCTCGCTTGAATACTTTTATAATTTTATGAGCTCCTGCTATTAGGGATTCATTGTTCAATTAACTTCGCAAAGTTTTATAATTAGGACCAAATTCTTACGGTATCAAGTTAATTGGGCCAGAAACAAAAAGAAAGAATTTATTTTGTATTAACTTGTCCGACTTTTCCTAAATTATTTTTATAAATTCTTTTAGCCTCTACCCTAATCGTGATAGCTAAAATAGCCGATCTCAGCGCATGCAAAAAGTCTTCGGAAATGCTTGTTTTTCCAATGATTAGTCAGACAGGCACATTATTTTCAGTTAATCTATTTTTGTATGTGGAAAACATACACATCTACGCTATTATTTATGAATAAAATGGGCGAATTCTATCAAACCTTATTAAAAAGTCAATAATTAAAAAAAGAACAGAATAAATGGCATATATATATATATGCCATTTATTCTGTATTTTTTTTATTGTATTATGTTATTGTATTGTATAATATATATATATGCCATTTATTCTGTATTTTTTTTTTAGTCAGACTTGAACTTTATTCCGCAGATAAAATATATGTGGCAAAATCAGCCCTAAGTCTACCAAGCATCCATAAATGATTAGGTACAATTATAGTCTTGCTAAAGTTCCAAGCATTTTGTGGTTTTGGGACGCCTACTTGGTACTTAATAATAACTAGTCATGCCAGCTGCTTAGTCCGCGTATTCAATATACTATTTTCCCTAAGATAAATAACCATGCAGTCAGTCAATTCAAAAATGTTTTATACTTGATAAGTTTGTTAGGGTTTACGTAATATACTATGGCCCACTTGCACTGCCAAACACTAAACACGGGTAGCGCTAAACGTGAAAAACTATATATCTATATTGACTCTTGACTCTTTCTCACAGATGACTGCAACATGGTAAATGTTGAAATATTAAATTGTAACAAACTTCAAATGCCTAACTTCAGCAAAATAACTTGTGACCGTGAACATAATAATAATACTAGTCTATTATTGTCCCACTTCAGGGTAAATTCCTTTACTCATACAGAGAAGGTGTGAGCATTGATGATCATCGTGGTTGCTCAAGGGTATAGCGATTTCAGACTTATATTTTTAGCGGCATCTACAACGGCACATGCGAACTACGCATCACACTGACGTCACGCAAAATCCTACATCGCGCAAACAGAGTTTACCGCGCAACAAGCATTTATACAACGCCCCGTGATCAATCGTCGGGCAGTTACCCACCAGACATGACACCCGTCTGGTCGGAGGATCCTCCCTTTTCTATGGTGGTATAAGTGAACTTTACACCCTGTTCCTCATACCTCTATATATTAATGTATTGGTGCAGACCGAAAGGAAATTTGGAAATACGTTTAACTTCTTTTAAGTAAAATATTAATAAATAAAACACTACTTAGCTCGTTACTTCATCTTGTTCGTCTCATTCTCTGTCATCTCCTTTCAAATTTAGAGCTCACTCTTGTTTTATATTTTTTTTTAAATAGCTAAAGGCCATTCAGATAATATCAATAGATAAAGCTGCATTTAGACATGCTACATTATTTAAATTTCCACAATGATTAAGGAGGTTAGGATCAATACCACTATACATATCCACTTTTTTAATAAGGCAGAAATCGAAAAAAAAACTGAATAAATAGTGAGCTTTTGTATTTTTTTTAAAGAATGCCAACGTGATAAATAAGTCCTTAAAACAGTTTTTTTTTTAACCTGGGTATGTTGAGGTTTTGAAGTAAACGTTAATATTAGACATCATTTTACTAAGGAGAATAAGCTGTTTTGAAGTACACAGTTTCTGCTAATTGTAGGTTTTATCATTTTGTGCAGAAATCTTGAAAAAAAAACCAAATTGCCAAAAGTGGATATGTTGTGATTTTGATCCTAACCATTTCAATTATAAGTAAAGGTTTCCTCACAATGTTTTCTTAACCAATTTCAATGATGTCCAAGATAAACTTTAAAAGTACGCTGACATAATATGAATTTTAAAAGTCACATTTGAACTTGCCCGGTTATGCACCCACGACCTTATGCATGAGAGGCGAAGTCTTAACCATTGGGCTATCACGACATGGAAACCTCATGAAAATATTGCAAAATTAGTAAATGATAAATGATTTTATTTCTGTAAGTAGGTTTGTACAATCACTTTTACACGTCCGTCATATTTTTCATATTAGTAAGATTACATACACAAAAAGCAATTATTGAAGCATTAATTTATTCTCGAGTCGAACCTAACTAACTACATAGGCCTGAAGCTGAGCCTAATGTTAGCAATAACTCAATATTAATAGCATGTTTTATACTAAAATTACGTGTAAAGGCCCTATTGTATTCAAAAACTATTATTAATATGAAAATAACAAAACACATAGTTTCCCTTGCCTTCGTATAATGTTACCGTAAATTACGTTTTGTAGCGAAGAGACAACTCATGCAGGCCAGTCCCCGTAATTAAAAACATTGAAAATCTATCACAATCTCTTCTTAATGACAATCAATGACAAAAACTTGTCAATTTTTTTGTAGTTTGAGCCCAGGCTTAGAATGCGAACGATATTAAAAATAATAGAATTCCTCTCTGGTCAACACCACTACCGGGAAGGAACTACTAACCTATGTGTATTCAATACTTAATACTTTAGTGCATTTCACAATGTATTTGCGTATGTGGTACATTTGTTTTCACTCCTCTTTCACAAAAAGTCCGTCGTTGTAGCGTACCAGAGCGGGGATAAAATACCATATTTTCCTCTAGGGGAAAAAGTTATTTTTTTTATTGTTTGTCTGTTACGAACGAGCCTACAAAAACGAAAAAGTCTTTATTCATAAGTAGAACAATCATGAATAAAGACTCGATTTATTACTGTTTCATAAAACAGAACATTTTATTTTTGAATATTGAACTAAAAGTGGTGATGTCTTCGGTAGAATACGTGAATTGCATTACAGAACAAATAAAAAAAAAACTATTTAATATTGTATTGGATTATTTTATTTTCTCGCAATCGTAGGTCAAAGTAGAATGTAACACACGGCGATAAAAACCCATTATAACTGGGTTTTTATTTACTCTGTCATAATGTAATGGGTAATTTTAACCCCTTGTATAACAATCTACTATTAAGAACAATCGTGGACCCTGATGGGCATAGCAAAAGAAATATAGTAGGTAGAAATGAGGACTTATCGTTTATCTTATAATCTAAGTTATTCTAAAAAAATATTTTTTGTGTATTTCATGACTTTCAGGGATTGATCATTTACACTGTAATAAAATTTACTTATTAATAACTTATTTTTTAAATTTATTCTGATATAGATGGTACTTTTCTTCCTTTCTTATTGACTCGGGTAAATTATTATTATATATTTTTATTGACATAACCAGAGGGCTTGCTGAATGTATTTTTATGCGGAATTTTATTAAGTTTAGTCGTATTTTTTACCGGAGTTTTCCACCGGTTTGTATTTTTTTCTAGCTTGCCAATAACTGTCACAATTAATAAAATTTTGTGAAAGTATAAGCAACAATCGAAGTTTAAAAATCTTTATCTTACATAAGTCCATTGATTTACCAAATTACCCATTCCTGTAAACAAAACTTTATTGTCCCTATTGGCACTTAAGCCCTGGTAATCGAAGATTGGTAAACAAACTAGTGATCTGACAAATCCATCATTATTGGGTGTCAGCTTACAATGTTTACAGTTAAACTTGGTAACCCGTAGGCTGTACCTACGGATTACCAATTTTAAGTTACAGCGGGTTCATTTCCATTTTGAGGTAACCCAAAAATTTATGTTTTTAGGTTGGCGACTCTTTTAGGAGAATGTTTTGTGGTGACATTAGTTTTTATTATTTATGTAACTAGAGCCAACGAAATCTCCAAAAGACTAGTTGACACTTTCCGTGACTCAAGGGCTGGCTTTTACTTTGCATTTAAGCATTGCCATACAAAGTGGCAATGCCGCCAGTCTCATGGGTACATTACTATGCGGAGGAATTTTTCGACGCCATATTTTAGTTTTTTGATAGTTTTAGTTAAATTAGGATAGTATATTTTTATTTTAGGAACTGTTTTGGCGCGTAGCCAAAATCGTAATAAACGCCGCCTTTTTTTTGAATACAAGTTCTCAAATGTTTACCAACGACCCCCTCGCCCACCCCCCTGTTAATGTCATTCAAGCGCCAAAAGATCCTTGTAGCACTGTAAGATACAACTTATTAAAGTAAAACAAAATTATAGTATGATCCTCGTGACTGCCTCTTTGGTCTAGTAGTCACCAGCGCTACTGATAAGCATGAGGTCCTGGGCTCGATTCCCAGGTCTGGCAAAGTGTTATTGGGGTTTCCATCAGAGATTCCTCAGTAGCAGCCCGGAGTCTGGATTTGTGCACCGTTGATGGCAATACTTGGGACTTAAACATATCTGGCGAAATATGGGTATACTATAGGTACACCTCTGTCTAACCCTTCGGGAATTACAGGCGTGATGTTATGTAAAGTTATGTTATATAAAGATATATTTATTGCATAACTGTGTACAACACAACATTTATAGACTGTTAAAGTCTGCCCTGTAATAAAAGGAATTATAAATTACATACTAATTTTATTTTTTCCCAAAAACACATACAGATTTTATAACACATTATCTACGAACAGTTTTAATTTTATTTTTAACATATCGGTAACTGATTGTATATACGAATAGCAGTAACATAGGTACTTTTATAATAAATCATATTGTTAATAATAGGTAAGTTAATGTCATATTTATATTGTTTACGAATGTTTCTCTTAGATTCAGATTTGAAATTAAAATATTGCATATTATTTTTAACAAATAAACATAATTCAAGTATGTATATAAATGCCAGACGCCAGTCAGTGCTAAGAAACCCTCCGTTCTAAAAACATCTCTTAACGATTCGGTACTATAGATGTTATACACTTTTCTAAGACATATTTCTGGAGCATTAATGTGGATTGTACGTTTGTTGAGTTTCCTCAGTATATGTGTTTACCATAAGTTAACATTTCCAAAATAATTATACCTAATAACACTTGTATTTGTAGTTTCTATCAGAATTGACAATGCGTAGCAAAACTAGATATTTTTTTGTTAATCTTTTCAATTTGTGCCATCCAGTTTAAGTGTTGATCTATTATAGCTCCTAAGAAATTTGTGTCTTATACTTTTTCATTCGCGGTATCAATCACGGTTACCTTCAGTTTGGCAGGTTTACTTTTGTAATTTCTAAATTGAATTAAATTGGATTTTGAAGTATAACATTTCAAATTTATTGACTGCATCCATCAGTTTAAAACAAAGACGAAAAATACTACTGCCGGTACTGTTGTTAATGTGGTTTTTATATCACTTTCGTAATTAAAATCATTAGAATTTTCATTTGAGATAAACATAGTTGTATCACCAGCACACATTACACAAAGGTGGTTAATTATGTTTGGAAGCTCGGTTATATAAAATAGGAATAACGAGGGCCCTAATATACTGCCTTGTGGTACACCTAGTATTATGGATTCGAATTCAGATTTCATTACCTCCACCATTTTTGTACGTTCATTATATACCTGAATAGCAGTGACCTGCATTCTATTATCTAAATAATTCTCAATTAATTTTAGTGCTTTAGCTCTTGTACCTTCTTATTTATCAAACAGAGTATTATATTTCACAGAGTCAAATGCGTTTGACATGTCAATGAAAAGACAAGCACAAATTATTTTTTTATCATTGATCTTTTCACAAAAACAATTTATTTATCGCCAAAGATGTAATTTTATTCTTTTCGAATCCAAATTGATTAATAATAATAATAATAATGATTCCGGATGTTCTCGTCTAGCTAACGAAGAGTACTTGCATAGACACAACCTTGTAGCCAGGATTATCCATCAGCAACTTGCTCTGAAATACAGCCTTGTAGAATCGGAAGTGCCGTACTACAGGTATGTGCCCGACCCAGTTCTCGAAAATGGACATATCACATTGTACTGGGATCGATCCATCATCACTGACAGGACTATTGTTGCCAATAAGCCTGATATAGTGGTGGTGGATCGATTAGAGCGGCGCGCAATGATTGTTGACATAACGGTCCCGCATGACGGGAACCTCGTGAGAGATTGTCGACATGTGGGATGTGGACTCAGCGATCATTGTGCCGATAGTCGTGACAGCCAATGGCTTAATAGCCAAGAGCCTCGACCAACACCTGAGGAGGCTCTCGTTGGGCAGCTGGATCAAGGGCTTGATTCAGAAAGCGGTACTTCTAGACACGGCTCGCATTTTTAGGAGGTTCCTCTCTCTGGAGCCCTGACCGCCTGTAGCTTGGACCCTATTCCCGATACCGGTGGGTTACTATTTTTTATATTTTCAAATATTTTTATTTTTTCTATATTCTAATATTTAAAAATGTAATTTATATTATACCTAGTCTTGCCATAAATATTGTCACGAAGAAAAAAAAAATATTTTTATTGCAAATAATATTTAATACTTTTACAGTGTGTTAGTTTAATACATAAATATAAAACAATTTAAAATATAAAAAGCTTATTCGAAGTGGTCTCCATTGGCTGCAATACAGTCCTTTAAACGTTGAGGCCAGTTATCAATAGAAGCACGCACTCTTTCCATGGGAAAATTCTTCACTGCCAATCGTATGGATTGTTTTAGGGACTCCAAATTATCATGGCGTTTAGAGCAAGCCATACTCTCTAAAAGTGACCATAAATCATAATCCAGCGGATTAAGATCGGGACTAGACGACGGCCAGTCTTCAGCTCTGATGAAGTCCGAAACGTTCACTTCCAACCAAGACTGCGTGGGCCGAGCTTTATGACCCGGCGCCGAGTCTTGTTGGAAGGACCATACTTGGTTATTGAACATGGTGTTGTTAAGGGGCTTAACTACCTTCTCAAGAATGGTATCTTGATATACTTGTGCAGATGTTTTGATACCTTTTTCACAAAAATATGGCTCAGTCACTCCTTCATAGCTAACACCCCACCAAACCATCACTGAAGTCGGATAATGCCCACGTTGCACTCTGTCGACTAATTGGAAAGCTTCCTTAGAGCTTTGAGCATAAATACGGTCATTTTGTTTGTTAAAATGTTGCTCAATTGTAAAGATTTTCTCATCCGTAAACAAAAAAAATCTGTGACCTCCCTTTGCGTACCGCTTCAGTAGTTGTTTCAATTTTACCACCCTATTCTTTTTTAAATTATCAGTTAAAAAATGACCAGTGCATCTCTTATAGGCGGCAAGTCCTAAGTCATCTTTTAAAATACGCGACATGGTTCTGGGTGCTATCTTCATCTCCTGAGATAAAATCTTTTGCTTTCGGACAGGATTTCTTCGAATTCTTTCCCTTACTACTTTGACCACCTTTTTCGTACGAACACTACGTGGACGGCCAGATCTTTTTCTGTCACAAACAGAGGAGATCTCTTTGTACCTATTAATAGCCCGGTACACAAACATTTGACTAATACCAAGCGTATGGAGAGTTTTAAAAATTGCATTTGGCTCCATACCAACTTTGTGTAATGCAATCACAGCGATTCGGTTCTCTTTATCACCCCATTCCATTTTAATATCGCAAAATATTGTACAATGTATTGGCGCCAAAATTAGAAAACTCAATAAACAATCGTATAATAAGTCATTATTTATATAAGTTATTTATATAAGTTTATATAAGTCATTATTTTTATTTATTTATTATTTATTTGAATTTGGAATCTGTTAAGATTCCAAATTCAAATGTAATATCTTTCTTATTTTTAACTGTAACAGTATTTATGGCCAGACTAAGTATAATGGAATAAAGGAAATAATAATATAATAAAACTTTATTTCAGACTATGGTCCATAATTTAGTTATTATTTCGGTGTTAGTAGCAATGGTGCTTAAAAGGTACTCGTAGGTTAGTATTGTTAGTTTTCAGGCATTATTTATTAATTTTGACCAATGACTGTCCCTACCCAGTGTCTCTGAAAGGGACAATCCGGTCTGGCAGCTATCATTAACAGTCAAAATATTATTTACATCCAAAAACTTTGTGATTCTAGCATAGATGACCTTTTCAAATATTTTCGAAAAACTTGGTAACAGTGCAATTGGTCTATAGTTATTTATGGCCTGCCAAGATCCTTTTTTATATAATGGTTTCATGAGAGCTTTCTTTACAGTACAGGAAAATGTACCAGTGGATCAACAGTAAAAGGAATGCTTTCTTTTATTACATATTATCATGTCCACAGCTAGTTTTATTTTTTTATTTCATATATGCATAAGCTCTTTTAAATCAGAAAAACTTATTTCGCGCTAACTCATGCTTTTAAACATAAAAGTAAATATGGAAGTCTATTACAAAAAAGTGGCTGTGCAAGGCGGTTGCCTTGCATAACCACCTTTTCATAATTAAATATACGCTCTCTGAAAGACTACTAAGTCTACAATTAAAAAGTACGATATACCAAGCTTGCAAATAAACAAAGAAACTAAGTACCACAGTGTTGTAGGAAATTCTCTTTATTTAACGTTAGGTGCATTATTTCTATTACGGTAAAATTAATTTAAGTATGTTATAATTTTCCTTCTTCGTTGCAACATAATTAATGAAACGTTAAATTAATTTTAAATTTTAAAAAAACCCGGACACAAACAAAAACCTCTAACAACGGCTGAACCGATTTTCTTCTTTTATTTATTTTTTAGCTATTATCACTCTTGATCAAATCACCTTACAAACAAAACAAAAAAAAAAAATCAGTTCAGCCGTTTTGGAGCTACGATGCCGCAGCCAGACACACAGATACACACGTTGAACATACAACACCCCTCTTTTTCCGTCGGGTGTTAACAAAGTACAAAGTAGTACAAGCCGGGTCGTACACTTACAAGATGACAGTGTCCTATACAAACAATACCCAGAGTCAAACTTAGTATAAACATATTTAACTTGTAATTGCTTACTGAACCTTGCCCCAAAGTCACATTTTTCATGGCATTGACTTATTTATTTTAGATGTCCTGCATGAATGATGTGCTATGGCGTAGCAAGAACTGCTACGCTTGCTACGGCGTAGCAAGACCTGCTACGTCTGCTACGGCGTAGCAACGTGCTGTACTTTTTAATAAAACATTTATTTCAGTCAAAATGGCCCTTATACGTATACCTTACAAACTTACATATATATAAAGTATAAAAACTTTGGTGGATTACCGTTAATGTTGTTAATAGCTATTTTAACAATAAATAGATTTTCTTATCATTAGACCAAGACTAAAATAACCCTTTATACGGGTTGTTTCAACAATCTGGTCCTTACATCCGCGCTTTTATGTGATATTTACATTAGGCTACTTGCTAACTTAACCTGCTAATAATTTCAGTACAAAATAATTCCAAATAATTATTTTACTCGCTTACGCGAATCAACAAGAAACACAATAAAAATAATAAAACAAAAAATAAATATACCTTCACGCTGAAGTAATATCTACCGTAATCTCCAAGAGGTTAGGCAGATGTATACTTAGAGTACACACACATTTCACCTGACATTTCACATGCAAAAAACGACTTTATTAATTTCATGATATATTTTTTCAGTGTCCTCTAATAGGTCCCTTATGTTTGATATTATTAAGAAATTAATTATTTTTAACGTAAACGAAGCAAAGGGAGTATGTAAGGATCGTAGCAGGTGGCGTTTTGTAGTTTCTGCCTACCCTCGTGGGAAGAAGGCGCGAGTTTATGTATGTATGTAATAATTCTTAATATAGCTTTTGCCTCGCTGCCTGCTCGCTGGCTGCCTCGTTGGTCTAGTGGTCGCAAGCGCTACTGCTGAGCATGAGGTCCTGGGTTCAATTCCCGGGTCGGGCAAAGTGTTATTGGGTTTTTCCATCTGGAATTTCTCGGCAGCAGCCCGGAGTCTGGATTTATGCCCGGTTGATGGCAATAGGCTCGCCCCCTATTACATGGGACTTAAACATAACTGGCGAAATGTGGGTGTGCTATAGGTACACCTCTGCCTAACCCTTCTGGGAATACAGGCGTGCTGTTATGTGTATGTGTAGCTTCTTGCTTCATCTAACTTATTTACTACAAACCTAATTATGTTCTATTTTAGGCACCTACATAGCTGACATTATAAATAAAACTGAAGTGATATTTCCGTCCATTTTGGAAGACTGCCAAAGATATGAGAGAACAGATAGCCATCATGTCTCGCTTCTTTATCTGTGAAGATATTTTCATTTTCAAGTAGAATATTGTGAAAAGAGTGATTTTTACTGTAGAAATAAAATTGGTGATGGTCGATTCTGACGTCATTACAAAACAAACAATAAGAAAGCACCATTCTTAAGAGACGTAGACTATGACGGAAGTAATAATAAACTCAAACTCATTTATTTTAATTAAACAGGCACTTTTGAATTGTCAAAGGAGTCGATCATTCATAAAGATGAACCTAGTATTATTACGGACGCTTTTAACGTTCTGCATCGTTCTCACATGCATAATTTCAACATGAACGATGTAAGCAATATTTTGTAACCATATTTTGATTTAAACGAGTGTCCATGGAGTTTCTTGCCCGTTCTTCTCCATAGGTACCTACTACGCTTTGGAATGGGTAACTAGCTTCATCTTTCTGACTGACCGACCCCTTGACAATTCAAAAGTGCCTGTTATTGGTTTATTTGAAATAAAGCTTTGAGTTTGAGTATGAGTTTGAGTAGCCCATTCCAAAGTCGAATTCCTATCGAGAAGAACGGGCAAAAAACTCCGTGGATACACTTTTAAATTTTATTGTTACAAATTAGTTTGTTTGTCATTAATATTGTATTCAGAATTATATGTGAGAATGATTTAAAAAGACGTGCACGTTAAAACGTCCAACATGCGTAGCATGACCACTATGGAAACAGAAGAAACGGAAGACAAAATGACAGATTGTGGAAAGATTTATACAGCGCGATGTCAAAATTAAAAAAATAATGACTTTTTGTTAATAAAGTGTTTTTGTTTTTGTTTGTCTTCTCTTCGTAGAGTAGAGATAGAAGTGGTCATGCTACTCATGCAGAGAGAAAGAAAGAAGAAACAAAAAAAAAAAGCCCGCTTAGAGATGACCATCTCATCTGACGGCGCCCGTTTACGAACATGACGTATGGATCAGCACCAGTTAGCTCAACTATTTTGAAGGGAACCGAATGATCTAACACAATCATGTGGCAACATTACTGAAACATTTGAATGTGTATGACATACTCTCAGCCGCCAGGGCACATTTAAGTCAATGAAAGACACAATTATTACCCAGTAAATGATAGCCTTAGAACGACATACAATTTGGGGTGCTAGGACAGGAAACCTCCACGTGTGCCCGTGGACTGGAGTTTCCCTTGGATACGTCTGGGGGAAAGGCCAGTTTCCGGGACGGTGCATCCTGGGGTGCGGGGATTCAGTAATATGATTCTGAACCCAAGGGAGTTGAAATTTTACGTCGGTTATTAAAAATATATATATACTCGTATATGCCCTGGCGCACAGGCAACTGAAGGAACACGGGTGGGTTTTAGTCAGTAAGAGTCTGACACGCCCTTCCACTCCGCCCAGAGCGGGAGAGGTCATTTGATGATTTCCCACCCAAAAAAAAAAAAAAAAACGACATACAATTTAACAAATAATAAAATTTATGTAAGTTTCATTGATTAATTCATGCCTGCCTCGTTCACAGAATCAGTGCAGTCAATCTTACAAGACAAATGTAAAAAATACATACCTATAATTATGACAAATACCCCAAATACCTAAATAATCCTTTTGGCAGATTACAATTTGACATGTTTTGAATATACAATGACTATAAAGATGATACTTTTAAAAGTTTTCAGATGTTTACACTTTTGTCTACTACCAAAAGCTCAAAAGTAAATAAAAAAGATTTGAAAAAAGTCTTTACAAAGTGATCATATTAAAACTTTTAATGAAAACAAAATATCACGAACTTTCATATTTATACCAGAAGCCAGTCTCATAATAGTTGTAATTTTATTATTAATCGAAAAATTCGCGTTACCTTGCTGCGTTATTATCAACTCATTTAAAGTAGCAACACACAGCACGCGCCTTCTATTGAAAAGTAACAGATACAAACGAAAACTAGCGCAGAAACAGTCAGATGTGAAAGTACAGCAACACCAACACAGATGGCGCTGTTTCAAATATCACATATCATGTTGAAATGTAAAGAATGTTGTTTTCGTGGCCGTCCCGTTTGGGTATTTTACTTGAATGCAATGCTAGTAAATCCTATGAAGTAACCTGGTATAAAATAAACTTTATTGAATATTTAAAACCGCTATTAAATGTCATATTTTTTATAATTATGCTTATTTGAAATGAAGCAAAGTAATGCCACTTGGGATGGGTTAATTTCGATTAATGGTCGGAATTATCTATTATTATTTTTAAATAAAAATGAAATGCTGTTCTTTGATAAGCGCATCACTTCAGAACGCTTGGACTGATTTGGCAATTTTACAATGTTCGTTCATACCCATAAATTCGGTAAAAACTGAAACTGTTTTTTTTAGAGAATTTGTGTATGAGCTCAAGACCATATATTATTGAAATTCTGACAGGAAAACATCTGCCGGATTAGCTCGTTAGCAAAAATACACCTTGTTTGCCACACAAATTAAATTCAACTAATTGTAGATAATCATAATAGTAGCTGTAAAAACTTCCATCGTAGTAAAAAATTACTTATTACATTAAATAACCAGAAGTTTTGTTAAATAATAAGTAAGCACCTACTTCCGGGCTCATATATTTCATTGACATACAGTGGGCGAAGTAAACATCATTGGCAATAACTTTACGACCATTACGAAACAAAATGTGAGCACGTTACACCACATAACTTTATATCACTCCCATAATTTTAATTAATTGTTTATGGACTGAATAAACTCACAAACAGCGCAGTAAAATAATGTAAATCGTTACGATGTAATGAATTCATGTAATGTAAACGTTTTGTTCGCGCCGAATTTGCATTGGGTCGGAGAGTGAGTCTTGATAGCATTCGCTTGCTAGTGGGTCAGTTCACACGAACGAGTGAAGTTTCACGACTCCGGCACCTAAGATTCGTTGATCTGTCTTCAGATCGCGGTCGGCACTTATTCGCTATTATATACGCCCTTCAATCACCGCACACTGCTAAATTACCTTCCTTAGAAACGCACGTCACTCGCGTTTCACGAAATCAGCTCTCGATAACCGCTCACCAGTTGCCATCCCATAGTGCGACGATTTGAATTGAAATCCGATTATATCGCGTGTGTGCCACGTGATAAAAGGCTGCTTTAGCCACAAGTAAAAAACCCGCTAAATAAAAAATCTAAATCGCTCTGCAATTACCGCTGGTGAATGTGCTCCATCTACTGCTACACGTGCTTCGTCAACCTTGGCAAGAATTGAAGAAAACGTGGCTGCTTAATTAGTAAGTGTAATGTTACTCATAATTATCTTACCGATTGGGTGTTGATAGTCGTGTTCATCTATATACTTGCTCCGCTTCTATATAACTTCTCGCATTTAAATTAACCCCATAAACGCTTCACCACATTTGTTGCATTCGTCCTTTTAATTATAAAGTGTGCCTTACCTTAATTTTTTTGTAGAAAAGTATATATTTTTTAAATTTAAATAATTTACTATTAGGTATTAGACTTGTAAGCCAGCATTATTCGTCTCCGCCGACCTGCAGTTTGTCTTTATTTACAGGTTTCATTAATGTAATCTTAGGGTATTGGCCTATTAGGCGTGCCTCAAATAAAATGGACTAATAACATATGACCACGGTGGAGCAGACGAGTCCTGGAGTGGAGACCGCGTATTGGTAAGCGTAGGACGCCCCCTAGCTAAATGGACCGACGACTCAAGAAAGGTGGCTGGGACAGACTGAATGCGGAAGGTGGAGGACAGGGTGTTGTGACGCAGCATGGGAGAGGCTTATGTCCAGTAGTGGACTGCGATAGGCTGAGTTGATTGCATGATTTGAATAAGACATGCATCGAGGTCAGGATGCTTCGAAAAATAGTCCTAATAGTCCTGCCTTGTTAACAGTATTTTTCTGAATGGAGGGCTGTAGATACCCATTTCACTGAATAATAACATCGTATATCATACTCATATTAATTTGTGGCGTGACTAACTATCACAGCTTTTCAACGTGTCAATTAAGTTTTAAAGTCACTTAATTATTGATTCAAATAGCTAATTAACTTAATTAAATGGGTATTCGTTAATTAGTATCGAATTTTGGTGTTTACATTCGCGCTTTGAATATAAAATAAAATAATAATATGGACTGGTGAATATTGAGGTCTCGATAAAATAAAATCTGTTCGTTATAATTATGCTCATTTTGCTTTAAGGAATAAAACTCAAAGAATAACATCAAAATTTCGAGATGCCCCAGTGGCTATAAGGCCTCGCCTCTCATGCACGAGGTTGTGGGTTCAAATCCGGCCAAGAACCAATTTGACTTTTTCAATTCATATGTACGTTTTGGGTTAATCTTGGAAATTCACTGACATCGGTAAAGGAGACTAGTACTTAAGAGCGCTTACACGGGTCCACTAGCGCCACTCCTTTAAAAAAATATTATCTCGTGACTGAGAAGGAATTTTGAAAAACGGCTCAATTAGTGACCTTGGTAAGTGTGTCTAGATTTTTCTAATACCTTTTATAAACTTTCATATTGAGACACGAAGCAACAAAAATCGACCTAAACAAAAGCGGCCACATTCATTTAGATGGTATTTTGTTGCTGAATTGCTGAATTGTTGTTCATTGTTGAAATCCTTGAGAGGTCCATCCAGCAGTAAAAGTTTCGCCACTTATAATTCCTAGATATGTTTATGATTTTACATACTGCAAAAAAGTAAAGTGGCGGCACGGTTGGCGCAGTGGTTAAGCGATTGACTGCTGCGTTGCATGTCGCGGGTTCGATTCTCGCACGGAACAAATATTTGTATGATCTACAAGTAGTTGTTCCGGGCCTGGCTGTTTGTGTATGTGAGTTTTAATGTTTGTAAACGCACCCACAATACAGGAGAAATATCTAGAGTACGGCAAAGTTTTCATTAAAAAAAATACCATGCTTTGGAATGGGCAACTAGCTTCATCTTTCTGAGTGATCTTTCCTTTGACGATTCAAAAGTACCTGTACATGGTTTAATTGAAATAAATGCAGAGTTTGAGTCTTTCTATTCCGATCTTCACGCTGGTGAAACCGGAGACAGACTATAAAAGTGAAAATAAATACCTACAGAGTCTATAACATTTGTCACACTGTAATTCTGGAGTTAAGCTTTTACGCACGACGGATATATCTGGTCCGAGCCGGCACGATCCGGTCCGGTACGGTATGGTCCGGATGATCGCATTAAGGGATTAACACTTTTGGAACATGGACTGAAGTATTCTTTGAAGGATCGTTTGTAATGTATACTGTATAGGAATTTTATTGTACATGCAATTTTAAAGTGGGCTTTTTTACTTACTTCTTATAGTGTAAAGACTTAAGGTTTCTATTTTATTATTAAAGCTTAGTATATTAAGAGTGTTTCTGGTACTAGCATATGTCATAATGGTCCCGCATGACGGTAACCACGTGAAAGCCGAGAAAGATAAACAAATCAAGTATGTTGACTTGGCTCGCGAGGTTGTCCATATGTAGGATGTGGACTCAGCGATCATTGTGCCGATAGTCTTGGCTTTCGTTGGGCAGCTGGATCAAGGGCTTGATTCAGAAACCGATACTTCTAGACACGGCTCGCATTGTTAGGAGGTTCCTCTCTGGAGCCCTGACCCGTAGCTTGGATCCTGTTTCCGATACCGGTGCGCTCCATTTATTTTGTTTATTTTAATATGTTTTTTTTACTCTACTTAATAATTAAAAATATATTTTATACGTATATAATGAAAAAAAGGAAATAGTAAACGCGCATTTGACTTCCAATCGTATGAAAAAAGTTCGTCTCTTTATTTAATAGGTAAGTTCGAGTTTAATTTAAAGTTTAAAAAAATACTCTTTATGGCAAATTCATACTATTTACCTTTTAATTATAATTCCTCGCACTTAACAAAACATCACCCCACTTAACATAAAACTTTTTAACAAGGCTTGCCCATAATTTAATCTCCGTGCTCGCTAACTACAATAACAACATAACGCAAGTTTAATTACATCACCTTTAGCACTTTACATGAAGTGCTTAACGTAAACGCGCGCGTTAACACAAAGAGTGATTAATGTCGTGGTTTGCGTGTCGACTTTCAACAAGTATACAACTATTTCGTTAATTTAACAATATTACGGTAAGTTAAATTGGTTTAGAATGTGTTTGAAATTAGTTTAATAAGTAGGTTTACGTCATACTAAATCATCATGATTCTCCTGCCCATAGCCCATTTATTTGGCGTCGGCGCAACATTTATTTTTCGTCCTTAAAATAAAATAGAATACCGTCAAACGGGGTGAATAGAATACAGGAGTGAATCGTAACGAAACTTTAAAAGGGATTTTAACATTGAAATAATATGATTTGTTACCAACAAGGGCACTTAATCGTTAATTAATCAGTTAACACATTAGAGTCCTTTTTGGCAACAAACTATATTATTTCAATGTTAAAATCCTTTTTAAAGTTTCGTTCCGATTCATCCCTGCATTCCTATTCACCCCGTTTGATGGTACTCTTTATTATGTACACCATAAAAAATACAGATATAAATGTAGGAATTGAATTGAGTATTGAGTATTGAAATTTTAGACCCATACTTCTCTATTAGTCGTCATCTCGGTAGCTTCTCCCTTTCTAACCATATCATCTTTCACACAGTCCATCCATCGTTCTTCGGTTTTCCCCTACTCGTACAGTAGGTAATCCTCATTTATACTCATATACATACTACATAGGATGATTATTTTGGGTCACTTAATAACTAAGTGCTATAAGGATCTTGTTGAAAAATTGCTTCTGTCTGTCTATTTGTCTGTCACCGAGTAACAGCATTCAAGTCATAGCATTTATTTCAAATATACCAATTACAGGCACTTTTGAATTGTCAAGGGGTCGGTCAGTCAGAAAGATGAAGCTAGTTACCCATTCCAAAGCGTAGTAGGTACCTTTGGAGAAGAACATTAACATTACAAACCCCGTTTTTACTAGGTGTTAAGACAGAAATGTATCTTTTTGTACGGCTATTATATTAATCTTCATTTTCGCAAAATGCAAGGCGAAATTACTGCCATGTCATCATCAGGGCTTTGGTACACCTCTTGCGAGAAAATAATGATGGAAAAACGCTTAACGAATTCCGGTAAGAAACATTACCACATTATGTCGCGATTCGAGTAATAGAACATCATGAGAGTCAGTAGAATTGTAGCAATGTGAGTTCATGCGGTCTTCACAAGGTCATTGGTCCACCTTGTGTGAGGTCTCGCAACGCTAAGTCTTCTGGTACGCGGTCGCCACTCCAGAGCGTTTCGGCTCCACCGGCCATCTGTTCTGCGAGCAATGTGCCCTGCCCACTGCCAATTTAGTTTGCCAATTCTTCGGGCTATGTTGGTTATCTTGGTTCTCCTGCGGGTCTCTTCATTCGTCATGTAAACGGACACAATCCTTAAACTTTGAGGCTCTGATAGAGAATTCTAACTTCACTAATCTTATAAATACGGAAGTAAGTTTGTTTGTTACCTTTTCACGCCTAAAACGCTGCAGCGATCATCATGAAATTTTGCATATACACTGTCAGGGGTACAGACAAGGACATAAGGTACCTATCATCTAGAAAAACAGTGCTGTTCCTGAGGGAAAGCACAATAACTTTCGACGGTCACAATTGCTTTAGGATGCTATATGGCGCTACGTGTCTTTTGAATCATGATTGAGTTATATGATTAGAAACTTTGGTAGTGTGTTTATAGTTATTTTTTTTAATATAAGTAATACAATTTGTGAGTCTTAAGTGAACTTTAACACCGTTTGACCGAACTCCATGAAAGTTGGCACATAGGTAACTATATTATGTATTTTTAATGAAGAAGGATTTACAGGATTCTTTACGACCTCCACGCGGGCCAAGCCGCTGGCCAAAGCTAGTATTTTATAAACCTTACTAGACCCAGAAATTTAATTAGGACCGCATACTAAATCACCCGCGATGTTATTTACTTTCTTAAGATTAACAATAATTCTTGGAGCTGAATTAATATTTTATACCGTTGTCGATTTTTTATATAAAAAAAAAGTCCATTACAGATCTTTTTATCACAAAAAAGGAACGGAAAAGACATTAAGAGGTGTGAATAAAAATGATGGAACCAAATCTCATTTACATTTATTTCATTTGAAAATAAATGCGAATAACTTCTTACCTTCGTTCACTTTGAGGGGCGAAATGTTGAATTGAGCATCGTTAGGGGAGCATATTGAGGGTTATTTAAATACTTTATTTAATATTGTATCCATACTAATATGTTAAAGTCGAAAGTGACTCAGTCTGTATGTTACCTTTTCACGCCTACACCACTGAACGGATTTCGATAAAATTTTGCAAGGAGATAGATAGCATTCTAAGGAAGGACATAGGTTACTTTTTGTCCCGGTATCTCGTTCCCGAGGGATGATTTACGCCATCCATGCGGGTGAAGCCGCGAGCAAAAACTAGTTTTTTATATTGTGATTTCTGAGGTTTGTAGAACTTGATGTGCAAGTAAGGTAGCTTTATTAACGTACTGTTGTCTGCTTCTTAATTTCCACACAATGTTCAACGCCTCGTTGGTCAAGTGGTCATAAGCACTACCGCTGAGCATGAGGTCCTGGGTTCGATTCCCAGGACGAGCAAAATGTTATTTAGTTTTTCTGTAAGGGAATTCTCAGTACCAGCCCGGATGATGGCAAGAGACTCGACCCCTGTTACATAGGACTTAAACATAACTGCTGAAATGTGGGTGTACTATAGGTGCACCTCTGCGAAGAGATAGCTTCGGCGATTACAGGCGTGATGTTATGTTATGTGTTCAACCTAAAATAAAATAATTATTATCGTTGTAAATTTTCGATTGACCGTAAGGCCATTTCCACACACACGTTTCTCTTGCCTTGAAAAATTACGCGCTTTATTCGCCCTGTGTAGGCACGGTCGTCAGTGTTATAATGGATCACTAAGGAAGCTTGGTGGCAGACACGGTGGCACTATGGCTGCGCGCCGTTGCCGTATGCGCCGTGTCTGTGCACGGCGTGATTCACATCGGTGTTGTATGGCAGTCTAGGGGAGTCTGTCGACGGCACCGGATGTTTTCACGGCGGCAATTATTTTCGTGACGGCTTCATAGGCTGATTTTATATAAAAATGGAGATAAATCAAATATTTAATTATCTACATTAATTCATGAAAGGCCACATCCAAAACCTTATAATCATTTTTTCTTAGTTTTTGAGTCTTATATGGATTCATGACGCTCGTCTGCAGCTTGGCACAGAAAAAACACAACTGAGCCGTACCTAGCCGTTGTTTCGTCCGGTTGTTTGCCGTGTCAGATACAAGCTCACGCGTTTTTTTCTACGGGCGGTTTATACGCCGTACCGTAAAGAAACCGTGCCGTGTACAAAGTGCCTTATTGCTAGTACATTAAAGTCACCTGAAACTCATAAAAAATTCTAAAGAAAATGGTCTTAATTAACCTTAATTACAGTCCTCTCACAATATTCACAGTCTGATTGCTAAAACCAGTCATTGTAAAAGTTAGGAACGTGCTAATTGTTCTTTTTTTTTCTATAGATAGTTAATTTAATAAGTGCGATTGTGACTTGTCAAGTTATTATCATTTGTGAAAGGTTTCTAATGTCCGAATGAAGTTCATTAAATTAACGAATTGGGTTCATACTTACAAAGAATTTTACTGAGAAAGTAGGAAATATTTTAATTAATCATCCAAATTAACCTTTCCTATTAAACAGTCCCTTTTCTCTCAAATTTTTAAGTTACTATTATCCAAAGATAAATTGAACCAGACTAACAGAAGCAACAACTTTCGCAGACCATTAATTACTTGCATTAACTCCCAGCCACGATAACAGATGGCGCTGTCCACAATTTTAATTGCTGCTCAAAGTTTACCCATAAAACAGTCTGAGTTCGCGAGACATCACTCAGATTGAGGTCAGGCATTGTTTTAGATGAAACTAAGTAATTAGACTTTAGAATTAGGCTAAAACTTAGGCGATGATTACAATGTTTCTCTTTTTTGAAGTTTAGATTTGGTTTGAATACAGTTAATATATGTAATTGGATGTAGCCATTTTCTTGCTGATTTTTTAACCGACGTCAAAAATGGAGGAGGTTCTATGTTCGTCTGTATGTATTTTTTTTAATGTATTTTCATCATTTTCTCTCTGAGACTCTCCCTGAGGCTGATTTACGTGATTCCTTTTCATTTAGTAGAGAAAGCTCGTGAAGTGGTCCCATTTTTTTTAAAACTGTTTTGGGTAGTTTTTGACTAAGTTCCAATAAAAGTAGTTTTTTACTTTTTATTGATTTTCTTTTTGTAAAAAAGTTTTTTATTTATTTAGTTTTATTTTAGTGGCCTGGCAAAGGATAGGCCAAGATGGAGAGTGGGTCTCCTACAAGGTGTTAGAAGAAAACAAATGGCTGTTGCCCATTCTCATAACGGATCCTCGGTATGAGAATGGGCACCAACGATAAAAATCATCTGTCAGGCACAGTTAGATCGTTTATTGTAAGACATGATTTATTATAGGTTTTTATTTAACTGTGCGCAGAGAATGAATTTTAAGAAAAAATATTTACTCATTATTTATTACGCTAATGAGAAAATTAAGCATACAAGGGAGTTATCTAGATGTATCTTTTTACTCTGAATATATATAATGCCAATTATTTTGTTAAAATAATAACATTATTTACGAGGAATCGTTTATAATCTTCTGTATAAATTCGTAGTAACTCAGCTACGACTTATGAGTCGCCGTAGCAACATGTTGCTACGCCGTAGCTGTAATGCTACGAAATGTTTGAAGACATTTTGTGTAGTTAAGTTAGGTACATTTTACTGGTTTCATTGTAACTCTTTGAAAACGAAATCATCTATTTTCGTATCTGTCTGTGTAACCGCATTGTTCTTCTAAACTTCGCAATGATGATCGATCGCTGATTTTGATGCGGGTTTACCATAATATTGAGAATTTATTTGTGGAAGACCACGTATTATGTCTGGACTTCAAAAAAACTGACCTCTGAGTTTGTTTCGGCCTTTCTTCTCAGAGTAGGCAGATAGGAAACGCCGACCACGTATAGTTTTAAAAATATGTTTGGCGTGTAAAAGTGTTTGTACAAACCTACTTACAAATAAATTAATTTATAATTTATCATTTCTATTACATTAATATTCAACTTACAAATAACAAATCAATCTCGATGTTTTCGTGTGAAGCAGGAGCGGGTCGTAAGTCCCAAAATAAAGCATAATTATATTAAAACGAACAACTCGACACACTCACTTTCGCAATAAATTACATTTCATGAAAGCTATAAACTTTACCGATTCAAACGTGGCCGCGTAGGTTAAAACTCCAACATTAGCTCCATCGTTTGCAGTGTATGGAGAGTTTGTGACAAATTAACTTCACTGAGGCTTTGTTACCAACTGTAACGAATGATGCCTGGTTACAGTTTACTGTGTATATTTGAGAGGTTTTAGGCTCTATTTGAATTAGATAACTTTAGTTTGAGTGTTGTTGGATGTATGTTACATTTTTTTAATATTATTTTATATTTTACGGGAGCAGTGGTGGCCCAGTGGTATCGGCCCCAAGTTACGAGTTGAAGATCGTAAGTTTGAACCCAGGCAGGCGCTTTATTTTTTGTAAATAATTTCATCACCACTGCTCTCAAAACGGTGAAGGAAAACATCGTGAGGTAACCGAGATGTCCTAGAATCAAAAGTTCGAAGACATATGACATCTCCTCAAAGAGAGGAAGCTTATGTCCCAGAAGTGGGAACATAATAGGCTGATTATGCTTATGCTTATATATATGGCATTCTAGATACAAGGTAATCCTAGTACGAGTTATAGACCACTCCTTTGATACCTAAGTGCTATTACATAAGACCAAATTTTCTTCTCGTAATAAAGATTTTATATATTTTTATATTTTATTTAATATGTAAAGGTGTCACTACGACATTGTACAGTAAGATTAACAATTACAAGTCGGTGATTATAATACTACTATTATCTGCAACAATGGGTTTTTGGCAAAGTGAATAAGAGCGGCAGATCGGCGTTTCTGGCGGTTTTGGGACATGTATATTGTTTCATAAGATGTTATGAAAGTGCTGATATTTAGAGAAAAAATACTGAAATGAAAAATAAAACAAGTTAAAGAAACATATTTACTACATAATATTATAGGCTAATACACAATTAATACACATGCTATTAAAAAACATGCATCTTATTGGTAAACAGTAGGCTTATATTAATCAAACATCCTCTCCGTGTATGTAAAATGTAATATGATCAAATCATAACCTTTTCTTATACATGCGTATAGGGTTCTAATTGTGGTAATTTTATGAAGTTTTTTTTTTAATATGCTTCCTATTAGGTTAATAGCAAACACCTATTATGTGTAGTATGTGCTCGAAATTAGCATAATTTTGTGCTACTACATAGCATTTGTAGGCCAAGCTTTACCAGCTCGCCATCCGGTAAGGACCAGGCCCGGGTCGACGGCGCTTTGTGTTCCACGCGCGCCTCTAAGAGATGTCAGCATATTTGACGGGATCCGATAGGGCCGATGCCTGCCGGGGTCGCGGATTGTTCGAAAGAGTTACCGTGGCCCTGGCGCACAGGCAACTGATGGAACACGGATGGGTTTTAGTCAGTAAGAGTCTGACACGCCCTTCCGCTCCGCCCAGAGCGGGAGAGGTCATTTGATGATTTCCCACCCAAAAAAAAAAAAAAAACAGGCCAAGCTTTACGCTGTGTTCGTAAATATAATATTGATAAAGCATTCTAAAACCTTTTACAATCCACCATAATCGTCTACTAGGTAGATATAGCGGTACAGGGATCTTTCTTGGCGCGTGGCTAAAATCGAAACTAACGTCGCCATCTTGTTTAATTAATACAATTTCTTTGGCAATTTTACAAATGTTTACCAACAATGCCCGCCTGTCACTGTCATTTGGGCGCTAAAAGATCCTTGTAGCATTGTAGTATGGTAGTTCTAGTGTTGCTTTTACTAGAACTAGCTAGATACAGCTCGGTTAGCTGTTAACATGGCCGCGACTGAATACATCAATCGGGTCAGAGCTGCTCGACAGTTCAGAATTGTAAAACAGTTCAGTGTTATGAACATTATGGGGCAGGTTTTTGTTGCTCTTTTGGGGAGTTCGAATTGCTTTTGGCAATTGCATTTGACTTGGGCAAAAAGTGTCTTGTATGTTTTACACAGGATATAACTAGATGAATTGTTCAAATGCTCAAACACAAATTCAAAGCATTTATTTCAATTAAACCATTGACAGGCACTTTTGAATTGTTAAGGAATTGGTCAGTCGGAAATATATAGCTGGCTGCCCATTCCAAAGCGTAGTAGGTACCTGTGGAGAAGATAGGAGCAAGAAACTCCACGGACACTCCTTTAATTTTACGTTTGGTTTGATTTTGAACGGGAACCAGTATGGCACCTGTACTACTATTTAGAGATTTGATTTTTTCAAGTGTTGGAAGGATAAAAAATATTTTCCAATTTTAAATCAATTGAACCACAATAATTAAAATAAAACGAATAGGTAAGCGGTTCTGGAACAAGGATTTAAATTTTAAATGAAGCGCAAACACAGCTTTCCTGACACTTTCCGAGTTATCAATAAACTTAATAGGTAAGTGCACTCTCTTCAAACGTTTTGACACAAACATACTTGAAACTGAATACAACAGACTTTAACAACACCTCTCAAATTGTATTTATGTGAACAGACCTCACTCACTCAGAATGGGAACCAACCAGCTGCAATCTTTAGAACAATCTAAACGTAGCAAGTTGAACCATCCCTATTATTTACTTGAACAAAAATAAACAAACATATCAAGTTCGCGCCAAAACGAACACAGGCAAGGGTCATTATCCTAAGGGCCAACGTACACTGAGTAGCATGTTTTTTGAGTAGAAATAATGTGTAAGCATTTTTGGGACACACGCCACAGGGAATCATCTCTTGGTATGCTTGCATATAGATAGAAATTTTCCGGTCCTAATTTGTCAATACAGATCGGTACTGATAGGTAAAGATCAACTCACGAGTGCCTGGTATGAAAAAGTGTAGTTCGTACCGACAAGTTTTAACCTGTTTCTTTCTGTGCAAGCTCATACAGAAATAGTGGGACAAGCAGCCATACACGCTTCTTCGGACTCCATTTTTTTTTTCTTCGATTAATCAATAATAAACTGCTCGAGAATTGTGCTGCTCTGTCTGCGTTACCCCCTAAGAAGGCAAAGGACTTCACTATAGTTCCTATCTCAATAACACTTATTCGAGAATTTATGATTTTAGTTCCGAAGCGATATCGTAACGTTATCTCTTAAAATATTGTTAGTGTTTGTGTTTCGAATCTCTGGTATCTTCTAGGATTAGTCGCAGTTTTATTTAATTATTGGAAAAGTTTTATCGTTCGTTGAGATCAAATTGTTTACACTAACGTGCACGTTTTGTTAATATCAAACGAGTAGTGCAATTGAATTTCTCAGTAGTAGCCCGGAGTCTGACTTTGTGCCCGGTTGATGACAATGGCTCGCCCCCTCTTACATGGCTCGTAAACATAACTTCCGAAATATAGGTGTACTGTAGGTACACCCTGCCTAAACCTTGAGGATTACAGGCGTGATGTTATGGTATGTTAAGCAGTGCCGTGTAAGTTTAATAACATAACAATATTTATTATTTTCAGAAAAAAACACTTTTACGGTTCACAAAAACAATTTTCTAAGTAAAAATATAATATTTCAGAAAAAAGTGCGTCGTTGGTGTCTGTACTAATGAAAAAAATCATTGCATCAAAACACCAGTTTGCAAGTATGTTCTGCACTTTGATCATGTAGAACGTTTTGGTATTACGACGTCTCCACAGTACAGTAAGTCAAAAGTGAAGTAATTTAATTAAAATGCCGTTTTTATTAGTTTCCAAAATCAAGTTTCAAGTTCTTTTCTTTTTATTTTGTTTTAATTCCGGAGTATAGCACGGAGGATAGCACGTAAAGCCGTTGGTCCTGCGCCATCTCTCCCCGGTCGTGTCCGATTGCCGTGCCATCGGACTTTATAGTTCGATGGGACCGCAATCGGACACGACCGACGAGCGAGGGACGAGGGAGAGCACCTATGTTCATACACACGCTTGTGCACCTTAATTTGTAAACTTAATCTCAGTTGACATTGGCCGCCGTGGCCGAAATTCAGTCGGGTTGAATATTAATCACTTTTTTACTTTTCAGTCCCAATTATCCGAAGTTTGTAGTGTGAGTATTTCCGGTGATACAAAATACAATACGTGTAGAGTGTGAAGAAGTGTGAGTGTATATCGTTGAGCTCCTCAAGTTCTGAGTTGAGCTGCACGGTCACTGACAAATGCGTGCACTGACTGGACAGGTCCACTCAATCTGTGTGGTTTTTCCTCAAAAGACAATTTCAGACACAAATCTACATGGTCTTCACATGATCTGACCAAGATTATGTCTGGACTTTAAAAGAGACTGTGACCTATGAGTTTGTTTCGGCCTTTCTTCTCATGCTAGTCAGATAAGAAACGCCGACCTCATCTAGTTTTTAACATATGATTGACGTGTAAATGTGATTTATTGTGTTTGTACAAACCTATTTATAAAAATAAAATCATTTATTATTTATCTATAGAGGTTCTGTCCGGTTGGCTTTGACACCCGACCTCCGCGAAAATTTTAAACGTTGATAGCATTTAAAATGAGATAAACAGTATATCATAATAGGTCTTTACCTATGAAATTGCCGTTTTGTATGAAAAAATTTAAACGAATTTTTTTCATGAATTTTTTATTTGTATTAATCGAAGTAATCACCCATGCAATCAATGCATCTTTGCCATCGCAGTGGCAGTTTATTGATGCCCTTCTTAAAGAAATCAGCTGGACGGGAGGCAACAAATTCTTCAAAGGCATTTTGTACTGCCTCTCGGGTATTAAATTTTTTTCCCGCCAAGAAGTTATCCAAATTCTGGAAAAAGTAGTAGTCTGTAGGCGCAAGGTCTGGTGAGTAGGGCGGATGACGGAGAGCTTCCAACCCCAGTTCTTGCAACTTGGAGACCGTCTGCTGTGCAGTATGAGGTCGCGCGTTGTCGTGCAGGAGCAGCGGAGACGAGCGATTGACCAATGCTGGTTGGAGATGCGCCAGCTTCTCCATCATTGTGTTCAGTTCTTCACAGTACACATCTGCAGTAATGCTCACCCCGTTTGGTAAGAAGCTGTGAGGAATCACACCGGCGCTAGACCACCAAACAGTGACCATCACTTTTCTAGGGGTAAGTTTTCGTTTAGGGCATTGTTTAGATGCTGAACCAGGATCCAACCAACTTGCTGAGCGCTTACGGTTATCAAACAGAATCCATTTTTCATCGCAGGTAACAATGCGGTTCAAAATTCCTTCATTTGTGTGTCTGTTGAGCAGTGCAAGGCACGTCTCGACGCGTACTTCGCGCTGGCGATCATTGAGTTCGTGGGGCACCCATTTGTCAAGCTTTTTTACCTTGCCAATTTGACGCAAATGGACCAATATTGTTTTGACGCTAACGTCGAAAGCTGCTGCTAATTCAGCCGTAGATTGTGTATCATCAGCTTCCACAATCGCCTTTAATTCGTCATTGTCGACCAAAGTCTTCGGACGACCGCGAGGTTCATTTTTCAGGTCGAAATTTCCAGAACGGAAGCGAGCAAACCAATAACAGGTGGTGCGTTGGTTTGTAGTGTTAGCTCCGTAAACGTCGTTGATGTTGCGTGCCGCTTGTGCCGCGTTGCTGCCACGACGGTACTCATATTCCATAATTACTCGAATTTTTAACGTATCCATGATGACGAAAAAGATTGAAATGCGATGAAAATGTAACACTAATCAATAAAGAAATGACTACTTTTAGAAAAAAAAAACCATGTTTTTAAAATAAAATTAATTTGAAATTAGAATTCTTAGCCAAACAAAAATTATTTTGATTTGAAATGGCCAGTACTGCAGAACGGCAATTTCATAGGTAAAGACCTAATATATAGAAGATTAGAAAAAAATAAAAGATCAGTTTATAGAGCTGGCAAAGCGTTTCATAAAGTAAAATAAGTAGATTGGTTAACAGGAATAATTATGAGATTATTAATTAAAATACGCCTTTCATTTATTCGACCCGGTACTGTAAGCGCTCTTTCAACCGACTTAAAAAAGGAGGAAGTTCTCAATTCGTCTGTATTTTTTTTCGGTCATTTGTTACGCGATATCCCGGCTATTGGGGTTCGATTTCGAATATTCTTTTTTAATGGATAGGGTATTCCCCAGGAGTGGTCCCATATAAATTGTATTAATTTAATTTGGGTAGTTTTTCAGTTAGCTTCAATAATATGTCTTTTTTCCACTTAGTGTATATTGAATAGAATAGAATAGAATTTTTATTTCGCAAATATGGGTAATACATACAGGTCTTAAGATTAAGTACATAATTATAGCTCAGCCACATTTTACCAATCGGCATGCAAAATTAGATTAGATTGATTGATGATGATGTTATAATAACTTCCTGTCACTGTTACATAGCAAATAGTAGTATACGATTTTTTGCGGGTTAGGTAACACAACTAAAAAGTGGAAAATAAAATCATTTTGAAAAAAAAATATCCGACTTCCAAAACAATCAACACTACAAAGTGAAAAATAACTTTAATTTCGGCAGTCGGTGGAAAAAGCAAAAGTACAAAACCAAAGACACCGACTTCTGAAATTAAAGTTCTTATCACTATATAGTGATTTTTTTGGAAGTCTGTTGCCTCGTTTCAACATTTACAAAACTCTCCCACACGTGCGCTTTAGTTTTCGCTGACATACAACAGATGTCCGGATTTTGTCAAAGCTGGAATTAGACTAGACTCAAAGTCTAGACTAGACACAGACAAGCTAAATGATGGATCGCTCAAATCTAACATTATTAGTACACATAAGTTCTTTCAATATTTTTTCGGATCAACTGTTTGCTGTACATGTAAACTATGCTTTTAGTGAATTATTTTGCAGGTATAAGATTGAATTTATAGTAGCCTCCATATCAATAAATCTTTGCTGTACCAACGAATGCCATAGTCAATTTATTTATTGAGAGAAGATGAGATGAGATGAGTTCAAAAGGTGAACACTACAGCTAGTTATTTTGAAAATTGTTTATTTACAATAATTTTATGTTTTATTCTTGGTAAAAATACAGAATCTTTGATACAAAGAATATCAGTCTTTACTTTCATTTTATAAAAAAAAAAATACAAAATAAATGGATGTAATTAACTCTTAGCAAGAACAAAACATCTTCAATATTCGCCGTCGGCGTCGGCTTATTTTTTTAAGAACACCGTATCGTTTGCTATCATCATTAGGCAACGCGGCATTTTTAAATGCCAATAGATACTTCAATTTATAAAGGGGCTCTTTTTTATTAACTCTGTCCAATACTTTTTTAAGAACTAAGACTCCTGAAACACTGTCTTTCCGTGGAAGAAAATGATAAAGTACCTAAAGTTTTTAATTTGAGAACAAGTTAACAGAATGACTTTTATAGATATGCATTGGGAGACAGGAAGACTGAGGTGCGACAAATCACAAAAAAAACATAACATAACATAACATCACGCCTGTATGGGGAATACAGGCGTGATGTTAGGTTATGTTATGTTTTTTTTGAAGGATTAGGCAGAGGTGTACCTATAGCAAACCCACATTTCGCCAGTTATGTTTAAGTCCCATGTAATAGGGGGCGAGCCTATTGCCACCAACCGGGCACAAATCCAGACTCCGGGCTGCTACCGAGAAATTCCAGATGGAAAACCCCAATAACACTTTGCCCGACCCGGGAATCGAACCCAGGACCTAATGCGCAGCAGTAGCGCTTGCGACCACTAGACCAACGAGGCAGTCAAACAAAAAAATGTGTGTTGAAATGTGGTATAAATACCCCTTTTGTTTTATTCGTCACCATAGCTGGAGACAGGTAACTTACAGAGTCGTTGTCAGGAACCATACGGATTAGGTTTCAACTGTAAAGCTTTTCGAAACCACAGAACATTGATAATAATTAATAATAATGATGACGCGCGACGTCCAGCGATGCGCCACCATAAGTAAGTATATTGTGGATATTCTACGTAAGCACAAAACTTTTTGCGAATTATTTAGTTGTACGAGCGTACCTCTAAGTGTTCTTGAAAAGTCTAAAACATAGACTTCTGAACACATGTACATTCACGCCATCTGTGTCGACATAGATTCAGAAAGTTTGTCTAATTGAATCTTCAAATAACAGTCTGTTTGTTTTCAAGATATAGCAAATACTATGATACTCGTAGTTTAAGTACTCGTAGTTTGATAGTCAGTAGTCTTGGAAGTTGAAACATGAGTAAGCTAAGTCTGCTCAATAATTGTTTGATAAAGCAATATTTGTTTAGAATAATTTGGGAATATTTGTTTCGTAGTTGCTGTTATCGTTAAGTCTCAGAGTAGTTTCAGGTTTGAGAATATAACTAATGTATGAGTTGTAATACTTTCATTATATATTCATTTTGACAGTTCAACAACATTCATTGCGTTATTTACGAGAACGTTGTTGAGCCGACAATTTTTTCGAACAGATTGTGATAGATAGGGTGCCGTACTGTGTAGGTACTATAAGAGTTCGACGTAAGAGTATATACTACTTGAATGAAACACATATTTGTGAAAACGTGATAATAATTTCAAAAAGTTACTATTAACATTAAAATACTTATAAACAATTGATACACAATTATTTACACTAGGTACTAAATTAAATAACTAACTTAACAAATAAATACAAAAACAAGAGGACACTTACGAGTCTAAATACTCGTCCGCATCGCTGTCATCCGAGAACGTGTTCGGCAGACTGGCAACATTGCCCCTTGAATGGTAATGCTAAGTCTTTGACCAAAGAACGAGCCAGTCCTCTGATCACGTGAAGTGTGTGAATAAACTGAACCGTAAGTTACATATATATCCCCTATTGTTATACGATTGTAAAAAAAAAATAACCGAATGATTAGCAACCCTAACTTATGAAGAAACAGAAAACATTATAACCCGGCTAAGGTAAAAATAAATAAATAATAATAAATAAAATAAAAAAGGAAGCGCCCACACGCATATACACACACACATACATATGACGGTGAAGGTACATCTCTCTCGTTACTATCAGCCATATTTTAACTACTGTGGGCGTACTGTAGGTAATGTTGGTTAATGCGCAATAGAAAAACCGTTTGCAGTTCAAATCAAATTATAATGTACGATCAGATCAGTTAAAATTAATCACACTAGCGAATCACAACCTGTAGGTATACGACACAACTATACGGAACGCGCGACAGTTTCTAAGCGTCTTCACTGCTTATCCTTCCACAACAAACTCTGCTGTGTTCTGGTCAAGCCTGAGCGTTATGGAGTCTGTCCAGCGCCACCTGGTGGCACCGGCGTCCCGTTTAGTCAAGTCAAACGATTGATTTAACGTATTTGCGACACATATACATACATACATACATATACATACATACTTACATACATACATACACACGCATACACACACGTACACACTGAGAGCTGCTATATTAATGTTTTATTTCATTTAATTTTTACTTTTTACTTCTCTATTTACTTACTTACATAATAATTATTACCCTTATCATTGTTAAGCTACCACTTAAGGGACGAGCGAGACAGCTCCGACACAAGTACTTTTTGTAACTTACGGGGGCTGCCTCAATTTATGTACGACACAATGTTTTAAGTTGAAATAAATATTTTTGTATTTTTTTGTATCTGTATTTGTAGTTGGCAAAGGAGATGTGCACCCAGACCCCATGGCCAGACCGTTTCTAAATAACTTAGTTTTTACATCCAGACCGGCGCTGTCAGCACTACGAGTCGACTATCTACTGTTTTCCTATTCAGAAGAATGGCATTTTTTAATTAGAATAATATAAAATTACTACCTCGATGGTCTAGTGGTTGCAAACGCTAATGCTGAGTATGAGATTCTGGGTTCGATCCCCAGGTCGGGCAAAGTGTTATTGGGTTTTTCCACCAGGTATTTCTTCTCAATAACAGACTGGAGTCAAGATTCGTGCCCGGTTGATGGCAATAGGCAAGCCTATTACATGAGACTAAAACATAACCGGCGAAATGTATGTGTTATGTTTGGTCGTGTACAGGATGAATACCACTTGGAGCGAATGTATATAAGACGTCTTCGGGGAGATCATGTGGATGAATATAAAGTCCACCAGTTGTTAAGTAATAGTATACTTTTATTGAGTTACCTTAGTACCAGCGAGAGTGTCCGCCATTGCGTCTGCAGTGATCACTGGTGACAGTGTTGCTACACTATAATAATGAGAGGTAGTGTTGTACCACCTAACAGTATGTAGGTATCTAACTTCTAAAATAGTCGTGGAAAGAAAGCCATCCAGGTTGAAACTTCTGCGGTACCTACTGATAATCACGCTTGCTGACTGCGTGTTCGTAATTACAGACGGACCTCTTATTTCTTTCCTAGAGATGGTTTCTTAAAAAGATAAAACCTAAGGTGTCTTTTAGTACCTGAGATATAGAAACGAGATATTAAAAAAAAAAACAATTTTAAACAATAGTGAGCAAACTCGCCACTCGGATGTTTTTTTTTTTTTGTAGGTATTTTGAAGTGATAACTTCGTTAGGCAGGTTGATCGATTTTTGGTAAAGGAAAATCTTATGCGTTCGTTTCACCTACATGCTAATGTTTACAGTATATCATTTGGCCAGAAGTGAAAGTATATATTATATTTTAATTTATAATTAATCATTTTTATTAATAAATTACGTTTTTTTTTTTGATAACATAATAATTTTGAAAAATAATAATTGAATGTACGCTTAAACTTACTTTTTAAGTTTTCACTTATGCTCTATGACTGCCTATGTTTTTTTTTCCTGTTCCTAGGTAGCTAAAAGCCTTCAGCTGCTTCATTCACTCAAAGAAAACATTCTTTCTTCTACATAAATACGTAACAAATAACAAAATAAACAAAAACAAGCATTTCTATGAACACACCATAAACAATGAATAAATGTCCCATTGTATTGCCATAATTACGGACGCCATTTTATTAGCGTGCCATTAGCAGAATTAGATATTAATAAGATAGGAATTTCATGGAGGGAGTGGCTCTTCCTATTTGCTTATTTCTCTGAGTGTTTGTTTTTAATGACATGAATATTTACTTTGTAAAGTATTATATTATTATTTATTTTATTACTAGCTGACTCGACAGACGTTGTCCTGTCCTTTCAATAATTCATTCAAAAATCCCATAGACATAAGGACGTTCAGTTTCTACGGAGTTTGAAAATTTTCCGGGAATTTTTCTTACAAAAAGAAAAAAAAAATGCTAAATCAGTCCCGCCCTTCTCAAGTGATGTTCTTACCAACGACCAGCATTTCATTATTATTATTTATAAAGATTGTGAATGTGAGGACTATGTGGGTAATTTTCTTCCTTCGTTTTTTTTTCATTTATTTTTTATCGATTGTCTAGTAGTTTGAGTACTTTATGTGGCCCAAATAGCCTTTCTTTAGTATTGAACTCCTTAAGTTCTGAGTTGAGCTACACAATTACTGACAAATACGTGCACTGACTGGACAGATCCACTCAAATCTGTGTGGTTCTTTCCTCAAAAAAAAACCATCACACACATTACATGGTCCTAATATGGCCTGACCAAGATTATATCTGGAAAAGAGACTGTGACCTCTGAGTTTCTTTCGGTCTTTCTTCTCAGAGTAGTTGGTTCGGAATCACCGAACTCATCTAGTTTTAAAACTTAATTTAATTTTGACGTGCAAAAGTGTTTTTTTTTACCAATTTACAGAAATAAATATCATTTAAAATTGAATAGTGGTTTTACTGTAAGAGGCTAGAGCACATTTTCACAAACGTTGAGCAAAGCAATTTTCTAATTACGTAGTGTCAAAGATAAGCAATTTTCTAGGTAACAACTCCCGTTTCGCCACTCGTTTCTCAAAAGGCAACTCGTAAATCTCGAAATCTACATTTTTGCCATTTGTCTTTGGTTTTTAAGTCAAGTTCGGTGCCCATCCATTTTTGTTAGAAATCTGATGCTAAGCAACCCGCAAGAGCTGTCTAAGCATAACGCAAATACGCATCGGCTAATCGGTGTATTTTTGTGTTGGCCTAGTGGCTGATGTTTTTTTGTTGCGGTAAGTAGTTGCTTAATGTTACCGCAATACATTGAAATGTCGGCTGATTGTTGGTTAAAAGTCGATCACGCCATCTTCCCATGGGGGCAGGCATAAACTACCGAACGCTACCTACTTCGATCCTTACTTATTCCTTTTGCTTCGTTTACGTAATAGGTCGGGGATTTTTTTTTCCTATTTTATATGTATAAAGTTGAAGTAAAATCGTTTTGGCTGTACTGTTTGTATTTGGCTGGTTTTGAAACCATTAAATGGATGACATTTTGAAAAAGAAGAATAAAACGTAAAAACGATTTCCCGCCATTTTTCAATTGTTTTTCTAACGAAGAAATTAGATACATTTTGTAGTTTTATTACAAAAAAAGGGAAAAATGCGACATAAAGCGCGAAAAAAATATGTGATGTTTATGGACTTAATGCAGTATCAGTACGAGTAGCAAAAAGTTGGTTCAAGCGTTTTCAGTCCGGGAATTTTGATGTCAAAGATGCAGCTCGCACTGGTCGATGCCATTTTTGAAAAAGTGGAGCTAGATCGGCATAGTAGTAGTTACAACATAGCTGAAGAGTTAGGGGTTGAACACAAAACAGTTTTGAGCCATTTGAAAAAGTCTGGGTATACAAAAAAGATCGATATTTGGGTGCCACACGAGCTCTTAGCAATTTGTATATCAAATACGAAAGAAGTTTTTCCCCGACCCAATATACGTCAGCTGGTCATTCACGCTGACCGGTTGCAAGTACTACGCACCTGACCTTTCTGAAGAACATCACCAATAAAGTCACTATATGTCACTTAGTGTTAGTGAAAACGGGCATAACTATCCAGGGCACATCGAACGTGTTTAAGGGGGATGAACTAAAGCTTATCCGCGAAATTCAAATTTATTTACGTTTTTTGCAATTTACAGGTCAGTTTATATGTTGATAAAAATATGATTCGCCACCGTAACAAATACGGCTTTATAATAATTAAACTCCTTTAAGTTAGAATTGGCCTCAAATGCTATGATTTCATGAAATACTCATTCAATAGGGTAATATGAACATAAAGAGTTGTATTGATGATTTTTATGATTATAATTCTGTGAATAAATATTTGATATGATACGTCATCAAATCATATTTAGATCAACATACAACCTGGTACTGATCTGCAAATTGCAAAAAAAAGTAACAAAATTTGAATTTCGCGGGATACCAGGACGCTTTCGCCTTAAGTATTGTCAATCGTGAAGGGTTCCTGTGTCTACTGTCAAGCAACTTCCTGTTGATGTCTTATTTTACCTTCAGGTAGGTACTTTGGAGTTTTCTATTACATATATGCTAACCACACATTCGACCTTCTTTACAACAAAGACCTTAAAATATCACCAGAACAAGGACTTTTTTCACAGTAATGAACAAATAAATAGTGTCCAATTGTGTCATATTTATGTGTCTTACTGTTAGAACGCAGTTGTCTGGACTCGAGCCAAACTGCAGCAATTCTATTATGAAAAGATTAAAAATGAACTCTGTTTCTTTGCAATGAGTGTTATTTCCTCACATTTTATGATTTTTTAAGTTGGTATTTAAAAGTGTTTAAATGCCAACAATTTTAATAAATAATTTATAAAAAAAAAATATTTTATGCGTCATTTTACGCATTTTATCATTATTTCAGTATGATATTTATTTTTTCAAGAAATATAGGCAAATGAATGAAAAGCACAAAAATCTTAAATTATTAGGTCAAATCATCAGACAGATATTTATTTGCTGCAAAAATCTGCTGGCCTGTTTCAGTACTCTGTATAAAAATACTGCTATATTTAACTCTGAAATAAGTTTTATCTTTATTTTATTATGAAAAGCCAATGGCATTTTAAAATGACAGAATTATTTATAATAATGTCATTTAACGCCTCTTTAGCGCCAAAAAGCACAAAAAAAGAATACTTAATTTGAAAATGGAATATTTTACTTTAACAGCGCCCGCTTTTGGCGTGTTTATGGCCAGTAGACAATTGATGTTTACGATAAATTAATTAAATAGGAGGCAGCGAAAGTATTCGCGCTTTTTTTTCAAACGGGGATTATAATTTTCGACTCTTAATTTCTGTTTTTGTGTTTGTTTACCGGGATAGCAAAACATTTTGTGTAATAGAGCGCAGTGTTTGTTTAAGACCAGAGTCGAGAAGTCTATGTCCAGCGAATTTCTTTACAAGTCAGAACACATTTTATGAAGGTCAGTGTAAATTTGTGTTTGTCAAAAACTTAATAGAATCGTCTTTAATATAAAAAAAACTTGAAAATAAGTGAAAACTTAGTTTTAGCACGTATACTGTTATTCCTACCATTAGGTATATGCCTACATATTAATTTCAAGTTTGCTTTTCCGTTACATGAAATGCCTGTAATATCAAATTTAACTGACAATCTGTGAAACTACACCAATCTCATTTCTCAGTAACGCCACAAATTAAATCACTTCACCCTTTCTCATTACCTCAGCATGTAGCCTGCATTCTATAAACCTCTATAAAACGTTCCGTACGTTACGGCTCACAACCATCGACCTTTGCCTCTCCCGAAATAGAAATGTAACCCCGTTTCACGGTCCCACCATTCGAATTTCGAACGACATCGTACTTTATACGGATATATTCTGGATGGATTGGTACTTCGCGCTCGATTACTACTTAGAATGTATGCTCTCCTGGTACCAATAGATGGGATACGGTGTTATGGGAGATTTTCTATTGTTGTTATTTTATGGCTGTGACATGTTTTGATGTTGTGGTGTTTCCTTTGTTTTGTGTATACCTAGAATAACCTACATCAATATTTACAAATCATAAAATTAAACCTATGTTTAATCAAAAGTTCACAGAGAAGGACCGAGTTACTCTATAGTATTTTACCACCAATATGCCATCTCCACATGCCTCCTTAGTACTTGAAAAGATGACGTTACTCTTAACTCACGGAGTACGGAATAAACGGCCATTCATTAAAGTTCCTGTGATGATTCTATATTCTATTCCATGTGTTTATCTATCCCCTTTATTAATTGCAATATCTCAAAGTAGGGCTTCAAAGTGCCAGGGGTAAGTTGTAACTTCTTTAAGAAAAGAAGAAGCAGTATATGTGAAATGTATCACTGAACGTTGTACCATCGCGCTGCTTCGACAGCCATTTTAGTGACGCTGCACGCTGTAAAGACTTTTAGTTTGTTTTCGCTTGTTGGTATATATTTGTTTCTTACACTTTTTAGTCTGCTTCAATCAATTTTACAGCTATTTATGTGCGAGTTGCACGTATCAGTTGAAAAAATTATAGGGTACATTTTTAATCGCATTATTGAAAAACTTGTATTTTTTGCGTTGGGGATAACTTTGAAGCATGGAATTTGAGGCTAAAAGTTCCGCTGGTTTGGGGCCAATTGTGGCAAGAAAAACGTACTTAACTTATAACATACTTAATGAAAAATTAGTTTACAATGAGGACAGAAACAAAATGAAAACCCAGGAAAGAACCCAGCTGTTCACATCGGCGTCGAGTCGACGATGAGGTACCTGGGACTCGTCCTCGACAGCCGGTGGAACTTCGTTGAGCATTTCCGACGTTTGGCTCCCAGACTGGACCGGGCCGGGGCTGCCTTGAAGCGGCTCCTGCCCAATCTAGGGGGTCCAAACGCCTCCTGCCGGAGGCTCTACGCGGGGGTCGTGCGGTCGATGGCCCTTTACGGGGCACCGGTGTGGGCGCGTTCATTGAGGCTCCGACCAGCACGCCGGTTGAACGCGTCCCAAAGGGTCATGGCCATCCGGCTGGTCCGAGGATACCGTACGGTCTCCTGCGAGGCGGCGAGCCTCCTTGCCGGATTGCCGCCATGGGATCTGGAGGCAAAAGTCCTCGCGCACATTTGGGAGTGGCGCGAGGAGGCAAAATGTCGGGGCGTTACTCCGCTGCCGCTAGAAATCGCGGCACAGCGGACAGAGCTCCGGCGGGATCTCATGGCGGCATGGAGAGTGCGACTGTCGCAACCCAGCGCTGGGCACGCCACAATTGCGGCGGTAAGTCCCCTCTTTGAGGAGTGGCTTGAGAGGCGCCACGGCGTCCTCACCTTCCGCCTGACGCAGGTCCTCACCGGACATGGCTGTTTCGGGAGGTTCCTGTTTCGGATAAGGCGGGAGGAAACACCCGGGTGTTGGCATTATGTGGATCGACCGGAGGACACGGTGGAGCATACGGTGGAGGTCTGCCCAGCTTGGGTGGAGCACCGCCGTGTCCTCGTGGCGGCGATCGGCGGCGGCGATCTCTCGCGTCCGGCCCTGGTACAGGCCATGGTATGGAGCGAGAGGGAATGGGAAGCCGTCACCTCCTTCTGTGAAGCAGTAATGCTCGCGAAGGAGGAGGCGGAGCGCGTGAGGGTGCGGCAATCGTTGCGCCCTCACGCCCCTAGTCGCCGCAGGAGGAGACACCCTGGGCGTCGGGAGTCAATTGCCGACTCCCGGCCACCGTAGGCGCGGGCTTGCGGACGGCGAGCAATGGGCAGCTCGCCGTCCGGTAAGGACCAGGCCCGGGTCGACGGCGCGTCGTGTTCCACGCGCGCCTCAAAGAGATGTCAGCATCATTGAAGGGGTCCAATAGGGCCGATGCCTGCCGGGGTCGCGGATTGTTCGAAAGAGTTACCGTGGCCCTGGCGCACAGGCAACTGAAGGAACACGGGTGGGTTTTAGTCAGTAAGAGTCTGACACGCCCTTCCGCTCCGCCCAGAGCGGGAGAGGTCATTTAATGATTTCCCACCCAAAAAAAAAAAAAAAAAAGGAAAGAACCCAGCTGAACAGTGGCAGCGGGTAGCTGAACTTGTCATGAAAGATGATAAAAAGCTTAAAGCGGTAGCTCGGGATCAAGATACATGTCACTTGTTTGAAACAGTAATAAGTACTGTTCTTGTTTTTAAATAAATCCGACATGAATAATAGACACTAGATAATTTTCCTTTATTCATGTAAATCCATTTTCAGTTACTGTTACTGCATTACTAATTATCACAATTGCTACCGGAATATGCGTTTGAACAACCCATCGGCGGGTGGGTTGTTCATTGGAGAGCTTTCGCAAAAAAAAAAAACTGGCCAATAATATATTACTAACTGAATAAATATGACCATTTAGTTTAGAAATAGAATACATTCTGCCTCTACATATCTGAAAGTCTTCGAGATCAGACCTCGTTTTAACTGTTTTTTCACGTGTTGTTTGGAAATCTAAAATTCGCATCGCAGGTATGCTGGAAGAGATTTCTTTAGAAATAAGCATCACCTTTGTACGTATTATTCTGTTCCTTCCTTCCTGCCTGTATAAATGTGTGTACATAAATGGAAAAAATAAATAAATTTGAAAACCGGCTAATCCAAATCATCACATCTTCGACTCGACCGACGATCTGATATAAGATAACAGTTCGACCAAAATGGTCTTCGCAAAAAGGTTCGACCAATTAGATTACGAACCTAATCCCTCGTCGCTGATACAATAATGACTCTCGCTGTCAATTAACTAAATGAGGCTATTTGGTGTAAAAAATGTGCTCTGCAAGCAATTTATTGGTTTTCAATATAGTGGTTTAAGGAGTAATTGCTGTAGGGAGCTGGGGACTCATTAAATATAATTAGATCTAAATAATTAAAACCTTGTGCTGTAAAATGGAAATTAAACAAAGAAATACTGTGATGGTTTTTGTTTTTATTGGCGTCTATTTTTAGTTCATTAAAAGTGTTAAGGTGGGTTTAGACGTGGTTTATACCAAACGATATAGAACAAGAAAAAGAATATTATTTTCTTGATAGTCTTAACATTTTAGTATGGATAGGCCAACGAAAGAATAAATTAAAAAAATGGTAATTAAAATGATCGAATGTGTGAGAACTTTCTCGTTTGTGTAATTCAATCTTTACAAGTTTAGGTCCATTTCCTGATCCCAGTTACAGATATCAAAATGTAGTAAGGTCCCAGTGGGCTAGTCTTTAATTTCAAACAAGATTAAAAATATTTTTATGAAGATACACTATCTAACTTACATTTGCTTAGAATTCAAATACATCCTATCTCTAACATAATCTAGAATCTAGATGAAATTAAATAGAAAACTTATTCAGGCAATCTCACAGGATATCAAGATGTCATTTACTAGGAAAGAAGTAATTTTGAAAGCACCCACATAATCTCCACTCAATGTGAAGACGTAGACACCAAAAAAGGAAGCGCCGGATTTTGAGAGTTAACGATCGCTGAACATAATATATGGTCGAAAAAGTTAGACAGCAAAACGTAATAGACAACATTGATTATATTAATAATGATAATATTTTAATTATAGTAATGAATTTTATATATTTGTTATTTGTATATTGGGACTTGGTACCCTAATAAATAAATAAAATAAAATAAAAAATTATACAGACTGTCATCCTACACTGACACACAACAAGTACTTCAGCAGATTGCATAATGAAACTATTGAAATAAATGATGAAATTTAATAATTGATGGTCTAAACGATCAATTATCAAATATGTTTGTTTATTTAATAACTCACTTCTCCCCTCTACTTCCACCATCGGGAAAGTTAACTACTTATACCATAACACATGTCCTAAGGCACTCAACAATAGTGTGTAGCGTGTGTGTGTGTGGGTGTGTGGGTATGTTTTCTATCAGTGAAACGTTTTTTGTAATCGGCTCACTACTGCCAGAAATTACCTCTTAGAAACAAACAGACAATTTTACGTCTTTAAAAGTAATAATTGACCGAGCGAGCGCGAAGGGTCTCTGTTTCAGCTTGGGCAAAAATACTTTCGTATGTCCGGATGTCCGGCGGATGTCCGGCTGTTTTCCTCTACAGGTCGCATTTCTCAACTGATTCTCGTTTTTATTTTGTGAGCAGGTGTGGTAAATGATATTTTTTGTCGATTCACCTTTACAAAAATTTTCAAAATGGTGGAGATATTGGGGTTGAAAACCTAAAAAAAACATATTCCAGCCATTTCGCGCTCTTTGTGCGCGCTTTTCGTTTTAAGGTGCACGTTGAACATTTGTTCAGTTTTAAGCTATGCAAAGATTCGTATAGATATATAGAATATAACTTTAGATTAGATATGCTAAGTCACTTCAGTGCAATATGAAAAGTACCTACACTTTCTCCATATTGAAAACATTATCCAAAAATGGCGGGATTTTACCTTGTCCAGAGGCTAAGCATTGCCATACAACGCGACAATACCGCCAGTCATTTAGGTACATTACCAGTCAACAGCGATGTGGAGGAATTTTTCGACGCCATATTTTAGTTTCTTAATAGTTTTAGTTAAGTTAGGTTATTATATTATTATCTAATAGTTTGTTAGTTCATTCATTAGATGTACCTAATGTAGGAACCCAACATCAACTCAGAAATGAAACGACGATTGTTTAGATATTCTTCGATATAATTCTCAAAGCAAAAATATCAACGTTCTGTTCGACGGTTCAATCACAAGTGCCGTGCAAAAGTCGAACTGTCACAATTCAAAATAACAGTGACAAAAGTCTCAACGTCAAACAGCCAAACAATATTCATTAAATTAAACGATCACTACTTTAGTTCCTTTAGTGATCTGTCAATGCTACCAGACGAAAAATACAAGACTGTTTACGTGTCTATGACAGCTGACAGATACTCGTCACTGGTACAAATAATAACAATATTGGATAACCTAAATGGTGAATATAATAATACTGTTAGTTTACTACGTTATTACACTAAGTTATTACTTATGTTTATATCATTTTAATTATGAATAAAACTCGTGGTCATTTAAAAAAAAACATCAAAAAATCTTGCAGAACATTGTTACCAGACATTGTCCGTCCATCTAAGTCGTGTGTCCCGACGTCCTACAAAAAATATACTATCTGAACATCCATAAATATATCTGCGTATAACGGATCTGTACGCTGGCCTTTATAGCACCATCAATTTCAAGGCTGCTGACACATTACAGGGATCAAGGAACCCGTATTGACATCTTTATGTGTACTAGGCCTTATTTCAGGACTGAAGTCGGTATTCATTTAAGTCTGTGCTTCGTTCTGGCGAATTTATGCCTATTATGAGGATCAACTTGGATTTATACTAAGTCTTGATGATAGTAATAATGATCTTGGTGATTTTCATAAGAGATTTTTATTTTTCTACCTTTCTTAAGAGATTTTTATTTTTCTACCTATTACAACTGTTTTATTGATAATGTTATCGTGTCATGAAAAAGGACTCCATCATAACATAAACTCACGCCTGTTTTTCCCCGAAGGGTTAAGCAGAGGTGTACCCATGTACACCCACATTTTGCCAGTTATATTTAAGTACTATGTAATGTGTGACGAACTTATTGCCATCAACTGGGCTCAAATCCGGATCCCAGGCTGCTATTGAGAAATTTCTAATTGAAGAACCCAATAACACTTTACCCGACCTAGTAATCAAACCCATCACCCCATGGTCAGCGGTAGCGCTTGCGACCACTCGATGACTAGACCAACAATGTTGTCCAGAGATATGTTATACTTAGTAGCTTAGAGGTCTAACGAGACGTTTCCGAAGCCAGAAGTTGTGGGTTCAATACCGGGCCATGCCAATATACATTTTTTTTAAATTTTCGTAACCTTTTACCTACCTTACCTACCTATCTACTTACCCTTACCTACCTATCTAGCTATTGAATGTAAATTTTAAGATTTATGTATTTGAATTAAAGTATGAGATATTTATTATTTTAATTTATGAATGCTACTGTTATCAATGTATGGTTACGGACCTTACACCTTGAGTTGATCCTGATTTATACACTGATTAGTGATTACTGATTGATTAATATTTATTGATAAAAGTTTGATTGCATGATACATAGGTGCACGCGGTATGAATGCTATTCGTGTACTACTTTGGCCGGCCCGACGGCGGCGTAGGTAAAATGCTTACATATTGGTATAAAAACTGTGCTGTGCTTGCACTGTACAATAAATCTGTTATTTTAATTGTCATGTACAATTAAATTTCTATTATTATTGTCACGCACAACTAAATATTATTCAATCATTTTAATTATAAGTATCCTTTTTAGCTATAAAAATTATAATGATAAATGTAAAACCAAAAATGGTACATTTGGTCAGTAATTGTTGCACTTAAGTACATACGTAGATAAGTAATTTATTTTAAATATTTTGTGTAAACAATTGTTGACTAACCTAAACCTATTTCGTATTTTTTTAATGCTTTAACTACACTTTAAAAAGTAAATAAATCTGGGCAAGATCTAACTGCTATATAATTCTGGTGTTAATTTCATCCAAATGTTTCTAAGGTTTTTTGCAATTACTCCCAATTACCAATAAAGCCTAGGTCTTAGACGAATAAACCCGAATTATAGGCTAAAAGAAAATAGTAATAGTAGAAGCCACTTATCACTTACACACAATTTGCTGCGTCTTAGCAGATACTGTGGCTATTTGCGACAATTGGTAGACCTATTTTATGTTTACTATATTTGTAGTAAATAACTAAGGATTTATCTTTACTAGGCCAATTACTGGGCCCTGTTTGGACTCTCTTAAAATCAATACCTTTGGCCACAGGGACTTGTTGCTGCACTCAGGTATAACACCTAAATAATCAATTATTATCTGAATTGACCAGCATCTAAGTACATGCCAACGAAATCGAAATACTTCATATCTTTGGCTCTGCCAATCAAAAGTCTCGTACCATTTTATAATACTACTATTAGTTGTCAGTTATAGATTGATGCACGTACGACCCATGCTTTAAGAACAGATAGAAAAAAAGAGACGTAAAAAAAAGACCAATGAGGCAGTCATTGCCTCGTTGGTCTAGTGGTCATAAAGCTATTAGGTTAGGCTAGTGCCGAATATGACGTCCTGGTTTTGACTCCCAGGTTGCCAAAAATGTTAGTGGATTAATTACAAATGGAAAATCTCCATCAGGAATTTCGCAGTAGCACCCCGGAGGCTCGATTCCTGCCTGGTTGATGGCAATAGGCTCGCCCCCTATTACGTTGGACTTAAAAACATAACTGGTGAATTGTGATACTATCTGCGTAACCCTATGGGAAAAAACTGGCGTATTTTGTGTGCAATGATTAAAAACCGTCAACATTTTCGACGGTCCCTTACTCGAGTCTTCAGTGTTCTTAAGTTAGTGTTCTCAGCGCCATCTGTGAGTTCTCTCAGACAATCACAACTGAACTAAGCGCTTCAATTATGTACGATGGGAAGAACTTTGCCGTGTAAGTTTCCAATTGGGACAGGTCTTAAATATTCTATACCACCCCACCTTCTATTGGGTTAGCAGAGATTTAGGTTACGAGGCATTTGTCATCGTGTTATTTATGAGCTCGTCATGTAACGTGTTGGGTAACTCTTTTTAAACAAATCTTTATTTTTAAATAGTTACAAGGCGGGAAGAAAATAGTAAGCAATATTGAAATATTGTGTTCTGTACCCGCGGCTGGACTTTTGAGTGGATTAATAATAATAAAGGAGACTACCCAATAATTTTGGGACATTTTAAACACGATACAGGAAATATCCACATCCATTATACAAATACATAGAAAATAGCCATCGTTAAGCACATTATGTACTGCTATATAACAAATGGCAGAGGTAACAAAAATACATAATCATAATAAAAATACATATTTATTTTATTATATGTTACAAAAGATTTTGTCACAAAAATTCATTTAAAATACACTTAACACTCTTCATCTTCACGTGTCTTTATTTATATCGAAAATAATAATATCGTCACTATTTCCTCTTCCCATAAGATCCCATAATATTGTATTTAGGGAGGAAAAACTTAGATATTATGTTACTCTTCTTTTCTAATCAGACTAGCTGCTGCCCGCAGCTTCACCCGCATGGATGTCAGAAATTATCCCACGGGAACGTGCTACCGAGACAATAAGAAGCCTATGTTACTCCTTATAACAGCTATCTGCCAGTGAAAGTACCGTCAAAATCGGTCCAGCCATTTCGGAGATTAGCCGGAACAAACGGACAGACAGACAAAACATTCAAAATTGTTATTTTGTTGTAAGTACCGTATACAGGGTGGCAGGGACATCGACGCAGCGTGTTGTGTTCCACGCGCGCCTCAAAGAGATGTCAGCATAACTGATGGGGTCCGATAGGGCAGATGCATGCCGGGGTCGCGGATTGTTCAAAAGAGTTACCGTGGCCCTGGCGCACAGGCAACTGAAGGAACACGGGTGGGTTTTAGTCAGTAAGAGTCTGACACGCCCTTCCACTCCGCCCAGAGTGGTGTGCTGTGTTCCGTGTTTTCCAAAGTAAATAATCGCCATCATTATGTCGGAAGTTATTAAAAGTACTGGCAGGGATATAGTCTTGAAGGTCAAACACACGCGCAGACTTATTTTGCGCGCACTTTACGACAGATATTGTCATTTTATTCTCGTTAAAGTTGCTTACACTCGTCGATCAACACTGCATGCAAGTGACAGAAGGGCCTATAATTAATTAAATATAATATACTTAACCTATACATAAGTGGGGCTGTCACATGCATGGAAAACGATTGACTTATCGTCGAGCGGTGAAAGACATAGCTATGTTTCTCTGTAACACTGACAAAGTCGTTTAATTGAAAAAACATAAGAGTCCTAAGTTTCTATACCATATTATTACCAAAATTTTCCAGAATAAAGTCAGGTCTTCTCGTCGTCCATACCGCAGTGCCTAAAGACGAAAGTCTTCAATGCGTGCCTCCTACCAGTTATGAGTTACGGAGCCGAAACGTGGACACTTATTTTTTTTTTTGATTTTTCCCCATGCTAGGAATTTCTCTTGTATTGTGGTTGCGTTTACAAACATTGAAACTCACATACACAAACAGTCAGACCCGGAACAACTACTTGTAGGTCATACAAATATGTGTTCCGTGCGGGAATCGAACCCGCGATACGCAGCGCAGCAGTCAATCGCTCAACCACTGCTCCAACCGTGCCGACAAACACTCACGGTGAGACTGGTCTATAAGTTTAAAATCGCTCAGCGAGCTATGGAGAGAGCTATGCTTGGAGTCTCTCTGAAGAATAAAATTCGAAACGAGGTGATCCTCCAGAGAACCAAGGTAATGGACATAGCCCCAAAGACTAAGGAAGATGAAGTAGCTATGGGCTGGTCACATCTCTCGCAGAACCGACAATCGTTGAGGAAAACGACTTCTAGAGTGGAGACCGCGTTTAGGCAAACGTGGTGTAGGACGCCCGCCAGCCAGGTGAAGAGGCGACTTGCGAAAGGCGGCTGGCAGAGACTGGATGAGGAGAGCCGAAGATCGGGCTCAGTGGCGTTCACAAGGAGAGGCCTACGTCCAATAGTCGACGAATATAGGCTGATGATGATGATAATGACCAGAATAAAATGATAAGTTACCCTTATTTTTGCTACTTGACCCTATAATTTACCGTAGAATAGCAATCTAAGATAATGTTGCAATATCCATCCTTGCTTGGACGAAACGAGAATAAAATGACAACGGAAAATAATAACTTTTAGCGCAAATATTTTGTTTACTCATAGATAACTTAATTTGTTAATGCCTATCTTCTAATTGGTAAAACTAATGAATGGTTTTTTAATATTAAAACAATAATTAAAAAATATTCTTTCATATAAGATCTCTCCATTCTACATATATACATAAACTCACGCCTTCTTCCCATGGGGGTAGGCAGAAACTACAGAACGCCACCTGCTACGATCCTTAGATACTCCTTTTACCTCGTTTACGTTCATACATCTGGTCAAACACGCACGCTGGTTGTGAGTACTACGCACCTGACCTTTCTGAAGAACCACACCAATAAGGTCACTATATATCCTCCTAGGGTGACCTCTCCCGGCGTTTCCACTCACATCTGCCTTGTAATATACCTTTTGTTAGTCGCCTTTCATTCATCCTCTCAACATGACCTAACCTTCTAAGCATACTCTTTTCAATTTTTGTCTATTCTACTCACTACAGCAGTGGTGGCCCAGTGGTAACACCCCGACTTACGAGTCGTAGGTCGTAGGTTCGAACCCACGGAGGCGCTACTTTGTGTAAATAATTTCATCACCACTGCTCTTAAAACAGTGAAGGAGAACATCGTGAGGAAACCGACATATGCCATGAACCAAAAATTCGAAGACATGTGACATCTACCAACTCGCACTGGGTACGCATGGTGGATTACGGTCCACTCCCTCTCACAGAGAAGAGGCCTGTGTCCCAGCAGTGTGAACATTATCGGCTGATTATGCTACTCGTTACATAAAAACAAATTATGTTTTTGTCCTGAAAAGTTGAGTTTTTGCGATTGCCATTATATTCTTCGGGGACGGCGATATTTGTAACTCTTTTTCTTCCACGACGCCTACAACCTTTTGTACGTTTCTTGAGCGAGAAATTCGTTGATATAGCCAGTCGCTTCGTCGTGGGCGGTGGGATAGGTGCCTAATGTTAATGTTGTCTTTATAAACTCTTACCTTCTTACTCTATAACCTTAAAGCCTCTAAGATTATAGTGTAGTTATACAGGGACAAATTAAATTAGCTAGCGAAACTTCCCTGACGTAATGGATATCGATATCTCAACATGATAAAGCAAGAATAAATTAATTTGATGTTTTTTTTTTGTGGGATCATCGGCAATATTCAATTATAATTTTAATGTTAGATTGTTAGTTTATGTAACTTGAAAAATAACCTTCGAAAATATTAATGGCCGACTCAATTAATCAATTATTTATAGTGTACAATAATTAATACAATGTATTTACAAATAAACCACAATTTCTAATTATAAATGCCAACCTCCTTACTAATTCAAAAAAAAAAACATAGGCAGGCGACATACCAAATGCCAAGGCTCCGGTGAATATTTGATTCCGGTCACTATAGCATCTGCTCTATAATTAAGACCACGTACTTATTTAAAATTTTGCTGAGCTTGAAAAGGTTCATAATTATTTCTATTTAGGTACTAATACACTGGATGTGTACATTATGGATTGCAATAAAGATTAATTAAATTGAATTGAATTGAATGAAGACTGAGGACTGACCAACTATTTTGGGGGCGGCTTACAGCCTAATCAGATACAGCTGAATACCAGTATTTCACATGGAGCGAAGCCCTATCTGACCTCCTCAACCCAGTTTCTGGGTAACACGATACCTCTTGGTAAGACTAACTGTAAGACTTTTGGGCTTCTGACTAGCCGTAACTCCTCTCAAAGATATACGTATGACAGCCGAGCCCAGATGATGAAAATGATGATGATGAGATGTCAGCACCATAGACGGGGTCCGATAGGGCTGATGGCTGCCGGGTTCGCGGATTGTTCGAAAGAGTTACCGGTGCCCTGGCGCACAGGCAACTGAAGGAACACGGGTGGGTTTTAGTCAGTAAGAGTCTAACACGTCCTCCCGCTCCGCCCAGAGCGGGAGAGGTCATTTGAAGATTTCCCAAACAAAAAACAAAAAAAAACAAAGTCGTGCGGGTCTCGATATGTAATGGATGGTCACACATCCACGAACCGACCACGGTAAGCCTTCGATCGAACCTTCAGGCTGCTATTATAAGTACCTTAACTTTACAGAAGAAAACTTATTCTTACATAAATGATTTTATTTCTGTAAGTAGGTTTGTACAACTTTTACACGCCAATCATATTTTTAAAACTAGATTAGGTCGGCGTTTCCTATCTGACTACTCTGAGAAGAAATGCCGAAACAAACTCAGAGGTCACAGTCTCTTTTAAAGTCCAGACATAATCTTGGTCAGATCATGTGAAGACAATGTAGATTTGTGTCTGAAATGGTCTTTTGAAGAAAACAGAATGAGTGGACCTGTCCAGTCAGTGCACGCATTTGTCAGTAATCGTCCGGTCAACTCAGAACTTAAGGAGCTTAGTGACATAAAAGTCAGACGTCAATTCCAAGCAGTAAAAACCAATAAAAACCTCTCTAACTTAAACATTCTTGAACACAGACCACAACTTAACGAACAAAGCAAGATAGTACAAAACAGAATATAACCAGTCGGCCACATGTTTGTAACGAAACAACTGCACTTTATTATCTGTATGGTTCCTTAGAGACAATTATCAGCGGTGGCTTAGACTGCACAATGTATGGCCATGAAGTTCACGACTGCGGCAGTTAGACGGGAATTCAGCGGAATGGCGCTTGCAAAATGTTTTTTATTTTCACTTTTTAATGATAATGATAGATGATAAATGATTTTATTTCTGTAAGTAGGTTTGTACAAACACTTTTACACATCAATCATATTTTTAAACTAGATGAGGTCGGCGTTTCCTATCTGACTACTCTGAGAAGAAAGGCCGAAACAAACTCAGAGGTCACAATCTCTTTTAAAGTCCAGCCATAATCTTGGTCAAATCATGTGAAGACCATGTAGATTGGTATCTGAAATGGTCTTTTGAGGAAAGAACCACACAGATTGAGTGGACCTGTCCAGTCAGTGCACGCATTTGTCAGTAATCGTGCAGCTCAACTCAGGAAGTCAGGACTTAAGGAGCTCAACGATTCGACGAACAATACCAAAGAAAGGACATTTGGGTAGGCCACATAAATTACTCAATCTGCCAGATCATGATTAAAATTAACTGCGAAAAAAAAGCAATGACCCACATAATCCTCACATTAACAATAATTAAAATAACATAATACTTTACAAGTAAATACTCATGTCATTGTGTATATAAAATTCAACAATGTCAATGTGTATATAAAAAATCGGACATAATGTTTGAGAACCATGTAGATTGGTGTCTGAAATGGTCTTTTGAGTAAAGAACCACACAGATTGAGTGGACCTGTCCAGTCAGTGCACGCATTTGTCAGTAATCGTGCAGCTCAACTCAGAACTTAAGGTCTTTAGTCCTCATCGTCTCCCTCCCTTTTTCCACAACTATGTAGGAGTCGGCTTCCGATCTAACCAGATGCAACTGAATACCAGTATTTCATATGGAGCAAGTGCCTGTCTGAACTTCACAAAACAGTTACTGGGTAACACAATACCCCTTGGTAAGACTGGTTGTCAAACATTCGGGCTTCTGGCGACCCGTAACGACTGCCAAAGACCGACGAATGACAGCCGGGAACGGCTTTACGTGCTTTTCCGAGGCACGGAGGGGTCTTGATATATAAAGATGGTCACCCATCCACGGACCAACCGCGGTAAGCGTAGCTTAACCTGATTGATTAATCCGTGCGGCTGTTATTAATTAGCCACAAGCTTGTCTGACTTAAATTGTCCTTATATCTAAATCACAGCTGTCTTTCTTTGACAGTTATATAAAATGGCTACAACGCGGCATATTGGCGTAGTATCAATTTGATAAACAATTAATTTACCAGACTGTATTTCCAATTTTCCTCTTCTCTTTGTTAACCTTAAAAATTCATTAAAAATATATTTTTCCTGTATTTTCTAATCCTAGTCTAGATATTACTATGCTGGCTAATAAAAGAGAGCGTTTCAAAAATAATCTTTTCCTGCGTTTAAGAACATCACGTGTACGGTGCAACCGCACATTCTGCAATTCAGCAGTTCTCGCAACACATTCATTTCAACTCATAATAATTAGTTCAGTTCGCGTTGGGCTATCAATGCAGCCAGGCGTTCTCATTACCGCCAATAAGGGCCGCGTCACTCACTACATTTCTACACAAATTCAAATTATTTATTGCGAACTAAGTGTAGGTTCAGAATTTTGAGGATGTTTACAATAGGTAGGTTCTTAGAACTGAGTTGCCTGTTAAGGCATTGCAATTTAAATACATACTCTATATCAATTTCAGTTATACAATTTCGATTATATTATATTTATTCATTATTCATACATTTTATATTATGTAATTTATTATTATTATATCAATAAGTAAGTATCACAATCATTTTAATATTATTTATTATTTTTCTTCGAGGAATTCTTTAACCGAGTAATATGCCTTTTTAATCAGCAAGTCTTTTAGCTTCCTTTTAAAAAATATCAATTGGTTGTGCACCATTAGCACATTAAGCTTATTTTACTTTGAGTAACTTAGGGACAAAACAGTAGTGTTTTCATACTTTACCTTCTTTCATTTCATTCATCCCTCATCTAAAAGTAATGTATAGTCTATCAAGGGATCATACATCACGACATAACAAAATATTGACACATAGGTATCAAACACAAACAACACAACAACAAAATATCTTAGATAATTTCTACATTTATACGTGTCTTTTTTATGGTGTACATAATAAAGAGTATTCTATTCTATTCTATCCAGGTTCTATTTTTCCTTAACTTTCCATCACCGCTGCTGTAAGAGCCCCGTGCTAATAGTAAGGAGTGATATACACGCACCGTTCTGTTCGCGACGGGAGAACGCGGTCGTCATTACCCTCGCAGTCGGGGCCGTGTAGACTCAACATTATAGAGGATATTGCTTGCATAACTGAATGATGAACGTCTTTAGCTAATACTAATGTGGGACATGATTTAAGTAAGATGTTGTGGCTGTTTATTGAACTAGCTTTTTTCTGCAGATTCGCCCACGTGGATGTCGGAAAATATCCCACGGGAACGTACTACTGGGATTTAAAGTACTCTATGTGTTAATCCAGGTTATAAACTATCTATGTGCCAAATTTCATCCAATGTTTATGCGGTGCACGCCAATAAAGCTCCTAGTCGGCATGATTTTTACCGGCATTTTCAAAAATCATCGTTATATTTCAGCCTATTTACACACTTAAACCTTCCTCATGAATCACTCCGTCCATTGGTGAAAACCCTATGAAAATCCATTCGATAGTTTTTGAGTTTATCGCGTTCAGACAGACAGACAGACAAACAGACGCACGCGCGCGGCGGCGGGGGGTCTTGTCTGTTTTACTCGTATAATATGGTATATTAAATTATAAAGAAAATTAAACTGTAATATTATTTCTTATATCAAAATCTATTTGTATGGGTTGCGAATTATCCATAGGTTTCTATACATATTATAAATTAAAGTCGCTTTTCATGTCTGTCTGCCATGTGTGACCACGGTATTCTTCTAAACCACGGAACGAGGTTATCACAATCATTTACAGAATTTATTCCGAAATGTGTATAATACAAAAATAGTAAAATAAAAAAAGGAAATTAGGCCGTAAGTAAAATTGAAAAGAGTATGCTTAGATAGTTTGGTCATGTTCAGAGGATGAATGAAGGGCGACTAACAAGGCAGATGTGAGTGAAAACGCCAAGAGCCCTAGGAAGACATAATAGTGACCTCATTGGTGATGTTCTTCAGAAAGGTCAGGTACGTGGTACTCGCAACCGGCGTGCGTGTATGACCAGATGTATGAACGTAAATGAAGCAAAAGGAGTATGTCGCACCCTTAATAAAGTAAAGGCCTATTTCAAAAATATCAACTTTTGGGAAAACGAGTTAAAAGATTTAGGAAACCCGATGTTTTTACAAGTGCTATAGCTCTGTTTTTTTTTGTACGTAGCTACATTAAACATGCTACATTAATAGCTGAAACATTACAAAAAAGTTGATTTAAGTACAAATAAATAAATAAAAATTAACTCTTCCGAGTTAGGCCTCTTTTTCATTATTTTAATTTTTGTTTTTGAAGGCAATATTTGGAATGTGCCTTTATAAGACTAAAGATATCCAACATAATAAGGACTATTACAAAATAATGCTTTATCACACATTATAACCTATCATAATTTCGTAAAAGTGCATTAATGGAAAATACGAATAAAAACAAAATAAGCAAATTTTATCAAAAAATAAGGTTTTTATTATTTCTAAAACTAAATCTTACGAAATGGCACATAATTAATTAAGTAGGAACTTTTTAAATGTTTAATAAACTTCAACAAATCATTTTTTTTAAACTTATCATTACAAACTTAATAATAAATCGTTTATTATTAATTTGACAACAAAACTTTTGATTACAAACTTCTTAGAACAAACCTTTTTAATCATTTAACAACAAAACCTTTAACTTGTGCTATGAACTCAAACTCAACGCATTTATTTCATATAAATCAATTACGGGCACTTTTGAATTGCCAAGGGGTCGGTCAGTCAGAAAGATGAAGCTAGTTGCCCATTCCAAAGCGTAGTAGGTAGCTGAGTAACAGTACATAAGTATATTAAAATTAGCGGCTTTTCAGTCTTTTAATAATAATAATCAACCTTTAGTTATAACATATGATTGATGGTAATTTGATGCTATTTGTTGTTTAAATAGCCTACCATTTAAATAATAAATAGATTCAAATTACCTCCGATATACTTTAGTAGACGTAAGTATTTCAAATCAAAACAAAAAAAAAATTATAACTACTCAAAATAACTTACAATAAGATATTATCAAAATAGGTCGCGTAGTTTGGACCAATTAGTTTCTTCGAAACTAATTCCTTCAGATCCTTCTTTTTGTTTGAGCTTAATTCAGTTGGCTTAGACTTGCTGCATTGATATTTCTATTAATTCTAACATCTTCTTCCTCTTATTCCGGACGTTGATTTCTTTGAAATCTTCATCTTTATACGACGTTTTATAATAAAAAATAAAAGGTTTTTGTTTGGTAAAGTTCATAACTTTATTGGTTCAACATTATGAAGTGTCAGAAACGAGGGAGACGTAGATTGTGGCCGAGAAGTTAGTGACTGCTCATCAGAGTGTATGAGATCGTCTTGAGAAATAAGTAGGTAGTGCTAGAGTTTCTGGGGAACATTTACGGGACATTTACTTCTAGCAGCCGCCCGTGGTGGGCGGCTGCTAGAAGTTGTACTCGTGGAACTACTACTGTCGGAACTCGAATATGAGCTGGAACTACTTGACGATGATCTCGATGAACGTTTTGATGGTGTTGCAATAAAACCATTGGTTTCAGACGAGGACCCGGGCGTAGCGACTGATAGTTGAATATTTTCAGCAATTTCTGGGTATGGAATCATAATATCAGACGTAATTTCAGAGAAAGTACTGACTTTTTGGACCTCTTCATTCAACAAAAGAAATGCATCAGAATATTAATAAACATAGATCAACGAGAGAGTTGTAGGCCACACTTTATTAAACAACAAATTCTTACACTACCAGCAATATATATACTGCAAAGTTGCATATTCGTTAGGAAAAATAGGCACCTCTTCAAATCTAACATCGAGCTAAATGAAAACTATAACCGACTTAATAAGAATAGATTAATACTACCCATCACAAACTTAAAAGTTATCGGGAAAAGCCCACACTCAAGACTAGCTAACATATTTAATAAGCTACCGGAAACTTTAAAATCCCTACCAAATGACTCAATTTTCTCGAAACAGTTAAAATCTCTGTTAATAAAGAAAGGCTACTATACCGTTGAGGAATTTAAAAGTGACAAATTGTGAAACGACCGACCTAGTAATAAAATGCTTGACGTAAATGTTAAATAATAAATAACTATGTACCTTTAAGGCAAAAAGAATGAACTAATTGATAATAATGATGTATTTTAAAATAAAATGTAATAAATTACTGATTAATGTTTAGTATAATGTAATAATTAGAATCAATATTTTATGTAGATAATTTAATAAATTGATACAAAACAAATTGCAGTGCCCTTACAGGGTGCATGTCTGAATACTGTGTCATGAAATTTTAATGCTTGCCTACTAACCAGTGTTTTACATGTTAGCAAATAAATAAATAAATTCGTAACCTGAGTAATGTTCACTTATCCTGGGAATTGTATTGGGAATATTCTCTTTTTCCAGTAGTCCAGTAATTTTCTGAAAAATAATTAATCATTAGATGCTATACTTATGTAAGTACTTAGTAAGGTTTAAAAAGTAAGACACGTAGCAAAACAAACTAAATGTTTGCTCCTTAGGTAATTCGCTTTGCTGTTTATCTGGGGAGTCTGGGCGATTGAGTAGGTTCAAAAAAATTGCGACCGCGACGTCATCCTCCTGTAAATAAAAATAATAAGAGGTAGTACCTATATTGTTTAATTATGTACTTAAAAATATTTAATTACCTACTTAATCAATAAATAAAGCACTTATAGTTTGACCATACTGGAGACTATTGACGCAACTCATAATTTGATTAAATATTTTGCATAATGTACAGAACTAACAACATAGTTCGTGCATACAGCTTTGTGGTACAAGGAATTATTTCGAGATAAACGTCGAAAAACTAAATATTTTTGTAAATTATGGAACTAATTTGATTTAAGATGACATATTTTAATACATTTTGGTGATAAAAGGGCCTAACTCTAAGTCGACCTGTTTAGTACTAAAAAATATTGTAATACTCACCCGATAATTTGTAATAAAAAGGCACAATTCCAATTTGGAGAGCGCGTCAGCAGTCCAGCTTCGACAAATACTGGCACTTTACTGGTTGGGCCTCTCTAGCGGGAAGGCGCGGGCGCGGGAGCAGGTGGTGTGAAAGAGGCACAATTACAATATTCACTTTAATATTGTCTTTTTTCACTTTCTGTGAACAACAGTTATTCCTTAAACCCATTTAAGTGCTTATTATTTATTTATTCGAGTACAATTACGATCCGCGTACTAAATCCGATAATCGGGAATGTTGTCGGCCATTTTGTTTATGCTTTAGTGTGATGAGTATTATGTCGTAAAAATTGAGTCGCTCCAAGCAATGTTTCTCGTAAATAATTTTATAACTTCCCAAGTGTCGTATAAATGGGTTGTGTCGAGATTTTGAGCTGTTAAATCGAGAACAAGATATTAGTGAAAGGTAAACGGGTTTAAAGAGAATAAAATGAGATATGAGACATAAAATATCCTGTTTAATATATTATTTCTCTTGAAAAGTTTGTTTGGATTTTGTTATTGGGGATTTAAAATATCCGAAGAGGTAGATGCACAAAACACATTCCACCAAATAGTTATAAGTCCCATATAAAATGGAGCGAGCCGACATTCTTCATGGAGCAACCAAATAACACTGCCCAACCTAGGTATTGAACCCACAGACCTACCTTCGGCAGTTGATGTTGCGATCATTGACTAGCAATGCAGTCAGGGTCTAATTTGCAAAAATATATCGTCGATTTAGCATCCCACATTTCTCTTTAGGATAACCACACCAAAAAAGTTTCTCCTTTCCTACCTAAAGCCACAAACGTTTTCTATACCTACATAATAAATTTGGCAGTCACAAGAATGCAATAGAGCTCGCTGGTCCGCCATGTTCGTTCTTATAAGAGTACATGTCGTACGTGAACAGAATGGAACATGCTCCTCTGCCCCAGTATACCAGGCTTGCAGATTTACGAGGGACAGATAAAGTGGAAGATATGGTATTAATTAGAACTGAGATGTTTGTTTTCATAATTTGACGGAAGTAATTGTTATACCGTATTTTTTTTATCGCTGCAGCGTTTGGTTTTGTGTCCATTTTAAAGTGCTAGGTTTTTATTTAGTAATGTTTTTTTTTGTTCTTCGTAGTCTCTTACAATTATACATTTTAACCCCATAAAAAGGTTTGATTAAATAAATAAAAAAGCTAACAAGATAAAAAGGTAAAAAAAAACTAAAGGTAGCTTAAATTATGATGACAGTTATGTTGTCTTAACTTTAAACATCGTTTATAAATAAGAAGTTTAAGTAAGTAAATACTTTTTTCTGGGTGAACCGATTCGGATGATTCTTTTTTTTTATTTTATAGTTAGGGCTTCATATGTAGTCCCATTTAAATTAAATCAAGTTCTGACTAGCAGTTTTTGAGTTATCCCTAATACTGCATATTTCATCCACTTAGTTTATTTTGATGATATTTTAATAATTTCCTGTCACTGTTATTTATATACGAAGCAGTTGTATAAAAATTTGTCAGGGGTAGGTACCGCAACTAAAAAGTGAAAAATAAAAACTGTTTTACAAAAAAACAACCGACTTCCAAAAAAAAAACACTAAAAGACGTGAAAAATAACTTTAATTTCGGAAGTCGGTGGCCAAAAACGAAAATACAAAATCAAAGACACCGACTTCCGAAATGAAAGTTATTTTTCACGTATTTTAGTGTTTTTTTTTAGGTTTGAATATGTTTTTCTGCTTGCTACGATTTGCAGTGAGTAACCTGTTAATAGTATTTGATAAACAGTGAAGGTACAGAAAGATTGCAAGAAAACACACCTACCTGAATAATAAATAGTAAATGGTGTGCAATTGACCCTGAGAAGCACCAGCTGTCAGGTCTATTACGTCACATGAGGATCTTGCGCACTTCGATGACTGACATAGTATGAATAAATAGCTCTATTGTGATTCTTTTTACAATAATGTGTTACTTATTTGCAAAGAGCAGTGGTGGCCCAGTGGAATCGAATTCGAACCCAGGCAGGCGCTTTACTTTGTGTAAATAATTTCATCACCACTGCTCTCAAAACGCTGAAGGAAAACATCGTGAGGAAACCGGCATGTCCTAGAACAAAAAATTCGAAGACATGTGATATCCACCAATCCGCACTGGGCCCGCGTGGTAGATTTTATGCCCATTCCCTCTCAAAGAGAGGAGGCCCGAGTCCCAGCAGTGGGAACATTATAGGCTGATTATGTGTATTTGCAAAGGCTTCTTCCCCTTCGTCTTTGGAATCACTAGTAGATACTACATTTACAAACATTTTCACAAGGGGCAGTGGTATCGCAGATGTATTGGCCACGACTTACGAGTTGTAGGTCGTAGGTTCGAACCCAGACAGGCGCTTTACTTTGTGTAAATTATTTCATCACCACTGCTCTCAAAACGATGAAGGAAACCGGCGTCCTAGAACCAAAAATTCGAAGACATGTGTCATCCACCAACCCACACTGGACCCACGTGGTAGATTATGGCCCACTCCCACTCACAGAGAGGAAGCCTGTGTCACAGCAGTGGGAACATTATAGGCTGATTAATGTACATTTATTGAAAAAAAATAACACGAAATATTAGAAAATTAAAATCTTTGAGTGAAGACCGTGAAACGTCAAACGCACCATGGTTGACTGGCTCTCCGGCTAGACTGCTCCTTAGACCGAAAAGGTTGCCGGGTCAGACTGGATGCAAAAGGTGTAAAAATATTGTGAAACAACTAAGGAATAGCCTACAATCGACTGCAATTGGTGGAGTTGATTGACGAGAAATTCAAACCCATAAATTCAAAATCATTTATTTCAATCCAATTAAAAGATCATAATTATGTTAATTATGTTGAACATTCAAATAAAATTAAAATTTTAATCATAATAAATAAATCTATACAAAAATAATTAATGAAATAATACAAATAGAATTAAAGTTATAAACTCAAATTAAAAAAAAAAAAAGTTACTAATACGCCTGCCTCAGAGTCATTTGCTTGTTTGTCATTACATTAATCATATAACAATGGTTAATGTACTGACAATCAAACCTGTTCGCAAATACGCTCAGAATAGTGTTGGAGGTGGTCCGGAGCCTGCGCCCCAGAGATGTGCACCGCTTTCGCATCGTCGCATAAAACAGGAAAAAAAATGGTGTGAACAACGCTTTTCAAATCCATCACAGAAAATGATTAAGTGCGTACCTAAAGTGGCTAAACCATTTATCATCAGCATTTTTTAAGTAACTGTAACTTTTATTTTCTTAGACTTATTCCTAAAAAAGGATTCACGTCTTACTTTACCAAAGTAGAAAAATAAATTATAAAAACCCTCGTAAAATCTATGACCTAGCTAGGTTTTCTTTATTTAAATCGAGTCGCCATGATGGAACCCTTTTATTCAAATTGGAACCTATTTCTGTGTACTCTTCAAAGTTTTTGGATCTGTTTTTATTTTGTTTACGTTCTAAATAAACACATTGAAATTGAAATTTATTTAGTGGAGTAATATTTAGATTTTATGGTAAATTCATTTTATACTTTCAGTTAGAAGAAAGCATTTTAATGTTGATTTTGATACAATAGAATAGAATAGAATGTTATTTATTGTTGCCACAGGAAAATAAATCTTGTTGCTTTGTTGTTTTGCTCTTATTATCATCATCAGCCAACGCTTTCCCAACTATGAATACCAGTAATTTACATGGAGACACCGCCTATCTGAACTCCACAACCCAGTAATTAAGTAACTCGATACCCTTGCCAAGACTGAATGTCAGACTTTCGGACTTCTGACTACCCGTAACGACTGTCAAAGATCTATGACAGCCGAGACCAATGTTTAACGTTTATTCCGAAGCTCGTTCTGTTATGGGTAGTCACCCATCCACGGACCGACCACGGCAAGCATTGCTTAACCTTGATGATCGATCCAGAGCTCGTTCTATCACAGATCGCAATCGTTCTGTTTAAAATACTGATTTGCAGACTCATATGCTTATACGGGAAGCCATCATCATCATCATCAGCCTATATTCGTCCACAGCTGGATGTAGGCTTCTCCTAGTGAACACAACTGAGCCCGATCCCTGGCTGTCCACATCCAGTCTCTGCTAGCCGCCTTTCGTAAGTCGTCACTCCACCTGGCTGGCGGGCGTCCCACACTACGTTTGCCTTAACGCGGTCTCCACTCTAGAACTCGTCGAACCGGAAGCCAGCCTTAACTTAATTGGATAAAAGGCACTTAATACGTTAAGTTTAATTTCACCCCAAAATAACTCATGCAAACTCTAAAATACACCCACGGATTGCCCACCCCTGACCTAACTCTGCTAAAATTAAACAACAAAAAAGGGGTCTAAACAGAGATTTATCACGCCGCCTGCCGTTATGCATAAAATTAATTTGCTGGCCGTTCCGCACCCTTTCAACGGATCATTATTGTAATCCAAGTAATATCTTGATTAGGCAACTTCTATTCAAGGGGTGTTGTAATGATGGCGGTCGAGAATCTTGGGTCAAACCTATTGGGGTTTGACATTTATACGGGGGATTTGGTTTTTCTTCTTTTCGTTTCGACGGTACATCTATTTTGCTTATACCGTTTGGGCACAGTAGGTAGCCACATTTATTACAGCGCCGAGAGGCGTTGTTCAGTTCGTCAAGGGTGCAGGTGTATATAAATGCCTGTTTTGGTATGTCCAATAAGTACTTGAACAATAAGGCTGAGATTAATATACACGTGCTTTCACTTAGCATTATTCCTGTCACTGTCGCACTGCTCTCAAATTACAAGTGCAAGATAGAGATGGGAATATTATCTAAGCCAAAGTACCTACGTTCTAAGTAACGTTTATTAATCGCAGCATAACATTTAAGTTGCATCCCGATAGTGTTAAAAAACTTAATGTTACAATTTTGTAAAATATTAGGTAATATTAAAAAAACCTCCGACACAAAAAAGATTAGATTAGAGAAGATTTTGATAAAACATATCTAAGACAGACGGTCGTGCACTGACTGGACAGGTCCACTCAATCTGTGTGGTTTTTCCTCAAAATACCATTTCAGACAAATCTACATGGTCTTCACATGATCTGACCAAGATTATGTCTGGACTTTAAAAGAGACTGTGACCTCTGAGTTTGTTTCGGCCTTTCTTCTCAGAGTAGTCAGATAGGAAACGCCGACTTCATCTAGTTTTAAAATATCATTGACGTGTAAAAGTGTTTGTACAAACCTATTTACAGAAATAAAATCATTTATCATTTTATCATTTAAGAACCACCGCTAGAAAACAAAAAAACCGCATCCAAATCGGTTCACCCGTGCAAGAGCTACGGTGCCACAGACAGCCACACACATAGCGGTCAAACTTGTAACAGCCCTATTTTTGCATCGGGGGTTAATATCACATTATGTTGGCGACGGCTTCAAAATTTTGTAATGACCCTTATGATTTTGACAATTTAATTTAATTTATTTGACAGAGGAAAACAACGTGAGAAAACTAAGACACCATTCTTTAAGCCCAAATTATAAAGACTAACTATATATACTCAAGTAAAATTGCACGTCAACTTTAAAGTGCTCTAGACCGGCGTCAAATTTAAATCTCAAGAAAAAGAAGCTTACTCACACATTTCTACAAACTCAAACACATTTACACCAAGTTTTAGAGACTCATTTTTGAGAAAATCAAAGTGTTTATTTTACGAATCGATCTAAATCTTATTTATTGGTTCTAAGGTTTTGATAGGATCGTCTTCAAACTTGAACATTACTTTTTATGTGAGCATTGCGACATTAACATTAAAACTTGAATACTTTGTTGTTTTTACTGAAAATGATTTGCTTTATTTTCTTGGTAGGTAGGTATATTTAGACTAACTAAAGTCAGCGCTTAAGTTATTGTTATTGTTATACAATACAATTGTTGTCAAATTAAATTAGTACGCGAAACTCCGCACATGTAACGGGTATCGATTTGATGTTATTTTTTTGGGGTCAACGACCTCTGGTTATTTAGTTACTTGAAGTATGAGTTGAGAAAAGCCGTTTTTTTTGTCTTATCATGTTTAAATACACCTATTACGTCTGTAAAGTTTACACAAAATAAACCAGATTTTTTAAACGGATATTGCAAGTTACTACTATATCTACGGTCGTCTACTCCAAATAAAAACATCATTTTTTTTCTTAATCATATTTAGGTATGGGTACTCATCAAGCCTCAAGTTTCGCTAACTCACTTAATTCGAACCTGTAGATACTATAACAATATTAATCTTAAGCAATTTACGCTCAATTTCCATTTCCAATTACGAATCGCTGAACAGTAAATCGATTGTAACTTGTAAGTTATGCCTGACAGGCCCTTTGAGAACATTAATGGGTTTTATACTTAATTTAAAGTCTCCTCATTGAATTACAATGTCAGATGTAGATATTTCACGTGAATCTATTAAATGTTTGCAGCCACATTAAGGACCCGTTGTTTGATCAGTAGTCAAACATACTAATAGTTAAAATGCGTTAAATAAACTAACAACTTGTAAAAAATGACTTATAGCTAACTATAGTTAAAAAAAATGACAATTTGCTATGAAAGTTAACCATGCGTAGACAGAGTAGTTAAACTTTAACTATTGTCAAGTGACTAATTGTTAAATTGACTGTTGGTCATTTTTAACTATGTATCAAACAACGGGCCCTAAGACAGGTATGGAGGTAACATTGTTGACTGCCCCGTTGTCGGTTGTTCTCATGGTCTGCTGAGCGTGGAGTTCAGGTAAAGTGTTATTGGGTTTTTTGCATAAGGAATTTCTTAGTAACAGCCCGAAGTTTTGAAGTTGGTGGTGTGATACGTGAAGGCACGTTAAGCCATGTGGGTCCTGTGCGTGATCTCTCCCCGGTCGCGTCGGATTTCCATCTCATCGGATTAAGAGAGTAAGGGAAGAAAGAATGCACTTGTATCTGCGCACACACTTGTGGACTATAATATCTCCCGCACCGAAGGCTAGTCTCCACTGAGATTAGCCGCCTAGGCCGAAATCCGGTCTTGAGCACTATTTATTATACGTACATTAGTTTGCAGATACGTCACCAAATTTAGAGACAAAGTTCAAATATACATACATCCATAAACTCACACCTTCTTCCCATGGGATTAGGCAGAAACTACAGAACGCCACCTGCTACCATCTTTACATACTCCATTTGCCTCGTTTACGTTCATAGATCTGGTCATACATGAACGCCGGTTGGAAGTACTACGCCCCTGAACTTTTTGAAGAATATCAGCAATAAGGTCACTATGTTATGTTCTCCTAGTACTCCCCTCCTTGCGTTTCCACTCGCATCTGCCTTGTAAATACCTTTTGTAAGTCACCTTTTATTCATCCTCTCAACATGACCAAACCATCTAAGCATACTCTTTTCAATTTTAGTCACTACATCTTCTTTTTTTTTTTTCACATCAAATGTTCATAATTCGTGTAGTTGCACTGGCATCCATACCATTCAAAACAGACAAAGAAATAGGTATTGCAGATGTTCTCCATATGATGAACCTTTATATAAAGAGCTCTCCTACCCCAAAACATGCTGATAACATTATCAAACTAATCCATTCATAACTAAGCCAAACTTCGAAATAAACCTCATTAATTAATTATTCTTTAGCAAACTAATTCTTTATACACAGACAAAGTTGCCGATTGAGTGTTGGCAGCCTAACTATGCTCGAGCTATCGAGAACTTTGCCTGTTCGAAATACGCCGGAAATCTCATAATGTGGATGTAGTTTACTACAGTAACAAGGGGGATATATTTAGGGTAAGGTAAATCAGACAGTAACAGAAAATAGCACCAGGCCTGTAATTCTCAACTGATTAGGCAGAGGTGTAGCCATTGTAACCCCCACATTTCACTCCGGGCTGCTACAGAGAAATTTCTGACGGAAAAATTCAATAACACTTTTCCCGACCTGGGAATCGAGCCCAGGACCTCAAGCTCAGTAGATGCGTTTGCGAACACTAAACGAATGAGGTAGTCTGATCGAGTCTAGTCGATGAATCTTGTTTACAATTAGAAACATGAAAGAAAAGAAAGCATTTATTTAAACAATGCACCTGCCTTATTATCTGTCCACCACCCTTGGTTGACTGGTAGAGTATGCCTGAGACCTAGGGTAAGCTTTTGCATATTTATAATGCACATATTTTAATAAATAAATATTCCAAAAATAAGTACAAAAATAGTTGATTTAAATGCGGACGAATTTTGTGATGCCCTATGAGCTGTTCCCTTGTTTATAATTTTGTCCCTGTATATATATTTTAGTGTTAGCTTGTATATTGTAATCTATTTAGGATGGATTGTTATATACTTACAATAAACAGTTGATATAAATAAAATATTACACTTTAATTCAACGTAAAAGGTTATATCCCTTGGTTAATTTATAATATCTATACAATATTATAAATTGAAGTCACTTTTCGTGTCTATCTGTGTGACCGTGTTGTTCTTCCAAACTGCGCAACGGATTTTCATGTTTTTTTTTTTTTTTTTTTTCCTAATTGGCAGCTCGTAGTTGTGACCACTAAGGTCCTGGCTACTTAACCGGGCAAACCTGTGGGTGCCTTAAGCTACTAACTTAAAGCCTCCAGCCAGGGGCGAAAAATACTTAAATTTAGGTGACCGCACGCTAAGGGCACCCCCTGTGGGGTACGAACCTCGGCTTAGGGCGTCACTGAGGGGAGGGCAGCAAGATGGGACAGGCTGGATCTAAATTATATTATTATTAACTGGGGAATTTAAATCTACAGGCTCAGCTACGGCGCGGGCTGGCGCGTCGTCGAGCAAGGGTCGGGGGGGGGGACAATTACGTCGGGGGCGTCGCGTAGGACCTCGGCGGCGAGGTCGGAACGATGGCGGTCTGTGTTTGTGTACTGTACTGGTGGCCCTACTGCTCTCCTGGAGGAGGGTTATGGGGTCATCGGGGTCGGACAGGGCATGCCTAGGACGGCGGGTACGACTAATGCGGGAGGGGGCATATGTGGCAGCCTCGACAACCAGAGGGTTGCGATGTGAGGCCGCGGAGTCGAAGAAGCGCTTGGAAATGCGCTTCATGAACTGACGGATAGTGGGGATTTTAAGGTCGAGATGGAGGATCTCGTTCTGAACGAACCAAGGGGAGCCGGTTGCCCACGGAGGAACCGGTTTTGGAGGGTCTGCATCCTATGGATGTGGTGGGGTTTCGAGTGTGCGAAAACCACGCTCGCGTAGGTCATGATAGGTCGAATGCACGCTGTGTAAATGCGCAATTTGCACTTGAGTGACAATTTGCTGCGTGCATTCAATAGGGAGTGGAGTCTACCGAGAGCGAAAGCGGCGCGCGAACGCGCCTGCTTTATGTGCTCACCGAAAGAGAGTCTATGGTCTAGAGTGACACCCAAGTATTTGGCTTGCTTCTCCCAAGGGATAGGCTTGCCGAACATGGTGATCGGACGGGGAGGGGTGGGGTTGAGTCTCGGTTTCGAAAATAGAACCGCTTGACTCTTATCGGGATTGACTTCGATTCTCCACTTCCTAAACCAGTCACCGAGTTGGTTGACTGTGGTTTGGAGCGTGCGAGATATCGCGTCGGGGCTTACGCCGGTGTAGTAAATGGCCGTATCGTCTGCGAACAGAGCCAACTGAGCCCTTTTACTCTTGGGGATATCGCTGGTGAAAAGCGTAAAAATGAGAGGGGCGAGCACGGAGCCCTGAGGGACTCCGGCGCGAATGGGACGGGGGGAGGATAGCGCTCCTTCGATGCGGAATCGGAAGGTGCGGTTCGACAAAAAGTCTCGCAGGATGAGCACGAGACGATCTGGCACTTTAAGTTGGTATAGCTTATATAATAAGCCATTGTGCCAGACTTTGTCGAACGCTTTCGCTATGTCGAAGAAAACAGCACCCGTCAACGAACCACGTTGGAAGCCAACGCTTATGTGTTCGACGATACGGTGGACCTGTTGGACGCACGAGTGTTGGGTTCGGAAACCGAACTGCTCGTTGGGAATGAGACCTTTCGTCTCGGCATAGTCTCTGAGACGCTTATAAATAAGCCTCTCATAGATCTTGCCGATGACATTGAGGAGACTGATGGAGCGGTAGCTGGAGGGAGCGGATTTAGGCTTGCCCGGCTTGGGAATGCCGATGACAGTGGCCTGTTTCCACGCTTGGGGGAAGATGTTATTGCTCATGGCACCATTGAAGATGGTGGTCATTAGCATGATCAGGTGGGCTGGGAAAAGTTGGAACACCTTATTGGTCATTCCATCAGAACCGGGGGCTTTACGGGGCTTAAGGCCCTTTATGAGCTCTTGCACTTCGTCGGGGGTGACGGGAGGCAGAGGGCACTCGGGGTCTTCTACGGGGGGGAGGGAGGCTCTCCTTTCGACTTCGGCGTCGACCTCAGAGAGGTGAGCTTGGTCTACAGGTTGAGAGCTGGGCGAACATTGGGCCTCAAGACTGTCGGCTAGGCACTCGGCCTTGTCGACATCATCGAAAGCGATGGTATTGTCTGGGCGGATCAAGGGGGGCATAGGGACTACTTCTCGGGATTTGAGTTTCCTCTGAAGCTCCCAGAATGCTAGGTGGGTAGGCTCTAGTTCGCTCAGCAACTCATCCCAGCCCGTTTCCCGATGCTCCGCTACACGTGTCCTTACAGCTCGCTGTAAGTAGCGCATATGGGCTCGGTTCGCGTCGCAGGGAAAGTTGCTGTACGCACGGACAGCCGCGTTCTTCTCAGTCATCAGTTCACGTACATCGTCCGGCAACTTCCAGCGACGGTCGTCCGTCGCTGGAACTTCCCTTGAACAATCGTTCAGGACTGATTGTACGTGTCCAGTGAATGAGTCGATCGCGGCCGTCGTGTCAGCGATAGAGTCGAAGAGGTCGGGGATGGAGTCTAGGTGGGGGGACGTGTTGGATTTCAGGCGTCGCTTACTTTCCTCCAGTCCGTTACCACTTTTGTGGAGGGGGGTTACGCGAGGGGCTAGCTTAAGCACAACTGGTCGGTGGTCAGATGATAGTTCGTGTATCACCTCTATAGAATCCAACCGTAGGTTGATATTCTTTAAAAGTGATACATCGAGCACGTCAGGGGTATGGTCAACCGAGTGGGGGAAGTGAGTGGGAGTCATCGGGGCGATGACATCGAAATTTAGAGGGGTACAGAGGTCGAACAAGTGTCTCCCTCGGGTAGATATTCTGGTACTATTCCAGGCGTGATGTTTGGCGTTGAGATCCCCCGCTATGATAACGGAGTCACTCAGGCCGAGGAGTAAGGTCAGGTCGTCAGTCAAGAGTTGGAAGTTCTCTGATTGGTTCGTCGGGGGGAGGTAGACCGATACCAATGTGATCGGTTGGTGGCCTGTCATGCCTAGCCGGCAAATGGAGACTTCTAGTCGTGAGAGGGGGGGCGGGTCCAAGGGGATGCAGTAGAGGGATTTTCTGTAGTAAATGAGGGTGCCACCCTTGTGACACCGAGTCCTGTCGTTTCGAACAACCCGATAGTTCGCTATCGACGGCGTTCGCATGTGGGGTTTTAGAAAAGTCTCCTGTACGAGGAGGACATCGATCTGGTGGTCGCGGAGGAAGGTACCGATTTCGTCGCGCTGACCTTGGATGCCATTGGCATTGAAATAACCTAACTTTAGGGATCGGGGTTTTAAACGCGAGAGGATTCCGTTATCCATTAGTTTGATTGGGGGAGTTCACAAATGACTGTAGCGCGTGCGTAATATCCGGGTACGCGTTATATATGCACTGAATGGCATAAAGGTTACCGGCATTTCTGGCGGCAACGATTTCATTGGCCATGTGACGGGCGCGAGGGGTGAGGAAGGCAGTGAATGTGCCTGAGATCACGTTGAACGGATCCATGGGGTTGGGGCCTACAGCCACGGGTGTGGTTGAGGAAGGAACGGGCGCGACTGGGGCGGGGGTAGTGGCTTTAGGAGCCGGGGGGTTAGTAGCGAGGGGCGCGGGTGCGGGCGCGGCCGCGAGCGCGTGTGCGCGAATGCGGGGGTCCATCTGATGAGCGATGAGGGGCGGAGGGGGGGGTTGGTTTCGTACCAGGGGCGGGAAGGCCTGTTGGTGCTGGGATAAATTCCAAGCGTTGGGTCTCTGGGGACTCAGGCGCTCGGGAAGTTGGGTGGAGGGGGCTTCCCTTCCCTGACGAGCGTCCGTACGCTTCGCCAGTTTGGGATTTGTTGCCTTAGGGGCTTTGGGGCAGCCACGGTAGTTGGCTGGATGCCCGGAGAGGCCACACAGCACACAGCTGGGTGGTTCCGTGCAGAGGGTACGGTCCTTAGGACGGGAGCACTCGGAAGTGCCATGCCCACCCAGGCACTTGACGCATCTGGGTGTGGCATGGCAATTCTTTTGAGAGTGGCCGTATAGTTGGCAGCGGTGACACTGGCCGACGATTCCAGTCTTGCGGGGCTTCTGGATATCGAATCCAGTGAGATGACAGAGGGACTTAATTTTGAAGATCGGATGGTGACCTTCGACGGGGGGGCATACAACAAGGACCATGTTGTATGGCTTGCCGCCTCGGGCACGGTGCATGCGGTGCACCTCGGCTACTGGGATGCCTTGTGAGACAAGGTCTTCCTTAAGGTCGGAGGTAGCGATCTCCTTTGGGATCCTATTGATAACCACGCGGGTCTGGCGGTCCTCGGGGAGGGAGTAGGTGTGAAAGGACACACCTCGTGCTCTGAGGAGCTTAGTAAGTTCCCTATAATCGTTAGATTTAGGGACTTGGACCTTGATGCCCTGCTCGGTTGAACGGGCACTGGTGAAGCCGATCCTGAGATCGACGCACCATTTGGACACTTCAGTCCATTTAGCTTTGTCTTGGATGAAGACAGGGGGGGGGTGGGGGTTTTTTTGGGGTTGCTTTCAAGGAAAGCATTGAGAGCCGGGGGGGGGGGGAGGTCGTGATGGCGACGACGGGGGTCGGAGTCGCAAGGGTGGGCGGGGGGGTGACCGATTGGTCCCTTAGTTTATTTGCCTGTGAAGAGGCAAAGTTCTTCTTCCTTTTGGAGGAAGAGGTGACGGTCTGGAAACCGTCATCCTCGGAGGAGGAGTTCGTCAGGGTTTCCGAGCCGGAGGAGTACGGGGAGACGGGGCGTCTGGTCGTTGTCCGTTGGTCGGTTTCCATCGGCACGGGGGGGAGGGGGGCGGTTTTCACCGGGGGGGGGGCCTCTAGTGCATCGCTAAAATTAGCGATGGCGGCAGAGTTGTCGGGAGGACAGGGGGTGGGGGGCTGCAAAGCAGCGAACTTAGCGCCATATTTGGCGATGAACTCGGGGTCCTTGAAGAGGACCTCCTTGAAAAAAGCTAGTATTATGGCATCCCCCATGTTGGGGGTGCGGGGCTACTACTTGGGGGGGATGGTGGAATATAGGATTCCGGCCTAAAAATGCCTAACTCCCCGGCTGGATGTTCCCGGGGATGAGTTACCCTCCCTGTCGGGTATAGACAGGGAGGTGAGTACCTATGGTGAGCCTTAAGCTTGTAAACCCGTCGCCAGTCTTATTGTGCGAACGGGGCCCTGACAGTCTAGCGCGAAGGGTGTAGACACACCCTAGAGACACTAGGTGAGTAGCTGGGGAAGGAAAACTGTCACCAGAGCCGACTAGGAGATCCCCCAAGGCCGGTTAGCTCTGGGACCCGTCCAACTGACTGCCTCGCCCTGAAAGGGTTCGGCGGGTGTGTTGGGACAACACCCCACTCGGATCGTTAACACCGCTAGGTATCCACCGAGGACCACGAAACTGTGGTTTTGCCCAGAAGGGGCCTAGTGAAGCTACTCACACTATCGCGCAGTTAAAGAAATATCACTTTGCCTTGAAAAAGGCTGTTTTTAATTGATCACTTGATACGACCAATTAATTAAATAATTTTAATTAATTGTTCGACGATCGGATGCAGCCGGGGCGGCTACGAGGGCGCTACGAGGTTCGCAGCGGGAAGAATTAAACTTCGACAAAAATCGAAAACGGGAGAGCGCAAGCACACAACCGTTCGCGACCGATGCCGAGAGTCTAATGGGATTTTCATGTGGTTTTCACCGTCATTTATAGAATGTATTCCGGAAGGTTTATTGTATGATACGAGTACATTAATACTAAAGTTACATATAATAGAAATATCTCGAAGTTTTGTCAAGTGGTAAAACCCGGGCGAAGCAGGGGCAGGTCACTAATTTAATATAAAAAGTTAGTAAAGCTTTACAAGGAAGCCTTCTCAATTCAATTTTAAACAAACAAAAGAGAAACAAAATTTGCTTTTCAAGATAATATGTATGAAATGCCTGAACCGTCAAGCGGAACACAGCCAATGAAAACGTAATGTGATTCGCTAAACAAAATGTTTCATGAAAACACTTGGGAGAAAATACTTTTCCTTAACAGTCGTACATTTCATTATCTATACATATTATGAATAGAAGTCGCTTTTCTCGTGTTCTGTGTGACCGCGCTGTTCTTATAAACTACGCAACGAATGTTGATGCTGTTTTACCATATAATTAAACGTAAGTTGTGCCAGAAAGCTTTTTATACCGTTAAGGATTATATTGAGGACAAAAAGGCTTGGGATTGAGTTGCTCCAATTTTTGCATACTGAATGTTATTTTTTTTTGATTATTTAATATTTTTGCTAAATTTTTTAGTTTTTTATTTTACATAAATTTTGACATTTTGATAATTATTATATATACAATTTCATGACAGTTTACTTTGTGAAGTATAGTATTATTATTTATTTATTGTGAATGTGGGGACTATGTAGGTAACTTTTTTTTTTTTTTTTTTTTTTCACTTTCTCAGGTAGTTTCAATGATAATCTGGCAGTTTGAGTGCTTTATGCGGCCTACCCAAATGTCCTTTCTATGGTATTTTTCGTCGAGTGGTTGAGCTCCTTAAGTTCTGAGTTGAGCTCCACGATTAGTGACAAATGCGTGCACTGACTGGACAGGTCCACTCATTCTGTGTGGTTTTTCCTCAAAAGACCATTTCAGACATAAATCTACATGGTCTTCACATGATCTGACCAAGATTATGTCTGGACTTTAAAAGAGACTGTGACCTCTGAGTTTGTTTCGGCCTTTCTTCTCAGAGTAGTCAGATAGGAAACGCCGACCTCATCTAGTTTTAAAAATATGATTGACGTGTAAAAGTGTTTGTATAAACCTACTTACAGAAATAAAATCATTTATCATTTATCATAATTTAGAACATTTATTCCGGAAAGATTGTATATATTACATATATTATGAAACTTGCAATTATATAATAGAAGTATCTGCCAACATACGTAAAGCCCTGATATCTAAAGACAGAGTGTTTGTAAATTGGTTGTCATGCCCTGTTAGAGACTTTACTCTAGTCACACGCTGTTATAAGTGCCAGCAGTACGGACATGCGGCCAAATCTTGTCGCGAGACCACCTATACCTGTGGCCACTGTGGTGATCAGGGTCATTCCATTAAGGAATGCACAAAGAAGGCTGAGGAACCAAAATGTGCTACTTGCTTGCACTTTAATGACCCTGTAACATTAAATTTTTGCATGCTATGTTATGTCTTAGCTAAACATGTTTGTGCCACTCTGACCTATGCTTAACACCATTGTATACCATGTTTAACGCAAATAAATTATTTTATTTTTATTTCATTATTTACATATAAATTACATTTTTAAATATTAGAATATAAAAAATATAAAAATATTTAAAAATATAAAAAATAGTAGCCCACCGGTATCGGGAACAGGGTCCAAGCTACCGGCGGTCAGGGCTCCAGAGAGAGGAACCTCCTAACAATGCGAGCCGTGTCCAGAACCGCAGTACCGCTTTCTGAATCAAGCCCTTGATCCAGCTGCCCAACGAGAGCCCCCTCAGGTGTTGGTCGAGGCTCTTGGCTATTAAGCCATTGGCTGTCACGACTATCGGCACAATGATCGCTGAGTCCACATCCCACATGTCGACAACCTCGCGAGCCAAGGTTAGATACTTGATTTGTTTATCTTTCTCGGCTTTCACGAGGTTCCCGTCATGCGGGACCGTTATGTCAACAATCATTGCGCGCCGCTCTAATCGATCCACCACCACTATATCAAGCTTATTGGCAACAATGTGATATGTCCATTTTCGAGAACTGGGTCGGGCACATACCTGTAGTACGGCACTTCCGATTCTACAAGGCTGTATTTCAGAGCAAGTTGCTGATGGATAATCCTGGCTACAAGGTTGTGTCTATGCAAGTACTCTTCGTTAGCTAGGCGAGAACATCCGGAGATAATATGTCTGATGGACTCACCCGGACGATGGCATGCCCGACACACGTCAACCGTCCCGTCCTTCATTATTATTATTATTATTATTATTTAAAAAGCCGAGCAATCACAAGACAAGCGCTGCTGACTGTCCAGCGAAAATAATGGCTGAAAAGAGGTACATAAATTCTATTTACGTATAGTAAAGAAACCTCGATGTTTTGCCAAGTCATGAAAACTGTGTGAAGCAGGCCGGGTCGCTTGTTTCAATAAAATGTACGCAAGTCTTAGTTCCATTCGTAGCACAATGTCTACGCTAATAGCTTCGGCGTAGCAGAGCGTAGCGCCGTAGCACTTGGGATGTAATTAATTTCGTGTTAGAAATATTTTATACAATAGAGTTACTTGGAAATTAAAAAAACCGGCCAAGTGCGTGTCGGACCACGCACAATTAAGGGTCCCGTAGTTGGGATGACTTTGTCACAAGAACAAACTCAAGTTTTTAGTTAAAAATATGTTCTCTCTCGAAAAAAAAAACGTATGTGATAATACTTTAAATTTACGATTTTCGGACTTTCTCCTTTACTTGTGCTGTGAGACCTTGCTTCTTGCCAAATTTCATGTAGGTTTATGTGAATTAATATATTTTGATTTTAACAGACGGACGGACGTACAACGAAGTGATCCTTTATGGGTTCCGTTTTTTCCTTTTGAGGTACGGAACCCTAAATATGAGATAAGGAAGATATTTAGACTATTTTTTAGAATATTTTTCGGTTTATTTATTTTATTAGTTTTAGTATTTTGTCGTAACAAAAGCGGCGACTACCTATAAACGTTGGTTTAAGTAAAAATATGTTAAAAGCTCAAGAAATGCAAGGTTAATTTAAACATAAGTTAATCATTTCTAAACTTGAAACAACTATTATAAATAAAGGGGAATAAAAACGGAATCCCGCAGGCGTTATAAATGGTATTTATTTCTGTAATTTAGTAAAAAAAAAACACTATTACACGTCAAAAATAAATTATGTTTTAGATGAGTTCGGTCTTTCTATCTGACTAGTCTGAGAAGAAATACCCAAACAAAGTCAGTTAAAAAATAAGAAGTAAAATGTTACACAAAATACGTCTCCTGAGGATGGTCCGTGAAGGGACGAAATACGTGTCGAGCATATGTTATGGGTGCATCGTAATTAGCACACCTGCATGTGGATATTGTTGCGGGCCGAAGGACGATGCTGTATTCTGAACCCAAGCCCGGATCTGGTTTTTGCGGAATTAAAACTAAATATTTTTAAATACCAGACCAGAACCACCACCACCAAATGTATGAACGTAATCGAAGCAAAAGGAGCATGTAAGGATCGTAGCAGGTGGCGTTCTGTAGTTTCTGTCTACCCCCATGGGAAAAAGGCGTGAGTTTATGTATGTATGTGTATTTTTACATCAAATTTTATTGTCATAGATTTCCGCAAAGTAATGCCTGATTCCATAACTTATACGCAGATATTTTCATACTATAAATAAATTGAATAAGGTTTGTTACTCGTTTTATTTTTACCATTTCATTTTCTAATAATAATATTGAATTTAAAATGGCCGCACAGCTGGGCGATCAAATGAAAACTCTATTACAGGGAGCGAAGTCAAGAGCACATCAGGTTCAAACCAATGAGTTTCTACATTGAATATGCGGACTTGTGCAAAAATCGACCGGTTTACTTTATAACTATTTAATTTACAATGTTAATAGTGTAAGGTTTGATAAACGGTTTTTATTTCCTTTATCTGCGTGTCTAGCGGTCTATCTAGAATCACTTAGGTAAATCAGCATAAAAGTACGCTAATATCAAAAAAATCAGAAGAGATATATAAATAAATAAAAAATGATGATAGTTAATTGTTTAAAAAATTAAAAAAGAGATTATTTTAAGACTTGTAGGTACTATGAATGATTGAAAATCAAATTGTAGACCAATGTTATTGTTTTATTTAAAAAAATCTGCCTTTATTGTCCGACCGCAAGCACATACAAGGTGCAAAAAGACATCACATAGCCATCAACTACGCATTCTGTACATGTGATATTGCACATAAATAATTGCTGGGAAATTACGTTTATATTTGGTGTGAAAATTTGCTGTTTGCGGTAGTGCGCAATGTAACGCACGCAAAACATTGTGCTTATGGGTGTATACAACGGTGCAGGAGTCGTAGGGGTGTTTAAAGTTATGTTATAACATTAAAAACTTGTATTTGTAAAAACCCTCAGTAAAAGTTGGAATTTTGACCTTCAATATCTCCGTAACCAGAAGGTTCCCAGGTATGGCCCAGTACATAAACATGATTACAATGACGGGGAGAACTAGTGACTCTCGGCTTCGTTAAGTGTCGTTATATTATGTTATTAAATACACGAAAATCCAAAATTACGATAAACTTTGACGTACACAGTACATATGTTTCTGCATCAAAATCCCCTGAAAATAACCCCCATCAAAATAACTGAATAAAATAAAATAAAATTCATTTAATTCAGGCAAAAACCATATTACATAAAATTAAATTAAATTTCACAATACTGCAACAGAATAATAGATCAGAATTTATTAAAATGTCATCAAATTATAAAGGTCACAAAAATAAAATAAAATATCAAATTCAAAAATAAACGAATGAGAAGGTACAATTTGTAAAGGTCACAGAATTGAAATTAAAATAAAATGTCAAATTATAAGGGTCACAGAATTAAAATTAAATAAACATAAAATAAAATTGCATATAAAAACAATACAATACAATCAAGTCATTATAGACAGATAGATAGGTCACCACCACCAAAGAAGCACCTAAGAATTTTTCAGAATATTTCATATGAAAAGTTCTTAGGTGGAACAAATTTCCAAAGTTTGACGATTGATATGAAATTGATGATTATTATTCAATAACCAATATACAGGGTTAGTTTTCAAAGACCAGCCAAATTTAAGGATGTGGTACAGACCATCAAACTGAACAACTCTCTCCATGGGACCAAAATCGTAATCACGAAAAAAAAATCAGCGGTCCCATACATTTAGGTCAAGTAGGTATTGAAGTTTTTTATGGGACAGTTTATAAATTTTTCGCGATGATGATATTGGTCCCATGGAGAGAGTTGTTCAGTTTGATGGTCTGTACCACATCCTTAAATTTGGCTGGTCTTTGAAAACTAACCCTGTATAATTCATACAGTTGCGAATCGCATTTTGATCAACATATGACTTAAAATAGAGCTGCAATTTGCAAAAAACCAAAACAAAATTGAATTTGGCGGGCGACAGCAGATTCACCTTAATGGTTTTTCCTTAACCTATGTAACAAACCTTATAAAGTTATTTTTGTATTCTGTAACAAATTTGTGTTCTGAGTAAAAGTTTGTTTCAATCTAATAATGAATACTGCAAATAATTTTTAAGAATATTGGAATCTTCACTTGCAACATTCCTAGAAATCGTCACTAGTAACATTTGTAAGGAACGTCACGTCACTGATTTTAAAGCGTTTCTGATCGAAGCTTTGTCGAAGTTACGTAATATCGAAGTAATATTAATATGTTGTACAGAAGTCTTATGTCTGATCAAATCGTGTCACAGTTCAGATTTCAGGTCATGTACAACATGGAAACGACGATACGACAATAATTTAAACTTTGTATTATCTATTGACGTTGAACGTCATTTTCGTGAACGGGCGTCGTCAGTAGGGACAGGTCATCTCTTAGTTGCCATGGCTTATTTTAATTTAATTTAATATTTGAATTGTTTTATATTTTGATTACGGACACTTTTAACGTTCTCACATGAATAATTTCAACATGAATGATGTACCCCATATTTTTTTGATTTAATAGAAGGTTCGTGGAGGTTCTTTCCCGCTCTTCTCCATATGAACCTACTTTGCTTTGGCATGGGCAACTAGCTTCATCTTTCTGACCGACCGACCCCTTGAAAATTCAAAAGTGCTTGTAATTGGTTTATTTCAAATAAATGCTTTGAGTTTGAGATTTGAGTTTGAGTTCCTAGTCTGTATACAAAAACTCAATGAAATATATCCAATAGTTCAATCACTATAGCTAGTCAAAGGTCGGCAAAACCCATCACTATTAGTTACATCATTAGTTTAAAAAAGTCATTTGTTTTAAATTCGATGTTAACATGTATTTGATAGTATCAAAATACTCTTATGCACTAGTTTAGTAAGTATTATCATTAATTGTCGCATTGTTGTCTCCGCATTGTTTAACACACGGCTGCATCTTTCAGTATGTTATCTATCAGCTTTTATCATTTACAGTAAGAGACGGGTCACTGTGATACGCAAGGTTCCATTATCATCGTCAACTCCGGCTGTTGCTGAAAACCAGCACTGAGGCTCTGTCTCGCATAGGATCGTAGCAATATATTGTGCGATTGCCGTTTTGCGTGGATGTGACGCAAATTATTTTCCCCCATCTCGTTCTTTTGATGTTTAATCATCTTAGCGCTCGGTCTACGGTAGGGGCTAGCTGGGACTTCGAGCGTCAGACGCCTAAGCGTAAGACTTCGAGCGTCAGATGACGTCAGCGTAAGACCCGTGTCTATGTGAGCGCGTGAACCAAACTGATGCGAGCTCACGTTTACACATCAAATGAGTGCCGAACCAACTCACACCGATTTTTTTTGTATTTGTGTGTTTTTTTCTACGTCATGTACGCAAATATACGTATTTTCTTTCTTTCTTTATCCTTTCACTTATTGCACCGCTAAACTTCTGCATTTCGGCCACAATGCACTACGCATTAATTTTGTACTACTGAACTCTCACCAAAAATAACATCAACAAAATGTTCTGTAACTGCAGTTCGTTGTTATTAACAGACAGGATGGCGACACGGGTTCCTTTAATTTGGGACATTGTGTCATGCGTAGTAATTAGGTCACTAAGAGAATATATCAAGAACATTAGCTTCCTGTATGCTAATAACTTCAATCTGCGGTCACCATTCAACTTAAACAATTTACATACATTACATACATAAACTCACGCCGTCTTCCCATGGGAGTAGGTAGAAACTACAGAACACCACCTGCTACGATCTATACATACTCTTTTTGCTTCGTTTACGTTCATACATCTGATCATACACGCACGCCGGTTGCGAGTACTACACACCAGACCTTTCTGAAAAACATCACCAATAAGGTCACTATATGTTAAACAATTTAGTTATGGTTGTAACCCATTTGATCATTAGAAGGTATATTTTAATGTCAAAAAGAGTATATTCACTGGATGAACTGTGTGCAGGCTGTAAGGGATTCCAGAGAAGGATTCAAAGTAGGAAATTATGGTCGTTTATCGATAAAAAAACTGCTGTTTTCTACTACAGCGCAATCCTACACGGTCAAAATGTATAAAACAGCAGATGTTTTATTATAACAGACGTAAGTTTTCAACGCTTGTGAGTCAAGAATACATTATTGTGAATTGGTTGTAACAGTTTGCGCGTAAATGTCCTTACATCCGGTATTTCCTGGCACTAGGTAAATACAGGTAACAGATCAAAAACAGTGACAAATCCCATAACTTATTATATGAGCAGATCCTCTCTCTTAAACGCAGTTTACGTCTCACCCGATAAGATAAAAGGTGACGCTTCGTAGTGAATGTAATGTATAGGAACGATATGTATATATGCATAAGTATACGTTAGGTATAATATTATAAATGCAAAAGTCTGTCTGTCTGTTCCCTTTTCACGCATTAACTACTAACAGCTGAACGGATTTAGATGTTCGGCATGCAGGTAGACCATTACCTGGGTTAGGGCCTAGGATACTTTCTATACCAGTAGTAAAATAGAATATAATAGAATACTCTTTTTTATGTACACCATAAAAATTACAGATATAAATAGGTATAGAATTAATTACCCAAAAAAAAAAAACCGTGGATTAATTTCCGATCTCCACGCGGGCAAAGCCGTGGGCAAAAGCTAGTATATGTATAGGAACTTTAATATATGTAGGTATGCGTTATAAATGTATAGTACTTGGAGGGGAAGTCACGCCAATATTGGAAGCTTTAACAGAGGGGATGAGAAAAGTGTCCTCTTTAATAAACCCGTGATTTAGGTCACTTTTAAGATTTTGCGGGTTTGATGTGAGCTTTGTTTTTGCAGCGGCGCCTTGAAAACAAAGCCATAGCAAAATGGCGAACGTTAAGAAGTCTGCTTTATTTGGGTACCTATCCCTGACGCTTACGAATAAGTATAATCAGTCATTAATGTGCTGGGACACAACCCTCCGCAGTGCGCTTACGAATACTTCGGAAAAGAGTAACTAATGAATGCAACCGTTTATTCGTAAGCATTTGTTGTGTATAATATTTATTTATTTATGAGGGTCTCCAACTATGAGTACACTATTACCTAACAATTTGTAAGCGCCCCATTTCTTACACAAAAGCACAGCATGTACGACATTATGCGCAGTTACTAACTCATTTTAACATGATAACGTCTTTTAAATCGATGAACTGCACGCACGAAAATGCATGACTCATTGTCACGTTCCGCCTGAGCAGAGCGAGCAAGCGAGACCGCGGAACAAGCGATAGAGAGGCACGATCGGCCTAAGCGTTCGGCTTGTGACGCATCTATCTCTCTTCCACTCCTTATGACGTTATCACGTAAAATCAACGTCCGTAAACCGACTTTACAGACAATCATTTTGTTTTTTCCGAGTCATTACGTGTTTATTCTATGGATAGTATATATATAAGCTAACTGACTTAAAATAATATTAATGGTATGTACATGTAAATAAAAATAAAATAAGAAGGAAAAGAATCATAGGGCATCAAAACATTCGTCCGCATCGCTGTTGACAGGAAAAGTGCCCAAAAGGCTGGCAGCATTGCCATATTGTATGGCGATGCTGAATCTTTGGCCAAAAATAGGCCAGCCCTCTGGTCACGGGAAGAGTAGACCAACCCCTTCGCGATGTGTCGAAAAACCAAGTGGGCACTCGGACCCCATGGCCCTAGTTTCCATGCTATGTACTGTGTTGTTGTTTTTATAACCCCAAACGGCTCGAACATATAACTCCCAGTAAGATTGGAATATTTTGACCGTTTGAGGATTTGTGCACCTGCAGCTGATAAAACAATTAATTAAAATAATTCAGACACAGTTCATGGGCGAGGCCTATGCACAGCAGCGGACTGCGATAGGCTAAGTTGATTGGTACTATGATAGTTAGAATAAGACTATAAGCTTGCTTCGGTAAGTTAACAAGCAATGTACCAACTGTTATATTTTTACAACTCTAATACCAAACAAAGTGAAAAATAACTTTAATTTCGAAAGTCACGGTTTCGGTTGTCTTCGGTTTTGGATTATAATTTTTTGACCACCGACTTCTGAAATTAAAGTATTATTTTTCACTTCGTAGTAATTTTTTGGAATACGGTTGTTTTTTGTGTAAAAAAGTTTTTAATTATCATTTTTTTGTTGTAGTACCTACACCTACCTACCCACAGAAATTAGTATACCACTACTTGATATGTAAATAACAGTGACAGGAAGTTATTAAAACATCATCAATCTAAACTAAATGGAAAAAATACGCAGAATTAAGGTTAACTCAACAACTACTACGGGTCAAATATGTGAGACCACATGAGAAGCACCAGCTTTCAGATAAAAAAAGAATCTTGAAAATCAGTTCACCTCGAAAATGGTTCTGGGGTAACACACATATAAAAAAAAATACAGCTGAATTGACAACATCCTTCTTTTTTTGAAGTTAGTTGAACAAAATACCTGCAAACATCATACCAGAACCTGATACACACTAGCCAACCCTTCCCTACCGCTTAAGTAACAAAAATCAATTTCCTAAGTCAATAAATTAAGATCAACACATTATCCTTTGTTAACCGACACATGAAGTTCAATCAGCAATTTGATCAGCCAATTAATTATGCTAACGAGTGTACCCGTATATCTTTCATTATCAATTTGCAGTAGGTTGGTACAGGTGATCGGAAAAGTGTGACAGTAAAAAATTGAGAACTTTTTAACGATGCTCTGTTGTTTTATATTGACGTAACAAGCACAGTTGTTTAAGCATAAACTTTCAATAAGGTTGTTGAAAAAAGTGGAGTTGTTAAAATCAAATGAAAAGGAGACGAACATTTCTGGACTTGATTGGAATAAGTTGAGGTATGGTTTAAAAAAGGGTTATATTTTTCTTTTACAAAATGTGAAAAATCAAACCAATTTATAATCTAGAAAATGAGAAATCCAAAAATTAGGCAACGGTTACGAATAAAATGGAATATCAATAAAATTATAATCGATTAACGTGACAGACTTCATACTATTAAAGAAATATATATTACCAGATGATTAATTCAATTACAATAATTAAATTTATTAAGATTAACGTGCTAAAAGTTTTATTAAAGATAAATCTTTCTTTAAATCACATCGGCTCACTTCGTATATTGAGAATTTATCTTAGCCGTAGACAGAGACACGTCAGTAAATATAAAAAATAATCTAACAAGGACACACTTATAAGATCCAATATTATAAGTAAACAAGACAGAAATATATTTTTTCTGTCTCCTTCGCTTTGCAAACTTCTTGTCGTAACTCCATCTGGGTAATTGCGTAACAGACTAACAATAGGAATGGCTTTCATTTTGACAGTTCAACAACATTCATTGCGTTTTTTACGTTGTTGAGCAGACAAATTTTTCGAAGATATGAAGCAATGGATTAGCAATATCCTTCAAAATGATTCAGATTGTGATTGTTAATGTATTACGCAATTAACGTGCAGTTGTTAGTCAACAGCTGAGGCTCAAAAAAACAGCAGTAACGATACGAATTCTTTGGAAAGTATTACTTGTCTACATTACATAGGTACATTACTAGTTTCTAAGTGATTTTCAAAGACCATCGCTATCTAATAACGTATACGCAGACAGCTATCTATACAATACTCTATCTACGATCTTAGCTTTTCTAGTACCAATCTGGGGGCACGGTAGTGCCCCCGCCAAGACGAGCCAAGCGAAGCGCAAGGGCACTACCTACCTTTTCTCGAAGTGTTTCGTCGTTTTTTTGAACCCTCATAGAGTTGGTTTCCGATGTACCAGATAGTTCATATTCTCAGGATATGATGTCAATAATAGATTAATTAAACATACAAAGTCTCAATTGAATAGCTCTAATACTTTAGATTTTATTGATATCTAAAATACACCGATTTCGTCACTGAACCACTCACTGATACACTGACACACTGATGATCATCAAAATGTTAGGGTACTTCCTGAAGTGCTAGAAAGCTGAAATTAGGTAAGTAAACTAAGTTTAGTATACAACCAACAAAAAAACTCATAAACTTATAACTTTCGCCCCCCATCCCCTAAAATGGGGGGGTGGAAGTTTGTATGAGACTTCAAAATGTTAGGGTACTTCCTGAAGTGCTAGAAAGCCGAAATTTGGTATGTAAACAAAGTTCAGTATAAAAAAATATACTACCGTGGCCCCCGATAAACTTAAAAAAAAGAAGAAAAAAATAAACACTATAAAGACTGCCTAGCAACTTACAAAAATAACTGAAATCCCACCAAAAACATTTCATGTAAAATGTTGCCAAGACGACCACATATGGTTTTCCCTGTGAAAAAGATATCAGATCTCATGTAGAGCCAAGCTTCTGAATCTACACGGCCTAACTCTACCGACCCTTTTTTTTTTTTTTTTTGTTGGGAAATCATCAAATGACCTCTCCCGCTCTGGGCGGAGCGTAAGGGCGTGTCAGACCCAACCGACTAAAATTCTTACAAAATTTTGAAAAATTTGTTTCAGCTAAGAATTTTTCAGAATAATACATATGAAAATTCTTCGGTGGAACTTCAAAGTTTGACGATTGATATGAAATTGACGATTATTATTCAGTAAATATGTCATGTTTATTTCACGAATCGCATTTTGATCAACATACGACGTAAAACAGAGTTTAAATTTTCAAAAAAACCAAAGAAAATTTGAATTTGGCGGGCTGTAGCTGAGGACTCACCTTGTAAAACACAGTATTGGGGGACTATGCCATCATAATATAGCCTCCAGTAACAAATCACAATAACCCTCGAGACTAGTTTATAGGACAAGTTATGCGATTACGGTTTGGGATCACCAGACTGATAACAATACAAAGTTTATTTTCTGAGGCAATTGAACTCGATACCATCATCGCAAATAAGGCAAGAAGGTACTTAACCAATCACCAACTTAACTGTGCAATTATTGGTAGCGCTGTTCGTCACCAAAAATACAAAAGATAAACAAAAACCGATCTTATGTCCCATTCAAAATGTCAGTTCCAAAAACGTCCGTTTCACAGATAAGTTGGTCAAAATGTAGCTATTGGGTCAATCAATTGACATTATTATCTTAACCAATTGTTTTTTTTTCTTTGAATGTCCTATGGAGGTATAGACATAAATCGTCTTGTAAACATAGTTACCGATAAAATCTCTTTGTAATAAGTAACGACCGAACTAAATTATTATAGCCTTCATGGCTAGCAATTCCAATTAAGTATACCTACAGGTTATAAACGGAGAATTTATTTTACTGACATGAGAACGCAATATGAGCTCAACTGTCGATAATGAGACACAATTACTTTTCAAACTCAAACTCAAAGCATTTATTTCAAATAAACCAATCACACGCACTTTTGAACTTTCAAGGGGACGGTCAGTCAGAAAGATGAAGCTACTTGCCCATTCCAAAGCGTAGTAGGTACCTATGGAGAAGAACGGGCAAGAAACTCCACGGATACTCTTTTAAATCAAAATATGGTTACAAAATATTGGTTATATCATTCATGTTGAAATTATGCATTTGAGAACGATGCAGAACGTTAAAAGCGTTCGTAATAAAACAGAGAAAAACAATTCAAATATTAAATTAAATTAAAATAAGCCGTGGCAGCCAAGAGATGACTAGTCCCTACTGACGGCGCCCGTTCACGAACTCGACCCATGGATTAGCACCATTCTGCTAAAACATTTTTAAGGGAGCTAAATGATCCAACACATGAGCCACCATCAGCGAGACATTAGAGCGAGTATGATATACTCTCCGCCGTCAGGACACATTCAAGTCAATGGAAGAAGTACCCAGTAAATTATAGCAATTATTATGCTTTATAGTATGGATATTAGCTTTATAGTTTTCTATTGTTACCAATCTTAATAAGTTCGATCGACAGATGAGGGGAGGCAATTTTAAACCAATCGAGACTAAAATCTCTTGCCTTTGGTACAAGCTACTGATGGACAAAGATTCCAGTGATCATAGTATTGTAGGTATGTTCGTGGTAATGGCCGTCGCTGCTCTATAAAACACAGACATTTAATCGACAGTTATAGGACTAATTTTCCTTATGACAAGGATTTTAAAATGATGATGATCATTTGTCATCATCATCTGCCCTGCCTTTTCCCAACTATTTTTGGGGTCAGCTTCCAGTCTTACCGGATGCAGCAGAATAACAGTATTTTACATGGAGCGACTGCCTATCTGACTGTTAATGGGAAACACTATACTCCTTGGTTCGACTGGTTATGAGACCATCAACAACAGCATTATCATTGATCATTTGTAACTGTGCAAAATATAATCTGCGGTAGATTCACACTTTCCTTTAAAATGAATATTCTCTTGACCTGCTTTAATTTTATTAAGAAAGTACAGTCGCCAGCAGGTCAAGCTACACGAAACTGTCAAATTTCTCCAAACGATTTTAAACCTTAAAATGTTGCTGGTTAAGTTCAAATCAAATGAGAAAATCTGACAGTTTGTGGTAACTTGATGTGCTGGCGACTGTACAAAAGTTCAAATATTAATAGGCAGGTATCTTTCTTTTACTCTTGTTTCTTTTGTATATTTCTGTAGGTATAGACAATTAAAAAATATAGTTACTCACGCCTATTGCCCGCAAAAACTACCTACATAATACCCCCAATTTCGATCCTTACCTACAGAACACCACCAACTTCGATCCTTACATACAAAACTCCCCCAACTTCGATCCTTACATACAGAACACAACCTTCTTCGATCTTTACATACAAAACTCCCCCAACTTCGATCCTTACATACAGAACACAACCTTCTTCGATCTTTACATACAAAACACCACCAACTTCGATCCTTATATACAGAACACCACCAACTTCGATCCTTACATACAGAACACCACCAACTTCGATCCTTACATACAGAACACCACCTACTTCGATCCTTACATACAGAACACCACCAACTTCGATCCTTACATACAGAACACCACCAACTTCGATCCTTACATACAGAACACCACCAACTTCGATCCTTACATACAGAACACCACCAACTTTGATCCTTACATACAGAACACCACCAACTTCGATCCTTACATTCAGAACAACACCAACTTTGATCCTTACACACAGAACACCACCAACTTCGATCCAGTTCTTGACTTATCTTAACCTAGATCTTGCTTTCACTACCTAATAATATTTTTTTTAATCGAATCTTGGAAGCAAGTCACGTGCCCTTACAACATATCACTGATTGCTAATAAACTTAGTTATTTAATAATAAAGACAACAAACCTGAGGTAGAAACGTGAAGCCGTAGGCGTATCATAAATTAGAGTCACCGCCCCAAAGGAATCTATATATAAATGATTTATTTACGAATGGAATTGTGTCAATAATATTAAGTTATAATCATACAAGGCAATCGGGATTTGTAAATGGTTTATCGTAAAGATATCTGTTTCGTTTTTATTATGTAAAGCTTTAAAAACTTGGAATGTCTGACTTATTATAATGAGGAAAACAGTAAATAAATCCAGCGGGCTAATTGTAACACACTTACAATGGCAATGCTATTCATTTTGATAGTTCAAACACTTTCATTGTGTTATTACTATTTTAGGCACCAGTCCTTAAAAACTTTTCCTTAAGCTAGTTTTTAAGCACATCCACTGTATATTTGTGTAGGGAAAATATAAATATACATATACTTGTTTACGGTGTCGATCAGACAAATCTGTTATTCAAAAGAAGCAATGGATAACAATTTTCTTTAAAAATCCTTCGGATTGTGGCGGAAAGTGTGTAACTCAATTAAGGTGCTGGATTTCGACAAAATATTAAAACTTCCGCAAACAGGCGCGAAGCGACAGCGCGACGCGACTCTAGTAGAACAATTTCTATAAAAATTCATGGAAATAATTGTTCTGCAAAATTCACGTGGCGCTGTTGCGTCGCGCCTGTCTGCCGGAACATTTAATCTGACATAGCCAACACTCTCAATGGGCAAGTAAGGTGGGCAATGCTCATTACTTCTCTTTTTATGAAACAGCATTTGAAAATAGAACAACTACTTACATGGAAATAATTAGTTAAAAGTTACCAGCGTCATTTTATTTACTTACCATTTTTTTTTTTACATTTCAATAATATTATTACCAGTTAATCCCTTGAATGTATCCTGTTGTAGATAACCCTCTCAATAAAGTGTTAATGCTGAGCTAGCACCACGCAATAACCCAAGGTTGTTGATACAATACACAAGAGGATTTTCCGGCCATTCTATAGCCTTTTATGGCGTTCACGGGTAATAAAAGAGTAGTCTATTGATTGCTGGCACTCACATTTTTTTTATTTTTTCAGGGTTTATTGAAAATGTTACTGACCGCTTCAATAATCTGTATTTTATGCATAACAATTACAGGACGTGGTATAACTCAATGCAATCGAAGTTTTACTACCAGCGAAAATGATCACGACTACTGAAGCGAATACGACCAACAAAACACAAAAGTCATTAGACAAAAGTCCACTTTCCTCGTTCTCTTTAAAGTTTAATATCCCTTAATGCCTGTGTCAGCACCTATTGTGCAATTTATGACGTAAGAGCCACCAGATGGCGCTAAATAAGTTATTTAAATTAAAACTGCTGTCAAAAATTTAGTTTTCGGCTTAGTATTTGATTCTCGTTGCAATTTTACATGAACAATGCCTAATAATTATATTATTTTTATATAAATTTACATAATTTAATTGTAGGTATCTAAATCTACAATCTACCAGCAAAAAGATGTGTGCGTATGACTTACAAAAGTTCGCAAGCATTTGACGGAAGTTATATTACATACTTAACCGCTCAAACGTAAACGTCAAACGCCTGCAGGAGTGTCATACGCAAACGTCAAACGCCTGCAGGAGTGGCATACGACGAGGTCACTATAGTCGCCCGGCCACGGCACCGCGCACCGGTCATTTCTAACATAAAGTGTAATAACTTGAAAACTACCGAACTTATACCCTAATAAAAAATCGTGTGTGTAGCTGAAACCATACAGAATCAACAAGTGTTAAAACTACCATACAACTTCATAGTCGAAAGAACTGTAAAAAAATGTTAAACTAAAAATATGTGTTGAATTTCCGTAAAATATTTGTTCTTACTGAAATTTTGTACATTAGTTTGTAGTTTGTGTCAATAAAACCTATTAATTATTAAACTAGACTATCTAAGCTTTTTTTTGATACCCATATGTCCGTACTTGGTTTGCTCAGAGTAGCACAATACACTAAAACAAACACCCCATTCCCGCAACAATTTCATGCCCCCATAAGGGTTCTGCGAAACGTGTGTTTATAAATAGGATTTAATTTATTTTACATGATTTTTGTGTAATTATATTTGAAATGATAGGCAATCATTTGTATGCAATAATTATATATACTTTACAACAATTCAGTACCGGCATACCAAAAGAATTGGAAAAACAACGAAGCGTATGCGCGGTTAAACATTCGTCTGAACCCTTATCTGTTAAATTCGTGAACGTGTTAAAACGTCACACCCCTCAACTGTTGCTGATTACAAATTGTACTGCGGAACGAATTAGATTATTCGTGATCTTGAACTATCTTCATAGTATTAAAACGTTCTGAGCGTTTTAAAATACTAATAATTAACTTATGTCCATATTACAAGCATTACTTTAGTAAATTTTTTAGTAAAACACACGTAATTTAACACGAAAATGCCGGCGCGTAGCGTGTCGCTACGGCCTCAATTTTTCACAACGAGTTTAACACATAAAAACTGATTCAAAACCTATGACACATATAGATATTCGTAAACCTTGATTAATGAGGATTTTTATGATATATAACACTAATACATTGGGTTATTAACTACGCCATCAACACATAATATGTACGGAGCGCGCATCGTTCGTCATCCAAAATGGCGGAGCGCTGACTTAAAACTTTTATTTTGCAAAAAATATTTATGGTCGCCACAGATTATAGCATAATATTGTACGCGGAAACTAATAGGGCGCCACCCGGCGGAATTTTTTTGCAACAGTACAGTGTGCCAGTGGTATTTAAATCGATTTGAACGCAGCAAACCGAATCGGTCACGATCGGGGGGTCTGACGTTAGACCGGAAAATATTTTCGGCAACGATCGGGGGTTTGACGTTAGACCGGAAAATATTTTCGGTCACACTCCGGGGGTCTGACGCTCGAGCGGTTACGTACTATGAACAAAATTCTACGCATTCAAATTCTTCCTGCTAAGCATCTTATTAAGTGTCACTATGACTTCTGAGAAAACCTCTACTTAAACATATATAATAGTCATAGCACCCAGAATTATCGGGACTCCAAGTAATTTCGGAACCTTTCGGGACAGTTCGTATTAACATTAGGGAGGCGACCTCTTAATATAATAATGTCAATTACATTCCATGGAGACCTCTTTTGTCGAAAGACAAAGAACGAACCCGACCACAGGAACCCGCGAAAAGTTCGCTTATTGGATAAAGGAACTATTACCCACATTTAGTATTAAAAGCATTAAATATTAATATACGCTATAGACCTCAATACATTGAGAACGAAAACGCCCGTATTTACGTTAAACTATTGACGTAGAAAAGGTTACGATTATAACAAGTACCTAAAATAAGTTTTACTTGGTATAATCGTAACCATTTCTACTAAGGTGTTGTTTTCTTTTCTGTTTTTATTCGCCGTTTCTACACCACAACTTCCCGGTTCTATACGCACAAAAGTTTTCAGCAATGTTATTTTGATTATTTATTTTTCTTTATATACAGAACATTTTCCTAGCATAAACGTTATAATTCTCTTATTTTTAACTTTCATCCTCAAGTGTGCTGAGTACACAGAAAAAACCTTCGTAAAGGTAATGAAACCCATTGCACACAAAGCCAAAGAGTTCAAATGCCTAAATTCGAAGCTTGACAAACCTCAGTTGCTAATTAAAACATCAAAAGATAAATCACTGCAGCGCTCGTCTGTACAGTTTATAGGTGGTCGCAAGTCAGTCTAACGTCGGCGACGACACGGGCGGTTGTTCCGTCACGACCGCGCACGCTCCCACAAAAACAACACGAAAACAACGCGAACAACATATAACTCCGACAAACAAAACAATTACAGCCAAAAAAGAAATAAGTGCCAACCCTTGTGTCAACAAAAAATAGAATTCAAAAATAGAACGTCAAAAATTATCCTCGTGTCTTTTTTATAATGTGACAGTGATGAAAAATTGCCAATTTAAAAAATTAATGCTGCCTTGATGGCAACTAAAAAAAATAATGTAGTACGTTTGCCGTCTGTGGTAAGATTTTGAGATTTTAAGCGATGCACAGGATGCAATGAAAGTGTATACATAGTGGCATGTTTACAGGTTTTTACATGATTTCGACGTAGTTAGCTTTGCTTGTTATCTTGTTTATATAATTTAGCTCGATCTCTTTTATGTAGCGTTTTATCTCAAAAGTTTTTTGTTCAGTGAAACGAAAATAACGGTCTTCTTTCGTTTATTGAAAAAGTTATTGTTACAGTGTTATTAGTATAAATATTTATCAAACTATGTAGGCATAGAAATTTTCTCCGGAATATAGCGTGATAGAACAATTATATGGAAACTGCAGTAAGTATAAATAATTATGTTTATAATATTTAACAGTAATTTAGCATTTTTTTTTACTTCTACGAAAAATTCACAGAGTATTTAATATATTTCTAAATTTTTTAGCAATTTATTAATCTGTCTAAATTTCCACCGAAACCCGAGCAATATACGCAGAAAATACAGAAACCCCTTCATTAATCTCTTATATCTTCAATTTGCATACACTTGGTACAAAAATACAAAAAGAAGCGACTGGGACCCAAAAAGGTGTGCTAAAAGAAATGACTATTAGTGATCAAGGCTATCGGACGTCCAGGTTAATCGCATTAACCTTTCGGAAACACGTAATCTAAATGGTTTCGTGGACGGGTTTAGCTCGACCAGGTAAAATTGAAAACATGTGACAAATTTTATGAGACAACCTCAACCTTTTTAGGGATTTTGAATCTACGAAACTGGTGTTTTTGAATTTGGAACGTTGTGATAAATTTTATGAAAGACCTTAACCTATTTGGAGATTTTGAATCTACGAAACAGGTGTTTTTAAATTTGGAACGTTGTGACCAACTTTATGAAATACCCTCAACCTTTTTGGGGATTTTGAATCTACGAACCTGGTGTTTTAGAATATGGAACGTTGTGATAAATTTTATGTAAGACCTTAACCTTTTTGGGAATTTTGAATCTACGAAACTGATGTTTTTAAATTTGGAACGTTGTGACCAACTTTATGAAAGACTCTCAACCTTTTTGGGGATTTCGAATCTATGGAACTGATGTTTTTGAATTTAGAACGTTGTGATAAATTTTATGAAATCTTTTGAAGTCTTTTGGCAATTTTAAATCTCTGGATATTATCAGTGCCAAACAGATAGTTTATAGACAATCGTACTTCCAAGGACTTTCTAAAAATCTGAAAACTTAGGAAAAGTCTACTATCAATCTACCTACAATATAGACCCTAGACACTTTGAAAAAGCAATTTCAGCATAACTTTTTATCATTTTAGTATTCAATTGAACTACATTCAATAAGAGTGTATTGAATGTAATACAATTTCTCGAAGAGCTAATATGAGTCAAGGAGGGAAAAACGACATGTTGATAGGTACTCATTCTGCACTTAAAGACATGATCAGGTCGACTTACATACAATACTAGTTAACATGGAGTTCGCAAACCGATATTAATACTTTTAGATATCGTGGATAGATGAATTATACATATATACATAAACTGGCGAAATGTGGGTGTGCTGTAGGTACACCTCTGCCTAACCCTTCGGGGAATACAGGCGTGATGTTATGTATGTGTGTGTATACATAAACTCACGCCGTCTTTTCATGGGGGTAGGCAGAATCTGCAGAACGCCACCTGCTACGATCCTTACATACCCCTTTTGCTTCGTTTACGTTCATACATCTGGTTATACACGCTCGCCGGCGGTGAGTGCTATGCACCTGACATTTCTGAAGAACATCACCAATAAGATCACTATATTATGTCCTTCTAGGGCATCTTCTTCCGGGGTTTCCTCTCACATCCGTCTTGTAAATACCTTTTGTAAGTCGCTTTTCATTCATTCTCTCAACATGACCAAACCATCTAAGCATACTCTTTTTAATCCATTAAAATTATACAAATACATTTATAGAAGTGTTAAAATTTAAATGAATAGGCTAGACAAGAATTTGAACTTGAATTTTTAGTCAATTGTCCTCTTGCTTTATTGATATGAAAACGACAAGGACAGATAGAAGAGTCTTATAATTTTTTACGTGTAAAGTCGACAGCATTTACGATGTTGATTAATATACAAAACTTAAAATATAACATCACGACTTGTTTTCCGAAGGGTAGGGCAGAGGTGTACCTATAGTACAGCCAGCTATATTTAATTCTCATGTATTTGGGGCGAGCCTATTGCCATCAACCGAGCACAAATCCAGACTCTGGGCTGCTACTGAGAAATTCCAGATAGAAAAACCCAATAACACTTTTCCCGACCTGGTATCGTACCTAAGACCTCACACTCAGCAAAAGTGCTTGCCACCACTGAACCAATTAGGCAGTGATCCATATTAATAATGAGTTGATTCCAAAACGAGATTAAATCTGAAAAACCCAAATGTCCCCTTTATTTATGCTTAAAAGGCATTAACATACCTACTCAGTTAATTAAATAATATTAAACATTTCCTCCATTTAAATGGCTCTGAAATCCGAGCCCATAATATTTTCAAAAATAAAATGTAATAACAATATGAAATTCGCACAATTGTTCCATTCTTGGCAATGGAAACCGCATTATTGGGAAAATTCTATAGAACTCGTAAATTAATTCCTGTACTCTTCAAAAGGACATCCTGTACATGAAATGTAGTACGGGTTGCTCTTTTTATTCGGCATGTATATTACTGAACACTCTAACATAATGATTGCGTCTCTTTTTGTGATCCTCAAATAATTCCAAGTAACTGCAACTAGCTTGGATGTAGCGCTCGCTCGACTCGCGTGTGGTTGGTCATTGTCCTTTCTTTTCCTTTTTGTAATGTGGTGGAAATCCTCATGGTTATCCTCCACCCTAGGGCGGGTGGAGATCTGTCAGATTTCTACTGACTAAAACCACCCCGTGTTGGGATCGCACACTCGCACCGGGGGCTACAGGGGCACTTAAGCACTCTTCAATGCAGCCTCTGCGGGCTCCGTCTGGTCAAGCAGGGGGACCGAGGTATTAGACTTCTCCCGCGACGTCTAAGAGGGGCGCGTGTGGAACACTACGCGCCACCACCTCGGATCTTATATGATAGGGGGTGGGGGACCTCCGCGAGGCTGCCGTCTCTAGGGGGGGTAGAAGAAGGCATTATCTGACCTCTGCCGACGCCCGGTGCGCCTGCTGCGGGCCGGGAGAGCACTCGAAAACTCCCTTTCCCTTTCCGTTGCCGCCTTCTGTGACATGACATTTTCACAGAAAGAGATCACCGCGTCCCACGACGCTGCGCCGCCGACCATAGAACGAATCACAGCCGGCAGTGACAGGTCGCTTCTCACTTCCGAAATACTACAGTTCCTACCTAACCTAACCCGTTTGGTCGGGGTATCCTAGATTAGTTACTGCGACCAACTGTGAGAAAGGCTCAGAAAATGAAAAAGAGGCCCAATTATTAAACAAACAGTTCATCATTGGAAGATCAATCATCATAAGGAGCCTATAACGTTCCCACTGCTGGGACACAGGCCTCCTCTCAGTGAGAGGGAGCGTTCTGTAAAGTGCCTGCCTGGGTTCGAACTCACGACCGTAAGTCGGGGCCGATACCACTGGGCCACCACTGCTCTCAACTGGAAGATCAATATTATATCAATATTTCCCTTTTTATTCTCGTATATCCTACTAATATTATAAATGTGAAAGTTTGTGAGGATAGATGGATGGATGGATGGATGTTTGTTACTCTTTCACGCAAAAACTACAGAACGGATTTGGATAGAATTTGGAACACAGATAGTTTATAACATGTATTAACATGTAGGATACTTTATATCCCGGTAGTACGTTCCCGTGGGATAATTTCTGACATCCACGACGGTGAAGCCGCGGGCAAAACCTAGTAATACTAGTATTAAAATTAAATATGTATTGGATTATTCTACTAATTGGGTTTTAAGGCTAAAGCCAGGATATTTTGTAATCACGTCGTGGATATTAAAATTGTAATTTATTCATGCCCTGAGAGAGCAGCACAGGTTGTATTTATGTGTGCTCTGAAAGGTGTGATAAAGGGTTAAAATAGATCATGTTATTTGATTTTATGCTTTTAGGCGAAATGATTTATTTAATTTCTAAGGTTTCCTTTGAATACAAATAAATACTTTCATTTAGATAAAAAAATCTCCTTTTTAGGGTTCCGTACTCAAAGGGTAAAACCCCGCTGTCTGTCCATCCGTCTATCTGTCCGTCTGTCACCAGGCTGTATCTCATGAACCGTGATAGTTAAACAGTTGAAATTTTTACAGATGATGTATTTCTGTTGCCGCTATAACAACAAATACTAAAAAAAAGTAATAAAATAAATATGTATGTGGGCTCCCTTACAACAAACGTGATTTTTTTGCCGTTTTTATAGATAATGGTACGGAACCCTTCGTGCGCGAGTCCGACTCGCACTTGGCCGATTTTTTTATATATACAAAATAATTAAGCCGCAGTTTTCTATAAGCTATTGATGGTATTCTAATAATATTTTGTACAGCAATAATAATTTGACAAAAACACATCAACTTGTTGATACGAGTAACATACAAAAATACGCGTTCAACAAAAAACATACAGAATTCTTGTTACTGAAGAAATATTTTGCTTTGTTGTGTTTTACGTGATTTAATTACCTAAGCAAATAAAACCGATGAAAATGCTAGAAAAACATCGAATTGTATTCAACGTGAAAATCTTCTACTGAATAAATGGAATATCTGTATTCTAGACATGAAAATAAATAACAGCTAACGAGCCCTTTTGTGTTAGATACAAAACTTACAAAAATATTTTATGATGATATTGATCATAGACAACCACATCAATTTAATGTGTTTATTTGAAAAAAATCGACCATGTGTCAGTCGAACTCACACACAAAGGGTTACGTACTATAAAAATCGAGCCAAAACCGCCGAAAATAACCCGTTTCTTGTATGGGGACCCTTTAATGTTTTACTTTATTTTATTTTGTATTATATCTTAACATAGCCGCCATAGTAAAACTCTGTAAATATTTCAAGTATCTGCCTATTAGGGCCCCGTTGGCACCCTTTGCGTACGGAACCCTGAAAACGACTATTGAAACTAAAAAACACTTTAAAAACTATTTATTTTGTGTTTTTTATTTTTTGGCGTTTTTTTTTTTTGTATTTTTATTTGTTTTTGGAATAAAAAGACTGAGACATGACCAAAAACGTTTTGATATTTAAATAAATCACACAAAAGCAAACAACACCGTAACAACAGTTAACATCTGTTAAATAAGTCTTCTGTCCTCAAAATTGTGGCGCCCCACGTTGGGCGCCACAATGTAACGATGACGGAGGACTAGCTAGTGATAGTGTTGATATTGTGTTTCATTGCCATTAGCTAGTCTTCTGTCCTCAAAATTGTTTAAACAAGTGAATTGAGGTAATATCCTATAACTATTTTTTGCAGTGAGATTGACTGATGATCATCTAATGGGAAAACTACGCTTATTCGAAACAAAAATAAATATTAATAGTTGAAAAATATTTCCAGCAATTTAAAATAGTGTTTATGCTTAAAGATACCGAGTTTCTAAAGACACATTGCTTATCAACATAACATAATTATATAAGTAGCTTAGTTACCCGTCTAAGAATGACAAATAGAGCACTTTTTACGTCAGTTCACTCACATGCCGAATTTCTTTGTAAGAATTTCTCATGAGGCAAAAGTTGACTTAAATATTATGTCACTTATGCATAATAGAATTTACTAAATACATAACCCCTTCAATAATATAAGACAAAGTAAGTAATAATGTAAACTCTTCAGTGATAATAAATCACGCAGCCGGTAATTGCTGCGTGTACTCATAACGGCTTAGTTTCAAGTTCCTTACTCGGGAACATTGAAAGCATTAAATTACTCAAGTTTTGGAACTTATTTCAGTTAACTTTCCATGTAGGTATCTTTGATAATGTAAACAGCTGTAAACGAAACCATTCTCTTGATTTTTTAAATTTAAATTTGAAAGTTTAAATTACACTTATTCACAAATGAATCTTAATTAGAACTCACTAATTATGGCGGTAACTATTACGATGAAGGAATACATTGTGACGAAACTGACGTGTCCTAGAACCAAACATTCGAAGACATGTGACATATACTAACCCGCACTGGGCCCGTGTGGCGGATTACGGCCCACTCCTTCTCACCGAGAGGAGGCCTGTGTCCCAGTAGTGGGAAAATTTTAGGCTAACTAAGCTCATTCACTAATTATTGCCATGCTTTCGAAATAAGCCAAGTAAGCCAGCTTCTTATACGTTTTGAAATAACAATTTTTATAACTTATATTACACTAAAAACAAATAAGTTAATATTTCACACAAATATAATTATAGGTATTATTAATAATTTCTCAAACAAAAGCGAAGTTACAACAGTCTAATAAATCTTTAAAAAATTATAATCTCTCCACCAACAGTGTTCATCCATTTTGCAGAACAGTCCCGGTTCTACAGAATGCTCACACCTACCTACATATCCTTCGGACATAAGCTTGATGTTCATCAGGCTTACCACTTCGTACAAACCACGTAGTAAAGAGTGAATGCATAGCTTACAGGCCGCCAAGACGAACAGCTATACACTCTTTTCTTTAAGAGACTAATATGTTTCACTTTTATTATTTTGTTTTCTTAATTTTTATTTATAATTTCTTTAAATTTGTGTAAATTAAATAATAATATGAGTAGCGATGCCCATGTGACGGTAGAATATGGAGGACTCTTATAATAAAACATCAATGTACTAAATACCCATGTTTGCAAACCAATAAATGATTTGATTTGATTTAACTTTTGAAGTCTGCCCTGTGGCGTTGAATGATTTGATTTTCGCTTAAATGGTTCAATTTCGAATAACAACACTTTCGGCTAGATTTTTCATTCTATACTCGTACTATTTTGAAGCTTTCTGATTACATTCAAACCTTTAATTATGTTGTGCAAAATAATTCAGTAAAAACACACATCGCTATAACATATACATTCAGGCCTATTCATCGATAAGATACGCCGTAAATACGCGTTTCGGCAAAAAAAGAGTCGCATATTTATGTCACATTACTTCATTTGTCAGCACTATGTGGTCGCCTTATATATCTATCTACCCTTTTCCCCAGAAACACTATCCTTGCTTCACAAGTGCATAACCTTCGAGAACCTTTTACAGATATTTCACGGAATTGGTTACCTCAATGATGGTACCTTGTTTTTTGAAGCATGTGTTCATTTCTCATCAGAGAATAAGAGGGGCTCTTCTTGACTTAATAAAGGTTATTATGGCAGTACTTTATGGAATAACTCTCTTGACCTTAAAAGACCCGAATGGAGGTTAATATTAGGCAATATTAGTTCTACGTGATAAGAGACGTGCCAGACGCCATATTTTTGATAAAGGATGGGTACGTTTGTACCTACTGTACAGGGTGGCAGGGATATTGACACGCAACCTGTTACCATGGATTCAGTACAATACATGATTCTGGAATCCCTCCGTTGAAATTTTTGGTCGTATATTTAAAAAAAAAATTGCTGGTTTACTCATTTTGACCGCATAGGTATTGCACTTTTCTATGAAACAGCAGTTTTTTTTTAATAATAGTAATAATAATTTTATTTCAGAGAATCTCCATTTTATAATATCACAACTAACACAACATACGAACATAAAATTTTGTGTGTTAGTAACAAAAATTGTACCCAAAATTATGTTAGTATTGTTAGTACCTATACCTAACTGATGCCTATGGCCGTCCTTATCCACCGATTCTGGAAAGGACAGTCAAAACGGGCAACAATCACATTCAGAATGCTGTTGCTGCTGCTTCGTAGACGGTGCAGCAAAGAGTTTGCTTTCTTGCGCATGATGACCACAACCACCACCAACCAACCAACGCAAAATATTTACGCATGGGGGATCTTATATTGAATCAATGGCAACAGATTCTGCCACTCTCTATTTATTCTGTTACAAACACAATTTATATTGCAACGAACTTTCATCTCTTATTTAGCTCCTTTAGGGGGTGAATTTTCTAAAATCCTTCCTGAGCGCTTACTTTTGTTATTTATGAATAACAGTTATGCAAAATTTAATGCAAGGAGAAGATACAAACTCTGAATAACTTTCTAAGTTTCAGAAGAAGCTCGCGCTTAACTTCTTTTTTTTTGTGATTGGCTACTCGCAGGTCAACTTAGGAGGTTGTCGGCTGCATAACCGGCCATGCCTGTAGTTGCCCTAATACATTAAGGCCCCCAACAAGGGCTTAAAAACTTACAAACTAGGCGACAACAAGCTAAGGGCACCCCTTGCGGGGTACGAGCCTCGGCTTAGGGCTTCGCTGGGAGACGGCAGCGAGGGACAGGCTGGATCGGAAATATTATTATTATAGGACAGATTTAAAGCTACAGGCTCAGCGGCGTGGGCTGGCTCGAGCAAGAGTCGGGGCGGATCTTAACTTCTTATACTAAGGCCTAGTTTTCACCAAACATAGAGGAGAAGATAAAACAATGATATGTTGATGACATTTGAGTCTACTCTCCATTTGCTCTCTGTCATGCTGGTCTTAATTAAAATTACCTAATACTACATCAGTAGTATTAGGTAATTTTAATTATGTTATGAGTATGTAGACCAGCAATTAGCAAATATATTGCATTTCTCATGTTTACAGTGTTACATAATATTCACGCTTGCTCACTTGAACTTACAAGGAAAACTTCTAACTGCATGTGCTGTAACTATACATTATATTCTGCCAGCCAGTCACGTCCAACGTATTTCTACCACTAAACAGCGCCGCCATGTTCCGAGAACCGGTGTAATTATGGACACGTGAGACATTTTAACCTTTGCTCCGTGATGGCAACACACCTACAATGCTTTTGGTATTGTAGTTGGTCATAGGCGTTGACTTACCATCAGGTGGGCCACATGCTTACTTCCTAACCCTTGTATATTCAGGGTTATTGGTTATTATGTCGGCAATCCATTATGGCAACAAAATGACCCCTAATGACCCCTATGGAAAAGTATTTCCCATTTTCGAGTATTTTTTTTTTTTTTTAATTTCTCGGCAGCAGCCCGGAGTCTGGATTTGTGCCCGGTTGATGGCAATAGGCTCGCCCCCTATTACATGGGACTTAAACATAACTGGCGAAATGTGGGTGTGCTATAGGTACACCTCTGCCTAACCCTTCGGGGAATACAGGCGTGATGTTATGTTATGTTATGTTTATATTTTTTTAGCGGTTTTTTATTATTTAATATGATTTTTTTCTTATAAAAAAACAAAGCATGTTTTTTTTTTAAATTATTATTATCTGCTTCCACTTCAATACATAATAAGCAACCATAAAATGAATTTTCTATCATTTTGAGCAAGTTTATTTGATTAAAATAGTCGATTTCTGCAAAAAAAAAAGACGGAAATACTTTATCGGCAGAACATTCCAGAAAACATGTACGACTTCTCAGCTATCCAACGAGATACAATAAGATACCAGATATCTTCAAAAAAATATAAAATGTATAATTACTCGAAAATGGTTGACATTTGCATAGGGGTCATCAGGGGTTGTTCGGTTGCAAATGACCTCTCCTACATCCCCTTAACGGATTGCCAACATATAAACAATAACCCTCTATGTGACAGATACGACGATCTACAAAGCCTAACTTTTTCTAAAGCTCAGTGTACTTTACTTACAAGGTATCTAAACTATAATCTAAACTAATCTTATAAATTGAAAATATTAAGTTTTTTTTATGTTTGTTACGCTTTCACGCTAAAACGACTGAACGGACTTGGATAAAATTTTGCACATATGTAGGCCATAACCTGCATTAGGAGATAGGATACTTTTTATCCCGCTAGTCCCACGGGATCGAGACTTATGAGGGTGAAACTGCGGGAAGCAACTGGTTATAAATAATCTGTCTCACTCCACAGCGCCCCCTATAATTTTACGTACAGTTTTTTTTGGGTTGTAAATTTTGCTAGCGGGACCGTGTAGCGCCTATTACAAATGCCATTTTCCCTGTTTTTGGCGGGAAAGTTTTATTTTCTGCGCTTCGTCGCCTTTCGTGTGACTTATAGGGTTACCAGAGACTATCATTATTTGCAAAAAAGTATAATTTAATTAGGAATAATTAAAATAATTTCGATTTCAGTTTTGCCCGATTATGGTAGAGGAATGAATATGTTTGAATTTTAACAAACATGTGTTATATGATTGTTTTTTGGATTGAAGCTTCGCAATGGTGGCTGAAAGCCCTTTTTTTTTTTTTTCCTAAATACCAATATATAATTAACTTACTTCTGCCCGTGGCTTCACCCGCGTGGATGTCGGAAATTATCCCACCGGAACGTGCTACCGCGACAAAAAGTAACTTAAAACCTTTCCCACGATGTCATCCATTTACTTGCGAAATTTTATCGAAATCCGTTCAGTGGTATAGGCGTTAAAAGGTAACTTAGAGACCGAGTTACTTTCGAATTTATAATATTAGTATGGATTAGTAACTAAAATTGGATACTCCTACAATTCCATTATCGTTATCTTTTACCGTCATCACCACATCATGATTTTGTGATGATGACCAGCATATTAATGCAGTTATCACCATTATAAAGACATTCTCCTTTTATAGAATACAGGGCATACTGTCAAAACCTTAGCATATAATTCTTCGCATGGAATTTATGTGAGAAACTCGAGCGTAAGCTCGCAGCTGTTGTCGACCGTTCGTTTTGTCATATCAGATATAAATGTTACCGTAGTATACTCGTAACTCCTATGTTCCTGGTACTCGAAGTTAATGGGCTTAGATTGTCTGCAACGTTTAATTAATTCGTTTCTAGACTTTTGTGGGTCATTATTAACTAACTGTTAGATTCCAACTTTCGAAGTCATGATATCCATGTCGAGTTTAATTTTCATCAAGAGGTTTCTATGATTTTATTGCATGTAAAATAATGTTTCTGGATTTTGAATTACTAACTGTACGTATTGCTAGACGATTTTTTTATTTTATTAATTGTGGTTTTGTATATGACAATACCAACTTCCTTTACCTCTTTTTCGAGAGAATCGCCATTGTGTGTGCACGTAATTATTCTTTGTCCATATTTTTCCTTAATAAAGTACAGTAAAAACAATACCTGGGACTTTTCCATTCTACCTCCACTTGCAACATATATTTATCAATCATCCTAGTCTTTTCTCAATTCAGTTCGCCTTCGGCTTTCAATCTACAGAATTTTTGGCTTCTGACTACCCGTAACGACTGTCAAAGATCTACGAATGACAGCCGGGGCCAACGGCATAACGTGCTCTCCGAGACACGGAGGGGTCTCGAGATGTAGTAGATGTTCACCCCCATCCACGAACCGACCCGGGCAAGCATAGCTTAATCTTCGATAGACCCGTGCAGCTGTTATTATTTAGCCACGACCCCCTTCTAATTTAAGACTTAAATTGGGAAGCATTGGGTTTTAGTGTGAAGTCACTAGTTCTTTCCGTTACTGAGATCTTGTCTTGTGTCCGACGAACATTCAAACAGCGTGTCAAGAATTGTGAATAAAGAAAACGGATATAAATAAGTTAGAAGTAAACTCAAGTTTTCTGTTGTCATATTGAATTATTATATATATTACTTATTTTCTTCAATTTTTTGGATGAATTATTTCTAAAATTAATTTTACTTGAACTTTTACCTTTAAACTTTTTTTTTGGAAGGGTTGTCTAGTATCAATTCTATTTTCTTGTAGAGTATGCTTAGATACTTTGGTCATGTTGAGAGGATGAATGAAAGATGACTAACAAAAGGTATATACAAGGCAGATGTGAGTGTATATGCCGGGAGAGGACGCCCCATAAGGACATATAGATACCTTATTGGTGATGTTCTTCAGAAAGGTCAGGTGCGTAGTACTCGCAACCGGCGTGCGTGTATGACCAGTTGTATCAACGTAAACGAGGGAAAAAGAGTATTAATGTAATGCCTACCCCCAAGGGAAGAAGGCGTGAGTTTATGTATGTGCATATGTTTCTTGTAAATACTGACGTTCAAAAGTGCCTACTTGAAATAAATGATTTGACTTGACTTTAATTTTCTATATTTGGACAACCCTACGTCCCCTCGCTAGTAACGATTGTCAATAAAAATCCTGTTTGTTGCAGCTGATCAGGGGCGACTATCTTTATGAGGCAATATCTTCCCAAAATGTCGCCTCGCCCTATTCATTGTTCTTAGTTTATTATTGACTGCCTGGTTACTACTCGTAGAACTTACTGAACATTATCCGTTAAAATTACTTATCTTACGACTTGTTTGTTTAAACCGTGGTTTCTTATAAACTTTTTATTTGTAAAATGTGCAACTTGTATAAGTTTTCTAAATTGCGTAGTTAATAATTTCCTAGTAAGAAAGTCGTAGAGGTTGCAAGTAATACAAGTTTTCTAAATTATATTGTAGCAGTATCTATATCGCCACATGCGAGCTACGCGTCACACTGACGTTACGCAAAATCCTGCATCGCGCAAGCAGAGTTTACCGCGCAACTAGCATATAATATACAATGTCCAGACATCAAACGATGGGCAGTTGCCCACCAGACACAACACCCGTCAGGTCGGAAGATCGTCTCTTTTCTATGAAGGTATGAATGAACTTTACACCCTGTTCCTTAAACCTCTATGACATAAATTACATAGAATAGAATACTCTTTATTATGTACACCATAAAAATTACAGATATAAATGTAGAAATTTTACATAGGGTAACAATGGGCGGTCTTATCGCTAAAAGCGATCTTTTACAGACAACCTTTGGATGGATTCAAGGGAGAAGGAGAGACAATAACCCAGGTAGTCAGTGGTGTACCATTTACATATACAACAAATATATACATACATAAAACATATACTCATCTACATATAATATATACAATAATAAACATGAAACAAGAGCAAGGAAACTAAATGTAATGACAATGTTTAAGAAGAGAGGAAGTCTTTTTTAAACAGAATTTTAAAAGTGGCCATAGATTGAGCAAGCCTTATGGACACGGGCAAAGCATTCCATCCCGTACTGCTTGAACTGTAAAAGACTTGTCATAAAAACTAGTGGAATGCATCGGTATCTCTAGTCTTAAGTTTTCCGATGACCTCAGATATCTATTATGTGTATCATGAAGGAACTTGAAACGTACATAATTTCTCAGTAACAAAGGGGTAGAGTTTGCAAGTAATATAAGTTTCCTATATTACACAGTATTTTTTAGTAATATTCCACTTAATAAAAATCTTAAATTCATACACTGACAGACACCACAGTCTGAACCGCCTGGTCTAGACTCTAGAAGCATGAAATATTGCACAAGAATACCTTTTATATCGAAAATGAGCACTAAGGAAGGTTTTTTTGATTTTTCATCCCCTAAAGGGTTTAAGTAGGGGATGAAAGTGTGTATTGAAGTTCGTCATTTTTGCCGATGGGAAATTCAATCGTACTCTCTGCTTGTAGTACAATCATTTTCTCAAGACAAAGTCGACTAATGTATAAATTTTCTAAATGACACTGTATTTCCTAGTCATAAAACATAAAACTGCACCTGTGTTTCCCGTGAAAAAGCACAGGTGTTGGACTACATATTTCAAATAAAAACACTCAAGGTATAATAAATCAAATATAATAATAGACTAACATTTCCGTTACGTCACTAAACTATGTAACTATGGTAAAGCAGTACGTAGCATCAACCGCCATCTGTTAACGGACCTTATAATTATGCACTGTTTTAGATACCTTAGTAAGTCAAATAATATAATCATCTGAATAATTATATAAACAATGTAATAACTATTTAAAATATGGTAAGTGTATTAATTATTTATGTAAGACAACATTTATAAAACAATAATTAAGTTAAAGCGTAATTTGACTAACAAAACAATAATCAGTGAATCAATAAAATTAGTTATTAACGAGTAGTCTTACACAGGTAACACCGATATATCATCAGTCCCAGTTGAACATAACTAGGGCGAAACCCGGTGTCGAGGTACTGCTGAAATATTCTAAATGGTAAACTCAGAACCATCGAGCCCGAGCCCAAGATCTATAAACGTTATTTTAACTTAGTCATATTCCCGTCTCTATCTTGCATGTCATTTAGTTTGACAGTTGTGTCACAATGACAGGAGTAACGGTTAAGGTGAATCTTCAGCTGTAGCCCGACAAATTCAAATTTTCTTTGCGGTTTCGGTAATTGCAGCTCTGTTTTACTTCGTATGTTGATCAAAATGCGATTACAAGCCAAACCACCATACCAACCAAATCAAAACCAAAGATAATTTGAATTTGGCGGGTTACAGCTGAGGATTTACATTAAGCTACAATTTACTAGATGAACGGTGACTAGCCATCAATGCGTCCGCAATTTACCAGCGAATGACGTCATTGAAAAGTTATTAATGAAAGTAAGTTGTTGTGTTTTCCTAGAGGGCATTTTTGGCACAGTACAGTCAAACCCAGCTGCCAATACTTGCATGACTATCGGCGATTGTCTTCAGGGAAACCGTAGCTTTAGCCAAAGTAAATACAAAGTAACGTTTACAGAATTCGGCCTTAAGGCGAATCCTCAGCTGTAGCCAGCCGAATTCAATTTTTCTTTGTTTTTTTTGCAAATTGCAGCTCTGTTTTACGTCGTCTGTTGATCAAAATGCGATTCGCGACTGTGGGAATGAAATATTTATTGAATAATAATCATCAGTTTCATATCAATCGTCAAACTTTGGAAATATGTTCCTCCTAAGAATTTTTCAGAATATTTCATATGAGCATACTTAGGTGTAACAAATTTTCAAAGTTTAACTTTTTTCAAATACTGGTTAAAATGACCGATCGTTACGACGACCGTTTTATTATGACAAAACCATTTTCTTACGAAACCTAAGCTTTATACCCAAGCATTGTACATTTTATTAGTAACCTTTTAACCAAGTTAATCCAAATAATACCTACTCGTACAAATGATAAGTAATTATTTTTTGGGTGAACGCAGAACGCAGATAGTATTTAATAAGAAACTAACTATAGAAAATAGTCCAATAGGTTTGATCCGATCGATCCGATTTAAAATTAGCCTGTTTTAGCTGGTTTTACTTCGCCCAGACTTGCTCTATATTTGTTTCAAGTTTCGATGATTGTACAATAGAATACACTGTTTCCCGGGAAGAGTAAAGTGTTATTGGGTTTCTCCGTCTGGAATTTCGAAAATAGTTGTACTGTACTAAGCTATTTATAGAAGAACTCTAGATTTTATAAGCTGTTTATGTGTACTAAGTGTACTGTGGGAGTCCTACGTGTATCTAATAATTAACGCAGTACTCCTTAGAACGTAAATATATTTTATCAAGGAATTATACACTGGCAGGCCCTAGCTCTGCCTGTCTACCAATTAAACAACCTACCATCACTTTTCCTATAAATCTTATTTTAAACTCGCTTGACTGTTCGAGGCAAACCAACGATAATATATATCCAGCCAGTCAACATAAGGTTGACACATGCAGACAACCTCTACAGTACCTAGTCATTATTTATTTATTTATACTTTATTGTGAACCAGATTATACATTACAAGAAAAAATATTATACTCAAAGTCAAGCATTTATTTCAATTAAACCATTTACGGTCAGTTAGTCAGAAAGTTGAAGCTAGTTGCCCATTCCAAAACGTAGATCTCTATGGAGAAGAACGGACAAGAATCTCCAAGGACACTTTTTTTAAATCAAGATATTACAATGTCCTGGATACATTATTCTTGTTGCTTTTATAAGTGAGAACAATGTAAAAATAAATATATGTTAGGAAACAATTCAAAATAAAAGATTATTAATAGAAATAAGCAGTTAAGAGATGACCAGTCTCAACTGACGGCGCCCGTTCACGAACATGACGCGTGGATCAGCACCATCCAGCCCAACCATTTTGTAGAGAACCGAATGATCCAGCACACGCGCCACCAATAGCGAGAAATTTAAGTGAGCAGGACACACTACAAAACATACAATGGGCGGCCTTAAATATCATTATCACTCATAACTCATCGTCATTCATGTGTTTTTAGGGTTCCGTAGCCAAATAGCAAAAAACGGAACCCTTATGGATTCGTCATATCTGTCTGTCTGTCTGTCCGTCCGTATGTCACAGCCACTTTTTTTCCGAAACTATAAGAACTATAGTATTGAAACTTGGTAAGTAGATGTATTCTGTGAACCGTATTAAGATTTTCACACAAAAATAGAAAAAAAAATCAATAAATTCTGGGGGTTCCCCATACTTAGAACTGAAACTTTTTTTTTTTTTTCATCAAATCTACTCGTCTGGGTTATCTATGGATAGGTCTTCAAAAATGATATTGAGGTTTCAATTTTTTTTTTTAACTGAATAGTTTGCGCGAGAGACTTCCAAAGTGGTAAAATGTGTGCCCCCCCCCCCCCCCCTGTAACTTCTAAAATAAGAGAATGATAAAACTAAAAAAAATATGTGATGTACATTACCATGTAAACTTCTACCGAAAATTGGTTTGAACGAGATCTAGTAAGTAGTTTTTTTTTTATACGTCATAAATCGTAAACTGCTACGGAACTCTTCATGGGCGAGTCCGACTCGCACCTGGCCGCTTTTTTTTACTATGTGACTGTGGAGAGTCAAACCATAAGGGATGCCTCATCTTTTGTCCAGCTTTTTGTAAACTTCACATGCACAATTAATAAGCATTGTTGATGTGGACAGGTCTCACGGACTGTGATATCTTTTGAGTCATGGAGAAACATATCCCAGCTTTTTGCAGTAAGCCTTACATTAACTTAGGCTTCTCGTTTTAGCAGATGTGCAACTTAATACCAACCTTACATAGAATAACTGTCTAAATATGCAATAGTGGAGCAGTGGTGGACCAGTGGTAACGGTCGCGACTGACTAGTTGTAGGTCGTAGGTTCGAACCCTGACAGACGCTTTAGTTTGTGTAAAGTATTTCATCACCACTGCTCTCAAAACGGTGAAGGAAAACATCGTGAGGAAACCGGCATGTCCTAGAACCAAAAATTCGAAGACATGTGATATCTACCAACCAGCACTAGGCCCGCTTGGTGGATTACGGCCCACTCCCTCTCACAGAGAGGAGGCCTGTGTCCCAGCAGTGGGAAAAGTAGGCTGATTATGCTATGCAATAGTATCCAGATACTGTCTATAACTAAATATGCAAGGGCTACCGAGTTTCATAAAACCATCTGAGTAACTGACAGATTGGAGTGACAGCTTAACGCGGCGCCCGTGGGATTGAGTGCTCTTAATTTGCCAATAGCGGTCACCCATTTAAGGCTTGACCTCGTAGTTCGATCTGATGGATAGACAAACTCATATCTTTTTCAGATAGAAGAAAACATACAATCGATGTTCCAATTTGTCGGAGCAAGCAATAAGATACTTTAGATTTACACAATACGAGCTTTATTAATAAACGGCGCTGCTGACATTAAATCTATGGTTGCTAAGCAATTTATGCTCGTCACAATGAATAAGGTGAAATGGTGCTGATTGTGGCTTCACCATCAGCTCCAGTTCTTTTGGTTCTTACCAGGAGAACTCCTCAACATTTAACGTCCCTGCTTCGGGAAAAGGAATATTTTGCAAAAGGTGATGAGTAGTTGACATTAGGCTATTGTAACTTAGATAAATTAATAGCTGACTCACTAAAAAGTGAAAAAATTAAAAACTTTTTTACAAAAAAAAAAAAACCGACTTCAAAAAAAAAAATTCAAAACTGTCGATTCGCCCGTTTCTATTGAGTAGATTCGTGCGAATCGACTAATAAGCCACCGACCTTGCCGGCTCAACGACCTTGTTCAAACCGTCTTTAAAATCCTCTCAAATGCAGATGGTCGTACGGGATGCACAAATCAGTAATATAAATTTTCATAATTTGCATTATTAGCTAAGTATTTATGTCCGGTATACTCCGGTATTTCTGCCAAATTCTGTGCTCATGGTTGTCTTTATTATTAAAAGCTCTATGCGGATGGTTTTAGGTACGTCAAAATCTGTTATATTCACTTAGAAGACGCTTGTTAAATAAGATGCTAATATATTCAACATAATAACACGTTTTCGTATATTTCGTGAGGTTCGCGGAATTTCTAGAGTGCAAATATAGTATAGTGAGCTTTTAGAATCTGAAATAAGGGGTAATTTGGGCGAATTGAGCTAGTGACTTCTTGAAACTTTGAAAATTTGTACGGGAAATACAATTTTATTTATATCAGGCACGAATTTCTGACATATAAGATTAGTTCGGCGTCTTCTTTTTCTCATGACGGCATGACTTGGTACCTATACGACGATAAGATCCTTGCTTGATGAAATGATTAGGTCTACGACACCAGGATCGTAGCTGGGCTTTTTTTTTTTTTTTTGGGTGGGAAGTCATCAAATGACCTCTCTCACTCTGGGCGGAGCGTAAGGGCGTGTCAGACTCTTACTGACTAAAACCCACCCGTGTTCCTTCAGTTGCCTGTGCGCCAGGGCCACGGTAACTCTTTCGAACAATCCGCAACCCCGGCAGGCATCGGCCCTATCGGACCCCGTCAATGATGCTGACATCTCTTTGAGGCGCGCGTGGAACACGACGCGCCGTCGACCCGGGCCTGGTTCTTACCGGACGGCGCACTGCCCATCGCTCGCCGTCCGCAAGCCCGCGCCTACGGTGGCCGGGAGTTGGCAATCGACTCCCGATGCCCAGGGTGTCTCGCCCTGCGGTGACTAGGGGCATGAGGGCGCAACGATTGCCTCACCCTAACGCGCTCCGCCTCCTCCTTCGCGAGCATTACTGCTTCGCAGAAGGAGGTGACGGCTTCCCATTCCCTCTCGCTCCGTATCCTGGCCTGGACCGGGGCCGGCCGCGAGAGATTGCCGCCGCCGATCGCCGCCACGAGGACACGGCGGTGCGCCGCCCAAGCCGGGCAGACCTCCACCGTATGCTCCACCGTGTCCTCCGGTCGACCCACACATTGATAACACCCGGGCGTTTCCTCCCGCCTTATCCGAAACAGGAACCTCCCGAAACAGCCATGTCCGGTGAGGACCTGCGTCAGGCGGAAGGTGAGGACGCCGTGGCGCCTCTCAAGCCACTCCTCAAAGAGGGGACTTACCGCCGCAATTGTGGCGTGCCCAGCGCTGGGTTGCGACAGTCGCACTCTCCATGCCGCCATGAGATCCCGCCGGAGCTCTGTCCGCTGTACCGCGATCTCTCGCGGATCGTAGCAGGGCTGACAGCACAAAATATAATAATGAACAATAACGGGGTGATCAAAACCTAAGTATTATGGTCAGGTTATTATAAAGTTTGGTACTCTAATTACTGTCCAGTCCAGCTTTTCATAACAGTAGTAGATAATATTTCTCATGCCTTCTTCTCAGAATTATGCTAATTTTTCAAAAGAAGAACTTTTGGTAGACACTTAATATGATATGAGAGACTTTGTCTAATGTAACGAACTTATTATTTTATGTTGTCCTTGTACTTGATCAATTCTTGCTCTTGAACGTCCGATCGTAAAATGGACTCCAAGGACCAATAGTTTTAGATAAAAGCAAACATTCTTCTAAAAGTGCCTGCTGAGGTTTGGTATTAAATAATCTGTTATCTCAGTTACCCTTTGGTAGTCGGCAAAATAGATTTCGAACTTGAGGGAGGTTTTTACTTTTGCCTAATTCACGTCAGGCAAACGGACACAAATCATTATTTTATTGAAATACATTATCACCTCAATACAAGCGTAAGGTATTAAGTTCTCCTCTATACATTTTTTTTTAAGAATAGGGCATTCATTTTTTTTTGTAGAATACTTGTGAATGGAAGCATTACCTTGTTTAAAACGACTAAACATAATGTAGCCATGCCTATCGAAAAACCGAACACATTGCCATTATTTAAAAAAAAACTGTACCAACTTTGTGGCCGTAATTCGAATTGTATGAATGCCAGTAATAGCAAGATTTTGTATAATTTCAAACAAGGGCCTATTTTGATATTAGATCAGACAAAATAGGTATGTAGGCATAGGTTGTATGTCAATTAGGAATATACCCAACGATGCATTAGGGTGTTACTAATAAGATCTGTGCAAATCACTTCAATTAATTTTGTCAAACGAACGGTCATCGCCAGACATAGGTAAGTATGTACCTATATTTGTATTATTTATTATTTCGTTGACAACCCCGTCCGATCACCATGTTCGGCAAGCCTATCCCTTGGGAGAAGCGAGCCAAATACTTGGGTGTCACTCTGGACCATAGACTCTCTTTCGGTGAGCACATAAAGCAGGCGCGTTCGCGCGCCGCTTTCGCTCTCGGTAGACTCCACTCCCTATTGAATGCACGCAGCAAATTGTCACTCAAGTGCAAATTGCGCATTTACACAGCGTGCATTCGGCCAATCATGACCTACGCGAGCGTGGTTTTCGCACACTCGAAACCCCACCACATCCATAGGATGCAGACCCTCCAAAACCGGTTCCTCCGTAGGGCAACCGGCTCCCCTTGGTTTGTTCGGAACGAGATCCTCCATCTCGATCTTAAAATCCCCACTATCCGTCAGTTCATGAAGCGCATTTCCAAGCGCTTCTTCGACTCCGCGGCCTCACATCGCAACCCTCTGGTTGTCGAGGCTGCCAGATATACCCCCTCCCGCATTAGTCGTACCCGCCGTCCAAGGCATGCCCTGTCCGACCCCGATGACCCCATAACCCTCCTCCAGGAGAGCAGTAGGGCCACCAGTACAGTACACAAGAACAGACCGCCATCGTTCCGACCTCGCCGCCGAGGTCCTACGCGACGCCCCCGACGTAATTGTCCCCCCCCCCGACCCTTGCTCGACGACGCGCCAGCCCGCGCCGTAGCTGAGCCTGTAGTTTTAAATTCCCCTGTTAATAATAATATTATCTCGATCCAGCCTGTCCTATCTTGCTGCCCTCCCCTCAGTGACGCCCTAAGCCGAGGTTCGTACCCCACAGGGGGTGCCCTTAGCGTGCGGGCACCTAATTTTTAAGAATTTTCGCCCCTGGCTGGAGGCTTTAAGTTAGTAGCTTAAGGCACCCACAGGCTTGCCCGGTTAAGTAGCCAGGACCTTAGTGGTCATAACTACGAGCTGCCCAATAGGAAAAAATTCGTTGACAACGATGCGGACGAAGTATTAATTAATTATACATTTTAATAATATAATTAATTATACATTTATTATTATTATTATTTTAAGAATGTTAGCTTTTAACTTATGTAAATATAATATTATACCATCAAGGTATACTGATAAATTAAGAAAAAGTTGTGAAAATTGATGTACCAAAAAGCCATTTTCTGCTGGATTTATTTATTTACGAGTCATGTGCCTGATGAGATTTTTCATCGGCAAAAATTACGAATTTTCGTACAAACTTTCAACCCCCATTTAACCTTTAAAGGGATGAATTTTCAAAAATCCTTCCTTAGTGCGAACTTTCGTTAAGTATACTGAACTCTTGCGCAAAATGTCATGCTTCTAGATCCAGCGGTTAAGGCTGGGCGTTGTCAGTTAGTGAATGAATGAATTAGGCCTGATTTTTTTATAGTCAGATAATTTTTATCTGAGGAATGTAACAGTTTTCTTCTTTTTTTTTTGTTAAATATAAAATTTACACATTTATTCTTTGGATAGAATACAATATATAAGCTTAAAATGATATTAATGGTAACTTACAATTATGGTATGTACTTGTAAATATAAAATAAAAAAGAAGGAAAAGAATCATAGGGCACCAAAAAATAATTCGACAAGAATAATCCCCAAAAGTGCCCAAAAGGCTGGCAGCATTGCCACGTTGTATGGCGATGCTGATTCTTTGGCCAAAACTAGGTGGAATAAATATTGCGGTTTGACAGCAATTAGATATGTCAAACTATCATATTTATTCTTGAGATATCAGTTATCTGATCTATTGAAAAATCAGTCCATAGTTTAAGATTTTTATTATTTGCACGATTAAAAACTTTATGCAGTAAAAATAGCCGTACAAAGACCGACTTAACGCCTTAGACAATTTCTACCAGTCCTACCTTAGGGATTACACACGGTATTTTTATTTCGCAAAATAGATCGGGATTAGTTTTCTCCGAAATTGAGCTCCGTTACGCGAGCTCACCACCTGTTTATTTCTGACTATATTTTGCTCGTGACTTCGCCCGCGTGTAGTTTGGAAATAATAATAATCGTTTATTGGGAACAAAACACAAATACATTCAAAGACAAACAATGATAAACGATGATAGCTGCAATAGTTAAAACTGTGGCGCAGCTAGCAACGCCCGACTCCTAGTGAGAAGGTAGGTTGTTCCAAGACTAATACTTAATAATAATAATCATTTTTTGCACAGACAACACTTTCCAAATTGTTAGTAATTAAATAATCAACTTAAAAAAAAAACTAGTGTTACTAGGTACATTTAACAATTAATGGAAATGTCAAAGTCATCATCGAAATTTCTTCAAATAAATAATACATTACTAACAGAACACTATTTCACGGCACGGTTTAAGGGCAATACTTGTGTTTTGGTCTTGTGTTTTAACCGAGGGATTTTGATAAATGTTAAAAAAAATGAAAATTATATAATACTAGCTTTTGCCCGCGGCTTCGCCCGTGTTGAGTTCGGAAAATATCCCACGGGAACGCACTACCGGGATAAAAAGTATCCTACATGTTAATCCAGGTTATAAACTATCTGTGTTCCAAATCCGTTGCTTAGTTTTTGCGTGAAAGAGTAACAAACATCCATCCATCCATCCTCACAAACTTTCACATTTATAATATTAAGAAAGAAAGAAAGAAAAATAGGTTTATTTTTTGTTTATATTAGTAGGATATTAGGCCACGGGAACGTGTTACCGGGATAAAAAGTAACCTATGTCCTAACCTAGCTCATGGTCTACCTGTGTGCCGAACAGCGAAATTCGTTCAGCCGTTATGAAAATGCCGAGTGAAAAGATAACGGACAGACAGACAGAGTTACTTACAAATTTATAATATTAATATGGAAGGATGGATAATGTTATGTAGATATGTTTTGGATTTTGCTCTGGAGTCCCATTTCTAAAACGCTTACTGAAATTGAATACTTGTATACATGTTTATATACATGTGACCGCTTTGCAGGATTACATCTCTCAGTACAATCGGGGTGCGTAAAGATATTTCGTTTCTCACATTCGTTCCATATTTGTTACATATTTTCAGAGACATTTTTTTTAGGTAAATAAAAGGGGTTTTGTGAAACACGTAAGTCTTTGAAATGTACTCATTGGGATGAATAAGAAATAGAGTACGAGACATTCAAAAATTATAGCTATCTAGAAATGAAACAGTTTCATTCCGATGAGATTTCTTCTTCTTGGAATGGTATTCAATGACACACAAATCTTTGTAGTGTAGCGGTGTTAACATCGCCACATGCGAGCTACACGTCACACTGACGTCACGCAAATCCTGCATCGCGCAAGAAGAGTTTACCGCGCGACTAGCATATATACAACGTCCCGACATCAACCGTCGGGCAGTTGCCCACCAGACACAACACCCGTCTGGTCGGAGGATCCTCCCTTTTCCATAGAGTATGAGTGAGCTTTACACCCTGTTCCTCATACCTCTATAGTAGTTCTGGCTGATTACGATTCAGGTAGTTTTTTTATGACATCCACATATTATTTGAAAATTGAAATAAAATTGGCAATAGGCTCGCCCCCTATTACATGGGAGTTAAACATAACTGGCGAAATGTGGGTGTGCTATAGGTACACCTCTGCCTAACCCTTCGGGGAATACAGGCGTGATGTTATGTTATGTGAAATAAAAGTTTCAGCGTTTCAAGACCCGAGAAGAATTCAGCACTTAGTAAAAAAAAATAGGTACTTATGACCTAAAAACGGACTGCTTGCTTATATGACTGCAGTCCTAGTCTCAAAATATACCTATTGGGTTTGCCCCAGAGGTTGGTCAGAAAAACAGGTCGGCGCTAACAAGTCCGATAAATAACAAGTTTTAGAAGATAAAGTGTTTTGAATAGAAACAATGTTATGGAAGATGCACTAAGGTAGCCCGCGAAATTCAAATTTACTTACATTTTAGCAATTTGCAGGTCAGAGTCGGGTTGTATGTTGATTAAAATATGATTCGCGGCCATAACAAATATGGCTTTACAGAATTATAGTTATTAGAATCAGCAATACAACTTCTTAAGTTAGAATTGGCCTCAAATGTCAAGATTTCATGAAATAGTCGTTCAATAGGGTAATATAAACTTATAGAGTTGTATTAATGATTTTTGTAATTATAATTCTATAAATACATATTTGTTACGGCCGCGAATCATATTTAGATCAACATACAACCTGATACTGACCTGCAAATTGCAAAAACGTAAGATTTTTTTAATTTCGGGGACTGCTCTGGCGCTTCCCTCTTAAGTATTATTATTTTCATTTAATCCTGTGGTAGTGTTAAAAGCACGCCACATTGGTGTTTAAATTTTAAACGAATAACATGAATTTGATAAAAGCCTGTATATTACTGTTGGTGATTTGAGAGCCTCCTTCCTCGTGCAAATGGCGTCCAACGGGGAGGTTTTAGTAAGGTACTTTTCAAATGTAATGTGTGCATTGCATATAAAAATATTGAAATATTCTTCTACCGGTATCGGCAACAGGATCAAGTTGCAGTTACTAGGTTACTGTTATTGTTATTAAGAGTATGAATGGTCCTACGGTAGGGTAAAGGCTTACTCTTCCTCCTCTTAACGCTGCCTACCACTGGCAATGAAATTTAGGACCTCCTTCACAATTTACGGATTGGGACTACTTACCGCATAAATTCAAAACTGGAACAGGAACATTTGTTGGAAACTGGAACATTTGTTGCTTTGAAATTGTTAGCTAGGATCACGAAGTAAATACAGGGTCGCAGAGACCAGTCGTTGAGAGGATCCGGCAATTGGGACTCGAGGGGGCCCTGCACAAGTCCGAGGTCATGTGTTTTCATGGTTCTCGGAACGCGCCACTGTCGGGTTCCCAAATAACGTCAAGTTGACGATGAAATACCTGGGACTCGTCCTCGACAGCCGGTGGATCTTCGTTAGCATTTCCGACGTTTGGCTCCCAGACTTGAACGGGCCGGGGCTGCCTTGAAGCAACTCGTGCCCAATCCAGGGAGTCCAAACGCCTCCTGCCGGAGGCTCTACGCGGGGGTCATACCGTACATGGCCCTTTACGGGGACCGGTGTGGGTGCGTTCATTGAGGCGCCGACCAGCTCGCCGGTTGAACGCGTCCCAGAGGATCAGCCCATCCGGCTCGTCCGAGGATACCGCACGATCTCTTGCGAGGCAGCGAGCCTCCTTGCCGGATTGCTGCCGCTTAGCAGTAATGCTCGCGAAGGAGGAGGCAGAGCGCGGGAGGGAGAGGCAATCGTTGCGCTCTCACGCCCCTAGTCACCGCCGGACGAAACGCCCAGGGCGTCGGGAATCGATAGCCGATTCCCGGCCACCGTAGGCGCGGGCTTGCGGATGGCGAGCAATAGGCAGCTCGCCGTCCGGTAAGGACCAGGCCCGAGTCGACGGCGCGTCATATTCCACAAGCGCCTCAAAGAGATGTCAGCAGCATTGACGGGGCCCAATAGGGCCGATGCCTGTTGGGGTACCAGATTGTTCGAAAGAGTCACCGTGGCCGTGGCAAACAGGCAACTGACAGAACACGGGTGGGTTTTAGTCAGTAAGAGTCTGACACACCCTCCCGCTCCGCCCAGAGCGGGAGAAGACATTTTAAGAATACACACCCAAAAAAAAGTGAACTACGCTGTCAAAATGCATGGAACAGCTGTTTTTTTTTAATAACTGACGTAAATTTTTAACGCTGGGGTGTCCAGAATCATGTACCCACTGAATCCATGGTATTTTTTTTTGTATCCAGGATAGATAGCCAGATGGTTAGTTCCATGACCGTTTGCAGGGCAGGTCAAGTTGACTGCGATAATTGCACCGCATATGGTTCAAAATCGCTCGACACCGGACACCTGACTTCTTATCAACTATTGCATAGGAGTGCATGACTATAGTCCATTTAACGTTCTGCATCGTTCTCACATGCATAATTTGAAAATGAACGATGTAACCAATATTTTGTAACCATATTTAAAAGAGTGTCCATGGAGTTGCTTGCCCGATCTTCTCCATTGCAACTACGCTTTGGAATGGGCAACTAGCTTCATCTTTCCGACTGACCGACCCCTTGACAATTCAAAAGTGTCTGTAATTGGTTTATTTGAAATAAATGCTTTGAGTTTGATAATCCTCCTTATCAGGAGGAGGTAATTAACAGTCCATAATTCAGTAGTTTCAAGCAAAAAAAAACATACGTACATTAACTCACCGTGTAAAGATCCCTCATAACCTTTCACAGCTGATACTAAAATTATCATTATTATTTCATTGGTCGGCTGATGTCGGTGTGATGGCGCTGGATAATGTCCGAATAACGATCGGATTAGGGCTGCCCTGAGGTTTATTATATGGTCAGAGGTTGTGTTACTTGCGGGTATAGAATTTTAGATAGGTAGGTTGAAAAGGGAGTTTTTTTTTTTTGAACGGTTAAAGAGAACCAACGCTTCGGAGGCGCCTGCTGCTACAAAAATATATCGCCGTATCTTTTAACCTGAAGTGTGTACGAACTTGAGATTTTCAGTCAACTCTGTTCTCGACCAACACTTTCGAAAGACTATTGTGTCGATGCCGTTAGTATTATAGTTTTGTTGTTATAAACAGCCGATGTGCTCTTGAGGCGTATGGATATCTTTTGTGTAACTTTTAGGGTTGACTTGTTATATTGCTTTTCTGATTATAAACATCATTTTTGTTTTTTTTTACCGACTTCAAAAAGAAGGAAGTTCTCAATTCATCTGTATGTTATTTTTTTTTTGTATGTTTGTTACGCGATGTCTCCGGCAATTTTTTTTTATAAATAGCGTATGCTTCAGGGATGGTCCGACAACCTTTCTGTCACTATTATATACATAGCAAGTAGTGGTATACGAATTTGTGTGGGGTAAGTACCACAACTAAAATGAGAAAAATAAAAACTTATTTACTTACAAAAAAAAAAAACAATTGACTTCCAAAAAAAAAACACTACAAAGTGAAAAAGAACTTTTTGAGTAATTTCGGAAGTCGGTGGCAGAAAATTAAAATACAAAACCAAAGATACCAACTTCCGAAATTACTTAAAGTTGTTTTTCACTATGTAGTGTATTTTTATTTTGGAAGACGTTTGCTTTTTGTTTTTGGAAAAAAAGTAATTAATATGTTTTGAACTAAACTAATACATTTTCATCATGACAAGCAGAAATACGATGATATGATAAACGTTTATCATTATTGAAACAAAAAGGGCACAACGCCGATGATGGCCTAGTTCAAAGCGCTCGCGCATCATACGTTCTTCTGAACAAAAATTATTTGCAGGGTGAATTGATAATCAAACCCTAGAAGACTTTTTTTTTTTTTTTGGGAAAACAAACAATCGTACATTGTAAATTATTTCTTGATACACAGTGCTATAAGTAAATGTACAATCCACTACGTTTCCACATGTTACTACTTATAAAAGATACAGTTTTTGTAAAGTTATATAAGATCAATATATAACAACAATACACTTATTTCGTAATCTTAAAACCAAATAGTTAATACATACATAAATAATACATTATAATTAAGAATTTTGAGCAAGGCGCTTAATAATTTGTTTTTTAAATTTATGTTTAGATAGGGCAAAAACATCGATATCGTTAAAATTATTATTGTAAGCTTGAACCAATCTCTGGAGCGGCGCTCTCTCTCCTGCATTCGTATGGCAGGGAGTTGTAGCAAACAGTGGATACGAGCGCGCCTCACGTCTCGTTACTGTTCTAGGTACAATAAAGCATATTTTACTTATCAGTTCAGAGCAATCAAACCTATTATTTACAAGTCCATGGAGCATCATTCCTTGGAGCAACAAGCGGCTAGAGCGAAAAGACTTGACAGATGTACCTAATGATTAGGATTTACCTCAATTTCACTATTCAGCACCCTCTGAAAATTCAGTTTCAGAGCGTAATAATTTTGTTGTCATCTTATCTCTAAATTATGTTTTTCTAGTAATCATTTTTATTTCCAGACCGATAATATTGTGACTAGTAATTATAATGCAAGAGAAAAAACTTATTTCGTAACATTTATAAATATCTTCTTCAAAACAGACTGTTGATTTTATTTAACGAAGTTTAAAAGATTTATTATTAAACTTCGTAACTTTAAAAAAATAAAACAATTGATTACAAAATTTCTTTTTTTTTATAAACGACGAACTACAATTCAAAATGTAATACGATAGAAATACGTAAAATTCACTGAATGTGTTAAATATCGGCATATTAAAAGCATGCGTCTCAAAGGTGTATGGTTAGCTTTAACGTACCTTGCAGTATGGTTATCTTTCTAGGGTTAATTTGTTTTGGATGTAAATCATTTCAATAATGCTGGACAACATAGTTACTTTTGATCCGTTTCCCGAAGTATATTATTTCATTTGATCGGCTGTCATCAAATCCATATTAATATCAAAACCAATATTATAAATGCGAAAATAAATGTCTGCCTATCTATTACCTTTTCATGGCTTAATGGCTGAAATGATTTCGATGAAATTTGGCACAGAGGTAGACCGTGACCTGGGTTAGATTAAGTTAGGTCTGATTTGTTTTGTGGTCGTTATTTTGGTCTAACAGTTTCATAATATTTAACAGCTAATTAACTGATTTAATAAATCTTTCAGTATTCTCGGGCAAAGAACAGAACTTTAAATTCGAATATCCAGCAAGCAATATTCGAAACGCAACTAAATAACTAAACCAACCGCTGTATCTCACAAATAAGTCGTTTGCCAGGTAACATATCAGCCAACCAGATGTCAAGCGTTGCCCGATGTGTCACTGGGCAACTTCGGCTTCCGACTTTCAGCCTGAAAACAAGTATTTATCTGGGTATCTGGGGTTTGGTGGGTGGTATTATTTTGAACCAACCTCATATAATTTTAAAATATGATTGACGTGTAAAAGTATTTGGACAAACCTACTTAGGGCCAATTTCACCAAACTTTTATACCTAGAATAAGTCCTGAGAATATTTTTTTAATTTTTGACAGTTTTTCATACTACAACTGACAGACGTCAATTTTATTCCATGGATAAAAGATATCAGACTTTGGTAAAATTAGCCCTTAGAGAAATAAAATCATTTATCATTAATATTTGTAGCGTTTACTTGATGAAATGTTTGTTATACGTACGAATTACGTGATTAAACTTATTACATACCAAATTATTTTATTCTAGTACGATAAACGTATAGGAGAAAAAGTTATATGTTTGAAAAATGAGAGGCAAACATCGAAGACGCGCTAACTTTAACTAAAATCTAATGAAGTTGAATGTTTCTGTAATTTGTTTGCTGAGCAGCTTACAAATAAATGATAGTAAAATTGAAGTATTAATAAACGTAAGTTAATACGTTCATTAATTATTTAAAATTAATATTAGAAGTGGCACTTCACTTACATCGTTATATGCACTCCTGAAACACCGGAAAATACAATAGAAAAAAACAGTATAAACCGGCCTCTCATTCTAATGAAACTCCGAATTACGCTAGTCCAGCTCATGGTCAGAGTGAGTGAGTGAGTCAGATTGAGTGAGTGAGTGAGTCAGTGTGTGTGTGTGTGTGTGCTGAGTGCGTGCGTGCATGCGTAGGCTCTACCTTTCGTTTCCATAAAAGGCCAAAAATTACCGCTTTCTTTACTCAGTATAGGAGCCGACCACAAGCTTTAGATTGTACAGCCACACTTTAAAGCAAACGAGGTTAAGGCTACAACAGTCTTAAAAAAAAACCACACAAAAAAAAGAAAAACACTCCAAAAGTAAAGTCTTATCCAAAAAGTAACCACTCCAATCTAAACTTGAAAGCTGAAATCAATCACAGAACTGGATCAAGCCAAACTGACAGTACTTCTCAATTTCCTTCATTTGAGAAACATTGTCAGTTCGGAATGATGCAATTCATTGAAGCTTAGTGCTAAATAAATTACATTCGGCGAAAAGCCTTCAGTTAATTAAAACCTGATTTCGGTTGAGCTTTGTTTGAGCTGTGCATTTGCTTAACAATTGGAGAGGAATTGGATTAAACCAATACCTACGTCTGGGAATTCTATATATTGGGGTAGCATAAGTTGTAGGAGTGCTGATTTCATTGTATGCTATTTATTTATTTATTTTTCATTACAGTGGCGACGGGCCTATGTAACACAATTCCGATTGGATCTCCTTTGTAACGGTTCCATTTTCTGGTTTCTTTGTACACATTTTTTATTTATTTGACGTTGACCTTGAGGATTTTGGTATGTAGGTAAAGCACAAGGTAAGCAAGAATCATTATAATAGGTCACACTCACCTTTTTTAAAGCGATTTTTTTTTAGTTAGGTCATTAGTTAATAACTACGCTTTATTTATTATTATTATTATTTATTTTAAGCCTATGTTGTCCCACTGCAGGATAAAGGCGTAAGCTTTGCAAGCTACTTGAAGCCATTTGCTCCGCTAATCACTAAACACGTTTATATTAGCGCTAAACGAGTTTTAAACATCATTCTGTATCTGTCATCTTCAAAAATTTTACGAAACAAAATTATGTTTTAAACTCGTTTAGTGCTAAACGTGTTATGTAATTGGCGGTGTAAGAGGGCCTTAATAATTGGTGATGGCACTAGTTATCATTAGCACCTACATAAAAATAATAGTAGCATATTATTGTACCACTGCAGGCCAAAGGCCTCATCTCATGCAGAGAAGACACGAGCATTGATCACCACGCTCGCTCAATGCGGATTGGCGATAACAGACTTAAATTAACTATAAGACCAGTGAGCGTAATTGATAATCGATGGCAATGTCTTTCATTTTGAAAGTTCAGTCAGCATTGCGTTATTTACATAATCCTCAGATTAAAAGTGTGTTCGAGTACAACTATTTTTTTAATGTCCCTCGGGAATCATCGCATTTCCGAATACACCCGAATGCTAATTTCCATGCCCATCAATTATTAGATTTATCGTGTATAATAATTTGAATTCAGAACTAAGTACTTATCCTGTTTTTTTTTTTTGAACTTTAATTGCAGCAGGTTTCGACGTTACTCTATTGTTTTTTACACAATATGCACCACAGCTTTTTCTGTGAATCATAATTTACAATATCAGAGAACGTGTGAATAAAAAGTAAATACGTGTTGAATGATCATCCAACATTGTCTTGAAACCTTAAGAAGTGTACAATTGGATTAGTACAGTTCGCTTCAGTCGTACATGACATCACATTCGTATGTACAGTCGGACTATTGTATATTATGTGGATATTACCAGCACGGCCAACTTCTACGAATTCAACATTAATATACAATACAATTTGTTTAATAGTTATAGGCAGAGAATGTGATACAAGCATTTATGATTTTGATGAGTACCATCAAATTTTTTTGTCGTTGGGAAATATTCTATCATGACGACACGAAAAATAAACTAAAGGCCCGTTGTTTGATCAGTAGTCAAACATACTCATAGTTAAAATGCGTTAGTTAAACTAACAATTTGTTTAAAATTACATAAGTATGTTGTTTAACAAATGATTAAGCTAACTATAGTTAAAAAAATGACAATTTGCTATGAAATTTAACCATGCGTAGACGGAGTAGTTAAACTTTAACAATTGTCAAGTGACTAATTGTTAAATTGATTATTGGTCATTTTTAACTATGTACCTATCTAACAACGGGCTCTCAGTGGAGGTGACTAATTAGTTTACTTTCCGTATTTACCAGTAAAATTTCTATAACGTGGTGTTCCCGTCCGATCACCATGTTCGGCAAGCCTATCCCTTGGGAGAAGCGAGCCAAATACTTGGGTGTCATACTGGACCAAAAACTCTCTTTCGGTGAGCACATAAGGCAGGCGCGTTCGCGCGCCGCTTTCGCTCTCGGTAGACTCCACTCCCTATTGAATGCACGCAGCAAATTGTCACTCAAGTACAAATTGCGCACTTACACAGCGTGCATTCGGCCTATCATGACCTACGCGAGCGTGGTTTTCGCACACTCGAAACCCCACCACATCCATAGGATGCAGACCCTCCAAAACCGGTTCCTCCGTAGGGCAACCGGCTCCCCTTGGTTCGGTCGGAATGAGATCCTCCATCTCGATCTCAAAGTCCCCACTATCCGTCAATTCATGAAGCGCATATCTAAGCGTTTCTTCGACTCCGCGGCCTCACATCGCAACCCTCTGGTGGTCGAGACTGCCCGATATACCCCCTCCTGTATTAGTCGTACCCGCCGTCCAAGGCATGTCCTGTCCGACCCCGATGACCCCATAACCCTCCTCCAGGAGAGCAGTAGGGCCATCAGTACAGTATACAAAAACAGACCGCCATCGTTCAGACCTCGCCGCCGAGGTCCTACGCGACGCCCCCGACGTAACTGTCCCCCCCCCCCCCCGACCCTTGCTCGACGACGCGCCAGCCCGCGCCGTAGCTGAGCCTGCAGCTTTAAATTCCCCTTATAATAATAATAATATAATTTCGATCCAGCCTGGCCAACCTTGCTACCCTCCTCTCAGTGACGCCCTAAGCCGAGGTTCGTAACCCACAGGGGGTGCCCTTAGCGTGCGGTCACCTAGTATTTAAGAATTTCGCCCCTGGCTGGAGGCTTTAAGTTAGTAGCTTAAGGCACCCACAGGCTTGACCGGTGAAGTAGCCAAGACCTCAGTGGTCAAAACTACGAGCTGCCAATTAGGAAAAAAAAAAAAAACGTGGTATTACGTCACCAACCACGTAAGTATCGCTCAATACTTCTTTAAAAAACATACTTCTCGAACTACTCCTAAATCGTTCCCTTAATGATTAGAATCGTGATTCTTTCTCATTACACTTGGCAAATAATAGCGGATCTCCATTTGTTGCGGTCTGTGGCTTGATGGATTGCCAGGTTCACCGGCACTTCCATTTGTACCATAACTACATAACTGTACAGCATGTGCGTGCGTGTACTAATGTGTGTGTGTGTGTGAGTGTGTGTGTAATGTGTACTGGTTAGGTATAACCAAATATTTGGACTACTTCCCGTTAGTCTTTTGCATTCTATTTTTCACTATTTTCAAAGCTAAGTTAATTCAAATCCTTGTTTCCGATTGATGTTACTTTCACTTAAACGAATATCAATAGTCAAAACGATGTTTGTAGTTCTAGTGCAAATTAAACAAGATGTGTTTTTAGAAAGAAAAAAATGTTTACATGTTAAGAAAGTAAATCTTGAACACAGTATAATTATGTAATTCTTTTATTTCTCTCTGTCAGTCATCTAATTGTTCAATCAATGCAAAACACCCCACAGACGTTCAATTATATCGCAACAATGGACGAATGTCATATAAATATAGCTAGGCCAATCCTTCGTATTGATTATAATAGCGCCCTCACGGTCAACCAGCTAACTGCTAAGGCCAATATGGCTGAATATGAGCCGCTCTGGAACTGTGACGGTGTTTATATCGGTTTGATTAGATATCTCTTGGTCAGATGGCTCATTTAAGAGAACAATAAGTGCCAGCGACCTTGAGCGAGTGGGAGGAGCATGGGAAACTTTTAAGCGAATAAAATTGCACAGAGCGTTAGCGTCTACCCAGACATTGGTCAGCGATGCACTGCCGCCCGTCGCCCGCAAGAGCCCCCGCTTCAACGCGCATCAAGTTTATTCGCAAAAACAACCCACCTTGATTTATTAAACACAATACAAATAAAAGCCGTATACAAAAATTTGGGTAGTTAAATTGTCTTTTAGATGGTGCAAATTTCATGAAGATACGCTCGATAGTTTTTGCGTGATTATCGTTTTTGTGTTCGCGTTAGACATTACTTTACAAATTAATTACACTATGTTATAAATATATAATTTCAAATATTCACACATCAAATTACGTAAAAAATAGTCTAGTTAATCATATATTTTTTTCAAACAAATAAGACTATTCGTGCAGACTTGATGTTCAATTTGAAATCATTAAAATTTGTATATCTGCGCCTTAATTGATTTGTAGAATACTGATGTAGATTGATTCGTCGAATCGGCCTACACTGTCCTTCCATACTTAATAGCACTGTATTTTGAAAAAAATGTAAAAGCCAATTATTTTAAAAAGAGTAACCGTGGAATTCCTTGCCGGCTTTTCTCCATCGGAAACTACCAATTGGGTTTAATTTACAGGCAATTTTAGTTAGTAGTCAATTTGATAAAAAAAAAAATCCCTGACTTCACATAACTGCTTTATTACTGTTTATACTTCATAAAATAAGGAAATGCTTAGTTCAGACAAGACTTTAACTATCAACTTCAGTTGCACGAGATAAGCTGTTCCTCAACTTAGTGCATCACACAGCAATTAGGTAACGCCAAAGTTTTTAAGTGTCAATTTAGTCGAAATCTAGGTTTAGTGCAAACGTACCAATCTGCATGTCGAGCAAGTGTAGCTGGTAATTAGTTCCTGGGTTAGATTTCCGTGTCGATAATAGTGAAACATTCATAGTGTTTTAGGGTTATTTTGTTTCTTTAAAGTTCAGTAGCACGGCAATGTAGCATTTTATTATTGTGTCCAATATTCTTTCGCTCCTTTTATACAGGTGATTGATTTCTAGCAACTTAAGTTGTGTGTGGCAGAGGCCTACTCACTCTACCATTCTACAAGGATAATAGATAGAGGTAATTTGTAGTCTAATAAAATGTATAATAGTGTTTAGTAGTGATTGTTATGATTTTCTCAATGATTCCAGAAAGTTCTTCGAGATTTTTCCATCATGTTTCCTAATATTTGGTAGCCTCCTTACATACTGTAGCGAAATAAAAATGAAAATTCACCAATTTAACGCGTATAATAATTTATTTAAATTTTTAAAAGAACTGCATCAAAAAATATAAAAGTAAAAACTAAAACATACATACATATATAAACTCACGCCTTCTTTCCATGGGGGTAGGCAGAAACTACAGAACGCCACCTGCTACGATCCTTACATACTTCTTTTGCCTCGTTTACGTTCATACATCTGTTCATACACGCACGCCGGTTGTGAGTACTACGCACCTGACCTTTCTGAAGAACATCACCAATAAGGTCACTGTCAATGTCTTTCTAGGGCGTCCCCTCCCGGCGTTTCCACTCACATCTGCCATTTGCATTTGTTTTTGTTAGTCGCCCTTCATTCATCCTCTCAACATGACCAAACCATCTTAGCATAATCTTTTCAATTTTTGTCACTACATCTTCTATCTCCAACCTCCATCTCCCATCACCATCTTCATCTTCTATCTTCTTAGTAAAAATTAAATAACATTAAAACCGTTGCGGTACAGGTAATTTGGCCTAAATGAAAAGAGATGACGAGAAAACATAAGGTACATCATCGTATCACCTGCGATTCTGTCGAAGCGTGCTATCGACTCGTTATTTTAAGTCATCAGCCATAACTATTATAGTTATTAGTACTTTCAGGGTTAACATTTTAATATTAGTTGATCTTTAACCACGACTGTTTCTATCGGGATAAGTTAGGTTCATCTTTATAATATAACATTCATTTGAAATTTTACGCAATTTTGTGGTCACGAACCAAAAACCGATTGCAATCGATTCTTTAGTTCGAATAACCAAATGCGTAACACAGATTTGCCACCCGATGTACCTTAAGTTTTCTGGTAATCTCTTTTCATCCAAGCCAAATAATCTATGTATTCGGTTTTAATGATATTTAATGTTAACTTGTTATATTTTTTGATACGATTCTTTTTAAATATAAATAAATTATTATATGTGTTGAAGTGCTAAATTTTCATATTTTTTTTGGCGCCACATTACGCACTCATACGCGCGGAAATTAATCAACATGGCTTCCAATCAGCCTATAATGTTGGGAACATTATAGGCTGATTGTAATTGTGCATTGGGTTACTTTTTTCTAACTTTTAGTAGCTATGAAATCCGGAATCGTGCTCGCTCTATACTTTCGCTGCCTTTTGAATGATGGATGTGGGGCTAAATTCCGTCATCGTTGAAAAAAGTTTTTGTTTCTTTACGTGGGTGAACTACACATAATATATGAACTCCTGCCTAAACATTCGGGCAAAAAAGGCGTAATATTATATGTAAGTGTTGGAGAGTTATTATGAAAACGTTCCAGAACATTCTTGAAGCATTTCCTTTACGTTCCCAAACGTTTGGTAGCCTCCCTACATACGCACACACATACGCCCAACACTTAATCAACATGGCTTCCGCATGCCGTCACCGCAGTAACCACTCACTATAAACGCCTCGCTGACAATGCGGTAACGTTCAACGTCACTCATTTTAGCGTGGAGCTTGTTTAATTGATTTCTAGCACCTATTGCGCAGCTAATTTGCAATTTAGGAGATGTTTTGTCAAAAGAATATCTAATTGTGCCGTACGCTCATCCGTATCACGTTCACATAGTAATAGGATTTGCTTTAGTAATTTGGGCAAATTGAACACGTATTCTACTAATTAAATTCCTAAAATAAGTAGGTAAACCCTATTCATAGCCTGTACCATTAATGTCCCTAAACCTAAGAAGTCTATCACCAATCACCATAATAAGAGGTCAAACCACATAAGAAATACTTTATGGAAATACCAGATTTAAATGAAACAACTAAAAGAGACATCGCATGTTGGAGATTTGGATTTAAATATATACACATTCATAAACTCACGCTTTCTTCCCATGGGGGTAGGCAGAAACTACAGACCGCCACCTGCTACGATTCTTATATATTCCTTTTTCTTCCCTTACGTTCATAGGTACATCCTTCAGATTTGAATTTGTAGTTCCATAAAGAAATCCATACCTAATAAGCCGTAAAAGAGCCCAAAAATGCTGAAAGGCAAGATACTCCAAGTCCTCTAAATCCTTTACATCAACTTGATATAAGACATCTTCCTATAAACGACCGTCCTTTCTACAAGAAGATTCCGCAAAGTTCCGTCCTTCTCATCCAAAATCCTAAAGGTCTTAACTCACGCGAGAAGTGAGCTATTTTACGTCGTTTTAAATCTCAGAGTTTTTCAATACCGTAATATCGAGAATGATCTCGACGCGAGGGTACATGTTATTTATTGCTACCATATTGTATCAATACGGGTTAGCAGGACTTCCGAAGTTCGTTCTTTTTTGATGTTATATCAATCACGTGGACTAATATGAGTTTGGTAGGAGTTTCATTAACTTTTACTTGTATCGTGTCATAGGCAAAATATTTACAGGATGTTATGAGAAAAAGAATCGAATTTATTAGGACTTCGATTATTTATTTTCCGTGTTTTTATAATGTTTCCCAAACTTGGGTGGAATCAAATATTCAGTTAATGAGAGCTTGTATCGCTTTTATAAGGAAAATATGCCTATATATTTTTCAATATTATTGACTCTATAAATTGTTTCGATTAATTAAATATTCCACAAAAATAATAAGCAATACTTAATAATTATGTACTTAATTATGAGCTTCTGAACAATCTTCTGTTCATAGAAGACATATTAATCAAAAACAAGATGGAAGCAAGAACCTATTTTGTAAAAAAAAAAACTCGTATCAAACTGCTGCTGTCATATATACAACGAAAATTTGGGTTTAACTCATGGAAGTAAACTTTTTTTTTTTTAAAGTAATTACACATAATAAGTCAATGCAAAAGGACAACTTTTACCTACCTCCAATTATCGAAAGAATATCATATATACATACATAAACTCACGCCATCCGCCCATGGACGTAGGCAGAAACTTCAGAATGCCACCTGCTACGATCCTAACATACTCCTTTTGCCTCGTTTACGTTCATACATCTGGGCCACGCACGCCGTTTGCAGGTACTACGCACTTGATCTTTCTGAAGAACTTCACCAATAAGGTCACTATGTCCTCCTAGGGCATCTCCTCCCAGCATTTCCACTCACAACTGCCTTGTAAATACCTATTGTTAGGGGCCTTGCAAAATATCATAGTTTTTAACCGACGTCCAAAAAGGAGGATTTTGTTAGGCTGTATGTTTTTTTATTTTTTTATATGTATATTCACCGATTTCTCCGTCAATTAAGAAGCGATTTGGAAAAAAAAAAATTGTTTGAAAGGGTATGCTCTCGAGGTGGTCCCATTGTCACCAAGTCAGAATCTGATAAGGGGATCCAATGGAAAACGAGCGAAATCCTCAAATTTTATAGGTACACTTATAGCGATTTGGGTATTTTTTATAGTCACTCGTGCATTTGCTCTCGGAAAGCACCATTTGGTGAAGTAGAACTGATGATGAAGACCAGGGGTGACCACCGGAACTATTCATTGTGGTTGCGATTACAATACATATCATGTATTGTGATGAGCTTAACTTGCTTAGCAACTATATTAAAGTAATCGAATCGCAACCACAATGAATAGTCCCGGTGGTCACCTCTGGTCTTCATCATCAGTTCCACTTCACCAAATGGTGCTTTGGTGAAATGGAGCTAATGGTGGCTTCACCATCAGCTCCAGGTCTTCTCGTTTTTACCAGGAGAACTCCTCAACAATTAAAATCCCTGCATAGGGAAAAGCAATATTTTGTAAAAGGTTATGAGCAGTTGAAATTAGGCTATTGTAACTTAGATAAATTAATAACTGACCGACATAAAAGTGAAAAATATAAAACTTTATTACAAAAAAAAAGAACGGACTTCAAAAAAAAACACTACAAAGTGAAAAATAACTTTAATTTCGGAAGTCGGTGGCAAATAACTAAAATACGGATCCAAAGACACCGACTTCCGAAATTAAAGTTATTTTTCACTTTGTATTGTTCTTTTTAGAAGTCGGTTGTTTTTATTTTATTTAACACTATGTGTTATCTGCGGAAAGTTTCTAAAAAAGGTGGCGTGATAACAAAGAGCGGTTTTGTTGCTAAATGTGATATTTTGCAGACAACCTTTGGATGACCTTAAGAGTGAAGGAGAATTGATAGATTAGGCTGTCTCATTGTGTCATAAACAAATCGTAAAAACATAGACATCTGTTTCTACTTTAATTTCAAACAGAGAAATTAACCTAAGAAAAGAATTATGTTTGATGTCTTTATTATGCCCTGTCGTAATAATTATTACACGCAAATAAATGTTCTTATTATTTTTAATTTGTAATACCACTGTCTAGGTAATAAGACACTTGACCTGGTATTGGATTAGGTCACTCGTTGCTCAGTGCTCAGACACGCGGTTGTAACATAATATTTTTCGAAGAGAAGTTCATACTTTACGCAAGACATCGGTCTTCTGTATTTTTTATGCTGTGGTATCAGTGTGGGCGAAACATTGTAAACGACTTTAGAGACTCATTTTAAAGAACGTATTCAACCATTTTGTAGTCCTTGTCGGTGCGGAAAAGTTCCACATTTTCATGTATGAAGAATTAATGGAATGTTTTGTGTTTCGACTGTTAATATTTCTTTGATGAAATGAAAACAAAACAAAATACGAGTCCTGTTGTTTGAATGGCTCCTAAAAATAATCTTTTTCTTTTAAAGAAACAACAACATTACGAAAATATAATGTAACATCACGCCTGGATTCACCGAAAGGGTAGGAAGAGACGTATTAAGACGTAGGTATACGTGCACCTACTTCACGCCAGTTAACCATAATTTTCAACATTATCACATCCAGACGTGTATTGCCTCTTACTTTTTATCCGACTACGGCAAAGCCAAAGGATAGTTATGATTTTAACAGGTTATGTATGTTTCTAGTTATGTTCATCTGTTCCCTCATAACTCCTAAAAACTAAAACTAAAACTCAACTATGACAAAAACGACAACTAAAAAGGTATAAACAAGACATCGTAACAAAATAACATCGGTTTTACACGTCAATAGTATGTGTTATTCATACAGAATACGAGCGACTCCGGTTACACGAAAACCGATGTTATTTTGTTACGATGTCTGGTTGATACCTTTTTAGTTGTCGTTTTTGTTGTAATTGGGTTTTAGTTATTAACTTTATATTTTTTCCTATAACTATCTGCATTGAACCGATTTTTCTGCCTAAAAATTTTTTGCGTATATCCTCATTAAATATCGAAAGATACTTTATACTGTTTTCTTAATAAGACTTTCGACTGCGGCTACAAAATTAAAGTGCCAATCATCGCAGTGAACACTTGAGGCCTTATATATCCAGCAAACATGCCTCGATACTCGGGCCGTATGGGATGGAATTTTATCTATTTTTATATCTTCCACTTTTCCACTTGTATGCCATCTGATTCAATGTTTTACTTGGTTTTAAAATGGTTTCCACTTTTTAACAGTACCACTATTGGTTTATTTTTGTGCTTTAAACTTTTTGTCTGTCCCATTTGTTAGTTTATTACTTTGAAATCTACCTAGAATCAAAAGCTATTAAATATTGCCAAAAAACTATTTAAGTTGGAAAAAGGAAGGGTCCAAAAATATTCCCTTGCGGGATACTTTTTGTATTTATCATAAATTATTTAGAGATGCTTACATAAAATAAACCTATGACTCCGTTACTTTATCGGCCATTATTTTCTTATTATTGAATAGCTTTTAGTAAGTAAATTATTTGTTAATGTACATAAATCCATGTATAAACAATGCCAAACCCTCCCTTTAACGTAAAAACAATTACTTTTTTATCAAGTTACAATTACTAAAGTTTGAGGAAACCTAAATTATAATTCGGCAGATAAAAGATATATTCTTGTCTCTATTTTAGGTACTAACTATTACATAAATAACGTATCTCCAGAATCTATGGTGCAGAAACGAGTATCGATTGTTTAATGCGCGGAAGAACTCGGCCAAGTCAGTGCTTGCTTTGATATTATATAACCTTTGATCGGTGTCACTTTGTGATGTATAAAAAGAAATACGATATTCTACCCTTTAACCATGTTGTTATTTCCCTGTGGTTGTTTTTTTCTAACGTTTCAAGGTCTGTGTTACTTTGTTTTTGTATAAATCTTGTATAATCTTTCATGGTTAGATCTGTGTAGGTACTTAAAGGTACACAGATTATTAATATCACTAGTCAGCGTTTGATTTATTTTACTCACACTGATTTGACCGTAGGCGTTCCTAAGAGTCGCGGATTGTTTGAAAGAGTTACCGTGGCCCTGGCGCACAGGCAACTGAAGGAACACGGGTGGGTTTTAGTCAGTAAGAGTCTGACACGCCCTTCCGCTCCGCCCAGAGCGGGAGAGGTCATTTGATGATTTTCCATCCAAAACAATAAAATAAAAAAGGCTTTCCTAAGAGTAATAAATAAATGGCGTCTGGTACACCAAATCATAGTGGTACTTTGCCCGACGGACCCGTCGTAATTCTATCTAGTCTAAAAGTAACATCAGACATCGGCTGAGTGGTTTTAGCTAAAAATAAGAACTTAAGTCGTCAGTTCTTTCTACACGTGAAGCAATTCATCGTTTCAGGCCGATACGAATAAACGAAGCCATATATAGTTTAATTAGGGTTTTGAATATTGAAAGACGCTTCTTACAAGACAAATTAAGTATTATGTATTTCCTGCCTCATTTTGTCTAGTGGACGCAAGCGCTGCTGCGGAGCTTGAGGTCCTGGGTTCGATTCCCAAGCCGGGCAAAGTGTTGTTGGGTTTATCCGTCAGAGATTTCTCATTAGCAGCCCGGAGTCTGGATTTGAGCTCGGTTAACTGACTAAATGTGGGTGTACTATAGCTGCACCTCTGCCTAAATCTTCGAGGATTGCAAGTGTGGTGTTATGTTATGTGGTATTTCCTAATTATTTCAGTTACTAAGTACAATGTGAGTTAATGCCTTGTCCAATATCTTACTAGGTGATTAAAATACCAACAAAACGCATGATGCACTGGTATCCAAGCCCTGTATCAAACATGCAAATAGATACTTCTTACAATCATTCATTTCGTCTCTGCCACCACTTGAACGTAGCCTTCACTTACTATTATTATCCCCATCCATTTCTTTTTCATATCTTAATCAGTAACACGAACGAAATCAGTAAATCAAAATGTATTCCTCAAAAGATTGATAAAGTTGGTTCAGTTTTAATGTTTTCTACTACGTCTTTTTCCAGGTCCCGAGTTACAGTCATCAATCAAACATTGAGGAACTTTTCTCTTTTTACTGAAGCATTTGCCTGGATGTCTTTAATTAAAAGTTGAAAAGTGGGATTTTATTTTACCTACGTCTGTTTTTATTCTTATTGCTATTTTTGAGATCGTTACGGAGAAAACTAGTCGTTACAAATCTTTTATTGCCTTGTTTAAAACTTCCCAAGGTTCTTTTTTTATTATTTTTAGTTTTTTTTTTTTTTTTTTCGGCATCGTGTTTTGTTGGCTAGAAAATACCTACTTTTATCACGGCATGAGCTAATGTCATCGCAGTCTAGGTATTCCAATACACGAGCAAAATAATCGTAGAATTACTAGGAACTCCATCGATACTAATATCCATCAACATAATCAGCCTATAATGTTCCCACTGCTGGGACACAGGCCTCCTCTCTTTGAGAGGGAATGGGCTGTAATCTACCACGCGGGCCCAGTGCGGGTTGGTAGATGTCACATGTCTTCGAATTTTTGGTTCTAGGTCTTGCCGGTTTCCTCACGATGTTTTCCTTCACCGTTTTGAAAGCAGTGGTGATGAAATTATTTACACAAAGTAAAGCGCCTGCCTGGGTTCGAACCCACGACCTACAACTCGTAAGTCGGGGCCGATACCACTGGGCCACCACTGCTCTAATATCCATACTTTATATCAATCCACATAATTATATATGACAGAGAAGGTACGTCTCTCTCGTTATCATCAGCCATATTTTAACTACTGTGGGCGTATTAAGGGAAGTGTTGGTTATTGCGCAATAGAAAAACCGTTTGCAGTTCAAATCGAATTATAATTTACGAATTAAATTATCACACTACCGAATCACACACTGTAGGTAAACGACACAACTATACAGAACGCGCGACAGTTTCTAAACGTGTTCACTGCTTGACCACCACCGACCAACTCTGCTTTAACTCTGGTCGAGCGTTATTTTATGAACTATGTCAAGCGCCGCATGGTCGCGCTGGCATCCCAATTAGTCGAAGTCAAACGATTGATTTAACGTATTTCCGACATATTTATTTATTTATTTATTAAAACTTCTCGCACACAAAAGTATACAAAGGCGGACTAATAATAATAATAATAATAATATAATAATATATATCAATCAATTTCTCAAAAATGGCTCCACCGATTATGATGAAACTTTGGTAAATTGTTGAATGCGCGCCGGAGCAGGACCCTAACACAAAAAAAATGAAACGCAGGCGTTAGCTAGTAATATTATAAATGCGAAAGTAACTCTGTCTGTTACCTTTTCACGCCTTAAGGGCTTAACAGATTTGGATGAAATTTTGCACACGGATAGACTAAGACTTGGGTTAGGACATCGAATACTTTTTATCCCGTCAGTACGATATCGTGGCATAGTTTCGAAGCCGTGAGCAAAAGCTAGTTTTCATATATCTTCAACTACTTGACATACTCTTTTAGTCACTCCTACCACCCACAAACAAACACGACTTGCCATATTAATCCAAAAACTCGGCAATAAAAACCATCGTAATATCTAAAGTAAATATTGCTTCAATAAACCCAATAGACATGAAAGTTAGAGCCAATATGAAGTAAGTTACCAACGAAAACGAATTATTACAAGGAAAAACAAATCAAAAGATTAATTAGAAGGCGTTACTACGGGATGTTTCATTTCACGCTTGATTTGTTCAGGAAGATATCTCCTCTCTAGGGATATCTTCTACAGATTTATATCTATGCATATAATAAACTAGTGGCCCTGTGAGAAGTTACGTGGACCTCGCGAATCTGTCTTTGCATGGCTTAAAACTGAATAAATTTTCACCGCGTTAGTTAAAACAAAAGAGCGCGAAATAGCTGAATTAAGTTTTTTTTTTACGTTGTCAACCCCGCCTTTTCGGAAAATTTCAAGAAACTTAATCGAAAAATCAAAAAAAAAATGCCATATGGTTATCGAACCTACTCACAAAATTTCAAGAGACTCAGTTGAGAAATGCGACCTGTAGAGGAGAACAGATATCCGGACATCCGGACGTACGAAAGCACTATTGCCCAAGAGGAAACGGAGACGCTTCGCGCTTGCTCGGTCAATTAATGTTACTTTTCGTGTTTGTCTGTGTGATCGCGTTGTTCTTCTAAACTATGCCACGGATATCTATCCGGCTTTCACTATCATTTTGAGAATTTGGTCCGGAAAGTTTATATGTTTAGCAGGGGCGGGTCACTAGTTTATTTATATTTACCTACTCTTTATCTTGGTTTCGGAGTAAAATAATATTTTGTCCGGTTCTTGTTACTTGACGAATCGTTTTGTTTAACAGTGGTATTTTTCTTGATAATACCTATGTGATTTTAATGTGTGAAAGATACTAGTCTATGAAGGGAGTGCTCCGTAGATAATGCTTAATAATTGACGTGAAATCCTAAATAACTTTAATCGATAAAGTACAATAGTCTCCGTCATGAATCTTCCTTCAGGCCATGCATAAGCATAATCAGCTTATAATGTTCAAACTTTTGAGACACAGGCCTCCTCTCTATGTGAGGGAGTGGGCTAAATCCACCACTCGGGCCCAGTGCAGGTTGGTGGATGTCACATGTCTTCGATTTTTATTTTGGTTCAAGGACATGACGGTTTTGTCACCATGTTTTCCTTCAACGTTTTGAGAGCAGTGGTGATGAAATTAAATACACAAAGTAAACTAACTGCCTGAGGGGTTTCGAACTCACGACCTACAACTCGTAAGTCAGGGCCGATACCACTGGCCCCCCACTGCTCACCACCGGCCATGGCTGATATTTACTGCAAAAAATTTGCAGTTCCTTACCTAAACATTCTCCATAGGTAACTAACCGAGTCTAACGTTAAATAATATATAGGTATCGACTTTAAAGTCAACTTATGGTACAAGCCAGTTAATACCAGTGTTGATATTATCAGCTGTTTAGACTTTGCTCAGAATAAGGCTGCGTAGTGAAGGATGTGTGTGAAACTATCCAATAGCATCGCTTCATTTTCATAGCTTGAGCTAAGCTAGCGCTGTTATTGGTTAGTTGTACCGTGTACACACATTCCTCGCTACGCATTCTCCCTCATCTAACGTACCGGTCAGTAAGTTGCTTTTCCACCAGAGATTTGCTATGCAGCTATGTTGTAAGGATGTGAAAGCTAAGTTACGAAACTATTTGACAACCTCCACTCATACTAAGCTGTGTATCGGAGAAAGTAAAGGCTCCCAGTAACAGACGCGACGTGACAGCGCAACACAAAGGCACCGCTCGTCGCGCGACACGCGGTACCTTTCTGTCACGCTATCACGTCGCGCCAGTGCACAAGCGTTAGGACGTGCTGTGAAGATGGACCGCCGCGAGGTCGGTAACTGTACGTGGAAGATGTGCAGCTCGAGCTGTGCTATAAATCGATAGTAGTGCAGACGTATCCTGCTCTGCATATAGCTACACCACTCGCGCATCCATAGCTCTCATACGAGTACTTCTATATAAAAAACATAAGCTTCGTTGACCAATTAATATGATTAGTGGATATTAAACGCATGGCATAGCAACGCAGCATAGCACATCTCTGGTGGAAAAGCAGCCTTACACTACAGGGTATTAATTAGGTTAATTTATGCGCTTCCAAAGATCACAATAATCCATAGGTATTGATTTTGCTTTTGTTCTTAATATTTGATACCTTTGCATACTGTATCTGTGTAACTTTTAATTAATTCCAAATTTATGAAACGGTGGAAAAAAAATGGCCAATCTACCCATTCTATAAAAGTCTCACCGTGACAACTTCGACAAAGTGGGCGTGAAGTAAGCTGTTGTTTGTGGCGTTAGTTACTTTAAGTACAATAAGTGATAATTTGATAATTAAGTATCAGCTCTAATATACTTGTTTGTAATTCTGTTTGTTCCGTCCCCACAGACAAACCGTGAAAACGGTTTTGCGGGTTTTCTTTTTACAAACTTTGTTTTTTGATAAATAAATAATAAAAATCCCTAGTATAAAAGCTCCTGCGAACAGGCGCGACACGCGACGCGCCATAAAGGCAGCACCCGTCGCGCGGCGAGCGGTGCCTTTGTATCGCGTGCGATTCGCGTCGCGTGTCGCGCCTGTTGAAGGAGCCTTAAGGCGGAATGGCAGCTCACTTCACCCTAGTTTTCACGGTGTATAAATCTTGATTTTTCCTTCTCCGTGTGAGAAGAATTCTTGTCTCGTGAAAAATTCTAAAATCATATAAGAAGACAAATAAAAAGATTTATGTACTTCCTGCATTCATTGCCCATGCGTTATTTTACTACGGAGGGAGATACAGTAAATTTCCTAATAAACTAAGTTTCCTCATAACACACTGCTACAAATGTTACTTTTATACGTCGTAAGTACCACGGAATGGGTGTCCGTGTCATAATTTATTGCTACTACCAAAATATATCGCTGATGTTACAAGGGAGTTGGTTGGGATCGTGTCATACTGTAAGCGAGGATGTAGGTTATTGGTATATTCGAATTTTAATAGCGTGTAGTTCAGACAACTTATTTAAAGGTATTTTAACATCTAAGTGCCCGTTAAAATACGCGCGAAAACCCCATGACGTAACGTTACGCGCGCCTTATTGCGATGTTATTTGACCCGGGCTGACCCCGCTCACAAAAAACGCTGTCGATCCAATTATTTTGCCTCGATTTACATTCTGTAAACAGTTTCGGGTTTTTGAACAATGGCGCCACTCATGATAATAGCAACAACACTCATAAAGGCTTCCACCGAAAGACATGACGCGAAGGTACCACGCGCTTATAGTAGAACAATTTCCATTAAGTTTTCTTAGAAAATGATCCACTAGGGTAGCGTCGCGCCAGTTTGGGTCAATCTGGAGCCTTAAAACATATTACATTAGTATTAAAAACATCCTATTGAAAACAGAACTGACCAAAACTTGTGGCTGTATTATGTTGATTACTGGCTAAGTAATGGATTCATTAACACAAAATTTTGGTAATAATATCATGAATAGATAAATAATTGAACAAGATTTTTCTTTCTTTTAAGTCTTACATACAATATTTCCATTATATTCCAACTCAAACTTCATAGTGCGCGATGCTGTCATTTTGAAGTCGGTGTCTTTGTATCTGTATTTTAGTTTTTTGCCACCGACTTCCGAAGTTAAAGTTATTTTTCACGTTTTTTTTTTGGAAGTCGGTAGTTTTAATTTTTCAATTTTTAGTGGGTTAGATAATAATTTATCTAAGTTACAATAGCCTAATGTCAACTGCTCATCACCTTTTACAAAATATCTCTTTTCCCGATGCAAGGAATTGAGGAGTTTATGGTTGAGGAGTTCTCTTGCTAAAAACCAGAAGAACTGGAGCTGATGGTGAAGCCACCATCAGCTCCATTGCATTGTGGCAAGTATAAATTGCTTAGCCACCAACGAAAGAACTTTGCTAGAGATGACGCGATTACGCTACTTAAATTCAGTCTAAAATTGACGCATCAGCATGACTAGTAGGTAGTGGTTGTCCTATGTAAAACTTCAATCTTAATTAGGTATTATTTTTGTACGAACTGAATATGTTGGCATATTGAACCGTATGAATTAAGCCCAACAAAAGGTAACTGCTGTAAATCATTGAGGAATTCCCTCGACTGTCTATGGTCTCCATCATCAGATCTGTAATGGCACTTATAACCCACATGGGTGCAAAGTTCTCATCAATATAAATGAATTAAGTCCAAACACAAGGTAGCTACTGTAAACCGTTGACGAGTTTCCTTAACTGTCGTTCGTCTTTATCATCAGACCCCGAATGACAGTCACAACCCATCTAGGTGTAAAGTTCTCATCGATACAAATTAATCAAGCCCAAACACAAGGTAACTGCTGTAAATCGTTGAGGAATTCCCTCGACTGTCTTTCGGCTCCATCATCAGATCGACTCCTACGATTTTCGAAGGTTCCCCTCAATTTCTCTGGAATGCCATCATCAGATCCTGGTTTTCTTATTATGGAGCCACTCTTGGGATATCTCATTTCCAACAAAAAAAGAATGATACAAATCGGGTCACCCAGAAAAAAGTTCTGAGCTAACACACATAAAAAAAAAAAACATACAGTCGAATTGAGAACCTCCTCCTTTTTTTGAAGTCTGTTAAAAATTAAAAATAAAGTTTAAAATTAATAAAAAATTAAGTTCAAAATCAACTGGAGTTGCTGGTACGACTGTGTACCAGCCGTCCTTGACGCTAATTGTTGTTTTATGCACTTTTATACTTGCGCAGTCCGCAGAGGACTGATGAATATCAGTCCTCCTCTGAATTCATTGTGAAGGACAATCAGTTTTTTTAAGATTTTCCTTTACAATGAATATCTCTTAAATGTGGAAGGTGGTGTTGTTCCTTTCCTCTCTTGTGGTCGTCTCTTTATCATTCTAGTTTCTACATAGTGGAATTTATTTTTGAAGAAACTATTCAAACTTCCTGAACCAGGGTTTACTTTCTGTTGTATATTAATGTGTGTTTTTATATCTGACTGAAAAAATGTATGTCGTTAAATTGATTTCGATCGAAACTTACATCAAGGCACGCATAAAAAATATAGGGTTGCTGTAACATGAAATAACCCTAATTACGTAACATACTATCTATCACAATCTGAATCATTTTGAAGCCTATTGCTAATTCATTGCTTCATAAGTTCGAAAAAATTGTCTACTCAACAACGAAAATAACGCAATGAACGTTGTTGTAACAACTGTGTTGTGTGTAATAACTGTCAAAATGAAACCCATTCCTACTGTTAGTGTGTTACATAATTACCCTGCTGCTTTAACTCGCTCCGCTTTCCGTATGACAACCGCTTTACTCGGTACCTTAATATGAGGTAGTACCGTACTAACCACTTTGGAGTACACGTAGGTTACCAAAGGTACGTACGTATCAGCTTTACGAGTGAATGCAGGAACATACATACACATCTGCATATTCTATGTAGGTACTAGGGCTCCATGAACGTGAGAATGTTCTTATTTATGGCAGGGTTAGTCTCTTGGGTAAAAAGGCCCTAGAGGCCGTCAAGTTTTGCAAAAGTCTGAAAAGCTATAAAAATCGTGAAACATGTTGTCGTTTTTCAGAATTACAAGAGAATAAAAAGGGGTAGTTTTGTTGAGTTGTGCTTGTTTCCAACGTGGTTTGCCTTTGAAATAATTTCGCTGAATTTTCAGAACCGATAAAATAATAACAATAGATCGATTTTAAATTTGGTATTTTTCTTTTATTTCTTAGCGACTAACTAATGAATCTAATTACATAAGTAATTAATTCTAATTAAATACAGAGATAAATAACAACACAACAAAACAAGCATGTAGTTAAGACTAAAAAAACGGTTTTATCAATTTGGAAATCTTCTTCGAATAAAAGCCCAATTAACAGAAATTCAAATTAATAACTGCTCATTAAAAAAGGAGTACCATCACAACTGTGACATCAAAACATTAGAAAATATTTAAATCGGATACTAAAATTAAATGTTACAGTAAGACTTAATTATTAATTAACTTTCAAAATTGGTTTCACTAATCACCCACAAAATTGTCTTTTACGCTTACAGTTTTAGGAAATCCTTTGGCATAACAACGAAATTACTTTGCCGAGTTGTTTTGCGTCATTAAGAAGCTTGTAAGTGACATAAATTGTTTATACCTTCGTCCTAAAATTTTGCAAGAAATCATTTCGCAGATAAGTTAAATTTCTTTTTTAAATTCTCCGATTTACCCTAAACACAATTTTAGAGATCAACCATTTGTATTTTTCACCAAAATTCATAGGTTTATTAGTTTAGCCAAGTATTTAAATATTGACATCTTTGACTTTATATTCGTAAACATGTGTAAGATTTTTTATATTCAAATCATAATTTATTACTAGGACCTACTTAGCTGTGAGGTACTTGCCAATATTGAACACTTAGGTCATCACAAACTCCCAGGACAATCATTTCAGTGTTTCCCAAAAATATCTCCTGCCACTTTTTTGGGCCATCCAGTCATCTAGCTGGAGGGCGTCCCACACTACGCATTCCGATACGCAGTCTCCACTTCAGGACTCGTCCCACGTGTGCTCCACTGGCCATTGGTCCTTCAACAACATGGCCAGCCCTGTGCCACTTCAGCTTGCTTGCAAAATATTGCTTACCTTGCAAAAAAACATACCCACTTCATCAATTGAGAAAGGAAGACATATTACGTGGACCAGCACGTTTCTTTGAATAAGTGTCCAGGGGACAAAATCGATTGCAGCTCGCCGTCCGGTAAGGACCAGGCTCAGGTCGACGGCGCGTTGTGTTCCACGCGCGCCTCAAAGAGATGTCAGCATAATTGACGGGGTCCGATAGGGCCGATGCCTGCCGGGGTCGCGGATTGTTCGAAAGAGTTACCGTGGCCCTGGCGCACAGGCAACTGAAGGAACACGGGTGGGTTTTAGTCAGTAAGAGTCTGACACGCCCTTCCGCTCCGCCCAGAGCGGGAGAGGTCATTTGAAGATTTCCCGCCAAAAAAAAAAAAAAAAAAGTGGACAAAATGGATGTCGTTCGAAGCAAATGGTGACAGGGTATTAGCCCTCCACTTGGTTACATTATTAATCTTTCTAGTTGACACTGCCATATTGCAGGGGAATGTTACCAGCTGCTCCGACGTTTCTTTGTTGTTTCTGTCATATTTTTCACTAAGGGGCCAGTGACTTCAGGAATTTATAATTCATTTTAGGGGGATTTACTCTGAAAAAAAAACGTGTAGTTTTCACCACGGAAAATTAAAGTAATGGTTGAGTTTATATATATAAAATAATTTAACTGGTGAGGGAATAAAAATAATGCTGCCTCACCAAAATAAAGCATATGTAGGGTACATTTTTAAAGATAGTAAGTGATAAAAGTTAGGATGGGGAAAAAAACAGTCTATACCAATTTAGTTATTGGTTACTTATGTGCCTTCAAAATACTGTCAAGAAAATAACGCTCGGTCTGTTCATTGATAGTTAAGTAGCTCAATATTCGTCCAAAAATATCGTCTGCAACACCCAAAGAAGAACATTAACTGATCATTTCTCACATTTCTTCAACAGTGAGAAGAAAGTAAAGTGGAACAAACATTTTTTACAATGTGGACTTAATTAAAAAGGCATTATGAAGTTTGTGGAAAATTTAAAGAAAGAAGGATGAGTTTGATAGTGTTTGGGCAACAAAGGCAGCGGGTTGAGGGACTTAAGACTATTATATCCAAGAAATATAGGTCATATTTACTTAAATACCTAAAATTTTGGGGACTAAAAGGTCGATTTGTCACTTTCTTTCAGATTCTACAAAAAGTACATAAGGGTCAAACTGTCTGGGTTACAAATTCGTTTCTATTGTTGTTAATCAAGGGCATGTACCCTAGCTTAGTTGCTGCGCCTGTGAGAATGGGCCTGAAAGTTAAAAAGAGGCTAAGTTATTAAAAAAAAAAGCGTGCATCATTAGAGGAATGATTTGAGGATTAATAAGATGAATGTGGCCGCTATAGATCGAATTTTGTTGCTTCGTATCTCAATATGAAAGTTTATTAGAAAATTCTAGATACACTTAACGAGGGTGTTTATTGAGCCATTGGTCAAAATTCCTTCTCAATCACGAGATAATATTATTTTAAAGGAGTGGCGCTTGTGGACTCCTGCGGCCCTCTTAAACATGAGTAATTTTCCATGATAACACCCTTTTGAAACCTAATACAATTGTTCTTTTCCATGAAAAAAATATTCTAAATTAGAATAAAAAATATACAAGGTACGGGCGTAAACCCTTCTTTTGAACGGTTAACTTAATCCTTTATAAACACACCTAAGTACTTTAACTCTTGTTTTTTTCATATACTGAGTATAATCCTATTGAATGACAATTTCATCAAATATCAATCAATAGGATTATATGCACTCAGAGGGTTGTATTGATGATTTTAAAGATTATTATTCTATAAATACATACTTGTTCCGGTCGCGAACCATATTTTGTTCAACATACAACCTGACACTGACCTGCAAATTGCAAAAAACGTATTAAAATTTGAATTTCGCGGGCAGCCTGGCGCTTCCCCCTTAAAAGAGATTTTTTAAGGTCGTAACGCGAGTAGTTATTCTTATTTCTATATACCTAAAATAAACTATGACGGTAAATCGCTTATTTCATAGCCTTGTCCTTTAAATTCAAACCAATAATAAAGATTTTTTTTCGAGGCTTTAGTTTATTACCTTTCGATTTCCAACCCGATTTTTAACTGACAATATTTAGTTTATTTTTACTTTTAAAGATGATAATATAATATTTATTAAAAAGATATTGCAACGGTTTGTAAGTTCAGAAACTTTTTCACCACAGCTGCAGCACTTGAAATGGTTAAAATATAATTTTCATTTAGCACTTTTTCCCTACTTTTTCCTGATTTTTTGTTCTAGTGTATCACGTTTTTATTGTGTAATAAAACAATATACAAACAAATAATTTTATCAGTACAGTTCAAAGTAATAATTAAGACAATGATGTTGGCGCCCAACATGGGGTTCAAAATCCCGCGTTGGGCGCCAACATTGTCAAATTTAAATTCTGTTATCTTTGCGGTAAAATGTATGTAATTAAGATAAAGGTTTTAGTCATAACTATATCAACGGTTTCTCTAGTTTTAACGAAAAGCGGAGTAACTACTTTTTTTTTAAATTAGGTATCTTATGTTAGGTAATGAAAAAGTAATACCCCTAAAACGGAAGCCTCACACTCTGAGGATAATCTAAATTAAAATCTATAACAAACAGATCCCAAACCTACCTTCCTTTCCAAATAAATTGTCCAATTAGAAGCATTATGTAAGTAGGTACTTACCTATTAACACAAATCCTAGCACAATAAGACAGGTATCAATATATATATCATCGTAATTATTTCAATGACTTTCATTATCTCAACGTATTTCTCAACTTCGGCGATAAGAGAGCTTTATTCGACTCTTAATGTAAGAGAAATGTTTCTGTTTTATATTTCCGCACCGAGATTTATACTCACATTTACGCTTTAATGCGTCCTTTGTCTCTCTCCCTCGCTTAGGGTGTGAAAGAGATAGGACTGGATTGTTCACGCGTAGGGTAGTTTGCTGTCTGTCAGATATTCAACTGCCCGTCAAATGAGTGATGGGTTTAGGAAAGGGTCTTAGAAGAATTTACTATAATTCAAACTCAAACTCAACTCAACGCATTTATTTCAAATAAACCAATTACAGGCACTTTTGAATTGTCAAGGGGTCGGTCAGTCAGAAAGATGAAGCTAGTTACCCATTCCAAAGCGTAGTAGGTACCTATGGAGAAGAACGGGCAAGAAACTCCATGGACACTCTTTTAAATCAAAAAATGGTTACAAAATATTGATTACATCGTTCATGTTGAAATTATGCATGTGAGAACGATGCAGAACGTTAAAAGCGTCCGTAATAAAAAGACAAAAGCAATTCAAATATTAAATTAAATTAAAATAAGCCGTGGCAGCCAAGAAATGACCAGTCCCCACTGACGGCGCCCGTTCACGAACATGACGCATAGATCAGCACCATTCAGCTCAACCATTTTGAAGGGAACTTAATGATCCAACACACACGCCACCACCAGCGAGACATTAGAGTGAGCATGACAAACTCTCAGCCGCCAGGGCACATTCAAGTCAATGAAAGAAAAACCTATTAAATGGTAGCTTTATAGTAGGTGCATAGTACTCACACATGTGCTATGCAATTATACAATACTAAAACATTGAATTTATACAATGCAAAGATAAGATTTTAAAATCTTCAGCAGCTCCAACAGTAGTTTCAAATGCTAATCAATTATTTTATACGCCCTTGTGGAGCAGGACCAGCGTTGAGCCAAGCATTTTTATCAGCGATGTAATCCCCCAACTTATAATATGCCTGGCTGCATAGTGTGCGTTTTATACAAGATTTGAATTTAGCTTCATTCAGTTGAAGAATATGGGGAGGTATTTTATTGAAACATTTTAAACAGTACCCCATGAAAGATGAGTCTATTATTATATCTATTATTATACTCTAATATTATTGTTATCATCTTGAACCATAAGACCTGGCGTCCAAGATAAAGGCTAGATTAGTATCAGTATCATAAAGTCGCTTTTAAACATATTTTTAAACTATGAAAAAATTATCAATAGTTTAAAAGAATAATAAAAAATCACATCGTGTCTTGCCAGCGAATTCTAAAATTATTCTTTCGTTGAAAAAAAATATTTGTTGTTAGAAAATTTTACCAGAAATGGAAACATATTCGGCATGGTCATTTTCCTTTTTAACCGACTTCAAAAAAGGAGGAGATTGTTTATATATGTTTATATATACATATTTTAATCAGTTGTCGACTGATTTTGAAAATGTTTTGCTTGCGCGATGGTCATTCGTCGCGCGGTAAATTTTATTTACTTTGCTTTGGTAGTTTGTAAGTGAGCTTCAATAATACGCATTTAATCCACTTGGTGTAAGTTGATGATTTTATATAAAACTTCCTGTCACTATTGCTTACATAACAATATACGAATTGGTAATTTTCAAGTTAGATTCTATTAAATGCTGGCCCATTTATGAGCTTGTAAAAATTAGTAGGTTAGCTAGCCTTTGGCCTTCAAAGCCTGTCAAAACTTCACACTCTTCAAGCCTAAAGCAAAGCGTTGTTTATCGATACATCACCATAATAAGTATACCAACGATTATAGTTTGATACATAAGTTACGCAGTAGATAACTCGTGTTTTTCAAATAAAACTTGTCATGATTTCGTTGCGATAATATTTTACACCACCATTAACTTAGCTGGTCTGGTGAATCCATCAGACACTTCACAATGTTGGCACCTAGTAGAAATGATGTAACATCAGAATAGAACGAACATTTGTTAGAAAATCACCAATGGTGGAATTGGTGGTGTACGAATTGCTAGGTGGGGTAGGTACCACGACTAAAAAGTGAAAAAGAAAAATAAAAATAAAATATACAAAAAGAAACACTAAATAACTTTAATTTTGAAAGTCGGTATCTTTGGTTCTGTATTTTCGGTTTTTGCCAACACTTTTCTGCAATTATAGTACATTAGTACAGCGGCCGCCAACAGAAGCATTCATGGACGAACGTAAAATGTGGGCTGAGGCGTAACCGAAGTACACACACGTGATTCCATCAAAGCCTGGTTGCAGAAAGGCTTGTACTTTTATCAAATAATCCGCAGAAATTCAAACTAAGTAAATTAATTATAAAGGACATTGCTCTGCGCCCATACATTGTTCGCCCTGGAACCAAGAGCATCGGAAAATTATGTGTTGTATTGTCTATCATTAGTAAATTCCTATAAGATGGTATATTTATAGCGGACTAGCTAAGGAACAGATAAATTTCAAAAAAAGTATCAGATTTTGAGGTTATAATGGAACCACGAATATTATGGTTTTTCATAACTCCGTGGCTCCGAGTGATTGTTAAGAAACTGAAAAACAATATCCTAATGCATTTAGCTATTTTTATTATAGATCACATAATCTATAAAGTGACCAATCAAAGCAGGACGAATAATATCATTCGGATTCATTTCACTCGGCACGAATCGGATCGCTAGGAGTATTATATTTTCTGTGGATCTGGATCGGATTTACTCTGCTGTTCGTGAAGTCTACGAATGAAAGGCAACAAACGAACAAGTACGGCAGTGATACCTATTAGGTCTTAGTTAAATATCACTGATACTCAAATATTAGTTAAGATATTATAGTATTACTAGACACGACATAACATAACGTTTGGCGAAGGGGGCATTCCGAATTACGCCATAATCACTCACAGCGCTCACATCAATAATTTGCGTTTCGATTTAGATATCACGATTATGACAGCTGCGAGCTGTCAACAATTTGGAACGCTCGTGAATGCGCTCACAGTGCTCACTCAACGTCAACCCCTAACCTTGCACAAGAAAGAAAGACCGACTAGATATTTTCTGGAAAATGCAAGTTCAACGCATTGGCACTTCTGTTTTGTTGGTTGAGATGTATCAGACAAAAGATGCGACTCAAAACAACTCAACATCACAACGCACAACTGTCATTTTTGACAGCGCTTACGATGATATTATTAAAAGGCATGGTCGGCGTTAACGCAAGATGGTGCATGTCATAACGTCATCTATGACGATTCACGGGACATCGTTATCGCGCTCATGCTAATTCGGAACGGGTGTAAGCACGCTCAAATCGATTACAGTGCAATTCGGAACGCACCCGAAGATGGCGGCGATTAATGATTTAGTCGCGTAAAATACTTTTAATGTTCATTTTGTCATTAAGCTAGTCCGTGTTATAAAAGTATTTGCAGCTTATTTAATAAAATAGACAACTAATTATCGTGTATGTCCGATGCTTTTATTGCACAGGGCGATTTTGGACATTGTCTTTTCTGAATCAATGACGAACAACGATAACTTTTCTCGCGCCAATATGTTCATTTGTTTCTTTTTCACTTTAAACAGTTCTATTCGCTAAGCCAGTTCGAGATTTAAATAAAATCTTTGATAAGTTACCTCCTTGGTTGCCTTCGACCCATCGAAGTAAAAAGTTCGTTACATTTTGAAATTACAAGGTAATTTATTCGGCCGCTAAACACGACACATATGGTTTTTCATACTAACATTGCCGGCCGCTGCTCGCATGTATTTGACCAGTACAGTATTTTCGATTTATCTCGAAGAAGGTTGTCAAATAATGCTCGAATTTCCAAGCATTTTTGAGAAAAACTTATTTTTCACCTTAATGTTTTTTTGGAAGTCCGTTGTTGCTTTTGTAAAACGTTTTTTTAATCTAACCTAACCAATTTAAAAAACCTACTTGAAAAAGCATATACTCAGAAATGGACGCTTTCGTTTTTCGTACCCATGATGGATAGATATAGATCGATCGGTAGGAAAAACTGCTCGCATGCGAAATTAGGTTCGACTTAGGATACCTTCATACCATGTTTTCATGACCTCAAAAATTGGAGCGTAGGTACGTACTATTATTTTGTTTACTACTAGCCTATCGTCCTATTATTACAAAGTTTTTTTTCATTATAATATAAGTGAAGATTCAGCCAGCAAGAAAGTATGATGTTGTTAATTGCTTGAATCAATGACATAGCTTATGAAAGGTATTCTCGTGGAATAATAACCTTTAAAAGATTAATTCATGACAGTCCCTTTGACCACCAAATTCCTGATGAAAAAGGAATGTCCATAAATATCAAAATCCTACACTCCCAAAAATTCCTATATTCCTTTTGCCATCGTTTATTCTGTTCACGCTACCCATTCCTTTGTCCACACTCCATTCATTATTCAGTTGTACCACCCACAGTGTGTGATTAGGCCACAATTATCGGATTCCTGCAGATCGAAATAGCCTTTTAGCCATACAGCCACACTTTTAGCCATTCGGACAAAGTGTTCGTGTAATTAGAGCTGCATTAAGAGCAGGTTAATTGTCTGAGGTGAAATATTTAGCAGTGTGTTGTATGCCTTAGCGATTCTGTCTGTGTTAAATACAGGGTTTATGCTTGGAGTCTGATTTAGGTAGTCTGTCGGTAATCTGATAATATATCGATTAAGCCACTTTAAATTTGGTCGCCTATTGCCGTGGGTTAAGAGTTTACAACATGTTAATTATTAATTGTTTGTATTATTTTTAATTTCCCCGTTTATTTTTTTAACACAAATCCAAAACTAATCGTTACGAAGATAAAACCTAGTAGACTGATTTATAGGAAACAAAAAATAATCACCATTTTTAGTATTCAAATTATAATATCAATAAACTGCCAATTTTATTCTTTGCCGCGTGATCTCATCACTCAGACACCAATTTTCTAAAATTGTATTCTTAAAATTCATCTGAAAACGACAAAAAAAGCTATTTAATAAATCTCACAATTTAAATCCCTTTACAACATGAATTCGCCATTTTAAGACGTAAGATAGTCTTCGCTAGGTTCCCCATAGCCAATAATATAGTTTCTTTATCTCGAACTTCTCGAACAAATCTATCATTATTCGTAATAAATCCTAAGCCGCTTTGATAGCAATACTGAGATGAAGAAAGTTTAGATTACTCCAATGAAAGTAATGTTCTGAATCTTCTGCCTACAGCGTTATTCTGTGAACATTCCAGAAGATTTTTTGCTTTTGATTACAGATTAAGCCGCTAGTTTTAGGTATTGCAAAAATAGATACAGGATTTTGGAAGACTTTGGGTGGAATAATATTACACATCTTGCATACCCACTAGCTTAAGCAGCCTATAATGTTCCCACTGCTGGGACACAGGCCTCCTCTCTTTGAGAGGGAGTGGGCTGTAATCCACCACGCGGGCCCAGTGCGGGTTGGTAGATGTCACATGTCTTCGAATTTTTGGTTCTAGGACATGCCGGTTTCCTCACGATGTTTTCCTACCCACTACCTAATTAGATTATGAAATTACCCACATAATTATATTTGCATCTGATAAGATTAATTTCGGTCGATGACACAATTAAACAGACTGATGAATAATTGTTAATAGTCTCATCAGGGATTTAAGATACCAGGAAAACAGAAAAGAGAAGAAAGAAGAAAAATAAAGCAAAAATAAAAATTCTAATGAGAGACAAAGTCGTCCCTTTTCTTGTAAATAGTGACAAAAAATAGGCGTCTTGTATTTATTTAACCATTTATGAACACACATATATATAAACAGACAAGAAGAAAGGAACAGAAAAATAGGTACAAAGGTGACGCTTATTTCTAAAGAAATCTCTTCCAGCATACCTGCGATAGGAGAGTATATTAAAGAGATGAAGACAACGTGTGTAAGAGTGTGTGTGTGTGTTCTTCGTAAATAAAAGCTCTTCTTTCACTAATATTATTATTCGTCACACGCTTGGTGCACTTTCCATTCCTTCCTGATATCCACAACCTTGGCACTGAGTAAACAACAAATTAAGGGAAAGAGAGAGGACTAGTGACCTCACTAGCCCCGGTTACTGAAAGCCTGATCAAGAAATTCGCTGTGAAATATCACTAAATTCTGTATTCCTTGTGATTCAGAAACAACACAAGAAGTGTGTTGAGTGACAGACACGACTCTCTGCAAAGCCAACCTTATTTTAAAATGATGTGTCCTAATAACGGTCGTGTACTGTAAGTACAGTCGACCGCACGTCAATGGTAATATAAACCAGTATAAGCTGGCTTGTTACTTTTTTGAAACTCGGGAGACGTTATTTGATGATTTCCCACCCAAAAAACAAATAAAAGGTAGTACAGCTCATGGTCATAGTAGTAACACATACGAGACGTGCAGTCGACTGCATTAACTTACAATTTGGCAACAGCTTAAATTACATGTTTACAGAAACCAGTAGTACTAGGCTATCATAGGAAACCAGAAATCCTTCCATATTCGCGTACTACGATAGGCCAGCTCATGGTCAATGTGTTACAATCGACAGACGTGCGGTCGACTTACGATTTATCAAGAGTTTAAACTGTATGTTTTCAAAAACCAATAGTACTAGGCTATCATAGAAAAGCAGAAATGCTTCCTTGCTCACGTTTATTAGTTGTTTGTGGTCACCTGTTTTTAAGTTCAAGCCGGGTTTGCGTACACAGTCGTTATTTTTGGCCACAATTGTTTACTAAATGGATGGATGAATGGTTTACTAAATGGATGGATGGATGGTTTACAATGGATTACTAAATACCTACTTCAATTAACCTGAACCATACGGTTCATCCCAAGCATACAGCCCTTGACTCATTTTGTAACGCTTACAGTATAGGAGCTTAATATTCAAAACGATTAAATAAAAAACCGACTTAAATCCAACTAAACTCCAAACTTTCATTTCTATATTAATATAGAAATGAAAGTTTTTTTTTATTAATTATAAAATAGATCCTTTAACACTCGGCAATACTGTACCTTCCCATTAGTGAAAGAATTTTCGGAATTGGATCAGTAGTTTCGAAGCAACTTACAAAGCTACAAAAGTCACAACGTCAAAGTCAAATCATTTATTTCAAATACGCACAATAAAGGCACTAATGAAAAAATTAAAAAAAAAGAAAAGATTCTAGTTGCCCCTTCCAAAGGGTGCAAGGGAACTACGTAGTTTCGTATCGAGAAGAATCAGCAAGAAACTCCACCGTTACTCTTTTAAAATGGTTTACAATATTTTGTTTACATTAATTATTTAATTGTATGTGAAGACGATGCACCTAGAATAAAATTATTAAACCACAAATTTTACCTCTTTAAAATATTAAGTATAGATAGACTAAAGTAACTTGACAAATAATTGGGATTATGTAAGTGGTTTTTGACGTTTTTAACCCTATTAAAATACACTTTTGATGCATTCATTTATACCAGGGATCCAGCACACAGATAGAGTCCTATGTTATGTGATAAGACTTAAAAACTGTCTAAGACAGCTTGGTTTAAAGCAGTTCCATGTCCATCACGTCTTCCTTTAAACCATGACTGCTGACTCTTAACTTTTCTTGAACTTTTAGCGAACCTGATAGCCTAGTAATCTGTGTATTGTTTTTTTGTTTTTACTCAATCACGATTAATCAACGGACTAAATTTGTATGAAATGTGTCACACGTGTTGACTATGTCGTAAATTAACATACAGTATACTTTTTTTCATAATAATGAGAACCTGTAGGATAATTTCAAACTGCCACGTGAACTTAGTCAGAGGTAAAAGCTAGTCCTTAAAATAAAACTTAATTCATTAGCAACCATGAAACCTCTAAGTGTTATAACAAATTACCGTAAAGCAATTTAAAGTCGTATCCCGTGTTTATTTCCACTTTCAAGAGAACAGGTGCTTACTTGAGGTCATAAACTTGATGCAGGCTATGACTTTAATTACAACATTAAACTGTATTACAGTACTTTACTTCAGGAGATAATTGTGCGAACACGTTTTTATAATTAGATGACATACTCCAGCACTTGTCGGGTAGAAATTACTACTCGTATTTGTAATTTTATATTATACTAGCTACCACCCCGGCTTCGTTTGCGTGGTTGTCGATAAAAATTTGCCTATGTCCTACCTCAGTCTTCAAAGTACCCCCATAAGAAATTTCATCAAAATCCCTTCAGCCGTTTAGCCGTGACAGCGTAACAAACACATTCACATTCACTTTTATAATATTACTAGCTATTGCCCGAGGCTTCGTCCGTGGTACAGGGTGATAAGTAGCATATGTCCTTACCCAAGTCATGGTCTATCTCTGCACCATATTTCATTCAAATCCGTTCAGCTGTTTTAGCGTGAAAGCGTAACAAACAAACAAACTCACTTTTTCGCATTCATATTTTTTTAGCCGAATTGTCCTGCTCTTGACCTCAGTCACATCATAATTATATTAGTTAGGATGTTAGGATTAGGATAGTCCCATATTTAGTGTATGTATGTGGGGCTCGTGGGTCAAAGATACGGGTTGATCGAAGGGCTAAGCTACGCTTGCCGCGATCGGTTCGTGGATAGGTGACCATCCATTATATAGGTATAGAGACCCTTCCGTGGCTCAGAAAGCACATTAAGTCGTTTGTCTCGGCTGTCGTTTCTAGATCTTTGACAGCCCTTACGGCGCAACCAGTCCTACCAAGAGTGGCATCTTAACATAACGTATTATCACGCCTGTAATCTCCAATGGGTTACGCAGAGGTGTACCTATAGTATCGTATAGGATAGGGGTATCGTGTTACCCAGTAACTGGGTTGTGGAGGTCAGATAGGCAGTCGCTCCATTTAAAATATCGAAATTCAACTGCATCCGTTGGACTAGAACCCGCCCCAACATAGACTGGAAAAGGTACGCAGATAATTATGACACGTAGATCGTAGCAGGTGGCATTCTGTAGTTTCTGCCTACCCCCATGGGAAGAAGGCGTGAGTTTATATATGTATGCTATTTAAACATGTTGGATTGTTGATGTTTTCAGCAACGCAGAATGAAAATTATGTGAGCTTATATAGATACTGCAGACCCAGAACATGAACACTCATTTTGAGTCCGTACTTAATTTTTTTGTTTATTTTTGTATACTTTCAAAATATTCTTCAGGAGTTCTTGAAGATGGTCTAGAGCCCGAACCGGTCATTAATATAGTTACATTAATGACCCAAATGGTTTAATTTAAAAAGAAATATCTTCACGTGTCCATCAAATATTTCTAAACCAAAGTTTCTTCTATAGATAAGTCAGAACAATCTCTAAGTGTTCGATAGGTTTAAACTATTTAATGTTTTACTATTTTACACCGCAGTTTTCTTTATACTTTCTTGGAGAAAGTTTTATCTTTAACGCGTCCTACGGAGGAGTTCTAATTCTCTTAGATTTGTCGGGAAATGGAGTGAAATCAATAGTTTGAATTTAGTCATTTAGACTAATCCCTGTAATATATAAAAGTTCGTCCAGATTTTTAATACTTTTACATCTTGGTGTCACGAACTAGATCTTGCTTGAGTGACCCTTTGTAATAAAGGTTCTAAATAAATATTTTCCCACAGAATTCGGACTTTCCCACATATCAAATTGAGTATAAGGCTCCAAAACTTGATAATTATCTAAGACAAGCTGACCCGACAGACGTTGTCCTGTCTTAACTATGAATGTCATACGTCGTTTAGTTTTAGTTTTGACTATTGACTAAAACTAAAACTATCGACTCATTTATCAACCGATCCATCTGTGTTAAACGATATTTGCAGCGCGCATTCTGTCAATCGCTGACAGTTATTTCAAACAACTGACAGTTATGTAAAATTAATATTTGCGTTAAGTTTTCTTTAATTTTGTAACGTTCCGATCAACTTCCTTATTTTTTATTTCATAAGATCCTTCTCCTGTCAATAACGAACACAACAAAAAAAAAAAAAGTGAAATCGGTCCAGCCGTTCACGCGTGATGGCGTGACCAAGGGAAATAGGGATTAATTTTTATATATATGTATATATAGATTCTGATGAATTCAAGTTAGTAAAACGTTTTGCTAAAAAAAATCACTTTGATTTCATTGTAAGGGAACTCTTTAGAGGGCCGAGGGTCGTTTTCGAGCAAATGCTTGCTCGAAAACAATCGTTTTTGAGTAGCGCTATATGAAAAGTAATCTGTAGCAATAATAGGAACTGCTCGATGTGATTTTAGTAGCTCTTGCTTCATAAACTATTATTGTATCGTAGAGTATTCTAATATATTCTATCGTTTTTATTGTTACTGATGTAAACTTAAAGTAACATAAATGATATGGAATATTAACTAGTAGGTACGTATGTTGCTGTGAGGTCAATATCACCGTAAGGTCTATAATTCGTCAATCAAAATCGTCAGGGCACAAGGCTAAGTGAATGAACTACGTATCAACCTACTTAATTTTTTTTAAACGACTTCAAAAAGTAGGAGATTCTCAATTCATCTGTTTTTTTTTAATATGTTTGTTACGTGATAGGTATCTCCGGCAATTGTGGATGGATTTCTAATTTTCTTTTGTTATTGGATATATTATGCCTTAGGAGAAGTCCCATATAAATTTTATTAACTTTGCTTTGGTACTTTTTCAGTTAGCTTCAATAATACTATATGTATTTTTCCACTTAGTATATATTGATGATGTTTTATGAAGTTCCTGTCATTATTATTTACATATCAAGTAGTGGTATACGATTTATGTGGGGTAGGTACCACAACTAAAAAGTGAAAAATAAAAATATTTTTACGAAAAAAAACTGAATTCCAAAAAAAATCACCTCTAAGTGAAAAATAACTTAAATTTCGGAAGTCGGTGGCAAAAAACGAAAATACACAAAAACAAAGACACCGACTTCCGAAATTAAAGTTATTTTTCACTTAGTAGTGTTTTTTTTTGGAAGTCGGCTGTTTTTCTTTTTCACACCACCTTGGACCTGCTCACTAATGTCAAATTATAATGTTATGCAGACCTATTCTAACGCACCCATGACAAAAGACACTGCTTTATCCCCTCAGTGAATAATCTTCTATTATACATACGGGGCGACTTCAGTTTCGAAGAGCAATGATAATTATGTTTTTTTTAATAATTTAGCTCTCTAGGGCTCTTATAAGAACAACCAACCTCTTTTGGAAGCTCACTCGTAAATAACTGATAGGATTTAAACGTCATACAATTTTTTTAAATTGGAGTACATGAAAATCTTTGTGCACGCGGTTCGGTTGTGGAATTCATTTCCACCTGACATTAGGAACTGCCAAACTGTTGCAGTATTTAAAAAAAGAGTGAAAGAACGCTATCTTTCCACTTTGTCATAATTGCATAATATGTATTTATTATTTAAATTACATTATAATTGTATTTATATTATAGTGATATTTATTTTAGAAGTATGTATGTAAGTATATTCTCATGATACGAGTACATGTTTATATTTAACTTGGAGAATTGTTTTAGATTTTTTGTATTTTGTTTTACTTCTACTCTTACGTTGTCTACATCTCATTTAATATACTCTCCTATATAGCAGATATGCTGGAAGAGATTTTTTTACAAATAAGCATAAACTTTGAACGTACTTTTCTGTTCCTTTCTTCCTGTTTGTTTATTAAATAAATAAATGAAATCTAAAGAGATTATAAAAATATATGGAAAAGAGTTCTGAAAAATTCTGTCTCCTTTAATACGGTCCGAGGATAATATAAAAATCTGATAATTACCTTAATCACCCTGCGTCATATTACGTAAAACTTATTCACTCTAAATTCCTAATTTAACACTTCATAGTATCACCAGCAAATGGTAATTTGTAAACCCCTTATCGCAGTTATAATGGACATAAGAGTTCCATAGTCATTAGCCCTGCTATTGGCTCGGCATACATGACAGCTAACGACTTAATAAATTACTAGTGTTGTTGATAGTGGAGGGACAATTATGGTACTTATCTTCATTGGTTTGTGTGATAGTCAATCAGGTGGTCTATTCTCTAAAATCTCACCATAGAAACGTAGGTGAAGTGAGCTTAAAGTGAGCTGCCGCTCTATTCTGTAAAATCTCACCGTAAAAATGTAGGTGAAGTGAGCTTAAAGTGAGCTGCCGCTCTATTCTGTAAAATCTCACCATAGAAACGTAGGTGAAGTGAGCTTAAAATGAGCTGCCGTTCTATTCTGTAAAATCTCACCGTAGAAACGTAGCTGAAGTGAGCTTAAAGTGAGCTGCCGGTCTATTCTGCAAAATCTCATAGTAATAACGTAAGTGAAGTGAGCTTAAAGTGAGCTGCCGATCTATTCTGTAAAAATCTCACCGTGAAAACGTAGGTGAAGTGAGCTTAAAGTGAGCTGCCGGTCTATTCTGTAAAAATCTCACCGTGACAAAGTAGGTGAAGAGAGCTGTCATTCCGCCTGATGCTAGGGATTGACACTTTGACAGATAACTTCACCTATAGTCTATTCGCGTTAAGAAAATAGTGACTCATAAGTGCAACTGCAAAATACTACTATAATCTGTACTACTATATCCGTACTATCTGAAGGGCTTTCTTCAAATGGTCAATGTGAACACGGCGTCAAGGGGCGTGGCTAAGCTGAGTGACATCAATGAGTCACTATTTTCTTAACGCGAATAGACTATAAGTTTTCATGGTGAGATTTTTACAGAATAGCACCGCAGTATTTTTGTTATTTTTAAAAGATTGATTTGAGGCAAGATGTGGCGAGGTAGAAAATCCTATATGCCACATGGCATGTAAGTCAATAAAACAAAACTAATTTCAGACAATATTTCACCTGTCGTACCCTGCCAGTTCAAGTAACTGGCTAAACCAGAAAAAAGCGTTAGGGCCGCTCATTATATATTTTCTAGTATTAGTTTTATTTTATTTTTTATTGTGTTCTACCCAGCGTGTGCTAACTAAGCTAAAAAAAAGGACTATAACCATCTTCGCATTATTGCCTTTCTAATTTATGGTTTGAAAGTTTAATAACGGACATAGGTAGAAACAATTTTTGTATTTTATATGTATAGATTTTGTGGTGTATAATAAAGAATATATAAATAAAAGAATAAAGCAAATAATTTCCTTTCATCCCTTCGTAAATAAAGCTTCAAGCAACATTATTACAGACTTTGAAGTCACTTGCAGTTGGATTTACGTTTTTTAAATAAAAAATGGTGACTTTAATTGCGAACAGGTTGTCATTACAAGGAAAAAGAATCTCGATTTGCCGTAGGCGAGGAATTTTTGTTTTTGTAGAATAAATTAATGTGGACGGGAATTTATTTTTTTTTGGTCCGTAAAGTTGGTTCTTACCTCCTTAACATAATAACATAACATGACGCCTGTATTCCCCGAAGGGTTAAGCAGAGGTGCACCTATAGTACAACCACATTTCGCCAGTTATGATGAAGTCCCATGTAATAGGGAGCGAGCCTATTGCCATCAACCATGCGTGCACTGATTGGACAGGTCCACTCAATCTGTGTGGTTCTTTCCTCAAAAGACCATTTCAGATACCAATCTACATGGTCTTCACATGATTTGACCAAGATTATGTCTGGACTTTAAAAGAGACTGTGACCTCTGAGTTTGTTTCGGCCTTTCTTCTCAGAGTAGTCAGATAGGAAACGCCGACCTCATCTAGTTTAAAAATATGATTGACGTGTAAAAGTGTTTGTACAAACCTACTTACAGAAATAAAATCATTTATCATTTATCATTAACCGGACACAAATCCAGACTACAGACTGCTACTGAGAAATTCCAGATGGAAAAACCCAACAACACTTTGCCCGATCCGGGAATCGAACCCAGGACCTCATTCTCAGCAGTAGCGCTTGCGACCACTAGACCAACGAGGCAGTCACTTAGCTACTTAGTGAAATGCATGATAGTGACCCATAAATTTGTATATTTATTTATTAAAACTTTATGCACAAGTAAAAAATACTGTACAAAGGTGGACTTAATGCCTGAGGCATTTGCTACCAGTCAGCCTCATTTTATTTAAAGTTTCATTACCAAGAAAATACAAATTAATAGTACTCTACTCTGTTATGAACCTCTACTGCCCCTCTAGCCTCGGGGTCGGCATGACTGCTGAGGGTGAGGTTCGATTCCTAGGTCAGGCAAAGTGTTATTGAGTGTTTTCATTAGGAATTTCTCAGTAGCAGCCCGGAGTTTGGAATGAAGTTGGTGGTGTGATATCCCCGTGCCTTGGAAAGTACGTAAAGCCGTTGGTCCTGCGCCTGATCTCTCCCCGGTCGTGTCGGAATGCCATCCCATTGGACTATATGAGAGTAAAGGAACAGAGAGTGCACCGATTTGCGCACTCACTTGCGCACTATAATATCTCCTGCATACCTGGCTAATCTTCGTTGAGATTGGCCACCGTGACCGAAAACGGTCGTAAAGATTTTTGTTTTTTTTTTACAAACATTTCTGTCTGTTTATTTGTCATGACTGTCTTTGTTGTGTTATGAGAAATTATGTACCGTAATATCATGAATGTCGATAAAAAACAAAGTATCAACATATAAAAGAATCAACAAAAAGCCACCACAGAAAAACAAATAGTGAAAAACAAAAGCAACCGAAACAAATACCTCCAGGTTTTATCGTAAGCGAAAACAATCCGGATTCACTGACAACTCGATACACACGTTGAAGAGTTACAGACATGACTTGACACGAGTCTATCCGACCGTCAGCGAATGCTCACGGAAATAGATTCAACTGCACAAAGAATATTGTAGGTATACAGATCGCTGATTGGTTGGAAAGGAGAATATGGCTGTGGTTTTCCGGTTTTAATATTGGAGCTCGGTTTTTATTTGAAAAATCCTTTACCATTTTTTTTATTGCTGTTTTGGTTATGAAACATTATACCTAATAGTATTTATGTTGAGCAATTTACTAAGCTTGAAAACATGCCAAAACAAGTTATGTATATTAATGGCTTGTTTCACCAAGTCCTTATAAATTCCGATTAACGTATGTGGTAAAGAAGTTATTTAAAACTGTTGAAATAATAGACAAAATATTCTTCATTCATATTTTTCGTATCGTATTTATGGTCAAAGTGGCACTTGAAGGGCCTTAAGGTGGACGTTTATAAGGGTTCAAATAAAATACATGGGGCATCTACAACGCCACATGCGAGATACGCATCGCACTGACGTCACGCAAAATCCTACATCGCGCAAGCAGAGTTTACCGCGCAACTGGCATATAATTATACAACATCCCGACATCAATCGTCGGGCAATTGCCCGCAAGACACGACACCTTTCTGGTCGAAGGATCATCCCTTTTCTATGGAGGATGGGTGAACTTTACACCCTGTTCCTCATACCTCTATAATACTAATTCTAGGTTGTTTTATGCAACCCAAAAAATAATGCAAACATTGCTTAAACACATTTTACGTAGGCCATAAGGTGTGTCCATGAATATTTTACTACCGTCTTTCGGACACAATAAGGAAGTAAAAACATCCGAAGCCGATGTAACATGCCCATCAATGTAACGAATAAAGCGGTTTTCTAAACAAACAAACTTTCTGGGCAAAACAAGCTAAAAGTAAACCAACCTCCTTTGGTTAAGTTTCAATTATCTAACTAAACTAATGTTGGTCCAAAGTTCTTTGTTTAAAAATAATAGCGTAACGATTTTCGAAATTCATAATTGACAGCTGGACGATGCTTTTAACTGTCAATTTTGAATTTCGATTACATAATAATCGACGAAATTAATAGATTCTACTTTACTGTCCTTTTATAGCTTTTGAGGTATATTTTCACAAAATGCAACTTTGTCAAGCTCACGTAGGTATTTATCTTTCCCCTCTTTATATAAGCCATTTCATATTTTCCTGTAAAAGATACGAATATTGAAGAATTTAGTAAATATAAGGGAAAGAGTCTATCTTTTATACCACGTAGACGGCTATAGCAAAATCGATTTGTAGGCACACGTTGCTACTGTTACCACAGTGTGTTACCGTCCTTATTGGCTGAAGTAAATATATATAACACACACACACACATAATAGATGCCTGAGGTCATCGGAAAACTTAAAACTAGAGATGCCGAGGCATTCCACCAGTTTTTATGACAAGTCTTTTGCAGTTCAAGCTGTACGGTTATGGAATGCCTTGCCCATGTCGATAAGGCGTGCTCAATCTTTGTCCACTTTTAAAATACTGGTTAAAAAACACTTTCTCTCTCCTTAAACATTGTCATTACATTTAGTTTCCTTACTCTTGTTTCATGTTTATTATTGTATATATTATATTATGTAGATAGGTATATGTTTTATGTATGTATGTATTTGTTGTATATGTAAATGGTACACCACTGACTACCTGCATTATTGTCTCTCCTTCTACCTTGAATCCATCCAAAGGTTGTCTGTAAAAGAACGCTTTTAGCGATAAGACCGCCCATTGTGTCACCCTATGTAAAATTTCTACATTTATATCTGTAATTTTTATGGTGTACATAATAAAAAGTATTCTATTCTATTCTATTCTATATTAATAATTAACAAAATCTGTTATTTTATTCCGTTGATTAGGTGTGCGTTGTAAAATAGTTCTGTTTAGTTTAGGAAATGCAATGCTTAAATATAAAAAATATTTTAGGTTAGGAATCAAAACTTTACCAAGTTACTTGCTACTTGTTGTTACTTGTTTTAAAATACTAAATTAAAAATGTGCCTGTAACTAATAAACTCAATAAAATTCAAGCAAGATTTAGTATTTTAAAATCTAACTAAAATCTTAAAATTCATTCATTCACTGACCGACAACACACCTTGTAAACCGTTGGTCTAGAATCATGACATTTTGCGCAAGAGTTCCTTAAATGTATACCTACCACAGTGAAGATGACTACTAAAAAAATATTTTTGGAGATTCATCCCCTTGTACCGGTATCAACATCGCCACATGCGTGCTACACGCCATACTGACGTCACACAAAACCTGCATCGCGCAAGCAGAGTTTACCGCGCGACTAGCATATATACAAACTCTCAACATCAACCGTCGGGCAATTGCCCGCCAAACACAACACCCGTCTGATCGGAGGATCCTCCCGTTTTCCATAGAGTATGAGTGAGCTTTACACCCTGTTCCTCATACCTCTATACTGGTGACCCCAAACTTGAACGTCGACGTTAACGGGTGTCGTGTCTGGTGGGAAACTGCCCGACGGTTGATGTCGGGACGTTGTATATATGCTAGTCGCGCGGTAAACTCTGCCTGCACGATGCAAGATTTGCGTGACGTCAGTATGACGTGTAGCTCGCATGTGGCGATGTTGATACCGCTACACCCTAAAGGGATTAAAAAGGGGATGAAAGTTATAGAAGTTCATTATTTTTGCCGATGGTAAATCCCATCGAGCATTGTTATTACAATAAAAAAATATTAGAATGAATTACTAAAAAACATTCTCAAAAAGTCGTATTGGGTGCGGATTAACGTGTTTACATGTTGGTCTAGCCGGGTTCGACACGTGTCACCCGAATACTGACAGGAATTATGAGCTCATTGATATCTGTCGACTGACTGATCCTCTTATGGATGTAGCATCAATATTTTGAAGCTCTAAGGGGGAAACGCCAGGTTGCCCGCGAAATAAAAAAAATCTTACGTTTTTGTAATTTGCAGGTTAGTGTCAGGTTGTATGTTAAACAAAATATGATTCGCGACTGTAACAAGTATATATTTATAGAATTATAATCATTAAAATCATCAATACAACCCTCTAAGTTCATATAATCCTATTGAATGATAATTTCATAAAATAAATGGCAATAGGATATTATGAACTTAGAGAGTTGTATTGGTTAATTTTGATCATATTTCTGTAAATACATACTTGTTACGGTCAATTTAAAAACGTAAAAAAAAAAGTGGGTAACCTGGCGCTTCCCCGTTCGATTCCCGTTTAAAATGATAAGATACTAGCTCTCGCCCGAGGCTTCGCTCGCGTGGAGATCAGAAATTATCCCACGGGAACTTACTACCGGAATAAAAAGTATTCTATGTCCAAAATATGAACTACTTGTGACCAAAATTTCATTCAATTCCAAATCTTTTCAGCCGTTTCTGCGTGATTGAGTAATAAACATACAAAGTTTTATCCTAGTATCCTACTTCCTACTTGCATTATAAATGTGAAAGTTTGTGAGGATGGATGGATGGTTGGATGTTTGTTACTCTTTCACGCAAAAACTGCTGAACGAATTTGGATGGAATTTGGAACACAGATAGTTTATAACCTGGATTAACACGTAGGATACTTTTTATCCCGGTAATACGTTCCCGTGGGATAATTTCTGACATCCACGTAGGCGAAGCCGCGGGCAAAGCTAGTAATACGAGTATTATTTATTAAGATTTCGTTAGTAGTTACACTGGTCCGAGTTTAGGAGCTGTTTTTGTGTAGTATTTCTGGTAGTCCACAAATGCCATACACAGCGGCTGATTGTACTCTTAAGTCTTCTGTATCCTGCCCTAATGCCAATTATTTAAAGCTTGACGATGTAATAATTATTTAATTATATTTAATCCTTCTTTTACAACTCTCGATCAGCTATCACCTCAGCATTCACCTTTTCGTTGTTACCAAAGTACCTAATCTAATCTAGGTATTACTTACGTAACGGCCAAAACGGCTCTTATCTCAGCATTATGTTGACATAGAGCCGTTTTGGCCTAGTACAGTTTTTTAGTTTTCATGATCTTGTTAGTTTTTGAAGATTTTTTTTTTTATTGTAGCGTTTTGCAAATATTAGATAAGAGCCGTTTTGGCCTCGCGCAGGTATATATTTTTGGTTTTAATGTCCTTTTCATTGTTTGCGTTTCCTTTACATGTCACAAATAAAATGTTTTTATTTCTTTTCGTTATATCTTTTAATGCAAAACCGTAATAAAACATTACCTACAGTATAGGGCAACATGTCATTATTTATCGCAAAACTTTTGATTTCCTGTTCCGTTTTGATGCCTGAATACGGTCCCCTACCGTTGAATAAACAATTACTCACATTACACATGCGTATTGAGGTGTTTGCACAATTACGAATGTGAAATCCGCGCTGATTGCGCATTTATTAAAACTTCAACCAATCAGAACTGCTCCACACTTTGACATGTACGAGTAACATCATCTAAACTCGAGGAACTTATTAAGACTTGTTTAAAATGAGAACGTGTATAAAAATACCCGTAATGAAGCCGAGAGTCACTTGTTTTCCGTGTTATTATGATATTTTTTGTACTGGACCATACCTGGAAACCTTCTGGTTACGGAGATATTGAAGGTCAAAGTTTCAACTATTTTTGACGTATTCTTACGAAAACATGTTTTAAATATTTTAACTTACCGTTACATACACGCAAATATTTTGCGTGTGTTACATTGCGCACTACCGTAAACAGCGAATTTTCACACCAAAAATAAAAGTCGTTTACCAGGATTTATTTTTGCACAAAGTTACTTAGTTTGATGTACAGAATGCAAAGATGGCGGCTTCGGGATAGATCTTTTTACACCCGGTATAGATATAAAAGTCAACGCATACTACTAATAAAAGATCTTATCAAAAAACTCGGAGAACAGCCAAAAAGTCACTGTCAAGAAGTTAAGTCACAAAGTGTAATTATTCATTTAAATTCAAGATGGCAAGATGAGCCTGCTGCCATAATTGCCTTTCATCTGTTCAAGATAATCTAGTCTTGTGGTACCTAAGCATTTAAAAACCTTCATACGCGACCTCCACAAATGCCCGCAGATATGAACACAACCTATTCTGAAACTCCCACACTTGATCCACGTATGACATTTTTATTCAGGTGCCTCCCTATTAAGGATAATTGGGATCTATTCAACAGACAGTCGTCACGCACGAGCCTGAGATAAATACGATTACGGAGACGCCATATTTCGGTTGTAAATATGATTAATAAGAGGAAATGTAGCGAGAAATAGCGTTAGTTAATTATTAAATGGGATCTCAAAGGGATCTCTGCGGAATTATGTTTCATGGGAGTATAATATGAAATTTAAGACCCATAATGGAGATGACTATAAAATTCATAACGGCTTTACAACATGTGAGATCTGGAACGCAGCTTTAAGACTGCCTTACTCACTCGCACTTATTTTGCGTTCTCTTTCTGTCATTCTCTTAGATAAAGATCACGTCATTTGTGTGGCTCTGTATTAAATAAATACTTATTAATTAATTAACGTAATTATTGAAGATACAACACAACATAACATTCATATTTTTTACTAAACTACGTAGTAATCTCTACGTTCTGAAACACATTACAAAAAATCGGAACCATACAGCCTATCGAAGCTATAATAAATGAATTCAGCAATTTACAACATATTCTTGACTTAAATTGACATTTCAAATATAGAACCACCAATTAAGCAATAACAAACCGATTGTGAATTCCAAATCCCAATCACAAATTCAATTCTACACAAATATTTGTCGTGTGTGCTTGGGACAAACATTTTATTCCAACATTGAAATTCAAACGTGTGGAAGTTTTGAATACACACGAAGAAACACGTTACAAGGGCAAACATGACGAATGTGATACCCATACTGGTAACAGATCAAAAGGAAAAATAGTGAAAGTAGAGGCTTATGAAGTGAAAAAGCGTTTCAAAGTAGAATTTTCAACGAATTCATTGAATAAATTAACGTAAAAGTGCTTACATAACCACTAGCTGCGATTACCAATTCGTTGGCGAAGCGAGACAATAGTGGTGGACTTGGTCTTATTCATTAGAGTGGATTAGAGATGACCCTGGGTAACCTACAGCGTTGGTACATACTAGGTTTTCTTAAGATAGAAGCCAAAACTGTAAAGTTTTTTTTAAATTAATAATCTGTAGGTTTAAGTTCATTTGCACTGTTTAAAAAAATAATACTAATATACTGAGACATTTCCACACACACACATTTTGACATTTTGACATTTGATATTTGACATTTTCGAGAATTAGAAAAACGGACAAATAAAAGATATTTTAGAAGTATTATCCTTCAAGTAGATTACTTTGTCCTTAATAATGTCATCCTACTAAAGAATTACCTATTTCAATTTTATTTTATTTCAACATGCCTATAAACTTTAAGTACTCTCCTTCATAAATAAAACAAAAATACTATCAGCTTCTAAATCACGATCTTGATAGTTTTATGAACGATAAAATGAAGCCTCACTTAGGTAGTACAGAGAATACAGATACAAAATAAATGGCTACAGAAGTTCGGCTCCTTCCGGACTTGTCTGGACTCGGACATGTCCGGCTTTTTGACCCCGCGTCCGGACTTTGTCTGGCCATTGTCTGGATTTTATTTTAGAATATAAAAGTAATTAAGTATTTCAATACTTTAACAAGAAATATTAAAAGTAGAATATCCGCACAAAATGTTCCGCTTTCTGTCAGAAGTTTTCAAATTTCGAAATGGTAACCCAACTCGCAACTTGTATTTGAGCGAGATAGACCGACATCGCCGTATGTGCGCGTCTGTGTGCAAGTTTGCGTGCGCCTGATACCGCTCGTTGTACGGAAATAACCTTCTGTACCTATTTATTTTGTGGTATTGTAGTACAGATCTAGGTCATAATGAGCGGTGCTTGGCTCGTCAGAACTTGTCGAAGAGGACCAATTTAGCTTTCAACTACAGCGGTATTTGCTTGTTTTTATTTACTGGCTAAGGATGTATAAAAAAAAAAATTAAGATAATAATATTTGCACAGTTTGATTGTGCCAATACTTTTGCAGTTCCAATTTTGAAACGTAATTGTCAGCGAATTCTAGATCAATTGGATGTTCCCATAATTTTCATTTGCCTCATCATCAGCCCAGCAGCAGCACTGTCGGACAAAGGCCTCTCCAATTGCACGCTATTCATCTTGATTCTCGGCAACACTCATCCAGCTGTTACCAGCCACCCTGCAAAGATCGTCGCTTCACCTAACCTGAGGGCGTCCAACCTTACGTTTGCCAATTCGCGATCTTCACTCAAGAACACGTCTACCCCAACGGTCATCGGTTCTACGGCTAATATGGCCGGCCATTGCCACTTCAGCTTACTTATTCTGTGAGTTATGTCGACAAATTTGGTTCTCTTTCGTGTTGACCTAATATAATAAAATATAAAAAAACATGACTATACTGTAGTTGCCATGACGTATCCCTCACCTCTAATAATAGGAAAAACAAAACGCTATCGCGAACTAGTCGTCACCGGTAACCGTCAGCGTGTCACTGAGGCATACAATATCGCTATTGTTCCATCCTATGGTCTATGGTTTACCATTTCTATTCAGATGCTTCATTTTAACGAAGCAGTTGTGCTTGTTAGCGGCTCTGACAATTAGTCTTCTCAAAGAACTGCTGTTTTTAGTTATATTGTTTGGGGATGTTTTAGAAAATAAATTCGTAAATAGCAGATATACTGGACGGCAGATATGACGAGGAGACTAAGGACAAGTTCAGCTAAATAATTTTGGGCTTCGAGCGTGGATGAGTAAAGTTCCGTATGGTCTGCTCCAAAAGTAGGTAGTTGATGATAATGTAAACAAACGCGTAAAAATGTTCAAATAATAAAATCAAACCACTCAATTTGTAAGTGGTGACGTGATTTCCTCTAACTCGTTTTTTTCTGAAGGGACCGTTTCTGACTCTGCCGTTTTTCTAGATGAAAGCTACACAGAGATTGTTTCTCCGTGTAACCTTTATCTGCAATTCTACATCATTTTTAGTACCGGACCATTATTTTAAGAACTTTTGCGTGTTAATCTTAGTCTCATTGTTAAAAAAAAAAACTTCTTTCTTACCCATATGTTTGAAAAGCGACTTGAGTTTGAAGTTTCTTTCAATACAGAAAATTGGCCTTCAGCTATTTAGTAGGTAAAGACCATAAAAATTCATTTCAGTTATAGAAAGTTTCTATTCGGCTCAACACTTCCTTACAACAAGCGATTGAACAAACTAATTACAAGATGACGACACAGGCTTATCCTGATTGGCTGTCATGAACTCGAATTAATGAAGGAGGCTTGAAAAGTGTCAGCGGTGTCATAATGTTCGCCTAGCACTTGGGTAATAATTTTAGGTTGAAACATTCTGCTTGAAGCTGTTGTGAAGAGTAGGTACATCCGTACATTGTTAGAGATGCAGGATGGACCATGAGCTTGTTTCCTTTAGTTTCTATTTAGATGTTTTCTTAAGTTTTTAGGGTTTTTTTTTATGGGTTTGCTCTTGACTCTAGTTTAGGTCAGAGATGACAGAGACAAAGTCGACGTTGGAGTAAGCTTACCCAGAAGAAGCCTGTTCACTCTCACTTTGAAGAGATTTGGGTTGTTTGCGGTCGGAAACACAGGCGCTGGTAGAGAATTCCACTCTATTGCTGTGCGCATTATAAAAGATGTTTGGAAGCGCTTAGTGTGAATTGGTGGAATAGCAACTAGGTAGAGATTGTAACTTGCAGTGCGCCTAGATGTCCGATGGTAGAAGAAGACCGGTGCAATGAGGTCGTGGAGTTCTTGGGCACACTCACCGAAGTACAATCTGTAAAAGACCGACAATCAGGCAACCTTGTGGCGATGAGCCAAGCTGTGAAGCTTAGCATCCACCAGTTTTATGTCGCCAATGAGTCTCTTAGCTCTGCGTTCCACCGAGTCAAGCGCGGCAAGTTGGTTGGTTGGTTGGTTTGGTTTTGGTCGTTGGTAAGTTGGTTGGTTTATTGTGTATTTGACATCTCTCGGGATGTGGGGTCCCGGACCTTTGGAAGGCGTACGAGGGACCGAAGCCAACTCGCAGAGGCCCGTTAGACGTTTTCAATGAAATGAGGCATCAACCGATGATTATCACTGTTCGCACTATGCAAGTGCACCGAACGACAACTCCCGGTTGGTGTAGGACTATTGCAGGATATGGAAATTAAGGTTTTGGACTATGGATTTGGGTGGCTAAAGTGGACAAGTTGCCTAAAACTGTGGAAGGACTGGCCCCAACCTGACCAATGCCAGGGGGTGACTTGCACACTCAACAATGGGCCCCCGGAAACTGTCGTTAGCACTTAGTGACGCAGTGACAAGGGGGCAACATATCCTGGTGTACTTGAGGAGTGGAAAGGTATTCCACGGCTATCGGGACCATGCCAAAGCCTGGAAGAGGGTCAAGATCCCTACCCAGAACTTAGAGGAATACTTTCTTCCGCTGAGCACGTTTGCTCTCGCGAATCTCCGCTTAAGCCGGTCAATAAAAGCAGGAAAGAGGCGGGAGCTCTGTTCCTCGTCAGTGTTCACAGTTCAGATTAGGAGCAAGAATTCTACCGGCAGATGTAGTCCTTGGGGTCGCTACTGCTCAACAGTTCGCCACAAGCTGCTCTGCGGGGAATTATCATTATTATTTTGAGTCTGTTATGTCTCACTGCAGGGCAAAGACCTCACTTCCGGCTTTCCAGTTGTCTTGATCTTTTGCAATTAGGGCCCAATCCTTTAGGTAATGTTCTTACTTGTCACGCCATCTCCTTCCCCCTTAGGAACTAATTAACTAATCATTAGATTAATAAATGTTTGTTTGTAAGTTCTACGACTGACAAGAATGATACTTGAGTAGCTACTCTCGACACACTCACTGCCTTGGGGAAACTTTTCACCACAGCATGGGCTATTTTATTTTAGCTCATGCCTATTCGACAGCATCAAATAAAAAACCGGCCAAGTGCGTGTCGGACCACGCACAATGACGGGTTGCGTAGTTGGGATGAATTTACCGTGCTACCGGGATGAAAAATCTACGTTCCTTATAACAACAGCTATCTGCCAGTGAAAATCCTGTCAAAATCGGTCCAGCCGTTTTGGAGATACAGAAAAAGCAAAAATATAAAAAATATATAAAGGTATATAAGTACCGTATATACATTCATATGCATTTAGTAAACAGCTGTTATTTTGACATTACAAACAGAAATTTCAGTTTGATTTATTTGTATAGATTAGTACAGTAAACTACATATTAAAAAATAAAATGTATTAATTACATGAGATTTAGCTTTTAGATTTAGGGAGAAGAGTTCAGAAGACTGATAAAATCAAATTTTTCAAAGCTTTCTCTCTCCTACTATTTTCCTGCGCCTGACATTGTCCATAATGATCACAAATATAATTTTAATTTACCACCTAAGTACACATTGTGGAATGCAAACTATTGGGTATTGAGTATCGGAAAGTAAATCTGAATCTGTCACTCAATCAAGCATTTTATACGGTTGCAATCAAGTTCCATAACAGAATGAAACATGTCAATACTGTTCCATATTTCGAACGTTTGGCTTTGACCGTAAAACGGTATGAAATCTCTCGTCTGTTTGCTGACCCATGTAGGGTAGGCAGTGCAAGTTATATGAAAAGTACAATTTGTCCAATTGTTTTTTTTTAATACTAATGATATATTTTTGCATATGTACTGATCTGACATATCATATCAGACAATAATAACAATTATTAAAAATTATCAGATTGTACAATTATGTCAACTGAGAGTACCGACTGCCTCTGCGTGAATAACGTAATGAAAACATCTAATACAAGTGTGAAAATTAAATCCCTTTTACCTATTTATACCATTTTTTTTTAAGTTAATAATTTTGTGTAGTTTTTAACTTGTGCTTTAAGCATTAAATAACTAAATAAACATGATAAATGATTACCCTGTTGATTTTTAAACATATATTTATTTATTAACTTAGGGCTCCCACACAAAACTGCGATGCGATGCGATACGACGCCGCATTGCAGGAATCGTCCTGAAGCTACGTCCTGCTAGCTCGCAGATTTTCGCAATGCGATGCGAATTCGCAGTTTTGTGTGGCAGCCCTTAACACGAAAAGTATATCGTTATTTTTTGTAACTAATATATATTATTTCTCACATGACAACGCTGCCGTCAGCCGTCAACGTCCCACTTCAAACATAGCCAATCGGATTACGTTTTTCGTCGGGTTCCTTTCTGAACAAAACATTGCCCGGGCATTCTGTGTTCGCGTATATTGCCCGGACACAATGTATATTGCTCGTATATTGCTCGGTTTTTGGACAAGGGATAGACAGATGATGTTAAAATTGGGTCAAGGGCTGTGTTAGACTGTAATAGATATGGATTAATAGGGAAGTTTATTAATAGGAAAAGAATAATAGGGATGTTTATATTTTTAAATAAAAATATATTTCGTAAAAACAAAACATTATTGTCTAGATGTTGTTTTTTTTTTTTTCTTTATTGTGGAAAAGTTCAGCTAGGTATTCTGAATAATTTTCTAAGACGTGATATATAAATTCAAATATTTTTAAAGCTTTCTACTCAGCCGTATGTTTATGACTATTTAAATTTTACTATCGTAGTTAATATTATTTGTAAGTATTTTATATCTATTTTTATATTCTTAGCACATTTGAATTTATCTGCACCTTACCCTATGATGTATATTTAAATTATTATTATGTTAGTTTTAATATGGTACTTCAAATCATTTTGCACTGCATGTTTTCATTTTCTTTCACTTGTAAAAGCACTTTTACCATCAAACATTTTAAAACCTATCATTTTGTATTTTGGTATAGAACGTAACCTGGAATTTGAATTTTTTGCTAGCACTCAGCTTTGAGAAATTAAAACTAAATCTACAATAATAAGTATTGTATTTTAAACTTATCACAAATTATTTCGTAAAGCATATAGCGCTATAATTGATTAGTATATATAAATTTATCAAGATTAAACCTCATGAAACTGAGAAACCCACAGAGAAACCGTTCAAGAATTGGCAAATTATTTTTCTAATAAACTTTTTAATAATTAATTTAATCTTGAAACGAATTTCTTTGAAAATACGTGCCTTACATCAAGACGAAATAAAACTTCTTGAAATTAATCAATACTAGAAAGACAGTAATTTAATTACAATACGGTATGCTTCGTTAGATAAAATTTGGAGATCTATTGATTGCACAGTATAATTAAACAATAATAATTATTATTATTCTGAACTGTCAAACAGTTCATGTTTTGTTTTTGTATCCTTTTTTTTTAAGTGGTTTTCAGTCTACATAATCAATCTACAACAGCAGCATAATGTTCTTTCATCAAAGCCTAACATTGAGACTCTAATTTTGACCCCTATGTACACTGTTTATTAACTTATTTTGTCCTTCAACTGCCCTCAGTTTCATGAGGTCTTTTCTCCAATTGTTAGACGTTTCATTGTTTTTCAATTACTTGAACGAACATTACTATTTTATTATCTCACAATACTACATAATATTCGTATATTTCGGCTCCTCAGTACGTAGCCAGAATTAATGTCTTATTCAAATTCAATTCGTACATTTGCATACTCGTCTCGGGGATCAATTCTTGTTTGGAGTAATATTTCAGTGTTCATTGTTGGTATGGTTGTCATTCACTAGTGTAATTTAGTTGTACAAATCTGTTTTATGATCCAATTTAAAATGGTGTGACTTTCATCTTGATTTATCGTTGAAATTTTGTCAAAAATAACCAATTATCTAAGCACCATGCATAGTATTATTGTGTTGTGTGTGTGTGTGTAAGCAGTTTATTCACCAATCACAACGCTATGTAGACAAGCTATTGTGAATAGTTGTTTGTAATTAGTATTGTTTAAAATAGGTACACTTAAATTACAACCACACTAGTTACCATCACTTTCATGACCATTACTCTCATTGTAGACCAGGAGCTCAATACTGTAATCTCTCACTCGTCAATTTTCGACAACTAAGTACATCACATTTTCTGTTGATGAATATTTTGCTCAAAACTATTGAACCCTTGGATTTACTAATATAGACGATATAGACAGTAAAACTAAAGCTCAAACTACATAACATTATCACAACACAAATCACATAGTTATTTAGAAACTTAACACAATTATGTAAATTCCTGTAAAATAGACAACACTGAGTACTTTATACATACAATTTAATAAAGAAAACAAGTGATTTTAACTTTTAAACACAAATATTATGTACAAAGAGGAGACTATACCACTTATACGGATCCAGGTGAGTTTGAATTAAGGCTGCCTGTCCATTGAAGCGGAGCGAAGCGGAGCTAGGAAAACAAATGAAGGCAAGATTCACGTTCCTGCTTTATATCAGTGGACATAACTAGAGACTAACCAAACACGTTTTAACCATGGAATTTATGCAAAGCGGTGAAAGTGAGCGGGATAGAATGGCCACACCGTTCTAGCCCGCTCACTTTCTCCGCTTCTAACGTCTTGTTGCTTGCCTGCACCGTGCCTTCTCGCCTCTGCTTAAGCGCACAGTGACACTCAGCTACACTGCTCCCTCGCTTCGCTTCAATAGACAGGCAGCCTGACAAAGTTATCGAATCCATCCAGTTCGGATACTTTAACTAATAACTTTAATTGATATAATTTGAGCGCTCCTAGAAAGTTATGGATTCCTTTTGTAATTACTTAATAGGCTCTTGAATACTCGGTTTTCTGTAAATATACTTAAAGTGTTTTCGTTTTTGGTTTTATTGTATATTGGTATTTTTACTAAGTGTAATTAAGTAAAATTAATACTCAAAATAATACAACATTCAAGTACAGTCTACAGCACATCAGTGGTAATACTTTCACTACGAAAACTGCCCTAATTATAACAAAAACCACTGATGTGCGGTTGACTGCACAAGAAGTTCTACAATTTCTCTTTATTCTCTCCACACCTATCAATTTAAATGTCCATTTAATACTTAAAGCTTAGTCCAGGTACTGTACATAAAATTAATGTCAGTTACCTGCGGGGTAACGTAAATGTATGTTGTGTGCCTGTACACCTTAGATAAACTTAAAGGGAAGGTACGTTACTTAATCAAAGCGCGCGGTCACACTGAATCAAGTCCAATGGACACAGTTATACTCAGTCACAGGCGGACCATCATCTAAACAGCGCATGTGCATGCGCGATACAGCACTATCATTTTAGTTTTTGTATTTAAATACTCATCAAAATGCCTTATTGTGTATTTTATAAGTGTTCTAATCACTAAAGAAAGAAACATAAGACACATGGGGCACAATGTCAATATCTGTGCACGGGGTATTACTTTTCACGCGTAAGTACAGCCAAAAATGTTAATTTCTTGAAAATTATAATTTTATTAATTGTTTGCTTCACCATTATTGTGAGAGCAATATATATAATACAAAACAAGCGTGAGATACACAATACGATCGCTAGCGCTGCCTTAACGTCATTCATAATCGTCAACATTCGGCAGCCAACGCGGTTGTAGTCACACGACTGTGTTGGGTCCTATCTCTGTCCTTGTCTAACGATAACTGTGAGTATGCAACTGTAATCACAGATGTGTGAGTTTTTTTGCATATAGTTGTGCACCGAGCCCAGGTTTAGTGATTGCGATGTTAGAGCGTGCAGTATCTTCTACTTTAAAGTTTATCTAAGCTGTACACCTATTTATTTTGCTGTGTGTACACAGTGACCACGATTTTAATTGCGTTAGATTTAAGCATATACACTCGAGAGCAATGAATCCGGGTCACTTAAAGAATGTTAAAAATCTCGGAAACTAAAAATGATAGGTTAATGCAATAAATTGTATTTAATAGACAATGTAATACTCCTTAAATGAAAGTAAAAAAAATATGAGTCACCATACATTTTATTAACACAAAATTACATAAAGAAAAAAACTGCTGATCTCTCCTTAAAACAAAAATAGGAAACATGAAATTTTTGAACTTTATTACGATTTTCTTGAATTTTAATACTTCGTATTGCCTCCTCGTGCTTCCATTACTGCGTTTACGCGGTTTGGCATGCTGTACACCAAGTTCCTTATACGATTTTGGGGAATATTCTCCCATTCCTCTGTGAGAGCAATTTTGAGCTCACGAAGCGTGATTGGAGGAGGGTTTCGTTGTTTTACGCATCTGCCTAGCTCGTCCCCAGCATGCTCGATCGGGTTGATATCCGGGCTGCGCGCTGGCCACTCCATACGAGTAATGTTCATCTCTTGAAGGTAGTCATTCACAATCCTACCTGTATGAGGTCGGGCATTGTCATGCATAAATATAGCATCCTCACCTAAATTGACCATAAATGGACCAACGTGATCATTGAGGATTTCTTCCACATATCTTACGCTAGTTAAAGAGCCGTTTTCTATGATCACCAGCTCTGTGCGACTTTCAGAAGAAATTCCGGCCCACACAAGTACAGACCCACCACCGTAGGCTACTTTTTCTTCGATGCATGCTTGCTTGAATCTTTCCCCTGGTCTTCGATACACTCTGTGTCTTCCATCGTGCTTGTAGAGCATAAATTTTGATTCGTCGGAGAACATAACTTTTGACCAATCTTCAATACTCCAATTTACGTGGCTCTGGGCATATCTTAGTCTTGAAATACGATGCCCACGCTCCAGTTTAGGGCCGTTTGCAGGTCTAAGGAGTTTTAAGTTAGATTCAGCAAGCCGACGTCTTACTGTCCATGCACTTGGGTTACTTCCTCCGAGGCGTCGAAACTGATTTGTGAGTTCAGTTCCTGTGAGAAAGCGATTTCGAAGCATGGTGTTCACCAAGTATCGGTCTTCTCGTGCTGTGGTACACCTGGTTCTGCCCGTTCCTGGTCTGCGTAGGTTAGAACCAGTTTCTTCGTAACGTCGGAGAACTCTTTGTACTGTTGACAGCGACACACCGACAGTCCTGGCTGTATCGCGCTGACTCCGGCCGGTTTCCAGCATTGTAAGTATTCTGGTGCATTCTTCAGGCGTAAGCGACATAATTTCAGCTTGAATAATGACTATAGAGCACTATCAACATGGTTTATGTACCCACATAAATGACAGATTACAAACAAAAGCAAAACCAAATGCTGTAATTTCGTAGTTCCATCTTCGAAAGTGGCCCTTTTTCAAATTTGTTTTTTTTATGATATAACTTTACAATAACTAAGAAGTTTAATACCTTCATTTAAGGAGTATTACATTGTCTATTAAATACAATTTATTGCATTAACCTAGCATTTTTAGTTTCCGAGATTTTTTGGATTCTTTAAGTGACCCGGATTCATTGCTCTCGAGTGTATTTTTGTTCTTTCTCTTTGACTCTTTTATGAAACACGGTAAAAAAGTAGGTCTTATATTACTTTTATTTGAAACTAGCTTTTGCCCGCGGCTTCGCTCGCGTTAATTTAGAATTTGACAGTCAATTCGGGTTGTTCGGGGAATTATAGTTAAGAGGATGAAAATCCGGTCTATCGACACTCTGGACTCACAAAATGTATTTAGGTAGTTAAATAAAAAATAAAAAATCTCTTTACACACTACTAAAGTTTCTACAATAATATAATTCAATCATGATTGGAAAGACACGTGGCGCCATCTATTATCATAAGAACGTTATTGTTGTTTTCCTCGGGAACAGTACTTTTCTTTCGGGATGAAAGGTACCCTATGTCCGTTTCTGTACACCTGACAACGTATATGCAAAATTTCAGGATGATCGGTTCAGTGGTTTAGGCGTGAAAAGGTAACAAACAAACAAACTTACTTTCGCATTTATAATATTAGTTTGGATTTCTTTATTAGGTCATTTTAAACTTAATTCGCAGAGTCCTGTTGGGTAGACATTTTCATTCCAATCTTCATCTCGCTCAAAAAGATTGCCCCCAAATTAGTCACATTAATCTTTATAAAAAATGCTAACTTACAACCAAAAAGTAAGCTATTTACCGAAAAATAAATTACCATCGTTTTCTCGTTACTTCGTGCCTGACATCGTGAATAATTACAAATCCTACTCGTCTTTAAAGTTCGTGTAAAGTCAGTATGTTGTATATGTAGTATGAGTATGTGTGTTTAGTGTAGGTCTGTGTGTCAGTATAGACTGACAAATTCAGATAAAGTTTCCTGAAGTTTCAAGACAGTTGAGATAGTTTTAACGTTGACTTTCTTAACACCTCAGAGATTTAACGGATAGAGACATTTCTCTATCCGTACGAGTTTGTATTTCTGATTTCAACCTAATTAAGTTGAAATCAGAAATACAAACTACAGGTAAAGTATTGGGTAACTGAGACTTGTAACTTATACATTTATGACTTGGTATTCATCTTAAGATTTTAATGCGTTGTAAAACTATTGAATATTAATACAAAAATCAATTTATGGATGAATGAAACACGCCCATGTTTTGGCATCTTTGAAGCGCAATACTGCAAACTATTTTTGTTTCATCTAGTATGTTGAAAACAAAAAGAAATTCGTTCAATTTATTGAATTCAAATTAAATAACATAGCGGATTCGTAAAAGATAATCAAATAAACAGAAGAGACACTTCCAAGAACAAAAATATGTTTCTTTTTCAGGGAAACTATATGAATCCAAAAATCTAAAATTAAATCTTATTTGATTCCAAATGACACAAGTAGCCACAACCTAAAAAAAATATGTTAATAGAACCTTCTTATTGACCACCCTTTTCAAGTGTCATACCTAGAGGTCAAAATGAAGGACCTATAAGGGTTTCTCCTGGAAAAAAGAAGACTCTAAATAAGTTGCATAACTATATAAAACCTGATTCCAAGGTTATGGACCTTTTTCGGCCCCGCAGTTCAAGAGTAAGGGTGGGGGCACGTGTACGGATGAGACGCAAAAATGATCGCGAGCTCCTAAACTACCTCAACCTTGACCGACCGTCTCGACAGACAATCAATATTATCTATGGGTTGCTAGTCTGACGTCTTCAGGTTTTATACCTTAGGCTGAATAACTTTATATTTTTTTATATGATTATATTAAAGATTAAGTTTTTTTTTTTGTAATCCAATTAATCCTTATTACAATATTTATGACACAGGATGAGTTTTAAAATGGCTCACAAGACGAAAAAAAAAACTGTGCGATAAAAAACAAAACAGAAATTGCAAAAACTAGTACTTATGGGGGCATGTGCCAAAGTAGCCCGTGAAATTCAAACTTTCTTACCTTTTTTGCATTTTTTAGGTCAGTGTCAGGTTGTATGTTTATTAAAATATGATTCGCGACCGTAACAAATATGGCTTTTCAGGATTGTAATCATTTGAATCAGCAATACAACTCCTTAAGTTAGAATTGGCCTCAAATGTCATGATTTCATGAAATAGTCATTCAATAGGGTAATATGAACTTAGAGAGTTGTATTGATGATTTTTATTATTATAATTCTACAAATAAACATTTGTTACGGCCGCGAATCATATTTAGATCAACATACAATCTGATACTGTCCTGCAAATTGCAAAAAAACGTAATAATTTATTTAAATAATTTCGCGGGCTACCCTGACGCCTTCAAATTAAAGTAAAAAAAAGAAGATTTTTAATCCACCCATTTCGATTGTAAAATAATATCATCCGATAATTTCAAGACAAACACTTCATATATTTTTAAAATTTCAAAATTTCATGCGGTCTCAAACCAAATCTTAAAAACAAATCTTACTAATAGCAGTCCGTTACCGTTACGAAGACAATAGTTTAATTATGCAAATCTAAACTAATCCATTATTTATTAAAAATCTTAAAACTCTTTAGTATCACATCAAACATGTAATTGATAATGACAACACACACTTAATTACTGTCTAATGACTAACCCAATTGTAAACAAAAATGTAATTAAAGTAAGTACCTTTACCATAGTGTGGGTAATCTCTACCCACCAGGGGCTTTAATGGACATGTAGCCACGATACAGAGTGTGATAAATTAACGTTATTTCACTATCAATTTGCCATTAATACCGCCATTATTAACTACCACAAAGATTTGGGTATTCGTTACTGCCATACAATTAGCTGAACATATTGACTATGTTCACTTGTTAACGAGAAAGTTATGTGAAGCCCATTTACACGTTGAAAATTTCTTGCAAGTGACATACAAAAAAGCAAATACTTACGTAAAGATATACTCGTATTTACAAACTATGTATAGGTTTTTTTTTTATCTGTGATTCCCAAAACAATGGTTAGATCTGCGGCCTTGTATGGATCAGAATGTTGGGGCACAAAAGGGATGAATGAAAGGCAATTGCATGCAGCTGAGATGAGAATGCTAAGAGGGTGTGTTACACGAATGGATAGAACAAGAAATGAGTACATAAGAGGAAGTCTGAAAGTGGTACCGGTAACTGAAAAATTGTGTGGAAATCGGTTGTCATGATACGGGCATGTGATACGGAGGAATGAAGAACATACCGTGAGGGAAGTTCTGAATATGAATGTCGATGACTTAAGAGTAGGGGAAGACCAAATTAACGATGGATGGACTGTGTGAATGATGATATGGTTAGAAAGGGGGTGACTACCGAGATGACGACTAATAGTGAAGTTTGGAAGAAAATAACATGTTGCGAAGACCACAAATAAATTGGGATACGGGCAGGAGAATGAATGGATGAATGAAAGATAGTAAATTATTTTTTTGTTAATGAATTAATTAGGTTATAAGTTGTTATTGATGTAGGTACGTTGTATCAATTTATTTCTGAATATAAATACCAATATCAACCAAGTTCCATCAAAAAAAATTGACATGAGCTCTCAGATACACAGTCAAAATAACAATAAATGTAAATACAAAATTAATTTCTTTCTTGCCTTAATAACAGGTTATAGAAAAATGTGAGATCCTGGCTCTAGACCTTTTTTTTTTTTTTTTTGGGTGGTAAATCTTCAAATGACCTCTCCCACTCTGGGCGGAGCGGAAGGGCGTGTCAGACTCTTACTGACTAAAACCCACCCGTGTTCCTTAAGTTGCCTGTACGCCAGGGCCATGGTAACTCTTTCGAACAATCCGCGACCCCGGCAGGCATCGGCCCTATCGGACCCCATCAAATATGCTGACATCTCTTAGAGACGCGCGTGGAACACAACGCGCCGTCGACCCGGGCCTGGTCCTTACCGGATGGCGAGCTCTGGCTCTAGACCTAGGTAGAGTACCTGTATTTCAGGAGTCAGACTTATGCCTCAGCCTTTTGAACAATAAAGGAACAAATGACTTGTATCGTCTAAACGCTATTTAGATGGTGTAAATTGTATTAATTCTTCAGCGTACCATACATTGCCACAGGCAATTAAATCGCACCGTGTAAATGGGGCTCAACGGTGATTAATAATGATAAATATTTTAGTTGTCAAACTCAAAGCATTTATTTCAAATAAACCAATTACAGGCACTTTTGAATTGTCAAAGGGTCAGTCAGTCAGAAAAGTGAAGCTAGTTGCCCATTCCAAAGCGTAGTAGGTACCTATGGAGAAGAACGGGCAAGAAACTCCATGGACACTCTTTTAAATCAACATAATATAGTTACAAAAAACAAATTGTTTACATCATTCATGTTCAAATTAAAAATGTGAGAACGATGTAGAAAGACGTGTACGTTTAAAGTATCCGTAATAAAAAAGATAAAAAAAAACAATTCAAAAATTTAAATTTAAATTAGCCGTGGCAGCCAAGAGTTGACCAGTCCCTACTGACGGCGCCCGTTCACGAACATGACATTGTTGTTTGCATGATTTCAGGTAAAGTATAGGATTGGTATGTCTGTGACTCAGACCAAGTATAAAATCAAGACATAGCGCTGCAAACAATACAGTGAAGCATGCAAAGCTACACCTTTCTCTGTGCATACACGCTCACATGCACACATTTACAACCAAACTACACCTCACTAAGTGCACACATGTTTACGAAACTGGCCTCACGTCACTGTTGACAGCGCTAGGTCTAGATTTTTTATTTAGTCCGAGGTTTGTGATCGTAAATGTGTCTTGACCGATGTCAATCATGATTTGACAAATATAAAGTCATCTTAATTTTAAAACTATATCCTATCAGATTAGCAGGCAGAAAAATAAACAAAGAAATGTACAATTTAATAAAAACATGTTCCATCTTTAATATAATATCTATAAATTTCCTTTTCTCATTAAAAAAGGTCCTTTATTTGACATGTTCTGTTAAATCCATTATTTTCTTTTAGATGTAGGTAAAAGTACCAATGCAGATTAACGTCGGGAGGAAATTATTCGATTTTACTTATTTCCGCAACGCTCCTGATAATATTTGGCCAAAACGGATTTAAATTTTATCAAAACCCACCTACCTCATGAAAGGACCGCCATTTTCTACGATGAAATTCAATTATGTAATTTAAATTAAGAATACGCTTTGAGTGAGAATAAATAACAATGGTGCATTTTGAAATAATTTGGTTCTACCAAGATAACCTGATCTTACTATTAAAACTTAATGTACGTAGGTTCCTTTGATTAACATTTATGCGATATTTTGTGATTTGTGGTGCAAGTGGTGCACCACAAATCACAAAATACATTTAGCGCTAAGCATATTTCTAACAACATTCTGTCTGATGTGTTTCATGATGCGTGGTGCCAGCGGGCGTTAATTTCGCGCCATAACACAAAATTACTGAAAAGGAAAATATTAGACATATCCCTTTTTTCTTTTAATAATATTTGGTCGGGGAATAGTTATTTGTGCAACAAGAGAGCAAAATTGGTTTTTGCTAAGAGTGTTGATTTTGAATACCGAGTAAGCGAAGGATTCTATAATTGAATTAAGAGCGTAGCGGGTTATTCTAGGTTAGAATCCTGAGCTCAGCGAGGGATTCAAAGACACGAGATGCAAATAACTTTGGTCTCGTGTAAGACATACAACTTTTCATCTCAGCAGCGAAAACATATTACCTAAAGGTAAAAAATACAACAGGGTAAAAATTAAACCACATATACTTACATTTGTAAAACAAACAATATTTAAAAAAAACATTTAAAACCTTAAAGATGATTTCCAATGGTTAGTAGTATCCGAAAGTTTGTTTCGAACCGTGCGAAGCCATAAGCAAAAAAAAATATTGTTTCTTTTTACTACCTAGTATGGAATTTGAAAATCGAACTCCGAATCGACTTGTTTCTAAATCTCGCTTTTTTCGTATCGAAGTGAAAGAGACAGAACAAAGTGAAGTTCAAATCTTTCGAATTTTGTAGACTAGAGAAAAATACTTAAAAAGTTACTCTGTCTCACACTCGCAGCAAAATCGAATTTTGCTCAATCTTTAATAAACAGCAAAACCTACTTGTTGGAGGTGCTGAGTTGAAAAAGTTTTTCTGTATTTTATAGGTATAAAGTTGTTGTAAAATCTCTTTGGCTGCACTGTTTGTATCTGGGTAGTTTTGATACTACTAAATAGAGGACATTTAAAAAAAGAAAAATAAAACTAAATACGATATCCCGCCATTTTTCAAGTGTTTTTCTGTCCGCGAAAATGAGTGAATCTAACGAAAAATTCGATACATTTTGAAGTTTTATTACAAAAAAGGGAAAACTGCGAAACAAGCCACGAAAAAAATATGCGACGATTATGGACTTAACGCAGTGTCAGTAAGAGTCGCACAAAGTTGGTTCAAGCGGTTTCAGTCTGGGAATTTTGATGTCAAAGATAAAGCTCCCTCTGGCCACCCTGTTACGGATAAAGTCGATGCCATTTTTTAAAAAGTGGAGTTTGATCTGTATTATAGTAGTTATGACATAGCTGAAGAGTTAGGGGTTAACCACAAAACAGTTTACATCCATTTGAAAAAGTTTGGGTATCCAACAAAGCTCGATATTTGGCTGCCACACGAGCTCTTAGTCTTGAATTTGTATAAAAAAAAACAAAAATCTTTTTCCCGACCTAATATATTTTTTACGTTATATAAACATAGTAGGTAAAATACCGAGAAAACACTGACACAAAATCATAACAAGTCAGCATGAGCGCATGTCAAAATTAACTACAGACTAAAAACTATCACACTCATTCAGCCTTCTTACACAGACCAAAAATCAATTATGTTTTTTTTTTTATTCGGCAGGCAGAAGAAGGCACAAACAGAACATCAGAAGGTGAAGACAATGACGGGAGTGAGGTCAACGCTGGTTCATCTCGCGTTCTATCTGCTGCCACATCTAGAGAGGAAGATGACGATTCCAGTAACAATGCTAGCAGTGAAAGCAAAAGCCCTGGACAGAGGTTCGTTGACATTAATTCGAATTTTAATAAAAGATTAAGAAAAAAAATAAGTTAATAAAAATTACTACGATAATACGAAATACTTATAAATATTTCACAGTCTCCGATCAGAGTTTATATAAAAATAATCTGCTTGAAAAGTCAGTCAGGCCTAATAATAAGGAGATGGCACAGAACGAAACAAGCCATTAGTTTATCGAAAATTGTCGTCATAATTTTTCCTGATATTTAATTGATTTAGAGTTTTGCGATGACGATTAATAAAAGTATGAAAATGTTTTTTTTTTTTAAGCCTAGAATTTACCGAATACATTGCCATGTAGGTATTCGTATTATCGTAGTAGACCACCATTGAACTACAAATATTAAAAATTCAGGCACTTTAACGTTAAAATAATTTAAATTGTTCTGTATCCATAATTTGGAATGACAAAAAGCAATAATAAATATTGCAAAGCCCCCTTCTGAGTAGATTAAGTTGACAATTTATTTTTATGTTAACCATTATTTCATCAGGTTCAGCATTTTGATCTTCATTCAACAATTATTTAAGGTTATCGATAATTTAAGGCTAGATCATTTCCACGAACGTATTTCAGCACCTCAATTGCGTGACAAACTATCTTTTACAATCTGAAAGGTTTTTATAGGAAAATCCTAATCCATTGCTTCATATGTTCGAGAAATTTGTCTGCTCAACAACGTAAATAACGCAATGAACGATGTCGAATTGTCAAAAGAAACGCATTGCAATAATTGATAGTTTGTTACGCATACACCCCGCTGTTCATTATTAATTTCATACGGGATTTTAAAGCTATTGAAAAATAAGCTAAATTTAAGCTATCACCTAAAAATTTACTTGGCGGTTGGTAATGCCTGCTAGCAGTGTTGTGTGCTAAATTATTTTGGAGTAGGTATGTGTACAGTTTCCAAAGGCAAATCAATCCGCTACGTTCAACCGAAAATGTGTAAATAACAAGAGTAACAATTTTATAAATAAAATGTATTAATTTTTAAGGCCCTAAAAACGATTTCATCATTATCATCTATGTAATAAAAAAAACATTATCACATATAACGCTACACGAATTAAAATCATCGTTCTTTCTCTGTCATCTTCAAACGATTAATAGAAACAGAACGATCTTTTAAATACGTTTAGCGCTGAACGTATTTAGTGATTTGTGGTGCAAGCGGACCTTTATGTTTAAAAAATATATGCATACTTATTTTTCCCCATAAAGGAGACTGGGCGAATTTGTATGGGAAGTGTTCTTTGGACAAATAGCGACTACTTCCGCCCAGTCTCCTTTGTATAAACTACTCCTTCATTTCTTAAAACCAAATTTCCCAGCACTCAAGTTTTTCTTAAGGAGCTTTACTAATAATAAACAATTATTGCTGAAAATTAGGAATGCACCTTCTCAAGCACATTTAAAACACAAATCACAAAAAGACATGATAGGCACACAAAATCTATCAAACACGCATAATTTATGTAAATAATATTATTTATTATGTATATTTTCGATTTACTTCAAACTTAGATAACTTATAACTATAATAATATGCAGTTATATTTAATTATCCATTGACATACCTACTTAACATCATGCATAACACTCATTTACAGTCAAGTTATCATTTCTATATTCACATTTTGATGTAGTCGCGTTTTAGCTTGGCATTAGCGGTCATTAACCAACCTAAATTTTCTAGCATTTTTTTGATTTCAAATACCGAATTAAGGTCCGTTAATGTCCTGAATCAATATCTATCATGATCTTTAAACATGTTCCAATAATGAAAAATTAAACATAGTTTATTGTTTGAGTGTCTATGGTACCATGCTAAAAACGCGACAACTGTCATTGTCTACCAGTCGACCTTTGTTATTAATTGTCTCAAAACTACATATCTACATGTTAAATCAATTCACAGACCATAAAAAAAATATCACATGAATGAAGTTAATGACGCAATTCAAACAACATTTATTCAGATTTCATTTCGTTCTCAAAGCGAAGCGTTCATTCGTTTCAGATAAGTTTCTATCTAAAATGTAGTTGCTTTAAATCGCGTGCTAACCCTGTTTTAGCACGTCTGTAATAGAACCATTAAATGGAGTAATATTGCATTTAAAGTGTTAGTCAGGGTCGCGAAAGATATAAAGTTCGCTAACTTTAACACCTATTTACCTACATTGAAGTTTTACTGTACATTTTTACGTACCCTACCTATTTCATTTTCAACACAATTGTTCCCGGTTTTTTAGCTCAGAAACTTACTTATTAAATAAATACTGAAAACAGACTTTCCAGAAAAACTCATAATAAACTCACGTTCATCTTTAACTTGGCTTCAGGAACAAGTTCAATTACTGTTAAAGTACCTAGGTACTAGGATCTCATAGAAGTAGAGGAGGTTCGCTTTATAGTAGTTTAGTTAAATATTGAGATACTCAGAGTAAAAGTCATCCAAGTTCATTTCACTTTAAGAAGTTACTAGGAACTCATAAAAGTGTAGAAGATTCGTTTGCAGAAAGAACTTATTAAAAATTGAACTAAAATATTGACCGTGAACTGTGGTGAGACTGTCACCTTGCAGAATGTGAGAGACATAATTAAAAATATACGAAGGACATCTCTTCCTAAGTAATATACAAGATATGGTCACAATTATGAGCAAAGTACACTAAATTGCATTTTGTGAGACCTTCATTTTAAAAGAAACCAGCTTTGAGAAAAGCTAGAATTACATAAAGGTACCAGGACTTCATGAAACCGTGAAGCTACTTTGCACCAGTTCACATTGCAGTTGGTTCTCCTTAGCTGCTAATTGAGACTATTATTAGTCTTCATTTGTTGTATTCACTCTACCAAGTCTTGACGTCACACCGACATCGCGGTCGGGTCGCTCACGTTGACTTACTAACGCTTGATTACATATAGCTACTTGAAAGCATTTGAGTGGAGATTTGATCGATAGGTTTACCAATTAGCGGTCGACAGCTACTCGTAGTAAGCACTTATGTATAGATTTTTCAGAAAATTAAGTATAAGATTTAAGGTACCTACTACAACTCAGCATAGCCTACTTACATCACTTACAACATCACACTTGTAATCCCCGAAGGGTTAGGCAGAGGTGTTCTTATAGTACACACACATTTCACCAGTTATGTATAAGTCTCATTTAATAAGGGGCGAGCCTATTGCCATCTACCGGGCACAAACATCATTCCTTTTGGTAATCTATTTAGAGTTTTTGGACCAGTCTCAAAAAGATAAATGCCAAAATCCAAATGTATTTTCCTTCGAAAATATCGATTGAATTGCGATATATTTTCACAAAAAGAATCTTGTGTACTTATCTTGTAGATTTTTTAGTAACTATCTTAGGCTATAAGTAGTATTCTATAAAGACCAGGAACTGGTGCATAGCGAACCTTTGGTCACTAACAGATCAGCAATCAAAACTATTATGATCTCCCAGCAGCCTGCAGATATCTCGATTACTTCAATGTAAGCGGCCCGGATACACTAGAATACAACAAATCGATAAGCGACTCGATGCATAACTCGATTATACTCGTCGCTACCGTAGTTAAGCGGTAAGCCATGCTAAGATATAGGTTATAGTGATGTCATCAAATCGATGTCGGTTTTAATTTATTTTGTGAAGTTCTATCCATACCAGTTTTTACCTTGATAATTTTAGTCCGTGCCCCGGGAGCTGTTTCAAGTTATTTTTTCTATTGAAGATATTTTCCTTAGAACCTTCTGGTTTTAGTAGACAAATCCTTCGTCATTATGACCTCATATTTTTTGTCACTTAAAAAAGATTCCTGTTTTTTTTTTTTTTTGCAAAGTATTCAAAACCAAAAATGTCCCATAAATTCATATAAAAATTTGCGATAAATTCATATGTGTAAATAAATTCAATTAAGTCCAGCACCCATTTTAACAACATAATCACTTTATCCTGTAAGTAACGTAGAACTAAATTAAGTACCCTTTAATTGCTGTAAATGGGCGATAATAGAGGCGCATCACCGACCCTTTTACTAACTAATTCAACACCAACAAACTTTCTTAAACCCGAAAGTAATTAATTACTTGGGTTAATCCAATTAACCGGTTCAATTTAACCGGAAATTCAATTTAACTAAATCTGTTTTTATTGGTGACTAGCTTCAGCCCGCGACTTCGTTTGAGCGGAAGTCGTAAGTCGTAAAAACGCACATTTTTAAAAAACTTCCATGTATACTACTTTTGTAGTTTTGATCTCAGCAGCCAAAATATGAATAGAGTCAGGATTGGTGACGCGAGTTCAAGTGACGTACAGTTGTCCGCGTGAGAAGTAACTCGTCCTGACGTCGCCACCCGCAGCCTTCACTAGCAATTCCCCATTGCTTGCGAAGTTTTTCGTTCTTAGTGATTTAATGAACGCCTGCGTTCCTGCATATACTACCTAATGGCACAACAGTGATATACTGATTCATGCATTCTCACAGAATATTCCTGACGAACAGCTGTCACTCAAATAATATAACACACGGGATTTCTCATTATCAGTCACCTAACGATAGATATTTATTTTGATTACAACCAAAGATGACAGAAGAGGCTTAAACGTTTTTGGTTGATAGCAACTCGCCATTGGTCAAAGGTGTAAGCTATTTTGGTCTTTGTTATTATGTAATTAAAATAATTTTCGTCTGCTCAGTGCCGTAGCTTCAAAAGATATTTATGTGCAACCACTTTGTTGTAATTTTTCATTGGGTTATTAATATAAAAAATTGCTGCTCCACACATTTTAACTGCTTAGGTATTGCACTTTTCTATGAAACAGCTGATTTTGTTTTTGAATAACCGACATAGGATAACCTACGAAAAATGTGTACGCTAGAAGGTCTAGAATCATGTGCTGAATTTATGCCTTAAACAATTCAAAAGTGGCTGTAATTGGTTTATTTGAAATAAATGCTTTGAGTTTGAGTTATGGTTATAGTTTGCCCGTCGATTCCCATGCCACCCTGGTCGATTTGAGAACCACCTCCTCTTATTCTTCGGTAAAAAACCAGACTTCTCGCTCGTATGATTTAGGACGGTTGGTACAGGGAAACCTGTGTAGTTCTAACGATAATTTATTTTCTAATAAACTACATAGATATTCCATTAACTTTTGAAGTAATTTCAATATCAGCGAGTTTTTTTTTCTTCATCACTATTTTCGCTTTTACGATTAACAAAATAGTACCGAGAGCAGTGGTGGCCCAGTGGTATCTGCCCCGACTTACGAGTTGTAGGTCGTGGGTTCGAACCCAGGCAGGCGCTTTACTTTGTGTAAAAATTTCATCATCACTGCTCTCAAAACGGTGAAGGAAAACAGAAAGAATTCGAAGACATGTGACATCTACCAACCCGCACTGGGCCCGCGTGGTAGATTACAGCCCATTCCCTCTCAAAGAGAGAAGGCCTGTGTCCCAGCAGTGGGAACATTATACGCTGGTTATAATAAATAATCTATATATATAAAAATGAATCCCTATTTCCCTTGATCACGCCATCACGCGTGAACGGCTGGACCGATATCACTATTTATTTTTTGTTGTGTTCGTTATTGTCAAGAGAAGCATCTTATGAAATAAAAACATAAGGAAGTTGATCGGAACGTTACAAAATTTAAGAAAAGTTAACGCCAATATTAATTTTACATAACTGTCAGATGTTTGAAATAACTGTCAGCGATTGACAGAATGCGCGCTGCAAATATCGTTGAACACAGATGGATCGGTTGATAAATGAGTCGATAGTTTTAGTTTTAGTCAATAGTCAAAACTAAAACTAAACGACATATGACACTCATAGTTAACACAGGACAACGTCTGTCGGGTCAGCTTGTAAATAATATAATATAATAAAATAGTACCATAGGCGCTATAGACAGCAGCATATTGTTTAGCTAATAACGTCCTGCCGACACTATTAACCAGCATACCAACGGGTGGTAATTATGGCAATATTGTCCTAAATTGCCAAGATTAAGCGGATATCGCCATTTTTATGTCATATATCTCCATAGAATGCCATCAAAAATGATGTACGATCAAATTATGTAGATATATGAACACGACCAACACCGTCATACTTTTAAAAACACCTTCAGTGGCCCATGCAAAGTACTAAGGTACATATCATGCATATATTTATTTATTTATAAAAAGATATCTACAAGACTGAAACAAATATAACTACTATCGTAATTTATACAAATAATTAATTAATTGGTATATAATAATATGTATATTGTAACTCATACATTTAATTTTTCAATCATTACATCATAATAATAAATTATGTAAAATAAGTACATAAATTATAATAAAACAGTTAGGTAAAACACATTTATAATAATGTATGTATATGTATATGAAATTCTTGCAGATATTATTATTTACCCAATAAAAATTAAATAACATTTCAAACATTACCTACTAAGATATGCTTAAAATTAGTATATATTTTGATTTAACTGTTTTAGAAGAAAAAAACTTATTGAAATGCTGAAATTACAGATTATATTTTAATTGAATATAATTTAGTCTGTAGTTTCTGTACGAAATTAAGTTCTTTTTTATCAATCAACTTTCATGAACCATAAATTGACAAAAAAAAAATCATCAACTTCAAAATGGTCTACAATCAAACTGAAGTTTTAATTCCATGTCTTAGCAACTGTAATAGAAATATATAATGTAATAGAATTTAATGATAAGCAATCTTCTAAACCTGTTCAGGCTGTTGAGCAAGTTATCTCCATTCACTCCAAATGCGAAGCCTGACGATATGTAAGTGGCCCGATATAATGGCACATTACGCTTTGGATACGCTTAGCTGCGACCCTAGCAACGAGCACGATCCAACCAATGCTGATTACGTATGCCCGATAGATGAGCTGAGTCTTTCAAGTGACGTTTGCAATGGCTATTGAAAATACTATTTAAATAGTTAAAAATTTACGAACGTTAACAATAAATATAAAGATATAATAAAAATTCTGATTCTTTTCTATCTGGAAAGCCATTCTACACGTCACTTGTTAGCCACAATAAATCGTCGACTATACGAACGACTGATACGTAATTGGTGCCCTACGCCTACCACGATAATTTATGCATAATGCAATAGTTATAACTGTTGAATTAGTTCACGACCTTGCACAGCTGGGCGTGTAGAAGACACGTAATGCTAAAATATTGTATAAACACTTATTACATTGTTCTGTCCGTTAACGAGATTTTAGGCATTATGCATGTGATAATTTTGTGAAGTCTCGATTGCAATGTATGCGACATGTGTTGTCCGCTTTGGTGGTATGACGAACTACCTCTGTTACTTTTGATTCTTATCTTAATGTCCGCTTAGCTTTCATAGATGGTTTTGATTAGAATTTTTTGTATCGAATGTTTTACTAGACTCATAGATATATTTAGCTCTAGATTTAGCACGAGATAATTCTACATCTAAGAGGGTTCGAGGCTCACCAAAGCGCGCAACACAAGGTCACAGGAAGGCTTCCACCAACATTGCACACACTACACCACTGTCTCCGTATAACACGATACATCCCTTTATAGGCGACCGATCATTGCATCGAGTTCGTCAAGCTCTCGCAAGTCCATGCAGGAAACTGAGAGGGCGGAGTCAGACACAGACAAACGCGGCCATAAATGGAGACACGTCCAAGCTGTCATGGCATACTACCAGGCACTCAGGAAAATAAAGAGGTTCGAACACTATCGGACCACCGGTAAAGCCGCATCGTTGTCGATTGTTATTATATTTCATTGTTTGTTTATGATTTCCCACTAATGTGCTACCTTCGTCAGTGTATAGGAACTTCGGGAATGGTACTTTACTCACTGGATTATGTGTGTTTTTCTTGTGGATATTGTGTCTTACTAGCTCACCAAATGATTCTACTTTCCTACTGTCACTTGAGACAATAAAAACGTGTTCAATGTTATTTCATTGTTTAATTGCATTTTTAATGTTTCAATAGAAGAATAGTTTCGAGCTCCTAACTTTAGATGCCTAGTTACTAGTTTTAGAAAATATAGATTCGTTTCACTGATATTTCACTCTACAAACTATCGTTTACATTCGAGTTGGACTTTTTGTTTCTATAGTGTGAGTTGCCATGCCGCATGTCAAAATAGAGGTATTTGTTTGCACGTGTTTGAGATCTTTCTGTTCACAAAGCTCTAGTGCATCACCGCACATAACAATGTTACAATAGAGATATATTTCAATATGACTAACAGTTTCCTTGAAAATAAATGAACAGAATCTTCCAGAAATCTGTGCTTGACAAACTGAGTTATCTGTAATTTCTTGTCTGTCTAATATACTTGAACTATCTGAGAGCATGGCTACTTTTGCTTACTAAACTCCCTATTTTTGTTGAGGCGAAATTACTCGATACTGACGATTTTGTATGACTGCAGAACAAAATCGAACCAAAGATGGATGAAGCTACGAACGACGGTGCAGCTCAGCTCAGCGATACAGAAGAAACCTCCGTTGAAGAGAGAAGATTCCTTTCTAAAGAGATTTTCCACTAGGCAGACACCACTAACGCAAGAAACTGTGAGTATTCCTTTGATTTACATAAGACTAAGTCAGTAAGGTGCTAAAGCAAGAAATCATAAACTCTAATGTGACTAATCAAGTTTTAAAATAGACACCCAGTTTCTGGAAAGCCGATCAAGTATCTGAAGAGTTAATCTAATATCAAATCTCTTATTCGCTGTTGTGATTGATTGGCGGAAATAAGAACAGCCAATCAAATCACTTGACATTAAATTTAATTGAATGGGCTATCAGAAACCGAGGAAGGGCATTGTCTCAGAATGGCTCTTAAGTTATAACGCTACCAGAATCTAGAGTTGCTGTGCTTATATTAATAAGATAATTATTGAAAAAGAAAACAATCTAGTGTTTTAGGAATTGTAGAATAATTCATTTTCTTCTTTTAATAATCTAGTCAGTAGTAATGAAGTTTTTATCACTATGGAAACGATAATTTACACTTAAGCAATTACGCCTATGACACAAAATTATATACAGGAAATCATTAACATGTAACCATGTAACTTTCTATAAATATTTCTTTCTTTCTATAACTTAACCTGCCTGCGGCACCTGCCCCGCCACCGAAGACGAAGCGACTAGCTATCAAGGATTTTCTCGCTCAAGAAACGTACAACATATTGTATGTCCCGTGTAAATAAAAGAGATACATATATCAATAATTGATTGCTGACTGTTCAAACCACCAGCGAGTACTCGTTTGTCGTAGCAACAAGACCTATCAAAGGGAGTACTAGCTCAACGACTCTCGCTTGGCGGGCAGAACACTCGTTGAGAGACTCACGCTTGATATATATGCATACCAATAAGTAATCGCTCGTTGCCGTCGCGCACTCGCTGCTAACGAGCAGCGAGTGCGCGACGGCAACTAAATCAAGTTGGTGAGCAACGGCTCACCAACTTGATTTAGTTGCTAGCTCTACTCGCTTCTCGATAATCGCTGGCGCTAGGACAGGTGCCTACCTATGCATTCCAATAAACAATATTGAATTTTGAAGCCTCACTTCAGATTAAGGTCACTATACTTATAACGATATTGGTGCCAGCTCAAATTACCATAAAGCTATATTAACTTAGTAAAACCGTACGTGACCCTAAACTTTTGGAGCTGAGCAAATTGTGGTGACACTTTCAATAAGGATGCTTTTATGAGGAAGTTATAAAACTTATATATCCGAAATATGGGCCCGATTTAGTAGATAGCAACATACATAATGTTCGGGGGTCAAATTAGTAGGATAATTATTCATGTTTGCGGTTTTACTCATCTATGTATTTATTTCGGATTTGCTCAACTAGTTTAAATGAAGAGCATTGCGGCAAACGCCTGGCTCAAAACTAAATACGTGAGTCAAACCGAAAACAAAAATGTTCGAATAAATAAAATAAAATAAAAAGCATTTAATTCAGTCAAAACCTAAAATTTCACAATACTGCAACAGAATAGATCAGAATAAAATAAAATGTCAATTCAATTAAAATAAATGAATAAATAGCTACAAATTAAAAAGGTGATAGTGATATAGTAAGGTCAGGTCAGGTGGAAGTATGTCTCACAAATGTTAATATATCGTATCGAATATTTGATCTCTTTTCAGAAAAAGGTGTATAAAACAGAACATAGCCATTCATTCAATGAATGAAACATAAAATCAATCCCTAAACGAGTAATATGGAAGTGAAACATGAAGAAACCTTAATTCTTAAACATAAATTCGGTTATCGGATTTTGATGTTTCGCATTTATGTCGTCGTAACTTTATCCGATATGTTATGAGAGCTACAAATGGGATTAACGTGAACATGTTTTTATTAGATTTAAATTGAGGGATGGTACTTCAGAACTTCAGGCTTTATATTAATTAGGTCGGGGTAAAAGTTCTTTTGTATTTTATATACAAATTCAAGAGCTCGTGTGACATCCAAATAGCGAGCTTTTCTGTATACCCAGACTTTTCCAAATGGGTCAAAACTGTTTTTTGGTCAACCCTTAGCTCTTCAGCTATGTCGTATTTACTAACCTTGCTCCACTTTCTCAAAAATGGCATCGACTTAATCCGTAACAGGGCGAACAGAGCGAACTGCATCTTTGACATCAAAATTCCCGGACTGAAAACGCTTGAACAAACTTTGTGCGACTCTTACTGACACTGCATTAAGTCCATAAACGTCGCATATTTTTTTCGCGGCTTGTGTCGCATTTTTCCCTTTTTTTAACCGACTTCACAAAAAGGAGGAGGTTCTCAATTCGTCTGTATGTTTTTTTTTTTTTTTATGTGTGTTAGCTCAGAACTTATTTCTGGGTGAACCGATTTGGATGATTCTTTTTTTATTTCATAGGTGGTGCTTCACATGTGGTCCCATTTAAATTTGATCAAGGTCTGACCAGTGGTTTTTGAGTTATCCTTAATACTGCATATTTTTTCCACTTAGTTTATATGGATGATGTGTTAATAATTTCCTGTCGCTGTTATTTACACACCAAGTAGTGGTATATGAATTTGTGTGAGGTAGGTACCGTAACTAAAAAGTGAAAAATAAAAACTTTTTTACAAAAAAAACAACCGACTTCCAAAAAAAACACTAAAAGACGTGAAAAATAACTTTAATTTCGGAAGTCGGTGGCCAAAAACGAAAGTACAAAAAACTTTTTTACAAAAAAAACAACCGACTTCCATAAAATACACTACAAAGTGAAAAATAACTTTAATTTCGGAAGTCGGTGTCTTTGGATCTTTATTTTAGTTTTTGGCCACCGACTTCCGAAATTAAAGTTATTTTTCACTTTGTAGTGTATTTTTTGGAAGTCGGTTGTTTTTTTTGTAAAAAAGTTTTTTGTACTTTCGTTTTTGGCCACCGACTTCCAAAATTACAGTTATTTTTCACGTCTTTTAGTGTTTTTTTTTGGAAGTCGGTTGTTTTTGTAATATAAATTTAAAATAGATCGAATTTCTTCGTTAGATTCACTCATTTTGACGGTCAGAAAATCAATTGAAAAATGGCGGAAAATCGTTTTTACTTCCTATTTTTCTATTTAAAAATGTCATATATACAATGGTATCAAAACTAGCCAGACATAAACAGATTTTACTGCTGCTGATTTTATTGATTTTACCTATTAAATAAGAAAAAAACTTTTTCCCCGACCTATTATTTCCAAGTATTTATAAAATATGGTTAATATTTTCAGAGTAAACGCTTTTACGCAATCGTTTTTGTATCAAGTCTCGGAAATGTAAAGCGTGTGCTCCATGTCAAAATAAGGAGTTCTCAAGTGTGTCTGAATCACCACACGCTTAGTTTTCATGATTGGATATAGATAGTACTTATCGCCAAATGCTTCATCTTTTTAAATAATTGTTTTCGCTTAAATATTTACAGCCTTAACAATGTGACACAATAATTTATGTGATAATTGACATTAAAACCATACAACAACACAAAAATCTTTCTTAACTTGCAAAGTATACAAATATCTTGCTACTTTTCTGTATGATATACATCGATGATATTATTATTTTGGTACTATTCGTATAAATTATAATGATTTCCAGTAAATTTAAATAATAACTAGGCAGTTAGGAGAAGAAAATGTGTAAATTCCTATATAATAACAGCTACAAATTTCCCATAGGTAGAAGACACCGGATCAGAGGGCGCGACAGGCGAGCACAGAGCATTGAACAGACAGAGGCGGCGTAAGATTCGAGCGCCGCGCACCGTAGTCAACCCTGACGAAAACTTCTTCTTCTATTGGCTGTGGCTTATCACCGTCTTTGTGCTGTATAATCTTTGGACACTGATTGTAAGACAGAGCTTTCCGGAGTTACAGGTAAACATTTGCTTTTGCGAGACATTTATTTTTCTCAACAGAAAGATCTATCGTTTCGAACCTGGTTGGTCAATATAAAGACAAAATCATGTTATAATAACAGATCTCCAAAACTAGCCGTCGATAGTCGCCCCCTGACAATATCATTCATCCGGCTATAGGATCTTCACCTGATTCCTCGTTCACCAAAAACAATCCAAAACCTATTTTTGATTGTATTACAAAGTCTTTGAATTAACTATGAGTTGTTAAGACTTATAGACAATAACAACAAAACAAAATAAATATCAAACCTAATAATCAATTCATATTGATAATGATTTATGAATGAAACTGACCTATTCTTACCCACACGTCCTCAATAAAAGTATTAGAAACACGATAAATAATTAAAAAGGTCGAATCCTTAACAATAGTGATACCGTGTCATGAAAATATACAATGTTACTTAATGTCTTCTATTGGTCGTTACATTATTCAGGTCCAACGTACAGTTCAATTATAGAAGAATCTAGACCTTAAATCTGGGGATTAAGTTGTAGAATTGCTTGGAAATGTTCGGGAAGTGACTTGAAATTGTTGGGTTGAAAATACTCTTTCCATGCCACCGCGGAGGGAAGATAGCAGTACAGTGAAATATATAATATAATACTTGAAGATAATTATTGGTGCTCGTGATTATTTTGAGTTTCTATTTTTATTTTTTCAAATTATTGAAGGTAAGGCACAAGTGCAGGAAAACAAAGACTATTTTATTTTGAATGCTGGCAGCCTATTATTGCAATATAGGTGGACTATGGTGGGGCTTTATATCTAGGTACAATAATAGATGATCCCTAAAAAGTAGCCATAATCTCAAGTTAGTTTGTTGCTCATATTTTGGCAATGCTACTATGCATTTTCAACATTGTTATTCTATAAAAGTATGTAATATGCTCTATGCTCTAGGCCTGCTCTATGCAGGTGCCATTGCCAATTTGGAATCCTTTGAAGTACTTGCTGGAATATACTATAACATATATCTAAACTAATAATGAATGACGTGCGTGTATTGTAACGGCTAGGGCTTGTGAAAAGTCTGTACTAGCAGGCCTTTCTGTGTTCCGTGAACTGTAGCAGCTAGGGCTTTGCAGGTAGACTGCACAGGCCGTTATCTAATAGGTTAGTGTTAAGAGATAAAATAAACACTTATGAAAGGTTCATACATACATTTATACTTAGTAGTAGTTCACGACTAGGTCGCGGGTAAGGTCACGATTCACTGTTCTGAGCACTCGCACTTGAAGTTAAGAAGGGTACTGTCCTTGGCTTCATGGGACGTCGGAAAGCCTGTTAGCACAGGCTCCGATAGATCCTAGTCAGGTCTTTGGAAGGCCGCAGTTAGCATGCATTTGGTAGCAGGCCGTAGGACTCAGTAGCGCACAGTTCAACCGCACGTGCCTTGCGCAGTTAGGAGCAGTGTGCACATAGGACTAGCGTACAGAATGTAGATGCCCAGCCTCAGCCTATACAGAGAACCCTGGAAGGCTTCGTAACGACGAAGTGCATGTCAGTTGCAGTGCGAAAACAGCAAGCCACATGCAATGTGTCCAGCTTCATTCCCCTTTAGTGACCAAGAACGGTATGGGGATTAGGATAGGCGGAAGCTCATCACATCACAGCGGTTTACAGGCAGAGAGTTTGCAAAGACAGCGTGTCACAATGACAGATGCAATACGAGGTAGGTATGTGACACGCGAGCATAAAATACAAAGAAACACAATAATTTTAGCAGATGGGTCACTGTATCGCTTATAATACACAGAGAGGCTTTGCACAGCCCCGATGCAGCAGTAATACATACATATTTCAGACCCTTGTGCACTGGATAATCTACAGCCGCGTGGTCTGACATTGACACCCGTGAAATCAGATACTACATAGGTGATGATATCAACATAGGTTGTCCAGCACAGAAGGTCTGGCATAAATATCAAATTAATGAGGAACTTGCCCTAAGATGGGGCACAAAGAATCCTGAGGGTTAGGGAATAATTCTGCTACCTAAGCAAGCGGAAGTTCAAATGGCTGAGTGTTCTTAGGAAATTAGTATTGTTCCACGATTTTAGTGATATGCTTAGCAACTTACTAATTGTGAAATATTTAGCATCACTCGACTTTACTGTTGAGACTCCTCTCAATGCTACCGTATGATCAGATGTATGAACGTAAACGAGGCAAAAGGATATGTAAGGATCGTAGCAGGTGGCGTTCTGTAGTTTCTGCGTACCCCAATAGGAAGCAGGCATGAGTTTATATATGTACCTATGTATGTATATCTAAACTTCCATCATACAAAAACTATACTGAATAATATTGTAGTTCCGTGTAGTTCTGACGACACAATCACAGGTACTCGCAGTTTACAGTAACGGAAGCGTGTTTATTGCGCACCATTGCCTGTTCGAGGACGATTTTACTTTTAAATTGAGGATAAAAATGCATTCGACGAAGGAATCGATTCTTCCGTCTAGTTGTATCTTCAAAGCACCAGTGTTCTGTTTTCAAAATAATGTATTAGAGATTCGAAATTTAAACTTGTGTTAGTGTTAGAATATTTCGTCAAAGGTTACGATATAGTTTTGTTTCGTCTTTTTTATATTGGCAGGAAGAATTATTTACCCGATAAGTGTCAAAACATAATTTTTCAATAAAATAAATAAACTTTATTTTTGCTCAGACTATTAAGAAATATTTCTGAGGTAATCTCCTTTTTAATTTGCTCAGCCTCCGTGACTTTAAATCCATTAAAACTAGATTGGAGTCGAGATTAGCATTAAACCTATCTTTTTTTAAATCTAGATTTATTCGTTCCAGAAAATGGGGATTTTTGTGGAATCTAATGTTCGTTATTCAATTTGCTACTTATAATTACATCTTGATATTATACAATTTAAGAGGTATAGCATTGTACTAACTAAGAGACTATTATTTACTGAAATATTGACTGGTCTGCAAATGACTTTGGTTAATTTTTATTTATTTATTAAATCAAATAACAATGTTAACATTAAATAGTATCATAGTGTCATTACACTTGACTTAATGCTAGTTAACAAAACAGGTAGGTGTTGCAACCAGCATCCTTACTAAGTTATCAAATAACTTGTATTGAGGGTAGTGGTAAAAGCCCTGCAAACTTTAAAAAAAAAACATGTAGAGCAAGTAATGTTGCTTGTTGTGTTATTTTTGTTGTTGTATAGGATACATATGCAACAACAAAAATAACACAACAAGCCAAGTCAAGCGCTAAGTCAAGTGTAATGATACTATGATACTATTTAATGTTAACATTGTTATTTGATTTAATAAATAAATAAAAATTAACCAAAGTCATTTGCAGACCAGCCAACTTGACACTAAATTAATAACAGTCGCTTACTGACTACAAACCTTTACCTTCATACAGTAACTGCTGCACTCACTTGTTCAGTAGAATAAAGTTTCTAATACGAAATAAGGCTACCGCAGACAGGCGCGATGAGACACCTCGACGCGACTCTTGTAGAACAATTTCCATGAAGTTTTCAAAGAAATGGTTCTATTAGACTCGCATCGCGACTATTTGCGGGAGCCTTTATGCAACTGAAACTCAGTAGTTAGCAGGATGACTGATAAAGTTACCTTTGTCCCAATAACAAACGAGTCGCCAAAGTTTAGGGTAGGTAAGTTCACAATAGGGTAATAGGGTACGCAATTCACGCTTAAAGGCAGTGTGGACAATGCGCGTTCCTTCTTCGTATAGATGGCCTTTAACCTCCAATGGTACATTTACAAGTACTTACAAGCTTCCATCAAAGTTTTAGACTTTAAATCTCCTACAAATTACATGTTGTGTAGACTGCAACGTCCATCAGACAATGGGAGTGAGAATCACACATTCATGCAAATGTTATAGCTATATTATACGTGACACCTTATAACCTCTGAGAAATCAATACAACCATGAACAGTACAGGGGTTTAGGGATCGTACAAGTTTCTGAGTTTCTGTATTGTCTTGACAATTTTTTGAAAATGTAATAATTTAAGTCTTCTTGCAAATTGAAAGAACTGTTTATAGCTGTATCAATCAAACGATGGGATACTATTCTCAAAATATCGAGCCTAGCATGTCGAGGACTTTCATGAAAATTCATAAGAACATTGCCGATAGAACTTGCCGGTGGTCCAACAGGATTTTGGTCTTTCGTAGCTCAAAAATGGACGTCCATTTTTGAGCTACGAAAGGGAGATCCATAAGGTTACCAGTTCATTAGAAAATGTGGTTGGCCAGCAAACCAAACCATAAATTAATACTGGCACTCACATCCACATTAATTTTGAGAAGTAAGTTTGCTTTTCTGAATTGAGCTCCACGATTAGTGACAAATGCGTGCACTGACTGGACAGGTCCACTCATCTGTGTGGTTTTTCCTCAAAAGACCATTTCAGACACAAATCTGCATGGTCTTCACATGATCTGACCAAGATTATGTCTGGACGTTAAAAGAGACTGTGACCTCTCAGTTTGTTTCGGCCTTTTTCTCATAGTAGTCAGATAGGAAACGCCGACCTCATTTAGTTTAAAAAAAATATAATTGACGTGTAAAAGTGTTTGTACAAACCTACTTACAGAAATAAAATCATTTATCATTTTATAAAACACCCAGAAGTACACACCAATTACCTTCCCATCAGATGAATGAGTATTTTAAATAAAAATGGCCGGACATTTATCATTTTCCTGCCAGCTAAATTGGGAAGGCGTGTATTTATGTATATATATATATATATGTTTGTCTGTGCTAATTGGAAAACTCGTATGTATGCACCGCTGGCCATACGCTTCATCTGATACATTAATAAAAATATGAACTGTAATATGAATACTTACCTCTTTTTATACATTAAAATAATGAGAATGAATCACCACGCGTGCTTTCTGCTTACTTTACGTGTACGTCCAGACTTCCTGATAATGTTTTAATCCTTTACCGTCATTCAGTGGTGTCTCAATCCAAGTTACCTGAATTTAGAAAGTACATTATTATGTAATTTGTGTATTATTATAACACTGAACAGTTCAGGTATTCCGTGGAATACCTAATGCATGCGTATGCTAATCCATGCGTTATATTCGTGAACGGGCGAAGTCAGTAGGGACTGGTCATCTCTTAGCTGCCACGGCTTATTTAAATTTAATATTAGAATAGTTTTTGTATTTTTATTACGGACGCTTTTACGTTCTCCATCGTTCTCACATGCACAATTTCAACATGAATAATGTAACCAATATTTTGTAACCATATAAAGAGTGTCCGTGGAGTTTCTTGCCCGTTCTTCTCCATAGGTACCTACTACGCTTTGGAATGGGCAGCTAGCTTCATCTTTCTGACTGACCAACCCCTTGACTATAAAAAAGTGCCTGTAATTGGTTTATTTGAAATAAATGCTTTGAGTTTGAGTTACCTCTCCACTCCTCAAGCAACTCAGGGTATGTTGCCCCTTGACACTATGTGCTAGCGACAGTTTTTGGGGGCCCATGATTGAGGGTGCAAGTCACCTCTGCCATTTTATCCGTGTATATATAAAACATTGATGAGGCCGGGCCATAGTTCTTCCATAGCCCTGGGTAACCAGTCTACTTTAGCTGTCCAAACCCATAGTCCAATATCTCTGTTTCCATATCCTACAATAATCCTACACCAACCGGGGGTTGTCCTTGGGTGCACTTTCATAATGCGTACAGGGATAGTCGTTGGTTGATACCTCATTTCACGGCCCCACGTACGCCTTCCACTGGTATTATATATATTATATATATATATATATATATATATATAATATATAAGAAGGCTATGGAAGAAGTATGGCCCGGCCTCATCAATGTTTTATATATACACGGATATTTTTATATATATATATTATTATTTATATATATTATGTATATTCCTTTGGTACAATCAGCAACAAAAGACGCTGACCATTTCGGAATTTGATTTTTTGTAGGATTTTTATTCTTATTCTGTTGTCACTGACGGTTATAATAAGCAAAGGTCTGCTAGGTTTATAAATACTTTATTATTAAAGAACTTTTTTATTATTAATTTAGCGCCCTACTTTTTTTAGGAAAGAGTCGATTTAATGAAATCCGTAAAATGAACCTGTGACTACTGTGCTATTTGACTTATGAAATCTAATTTTAGAAAAGTCATAAAAACTTATATTTAATGTAAAACTGGAACGAACTCATAATATTCGCCGTAAAAAAAGTAATTATTCAAGCAAAGAATTTAATATTTTTGGTAGTTTATTGAAACAGTTCTTTCATAAAGCTGGACTGGCCTCGAAACAAAAAACAAAACTACTATTGCCTAGTTCTTAGTCTAATGGAGAACTTTATTCAAATTCACTCCCACATTAGAAAAAAAAAACAAACAATCTACACATTAACTTAAAAAAGTTTTTGTTAAGGATCACATTTCCTTGAAAAAATCATAGGGCAGAAGACAAACAAAACCTTTTTTTTTAAACCTTCTATTTGCAGCGGTCTGTCCCTCCCAATACCGGGTAACCCTTAAGTCTCTTGAGACTTGCTACGTAAACAAAGCTCGCGACGAGTCGGGGACAACCCTATATATAATGTACTCTTTGGGGACAACTTTCCCCCAAACGGTTTAATCCCCCAAGCGTGTCATAAAACGGCAATCGATTGCATTTACAGGCTGTTTGTTTTTTAAGCGGAAATTGTGTTTTTAATCGAAGATTTCTTTGGAGACATACATATATACATGACATAACGCCTGTATTCCGCGAAAGGTTAGGCAGAGTTGAACCTATAGTACATTTCGCCTGTTATGTTTAAGACCCATATAACAGGGGTGAACCTTTTGCTATCAACCGGACAACGATGTCTTTAGTCACGTCATGTTTATTGTGTCTCTGCGTTGGTTTTGGGTTTGTTGTCAGTTCTTCAGCAATGCCTTTGTTATTTGTAACATAATACAGACAAAATTACAAATGTAAAACAATATTTTCTTGGAAAAAAGTTCCTTGATAAAAAAAAGTCTTGAACAGCCAGGGTTCTTAGTACTAAATAATATTTCTGTTAATAATACGCCAGAGACCGTAAAAGTGAAAAATCGGAAAACTTTGGCAACAGGACATAAGAGAAGTCGTTAAATCAAAGTTAGAGAATTCCAATTTCACGTACCCTACCTATTTAATTTAATTTCGAATGCCTTCACAAAAAGTCATTAACATCGTACCTAGCTGTTCTTTTGTTTTTAATCTACAGGGTGTCCCATAAATAATGGATCAAACGTAACGGGTAGGTAGCTCACTTGATTTCCAACAACTAATTTGAATAGTCTTAAGAAAACCACTACGGTATAAATTATTTATTGAAGACAATTTTGCTCTCGAATTTCACCATTTTCTCTACCAGAATTCAGTTTTTTTTAATGCTGTCGCTGTAAATGATAACATTTTAATTATGATTTTTTTTAAACATTTCTGAATAGCTTCCTAATGTAATAAGATACCAATTTTGTAAATAACTTCTTATTTACCTAAGAAAAAAAAACTTTAATTGAAAAGTTTCTTTTTTACCGAGAAAAGTCCAAAATTGAAAAAATAAAAACTATTCACATTAGATGAGCTGCCTACCCGTTACGTTTCATCTATTTATTAGGGGACAACCTGTATACTTTTTATAGAAGAACAGAATGTTACTTTTTATTTTCGGCCTATTCGTAATAAACACCTAGCTGTAAGCCAGAAGTTTATGTACCTACGGTCAGCAACAAAAGTCGATTAACACTATTATAACAATTATACTAGTCTACTATTGTTCCACTACAAACGCCTCTTCTCATACAGAGAAGGCGCGAGCATTGATCACAACGCTTGCTCAAGACGGGTTGGCGATTTCAGGGCGGTACCCCGACCAAAACCTTGCCATTGTGCATTATTTAGAGGCTATTAACTCATAATAAGGCTATTAACTCAGGTAATTAACTACATATAAAAGCACATTATTAACGTTCGATATCCTATCATCACATTGCACGTTCTTATATGTTTTATGTGTTATAAATACATTTAAAATTGCCTTGTATAAAAGTGACTAAAATTATTGATTGCATGCATCTTATGCTAAAGGTTACACTAATGGATAGATAATTAAAAAAACTAAATAATTCACGTTTTATTTTATTTCAAAACATCGGTTGTCTTTTTTTTTTTTTTGTTAATTTTGTTATGAATGAGCGTGCGCAGGGAGCGAGACAAAGCGAGACTCAGCGAGGGGACAGAGAAGGACCGAACGGTCAAGGTCGTTTGGTCGGGGAAGCGCCTTAACTACTTTTTCTCGCGCATTTTGCCCGCGGCTTCACCCTTGTGGATGTTGAAAAATATCTTACGGGAACGTACAGTAGGCAGCACATGAAGTTACCACAAACTGTCAGCTTTTCTCATTCGATTTTGAACTTAAACAGCAACATTTTAAGGTTTAAAATCATTTGGAGAAATTTGACAGTTTCGTGTAGCTTGACTTGCTGGCGACTGTACTACCGGGATTAAAAATACCGTATGTGTTAATAAAGGTTATAAACTATCTGTGTGTCGGATTTCATAGAATTTCGTTCAGCCGTTTTTGCGCCAATAAGGAATATACATCCAGACAAACAGACAAATGTACAAAAATTCTAAATACTATAATTATTTTCGCCATCAGACTTGTTCTCACATATCGGGGCAATTACAATAAAAAAAAAAATGTACAATTTTGACTTCTTTACTATTTTATTATATGTATAATAATAGATAAGTCCATGTTTCCTCAAGATTTTTTTCTTCATCTATGTCAGTAATATCAAAGATTAACTCAGAAAATACATACGAATTGAAAAAGTCTCATCTGGTACTTGCCCAGATTCGACCTAGGTCCCAATTTTTTTTAATGTGTATATTGCATCAATTTCTGTCCGACTGTACATAATAGAATAGAATAGAAAACTTTTATTTCAGACAGGGAGTCCATAGTGTTACTAACAATTTTACTTAACTTCTAGTGTTAGTAGGTTACAGACACAAATCAACATTCTACAATTAAAAATCAGCGTGGAGCTGCATTCACCTCCGCAACATCGGGGAATCCCACCGATCTGCGAATACACTGAGAAGGGTTAATAATAAAATAGAAGAAGAATAGAAGGTTTTCTCATATAAACTTATCTTCAAGTACTTTGCTAATTTCACAGTTTCTCCTTTTTTTGCGGCTAAAATACGTAGGTATGAATAAAAGATTAGGTCGTGTCAGATTTTATTAATAACAACAATTTTTTTTACACAATTCAGAGAATAGTTTACGAAATACAAGTCTTTCTTCTTTTACGAAACAAGCTAGCTTTGCCAACAGCTATGAAAAAATATTTTTATTATGTTTTAAAAGTACCTAAGTTTTATTGTCTGCTAAACTTTCTTTTGATCTATTTATGTGGGGCAGTAAAATATTTTGTAGTTACTTTTAATTTTAGATCCCTACCGTGTTAAAAAGTTCACGGCAGGATATTTTTGTGAATATTTTAAATTAACGTCGCGTTAATTTGGGTTAATGTTTGCCTGTAAAACAATAGATTTGGACACAAAAAAAATATGACCAATAATTAAGCGATATTGTAGGTACCTACCCACTCTTTCAAAAATGTTTATTCAAGACGCGTAAACTTCGACCAATAACAAAAGGCCCGAAGCTCTATAAAAACTTTATCCCGAATTATTCCACACCGAAATAATACTATCCCAAATAACTCCAGCCTGAGAACTAAAAGCCAGGAAGGCTGGTTCAGACGTTAAGGCTCCTACAAACAGGCGCGACACGCGACGCGACACATAGGCACTGCCTGTCGCGCGATGAGTGGTGCCTGAAGGAGCCTTTACATTCTGATCAAAGCAGAAAAAAAATGTTTGTTAAGTGGTTGTAAAAATGTTTGTAATTTCCTCAGATAATGTGCCACTACTTCTGGTTGACGTGCGATGGCATCAGCGACGTGGTCTTCGCTCTGGACCTCGTCGTGCAGCTGAGGACTGGATACTTGGAGCAAGGACTGATGGTAAACATTTGATTTTCCGAACATTTACTTCATGTTATTAAATACTGTTGACAGATCAACAGCTAGATAAGTGGATAACATTCAGAAGATCACGGCGAAGACCAAGGCCCTATTTAATAATAACTGAAAATGTGACACATTTGTCAAAAAGTTACATAATTGACACATTTTCACGACAGCTGCTGTTAAATAAAGCATAAAACTTACAAAATTGTCAGATTACCTGTGGATTTTATTAAATATGCCCCTGGTTGAAAATCACACTGACCAGGGAAGCATGGCACAAAAGGTAGGATGCCTACAATCAGTAGTGGGAGTGACAAAGCTGGCAATGAAGATGGTGATTAAGTTTTGTCGAGTTACCGTATGGCTGATGAGGCTGAAAGCTCTCGAGAGGTAATCACTTACCGGAAGGCACAGCTTGTGTGCCGTAGGTGGACTGACGATATACTTACTGAAGGTCGCGGAAATCCGCTAGATGTGAGTATCCAACGCACGGTCATTGTGGTGGAGGTCTATTTCTAGCAATGGAGAACATTCGACTGACATGATGATAATTGCCGATATTGTAAATGTGTCAATGAAATATAAAATGCACGAAACCCTTTTATTTTAAAACAAAAAAAGAAACTACCAGCAATTACAACGAATCTGGCCTGCATACCCAATTTTTATGGCATATACTTAGACGACGAGTACAACGAGTATAGGTGCTTAGACGACCTAGTAATTTTATCACTTTGGACAAAATATTCCATCAAACTGAAACTTCACTAAGGTTGTCACATCTAACTGTCACATGAACAAAATCGACCTTATCGTTTAAGGACGTGCAAGTGACATTGAACCTTACGCTGGGTAAGCAATTATGAGATCGACAATTTACAATTATGATATTTAAATTGACTTGTTATTCATGTGATACGATAAAGTATTTTAAACTTTTTTCCAGGTTTACGACTCAAAGAAACTAGCGAAGCATTACGTGAAGTCGCGCAACTTCCTCCTGGACGTCGTGTCGCTGGCACCCCTAGACTTACTGCAGCTGCACTTCGGCATCAACCCCATCATCCGCTTCCCTAGGTTTTGCAAGGTGAGTAAACAAATGTTTACTTGCTATTTACGTGCTATCTACTGATGTGACGACATGCTGTCAAAAAATAGAGATTTCTAAATACGGTCAATCAATAGTTTGACTTTGACTAATCGGGACGCCAGCGCCACTAGGCTGTGCTCGATAGAGTAGACAACATACGCTCGACCATAGTATAATAATATATTTCGCCAGGTTTAGCATTCCGGTCACGGGGGTGACACCAGCCTACGTCATCACAGCTGTGTTACCAGTACTGTGTAATAATAACTCCCCAATCGCCTTTATTACCTGTGCGAATCCGATAAAACAAAGAGGTTTTAACTAACGATTACGTTGGTATATGTTTAAATTGAAATGTTTCGTTTGATTAGAAAACTTAAACAACAATTTAAATGGTTTATTTATATTTTTTAACAGAATGGTTACTGTTTTATTTTCCATAATTCGTGTTTTGCTGCAATAAAGTGGCAAGTGGATAGTGACGTAAGCATGTGTCACTCCCGGAATGCCAGACCTTGTTTTTTAAGACCATGCGCTCGACCAGAGTTAAAGCAGTTTGTCGGTGGCGATCAAGCAGTGAACACGTTTAGAAATGATTGTGTTACAAACATCCAAACACAAATTATACCGATTTATAATACATATTAGTAGGATACCAGTTTAATGAGATAATTAATCACAATAAGACGTAGTTTTTACTATGAAAATTAAGTCATACCTACTGGACAGTTAGACAAGCTATTTGATGCATGCACAAAAATATGCATCTTTCCAGTAGGTACACTGTCAATAATTTTGGTTGCGTGCCTAATAACTTTATAATGTTTTTAGGCATAAGCTCACAATCAACAAGAATTGTCAAAAAAAGATGAGTTTGAAAAAGATTCGTTAAACATTCCTGGGTTTTATTATAATTACTATCTCGTAATAAGCCACTCAAACTTCATTTTCACGAGTAATTGGAGACGATTGAATTAATTTCCAAGTAAAATATTATCAAAATAATATTACTTACTTTACCCATTCCTTAAAACTTGTAATCCATCTCAATTTATTTACTTCACAAAATAAACCCACTTTAATGAAAGACATCAAATCCGGCATCAAACTCAATGTTTTCAAATCTTAATTTAGAAAATAATAAAACATTATACAGACGTAATTAAGTTCTCGCTGAAAACCGTTTCGTTTCGAAGAAGCCTATAAAAGAACAAGATGTTTGCAATCAAAATGGAACCGATCTCGCTTACTGCTCTTTGAATAGCTTTAATTTCGATGATAATTTGCAGGATTAAGTCTTACTTTATGAAAATAACTGCTAAAAGTGTGCAGCAAGTAAATGAGTTTGAATATTTGTGGAGGCTGTTTACATGAGATGGAAAGATTGATGAATATGTGGAAATAAGATTGAATGCGGGAAATAAAGTGAATGTTGCTATACATACGATTGTGACTAACCAGTGGATGTCCAAAAGGACTCGACTGGCTGTTTACAATGGTGCGGACCTAAGTATGGAAGTGAATTTTGGGTGTGGCAAAACAAGCATGAAAGTAGAATAAATGCTGTGGAAATGCGCACCTTACGAAGCATTTGTGGTGTTACTATGAATTATAGGCTGAGAAATTATGTGATAATGCAACGGTACGGTTAAAAACTTTTTGACAAAAAAAACAACCGACTTCCAAAAAATACACTACAAAGTGAAAAATAACTTTAATTTCGGAAGTCGGTGTCTTTGGATCTTTATTTTAGTTTTTTGCCACCGACTTCCGAAATTAAAGTTATTTTTCACTTTGTAGTGTAGTTTTTGGAAGTCGGTTGTTTTTTTTGTCAAAAAGTTTTTATTTTTCACTTTTTAGTGGGTTAGATAATAATTTATCGAAGTTACAATAGCCTAATGTCAACTGCTCATCACCTTTTACAAAATATTTCGTTTCCCGATGCAAGGAATTGAGGAGTTTATTGTTGAGGATTTCTCTTGGTAAAAACCAGAAGAACTGGAGCTGATGGTGAAGCCACCATCAGCTCCATTTCACCATATGCATTGTGACAAGCATAAATTGCTTAGCAACCAACGAAAGAGCATTGCTAGAGATGACGCGATTACGCAACCTAAATTCAGTCTCAAATTGACGCATCAGCATAACTAGTAGGTAGTGGTTGCCCTATGAAAAACTTCAATCTTAATTGGGTATTATTTTTGTACGACCTGAATATTTTGGAATATTGAACCGTATGAAGTAAACCCAACAAAAGGTAACTGCTGTAAATCGTTGAGGAATTCCCTCGACTGTCTAGGGTCTCCATCAGCAGACCTGTAATGGCACTTATAACCCATATGGGTGCAAAGTTCTCATCAATATAAATGAATTAAGTCCAAACACAAGGTAGCTACTGTAAACCGTTGAGGAGTTCCCTTAACTGTCTTTCATCTTCATCATCAGACCCAATGACATTCATAACACATCTCGGTATAGTATTCTCATCAATAAAAATTTATCAAGCCCAAACACAAGGTAACTGCTGTAAATCGTTAAGGAATTCCTTCAACTGTCTATGGTCTCCATCATCAGACTTGTAATAGCACTTATAACCCATATGAGTGCAAAATTCTCATCAATATAAATGAATTAAAACGAATCACAAGGTAGCTCCTGGAAACCGTTGAGGAGTTCCCTTAACTGTCCTTCGTATTCATCATCAGACCCCTAATGACAGTCACAACCCATCTAGGTGTAAAGTTCTCATCAATACAAAATAATCAAGCCCAAACACAAGGTAACTGCTTTAAATCGTTGAGGAATTCCTTCAACTGTCTATGGTTTCCATCATCAGACCTGTAATGGCACTTATAACCCATATGAGTGCAAAGTTATCATCAATATAAATGAATTAAAACGAATCACAAGGTAGCTCCTGGAAACCGTTGAGGAGTTCCCTTAACTGTCCTTCGTCTTCATCATCAGACCCCTAATGACTGTCACAACCCTTCAGGTATAAAGTTCTCATATATACAAATTAATCAAGCCCAAACACAAGGTACCTGCTGTAAATCATTGAGGAATTCCCTCGACTGTCTTTAGGCTCCATCATCAGATCGATTCCAGACCTTCATTAAATTGTAGTTCTTTAAAATACTTAATGAAAAATTAACAAACGCACTAGGTGCTCCTACGATTTTCGAAGGTTCCCCTCGATTTCTCCGGGATTCCATCATCAGATCCTGGTTTCCTTATCATGGGACCACCCTTGAGGTATGTCCTTTCTAACAATAAAAGCATCATCGAAAATGTCCTAGAACAAAAAAATCGAAGACATGTGACATCCACCAATCCGCACTGGGCCCGCGTGGTAGATTACAGCCCATTCCTTCTCAAGGAGAGGAGGCCTGACTCCCAGCAGTGGGAACATTATAGGCTGATTATGTAGCAGGTGGCGTTCTGTAGTTTCTGCCCACCCCCAAGGGACGATGTCGTGAGTTTATGTGTAACAGTATAATGATTAAAGGTTATTTTTATCAATATCGTTGAGTATTCATAATTATTTTCCATAAAGGTCGTTGTGATTGACATTATAATTACATTCGTGAACGGAAATGGAACTTCGAGATTGTGTCAGGAGGACTTGACACAACGTCTTTGTTATTTGAAGTAGAGATAATCTTAATAGTAAGAACTGTTTGAAACTCGGAATGATCGGAACAGGTAGGTTCCTAGTGTGGTAACAAAAACCCCTCTGAAGATAAAATGCTACTTCCTACTTTATTTACATTTCACTTATTACTAACTTCTGGATCAAGAAATATCGACATATTTTTCTTTGTAGATACTCAACTTTAAACCGTTGAGCTTTTAGAAGCTTCAAATAAATCTTTTAGTCGTAAAATATGCTTTAGTAATACTAAATAAAAATTGTGTCTCATAAACCAATCTTTACTATCCTATAAAAGTTGTCCAACTTATCATGTTACATGCACGGCTATATTTTGGCTTTGACACCGAAAAAATATATAAAACCCGCCAAAATCAATAACCCACACACACTAACACACACACACACACACACATATATACACACACTCACACACACACACACACACACATACATATATACACACACATGCACACATACATATGTACACACACACACACAACATCACGCCTGTATTCCCCGAAGGGTTAGGCAGAGGTGCACCTACAGCACACCCACATTTAATAGGCATCGAGCCAAACCAATTACTGCGACAATAAAATAAAATCCGCCATCGCTTGTACACCTAATTCGACACCTAAGTCTATTGACAGATAGAAAAGAAAATAGAATAGAAAACAAATACAATAGAGCCTAAAATACAGGCTCATGTTACCGTAAAAGCTTTCGATCAAGGACACGCTGATAGAATGTATAGACCACAGAAGAGATAAGTTTCCTGACTGCTAACCTTGAAAAGTTTTTAACCCATAAATCGTAGAGTCGCGGAATGAAAAACCTTTGGGTCAATTTTCACTTAATATTGCAGCTACTGTTTAATTACTACATGTACTAAATCTATGGTTACTACCATGGTCTAAAAAAACAAGGTCTGGCATTCCGGGAGTGACACATGCTGACGTCACTATCTAGTTGCCACATTATTGCAACAAAACATGAATTATGGAAACATTTTCAGTCAAAATTCTGTTAAAAAAAATATATAAAGCATTTAAATTTTCGTTTCGTTTTTCTAATCAAACGAAACAATTCAATTAAAACATGTACCAACGTAATTGTTAGTTAAAACCTGATTGTTTTATCGGATTCGCACAGATAATAAAGGCGGTTGAGGAGTTATTAAGTTATTATTACACACTACTGGTAACACAGCGGTGATGACGTAGGCTTGTGTCTCCTACGTGACCACTGTGTCTCAGAATGCTATACCTGGCGAACTCGTATATGATTTTACCATAGTTACTACCAACTGAACTAATGAAAATGACATTTTGAAAAAGGAACATGACGTGCCTATACGAGACAGGATCGTGATTTAACATTGTTTTTCGAGTGCAAATGTAGTAAGAAGCGTGCGTACGTAGGACGTCATTCTCTTGCCAATTTATTTGGAGTCAGTGCAACATATATTTTTCTTTCATTAGACGTCATCTAGTACTTATGACACCACTTCCATTTATCATCTTTCACAAAGTTCATCCATCGTTTTTTCAGTTTGCCCCTACTACGTAAAACTATCCAAATTGAAACTCAAAACTTGCCTCACGACATTTTCCTCTTACATGACCATACCAAGACATCCGACTTCCACACAACTTTTTGGTTACTGGTGCCACTTTCAGACTTCCTCTTATGTACTCGTTTCTTATTTTATCACACGATACGTAAACGTAGGTATATCTACTCAAAAAATGATCACGCACACAATAAAAATGAATATTGGCAGCATATCAATAGTTGTATAATTACATTCTTAGTGATCTATTATTATGAGAAGAAATGCCCACATTGTAGAAACTCTTTACATCACTTTACCCTTACGTTGAAAGTAATAATGGCGTGTCAATCTTGATAAATGCCTCATAGATGCTGTACGATGTCCTCATTATAGGGGTAATAACTTCCTTCAGTGGACTTCTGTAGCCTCGGGGCACATGTTATCGCTTTTCTATTAATAGTACAAGTAATAATACAAAACGCCTCTACTTCGAGATTCGACCGATTGTTAATAACTGTGAGGTAGGTATACTATACACTATTTCGGATTCTCTTGATTGATTTGAAAATCAATGTAGGTAATGTTTAATTTTGCAGAGCGAATGTAATATTTTTAATTATATATTTATATACATACATATAAAAAGACAAGAAGAAAGGAACAGCAAAATACATACAAAGGTGATACTATCGATATTATCATATTTTATATTTTCGTAATTTAAAAGCTAACAGTCTTTTTCAAGATACAAGATTCAAGATTAAGATTCAAGATTATTTATTTGTGGAAACATGAGTACACATACAGAGCATGCGAGTTATTAAATTACACTAAAGTTTAAGATCAGTCATGTTTGGCCTTAGTGGCGTACAAATATTTAAATTTCAGTAATAAAAGTTAATATAGATTACATATGAGCAAAACAGAAAAATATGTCAATTTTGAAAACAAATAAATTAACTATATGAAAAAATAAAAATAAATGTCAATGTCAATTAAAATTATCATCATAGCATTAATATTGCTCCAAGTAGATTATGTCAAAGATGTATTGATAACATTGATTACTACACGGCATTAGATGTTGTCATTAAGAAATTCTAGGATACTGTAATATGCTTTCCCTTCTAGCAGTATCTTTAATTTATTTTTTAATTGACGGACATTAAGTTCCTTCCAACTATTCGGGAGTTTATTGAAAATTTTCTCTTAGTCTTAAAATAATAATATGTACAAGTATATATATATATATAAAGGAGAAGGGAAAGAATCATAGGGTATCAAAAAAATCATCCGCATCATTGTCAACAGGAAAAGTGCCCGAAGGGCTGGCAGCATTGCCACGTTGTATGGCAATGCTGATTATTTGGCCAAAAAATAGGCCAGCCCTCTGGTCACGTGAAGAGTCGAAAGGAGATACTTATTTCTAAAAATCTCGACATGCTTAGATACCTGCGATAGGAAAGTAGATAAAAAGATATGTAGAGACCGTGTTTGTGTTTTGATGCAAAAACTTGGAAATTAGTGCAGAAAGTTAAAAGATCTGGCAATTATTTATGATATACGAATACCAAATATCGAAATCACTCAAACCTATTTGTTACTAAAGTATTGTAAAGAGATTTTCATCGAAACTCGTATTTTTTACTTTTTATCATTTATTAACATTGTTGAGACAAATTTGTATATTACAATGAATAAATACAACAAATATAACCGACATTGTAAAAGAAACAAGCTACATTATTTATTAAAATACGCCTTACAAAACTTTGGTGAGAACGGATTCACCCGCAGTTGACCGCGATATCAAACCGTTTGTATGTTAATTTCTACACTAACTTGCAAATATTACATGTAAATAAGAATTTAAGGTCCAAAAAAATGTGTACTTTAGATTTCAAGCTTTATGTTTATGAATAGAGAACATAACTGACAAAATGTGGGTGTGCTATAGGTACACCTCTGCCTAACCCATTAAGGCAACAAGGCGTGATGTTATTTTGTTATGTTTGAGAAGAGAAGAGAGGTTTGGAAGTCAACGGTATTTCTATTATGGAGCTTAATAATTTTATGCTTTATATTGCTCTTATGCGTATATATTGAAATGTCTGACTGTATAATTAATTAAAATATTTGCGTAGCCAGAAAATCTGTCTCGAAATACAAATAGCCAGCATAAATTCATTCATAACACCACTCAAACATGAAGATTAACTCGGTAATCAACTTCCAATTGGAGTATCATGCCAACTGGAAAACACTCGCTTACATGTGGCGAAGGTTTTGATTTTTTATTATCGTACATTTGACGGAGTCGCGTTATGTTCGGTACGCGTCACGTCCGTTTATGGCCCTATTGTATTCTTGAAGGTGCATTTTATCACGGATCAGTCGCACTTCTAGCATTGAGTATACTTTAGGTATAATGGCCGTAAAGCGCCTGATCCGAGTAAAAATGCACCTTCAAGAATACAATAGGGCCATAAACTGACGTTACGCGTACCCGACGTAACGCGACTCCGTCGTCCATTGTATATTTCACTGAATTAATTGTGGTTGACTATTTATAAAGAGATGTTCGTTGACATAGACGTGTCTATCATCACTTACACCATAATCTGGCGATCTTATTTCTTATAGCGACATCCACCAGACAGTTTACACACTTATAAATCAATGAAAACTAATATAAACATTTCTTCCAGGTCTACAGAGCAGTCGACTTCTACTACATAGTGGAGTCCAGGACTGTCTACCCCAACTTCTGGCGCGTCATCAACCTCATCCACATCCTGCTCATCCTGGCACACTGGTTCGGATGCTTCTACTTCTTGCTGTCAGAAGCTGAGGGATTTCAGGTCAGTACTTTATCTTTTACGTTTTGACGTTTGACGAAATTATCAGCCTTCATACGGTTTCTGTAGACTTGGATCTACTAAATGACCGTCACGCTATTGCTTGGGAGTTTGTTTTTTTGTTTATTATACTAAGCTAAAACAAAAGGTAATGACTGTAGGAGTGTCTTGGGGGCTGCCATTTAATAACTTTTGACGTTCAAATTTGTTAAATGAATTTTGAATTTGGACCATACATACATAAACTCACGCCTTCTTCCCGTGGGGCTACGCAGAAACTACAGAACGCCACCTGCTACAATACTCCTTTTGCCTCGTTTATGTTCATACATCTGGTCATACACGCACGCCGGTTACGAGTACTACCCAGCTGACCTTTCTGAAGAGCATCACCAATAAAATCACTCTAAGTCCCCTCCCGGCGTATCCGCTCATATCTGCATTGTAAATACCTTTTGTTAGTCGCCATTCATTCATCCTCTCTATATGACAAAAACCATCTAAGTATAGTCTTTTAATTTTTTGTCACTAAATCTTCTTTTAAGCCGCACCGTTGCCTTATTATATAATTCCTCAGCATATCATTCATAGTCACACCACACATGCATTTTTCACAGCATTTCTTATATTTTCATGCTTCTTTTGCCACACACAACATTCACTTCCATACATAAGCGTAGGCATCAGCACACCATTATGAACAGCCAGTCGTGTCTTTTTGGACATCAACTGGTTAGTCACAATTGGATGTGTAGCACCATTCACTTTATTTCCCGCATTTACTCTCCTTTTATCCCTTTCAGCGCTCTTACAATCTCATCTATTTCTATTACATTATTTTCATCTACATCTGCGCTACCCACTTATTGCACACTATCCTGACAACTAAATAAACCCCAGTATCCCTTCCAGTGTTCTAAGACCTTACAAAACGAAAACACAACGGTTTAATAAACGTATTTTGTTTCTTTTCTTTCTTACATTCTCCGCTTAGTAAACATCGATTCGTGTATCCACTCCCTTTCTTTTCATCTAATTCACACTAAGCACATCTATTATTTTATCCTTCACCATCTCACACACCTCATCCATCTTATCTTTTATACCTCCCTGCGCATTCAGAGTAGCTAAGCGATATTCCGCCGCTCGCTTTTCGCCCCGGGGAAACAACTGACGTGGTGAGTAGCTAGCAGTACCGATGCACACTTTCCAAATAGCTTATGCGGGATATTTTCTAATTATGTTCCCACAGGACGAAGGTAGGACATCTCGTATTCACAATTTCAATTCATATGCCTCTTATAAATATTACAAATATTGCGGGCGAAACGTATATTGACACATTTCTGACCTTCAAATAACTTTCAAGGGAGCTTTTTTTATTAGATATTCAGGGTTTAGAAGTGACATCTGGGTTACTCAGAGTAAGCCATAATATTCACATACTATATTAGGTATCATTTATATGGGTGACTGACAGTCAAAATAATAATATGGAGATCAATATAATATTGCATATTTGCATTTTTTTAATATATTTTCTGAGCAGAAATAAAAACGTATCACTAAATTAGTCAACTTTAAATAAGCCAAGAAACAAATGAACGCGTTAAGTTATTTGAGCCATAATTTCTAGTGGCGCAAATCATTTTTTTATCAAGATAAAAAGAAATTACGTTTATTAGTGTGAGACAAAGAACATCTTAAAACTATTAAAACAAAAATAAAACAATCACATCAGTCTACACTTCAATTGACGACGAGCTTTATTGGTGCAATTTTTAACTATCTTCAATCGTGAAAGCTATTTGAACTGTCGGAAATTACCACAGTTCGGCAGTTAAACAAAAAAAAACCTATTAGAGTTCAACGATTTAACATCATTCGACACTACGTAGATCCCTTTTGATGTCTACCAGGGACCAATAAACACGAATGGTGACTAATATTGCTGACCATAATCATTACAATTACCACGGTGCAAGTGTTATTAGCACACAAATGGATACTTAGCATCCTCAGTGACATTTCTATGTTGACTCCCGACAGTAATAAGAAGAAATGAAAGGGAGTAATAGGTACGATGAAAGCGTTCATTTGGAGAAAAAAATAATTGGAAGCGAAAGTTAACAGCAATAATACATACAAACTAAAGTTTTCCTTTCTAGGTAAACCTACTCCAAAATGACCAAAAAAGAGACATTACATCATAAACCCTTTGCTTATCGAAACTCAAAAACTAAAAGCATTTATTTCAATTAAACCAATTACAGGCACTTTTTAAGGGACTTCTAACAGGAGGAGGTTATCAATTCGGAAGTTTTTTTTTTTTTTTTTTAATATTTGTTCTGGCATAACTCCGTCATATATAGACGAATTTGCAAAATTCTTCTTTTGTTTGAAAGGGTATACTCTCGAGGTGGTCCCTCAAAAAATGGTTATTAAATATTGGTTACATCATTCATGTTGAATATGCATGTGAGAACGATGCAGAACGTTAAATGCGTCCGTAATAAAAATACAAAAACAATTCAAATATCAAATTAAATTAAAATAAGCCGTGGCAGCTAAGAGATGACCAGTCCCTACTGACGACGCCCGTTCACAAACATGGCGCATGGATTAGCACCATTCAGCTCAACCATTTTAAAGGGAGCTAAATGATCCAACACATACAATCAGCGAGATATTATTAGAGCGAGCATGACATACTCTCAGCCACCAGGGCACATTCAAGACAATTGAAGGCGTACCCAGTAAATGGTAGCTTTATGGTATGTACGGTAGTTTTATGAAATCGTGATTCATTTTATCTGAATTCATATCTCGTGTCAAGTGTAGACTGTGTAAGTGTAGTATTGACTATAATTTCGTTCATCGAGGTGGTCGTCCCTTTGCAACTACAGAAGAAGAACAGCCAATTGACATCAGACAGCAGATATACCGTTTAAAACTTTCATCACAATTTAAAAACCAAACATAAGTTTTCAAATAACAGATGCCTAGGTGCATAATCTATAGACAAATCGAACATTGAAGATTTTTTACGTCACTTTTACGTCTATTTAGAACAAGATAAAAAAAAATCCTTTGACAGGCATGTCGAAGTCCTCTTCAGTTCGGTATTGAATATAGGACATTCAATTCCGTTGACGAGGGTCTTTGGGACCTGAACGATTTTCAAATAGGTCGTATCTTATACTGCGGTTGACCGTCTTAATGAAAATGGCCGCCTGTCGATGTGTTACTCTACACCTACGTAAATCCATCAGAGTGATTTATTTAATCAAGGTATACAGCAAACGGTCATCCATCATTATCAATCTTCGGGTTTTAGGGAAAGTGTACATGAGTGACGATATACTTCAACACATTATAATATCGCGCCTTGTTTCCCCGAAGGCTTGGGCAGAGATGTACCTATAGTACACCCACATTTCGCCAGTTATGTTTAAGTCACATGTGGGGCGATCCTATAGCCATCAACCAGGCTCAAATCCAGACTACAGACTGCTACTGAGAAATTCCAGATAAAAAAACTTAATAACAGTTTGCCCGACCTGGAAATCGAACCCAGGACCCCATTCTCAGCAGTTGCGCTTGCGATCACTAGACCAACGATGCAGTAAGTACATACTGCCATCCTTGTTGACTGGCTAATCTTTTCGTGAAACAAGTTATACAAATATATATAAGGTCACCAAATGTGATAAGTTACCAGGGTCGTCGGATATCCGCTGAGACGCTTTTGGTATGAAAAGCATACCAGACTTTTCTAACACATAATTGTACTCACGCGCTTGGGAATTCCCACTCAATTGTACACGTCATCTGGCGCGCCGGCTCGCGCACCGACTGTTTGTAAACAAACCCGATAAGCGGTGTCATTTCTTGGTATTCTGCGACCGTTGTATTTTTTTAGAATGCTAGTGAGTAGGGCTCTAATGAAGTGTGCGTTGTATTTGAATATACGATGTTTTCAGAAATTTAATTAAATTTTATTCGAAAACATTCATCGACTTCTTACTCACTGAAATGCCCCGGTACCTGAGTAACCTTGCGAGGATTGTTCCGGAACATTTTTTGTCGGCGCGCCAAGGGGTGCCGCGGCACATATACAGTATGGAAACCACATATATGCAATAAATGAAACCACGTACTTGTTATCGCCTTTTCTGACCATACACAAAAAATGGACGAAATCGGTCCAGTAATTAGGTAAAAAACTAGAGTTCTAATTTTGATCAAATTTTGCAACTAAGAGGTGGGAAAGCGCGGTTCGCTGTCATTTTGAAGTGGTGAGTTTCATGCGTTTAGACATTTCAGGGTATTGCGAAACGGTGACTTTGTAGTTTCGGGCAGTTCAGTGGTAAACTTCAACTATATGGAGGACTCTGGTTACTTATCTCTTTTGGTGACTCTACTATTACCTAGGCAATGGATAAGCAATAGGTGTCATCATCATTCTCTTGCCCTTGTCCCAATTTATTTGAGGTCAGCGCAGCATCTTGTTCCATACTTCTCTATTGGTTGTCGTCGTAGTATTCACTCTATAGAGGTATGAGGAACAGGCTGTGAAAATCACTTATACCTCCATAGAAAAAAGAGAATCCTCCGACCAGACGGGTGTCGTGTCTGGTGAGCAACTGCCAGAAGTTTGATGTCGGGACGTTGTATATATGCTAGTTGCGCGGTAAACTCTGCTTGCGCGACGCAGGATTTTGCGTGAGGTCAGTGTGACGCGTAGCTCGCATGTGGCGTTATAGATACCGCTATAACCCCTTTTCCAGCCATATTATCTTTCACACAGTCCATCTATCGTCAATAGCTTTTATTTTAATTAAACATTTACAGTCACTTGTGAACCGTCAAGGAGTCGGTTAAACAGAAATATGAAGCTTGAGCCCATTCCAAAGCGTAGTAGAAGATAAGGCGAAGAACGGGCAAGAAGCACCATGAACATTATTTTCTAAAACTTTCACCACTACATTTTTACGACAACTTCCGCTTCAGGGGTATCAAAAACCATTTGTATGGCAACTGAATCAACAAACACGATACTTACCTGGGATAATATCAAAGGGATCAAAACTCACCCGAAAAGTTACGTGAGTGTTCAACCGTATTAAAATTATGTAAATACAAACAAAGTTGGTTAAGAAGTTTGTTTTACAATAAACATAAACAACAATCACGTGTTTGTACACAAAGATGAAGTTAGTATCATAGTTTATTATGTACTCAATCTATTAAACATAAAAAATTGGTACTTAAAAGAAAACGTAGAATGGAAACCTGGACTTACTGGTCTGAAACTGCCAAGACACTGCGGGAAAGCGTAGTGATCTATGCAAGTTTATTCTCTGTATTATAAGAATAAGCAGGTACCATGCAGTTACCAGTTTACCTTGCAGTGGAACAGTCATAGGCTGACGTAAAAAAGAAAGCTGCTAATAGATAAAATAAACAGTTTCCGCACTTCCACAGTGATGATGGACACGATTTCCTTAACTTAATTTAATCAACTGAAAATAATAATAATTCCTAAGTCACAGGAACTTACGCCTAATTTAAGAGTATTTTAATATTGACTTAAATGTTAATAAGCCTTTTATGTTCTTAGTCATAAGGATATTGTTGAAAATCTGTCTTCTATTTCAGGTCATTGATTACAGATCATCTCTATAATTGTATTAGTAAGTACTTAAGAACTACGTTAGCAAACCACAAAAACAAAACTAAATCAAAAAGACACGTGGAGTGCGATCCAGTGTCTTAGAAATGGACCGTCTAACCGGTCCGCTATTACTTTGAAAATGCTTTTGAAGCTGCTTCTGATACGGTGTAATATGGAGGCCGCTCTCTTTCTCATAATGGCATGAAAGCCATCAATCCGAGCCTCCACAAACATACCAAACGCACTACAGTATCTCGGCAGTCCCAACAACATCCTAAATGCATTATTATATTGTACTCAAAGGGCATTCAGTGCCCGCTGAGTACTGCGGACCCACAGGGTGCACGAATAAAACAATGAAATAAAGAATTTTAAATAAAAAATTCAACTTTTAAAAGTACCCAAACATTTTAACCCATTGGTACAAAAATACAAACGCCATATAAACTACCGTCAAGGGGCAGGACAATAAAACTCCGATCATGAAAAAAGCCGGAACGAAATTGTGGCCGACAGATCTCACTCACACACGTGTCGACGTAAAGAACCCTACTTACACTTGGTTAATTCCATGATGCCTAGAACTAAGCATTTTACGCTCTTTTAAAGACTTTTGTGGAATTTTTGTTAAAGACTTAGTAACGTGGAAAATTGTTGGTTTTGTCTTCGGTACACTATCTCAAAATACACTATTTTGCACTCTAATATCAAACGGCATTTATAATCAACACGAAACTACACTAAACTGTGGCTAAATAAGAACAGCGGCACGGGAGTAACAGTCGATCAAAGGTTAAACTACGCTTGCCGAGGTCGGTCCGTGGATGGGTGACCATCCAGTACATATCGAGACCCCTCCATGCCTCGTAAAACATGTTAAGCCGTTGGTCCAGGCTGTCATTCATAGATCTTTGACAGTCGTTACGGATATCGTGTTACCCAGTAACTGGGTTGTGGAGGTCAGATAGAAAATCGCTTCATGTAAAATACTGGTATTCAGCTGTATCCGATTTTACTGGAAACCGACCCCAACTATGTTGGTGAAAGGCAGGCAGATTGATATAATAAACACTAGAGGACAGAACAATGCTCTTAAAATTAAAGTTATTGTTGTACTTATCACTGGAAACCACCCTGAAAAAAATTGGGTGGACTGAACTTATAGAGATATGAGGAATAGGGCGTAAAGTTAATTCATACTCTATAGAAAAGGGAGGATCCTCCGACCAGACGGGTGTTCTGTCTGGTGGGCAACTGCCCGACGGTTGATGTCGGGACGTTGTATATATCCTAGTCGCGCGGTTAAACTCTGCTTGCGCGATGCAGGATTTTGCGTGACGTCAGTATGACGTGTAGCTCCCATGTGGCGATGTTGATACCGCTACAAACTCAAGCAAACCACTACCGTACCGGTAATGCTATCTACCCACTAGCTTAGGTTGATATTTTAAACAGTTATGCCGCTACTAGCATATTAAGCATCGCTAATCAGACACAATTGATTATGTATTTTTATGGCCCTCTAGCGGGCCACCTCGGGCCAGATGTAATTGGCAGCATACATGAACATATTTTGACATTTGATGAAACTGGTAGGCTTGTAGAGGCATCTACAACGCCACATGCGAGCTACTCGTCACACTGACGTCACGCAAATTTCTGCATCGCGCAAGCAGAATTTACCGCGCAATTAGCATAATATACAACGTCCTGACATAAAAGGTCGCACAGTGGATCGATACAAGAGGTATGACGTAGAATCAAAAATTGGAAATGTACTCGTATTTAATTCAAAAAAAAAATACACAGTTGCATCCCTCTATTAAAGAACAACAAAAATTGTTACGACGCTTTTTTTATTTGACCAGCACTTTCGGAGCAATTCGATGATAACTGTTATTTTTGTATGGAAACGAACACAAAAATGTCTGTATCTCATGATTCCCTCCTTGTTTCGATTTGCGGTTTTCATTACTGTTATTTACCCATTTTATGCGACATTTTCTTCAAGGACCCGGAGTGCCCCTTCCGAGATATTTTGCCTATAGTAACTATCTTTGTTATTGTATTCCTGATGGAACGGAGGTACATTAAGTATACTTATTACTGAGAATAAGTCATCACTAAGTAGTTCCTTAAATAACAGGTGCATTTGTGAGTACTTTAATGACTTATGAACGCTTTTGTTGCAATATAACGAAAGCTTTAATGAATCATTAAATAACGACTACCAGTACCGTACTGCTTAATCTAATTAATTATTGTAATTACTATGTTAACAGCCCTTAAGCTCTGTGATTGGTTCATGTCATCATTAGCATATCAAATTCATTGCTAGTTGCAAACTTGCTGCCCTATATATTTTAGTGTGTTTTGCAAATATAATTCAGTTATAATTATAACCTCTACCAAGTGTTGTCATTATGGCTTTCCGTGGATTTTCTATTTATCTAAATCTTTATGTTGCTCTTCGTAATCATAAAGATATTCGTGACTATGAAAATTTATTTAACACATTGAAGTCGAATAGTAACGTCCAGTTAAGTGAAAATGATGTGTAAGATCTAAAGAACTGGTGTCGTCGATTTTGCTATCGGATTTACTCCAAATGGGTGCAATCAAGAAGGACAGTCGACAAGTTCATGGACAAGAACAGAGAGTGGTTAAGTTCAGATATCATTTGGCCAGATTGCTTTAAGGAAAATATTGTTCACACTGAAGAAGCTGAAAATGAGACAGAAGAGGTAATCAGTCCATCAAAATCGGATGCATCAACTTCAACATATAAATCTCCTCGCAAATGCTTTGAAGATTTATCGAGAAGACAGAAAAGAAGACGTGTTGATGAAAATATTGCTAGTTGCAGTCGTCCAGATGAGCTTTTACGTACTGTTGAAAGTGCACTTAAGTCTGCCGGAAAAAATGATGTGGCCAGAATAATTAAACATTTGCTGGGAAATCCTAAACACGTCTCCACAGTTTTGAATGTCCTGGAAACTAAACAGAATACTTTGCTTCGTGAAGTTCCTACTCACAAAGCACTTGCTCTTTACGTTTACATGCAGTTATCCAAGTGGCGTTACATCACACTTAGGGACTTTAGTTTTAAAGAAGGTCATGCGAAATACCCAAGCTATTACATGTTAGTGAAAGAAAAACTTAAGTGTTACCCGGCAAAAGACGACGTAACTGTGACTGATACGACTCCAAGCCCTCCTTGATCTCCCAGTTAGGAGGCTTATCGATTCACTTGAATCGAATTTTGATGCTGGTGAACAACTTGTGCCTCACAGTAAATGGGGTTTTGATGGAGCTTCGAGTCAAAGCATTTATCATCAAAGGACAACAACAAGTGAACAAGATTTATCCAGTGTATTTATGGCAAGTCTTGTACCTCTTAAGTTCGTGACTTTTAGTGGAAGCACAGTGTGGCAGAATGATCAGCCATCGTCAACCACATATTGTCGCCCGATTTCATTTACGTTTATGAAAGAAACGGAAGCAAATGTAAAGGCTGAAATGGATATATTTGAGACCGAGATTCGTGGACTGAACCCAACTGATTGCGGCAATGCTACTATTACGCACAATCTGTGGTTAACCATGATTGATGGTAAGGTGCATTCAATCATATCTGGAACATCGGCAGCAGTGTGTGATTTGTGCAAAGCTCGCCCAAGCGAGATGAATAACTTGGAAGAAGAAAGAGCTAAACCTGTGAATGAAGATTTATACAAGCATGGATTTAGTTCATTGCATGCTTGGATTCGTTCTATGGAGTGTTTATTGCACATTGCCTACAGAATGGACATAAAATCATGGCAAGCAAAAGGTGACGACAATAAAAAATAGTTAAAAATAGGAAAGAAGCTATTCAAGCAGCTTTCCGAAGAAACACAGGCTTCCTTCTGGATGTTGTAAAGCAGGGTAGTGGCAATACAAACACTGGAAATGCTGCTAGAAGGTTTTTGCAAACCCTGAAATAACTGCGGAAATTACAAAATTAGACGTCAATTTAATTAGAAGACTCGCCGTAATTTTGCAATGCATTTCCTCAGGCGAAAAAATTTAAATCCTAAAATTCTAATTATATTGTGATGAAACAGCAAATTTATTTGTGCAGTTATATCCATGGTATAACATGCCATCAAGTTTACATAAAATGCTGATTCATGGATCGCAGATAGTGGAGCACCTATCAGTACTGCCTATAGGTTTTTTGTCTGAAGAAGCATCTGAAGCAAGAAACAAGGATTTTCGTAAATTTAGAGAAAATCATACACGAAAGCATAGTAGCATCGCCACTAATGAAGACATACTGCATAATCTTCTGTTATCTTCCGATCCTCTTCTAACGAGCCTACGACCAAAGATGACCAATAAAGTAAAAAAATCTTCATTTAGAGAACTGGACGATTTTCTCATACATGATCGGAGTGAATTAGATCTCATTGACATTTCAACTGATACAATAGTTGGAGCAGTTTCGGAATGTAGTGACATTGAAGAAGATGACGACAATAATGACTATGATGAAGATGAAGAAAATGTAGTTTAAGTCTTATAGTACCTCATATATTTTTTTGTAACTAAATGGTAGTATTCATTTAATTATTTTTTATTATAATTAGTATTTATAATTTAGTTATTAGTAGATGTTTTATTTTTTTTACATTTTATATACGTTTATATTTTACGTTTATATAGAACTCACTAATGCATTTTCTTCATTTAACTTCTTAATTATGTGTAATTCTCAGTAATTACAATATCTAATTAGATGAAGCAAATACTACTGGTAGTCGTTATTTAATGACTCATTAACGCTTTTGTTATATTGCAACAAAAGCGTTCGTAAGTCATTAAAGTACTCACAAATGCACCTGTTATTTAAGGAACTACTTAGTGATGACTTATTCTCAGTAATAAGTATACTTAATGTACCCCCATTCCATCAGGAATACAATAACAAAGATAGTTACTATAGGGAAAATATCTCGGAAGGGGCACTCTGGGTCCTTGAAAAAAATGTGGCATAAAATGGGTAAATAACAGTAGTGAAAACCGCAAATCGATTCCCTCCTTGCTTCGATTTTTGTGTTCGTTTCCATACAAAAATAACAGTTTTCATCGAATCGCTCCGAAAGTGCTGGTCAAATAAAAAAAGAGTAGTAACAATTTTTGTTGTTCTTTAATAGAGGAATGATTTTTTTTTTTTTTTTTTAAATTAAATATTTTTTATATTTTTGATTCTATGTCACACCTCTTGTGGACGGTCCACTGTGCCTCGGGCAGTTGCCCACCAGACACAACACCCGTCTGGTCGGAGGATCCACCCTTTTCTATGGAGGTTTGAGTGAACTTTACACCCTGTTTTTCATACCTCTATAGGCTCTCTTCCACACACCGAATCTATTGCAGAACACGATAGTTACCTATAGGCACCAACTCAGTTTTTTATTGCTTTATCTGAAAATAAATACTTATCCCTAACTTACACTTAGCTTACACGGTGCGATTTTATTGTCTGTAGCATACCATAAATTGAACGAACAATGCAGTGTTTAGATATTGCGAGCCATTTGTTGCTTCAATTTTTTTGTGGTTCACAGGCAAGAAACATGCGTTGTGTAAACGGGCTTTTAGTCTCATTTTTATTAAAGTAATAAATTTGGGAAGTAGAACAAACAAAATGTATAAACCCGGACTTAACAGCGCGTGGTTGAACTATTTATGAAGGAAAACTATTCTATGTTCCATTATGACACAATTTCCATTTAAAATTAAACTTTACTCTTTCATCCTCAAAGAATACAAGTTTATAGACTATGCTTTCAAAAGTTATTTCTTAGTGATGGGTTCCTGCGAAGCTGGGTTTACGGTGCTGCCATAAAGTTATTGTTCTGAATTTAATTCTTATGAGATGGCATCAAACGTGGAATAGCAATGATAAAAACATAAAGATTTTTAACACTTTCATCACCCTGTGACACGTCATCATTAAACAAGTATATAGTTATAGATACTTCAACAACCACCATGTATCATGACGTTTGATCACGAATGTAATATAATGCTTTGCAATCTTTATTGCTTCAAAAAAATTCAAACAAAAAAGCAGCTGTTAAACAATAAATATTGTCAAACCAGTGCAAGTAAAATATCTAGCTACTTATATTTCAAGCCTCAAACATAGAAAAGAAAGAAAGAAAATACGTCTAAACGCGGAAAACATGACGCAAAAAGAAATCGGAGCAGTCTTTGGAGACTGCCGATACAAGTGAAAACTAAGTAACTTGTAAACCCGCTCATGGAAACCGTTCGGTGACGATGACGCGAGCCCATCATTTTTGTTCACACAAAAAGTGCTCAACGCGCCTAAAGAAGTTTTCACTTACAAAAACACACAAATACATAAGAGAACGAATTGGAGGAAAATAACACACACATACACACAACTACACATAACACACATACACACAACTACATATAACTTTATACTATCCTACACCTCAGCCAACTCCATCCTCACAAAATTTAATTAATACACCATACGGCGCCTGTATGGCGAAGTGGACACATCCCCTCTTCACCGTACTGACGGCTAATATAAGGGAATTAGTTAACAGAATGGCCGGCAGCGTCTACCGGTCTACAAAGTAACAATAAGCTATTATGAACTAGCTTTTGCCATCGGCTTTTCCCGCATTGAGATCGCCAAAAATCCTGTAATTCCTTCACCATGAACAATACGTAGTACTTACCTATCATACGGTACATATTATATACAATACAACCGGTCATACGGTGTTGGAGTTCACTCTAGACTCACAAAATGTATTACTAATATTCTTTTAAATATACTCTTAACACAATACTAAAGTTTCTAATAACATAATTCAATCGTGATTCGAAAGACACCTAGCGCCATCTAGCGTCCGAAAGCAATTGTGACTGTCGAAAGTTATTGTTCTTGCTCTCAGGAACAGTACTTTTTTTCTGGATGAAAGGTACCCCATGTCTTTTTCGGTACCCCTGACAATGTATATGCAAAATTTCATGATGATCGGTTCAGTGGTTTAGGCGTGAAAAGGTAACAATCAAACAAACTTACTTTCGCATTTTTACTATTAGTTAGGATTAGGATGCTGTGGATTTTAGGAGAACATGAGTAGTATTTATGAAATGGCTGTTGTTTTTATGATGAGAACTAAATTCCATTTTCTGTATTTAAATTAAAAAAGTTGAACTATTCTGCAGACACGTCATAAGCATTAACTAAATGGAAATTATGTTCTAGCGTTAGCGGCCTATTTCTGATTCTCATACGTATTCTTTTAACGATCAACCTGGTCTTTATTTTTAACCGACTTCAAAAAAAGGAGGAGGTTCTCAATTCGATTGTATGTTTTTTTTTTATGTGTTAGCTCAGAAAAAAAATCTGGCTGAACCGATTTGGATGATTCTTTTTTTATTTGATAGCTGGTGCTACACATGTGATCCCATATAAATTTGATTAAGTTCTGACTAGCAGTTTTTAAGTTATCCTTAATACTGCGTCTTTTTTCCACTTAGTTTATATTGATATGTTAATAATTTCCTGTCACTGTTATTTACATATCAAGTAGTGGTATATGAATTTGTGTGGGGTAGGTACCGCAACTAAAAAGTGAAAAATAAAAACTTTTTTCACAAAAAAACAACCGACTTCCAAAAAAAAAACACTAAAAAGCGTGAAAAATAACTTTAATTTCGGAAGTCGGTGGCCAAAAACGAAAATACAAAACGAAAGACACAAACTTGCGAAATTAAAGTTATTTTTCACGCTTTTTAGTGTTTTTTTTTTTGGAAGTCAGTTGTGTTTTTGTAAAAAAGTTTTTTTCAGTTTAACAATCATTGCGTTATTTTAATTTTTGGGCTGATAAATTTTTCGAACATATAAAGCAATGGATTAGGCATATCCTTCAAAATGATTGTTGATTGTGATTGATAGTGTGTTAGACCAATAGGGTGCGGGACTCGGGCAGATTCCATATTCATAAACCATCACCCATATATATAAACTAGTCGAGCAGTCAGCAACAATAGCTAACGCTATAGGTAATGCACCACATATCTAAGCTGACACAGCGGAATCAGACTCCAAAAAAAACAAACCATTGTAATGAAACTTTAACTTACAATTCTAAGGATCCGTCACTCGTAAACAATTGAGTTTAAACTTACCACTTTGTCTACCAAATGAATGTACGGCTGTCCGGTCGCTATAGAAAACTAAGTTTACAGCGGTCCCCTTAATGACGGGGCACCATTGTCAGAGGCCTGCTAAGCTGATTTGCAAACCCTTGGAAGGTTTTTTGCATCGGCGTTTCATATTACGGGGAACAGATAAATTAAGGTATTTTTCAGTATGCTACGTAGAAGATGATTCATGCCTATTACTCTTTTGTTTTGCCAGACCTATACACTTAAATATTACTTTGAATTTCAACATTTATATCTATAAACCACATGTATATAATAAAGAGTATTCTATTCTATTCTAACTTACAGAGTCATGATCATGAAATTAGGCAGTTGGATGCTTCATGGTTATCTTTCTCTGGAGGTTAGCGCACTCATGCCGATGGGGTGTTCCCAATGAATATGCCAGGCGTGGTTATATAAAGACAGCTGGTACTCACGTGGTAGTATGGCATACTCGAACTCACATATAGCAGGCCTGTGTCCTAACAGTGGAAACATTATTAACTGATTAAGTTAGAAGAAACCAATGTCTCGTGTAAAGGCTGATGCAAAATAATAAACATAAACGGATCTTGAATAAAAAGGATCTCATCCAACATTTACCGCGAAACCTGTAATTTATTCAGGACTTTGAGGCGAGATCCCTTTGCACGTTATGTTGTAAAAATCTCGCGACATACTTCGGTATGCGACGTCTTATTTATATTCATGAACTGTCATGAAACTGAAAGTTATTACTCAGAAAATGTTAAGTATGTGGTAGTCTGATTTTAAAGCTTATTGCTATGAAACACTGAGACGAAAATGAACTTTTCACTTTTATCTAAAAATATTCGATCCAAAATATGCGAAACAAAGCATTTTTTTCTGCATTTTCTGTTATTTGTTGTCACGATTCAATTTCTCAAAAAAAAAAAATGTTCGTAGCGTTTATTTGCCAGAACTTGAATGTTTTTAGCCAATGCCGAAAATAATACTTTATTTTTGGAAATACGATTTGCAAAACCGAAAACGAAATGCAGTCGGACTCTAAAGATTGAGTACTAAGCTTATTTTGCTAGAGAAGAAAGAGTTGGTCCACTTTTACTATCGGATGTTTTTGATGTCAAACGTCTATAGCCGCGGGTAAAACCGATTGTTGGCGTGGCGACGCGTGCCGTGGTGACACGTCGCCACGATCACAATTTTTTTTAGAGCTGGAGAACTTTAATTTGATTTAAAACACAGAAAAATATTTTTAATATCCATGAAATTGGCTATGATTTTGGGCATGGGCGCGAAGGCCTAATTAACTAAAGTATTAGTAGTGCTGGTAGAACAGAGCTAACGAATAATCCAAGTATCATATTGACTCGTGAAGCCTATGTTTGTATAAACAGTGTATTTATTTTTAATGTCAACATTTGTTCAGACAAGATAAGACCTCCTACTTACTAAATACAATAATTTTAATTTGTCTTTAAAAAGTTCATGATCTCAATCTTTAAAGAAGTCCCTTCTTCCGAGACCATACGACAATATCTTAACAACAGCATATTTAACAAATCTTCTTCCAACAGGGCGACTGGGTGTACCCCCACCGTCCTGGCGACTACGCGACTCTCACCAGGAAGTACCTGGGGTCCCTCTACTGGTCGACCCTCACCCTCACAACCATTGGAGACCTACCGACTCCTGAGACCAACGCGGAGTAAGTACGCTGCATGTTTGTTTGAAGTTTCACTGTTTTTCTCTAAGTGCGGATTTCACCAATAAAACTGAACGGTGAAGCTGATCGCGATCGCTGTCAATATTTCATGACAATTTTGACACTGCTGTCAGTGTCAAAATCGTCATAGAATATTGACAGTGACGGCTCTTTAGCGCGGTATCTTAGATGTGCTGAACGCGTTCAGTTTCATTCGGAAAATTCGCCCTAAAGCTGGGTATAGATCAGACTAACAATGGCGAAACAACTGCAAATTAATTATGCAGTGTTAAACTGTCTAAATGATCTACTTTTTTACATAGTTCAACAAAGTATCAACCATGATCACATGTAATCTAGCAAGTTTTATTGTCCAAATAGTCCATAATCTACTCGCACTTTGTAAACATTCACTACGATTTGACTGGCGAGTTTATTTAGCAAATTCTGTGGAAGAGTCAATTTTCGCATAAAAAATTGCCAGTAAAAATCGTGTTAAAAAATTGGAAATATCCTTTAAATAATAAAGAACTTTCAGCGGTCATTATCCTTTAAATAATAAAGAGCTTTCCAGCATCCATTACAGTGTAATTTTCAATGAAAGCAAAATAAGGTCCAACAAAAGTTTTTCAAACCCATTTAGCCCTCGTTAGTCTGGTCTGTATCCAACTTTAAAGTTGGGCACACATCGCGGCACGTTACGTTGCTTCTCTAAAACACTCTAATTTAGCAAAACTACGTTTATAGAAAAAATACGTAGCAACACTGATATTTAAATACGCATTGAGCTAGCTTGATGCGACAGCTAGCTGGGACATAGACTATGAATGAAGTTAACATATAAATATTTTAATGCTTCCTTGAATTTTCGTATTTGGAACGTAAGGGGAGGGTTACACGGCAGTCTCGTTATTAGAAGAAATTATTATATTATTTTTAGTACGCACGACATTTTTTTAACTATGAACTTTTTTTTTTTTTGCAACGTCCGCCCTAAAGTGATATTGGTAGGGCCTGAATTGGTGGATTTTTTTTCCATAATTGCTTTAGATTTATTCGACAATTGAAGAAAAGGTTCTCTTTTGAATAACGAGTACGTACTCTTGGCACTTTATATTAGTGCCTGAAAAGCGTCTGAAAATAATTTTCTTGCCTGTTATTTTCAGGCGGTGTTTTACAAAATATTTATAGGCTCAATTAATTTCATGAAACCCTTAGTTTTTCTTGACTATAGTAGTCAAATATTTTATTCTTAAAATCAAGTGTTTTACACAAGCCCACCCCAATTAAACCTCACTTGACCTGAAAGACATTTTACATTTCCCTAAAACCTTTATGATACTGTCACTCCAGTTCTACCAAACTCGAAAACTCGAACAAGACATTAAGAAGACTCAAAGACGTTACTGTTCCTAAAAACTGGTTCTTCACGACTGTCGTTGAAAAAGTTTTTTTTTCTTTTCCGTCGTCTAAAACGAGGCCAAGGCGTCTCTTTCTTTATACAATTACAATTACCTTGCCACTTGCGGTTTTTGCTTTTTTATGATAAGATATATTTTTAAATATAGAAGGACACCATTTTCTTTGACGTGTATAAATGAATTACAAATAATTATATTATGGAAAAGCATATTATTATGACAATATTTTTAAGAAATTGACTTCGATGAACTTCGTGATTTCTGAGGGGTAATTGTGTAACACACGTAACATGACAATTTATCGCAATGGGTTTCATTTTGACAGTTCAACCACGGTCATTACGTTACTTACGTCGAAGAAGAATTTCGAGCAGAAGAATTTTTCAAACGTATGAAGCTGTAATTTAAAGTGTGTTACGTAATTAGGGTGCTGCATGTTTGTTTTGGGGATTACAAGAATTACAATACTGTATTAATTTTGCAATTATTAGTCCGGTTACTCGTAACTGGTAATACCAACAACATTTAATTCAAATATAAACCCCAAGAAACGAGTTAATGACCCAATAAGGACTTTGTTGTAATGGTCCTTAAAAATGGCCTCATTAAACCGAGCTGAGTTCCAATTTTGGGCCCCCAATCATTACGTAAAGGTTAGATGATTAAAAATCGGAATTTCCTACTTAAAAAAAGTAGGAAATTCCGATTTATAATGATCAGAAAAACTTCTCAAGAATGTGCGCAAGTAATTAGAAATAAGAGTCGAATTATTATTTATTATTTACAGCGAAAATTGTTAACAATGTTTTTTTTTACTTTTTTTTTTTAAACATTATTTTTGTTGCTTACTGGTTTCCTAAGAAATCGCTGAACGGTTACAAAATAACGGTTCTCCAGATACAGAGCGTCTTTTGATACCTTAATGTCAAATACTGGTAAATATGACGAGACCGCATTCCTAGGAAACCAAAGCTTTAGGAACCAATAAGCAATTAATTTATCTACTAACAACACTTTAACACCTATCGATCTTTTCACCAGAATGGATCCTAGGTTTTAAACACCTTCAAAAATGCTTAAATAAATCTTCAGGGTCGGATTGAGAACCTTTTCCTCTTTATAATTCTTTTAAAATAACGTTCCACGTTCCACTTTCAAAATTATGTGATACTTACGTGGATATTAAAAGATGATGGAACAGACTTTATGTATTGAAAAGTAATAATAATAAACGCATAGAATGTTCGCTACTGTACCGTGTATATAGCCTATAAAAATATCAATTTCTGCTCTTCTAGTCTTTCAATATAAATTTCTAAGAATTAGTCTATGTGTGAAGCTCTTAAATAAAAGTTCCTTAATCCATATTTTATAGGACACTTCAGTGCTAATAATAAGTCTAGACACTTTCATGTCCAACATATTTTTTTATTATTATTGCGATAAGTAATTGTTTGAGTCAGGCCACTTTTTACGGAATCTACAGCGTCATTTTAAATGCATTAAGCTACTGCGCGGGATTCGTCTCAGGCCGCGTTCTAACCAACGACGTAATCGTCGCGCGAGCATGCGATCGCCGCGTTCATTTTGGTGACGCTTTCCGGTTTCCCGTACAAATGATTGCTCTGAAAAAAGAAAAAAAATATTAGTCTGGATAGTGTTTCGCGACCGAGATCATCGGTTTGAAGACAAATATTTTCTTAGTATAAAATCGTGATATATGAACGCGACCGTCGCTCCTTCGCGCGAACGATATTTTTCGTTAGGATGCGGGGTTAGTGTGGCCAGAGCTCTAAGGACGCACGCAGTCGCATCCTGCGTACCGCGCGCGACTGTCCTCAGGCCGCATCCTAACCAACGCGGTCGTCGCGCGAGTATGCGATCGCCGCGTTCACTTTGGTGACGCCTTCCGGTTTTCCGTACAAATGAGTGACATATGAACGCAATGATCGCGAACGAACTTTTTGGTTAGGACGCGGGGTTAGTGTGGCCAGATCTTTACACTAACACCCCAAGGGCCTTGATGCTTGATAATAATAATAAAAAAACAATATTGTTTTATGTTGGTTACATATTCGTTATGGTGGTTACTTGTTCGTTGTTCTTAAAATATGATATATTGAAATGCATACGAGACTTAACTTGACTGGCTATGTAGGTATACAGACAGTTATCTAACTAAAGCAAGAAAGATCAGTTGAGGCCTATAAAATAAAAGTCGGCTAAATCCAAGCCCGTGAAGCTACAAAAACTAATATTTATGTCAAGGTAGCAACTCTATATTTTGTTTTTGAACGAATATGCTAGGGACTTAGCTGCATTTGTTAGTAAAAAAACCAAAGCGTGTCCAACTACCTAAACTAGATGGCGCCATAGTTAACTCATTTTACGACTTTATGGCGTTTAGCTGCCTTTAATTTTATAGGCCTCATTTTAATTATGTGTTGCCTAAAAAGGATAGCTGTAAGTCACTGTTTAAAAAATACAACATATCACCGTTGGCATGCATGTATATTAACGAATTGTGCCTATTAGTACGGCATCATCCTGGAAAAAAAATTAAGCATAGAGATGTAACCAAAAGGAATGTTGCCTTTAGAGATGAACATACATACATACATAAAATCTGACATTTTATAACAATCATATTGGTAACTGATGTAATGTATGACATTTTTTTATTATGGAATGTATTGTGAAATTAAATATTTGCAATTCATTTATTTAATCAGACAATTTGTAACGTTTTTGAACTGAAGGAATATTATGACATTTTTAATAATTTAATGTATTCTGAAATTAATATTTGCACACCACATGTAATGGTAGAATGTAATTGGGCCACATTTATATTAACATCATACTACTTTTTACACCTACATTTTGGCAAATAAAGCATTATTATTATTATTATAAGGTTATTCATGCGCAAACGCTAATCTTTTTGTATAGTTGACCTCATTATTAAGAAGGATGCGCCAGGTAGACCGCGAAATTCAAAATTTCTTACGTTTTTTTGCAATTTGCAAGTCAGTGTCAGGTTGTATGTCGAACGTAACATGTATGTCTTTACAGAATTATAATCATTAAAATCATCAATACAACCCTCTAAGTTCATAATGATTATTTGAATTTCGCGGGCTACCCTGGCGCTTGCACTTTTTTTTTTTTGTTTATCCATTGCTGTCCACTGCTGGGCAAAGGCCTCCCCCAAGTCCTTCCAGGATCTAAATTGTTATAATATTAGGTCTTTACCTATGAAATTGCCGTTCTGCAGTACTGGCCATTTCAAATCAAAATAATTTTTGTTTGGCTAAGAATTCTAATTTCAAATTAATTTTATTTTAAAAACATGGATTTTTTTTTCTAAAAGTAGTCATTTCTTTATTGATTAGTGTTACATTTTCATCGCATTTCAATCTTTTTCGTCATCATGGATACGTTAAAAATTCGAGTAATTATGGAATATGAGTACCGTCGTGGCAGCAACGCGGCACAAGCGGCACGCAACATCAACGACGTTTACGGAGCTAACACTACAAACCAACGCACCACCTGTTATTGGTTTGCTCGCTTCCGTTCTGGAAATTTCGACCTGAAAAATGAACCTCGCGGTCGTCCGAAGACTTTGGTCGACAATGACGAATTAAAGGCGATTGTGGAAGCTGATGATACACAATCTACGGCTGAATTAGCAGCAGCTTTCGACGTTAGCGTCAAAACAATATTGGTCCATTTGCGTCAAATTGGCAAGGTAAAAAAGCTTGACAAATGGGTGCACCACGAACTCAATGATCGCCAGCGCGAAGTACGCGTCGAGACGTGCGTTGCACTGCTCAACAGACACACAAATGAAGGAATTTTGAACCGCATTGTTACCTGCGATGAAAAATGGATTCTGTTTGATAACCGTAAGCGCTCAGCAAGTTGGTTGGATCCTGGTTCAGCACCTAAACAATGCCCTAAACGAAAACTTACCCCTAGAAAAGTGATGGTCACTGTTTGGTGGTCTAGCGCCGGTGTGATTCATCACAGCTTCTTACCAAACGGGGTGAGCATTACTGCAGATGTGTACTGTGAAGAACTGAACACAATGATGGAGAAGCTGGCGCATCTCCAACCAGCATTGGTCAATCGCTCGTCTCCGCTGCTCCTGCACGACAACGCGCGACCTCATACTGCACAGCAGACGGTCTCCAAGTTGCAAGAACTGGGGTTGGAAGCTCTCCGTCATCCGCCCTACTCACCAGACCTTGCGCCTACAGACTACTACTTTTTCCAGAATTTGGATAACTTCTTGGCGGGAAAAAAATTTAATACCCGAGAGGCAGTACAAAATGCCTTTGAAGAATTTGTTGCCTCCCGTCCAGCTGATTTCTTTAAGAAGGGCATCAATAAACTGCCACTGCGATGGCAAAGATGCATTGATTGCATGGGTGATTACTTCGATTAATACAAATAAAAAATTCATAAAAAAAATTCGTTTAAATTTTTTCATACAAAACGGCAATTTCATAGGTAAAGACCTATTATTATATTGTAACAATTTATTTATTCATCAGACCACTGGATCCAATTACTTACAAAAAAAAAACTTAAAATATTAGTAATTTTTTTTTGTCTTATTCATAATAAAGCCATTCGCTTCATAAACCTATTTTAGCTATCGAACTGTTTTGTCCCTTTCTGTCGAACTTCATTTTAACTTGACAGAAAGGGACAATACAGTTCTATAGGTAAAATAGGTTTATGAAGCGAATGGCCTTAATCTGAATAAGACGGTTCAACTTTTATGCTATGTTGGTCCTTAAATTCTACTACAGACAGCTTATTGTTTGTTTTGACAACAATCCCCAGTACATTAAAACTTCATAAAAAAATGGCCAAGTTGAAACTATCTAACTGTCACATAGACCTGTCATTTTATGACGTGCAGGTGACATTCAACCGGTGGTAAAGCAATTAATAAAAATCTAGGAAATTAATGAATAAGTATGTATTTACAATTAACAAGAAAACTTCAGCTAAAAGCTTTTGTTAATTACCTTCAAAAGCTTCAACTTTCACTTTTTATTCGATTATAGGAGTTCGTTTGGAGAATCGAATAAAATATTCTATCGGATTAGGACAGGTCAACTTGAGTGAAAGTCCAAACAAGTCCAAAAGAACTTTCTTTCTTAAAACAACTTTTAGATACAACCTAATAAGTAGTTGCTTTTATATCGGTAAAGAAAACCAGTTTCCTTGAAATAACCAAACTGGAGAACTTTTGGGACCAAACACAACGAGAAAAAAGTGGTCAAGGGACTTCCACCTCGTTCAATACATTAAAAACAAAAAAAAAAACAGTGCTTATGACGACCAAATAGAAGTGAAAACTTACACTAAACATGGCTGATGACAGCTGGAAACGAGTATACGCCATTCAGCGCCGAGTATACGCGATTCAGCGCCGGGTGTACGCGATTCAGTGCCGAGTATACTCGATTCAGCGCCGAGTATACGCGATTCAGCGCCGAGTATACGCGATTCAGCGCCGGGTGTACGCGATTCAGTGCCGAGTATACGCGATTCAGCGCCGAGTATACGCGATTCAGCGTCACCGACGGACTGGAACCGAGTATACCCGATTGAGCGTCCCCGACCCGAGCGTGACGCGACGGTTCAGTTTCGTTCACAGTTCAAAAAGAGCGGAAAGTGCGCCTATAGAAGTTTTCACTTCAATTATAATACTTTACTTCAGTAATACGATTATTTACAGCGGAAACTATCCGTTTAGTCTAGTCTAATTTTATTTCTCCATCTATTTTTTTTTGTTTCTGAGTCTTCTAGTCAGTCAATAATTTTTGTGGGTACTTTTTCTGTGTGTACATTTCGTATGTACGTACAAAACAATAAATATCTGGAACGAAATACTTACACCGAACTGTAATTCAATTAGGAAAGGCGATACTGCTGTGATTAATCCTCCCTTCACGTACGCACTTTACCTCGGGAGAAGTAGGTGCCGGTTTTGTTGCGAACACTACTCTTGTAAAAATACAATTACCGGAGATTGCTTTCCGAGAGGTTTTCCGCGTCCAATCTTTCCCACAGTAAAGAGCGAGTGGCATTGTCGTGTTAAACTGGGGCTTTGAAACAAGCGACGACTGAGTCCATTGGATTTGCATTCTATTATTGAATTATGACCTGAGTCAAATAAATTTATTTTCTTTCTTTAAGACTTATGGGCTCTTATAATCCAGTGCGCATTTTGACAATAGACTTTTGAATTTAGAATCAAGTGTTTTTGTTTTATCAAGTTCCTCAATGTAATAACTAACATAAAGATCTTCTAAGCTTATTTCGATTGAAGATACGTTGGATACAAGCGGGGTAATTACGTAACACACTAACAGTAGGAATGTGTTTAATTGTGACAGTTCAACAACTTTCTTAGTTTAAATAAAGCAATGAATGTTGTTCAATGGAAAATTGTCTGCTCAACAACGTAAATACGTTGTTGAGCAGACAATTTTTTCGAACATATGAACCAATGGATTAACAATAGGCTTCAAAATGATTCAGATCGTGATTGGTAGTGTGTTACGTAATTAGGATGCAGTTCACAGTATTGAGTAAAGTAGAAAAACAGTACTGAGAACGGCTTATTAAGAAAAAAATGTCGTGTTCCTAGTAACCAAAGTGCCTACCACAAAAAGTCAGAGCAGGAAAAAATTTACCCTTTCTAACTCACGGAACGTATCGTAAGATAGAAAGAGACGGCAGTGTTTATCTTCTTAAGGCTCTCTATATGTTAGTTATTCCTTTGAGGTTCCTATTCTGTCACTTTTTTCAAAGCCAAGGCATTCGCCTTTATGCCAGCGGTTGTATAATGTTTGTCGCTGAAGACTAACAGAATTAACAGAGGTTGTATGTGTGGTAGCACGCAAGGAGGCCCCAAATTTCTGCCGCGTCGCGGGCTCAAATCCCGCCTGCTGCAGTTCAGGTCCAATCGAGGGTATGTCTCATTACGCCATGCGACTGGTCAGATCATAAACAGGAAACGCTTTTTATATTCCAGCCAGTACCTATTTGAATTAAGAACGCTGTTCTGATTTGATTTCAGAACACAAATTGCGAGTTGGCGCTTTGATTTTAGAATATCCCGAAAGTCTTATTTACCGTGACCGTTTTTCGTTGTTTGGTTTCCCGGAATTAAGCAAAAGTTAACTAAGTTAGACCGAGGAAATGGAAGAAACAGAATTTGTTGTCCACCACTTAAGATTCATTGGGGACAATCATGGGGCGTTTTAAGAAGTGGGACACAAACATCGGCACTCAATTTGAATTTGATTTTTAAACTTATAACTTTAGGTAAAGATCATAATCGTTTATATTTATATTGACGACTGAATTGTATATTTATTAATCAACCCCAACATAAAATAAATTACTTTTTTGAAAGCAAAATAATACAATGTGCAGTTTACGTAGAGCATAAACCAAGACTCGATAATGTGTTGAACAAATTTAAAGCAATTAGTCCGTTAGTCCTTTGACTTCATGCTCTTGTCAAGAAAATATAAGTTTTCACATATTCCTCGTTAAACAATACCGTTCTAAAACAACACGTCAAAATTGAGTCTGAAAATTAAGCCTGGATTTGTTAATCAAAACTTTTTCACAAATGTTAAAAGTTTTAACTTAAGATTACATCTTCTTACTTTTAGTAACTTGTAGGTACTGCTTTCAGTGTAAATTATAAGAATTTCGGAACTTTGATAAACACGATTTTGAGTATTACCACTTTAAGTTTATAATGGTAGTCACTTAGTGCTTTCAAATTTCGTAGCAAACAATGTGCATTTTAAAGCTGTTTTTTTCGGGCTAAAATCTTTGATAAACTATAGTTTAACTATAGTATTGTGATGACAAGGACAACTTTGAACGATTACTTTAACAAGATCACAACAATGACGATGTTTATTAAACATTCCCACACATTTTGAAAACACCTACAAACTTACTTGCTTCAATAAACAAACTATTCTCTAGATATTTTCTAAGCTAAGTCGTTTACAAAAGAAAGATTTATATTAAATCTCCAACAACACTCAACTCCGGGATAAGCGCCATCTTGTTTTCGCACAAAACCGTTCACTGAGTGACAGGCTCCCATTACCAATAAAAGCACCCTGTGTATATCGTATTTCTGCACTCTCATCAAATCACTTCCACATTGCGCATCCTGTATCAGCCCTATCTATTTCCAAGAAATGTGTGATCTATTTGATGGATCGGAAAGTTATAAAAAGAAGACATTTGAATGGTAACAAGCTGAATATTTACCCAATCTAGGTTCCCGAAAATAAGAGAATATTCGGATAAACCTGGAGCAAGGAAAGTCGTTTGAATTCATAAATTCAAATAATATTTCCTTTAATGAACTCACTGGCAAGCTCTGGTCAAACTGAGGTAAATCATGTGCGGGATACGGGACGAAAGTCGCTCACGCCAATTATTTCAACAAACTTGTATGGAGGTGGAAACTTGTATGCGAATAGTCGCGAGACTTTCTAATGATTTAAACAATCAATGCACGCAGTCACGTTCCGCATCTCGCACGGGATTCGCCTCAGTTTGGACAGTCCTAGCTCTGTCAAAACTCGCGAGGGATGCGGGACGAAGGTCACTCACGCCACTCGTTTCAACAAACTTGTATGGAGGTGTTCAAACTAGCGCGAATAACAGCGTGACTTTCTAATCATTAAAAAAATTGACGCGCACAGTCGCGTCCCGCATCCCGCGTGGGATTCGCCTGGATGTTGCCAGAGCTTTATACAGGACTGGTCCAGTCTGGGTCAACTGTATATTTTTCTAGAAATCATAAAGCTGCATGAGTTCTACGAAGAAAATAAGATAAACAAGACAATTTACTGTTATGACATGAACTAATTGGGTCTATTTTTCTCTCGGACTTGAGGCGATGATGTTGCGAAATGATATCACAAAATGGAGAAAATACTTATTTACAACAGAACACAAACTTGAATGTAGATGTTCCGGTTATTCTTTGCACTGAAATTAAAAAGAAGGTGGAATTTGGAAAAAAACGTGGCAAAACTATGGGGTGACAGTTTGAAGCATACTTAATTACTTATACAACGAAATGACGTGATTTTATAAAACGTAAATGATAAGTTACGTTTACGGTAAAATGTTTTATACCATAGGTAATGAAATATTCTTGTACGTAAATGGTCCGCACTTAAAAGATAACCTAATTCCAGTAAATATTGCTCCGTAATATGATTGAGTGTGACGGAGAAAGACACACTTATGTGATCAACTTAAGTATGAATATATGTTAACGGAAGTATATTTTGATAAAAATAACGGTGCAGAAAAATGGGATGGAATTGGTTTAGAAAGTGTATTTGTGTCCAGATTAATCAAATTATTGGGTTTTTCTATCTGGAATTTCTCAGCAGCTCGGCTGCAATAGGCTCACGGGAGTGAGCCTATTCCACACTTTCTAAACCAATTCTATCCCAAACATAACTACCGTCATGTGGGTGTACTTTAGGTACACCTCTATCTTAACCATTCCGGAAAACAAGGCGTGATGTCATGTGTTGTGTTTGTGTTAGTAATACATAAATTAACTGTTATTGATAAAGTAAATGTTATTTCAGAATCATTATTTTTTAAATTTCGCAGTACTGTCATTGTTGTCATTGTATACTATGGTTGAAGAAGAAAACTTAGCGATTGCACCTTCTAATACATTTTTTTTTAGAGTTCTTTAATTAAATAAGTAACTATGTCTATTCTAGTTATAAGGTTAAATGATAAATGATTTTATTTCTCTAAGTAGGTTTGTACAAACACTTTTACACGTCAATCATATTTTTTAAACTAGATGAGGTCGGCGTTTCCTATCTGACTACTCTGAGAAGAAAGGCCGAAAGAAACTCAGAGGTCACAGTCTCTTTTAAAGTCCAGACATAATCTTGGTCAGATCATGTGAAGACCATGTAGATTTGTGTCTGAAATGGTCTTTTGAGGAAAAACCACACAGAATGAGTGGACTTGTCCAGTCAGTGCACGCATTTGTCACTAAAAGTGGAGCTCAACTCAGAACTTAAGGACATTCACACACTCAGAACACAAGGTTTATGGTTGCCCTGACACACAGTGAGGACTGTGTCTAGTACTACAAGGTTTTTATTATTCATAATCATCTGCTAAGGCTTTCCCCAACTATGATGGGGTTGGCTTCCAGTCTTACCAGATGCAGTTGAATACCAGTATTTTACATGGATCGACTGCCTATACAGCGTGGTGCTACAATGGCGACATTAATTTAACACATGGGTAAAGGCTAGTGGCCAGTAACAAAGAAAAATATAATAAGAAAGTTTTTGTATTTATTTAGTCATTTATTTTTTAATAATTAAAAAAAGAAAAATGTGATTTGGTTTAATTTCAATATGGGTGTATTCCTGTTTTTTTTTTTGAAAATTTAATATTTGATTTGATTAATGCTGAAATTAACCTTTTTGGCGCAGCCGTGAGGCTCACACTGTTGTTGTTAACACATTTTTTTTTATGTTTCTCTAATTTTTTTTATTGTTACTGGCCACTAGCCCTACCCATGTGTTAAATTAATGTCGCCATTGTAGCACCACGCTGTATAATCTCCATAACCCAGGTCGCTTTCCCGGGATCCCGGTTTTTTCTTCTTTATACTATAATAATAAGCAATTTAAAAATATGTTGCAAAGTTCCCTTAATTTCCTCATCAAGGCTAATTCTTCGCTAAACTTTCAAACGTTTCTCAAAAATTACTCAGAAACTTAACGTTTGAAAAAGATTTTTCCTTCAAACAGTACAGTTTTCTCTACGCCTCTACGCGTTGTACCGAAGTAACACAAATATGTCACTTTTATTTCACAAGTTCATCCAATTTTCACAGTGGAGTAAGCGTAGATTCGTTTACATTTCTTTCGGTGTTTCGGTAAACCGAATAAGATAGAGAAAACATTCGAATATAGAACGTCTGTTTCCTTTTTTTATTTATAAGTAGTTTTTCTTTCCGAAATGTGACTTCAAACGTTGTTAAAGAATTTAAGTGAACTTTTTAAAGGTGTTTTCTTTAATTGAACCACTTTTCTGAAGTAACTATTTTTCAAATCAAAAATTTTGTTAGTGGAAACAGAATATTTTTTACAATAAATATTTAATAACGGAAAACAAAATGTGCGCTTATTTGAGGAATAAAACTACGAAATGTAAAGCTCTTGCATTTTTATATTTTCAGTATTTTCAGTTTATATAAGAAATCCCAATCCTCTCGCTACCTGAATGTAGTACATTGAAGATACTTCTTGCACAATGCACCTCTTCCATTTAGTTAAAAGCAAAATTCCCTTAAATCCACAACACATAAAAATATTGACATAACACGAAAATACTTTCTACTTTTCAAGAGACAACTCTCGATATCATTGCCTCTCTAATACACTGAGTTCCACACTCAGCAGACGAAATCGATTTAAATCCCATGTCTGCGACTAAACCGAGTGACATGTCTGTCTGTTCAAGATTTCATGGAGCTAATCAACAATACCCGTTCAGCATTCGCTTCTCATTTGATATGAAACTCGGTTTAGAAAAGGGTTTCTCAATTTTTTTGTCGATATTGCCAAAATAGATTTGAGCGACAACTTTGCTACACTTTCGTAGCAGTGTGCTACGCAAGGTCTACGAAGTGCTACGAACTGCTATGACTTCCTGAATCTGCATTGCAAAACTAAAAACAAGTATTAGTTTTATCTTGTAAAATAATCTAAAGCATAAAATAAAATACTCCTTTGTTCTTAGCTGTTTAAAGATGGTATGATTAATTACCAAGACTTTACCTCGCACTAACTTTGAACTTAATTGTGTAGCGCCACGTTTTTATCTAAAGAAAAAAGCTCAAGCAGAATGCTTTTGTTTGACATTTTGTTCTTAGACAGTGGCTTATAATTAGTTAATTTGTTTTTTCAGACAGAAAGATTGTTCATGTATTTTGAATTTAATTTTGCGGTTAGTGCTAAAGACAATGCAATCTATCGATGAAATTTTATTATTATGAAGAACTTAAAGCCAATGATGACATCTTGACAAGCAAATCATATCGATACCACATTAATTATGAACTTTCTACAAAACATTAAACATTTTAGTCTTTAGGTGAAGCTATCATTTCCTGAATCTCCAAAATCTTAAGCAAACACAAGGTCAAAAAAAATAATGGCGTGCCCCAAAATTGCCGGGTATAATGCGAGTGGACATCAATAAATCTGCCGAAACGAAGGAGCCTCTATAAATAACCACAGGTCAGGCTGGCCCAAGTGTCAGCGTTCCATGTCTGATTTATGACATCCCTAGGCATCCCTTAGATTTGGTTATAAAACACCTTTTTGAGAAAGGTTAAGCGTAATGGGAAGGATCGAAGAGTTATGCGACTTCTTGATTTTGTTTCTTAATCGATTTGCACTCGGAATTACTGTTATATAATAATTGGTTTAGGTAGAACGTTTATTTAGAACTGTGTGACGTCAGCCAATGGTGATGCCCTGCCTCAAATAACTTAAAGAGATATGTGACTTGTTTTCATATAAAAACTCACTTGCTCACTTCAGATGTCGCTACTGTCGAGTGTTCCTTGAGATTCAAACTGAACAACAACAGAAATACAATAATTGACAGTAATGGTGGTTAAGGAACACTCAAAAGTGCTGCCATCTCACGAGTAAGCCCGTATTTATTAACCCCAATGGCATTGCAAACGATTCTCCGATTGTCTACTTTTTATCAATAATGATTTCGTTGGTCCCATTATTATTATCAATCCACTAAAGCATTTCGATTGCTGAACTTATAGCTCTCAATTTGCGTGCCAATCAAATCAATACTAGGCTACTCCCATACATTTATTCCCAGCTACGTCATTAGATAACCTATATTTATTGCGTAACAGAAACGTAAATTTTAATATCTTACCTGAATACCAACATATTTTATTCACTTTAGGCGATCGTATTTAATACAAAATCAAGTGTATTGCGTTACATGAAAATGAAAGAATATCTTAACTTATCCCCAGCCACAAGATTTTAGTTGCACTTAAGCGATACACATTTTTACATAAATTAATGAAATGAATGTAAAATGTCAACAATTGCTGCCATACACAACTTGAAAAAGGCAATTTGAAACTTTTCTCTTAGTTTATAATCTCTTTGTCACACCAACACAAAGTTAAATTAAATCTTATTTAATTATCTATACGTACAACCTGCTTCAGAGCATAGATGCACGTTTGCGACTAGTAAGTCGGTCCGTAAACACGACGTCTTATTAAATGAGAAGATGACACCTGTTGGCATAACTTATAATATGTGATTAAACGCACGTGCTTAGTACACAAATTCAGGCTTATGTTTGTACGGCAAAAACGCACAGAAACTTCGACACAGACGCGCTGTGGCATTAAGGTTGTACATTCTGAAAGTAGACCACTACGCAAATAGCTGTCAAATATTTCGCTGTTTTGATTAATATATAGGGTGGCAGGCACATCGACATGCAAACTGAAACCATGAATCCAGCACACGATTCAAGAAACCCTACAGAATAAAAAATTTCGCCGGTTATAAAAAAAAAACTGCTGTTTCATAGAAAAGTGCAATACCTTACCGGTATAAATGTATGGAACAGCATTTTTAAAGTGAAACTTTTATTACATCGTCTCAAACTTTTTCGTCTGTGTGTTGCATGTCGCGTGACGGTCGGCCGCGGAGTAGGTATAAAGTGAAAGGCGCTCAACAGAGTAGCCGAGGAGGAGGGAGTTGGGGGTGTGGGGAACGGGGGGAGGGGGAGGGGTGATTGATGAAGCGATTTTTATACCCTTAATGGAATATTATTCCGAATTTTTTTAGTTAATTGTCTATAATGTGAAAAAAAGTTTTTCTTTTACCGTAGTTTCATAAAACCACACAATCCTTTTTTTTTTTTAATAACTGACTATTATTTCAACGCAAGGGGGTTCAGCACTATGTACTGAATCCTTTGTAACAGGTTGCGTGTGATGCCTTGCAACCCTGTACATTACTAAATGAAATGATTAAATATCATTCTGTGTTTCACTAAAATGTTGATTATGAATTGTAATCGAAACAGCGAAATATCTGACAGCTATTTTCGACGTTGCCAACTTTGAGAACGCGCCTTCTTAATTTGTATAATAAATACGTACTCAACACGCGTGTATTTATCAACACAAACCAAAATATTCAGCTCTGTGCCACTTTTTGGTGCCTTGAACACGAGATTTTTCCCTATAATAATATCAAAGTCGTGTGCAAAAACCCTAAGCCTACACATTCTCCTTACGAAGCCACGTATGTTCTTAAAGACAATTTTATTAAACCCTTAATGGTCTTTAAAAGACACTAGTGCTCGGTAAATTTCACCGGGGCTGAACTGAACAGGCTAGGCGTAATAGAAATTACATAGGTATCAGCATTGAATTGGTCTTGAACCGTCTGCCGTGAATTACGCTTCTTACACTTTCAAATGGGATTTTAAGAGGCATTTACGTGGCTTAATAAGGTCTGAAGCAGGTAGAGATTGTACTTGACATTGCGAAAATATGAGTGATGTCGAGTACTTGACATCATTTGTTTTTAGTTACATAAAAAATAACGATGTTGTCACAAAAAACATCGTTGTTTTATGTTACTAAAAACGTAGGCTGAAATAATATTACTGTAGGTACTTTTTACACATGAAATGTTACACATAATTTCGAAGGTTTGACTAAGGCTGAATTTCGGCAATGATATTGAAAGCGATCACGCATCTTAACGCGTTCAAGAGCTGTCAGATTCAATATTCCACAATAATAATGACCTTGACAGCTCTTGCACCTGGTTTGTATGTGCTGATCAGCGAAATTCGCCTTAAGGGGGATGCGCTAAGGTAGACTGCGAAATTCAATTTTCCTTAGGTTTTTTGCAATTTTCAGGTCAGTGTCAAGTCAAAGTCAAAGTCAAATCATTTATTTCAAATAGGCACATAAAAGGCACTTTTGAACATCAAAATTTACAAAAAAAATAGAATTTATTCTAGTTGCCCTTTCCAAAAGGTAGTTTCGTATGTTACGTATGTGTTACGCTATCGTTACTCTTTTAAAAATGTTTTACTATATTATGTATACATTAATTATATAATTATATGTGAAGACGATGCACCTAGAATAAAAATACTTTACCACAATAGGTGAAAAAAAATTAAATATAACGCGATGACAGGTAAATTAATTATGAGATAGATACATGGTGCTCACATATTTACAAATATTGAAAAGTAGATGATTTTTCCAAGTAATATGTTGATTAAAATATGATTGGCGATCGTAACCAATATGCCTTTACAGCATTATAAGCATTAGTTGATATTTATGCTGATGCAATACAACTCCTTAAGTTAGATTTATCGGCCACAAATTTCATGATTTCATGAAATAATCATTCAATAGCTTAAAAATATGAACTTAAAAAGCTGTATTGATGATTTTTATGATTATAACTCTAGGCATAAATATTTAATACAGCCGCAAATCATATTGAGAGCAACATACAAACCGATACTGACCAGTAAATAGCAAAAAAACGAAGAAAATTTGAATTTCGCGGTCTACTCTGACGCTTTCGCCTTAAGTTTCAGTAAATGCTGACTTGTACGGCTTTATTTTAAGTGGGTATTTTCAGACAGCTTGAATATCATTGTGATCTAGAATTACATGATGCTGAATGGAGAAGCTACCCGATTAAGTTTAACAAAATCTCTACTGTACTTCATCATGTTTAACAACATTGATATATAATTATAACAACCTAAAACTTTCATAAAATTGACAAAAAACTCCCTTATGTGTCAGAATAACATTTCATTTTCCAACTTCTGATTGCCTAATGACTTAGAAAATATTATTTACTGCAGATACCTTTACAAATGGATTCAGAAGCAACTAATTGTTGATACAGAATTGGGTACAAGTTTGAATAAGTCCATTTCACGACTCATTGTATCGGAAAATTGTTTTGTCCAATGAAAATTTAGTGTTTCTGTCTTACAGGCGTGATGTTGTAATTATTAGGATATTTGTTGTTTATCCAACAATTTATATGATCATGTTTACGGAACATATGGCCCAAGTGTTTTTTGGGGATAAGTAATTCATTCGCGGACTCCTACATGGAGCCACGGTGCAATTCCATTTGAGGTAAAAAGGCCCAAAATATTAAAATATTTATGAGTCAAAGAAAAGTTTTTATGCAGTTTCAAAGCCGACATGCTGGCCATCATTTTTGTGTCATCATCGTTCCAAATTAGAATTCACAACCATTTAAAAAGTTATAGAATTCTACACAAAAAGTTCAGCGTGGCTCGTCTTAGAAGTCCGGGAGTGTATTCTGGTAATTTTGATTTAAGAAATGTCAGCCTCCACATAAAAAACACTAGAATGGATTTGAGTATTATTTCAGCAGACAGCAATTACTCATGGACACTGTAATGAAGAAGAACATTGTATCTAAAGGAGAAAAACACATAAAATAATCCTGAAACAACAAATACTAGGCGCTCTCTAGCCAAAACAGACTAAATTAATCTAGCTAAAATCCTCGTCGAGCTTACTCACGAAATCTATAACAACAGCCGATTACCCGGCCTTGCACTTAGATTAGATTAGATTCTTAAACGTCTAAAATGGAATTCCGTAGACGTAAGTGGAAGTCTAAAAACAAAACACGGTCCGCCCGGAGTTTCCCTTTCTATCTTGTTAGAAAGCGAGCTATAATTACTGCGATACCTCTCGACTGTTGACGTTAGAACCGAGGTTGAAATAAATACTTTGAGTTTGAGTACAGTCCAACATAATATCTCACACGTAGGGACCTTTACAGATGTTGGGGCTACTGTTGGTTTCAAAAGTGCCAAACATGGTTAGTCAGTGTCATGTTTATTTTCCATAGAGGTTTCTCGGCAAATTCGAATTCCAAAACTTCTGTTAACTTTAGTTCCTGGCCGTTACGATTTGAATTTCGAATTTAATCAAATGTTGTTTTGACAAATTTGAATTTTGTAACTGGTCCATTCGGATTTATTCTAAAAAGTTTTATGTCATTCACATTTTTTAAATCTTGAGAATCTACATAATGAACGAGTTATTATTGATGTAACTTAATAAATAAAAAAAACATAGTCATTGTGTTTATCTAATTCTAAAACGTAAGTAGGTTTAGAAACAGGAAATTGAGAAGATCTCTTATTAGTTTAACCAAGTTCCCTACTTCAGATAAAGTTTTACTGTTATTCCTTGTTAGACCATTCAAATCGTTAATGCATAAGATAAAATATTTTTTTACGAAATTTATAAAGTTCGTTTTCTCTCAAAGCGGAATATTCTTTTGCGAGTACGACTGAGCCACGACTTAAATTAATCTTCCAATTAATTTCGTCTTTGGAAAATATTACAGTATCTTCCCTCAATCTGTGTAGTATAACGTATAAGTGACACCAATTTGGGATGATACAAAATATCGGAAAAGCTGGATTTATTTCCTTTTTTTACGGAAAAGTTCTCTGTAAAAATCATTGGAAGAAAATTGTCATTGGCGCTACCTACGTTAACGGTGCAATTATTTCGTATTTGACATCTCAAAACTTTCTTCAATATAATGATGTCGTTAATTAACTTTACGAACTTCTAAACCAAATAAATCCAGAGCTAAAATATTTACTACTCCTTAACCTCAGAAATGTTTGGATGGTTTACGAAGCACGTATTTTGGTTACCTAATTTCTTTCAATAAATCCCGCATAACAAGGCACTTATGATAATTTGATGATAACAAACACTTTTATTACACATCGTTATGATCTGACCAATCGCAGGCTTTCGTAAAACGTAAACACTTTATATAAATTAAATCATTTTCATATCAATATAATTTTTAAAAATGTTTTCTTACGACATGTGTTTTGTGGACAGTGTTTACTGCATGCGAATATAGCCCATATTTTAAAGGCAATACGAACGGAAATAAAACTTTAACGACTTATATTGCACAGTTGAGCATTCGCAATAACGCGTTTTATTGCACGGAAACTATTTTTACAGCATCACTACTATACGGTAGAAGGGATTTCGCTGAAGTTTTCGCACACAAAATTATTTGCAAAGCACACTAAATGGTACGTTTATCGTATTTATTAGGTTTTACGAGAACAAACAAAGTATTCAAGTATCGCTCAGAGCCCTATCTCTCTAGGACACCAGTGATGACGCAAAAATGGTCTCACTGCCATAAATATATAGTTAGTTGCGCAACCGATTGGATGCCTGGTGAGATACCCACCACAAATCTGTGTATAGTTTGCTGGCAGCGCAACCATGGTGTCCTAGTGAGATGTAAGCTTTAGTCTCAGAAATAAGGAGACAACGGAGCGAGACATTCGAGTAACACACTGAAGACCAAATGGTTTGTAATTCCGTCGTACTTTACGGCACTACATATAACTTTATCCGTTCATTAATTCGACGTAAATACTGTCTCAAACATTTTGTCGGAGGGAAACAGCCAGTGTGGAGCGTAATAAAATAAAAATGGCGAAGGCAGAAATTTGGAGGCTGTTCGCTTCGCAGCGACAAACTTCGGACGACTATTTAATGTGACTAGTTTCTTCATCATTAACTGTATTTCTTTTATTTGTTACTTTTATTTATTAAATCACTCATCGATGTCGTACAACGGGTTTAGAAAGTTTTCGAACAGCCTTCACTGATTCCGCCATTTTGAGAACCGTGTCGCTTATTTTGTGCGTTATTATTGTTTATGGGGTGTTTTGTACTATCGCAACTGTTCGAAAACTTTGCACTGTTCTATATTTTGTTTGTTGTTTTAGTTGAAACTTCATTGTAGTTGGTTGATGGTGAATAGTACCTACCTATTTGATTCCGTATCTTTTTTTTTATGTGTACTGTAGCAACACGCTTTTAATTTGTATTTAGTTAGACACCTCAATTTAATTTCAACACCGTTTTTAATGCAGTTGATAATATTATCTTTATTATTTAAGTAACACAATTGCAACCAGCAACTAAAGATAAACGTGAACATTCTCCCTCAGGTACATTTTCACAATAGTGAGCTATTTGATTGGCGTGTTCATATTCGCCACTATAGTGGGTCAAGTTGGCAATGTCATCACCAACAGGAATGCCAACAGACTGGAGTTCGAAAGACTTCTAGATGGCGCCAAAACGTATATGAGACATCATAAGGTAAGTAGCAATAGTACTAAGCCCCTAGCTACGAGTACACGCTCAAGAGATACGCGTCTTGCGTCAGCAACTGCGGTGAAAACAAATGAAAGAAGTTGTTTCGAGCACGGTACATGTCATCGCTACGCGACTTGCGGAGCGACAGACGGAAACATGTGAAGCGCGTCCGTGTCGTATGACGCAAGTCGCGTCGAAGCCGTGATCGTAGCCTAATATATATTCCTACTGTCAATAAAGCAAGCAATATACCTGACAGCCTCGTGGCAATCAATACCATATATGTATGTACAGCAGAATCCATCGTGCCTTAGTAAAATAGATATTAAAATGGATGATATACCTATTTTCAGGCCAATTTTCTTCAAATAAATTGGTGTTTTCAATTATATAAAAAATCTCGATAAAAAGTTTTAAGAATATAAGCGTTACAGACTAAATTAAAAATTTGTTTTTTCAATTGTTCTCTTATGGAAGAGAAGACAGGGATAACAAACATTTGGCTGAGGGTCACATTTTTGCAACAACATTTTACCTAAAAGTTAACAATTTCTATCCAATCAATCTATTGGTAATAAAAACAGTCAAATAAGGAATTCATCCACTGCAGAAACACTTTCTATGTACAGTCTCCAGCTCAGGTCAAGCTACACGAAACTGTCAATTTTCTCTAAACGATTTTAAACTTTAAAATGTTAATGGTTAAGTTCAAAATCGACTGAGAAAATCTGACAGTTTGTGGTAACTTGATGTGCTGGCGACTGTACCCAAATTTGATCAAACAACGACATGACCACTCCCTCACCCTAAAATGGACTCTACTGCCTAATCCACCATACTACTCAAAACACAGTGAACCAAAAAATTCCGTATCAAATAACGACGTAATACATTTCATAGGTGCCAGGTGGCATGAAGCGGCGAGTGCTGCGATGGTACGATTACTCCTGGTCCAGGGGGCGCATACAGGGGGGAGGGGATATCAACACAGCGCTGGGACTACTGCCTGACAAACTGAAGACCGAACTCGCGTTGCATGTTAATCTGAGTGTGCTGAAGAAGGTACTGTAAATATTAGTGGTTTTAGTAATCTACTGATGTTTTTTATTAGTAACTGGAGCGACTTCCCTAATATGAAGTTCTTTCTATGGAATAACTTTTTGTTTTGTATCCATTTTATTACGATATTCCTCTTCTGGAAGTAGTTTCAGATTCACTGAAAGAACCATTTTAAGCCGTTTGTATTGCCAAATTGTATTTCTTTTAACACAAACATCTTTACCATCTTTTAAAATATAATGTTTGAATTCTTATTTAAGTCATAATTACTACTTTTACAGCCAGGGAAACGAATAGTTAAACTAATTGACACCCATGTCAATGTGCCATTTCATACAACGGACATAGTATGGGCAATTTGTTCTTAACAATTATTTTCACTGACTTTTCCATCATTTTCAATAACGGTATATCAGCTATTTGAAGCCTAAAAATTATAAAGGCTTCATTGCCTTCAATAAGTGTGCAAGAAACAGCTAATATTAACATAGGTACCTACCTAGAAGTGTCTAATTATAAAGACAGGTCGTTAGCTACCTGGAAACAAGGGCTGACCTATATCCCCCAGTTGACTTCATGTCGCCTGAAGGTCGAATACACTCAACGGTTCTTTAATTTCCAGTCTGCTATGGAAATGGGAATTCTCATAAAAGCTTTCTAACTAAGTCATCAATGGTCTCTTAAAAAAATAATTGAGAGGCACACTTGTGTTCAAGTACCATTTTCAAGTTAAGTGTGTTTTTGAGGTTATAAAGGATCTTCACTCAAAAACCAATACCTGAACACTTGTAGAGTCAAATTAAACTTATGATAATCAACAACCGGTTCAAGCTTTGGACACCAAACTAAGCATAATTTCAGGATGACGGGCTTATTTTTTTTTTATGTTATCTTGGCTTGGATATGCCAAAAAAAAACCGACTGCGCACCTGATATTGAAACACTACTTCTCTTTTCAGCTCCTAATTTTTATCTCTTCTTTTCTTTTGTTTTATTAAAATCTACATTTACCAATATCGGCTAAACTGTACCCATTTCCATGGTTAAGTCTGGAACGAAGTGTTCTTAATGTTTAGACGGGCGTTCATAGCTGCGACACAGTTATTATTTTTTGTAGCTATCACCGTTGCTATTGTATAATACGTTAGTGTTGGTGACACATCAGTCACTCATTCATCAATTATTAGATCACAAAGAGATACTTTAGCCGTCAATTTCTCATCAATCGACACAAACTCTTACTTAACACTGAATTCCATTTTACAGGTGACAATATTTCAAGAATGCCAGCCAGAATTCTTGCACGATCTCGTGTTGAAAATGAAAGCATACATATTCACTCCCGGAGATTCCATTTGTAGAAAAGGTAAGTAGTAAAAACGTGCAGAAACCACCTTGAAAGGTTCCAACGTATTTCTTTGGGTAAAAAACGAATAATGGAAATCAAAGGATGATATTCGTTCGAAATTGCGTTTCATTTGTTTGAATACCATTTGGGGTGTTAAAATGTCATCAACATAGACTGTTTTAGAGTTTCATCAAATTACGATCAAATTGTGACTAATTTCCAGCTAATCAATTTCTAAATATGAACATTTCCGCATTTGGGACACATGTCGCCGTCTCCAACTGTCATATTCTTTTTAAATAATTAAGGCAGTCTGAATTCGCAAAAATAAAAATAAAATTAATCAAGAAAGAGAAAAACAGAAAGTTGCAAACCGCATTTTATCTTCTTAAAACTACTAACGTTACCTTGTCTTTACATTTACGAAACCGCTTTGTTCGTAAAGAAAAACGGTGATTTGTTTAGAAAAGGTTCAGAACAAAGCCTTCGATCCATAAGACCAACATATCGACATGAATTATGCCTAAGACGTTCAAAAACCGCCTTTATGCACAAGAGCATACTAAAACATAACATAAAAGGTTTACACTTGACCCAATTTAAACGTAAACTAAATACATTTCTAATAGACAAATGCTACTATACGATTGACGAATTCCTACTTGACAAAATTTCTTGTGACTGACCATTTTATGTATTTATGTTTTAATGTAATATTCATACACATGTCTATTAATTTATTACAATATGTTATGTCTTGTATTTTAATTTCTATAGATATGAATTACTTCACTATGTTTCTTGTAATGTTTAATTTGATTTCTAATATTGTAATTTAACAATGCATGCCTTAATAGGGTATATTTTTGAGCTACTATAAAATATATCAAGATCCTGTTGTATCACCAAAAATCGCATTAATAAAAACTTTCACTTGACTTTGAATCCTTTCGCGACAGTACCTACATAATTATTACAGCAGATGACTTGTAGAGCACAAGAGCTAACCATACATTTATAAAACCTAACAAATGCCAAAAAGATCCACTAAAATGCAACATAGGTACAATACTTTAAACATTAGAGATTTTGCTTTAATTATATTATAATATATAGAAATATCTTCGTGTATCATATTTTATATACTTAACTTCTATGTCCACTTCAATTCAGGTGAAGTCGCCCGTGAAATGTTTATAATAGCTGATGGCATACTGGAAGTGATATCGGAACAAGGTCGTGTGCTCACCACCATGAAAGCAGGGGACTTCTTCGGAGAGATTGGAATTTTAAACCTAGATGGACTGAACAAGTAAGTCTCTTCCAAATTATTCAGATATTAGATCCATGTTTGTTTTGTAAGTTCTTTTTAGAACGCAAATAGAGAGAAACAAATAGAATATTTACAAAATTATTTCATCAGTCTTTAGAAATATTTAAGTCCGTAAACAGTTAGCCATTCAATGCCTTATGAATATGTAACTACATTCTAGGAGACTCTTTATTCAAGCTGAATTGAAGTTACACTATTGCACCTTTCAGTCGTTTCAAATGTATTCAGTTTGCTCAAATGGCATTCAATTTATGAAATAATGATTTCACATCTTCAACGCTATTTCAATCAGTGTTTTGTTCATGATTTTCTCTATTTTTGTAAATTATTCTTCTTTTTAGGCGTACAGCTGACGTTCGATCAGTAGGGTATTCTGAACTCTTCTCATTATCTCGGGAAGATGTACTAGCAGCAATGAAAGACTACCCCGAAGCCCAGGAAATTCTCCAGACCCTAGGAAGAAAGCGCCTACAAGAAGCTAAAAATATGTCCAAGAAATGCAAAGGTAACACCAGTGACACTAACATTTTAAACTTTGTATCCAGCTATGAACTTAGCCGAAAGGCCACAACAGGGTAAATATAAACTCCACCAAGGAAAGGTAAATATAAATTTATTTATAAGGATCCTTTTACTTGACCCATAAACTAATTCTCAATAGGAGGAAATTAAATTTAAATCTCAAAGCTAAACATTTTTTTTCAAAATTTATTTATTATTAAGACTGAATTGGTAGTAAAGTTTATAAATAAGGAACCTATTAAAATTTAGGTAGGAAGCCCCGTCACGACCCAAAAACAGTTTCGAAGAAAGTCAAAGGTGAGATCAATCAAATAATATTAGAAGATTTTTTATTGCCCAATGAGCTCGAAGCCATAAAGCCAGAGCACTTAAAATATGTTAGCAAAAAATCAAAGTAAAGTAAAGTATACAGGAAGTTATTAATAACGTCCCCATTTCTGATGTCCCCAAAACTAATTCTAATATGATAAAAAGGTCACAAATTTAGAGATAATTGGCTCGAGCACCGTAATTGCATAATACACTATTAATCACAATCTGAATCATTTTGAAGGATATTGCTAATCCATTGCTTCATATGTTCGAAAAATTTGTCTGCTCAACAACGTAAATAACGCAATGAATGTTGTTAAACTGTCAAAATGAAAGCCATTCCTATTGTTAGTGTGTTACGCAATTACCCCGCTGTATTCATATATCCCCATAGAATCTTTCTTATATCTATTAATATCCCTGTAACGAATAAAATCAATAAATAAATCAAAGTATTTGTTTAATTATGCTTTATAATTTACTAATAAGAAATCTGAATTCCGATATGCCCGAAGCAAAATGTTTACTTAACCGTCGTTTCTAGGCGAGATAAGCCCAGACAAGCTGTCTGGGGACGACAGTGCATCTAAAAGAATCGTACATAAACTACGGAGCGACGTAAAGGTAAACATAGCTATTAAACTTAGAGCCCGATCACATGTACCACAACCACACCACAACGACAACACGTGGTCGGACGCTAATTTGTATGAAAATGAATAGTTAGTAACCACTGCTTGCCTACATTTTGTCGCTGCGGTGTGGAGTAGTTGTGATACGTGTGAACGGATCCTTATAGTAGCGATCGATTAAGTATAATCTACATCGTAATTGCTTCATCACTTTTGACAACAATTCCCAATCAATTGAAACTTCACTAAGGTTGAAAAGTTCTAACAGGCACATAGACTAGTAGACCTTATTGTTTTATGACGGGCATGTGACATTTAACCTTAAGGAGGTGAAGCAATGACGAGGTAAACTATAAAAGACGCAATAATAATTTTCGTTTAACTCTCAGTTCCATTAAATTTTAAGCAGAAACCTATCCATGCCACGTATTAATGCATGAACTGATTAATAATTTCCATCAAAATGACGCAAAGCGCAGTTTACATTTCAGGTCATTAGAATTTGAAAGCTGTTTGAAAACAAACATGGTCTTGATCGTGTAATGAATAGGTTTAAAACCCAACTGTGATAACAGTAGATTTTGTGTTAGTTCATTTGTGTTAAATTTACTGCGACAGTTACATAATTAACTGTTACGCAGTTGTTTGATGGTAGATATTCAATCACACACCATTTAGAGAATTTAATTGTCAATGTTAGAATTTTGTTAGGATTATTATAACATGCAGGCACAACTATACTACATATATCCATTTTGTAGCTTAATAAAATCGACGTATACGGTTTTCTTTTTTGCTCCGCACACGCCTCAATTATTAGTACCAATATCTTGATGAATTGACCTTTCCCAGGGCATTCGCAACGCAATCCGCAGTAGATCTCGTGCAGGGCGTAGATCAGGGGAATCTTTGGAGCTCCAAGCTTTAGCAGGTGCTGAGAGGGCTGGCACTACTGAAGGAAAGATGTTGAGGAGAATGCCAAGAGTTGAGAGCGATGACTCGGCTCATCCACAGAATCAAGAAGTAATTTAGTGGTCCAATTCACACTTATTTTATTCTTAATGCAAATATTTGAACTTTTCTGTATTTTCAGGATTTTAATGGTGAGATCATATCTGGTAGCAAAGACGGTGAAAAATGCATATCACCAATAGGCGCCGGCTTACCGCTACTTTCGCGATTAAAATTACTCAAAGAAAAACAGGTAAAATATTGCACTCAATTTTACAACATAGGTTGAGTAGCTCTGGGTTCTACGAATATTAATTTATTCCAGGATCGTGAAGAAAAAGTAGCCAAACAAAGGCATTCAACATCATCAGTACTATCTCTGACACCACAACCAACACCTTCCACCAGTTCAGCCCCAGATATTGAACCTGAAGTCATAGGAGCTGGTCTTCCGCTCATGCAAAGGTTACTTTTACTAAAAGCAAAAGAGGAAAGGGATAAAAACCAATTAACACCAACTATGAGCAATCAACCTTCCAGTTCAGACACAATTAGCCCTACGTCGATCAAAAGCCCATTAAGTCCTACGATAAAAACTCTTAGTCCAATCAGGAAAGGTTCAGAGTCCAGCTCTCCAGGTAAACTACAAAGTCCAACTACCAAAACATCTAGGAAAAATTCATCTGGTTCCAGTGATGGAGCATCTCGACCCAAAGTTAGTTTTAGAGATAAAATATTACAAGTCCAGAGCGATGGTACCGCAGTCTGTCAACCACTCAATAAAGATACAAGTGAGAAACCAGCAGCCGTGGTCGAACCCACACCAAAAACAGAAAGCAACCTAATTTCGATACCACATTCTGTTGTCAGCAAAATTAAATCTCCGGCAAAAGCAGTAGGTTCAACATTCCGGGATAAACTAAAAATGCTACAAAGTGGACCAAAAGATACCGAACCATCAGCCCCAGAAAAACCTAAAGCAGTTACAATAGAAAAAGCTCCAGTAGAAATAAGTCCTACGCCACCGGCTGAAGTTAAAGAAGAACCGAAAAGTAAAAAGCCTTGGACGAAACTTAAAAAGGCAGCTATATTAGGGGAATCAAAAAGCCAAAGCAAAACTAGTTTAGAAGAAAAGAAAGATGAAAGTATAAGTGTGAGTAGTGAGAAAAAAGAGGAAGGTATAGCGGAGGCGGTTGTAAATATATGTGTGCCTATAGTTACCACGGCGGAGCTTGTTAAAATAGACAATAATAATGTTGAAGTTGCTAGTGATAATGATAAAGATAAACCTAAGCTTTGCTTAACAGGCCCTTTGGAACCCGTCCAAGAGAAATCATTAGATTTATTAACTTTATCTCCAAAGAAAAATGTTAATAATGCCACAAAACCACCTGAAACTAAGACACAATATATGACACCGGGCATACTACTGCCCAAAGTGAAAAAGTATAGGTCAATAGATGATTTATCGCCAGAATATGGTGGACTACCATTTGTTAAAAAGCTTAAAATTTTGAATGAACGTCAAAAATTAGCAGAACTAGAAAAAGTAGTGAAAATTCGCAGTTCCAGCTTAGATTGCACGAGTTCATCCGAAGATTTGCTTATTGATACTTTAACTAGGAGTAATTCAGAAGGTAGCACAATGGATAAAAGAAAATTCAAGCGGAAATCTATCGATTCTTGCAGAAGTCACGAATCTAACGAAACCCTAGAAAGGAGAGAACTGAAGTCTATTTTAAAGAAACTCTCGGAAGATGTGACCCCAGCTGAAAGTCCTGAGCGTAGTAATGAGCTTAAGAGATTAATTCGGGCCCCAACTTTAGAGGGATATGCAGCGCGACATTCAAAGTTTGCAAAGAGCGTTACCTTCCATCGTCACACATTACCCTCACCACCTGGAAGTGCGCCAGCCGATTTCCAAAATGATGACGTTTTCACGATGCCGGAAGTTAATGTAGATTTGATACCACAAATTTCTCCGCCACCCCTGCCCGAAGTCGAAGTCACCGCTCCTGAATGTCCCAATAATCAAATTACAAAACCAGCAGATGAAACTGCACCGCAAGACTACGGGTTAAACATTAGAGCCGAGTATGAACTGCAGCAAAACATTGACCCAATGATAGATTTAAAGTCCCTAAGACCTGAAGATATTAAAGTGCCTTCAGAGAAACCTAAGCTTACTTTAATATCAGCTGTTGCTAACCAAAGAAAACTATTGAGAGGTAAATATTTTTTCTACCATTATGGAATTTTTATAGGACGCAAGCATTTTTCTATCAATAATTGACGAAGGTTTATATTCATTGACAGGCTCGATCGAAGAACAAGAATATTTTGGAGAAGTACTACTAGGTATCAAGCAAGTTATTCAAGGGCACCTACATGACGTCCAAGGCAAATTTCAAGAACGGTAATTCATTGTCACAATATTTTTACCCTTTCCCAACCCCCGTTTTTCACCGACAACTGAATATAAGTTTCGTTCCACATGTCTCAATAATCATGAATGTAATTTAATTTAAAAATCTTTGAAATTTTCCTTATATATGTACGTTTCAGATTTCAAAGTTTAGAAAATGAAGTCAGAAAACGGGATGAAATAATAAGTCAGCTACAGAAGCGTATCCAAGAGTTAGAAAGACTAGGGCTGGCAGGCATAAGTGCGACCGCTCAACAACCTGGCGAGGATCCTACGATGGCGGGCGAAATATTAGAAGTCACTGCTACTGGTCTACCCATGTGTAAGAATGGTAGCTCTGGCAGTGAAGACGCTTCAGCTGCGGAAGAAGGATTCATGGTAAGAGAACGATCATGTACGTAAGAAAAAAAAAAATCTTTTCAGTAAAAGTTGTGAAAAACATAACTATATGACTAGAAATAGGGACCAATTAGTTCAACCAGGTTTCAGACTGGCTAAAGTAGACTCATCCTTCATGGGGTACTGTTTAAAATGTTACAATAAAATACCTTCCCACATACTCCAACTGAATGAAACAAAATTTAAATCTTGTATAAAACGCACACTATGCAGCCAAGCACATTATAAGTTGGGGGATTACATCGCTGACAAAGATGCTTGGCTCAACGCTGGTCCTGCTCCACAGGGGCGTATAAATTAATTGATTAGCATTCAAAAATATTGTTGGAGCTGCTGAAGATTGTAAAAACAACAACATCTTTGCATTGTATAAATTCAATCTCTTAACAATGTATAATTGCATAGCACATGTGTGAGCACTATGTACCTACTATAAAGCCACCATTTACTAGGTTCGTCTTTCATTGACATGAATGTGCCCTGGCGGCTGAGAGTATGTCATGCTCACTCAAATGTCTCGCTGGTGGTGGCGTGTGTGTTGGATCATTAAGTTCCCTTCAAAATGGTTGAGCTGAATGGTGCTGATCCATGCGTCATGTTCGTGAACGGGCACGGTCAGTAGGGACTGGTCAACTCTTGGCTGCCACGGATTATTTAAATTTAAATTTTTGAATTGATTTTTTATCTTTTTTATTACGGATACTTTAAACGTGCACGTCTTTCTACATCGTTCTCACATTTTTAATTTGAACATGAATGATGTAAACAATTTGTTTTTTGTAACTATATGTTGATTTAAAAGAGTGTCCATGGAGTTTCTTGCCCGTTCTTCTCCATAGGTACCTACTACGCTTTGGAATGGGCAACTAGCTTCACTTTTCTGACTGACTGACCCTTTGACAATTCAAAAGTGCCTGTAATTGGTTTATTTGAAATAAATGCTTTGAGTTTGAGTTTAGAACTGGATATGTAACATGCAATTCATTTTTGTAATGTGAATAAAATTTATGACATAATGAACATTTGTTTGTTCCAGAGGGGAGATTCACTGGACACCGTTTTCGCAACATCCCCACCAACAGCAAGCGCTGACGAAGCAGACAAAGAAAGGTCACCTGATAGTGAAAACGCAGGCGCAAGAGAAGCCCTATCACCCGAAGACCTCACTGAAGAAAACCTTAGAGAATTGACTGAAGGAATTGAGCTATCAAAGTTATCATACGCGGAACTACAAAGTTTAGCCGTATCGCTTTCAAGAGTTGATAGAACTTCTTCTAGTAGAGAACAGTGGACTGTGAGCAAATCGAAGAGACTGGATCTGAATCTAGATGGGAAAGCTGGAACGTATTCGAGAAAACGTGCAGCGAAGTTGAGACAGAGGAAGTCTTGGGAAGACCAGAGTGACCAGGAGAGTATGGAGATGCAAGACTTAACAAGGTAAGAAGATTTGAGAATCTTGAAGAGAAAATGTAGGTCTGGCCTCAAAGGATAATATGTAAAGTTTGTACTAGTCGTCATTTTGGGTCTTCAGAATTGTTTATAACTGTTGTTTTCGAGTATTCATATAAATAGCTAGTTGTTAGTCATCAGTTTACATACGTAACTAATGTTGCTCTCAATTAAAGCAGTTTCATGTTATCATTAACACCAGTCATTTCATTCAATATCATTACTTTCAATCAACATACCTATCAATATAGCTACGTAGCTCTATTTTATTCTTCGTAGTTCACTTTCGTGGACTATATTCAAATTAGAACAGGGTACACCTACAGACGACAGAAGCGTTCCCTCTTTCAGACCCTTGTCTCCGCACACCACGTCTGAAGACCGCTCTCTCCTAAGCCCCGAGCAGTCGAGCCTCCGCTCCGGTCGGAGACATTTCCACTTCTTCGGATCACACCTGGACACCACCAAGTCGAAGATCAAGAAGACTCTCTCTGTGGACACAGGAATGCATCGTACTGGGACAAATGAGAGGAGTGAGTTTTATATGAGCTTTTTAACACTTAGCCGTGTAGCTTTTTTGTTCAACCGTCTAGCATCGCGTCGTACTTATAAGTGCATATCCCTTGGCTTGATGCGATTTTGTAAAATAATCTTTAACTTCTATTAAACGAAAAAATGGAAGTTTTAACAAATCGTTCAATTGTTTTTGAAGTGAAAACTTCTTTAGCCGCGTTTAGCGATTTTTGGTAGGGGCAAAACTTATGGGTTCGCCTCACCGACATGCTAACGTCACCGGCATGCTGACGTCACCGATATGCTAATGTGACGTGTTGCGCCGGCTTTGCGATGCGCAGCAGCCTGAGTACATTTTGGGGTTTTCACTTCTGTCGGCAGTCCCAATGACAGCCCATATTTTTTATTTTTTATTCTACTACTTCTTCTATTCTATTGGGATTTTGGCAACATTTTTACGAATCGAGTTTGTGTAGATTAAACTATTGTACTACGCAATGATTTCGCCACGAATACAAAGGCTACACGGCAAAACATAATATCATCTTTAAAAAAACTCACACCTATTGAATTGTTCAGGCATCTGTTTCCCAGAGGGTCGTCCACGACAACATCGCAAGTTCAGTCTGGGCTCGCTCTTCCATCGAAGTACATCTCACAAACCGACCAGCAACTGCAACGATATCGTGCTGGATATGGGCAGTGACTACAGTTGGAGTGACGCGTGAGTAGTTTTTGACTTTTATTAAATTTCAATTATCTTCTTTTATTGTGGCAGAATCCAAAAATGCTATGTTTATAAAATATTTGCTTTGTAAGCTGCAAATATTTTTTTCTTAGACTCGTTTTCAAGCTCACCATCAGACCTTGTTACTTCAGAGAGGCAGCAAATCATAAGATAGCTAACACATAGCAGTTCAAACTTATAAATGAAGTATTAAAAAATAATATTCTCCTGTCATAACGATCGATAAAAATCGTTATAGAGGTATGAGGAACAGGGTGTAAAGTTCACTCATCCTTTAAGAAAAGGGCGGATACTCCGACAAGTAGGGGGTCGTGTCTGGTGGGCAACTGCCCAACGATTGATGTCAGGACGTTGTGTATATTCTAGTTGCGTGGTAAACTGTGCTTACGCGATGAAGGATTTTGTGTGACATCAGTGTGACGCTTAGCTCACATGTGGCGATGTAGATGCCGCCACATCCTAACTGCTCGATATTCTGTTCCAGAGCTTCTACATCATCAAGCAGCGACTCGGAATCCTTACCTCGGACGCCGATGTTCGAAGAATTTGTGGACAACAACTCCCGAATTAAAGGACGACCTAGCAGTTCTAGTCATGGCAGTTCTTCACCAATAAGAGGTAATTATTTACTCATTACGAAAAACAGACAAAAACAGTGTTCAAATAGAACACTGATATTGCCTAATTTTCGCAAAAGTTTTGGCAGTTAAATGACCAGAATGTATTATCAGAGAGAGAAAATGAGAGAGGATGGGTAAAGCTAAAGCCTAATTAATCACCTTATCGTTACCAGGGAGTGGAGGTGACTGGGAAGTCATGATGCTAGCAGACGAGCTCGAGAAGAGGGAGAGAGAAAAGGAAAGAGAAGACGCCAGAAGACACCTCTATCCCACCACTCTTAGAGATTTGGAAGAGGTAAGCTAAAAATGCTAGATTTCGAAAGATCACAGTTGCGGGAGGTTGCGCGCGAGAAAAACCAAAATACACCATGTTAGGTAGAAAACAAAAACCGCGAAAAAGTGCGAGTCGGACTCGCACACGAAGGGTTCCGTACTACCGTACAATATTTGACACTATACGTATACAATTATACATATATTTAAAAAACACGTTTCTTGTGAGGCCCCCTTTGATTTTTTTATTTTTTTTTATTTTTTGTTATAGCGGCAATAGAAATCACACTGAAAATTTCAACTCTCTACCTATTACGGTTCATGAGACATAGCCCGCTGTCAGACGGATGGACGGACGAACGGGTGGACAGCGGAGGCTTAGTAATAAGGTCTCGTTGGCACCCTTTGGGTACGGAACCCTAAAAAGAAGAATGCTATACAACAGTAAAAGTTCTTCGTCCAGTTATAAATTCAGTAGCCTTCAGGTTTCCTTTCACTGGTGATGGGTTTCAAAATTTTAATTCCTATTTTTGTGTCAAATCAAATCATCAATTTTCTTGAATATGGGCGAGGTGACACATAACAAAAGTTCTTTAAACCATATCCTACCTCAACAGCTGTCCCACCTATTATAATGAAAATATTTCTTACATTAATCATACATTTATATATCTATCTTCAGGAATCAGACACCCCTCAACGCGATGACAGTCCCGACGAGTTCTCGAACATCGAAGACTCCAACTCTTCCTCCACCACGCACCTGCTCTCCCAGTCCATCAGCGACGCATCTCAGAGGTCACTTGAGACCTCCTTCACTGAACAGACTAGCAGACCTGGAAGGGAGCCGAGGCAAAGGCGCGTTGGATCTGTAGGAGAACCGGTAAGGAATAAACTTAGTTAACACTTTTCCAAGCAACAGTCCTCTTCCATGTATTCTCATCTGAATTAGATTCATACACAGAGCTGGTAATTTCTTTCATATTGTAGTTTTTTCTTTCGTTTATCTCGCTCAAACGTCTGTATCCCATTTCAACAACCATAATTTGATCAATGTTTTGTCCTGATGTTCTTCCTTCACACAGACACACACACACACTAAACTAAACACACTACACAACACACACACACACACTATAAAATAGACACATTACACAAAACACACACACTACACTTAAGAATATAGAAACAAAGTCAAATATGATTTGACTTAAAATAAAATACTTGAAATAATGTATTTCAAGTGTTTTTATAAGGCAAGGTGTTTTGGACTTTCGAACGTCAACATTTACAAGAAAATTGCATTGATTCTAGTTGCCCTTCCAAAAGATAGTTTCGTATGGGCAAGAAACTCTATAATTACTCATTTAAAATATTTTTCAATATTTTGTATACAGTAATTATATGATTATATTATGTGAAGGTGATGCACCTGGAATAAAAAATACTATACTGCAATAGGTACAAGTATTCAAAATTAAGTAATGACGGATATATTGATTATGTGATATGATGTTCACTTATTTACAAATATTGCAACTGTAGACGATTTTCTTAACATTTTATGAACTATAATCTCTTACTATCATCATGTCCATCCATTTGTAATCTTCAGGTGCGACCAGAATCTTCCCTCCCTCAGTCCCGCGGCCTGATCCTCCGCGCCGCGAGCCTGGACCGGGAGAGCACGCCCACCACCTCCGCAGCCACGCGACGCTTCGGCTCCCTCAAGAGCGCCAGCACCGACTCCCACAAGAGACTCTGATCCGCTTGGCCGAGCGGACGCGCTCAGTCCGACGCCTTCCAAAGAGGTCCAAATGAAGAAAGAAATGTGATACGAGATACGGCTCAAAGCTCTCTGGTAAATAATTATGTAAAAACGAATGATTTTGGCAAGGGCTATGATCAAAATGAGGGGAAACGTAACCAACACGGCGGTAAATGTAAACAAAATGAGGGTAAACGTGATCAAACCGGGGGTTCACGTGATCAAAATAGGCGCAAACGTGATCAAAATGAACGTAGTGTAGGTAATGATGTGGATCAAGGAACGACTGCGGGGAATGGAGATGGAGGCCAACACGATAGAGAGATTAGAAATAAAGATGATAATAACGAACGAGAGAATGCGAATCCGAACATATTCGATCAGCTGTCAGTCAGCGGTCAATTACTGATCGTCATTATTTTCTTTGATGATGACTTTGACTATGTAATTTTCTTAGTAATACAATAAGTAAACTGTGTTTTGTAATGGGCGAAGATATTTTATAAATGTGTTTGCACTTGGTGCTGGATACTTTTGGAAGAATTATAAAAGCAAAAAATCCGAATAAAATTGGCTTGTCCTCTACATTTTAGCCGCCATTGGTGACCGAAAAAATATTTACATCACCTCAGCCATTTATTAAAAATACCCAATAAGACTTTAGAAAAGTCTGAAGTTAATTTATCTTTATTTAATTTTAAACATGATTTCCAGAAGAATCTAGTGCCCAGTAGGTTTGTGTACTACTGTTTCTATTTCATCTACTCTTATCGTAGTTCTATCGTACCTATCTAGAAATCTATTGTAGATACTTTAGCCCCTAGCATAGAGAATAGAATCTAACATTTATTTAGTGGATTAAATAATTTACATATTTACATTCTAGTCTTGTTGTTTTATGGTGCACAAATAAAAACAATCAATTAGTCTATTTGAAGTATGTTTTTAAAAATGTACTATAATTAATGTTCCTCCTGATTTAACATAATTTAAGCTTATTAAGTTCTTTTAACGAACTGTTTGAATGGAGCTATATGAATCTTATAAAATATCTAGTCATTATTTTTATTATTATAATTAAAGTATAAATCATATTTTATTTTAACATATAGAAAATATATAATTATACTATAGCCAAATAGTTGCCTACTGTTGAAAAATATATAATTTATTACTAAATTAGAAACTCTAATATAAATATTTTTTGTGTTGTTACGTTTGTCTTTATAATATTTTATGTTAGTTTGACAATATTTACAGCAATAAAATGTGCATGTTGCAGAGATATTATATTTATAAAAAATCGTCCGATGGGAAAAACTATCTCATCTCTTTTTTGACCTAGTTTTATGTGATTTTCTCGATCATGTTTCTTTGCAAAATCAACTCAATGCAGCAATAGATCGATTAAATATAACCATGATATTGTTACTGCATTTAAATCAATTATAAATAAATGCACACATTATATTTTAATGTTGTCTATTAATAAAACAAAATATATAGAAAGAAGGCGTTATAATATTTCCTATGCTGTGTACCTTACAAAAATTAGCACAACATTAAATTATTAATATTATCTATAACATTTAATAAAAAAATCCTATTAATTTATGAAATCTTGATACTAAGTAGATAGGTAGTTGTATGAAATATTTAATTTTAACAAAGTCCGTTTGTTTTAATATTAGTGCCAAATAACTATTTATAGTAGAATCTTTTTTTAAATTAAATCATTTATGTAGGTAGATGTTATTATTATTATTGTAAATAATGTATTAAATAAACCATTTATTCAAAAATTATTGTAAATTAGAGTGTTATTATATAACAGCAAATATTTTAGGTAATTACTGATACTAAAAGATAAAGCTAGTATAATGATAATAAATAAATTATAATTTTTAACCCGTACATGTTTAAGAAACTAGAGAGATTAATAACTATATCGGTACAGAGTAAGTAAGTTCACCAGAATTGGACTCTGCTCTGAGACCCAAAAATTAGGTAATATATATAATATCTACCAATACCATAGAGTACGACTCTTCACTACAAAGAGCTAAATATAAAACATTTAATAATGATAACATATTTAACTGAATATGTGTATATTTATTAAGAGATATCGTTCAAACAGTCCCTATTCCACAAAGCTGCTGTAAAATGATTCTACCAATCTACCAAACATCCAGCAAGATAATGTATACACACACTTGTTCGGCTCGGCATAATCGGCAGTATTTGTTGAATAACTAAGCCGACTCGAAGCAATTACTATATAATTCGATTTTACCGCCTAACTGTGCCGATTAATGCCGACCCGAATAAGTGTGTATTACGCCTTAGGTACTCAGCACTCCAATTGCAGACACTTTCAAACACAATCCGACGGATTTTGTAGGATATTGCTAATACATTGCAACATGTGTTTGAAAAATTTGTCAACTCGACAACGTAGACCACGAAGTGAATGTTTCTTAATTGTCAAAATGAAAGGCGTTGTCATTTTTAGTGTGATATGCAATTACCCCGCAGTTTTTTTTATTAGGTATACCTATAATTTAAAAATTAAGTACAATTTGCAACTCTCGGAAAGAGATCTAGTCTGGTTATATTGCTTACTGAGGTATATTTATTTGACCTGTTGTTTATAGTTGAGTCATCATTTATAATACGTAAAATCTGATTATTTGTAAGAAATGGTAGGTATGAATGCCAAACTGCCAACGATACCTAATTATTATTACAAAATAAATAAAAAATTTGGGCACTATCCATCTTATACTTCTTTAAATAAATTATCCAGAATTCGCACCAAATTAAGAAATCCGAATTTCAATATCATAATCTAAAATAAAAACTGAACATTTAAACAACTGGGTACAAGTTTACACTTTATAAATGTAGGTATTTACCAATACTTATAATTATTTTTTAACTGTAGCACAAGCTTTCTTGAGTTCGATGTGAAAATAATATTAGATAATTAATGCCCAATTATTGGATCTACCTACTGATTATATTACCAACGTGCGAATTTGTATATTATATAGATAGGTAATTAAACCTACTAACGCATAACATCAGGCTTATTTTCCCCGAAAGGCCAAGCAGAGGACTTATAGTAGGACACCCACATTTCGGCTTTCGTCCAACTAACTTTTTTCGGAATTAATTTCTCTCAATAATGTAAACGTCATTGGATTTACCGAGGTACCTATAGTAAATAAAACGGTTTTTAATATAAATCATGCCTGTTTTTTTGTTTTGTTATATTAGTGAAGGCGTTGACGTGTTTTTTTAGGGTTCCGTACCCAAAGGGTAAAACGGGACCCTATTACTAAGACTCCGCTGTCCGGCCGTCTGTCACCAGGCTGTATCTCATGAACAGTGATAGTTAGATAGTTGAAATTTTAAAAGATGATGTATTTCTGTTGCCGCTATAACAACAAATACTAAAAACATAATAAAATAAATATTTAAGGGGGCTCCCATACAACAAACTTGTTTTTTTATTTTGCTTGTTTTTGCTCTATATTGATAAGGGCAACAGGTAGACGCTTGAAATAATCACAGAATATTCACTCACTTTAATAATAAATTAATTAAAATAAAACAAATATTTAAGGGCTCCCATATAACAGACATGTTATTTTTTGCAGTTTTTATAGATAATGGCACGGAACACTTCATGCGCGAGTCCGACTCGCACTTGGCCGGTTTTTTTTTTTACTGAACACATAGGTACCTACCTAATAACTATCTCAAAAATATAATATTTATCTTATATACAAATTCGCATAAAATAATTATTATTTAATATAAGTTAACAGAATGAGATGGATTTCTATTATGACGAATGTATATTTTTAATTAATCATAAATTATTAGTTTTAGGTGTAAACTCATATGAAAAAATGAAAATAAAATATTAAAAATGAACTTGTCTTTTCACTTTGAGCCCTATTTAATATTAACCTGCGTGAGCTGTAAAAAAATGTTGTATCACAGTTCACGTCAAAGAATTTCTGTGAACTCCATGTAGTAGGTATATCGCGACAGTGTGTGTCTTGAGAACATTCGCTGCTGTGACGAAAGAGCGTAAACTGTCATTAGAACTTGGTATCACCTTTTTGAGACACAAACTAGTTCGACACCTGTCGTGGTAAGTCAAAACTAGCCCGACACTAGTCATAAGTAGATAAAAACTAGTCCGACACTAGTTTGGCACTAGTTGTGACTAGACACAAACTAGACTGCCACTAGTAAACCAACCTATAAACCAAAAAACCCTGTAAATAAACCTATTTTTCTTTTTTTCTTTCTTCTTTCTTTCTAGTCGTGACTAGTCAAAACTTAGATCGCCACTACTTATGACAAGTAAAAACTAGTCCGACACTAGTTCGACACTAGCCCGACACTAGTTGAAAACTAGCCCGGCAGTAGTCATGACTAGTTAAAAACTACTAGTTCGACACTAGCCAGAGCTAGTGTCGAACTAGTAGCAAACTATTTTACCAGAAACGACTAGCCGAAAACTAGTCCGACACTAGTTGAAAACTAGTTTGACACCAGTTAGACACCAGCCCGACACATGTCGTGAATACTCAAAAACTATTCCGCCACTAGTTGTATCTAGTAAAAACTAGTCTGACACTAGTCCGGCACTAGTCGAAAGCTATTCTGACAATAGTTCGACACTAGTCTGACATTAGTGCCACGCGGCGTCGGGCTGATGTAGCCGAACACCGCGTGGCTAGTCAAAAACTAGTCCAACACTAATTGTTACTAGTCAATAACTAGCCCGAGAATAATAGTTGAACTATTAGTCTCGGGTTAGACCAGACTTGACTAGTCAAAAACTAGTCCGACGAAACTCGTGACTAGTTTGACACTAGTCCAACACCAGTTCAATACTAGCCAAACACTAGTCGTGAGTAATCCAAAACTAGTCCGCCAGTAGTCGTGGCTAGACAAAAACTAGCCCAACACTAGTCGTGACTAGTCGAACTAGTGTCGGACAAGTTTTTGTCTAGTCACGACTAGTGTCGGAATAGTGTCGGACTAGAGTCGAACTAGTGTCAGAGTAGTTTTTGTCTAGTCACGACAACTGTCGAGCTAGTGTATCAGTTTAGTTTTTGACTAGTCACGACTAGTGTCAGACTAGTTTATGACTAGTCACGCGACTAGTGTCAAGCTGATTTCGAACTATGAATGATGCTGATGTCGTACTAGTCACCGAGTACTATTAAACTGAAAGTATTAGATACAATGAAAAAATAAATAATAAGAATTATTTATTTGACATAAAAAAAACTACACAGATATAGAGTGAAAGACTGACACCTTTATATTTTGTTAGATGACAACTATCAAAACTATACGATTCCCCAAGGGGTTATAAAAATAGTACATAATAATTCCATGCGTTCCTTTTCACTATTTTATCGGTGATTTTCTTGATTTTCTGTGGTGAAAAAGGAATAAATGAATGAAGAAGAACGATCTTCTGACAGGAGAGATTCAATCAGATTCAATATTATTCGGTCCGGTCCATTGCTGTCAAACGCAACAACTTACAGTTGTCAAAAATTAAGAAATCAATAGATGGCATACTAACGCGTAAAATAACAAAGTAAAGTTACAAATTAGTTTTATTGGATAATGTTTAATTAATTCTATTGTTCGCTATTAATAAACTCAGTTATCATACTCATACACTACGAAACGAATTTCATTGCCCTTGTTATTTGCTTAGGGCGTCGAGATGTCGCCTCCTAAGCAGCCCTGTAGTCTATTTCAGTTGTGTGTTAAAAGTTCCATTGGTCTTATTAATTCAGCTTGCTATGTTATTGAAAAGGCGTACCCTGAGAATCAGTTCAACGAGTGTGAGAGAGAGGCGTTTGATTTAAAATGCCAACTGATGATGATGCTGCCAGCCAGGTATACCTCTTTGTTTATACTCTATAACTCTGTATCACTTTTTATGACCAATTAGACTTCCTATCGAATAATGGTTTTGTAATATTTCACTATCCCTCACTCAAGTCAATGATGATGGTGTAAAATTATGTTTTTCTGTTTATTCATAACATTGTTTTAAATGTAATAATTCCATTGTTATCATAAAGATAACTTTACGAAAGGTCCGTATTGCAGTTTTGTATTCATTTGTGCATGAACTACTTTCATGCACACATACATTTGTGTTGTGTCTATGGCATGTTGGCCTTTTTTATTAAAATCTTAAAATAAAAGTCAGCAGTTCAAAAAAATTGGGCTAAGTACAGAAAACTTGATTTCATGCCATCACTAGATGAGAAATATAATTCAATTGATTACAATCTATTTATTTAATTCTCATAAAATATGAATAAGAATGTGCTCTTAAATCTGTATCCTGACTTTAAAATATTTCAAAATTGGCACACTTCCATAAATAGTTTTATGACTGTGTTGTTACCGTGATAAAATAAAATTATTGTGCAATGCCTCGGACTATATTCCAAGGCTATAAAATCTGCATGGTATCAACGAGCAGCTGCAGAGTCAGATCCCTTTTTCTTAAGAGCAATGTGTGAGGGGACCAAATAAAAACATATTAATGCAGTTGTTTGTAGTCTGTTTACAAAGTAACCTTTGCTCACCTTGTAGGTCTAGGAGTTTTTTTTTTTTAAATAGATGACTGAGTCATTGAATGTGATTTGTCATTGTGCTTCATTTGAGTATTTTTATATGCTAAATTATTGCTGTTTTCATGTTGTCTGAATAAGGTCCCATACCATTAAAAGAACTTTTTTATCTTTTTCTATTGTTTTCCTTTTGATATGAGAATGAAGCAGATATACACACTCAAACATTTTAATCACTGTCATAAATTACCAACTGCATAATATTCAACAAATAATCCTTGACTCCAGGATTGCTGAAGGATTTGTGTTAAGGTTTTACATTTTTTTATTTACCTACTCAAAATTAAGTTATCATGGTCAATGAAAATAAAACAAGAATAGAGGCAGGATACAGATTTAGACCAGTAAAACTAGTAATATCACTGCTATAGCATTCTGAATGTCAAGGTTAATTTTATTACTTTGCCATTCAGAAGTCACTGGTAAATAAAAATATTTACTTGTTATTACATTTTTCAGGTTATTTGATGTCCTCTGTTCAGAAAGAACATGCTGCCAGTATCGCGGCGACCCTCGCATTCAGCTGCAAGTACTGACGCACCCCAACATGACAGTCTTCCGCAAATGCGACCTTGATAACGGCCTACCCCAGCACTTCTGGATAGCGACTCTCTCCACCTTCAGCCGCTTAGTCGTTCTCGATCTCAAGTTCATTTGCACTGACGAGATTCTCGAGGTCATCGGCGACAGTTGTCCCTTACTCGAAGAACTTAACATTGTCTCTAGAGTAGACATCTGCAAATCCCAGTTTAATGCCTCAGTTTTAATGAGGAACGTCTCTGACGCAGGTCTTTGTTTTATCACGAATTTGAAACAGTTAAGGATTTTGGCCATGGATCCTCCGAGGAACGAACGAGCGAATCGAATCGGGCGGTGCGTGTCTCAAGCCGGCATCATAATGTTGATCAGCGAGCTGCCCTACTTGGAGGAGCTACGCATCGAGTCCTGCGACATTGGCTCCACATTAATCGGTAGCGCTATGGACATAGGGCCCATGAGTCTTAGAAAAATGAACTGTCATTTCGCCTCAGCTGACGGTATTAGGAAGTTAATCAAAATATGTCCTTTCCTCAGAGAACTGTCGGTGACGCATTTATCGGAACATAATAAAGACGCAATTTTAGAACAGATTTCGATGAGCGAGTTGAGATTGAATAGGCTGGATCTATCCTTCTTTTCCTTCTCGGATTCAATGCAGCAGCTTTTAACGGTCAAAGGCAGTTACCTCACACACTTCTCTCTGTGGGAGATCGACCACTCGCTAACTTTGGACGCAGTTCTGTCGCTAGGAAGGTGTTGTCCAAACTTGATCACTCTCTGTTTAATGACTCAGTCAAAATGTTTGGTAATACCCAGATTTTTTCGGCGCCCAGATAAAATATTCTCAGAACTCAGGAATTTAACAATAGGTAATGAAAATTTTTCTATAGATCACATGTTGACTTTTTTCGTAGAGTGTACAGATAATTTGCAAAGACTTGTTTTGAAATATCAAACAAAGACTAACATAGATGAAACACTATTGCATTTATTAGAGAAAGGGCATTTGAGAAATGTAAACTATTTGTGGTTGGATTGTACCTTGGTAGTATCAAAGGATGTGGTAAAAAGGATAATACAAATGTGTGAAAGGCTTCAAACTTTTACAGTTGACTTTTCAGGGGACTTGACCGACGTACACAAGTACATAAATGAAAACAATTTGGATTTGAAGCTTGGTAGTTATTAGAATTTTTACTTTAAATGTATTTATTGTAATTAATTAATTAATTAGTAATAAATATATTATTTTTACATATAATTAGTTTAATTTGTTGATTTCACACTGCTGACAGAGAACCCATCTTGAAATTGAAAAGAAACACAAAATGATGATTTCATATAATAACATTATTTTATTAGGCATTTTTACAATATTTACAACTTATTAAACAATGCCGAAACAATAAGGAAAACAAGATAATTAACCTAAAACGGCATAATCATTTATCATGCGTCATTTGGACATCTTTCGAACCTGACCTTAACATTATGTTTTGTATAAAAATATTGTAACACATACCTACCTAAAAATTAGGTATTAATATTACTATATAATGGTGTATGACGCTGTTTATATGGACAAAAGAAAACATGCATCACTGTTGTAATTGATTTCTTATAAAAAGGAAATATCATTAAATAAGGCAACACCAACCATTTACCTACCCACCTACCATAAATATAATATATATATATATACCATAAATATAGGAATGATTTCACTCAGTTTTCTGATTAAGATCGACGAAACATAATTTTTATATTATCCTACATTGTAGGAAAATCTTGAAGTTATATGCAACTTAATTTATATCTTAAACTAGTCACATGTGCTGAATTCTTTGATGAGGAAGACGACGGAAAAAATGCTTGTACGAATACATTATTATAATTACATCCATACCCCGTGGGACATATAGCACAAGCGTGCTTACGTAGCGCAAGTAAAATGTCTATTTAAAAATCGACTTGCATCCCACAAAAGAGTATTAAAAGCCAAGTCTCGAGGCAGTCGTGGCCACAAAACGTGCGAGTAGGATGGTGATATGTAGTCTAAACTAAGTCTCGTATCGTCTCGCTCCCACTGTTTATTAACGCGCCAGCCACGACCGTCGGCTTTAACCACAACTTGTTACCAGCACAGAAATACATATTAAAAGTGACAGCAATAAGTATTTCCTCCAGTTTAAAAAAAGAACATCCTTTTGCCTCCAATTATAAGGCCGATTTTCTTTAAAAAAAAAACTGGGGGTTATTCAACTTCTTTGACTAAAATTAACTCAACAAGCTATGTGCTTTATGGAACGTACAGGCATCCAAGATTTAGAGGCGCTTGTGTTTTTCCTTGCTGAGCAGCGCACAAGAGAAAATACAACAGAATCCCTACCTATCAAAAGGTAAAAAAACTGACGAAAAATGTATTATTGGATGTTCCAATTAATATTAGAAGCAGGGTATTGTTCGCTGCCCAGCGAGGACAGACAAATGGCTATCGTAACTACACTTGAATTCATCATCTCAGATAATTTACATTCCATCGTCACTTAAACTATCTTCTTTAGCGTTACGTATTCTAAGTTGATTTTTGAGTGACCATGCAAGAAGTCATTCAAAAATGTCAATACAATTTTGGTTGCAATGGAATTTGAACTCTGTTAGGTATTACACTGAGTTTTTTGTTCCAAAACTTGATATTTATCTCAGATTCTGAATTCAAATTAACATTTGAATCACTTGGTTTCCAAGCTATCCAAGTACCATGTTTATACTTATTTTGCAAGTGTAAACTCCTTACAGTGCATACTGCATAGCAAGTGCAGTACTATACACTATTGAACAGCAAGTTGCAATAATAAACACAGTTCTAAACTACCGTAAAACGGGGTGAATAGAGATGCAGGGGTGAATCGGGACGAAACTTTTAAAGTGATTTTACCATTGAAATTATAAGTTTGTTGCCAAAAAGGGCTCTAATGTGTTTACTGTATTATATTTAACAATTAAGTGCCCTTGTTGGCAACAAACTAAATTATTTCAATGTTAAAATACCTTTTAAAGTTCGTTCCGATTCATCCCTGCATACCTATTCACCCCGTGTGTACAAGTACACATTTAAATCATACATTCACAAACAATAAATAACGATTTTACTGTACAACCTACAGCCCCATCGTGGGTTTTATATATAAAAATAAAATTCATTTCTGTCGCATGCAAATTATCAATATATCTAATTTACTTAATTTATTCGTAAGGCTAATCATTCGGTTTTTACAATAATGAAAATAAAAGCATCAACCCTTCTCTTACGGCATCAAATCTTTTACCCGACTGCGGCGAGGTCCAAAAGGAGAGAATTCATATTTTTCATTCCATTTCGTTAGTTTTTGTAGGGAAACTTCTTAGCCGGCGATTCGATAAAATTCGACGAGAATTGAGAGTGAAATTTCAAGGACGCGTCACGTTTAGGCACATTTCGTTACATGAGAGAAGAAACTTGTAATTTTCTCTCTCTGTCTCACACTAAATCTCTCATATTATTATTTTTAAAAGGCGGAAACGTCGGGGTAGCCCGCGAAATTCAAATTTTGTTAAGTTTTTTGCATTTTCCAAGTCACTGTCAGGTTGTATTTTGATTAAAATATGATTCGCGACCGTAACAAATATGGCTTTACAAAATTATAATCATTAGAATCAGCGATACATCTCTATCAGTTCATATTATCCTATTGAACGACTAGGCAATTCTAACTTAAGGAGCTGTATTACTGAATCTAATGATTATAATTCTGTAAAGCTAGATTTGATACGGTCGCGAATCATATTTACATCACCATACAACCTGATACTGACCTGCAAATTGCAAAAAACGTAAGAAAATTTGAATTTCGCGGGCTACCTTGGCGCATCCTCCATAAGAAGTTTTATTTCTACCACGTGTATGGTGTTGCACACGCATTTTTTTTAACGTTATGATTTTTTTATGAATTGGCGGCAACTTTAAAATAAGAAATAAACACTTCATTGTAAATTCCAAACACAAAACATATTTTGAAGTTGAGATCAGCGATTTGCGTAACACTAACAGTATTTAGCAATGACTTTCATTTTGACAGTTCAACAACATTCATTGCGATAATTACGTTGTTGAGCAGACACATTTTTGGAACATAATTATGAAGCAATGCATTAGTAATATCCTTCAAAATCAATCTGATTGTGATTGAATGTATGTTACACAATTAGGGTGCTGCATTGGTAACATTCATCAAAATAAATATATCCACAGTCGTACGAGAAGGGTTAATGTGTCGGACATTAACATCAAATAAATACATTTAAAAAACACCTACAAAAAAGAACACCACATAGTCACACACTCCAGAAGTAAAAAAAAAAATTACTGCAAACAACAGTCACTCACTCGCACAGAAACTTTTTCCGATATCTTCTGTAACCCTCTTCGTGTCAAATGGCCAGGGGGTCAGTCAGGCCATTCGTATGCTATGGGTCCTTGTTCTCGACCGGTTGTTCCTTATCATTGTCTTTCTCATCCTCATAGAATTCGTTCTTCGGTTCCACTATTTTGTCTGCTTCCTCTTGACTGATTCTCACATCTGGGTCGGGCTCGTCTTTGATTCTGTATTCTTCGGGGAAGAAGTCGCCTGTGGATAGGTTACTTTAATTTTACACTACTGGTAAATAAATGTGGGATTGTATGGCAAAATAAACGAGTTGATCTTGTATTTTTTTAAACAGTTTATTACTAACACAAAAGTTCCACCGTACACCGTAAGTTCATCGTTCATCTAGTTGTCGCCATTAGTCACCTTTTTCACTCACACACATGCTTCTCTCTCTTTCATCCGCTGCGTTCCATTTTAACAGGTATGAGATGCGTTCATACCTTAACTTAATACTATAATTTTATCCCACATAAATTACTGTCAGATGAGTGATATTTTTAGTATAGCTTGCCCGATACCGCTGTACCGCTCCCACTGTGTTTGACCACTTAAGTATGTGCGCGGCTCACGAGGGGGGCAGTGCAGGCCGCTCATTCGTCAACACTCACGTCGTCCCGCCGCCCGCCTCGCCGCGCATACCACAGTGGGAGCAGCGCGGGTAGCGGAATCCGCAAGCGGGTGACATAAACACATAATTCCTTTTGTCTATGAACAAAGGTGTCAGCGAAGCGGGCAGCGTAATCCGACGTGGGAAGAGCATCCACATCCGCTCCCACTTCGTTTGTACCTACACTAAGGCGCGGTACAGCGGTATCGGCCAGGCTATAGTCAACAAACAGGTGCTGCCTATTCTTACATCCCTGTCGACATTTACCATTCCATGTACTTTTTCTGCAGTTTTCTGGGAATGTGAGTGTTGGGTGTGGCAAAAAAAGCACGAAAGTAGAATAAATGCTGTGGAAATGCGTTCCTTGCGAAGCATGTGTGGTGTGACTATGAATGATAGACTGAAGAATGATGTGATAAGGCAACGGTGAGGTTTAAAAGAAGATGTAGTGACAAAAATTGAAAAGAGTATGCTAAGATGGTTTGGTCATGTTGAGAGGATGAATGAAGGGCGATTAACAAAAGGTATTTACAAGGCAGATGTGAGTGGAAACGCCGGGAGGGGACGCCCTAGGAAGACATATAGTGACCTTATTAGTGATGTTCTTCAGAAAGGTCAGGTGCGTAGTACTCGCAACCGGCGTGCGTGTATGTCCAGATGTATGAACGTATACGAGGCAAAAGGAGTATGTAAGGATCGTAGCAGGTGGCGTTCTGTAGTTTCTGCCTTGCCTCATGGGAAGAAGGCGTGAGTTTATGTTTTTTTTTTCTGTGAATCTGGATACACAACCAGTTATTGTGAGAATGCTTGGGGAAAGCCTATACATATATAATATCCAGCAGAAGGATGTCTTTCAGCTGAATCATGATGCAGTTTTACGAATTCCTCCTTTCAAAATTACTTTTGAGCTTTTTGTATGAGCCTATGACATCTCACTGTAGGTCAAAGGGCATATTATTTTTACGATTTAATATTTTGTCAATAGTGTACCTGGTACGTGAGTCATCTGCACCGCGGGCGAATGTTGGCACATCTTGAGGTTGTCGTACACATGCTTCGAGATCGCTTCTAAGTACTGCTTGCTGTTTGCGTTGTTTGAACTACAAAATAATAAACAAATATTTTGTTAGAACTGTAGAACTATACCAGAACAGATCGTGGAAAAAAATCTTTAGGATTCTGTCAACAATCTGTCATTTTGTCTATTCTTCCGTCAACAAAACGCGTTTCTATGGTGGCCATGCTACGCGTGCAGGAGCATACCATTAGCTTCGTATTCGAAAATGTTCCGCGACTTGTCTGGTTGCATCTCCAGAGAGCAAGTTCGACGTGTGGCATCTATACATATTAGGTCTTTACCTATGAAATTGCCGTTCTGCAGTACTGGCCATTTCAAATCAAAATAATTTTTGTTTGGCTAAGAATTCTAATTTCAAATTAATTTTATTTTAAAAACATGGATTTTTTTTTCTAAAAGTAGTCATTTCTTTATTGATTAGTGTTACATTTTCATCGCATTTCAATCTTTTTCGTCATCATGGATACGTTAAAAATTCGAGTAATTATGGAATATGAGTACCGTCGTGGCAGAACGCGGCACAAGCGGCACGCAACATCAACGACGTTTACGGAGCTAACACTACAAACCAACGCACCACCTGTTATTGGTTTGCTCGCTTCCGTTCTGGAAATTTCGACCTGAAAAATGAACCTCGCGGTCGTCCGAAGACTTTGGTCGACAATGACGAATTAAAGGCGATTGTGGAAGCTGATGATACACAATCTACGGCTGAATTAGCAGCAGCTTTCGACGTTAGCGTCAAAACAATATTGGTCCATTTGCGTCAAATTGGCAAGGTAAAAAAGCTTGACAAATGGGTGCCCCACGAACTCAATGATCGCCAGCGCGAAGTACGCGTCGAGACGTGCCTTGCACTGCTCAACAGACACACAAATGAAGGAATTTTGAACCGCATTGTTACCTGCGATGAAAAATGGATTCTGTTTGATAACCGTAAGCGCTCAGCAAGTTGGTTGGATCCTGGTTCAGCACCTAAACAATGCCCTAAACGAAAACTTACCCCTAGAAAAGTGATGGTCACTGTTTGGTGGTCTAGCGCCGGTGTGATTCATCACAGCTTCTTACCAAACGGGGTGAGCATTACTGCAGATGTGTACTGTGAAGAACTGAACACAATGATGGAGAAGCTGGCGCATCTCCAACCAGCATTGGTCAATCGCTCGTCTCCGCTGCTCCTGCACGACAACGCGCGACCTCATACTGCACAGCAGACGGTCTCCAAGTTGCAAGAACTGGGGTTGGAAGCTCTCCGTCATCCGCCCTACTCACCAGACCTTGCGCCTACAGACTACTACTTTTTCCAGAATTTGGATAACTTCTTGGCGGGAAAAAAATTTAATACCCGAGAGGCAGTATAAAATGCCTTTGAAGAATTTGTTGCCTCCCGTCCAGCTGATTTCTTTAAGAAGGGCATCAATAAACTGCCACTGCGATGGCAAAGATGCATTGATTGCATGGGTGATTACTTCGATTAATACAAATAAAAAATTCATGAAAAAAATTCGTTTAAATTTTTTCATACAAAACGGCAATTTCATAGGTAAAGACCTATTATTATAAACTAGCGGATACCCAGCGATACCTACTACGCTAAAAAATGAAATACATTTTGTTTATTTGATGGCAAAAAAGTTTTTTTTTTTTTAGTTTATTTGTCTAAAACCATCTTTTTTTTTTTCCTTAATGGCAGCTCGTACTTTTGACCACTAAGGTCGTGGCTACTTAACCGGGCAAGCCTGTGGGTGCCTTAAGCTACTAACTTAAAGCCTCCAGCCAGGGGCGAAAATTCTTAAATACTAGGTGATCGCACGCTAAGGGCACCCCCTGTGGGGTACGAACCTCGGCTTAGGGTGTCACTGAGGGGAGGGCAGCAAGATGGGACAGGCTGGATCGAAATTATATTATTATTAACAGGGGAATTTAAAGCTACAGGCTCAGCTACGGCGCGGGCTGGCGCGTCGTCGAGCAAGTGTCGGGGGGGTAAAACCATCTTCGCGTTATTGCCTTTCTAATGAAACCGGTTTGGGGCACATCGATTGGATGGCTATAACGAACATAGGTAGTTTTTTTGTGTTTTCTATATATTTATTAAAGTCTCTTCTTGTGTCTGTCTGTGTGACCGCATTGTTCTTCTAAACTACGCAACGGATTTTGATGCGGTTTCTACAATCATTTAGAGAATTTATTCCAAAAGGTTTATGTGTATGATAAATGATTTTATTTCTGTAAGTAGGTTTGTACAAACACTTTTACACGTCAACCATATTTTTAAACTAGATGAGGTCGGCGTTTCCTATCTGACTACTCTGAGAAGAAAGGCCGAAAGAAACTCAGAGGTCAGTCTCTTTTAAAGTCCAGACATAATCTTGGTCAGATCATTGGAAGACCATGTAGATTGGTATCTGAAATGGTCTTTTGAGGAAACAACCACACAGATTGAGTGGACCTGTCCAGTCAGTGCACGCATTAATAATATTAAACTTACACAGTCAAGTCGTAAACACAATGCGAAACAAGGGCACAATAATTCTGATTTGAAAAGATTATGCTCGAGTTTTTCCCACTTTGTTCTCTCATTTGTTTACTCTTTGGTCACCAGGGAGACAAAAACGTTGATGTTATTTTAGATTTTAACACAGCTAGTGTCTGTAAAACTGGATGGGACTTACTATGAAAGTAATGATCTTAATGTCCTTTATGCAGCTATCCCACCGCCCACGACGAAGCGACTAGTTATCGAGTAGTTTCTCGTTCAAGAAACGTACAAATACGTGAAAAAAAAAAATGATTTGAAATTGTCAGTAAAAGACATACATGCAGGGTGGCACGAACAGCGAAGCGCAAACTGTAACCATGAACTCAGCACATGTTTCTGAACACCCTAGCGTACAAATTATAGGTAGGTTATCAAAAAAAATCTGCTGTTTCATAGAAAAAGTGCAATACCTACGCGGTCAAAATGTACTGAAAAGCATTTTTTTGTTTAATAACCGACGAAATATTTTAGCGCATTGTGTTTCAGAATTATGTACGAATCCATGTTAACAGGTTTGCGTCTATGTCCCTGCCACCGTGTATATTAATAGTTGATCGCTGACTGTTCACAACACCAGCGAGAACTATATCAAACAAACAACTTATTTTTAGCGTTCTGGACCCAAAGAGTAAAACGGGATCCTATTACTAAGACTCCGATGTCCGTCCGTCGGTCTGTCACCAGGCTGTATCTCATGAACCGTGATAGTTAGACAGTTGAAATTTTCATAGATGCTGTACCTATTTATGTTGCCGCTATAACAACAAATAAGAAAAAACAGAGTAAAATAAATATTTAAGGCTCCCATACAACAAACGTGATTTTTTTTGCCGTTTTTTGTTGCTAGGTCTTCTCGCTAATCTCCAGGCGCTGGGACAGGTGCCTAACTGCTGCTAATATGGCACATCGTTATTCAGAAAAGGTTAGTTTTATGAAGCATTGTTCCTGTCACCTGTTTGCACAGTAATATTAAGCATGTACCTGTTGATTTCTGGGTGCAGTTGGAAGTCTGGCGCGAAGAACTCCAAATACTCAGTGTAAGGCAGTTCATTCGATATATTGTCGTCTACTAGTAATGAAGTTTCATAAGTCCAACACCGCGCCACGTTTCTGAGAGTGTAACTGAAATGTAACAAATAACTAAGTTAAAGTAACAACAGCAAAACAATATAACTAATGCTAACTAATCTGCTGAGCTTTTTTCTCCTTCTCTTTTCTCTCTCTCTCTTTCTATTATATACGAGTGTTTGTGTATGTGTGTGCGAGTATCGCGTAAGGCACACATTTTTTGTCTTCAAGTATTGAACGTATTTCATCTCATCTTCTTTGATATTAGAAAGAACCCCTGACAATATTTAGAATTCATGAGTCTGCCTGAATTTTTGGTGCATTTTAACATCTCCACTAAACCAAATTTTGTTGAGATTAGTCAGAAAGGTAGTTAATTACCTAGCGAAACAGAATATTTCATCCAGATTTTTTTGTTAGAAATTGACTAGTAAACCATCCTTGAGCGTAATTACATAGAAGATGTTCTTCAGAAAGGTCAGGTGCGTAGTACTCACAACCGGCGTACGTGCATGACCAGATGTATGAACGTAAACGAGGCAAAAGGAGTATGTGAGGATCGTAGCAGGTGGCGTTCTACAGTTTCTGCCTACCCCCATGGGAAGAAGGTGAGTTTATGTATGCAAGCACAGAAACCATCGAAGTGACAATGCTTGGAAGAGGAGAGGCCTATGTCCAGTAGTGGACATCTTTCGGCTGAATGATGATAATGAAATCCCAAGACATAAACATACAGCTACGAAAGTACTCCTGCCTGTAGAAGAGCTCAATGGTAACAAAAAAAGAACTCACCCTCCCCCACCAACAACTAAAGTGGGCACATTCAAGTTCTTAACGAACTTCACGCACTCGCCGTGCCCCCGCGTGGACAGTGAGAAGCAACCGAGTCTGTCACCGGCTAATGAGTCGGCTCCGCACTGTAGCACTATCGCCGTTGGACGGTAGAACTCCATCACATTGGATATTACGGGTTTGAACACCTGAAATAAATGCATAAAGATTTTATAAATACTGAGCTACTAGGCCACTAAAGTTTGGTTTTAAGAATTGATTTTATGAACCTGTAAAAATGAATTATTTATTTATTTATTAAAACTTTATATTATGCACAACTCAAAATAACTGTGCAAAGCTGCACCCTACTTACGTAACACACTACCTATCACGATCTGAATCATTTTGAAGCCTATTGCTAATCCATTGCTTCATATGTTCGAAAAATTTGACTGCTCAACAACGTTAATAACGCAATGAATGTTGTTGAATTGTCAAAATGAAACCCATTCCTACCGTTAGTGTGTTACGTAATTACCCCGCTGGACTCTTTAGCATTTGAGAAACACCTCTAAATTATTGTTTTAAAATTTTATAATTGATAATGATAAATGATTTTATTTCTGTAAGTAGGTTTATACAAACACTTTTACACTCAATCATATTTTTAAAACTAGATGAGGTTGGCGTTTCCTATCTGACTACTCTGAGAAGAAAGGCCGAAACAAACTCAGAGGTCACAGTCTCTTTTAAAGTCCAGACATAATCTTGGTCAGATCATGTGAAGACCATGTAGATTTATGTCTGAAATGGTCTTTTGAGGAAAAACCACACAGAATGAGTGGACCTGTCCAGTCAGTGCACGCATTTGTCACTAATCGTGGAGCTCAACTGAGAACTTATATTATGTATAACATTCTTGAGAAGTTACAGCATGACATCTAACAATAATCCATCAATTAAGAATAATGATTACGGCAGTATTTAGGTTCTATAGCAGTGACTTGGTGACTGGCAGTCGCAGAACTATATTGAGCAGTGGAAGTTAATGCCACACGAATGAATTATAACAATTCATTAGTAAGCAGCCGGACAGTTACTAACCTGTACATAACTCTGATCATCAATACCTTCTTTCAGCGGCACATTAACCGAGTAATACCTCCCACTTTCAGCTCCAATCTCATACATATCACCGGTACCAGGGAAGAAATAGTTCCCATACTTGTGGAAACTGACGGTCATCACCCTGTCAGTCAGGTAGAACGCCTCTTGAACACCATCTCCATGGTGGACATCAATGTCTATGTATAACACCCGAGGGTGGTATTTTAGGAGCTCTAGAATAGCTATGACTATGTCATTTACGTAGCAGAAACCTGAAAATAGTATAAGGTGATGTAAAATGACTACTACAGGGTCAAATTAAATTAGCTAGCGAAACTCCACAGGCGTGATGGTATTGATATTTAAACATGATACATACCGATGTATCTGTTATTTATATGGTGTACATAATAAAGAGTATTCTATCTTTCTATGGATTTCTACATCATAACCATCAAACTAATAGACTTAGGAACGAAAGTAATGATGTGATGAATGAAGAGAATACTCATGAATCATAGTTTATTATTTTGTACTTAGTTATACAGAGTAACAGCTGAGTTTATTTCTTCATTCAACTGTAAGCAACACCAAAATCCAGAACTGTTATTAAATTATTAGGGAACTGCCAGGAGTCCAGAATCTGGTTTATGCCCATTTAATGATCAAAGACCTGTTTCATGGAACTTGACAACTGGTAAAATGTGGTTTTACAATACACCTATGCATACTAGTTCAGCCTATTCAAACAGGATTTTTTGTTAGTGTCTCATAATTATGGTCTATCTTAAATAAAAATCACACCTGAAGGTTCAAATTTCTTTGCATGATGCAGCCCACCAGACCAGTTGATGGCAATATCGCATGCATTATTGTTGAGCTTCATGGCACCTTCCAGGGAAGCTCCCGTGTACATTGAACAGAAGTCAAACAGGCCCTCGAACACAGGACAGTCATCACCAACATTGTAGTGGAGCAAGTCTTTGGAATAACCTGAAATTAAAATAAGCTTTTTTTAGACAAAAGCTGTGCACACGGTGGAATTTTCCATCAGCTTAAACTGACAAAATTTCATCATCTATTAATACGGGATGACTTTTCAAAAGCCTTCTTTAGTGCTGACTTTTGTTATACTACCAAACTCATCTGCAAAATTTCACGCTCTTAGACCCAGCAGTTTAAGGCTTTGCATTGTCTGTCAATGAATTTAAAATGTTACTAAATAGATTTGGAGCAATCAAACAAATTACTTCTTAAGCTGTAATACACCAGCAGTCATGAATACAGTAAGAAATATTACATAAAACCAACATTATGGAGAGTCTAACTTTGGTTATGAAACTTTTGGCAGAAACAATATTTTTCGAATTTTGATAGTGTGTAAACTCAAAAACTCAAACTCAAAGCATTTATTTCAATTAAAGCATTTTCAGGCATTTTTGAATTGTCAAGGAGTTGGTTAGTCAGAAATATGAAGCTAGTTGCCCAATCCAAAGCGTAGTAGGTACCTATGGAGAAGAACGGGCAAGAAACTCCATGGAGACTCTTTTAAATTATATTGCTATGTACATAAATATTAGTTACCGTCAAACGGGGTGAATAGGAACGCAGAGGTGAATCGGAATGAAACTTTAAAAGGGGTTTTAACATTGAAATAATATAGTTTGTGGTCAAAAAGGACTCTAATGTGATTACTGTATTATAATTAACGATTAATTGCCCTTGTTGGCAACAAACTATATTATTTCAATGTTAAATTACCTTTTAAAGTTTAGTTCCGATTCACCCCTGCATTCATAATCACCCCTTTTGACAGTACATCATTAATGTCGAATTTATAACTATAAGTGAGAATAATGTAAATAAGACGTACATGCATAAGTGTCCAGAGTACAAAAATAGAAATTAAAAAAAAAACAATTAAAAAATAATATAACTAAAATAAGTATAAATAGTACATAAGCTACAGTAATTTTAAAAACTGTGTCATTAGCAAGTTAATAAATAAATTGGTATGGAAATATTCTTTTCACAACTTGTTGTGGTATTGTTGCTAACTTTACATAATTATTATAGAAAAACTTTTTTGCAAAAAAGTTTTTATTTTTCACTTTTTAGTTGCGGTACCTATCCCACACAAATTCGTATACCACTACTTTGTGTGTAAAAAACAGTGACAGGAAATTATTAACACATCATCCATATAAACTAAGTGGACAATACGCAGTATTAAGGATAACTCAAAAACTACTGGTCAGACCTTGATCAAATTTAAATGGGACCACATGTGAAGCACCATCTATCAAATAAAAAAAGAATCATCCAAATCGGTTCACCCAGAAAAAAGTTCTGAGCTAACACACATAAATAAAAAATAATAAAAAACATACAGACGAATTGAGAACCTCCTCCTTTTTGTGAAGTCGGTTAAAAATAGACTTGATCTAATGTGGTAAAATATACTTGAAGGACACTGGCAGCACCAGAGCTCCGCCTTATTATAAATAATTTGATGAAAACTTTTAAGCTAATACAATGGCCATGAAGATATCTGAACAGTATTTTCTCATCTTTGTGTATATCCTGGTCATGATGACAATCTGAGAGAGATATTGTAATGGTTGCTAACCAAATTTATTATTGTTTACTTACTTTGTATGTTTTGAGGTGTTACGTTTTGCAAGAATTCTATATAGTCCTCACTGTGGAAGCGGCACATATCATGAGCGCTGGCTCGGTACGGTTTGTATATTTGCATCTTTTTGTGGAGCCCATAGTTCAGAACTAAACTATGCGTTACAGAAAGTCTGTGCGGCTTCATCGGGTGCCCGGGCCCGTAGTGGAAGTTCCCCACGTCGGCATTATAAAAATAAGCTACTTTATGTTGAGTCATATTGGATAAACAAATACGTATTCCTTCAAAACCAAAATAATGCCAAGAACGACAGCAATAACCAGCAAGCGTTTGGTTAGTTCGATGTCACCGAGTAGCATTTTACACAGATTACGGCATTTTAATGTCCAGATTATGACACTTTCAGGATGAAAATGAAACTAAAAGTAGTTAAAATACTTGTACAATAATATTCCCAAGAAATAAATACACAGAGAAGCTATGAAGCTTCATTCGTCCCATCCACCCATGACGTTTTTTGATGACATTGACAATTAGACATTGCAAAATGATTGCCAGATTATTATTCTATTATACCCAAAAAAGCTATAGTAGCGCGTTTTTTATGTATGACCACTGGTACTCATAACTTTTTACAGAGTAGACTGATTATGACGTTTTTGTTTTTATTAGATAGAGTATAGAAGTTGCTCCCATTTAAAACTAAAAAATAAAGCCTACCCCTCAGGGTAGAAAAATAGGGGTTGATTGATTTTCATCTGCAATATTTTCATCTATAGACTGATTCTGGTAAAGTTGTTATACACGTAGAGGACTACATGAACCTGAAGGACACTGCAACATAATAGGAACCTCGAGTTGAGTTGATTTGATGACGGAGACAGAAGACTGTCGATATAATGTACTCTGTGACTGTCGAATGAGGTCCTCAACAGCTACATATAGCAGCTACATCATGGTTGGGCTTATTTCATTCATTTTAATGAGAACTTTAGACATATCTGGGGAATGTCTGTCATCGAGGGTCTGTTAATGCAGATGGAAGGCTGTCGAGGGGATTCTTTATATGAAAAGGAAACTGAAAGATGAAAAATAAAATAACTTTTAAACAAAATACTAAACACAAAAATAATTGAAAAACGTAAAATTAAAATAAACCTTTTAGTCTAACTAAGCTCATATATTCATTTAAGTAACTAGTGTTGAGGCGGCGGCGGCGGCGTCAAACAAACAATAAACAAAGATCAATAATTTTACGCTTTACTCAAATTATTTGCTAGTTTGTTTGTTTGGCATTCAGTTTCTTTTTAGTCGATTAAATTATTTGGTTAAAAGCTTTTTCGTAGTAACGGTACATCTATCTTATCTTTTATTCGCCATCCACAAGCCCCTTTGACAAGGAAAAACATGAAAAATTATTCATTTTGGGTGAAATAAATGTTGATTCAAGCTTCCGATTTTTCCTAGTTTCCTATTTTTTCCGAAGTTAAACATTTGGCAACTCCTTTATTTTCTACAGATAATATACAGAAACATAAACTCAAGCAGGTAATATTTTTCTCATTAAAACCAAACAAATTACTGAGTTTATTTTTATCCTAAAATTCTTAATAATTAATTATTTTATCTAAATTTCATTAGTAGTTACATAACAGACATTATTTTTTTATCTTATCAGTGCCCGTCATCCTGACGTTTGATAAAATATAAGTTGTTAAAACTTGTCTTGTCTATTGTTGCCGGCTCAGCCACCTTGCTACCTCTAATAGAAGTTTTTGTCGAAGTTTATCTTTTCGGTTATAAATACTTCATTGACTTTTATTGATACAAGTACTCAGGTAAGATGTGAACAAACTTTTACTTGTTTAATATAAACTATTTACATACTTTCACATTACACAAAATAACGAATACTTAAAACAAAAGTTATTGATTACAAGCTGCCGGCTAAGCAATGCATTTAGATTTATTTATTCCGTTACGTAATACATAGCGTATAAGACACCTATTGGTCAGTGCAGTATTGAAATAATTTTCACAGAATTTATGTAATAATCAAGTTGAATAATTAAAATGAGGCATTTTGTGAACAACTCATTTAACCAACAAGATATTTCGTCAAAGAAAAATATTATATCATATTTAAAAAATGTTTTTGCCACTTGTAGGTATCGTAAGTGTCTGGAATTAAAAATATAATTTCCTAATGTAGGTAGGTAGGTAGATACCAGTAAGTAGCAACATTTTATAAAATGACATATTGTCCAAACACAAATATGTCTTGTGGTGAGCCAATTTCTATGTAGGTACTGTACATACAGAAAATATTTAACATGCCTAATGACATTTTTTAAGACACATACACCTAAGGTCAGTTAGTGTATAGGAACACAAGATCGGAACTCCTAAACTATTGAGTTTAACTCTACGGTATATCAGTTGATAAAACAGTAAAGTAAAAAAATTCAAACGGTTGCTAACAGATGTTGCTACGATGTTCCACAGCCGAAAAAATAATATTATTAGTATGAAAGTTGTAAAATCTAAGAACACGAGTTGGCTGCATAACTTTTATTTGAGCTAAAATTGTGAAAATTATAGTGTTAGAGATAATTTCTATGAAAAAGTACTAAGACATAACGGTAGGTTTTATTTTTTGTTTGATATTTTAGACCAGAACATTCAAATAATATAGTTATATAGTTTCATCGAATTGAAAATCTTAAACTCCAAAAACTTACTTATGGTAAGAGAAACAGTATGTTCCTCTTCCCCGTTCTCAGGGGTGATAAATATTATGATGTATAGTTTATAATAAATAGCATAATGACAAAATTACCCCTATTATGTTTTGTTTTGATTTGTCTCATACGAAAATTTCGAATGAATGCATAAGTATTAACAGTGAACATTTTAGTATGATTATTTCTAAGATGTGCGAAAAGGCACTGATTTGAGTTGGACATATAGAATAGTAGTATTTCTGGTTTTTCGTTTTCAAGAAAATTATGAAATATGACGAAAACCTTAAGAAAATCCAATAGAGGCGCTGCCTATACTCAAGAACATTATAAGAATTAGACTGAGACTAAAATACTTACATGTACATTCGCCAGCAGGTCAAGCTACACGAAACTGTCAAATTTCTCCAAACGATTTTAAACCTTAAAATGTTGATAGTTAAGTTCAAAATTGAATGAGAAAATCTGACAGCTTGTGGTAACTTGATGTGCTGGCGACTGTACAATAGATTGATCTTTAGAGGAGACGGACCTGTCATAAAGTTAATGGTCTTGATTAAATTAAATGAAAGTCTTTGGGTAACTTTTTTGAAGATAATAATGTTGTTTGTTAAAAGTTGTTGATGTGTATGCAGTAGGAAAAAGTGGGTGGTATTTATTTTTGATAATTTGTACTTTTAGTAAGAATAAAACTATAATTTAAAATAAAAACTATTACTTTTTTATAGTTTGTCACCCCTGAATGCCCCTGATCTGAACCTATATGTTTCTCTTACCCCGAATTTGATATTTTTCTTTGAAACTGTACCTTATTACAATTATATTAAGATCAAATTCGATTGAGTTAGTGTTACTTAAAAAGTAGCAATAGGTATATCTAAATAAACTTGCCATTCTTAGGAGATACGATGACTGTTCCTCTCACCCCAGATGAGGGAGAAGAGAAACGTTAGCACTATCGAAACGATTTTGGCCGATACTGTCGTAAGTATTCAAATTAGCGTTATGATTCTTAAAACATGGAAAGCTGATAAACAAAGGCAAGTTTAGTGTATCTCAAAATTCTCATAAAACATTATCTGTTCTTCCTATAGCTGAAAACATTTGGCTAAAAATAAAGTATGTTCCTCTTACCCTAACTGACACTTGTCTGAGAAGACTATAAGTGTATACAAGAAAAATTACAAATCTTCAATTCTATCTATTCATTAATAAAATCATTTTATTCACAAGTAAATTTATAATTGTATACTGTACCAGCAAGTGCTTGTGATTTAACCCACTCGGAGGTCAAAAAACGACCTATGTAAACCTTCCTGGAAAAATGCCAACTTTCATGGTGATCGTTCAAATGGTGTCCAAGAAATAAAAAGTCATACAGACTTATTGCTATCAAGCTACCAGTTAAAGAAATAGGCCTAATTAATGAAATGAATAAAGAACAAAAAAAACCCACAAGCACACAATAAATAAGAACCAAAAAGTGAAGTTTAAGCCCAAAACAAATGCGTAAAATAAAATAGGTAATCTTGTGAAATCCTATTTTATTATGGAAATAAACAAACTGGATACAATGGATTTAGCAAAATATTGTAATGTCAGTGAATGATGAGAACTGCCAGTTGTTTAGTTTAGGTTTGTACCTGTTTGTACAGTTCACGACAATGGCATTGACTTCCAGTGGAGAGACACTACACTGACAGTAATTTTTCCATATGTTTGTCAACTGAGTGAGGTTGGTACTGTTGGTCACAGAAGTGCTATCTCTGAGAAAGTGTAATATTATCTTATACTTTTAATTGTAAATTCTGGATATTTTGTTATCGCAGAAAAGTAGTTTTATAATGATTTTATTTAGGTATTCTAAATTAGGTAGGTACAGTCAGTACTCTGAATTACTTTACAAAGAAGAAGCGGGGAAGAGGGGTCTGGTTATGCAGGTCACTGACTGTACCTACTTCAACAAATGGTTTAGGTATGTTGTATGTAATGTTTTAGTCAAATGAAAGTACTTACTTAACCAATTTTTTATTGGTTATGTTTAAGAATTAATAAAAACCTTCTTTTATTTAATAATGACATATTTTTTTTGGTTATTTATTTTTATTATTTACCATGGTCCCATAAAAATCCATCCATTCTAAACTTCATTCTAAGTACTTTTTTTTAAGGTAATTGCACTCAACTATGATTACAATTTAAATTAGTAGGCCTCATAGGTGTATGCTACTTACTGGAGATGTATTTTCTGAGGCCCAAAAACGACCTACATCACACCACATCACACATAGCTACTAAATTATTTCATTTAAATTGAAACTCAAAGAAACAAACATTTCTTTCCTCACCTGTACCCCACCATCATTATCTTGAAACCTGCCGTCAGAGTAGCACTTTATATAGACAGTAGCTACACAGCAGAGGCCAGTCACTCGCCGCACGCAAGCACTGTCCGTCGCCAAACACAATTTAAAAAAAAAACAATATTTGTTTATGTGCTGTCCCTATTACCAAAATGGCGCGAATATTGAGATATGCGATTGTTTTGTTAATAGCAGACGGCACTATGGTCAATTTTAGGGTGTTTGCGAGAACCATGTCGTCGATCGCGAAGAGTTTTGAAGCGCAGCAGGTGGTGCCCGAAGTCGTGTCTAAAGCGCCCTCTGCGTTTGTTACCGTAAGTATTAAACCTTTTGTACTTAATCGAAGTGTGATTGCTTGATATAACAATCTAGTTCCATTTGAATTCAGAATTGCAAAATGCCTTAAGTAGATGGTTGTTAAACGTATTGGAGAAAGTTTTGTAGTGACCGTCTGTCGATAGCTGATGTGACCTAGTCACCTTGTTTGCCTGTATACCTGTTCAGCTTAATTTTGTGAGATTTTCTAAAAATACGGAATTTGAAAAAGTATGTAGATACCTACCACCATGTAACTAGTCATGATCAAAAATATTTATAAGTAACTCTATATTAATTATAAATTAAATATATTAAATTATAATTCCAAAGAGGTCAATTCTTTAGCTTTCCGTACAAGTTCGCATATTACGATACTCCAGGGTCCGCTTTCATGTCACTCTTCACTTAAATACATGAGTTAATAGCAATGTAGGTACCATATAAAACCATGAATTAATTATTTGCATGCAAGACATTATACAACTCTTACCAAAGAACTTTTCCACGTCAATAATGTTTTTTCCACTTCAGTAACGTTTTTTTACCCTCTTAGCAACGGTATTTTACCCCCTCAGTTACGGTATTTTACCCCTTCAGTAACGTTTCTGGGTCAGTGACGTTATTTTACCCCATCAGTTACGTTATTTTACTACGTCAGTAAAATTATTTTACCATGTCAATAATGTGATTCTTCTACGTTGACTGCATCAAATAAGATCACGACCACGCTCAGCTCCTAATTTCATGCCAATCTCATAAATACGTATAAAAAAAGCTAAATCAGGGAAGTAGTAGAAAGTAGCTCCACAAAAGACTATTTCAGTCACTAATCTAAATGGTCCTCACATGATCTGACCAAGACTATGTCTGAACTTTAAAAGAGAATGACCCCTCAGTTTTTTTCCGCCATTTCTTCTCAGGGGTAGTCAGATAAGGAATGTATGTATGAGCTTATTAAAAAATAAGGGTAGGGAGTCGATATGACGTATAAATGTGATTCCAATATCCTATTCATAGAATAAACCATTTCATTTCAGTGATGAAACATTTGGTTAAAGGGCTGTTCTAGCGTTAGGGGTTTCGTCATTATCAGGTCGTGAGGTTCTCATCTCATGTCTCATTTCATTGAAGCAACTCACCTGTGGGAAAAAAGCTTTGGGATAGGGAAGAAATTATGGCGAGTTTGCTGGACAATTTGCTTTCCATTCATAATTTTCACAACATCCTGCAACGATTATTTTCATAATTATATACCCACGACCTATCGTGCAGTTGTTTCCGTAATTGCTTTCATACAATACTTAGATAATTATAATAACATAAAACTTCACAAAACAAAATATCTGCATTTAGAATAATCGATACAAATGGCGATACCTAAAAGTACTATAGGTACCTGTAATCTACTAGTTTATTTAAATGGTATGGAATGGTGGTAGTATATCGCAATTTTAGAGATGTTAAAACTTTTTCATGACCAAATCTAAGACATGTCCACCTACATACAATACATATTATCACTTCTATCGCTCTCTTAGAAAATTGTTACAGAGTACTTTTTTATTAAATTTTAAATGCAATTTAAAATCAATTAATCTAGTATATTATCGAACAAAGATATGAAGTTTAATTGTTTCCTCTAAAACATTCTTGTTTCCCTATGTAGATAAGTTACTACGAATTACTTTTCAAACAGGTTATAAATGTCAGACAGAAATATAGTGCTGTTTTGTTTTTATAAGCTAGTTGCAACTGTATTGACTTATTTATTGTATGAAAAAGTTAGCAAATTAAATCTTAGAAATTCTTAAAACTAGATTATGAAAATGAAAGTGTAGTAAAAAACGTAACTTTAAGGAGACTGGGCAAAATAATTAGTGGTCTATGATGCAAAAGAGATTTGAGACTCTTTCCCGCTGCTATAGGTAACGTGGTATATTTCGGCATTAATTAAGGACTTCACTACTTTCCTTCTATTGGTCGTCACCGCCACGTTTGCCAATTCACGGTCTGTACTTAAGGACTCGTCTGCTACAACGGCCTTCTTTACCTGTCCTTTATCAGAAAAGGCCAGCCCATTGTCACTTCAGCCAGCTTACTGCGAGCTATGACGATGACTCCGGAATACCGCTGATTTTTTCGGGTAATTTCATAGTGATTGTAATAAAATCCTGCTGCTCCCAGCTCCGATATCTACGTACAGGTTTCGGTAGGTACTAGATGAGCTGGATGTCTAATTGAATGCGGAAGCACCTAGCTGAAACCGTTGCAAACTGGATGGGCGATTGACGAGCCACACTAGCAGCTAATTCGATTAAGGTCGACATGACGGCACAGGAAAACAGTTGTATTGTCTTGGCTCTTCCACAAGTTTACGTCCTTGTTAACACAATTAGATTATAACAAGGAGGTAAAGAAATCAGGATCTATTATGAACTAAATTTAATTAGATTTAATAAACCCCAAACCGGTCACCTCTTCAAATATATTTCTTCTCATGTCTTTCAAAGTATGGCTTTACAATGTGATTATTTTCCTAGCAGCACTAGGCATCATACACTAGAGCATATACATAACTTGGCTAATACTACTTCGAGCTTATACATAACTATTAACTTTTATTATCAGGCCTTGCTGTTCCAATGCAGGGCATACGCCTCAACGCCTTGAAGGCTGACGTATTAACTTATAACAATATAGAGCAGTGGTGGCTTGCTGGTAACAGCCCTGACTTACGAGTTGTTGACACCACTGCTCTCAAAACTGTAAACTAAAAATTCGAAGACATGTGACAGCTACCAACTCGCACTGGGCCCGCGTGGTGGATTACAGCCCACTCCCTCTCGAAGAGAGGAGGCCTGTATCTCAGCAGTGGGGATATTATAGACTGCTCTTAGAGTGCAGAAACACTACTGGTTCCTTAGACGTTATCGATGTAAATGTCATTAACATTGTCTTCCATTTCCAGGCTACTAGGAAGAACAATGAGTATGTAATATTGTTTTGCTTAACAACAATCAACTTGGAATTGTTTCACTATCTCGGGCAAAAGAGGGATGGCAGTCATGTCTTCATTTATTTTAGCACTTTTTAATTGTGCATATACAATTCCATAAAAAAAAACACTTTTTAACAAATCTTTGCCAGGGTTTGTGAATGTCAATACTGATTGTTTTTCACCAATAACAGTTCATCAAATCATCACCCCAAAAGCTCTGAAAAGGGTTGGCTGCAAATAAAAAACATTACGATAAACTAAAATAGATTGGTTTACCTACCTACTACTTATCTATTTTTAGCTTAAGAACCTTGTTAGCGAAGATAATAAATAAACGCAATAGTAATAATATTACATTAGGGCAGAATAACGCATACTTATGTCATAAAACTGTGATAAATTGAACACATTTACAAAGACAATTATATATTTGAGGGAAACAGAATAAAGTCATTAGCGTTAACGTTTGCAGGATATGACGTGTTTGAGAGGTGTACATATTATGATCTAATAAGCACCTAAGTGTAGATGTACCTGCCTATTTGTTTAATCAAGGTTTCTTGCTTCCAGAATTTTCCGGACGTGGCAGGGAAAATTTCGCTTTGTCTTCAATTTGTCCATCTCAAGTAAAGGGAAATTTTTACCACTCTTCCTGATACCTAACTAGATATCGGGAAGAAATATAGAGGTGTTTTTAAAAATCTAGAATTATGCGTTAAAAAATCTGGACGTTTCAAATCAAATTGACTTAAATCTCGACGGTTAGTGGGATTCTATACCTACACATACATAAACTCACGCCTTCTTCCCATAGGTGTAAGCAGAAACTACAGAACGCCAACTGCTACGATCCTTATATACTCCTTTTGCCTCGTTTACGTTCATACAGCTGGTCGTACATGCACGCCGGTTGCGAATACTACGCACCTGACCTTTCTGATGAACTTCACCAATAAGGCCACTATATTATGTCCTCCTAGGGCGTCCCCTGCCGGTGTTTCCACTCACAATCTATGCCGTAGTGATTCCTATTTGAAAATTCACCATGACATGTGTGTAGCTATTACTATTACTTTAATAAGCACTTAAATGAACTACTTTAACGTTTTTTTTCAGAACTTATGTTTATTGACAAAGTAATATTTGTTTTTCCGAAATCCGAAAGTTACTTAATTATAGCATGATACATAACAAAAGTAGTTACTTATTATAGTAACGTAGTAGTCGTAGTTATTTATTTATGTTGGATAAAAGTATCAAAAATATAACGACCTTTTTGTATTAAGTATGATGATATAGATGAGAACTAAATTATGTAAGTACTTAGTATCTCATTTCCACCTCGTTGGTCTGAACATGTATTTACAAAGCAAGGTGACGAATTAACTTCATTATTCCATTTGTTTGGTCACTCAGATATGACGATAAAGCATAATGATGTAAAAAACAAGTTTAGTAGTGACTAAAAATTACCAGAATTTTCCGGATAATCAGAAAACTGCCTACTTACCAAAACGTTTACTCGAAAAGAGGAAATTATTTAGTCATTTACAACCAAAACATATTTTTACTATTTTCTTTTTTATAAATAAATAATTCATGGACTTTTTTTACTCATACTTTTCGTTTGTTAAGCTTTTTTAAATTTGAAAACGGATCCTGGACTTCCAGAACTCATGTTATCTTTTAGAACTTACTTGGAAGATTTATACTTTGTTAATTATAATTCAATTTCTATTTTGTTACACAGGTAAAGTATCCAAGCGGCGCGGAAGTTAATGAAGGCAACGTACTGACCCCCACTCAGGTGAAAGACATCCCCTCAGTCTCGTGGGATGCCTCTCCTGACCAGCTGTACACCCTCGCAATGACAGGTTAGTATTTCGTCGAGTTCTTACCTTTGCTTACCCTATCAAGGCACCTTGCTGACACCCACTCAGTTGAAAGACATCCCTTCAGTCTCGTGGGATGCTTCGATGCCTCTCCTGAACACCTGTACACCCTCGCAATGATTGGTTACTATTGTGTCGAGTTCTTACCCTTCACCTAAGGTAAGCAAAGGGTACTTACTCTAAGATAGTAACATGCTGGATTTGCCTATTGGAAGGACACGGTTACAATAATAGGGCAGACTAATAATATGGTATAATGACGCGGTGATCGGTTATTAATATGTCGTATATTACTACTTAGATCGTGTTCGTATCATAGTTATATTCCTAGTAAAACAGTTATGAACCGCTTTCATATAACTATATTACGGTAAATATAGCTATTTCCCTAGGGATATAACCATAGATATCCGAGAGATATGCCTTCACTCTATATTTGCTCAAGTTTAAGTGTCGCCACCTTTTCCCCACTCCTGAAACTCACACATAAACAAAAGAAATAGATACGGCACACATGATGCTTTTTTCGCACACAAACAAGAAAATATTCGTAACACTTTTGTACTATTTTATTGCACATATGCTCAAAAGGGGCGGGCACTAGAAAATAAAGATACAGTCACTGAATGCACACATGCAACTCTAGCATCAACTAGGGAAGAGGGGTTACTATAAATATTTGATCGATAAAAAAAAACGATGAAAGCCGACTGCAAAAAGAGGTGTTTTTGGACGTATTTTGTATCGTTTATAGACGTGATAACGTCTTATTAATCGATGAACGCCGGCTGCACGCACGAAAAAGCATGACTCATTGTGACGTTCCGCCTGAGCCAATGACGTTATCACGTAAAATTATCGTCCGTAAACCGACTTTACTGACAACCATTTTTTTCTGCTTTTCGATGTGGAATATTAAAACACCAATAAAAACAAATCGAGTAAAAATATAATATTTTCGTTTGCAAATGACATTTAAGTAAATCAAATTCTTCAGTTTCTCTCTACTTAACTTAAAAATAAAACTGTTCAACTATCGCACATAAAACAACAATTCAAATAGGTACTCATTGAACATTATATCTGCCGCTTTCATAATTTAGGTATTACATTCTTAACCAAAAAATATAGGCAAATGTCAATATGTTATTCCATCACACATTTTGTCACTTGGATATTATGATTATCCATCGGATTTTGCTCATACTGGTGAAAAATTTGTTGATTAGAATATTTGTATCGACAAAGTGTCTAAGAAATTTTAGGACTAGCCACGTCTTTATGAACTTTGAATTCACTTGAAATTTTATGAGGGAAACCATTTATTTTTCCTGCATTTTGCATCTACCCATTTATGTTTAATTTCTGGATCTTTCGGGAAACTGAAATAAAATGTATTAATTCTTGTAGAACAGATTCATAATACCTATATGATTTCTTATTAGAGATTTCTTATTTTCTTATTAGAGCAATTAAAAAATTCTCGATATTCATATCTCAGCGCTGCGCACCACTAGTGCATCGTTTTGACATGCGTCAGTCATTCATTAGGCAAAGGCGGTCGCATGTCAAAAATATTTCACAACCTAGATAATTTGTAAAATACGTAAATATTATAAATAATGCAGTGATTTTTTACATATCGGTGGTAAGACAAGCCACTTGTCGTAAGGTTTTTTTTAATTGTGCGATTTTGCAAATAAGGACACGGAATTCGGCATTTCGTAAAAATACGAAATCACAATATACGTTCCGATGCAAACTTAGGACTTAACAATGCTCACTGCCGTCGCGCGTATTTAGGGTCAGTTTGACCGAACGGAGGCGACATGTGCCACGCCTCCAAGCCATATCCCTCGATATCCGTGGATATAACTATATCACGGCTTCTACCATCTTACTGCGACATATACACGGACAAACAACCATTTTAGTGTCTACAACTATTGTTCCATAGTATTGTATCCACAACATAATATACATATTTTTCGGGGCTGAGTGTACAGAATATTTTGTTTAAAAACGTGATTCTTTTTACGCTAGAAACGGAAATGTAAACATCTTAGCTGCGCTTTAATCCGTAAAATATTCTAGATCAACATTTTCACTATTTATGCAAGAATTCAACTTATGTTATGTAAATAAGTTTCGTCAAGCTTAACGGTTTTAGAAATTATTACTTAGTATTGATAGTGTTAAAAACATAACAATATTATTTAAAAACCTATTTAGTTGACTGATCGCTCTATTGCATCTATTAATTTAAATTAACAGAATCATTTAATTCAATAACATACAATTTCATAATCTGATTTCGTTTAGATCGCTCTATTGGATCTATTAATTTAAATTAACACAATAATAATTTTATTCAATAACATACAATTTCATAATCTGATTTCGTTTAGATCGCTCTATTGGATCTATTAATAAAAAATGAACACAATAATTTAATTCCATAACATACACTTTCATAATCTGATTTAGTTTAATAATAATAGTGAAATGGTTTAATATTTTATTATTGAATAATTTAATTAAGAAATAATTGGAGGCGCTAGTAGCTAAATAATAACAGCGGTAAGGTTCGATCGAGGTTAAGCTACGCTTGCCGCGGACGGTTCGTAGATGGGTGACCATCACTTACATATCGAGACCACTGTCCCGGCTGTTATTCGTAGATCTTTGACAGTCGTTACAAGTAGTCGGAAGCCCAAGTCTGACAACCAGTCTTACGAAGGGGTATCAGTGTTACCCAGTCATTGGGTTGCGAAGGTCAGAGAGGCTGTCACTCCATGTAAAATACTGGTATTCAGCTACATCTGGTTAGACTAGAAGCCGACTCTAACATAGTTGAAAAAAGGCGGCAAATTGATTGAATAGTTGAATGAAATTGTACATAAAATTATTGACTTATTTACAATTCAAGAGAATGCAACTATGCTATCATGATCTGTCTATAATATTTCCTCTGCTAGGACACAGGCGTCTGTGAGACAGGATGCGCCATAGTCCATCACGCGGGCCCAGTGCGGGTGCGGGGATATATCACCTTATCTTCATTCTTTTTAAATTCAAAGCCATAGATTAAGAACACATTTTATTTGTTCATTGCTGCAAAAGATGACCTTACAACTACATAATTATTTTATCTTTCTTTACTTTATCGAATCTATTCTTTTATTTTATAAACATTAATACATGTCGATTCAAGAGGAAAGTATAACACCTGTTCAATAATTATGCCTTTTTCCATTGTTGGACATTGTCACTTTGATCAAACCCTCATTAGTCATTACTTATAATAAAGATAATTAAAAAAAGACTTGACTATCAGGATAAAAAACTTAAAAAAGATATGCGTGGTCATACATAAAAAAATTAATAAAAAAATACGGGTCGACTTGAGAACCTCCTCCTTTTTTTTCGTCGGTTAAAAAAAGAAAACAACTGACTTAAAAAAAAACACTACAAAGTGAAAAATTAGTTTAATTTCGGAAGTCGGTGTCTTTGGATCTGTATTTTTGTTTTTTGCCACCGACTTCCGATATTAAAGTTATTTTTCATTTTGTAGTGTTTTTTTTTGAAGTTAGTTGTTTTTTTTTGTTTTTTTGTAAAAACTTTTTTTATTTTTCACTTTTTAGCGAGTCACTTATACAATTATCTGTTACAATAGCCTAAAAATGTCAACTGCTCATCACCTTTTACAAAATATTCCTTTTCCCGATGCAGGGACGTTAATTGTTGCGGAGCTCTCCTGGTAAGAACCAAAAGAACTGCACCATATGCATTGTGACGAGCATGAATTGCTTAGCAGCCATAATAAAATAATCGAATCGCAACCCGTGAAATACTTATTATTGAGTAGTTCCGGCGGCCACCTCTGGTCTTCATCATCAGTTCGACTTCACCGAATGGTGCTTTCCGAGAGCAAATGCACGAGTTACTATAAAAAAAATACCGAAATCGCTATAGGTGTGCTTATAAAATTTGAGGATTTCCATGAGATCCCTTCATCAGATTCTGACTTGGTGACAATGGGACCACCTCGAGAGTATACCCTTTCAAACAAAAAAAATTGCAAATCCGTCTTATATGACGGAGTTATGCCCGAACATGCATAAAAAAATACAAACATCCGAATTGATAACTCCTCCTTTTTGAAGTGGGTTAAAAACACGTTGCATCTTTCCTTTCTCACTAAGTGAATTATTTCTGGTTTAAGAATGCACTGAAATTGTTAGGTACTTTCAAGGTAAAGTGTCTCGGATTTCATTAAGTGTTCCGTTTTAGGTAGTAAACTCATAAATTTTATTGTTAGGAATGTCCTGAATTAACTCATTCACTCGTCACATTACTGGATGATGACATAATCTGAATAAAAATTATGGGTTTGAAATATCCAAAACACTGCTAGCTGTTATACTTTATTGCAATTTGAGTTTTTGTGAAATCCTAATTCGTTCCACATAATCAATATTTTAGTTTTGTAATGGACAACATAACATTGGACCTCCCAATTGGCTGCATTAATGTACGGTCAAAGGAGAAAGTACCACTTTGGCAGTTATTTATTACCAGTCCGTAACACGCTCTTCTTGACCTAAATCCCTTAGGCACATGTCCCATCGCCGGCGAAGCGAGTAGAGCTAGGAAGCAATAAGAGTTAGCGAGCAACAAGCAGCGAGTGCGCGACAGCGACGAGCGATTATTTTTTATTTATTTATTTATTTTGCATGATGTACACTCAGTTACAGGCTAGGCTAAAACTTAAGAGTACATGACCCCGTTGGGGCGCAGCAAGTATTATTACATTTAAAACTTATTACTAGGTTCTAACTTAAAAGTTAACATTATATTGCAATGCCTACTACTATTAACAATATCAAAACATTCATTATTACTACCAATATATATATAGATACTTACATAACATTTGTGCTTTATTTTAGCTGCTTATCTTCCATAAACTCTTTAATATTATAATAACTTTTTATTACTCGCTGACATGCGTATGAACAGTTCGTGCAAAACTTTATGAGCCCTCTGAACGTAGGCCCAAGATCGAAACCGCGCATGGTACAGTTGAGTGAGAGTGAGAGAGTTCCCTTGGACATTATGCATACTGCGCAGCCACTCGCTGCAACTTCCGAGAGCTCAGTTTTGTGGGCTTATGCAGAAAAGTTTGTGAATTCAGAGAATGTTGGATGCAAGAGTAAGCGAAGAGAGCTCAATTTTTTTTTTGGTTTTCTAACCTTAAACGAACTAAAACAAAAGTACTCTGCAGGTGCCAGAGGTGAACGGCCACCTAGTCACAGCCCCTTCGGCGCCCCTTCACCTCTGTCACCCTGGGTGTTAGCCCAGCCGCGCCTTACATCTATAACTTCAAACCTATATCTTCTACATTCCAGACCCCGATGCACCTTCCCGAAAGGAGCCGAAGTTCCGCGAATGGCACCACTGGCTGGTCGGAAACGTTCCCGGCAACGACATCGCCGCGGGCGAGACTCTTTCCCAATACGTTGGCTCCGGACCCCCCCAGGGTACTGGTCTTCACAGATACGTGTTCCTGGTCTACAAGCAGCCTTGCAAGCTGGAGTTTGATGAGCCTAGGCTTACTAACAGGTTAGTATTTGTTTAGAAATTACGTCGGCCAGTCCTACACAGTCCACATAACATAATATGACGCTTGTTTTCCCCGAATGGTTATGTACTGTTTACGATAAACAAATAAAAATATACTAAGTACAAAAATAATAATGCCATGGAAATGGCATGGTGTATTTTCTTAAAAGCCTTTTCATCTCTGCTAGCAACCAGCATCCATGAGAGCCAAATTGTCTTAACACAGCGTATGGATACTCCGCGGCCGAACCACAGTGATGGTTTCACAAAATATGTTTCTAGATAAATTGTACTATTTATGCTAGTTACGGTATGTGTAATGATAAAAATTGCACCTCAAGGAATGATGAAATATAATGAAGTTCTGGTGGCGCGGCTGGGGTATATATATTTTGTAAAGTATTAAGAGCACCCATCCGGATATAGTAAAAACCAAAAAATGTGCGAAGATTATTCTTTTGCGTGCCCCATAATGAAATTCGAAAATCTTATTACTCTGGAAATTATATTGGTGGCGCGGTAGGGGAGTATAAGCCGCGCCCGGACATAGTAAAAGAATTGTACACATTTAGTCCAAAAATGTAAGAATATTACGGAAAGGTTTCATATTTTAAGAGAAAACATCAAATTACTAGTAAGCGGATAAACAGACTTGCTGATCACACTAACAGAGCATGTCAGACTCGCGCTATCGGTTTTTGTGTTTATCTTAAACTGTAAAATATGACGTAACAGTACCTAATATTTACAGCGTTAACTGCTTGTAACATCTTAACGATGATTAGATCATACAGAGCTCCAATATAATAACAATAAAATATACGTTTTCCAGGTCGGGCGACAACCGCGGAATGTTCTCGATTGCCAAGTTCGCCAAGAAGTACAACCTGGGCGACCCAATTGCGGGCAATTTCTACCAAGCTGAATGGGACGATTATGTGCCCATTCTGTATCAGCAACTCGGCGCTTAATAACGCTATTTTATATGAAGATAGTCCTAACAACCACGGAGGAGAGAACAAATGGAGTAACTATGCATAACTTGCCTCGGAAGAGAGAAATGCGGTAACAAAATGATTCATAACTTTGCCCATGAAAGTCCATTGATGAACAAAGAACTGAGTTCAGCTAAAAGACAACCGTAACTATGACACTGCTCTGGCGCAGACGCGCATTTTAGATTGAGCTTGCAAATATTTGCAACTTTATGTATTTGTATAAATAATATTCTGTGCCTTAATCAGGATAGCCCATCGATAGAATTGAGAATTCGACAGAACTGTCTATCGACATTCTGATCCTTAATACAGTGTAATAACTCCATTTGTTTCCTCCTCCTTGTTTCAACAACCTGTCTCCGGTAATAAATAATACGCCTTGATTTGGCCATTATTATGGGCGAATTTCACCAAACTTTTATACCTAGAATAAATGTTATACTGAGAATAAATTTTGAATTTTTGACAGTTCTTCCATGCTAGAACTGTCAGATGTCAATTTTATTCCCCGGATAAAAGATATTTGACTTTGGTTAAATCAGCCCATAGTATTATAATAAGACAATACAGTTTGTATGTAAAGAGTTTGCCTTTAGTGTAACAGTCGTATTTGAATTTTTTAAGCATTTATTGTTTTTGTGAATATTATTTTTATTCCTTTTCTTTGTGTAAGCACACATTTTGTAAGAAAACGTATCGAACATCAATTTTAGAGTTTTTTTTTACCGACTTAAAACTATAGGAGGTAATGAATCCAACTATTTGTTTGGACTCGGTCTTCTAATTCTGTTTGTATATTACAATACAATATTTTATTCAAAACTTAAACGTGTGTGCTTTGCGTCTATAATTATTATATTGAAATAATTCCATTTCAACCTTGTAATTGCTCCCATTTTTGTAAAATCGTTTGTTGAGGCCGTTCTCAATTTCAAAATGGAGCTTCTTTGTATCACAAATGAAATGTAATCAAACTGTTAAACCATTCCAAAGCCGCGTCTAAGGAAATAAAATACATATTATTTCGTAATTCGCCAATAAAAAACTGAAGGACAAATCAGTGATGCAGTATAGACATGTTTAATATTTTTACCCCTGCTATTGTTTTTTTTTTTAATAAGAATTTATAACCTGACCAAGGCGATAACGAGTTCGTCATTAGTACCGTATGCTTCACTAATAGTTGTCTTTTTAACTTGGTCGGGTAGTACCTAGGTATCATAATTAAGCGATACGACTAGAGCATTAATGATGAGTATGTAAGCGAAAGTTGTGTATGTATGTATGATTCTAAATTGTCTTCTTGGGGTTATTATAGTGGTATGCACTGTATTTGTTGTTTTATTATTCTATATTTAGCAACATAGAATTTTTATTGACCAACATAGAATGGCCGGCTTATTCCATTTTTCCACCCTTTTTAGGGTTCCGTACTTCTGACAAGGAACCCTTATAGTTTCGTCATGTCCGTCTGTCTGTCCGAGGTTTTGCTAAGAGACCGCTAGTACTAGAAAGCTGTAATTTAATAGGAGTGTGTATATCAAATACAAAGTGGTAAAATAAAATTTTGGAAAAAAAAAATTTTTTGTGTAACTCCCCTACATGTGTAGTGGGGATGCATATTTTTTTCGTCATGTAGTCCATCGCGTGGGGTATCGTTGAATAGGTCTTCTAAAATGACTTAGGAGTTGCTAAAATTATATCTTAACCCTTTATTGCATCTTGATGGAAATTTCCATCAAACGGTTCACAGGGAAAAAAAGCACACAAATCACTGAGCGGTGTTGATATTTTTGCGTCTGACAATTTCTTGAAATATTTTTGGTTGATACGGAACGTAACTACGTAAAAAAAAAACAAACGTCAATGTCAAAAATGACAATCACAGTTTGGTTACCTGGTGACTAATAATTTTGTTGTAACGGTGCAAAAGAATTACGTTATTTGCTTGCTTTGATCTACGGGAGTTGTTGAAAATATTCATAATGAGTGGAAATAAGGTAAATGTTTTAGAATCTGCTAATATTTGTAACGAAAACATGAAAAATATATCGATAATTATGTCGATTTGGTATGATGTAAATTTACATCATTATGCAGTATGCTCATACCTGAAGTATGGAGAAATGTTTGTTCATGAAATTTTACATTTGTATGATTTTTTTGTTGTTTTAGAATAATTTACAAGAGAGAGATATAGAACACTATCTATCACAACTGGAAGACGGTTGGCTGTCAGAAGACGGACTAGAAGCTGATGATTCTGATGATGATGACCCTCCAAATTCACACTATACTAGAGATGAACTTCTACATCTGTTAGGTGATGAGAATGATAATGAAGATGATCAGCAAGTTAATGAAGAAGACCCACCTCTGGTTGAAGAACCACTAGAAGGAGCAGAAATTCAAAATAGATCCCCTGGTGGTAATATTTTAAATTCACTCTTGGACAAGAGAAAACTTATTTGGAAAAAGAGGAATATGGACTTTGATGAAGACAAAATTAGATTCTTAGGCTGCTCAACTTTTGATTCTGAAATATCTCAGCTAGAAACTCCTTACCAATGTTTTAAATATTTTTTTAATGATGATTTTATACAGAAAATAGTAGCAGAAACTAATTTATATAGCATGCAAAAAGATCCTAATAACAGAATAATATACACAGCATCAGATATCAAAAAGTTTTTTGGGATATTGCTGTTCATGTCAGTGCAAAAATTTCAAAATACCAGAGCATATTGGCACCCTGTTCATGGTTATGGCCCAGTTTCATCAACAATGCCAGTCAATAAATTTGAAAAAATCAAACTTGCATTGCATTTTCAAGACAATGAGCTTCATAAACCTGTGGGCCATGCAGATCATGACCGGTTATTTAAAATTCGTCCAGTTATTGAGCACCTCAAAACAAAGTTTTCTTCTCTACCTATGGAACAACGGCTATCAGTGGATGAGCAGATGTGTGCAACAAAGGTTGCACACTTTCTAAAACAGTACCTGCCAAATAAACCCCACAAATGGGGGTTCAAATTTTATGTACTTTGCGATTTATCTGGATATGCACATACATTTGAATTGTATGCAGGACAGCAAAATACAGGGAGACTTGAAGGAGAACCAGACATAGGAGTTACAGGGAATGTAGTAATTCGTTTGCTAAGAGGTGTACCAAGATATCAAAATTATATTGTGTACTTTGATAATTTTTACACATCGCTGCCTCTAATTTATTTTCTAGCCAAACAAGGAATTCACTCTGTTGGAACTGTCCAGCAGAATAGGATCCCTAACTCAAAATTGCCTGAAAAGAAAGAGTTTATGAAGAAGGCAGTATGCAGAGGCAGTTATGAAGAAAGAACATCTACTTATGATGGCATTGAGATGGCCTGTGTCACTTGGAAAGACAATAAGATTGTGACACTCTTATCAACCTATGTTGGGGCAACACCAGTGTCTAGTGTCACTAGATATGATAAATCGAAAAAGGAAAAGGTAGTAATTCCATGTCCACAAATTGTCCATGAATATAATAAGCATATGGGGGGGGGGGTGGACTTAATGGACAGTTTTTTGGGGAGGTTCCACATTCCAGTAAGATCAAAAAAATGGTATTTGCGTATATTTTTCCATCTACTTGATCTAACAGTGATTAATTCTTGGATCTTGTACAAAAAAAATGCAGCAAATAGAAATATACCAAAAAAGGATATACTTTCAATGGGCAACTTTAGAAATGAATTGGCACAAGTTTTGTGCAGAATAGGAGCTGACACAGAGGTTAAAAGAGGTCGTCCCAGTACCAGTTCTCTAGAGAACGAAATACAGGCAAAAAGGAAGAGGGGACCAGCAGTTGTTGCTCCACCAAAGGACATAAGAAGAGATGGTGTTGATCACTGGCCACAAGTTGGAGGTTCACTACGTTGTAAGTACCCACAGTGTAAGGGGTATTCTACAATAAGATGCAGCAAATGTGGAATCAATCTGTGTCTTAATAAAAACAATAACTGCTTTGAAAATTATCACAAAAACTGATTTTTATTTGCATTATTTTATTTTGTACTAAGCTCATTGATACTAATTGCATAATGATGTAAATATCCATCATATGGTTTTTTTTCAAAAATAAATACATAAAAAGTTCACTGTTTTTTTTTATTATTTTTAACACATCCTAGGGCTATAATTACATGCATATGATTTTTTCTACAAGAAAATATTAAATCATGCAATGAAGGGTTAAAAGTGCAATTTTTTGTTCCAGTAAACCCCCCCCCCCCCCCTCTTAAAGCTAAGCTGCTGGCTTGAAATCTGGTATATATCATAGGTTTCACAATACTGCCGCTAGATGGCGCTGTACCAACGGGTTACGTTTTCGTTATATTCAGAATAAAGAACAATAGAATTGTACTTTATTGTGAAAACGGGCTACCACGGGACCCTACACTGTGCGTGGCCCGACACGCACTTGGCCGGTTTTTTTTTTAAGGTATGCGGTAACGTATGTTCTTAAATTCACCTTAGGTTTACTTGTATCATAGTTCATTATACAACATGTGAAAAAAGGGAATTTAATTCGAGGGATACAAGGAATCACTGGTTGTGTTCTCTACTTTTTAGCATTGACTGCGAGAAAATAAATACACTTGAGAACAATAAAATCGCACACCTTGAATTTTTTTTGTTAAAGCAGTTTTTTTTCATGAATCTGAATAAATATTTTAAAAAACACACACTAATTGAAAGTCTACCTCATTACCTTTCTAATGATATCAAATACAGTGTAAAAAATACCCATAAGAGGTTTTACGGCACAAAACCCAACAAACGGGTAAAATTACCCAATTTCGCCTAAGAAATAATGAAAATCAAACTCAAAATTCTTGATCAAATTGTTTATTAATAAGGTGTATTCCCTCCCCTAGCCTTAATTACAGCTCTTAATCGGTTTTTCATGGACCGTATTAATTTTACCATGAAATCTTGTGGTATAGCGTTCCACTCCTCTTCAATGGCAAGTTGAAGCTCTCGGAGGCGCGTAGGAGCAGGGCTTCTTGCTCGAACTCTTCTTTTTAGCTCATCCCAGACATGCTCAATCGGATTGAGATCAGGACTACGAGCTGGCCACTCCATCGCGGTGATTCCAACATCTTCCATGTAGTCGCAAACTATTCTAGCGACATGCGGTCTGGCGTTGTCGTGCATTAGGAGAAAATCTTCTCCCATAAGCCACGCAAGCGGCCTCACATGTCCTTCGAGCACTTCTTCGACGTATCGTGCAGCCGTCAAACCTCTTGATCTCGGGCCGGTATTCGCCACAGTGATGAATACCATGTCAGTTTTAGTGTCCAACATTATGCCACCCCAAAACATACACGATCCACCGCCAAAAGCCACACGTTCGCTTATGCAGCATTGTGAAAATCGCTCTGATGACCTTCTGTAGACCGTAGAGCGTCCATCGTGACCATGTAATGTCATTCTGCACTCATCAGAGAACATAACAGACCGCCATTGGTCTGTAGCGGTATCAACATCGCCACATGCGAGCTACACGTCATACTGACGTCACGCAAATCCTGCATCGCGCAAGCAGACTTTACCGCGCGACTAACATATGTACAACGTCCCGACATCAACCGTCGGGCAGTTGCCCGCCAGACACGACACCCGTCTGGTCGGAGGATCCTCCCTTTTCCATAGAGTATGAGTGAACTTTACACCCTGTTCCTCATACCTCTATACTGGTGACCCCGAACATGAACGCCAGCGCAGCCTTCGTGCAACTACTTCAGCGTGACGTCATCATCCCATCATCATCACTTCCGCAAGCTTTAGAGTGGCGAGTCACACAGCCAGCCAACACCCACGGCTTCACCGGGTATCCTGACCACCAGCATGCAGCGACCGCGCATACCTGGTCATCACCCTCAGCCTCATCAGCAACCTTGGCACAGCACACTGCACTCTCGGCCGGTCCACAAGCAGAGCCTTCAAACCCTCTGTCGGGACGTTGTATATATGCTAGACGCGCGGTAAACTCTGCTTGCGCGATGCAGGATTTGCGTGACGTCAGTATGACGTGTAGCGCGCATGTGGCGATGTTGATATCGCTACAGGGCCATACGTCCAATTTAAATGTTCCCTGGCAAATTGTAGTCGGGCTTGTCGGTGAGCTGTGGTCAATTTGGGACCATTTGCTGGGCGAGGTGAAGTCAGTCCTGATTCACCAAGTCTTCTTCTGACTGTCCACCGACTTATACTGACATTGCGAACTTCTCGAAGCTCTTGTCCCAGTTGAACCGCATTCAGTTGCCGATTTCTTAAAGACCTCGACGCAAGAAAGCGGTCATCACGCTCTGATGTTCTGCGTCGCCGGCCAGATCCTGGTCGCCGAATGTAGCCACCGGTCTCTTGAAACCTCTGGTACACACGACGAACAGAGTAGCGGCTCAAATTTAGCCGTCGAGCAACTTCACTTTGATTATGGCCTGCTTCGAGCAAGGCAATAACTTGAGCGGCTTCTGCAGGCGTGGTATCCATATTTTTCCGTATGCTTTCAGACGAGATGTTATCACGTTGACTGTAATCTAACGGTAATCATTGCTAACGGTATGCAACTGATTAAAAATCCTTTTTTTTTTCCTAAGGGGCAACTCGTAGTTGTGACCTCTGAGGTCCTGGCTACTTAACCGGTCTGTCCTGTGGTGCCTTAAGTTAGTAACTTAAAGCCTCCATCCAGGGGCGAATCACTTAATTTCTAGGTGCCCGCTCGCTAAGGGCACCCCCTGTGGGGTACGGGCCTCGGCTTAGGGCGTCACTGAGGGGAGGGCAGCAAGGTGGGACAGGCTGGATCGAATATATAATGTTATTATTAATCGGGGAATTTAAAGCTACAGGCTCAGCTACGGCGCGGGCTGGCGCTTCGTCGAGCAAGGTATTAAAAATCCAAAAATACCGACCCTTTTATACCTGCGGGTAACGGGTGCAAGTAGTGAGAATGCTAACGGGTGAATTTGGCTAATTTGGTGTACGGCTGGTTTCTGTAAGTTACGTGAAGGTCAATGATTTTAATTTTGTGTTTTTTTAAAGCTAAGTTTGTATTCTTTAATTTTGCCTAATGATCTGTACTCAATATCTTTAGATTTAAGAAAAAAAACAGTAATAAACCAAATTACTTTTAAGTGTAGTAGTAGCACAGTATAAAAAGATTCAGTAGGACGACGCCTTTGATCTCGTGGTAAATGCCGACAACGTGTACTGCATAAAACGCAACAGCTAAGGTTAAACAATATTTATTCTTTATTTTATTTATTTTAGATCAATATCGTCATTAACATTAATAATATTGTAAACAATAATTTTAAAATTTTCAAAAATATCGTCTTTTTGTTTACCCACCAGCCGCTCATCTATGAAACTGTAACTGTAGGTAAATCTTTATAGTTACTTAGATGGGAGAATAATTTCTAACTTCGAAACACTCATGCTCTGCGACAAGCTTTTTACTGCCGCCATTTTGTTTACGTTGGCAATTTGGCATGACATGACAAAAAGGAAAATATTTGGATGGGTCGTACTTGCAAAATCGAGTACCAAGCCTTCTACGTATGTCCACCTTTTACGTCGGTTTTTTGCGCCACCAGCGCTAAAAACCAGGGCTCGAGATACTTTCAAGTATTTTCTGTCTGCATCGAAAATTGATCCGCAATTTCATTCAAATAAGGACTACAATCGCGTATATAAAAAAGGGCACTTCCAATTTCCAAGCCTTGTTGAAAGAAAAATACCTGCATAGACCATTGATCCCTAACCACATATAAATAAGGAACGGAATCGGGACGAGCGTCGACGGAGTGAGTAGCCGAGTAAAATAATAGTAAATAAAATATATTGCGAGTATTTCGGATCGGCATTTGGTGCCGATCAAGTGCGAGTAAAAACCTGGTATAAAAATGGAAAAACCTAGTCGCGTAAATACCTACGCACCTTCCCTATTAAATAATCAATATTTTATATGTTTACCATTCATCCGTGTGCGGAAATTGATGAAATCGCAGTTCTTTATTAATGTAAGATGACGACTTGCAATCTTTCACAACACACGTCGTATGCACCATTTTAATTATTATACATAAATTAAAACAATAATGGATTCAATAAGAAAGCCCTGAAAGTTATCACCCGAACTACTAACACGATAGCCTAAGCAGTTCGGGGGCGCGCTTCCCCCGTCTCGCCCCTAACGCCCCGCACGATTGCCCTGTCTAAACGTCTTCGTTAGACGACTGTATGATGTATACGAGTAGACTGTGGTATTAGATTTATAGTATTTATATTTATCACATTTTATTATATAATTGGTATTAAGAGAACCAATGATTAAATATAAACATTCAAAATGTATAGTGGTACGCTAAGCACGTTTTATTTATTTTTAACCGCCTTCAAAAAGCAGGAGGTTATCAGTTCGGATGTTTGTATTTTTTTTTAAAGTATTTTCGGGTATAACTCCGTCATAAAGACGGATTATTTTACACTTTCAAACAAAAAATATTTTTGCATAATTATTTTTTTGTTTGAAAGTGATAGTCTCCAGGGGGGCACCCATTGTCACCAAGTCAGAATCTGATGAAGGGATGAAAAACGAGGGAAATCCTCAAATTTTATAGGCACACCTATAGCGTTGTGGGTATAGTTTATACTAACTCGTGTATTTGCTCTTGGAAAGCACCATTCGGTGAAGTGGAACTGATGATGAAGACCAGAGGTGGCCGCCGGAACTAGTCAATAATAAGAATTCCACGGGTTGCGTTTCGATTACGTTTAATAAGTTGTTGCTAAGCAATTTATGCTCGTCACAATGCATATGGTGAAATGGAGCTGATGGTGGCTTCATCATCAGCTCCAGTTCTTTTGGTAAAAACTCCTTAACAATTAACGTCCTTGCATCCGGAAAAGGAATGTTTTGGAAAATGTGATGAGCAGTTGTCATTAGGCTATTGTAACTTAAATAAATTATTATCTGGCCCACTAAAAACTGAAAAATAAAAACCTTTTTACCAAATAAAACAACCGACTTCAAAAAAAAACACTACAAAGTGAAAAATAACTTTAATTTCGGAAGTCGAAGCCAAAAAACTAAAATACGGATCTAAAGTCACCGACTTCCGAAATTAAAGTTATTTTGCACGTTGTTGTGTTTTTTTTTTAAAGTCTGATGTTTTTTTTGGTAAAAAAGTTTTTATTTGTACATAATTCATGCCTGCTCTAAATTCAAAATGTTTTTATTCACGCAGTGTCTCGATGAATCAAAATACTTATGCCCTTTTTCGAATGGTAATGGTAAAACGGAATTTAGAGTCTTAGCGTGGAGGACATGAGTTTTCGCGAATTCACGGGGGATGCGTTAAGGTAGCCCGCGAAATTCAATTTTTGTTACGTTTTTTGCAATTTGCAGGTCACTGTCAGGTGGTACGTTGATTAAAATGTGATTCGAGGCCGTAATAAATATGTCTTTACAGAATTATAATCATTAGAATCAGAAATACGAGTTGTATTTAATGTAATTAAGCTAGAATTGGCCTCAAATGTCATGATTTCATGAAATAGTCATTCAATATATAATAATGATATTTAAGAATGGTGATAAATCTGACAATGCGAACTGTAGACCTATAACCACCTTATACACAAACACACACATACACATACATACACACACATACACATACATATACATATATATATGGTATATATATATTATATATATGGTATATGACCATGTGGACAAGTATAATTTACTAAAGCGGGAGCAATTTGGATTCAGGAAAAATAGCACCACCTCTTTAGCTTGTTTCAATTTATTAAAACTAATAACTGAGGCAATGAATGACAACATACCTGTAGTAGCAATTTTTCTAGACGAGTAAAGTCTTTGACTTCGTTGATCATAAGCTATTGCAAAGCAAATTAGATAAATATGGCAAGGGGCCAAGCGAATGACCAGATTAAATCGTACCTAAGTGATAGGCGACAATGTGTGCAAATATCAAAAGTAATGGATGGAAACAAATTAGAATATAAATCTAATTATAAAACTAACACAGTTGGAGTACCCCAAGGCAGCGTGGTGGGATCATTTTTATTTTTGCTATATATTATTGACCTTCCCAATGCAACACGCCACAAAACAATCTTATTTGCTGACGATACGACGCTAATAATAAAAGGTAATGACAAAACATAAAATGGAACAGGAAATTAATGAAGCAATCAATGATATATTAAATGTACCCCCAAGCAACGATCCATTTTATACTGTGATTATGTGTTTTAGAATTAATAATGTCAAATTTATTGAATTACATGACATAACATATTATGATTTTTTGATGACATTTAAAGAGAAACCTGTCTGTGAATGTGAGTAGCATGTAGGCTAGATGAAATACATGATATTCATTTTAATATTGTGAATGTGAAGACTATGTGGGTCATTGTTGCTTTTGCAGAATGAGTGGACCTGTCCAGTCAGTGCACGCATTTGTCACTAATCGTGGAGCTCAACTCAGAACTTAAGGAGCTCAACCACTCGAGGAACAATACCATAGAAAGGACATTTGGGTAGGCCGCATAAAGCACTCAAACTGCCAGATTATCATTGAAACTACCTGGGAAAGTGAAAAAATAAAATAAAAAATAAAAGTGACCCACGTAGTTCTCACATCCTAACTAATGCGAAAGTAAGTTTGTTACCTTTTCACGCCTAAACCACTGAACCGATCATCCTGAAATTTTGCATATACATTGTCAGGTGTACAGAAACGGGCCGAAGTGAAGACATATGAAGTGTCATCCGTAAACAACACTATATCATGATGATCCTTTATGAGGTAAGGAAAGTCATTAATCTAAATAAGAAACAAGAAAGGACCAAGAATTGAGCCCTGTGGGACTCCCATTGTTACTATAGATCCGGGAGATCTTTTTCGATTAACATCAACGCTCTGAATCCTATTACTCAAGTATGAAGTAAAAAGATCCAGAGCGGTGTTCCGGATCCCGTAGTGGCGGAGTTTCCTGATTAACGTTTCATAAAGAATGCAATTGAATGCCTTGGACAAGTCACAAAAGATGCCCAAGGAATCGCATTTATCTTCCCATGCATTATAAATATGTCCCAAAAGTTCAAAATCAGTAGTTGAACGACCCCTAGTAAAAGCAAACTGTTTGCTATGTAATAATTTATGTTTATTAAAAAATCTTTGCAAATGGTCTAAAATTATTTTTTCAAAAATTGTACTAAATTTAGGTAGTACTGACAAAGGTATAATTTTAACTAATTTTAGGTATATAATATATATTTAGATAATGTATTATAATTTTAAGGTATAATAACCGACAAAGGTATAATTTTACTTTTATCATAGGGTCAGGGAACTCTCACAGTCGATACAATTATTAAAGATAAGAGCTAAAGTAGGTGCTACAATGTCATTAATAGACTTAGCAACTTCCACAGAATTACCCCACAGATCTGCAGTCTTTTTTACATTTAAAGTGTGAAAGGTCTTATATGTTCAATATGTTCAAAATGAAATTCCAAATCGCAAACATGAACATTTTCTTTAAGCAAAGACTCAGCAACAGAAGGTTTAAGTTTAGGGATTTAGTAGTTGAATATTTGTACACCATATGTTGTGGTGGAATGTATAGAACCTAAAAAAAATATTAACTCCATACTGTAAAACTACATTCTTACAAATAAATAAATTCTAATTCTATTAGGGTATTATGAACTTTAGAGAGATGTATTGATGATTTTTATGATTATAATTCTGTAAAGCCATACTTGTTACGGCCGCGGATCATATTTTAATCAACATACAACCTGACAAGTGACCTGCAAATTTCAAAAAATGTAAGTACGTTTGAATTTCGCGGGCTATTTTTTGGAATCGATAAACGGAATAACTCGCATGATCTATTACACCAATAATTTTTTATCAATCATGCCTATGTGATCAGATGGAGCGATCGGATATTCGTGTGAAATTTTACCTTTGTCTGTTTCTTTGTTTTGTATCCATACAATTGTTTTTAACCGACTTCACAAAAAGGAGGAGGTTCTCAATTCGTCTGTTTGTTTTTTTTTAATTTTTTTTATTTGTGTTAGCTCATAACTTTTTTCTGGGTGAACCGATTTTGATGATTCTTTTTTTATTTGATAGCTGGTGCTTCACACGTGGTCCCATTTGAATTTGATCACGGTCTGACCAGTCGTTTTTGAGTTATCCTTAATACTGCATATTTTTTCCACTTAGTTTATATTGATGATGTGTTGATAATTTGCTGTCACTGTTATTTACATACCAATTAGTGGAATACGAATTTGTGTGGGGTAGGTACTGCAGCTAAAAAGTGAAAAATAAAAACTTTTTTACAAAAAAACAACCGAATTCCAAAAAAAAAACACTAAAAGACGTGAAAAATAACTTTTATTTCGGAAGTCGGTGGCCAAAAACGAAAATACAAAACCAAAGGCACCGACTTCCGAAATAAAAGTTATTTTTCACGTCTTTTAGTGTTTTTTTTTTGGAAGTCGGTTGGTTTTTTGTAAAAAAGTTTTTTCGTGGGATCAAAATTGCACCCGATATCCCGATCACAAGTGTCGATAGACAACAGATGGGACTTGCCAATCTAACAAGACTTTTCTATCTATCTCTGATATCGATCTTGTGTTCAAGGTGGCATCCTGCCGTTTTGCCGAAAAGATTTTGCCAAAACACTACCTAAACAAATTTTAGCAACCTTTTTTTATACCAATGCAATGTTTGGAATTAGTTAGTTTTAGTACGCACACTTTTATTTGGTCAAATTTTTACTTGGTAGAATATTACCAAGGATAATGCCATTAAGGCATTTGGTCTTTAATCAAATGATTTATTACAGCAAACAATCTTTAGACAATAAACGTTTGGTCAAATGATTTGTTATGACAAAAATCATAAAAGCAAAAATAAGATTTTTTGGGAATTATTAAAAAAGTGCGATTTTATTTTCATATAATTATTTATTTATTCAAGGGTATAAAATGCAATGGTGGGATACGATGCAAGAGCGACCGAAGCGAGCTCGTGACTTAGGGCACCCCGACTCGGACAGCAGGCTTAGCACAAGCACCATCTTGTCGACGGAAGAATAGACAAAAATGACATTTCGTGAAGACAGTACGACGGCAGCAAAGTAGAAAGAGTCAACTGCACTTTTTACGAAATTCAGTAATATATTCACGTTTATCTTTTATTTTGCTTATATCTCGAAAATGGCGTGTCCTATTGCAAAAATAATGAAAATTTCGACCCACTTTATGGAACCCTTAAACCCCTAAAACTGAACATGTAGGCAATCATTTTTCACATTTTCCATACAAAAAGTGAAAATTTCCTTTTTTCCTTTCCATTTTTATACTTTATGGCCGTCGAGTAAAAAGTTTTCTACCGTCTTTAGCATGGCGATTAAAAATCAAATTGTCTCCACTACCTTAGACAACTGTCTTCTGAAATAGTCTACATTAAAAATGACCTAGACAACGATTGGCAGAAACGGAAGACAAAATGACAGATTTTAGAAGGATTTTTACGGTGCGATGTCAAAAATAGAGAAACGAAATGTCACTTTGTATTGGAATAACCGTCTCTATTCTTCGAAGAGATAGATAGCGTCATGCTAAGCCCGCAGGTTAGGTTAGAAGGGGAAGGCGGGTTATGACAGACCCCGCCATCCCCTTCGTAGTTATTTTTTTAAACCACCCAGAATTAGGAGCCCCGCTAAGCGGGGCTCTGTTGACTACGCCTTATAATAGAAATGGTTGGTAAATTGAAAACTGACGATACTAAATATTTGGCTTATTTTATTTTGCGTAAAATATGTTATACCAACTGAAATATTTGACTACATAAAAATTGGTAAAAGTACTAGTTGGTAAACAAGTTATTTTTTAAACGTTCACTTGCCAAACATTAGGTTTGCGTTACAATTATTTGTGAAGAGATATTTTGCTAAATAATAATTTGGCAAATTAATTTATGCAGAAAATTGTTTGGGAAGTATAATTCGGCGATTTCGACCTCGTGGATTTCGGAATTACCCATTCAAACTTCAACACACGAAGACACAACTTTCAATATTTATTTAAACAAATGTGCCCAACTACATATAAGGTTTAAACAATCTTATAAAAAAAACCATCAAAATCAGCTCAGCAGTTTAGCGTTGACGAACGGACAGACAGCAATACTTTCACATTAACCTATAGATTCTATCACGTCATCTTTATAATCTAAAATGATACAATATTTGTAGATACAGGTGAAAAACAGTTTCAGTTTTATACTGTCCATTTACATTAAAGTATCAAGATGAATTGGTTGTGTCTCTTAGTTCTTGTAGCTTCTGTAAATAGCTATGTGGCAGCTCAAGAGGTTTCAAGCCAGGCTTATTTAGAACACAGCATTCTTCCCGATGTAACATCTGTGCTTCCTGCAACATATTTGTCTGTAAGTAACTTTTAAACATGATACAATTTAAAAACGAATCCATCCAAAATGTTATTAGTACAACGTAATAACCTCATGCTTGTAATCCCCTAAGGGTTAGGCAGGGTGTAGGACCTATAGTACAGCCACATAAGAAGCGAGCCTATTGCTATCAACCGGGCACGAATTTGGACTTCGGGCTGCTACTGAGAAGTTTAAGATGGAAAACCCGATAACACTGCCCGAATTGGGAATCGAACCCAGGACCTCAGGCTCAGCAGTGGCGCTCGCGACCACTATTATTTTTAATACTTATTTACTCTGGATTATGAATCAGCTAAATCAGCTGAATCAGTTATGGAGCAGCTAGAACGAAACGAAGTATATTTTACGTTTTACATACAGCCTTAGTCAAAGCAAAGATTTTACTTTTTTACTTTACGTCATAACAACGAGACCCGTGTCCAGCTGATTCCCATCACCTTCAGGTAGTCGGTTAACCCAGTGAGAGTTATCTTTATGCACTTAATGCAAAATTGCTTAAACATAAAGATAACTTATTTATTATGTACTGTGGGAGTGCTACGTGTATTTAATAATTAACGCAGTACTCCTTAGAACGTAAATATATTTTATCAAGGAATTATACACTGGCAGGCCCTAGCTCTGCCTGTCTACCTATTAAACAATCTACCATCACTTTTTCTATAAATCTTATTTTAAACTCGCTTGACTGTTCGAGGCAAACCAACGATAATATATGTCCAGCCAGTCAACATAAGGTTGACACATGCAGACAACCTCTACATGAGCTACGCCCACCCTTAAATAAAAGGATCGACGCAGTCGTGTTTTCAAACAAGACTTTTATTTACCACCTCGAACAATCAGACACTTCCTGCCTATACCTATAAGAATAATTACCTAACGCCAGAAATATATTATACAATATGAAGTCCAACTCTTACAAGAGAAGGCTTAAGGACAGGACAAACGATTTGCGAATCTGACTAAGATATGTGTCAGGTAAGAAAAACATTACTTTATGTTACCACATACATGAATAAATTAACATTCGCCATGCTTAAACCTCGTCGCGCCAAAACTGGCAAAAAGATGCGACGTGGCTTCCTAAAAACAAATAAATTGAAGTGACAAATTCACAACAACCCTGAAGGAGTTTAATGAAAAGAATGAAACTTAACATCGTAAACTTCGACCCCATCGGACGGTATGAGTCGGAGGGAGAAAAGGCTAAGAAGTCGGAGCTCATCAACAAACCTTTTTCAAGCACATACTCCAGAGGAAAAATCCCAAAAGCCTATTCGATCTCACCATTTCAAACTTCATTAACCATCAGCCAGTGCTGATTAAACTGTGGGTTCTCAACAACATTCAGTTTAACCATTGATGTTGACTCAACATCCTTTGCAAGAGCTATGCTCCTTTAGCAAAGTTGGTTACAACTCAGAGGGTATTCAATCCAAATTCGAACTGATGGTGTCAACACAACACCCTTTGCAAGAGCTATGCCCCGTAAGCAAAGTTGGTGCGAGCTTAGACTGAGTATCACCCTCCCCTCTAAAAGAACCACAGTTTCCAAAAAAATAAAAAATATCTCTTGACTCGCATAACTATGATCTGGAGTATGGCTATGCTATCACAGCCTAGTGAAATCCAACTATTATTGAAGACGAAGATGCCTTCTCCCTCAGACTTCTTGGTGTGGTGAGGTGTGACACCTCACACGCACCCAGCTGCGTCCGAAGATTGCTCCCCATATATGAAAAACATAAATGAAAACGCATTAATACATTGCATCATATTATCCAAACTAAAATAATGAATTAATCTAAATGATGTTTACATCTAATTGACATCTATATGACAATAAATGACAATACAAAAAGACAATAAATTATTATAAACTGACATGAAAAGGTTTTAATCTACATACATATACAATATCCCTGAATTTCCTATGATTTAATTTTTTAAACTTATATTTTAAAAAGGAAAAAATGTTTATAAAATAATTATTCATTTCTCTAGACTTTCTTTTAAATTTATTCAGTTTTGGAAAGAAGTCTTTTATTTTAGTTTTTCTAACATATGAGACCTTTTTCTTTACCCGAACTTTTCTTTTTGTATTGCTACCTATTACCTTTTTTCAAAACAGGCATAAACAATCCTTTGGAGAAAAGGCTCGTGCACTCTGGCGTGACGCGACAGCCCGACACAAAGGCGCCGCCTGTCGCGCTGCACGCGGTGCCTTTGTGTACGCTGTCGCGTCGCGCCAGTGTGCACGAGCCTTAAAGGTAAAGGCTCCTACAAACAGGCCCGACACGCGATGCAACACAAAGGCACCGCCCGTTGCAAGACTGGCGGTGCCTTTGTGTCACGTCGCGTGTCGCGCCCAGTAGGTAATTGAATAATTGGACTCCAATCTAGGAAGCTCAATTTTTTTATTAGCCATATTCAGATAGATACCTACCTAGCTATACTATGAAAAGGAACTTGTAGCAACATTTTGTTGATACAGTTGTTGCGATACCCGACATAATTATGTCCTTATCCTGAAAGATATATCTACGCATACGTTTTTATACAATTGGTACGTTTGTGTTGGTTAAGAGATGGACAATCTAAACAAGAAATGTTCGGTCATTTCTAAAATGGCTCTACTAAGTGCTCATACACGCGTCAACGACAGAGGCAAGGCAACTGCAGCCATCGACACGTGTCGAAGGCCGCTGTCGATGCGTCGGTGGCTGCCATCGACAACGTGCCGCTCGTGTATTTCAGCACCTTACTCATACACACGAGCGGCACGCGTCAACGGCAGAGGCAACTGCAGCCGTCGACGAGCACATAGACACACATGTTTCGGTCGGCATTATTTGGCGCACGCCGGGCGACAAAAACATATGTAGGTAAGTATATTTAGCCGCCTGGTTGTGCCGACCCGAACATAGTCAATACTCAATATCTTTATTGCTTTACCGTAATGTGTACTTAGGTGCTAACTATGTAATTCGCATGTGTGTTGCACGCCTTACCTACCTATATAGTGTGATCATGTAGTGCAAGTTTATTTGCAAAGAAAATACAGTAGACATCTATGTAGGTACCCACTCATGCTGTTCTACATTTTTAAGCATACCTACATTTTTTTTTATTTTTTTTTTAAATCCGTAAGAAACGTTATGGTTATTTATTATACCTAATATGTGAAACTTAACATAGGTACCTACGTTGAAACGAATTTACCGTGTTGTTGTGTTACATTTTCTGTTAAATTGCATATATTAGGACGGCATGTTCGTTTCAACGTATGTTACATTTCGTGTTAAGTTTCCGCATATCACATATGTGTGAAACATACTGTGTTTCACCACTAGATAATTTATAATCGACTGCGTCCATCTAAAAACAGGTGAAGTACGCCAGCGGCGCGGTAGTTGAGGAAGGCAATGAGCTGACTCCAACAGAGGTGAAAGATGTCCCTTCCATCTTGTGGGATGCTTCCCCTGACCAGTTTTACACCATAGCGTTGGTTGGTAAGTATTGCGTCGAGTACTTACCCTTTTAGCCACGTGGAGAAGACAACGTGCATACTCGAAAATAATTATGTCTCATGGGCTAGTTCCTCTGGCCAGCAATCATTGGGTTTTGTCTATCGAGTGCTTACCCTTTATTTAACCTATAAGCACAATGTAGGTACCTACTGATTCCAACCCAGGTGACAGACATCACTTCTCGTCCTACCTAAGTCAATTCAGTTTTTCTCACACGTCATTAATATCTAAAAAGCATTGTCCAGCAAGCTAACTGTTAATTAAACTTCCAGACCCCGATGCCCCTTCTCGCGAGGTCCCCATATCACGCAATATGTTGCACTGGATAGTCGGCAACGTTCCCGGAACCGACATCGCGTCTGGGGAGACTATCGCTGAGTACATCGGCTCCGGTCCAGCACAGGTCACCGGCCTGCACAGATATGTGTTCCTGGTCTACCAGCAACCTTCCAAACTTAAGTTTGACGAGCCTAGAATTACTAACAGGTCAGTAGGTACATCACGTCAAAAAGTTAGAGATTATTGTTTGTCAATGTGTGGTGCTCGCCTTGAACAGTTAAGTGTTCTATATTTCATGATAATGGATAGCAAATAAGTTGAAGGCCCACCTTATAGGAGGTATGTGGTCATAGGCATGCAATATCAGAGCGACACCTGCTGTCTTTTTTAGGTTATTAGATGACAAACTAGCTGATGGCCAACCTGAGACTACGTGGCTGCCGCTTTGGAACATCTGCAATACCACAGGCATTGTAGGTGCACTGCCGTCCCAGAGGCCAATCTGAAAACTCTCATATGCCTTTAATCTCTTGTATACCACGTAATGAGACACAATGATACACAATGATATCGCGACCTCGGGACTCAAAGAATTAATTACGTCGGCACCCATATAACCTACCCTGTTTACCCTTAATGATCACGTACATTTTGTAAAGAATAGCGCATGCCTAATAGGGTTTAAACACATGAATCTTAAGTCGCAGCCTTTACCACTGGACCACCACCATAATCAGCCTATAATGTTCCCCCTGCTATGACACAGGCTTTCTTTCTTCAAGAGGCAGTGGGCTGTAATCCACCACGCGTGCCTAGTGCGGGTTGGTAGATGTCACATGTCTTGTCATTTTTGGTTCTAGAACATGCCGGTTTCCTCACGATGTTTTCCTTCACTGTTTTGAGAGCAGTGGTTTGAACCCACGATCTACAAGTCGTAAGTCTGGGCCATCACCACTAGGCCATCACTGCTCCCCTATTCTTATCTTGATCACTCTGCTGTCCATGTAGCGTTACGTATATCTGGATAAGGTGAAAACAAACTAGACTTACAATATTCTTTATCAACTCTCTTTCCAGGTCAGTATTAAACCGGGAATTGTTCTCGATTCGCAATTTCGCCGAAAAGTACAACCTGGGCGACCCGATCGCGGGCAACTTCTTCCAAGCTGAATGGGACGACTATGTGCCTCTTCTATACGTGCAACTCGGCCTTTACCTACCTGCCTCAGTATACAATTTGGTAATGAAATCCGTGTTTTGATGGTTTAAACGTCTTGAGTTTCATGTCCTGCAAAAGATGCATCGAATTAGCCATTTAAAAAAACATTATCTGTATCTCGCCCTATCTATTTTTTTACTAAATCTGGTGTGAAAATTATGCGTACCTACGCATAAATATTATATTATAAGGTATTTATCGAAATATATGGTGAATATAATAAATGTTGTTTTATTTTGTAAAGGTTACGCACCCTGTCTTTTTAAATGGCTGCTCGTCACAAAACACCTTAAAAATAAAACTATTTTCCTCTCAGAAGCTTTGTTGTTTATCAATTTACCACAAATCACAAGGATCATCACAATTGTACCCATTTAAACACAATTAAAATGGCCTAATCTCATAAGATCAAACATGCCAATGCAGCAGTGGTTCACAGACTCTTATCAAAAGTTTATTCATTTATCTCCGAATAAGATAGAATTCAGTGTACAAATACAGATCTTCTTAATTCAGCCTACTTACGTTGTTAATTAATGTTTTACTATCAAGATGAGTCGGTTGTGTTTCTTAGTCGGTACTGCTTTGGTGAATAGTCTTGTAGCAGCTCAAGAATGTGGAATAAGTTTGCCGCTAGCTTTTACACAAAGTGAGGTTATTCCTGATGTGTTGTCTGTCGCACCTGCTGGTCATATGACAGTAAGTTTTTTTTTTTTAAAGCGTAGGGTAATATCAAAGAAATCTTGGATGAGCTTTGTGTCAGAGACACACGCTTTGTTACAGATTTAGCTGTAAGACGGGTGAATATCTGACAGAGATGACGGCTATTAGACAAAGAAGAAACAAGTTGCGCCGACCCCAAAATAATCTAGAGAGATCTTGACTGGAGCACCATTCGTGTTTTAAACTAAACTATAACTAGCGAAATGTGGATGTTCCTAGTTCCTGCTACACAATATATATCTCTAGTTACCTCTGCGGGGAATATACGCGTGATGTTTTTCATGTACAGTCGCCAGCACATCAAGTTACCACAAACTATCAGATTTTCTCATTCGATTTTGCACTAACCACTGCACAGCATTTTAAGGTTTTAAATCGTTTGGAGAAATTAGATAGTTTCGTGTAGCTTGACCTGCTAACGACTGTACATACACCATAAATGTTGAAAGCTTTAGATACTATATTACTATAATATACATAGGTACATACACAGTTCATCAACGTAGTTAATGCCATGCAATAAGACAGCCTAATACATTTATATAGCTATTTATGCAGAACTTAAAATTCTTCGTTATATGATATTTAGCTAGTACTCGTAAGATAACACACTGCAGACTAATTTGTAAAGGACTGTAAAACGTGTAAATATCGAAGAGATAGGTAACCTTTTAAGTCCAAATTGTGCTTCTTGCAATTCTGCATCTTCCTACGGCTATAATTATTAAATAAACAAAAATTATTAAATACAATTGTAAGAATACTTTATTCTAAAATCACGTCAGAATTCTGCGAAGGGGCAGACTGGTCACCCATGTTTCACCGGTTTAAAGTTCCACGGAATGAGATTAATTTCACGGTACCTAACTGGGTTGCAGAGGTGAGATAGGCAGTCGCTCCATGTAACATTCTGTTATGTATTCAGGTGCATGTATTTGTTTAGGCTCTTCTTTCATTTTCATGCATTTTCTCTGTAAGTGGGTACATTTACATACCTAGCTACCTATATTTCCAAGGCTGTTTTGGCACTAAAAGCATTGTTTTGTCTCTGTTTTTATAGTTTGTTATTGAAAATAAACGCTTTTTTGTTTCTTTATATTACAGGTCCCTTATTCAATAGTTTTCTTTAAGTGCAGTATACCCCAACAGCGCGTTAATAAGCGCAGGCGACGTTTTGACTCCAATTCAGGTTAAAGACATCCCCTGAGTAACGTGGGACGTGACCCCTCCTAAGTTTTACACTATCGTGAAGACTGGTTAGTATTGTAACGAGTTGTTACCCTTCACTTACCCTATTGCTGCATGTAAATTTCGGAAGTTTAGGCACCTGCACAAGAGTGTACGGCCACCTTACGAAAACTTAGACCTATTAGGTTTTGTCGCAAAAAACTCCACCTGTCAAGACGCATTGTATTTGAATTGGCGTCGACGTTTGCAGCGTATATTTTAACAAAGTTCTAAGTATGGTTAAGGTTCTCATAAGCTAATTGTACCTGCTGGTTAAAAAAGAACGCTCAATGGTTTACCTACTCGCAGTGCATGTGTATTTGAAAGCTTTCATACACCCGGCAGCCGGAAAATGTTTGTTTAGTAAAGGCTAAGGCAGATTGAGGCGGACCGCACCGCAACGCAACGCATTGCAAGAACCCATCTTCATTATTTTCGTACATTTTCCATGAATCAACGCACACTTATACAGGCGGGCTGCACAGCTGCACTGTACTTTTTTATGAAAATACGTTGCCTTGCGACCCGTTGCGGCTGTAATGTGCACTTGATTTTATAAAACTCCAGATCCCGATGCCCCTTCTCGCGAAAAGCCGACGTTTCGCGAGTGGTTACACCGGCTAGTAGTTAACATCCCTGGTGACATAATCAATGCTGGCGACACTATCGCCGAGTACGTCGGAGCAGGCCCTGGCAAGGACACCGGCCTGCACAGATATGTATTCCTAGTCTACGAACAGCCGTACAGGATGGTGTTCGAAGAACCTAGACTTACGAACAGGTCAGTACGGAGATAGCACATGACGTAGGCAATATTATTAAAAGTACAACAAAATACAGAGCATTTTTTGACACCTTAATATTAAATAGGTACCCACCTCTTTCTGAGTACCTACCTAGGTACTGGCGCAACTGAAAGACTTTCATGACGGCCGTTAGACTTCCTGTACATAACGCCGGAGCCGCACTGGTGCGGCCCATGCGCGATATTCAATCGTTTACACAATCATGCGGTCCGGCGCCACAGAAAGCCTTATAATATGACGGAACCGATTTCCTAGAAAACCAAAGCTTGACAAAGATCTTTTGGCGCCCAAATGACGTTGTCAGGGGGCCTGTTTCTAAACGTTTTGTGAAATGAATTGAACACACAAGATGGCGGTGGTAATGCCAATTTTGGTCATGTGCCAAAAGAACCCTGTAGGGCTATAGATACTTATAAGTTAACTGCTTCCCTTCCCAGGTCGATGACCAACCGTACACCGTTTTCAGTTAGCAAGTTCGCCAGGAAGTACAACCTGGGCGACCCGATCGCGGGCAACTTCTACCAAGCTGAATGGGACGACTATGTGCCCATTCTGTATCAGCAACTCGGTGCCGGCACAAGCGGCAGTCAGCGGTCAACGCTGAACTCAAATATGATCGTACTTTCAAGTATTTTATTGGTATTGATAATGACACTAACGAAATAAGCATAGGTGGAGTAAAACCACATTTGGTTTGTTTTACACCTACTATTTCTAAGGCGAATGTCGCTAATGAAACCCAACGCGGTCATCACATTTAATAGCGTCCAGGAGCTGTCAGTGTTAATTGTTCCACAACGATGATGACACTGACAGCTTCTGAATGCGCTCCGTTTCATTAGTAATACTTTTAATTACCATAGAATATTATATTCATATTCCACTGGGTATGACCGGTGACTGGTGCATTTATTATAATTTCATAAGCTAGCTTTGTAAGTAGATGATTCTAAATCTATTTTATTAAGACTTCTTATTAAAAATGAATTGCATTCTATCACGTTTTATTTTCCACCACCCTATTTGCGTAACACACTATTATATCAGAATCTGAATCATTTTGAAGGTTATTGCTAACCCATTGTTTCATATGTTCGAAAAGTGTGTCTGCTCAACAACATAAATAACGCAATGAATGTTGTTGAACTTTCAAAATTAAAGCCATTGCTACTGTTAGTGTGTGACGCTATTACTCCGCAACTCGTACCGATTAAGAACCTGCCGACTTCCTTAAGAGAGCCACAAGCAATAGATTAATAATTGTGTCTCATTAGGCACCTGCCCCACCCATAAGGAAGCGACTACTTGGCTATCAACGTTATTTTCTCGCTTAAGAAACGTACTCAAGATTGTAGGTCCCAGGTTCGTGCATGATACACGTTTAAGGCACCGGTACCACCTCTCGCCGCGCACATACCTAAGGCGCGGTACAACGGTATCGGTCAGACTATAGCAACTAAAAACGAGTTGACGAGCAACGAGCAGCGAGTGCGTGGCGGCGACGAGCGATTACACGATAACACGTTTGACTGAGCTTGTACTCACATAATATTATAAACCACAATTCATCTTGTGGTTTTTGTTTTTGCTATAAAAAAACTTAAGAGGGTGCAGTAAGACAGAAAAAAAACAACTTCACCCGCTCCTCTTTGCTTACCCCTCTCATCAAACACGACGAAAACAAAACACAATCCCTTCCCGCCAGCAGAAACTTTTCGCCCGGCGTACATCTAGGCATTTGAATTTAAATCTTGTGTGTAGTATGTATACGCCAAATAATCAAATGAAATCGCTCTATTCAATGTAACATGATGTATGATTGCTGCACTGAATCTGTTACCGATGCTGGTGGGTTGTTAGATTGGAGAGTAGACCGACTTGAATGAAATAAAGACTAAATGATAATTCAAGATACGGCCTTTAAATTTTTGATACCGAATTGAAAGACAAACTTAACGTTGTAGTTGAGAAATTATGGTCCCCCTACATTATGTAATTTAACTACAAATGAAGGATTTCCAGATATTTTCCTGTACCTATTTGTACTGTGAGACCTTGCTTCTTACCACATTTCGTGATTCTAGGTCAACCGGATGTATCTTATGGGTTTTAATTTATTTACGAGGGTCAAAATATGCGAAATGAATGGCAATTTATGCCAAGATTCTAAGTAAACGTCTTTCGCTCGATGTTTTTACAGCTCCAAAGTAAGGCAGTTCAATTTCAACTTGATACCCCCCGCGCATTCCTGAGAAAAGGTGTCAGACAGATGGATAACAAAGTGATCCTATAAGTGTTTCGTTTTTCCTTTTGAGGCACGGAACGCTAAAAATCAAAGCACTTCCATCAAAGTCCTATACTACTTATAGACGCAAAAAACAAAGAAAGAAAGAAAATAAATTTATTTGACCCAGGTTAAGGCAAACAAAACAAAACCAAAAAAAATAAAATAATTGAAAAACAGTATTGTGTGCCTCACGGCTGCACCAAATGCATACTCATGATACTACCTACGTGATGATGAAAACAAACTCGATAAACTTGCTTTTTTGACTATATGAAATCGAATAATTATAATCGCATCACATACCTTCCGCTTTTTTACTTTGAGAAAATGAAATCAATTGAACAAAAACAGCAATCATCTAAGGAAATTTGTTGGACCGCTGTGATCAGCAACCCTATTCCTCGAATGGTTTTTAATTACAATATTTAAACGAAATATGATCATTGTCCAGTCCCTTTATTTTCAAAGAAATTCTTCAGTAAGAAAAACATCTGTTTATTTTGCCTATACTATACGCTAAGCTTAAATTCAGAATCATAGATCATAGCCATGTTTTGGAACTAGAAACTTAATGCTGACGTGACAAAGTTCAATTTCCAATGTAACCAAATTTTAGTAAGGGCCTTCTATAAGTTGGACCTCATGACGTCTTCGTGGAAAACAGTGTTAACCAAGTAAAAAAATATAAAGGTATATCGTGGATATTGCTTAGCAGGATCGTGCAAAGTCAATTAGCAACCATGTTACCAAGTAAAAAATAATATTGGTATGGTGGATTTTGCACTGTTTTGTGCAAATTCAAATGGCATGTGTCATGAAAACCGTAAAAACCTATCCTGCACGGAGCGCGAGTACAAAGTCCTCGCCAATAATATTTAACTAAATAGGCCAATTTCGGAACAAACAATACATTAGTCGGCTTTACCGACAAAATAATTGGCATATAATATATATATATGCGTGCCAAAGAAAGTTGAAAGTTTATTACGTTCCTCTTTTGTAACTGTTGAATCTTTAGGTCTGTCGCCTACAGGCGCCCCTTCACCTCTGTCGCCGGCAGGCAAGAGAGGTAACGAACTAAAACAAAAGTACTCTGCAAAGTACTTTTGTTTTAGTTCGTTTGGAGATAGAAAACCAAAAAACTTTTTGGAGGATTTCAAGGATTTTTCTATCCCTTTTACGCCGCCACCAATGTTATAACCGGTTTCTAGATTAGGTTTTTAAAAAGAAATCATTTGAAGCTAAAATAAAACTGTATTAATATAAAACACGAGTGCAGGAGACAAGTGCACGGTAGGATAGTTGGGAGGGACTTGCTGGACTGTGAGGAGGGGGAGACAGGAGTGAGAGGATGCTGCACCTGCAGCAAGAAAGCAGCATAGACTGCTGAGTAAGCAGGAAGGGATACAGATGTAAGATGTAACAGTTTGCATAAAATATAAAGCTTTTTCTCTGTCGGGTTATCAACTTTGGTCACAGATCGTCATTAGTCACTCAAATGTTTTTTGAGATTGCATAGAGATGTTAATTTATAATTTTGTAATCATGATTATACAAAACCTTTTTCACAAAAAAAACAACTGACTTCTAAAAACGGTTTTTATTTTTCACTTTTTAGTGGTTCAGTTATTAATTTATCTAAATTACAATAGCCTTATTTCAACTGCTCATCCTTTTACAAAATATTGTTTTTGCCGATGCAGGAACGTTAATTATTGAGGATTTCTCTTGGTAAAAACGAGAAGACCTGAAGCTGATGGTGAAGCCACCATTAGCTTCATTTCACCACGTGTATTGTGATGAGCTCAACCATATTAAAGTAATCGAATCGCAACCACAACGAGTAGTTCCAGTTGCCACCTCTGGTCTTCATCATCAGTTCCACTTCACCAAATGGTGCTTTCCGAGAGCAACTGCACGAGTTACTATAAAAAAATACCCAAATCGCTATAGGTGTGCCTATAAAATTTGAGGATTTCCCTCGTTTTCCATGGGACTCCCTCATCAGATTCTGACTTGGTGACAACGCAACCACCTAGAGAGCATACCGTTTCAAACCAAAAAGAATTTTCAAAATCGCTTCACAATTGACGGGGAAATCGGTGAACATACATAAAAAAAAAGAAAAAAAACATATATACAGCCGAACATTCTGGATGTCGGTTAAAAATAGGCAAGATCTTCCATGTTTGTAACAGCTCTATATTAGATCTCATCGCCGCGCGTTCGTATTTCCGAAGCCCATACGAAGGTATGGACTTCGGAAATACGAAATCGGATGATTTTACCTTATGTTTTTTTTACGTTTTCGGCTTTCTTCATACCAACGAATGAAGATTCTGAAGAAAGGCTTGTCCATACAATTGTTTCCGTAGGATTTTTAAGTTAGGTACAAAATTGCACCCTATTTTCCGATCAAAAGTGTCTATAGACAACAGATGGGACTTACCAATCTAACAAGACTGTTCTATCTATCTCTGATATCGATCTTGTGTTCAAGGTTCAGCGTTTTGCCCGCGACTTCGACCTCGTGGATTTCGGAACTACCCATTCAAACTTCAACACTCGAAGTCACAACTTTCAAGTTTTATTAAAAAAAGTGTGCCTATAAGGTTTAAGCTATCTTATAAAAAAGACATCAAAATCGTCTCAACAGTATAGCGTTGACGAACGGACAGACAGCAATACTTTCACATTAATTAACCTATGAATTTTATTACATCATCTTTAAAAATGAAAATGATCAAATATTTGTAGATACAGGTGAAAAACAGCTCAATTTTGTACTGTCATTAACATTATAGTATCAAGATGAATCGGTTGTGTCTTTTAGTTCTTGTAGCTTCTGTAAATAGCTATGTGGCAGCTCAAGAGGTTTCAAGCCAGGCTTATTTAGAACACGACATTCTTCCCGATGTAATAACTGTGCTTCCTGCAACATATTTGTCTGTAAGTAACTTTTTACACAAATGATAAAATTTAAAAACGAATTCATCCAAAATGTTATTATTATAACGTAACAACATCACGACTGTAATCCCCTAAAGGGTAGGCAGAGGTGTGGCACCTATAGTAAACCCACATTTCGCCAGTTATGTTTAAGTCCCATGTAATGCCGCCAGGAAGTGTGCCTATTGCCATCAACTGGGCACGAATCCGGCTCCGGGCTGCTACTGAGAAATTTCAGATGGAAAAACTCAAAAACACTTTGCCCGACTTGGGAATCGAACCCAGGACCTCAGGCTCAGCAGTGGCGCTCGCGATCACTATTATTTTTAACCGACTTCCAAAAAGGAGGAGGTGATGTGTTCGACTATATGTATGTTTTTTTTATGTATGTTCACCGATTTCTCCGTCAATTGTGGACTGATTTTGATTTTTTTTTGTGTTTGTAAGGGTATGCTCTTAAGGTGGTCCCATTGTCACCAAGTCAGAATCCGATAAAGAGATCCTATGGAAATCGAGGGAAATCCTCAACTTTTATAGGCACACGTATAGCGAATTGGGTATTTTTTATAGTAACTCATGCATTTGCTCTTGGAAAGCACCATTCGGTGAAGTGGAACTGATGATGAAGACCAGAGGTGGCCACAGGGAACTTCTCAATAATAAGTATTTCACGGGTTGCGATTCGATTTTAATATGGTTGCTAAGCAATTTATGCTCGTCACAATGCATATGGTGAAATGGAGCTGATGGTGGCTTCACCATCAGCTCCAGTAGTTTTGGTTCTTAATAGGAAAACTTCTCAACAATTAACGTCCTGCGTCGAGAAAAGTAATATTTTGTAAAAGGTGATGAGCATTGACATTAGGCTATTGTAACTTTGATTTATTAATAACTGACTAACTAAAAAGTGAAAAATAAAAACTTTTTTACAAAAACAACAACCGACTTCAAAAAAAAAACACTACAAAGTGAAAAATAACTTTAATTTCGGAAGTCGGTGGCAAAAAACAAAATACAGATCCAAAGACACCGACTTCCGAAATAAAAGTATTTTTTCACTTAGTAGTGTTTTTTTTGAAGTCGTTTGATGTATTTTTTTTTAAAGTATTTTGTCTTTTTATTTTTTGCCGCCGACTTCAAAAATTAAAGTTATTTTTCACTCTTTAGTTGTGGTACCAACACCACACAAATTCATATAAGTACTACTACTTACTATGTAAAAAAAAAAAATTTAAATTTTACATATTTCGTTCTCGCTTTTTTTTTTGGGTCGGCTTTTGTAATTTATCTAAGTTACATTAACCCAAGGTCAACTGCTCATCACCTTTTACAAAGTATTGCTTTTCCGGATGCAGGGCCGTTAATTGTTGAGGAGTTCTCCCGGTACTGGACCATCAGCTCCACGTTTCCATATGCATTGTGACAAGCTTAAAGTGCTTAGCAAACTGACGGGTTGTTATTGATTTGCGAAATACATTATATGGCATGCTAATTTGTATGCATTATATGTATATGTAGGGACTTAGCAGTGAAAGTGGTAAAGTAATCGAATCGCAACCCATGAAATACTTATTATTGAGTAATTCCAGTGGCGTCATCATCGGTTCCACTTCACCAAATGGTGCTTTCCAAGAGCAAATGCAAGAGTTGCTATAAAAAATACCCAAATCACTATAGGTGTGCCTAAAATATTTGAAGAGTGCCCTCGCTTGCTCCAGAATCCCATCATCAAAACCTGACCTAATGACAATGGGACCATCTAGAAAGTATATCCTTTCAAACCAAAAAACATTTTCTAAATCGGTCCAGCCGTCTTCGAGTAATCGGGGAACACACATAAAAAAAAGAGATTCTGACGAATGCGAAAAGTAAAACATACGTCCTTTTGTTCTAGCTGCCAAGAACGTTGTTTCATTGAATTCATAATCCTGAGTAAATGATTATCAAAAAAAAAACACTACAAAGTAAAAGTTAAAGTAATTTTTCACTTTGTAATGTTTTTCTTTTGAAGTCAGTTTTTTTTTTTTTTTGGAAAAAGGTTTTTATTTTTCACTTTTTAGTGAGTAAATCTAAGTTACAATAGCCTAATGTCAATGCTCATCACCTTTTACAAAATATTCCTTTTCCCGACGCAGGGACGTTAATTGTTGAGAAGTTTTCCTATTAAGAACCAAAACCACTGGAGCTAATGGCGAAGCCACTATCAGCTCCATTTCACTATATGCATTGTGACGAGCATAAATTGCTTAGCAACCAAATTAAAATCGAATCGCAACCCGTGAAATACATATTATTGAGAAGTTCCGGTGGCCACCTCTGGTCTTCATCATCAGTTCCACTTCACCGAATGGTGCTTTCCAAGAGCAAATGCATGAGTTACTATAAAACATACCCAAATCGATATACGTGTGCCTATAAAAAATGAGGATTTCCCTCGTTTTCCAAAGGATCCCCTCATCAGATTCTGACTTGGTGACAATGGGACCACCTCAAGAGCCTCAAAAAATAATTTTTAAAACCGGTCCACAATTGACGGAGAAATCGGTGAACATACATAAAAAACAACATACATACAGTCGAACATATATCCTGTTCCTTTTTGGAAGTCAGTTAAAACCACTGACAGCGACTTCCGAAATTCTAGCTATTTATCACTTTGTAGTGTTTTTTTGGATGTCGGTTGTTTTTTTTTACATAAGTACAGCCTTAGTCAAAGTAAAGATTTTACTTTATTTTACCTTTTTACATTACGTCATAGCAACAACCCATGTCCAGCTGATTCTCACCACCTTCAGGTTGTCGGTCATGCTTGTGAGGGTTATCTTTATGCACTTAATGCAAAAATGCTTAAACATAAAGATAAGTTAGGTATTTATTATGTAAATACCTATTGTGCTCAACCTGCCCTGGCTGTGGTCCGTAGCTCCGTGCCAAGAAAGACACAAGTTGATGAGGAGGGCTTCACTAAAGTAGAAAGGAAGAAGAAGAAGCCCTGTTCCCGTAACCTGTGCGGTACCGCACCGAGTGGACCCAACATGCTGCTGCGTCCTGCTGTGCCTACGACGCAGCTGTACCTTTCGCGTCTGCATCACTCCACTACAACTGAGGAAGTTGTGCAGTACGTCAAAGTGAAGACCAACTGGACTCTGAGGGTTGAAAGGTTGGAATCGCGCCACAATATCAACTTTAAGTCATTCGTGGTGCGAGTTCCAACCCACCATCTACAGGCCTGCATGAAGGAGGACTTTTGGCCGAAGGGTGTCGTGTATCGACGTTTCCGAGGACGGTTACGCGACACCACGCATCGAAACACGACGCCGACAACATTGCGTGTGTAGTTATAGTTATAGGGTTTAAAATTATGTATTAGTTTATTATTTTTGTTTTATTAAATGTAAATTTGTGTATTTTATGTATGGGCCCTCAGTTGCCTGAAAATAAAATGATTGATTGATTGATTGATTGATTACCTTTTCTCAAAACAGGCATAAGCAAATCTGTTTGGAGAAAAGGTGATTCTAGTAATTCTAGAGTTACCTACCAGTAAAAGTAATGACCATTCAAATCATTGGGCTCCACTCTAGGAAGCACAAATTTTTATCAGACTTTTTAGATAGATACCTACCTACCTATACTAAAAAGAGGACTTTGTAACAACATTTTGTTGATACAGTTGTCGCGATACCCGACATAATTATTTCCGTATTTACCAAGTAATAAAGGAAAATATAGTTGAAAGATATACCTACGCATACGTTTTTATACAGTTGGTACGAATGTGTTGGTTTAGGAATCGACAATCGAAACAAGAAATGTTCTGTCATTTCTAAAATGGATCTACTAAGTGCTCATAAACACGAGCGACACGTGTCAACGGCAGAGGCAACTGTAGCCGTCGACGAACACACAGACATATGTTTCGGTCGGCATTATGTGGCACAGGCCGGGCGACAAAAACTTATGTAGGTAAGTACATTTAGCCGCCTGGCTGTGCCGACCCGAACATAGAAAATATCTTTATTGCTTTACCATAATGTGTAGTTCTTAGGTGGTAACTATGTAATGCGCATGTGTGTTGCACGCCTTACCTACCTATTTAGTGTGATCAAGTAGTGCAAGTTTATTTGCAAAGAAAATACAGTAGACACATATGTAGGTATGTCCTCATGCTGTTTTACATTTTTAACCGACTTCCAAAAACTAGGAGGTTATATGTTCGACTGTATGTATGTTTTTTTTTTTGTTATTTTATGTATGTTCACCGATTTCTCCGTCAATTATGGACCGATTTTGAAAATTCTTTTTTTGTTTGAAAGGGTATGCTCTCGAGGTGGTCCCATTGTCACCACGTCAGAATCATGAGGGGATCCCATGGAAATCGAGGGAAATCCTCAAATTTTATAGGCTCACGTATAGCAATTTGGGTATTTTTTATAGTAACTCGTGCATTTGCTCTTGGAAAGCACCATTCGGTCAAGTGGAGCTGATGATGAAGACCAGAGGTGGCCACCGGAACTTCTCAATAATAAGTATTTCACGGGTTGCTATTCGATTTTAATATGGTTGCTAAGCAATTTATGCTCGTCACAATGCATATGGTGAAATGGAGCTGATGGTGACTTCATCATCAGCTCCAGTGGTTTTGGTTTTTAACAGGAGAACTCCTCAACAATTAACGTCCCTGCGTCGGGAAAAGGAATATTTTGTAAAAGGTGATGAGCAGTTATTGTAACTTAGATGTATTAATAACTGACTCACTAAAAAGTGAAAAATAAATACTTTTGTACAAAAAAAACAACCGACTTCAAAAAAATCACTACAGAGTGAAAAATAACTTTAATTTCGAAAGTCGATGGCAAAAAACAAAATACGGATACAAAGACACCGACTTCCGAAATTAAAGTTATTTTTCACTTTCTAGTGATTTTTTTGAAGTCGGTTGTTTTTTTGTAAAATAGTTTTTTAAGCATACATTTAATCATTTTTGTTCAAAATTTCCGTAAGAAACGTTATGGTGGGTACACATACCTAATATGTGACGTTGAAACGAATTTAGTATGTTGTTGTGTTACATGTTCTGTTGCATTGCAAATACAGGATAATTTTTTAACCAGTGCGCAAACTGTAACAATGAATTCAGCACATGTTTCTAGACCCTCTAGCGCAGGCGCAAACTGAAACGCTACGAAATTTTACGTCGGTTAGAAAAAAAAAAAACTGCTGTTACATATAAAAGTGCAATACCTATGCGGTCAAAATGTGTGAAACAACTAATTAAAAAAAATATAACACGAAACAATTCCACGCTAGGGGGTATACCTTAAGCGAAATTCATGCTTACAGTTTGCGCACTGGTTAAAATATTATCCTGTAATTAGATTTGGATGTTTGTTTCAACGTATGTTAAGTACGTATGTTCATGGTTAGTTTCCGCATATGTGTGAAACATACTGAGTTTCACCGCTAGATCATTTATAATCGACTGCGTCCATCCGAATACAGGTGCAGTATGCCAGCGGCGCGGTAGTCCAGGAAGGCAATGAGCTAACTCCAACAGAGGTGCAAGATATCCCTTCCATCCTGTGGGATGCCCGGTTTGACCAGTTTTACACCATAACGTTGGTTGGTAAGTATTGCGTCGAGTACTTACCCTTTAAGCCACGTGGAAAACACAACGTGCATACTCGAAAAGAATTATATCCCTTGCGTCTCATGGGCTGGTTCCTCTGGCCAGCAATCATTGGTTTTTGTCTATCGAGTGCTTACCCTTTATTTAACCTATAAGCACAATGTAGGTACCTACTGATTCCAACCCAGGTGACAGACATCACTCCTCGTCCTACCTAAGTCAATTCAGTTTTTCTCACACGTCATTAATATCTAAAAAGCATTGTCCAGCAAGCTAACCGCTAATTAAACTTCCAGACCTCGATGCCCCTTCTCGCGAGGTCCCCACATCACGCAATATGTTGCACTGGATAGTCGGCAACGTTCCCGGAACCGACATCGCGTCCGGGGAGACTATCACTGAGTACATCGGCTCCGGTCCAGCACAGGAAAGCGGCCTGCACAGATATGTTTTCCTGGTCTACCAGCAACCTTCCATACTTAAGTTTGACGAGCCTAGAATTACTAACAGGTCAGTAGGTACATCACGTCAAAAAATTAGAGATTATTGTTTGTCAATGTGTTGTGCTCGCCGTGAACCGTTAAGTGTTCTATATTTCATAATAATGGATAGCAAAAAAGTTGGAGGCCCACCTTATAGTGTGGTCATAGGCATGCAATACCAGAGCGACACCTCTCCCTTTCTTGTGTCTTTTTTAAGATATTAGATGACAAACAAGCTGATGGCCCACGTGAGAGTAGGTGGCTGCCGCCTTGGAACATGTGTACAATGCCTGTGGTACTGTGGCCTCTGGGATGGCAGCGCACTTATAGGTGTGCTGCCATCCTAGAGCCCAATCTGAAAAGCCTCATGTGTCTTTAAATACACCGGTTTACCCTTGATGATCACATACATTTTGCAAAGTAAACCGCATACTTAGAAAACAATACTCTTAAGTCGCGGCCGTTAACACTGGAGCACCACCAGAATCAGCCTATAATGTTCCCACTATTGGGACACAGGCCTCCTCTCTTCAAGAGGCAGGGGGCTGTAATCTACCATGCGGGCCCAGTCCGGGTTGGTAGATGTAACATGTCTTCGAATTTTTAGTTCTAGGACATGCCGGTTTTCTCACGATGTATTCCTTCACCGTTTTGAGTACACAAAGTAAAGCGCCTCTCTGGGTTTGAACCCACGACCTACAAGTCGTAAGTCGGGGCCGTTACCACTGGGCCATCTCTGCTCCTGTATTCTTATCTTGATCAGTCCGCTGTCCATGATATTGTAAGTCTAGTTTGTTTTCGACTGTCGAAAACTAACTAGACTTACGATATTCTTTAACAATTCTTTCCAGGTCGGCCGAAAACCGTGAATTGTTCTCGATTCGCAATTTCACCGAAAAGTACAACCTGGGCAACCCGATCGCAGGCAACTTCTACCAAGCTGAATGGGACGAGTATGTGCCCATTCTGTACAAACAAGTCGGCCTTTAGGTGAAAACGGCAACTCCTACAATTTTTTCTTACCTGCCTAAGTAAAGTATTTACATGATTTGGCAAACAAATCCGTGTGATGATGGTATATACATGAGTACTTACATGAGTTTCATGTAAGTACTGCAAAAGCTGCTTCGAATTAGCCATTTAAAAAACATTATCTAAATCTCGCCCTATCTATTTGTTTACCGACTCTAGAGTGAAAGTTATGCATAGGTCCTGGTGTAAGGTCTTTACATATAAATATCTTATGTTACATATTTATCGAAATATATGGTGAATACAATAAATGTTGTTTTATTTTGTAAAGGGTACGCACCCTGTCTTTTCAATGGCTGCCGTCACAAAACACCCATTTTCCAATCAGAAGCTTTGTTGCTTATCAGTTTACCACAAAACACAAGGATCATCACAATATTGTATCTATTTAAACATAATTAATATGGCCCAATCTCATAAGATCAAACATGACAAAGCAGCAGTGGTTCACAGACTCTTATCAAGAGTTTATTCATTTATCTCCGAATAAATAGAATTAAGTTTACAAATACAGATCTTGTTAATATTCAGCCTACTTACGTTGTTAATTAATGTTTTACTATAGAGATGAGTCGGTTGTGTTTCTTAGTCGTTACTGCTTTCGTGAATAGTCTTGTAGCAGCTCAAGAATGTGGAATAAGTTTGCCGCTGGCTTTTCAACAAAGTAAGATTATTCCTGATGTGTTGTCCGTCGCGCCTGCTGGTCATATGACAGTAAGTTATATTTTTTTAAAGAGTAGGGTAAGTTCAAAGAAAGGATGGATGAGTTATGTGAAAGATTTGGCTGTAAGAGGGGTGAATACTGAGATAACTGCTATTATATGAAGAAGAAGACAAGTTGGGCCGACCCCAAAATAATTGGCTTCGTCCCTACTAATCCCTAGTCCCAACTCGCCCGCTTTTTTATATGTCTATTAGCTGCAAGGGTACAGTTTGTCGGAAAAGTGCTACGATGTAGTAAATAAATACTTGTCACGTATAAATTTTGCTCTTGATCTATATCTATATATTTTTAACAAAATAACCTACTTGCAAATAAGTAGGTTATTTTGTGATTGATTTGTGATGACTGAATAAAAATAAAAACAAATCATGCAAGAACTTTTCTTACCATCAGTACTTTTGCACCTTCTAGCTATACATGTAGGTAGATATATATGCATCGGGCGAGTTGGGACTACGGATCATTCGGGACGAAGCCAAATAATTTAGGATCACAGGATTTTCCGGGTGACGAGATCTTGACTAGAGGACCATTCTTCGTGTTTTAAACTGAACTACTTATAACTAGCGAAATGTGGATGTCCCTAGTTCCTGCTACACAATATACACCTCTAGTTACCTCTGCGGGGAATATACGCGTGATATTTTTCATGTACCTTAAATTTTGAAAGCTTTAGATACATAATATACATAGGTACATACACAATGCGTCAATGTAGTTAATGCCATGCAATAAGACAGCCTAATACAATTATATAGCTGTTTATGCAGAACTTAAAATTCTTCGTTAAGTATATAATATTTGGCTAGTAAGATAACAAACTTTAAAACGTGTAAATATCCAAGAGATAGATAACCTTTTATGAGCAAATTGTGCTAATTATCTTCATAAACGACTATAATTATTATGTCGGTCGTTTGACAAACAAAAATGACTAAGTAAATACAATTGTAAGAATAATTATATTCTAAAATCACTTCAGAATTCTGCGAAGTGGCAAACTAGTGTATAGATCATACATGTTTCACCAGTTTAAAGTTCCACGGAATGAGATTAATGCCATGGTAACTGGGTTGTAGAGGTGAGATAGGCAGTCGCTCCATGTAACGTTCTGTTATGTATTCAGGTGCATGTATTTGTTTTGGCTCACCTTTCATTTTCATGCATTTTCGTAGGTACATTTACCTACCTAGCTACCTATATTTCCAAGGCCTTTGCGCCATTAATAGCATTGTTTTCTGTCTGTTTCTATAGTTTGTTATTGAAAATAAACGCCTTTTTCTTTCTTTATGTTAGGTCTCTATTCAATCGTTTTTCTTTAGGTGCAGTACCCCAACAGCGCGTTATTATGCGCAGGCGACGTTTTGACTCCAACTCAGGTTAAAGACTTCCCCTGGGTGACGTGGGACGTGACCCCTCCCAAGTTTTACACTATCGTGAAGACTGGTTAGTATTGTGACGAGTTGTTACCCTTCACCTACCCTATTGCTGCTTGTAAATTGCAGAAGTTTAGGCACCTGCACAAGAGTGTACGCCCACCTTACGAAAACTTTGACCACTATAAGGTTTTGTCGCAAAAAACTCGACCTGTCAAGACGCATCTTTTTTGTCTTGGCGTCGTCGTTTGCAGCGTATACTTTGACAAAGTTCTAAGTATGGTTAAGGTTCTCATAAGCTAATTGTACCTGCTGGTTAAAAAAGAACGCTCAATGATTTACCTACGCGCAGTGCATGTGAAATCGAGGTGTTACCCCCGCGAGTAGCCCGCGCATAGATAAAGCTCGCATTATTACATACTCAAGCTACTTGCACCGTAGTCCGTGTACTTACATCCTAAAGCGAGGTGCTGAAGATAATGTGTACCTCCAAGTGAAAGCTTTCATACACCCGGCAGAAGGAAAATGTTAAGTAAAGGTTTGAGGTAGACCGCACCGCAACGCAACGCATTGCAATAATCCATCTTCATCACTTTCGTACATTTTCCATGAACTAAAACACACTACAGGCGGGCCGCACTGTACTTTTTATATGAAAATACGTTGCAGTGCGGCCCGTTGCGGCTGTAATGAGCGCTTGGTTTTAGTATGAATTTAAAAAAATCCAGATCCTGATGCCCCATCTCGCGAAAAGCCGACATTTCGCGAGTGGTTACACTGGCTAGTAGTTAACATCCCTGGAGACAAAATCAATGCTGGCGACACCATCGCCGAGTACGTCGGAGCAGGCCCTGGCAAGGACACCGGCCTCCACAGATATGTGTTCCTAGTCTACGAACAGACGTACAGGATGGTGTTCGATGAACCTAGACTTACGAACAGGTCAGTACGGAGATAGAACATGACAAAGGTAATATTATTATAAGTACAACGGTACAAAGTCTTTTTGCGCGTGGTGAAAATTAGAACTAACGCTGCCATCTTGTTTGGTGAATACAATTTCTGTGACAATTTCGCAAATGTTTTCCAACACGGAGCAGTGGTAGCCCAGTCGTAATGGCCGCGACTTACGAGTTGTAGGTCGTGGGTCGAACCCAAGCAGACACTTTACTTTGTGTATTTAATTTCATTAGCACTGCTCTCAAAACAAACAATTCGAAGACGTGATATCCACCAACCCGCACTAGGCCCGCGTGGCGGATTGTGGCCTACTCCCTCTCACAGAAAGAGGAGGCCTGTACAAAGCTTTGGAATTCCGGTGCCAAAAGATCCTTGTAGCACTATACCTAGCAAGAGCTATGCTTGTAGTTTGCCTTCGTGATTAAATGGAAAATGAGGATAATTTATTTCTTGGAGAAAAATCACCCGACAAACCTCTTAAATATTGCTATCTTGTTTTATCTTTTGACCGGATCCAGATATTTTTTGGATGTAGAGATAATCGTCGTCATGATTTTCTGTGGATATCCTTTATGACCAGCTAGAAGTGGCTGAACAAATCTAACACATGTTATTACTTAAGCTAAGGTTTCCTTAGAAAGCGGTGACGTCACACAACAACGGCGATCAAAATACAGAGCATTTTTTGACACCTTAATATTAAATAGGTACCCACCTCTTTCTGAGTACCTACCTAGGTACTGGCGCAACTGAAAGACTTTCATGACGGCCGTTAGACTTCCTGTACATGACGCCGGAGCCGCACCGGTGCGGCCCATGCACGATATTCAATCGTATACACAATCAGGCGGTCCGGCGCCACAGGAAGCCTTATAATATGACGGAAGCGATTTCCTAGAAAACCAAAGCTTGACAAAGATCTTTTGGCGCTCAAATGACGTTGTCAGGGGGCCTGTTTCTAAACGTTTTGTGAAATGAATTGAACACACTTGATGGCGGTGGTAAAGCCGATTTTGGTCATGTGCCAAAAGAACTCTGTAGGGCTATAGATACTTATAAGTTAACTGCTTCCCTTCCCAGGTCGATGGCCAACCGTACACCGTTTTCAGTTAGCAAGTTCGCCAAGAAATACAACTTGGGCGACCCGATCGCGGGCAACTTTTACCAAGCTGAATGGGACGACTATGTGCCCATTCTGTACCAGCAACTCGGTGCCGGCACAAGCGGCGGTCAGCGGTCATCGCTGAACTCTTATATGATCGTTTTTTCAAGTATTCTATTGGTATTGATAATGACACTAACGAAATAAGCATAGGTGGAGTAAAACCACATTTGGTTTGTTTTACACCTACTATTTCTAAGGCGAATGTCGCTAATGAAACCCAACGCGGTCATCACATTTAATAGCGTCCAGGAGATGTCAGTGTTAATTGTTCCACAACGATGATGACACTGACAGCTTTTTAATGCGCCCCGTTTCATTAGTAATACTTTTAATTACCATAGAATATTATATTCATATTCCACTGGGTATGACCGGCGACTGGTGCATTTATTATAATTTCATAAGCTAGCTTTATAAGTAGATGATTCTAAATCTATTTTATTAAGACTTCTTATTAAAAATGAATTGCATTCTATCACGTTTTATTTTCCACCACCCTATTTGCGTAACACACTATTATATCAGAATCTGAATCATTTTGAAGGTTATTGCTAATCCATTGTTTCATATGTTCGAAAAGTTTGTCTGCTCAACAACGTAAATAACGCAATGAATGTTGTTGAACTTTCAAAATTAAAGCCATTACTACTGTTAGTGTGTGACGCTATTACCCCGCAACTCGTACCGATTAAGAACGTACCGACTTCCTTAAGAGAGCCACAAGCAATATATTAATAATTGTGTCTCATTAGGCACCTGTCCCACCCATGAGGAAGCGACTACTTGGCTATCAACGTTATTTTCTCGCTTAAGAAACGTACTCAAGATTGTAGGTCCCAGGTTCGTGCATGATACACGTTTAAGGCACCGGTACCACCTCTCGCCGCGCACATACCTAAGGCGCGGTACAACGGTATCGGTCAGACTATAGCAACTAAAAACGAGTTGACGAGCAACGAGCAGCGAGTGCGTGGCGGCGACGAGCGATTACACGATAACACGTTTGACTGAGCTTGTACTCACATAATATTATAAACCACAAGTCATCTAGTGGTTTTTGTTTTTGCTATAAAAAAATCTTAACAAAGCCGTCACTTTATTCATATTTGTACAAACAATAGTCCAATAACACGGTCACCCAGTGCCGTCGTTAGGGTAGGGTGCGGCTAGGCGACCGCCCAGGGTGCCAGAGGTGAAGGGGCGCCGAAGGGGCTATGACTAGGCGCTCCTTCACGTCTGCCGCCTACAGGCGCTCCTTCACCTCTGTTGCCGGCAGGCAACAGAGGTAACGAACTAAAACAAAAGTACTCTGCAAAGTACTTTTGTTTTAGTTCGTTTGGAGATAGAAAACCAAAAAACTTTTGGAAGGATTTCAAGGATTTTTCTATCCCATTTAGGCTGCCACCAATGTTATAACCGGTTTCTAGATTAGGTTTTTAATAAAGAAACCATTTGAAGCTAAAATAAAACTGTATACATATAAAACACGAGTGCAGGAGACAAGTGCACGGTAGGATAGTTGGGAGGGACTTGCTGGACTGTGAGGAGGGGGAGACAGGAGTGAGAGGATGCTGCACCTGCAGCAAGAGTGCAGTATAGACTGCTGAGTAAGCAGGAAGGGATACAGACGTAAGATGTAACAGTTTGCATAAAATATAAAGCTTTTTCTCTGTCGGGTTACCAACTTTGGTCGCAGATCGTCATTAGTCACTCAAAAGTTTTTTGAGATTGCATAGAGACCTTTTTTTACAAAAAAAAACAACCGACTTCTAAAAGAGGTTTTTATTTTTCACTTTTTAGTGGTTCAGTTATTAATTTATCTAAATTACAATAGCCTTATTTCAACTGCTCATCACCTTTTACAAAATATTGTTTTTCCAGATACAGGATCGTTAATTATTGAGGAGTTCTCCTGGTAAAAACGAGAAGACCTGGAGCTGATGGTGTAGCCACCATTAGCTCCATTTCACCATGTGTATTGTGATGAGCTCAACCGAATCAATCGAATCGCAACCACAATGAGTAGTTCCGGTGGCCACCTCTGGTCTTCATCATCAGTTCCACTTCACCAAATGGTTTTCAAAATCGCTTCACAATTGACGGGGAAATCGGTGAACATACATAAAAAAAAAGAAAAAAAAAACATATATACAGCCGAACATTTTGGATGTCGGTTAAAAATAGGCAAGTTCTTCCATGTTTGTAACAGCTCTATATTAGATCTCATCGCCGCGCGTTCGTATTTCCGAAGCCCATACGAAGGTATGGACTTCGGAAATACGATATCGGATAATTTTACCTTATGTTTTTTTTACGTTTTCGGCTTTCTTCATACCAACGAATGAAGATTCTGAAGAAAGGCTTGTCCATACAGTTGTTTTCGTGGGATTTTTAAGCTAGGTACAAAATTGCACCCGATATTCCGATCACAAGTGTCTATAGACAACAGATGGGACTTACCAATCTAACAAGACTTTTCTATCTATCTCTGATATCGATCTTGTGTTCAAGGTTCAGCGTTTTGCCCGCGACTTCGACCTCGTGGATTTCGGAACTACCCATTCAAACTTCAACACTCGAAGTCACAACTTAAAAGTGTGCCTATAAGGTTTAAGCTATCTTATAAAAAAGACATCAAAATCGTCTCAACAGTATAGCGTTGACGAACGGACAGACAGCAATACTTTCACATTAATTAACCTATGAATTTTATTACATCATCTTTAAAAATGAAAATGATCAAATATTTGTAGATACAGGTGAAAAACAGCTCAATTTTGTACTGTCATTAACATTATAGTATCAAGATGAATCGGTTGTGTCTTTTAGTTCTTGTAGCTTCTGTAAATAGCTATGTGGCAGCTCAAGAGGTTTCAAGCCAGGCTTATTTAGAACATGACATTCTTCCCGATGTAATAACTGTGCTTCCTGCAACATATTTGTCTGTAAGTAACTTTTTACACAAATTATAAAATTTAAAAACGAATTCATCCAAAATGTTATTATTATAACGTAACAACATCACGACTGTAATCCCCTAAAGGGTAGGCAGAGGTGTAGCACCTATAGTAAACCCACATTTCGCCAGTTATGTTTAAGTCCCATGTAATGCCGCCAGGAAGTGTGCCTATTGCCATCAACTGGGCACGAATCCGGCTCCGGGCTGCTACTGAGAAATTTCAGATGGAAAAACTCAAAAACACTTTGCCCGACTTGGGAATCGAACCCAGGACCTCAGGCTCAGCAGTGGCGCTCGCGATCACTATTATTTTTAACCGACTTCCAAAAAGGAGGAGGTGATGTGTTCGACTATATGTATGTTTTTTTTATGTATGTTCACCGATTTCTCCGTCAATTGTGGACTGATTTTGAATTTTTTTTGTGTTTGTAAGGGTATGCTCTTAAGGTGGTCCCATTGTCACCAAGTCAGAATCCGATAAAGAGATCCTATGGAAATCGAGGGAAATCCTCAACTTTTATAGGCACACGTATAGCGAATTGGGTATTTTTTATAGTAACTCATGCATTTGCTCTTGGAAAGCACCATTCGGTGAAGTGGAACTGATGATGAAGACCAGAGGTGGCCACAGGGAACTTCTCAATAATAAGTATTTCACGGGTTGCGATTCGATTTTAATATGGTTGCTAAGCAATTTATGCTCGTCACAATGCATATGGTGAAATGGAGCTGATGGTGGCTTCACCATCAGCTCCAGTAGTTTTGGTTCTTAATAGGAAAACTTCTCAACAATTAACGTCCTGCGTCGGGAAAAGTAATATTTTGTAAAAGGTGATGAGCATTGACATTAGGCTATTGTAACTTTGATTTATTAATAACTGACTAACTAAAAAGTGAAAAATAAAAACTTTTTTACAAAAACAACAACCGACTTCAAAAAAAAACACTACAGAGTGAAAAATATCTTTAATTTTGGAAGTCGGTGGCAAAAAACAAAATACAGATCCAAAGACACCGACTTCCGAAATAAAAGTATTTTTTCACTTAGTAGTGTTTTTTTTGAAGTCGTTTGATGTATTTTTTTTTAAAGTATTTTGTCTTTCTGTTTTTTGCCGCCGACTTCAAAAATTAAAGTTATTTTTCACTTTTTAGTTGTGGTAGGTACCAACACCACACAAATTCATATAAGTACTACTACTTACTATGTAAAAAAAAAAAAAAATTTTACATATTTCGTTCTCGCTTTTTTTTTTGGGTCGGCTTTTGTAATTTATCTAAGTTACATTAACCTAAGGTCAACTGCTCATCACCTTTTACAAAGTATTGCTTTTCCGGATGCAGGGCCGTTAATTGTTGAGGAGTTCTCCCGGTACTGGACCATCAGCTCCACGTTTCCATATGCATTGTGACAAGCTTAAAGTGCTTAGCAAACTGACGGGTTGTTATTGATTTGCGAAATACATTATATGGCATGCTAATTTGTATGCATTATATGTATATGTAGGGACTTAGCAGTGAAAGTGGTAAAGTAATCGAATCGCAACCCATGAAATACTTATTATTGAGTAATTCCAGTGGCGTCATCATCGGTTCCACTTCACCAAATGGTGCTTTCCAAGAGCAAATGCAAGAGTTGCTATAAAAAATACCCAAATCACTATAGGTGTGCCTAAAATATTTGAAGAGTGCCCTCGCTTGCTCCAGAATCCCATCATCAAAACCTGACCTAATGACAATGGGACCATCTAGAAAGTATATCCTTTCAAACCAAAAAACATTTTCTAAATCGGTCCAGCCGTCTTCGAGTAATCGGGGAACACACATAAAAAAAAGAGATTCTGACGAATGCGAAAAGTAAAACATACTTCCTTTTGTTCTAGCTGCCAAGAACGTTGTTTCATTGAATTCATAATCCTGAGTAAATGATTATCAAAAAAAAAACACTACAAAGTAAAAGTTAAAGTAATTTTTCACTTTGTAATGTTTTTCTTTTGAAGTCAGTTGTTTTTTTTTTGGAAAAAGGTTTTTATTTTTCACTTTTTAGTGAGTAAATCTAAGTTACAATAGCCTAATGTCAATGCTCATCACCTTTTACAAAATATTCCTTTTCCCGACGCAGGGACGTTAATTGTTGAGAAGTTTTCCTATTAAGAACCAAAACCAGCCACCATCAGCTCCATTTCACCATATGCATTGTGAAGAGCATAAATTGCTTAGCAACCATATTAAAATCGAATCGCAACCCGTGAAATACTTATTATTGAGAAGTTCCGGTGGCCACCTCTGGTCTTCATCATCAGTTCCACTTCACCGAATGGTGCTTTCCAAGAGCAAATGCATGAGTTACTATAAAACATACCCAAATCGATATACGTGTGCCTATAAAATTTGAGGATTTCCCTCGTTTTCCATAGGATCCCCTCATCAGATTCTGACTTGGTGACAATGGGACCACCTCAAGAGCATACCCTTTCAAACAAAAAATAATTTTTAAAACCGGTCCACAATTGACGGAGAAATCGGTGAACATACATAAAAAAAAACATGCATACAGTGGAACATATATCCTGTTCCTTTTTGGAAGTCGGTTAAAACCACTGACACCGACTTCCGAAATTCTAGCTATTTATCACTTTGTAGTGTTTTTTTGGAAGTCGGTTGGTTTTTTTTACATAAGTACAGCCTTAGTCAAAGTAAAGATTTTACTTTATTTTACCTTTTTACATTACGTCATAGCAACAACCCATGTCCAGCTGATTCTCACCACCTTCAGGTTGTCGGTCATCCTTGTGAGGGTTATCTTTATGCACTTAATGCAAAAATGCTTAAACATAAAGATAAGCTAGGTATTTATTATGTAAATACCTATTACCTTTTCTCAAAACAGGCATAAGCAAATCTGTTTGGAGAAAAGGTGATTCTAGTAATTCTAGAGTTACCTACCAGTAAAAGCAATGACCATTCAAATCATTGGGCTCCACTCTAGGAAGCACAAATTTTTATCAGACTTTTCAGATAGATACCTACCTACATATACTAAAAAGAGGACCTTGTAACAACATTTTGTTGATACAGTTGTCGCGATACCCGACATAATTATTTCCGTATTTACCAAGAAATAAAGGAAAATATAGTTGAAAGATATACCTACCCATACGTTTTTATACAGTTGGTACGATTGTGTTGGTTTAGAGATCGACAATCGAAACAAGAAATGTTCTGTCATTTCTAAAATGGATCTACTAAGTGCTCATAAACACGAGCGACACGTGTCAACGGCAGAGGCAACTGTAGCCGTCGACGAACACACAGACATATGTTTCGCTCGGCATTATTTGGCACAGGCCGGGCGACAAAAACTTATGTAGGTAAGTACATTTAGCCGCCTGGCTGTGCCGACCCGAACATAGAAAATATCTTTATTGCTTTACCATAATGTGTAGTTCTTAGGTGGTAACTATGTAATGCGCATGTGTGTTGCACGCCTTACCTACCTATTTAGTGTGATCAAGTAGTGCAAGTTTATTTGCAAAGAAAATACAGTAGACACATATGTAGGTATGTCCTCATGCTGTTCTACATTTTTAACCGACTTCCAAAAACTAGGAGGTTATATGTTCGACTGTATGTATGTTTTTTTTTTTTGTTATTTTATGTATGTTCACAGATTTCTCCGTCAATTATGGACCGATTTTGAAAATTCTTTTTTTGTTTGAAAGGGTATGCTCTCGAGGTGGTTCCATTGTCACCACGTCAGAATCATGAGGGGATCCCATGGAAATCGAGGGAAATCCTCAAATTTTATAGGCTCATGTATAGCAATTTGGGTATTATTTATAGTAACTCGTGCATTTGCTCTTGGAAAGCACCATTCGGTCAAGTGGAACTGATGATGAAGACCAGAGGTGGCCACCGGAACTTCTCAATAATAAGTATTTCACGGGTTGCTATTCGATTTTAATATGGTTGCTAAGCACTTTATGCTCGTCACAATGCGTATGGTGAAATGGAGCTGATGGTGACTTCATCATCAGCTCCAGTGGTTTTGGTTTTTAACAGGAGAACTCCTCAACAATCAACGTCCCTGCGTCGGGAAAAGGAATATTTTGTAAAAGGTGATGAGCAGTTATTGTAACTTAGATTTATTAATAACTGACTCACTAAAAAGTGAAAAATAAATACTTTTGTACAAAAAACAACCGACTTCAAAAAAATCACTACAGTGTGAAAAATAACTTTAATTTCGAAATTCGATGTCAAAAAACAAAATACGGATACAAAGACACCGACTTCCGAAATTAAAGTTATTTTTCACTTTGTAGTGATTTTTTTGAAGTCGGTTGTTTTTTTGTAAAATAGTTTTTTAAGCATGCATTTAATCATTTTTATTCAAAATTTCCGTAAGAAACGTTATGGTGGGTACACATACCTAATATGTGACGTTGAAACGAATTTACTATGTTGTTGTGTTACATTTTCTGTTGCATTGCAAATACAGGATATTTTTTTAACCAGTGCGCAAACTGTAACAATGAATTCAGCACATGTTTCTAGACCCTCTAGCGCAGGCGCAAACTGAAACACTGCGAAATTTTACGTCGGTTATGAAAAAAAAACTGCTGTTACATATAAAATTGCAATACCTATGCGGTGAAAATGTATGAAACCACTAATTAAAAAAATATAACACAAAACAATTCCACGCTAGGGGGTATAGAACCTTAAGCGAAATTCATGCTTACAGTTTGCGCACTGGATAAAAATATATCCAGTAATTGGATTTGGATGTTTGTTTCAACGTATGTTAAGTACGTATGTTCATGGTAAGTTTCCGCATATGTGTGAAACATACTGAGTTTCACTACTAGATCATTTATAATCGACTGCGTCCATCCGACTACAGGTGCAGTATGCCAGCGGCGCGGTAGTCCAGGAAGGCAATGAGCTAACTCCAACAGAGGTGCAAGATATCCCTTCCATCCTGTGGGATGCCCGGTTTGACCAGTTTTACACCATAACGTTGGTTGGTAAGTATTGCGTCGAGTACTTACCCTTTAAGCCACGTGGAAAACACAACGTGCATACTCGAAAAGAATTATATCCCTTGCGTCTCATGGGCTGGTTCCTCTGGCCAGCAATCATTGGTTTTTGTCTATCGAGTGCTTACCCTTTATTTAACCTATAAGCACAATGTAGGTACCTACTGATTCCAACCCAGGTGACAGACATCACTCCTCGTCCTACCTAAGTCAATTCAGTTTTTCTCACACGTCATTAATATCTAAAAAGCATTGTCCAGCAAGCTAACCGCTAATTAAACTTCCAGACCTCGATGCCCCTTCTCGCGAGGTCCCCACATCACGCAATATGTTGCACTGGATAGTCGGCAACGTTCCCGGAACCGACATCGCGTCCGGGGAGACTATCGTTGAGTACATCGGCTCCGGTCCAGCACAGGACAGCGGCCTGCACAGATATGTGTTCCTGGTCTACCAGCAACCTTCCATACTTAAGTTTGACGAGCCTAGAATTACTAACAGGTCAGTAGGTACATCACGTCAAAAAATTAGAGATTATTGTTTGTCTATGTGTTGTGCTCGCCGTGAACCGTTAAGTGTTCTATATTTCATGATAATGGATAGCAAAAAAGTTGGAGGCCCACCTTATAGTGTTGTCATAGGCATGCAATACCAGAGCGACACCTCTCCCTTTCTTGTGTCTTTTTTAAGATATTAGATGACAAACAAGCTGATGGCCCACGTGAGAGTAGGTGACTGCCGCCTTGGAACATGTGTACAATGCCTGCGGTACTGTGGCCTCTGGGATGGCAGCGCACCTATAGGTGTGCTGCCATCCTAGAGCCCAATCTGAAAAGCCTCATGTGTTTTTAAATACACCGGCACCCATAAAATCTACCCTGTTTACCCTTGATGATCACATACATTTTGCAAAGTAAACCGCATACTTAGAAAACAATACTCTTAAGTCGCGGCCTTTAACACTGGAGCACCACCAGAATCAGCCTATAATGTTCCCACTATTGGGACACAGGCCGCCTCTCTTCAAGAGGCAGTGGGCTGTAATCTACCATGCGGGCCCAGTCCGGGTTGGTAGATGTAACATGTCTTCGAATTTTTAGTTCTAGGACATGCCGGTTTTCTCACGATGTATTCCTTCACCGTTTTGAGTACACGAAGTAAAGCGCCTCTCTGGGTTTGAACGCACGACCTACAAGTCGTAAGTCGGGGCCGTTACCACTGGGCCATCCCTGCTCCTGTATTCTTATCTTGATCACTCCGCTGTCCATGTAGCGTTACGAATATTTGGATATTGTAAGTCTAGTTTGTTTTCGACTGTCGAAAACTAACTAGACTTACGATATTCTTTAACAATTCTTTCCAGGTCGGCCGAAAACCGTGAATTGTTCTCGATTCGCAATTTCACCGAAAAGTACAACCTGGGCAACCCGATCGCAGGCAACTTCTACCAAGCTGAATGGGACGAGTATGTGCCCATTCTGTACAAACAAGTCGGCCTTTAGGTGAAAACGGCAGCTCCTACAATTTTTTCTTACCTGCCTAAGTAAAGTACTTACATAATTTGGCAAACAAATCCGTGTGGTATATACATGAGTACTTATATCAAGTTTCATGTAAGTACTGCAAAAGCTGCTTCGAATTAACCATTTAAAAAAACATTATCTAAATCTCGCCCTATCTATTTGTTTACCGACTCTAGAGTGAAAATTATGCGTAGGTCCTGGTGTGAGGTCTTTACATATAAATATCTTATGTTACATATTTATCGAAATATATGGTGAATACAATAAATGTTGTTTTATTTTGTAAAGGGTACGCACCCTGTCTTTTCAATGGCTGCCGTCACAAAACACCCATTTTCCTCTCAGAAGCTTTGTTGCTTATCAGTTTACCACAAAACACAAGGATCATCACAATATTGTATCTATTTAAACATAATTAATATGGCCCAATCTCATAAGATCAAACATGACAAAGCAGCAGTGGATCACAGACTCTTATCAAGAGTTTATTCATTTATCTCTGAATAAATAGAATTAAGTTTACAAATACAGATCTTCTTAATATTCAGCCTACTTACGTTGTTAATTAATGTTTTACTATAGAGATGAGTCGGTTGTGTTTCTTAGTCGTTACTGCTTTCGTGAATAGTCTTGTAGCAGCTCAAGAATGTGGAATAAGTTTGCCGCTGGCTTTTCAACAAAGTAAGATTATTCCTGATGTGTTGTCCGTCGCGCCTGCTGGTCATATGACAGTAAGTTATATTTTTTTTAAAGAGTAGGGTAAGTTCAAAGAAAGGATGGATGAGTTATGTGAAAGATTTGGCTGTAAGAGGGGTGAATACTGAGATAACTGTTATTATATGAAGAAGAAGACAAGTTGTGCCAACCCCAAAATAATTGGTTTCGTCCCTACTAATCCCTAGTCCCAACTCGCCCGCTTTTTTATATGCCTATTAGCGGCAAGGGTACAGTTTGTCGGAAAAGTGCTACGATGTAGTAAATAAATACGTGTCACGTATAAATTTTGCTCCTGATCTATATATAAATATTTTTTAACAAAATAACCTACTTGCAAATAAGTAGGTCAATTAATGATTAAATAATTCATTCCTAGAAATTTTACAATAAGCCTAAGCCTGCACGTGTCCGAACAAAAGAGTCATACATACAATTCAATAACCGCAGTGTCAAAGTCGTCAGAATTGCTGAGCAAACAAGGGCGTACGATGAAGGAAGAATGTCAATTTATGAGTTTTTTAAAAAACTCAGTAGGTAAATCAGTCCCTAATTACTGTTTAAAATAAAATATAGCTTTAATTATTGCACAAACTGTGATTTCTTAGGTGATAGTTTAAATTATTTTATATACAGCCTATGATTTTTTAACAAAGAGCTTTAATTATTGTAAAAACTATGATTTGTAATGACTGAATAAAAATAAATACAAATCCAGCAAGCACTTTTCTTTCCATCAGTACTTTTGCACCTTCTAGCTATACATGTAGGTAGATATATACGCATCGGGCGAGTTGGGACTACGGATCATTCGGGACGAAGCCAAATAATTTAGGATCAGAGGATTATCCGGGTGATGAGATCTTGACTAGAGCACCATTCTTCGTGTTTTAAACTGAACTACATATAACTAGTGAAATGTGGATGTCCCTAGTTCCTGCTATACAATATATGTACATCTCTAATTACCTCTGGGGGGAATATACGCGTGATATTTTTCATGTACCTTAAATGTTGAAAGCTTTAGATACATAATATACATAGGTACACACACAATGCGTCAATGTAGTTAATGCCATGCAATAAGACAGCCTAATACAATTATATAGCTGTTTATGCAGAACTTAAAATTCTTCGTTATGTATATAATATTTGGCTAGTAAGATAACAAACTGCAAACTAATTTGTAAAGGGCTTTAAAACGTGTAAATATCCAAGACATAGATAACCTTTTATGCGCAAATTGTGCTAATTATCTTCTTAAACGACTATAATTATTATGTCGGTCATTTGAGAAACAAAAATGACCAAGTAAATACAATTGTAAGAATAATTATATTATAAAATCACTTCAGAATTCTGCGAAGTGGCAAACTAGTGTATAGATCATCCATGTTTCACCAGTTTAAAGTTCCACGGAATGAGATTAATGCCATGGTAACTGGGTTGTTGAGGTGAGATAGGCAGTCGCTCCATGTAACATTCTGTTATGTATTCAGGTGCATGTATTTGTTTTGGCTCACCTTTAATTTTCATTTATTTTCGTAGGTACATTTACCTACCTAGCTACCTATATTTCCAAGGCCTTTTCGCCATTAAATCATTGCTTTCTGTCAGTTTCTATAGTTTGTTATTGAAAATAAACGCCTTTTTCTTACTTTATGTTAGGTCTCTATTCAATCGTTTTTCTTTAGGTGCAGTACCCCAACAGCGCGTTATTATGCGCAGGCGACGTTTTGACTCCAACTCAGGTTAAAGACTTCCCCTGGGTGACGTGGGACGTGACCCCTCCCAAGTTTTACACTATCGTGAAGACTGGTTAGTATTGTGACGAGTTGTTACCCTTCACCTACCCTTTTGCTGCCTTTGACCACTATAGGGTTTTGTCGCAAAAAAAACTCGACCTATCAAGACGCATCTTTTTTGTCTTGGCGTCGTCGTTTGCAGCGTATACTTTGACAAAGTTCTAAGTATGGTTAAGGGTCTCACAAGCTAATTGTACCTGCTGGTTAAAAAAGAACGCTCAATGATTTACCTACGCGCAGTGCATGTGTAATCGAGGTGTTACCCCCGCGAGTAGCCCGCGCATAGGTATAGCTCGCACTATTACATACTCAAGCTACTTGCACCGTAGTCCGTGTACTTATATCCTAAAGCGAGGTGCTGAAGACAATGTGTACCTCCAAGTGAAAGCTTTCATACACCCGGCAGCCGGAAAATGTTAAGTAAGGGTTTGAGGTAGACCGCACCGCAACGCGTTGCAAGAATCCATCTTCATCACTTTCGTACATTTTCCATGAACTAAAACACAGGGCCGCACTGTACTTTTTATATGAAAATACGTTGCAGTGCGGCCCGTTGCGGCTGTAATGAGTGCTTGGTTTTAGTATGAATTTAAAAAAATCCAGATCCCGATGCCCCATCTCGCGAGAAGCCGACATTTCGCGAGTGGTTACACTGGCTAGTAGTTAACATCCCTGGAGACAAAATCAATGCTGGCGACACCATCGCCGAGTACGTCGGAGCAGGCCCTGGCAAGAACACCGGCCTCCACAGATATGTGTTCCTAGTCTACGAACAGACGTACAGGATGGTGTTCGATGAACCTAGACTTACGAACAGGTCAGTACGGAGATAGAACATGACGTAGGTAATATTGTTATAAGTACAACGGTAGAAAGTCTTTTTACGCGTGGTGAAAATTAGAACTATCTCTGCCATCTTGTTTGGTGAATATAATTTCTGTGACAATATCGCAAATGTTTTCCGACACGGAGCAATGGTAGACCAGTCCTAATGGCCGCGACTTACGAGTTGTAGGTCGTGGGTCGAACCCAAGCAGACATTTTACTTTATGTATTTAATTTCATTAGCACTGCTCTTAAAACAAACAATTCGAAGACGTGATATCCACCAACCCGCACTAGGCCCGCGTGGTGGATTGTGGCCTACTCCCTCTCACAGAAAGAGGAGGCCTGTACAAAGCTTTAGAATTCCGGTGCCAAAAGATCCTTGTAGCACTATACCTAGTAAGAGCTATGCTTGTAGTTTTCCTTCGTGATTAAATTGAAAAGAGGATTATTTATTTCTTGGAGAAAAGTCACCCGACAAACCTCTTAAATATTGCTTTCTTGTTTTATCTTTTGACCGCTTCAGATATTTTTTGGATGTAGAGATAATCGTCTTCATGATTTTCTCTGGATATCCTTTATGACCAGCTAGAAGTGGCTGAACAAATCTAACACATGTTATTACTTAAGCTAAGGTTTCCTTAGAAAGCGGTGACGTCACACAACAACAGCGATCAAAATACAGAGCATTTTTTGACACCTTAATATTAAATAGGTTCCCACCTCTTTCTGAGTACCTACCTAGGTACTGGCGCAACTGAAAGACTTTCATGACGGCAGTTAGACTTCCTGTACATGGCGCCGGAGCCGCACCGGTGCGGTGACGGTGCGGCCCATGCGCGATATTCGTTCGTAGACACAATCATGCTGTCCGGCGCCGGTTCGGCTCCGGCGCCATGTACAGGAAGCCTTATAATAATATGACGTAACCACATTCCTAGGAAACCAAAGCTTTAGGCTGCGTTTCCACCAGAGATGTGCGAGGATGCGTAGCGAGGAATATGCGTGAAACTAACCAATAACATCGCTACATTTTCATAGCTTGAGCTAAGCTAGCGCTGTTATTGGTTAGTTTCACACACATCCCTCGCTAAGCAACCTCGCACATCTCTGGTGGAAACGTAACCTAATAAGGACTTTTGGCGCTTAAATGACGTTGACAGGGGGCCTATTTCTTGGGCACGTCACAATTGCGGCGGTAAGTCCCCTCTTTGAGGAGTGGCTTGAGAGGTGCTGCGGCGTCGACAGCGCGTTGTGTTCCACGCGCGCCTCAAAGAGATGTCAGCATAATTGATGGGGTCCGATAGGGCCGATGCCTGCCGGGGTCGCGGATTTTTCGAAAGAGTTACCGTGGCCCTGGCGCACAGGCAACTGAAGGAACACGGTTGGGTTTTAGTCAGTACGAGTCTGACACACCCTTCTGCTCCGCCCAGAGCGGGAGAGGTCATTTGATGATTTCCCCCAAAAAGAAAAAAAAGGGGGCCTATTTCTAAACGTTTTGTGAAACAGAAGATGGCGGCGTGAGTTCCGATTTTGGTCATGCGCCAAAAGTACCTTGTAGGGCTATAGATACTTATAAGTTAACTGCTTCCCTTCCCAGGTCGATGGCCAACCGTACACCGTTTTCAGTTAGCAAGTTCGCCAAGAAGTACAACCTGGGCGACCCGATCGCGGGCAACTTCTACCAAGCTGAATGGGACGACTATGTGCCCATTCTGTACCAGCAACTCGGGGCCGGCACAAGCGGCGGTCAGTTGTCATCGCTGAACTCTAATATGATCGTACTTTCAAGTATTCTATTGGTATTGATAATGGCACTAACGAAATAAGCATAGATGGAGTAAAACTAAATTTGGATTGTTTTACACCTACTATTTCTAAGGCGAATGTCGCTAATGAAACTCAACGCGGTCACCACATTTAATAGCGTCCAAGAGATGTCAGTGTTAATTGTTTCACAACGATGATGTCACTGACAGCTTTTGAATGCGTTACGAGTATCATTAGAAATACTACCTACCAAAATTGCCATAGAATATTCTATTCTTAACCCACTGGATATGACCGGTGACTGGTGCATTTATTCTAATTTCATATTAAAAAATATTAGCATTTGGTGCATTTGTTATCTTTGTAAGTAGATGATTCTTAATCTATTATAATAAAACTTCTCTTTCGAAATGAATTGCTTTCTATCACGTTTTATTATCCTGCTCGTACCAAATTCTTAACTGGCCAACTTCCATAAGAGAGCCACAAGCAATAGATTACCTAATAATTGTATCATATCAGGCACCTGTCCCACCCATGAGGAACCGACTACTTGTCTATCAACGATATTTCTCACTCAAGAAACGTACACAAGATTGTAGGTTCCAGGTTCGTCAATGACACACGGCTAAGGCACCTGTCCTACCGCCGGCGATTAACAGAAAGCAATTAGAGCTATAGCCTGACCGATACCACTGTACCGCGCCTTAGGTATGCGCGGCGAGGCGGGGGGCGGGACGCCGCACATTGGAACGAAATCAAAAAGTTGTACATTTTATGAAATCTACATACTAATACAATACTTGTATGTCGTGTGACTTTTTTCAGTAGGTAACCCATTACTTTCAAAGTTAAGTATACCTCTTTCAATATTGTATGATTTTTTTCTATACTTATTATTATAATTATATTGCAAAATATAGTCAAATTAAATTTTGTTGTAAGTATGTACAGTCGCCAGCAGGTCAACCTACACGAAACTGTCAAATATTTCCAAATGATTTTAAACCTAAAATGTTGATGGTTAAGTTCAAAATCGTATGAGAAAATCTGACAGTTTGTGTTAACTTGATGTGCTGGCGACTGTACAAAGATATTCCACACCACTTCCGTGACGTCATTTGTTTGTGTCCAAACCAGATTTTCTTATCGGCAGATGCGCTGTCATTAGTGCGACATTAATGACGTGCACCAATCAGAGGGCATTCAATTTGCAGATAGTTGGAAAATTTCTCTACCCTCTCGGTAGGAAACGCCAAATGATGACCTCAGTCTGTTGATACCCACCATTACATACGGACTACCCTTTATCTAATGTTTGTGAAGTTGCGATTTTCGTGGATTTTGGAGAACTAATGATGGAAATACCGCTAGGTGTTTTTTTTTAAACTCTGGAATTGCAGCTTTGATCTCAGGAGTCAATCAGGATTTAATAAAACGATGTAAAACCATACTAGAGAAAATTTCTTCAGGTCACCCATAGCTACAATTAACTTAAACTTAATTAAATCAACAATTAATGAAATTGTACGTTGATTTGTATAATTGGTACTACATGCCTGCAAGTGTACATAAAGTTCTTGCTCACGGAGTAGCTATCATTGAACATTTTAGTTTAGTGCCGATTAAAAAATTATTCGCAGAAGCTGCTGAAGCTCGAAATACGACTTCAGGAGATATCGTATCGAGAAAATATAAAATATATATATATATATAAATATAATAAATATATATCGAGAAAATTCTGTAGAAAGGCTACCAATGAAGATATTCTGAATAATTTGCTAATCAGCTCTGACCCACATATTTCTAAAATACGTCATAAACTATTCCGAAAACACAAAGCCCTCTCAGAAGAAGCAAAATCTTTATTGATTATGACTGAGACATTTGATCAGGCGAACTTAGAGTTTTTAAGAGTAGATTCATCATTGCATAATGAACCCGAATATGACTCTTCTGAATATAAAATGATCCCTTTGTCAAAAAAAGAAGAACGTTTGCTGTATTGGATTAGGCTTAGTGGGGATATCAGTGATTTAAAAAAAACTACTGAACGAATTTGGATGGAATTTGGAACACAGATATTTTATGACCTGAATGTTACTGTAGGATACTTTTGGAACACAGATATTTTATGACCTGAATTTTACTGTAGGATACTTTTGGAACACAGATATTTTATGACCTGAATGTTACTGTAGGATACTTTTTATCCCAGTAGTACGTTCCGACATCCACGCAGGCGAAGCCGGGAGTAAAAGCTAGTCGATAATAAAAAAATATACAGTGATTCTTTCATGTTGGACAACAGGGGCCGAATCTATATGATATCGGAAGACTTTGTTAGGCAACTTGAGCTATTTTTTGATCGTTACAACTTTGGCATACTTATTTTTTTGGACAAGTGTGTGTTGTCCATAAAAATAAATGAAATTGATTATACAAATTGTATGCAAAAATATTTAGCAAAATTTTACCAAGTTTCACCGTCCCGATTTTTTTACTGTCATACAATGAAATGATCCTTACATGAAACGGAGTCTAACAGCAATAAAAAAAAGTTGGCGCACACTTGACCAAAAAAAATAATAAGTATGCCACAATTGTTAAGATCAAAAAAGAACTAAAGTTTTCTAAAAAAGTTTTCTGATATCTCTTATGGATTCCGATTTCCACATGTTGGCCAATTTAAAAGAAACACTCTGTATATCTCCAATATCGCAAAATATCAGTACCAGTCGCAGTACCAGATTAGATGCAAAAATAGGTTAATAATTTGTACTATTTAAATCTTCAATCCGTTGTTGGAGAAAACTTGAGAATTGCGAGATATTCATGAATTTATGTTTTTCTTCATACAAAAATATCTAATTTTCATTAGCATTAAAAATAATAGGTAAAAAGTAAAAGTCACAGAACAATATTATATTGTATTTGTGGCCTACAGCCTCATTTGTGTGCTGCGTTGGCGAGGAATAAAACCACTGGAGATTTATTTCTTCTATATTTAGAGTACATTCACAATAAACTTGATACAACGTTGAATTTAACTTGCGAGTCTAGTAAACTTCTCTAGTTGCACCGAACACTTGGTCTGTTTTGTATCACGTTTCAAATAATTCTGTCTTCGCGCCGTGCGGGCGCCGTCTAATGAACAAATGAGATTCGATAAATTTCTATACCCGAAAGGTTTAGGTAATTAAATAAAGGTAAACAAATCGTAAAAAGGGTTTTTTATAGTTGACACATTCTTGTTTAAAAATACGTCACAACAAAATTAAAGTTATTTGCGATTTATACGATATTTTCCTCTTTTATTAATGTATGTTAAACTTTATCATTTATTCGTAAACTATACTCTTCGTACATGTAATTGCTTGAGCACAATTTTTTTGTTAGATTATAAAATAGTATAATATTTTGTAATCTGTCATTGGAAAGAGCCCAAAAAGACAGGTTCCCTAAACCTTTTAGAACATACAACGAATTAGATAACGTTGCTAGATTGAAGAGTACACCTGTGACGTAGTATGGCAACTGAAGTAGCAGGTATTACGTTTAGTCGGTTAACCAGATGCCTTATAAGTTGTGGATGAATTAGAAAAAATGTTTTATGGTATGGCACGTACTGTATTGCGGCTGCCACCATACCACTGTTAACGCAATTCAATTGAGTTAATATGGGCTCAAGTTAAAGGGTTTGTAGCCGAGAGAAACAATACTTTTAAAATGTCTGACCTAAACATTATTTTGCCAGAGGCTTTAGCTAATGTGACTGCTGAGAATTGGAAAAGTTGCGAGGTTCATGTAATAAAAGAAGAACAGAAAATGTTTAAATTAAACAAAATAATTGATGATACCACTGAACGCTTTATTATTAATGTGACAGATAGTTCCTCAAATTCAGATTCAGAATAGTGCCTTTTATTATGGGACTCAAAATAATATGAAACTAACATTTGAAATAAAAGGTTTAACATCTATGAGTCACGTGGTTTTTTTTGTTTACCTTTATTTAATTACCTAAACCTTTCGGGTATAGTCCTCACAGACTACGAGTACGTTGCTAGTCCTAACTCGGCGTAACAGTATTGAAGGAAATTTCTAGAAGGTCAGTGCGTTTCAACCAATCTGAGCGCTTGTGGGAAAGAGATAATAGAACATTTTCTGTCTCAATAAGGTTGCCAGTATGGAAATTTAAATTACCCGAAACTCTAATAAAAAACTTAAGAGGTGTCAAGGGACACCCGGATTGAACGAAGTTCTATTAAAAATAAAATTAAAAAAGTATATATAAAAAAAATAACTGGCTTGCTTTCTATGAGAGAGAAACAGACAGAGAAACACGCGCACGCCGCACGGCATACAACTATAAAAAAGTGTCGTTACAACTTTTGGTCTTAATTTTTTCCGTCTAGCACCCTTTCGCAACGCGCGATAAGGAACTTCGTTCCAAAAAAAAATACACAATTGAAATCTACTATCAAATACTGTGCGGGTACGTAGTAGATTATTGGAACGAAGTTTTGGAACGAAGTTCCTTATCGCGCGTTGCGAAAGGGGGCTAGACGGAAAAAATTAAGACCAAAAGTTGTAACGACACTTTTTTTATAGTTGTAAGCCGCGCGGCGTGCGTGTGTTTCTCTGTCTGTCTCTCTCTCATAGAAAGCAAGCCAGTTATTTTTTTTTTTTTTTAATAGCACTTTGTTCCATCCGGGTGTCCCTTATGCCTTTTACGGTTAAATAACAATCCAACGTGCGCCGCCGCCGCGCGCCTTGAGCGCTGAAGAATGAGCCTGCATTGCCCCCCCCCCCCCCCCCCCCCCGCGCCCCGTCTCGCCGCGCACATACCTATGGCGCGGTAAAGCGGTATCGGTCAGACTATAGCAACTAAAAACGAGTTGACGAGCAACGAGCAGCGAGTGCGTGGCGGCGACGAGCGATTACACGATAACACGTTTGATAGAGCTTGTCACAAGTCATCTTGTGGTTTTTGTTTTTGCTATAAAAACACGTAACAAAGCCGTCACTTTATTCATATTTGAACAATCAATACTCCAATAATACGGTCACCCAGTGCAGTCGTTAGGGTAGGGTGCGGCTAGGCGCCTGCCGGGGTCGCGGATTGTTCGAAAGAGTTACCGTGGCCCTGGCGCACAGGCAACTGAAGGAACACGGGTGGGTTTTAGTCAGTAAGAGTCTGACACGCCCTTCCGCTCCGCCCAGAGCGGGAGAGGTCATTTGATGATTTCCCACCCAAAAAAAAAAAAAAAAAAAAAAAGGGTGCGGCTAGGCGACCGCCCAGGGTGCCAGAGGTGAAGGGGCGCCGAAAGGGCTGTGAAGCGCTTTTTCACCTCTGACGCCAGCAGAATACTTTTGTTTTAGTTCGTTTAGAGTCAGAAATAAAAAAAAAAAATTAAAGAGCTCTTCGCTTGCTCTTGCATCCGACATTCTCTGAATTCTCAAACATTTCTGCATAAACCCACAAAGTAACTCCTATTTCTTTATGAATGGACAAAAGAAAACCAAGGCGGAGTGCTGAAATTTTTCGCCCCTCTATACTCCCCAAGAGGGGAGGGGGGCATCGCCTAAATTTCGCTCAGGGCGCCTGTAATGTTAAAACCGGCACTGATGTCACCTCCAGTATCTTAGGTAAATTATGATATGCAGCGAGCGTTATATCCTTTCCGGCCTTTCAATGATGTTTAATATTGGTACCTATTTCTCGAAAATACTGCCTTGTTGGTAGCTGCCTCTTTAACTACCTTGCTGGTCCAGTAGTCGCTAATGCTAAGCATAAGGGCCTAGGTTCGATTACCAAGTCGGGTAAAATGTTATTGGGTTTTTCCATCAGGAATTTCTCAGTAACAGCTCGGAGTCTCGATTTGAGCCCGTTTAGTGGCAATAGGCGCGCTCCCTAATGTATGCTACTGAAACAAAACTGGCGAAATGTGGGTGTAAGTACTTAAAGGTACACTTCAGCCTAAACCTTCGGGGATTACAAGGGTGATGTTTTGTTAAGTTTGTTCTCAAAAATAGAAACACGATACTTATTATTTATCATCATACATCTACAGTAATTTCAAATGATGTCTACGGAAAGGTGTTTAATTTTTCCATTGCTGCTTTTACTTCACGATTGAGAAAACAAAATTGGGGATACCTACTAACTCCATTATATTAATTGGGTACTTAAGCCAAGCATACATTAGAGACGCAACGGCCCGCAGTGCAACGCGTTGCATAAATCCCTTTTAAACCCTTTCGTGCATTTTCTATGTACAGTCACCAGCACATCAAGTTGCCACAAACTGTCAGATTTTCTCATTCGATTTTGAACTTAACTACTAAAATTATAAGGTTTAAAATTGTTTGGAGAAATTGGACAGTTTCGTGTAGCTTGACCCCAAATCAAATCAAAATATTTTATTTCACCTAAACCAACATGGGCACTGCAGGCGACTGTACTAACGCACCGCACTTATGGCTATGTATGGAAATGCGTTGCGCTGCGGCTCGTTGCGGCTATAATGTGCGCTTGGCTTTAAAATGAAACTCCACACACATTAAACGAATATACTTATAAAAACAAAAACTATTTACATGGCCGGAGTACTTTACACCAATCTAAACGCCTAGACTCTTGTACAACAGTGGCACGTAGTCGTCGAACTGAGCGCGGTAGAAGTTGCCAGCGACAGGCGCTCCGAGATTGTATTTCTCTGCGAACTTCTTGGTTGAGAAGGCGGCACGTCCGTCGATGGATCTGATGACAAGGAGTTAACATAATAAATATAGTCTGTATTGTGTCGTGTTTAATCTTTCATTCGAACTTTTAGTCAGTAAATAATAGGCGGTACAATTTTACGGCCTCCTAAGTCTTGCTATGACAATACGCAAAGGCGCAATAAATTCACTGTAGCTAATACATTGGTCTACGGTTTTAATGCAAGTTGTGTTAGTAAACGACAAATCATCAAAGTGTTTCAGTCATGACTTAAAGGTATCGTACTGAATTGTTTTTTTATTAGGCTGATAATGTATTTCAAGAAAAATATATATGGCCAATATAACCAACTAATTCGAACGTTCTTTCTCTTTGAGTGACTTATCTTAGTAATCTGGCTTCTACATCATCTCCTAAATTCTATAAGACTAATTTTGAAGAAAATATACGCTATAGATACAGTGTCAAATCACATACCTACAGTTACTTGAAATTATAAGTTAAGATAATCAGTATTTATTTTTGTTTTATCGTGTTTAGATATCGACATCCAGCACGTCTCTGAAATTTCACCAGCTAATTTAATAAGTTCCAGTATTTAAGTACTTACTTGTTAGTCAAGACCTTCTCGTCAAAGCTCAGCTTGCCCGGCTGCTTGTACACGATGTACACGTATCTGTGGATGCCAGTGCCCTCTGGCGGGCCGGAGCCGATGTACCCTGAGAGAACGTCACCCTTGTTGACGTCACTGCCGGGAATGTTGACCACCAGCCAGTGGTGCCACTCGCGGTAAACTGGCTCGGGACCGTCGTAGTTGTCAGGGTCTAATGGAAATTGCAGTGTCAAATTGTGAACAAAACAATATTGGTTGAAGGAGCACAGCTATCCAATGATTTACCGGAGGATAAACCGGAGGAGAAGTATAAAAATATTTAAAGCAAAACTTAAGAAACATGTATGGACCCTGTAACGTCGCCAACACACCAGAGGCAAATCCTAACTTCCTAACTAATATTATAAATGCGAAAGTAAGTTTGTTTGTTTGTTACCTTTTCATGCCTAAACAACTGAACCGATCATCCTGAAATTTTGTATAAACGTTATCAGGTGTACACAAACGGACATAGGGTACCTTTTATCCCGAAAAAAAAGTACTGTTCCCGAGAAAAAAAACAATAACGTTCTTATGATAATAGATGGCGCCACATGTCTTTCGAATCATGATTAAACCCAAATTGATTGTCAAATTCTAAATTAACGCGAGCGAAGCCGCGGGCAAAAGCGAGTATGATATAATTATTTAGATGTAAGCACTTTGTATCTCATTTTAAGTGAACTCTTATTTAAGTTCTTATGAGAAATAAAATATCTTTAAACCTACTAGAACGAATAAGTACAGGATATCGGTCAGTACGTTCATATTTATTGCAAAAACCACAACGCTCATAATTTCTGCGGTTAAATCCAGACCACACCATACAATTGAACACAGTATTTTATTAGCATTTCAAATCTACGAGACTTCTGTGAACAGTGAACTGTCACAACATAAAATCACGCCTCTATTCACTGAAAGGATATGCAGAGGTATTCCAATGAACCTTCTATGGACTTATTATAAGAACGCTAAAAACAATAAAAACCTGTGTTTTCTAGCAAATAAGGTTTTTGTGAAAATACTGTCAGCTTATAATTTATTTGAATATCTGGGAACAAAACACCTGAACTCGAAGATTAATTTTCAATAGGTACCTACCTACCTACCTATGATCTTTTTGCATGAGAACACAGAAAGTCAATTTGCAGTGAATATTTTCGCAGTAGCACGAGTTAAATATATATATATGACGGAGAAGGTATGTCTCTCTCGTTATTATTAGCCATATTTTTAACTACTGTGGGCGTACTATGGGTATTGTCGGTTATTGCGCAATAGAAAAACCGTTTGCAGTTCAAATCAAACTAAAATGTACGATCAAATTAATCACATTAGCGAATCACACACTGTAGGTACACGACACAACTATACGGAACGCGCGACAGTTTCTAAACGTGTTCACTGCTTACCCGTCCACAACAAACTCTGCTGTACTCTGGTCAAGCATTAGCGTTATAGACTCTGTCCAGCGCCACCTGGTGGCACCGGCGTCCCGATTAGTCAAGTCAAACGATTGATTTAACGTATTTCCGACATATATACTCGTATATACATATATATATATACATACTGTTACTGACCTGTGAAGATGAGCGTGTAGAAGCTGTTAGGGTCAGCCTTGAAGGACACGCTGGGCTGTTCCTTCACCTGCGTGGGAGTCAGCTCATTGCCCTGGGAGGCGATCGCGCCACTGGGGTACTTCAACTGGAAGCAATGAAATAACATTAAATGAATTATGTGTTTAAAACGATCTACTGGTTCGTCGGTGGTTGTTAAGCGACTAGTACAGTCAGCAAAAGAGATAAGTATGCAGGACCGCCGGATATAGTTGAAGTTTAGTAAGAAACCAATTCATGTTTTTAAATAAAATAAAAAGTATACAACAAACTGGTCATTTATCAAATTAAATTTCATTTCATTTTGTACATAATCGCAATCACAAGAGTTGAAATGAGCAGGGGCTCTTGACGTTCAAAGATCTTAATGGATTTTGTCATAATAAGTAAAATTCTCAGTAACAGGCCGGAGTCTGGTCCAGCCCAGTTTATATTGGTATTTGGTCCTACTTATTGTATCCTACTGTACGACAATAGATAAAAATAACAGGTAAATTAATTATGTGATAGATACATGGTGCTCACATATTTACAAATATTGAAAAGTAGATGATTTTTATAAAAAAATAACAAGTAATAATTTAGCAACAATCAAGTAATAGGTAATTTACCTTTGACTTTATTATTAATTCTCTGTAACTTAAATACCATACACCATACACCACCATTGTTTAAGTATACCTAGTAAATTAGTTATAAAATACATATACGCATGTTATCGCGTTAACGCGTACGATTTCAAAACAATTCAGCTACATATTTCTTCACTAGGTACCTACTAGTTTTGCTGCACAACATTCGACCTTCTGCATCCAGCTTATCAGTGAAGTCATTTGTATGCATTTTTTTATCTCTGTCGTTCTGTGATTATTTCAGTACACAGTGTTTAATGGGTATTGGATAGGTACCTACTTCATACAAATACCTAACATCAAAAAGCGGGTCACATTCGGGACTTTTGAAGAATTGTTATCAGAACATATCCTATTAAGGCGCTTCCCTGACCAAACGACCTTGAGCGTTCGGTCCTTCTCTGTCCCGTCGCTGAGTCTCGCTCTGTCTCGCTCCCTCCGCACGCTCATAAAAAAAGACAAGTTAAGTTTAAAAATAAAATAAAACGTGTATTATTTAGATTTTTAAATTATCTATCCTTTAGTGTAATCCTCAAATGAATAGAACGTCATCTTTAGCAAAAGATGTATGCAATCAATAATTTTAGTCACTTTTTTACAAGCAGATTTTAGATGTATTTATAACACATAAAAACAAATAAGAACGTGCAATGTGATGATAGGATATCGAACATTAATAATGTGCTTTTAAATGCAGTTTATTACCCATAGTGAATGAGTTAATAGCCTCTAAATAACGCACTATGACAAGGTTTTGGTCGGGGTACCGCCTTAATACAACTTTTATCTGAAATAAAAAATGTTCTGATGGAGATTTGACATTATTTTCTGTACAAAAGACGATGATTTCAAAATCGGCCCTCAGTCTTGTTCCTGACTATCCGGCCGACATTTTATATTCAATCAATTTTTTTTTGCTATGCTTTGTCACGGTTTCTAACAGTTTAGGCATATGAAATGGTGATAAGTCTCTAGAATTTGTTATTAATCATGAGTAAATTATGTATTATATCATTGATTTATATTACTTACATCTTATCATAATGAATGAATGATTGGCTTACAACTATACCTATATTTAGTCAATGTTTTCGCATTTCAGGTGATACGACATACCTAATTTGTACATATTAATTAATAATTAACTTTATTATCTGTAATCTGTCTGCTCGATAACAAGCATCTCGACTTTCACATTTATATGAAAGCACTATTACACTTATTACTTACATAACATTTGTAGAGAGATTTACAGATCACTTCAGATTACTGAAAATGTCCTAATTGCAAAATCCAATATTTGGCCAACCCGGGTAGTGAACCAAGGATCCTACACTCGGCAGTCCCGCTTGCGACTACTATTGAGTTACTAGAACAGCGAGGCTGGGCACAAAGGCACAGAATAGAGGATACCATTAATTACATAAAGTGACAATCCACACACACACACACTACACACACACACACACTACACTCACACATCCTCACACTACAAAAATTATCAGTTTGCGTGTGTGTTGTGTTGTGTGTGTAATTATGTTGAATAGTCGTTGAATGTCGAAATGTTGAATAGTGTGGCAATTCTCTACAAGGAATAAGATCGTATTTTTCGAAATTTCCACGGTATACGGAAAATAGGACTGTTGAAAAGTGTCGAAAAAAGTCGCTTGAAAAGTGGTAGTCATGAGTTGTGGGTACTGGATTCGACATGTGTTTTTATATCTTCCAGTACATTTTCATGTTAGTTTTCTATGTGACCTTGGTTATAAAGATCCATGTCGCAATGTAATTTAATTATGTTTAAGGATTTTTCTTTTTTTACAGAAAACGAAATTTAAAATGAAATTTTACCTTAAGAATAGCTATACATATTAAGAACAGCTTCTTACCTCAATGTTGACGGTGGGTGGTGTCGGGATGACATCCGGCACTATCTTGCTCGCCTCAAACGCTTGTGCTACCAGGGACATGATGACTGTAACGCGAAAAAAAATATTAGAAAAGTATAAGTAAGTACCTGCATTGTAGAATAAAATAGAATAGAATATTCTTTATTATGTACACCAAAAACATTTTTAGCAAAAAAACAACTGAACTCCAAAAAAAAACACTAAAAGACGTGAAAAATAACTTTAATTTCGGAAGTCGGTGTCTTTGGTTTTGTATTTTCGTTTTTGGCCACCGACTTCCGAAATTAAAGTTATTTTTCACGTCTTATAATGTTTTTTTTGGAAGTCGGTTGTTTTTTGCTAAAAAAGTTTTTGTTTTCACTATTTAGTTGCGGCACCTACTCCACACAAATTCGTATACCACTACTTGGTATGTAAATAACAGTGACAGGAAATTATTAACACATCATCAATATGAGCTAAGTGGAACAAATATGCAGTATAAAGGATAACTCATTTTTGAGTTATCCTTTATACTGCCAGACCAGTAGTTTTCTACTGGTCAGACTTTGATCAAATTTAAATGAGACCACATGTGAAGCTCCAGCTATCAAAATAAAAAAAAGAATCATCCAAATTGGTTCACCCAGAAAAAAGTTCTGAGCTAACACAAATAAAAAAATAAAAAACATACAGACGAATTGAGAACCTCCTACTTTTTTTGAAGTCGGTTAATAAATATTACAGATATTTAATATAGACATTTTACATAGGGTGATACAATAGGCGGTCTTATCGCTAAAAGCGAACTTTTAAAGACAACCTTTGGATGAATGATTTCCTTTATTGGTAATTGTACACACGGCTACATATCAAACTATAATTTTCAGTATAATCTGACCTCTTATAGTACGGAAATCCTATACAATGCGAGATCAGCTTATACTGGAAATGTATAGCTTGATATGTAGGCGTGTGTACCTCCAAAAACACAAAATATGGTACAGGCACTAGGCAGAGAGTGTAGGAGCACATTAATGATTCGCTATTATTTTTCTTTTATCTTTAGACTAGACTTCCAATCCACTTCCAGTTATATTAGAAAACCATGGACTAAAGTTTTGTAAATAACCTAGGAGTAGATTTTATTAGATCCGTAGCAGTAGGGTCATTGCGTAACACAGTAACAGTAGGAATAGCTTTCCTTTTGACAGTTCAACAACATTCGTTGCGTTATTTACGTTGTTGAGCAGACAAATTTTTCGAACATATGAAGCAATGGATTAGCAATGGGCATCAAAATGATTTAGATTGTGATTTATAGTGTGTTACGCAATTAGGGTATTGTATAATAATACATCTACTGAATGGAAATCCATGAACTACCTAAACATCTAATTCAGTCATAATTTTTTTTCTAGTTTTACTGATTCGAGTTTGATGAAAAAAGTGCTACAATTCATATAAGTAGGTACCTATAAAAGGTTGCCGCCATAACATGCGAATGCAAACTGCCAGTTTGGACTAAACAGATACCTAAGTATGTATCTCCTTTCCAACGAAAAATAATCATCAAAATCGGTTCATAAACGACGAAGCTATCCGCGAACACACATTAAAAAAAAAATGGTCGAATTAAGAAACCTCCTCCTTTTTTGAAGTCGGTTCAAAATATAGAAATAAGCATTCAATTGATTGTTTGATTGATTCAAGAGGTGTTAAAAAAAAATATGCAAAAATCCTACCTTTTCTCACGGCTGCTTCAACAACACTGAATATAAAACTTCATGAAAATCGCATAACACCAATATGATTTTACACACAATCGGTTTCTCAGAACCAAACTATTAGCCTCTCTATCATGTCCCGTTTAACAGAAAGAGACAGAGCATGGTGTACTCTCAATGCATAAACGTGACCATTTGGTACTCAAGATTAATGACTGCTGATAAAATTTATGATAACCCTGACATTGTCCTTTTAATTTGATTACTTGTTTAAATAAATGTATAAAAAGTGTTCTTAATCACATAATTATATCATTGTTTATGTATTATGATAATATTTGGCAATGACAAAGATGTTTTAACGCTATTATGTCTGTTAAATCATAAATGATTTTATTTCTGTAAGTAGGTTTGTACAAACCCTTTTACACGTCAATCATATTTTAAAAACTAGATGAAGTCGGCGTTTCCTATCTGACTACTCTGAGAAGAAGGCCGAAACGAACTCAGTAACAACATAACACACACATAACATCACGCCTGTATTCCCCGGAGGGTTAGGCAGAGGTGTACCTATAGTACACCCACATTTCGCCAGTTATGTTTAAGTCCCATGTAATAGGGGGCGAGCCTATTGCCATCAACCGGGCACAAATCCAGACTCGGGGCTGCTACTGAGAAATTCCAGATGGAAAAACCCAATAACACTTTGCCCGACCCGGGAATCGAACCCAGGACCTCATGCTCAGCAGTAACGCTTGCGACCACTAGACCAACGAAGCAGTCAAACACAGTCTCAGCCTCTTTTAAAGTCCAGGCAAAATCTTGGTCAGATCATGCATGTGAAGATCATGTAGATTTGTGTCTGAAATGGTCTTTTGAGGAAAAACCACATAGATTGAGTGGACCTGTGTGTTAAAGTATTATGCAATGTAAGATCGTAAGATGACTAGTCTTTTCGATCTTATTCTCTCTAATTTCTCACTCCAACAGTTCTTGGATATTGGTTTACGCCACTCGACCATCTGAGCTTGGGCCGTCCTCGGCTTCTCGGACCAACCGATTTACTTTCAAGTAAACGTAAATAGATCATAATGAAGAAGTAAACTCGACCAGGCCCATCTGCGCCTGTAAGGTCTTAGATGATGATAATCCTTTTCGATTTGGTCGAAAACACTGTATCAAGACAAAAGGTTCCCGCAGGCAGGCGCGACGTGACTCTTGTAGAACAATTTCCATTTAGTTTTCATATAAATTGTTCTACTAGAGTCGTGTCGCGCCTGTTTGCGGGAGCCTCAATTTCCATGAGTTTTTCATAGAAATTGTTCTACTAGAGTCGCGTCGCGCTGCCGCGTAGCGCATGTTTGTGGGAGCCATAAATGTAGAGCGTCGCTTCATGATGCGTTGCTGACTCCTCAATGCTGCAGCAGTCAACCAGTTTTTCTTCTCAAGTGTGTCTTGTCCCTGTCGTCCTGACCTGTCAAAACTGGGGTGCATTTTTATATTGGGCAGGGTTTACTAAAGGAGACAAAGCAGTTCAAAGTTCTAATTATACTATATGAATTTAATTATACCTGTTTTAGAGGGAGATAAATAACAGTAGAATCGCCGTAAATGGAAGTAATCAAGTAGTCGATACAAGATATCGTAGTACCTGTGGGTAGAAGGGGTTTTAATAGGTAGAGAACCCCTTTTGAAATTGATATTCCGGGGAAAGTATTCATTCTCTAGATACCTACTTATTTTGTCCACCAAGCAACGTGGCTTAGTGGTATAATTTTCAGGCAACAATAGTTTTTATTTTAGTATCATAAAAAAGGCCCCAAGAATAGTTCTCGGAACGCACTTCAAAATCAGCGACTGTTACCGTCTTTTCTTATTTAAATGCGACATTATAATTATTAATAGTGTTAAAGGAAAGTTTTGGAGAAACGGTCTACGTTTGCTATTTAGAATCTACGCATCTTTATGATTAACTAGTTATCGTGCCTTTACTAATGATCAGCAGGGAGAATTAATAAAAACATTAAAATATTTTTGATAAACAAACATTTTATTATTTTTCAAAACAAAATCTAAAGAAACAAGTAGTAACAACAAAATAAATCAAACGGCGTTATTATTAATCCACACACAATAATTAATACAAATAAACTTATTCGAAATATATCTCTATGCGAATAATTATTATGCCAAACTAATTATGACTTTTATTCATATAATAATACTTACAGTAGTTACAATTTTATAACTATGAATTATATTAGTATTCTAACTATTCTTACAGAAAATATTTAAACACTCTTTAGATACGAATTATGATTAAAATGGAAATTTAATTACATAATTTTCTATACACATAATATTATTAAACTTCTATTATAAGTTTGACAAATATGCTTCTGCCTAGGTTACACAAGCGAATCAACCACACGAAGGAGACCTAAATCTTTAGAAATGGCATATAAGCTTTTTTGATAGAAAATTACCATATCATTTTATTTTTATTTCAAAATTTTGACAACTAGTATACCACATTAGTTATATTCACGACTTCCAATTTTGAAAATACTTATTTTCGTTACTTAAATACTTTTTCTATGGAAATCTGGAGACCTCCAAATTTTGAATTCAATAACATCAGATATTTTATCAAAAACCTAGGTAGGTACATATAGTTGTAAGATTGTTAGAGACAAAGTAAATTGTGAACGTGATGGATATAATTACAGAAGATAACATGCGTTTAGGTCAGATATTTTATTAATAACGATATAGCTGGTTTCATAATTCTACATAAAGTATAAACAATGATAGACATATTTAAAATAGAGATAAGTATTGTAACGCTCATGAAAATTGAGATTAAAGAAAATAGTTACTTTTCACTAACTCATGGAATATATTAGGAGAAGCAGTGAACTAAATATAGACGTACTCGAACAAAAAATATCGATCAAAATATTGAAGCCTATATTGTCGTTACTGTCTATAATATATATTCGTAAAGAATAAATAAATAACAATAAATATTTTTGTCGAATAACCATGATTTGCCTGAAACTGACCGACAGCAATCTCTCACACAAAGATTGGTGGCATTTCATAATATCAGCGCAACAGAGGGACTTGTGAGTTGTAAGCACACAATACTATAATACTAGTTACAATTCACGAACGCGCGTCAAACATTGCAATTTAGACCTTAGAGGCAATACCCGTATTTTTAAGAACGTTCGCATTCTAACCTCAGTCTCAATCTGTGTCAAAAATACCTCTAAACTCCCTACATTTGGACAAGTTCGTCTAAACTCCCTACATTTAGACAAGTTCCTCTAAACTCCCTAAATTTTGACAAGTTCCTCTAAACTTCCTACATTTTGACAAGTTCCCCTAAACTTCCTACATTTTGACAAGTTCCTCTAAACTCCCTACATTTTAACAAGTTCCTCGAAACTCTCTACATTTTGACAAGTTGTCTTAAACTCCTTACATTTTGACAAGGTCCTCTTAACTCTCTACATTTTGACAAGTTCTTCTGAAATCTCTACATTTTGAGAAGGTCCTCTAAACTCCCTACATTTTGTCAAGGTTTTGACATTAATTGTCGCTGAGATGAGATTGCTACTAGAGTTTGAACGATATTTCTTAGGGAAATTGTCCTCCCTATGACAGTGACTTATGAGTTTATGAGTCACTTGAAGCGCGCTGGTGAATTGCAAGGCTACGTCTATAACATTGTCAAATCACGACAAAATTGACAAAAATATTTTGATATAATATTTATGAGCACATATTATCACAGAACGTGATCAACTTTCATCAACATAAAATTAAACAAAACTTTATGATTGATATCGACCTCATTTTTTTTGCGAAACATTGAATTTATGACTTAATTTATATCTGTATATGTTACAACTTTTATCAATCTTGTCGTAATCAAATATTTATGACATTTCATGACATAGGTTTGACTTGTCTTTCTCAACTGTCAGATCAGAATCAAATGATATTACAATTTTAATGGGATTTACATAAATATAATTATTTATACATATTTTAATATTACTTATATAGTTAATTTTTAAACTAATATATACATTTATGTTTATTTTAATGGCGAAATGGGATTTAACATCCAAGAAGCATAAAATACTGAAGATGCAAAAGCCGTTAGTTCACTAGCAGATATTGTAGACAAGCAATCTTTGAACAGCTTTAAAATGAAAAGGATAATTACGAAAAGTAAACATTAAATTACACATTCATGACTTGAAACGCCATTTTAAATTATATTTACACAGAATTCCCGGCCTGACCTCCTCGTTGTTTAAACTTTACAAATTAACGTTGACCGACGATATCTACAATCTATTGTTACATTGAATAATATTCTTATAATCAGTCAGTCCTTGGATTAATATGTTAGATATAATCGATGAACTGTGGCTGATTTCACTAATATCCGATGAATTTAGCCTCTCGTGGATTATTAGAAATAATTCCATCATCACTAATAGATATGACGAAATAAAAGCTAAATAAATCAAGATCATTAGTAAAATCAGGCCAGTTAGCATTAAAATCAATATCAGAAATAATCTACACAACTTGGACGGTAGCAAAAGCGCTGAATGTTACTTTCTTTGGTGGTTCCGCACTGCAGGTCCTGACTACCGACCTCTTTGCTCCATCGTGACCATTCATCTTCAGCACTGGCTTCAGATTTGCCACGTCGCCGTGAGATTGAGCCTTAAATCTACCAATCGTGTTGCTAGGATTACCCAAATCTCTTAATTTATTCGTCAAGCCAGTTATTCTATGCGAAATGTTTGTATAGTTATTCTTTTTCGGATCTAGCTGCTGCTTTTTCGGTTCACTTAACTTCATAGGTATTTCCAAACTCTGTAGCGAAGTGTATTTCCTGTGGTCTGTATTTAACAGGTTCCTCTTCATGTCTGTGTTTGGTCGTGGCAGCCGTGGCGGTCGCTGCAGGAAGTTGTTCGGTCTAAATGGCATGGGCGTTAGTTTTGGCTTCTGTTCGCTCGGCATTCTGTAATACTGGGGTACTGGTTCCAATCTTTGGGGTTTCCGTAGCGTGAGTGCCATCGCCATCTTTGTTGGTCGTGCGAGGCTGTCGAAGGCCGTCGTCGAAAACTGGGATCGGCTGCTCTTCCACTCTTCGCGGTCAGACTCGTAGCCAGTCACTGAAATTAAGAAACAAATTGTTTACATACTTGTTACATATTTCATGATCCTACACGCAATAGAAGAATAACATAAATTTATTGAAGACTTGTAGTAAGTACTGAGCAGAGCATAACTGTTTGCTACCAACCAAGGTGGCTCTTCACCAACATTTAACGCAAAACACTTATTTAAACAAATCGTGCTTAATTTTCAGGACGGTTATACGTGGTTTTAGAAGGACCTTCACTTCCTACATTAAAATAAACGAATGTATCTGATACCTATTATTATAATAAGTACGAGTATTAATGAGGCAACTTTAGGCCCATAATTATATGTTAGAACTGCGTAATTCGTGAGTATGTAAATAAGTCTGAATTAGATGCAAGCGTTACATCAGCTGTTCGTTTGAATTCGGAACACGCACGTGCTTCCGTGCTCCCGCGCATACGAATCTGTTTCGTTTCAAGACATGAGTGATGGAGATGACCTAGCTGATCACATTGCAAGAATGCCGCTGTTTACAGGAAAATGTTGAATTTTGACGTTAATTTAATGATTTCTTTGTTTGTACTAAGACAGCAGGAACTCTAGATGTTACAAAGATGTTTGCTAGATTTTAGAGATAAGTTTAATACACTTTACTAAGACGACGTCTACAAACCTACTCTTATGTATTTTCTAGCAGACTTCCTTACTTTCTAATCACATCTGTGAGATGAACACAAGCTTAGCTCGTTAGACGTGGGCTCCATTCATAATTAAAGACAAGACAATAAGAATTCTGAATTATTAGCCTACTAATATTTTTTGCTGAATCTAGTTAATCACCTTTTAAACAGAATTTACGAGTATGTTTACTACTTGGGCTTTCTGCTCTGGTGCGTGTAAATGAAGTCTTTTGTCTTACTTTGGTACTAACAATACCTACCACATATATCTTGTAGTCTTTCATTAATAAGCCATCTGTACTAGTTTTCAAACCATTGACTGTTGTTATCATCTGAATAGATGATTTTAAGAATCAGATAATTTAAAAGTTAGATCTAAGATAAGATCTGAATTCAAAATGACAAGGTGATTTTATTGTTCCCTAACATAGTTTAATCAATGTTAAACACAATATTGCAGATGAAGAAAGGTATTTATTATTCGATATTGTTGAGTACAGTTGGACGACAGCAGGCAAACATTGGCCAACGCGAAATAAAGGAATTGTCAGTATACAAACTTAAAGCTCAAGCATTTTGTCTAGAAAGTATTATTTCCAAAACTATATCAACTGTTGCACCTCAGCTGTATCAACCGTTTTCTGTATACAATATTTAAAATGGAGATTATTTTGGGAATATCACAAGGGACTTTACTACGTCCGCATCTCTTAACCTTCCATTTTACTCGTCACTTAGCATGTTATTATAATATTAAATGTTCATTTATTTCGCAAGTTTGCCTTCTGAACTCGACCGGTACACAATGCGGCCTTCAAATTAATGGATGAATTTCAATGCGGGAGTTGAGATGAGCTTCGAAATCCAATCAGTGGGCTACAACTAAAATTAAAATAAAGCCTTGATATTTGGACTGCATTTTTTGGAATCTGTGCCAAATTCCACATTGATAATGGGTTGGTTTGAAAATTGGTAGATGTTACATAAATCATACGCTTTTGCGAAGTGGCTGATCTGAGCAGAACAGAGTTTAATGTCAAAAACAAAATGATTTTTGTAATAAGTAAAGTAAACTAAAAAATTATTTGCATAGATTGCAGGTACAGTAGATAAGATGTGACAGTTAAAATATGGGTGATCCTTGTACAACCTACCTTATATTAGGCATGCAACATTATTAGAATATGAGAGAAATAATATAAAATGAATGGCAATGATGACACAGATTAGTTATTTTTAAGAGAGGTATTACACGTGAACGGTAATGGTTTGCAGATTAATGGTACAATTGAAGAACGTAGACATATTTAAATAGAGAGCAAGGAACAAGTCATAAAAACATCTAGAAATAAGCTGAATATATTGGTGAAATCACATAAAGTGAGTTAAAGAATTGAATAAATAAAGACCTTAATGTTGCACCAAGATCGTAAAAACGTACCGTTATACAGTAACATAAAAGGACTACTATTTTATAGCTTTATTCAAGTACCCGCATTCTGAGCATCTACACTTATATTTCCAGTAAAAGCTGACCTCGCGTCTTCCGTCTGGTTCTTTTCGTATTGAAGCACGGTACATCTATATATATTATACTATTTGTGCCCAGTAGGTGGCCACGTTTATTGCAGGGTCAGCAGCGTTGTTCAGATCGTCAAGAGTGCAAGTGAACGGACATTTGGGACACTCCAGCAGATGGGACCATCGATCGTTTGATTGAGATCAGCGCACTTACACTGCTTTCCGTACAATGAGAGGTCAGCTTATACTGGATTACATAGCTAGTTTGTATGCGGATAAACTATTCTATGGCTTTAGATACTACAGATGATATAGATAAGGAAAAGTTAAACGACAAACTATTTATTATATTAAAATAAAACCTTGATTAAGTTGTAACTGAACATGGCCGTTATATTGATACTTGGAACGTTATGCATAATATTATTAAATACTACATCTACAGCCTTAAGGACGTCTCTAGTGTAGAGTACATTATAAAACTTTCAAATGGTCCATTTAAAATTATGTTCTAAGAAGTATGTAGTCAGTTACTAAGATCAAAGGTTTAGGTTTAGGTGTTACAATAAAATGAAGTGCGAGTTAGTGGAGGGAATCTTTTCAAGAATGGTCTAAGATGATCAAAAGTGATCTTTTACTGAAGATTTATAGACACTAACAATAACTCTTTTTCAATGTAAAGCAGAGCTATGTAAGGCATATAGAATTAAATGGACATGTCTTGGAAAAATGAAACTGCAATTAAACCTCAAAAACAATTAATTCGATAGGCGAATAGATTCTCTGAATCATGATAATGAAAATCATAATGTTCATAAAATAGGAAAAATGAAATAAAAGATTGTTAAATGTAACAAGAGATCAGGGTTACAGTAATTGTATATGTTACATTATCCGACCATGAAGGGCAGGTTCGATTCCCGCGCGTCTCACTTTACTCCTCGCTTCCGTAACTACTGGCAACTGTTGCATGACATTCTGTGTCACTGGAATTATTAGATATTATTTATTGTCCACGACTTCGTTTACATCAGTTTACATAGACCTGTTAGGCTCAGTTGGACTCCACCCAGGCTTCCAGAAATCCTTTAATATTGCCTTTATACTCTCTTGTTCTACCTGAACTGTTTCTATGATGTTTGGTATTGCCCACTTTGTTTTTCTCATCCTATTATTCACTTCCTTTTCCATATAAACCCTAATTTTAATTTATCTATCACGTTAACTCTTTATAATGAATATATTCCAGATTTATTTTCTCTCCGTTGGCTATGGCGTTGTTTAGTTGCTGTACTATTGTACGCTACCTCTTAGTTAGTCACAGAACTGTTCTATTTGTACCTATTTGAATTTCTAAACTAAGTCTAGCTACAGAGTAAATGAATCATTAAGGAATTGCTTTACCCCTTTCACTTTGTGGTCAATATGGCTGACTAATTTTGGCCAGCGACATTTTTGTCTGTCAAATTTTTAATTTCCACATCCGTATTTGCTCTTTACGCAATGTTTTATGCTGTTTTTTTTTTACCCTTATAGTCGTCATCTTAACAATCTGTAGGGATCGTAAGGTGATATCAGGCCTCAGTTGACCCGCTAGAGGGCCATAACAATAGAAAATCAATTGTGCCTCATTAGCGATGCTTAATGAGAGTGTGGTACATATGAATGGAGAAGAAAACCTGTATTTATATTGATGGTTCTTTATTTAACTTCGTCTTAGGATATCTTGTGTTTGATTATCCAGAGGAGCGCCACTTCAAGTAAGTATTTAAAAAGTAATAAATTAATCAATCTCTAAATTCTACCCTCTGCAATCCAAATCTGAATACGTTTTTTGGTCTCGTAACACCAAAACTTTACGATGGGTTTTCTGCCTACAAAAAGGCTTATATGCAGTCCAGAGTTCAAGTCAGTTATTAAAATATTTACTACTTAAATGACGGGTAAAATTTCTGTTGTTTTCAATGTATCTTCTATTAAAATACGCCCAAACAATAAGCACATTTAAAAGTAGTACGTGCTTATGTAAAGTACATTTAAATATTGGAAAATAAAGGGACGTTTAAATATAGACTGTTGCATGCCTACACGTATCCATTACCTAATAAAACTTGATGATAATTCTCCTATTTGTACTAAAATCCATTCTTTATTGCTATTGCTTCAATTAACAGCATTCTCTTTCACAATCAGAACCTTATGTTTTACACAATAGGGACTATAATACGATCACTAGTCGCCTTTGACATTTGCAGTACCTTTGGCCCATTGTGGTATGGACCAATCAGCAATAAGCGGTTTTGCAAGCTAAGGTACTCGTACTTGGATTTTGACAGATCTCAACATACAGACATCAATACGTAATAAAACAAGTAGGTACCCTACATATCTACACTAATAAAAGAGGTTGTTTGTAAGTTTGGATGGTCATCTCCGAAACTACTCATCCGGATTAAAAAAATATTTCACTTATAGAAAATTACACTATTGCCACACGGCAATACTGTAATTTTCTACTCAACTATATAAAAAAATGTAACTATATATATCTAAATATATCCTATAGCGAGTGCTATAGGATATATTTTATGGCACAGTTGGCTACCACGTGGACGGAGAAGCGGGCAGAAGCTAGTTTATCATATACAGAGAAAATGTGACTGTAAATGCAATATGTCAATCATTTTGTCTGTAGTATCTACGGAAGGGTGAGGCTTAACAACTACTTTGTCTCTCGAAATACCAAGTTCTTATCGTTTTCAGGCTGTTTTTAGTTTTAGTACAAGGTGTGGTAATGTCTAGACGTCTAGAGCTGCTAACGACAGTACTATGCTTATTTAGTTACGGTAGTTGGTTGTGACGAGGTGTTAATTCGTTTAGTAAGAACATAAATGGATCTTCAATCTTCTCTAGTGTCGTTTTGGGGTATTATGTACTTTGTTTCATCTTCATCTTCAATAATATAAACCGTCTCAGTTCTAAAAAAATATTTTTGTTTTAAGTATGAGCAGTCCTAATTAATGCAATGCAACATAAAATGTGACACAACCACTAGGCGAATTTATTTCATCTTGTGTCACGTTTCACTAATCAGAACCCGGCATTAGGATATCTACTGTTTAGCATTTGCGTTGTCACTTGTCCTTTAGTTCTCCACCAACCTCCCATTAAACCTATGGACTTACATTCACAGGAAGTGCTCCATCAAATGGCAGACTAAAACGATCTACAATTTTATTAGCCTCTACATTTCTTAGCACCGTTACTGTTAAAGATCCATCAACTTTCCCAGTATAACTGGTGTTTGTCTTAACGCAATCCTCTTTTACGAGCCTGTCCTCGTCTGTGGGTTGCACAAACGGTTGAAACTGACAAGCTGACATCGGTGACACGGATGCGTGTCAGTTACGACTGTTTGCGGTTGTTCCGTGTGTCTTACTTGGGGGTTTCACATGTGTCTGACTGTGTTTAATTACTTTGCTGTTGAATTTGGAAGGAGGCAAAGTTAGCCAATCTCGTAGGACAGGTATTATTTGATTAACCGATTTTTTACTATTGAAGCGATAAGTGGCTCTACTAATACCGCGATCGGATCGTGATCAAATTCTTTATTCTGATTATTAAAATCCTTTACCTAGATCTTTGGAACACATCCGAGACGCAGGTAAAAGTGTACACTAACCGTTACGGGAATGATCGTTTTTGGCTCAACGTTTAACCATTACAGCGATCAAGATATTGATCTTAATCACACCGACAGGTGATCTGCTTAAGATCATTGGATCTTAAGCAGATTACGTGTCAGTTTATCCTGGTTCATGCTCAAATTTAACTGTTTCTTGAATTTATGTTTTATGGAATTATCATAGAGCGCAAAGATTCATATTCCTATTCTGGATTTCTATGCCTAATATGAATACTTCACTACACAAGCCTCTTTATATAACTAGTATCAACATAAGGGTCGGGTTAGTTGCACACACGCTGATTGCAAGACTATGATTAGCTACGCTAAGTTCAGGCACGTGACTGGACCATGCGAGTCTATACGATAAGCCTTATTGGGAAGTAGGGACTGATTATAAGATTACTAAATTATCTTTTGCAAAATATCTAGCCATTGCAGTGTACGATTGGAGCGTGTATTTCCGTATGTAATTTAACGCAAGCTAAAATATGACTCGAGAATGTATAATAATTGTGTTATTAAAACAGAAACTACTATCAAATCATTTAATGTTGGTCTATAGGTCATCCATAAGGAGTAAAATACCTTGTGGAAAGAAAAAAGGCTAATGACATCAAAATGCGAAAATCTATTTTCCCAAAAGCTTGTATGAGTTTACATCCAGGGTCGACAGACGTTTCACATAAAATCAGTAATTGACATACTATTAGTAGATGGTGAGGAAAATCGACATGAAGCTACCAATCTTAGAAAAAAAGATATACCTAAGCTACATATTACAAATGATTCTTCGTTTAACGACCAATTATTACCTACCTTAGTTGAAGAAATTATAAGGATATCTAGCCAATAAGGAATTGAACTATGTAGATAAAGAAAACTATGATGACATTTTTTCTGAACCGATCGAAATCTAAAAATAGTAGACCGTTTAAATAGCGCGTGATCAAATTACAATTCAACAGAAATCAATACACGAACAAAATATTTTACGTAAATCAATCTACCATGTCAATTTGGGCCAAACAAATATTACCTATTCTTAAGCACCCTTATGTATATATTGGCTATATATAAACAAAGCTAATTGTTTAGCCACTGACCTTAAAGAAATATGCCGTGGAGTGGTTTGCGTAAAAACAGATAATTGATTAATTTCACTAGTTGAGAACTTGTGAGAACCAACGTGGTATAAAGCTTGCAATAAAATACAGAAGCATACTTATTAAAACAACAACGAGGAAAACGTTTTGATTGATACATCGGATGCATCTGAATCTTGTAAAGCTAGAGAGTTCGTACTGTTTATGGCTATCGTGAAAGTGATCGATCTTTAAGTAGTAAATTATTCGCATACAAGAGAATAGAGATCGCAGAAATAGGCAGGTCAGCGTCAATAGATTTAAAAAAAACTCACAATTTACCTCATATGACGAAACTGTTTGACATCCAATATACACACAGCTACTACTTGTCAAAAATGATTACACTTTGACTTTGATAGCATTAGCTATGAACGTAGAATATCTATGTATCTATCTATTTAGCCCGTAATGTCCAACTGTTTGGCAAAAGCCTCTCAAAGAACATGGTCCAAAAAATAAAAAAAGAATAGTGGTGACACTCACATTAGATCCGTTTAGCATACATTCTAAAAAAGGTCTATAATATTTACACTAAAACAAAAAGCCACATGGGTATTACTTATTTCGTGATATGTAAGGACGTCAAACTAATTTGCAATAAACGTGTGTCCAACAACAATCTAAGCTCTAGCAAAATACTGACACAATAAAGCACGACTAGTTTTCTCACAGCCACAGCTGCGCCAGCGCAGGTTCGTGTCTTTCTCTCATTGTTAACATTCAACGATTCATTATTGCCGAAGACCACTAACTATTGCGAGGAATAATCAAATATAGTGACTTTATGATGAAACCCTGAATTTTGATAGATATTTTAATGGCTTCAAGTTCTAGGCATAATGGAGGCTTAAATTTAATTAAAGCTTGGTTCACGCGACCTTCCGACCACAGGCCTATTACGCATTATATTACCATAATGCTTATGTTACTAAACAACATCCTAATTACGTAACACACTATCTATCACAATCTGAATCATTTTGAAGCCTATTGCTAATCCATTGCTTCATATGTTCGAAAAAATAATCTGCTCAACAACGTAAATAACGCAATGAATGTTGTTGAACTGTCAAAATAAAACTCATTCCTACTGTTAGTGTGCTACGTAATACCCCGCTGCTTATTAATTGACTAATTGGCGTGTCTGAAGTAAATTCAATAAAGTATAAACCTCGAAAATTATAGATATTTCAACAGACATTTCGTAGTAGGTATATTCTCAGCAAGCACTTTATTTGGAGCTTTTTTGGTCTTGATCTCTCCTCAAAGGATTTGTACTTCATAAGACACAGTTAAACGATTATTCACATCACATCAAACACATCGGCACATCCTTCAAAATAAAACTTTGCTCTGGTCTCGAAATTTTCACAACTGTTTCCAAAACTGATTGGTTAAATTCGAGGCTATCATAAATATAGGCTTATATGATACCGGATTTCGAAAATAAAGATTCAGAGACCATTCATATCATATAATAAGCACCAGAGTGTTCAAAAGAATTTATCGGTTTGATAGTAATATTTCCTATGTTGACAACTTTTCATTTACTGACAACCGCTTACCTAAGTCTGTCTGACGGCATGGCATGTTTATTTTTAGAACTCAATATATTCACTTGACGATACCAGTTGACGCATCGTGACAGTACGTAACACCCTATATGGAAATTTTCAATACATAATTACCAAGTATATGTGTCATCCCAACTCGAGGTGTTGTAATAGTGACGTCGGTAACTGTTGATAAATCGGTTCCGCCAATCACGGCGCCTGCATTTGATTAGCCCTTCGTGAGTAATTTTAAGTTAACGCAATGGGCTTTGAGATTTTTGACTCGCGTTTTTTTTTCTGTAGGATTATGCATGTCTTACAAAAGGAAGATCAGCCAATTTACTGTTAAACTGCATAATGGAGATCTGTCTGGTGTTTAAATGCTTATAATACAGTCTAATCTACGTTTTCTCTCACTAACAGCATATTTGTCAATGGCATATGGGCAATGGTGATCACTACAGTCAAATCAATTTAGAAAATAAAATTTAAATTGCCAGTTTTAACCGAAGAAGCTATGTTTTTGTTATTATACCTGATGATTATTTGGTCTACCAATATTGAAGTTACATTACGGAAAATTAAGAGCTCAAAAAAAAAACAACTGATATCTCCGGTGGTCTCATTAAAACATATAAACGTACGACTGCGACCTATGAACTACCGCCATTAGTTTTTATCGACAACAACAAAGACTGGGTCGATCGTGATGCGGCTTCTAAACAAACCTACGTGGTACGCAACGCTGTCCATACGATAGTGCAACGTAATGACTTAAACACTGCCCATACCAAACAGTACTACATAGTCGCACGTAGAACTTTGTAATAGATTGCGAATCTAGGATTTGTGGGGATATAGAAGAAAAATTATCATTGAAAAGTTTTTTAACTACGTTGGTCTCAGATTAAGTATATATAAACTTTTTATTTTATAGAGCTTTCTGTGTTCAATAAATTAAAATAGTGATAAAAACAGCTGTATTCAAATTGGACTGAAATCTTCAAAAATTTCTTCATTTTCCTCCAAGACTCAAGAAGATAAGAAAATCTGCCCGTTCAAAAAGGCATGCCAAAAACACCACAAGGCTAAAATGTTTCTATGTTTAGGAACGCGCAACTGGTAAATCATTTGTATGGACAAAGTAACAATGTCTAAAATAAGGTAATTCTGTCCTATTTAAAGACCCATCAGACACTTTGCAACGAGTTTATTACATGTTTTAAAGATGAACTCAGAGTAACTTTGTCCATACAAATGGTTTACCACAATGACACAGTCAGAGATGTAACTGCAAGTGAATGACCGCTTACGCAAACACGATAGGCAGCAGTGGCCTTGACTTGTTTACGTTTTAATACAACACAAACAGCTATTTCTGTAAGATAGGCTGATGAAAGTCGTTAAAACAGCTGATGAAGATAAAGATTTTTCTCGGTAACATAACATCATAACATGACTCCTTTAATATCCAAAGGGTGAGGCATAGGTGTACCTATAGAACACCCACACTTCACCAGTTATGTTTAAGTCCCATGTAATAGGGTCAGCATATTGCCATCAGCCAGGTGCATACCCAGACTGCGGGCTGCTACCGAGAAATTCCTCATGACAAAAACCAATAACAATTTGGCTGACCTGGGAATCGAACCCAGGACTTCATGCTCAGGAGTACCGCTGGCGGCCACCAGACCAATGAGGCAGTCATGAATACAAAGATATATAACAGATTTTTCTTGGTAAAGCTTTAGCAATTTAATAATTTCATATTTCCACCTGTCAAATAAATCAGGATCCGTTACCCAACCAATATATTTGTCTTTTACTGTAGGGTGTGAAAGTGGGCTATGAATAGGAACTAATAAAGCCCGTTCTAATCCGTATATCTATCTGATTTCCTCATAAAAATCTCGGAACTTTTAACGAAGGTGGTGAAGGCAAGGACGATAGTTTTAAAATAAGGAAACTAAGAATATACTCATTTTACGTTATTTTACGAAACCAGGAAGAAGTTTTGTAGAACATTAAGCTGTAGTGACGAAATTGACTATTGTTTTGCCATCTTCAACTTTACTTCACTGATGGATGAACTTATCATAGAGGCTGTAACTCATTAAATGTTATAATAAACAGCCCATAACATAAATTATCTTTGAATGATGGAAATATGAAATGATTAACTTCTCCTACGTAACTACTGACATCAACATTTCCTAGTTATATAACAATATTGGCTACTCCATGTTGTCTATTGATTCCTCTATAATGATGACATGAACTATGGTATTATCAGACATGAACTATCTGTTCGTTTTATGCGATAATCGCTAGATTAGATTGATAGGTTCTATCGACAACACTAATTTACATCATTTTCTTCTTCTAGTTTATAATAAGATCATAAATAGAAGAAGAAAATTATGTAAATTAGTGTTGTCGATGAAGTGTATGTAGTCTTCTAGTTTATAATAAGAACTGAACCAGAAGAAGAAAATGATGTAAATTAATGTTGTCGATAAAATATAGAACCTATCAATCTAGCGATTGTCGCATAAATCGAACGGATAGTTTATGTCTGAAAATACCATAGTTCATGAATACTTATTATAGCGAATTCTACGATTGTAAACCTATGCTACATTCGACGATGCTGAATAAAAGGATTTGATCTGAACCAAAGTTAACACAACCGTATTCATCATATCGTAATGCATTGATCAGTGCTAGAGGTTCATTTGAAATGTTTATAAATGCTCACGATTGAGATACTAAAAATATATAGGATAAGATTGATGAAATGCTGATTAACTCACCTTTATTACTTGCTGGCCAGATGTTGTTCGTCGCGGTCTTTTTATTATTATTTTTGTTCTCTCTGAACATGAGAATATCCGGTACCTTGTTCAGTTTATTATCCTTCGGTATTATGTCCGGTGCTCGATCCACGTTTACTCTCACGAATTCACCTTTCAACACTTTTAGTTGATTATCTTTTAAAACTGGAGGCTGAGGAGCTTTTTGCTTTTTGTGGAACAATCTCTTCCTATCTGGCTTTGATGGGATTTCTATATCAGTGTATATTATGCTGTCTATTTCACCAGTCTCATTGACATCGTTCCTTATTCCAATCAGACTCATGGGCTGCTCGTATCGATTGTTTAAGTTATTTTTCTGTTGCACCGATATGTGTGTTATGCCATCGTTATCCGTAGTTTGCATTAAGTCGTAATCATTGCGTCCCTTGTCGAACAAACTATAATCGTCCATACTATTCTTTCTGCTTTTGAATATTTCATAAGTTTTCTTTTTAGAAAACAAGTTTTCACTGCTCGAATAGTTGTTCGTGTTTTTCGTCAGTCGGTTCCGCATTTTGAAGTATTTGTATGTGAAGTATATCCTCTTGAAGTCCTGCTCGTTCTCGAACTTGAGCGCGATGGCTTCCTTGTTCAGGTTTTTGGTAATATAAAAGACTAGAGTGTTGTCACAATTGGGATAGTTTTCAATATTAACACAATTTGAAATGTCATCTATTGAGATGTTTTCACATTTGGTAGGTTTAATAAGTTCTGTGTAGTCTTTGATTTGCTTTTTGTCTTCGTCTGTGATGTCTTCTTTAGTTAGTAACTGTAGTTGGTCCTTCTCGTTGAACCCGACTACGATGTTGTAGGACTGTAGAGAGGTTGGTTTGCTGATGGTCATGATGTCAAGCTGTTGGTTGGCGGTGTGCATCTTCTGTCGCGCGACCATGGCCGCAAAGCCGCCTGTTCGGGCGGTTTTCTTTACGGTCATTGTTCTGCAACAAGAGAAAGAAAGGAATTATTAAATAATCTTAACCATTCATATAAGGTTTTGTTTCCTCATATTTCGTCGATTGATGAAAGCAATCATAATAGGTAAATCGTAATACATCAATGTTTTATAGTTCAATAAATCTAAGTCTAGATGTAATTAATGTTGACCTACTGATCTTCTTAAAACTAAGTAATTGAACTCAAACGATATAAAAGGAATTTATTGCATCCATTTTATGCATTCATATCAGAAATGTAATTAGAAAGCTTTTTTTAATACCAATTTACTGAAAAAATCTAACGTCCTTAATCATCAAAATTCTCATAAAACAATATAAAATGAATCGGTAAAAAAACGCGAATGCTTCGAATCTAATCGACGTTCAAATAATTGCGATCAATCACAAACTGCATGATATTTGAAACGATTTCAATTCGATTCTCGTCTTAAACGATTGGCAATCTTTTTCGAATCGATTAACTATCAATATTGTTCAAATGTGTTAGCGTTTTAAGTTTTAAAGCAAACGTATTTTTTATGACATTAGCACCTTCTGCTTTCACTTGTTTTCTTCAAATCTTTGTGCTCTAATGTTATAGAATTGGTTACGGTAATGACGAGCTAAAAGCTATGGGTAAATTGCCCCCACAAATCATGTTTTACACAGAAATATGGTTCCTAGATGAAGTTTTATATATGTAGGTATAATCTTTTGCTTTCCAAAGCTGCTTATGTTTTGAACTTTCAATTCCAACTTGAAGAACTATCTCTCCTTTCGAGCGAGATGGCTCTTAAGACACTATATGGTACTAAATCATCAATGATTATACAAGTCTGTGTAACTTTCCTCGCTGCGTTGAAGCAAGTACAGCTTTCAGTTCACTTAGTGTCTCATATGTCAACTTCTTATCAATCTTTTTCTCAGTAACTTTTTCATCAATTATGTCTCCAACAGATTATACAACACTATTTTTCCTCATCTCACCACTAGAAGTTCCATTAAAATTCTTAAATGAGACAAGTATGTGTAAGAGAAAGCATAATTATATAAAAAACAATAGTTTGTCGTCAGCGTGCGACATTTTGTGCAAAAACACTTCCTAGAGATGAGCAATGAATTAGAGAACATAATTATGATGCGGTGGAAGATATAAGCGATGTTGCTCAACTGTGGTGTGAAAATAAGGAGGTTATGTAAAGTATTTCAAAATAAGCCTATGTGTCAAGTAGGCAAGGATCTTGTTACGTACTACGAGCTACCTACTTTCTTTGATTTGACAATTCTGTGTATTAAATTGATGTTATTTGTATAAGTAATGGGTATTTAAGTATTATATTTCGATATATTTTGTGTTAAATCAATCATGTCATTGTACAGAGAGTCACAATTTTGGTGTCAATCTGTAACTTAACTACACAAGTAGGCTCAAACAGGGTACAAATAACCCAAGTCTATTAAATTAGTTATACTATTAAAGGGTGCTTTACTGGACCTTAACTGTGGAGCGTTGCACACAAGAGCATGAGCATTCAAGAATTTATATAATCGCCTTAAGATGGTTGCCATCAAATATTACCAGCGCCTTACAATTACAAATACCGATTAAACCTGATAACCAGCCCATAATTAACCCGCTAATGCCCACATCTCGGCCCACACTTCCAGATGTTTCCACAACAATGAGAGATCATTTTACATAATATCTAGTGCATTTCCGGCTTATAAGAATCCGAGTTATAACCCAAGAAACTGGGTGAACTTTTGTAACCCACTAGAACGATGGCTTATCTGATTACCGAGCTATTGTTGGTCACAATACTAATTATGAATTATCATCAGCAATGGGGCTTACTTAATCGAGTTTTAGTTACGAAAATTTCATGTTTTTTGGGTTGTTTCGTTGTGAAACTGAGTACGTGTGATTCTGCGGATTTGGTAAACGCCAAAACCAAACTCAGCCAAGCCAAGCCAAGTCTATTGGTGTGGGACATAATCGGGAAATGAGAAGATTAGAATGCTAATTTTACAAAATTAGATTTGTAGTAATGTGTGATTATGAGTACAAACATATTTACTGCTAGTGAGTTGAACTAAGTAAGTAGATCAGAATCTCGAAGAAAAACGATATTACAGGAAATTCCTTAGCTAGTTTCTAAGTAACTAACCTTTTAAACATACCAACGTAATATGTACAGTGTAGGTACGCAAATAGAAGAATATCATTTAACACGTGGAGTCCTAGCTGTTGATATGGCCTCAAACGCTAAAGTTAATAGCGGAAAATTTATAATAATTTTTCCGTTAATCTACTTCATCTTGTACCTATTACTAATATTCAAATCAATTATTGATCTGAACATTACTAATAGGTACAAGTTGAAGTAAATGAAAAGCAAACAAATATGAATGATATGCGATGATTTAACGTTGATAATGGCTTGCTTTACATAATATCGATTTCCTTATTGTAATGTGACTAGAGAATGGTGACACTTGTTAATTTATAGGTTACTGAGATCAGTATGAACCCGTAATTATATTAAAGACTAGCAGCTACCCGCGGCTTCGCCCGCGTGGATGTTGGAAATTATCCCACGGGAACGTGCTACCGGGAAAAAAGTAGCCTATGTTACTCCTTAGAACATTAGCTTTCTACCAGTGAAAGACCGGAAAAAATCGGTCCAGCCGTTTCGGAGATTAGCCGGAACAAACAGACAGACAGAAATACGGACAAAAAAAAAGTATTTTATTCTAAGTACCCTGTATACTTTCAAATGCATTTAGTAAAAAGCTGTTATTTTGACATTACAAACAGACACTACAATTTTATTTATTTGTTTGTATGTATAGATTATTAGGTATTAGTCATACATAGGCCATAAGCCCTGTGGCTAGTTTTTGATGTTCTATGGTAATTTTTGGCAAAAAAGGCATTTGTATCACTTGATGTGTGTATCAAAAATGATAAAATTGTGACAAGGAAAATGAATAATACATTTTTTTTTTAATATCTTTTTTCTATATCAATCGATCAACTCAGCCTATCGCAGTCCTCTGCTGGACATAGAAATGTCCCAAGTAGCGCCACAACACCCGGTATTGAAAATATTTCACTAAGAAAATGCTACGAAAAAAAATCGTAGTCTAATCGTAGCCTACGAATTTATAACCTCCAAAAACAGTTCAAGACGGCAGATCCGTCAGTCGGGAAGAAAGACAAAGACAAAAAGAGAGTGAGTGAGAAAGAGTTAGTGTAGCCTCCCAGTCCAGAAACAATACTAACGAATTTTAAAATTTCCTAGAATATAAATTTAATTGTAATAATAACGAAGACGCGGAAACAATTTTCACAAACTATCGTCATCATCGCAGGAGTTCACATGTAGGCATTGTACTGTTTTCACTGTGACAATGCCTTTTCTCATAATTATACAGTTTGATATCACGTCACTATTAAAATACAGAAAGCACCTGTTTGTTTGTCTCTGGCTGTTATTATACATGATTACTTGTATAATTTAGGTGGTACGAAATTAATGTTTTGTCTAGTTTATTTTTATGAAACTGCAGCATATTAGATGATAGATATTACCTACATTATTATCATTAGGTATTTACATAACTCCATAAAAATAAAAGACAACATATTTTAATTTAAGTAGAAAGAAGATCCTATCTAAATGAAATTATTAATATACCAATACTGGGAAGAGCGATTGCAGTTCATTAGGCTTCTAAATTCAAATTAAATCAACTTTTAAAATGTAACCCACTAGCGCCATTACAGTAACATCACTAATGGGACCTACATTATAAAAGCAGGGCTGATATTCTCGACATTGTTGGGACATAGCCATTTAAGGTGAGGCTATAAATAGCCCGTCCTTTACACTAGGTCAATGCCTATAATAGTCAGAACGAATGTGGAAGTGGCTCTTATCCTTATACATCTCTTCCGAGATATAAAAGGGCATACAGAGTGGTAGGCCTCGCTAAAAAGAGATGGAATGACCCCTCTAGGGTTGCTAAAGCTAATATTATAGATAAATAAGCCAGTGGTACACCTTGACTTCTAAACAGAAATGGAGCTAATGATCGATGTATGAATCAGTGAGAAATGTTTTATGATGTCTAGGTTTCTATGCAGAGCTAGTTTCTATCGTAATGTTCAGTTGATGACTTCTACTGTACCCGTTTGATGTTGACTTTTCATTTTCAATGTCGAAAATCAAGCTACAGGAAACGTACCTATTACTATAACCACGAAAAGTCTCACGTAACAATTTTCCAACTAGGTCGGTCGAAACTTTTTGTCTCTAAACAATTTGCCGTCCAATTTGATTACTTAGACTTTAATTAGACAATCACAATAGAAGGTACATACCATAATTACGGACCTAATCGCTACTCAACAAAAACTTCTTCTGGTTTTTATCGAATCCACCAATCTTTGGTTTATCCAACCATCACTAACCACATTTTAACAAAAACTTAATAATGCACATGGCAAAAACAAAAGCCGGTGGCAACCCTATTTGTAAGTGCAAGGACGAGGACAGGTCATGCGGAAGCGATTCAGTCGCCAAATCGCAATGAACTGTGAAATTAATTCACAGCTGTTTAAGTGCATCGGTTTTACGGTATGTAATTAAGTGCATCAGTATGGGATATAATTAAGTGCGTTCTTGAAGATGATTGGGCTGTTTTCTTTCATTGAGCGTGAACAGTCGATGTATTCTGTAAAAGTATCATTTTGAAGACTTAAGTGAAGTGAGCTGCCAATAGTGTCAATCCATCAAGCTCCCAACACCTTTGAAATAGCTGTCCACTAGGTTATAAAAGTTGCATTCAAAAAATAACTTGTAGCTAACAGCTACCAACAGCTTATCAAAGTTCCTAAAAAGAGCGAAATTATGTAAATTCCGACATTTCTCCTAGTTTACTAATGGTAAATAAACTGTTGTATGTAAGTTAGTTAAGCTGTTTCTAAACTGATGTACAGTCACCAAAAGAGATGAGTAACCAGGTTCGTCGATATAGTTGAAGTTTAGTAAGTTTAGTAATGAATGTTTTCGAATAAAATTTAATTTAATTAATAGAAAACAAATAGGTCATTTATCAAATTAAATTTCATTCGAAAACATCCATCGGTTTCTTACTAAACTTCAACTATATCCGACGATCCTGGTTACTTATCACATTTGGTGACCGTACCTATTGATAATGTAGTTAGGCATAAGCATGGTAACAATAAATTCTGTATTTATTGTACGCTTTAACTGGCAAAACATGTAGCTCGTCTTTATTTATTTTTTAATCCATCCACAATGCACATGTATTGTACGTACTCATGTTTTACAAAAATAAAAATATCTTTATCAATAAACACAAATCACACCTCCCACACCAACATTCAGACCCCTACATCACACACACCTCCACCTCACACATACTCCCCTCCACACACACTTAACACTGTGCGCATTCCTTATTTCTTATTTTTTTGTATTTTTGTATTGTTAAAAACCTTTGGCATGCTTTTAAAATGATCTATTGGTTTTCTCTCACAAATATGTACAGCCAATGTAAACTGGAAGAGCGGAACCACCACACCACAAGCAAATCTTTGCTTAAAAGGTGACTTCAAACTTAACAATGTAATTTACATAAGTTGATGAAATAAACTTCTTTTTTTTATCAAATCTAGCTTCAAGTGGGATGACAACTTACTTCACCTAAGTTTTCACGATGAGGTTTTTTACAGAATAAACCGGCTGAAAATTCCTTGATGGGATCCGTTTTGTTAAAAGATATTATTTCTAGAATCATTTCTTGGCATAATCAGCTTAATTAGGCGTTAACAGCAATAGCAAAGGACAATCAAGGATAGAGAACCAACTTTGAAAAAAAAAAACTTTATTTTTCTGTTTCCTCTGTGCAGTAAACCGAAGGATTTATTTATTATTAAAAGTTAAGAACTTAGTGAAGAGTAAGGTATCAATATAATAGGTTGGGGAAAAAGTTTCTTCGCATTTTTTAAGAAAATTCAAAACATTTTTTAATATAGTTTATTTACATTTAACTAAAGTATGTAGGTACCATTTTGTTCGATAACTTTTTGCCATCTTGTAGGTAGAGACATGATCCCATTGCTATATAAATTTTGGGACTTCTGATCAAAATACCGCGACAAGTGGTTTTGGCAGTCCTCTCGTGATGTTAACCTGACACTGCCTAAAGAATTCTGAAGAGACCGAAACAGGTGGAAATCTGAAGGTGCAAGGTCAGGACTATACGGCGGATGCATTAACACCTCCCAGCCAAACTCTCTTAATTTTTGCTGAGTGGCTAAAGATGTGTGAGGTCTAGCGTTATCATGATGAAAAACTACACCCCTTCTGTTGATTAATTCCGGCCGCTTTCTCTCAACTTCTTGCTTTAATCTCATCAGTTGTTCGCAGTAGAGTTCAGAATCGATAGTCCTGCCTGGTGGTAACAGCTCATAATGAATAATGCCCTTCCAATCCCACCACACACATAGCATCACCTTGTAGCGAGTTAACCCGGGTTTCGCCACAGTCTGTGAAGCCTGACCGGCCTTTGACCACGACCTTTTTCGCACGTTCTTGTCATACGTGATCCACTTTTCATCACCAGTTATCAGCTTCTTCAAAAATGGTTCGGTTTCATTACATCGTAATAAAGAATCACAAATGAGTACACGGTTCATTAGGTTTCTTTCAGTGAGCTCGTGAGGTACCCAAATATCGAGCTTTTTTGTGTACCCAGTTTTTTTCAAATGTGCCGAAACTGTTTTGGAGTCAATTCCCAGTTCTTCAGCTACGTCGTAACTACTGATACTCGTATGCCGATCTTGCTCAACTTTTTCAAAAATGGCATCCATTTTATCCGTAATAGGGCGACCAGAGCGACGTGCATCTTTGACATCAAAATTTCCGGATTGAAAACGCTTAAACCAAATTTGTACTACTCTCACAGACACTGCACTAGGTCCATAAACATAGCAATTTTTTTTCGCGGCTTGCGTTGCCTTTTTACCTTTTTTGTAGTAAAATTTTAAAATGTATCAAATTTCTTCATTAGATTCACTCATCTTGACAGTACGAAAAACAAATGAAAATCATACATTTTCCTAATTTGAATTTGGAATTATGTTCTTTAAAATTTAAACTTTCAATGATACCAAAACCAGCTAGATACAAATAGTATAGCCAAAGAGATTTTATTACAAGTTCATACATACTAATAATGCGAAAAGACTTTTTCCCCAACCTAATATTTACGATCTTTATAATCAATTAAAACCGCTTTATCAGAACTCTATTACTTCAGGCCCTTATTAATTAGATTATAATGTTCGGAACACACTCAGACACGAGAGAAATAATACTCAATTGCTTCCTATAAAATGCCATTTTCTTCAAATTAAATGTTATATGGTTTCATTCAAAGATACTAAAGCAAATTAATTATAGCCGCGAGCAACAATTGCAATTAAATTTTTTGCACACAACACACCAGCACCCTAATTACGTTAAATACTATCAGTCACAATCTCAATTATTTTGAAGCCTATTGCTAATCCATTGTTTCATATGTTCCAAAAATGTGTCTGCTCAACAACGTAAATATCGCAACGAATGTTGTTGAACTGTCAAAATGAAAGCCATTCCTACTGTAAGTGTGTTACGCAAATACCCCGTTGTTCGCATTGCTTTTTTACAACTTATTTAACTAATTATCCTAGACAGGCTGTCTGGTGTGCAGTGTCGTTCGGAAAAAAGAGCATATCATAATAATTCCTCTCTTTGTTGTCTTCTACGATGTCCTTCTCACCGTTCTGGCTTCATTTATTCTTCTTTCTTTGTCCAGGCGGTCTTTCTTTGGAATGCGCTCCCTCTAGACATCAAGACGGCAACCAATCGGTTATCTTTTAAAGTGAAGGCACGTGAGCATATCCGTTAGAAGTTGGCCGAAACATCCCAGCGTTGATTTGCTGGATTCGTTTTCTACTCTACCGGTCGTTATTTCTCCCGACAAAGTTTATTTTGTTTATATGTATGTATGTATTAGTATTTATTCTTCTATTTTATAGTTATTTCCGAGTTATCGATCCCTTATATTGCACCTGCTATGTTTTGTCTCTACACCACCCCGAGGCTGACTGGTAGAAAATGTCTCAGGCATTAAGTCCGCCTTTGTACGGTATTTTTTTAATTGTGCATTAAGTTACAATAAATAAAAAAATATCTCGAAATGTGTACCTAAATGACATGAACATTGGCGCCAAAACAATATGGACGACACAGCCTGTGACTTATTTAAAAAAAAATCTAACTGGATAATAAAATTGATCATCAAACATGATGTTGTTATTATATCATTAAATATTACGTTACAGGCCAATTGCTAGACCATGACATTTAATTAAAAATTTCACATACCTAACGAGACCTAACGTGATATTTATATTCATTTTAACATATTTTTTTTTTCATAAGAATCAAAAGCAATTTGGAATATAAATCAAGGGGCTATTAGTGTAAAAAAACATTAAAAAAATTGTGGCCAAATGCTAATAATATTCTTGACGTTACTAGTTTACACATACTTGATTTCAAACTCGTCTCGTTGTACAATACTATAGGCATTACATTATGAATGCAGAATGATTACAATGCAAACATATCAAAACGCCAGCACTAGTCTTAAAGTCTTAATTACACACGCCACAATCTGATTGAGGAAGCAATCTCTTAAGCAATTTGAAGCTAATTGTGTCCAATCTTGTTCTACAATTAAATAGACATGCACCATCTACATCTGAAATCTTCGCAAGAAAGCCAACTTTCTCGATCTTCTCTGGAAACTGAGATATCTCCCTGGGAATAGCACACAATACCCTTTATTGTGTAACTAACCAACTTATTTGTACAACCACAATTGATTACAATGAACGTTATGTGATAGAAACAAAGCTGGTTGTCGTAAATGTGATGTGAACTGTTAAGTTTGTTCATCTGTTGGTTTGGTGTCACATCGTTAGAGCGATGGCATATGTGACACTTTTAAGGTTTAATTCCGGTTAAGTATAGGATTTGTCATTTTTCCTAAGAGTAATTCAATATTATTTACTTTTATAAATTCCTTTTTTCAAACGGTAAATTCAGGATTACCTGAGCTAAAAGCTGCCAAATGTTTACCTATCCTACCCACGCACTAGAAAAGAAAGAAGGACTCATCGAAAGTGAAGCACCATACCGATCTATGTGTGTGTGTGTGTGTGTGTGTAAATAAGTGCCTTACTTGTGATATGTTATTCCTTTCCTTGCCTTCATTGTTTCTGGGATGTAGAATTATTTTTACACCATTTCACAACACAAGAAGACATTATTTTATTTTATTACTTGACGTAACGAGTAGCTACAATGACGCCGTAGTGCTGCGTAGCGGCACCTTATGATGTAAATGTGTGCGTGAGGCATGTTTGTACAAACCGTCCGGCATACTTATACTGCTTCACTTTCGATACGCGTGGCGCGGAGTCCTTTTTTTTCTAGTCCGTGATTCTACCAAAAAAACATTAAAAAGCATATTCTGTAGTGTATCACGTCCAACGATTATAATGTATGTAGATGAATTCATTAACAAAAGTGAAAACTTCACGTGTACTGACGAGTTTCTCATTATAAAGTTAACAGGTTATATCTTGTTTCTTATGAACACTCGCGTTATGATTGCATTTCTAGGAAAAGCATCTCACTGCCATTTCATTGCACAAATGATAAGGGTCTTCGTTTCCTAGGTATTGGAGCATTCGGAATAGGACTGTTTCGATTTGCTTTTTGAATATGAAGTTTATATCTAATCATTCTTGTGTAGATTATTGATGCGGTAGTTCTGATCAGAAATAGTCTTTATGAAAAGGCTCAAAGATATGTAAGTACCTACTGTTTAGAATACACGGTGATTTGAAAATGCCCTGCACAAAGTAACATTCGATTAGCGATGACACTAGTAGAAAAGCCAAAAAATGTATGGTGTTGACATAAGCTATTGAAATGTCACGTGACCATAGGTCAACGAGTAGAAATTAGCTGGACAATGTTAACATCAATCGATTGAAATGAATCGAACGATTACTTCCATAGAGATACGTAGCCAAGTGGCACTTTTTGACAAGCGTTATCGCTAGTTTTCGATTTGTATGATGGAAACATTAGCGAAAGCGATAGCGATTGTAGAAATAGAATCGCTCCAAAGCGAATGCCATTTGTCTAGGCCCTCTGGTCGCTGCTTCGATTTATCTTACGACTAGCTAATGCCATGCGTTGCTATGCCTTTTTTTCAAACTATGCCTTTATTTGTGCGGACAAATCAAAACAAAAATCATTGACATCGGTTAAGCCGTTTTGGAGTTTTAGCGAGACTAACGTACAGCAATTGATTTTTGATTGTTTCGCCGAAGGGTTAGGCAGAGGTGTACTTACCTATAGTGTGATAGGAGGCCAGCCTATTGCCGTCAACCAGGCTGTTTCCGGGCTGCTACTGAGAAATTCCAGATACAAAAATCCAATAATACTTTCCCCGACCTGGGAGTCGAACCCAAGACCTCATGCTCAGCAGTAGCACTTGCAACCATTAGACCAGCGAGCAAGTCATTGCGTAAAACTAATTTATTTAATAATAATAAATATATAAATATATATTAATTAATTAATTATATATACTATAAATACCTAACTAATATAACGCTTAACCTTTCGAGGAATACAAGCGTGATTTTATATATATTATATCTTTTATATCTATATATAATTCATGATCAAGCCTATCTGCAAATTGGACTTCATTATTCAGGTTCAGGTATTTGAACTAAGTTCAATGACCTGTTATCGGATACAGTTTGCTCTGGATTTTCCAAATGTTAGAGAACGCGTGTCCAGTTGCTCACATACATAATGATTCACATGGATAATTAATAGCTGTAACTAGGTTAACATAAGGCGTCTTAGATAAATATCATGGTTATTCTACTCAAATAGGTTTGTTTAACACCTGTTTGTAACACCTTGCTTGTCATGTTTTCTCAATAAATAAATAATTATATTTAGGTTAATACCTTAGCAAAAATTAAAGCAGGTATATACCTACCCTACATACACGTCTTCTGAAAAATCCCTAAAAAACTAACAAAAGATTGCAAAAGCATTTTTATTAAGATCACTATTTTTATTAGGTAATAATTCGTCATCATTGCAAGCTTTTATTTATTTTTCATTACATTTCTATGAGCCGTCATCTCGGAGTTCAATTTCTTCTTACCTATACAGGGTCAAATTAAATTAACTAGCGAAACTCTGCCAATGTCATGGGTATCGATCACTAATGACGATAAAACAAAAGAATTCTAAACTTACGACTTCAAGTATCTCACTACCAGAGCAGTCGTGAGCCCGTAGTCAGCTGTAGTTAGTTGAAATTCAAGAGTTTATTTTTTTGTTGTTTTATCGTAATTAGATGTCGATATCCATCACGTCTACGGAGTTTCGCTAGCTAATTTTATTTGACCCTGTATAATCATCTTTCACTTAATCCATCTTTCCTTGGTCTCTCATTTTTACTGAATCATTGTTTGCCCAAATAAATGCCGCTAAACACAAAAGTAATTAAGGATTTATGAAATAAGTTTGGACATGTTAAAAACATTAGAAATCAATAGAAAGCGTTAGTCACCTTCGCCAGCACATAATTCGGAGATAATTAGCCAATCTCGTTTGAACGTGTTACCCACAGTTGCGCCTGCGCATTTCGACTGATTAACGCTAAGATGGATGCTCACACCGCTACGTAACGCTTTAAGTTTTAATTAATTAATTATTTAAGGTTTTGTAATCAATTACAGCTAATACAATCAGGGTCATTCTTATGTTGTTTTTTTATTCGGATGTTGCAAATTACGGAATGCTCATGGAAGTGATTAATTAGTTAATTAAGAAGGTAAGTACCAAAAGCCTTCATCTGATTCTACTTTTTACAATTGCTACTCAATTTTTTAACCGTTCAAATAGTCTTTAACTTGAGGGCTTTACTAAACGCTTGTTCAATCACCAATCTACCTATGATCCAACAACCATACTGATTTTGACAACCAATACCTATTCTATCTGTCATCAACAGTGTGTTTATACTTTTAACTGTAGTAGATAGTGAAACATTTGAAAACTAAGATTTCACAGATAACGACATGACACTCATAAAATGCGTGATAAATTGATAACACACGTAAAGTTACGCCACGGTGTGACAGACGCCTGCGCCGGCGTCGCAGACGCGGCAAGTTCTTCTTCTTTTACTTTATATCATGTCGAGAAAGTAGTGATAAACGTTCACGCGGCACCCATGTTTCATACATACACACAACACATATTTTATCTACAACTCTATGCTAATAAAAATAAAGTTCAAAGTTAATCGACAATTATGGCTATCCCTTATAAATCGTATATACATCGGACGGTAGTTTTTTAGTAGATTAATGGCTTTTGAAATTGATGGCAATGCGCAGGTTGGACTTTTATTATGTAGTTATTATGTAAGTATCGAATAAACAAATAAGTGCACGGTGGCTGGCCAGTAAACATCGTGAAATTAACCACCAGCCTGGTTATTTAATAAATGGTTATTTGTTTGTTATGTAAAACTGGCGGTGGAATTCATAAGATAGGTTCTCGTAAAATAATTTTCCATACAACTTCCATCATTCCCCTTTGGCGTGAACACACATCAAAAGGTGGTTTTGACTAAGATATAACTGTACAAGGGTGTTTCGGCGCGTGGCCGAAATCGGAACTAACGCCGCCATTTTGTTTTTTCAATTCATTTCACAAAACAATTGCACAAATGTTTAGCAACAGCGCCGCTCTGTCAACGTCATTCGAGCGCCTAAACATCCTTGTTACAGAATAAAATGCGGCTTCGTCAAACGAATGCCTTCTTCAAATAATATATTTATTGTTTAATAAACAAAGATACCAGGAAGCCAGGCATACAATAATGCTGACTAGCCACTTGCGTGAGATTGCGCGCGCACCCGCTCCCACGAGCACCAGATGCCCGCGTCCGATGTTACACGATTATTTACGATGCAACCCGAACGGAATGCACTTGCTTGTTTATTGGCAGATTTGAATTTAGTATTCTATTTATTGGTTAAGTTCAAACAGGTCAGATGGTGAAAACGTATTGAAAATTATGCAACGGCTAATGACGTGTAAATCTGCGGGTACTTTAATATACGATGAACATTTTCCTACTAGGAATAATTAAATTCTGAAACTGAAGTGTCGAATAAACTCTTCCTTAAACCACCTTTATACAGTTAAAGTTAAAACACGTCAAGTAGGTCATAAATAATTAAAAACCAATCAATATGCATAAAAGGATGTGGCTTCGAATAAATTACTTATTCGAAAATAATTATGCATTTAGGACTAGGTGGACAGTATTACTTAATGTTATGCAGGTAACACTTGTCAGCCCGTCATTAAACGTATGTATGACATAATAGTAATTCAATCATAGTTACCTAAGACAAACAATAATTTAGCTATTTTCACGCTAAGCAATTAACAGGTTTTAATGGGTTATTAGAAGCATTCATTTCGTAATCTAGGTTGAATCTCAATTTATTAACACGCAGGTTAGATAATTTAATTAAGACATTTCGTACATTGTAATTACAGAAGAATTTTGATGTAAATTCGTGATAAAGTATTCATGAAATAATGCATTTTTCAGGCGAGTCAATCTTAGGGTACTTATCCTATGTATTATTTAAAAAAAAACAGTCCTAAAGAGCTCTGTATCTCAAAAAGCAGGAATTTTGATTTTGATTTTCGGAAGCGGTCTAAGTCTTTGCCGTACTAATTAAAAACTTCAGTTTTTATGTTATTCCTATCTCATAATAGAGACAGACAAAAGGGTTTGCTAAAATAGAAAACCTGAATGTAATTTACAGATATATCTGGCCGAAAACAACGAATCGTTAAACATTAAAATCTCTATTATAAAAATGTAACTTCCTCAACTTTCATAGTTTTCAAAACACAATCTCGTTGACATTATTTATCATTATCACTGTATAAATTAGTAGCAGTCAGCAGATTTTTCTCGTTAAAATATAAAAAGTGGAACATAACGTGACATGAAGATGCTAATTCGCGATAAGTGAGCGAATTTTATACCAAACAGAAAGTATAAATTAGAAAATAAAACCGTCTGCCGGGTGGTCTAATGTGTTATTTCCGAAAAAAAAAACGGTTGGGACTCCCTACGTTTAATCAAAGTTGCACGTTTACAGGTTTAAATTTGTCGACACATTTTGTCGAAGTGGGACATTATTGACCCATTCTACATCCAGTGCGAGTGCTGTGCTTCTGATCAGACCATGCCCCACTTGTTGGGGTGTCCTAAGTGCCAGTTTACCTGCACCTCGGATGACCTAAAGAATGCCACTGATACCGCAATCAACGTGGCCACCATCTGGGCTCAAACTATAGGTAAATATAAAAAAAACAATGAGGGAGACTACCATCGAACCAAAAAAAATAGAAGACAGGTATAAATGCTACACTAAGACCGAAAAAAATTCTTTACAACAAATTTACAGCAGCAGGGTGTGGCAGCTGTGTCGCAAACTATGCTCCACCTCCTCTACCCTGCCTTCTGTGTCACAAAATATGCAGCCAAACTGACCTATACACTGCCACCGACGGAGCCGTGGAAGTAGCGAAATTTTGGACCAATAAGATCTGAAATACTGACGTGCTAGCGACACGAAGATGAAGAAGATTCAAAAGAAAACTGGAATTGTCTTCATGACCGCTAATTACTAAAAAGTTAATAAATAAACGTAATTCTATAATTTCATATTACCCCGTCATTCCTAGTCAATACTTCGGATACGATTTGCGACTATAAACGAAAAGAAATAAAGAAGATATTTAATTGAGATTTAAATAGATACGTATTTATCATCCGTACAAATATAACAGGTTGTTATTTAATAACAGTTATTTATCTGTTATTTTTGTGTAACAGTAACAGTGATAACAGATATCGTGATTGACCTGTTACAACCTATCTCTAAAAACAATTTACCTTTCTGAACAATGATAGCCTAGAAAACAATTGCTCTTCACAGACTCCAACCAAACCTTCCACTAGCACCACAACACAAGGACATGAATCATGAAACAATTTCCTAATGATCGAATATGCTTCGCTTAATATTACAATATCAATAATACCACACATAAATAACACATTGACAATTTGATGAGTGAGTGAGCTTCGGATCATATCACGATAAACCAACATTAGCCACACGATTTAATGGGTAGGTGCAAATTATTATAGACATGTAATAGAGATAGGTCTTTCGTGTAATCGTTTAAATGCGCCATCACTAATTATCCTCTATGTTTAAAGCCCGGAATACACTTGCCTATAAAATGCACAAAAGTATGCAAGAAGCTTGCATGCCGTGGCCCATAACAACGTCTGGTTGGTGAATACCATAATGGCATGCAAGCTACTTGCATACTTTTGTGCAAATTACAGGTATGTGTATTCCGGGCTTTAGTGACAACAAAATTATTGTCACTGCTTTCTTAGGTGTAAATGGAACGAAGATCTACTGAAGCATTTCTATGTTATTGGATGACAAGCAAGTATAATTATGGCCCATCAAAAGGTAAGTATTCACTGCCAAGTATGAAAGATGCAATACAAGAGGCACCGTATGTGTGTTGTCATCCCTCATAAAAATATGTCACGTCTTAAGTTCCTGGGTAACTAATATCTATAGATTTAGATCACTTAGATAGATAGATAAACCATTTATTTAGTGCACACAAAAATTTACAAAAAATATATATATTTTAATGAGATTTTGCCTGTAATAAGGATTAAGTGATTAATGCTCTACCTTTCACTGCAATAATCTCTAAGCCATCACATCACATCACTAATAACTTCTGGGAGTTCTTGTCTAAGTATATTAATGACTACCTTCTGCCGGCGACTTCATCCGCGTGAAATTCCTGGTTCCCCGACCCACCACGTCGCATCGTATAGCGTGCCCGCATTATTACTTCGTTTTCGCTTAGCGTTCTTTCAGACTGTTTCCTTTCTGCGCGGCTCCTAAGGAACCTAGCGTGATGTTAATAAATACCATACCTATAACCTTCCTCAAGAATTGGGCTATAAAATGCAAATAATCCGACTGCTAGTTTCAGAGATTAGGCCCTGCAAACAAGCTTACAAAAAAAAATTACCTCTTTATAATATTACAGTACAGGTAATGAATCAGCTGCTGCATATTTTGAAGGGTTTTTAATATAGCTTTTAATTCCTTTGTGGCGCCTATGCGACATCATACCGCAATCATCAAAATATCCTGCTGAATTACTGTCGAATTAGTCATTTGGCCTTCTTATTGTGTTGACTCCATAAAGAAAAGCGTGTCCGTACATACTCGTAAAGGAAAACATATTCAAGACTTATAACTCAACTACCTATATTCTAAAGCTCCAGGATTGCTAATAAAACTCAAAGGTACAATCTTACTCTCAGCGCTAATGTCCAAGAACCACGACCAATGGCGGCGATGCGGCTTATAAATCATTGGACATCTCAAAATGTAAATAAATGGCAGGTGATAACTTCACTGTCCAGTTCCCGCTACACGATAACAGTAAGTGAATGATAGATACGCTCGAGGAAGTGTCAAGGCGTAGGTAAATGAGAAATAAGTAGAAAATGGCGCCTCCACAGTTACGTGTGGTCCCGGCTCCCCCAGGTGCTGGCTAATGCCGTGATAAGGCCCGTTTTTGTACGCAAATGCGCGGGAGACGCTGATGTGACGTAATGCGAAGATAATTTTGATATTTCACGGCGATGGGGAAGTAAAGGTTTAACTGCTTGTCTGAAAACTTGGGAATGTTGGCGAGGAATACGGAGGAGCTTATGACCTTGTAAGTTACTGCCGATTTTGCACGCTCATCAAAATACTTCTACGAATTACTTTACTACCTTAAAATAAAGAGGACTATTTAAAATCTACATAGTAATTAAGTGACATGAAAGATCAATCAAGTTTGCTCCATTGGGTCAGAAGTAAAAATACTCAAAAATACTTAATAGCAATTTGATGATGCACTTCCCCACTCTGAATCGGAAACGAAGCCAAGTAAACATATCCGAACGGTTCTTACATAATACAAATACAGGTTTATATTCAATATACAACTAAATGATGCTACAGATTGCATAATCAATTCGAAAAATGAGGCGTATAATTGAGGATATAAAAACAAAACTGTAATTGCTCAAAGGCAGCAGGGTGGCGATGCAAAGACGATGTAGCTATAAGGCTTAAAGGTGAGGACACATTACATCGAGGATTCTCAAGAGCGGTACATGTTTTTTTTTCAGGGTTTTTTCAGACAGTGCTACGAATTGCAAAAGATACAAGGAGAAACGGAGAGCCATTGTGCAGGTAAAAAAAACGGTGTGAGTTGGTTTGGCACTCACGAAAATTGATGTGTAAACATGTGAGCTCGCATCAGTTTGGTTCACGCGCTCACATAGACACGGGTCTTACGCTGACGTCATGTGACGCTCGAAGTCTTACGCTTACGCGTCTGACGCTCGAAGTCCCAGCTAGCCCCTACCGTAGACCGAGCGCTAAGATGTTTACACATCAAAAAAAATTATAGAGGCTATCAGAAGACATAAAAATGATTTGTAAGCACGTTACAATACGTGGTAAAGCTGTAGTGTATACGCACCTAAAAGTTATATAATGTGAAGAGCTTTGATATTCCTTCGTGAACATTAGGAAGTAATGTTCAGTGATGTGAACGTGGGAAAGTGCTGAATTCCGATGTTACGCAGTTAGCACTCGAGATGAGAGCTTTCAAAGATCGTCGTCAACATGCGAGGAATGAACATTCTTGAACTTGCTTTTGTGGAATGCAACTCTACCTTTTTAAATTGTCTTTGTATGAGACGTCTTAAGAGGCTTACAAGAGCTAAAGCGCGGTCACTGTAAGATTGCATAGAAAAGAAAGAGACGCGCGATGACACTACGCTAGTAATGTATTACAAAATTTAATTTAATTTATTTATTTATTAACTATGGATGTCTTACAGCTAAAACAAACATAATAAAAATAGTATGTGAGACCAGCCAATTAAAAGTCATCACTTCTAACAACAGATTGGAAATAAGAATGTGAACAACACAACACAGCTACCAAAAAAGAAACAAAAACAGTATAACATTCAAGCTTAAAACTAAATTCACATTTTATATTCAACACAAGAATAAAAACCTGAACATACAAAATATTAATTAAAAATATGAAGCAATTATGGATTTACAAAAAATCTATTCATTGGACTAAAAAACTAAAACACTATTACGTTAGTATGTTTGAGATGTAGAATAATCTGACAAAAAATCTGAATGTTTGCATGTATATTAGCATGATCCTGAATCATAAAAAATTTTTTAGAGGTATCTTCGTGTTTTTTTTCTATCATATCAAGTTAATTGTATTATGTTTTCAACACACTATCTAACTAGCATATATCCAGAAGAATATCATATATTTTTCTGATTTTGGTTACTGCAGTGGATCATATATTTTTAGGTTTAAAAAATTTATTCTCATAAGAACAATAAATAGGTTCTCTTACAATGAGATACAAAGTAATTGCTTAAATCTAAATGAAATGCATTTTGCCTCAGGTGCGTGCTGGTGAAGTTATACAAATAAATATAAGTAGGTAAGAAGTTGCTAACATTAATTGATAGGTATGCGGTATGACTACATTTTATGAATATGATTTTTTAGTTTAATTTTGAATGAGTTAATGTTGTTACAATCTTTTACGTCATTTGGCAGGTCATTAAACAGCTGTGCTCCTTCGAACAGTATGGTTTTTTTACCGTAGTTAGTACGGTGAGTTTTTAGGCATTATAAATTTGCGTTTAGGTCATGTAGTCACCTTAAGTGTTTCTGAAATTAAGCAAATCCTTGTAGGTGTCTATTCTTTGTGTTTCACGTCATTTATGGCGTGTAATATTCAGATGCTTAATACTTTATACATATCTATAATAATGTCTTAAGAATGGGAGCAAATTCGACATCAGGCGTAGAGATTTGGGCATTACAGCTCAATACTATTCGAAAAGTTTAGGCGGATCACTCACTACAACGCGCCACTCGACTCGCGACTAGGCGCGGGAAACGGAGCCAAATTCCGTGCGCGGAAGCGCGTTTTTATTGAATTTGTATGTAAAGAATCACGCGCGGGTGTGCGTTATCTGCGCCCCGTCGCGTGGAGGGTTGTAGTATGTTATCCGCCTTAGTTATGGTAAAGTGTGCTAGTACAACAATATTATATTTATCCTTTGTTAAATTACAGAATTAATATAAATTCTCAACACCCACAATTTAGTTTAAAGGCTCGTGCACACTGGCGCGTCGGGACAGCCCGACACAAAGGCACCGCCCATCGCGCTGCACGCGCGGCGCCTTTGTGTCGGGCTGTTGCGTCGCGCCTGTTTGCGGGAGCCTTTAACGGCAACTAGTTTTGAATATACAGGCTAGTAACAAAATATCCATCAACATACAACCCTATACAATTCTCGCTCATTTCAGCATTACAAGAAACCATTTGATATTGAAAGGCACGCAGATCTACTTCAATGCTTGCTGTTCTGCCGGACCATTGTAAATGACAGTTACGGATAATGCGAATTATTGGGCAGAGTGCGCCACAGATTACCCATAGCAAATTAATGAAGTAACCAATTAAAACGGTCAACACCGTGACAAATCTCGAAAAATCAGTAACAATGTTTTTGGATTCCTCTCCGTTTCTTAGTGAAGTTGTTAACGTTTTCAACACAATCTAGGAAATAATTGGAACGTACAATACTTAACTATCAGCATTTGTTTGCAATCGTGGCCAGACCAATCATTGGCTTTCCACAAGACGGTCAACGACTGTTGCAAAAAACTGTCAATATTGACAGCAAACAATAGGACGATGCCGCGATGTGACAGCAAAAAGTTCTTATTGTTTACGGATGAGAATGTTATCATCGTTACAAAAAAATTGCCACATGAAGTTGGTCAAGGTATTGGCTTGAAGTTTACTAAACTCTGTAGTCACGAAAACGAACACGTTTTGTAAGTTTTCCATTTTCAAAATCGATTGGTTAGAGGTGTTGCAGTAATCTAGTAAGATAAAGAACCGTTTCTTGTTGCTTAAAAACTTAGATCTAGAAACAGTAATGTTTCGAAGGTTTTACGGGTATAAAATAATATTTTCAGCAATAGAAAACTGAATGTTATTAATCAAAACGTGACCAAAACTTGGCCATTTACAGAAAAAAAACAAATTAACATTTGAAAATAGAATTACCTAAGCAGCAATCGGCAAGCACGCGCTTTACTTTGACACAATGGTCTGATTTCTTTGCCTCTTTTCACGTTCCCGCGCACAGATCATAAAGATTACTTTTTTTTAACGGCACAACTATGGCGCGTACAACAAGTTGAAAATGAAAGTTTCGATTAGTTTTTGCTATAGTTCACTTTCGTTGGGTGCCATAGACATAATAGACAGACGATAATGAGATGGCGGTACTGTTATTATGATGACCCGCCTCCTCGTGATATACAGAGGAACTGCTTTGATGACTCATTGAATTCTAAGTTCACAGTGATTAGCTGTATGGAAATATATAAAATATTAGTAGTCCTCCAGACCGTATTTCGGCCATGGCGCCCAATCTCAACGCTGACTAGCCTTCGGCGCGTGCGTGCACAAGTGTATGCGCAGACACAGATGCACTTCCTCTTCCGTCGCTCTCATAGTCCGATATGACGGCACGCAATCTGACACAACTGGAAAGAGATCAGGCGTAGGACCAACAGCTAAATAACGTGCTTTCCGAGGCACGGGAGTATCACACCACCAACTTCAAAACTCCGGGCTGTTACTAAGAAATTCGTAATGGAAAAACCCAATAACACTTGAACGACCTGGGAATTGAACCCGGAACCCCACGCTCAGCAGTCAGGCTTGCGACCACGAGACCAATGGGGAAGTCAAACAATATAAAATAAATATATACAGTGTGTTACGATAACAGTGATTTCATTAGTAACATCACTAGAGTTCAAATAATGAAAGCTATTATTGGCAACTCTTCAAAGATATTTTATTGTCCTTAATGCGCTAAGGTAGCAAGAAAAATTCAAATTAACTTACGTTTTTTGCAATTTGCAGGCCAGCGTCAGGTTGTAAGTTGATTAAAATATGATTCGCGACCGTAACAAATATGGCTTTACAGAATTATAATCATTAGAATCAGCAATACAACTCCTTATGTTAGAATTGGCCTCAAATGTCAATACTTCATGAAATAGTCATTCAATAGAGTAATATGAACTTAAAGAGTTGTATTGATGATTTTTATGATTATGATTCTACAAATAAATATTAGATACGGCCGCGAATCATATTTAGATCAATATACAACCTGACACTGACCTGCAAATTGCAAAAAAACTTAAGAAAATTTGAATTTCGCGGGCTATCCTAACGGTTCCACCTTAAGTGTACACAAACTGTTTGCATTTTTATTTCTACCAAAAGTTAGTATGGGCTCAAATAATCATTATTCAGCCAACTAAACAAGGAACTCACCTTGATTTTTTCAAACGTCACAAGAACCGTAAATGTTATTCTTAGGACCTACCTACCTCGTTATGCAGATGCAGCTGACCCAAACACGCATGAACAATGGACCACAGACAATCAATACTTACAACAATTTGCTATAAAATAGAATGATTCACGTCGCATTGTCTATGCACGGTGCGTCAATCATTGGAGGAATTCAAGGGCACGCTGACAACATATTCGCTGCAATATGTTCGAAATATAATAAAACATATTACTTTACAATAAATATAAATTGGCGGGAAATAAAATGTTGTAGTGTTGCTATAATAAAATGATAGATGAGATAAATGATAATCCAAAGAGGATTGTTTCATCTCCTTGATGGATCAACGAAGTCTTGCATGCATACCTATCTTAAAATAACATCACGCGGACGCCAATATTCCCCGAAGAGTAAGGCAGACGTGCAACTATGCCTTCATAACACACACATTTCGCCAGTTATATTTAAGTCCCATGTAAATGGAGCCAGCCATAGATATAAGAAAGAAGTTACATTTCTATGGGGCCAGCCTATTGACATCAACCGGGCACAATTCTGCTCCGGGTCCGGGCTGCTACTAAAAAATCCTTAATGGAAACACCCAATAACACTTTGCCCGACCTAGAAAGAAAACCTAGGACCTCATGGTCAGCAGGAACGTTTGCAAATGCTTGACCAATGAGGCAGTCAGATAGATCATAGGTATATTATTATATTCAGAGACGTATCTTTTTAACCGACTTCCAAAAAAGCGGAGGTTATATGTTCGGCAAATTGAGTGAAGTGGAACTGATGATGAAGACCAGAGGAAGCCACCGGAACTACTCAATAATAAGTAGGTATTACACGGGTTGCGATTCGAATACTTTAATTTTCTTGCTAAAGAATTTATTCTCGTCACAATGCATATGGTGAAACGGAGCTGGTGTTGGCTTCACCACCAGCTCCAGTTCTTGTAATTCTTACCAGGAGAACTCCTCAACAATTAACGTCCCTGCATCGGGAAAAGCAATATTTTGGAAAAGGTGATGAGCAGTTGACATTAGGCTATTGTAAGTTAGATAAATTAATAACTGATCGACTAAAAAAAAGTTAGTAGTGGTAGTGGCAGTAAAGGTAGGTAAGTAGTTATTTTTATCTAAATCTTCCCTTTTTTTTCGAATCGCTGCTGTCATTAATGTGATAAAAAGATTAGCCAATAAGCAAGAAGTTAACGACTAATGAGGTTGCCTGCCCAGGGTGTGTAAGACGTACATACTTACATAGTACAGACGTACATATTTACTGTAAAAAGTATTATATTATTTTCATTATTGAGAATATGAGGACTATGTGGGTCATTGTTTCAGTTATATTCTTGATCTGGTAGTTTAAGTAGTTTATGCGGCCTACCCAAATGTCCTTTCTTTGGTATTGTTCGTCGAATCGTTGAGCTCCTTAAGTTCTGAGTTGAGCTGCACGGTTACTGACAAATGCGTGCACTGACTGGACAGGTCCACTTAATCTGTGTGGTTCTTTCCTCAAAAGACCATTTCAGACACCAATCTACATGGTTCTCAAACATTATGTCCGATTTTTTATAAACACATTGACATTGTTGAATTTTATATACACAATGACATGAGTATTTACTTGTAAAGTATTATGTTATTTTAATTATTGTGAATGTGAGGATTATGTGGGTCATTGCTTTTTTTTCGCAGTTCATTTTGATCATGATCTGGCAGATTGAGTAATTTATGTGGCCTACCCAAATGTCCTTTCTTTGGTATTGTTCGTCGAATCGTTGAGCTCCTTAAGTCCTGACTTCCTGAGTTGAGCTGCACGATTATTGACAAATGCGTGCACTGACTGGACAGGTCCACTCAATCTGTGTGGTTCTTTCCTCAAAAGACCATTTCAGATACCAATCTACATGGTCTTCACATGATCTGACCAGGATTATGTCTGGACTTTAAAAGAGACTGTGACCTCTGAGTTTGTTTCGGCCTTTCTTCTCAGAGTAGTCAGATAGGAAACGCCGACCTCATCTAGTTTAAAAATATGATTGACGTGTAAAAGTGTTTGTACAAACCTACTTACAGAAATAAAATCATTTATCATTTATCATTCATTTATCATTTATCATTTAGTTACAATCAGGGGAAATTATTTTTTAAGCAAACTGACACCCTACGTCAATTTGTCGTGTTATAGCCATTTCATACAACTGTCAAAAAATAAAGCCATTTCATAAAACTGTCAAAAAATAAAGCCATTTCATACAACTGTCAAAAAATAAAGCCATTACATACAACTGTCAAAAAATAAAGCCATTACATACAACTGTCAAAAATTACAGTTGGGATTTGATTATACCTATTGATAATTTAAGTTGGTCGATTCGCTTGATAATTAATATCTTTAACTTTACATTTAACTATCCACCACTCGTGCAAGCTTTTTTAATTATGAAAAGAAAAGTAAGTAACCTACCTATAGGTACAAAAACGAAACACTTTGTTGCCGTAGGTGGGCAAAAACTTCCCAGATTAAAAAAAGATAATGTTGATGAATGTTTCTCCAACAAGACAATATGACGTTAGTTGATTTAATTACGAGTGTGTAAATGGAAGAAAGTGTGAGACGTTAATATACAATCTAATAATTGTAATTAATGTAAACGTATCGTGTGAACTCGCTCTTACAATACAGCCTAACTTTTTTAAATGTCAGCTAATGTTATACAGCCATAGATTATCGTCACGATAGTGGAGAATCCATAATTTAAAGATGGTAAATTACGTAATGTATAAAAAAACACATAACATCACGCCCGTATTCCCCGTAGGGTTAAGCAGAGGTGTACCTATAGTACACCCACATTTCGCCAGTTATCTTTATGTCCCATGCAATAGTGGGCGAGCCTATTCCCATCACAGGCACAAGTCCAGACTAAAGGCTGCTACTGAGAAATTCCAGATGGAAAAACTTAATAACGCTTTGCCTGACCCGGCAATCGAACCCCGGACCCCATGCTCAGGTGCCCCATGCGCTTGCGACCACTAAACCAACGAGGCAGTAACGAGGTTTAAAAAAGTAAAGATAAATTCGATTTTTTTTAAAAGCAAATAAATACCTTTACTATAAAGATCGCAAGCATTGCAACGGTTCCTGAGGGCCTAGACAAAGTAGGTAACATTCAATTAGCGATGACGCTAGTAGAAAAGCCAAAAAAAATTGGGGTTGACATAAGCTATCGAAATGTCCCGAATAGAAATTAGCTAGACAATGTTAACATCATTCGATTCTATGAAACGAATTGACAGCGTTGAACGATTATTAGAGATGCGTAGCCAAGTGGCACTTTTTGACAAGCCTTTTCGCTAGTTTTCGATTCGTATGATGGAAACATTAGCGAAAGCGATAGCGATTTTAGAAACAGAATCGCTTCGAAGCAAATGCCATTTCTCTAGGCCCTCTGGTAATAAAATGTTTCACAAACAAACGACGAATTAATTGAATTCAAATACAGAACAGTATAGTCTGAACCGCATTTATTTTACAATGTAATGACTGGTGTTAGTAACACATCATGGCGGACAAATTGTTGGTTCGCTGTAATAAACGGTAATTAGAACATTGGAATAATTGAATGCAGTGGAAGCACTTGGCTAGCTAGCGGCTACTTAAAATATGGCCGATGAATCATGGCCCGTCTGAACATAGGCTGACTGAACTTTCGCGCATGTTCTCTCACTCACACTCGCCTCAAGTCACCGTTTGGTTCCTAAAAAATATGATTGCGCAGCCTTCTGCGCAAAGATCGGACCGGCCACGATTCATCGGCCGTGTTGTACACAGTTTGCTTACCTACATAGCGTGAGTAACGCATTGCATGATGCACGAACTAAACAATTCTGAAAATCGCAATTTCACACAACTATTTTAATCAATTGCGAGAACTTGAAATTCTTAAGTATCTTTGATTCGTTGCTACTGCTTAAAGACTATGTAATCTGAGATCACGACAGGGCCTTGAAGGAAATCATTTAACAGAAGGTTGTCCTGATCAAAATACGGCTGATAATTGAATAACAATCAATGTTTACGTTTACAAAGCAAACTTACAACAATCACTACATTTTAAACACTTCTCCGTTTATTAACCAAAATGTATTTCACAATTTTTCACATTCACTCTGGCCAGTTTTTGCAATAGGCCGAATTTAATGCGACCTTGTGTTAATTTAAAAAAAAAACTGTCAGAACAGAACGTGCACTCGGATATCCTGATCAAATAATATCGTATAGATTTTTCTAATCGATGAAAAACGTGATGATAACGATACTGTATGGGCATCACGCACGATTATGAAATAATTGACAATCGTAAAAGTGTATTATTTCATAATGGCTATTGTGCTTGCTATTATTAGCGTAAGTAATGTACGTTAAATCGCTCGTGACCCGACGTACGAGGGTGCAAGTTATTGCAATAGTAATTTATCAATAATTGCTGGTTATATTATTATACGAATAATTGCTCACGGTTTAATGGCGAATAATATTCGTCTTTATAATCGTTCGAATTTTGAAACTGTCCATTGGCAATTTTGGTGTAGATATTTAAAACGAGACGTCGCGTCAATCATGTCAACGAATAAAAAGTTTAGATTGTATATTTTTTCAAGTGTTTCATAGTTTGTTTGTTGTTTTGTTTCAATAAATCCGATCCACTAAATTGTCAAATCCTAATGCAGAATCAATAAAAACGCTAGTTATGAAGAAATTAGAATACAAAAAAAAGGTATTCATTTTCCATTGAAAGTGTACTTACTTTTAGCCGGCTGTCTTGTTATTGAAATTCTAAAGAGCTAAAACCTAGAATGGTTTTTCATATTTTATTTAAAATCTTTTTCCAATCTGTCACAAGAAATTTCCAAGAAACAGATTCAATATTATAACACAGTTTTATTTATAAAATGTAATGCTTTTTCGTGTTATCAGTAGTTTTCTTTTTTTTATTAAGAATTATTTTTTGCTGTAAAATGACACAGAAAACACGTCTTGTTATGTAGATATGTCACATTTTTTTGCTCAGTCAGTATTATTGTGAAATTGTTACCGGATACCTACTTACCTATTTCATATTATTTGCTAACATTATTTATTGTCTGTACTAAATCAGGCATCTACTAAATAAACTGTATTTAAGGGCCAGTTTCTCGAACGAAAATTATTGCGAAAAAACTTTTTTACAAAAAATAAACAACCGACTTCCAAAAAAAACACTAAGTGTAAAATCAATTTTAATTTCGGAAGTTGGTTCTTTGGTTTTGTATAGTCGTTTTTTGCCACCGACTTCCGAAATTAAAGTTATTTTTCACTTAGTGTTTTATTTCGAAGCCGGTTGTCTTTTTTTTTGTACTTATAAAAGGTTTTATTTTTCACTTTTCTCCTGTAGTACCGACCCAAATTCGTATACCACTACTTTCTATGTAAATAACAGTGACAGGAAGTTATTATAAACATTATCAATTTACACTAAGTGGAAAAAAATCGTATTATTGAAGCTAACTGAAAAACTACACAAGCAAAGTTATTAAAATGTATATGGGACCACCTCCTAGACCATACCCTATAAATAAAAAAATAAAAAAATTGAAACCGATCCCTAATTTCCGGAGATATCCCGTAACAAACCTACAAAAAAAATATAGACGAATTGAGAACCTCCTCCTTTTTTAAGGCGGTTAATTAATGTGACAAATTGTCAAGCACACGTAAACTGCTGTGATTGGTTGAATGATTTATCAACAGCCAATCGCAGCAGTTTATGGGCGCTTGACAATTTGTCATATTAATTATGCGATAATTTTAGTTCGAGAAACTGGCCTATAGTGAGCCGCAAGAGATGAAGAGTTCGATTGATTGGCATCAAAATTCTAGCAAGCAAGCGCCAATAAATCAAATCACAGAAGTAGAGAGATACCTACCTAATTGTTTTTTTTTTCTTGCAGAAAAGAAAGAAAGAAAAACGGCTAACCTAATCATGCGCTATTATATACTTTACCTATATAGGTAAAAGAAAATGCTTAAGAATGAGTAGCTCTTGACATTCAATAGTTAACTAATTCTATCTAACGGATGCTCATAGTCATGTAAATAGGCGAAATTAAATCACTTAGAGCTGCCAACCTCCTTGGTACTCATTGCTCAAAGTTGCCAAGTTTAAAACTACATAAAAAGACTTTTCTAACTTAATGACGCATTTCTCTCTTTCAATGAGAAAAAGAAAAGCGTTTATTCGATTTTGTTTATTTTCCACGAGATAATATTTACATAATTTATAAAATAACAGTCTTAGAATAATACAAATAATAAATATAATATGTAGGTACATGTATATAAAAAAGGTGAGGAATCATAGAGTATCAAAAACTTCGTCCGCATCGCTGTCAACTGGAAGTGCCCAAAAGGCTGGCAGCAAGCAATTTTTTTTTTTGTGCATTGCATAATAGACTTAAATCCTTTCGCAAATACACTCGAGAGCAATGAATCCGGGTCACTTAAAGAATCCTAAAAATCTCGGAAACTAAAAATGCTAGGTTAATGCAATAAATTGTATTTAATAGACAATGTAATACTCCTTAAATGAAGGTATTAAAACTTCTTAGTTATTGTAAAGTTATATCATAAAAAAAACAAATTTGAAAAAGGGCCACTTTCGAAGATGGAACTACGAAATTACAGCATTTGGTTTTGCTTTTGTTTGTAATCTGTCATTTATGTGGGTACATAAACCATGTTGATAGTGCTCTATATTCATTATTCAAGCTGAAATTATGTCGCTTACGCCTGAAGAATGCACCAGAATACTTACAATGCTGGAAACCGGCCGGAGTCAGCGCGATACAGCCAGGACTGTCGGTGTGTCGCTGTCAACAGTACAAAGAGTTCTCCGACGTTACGAAGAAACTGGTTCTAACCTACGCAGACCAGGAACGGGCAGAACCAGGTGTACCACAGCACGAGAAGACCGATACTTGGTGAACACCATGCTTCGAAATCGCTTTCTCACAGGAACTGAACTCACAAATCAGTTTCGACGCCTCGGAGGAAGTAACCCAAGTGCATGGACAGTAAGACGTCGGCTTGCTGAATCTAACTTAAAACCCCTTAGACCTGCAAACGGCCCTAAACTGGAGCGTGGGCATCGTATTTCAAGACTAAGATATGCCCAGAGCCACGTAAATTGGAGTATTGAAGATTGGTCAAAAGTTATGTTCTCCGACGAATCAAAATTTATGCTCTACAAGCACGATGGAAGACACAGAGTGTATCGAAGACCAGGGGAAAGATTCAAGCAAGCATGCATGCATCGAAGAAAAAGTAGCCTACGGTGGTGGGTCTGTACTTGTGTGGGCCGGAATTTCTTCTGAAAGTCGCACAGAGCTGGTGATCATAGAAAACGGCTCTTTAACTAGCGTAAGATATGTGGAAGAAATCCTCAATGATCACGTTAGTCCATTTATGGTCAATTTAGGTGAGGATGCTATATTTATGCATGACAATGCCCGACCTCATACAGGTAGGATTGTGAATGACTACCTTCAAGAGATGAACATTACTCGTATGGAGTGGCCAGCGCGCAGCCCGGATATCAACCCGATCGAGCATGCTTGGGACGAGCTAGGCAGATGCGTAAAACAACGAAACCCTCCCCCAATCACGCTTCGTCAGCTCAAAATTGCTCTCACAGAGGAATGGGAGAATATTCCCCAAAATCGTATAAGGAACTTGGTGTACAGCATGCCAAACCACGTAAACGCAGTAATGGAAGCACGAGGAGGCAATACGAAGTATTAAAATTCAAGAAAATCGTAATAAAGTTCGAAAATTTCATGTTTCCTATTTTTGTTTTAAGGAGAGATCAGCAGTTTTTTTCTTTATGTAATTTTGTGTTAATAAAATGTATGGTGACTCATATTTTTTTTACTTTCATTTAAGGAGTATTACATTGTCTATTAAATACAATTTATTGCATTAACCTATCATTTTTAGTTTCCGAGATTTTTAACATTCTTTAAGTGACCCGGATTCATTGCTCTCGAGTGTATAATACCAACATTTTTGCAGAACGATGAAAATTCCTACCTACCATCTTATTATTTTACCTGCAACATAAACACTGGCTGTAAACTTGACACTTTACTATTGCGAAATATATTACTATCCGCTGGTAAGCACACTACCTACATATCAACGGTACTATTTACGAGTCGCAGGTAGTCACAGCAACAGCTCAGGTGACTGGGATATGTCGCATTTTATTACTGTTTTAGTACTTAGCAGCCATTAAAATATTATAGGAAGGTAATAAATGCCTACGCTCTAAGTAAGATAAGCAGCTGAAGAAGGTGTTACTTAAAAACTTAAAAATAATTAAGGACAGACGTGTAGAAAGGACAACGTGTCGGACTACGGGTCATCTGCAGTGCTGCCCAGGCTACGCCACAACACCCTGACCTCCGCCTTCCGCATCCAGTCTCTCCCAACCACCTTTTTAAGGTCATCAGCCCATCTAGTTGGGGGACGTCCCACACAGCGCTTGCCGATATCGACACGGACTACGAGTCTGAAGTGGACATGGGCAGGACACTTGGCTAAACGTGGTGATGGCAGGTGGAGCAGAGCCCTAACAGAATGGTTGCCGAAAGACGAAAGACGAAGCGTTGGCAGACCAACAGCCAAGTGGTTAGACGACCTACAGAAGATCGCGGGGAAGACCTGGTTGAGACTCGTAGAAACCAGAAAATTATTTCATAACATGGGGGCTCAGCAGTGGGTGGGTGGTGTAGAAGCAAAACCGGGCGTACCATGCGCCCCTAAATTGTAACATGATGATATCATCAATCAATCAGGATTGTACCCGAAAGCGTCATTCTGATGTCGAACTTGTTTGGAACGGAAGTTTCGCTTTATATGAAATAGGTGGAGTAAACCTTATGTGAATGGAAACGCCGGGAGGGGAAGCCCTAGAAGGACTGATGTCGTACGGTATTCTGTTGTGGGGAAATGCCGCCGATATCCAGACAATTTTCGTTTTACAAAAAAGGGCAATTCGTTCTATCTATAAATTAAGTCCCAGACACTCCCTCAGAGATAAATTTAAAGAGATTAATATAATTACTGTGCCTTCTCAGTATATTTATGAAAATCTTTTGTATGCACATAAAAATATTAATCTGTTTAAAAAATACAGTGATATCCACAATATAAATACTAAAAACAAACACAAATTTATTGTTCCTACAACCAGGCTCAAGAAAATAGGTGGCTCGTTTAGATGCCAATGTATACGTTTTTATAATAAACTTCCTAGCCACATTCAAGATCTAAGCTTTAATAAATTCAAATCTTTTATAAAACGGAAACTATGCCAGAAAGCCTATTATACTGTGAAAGACTATATTGAGGACAAAAAGGCTTGGGATCGAGCTGCTCCAATAAATTTACACGGTGAATGTTGATTTTAATTTGCTAGCTATTTTAGACATGAATATTTACTGTAAAAAGTATTATATTATTTTCATTATTGAGAATATGAGGACTATGTGGGTCATTGTTTCAGTTATATTCTTGATCTGGCAGTTTAAGTAGTTTATGCGGCCTACCCAAATGTCCTTTCTTTGGTATTGTTCGTCGAATCGTTGAGCTCCTTAAGTTCTGAGTTGAGCTGCACGGTTACTGACAAATGCGTGCACTGACTGGACAGGTCCACTTAATCTGTGTGGTTCTTTCCTCAAAAGACCATTTCAGACACCAATCTACATGGTTCTCAAACATTATGTCCGATTTTTTATATACACATTGACATTGTTGAATTTTATATACACAATGACATGAGTATTTACTTGTAAAGTAGTATGTTATTTTAATTATTGTGAATGTGAGGATTATGTGGGTCATTGCTTTTTTTTTCGCAGTTAATTTTGATCATGATCTGGCAGATTGAGTAATTTATGTGGCCTACCCAAATGTCCTTTCTTTGGTATTGTTCGTCGAATCGTTGAGCTCCTTAAGTTCTGACTTCCTGAGTTGAGCTGCACGATTACTGACAAATGCGTGCACTGACTGGACAAGTCCACTCAATCTGTGTGGTTCTTTCCTCAAAAGACCATTTCAGATACCAATCTACATGGTCTTCACATGATCTGACCAAGATTATGTCTGGACTTTAAAAGAGACTGTGACCTCTGAGTTTGTTTCGGCCTTTCTTCTCAGAGTAGTCAGATAGGAAACGCCGACCTCATCTAGTTTAAAAATATGATTGACGTGTAAAAGTGTTTGTACAAACCTACTTACAGAAATAAAATCATTTATCATTATCATTTGACATATGGTAACCTTATTGGTGATGTTCTTCAGAAAGGTCAGGTGCGTAGTACTTGCAACCGGTGAGCGTATATAACCAGATGTATCAACGTAAATGAAGCAAAAGGAGTATGTAAAGATCATAGCAGGTGGCGTTCTGTAGTTTCAGCCTATAACCCCCATGGGAAGAAGGCGTGAGTTAATGTATGTACGTATGAAGTAGGTAGGTATTATATAATTTCCTATGATACTATATCCTACGAACAAAGACTATGTGAAAGTAAAGGAAACTAGAGATAGGTACGTAAACACATGTTGTCTTCATTTAAAGGTGTGAATACGAGTTCGTGCAGTTTCAACACGACTTGTGATTCAAATCCACGAGTCGTGTGAATGAATGTGTTGGGTTTCTCGGGAATAATCAAGAACACAAAAGAATGAAAGTAAACAGAATTAAGGAAACGATCGTTCAAATCTGCCTAAGTAGGTACAGTGAGGGTAATTAATTGTACATCAAATTGGCAGACTAGGTAGAGGTACGCCAATTTGCTGTGCTCTAGGCACTTCATACAACTGTCAAAGAATGACAGTTGAAATTTTAATATAGGTACGGACAATTTATGTTGCTTTACTTTTGTAGAGCTCTGTCACTCGTACAGTAAGCGTCAAATTTATGGCGGCTCTGAAGTGCGCTACTCGCTGCGCAGTACCGCGCCCCTCACCCCCGCTGACACGTTAATTTGTTACTGCGCAGTGACTCGGCTCGTGTTCAAAGCCGCCAAAAAGTTTGCTTCGGACTGGTCCTGTGTGAGTTTCTTTCTGATCAAAGCGACAATTCGTCTAGATATGGCAATAAAGGCTAGATAGAAAAGCTTAATTCAAATAAAATAATAGGTGATATAATTTGAACTTACGGATTTCTATGTCCTTCGCAGTTTTCACCTGTAACAGAAAAAAAACGAAATTAATAGGTATACTTAATTAATTAGGTATTTTAATGATGTGGATTTATCAAACAAAATCACCATATTAGCAAACATTGACTAGCCGAACAGCATTCATTAATTAGCATTCCAAATACCTAGACAATATTTTGTATCAACAATATTATGTCATCAATCCATAACCGCCCAGATCCCGTCATAAAAAAAAACACTTCAAGTTTTATTCATTCGTGTATTCAGGAATGACAAAATCAACTTAGCAAATACACCGTTTATTAGATAATATTGACTGAATTTCTAAACCCACTTACAGTAAAAAAAACATTTATCATTAATTTATCATTTGACATCATTATTTAAATATAGAACCAATTCTAATTTCAGAAATGCATTAGATACCTATCTACTGAAGATGGATTCCGATATAGGCAGAAGATACGTTTCTAAATTTCAATAATCAAGAATGCTCGCGACGACGACGTGACAGATTAGGACCACCTGAGGAGAACCACTGACATAGTCTGAGGTACCAAAAAAAAACAATTTGACTAACGATCTCATTTGTAGCTTAGATAGTAGCGAACATAAATTTGAATATAGAGCAGTTATGTCACAGATTAATAAAATTATAAAATCCGTGGTTGGAGGCCCTGTTAATGAAAGCGCCAGACTGTCATCTAAGGGCCTGCGCACACTGGCGGCAAGGCACGGCAAGGATTTTTTCCTGGACGAATAGTAATATAACTTAATAGTATGACAATAAAATTGCAATTTCAATGATGCCTAAGGACGTCGCGGTATCCTTAGGCATGCCGCGGCATCGTTGCCGGCGTGATATCATCCTATAAACTTAATATTATAAATGAGAAAGTTTGGATGTTGTTTACGCAAAAATGGTTGCATGGATTTGGATGAATTGGCGCAGAGATAGTTTATTATCTGGATTAACACATAGAACATTTTTATCCCGGTAATAAGTTCCCGTGGGATACTTTCCGTCCTCCAAGCGGGCTAATCCATGCGCAAAAGCTAGTTGGTTATATGAAGGTTTACCTATTTGTTTTCGCGAGGAAACTTTCACAAGGTGCCCGGGGTTTTGGGGATAAGACCGCGGAGTGTGGGATTTTTCCCACACTCCCCGGGCCCCCGGTTCCCCGGTTTATTTTTACCTCATTAAAACCACCCCGGTGATCGCCATCTGACTATATCCCTCTATCTCTAACCCTTTGTGGTATAAAGGCATGATGTCATGTTATATAATACGCAGACACGTTGTCTGATGCGTTTTAACAAACAACGGAAATTATTTGCCGAAGTTGTAACCGTTTCTTCCCACATTCATCAGCCCGCAGCGCGCAGTGAAAGTGAGATTGGAGATAAGTGATTGATGATACGATTATTAAATTGTTTTATTATTGTCTTGTATGACAGTTCAGTTAATTTGTACTGGCGTTTTATTATCTGTGGCGCTGATTGATACGTCAAAGTTTGAGTTTAATTAGAACTATCTCATTTGTTTTGTTGCGATCTTCTTTCCTCATTTTATTATTTGTTTTCTCATGTTAGTAAGTACGCGACTTTGACTACAAATGTTCTTTTTTATTATGTTCTGGAGAAACTATAAAAAGTTGGTTGCAGCGAAACAATTTGAATTTTATGTATGTACTTTTTGTCATGCATTTGTTTTGCAATTTTATAAGTCATACATTCTACATTTTACGGCTACATATTTCCATTCCGCTCCAGCCGCAACACACAATAAAACTAGCCAAGTGCGAGTCGGGTTCCGTACCACCGTCTAACAACTCAATTAACAATACATATTAAAAAAAAACACGTTTCTTGTATGGGAATGGGGACCCCCTTTAATTTTCAACTTTATTTTGTTTTTATTATTTGTACTTATAATAGGGGCAAAAGAAATACACACTCTGTGAAAATTTCAACTGTCCACCTATTACGGTTCATGAGATACCTACAGCCCGCTGACAGACAGACGGACAAACAGCGGAGGCAAACAGGGGTATGGAACCCCAAAAAATAGGGTGTGTGAAAACTTACGAATGGAGCCGAGTAGGTATACGCGATTCAGCGCCGAGTATACTTACGCAATTCAGCGTCACCGATCCGAGCGTGACAGTTCTTTCGTTAACTGTTCGAAAGAGCGCAAAGTGCGCCTAAAGAAGTTTTCACGACAAAAAGTAAAAAAAGACGGGTTCACGAATAGAACGCTAACAAATCTAATTCACACATCGCTTACTTTCATAAGACCGACGACGCCGCGACGTGTATAGTGACGTCACATGTCACTAAGAGCTCCCCCGTCAACTTGCGCCGGCGCGTGACAACACGATTTCTATGATACATCGCGTCTTTGTATGCAATCGTCTGCATTCAACTACATATCACATTTAATGTAAGCTCCTTCTAACGAAGAGAGTACGGTAATGTCAGTTTGTATTGAAAAGGCTGTGATGTGGCTTCGTTAAATAAAGGCTCCGACAAACAGACGCGACAATCGATACAAAGGCACCCCTCGTCGCGCGACAGGCGGTGCCTTTGTGGCGCGTCGCGTGTCGCGCCTGTTTTAATTAGCCTTATATTCAAAATCTGTTGGAGTTATGGAAATATTGAAGGTTTCATTGTTAAAAATGGTGGAGGAATATTATGACGGTTTCATAATGAACTAACCTGATTTTTCAGGCTGAAAATCTAAAGAGCTGAGTTTATACGCTGGGTCAACGTTACAAGATATATGACCAAGTGATGAGTTACGTAAAACATAACTATATATGAGCAAAACCACCTTTTTTTAACAGTCAAGCAATCTGTTCACCTTCAAATAGGAACAATTTTATCGGAAAGTATTTAATTGATCCTCTAAAAACTTATTGACCTTCAAATGATGTACCTCCGCTACGCCAAGCTAGTCGCAGTTACGTGGCTAATTAGTATTTTTAGGACATCGAAGTAGAAATTAATTGAGGTTCACAAAAAGAGGCGCATTCATTATATTAATATTTTTAAGTAAATTAATAAATCATTTTTAGAAAAGCAAAATGAGCATTATGTGAGGTTTGACTAAATACATCCAAATTTTATCGAACAGTGTGGATTGTGTGAGCATAAAGGCTCCTACAAACAGGCGCGACACGCGACGCGCTACAAAGGCACCGCCTGTCGCGCGACTAGCAGTGCCTTTGTGTCGCGTGCGCTTCGGGTCGCGTGTCGCGCATGTTTGAAGGAGCCTTTAAGCCGCTCCAGGTAATTTGACGGTCGGAGGGCAATTAACTTTCAATAGCGCGTGGATGGAACATTTCCTCGTTTCCAATTCATTTCACTGATTAACTTCCTTCAATCACTGTATCATCAGGCAGGTAGCAAGCAACTCCTCTATTTACATTGAGCATACTACACATTATATACCCGTACCTACTGCCTGACAACCTTTCACATTCCCCCAGTAATGTGCACTGCTACAAGTATACTGCGTGGCGTTGTTGGTAAACATGTGTGTAAATGATTTCTGATATGTATTGAAAAACAAAATGGCGGTATTATTTCCAATTTTGGCCAAGCGCCAAAAAAATACTCGGACAGCTATATTTGTTGCAATTATCCGACGCCCTGCTTACGCGTCACACTGACGTCACGCAAAATCCTACATCGCGCAAGCAGAGTTTACCACGCAACTAGCATAATTATATACAACCTCCCGACATCAAAACGTCGGGCAGTTGCCCACCAGACACGACGCCAGTCTGGTCGGAGGATCCTCCCGTTACTATGGAGGAATGAGTAAACTTTACACCCTGTTCCTCATACCTCTATAAAGGCATCCACAGTACAGCCCGGTTAAGCAGCCGACAATCTCATAGGTTGACCTGCGAGACGCCATACAGAAAAAAAAACTGATAACTAAAGCTACAAAGTCCTTTTGGCGCGTGGCTAAAATTGGAACTAACGCCACCTCTTGTGTTTTCAATACAGTTCACAAAACATTTAGGTAGGTACACAAAAAAAATCTAACAACGCCCCCCTGTCTTAGGCATTCGAGAGCCCAAACCTCGTTGTATAGCTGTACTTCCCCAATACGAAAAGGAATGGTCCATTCCGTGGTCCATTCTGAATTCAAAATTAACGCAAAGTCTTACCACACGCGGATACTCATCTGTTTCGTTTTCAAGCACAGGTAGGTAAGCATTAGATAATTACCGCGAAATCTTATGAAGATCAAGTTACGTAAGGCAATTAAGAAGATCCAAATATTTGTTCTAGAATTCAGCAATTTTATTATTTTACTGTTAGGCCGTAATAAAATTCCTCGAGAATTTTCTTAATTATCCTTAGATGCCAACACCGTAGATTCGGTAGATGTAGATCCCACAATAATAGGGATACTTAGGAATAGTCAGGGATATTAATTGTAAGGCTCCATTCACACGTACCACAACCACACCACATCTCAGCGACAAAATATGGTCAAGTGTGTGTGTGGGTGAATTTTCATACAAATTAGCGCCCAACCACGTGTTGTGGTTGAGGAACGTGTGAATGGGCCCTTAGAAATTGACACACTACGTCAATTTGCCGCGTTTAGCCATTTCATATAACTGTCAAAGAATGACAGTTGTGATTAGAATATACAGACAATTTGAGTTAGTAGCCACTCTGCTTAGTAGTTAAATTCCCAGACTACCTACTCAACCCATTTCAAGAATATATTAATCGATAAATTCTTCAATAAATACCTTATTTCCTGAGGAAATCCCCAAGTATTGGGTAGTAAATAAAGCCTGTTATTTATAGGATAAACATAAATAACTCATTGCCAAGGACTACGGTAACAAATTATAGTAACAACACATTTCACTAGCCACTAGAGCTAACTTACAACCAAACAGGTTGAAATATAAATCGAACTGTCGACAGCTTCAGTCAAGTTTAATGTTAACCCGTAACTTAAACAAGTTATAAACGCTTAACTGCAGTAACCGTAAATAGTAACACGCATTGAAGCGTTTAAAAACTTAATATGAATGGCCAAAAATAATTTCCATTTAACGAAATCTCTACGTCTCGCCCACCCTTCCAAACGCATTCGCGTTTATGTAACATATAATTATCGATTACTTTCACATTGAAAGTTCTCCAAAGGCGAGAACCATAAAGTATTGAAAAAACAAACGAGCAATTATTCTTAAAGCGTCGATAATCGATTATGAGCTTTATGTCCTTTCTGAATCGAATACTCTATTCGATTCTTAGGCTTCAGTAATGTGTTGGAGGAAAGCTGACGACCACCGGTGCATTGAGCTTTGCTGCAATAAAGCATTATTGTATTGAAAATAGATTCAAGTTGTAAATGATATACAACACGTCTAGATATTTCGCGTTGAACTGTGAAATAACGCTCCTGGATGTCAATTTACATCTCATCTTTATTTCATTTGTATTTTAGGTTCTGCGGGTCTAGCATATAGGTATAAAACTGTATAATCTGTATCTCCACCAGTCTTTATGACAAGTCTTTAGTAGTTCAAGCAGTACGATTATGCAAGACTTGCTCGTGCAGATAAGGCGTGCTCTCATCTTTGTCCACTTTTAAATATCTGGTTAAAAAACACTTCCTCTCTCCTTAAACACAATTTTTACATGTAGTTTCCTTGCTCTTGTTTCATGTTTATTATTGTATATATATGTAGATAAGTTTATGTTTAATGTATGTATGCATTGTATATGAAAATGGTACACCACTGACTACCTGCAGTATTGGTGCCGATTCTCTTGTCACAAAATTCTCTAAACTAGACTAAAAATCACTAAAATTTAGTTTATTCCTGTCAAAAGACGATTTCTCATTCTGAAATAGACTAAAGTGACACAACTTAACTACATTTTAGTTTGACAGCACTAAGATGGTACTGATTTATTAATTTAGTGAAAATGGCAATTTTGCTATTCTGAATTTGACGTTTTTCACCTAAAATTTTGGCTGTCTTAACTAAATCTGGCTATTTTTAATCACGATTAAAAAGGTGCGGACTAAAATTAGTTGTCATGAACTAAGATTCACCACAACACCTCGACTTCAGAGGCAAAAACAGTACTGTTTTTTTTTTGTTGCTTGTATCTCGAAAACGGTGTGTCCTATCGCAAAAATAATGAAAATTTCGACCCCCTTTATGAACCCCTTAAACCCATATAACTCTACATGTAGGCAATTTTTTTTATATTTTCCATACAAAAAGTGAATAATTCCATATAAAACACGCCGAGGCTGCCACCCATGCGCACCTCCAGCTCTAAAAAAAATTCACGGGGTAGGGCAAACAAGTACCATGTGGAGTCGCGATTGTCAAATTAGTTGCGTCAAAATGATTTTTAAATTTAGAGATATTTTATTGCAGAATAGCTTTAAGATTCTCATAGCCAAAAGTAAGGAATTTTAGTGATACTTTAGTTAGTTTAGTCCGGTGTACAAGAGAATCGGCACCATTGTCTCTCCTTCTCTTTAATCCATCCAAAGGTTGTCTGTAAAATATCGTTTTTAGTGGTAAGACCACCCATTGTGTCACCCTATGTAAAATTTCTACATTTATATCTGTATTTTTTATGGTGTAGATAATAGAGATTCTATTCTATTCTCAATCAAATGTTACCTACCTACCTTAAACATTCCTGCTGAACTACCGCACAGGTATGTACTATGAATCGAAAAATAAGAAACACAACCAATTCATAATTTTTTGAAAAACACTACACTCTATTTGTAATTCAATAGAATCATGACGTTGGTAATTCAGCCCTAGAGGAAAGATTAAGTGGAACGATCGATTGCTTATAAACGATAAGATAATGTAAATAAAAACAAAAACAAAAAAAACCGAACTGGCCAACAGACATTAACAAATCGTATCGACACAATGACAGTAAATTGGTTCCGTTCCGATTGCATAATAAAATACATATGGCTGCCGTGTTTTGGCGCCTATCATCCAATCGCCCCACTACATTCCAAATTCAAAAGTCGCTATGTAAACAAGTTGTAAGTAGCCAGTGTTGTCCGCAGTTCCGTGTGGAGCGGAAGCGATGTTGGTTGGGTACGATTCACAAACTACATAGGAGTGGTGCGGTTCTATGTGCATCAGCTTTCATTTCCCCGAAGAGCCGCGGGCCGCAAAAAGTTGCGGAACCACCGTCCGTCGAGGCGGGTCGGCCCGCCTTGCGGGAGTGACGAGTTTGCAGTGTGATGACGATACGATACGAAAGTTTTATATCCGAACCTCTGGGACAATGTCCACAAATCCGGAATAAACGATATAATCCTAATTTGGTTTGCTGACTAAAAGTTGCCTGAAGTGCAGAAGGCCAATCAATCTCTGCATTCATTTGGATTCTATAGATTTAAAAACAACAGCATTGTCATTAAGGGGTCAAACGAATCAGCAGGCCGCGTACTACGATATTCTTTACTTTTAAAACAAAGCATCAAAAAATTATCATCATTAAAATTAATGATACAGTAGGAATGTGAAACATAATACGAATTGTTTTGATAGACATCCAAATAACGCATGAGAACATAATCATTAATCTTTTTCTGACCTATTCACGATCATTATGTAATGCCATGGTCAGTATATCCCGTGCTCAGTTCATTATACAAATTAGAGTCAATAAACAAAAATAAATTAAACGATCTCGTCGTGAAACAATGGAGCTACGCTGCGGGAAAGTGAAAGGCCACGGATTCACCGGCGCGGCGGAGTGGTTATAGCATCGTCGGCCGGCGGGGCCTTTGATCGCGGACGCACGCGCGCACCGTGCGAACCAACCTCATTGGGTCACCATGGTAATACACCTGACACCTGTCAAATAAACCTGTCAAAGTGACGTTGGGTGTATGGATTAACGGTAATGTCAAGTGCTCGCGGTGAACTCTGGCTAAGTAATGATAATGAGGGTCTGTAGAGTATCAGTGCTGCGTTAAGTATTCAACTTTAGGGCCGATAAAGAGAATAATAGCATGTTAGTTTTAAGAGGACTAGCTGTGCACCAAACTATAATACCTTTTTCTTTTGGCGACTAAATGTAGATAGCAGGAACAATTTACAAGAAGCTGCGTAGAGATGAAGATAACATGTATAATATGACAGACCCAAAACGATCTCTTTTGAATGAGAGACGCTAATTGGTAAGTAGTTACGTACTTGGTTAATATTCTCAATAAAAACTTACGTTCATTTATTAAAATAATTGCCTTAACGGTTATGGATGTTATACAACACGAATGGACCGATGCCATAACATACCACTTGTCAAAGTGTCTAATTAGAGGGCACATATTCACACTTCCTGACTGAATCAGTTATGTAAGACATCGACGAGACTCGTAGACAAGCATATCCGACTTAATGATTAATTGTTTGGTTCACACTGGACCTCTACTAGATAACTATAATTACGAAAATTCACGGGAAGTTGAAGATAATTTCTTTATAGCTAACAAACTTCTGCCCGCGACTTCATTCGTGTGAAATTTCTTCTTATCTAAAATATGTCCTATGACACTAATGGCAATACTGTATCTTCACATTAGTGAAAGAATTTTCAGAATCGAATCAGTAGTTCCGAAGATTACCCCCAACATACAAACCCACAAATTTTACCTCCATAATTATATTTTAAACATCTCGCGCGAAACAGCCCGTCCATTATAAAACTGTAAATAAATTAACAAACTTAAGTATGGCTTCTCTGGTGATCGCTAATGTTGATTCTAGCGGGTGATGCCTATCTCCCCAAGTTCAAAGTTCCCCAAAATGATTTTTCCTACATTCATTCCCAACGTCCCCAAGAATTCAGGAGTCGCAGTCATTGGCGCAGTATGGCGGACTTGCCAAACTTGAGAGTGCTTGTGGCGATATTGAATGCTAAAATAGATGGTCATGCTGAATTTGACGGATTATTGACATCGATAAAAACGATGAGTTTGAAATGACAAAAAGCTACCGTAACCATTTTTGCCCATCTGTAAATTAAAATTGCATGAACTTTACACCGTGATAAAACAACGGAATTAAATTCAAATTAAGAAGTCGACCTTGACAATATAAGAAGTAATTTGAAATGGATAAGGAAATTAAGTAAATAATAGTGTTTTTGCTATAATACATCGTTTAAATTGAGGATATAGTTTTTGATTCGGTGTGTGAAGAGTTTAACACAGTCCTTTGTTTGTTGCAGCGGGGTAATTGCGTAACACACAAACAGTAGCAATGGCTTTCATTTTCACAGTTCAACAACATTCATTACGTTATTTACGTTGCTGAGCAGGACAAATTTTTCGAGCATATGAAGCAATGGATTAGCAATATACGTACTTACTTGAAAATGATTAAAATTTTGATTGTAATTATGGTGCAGGTCATCGATACATCAATTTAATTGTAACAGTTACAGGCTCCGCTATTTTTTTTTTCAGGAAAAATATTTGGTGCACTACACCATCAGTAGAATCGAATGTCACATGGACATCGCGAGAATGAATCCTCCCCTAGAGTCCAAAAACTTACATATGCAACGGATATACGTAAAAATCCACTAACTTAGAATACTGTAATAGAACTGACAGCAGAATCCCGGTATAAAAACATCTCTTCATTACCTGGTAACAAGATATACATAAAATCCACAAGGAGATAATCCTACATACCAACTACTATTAATTTGGTATTTCCGGTTACTTTAAGTAGTTATCAAGTAACTCTAACAGGGTCTCTAATAAAATATTTCTACGAAATTCTTTAAAGTATGCGTCCTGCTTGAAGCACTCTCGCTTGATTATTGTCCTGCGGTACCAGGCAAACATAGAAACTAGCGATCATCTACTAACGAGGAGAACAAACGTGAGCCCACGTACTTATCAGTTTGCCTTCAGTCACTGCAAGGCAATAAAGTTCTTTGGATCGAGGAATGCTGCGATGAGTGTTCTAACATACTTTCGAAAATGTATTTTTATTACTTCATCAATAAATGAGAAAAATAAATAGAGACGATATTTTAGGTCCGAAAAAGAGTTTGAAATAGAAAAATCATTGAAGTTAATTCGAAAAGTTTTCACAACGTCATGTTAAAAATGTACCGTAGGTATATATTTTAGAAATCTCATATCTATTGTCAGAACATATTAGGACAATTAATGAAGCCTATAATAATAATAATAATAAACTTTTATTTAGAGACCTTGAAAGTCCGTAGTGTTAGTATTGACATATTACATACTTATTAAACTATTGTTAGTAACACATACAATCACGAAGAAAATTAAATAAAAACAAAGAAAACAATGATTTGCCCGCATAACTATATAACTACATACAGCTCTGTGTGTGCAGACTCACCCATCGGCCAAGCATCGGGCAGTCCCACCGGTCATTCAATGCCCTCAACATGCTATGTGAGCTGACGTGTGTTCTGTGCCGGAGAGAAGCGCATCGCTTTCGAACGATGGCATAACAATCATCTACCCTCGCATCGGCAAACATACCCGAAGCGCTACAATACCGCGGCAGCCCCACAAGTATTCTGAAGGCATTGTTATATTATACACGCAGAGCGCTGTATGCCTTCTGCATATATGTACTTGACCATGACATTGGCGTTTAAAGACACTAAAGAAAGGAACTTGTCGATTGAGTTCCTGATTCCTTAAACTGATGCTCACTGTGGTATGATGGACATCTAACAAAAGTATAACGAAGCAATAACAATACAACTAACTTGTCACCGGTTCAACAATACCTATAACTATTTTAGAATAAGTGCTTATTCTTTCTCAGCGATCAAACGAACAGACATCTTTTATCTTTAATGTGTTACCGGACAGTTATTGTATGATGGACGCAAAAAATTGGCATCTTCGTTCGTCATCAGTAGTTTTTCATTGAGTCAATCAATTAGCATCAATTTGTAACGTCGACTGTCTTCAAGTCAAGATGACTTGAGATGAATGTGATAAAATTCTACAAGATCATAAGTTTTATTTTTCATCAGCTTCTGCCCACGACCTCGTTCGAGTGGAAGTCGTAAGATACACAATATACAGCCATTTTTTTATAAAACTTTCCTGTATACTACGTTTGTAAAAAATTCTGAACGCAGATCATTTTTTTTCAAAAACTTAAGTACAGTCTCCTAAGACCGTTTCCTTGTAGCAACGGTTAAGGTACCTGCCCTTATTGCCTCATCTCAAAAATCCATCCTGTGTTTGTCGTGATTGACTGCTTAGCTCCATAAAGGTATAGCGGGATGATAATCATTTAAAAGGTTAAATCTGTAACTATCTGTAATATTCTAACCCTTTGGCTCATCTTTTTACAATTTGCGGTAAACTATACAAGAGCAGTGGTGGCCCAGTGGTATCGGCCCCGACTTACGAGTTGTAGGTTGTGGGTTCGAACCCAGGCAGGGGCTTTACTGTGTAAATAATTTCATCACCACTGCTCTCAAAAACGGTGATGGGAAACATCGTGAGGAAACCGGCATGTCCTAGAACCAAAAATTCGAAGACATGTGACATCTACCAACCCGCACTGGGCCCGCGTGGTAGATTACAGCCCATTCCCTCTCGAAGAGAGGAGGCCTGTGTCCCAGCAGTGGGAACACTATAGGCTGATTATGCTATACAAGAACAAACTGCAATAATGCTCATCCCCCATAGCAAATAGCGTGATAATTTATAGCCTACAGACTGACCAGATTTATAGGGAATATCTATGCAAAATTTTATCACAATCTATCAAGTAGGTTTTGCGTGATGCTGGGACATACATCCAGACAAATAGGCAACCATCCAAAAAAAAAATTTTAGGATTCTAAAGTCTGTTTTTTTTTTTAATGGAATTGCGCTGTCTGTTAACGACCAGACAGCGCAAACATTACTTAGAAAAAAATCGATGTGAGTTGGTTTGGCACTCACAAAAATTGATGTGTAAACATGTGAGCTCGCATCAGTTTGGTTCACGCGCTCACATAGACACGGGTCTTACGCTGACGTCATCTGACGCTCGAAGTCTTACGCTTACGCGTCTGACGCTCGAAGACCCAGCTAGCCCCTACCGTAGACCGAGCGCTAAGATGTTTACACATCAAAAATATTTTGCAATTTCGACTTTGTTGCGATTTTATTATAATTATTATGTATATGACGGAGAAGGTATTTTTCTTTCGTTATTATCAGCCATATTTTAATTACTGTGGGCTTACTATGGGTAGTGTTCGTTATTGCGCAATAGAAAAACCGCTTGCAGTTAAAATCAAATTATAACTTACGATCAAATTAATCACACTTGCGAATAGGTACACGATACAACTATACGGAACGCGCAACAGTTTCTAAAAGTCTTCACTGCTTAACCGCCAACAACAAACTCTGCTTTAATCTGTTCAAGCGTTAGCGTTATAGACTCTGTCCAGCGCCACCTGGTGGCGTTGGCGTCCCGATTATTCAAAGTCAAACAATTGATATAACGTATTTCCATCATATAGATAATATCTGGCTGAATACCAGTCAAGAAGAAAAACTTTAAAAGAAACAAAAGCTAGGTAACTATTCCATTTTCAAAAGTAATTTTCATGTATATTGAATCATATAATGCAAAATACACGTTTTATTATCAAGTCATTATAAGTTTCAAGATTTGTCTTAATTTAAAACAAAACGTTACTAAGTAATTTTTTTTTTGCAAATCATGTTTTAATTACAGCCATTACGGTAGCCATTTTATTAAAAGAACTAAACACTGAAGTAATTAGTGTTGTTTTTTTGGCAAGAATATAATACTTATAGGAAATCTGTAACGATAATTAATTAAAAAAAAATGGTAAAAGCATGACCAGGAATTAGTAAACTTAGTTTATTACATACATCATAGTACTATGATAATTTAAAAAAATACTACTTGCACCCCGAGGTTTTACCCGCATAAGACTCGATCCCGTGGCAGTATCGGGATAAATAGTATTATATGTCCTAATCCAGGTCATAGTCTACCTATGTGCCAAAATTCATCCAAATCCGTTCAGCTGTTTTAGCGTAAAAGCGTAACAAATAAACATACAAAAAATCAACACACACACATAATATAACATCACGCCTGTATTCCCCGAAGGACAAAAAATCAAATCTTTGGTTAAAGCTATTATGTAAAGATATTTCATTCTTAACAAAATATGCGTACTTCCAGGCAAATAAACTTAAGAACGCTTATTAATGAAAACCTAGTCATCTACTAGATTTTCATGAGTTATGATAAGAGGCAGTTTTTTTTTTTTTTAAACGCTCAAAATGTAAATTAATTCTAAGAAACTCTCAAAGTAAAAATCTAAAAGCTAATACCAATCTGTTCGCACTGACAACATTATTATTTTCTATTCCAAATTCAAATTATTTATTTGAACAAGTTTTTATTTTTTTATTTATTTTTTTAAAGCTTGTTCTCGTTGGCTTAAAATTTATATGGTTTATGGAATGTATAAAACCACGCAAATAACAGCAATAAAATATTCCAAGACTTAAATACACTCGAGAGCAATGAATCCGGGTCACTTAAAGAATCCTAAAAATCTCGGAAACTAAAAATGCTAGGTTAATGCAATAAATTGTATTTAATAGACAATGTAATACTCCTTAAATGAAGGTATTAAAACTTCTTAGTTATTGTAAAGTTATATCATAAAAAAATCAAATTTGAAAAAGGGCCACTTTCGAAGATGGAACTACGAAATTACAGCATTTGGTTTTGCTTTTGTTTGTAATCTGTCATTTATGTGGGTACATAAACCATGTTGATAGTGCTCTATATTCATTATTCAAGCTGAAATTATGTCGCTTACGCCTGAAGAATGCACCAGAATACTTACAATGCTGGAAACCGGCCGGAGTCAGCGCGATACAGCCAGGACTGTCGGTGTGTCGCTGTCAACAGTACAAAGAGTTCTCCGACGTTACGAAGAAACTGGTTCTAACCTACGCAGACCAGGAACGGGCAGAACCAGGTGTACCACAGCACGAGAAGACCGATACTTGGTGAACACCATGCTTCGAAATCGCTTTCTCACAGGAACTGAACTCACAAATCAGTTTCGACGCCTCGGAGGAAGTAACCCAAGTGCATGGACAGTAAGACGTCGGCTTGCTGAATCTAACTTAAAACCCCTTAGACCTGCAAACGGCCCTAAACTGGAGCGTGGGCATCGTATTTCAAGACTAAGATATGCCCAGAGCCACGTAAATTGGAGTATTGAAGATTGGTCAAAAGTTATGTTCTCCGACGAATCAAAATTTATGCTCTACAAGCACGATGGAAGACACAGAGTGTATCGAAGACCAGGGGAAAGATTCAAGCAAGCATGCATCGAAGAAAAAGTAGCCTACGGTGGTGGGTCTGTACTTGTGTGGGCCGGAATTTCTTCTGAAAGTCGCACAGAGCTGGTGATCATAGAAAACGGCTCTTTAACTAGCGTAAGATATGTGGAAGAAATCCTCAATGATCACGTTGGTCCATTTATGGTCAATTTAGGTGAGGATGCTATATTTATGCATGACAATGCCCGACCTCATACAGGTAGGATTGTGAATGACTACCTTCAAGAGATGAACATTACTCGTATGGAGTGGCCAGCGCGCAGCCCGGATATCAACCCGATCGAGCATGCTTGGGACGAGCTAGGCAGATGCGTAAAACAACGAAACCCTCCCCCAATCACGCTTCGTGAGCTCAAAATTGCTCTCACAGAGGAATGGGAGAATATTCCCCAAAATCGTATAAGGAACTTGGTGTACAGCATGCCAAACCGCGTAAACGCAGTAATGGAAGCACGAGGAGGCAATACGAAGTATTAAAATTCAAGAAAATCGTAATAAAGTTCAAAAATTTCATGTTTCCTATTTTTGTTTTAAGGAGAGATCAGCAGTTTTTTTCTTTATGTAATTTTGTGTTAATAAAATGTATGGTGACTCATATTTTATTTACTTTCATTTAAGGAATATTACATTGTCTATTAAATACAATTTATTGCATTAACCTATCATTTTTAGTTTCCGAGATTTTTAAGATTCTTTAAGTGACCCGGATTCATTGCTCTCGAGTGTAGTTGAGGAAATATTTCCCATTCATAATACCTTTAGCTGTCGTGTACCTACGTGAATTATGTTATTACCAGTCTCGTGTAGTGTACAGCGAAGGTGCCCCAGTTGCAACTAGTTTGAACTAGAAAATTACTCGGTAATGCCTAATCTAAAGCTGCAAAGTACTTGAATGTGCGTGTCTCACTGCAAAGCGACAGTATTGCGATTATAAACTATCTACTGTAAGCAAAGCTATGCTTTCCTTTCTTCCTGATTGTTAGTTGCCCAATATAGTATAATTAGATTGATTAGCTTCTAATTCTCCACTTTGCTCTAACTTAGACATCTTTATTGTCTACAGCCAATTGCTTCTCGTTCGGAAGTAACTTAGCTTCTTCAATCCAGCCACCACGACTTCCTGATGACCAATCTCTTTAAGAAATCTACGATTGTCATTTGTCATGGCAATACACGACTACACAAACTATCACACCTTTTTGGTAGAAACCTCACCTCTTGGGGTCTACTCTCAAAGCACGGTGTCCGTAGTTATGGCCGAAGTTACCGGCGTTACCTTCTCCGTATCACCTACGGACATAAGATTTCTTTGGAGCCCGAACTAGAATAAATGACAATACAATTTGACAGTGACAATTAATTTGTCACTTGTTTTGACGGATCGACTCCTTTCAGACGGGCCTGTCTTTTCGTTGACGGACTTAGGGAGTAGACCCCCTGAATTAAAGCGTTTGGAATCTTTTCAAGAGCCAAGCTGTTTTCCGCCACGCTATGTTCAACAGACTTAACGTTGATTTACGTCGGAATGAGCAAACTCAACTATAAACCGTTTAAATTTTCGACGTCGCGTGTGTAGACCATAGTTTTGCCGGCACTCGATCGTTTTAACGCGTTTATTATTCATAGGAGAATTTTCAGTTAATGTGTATGCTAGGTTTGGCAAAAAATAAAGGTGATTTAAGTTAGGAACTTAGTCTAAACAGTGGCGTGTTTAAATGACACATTCGGGCATTGATTTATATTTACTAGATTGGAAATTAGCGCGGTGGAGTAACACCACTCAACATACGCCCACAGGCATTTGACAAACTGACCGACATAGATCTAACTTTTCTTGATAAAGAGCAGTATTAACCTGACAAAGATCGGTTACATATAGAAGCCGTTTCACGATCATATTTATTGTCGTTTCGACTGTATTTTTCTTATGAATAATCTCTGGTTCATACGACGTTTGTCGGGTTAAACAGTAAAAAGTGCAATTCGTTTTTTGAAATTTTGCGCATGTGATAGTTTTCAGCCAGAATCTCAATCAGTAAAACCTTTTTTCCACCTTGACTCCACCGCAAAGTTTTGCCAAGTTAACAAGACTCGGCGACCCACAAGCACATTGCATCAAACTTTCCTCAAGAAAACTTCTCGACATTGAAGCTAAAATAACAGTAAAGGCTCAAACAGGCGCGACGCGAATTTTGTAGAACAATTTCCAAGAAGTTTTCATAGGAACTGTTTTACTAGAATCGCGTCGCGCCTGCCTGCGGGGAGCCTTAAGACGTAGGCATGCGTGACAAACCCTCATAAACGTCAGGAATGAAGGCGAAGTGTTATGTGCAATATGTTACAGGGCGCGAACCATCACCTTGACTCCTGGCATAGAAAATAGTTCGGTTGTGTAACTGTAGAGACAAATAAATCCTTTTTTTAAACTTCTGTAATGTTTTCTAGGAACTTGTTTTAATACGCCATGTTGTGTAAAGACAAATTATGTTGTTCGGATGTTAAATGCTAGAATTCCTATCAAACCTTAGCGGTAATACGAATCTAAAATGTTAATTTACATATACTGTGAATAAACTTGTTAAAAAATTAAAAAATAAACCTTGAGCTCTATCTTTACATCCTAATCAATGTAATTTAAAACATAATCTCACGTGAATCGGAGTTATTTAAGAATAATATGATATTAATCGTTTTATAACTCATAATAGCATAACAGGTGGTGTCAAGGCGAATGTCGGCACCAACCCTTATCAGACAATGCACGCTACGGTCTATGTTCTTAATAGCATCATTAAAACCATGATTTGAATTGTCTTTGGTGTTATTTTTATCTATGGTTTGGCGCGCTTTTATTTTCTGAATTTTGAAATTGGAACTGGTAAAGCGTGTCTACTTAAATAGGCGGCACATAAAAAAATTAAGCGTGCAACTCCTTACACGTGGATGGAAGTGAAACTTCTTAAAAAATTAAGAATGAGAAAATTTTGTGTGAGAAACAGAGAGAGAGAAAGAGTTATATTATTCTTCTCTCTCATGTAACGAAATATGCCTAAAAGTGACGCGTACTTGAAATTTCAATCTCAATTCTCGTCCAATTTATTGAATCGCCTCCTAAGAAGTTTCACTACAAACGACAAAGATTTTTGCAGACAGCGCATCTGCACATCACAAAGTGCAAATTAATAAGCGCCTGGGTGGTTTTTAAGCGTTGATATTTGAATGAATAGAACGCCTACCTGAATAAAAACTTTAATAATATTGGTGGGTGCATAGGTAATGCATAGTTTCGAATTTATTACATCGTTTAAATTAGGCAGATTGAGAACTATTGAGGAAATTCTTCATGAATTCAGGAAATATATTTTTTTTGTTTTCGCAGCTGCTTGCTGCGTGTATTTAAATGTATGAGTCATAGTTACCTACATAATATTTTTTGCAAAATGTATAACGTTCGCTTCCCGCGTAAAACACCTGCCTTCCTAGTTTTTATAAAGAACTTCCAGCAATACAAGTTTTTTTTTTTTCTAAAATCTAGACGTACAGGATTACATTCTCTCCAAATTCATGCCCATAGTTCCTTTGAATACTGTTCTTTTATCATAGTTTCGGTTTATCAGTTCAGTTCAAAGTAACTTCTAAAAAAATGCGGGGCAGTCTTTGGGGACTGCCGATAGAAGTGAAAACTAAGTAACTTGTGAATTATATCGTCGAAGCGTGCGGTGACGATGACGTTAGTTTCACGCTTTTTGTTCACCCAAAAAGTACACAAACTCGTATATACACAGTATACATATAGCTCATGGAAAGCGTTCGGTGACGATGACGCGAGTTCCATGATTTTTGTTCACCCAAAAAGTGCTCAACGCGCCTAAAGAAGTTTTCACTTCAAAAATTGTTTTCCATTGTTTTCACATAACATAACATGAAATCACACCTGTATCCCCCGAAGGTATAGGCAGAGGTGCACCTAAAATACACCCACATTTTGCCAGTTATTTTAAGTCCCATTTAAAGGCACAAATCCCGACTTCAGACTGCTACTGAGAAATTCCAGTTCCGTTTATGTTCATATCAATAAACATGAACACAAACGAGAACGCACTCGTAGATACATTTATTACAAACACGATGACGTAATCTAGGCAGAATGAGAGCAACGAACCGCATCAAGGTACCGGATGCGGCTGAACCACCTCCTCCAGACATTATCATAATAAAATAATTAAAATAACTAGATTACTTCATTTAAATGATTAGGAACAATGCTCGCGGGTCAGAGACCCTTCGCGATTTTTTTTAAAGGTAATGTAACGGCCCATTTTGAATTGTCCGTTAAGTTTTCTAAAGAACCTAACTTTTCACATTGTTAAGGAAATAACGGTTTTAAATCCTTAATTGTTTAATTATTTTTATTGCTAACTTTATAACAGTCACGCTTATATTTTTCACAGGAGGTCTATAAACTATAAGCCTCAGTTTACAGACTTTTGTTAGACTGAATTTTCAGATTGAACAAGAATTTTCCGGGACACATGAGATCCTAAACCAGGTCGCGGGTTTCTTCAAGCGATAGCTTTGCCACTTAATCCTAACCATCATATCAACCTGTTAACTACCACTGCTGAACACTGAAGACTGAGAATGAAGAACTACCTTCAAAAAGGATTCGGATTTTAAAAGGGCTGTCAAAATGACAGTTTATTATTCACTTCCCGGTAGTTCTTCAGTTAGCCTTCGGCACTTTCAAGTCTGTTTTTAATTTGTTTTACTACTTACCAGTCACAAATGCAAAGATTAAAACTGCTAAAAAGATCCTTTATCTAAAAAGACCAACAACACGTCCTGCTCCTGTGAATCTTAACCAGAAACTCGCGCTAAACCTCCATGCTTGCAACCCACAGACTAATTTAAAAGCCAATAACTTTTTAACAACACAAAATAAAAAGAATGGCGCCATTTTAAATGTTCAATTGAATCGTGTATACTGTGCTTACTGAACTGAGGGCCCGTTGCCATTTTTTTTTCGGTCATGCCTTCCGATCATTTCGTTATTTACAGAGCGTTCGTGCTCGTCTTATATAACAATTTATTTATAAATATCTTGCCTGAAATAAAAGACCTCGATCAAAGATAATTTCTAAGTTATTCTCCTAAAATTGTGCTGTATTTTTAGAAATAAGAAAATAGCAATACGTATATTTTTTTGTACTGTCTGATTTAATATGGTAGGTTCCTAATGGTTTCTTGGCACTAGGCTGATCGCTTTCTTATACAAAATAGAAGTATTTTTTTTATAAAAATGATGCCCGAGTAGTTTATGAGCTCATATACCTACCTAAGTATCTAAATTAGAATATTCACAGAACAAAATGTCCGGCTCCATAACCAAAAATGGTTGCTGTTTTTTATCTTTTGTTAAACGACTCTTTGATGAACGAGCCGTTTTTCACACGATATCAGGGTGATTAAACTTATTAAAATGAATGAGCAAATTCTTCGCAACTTCTTTACATATGTATAAGTAGTTTTAGGTATTAATGCTAACACTTACATTATAATTACAGTTTTAAGTATGTGAAAGACACATTGCATGATAGGTGTTTGACCTTCACCTTAGAAATGAAACAAATGTTAATTACTGCAGTTTAGTTTGCAATTTAAAGAGCTGCAGTTTTTTCACAATTTCTGTACTTTTACTTCGTAGAGGGAAATTGCCATAAACCACAACTCTATGAAGGAAAAACGATTATGTGTCTAAAGTAGGCGCAAGATAAGTCTGCGCGTGTGTTTGACATTTAAGACTATATCCCTGCCAGCACTTTTAATCACTTTCGGCAATGGCGATTATTTAGTTTGGAAAATACGGAACACAGCACACCCTTGACACCTGATATAAACGTCAAGATGGCGGCAAACGATTATTCCAGATTACGGCCGCGCGCAGACATATTTATTTTGCGCGCACTTTAAGTATGATGTAGACCTTCCCTGCCACAGGTAAGGAAAGTGATGGCGGTCAAAATCAATCTCCATGGATGTTGTTTATAGGGTGATTCTTAGTATTTCAACTGAACCAGCAGGTACAGGTCCCGTCATGTAAAAAGAACGCTGAGCGACATGGTGGGAATGTATTATAATATTATACAAGGTCAAATTAAATTAGCTAGCGCAACTCGGCAGACGTGATGGGAAACGATATCTAAACACGATTAAATTAAAATGACTTGGATGTTTTTTTTAGGGGTCAACGACCGCTGGTAGTGTTAGTGAAAAAATATGTTTTATCGTGTTAGATATCGATACCAATCACGTCTGTGAAGTTTACCCACAAAAAAATAGATTTCTTAAACTGATTGTTCAAGTGAAAACACTAAACCGAGGTCGATAACTCCACGAAAAAAAAACACATCAAATTAATTTCTTGATTGTTTTATCATGTTAAGATATTGATACCCATTACGTCTGCGGAGTTTCGCTAGCTAAGTTAATTTGACCCTGTATACTATTACTATACAGGGTGGCAGAGACATCGACGCGCGAACTGTAACCATGAATTCAGTACCTACATGATTCTAAACACTCCTGCATTGAATTTTTTAAGGTTTTTTTTTTTTATTAGCTCTGCCGTACATCTTGACTGCGTACGTACTTATTGCAGTTTTCTATGAAACCACTGCTTTTTTTTTAAGAAAAAGTTCAGCTTTAATGTTATATTCTAGAGTCATGGGTTGAATTCATGGTTTCAGTTGATGCGTGGCCACCCTGTAAACGACAGAATGATTTGCAAATCGTGTAAGTTTTCTAAACCACGCATTTAACCTATTATCTATTATATATAATATTATCTACATATATATATAAAAATGAATCCCTATTTCCCTTGGTCACGACATCACGCGTGAACGGCTGGACCGATTTCACATTTTTTTTTTTGTTTTGTTCGTTATTGTCAGGAGAAGGATCTTATGAAATAAAAAAAATTAGGAAGTTGATCGGAACGTTACAAAATTTAAGAAAACTTAACGCCAATATTAATTTTAAATAACTGTCAGCGATTTATAGAGTGCGGGCTGCAAATATCATTTAACACAGATGGATCGGTTGATAAATGAGTCGATAGTTTTAATTTTAGTCAAAATTCAAAACTAAAACCAAATGATATATGACATTCATAGTTAAGACAGGACAGCGTCTGTCGGGTCAGCTAGTCTGTAATATAGATTGGAGGTAGGGGCAAGTACTTTTTCACCTTAAATCTGACAAACTTCACAAGGATTGAAGATCTCACACTATTTTGAAAACAGCCTCTATAAGATAATTCTATCAAACTAGTCGACGAAGTCGGTCTATAAAACTGCCAATGGCTCGCTACCAATCAATTGCATAAAATCTACACTTTTATCGCTATACACTCTTTTACAAATGTAATCTCGTAAACCTTCGTTAACGACTGGCCACTAACCAAATAAAATAAATAAATAAAAAGCAAAAAGTATACGGTATCGCTTTCTCTACGAGTTTAGAACAAAACCTGTTTGGACGAAATTATAGGTTATTGTCATAGGTTATGTGTGGAACAGAGCTTTTATTTTACGGTACTGCTTCGGTGTCGACACGCCCTAGAAAATGTCCTATATACCTAAAGAAAAGAACCTTCTGAAGGACATAAATCATAGATAACTTGTGAGTGCTATAAAGACTTCAGGGTTGACTGACACTTGAAGTGTTTTTTTTGTCAGCCAGTATGAAAATAAACGAAACATTTGGTATTCTTTCGTACGACGAAGGTCGTATATCGTATTAAAAGTCGCGTCGGAACTAAATACGGAATCGGAAGTTCTATTTTTGTCGTCGAAGGCAAGCGACAAACATGTATCTGATTTCTAGAACAGTCTAAAATTTTGAACAATTAGAATTGAAATATATAATAGATAGGTAGTTACTAGGTACCGAAATAGGACACACATCAACCTACATTCAGATACTAGAAAATATTCAACAAAAAAATACAATCATTTTGGCGAGTCATTTAGATCTTTTGAGGTGCCACAGAGGTCACGATATGCTCAATTAATATTTCTTCTAATAGTATAATAGCATTCTTAAGTGGGCCATTTATGAAGAATATCTACTAAATGACTATTTAACATAACATAACATGAGGTCTATATTACACCAAGGGTTAGGTTCCTATAGTACACCCACATTTCGATAGTTATGTTTAGTAATAGGGTACAAGCCTACTGTCGTTAACCAGGCACAGATCCAGACTAGAGAGAGAGAAATATCATATGGAAAAACCCAATAACTAAACTAAATCGTACCCAGGACCTCATGCTCAGCGACAGCGCTCACGACCACTAGATCAACGAGGGAGAATCGACTGATAGACACAGTTAGTCGATAAGTGAAAGAAGTAAGTTGTAGTAATAGTGTCACCTTATAAGCTTTTGTAAAAGTCGCGGAAACTGGTCGACGTTTTCTAACACCATGTATATACTCGTATAACGAGAAGTGAAGATGTGTGCATGTGCACATTTCTAATCACGATTTAACTAGTACTTAAGTAAAGTATATTTTTCTTCTTTGTGCTTGCTAAAATAAAAATATTTTTCGTCTTTGTGCTTGCTAAAAGAGCTTAAGTAAAATAGATGTTTCTTGTTCTTTATGCTTTATAAAATAGCTTAAGTCAAATATTTTTGTTCTTATTTTTAGTGCTTGCTAAAAGAGCTTAAGTAAAATACTTTTTTCTTCTTCTTTTTAATGCTTGCTAAAAGAGCTTAAGTAAAATAGATGTTTCTTCCTCTTTATGCTTTCTAAAATAGCTTAAGTAAAATATTTTTGTTCTTATTTTTAGTGCTTGCTAAAAGAGCTTAAGTAAAATACTTTTTTCTTCTTCTTTTTAATGCTTGCTAAAAGAGCTTAAGTAAAATAGATTTTTCTTCTTTTTTGTACTTGCTAAAAGAGCTTATGTAAAATACATGCTTTCAAAGTGCACCTAAGCGTCGATCTCTTAAAAGCTAAAAAGTAAAGTAGATGGTTATGTAACATAATAACACAATATTATGTACAGAAATTTGAACAATAATTTTGCATAGAAATAACTTATTTAGATCTGTCTCAGCCAGTGGGGTTCAGGAGGTTATAGTCCATCGTCTGATAATATATATCACACATATATATATATATATATCACAAAGTCAAATTAATGCACCTTCTTACGCAATAAAATTACAAATTTGTAAAAAACAACACTATTTTTATAAATCACTTTCGAAACGTATAAAAACTCTAAGTTTAATTAAAACATACATAATAGCACTCATTTACGTCAAAACAATTAATTGGATACTTGTAATGTGGCCAAACTAAATTCAAATTCTGTATTGCATTCATGTGTACATTACATAATGGTGTCTTAAGTAATTAAGAAAGGTCATTTATATGGAAAAGGTCAATCAATCTACACTAAATACTTCAAATAGTGTAGGTAGGACTTACCTGCTGTCATAAAAAGAAATATCTTAAGAGGCTGACAACAGCTAAAGCACTGTCACTGTCGGACTGCATAGAAAAGAAAGAGAAGCACGATGACACAACGCTGGTAATTAATTAATTTAATTAATTTATTGCAAAATATGAAGCAATTATTTATTTACAAAAAATCTATTGTTTGGACTAAAAAATTAAAACACTATTACGTTAATATGTTGCTTGTAACCTGACAAAAATCAGAATGATTGCATGTACGAGAATATTAGTATGGATTTTAATCGTTAAAATAAATTTTTAGAGGAATCTTCGTGATTTTTTTCTATCGTATCAAATTAGTTGTGATATGTTTTCAATCTGACTAGCATATATTCTGAAGAATATCGTATATTTTTCTGATTTTGTTTACTGGAGTAGATAGCTGATAGCTGTTTAAAACTTGCGTTTAACCTAAACGCAAGTTATTTACTAAAATTAATTAATTAAATGATAAATGATTTTATTTCTGTAAGTAGCTTTGTACAAACACTTTTACACGTCACTTATATTTTTTAAACTAGATGAGGTCGGCGTTTCCTATCTGACTACTCTGAGAAGAAAGGCCGAAACAAACTCAAAGGTCACAGTCTCTTTTAAAGTCCAGACATAATCTTGGTCAGATCAAGTGAAGACCATGTAGATTAGTGTCTGAAATTAACTTAGTTACTAAAGATATAGGACTGTTTCAGTTCAATTCTTCTTCTAAAGTTATCTAGAAACCGTGCTCAGTGACCATAGATTATTATTTATTGCTATGTCATTTATTTATGAACTAATAATTTCAGAATAATGCTCCGATTCATTACTGAAAAATCTACTCGTAAGTAAAACATGAAATACGGAATCGTATTCCAACAATAATGTTATGTGAATTTCATTTCGTTTCAGTCTAGGTAGTTAGGTACCTATTTATGGCTAAAAGGAACGTTTAAACATTATTTTTAAAATGAAACTATGAAACCAAATAAATATTTTTCAGTCTTTATTGCAAATCTAAAAGAAACTTTAAGATTTGTTGGTTTATTCACTGCGGGGCGAGCATTGGCGTATACCCAAGACGTTTGTGACTGTGACAAGACATTCGGTTACGGTACGGATGATTTTATCGCCCAAACTGTGATAAAAATGTGTGAATCAAGCAATGTCACAGTGGCCGTGCTCGCCCCGCTGATGGTGCTAAATGTGTTTCTCAAGCCATGTCACAGTGGCTGTGCTCGCCCCGCTGATGGTGCTAAATGTGTGACTCAAGCCATGTCACAGTGGCTGTACTCGCCCCGCTGATTGTGCTAAATGTGTGACTCAAGCCATGTCACAGTGGCTTTGCTCGCCCCGCTGATGGTGCTAAATGTGTGAATCAAGCAATGTCATAGTGGCCGTGCTCGCCCCGCTGATGGTGCTAAATGTGTGACTCAAGCCATGACACAGTGGCTGTGCTCACCCCGCTGATGGTGCTAAATGTGTGACTCAAGCCATGTCACAGTGGCTGTGCTCGCCCCGCTGATGGTGGTAAATGTGTGACTAAAGCCATGTAGCCACTACATGATGATGGTGCTAAATCCAAGGTTTTTACAGCGAACTCATATTTTCTTATGGCTCGTTGGACTATTGGTCGCAAGAGCTACTACTGAGCATGAGGTCCTGGGTTCGAATCCCAGGTCGGGCAAAGTGTTATTAGGTTTTTCCATCAGGAATTTCTCAGTAGCAGCCCGGAGTCTAGAATTGTGCCCGGTTGATGACAATAGGCTCGCCCCCTATTAAATGGGACTTACAAAACTGGCGAAATGTGGGTGTACTATAGGTGCAACTCTGCCTAACTCTTCGAGGAATACAGGCGTTATGTTATATTTTCTTCGGAAAACCCGGGGTCAATGACTCTGAAACTACCCCTATGCAGGGGTGGAAACCACTTTACAATAGTGTAGAGCCATTCCAACACCTCGCTTGGATTTATGAAGTTCCCGTTAAGGCTGTTACAAACTTATACGACGCGGTGACACGACAAGCTTTCAGTTTTTCATTTTAGTTTTGCAGACGGAAATAAAATCAAAACATAGGTTTATTACCTAGTTGTTTTTTCCACTTATTTTGTATACATGGTCACAAATTCAGGAGCTCTGATAATATTCTCAGATCTTCAGCAAAAAAAAAAACTACAGACACAGGCTTACAGTGCCTCTAGCACTTAGGCTCGCAAAGCCTCTCATTGGTGAGCCTCTCATCATCATTGGCCTACAGGAGGCTCCTATTGGACATAGGCCTCTTGAACTACACGCCATTCGGCTCGATTCTCGACAACTCTTATCCAGCTGCTACCAGTCACTCAGCGAAGACCGTCGCTCCACCTAGCCTGAAAGCGTCCTACCCTACGTTTGTCGATTCGCTGTCTCCACTCAAGAACACGTCTACCCCAACAGCCATCGGTTCTACAGCTAATTATAGCCGGCCCATTACCACTTCAGCTTGTTTATTTCTGAGCTATGTTGTCAACTTTGGTTCTCTACCGGATCACCTCGTTTCGGATGCGATTCCTTAGAGAGACTCCTAGCATAGCCCATTCCATAGAGCTAGCAAAGAACAGCTTAATACTTTAAAAAAATATTACAGCTGTTATTCGAGTGAGCTCTGAAACCTGTGTAATTGCGTAACACACTAAAAGTACAAATGGCTTTGATTTTGACAGTTCAACAACATTCATTGCGTTATTTACGTTGTTGAGTAGACAACATTTTCGAACATATATGAAGCAATGGATTACCAATATCCTTCCAAATTATTCAAATTTTGTTTGATAGTGTGTTACGCAATTAGGATTCTTTATATACTACACAGAGAGAAAGACGTATACGCGTGTTTTCTCGACCTAACGAAAGCATTTGATCTCGTAGCATATGACGTGCTATGGGAGAAGCTAGGAAGCGCGAGTGTACCGGTGGAATGTACCTCTCTTCTCAAGTACTGGTACTCAAATCAGAAAAATCTGGTGAGGTGGGCCGGTACTTTGTCGGATGACTATAAATTGCAATGTGGTGTGAGACAAGGGGGGTTAGGCTCGCCACTATTGTTTAATTTGTATGTAAATAAGCTGATTGAGCGGCTCAGTAGCACGCATGTCACTTGCTTCATTGATGACAAATGTGTTAACAATATTAGCTATGCAGACGACATGGTGCTGCTGAGCCCCTCAATCAGTGGATTAAGGAATCTGGTGTCTCAGTGTGAGGCATATGCAATGTCGCACGGGCTTCAATACTAATCCAAAAACAGTGAAGTACTAGTATTTAGAGCAGGTACTTACTATCCCGCATATGTTCCTCCTGTCAACCTTAACGGTGCAGCCTTAAAAGTAGTGGACAGGTTTCATTATCTGGGTCACATAGTAACTGGTGACCTTAAGGATGACGAGGACATGGAGAGGGAGCGCAGGGCTTGGGCGGTGAGAGGCAATATGCTCGCTCGCTGGTTCGCACGTTGCACCAACGAGGTGAAGATAACATTGTTTAAGGCGTTCTGCCAGTCGTTTTACTCGAGTTGCCTGTGGGTGAAATATACGCAGCGAACCTACACAGCCCTGTGCACCCAGTATAATAATGCTTTTAGGATGCTGTTGGGGCTGCCGTGGCGCTGCAGCGCGTCAGGTATGTTTGCTGAAGCGCGTACGGATGGCTTTCAAGCCATCATGCGCAAGAAGGGAAACTCCTTGCTGCCCGTTTTGACTGTCCTTTCCAGAATCGGTGGATAAGGACGGCCATAGGCATCAGTTAGGTATAGGTACTAACAATACTAACATAATTTTAGGTACAATTTTTGATCGTATGTTGTGTTATTTGTGATATTATAATATAGAGATTCTCTGAAATAAAATTATTATTATTATTATATATATATATGGTAATACGGTTCTAGGAATTGAAAATTGAAAATCTTTAAAGCTATCCTCCAAATGAATTTGAATAAATTAAAAGTTTCATATAATATGGTTCTGATGTTCGTGATTCCTACTAACATATTTATGTATTCAACAAAATATTCGAAACAACCAACATAGCGCAAAAGCTTTGAAACTTCGCGATGTCATGTTGACAAGTCTAATAATACCTTAACATGGGAGGTCAGAAGCAATTACTTAACTGTCGATCATCGAAGTCGGGTGAGTCAGCAATCGGTTGAAAAGAAGATAATTTTAGCCTATTGTAAGGAAATATTGGCTGGAAGAAAGTCATTAAGTATCAAGGTAGCCTACTTACAATGAAAACTGGGGGTCTACTCTCTAAGCACGACATCCGTAGTTTCGGTTGACGTTACGGGCGTTTTTTACTTGTTGCCCGTCCTGTCCCTACTCCCGATATGTTTTTACTTGTCCGAAAAAAATTATTAATCTGGTGTAGGGTTCACTTCAAAGTTTAAAATTACTTTTGTAAGCGCCCGTATCTTCGTTGACTGACTTAGAGAGTGGACGCCCTGGTTTGTAAGTATATTTGTAAATTTTTAGTATATAAGTTGTAGAATATTTTTAAATGTATTTTGTATTATATTTTTAAATGTATTTTGTATTATATTTTTAAAAACGTTGCGAATTTAAGTGACACGGATTTCAGACACTAATCTACATGGTCTTCACATGATCTGAACAAGATTATGTCTGGACTTTAAAAGAGATTGTGACTCTGAGTTTGTTTCGGCCTTTCTTCTCAGAGTAGTCAGATATGAAACGCCGACCTCATCTAGTTTAAAAAATATGATTGACGTGTAAAAGCGTTTGTACAAAGCTACGTACAGAAATAAAATTATTTATCATTTACCATTGAATTCTGCGTATTAAGTATATGTTGGTTGTTGAAAACGTAACTAAACATTATATATAAATATTTCTCCGTCTAAAGTATTGCTCAACACATGCTTAGAGACTGTCAGTGCGTACAAATAGGTATAAAGTCAGACACAAATTCCCAAATATTGCAACATAGGTATTAACTTTTGTAACAACTTAATTTTAACATTAAGATGACAATAAAAAAGCGAAGGTCGCGATTGGTAGCGCTTAATAAGGATAAATACTTTTCATATGGCTATTTGCTTTCAACATTTAATAAAATGGGAATTGTATTGCAAAGAGAAATATGGACATGTTTTTGGAGAATTAATTAAAAGATCTATAGTAGGCACCTAGGTACTTAGTTAATAGAAAAGTACGAGTATATTCTTTATTATACACCACATGAATTATAGGTCATAATATAAGGTGACACAATGGGCGGTTTTATCGCTAAACACGAGCTTTTAAAGACAACCTTTGCATGAATTTAAAGAGAGAAGAAGAGACAATATTGCAAGTAGTCTTTGTTGTACTATTTACATATACAATTGGTTATCCCACTAAAGGCAAATTTCACCAAACTTTCATATTTTTTTTTTTTGAATTTTTGTCAGTTTTCCATACTAGAACTGTCAGACGTCAATTTTATACCACTGATAAAAGATATCTGACGTTGTTAATATCAGCCTTTAGTAAGATTAAGATAAAACTCCCGATTATTACTTAAAGCTTTTTGAATAATAAAACTCTTATCTAGATCAAATCTAAAAACTGGACTTGGACACTAACCCCTTTATTTATAAACATTGCTTAAAGTTAAGAGGCGCTTAAACGTCAAAAATTTATGGTTGAACAGTCGCTAATCATTACATAATTTTAAGCAAAATTTGTAAATAAACCCCAAGGAACCAAGTAGAGACCCTCAAATATATCTCAGTCTGCTGCGGGTGTGATTGAAATAATGCATGTAACATGTTTTGCCTTCATGAAAGAAATTGATGAAGGCCATCGTACGACGTTACTCAAAAGTAACGTGTTACAAACTCAAATCACCAATGTGTAGCCGGAATGTCACAGCACTAGTAGCTATTTCAGGGGTGGTCCACACACGACGCTGCTTACTAACGCATTAAGGCTCCCGCAAACAGGCACGACGCGACAGGGTGACGCGCCTCTAGTAGGACAATTTCTATGAAAACTGTCAAGTCGCGCTTGTGTGCGGGGGCTTTTATTGACTAGTTTGTAAATGGTTGCGTTGTGGACGAAGGGCCTTACTTTACTAGCTAAAGACGGGTGTTACTTAACCAACTAAAAATGGGCCTTACTTAACCAGCTAAACATGGGCCTTACTTAACCAGCTAAAGATGGGCCCTACTTAACTAGCTAAAGATTGGCCTTACTTAACCAGCTAAAAATTGACCTTACTTAACCAGCTAAAGATGGGCCTTACATAAGCAGCTAAAGATGGGCCTTACTTAACCAGCTAAAGATGACTGGCTGGCGGGATGGCTGTGTGGCAGCTTTGCTTCCTTCCATCTTTTCCTACACACGTCATCATTCCGTGAGTTTCCAATTCCGTGAGGTTCGACTATGCCTCCAAAGATTTCAAACTAAACAAATAATTAAATCCGGTGTGAAACCCCTAACAAACAGACAGTTTCTCTCCACAAAGCCCCATAGGTTAGGCAGGTAGGTAAGTATATTTATAGAGTATTGTATGAACACGTCCCCACTGTTTATATCTTCTGCGAACGCATCAGCTTTCTCCCTGTTCACACGGCACATTGAAGGAAACGTGATACAAGTTAGTAGAGAAGGTCCAATATATAACAATTGAACTACGAGGAGTAGGTAAAAGGAAGTTTTCCTGAACAAATACCTATATCACCGGATTGAAGTATTTTATATAACTGCCAGTAAACTTGGCCATTGCAGAATATGAGCAAATATGAGCGTCAAGATTATAGAGCGGTACGTAGGAGTACGGACGTATCCTGCCTGCCTAGTGGAGGAATATGAAACTTAGTTACTTAATAATACTTAGTAATTAAACAAATGAATCGTCCTAACCATGATACAGCTGCGCGCGCAGATTATTAAAGGCTGGCGGCGCATGAGTCGTTGCCCGGTCGGAATGTTACCATTTTATAAATATTATGTTTATTTAAACATTTAGAACTAGGTATTGTGTATTGATTTTATTTCTTATTTTTATGATTTCGTATTCTGCACTGGTTGATATCATCCCGTCAACGCCGCCGGCTGTTGCTGAACACCAGCGCTGGGGCTCGGCCTCGCATAGGGTCGTAGCATTATGCTAAGCGTTTTCTGTTTTGCGTGGATGTGAGGCATGTTTTCCCCCAACTTGTTCTTTTTTGTGTTAGTACGTTTTTCGATGCGTCATGTTTACTGGAAACAAACGTATTTTGTTTCTTTCTCTCTTTTATATCCCTAGCTTAGATACCTGGAGCGTCTTTGGAAAACGAGATAAGAGTAAGAGAGAACTAGCAATAGAAACCTTCTCATTTTCTAAGTCTCCAATAGTGGTAAAAAAAAGTGGTAACTATTCCCAGGTATTCCTAGGAGTAGTTACCACTGTCTTGGCCAGTTTTTCTGAAAAGACCTGGAGCATGTTGCTCGTAATGTACTGAAGAAACAAAATGCTACAGTATAAAACTATACCTAATTCATTGTTCGAATTCATACGGAGATATATTACGAAAAGGGTAATGACCGCTAATGCCATGCTAAATCGCACTAACTATAGTAGTATTGTAAATCAGAGTGAGCCTTCTGCACCTGTCTATTTAGAATAACAAGCGTGACACTTGTGCCCGCACCCGCCGCATGCGCAGCGTCGCGATTAATTAATGAAATTATTTCACGTGTCAGTGAAATTGTGTTCACTAATTAATTAGTTAGCATTGAGCAGTGGGCGGCTTTGTAAGTGTATGATGGGAATTTGAAAGCTATGTATACTCAATTCCCTTGTGGAGTCGTGGGTCAATAGATTAGAATACGTGGTTTTTGAAAGTAGAAGTAGCATAACCAGCCTATAATGTTCCCACTGCTGGGACACTGGCCTCCTCTCTTTTGAATTTTATCTTCGAAGACATGCCAGTTTCTTCGCGATGTTTTCCTTCACCGTTTTGAGAGCAGTGGCGATGAAATTATTTACACAAAGTAAAGGACCTGCCTGGCTTCGACCTCACGACCTACAACTCGTAAGTCGAGGCCGATACCACTGGGCCACTACTACTCTGAAATATCGTATCGTAGTAGGTAATTAATTATGCCTTAATAAGTGTAATGATATTCCTACAATCAAAAAATATGTGTTTGCTATTGTTTACCTAATACACTTTGTACAGTAGGCGGTACGTCAGTGGTAACAAAACCAGTATAAGCTGATCTCATATTCTATTGAAACTGCGTACTACGCTAGGCCAGCTCAAGGTTAAAGTGTTACTAGCGATGTGCAGTCGACAACCAAGGTGGTTGGTACCACCGACGTGCGGTCGACAACTAAAGTGTTACCACCGACGTGAGGTCGACCACCAACGTGTTACCATCGTCGATTGCGGTAGACAACTAAAGTGTTACCACCGACGTGCGGTCGACAACTAAGGTGTTACCATCGACGTGAGGTCGACAGCTAAAGTGTTACTATTGCCGTGCGGTTGACAACTAAAGTGTTCCTACCGACGTACGGTCGACAACTAAAGTGTTACCACCGACATGCGGTTGATTATGTCTAAAATGTTTTACCGAAAAACCTAGACTTGCGAGAGAAATGGCGTTTGACGAAAGCAGACATTCCCAAAAATACAAAGCGTGAAAAAGTGTGTCAAAAATTTTCCTCACATTTTTTTCCTTTACTGAAATCGCCCAACAACATTACTTTCACTTGTAACATAAGTTAATTTGTCAATCAAAACTGAATAACCTTTAACAAAACTTGAATACAATTACCTATACAGGAAATTGAACTTTCTTCAGCATTTCCATTGTACTGTATTAAAACGTATAGTAACGAGAGTGAATACTTTAAAAGATATTGAGAGATAGCAAAAGATGAAAGCACTGATAATAAATCCAATCTTATACGATAATCCATCTTGAATTCAATAAACATTCACAATAGCCGTGATAAAATAGTGAAAACGCGTCTCTTCGCGTGCTGTAATTGATAAAACTAGTTTTTTTGTGAGTAGACGTCAACCAACGACTAATAAATGATAAATAAATGATTTTATTTCTGTAAGTTTCTAGAAACACTTTTACACGTCAATCATATTTTAAAGCTAGATGAGGTCGGAGTTTCCTATCTGACTACTCTGAGGAGAAAGACCGAAACAAACTCAGAGGTCACAGTCTCTTTTAAAGTCCAGACATAATCTTGGTCAGATCATGTGAAGACCATGTAGATTTGTGTCTAATAACAAAAAAACAACCGACTTCCAAAAAAAACCACTAAAAGACGCGAAAAATAACTTTAATTTCGGAAGTCGGTGGCTAAAAACGAAAATACAAAACCAAAGACACCAACTTCCGAAATTAAAGTTATTTTTCGCGTCCTTTAGTGGTTTTTTTTGGAAGTCGGTTGTTTTTTTATAAAAAAGTTTTGATTTTTCAATTTTTAGTTGCGGTGCCTACCCCACACAAATTCGTATACCACTACTTAGGGTGTAAATAACATTGACAGGAAATTATTAACACATCATCCATATAAACTAAGTGGAAAAATTATGCAGTATTATGGAAAACTAAAAAACTACTGGCCAGACCTTGATCAAATTTAAATGGGACTACATGTGAAGCACCACCTACCAAATAAAAAAAGAATCATCCAAATCGGTTCACCCAGAAAAAAGTTCTGAGCTAACACACATGAAAAAAATAAAAAAAATACATACAGACGAATTGAGAACCTCCTCCTTTTTGTGAAGTCGGTTAAAAAATATATGAATTGACTAGCTATGCTATCGATGACTTCGTAAGCCTTTCATCATCATTCATCATTCTCCTCCCCAACCAATACGTTCGTGGTCAGCGCATCTTGACTTTTTCTTCCATTATTTCTTTTTATTCCACTTATCCACAATATAAATACTAGAAACAAACACAAATTTATTGTTCCTACAACCAGGCTCAAGAAAATAGGTGGCTCGTTTAGATGCCAATGTATACGTTTTTATAATAAACTTCCTAGCCACATTCAAGATCTAAGCTTTAATAAATTCAAATCTTTTATAAAACGGAAACTATGCCAGAAAGCCTATTATACTGTGAAAGACTATATTGAGGACAAAAAGGCTTGGGATTGAGCTGCTCCAATAAATTTACACGGTGAATGTTGATTTTAATTTGCTAGCTATTTTAGACATGAATATTTACTGTAAAAAGTATTATATTATTTTCATTATTGAGAATATGAGGACTATGTGGGTCATTGTTTCAGTTATATTCTTGATCTGGCAGTTTAAGTAGTTTATGCGGCCTACCCAAATGTCCTTTCTTTGGTATTGTTCGTCGAATCGTTGAGCTCCTTAAGTTCTGAGTTGAGCTGCACGGTTACTGACAAATGCGTGCACTGACTGGACAGGTCCACTTAATCTGTGTGGTTCTTTCCTCAAAAGACCATTTCAGACACCAATCTACATGGTTCTCAAACATTATGTCCGATTTTTTTATATACACATTGACATTGTTGAATTTTATATACACAATGACATGAGTATTTACTTGTAAAGTAGTATGTTATTTTAATTATTGTGAATGTGAGGATTATGTGGGTCATTGCTTTTTTTTTCGCAGTTAATTTTGATCATGATCTGGCAGATTGAGTAATTTATGTGGCCTACCCAAATGTCCTTTCTTTGGTATTGTTCGTCGAATCGTTGAGCTCCTTAAGTTCTGACTTCCTGAGTTGAGCTGCACGATTACTGACAAATGCGTGCACTGACTGGACAGGTCCACTCAATCTGTGTGGTTCTTTCCTCAAAAGACCATTTCAGATACCAATCTACATGGTCTTCACATGATCTGACCAAGATTATGTCTGGACTTTAAAAGAGACTGTGACCTCTGAGTTTGTTTCGGCCTTTCTTCTCAGAGTAGTCAGATAGGAAACGCCGACCTCATCTAGTTTAAAAATATGATTGACGTGTAAAAGTGTTTGTACAAACCTACTTACAGAAATAAAATCATTTATCATTTATCATTTATCATTTATCATTCTTCTCTATTAGTCATCATCTCGGTAGTCACCCCCTTCCTAGCCATATCATCTTTCTCACAGTCCATCCATCGTTTCTTTTGTCTTCCCCTACTCTTATAGCCATCCATAGTAAATTCAAAATCATCTTTTTGACCCATAGTAAATTCAAAATCATCTTTTTGACCCATAGTAAATTCAAAATCATCTTTTTGACCCATAGTAAATTCAAAATCATCTTTTTGACCCATAGTAAATTCAAAATCATCTTTTTGACCCATAGTAAATTTAAAATCATCTTTTTGACCCAATCAGGGGAGAAGTTTTCAAAAATCCTTCCTTAGCGTAGCGTACATGTCCACCTGTTTAAGAGCATATTTTTCAAAATAATTACGTGCCTATCTTCTGTAATTTTAGCTTTGCAATATCCGTTTTCGGTCTGTCAAACACGAAACTGCTTTATTCATACAGAAGATTTCACTATGAAAATTCGATTATTATCTACTGAATTGGCATGCTTATGCTCTGTGAGTAAATAACGTACACGTGAATTTCACGCTACTCAAATCGATGAATAACAATCTCGTTTCAATGGCTTCAAAAAACGACGTACCTACTTATTGGGAGCAAAAGAAAGGCTGAAAGTTAGCCTTGAATTCTGCGGAAGTGAAGAATAGTGGCTATTGAACGCATTATCGTGATGTGTAAACAATCTATACACCTTTAAGTCGTGTTGGTACGGTTTATTGATTCTTTTTTAACTATTATTGTTTCCAAATGGTTTTCCAATGCTTTCACTTAGAAGATAATAACATTGATCAAAATCTATTGATGTTCTTCTCAAATTAGACATAGGAAACAAGACATCACTGCCTTGACAATGTTTAGAAAAACCTTTACGACATCAATCAACACAGCGTATGGCAGTCCACTGCTGGATATAGGCTTTTCCCATGCTGCGCCACAACACCCTGTCCTCCGCCTTCCGCATCCAGTCCGTCCCAGCCACCTTTACGACATATTTCTAACTAAATTTGACTAATTTCGAAATCACGTGGATCACAAAGAAGACATTGTAAGGAGCCGCTTTAGCCAGGATAAGCGTAGACCTAATTTTAATGTTGCAACGCGTAGAAGAAATACCTCCGGCCAACCATGGACTGTCCATTCCGTCATCGAAAGACTTGATTGATCGTTAGTTTACCATTTAATAATCGGCGCCCCCAGCAACGTTCAACATGACCCTTGTTTTCAACGTGTCATGTATTGTACTCTAAACTTGACAATATGTTGATATCAGAGGTCACCTTCACGCTCCACTATGCTTACTGGAGTAAGGTTAAGGCCCTTTACACAACAATGTCACATAATAAAAGAGCATTATGTGCATTTTATTCTCATATAAATAACAATAAACAGTGTATCAAAAGGCTGTTTTTGATTGGTTACAGCTGTGACGCCAACCAGTTCTAAGTGGATTGAACTATGATAATGCTGAAATGTATGGTGTATCTCAGCAAGGGTAGCGTGGGACGCCCTCTAGCTAGAGGGACCGATGACCTTAAAAAGGTGGTTGGGACAGATTAGATGCGGAAGACGAAGGACAGGGTGTCGTGGCACAGCCTACGAGAGGCCTAAGTCCAGCAGTTGACTGCGATAGGCTGAATTGATTGATTGAATGATTGAATGCGTAGGCGCAGGTTAAGTCGCATCCAGCAGTTGAGTGCTATAGGCGAATGATGATCATGAGCTAACGTATTTAATCGTACAGTGACTGACTGCAGTAGGTACTGTCTTCTGGTAAAGAATGTAGCCAAAAGCTGCACCTCTCTTCAGGACCACTGAAATTATAATTATCTTCTGAAAGCTTCATAAAAAATGTGGAAACACGGATAACCCATAAAACTTTTGATCTATTTTATGATAAAATCGCAGTTAAAAACCCTTCTCTTTTTACACCTATGGTTTTTATTAGCCACAGATTAACTATCGATTTGTTGAATCGCCTATCACCGCGGGCGATTTTAAAAGTCAACGAGGTAAATCTAACTTTGTTTTGTATGTTCGGATGTTTGTTACTCAATGACGCAAAAACCGCTAAATGGATTTGGATGAAATTTGGCACTCAGATAGTTTATAACCTGCAGCTTAATTACGTAACACACTATCTATCACAATCTGAATCATTTTGAAGCATACATTGCTTCTTAAGTTCGAAAAAATTGTCTGCTCAACAACGTAAATAACGCAATGAATGTTGTTGAACTGTCAAAATGATAGCCATTCCTACTGTTAGTGTGTCACGTAATTACATCGCTGGATTGATACATAGGATACTTTTCATCCCGGTAAATTATATGGCTTAACAACCGTTATCAATCTATGTTAAAACTAGATTCTGCATTTTTCATTTCGCTCTGGACCCAATTCAGGCGAAGTCGCGTGCAGCAGCTAGTGTTATAATTATAAGACTATGGCTACAAATAACCACTGCTTACGACCGACCTGTCATTTTATGCACAATTATGATAATTAATCTTGTCCAGTTTTGACACGCCCAGTGACAAAATCCTTAACATGAATGACTCGAAGCTGTTTAAATACATCTAACTTAGTTTCGGAGCTAGGAAAAATACCGGCAAAGTGCGAGTCTGACTCGCACAAGAAGGGTTCCGTACCACCGTACAATATTTAACACCATATACTCGTATATATTTTTAAATACGTTTGCTGTCTGGCGACCCGCTTTAATTATTTACTTTATTTTATTTTTATCGTTTTTTGATTTAGCGGCAATAGAAATACGCACTCTGTGAAAATTTCAACTATCTACTTAGTACGGTTTATGAGATACTGCCCGCTCACAGACAGTCGGACGGACGGACAGCGGAGGCTTAGTAATAGGATCCCATTGGCACCCTTTGGGTACGGAACCCTAAAAAGAAGTTGACATTTATCAGCACATTGGGCATTTGGCATCTCTTCTGAACGTGAGTCTACCCAGAAACTGTAGGTATTGATTACTTTGGAACAGCTGTCATGATGAGGCGAAGAAACGAGCAAACGTGAAGGTCACCAATCCCTTTTCGGTGCCAATGCGATAGAATATTATACTTCAAGCATATTATTATTTATTTATTTATTTAAATAATATACATAATGCCTTAGGCATTCTCTACCAGTCAACCAAGGGTGGTGTAGAGATTAGATGGCAGGTGGTCTGAACCGAAGAACTTTCTAATTCAAAAAGCCTATTATAATATTTCCGAGTTTTTAACAGACAAAGTATTGATATAGTTTTATTTTTTATTTACATTTTATTTTAACATTTAATTATTATTATTATCATTATTTTGTTCATTGTTTGTGATTAGTAAATTAATCTGACTCGTGTGAAATAATATGTAGATTTTGTCTATTCCTAATTACTTTGACTTTTGACTGGCAAATTTTTATTTTATTATACATTTATATGACGAGCTGATGACACTATTCTGTAGTATATTTATTATAATTTAAATGAATAAGTTTTAATTTGATATGGCAATTTTCTTTGAATAATGGACAAATATATAACCTACTTAATTTGATGTTTAATAAAATAAAAATAACCACCATTTTTATATTTGTACGCCGTTAAGGCAAAACATGACTGTGCTATAATTTATATGTAACATCTTGCATGCCATGTGTGTGTATTCTTATGTTTTGGACAAATAAATGATCTATCTATCTATCTAACAGGCGTTAATAATAATAAAAATAATATTAAAAAAATAACAAAATTACCTATAAATAATATAGGAATACCAGTACGTAAATATGTTATAAACTTATAATACACATACATACATATATACTATAATATAAACCTAAATTATAACCGGTTATGTTATTATTCTTATAACCTTCATTTCGAGACTTAGTTATATCCCTTTAGTGTTGATCTCTTTAGTTGATACATAGAAGTCGAAAATGCTATTTATGTCTGAACTTAGGACACTAGAAGCTGTGCCCCGCTTTTTCCCAATACACTGGATTGCATAGAATATTATAATTCAAGCATTTTCTTATAACCCTCATTTCACGGCTTAGTGATTGAAACATGAAGGCAAAAATACTTTTTATGACCTTAAGACAATTGAAGCCGCGCCTTCTCTTATTCACAATACACTGGATTGCATGAAATGTGACCAAAAAATACCCCACATATTTGTCCGTTGTATCATCCAGCGGAATAGACGCACCCTACTCATTTCCTAATGCACTGGATTGCACAAATATGTGCAGTGCAGTGCAGTAAAAGGAGTGCAGAACATTCGGCGCGAGCGACTGGCTTCGGACGCATGCGCGGAATGCGGTCAGCCGGTGTAAACATTTCGCTTGGATTGCCGCCACATTAAGTCAGTGAGACCTTTAGAGTTGATGTTTGGTTTGTGAAGGTACTTTTAGGTTTTACGAACCTTTGCAAGTCTGATGATAATGGTGATGATGTGGGTCTGGAAAAAATCTATGTTGGATTAAGACCACGATGTTGATTATTGACCCGAGAAAAGTAAAGGTTAAACTTAAAACGGCAACCTTTAAGTTAAGATAACTTCATCTAAGCTTAGTATTTTTTTTTGTGGGTTAGCTTCTCGCAGGTCAACCTAGGAGGTTATCGGCTGCTTAACCGGGCATGCCTGTGGTTGCCTTAATAAATTAAGGCCCCCAGACAGGGCTACAAAGCTTAGTCGTCATTCTCCTCCCCTAATACTAATTTATTTGGAATCGCAACATGTCTTTTTCTTTCATAGTTCTCTATTATTCGTCATCTCGGTAGGGACCCCTTCATCAAAGCTTAGTAATTAGAAGAAACTTTTTAAATGTACTGCATAAAAGTCTAGATGAGCGTGTGTTCGTTTAAATCAAACAAGTTACCTACCTACACAAAATCACAGACAACATTATATTAAAAATGATACCAAACAAACTAGTGAGCCAATTTTTGTTACAGGAAGTGTAAATCGATTTCTCTCGATGTCGCAGATAGATCTAAACATACTGAATCAATCGATCAATCTAAGCGGACGGCCATCAGTAAATGCTTACATTTATAGGGTGGTCAAGTCGAATGTATACAACTTTTTTGAACACCATTTTTATTTGGCGCCAAATTTTACGTTTCATTGATAAGTATCCATCCAGTATAGGATGACATTTTCCGTTGGTTTAAAGTTATATATCAAAAACTGAAAGAAGACTGAAAACTTCGAGGTTTTTCGAGCACCAGCCCAGTTAGCACAGTTCTTTCGAAGCAGCAAACCAGTGGGGTAATTTCGTAACACGCTAACAGTAGGAATGGGTTTCATTTTGACAGTTCAACAACATTCATTGCCTTATTTACGTTGTTGAGCAGACAAAATTTTCGAACATATGAAGCAATGGATTAGCAATAGGCTTCAAAATGATTCAGATTGTGATTGATAGTGTGTTACGGACCCCAAAAACTCAGTACAGTGCTATTTTTTGCGACCTACGATGCTTTAATGACTGGCCTATTTGGCTTTTTTTGTTTGTAATAAAAATACTTATGTAATCTAAATTTTAAGTTGTCCACTGGTGGTGTTTTGTGTTGTGTTGTTGTCCTTTGAATTGGCCATCCTGTATATGTATTCATAATGGATGTTCGTAATTTTCTCTTAAGCCCTTCGTTCTATATGACAAATAAGGTATTATTACCATTTATTGCCAACTGGCGTGATGCTTTTTGCGAAATTTTCCGTAGATGATCGATAATAAATATTTCTAAACTAGCTTTACCGGCCTGGCTTCGCACAGGTAGCACTAAGTATCTAACACCTACCTACGCTACCTACCTACCCTACCTACCCTACCTACCTACCTACCCTACATACCTCATCATTTTTCCTTTGGGTATTTCCATTTTTTTTTCTTTTAATGCATGCATCCCTGTGAAGAGGCGAACAAAAAAAAAAAAAAAACATATCGGTGAAGTCGTTTCTGGGTTTTAACGAGACTCACGAACAGTAATTCATTTTCATAATAATATATATACAATGAGGTAAACTGTAATTAAGTGATAAGAATCGTAAAATGTTTATGAGTATAGTATAATAAAAAATATTTCCATCCATAATATAACATCACGACTATATTCCTGGAACGGTAAGGCAGAGGTATACCCACATTTCGCCAGTAATGTTAAGTTTAAGTCCCATGTAATAGGGGGCGAGCCTATTGCCATCAACCGGGCACAAATCCAGACTCTGCGGGCTGCTACTGAGAAATTCCAGATGCAAAAACTGAATGACACTTTGCCCGACCTGAGAATCCAACCCAGAACCTCATGCTCAGCAGTAGCGCTTGCGACCACTGGACCAATGAGGCAGTCAGTATTTTCTTCTATGATTGTAAAATATTGCAATTTCCACAAAACTAAGTTAAGTTTATTCACTGCGCAAAGCAAATACAAAGATCAGGTGCGCAGTACTCGCAACCAGCGTACGTGTATGACCAAATGTATGAACATAAACGAGGCAAAAGGAATATGTAAGGATAAGGATCGTAGCAGGTGGCGTTCTGTAGTTTCTGCCTACCCCCATGGGAAGAAGGCGTGAGTTTACGTATGTATGTAAAGCGAATCCTACCTTGAGATCTCCGAAAATAACGCTTGAATAAGTAGAGTAGATGAAAACGATGCGTTACCTGAAACAAAAAAAAAAAATTGTTAATTAAAATTGATAGGTATGTTATAAACATTAATGACTTAGGTAAAGTCTTTTAAAGTGAAGGCACGTGAACATATTCGTAAGAAGTTAGCAGAATCATCCCAGCGCTGATTTGCTGGATCCGTTTTCTCCTCTTCCTATCGTTATTTCTCTTGATAAAGTTTATTTTCGTTATATGTATGTATGTATCTATGTATTAGTATTTATTATATTTCAAGTTATCTATCCCTTATGTTGCACCTGCCATGTTTTGTCTCTGCATCACCCTAAGGTTGACTGGTAGAAAATGCCTCAGGCATTAAGTTCGCCTTTGTACAGTATTTCTTTTTTACTTGTGCATAAAAAAAAAAAAAACATGGTTATAAGCGAAATTACTGTAAAACACGCACTATTAGCTGATATGGTGCAGCTGCAGGCAAATACGTAATTATCAAATTCATTAATTGATTTAGTATCGACTAACGACCTGCGCCTGCTTCGCACGGTTTTTGCAGCTTGACAAAACATCGAGATTTCATCATTATATTTTTTTTTATTGTATCGTTTTATACATATAAACCATCCGGAGTAAATTCTCTGAATGATGGCGAAAACGGAATCAAAATCCGTTGCGGAGTTTAGAAGAACAACGCGGTCACACATACAGACACGAAAAGCGACTTTAATTTACAATATGTATACAGGTCTCCCAGAAATTGACCAACATCCTGTAGGTGGCGAAAGCTTTGGTCAAGCCCTCCTTAAATAACAAAAAACATATGTTCCGCAAAATCATATAGTTTTCGAGTTATACTAGATTTTACCTAAAAAAACAAAATCACCGCCGTGCGTCATCTTTTGACTCTCATGTGTAAATAAAATCATTTTATTAATAACATTTTCCATCAAAATACTATTAAATAGTTACTCTATCCGTAATTACCTTTGATTCGCCATAAAAACTTACAAATTCAACATAAAATCACTATTATTAAATTGTTTTCCTCAAATATTTTTTTGGTAATAAATTATATAAATTTTAAATCTATAAGATTTTGCGGAACATAATTATGTTTTGTTATTTTGGGAGGGCTTGACCAAAGCTATCCACCACCTACAGTATGTCAGTCGATTTCTGGTACAACCAGAGCCCTAGACAAAAACTTTTCTGATAGCTTTAAGAGGCTTACAAGAGCTAAAACGCGGTCACTGTCGGATTGCATAGAAAAGAAAGAGACGCGCGATGATACAACGCTGGTAATTTATTGCAAGATATGAAGCAATTATGGATTTACAAAAAATCTATTCATTGGACAAAAAAATTAAAACACTATTACGTTAGTATGTTACTTGTAAAATAGTCTGACAAAAAATCTGAATGTTTGCATGTATATTAGTCTGGTTTTTAATCGTTAAAATATTTTTTTTTCGTGATATTTTTCTATCATATTAAGTTAATTGTATTCTGTTTTCAACACACTACCTAACTAGCATATATCCAGAAGAATATCATATATTTTCTGATTTTGGTTACTGCAGTGGATCATATATTTTTAGGCATTATAAATTTGCGCTTAGGTCATATAGTCCCCTTAACGCCAGACGCTAACGTCAAAATGAGATTACGTGTGGAAAGGACACGTAATGTTAAGTGTTAAGCAAATGTCAACTCCATACAATTTGATTTTCCGTTGGCGTTAACGCTTACAGAAAAGGGATTTTGTCTAGGCCCCGTGTAGATACTCGTATACCCTGTGTCGGTTTTCCTAAATAGACCTTTGAAAATAATAACATACATCATATCTGAGCGACAAAATAAGAAAGTTTCAATACAAGTCATCATCATCTGACCTGTCTTTTCCCAACTACATTGGGGTTGGCTTCCAGTCTAACCAGATTCAGCTGAATAACAGTATTTTACATCCATCCATGCCACAACCCAGTTAATTACCCAGTAATAGCCGGGACCAACGTGCTTTCCGATGCACGGAGGAGTCTCGGTGTGTAAATGGTCACATGGTCACCCATCCACGGACCAACCGCGGCAAGCGTAGCTTAACCTGATCGTTCGTCCCGTGCGGCTGTTATTACCTAAGCACAAGCCCCTTTTTTCAATACAAATAAGTATCCCTAATTTTAATTAAACTACTTGAATAATCAAAGTCAAATCATTTATTTCAAATAGGCACATACAAGGACTTTAGAACGTCAAAATTTACAAAAAACAATAATTGATTCTAGTTGTCCCTTCCAAAAGGTAGTTTCATATGGAGAAGAAACCTGAACCCTTAACCATCTTATTCACAATAAAGCCATTCGCTTCATAAACCTATTTTAGCTATCGAACTGTTTTGTCCGTTTCTGTCAAACTTCATTTTAACTTGACAGAAAGGGACAAAACAGTTCTATAGCTAAAATAGGTTTATGAAGCTTTTATGAATAAGACGGTAGGTATTTAGACTGAACCCGTTCCCATTACCCTACTCTCACATCTCTTCTATTCTTAAACGTATTTGCATTTCCTTTAGCAAAATATCAAAGAGCATCCATTTAACCCTCTAAATGCCGAGAACATCCGTTTGCATTGTATATGGAAGGAGGTTCACTCACCTACTTTAAATTACAAAGAAGTGATTAGTCAGAGATCGGAAAATCCTAATCACGCATGCACAGTGTTAATCTATGTAACTATTCGCACTTAAGTTCCGTTATACGCAAATAGGGTTAAAAATAAATTGGCCGTTGAATGCAAAGAATGTGTTGTTGATTGGCTGATTATATTCTGTTTATTTATAGTAAATAATAATAAGTATTGTTAGTAAATAATGTTTGTAAATATCTTTTTGTTTGTTATTTATTATGATTGGCCGACAGGACAAAGGGCATGCATAATATTGGGAGACTCCCAAAATAAACAAACAAAATTATTATTTACCAAACAACCAAGAACAAGTACAAATTTCTATTTTGAGCCTTCAATTCCGGCCAACACGGATGTAGCAATCCCTACTGATCACATTCGTATTTTGTGCCTTCAATTCCGGCCAGCACGCATATAGCAATCCCTACTGATCACCTTCGTATTTTGTGCCTTCAATTCCGGCCAGCACACATGTAGCAATCCCTACTGATCACCTTCGTAGGTATTTTGTGCCTTCAATTCCGGCCAGCACGGATGTAGCAATCCCAACTGAACACCTTCGTATTTTGTGCCTTCAATACCAGCCAGCACGGATGTAGCAATCCCTACTGATCACTTTCGTATTTTGTGCCTTCAATACCAGCCAGCACGGATGTAGCAATCCCCACTGATCACCTTCGTATTTTGTGCCTTCAATACCAGCCAGCACGCATGTAGCAATCCCTACTGATCACTTTCGTATTTTGTGCCTTCAATACCAGCCAGCACGGATGTAGCAATCCTCACTGATCACCACCTTCGTATTTTGTGTCTTCAATTCCGTCCGGCACGCATGCAGCAATCCCTACTGATCACCTTCGTATTTTGTGCCTTCAATTCCGGCCAGCACGGATATAGCAATCCCAACTGAACACCTTCGTATTTTGTGCCTTCAATACCAGCCAGCACGGATGTAGCAATCCCCACTGATCACCTTCGTATTTTGTGCCTTCAATTCCGTCCAGCACGCATGTAGCAATCGCTACTGATCACCTTCGTATTTTGTGCCTTCAATTCCGGCCAGCACGGATATAGCAATCCCAACTGAACACCTTCGTATTTTGTGCCTTCAATACCAGCCAGCACGGATGTAGCAATCCCCACTGATCACCTTCGTATTTTGTGCCTTCAATTCCGTCCAGCACGCATGTAGCAATCGCTACTGATCACCTTCGTATTTTGTGCCTTCAATTCCGGCCAGCACGCATGTAGCAATCCCTACTGATCACTTTCGTATTTTGTGCCTTCAATACCAGCCAGCACGGATGTAGCAATCCTCACTGATCACCACCTTCGTATTTTGTGTCTTCAATTCCGGCCAGCACGCATGTAGCAATCCCTACTGATCACCTTCGTAGGTATTTTGTGCCTTCAATTCCGGCCAGCACGGATATAGCAATCCCAACTGAACACCTTCGTATTTTGTGCCTTCAATACCAGCCAGCACGCATGTAGCAATCGCTACTGATCACCTTCGTATTTTGTGCCTTCAATTCCGTCCAGCACGCATGTAGCAATCCCTACTGATCACCTTCGTATTTTGTGCCTTCAATTCCGGCCAGCACGCATGTAGCAATCCCTACTGATCAATTTCGTATTTTGTGCCTTCAATACCAGCCAGCACGGATGTAGCAATCCTCACTGATCACCACCTTCGTATTTTGTGTCTTCAATTCCGTCCGGCACGCATGCAGCAGTCCCTACTGATCACCTTCGTATTTTGTAACTTTAATTCCGGCCAGCACGGATGTGGCAATCCCTACTGATCACCTTCGTATTTTCTTTTTCAAACTTTTAAATAGTAATTTGGCCTCCTTTAATCTGAATTCAGCTTCGTCTTCTTCTCTACGAGATACTTACACAACTGCCGAGCATAGGAAATGCGGTAATGTGGTAATGAGGACAGCTTTATCAGGCTGTCCAGGCTGTCCTCATTATTGCCCGAGATATTTATAATCTCTTGGACGCTTCGAAGAAACTGACTACCTCGTTTTGGTCTAGTAGTCGCAAGCGCAACTGCTGAGCATGAAGTCCTGGATTCGATTCCCAGGTCGGGCAAAGTGTTATTGGGTTTGTTCATAAGGAATTACCCAGTACCAGCCCGGATTTGTGCCCGGTTGATGGCAATAGGCTTAACCCCTATTACATGGGACATAAACATAACTGGCGAAATGAGGGTGTACTATAGGTGCACCTCTGCCTAGCCCGAGCGATTACAGGGGTGATGTTACGTTATGTTATTTCGAAGAATCTTATAGACGAATACTTCGTGGTAATCGAATTCATTATTAAAAATTTTCTCATTGAACCCTAACGAAAGCTGCATCACAAACGTTCTAATCGTACGCAGTTCACATCACAAGTCGCGCAACGCGTTTGCGCATAAAATGCAGAAAAACAAGTAGCTTTTGCGCTGTCTGAACGTCATTTGCGCTAAAAGTTTGTATCTAAAGCGCTATAAAAGATATAATTGTCATAGTAATAGATGTGAGGCACGCAGAAGCAACACTTAGATTCTAAATGAGTATAAAGTGTGCATCTCTAAGTATAGTTCACCAGCAGTTAATAACAGCGTCGCGGCATTGACCGATGACCTTTAAAGTTCTTCTGACTGCGAATCTCGAGTGGTATACAGTTCTTGAAATATTCGCTTCTTTATTTGCGTAATTCATTACCCTATATAAGTCTTGACTGCCTCGTTGGTCTAGTGGTCGCAAGCGCTACTGCTGAGCATGAGGTCCTGGGTTCGATTCCCGGGTCGGGCAAAGTGTTATTGGGTTTTTCCATCTGGAATTTCTCGGTAGCAGCCCGGAGTCTGGATTTGTGCCCGTTTGCTGGCAATAGGCTCGCCCCCTATTACATGGGACTTAAACATAACTGGCGAAATGTGGAGGTACACCTCTGCCTAACCCTTCGGGGAATACAGGCATGATGTTATGTTATGTGTTTATGTGTTATATAAGTCTTGGTATTAGATCGGGAAAATGCTTTTACTTTCTTCTTTGACATAATCTTCTCATTATGTGACATTATATACCTCCCAAATCTTTACTAATGCCTTTTGTAGACAGGATTTTAATTCTGATTTGTTACAGTTGTATTGGCAATCATGTCATTAGTTTTAAATAGGCTTTTCTTTTTATTATTTTATTTATCTTTTATATACAGATATTTGGTGAATGTGAGAACGTTGTAGGCTTAACTTGTATACTGTAGATTCGTAGACCTTTTACTATTTTGTTAAGTACCTGGTACTTGTTGACAGGCCTACACTGTCCTCCCATACTTATTAACACTGTAATTTGAAAACATTGTAAAAGCGAATTATTTTTAAAAGAGTAACCGTGGAGTTTTTTGCCGGCTCTTCTCCATAAGAAACAAACAATTGGAACCGTGCACCTAGCTTCTGACGTTTCATAAGTGCCCTTGTAGGTTTATTTGAAATAAAATATTTTATTGCAGATGCAGATCGCTGAAATACCACTCAAATCAAGGGTCCAGAAAAATAAGCTATAGAAAAATTAGGACAAAAAAAATCATATAGCGTCTTACCATCTCGAAATCATGATACAGTCGATTAATAACGACTGCTTGAATGAAATAAACCTCTCCTACCTCGACACGCGTAGCTACCATCTTTATCGCCCCAATCATTTAATTCAACCGCTCCAAAGTTATTTGCCGTACCTCTAAACACTTCCAAGATATCGCCAGTTATATGCAAAATGGAAATAATTTACGAGACATTTAAGGTACTTGACACACGCGGTCAGAACTCGGAATTCTCGTGGCTTCCTGCGAGTTGCGTTCCTAGGCCGGACTGCACTCAGATTGCAAAGCTATGCACCTGTTTCGGTATTTTCTATCTAGATTTTATTAAATGTGAACGATACTTCCTTTAGAATATGCTTCGATTCTGCTATAAGAGATAAGTGTCGGTTTAGATTTGATAAGTCAGTTTGATTTGCGTCATTTACGATTAGCTGTAAATGTGGTGTTATTTGATGAAATTCCAAGTTCTGCTTCCAGGCATAGCGATCCGAGTTTCCTACCATCAGAGATCATAAAGTATTAAACTACAAGTATAATTTAAATCTTCAATTAAATGATAATCATTTCGTAGACGTTCTAAATACTTTAGATTTATGAATTATTAATTAGATCTGGTATCCACCTAATAAAAATCTTAACTTCATTCACTCATAATAAACACACACATTTGACATTGACATTTTGACATTTTACACATTGTTATTATCTTTTTCTTTTTTTTTTCATTATTTTTCCTTTTTTGTTTTCGTTTTTTCCTCTGTCATCATCAGAGATCGGTTATTCGGATGCATATTCACCTAAAGTTAAGATGTTAGCTAATATGGAATACGCTTTTGTATTGAAAACACCTTAACTTTGACTAACACACACCACCCTTCCTCTTACACCCTACATACACATATTTGCATCGGGGGTTAAACATTAATTTTAAATAAAGTTCTGAATATTTAAGCAATCCAAGAATCCCGGGTTTTTTTTGAAGTCGCTTCCATTCAATACACCCGACTAATTATGCATTCCCGGTGTTCCTGGTATCCCGGTATTATTTTTTACAAAAAGGTACTTTATATGAAGCCGCTTCCAAACTTTCATAGCTAAAAATTAACTTTAGGTAAATATACATCCGAATATCCGATCTCTGATGATGACAGAGGCAAAAACAAAAAAACAAAAAAATTAAAAATATTGAAAAAAAAAAAAAAAAAATAATGATAACAATAATGTGTAAAATCTCAAACCTATTTCCTTGTAACTGCCATGGTCCAGATTCCACATAACAAAAACAGCTCCAAAATACGCAAATTCTAAGTTCATTAAATACAATACAACAATTATAATTTTGATCTTTTGTGCGTCAACTATTAATTTTCACATTGTTTTCCGCAAAACCATGGCCAAGTGACGTCACATGTTTAATATCTACAAAATTAAATACAATTTGAACAGATGTACACATATTGCAAGTTATAACGACGTACTTTGTAGCTGTGTAAACTTATTATCACTTTAAATAAACTTGTACAATGTTTGTGAAGATTATTTGTTGAGAATTCGCCCTTCGACCGACATACCTGCCGTAGAATTATCAATTCCTTGTTTTGGACACAGCCGGTCTATTATACCTCACCGTGAAAACTTAGGTGCACCCACTACATATTCCACAGATTACACTTGAGATATTTACAAACTAATGTCCAACGTAACTGTAGCTATGGCAAAGTTAATTAAATGCAAAAGAAACTAAAAATAACAAAACAAAACACTTATTTGTGTATTGCATCCTACGGGTCCTTTATTATTCATAATAAATAAATTACGCTACTGCTGAGCATGAGGTCCTGGGTTCGATTCCCGGGTCGGGCAAAGTGTTATGGGGTTTTTCCATCTGGAATTTCTCGGTAGCAGCCCGGAGTCTGGATTTGTGCCCGGTTGATGTCAATAGGGTCGCCCCCTATTACATGGGACTTAAACATAACTGGCAAAATGTGGGTGTACTATAGGTACACCTCTGCCTAACCCTTCGGGGAATACAGGCGTGATGAATTAATAAATTCTTTTAAAACTTTTACTGCATAAAAAATATTACACCATTAAGGAATATTTAGAGGATAAGTCGAAGGAACCTATACGTATTCTAATTTTGTAATAACCTTAAAATAACAATCATAATGACTTTGTAATTGACATGAAATGTATTTCCACGCCATATCATGACAAGATATGCTGAAACTAAATTTACTGTAATATCTATTGTAACTACCATCAATATTCTGGCAATTTTGGTATTTTTTTTGATTTTGAATAATTTGCTTCAGCATACGGAATTTACTGCTGATCCCTCACAGAAGTTTAACTATATTATTTTTAAAAGTATGTATATTTTATGTTGTATGTAAATGTGTATGTTAATTTCAGCAAATGGCTGTAAACAGACTAGTACAGTATACAGTTCTACTGTGTCGAGTCTTGAATGGATTCTTCTAAGTTCTCTTACAGATCCGGATACCGGAATTAAATGTTATTGAACTTAGTTTTCCTAACACTTACGTACAAGATTTGTGGGACTGTGTTATTAACCATTGCAAATAAGACCTAAGTACAACACAAATAGTAAGACATCTTAAGAAATAACAGACCATTTTTGAACATTAATGCGGATGTAGTTTTAACAAATGGCTTTTAATTTTAAACAGATTGTATTATTCGGATTATCATCTATTGTGTTCAAAATCAAGTTTCACTCGAGTCATTATTGGGACTTTATTGTAAACGAGTTTACAATGATGTCATTGAATCAACATATTATTATTTTATTTTAAAAATCGAACGTAGTTCGTTATTAAGTCTTTCTTTTGTTAATTCGCTAAACCTCTTGTTTCTACGTAAAGTTAGTCGTATTTAATTTTCGATAGCAAGAGAATGTCAAGGGGTCGGTCAGTCAGAAAGTTGCCCAGTTGCCAATTCCAAAGTATAGTAGGTTCCTATGGAGAAGAACGGGCAAGAAACTCCACCAATAACCCTTTAATATATTTACTTTACTGCTTACACAGAGAGAGCAGTGGTGGCCCGGTGGTATCGGCCGCGAGTTGTATGTCGTGGGTTCAAACCCTGGCAGGCGCTTTACTTTGTGTAAATAATTTCATCACCACTGCTCTCAGTGAAGAAAAACATCGTGAGGAAACCGGCATGTCCTAGAACCAAAAATTCGAGGACATGGGACATCTACCAACCCGCACTGGGCCCGCGTGGTAGATTACAGCCCACTCCGTCTCGAAGAGAGGAGGCCTGTGTCCCAGCAGTGGGAACATTATAGGCTGATTATGACTGCCTACACAACAAAATTTGGTAGGTGCATGCCAAAAAAATATACCATGTGATGTAACAATATTGCCACAAAATATTACATTGCTCTACAAATCACCAAATTATGTGGAAGCCACATACCATCACAAAGGGGCTATCATCAAATTTCACTGCATTGCGTGGTTACACAATTATATCGACGACCAAGTGCAATACTGTTTGCGACATGATTCTTTTGTTGGAAACGTGTAGGGTTGAACGAGTTGCATTTAGATGTTACAAAATAATAATTACTTTCTGAATGGTAATAAAGATATAGGTAGAGTACCTATTGTACACTAAAAGGAAGAACGGAAGGATAAACTCAGCAGGGGTGGCCCAGTGGTAACGGCCCCGACTTTCGTGAAGTAGGTCGCGGGTTCGAACCCAGACAGGCGCTTTACTTTGTGTTAATTAAAACACCGCGAATGTAAAAACGCTTTGTCTAAATGGCTTAAGTTAAAAACCTATGACGAAGTGGAAAATATGGTGCAATCAATGAGACTGTAATATTTATATTACGCTATGTTATTTATGGCGCTAATGGAAGTTAATGTTTTACATTGATTCCGATCCCAAGACTAGTCGCAGGGTTAGCTACATTATTATATAAAACCTAGATAATAATTAATCTCCACCTGTATGAAGTTTGGATTATGACCCTCACCCCCCCACACTTACTCTCACCCACTACTCACTCTCATACACATACTACATACACACCATCTCCTACACACAGAACAGCGCGTTATTTGTCTTTGTTTTATTTGTCTTTTACTCATATAACAATACTGTGTAAGTACCCATTTTGTTCCTGCATTTTTAATTGTATAAGTTCATTTAATATTATGATCAGGTTTAATAACTTAAATACAATTACATAACCTGGGGAAGGGCGGAGTATCCTAAAACAAGCATACTATTTGCTTAAATGGATTCTCCACATTGTAACTAGAATAAGGTATTTAAGTTGAAGCAATAAACTATTTTTTTTTTTTTTTTTATTTTTTTTTATTATTTCATCCCCACTGCTCTCAAAACGGTGAAGGAATACATCGTGAGGAAACCGGCATGTCCTAGAACCAAAGTTCGAAGACATGTACGAGTAACATCTACCAGCTCGCACTGGGCCCGCGTGGTGGATACGGCCCAATCCCTCTCACAGAGAGGAGGCCTGTGTCCCAGCAGTGGGAACATTATAGGCTGATTATGCTTATGCATATGCTACATTACATCACGCCTTCTTCCCATGGGGGTAAGTAGAAACTACAGAACGCTACCTGTTACGATACGATACCACCGTAAGTACATAAATAGGTACCTACGGTAGCAAAACGGACCTATCACTGAAAGAATTTTGATTAGACTAGCATTAAATATAAATAACTAAGTACAAGGATTAAAAACATGTTTCACCCTTTGATTGATAGCAGTTTAGTATTAAGTAAAACGAACTTTTCTAAAAAATTATGAGGTTTGGTTAGTCATTTATTTATTATTTTTTATTGCTTCACCAACGATTGCTCACACAGGATTTATTTATTTTTATTGGTTCACCAGCGATTGTTCACACAGGTTTTATTTATTTATATTGGTTCACCAACGATTGTTCACACAGGTTCGTTACTAAAGGTTACACGCGAAAGAGTGTATGCAATATTCACTTATAGGCAAACTCCGCGTGCATAAATAAGTTCTACAAAGAATTATGATTAATGATCATTACAACTAAGAAACTCAACCCTTCTATTCAAATAATAACGTAACCAGTCCACTGTGTAGCAATCGCTCTATTGTTGTTCCACTTGTTTCTAACCAATTCGAAATCGATATTCAGATTTTCGAAAGGAAATTAATTCTCGAAAGATATAAATCATATCATTGGCCAACCCTACCGCGTTGAAGTTTATTGTGGACGAGAGTCACGCCTTTCCGCGGTTAGACACAAACATATCGCGATCGACACGACATTGTGTTTATTTTGACTGTTGAAGCAATCGTTCCTAATTTGAAAACTTGAATTAAATTGATATATATTACCATAGTACTATACATTGATTTATATGGTAATATACTCGTATATCACCATTTCACCATATATTGTTACCATTATTATAAATATTGTTCATATAAATAAACATTTAGAACTATATATAGTGTATTTATTTTATTTCTTATTTTTTTGTTATATTTATATTATCGTATGCTGCACTGGTTGACGTCATCACGTCAACGCCGGCTGTCGCTGAAAACCAGCGCTAGGGCTCTGTCTCGCATAGGGTCGATAGCATTATGCTGAGAGATTGCCGTTTTGCGTGAATGTGACGCATATTTTCCTCCAACTCGTTCTTTTTTTGTATTTGTGTGATTTTCTCTGCATCATCTTTACCGCAAATAAACTTAGTTTCTTTTCTTTCTATATTATTGGCTTATTTGTTGGAACTGCCTCGTAGATATAGTGATTGCAAACTCAACTGCTGAGCATGGGTTCGATTCCCAGGTCGGGCAGTGTTATCTACCTAAAATTTCTCAGTAGCAGCCCGGAGTTTAGATTTGTGCCCGGTCGATGGCAATAGGCTCGTCTCCTATTACATGGGACTTAAACATAACTGGCGAAATGTGGTGTATAGGTACTATAGGTACACCTCTGCCTTACCTTTCGGGGAAACGAGGCGTGACGATATGTTATGTTGTTGAGAATATGGTTTTGTAAAGCTTAGTGCACACTGCAGCCGCATCGGAACGCAGCGCATCGTATTTCATCACAAAAGAGCGACCCGCTTATAGTGTGCGATGGTTCATATTAAATGTACGGAAGTGATGTACTTAGGACGATTTTTGGTATGCGGTGCAGCCCCCTCAAACTTTTTTTTTTTGTTTCGGTGTGGAAAATCCTCATGGATGTCCCCCGCCCTGGGGCGGGCTGAGGGGTCTGTCAGACTCTTACTGACTAAAAACCACCCCGGTGTTCCCTCCCCACACTTGCACCGGAGATCATGAGAACTTGTGCACCTTCCACGATCCCCGGCTAGTGCCACCTCTGCGAGCCTCTTCAAGTCCGGGAGGGGAGTGAGGTGTAAGACTCCCCCGCCCAAACCTGCGTCAGCCTTTAGGTTAGCATTTTCCCTACATGAAATGCTGCTACATACAGTTTCAATATTGTTCAGGATTACCTGCGGTGCTGTTCTGTAAAAATCTCACCGTAAAAACATCGGTGAAGCGAGTTTGAAGTGAGCTGTCAATAGTGTCAGCTCACTTTGATGGGTTAGAGGTAGGAAAATAAGAATATTATTTAAGATGAGAACAGATTTAATTACTTGCAGCAGACCAGACACAGTACATGAGTTTTGATACATGTAGAACAAAAGTGACAAGTATGACAGGTGTGTCTTTGACACCTGACACAAACAGACGTTGACGTTTAGTTTATAACCTTCAACACACTTCAAACACTTGACCTAAAGGTGCATTCACACCGAGGTTACTTTTTGTATAGGAACATTTTGCAATATGATAACATTAAGTAACATTCTATAACTTTTGCGGCTTTTGCTATAACTTTTTGTTATCCGTTGTTGCCCTTGAACACTTGTAAGCGTTGCTCCACAAAAAGATCGTACATATCCCTCCAACCCTGTATATATTCGCACACCTAGATAAAGGGTGTCGCAACTCAAAATAATCCAAAATCGAGCTACTGTGATTATCGTGATCTGTATGATGTTATATATTATTTTACTAAGATTTTAATTGAAAAATTAATATCTTAGGAAAATAATATATGTCGGAAATACGTTAAATCAATCGTTTGTCTTGACTAATCGGGACCAGGTGGCGCTGGACAGAGTCTATAACGCTAACGCTTGACCAGAGTACAGCAGAGATTGTCGTTGGCGGTTAAGCAGTGAATACGATTAGAAACTGTCGTGCGTTCTGTATAGTTGTGTAGTGTACAGTACAGTGTGTGATTCGCTAGTGTGATTAATTTGATCGTACATTATAATTTGATTTGAACTGCAAACGGTTTTTTTCTATTGCCCACAGTATTTAAAATATGGCTGATAATAACGAGAGACACGTACCTTTTCGTCATATACAACATCATACAACAATCATTTTAAATCGGTCAAATAGAAAACGAGTAAAATATTTTTTGCTGTTCCTGAAAAAAGAGGTATTTTGAGTTGTGCTACTCTTTACCTAGGTGTGTGATATGTTGAATATAAATAGTCTCATATAACAATAAGCATATTAAATTTTAAAGCGGAATTAATACAAGTTTAGATGTTTTATTTGCTTTGATGCAATACTTTGACACCGATTGAATTTCCTCTATTACATAACACATGATTGATATTACATTAGCCAATATTTTAAACCTCACTTCAAAAACAATTATTATTACAATTTTAATTATTTCCTTATTTCATATCAGTTTCAAAGTTCTGTTTGTCTTAGTTACAACCCACGGTATAATTGCATAACACACTAACAGTAGGAGTGGCTTTCATTTTGACAGTTCAACAACATTCATTGCGCTATTTACGTTGTTGAGCAGACAAATTTTTCGAACATATGAAGCAATGGATTAGCAATAAACTTCAAAATGATTCAGATTGTGATTAATAGTGTGTTACGAAATTACGGTGCCGTAATCTGGATTAGTGTTAAAGGCAATAGGCTCGCCCCCTATTACATGGAACTTAAACATAACTGGCGAAATGTGGGTACAGAAAGAAAGAAAAAATATTTATTGGGACTTGCTCAGAAAGAACACAGACTAAATAATTATGAAAAATAAATAAAAAAACACAAAGTCCTGTACTAGGGCAAAAGGCCTGTAGGTACGCCTCTGCCTAACCATTCGGGGAACACAAGCGTGAATATAAGCATGTTAGTAAAAAGTAATTATTGCTGGCTATGGTCGTTTACTTGCGATAGTAATTATTTGGCGTCCCAATAACTTAGCGATTGTTTTAAGCGCACGCGACGCTCTTAAAAATGGTGGACTGCCGCATACCAATCAGTGTTAGTTAACGATGTGGTAAAGAAGTGTTTACCTTATCAGAAAACTTAATTTGTATTGAAGAATTATTTATGTACTTAAGAACAGTAAATTAATTAGGTAGTAATCGTAAAACTTGCCGTAAACACTAACACTGGATATGTCTACCCGCTATCTATAAATAAGAAAATCATGGCAATTCGCTTGGCTGGTGTTACATTGGTGGTATGTAGAGGAAGATCATATTTAGGAATTTGAACATCATGCATAAATCATGAAAATTAGCGTCAACAATTAGCTCTTTATTGCTAATCTTACCATCTCTTTGAATTTTTCATGAAAAAATATAGTATATTTTTTATCCAAGGTTGTATTTTTTTTTTTACTTTAATCTAAAAACGCGTTTGTGTAACCGCCTTTACGCTGCGCATGAGTGCATCATACACAGACAGAGCATTCACAAAGACATTGTGCAAATTATTATAACTAAGTATGTATTTTCCTTCAACTGTTGCATTTACACGCAAAACAATTAACAATAAATAAAACAAAATGTTTTTCATGCTTTCTACATGCGTTTATATTTAATTTAATTTACAAGATTTATTTGACAATTTTATTTGCCGCCAGCATGCGTGATCACAAGTGTATAGATTTCGTATTTGAACAGTTAATTGTAAAGAGATATCTGGTTTTCTTTTGGAATATCTCACGCTACGAGAGTTATTGGGTACTAAACAGGATTTATTAAATGGCAATCTTATACCTTTATTCAGTTTCTCCATTTTCAAAGGTTTTGCTCAGCAACTAACATTCAACACATGGATGAATCGTAATTTACCATATCGTGATTTTTGACGAATCGTTAGATATATTTTGTTTCGCGGCATTATTTCGAATTTCGATCGGTGTCGATGTGTGAATCCAAGATGACTGACTTTAAAAACTAACGAGTTCGCCGATTTGAATTTGTATGGGAACTTTACAGTACTTTTAGTACTTCAAACTACGCTTTTCATAACCGACATAAACACATACCCGTTAAACCTCTTCATCTTACCCACACCAATTGAACAAAACAATAATATAACAGTATTACCCCACAAAACATTAGGCTGCCACTCAAAATTATTAAGCACTAGGTTTTACCATCTTACCCTTACGTCATAGAGTGATGATACCCTATCTTACATAAGGCTTAGAACACATAGCATTTTCTCAGTCTATCATGTGTACGGCCAAATTACGTGAAACAACTTAAAAGCGAGGTTTTAAGGTAACGTAACGGACACGGAAGATTTTCATTGAAGGGTGATTAATTGAACTGTACTGTTACCGTAATAGTGTGTTTCGATCTTTACAAGTGGGGTAATGTGGTGGTTTTCATAACTTTTTTGTAGGTTAAGAGTTTTGGGGTATGTGTAAGATGGTTTGTTGTAGTTGTGACGTCATGTCATGAGGAAGTGGTATATTTGAATTAGTGGGCGGGAGAGATTGAGATGATGGATTACTTAATGAGTTACATAACAAAATCAATCAAGCAATTTATTTATTTAATACTATAAGCAAAGAAATGTACAAAGCGGACTTAATGCCATAGACATTTTCTACCAGTCAACCTTTTGGTGATGCAGAGACAAATAGTGGTATAAGGTGCAATAAAGAAAATTGAGGAATAAATATTTTTAAATATATAGATCTATCTGCCTGCCTTTTCCCAACTAGGTCGGGGTCGGCTTCTAGTCTAACCGGATGCACCAGAAGGACAGTATTTAACATGGCCATGCTTATCTGACCTCCACAACCCAGTCACTGGATAACACGATACCCCTTGGCAAGACTGCTGGGGTTTCTGACAAACAGAACTGTCAAAGATTTACGAATGACAGCCGGAACCTTTCCGGGGCGCAGAGGGTTCTCGATATGTTGTGGATGGTCATCCATCCACGAAAAGGCGGCGACAAGCGTAGCTTAACATTCTATCGACTCATGTTGCTGTTATTATTTAGCCACGAGCCCCTCAATGACTTACATAACAACGCGTAAATAAAATGAGTCTTCTATACGATATTTACGAGTAAGTACCTAAGAAACCTTTTTGTAAAATTCTGTAAAACTTAGGAGAGCTATACAGCCTGTCTCTGGAAGTATGGATCAAATCGAATAGGGGCGTGGGTGAAGTCATTTCCAAATTTTTTAACCCTCGGAATGTCGGTGCAATTTTTCACGGTTCAAAAGTTATGACCAATTTGCTTTCTAGCTGCGTAAAAGTTACCACAGGAAAGGCCTACTCTTGTGCAGTCCTGAAAAAAAAATTGACAGCCCAGTTTTTTTTTTTCTTATAACACCATTTTGGTCATAACTTTTAAAATTTTGGAAATGACCTTGCCCACGCCCTTATTCGATTTGATCCATACTTCCAGGGACACCCTGTATTTCCTTGAACAGAATCATTCGTTTTAAATTCGTCGCATGATTTGTTACCGACATTACCACCACACACATTTCCGAAAGACATTATCTACAATCTACATACATAAGCCATTAATATACATTATACCTGTAATTAAATTTCTTAACGATAATGTATTCGCTCCAATAATAAAGACTATTACGAAAGAGATTGAAAACACGTTCTATTTTTTTTTCAAAAATGTTATTGTATAATATTATAAAAGTGACATATTAACGAAATCAAAATCATATTTCTACCTTTCGTAATTTAAAATTCGAATGTCTTAACAATAAACATGGCGGAATGTTAAAGAGCATCTGCAATAGCCAATCGAACGCGTGCTGCATACCGCGCCGCATCGCGTGTCAACGCCTAATTATCGACAGAAACGCTGCGTTTTATATTACATCGATGTGCGTTTCATTGATGTAAGTGTCAGCTTTGAGATTAAATATATCGTTTTATAACTGTAGCGGCTAATTAACGTCGGATTGCAGGGTTGTAAATTACGATTGTGCAGGGCTCTGTAAATCAGGGTGTTTATTTGTACAATCGTGGTGTAAAAGTGGTTAATCCAGTTTATACTGTCTGTCGAGACATGCGGCCATTACACATCACGCCAATCACGCTCAAAAAATAAACACAACTGAGGTAAAAACCGATGGCAAAAACATCTTACAGCACAAGGAACTCAACCGTCTCCACTCATAATATAGTTTCCAATACTTGTGCTTTTTCGCTTAAATTACGTAGACATCTCAACTGTCAAGATAAACGGACTAGACATTACAGACATATTATAATAGCCTGCGTTTTTTTTTTCTAATCGTCGTTTTAATGCAACACTCTAGTTGACGGCATACGCCCCCAAATTATTCCAACCTACTTTCACTGAGACGAAGCGAATCATATCATGTTCAGTAAAACAACCAACATTTGACAATTTGATATCAGACTGTCATATATTAATTTCGTAACGTTTCAAGTTACAAATGATATGTTTGGACGTATTACGTGATTTTCGAACAAATTGGAACGTGCTTGAAATACTATAAGTGTGATTACAGCTTTAGAATGCGTTGACAGATTGTCACTTCCCCTTCTAAATCGTAGTAAAGGATGAAAGTACAAACATTGGCCCCTATCATCAAACCAATCTCATTTGAGAACGAAAAGTACTTTTGAAGATCTGTCAAAATCTAAGTAACATAAAAGCACGCTTCTATCCCCGAAGGGTCGTCTGCCAATTGCAAAATCCAAAATATGAATACTTTCAGAATTTTTGAACAATCAAAAAAAAATCCTAAAATGAAAGTACATACTTTACTACACACATACGAAAAAAGAGTATTTCGACAATGTGCACTGGCCTCATTATTAATTCTATCAAAACTAAAGTAAAATACACACCGGCCAATCAAATTCGTAGCTACAAAAAAAACTTTTGTTTTTCAAATTAACCCATGCGTTCTTGTATCATTAAATCGAATGTTTCTGGTCTAATTTCCTCAGTGGGCTAGAAATAAAAAGTGAGAGTGGCGTTGCTACTCACCATCCCGTGCAAACTGTAAGAGTTAATTGAGGGAAACGGATTACTGCGCTGCAGTGCATGGGTTAACTTGACTACTATAGATTTTTTACTGAGCGATACTTTTTTTTTTAGGCAGGCAATTTGTGCAATTCAGATTTAGTCTCATAACATATAGTTATTGGATTTTGGTTTTCGCTTGGAAATATCAAAAATTACAGACTTTTCATAAATACGTCCATGTTTCTACTTCCTTTGAGATCTCTAGATTGCGTCAAAAAAAATTTTTTTTTTAAATCTGTTTCTTACCTTGTAAATCTAAACGATCGAAGTATGATTTACGGATACCTATCAGGATATTCTACGAGCTCTTTTGCACCATATTTTCCGGTTTCCCTGGGTATCCAAGTTTCCTACATTCCAACTACGTTTCAAACAATGTTTATTAGATATGATAGCACACAAACACACCGTGCCCAATGATCCATCTCATCACGTACATCCATACCCATGCATGGGAAAATTATCAAAGAAACGCAAAAATTAAACATTCATGTCGTCTATTGTTACAAACAATTCCATGTTTATTCATGTCCGTATAATTAATAAGTCAATTATTCGTTTAATAATGAACGCAATCGGGCGATGCGTTCCCAATGCGTCGCTCGTTGCGTGCAATAGATTGATTCCTTGATTAACAACGTTACGTAGTAGCAGTTTCGACTTTAGTGTGTCTAATTTATATGTTAACTGATTTATATAAAAGTTTACGTGTGAAGGTTTGATTCATTCGTTCCATTGCGTTCTCATTTCTCAATATTAGTGGATGGGTATTGTTAAGAAATAAGAAACAATTGAAAAGAATGCATGAGCATGCCGTCTTTGCGCGGTTACAACTTATCTTGAACCAATTGATCTAGACCCAATTTAACCAAAGTGGAAATGTTTAGAACGGGGGTGCTGTTACTAGGAGGCAGGCTGATAAAGATGTACTTATGAAAGAAGGAAGACATTCTGTGCGAAGCCGAACCCGAACTGACTAAATAACTCAGTGTAGAACTAGTTCTACACTGAGTTATTTAGTCAGTTCGGGTTCAAACACATACTTCATACTAGTATGAAGTATGTGTTTGAACTTCAATGCTTCTTAATATTTCTTTTTGAGAAGTAATAATTTATACAGCTTAGTTAAAAGTACAAGTATTTTTATTGACGTATTGCAAACTATTGTAGGTATGTCGAGATTGAGAGAGCTACCGAGCTACCAGAAAATCAAAGTACCTTTATATATGATAAAACTTCGCCGATTTTGTGTGGTTTTCGTACAGCGAAGTAGGTATATCAGATAATAATTGGCTCGTTACAATTTTTCTGCCCAGACAAGATAAATGACTAAAAATCTAGTTTCTGGGAAATCAAGAACGATTTAGTAGCGTGGCAGAGTTTATTACTTTAATTTATAGCGCAGTTTTTAATCAGCTTGCTACTGTTTGGTATTTAGAGCTAGAACTGCTTTCATTTACGTATCCATGTAGGTTTAAGTTTACTTAAAAACTCCTTTCAATCTTTATTTGCAATTTAATATGTCTCGTGATAAAGAAAGTAGTTATACCTACATGTAGCTACACCTAATCTAGTTTGCTTCCCGCTCCAGTGATAAGCGGATGAATTGACATCGTATTTAAGTTTAAAAAAACGGAGCTACGGCGTAGCTAGTGTTCGAAAAAATGGAGCTACGGCGTAGCTCGTAGCGTATAGCGACACGCCACAGGACGTAGGGGTACTGGGGGTGGACTCTCTAAGCACGAAATCCGTAGTTTCAGCCGACGTTACGGGCGTTTCCTACTCCGTATCACCTACGGATATAAGATTAGTTTGGGAGCCAACCTAAGATTGAATGACACTACACCCCACGATGTGACAGGTGTCCCTATACCCGATGTGTTATTACCTGTCCGAAAAAGTTAATTAATCTGGTGTAAGGTTCACTCCAAAGTATCAAACTACTTTCGGACGGGCCCGTATCTTCGTTTTCGAACTTAGTGAGTAGGCCCCTGGTACGCGGCTATTTACAATTCAGTGTTTTAATTAATTATTATGTTTTACATTTTTATTGTCACTAACTTGGATTTATGACTGCCTCGCTGGGCTAGAGGTTGAAAGCGTTACAGCTAAGCATGAAGTCCTGGGTTCGATTCTCAGGTCGGACAAGGTGTTATTGTATGAATAGTGTGCGTTTTGTTTGTGCAGAATAAACAATGTTTCTTTCTTTCTTCTTATTGCGTTTTCCCATCAGGAATTTCTCAGTAGCAGCCCGGAGTCTGGATTTGTGCTCGGTTAATGGCATGGATGTACTATAGGTACCTACACATCTGCCTAATCCTTCGGAGAATACAAGCATGATATATGTTATGTTATTTTTCATTATCAATAACTTGGATTTTATGTCTGAATTTCGTGCATGTTTATTCTCTAGTTGTAAGTTTGTGACACACGTCTGGTCACGGCATTACATGTTGGCCCACCTACCACCTGCTGACCATACCCCTCTCAAAGCAATGATGATAAAACCTGATATGATTGATTTGATTCAATGTTATAATGGTTGTGCTTAAATGTTGCTTGGAGGTCAATTCGTAGGTAGGTTACAAACATTTGAATTTAATATTTCGTAATTTATTTTTGACATTTAAAACATGCAAGTTCTGTATGTAGAGAATTTGAAGGAAAATTCAGCACTACAGCTACATGAAATGTATTAAAATGTCAGCTAAATGGTAGTAAACAAAATAGCAACACACATAAATGGTTTTAAAGGAAAAGTTTCTTGTGTAACAATTATTTGCTGTAATATTGATTTCAGTAAATATTTATAAATGCTATAATAATTTGTAATCTTAATAACAATTTATCTCCTTATTTTATTCTTAAATTAATCGAAATACCTAGATTTTAATTTTTAAGTAGTAGCTTTAATTTATTTTCTTGTAATTTTAAAATCCTTTGTCTGTGCCCTTACAGAGTCCATATTGTTGTACCTACCTAGCTTTAACAGTTTAGTACCATCTTTTTTACAATATGGAAAGCAATAAATGAATATTAATATGTCTATGAATAAATAAACCACAAACTTACCTAAGCACTCAGAATTACCCACAAAGTATACATTTAAATAAAAACCACAGCTCACCTATCATTACTTGATGTTTTGTTCCTTTTTAAAGTCATCGTTTTGTCGCCAAACATCGCTTTGTATGAGATTCACAATTTTACGGACGTCATTCTCGATAACGATTCAATGTAATCGAAAATCGATTCAACAATCGAATTCAAGGGCGTGTCATCGGTTCCCATGATGAATTTCGACACGTTTCCGGTTGATCGGACTTCCGTTTTTTAGAATGTAAGTAAACAGAAAACACGGTGAACGAGTTTCTGCGTTACGTAAATATGTGGACTAGATACATAGACATAATTACACAGATTATTATTATACATACGGAAAACGTAAATTAATGGTTTCCTCATCAGTAAGTAAAGCATCTTATCTTAAACATAGAGAATTTATGGTTTGTTTGGTTCATTTATTCACGAATGTAGGCGGACCAAGGTCAAAAGCCATACAGCCTTGTCGAATTTTAGTTTTCTTCCTTTTCTAGCGAGATTTGCATACTTTTACATAATATGTACCTGCTTAAAAAATGTGTAGGTAAATTCTTCTACTTGACCGTGTTGACCATCGATAAAATAGCATTAGCAATTTGAAATTGATTGACATTGGATACTAATTTTACTGACCACGCTATGTTAATTTACCAATAAATATTTTTCGTTTTTGCTACGCAATAATAATCCTTATTGTTAATAAATAAACAAACCTACCACAGGCTAAAAAAAACTCAAGAACTTAGTGTGATATCACCAAAATAAACAGTAAAAGTGATATCGGAGTATAAGTCTTATATCCAGGTAATAAAGGTGAAAGATTACCGATATCATAAGGTTCTATTTATGTCAATGATTATTATGCTCATGAAATATTATGTCATCTTTGGTACTGGACCTCACTAGTCACACCTCAATGATGTTTCATTTCAAAATAAACGGTTACATACCGACTAGGCTATACTTTATTAAAATTCGTCTGCAATTTAATTTTATTATCTTTTATGCTTTTGTCATCTCCTTACGTTATGGATCTTTATTGAATAGGTATTTTATTATTATTTTCCAAAAGCAAATTGATAAAAATTGACATATTTATGTAGAAATAAATAGCTTTAACAAATGGTAGATAAGCAGACGATTATAAACGACTTCTATAATTATCAAAACCAGTTCCATTGTTTTTACAACAACATTGAATTCAATATGGCGAACTAGAATTTGCGCGCCAAAATTGACAGGTGACACGAACACGCTGATACACACTGCCTAGTTATTTTTTTACTAAGCTTCTAGATTTTAGTACTGTATAGTACCTAATATATTATCATTAGCTTAAGAAACAAAAGTAAGTAATAGTATCCATCAAAATTGGCAAATAACTTCAACAATATAATTAGTAGATAGGTAGGTTGGTAATATTGACCAGACAATTTTTACTTTTCTGTGAGCTTAATACCTAGTTAGAATATAATAAAAGACTAACAAACCTTTTAAGTCGTTTTGTACGTAACTAACATATGGATCATTGTTGTCTAGACAATAAATAAATATAATTGAATTTAATTTATTACAGTATTAATAATTGTCAGCAAAATTCCAAAGTGGCTGTTTATTTTACAAATGCCAGACTGAGGTCAAATAACTAAAACATTGGCGATCACTTGCAATAGGAATACATTAAGGCGGTACCCTGACCAAAACCTTGTCAAAGTGCGTTATTCAGAGGCTATTAAGTCATTCACTATGGGTAATAAACTACATCTAAAAGCACATTATTAATGTTCGATATCCTATCATCACATTGCACGTTCTTATTTGTTTTTATGTGTTATAAATTCATCTGAAATCTCCTTCTAAAAAAGTGACTAAAATTATTGATTGCATGCATCTCTTGCTAAAGGTGACGTTCTATTCATTTGAGGATTACACTAATGGATAGATAATTAAAAAATCTAAATAATACACGTTTTATTTTATTTTAAAACTTCACTTGTCTTTTTTTATTCAAGTAATTTCATTATTTTTGTGAATTTTATGATAAATGAGCGTGCGGAGGGAGTGAGACAGAGCGAGACTCAGCGACGGGACAGAGAAGGACCGAATGCTCAAGGTCGTTTGGTCAGGGAAGCGCCTTAATATCTTACAGAACAAGTTTTAGATACCTACGCACGCATTGATAAAACTTACTTTTGGATTTTATATATTCTATTCTATTTTTTTTATTTTGGCAAGCAAAGCCGATTTGGATTATATCAAGCAACAAGCTGACCAGACAGAAGTTGTCCTGTGCAAATCCTATAGAACAAAACTCGTTAAGTTTTTTCCGTATTTTTAAATTTTCTTTGAAACTTCTCCAATTCGTCTTACCGTAAAAACCATATTCGGACTAGTACGGACATTTTATAACAAAAAATAGCCAAATCGGTCTAGCCGTTCTCAAGTGATGCGCTTACCAACGATCAGCATTTCATTTTTAATAAATAGTTACATAATCAAAATGGCTATCACAGTAACTAACTTGATTTGTATTTCGAACTGTGGGTCTGTGTGACATAAGCAGATGCTATCAATCGCCATCACTTGCTAATAAGCCTTACTACGTGTATTAATTTGTTTTACGTCTGCGGCTCTGTTAATAATGATGATGTGTTTTATTCTAATATGTTAATTAAATGTTATTTGTTACCACCGGAATGCCTTTCACGCCGGTCTAGGAGCTTTAGTAGACAGAATATTGGCTGGTGGTCTGGGAAGCAGTCACTATGTAGTAGGTATGTTATAGACTTTATTAAAGCCACTGTATACGTAATACTAACTTTCAATCAACAGACTGTGAATCTTCAATTAATATTTTGTAATCTTAACGGTTTACGTTTCACTATTCTTATATTCTTGGGAGCATCAACCCTTTCAATAACTCATTAAGTAAATTAACAAGGATAGTCTAATCACACACGAGTTATTTAAATTCGCAATCAAAACAACACCATACTTTACGAAAGATACCTATTTGGAAGACGGACTTTGGAGTTTGATTTACAATATAACCGAAGCAACATAAACATCTTTATAACGAAGACATGAACATGTCCAAAGAAATACGATTCATGTGTAAATTATTAACACTATAGTGACAAGTGGGTACCACACAGGTAACCATGAAAAAGTTCGTTATACCTAGAAGGCAGATAGAGAGGCCTTCATAGATCCAAGTCTGAGCAGAATATGCGTGTTAGCATTTTAAATGCTAAAGTTAATGTTATGATTTTTGGTTTAATGGATCTAAAATCTTATTTTGGTGATCGTTATTTAAATTGAGAATCGAAACATTCAAAAAGCCAACGTGTGCTTCCAACTTTTTTGGCCAAGGCATCAACCACTTGCAGCCTAACTATAAATATCCCTGCCCATTGCACTATAAAGTACAGCGTTTTATGATTATCTTATTTATTAAATACCACTTAGTTGCACATTAACGGACCACAATCCCGTTTAATGGTAAAAATCTAGTTTTTCGCTCCAAATTTCACGGCCCCGATCGTTTGTTGAACACGCCATCACACGACATATGGCCGCCCCTCTTATCCATTGCGAGGAAATTGTAAATAATAGCTTTTTGTAAGTTGTAAACCGATAAATAAGATCGCGGCGGCCATTACCGTACGTTATGAATGGGTATTTAATTAAGAGAAGAGAGATTGTTGATAATTACCGGGATATTTCGCACTGGTAATTGGTTACACTAAGGCTTGGTAATGGTTTTCATAGCCTACCTATGTGGCCGAGATACAAAGCTAAACTATTTTGGTATTTCAAATGAATGAACGATTGAGGGTAAAAATGCAGCTCAACTTGAATAACTGGAGGAAGACGATATGGTTTTTTTCCAGATCCCGGCAGTGTCATACGGTAGCAATGAATACCAATAAAATAATTAGGAAAATAAATCATAGCCTTGGTCAAAAATATATAAAAATAAATCAATGTGAGGAAAACGTTTTTCAATGTTATTTGTTGGTTGCATTAGCATTGAAAAGTACGTGATATGACGGATAACATTGAGGAAAGTCTGCTAATTCTTTTATTTACACAAGGATTTATTTTTAACAATGGCGCACGATGTTCATGCCATTTAAATGCTTATGTATAGTAAATAGGCAACCTAACCTCTATGAATATAAATTCGCCGCCTCAAAAAGTGCTCTTCCTCATAATAAATTATAATAAGCAGAAAAAACTATAGTTGAAAATAAAACGCGCCAAAAAAGTTGCCAGTTCAAAAAATTGGTTCTAAAATATTAAAAAACTTTTTGAAACAGGTCGTAGTTCGAACTTCAAGTTACGGGTATAAACACCGGGCGGGAATCATGTTGATTATACCGCTAGCGGACGAAAGTGAAAAGAGGTACAACCTTGTTTTTTTTTTATCAACTTTTTTTTCTCGTCGCCCGAGCTTAGCAAACGTGCTTGACACGCTTACCGAACTTACAAGTTGGAGCTGTTTTTGTTTATAAGAAATCTTTTCGCTTTTACTCTTTTAGCATAATTAATTTATGAGATTTTTATCCGTTTTCATAATGAATGCGCTTTTATTGAGGTTTATTTCTCGGTTCGTTGGCATAAATCCGTGCAGTTGAATGAAACCTTGACTTAAAGTAGAATAATAACTTTTATTTACAGCCATCAGCCATCATAATCATAATCACGTCTTCTTATAAAAAATTAAGAAAAATAAAACATTCTAAGTAACTGGCCACAAACAAAAAAAGAGGTCCACATAAAACGAGTACCATATTAAAAAGCTAATGTCAGTAACGATGAATTAGCTCCTAATCACCCATTCAAATAACAACTGAGCGGTCAATGACCCCGCTGGAGCAATACTTGTTAGGTACATGCCTTTACCAACACAATCGGATTGCAGATCTATACGGTTTTATTAATATTGAAATATCATTTGCAAGGTGGTGTTATTCGAGCTACTTACTTTGTAATTTGCATGCTGAGTGGGAATAAAAAAACGTCATGTTAACAAAGTGTTCGGAAAATAACATAAATACCTACCTACCTACCTGTGACCCTGGTACTCTGGGTAGAGACTGAGTAAAAATAACAAGAAAGTTTTTTGATCTCAATTATAAAAATGGCAAAAAAGTGGCAGAAAATTATGTTAATACATATATTTTACTTAATTAGAAATATATAAAGAAGTTTGTTACTGGGCTCTGGAGTAGGCAAGAAAACAGATGCAGAACAGAACCTTCCACTTCCGAATCGAATCGTGTTATTGTCAAATTACATGCAAAATAGACTCCTCTTGTCACCAATCCAAACGGGAAGACGGCATTTTTCGGGTCGTTCTGAATCAAATCGAACTTCTAGAGTCCTGCAGCTTTTCCTCTAAGATTCATTGATTGGTAGGTATAAGTAGTTAAGTTTCTCATGGCTTAGGTACTGTCGCCAGCAAGACAAGCTACACGAAACTGTCAAATTTCTCCAAACGATTTTAAACCTTAAGGGGCATGCGCCAAGGTAGCCCGCGAAATTCAAATTTTCTTACGATTTTTTGCAATTTGCAGGTCAGTATTAGGTTGTATTTTGATCTAAATATGATTCGCGACCGTATCAAATATGTCTTTACAGAATTATAATCATTAGAATCAGCAATACAACTCCTTAAGTTAGAATTGCCCTCAAATGTCACCATTTCATGAAATTGTCATTTCAATAGGGTAATATGAACTTATAGAGATGTATTGCTGATTCTAATGATTATAATTCTGTAAAGGCATATCTGTTACGGTCGCGAATCATATTTTAATAAAAATACAACCTGACAGTGACCTGCAAATTGCAAAAAACGTAACAAAATTTGAATTTCGCGGGCTACCATGAAGATTCCGCCTTAAAATGTTGATGGTAAAGTTCAAAATCGAATGAGAAAATCTGACAGTTTGTGATAACTTGTTATGCTGGTGACTGTACATTACAGCATCCATGGGTGATAGTTACCTATGTTTTAGGTGATAATGGGTGACCCTATGTATAGTAGCTAAAACATGATGTTTAGGTGAAACGGTCTAGGTTCTTAATTTTTAAGTTAGCTTAATTTTTAAGCTAAAGTATAATACATAATTGCCTTCAAGAAAACCTCTAAAAATAGACTTATTGCTTCATTATATTCCAATATATCTAATGAACTAATTCGTGTTTAATTTCCATTCGTCGTGCATCTTCCGAAGTCGGCTAACTGCGCCAATTACGACATCGATCGACAAATATTTCACTTGAACGCGAAATCTCTCGTTTAGGATCGACATTGCCCAACTATTTACCTATTCAGCCAGCAAACGTGAACTAGGCGCGACGTTTGAGCAATTGCAATAGACACAAAAGCTTTTCTTACAAATCCTTTATAGGCATTGGAATTCATAAAAAGAACACAACAGTAGCAGTTGATCTTATTTTTATTTGCTTGTAATCCGCTCGGGTTCGAAGTTCAAATCTTGTATAAGTAATTGAAATTGTTACTTGGACGAAATATTGCATATTCAGATAGGTAGTTACGCCAACGAGCTGGTAGCAGTCGTTTTTGGAGCGAAACCTTTTATCATAAATGCACGTTTTACCTTTTTCTAAACGAATATTATAAAGAGAAAAGATAATATGATTTTTTGTATGTGTGTTTGTTTTTTTGTTTCTTACGCTTTCACGCTTAAACGGCTGAACGGATTTGTATGAAAATTGGCACATGGGTAGACCTTAACCTGCATTAGAACATAGGCTACTTTTTATTGCGATGATATTCCTACGGGATAGAGACTTATGCTGGTGAAACCGCGGAGTGCAGCTAGTTTGTAAATAAACTAAGGGACTTACACTCTAATTGTGTAGCTCACTAACAGTAGCAATGGCTTTCATTTTGACAGTTCAACCACATTTATTGCGTTATTTACGTTGCTGAGCAGACAAATTTTTCGAAAATATGAAGCAATAGTTTAGCAATACCCTTTAAAATTATACAGATTGTGATTGATAGTGTAATGCAATTAGGGTGGAACTTACACTTAAAAAGTTTTTTGAAAATATTTTCATTATTTATAGACATTTGAGTACTTATGTAAGCAGCAGGTTGTTCTTTTCCAGGTGAAATATTAAGAATGTACTTGAGAATGCTTCTCAATCTCACATTCTATAAAATTGCTTCTGCAGAACTCCACAGTAATAAACTATAAATAAAAGTGCATTTCTGCATAATAATGTCATCATAAGTAACATAACCTCTGTTATTATAAGAATTGATGTCATTGGTTTAAAATGCAAAGTTAACAATCATGATTAAATACCAGTTGTGTTTATTATTATTTTATTGTCATGAAAAACTGAGTGTCATCCGTTCACCATTGAAGGTAATTATATGTTGTTAATTGGTTTATATAAACACAGAAGAATACGCAGAACATAATAATCTTTAATATAATGTTGTTAGACAAATACCTATATCATATAAGAAAATAAATGGATGATTTTATGATGGACAATATCCTTTATCGTGCAGCTTACAGACAAGTTTTACTTTGAATTCGTAACAAACAGTTGAATTTTAAAAATTCCATTTCAAAAGTCAACCAGCCTGTCTTATAAATCAATGTCACATGAGGTTACATATTTTGAGGTTGCACCTCTTGGCTCCAACAGTAGGTAAGACAAACTATAGACCATGAGTTACAGCTAGTTTTTCTTATAGAAGTTTCTTCAAATAGCAGCAAAGGCAATGAATATTATAATGAACTAGCTTCTGCTCACCACTTCATCAGCGTAAAATTTATTGTTTTAAGATAGAGTATGTCCTATGACAGTCGGCAATACTGTAACTTCCCATTAGTGAAAGAATTTTCGAAAACGGATCAGGAGTTCCGAAGATTACCCCCTACTTAGGGAATGCAATCCCGATCGCGCGGCATCTCGAGCTATTGTATGAGATCAATCCCGAAGCATAAATTGGGCGAGATCTCGCGAAATTGACGACATTCAGCGGCAGCGAGTCAGCGACGCATTCCACATGTAGGTACTCGGCGCGAATTGAATTTACATGCTGCTGCTGCAAAAGCCAACACGATTCTTAAGGGGGAAATAGAAGAGGCTCTAAAGTCGAAGTGCATGTAAACGTCCTTTTTTGCGTGTTTCTATGTCCAGAGATGAATGAGATGGTTCGCTATGAGTGTGGGGGAACAAGGGGTATATTTTTACAGTTTGCTTATAATACCTTGCTCACGTTAGTGTTTACCAGTGTCGAGTCTGAGAGGGCATTTTCAGCTGCTGGGTACCTAGCAACTGAAATAAGATGCCGTTTGTTGGACAGCACCATCAGTATTTCTACTAGTCTTTGTTTTTAAGGAGCTTTTTCCAAAATCACCCCTAGACCTAGACTTACCTATAAATCATAAAATATAAAGAATAAACATATTTTTTTCTTAATGCCGTTTCTTATTTAATCAAATAACACGCTAAGCAGTTTTCATCGCGTTTTAGTTTTCCGAATAAAAACAAAAGAGTTTTTTTTAAATGTACCTTAGATCTCGCGAGATCTCGAACTTGCGATCTCGGCTCGAGATTGCATTCCCTACCCCCACTTTTTAATAATATTATAGATTGTAGGGTCTCTATCTGCAAGTTTAAATCCATATTAATTATGATAGTGTGTAGATATTAAGCTTATAAACGACATCAATTAGAAAACTTATGTTAGGTACCTAAAAACAATATCGTACTAAACACTATTACTATTGTATTATAAGTACCTATTTTTGTAACACTTGGAAATACCAATCTTTTCTAAAATGGGTTGTAACATGTCAGTGGGCTATTATAATATTCACGCGATCGACGCAAATGTTCAAAATCAATAAAGTTTTCATTATAACTTTGGAATTCCAATTTCAAATTCTAGTTTAGTATTTGAATTTAAAGGCACTAGGGATTGGATATAAATTGCCCAAGAAAATTATCTATACAGTAAACACGAGTTGAAAGACTTAAATTCAGAAAGATAATTTTCCGAACAACTAAGCCAAGTGGTCGATTGACCTAACGAGCCTGCTTCTGTAACCTTTTAAAAAAGGTGAAAACTGCTTTATGATCTTAATTCAACATTTCAAATAGCATGCTAATCAATTTAATCGGTTGAACAGAACACAAACAATACATCGTTGTGAATGCTATTGTTAATCCCCAAATAAAGATAGATACAGAATGATTTGCTAAAAGCGTTTGTTCGTGTGTAGCCGCTTTATCGTTATTTAAAGCGTTGTTCTACGATCTACGGCCATTACATTTTATGACTCCATTTTGTGATGCAACTGGCCGCCTTGAACTTTCTTGGTGTTTGCACATCGAGTCACCAAACAATGAACTGCTAGGAAAGTTCAAACTGCAGCCAAAGGAGTCGGTTATTTTCGATTTGCGATGTGTGAAACGAACTGAGTGAAACTCGGAATAGAAATGTATTAAATTGTTATGTTTGGTGTCTGCACGAACAATCGGATGTCAAATGTTTGAAATAAGCTGAAGCTACTGAAACTTACCGTGTTTGTAACTAGGGAAAATACAAACGAATAGATCGTCAAATTCGTTTATAATTCTATAAGTATGTATAGGTGCACCTACGTCATCATAATACATAGGTAACAGCAGAAAACTGAAGTTAATACAAATGTCAAACAAGGTAAAACCCTTTCGTGACAGTAAAATTATCACTCAAAAGTATCTCTCTTAATTATTTATGAAGAGCATGTTAACAGATAGTCTTCATTACATTGTAACGGATAAAAAACGTTCATAGTATTTAATAAAAAATAATTAAAAGAGGATCCATGCTCGGACGACTCGGACGCGCCAAATGTCAAGGTAAGTTACAAGATGGCGCTAATAAAACAAAAATGGACGACGAATGCGGAGACTCGAAATTCAAATTTCTTGGATGTTCTCACTTTTATTTTAAACGGGGTGGAGAATTAACACTTTTTCATTCTTATTACTTGAATTCCTTATGATTAAGTACCTAGTTTACTTTACGTCATAATCTGAAATGGTTCTTCATATATGATATATCTAGCTGGTTCCAAAGAAACTAAGGGATACCTAAGTAAACATTCAGTTCAGAAACAATCAGACTAGATTAATTATTGTGTCTCATTTAAATTAAAGCTTAGCAAATCGTAGGCCGAAAATCGATGACCCTCTTCGGGTCGGGGAAAAGGGATGGTTTTTAGGTAAAGAAGAAGCAACACTTTTGCCTCTTTGTCTTCTACTACCGAGCTGTTCAAAAAGTAGCAATCTCTGTTTATCAAACTACCTTCTTAATAACATAACAACCGCTAATTTATGAAACACGATTTTTGTTTATCTTGTAAATGCAAACATTAGGGTGAAGGCTTCGACCACACGCAAGCAAGATACGTCGAATGTCCTTGCTTCCTAACATATTTGACAATCATTTGAATATTGTGTTGGTTTGTACGACGCGAGTATTGACTTATTTGGTGGCCATAGCATATTAGGGTGCCGTGGGCTTACAAGATCGAGTTTATTTGACTATTATAATGCAAGAGACCGAATCGGCGATTACACCTGTATTAAAGTATTACAGGTAAAGCGTGTTATTGTTTTTGGTCTGATTTTAACAATATTAATTCGTGAAGAGATGTCCTCATGACATCTTGTACCTATAGTGCCGAACTTTCAACCAAGAAATCTCGATGGAACAGTCTCGCTTGTAAGACTATGATGGCCTCTCCAAATTATCCTCATTTTTGCATCTTGCAATTTACTATTTTCTCTTAGTCTAAAAAATAAACCCGCATGCAAATGAAATACTTACACATACTCAAATTGAACAGTCAGTCATCGACAATCGATCACTTTTTCCTGCTCCCGGATCTTTCTAATTTTTATTCTATTTACAAACCCAAACAAAAATGGCGCCCAACCTCATTTACAGGTCTGGTCGCACTTAACCGCTTATTGATTTAAACAGTATCGTCAAAAACTGGAAATTCGACGTTTACGTTTGCATCGGATTTATTATCAAATATTACCATATTCCGGAGGCCACAAGATGGGGAGCTCCCACCACGTGTGTTAAAAACATACAGCTGGAGGTAATTATATATTAGAACACGTTCTTATCGTATTTTATAATAGGATTTCCTCGACAGCTTGGTTCGGCGTTCAAATATATTGTTATTGGCATTGTAACCATGATCATTGCCGAGGTTTGAACCTTTATAATTATGATCCCAGTAGGAATACAATTAGTGTACTTTCATATCTCGGAAGAAATTAACTGCACTTTATACCAGAACTTAAAGCATAAGCAGGGGCAAATTGATGATCTTGCCTAATGTCTGCGGAGAATGAGAACGATCAATCTAATAATATAAAACCCTTTACCTAAGTATATCTATTTAAAATAGGGCTACTGTTAGAACAAGAATACCTACGCCTTATCACATTGTGCATACTTCGAGACTAGGATAGACCTTGATGAATATTTGAACCTTATTTAGATATTCCAACTAAGTTGACATCGATAATTTAGACGAGTATTAAAATTAAATCGATGAATTAACTGAGGTAAACCCTAATAGAGGGATTTATGGAACAGCTCTGTACATACCTAGAGCTGTTCCTGCTGTGCTGTTCATGAGCACATGATCATGAGATGGATTTAATCTAAAGTTTGAGTGATTCAGTACTCAAGTGCGCCTAAAGCAATGGTCTAAATAGGGAGCTTTGTGGCGCTACTTGGAAGCGTGCCTATGTTCAGCAACGGACTGCAATCGGTAGAGCTGATTGATTGATTGATTGACAAGCCATTTAAATGATTGTTACATAATGAGCACGATTATGAAGTCTATTCACGCAATTTGTAAGTTTGCAAAATAGTTCAAAAACTAGCGTACAGTTCGCATTTGAGCATCTTAAGTGATTAATGGATGTGGACAAAGCTCGCTGTTGAAGTATGCACAAGGACGGAGGGAATTTTGCTGCCCTTCTCTTGAATCTGTGAAGATAAGTTCTAACTCACGACGAATAGACTGCCTACGAGTAAAATAATACGTGAATATGCTTTCTGGAAAGGCTAAGCAAAAATAAATGAAGGACATGAGCAAAGTTTTGAGTATGACTGTGGATAGCTATAAGAGTTAAGAGTAGAGGAAGATTAAAGGAACTATATATGAATGCTGTTAAACATGATATGGCTAGAAACAGGGTGACTGCTGAAATTACTGCTGATAAAGTTGAATGGGAGTAGAGACATGCTGTGCTGATCCCAAATAAATTTGTATAATAATGGCGGGAGGATGTGACTGGAAACTTGCAAGAGCCACCGCTAAGAAATATTTAAGAAAGACGAGATATTAATTCAAAATGAATGTCTTTGAAATTCTGTCCACGAATTCATAATAGTGTTCTTGATGTATCCCGAACGACGCGCGGATCAAAGATCCCAAAGCTTAATGGAAATGTCAAAACACTATTCATGTAGTCATGAAGCAGTTTACTCACATATAAAGTGTATATATTACAACATATAGTAGATGGAAAACCCTCGACTAGCGAGCCGGTTTTGAAGGGGTCAACACTTTCACGAGGCATCCGCGAACATTTTCGTCTCAATATATTCTCTATAACGTAATAATCTCATAGATATGTTAAACTCCGTTTGTATTTGTGACATCCGCGTTTTCTATCCATCTACATAATGCAGTTCATAATGTCAATGGACAGACAGTTGAAGAGCTCTTCAGTAAATGTCAGTTCCGTCGAAATGGCGTACTGTCTTTGCTTTGAAAGACGCTTATAAAGTCGTTTATTGATTCATATTGAACGTAGTCTTCAGCTTTTGGTTGTCTTCCATGGCTTTATTCTATATAAATGGCTATAATGCTGCATAACACCCTGAAAATAAATGTGGTAGTAGAGACCTTATCATATTACATTGGTATAATATCTACCTACATTATATTACTTAGAATTTATTATTTTTAGGCAGTTTACAAGGACCTAACGTATGCTAGTAAATATCTGATTTATAACAGCTTTAGAACTAAGCCAGCTCTTTTTACACCACCTAACGAATAACACAAAGTATCTTATTTAGTACTAGTTGTCATAAACTAGGCCCAAACTGACATTATAAAGTTCAGTGAGCTATTATTTTTCAGCGCGCGTAAATAAACACTCGGACACGAGTTTTAAACGAGTCGATTTGCAATTAATTACCAATAACAGTTACCACAACTTGCTGGTTGAGCATTAAAAAACTCAGTTATGAGGTTTGCGGACCAATGCAATTAAGTTCTAACAATAGATACTTCGTATGTTATTTCTTGGAACTAGAAATATTTAGCCTTCGATATCGACAACTGACCTAAGTCACAGAATGGATTAATAAAATTACGCTTGTTTCCCGAAGGATTAGCTGGACGTGTTGAACATTTCGCCATAAAGTCCCATGACGTAATACGGGGTGAGCCTCTTGCCGTCACCCGGGCATAATTAGAGTGATACTCTGTGTCTGTGAGTGTGGATGTTGATAGTGGGAAATTCCTATTGGAAACAACCTTTTGACCGATCTGTAAATCTAACGAAGGACTTCATGCTGAGCAGTTGCACTTACGGCAAACCAACGAGGCAGTTTTAAATAATATGTCTAAATCTACTAGAGAAGTGTACCTAGTGTTAAACGTTGGTTGTAAGGAGACCATCTGCATTTCTAAGCGAAGAAAATCTTTAATGATGGAGGGAAACCGCGGTAGGGCGACCGGTTTTCACCTTTACCGTTCATGTTATTGAATATTTAAAATTTTCTCTAAAATACATAAAGTCTGAGTGCTATTAGCTTGGTTTGCTTATCATACTAGTGCAGTTTAATTACAATTAACCCTTCGTATGAACGAAGATCCATGCAAGGCACAATGACTTTTTAATTGTTTCTGTAATTACGGCATTCAACCGGTTAAATAATACCTAATGAGTACATTTAATTTTCTTCGTTCTAGGAGAGGAAATGCAGAGTGCCTCGTGCTTTTCAATCAGAAACTAATTAAATCCCTACCTGGTATCAAGGTATGTAATTATAGAAAGTTGCCAGTGATAGAAGCGAAAACTACTATTCAATATCAATGTCGCGTAAAACTGGGAAATTACTGGAAAATCTTGCTGCTGTGTGATAATCCGTTCGCCAATTAGTAGCGATAAGGAACTTAAAGTTTTAATTAATTGATAATATCGGATATCAGCAATGTAAGTAAACAATTTTCAACCATCACCTAATGAGGTTTATAACAACATACCTGTCGCAGAAGCGCGAAGGGAGAGTAGACCCGTCCTTCCGGGCGAATCCAATTTTCACATTCACTCCCTCAACACTTTTCAGGGAACAATCCCAACAGAAAATTAAAAAAAATAACACTCAATAATTAAAAAATTAACAGTCACACAGTTCAGAGTCGATCATTGTAGAATTTTAAATTTCAAACACAGAGTTGATGAACGCACGGGATTGCATTCGAAAACTTCGAATTTAAAATCGTACGTCACTAAAGAGGTGCGATCAAAAACCGGTAGCGTGAAGCGTGGAGCGTGCTCGCGGCAAAAAGGTTGGTTATCAACTGCAGGTGAGTGAAGCGTCGATGGCGGCGAGAGGCTGGGTGCGGGCCGCGTGTGAATGTAAACTTGTAAAGGTTCTTTAAGCTTTAATTCGCGGCCGGTTTGAGCCGGACATCAAGGGACAAAACCAGGATGGTCGGAGAGAAACTTCCTTCCCTTCCTTTCTTCCTCAGAAAAAAGCTTCGATACGATTTCGTTGGAAATGTGAAAGTGTATACGAGTAAATGTAAATTATTTAATGTAGCTCACGGCTATAAATCATAAATGAGCGTTAATTAAATATTGAGTGGTATGAAATTATTGCACTTGAATATCTATGTTTGTAATACAACCCTAGACACTTTAAATTTTCTCCACCTACCTAAGCATGAATCATAAGGTTCCGAGTAGGTACCAATAGGTACCTAAATAAACCTGACACCCAAACTCACACGAAGACCCCATCAGAATATGGCTAGAAAGTCGATCGCAGATAAAAGGAGAACACAAAAAAAACCTGCACCCTAATTACGTAACACACTTTCAATCACAATCTGAATCATTTTGAAGCCTATTGCTAATCCATTGCTTCATATGTTCCAAAAATTTGCCTGCTCAACATCGTAAATAACGCAATGAATGTTGTTGAACTGTCAAAATGAAAGCATTTCTACTGTTAGTGTGTTACGCAATTACCCCGCTGACACCAGCTGTGTAAAGCCGGGAAATCCCTTACGCGATTCAAAAAAACAGTTAATATATCAGTAGCTCTCTCTCTTTCTTCTTAAAAAGAATTTTCAACAGAGAATTAAAGTTTGAATAATTGCAGCAGTGCTAATTAATCAAATTAGAATTCTCACAATTTTGCAATTTCTAGATTCAGTTCCAATTTCCAAAGTAGACAACCTTTCAAGCCCGAAACTAAGAACTATTCCCATCTCAGTTGATAAAGTCGCTGTTAATGAGGCAAATAGCCTCACTCTGAGCGTAGAGCAAATTGTATTGTCTGCTTACCCCAGCGTACAGCGAGGAATAAAAATATGGCAGCTACAACTTGCAGTTGCATGTTGTAAGGACATCTATTGCATATTTTACGAACTAACGTTTTAACACTTCAGTACTATTTACTTTTGACACTAGATGGCGTCGAAACTGAAAATTTTACTGGTACTGTCTCAAAGGTTAACATAAATCATATACTTATAGTAACTCTTTGGCCTACATCATGGCTGGGTAAAGGCCTCTCACCATAATAATTTTATTTCAAGACAAAATACAGCGCTGTGTATGTGACTGCTCTGACTAAATTAATGTAAGTATGGAGTTATGAAATAGTAGTAAGAAAAATTGCTTATAAGTTGGGTAACATTGATTTATTTAGTCCACACATCTTTATTTACACCAAAAACAAACAAACATTGGTTCTTTTTCTGCTGGTACTACTAAGAATTACGACAGTAATAACATTATTTCTACCACACTTAGGATTTTTTTATACAAAACCAGTTTGTTAACAAAATAATAATAAATACAGGTACAGGTCTTATCTTAAGCATTAGAGCAGGTGGAGGTCAGATAGGCAGTCACTCCATGTAAAATACTGATATCCAGCTATATCCAATTAGACTGGAAGCCGACCTCAATATAGTCAGGAGAAGGCTAGGCAGAGAGAGGTCTTAAGCATTTAAACTTAGGCATGTATCAATATTAAAAATTACTGCAAACAAATCCTTTAATTTTCCAAACTACCCTATAATATTATCAATAGTGTTGATTTACACTCAGAATAATGATAAAAAGTAATTACTCAAAATTAATTATTAACCATCTAAAGATATAAGTATCCAGGGTCTTCGGATATAGTTGAAGTTTAGTAAGAAACAGATGGATGTTTTCGGATGAAATTTAATTTGAGCAGCGGCCGGATATGACATGTTTGTTTTCTATTAATTTTATTTTATTTGAAAACATTTATCAGTTACTTACGAAACTTAATAAATAATTCTCTTTAATTTATGTCAAGCAGTGGAGATTGCTCAAGTAACGTGTTAAAGAGGTTGTATCTCCAACAGTGAATCCATTGTCCAATCCATCCATCAATAAAAACTTTTGGGCCCATACAAATTATACTTAATATCTAGGGTAGACCGAACTTAAAAGTATTGTAAATACTCTTATACGCCAGAATCATAAAACACATAACAATTTGTATTATAGTCCGTATCAGATCACCACCAACGGTATTCGCTACCGTATATCCATGAGTCCTATAACTGAGGCTTCACATCTTTGTTGAGGATAAGCAACGGGTTCTGCATGTCGAGCTGACATTGAGCAATGTCACTTAGAGCTCCTTGAATCTTCTCTAGGAGAATCTCTCCTTGGCGTACCACCTGGAAAAAAATATTTCTTTAATTATAGAATACTAGTTTGTGCCTGCGGCTTCACCCATGTTGATGTCGGACATTATCCCACAACACATGCCACCTATCTCCTTGCCAAATCTTATCAAAATCCGTTCAGTGGTTTAAGCGTGAAATGGTAACATACAGACAAGAGTTACTTTCGAATTCATAATTATCACTATGGATTAGGAACATCCAGATAGAAATTCGTATTTTGTGTGAGCATAATAACAATTTGAACATTACTTTCTGTGGGTTAGGAATTTTTACTAGGTCATAACTGGAATTACAACAATATGTGCATTACGTTTGATTACATATCAACTCATGTACCTAGCCATATTCAAGCAAATAAATGATTTGATTTGAATTATTGCATTGTAAGATGGGTAAGAAACAAGTGTATCTATTTTTGCCAGACTGCCCCAGAAGGATGATTTTATGGCTGTGCTGACAGACCAATTACCACAATATTCCATCACTACCTTATCTTCTAAAGGTTTCGTAAGAAAATAAGAAGGATTATAAATTGAAAGCAAGCAACTAAATCTCAAACTCTCACGATCTTTTAAACTAAGAACATCAACAGAAACATACCTCCTCAAGTTGCTCAGCAGCCTCTTTATTCTCAGCTTCCAAACGCCTCAAGCTTTGCACCTGCAGCTCGGTCGAGCTCTCCTCACTCGGCAAAGACTCAATCAACGTGTCTATATCTTTAGCACATCGAGATATCAACGCAGCAAATAGTACAGCATAGTCCTCTTGATTTTGCTGTTGTTGCGGCGTTTGTGACCCGCTGCGGTCGAAACCAGGGAACTTACTTGGCGTAGAAAACTGTTGCAGTATACCTATGCTGTTGCAAAAGTGCTCAGCTTGCTGTAACACAGTGAATAACGATGTAAATATCCATAATAGGCAGCACCAAAATTATAACAGAATTCTCATTAATACCTGGTTTATGGTGTCCTGAAGCTGGGTAAGACGATCTGCCATGACTGATATGTAATGGAAACACGTTTAATTACAAAGCGTGATTAGAAAGACGGCAAAATTATAATTTAATATTGTAGTAAAAATCACGCAAACAAAACTGAAGTGAAGTTAGCCGCAGATCAATCAATGACAGAATCACAGAATGACACTATTGGTACATTCACTACATTCCGAATTATGCCACAGGGTACATTCCGAATTGCACTGTATTCGATTTGAGCGTGCTTACAACCGCTCCGAATTTGCGTGAGGGCGACAACAATGTCCCATGAATCGTCATAGATGACGTCATGACATGCGCCATCTTGCGATAACGCCAACCATGCCTTAAATTAATATCATCGTGAGCTGTGTCAAAAATGACAGTTGTGCGTTGTGCTGTCGAGTTCTTTTGAGTCCTAAATTTAGTCTCATACATCTTAACCAATAAAACAGAAGTGCCAATGTGCTATCTTTCATTAAAAAAAAAAAAAACGGTCAGTCTTTATTTCTTGTCTGGGGTTGGCGTTGAGCGATCTCTGTGAGCGTGTTGACGAATGTTCCGGATGAGGATAAAAACTGCCACTTGCTCACTACAGATGTCGCTACCATTTTGCGTCTTAGAATTTGACAGTTAGCTGTCAATATCCATACATTTTTTGTAAACAAGCAATTTCTTTTATTCCTATTTATTTAACATGCCGTCTTGCGCAGCTGTTGACTGCAAAAATCCGGGAACTCATGTATTTCCCAAAGATGTTAAAAGAAGAAAACTGTGGGAGAGAGCCCTTAGAAGAAAAAATTGGAAACCCAATAATACGTCGAGGCTATGTGCTATCCATTTTAAACCAGAAGACTTTTATCAGAGAAATGCGTATACAGGTGATGCTCTTTTTCATAAAACAGACAACTAACTGTATTATTATTGCAGCCACTTGTGGGTATTTATAGTAAGGGTGTGTGTGTAATAAGATTATCTTTGTATCAACCAAAATATATCGAAGTGGCATCTAACCAGCATTCGCTATGCTGGATTGTATTTAATTCCGTCATACCAAACTACCTACTGCCTAATATTAATACAAATCCTGCACTGAGTCCTACCAAAAGCACTGGCCCGCAATGGCAGTGGACAGACGAGTGTGAGAAAAGGGAGGCCTTTTCCCAGCAGTGAAACATTACGAAGTAAATAAATAGGTCCTACTCTCATCATATTATTTACATTCGCCTGAACGTCCAGGCTATCACAGCCCGATACGTTTTCGCACATAGATAGATCCTTTTTGTCTGTTCTAGGTGATGAAAATATCTATAAAAGGCTGAGGAAGACTGCTGTACCGTCTATTTTTTCATTTACGAAAGTCAAACCAGTCAATCCATCAGCTGAAAAAAGATCAAATAGACTGTTACAGAGAAATGAGAAAAAACTTTGTTTTGATACATATAATGATCAAATTGCTGGACCTAGCCATGTTCAAACCCTTGATAGTTGTGAAGAGCAATATAAGGATGAGGAATTTAAAATGCATAATGAAATAGAAATATTTACCAGCACACCATTAGAGCCAGATGACGGGCCAGAGCAAAATCCACATACTGTATTATCAAAGAATACTCAAGTGAACTTTGTATACATTTATGGATCTATACAGAAGTATAAAGACAATGACAGTGTCATTGCTTTCTACACAGGTTTTGAAACTTATCAAAAGTTCTATTTTGTGTTTTCAACATTAAGTTTGATGGCTCACCAAATAAAATATTATGGAAGTCATGTCGAGAATATTAGTATCGAAGATCAGTTTTTCATGACAATGATGAAGATAAGGCAAAATAAATGCAATTTCGAACTTGCACAATTTTTCGAAACTAGTCCAACAACAGTCTATAATATATTTATCACATGGATTAATTATATGGACCAACTTTGGAGGAAATTGAATATTTGGCCCGCTAAAGACTTAGTGAATTATTATATGCCCGATAGTTTCAAACAATATGATAAGAATACAAGGTTCATAAATTGCTCATCTTTAATTTTGACTATACAACAACAACAAAGTACCTATATTCTAGTCTAATTCTATTCTAGGGTGATTATAGATGGGACAGAGATAAAGATTCAAAAACCTGGGAACCCAGTATCTCAACGAGCATCATGGAGCAGTTACAAGCATAGCAACACACTAAAGGTGTTAGTTGGAGCTACTCCTGGAGGTTTGCTGTCATATTGCTCACCTGCATATGGTGGCTCTATTAGTGACAGACAAACCGTAGAAAGAAGCGACTTATTAAAAAAATGCGAGCCCGGGGATACTATTCTTGCTGACAGAGGATATAATATTCAAGATATGTTTATTGGAAAAGATATATCTCTGAATATTCCTACATTTTTAAAAGGGAAGGGTCAAATACCTGGCTTAAAATTACTGAAAGATAGAAAGTTAGCAAGTCAACGGGTTCATATTGAACGTTTAATAGGTTTGACCAAAACATATAAAATACTAAATGAAGAATTACATCACAATTTTGTGCCCCTGGCATCAAAGATATTTTTTGTTTGTCTTATGTGTTGCAACTTTAGAGAATGTATTATGTAACATGCATTGTGTAGGGAAATAAATAAAACATTGTATATGATTTTAATTTGGTTTTATTACAGTATCATAGTATTTATACAAGTATTTATCGTAAATTGCTGGTTGGAGATACTCATTATAAAATGTTGTTAAATTTCTAACCATCTCATTTATAAATGTCTCATCTCTTTCAACATATATTACTTTCAAGTCTTTGAAAGTGTAAACTACCAAGTTGCAATATTTGCGAGTAGTGCAAAATAACTGCCCTTGAATTTGGGTGTAGTACTGGTTTGTTTTTTTCAGATGCAATGTACCATTGCATTCATAAAGATATGGTACAGTGTCTGGTGTGACAGCACAGAACCTACTCACAAATGGACACTTTATCTCGATCACAGTCTCATTTTGCAGTAATCCATCGGGTGACGCTGCAAGAAATGGATGTGTGACTGAAATGCACAAACCACTTCTGTCTACTTTTGCACTGAGAAAAGATTCATATTGCTGAAGGGCTGCGGGTTCATGTACTTTTCCATGTGTGGTGGCTCGTGTATTAAATTTCTTTGGGAATAGTATGTTATTGGCTAATACCTTTCTTGTGCTTCCTTTGCTGTGGCACACAGCATGAAAATGGCTTGCTGTAAGTCTAACTGATCTTAACATGTGCCAATTCTTGCAGTTATTTTGAGCTATTGTTGATTTCTGCACTTCATCCACTTGCTGCTGGCTGACATTTTCTAGGAGAAGTTTTTCTAGCAATACGTCTTTTACAGTTTTATCCATATAATCATGGTCCATTTCAATGGCATATGGATTGGCAGGTTTGATTCCTTGTAGGTATGACATTTTACTACCACTGGTACTAGCAAATCCTATTGCTAGATTTTTTACATAGTCTTCGTAGTTTTCTAGTATGTCCGACTCATTAATTGGACAATAAAGGACACTTCGTTTTTTATGCTTACTGGGTAAATCATGGGACTGCCTTGGAGAATCATAGAAAACTCTTTTTGGTTGTTTAAACATCATTAATTTTTCTGTGCAGACTTTATGCATGATTATAGTTTTTGTACGTTCTATATCCTCTATGCCATGGAGGACTGCGAAGATATGCTTACAGTGTGCTTCCAAGCCACTTCCAGCTGCACATTCACAATTACTTTCACTTATCATACCAGTTTTATCCATCTTGAGTGTAACAATATACAGTATTTTTTTCATTTGTGCCTTGCATTGTGCATGAAAATAAGCATGGTTACCATCATAGGCAACTCGTAGCGTTACCAAACTCCTATTTTCATAGAGGATTTTCCCCTTTGGGGGTATTTGAAACCTGGAATAATATTAACATATTGTAAATCAAGTGTATTTTTTGTTATTCTATTAAAAACTCACAAAAGAAGATAAACGCGTCATCATTGTATGAAAACTTACCTTTCAGCAAACAGTTGGATGTGGGTTTTAGATAACGCTGGAAGATCAGTGCTAGAATTGACATCCCTGAACTTATCCAGGGCAGGAATGTTGGGGTGATCATCCTCAAGCTCGTCTTCAACTCCGATCAAGTTATTCCTGTCGTATGCCTCCAGTCTTCAACAAAAAACGAACTTTGTAAAACAAACAAAACAACCCATCAATTTATTATAAAACGGTCATAATTTATTTACCTTTCAGCTAAAGCTGCTTTTTTACCAGTGGTAGACGCTTCCCTTTTCCTTAGCTCCGCTTTTAGTTGAACTACACTCCAAGTCGCATACATTTTTGTCCAGTTTTCGTTTAATTTGTGATTGACACAACAATAAACACTTAGACAACAATGGCAATTTGAAGACATTGAACAGTGCTGCCACCTATGATGAGCTTTCAGTTTTTAACCCCATTGTTGATAGATCTCAGCTGTCATAATCGTTATATCTAAATCGGAATGCAAATTATTTATGTGAGCGCTAAGTAGCCATAATCTAAACTAAACTAAACTAAAACTAAACTAAACTAAATTAAAAATCTCCACATGGCTTCAAACACTTGATTACCACCAGACGGAAGATCTATTACAAAATCAATACTCATAAAATGATCTACACTCACCCATACACACACGCACACACACACACACACGCACCCCCACACGCACAAACACACACGCACACACACACACAAAGAGCATGTGTCCATCTTATAATTATTGTAATTTTGTCTTTTATTGTATTTTTTTTTTGTTTTTTTTTTCCTTTTCTCCTTTTCTTTTGCTTATTGCACATTGTTATGAAATTAACCATAAATGGGCGAAGACACTGGCTCCTGTAACACAGGTTGCTACCTAGCTCAGGAGCCAGGGCTTCAAACAAAGTTTGTAAAAGCTGTATTTGTGTCAATAAAAAATATTATTATTATTATCGGGAGCGTTCTTTTTTCTCAGCTTTTAGGCTGGTTTTAGCTACATTTACGGGCCAAAGCCAAGTAAATGCAGCGTGTGGTGAATTTTATGGTGAGAATGTACTTTCGTCTAACTGCATGAACTTCCTAACGATTCTGCATGTGTTTAGGATGGCTGCTTTCTGCAGATTAATGTAAAGGGATTCTTCTAGGTCTATTAATTTTAGGCTTCGGAGGAGATGGTTGGGAATAACACCTGTCGTAGAGAGAACGACAGGAACAACATAAACTTTATCTTGTCTCCAAATTCTTGTAACTTCTTCTTTGAGGTCAACGTATTTGCTTATTTTTTCAGCGATTGTTTTTTGTAGGTTATGGGTGTTGGGAACTGCAATGTCTATGAGGTAAGTGGTTTTTCTTATTTTATCCTGTAGGGTTATGTCTGGCCTATTAAAGTGGATGGTCCTATCTGTAAGTATGGCGCGATCGTAGTACAGTTTATGTGTGTCATTTTCTAGGATAGTTTGTGGCGTGTACTTATAATAAGGAGTGTTAGTGTTTTGAATGAGACTGTGTTTGAGTGCTAGTTTTTGATGGATAATGTTTGCTACCTGGTTGTGCCTGTGAGTGTAGTCAGTCTGAGTGAGGGTTATGCATGCTCCTGTTACGTGTTGTATGGTTTCTGATTGAATATGGCACCTGCGGCATTTGTCGTTTGTGATGGTAGGGTCTTTAATGATAAATTTTCTGTAGTTTTTGGTGTTGATTATTTGATCTTGTATAGCTATGATAAAGCCTTCGGTTTCAGGGAAAAGGTTTCCTATTTTAAGCCACTTATTTGATGCTAATTTGTTTATGTGGGACTGCTCTAGGTCATGGGGGTGTCTACCGTGAAGGACTTTCTTTTTCCAGTTTTCAATTTTTTGGTTTTGCGGGTCGGTGATGTTTATGTCTTGTATATTTTGTTCATTTAAGTTAAGCGGGGTGTAGTTAAAATCATTTAATGTAATAGCTTTGTGAATATTACTTGTGAGAGATTTTGTGTAGAAAAATGTTTTTAACCTAGTAATTTGTTTCTGCCAAAGGTGCTGTATGTCGATTAGGCCTCTCCCTCCATTTTGTCTTTTGATGGTGAGTCGTTCGATCGCAGATTTAGGATGTAGGTTGTTGTGTTTTGTGAGTGTTGTGCGTGTAGTTCTTTCTAACTGCTCGATGTCAGTTTTTGACCATTTTATTACTCCGAATGAGTAGGTCAATATTGGTATGGCAAAGGTATTCAAGGCTTTTATACGATGCTTTCCAGATAGTTGTGTTTTGCAAATTGCGTTAATTCTTCTTCGATATTCTGTATTTAGTGTCTGTTTAATTGACGTGTGGTCGAGTCCTTTAAGTTGCTTGTATCCTAAATATTTGTTTAAATCTGTTGGTTCCATAGCTGCTATTGTGTCGGTGTCACTGACTGCATAGTTGCCGGGTTTTACTTTTCCTTTTATAATATGCAAACTCCTACACTTATCTAATCCAAATTGCATATTAATATCCTGACTAAATGTTGTGGTCACTTCTATAAGAGATTTCATTTCTTTTTCTGTTTTAGCGTACAATTTAATGTCATCCATATATATGAGATGCGAGACAATAATTTCTTCGGTATTGTTTTTAAAATTATATCCAGCCCGGCACCGATTGAGTAAGTGAGACAAGGGGTTTAGAGCGAGACAAAACCAAAGAGGGCTCAAGGAATCTCCCTGGTAGATACCCTTCCTAATATTTATCTGTCGAGTTATGAGAGTGCTGAGTCGATTATTTATCTGAAGTGTGGTTTTCCACCGTGTCATTACAATGCGCAAGAAATCTATTATTTTGGAATTAATTTTATATATTTCTAGGATTTGTATTAGCCAAGAGTGTGGGATGCTATCGAAAGCTTTTTGGTAATCTATATAAGTACAGTGTAGGTTTCTATTTTTTGTGGTGGCATGTTTATGGATAGTAGAGTCTATAATTAACTGTTCTTTGCATCCCATGTGGCCTCTCCTACATCCCTTCTGTTCCTCTGCTATCATATTGTGGTGTTCAATGTGTGAGGTGATTTTATTAGTGAGTGCTGATGTTAGTATTTTATAAATTGTGGGTAGGCATGTGATTGGTCTGTATTGGGAAGGTTCTGATGTGTATTTAGTTTTAGGTAGCATGTAAGTTATTCCTGTGGCAATGAATTCGGGTATGTTTTGTTCTCCTAATACTATATCTGTTAAATTTTTTGCTATGGATTTGTGTAGTATCGTTAATTTTTTATACCAGAAATTTTGTATTTTGTCTATACCAGGTGACTTCCAATTATGTAATCTAGCTGTTAAATAAGTAATTTCAGACTCTGTTATCTCCTTAAATTCCATTTCATCTATTGCTCTCCATTTTGTTGCTTCTTCTGTAATCCAAGTTGCTTTATCATTGTGATGTACATGCTCTTCCCATATGTTAGACCAAAATGTTTCCAAGTGTTCTTTTGAGGGCGTGTTTGTGTCGTTCTCTATTGTTGAATCGGTGTGTGCTTTCTGAATATTTCTATAAAATGATTTTTCATTTGTAGAAAATATGGCGTTATCTTTTTTGCGCTGTTGTGCCTTTAAATATCTCCTAAGCCTATGGACTTTAAGTGCCAATTACTGTTTTAATGTGTCCAAAAACTCTTCAGGTTTTCTATTATTATTTTCGTGTCTTGTGTGTGTAAAATAGTTTTGAAATATTGCTTCGACTCTTTTAACTACTTTATGTGATCTGATACCGTTGATGTAATGTGTAAGTCGGCCACAGTCTGCTCTTAATTTTTCGATGTCTTTTTCTAGTCTCTGTTGCCATGCTGGTTTGACAATATGACTTGTTCTTGTGGCTCCTGTGTGGTCCGTGATTTTAAAGTTCAGTTCTTCAGATATAACTACCGCTGTGCAATATATAAGTAAATGTATGTCTATAAGTTGTGTGTCATCAGATATAAATTGTATGAGTATACTTTCATTAAATAAATTAACTAAACGAAATAGGTTAAGGGTGTATTTAAGTTTAGGTAGTTTTGGTCGGGCTGCTGGATCCATCCCAGAGTATTGTGTTATTGTTGTTCTAAATTTGTCATATATTTCTTGGATATACGAATCTGTAGTTAGGTTTTGATCTGTAACAACTAAGCATTCTATATCATTTTCGAGCGTTAGTGTTAAGGATTCGGTTTGTGTGGACGTGTGTGCTGTTTGCTTGTGAGCTTGTGATTGGTTATATGTTAGAGATTGACTATTAGGATGAAATTGAGTTAGTGATTGTGGTTGTTCTTGCGTATTTTTTTCGTTTGTGCTTTGTGTTAGTATGATAATGTTAGTGTCTGCATAGTTTTCTGATTCTTGTCGTAATTGTGTGCGTACTTCTTCTTTTAACTGATCTAATTCGACTTGCGACAAGAGTTTATTCCTAACTATAGTTCTTCGTTGATCTGAAATCCGTTGTTCTGAAACGGAAATCTCAGGATATTGACGTGAAAAACGTTCATGCAGTTGTTGTCTGTAGGTGGTCATGTCGGTCTCTAATTTAGTGATGTATAGATAAGTTCGCATGATGAATAGGTTAACTTCTTTGCTCCATCTCATGCGAACTTTTGCTTTCCCAGCCTTGGTGGACGCGGGTAAGAAGGTCCCGCGCAACATTCAAGGCCAGAGTGGGTGAAACTGTATTCAAACTAGTTAAGGGTGGTGACGATGATATGGGTGAAGATGGTATTGATGGTGATGATGTTCTTGAAGGTGCGTACGATACTGTACTTGGACTATAAGACTCTACAGGGGTGTCTGTCCTGTTTGTCAGTCTATCACCATCGTCAATGGCTTCGGCTGTAGCATCTTTGTCGGTGGGAGCCCGCCTGTTCAACTCCTCACCGCTGACGGGTCGCATGCTGAGACACTTAGCGTCAGCTCCAAGTGCGCCCCGGCGATCGCCCCCGGGCAGCGGTCCTATACGTTTTCTTTTTGAACGGGTCTCCATTTTTAAGTGGGTTTCCAGAGCCACGTTAGCCACGCCAGTAATTTCTCATTCGTGTGTCCGCCCCCCACGTGATTAGATGGTCAATCAGGACGTGTGGTTGTTTAGGGGGCTTATTATTATTATTATTATTATTTCCTTTATTTCACTATATACATATAAATTATATTTTTAAATATTAGAATATAAAAAATTATAAAAACATTTAAAAATACAAAAAATAGTAGCCCACCGGTATCGGGAACAGGGTCCAAGTTACCGGCGGTCAGGGCTCCAGAGAGAGGAACCTCCTAACAATGCGAGCCGTGTCCAGAAGTACCGCTTTCTGAATCAAGCCCTTGATCCAGCTGCCCAACGAGAGCCTCCTCAGGTGTTGGTCGAGGCTCTTGGCTATTAAGCCATTGGCTGTCACGACTATCGGCACAATGATCACTGAGTCCACATCCCACATTTCGACAACCTCGCGAGCCAAGTCTAGATACTTGATTTGTTTATCTTTCTCGGCTTTCACGAGGTTCCCGTCATGCGGGACCGTTATGTCAACAATCATTGCGCGCCGCTCTAATCGATCCACCACCACTATATCAGGCTTATTGGCAGCAATAGTCCTGTCAGTGATGATGGATCGATCCCACTACAATGTGATATGTCCATTTTCGAGAACTGGGTCGGGCACATACCTGTAGTACGGCACTTCCGATTCTACAAGGCTGTATTTCAGAGCAAGTTGCTGATGGATAATCCTGGCTACAAGGTTGTGTCTATGCAAGTACTCTTCGTTAGCTAGACGAGAACATCCGGAGATAATATGTCTGATGGACTCACCCGGACGATGGCATGCCCGACACACGTCAACCGTCCCGTCCTTCATAATATGTCTCCGGTAGTTATTCGTTAAGATAACTTCGTCCATAATTGCACAGACAAAACCTTCGGTTTCTCCAAAGAGGTCACCGAAACGCAGCCAGGCTACGGACGCTAGTTGGTCTACATCGGGCTCATGTAGGGCCCGAAAAAAGCGTCCGTGAAGCTCCTTACTCTGCCATACTTCCATGCGATCATTAGTGTCAAGCACTACTGGTTTGCGCCAGTTCTCTTTAGCTAAGGAGAGCGGGGTGAGGCCCTTGTCCACTTTGACCACATCCGTATGCATCCCCACGTCGGCTTCTAAGAAATATTCCCTAAGACTGCATATCTCGCGATTATGGAGGGTCTTAGCATTTAAAAAGCCTCGACCTCCACACTTTCGCGGGATATACAGTCTCATTACCGATGATCGTGGGTGATGCATTCGATTTGCAGTCAGCAGTGTACGGACCTTCCTATCCAGGGCGTCGAGTTCGGTCTGAGTCCATTTGAGTATGCCGAAAGAGTACATCAAAACCGGCATGACCCAACCGTTAAAGGCGCGCACCTTGTTTCCGCCTGATAAAAGACTATTAAATACTTTTTTCAGGCGGCCAAAGAAGCGCTCTTTTAACGACTGCTTCATGTCAGTACCATTGATGCCCAACGCTTCCGACATACCCAAATACTTATAGGTGTCGGATGCGGAGAGGGCTCTAAGGTTTATGGAATACGAGAGTTGGGTTCCGACGGATTCCACAATCTCCCCTCGCTTTACATGCATGACCGCACATTTGTCGACACCAAATTCCATCCTGATGGCGCTACTGAAAGTTTCAGTTACTTTCAGTAGCTCCATCAGTTGCAAATTGTTGGGGGCAAAGAGTTTTAGGTCATCCATGTAGAGGAGGTGAGATATAACCTGACCACCTCTCCTCAGCCGATAGCCTAGACCTGAATCCTCCAACAGTGTGCTTAGAGGATTCAAGGCTAAGCAGAACCAAAGCGGACTCAAACTATCACCCTGAAATATGCCTCGCTCGATCCTTATCGGTTCGTTATCTCTCTGGATATTTCGACATCCTGGATAGTGAAGGATCGTTCTCCATTGCCCCATACATGACTTCAGGAAGGTGCGCAGAGTTGCATCTACTTTATACAACTCCAGCACCCTCACAAGCCATGTATGTGGCACCGAGTCATACGCCTTCTTGTAATCTATCCAACATGTCGACAGATCCTTTCGGGAACGACGAACCTGTTGGCTAATGGCCATATCAATGAGGAGTAGCTCCTTAGTACCACGGGACCCGTTCCTACATCCATTTTGAGAAGGAGACATGATGGAGTTGGTGTCTATATGTTTTTTAATTTTAGCTCTCAAAATGGATGTAAAAACTTTATAGACCGTCGGTAAACACGTGATCGGCCTATAATTTTTGGGTTCCGCAGTACTACCTGATTTATGGAGCAGGTGGGTAACTCCTGTTGTTAGGAACTGGGGTAGCGAACCAGATTCTATAGCAACCTGGTACTGAGCCGCCAAGCGAGCGTGCGACCTACCAAACCATTTGATCCAGAAGTTCTGCAGTCCGTCCGGCCCTGGAGACTTCCAATTAGGCAGCGGACGGACTGCATGAGTTACATCTTGGGGACAGATGGAAATAGCCCCCATTTCTGGTATTGGATCGCAGGCTCGCTCGACTTCCCGACCCCAATCGCCTTCGGTGTGACTGACAGGCACCGACCAGATATTGCGCCAGAAAGAACACATGGCATCATCATCCGGCAGGCACGTGTCAGCCACACCTTGATCCGGTCGCTCCCAACCCCTATAAACCCACCTTTCATCGCGCTGGAAGGTGCGATTCTGAGTGTATCGCTCCACTCGCCGCTTATACCGACGAATACGGTTCGCCCATGCATACACTTTCTGCTTCAGGAAGTCGATGCGCTCTGTGACACAGGACATGTAGTCCTGAGGGCTGATATTAGTCCCTGCGAACGCGCGTCTCACAAAGCGCATCACTCTAGGGCGAGTATTGCCCTCCCTGAAGCAGATTAGTTTGCCGATGAGTGCTCTGGCCCCACCAATACGGCGCTCAATTCTGCACTGCCAAGCTGGTACGGCTGTTTTCGGTCGTGTAGGTCTAGAATCATTAGCAAATTAGATGTGAGCTACACGACATGCCGCTACAGCCGCGCAGTACAGGATCGAATGTGTATCGGTGAGGTCTACACAGTCATCAAAATAATTTGACAACTGCGCATCCAGTGCCGCCACCAGCACCCTATTTTTGTTATGCATGGGTAAACGAGGTAACCGTGGTCTAAGTTCGGGCGATATGAACCGATATTCTCGAATCGCATCCTCCAAAGCACTCCTCAATTCATCATTGCACTGGGTACTTACGTTTGTAGCCCTATCATCAGTCTCCTCGTCTGCTTGACTTGTGTTAGACTGTGGTAGTACTACCACAGTCTGCGACGGGGGGGCGATGACATGACTACTCTGCATTTCATTTCGCAGGCGATCAAGTACAGTGTCATCCAACATATGATTACGTTGGATGACCCGCACCTGATCCGACAGTCGTTGTGCCGACACGTTGACAGCTGGCTCAAGCACCTGAAAAAGAGAGAGCATCCGAACACGGTACGCGGTCAGATTGTTTCCCCCCTCTGTAGCCCCATAGTATGAGCGCATGACGTTTTCGTTGATGGATCGCGTCCATCTCATGCGCTGCACACTTCCGCCGGGAGCTGGGACCCTATCAGAGGCCGGTGGGCCTCGAGGTCCTAAACCGTCCGGCGGCCGGTGTCCTCCACGTCGACGAACAGGTGGTGGCGTCGTGGGCGGGGAGAAATACTCGTCGCTCGAGCTCGACGCAACTACCGCGGCCGGTGTCGTCACAGCGCTCACAGTGGGGCTGGATACCGGCGGCGGCGAGGCGGAGCTGAGCGAAGAGTCCGGAGGTGGTGGGTGTGCTCGTCTTTTAGCAGATCTTGTCAACATCATTTCATTTTCTTAATATTTTTTTCATTGTTATTTGGAGGTGACAACTGTCATGTCACCTCCAAATCGGTAGTTTTTGATTTATTTTATTTCATTTTTGATTATTATGGTCTCTTCTTTGGTGTATCGATGATGTAGATGATAAGGTTTTGATTTATAAAGAAAAACTATGGTAAAAATGGGTCAGAATCACATTCCTTGTTTTAAATAAAAATATTGAAAATGAGACGTTTTGTTGACACGGTGGTGTTGCTATTATTATTATTATTATTTCGTCTATTTATTTATATACTTATTTAGATACATTTTTAAATATTTTTATAAAAATATAGAAAAAACATTTAAAAATATAAAAAATAGTGGTCCGCCGGTATCGGGAGCAGGGTCCAAGCTACCGGTGGTTAGGGCTCCAGAGACAGGAACTTCCTCACGATGCGAGCCGTATCGAGGAGAACTGCCTTCTGGATCAGGCCCTTTACCCAACCGCCTAACGAGAGCCTCGAAAGATGTTGATCGAGGCTTTTGGCCATCAGGCCATTGGCCGATACGACAATCGGCACAATGACAGCCGAGCTCACATTCCACATGTCAACAACCTCGTGTGCTAAGTCGAGATATTTAATTTGTTTCTCTTTCTCAGCTTTCACGAGGTTCTCGTCATGTGGAATGGTAATATCGATAATCATTGTGCGGCGCGCTAATCGATCTATCACCACTATATCAGGCTTATTGGCGACAATAGTCCTGTCAGTAATGATAGACCGATCCCAGTACAACGTAATATGGTCATTTTCGAGAACTGGGTCGGGCACATACTTGTAATACGGTACCTCAGAATCCACTAGTTTATATTTCAAAGCAAGTTGCTGGTGAATAATCCTGGCTACTTGATTATGCCTGTGCAAGTACTCGCCGTTAGCCAGACGAGAACAACCAGAGACAACATGTCTGATGGACTCACCCGGACGATGGCATGCCCGACACATGTCAACCGTCCCGTCTTTCATAATATGTCTCCGGTAGTTATTCGTCAAGATAACTTCGTCCATAATTGCACAGACGAAACCTTCAGTTTCCCCGAAAAGGTCACCAAAACGTAGCCAGGATACGAACGCTAAGAAATCTACACCGGGTTCGTGAAGAGCCCGATAAAAGCGTCCGTGTAGCTCCTTGCTTTGCCATACCTCCTTGCGGTCATCGGTAGTAAGTACCACAGGTTTGCGCCAGTTCTCTTTAGCCATGGAGAGCGGGGTGAGGCCCTTGTCCACTGCTACCACATCACGGTGCATACCCACTTCGGCTTTTAAAAAATATTCCCTGAGACTGCACACTTCGCGGTTGTGGAGGGTCTTTGCATTTAAAAAGCCTCGACCCCCGCACTTCCGCGGTATGTACAGTCTCATCACCGATGATCGTGGGTGATGCATCCGGTTTGCGGTTAGCAGTCTACGGACCCTCCTATCCAGGGCGTCGAGTTCGGTCTGAGTCCATTTGAGTATGCCGAAAGAGTACATCAATACTGGCATGACCCAACAGTTGAAGGCGCGCACCTTGTTTCCGCCTGAAAGAAGACTAATTAATACCTTCTTCAGGCGACCAAAGAACCGCTCCCTCAGCGATTGCTTCATGTCAGCAACATTGATGCCTAACGCTTCCGACATACCCAAATACTTATAGCTTTCGGATGAAGAGAGGGATCTAAGGTGTATGGAATCCGAAAGTTGAATTCCCTCGGGTTCCATAACCTCACCTCGCTTTACATGCATGACTGCACATTTGTCCACTCCAAATTCCATCCTGATGGTGCTACTAAAAGTTTCAGTTACCTTCAGTAGCTCCATCAGTTGCAATTTGTTGGGGGCAAAGAGTTTCAAGTCATCCATGTAGAGGAGATGAGATATGACCTGACCACCTCTCCTCAACCGATAGCCTAGACCTGAATCCTCCAGTAGTGTGCTTAGAGGATTCAGGGCTAAGCAGAACCAAAGTGGACTCAAACTGTCGCCCTGAAATATTCCCCGTTTAATCCATACAGGCTCATCATTCGCCTGGATCTGTCGACACCCTGGGTAGCGAAGAACCGTTCTCCATTGCCCCATACACGATCTAAGGAAGGTGCGTAGAGTTGTATCTATCTTGTACAACTCCAGCACCCTCATGAGCCATGTATGTGGCACCGAGTCGTAGGCCTTCTTATAATCAATCCAGCATGTCGACAGATCCCTGCGGGATCGACGAACCTGTTGGCTTATGGCCATATCGATGAGGAGTAGCTCCTTAGTACCACGGGACCCGTTCCTACATCCATTTTGAGAGGCCGACATAATCGAATTACTTTCAATGTGCGTATTAATTTTCGCTCTCAAAATGGATGTAAGAAGTTTATAGACCGTCGACAAACAAGTGATCGGTCTATAATTCTTGGGATCCGTGGGACTACCCGACTTATGGAGCAGGTGGGTAACGCCTGTTGTTAGAAACTGCGGAAGCGACCCAGACTCTAAAGATGACTGGTACTGAGATGCCAGGCAGGCGTGTGAACTAATTAGCCATTTCAACCAAAAGTTGTGCAATCCGTCCGGTCCCGGTGAATTCCAATTCGGTAACGGACGGACTGCTCTGGCGACGTCTAATGGCGTAATTAGGACTGCATCCATTTCTGGTACAGTTTCACACGCCCGCCCGACATCCCGCATCCAGTCAGCTTCAACGTGACAGACGGGCACTGACCAGATGCTGCGCCAGAATGTACTCGTGGTGGCGTCATCCGGGCGGCACTCGTCCGTCACATTTTGTTCAGGTCGCTCCCAAGCTCTATACACCCATCTCTCATCGCTCTGGAACATGCGATTCTGCGTGTACCGATCAACCCGCCGCTTATACCGCCGAATACGGCTCGCCCATGCACAAACTTTCTGCTTCAGGAAGTCGATGCGCTCTGTGGCATGGGACATGTATTCTCGAGGGCTGATTCCAGTCCCCGAGAATGCCCGCCTTACAAAGCGCATCACTCGTGGTCGGTTATTCCCCTCCCTGAAGCAGTGTAGTTTGCCGATGAGTACCCTAGCCCCATCGATACGACGCTCGATCCTGCACTGCCAGGCTGGTACGGCTGGTTTTGGTCGAGTAGCTCCGTCACAGTTTGGAAACCTGACGTTAGCTAAACGACATGCCGCAACAGCCGCGCAATACAGGATCGAGTGTGTATCAATGAGATTCTCGCTGCTCTCGAACACATTCTTAAGCTGCGAGTCCAGGGCACACACTAGCGCCCTATTCTTTTTGTGCATAGGTAGGCGTGGTAATCGGGGTCTAAGTTCGGTCGGAGTGGATCTGTACTCACGGAATGCATCCTCCAGTGCGCTCCTCAATCGGGCATTGCACTGGCTACTTACTGAAGCAACCCTATCATCTTCCACTTCTACACCATGATTAGACCGCGGCTGTATTTCATCAATGGTTGATGCTTGTACCGCGGTTTGTGCCGGAGTCGAGATAATATGGTTGTTCAGATCTGAGCGCAGCCTATCAAGTGCAGCATCGTCCAACCTATGGCTGCGTTGGATGACCCGCACCTGATCCGACAGTCGTTGGGCCGAGACGTTGATGGTTGGTTCCAGTTCCTGAAACAGAGACAGCATCCTATCACGGTACGCAGTGAGGTTAGTTCCCCCCTCTGTAGACCTGTAATATGCGCGCATGACGTTCTCGTTCATAGACTGAGTCCATTTCATGCGCTGCACACAACCACCGGCAGCGGGGACCCGGCTCGGGGCCGGATGGCCCCTAAGTCCCAAGCTCCTCGGTGGCCGGCCTCTTCCCTGCCGACGTACAGGTGTTGGTGACGTCGGCGGAGAAAAATACTCGTCGCTCGAGCTCGACGCAACTACCGCGGCCGGTGTCGTCACAGCACTCACAATGAGGCTGGATACCGGCGGCGGCGAGGCGGAGCTGAGCGAAGAGTCCGGAGGTGGTGGGCGTGCTCGTGTTCTGGCTGATCTCGTCAACATGTTTTAATTTTCGTAGTCTTCTATTTAATTTTTATCGGAGATGGCATGACAGATGTCACTATTCGCTAGTTTTTGATAAAGTCTTTTATACTATGGTTTATTTTATTTTTCTTGAATTGTGTGGTGATTATTTGGATTTCGGGTTATTGTAGCGTTTCTGATAAAATATAAAACTGCGTCTAGAATGATTAAAACTGAAAATTATTTGGTGACAATTAATTGGTGACATGTTGACGTTGGTGTTACCAGCCCTTTTTATTATTATTATTATTATAATCACTCACCGCGCTCACATCAATAATTTGCGTTCCGATTTAGATATCACGATTATGATATTTATGTCAACAATTCAGACCGCTCGTGAATGCGCTCACAGTGCTCGCTCAACGTGAACCCCAAACCTTGCAGAAGAAAGACCGATTGGATATTTTTTGAAAATGGAAGTTCAACGGATTGGCACTTCTGTTTTGTTGGTTGACTCTATCGACTCTGATAACTCCGATTTTGAGTTGGCGAACGCGGATTCGTCCAGTGATGAAGAGACTGATGAAGTGCTTATATTAACTTATTTATTTATGCTCCTGGCAAAGATTTACTCCGAAGAAAAATAGCACGATTTACAAATTACATAGATGCAACAAAAATTTAATATAATGCACATGAGCTATAACTCATTTCAGGTATGCTATATCTTAGATTTTAAAGTAAGCCACAAAAAGAAACCTTAAAAACATGATGCGACTCGAAACAACACAGCACAACTGTAATTTTTGACAGCGCTCACGGTGATATTAATTTAAGTCGGCGTCAGATGGCGTATGTCATGACGTTATCTATGACGATTCAAGGGACATCGTTATCGCGCTCACGCTCATTCGGAATGGGTGTAAGCAAGCTCAAATCGAATAAAGCGCAATTCCGAATGTACCCCGATGACAACGATTTCAATCATGCATGACAGACAATCTGAGTTATCTGACAATCTTTACCACAGATTAGATTATTCATAAATAAGGCAGTACTTACCTTCAAAAGAAAAGAAAGGCAGTATATAGCCAGTAACTGTTTTTCGGATTCTGTCGAACATAGAGGGCGCGATCATGAAGATATACACACATCAAAAGTAAAAAATATCACGTGATCCTTTAAGGGCAGATTAGATTATTCATAAATAAGGCAGTACTTACCTTCAAAAGAAAAGAAAGGCAGTATATAGCCAGTAACTGTTTTTCGGATTCTGTCGAACATAGAGGGCGCGATCATGAAGATATACACACATCAAAAGTAAAAAATATCACGTGATCCTTTAAGGGTAGGGGATCCGTGGGAATTTTAGAAGCTGGTTCTCGGCGACGGGCTTTGGCAATCGCTCTGGGCACTACACAGAGTGTTATAAGTTGACCTGCTTATTGCATGCCGTCCGCAAGCCCGCGCCTGCGGTGGCCGGGAGTCGCCAATCGACTCCCCACGCCCAGGGTGTCTCGCCCTGCGGCGACTAGGGGCGTGAGGGCGCAACGATTGCCTCCTCCTTCGCGAGCATTACTGCTTCGCAGAAGGAGGTGACGGCTTCCCATTCCCTCTCGCTCCGTACCATGGCCTTGACCAGGGCCGGACGCGACAGATTGCCGCCGCCGATCGCCGCCACGAGGACACGGCGGTGCGCCGCCCAAGCCGGGCAGATCTCCACCATATGCTCCACCGTGTCCTCCGATCAATCCACACAATGATAACACCCGGGCGTTTCCTCCCGCCTTATCCGAAACAGGAACCTCCCGTAACAGCCATGTCCGGTGAGGACCTGCATCAGGCGGAAGGTGAGGACGCCGCCGTGGCGCCTCTCAAACCACTCCTCAAAGAGGGGATTTACCGCCGCAATTGTGGCGTGCCCAGCATATGGGGGTCTGAGGTATCAGTTCATTTTGGAAAAGGGAGTCTCTTGCCCAAAATTGTTTGGGAATCTCTGGTATAGATCGATGTTGCTTGAATCTTTCACGTGTTGTTTTTAATTATTATGATTTACACGTAACGAGTAAAGTACCGAGACAGTGCTTTCGGGCGAGAACAATATCAAGACTGTGTACTCAGCCAATGACACTTCACCACTGGTTCTCGTTGCTTGTAATCAAGCCTTAAAGCTATAAGCATCTAATCATAATCCACATCAATCTGCCAAGTGGGCTCTAAGGGTGTTAGCTTAAAGAAGCTGGTTTTTGGGGCAGACTTCCGGTACACATCGGTGCAGCTTGACCTTTGAGAATAAACGGTTATATGTTTTACTTGTTTCTTTACGAGTGAGCAAGTTATCACGGGACTATTTCACCCGCACCGATCAGTACCGACTTGTCTGTGCCGAGAACCCGCTTCTTTATGCAAGCACCCTAGCACGTCAGTGCAGAGTAGCGAGGAGATGGGCGGTATGGGCACTCGCACTCGCTCTATCTCGTAAATCGAAATACTTAGTAGCTTTGTGTCAACCAACCGAGACACGAGAGCACTGTCGCGCCAGGGTACACATGGCTACATTTCAACTGCCAGGGTTGCGGATTGTTCAAAAGAGTTACCGTGGCCCTGGCGCACAGGCAACTAGGTAAAGGAACACGGGTGGGTTTTAGTCAGTAAGACTCTGACACACCCTTCCGCTCCGCCCAGAGCGGGACAGTTCATTTGATGAATTCCCAACCAAAAAAAAAAGACCCCCATAGGCAAATCTATATCAAGCTATATCTACATTTCCAGTTTATGCTGACCTCTCATGGTACGGAAATCTTAACAGTGCGAGATCAGTTTATACTTACTGGAAATGTATAGTTTGATATGTAGCCGTGTGTACTCGTAAGCTTCCAAAGGTATCTACTTGAAACAGAGGTGTTTAGTAGGGTTGCCTACTTTTTTATTAACTAACTTCCAAAAAGGAGGAGGTTATATGTTCGACTGTATGTATGTTTCTTTTTATTTTTTTATGTATGTTCACCGATTTCTCCGTCTATTGTGGACCGATTTTGAAAAATCTTTTTTTTTTTGAAAGAGTATACCTACTCTTGAGGTGGTCCCATTGTCACTAAGTCAGAATCTCATGAGGGGATCCCATGGAAATCGAGGGAAATCCTCAAATTTTATAGACACACGTATAGCGATTTGGGTATTTTTTATAGTAACTCGTGCATTTGCTCTTGAAAAGCACGATTCGGTGAAGTGGAACTGATGATGAAGACCAGAGGTGGCCACCGGAACTTCTCAATAATAAGCATTTCACGGGTTGCGATTCGATTTTAATATGGTTGCTAAGCAATTTATGCTCGTCACAATGCATATGGTGAAATGGACCTGATGGTGGCATCATCCAGTGGTTTTGGTTCTTAACAGGAGAACTCCTCAACAGTTAACGTCCCTGCGTCGGGAAAAGGAATATTTTGTAAAAGATGATGTGCAGTTGACATTAGGCTATTGTAACTTAGGTGTATTAATAACTGACTCACTAAAAAGTGAAAAATAAAAACTTTTTTACAAAAAAAAAAAACAACCGACTTCAAAAAAAACACCACATTGTGAAAAATAACTTTAATTTCGGAAGTCGGTGGCAAAAAACAAAATACAGATACAAAGACACCGACTTCCGAAATTAAAGTTATTTTTCACTTCGTAGTGTTTTTTTTTAAAGTCGGTTGTTTTTTTTGTAAAAAAGTTTTTTACCAAATATAGTATTTTCTAAGTCATTGCCTGTAAAAATATAGTACCTAAATGGAGAACAAATAAAAGAAGCATATTTATAAAAAAAAACACTGTATTTGCTACTTTGCGCCTTTATTAACAGGTTTTATTTTTAAAGTCTAACTAGTTACATAATATCTCAACTTCACCTTTTACGAGATTATTGCAGGGCCAGCATTTCGCCATTTTGTATTTATCACTGAAACTATGCGCTCAGAAAAAGCTGAAGTTGCTGTAGAATGAAGAAATTATAATACGAGTATTTTGAAAATATAAGAAAAGTCAGAATCACTGAGCAACACTTGTTGCCCATTTTCAAGCAGTCATACATTTTTGGTCAGAAAGAGCAATAGCCAGAATTTTATTAAAGTGATTTATTTCTGAATACAAACTTCAACAATGCGTTTGTTTTACACTTATTTTAATACAATAATGTTATTTAAATTTTCATCGAAAATATACCTGGTGTAGGTAGTGGTTTCGCCTACGTACCTGTTTTTTTTTTAATATGCCTTGTATTAAGGCCTCTATTATAGTAACTAGGGTTGGCAACCCTAATGTTTATCAACTTTTTATTTATTTTTTCATTCTAACGTAACTTATTCACTCTTCTATTACACGATAGAGGGCAGAGGTTTATGTATGTTACATCCACAAATTCCTAATTAATAGAACCCACAAACACTGTCCGACCTGGGTATTGAACCCAAGAACCAACGCTCAGTTACGCTCAGCTGTCGCACTTGTGGCAAATACCGAAAAAAAAAAGGTCATGAAAATTCTAACAAGAAATATCATGGATGGCCCTTATTGTTCCATGCACTGCTAGATCTAACCAAATCGAAACCATAACAAAAAAAAAGGGAAATAGACCAAAGATCGTCAATGACTGGACATCGCCGTTAAAGTAGACCGCGGCGAAGGTGATGTGATGATCTGTGGGGTAATTAGGTACGTAACACACTAATTACAGTAGGAATGGGTTTCATTTTGACAGTTCAACGACATTCATTACGTTATTTACGTTGTTGAGCAGACAAATTTTTCGAACACATGAAGCAATGGATTAGCAATAGGCTTCAAAATTATTCAGATTGTGATTGATAGTGTGTTACGTAATTAGGGTACTGGTCGTGTTTGCAGGCCCAACATGGCTAAAGATCGCGCAATACAGAGAGGTTTGGAAGGATAAAGTCAGAGGTTTTTTCTTTGCCCAGCAGTGGGACATAATATAGATAGATAGGTAATTAAACCAATAAAATAATATTGAACATTATATTTATTAAATTAAGCAGTGTACATAGTATTTATGACTAGAAGTAAAAATATCACAATCCAATTAATTATGTACAGTCAACTTTTGCCATTAAACATTTTTTAAAGTATCTGTATCATGCATAAATTCAATTTAACAAACTATAAAAAGCTTGGCATTAATACAAATATAAATTTATGTATTTTATGTGTTGATTGTACCTATTAAAGTTGCATTTCATGAGCATGCGTCATTGTAATGTAAACCTTGTGCCCATTAGCATAAGTCACAAAACGCGTCCTCATGATTCACAACGGCTAAGCCTACATGTACTGGTGATCAAACATTCCTTGGATTCATAAATTATTAACAAACTATACTTTACTATTGTGCCATAACTATATTATTAATGACTAGTTTAACTTTTGAATTTTAGATTAAAATAGAGCCCATATCTCATAATCTAAACTGGTCAGGCCCCAGGTGGCCCGCTAGAGGGCCTTAACAATAGAAAATTAATTGCGTCTCATTAACAATGCATAATGAGTAGTTAGTGAGATTTAAACAAACTGAGTACTTACTCTTTATTCTATAAAAATATCAGATTTCATCCTATTAACAACAAAAAATATCTAGATTAAAATGACTAGTAAATACTTACACATGAGAATGATAATATTTTCATAATGTCGTGCTTCACACAATAATAAATATTTGTAACAGCTTATTGTTAGGTACCTATATGGAGTTCAACTATTAAAATAAAAGGACATTTCCACGAACATAAATAAATAACTTTGGTGATATGTAACTATGAAATGTAGACATTTAGAGATCATTATGCGACAATAATAGGAACACTATAACAAATTCATTCAATAAGCTTTTTGACAACAATTAAACTTTAATTATTTGATCATGTAAGTAATAATAAATATAAGGACTAAATTATTAAAGCCAAAGAGGAACACAATTACTAGGCAAAGTGATGTATAGAGGCCAACGCACACAACACAAGTTCGAGTGGACTTACTTAACAGTCTTTTAGGGTGAAAGGTTTTACTTAAATATTACAATTTATTATAGTTATTGTTTCTGTCCATTCTTATACGTACTTAAAGCACTTAAAGCAAAACTCATTACGGTTCGTAGGCTGAAGAGATGTGTGTAAATAAAATGGCTCATAAACACTTGAAAATAAGAAACATAAGGAGGTATCAGTAAACACAGACATTCATTGACTAGACTTCTTGTGCAGATGAGTTATGTTAATATCAGTCAACTTGAATTACATTCATGGGAATTTTAATTCCCAATCAATTTTTTTTTTTTTTATAAAGACTATATTATGTCGTAGGACGAAAATAGCACATCAATTTAGTAAGCAGATAAAGTAGTAGTACTTGTACATTCTTACTTTATCCTGAATTGATAAAACCATCAACAAAGAAAGAAAATTTACCATAGCTAGAGGGGAGAAACTCCATAAATAAAGTAGCTGAGAAGTGGTCTAACAAATTATACTTTAGTTATATATTGAGTAGCCAGAAACTAAAACAAATGTCACTCAAGTGCTTTGAGCCATTCACAACTGAATATCAATTTATAATCATACACAATCATAAATCAATGTGGCAAATATTACGTATGCAAGTGAGATTCAATAGAATACTGTTTATCGTGCCAGTGCACCCAATTTACTTCTCAGCTGCGAATCTGTGGGCAAAGCCAGTGCCCACTTACGTAAACCAACTAAAATAACTGAACTTAAAACTAAGAAGGCTCCACAAACAGAATACTTGCTTGGAATTTCATTGAAGAACATGACTTGCCACAGAAATGCAAACACAATATCAGCAGATCTAGCTATAGCCACAGGACCAGCCTGCTCCATTTGCAAAGACATTGTCAACAGAATTTGTCCCAAATAACTAAACAGTGCGAGACAAACAACTAGGAATCTCTCCGTGCCACAAATAGGCATACACAACACACCAAATACATACGAGTAAAACAATGTTTGTAATATAGCAATAGCACCAAAGTTTGTCATTATTACAGAGAAATGCAAGCCTTTGAGCACTCGAAGCAGAACATAAGCATTAGCGCCAAATATAGTTGAAATAAAGGCAGCCATGGCACCCCTAAGACTATTGTAATTCTGGTTATGCTCTGCAGTTGGGTCATCACCAAATAAAAATGGTGCATGGGTAATCAATATCACTCCAATAAGAGTCAATATAATGGATATTGTGTTCCAAATACCGCATGGTTCTTTCAAGAAAACTCGAGCAAACAGAGCAACAAAAACAGGCACAGAAAATACTATTACAGATGCATCAGCTAACGGCATGTTTCGAAAAGCATAAAAACTTAACATTAAGCCTACTGTGCCTACAATGGACCGCAATAGCAGGAGGACTCGTTTCCCTTCAGGAAATACTGGTTGCTCTGTGTATATCACTATAGGTATGGTTGGTAACAATACACCAATAAACCGGAACATTGCTAGCTGCATGGGATCGATATTGACGAGGCTCTTAACGATGACCGAGCACAATGAGAAGAACAAAGACGATAGTGTCGCCAGTATCAAGCCGAGGTAAGGACATCTTTTTATGAGAGGTCTCTTGTTCTCAAGTAGATTCGGTAGTGTCTCGTCGCCGCTTCCCGCCGACAAGTCCACAAGATGTTGAAGCTCTAAATGCTCCGGCATAGCTCCACATAAGCCACCTGAAACCGCACCCCGCTATGTTACTTGAAGTGAAATATTAATAACTAAAAAATGTATTTATGTTACATTTACAAACCTTTCGGGAATTCCTGTCCGAAATATGATTTATATTAGTATTGTCGCACTTAAATAATCAGCAATCCCATTATAAAATACAACACCGATAAAAATAATACTCGGTCAAAGAGATTTTCAGGATTTTCGTGGATTTTCCAACTGCAATAGTTTGACGACTTTGACGTTTTCATTTGGCGACTGCGAAATGACATTATTTTTTTTTGGTCTGAAAATGCAAATATTTTTCATACGTTTCGTTTCACTTAGGTTAGAGTCTACCAATGTAAGTAGGGTGTTTTCGGTTTTGTAATTTCATATTTGTAGCTTGCCAACAGAGACCTTGATCACAGCCAAAAGAATACAGCATGACATGGTATGCATTTAAACAACTTTTTTTAAGCGTTTCCTTCATAGGACCAGAACAATAGCTTGAACTTGTATTGAACTCAGTCCATTGTTGGTAAACGTGACTTCCCTGTCTGCTATAACCTAGTAGATAACATCTAGTGTCTGTAGGGATCATCCTAGGACTGAAGGGTCAAACTGTATAGGTTGAAGACAAAGCTCTACCTGCACTGGTAAAATAACAAAAAAAAAAGTCTTGATTTGACAAAGACAACTTGAATGAATGACATTGACATATTCTGTTAATACGACGAAATTTGCGGCAAATTGGTAAATTGGATAAGGTAAATAGTGGTAATGGAATATCTACCTTAGCAATAATATGAGAAACAAATGAAATGAACGTTAAGAATATTTGAAGATATGAGCAATTCTTATTCGTCTAGAATACCGGTTGTTGCTGAGTGTGTTCTGAATCACGTAGAAAAAAGAGTAACAGAATCTGAAAGTAAACAACGTAAGTTTGGTTATGTTTATAGTTTTTTTTTTTAAATCAAACCTTGTTTCAAAAAAGCACTTGTTTATTTATATTGGTTAGTTCTAGATGAGGACCTGCTAACCCTACATTCTGTGTTCGGAGCAGTTCTAGAACGTGCATTAGACATCTTGGAAAAGTATCCCACATTTGTTGCATACTCAACGGCGAACAAATCAAGAACTTTGATAGAGATTAAGGGTGAAAACGACCGTTGTTACCGTGTTTTCCCGCGGATTAATTTCTGTCCATGCCGATCATTCAAACACCAGGTTCTTGAAAGGAAAGCGCAAGTAGTCTGCAAACACGTACTGGCTGCTAGAATTGCTCAAATTCTCGGCAGGATTACAGACCATGAGGTAACCCAAGACCAGTACTTGATGCTACTGCGGTCCATGTACAATATTGAAGAGAATAATGGATGAAGGAACGTCACAGTACTATTTTACGGCTTCTATGGACTCTGGAAAGACACTTTGCAGCTTGCTAAAAGCTATACAGTTTCAAGAGGTAATGTTTATTTGTATAGATTAAACTGAGAATAAATAGACTGAGTAATTTATATCAATGTTGTGGAATTAACTAAGCAAGATTTGATTACATTTGTGTGGTATTGGGAAACAAAACCAATAAACTTAGAACTTGTGCCACTTCAAGCACTACCACGTATTCTACAGAAGCCTTTCAATATTTCCAACAACAATTATAGCAAGAGCTGAATAAAAAATAAATCCAGTACTTACCTAAATTGTAAATTGACAGAATACCTTGATAACACATTAGAGTATCTGGATTCCACAATGTTAGTGATATCATTGCCGGCTGGCCATATTATTTGTAGAACCGATTACCGTTGGGCTAGACGTGTTCTTCGAGTGGAGACTGCAAATCGGCAAACGTAAGGTAGGATGCCCTCAAGCTAGGTGGAGCGACGATCTTCGCAGGGTGGCTGGTAGCAGCTGGATGAGAGTAGCCAAGAATCAAGCTAAATGTCGTGCAATTGGAGAGACCTATGTCCAGCAGTGGACTGCTGTAGGCTGATGATGATGATATCATTGCCTATCCTGTGTTGTTCTGACTAATAAGAAAAGTTCTATTATTATGTTTCAGACTGCAGTATTCTGTGCCCTACCCGAGGGTCTGAAGCTGACGGTGGAGGAAGGCAAGTGTGTGCAGGCTTCCGCTTATGTCCCCTCTGATAACTTCACAGACTACCATGTCAGAGATGATGTGGATGTTATGTTCAAGGTAACTTAATATCATGCTATTATTAAATCAAACATTAAGAGAGCTTACACGGGTCCACTAGCGCCACTCCTTTAAAAAAAATATTATCTCGTCACCAAGAAGGAATTTTGAAAAACGGCTCAATAAGCGACCCTGGTAAGTGTGTCAAGATTTTTCTAATACCTTTTATTAACTTTCATATTGAGACACAAATCAACAAAATTCGATCTAAACAAAAGCGGCCACATTAATTTAGATTGTATTTTGTTGCTTTGTGCCTCAATATGAAAGTTTATAAAAGGTATTAGAAAATTCTAGACACATTTAACCGAGGTCGCTTATTGAGCCGTTTTTCAAAATTCCTTGTGAGTCACAAGATAATATTTTTTTAAAGGAGTGGCGCTAGTGGACCCATGTAAGCGCTCTTAAATACTTGGTGAAATCTGAATAAATTCCTATTGGTATTTATTTAATGTGTCTGACATTTTGCCAAAGGCAGGTTAGTATCTTCATGTCATTCATAACTTCCTCTATGATAATTATGCACATCATGTCTTCTAAACTTGTCTTTATAGGCTTTCAGGATCTCAGGAATTCAATGACAGGATGGATTCATGGTTTTTGTTGATGTTGCAGATCAGCATAGCAGTTTTATCAGAATGCCTGAACATATTTGGTTCAGGCGAGGAGTCCAGTTTGAAGATGTACTACAGGGGTGAAGGATCACCCCTGCTTTTAGTGTAAGTTGCTCCTGGATAAAACAATTAAGTAATCTCATACAGAAGAATAAGTTACTAACTAATATTATCTGGCTTACCTGGGAGAATCCCTACCGTCCCTACATCTCTGCTTATCTTGTATGTGACATCCATCCTTTTTAGCATATAGCCCTAAAACAATGAGTGTGTGTACTGTAAAAAGTTTAAGCCCATTATATACATCAAGACAAAAAATTCATAAAAGAATTTTAATTAGGTAACTTAATTTTTTTTTTCCAGATTACAACCCCAATCAATGCACAATGTAATGACAGATTGTGAGATATCCACTCAAACTGCTGACTCAGTGCTAGAGCTTCGAGATGAGGATGCAGAAGAGGTAGCCAAGCTGGTGCTAAAGGCACCCGCCTTCTTAGGCCTCCTGGCAGACATAGAGCGGTCCTGTGAAGTTTTTGAGCTTAATCTATCGCCTGAACACCCCAATGTCAGCATTGTTACTTATGGCATGCAGGTACAAATAAATAATAATATTTTGTTACAGTAGCTAAGTTGCTGTGAAATTGATTACAGGGCACAGTGTTTTTATTGCCCCAAAAAAGTGACATCAGCTTTTTATTGAATATTTCTACTCAATAGTTCACAAAAAATGCACGAGTTGAACTCCCATGTGCCAATTTTGTATACTCAATTTTTTTTAAATCTTAAAGTTTTCGTTTCTTTGAAGGTCAAAATACTGAAAATAATTCCATACAGGTAGAAAAAGATTCAAAAGATCCTTAATGTAGTTCACACATCAATATTATAACAGGGTGGCAGGGACCACGTCGCGCAACCTGTTACCATGGATTCACTACATGATTCTGGAACCCCCCAACAAGTTTTGAGTTGGTTATTTAAAAAAAAAACTGCTGTTCCATACATTCGACCGCGTAAGTTGTCCTTTTCTATGAAACAGCAGATTATTGACGTGAAAACTTCTTTAGGCGCGTCGAGCACTTTTTGGGTGAACAAAAATCATAGAATTCGCGTCGTCGTCACCGAACGCTTTCCATGAGCTACATATATGCATACTGTGTATGTATATGTGTACTTTTTGGGTGAACAAAAAGCGTGAAACTCGCATCATCGTCACCGCACGCTTCGACGATACAATTCACAAGTTACTTAGTTTTCACTTCTATCGGCAGTCCCCAAAGACTGTTTTTTGATGACCATTCTAGAACCACTAGGGTAGAAACCCTAATGGTTCTAGAATGGTGTGCTGAATTCATGGTTACAGTTTGCACGTCGATGTCCCTGATACCCTGTATAGTACTTAGGGCGCGTTTGAAAGTAAAGATATGCACATAACAATACAAACATAAAACCTCAGCATACGCACATTGGCTGAAATGGAAAATACGAATAAAAAGTGAAATTTACAACTCAAGACTTAAAAAAAATGCTACCAATGTTCTCAGTAGTGACATACAGGAAAAATTATAATAATAAAAAATAAAAAAAACAGTCAAAAAAAGTCCATAGGAAGATTGTTAGTAACAAGAATTTTGCTTATAACTAATGTTAGTACTTAAAAGTAAAAATAATAAACTAGACAGACCGTCTACCCCGGCACAGTAGGCTCATCGGTCTCGCAACACGTGGAGATCCTGTAAATGAAAATATGATTCTCGCTTTTGTAACTAAAACCATTTTTTTCTTGCAGGACCGTTCTTGCATTGATATGCCGAAATCCTCAGACATGGTCCAGAGCTTTAGCTGTGAATCACCTGTCACATTAAAGTATCAGTTACATCACATACGAAGCATTATGAAGGCACTCGCTATTTCTACTAAGGTTTGTTTATAATTTACTTTTAAAGCATAAGAATTTCATTGTTTTGCTAGAAAATATTAAAATACCTTCAGGATGAAGTCGTACATGGTTACAAATTGGACTTTCACAGAGCTTTTAAGTTGTAGCAGTAAATACGGTTTTCGTAGTTCAAGTGTAAACGACACGTAGTTGCAGTTGAAATGATAAGCTAGGTTCCTTATGAAGTGCATAATCAGCTTATAATGTTCCCACTGCTGGGACACAGGCCTCTGTGAGAGGTAGTGGGCCGTAATCCACCACGCGGGCCAAGTGCGATGTTACAGGTCTTCGAATTTTTGGTTCTAGGACATGTCGGTTTCCTCACGATGTTTTCCTTCACCGTTTTGAGAGCAGTGGTGATGAAATTATTTACACAAAGGACAGCACCTGTCGGGGTCTTAAGTCGCGGTCGTTACCACTGGGCCACCACACCACTGCTCTCCCTTATGAAGTCTAATTATTGCTCATAAGTGTATGTGCATGGCTATATTATCAGTAGGGGACGACCGAAGAAACAATGGATGGACTGTGTGAAAGATATGGGCCAGTAAGATGGCTAGAAAGGGGATGATTACCGAGATGACGACTAATAGAGAAATAAAGAAGAAACAGACATGTTGCGCCGATCTCAAATAAATTGGGATAAGGGCAGGAGAATGATTATCAGAGATCGGATATTCGGATACATATTTACCGGAAGTAAATTTTTACCTATAAAAGTATGGAAGCGACCTCAAACATTTTATTTTTGGAAATAGTTTCTAGGGATGACAGAAACTGGTGCGCAGACACAGGTGCATTCTCTCTTCCCTCACTTTTATAGACTGATGGGACGGCAATCCGACAAGACCGGAGAGAGATAAGGCGCAGGACCAATGGTTTATCGTGCTTTTCGAGGCACGGGGGTATCACACCGCCGACTTCCAAACTCTGGGGCTAATAAACTGAGAAAATACTAATAGAATCGAATCCAGGACCCCACGCTCAGCAGTCACGCTTGCGATCACTAGACCGGCTGGGCAGTCGTGCCATGTTACATACAGTGAACTACCGGTCATGAGTCCAAGAGGAATGCATAACTAGTCGGGTGTATAGTATGGTCAAGAGTTCTAAAAAAAAAAAAACCCAGGGCTCTTGGATTGTATAACTATTCAGATGCATATTTATTTAAAATTAATGTTTAACCCCCGATGCAAATATGTGTCATGTAGGGTGTAAGAGGAGGGGTGGGGTGGAAGTAAAAAAAAAAAAAATGTTTTTCGAATGCAAAAGCGCATTCCATATTAGCCAATATCTCAACTTTAGGTGAATATGCATCCGAATATCCGATCTCTGATGATGATGCAGTATAAATCCTCCTATTATTTGGTTACAGGTAGTGCTAAGATGCAGCTCCAACGGCCTCATGTTACTACAATTAAAATTAGAAAAAGAAGACCAAAGGCAGATGTTTTCTGAATTTTATATAGTACCGTTACTCGACGATTAGCTTTGTTATTAGATTATAAGAATAATTTTTATATTATGCAATAAAATGATACTTGCAAATTGTACATCTTACTTCAAAATTTAACATCTATAGTGCCAGCGATGGTCTCCGAGTAAAGTGGCAGTGACATACGGACGGACAGACAGACAGGTTAAAATTATAAGAATTCCTTTTTTGACATTTGTTTACGGAACCCTAAAAAGTGCCTGAAAACCACGGTCAGTGAAGTAATATCTTCCGAATATACACGCTCCCCTTCACGCTTCCCTTTCCATAGACTTATCATTTTCTGTCTCGTCTTTTCTCACATATGTTAAGGTCGGCTTCCAGTGTAACCAGATGCAGATAAATACACTTGACTTATATAGTACAGGGTGATTGGAAGATGGGTGCAAAGCTTTAAGGTGAAGATAGTATAGACAATTTAGAACCATTTAAGCCATGGTTGTCTTAGACGAAGTCTTACCAAATTTTTTTAACCAAATTTTTAAGTTTTTTTTCGGAAATTCTCAAAATTTAATGTAAACTGCATAATTATGGCCAAATTGAATGATAAATGAATTAATTTTTTATTTATTTAATTAAAGTAATGTGTAAGCAACCAAGCAAAACATGTTTTAGGCTTCTGTGTCATTAGACATTTTTTTTACAGATATTTAAAGCTCAGAAAAAATAAAAAAATTGTACAATACGTCTTTTAAACCTTATTTAAAAAAAAAACGGAGGGTGCTTTTTTTGTTCAAACCTTTTTGAAGACATGCTTGATAATCGCTCTTTCTTTTGAGGTATCATTTATGCGGATATCTTACAAATTATTGAAATTAGGACCTACAAACCAATTCGAGGGAGAAATTTTAAATTTTAGGCAGTCTAACAAAACACAAAATTTTTGCTTAAAAGAATACTTTATGTGCTCGAAATGATAATATTGTTCAATTCTAAGAATTTTTGGCACATGCAGGAACCAATTGAGGGGAACCCATTGAGGGGATTCTCTAAACAATGGCCACCGAGCGCGGTGCGACGGCATTTCCAGGTAGAACGCCCAATGAATAGCAAAAAGCGATAAGAGTTGGTTTTTACAGCAAAATGGGCTTAGTTACTGAGGCAACAAAGTCGTTATTCTTTAGTCAGGGTCAGTCGGTTTGTGATGAAGCCGTTACATCTTTTACTTATTAGTCAAACTACTGCCCTTGTGAGTGGACCTTGTCGTGTTGATTCACAATTTACCGTGTTCAGTTGTAGCCCTTTGCGTTCCTGCACGTGTTGTTTGCGTTAGTTTTGAACTTTTTTGTTTCACCGTGTCCAGTCGTAGCCTCGCGCTCCTGCACGTGTTGATTTTTGACTTAATTGTGTTGAGTTGACATTTAGTGCGCTCCTACGCCGTTTTTCTTAATTGTTAAGGCTGCTCTCTCGAAAAAAGCTTGAAAAAAGCATGCAGTTGAAGCGACTTTTCGTCGGCATTTACAGAGAAATTACATCTGAATTTTTTTATCAGTAATCTACATGATATAATACGTAATTTGGTTTAGCCATAATTTTCATATCGGTATCAAATAATTTAAAAAAAAAACACCAAATCACCTCCAAATAATGGTTTTGAAACCATTTTACTCCTTAATTTTTGATCAAAAGAGTATTAAAAAAAATATCTACTGCTTTGCAATACAAAGGAAAATAATTTGGTTTTGTTACTTTTTTAAAATATGTGTTATTTTTATTATAATAAATTAAAAAGGCGTCCGATTAAGGACTGCGTCTACATCACCCCCGCACTCGTCCATAAATTCAGTGCGGGGCGCATCGTGTTGCTAGGTGGACGTATGTCGCGTTGCGAGAGCTCAGCATTACGAAATAAAATCGTAAAATATTACTTCAGAAATTGAATTTTGTAAATAGTGGAGTAGGTTTTTTCTGATTCTTGTAAATAAGTAGTGTTTTATAGTTATATTAATTGTACAGTTTTATTAGTTTTTAAAACATGGGGAATAAGCAGAAACGAACAAAGGGGGGTCTAAAAAAATATTACAAACAAAAGGGTATACATTTATCAAGGTAAATTTAAAGTTTTATCTACATTTTCATTTCACACTATAGCTTTACTTATCTTTCTTAGAAGTAGATAGCACAGACTAAACGGACAGACGGTAAGCTGCAACCGCGCTGTGATAGGTACACTACTACAATCAAGCCGCGTGTGTGCGCTTCGCCTGAACGAGGCAACTGGCTGAGCCAATATGAACCTGCGGGGTAGTTACGTAACACACTAATAGTAGGAATGAGTTTCATTTTGACAGTTCAACAACATTCATTGCGTTATTTACGTTGTTGAGCAGTCGTTGTTGGGCATTTTTCGAACAAATGAAGCAATGGAATAGCAATATGCTTCAAAATTATTCAGATGGTGATAGATAGTGCGTTACGTAATTAGGGTGCGGTGTCTCTTCGCACGGACGAAGCCGCCAGTGGACGCGCCTCATGCTTGTAGTAGTGTACCTATCATAGCGCGGTTGTATGAAGGCTCCCGCAGACAGGCGCGATGAGACAGCGCGACACAAAGGCGCCGCTCGTCGCGCGACGAGCGGTGCCTTTGTGTCGAACGCGATTCGCGTCGCGTACTGTTTATAAAATACCTACCTCATTCAAACAAAGTCGTAAGTATAACGCTTCTGTGTCATATACTAGTGAACGATCACAGAAGGTCCACGTCCACGCAATGACTTTCAGCCAATATTACAAATTTTACTTTTCGGTACCTAAGTAATTCTGATTCGTTACGATTATTTGTGACATATTTTATTACTTTTTAGGTCTAGTTTACGAGTAGATATAACTACAGACGAAAACTTTGCCAAAACTGAAAATGCTCCTGAAGTAGGTATTAATTATGATTATAGGTTAAGTAGGTAGGAAGATTATAGGTTAGGTACTTGCTAATAATTTGTTAGTTTATTGATTACTGGCGTAATTATTTTCAATTATATTTATACAGGGTGGAATTTTTTAACCTCACCTGGAGAGAAAGTACTCTAAATACTGAATACGAATAGGTATTAAATATGTATTACTGTGTGTTGCGTTTTTTTTACTTTTGTCGTAAGAATGGCGGTTATCGTCGATTTTGCTAACAGACGTGAAATGTATGCAGATTTTAGTACAAAAGTGAACCGTTTCTGACGGTAGTAACATCTACCCCCAATACAGAACGGTTGAACTTTAAGATACTTTTCATAATACTAGTAGGATCATGAATAGCTGAGTTGGAAGATCGGCTATATCCAGTAGGTTTAATGTCGAATACTTTTTATTCGACTTCTATCGGGGGTGATATCAATCAATCAATTAAATCAGCCTATCGCAATCCGCTGGTGGCACAAACTAGATACAATAAGAAAAAAAAATGGCAATCATGTTTTTATTATAATTATCACTTTCATTATTATCCATGCGGGCTAAAGCGGGGCAATAATATTTAACTAATCATATATTTTTTTTAGGAATGTTTTGTTGAGTTAAATCAAATAAAAAATTCACTACCCATACTCAGTGAATCAGTTAGTTCTACCAGAGAAGTTGAAGGTGATTCTGTTGATTTGGATGTGGATGTCAGTAATTACTTTTTTTTACAAATTATGAACATTTTTTATTTATTTTACTTGTAAATTATGTAGAACTGCATTCATTTTAGGAACAAGATGATTTGGGCACTCAAAAACTACGTTCTCTACCGGATGACATGTTGACTCACAAGCATCTTGTAAGGTCTGTCGAGGAACTTGAAGATTATTTTAATATTAAAAAAATAAACTGAATTGGTCCAGGCATTCTTGAGTTTTGCGCTTAGCAGCCCATTTAGCCATTAATTTTAGTGAAAAAGATACATCAAGTTGTTTACCTCATGTTGCAAGCCAGGCTGATACTAAAGGTAAAGCTTTTCCTCACGGCCTCGAAAGCTTTAACAATTTTATTCGTAATCATAGCCCGAAAAGTACATCCCTATCAATAAATAATAAATAAAAACAAAATTGGACTACTTTATATGCGGTTCACATATAAAATAATTGAACTTTCATGATGACTTGACCTTCTGTTATTTCGTTACTCTGTGACGAGACTATGCGAGGCAACGCGTGGCGGCGCGCGGGCCGCGCCGCACGTTTTCTGTTGCATGCGGGTAGCGGAGTGGCGCGGAGAGGGGTCGTTAGCTCCGCCCAGATGCTCAAGGTTATTGGCATTATTACAAGCCTTAAGTGACTATGGCTACTTTTTCCAATCAAGAATATGCGGATATCGTATTTATGTACGGTAGAGCAGACGGCAATGGATCTTTGGCGCGACGGATGTATCAAGAGCGCTATCCGAATCGCAGGATACCGAATGTCCGAGTGTTTTACAACACGTTTCGTCGTCTTGTCCAAGATGGGTTTCACCGCGTGGAACCTGGAGTCAACCCGGGCAGACACGAAACTGCCGTCGACGAAGACATTTTAGCAGCATTTCAAGCGGATCCTACTACCAGTACTAGAGCAGTAGCTCGAAATTTAAACATTTCTCAATGGAAGGTGTGGCATACAATGCACCAAAATGATAAGTATCCGTTCCATGGCAGGAGTGTGCAAAGTCTAGTAGAGCAAGATCTCAAAGAAGAATTCAGTTCTGCCTTTTCCTCCTCAACAGAGACATCGAAGATGCGTGGTTTCTGAAATCAATCTTGTGGACGGATGAAAGTAAATTTTCAAGGGAAGGTATTACAAACTTTCACAACATCCATGAATGGGCCGACGCAGACAACAATCCACATTTTAAGAAGCAGGTGTCATTTCAGATGAAATTCTCTGTGAATGTATGGGCTGGAATAATTGGCAGAACATTGATTGGGCCCCACTTTTTGCCTGATCCATTGAATGGCGAAAATTATTTGCAATTTCTGCAAATTGATTTACCACTGCTGGTAGAGGAATCAGGTGTCCCGATCTTCGAAAGAGACCGAACAGTCATCTTTCAGCAAGACGGCTGGCCAGCGCATTGGACTTTAAATGTAAGGGAACACCTCAACAATTGCTTTCCTGATAGCTGGATCGGCAGGGATGGACCCATCCCTTGGCCCGCTCGCTCCCCAGATCTGACCCCGTTGGACTTTTTCGTGTGGGGCCGGGCCAAGGAACTGGTGTATAACAACATAGAAATAAACACTAGAGAAGAATTGATACAAAGAATAAATTCAGCGTTTGAGACAATGAAGCAGGAGATGATGTTGAAAATAACGACTACAGAAGTTAGAAGACGGGGCCGTGCTTGTATTAGGAATCACGGCCGTCATTTTGAACATGAAAAATAAATAATTTTAATTCAAATGTTGTTTTAATTAGTCTGCCTAAAATAAAAAAAATCTCCCTCAAATTGGTTTGTAGGCCCTAATTTCAATAATTTGTAAGATATCCGCATAAATGATACCTCAAAAGAAAGAGCGATTATCAAGCATGTCTTCAAAAAGGTTTGAACAAAAAAAGCACCCTCCGTTTTTTTTTTAATAAGGTTTAAAAGACGTATTGTACAATTTTTTTATTTTTTCTGAGCTTTAAATGTCTGTAAAAAAAATGTCTAATGACAGAAGCCTAAAACATGTTTTGCTTGATTGCTTACACATTACTTTAATTAAATAAATAAAAAATGAATTCATTTATCATTCAATTTGGCCATAATTATGCAGTTTACATTAAATTTTGAGAATTTCCGAAAAAAAACTTAAAAATTTGGTTAAAAATATTTGGTAAGACTTCGTCTAAGACAACCATGGCTTAAATGGTTCTAAATTGTCTGTACTATCTTCGCCTTAAAGCTTTGCACCCATCTTCCAATCACCCTGTATATTCTCAAAATAATACACAGTCACGTGAGCGAAGACGCGAGCACAGCCAGTAATAAAAAAATATACCTGCAAAATATATTGACTATATTTCGTTCTCAAAAAATTACATACAACTTATAAGGAATGTTTGTTAAGTAAACCCTGGTTGAACTGTTCATGAGTACATACAGATCTTCAATAAGATTGCACTTGGCTTTTTTAAAATACAAATTAAGGCTTAATAAGTATAAGTTACATAGTTTCCAAGATAAATTTTATTCAGCGTGATGCAGTTTTCGAGAACCAACAAACATGTTATAATATAATTTTGTTAATGAGTTAATACCTTATAATGATCGTTATCAATTCCAACAACATATAATATTATACGTAGGTAATAATGTTGATACTTACTAATTTTATCCTAAATATCAGTTGTTTGATCTTTGGTAAAGGACCAAAAAGATTTTTAATTAATTGAAATGGAAATTTCGGCATTTCCCGAATAATGACAATAGACATATTGTCTATGCAATGTCTGTAGTAACACTTAGCAATTTGTTCTAGAAATTTCTCAGTACAATTGATTAGTTTTTCGTTATGTTAATTTTTCATACAAATTAAATACATTAATTATCCTAATAAGTAAATTACAATACAGATGAATAGTGTTCCGATACTGGCCGTATCGGAAAATAGATTAAAATAATCATTGCGTAATAGGAAAACGATATAACGACATAGATACAAAATTACTCAGTTTTGAGGGACATTTACACGAGAAGAGTTTCTCGACTGTCGAGAGGCCTGTATGTCCATGCAAGACTCGCCAGGCGATTATCACATTTATGATTGTCTTAAGGGGACTACATGACCTAAACGCAAATTTATAATGCCTAAAGATATATGATCCACTGCAGTAACCAAATCAGAAAAATATATGATATTGTGTGTTGAAAACATAATACAATTAACTTGATATGATAGCAAAAAATCACGCAGATACCTCTAAAAAAATATTTTAAGGATTAAAAACCATACTAATATATACATGCAAACATTCAGATTTTTTGTCAGATTATTCTACAAGTAACATACTAACGTAATAGTGTTTTAGTTTTTTAGTCCAATGAGTAGATTTTTTGTAAATCCATAATTGCTTCATATTTTGCAATAAATTACCAGCGTTGTGTCTCTTTCTTTTCTATGCAATCTGACAGTGACCGCGCTTTAGCTCTTGTAAGCCTCTTAACACTCGAGCAAGAAACATAATCTCAAATTGTCTTACCGAGACATGTCAGGCGGATTTCGCGAACTGTGATTTGACATCTCGAAATAGGATTTTTTGGACATGAACGATGTCAATTTTATAAGACGTGGCGTTTCTAGCATTTCAGCATGCGAGAATGTATGTAAACTTTATCGCTTTTGGATAATCGCTTACCTAAGGCGAGAAACTCTTTTCGTGTTAATGAGGCACTAGACTTGACAAGTAGAAGGTATGGAACATTATGAATACAATATATTCCTCCTATATATTATCATTAGTATTACAATCAGACTAGCCCCTGTATTCATTCTTGGTTTAGTTTTAAAGCCTCTTAAGTTCACTAAAACTGCTTAAAAACTCGGCAGAAATTTTCAAAAGGATTATAATAATACCAGCCAAGTGAAATGGCAACTAATTCCAATAGTTATTAAATTAATTTCATATAAAAATTGCACAAGTTTCTGGAGCCTCATAAGCATTGTGAATAATATTTGTCCTTTCTTAAATATCTTTTTAATAATTTTGTCTATTTAAGGGGCAGTTTGGCAGTGAAGAATACAATAAATTGTTACTTAACATCTAAAACATTAATTTAAGTACATTAAATACGTAACATAGATTTGGCTAAGCCTTATTATGGTGATAAATTAATCCTAGAATAAATATACTAAACCTATTGCACAAATAAATAATTGCGGAATATTCAGGCCATATACAGGGCCCGGTTCCTATAAATTACCAATCGATATTGGTTAAAGGTAAGCGTCGTGTTCATGCAAATATTGAAGCTTAATTTTCATAACATAGTTTTTATGTGAGCTGTTGGGCATTGAAAAGAATAATCATAGTAATTTTTTTATACAGGGTTGCAGCGACTTCGACGCGCAACCGTTAACACGGGTACATAATTCTGAACCCTCATGCGTTGATATTTTTCTTCAATTATTTAAAAAAAAAATGCTGTGCCATACATTTTGAGCATTGCACTTTAATTATTACAGGCGAAAAATTACTATGCTAGGCTCTCGCGTCCGGCCCTGGTTCAGGCCATGGTACGGAGCGAGAGGGAATGGCAAGCAGTCACCTCCTTCTGCGAAGCAGTAATGCTCGCGAAGGAGGAGGCGGAGCGCGTGAGGGAGAGGCAATCATTGCGCCCTCACGCCCCTAGTCGCCGCAGGAGGAGACCCTGGGCGTCGGGAGTCGATAGCCGACTCCCGGCCACCGTAGGCGCGGGCTTGCGGACGGCGAGCAATGGGCAGCTCGCCGTCCGGTAAGGACCAGGCCCGGGTCGACGGCGCGTCGTGTTCCACGCGCGCCACAAAGAGATGTCAGCATAATTGACGGGGTCCGATAGGGCCGCTGGCTGCCGGGGTCGCGGATTGTTCGAAAGAGTTATCGTGGCCCTGGCGCACAGGCAACTCAAGGAACACGGGTGGGTTTTAGTCAGTAAGAGTCTGACACGCCCTTCCGCTCCGCCCAGAGCGGGAGAGGTCATTTGATGATTTACCACCCAAAAAAAAAGGGGGGGGGGGGGGGTCTAGATTCATGTCCTGAATTCATGGTTACAGTTTGCACGTCGATGTCCCTGCCGCCCTGTATAGGATCCAGGCTAAAGTTAATAAATAAAATATGGCCTGAATTAGCTGATTCTAGAATACTCGACCTAAGAATAACAAAAGAGCTACATTTTTGCATTGGACTGCAAAGTTATGTTACACAAATTATATTTGCAGTCCTGTAACTACATCAGATTCACACCTGACAATGAAACTAATTAGCCTACAGCAGTACATACAATAATTATATTAAATATTATTTTCCTATAGTCATACTGTGGAGTAAACTCATCCAGCATTCATTTATACAACCTAACTACCCGATTTCACTTTGTGCTTATGAAGACCTTAATTAGGTACAAATAAGTGTGTTAGACATAAATACACATACTTACTAACACTTTTTAACAGAGTAAGGGTTTATAACTAAACCCATTTACACGTCTCCAGTATTTAGTAGAGAAAGTCTTTAGTACAATTTATTCAGTGACATGAACAAGTAAACTACTGACCGGTAGTTTATGTTTGAGTCACTAAACTGTATTACCATAGACGTGTAAACGAGTCTTTAAGGACGAATCTCACTTGTCAGCATGACCCTTCGACTAACATCTAAAAATGGCTGACAAAATATATGAGTTCATTAAGGGGGATGCGCTGAGGTAGACCGCGAAATTCAAAACAACTTACGTTTTTTGCAATTTAGAGGTCACTGTTAGGTGGCTGTGTTGATTAAAATATGATTCACGGCCATAACCAATATGGCTTTACAGAATTATAATCATTAGAATCAGCAATACAAATCCTTAAGTTAGAATTGGGTAATATGAACTTAGAGAGATGTAAGGATGATTTTTATGATTATAATTCTATAAATAAATATTGGATACGGTCGTGAATCATATTTAGATCACCATACAACCTGATATTGACTTGCAAATTGCAAAAAACTTAAGAAAATTTTAAATTCGCGGGCTACCTTGGCGCATCTTCCTGAAGTTGCCTTACTCTGTCGTAACAAACCATCAATTTAAACCCATCAGTCTCGATCTACTGTACCTAAAATTTACTGTAAATGATATACATTTACTTGTGTCTGACACATACAAAAATTGGCTAAATGTAGTGTGTTTTTGCTTCCATGTCTGTTTTAGTAAACAAACATGATGCTAAAATCAGGGGTTTTGGCATCAATGTAACACTAAAATTAGGTATGACGACTGTCTCGATGTAAAGAAAAAAATTAAAACTGTTTTATTAAGTAATAGTTTAGTACAATATAGTACACCATCATGTCGCGTGTGTAAGTCCCATTTTATAGATTTACATTATATACTTTTCTCGAAATCTTAGTATTTATGCCATATATGTTTACAAAAAAGACTCATCTCTTAACACACACTTCACACAAGAGTAATAGGTACAGTACCGTACTCGTTGCAGCAGAGTGCTCTGTTGATGACACTTAGCACTCCGCCCTCATTCGCTCCACAGTAAGGTGATTGTTACACGAAGGTGTACTGGTTGTCTACGGCGCGGATGTCGTGGTGCGCACCGCTGGCGACCAGCAGGGCTTCCAGCTCCGCCCGGCGCATGCGCACGTCACTGCCGTGGGTCACGTCCAACTGGGGAGTATAGTACCCAATAAGTATTGGACAAATAGGCGGAGGTTGATAGTAGAACTGTTTTTAATGATATTTCTTACGAATTTATTAAAGATTGAAGTAGGATAACTAGGTAGGGTAGTGTAATACCCGTGGATACGCCAGGGGTTATGGGTACTACCAATCGTAGTGATATGTCTGACATATTGTGTTGATTTTTTATGTCGTCTTCTTAGCGAGTTATTAGTTTGAAAGCACTACTTTTTCTATTTACATCAACAGCTACGCGGCCAACGAATACAAGCTATATATAAAAGCATAAATATTGTAATAAAAAACTTACCAATAATGAGTATGCTTGCAACACAACACACAGACAAAAAAAAAAACGAAGAAAAAACACAGCAAAATAAAAAACAAAGCCATTCCATAGAATAAAGTTTAATAATAAAAATTTACAACCAAGAAATTAAAATTAAAGCTCGGAAGAACATGATTTTGTACAAATTATAAACAATATAATTATATTCTAAGTTCCATTGTTAGTACATTATATTAACAGTCCATTTGATCAAACTTGAGTTATACGACGATAAATAAATTCTACAACAATTAAGGAATAATTGGGCCCTAGTATGGATGTAATGTTTTACCAATCTCTCAAAGAAACTTAGTTTGCTTTCCAGTGCAATTTTTAATAGATATTTTATAAATAACTTATTAAAATATTAGGAACATTTACTACTATTTATTCTGTAATAAGTTAAAATTACTGGCAGGTCATAAGGGCAGTGTGACATTTTTCAGAGGAAGCCACAAAATATAGCATTTAAAAATAAATAGGTAGGTTTTTTTTTAGAATATGTTTCAAATCTATATTGGTTTTCTTTGCTCACTAGAACCAAACTATTCCTTTGCAAACCCAACTAATTTGGGTATACTAATATTAGATACCTACATAATTGGCATACAATGTTAGCTTCATAACAAATTCAATGAAAATGCAGACGAACTTGTGCTCTACTACACATACAATACGTACTAAGTTTAAATGCGATTATTCAATAGAACATTGTGATTCCTTTACACCTATATCTATATAGGTACTTAAGTATATACCTAATAATATTTTAATTTCATTTATTTTAAATATGACGTATAAATAAATTTACATTTATTGTCATCAATAAATAAAATGCACGTACAGGAATCGTGGGTACAAGAGTAACTAAACTTAATTGTAATGTTGTTCTTAATAATCATATTCAAAAACCGTTTTTAGGTTCTAGTACATAAGACCTATTTTGTTAAAGCTATGAGACGTAGCTATCTTAAATTAAAGCATGATCACCACGTGTTTATTGGCAAAGACTGGCGAACTGTTTTTTTTATAGATTAAGTTCTATTTTACTAATATTGTTTTCTAATGCGTACAAGTGATTCACTTATTGGCCCACGTCTTATGATGATAATCATTTAAAAATGGACCTTAAATACTAACTTTTAAAGTATATTTTTTATTGTCTTCTGGAAAATTTGAGACTATATTTTGGAGTTTTAATAAGTCGTGTGCCATAAATGAGTATGAGAACAAACAATGCTGAGCAAATATAACTACAAGCTACATACTAACAACATCAATAGCAACAAAATATGAACAAACGCTACTAGAAGGCGAAACATTAAAAAGAAAAACACTTCTATGCATAAATATAAAACTCATGCTTCGAAAATAGCATGTTGTGTATAATGTTATACCCACAATGTTGGGTAATATCACCATAACGCTTCTGCTTGAAGCAAAAATGGCATGGAGCAGTATTGAGCCTCAAGTTTCCTAAATCAACGCATTTTAGACCTTAAAGACTTAGCACATATTTTAAAACAAATTTAAGATCCATTGAGTCTAAAGGCCTGTTGATTTAAGTTCAATATTGCCAATTATAATTAGCTTGTGAACCTTTATAGTCTTTGTCTGATTTTAAAGCTTGTAGCAGTAAGGTTCGGTGGGTCAATATGCCTCATTATTAAAACTGATGTACCGTTAATATGACACATCGGGCTGTAGAAAGAGACTGTCACAGACGTATGAGTGACATAGACAACGCTCTACAAGTCCGGACTTTCTCTAAGACTCGATGTGTCATATTTACGGCCTGGTATTGTAGTGTGTCATCAAAAGTGCGTTTGTTTGTGATCAACTTTTATAATCAAGTGAAGATCGATGAATAGGATTTGTGATGATTCTCGATTGTTTACAAAAAACATTGCATGTCTCAGCATTCATTGGTTTAAATTACACAGGCTGAGCCAATGTTTATTACTCGGGTGTTAAAGAATTTGTACTAATCCAAGACATTTTTTAATAAATATCTATTCTCACTGGTATAAAATACATAACTGACTAGCATTTATGCTGGCAGATTAAAAAAAAAAACACAGGCTGAATTACCAAACAATCGAGAACCATAAAGGGCTCTTCCACACATGATTAGGTTTACTTTCAGTTTTGCCAAATATTATAAAAATACATACTGTGTATATGGATGTATGCCCTCACGGCACGCACACGATGGCCGGAGCGAGAACTAATCTTTAAAACCCTGATGAGACTGTTTTGTGTCTGCACACATTCAATTAGGGGCCCATCTGCTAACTTAACTAAAATGCAGTCCCAGCGAAACATTTTATTGAGATTCATTTACGATTCAATACGAAAAACAGAGGCGACACTACTGATTATTGAAATGTTTTTCAACCGTGTTTTTTTATTGTAAAATATCAGATCAATGAATATTCAGTGGAAACCCCTTGGACGTAAACTATTTAATCGTCACTCAAAACGTTTGTTAAAATTTGCAGAATCGTGTTCTAGGAAAAACTAAAGCAGGTTGACCTATCCATGTATGGTACCCAATAATCCTTTAGATAGCTAAGAAACCATTTGTGCGATGCTCACTTGTTGTCTGTTCCCCTCCTGGCAGACGACGTACTCTGTCAGCGTGACGTCAGCAGCGCCGCCCGACTCGAGCGGGATCGGGTTCGCTCGGAAGTGTTCGAGCATGTCGTGCACGTTCGGGAACCAGAGGTGCTGCACCCGACACTGGCCGGTCTCGCTTAGGGTCATACGTAGGTGCTTGGCGCGACCCTGTGGAGTGAGATACGGTGTAACATAAAATAGGATGACTGGTAGAGAATAATGTTTTGCATTCAAGGTTTTGCATTCAATGAGTAAACCGCAGTGTATAGTTAATTTGGGTTCCTTATAGCAATCTACACACCAAACTCGCCGACCCGCCGACATGGAGTCTTCGACACGCGCGGGTAGAAGTCACTGACATGATTCTTTTGAAATAAAGCCACCGGGGCTGTGTCGGCGGGTTTGGTGTGTAGACTGCTTAAGAGAGGCGGCTTGAGTCCAAAAGTATTTTTACCACATGCTTAGTAGTTTTCAAAACAAATAGGTACCTACTATTGAGAGTTTTGATTGGCCATGTACTATCAAATTTTATCCTTGGTCTAGAGCCTAAAATCTCCAACTAGTTACAAATAAAAACATACCCAAGAGTTTGAAGTGGGAAATATCCAATACAAGTCAGAAATCTAAAAAGAAGTTCATCAAAGTTTTTCGACTGAAGATGGCCTATGAAACAGAGTAGTGACTTGCATAAACGTTATCAAATTCTCTCACCTGAAAGTTAAACGTCAGCACATACTCTCCACGTCTTGTCTCACTCTGGCGCACGAGGTAGCATCCATGTCCTGACGCACCGCCTGCCAACACGCACGCCGCTGCCGCCGCCCGGGCCAAGGTGCCGTGGAACCACGGCCATTCGGCAAGCGAGACCCGGGACGATGACTCGCATGCCTCTTCTGCTATTGAACCTGGGGGATGAGGAAATAATCATTATAGCTTTTATTGAAAATACCGATGAAAACATAAGATCGGAGGAATCAGCATAGCGGCAGCGCAGGAATAGTGTTCGTGGCGTTTTGAAGAGACCCATGTCCAGTAGTTGACGTCTTTCCGCTGAGATCATAAACAACGGTTCTTGATGATGCTTCTGGCCCAGAGAGAGACTCATAGATTACTCTCTAATATGTACACATAGTGTGTTAGTATCGTTTGGTAAAAGATTCGCAAACGCGAGAGGACGGTTCTGCCGCCGTTAATGTGCTTTGGGTCAATCCACGATCACTCGGTTCACTCCAAAAGAATAAGGTTCCAAAAGAATGTAAAAATAATATTATAATAATGAGAAAAGCAACACAATGCCCAAAACACGTACTTAACATCACCACAACTACGCCGGTCACTGGTGATTACTTCGTTTAGGAGTCTTACTCCTCGGTACGCACTACACACAATAAAAAAAACAAAACGTAAACGCGCTGTAGTAGACAATAGACTGATCACATACTGTGAGATGACCCCAGTCATCGTGCATGAATGAATACACCTATGAGTCGATACTGTGAATGTCTTGACCGACGTATAAATAAATGCAGTCAATGGTTTGCTCATCAGTTGTCTAACTTCAACTCTGAATGAATGGCGGTCAACTGATTTTCCTTCAGTGGTAGCTATTATTCTCTAAACATAACATCGATATTGAATGAAGAAAAACTAGAATTTATTAATCAGACGGTTTTCCTGGGTATCACGCTAGACGAGAAATTACAATGGGGACCCGATATAAAATCTGTTGCGGGGCGGCTAAGCTCGGCCGCTTATGCTGTTAGGAAGATAAGACAGTTAACAAATGTAGAAACCGCGCGTTTGGTCTATTTTAGCTACTTCCACAGCATTATGTCATAATTATGGCGTGTTATTGTAGGGTCGCGGGCTGCTGACATTGAATCCACTTTCATTTTGCAAAAGAGAACTGTCAGGGCCATTTACAATCTACGTCGCCGTGAATCTCTTAGGGAACTATTTAAAAAGATTTATATTATGACGGTACCCTGCCAATTAATTTATGAAAATATTATGCATGTCAGAAAAAAATATACATCTTTTTAATAAAAATAAGTGATAGACATAATTTTAATACTAGAAATAAAGATAATATAGACCAACCATTTTTCAGATTATAAGCACATACATCTTTTATGGGGTACTTTGTTATATGTTACAATAAAATACCTTGTAATATATTGCAATTAATGAAAGAAAATTTAAAACTCATAAATTAAAAGTACACTTTGTAAACAAGCATATTACAAATTAGAGGATTATATCCTAGATAAGAATGCTTGGAAACTTGCTGGTCCTGCTCCATAGGACAATTTAGAGTCTAGACAAAATCAAACTGGTTGCTAATTTAATTGTTTAAGTAATTTGTATGACCTTGATTTTTACATTCTGTAACTACTTTAACTCACACACAAAATTATTAATTGTTAACATTTTAGAAAAATCATCTAGTTTTCAATATTTGTAAATATGTGAGCGCCATATATCTATCATATAATTATTTTCCTGTCATTGCTGTATATTTAATTCTTTTTACCTATTATGGTATAGTAATGTTATTCTAGGTACATCGTCTTCACGTATAATTATGTAATTAATGTATACATAATATTATAAAACATTTTAAAAGAGTAATTTTGGAGTTTCTTGCCCATTCTTCTCTATACAAAAATACTTTTTGGAAGGGGCAACTAGAATCAATTCTATTCTTTTGTAAATTTTGTCGTTCAAAAGTGCCTTTTTTGTGTGTGAGTGTGTGTGTGTGTGAATGTGTGTGCGTGGTTTTGTGTGTGTGTGTGTGTGTAATAAATAATTTGACTTTGATATTTAAAAAGCGTCGCGATGTAAGCCCGCAACGAAAACAGCCAAAGACTGTGGCTGGAAGTGAATTTTATAGAATACCACTGCTGGATGTTTTAAAACCAACATGTTATTATTCATGAGCATACTGTAAGAATTGACAACAAAGCAATAGCAACATAAGTTAAAACTTGTAACTATGCCAAAAATATACTCTGGCTTTCAATTTCAAAACAATAACAGCTTTAGTAAGATTAATGTGTCATAATTCATTGATATAATACCACCGTGGGGTATTTCCCAACTGTAAAAACCTCTTTCCTTTGTACATATTAGACGAATATTCTGTTTAAGGCCTAAGTAAAAAAGATCATAATGTATTCAAAGACAGGTGCTGACATTTGAAGCTGACATTTGTGTTTTTATAGTTGAAATAGACCCAACCTTACCTATTTTGTAATTTTTCTTCAATATGCGAAAATCTTAATGAAATTTTCATCAAAATAATATTATGTTTCAAGCAGTAGACAAGATATTCGCACCAATCCAGAAATGACTATATAGCAGATACAGTTCAATGGGGCAGCTCTTGATGGATGTTTTGCTGATTTCCATTGAGCAACAGTCTCTAATTTCACTATGGTGATGGTGGTAAGAGAATGTAATCCAAGTTATTTCGATTTTCAGAAACATCTGCCTCACCATAGATAAGGCAACCTAAAATGCTAATCTTATCTAATTGAGGAGTATTGGTGTTTTAGTCCACATTGTTGGTACTGGCAGGCAAGTCCTTCCTCGAGGGTAAGTCGAGCGGCGCATCATAGACAAGGGAACCTAAAAACCTAGACTTACCTAATTCAGCCTCTTCAGGGGTATCAGTAGCTAAGTCAACATTGCTGGAACTTGCAGGCAAGTCCCTCCTCGGGGGCAGGTCAGGCGGCGCTGGCTCGGGCATGCCGGGGAGCGCATCTGGAGGCGGCTGTGTCGTCGGCGGCGAACGCATGCAATACTTGATTGTTGCTAGCCAGGACTTCATATCATCTACATCTGCTGCCTCTATTACGTATTCCATGTTGTTGTCCGCCTGTAACGGAAATGGGGTTATTTATGGTTGAGTTTCCAGTGTAGCCATTGCTGTGTTGAAAAAAATATCCATTTAATAAGGATGGTCAGACCTAGGTATGACTGAAGGAGGGTTCTGGGAGTACTTCCTGATTTATCTTTCCTTTCATTGTTTTAAAGTAGTTATGAGAAAAACCTTTCTTATCAGTCCCTTAACTTAAAAAGAAATTGATTGATTCTGACAATATTAATAGCAAATAAAATATTAAAATAATTATCTAATAAAATATGAATGTACACATTACCTAGTCAAAAGATAATATTTTATTATAGAAAAAACATGATACAAAAAAATTTGGAAATAATTCTATTATAGGTTTATTGTATACAATAAAGATAGCAGCTGTGTATGGCTGACATGACAATATTTAATAGTTATTGTGGCTAATGGTATACTATTGGCACACACTCCTATTTTAACACAAATTTCTATGATGTAGCTGTAACTATGGCTCTCACAGGAAAAATTAGAATTATTACAAACAATGGAAAAAAATACATAACGGGAAAATCTTAAAACATAATTAAGAACTGTTTACTTACAATACCTACTAGAATACATAAGACATCTTATTTATGAATCATTGTAAAATTAATTTGATTTTTAAAATTCTAATTATATTTATTATTCTGTTGATTAAAAGCATGTTTCTCACACTTGGTGAATTAACACTGGAACCATTTATTATGACTAGTAATAGTATTGCAAATAATTAAAACTATTACCTTCAACACAAAAGTATTTTCATGGTCAGGCATCTCTAACGCAGTAGTTTCCCGTGCCTCTGATATGAGGAAACAGAACACCCCACTGCGAGGTTTCTGGGCCTTCGGAGGAGAGTAGAACTCCAGCATGTACCCCCCGACAGTCTTCACCAACGCTAGCCTGCATCTCTCCCACTTCTGAGGACCTCCGGGCTGCTCCAAGCTCTCAGGAGTTAAATAATTTACTAATCCTTCCTTCCTACACTCTACAACTATCTTAGCTAATTTAGTCTTGTTGTGTTTGTTCAGATTTGATGAGAGTTCCACCTCGTCCGAATGTTGCTTGTGAAATAACCCCTTTCCGCGTCTCAGACCCTTAAAAGATAACCTTCGGAAAAATGGTTTGTGCTGCGTTTTTGGCGAGTCCGTGTCCTCTGAGTAGTCACTCTCATCGTGTCCCGTGTGCGTGCCATTAGGAAGCTTGTGCAGAGCTTTCAGCTTCCCGATTTCATACTCGAATTGTTCCGAAAAACATTCAACGAATTTCTTCAGCAGGTCCTTGTGTGAAGGTTGCGGCCGGGCCGTGGGGTCGTTGGCACCGGTCTGTACGTACTGCAAGCAAGCCTTGGCGAAGTCCTGAGCGGCAGCTTTGGCCTGACGCTCGCAGAACTCGACCCATCCGTCGGGATCGCCGTCGGACGGGCCCGCCATGGCAAGCAATTTCTTTAGCAGCTCCACTTGGAAGGCGGATATTTAATACACCACATTAAACACAATAATTAAGCAATGACGATTCACTATTTTTCGGCTTATTACCGAGTTTCATGCCAATTTTGTAATCAAAATAAAATTCACGATGCTATCACAAGTTTTCTCGCGAAAACAAGTTTTGTTGCCATAAACGAAAAATTATGTTTGGTCCGTGTCTCTAATTTAATTATCTATCAATAAAATAAAAATAATGTATATTGATTTAGAGATCATTTTATAGCATTAATATTGTTAATTGATAGGTAGTTTCTTTTCAAATTAGAATAGAAACCTATGATTTTTTTACAAAAAATAAAGGATTTTGTAAAACTAGAGAGCAGCACCAGTCGTATGAAGATTTCTATGATAAGCAATAGATGACGTTGTTTAAAATAGTTTGTGGTGTAAACTATAGATGGAGTCATTACCCATACTCTAACATGAAATATTTTACTGGTCTTCCGTGTCTTTTTACTAAAGTTGAGAATGTTCATTATTTTTCGTAGAAGTATACTACTTGGGAATTGGACCTACTTACGCAAACCGGAATCAACCCGCACAATGACAGTTTTGAGAAAAAGCCGTTTTTTCAAAATTTTGGGTACCTACAATAAAATTGTTTGTTATTTTGAAATTTACAATGTTGTACAAAACAATTTTTTCTATGTTTACAAATTTATTATTGATGAAAATCATTAACATTTTAATAGTAATAAAAAAATAAACTTATTGGTTCCTTTTAGCAAAACTATCTGTGTGTAGGTTGGTTCCTTACCATGCCATAATTTTATACTTAGTAAAAATAAAAAGTCTCGTATTTCTTTAAACATTTCACTGAAAAATAAAAATAAATCTTAAACTCTTAGCTTACATGTAACAAAAATTACAAAAATGTGATAATGTTGAGTAACAAAAATGACCTAAGTAGGTACATAAAATAAATACAATTTTACTTCAAAATCAGGTTGACCCGAAAAACTTTCAAGATCGTCTTCTATTTAAAGAATATATCGTCTTCTTAATGTCTTCATTTTCCACAATCTTCACATAAAAATCGTGCGAGTCTTGCGGAATCAGATGTATCATGCTTTTTTAACATCAATGCTTAAAGCCATATTGAATAAACAACCAACTTTAGACCAAATCAATATAAGGTTCCTTGAATCAGGGCATAGCTTCCTCCGAAATTATTTAGATTTTGGGAAGATAGAATGTGCCTTAAAACGTCACCAGAGGCTCTATAAACCGGATGATTACATTCAGGTTATGAAAACTTGTAAAAAAACGAAACCGATGCATGTACTTACACAGGATAAAAAAAAAGATTTCTTGTCACCGTTGAAGTTAGAAAAGAGTATAATGAATAGAGAGAAAACGACAGATGGAGAGAAACTTTCATGGCATTCTATTACTATACTCTATGCCTATTAAATAAAAATATGGTTCTAGAGGATGAAATGTACAAAATTTACATGAAATTTATTTCAATGAAGATAATTTTAACGCAGTGGATATACCTAAACAAAAATGTTTGTGTTAAGCCGTGTCTCCTGCGCGTGTTTTTTCGAAACATTACACAAAAACATGGAGACAAAGAGGCGTGGCCATACACATTTGTGTATGCGAACACGACGTTTTTGTTTTCCGAGCTGCATGGAAAACATTCCCCGCGCGGGTGAAGAGGGGAAGGGTTTGTTTCATTTTCAACCGCCGCGCGCACGGCGCACTTCTGTCACTGTCAGGCAACACAGGTTTTGAGGTTATAATATTGTCTTGTGAATTTATTTATTTTGCTGTGACATGTGAACAACTTGAACAAGTTGTGGTAAATTGACGATGTATTGGAATAGAGATACTGTTCTTCACTTTTTAAGCTTAATCAGAGAGAGACCTAGGAATGAATAATAATAACCAGAATGCCTAGGCTTCTATTATTCAAGCCCCTATTTAAAGAGGAATTTCTGAATACGCCGCCATCAGATATTCGACCTTGGCAACCAACATCCACATATATAAAATTATAAATGTAGTCAACAATCTATAAATATAATTAACAACAAAATGTTAATAATCTAAAAATATTTTTATACGCAGAAGACAGATTGTGTATGAAAACAAATGTTTATGTATAAGGTTCTTTGTGTAATGTTTCGAAAAAACACGCGAAGGAGACACGGCTTTAAGTAGACAATATTTTGTAATTTTATTGTACACAAAATATAAAACAAACTTCTTTTTCTAAAAAAAAATGTCAGATCATTTCGATCTTTATAGGGTCGATGTCGATAGTAGGTGCATTTTTAAAGCTTTCTGTATACTTATTTCGATTTTGGCAGGTGTGTTTCTGTTTGCATAAGTAGGTCCAATTGTGAAGGGTCACACATGCGAATGCAATGACAGTTTCATACCTAATATCGCACTGACCCCGCGTCCTAACTAGCGTTGCAAAACTTCGGAAGTATTCGGAATAATTCGGAAACATTCAAAAGAATACTTCGATTGGAAGGAATACTACCGCAGCAAAAAAGCAGCGTAAAATAAATATTGTAAGTATGAAGTAGGTAACCTACGTTTATGTTGTACGTAGTTTAAAGTACGTATCTAGGACCTAGTTAAGTAAGTACTTTAAATGTTTTGGTAAAACAAATACTTAGTCGTAAAAAAGATAATTCTTTGTAGAATAGTGTTCAACCGAAATTAATCAATAACTAGTTACTTATTTAAGTAATAAATAAGTAGTGTTCAACCGAAATTAATCAATAGAGATATTTGAAATAATATACAATACTTAATAATTAGATTATCCTTTCTGTTAGGAGGGAGGTACCCTATTATAACATAAATTACTATCTTATAAACTTATTTTAGTATCTAACTTATGTATTTACCTCTCTATCACTTTCACACCTAATAGACCGCATACAAAAACTTATTACATAAGTACATTTATCTAAGTAGATGAAAGAAATATTCGGAAGTTTTCAAATCGTATTATACTCATTTTTATGAATGAACCCGTAGTAATATATAGTCACTGGCATTAACGCCGTCTAGCGGGTAAAAGTAAAAGCTGTAACTGTACAACTTCCGTCGGTAGTGCTCGCCTGCGTGCGCTTTCTGCTGCTGCGGTGACCAAGGTTAGGAAGGTAGGAAGGAAGGAAGATTCGTGAGTATAAATACACAATCACTAACGCGGAACATATGTAATTTGCAATGGTAATTGCGCCGCCATCTCGCGGTCAATAGTCGAACTCTACCAGGTGATCCAATAAGTAGCCTACGTACCCGATGTCGGTCAGCGTGATTATATTATGGCAACTGTGGCATACCACCTCGTGAATCAGCGGTTCATTCTAACTATTCTAATATGTACTTAGCTAAATATTTTCCTTTTAATTCTTCTCGGGGAATAATTCCGAATACTACTCAATACTTCCGAATGTTTCGCGAATAATACGACGGGAATACTTCGGAATAATTCGCTCCGGCAACGCTAGACTCCTAACCAAAAGCGAGAGTAGCGCGAATACGCGATCGTAGCGTTCATAATGTCACTTTTTGTTCGATGAACTGAAACGCGTGGTCGCGGTTATAGAGGGCGCCTTCCAGTGTTTCGTACAAAAAGTTACATAATTATTGCTTTTGCTTAGGACGCGGCCTAAGAAAGACTGTGCACCTGGAGCTCTGACGTAGCTAGACGGGGCCGGGGACACGAGTCGCGACGATCGACCGAGATGATAATTGTGATGCCTTCGACGTCGACACAGTTATTGAGAGACACAGTCGCTAAAAGATAAGAATATATTACTTTACGCTATTGGTCCTTAAATGGTACTCTGCGGAAGCATTCGAAATGGGTGGCTGGAGTTGGTAATGAAGATATTGATCTTTTTCTACAGAAGGGAGTTAATTTGAAATGGGAATGAGCAAACAACAAGAAATCAAATCAATTTTCAGCACAAATTATAACCGTACGCGTACATACATTACGAAAATATTACTTGTTTGTAGACGCTAATATATATTATTAAATATATAAAAATGAATCCCTATTTCCCTTGGTCACGCCATCACGCGTGAACGGCTGGACCGATTTCACGTTTTTTTTTTTGTTGTTATCGTTATTGTCAGGAGAAGGATCTTATGAAATAAAAAAATAAGGAAGTTGATCGGAACGTTACAAAATTTAAGAAAACTTAACGCCAATATTAATTTTACATAACTGTCAGTTGTTTGAAATAACTGTCAGCGATTGACAGAATGCACGCTGCATATATCGTTTAACACAGATGGATCGGTTGATAAATGAGTCGATTGTTTTTAGTTTTAGTCATTAGTCAAAACTAAAACTAAACGACATATGACATTCATAGTTAAGGCAGGACAACGTCTGTCGGGTCAGATTGTATATAAATAAATGAGTGTACCTACCTAGTTCCTGAACATCATCAGATTACTGGATAGCTTTTAACCAATAGCAGTGGTGGCCCAGTGGTAACGGCACCACTTCTAGTTCGAACCGGGTTCAGCCTGGGTTTGAACCATAAGTCCTTAATTTGTTTAATTTATTTCATCAACACTGCCGATGTCACATTTCCTAGAACCAAAAATTCTACCATTCTACCAGCTACCATTTTACCATTATATCTACTGTTCTACCAGCCCGCAATGGACACGCTCTCTCACAGAGAAGAGGCCTAAGTTCCATCAGCGGGAATTATAATATAGGATGATTGGCAGATTAATTGGATTGATGGGTTGGCAGGAATAAACAAAACGCGTAAGTACCTACTTACCCAAATGAAAACAGGTCCAACGAAATGCTATTGAGCTGCGTTCATCCAATTTCAATACAAATTCAGAAAGTTTAACTACAAGTTCATGGCAGAAAGTAAAGGCTAGGTGCCCTCAGAAATTAATAAAAATACTCCAGAGCGTCCAGAAATACCCAAGGACCACTTACATGCGTCATCGGCATCAGATCTTTTCTCATAAACCCCGTCTAGCGTCGATCGTAAAGTGTGCGCGCTCGTCTCTGTCAAATTTCCAATAATCTTATTTTGGCGCGCATCACGCACCCCGATGACGGATATATGGGAGCCATCTTGCGAACGACGCGCATGCGCCCGGCCGTTCACCTGAACCGCGACGATAGTTTTACGACATCCCTCTATATTTTGCGATGATAAAAATAATAGTAACACCTTGACCACGGAATGAATATCGGTCAAATTGTTACGTTTTAGTGTAACACAGAGAGCGAAGTTGAATCATAGTTTTGCTCGTAATTTTGTGGGTATGGTAGGTAACAGTACTATTGCCTAATTTTATTGGGTTAACCAATCTTCAATTAATTCTGCAGGCTGCTGTCCTTTCAACGACCTGTATTCAGCTACCTACATTTGGTTGGACAGAAACCTTAGGGAAAATATGTTAGGAGCAGGAGTTTTAAAAGTGGAGCTTTTTCATGCATATTTTCCCTAACTTTAGGATCTAAGGTATCCTAAGGTTGATGACGTTATAAATTCGTGATTCCTATCCATGTGTCACCTTATTTCTTACAGAAATACATCTTATTTACCTGAAAAAATATTGTTAATTTATTTTCAAATCTGGAAAATCAGTCGTGGACTCGTGCGTTTTTGATTTCTGATGCATCGTCAAAATTATACACAAGAACGATTTTTAAATTAATCACTCGTTTCACTAATTTAATTGAATCAGAATGATACTGGAAACAATTTTATGTATGCAGTTCACACATGTTAGAATGCGATGTAGGTAAGTATAAAAAACCTTTAGTTTTTGAATCAATCAAAACTTTCAGGCTTCCCGTTTTTTTCGAAATTGCTACCTACTTCAGATTTACAATACCGAAGAATACCTACTTAAACTTGAAGGTAGTTACTGTAGAGATTTTGTCCGGTTGGCTGTGAGAAACTACCTTCACGAATATTTTCTGGGAACTTGAAGGCACAATATTATGATAAACACTATTTTCATATTTAGAAGATTAGAATAATAGTAGACTTTTAGGCCCACTTGCACCGCCAATCACTAAATACGTTTAGCGATAAAAGAGTTTAAAACATAATTCTGTTTCTGTCAAATGTTTGAAGATGACAGAGACAGAATGATGTCTAAAACTCGTTTAGCGCTAAATTTGTATAGTGATTGGCGGTGCAAGTGGGTTTTAGTAGTGGTGATGTAGCATGGAGAGCTGACAGAGCACGTCATCAAGATAAGTAGACTGATTTGATTGAAATGATTTACTACATCTTTTATTATTCGACCCGGTATTGTAAGCGCCAGTTCATCAGAATGTGAATATCTTTTTCTTTTAATCCTTTTCTGACATTTTCTTTTAACATTTTACGTTATTCTCTCTATATTATTATTTCTGAGATTTTTTTCTTTTGAAGAGGCTGTTTGGAAAACAAAATTAGCCGCGCGCTCACTCTTGCGCCGCTTTACGATCTCTTCCAGTAAACAAACGCTACTGTTTCGTGTTTACAGAGAAAGTTTTGTTACAATAGGGTATCCATGTTTAGGATACTGATCTGTAGGGACTGCATCATAACAGTGTATACAATGATAGTAGGTACCTGAACTAAATACCAATATTGCTGGGGATAGGGTTTCCCTTATATTGCTACCTGCAAGTTGCTGCGAAAAGCGCAGAACCGGGTTTTTTGGCCCGCAATACCCGGTTCTGTGATTTTCGCATCATGTCTGTCCTATCCCCGCATTTCCCAGGTTGTTCAGGTTGTCAGTCTATCTAGCCATGTATGCATGCATGCTTCTATGAATCTGATAATGCTTTACAAAAATGAAGTGAAGAGCGTTACAAACATACACATAACATCACGCCTGTATTCCCCGAAGGGTTAGGCAGAGGTGTACCTATAGAAGGTACATCCACATTTCATCAGTTATGTGTAAGTTCCATGAAATAGGGGGCGAGCCTATTGCCATCAACCGGGCACCCCGCACATCATCAACAACAACATCTGCACCCCGAGCTGCTACTAAGAAATTCCAGATGGAAAAACCCAGTAACACTTAAGCCCACATGACCCGCCAATCACTAAACAGGTTTAGCGCTAAACGTGTTTAGTGATTAGCGATGCAAGTGGGCCTTAGCGTTAAAAAGGTCCTGAAAATGATGATATACTTTAGTAAAAATCACAAACACGGGGTGTGGGAAGACTTATGCACCTATCCACTATGGTCCTTTGATATCTAGGAATAATCTTCCAACGTCAGGCCATGCAGGCTAACCTTTAGGTAATCCTCAAACTGCAAGCAAAGCGATCCCCACACATCAAGACACTTGGCTAATTTTAGTGTAAAGTGTATTGATGTACCCATATAGGTACTGTAACAAGATCAATAAACAAAAGACGTATGTATCAATAATAATATAATTATTTCTATTAATGAGGCTAAGTACCTATTCGACGTCTAGAAGCGCGCTGTCAGCTCTTCAATCTGATCCTCCACTCTTTTTATATCCTTGTTTTTACCATTGCCACTCGAAAAAGGGCATTTGATTCATCGATAACAGTGAATAAAACTCTCTTTTGGTCACTGAGTGAATAAAAACATTTTGAATTTGGAACAAGCACGAATTATACGAATTATTTACAAAAAATAAATAAAACGTGCTGAAAGTACCTACTGGCTGGCTAAATGGAGTTATTCCATAGAGGTACACAATTAAATTAAATAAAAAATATCGTACTCAAATCGAAAACTGTTCTAATTTCAGTAAACATTTTTAATGTTTGTGTTCCTTTCTTTGTCTTAATCTTTTAATTGTTCTCATACTACCGATTACATAATTAAATGTGATAAATATAAAATATAAATACTATACTACTATTTATTTTCGTGCACTTAATGGTAAAAAGTAGAGTAAACAATACGTGAAAAAAAAAAACTCGGTCCTTGTTTCCCTCGCTCCGTTCAAGATTCTAATCTAGAATCCTTTGCTGCTCTCGGGATCCAACTTAATTCCCTTTTTTTTCACTTGTTGTATTACTATTATGTCATTATAAATGGATCAACATATAAAATATTCGTGGAGGGTGGTTGTCAAAGGCAACCAGACAAAACCTCTACTATTCTATGGGACTTTAGGTACCTATCTTATGTAATATCAGAATACCTAACGAATGTTTATCTCAGTGAAGCAGCTGGAGAAAACTGGTAAATTAATTGACATTTCTGAAAACAATAATATTTTTCTTTATTTACGATAAATGGTGGTGGCGGTGTCTCCATAAACATGTCTTAATTTATCAAAACTTCTTTAAAATACATGTCCCAACTTTTCAAAAGCACGTAGTCTTACTACGAAGCCGTTTTTCGGACAGTGCATCCGGCGCAGGAGAGGCCGCTGACAGACAAACGCTTGCAGGAAGACCGCGTCGTTAGCGCTGTCGTCGCCTGCGCACTAAACTTAAATAAAACCAGTGCTCAGTTAGCTCGCGAGTGGTTTTTCACTGCATAGATGTGAGCACTTTATTTCGTGATGTTTTTGTATATGAAAGTGTTTGAAGTTGTGGTTTGGGAAAAAGAGTTTTTAAACCAAATAAGGGCTTAAACAAATTAGTAATAATAATAAAACTGTTATTTCAGACAGAGTAATTAAGAAAAGTATTAGAACAAAAAAAAAAACAGAGTTAGGTACTTATCTACATAAAATAAGAAAATGGGTCGGAAATCGTACCAGTAAATAACTTCTTTGTTTTCCTGGAATAAACAGCTTTCAAATATCTCAAGAATTATTTAAGGCTCGTTTTGGAACAAATTGTCTCCAAGAATAGGTGTCTCAACGACCTAGACTCAGACGCATACGCACGTGAGTTCAACGACTAGACTCAGTACATCTTGACAAATGACCCGTTGCCACACCACACATTAATTCTTTGCATTCAATACCCAAATAGACTGGTACATTAAACAACCTATTAACTGGTGATTTGTTTTATTTTTTAATCGAACTCTTTGGTACCATGCGTGGGATGATCTTTGTGCACGGTGAAACTCCACCTATTATAAGCCCATCTCTTTCACACTCCCCTCTTCAGGCTCGTTAGAGTGAGAGAAGAACATGTAAGTCACGCCTACAGTTTAAAAAAGCTTTTCTCCTGACTGAAAATATTAACAAAATATCGAATATTAGAGATAATAGTATAAAATATTATGAATTATTATGTTGTTATGTTTCGGTCAGATATCATTCGACAGCATTGTTTCGAATAAAAAATAATGTGATAATAAAAATAAATTAGGTCCGTGAAATATTTTTATAATGTTCGTCATTTACATGGTTCTTTTTTTAAATGGCCGATGTTCTGGATGTATCATAACATTCATAACTGCTTATATTAAATTGTATGTCAATAATTCTTTTTATTTAAAAAATTACTCAGGTTTTTGTGTTTCTTAAAGAAATATCTCTTGGACGTGCCAACCAATGTTACTGATATATTTTTTTACAGAATCTAAAATGCCAAGTTATTATTACAAGGTATCAGAGAAAGAAACGATACTGAACAAAATATAGGTCCAAATAAAATATCAAGACATAGCGACGTGAGGCCGGTTTCGTAAACATGTGGGCACTTACAGAGGTGTAGTTTAGTTCTAGATTGGGTTGTAAATGTGTGCGTGTGAGCGGTATGCACAGAGCAAAGTATAGTTTTTCATGCTTCACTGTATTGTTCGCAGCACAATGGCTTGATTTTTTATTTGGTCTGAGGGTGGTACAAGGTAATTTAAAGCAGTTTACCTTTGCGATTAAAATTTACTTTCGGTGAAAATATTTATGTGTAGGTATCCAAAGTAAACTAAAAATTCGAAAGCTGTAATAAAAAAAAAAACATTGTTTAAATGAAAAATGCTGGTCTTCTTTTCGGAATTATAACAACTTCAGGATGCGTCGGCGCGCGGCGCAGGTGTAAGGTTTTGAATTCCACTAAATGTTTGTAAGTACCTATCTACAATCTTTTCTTTTGTGCAGTTTCTTACTGTGTATTCTCGATTTTCTGATCAATAAGTATGTAGTATAATATTTACACTTGTAGAAATCCAAAAACACTACCTAACGAAATTTTACTTCCGGTCTGTTATCAATCATTTAAATATTTGCTACGAGAAGTCGTAGCCGCGTAGCGATCGTAGCGTGATCGTAGCAATTTATAAATTCATTTTTTATTTCATTTCTTCTACGTTTTTTTTAAAATAAAAGTTATTGAGTACTTGTACCCTATTTTTTTAATTTCATAGAATGTAAATGGTGATGAGTATAGTGGACTACTGCTGTAAAATATTTTTGTGTAGGTATTCTAACTGTCAATTTTGTCCACCGGTATGTTTTCTCTCGTGCTTACAACAAAGTAAAAATTGGTGCCACGGTAACCTTGGTGGTTTAGAAATCTGTATTTAGATACAAAATTATCTATACCTATGGCTTTTACCACCATTTTACAATTTGTTATGGAATTTCGATAGAGACAGATCAATTATCATCACTCTTTTTCCCTTATTCTAATTTATTTTAGGTGGGCGCAGCATGGCTTCTTTGTCTTCCATGCTTCTATTAGTGCTCACGCGCACTAGCCAGCCAAGTAGCAACAGCCAGGCTGCGGCAGCCAGAATATTGAGAAAATTCTTGGCTACCAAGTGCGCGCCTTTTTTTTTTCTTTTCAGGTTGGAAAATCCTCATGGATGTCCTACGCCCTGGGGAGGCAGAGGGGTCTGTCAAACTCTTACTAACTTAAAACCACCCTGGTGTTCCGTCTCACACCTACGCCGACGGTTGTGGGAACGTACGATTCTTCCGCAACCCCCGACTGGTGCCGGTCACTTCTGGTCGAGCGGGGGGAGTGAGGTGTTTGACTCCCCCCGCGACATCGAAGAGGGCCGCGCGTGGAACACTACGCGCCGCCATCGCCACCTCGGGTCCCTGCGGGTCGGGGTGCGCGCCTGCCCTTAGTCATTATCTCAGAAGTCACCTCGTTTCAATCCATATCATCTTTCACACAGGCCATGGTCTCTTATCAACCAAATCTCATATTATTTATGCCCCATAATTCAAGAAAAAAAGTGAGTGTTGCTTCCATATTAATATCTAAGAACCTAGAACCAATACATTATGTTGTTTACTCTTAGCATTCCTACCTGTGAATCAGTAGCTGCGCTGAAGTGGCACAGTGTTTACCGCTCGAATTGATCAACGATCTCGCTCAGATAAACAGAGTTCACACACTTATGCGTTGAGAGATTGCTTGTTAGAAAAACTATAGGCTACATACTAAAGCTGGGAATGCACTGGGGGTTGTGAATCTTGTTTTTTAGTACATAATATAACGCCTGTATGCCCCGAGAGGTTAGGCAGACGTGTACCTATAGTACACCCACATTTCGCCGGTTATATTTTTAAGTCCCATGTAATAGGGGGCGAGCTTATTGCTATCAACCGGGCCCGAATCCAGACTCCGGGCTGCTACTGAGAAATACCAGATGGAAAACCGAATAACTTTTTGCTCGACCTGGGAATCAAACCCAGGACCATACTCTGCAGTAGCGCCTGTGAGCACTAGACCAGCTAGGGTTGATTTTTGTAGTTCGTGTTTTTACTGTTTTCTTTCTCAGAATTCACGTGTATTTATTTATTTAACCATTTATGTAGGTACACACATTTATACAGACAGGAAGAAAGGAACAGAAAAATACGTACAAAGGTGATGCTTATTTCTAAAGAAATCTTTTCCAGCATACCTGCGATAGGAGAGTATATTAAAAGAGATGTAGATAGCGTGTGTAAGAGTAGCAGGGAAGACGAAAAAAAAAAACGAAAAATAAGTGTTAATATTGTTAATTGGTTTGGTTTGTATGTATATGAATTGTAAATTAAAGAGTTAAGTAGAAGAAAGATAAGATGCATCTTGCAAAAAGAAACGAGTTCGGTACCGTGAAATGGGGCTAGCAAAACAGTTTTTGTTTTAAACTATGGTCACAGTGATTTCAAGTACCTACCTAGTTTGAGTCCGCGTATCACTGGTCAGTTTCAAAATAAGAAGCTAATTTTTTTTTGTTTAAAGGTTTGGCTTTTCGTGACCGCCAGTAACAAAAGTACCGTACTATTGTTTCATTGAAATAATTACCAAGAAACTCAAGTTAACATAGGTAAAATGATGTGTAATATAGGACAACCATCAACGCATTTGTTAAACAGTTAAACATCGACATCGCGTGAAACCAATGTACCTAACTAATGCTGTAAATACTGGGATAATTATTACACATAAGCTCTGACAGCTTTGTTTATTTGTATTTAAGGAACCATATCAAAGGATTGCTATACATCCTTTGTTGTAAATGGAGAAACAAAGGAACACTTGCACTTGCTTGCTAGCCCGCATTCGGGTAGCTGATTGACTTTAACTGAGTTCGAGTAAGTAAAGTACCAGACAAATTAATTACACAGACACCCCTGAAGATAAAGCTTGATAAAGTTGACGGAACACCGCTTACTCGTTCATTTATCTTCACTTAATCGTTCGCCAGATTCTAGGCATTCGAATTTTAAAGAAGGACTTTGTAATTGTATAAAAAACTTTGAACTTAGGTACATAAAAATAGTTATAAGCTTATTATTCGTCTATTTCTGGAAGTTTGGTGCATAAGATAGACGTACCAGAAGTATTTAGAATGATGTACATCATTCTTAATAATCTGTTTTGACTTTGAGCTCACTTGTTAGTGGCTTTCCATTACATAATATTCTTTTTCACAATATATTCATAAAATCAGCAGACATTGTTACTTATTTATGGTTTTGTTGTAAGTATTGTAACATTGCGTTTTTATGCAGATTTGAGTAACTGTTATTGACTTGGATAGCTTGGAACCTTGGCTATTTTCACGTCGTATTTAAGAGCACGATTTTATATTTCGAATGTGGGTGTAATTTACATTATTATTGAAAGAAAGAAAGAAAGAAAATGTAGTTATCGGGAATCGCACAGGATTATCACAAGCTAAACTAAACAAATTCATAAAAACAAAAAAAAAACAAAACAAAAGTAAAATGAAAATAACAACAGAAAGTCCTGTACGATGCCCAAAGACCCCTATCTCAGCATGATGCTGCGACATTTAAAAATAAGCGTCGCAGCGCTGGTATTCTGATCTGATGTCATATTGCATAGTTTCATTGTCGTTTCCCAGATGCTGTTTCAATACTTGTACCTAATGTACACAGTACTACTCCAAACATGGCCAACCACCAGTAGCTTAGTTATAGTACCCACTAACTTATCATAGTTACAATTTCTAAGAATGAACTTGGCTTTTACAAAGCTACGTGAAAAATACACCTAATAATTTTATGTGCATAATTAATGTTGTCTGCAGGTAGATAACAGGAGAAAATATGGCCAATATGCAACGATACAGTGTTGTCTTGATTTTAAATATAACTTAGACTCAACAAACACCTCTGGATAATTTCACGAATCGAGTGGGCTTGAATAGGTACATAAGCTTAGACTTTAATCAAAACGTACATCGTCGATAACATTCCTCTACCTACTGTTTCAGGTAACGTCGAACCAACAAACAGTGCAGTACATAATTCAGATGAAAATAAATAAAGTGCTGTGGGAATGAAAGCTCTCGCGATTGGGCGGTGGGCGGAGCGGGGCGGGCTCGGCGCTGGCGACGCGCGCCGACGACAGAAGCGTTCTCCTCGCGCCGCCGTCTGCGCGCGCGCATAACTTGATTAACGCACAGAAAACTGATTTATTGTGTCGCGTTGAAAAAATAATCGGCCGCCGGTGAAGAAATGTGATGGAGGGACAAGAGTGGCGGGGCGAATGGCAGCAGCCGCGCCAACTCGATGGTCAGTGAGTGATCCTGTGTGTCTGCTTGTCTTTTGTGCCGATTGATGGAGATCCAATAAGAGAAGTCCTGGCTCTTGAACCGGTAAATTGCCTTTGTTTTGTCAAAGTCCTGGTTGAGAGAAAGAGGGTAAAGTTCAGTTGAGTTACAGTGAAAGATTTAGTTTGTTGAAGAAGAGAAAAAGTAAAGTTCTATCTATGTTCTTGCTCTTCCTTGTGTATTATGTGTAACATCGAAAAACAACTGAGACCCGACGAAAATACATAATCTAAGTCCATGTTCTGTTAAAGTTTAAAAAAGTTCAGTGTTGTCCAATTTGTGAAGATTTCTTTCACTCGCCACTGTGACGGTATTAAGGTATTTTTTGTTAATTCTTGAAAAAGTTAAAAACCTCTTGACTGGACCCTCCAAGTCGTCGGCACAAAATATTTGCTCTAACTTTTTGCATTCATAGTGACTTGCATGAATTTAATTACCTACGGAGAAGACATAATTATGCAAGGATGTCAAATTCTTTACATTTCCAGCATTCCATGATAAAACTAATGGTATTTTTGAAAATAGTTGTCCTGTTGATAAAATAGATAACCCAATTTGTGAAGCCGTTATTTATAATTGTTGGTTTAAAGATGTGTGTTTGTAATCTGTTCAATAGTTAAAAGAAGGTATTACTTAGAAAATTCTACCAACAAATAAATAAATTGACGACAAAAAATTGTCTCTGAAAAGTTTGTGAAGTTCCTGTAATTTATAAAACAATTGCACATTTTTTAAATTTCTTGGCTAAATATCTTTCAGTTAAGTTACTTTATTTATGAAAACTATTAACGACACTGAAGACAAAAAAAACTCAAAACAAATTCTACACATACATATCTTTAGTCTTATAAGGCGAAAAACAAGCTCCCCAACAATTCACAGTCCCTGGTATGTATGACTCAAATCGTTCACGTTCCCATCGCTCTTCTGTGATAGTGTTCATTCATCTATCCGTCAGCAGCGTGGCTGCGATCGACGCGGGACCGACGATTGACACCCAACCATGTCGCACCAGCTTTCAGATCTTTAAGCCCACAATTTTAGCCTCTCTTTTTGTCTCGCGGACATTTTGTGGCTGGCTCGGATAATGTTCGAATTTCAAATCGGTCGCGAGCTTTGTAACAGCAAGATCAAAAGTTTCATTTCAAATGATTGAACGATTGTTGAGTGAGGACTGTTACTAAAAAGTATTAGTAAATATTTTGTCGGAATTGTTTTCAGAACTGTACCTATGAAAATAAGCTATTATGTGAACGATAGTTTCATGTATTATGACTATAATTTCTTAAATTGTCTCCTTTTGATAGCAGACAGGTTTCGATTTTATAAAAAAAATAACTATACTTATAAGTAGGTGCACCTACTAAACTGAAGATTATAACATCAGGCGTCCTACCGACTGATCATCAAAATGTATGCTTCTACCCACCCAATTTGGTCGGAGGCGCAACAACGTGTCCTCTCGGCCTCTTTACGGCCTTTTTCCGCTAAATCCATTGTTTGTTAGGTTATTTACATTATCCAGTTGGACATTACAAAAATGTTTTACCATAAAATTTAGTGTCACGTTGTATCACACAGTTACATTAGTTACTTATCATCCTCCTGCCTTAATTTCGAAATTATTTGGGGTCCATACATCTACAACAGCCTTCATCTCATTATTCACCCCCTTTCATACCATGTTTCATATCCCGTATCCTTTTATAGCTGGCAATCCACATGGTCTCCATTGTTACTTTAGTATTTCTCAATTTTATAGCTGGCCGTCGCACGATGGGTGGACAATGTTTGACGGCCAGCTATAAAATTGTCTTTTTGTTCCATTATCCTACGCCATTTGTTCTGTTTTTAAAACAATAAAGCGAGGAGCACACCGTCCAAAACATGTCAATCTAGATTGATGACACGCCAGGGGTGGGCAACATTTTTTGTGGTAATTAACCGACGCCCGGCGGACGTGAAAAAACTTCAATGCTACTTGACTTGAATACTTCCAATTCGACCATTTTGTTATTTCAAAGGTTACTAATTACTGTTAGTTTAGTTTTATTTTTGGTTTGGACATAATTATGTATTAATTTTTTTTTGTGCAAATGTTTAACTTATGTTTTCCGTAAAATTCCTAATGATTAATTCTATAATATGGAATATTCGGGCATATTTATTTTTCCGAAATATGCTTTTAGGAAGCGAGGTTTCAAAGAAATAAGGTTTCTTGTATTCGAATTAACCTGAATACCTACAACTATAAGCTTACTGACTCATATAATAAATAATGCAAGAGTTTCCGAATGGGTTCTTGAGCGTTTCTCTTATAAAGCAGATTCCAATAACAAATCATAGACAGAATTGGTTTGTGTCGGGATAAAAAAAAAAAAAAAAAACTGTGCGGAATAGTTACCTGAAAACAGAATCATCAACTGCTAACGAGGCATCATCACTACCCACCTTTTCAGAAAAATATAAATAATATAATGAATCAGCAGGTTAGATGAATGGTTTCCCTAATAAATATCGTTTACAAGAATTTAAAGAAGATATAGATTTTCCGGTACCTATTTATTGTGTCGTAAACGTTTATGTGTGTGACGAGAAATGGTTTGACATTCTACTGAAATGTTTTTCTATAGTATCTACCTCTTATTACACAATTTATTTTAAAATAAAATACTTCAGAATCAATTCAACTGATTAAAAAAAAAAGTATTTCGACAAAAGTTATAAAATTAACAGGATCAATAAATAAATAAAAATAATAAATAGGGGTTTAAATATTCATAGTGCTAAGGGGTTTAAATAGCGCTAAAAGTCAATAGAGAAAACAGTACGCTAAGCACTTAAATTCAAAGCATTTGTAGCATACAGCCAGTGGCGTAACTATAGGGTGGCAGGGCTGGCAAAATGCCACGGGCCCACGGCCCGACGGGGCCCCCGGCCCGAGAGGCCCCGGCCTCAGCGGCCGCGAGCTCAGAATTAACCTAACATTTTTAACAAAATTTAGTAAAAATTATATATGTTATTAAGTACTTAAAATCAATTAATGAACTATGAGACAAGACAGGCTACGTAACTTAGCTATTCTGTAACTTAACTATTGAAAATTCTATGGCCCGATCTTTAAATTTTGATGATGTTTTTGATACTTTTGCGGAACAGAAAGCTCGGAGAAAAGAATTTTATTAATAAATATGTATATTGTTATTTTATTATAAATATTTACATAATACCTATGCTTTTGAAAATTAATTTTACTATATATTTAACTAAAATGCACACAGTAATACTGTTGGGTCACTACTTCAGTGATTTATTAAAATCAAATTAAAAGGTGACGATTTTTACTGGGCCCCATCCAATGAATTTGCCACGGGCCTCAGATGGTATAGTTACGCCACTGCATACAGCATGATTTTTACAAAATTAATATGAGCAAACAAAGAAAATACAGTTGATACCGATATTTCTTCGACCGTAAAGTTATCTAAAGTCGCAGAAATATTCCATAAACGAAAAGGACGATAAGCAACTGCCGCTAATTTGTCAGATTATTGCCTGGCAACTGAGACAGACTTCCTAACACTCCAAGTCTTTAAAACACACATATCATAAGCACCCAACCCTACCCACCTCAATGTTCAAGCGTTTCATAAATCTTGTAGAACACTCCAAGGAGACGTGCCACTCCAGACCGTCACACGTGGTCCCAATGATAAACGTATTGATTATTATTGCAAAAACTGTAATGTAAACTAAAGATCATTAAGAGCTTCAGGGAATTGTGAAGCAGTAGGTTATGAATTAATTACATCCGGGTCGTAACAATAGGATGGGTTGAATTTGGAAGATTATAAGCTTAGACGGAAAGATCAGTAACAAACTGAGAAACAAACTTTTTGGCGGCACGGTTGGCGCAGTGGTTAAGCGATTGACTGCCGCGTTGCGTGTCGCGGGTTCGATTCGCGCACAGAACAAATATTTGTATGATCTACAAGTAGTTGTTCCGGGTCTGGCTGTTTGTGTATGAGAGTTTGAATGTTTGTAAACGCACCCACAATACAGGAGAAATTCCGAGTGTGGGGCAAAGTTTAAAAAAAAAAAAGAAAAAAAATACTGACCAACTGACTGGTGACAAACTTACAAAGTATGGAGTTATTTGTTTTGCTGAAAATCCAAATGAAAATATGTATTGAAATGAAGACAAATTATGATATTGAATTGGATCATCCATCTAATTTAGTAAACAAATGAACACAGATGAATTTTGCGGGAGATGATAACATACAGTTTTGCACAAATTACAAAGCAGGTTTCCATCTCAATAAGTTACATTAACTGGGCTGAAAAACTATTTCTAAAGATAGGTACCCAAAAATACAAATTGCAAATCCGAAAATGTAGACAGATTTACGATGTTCTAACTGTAAATCTTTTACAAGGGGGAAAAAAAGTTAACACATTGCAGCCTTATCGCCTACACGTGGGCCTTATCTTATCGATGATTTTTGTTTTACAACCCTTATGTCGATACCTTTCTCCTAAACTTGACGTTAACATTATCTTGTGCAATTTGTCCTCTAAAAATAGATTTTTCCTCAGTCAAGACATTGGTTTACGAACGAAATTTTTTCTGGTTTGTAGATGCTCTTAAAGCGTAACACAACCCACAATAAGGTTGTGAAATTTTAGTTTTCTTTTGACTGACTGACGGACTGTTGCTCTTTCTAATCTTGATCTTATTTTGCATTTTTTATCTTTTCGCATATAAAACTTTTTGGAATAAAACATGGTTCACTCAATCATTAGTTTAAATCTTGGAGCAGAAATGAATTATGGTAGAGTTATTACGACGATAACAATCACGATGATTGAATAGTAAACGGAAACAATAAATTCAAAACTCAAAATAATCATAAACACGAAGGTGTAAAAGCTCTCACAAACATCTTAATCGGACCACCTACATAACGCAATATCAATCACTAATCCACCGTTGACACGCCCTTTCAAATTCTCACGGCTCACAAACAAACCATCTATTTTGAGTGCTCGGAAAAAAATATGAAACAAAAAATATACAGGATTACGAGAGCTCATAATGAAAACAAACAATTGGGGCATAAGTCATGATACGACGGACGGTGGCGGCCGCAGCTGGGAGGATATTCTCGAGATGTGGAATAAAGTCGCGAGATGATTGAAATATGAATAGAATTAAAATTCACATGTGGCTTGTAACGAAATGTGATCGAAACTTTAAATGAATATGTTATTGATGAAATGATTAGCATACCAAAACTTATAAATGTAGTTGGGCATTTAGCAGGAAACAATTTTGTGTAGACTGACGCTATTTAGGTACCCTAAATTCATAAATTGCAAAATGGTGGGTAGCTACAGGGCATATGGGACATAAAAATGGGTAAAGGGCTGAAGGACATAGATATGCTTACAACATTCTGAATGTTAAAATATCTAATTAATGGTTTTGATTATCCTTCTGTTCTTATCCAAGAACGGTGCATGTTTTTTCTTCTTCTAAACTTCTCAATCGGCCGTCATTTCAATTATTAAACCCATTCTTCTTTAATACTCCGTAAACCATTCCTGTTTTTTTGGACTTCTCTTACTCCTATATCCATTTACATTCGTATTTAAAACAACTCAAATTTTATGTCGAATATTATATTAAAAACAAATCATCAGCATCGCCGCACCTTTGAGAATGGTTCCCTCAGTCACAGCTAATTTAGATTTAACTCTCACGCACTTCTCATGATTTACCAAGAATTTATTATTATCCTTAACGTTTAGCCCTGCTTTAGCACATTTTACTTTTATTGCGGCGTGATGATTAACTTTGAAGTCTTCATTAATAACTCCATGGGTCATATTATAAGAGATTAATTCCAAATATAGTCCAAATTAGAGAGAAAGGTAGCTACTGGAATAATAAAGACTAATTTGATTGGATGACATTCCAATGCAGAGTTTTTCAACATTATCTTCATCTTTCTTAGCTTACCCATTGTAACTGGCACTTACTTACTTACTTAAATTAGGTGACGTATTTGTTTCATTGTGTTCGTCATGTTTGAAAACACGACATGTGTCACCGTTAAGTATTACTTCAGGTGAACTTGGTCAGCAGAATGATATTTCAATCAAATGTCAAGTAGTTTTTGAAAATCACTGTCTGGAAATAAGAACACCATTTTTATTATTTAATTGCTTTCATCACTAAAGATTGTTCTGTATCCATAACGTGTTTCATATTCAACAACGAATCGTATAATTACAGTCACCCATAAATTTATTATAAACGAAATTACGTTCCTATTCAAAATTCTCATAAAACTATTTGTTTTCTCTATCAATAATAAAAACAGTGTGAAGAAATTTATAAATTTTTGTTTGTTTTGTTAAATTTTGTAGGAAACATGATTAAAATCACAAAGGAATAGTGTTATAATGTATTGTAGCGCTGAAACCCCGTTCGTCTTCGGTACAGCGCGATATAGCATCGTAAGTAAAATAAACAACGGCTCCGTCGTTTGTTTGTTTTCGTAATATTTTAATTTTGAACGTGTTTGTTATAAGCGCCTCGTCTTCAATCTTTGAAGTATCACTATCTATATTCAATGTTTGTTTGATTTTGATTTCAATTATAGTAGCATTTGATTTTAATTTACGGTTCAATCATAGTGTGTTCAAAATCCATTTTTATTGATTTCATTGGACGGCTTTATCTTTTCTTCAACTGTTTTTGAGTATTTCTATTTTTTTATCTGAGAATAATAATCACCAAATGTTCTTTTGATCGCATCGCATCGAACCTATCTTGTTTATTTTTAATACTAACCTATTCGGCTGGTATTTTCATTGAAACTTATTTGAATTGCAGATAACGTTTCGTAAAACTATATACACAGTCTGGGTATTTAATCTAGCCTGCTCTAGCTTTTGCGTTTGTTTATAAAACGGGTATTATTCTCATAAGAGTCGCGACTCGCGCGCATAAAGAATTGATGATATCGTTAACACGTGTGTCATTGCGATGCATTGTGGACAAGGCGCTACCAAACGGCAACGCCTGTTAAAAATGTAGCATGAAGCCACTTATTATTTTTCTTACATTGAACTTTATTATGAAATATGGAAGTAAGCCTGAAAGTGGTTTCCAAGGATTTTGAGAACAAAAATCAACACCAGTAGGTGGAGGTACCTATCGTTACAACAGAGTTAAAGACAATAGCTTAACTATAAGATATTAATTTTAAATAAACAATGCTCTAAAGATTGACGTAGTGATTTCATGATAGGCTGCTGATAAATCTTCTTACGATAGTATTTTAACGAAGGAATGAGTTATTAATACATTGAGCACCACCCTTTTTTATATAATCGACATTTAAATCACCAGAAGGAATTCCTTAGTAATTAGGTCTGCCGCATATTGTTTCCGTAGATACAAATCACCAATCTTCTTCGTAATCCGAACTATGCAAGCCAGCGTGCCTTATAATTATATCGTCCAAGTTCCGTCCCGTTACCGCCCTACCACGTTACCGTACCGTCGCCATCTCGTCCCGGTATCGTCCTCCTGACGGTATTCCGGATAAATTAGCCCAATTAGTTCCGATGTCGAAACGGCGCTGCGTATACGCATGTTGTTCCTTTTTCAAAAGATAGGGTTGCTACGTAACATCGGTTATTTATCGGTTCAAATTTTTCATTGTGAGTGATGTAATTTACTTGAGGTTGGGATTTATGTTGGTATGTGGAAGAAGGTAAGTTATAATTTGGAAAAGTATTTTTACCAAAATGATAATCAATGTGTAAAAGTAAACTGATTAATTTGATTGTCACGATGAATATATCTATGAAGAAATAGAAATAATAAAATAAAATAAATAGAAATAATCTATGAAGCAAACGAATCAATTAAAAGGTGTCAATGAATCAGTTATCAATTAATTGAAAATTAATTATTGACAGAAGTATCCAAAACTGTTTTGTTATGAGTAATAATTTCCAAAAGTACAACAATACTAATGAAGAAACATTCCCCTCCAGACTATTTTTCTCATAAACTCACAACACCCCTTTCCGAAGACTCAACAATCAAAACTACACCCTCTTCTTTCCATCTCAAGTCTGAATCTCGTTTAGCACACCATGTAAGTTATTGAAACAATCGTGTGTGGTAACCATCATGTCCTGAAGGTTTGATTTACGCGTCGGTCAGGTCTTCACTTCCCGCCCGGGGCGTCATAATTTTATTCTGTGGCATCACTGGCATCGCATCAATTACTGCAGGCAATGTTTGACGGCTCTTTCATATATTTTGCGTGTAAAGTATCGTCTTTATTGCGGGAGTGATCGTTTAGCTAATAGGCGTATTGGTTTTGCAGGAGGTTGGCGTGAATATTGATGTTAGCCTGGTAGAAGGAAGATTTTGGAATTTAAGTGAATATTCGAAATAAAACGCTATGCTTTTTGAGAAGACTAAGAGAGCCAGAAGAGGGAATCACTTAAGAATTCTAATCTATCTAAATTTGAAAAAAAAATTGCTCTAATTTCCCTACATTTTTAACAAGTTTTTATCATTGATTCTCGCTGAGATGACATGAGATTGAGGACCTTCTATCAATCATAATCTGAATTATTTTGAAGGCTATTGCTAATCCATTGCTTCATATGTTCGAAAAAATTGTCTGCTCAACAACGTAAACAACGCAATGAATGTTGTTGAACTGTCAAAATTAAAGTCTTTCCTACTGATAGTTTGTAACGCAATTACTCCGTTGATTTTGAACGTTTTTAATTACGAGAATTCACCTTCTGTGCTCGTATAATATGTCTAAAAACTAATTTATAGTATTTTTTGACATTACTAGGTTAGGTCCTGATTAATCTAGTCTAGGAACTATAAGGTATAACATTGATCACATTAGAACTTAATTATTTAAGTAATTAAATAGGTAGATAGAATGTTCAATTACATACTTGGTTCTTTATACATATTGATATGAAAATACTCTATTATTTTCTCATAGCAATGATTCTACGAATGAAAACTTTTGTATACTTTGCAAAACATTACCCCGTATAAAAAAGAACTTTTATTTGGTATTCCTGAAACACGTAATCCTTTTCCACCCAAACTTATTCTTGAGTAAGTAATTAAACATTTCAAAAGACATTACTTTTTCTGTAGGACGCGTACGATTTATTTGTTTGACATTTGGTCGGATTCCACGGGATAAATAAAAATACGAGAATGAATAACTCCGTGATCGGGTTTCTGAACTTCTTTCTTTTTCTTTTGATACGTATTTGGAGAGCGGTTTGTAATTAGCTTAGTTTATGGAGAAGTTAAAATACCTACTATGAATCTCCCTAGTTATTAAATAGTAGTAATAGAATCGGAACCTTAATTGCATAACACACTATCAATCACAATCTGAATCATTTTGAAGCCTATTGCTAATCCATTGCTTCATATAGGTACATTCGAAAAATTTGTCTGCTCAACAACGTAAATAACGCAATGAATGTCGTTGAACTGTCAAAATGAAAGCCATTAGTGTGTTACGCAACTACGCCGCTGGTGAGGTTTTATAACTAATTGAAGATTGCTATATAATAATAATAATCTCTTTATTTCGGAATAAAATTCCATAATTACTTATACAAATTCGTTAGCACATGACTACTTAAAAACTATGTTAGCGTACAAATACAATACAAAGATGTTAGTAACATGAAAACTTAAAAAACTATGTTAGTAGACAACCAATATTTACAGGAGCATGTAGTTGACTTAAGTACCGGATGAAAGGACAATCCAGTTTGTTGGCAATGACACTCAGGTGACTGTTGGTACTGGCACGCACCCTGTGCAACAAGGAAGCTGCTCGCTTGCGCCTGATTGCAGCGAAGCTGTCAGTCTAGGCGTCCACGAACATCCCTGAGGCACTACAGAAGCGTGGCAGCCCCAACAGCATCCTGAATGCATTATTGTACTGGACTTGAAGAGCATTAACGGCCTTTTGAGTGAAGCTTGTCCAAAGGCTACACTAGGTAGGTCTAGGTTATAATAATTGGCAACGACGTTTTCTCCATTATCCAAATTGTCTTTCTTGGTTTCATCTGACCATAAGCGTAGCCTATACGTTGGTATTTGATTATTTCTATGTACCTACAGTGATAATATTAATTGAACCGGATTAGGTCTCGTTCAGACGGCGAAGATCAGTACGATATTTGAATGTATACTTATTTTTAACCGTATGAACTGTGGGATGTTGATGTGCGTTTCTAAAATATTTTCCGTAAAATATCGCACCGATCATGGGCCGTGTGAATAGGACCTTACAATAAATTAAGTTAGCTGTATGGGAGAAACGCTCCTTTATAAAATCGTAACACATGAAAACGTCTATCAAAACTTGCAACTTATTTAAGTACATCAATCAAGTATAATTTTTGGGAACATATACTTATAAATACTTTGTCACATAACAGGACTGCATTATTTAAAAAAGCGCGGCTAATGACGTAGTGTGGGATCAGTTAACAGCTAACGAGGCCTGCGACACAAATCACCATTAGCGTTGGTGATGGACCGTGAGCGACTTACGAGCGAGGCGATATTCGGTAACACCTTGGAAATGTCCATCTTTTGGACTAAAATAATGAAAGTTTTACAACCCTTTGTTTACATTTTTACGTAAGTTACTAATTAGAACTGGAGCATTTGGAAAATAAATGGCAAATATTCATATTATTCACTCTACAACTGCAGACTTCTGCCGGCGTTTTAAGTCGTAAATAATAAGCTCCTCTCCATCTTCTTCATTGGCACCCTTGTTTCCATAACTAGATCTCCTTATAGTGCCAGGGTCAACGGACTCTAAAAAGAAGAGAAAAAAAGAAGAAAGTTTAAAAAAATAGAAAAAAGATAATAATAAAAAAATAGAAAATAATAAAAAGAACCAAAAAGAGAAAAGAGTATTCTATTCTATTATCTTACCCAATTTAAGATTAAGCTTGTACCATTGTCAAAGATGAATAGAAAACGCCATTCATAAAAACGACCTTAAAATTCCAGAAACCGCTACCGACGGATTCGGTTATCACCATAATAGACGTGCTAGTCTTGCTTCTTCAGTAGAACAATGTCATCTCGCTATAACTCGAAACAACAGTCATAATGATCTAATTAATAAAGTGTAATGGCTGATAGGATCAGTTAACAGCCAGTGAGGCCCGAGACACAAATCACTATTGTCTATTAGCGATGGCGTTGGACCGTATTACTAGCTGCCAGAATAGTTACTAGCAAGTCTGGCAATATTGTGTTATGAGTTGAATGTAGTTACAGTCCAGCTGTCTAGAGAATTCGTTCCTGACACCTGTCAGTTTCATAGTAACAAATACGTGTTTTGTGAATTTGATCTTTATTAGTTACTAGCTTTTGCCCGCGGCTTCGCTCGCTTTAATTTAGACTTTGACAATCGATTCGGGTTATAATTTAATCATGATTCGAAAAGCACGTGGCGCCATCTATTATCATAAGAACGTTATTGTTGTTTTCCTCGGGAACAGTACTCTTTTTCAGGATGAAAGGTACCCTATCTCCGTTTCTGTACACCTGACAACGTATATGCAAAATTTCAGGATGATCGGTACAGTGGTTTAGGCATGAAAAGGTAACAAACCAACAAACAAACTTACTTTCGCATATACAGGGTGGATTTTTGAGATGGGGCAGCAAGGGCAGCTACCTTAACCGTTGTAGCTACAGGAAAACGGTCTTAGGAGACTTTCCATAACTTTTTGAGAAATTTTGAATTGCATTCACACATTTTGAAAAAAAATTACAGTCAGCAGGAAAATGGGCAGTTTTCACAAAAACTTTTTTTTATGCCAATCGATCATGTTTCATATAAGGATCAAAAACCTCTATCGGACCAACTGAGGTTACAGTACTAGAAAAGTCAGAAATCGCAAAAAAACATCCCATACATTTCGTAGATACATCTGGTCATACACACACGCCGGTTGCCAGTACTATGCATCTGACCTTTCTGAAGAACATCACCAATAAAGTCACTATAAGTCCTTCTAAGGTGACCTCTCCCGGCGTTTCCTGTTTCAGGCTAACTGTAAATCTAAGACACTTTGTAATCATTACTGTAACAAATGGACCGTGTCAAAGTTGAGGGGCATACAATTCTATGCTTGATGTAGAAGATTTCAAGTGTAAAGTAGTTAAGCTAACAAATATTCAGAACATAAACGGTTCCCAAAATAAACAAGGATCTTGAAAAATGAAGTAAATACCAACTGATGTTTGTAAAAATATAACTGTAGGTAATCCAGAAGTTTGTTGCCATGCTCATTAATGTCCAATGAAAAACAATATTTGGACAAAAAAAAACTTAATTCGATAAGTAGTATCATCTTTTTCTTATACTAATTTAAAAGTCGAACCTATTACCTACTAAATCTCCATTGTATTACACACCTTGGTGATGCCAACAACACCGCAGCCAATCGGCAGCCTCGTCGTCTCAGAATAGAAGTTGGCACCTTCTGTCAGCAATCACAACACTTCGGTAGTTTGCCACATGAGTACCTGGCATTCTTATGTTTGATAGTATCAGCGGGAAATGCAGGTACAAGTGATGATGGATCTACTGTGACAGATACAGTTACTAATGATGGGGATAATTGTAATGATCAAGGTGGTATTGAATTTAGGAATGAAGTAATTTTATAAGATGGTCTAGGAAATAAACAGAATTAATTCAAACTTACAGACTGTCATCTGTCATGCGTATATAGAGATATAGCTAAAATGCGTGTTTTTTGTCATAGGCACATAACTAGATATATGGATGTAATAGTTCATTTAAAGCTGTTTCGATAAACAATGCATAAAAGTACCTATACATTTTTCTATTTTTGCTATCCTTATCTATCATTACAATGTATCTTCTTATCTTATCAATGAAATCTAAAATGCCATTCTCCTCTCTTTAAATACTTTGACAGATCACTATCACACGTATTTTGAACATTGGTATTGTTCAATATATCTCTGCTTTTACTTCACACAGCGATACAGACGCCTTATTACTTTCAGAATAAAAACAAATTAGTAGCAAGCATAATCTACTATAAAAGTGACAAAAGTGAAGGATTTGGTAATGTACATTAGCGAATGTATTGTGCCTTGATTTAATTATACTAGATTCCGATTTGACCGTTCAAATTACCCGAGTCTCGTGTGCCAATGCTTCATAATTTAGAACACACGTAACAATTTCTTCATCATTAGGAGCAACCACAACCGTAAAAAATCTTAATACAAGCAAATTAGAATCACGATGAAGAAACGAGCAACCACAGTTTGTTCAAGTTAGTTAATACGATTCGTTCCACATATAAACCAGGCGTTGATCTTCTTAAGTTGAATTAAATAGTCTTCATTTAATTGATCAACTTTAGGAAACAAAAATTAGCTTGACAATGACGACAAAATTAACCCTTTTTAAAATGATTAGTTGCTGGAATAAACCGGGCTTTAAGCAGATGTCTTCGGAAAAGATCGTGAAAATCCTTGAAAGAAGGTATTATAATCAACTTTACGGAACAGATTATCATTTTAATGATAAAAAATAGTACCCTAGTAAAGTAAAACAATTCGTTTCTGGAATAAACCAGAAGTTAGTGTACGTAGCAGAATTATTCTTAAAAGACCATCAAAAAGTTCTTTTTGAAACAATATACCGTAGTAATATTGAAAAATACTTATTTGGACAGATAAACGATTCGTTTCTAGATTAAACTAAGCGTTAGTACACGTAGCAGATGTGTTCTAGGAAGAGCATTGTGTAAGCGAGGTGTCACTTCTGTTGTGACTGCTGATTGACTGATGCTCCCAACTAATCCGATGCTATTCCTACGCTATTCTCGGAGCCGAACAAATATGCCTCCGTTTGATACTATTAATGTTTACATGTTCGTTTCTATATCTGCAGTAATGTGCACGTGATTCTGCAATGTTGCCGATTAGATCTTTGATTACGGTAACGTTATGACGGTTGGTTATTAGATCTGTCTTATATGTGAGCTCAGTTTGCACCTAATGTTTTAAGATTTTCAAATCGAAACTGGGCTCAGCTACAAGATCAAGAACTTTTTTGGGCAAATTTTTTTATCAATGTTTTATCCCATTACATGCTTATTCAGAAATAGCTTCACATTCTTTTCCAAACGTGGGTACGCATGACAGATGACAGTCTGTAAGTTTGAATTCATTTTGTTTATTTCCTAGACCATCTTATAAAACTACTTCATTCCTAAAATCAATACCACCTTGATCATGACAATTATCTGCATCATTACTACCTGTTTCTTTCATAGTAGATCCATCATCACTTGTACCTGCATTTGCCGCTAATACTCTCAAGCAAAATAATGGCAGGTACTCATGTGACAAAATACCGAAGTGTTGTGATTGTTGACAGAAATTTCATAATACTTGTGATAGTGATCTGTCAAGGTAATAGAATAGGTTTGAATCAAATTATGAAGAATGGTGTTTTTTGATTTCATAGATTAAGCAAGAAAATACATTGTTATGTCAAGAGTCAGGATAGCAAAAATAGAAAAACGCATAGGTACTTTAATGCACTGTTCATTGAAACAGTTTTAAATGGATTATTACATCCATATATCTACATAGCTATGTGCCTAGGCACCTAATAATATTTTTAGTTTGCTAATTAGTCTCACCTATTACCTAGTAATAACACAAAAAAAAAAATAGGACCCAATTAAAATTCATCATCGTTATCCACAGCCCGACTTCACTCACTGCTGGAAATAGGCACCTCTTTTTAATTAAAATGAAAAGTTAGTAATCGATGAAAACAGAGCAAAAAGAGTGAACAAAGGCTCCTTAAGGCAGGCTAGATGAAATACATGATATTCATTTTAATATTGTGAATGTGAAGACTATGTGGGTCATTGTGGCATTTTTTTTTTCCTTTCAGGTAGTTTTAATCTTAGTCTGGCAGTTTGAGTAATTTTTGTGGCCTACCCAAATGTCCTTTCTTTGGTATTGTTCGTTGAATCGTTGAGCTCCTTAAGGTCTGAGTTGAGCTGCACCATTACTGACAAATGCGTGCACTGACTGGACAGGTCCACTCAATCTGTGTGGTTTTTTCCTCAAAAGACCATTTCAGACAAATCTACATGGACTTTAAAAGAGACTGTGACCTCTGAGTTTGTTTCGGCCTTTCTTCTCAGAGTAGTCATATAGGAACCGCCGACCTCATCTAGTTTTAAAATATCATTGACGTGTAAAAGTGTTTGTACAAACCTATTTACAGAAATAAAATCATTTATCATTTATCATTTAAACAGGCGCAATACGCGACGCGACATCAAGGTACCGCCTGTCGCGCGACGAGCTGTACCTTTGTGTCGCGTGCCATTCGCGTCGCGCGTCACGCCTGTTTGAAGGAACCTTAACTTTTATCAAGTAGGTAAAACTCAAGATATAGATGAAGTAAGCACAGTGGTAGGTGCAACGATTTCTCTTGAATTCCCACCTATTTTATTTAACACCTATCTTCGTCCAAGTCCATGCCCGTCCATACATTTTAAGAATCCACCGAAGTGACGTCCGTCGATCGGCTTGTTAATGAGGCTCGCAAGCTATGTTGACACCACTCCGTGATCAAAGTGCTCACTCACTTGCCTGCTAATTCGTTAGTGCTTCCTCTGAGCATTGTCTATTTGTAAGCAAAACGGATTTCAACCCGCCAGCTCAATGATTCACTGAATCGTTTTTCTTTGAGTCTCTTTTAGCATAAACACTGTTGCCAGTTATTTGTTTATTAATCTTTTGATGGGGTTTGAAATATGTGTTTTGTTTTTTTTTTTGCAAATAATTTGAATCTGTAGCTTTAACACCTTCTTCTATTCTTTCGCTGATAGTTTACTATCTGTCCCTAGTTTTGTATTAAAAATGTTCAGATCTATTTTCTATCTTTATTTATTCTTGAAGTTCAATATTTCTCGAAGCCCTTCGTTCTCCATATTTTCATAAACAAACAACCACGGCATTTTAGATACAACGTAAACATCAACAGACAGAATATTATGACAGGTGGACTTGTAACACGCTCCTTAGTAATAATATATTTTTCCTCAAGAAGAAACTTATCATACTAATACATAAAATAAGTGTTTGCCTGTAATTTTGGAGTTATAGCTGCTTAAGTACAATAGTAGGTACAGTTAACCACATATCCATGTTATGACTTTGACCTCGGTAGCAGGCGCTTACTTTGTAGCAGCAGTTTTTGTAGTTCTACTGACATGCGGTTGACTGTGTATGTGCAATACAAACCAGCGCCCTAATTACGTAACACACAATCTATCACAATCTGAATCATTTTGAAGCCTGTTGTTAATCCATTGCTTCATATGTTCGAAAAATTTGTCTGCTCAACAACGTAAATAACGCAATGAATGTTCTTGAACTGTCAAAATGAAAGCCATTCCTACTGTTAGTGTGTTACGTAATTACCCCGCAGGTCTCTCAAGAGAGCTCTCAGCATAAGATGACTTTTTCTAGCACCAAGGAATATTAAGATAAATATCATAAAGGTAATACGGAAGTGACAAAGATATCACGTAACAGTTGTTGATAAAATTATCATAGACTCGGGTGATCCAATTTATTATAGCATGAAAACAATGTTCCAAATTACTCATCATATGATACCACAATGTTCATCATATCGGTATATGATAATACCGTGTTTGTTAGCGGTATGAGCGGCAATTTGTAGCGGGCTGGGGGCGCGTAAATCAAACGTGTCTCCCGACTGCGCTTGCGCTGCAACACACGTGTTGCCATGGACTAGGGCTGTCCTGTGTAAATGTTTTATTTAAATAGTGCTAAAATTATTTAGCTTAGTAAGAATCTGCATTATTAGATCTCTCTCTAGTTACCAGCTTTTATATTTTTTCTTTTCTCACATCAGCAAGAACTATAAATAAGAATAGCTCATCATCACCACAGCCTTGTTCCTCCCACTGCTCAGTACAGGGCCCTGGTATTGGGCCAAGCTTTGTGGTCAAAGCTTTACTATTTACAAATGTGAATGTTACAAGTGTCTGTACTACAAAACTCTAAGCCACATAATTCTAACGGAAACACCTTACAAATATATAAATTGCAGTGACAAGCCTACAATTTACATGTTTATACTTTCTTTGTTACGCAATATTTTCTATAATTAAACAATTTTGTAGACTTGTAAAGTTTTGTGGTATAGGGCCCTGGCCTCCTCCCTTTTGTGTCATGCTTCCCTGGTCTATGCGAGTCTCATCTAGATCTTTCTATCATGAACTTATTAATACAAGTCGATCGTCATCATCCTCATGAGCACTGACCAGTCCTGTTCCACCCACTGCTGAGTACAGACCTCCTCTCTTTTGTGTCATGCTTCCCTGGTCTATGCGAGTCTTATCCAGGTCTTTCTAGCACGAACTTATTAAGACAAGTCGATTGTCATCATCATCATGAGCACTGAGCAGCCCTGTTCCATCCAATGCTGAGTACAGACCTCCTCTCTTTTGTGTTATGGTTCCCTGGTCTGTGCGACTCTCAACTAAGTCTTACCAAATATACTTACTTACTATCTATGGTCTTACCACCGATTCTTTGTAGGTCATCTTCATTCCACAGTTGGCTGAAGATAACTAACGCTCTTGGTAAACATATAAAGCAATCAGCAATGAGGTAATGGGGCAAACTGACCAGGGTACGCCAGGCATACATTTAATTATATCGGAGTCTATTTTATGGAATTGCGAAAGGTTTATTTTAAGACTCAATATTGCACGTTTTAGATTGCTAAAACGAGTAACACGTCTAAAATCTTTAAAGGTTCGAAGTTCAAAAGGAGTCGTCAATAAAATTGGTTGACCTTTAAATATTTCTCAAGATACCCGGATTTACATAATGAGTGAGTGAGTACCTAATAAAAGTGTAGATAATGTTATTTTTTCATTCCGTACGTCAATTACCGTTCATTGAAAAGTAAACAGATATAAGTAGGTAGGTATATCGCAATTCGTTGTCGCGAGAACTGCACCCTAATTGTGTAACACTGATGATTACTTAAACTAACATTAAACATTCAACAATATCCATTGCTATCCAAATGCATGAAAGATACGTCCGCTAGCAATAACTCAGTTCCTAACCAAGTAGGCATGTAAGTGCTGGTCAGTGCAATTTATGTAATGACAGCGAGATTCTTATGCAAGTAAGGCGGATCTCATACTACAACGCGACACGCGAAGAAAACGCGCGCGACACAGAGGCACCGCTCGTCCCGCGACGATCAGCGCCTTTGTGTCACGGTGTCGCGGCGCGCCTGTTTGTGACGCGACAAGACGCGGGGAATTTGCCTCCGTTTCCCTTCCGCCCCGACCCTTGCTCGTTCCAGCCCACGCCGCTGAGCCTGTAGCTTTTTCGTCCCCTAATAATAATTCCGATCCAGCCTGTCCCTTGCTGCCCTCCCCCAGCGACGCCCTAAGCCGAGTTCCGTACCCCACAGGGGGTGCCCTTAGCGTGTAGACGCCTAGTTTGTAAGATTTTTTTATCCCTGGTTGGGAGCCTTAATTTATTAAGGCAACCACAGGTATGTCCGGCGACAACCTCCTAGGTTGACCTGCGGGAAGACAATCCCAAAAAAAAACAGAAACGTCCGTTTCCCGCGCCCCGTCGCGTTGCGCATTGTAGTGTGTGATCCGCCGAGGCCTGAGGTAAGTCCTTACTGTTTTGTTTTCTGCTGAACAAGGGATCTTACAAACCGTTCGTCACATCATTTGTTTGGTGATGATATTTTTTTGTGTCAATAATATTTGTTAGAGTGTTTTTAAACTTTTTATTTAGGTTACCTGTAATACAGGTTTTTATATAAATAAACCTACTTCAGGCACCAGTCTCTCACAAAGTTAGTTCCTTGTTCGTGCACTATTGTCGAATATTAGCTGTAAGTACATAACTTATGTAGAGAAAATAAACGGTTTATATTATTATTTAATTAATAAGGCGACTCTTGACAATTCAAAGTTTTTCTTTTACTAAAACCAGTAACACATTACAGTTTCATTAATTATTAAGATATATTTTTATGTTTGTATTTTTTATATTATTTAATCTAAAAATCAATAGATAAATATTATACATAATACGTACATAGTTCGGAATTAGCAAGTACGAACCTATTGGAAAATCATGCACATTAAATAGTCTTAATTTATTTTATGAGAATTTTGTTGTAGCAACCCTAGAAGGTGAAACCGATGCGACGGCGCGGGCACACAGTAGATTTATAGCGCTCAATCAATGCGGATTTATTGCTGAGGAAGCGACCAGCACTCGCCTTTTGTTACGCCGTATATATAGAACTAACTTCAATGTAATTGGCTCTATAATTTACCTTAATTACCGCCGAACGATTGTTCATTTGTATGTGATGTCATTATTATTGAATACTGGCTGTGACAACCGTTCGATATTACGTGTAAAACATCTTGGTGTTATCAACCAAATGTAGGATCCGATATTCCTGCAGGAACTGGTTGGGACGAAATTTATGACAGATGATTTCTTAAAAATGTTTGGCCCTTCCAAGGAACTACAATATGAGAACTTTAGATCCTAAAACAGAATTTAGTTTCAAGCTCCACTTTCTTTAGTTTACCAAACTAAAGTTTTTGTTTACACAATCTCAATATGGTTTTTTTTTGTTTACATACATAGACCAATCTATCGAGCAAGATATTATTCTAATAAATTTCGGTTTCAAAATTGATCTTTCACGGCACGATTTTATATGGGTACCTACATTCTACTGTTTTATGAAAGAAAGAAAAAAAATACGTTTCGTTTCGTTTCGTGTCGTTATGACAATTCAAAAGTTGAGTTTTAAATATCAAGTAAGTAAAAAGCCTCGCTACCAATTGGCAAGGTCACCACTATGGATCCTCTATGAGAATATCCATGGTCGGGTATGGATGATTATGGGCTGATAACAAAGGCCTCGACGTAAGAAGTCTGCAATCGTGACAAACACAATGCGATTTCGATCGATTCAAGATTGAGGCATGATTTTATTGAATTTGATTGTTATTATCGCATTGATTTGATTTCCGTCGAGCCTATTAGTTATATTTGCTAATGTTAAAACAAAGACCATAAGATTTTTTACCATATTATTGTTACCATTATCTATATAAATAAATTGTTGTTCGTTGGTAAGCGCATCGCTTGAGAACGGCTGTATCGATTTAGCGATTTTTTGTTTTAAATGTTCGTAATAGTCCGAATAACGTTTTTATGGCAAGAAAAACAGGGGAAATCTCCCCGGAAAATTTTCAAATTTTTCTATTGGATTTTTGAATGAATTATGTATTGAAATTTGGAAAGGGTAAAATCTCTGGGTTCACCTATTAGTAATTATTATATTTGAAGTTATATTAGATCATTCTAATAGTTATAGTACATAATTAATACTAATAGTTATAGTACATAATGCTAATAGTTATAGTACATAATTTAAGTTTTTTTGGCATACGTAAAAATTTGGTATTAAGTAATTATTTATATTTAGACCTATAGTATGATTTAAAAATAAACTTCTAAATATAATATGAAGTTAAAAAAAATAAAAATAACATACAATAAAACGACATAGGCAAACTCCAAATCTTCTTTCTTCAACCCTCTATCAGTCTGCTGAAGTTAAATTAGGTACCTACGATTGTTGCCATGGTTAAAAAGTAAGCAAACGTAGCTTTCCACAATATACCTGATCTCTCTTCAGATTGACTCTCATTTAAACCAAGTGAATATTGAATTTACCACTAGTTCGCACTGCATACCACAGCACGATTTTACAGGACAGGTTCAATGAAGACACAAAACTCCTAAATTAAGACCAAATATTTATTCATCATCGACCATCACACAAGTAGCACCGACTCTTCGCTGATTGCCAGGACACGCATCTCCTGCGAGTGCATTTCCTGGTCCTGTGGGAGAATCACTTTGACTTGGCTCGGGCATCCCGTCGTTCATCGCACCAGTTCCTCGATTATTGTTAGGAACAACTCTTCGAGTGGGCATGGTCACTTCATCTATTACACCAGTGTCTTCATCACCATCGTCCTCATAACACACACAGTCCTCACCAGCACATTGTGCCTCATCATCATAAGGGATGTATGGAAAACTCGAGTCAACTCTTGGGATCGCAGGAACCCCCAATACACAGTACACTGTCCCGAACAAAACGAACAACACTACCACATTCATCCCGAACCACAGAGCAATAATGAATGATGACTATATTTCTATTAACCATACTTAAGTACAAAGTTTCCGACATCGTCATTTACACGAAGGCCTTGTACGAGGTTAAGACGATGTAGGTTCTGTACCTATTAAAAGAGTTAAGCGTTGAGTAACTTTGTTGAACCACGCTAACAAGTCGTCGAGGTTGTGATTGAAAACCTGTTAGTGAAATAATCTTGCCTTATTAAAAAAGCATTACGCATCTTCTTGTAAAGAAATAATTTGTTTGTATTAAAAATGCTTTTGTGTTGGCCTGGCATTTTGTAGCTTGATTTATGTGGACTTACTTAGTTTGATCTGGCATAATTGATTGATTGAGTTTTATTTAGATAATGAAATATGAGTAGATAAACTCAGGTAAATTAATTGTTATGCAAATTGTCTACCAGCTTAATGGCTTATATATTCAAATCTCAACTGTCATTCTTTGACAGTTTTATGAAATGTCTATATCACGGCAAATTGACGTGGGTGGTCAATTTGCCTAACAATTAATTTATCTGACTGTACATATTAATAATCTACATTATTTTACTGAAGTCTAATGTAGAGCCATAGCCATAGGCCTTTTGAAGTTTTGACGGAACCCCAAATGGTTGCGTGGGCCGAACTTTGCAAGGTTGCATTCGTCGAAATATTTGATTATTCTCCAAATCAAGATAACTATCTGTAACTAGAACAATTCATTGATAGGAAGTATACATCTACTTATGTCTGTACGTCTTTTAACTATGTTTTCTCTGGAAAACCATATTTTAACTTAAGACGATTCTGGTAGTGAGATTTTAATGCTTCAGCAATTTTATTGTTTCCATCTTCAAAGAAAAATATTATATTACTTAACATGATTAATACGAACCATGACATGCTATAGTGCTTGATATATATATATATATAGTTCTGTAGAAACGGAACATTAATAGAGAAAAGTATTTACCCCAACAGTCAATCTAAAAACAAACTTCTTCAAATTGGTCCCTAACTTCAAAATTTGGTTAGTGTGACGAATTCGAACATATCCGGCAGTCTAGGTATTGTATTATCATTATTTGAAAGTTGTAGACCTTGGCGGCAGCTGTCTTTGTCATTTGACGTAGGTACAGAAGTACCTCGTATTTGCAATGAAGTATTGTCTCTCATTTTATGTACCGCTGAGTTCTTACAATTCTATAATGACTTAATGAGACACGAGTGTTATTTTTAATCAATTTATTATTTGATTCTGTTTGATATAATAAGAAACTTAATGAATTTCTAAGTGCAGTGCAGACATCTTAATTCTATTAAGTAATCTTATGGAGCATCGTTAAATAGGTACTGGGTACCTTTTTACCAATCGAGATTCATTGGTGAACAATTTCTAATTATTGCTTAAACGGATACAATAATTTTTGCTGCAAACACTCATCAGCTGGAAGAAAATCTCAATTTCCCATTCTAAAGACTTTAGCGTAGCGCATTTTTCGAAAATTACGTTACGGAAATTCCTTGCTTACTTAAGTGGTCTATAAAAATTATGTGACGTAATTTTGGCCCGATGTGTCATAGGTAATTTAAAAAGCACAGCAGGCGTAAACACGCTTAACAAGGCTTACAAGAGCTAAAGCGCGGGCACTGTCGGATTTCGTAGAAAAGAAAGAGACGCGCGATGACACAACGCTGGTAATTTATTGCAAAATATGAAGCAATTATGGATTTACATAAAATCTATTCATTGGACTAAAAAATTAAAACACTATTACGTTAGTATGTTCCTTGTAGAATAATCTGACAAAAAATCTGAATGTTTGCATGTATACTAGTATGGTTTTTAATCGTTATAATATTTTTTTTAGAGGTATCTTCGTGATTTTTTTCTATAATTTCAAGTTAATTGTATTATGTTTTCAACATACTATCTAACTAGCACACATCCAGAAGAATATCATATATTTTTCTGATTTTGGTTACTGCAGTAGATCATATATTTTTAGGCATTATAAATTTGCGTTTAGGTCATGTAGTCCCCTTAACTTTCGTTGCGTAATTTCAGCATCGTGGCATCTTGTGTTGCTACACATACTTACTGATGCTGCTAGAACGTGGCTACCTACTGGGCTTAAACAGTATACCTAATAATAATGAACCGAAGTACCATCGACACGAAAAGAAGAAGAGGACTGAGTTGTGGATATCAGACTGGCAGCCGCTTCATGTAAAAAATAATACTGATATTCAGCTGCATTCGGTTAGACTAGAAGCGGTCTACAACCGTAGTTAGGAAAAGGCAGGCAGATGCTAATGATAATGATGATGACCCACCGACGGAACTGTTGTCGCCAATAAGCCTGATATAGTGGTGGCGGATCAAGTAGAGCGACGCGCAATGATTGTTGACATAAGAGCCCCGCATGACGGGAACCTCGTGAAAGCCGAGAAAGATAAACAAAACAAGTATCTTGACTTAGCTCGCGAGGTGGCGGACAGGTGGGATGTGGACTCTGCGATAATTGTGCCGATAGTCGTGACATCCAATGACTTAATAGCCAAGAGCCTCGACCAACACTTGCAAGAGGTTCTCGTTGGGCAGCTGGATCAAAGGCTTGATTCAGAAAGCGGTACTTCTGGACATGGCTCGCATTGTTAGGAGGTTCCTCTCTAACCCTAACCGCCAGTAGCTTGGACCCTGTTCCTGATACCAGTGGGCTACTATTTTTAATATTTTCTTTTATAAAAATATCGAAAAATTTGAATAATAAGAATTTAAATGAAATAAAGGAAATAATAAATGATGAAAAATTAATATATCAAATCTGTCTCTTAAAAATATTCCAATACATTATGCACAGCACACACATTAGTATCTATCACCTGCAGTTGTCTCCAAAGCACACACGCACAGTCTTGGCAAGTGCATCGAATATTAGTGCAACTGGAGTGGAACAAACGTTCCACCTTGAGCTGGCTGTCCATGCCATCAATATTTATTGTCCAACAAACCATCGGCCCACATTTAATCGATTCGTCTAATTATACCCTCGGAATGAATGGGTCTACGGTATTTGCCATTCAGATATGTGATTTACGGCTGGTCATCCATATTGTCATTATTTTATTGCTCTCAAATGGGGCAGAGAGCTGAAATATTTTGGTTTTTGCATCGCACTCATGGCTTAGGTAAGCGACATATACAAGCCTAATATTATTAGGTACATTTTCCTGTCGTGAATGTAGTATCAGTAGTAGAAGATATGAACTTTTTACTGTTCTTTTTCTAACAATTCTTTCTTGAAAAACTTTTATGATGTCCGATGAAAATTATGAAGATTTCAGATTAAATTGTTTGAATGTCATTACTGGTATGATTGATTGCCATCACATTCCTGAAAAGTGTAATGGACATCAATGTAGTGATGACTTTGTTTCACATAAATAACTAAACACTACCCACAGGTCCGAAATAACAACTCAATTTTATTATCATCACATTATCGAGACCCATTGTCAAATATAACAACATAACTGTGAAATATGAGCAAAAAATTCTTAATGCAACATATCTTGTTGATTTACTCACAAACGCCACATTAGCAGCCGAGGCACCACACAAATAACTCATAAAGTGACAATTATGCGTTTTTCAACGCGTATGCGAAAAAATTTATCGTTTCCGATTACATGCACCGGGACATCGCTCGGTTATTATTATTCTAATAAAAATGTCTCACGTTGTTATTTTATTATATTGTTGCTTGATTGTTTAAGAGGGAAAAAGTTACTCGAGATTTGATCCAGACTCCTTGTTAGATTTGAAGTTTTCAGGTACATAAATCATTATCTACCTATCTCATATAAAAAAAATAATAAAAAAAATACCTCTCTAAATATAGTTAAGTACTAGATAAAATCGGAGTAGGTTTTAAAAATAGTGAGTAAGTGAAACAAAAATAAAACTCAATTGCTCACTAAAATAAAACTAAGATCATTGTCGTTTCTACGCAAGTATAGTTTTCATCACCCGTCTTATTTATAATCCTCGTCTTGACATCGCGCGATGAAATTATTGCCGCCATTTTGGACGCATTTTGAGTTTTCCCGCCATTATAGCAATTAGTTGAGTGAGATGTCCGCGCACGGGTGGACGCTTACAGTTTTTATGGGACTGTTTTTTTTTCTGTAGTGTTTGCTTTTATGTTTCCAAATGTGGTTGTGATTGAAGTGGGTGTGTAGCTTGTAATGTTAGTTTTCAGTGCACTTAACGCTATGAACAAGGTTTGACAGTTTATATTTTCTTTCTTTTATTGGTATTGTTTGAAATAAAACGGTGTCATGTTTAGTAACGTACCGTAGTAGCGTAGAAGTCGGTATAATTATAGAAGATACTGAAAGCTCTAACCTCCTATGGCCCAATCGTTGATGTGCGGTTTGGCGATAGTAGGCCGTGAGTTCGATCCCCATTCGTTGCACTATTGAAGTGACCTCTCCAATGTTAACTAGGATTCCTATCTTTGTTAACATTGAAGAGTTCAACAGGACTACCAGTAATGTCTAACCTACATTTAAATAAATATCATCATGAAAAAACCGGCCAAGTCCGTGTCGGACCACGCACAATGAAAAGTCCGTAGTTGGGATGAATTGATTGTTGAATATTGATTTTATCGGCCGCAATAATTCATTTGTATTTCATAGTGTTTCTCGGAAAAACTATGAAAAGACAAAACTTATTTTTGCAAAAATTATAGACTTGAATTGCAAAATCCCTTTGAAGGATCATAATCTTTTTAAATTATGGGATCCAATGATCCAGTTTACATGCTTATGAGCATTGATTTTTCTTTCATCTCTCTATCATGATGTATTGATAGTTACGCCCCTAACATTTTTTTTCGTGATTTCCCTACGCCATTGTTTGGCAGTGCTCAAAATACACCTTCTTTCCAATTTTAATCGATACAGGTACTACTAATAGTCTCCGAGTACGATGACATCCGGACAGACGAACATGACGAAATTATAAGGGTTCTGTTTTTACCATTTGAATACGGAATCGTAAAAAGTCTAATTACTGTTCAAAAATGGAATGCGGCTTTGCGATAAACATTTAACATAGGTGGAACTGCCGACGAAGCACAGTTTTTTTTTTTAAAACAGCATCGTACGTACATGGAATATTTTCTGCTGAACTAAAAAACATTGATTTCTTAGTTATAGATCTATATCGAATAGAGCTACAACTAAAATTATTTATGACTGAAACTGAAAAAAAAACTTATTTGTTTTGAGAAAAACGGTTCCTATCGATGAAAAGCATAATTTATTATCGTTGGTTGAAATATGCACGTTGGTGGTAGGTTAGTTACGGTACGTTACTCATATTTACCGATGACTGTACGTTTCAAAATAGTATCTCCACAGTACCATCATCCATACTTAATATTATAAATTCGAAAGTAACTCTGTCTGTATTTTACCTTTTCACGCCTAAACAGATTAAAAAAAATATGGCAAGGAGATATTTAGCATCCTGGGGATGGACATAGGCTACTTTTTGTCTCGGTAGCACGTTCCCGAGGGATAATTTCCGACATCCGCGTTTGCGAAGCTGCGGGTAGAAGCTAGTATTTTATAGGTTAGAAAATCGTGTGTTAAAATTATGGTAGTGACGGGTTTTGGATTGATTTATTATAACATACTTTAATATCCATGAAAAATTACAAGGAAGCGCTACCTAAATCACACGATGTAATTGATAAATAATATTAATTCTGTCGTTGTTGTTGTGTGTTGTTGTAAGTCGTGGGTTCGAACCCAGGCAGGCGCTTTAATTTGTATAAATAATTTCATCATCCCTGCTCTCAAAAACGGTGAAGGAAAACATCGTGAGGAAACCGGCATGTTCTAGAACCAAAAATTCGGAGCCATATGACATCTACCAACCCGCACTGGGCCCGCGTGGTAGATTACAGCCCATTCCCTCTCGAAGGGAGGAGGCCTGAGTCCCAGCAGTGGGAACATTATAGGCTGATTATGTATTAATTCTGTAGTTAGGCTTTGTGAACGTCATTTTTTTTTTAAACCTCGACGTGTTTGATGTTTCCTATAAGGACCATTCTGATTAGTGTTTGAGTTAAGGTTCCTTCAAACAGGCACGGCACGCGACGCGAATCGCATGTGACCCAAAGCCACCACTCGTTGCGCGACAGCCGGTGCCTTTGTGTTGCGTCGCGTGTCGCGCCTGTTTGAGGGAGCCTTTAGTCTTTTGAGGAAAGAGCCAAACAGATTTGAGTCAACCTGTCCATTCACTACATAGATAAAGTAGTGAAAGTTATAGCCAAAGTACTTGATAGTGTGCTTGACGCCCACCTCGGTAAATACATATACCCAGTTACACGACTCCCAGTTTGGTTTTCGTGCTGGGTTGTCTACTGAGAGTGCCATTTTTGCGTTGAAGCATACTGTCAAGTATTATACAGAATCACCAGTGCATGCATGTTTCCTGGACCTGTCAAAAGCATTCGACCTGGTTTCCTATAATGCCCTGTGGGGAAAGCTTCGAGAGTCCGGCGTTCCTGCTTCGTTGGTGTCCACATTATCTATGTGGTATGATAAGCAGAGAAATTTTGTAAAACGGTCAAATGAGCTCTCTGACCCCTACAAACTAGAGTGTGGTGTTTGACAGGGAGGTCTTACCTCCCCAGGACTTTTTAACATTTATGTTAATAAATTACTGGTTGAGCTCGGCAACACACATGTCGGATGCCACATAGATGGAGTTAGTTTAAATAACTTGAGCTACGCAGACGACATGGTGTTGCTGAGCCCATCTATCTGTGGAATGAGAAAGTTGCTTTCTATTAGTGAGGGGTATGCCGAGCAGTATGGGCTAAAGTACAACCCTAAGAAAAGTGAGCTCTTGGTGTTTAGAGGTAGAAATAAAAATCCATCATATATGCCTCCGGTAACGCTGTGCGGTTCACTTTTACAGAGAGTAACCCGGTTTAAATATCTGGGCCACATTGTTACCGAAGACCTGAAAGATGACACAGATATGGAAAGGGAGCGTAGGACATTGGCTGTGAGGGGAAATATGGTGGCCCGAAGGTTTGCTGGTTGCTCAGTACCAGTAAAAATTACACTTTGAACAGTGTAATTGGCTTATTGCCAAACATTTTACACCAGCAGCCTTTGGGCTAATCATACCCAAAATGCAAACAATGCCCTGCGAATACAATACAATAATACCTTTAGGGTGCTGTTGAGGCTTTCTCCATATTGTAGTGCGTCTGGTATGTTTGCTGATGCACATACTGACGACTACTTTGCAATAATGCTTAAGAAGGTGGTGTCGATGACACGCAGAGTGGGAGCAAGCAGCAACAGTATCTTGAGGGTGTTTGCTGAAAGGCTGGATGGGTCTACCATGGATAGGTTTATCAAGCTTCATGTATTGCATGGGGTTTGATGAAACTATCTGTGGTCGATATATTATCACCTTTTTTATATTTTCTTTTTCTGTTATATACTAACATAGTTTATAAGTTAATTTAGATACTAGCACAATGTGGGCCTATGTAGTCTGGAAATAAAACATTTTATTATATTATTATTAAAGTACCTACGAACAAAAGTTATTTCGAGCATATTCTTCTAACGATATAGACACTAAAAAGTTTTTAAGTTTATAGTTCTAGACTAAAATAAAAAAGTTTTCGTCTTTGCCCAGTAGTGGTGTGATGTAGGATGATAGCAACAGCAACCTGAATAGGACCCTGATATCTGTTAGTTGCTGGTATAAAAGATTATTACCGATTAAGCACTAACTATTATTAGGTGCTTTTAACTCTGTTTCTATGCATTTAAATAATAACATGAAGTCAGCATTTTTTAGCGAATGCGACACCTCCTTGCAAAGGAGAGCAGTGGTGGCCCAGTGGTAACGGCCACGACTTACGAGTTGTAGGTCGTAGGTTCGAACCCAGGCAGGCACTTTGCTTTGTATAAATTATTTCATCACCACTGCTCTCAATACGGTGAAGGAAAACATTGTAAGGAACCGGCATGTCCTAGAACCAAACATTCGAAGACATGTGACATCTAACAACCCGCACTTGGCCCACGTGGTGAATTACGGCCCACTCCCTTTCACAGAGAGGAGGCTTGTAAACTCAAAACTCAAAGCATTTATTTTAATTAAACCATTTACAGGCACTTTTGAATTGTTAAAGAGTCGGTCAGTTAGTCAGAAAGTTGAAGCTAGTTGCCCATTCCAAAACGTAGATCTCCATGGAGAAGAACGGGCAAGAAACTCCAACGACACTCTTTTTAAATCAAGATATTACAAAATCGTTGGTACATTATTCTTGTTGCTTCTATATGTCAGATCAATGTAAATAAAATAAAATGTTTATTAAAAAAGAAATCAAAATATAAGAATAATAAAAATAAGCCCAGCAGTAGGCAGTTAAGAGATGACCAATCTCAACTGACGGCGCCCGTTCACGAGCATGATGCGTGGATCAGCACCATCCAGTTCAACCATTTTGTAGGGAACCGAATGATCCAACACACGCGCCACCAACAGTGAGACATTTAAGTGAGCATGAGCAGTTGTGTCCCAACAGTGGGAACATTGTAGGCTGATTATGCTGCCAAAACATGACGCCTTCAATTCAGTGTATGTATATATTTGTAGATATGCATAATTTTCTGTGTGTCTGCGTAGTTACATCAATATTACGCTGACGATTACCGCCGCGATTCCGTCGCCCGCGCCGCCGCGCCGCGCTGGCTTCCCGAAATGGGATACCTTTTCAAACATTTTGTTCCGCTGTTTTTCTGCTGAAGTGGTTTTATGCGGTGGTAGGCTATGAAATAGGTCGCTGCAAACACAATCTATCAAAATGGAGGATTATAGATCCCTCTGATATCCACTGCGAGTGCAGTATCTAGGTAATCGTGACCAAACCATGCCCAATTTTTTTGAATGTCCAAAGTGCCTATACACCAGAAAAAAATAACTGATTGACGTGGCCACCTACTGCGGGCTCAACTCATTTAATACAAATCTATCGGCTCGAGTGGAAGAAGGCGTTAAAGTGTAACTCAAGTATGTTTTGTTATCAGGTATCGTATCATCAAGCGGATGTCCTCGTGGCGGGTTCTCGCTATCACAGTCCCTGGTGGAGCGGCTTGGTCGCGACCATGAGCAGCATCCCGTTCTACCGCCGCTGCACCATCCCATCAGAGATGTAAGTGCTTATCGCTTTTTTCTTGTCGACTCTTTTGATGCAGGATTATTTAAAAGTTGTGCGATAGCAGTATTGTTTCGATAGCTTCAGCAAATAGTCACTTATATATTATATGCTTTATACATGTATGTTTTTACTGTAAGTATATGTAAATAGTATACTACAGACTACCTGCATTATTCTCTCCTTCTTCCTTTAATCTACCCAAAGGTTGTCTTTAAAATACGATAGGACCGTCCATTGTGTCACCCTACGTAAAATTTATATATCTGGTAATTCATGTGTTTTATTCGTACATAATACGAATATTTTATTCTCTTGTATAGTATGGTTAAACGTTTCAAAGAATTGAGTCAATGAATGACTACAAGTTAATATTATGTATACTTTCATTGGATCAAAAACGAAGTCCGCCGGAAGTCCGAACTGTGTTTTAATATTATAAGACCAACCCCACGACCATACGAAGTAGGTAAGATCGTATTGCGACCAGATTTTTAACATCACTAACAGTAGGAATAGCTTTCATTTTGACAGTTCAACAATATTCATTGCGTTATTTACGCTGTTGAGTAAACAAAATTTTCGAACATATTAAGCAATGGATTAGCTATAGGCTTCAAAATGCAATTAAAGGGTGCTGATGTTACTGAAACTATTTTTTTGTCTCCGATCATCGTGATTTTTGTTTTTTTTTTTAAATGACTCATAGTTTCTATGGAAAATCATGAAGAAAATTGAGCTTTTTCGGGAAAGCCATGAAAAGGTGGCCCGGTGTAATATACGGTCGTATGCATGTATTAAGTATTATGGGATCAGTATTTAATCAATTTAGATGAAAATACATACATAATTACGGAGTTAAATCATATTAAAGAAAAACACACATACAAATACGTTCATTACCCAGTTTCAATGTGATAATCCAAAAAAACAGCGATATGTTACACATGAATTTTACAGTTTTGACAAATGAAAAGGTTTTTCCCTTGCATCAACCTCTAGTGATCAATCCCATCATACTAAAAGGTCTTATCGAAAATCATCTCGGCGTAATTCTTGTTCTAAGCAGGACAGAGTGTTAAGGGGCTGACAATAGCTAAAGCGCGGTCACTGTCTGACTGCATAGAAAAGAAAGAGAAGTGCGATGACACAACGCTGGTAATTTATTACAACATATGAAGCAATTATCTATTTACAAAAAATCTATTGATTGGACTAAAAAATTAAAACACTTTTACGGTAATATGTTGCTTGTAGAATAATCTGACAAAAAATCAGTATGGTATATTAGTATGGTTATTAATCGTTTCAATAAATTATTAGAGGAATCTTCGTGATGTTTTTCTATCTTATCAAATTATTTGTATTATGTTTCCAACACACTATCTAACTAGCATATATCCTGACGAATATCATAGATTTTTCTGATTTTATAAACTACAGTGCATCATATACTTTTAGGCATTATAAAACTTGCGTTTAGGTCCTGTAGTCCCCTTAAGAGAGGATTCTTATCGCCCTTTTTGTGGGTTTCGAGCAAACCCTATGCTAATGATCTATGAAAACTTAGGTGATCGTATTCTTCGCCGGTCCGCTTGTAAGCTGGCACGCATTATGTACAGCCCTATTTAAGCAGTGGCAGAAATAGTAGTTTTATAATAGGTGGCCTGTGGCTGATAGTTTTGGGGACCATTGCTCGTTACTCCACTGCCTGTAGTTCTTTGGAGAGGAACAGTTGACTGAATAAAACCAGAAACGATCGACAAACCTGGTGTAGGAGAAATAGATGTGGAAGGCACAGATACTTTGCTATCATCACTGATCGTATCAATCATATGCCCTCTTTTTGGCAAGTTTTATAAAGACTCCCCAAGAAGCAAAATAATGTCATATAAATGGTACAATAACGTTTTTTATGTAACTTTCAGCCATATGAAAATGGTTTTATAATAGTTTTTTATACGTAAATATAACGCGGGTTTGGGCGCAGATTATATAACATTTAAATCGTGTAAGGGTCGTATTGCAGTCGCATCAGCGAAAATAACGTTGTGTAAAAATCATGTAGACGTTGTAAGTTTAACTAGTAAGGTTTGTAATAGTTTTTAGTAATACTCTTACATAACCATATCATCGTATAGACGTTTTGTTATGCTGGTGGTTGCATGGTCTGTGGTTCAAGCTAGACAATTTGCGTGACAAGTTATTGTGTTGTGATAAAACTTAAAAAAAAGGTAAGTGGAAATGTTTTAATAATCTTTATTAAATTAATGTAAAGAAAGTTTACTGTGGTGGAAGATGAAGAGCGGTGACTTATACTTGGGAATCTAAAATTTTCGATGATATGTATGGTTATTGTTGTTAATATTTTAATGGGCCTTCATAATATTGGTGTTTCAATATTCTTTATAAAAAGAAAATACATTATTAGCATCAATAGTTTCCGCCATATTGCCAAAAGACATTGGGCGACTGCAACTAGACATGTATATAACTATTGGTCTTATACATGTTTTATACGATTTATGACGTCCACCATGACGGTTTCAATTAGAGCTCTGTTGGAAAATAGAAAAACCTTTGTGTATAGTCATGGGAATACAAAGAATCTGTATTTTTACAGGGGCATCATGGTGATATATTTTGACTTTGATAAGTTTTTAACAAAAGAAGACTTCAAGTTGCTCAAACATTTAAAATGGCCATGGGATAACACGCATTTTCAGTTATCACAGAAGTGCCATGGATGTAATCATCCTACCGACTCGAGATTCAAACATTTTATCATCCATAATAACAGAAGCATAACTAAATTATTAAACTATGATTTTTTTTGGTGCCAAAACTGTAAGAAGTATGCCATATACGACCATTTCCCTGAGGACGAATGTTACTGCAACTGTTAATTTTTTTTTGTTTCTAAATAATAAATATTCATCACTATTTTTTAAGGTTAGTTGCATAAATTATATTTACCTAACCACCCAATCGTTGCCACTGAGCCAGTTAAATACATGTAGGTATATAAAATTTGTCAAAGGCGAGCCGTGTCTCGACGCGCGCGCGCAATAATAAATGTTTGTTGTCAGGGAATTCCCCTTTTCTCTGTCTCGCTCTACGCATTTCGTAAGCGAATTCTCATTACGTTAAATTTTAGTTTAGTCATAGATTGATACTTGGTGTAAGAAGTGCAGCAGCTTCAAATTTACTTTACAAATATACATTACAATTGTAGTACGAGTACGTAGTGTTTATATTCAGTATTTATTGTTAATGTAATTTGATTTTTTTGATGTGTTAGTGTAAGTATAGCAATATTTAACCATAACAATGTTTTGTTTTAGATATGACCTTCAAAATTGTACAAACTTTAGAAAGGGGAAAGTTAGTTTTATCAGCGGTGCCTGAAAAATGGGAACAAAATGGTATCCTGTATTGGCCAAGAAGAAAAGTGGAGGATTTATTAAAGAATCCTTCTTCATGTCCCGAAGCATCTTGGTCAACAATTCAATGTGTCGTGAAAAGAAGTGGAATAAATTCACTGGAAAGTGCTGAGATAGAGGTCACTCAAATGTCAAGCATGAGCGACACAGAAGAGGAACAAAATGAAGATTTAAATCGACGCGGATGTACCTCAATTGATAATATTGCCGTTCAAGAGTGTTTCAATGACCTTGCAAATGCTTGTGTTGTAAGTAAAATACCAAGTACTAGTAAGACTAGACACACGTGTGTCTAGTTGGTGGTCTCTCGTGTCGAGTTGGTGAAATTCACATGGACCGTCTAGACTCGAGGGGTTACCTCGAGTCTACACGGTCCATGTGAATTTTAGAATTATGGCTGCCTTATTCATACGTGCTATCTATGAGGATATCATCGTGATTTATATTCATATTTCATAATTTATATTCTTTTTTTTTTCAGAATAATGCTCAGTATCTACAACCATCCACGTCCAATCCTACTAATATTAACGATGTGGTTGTTTTAACTTCCAATCAAGAAATAGACCAAAACCAACATAGTGTTATTTTGCACACAGCTGAACTAGATCATCAAGATATTTCACAAAAACTTGATAATTTGATACAAATAACAGGAATTATTCAAGAAAATCAGAAAGTTCTCTTTGAATATGTGCAAAGTGTAGAGAGTAAATTACTAATGAAAATGACACATTTAAGTACTCAGCTTGATGAATATGTACAACGCACCACAGAAATTAAAATTCAAGAAGCAAACGATTTTAAACCAATATCGGATAAAGAAGAACTTGACGCCTTTGAAGATCAGCTCAAAGATCCAACCATGGTGTCAAAATTCAAAAATAAACTGGCAGTAGTTTGTGGAAATGGAAAAGGACGAGGGAGCAACAACGCTTACGCATTAGTGGACATAATGTTCACTAGAAAATTTATGACGACATGCTCTTGGGCTGGAGGCTCTAAAAAATTAACGTCGAAAATTTGTTTCAAAATCTACACTCGGACGTTCAATTTATTTTTTGAACTTGTACATGAATCAGACAAAACCTATACTAAGATAGAATGCGAATGTTTTTTTAAAAATATTATGCGCCATGCCGAAACAAGAAATAAAATAAAGTTGTTGCGTGCATCATCTAGCAAATTTAGACCCAAACGTAGTATGCCTAATAATACCATTACCGAAAGACTGGTACTTCAAGAAATTCAACAAAATGCGCAGTCCCTTGAACAAAATTCTCATATAATCAATAATGATCTCGATTCACAAGAAATAGTATAGGTTGAACTATTTTTTGAGTATAAATTATAAGTATTTTTATTAATTAATAAGTTTAAAGTGCCAAAAGTTCCTACTTATGCAAACAGGGTATAGAAAATAATTAGATGTTTAGATTTAGGTTGATCTAACGATGACATTCTAAAAAGATTTTGGCTATATTATGTTGATTTGTTAATTGTAAATTGCAGTTTGTCTCAAAAATACTGTGTTGATTTTGTTTTCGTTTTAGCAGTTGTTTTAATAAGGATGCAATAATTACCTACATACTTAATATATCTTAAGTACATACGTCGTATCAATAATACTGTTATGACTGAATGACACATTGAAACAATGAATCTTTTTTGATTATTTTTCTGAACGTTACTTTATTATTGTATACTAATAATGATAGTGTAGTTGATGATAATGTTTTTCAAATGTTGTATAACGAATTTTTAAGTACTATTCTCTGATTAAATAATCTTAATTGGAGAAGAGTGCTTAAAAATGTACGACAGTATGTACGTAATATGTACACTGTACATCTTAAGTTTATTTTATCTTTTCGTTTTTGAAATTTTTATTTTATAAACGGGGTGGAAGGGATACCGACGCGAAAACGGTTACCACGTATTCAGTACATCATTTTGAGCCCCACCCACATACAAAATTTTACATCGGTTATTAAAAAAAACAGCTGTTTCCTACAATAATGCAAAAACCTCCACGGTCAAAATGTATGGAACAGCTGATTGTTTTTTAAATAACCGATGAAAAATTTCCATGTGGGGGAGGTTCAGAATGGCGTACTGAATACGTGGTAACTGTTTTAGCATTGGTGTCCCTTCCACCTCGTATTGTGTAATATCTTTCAAGTTAAATTAAAATGATTAACAACTTTATAATTACTAATTATAAGTCTGAATGATGCCAAATAAAAAAAACATTTAAGTATTTGCGATTTTTATTTACAATTAAAGAGTATGTAGTAGGGGTATAAAAAATATAGTATCATTATACGTAACGCTAACTAATTTACATTTTATATCATTGACAGTATATAAACATTCGGAATTGTTTTGCATATTGAAGTTACATATTTTGTAAATGTTCAAAAATGAGGATTTTATTGGAGTTTCAAACACATCAGATAAATTCTTGAAAGAATTGCCACGAATTTCTATATCTCCTTTGTTATGATATATGAATAAAATTTCTACAAGATGTTCATTGGTAGTTAGAAACCATTTGTTCTGGCTCTGCGTTGACAAAACAAAACTTTCTAGATACAAGTTTGTGATGAATCCATTTTTACTTCTACATTTACGGATGAACGGTATGTTTTTTTTTTCTTTGTCATTGTAACTTTCTAATTCGATATTATTCTTCTCTATAAGTCTTCTGGCAATTTGAGCAAGAGTCCGATTTCCATGTCTGACCATTCTTTTGATACAATAAAGTTTGTTTTCAAACGGGTATGCATTAAAGCTTTGCAATATACCGAATCTCTTTACTTCATCGATGACATGTGTCAAATTGTGAACATTACTGGTTATATACTGTTTGCCGTAATATCTACCATAATTTTCAACAAAAGACTTAAGTAAAGTTTCAGCCAGTCGAAGAAACTTAAAATGTTTATCATTAGAGAAAATAGTAATTGCACAAAAAAATAACAAGAAATGATGGTAGGCATCAGGACACAGTAAATCTTTTAATATTATAAAACTCAAGTAATACAAAAATGTACGAAATTCTGACGCCTTCCAATGAGCTAAAACATCAATAGTTCTAACCGACCTATGTATTTCCTTTGGCAAGCGACAACTCGTCATAAACTCGGAGAATTTTGCAATATCTCTTGCACACCATTTCGTAACTTTTTTACCAAAATTACCGTCCCTCCAACCTGTGAGTAACCTTTTCATTATTCCTAAATCTATGAGATGGAGTGAATCGCCAACAGGAAAATCTTCTATCATGTTAATTGGCAATTCAAGTAAGGGAGAATCGTACTTATGGTGCTGGCCATACATCTTGGAGCGAAAGTCGTCGTTACTACGTCTGGGGCAATCAGTCATAGGAAATATGACTGTATTAGACTGATGTGAATACTCGCCAACGACGGTACACTTTAAACATCCATGTTTTCCATTGAAATTACACACTCCTGAAAATAAATATACAAATAATTCTTTCTTTTTACAACAATAAAAAATAAATATGAAGAGACATTAGGCATCTCATATAAAATGAATAAAGGGCCACCTTTTCGCTAGTAGTGATATAGTACGAGTTAAAATGCATATGAGTACGCTCTTATAATAGGAGCAAAACAAACTTACCTTTAATTAGTGCTCTTGCAGGAGAATCGCATATAAAAGCTCTAATTGTAACCTTAACCAATAACTCTTTTCCATTTTTTGTTGTAACTTTCAAGCTGTTATGCAAAAGATTTTTCATTTCTGCGACAAAAGGTCTGAAGTAAGCTTCTAAATCTGCAGGTTTTCCTTTTCCTGAATATATGCCTACTACAAATGGTGACAGGTAGGGTATTTCAAATATATTGCATAGTATAGGCCATACTTGTTCTCTAGAACTCTTATATATTGGCAATCCATCAATGTTTATATTTAACGATATACTTTCTGGTATGAGAGTAAGATGTTCTAAATATTTTTTAAGTGGTTCAGTTACACCATTGTGCCAATAGTAGCCCTTATCCAATGGAATTAATGATACTGTTTTAGTTTGAAGAAGCGTTCTTGGATCTTTGGGGAGAATATGAGGTAATCTTCTGTTAATTATTTCACTAACTTTTTGTATTGTTTCATGAGGAACATTACAAGTGATTGCCCATTTTTTAAAATCTTGGCGGAATTGATCATCTTTATCAAGTTCTTCAGAACTTTCGTCACTTATTTCCATGCAGTTGTCTTCTTCAGGAAAATCGGAATTATTTAATTCGTCTAAAAAAAAAAACATTTGGGTAATATAAACTTACGAATGAATCTGTTAAAGGAGCTTTTTATGCAATAACTTACTTTCTCTATCTAGTGTGCGTTCTGGTAAAAGAAGATGAGCGGAACAAATTTGATTTGTAGAACACCTGTCCTGACCGGATCCAGCAAATACCGTATTAATTGTTGAAAAATGTAAGGAACCACTTTCATTTTTACCACTTTCTTCTTGGTTGGGCACAGTTTATTTCAGATTAAATGTAGGTATCGCTGCTGTATTTAACAATAATAATTGATAATTTTTATTTACTTTTCTTCTAAAGCCACCACTTCGTTTAATTCTTTTCCACTTTTTAAAATCCATAGTTAATATTATACGTAATAAAAATGGCGACTGAGTTATATTAAAGTATCTAATTATTGTTTAAATAATCAAATGACACATATAGGTTACATAAGAATAATGTTTCAACCTAAAAGTTACTTAAAGGTGGAAATATACGACCTTTCATAACGATTTTATAATAGTTAACTATAAAATCATTATATCACAGTTAGTTATTTAAGTGTTGAATAAAAGGTTCTAAATTTACAAAACATGGCGACACATCACTATTTTCTGGCTGAAACGTTAACTCGACTTAATGTTATATGACCGTCATATAAATTATTGAGATGACGTTTACCAGGCACATTAATATGACTTAAATTATATATAACTAATGCGTCGAACTGAATACTACTATACAACAACATAGTTGTTACAAAACTGTTATAAACCCCTTACATGTCTGTTAGTTGTATAATTCTAATATTTTACAACTTTTTTGCTACTTGGGTCGTCATCTTCCTCGTCAGAACTCTCATAAAAGATTACCTCAGCTGTTAGTTTAGGCCCTAAAACAAAAGAACATACATAATGTAAACTAGGCAGCATAAGTTCGTTGATACCTAAAATAAATTATAAACAGTTGCTTTATATGCAGGGTTAGCACAAGCACTGTCTTGTCGACGGAAGAATAGACAAAAATGACGTTTCGTGAAGACAGTACAACGGCAGCAAAGTAGAAAGAGTCAACTGCACTTTTTACGAAATTCAGTAATTTATCCACGTTTATCTTTTATTTTGCTTATATCTCAAAAATGGTGTGTCCTATCGCAAAAATAATGAAAATTTTTACCTCCTTTATGAAACCCTTGAACCCCTTAAGCTCAATACTTAAGTAATACTTTTTCACATTTTCCATACAAAAAGTGAAAAATTCCATTTTTCCATTCCATTTTTATAATTTGTGGCCGTCGGGTGAAAGTTTTCTACCGTCTTTAGCATGGCGATTAAAAAATCAAATTGTCTTCACTACCTTAGACAAGTGTCTTCTGAAATAGTCTACATTAAAAAGGACCTAGACAACGATCGGTAAAACGAAAGACAAAATGACAGATTTTAGAAGGATTTTTACGGTGCGATGTCAAAAATGGAGAAACGAAATGTCACTTTGTATGGGAATAGCCTTGTCTATTCTTCGAAGAGATAGATAGCGTCATGCTAAGTCCGCTAGGCCAGTCTCGACTAGATAGCGACGCTGTCGCAAACTACCGATCGCTAAATATTAAGGTGAATCCTCTGTTGTAGCCCGGAAAATGTTTTTTTTTTTTTTTTTAGTACTCTACACTAGGTACACCTCTGTCCAACTCTTCGGGGAAACAAGGCGTGATGTTATGTTGTGTCATGAGCAGTGATCGGAGTAGGTAGATTGATTTTTAGTACTTGTATCATAAATGCACACAGAAAGAAGAACATGGATAAGCCATTTTTCCGGAAAGTAATTCCGGTATTTCCGGATTTAGTATTTCCGGCGGGCGTACGCATTGTTCTGATAACCGGTTATTGTACCACCCATGATCCTTTGTTCTGATTGGTCGTTGGGTTTTGTCAAATCGTGACAAAAAAAAAATAGGAAGAATAATATAGAATAAAATTGCTCATTTTATTACAATTCCTACCTTTTTTTTGAGGATGGCAAATCATCAAATGACTCCTTCCACTCTGGCAGAATACAATTCCTACATAAGTTCCGGTTTTTTTTTAATAATCCACCAATTCCGGAGGAATGTCCATAGTAATATATACGTTTCGGATCAATGACCCCAGTTCAATCTACCTACTCCGATCACTGGTCATGAGTCACTAAAAGCGTGAATTTTCAAAAATCCTTTTTTAATGCCCACTTTCGCTAAGAAAGGAACTCTTGTGGAAAATTTAATGCTTATAGACTAAGCAGATCGTGTTTAATTGGATTATTCTTTTGCTAGAATTCAGTATGCGCACGCAGCGCATATTCCCCACTGCAGGCGCTCAGTGAAAGCACATGTCGAGACCCGGGTGCGTCCGCGCCACCGCCGCCGCAGCTGCCGCAGCCGCAGCCTCCTCGTGTACAGGTAACTAACATATTACTTTAGTAGCCCTTAAGAAAATGACTTGAAATATATAAGTATACGGTCCGTTCCAAAAGTACCTATCTGACGAAAATATAACAAATGCATCAGAAAACGTAGACCAGGTAAGTACCTACATGTGGATGCAAATTTTTAGTTTCACTATCAAATTGAGTGCTTTAATTTGATTATTTGAATACTTAAATGCGAAATTATAATTTTAAATCACCTTAAAGCTGTACTTATTTCATTTGAGATTTTGGATAATTTTATAACCTCAATTCTCGTTGATTCAATGTTTAATTTTAAATAACAATTTACTAATGTTATTCAAACAATAATTATTGGAAAACGTGGTGAAACATAAAGTTGAAACCTTGTATATCGAGATACTAATTACCTTTAGTGAGCGATTGCATAAGAATTGGGTATGTTTACACTTTCATCATCACATGCGAGAAGTGGTGGCCCAGTGGTGTCGGCCCCGACTTACGAGTCTGTCGTGGGTTCGAATCCAGGCAGGCTTTACTTTGTGTAAATAATTTCATCACCACTGCTCTCAAAACGGTCAAGGAAAACATCGTGAGGAAACCGGCATGTCCTAAAACCAAAAAATTCGAAGACGTGACATTTACCAACCCGCACTGGGCCCGCGTGGTGGATTACAGCCCACTCCCTCTCAAAGAGAGGAGGCCTGTGTCCCAGCAGTGGGAACATTATACGCTGATTATGCTTATGCTTATGCTATATTTTCTTCAAATACTTTTGGGACAGACATTAGGAACTAAAATACTCACTTATTGACAAACTAAGTAGGTTACCAATTTTTTTATCCCCAAGTATGCTGAACAGCCCAACCCTTCTCTAACAAAATTCTTATATGTATAAACCTATGCAATTTCATACCCAGGCGTCGAACCAAAATGTGACCCTCCACCCGGCGGTAGCGCGCAGTTCGGCCACGTTAGAGCTGTCAGCACTATGGCGCAGTTTCCACGAGCTCGGTACCGAGATGATCGTCACCAAGGCAGGCCGCCGAATGTTCCCAGCGCTGCAAGCCCGGCTGTCGGGTCTGCTGCCTAACGCAGACTATCTGCTGCTGGTCGACTTCGTGCCACTCGACGATAAGAGATATCGATATGCTTTCCACAGGTAATATATGTTGCCCTAGTACTTTTTTGATAGAATTCTTCTTATAAAGCTGGTCACAATGATGCACGTGTAAGTTTTGCAGGATGTCTGGATAGTTAAGATGTAAAGAAACTTCTGGAATTCAGTCTTTTATTACCTGCACGCGTAGCACTGTTACATGGTTACCGTAGAAACAAGTTGTAGAATCGGAAGAAATGAAAGACAAAATTACAGATTTCAGAAAGATATCTACCGTGCGATGTCAAAAATGAAGAAAAGCAATTACACTTTGGATGGGACGAGATATATATGTTTATTCTTCGTAGAATAGGGATACCTACAATACAAGTGGTCATGCTAAGCGAGCTGGAATTGTATATTATCAACTACCTGGTTTTTTTTGCTGTTATTTAAGTAAATTTTATGTAGTCTATCGAAAGTCAAAGTCAAAGTCAAATCATTTATTTCAAATACGCACATAAAAGGCACTCTGAACGTCAAAATTTACAAAAAAAATTGAATTGATTCTAGTTGCCTCTTCCAAAAGGTAGTTTCTTGTGGAGAAGAATGGGCAAGAAACTACACCGTTACTCTTTTAATTTTTTTTTACAATAATGTGTATACATTAATTATATAATAATTTATACGTGAAGACGATGCACCTAGAATAAAATTACTATACCATAGTAGGTAAAAATAATTAAGTATAAAGCAATGACAGGAAAATAATTATGTGATAGATACATGGTGCTTACATATTTACAAATATTGAAAAGTAGAAATAGATTACATTATACAAGCTAACACTAAAATGTATCCTAAATACAAGTATATAATTAAAAAAAGGAAAGAGCTCATAGAGCATCAAAAAATTCATCCAAATCGCTGTCAATGGGATAAGTGCCAAAAGGCTGACAGCATTGCCACGTTAGCAAAAATAGGCCAGGCCGCTTATCACGTGAAGATTCTACCAACCACTTGGCGATGTCCCGAAATATTCGACAAGCACTCTGACCCCAAGGCCCATTATTATATTATTATTACCAGGAATTGTATTTTCCTTTTTAGTAATGCTTTCTTCTTTAGCCTGGCGTTAATATTAATGGCGGCTTTTACTAGGGTCTTTCACAGATACCTAGGTTCTCTCGGTCGGCTACATAAACTTGGGTACTTACTAATAAGATCATGCAACTAGATCACCATTACGTTTAAATATCTTGGATTTTGAGTCTATCAGAACAAAATGCCAGATTTTATAAAACTGTTTGTATTATAGCTCAAGTTGGGTGGTGGCGGGTAAAGCGGACCCGGTGTCGCCGCCGCGCATCCACGTGCACCCGGACTCGCCTGCGCCCGGGTCTAACTGGATGCGCCAGCTCGTCTCCTTCGACAAACTCAAGCTCACCAACAACCAGCTTGATGATAATGGACACGTGAGTATAGAAAATAAAGCCCTTTATGGTAAAACTCGCCTAGTTTGGCCTACAAGCTACTTTACAAACCTACCAGATTTTCGGTTAGAATCTTTCGAACTATCAAGTTTTTCGAAGAACATTCGATGAAGATGACTGGTCCTTGTCTCTAGTATTTTATGGAAATAATGTTGCGACTTTTCTTTGATGGATCTATTTTGTATCTTTAGGCAACATTAATTGGGAATATTGTGGCTGAAAGTTTCCAAAATCTAAGGATCAAATTATATTTTCCATAGATAATCCTGAACTCAATGCACCGCTACCAGCCACGGCTGCACGTGGTGTACCTGCCGGGCGAGGGCCAGAGCAGCGCACACCGCACGTTCGTGTTCCCAGAGACTGGCTTCACCGCCGTCACCGCTTACCAGAACCATAGGGTGAGTGTACTACTGTCAGGTCAAGATACTCCTGAGGGCCTAGACAAAGTGACGATCAGCGATAACGATGATAGAAAAGTTAAAAATGTATAGGACTGACATAAGCTACCGAAAAGCTTATGTCAATGCTACAAAATCCTGTTCAAACTCGTTGCAGAAATACAAAATACTTTGAACACGATCACCACTTGTCCAGGCCCTCTGAACTCGATGGATAGTAACTATGTACAAAGTTTTTGCATTGTTCAAGAGTCACTGACATTCTGTTGTTACCACAAACATTTGCAAGCTAAATAAGGTCTAGCTTCCTTGAGGATTAAATGCAACTAGTATGGAAACTAGGTAAACTTATGGGTTTCCTTTCGTTTTACAGATAACGCAATTAAAAATAGCGAGCAATCCCTTTGCGAAGGGATTCAGAGACTGCGACCCCGATGATTGGTAAGTTTAATGTCACGTTAGTATGACAAGCCCTTCCTTTATTGTGACTTAAAACTGAACATGGTTGATCTTATTTCCATAAAATGTTTAAGATCAAAAACAAAGCATAGTTAACATGAACTCTTTTGAAACATTTCCACAATTTATTTCTGCGCCATATTTTGACATGGGACCATCATAAGAAATTAACGAGACATTAACGGTCGGGTAAACGTAACCACATTTCTCTTGCCTCCACAGCAGGGCTATGAATCAATTTATTTACAAAGTTTTCATGCGACGCTTCGGAACTCATTTCAACAGCCGGTGACAATTTACTTTTACGACGTGCCCATAGAGTAAAGAGTTACGCACGACAGTTATGGCGGACACGGCTCGTTTCCCGTTCCCGCCAAAATAAAAAAAGTATTTCTAACCTTAAAATTTATTGTTTTAAAGTTATCTGTTTCTAGTAAGTTAGTTAGAAGTGCGTGATTGGGAAAGATTTAAGTTTTAATTATTTACCTCTGGTGTTAGTGGGGCTGGCATCCTTAACTTTCTATTTTAGATCACTCCACCGATTCTAATTTTACAGATGGATTTTTGATACTGTTTTTTTGAGCTTCTGATAAGGTACATTCATTTTCACCGAAAAATGAGATGCTCACTCACTAAGTAATATTTTATAAAAAATCTCTTTTCCTTGAAACCGTACCTACATTTTCTTAAAATCAGAAACATTCGTTAAGATTTACCTTATATGAAGCAACGCATTCAAAGTAAATAGAGATTAGTACCTAAATCCCGTACACCTGTTTTGTATCAGACGGTAGGAGGCGGCGCGTTCACTAAGAGTAATTCTTTTATAAACATCCACTCGACAGATGTTTATCTACCTACTATGGGTGTGGCAGAATGCATTTTATATAAAACTGTACAGACAGGTGCAAAATACTTCAGGATTCTCTTCGTCTAATGATTAAGGTTTTTTTTCTGTTTTGGGAATGTAGATTCGGTAAAATAAAGAAAAAAAATGTATTTTCCGAAGGAAAACTGCCCAGAAAATTATTCTATTTTTTTGTTTATAACGAGGATTCAGAAATAACTGGATAAAAAGTAGTTGCACATTGTTTTTTGCATCGTCATCGAAATGGAATTACCCAAATTGTAAGCTTTCTTTCTAACTTTAGTTTCTGTTCAAGCCTTGCTACCAGTAACGTAAACAATACTTAATTTTCAATTAATAAACAAAGCCCACATTGTATATATTCCACATTAAAATCCACTTTAGTCGGCCATAAAAGTCCAAAGTATGCTCTTACTGACTGTACAGCATAAACACTAACCAGTGTGCGCCTGCGCAACGATCTCCTTGTTTACGGCGTACTCGGTTACGGCCACCCTGCCCACTGTATTGGCTACCAGTGTTGCCATAAATTTGGCCTGTCAACCATTATTCTCATGTTACGGTAAACTGCATACGTTTTATGTACTGTTTATAGCAATTGCGTGTGCTATGGTCAGCCAATCGTGTGGGAAATGTGTTTTAGATAAAATGATTGTTTTGGGATTCACCAATGGTGGTGCGGACAGTGACGTTAATAAACTATAGGTACTTAATGTTGCGTCATATATTTAGCTATGGCCTATAATATTGGTAAATTAGTGAGGCAGAGCGTAAGCAGCAGTATGCTAATAAAAATGTACTGTCGACTAAAATTCGTGAACAACTTGTCATCCAAGCAATTAAAATAAGTGATAAATTATCTGCAGTTCTGTGAAAACACAATCTACACATGCACAAACAGTTAGAGGGGGACAAAAATATCATAAACTTTTTTTCCTTGTCCTACTTCCTGGTACCATCGATTAATATCTCCGGGAGGGACGTACGAGTGCCATTTGTCGCGCGCTGTCAAAATAGAGAATTAACGCGAAGTTGGTAATATGACCCCGCCTACTGGGCGGGCGAGGCCATTATTATTGTTTTTATTTTATTTGTATCATATGTTGATAGTTGCCACTCATTAATTTAGTTGGATACTAAAGATGATTAGTGATACAGCTCCATTTATAAAACGTTTCGTGTTTCGGGACGATTAAGTTAACATCTCGAGTTCTCGACTTCTATATGTCCTAATTTTGTAAGCAGTTTTACTTCCAAACTTTAGACGTGGTAGCTTTTAGAAATAAATTAGTTTATTGAAAAACAAAAGCAAAGCAAAACAAAACAAAGCTAGAGTATGCTTACGACTATGATAACTTTAAAAGTAATCCGTATCACTGTTACTCGGCAGTAATAAATATTTTGATGCTTCAGGACATGTGCTTCATGCCCGTTTTCACTAACACTCGACTAAGGCCCGTTGTTAGATACATACTTAGTTAAACATGACCAATAGTCAATTTAACAATTAGTCACTTTGACAATAGTCAATAGCTGTCAAAGTTTAACTACACTCTGTCTGCGCATGGTTAACTTTTACAGTAAATTGACAATTTTTTTATCTATCAAATCAAATCCATTTATTTCAGGTTCTCCCATATTACAATCACTAGTTACAAAACACGAAATAAATACAAATCACAATATAAAAATAAAAATAAATACAATGTCATCAAATCATAAATACAATGTCAAATAAAAATAAGCAACTCAATGTCAAATGAAAATAAAAATTAAAAATTAATTGGAAATTAATAATATAAAATACAAATAAAAATAAAAGTTTAAGGCAATATTTATGGTTATCTATGGTTATCTTAACCATTTGTCAAATAAAATACTTTTGTCATTTTTAACAATTAGGTTAACTAACGCATTTTAACCAAGTATGTTTAACTATTGATCAAACAACGGGCCCTAAGCGCCGCAAGTTGAAAATCCAACAGCGACTTTTTAGTTTTGCAATTATTTTGGTGTTGCCTAGTGTTTGTGAAAACGGGAATTAGAGCATTAATTTAACCTGGGAAAGAGAACGGATCTACAATGATATCATGACATGTACGCGCTAAAGTAGCAATTAGTTATAGCGTTATAGCGTACATTTTTCGCGACCATCGTTAATGTATCAATGACAATAGTCACAGGAGTGTCCTACAACTAAAGAGATTGGTATGTTTGTGTGTGCAGCCCGCCCGAACAGAGTCAGCAGCGCGGCGGCGCGCGGCGGCGCGAGTCTCTGGCGGCGGAGGCGTGCCCGCAGCTGGGGCAGCCCTACGCCGCCGAGCCCAGCGCGTGCGGCCCGCTCTACCCGCCGCACGCGCATCCTGTGCGGTTAGTCTTATTATTATGTTGATCTTTTTTTTGTATATACCTATCAGAATGCCATCGTCGCGGGCCCTACCAGAATACCTGCCAGTGCTGTGGTATTCGTTCCTTTTTTTTTTTTTTCAAATATAGTTGCATCATGCTGCCTTTATGGCCTCGTTTTTTTTGTTTTCACTATTTTGTCAGTTTTAATGTTCTTTTTTTATTCTTGTATTTCGTGCGCGTGTCTAAAATAAAATATTTTTCTCTCTTTCTTTCTCTATGTTCAGAGAAATTGATTTAACTGAAATTCTCTGCCAATTCACAAGGGATAGTTGACAGTCGCACGAAACAGCAAATTATCGTAGTAAGCGAATCAGCTAAACATTTAATATCCTAGACTGTATAGTCGGGAAATTAATTGTTCATCAAATTAATACCCCACGACATTTGCTGTGTTATTTACCTATAGCCATTTCATACAACTGTCAAAGAATTACAGTTGTAGTTGATTTGAATAGACTCACGGACAATTTAAGTTGGTATTTAATTTGCTTAACAATTAATTACCCTGATAATTATCCTTTAAATTGAGTTGATTTAATGCTAGAACCTATCGGTCAAAATCATCTCAAGTATTTTTGAGATCATCTATTTAGGTACCTACTTCTGCCACTAACTGACGTGCCACATATTAATAAAATAACATAATTTTTGTTCCGAATATCAACCTTATTGTCTGAAGCTTTCAGTATTATTTATTAACTATACTTAAGTGCCTTAAGTGCGCAACTCATTATTACTTAAACCCTATTAATGGCTCTACATTGGCCTAGCGTGTCGTCCAGCGCCTTCAGGTTATTTGAACGCAAAGTTGCATTCAGTGCAATACTCAGCCATAGTCGCAAGGCGTTTTATATTTTACTTGTACTTGCGAGTATTTTGTTTAGGGAAATTATATGTGCGGCAACAAAAGTTTTCTTTAGCACCTGCAACCTAGCGTCTTTTTTATATGTAGGCGACGAGTTAATAGAACAGCTTCAATTATATTAATTCATCATCTTTACTATTCCAACAGAATATCAAAAAACCAGCGTCAATTTACGAGCGTAAATTAATATGACTCCGAGCTACCGATAAATATATTTACTTCTGAATTGATAACTCAAGTGACTAATGTTGTAAGTGAGCTACTAAGCGAGCTCGGGATTTAGGGCACCCCGACTCGGACAGGTTAGGTTAGAAGGGAATGGGGGGGTCTAAAGACCCCGCCATCCCCTTCGTGGTTATTTTTTTTAAACCACCCGGAAGTAGGAGCCCCGCGAAGCGGGGCTCCGTCGACTACGCTTGTCATTATTCATAATGCGCGGGCATTATGAATAATGCCCCTATTTATTACTTGGTCCATAACGTTGCTTAAGAATTATCACCATGCTACGTCATATTAACAGTAGCTCGTTTTACAATATATATTCGCTTGAAAACCATTTATTAGACGCTAAAAGTTTGTCGCTTACCTATTAATTATTTAGACAACTAAATATATTTGAAGACGAGAATGACATTTTAAAGAAGCTGCCTTAATTAGCTACCTTTTGTTTAATTGATTAAATATTGAAGATTGATTAAGTACGTAATTTGGTTAAGTGTAGCGTAACCAAATTACTTGCTTAATCAACAACAAAATACTTAAAGAATGTTGTTTTATGTGTTGTTTCAGTTACCAACCCCACTCGGGCCACAATAGCGCTTACAGTGCTTACTACGCTCACAGATAGCTGAATATCTGATGGTGAGCGATAGGTAATGATTGTAAAGACACTGGCCGCCCGCTGACAACATGCGACAGAATTATGAGCGACCGCGTCGCTGGAACGCGCACCATCTGTCAAAATTACCGCCTTTATGGGGAAATTAAAAAAAGTGGTGTATTTATTGCGACTCTATGATTATGGAAGATTTTGAAGTCATTTCAAGTTCAAAATTCTAAATAAATAGTTATTGTCTATGTCCATAGAGCCGCAATATTTTCTAATGCGTAGTTTATTGTGATTTTGGTGATTTTGGAATAATATTTTGATCTTGGAATTCTTGGTGAAACGGTTCATAAGGATTTGATGTAAAATTCTTGTATAAATTCTAAAAAGTAATTTATTAGTGAGTATTTTTTGTAGGAAGCGACAATGTGGAGTCGTTTATTAGGGATGTTTAAAAAATCAAACGTGAGAAGAAATTTTTGATTATATTTTTTGGCGTTAGTGAATAAATGTGTAAAATTAGCGGTTATTTGTCAGATGGTGCCTAAGCAATGTATAAAAGTTGGTTTGAAAAACGAAATAAAATATATTTTGTATTGTTACGCACACCTAATTTAATATTGTAGCTTGGTTTAATGAAAGAGAGATATATTATAGAGAAATGTACACGTTACCCTGTATAAGTAACCAAAGGAAAAGGTTTATATAGAACCACAGAATGTGAACCAAATATTTTATATAAATTCTACTAACAATTTGTTTAATCTCAATTATTACATATTATTGGTAAAGCACTGTCTACGCCCATGCAATAAATGTGCCTTTTCTGTCACAATATTATAATTAAAAAGATATTGAAACTATTTTGTTACCAAATATAATGTATTTATTACTATAGTCTAATATAATTTTAGTAATTACCAAAAACTCGCGCATTCTTCTTCATTTTAGTAGAAAATGAAGGGATATGAATGCACCAGTCAAAACGCCAAGTGCCAAATATAACCAAAGGAGCATAGCTAATGTTAAGATAGAATAAGATTTAGTAAATATGTTTGGATATTTATTTAAATCTATTAAAGTTGACTCCAGTCGAAAACGTGATTTTATTTTCATCCAACAATTAATATAAATATCCGTATTACTTCCACGAAAGAGTCAGAATGCCTTTAAGCGACTATAGGTAATCACATAATGAGGAATGACTATTTACATACACACTAATTAAAAAAAATAAAAACATTTAAAAGAAAGTGATTTTGTCACTGAATTTTATTATTCGCATATGTATTTGAATACATACTTTGAAGCTACAATAAAATACAATTTATTTACAAAATAATAATAATAAATCTATTCTAAGTTCAAATTTACATCAGAAAGAAACAGTACTGCATTTGCTGCGGTAACCTTGCAATCTCGGGGGTCTTAAAATATGACTTCTCTCCAACAGTGTATGTCATGACATGGTTGACAGTTGCTGAACCGGGCTCGTCTCCTCTATCCACGTATACTTTAGAAGAAACAGTCTCTTCAAGCTCTTCTCCTACTAATTCTGGTTCAGGCTCAACAAATTCTTCGAAAGGCATGATGATAGTTGAAGCAGAAGTTACAGGTTCCATGGAACAGTAGGAGTAGTCTTGAGGAGCGTAAGACACAGTATCGTAGAAGTTGGGGCGCTTACTCACAGGAGGACTGTTGTAGTAGTTAACGGGAGGAGGGATCTGAGTCTCATAGGGGTAGTTGTAGAAATAGTTGTAGCTCGGGTAGGAATCTGCGTGATGATGATGGTTCACTGCTGGTTGAGCATTCAGAGCAACCGGGGTCTGTTCAGGATATTGCACAGAGTTTATGTAATAACCGATGTTATCTTGAGCTTGAGATGGAGCGTCTACAGGAACATATTCAACTTTCTGACTAACATTTTTCATATCTATTGAGTCTTGTAACAAGGAGTTCATTTCCTTAGCCTGCTGGTTAGCAGTGAAAGCGAGATCAGAAAGGATTTCAGTGTCAGGGCTGAATTCAACTCCGTATTTGTCAGCTATTTCTTGCGCGGTCATCATTTTGTCAATGGCTATGTTCTGGAACTCGTTGTTAGACTTTATATGTTTGAGCAGTCTTGTGACCAGTTGTGTGCTGGCCATTGGAGTTTCTGCTGATCTCTTCTTACGAAGCTTGTTATCTTCTTCTTCTTCTTCTACTTCTCCGTCTTCCTTGTCACAGCTATTGAGCGCATAAGTGAGAAGGTTTGCCATCTCACTCTGTATCGCAAGAGTGATCTTCTGCGCAATTTCTTTGATTTCATCCAGCTGTTCTTCAACAGATTTCTCTGAGTTGGTAGCTTGAGTCATCATAGCGACTGAACTGGTCGGATACAGGTGTGCATCGGGCAGGAGCAAGAAATCGATCCAGTCCTTCTGACCGCCGGGAAACTCATTGATTTTTTCATCGTTTAAATCTGTGTTATTATTTGTAATCTCACCACTGTTGATATGTTCTTCACTGTCAGTTACGTTTGCGTAACTGAATGAACCCTGAAACCAAAAATCAGTTATTAAATACTTAATTATTGTGGTTTTATAAATGTTGTATCCATGAAATGCACTTACGCACCCAAAGTATCATTAATGATAACTAAGAACATCAGAATAGAATAGAATACCCGTTATTAAGTACACCATAAAGCGAACCAGTTGCGGTTAATCACTAAATGATTATTCTTGGACTTTCAGGGGACAGGTCAGGTTTTCAAAGAAAAAGAAAAAACGAATGCATGTTGATTCATGACTTTGTGGAACTTACCTGAATAGCTAGGCCAATGATAATGTACAAGAGGCCCATGGTGAACAAGTTGTGCCCTTCCACCTCCAACACATACATTTATATGTAACACTATCAATTAATTAGGAAATTGTTTTGAAACTTTGCAACTAACAATTTTAAAGTTAGATAGGACATGTTTTCTGAACTTGAGCAATAATGAAACATGCTTTTTTACAAAATGTATTACTTTATACTTTGTGATGAAAGAGTGCTATGCAAAATTTTTACTTAACTTGTTTCTATTTCAATGTAGTAAAGTAATATTGTTAGGCGAAATCTCAATTTTAGTCGTTTGTAGCGCTCAGAAGTCATTCCGTTACTGGTGAAGTCTGCTCTATCAGATTACTATTAGTTTTGACGTGTTTAAAAAATAGTGTTTTAGTTATGAATTGTTTGGGTTTAATCCAAATGATCTGAATAACAGATAGGTTCTTTCCGTTTCTTAAGTGATATTTATTGATCTAAAAAAAGGTTTTCTACAAAAAAAGTAGGGATGTGGTGTATTTGAATGAATTCATGTCTTTGATGCTTGATTTTGTAATAGACAGATTTCCACTTCACAGCAATTATGCACAGTTTGCTTAAAATTGATACTGTCGCAGACGGTTTTATTTCTACTGTTACTAACTATAAAACTGTCTATTTCTATTACTCGTTGTGCTACAAATTGTGCTCTTACAAACAATCTTACTTGTCTGTTGATCAAAACTGATTGAAGCTGCTGATTTAGCTGGTGACTTCATAAATTATTGTGGTGATAGTACCTACATTTAAAGCAATCCTCTCCAGATTGGATATCCCGACAGGTATGTTCGGTCTCATTTTAATAGGTAGACATTTACACAATTCCTTAAAATTAGCATTTGTTTACAATGATATGACTTAAATATCGTCACAATGAATAACGGCCAAAGGTTAAACAGTTATAAGATACATAATGCATCGTGCCTTGATCGTGCATGGATTATGTACCTACTGCATAATGTAAGCCGACGACAAAAATTGATTAGGCATTAATTTATACATATATCAGTTAGTTTCATATTGTCAATGATGGATGACGCTATGTATAGAATTATAGCACAGTGATGTGAGTAAAATACAGGAAGTAAATAATTTACAAAACTTTATTAAATAATTACAAATAATACTTAGTCTAGGCATTCATACTTAGGAAATTTTAATGAATAAGTACTACTTCCCCTCTTCTTTAACTGTACCGTGGCCTGTCAGGATGTTTAGAGTAATGTGCGGGGTATGGTGGTGGCGCTGAGCTAGCCGGTGGGTATCCAGGCTGATACTGCGGTGGGTAAGAAGTAGGTACTGGTGGGTAAGAAGCAGATGTCTGTGGGTAAGGTGCAGGAACCGTTGGGTAAGGTGCAGGAGCTGTTGCGTATGTAGGAGGCGGTGGGTAAGCCGGCGCCGGTGGGTATCTAGGTGCCGGTTGGTATGCAGGCGCTTGTGGGTATGCTGGCACTGGTGGATACGCAGGCGGTGAAGTGGGAGGGGGAGGATACGGCCCGTAAGAAGATGGCGGATATTCATGATGAGTCGGCGGGTAAGGATGAGGATACGGCGTGCATGGTGGTGGGTAAGCCGGCGCAGGAGGTGCGTACTGCGGATAAGGATACTCATAACCATACGGCCATGGTTGAGGTGCCGGCGAAGTGCTTGGACTAGGGCCAGGGGGCGGAGTTTCGTAACTGTAGTATGGGCTCGGAGCTGTAGTTGAAGACGGAGCTACAGCAGGTGGAGGGTTTGGTGAAGGCGGTGAGTTCAAAGGAGGCACGTATATCACTTGCGGGTAGAGATAGCTGTACGTAGAAGGGTCGTAAGTGGTCGTAGATGATGCTGAAAGGTGCTCAGTGGACGACGTTGGAGTGTCGTTGGACGGTGCACTTGATGTAGCTGGTTGCACTGCACGCAGTAATGGTGCTGAAAATCAATTGATAAATTGAAGCTCCTTTTGAGTAAATTCTCACTTCCGAACTTCTCACCTGCCGATCTATCTATCTAATTCGTGTGTGTTAAAAGCAGAGATTGGAATAGGTGGAGGTTATTTACATAAACTTCGAGGAACGAAGTACAGAGAGGATAATACCTCCTCTAAAATCCAGGAATAATTATAATGACGTTTAAATCTCGGGATTTATAAAACCATGAATTATTTGTTGGACATTATTTACAATTACAAATTATTGATTTAAATAATCATTTACTTAACATTTAATTTCCAATTTTCAAATTTTTGAACTAAAATTGTGTCAAATTCAAGTGTTTTGTTTTAAAAAGGTAAAATAAAATTAGGTTGGCTGGTTTATTAAAACTTGTGCTTCGAATACTACCCAAATAATTTGTAACTGTAAATAAAGTCCAATGAATAATTCGTGGTTTTTAAATCCCGGGATTTAAACGTCATTACAATTATTCTGGGATTTTAGAGGAGGTATTATCCACTCTATATTATTTCCTTCCTCGAAATTTAGGTAAATAAACTCTACTTATTCCGATCTCTGGTTACAAGGAAGTTTGAAGTGAGCTGTGAATCCATAGCATCGGCCAATCTATTCGTTAAAAGTGTCAATCCATAACATCAGGTGGACTTCACCTAATTTTTCACTTCACCTAATTTTCGCGGCGAGATTTAACAGAATAGACCAGCAGCAGTGTTGTCATGGAATGTTGCTCTTGTTTATTTACCTAGTTAGTTATAGCTCTTGATTTAAATCGAATATAAAAAACAATGAAGCTTTTTTCCCCCAAAAGTTTAGGCCGAGATACATCTACTTTGTTAGGAAGTTTTCCAATATTAGTTTATTTACCTTAGATCTTCTAAGTAATACAAAAATAATTAAATAATTGCATTCCATACAAAACGCGTTGTCTGCTGAGACTACGCGGTAGTCTTGTGAAACAATAACGTGGTCCGCTGTTTTATGGTGTACATAATAAAGAGTATTCTATTCTATTCTATTTCGCTGAGACTACGCGGTAGTCTTGTGAAACAATAACGTGGTCCGCTGTTTTATGGTGTACATAATAAAGAGTATTCTATTCTATTCTATCCCGTTGAGACTACGCGGTAGTCTTGTGAAACAATAACGTGGTCCGCTGTTTTATGGTGTACATAATAAAGAGTATTCTATTCTATTCTATCCCGCTGAGACTACGCGGTAGTCTTGTGAAACAATAACAGTTTAAGGTCAGTTACACATACATACCTAATGATTGTATTAATTTGGTTCGCATTGTGAGTTGTGTCTCTGTAACTTCAATGTTTTATAGTTATTAACTTTAAGTGTCACTAAGGTTTTATAGTGTAACTCGCTATATTCTTTGAAGCAACATTTTTGAAAGTTAAACTAATGCTTTTGGGAAAAGGATCAGCACCCTAATTACGTAACACACTATCTATCACAACCTGAATCATTTTGAAGCCTATTGCTAATCCATAGCTCCATATGTTCGAAAAAAAATTTTGCTCTACAACGTAAATAACGCAATGAATGTTGTTGAACTGTCAAAATGAAACCCATTCCTACTGTTAGTGTGTTACATAATTACCCCGCAGGATTAAACCCTCGAGCCATTGTTGAATTTTAAACTTTATTCCGACTATGTAAAAGTTGTCATTACAAAAACTTACTGATATGATACTTAAACGCGAGTATCAGTTGGCATTTTTTTATTAAAAACTTTACCTTGTTCGGAATACAGTTCAAAATACAATAGCTGGCTCCAAGGTTTGGGTTTGGAGTAAAGTTAGAACTCGTTTTGTAATAAGACGGAAAAAAACTGGCATTACAAGTCTGACATCCTTGACGTTAAAAATTCCTAAAAAAACCAGAACTAACCCATAGGGGATAAGTAAATGAAGAGACGAGGAGTATGGTCCAACTCCTGAGAAAAGGCTTCATTATAAATATCTACTAATCAGTAAAAAAGATTGATACTGTTATGTAACTGCCCTTATATTAGGTACCGATTCGTTTAACTTGCACTAAGCATAAATACTTACATGATGAATAAAGAGCGCTGATCATTTGATTCATTCGCTCATTAAGAGCCGCCATCTGCAATCATAATAATTTTGAATGTTTTTTTTACCAAGTTCGAAAGAATTTCCCATGGGGACATTTAAAAGTATAAGCTATCTTGGCCAAGTTGTATTTACATAGATCATATATTAGGTCTTTACCTATGAAATTGCCGTTCTGCAGTACTGGCCATTTCAAATCAAAATAATTTTTGTTTGGCTAAGAATTCTAATTTCAAATTAATTTTATTTTAAAAACATGGATTTTTTTTTCTAAAAGTAGTCATTTCTTTATTGATTAGTGTTACATTTTCATCGCATTTCAATCTTTTTCGTCATCATGGATACGTTAAAAATTCGAGTAATTATGGAATATGAGTACCGTCGTGGCAGCAACGCGGCACAAGCGGCACGCAACATCAACGACGTTTACGGAGCTAACACTACAAACCAACGCACCACCTGTTATTGGTTTGCTCGCTTCCGTTCTGGAAATTTCGACCTGAAAAATGAACCTCGCGGTCGTCCGAAGACTTTGGTCGACAATGACGAATTAAAGGCGATTGTGGAAGCTGATGATACACAATCTACGGCTGAATTAGCAGCAGCTTTCGACGTTAGCGTCAAAACAATATTGGTCCATTTGCGTCAAATTGGCAAGGTAAAAAAGCTTGACAAATAGGTGCCCCACGAACTCAATGATCGCCAGCGCGAAGTACGCGTCGAGACGTGCCTTGCACTGCTCAACAGACACACAAATGAAGGAATTTTGAACCGCATTGTTACCTGCGATGAAAAATGGATTCTGTTTGATAACCGTAAGCGCTCAGCAAGTTGGTTGGATCCTGGTTCAGCACCTAAACAATGCCCTAAACGAAAACTTACCCCTAGAAAAGTGATGGTCACTGTTTGGTGGTCTAGCGCCGGTGTGATTCATCACAGCTTCTTACCAAACGGGGTGAGCATTACTGCAGATGTGTACTGTGAAGAACTGAACACAATGATGGAGAAGCTGGCGCATCTCCAACCAGCATTGGTCAATCGCTCGTCTCCGCTGCTCCTGCACGACAACGCGCGACCTCATACTGCACAGCAGACGGTCTCCAAGTTGCAAGAACTGGGGTTGGAAGCTCTCCGTCATCCGCCCTACTCACCAGACCTTGCGCCTACAGACTACTACTTTTTCCAGAATTTGGATAACTTCTTGGCGGGAAAAAAATTTAATACCCGAGAGGCAGTACAAAATGCCTTTGAAGAATTTGTTGCCTCCCGTCCAGCTGATTTCTTTAAGAAGGGCATCAATAAACTGCCACTGCGATGGCAAAGATGCATTGATTGCATGGGTGATTACTTCGACTAATACAAATAAAAAATTCATGAAAAAAATTCGTTTAAATTTTTTCATACAAAACGGCAATTTCATAGGTAAAGACCTATTATGTATATTTAAAAAAGTAAATAATGTTTCAGGATATAGCCATATACTAATAGCATTCTGGAAGCAGAGACCTTTTCAAAATAACTCACGTGTTACAGAAAGTATAGCTATACGATTAAATACGTATATAAATAAAACAAACATTATGTAAACATATAAGGAGCTTAGTTAACAGAAAAACACTAACGAATCTACTACTATTTTAGTGTTTTCTACAAGTTTGGTATTGGGTAAAATTTAGACTCGTAATAGGTATGTATACAAATTGTGAAAATCATATTTTAAAAAAAATAAAAAAACCTGATTGTAGTAACCGGATATAAAACAAAAAAAAAAAATGGTACAGCATTTTTATGAATCTATCTGCGAAATAAGTTAACCGAAATTTATTCGGATGTCGTGACACAGGCCGCTTGTAAAGTTTGACTTCTCATTGATTTGCGTGGTAATTGCGTTACACACTCACAGTCCCAATGTCATTCATTTTGACAATTCAACAATATTCATTGTGTTATTTACGTTGTCGATCAGACGATTTTTTTAATATTAAGAAGCAATTTTATCAATTTCGTTCAACATGGATTATGATAGTAAGTGTGTTACGCTGTTGGGGTGCTGTTTTTACAGGCAAAAAGTCTTTAGGCCAAATCAGTTTTTTTTGTAAACAAACTCACCTGTGATTGGTGCAAACTCTGGCTGCTGCTCGAAGTGGCATAACAGAGTCCTATCGACAGCGCACTTAATATTACTGGTATCTTCAGCATTTCTGCTGCCTTGGTACACTTTGCTGCAGAAGGAGATCTAACAAGCAGTCAAGCCTTTCACAACATGACTCCATTACCGACGTTAAGCTATGATATTTAAAGTATTATTTGAACTGTAATCTGATAGAAAAACGTGATGTTGTTCGCAGAAGATCTGATAATGAGATGATAAGGTCATAAGTGATAAGTTTGCTGCTCTCAGCGCGTGAGGATAGTGCAACAGATAGGTTAGTTGGAAATTAGATAGTGCTTAGTAACGTTAGTGGTGTGTTTTCATGACCGTACTTTACATTATGCCGTAAGAGGCAACAGAATGATGTCAAGCTGCATTTCTCCTTAGTGGTAATAACAATATGCTGGGTTCATCAATCGAATTGCCAACTGTTAAAAAGGTTTAGGATATGCTTAATGTGCCAGATGACCTCGTTCTAAGTTCTGCTTATAGGGAGTATTTAAAATTATTATCATCACGTGCAAGGTGAATAAAACACGAAACGTAATTTAAATTACTTATTTATTTATTTCTACATACATAACTACTAATACGAATGTACGGGTACCGTAAAACAGCAACAATACCCCCCCCCCCCCCCTCCGTCCCTTAGACGACCCACTGACCCAATATTCAAACGAACAATTAATTATTTTAAAAAGTGCTACAATCAAGGTCTAATGTTTTACGTGATTTGCATTAAAAACAAAAGTAGGAAAGACTTAAAAATACAGTTTTATCAACAAGATCAAATCCTCACGGCTCTGTATTATTATCACCATATTCAACGACTTCAGAAGCATCATCGACATCTTCTAATGCAGGTTTAGCATCACCTTCCCGCAGCCTGCCCCTCTTAGCTTTACCAACTATGATCTCAACTCCCAGCAATGAAACAGACAAAAACGCTCCAAAACCAGTCAGTGCTAGCAACGGTGCTATATCTCCCAACTTAACCCTCTCAGCGAGAAGAGACGCCCTGCAAGGCGGTTGAGGAACCCTCAAGCGAGCAACCAGACGCTTCCCTAGACCAGTCTCCAGCAACCATCCTCCGGCTGTGCGTAAAACTTCCGTCCACTGCCCGTCTTTGGTTGATTGTATCCAGGTTAACGACTGAAAAACAAAATATTGACTAGAATACTTATCTACTATTGGCGGCACGGTTGGCACAGTGGTTAAGACTGACTGCTGCGTTGCGTGTCGCGGGTTCGATTCCCGCACGGAATAAATATTTGTATGATCTACAAGTAGTTGTTCCGGGTCTGGCTGTTTGTGTATGTGAGTTTGAATGTTTGTAAACGCACCTAAAATACAGGAGAAATTCGTAATGTGGGGCAACGTTTAAAAAGAAAATGTATAACTTGAATGGGCAACAAGACTTCGTTGATATCATGAGTGGGTTTTGTTTCTAAAGTTTTACGAGTATGCAGTTTAATTACATTAGCTGCTGTCTTTCTACAGTAGAGCGTTAAGAGAATTGGGACATTGCAGTTTTGATGAATTTATAGTTGTGGTTTTACTTTTACTAAAAAACTTAAAAAAAAAAATAAAGAACCCGACTGCACCTAAAAAGTTCACAATAAGATCACTTTTTAGGCAGTCTGATGCAGTTGGTGCCAGTTATTTTAGATTAGTTTCAGATGTGATGATCTTTTTTTTCAACCTTTTAGGTTGTTGATATTTTTGGAATCGTCTCCTCAAGCCCTTTATTTTAATACCCTATGGTAAACTACTTATATACGTTTAAAATCCGTCACTTTGATAAACAATTACAAAACCTAGCCTATAACCCTGTTCTTGCTGACTCACGTAGTCAGGTAAAAAAAGGTTTTACTTTCAATTCCACCTCTTAATAGCCTTTCTTCTTGCTTTGTAAATCAGATTCCTCTACTTACTTCAGGAATGGTATCAACATGCTGTAGCTTGCAGATATGCTCATCGCTGAAGGTCTTAAAATGCGGGTAGATCTGGTTGTACTCGCTGTGGAAGGCGGTGCTCCCTTGCTGAATCAGCTCGACGCCACGCTCCAGTTCTTGGTAGAAATGTGACGTCATCTTCTTCTTTTTCAAGTATTCAAGGTCGTCCCATGTGGTTTTCACCTGGAATTTGCAAAGATGGCAGTGTTGGATAAAGTTGAAAGTTGAAAGATTTCATTAACTCCGCATTTTATTAATACTGTCCATTTTCGGTTTTAGACAGCGAGGTATTATGCACGGATTATGTGGAATGTATGATTTTATATTCTGTACTCTCGTGCTTAAAAAGTTCTTCAATTGAACTAAAGGTAAAGTCATTGTAATTTTCAAGTTTTCGTGTTAAAACTACTTACATCAAAGAACAAATATCGCATATAATCGTAATCTTCCGATCCGATTGCATATTTGGAGTCTCCGAGAGCCTTCAAGGAGTCAGGTCCGCCACGGCCGGTGCTCATCAACGCGGAGACGATGGCAGACGTATAGTACGCATGCACTAACATCGCGCTCACTGAGAGGACCGTGAACGCGAAGCGGCCTGATCCACCTTCGGGCACGGCACTGGCGTCTGGTGGAAATATTACATACTCGTACATACAGATATTCCAAGAAAACAACCCGCGATGTTAAGATCTAATAAAGAGCTGTTACAACCATGGAAGTACTTCCCTACTTTGTATAAAATGATTAAAAACGTATAGATTAACAACTCTATACCATTTCAAAAAACTTTGGAGTGACAAATGACGATCTGCGACCGGAGATAGGTAACCCGACGGAGACAAAACTTCATACAAACGAGTAATAATAAGTGCACTATTACAAAGTGCAGCAGTACATAAATTTGAAGCGGCTGTGGGGGGTTACTATATGGCGCGAGGGTCGTACCGATTCGAAAACACAGAGATTACTGAAGCACAGACCTTTTGTTGTTTAACTGTACACACATTAACTCACGCCTTTTTCCTATGGGCGTAGCCAGAAACTATAGAATGCACGATCCTTACATATTCCTTATGCTTCGTCCACGTTCATACATCTGGTCAAATACGTGCGCCGGTTGCGAGTACTACGCGGTATGAAATAGTCACAATATTTGTAAATAAATGGGAAGTGGCCGTAGTTACACTTAGAAATGGTTTTAACAGTAACAGGTTAAATTGAGTTTATATTTAGTGGTAACGCCGACCTTTTTTTTTTTGGGTGGGTAATCCTCAAATGACGGACTGGTCCTTAACGGACGGCGAGCTGCCCTTTGCTCGCCGTCCGCAAGCCCGCGCCCACGGTGGCCGGGAGTCGATAATCGACTTCCGATGCCCAGGGTGTCTCCTAAATACGAACCACCGCACCGGTAGTATTATGATTGTAAGGTAAGTCAAAGAGTCAATTACTTATCAAACAACCCAAAAGGAATCCAACCAAGAGAGCCTTTTGCTAATAGGCTTACCTTGCTGCAACCAGGTAGTAAGAACAGTATACAATGCCCCGTCCTTCTCTTTAGATGACTTGGCCGTTATCCTCTCAACCATAGCCAGGATGGCCATCATGGCCAGGCAAGTCCACCACACAGCAGGAGAGAATGGCTCCAAGTACATGTTGCTACTGCTCTCTCGCTCTGCTAAGTATGTGAAGCCTACTCTGTTTGGTAGCAAAGGATTAATTATAAGTTTCCGATAGACACATTGGAGTAAAAAAACAAGAATGTGAAATAAACTATTAGGCCTATCACAGTCAACTGCTGGACTGGACATGGTTTTTCACAATTTGTTCCAAGACATTTGGTCCTTCAACTAATGCGTTACACTTCATGTCGTTGGTCTATATGGCCTAGGCCATATAACTGAGTTTTCCTGATGATTAACAGAGTAGGAAGAACAACAAATGTTAAGAACTATATTTTTGAAAACGTAGGGCACTAGACTAAAATTGTTGTTCGCATATTTTTTTGTTTTCTAATTCTTGGCAATAATGCATTTAATATTGGACATTATTTGCAATACCTGAACGGCCATATCGGTATGATATAGTCCAGTGTAAAGGTTCTCTCCCATAAAATGCGCAGTATTGCCCCCGAGATGTCCGCTTCACCGGTCGATAGCATCACGTACATGCTGTTGTTATTGATCTCGGTTGCCCATAACTCGTTCTCTATTAGAACATCTCTGAAAAAGTATAATTTCTATATAGATATTAGGCTATTTTATTAGAATTTTAACTAGTTTTCATCCACTGCTTCGCTACCGTGGTGTATCCCACTAAACTTGTGCATTTCGGGTCTCTCTGGCAAGTAAACTATCATCATTATCTTGCCTCGCCTGTTCCCAACCATGTTGGGATCGGCATCCAGCCTAACCGGGTGCGGCTGAATACCAGTATTTAACATGAAGCGACTGCCTATCTAACCAACACAACCCAGTTGCTGGGTCAGACGATCCCCTTTGGTAATACTGATTGTCACACTTTCAGGCTTCTGGCGACTCGTAACAACTGTCAAAAGACTACGAATGACAGCCGGGACCAATGGTTTAACGTGCTTTCCGAGGCATGAACGGTTCCCGGTATATAAAGATGGTCACCCTCCTCGGATCGACCGCGGCAAGCGTAGCTTAACCTGAACGATCGACCCGTTATTACTTACCCATAAATCCCTCTGGCAATTAAACTATCGCTATGCTAAAAGAAACCCGTCGATCTGGTGTTCCGTTATTTCGTGTCAGAAGAACAAATCCACAGAACTTTTGCGTTTATAACATTTGAAAGTAGGATTTGTCTAGAAACCAACTCCACCATTTAAACTGGTGAGGAAGAAAGTAGAAAGCTCAGCTCCTGGTAGGTATCTACTGTTTCTGGCTTTTCAAACTACCGATTTTTTTTCTGCAGTTATGTCTTGCCAAGAAGTTGGCCAAAAAATTGCTTAATAATAATACTAATAATTTTTTAAATGTTTTTATATTTATTATATTCTAATATTTGAAAATGTATTAGTATTTCCTTTATTTAATTTATATGTATATAAAGAAATAAAGGAAATACTAATAATTTTTTAAATGTTTTTATATTTATTATATTCTAATATTTAAAAATGTAATTTATATGAATATAATGGAATAAAGGAAATAATAATAATATTCATTTAATTCGGATAAGTATCCATAGAGTTGAGAGTTACATTTAGAGTGGGATATTAGTTTACAACTACTAGTCTAATTATCACACTATCATGAGATCACATGTTACACTATAAGCAATACTTGGAAACAATATAATATTATATAAATATTAAACAAAAACCAATCCAATACGAAAGCACCAGCGGTTACGTTACATGCAAAGACCCCCAGTGCCTTCGGATTGGACTATCAATACTTTCATATATTGCCATCAGAATGCCATTGCTGCCGCCACAGCTCCTCTGCATCAGGGAGGCAGCTCTCTTGCGCAGGATTGTGAAATAATCGTCCGTACGAGCCTCAGTAAACATGCCTGATGCACTAAAGAACCGGGGCAGCCGCAATATAAGGTATTTATTTTGTAAAACATGAATAGGTACACATATACTGCAAGGAGAAGCTTATTGTTATTATTGACCAACTTCTTGGCAAGTTAAAACTTCAGGCAAATTTTACTAGGTAAGTATAAGTGAACATACCAGTGAAAAACAATTGCATACCATAACGAGTTACTTACTGTGCTTTCAACACTTCAGTGAGGAGCATAGCTGTTCCATACCCACTGCGGATGCCAGGATCCTGGTCTGACATAGACTCGTCTTCCAAGAACTCCACAAATGTTCCATCATACTGGTCACTGGAATAATGTCCAACCTGCAGAACAAACTTTATTAGTCCTACTGGAAAACTAGCAATATTCGATGTAGCAATTCTTTGTAATTTTTGCTCGACTATAGCGCAACAAAGGAAGAAAGAATCCAGAATCTAAATCTGGCTTGAGTCCTAGCCGTGGTTGCAAGTTCTGTGCGTTGTGGGTTACTTTATTCGACCACTATGATTTCTTGAATATTTACCAATTTTTTTTTTGTTTGAAATTATACAGTGTTTTCCGTAGTAGATTTTTAGATAAATAACATTGATATTTTATTGAATTAAACGAATAGTGTAATAATTAATAATAATACATTTCTTTCAGTTGATATAGGCCCATAGATCCATAGCCTTGACATACATGTTATTATTGTATATGTTAACGGAAAAGTATGTAATCCGTCATTGTATACAATTCCCAGAAAATGTGTACAATTCCTAAAATAGATAGGAAATCTATGATACATTTTGTAATATGCACTTTTCCTAGGAAATCTATATATTTCCTAAATAGCTATCGGAAATGTATTACATTCTTGATGTTTGTAAGTACAGCGGGGATAGCGGAACGAGGGAAGGGTATTGCGTCCACCGATAGCGCGCGCGGGAGGAACCAATAGCGTGGTGGATAGCGCTATGAGTAATAGTGTTCTGTGGTGATTAGTGCCACGTAAACATTCAGTGCTTATCCACGTCGCTGTTGTTCAAAATGGCGACATCGAGCTTATGAAATAACGATTTTATAATTATTGCTTTAGCATCATCAAGAATAACAAGTGCTAAGAACATTGTTTATATTGAAGACGAACGTTACAAAGTGTTATTGGAAGAGATTTCAGCTTAATAAGAAATTATACGCAGTTTTTTGTGTGCTAGATGGGCCTTAAAAAGAAGGAAAAAGTTGCGTTGTGAAATTTATTTAGTAATAACCCTACGAATATTTTAGATTTTACGAAGTGATTGTTACGGCTGATTGTGTCAACGAGAGCCTCAAAAAAATCAAATTTCAGTTTACAAACGTGTTTTATTTATTTTATTCACAGAAATCATTACTTTTTATATAATTATAATATTTCCTAGTATCATCTCGGAATTGCATAAAATTCCTAGGAAATACATACATTTCACAGGAAATGTGTGTAATGTGTGTTACAAAGTAAACATAATTTTACACATTTGCCTAAAGGCTCGGAATTGCATATATTTCCTAGGAATTGTGTACAATTCCTAGGTTTCACACATTTCCGGTATCATATACAAAACTTGTGTTTTTGAATAAGGCTTAATTGTGTAACATACTGGGGTAGCTATCCTCAGAGGAAACTTCTTCAAGTCGAGTCTCCTTAGTATTCTTTCGCGCTCGTGCTTTAGAACTAAACCGGAGGAGTTGTTCCAATGTGCCCAGACGTTTATGGCTATGCCATCTCTTGGGTGCACGTATGCGTCGTAGATGTGGATTGAGGTCCTCGGGTCCGCAATTAAAGCTAATAAAAAAAACTAATATTACATTGAACTTATATTTTGTAACAAAATATTATAGTTTAAAAGAGTGTCATTGGAGTTTCTTGCCCGTTCTTCTCTATAGGTACCTATTTCGCTTTGGAATGGACAACTAACTATCTTGCTCATTCTGACTGACCGACTCCATGATAATTATTCAAAAGTGCCTGTAATTGGTTTGATTGAAATAAATGCTTTAAGTAGAGTTTGATTGTTTTTTTTGTTGTTAATTGTACTATAGGTACAAAATATCGATGAGAACAGTGAAGAGGCAAGAGAAATGACCACAATAGGATATTCAATTCGGTTTAAGTTTTTAGAGAAACGTTAGCAATTTGTAGATATACCTAGGACCCAAAATTTATAATACAAATAGTCCCTACATTTACCTGTAGAGTCCCTGGTTTCATTACTGGTGACATGTTCCCATTTGAGAAAGGCTATATCAGAATCGTATCGAATTTTACGCAGAACGTCAGGCACGTGATCTCCCAGTATCAGCCACTTGTACTTCATCATGAAGTGTGTTGTCTTCACCTGGGGTAAACAGATGTACCAGTAAACATTATTTTTTTGGTAAATAAATCCCATATATATATAGAGGTATGAGGAACAGGATGTAAAGCTCACTCATACTCTTTGGAAAAGGGAGGATCCTCCGATCAGACGGGTGTTGTGTCTGGTGGGCAACTGCCCGACGGTTGATGTCGGGACGTTGTATATATGCTAATCGCGCGGTAAACTCTGCTTGCGCGATGCAGGATTTGCGTGACGTCAGTATGACGTGTAGCTCGCATGTGGCGATGTTGATACCGCTACATATACGATGCATGTTTCCAGTGGCCGACAATCAACAAATGACTTGCATCGTCTAGACACTGATTAGGCGACATCATTCACGGCTTCCTCCCTTGTAAGTCATTTATTTGTCGCAATTAGTCAAGTAATTAAGTATTTTTAACCGACTTCAAAGTATTAAATTGTATGCTCCGTCATTTATAGACGGATTTGCCAAATATTTTTTTTGTTTGAAAGGGTATACTCTCGAGGTGGTCGCATTGTCACCAAGTCAGAATCTGATTAACGGATCCCATGAAAATCGAGGGAAATCCTCAAATTTTACAGGCACGCCAATAGCGATTTGGGTATTTTTAGTAACTCGTGAATTTGCTCTCGAAAAGCACCATTCGGTGAAGTGGAACTGATAATGAAGACCAGAGGTGGCCACCGGAACTACTCAATTATAAGTATTTCACGGGTTACGATTCGATTACTTTAATATGGTTGCTAAGCAATTTATGCTTGTCACAATTAATATGGTGAAATGGTGCTGATGGCGGCTTCACCATCAGCTCCAGTTCTTTTGGTTCTTACCAGGAGAACTCCTCAACAATTAACGTCCCTGCAACGGGAAAAGGAATATTTTGAAAAAAGGTGATGGGTAGTTGACATTAGGCTATTGTAACTTAGATAAATAGCTGACTTACTTACTTACTTAGATAGCTGACTCACTAAAACGTGAAAAATAAAAAACATAAAAAAAAAAACAACCGACTTCAAAAAAAAACCACTACAAAGTGAAAAATAACTTTAATTTCGGAAGTCGGTGGCAAAAATTTTAAATACAGACTCAAAGACACTGACTTCCGAAATTAAAGTTATTTTTCACTTTGTAGTGTTTTTCTTTGAAACCGGTTTTTTTTTTAATGTAAAAAAGTTTTTTCACATATTATCAGATGATTTTAGGGCATTTTGGGCCTCTCTATCAAATTCATTTTCATTGTAAACCTTTACTAATAACTAGCTTCTGCCTGCAACTTCGTGAAATGTCTTGTATTAATATAAAATGTATCCTATGACATTCGAATATACTGTACCATCTCATTAGTCAAAGAATTTTCGGAATCGGATCAGTACTTCCAAAGATTGCCTCCTAAATACAAACTCACAAATTGTATCTATATAATATTAGCAGATAAAGATGATGATTTAATGATAGAGGGGCTTTGAGTATTTTTTTCGCGGAACTAATCAAATCATCATATTCATTTTTTTATTTTTATTGTTTGTTAAAGGTAAAAGACGGTTCTTACAATTATTAGCATTATTGTATCACTCTAAAATACCCATGGGTTGTACAATATTTAAATGTATGTCGATATTATTGGTTATGTTAAAAATAATTAATAATAATACCATTACACTCTTAATTTTTGGTGGTTATTATCCATTGCATTGGTTGTTTTAGTCAACCTCATGTTACATTCATTATTATACATAATTATTACGGTCACACAATTTACGTTTAAATAAGTCAAAACAATAAAAATAAGATTAACATGTCAATCTTTATCTATCAATATCAATCTTTAGTTCAGACAATGTACAGTTCGTATTACCGCAGAGAATAGAATATAATTATTTAAGAATTGTATCCGCTGCTGAATGGGTCGCACACACCTTGGTTGTTATCTTGAATGATAAGTAACGAATAGCCAAAGATGATGGCTTATGAATATATTTAACTACCACGTAACTAACGCTATATAAATGTTGTGTGAATGAGTACAGCTGACTATGAACGCTGATCGAGTACTGTCGCCTCCCATATTATTATTATACTCTTTGACTGTCGCGTTACACTATAATTTGTGCGAGGCGACAGAAAAGTGCTGATCTATACAATGGGCGCGTTCCATCTACGATACATGACTCGTACATATTCCCGGGCTAGAGAGATGCGAGTGTATGATGAGAACGAGTTCACAGAGTGCCTAAATGCTAAACTTATGAATTTCACCCGCAAGTTACAAAACATGAATTAAATATATTCTTAACTTGAATTAGTTGCTGTCATCAGACAACAGTGTGGCGAAAGCAGGAGGTGTCCTCTTGTGGCGCTTGATGATGCTGAGTAAGGTAGAAAAGTTTTTTAATTCAACCGCCTCTATATAGTGCGTGGCGTCGGATCGACGACGGGGGCTTCGTACCACATGAATAATAAAAAACCGAGAAGATGGACGGCTTCTTAACAGAGCTCAAGATTCTTAACTACTTTCATAGGGCTGTCACTTGTTATTGAAAAAAAAAAACCGGGCAATTGCGAGTGGGGATTTGGCAATGAGCACGGACGGACGGACGGATGGACAGACCGACAGACAAACGGACGGACAGGCACTGTGACTGAGGTGATCCCATAAGTTTTCCGTTTTCCAATTTTGGTACGGAACATTAAAAATAATGTAGCTTTGAAAGACGTAATGGTTTATATTGTTAAGTTTGTTTAAAAGGGGTAAAAAAACCAAAGTAAGTAGGTACATTTAATTTCTAACCAAACGCTAGACATTTGAGATCAAAGTGGCCAGTTAGACAAAACGCCAATTTCATATGTAAGGACTTATTATTTGTACACACAGTCTGGCATCTTTAAAAACTGCGGGTGGCACTCCATAACTTTCTCCGCTTGCTGAGCTGGCTCAAACCGGTTTGTACCCGCGGGCGCCGCGCCGGTGCACGCCTTGCGCGCCTTGTCGGTGACAGGTCACGCACACATAGCTGTGCGTGTAGTAGTGCACCCGCGCATGGCGTTAGTATGAAGCTTTCCTTCTGCTCGGCTTTTTATTCATGTGCTTCGTACTGGGTACGCGCCGGCGGCGGTGCCGGAGGCTGCGTCTCGGAGTCCGAATATAAGTTGGCGCTCATCTGCCGATGACGAAAAATCTACCGACACAGATAAACTGCAACTGCTAGTACAGCGCCCAACAATAACACGTAGATTGCTGAATATTGTTGGATATCTACTCGATCTGTTCTTTGATATGCCGCAATGAGGTTTCATGAAAGTTGGTTTTAAATTGTGGCACGGTGACGTAGATGATGTGGTTGATACGATTTGCTGAGATTCCAAGTCAACCACCGTTTTAATCTCTGAGTTTCCCAGTTTATGTGAAAAATCGGTAAAGTCTTCTCCTTTAATTACGCAATCTGAATCTAGTTCTATGGCCCCGACCTTAGCGATTTGTATTGCGGTAATCCGATGCTCGCATATGACACGAAGTGCACACAGTCCGCAATGATAATAAAGGTGAGTATTTATTTTGTGCAATGCCATTCAATTATTGCGTCATGCTGGTATGTTTGTAAGACATCTGTTTGTGCCCTTCTCTTTGATACACATGCTGTCTTCTGACTTAAACTGGAAAATTAAACCAGAGTCGACAATTTTTGAAACCACAGAAAAATAATAGTAGGATGAAACCCATTGGAAAAGGAAGAGAAAAAAAACTCAGAAAATACAAAGAAACGAAAAATACTTGATTCCGAAAATTTTCCGAAGGTCACTCAGGCATATAAGTTATCTTAAAATAGAAATAAATAGGCATCTACGCATATAATTTAAAGAAAAATCTTTCAACGAACAAAAAGCCTGCCTACTTTTTTTTTAAAGCAGATTTTTTGACGTGAGAATTTTCGATTGAAAATTAGGATACTTATTCGCTATTAAGTCAAAATCAGGTGAAATAATAAATATATTAAATCAAAAAGAATTACAGTGTGTTTGGGATATAAAAATGTAAGTTTTCACCAAATTTCGTGAAAACAATGTTATTTTTTGTAAAAGATTAAAATAAAAACCCAAAATCTTGGTTATTTGAATTTTTCACTTAAATTTTGAGGTTATGTGGAAAAAATGTAAATACAAAAGTTGTAGATCTTTTTATTACCTACAACTTTCTTACTTTTTATAGGACTTGTAGTTTTGCCGGAAATCGAGATAAACCGTTTTTTACCATTAACCCCCCCCCCCACTGCCCGACCTCAGATCGCCCGTAAATTCTCTTCCTTTTCCAATGGGTTTCATCCTACAATGTTTTTTTTTTCACTTTTTACCATTTTTAAAGCCTGCAGCTCTAGTCTAAATGTTTTTTAGGGAGTGACAGAAGCGATTAGATTCGTCGTACTGGACACATTGTTGTATGTCTCTCACCATCATTGCCAGATAGGTGTCTTTGCGTAAGTTAATCGCGTTGTAATCTGATGTCGGCACGACGGCAACTGTTGCGTGTGCATGTTGTTGTCGTATTGATATGAGTTGATTTAGGTCTTATCTCTCTTTCTGTTGAAAAGTTGTATTCTAATTTCAAATATGAGGTAGGTACTGTTGTGTTACCCTTGTTTTGACCTTCAGTAGGTGGAAAATTTTTGGTAGTTCGGTCTGTGTGTTTTCTACCAGTAAGGATAACGATAATTGTCCTGAGATTAGGCTGAGTTGATCTCATAATTGCTTCGGCGTTAGTAAATGGATGCTAAACAAACATTCCTTGATGAATATCTGTTATTGTGTCGATTATTGTGTCTTGTATAGATTTGAGCTTCATGAGCATATTTGTAGTATACAATAGATTACTCTTTCTTATGTACACCATAAAAATTACAGATATAAATGTAGAAATTTTACGTAGGATGACACAATGGACGGTCTTATAACTAAAAACGATATTTTACAGACAACCTTTGGATGGATTAAAGGGAGAAGGAGAGACAATAATGCGGGTAGTCAGTGGTGTACCATTTACATATACCGTAAATACATACATACATAAAACATATACTTATCTACATATTACATATACAATAATAAACATGAAACAAGAGCAAGGAAACTAAATGTAATGATGATGTTTAAGGAGAGAGGAAGTGTAGTGTAGTGACTGTGGGTAGTGTGTGTGAGTGTTGTAGCTATGATGGTGGACAGTGGTAGCTGGTTTATCACTTCTTGTTCTTGCAAATTTTTGTTCAACGTATTAGTGGCCTTCGTCAGATTGTTTAAATGTTGATTGATGGCCTTGTGTTGCCGATTGATTGACTCTTCAGTTCTCTTGAGTAAATTATATTCTGCTACTACTATTGAAGTCTGGTTTTTCCACAAGAGTGCCAAATCATTTTATTTATTTTTTCTAAGGGAAATAACTTGCTTGTATTGATCGGCGAAACGTTGATTTAAAACTCCAAATAAACTGTTGGCAACGTAGCCCACACTGTCGATGAAGCCTCGCCGCCACCGTGTGCGTTCTTCGAATTGCTGATTCAGAACATTCCACTGTAGTACTTCAGTTCGTCATGTGAGTGACGTAGCTGCAGTAGGATGATGTCACATAGTGCTTTATTTGTTTCTCTTTCACATGCGCTGTTTATTTATTTGAGGTATGTATCGAAGGTTGCCGAACTGTCCCAATAAGGGTGCATGTCGTAATACACGATGAGTTTCCATTCATCGCGAATAAACTGAATGTTTGAGATTCGGTCAAAATAGAGTGCTTTGCGTATTGTTGTCAAAGTATATGGAGATGCTGACTGTTCATGGCCAAAGATGGGTGCAATGAAGAGAAATAGTGTAAAGAGAGTTGCTTTCAGATTAGACGTCGTTCCAGGTCGTTGTTTTGATTGGTTGTCCGTGGTCTTGCAATTTTGACTATGTGACATTTTCCCAGTCTGCTCGGGTACTGATTTGGGGTCAGATACCAGCACTGAGAGCTTAATCACTGGGCGCTTGAGGTAACCATATTTTATTTTCAGGGTAACAACCCTGACCAATCCATCGGTACCGGGACGTAGCTCAGTGACTCTGCCTAGAGCCCATCTTCCCGCGGAGAGGTTGGGCTCATGAATGATGCCCATTTCAAGGAGTAAATCGCGAGTTATTTGAATTGCCACCTCTTCCAAATATCTTCGAAAATTTTCTGTGTTCGCTTCCACCTTGCTCTTTCATCTTGTTCGGTGTCTAAGGTAGTCAGTATGGCGTTGCTGCTCAAAACGTGTGAAGGAGTTAGATAATTCAAATCGTCTGGGTCCTCTGTTAGTGCGCACAGCTGCCGACTATTGAGACATGCTTCGAGTTGAGGCAGTAAAGTACTGTGTTCCTCGAACGTGAGATTTTGGTCACCAATTACACGTCGAAGATGATGCTTCAGACTCTTTACCGCTGATTCCTATAGGCCTCCTGCGCTTGGTCAGGCGGGGGCATCAAAATGCTATTGTATTCCCAACTCAACTTCAAAACTCGTCGTTAAATGTGCACACCTCTGTCAGTTCTTGCTGCAGTGCAGTTTATTATTATTATTGGATCCAACAAAATTTGTGCCATTATTGCTGTAATATGATGTGGCTTACCTCCACGTGAAGATATGCGTTTTAGAGCAGCTAAAAATGCAGATGAGCTCAACTCTGATACGAGTTCGAGGTTCACATCTTTGGTTACCTTGCACACGAACACTGCGATGTATCCCTTACTACTCGTAGTCTTGACTCCTCGCCCTTTATTGAGTTTAACGTCTACGTATCCTGTGAAGTCAACGCTGGGGTGTGCTAAAAAGGACGTGAAGGATTGCTCCGAGATTCAGGTAAGTCCCACAGCATTTGCTTTTGTCCGACAGCTTTATCCTCCTAAACAATTATGTGTAAGCGCTTCTTTACAGCTCTGTCGTCGCCTGCTTTCCAGTGGCTTTGTCTGATACTCGTGAGTGTCGTCCATCCGAGCCCCCGCATGAAACGCGCGGCGGTGGGCTTGGTCGATAATAACGTCAGTAGCTTGGCTGCTGTGTGGTATGTGGTGGATGCTTCAAATCTTCGTCAATATTCGCATACTTGAGTCTGCCTACCACTCTCAAAAGTCCATCCTTGTCCAAAAACGGGTTGATGGACAAAGTTTTACTTTTGTTATATACTTGCTCCTGTATTTGCAGCTTGCTAATTTCCTCTGAAAATTGCGTTTCTTGTACATATTTTATAATCATATGTTTTACGGTTTTTAATTCATGTCCGTTCAAGTTAGCAGTGCGCTCGCTGTGACGTCGAGTAATACGTAGCACCCATGCAAGCAAGCGCATGGCACGTGCCAAATTACTGTTTCTATGTAGTATTGATTCTATGATATCATCGCTTTGCAGTTGACGAATTGTGACGTTTTGATTTTTGGCTTTTCTTGATCCGTGACGTAGACGCACTTCTCTGCTACTGATAACTCACTACGATACGACTCAGTACGATCGAATCCCAGGAGAACTTGCGAGCCACTCCACCACAGATTATGTTGCTTCAATTGCTCTGTTGTGTGGCTGGCACATTCAGCTGAGTTGTCAGATGATTTTATGTAATGCCAATTGTCTGATGATATGACGATGCGTTGAATACTACTCTTAACGCCGTAGTTGTAGAATCGGCGTGCTCAACACGATGGTGAGGTAAATAACAAGTCGGTGTCACATTACTAATACACTCGACCATATGATTCAGTGCTTGATATTCATGAATTAACTGCCTGTACGCTTCTGCTAATTGAGGTTGTTAGCTAAATGTTCTCTCCAGCTGCCTGAGTTGTGCCAAAAGCCATGGGTTTCGTAGCTCCTAGCTTTTCTTGAAAATTTGGTTCGAACGGTAGCTCAACAATGACGACCTTTTTTATCGCGAGTTTTCTGCTATATCTTCCACTATCCAAAATTGCTTGAATGTCTTCGATGTTATTTATCACAACTTTACATTGAAATGTTGTTTGCAGGTTTCCGCATAAAATCCAGCCCTAATGTGTTTGCTGTGCAACTGGTTGTGATTTTGCGTGCATCATGATACTTTCCTGGATTATGTTCGAGTATATCTCAGCCCCGAGTAAAATGTCTACAGGATGACTCTCATGAAAATTTGGATCAGCCAACTTGATATTTTCTATAAATGTCCATGATCTTGGTTTTGTGAATGATTTGTTAGGCAAAATGTTGATCAACTTGTGCATAATAACAACATCAGTGTCAAATGTTTAATCACAGTGAAAGGCACTCATTGCACGTGATTCGTATGACGTCTTTGCAATTATTTTCTTTCGCCCCGACACCGAATATGTCACCTTTGCAGCGGCCACGAGGTAATCGTAGTTTCTGTGCAGCATTTTCCGTTTGCGGGGATGTTTATGAACCCTAATCAAGGAACGCTCGTAAAGTTATCAGGGACCCATCGTATGTTGCACTTCGATCAATGCTGTGGTAAGCAGAGTTTCTGATACATCTTCTTGAGACACGTGATTGATGCTGTCACTTGTTGTTTTCTTGCAGTCAGTGCCAGCTGTTGTTTGCTGCACTGTATTGCTGATTCATTTCTGTCTACCCCTTTGCCGTTAGCGTCGTGAAGCAATGAATTATGATTTGAGTTGCAGACGCGGTATTTTTTTCTTGACGAACATTTCTTGCTATTCGTATACGTTTAGGCAGTTTTTGCATAAATTGTATTTCGCAAGTGCCTTCCGTTTTACGTCAGGCTGTAATTCAAGAAATGTTTTGCACGAAAACCACTTCTGCTCTTGATTGCAATGTGGACAGTCTGTTGCCCTTTCATTGTCAAAAATCAATGAATTTGATTTATAGTAATAATAATAATAAATCCATTTATTTTCAGGCAACTCAGGCCCATAGATACATACTTACAGAACATACATATTTTAATATAAACAAAACTTGTGTTAATAAATAAGGCTTAAGACTATGTTATGAGTAGTAGCACTTCACTTTGCACCAGCTTGATTATGTGCTGCACTGTGGAACTTGTGCGCGGAAGCGACGGAACACCACGTTCTGCGGCCAAAAGTCTTCTTCCATGACGAGGTGCAGATAACAATTAGGTACGCGCACCACAAACGCCTTACAGTTGACGTTGCGGCACTACTCCAGTAACTGCACCCTCGGCATGTACCTCGTCTTCTGGCGCACGTACTTCATGATGTCCTCCGCCTTAATGGCGTAGTGCAGGCGGGAGATGTACACCGGTATGTTCGGCATAGCGGCACGCAGGCTCACTTCAGGCCCCGTAGGAACTTTGCCGCAGCGGTTACCGTTGGTTTGAAATCGGCACTTCCTCCTTTGCACCGTCACGGAACCCTCATCATTATCAGCCCTATTCGGTGCCCTTTCTGACATAGGCGTTATAATTGGAGCGCCAGAGGCACTCGCGATGACGCTAGCGAAATTCTTTTGCAATTTATACTTATTATTTTTGTTTTGTTTTGCGCTGAATGCTTTGTATGAATTAAATTTCTTGTTTGTATGTGCGTGCTCCGACTGAGATGGGTTTGCTGTTTCTGGGCTATGACAAGATGATTCCCATGACGTAAATTTTTCTTCTAGAAAATCGAGAAAGTCTGCTACATTGAGTAGCTCACGCGGCTCCGCCGGTGACTCTTAAGTAGCCGTTATGAGTCACCGTGTCAAACTTTTCTGAAAGCAAGTGTAACATTATTGAGCCCCATGATGACGTGTCTACACCAAGGTTCTTGATCGCATTAATACATTATTTTGTCTTATCGTGGAATTTTTTGACTGATGCTGCTGATAAATGTTGAGTGATAGGAACACCAAGCAATGAATTGAGATATGACGTGAAGATCAGTTTTCAGTTGTTGTATCTGTGGTTGAGGATCTCCCAAGTAGTCTAATAATTTTCCGAGCTGATTGATAGATGCTGAATGAGTTTTTCGGCTTCGGCTTTCATTTTTCTTTTGAGAAACTGCATTCTCTGTGCGTTAGAAAGATACGGACTACAATAGATGGTCTCAACAAATAAACCTTTGATTGCTGTCCGGTGTTCATAGCTAACACTAAAGGCTGGTATTCCGATCTTTGGTGCCGACCTATCTCGGTGAGTTACTGACCACATTTTGGAGTAGATGGTTGCTTTCATTTGGTATTAAAACATGTTCAACGTATTGTAAGACATCTCATATTGCACATCGGCTTCATTGGGCAAACTTTCAAGGTCCCAATACAGTGAATCAACTGCTTTTCACCTTGTCTCTATCACCATTAAGGGGTCTTCAAACTGCCAATTTTCCTTAAGGAGGTCTACGTTGATGTTTGATGCGGTTCTTTGGAACGCTTTGATATTGCTTTCTTGTTTGCGTAGCATTTCGTCTGTTTTGGTGTTACTCGCGATCTCAGCTATTTCAGGCACCTTTATTGAAAGGTTGATTGGTTACCGCGTTCAGCTCCACTTGCACCTTGCTCTTGAAGGACTTTTGGCTCCGATGACTGCGAGGTTGAAGTTACCAACTCAAACGTAAAGGCTGACGGCTTTAATACGGGTGAAGTTGGTTTTTGTTTTTGAGTTAAATACTTGATTAAAAGTTCCGTAGTGCTTCTTTAAAATTGTCTTGTCTGTGTGAACAGACAAGACCATTCCCATAAGGGAATCTTGCACAAAGTATTAATGAGAGGGACCTTCGCGCTCGCGAATCTTCTCGTCGTTATTTTGAAATTCTGCCCAATACTTGTCGAGAAGGTCAATTTTCTTCTGCACAAAGTCGGGACTTCCTCCGCCTTTTTTTAAATTGATCGGAACTTTATGCATTGCCTCCATGACTTGATATTGAGTTTCAATAACTCCCTATAGGATGGAAAAATGAATGATAAATACTTCGAGTCGCCCAATCTGTTCCTGATGATACTGCTGATGTGCTTCGGTGATCTCTTGTATTTGCTGCTGCTGGTGCAATGATCTCCGCAGTCCGTATCCTCTGTCCAAGTGAGGCTGCCCCTGTTGAGCTGGTGAGATACTGCTTCTGGTCAGCCAGCACAAGCGAATCGCCAGCACACAAAAGACCGGGAAATACTTAAAACCTCGAGGCTCGAAGGACCAAAATGATTTATGCGCTGCTGAATAGGTCGCTCAGACCTTGATTGTTAGCTTGAATGATAAGTCATGGATAGCCAAAAATGATGGTTTATTGAATATATTTATATATATTACATATTTATAGGTATAATTTATTTTTATTATTTTTATTTGCTGTACCATTAGTTCCGTGGTAGATAACAACACATACAACACTTATATATGAATGTTGAGTGAATCAGTACAGCTGACTATGAACGGTGAGTGTGTATCGTCGCGTTACACTATAATTATAATTTGTGCGAGGCGATGGAAAAGTGCTGATCTATGCAATGGGCGCGTGCCATGTTCGATACATGACTCGTACAGGAATAATATTACAATAATTTATTGAACCTTTTTAAACATGGGCATGCCATCATGTTCGTGGGTTATGTAAAGAACTCCTTGTAAATACTGATGCCTAATGTGGTCCAGTATGGCCGGGTCACAAGAGACTGTAGCTGCCATCCCATACTGTGTGAGTTGACGAGTGAACTTTATTTGATCTGAAACAAAATTAATTTATGTAAAAGTTGTAGGCTGAGGTGTAAAAGATTTCATGTTAAAGAAAATCTTTACCGCTTTTTCTAACACACAAAATGGTTCACAAAATAATTCAATTCATTATGTATTTACAGATTAGCGGTGATAAATAATCCTTTTTCGTTGAGTAAAACTTACATACTAATTCCATGGTAAAACCTCATTGGAGTTTATTTTAATTAATTAGTCGAAGCTGGCCATATTTCGTCTAAAGATGTGGCGAGGCCCTAAGTGTTTTGTTCATAATTATTTTTTTCTTTAAAAATAATGGCATCAACGATCAATTTTTGTTTTGGATCTGACGGCCTGTTTCAAATATTATGTATCATGAATGTTTCAACGTCCATAGTGGGTAATTTGACATTTTATTAAAAAATTGTAAAACCTTTTTGTTCACATAATCGTAGTATTTATTTGTGTTTTTAATGGTGTTCTTATCTTTTTTACTTAAATCTTTAAAGTTTAACTCAATATCACCTTACTTACCTACTGGGGGCCAACATGTCAGTACAATAATACTACTGACAACTTTATGCTTGAAGAATTCCACCACAGCCTGAGTCAACATGTTTTCAACACAGCTTTTAATTTCAATAATAAATTAAGTGTACAATTTTGTAGGAAAACAATTTATATTCCCAATGTACCTATAACAAATGGTACAATCGCAATCTTCAATGTTAAACACAATTCTCGAACTGAATTGTTTGGTTTCAATGTAAGTATCAACGTTGCCGATCTAATTTACATTATATTCCATCACAAACGTGTAACAGTCTTACAAATAAAGTTAATATGGTAAAAAGCCGAAAACTTGAACATGTACCTATTTAACTTGCTTTCACAAATAACTGCACATAAACAAAACACTACTACTGAAGACTAAATAATTTGAAATGCATTTCAATAGCAATTTGGGCGTATCCAAGTCCAAATGACGGGGTTTTAGCAAATAACCACCTTCGGTAACGACCCCCTTTGTGACTCACTAAATAAAACAAGCCGTTGTTTGAGCCAGTGTATTTATTTATATATGAATGGGGAATAAATAAAACTAAACTAAGTGTACTAACAATAGATTAATAGTATTTGTATGAGCACGGGCACGGAGGGGGAGGGAGCTCCAAGGGCTTAGGCTCTAAGGTTATAGGTACCGGAGGGGCCACCATGTAAGCTGTCATAGGATATCCGGGAGGAGGGGGTGGTGGTCCACAGCATGGCGACGGGGGAGGGGGCGGAGGAACCAGCGAAATAATCAACGGTGCCGGGGCGGGAGGCGCTGCAGGTGGCAGGCAGAACGGCGCTGGTGGAGGTGCTGGAAGGTACATAGGCGCAGGTGGAGGTGCTGGAAGGTACATAGGCGCAGGTGGAGGTGGTGGAAGCATCAACGATGGTGGTGGCGCTGGTAGCATGAAAGGAGGTGGTGGCGGTAACATCATTGGAAGAGGTGGTGGTAAACAAGATGGAGGTGGTGGTAAACAAGATGGAGGCGCTGGTAAGCACAGCGGAGATGGTGGAGGAGCGGGCAGCATCAATGGCGCTGGCGGAGGCGGCAACATCATTGGCGGCAAGCAGACCGGAGCAGGGGCAGGCGCGGGTAGGTACATCGGCGCCGGAGGGGGAGCTGGTAGCATGAGGGGTGCAGGGGGTGCCAGCAGTATCGGTGGCAAGGCTGCTCCACATGGTGGTGGTGCCGCTGGCATCAGCATGATCGTTGTAGGCGGCGGCGGCAGCCCTTTACAGCATAGTTTCTTGTCTTTATCTGAAATTTAGAGGCACAGTGTTAAAACTTATGAAGAAAGATAGTTTTTCTCGAATACTTTTAAGGAGGATTTGACGAAATACATACCGAGCAGCTTTGTAGCAAGAAGCGGTTTCAGCAACCTGTAACATTGTAAATGCGTTAGGACTATGGCTGGAAATATCGTTAATAACTTGTATACTTCACGAAGATTAACTTACGAAGCCAACACTGCTTTCTTGCATTCTTTCAACTCGTTCAATGCCTCGAGCTGTAAGAAGAACAAACATCGTTGTTCTTATGAAAATACTCATGCTAATGAACATAGTGTACCAATGCTTAAGAACATTAAGAATAAAATTTTCGTTAGGTTTGTTTATAGCTGCTAAAGTGTTTGATTACATATTTCAATTTGCAATTTGCGGAATTTCGTAGTTTTGCTATAATTTTTTTATTTTTTACTGAATAGAAATTTTATAAAAATTCTAATAAAATCTTACTAAGCATAGTCCTTTCTCGTCACAGGCGATGACGTAACACGAGGAGATGAGCACGATACCTATGGAGGACCAAAACCACTTTTGACCCCCCATTTTCAAAGTTAACAGAAACAATCTCAAACAAATTATGGCAATAAATAAAAAAAACTATTCTTATTTAAAGAAATGCTTTTGACATCAGAAAGTTTCTACGTGATTATCGTTATTAATTTTATCTACAATTTACGTAATAATGATAATGTGGAAAGTTTAAACTTGGAGCCCTTGTCCTGATAAGATGAAACGTGTTGATAAAGCACAACGATTCTTATTTCAAACTATTATCTTAAATGATATCATTTGAATATTGATTAATTGAATACGTAGTGATTATATTAGCACTAAAAATAGACGTGGAGTTTTGCAATGTAAATGGTAGGCAGTGATTTTGAAATGATTAAAAGCCTTTTAAAGTTTATTAAAGTGGTGCTAATACTTAGTTATTTTGTGGTTTATATGGATACAGTAGTTATTAGTCATACATAAATGATTTCTAGCTAGAAAAATCCAAGTCATCAAGAAGACGTCCTATATTTTTTAAGTTTTTTACCTACCTAAGTTTCTGCATCCAGCTATGATATGTGATACACCTGAGGGCCTAGACAATGTAACATTCGATTAACGATAACGCTAGTAGAAAAGCTAAAATGTATGGGGTTGACATAAGCTATCGAAGTGTCACGTGATCATAGGTCAACGAATAAAAATTAGCTAGACAATGTAAACAACATTCGATTATGAAATGAATCGACAGCGTCGAAAGATTAGGTACTTCCACAGAGATGCATAGTCAAGGGACACTTTTTGACGAGCGTTATTGCTAGTTTTTGGAATCATTAGCGAAAGCGATAGCGATTGTAGAAATAGAATCGCTCCGAAGCGAATGCCATTTGTCTAGGCCCTCTGATATACCTGTGATACACCTGATATACCTGTGATATTTATGTATTACACTAGTTTCATGTACACCAGTGAATGATTAGTAGGAAATGACAAATGCAACATGCAATGGGTTGGCTTATTTTCGATTTTCAGCACCATCAGCTTTTAATCTAACCGGATGCAGTTGACTACCAGTATTTTACAAAGAGCAACGGCCTATTTGACTTCCACAACCCAGTTACTGGGTAATACGATACCCCTTGGTAGGACTGGTTATCAGGCTTTCAGGCTTCTGACGACTCGTAACGACTGTCAAAGATCCACGAATGGCAGCCGGGACCAACGGCTTAACGTGCTTTCCGAGGCACGGAGGGGACTTGGTATGTAAAAATGGTCATCCATCCACGGAATAACCACGGCCAGCGTAGCTTAACCTGATCTATCCGTGAGGCTGTAATTGCTTGGCCAAAAGCCCCTGTATTGTCATCCATACTTTACCTACTCAACTCCTTACTGTTATCAGATCAACGACTGGATACAAGCCTGGTGTCGGTGAGATTTGGAGATCCAGTTTTAGTAATGTTTCAAATAAATGCAGTGAACAAACAGACAAATTCGTTAAAGCAATTTCTGGATTTTTCATAGATACTAAAAGAGTGAATTAAGCTGTAATTTAGAAACGATGTAATGATTTCATTTTAAATAGACTAGCTAAAATGAAGGAAGCATCATGTGGACTGTTCAGCCACGTTCATTGCGTTATTACGTTGTAGAGCAGACAAATTTTTCAAACCTATGAAGCAATGTATGTCAAAATGAAAGACATTGCGATCGATTGCTATTTATGTGTGTTGCGCAATTACCCCGCTGGACTTATACACTGGACTTAGTTTGACATCATTAACATGCAATGAGCAAGCGTGGTATACAAAGCTTATTCCTTAACAGATATTCTTATGAGAAGTCGGCCTAGCCCTAGTGAGTCAATTACAGGCTGATATTGTTTATGGCTGAAATTAATTTTATCATCATTAGCCTACAGAATTCTATTGCCGGGCATAGGCTTCTTTAATTGCAAGTCTTTTTTTATAATCATTAGCCTACAGAATTCTATTGCTGGGCATAGGCTTCTTTAATTGCAAGTCTTTTTTATAATCATTAGCCTACAGAATTCTACAGGCTTCTTTAATTGCAAGTCTTTTTTATCATCACTAGCCTACAGAATTCTATTGCCGGGCATAGGCTTCTTTAATTGCAAGTCTTTTTTAACATCATTAGCCTACAGAATTCTACAGGCTTCTTTAATTGCAAGTCTTTTTTATCATCATTAGCCTACAGAATTCTATTGCCGGGCATAGGCTTCTTTAATTGCAAGTCTTTTTTAACATCATTAGCCTACAGAATTCTACAGGCTTCTTTAATTGCAAGTCTTTTTTATCATCACTAGCCTACAGAATTCTATTGCCGGGCATAGGCTTCTTTAATTGCAAGTCTTTTTTAACATCATTAGCCTACAGAATTCTACAGGCTTCTTTAATTGCAAGTCTTTTTTATCATCATTAGCCTACAGAATTCTATTGCCGGGCATAGGCTTCTTTAATTGCAAGTCTTTTTTAACATCATTAGCCTACAGAATTCTACAGGCTTCTTTAATTGCAAGTCTTTTTTATCATCATTAGCCTACAGAATTCTATTGCCGGGCATAGGCTTCTTTAATTGCAAGTCTTTTTTATCATGATTAGCCTACAGAATTCCACAGGCTTCTTTAATTGCAAGTCTTTTTTAAAATCACTAGCCTACAGAATTCCATAGGCTTCTTTAATTGCAAGTCTTTTTTGTCTTCAGTAGCCTACAGAATTCCACTGCCGGGCATAGGCTTCTTTAATTGCAAGTATTTTTTAACTCGATCATCGGCTACTCTAACCCTGCTGCTATCTGGCACCCTGCAAAAAAGATTGTCGCTCCATCTAGCCTTAGGGCATCCTACGTTTGCTGATTCATGTTATCTACTCAAGTACATGCCGAGTTAACTATAATGCAAATCTACACTATTAGTATGCTAATAGCGCAGTATCGCTTTGTAGCTACTTATTTGTTTATAATTATTTTGTGTATGTTTGAAGATTACAGGATCTTCAACGAATGCTTCTTGCCTATCGTGACATGCGGTACCGAGATGTGCACACTTGATAGCCGGGTTCGTCTACACATTCACAATTTCAGCGTGATATGCATTTCAGAGTTTCCTTGAATGAAACGAAATTGTCTGAAAAAGAATTCAAATTCAAATTATTTATTGCGAACTAAGTGTAGGTACAGAATTTTGAGGATGTTTACAATAGGTAGGTTCTTAGAACTTAGTTGCCTGTTAAGGCATTGCAATTTAAATACATACTCTATATCAAATTCAGTTATACAATTTCGATTATATTATATTTATTCATTATTCATACATTTTATATTATGTCATTTATTATTATAATTTATATCACTATGTAAGTATCACAATCATTTTAATATTATTTATTATTTTTCTTCGAGGAATTCTTAAGAACTGAAGTAGAGTAGAAACTTAGTATGGTGAAATGGCAGGCGGGTAGCTCTATTTGTGGAAACGACAGTTGTAGGAACATACGAGTCCTTGAGCGGAAATGGTGTATCGTATAGCACAGCATATTATCCAGGGTGCTCTAGATGGTGCCGGCTAGATTGACCTAACATCTTAAACAGTCGGCTATGACAGACAGAACCAGACGTTGTGGTGCACCTTCCAAGAGCCCTATGTCCAGTATTGACTGATTATTTGTTGTTTAAAACAATTGACAATTCAAAGACGTGTTTTATCATTGATATTGTGAGATAGCGAGACAATGATGTTTTCAATACAGTTGTCTTTATATACCGGTGCCAAAATAAATGAAGGGTTTTAACAAATCGGTAATTGCAACACGATGGTGGGTAAAGTGCACAGTTTAATTAAGATTAATGTCTTTGTGATCCTAGTAGGATGTGTAAGTATATATATTTGTTTTATTCGTTGAAATAGGATAGAATTTGTTTGTAAGGTTTCTGAACGTTTTAGAAAAATCTTCCAAAGTTGAGTAAAGTGTTGTTTGCTCCGTGCTCAGTTAGCTGTTTGTTGCCCCGCTGGTCTCGTGGCCATAAACGCGACCGCTGAGCCGTGGGTCATGGGTTCAATTTCCAGGTCGAGCAAAGTGTTATTGGGTTTTCCATTAGGAATTTCTGAGTAACGGCCCGGAGTTTGGAAGTTGGCGGTGTGATACCCCCGTGACTCGGTGTGCACGTTAATACGTTCGTCCTGCACCTGATCTCTCTCCGGTCGTGACAGATTGGTGTCCCATCGGACTATGAGAGTAATAAAAGAGTGAGTGCAGCAGTGTCTGCACACACACTTGTGCTCTATAATATCGCCTGCGTAGATGGCTAGTCTCCTTTGAGAGTGGGTCCCATGGCCGAAATTCAGTCTGGAGGACTAAATATCTATATATATGTTACGATACATTTTTAGCAGCTCTAAACCGGCCGAGTTTTAAGATTGGGGTCCTGAAAATTTTAATAGGTACCTATCCCCAAACGTATCTACCTATGGTCGGTCATAATTCTAAATTAAAGAACTTTTGTTTTGTACTTCTACCAATTTCAGTTATTGAAAGTAAAGAAAACTTGTTACATATTCACTACCTGCGTATGTGTTTCCGAACGCATACAACCCAAATCTCTTCAAAATGAGAGTGAACAGGCTTCTTCTGGGTAAGCTTAATCCATCGTTGACTTTGTCTCTGTCATCTCTGACCTAGACTAGTCTCTAGAGCAAACCAAGCACAAACAAAAAAAAATAAAAATAGAAGAACTATTATCGTAAAAGCAGAATATTTTTCATTGCAGTTGGTATTTTATAAATATGCGTCGTTTTCTTAGTTAAAAGTTATCAAAAGAGAGGCGATTGTAAGTTTAGACCCATTATTATTTGGATACTTTCTCCGACTTCATATCCGTTTTTAGTATATTTATAGATAGTAATGATAATATCTCTTATATTACAGGTGTGTTCATCCTGCTGTATAAACTCGGGTCTAATAGCGGAACTGAAACGTCTGAACCCTACGGTCATCAAGAAGTACTCAAATAACTCGCCAGTGTTCATTAACACAAAGTCCGAAGGCCAACATGTCACAGGAGAAATTATATATAAGTTGCAAGCAAAGCCGCCGCCGTTGACGATGAAATCAATGAAGTTGGCCAAAAGGTTTTCTCGGTCTATATTATCTGTGCCGAAGCTTCCTCTTGTACCCTATCTCCTGCCTCTGATCCCGAAGTCGCCTATCCTCCCGATGTTCCCCAATTGGTTTCCGCAACCTACTCTTTCTGCCTTGCCCATAAATCCACACCCCTTATTTAAGTTATCTCATCTGCTGGGCTGGAGCAACCGTAATGCTCAGATACAAGAGAAACTGCTGGAGTTAAAGCATAAGGGTTCCTTGACCACCGCTGAGTATATTAGATTTCAGAAGGTATTGTTGAGTTTGTAATATTAAATACTTGCCGTTCAAGTTAATTAGACAACTGGCAATATTTTAGGCTACAGTACTAAGAAAAATGCGAGATTTGTGACGGTAATATGGCGGCTTCTCACACATGTCCGTTTAGTCTGAATCTAATAATGCAATATATCTTTTTCTATGCAAAACTTATTTATTTTTAGGGAGAAATAATGCTCCAAATATATGTACCATTCATGTGTAATTTTTTTATTTATTACGTATTTTATTGATAAAATAAATTATGGAATTGATGCGTACTCATCGTTTTTCTTACCATCGCCTTCTGTCTACGATTACCCATAAAGCATTTTTTTTGTGAAATCTCTTAGAGCGAATGAGTAACTTAATTTTCTCAATGGCAGCTCGGAGTCTGTATTTGTACCTGCGCCTCCCATTAATTAGGATTTTTTAAATTGGCAATATGTGAGAGTAGTAGGTAGTTATATCTACACGTCTGCGAACCCCTTCGAGGAACACTAAGTATTAAGAAAAGTATAAATAAAATAAAAAGCATATTAAAAAAGAAACAATAAAAAAAATCTTTAATAATAGGTCTTTACCTATGAAATTGCCGTTTTGTATGAAAAAATTTAAACGAATTTTTTTCATGAATTTTTTATTTGTATTAATCGAAGTAATCACCCATGCAATCAATGCATCTTTGCCATCGCAGTGGCAGTTTATTGATGCCCTTCTTAAAGAAATCAGCTGGACGGGAGGCAACAAATTCTTCAAAGGCATTTTGTACTGCCTCTCGGGTATTAAATTTTTTTCCCGCCAAGAAGTTATCCAAATTCTGGAAAAAGTAGTAGTCTGTAGGCGCAAGGTCTGGTGAGTAGGGCGGATGACGGAGAGCTTCCAACCCCAGTTCTTGCAACTTGGAGACCGTCTGCTGTGCAGTATGAGGTCGCGCGTTGTCGTGCAGGAGCAGCGGAGACGAGCGATTGACCAATGCTGGTTGGAGATGCGCCAGCTTCTCCATCATTGTGTTCAGTTCTTCACAGTACACATCTGCAGTAATGCTCACCCCGTTTGGTAAGAAGCTGTGATGAATCACACCGGCGCTAGACCACCAAACAGTGACCATCACTTTTCTAGGGGTAAGTTTTCGTTTAGGGCATTGTTTAGGTGCTGAACCAGGATCCAACCAACTTGCTGAGCGCTTACGGTTATCAAACAGAATCCATTTTTCATCGCAGGTAACAATGCGGTTCAAAATTCCTTCATTTGTGTGTCTGTTGAGCAGTGCAAGGCACGTCTCGACGCGTACTTCGCGCTGGCGATCATTGAGTTCGTGGGGCACCCATTTGTCAAGCTTTTTTACCTTGCCAATTTGACGCAAATGGACCAATATTGTTTTGACGCTAACGTCGAAAGCTGCTGCTAATTCAGCCGTAGATTGTGTATCATCAGCTTCCACAATCGCCTTTAATTCGTCATTGTCGACCAAAGTCTTCGGACGACCGCGAGGTTCATTTTTCAGGTCGAAATTTCCAGAACGGAAGCGAGCAAACCAATAACAGGTGGTGCGTTGGTTTGTAGTGTTAGCTCCGTAAACGTCGTTGATGTTGCGTGCCGCTTGTGCCGCGTTGCTGCCACGACGGTACTCATATTCCATAATTACTCGAATTTTTAACGTATCCATGATGACGAAAAAGATTGAAATGCGATGAAAATGTAACACTAATCAATAAAAAAATGACTACTTTTAGAAAAAAAAATCCATGTTTTTAAAATAAAATTAATTTGAAATTAGAATTCTTAGCCAAACAAAAATTATTTTGATTTGAAATGGCCAGTACTGCAGAACGGCAATTTCATAGGTAAAGACCTAATATAACCTTACATTCTAATAACAACCGTACTTTCTAACAATTAAGATCTATTTGAGCTTGTTCTTCTTAGCGTTGGCCACGAGAGCGTTGAGGCCTCGCACGAACATGTCTTTGACTTTGGACATGTAGCTGATGAGTGGGTAGGCGAAGGGCCGATCTTCGGTGCGGCAGGAGAAGCAGGGCTCGGGCCGCCGGGGAAGCAACAGCGATTTCTTTAGCAGGATACTGCTCTGAAAGTGGAACAAACACGTATCAATTATTATTTATCACATGGCACTCATAGCTCTGCAATAACAGCGGCACGGGTCGATCGAACAGGTTAATCTACGCTTGCTGCGGTCGGTCTTTGGATGGGTGATCGTCTCTATGTACCGAGACCCCTCCGTGCCTCGGAAAGCACGTTAAGCTGTTGGTCCCGGCTGTTATTCTTGGATCTTTGACAGTCGCTACGGGTCATCAGAAGCCTGAATGTCTGATAACCAATGTTACCAAGGTGTACCGTGTTATTGTGGAGAGCAGATAGGCAGTCGCTCCATATACAGTCGGTAGCTACTGAGTTCGATTTTCAGATACTGGACGCAATTGAATGCAAAAAAATAAAACGAATAAGAGTAACTCTACTTTCTCTGGTCCATCCAAGCTTTTTGTATCCATTTCTAGCTAGCTAAAGTCTCGAGAAAATATTAATAAAATATAAAACTATAAACAAGTTGTCACTCGTTTTTAATCATGCTCACATATTAGATAAATATTTTGAACGTTTCCTGAACGTGCGTATTTGCTTGTTTTTAGCGTCATGTTTACAACATAAGTTATGATAATTAGTCTAGCTAGGATATACATAGTTATAGTATAAAATGCTTTCCTATTTACACTTGTTAGGTGTAGAATACAATACTACCTCTGGTACCGCTAGAAAAAAATATGCAGGGGGATATAAAATCTCTGTGTTCTGGATTACGGTGTACACTGAAATATCTTGTTGGTGTTCTCAAACTCAAACCATTTATTTCAATTAAACCAATTACAGACACATTTAAATTGTCAAGGAGTCAGTCAGTCAGAAAGATGAAGCTAGCTGCTCATTTCAAAGCGTAGTAGGTTCCTATGGAGAAGAACGGGCAAGAAACTTCACACGGACACTCTTTTAAATGAAAACTTCATCCGACGTGAGGGGAGAAAACATTAAGCCACACTCCTTTTTCTGTGAGTGCAACCAAGACTCCCAGAGTGACACAATCACCACGATAAGAAAACGAAAAACAAAAAGCAAAATCAAATATCGAACCTCCACAACAGTTAAAGCAGCTACAGTGATCACCGTCCACATGAGAAATCTTCTTAACTTCATTCTCGTAGTACAACTTGACTGCAATGTACACTACTATGCTGCAGCCATAGCAACTAATATACACCCACTGCATGTCACAGTTTAACTGTGATAGAACCTTATACATCGCCAATCATGTAGTAGGTGAACAATCTGTGTGAATGAACACGTAAGATAGATAAGGTGGTACTGACTTCTCTGTTCTTTGTGATTATTTGAGTAATGTGACCTTGTGGAGAAAGGAACTTGGTTTGACTGTGGGTTTACCATCATTCTTAGGTTACACGGATTGTTTTGTTGAGAAATTATGTATGCAATCTCTAATACCAGTTCTGAAAATAGATTTTGAAGCAATTTGATGTGGGACTTGCAAGGATATTTTTTTCCCCGGAAATTTTGATACAAAATTGGGGAGCCATTAGTAGCTGAATAAAAACTGTTGGACCATATTGTAACAAATAGTATGTATTTAGTAATCTTAGACCCACGTGATCCCCGGCTTTAGGTGGACTGACGACCGTAACATAAAAGGTGGCCGCGAAAGACAAGTTGTGCAAGGCGAAAGATTAGGTATTGTAGCGCATCTTGCGAGCGACAGGCCGATATCCAGGAGTGAACTGCGATGATTATTAATAAACCTCAAAACATTGTATGACCTCAATGAAGAAGCTGTAAACAGAATCTAGATAAATCCAATTAAAACATTAATTAATGCAATTATCACCACCAAGTCTCAAATTGTCCTAAACTAAAAACCTTAACCGATGGAAACTCTACTACCAACCGAGTTTTTGCTGACTACGCTGGAATCGCAAGCGCCGATGTTATACGTGATCAATGACAGTTACGTTCATACGCTAAAATGTTGTGACAGTGCGCAAGAGGCGATATGTGTCGGTACGTGGCGGTAGCACTCTTATTGGTTCGTATCTTAGTGATTGATAACGAGAATATCATAGATATTGATATGGAAAGTGGAACTTTTGGTCCCGATTGTGTGATGTGATTTGATTGTGCAATTTGTAAAGATGACTGTGTTTTTTTTATCCTAAGGTTCTGGGTATGATAAAGTAGTTGTGAAGGTTTTTTGAACCGTGTTTATATTGGGATTTTTTAACCCCCGACGCAAAAAGAGGGGTGTTATAAGTTTGACTGGTAGGTGTGTGTCTGTCTGTCTGTGGCATCGTAGTTCTTAAACGAGCAAACCGATTTGGATGCGATTATTTTTATTTGAAAACATGTTTCCTAGCGGTGGTTTTTAGACATGATTTATCAAAATCGGTTTAGCCATTTCAAGGTCTTTTTTTTTGTCGGGTTTTTTTTTAAATTTTACCTAGTATTAAGTTAAGAGGCACAACCTTCAATAAGTAATCTCTAATGAATTATTAACAAAAGTGTTTTTCTTTGGAAAACATAATATATTATCTTCTAGTAGTTCAGCAACGATTAGGTAGCTATAACATTTATAGTTTTATAACAGTCAGTAAATGGATTGGTAATTCACAGGTATTCATTTATTCTATCCAATTGTGTCTGGCTTCATACATAAAAAGTCAACATTATCTTATTGACAGAGCTCCGAAGTAAAAGCTGAAACATTAAAAAAAAATGCATTAGGTATAATATCTACGTAAAAATAAATGAAATCAAAATAAAGTAGAGGGAAGTGGTTCAAAATTGATGTTAACACGAAAGGAACCCTAATAGTAGACTTGGTGAATATTTGATGCATTTCAGTGGAACTTGTGTGCCAATTCTTATTAAATAAATGATACCGTTTCAGGTAAATTACATAGCAGGCGCTCCCCCGCCCCTTCGCTTGACTATCGACTGCTCCGATAAGGTAAGGTAAATTATTCCACATATTTTATTTTATTTTATTGAAAGACGAAGTAGTTTTGTCGCTTGTTTTTACGCTCATAGACGTTTGACATATCAAAATCAAAATCAACAGTCATTTATTCAAATTAGGCTGAGAATCAGCACGACACAATTAGAAAAGACGAACGTCATAATTAGAAAAGACAGTCCGCCGAAAACGCTCGACCTTCACCACTTCCTAGTGCTTTAGCTGGGGAGAAGAAGTGGCACAACAAACTGCCCAACAGTACAGCTGTCTGTTTAGTTAGAGAAAAAAAAACTCGATTCTATCTATTAGTAAGTATGCAAAATATTAACATTACGAGACACCGAACATTAAATTAAATTATTTGCGATATATGTCAGCTAGCCACAGTGTAAAAACACATATTAAAAACAAGAAAACAAAACTAGGCTTGGAAGAGACTTTCACCGCAAAAGGCGGTTCTTACACCTAACAATACTAACCTTATTTAAGTACAAAACTAACATTACTAACACATAAATAAATAAGTAAACAATACAATACAAAACAAAAGAACTACATGTAAGGGCTTTTAAAGCTAATAAATAAAGTAAAAATAAAAAAAATGGTGTATAAATGTCAGCTAGCCACGCCAATATACCAATAAATACAATGAAAACTATACACAAGCTAAAAAATGAAATGTAAAAAAGAAAACTTAATACGTACATATAAGCCTCCAGGCATTATGGTGACATTATATTGCATTGTAGCTTATCACCAATACAAAAGTGGAAAGGTAGGAACTGTTAAGTTCATTCTTGAGATTTCATATTTTGGCGCTTTAGCAATTTTACCTTTCCACTGTCGAATATATTATACCTACCATTGATCGAAGATCGGACGCGATTGCCATCACCAGTGGTAATTGCAAACTCATTTAACGGTGGTAGTTATCACAACAAGATTATTGATTAGCTGAATGCATTGGATGGGTGTATATCATAACAAAATTGATACCGTGATGTCTGTGACGAACTTTATATCTATAAATTTATTTTAAGCATTGGTGTCATGTGACTTTGGTGTCCCTTTTGAGAATAAAATATCTTTAAATCTGATTAGTCATCTTGTACGATGCACATAGAACGAGTGAAGTTAGTTTATTTTAGTCAGAAACAAACCAAAGTAAATAATAATAATTTAAACTAAAATTACAAACAGGTAATATTATTTGCTTAAATATTTGTAAAAGGTTTCCCCGAACCCTTATGAAACTGCCAAGGTACTGCGGTGCCTCGAGCATGCTTGCCGAGGCAAGTGTCTTTTACGCCATCATGAGGTCGAAGGTCGCGTCTTTTTGGCCAACTTTGAGACGCTCCAGTAACAGCATTTTGAGGAGTGTCTCGTGCAACCTAGCGAGCCCCATGTTTGTGCGCTGGATTTCTGTTTACCTAAGCAGGAACAAAAAAATCGAAATAATTTATGTTTTTGTTAATACTGTGTTTGTGTTTGTGTTGTTTATGTTTTACTGTATTTTTTTTATATGGGTATTTTGCCTGCAATAAAACAATATTTATTTTATTTATTTATCATTTATTTTATTTAATCTCTGGAAGTACATACCTACTGATCCGATCATATAAATTTACATTAACTGAAACTTCCGAAGTCATGAGATATATTTTTATGTTAAAGAAGAAACACGCGAACGAAGACGCGGGCAAAGTTATCTATACATCTTCTATACATACATACATACATACAGACAAATGAAATTAGAGTATCTGTTTGTAATATTAAAATAACCGCCTTTTACTATATGCATATGGATGTATACACGGTACATATACCAAAATAACATTTTTTACAATTTTTATCTGTCTGTCTGTTTGTTCCGGCTAATCTCCGAAACGGCTGGACCGATTTTGACGGGACTTTCACTGGCAGATAGCTGTTATAAGGAGTAACATAGGCTACTTTTTATCCCGGTAGCACGTTCCAGCTAAATAATAAATTACGTTGTTTACGTTCTGTGTTCCAGGTCCCATACGGTTCCGCATTCCGTTCATCTGACTACCACAGGAACTCTCGCTTAGATGTCGACTCGTTCTGCAGCCTCATCCACAATGCGTTCCCGAAAGCGGTTCAAGACGGCAAGTTCATCCTTATAGAACCAGACGACCAAACAGGATACAGTGACACACAAGTACCTATATCGATCGCCCCACCGACAAGCTTTATACCCGAGCTAAGAATACCAAAGTTAAAGATCCCGAAACTACGAATACCTTCACTGAATGTACCGATATTAAAAGAACATTCCGGTCCATTCACGCCTCCCAGAATAGGTACACCGATGTCGTCAACAGCAGTAATGAGAATAGGAGAAGAATCCAGTGCAGAGAAGATGGAGAAGTTCAAGAAGGGCATACAGAAGATGCTGCACGTCGTCAAAGTGTTGGGGCAGATTGACCAGTACCTGTCAGAGAGGACGCGAATCATTGTTGATAAACTTACTAAGACTTTTGCTGAATAATACTTAATTGAATGTATTTCTTGTTTTATTGGAACGACTACTCTTACTCAATCAATCAATCAACTCTGCTTATCGTAGTCCACTGCTGGACATAGGCCTCACCCAGGCTGCGCATCAACACCCTGTCCTCCGCCTTCCACATCCAGTCTGTCCCAGCCACTTTTTTGAGGTAGTCGGTCCATCTAGCTGGGGGGCGCCCCACACTACGCTTGCCGATACGCGGTCGCCGCTCCAGGACTCGTCTGCTCCACAGGCCATCGGTCCTCCGACAAACATGGCCAGCCCACTGCCACTTCAGCTTTGTTTACTCTGTAAGCTATGTCGGTAACTCCAGTTCTTTTCCGGATAACTTCGTTTCTGATTTTATCCTTCAAAGAAACCTCGAGCATAACCCGCTCCTTAGCGCGCTGAGCGACCTTAAATTTGTGAACCAGCCCGACTGTCCACTCTTACTATTTTCCGCCAATTAAACATATTATTATATTGCAAAAAAATGTATAGAATTTAAATTACAACAACACCGTCATCGCCAGTAATGATGACAACGTCCCAATCAATTTCGAATTCCGACTTATATTTATTTTATTTTATTCCAGTAGCCATTTTTTTAATGATTTTATTTACGTGACTGCATTTTAGTGATGTCCAAGAGAAACGTTTATAAACCTATTAACCTATTTATATTTATATTTATTGCTAAAGCCTGTTTCTGAAACCAAAATAGGGAAATTCAATATACGCCTGTGAAATTCTGTTCACCTAACGCCGAATGTTTTTCGTTGACGAAGCTCGATAGTTGGCGTTGTGCGCCGAGCAGCAGTTTTCTGAATCGCGCTATGGTTTCGATCACAGCTTTTAAGGGTAGCGGGAAAGACTAACGGGACACTAACCAACCAGAGATAATATGAAAACTCTCGTTTAAAAAAAATGTTCGGTATGAAGTTTAAGTCTGTCAACCTTCTTAATATTATAGAAGCTAATAGAGCTGCCCACGGCCTTTGTTTGCGTAATAATAGCGAAGTCGCAGTGGCAATTTTTTTTTAGTTTTGTTAATTTACGTACTAAAAATAAATAAATAAGTTCCTAATCAGTTGTTCACCTTCGCGTGGGTGCGTATGTTTTTTTTTTGTTGAGAGTAATGAATATTCACAAGCAACAATTAATCTATATTCGAATTATTAGACTCCCATCAAATTCCCATGAAGTGGACCCAACTAGATAGTCGATTTAGAACAAAAATCGTAGTTCACTAGTAGGTACAAGTAGGTACAAAACTGTTTAATAACTGTGTGTAAATACGCACAATGATTAAGGTCAGGTCACAGATTAATAAACGTTCAATAATAATGGCGAATATATATTTATGTAAATAAGTTGCATTACGTTATATAAGTTTGGGAAAATGGTTCAACGCTCAGTGCCCTCGACGAGTTCCAAGAATCTATTTTGGGTATTTGTGCCAGTTATCATTTCTTGTTACTTCAAAACGTGAGTATTGATGATATTATGATTATTTGCTTTGTTTTATTGTGTAATGTTGGTTTCATGACACGTACCTACACACGGACTTTTCGTATTATTTTTCTAAAAGGATAGGTCTCGTGGTTGCAAGCACGACTGCAATGTGTTAATGGGTTTTTCCATTAGGAATTTCTTAGTAACAGCCCCGAGTTTGGAAGTTGGCGGTGTGATATCCGCGTGCCTCGGTGCGCATGTTAAGCCGTTGGTCCTGCGCCTGATCTCTCTCCGGTCGTGTTGGATTGCCGTCCCATCGGACTATGAAAGTGATGGAAGAGAGTGTGCACCTGTGTCTGCGCACACACTTGTGCACTATAATGTTTCCCGCGCCGACGCCTAGTTTCCGTTGAGATTGGCCGCCATGACCGAAATACGGTCTGGAGGACTATAATGGCTATATTAAAACGTAAGATATAGTTATTTTGCGATTAACTATACTCAATTTGTAATAAGATTAGAAATTTAAACAAACCTTTTTTAGAGTCCGTTCAACCGATTTTGACTTCTATTCCGTAGATATAAGGAGAGCATAAAAGCAAAAACGTGGTTACAATACCAACTGTTTACTGCAACTGCCATTTGTCATACCACCAACGCAATAGAAGTCAAAATCGGTTGAACGGACAGTAAAAAACGTTTAGTTAAATTTCTAATCTTATTTCAAATGGAGTTTATATGAAACGAAAGCAAACGAAACGAAGCAAAAGGTATGTAAGAATCGTAGCTGGTGGCGTTCTATTGTTTCTGCCTACTCCCATGGGAAGAAGGTGTGAGAAGGCGTAGGTATGTGTACTTAGCAGTATAAAACTTGTCTGTAGCATGTCTTCGACTACTGACCAAGGCAGTCCAATGGTTGGGCAGCACAGAGACTTGACCAACCCTGACGCCCCGGTTTCTGACGAAAGTGTCGTCATCTCTGGGATGTCTGCGCTCATGCCTGGCTGCCGCACACTCGATGAATTCAATGAGAAGCTCTATAACATGGCAAGTAGTTTCACAAATTATCTACTTCCAGAAAAATAATACGTGACAGCAACTTAGAACGTTAAAAAAAAGGTCAGTTCTGGTTCTACATATAAGATGTTAAACTTATTTTTAAAATAAAACAGAAAGCAAAGTCAGTAAAAAGAGAACAAAAAGATGGAAACGAGATTATGTACAAAATAAATGAATCATCACAACACGTCTTCGGAGGGCCTCCCTACGAATTAATTACATAGGTAATTCGCAAATATACGTAGCCTCCGACTGCGTGTGAGATGAATTGATAGACACCTATACTGGTGGTAGATCTACCAATGCTACTGTGAAATAAATTTAATAATAGATCAAAATACAATAACTTTTGTTCATATGGCAGGAAAACCTGGTTGCTGGTCAGAAGCCTCGATGGAAGTGCAACTCCCCGGAAATTTCGCCGTTCATGGGAACAGTTCCGGAGTTGCAACGGTTTGATGCGCAGTTCTTCATGATCCACTATTGGCTCAGCCAGAACACCGATGTAATGGCCAGAAAACTACTCGAGCAGGCTTATCAGGCGATCATTGATGCAGGTTTGCGTTTAATTTATAGAAGTGTATTAAAGTGCACAAATTTTTTTTTGACTGCCTCGTTGATCTATTGGTCGAAAGCGCTACTGCTTAGCATGAGGTCCTGGGTTCGATTCCCGGGTCGGGCAAAGTGTTATTGGGTTTTTCCATCTGGAATTTCTCGATAGCAGCCCGGAGCGTGGATTTGTGCCCGGTTGATGGCAATAGGCTCGCGCCCTATACATGGGACTTAAACATAACTGGCGAAATGTTGGTGTGCACCTCTGCCTAACCCTTCGGGGAATACAGGCATGAATGTTATGTTATGTGTATTCTTTTTTTAGTCGAGTGCAATTAGATCAAAAATACTAAAACAATGAACCGAAATTTATAGTGGACGGATTTTCATGGGACTTTTATTATCGAGTTCCTGGAGCTGACGGAAAAAATGTTTTCGCCACTAAAGACTTTTATTTTTAATAAGTTATTTTTTCAGGTAGAAATTTTATTGCACTTTACTTTGTATAGTACGCAAGGAATATATGTATATTTTATTTTAAGAATGTTACCTGTGTATTCGTTAGCGCTCCAAATTTCCAACACTACAATGTAGCTCAAAGCGTTGAAGTTTGAGTTGAAGTCGCTGCATGCTCTAAATTAAATTAAACCTCACGGATCGCGTCAGACTGCAGATCAAAGGTGATTTGGTAGAGAAGCGCATCATGAGCTAATGGGTAAAAATGGGGGTATTTGCTTAACAGTCAGGCAGTTCCAATAAAGCCTAACAAAATAATAATCCTATCCTACTAATATTATAAATGTGAAAGTTTGTGAGGATGGATGGATGGATGGATTTTTGTTACTCTTTCACGCAAAATCTAATCAACGGATTTGTATGAAATTTGCCACACAGATAGACCTGGGTAAATACATTATAGTTCTTTTCATCCTGGATTGCAGAAGAAGTCGCGGGTAACAGCTGGTACTTAATAAGTTACGATTAAAAGTACGAAGCTCATTTTGAAATATTAATGTATGTTTTCAGGAGTTTGTCCAAGCGAGCTTTCGGGCAAACGTGTAGGTGTTTTTATCGCCGCTGGCTTCTCTGAGATGCAAAGTTTTCTTTATTCGTTCAGCGCCAAAGGATCTGGATTGCTGGGGTCAGTAAAATATATGCTTAACCTAATTCAAAAGACAAAATAAAAACCTTTTTTCATAACATTATTTTGAATTTAAAGTATTGGTTATTTCCAGAAAAAAAAACGTGATGCCATTAAATATTTATTTCTATTTAAGTACATCCCTTTTTGGCGTTCATTTGTTTTCGTATACAGCGTGACGCTACAATGGTGACATTAATTTAACACATGGGTAGGCCTAGTGGCCAGTAACAATAAAAAATACATTAGGAAAGTTTTTGTATTACTTTTATAATTTTTTAATAATTAATTTGTAATTTGGTTTAATTTCAATATGGGTGTATTCCTGAAATAAAAATGATTTGATTTGATTACTGCTGAAATGAACCTTTTTGGCGCAGCCGTTAGGCACATACTGTTGTTGTAAACATATTTTTTTTGTTATTTGTAGTTATTTTGTGTTTCACAAATATTTTTTATTGTTACTGGCCACTAGCCCTACCCATGTGTTAAATAAATGTCGCCATTTTAGCGCCACGTTGTATATTGTCCAGTAACAAGAACAGTATTGCTGCCTTTTTTTATAAAAAGCCTTGATGTTACATTCTAAGTTAGTAAAATGTTTTCTTTTCAAGTAGGTATCATAAACTTGTACTTAGGTCCGCTTGCATCACAAATCACTAAATGCGTTTGGCGCTAAACATATATTTATAGCATCATTCTATCTTTGTCGTGTTCAAACGATTGACGGAAACAGAACGATTTTTTAAATGTGTTTAGTGCTATTCGTATTTAGTGATTAATCAACCTAAGTGACCTAAGTAACCCTTAGGACCTGCGCCCACTGGCGGTACGGCAGAGGATCCTTCGGCATCACTACATGGAAGCGCATTCTGACGGCAACAATGCCGCGACGTCTTTAGACGTCCTCATTGAAATTTAAAATTTATTGTCACTCCGTCTACTTATATTTCTATTCGTCGCATAAAAATTCCTTACCATGCCGTGCCGCCAGCGTGGGCAGGTCCCCTTAATCAACTATGTTAATAACGACAATTTGAGAAAACAGTTTGATTATAAAATATACTTCCAGAGGTAGTAGAGCAATGATAGCGAACCGCATCTCTTATTGGCTGAACGCGAAGGGTCCGTCGTACACTCTGGACGCGTCCTGCTGTAGCTCGTTGGTGGCCCTCGAGATGGCCTACGACGCCATTACACATGGCCATTGTGATGCTGCTATCGTGGGCGGGGCTCGGCTCATGCTATATCCGCACTACTCCATACATTATAGAAGGTAGGTCTTAATGAAGTTGATCCTTGTTTTGTTGGACATATGGATGACCGAAATCTTGTTTTGATAAAAATACGGAACATTACTGTCAGCTGTAGAAACTTTTAAACGGTGATAGGTACACGGTGATTAGTACATTATTATAAGTAGTACATCACATGATTCTCGAGCACTATTGATTTCGTTGGTTTAAAAAAAAGCAGCTGTTCCATTCGGAAGTGCAATACAGACTATAAACCTACACGATCAGTTCTTTTTTTCAAATCAAATCAAATCATTTATTTGCATAACATAGATTCAGAGGATGTTACAAAAGGTTCATAAGGTACACTGTATTATAACCATGTGAGGTGTGGATATTAGGAACATTATGACACAATTATTCTTAATCAGTCAGTGGTTCTTAATCAGTACATGTGGAAAAGCTGATTTAAAATAAAAACTGATGAAAATATCGCTGGGGCTCTAAAATCATGTACTACATCCATGGTAAAAGTTTTTATTATGATGTCTCTCCCACCGTGTATATACTTAACTATACTATTTAGTATTTGCTCGTGATCATCTTCAGTGAAACTTTAACCTATAACATTTACCTTGAAATGAAACCTACCATACTATGACACCTAAGATATGAGATTGTATATTAACCGTTCACATGATTATTTGCAGAATAGTACCACTGAACCTGGATGGCAAAACTAAATGCTACGACGTGAATGCGGATGGCCAGACGATAGTGGAAGCAATCCCTACTCTGTTTCTGCAGAAGTATAGACACGCGAGACGGTAGGTTTCAAACGGTTTTGACAAGTTTGCCCGTTCTAATTTTAAATGCACATTTATTTGAAAAATATTAAAAAAAGATTAGAAATATCAATGAGACTTTACGTTGTGTAAAGTTGATATCAGACTCTTTAACTACTCGAGTAAATGTTGATTTTTGTTTTATTCTACGTTCACACGAAACCTACAAAATCACGTAGTTGTAAATGAGTGTCCATCAGCTCGTATCAGTTCATTTTCCAATTATTCGGTCAACATCCTTCACTCGCGCTGCCGAAATCTAACGTTGTTGGATAGGTTCACTAATGAATTCATTTTTCACGTTTTATTAGTGTCCGAGTTAAAAATGCCAAATGAAAGTCAAATTAAAAAAAAGTGGAGCATCTATCAGCTTGTAGACATTGGCTCTTTTAATATCACCTCTCTCGAATAGGTAATAAGTATTGGTTCCAACAGAAGCCAAAATTTTCTAAAAATATGGACCTGCAGAGTGGTCCTAACATAACCTAACAAACCAGGATATTATTTCAGAGTGTACGCCGAAGTATGTCACGTCAAATCTGACTATGGATACGGACAGGGCACTGAAAAAAATGAGGAATTTGGATCCTACAGAGATCCGGCTAAGCTATCAACATTCTTGCGTGGATTCTATGAGGAAGTTGGAGTATCACCTTCTTCTGTGGAATATGTTGAGGGGTTTGGAGCAGGTAATAATATCTGTTGTGATGCAGGACTTAATGCATTTTCCATATCTATCTATTTAGACACAAAAAATTAAATTTGCCGGGACAGATGTCCCTGCTTCACTGAAATAAATTCGCTTTTCGTTACTATCTCTGTGACCGCTTAGTTCTTCTAAACTGCACAAGGGATTTTGTTGCGGTTTTCATCATCATTTAAAGAATTTATTCCGGTGGATTTATGTGTAATAAATATAATACAAAAATCGCAATGTTTTGACATATCACCATATCAGTAGATCGCACCATGCAAAGTAAAGGCGGGTCACTAGTCTCACATAAAACTTGTATTGATTACCACTTTTGCCCGCTTTTAGTTGGAGATATCAGTCATTTATGTGCAGGCTTCCTTGTCGTGTATTTAAACTTTTCATTAGTTTTGTATTCGTAAGACTGTTTCTGTCTTATTACATAATAGGTCAAATTGAAAAACCCCCGACAAAAAAAAGAGCTGATGACCTGGAAACGGCTGACCAGATTTTAATAAAACATGTATAAGAACCACCGCTAGAAAACCTAAAAACGAGATCTAACTTTAGACCGAGCCTAAACTTTCAAGCCAATATTTGTATTACGAATTTTATTATGACATAGGTAAAGTAAGCGGTAAATTTTGTCAAAAGAACTGTATTTCGATTAGTGTAAGATTCTTTTAAAAAAAACTGACTCGATGGTTTAAGCCATGTCAAGTTGGTAACAAGACTGTTTGTTGTTCCTCCAGCTGTGCTCGAAACTGACAAAGCGGAGTTACAAGCGATGGAGCAAGTGTTCTGTCAGGATCGCTCGAAGCCTCTGCTCGTTGGCAGCGTCACGTCCAACATGGGGTTCGCTGGAGAAGCTTCAGGCTTATGCGGTGTTATGAAAGTAAGATTTTCTAATCTTATGTATGTCTCAGAAGATCAAGCGTTAGTCTTTTAATAAATGTCTCGTGTTATAGTGTATAGGCCTGTCACTTCAGTTTGATATCCTCATAATCATAAACGTGGCTTTTATCTAAAAATGTGTTGTAGCTATTTGCCTCTCCTTGATTTGATATTTAAAACACAAGGATGGGAAATTAGAATCCAAAACCGCTCTTCTCGTCTTTCCACATCTGCCTTTAAAATACTCAGGGGAATTTAAAAGGCTTCGTCGGACGCGCTATTACAAGTAGTATTTAAGAAAGCTTCGTGGAAATTGTTTGTGATTGACATAACGATTCCTGAACAAGCTGGAATCATTAATTTTATCAGCCTTTTCTCCCCATTGCTAGCATTCTCTTTACCGCATGATGCTGAGCAAGACACTCAGGCAGCTCATTCACAGAAGAATACTATAGTTAACTAAATCTTTAATTTTTAACTGCAGCTGTTACTAGCTTACCAAAGAGGAGAGTTAGCAGCTAACCTGCACTGCGACAACCCGAGAAAAGACATACTGGCTCTCCAAGATGGACGCATGAGAATAGTAACGAAACATGAGCAATTTGATCGTTCGTTCACTGCGCTTAACAACTTTTCGGTGACTGGCATGAATGCGCATTTATTGCTGAAAGGTTGCTATAAAAACAAGGTGGGTTTTGTTTTGTTGTATTAAGAGTGTTCTTTTTTTTTAAAGCAGTCGATGAAGTAACTAAATTCCGGCCACCGAGAGAATGCGTTCCTGACACCATTTTTAATTTTTTTTGTGGGGGAAATCATCGAATGACTTCTCCCGCTCTGGGCGGAGCGGAAGGGTGTGTCAAACTCTTACTGACTAAAACCCACCCGCGTTCCTTCAGTTGCCTGTGCGCCAGGGCCACGGTAACTCTTTTAAAAAATCCGCGGCCTCGGCAGGCATCGGCCCTATCGGACCCCGCCAATTATGCTGACATCTCTTTGAGGCGCGCGTGGAACACAATGAGCCGTCGACCCGGGCCTGGCCCTTAATGGACGGCGAGCTGCCCATTGCTCGCCGTCCGGAAGCTCGTGCCTACGGTGGCCGGGAGTCGGCTATCGACTCCCGACGCCCAGGGTGTCTCCTCCTGCGGCGACTAGGGGCGTGAGGGCGCAATGATTGCCTCTCCTTCACACGCTCCACCTCTTCCTTCGCGAGCATTACTGCTTCGCAGAAGGAGGTGACTGCTTCCCATTTTCTCTCATTCCGTACCATGACCTGAACCAGGGCCGGACGCGAGACGCGACTAATAAAGTTTAAATTCGTTTATCACGTATTACTTTGTACACGTTTGTTACTTCTGATTTTGCATCACAGTGATCTTTATTGTCGTTGCTATAAGGTTGCTGTCAGAACTAAATTAGCTGTGAAAGTACTGTATATAACTCGCAGGTGTCAGGAATGCATTCTGTCCTAAATATGTATATCATGAAATTAGTATGTACTATGTGCAGATCTACATTTATCGCTAACGAGATTTTAAAATAATGTATTCTATTGTTTTAAGAAGCGATTTAATTAATTAATATTGACATTAAGATACAGGGCTATAAAACATGGGAACAGTTAAAAAGGGAAAGATTTAGGTATTCTACAAAATATTACAGAGTATCGCGCGTTACCAGTGTGATATCCCTTACATGGTGATGGTGTCAGGGAGGCAAGAGTCTGCAGTACAGAAGATCATGGACCATATAACAGCGAACGAGCTGGACCCTGAGGAAATAGCTCTGTACCATGCAATTCACAGGAGGAGAATACAGAAACATACAGCTAGAGGATATGGGATATACGGTAAGGACACTTGTGCCAGTTTTCACTAACACTAATGTCTTAACAAACGCGCGCTCTTGACTTTTCAACGCTCGGGTTGGCGCGGAAAATAAAATATCTAACAGCGCATTTTATAAAGGCATTCATTTAGGTGCCCGTTTTCACTAACACTAGGTGTGTTAGTGAAAACGGGCGTTACTAGTCCACTAGTTTAATTTGAAACCTGTAGTCGTGAAATAAATTATCTCTCTCTCTCTCTCTCTCTCTCTCATGTCGTGACGTCATCCAAATGTATTTGGCAAATGTGATCGTGGAACCAGATGTTCTATTGCTAACTAAGCCATGTGTATTTAGGAGTGGTATCTATGGCCGCATGTCACTCGGCTGCATTTTTGTTTATCAAAACAAAAAAAATTGTGAGTTCCAAGTGTATTGTATGAATATACTACAGCACAGTTTACTATAGGGACTATAAATTACTTACCTACTGATAAGCAAAACACAAAGTCAAAGAAAACAGGAAAAATCTGCGAATAGCGCTTGAGGGTAGATGCGCGGTGCGGGGGGTGCAGTGACCTGTCGTGAGAGTGCAGTCATTCGCACGCTGACGGGCGTCAACACCCCTTCCGCACCACGCAGCTACCTCAGGTACCGTCTCAGTTAAACAGTACGCATGTACTTAATTAAGAAATTTTTAGCATCTCAAAATCAGAAGACAGTAACGCACAGTGAGAAGACGGACTACTTCGACGACGCTCGGCGGCCGCTGTGGTTCGTGTACAGCGGGATGGGGTCGCAGTGGGCTGGTATGGGCGAGCAACTCATGCGCATACCGATCTTCGCTGCTGCTATACAACGGTACCCATTTTCGTTTGTATCACACAGTTTTAGGATATGTTTGTGGTAGAGTTGAGTTTATTTTTCTCTACTTAGGCTTCAAACGTAAAAGAACCAAACTGTGTGTAGTCAACGTCGTAATTGGTTTACCACCCTAAGGTTGAATGTCACTTGCACGTCATAAAACGACAAGGTCCATTTGTCCCTGGGACAGTTACATATTTTCAACCTTAATGAAGTTTCAATTTACTGGGAATTGTTGTCAAAAGTGATAAAACAATCACCAGGTTGACAACGTATTTTCATCTGAGGGCCTAGACAAAGTAACATTCGATTAGCGATGACGCTAGTAGAAAAGCCAAAAAAATGTATGGGGTTGACATAAGCTATCGAAATGTCACGTGAGCATAGGTCAACGAATAGAAATTAGCTCCAAAATGTTAACATCATTCGATTCTATGAAACGATTCAACAGCGTTGAACGATTACTTCCATAGAGATGCGTAGCCAGGTGGCACTTTTTGACAAGCGTTATCGCTAGTCGTATGATGGAAACATTAGCGAAAGCGATAGCGATTGTAGAAATAGAATCGCTCCGAAGCGAATGCCATTTGTCTAGGCCCTCTGAAATACACATTAGTGACAAGGAGACCTTACTGCACACAGAAAAAAATAAAAAAAAGCATGTCCTTCACTATTAATCTTCCTAACTAAAGACTGAAAAAACTGTAAAAACCTGACATTGAAAATATGTACCGACTGTTACCAAAAAGTTATAAGTAGGTTTCTTATTTTATTTTATTTTTAAAACTAGGTGAGGTCAGTATTTCCTATCCGACTTCTCTGTGAAGAAACACAGAAAGAATCTTAGAGATCTATTTTAAAGTTCAGACATTATCCAGTGGCGTCATTGCGTAACACACAAACAGTAGAAATGGCTTACATTTTGACAGTTCAACAACATTCATTGCGTTATTTACGTTGTTGAGCAGACAAATTTTTCGAACATATGAAGCAATGGTTTAGCAATAGGCTTCAAAATGATCCAGATTGTAACTGGTAGTGTGTTACGCCATATTAGGGTGCTGGTTAGATCATATGAGGACAATTCAGATAGTGTCTGAGATAGTCTCTTGAGGAAAGAACCATACAGTATCCTTAGCAAAAATTCGGGTAAAATTTTCGAAATACGTCGCCATTTTAAGGAGTTGTGAGTGGTTGGGGGGAGGGGGGGAGGGGTCGGATCCCCCCCTCACCATTGTCACCCGCCGGAAATACTTGGTTTCCTTAGAAAAAATAAAAAACAGTTTGTACAAAAATTGTTTATTCCACTTTATAAATACGTTTTATTAATTCCATGAATGGATCTTTCCTGTATTTTACGTTATTTCGCCGCCACAAATATTCAAAAAGAATCAATCATACCGAGAACCCAATGGCCCTCAATATGACGACGAGTCGACGGAGCCACGCTAGGCGGGGCTCCTATTTCTGGGTGGTTTAAAAAACGCCTTAGCCATCTAACCTAACCCAATGAAGTCGGATTGTGCCAACTCGGAGTAATACATTGCTATTAATTACCTCTTTTTTTTTTTTTGGTTTGGAAATCATTATATGACCCCGCTCTGGGCGGAGCGGAAGGGCGTTACCTAAAAATTATATCCTGTTCTTATACATTTCGTATAACACATAATTTATAAAATATAATTACCTCGATTGTATTTTCTTTTTCCAAATTTACGATACGAAAGAACACATTCACTTATCCTCGACAGCAAAGGAATGACGCACAAATTTGACATTAGCTGTCAATATTATCTATCCGAGATGGCGGGTTGCGTTTCGTTTCACGTTTTTCACATAAAACCTAAAAATTACATTTGAAAAACTGTACTAAAGCATAAAAATTACGTTCCGTTTTGCATAATTGCAATAGTATTTAAGAATTTTTGGAAATTGTTTAAAACTATTTAGACACAACTCCGGCAGCCAAAATTACTTTGGGGGGATTAAGACTAACTCCCTTAAGCCCCCTACACCACCAATACCCTCAAATTCAGGCGACTCGTTTTAAAATCCAACCCAAAATTCGTATAAAGTTGCATGGTGTCCGTTCTACATTCCAGATGTGACAAAGTACTGAAGCCTAAGGGTGTGGACATAGTGGACGTTATCACGAACCCCGATGACACAATCTTCGATGATGTCCTTAACTCGTTCGTTGGTATTGCTGCCATCCAGATTGGGTTGACTGATGTCTTACGCGCCGTGGGAGTGGTCCCCGACCATATTATAGGTAATTAAGTACATTTGACGAACACATAATATTGTAGTAAATTATTATGCAACTAACTATTTGGATTAAGTAAGAAATTGAATAACTAAGTAACTAACTATACATATAATACAGGGTGGCACATCGACGCACAACTTGTTATCATGGATTCAGTATACGAGTATATTTCTGGACCTGTAAACGCAGGGGGCGTAGTAATTTTTCGGCAGTTATTTAAAAAAAAAAACTTCTGAATTAAACACATTTTGACCGCGTAGGTTTTTAGGAAACTGCTGTTTTTTTTTTTAATAACCGGTGAATATTTGAATATTTTACCTTCTAAATACAGGCTAATACTAAATAATCAGAATCTCCCTAACAAAAAAATACTAAAAACAATGTTAATTCTGCACAAACAAGACGCACATTACAAAATTAGACACACATACATTAATAAAAAGTAGCCAAAAGCTTCGTATCTAAAACTTTTAGTATTAGATAGCAAATTACGATTGAGTTTATATTTTGCAGGTCACAGTGTTGGGGAGCTGGGCTGTGCGTATGCAGACGGCTGCTGTACTACTGAGGAAATGATCCTACTATCCTACGCTCGAGGACTCATTTCAACGCAGACGGAGTTCATAAGTGGTTCTATGGCTGCTGTAGGAATTGGTTTTAAGCAGGTATGTTCTTCACCACATCTTATTTTAAACCAATATAAATAAAACACTTTCTACAAAAGAAAAACAACCGACTTCAAAAAAGAAAAAAAAACACTACAAAGTGAAAAATTACTTTAATTTCGGAAGTCGGTGTCTTTGGATCTGTATTTTAGTTTTTTTGCCACCAACTTCGAAATTAAAAGTTATTTTTCACTTAGTAGTGTTTTTTTTGAAGTCGGTTGTTTTTTTTTGTAAAAATGTTTTTTATTTTTCACTTTTAATCATTGGGTATATAACAAGTCAATTTAATTATTTTATAATTTTTAGATACACACATAAACTCACACCTTCTTCCCATGGGGGTAGGCAGAAACTACAGAACGCCACCTGCTACGATCCTTACATACTCCAAAAATCCTCATTCCTCATCCTCATTCTCCTTAATTTTTAATCGTGCTAAAAGCGAGTTTTTTTTCATTTTTTTTTTATACTACTTATTTTTAGTTTTTTATATGCCTGCCCTGTTCTCATCCACGTAATTGATTTTAGAAAAGAACTCGACTAGGCCTAATCTAAGTCATTATACTAAGCGGAAAACCCAATTTATGTTCTAGATCTCGAAAATGTGTCCACCGGAGATTGACGTAGCCTGTCACAACGGACCTGACTCTTGCACAATCTCTGGCCCTGAGGAAGCAATTTACAAGTTTGTCAGTCAGCTGACGGCACGCGGCATCTTTGCTAAAGAAGTCAAGTGCTCGAACATTGCTTATCATTCACGCTATGTCACCAAGGCTGGTAAGTGAACACAGTTGAGCATGATTTGACATAACTGACTGACATGATTACTTCTCGGTAACAAGTGACCGCATACGCGTAGGCGCAGCCTTAACAGGCCTTCCACAAGGGTGTCCGATGACCTTGTTATGGCGGCGGGAATACGTTGGATGCGAGAAGGACAGAACCAGTCGATGTGACGACGTTTGGGGGAGGCATAGGACGTCTTTCGGTTGAAATTATCGTGATGATGAATAAGTGAAGGACGACCGCAGAATAAGTAATCTAACACTGCCAGCTAATTTCGTCTTAATTAATCTTGGCAGATATAATTTTAGGGCTCAAACAGAAACAAATTATAACTAAATATCTAAATATCATGTCATATCAGAAGCAATATCATACAATATTCGTATATTTTAGGACCTGAGCTACTGCGAACAACTCAAAAACTAGTCAAGGAGCCAAAACTTCGAAGTGAGCGCTGGTTGTCAACATCTGTGGAACAAGACCGGTGGCATGAGCCTGGTGCTAAATATTTTACGTCCGAATATTGTACAAATAACATGTTGGTAAGAAAGACATAGACATTTACAAATGTCGAATTTTCTAGATACAGTCTTAAATGGAAAACAAACAAGTTGATACGCACCGAGCAGTTTCTGGATCAAGGAAAGTGTACTGCTAGGTCTTGAAAGTACTAATTAGCGAAACGTGAATTATAATAATCACGATTAGCTGGCTGGACAGCCATACAGTTTCTCATTAGTGAAGTAATGCATGAGGCTGGGTCACACATTGGAGCCAACGTTTGGATCGGACCTAGTAGAGTTTTTCAGAATAGAATAGAACACTATAGGTCAAATTAAGGCATTATTTATCTATTGTGATTAGAATAAAAATCTAAAACTGTGCAGAATCCAGTGTTCTTCGAGGAGACGTCACGACTGGTGCAGAGTGGCGCTGTGCTGGTGGAGGTGGCACCGCACGGACTGCTGCAGGCCATACTCAAGCGGTCCTTGTCAGCAGACTGTCGACACGTGCCTCTTACCAGGCGCGGACATCCAGACAACGTGCTATTTTTATTAGAAGCTTTGGGGACGTGAGTAAAAACGTGCTAATAAATAAATCACGATGGCACTTCACAGAATATTTATATCATTAAAGTTCTATTTCTCGACCCCTATTTATGTTCCATTTAAACTCAGGTCCATTTTTGAATTCATCTAGGTGTTAGCTATATGTAAATATGGTGGTGATGTTGAAATAGGACCAAAAATAAACAAACAATATTTTCACAGGCTTTACATGGAAGGCTATGATATAGACATCAGCGCTTTATATCCAAGAATTGAGTTCCCTGTATCCACAGAAACACGACAGCTGTCGCATTTAATAGAGTGGGCACACACGGAGGAATGGTAAGAATGAAAAAAGAACAGAGTAAGAAAAGCATTTAAGGTTGAGTCTGACTCTAATATTAATGATTTCAGGAGTGTATGTCTATATCAGACCTCTGATCGGCAGTATGCGGCTATATACAAACCGATAGTAACGATATATGATGAGGAATATAAATTCTTGGAAGGCTCCATCGTTGAAGGTAATGTCGTTAGTATTTTGGAACTGGAATAAAGAAGGCGACTGCACCTAAATGCTTCAGAGCTATATATAATGACAATGAAATACTCGTAATTATGTCTTTCAACGCATTATGGGCCAACTTATAACTACATATCTGTCTTGATAAATGGTTTCAGGTGTCAGGGTATTCCCGCTTGCTGGTTCGCTAGTGTTCGTTTGGGACACATTGTCGATGATAACTGGCAAGCCTTTACGAGAAACATCAGTCCAGTTTCATGATGTAAAGTGCCATAAACAGCCGGTGTTGAACGACAACCAAGTTCTTCGACTGGTGGTCATGGTGCAGAGGGGCAGTGGACGGTTTGAGGTAAAGATAAAGATAGGGATACAACAAAAAAAAGAAGAGCTTGAGATCTCACCATCATCACCACACTTGACACTAAAATGAAGTCACACTTTAGCTGAAAACAGACCTAGACCTAGGCGTAACATTGATAGACAAGCAAGTGTGAGGGTGTGGCCGGTTACGATTCTCAACATTGAGAAAAACGGGTTCACGTTTCAGGTAACTCATGAAAATATGCTAGTGGTCGAAGGTCATATAGTAGCAGTTAGAACAAACAGTGAAATTCCCCCAATAGAAACAGAAGCTGCAATGACGCTGAACAGTTCAGATATCTACAAATTGCTATTTGAAAGAGGATACGAGTATAAGTAAGTGTTGAAGTTTATCTTACTACAGTCGATTAATGTTGTACTGAGTTTAAAATTATTGTTAAGGAATTGCTGTCATGAATTAATGTGTCTGTAGTTAAAACACCTGAAGATCACAATGATATTGGAAAATATCGAATATACATGTAAGGTTTCACTAATAAAAAATATTATAAAAATTCCAGCCACGACTTTCGTGCCATCCACAGCTCAAATCTCACTCTAACGAAAGCCCAGATAATCTGGCGAAACAATTGGGTTACCTTCGTTAGTGGAGCTCTTCAATTATGTACCTTGAGACATGACCACAATGCAGTTTCTCAACCACAGTATATTAAACGTATTTGCATAAATATCAAAACTCATCAGTCTGAAGTAAGAGACGCCAAAAATATGAATAGTATAATACTTGATGCTGTAGCCTTTGAAGACCGATATTCAGTCAGGTAATTTGCTACAAATAATTATCGTTTGTTTTGTGCTATACTTTAAGGGCGATACTTTAATCAACTACTTGAAATTTCAGGTGCGGTGGGCTATCCATCGAAAATATTACATTTAAAGATAAACCACTTCTTAGACAGCCAGTGGTGTTGCAAACACTGAAGTTTATACCTTTCTTCCAAGATGCTAATGGAAATGTTAGTATAACATTAGAGTTATTAAATATTGGAATATCAAAATAACGTTTTCAATTGATGTACCTATAAAATCTTTGACAGAATCCAACAACGCTTTACGTGTTCATGCAAATTGTTGCTGAACATGTTGGTAAAGAAAAACTAACCGTTTTAAATATTGCCAACTCAAATGAACCTTCTATACTGGATCAAATTAATACAATGATAAATGGATCTGCTATTGAAGTAATACACGTAAAAGAAGACGATATAAGAAAAACGAAAACGGACGCGGATAAAAATCCAGATGTCATCGTATTGAATCGTACGACATGTAATGTTAATGTGAGTAAGCTGTACCTAATTAACTATCAAAACCTTTTGTTTTTCTGTAAAATATTTTTCTTAAATTATTGTTTGCCCATTGCAGATGTTGGAAACTCTTTACCATCTTTTTCCTGACGCTTTCTTAATAACTATCGGCGTAAATGTTCAAGACATTTATATATCTTCATTATACATACGAGTTTCTGTAGTCGGGAAAGGTCTGTCAAGATTAGAATTAGCTCGTTGGAAGTCAAAGCCACTTTCTGCCGTTGCCATAACTGTCGCAAGACCTGAAGATCTTCAGTGCTTGATTGTTTCAAGGACAAACTTACAACCTCACCAGAAACTGGTCATATTCACTTCGTACCCACCACCAAGTGATTTGAAGAATCTAGTAAAGCAATGGAGAGGGGATATGGATCGAAACCAGGTGTACATAGCGATGGTGCATGACAAGCATAGGGTGGACATGAAGCGAATTCCGAGCTTTGAGTTACCGTATAACATATTTTATCAGGTAATAATGAATCTTAAAGTTGAATGGGGTTTGACGAGTTTTTCTAAGTAAGTCATATGTGACTTTCTTACAGAATACATGGGGAGGCGAATATTATGTCCCACTGACTAGAAACTACACTAACGATCTTGTCGCAGCGCTTCGCTGCAGTCAACTTGGCGATCTCAATTCTATGTATTGGTTACAAATTCCCTGCATTGACCAACAACAAGGGAACGTTAAAGTACAGGTATGTGAATTTTGTAGTATCTAAGATTAGCAACAACATGAAGTGATTTATTGTAAGTAATAACATTAATTTCTTTCTTTTCGCTTAGGTTCACTATGCTGAGTTGAACAGATATGACACACAACGTGTGTTGGCTCGGATAACGATACAAAATAATCAAGACCAGGGCTTTGGAATGGGTTTTAGTGGAATTACTGAAAGGTATGTCCATTTTATATCAGTAGGTATATTCTGTAAAAATGTCACCGTGAAAACTTAGATGAAGTGAGCGTCATTCCACCTATTAGCGGGCGCTGACGTAAGTATGTGGACGTAAGTCCCACCCTAGGGATTGACACTAGCTATTGTACTTCACTTAAGTTATCGCGGTGAGATTTTTACAGAATATATCGGCTGTTTTCGCATCCTCGGATACGAAATGACAGCTTTAATTTTTTTTCTTTTTTGCAGTGGCAAATCTGTTATGGGCCTGATGCCTTCATCAGGCAGTGTGTCTCAACAGATCTGCTCGAGCCCCGAGTTTCTATGGCCAGTACCGACACACTGGAGTTTAGAAGATGCTGCCACAGTACCGCTGGCTTACACTATCGCATTTCAATGCTTGGTTAATACATATTTTTACTATACAAAATCATAATCCTCGTTTATATTGCGTGCTCGCTGGTTTTGCTATTGAATTAAAATCAGTGTAATAAACAGATTTACTAACACATGCTTGCATGCATTTAGAATGAACACTTATAAATAATATAAATTTGCAAAATTATTTAGTAATTAGTTAATCGTCTATAGTAGTTTGTTAACAAGTAGTATATTATGTTTTATTTTAATCTCTTTAATTATGAAACCTATTGATTCGCCATTATTTGTTTTCTTTAATTTCACATCAATAATAATGTGTCTACAGGGTATTAAGAGTAGACTAGTTCCTGGCACGATTCTGTTGATACATGGAGGAGCTGGTGCCGTGGGCCAGGCAGCCATATCCATCGCTTTGGCCATCGGCTGCACAGTCTTCACCACCGTCAGTGACCAAAACAAGAAAACGTTCCTGATGAATTTGTTCCCGAACTTACCGGGTATTTTTGAAAGGACTGTGTTAGGGAGTGACCACACTTATCGACGTGGACTCGGCTTGAGCTAATCAGAAAGCTTTATGCCCATGTTATAAAAGCGAATAGTCCGACGCGGTGTTGAGTCGCGTCCTCTGAGTTTGTTTCGGCCTTTCTTCTCAGAGTATTCAGATAGGAAACGCCGAACTCATCTAATTTGAAAAATATGATTGACGTGTAAAAGTGTTTGTATTTGTACAAACCTACTTACAGATATAAAATCATTTATCGTCGTCCGAACCGAAACGAGGCGAATGACTTCTTTTTCGCTATGATTGCATAGACATAAAGCCCATTCTGACAGGCTCAAACCGAGTGCGCGTCGATAAGAGTGGCCACTCCTTTAGCCAGCATCAGCCTATTTAGCTGGATGATAAGATTGCTATAATCAACTAGATCAAAGAAAACTGGTCATATAAAGTTTATTTCAGATGAACACATCGGAAATTCCCGTGATAGTACTTTCAAAGACATGGTGATGCACCGTACTGAAGGAAAGGGCTGTAATATCGTCTTTAGTTGTGTAAAAGGAATGCTCAAAAAAGTGAGACTTACGCCTTGTTTCATAATTTTCTGATAAATTCTGACTTATCTGGCAGATCATTTCAAGCAATAACTGATTGTTCTATTTATTTTAAGTTTAAACTACTCCAGATAATTATGTGCTTTTTTCAGGCTTCGTTGGCGTGTTGTGCCGCTGAGGGTACAACGTTTGATATCGTTCAATTACATACCCGAGAGAACTACGAGTTTGGAATGTACGACCTGATCGAGTCAAGACATTACGTAACCATTGATGTATCTTCCATATTTTATGAACAAAATATGGAAGATTTCAAAGTGAGTATTTTTAAAGAGTAACTTACCTACATAAATAAAATGTCTTTTTAACCAACTTCACAAAAAGGAGGAGGTTCTCAATTCGTCTGTATGTTTTTTTTTTTTTATGTGTGTTAGCTCAGAACTTTTTTCTGGGTGAACCGATTTGGATGATTCTTTTTTTATTTGATAGGTGGTGAGGTGGGAAGTCGGTGGCCAAACACGAAAATACAAAAACCAAAGGCACCGACTTCCGAAATTAAAGTTATTTTTCACGTCTTTTAGTGCTTTTTTTTTTTAATTATTATATTTTTTTGCAGAGGATACGATTAATGTTGAGCGAGGGTATTAGTCTCGGCTACGTGCGTCCTCTGTCGCGTGTGTCGTACGCGCCAAACGAAGCCGCGGGTGCCTTCCGACTGCTCGCGGCTAGCAGGCACCGCGGCAGAGTGCTGCTGAGGATGCAAGACTCTGTGAGCAATACATACCCTAGGTACAAGCGGCGCAGTGCATCTTTTTCATTCCATACATCTCTATCAGCCGTCATATCAGTATTAACTATTTTCCTAGCCAAATCATCTTCCACACTGTGATGTACTTACACACACCGCTGAGCCAGCCAGCGAGCCGAGCGGACGCGTGCCATACCCAATGTTACTCAAACTCAAACTCAAAACTCAAAGCGTTTCTTTTAAATAAACCAATTACAGGCACTTTTGAATTGTCAAGGGATCAGTTAGTCAGAAAGATGAAGCTAGTTGCCAATTCCAAAGCGTAGTGGGTACCTATGGAGAAGAACGGGCAAGAAACTCCATGGACACTCTTTTAATTCAAAATATGGTTACAAAATATTGGTTACATCGTTCATGTTGAAATTATGCATGTGAGAACGACGCAGAACGTTAAAAGCATCCGAAATAAAAAGACAAAAACAATTCAAATATTAAATTAAATTAAGCCGTCGCAGCTAAGAAATGACCAGTCCCTATTGACGGCGTCTGTTCACGAACATGACGCATGGATAGGCACCATTCAGCTCAACCATTTTGAAGGGAATTTAATGATCCAACACATTAAATATAGAAACTATAATGATTTATTGAAGCACCCACACTTGTGAGTCCTAACACACACAACCTAACCATCTTTTCTTTCTTCTGTCTCCTTTCTTGCTGCAGTAAAATATACTTACATACTACTAATTTAATGTTTTCTTGCAGATTATCATTTTCACCTGATTCATGTCATGTTCTGCTGTGTGGCAATGATGGATTTGGTATACATCTTGCTGATAGGCTGGTGCAACGGGGAGTTAAGCAATTATACCTACATGTACCAATTATATCAAACTATTTATTGTTCAAGAGAAAGTAAGTTTCCGATAAAAAGTCCTTCAATGTATGACTGCAGAAATCAATAAAATATTAATCATTATATTTTCAGGCAATGGGAATGTCGTGGCGTGGAAGTAAGAATGATTACTAATGTTCTTAATTCCATTGAAAACATACAAAAACTGTTAAATGAAGCCAGTGCTGTAGGTCCAATTGAAGGGATTTACTTGGTAGCTACAAATTCAATGAACATGGATGCCGAAGAGAACATTAACACGACAGTATACATCCTTGACGTTGTGTCCAGAGAACTTTGTTCGAGACTTAGGTAATGGTTTAGAAATTAAGATCTGGTAACAATATAAAAGTTATGTTTAATCAGGCGTGCTACACACTTGCTCAGGTCAGCACGATTCGACACGATTTGGCGCAGTCGGGCGGCAAAATATGTGTTACATTTTGTCACTCGGCTATGCCAAATCATTCTAACCCGAAGAAGTGTGAACTTAATACCGAAAGGTATCACAGTGATTAAATAAATAATTATTTCAGATACTTTACCGTGATTAGCGAGAACGATTCCATAGGTCATAACGTGTGCCTGATAAGAAAACAATGCAATCTGAACTCTCTATTAATACAACTAAAACTGGAAAAGGTGTGTCACATATTCTTGTTTTGAATTTTGTACGTAAACATAATACGTTGAAAATATATGATCTCTTTGTAAAGTTCGCAGATTTCGGAGTGAAAGTAGATAAGAGGAACATGGTGATGATGTGGCAAACTGCTGTTGAAGCTATTGAATTAGCTCTACTAGGCAGTGAAACTTTTGTGGTGGTTAAGTTAATTGACCAGCCACGTGATGTTCTCAAAGAAGTCGCTAAGATTCCAGGTGGGAACTCTGTTTCATAACAATGAAATAGTGGAAGGTTGATTAAGGTTTGAATTAGAATGTTGCATTGAATAATAATAGTAATAAGGTACACATATGCTGTACTAATTGTTTCAGGAGTCGTTATCAAAAGCTATACAGATGAGAGTGCAACCCTAAGAGAATTAGGCATAGATCAAGGTGGTGATCAGGAACTATGCACCATCCTAGCAGAGAAGTTTAACGTTAACATTCCGAAAGAAATTGTTTCTTATATGACTGTTGGACAGTGAGTTAACGTTTTATTTGATAATTTTGTTAATATGTATATATATTGTTTTTATTTAATATTATTGTCTTGGTAATACGACTAGATGATTACGCTGTCAGTTATATGCAAATTGGACCATCAAAAAAGCATAGAGCTACAAATAAGGATTTTAACATTTTCCGCAAAATATATGTTTGTTAATGATATGCGATGATATTTACAACATTCTATTCTTTCATTTTTGCGTTCTAAATGACTGTATAATCGATACTTTTGGGTAGAAAGGTCGTATAAACCAAAACCCAACTTTTCAGGAGAGCAGGAAAACTATTTTTTTTTTACATGAAAATTCATAACTTTTTTGTTTTTGAAGTTATAAAAAAATGATCTATGAGAAAGGTTCTTACAATTTGCAAATGAAAAAGGTTAAATCATCAAAACCTATCTATGTTCTTTACTTTTAAAATTAGCTTGGATTTACGTCTAAGAAAAAATCTATTCTTGGTTAATACACCCCATGAAAATGCACTTTAAAAAAACTGTATAGGTCGTATATCCATTTTTAGTCACTACTTATTATTCATTTGTTGTAATAACAATAAAACTTGTAAACGAAACTTGTGACGAAACGCTCAGTGCGCGAACTTGCATCCAAGTAAACAAATGCGCCGGTATCTGTCTATCCCGCTCGCTCTTCTGCTTGTCGCTGCGCGCCAAATGCGAGCCTTGTGTGTTGGTCGTAAAGTGCTTCTTGCAATGAACATGGTTTATACACCAACGTCGCGACCTGCCTTTGGATTTACGACGTCGAATTTAAACTATGTTTAGGTAATGCATTTAACACGTTAGGGCGTATTAACCATTTACAATTAACAACTATTTTTACGCCCTGAGTTAATATAAATTATGGCCATTACATCATAACAAAACTACAAAAAAAAAACATTCGGCTTTTACATTGAAAATTTACCTTTTTTAAGAGGCTATGACCTTAACCATTTTTGTGCGAATTTCTGCATTTCGTATATACAGATCGATAGAGAAAAAAAAACTGAGAAAAATGGTTTATATAACACAATTTGGCCAAAATGGTTTATACGACCTTTCTACCCAAAGGTATGTATGATATGTATTTTAGATGCTTTTATACACGAGCGGTGCGTTGCCAACGGCAGTTGTCGATGCATCTAAGGCTGCCGCCGACGAGTGTCGACGGCTGCAGTTGACTTTGCTGTTGGCAACGTGCCGTTCATGTATATTCGAGTATTAAAAAAACCATTATTTTTCATAGGCTTAAGAATTTAAAAATGCCAATGATGGAGATAGACAAAGAAGTTCCTGGTTTCGGCGGATACATCTCTTACATTGAAAGCGATGAAATGCTAGCGAGCAGCGAGCTTGTCTTTATGCCAACTCTTACACATACACCGAACATGGTAAAGTGACGTTTTAATTCATAATTTGTATGTTAACACCAGAAAATTATTTTAATTTGAACAAAAATAATTAAGACGAAAATAATAACATCAACACCTTTTTGTCTGTGTTAATAGTTAGGTATAACTATTAACACACAAAAAGGCGGCTATAGAAATAAATAGAACGTTAAGTTGTGGCTTACGACTATGTAGATAGTAATTATTTCAAGAAGTAAAAATATTTGCCGTATTCTAGAATCGAGATGAATATGAAGACGATGAAACGTATTTATGCATAGTGCCGGGGATAGAGGGCAATCACGAGCGATTCAGAACTATGTGCGAACTTCTGAAGCTACCAGCTGTAGTCCTACAATTGGGCGTTGAGAAATATCAAGAGAATATACAAGAGATGGCGCAACGGCTCGTTGATGTAAATATATTACTTAAATTATTTTAAGTTCTTGTTAACGACATTGTGGCTAAAGAAATGCTTAAATATTTGGTTTGCCGATTTCAGATGCTGATGAAAAAGTTAAAGATACACAATCAATTCTACCTGCTGGGTTATGAATTTGGTGTTCCCATTGTAATAGAAATGGCTACAATACTGGAAAGCTATGGTAAATTGAAAATTATTTACCTTATCAAATAATTTGGGGATGTTAATTTGTTTCTCTAGTTGGCATTTGTTTAATTACTTTTCCATTCACAGGGTTAACTGGCACAGTGTATTGTTTAGGTGGCACACCAAACGAAATCCGTGCCAATCTTGAGCAAAAATTACAAGGCATGACGGAAGAAACCTTACAAGTGTCACTGCTCCAACATGTGCACTTTTTAATATTAGGCGCGAAAACTCCAGAATTGGTAGAGAATTTGCGAGACATGGCAGAATACTCGGATAAAGTAAGGTATTGTGTTGATAGTCTCCGTGGACGCGTACCTTATACGAGTCACTATATAGAAACACTCATGGAAGTTGCCTATTCAAGAATTCAATTGATGCGTTACTGTCATACTGAGTTCAATGTTTTGAGAGCTAAAATGATAATGTTACGAGCGAAGCTGCCTAAAATGATGCTAATGGAATCTTGGAAACTCTCACATCAGGATATTGTAATTCATGATCTAGAAGCAACACTTGACCATGCTCCGCGTGATTTAAGGTGTTCTTCCTTAGTTAATAAGTATTTGGGCAATGATATATTGACAAAATTTTATAAAAGAAACCGTTGTGAAAGCCATATTGTTAATCTAAACGCTATATAAAGTAAAATAGTTATGACAGTTGTTAATAATGGAAAGTGTTTTTAATGATGCTCATTAAAATAACCTATCACATGTTTTATTTTTTTGTTCTGAAAACGTCAAGCTATGTTTTGTGTGTTCTTTGTTGTTAGTGAATAAAAGTATTTGGAATAAATAATCCTGTTAAAGTTTTTGTCAAGCTTCACATCGTCTTCGTGTCATTGTTCAATGGGTTTCAAGTCTCTGATAAAAATTATGTGAACCTACTCGTACTATTCATATACATAAACCTTTAAATTCATCTGTTTCTTCATTATTCTGTTTTTAAAGTGAAACTACAATTTAATATAGGTAGAGCCATTTATTAAATTCGTCAAGTGGACTTACAGGAACTTTTCGTAAAGCCTGTAAGCGTCACACAGATTCTTCATTTCAAATTCAGATTTTATTTCGGTGTCTATGTATCGGTTAACGATGGCCGGACACTCCAAATCGCTTGAGACATAAGACAGCGGTGTGCGCAGCTGATGTATAGCGACCGGTTGCTGCGAGTATCGCTGCAGTGCTTGCGGCGCTGACGTCACATTAGATGCAGCACGCAGCAGCACCAGTTGAGAGCGAAGTGCCCGCGCTGGCACCATGTAACTGCGCGTCCGCTCAATGCTCGCCAAAGCAGATTCTATAAGCCCACGGGCGTACTGCGCCGAGTGTTGCATATGTCCCAATAGAATTCTGACACACGCGTCCACTTTCTGAGACCAAGTGGCATTCCGCAGCACATCGTCCAGACTTACTATATTTTCACCAACTATCAGCTTGGACATGTGCCGAATAATGGAATCCTGAAGCTGCTCCTCTGTCTTGATATTGCATAGTTGTTTTTCGATAGTTCCTTGGAGCTCATCAGGCGAACATCCAACACAAAAGACTGTTCCCGTTAAACCTGCAATAATACGATATTTATGAAACCCTTAATCCTGTTGGCAAAGATAGGACATTCATTAGCAAAGAAAAATTGATAAGACAATACCTTGATCTTCAAGTATTGAGGCAAGTTCAAGAGCCACAGGCACTCCGCTCTCGTATCCCAGCAAGTAAAAGTTATTTTGAACACTGATTTTTTTTATGAGGATCTGCCAACAATGAAATAAGCTCCTTAAGTATCAGCAATTTGTTTTTATGTACATGGTATGTATTCCAATAAGATTTTTTCAAAGTTCAAAGGTTTGCACAATCTGTCTATAGGAAAATTTTGAGTTGCTATTATATATCGGAACGTGCTGCATTAGTAGATTCCATACAAAGTGGGTCAACCTCCATCCTGGTGAAGCTCGTAGCTGCCGGTCTGTTCTGTAAAATTCTCACCGTAAAAACTTAGGTGAAGTGGGCAGTTAATAGTGTATTGACATTATTAACTGCTCACTTCATTCCACCTGATGCTAGAGATTGCCCTAGCATCAGGTGGAATGACAGCTCACTAAGAGAATAGATCAGCAGGACTTATCCTTATGGCGGTGCTTGCTGGAGAAGTATGTCTAGCAGCGGACGTTTTTCGGCTTAATGATAATGAGTGCATATAATAGGAGTATGTTTTACCTGAGCGTATCTCTGGGCAGTCTCCCGCACGGACTCCGTGGGGCGGTCGAGTCCCGGCTGCAGCACCAGCGCCGGCAGCTTGAGACGCTCGCACAGCACGCGGAACCTCTCGTGCTGACCCTCCATACCCGGCACTATGCACAGGTATCTCTTGCTCACGTCAAACTCATCATTGGACTACGAAATAAGGAAAACAATCCTGTAATAGAGGCTTTACGTATCCTATGTTAATTTACTCATTATTTTTATGATATCCTCCTCCATTCCTGGTTTACACCTCAACACTACCGGCAAGAGATATGGTATTTTTTATTCGTGCCGATACGTTATAGCAGGAAGAATAAGTTACGTACAATTTACAATAAGGTTTGTTTACTCTATACTCACCAACGATATGTCTTTATTAAGTGTTGGTACCACGACTAGGTCAACTGTGGCGAGGAGTTCATCAGGACTAACGTTGCTAAAGAATGTCGCTAACCCAGTAACATTTTCTGGGATTATATCAGATGCAGACTCCACCAGCTCATTTATTCTAAAATAAAATCAAAATTAATATAATAGGAAGAATATAGAAAGGTGGTAAATATCACCTCATGTACCCTTATGTAAGTAAATGGTGTAAGACGTAAGAGGATATTGTGAATACGAAAAATAAAGAAATACGAAAATAAAAAGAAGGAATCAGTGGTTGTATTAAACTTGAATAGAGCTAATCTCACAACTTTTATATCTGAATGGCCGAGCTGTAGGAACGGAACGTTATGTCAAGACAGTGAAACGAGATTTGAAGATGGATGACAGATGTGAAGCATAAACGAGTGACAGAGATGAATGTACGAAATAGTCAAGGATTGGATAGGATCCTAATCTCCGTTTTTTTTCTAAAAAGTTGTGGGATTAGCTCTATTCAAGTTTAATGAAATCACTGATTCCTTCTTCGTATTTTCGTATTTGCTGCAAATCAATCATTTGATTTGATTTTAATTATAGAAACAGAAGTTTTAGGTAAGAGTTTTTGTTAGTAAGAGCAAAGAAACGATGGATGAATTTTGAACTTGGATGGATGGTAAAAAGGGGGTAGATGAGGGCTTATCGAGATGTTTGTAAGAAGAAATAATAATAATAATAAAATCTTAATTAAAAAAAATGCTGTCCCAAGCACTGCCAAATAAATTGTGATAAGGGTGTGATGAAGTGTACTTAGCAGTAAGTAACATTGTTAAGTAAGTAACCACTGGATAGTCGGCATACTTCATGGCGACCCTGCCATACGCGTTCTGGGAACTGAGCTTCTGAGCTATCGGATATCGGGCGCAAAGTGCAAAAAAGGTGGATTTCTGTGTGCCTTGGTACGCAGAGTTATGAGAGTTATAATCTTTTACAAAGTGAATAATATGGACACAAGTGTCATTGACTGTAGCTATGTGATACAAGTCGGTAAAATAAAGCAAAATGGGAAAAAGTTACTCTAAAACGGAGGAAAAGGAAATTGTCATCGCCCAAAATGCTTCGGGAGGTAAAAATTGTGCGAGTGATTCTGAACAGTAGAACCATATCAAGTTTAACAATACTAAAATGACTGCATTCCTAGTGCTGATGACTACTGCGGTACTTGCATTAATTTACCAGAAACTGAAAAAGGGACATAAGAAATGGATAGACCAGCAAGTGGATTCTGCATTTATAAGAAGGACGTGGCAACGTTTATCTGAAAGGAGAAACCAACCTCATGGTGAAGAAGATGTTTGAGTGCAGTAACATTAATTCAAGAGAAGATTCGTGAGTAAGTATTGAAAAAGTGAGATAAAAAAAAAGGGTGCGTTTGTGTGAAAGTGTTCTTACGCGTAATATTATTGACAATTATAGTTTTAAAAGTATGTAGTTTATTAATTTTAAGTTCTAAAAATAGATTGCGAATCGCAGTACCGCAGTACGTAGAATTCCGACTCAGCATTTTTTTATTTTTTTTATCGGCGCTTTGTATGACAATGCTTCGAGTTAGAATAAATAAAATTTGTTGTTGTTTGTTTGTTGTTGTTGTTTGGTTGTGTGTGTTGTTTTGTATTGTGGTGTATATTGAGCTACAATTTATTCTTTTAATTATAATGTTTTGTTACTTATGTTATGGCTGACGATTTAATAGAATTATGTGAAGATTTATTAGAGATTCGGAGATATCTTACAAAATAATAGTTTAAAAAAACTAAAAAAATACGCTCTTATACAAAATCCAACTAAAAATAGAAAACAAATTTTAATAAATTTGATTTCAAAAAAATTGTGTAAGAAAAAATTAAATGGGGTGCATGGTATCAATAGTTATAAATATTTTATGAACAGATATGAGTAGAAGGGTTATTTTGATAATATCCTGAAAAGCACCCCACGTTTTTTTTGCAATAAAATCATTTTTGCTTACACATTTTTTTTGAAATCTAATTTTTTTAAATTTATTTTCAATTTTTTTGTTGGATTTTCTATAAAAGCGTATGTTTTTATTTTTTTTAAACTATTATTTATTTTTCATTTTTTTGTTGAATTTTCTATAAAAGCGTATTTTTTAGTTTTTTAAAACTATTATTTATTTTTCATTTTTTAGTGATTATTTAGCAATAGCTTTACGATATTTACATCTCTATTAGCTATTGCATAGAAGAGCGGTGTTTCACCTAGACGGTCTCTGCAATTGTCATATGCTCCTTTATTTATTAATAAATTAATAATTTTACGCTGATGATGATGGCAGACTATGTGTAGCATGCAATAGTTAAAATCGTTACTTAAAACAGTGTTGGGATTAGCTCCTTATTTTAACAGCTCTTCCACAATATTAACAAAGCCTACTTCAACCACTATACGTATTAATATATTATTATTGACATGTTGATGTTCAATTATAATACCATATTTAAAAAGCATCGCTATCACTTTTTTTGGATTCATATTTATTATAAAAGTCAATGGTATCAAATATGTGATTATTATTTTGACACTTTAGATTAGGGCAGCATTTAGCATTTAAAAGAAATTTTGATACTGTACGAGTATTAACGAATGGCGAAGCCGATTTCAACGTGAGAAATAATTGTAATGTTACGCCACTAAGACTCGCTGTTCATATTGGTAACTTTGAAATTTTTGAATATCTTCTCAACCGGGATCCTGATGTTAATATACCTAGTACTGTTGGTAATTTTGAAGAATGCACATTTTTTTTTCTATTGCTAAATTACGTGACGTATTATTAAGTTCATCTTTCGAATCAGCATCAGCACCTTTGCTTAGCAGTGGCAGTGGCAGTCAATAAATAGGTCACGTATGTCTCTAAATGTGGCTCAATTTATTTTTTCATTACAATAATTTACTACTAAAAAAGTTTAAGTATATATTGGCTGCTTTTAGAATATATACTCGATATAGCGAGTTGATGAACTATAGTACACAATATTTTCGATATTCTACTATGAAAATCAATGATTTTCAATAAAATTGAGCCGTCATTGATGTTTATTCTAAGTCTGTAACTTATCCGATAAATGGGTAAATTGAGTGCCTACTGCCTTCCATGGATGAGATAGCCTGTTCTCAGGTTCCCTCTCCGAAAATTTTATCTTAATCACAGTCGGTAACTTATCCGAGAAATAATAGGTGATCGGCGCGCCAAGTAGTTTCCTTTATTGGTCTTGACGCAGACACTCCGGGTATCAGGAAAACAAAAATTCGCTAATCCTGATTATCCTAGTAAGGATAACGGGTCAAACTGTTTAAAATATTGAATTGTCGTCGGTCCTTAATAAGTATGCCAATTTTCGAGTTAATCCGACGTTTCGAAGGGGGTCAAAATCATGTTCGAAGATTCCGTTACATACTAACATACGTATGAAGCTAATAAAAGCGTATTAAATATGAAGCTAATAAAAGCGTATTAAAAAGGCCAGAGTAGATATAAAGGTTCGGTTTCGTCAGATAAGTTGCGAGAGGCCGAAATATTGTTAAACCAAAATTTAAGACATTATTGTCTATCTTGTCAAACGAATCGGAAATTGAGTTAATTAACACCACGTACAAAAAAAAATCCTTTATTTACTAAAATATCTAAATTGTGTACTTTGTCTAGCGTAGAATTAAAATCAGAAACGATGGAATTTGATATGAAAACTGCTTGTATGTTAATACCTATTTTAGATGATAAGGAAAATACAACGGTTGTAAATAAACAAGTTGGTAATATGCTTAAAGATGATATTATAGAAGAATCACCTAGTGAATGGTCTAGTCCAATACTGCAAGTTCCAAAAAAAAAACTGAGGGTTCTCAGAAGTGGCGATTAATGGCGTAATTTTCGGAAATTAAATGAAAAATTGTATATAACAAATTTCCTTTGCCTAACATTACTGATATTTTAGATTTATTGTCTGGCTCAATGTATTTTACTCATTAATATCTTCAAAAAGGATATTATCAAGTGAAACCAGCACCTGAAAACCGAAAATATACTGCATTTTCGACTAGTACAGGACATTACCAATTAAAACGATTACCGATCGGTCTTATGGACTCCTTATAGTGCTTTCAGTAGAGTCATGTCAATTGCGATGTTAGGATTAGTTTTTGAAAAGTGTTTTATTTTTTAGATGACTTTATTGTTTTTGGAAGAACTTTAATTATTCATAACCAAAATCTCATTGCTGTTTGTGAAAGAATGAGGAAGGTAAATTTTAAGTTAAATCCCACTAAGTGTCAATTCTTAAAGAAATAAATGTTATATCTGGGTCATTTAGTTTCTGCTGACGGTGTTTCGCCTGACCCTGACAAAACTAAGGTTTTAGAAAAAATCCTATACCTAAAAACGCGGATGAAGTGAGACGGTTTGTTGCCTTCTGCAACTACTACAGAAAATTCGTGCCTTCCTTTGCAACAATTACTATGCCTTTAAATCGCTTGCTAAAGAAAGATGAACTTTTTGTTTGGAGCTCGAAGTGCCAAAAAGAATAAAATTTTCTAAGAACCTCATAAATGACGCCTTCTATACTATAGTATCCAGATTTTTCTGAAACCAATGAATTCATATTACAGACCGACGCATCTGATGCGGCTGTAGGAGCTGTATTGTGTAATAAGGACATGAAAACTGTTGCTTATGCCAGCAGACCAGTAATACAGAAAGATTAATAATATGGCAATAGTATAGGCAGTAAAGTATTTCAGACCTTACTTATTTGGTAGAACTTTTACTACTCGTATTATGACAGACCACAAACCTTTAATTTATTCATTTGGAACAAAAGATCCATCTATTAGGCGAATTAAATTTCGGTTAATACTTGAAGAATATGATTTTAAGGTAGTGTATGTGAAAGGTAACGACAATGTTATCACGGATGCATTATCTAGGGTGTGCATAACATCGAGTGAGTTGGAGGATATGAAATAACAAATTTTTGGCGTAACGACTAGGGCACAAAAGAGGAGGTTAGAAGAGAGTCGTAAGAAAACCAAATTGTGCCTAGTGAAACCCACGGCAACTGGCCTGATCAACCAAGAGTTGTGGAATTACTAAGACAGCCGTGTGATTCTATTGAAATTAAGTGATTAGAAGAAAAAACTATAAGGAAGTTCAAATGAGAAAATATGATAAAGGAGCAAAAGGATTGTTTAGCTTGTGTATCAAGCAAAATGTTATTGTGTATTAACCTTAACTATAAATTGCATTTCTCGCGAGCCGAATTTGTGACTAAATTAAAGGAGTTTTGTGAAACAATAGAAGTAAAGGAACTATGCATTGTGAAAGATGATAACAATAATGAATTTATAAAAGGATTATATAGTGAAATTAACTTGTTAAATTAAGGGACCGGACCCTGGATATGTATTTTGAGCGGAATTGAAAGAATATATGACGAGAAGGAAAAATAATTTATTTTGAATAACTATCATTATAACTCACCAGTGGCCATGCGGGAATGAATAGAATTGCGAATAACATTAAAATAAAATATTACTGGCCAGGGTTAGATATAGATATTCGAAAGTTTATAAGTATATGTGAGATGTGTCAGAAAATGAAACAAAGTAAATATACGAGACAACCCATGACTATGACTACTACAGCTTTAGTTGCCTTTGATAAGTAAGTAAGTAAGTTGGTTAAGTAAGTAATCATTCGATAGTCGGTAATAAACGCTTGTCTCGAACAGACGTGTTTCTATTCACCTCCATACTTCAGTGATATACATTATACAAGAGGATGAAGATAATGATTACTTACTACTAGAATAATATCAACAGAAATAACTTGAGGCTTGAAATCTTATAATTAGAAATATGATTTACTTAATGCGGGTTTTCTGTTAAACTTACATGTTTAGAGTCAACATCGGTATTGCGTCTTCGTCCAAAGATAAGTTATATGCATTATTCAGGAACGCATTAATTATTGGTATTTTTTCATCTGCCATTCCTAACTCTTGCAAAGTAGTGTCAGGGTTTGTGTTTTGTTCAATGCTTATTCCTGAAAGAAAAGTTGTATTATTGGCTGTGGGTTTGTTACTAAGCTATTGTTTCGCTACAATGTCATATGCCTACCTAGGGCATGATCATGAAATGGTATGAAGTCATTGCTTATGACTACCTCGTTGGTTCAGTGGTCGGAAGTGCACTTTTGATCATCAGGTCCAATCTCCAGGTTGGGCAGTTTTTTTTTTGGATGTTAGATTGTTTCACAGTTGGTGTCAATAGTCTCGCCCCTATGACAATCTCCTGTTATTTTAATACGGTGTGGACCGTGAGAGAGAATCGCTGAATATACATTGGGGTGTTCCGGGAAGCCCTTGGACAGAGGCTTCTAAAATTTTTCTTTGAACCTTGTTTCACGGGCCACCCTGTATAACTGGCAAATTGTAGGTGTACTGTACACCAGTACCTAACCCTTGGGGATATACAAAAACGTGTTTTTATTAATTGAATTGGTTTTATTACCGGCCAATGCAATGAGTTTTTGTAACAGTCCGGGTGTGTGTGACTGCGCAGGCTTGGCTAGCAGTACCGCAGACGTGCTGCGCAGCGCTCGTTCCGCGGCCTCTGCCAAGTCGTGGGGACTTGGCTTGCTCTGTGCCAAGAAAACATACATTGTGTAATGTAAGTACAACAGATTTAGTCAGTGCAAGAAAACATGCTTCTACTTTCTTCTTTATTTATCTATTCTTTTTGTCTATTCTTTATAAAGGAACTTACTTCGCTTAATCCCGACAGGTCCAAACTGGTCGCTGTAAAACCACACTTTGCTCTAGCTATACATACGTCCTGGCCCACAGAAATGACCGTTGACACCACTGAAAAGTACCTGTGAAACATTTAAGGTAATGAAATATAAGCATTTAATGGCTATCGAGGTTAAATAGGAGCAGGGGTGCCCCGGTGGCAACGGCCCCGACTGACGAACCCGAGAAGGCGCTTTCCTTTGTGTAACTTATTTTATCACCACTGCTCTCAAAACGGTGAAAGAAAACATCATGAGGAAACCGGTATGTACCAGAACCAAAAAATTGAATACACGTGATATTTACTAATTCGCTGGACCCGCGTGGTGAATTACAGCCCACTCTCTTTCTCTCACACAAAGAAGGCTTGTGTCCCAGCAGTGGGAACGTTATAGGCTGATTATGCTAAGCTTAAATGAAACTGGGCTGGTCACATCACATGCTGGAAGTAGTTTAGGCTATAACAAACACACTCTGAGACCACCAGCCAAACAGCAGCTAATTTAAAGGAGTTAGCGGGATAAACTTGAATCTCGTCTCACAGATTGAGACAAGCAGTGGGTCACTAAAGGCTTATAATAATTATGACGATCAACAGTTCAGGTAAATCAAACGAATATTGAAATATACTAACTTTAGTTCAGGACACAACGATCTTGAAGCTACATCTAAAGAATTTAGAAGTGTTGTCAGTTCTTCTTTATGTTTAGCGTCCGAGACTTTTGTTATAGCAACGTAAATGCCTTCAATGGTTCCAAGACTGTTAGCATCGTTTATTATGGCAGAAATACGATTTTTGACATCAATAGTTTTTTCTAGAGTTACCACTTCAACGCCTAGATTTCGCCAAAACCTTGAAAAAAGAAGTTTAAAAAATAAATAAATAATTACTTTTGTCCAATCCTTTGTTGCAGATGTATGTAATAATCTTACCCTATTTTATAAAGTTGGTACTGATTTAAGCCGGTAGAGTGAATGTATAGTTTTTTAGCTCCGCGATGTACTAGTTTGTCGGCTAGTTGAACTCCAAGAGCGCCATCATCCCAGAACATTAAATGAATTTCATCAGGATTGCATATTATTCTGAAACAAAAAAAGACTTACTTTGAAATTAAGATCTAGCTGCTTAAATGACATCCTAAAGACGGAATTACACTTGGTCGGTTAAACACATTCGGATGCCTACGGAATACAGGCACAAGCAAACAGTCGCATTTGGTAAAAAACGAGTTCGTCAATTCTGCATACGCATATATCGTGTCGGATGGATATTCGTGTAAAGTTTTCAAATACCCCAATGCGGAGACCCAGTATTACTGCGCCAGTATTCGTGGACGTGGGTCACATTACCTAGGGTATGCGTTGCTCACAGAGTCTTGCATCCTCAGCAGCACCCTGCCGCGGTGCCTGCTGGCCGCGAGCAGTCGGAAGGCGCGCGCGGCGTCGTGCGGCGCATACGACACGCGCGACAGAGGACGCACGTAACCGCGACTAATACCATCACTCAAAATCGTCTGCAGATACTTCATGTCATCAATTTTTTGTTCCGTGAACAGAGACGAAAAGTCACTCGTGACGTATGACCTCTGTTTAGTCATGAAAAACATTCCAAGTTCGTATTCTTCACTGTCCTGAAGTTGAACAGTGTCGACGAAGATTCCAGAAAATCCTATGCATTTGAGAGAGGTCTGAAAAACAAAAATTACGGAAACATTATCTTATTTTATTTTACTTTACTTGTTATTCGTTTATTTAATATTTTTATTAAATATCAAAACTTACACTTTTAAGTGGTCCTTTAACGCAACTTATGATAACTTCACAACCTTTACCTTTTGTTGCTAATAAAACATTATCTGAAAAGCTGCTGTCGCGGGAGTTTCCAATGTTTTCATCTGGAAATGAGACTTTTTTAAGTATACAAGGACAAACCTAAAAAAAACACACCTAAAAAGGGATACAGCTATCGAAGGCACTCGAAAAATGAGGGTTGTACAGGGCTTGAGTTTTACTGCGTATTTGTTGGCTTGCCGGTAAAAATCACTAGTGTACCCTGTCAAGACCATGATATTGTAAGCTGCTATTCCGAATAAAACCACAATAATCTTTAATGCAAGCTTATGGCTCACCCGTCTAGCTCGGGCCCAGATCATCATAAGTATCGAAATCGCCTACCTTTTAACTCAGGGTACAGTTTCTGCAAGAATTTCTTTTTCCGTAAATCGCTGACTGTTGTGAACACTGTGCACCCGTGAGCGAGCGCAACGGCAATGGCCGCCTGCCCCAATGCGCCTGTGCCTCCGTGCACAAGCACGTCATTACCAGGTAACATTCTACCCTTGAATATCTAATAACAGATCAATTTAAATAGTTAGTAACGAAGGGATAATTGGGTTAACATGTACAGCTGCTGGATTTGGACATTTTTGTGTCTAACTACGTAAACTTACGAGACAGTAAAGTGCGTGTGCGTAGGCGAGTGGCACAGTGGCAGCGTCCTCCAGGCTCCAGTGCGCCGGCACCGGCCACAGCATCTCCGGCTGCGCGCGCACCACGCTGGCGGCCGCACCGCCGCGCACCAGCCCCATCACGCGCTCACCACTGTAACATAAACATAACATGACACTTATGTTCTTTTACGCAGAGCTGTAAGTACACCCAAATTCCGCCAGCTACGTTTAAGTTCCATACAAAACATGTGGGCGAGCTATTGTCATCAACCTTGAAATGGTAATTGTATATTCTGTGGTCTCTCTGAAGTGTTTGACTTATTGATATACTAATCAATGGTTTGACTGCATACATCATGACTCACGTAAATGCAATTTCAACCAATAAGGTATGGTTAAAACTAGTTTCTTCTTTTCTAAGTGGCAGGGTACAGCGTGTGGATATTATCGGTGCTCAATTGTCTGGACAACAAGTGCAATTAAGCGTACCGCAAGGCACAATTCTAGGCTCATTCTAGTTTCGCATATACAGGTTAACTTGTTATTCGACATATTCCTTCCAGGAAGTGAAAGTGTAAGCTTTTTGCAACAATTAAAAGCTATACAGTCCAGGCGAAAATCCATGGGATACGAGCAAATTCGAGATTTGTGTGTTTTTGAAAATTTCTAATAATTTATGGTAAAAAATGTATTTTTGAGTAATCACAATTGTTAGTAATGTGATTGTTGGACCTGCCAACAGCTGTTTTTTTACATTATCTGTGGCAGCACGCTGTATTAAGTAATAAGACCAGCATTACAAAAATCTTAGACAACCTCACGTTAGACAGGTGAAAAGTAATGTATTGATGAAGGGGGAAGAATTGAATCCTGAAAATAGCACAGTATTCTTGGGCTTAATTTTGGATGCTAAGCTTCAGTGTGGCCCACATATAGATAAGTTGTCAAAAAGCTAAGCTCCGCAGCATACGCTGTTAGAAAAAATCGTAATTTAACTGACATAGAGACGGCCCGGCCCGTTTATTGTATTTTAGAGGAACGCCCAAATAATCCGAAATATTTTATTCCGAATTTCGATGATTTTTAAAAGACTAAATTTCATAATCCCTAAGAAATATAATGTCTATTATTAAAAATCATGTTATTTAGTTTACCGAAAATCGTAAATGCTATTTGTTTGTTTTCCAATTTTCATACGTTCGAAGAATCAAATGCTCGATGAGTTCTAGGTCCGAAAAACGACATTCCGATTTTTTATACTTCGAATTAACTACTAAAGTTAGGATTCTGATTCAATTAATGTAATATTCAGTTACAGACATTCAAAATCTATAAGTAACGTTTAATGTAATTTAAAAACGTCTACTTTGTTATTAATATATTGTATATTCGTTTTTTGTGTTTTCTTCTTCTTCTTATAGGTATGTACTGCGTCGGGTACCATCTACTGTTATTGAATCCTTTGGGTTAGGTTAGGTTAGAACAGTGACCATTAACGCCAGATCCCTCTATTGTTGGTGAATCACTTAGGTTACGTTAGATTAAAACTGTGACCATTAAAGCGCGAAGGCGAGCGAGCGAAGCGAGTGTGCCACGGTAGCAGCCCCCGCCGAGCGCAAGATCCCCTCTATTTGGTAATGTTCGTCCTGTGGTTGAGCTCCTTAAGTTATGAGATGAGCTACACGATTACTGACAAATGCGTGCACTGACTGGACAAGTCCACTCAATCTGTGTGGTTTTCCCTCAAAAGACCATTTCAGACACCAATCTATATGGTCTTCACATGATGTGACCAAGATTATGTCTGGACTTTAAAAGAGACTGTGACCTTTGAGTTTGTTTCGGCCTTTCTTCTCAGAGTAGTCAGAAACTAATGATTCACGTGTAAAAGTAATGATTCACGTGTAATAGTGTTTGTACAAACCTACATAAAGAATTAAAATCATTTATCATTATCATTTACATTCCTTAAAAAAATGGTTGTCTGTAAAGTCAGTTTACGGACGATAATTTTACGTGATAACGTCATAAGGAGTGGAAGAGAGATAGATGCGTCACAAGCCGAACGCTTAGGCCGATCGTGCCTCTCTATCGCTTGTTCCGCGCTCTCGCTTGCACGCTTGGCTCAGGCGGAACGTGACAATGAGCCATGCTTTTTTGTGCGTGCAGCCGGCAGCCATCGCTTTATAAGACGTTAACACGTCAAAAATATTATATAGATACTTGCCTATCAGTGGTTCCACTGTAGTCCATTCCGTACACATTAAATTCGCATGGCGTCACGCCAACCGCCCTCTTCACATCGGACGTGCAGAGCCCGGCGTAGTGTACCTGTTAACACGAACATCAAATAGAACTGTTTTGTGATGCCAAAGCGCAGCCTAAACCATTGCAAATAGAAAAAAAAACAATTAAAAAACAAAGTGGCAGTTATTTTATCTCAATCTTTTTCTTTCGCAGCCAGTCGATAGCAGGAATCATAAGTAGAGTATTAAGGACAGTTAGCAGTGAGCAGTTACTTTATACATACCGTTACCGCCAAATCAGACTGCTGTAACTGAGGAGCCTCTACCCAGTGCAGGGACTCAAGATCTCCAATTTGTGAACATTGTAGTACTACATGATTCTTTAAGCCTCTCTGTTGCTGCACGCCACCTGAGGTTTCCTGTAAAAGTCGGTTAGGTTGTATCAGGGACGCAGCCGCGGTGGAGTACGAGAAACGTCTTGTGTGTGCTAGAGAGTGTGTAATTAGCTTGTACTCTACAGTACAGGCCCTGATATAGATAATTAAAGAAACATATGCTCAAGTAACATTTATTTACCTACATATTTTATTCAAACATTAGCTTACTTAAACTAGGTTCTTATCGACCGTTAATAGCTTGCTCCAAGGCCAGGGTCTAATTGGGCTAAAGGGTTGAGTATACTTGCCCAGCATCGATTACAGATCGAGCCCGGTTATCTTTAAGAGAACCCTCATTTCATTTATTGGTCAGTTCATCTGTTTGTTTCTTAAATACAGTTAGATGTAGCCAAATTAAAGCGCCTGCCGTAATCAGGCGCATGCGCAATCTGCTCTAACTGTGACCTTGTACCGTTACTGTCGGGTATAGTATGGCTCTGGTGGATGTTTATGAGCTAGTTTCGTTCTCTGCCTCCATTGCAGCCGCAGTTATATCAAATAGTGGTGCGAGAGACTGTGTTACGCCGCTTCAATCCGCCGCACTCGCACGGCGCTGTGGTTCCTACACTTCACTCAATGTAACGCGTTCCCTGTGAAGACGAACACGTTCCACCGAGGTCAAAGTGGGTCGTCGAGGGCTGAAATCTCTCTCTCTTGCTACCCAAGCTCTTGCACGCCAGTATTTTACGTTACGTATGACATGCGGTGGCATCATAGTAGAACAGTCGTCAAATTTAACCTTTTTAGAGTCTACAACTTCTTATGGTCACAAGTATAAGTTATATGTATCACACCTACTATAACGTCGTGAGTTGTGTCAAACGCGATCATTCCCGCTGGAATTGATCAATTTAATGCTGAGTAATCACTAAATAAACACAACGCGTGATGGTAAATTTAGTTCGGAAGGTGTCGTACTGTGCGCGTTTTCAGAGATATTTACGCCATTCACATATATGTAATAACGAGTTATGGCTTCCATCCTCTAAATTATGGTAGTAAAATAATGCCAGTAGGTGCTATAGTTCCAAAGTAATATAAGCGATCTGGCCATAACATATTTCGTTACATGGTTTTTGTAAGTACTGACCGAAATGACGGACGTTTCACGTCAAAAAAATCCAATGTAAGCATAGGTACTAAGATATAATATTATAAGGTCTATGTATTCAGATAAAGGAATTTTTTGGTCCTCTGGGCAGCCAAAAAAAATAATATTACGCCGGGGCTAGGTACTTAGTTTTGTACATTGAACTTTCGCAGCTAGAATTTTCGCTTAAAATATTGGCAGTGACTAGAATAGGAAATAAATTTAAATAACTCTTTTAATTTATCTTGCACCTAAAATACAGTTTTGTCAAAAATACGTTTACGAACTCATGCTCCTCAAGAAAAAAATAAAACCAAAAGTAAAAATGTAAATGAGAAAAATCCACTTACGTTTGCTCTGCTAAGCCGTGAAGGTGGTACAACCAGATCCACCCTTGTTGCGTCTTGACTAACGGGAGGCAGATTGCGGTATTTAATATTCTGTAGAATAACTCCACCACACCTGAAGCATTATAAATGTATAATTTATACAGTTCAGCTTGACAAAATTTTAAACAAGTGCTTAAAAGGTTAGCGAAGCGTTCAAGAACATGTATAGTGATGAACATAATTATGTAATATGAGTAGTATCGAATAAATGCAGCTATCAAACGACCGGAGAGCGCATGTGAGAGAGACACTTGGACTAGAATATTTCCGTAGTTGGCTAGTCTCCGTTGAAATTGGCCGCCGTGACCGAAATTCGATCTGGAAAAAAATGTTATAACATACTTAGTCACCTTGTAAGATCATGGACATCAGAAAAGTAAGCATTCACAACAGTCTTCCCGTTCAAGTTATAGGTATCTTGAAGATGCCTCTTGGGGTCAATGTCTAATCTCCTGATTTGTGTGGGCAGGGATACTGCATCGTGTGGTTGTCGCAACATGTTCAGCTGCAGCAAGCCGTCGATGAACGTGACCCAGTTGTCGCGCCATACCAGCGCAGCCTGGCTCAAAGATGCGCTCGCAGCCTCGACGCTTACGAACTCACCGCTACATGATAGAAACATAGAATAATCTTTATTGGATAGCAAAAGAATAACATTACAAGCTTTCGTACGATTGTGTAAGACTCCAGGCGTGCAACAGCTTCGTTTTGTATGAAATAGTAGCCCATGGCAATGCAATTGAACACGTTACGCTCGGATGTATAGTCTGATATTTATTGACATGGATGAGTACTCTAAGCAGTCCAGCTGCACAGACGCAGTTTCATAATCTCGTTTCAGAGAAATGGGGCGAAAACGGAAGTATCTCCATCGTGTGACTGTGCATAGCTATGGGCTACCTTAACCGTGCGCAGCTTATGTTGTAGTGGAAAGGTGAGACACTCGCAGTTTTTTTTTTTTTTTCCTAATTGGCAGCTCGTAGTTTTGACCACTGAGGTCTTGGCTACTTAACCGGTCAAGCCTGTGGGTGCCTTAAGCTACTAACTTAAAGCCTCCAGCCAGGGGCGAAATTCTTAAGTACTAGGTGACCGCACGCTAAGGGCACCCCCTGTGGGGTACGAACCTCGGCTTAGGGCGTCACTGAGGGGAGGGCAGCATGGTGGGACAGGCTGGATCGAAATTATATTATTATTATTATAAGGGGAATTTAAAGCTACAGGCTACGGCGCGGGCTGGCGCGTCGTCGAGCAAGGGTCGGGGGGGAGACAGTTACGTCGGGGGCGTCGCGTAGGACCTCGGCGGCGAGGTCGGAACGATGGCGGTCTGTTTTTGTATACTGTACTGGTGGCCCTACTGCTCTCCTGGAGGAGGGTTATGGGGTCATCGGGGTCGGACAGGACATGCCTTGGACGGCGGTTACGACTAATACGGGAGGGGGTATATCGGGCAGCCTCGACAACCAGAGGGTTACGATGTGAGGCCGCGGAGTCGAAGAAACGCTTGGATATGCGCTTCATGAATTGACGGATAGTGGGGACTTTAAGATCGAGATGGAGGATCTCGTTCGGAACGAACCAAGGGGAGCCGGTTGCCCTACGGAGGAACCGGTTTTGGAGGGTCTGCATCCTATGGATGTGCTGGGGTTTCGAGTGTGCGAAAACCACGCTCGCGTAGGTCATGATTGGCCGAATGCACGCTGTGTAAATGCGCAATTTGCACTTGAGTGACAATTTGCTGCGTGCATTCAATAGGGAGTGGAGTCTACCGAGAGCGAAAGCGGCGCGCGAACGCGCCTGCCTTATGTGCTCACCGAAAGAGACTTTTTGGTCCAGTATGACACCCAAGTATTTGGCTCGCTTCTCCCAAGGGATAGGCTTGCCGAACATGGTGATCGAACGGGACACTCGCAGCCAGATAAAAGCTAAACATGTAGCAACAGCAGTGGAACGTTTTAAACCGACTGCCCCAGAAAGAGGTAGAGTTTCATTTTATTAATATGAATTTTATTATGACATTAGCAATAACGACGTTGCACTAGCAGAACTCATAAAATTATTAAGTTTGTGTAGTGTTTGTGTCACCAAGATACAGGCTGTGCCTAGTCTGGAGCCCGCTGTTAAATTCGTCTAAGTTTTCCGCTGGTTAGAATTTCATACCATGTTACGTACGTACGAGTATATTTGTGAACTATGTTTAATAAATGAATTTTAATTTGCTATCTTGTTATGACTAACCTGTAATTATAGTCCCTGTCTTGCAGCAGTTGGTAAATGTCGCGTGAACTGAGCACCATGTCAGTATCATTAGTTTTTATCAAGTCTACGTGTGAACCACTCTGAATGTACCCTGATGCAACTCTGTAATTCTCGTTCAAGATCTGTTGGGGATAAAATGGTCATGTCATCACGCCTGTGTGAAATAGTTGGCAGAAGTGTCGGTAAACTAAACACATATTGTACCAGTTATGTTTGAGTCTCGTGAAACATGGGTCGAGCCTATTGACCATAAACTGCTACTGAAATATTCTAGAAAAACCCAATAACACTTTGCCTGACCTAGAATTTGAACCGCAAGTTCAGCAGTTGCACTTTTTGAAGAGTACGCAACAAAACGTCCATCAAACTTTTACGTAATACAATGAATATCTTCTAAATCAGTGTAGTATCCGTTTATATGATCTGTAGCAGGGCTGATATCACGATTTACTCGCAGGAGTCACAGGCTCAATTCAGTCCAAGTCCTAGTCCAAGGTACGCTTCACCTTCAACTTTCCGCCATTCGTGCTGACTGACAGTTGTCATTTTTGTAACAGCTACGTGACTACTTGTGTGTGTGAATAGTGTTTACCTATCTATTAAATAAATACACTACAATTAGTATACCTCAAACTTTCCGGTTCCCCTGTGCAGTGATACGCTGAGCCTCAGCGATCGTTGGTTGTACAACGTGGGTTGAGCGTACAGGTGCACGTCATGGAACTGCACCGGCTTCTGACGCTTGGCAACCCCTGAGTGCATCGCGAGGGTGTCCCACGCCGCCATCAGAGCAGCCGCGAAAGGGTAGCACTGTTTCTCTGAAATTCACAGGGATATTGGATTTTCTACATCCATTATTCTTACAAGCTAAACGCAAGTTTAGTGATCACTGCAATCTATGGACAATAATATCTCCAATACCAAAGGCAATCAATGCGTTGCCATCCTAAAGACAAAGCTGAAATGTTTCATGAGCCTGTAATTACACTAGCACACTTATACCTACCATCCAAATAAGCACGGATTGCAGCAAGGCTGCTTAAAAATACCATGGTATGGAATTTCATAAATAGCTCATACTCAATTGGTAGAAGAAGAATCCGGTTAGTTATGTAAATTTTTTGACATACGGAAAAGTTTTTTTGTAGACAATGTAACACTTATGTATGGTACACATCTCATCCTAACTCATCTTAATACAAGGACAATGAAACAGACATATTGTAGGTCCCAACTCCAAACAGTGAGGGCGTTAACAAATTATATCCAGTATTTTACCTCTAACAACGTGACCTTGTAGGTATCTGTGCTCATCATCATGAACGGACTTCAGGAACTGGCAGGCTGCAGCCGCTCGGTTCTCTCCACCGATAAAATATGTAAGGTTCCTTTAAAGAAATAAAGGAAATTTAAAAAAAAGCGAAAGTTTTAGGGATGAATAATATTTTAGTATCGGCGTGTAACAGTCTCACGGCAGGCCAAATGCCTCTCCTCTCGTCAACAGAGGGGTAGATAATTTATTATCATGCATTTTTATTTCGTGTTGTTGATAAGTCCAGGTTTCTCAGTATGAGCTCCATTATAAAGTAATTTTAAGTTAGTTTAGTTTATTATCTTTTCTGCAAAAATCGCGATTCCCTCGAGCACGTCGAGGTTATCGCTTCATGGCAAGAGTGGCTTGCTAGTACTTTATGACTTTTTCAGAAGACTTTAAATGTTTATCATAGACATGATCATTGACTACAAGGATTTCGTTGCAAAAATAAGTATTAAATCGCCAACCTATATGTAAGTAAAGTTAGGGAAATTAATTAATAAGCAAATTGACCACTAACTTAAATTGTCCGTATATTCAAAACAAAGCTGTATAGAACGGCCGTAAATTGACGTAGGGTGTCAATTTGCTTAGCATTAATTTCCCTGACTTCACCTAATTATCAAGCGTGGTGATCAATGCTCGTGCTTCCACTACACTAATAAAAAATCCTTTGCCTTTAGTAGGACAAAACGGGCTGGTATTGTTTGTATAGATATATTAAGATAATGAAATAAATGTACTTACCATATTTCACTGTGGTTCCATTCGACTAAATGTGACAGCATAGGTGTTTCCGTAGATACTGGGAACTCTACTTTCGGGTACAAAGCTTGCACCTTTGGTGTGTATCCGTGCATATACAAACTGTGGGAATAAAATAATTAATAACTCAGTTATTGTACGACCGCCGACTGACTGTTTTTTGTTTTTCAATGGAACATTTCAACAACCATTCAACAATAAAAAAATAATGAGAAACGATACTGCAGGTAGTCCTTAAAAAAGTTACACATATTATATATATATATATATATTCCTAAGTGAAACTTCAATTCGAGAAAGGATTGACCACAAATATTAGCGTGGAATTTGAAAACATAAGGTCCAAACAAAGTACTGACGAACTTTTACAGGACACAGCACTCATGAATCTATACAAGTTCTGATGTGGATACCACTCTGAAATATAAACAAAATTAGCTATTTTTAAAAAAAGTGCATTATTCACACGATCAAATCTATATTAGAGTAAGCACATAAGTGTAGTTTCTTACAGTCAGTACAGTCAACGGCAACCATCGTATTAGAAAACGATTTAGAAAAGTCCCAGCCCAAACCTTCAAGCTCGTTAGTGTATTATATACTTTATTCAAGTTCTTAATAAAAAATTGACAAGTTGTACTCGGTTTTGACGTCAGTTTTCGTAATTAGAACTTAACCTTTGTCGCAATCATTGAACTATTATAGTAAGTACTTATAGAGTTTATACATATATAAAAACAAAAAAGACCGCAAAAGTCTTTAAACATTTGACAATTTCTAAGTAGGTACTTACTCGCCAACCGCTTTGAGTAAGAAAAGCGCGTTGTCAGGATGTCCGCGCCTGGTGAGCGAAACATGCCGACTTTCCGCCGGCATGGATCGCTTGAGGATGGCCTGCAGCAGTCCGTGCGGCGCCACCTCTACCAGAACAGCGTTGCTAGGTATCAGCCGCAGCGTTTCCTCAAACAACACAGGGCTCTGCGACATACAACCAACTCAGATCAATTTTGACGCTACAATTATTATCGTTTTTAGGTCAGAGTAGAAAAAAACGTGTTAAATAAAAAATTACTAGTGGAATTATATAGCGGGGAGGGGGCCACCACGTGGAAATGTTTTTTTTTTTAAATTCAATATATTTTATTTTACATATATGTATTATACCGTTTTCTATAAATAAGAGCCGCCAAGATACTCCACGGTTACTCTTTTAGGTTTTTATATAACAGTGTTAATAGGTATGGGAGGACCACGGGAGGACAGTGTAGGCATGTCATCAAGTACCAGGTACGTGACAAAATAAAAAAAAATGCCAAATACATCGAAACATCTATAAGTCTATAAGGCCTACAAGGTTCTCACATACACAGCAAAAAAAAGAATTTATACAAAATATGAATAAAACCCATTTAGACAAAATGATATGATTGTCATTATAGCTGTAATCAATCAGAGTGGATATCATTTCCATATTTGCCGTAATAGTGGTCATAGCTGTGACCTATTCTCTGAAACGTCATGGGTGACAGATTATAGCTAGCACGTTCATTGGGTAAAGAACTAGCAATGTCATTCAGCGTGGGTTTTTTTTGGACACGTTTTGACTTGAGATTGAGAGTAATGTAAAAGAGTACTTTGACAATGTAAAAGAGTATTTAGTGTACTGTGACTTTGATGCCTTGTCTTCTTGAATAAAAATATGATTGAAACAGACAAAAAACCACCGCTACTTACCAGTAGGTTGTTAGTTTGATATTCTGCTGAACAATTTTTAGCTAAATCTTCGTTCCATTTGCTCTGCGGAATAGAAGTCGACAGCCAACGCTCACTGCGTGGCTTCGGATTCTTTATTACTTCTTTCAGTAAGTTTAGAAGTTGAGGCCCTGAAAAAAGTTTGGCATTTAATCTTCCATTATATTATGTGCTCATTAAATTTCCTTTTGAACGCCATCGGTTAAACGCATCGCTGTGGCCTATACAGGTCACAACTTATGATCTAATATTTTTATTCCGTGACCTCTTTATGACGAAAGTCGACCTCAACAGAGTTGGAAAAGGCTAGGCAATTAACGTTGATGATGACCTAATTTTTTACGGCTACTGACGTCGTGGGCGCCCGGGCCAGGTTTTCCATTCAGTTTGCCTTTAGAAGCGTTCAAAAGGTTAAATGTGACGATACTTCATACCTGCAACTGAGATGTATCGCGAGTGATACGGTATGTTGGAACACGGCACCTCCTTCGCGAACACGCCTTTCGCCACGAGCTGAGCGACGAACTCCTTCATGACGTCAGCAGGTCCTGAGATGGTGCTGGAGTCAGGCCCGTTATGACACGCTATGTCGATCTCAGGCGGACATATCTTCGATAACTATATATGAAAATAAATTCCGAAATGATGAGACAGGACTTAGTGCCTCGAACATTTGCAAAAAAAAAAAAACATGGTTTCATGTTACTATCCTTGGGTTGTTTATGCATATATGTTAAAATTTATTTAATGTAAATAATGTAAATTTAAAATTAATAAACTTCAATGATTTTATGTAATTGTAAATTGATTTTACATACTGTTATAACGGTGAGAAATGTAGCATTGTGAAATTTTATGAACACCTCTTTAAACATACCATGTTTCTGGCAAATAAATATTCTATTCAATTCTATTCTATGCCATGAAACCCTTAATAGGGGTTATTACGGATTCTTAGAGAGTTAAAAATATACCTCTTACAGACAGACAGACGGTGTAGGTTCAGTACTAGGGTAGTTAAATGAAACAATAAAGAATGATTGAATTTACTTGATCATATCCCAGACCGACAGCAGCCATTGAACCATGTATGATGGGACTCTCCAGCGAGATCCGTCCACGTTGCAAAGCGCACATAATCATTTCTTCCGCTGTTAAACATCCGTCGGCGTATGCGCATGCCAGCTCACCAACACTGTGTCCTGTAAGAATTAATCAAATCAAATATATTTATTTCGGACTCAAAAATTACATCCATAGGTGTTAGTACCAATAAACTTAGCCTAGTGTTAGTGCAGTTCATTCCTGCAATTTTAATTTAAACATGCGCCGGGCTGAGCGCCCATCGCATGTACACTCATCCAATGTTTCACTTACAAATGATTGCTATTATCTAATAATTGTATCTAATATCTAATATTTGCTATTATCGCTGCACATTTTATGGAATGTTCCATAACTTAAAAATGTGCAAGTCATCATGTGCTTCTCACTTATATTTTGGAAACTCCATACTGATTGTGACTACCACACGTCACCTTCATTAGCGCATAGTACATCTCGCTTTGCTTATGCCTTGCCTGTCACGGTCAGCGGAGATGACCTATTGGCCATCTTGTGACACACTGGACGTTAATTCCAGGGTCCAAAGTTCCGGCTTCCCATCTGCCAAGTTAATCCGGAAGTAACGGAGGCATCCAGGCGCTAAGTTCCGGGCCACCACCTTCCGGCAAACCAGCGCACGAACGAGCTCCGCGCCGGGTACCTATTTTACCCGCGTGGCCGCGTCGAGCTGGCTCCAAGGGTCTGGCAAGGCCATCTGCCGGCCGTCACCTTTCCTGGCGTCTACAGCGTGCCACACCGCTGCGGGCTGCATCACAACAGTTGAGCCAGGAGAGTACTGCGCTACTCCCAAGGGAAGTTAGGGAAATTGTGACCATAGACATACCTACCCCCTTTTCTCATTTTTGTTTTTAAATTAATATACATTTTATATGCTGACAAGATACGTGGTTTCATTTAATACTGACCACGTAAACCTCTTCCGTCACATTGGCGCCCTAAAACGTGGTTTTATGGTCACAAATTCATCATAATCATAATTATTTATTTGTCAGAACATGGTCGGTATGTATATTACATGGTATTAAGTATAACATAGATTGCCTCATCAAATTCTACCACATGGGCGTACAAATGTTAATTAATTACATTGATGATAAATTAATTATTAGTATTAATAATAACAATATTTTTAATAATTATAATTCAAATTCAAAAAGAGATGTCAGTTAGAATAAAATAATATAAAAAATAATTGAATTAAATTAATATGTCAAAGTGACATTTAAGTAGTCATTAAAATTATAGTAGCATTTATTACATAAAAAATCTTTAAATTGCTTCTTAAAACCAGCCAAATCTAACTCCTAATTTATTTATTGATTTTATTATAAAACTGGGCTCTGCAGAATATGCTTTTCCGCATGAGAGCTGTCTTGGCTCTGCGTCCGCGTAGCATGTCATTTTGACTGTTACGTTGTACATTATCAGATAGGTTAGAAAACAAATTTGGATTTAATCTCACAAATAAGGCAGTTTCATGTATATTCAAAGCTGGTAGTGACAGAATTTTATGTTTTCTGAAATAAGGTACACAACTGTCCGTCACCTGAAGCCCAAACATAGACCTTATGCAGCGCTTTTGCGCTTTAAACGCGACTTCCTTATTTGTAGAGTTACCCCAAAATATGATGCCGCATCTTAACACCGATGCAACAAGACCATGAAAGGCTGTGAGTAGTGCATCCGTGTTAACGGTTGGTGCAAGTTTTTATAGGGCATAGGATGAGCAACTAATTTTCTTAGATAATGTTTCGATATGCTTCTTCCAGTTAAGCTGTCTATCTATTATAAGACCTAGGAATTTAGCACTGTCCACGTCATAAATTATTATTTTTTGGAATTTTACGTCCATTTTTGAACTAGATTTTCAATGGCCAAAGTGCATAATTTAAGTTTTACCTAGATTAATTTTTAAATAGTTAGTGTTAAGCCATAATATTATCAAGATTATTGCATCATTTACATCAGCTTTGTACTGGTCAGGATTATTACCTGCTACTGTTATCGTGCTATCATCAGCAAATAGGGATATGGGGGGATTTATGGCTTTGGGCAGGTCATTAATATAGATTTAAAAAAGTAAGGGACCCGCAACACTGCCTTGTGGTATGCCAAAGTATATAGTACGTTCTTTGGATACTATGTATGCAATCTTCTTTCGTCTTTAAATTTAAGTCTGTTATAGCAGTTTTTTTGCTTTCTATTTGCGAGATAAGTGATTAATAAATCCAGAATATACCTCTTATACCATAGGAGTATAGTTTGTCTTTTAAGATATTATGGTCAACATAGTCGAAAGCTTCTGTTATGTCACAGTACATAGCACACACACATTTTTTAAATATGCATATAGCTCGTTATAAATATATTTCTCATATACTTTTGAGAAAGTTGGCAAAAGCGCGATGGGTCTATAGTTTTCCATTTGCCGGTTATCCCCTTTTTTGAAAACGGATTCTACAATAGAGACCTTAAGACGGTCAGGAAAAATACCGTGATTTATACACAAAGTAAGTATATAACTCAGATGGACAGAACATAGAACGGCAACATGTTTTATGATCTTTGTTGAAATTTTGTCATAACCTACGATATTAGTGTTTTTTTAACTTTTCATAATATTCAATATTTGCATTGGTTGACATGGTGCCATGAACATGAATTTTTGTTGGCTTGAAATGTGCGCAGTTGATTTTTTGCGTATCTCTGGTATTGGTACAATTTTTTCAATGAACATGCGTTAAACTTGTCAGCAATTAATGGAGGATTGTTAATTTCCCTATTGTCAGTATAAATTGTATTTATTAAGCCATTTGGTAGATTAAATTTAGAGTTCTTTATTAGTTTCCATGCCATTTTGCTTTTATTGTCAGCGTTTTTAATATTGTAGTCATTTTGAGATCGCTTAGTCAATTTAATATTGTTTTTAAATAATTGTGTGTAGTTAGAATACTTTATTCTGTTTATTTGAGTCGGTTTGAGTCTAGACGCTCATAATAATTGCATTTTCTTTAAGCTGCATAATTTGACTCCACGCAATATCCATTTTGGCTTTTTACTTGTTTGCATTTTAATGAGCCTACGAGGGAAGCATAAGTCGTATAATAATTTAAATGGATCTATGAAAGAGTTAAAAGAAACATTTGTATCATCGCTGTCATAGATTTCAGAGAACGTCAGCTTCTCAAGGCAGGTTCTGAATTTAATCATATTCCCCGGGCTAAAATCACGTTGAGATTTGTACCAATATTTCAGAACCCAGTCTACTCTTACGGGAAACTTCAGCAATTCCGCAGGGTGATCAGATAGGGCAAATTCCATCACTGCCGCTATGCATTTTTTCTGGAAATTGTGAGCAAAGTTATCTATACATGTTTGACTCTTCATTCTAGTGGGCTAAAAAATAGACAATCTCAAATTGTAATTTAATAATAGACATTCAAAATCTAAGGTTTTTTTCTTTTTAGGATATCTACATTAAAATCACCCGCTATTACAATATTGCAACTTTGAAAGGGCTTATTGGACAGTTCAAATAAAATCATATGTAATTTTTCAATACACGTAATGAAATTACTACTATTTTTGACACTGTATATACAAACAATAACAATCTTGTAGTTAATTAATTCAATGGCACAACATTCAAGGACACCGGTTAGTGAAAATCTTGAAATGTTTTTTAAATTCCTTATACGAGTACTGTAGTCCATTTCTGGTCACAATGCATGCTCCACCTCTTTTGCTTTTTTTTCTTGCGTAGCAGGCTGCGAGCTGATAATTAGGAAGATCTAGATGTTGTTCATAGCCCTCCATAATAAAAAGTTCAGTGATGCAAAGTACCTCCACACAAGATTGTTAGGCTTCTAGTTCTTCTAGACACACTGTTAGAGTTTCAGATTTTATTAATAGTCCAGTGATATTTTGATGCAACACGTGAAGATGTTTAGTCACGAAAAAAGTTTGAGGGTTGATTATTACAAGAAGTGTTTTCATTATATTCTTCAGAGGCTTCGTCATAAATCGCACTGTCGTTGTCACAACATTCGGATAGGTAGTATAAGAGCATTCAATGTCATTAATTAGAGTCTTAAGATCTTCAAAAATTATCCGCAAATTGTTTATCAAACCGGACTTTTTCCTAAGCTGTGTGAAACTGTAATCACACTTAAGATGCTGATTAGAATCTAGGTAGTAGGCATATTCATGAGACATTATATCATGGTAAAGTAAGTTATTAAATGTCTCAATCCTCAAGTTGTAGATGTCATTATTTCTAGTATAGGTATATGTCGGGAAGCATATAATAATGTTTGTGTGTTTTATTTTACTCAGGACACCCCGAATTTTCATTATGATCTTGTTGTAGTCATGTGTTGATTTAAAGTCTTCTGATCCAATCAATATTATGCAACAGTCATGTAAGGTGTAGTCAGATAGTTATAGTTTTGTCTCAATTCCAGTAATAAGTTGTTCTATTCCTACCGTCGGTGTTATGTAGTGGCACATTTCATCACGATCTTTTAATACAACACTTTGTGCTATATTTTGGACTCTATGTATTTTATCCGTGTTAAGAACACATACTTTTTTTTCCTACATGTCTGTTGAGTAATTTTGTCGTTTATTGATGTACTCGTTCTAGGTTTTTGCGTATATTTCACCGTTTCAGTGTCATGCTCTTGATTCAATACGGGATCAGATTGTGTCTGTTTTTTTTAGGTGTACTTCGGTTTGATTTCATAGGACTATTAGATATGACTTTTTTGAATATTTGGTTCTTTTTGGTCGAATTCTCATTTAAATGTTTCACCTTACTATTTTCTAGGTTTAATAATTCTATCTCTTTGTGAGTACTATTTAATTGCGATTCAAGTTGTTGGATTTCTTCATTTAATGTTTTTACGTAACTTTCGTCTTCTGATATGTCTGGTAAACTGATAGTGCATTCTAGTGTCTGAGATGTCAAATTTTCGTCATTGTCGTCTGGTATCGGGTCCGAATTGGTTCGGACGTGCTTACCACGGAATGTTATATTGCCAAGAAAATTATTCATACTTTTTGAATGGAACAAATTACTATCCTCAAAAAGAACATCCAATGCGCACTGAGAATTGATTTTGCGACTCCAGCAATGGCACTTTACAGTACTCACCACTAGGCCAATAGAACATTGGTACAATTTGTAGAATCTATGATTCGAAATCAATTCCAATCGATGAATCAATTTGTTGGCGAACGGAGTTGTAGTTAAACATACGTCGAATAGATGGCGCTGTTCTCAAGATGATGATGTTGATGTTGTTCCATATATTTATTTTATTTGGGTAACACTAGTTGTCGAGTGGTAACCCTGTGAAAGTTTGTTATTTTTGCCGATTTAGTTTATCGTTCTTTATTATTATGGTCACACTGGTTGAAATATTGTCTACTGCTGGTGTCAAGATTTAAAAATGAAAACAAGCAACGGCTGTCTTACACTTTTCCCTATAACAAACACCTTAAATATCTTTAAACGTTTTGGTACCTTCTGGAATTCATTCACAGTCTTATTTAGATTACTTGTGTGTTAGTGTTTATAAAGTATATCGGTATTATATTCACTTTTTGTTCACTTTCTAAAGGTTCACGAGTGGCATAGAATTTTTTTACTTAGCTCAGTAGTGTCTTGGTTTTAGTGCACCCAAATACTAGTCACTGAACTTCACTTATTTGTCTTTATGTTAGAGTTATATAAAACACTGATTCTAACTTCTCTATAATTAAAAACAGTTATTTTCTACAGAGGAAGTTGTTGACGTTTTGCTTTGACATTGACGTTTTCGATACTTCCCAAAACATGAAACCTTTGAACATTAAAGCAACTTACCCATGATTCCGTCAGGCTTTAAGCCCAGTTCATGTAGGACATCTGTAAGTCCGATTTGAATAGCAGCGATCCCCACGAAGGAGTGTAGGATATTGTCGAATATGTCTTTGTCAGTCGACGTTATTATGTTAACAATGTCGAGGCCATTAGGTTCCATCACTTTATGACAACTGTAACAAAGTATTCAGTTCAATACCTGTATTAGTAACGTAATGTTCGAACAATTTAAGAGGGAAAGAGAGTATGCAAAATTACTGAATTTTTATTCCCCTTGCTACTTAAACATTTTAAAACTTCTGATTTAACTACTGATGTTTTATAATTACCGTTGTATAGCAGCAGCGAAGGTCGGTATGCGCATGAGTTGCGTGCCCATACCTACCCACTGCGAGCCCATCCCGCTATACACGAACCACAGCGGTCGCCGGGCGTCGTCGAAGTACTCAGCTTTCTCGCACAAACTCACAGTTTTTTGGTTCACATCCGTGTCTGGCAAGATAAGAAAACAAAACATTGCATTCTTCGATATATTGACCTAGGTTAGGAAGAATTAATATGTATAATATAATGTAATTGTTGCTAACATATAGTTGATGGGCCAATAAGTTCTGGAGTGGTGACTGGATCTGGGAAGGCACAGCATGGGTAGGCTTCCTACAAGCTAGACCGATAAATTGGTGGAGGTCACGGGAATCAACTGGACACGAGAAGCATAGGACCGATCCTTGTTACAATGATTGGGGAGACTTAAGTCCAGCAACGATTTTCGACTGAATAATGATACATAGTTACTATGACATCAATTTGTCCATACCTAGTATTGCATATCCCCTGCCTAAATGTCCAGAGATGTTGTTTGCATGGATGTTGTGCAACAGTGCCAATTCTTCAGCATCAATGGGTCTGGACTTGAGATTCTCAAATATTTTAGTGATGGCAGACTCTTGTCGGCCTGATAATGTGACCAAGCGTGGAATAGAAGACTGGTAGCGAGAAAGGTCCTGGAACATTTAATAATTTATTAAGCCGCGTCTGGGAAGCAAATCTGTCGTCATTCGATATTGAACATGTTATTTCTCATCACTCAATTATCATCTTTCAAGTGATGGAAGGTCACCGTAAACACAGTTAACAGTGACGTTACATCACTGAATAAAGGTACCTTGGGTTTATAGTGTCCATGAAGCAGCATGTGTGAGTTGACGCCGGTGACGGACATGCCGTTGACGGCGACGTAGGAGCGGCGGAAGCGCTGGTGCTCAGTGATGACGCGCATGCGCCCCTCACGTAGAGCCAACACGTCTTGCCGCGGACTACTACAGTGCAGGTTGGCAGCTAGCTGACCGGTGTGGTAGCCAAGTAACACCTGCATATTTGGTAAGCATTATTAAATAGGTCTACCAATATTATTGGTGTGGTACCTACTTCCCCAGACAAGCTCATTTGCAAAGAGATCTAGTCTAGTTCTAGTAGGTATTAATAAGCTACTAACCTTAGTGATAGCAGTCATGCCAGATGCTGCCGCTGTCAAGCCAACGTTAGATGTCACGCTGCCGACTAGTAGAGGGCCTTGCCTATCTTTGCAGTAGACTTCTTCAATTGCTTCCAGCTCAGATTTGTCAGCTTCCGGTACGCCTGCGCAAGCCCCCGAAATGTGGTAAAACAAGTCACTCTTCAAAAAAACTTTAACGTGATCACGTTGCAATTAATTGGTTTTCGCTATATGAGTATTGATTCATATTGTATACATTTTATTCACTGGTAAATCCTGTCAATTTTTTATGTCAGTAATAACTCTGGACCCTCCAGATAATATCACCCGTCTGGTTAGAGGATTCTCCCTTCCTCCACTCAGACGGGTGGTATTCAACGGAGGAATATTATGTATAGCATCACGTTTGAAGGTTGAGGAACAAAGTGTTCCCTCATCTCCAAACTTTTCTCACCTGTGCCATATCCTTCAACGTATTCTACCTCCTGTGGCGCCACCTGTACTTCCTTGTAGAACTGTCTAATGAACCTAGCCGTGGTCTGAGGGTTCCGACAGTACTCGAATTTGGGCCCCATTTTATCACTCAGTACAGAAATGAATTCATTTTTGACATGTACTAGTTCCGCGTAGACTCTAAAAACATAACAATATCTATATCGTATAAAAGAAAACAGTGACTGAGTGATTGTTCGATCACCACATAGCTCAAACCACTGAAAGGATTGGGCTGAAATTTGGCACACAGATAGTTATTATGACGTAAACACCTGCTTATACACCAACTCGCAACGGGCCCGCGCGGTGGATTATGGCTTTAAGAGGTTGAAAAGAGGGGCCTTTGTTTGTCCGACAAAAACTTTTACCTTGAGTTAATAAACATGAACTGGGCACTAATACTTATCTAAGTAAATATTATGAAGACTGTATTTTTTTTTCTTAACTACCCCCTAAAGGGGAATTGGGGGTGTCAAAGTTTGTATGGAAGAATTTTAACGCGCGTTACGATTAACTCGAACCGCAGTACTTATACTTAAGACCAAAAAGAGTAGAGTAGTGTCACTTCTTAACATTTTTTTATTTATGAATATTTTTTACCTGTTCGCGTTTTTTGCTTTCTGCAAAAATACTACACTGATTGCGTCAGACAAAATATAACCATCAGCGTCTTGTGCGAACGATTTTGTCTTGCCATCTTGTGCGACAGTAGCAGAAAGCCTGAAAAATGAAATAAAACAATTGCTAGCTGGTAACTTCTACAGACCAAATCTTGACTGCTGTAAGACATAAGGTCTACGTAAAGATCATGAAATTATAGATAGTTATGAGACTGACCTCCCGTGATGTACAGATCCCTGTGGATGGAGACTTAATGATGTACCTCCAACAATAGCTGAATCACATTCGCCACGTTTCAGAGCTGAATAAGCCGCTTCTAGTGCAATGGTGGAACTGCAGTCAGCTTCATCCATTGATAGTGACGGACCCTTAGTATTCAGCCAGTACGAGATGCGATTCGCGAACATTGTCTTACTCGCTCTAGAAAGAAAAAAATAACTATGTATAATTACAACTACGTAAAAATCTAATGGTTTGTTGCACCACCTCCGTTCAAAGTTCAGTAAAATGGGCAATGTCATAAAATTCTGTTTTTTTTTTTTTGATTTAGCCTGGATTGTAAATTGTAAAAAGACTTAATCTGTTAATTATTGTTATAATGGTGATGTAACTGACCCTAATATGCCCAGACCAGAATTAGACTTCGAATCAGTGGTACCATAAGTTTCCGTGTCAGAAAAAGATGATCCCACAAAAACTGCAACTTTTTTCCCATTGAGATGAGCTGGACTCAGACCTGAAACAAAAAGAAGCTTTTTTTAGGGTTCCGTAGTAAAACCGGAAACCATTATAGTTTCGCCAAGTGCTTTTTGCCAAGTCCATCTGTCTATCTGACCGCGGTTTAACTCAGACACTCTTGGTACGAAAAAAAATGTTATTTGGCATATTAATCGCGGTCACAAAATTGTAAAATTGTGCAAGAAAATCATGATAATCTCAATTTTTTGGGACCAATTTTTTTACACGTTATGTGATGGTGATTAATTTACTCATCTACTCTATAGGGTGGAGTGTCTTTCAAAAATATTCGGGGTATGTACAGGCATTTTTTCGATTCAGGGGTCCGTTTGCGAAATATTAATTGGTCATCAGTTCTGTAGTAGTCAAGTGTCTCCCTCTACCAGATAAACTATTGTATTTGGTTATGTGAAAAGTAGGTACTGACGACAGTTGAGTACCTACTTACAGTACATCGCGTGTAAAAAGTTACTTTACGAAGCCGAAAGCCACATATTCTACCCATTATTAGACCATACCTGGGAATCCACTGGTTTTGGAGACATTGATGGTCAAAATCACATTTTTTTTAAAAAAAATTACCGACTTCAAAAAAAGGAGGAGGTTCTCAATTCATCTGTATGTTTTCTTTTTTGTGTGTTAGCTCAGAACTTTTTTCTGGGTGGACCGATTTGTATGAATCTTTTTTTATTTGGTAGCTGGTACATGTGGTGCCATTTATTCAAATACTACCAGTCAGACCTTCATGAAATATGAAGGTCTGACTGGTAGTATCTGAGTTGTCCTTAATACTGCATATTTTTCCACTTAGTTTATATTGATGATGTGTTAATCATTTCCTGTCACTTTTATTTACATACCAAGTAATGGTATACGAATTAGTGTGGGGTAGGTACCACAACTAAAAAGTGAAAAATAAAAACTGTTTTACAAAAAAACAACCGACTTCCAAAAAAAACACTAAAAGACGTGAAAAATAACATTAATTTCGGAAGTCGGTGGCCAAAAACGAAAATACAAAACAAAGACACCGACTTCCGAAATTAATGTTATTTTTCACGTCTTTTAGTTTCCCCAAAATTTAAACTTATTCAACAGACTTGAGATATGTCTTATTTAAAAAGTTTTGGCTTCCTGATCGTTCTTTACTATGGCGATGACAGTCAAAAGGGATTTGTCTATACTGATCCCTAGTCTCAACTCGCCCGCGCCTTGTAGCTTCCATATATATGGACCGGGCGAGTTGGGACTAGGGATCAGTATGGACGAAGCCGTCAAAAGTATGGGGTTTCCAAGGAAAAGAAGGAAATATAATGGTACAAAGGTAGGACAAAATATGCTGATTTTTAAAAATTAGTGAATATCGTGTTGGTTTTTACTTAAGGTACTTCATATTCACCTCGTATTACATTTTCAATGAAATGACATGTTCACGCTTGTACATGAATGATATGTTATGTTTTAAATTTAATTTTAGCTTACATTCTGTTTGATCTCGTTCGTTTGGACGAAAAATACAATGCAGTAGCTATGTAGCAACCTATTATAGAGGTGTACTTCTGCCTACCCCTCCCTACGATGAATACTAGTGTGATGATGGGTAAGTAAAATGAATAGAATAGATTACATCGCGAAATCCTATCCTAACTAATATTATAAATGCGAAAGTATGTTTGTTTGTTACCTTTTCACGCCTAAACCACTGAACCGATCATCCTGAAAGTTTTCATATACTATTTCAGGTGTACAGAAACGGTCATAGGGTACCTTTCATCCCGAAAAAAAGTACTATTCCCGAGGAAAACAACGATAACGTTCTTATGATAATAGATAGCGCCACGTGTCTTACACATCATGATTGAATTATATTATTGTAGAAACTAGAGTGTGTTAAGAGTTTATTATTTATTTTTTATTTAAGTACCTAATACATTTTAGTCCCGAACAACCCGAATTGATTGTTAAATTCTAAATTAACGCGAGTGAAGCCGCGGGCAAAAGCCAGTTTAATATAAATTGCAAAGTATGCATTAATTTGTAGATAAATAATATTTAAAAAATTACGAAATGTGAATGTTCCACACACTTCGGCCTATTCCTTCGTGGAATATAGTCGTGATGTTTTGTTGTTTATGTCCCGTATTAATAAGTATCCCGTAATGATATATATAAGTCGGCAATTATAAAATTTAATCTCTTTTATTGTGACGAAAATAAAAACGAATAAAAGCTAATAATTTCGGAAGTCGGTGGCAAAATACGAAAATACAAAACAAAAAAAAAATAAAAAAAATAATTTGATTTGATTTTTGATTTGAAAGACACCGACTTCCGAAATTAAAGTTAATTTTCCCTTTTTTGTGTTTTTTTTTGGATGTCAGTGTTTTTTTTTTGTAAAAACGTTTTTATTTTTCACTTTTTAGTTGTGGTACCTACCTCACACAAATTCATATACCACTACTTGATATGTAAATAACAGTGACAGGAAATTATTAAAGCATCATCAATATAAACTAAGTGGAAGAAATACGCCCAAAAACTACTGGTCACAAATTGATTAAATTTATATGGGACCACATGAAAAGCTTTAGCTTTCAAATAAAAAAAACAAAAAACACATCGGTTTACCTAGAAAAAAGTTCTGAACTAACACACATAAAAAATAAAAAATATACAGTAGAATTGAGAACTTCCTCCTTTTTTTGAAGTCGGTTAATAAATTTCGCCAAAGGAAAGGTATATGTTGCTCTGAGTCGTGTTAAAACCTTGGAAGGAATTGCGTTGTCTGACTTAGATTCAAACAAATTATTGAGTAGCCCACACGACGAAAGAGCATTGCTAGAGATGACGCGATTACGCAACTTAAATTCAGGCTCAAATTGACGCATCAACATGACTAACAGGTAGTGGTTGTCCTATGTAAAACTTCAATCTTAATTACTAGGTATTTTTTTTTACGAACTGATCATTTTGGCGTATTGAACCGTATGAAGTAAGCCCAACAAAGGTAACAGCTGTAAATCGTTGAGGAATTTCCTCGACTGTCTATGGTCTCCATCATCAGACCCGTAATGGCACTTAAAACCCATATGGGTGCAAAGTTCTCATCAATATAAATGAATTAAGTCTAAACACAAGGTAGCTACTGTAAATCGTTGTGGAGTTCCCTCGACTGTCTTTCGGCTCTATCATCAGATCGACTCCAGACCTTCATTAAATTGTAGTGTTTTAAAATACTTAATGAAAAAATTAAAAAACGCACTAGTCGCCCCTACAATTTTCGAAGGTTCTCCTCGATTTCTCTAGGATGCCATCATGAGATCATGGTACTACCCTTGGAATATCTCCTTTCCAAAAAAAAAGAATCATCTTAATCGGTTAATAAACGATGAAGTTATCCGCGAACAAAAATAACAAAATTAAAAAAAAAAACTATATGTTCGAATTGAGAAACCTCCTCATTTTTTGAAGTCGGTTAAAAACAAACATCTGCAAGTATATTTTCGTTAGATAAATTAAACTGGCAGATGATTTTTTTCAGGAAACCTCATATATTTAAGGCTAGAAAGAAACGGTTAGTTAGTTTGCAGACTGTAGCATAATATAATATGAGCCAAAAATGAAGTCTGTTGGATTAAAAATACTTGGGGACGAAGTCTATAGTCGCTTTTCCATCGTCCTTTCATTCGAAAACATCCATCAGTTTCTTATTAAACTTCAACTATATCCGACGACCCTGGTTACTTATCTCTTTTGGTGTACATACTACAAATATCCATCTTAAATAACCAATATCAATTTACCCGCATCGTAAATGGCTTGATAGGTCTGCTCGAGTATCTTGCGTGACATCGGATCCATTTTGTTTCCGAGGCGATAGTGCACGGCGAAGAACTGGGCATCAAAGCGATCTAACTCGGGAGCCATACCAGAGGCTTGTGCCAACTCGGGATGCTTGTAGTTCCATCTTAGGCCCTCCGAAGTTACTGGGTTCTCCTGTTTGACAAACAAAAATGATAATATTTTAATATTAATGAAATTTGTGGTATTCCAGTGGTGGCAGTGATGCAAATGATTTGTAAAAATATGGTAAACATTTGTAATATTGTCTTCCACTAGTTTATTTTTGCCTTTCGGAAGAACAACTACTACTTTTTAACCGACTTCACAAAAAGGAGGAGGTTCTCAATTCGTCTGTATGTTTTTTTTTTTTTTTTTTTTTTTTTTTTTTTTTTTATGTGTGTTAGCTCATAACTTTTTTCTGCGTGAACCGATTTGGATGATTCTTTTTTTATTTGATAGGTGGTGCTTCACATGTGGTCCCATTTAAATTTGATTGGGGTCTGACCAATAGTTTTTGAGTTATCCTTAATACTGCATATTTTTCCACGTAGTTTATATGGATGATGTGTTAATAATTTCCTGTCATTGTTATTTACACACCAAGAAGTGGTATACGAATTTGTGTGGGGTAGGTACCGCAACTAAAAAGTGAAAAATAAAAACTTTTTTACAAAAAAAAACAACCGACTTCCAAAAAAAACACTAAAAGACGTGAAAAATAACTTTAATTTCGGAAGTCGGTGGCCAAAATCGAAAATATAACACCAAAGACACCGACTTCCGAAATTAAAGTTATTTTTCACGTCTTTTAGTGTTTTTTTTGGAAGTCGGTTGTTTTTTTTTGTAAAAAAGTTTTGTAAAATAGCTTTTACTGTAATTGGCATCATTACTATTGTTGTTGCTAGTCATGTTGTGCGATTACGCTTTGGCTGATAATCAGGTCAAAACCTATAATCTGTACCTAGTGATAAACTTATTGTGATTGTCACCTGTTGTAGTTGCCTTATGTATAAATTAATAAATAAACTAGCAGTAAGTCAATCTGCCTAGATTGCTCTGCTTTCCCAACTAAATAGGGGTCGAGTTTCGGTCTCACTGGAAGCAGCTGAATGCCAGTATTTTATATGGAGCGACTGCCTATCTGATCTCCACAACCCAGTTGCAGACACATTGTCAGACTTTTGGGCTTCTGACCCGTAACGACTGTTAAAGATAAATGACAGCCGGGACCAACAGCTTAACGAGCATTCCGAGGCACGGAGGGATCTCGACATGTACGTGTGTACGACGTGTACGACGTGTCTACTAAAGAAGCTCGCAGACGTCGGATGCGCACCGCATCTATTGCAGTTTTTTGCCAGCTATATGCAAGACAGACAGCAGTACGTTGACTGCAATGGAAGTGAATCTGACCCATATTGCACTTGGTCTGGTGTGAGTCAAGGCAGCAACTTGGGGCCTCTCGAATTCATAATAATGGTAAACGATTTGCCGCAAGTCATCAGACATGGCACATGTTTACTATTTGCAGATGACCTGAAGTTGCTGCTCGAGATCAAATGTGAGTCTGATGGCGATCGCTTGCAGGAGGACATAGACAGGATAGTGCAATGGAGTCACGAGAATAGGCTCTACTTCAACGTGTCGAAGTGCTCGGTGATGAGTTTCACCCGCGCACGTGCACCGCTACTTCGTGAGTACGTGGTGGACGCCGCGCCTATGCAGCGAGTCACGCAGGTACTTGATTTAGGGGTTTCTGTTACTCCTGAACTGTCATTTCGTGATCATGTATCGAAGATCTGCAAAAAGGCGTTCAGAAATCTGGGTTTTGTGCTGAGACAGACACGAGACTTTACCAACATAGCAGCAGTTAGGGTTCTGTATGATGCACTGGTCAGGAGTCATCTGGAACATAGTGCTATCATATGGGCTCCACACGAAACCAAATACTCTGTTATGTTGGAACGAGTTCAGAACAAGTTTACGCGATACTTGTACAGGAAGCTTTACGGGGTATATCCGTTTTACCCGTTGATGTATCCCACTTTATTTGTACTGGCTATGGTCGGGTATAATGAATTGAGGGTGCGACGGGAGTTTACACTGGTCGCTTACTTAGTCAAGTTACTCCGAGGCATTGAGCATAATCCGGAAGTGCTGCAGCGCTTAAGTCTTTGCGTACCAGACCGCTATGTATGGAGGCGACGGCGCCCCCCACTGCTGGCCGTGCCGACAGCCAGAACCAACTTACTCGCCAAAACGCCACTAACCCGAGCAATTCGGGTCATTAACGATCTTCATAACAAAATTGATCTATTCACATGTAATTTGAGTGAATTCGCAAGGTTATTGTTGTTTATTTTATGTTATACCTAACGTAGATTAGTGTAGTACGAGTATGTTATTGTGGGATAGGATGTATTTTTATTGTCTCGTAACAGATATTTTATTGTATAGGTATGTAATTGGATGAAACGTTAGTAATGTTTCCTATACCTGTAATATGTTAAAGAACTTGAAAGTTCCAAAAAGTTTTGAATAGTAAATGATTTTTATTATATAAAGACAGCATATAAAGTGACCGCGCTATCGCATTAGGTGATGATCCTGTAATGATAGTTTTTATGGGAGAAATAAATAAATAAATAAATAAATGTAATGGATGGTCACCCAACCACAAACCGACCGTGAAAGCATAGCCTAACCTGCGATTGACCCGTGCAGCTGCTATCATTTATTCACGCCCCATTTACACGGTGCAAGTTTCTAGAAAGTTCAAGAGCAATCATCGCTATCATCATCATCCATAAAGCACGTTTAATTATTGCCATTCAAGAATTGCATGCGACTTCTGTATACACCGTGACAATTATTGAAAAGCGATTATTGCATTTAAGTTTTACTTCGTCTAACCACAGAATGTCCAATTAATTCAAGTATTGAATGCGATTTAACTGTACATACTGTATACACATATACTAGTTTTGAACGGCAACTAACTTGCCCGTCTCGTGCAACAATTGTGTGTTGTTTAGACGGTGCCAGTCAATTATTGCTTCAATTTTATGGTATGCCACAGGCAATAATCTTGCACCGTGACAACGAGGCTTAACTAACTAGTAATACGTAAATGATAAATTATTTTATTTTTGTAAGTAGGTTTGTACAAACACTTTTACACGTCAATCATATTTTTTTACCTAGATGAGGTCGGCGTTTCCTATATGACTACTCTGAGCAGAAAGGCCGAAAGTAATACAGAGGTCACAGTCTCTCTTAAAGTCCAGACATAATCTTGGTCAGATCATGTGAAGATCATGTAGATTAGTGTCTGAAATGGTCTTTTGATTAAAGAACCAAACAGATTGAGTGGACCTGTCCCAGACCATGTTTAAAACTGAAACAATGACCCACATTATCCTCACATTTACAATAATTAAAATAATATAATACTTTTACAGTAAATATTCATGTCTAAAATAGTTAGTAAAATAAAATAAAAATATCAATATTCACTGTGTAAATTTATAGGAGCAGCTCATCCCCAAGCCTTTTTGTCCTCAATATAGTCTTTCACATAAAAGGCATTCTGGCGTAGGTAGATACTGTTAATTAATCGAATACACTCAAAAACTTGGATGATTGTTAACGTAAGTTGATGGGTGCACAATATGTTAGAAGGTACCAAATGAGTGATTGTGTCATTTAATTTTTTTTATTTTATTTGGTTTGTGTAAATTATCGTGCAGTCAGGAAAATTAATTGTTTATCACATTTTAGCCGTGTAGCCATTACATACAACTGTCAAAGTATGACAGTTGTAATTCAAATATACGGACAATTATAGTAGGTAGTCATTTTTGTAAGCAATAAATTTCCCTGACTTTACTTCACAGATCTATTCTTAATCTGAATGAAACGTACCTTGTTGTAAAGAATGTCGGAAAGTTGCTTAACGTTGTGGGACTGAGGGAAGAGGCCCGACATGCCAGAGATGACGATTTTCTCGCCATCTAGCGGTAGATCCTGTATAGCCGGTTCAGTTACTAACATATTGTCCTCCCGAGTCAATACGTGTTCCTGAGGTGTAGGCGCCATCGTCGATCGCTGATTATTTTCTAGGCAAAAATAAAATGAGGATTTAACACAACATATCATTACGCCTGTATTTACCCGAAGGGTTAGGCAGGGGTTTTCTCATAGTACACCCACATTACGCCAGTAATGTTTAAGTCCCATGTGATAGGGGGCGAGCCTATTGCCATCAACTGGGCACAAACCCACACTCCGCACTGCTACTGAGAAATACCTGATGGAAAAAACCAATAACACTTTGCCCGCTTTGTTTTGTTATGTTTACAAATGAATGCCTTGACAGTATCCTTTCATATTATAAAAACTCACACATGGATGTAAAAGTTTTTATTAGGGCGTTTACATAACACATGTTATCATCACGCCTGTATTTCTCGAAGGGTTGGACAGAGTGGTTTGTTATGCTACGCCGTACAGGGCGCTTATAAGCATTTATAAGAATAAGGGAAAGTGCTTTTTGTTTGGCATGGATATATTGTTCTCTGGCTAGGTTTTACTATAGGTTTATTTTATTACCTATTATGTAGCGCACAGTTTGTAATTTGATTATAAATTATCGTAGTATTAGTCGATTATTGTCCCACTGCAGGCCAATGGCCTCTTCTCAAAAAGAGAAGGCAGGAGCGTTGATCACCACGCTTGCTCAAGAAGTCTATGTTTCCTGACACTATTTTTCCTTCACCAATGTCAGGCATGTCCAAGATAAACTCAGAAAGTACAAATGAGTTGGAAATTCACATTGGTACATGCCCGGCTTTGAACACCCACAAGTACATGAGAGGCGAGGCCTAAACCACTGGGCCATCACGACATTGAATTGGATTACCGACCAAAAAATATTGTTACACGATAGAGAAATGGTTAAAATGGAGGGAAGATTGTGCCCTCGAGTGGAATAGGCTGTTTAGAAAATGTTTGGACACAATAACTGTTTCTACTTACATGGAGAAGTTTCAAGATCCTAACAACCGTATTGTAGGAATTCCTTATCACTTCTGAAACAGGGTAATGTCGCAACAGTTTTATTAACTAGTAGTTGTTTTTTTTTTACTTAGATTAAAAATAATTCAAATACGTTTTGTTAGAAACACAATGATTAATTTGCATTAGAAAACAGGCGAAATAAGTATAATTCGATTAATTGAACTCTTGAACTACTTACAATAGTTGAATTGCAAACTGTTATGTTTACTTTATAAATAATACAACTTATTACGTTTAAATCTATATTTATATATATAAAAAATAATCCCTATTTACCTTGGTCACGCCATCACGCGTGAACGGTTGGACCGATTTCACTTCTTTTTTTTTGTTGTGTTCGTTATTGTCAGGAGAAGGATCTTATGAAATAAGAAAATAAGGAAGTAGATCGGAACGTTACAAAATTTAAGAAAACTTAAAGCCAATACTAATTTTACATAACTGTCAGTTGTTTGAAATAACTGTCAGCGATTGACGGAATGCGCGCTGGAAATATCATTTAACCCAGATGGATCGGTTGATAAATGAGTCGATAGTTTTAGTTTTAGTCAATAGTCAAAACTAAAACTAAACGACATATGACATTCAAAAGACAGGACAACGTCTGTCGGGTCAGCTTGTTAATTATAAAAATACTCTTTTTCAAGTTCAAAAAACAAAACACTAAATAGGTGAGTTTGAATGTTTGATACATTGTTTTACTACCTAATTCCAAAACGAAAGTTATTTGATTTTGAAAGTCAATTGTTTTTTGGTTAAAAAGGTTTTTAATTTTTCATGCAAGTAAAAGAAACTCGGTCTTATATAATAAATGCAAAATGGAACCCTGATAATCTTTGCTCAGACTACGAATTACGGCTACATAATAATTAAAAAGTAGTGTGTAGATTTTTAGTTTAGATTAATGATTTACCTCAATTACTGCAGAATCAACCGAATATGGTGTTAGTTGCAGATGGTACATCAATGATCTTTAAAGTAGTCAGACGATCACAAAATCTTGACGACGTGAATAACTCTATTCTTCAGGTCCAAGATTGGTTTATGGTAAATAATTTGGTACTAAATGAAAAAAAGAACCAAATGCGTTAGATTTCAATTACCAAATGTTAGAAGTTACGAATGTGATATCATATTGAATGGAAAAAAACTAGAATTTGTTAATCAGACGGTTTTCCTGGGAATCACGCTAGACGAGAAATTACAATGGGGACCCCATATAACATCTCCTGCGGGGTGGTTAAGCTCGGCCGCTTATGCTGTTAGGAAGATAAAACAATTAACAGATGTAGAAACCGCGCGTTTGGTCTATTTTAGCTACTTCCACAGCATTATGTCATATGGCATTTTACTGTGGGGTCGGGCTGCTGACATTGAATCCATTTTCATTTTGCAAAAGAGAGCTGTTAAGGCCATTTACAATCTACGTCGTTGCGAATCTCTTAGGGAACTATTTAAAAGGATTAATGTTATGGCGGTACCTTGGCAATTCATTTATGAAAATATTATATATTTAAGAAAAAATCTACAACTTTTTAATAAAATAAGTGATGGACATCATTTTAATACTAGAAATAAAGATAAAATACATCAACCATTTTTGGATTATCTAAAGTATATACATCTTTTATGGGGTACTGTGTTAAATGTTACAACAAAATACCTTGTAATATATTGCAATTAAATGAAAGAAAATTTAAAACTCATATTAAAAGTACACTTTGTAAACAAGCATATTACAAATTAGAGGATTATATCCTAGATAAGAATGCTTGGAAACATGCTGGTCCTGCTCCATAGGACAATCTAGAGTCTAGATAAAATCAAACTGGTTGCTAATTTAATTGTATAATTTTTATGACATTGATTTTTACATTATGTAACTACTTTAAGTTGATATATTGAAAAAAGTGTGCTTTTTCTTGTTAGCGTACCTTTTTAAGTATATGGTATAGGTATTTAATAATTTGGTGTATGTTTTATGACTATATTTCCTAGTATCCTGTAAAAGGAATACACGATACAATGAAATTTTCTAGATACAAAAAAAATACAAAGTTCTATCTACGTTTATGTTTTTTTTTTGAGCATTAAGGCGTAACGCTTATGAGTTACTCATTGGAGATTACTATAAAACATAGAGAATAATCATATTAAAGTTTCAGTAAACAGTTTTTGTTTTAATAATACTTTTTATTTAAAAAAGACGGCATTTCTTTTTGGCACATACGTTGTTTTATTCCGAGCACACACACATTATCGCTATCCCTTCTTTTGCCTATCAAAAGTAATGTCATCACTCTCGTTCGTTCATAAATCAGTCGCCCGATGGGGCTGATTGAGGATGAATCTATGTCATTTTTTTGCAAATCGGTGCGATCTAATTTACGTGATTTAAATAATTGTGGTTACAGAAAAAGTTAGTAGCTTAGCAAGTCAAGGTAATTATTTAATACAATTAGTGTTGAACAGGTATTTACACTCTGTATGTGTGTATTCTTGTGACTGTGATCAATATAACATTCTTTTTCTATTGTTATTTCGTGACGACATTCAAATTATTTATGAAAATGGAAAGGTATAAAAAAGCAAAACTGAACAGTACCTTCAACGTTAGGAGTATCTGCTGTCTGCACAGGGCAATCATTGAACTCATTCAATAGCAATAAGATGATGATAATAGTGAGTCGAATTCACCACCTTCACTAAAGCATTACCTGCAACAATCTATTCTCGCCTTGCAAAGTAATATTAGGTACCTAAGCATTCTATTTTCTAGAGAAGAACGTCTGTTTTTATACCAAGAACTTATAATAATCGTTTACATAAGGATATAGGCTATAATAAATTATTATTCGTTTTTAGGTTTGAAATACGTCAAAATACTTCAATATGTCAAATACTGTCACTACGAATGATAGAGCACAAAAAATGAATGGAGTCGCATTTGAATTGTGAAAAAAGGAGAGTCCTTACCCGACTACGGCAAAGCCAAACGACGGTATCGATTTTAACAAGCTATGTATGTATATATGTTTATCTGTTTCCTCATAACTCCTCGCCGTATTTGGACAAACGAGATATCGTTGGAAGCGTCATGTTGTCTCGCGGGTTATAAGCTACATGACGTCACATAAAATTCAACATGGCAGCTAATGGCGGATGTCAAGTGTTACCGGGGAAAAATATATATTTATATATACTTATATCATGTTTGGTATGTAATAAAAGACAGAAGATTACTTTCTTGAAACTATATTGTATATCTATAAATAAACCCGAAATAAGATCTAAACAATTATGTTTTACTCAGACTGTTTTCAATAACACTAAACATCTTTCTGAAATGTTATGAAGGCTACTTAGCAAATTATTGTTATCAAATTCCATTTGCTACCTACCCTCAATAATTTCTAACCCCACAATAATTGAAATAAAAAACAAAGTTAAAAACTAAAACCCAAATTCGACAAAAATCTGAGCTAAAAAGTTATAAACAAGACTTAGTAACAAAATAACATCGGTTTTGGTTTTCGTATATAACCGGAGTAAAGTAACGTAATTTCTAAAATATATCTCATGTAATTAGGGCATAATTCATACAGATTACCACTGCCATACCAAATCGATCTTGAAGAAAATGTGAATAACTTCCATTTTAGTTTTAGTTCATGTACAATGAGCTATTAAGCTAACATAGAGCCTGGCATAAATAGCAATTTCGTTTTTGCTTTTTTTCAGGTGTACAAAACTTTTTGGAGTACCTACCTTATGCCGGAAAATCTTTTTTATCTATTTATCTCATACATAATACACTGCATGGAATTACTATGCACTTTATAGTTCAAATGGAATGCTTACAAACACCGCAAAGTCAGTCTTGAAAGAGAAAACTGAACAAGTATTGTGGTTTTTTTATAAGGTGAACATACATTTACTTGAAAAGTAGGACACGATGGAAAAGTTAAGAGTGTTACGTTATTGACGGAATGTATGTGATATTAGGTAAGTGAAAAAAAAAAGTCTTTTACCAAGCCAGTGTATGGTGATCGGTGAAACGGTGTTGGAGTTTATATCAATCTCATATATATCAACATCCATTTTATCTAAATAAAGAAGATTAATTAACTATTTTTGATTTCATGTTGTATAATATTAGTAATTATATAAATATTTTGGATATTGATTAAATATTTTGTATTATTTGTCTACTCCATAGATGCATAGTGCGAAAATTTCATAGACCGAGATAAATTAACGTTACTTAGCACGCACTTTTTTCTTAGATATGTTTCCGTCTTTATCTTGCACTTTTTAACCGACTTCACAAAAAGGAGGAGGTTCTCAATTCGTATGTTTTTTTTTTTTTTTTTTTTTTTTTTTTTTTATGTGTGTTAGCTCATAACTTTTTTCTGCGTGAACCGATTTGGATGATTCTTTTTTTATTTGATAGGTGGTGCTTCACATGTGGTCCCATTTAAATTTGATTGGGGTCTGACCAATAGTTTTTGAGTTATCCTTAATACTGCATATTTTTCCACGTAGTTTATATGGATGATGTGTTAATAATTTCCTGTCATTGTTATTTACACACCAAGAAGTGGTATACGAATTTGTGTGGGGTAGGTACCGCAACTAAAAAGTGAAAAATAAAAACTTTTTTACAAAAAAAAAACAACCGACTTCCAAAAAAAACACTAAAAGACGTGAAAAATAACTTTAATTTCGGAAGTCGGTGGCCAAAATCGAAAATATAACACCAAAGACACCGACTTCCGAAATTAAAGTTATTTTTCACGTCTTTTAGTGTTTTTTTTGGAAGTCGGTTGTTTTTTTTTGTAAAAAAGTTTTGTAAAATAGCTTTTACTGTAATTGGCATCATTACTATTGTTGTTGCTAGTCATGTTGTGCGATTACGCTTTGGCTGATAATCAGGTCAAAACCTATAATCTGTACCTAGTGATAAACTTATTGTGATTGTCACCTGTTGTAGTTGCCTTATGTATAAATTAATAAATAAACTAGCAGTAAGTCAATCTGCCTAGATTGCTCTGCTTTCCCAACTAAATAGGGGTCGAGTTTCGGTCTCACTGGAAGCAGCTGAATGCCAGTATTTTATATGGAGCGACTGCCTATCTGATCTCCACAACCCAGTTGCAGACACATTGTCAGACTTTTGGGCTTCTGACCCGTAACGACTGTTAAAGATAAATGACAGCCGGGACCAACAGCTTAACGAGCATTCCGAGGCACGGAGGGATCTCGACATGTACGTGTGTACGACGTGTACGACGTGTCTACTAAAGAAGCTCGCAGACGTCGGATGCGCACCGCATCTATTGCAGTTTTTTGCCAGCTATATGCAAGACAGACAGCAGTACGTTGACTGCAATGGAAGTGAATCTGACCCATATTGCACTTGGTCTGGTGTGAGTCAAGGCAGCAACTTGGGGCCTCTCGAATTCATAATAATGGTAAACGATTTGCCGCAAGTCATCAGACATGGCACATGTTTACTATTTGCAGATGACCTGAAGTTGCTGCTCGAGATCAAATGTGAGTCTGATGGCGATCGCTTGCAGGAGGACATAGACAGGATAGTGCAATGGAGTCACGAGAATAGGCTCTACTTCAACGTGTCGAAGTGCTCGGTGATGAGTTTCACCCGCGCACGTGCACCGCTACTTCGTGAGTACGTGGTGGACGCCGCGCCTATGCAGCGAGTCACGCAGGTACTTGATTTAGGGGTTTCTGTTACTCCTGAACTGTCATTTCGTGATCATGTATCGAAGATCTGCAAAAAGGCGTTCAGAAATCTGGGTTTTGTGCTGAGACAGACACGAGACTTTACCAACATAGCAGCAGTTAGGGTTCTGTATGATGCACTGGTCAGGAGTCATCTGGAACATAGTGCTATCATATGGGCTCCACACGAAACCAAATACTCTGTTATGTTGGAACGAGTTCAGAACAAGTTTACGCGATACTTGTACAGGAAGCTTTACGGGGTATATCCGTTTTACCCGTTGATGTATCCCACTTTATTTGTACTGGCTATGGTCGGGTATAATGAATTGAGGGTGCGACGGGAGTTTACACTGGTCGCTTACTTAGTCAAGTTACTCCGAGGCATTGAGCATAATCCGGAAGTGCTGCAGCGCTTAAGTCTTTGCGTACCAGACCGCTATGTATGGAGGCGACGGCGCCCCCCACTGCTGGCCGTGCCGACAGCCAGAACCAACTTACTCGCCAAAACGCCACTAACCCGAGCAATTCGGGTCATTAACGATCTTCATAACAAAATTGATCTATTCACATGTAATTTGAGTGAATTCGCAAGGTTATTGTTGTTTATTTTATGTTATACCTAACGTAGATTAGTGTAGTACGAGTATGTTATTGTGGGATAGGATGTATTTTTATTGTCTCGTAACAGATATTTTATTGTATAGGTATGTAATTGGATGAAACGTTAGTAATGTTTCCTATACCTGTAATATGTTAAAGAACTTGAAAGTTCCAAAAAGTTTTGAATAGTAAATGATTTTTATTATATAAAGACAGCATATAAAGTGACCGCGCTATCGCATTAGGTGATGATCCTGTAATGATAGTTTTTATGGGAGAAATAAATAAATAAATAAATAAATGTAATGGATGGTCACCCAACCACAAACCGACCGTGAAAGCATAGCCTAACCTGCGATTGACCCGTGCAGCTGCTATCATTTATTCACGCCCCATTTACACGGTGCAAGTTTCTAGAAAGTTCAAGAGCAATCATCGCTATCATCATCATCCATAAAGCACGTTTAATTATTGCCATTCAAGAATTGCATGCGACTTCTGTATACACCGTGACAATTATTGAAAAGCGATTATTGCATTTAAGTTTTACTTCGTCTAACCACAGAATGTCCAATTAATTCAAGTATTGAATGCGATTTAACTGTACATACTGTATACACATATACTAGTTTTGAACGGCAACTAACTTGCCCGTCTCGTGCAACAATTGTGTGTTGTTTAGACGGTGCCAGTCAATTATTGCTTCAATTTTATGGTATGCCACAGGCAATAATCTTGCACCGTGACAACGAGGCTTAACTAACTAGTAATACGTAAATGATAAATTATTTTATTTTTGTAAGTAGGTTTGTACAAACACTTTTACACGTCAATCATATTTTTTTACCTAGATGAGGTCGGCGTTTCCTATATGACTACTCTGAGCAGAAAGGCCGAAAGTAATACAGAGGTCACAGTCTCTCTTAAAGTCCAGACATAATCTTGGTCAGATCATGTGAAGATCATGTAGATTAGTGTCTGAAATGGTCTTTTGATTAAAGAACCAAACAGATTGAGTGGACCTGTCCCAGACCATGTTTAAAACTGAAACAATGACCCACATTATCCTCACATTTACAATAATTAAAATAATATAATACTTTTACAGTAAATATTCATGTCTAAAATAGTTAGTAAAATAAAATAAAAATATCAATATTCACTGTGTAAATTTATAGGAGCAGCTCATCCCCAAGCCTTTTTGTCCTCAATATAGTCTTTCACATAAAAGGCATTCTGGCGTAGGTAGATACTGTTAATTAATCGAATACACTCAAAAACTTGGATGATTGTTAACGTAAGTTGATGGGTGCACAATATGTTAGAAGGTACCAAATGAGTGATTGTGTCATTTAATTTTTTTTATTTTATTTGGTTTGTGTAAATTATCGTGCAGTCAGGAAAATTAATTGTTTATCACATTTTAGCCGTGTAGCCATTACATACAACTGTCAAAGTATGACAGTTGTAATTCAAATATACGGACAATTATAGTAGGTAGTCATTTTTGTAAGCAATAAATTTCCCTGACTTTACTTCACAGATCTATTCTTAATCTGAATGAAACGTACCTTGTTGTAAAGAATGTCGGAAAGTTGCTTAACGTTGTGGGACTGAGGGAAGAGGCCCGACATGCCAGAGATGACGATTTTCTCGCCATCTAGCGGTAGATCCTGTATAGCCGGTTCAGTTACTAACATATTGTCCTCCCGAGTCAATACGTGTTCCTGAGGTGTAGGCGCCATCGTCGATCGCTGATTATTTTCTAGGCAAAAATAAAATGAGGATTTAACACAACATATCATTACGCCTGTATTTACCCGAAGGGTTAGGCAGGGGTTTTCTCATAGTACACCCACATTACGCCAGTAATGTTTAAGTCCCATGTGATAGGGGGCGAGCCTATTGCCATCAACTGGGCACAAACCCACACTCCGCACTGCTACTGAGAAATACCTGATGGAAAAAACCAATAACACTTTGCCCGCTTTGTTTTGTTATGTTTACAAATGAATGCCTTGACAGTATCCTTTCATATTATAAAAACTCACACATGGATGTAAAAGTTTTTATTAGGGCGTTTACATAACACATGTTATCATCACGCCTGTATTTCTCGAAGGGTTGGACAGAGTGGTTTGTTATGCTACGCCGTACAGGGCGCTTATAAGCATTTATAAGAATAAGGGAAAGTGCTTTTTGTTTGGCATGGATATATTGTTCTCTGGCTAGGTTTTACTATAGGTTTATTTTATTACCTATTATGTAGCGCACAGTTTGTAATTTGATTATAAATTATCGTAGTATTAGTCGATTATTGTCCCACTGCAGGCCAATGGCCTCTTCTCAAAAAGAGAAGGCAGGAGCGTTGATCACCACGCTTGCTCAAGAAGTCTATGTTTCCTGACACTATTTTTCCTTCACCAATGTCAGGCATGTCCAAGATAAACTCAGAAAGTACAAATGAGTTGGAAATTCACATTGGTACATGCCCGGCTTTGAACACCCACAAGTACATGAGAGGCGAGGCCTAAACCACTGGGCCATCACGACATTGAATTGGATTACCGACCAAAAAATATTGTTACACGATAGAGAAATGGTTAAAATGGAGGGAAGATTGTGCCCTCGAGTGGAATAGGCTGTTTAGAAAATGTTTGGACACAATAACTGTTTCTACTTACATGGAGAAGTTTCAAGATCCTAACAACCGTATTGTAGGAATTCCTTATCACTTCTGAAACAGGGTAATGTCGCAACAGTTTTATTAACTAGTAGTTGTTTTTTTTTTACTTAGATTAAAAATAATTCAAATACGTTTTGTTAGAAACACAATGATTAATTTGCATTAGAAAACAGGCGAAATAAGTATAATTCGATTAATTGAACTCTTGAACTACTTACAATAGTTGAATTGCAAACTGTTATGTTTACTTTATAAATAATACAACTTATTACGTTTAAATCTATATTTATATATATAAAAAATAATCCCTATTTACCTTGGTCACGCCATCACGCGTGAACGGTTGGACCGATTTCACTTCTTTTTTTTTGTTGTGTTCGTTATTGTCAGGAGAAGGATCTTATGAAATAAGAAAATAAGGAAGTAGATCGGAACGTTACAAAATTTAAGAAAACTTAAAGCCAATACTAATTTTACATAACTGTCAGTTGTTTGAAATAACTGTCAGCGATTGACGGAATGCGCGCTGGAAATATCATTTAACCCAGATGGATCGGTTGATAAATGAGTCGATAGTTTTAGTTTTAGTCAATAGTCAAAACTAAAACTAAACGACATATGACATTCAAAAGACAGGACAACGTCTGTCGGGTCAGCTTGTTAATTATAAAAATACTCTTTTTCAAGTTCAAAAAACAAAACACTAAATAGGTGAGTTTGAATGTTTGATACATTGTTTTACTACCTAATTCCAAAACGAAAGTTATTTGATTTTGAAAGTCAATTGTTTTTTGGTTAAAAAGGTTTTTAATTTTTCATGCAAGTAAAAGAAACTCGGTCTTATATAATAAATGCAAAATGGAACCCTGATAATCTTTGCTCAGACTACGAATTACGGCTACATAATAATTAAAAAGTAGTGTGTAGATTTTTAGTTTAGATTAATGATTTACCTCAATTACTGCAGAATCAACCGAATATGGTGTTAGTTGCAGATGGTACATCAATGATCTTTAAAGTAGTCAGACGATCACAAAATCTTGACGACGTGAATAACTCTATTCTTCAGGTCCAAGATTGGTTTATGGTAAATAATTTGGTACTAAATGAAAAAAAGAACCAAATGCGTTAGATTTCAATTACCAAATGTTAGAAGTTACGAATGTGATATCATATTGAATGGAAAAAAACTAGAATTTGTTAATCAGACGGTTTTCCTGGGAATCACGCTAGACGAGAAATTACAATGGGGACCCCATATAACATCTCCTGCGGGGTGGTTAAGCTCGGCCGCTTATGCTGTTAGGAAGATAAAACAATTAACAGATGTAGAAACCGCGCGTTTGGTCTATTTTAGCTACTTCCACAGCATTATGTCATATGGCATTTTACTGTGGGGTCGGGCTGCTGACATTGAATCCATTTTCATTTTGCAAAAGAGAGCTGTTAAGGCCATTTACAATCTACGTCGTTGCGAATCTCTTAGGGAACTATTTAAAAGGATTAATGTTATGGCGGTACCTTGGCAATTCATTTATGAAAATATTATATATTTAAGAAAAAATCTACAACTTTTTAATAAAATAAGTGATGGACATCATTTTAATACTAGAAATAAAGATAAAATACATCAACCATTTTTGGATTATCTAAAGTATATACATCTTTTATGGGGTACTGTGTTAAATGTTACAACAAAATACCTTGTAATATATTGCAATTAAATGAAAGAAAATTTAAAACTCATATTAAAAGTACACTTTGTAAACAAGCATATTACAAATTAGAGGATTATATCCTAGATAAGAATGCTTGGAAACATGCTGGTCCTGCTCCATAGGACAATCTAGAGTCTAGATAAAATCAAACTGGTTGCTAATTTAATTGTATAATTTTTATGACATTGATTTTTACATTATGTAACTACTTTAAGTTGATATATTGAAAAAAGTGTGCTTTTTCTTGTTAGCGTACCTTTTTAAGTATATGGTATAGGTATTTAATAATTTGGTGTATGTTTTATGACTATATTTCCTAGTATCCTGTAAAAGGAATACACGATACAATGAAATTTTCTAGATACAAAAAAAATACAAAGTTCTATCTACGTTTATGTTTTTTTTTTGAGCATTAAGGCGTAACGCTTATGAGTTACTCATTGGAGATTACTATAAAACATAGAGAATAATCATATTAAAGTTTCAGTAAACAGTTTTTGTTTTAATAATACTTTTTATTTAAAAAAGACGGCATTTCTTTTTGGCACATACGTTGTTTTATTCCGAGCACACACACATTATCGCTATCCCTTCTTTTGCCTATCAAAAGTAATGTCATCACTCTCGTTCGTTCATAAATCAGTCGCCCGATGGGGCTGATTGAGGATGAATCTATGTCATTTTTTTGCAAATCGGTGCGATCTAATTTACGTGATTTAAATAATTGTGGTTACAGAAAAAGTTAGTAGCTTAGCAAGTCAAGGTAATTATTTAATACAATTAGTGTTGAACAGGTATTTACACTCTGTATGTGTGTATTCTTGTGACTGTGATCAATATAACATTCTTTTTCTATTGTTATTTCGTGACGACATTCAAATTATTTATGAAAATGGAAAGGTATAAAAAAGCAAAACTGAACAGTACCTTCAACGTTAGGAGTATCTGCTGTCTGCACAGGGCAATCATTGAACTCATTCAATAGCAATAAGATGATGATAATAGTGAGTCGAATTCACCACCTTCACTAAAGCATTACCTGCAACAATCTATTCTCGCCTTGCAAAGTAATATTAGGTACCTAAGCATTCTATTTTCTAGAGAAGAACGTCTGTTTTTATACCAAGAACTTATAATAATCGTTTACATAAGGATATAGGCTATAATAAATTATTATTCGTTTTTAGGTTTGAAATACGTCAAAATACTTCAATATGTCAAATACTGTCACTACGAATGATAGAGCACAAAAAATGAATGGAGTCGCATTTGAATTGTGAAAAAAGGAGAGTCCTTACCCGACTACGGCAAAGCCAAACGACGGTATCGATTTTAACAAGCTATGTATGTATATATGTTTATCTGTTTCCTCATAACTCCTCGCCGTATTTGGACAAACGAGATATCGTTGGAAGCGTCATGTTGTCTCGCGGGTTATAAGCTACATGACGTCACATAAAATTCAACATGGCAGCTAATGGCGGATGTCAAGTGTTACCGGGGAAAAATATATATTTATATATACTTATATCATGTTTGGTATGTAATAAAAGACAGAAGATTACTTTCTTGAAACTATATTGTATATCTATAAATAAACCCGAAATAAGATCTAAACAATTATGTTTTACTCAGACTGTTTTCAATAACACTAAACATCTTTCTGAAATGTTATGAAGGCTACTTAGCAAATTATTGTTATCAAATTCCATTTGCTACCTACCCTCAATAATTTCTAACCCCACAATAATTGAAATAAAAAACAAAGTTAAAAACTAAAACCCAAATTCGACAAAAATCTGAGCTAAAAAGTTATAAACAAGACTTAGTAACAAAATAACATCGGTTTTGGTTTTCGTATATAACCGGAGTAAAGTAACGTAATTTCTAAAATATATCTCATGTAATTAGGGCATAATTCATACAGATTACCACTGCCATACCAAATCGATCTTGAAGAAAATGTGAATAACTTCCATTTTAGTTTTAGTTCATGTACAATGAGCTATTAAGCTAACATAGAGCCTGGCATAAATAGCAATTTCGTTTTTGCTTTTTTTCAGGTGTACAAAACTTTTTGGAGTACCTACCTTATGCCGGAAAATCTTTTTTATCTATTTATCTCATACATAATACACTGCATGGAATTACTATGCACTTTATAGTTCAAATGGAATGCTTACAAACACCGCAAAGTCAGTCTTGAAAGAGAAAACTGAACAAGTATTGTGGTTTTTTTATAAGGTGAACATACATTTACTTGAAAAGTAGGACACGATGGAAAAGTTAAGAGTGTTACGTTATTGACGGAATGTATGTGATATTAGGTAAGTGAAAAAAAAAAGTCTTTTACCAAGCCAGTGTATGGTGATCGGTGAAACGGTGTTGGAGTTTATATCAATCTCATATATATCAACATCCATTTTATCTAAATAAAGAAGATTAATTAACTATTTTTGATTTCATGTTGTATAATATTAGTAATTATATAAATATTTTGGATATTGATTAAATATTTTGTATTATTTGTCTACTCCATAGATGCATAGTGCGAAAATTTCATAGACCGAGATAAATTAACGTTACTTAGCACGCACTTTTTTCTTAGATATGTTTCCGTCTTTATCTTGCACTTTTTAACCGACTTCACAAAAAGGAGGAGGTTCTCAATTCGTATGTTTTTTTTTTTTTTTTTTTTTTTTTTTTTTATGTGTGTTAGCTCATAACTTTTTTCTGGGTGAACCGATTTGGATGATTCTTTTTTTATTTGATAGGTGATGCTTCACATGTGGTCCCATTTAAATTTGATTAAGGTCTGACCAGTAGTTTTTGAGTTATTCTTAATACTGCATATTTTCTCCACTTAGTTTATGTGGATGATATGTTAATAATTTCCTGTTACTGTTATTTACACACCAAGTAGTAGTATACGAATTTGTGTGGGGTAGGTACCGCAACTAAAAAGTGAAAAATAAAAACTTTTTTACAAAAAAACAACCGACTTCCAAAAAAAACACTAAAAGACGTGAAAAATAACTTTAATTTCGGAAGTCGGTGGCCAAAAACGAAAATACAAAACCAAGGACGCCGACTTCCGAAATTAAAGTTATTTTTCACGTCTTTTAGTGTTTTTTTTGGAAGTCGGTTGTTTTTTTGTAAAAAAGTTTTTATAGATTGACAGTTGTGCGACAGTGACAAGAATAATGCTCAGCCAAAGCCCATGCTAAGTAAGGAACCTTTTTAAGTTCCGGTCAGTATTTTGTTAATTCCACTTTTGGCCACTGGTTCGGGTTCAGATAAGTTTGTAGCGGTGACGTGGCGACCGACCACGTAAGATAGAACCGCCACTCCCCGCGTGCAGGGGAAATAAGCCACACCTATCAAACAATTATTTATTTTCAAGGTAGGGCCTTAACTCACACACTAAATTATTACTTGTGAAATTTTGGAAACATCATTTACTTTTCAATATTTGTAAATATGTGAGCACCATGTATCTATCTCATAATTAATTTACCTATTGTGGTATAGGAATTTTATTCTAGGTGCATCGTCTTCACATATAATTATTATGTATACATAATATTGTAAAACATTTTTAAAAGAGTAACGGTGGAGTTTCTTGCCCATTCTTCTCCATACGAAACTACATTTTGGAAGGGGCAACTAGAATCAATTCTATTTTTTGTAAATTTTGACGTTCAAAAGTGCCTTTTATGTGCCTATTTGAAATAAATGATTAGACTCTGACTTTGACTTTTGAATTTATATGTTTGCCGCTTCCTTTGAAGTAAGATATACTACCCGAAGGCTTCAGTTATTGGTTGTAAAGAATACACATATAATGAAGATTAGAGAACACTTTGAAATTAACCAATTTAGGGTACCAAAATCCTGTAATCAATATAGTCGCGAGCAAAAAATAGCTATACTTGCTTGCCATCCGGTGTGAATCGTTAATTAAGATACGTACTGACCTTACCTACTAAGTCGTGAGTCGTGTGATATAATAATTTTGTGCCTTAGCTTAGCACAAAATTATTATATCGACACTCAAGAAACAATGTGTTCTTTTAAAAAATAATATAATTTAATCATTTTGGTAACTGTACTTTACTATGCTGATATTGTATCAACAAGTATTTCACTTGTATCCATAAAGATTGCATAATGTATTACTTTTTGAATATTTTTATTCAAATAAAAATTGTTGCCCACCGTAGGAACCAAGGAATCTCCTAACAATACGCGCCGTGTCCAGGAATATTACTTTCTGGAACAAGCTCTTGATGTAACTGCTCAACGATAGCATCCTCAGGTGTCGGTTCAGGACCGCGGTAGAATTAAGAGTGGCGGTACGTAGGCTGAGTGCCAAAAATACTGCCCAGGACCCGACGGCATACCTGGAAAAGCCTGGGTCCTGGCCTTGGAGGCTCTCGGGCCTCGACTTAGAGGGCTCCATTACATGCCGTCCGCAAACCCACGCCTACAGTGGCCGGGAATCGGCTACTGACTCCCGACGCTCAGGGTGTCTCCTACTGCGGCGACTAGGGGCGTGACAGCGCAACCATTGCCTCACCCTGAAGCACTCCGCCTCCTTCTTTGCGAGCATTACTGCTTCGCAGAAAGAGGTGATGGCTTCCCATGCCCTCTCCTGGACCAGGGCCGGACGCGAGATATCACCGCCGCCGATCGCCGCCACGATGACACGGCGGTGCTCCACCCAAGCCAGGCAGACCTCCACCGTATGCTCTACCGTACCTTCCGGTCGATCCACACAGTGGTAATGCCCGGGCGTTTCCTCCTGCCCTATACGAAACAGGAACCTCCCAAAATAACCATGTTCGGTGAGGACCTGCGTCAGGCGGAAGGTGAGGACGCTGTGGCACCTCTTAATCCACTCCTCAAAGAGGGAACTTACCGCCGCAATTGTGGCGTGCCCTGCACTGGGTTGTGACAGTCGCTCTCTCCATGCCATCATGAGATCCTACCGGAGCTCTGTCCACTGTGCCGCACTCGCACCACTCTCAAATGTGCGCGAGGACTTTTGCCTCCAGATCACATAGCGGCAATCTGGCAAGACGGCTCGCCGCCTCGCAGGAGACCGTGCGGTATCCTCGGACCAGCCAGATGGCCATGACCCTTTGGGACACGTTCAAACGGCTGGCTGGTCGGCGCCTCAATGAACGCGCCCGCACCGGTGCCCCGTAAAGGGCTATGGACCACACGAACCCCGCGCAGAGCCTCGGGAAGAGGCGTTTGGACCCCCTAGATTGGTCAAACGTCGGAAAAGCTCCTCGAAGTTCAGCCGGCTGACGAGGATGAGTCCCATGTACTTCATCGTCAACTCGACGCCGATGTAAACCACTCCTACCTTTATTTGGGAACCCGACGGTGGCGCGTTCCGAAGAACATGAAAACACATGACCTCGGATTTGCGCAGGGCCACCTCGAGTCCCAATTGCCGGATCGTCTCGACGATTGTTGCAACCCCGCGTATCATTACTTTAGCCGCCGCCTGGTGAGACTTACCCTGTGCCAGGACCAGCGTGTCATCAGCGTAGCAGACAACGCTGACGCCACTAGGGAGGTCTGCGCGCAGCACCCAGTCGTACCCGATCTCTCGCCGGTTCCATTCTCTCTGGTGACCGGGGCAGATGGCCTGTCCGTCAGATAGGCCTCGACCACTCGACAGAGGTAGATCAGCATCCGGTGATACCGGAGTGCCTCCCTGATGCAACTCCAGGGCAGGGTATTGAAGGCATTGACAATGTCTAGAGACACTGCCAAGATGGCGGGCCCAGGCTACAGCATCCTCCGTCGTGACGACTCGCATGCGCATGATGGCGTCCACCGTAGAGCGCCCCCTGCGGAAACCAAATTGGTTCGCCACTAAATCCGATCCCACTGGCACCAGCCACCCGACGAGGCGGTCTGCAATAATCCTTTCAAAGAGCTTGCCCACATCGTCGAGTAGCACGATGGGCTTGTAAGCAGATGGAGAGTCCGCAGGGTGCCCCGGCTTTTTAATGAGGACCAGTTTCCCCGTTCCAATGAAATGGGACCTGGCGCTCCTCCAAGCATGCACTTAGGAGCCCTCTTAGTCAAGGCCCGAGAGCCTCCAAGGCCAGGACCCGGCGGCTTACCTGGAAACGCCTGGGGCAAAGTCAAAGTCAAAGTCAAATCGTTTATTTCAAATAGGCATATAAAAGGCACTTTTGAACGTCAAAATTTACAAAAAAATAGAATTGATTCTAGTTGCCCCTTCCAAAATGTAGTTTCGTATGGAGAAGAATGGGCAAGAAACTCCACCGTTACTCTTTTAAAAATGTTTTACAATATTATGTATACATAATAATTATATGTGAAGACGATGCACCTAGAATAAAATTCCTATACCACAATAGGTAAATTAATTATGAGATAGATACATGGTGCTCACATATTTACAAATATTGAAAAGTAAATGATGTTTCCAAAATTTCACAAGTAATAATTTAGTGTGGGAGTTAAAGTAGTTACATAATGTAAAAAAACAATGTCATAAAAATTATAAATTATACAATTAAATTAGCAACCAGTTTGATTTTGTCTAGACTCTAGATTGTCCTATGGAGCAGGACCAGCATATTTCCAAGCATTCTTATCTAGCATATAATCCTCTAATTTGTAATATGCTTGTTTACAAAGTGTACTTTTAATATGAGTTTTAAATTTTTCTTTCATTTAATTGAAATATATCACAAGGTATTTTGTTGTAACATTTAACACAGTACCCCATAAAAGATTTATGTACTTTAGATAATCTTAAAAAATGGTTGATCTATTTTATCTTTATTTCTAGTATTAAAATTATGTCTATCACTTATTTTTTTTTAAAGATGTAGTTTTTTTCTCCGTTTCCAGGTAAGCCGTCGGGTCCTGGAGTGGTAGTTTTGGTACTCAGTCTACGTACCGCCACTCTCAGCTCAACCTCGGCCACCTCAGGAGAATCGTCGTCGTCGTCGGTTATGTTGTCTACAGTGGACATCGCACGAGGCGTAGACATGGGCGTAGGAGTATGCTTCCCTCGCGAAGGGAACAGAGCGCTCACCACGCCCTCCACGAGACCCAGTCTTTCTTGTATTTTAATTTCTTTTAACATTTGTGTGCACCAAAAAAGTTAATAAGTAAATTAATAAACTTCACCTGAAACAGTAGCTGTAGCTATTTCAATAATAAGTAGGTACGTATCTAACATTGACGGACTTGTGGCTAAATAATATCAGCCGCATGGGTTGATCGAAGTTTAAACTACGCTTGCTGCGGTCTGTTCGTGGATGGGTGACCATTCATAACTTAACGAAACCCCTCCGTACCTCAGAGTAAGCACGTTAAGCCATTGGTCCCGGCTGTCATTCATACATCTTTGACTGTCGTTACGGGTAGCCAGTAGTTTTAAAGTCTGACAACCAGTCTTACCAAGGGCTATCATGTTACCCAGTTACTGGGTTGTGGAGGTCGGTCACTCCATGTAAAATACTGGAATTCAGCTACCTCCGGTTAGGTAGGAAGCCGACCGCAACGTAATTGGGAAAAGGCTAGGAAGATTGATTAACGTATCTAACATTGAATATTTAATTCTTAATCAGACCGCATTGATACAGATGCTACGAACAATTTAAATAGTTTCATGATTGTTTCGCACTGCGGAATATATCCTAGATAAAATAATTTTTCGAAACTTTCAAAAAATATGTGGCCCTATGCCTATCGGTGTATTGGAGTAGTCAGAGACTCTGTTTCCAGCCTATCATATATCTAAGAACATAATTCATCATTATCGTGGAATTAATACATAAGTACAGTGTTTGCTTTGTTAAGAGCCTGATAAAGGCTATAAAGAAAACTGCATACTTGTGCTGTGAAGTAAGCCCTCCTAAAGGCCTCATTTACGGAGACGCGGGGCGTAGCGCGTCGCGTGTGGCGTGGCATCAAGCGGCGCGTCGGAGGATTTTTCTGTTTACGGAGCGCCGGTGCGTGTAGCGGCACTTATCATCGCACTCGTAAACACAAATATATGGCAATATACAATGTTGTTCATTGAGATGCGAGACAGGAAGAATGGCAAGAATGGAATCCTCAAGTGTATACCGTACCGTACTCAATCAAACCAACTAGTTTTAGGTTAGCGAGAGATGGGAGCGCATGTGTCGCAACTCAGTCATATTCCACAAACTTCTCATGTTCCGTTGCTGTAAACACTGGGCCATTTCTTATAATAAATAATTCACTTTATAACATTGAATTTTCTTCTAAAAAAAATGTTGATCATGTCGCACTCCATTGCGACGGTGACTATGTCTGCGTTGTGCGATTTCCAAATAAGACTGGCAGAAGTTTCCACCGCGGGCATCGAGTCATCGAGAGTTGCCGCTGCGGGCGCCGTCGCGATAAACGCCGCGTGAGATGCGTCGATGCTACCTGCGGGCTCGTCCGCAAAAAACGCTCCATTTCAAGCAAACGCGTGTAAAATCATTTCTCCGTAAACGCACTCATACAACGCCCTATGTTTGAATTCAGTGCGGGCCGCCCATCGGAACGCGCGACACCCCGCGTCTCCGTAAATGAGGCCTTAGAGATGAACTAGCGATGGCACTTATGATAAGTTTGTTTCAATGACAAGTAATCATATAAATATCCCAGTTATTTTGACCGCCATCGTGTTTTCATAAAAATTTATTATACTAAAAAAATAGGGAAAAAGAAAAATAATTGATCATTAACTTATGTATTTTATTCCACCGAAAACGAAAGCGATGATTATAATACATTTTCATTCTCTAAAGGTCGCAATAAACATAAATTACATTTTAGACACAATTCAAAAGGAGATGGATAACGATCCCATATAAGCTTGACCCAGAAATGGACACAAATAAAACAAAATGTAAGTTATGAAGCAATAATTATAGTGTTTCAAAGCCCTGTATATTTTAGTTCGTCGTAAAACTTTGTGATGGGCGGTACACCCTTCCCAAATCTGATGAATTCAAACCTGTCCAAAAAAAAACTGTCGATCGTTGAGGTAAGTCTTTCAACAGATTGAATTTCATTCAAATATAATGACTGTATCACAAATGATTAATTTGCTATGCCCCAGTTTATAGAAAGTTGGATCTCTGTGAAAACAAGCAAAATCAGAGTGGTCCGAGATGCGAGATAAAGGTATTGTTATTGTAGCCGAGGTAAACTGCAATGCGAAGATCCATAGTCCAAGAAAGGCGAAGTCACTCAGAACTGTGAAAAAGATATTCAGAAACACAGCCAATGATATTTTTGAACAAATCTAAAGAATATACAACAAAACATTCATGATGCTGTCACACGCGGCACCACTGCTGCCACACGTTGTACCACAAAATTAGAAATCAGAAAAAATAATGAAATCATCAAATCTTATTACCCGACTAATAAGGAGGGTTATCTTTTTGGCGTATGTCTTTGTAAGGTACATAGCTATGCTCTATGTATGTATGATTCTTTATTCTCACATAGCATCCACATGACGCGTCTGGTATGTCGTTGGGTTTGAGGAGACCGCCCAGCGTAACGTAGTTTACTTTCAATCGCTATCCGAACAATTTTGTAGGAAATTCCTAATCCAATGAGGTTTCACATAAATCAACATGACGGACTTTAGAACCCATGTCATGAAAAAAGTTTTAAGTACGTCAAAATATAGGGTTTCAGCTTTCGCCTTATTTTTATAAGTGTTGGCCGACACAAGTGTGACATATACATTTACCACATAACTTCCTTATGCTTTTTCACAAAATAATATGCTACGAAAAAAAGGCGTCTAGTTTGAAAACTACAGAAATAAGTGACAAAATAACGTTAATACCATTTTACTAAGCTTAAGGGTTTCAAATAATACTCAAATTAAAAATGTGGTCGATGAAAAAAAAATTTTGTACTTTGCCTGATTAAGGGTTAAATAGTTTGTACGACAACAATGTAACGGTGTTTACGTATGCTCTCATATAAACAATGATTATGATTTCATATAAGACATGAGTAAAAGTAGATGTGGCATACCGTCAAACGGGGCTTATAGGGATGTGGGGGTGAATGGAGAGGAAATTTTATAAGGGATTTTAACATTGAAATAATAAAGTTTGTTGCCAAAAAGGACTGTAATGTGTTTACCGTATTATAATTTATGGTTAAGTGCCCTAACTGAACTATATTATTTCAATGTTAAAATCCCTTTTAAATTTTCATTCCGAATCAGCCCTTTTTTTTTTTGGTGGGAAATCATCAAATGACCTCTTCCGCTCTGGGCGGAGCAGAAGGGCGTGTCAGACTCTTACTGACTAAAACCCACCCGTGTTCCTTCAGTTGCCTGTGTGCCAGGGCCATGGTAACTTTCGAACAATCCGCGACCCCGGCAGGCACCAGCCCTATCGGACCTCGTCAATTATGCTGACATCTCTTTGACGTGCGCGTGGAACACAACGCGCCGTCGACCCGGGCCTGGTCCTTACCGGACTGCGAGTTACCCATTGCTCGCCGTCCGCAAGCCCGCGCCTACGGTGGCCGGGAGTCGGCAATTGACTCCCGATGCCCAGGGTGTCTCCTCCTGCGGCGACTAGGGGCGTGAGGGCGCAAAACTAGATATGTGTTCTTTTAATTTGGAGCAAAGTACTAGGAGGTACAACAATGACACACAGGACTTGCAATCTCAACTTGACCATCTGCAAGAGAAACTTAGTTCAATGACTAACAAATATAATACCTCTGAACATCTAATGAGGGAATATGTGTTGGCAATGAATGAGCTGGTCAACTCACAAAAGAACAGCTGTGAGCTTTGCCCTTGCAATAGTAGTTAACTGGTTTAATGTTAATAACCTACTTCTTAACGAGAAAAAAACTAAATGTATTAAGTTTACGATACCTCATGTTAGACAAGTAGAAACTAGTGTTCTCATAAAGGGTGAAGTGCTGAAACCCGAAAATACCACAGTTTTCTTAGGCATAACTTTGGATACCAAGCTTCAATGGGGCCCCCACATAGATAAATTGTCAAAAAAGCTTAGCTCTGCAGCATACGCCGTTAGAAAAATTCGTGGTTTAACTGATTTAGAGACAGCCCGTTTAGTATACTTTAGTTATTTTCATAGTGTGATGTCGTACGGTATTCTGTTGTGGGGAAATGCCGCCGATATCCAGACAATTTTCGTTTTACAAAAAAGGGCAATTCGTTCTATCTATAAATTAAGTCCCAGACACTCCCTCAGAGATAAATTTAAAGAGATTAATATAATTACTGTGCCTTCTCAGTATATTTATGAAAATCTTTTGTATGCACATAAAAATATTAATCTGTTTAAAAAATACAGTGATATCCACAATATAAATACTAGAAACAAACACAAATTTATTGTTCCTACAACCAGGCTCAAGAAAATAGGTGGCTCGTTTAGATGCCAATGTATACGTTTTTATAATAAACTTCCTAGCGACATTCAAGATTTAAGCTTTAATAAATTCAAATCTTTTATAAAACGGAAACTATGCCAGAAAGCCTATTATACTGTGAAAGACTATATTGAGGACAAAAAGGCTTGGGATTGAGCTGCTCCAATAAATTTACACGGTGAATGTTGATTTTAATTTGCTAGCTATTTTAGACATGAATATTTACTGTAAAAAGTATTATATTTTTTTCATTATTGAGAATATGAGGACTATGTGGGTCATTGTTTCAGTTATATTCTTGATCTGGCAGTTTAAGTAGTTTATGCGGCCTACCCAAATGTCCTTTCTTTGGTATTGTTCGTCGAATCGTTGAGCTCCTTAAGTTCTGAGTTGAGCTGCACGGTTACTGACAAATGCGTGCACTGACTGGACAGGTCCACTTAATCTGTGTGGTTCTTTCCTCAAAAGACCATTTCAGACACCAATCTACATGGTTCTCAAACATTATGTCCGATTTTTTTTATATACACATTGACATTGTTGAATTTTATATACACAATGACATGAGTATTTACTTGTAAAGTAGTATGTTATTTTAATTATTGTGAATGTGAGGATTATGTGGGTCATTGCTTTTTTTTTTCGCAGTTAATTTTGTTCATGATCTGGCAGATTGAGTAATTTATGTGGCCTACCCAAATGTCCTTTCTTTGGTATTGTTCGTCGAATCGTTGAGCTCCTTAAGTCCTGACTTCCTGAGTTGAGCTGCACGATTACTGACAAATGCGTGCACTGACTGGACAGGTCCACTCAATCTGTGTGGTTCTTTCCTCAAAAGACCATTTCAGATACCAATCTACATGGTCTTCACATGATCTGACCAAGATTATGTCTGGACTTTAAAAGAGACTGTGACCTCTGAGTTTGTTTCGGCCTTTCTTCTCAGAGTAGTCAGATAGGAAACGCCGACCTCATCTAGTTTAAAAATATGATTGACGTGTAAAAGTGTTTGTACAAACCTACTTACAGAAATAAAATCATTTATGATTTATTATCATTTATCATTTATCATTAAACACCATCCATTGTACCTACACCGGACCATTCATTGTCAACATGCAATACCATCTTACCGCATCCTTGTGTTGATTTGACAGTTACTTCTATTATTAGTTCCATTAAACAATGTAAACGAATTGTAATTATTGATATAGTATTATTTTGTGATGAGATTGGGAAGGCCACTTGTTGACAGATGAATTTCCAGGACACTCAATAATAAATTACTGTATGCCTGGTTGTTCTTTAATTGATATTATGAAAGAGATTATAAAATGTAACTTTAAGCAAGAAACAACATTATTAATTTTTATGGGAAATAGGGGAAATGTAAACAAAGGAGAATTGCTCCAATATCATAGAACATTGTGCAACCTTAATTTAAGAAAAATTGTGTTGTTTACATTTCCTTATAGTAACAGTTTGCCACAGGAAGAAAATAACCTACGATTTGACATTAACATGACATTGCACAATTTGACATATAATGATAATCTGTTCCATTTAATTGATACTAACAATTATGTTGGTAATAATTTGTATTTGACGAAAGATAGGTATAATATTGTTAAATACTATCTCTCTAACTATCACAGAAGACAGATAGCTGTGTCGCTATCATATTTTTTTTCTTTATCAGCCAAAAACTTGGCTAAACAAATTGCTTCTTTTGAGCAATGCAATAACTTGTTAATCAATTCTGCCAATAATTTGGTCAAAATTAATGACATTGATCATCATTTAAATTAGAAATTAGGACAATAGAGGCAACCTCTTGCAAAAATGTAACAAAGGCAAATAATAAATCAAATGGAAGCGTAAAAAAATTAAATAGTATCAACCTGGTGCATCAAAACATTCAAGGGTTTTTGAAGAAAGATTTAGAAGTAGAATTATTCCTGAATTATAGCAATATAGATATTCTTTGTGTGACAGAACATTGGCTTAAAAGCCACCAGTTCATGTTCAATTTTAGTAATCACCAGGTTGGTAGTTCGTTCAGCAGAGTAAATGCTATACATGGTGGCTCATTAATTATAGTAAATAACAAACTAAAATTTAAAGACCGCAAGGATATTGTGAGCCTATCTGTTGAGCGGACAATTGAAATAGCCTGTATAGAATTGGAGCAGTTCATTATATTAAGTGTGTACAGACCACCTTCAGGATTGTATGATTGTTTTGAAAAGGTTATGGATGAAGTGTTGCACAAAATTTGTAATACAAACAAGTCTATCATAACTTGTGGTGATTTTAATGTTAATTTGTTAGAAAATTCTGGGTTAAGTACTAAAATTATAAGTTTGTTTCAGTCATACAATCTTGCTAACCAATTTTTGGAGCCCACTAGAATAACTCCCACTAGTGCCACATGCCTAGATAACATTTACACAGATGTTACACCAACCCATAAAGAAATGATTAATTTAATAGACTCTGATCATTGCGGACAATTGATCATTATTCCTAATATTAACAAAAAAGTTATTAAAAAAGATATCACTGTTACCTCAAAAACTAGTAATCGCTTGGAAACATTTAAAACTAAACTTTTAAGTAAATTACCATTTTTGTCGACTAATGATGACCCTAATGAACAATATAATGATTTTTTTAATATGTATTGCACACAATTTGATAACACATTTATTCCAAAGACTTTCTCGGTGAATAGTAACGCTTCATTCAGTGACTGGGCCACCATTGGTATACATAAAAGTAGAAAACGACTTTATGAATTATATGATGAACGGACTTGTATAAACACTGCTGAATTTAATTTATATGTTAAGAATTATTCAAAATTATTTAAAAGAGTTTGCAGTATGGCCAAGTCACGTTATTTGAGTTCAAAAATTAAAAATAGTAGTAATGTAATTAAAATGACATGGAGTATCATTAACAGCGAAACGGGAAGGTCATGCAACCGCTGTAGTAACTACACGCTTGATATTGATGACAATATAATTAATTCAGATTCCCAAGTCGCCGCGGCCTTTGAAAATTTCTTTACTGATGTTCCCGTATCCACTACTAAATCTCTAAACTCATCACCCACTGCTGCAGAGTCTTTACTTAAGGAAAACGTTCCTGTATGTGATTCTGAATTTCATTTCAAATATGTCACCTGCAAAGATATAATTAAAACCTTTCACACATTAAATGTTAAAAAGACCGCAGATCTATGGGGTAATTCTGTGGACGTTGCTAAGTCCATAATAAACATTGTAGCACCTACTTTAGCTGTTATTTTTAATAATTGTATTGATCGTGGTGAGTTTCCTGATCTTATGAAAAACAGTAAAATAATACCGTTATTTAAATCGGGTAGTACATCAGACCCTACTAATTATAGACCTATTTCAGTACTACCTACCTTTAGTAAAATTTTTGAAAAACTTATTTTGAATCAAATGCAAGGATTTTTTAATAATCACAAATTACTGCATAACAAACAGTTCGGTTTTACGAGGGGTCGTTCGACTACTGATGCCGGAGTTGAACTTTTAGGACATGTTTATGATGCATGGGAGGACAAATGCGATGCTTTGGGATTTTTTTGCGATTTGTCCAAGGCGTTCGATTGTGTTCTTCATGAAACATTGATCAGGAAACTGCACCACTACGGAACCCGAAACGCCTCTCTGGATCTTCTTACTTCTTACCTAAGTGATAGGATTCAGAGAGTTGATGTTAATGGAAAAATATCACCCGGATCGGTAGTAAGAATGGGGGTCCCCCAGGGCTCAATTCTTGGGCCATTTTTATTTCTTATTTATATAAATGACTTGCCTTACCTCATAAAGGATAAACATGATATAGTGTTATTTGCAGACGACACTTCACTTTTATTTAAACTGAAACGTCAGCAGCTGATTACTGACAATGTAAATAGCGCCCTTGCAATAGTAGTTAACTGGTTTAATGTTAATAACCTACTTCTTAACGAGAAAAAAACTAAATGTATTAAGTTTACGATACCTAATGTTAGACAAGTAGAAACTAGTGTTCTCATAAAGGGTGAAGTGCTGAAACCCGAAAATACCACAGTTTTCTTAGGCATAACTTTGGATACCAAGCTTCAATGGGGGCCCCAAATAGATAAATTGTCAAAAAAGCTTAGCTCTGCAGCATACGCCGTTAGAAAAATTCGTGGTTTAACTGATTTAGAGACAGCCCGTTTAGTATACTTTAGTTATTTTCATAGTGTGATGTCGTACGGTATTCTGTTGTGGGGAAATGCCGCCGATATCCAGACAATTTTCGTTTTACAAAAAAGGGCAATTCGTTCTATCTATAAATTAAGTCCCAGACACTCCCTCAGAGATAAATTTAAAGAGATTAATATAATTACTGTGCCTTCTCAGTATATTTATGAAAATCTTTTGTATGCACATAAAAATATTAATCTGTTTAAAAAATACAGTGATATCCACAATATAAATACTAGAAACAAACACAAATTTATTGTTCCTACAACCAGGCTCAAGAAAATAGGTGGCTCGTTTAGATGCCAATGTATACTTTTTTATAATAAACTTCCTAGCCACATTCAAGATCTAAGCTTTAATAAATTCAAATCTTTTATAAAACGGAAACTATGCCAGAAAGCCTATTATACTGTGAAAGACTATATTGAGGACAAAAAGGCTTGGGATTGAGCTGCTCCAATAAATTTACACGGTGAATGTTGATTTTAATTTGCTAGCTATTTTAGACATGAATATTTACTGTAAAAAGTATTATATTATTTTCATTATTGAGAATATGAGGACTATGTGGGTCATTGTTTCAGTTATATTCTTGATCTGGCAGTTTAAGTAGTTTATGCGGCCTACCCAAATGTCCTTTCTTTGGTATTGTTCGTCGAATCGTTGAGCTCCTTAAGTTCTGAGTTGAGCTGCACGGTTACTGACAAATGCGTGCGCTGACTGGACAGGTCCACTTAATCTGTGTGGTTCTTTCCTCAAAAGACCATTTCAGACACCAATCTACATGGTTCTCAAACATTATGTCCGATTTTTTTATATACACATTGACATTGTTGAATTTTATATACACAATGACATGAGTATTTACTTGTAAAGTAGTATGTTATTTTAATTATTGTGAATGTGAGGATTATGTGGGTCATTGCTTTTTTTTTCGCAGTTAATTTTGATCATGATCTGGCAGATTGAGTAATTTATGTGGCCTACCCAAATGTCCTTTCTTTGGTATTGTTCGTCGAATCGTTGAGTTCCTTAAGTTCTGACTTCCTGAGTTGAGCTGCACGATTACTGACAAATGCGTGCACTGACTGGACAGGTCCACTCAATCTGTGTGGTTCTTTCCTCAAAAGACCATTTCAGATACCAATCTACATGGTCTTCACATGATCTGACCAAGATTATGTCTGGACTTTAAAAGAGACTGTGACCTCTGAGTTTGTTTCGGCCTTTCTTCTCAGAGTAGTCAGATAGGAAACGCCGACCTCATCTAGTTTAAAAATATGATTGACGTGTAAAAGTGTTTGTACAAACCTACTTACAGAAATAAAATAATTTATCATTTATCATTTATCATTTATCATTTAATGATTGCCTCTCCCTCACGCGCTCCGCCTTCTCCTTTGCGAGCATTACTGCTTCGCAGAAGGAGTTGACTGCTGCCCATTCCCTCTCGCTCCGAATCATGGCTTGAACCAGGGCCGTACGCGAGAGATTGCCGCCGCCGATCGCCGTCCGAATCACCCCTGTATTCCTATTCACCCTGGTTGACGTACATTTTAATTTCCGTTGGAAAATTCCCACTTGATATAACTTTTAGGACGTTAATTAATGCGGCACACTTAAAACACGTGAAAGCTGATTGTATTGATACATTATGTATGCTATGAGGCAAAATTATACCACCAATAGAGTAATTTTTTTACGTAACAACCCAAAAAGGTTTAATGTCACAGCAACATTATCATGAGATCCTACGGATGATCTAGTGATTAAGACTGATTAAGAATTAAGTTTTGTCTGTTATTTCGTGTGCCATAACCTAGGTCCAATAAATGTACTTTCTTTCATTTTTTGATTAGAATAAGACATTTTCATGTTCCTGTGGAAATGTCACGATTTTCCTCCACCCTGGAGCGGGTGAAGGGTCTGTCAAACTATGACAGACTAAAAGCACACGGTGTTTTCCCAACTATCTCCTGCCTAGGAGCGATAATAATACCAGTTTATTATTGTCCCAATGCAGGGTAAAGGCCTCATCTTATACAGAGAAGACATTCATCACCACGCTTGCTGAAGGCGGATTGGCGATTTGTTAATAAAATATGTAAGTCCAGGTTTTCTCACAGCGGTGCTTTGTTCATGTCAGTGATATTCAACTTATTCTCAGAAATAACATACGAATTAAAAGGGACATTTTCAGTACCGATCGATACCGTTCGCCTATTCATCTTATCTAACATCCGGCTGATTTTCAATTGGGCCACACTATTGACGCAGTTTTTGACTCGAAACTACAGTTGACAGTTTTTGGCTTGGACTTTTTTTACCAGACTACGGCAAAGCCAAAGGAGGGTTATGATTTTGCCTACTATATTTTCTAGCCCATCTTAAAAAACATTCATATCTGTTACAAATTATGATGCGGGTACTAAAATTGGGGTAATATCACAAACCCCACATAACGAAACGTATGAAATAACCTAGGTAATCAATACAAGGAAGCAACTACATAATCATTCGGTAAATAATGCCTATTGTTATTATTCAATTAGGCAAACGTCATCACTGTTTAAAAAAAATGCTGGGTTTTTTTTTTCGTTCATTAAAATTCACAGGTCACAAGTCACAAGGCCTTTCATTCAAAACACTGACACGGTTACTTATTTTACTTTTGACAGAGCATTTTATAGCTAAAACACCGACATATTTAAAGATATTAAATGCAAATCAATTACTCGAACTACCTGATGTAATGAAGTTAAGCGCGTGAAGTTGGTTTCGGTTGACGAAGTAATTTTACAACTCGGTGTAAAAAAAATACTATTATATTGTTTTGATTTTGTCTCTGGTCCAATTACACTACGTGCTATTGAATATAACACGCCGAGGGTGGAGGATATTTTTGCCGAATGAGACACCGAAGTTATTGATAGCAATTAACGTAATTAATATTAGTAATGGTCATAAAATTACCTTGCAACCGGAGCGTGGCGCGAGTGACGATTACAGACGATATAATAAGTATAAAATAGGTGATTAACTAGAATCAAAAGTCATGACTGGCCTTGAATCTTTACTGCTCAATTATTCTGATTATTCTTCGGGTACTTATTGAATATAAAATGCCATCAAAAACATAACTTGTAAAAAAAACAAGTCTCGCAACTCCGTTCATCTATCGTAAAAAGTTGTGAGATCCATGTAATACCAAGTTGGTCAATTTATTCAGTCCCTACTTACGGGTCCTTTTGTCTTAAGTTATTACGTAATTAGCTAACCTAGCAACATCATAAAGTGACCATATCAATATTAAAAATATTTTATGTTTTAAATAAATTCATTGACTTGGCCATCGCATGAAAACACAATGTATTTTTTTTATTTATTTATTAAAAATACAATGTATCTCACAAGTAATACATATTATATATAATTAGATTGTTTAGTGTGATTTTAAGAGGAAGTGTTTTTTAACCAGAATGTTAAAAGTGGACAAAGATTGAGAACGCCTTATCGACACGGGCAAGGTATTCCATAACTGTACCTACTGCTTGAACTTTAAAAGACTTGTCATAAAAACTGGTTGAATGCATCGGCATCTCTAGTCTTAAGTTTTCCGATGCCCTCAGGTATCTATTATGTGTGTCATGAAGGAACTTGAAATGTTCTTTAAGATAAGAGGGGGTTTTAGGGTTGAACAGAATACGGTAGAGCTGAAACAAGATATGAGAATTCCAGCGAAGACGTATGGGAAGCCACTTGAGCTTTGTACGTAATTCAGAAATGTGATCATTTTTGCGCAGGCCAAATATAAATCTTATGCAAAACTTTTGAAGTCACTCAAGTTTATCTAGTTGCGCCTCAGTGAGATTGAGATAATTGACATCAGCGTAGTCAAAGATGGGAACTAAAAGGGATCGCGCACGCACCTATTTCTTTGTTGTTATCACTTGCGCGTAGCTACGGTACCAACGGCCCAACGTGTATGTATATACCATTGGGTTGACTCGCTGCGCGCAATAGCTAACGATGTGTGGTTCTTAATTTTACGCGATGATTGAAATTAAGAAATATCATGTATATGCGACTTGTGATGCGACTACTATGCCGGGCAGCAGTCCGTGGAGTGATCTAGTAGTACGAGATTTAGAAGGGACACAAGACCAAGAGAAAAATAATGTGCAAATGCAGGACGAAACTAGGTCGGAGAAGAGGAAAGGAGATGATGATGATACCGAATGGACTGAGGTGAAACCAAAAGAAAAAAAGAAGTACAAGCTTCAGATAGATAAAATAGAGATGTACATATCATATAGTGAGCAATTGCCTAAATAATTTGCTTTCGCCAGATTATTTAGAGATAACGGCATTACCGATACTCTAAGGGTGAAATATATGAACCCATACAAAGTCCACCTCGATATGCAGAGTGAAGTCAGCGCAGAGAGATTAGAGAACTGTAAACAATTACTTGAGAAGGGCTGGCGTATACAACGCCCTATGGAAAATAGTATATCATATGGTGTTATAAGAGATGTGGATTTGGATCTAACCGATGAGGAGACACAAAATACAATAGCGTGCCCAAAACCAGCCCAATTGGTGTCAATATTTCGACTCAACCGACGTAATTCGAAGGAAGGCTGGTCACGAAGTGAAACAGTTCGTTTATGTTTTAAGGGCTGTTTTTTACCACCATAATATTATATCTGTTGATGGTTTGGGAATTAAAGTGGATCCATACATCTTTCCTGTATCACAGTATACGCAGTGCTGGAAGTTGGGTCATCCAACTAAAAGATGTCCATCAAACAAAGTTGTCTGTCCGAAATGCGGAAAAAATCATAGTAACTGCGATACTACGTTATTTAAATGTGTCACACATGGCTTTATACAAAGGTTGCCCTGCATTCCTCAAAGAAAAAAGGTTAAGAGACATTATGGCGGAGTTTAATTGAACGTATAGAAAGGCCCTCACTATTTATATAGCACCTAATTCACCAGCAGATGTTGCCCCTAAGATGTCATTTAATAAACCGTTTTCTCCGTTAGTTCCCAAATCACCGCTTGTAGAAGATACGTCATCGATACCCCGTAAATCTGCACCTGACGTTGAGATTATAATGACAAAAGCACAAATACACAAAGCGGCGCAGGTCAAACAAGCCTCACTGCTTCTAGTCGATCGGAATACGAGTTCTTTTTAAATCCAGAGCCACAGGATATCAACAAACCAGAGGTGTTGTTTGAAGAAGTTGAAGAAAAGAGAGAAAGAGAAGTGAAGTTTGGAGAATTAATTAAAAGACTGAAGGAAATAATCTTTTTGAAAAATAACATCTATTATAACTAAGGTTACAAGTATTATAAAGCGTTGCAACGAATGGATAAGATTTTAGTTTATTGCGAAAGTACTGGACAGTCTGCTTGACCACCAACTGGGCAAGCATATTAAGCTCCATGACGCACAATTTGGTTTTCGATCTGGTTTGTCAACGGAAATTGCTATCATGTGTCTTAAGCAGACTGTTCAATATTATAGTGATCGAAAAACACCCGTTTTTGCGTGCTTTCTCGATCTCTCAAAAGCTTTCGACCTGGTGTCATATGACAAACTATGGCGCGAGCTCGAAAGTGAGACAGATTGCAGTCCGGAAGTTATATCTATTTTTAGGTATTGGTACAACAACCAGAAAAATAGTGTCAGATGGGCAGGCTCTTTCTCGGATGTGTACAGGTTGCAGTGGGGGGTGAGACAGGGTGGACTGACTTCACCAAAGCTCTTCAACCTGTACATTAACCGACTTGTCGGTGAACTCAGCAGTGCCAGTGTCGGGTGCTACATAGACGGCGTCTGTCTCAACAATATAAGTTACGCAGATGATATGGTACTGCTGAGTCCATCGATCGGGGGTTTGCGTAAGTTGGTACGGATTTCTGAGTCCTATGCGGAGGCCCATGGGCTCAGATACAACGCGAAGAAAAGTGAACTCCTGAAAGGGCGAAAGGACAGGACAGGACAGGAGGGTGAAAGGGCGGGGCAAAAATTACGTGACTGTACCTACAGTCACCTTAGATGGTACCCCCTTAAACAGAGTCGCCCAATTCAAGTATCTGGGCCACTGTGTTTCCGCAGACCTAAAGAATAACGCGGATGTGGAAAGGGCACGTAGGGCGTTGGCTGTCCGGTGTAATATGTTGGCCCGCAGGTTCGGGCGTAGCAGTAATCAAGTGAAAGTGACTCTTTTTAAGTGTTACTGCCAAACACTTTACACGTGCAGCTTGTGCGTTAACTACACACTTGGGTCATATAACGCCCTACGTGTTCAATACAACAACGCGTTTAGGGTGCTGCTGGCGCTGTCAAGATTCTGCAGTGCTTCAACTATGTTCGCAGAAACCCACACTGATGGGTTTGATATGAAGGCCATGGATTAGCCCAAGGTGACCCTTTGTCACCGATGCTTTTTAACATAGTAACATCAAGTATCTGTGCAAATGTTATGAGCAAAGGAATTTTGATATCCCAGTACGCTGACGATTTTGTTCTGTATTCAGTAGGTAAGAACATACGACAAAATCGTATCTATCGTACAAAATGCATTAAATATGTTAGTTAAATTACTTTCAAACATAGGCTTAGAAGTTTCACCTTCAAAGAGTAAAGTATGCGTTTTTAAGAGAGGGTATAAAAGAGAATGTATTCATCTGTCAATAAATGAAACATCGCTTCAAGTAGTAGATAATATTAAGTACTTAGGGACGTGGCTAGACCGCTCGCTTACCTCTACATGCGGGGCTCTGTAGAGTGTCGACAGATTTTTTCCTCTGCTTTTCGTGCGAACTAAATGAGTATTTCAATTAATAATAATCAACTCGGAGGCGGCGGTGATGCTCGCCACACCCCACGTCAGTTGTTTCCACGGGGCGAAAAGCGAGCGGCAGAATGTCGCTTAGCTACGCTGAATGTGCAGGGAGGTATAAAAGATAAGATGGATGATGTAGGCGACGCGAGTACATAATATTAATTTGTAAATTGACTTATTTTAGCGGAACGTAAATCTTACTATTTTACCTCTAATGTACATGTCATAGTGATTTTGAATTTTAATAATAAACAGTGGAGCGCGGTCAAGAAGGCGTACACGTTTAGAGGGGCGCGGGGGTATTCGGGGTTCGCAGCGCTCGCGCCAAGGACAACGCGGCCGCGCGTTCGGCGGCGCGCCAGTCGGTTAGAAACCTATCAAACGAGAGCACGTACACGCCTTTTTCACCCCGCTTGCACGCAATTAAGCCTGAATATTCTTTTACTGGTCCACCCTTTACATCAATGGTCCTTCGAGCCGGATCTGAACCAGCGACCTATGGATCCATTGATGTAAAGGGTGGACCAGTAAAAGAATATTCAGGCTTAATTGCGTGCAAGCGGGGTGAAAAAGGCGTGTACGTGCTCTCGTTTGATAGGTTTCTAACCGACTGGCGCGCCGCCGAACGCGCGGCCGCGTTGTCCTTGGCGCGAGCGCTGCGAACCCCGAATACCCCCGCGCCCCTCTAAACGTGTACGCCTTCTTGACCGCGCTCCACTGTTTATTATTAAAATTCAAAATCACTATGACATGTACATTAGAGGTAAAATAGTAAGATTTACGTTCCGCTAAAATAAGTCAATTTACAAATTAATATTATGTACTCGCGTCGCCTACATTCCCCTCCCCAGTGCGGACGCAGCACTCATCACCCATCGCGATTCGTGCGACGCGTGCCGCGGTCCTCCGCAGCACCCCCGTTCTCGTTTTAATATCAACGACTCTGATACGTCCGTCTTTTCCTGGCAATACATCTTGAATGACGCCTCTCGGCCACGTATTTCTAGGGGAATTGGGGTCGACAACCAGTGCGAGATCTCCCACTTTCAAAGGTCTCTGCTCTTCGTTCCACTTCTGCCTGGGTCGCATGTCCGGAAGAACCTCACGAACCCAGCGTCTCCAGTACATATCAGCCAGCCTCTGCGATATGCGCCACTGCTTCCTCAGGTATAAGTCGGAGTCATTGTAGGTACCAAGGACCGGTAAGTTTGAAGCCGCACCCAGTAAGAAATGGTTGGGTGTCAATGACTCATCAGTGTTTGGTTCCACCGACACATGCGTAAGTGGACGGCTATTCACAATGTGCTCCACCTCGGCCATCAATGTGTGCAGTGTCTCGTAACGTGGTGCTCGTTCCTTTAAAATCACTTTCAGCGAACACTTGATGCTCCTGATTAATCTTTCCCACGCCCCTCCCCAGTGAGGACTAGCGGGGGGGATGAATGTCCATGTTGTGGTCAAACTATAGTTGAGAGCTTCTTTCTTTAATTGTTCCTCGTCCAACTCTAGGATACATTTTCTAAGCTCCTTGTCAGCGCCTCTCAAATTAGTGCCGTTATCTGAGTATAGATGTCGCGGCCAGCCTCGCCTCGCCGCCATCCGTCGGAGAGCCATGATGAGAGCATCAGTTGTCAGGCTAGAAACAAGCTCAATATGTACCGCCCTGACGGTTAGGCAGGTGAAAATCACGCCGTATACCTTCTCCTTGCGGCGGCCAGTAGTTATCTCCATGGGGCCAAATAGATCAACCCCCGTGAAAGTGAAGGGACGCTGATGATGGGCCATTCGCGCTTCCGGTAAGTCACCCATTCTAGGTGGATGAGGTTGTGCCTTTTTGATTCTACATAACATGCATTTTGAAGTAATGTATTTTACCGTTGGTCTTATTCGAACAATCCAGTATTTTTGTTTGTTGGGGTTATCGACCCCGAAATGCGGTAGGTACCAAGTTCTTTTTACGTTTTCTTTGGTTTCAATTTGCGAAGCGTAATCATTAGTGAGTAGATGAGCAATTCTTTCTTGGTATCGAGTAGCATAGCCATCACTGGACTTCATCTTCTTCTCAACTCCACATAGTCTTCTCATTGCATTGGTGCGCGAGTCGGGCATGGTGGACTTTAGATCTTTCCACGGTAGTCCAACATACCACCTCCCGTCTTTTAATTTAGAGGAGCGTTCCAGGTGTTCCCAAGCTCGCGCGTCGTCTGCGTTTTGTCTAGGTTTATTAGAGATACCTAGTGACTCTAAAGAATAGGACCGGCGTATGTCTTCATGTATGTCGCTTAGGATACGCTCAGTTTCTGATGGTTCACTGTGTTGGTCTTCTTCATTTATGAATAGTGTAGATTGCAGAATCGGCGTCGCTTTCTGTATGTCAAGCGACGACGCGCGCACGCAGCCATGTACGCACCACCCTAATGGAGTACGCGTGATGTATGGCTCGGTCATTTTGCCTTTTATTATTTCCAACGGTAAAAGCAAATGATAGTTATCTTGCCCTATCAATATTTCTGGTTTACATTGTCCGCCACTTATCACACTTTTTATTTCAGGTCTCAGTTCGTAATCGTTGAAGTTCACTGAAGTTTGGTTTTGCACAGGTAAGTTTAGATTTTTAACACTACGCGCTTTTATTGTAAACTTGTTGTTGTCCTCAATGTTAGATAAGTTTAAGTTTATAATCTCACTATCGCACACTAGTTCGGTATTGTCCCACGCGCCGCACACACGCATAGATTGCTTGTAGCCGTGCAGTCCTAAGCGCGACGCTAGCTCGGCGCTTATCAGTGTCACTGTCGAGCCATCGTCCAGAAGTGCAACACTGCGCGACGTTCCTTTTGGTCCGTGAATTAAAATAGGCACCGTTTTTAACAACACTTTGTTGCATTTGTTTATGTATGTTACGGTTTCCACAGATGTATCAGTCTCTGGCGGTTTACTTTCATTTTCACTAGTTGACGGCACTTTTACAATGGTCCGACATTACAAAGATCCGATTTTACAAAGGACAGGACAGGACAGGAGGGTGAAAGGGCGGGGCAAAAATTACGTGACTGTACCTACAGTCACCTTAGATGGTACCCCCTTAAACAGAGTCGCCCAATTCAAGTATCTGGGCCACTGTGTTTCCGCAGACCTAAAGAATAACGCGGATGTGGAAAGGGCACGTAGGGCGTTGGCTGTCCGGTGTAATATGTTGGCCCGCAGGTTCGGGCGTAGCAGTAATCAAGTGAAAGTGACTCTTTTTAAGTGTTACTGCCAAACACTTTACACGTGCAGCTTGTGCGTTAACTACACACTTGGGTCATATAACGCCCTACGTGTTCAATACAACAACGCGTTTAGGGTGCTGCTGGCGCTGTCAAGATTCTGCAGTGCTTCAACTATGTTCGCAGAAACCCACACTGATGGGTTTGATATGAAGGCCATGGATTAGCCCAAGGTGACCCTTTGTCACCGATGCTTTTTAACATAGTAACATCAAGTATCTGTGCAAATGTTATGAGCAAAGGAATTTTGATATCCCAGTACGCTGACGATTTTGTTCTGTATTCAGTAGGTAAGAACATACGACAAAATCGTATCTATCGTACAAAATGCATTAAATATGTTAGTTAAATTACTTTCAAACATAGGCTTAGAAGTTTCACCTTCAAAGCGTAAAGTATGCGTTTTTAAGAGAGGGTATAAAAGAGAATGTATTCATCTGTCAATAAATGAAACATCGCTTCAAGTAGTAGATAATATTAAGTACTTAGGGACGTGGCTAGACCGCTCGCTTACCTCTACATGCGGGGCTCTGTAGAGTGTCGACAGATTTTTTCCTCTGCTTTTCGTGCGAACTAAATGAGTATTTCAATTAATAATAATCAACTCGGAGGCGGCGGTGATGCTCGCCACACCCCACGTCAGTTGTTTCCACGGGGCGAAAAGCGAGCGGCAGAATGTCGCTTAGCTACGCTGAATGTGCAGGGAGGTATAAAAGATAAGATGGATGAGGTGTGTGAGATGGTGAAGGATAAAAGGATAGATGTGCTTTGTGTGAATGAGACGAAAAGAAAGGGAGTGGACATATCTAAACACGGTTCTCTGACCGCTATCTGGTCCGGTGTTCAAGAGACACATAGGGCCTGTCAGGGTGTGGAGGTGGTCCTCTCCGAGCGGATGATGAAATGTGTGAAAGATTATATTTGTGTGAGTCCCAGGATTCTATGGGTAACAACAAAAGTGGGCCTAAACCCTATCTTTATTTTGTGCGTTTATGCACCCGATATGGGAAGCTCGCCTTCAAAGAGGGATGAATTTTGGGGCAGTTTAAGGGATTTAGTGAATGGATGTAGGGCAAACGAGAAGATTGTTATGCTTGGAGACTTCAATGGTTGGGTTGGTGTGAAGAGGAATGGGTACGAAAAAGTATTAGGTGCGTATGGGGATGATAGAGTGAATGAGAATGGGATGAGTTTACTAGATATATATCTAGAGGAGAATTTGTCTGTTATGAACACTATGTTTAATCATAGAAAGGTTCACAGGTATGCGTGGGAAAGACAAGACAGCAGAAGTATGATCGACTTTGTGATTGTGGATGAAAGATTAAAGTGTAAAGTTACAGATACTAGAGCATATCGGGGAGTAAATGTAGGGACTGATCATTATCTGGTTATGTGTCGGATGGATGGTCTGTTCAGGCATTGGCGTCATCGAGTTCGAGTTCCTGTGACTGCTCTAGAAATAATAAAAGTAGACATACTGCAAGAATTAAAAGTAAAAGAGGAATATAAGAGGGAAGTAAAAATGAAGACGGATAAAATATTTGATGATACGAATGACTACAGCCTAGAAGAAGTATGGGATATAGCAAGAAATTGTATGGTGCAAGTAGCCACAAAAGTATGTGGTCTGGCGCAGAGAAAAGGTGGTAGTAGAACGAATGATTCTTGGGTAGATGGTGAAGTTAAAGAGGTTGTTAGGAAGAAAAAAGAGGCCTGGCTTAATGTGTTAGCCTGTAAGGCCCAGAATAGGAGGAATCAGGCAACGAATGTGACAGATGATTTGGAAAAAGTGAAGAAGAGATACTCCGAAATGAAAACGAAAGTGAAAGAGATGGTGAAAATGAAAAAAAGGTAGAAAAAGAAGAAAGTATAACAGGAAGTTCTCTGATAACTTCAGGGCCAATGTTAAGCTGTTCTGGAAACAGGTAAGATTGGCTCACGGAGTTACAGGAACATCGAGTATGAATGTTATAAGAGCAGCAGATGGATGTTTACTAAGCGAAGAATGTAAGGTCTTGGAACGCTGGAAAGGATATTTTGAAAGTTTATTTAGTTGTCAGATAGTGTGCAAGGAGTGGGTAACTGGGCAGACGCCAGTTCTGAAGACCCAAGCTCAGATGTAGATGAAGAGAATGAAATAGAAATAGATGAAATCGTAAGAGCGCTGAAAGGGATGAAAGTTGGGAAAGCTGCAGGGTACGACAGAGTGTCTGCTGAAATGCTGAAAGGAGGTGACGGGGTGGTAGCAAGCCTGTTGTTCCGGATCTTTAATATGTGTTGGAGATATGGCCGTGTGCCGGATGATTGGTGTAAGGCTGTAATCATACCACTATATAAGGGAAAAGGTTCTCAACAGGAATGTAAAAACTACCGCGGCATTAGTCTTTTGAGTGTTGTCGGCAAACTATATGCGAAGATTTTAATAAATAGGGTGATAAGAGTGACAGGTGAGAAAATATGGGATGTGCAGGCAGGATTTAAAGAGGGAATGGGATGTATGGATCAGATCTTCTCCCTAAGGTGCATAGCCGAAAAACAAAACATCTGGCAAAGCAGAAGAAAGTCTACTGTGCTTTCGTGGACTTGGAGAAGGCCTATGACAGTGTGTGGAGGGAAGAACTGTGGTCGATACTATCCTTGTACGGTGTAGACTGGCGCTTAGTACGGGCACTGAAATCTTTATACAAGGATTCCACTGCTTGTGTTAGGATAAATGGGCCATACACGAACTGGTTTTGCTTCTCGAGGGGTGTTAGACAGGGTTGTGTAGCATCACCATGGCTGTTCAACTTGTACATGGATAGTTGTCTGACTGATTTGAAAGAGGGTGAGTATGGGTTGACGATGAATGAGTTGCCTGTCAAATGCCTTCTCTACGCAGATGATCAAGTTCTACTTGCATCGTCAGCGGAAGGGTTGCAAGACATGGTGACTGTGATGGATGAATCATATAAAATGAAAGGGATGAATATAAATGTGAATAAGACGAAGGTCATGGTGTTTGAAAGAGAAGAGGATGTATCGGTATGTGATGTGAAATTAAATGATAAGTGTGTGGAGCAAGTAAGTGAGTTCGTATATTTGGGGAGTCTATTTACAAGGGATGGAAAGATTGATGGAGATGTGGAAAGAAGGGTAAATGTGGGAAATAAAGTGAATGGTGCTACACATGCAATTGTGACCAACCAGTTGATGTCCAAAAACGCACGACTGGCTGTTCACAATGGTGTGTTGGTGCCTACGCTTATGTATGGAGGTGAGTGTTGGGTGTGGCAAAAGAAGCATGAAAGTAGAATAAATGCTGTGGAAATGCGTTCCTTGCGAAGCATTTGTGGTGTGACTATGAATGATAGACTGAAGAATGATGTGATAAGGCAACGGTGCGGTTTAAAAGAAGATGTAGTGACAAAAATTGAAAAGAGTATGCTAAGATGGTTCGGTTATATTGAGAGGATGAATGAAGGGCGATTAATAAAAGGTATTTACAAGACAGATGTGAGTGAACGCCGGGAGGGGACGCCCTAGGAAGACATATAGTGATCTTATTGGTGATGGTCTTCAGAAAGGTCAGGTGCGTAGTACTTACAACCGGCGTGCGTGTATGTCCAGATGTATGAACGTAAACGAGGCAAAAGGAGTATGTAAGGATCGTAGCAGGTGGCGTTCTGTAGTTTCTGCCTACCCCCATGGGAAGAAGGCGTGAGTTTATGTATGTATGTATGTATGTACTTAGGGATGTGGCTAGACCGCTCGCTTAGGTGGAAAAAACATATCGGGGAACTAGCCGAAAAATGTCTAAAATCCTTGAGAATCTTTCAAGTTTTCGCTGGGCCGGGGTGGGGCGTACATCCATATTACTTGAGGCTATTATATGTTTCTATTTTTCGTTCGAGACTGGACTATGGTAACTTTTTGTATGATAATGGGTACAAAAGCAACTTAGTCAAATTGGACAGAATACAAAATCAGTGTATGCGCGTTATTGGCGGTTTTGTGAGGACTACTCCTATACACGTGATGGAGTGTGAGCTTCACCTTCAACCTTTATATGTACGCAGGTACTTCTTAGCCGGCAAATATTGGTTGAAGGTGAATTCGTTCCGGGGCAGTAAAATATTTCTCTTGATAAACAATCTTGCCGAGTCTTGTCAGAGTTTATATTGGAGGCGTAAAAACAAGCCACTATTAGTGATGGTACATGAGTTTCTTATTGACTGCCCTATACTTTCATCACAGCAATTGGAAAGATTTTCTTTGAACACATGGGTTAGCAGTGTGGACCTATCCAATATAGTAAAACCTTGTATAGATATCATAGACAAACCAAAACATCAGTATAGATGTAGCAACATACATGAAATTTGTGATCAGTATCTTAATACCAATTATTTACATTTTTACTCAGTTTATACTGATGGGTCACAGGAAAATAACGAGTCGGGATGGGCGGTTTTAGATCCGCAAACGAAGGCATCTATAAAGTTTAGATCATGTGCTAAAATTTCAATTATGTACGTTGAACTACTAGCGATCCCAGAAGCTATTTCATGCATTGAGTCATTCGAATCAGGAAATTACTTAATATTGACTGATTCTAGGAGTGCTCTGCAACACCTGGCTCGATGTACCTCGAATTGTCGAGGTGCACCGATAGCCTATAAAATTTTAGGCAGTATTAGTAAGGTCCATGACAAAAGAATTGTTCTTCAATGGGTACCATCCCATATTGGCTTGTATGGAAATGAGGAAGTGGATCGTTTAGCAAAAGAGACTATCACAGACGGAATATCTGTTGAATGTTTTCCCTTACTTAGTGACCTCTTGTATCGAGTTCGCAACCAGTGTTTAGAATTCTGGAAAGAATACTTTGATGAGAGGTCACTAAGTAAGGGAATTTGGTATAAAACCATTCAACATAGCCTTTCCCGCCTTCCTTGGTTTGTGGGTGCAGATATGCATCGAAGTGAGTTTGTAACTGCTTTCAGTCTACGTTCAGGACATATTCCGTTGAATAGCTTCGCCTTTTTGATGAAAAAGAGTGATTCGCCCAATTGTTCTGAGTGTGATAGGGTAGAGGATACCACTCATATTTTAGCTGAATGTGTCCGGAACGAGGTTGAGAGGAGTAATTATTTCATAGAAAACGGTTTTAATTCTATTAATGTTGGCATGTATAATAGTATCTTGGCTGCCCCCTTGTCCAGGACAGCCAAAAAAAATTAAATTTAGGTATTAAGCGTAGATAAACATAGAATGCCCCTATGAGGGTGACATGTTCATACTGATCAAACCCTCTATAAACTAATAAAAATTAAAAAAAAAAAAACATGCCAAGCAGGATATCGAAATCTACAGTATTAAACGCATTACTAAAATCCGGTAAGCAAAGAACCGTCAGATTTCCTGCTTCCATGCCTAACCGAATGTCATCAGTGACGTTATCTAAGGCTGTAGCGGTGCTGTGACCAGGACGAAAACCGGATTGGAAAGGATTCAACAGACTATTCTTACAAAGAAAAGCACTAAGCTGATTGTAGACAAGGCGTTCAAGGACTTTTGAAAGGAAAGGCAAGATGGAGGTAGGACGGTATTCTGAAAAGAAAGTAGGATTAGATTTTTTGGGTAAAGGAGTGATTTTTGCCTCTTTCTACATCGATGGAACAACCTTAGACTATTATCATAAAAAATATTTACATGCATGTTCAGAATTCACTACGTCGTTATTGCGCCATAGGTATTGGATCTTGTTCGCTAGACGAATTATTCGTCATAGAATCCACAAGTGCAACGCATGCCACAGGCGGAGACCGCGACCTCATGATGGGTGATCGCCCTAAATCTAGAGTAAATGATGCTACCAAAGCTTTTTCTCATACAGGGTGTGATTACGTTGGCCCTATATACGTGCCCGTAAGCACTGAAGGTGCAAAGAGTCGCAAGGGTTACATATATGTATCTTCACCTGTATGTGCACTCGCGCTCTTCACATAGAATTAACTACAGATCTTACAACTGTTTCGTACATAGTCGCGTTGAAACGGTTTTTGTCACGCCGCGGACCGGTACAATATTTATACTTGGATAATGTGACCAATTTTAATGGAGCTAATCTGTTTTGACGTGACTTGTATACTTTTATAAATAAAGAATACCGCCCGCGCTTTGAAGAGGAGCTCGCTGAGCATCGCATTAATTGGCAATATATTCCGCCCGCGTCAACGCACTTGTTCGAGTTTTAATCATAATTGATAAATAATAAAAATGCATAATTGCATCGAATGCAAGTATGCACATTCGCTCCTTCACCAAAACGTAGGCCAGTTCGCGCTTAGTTCTCATTAGAGACACCACGTACTCAAAACCAAGACCATTACAATTTTACCTTACATTTTACCAATATGTTAGATAAATAGTTTACCATTTTGGCCGTTTCTTGTAACTAAGTGTTAGTGATACAATATAGCTATTTCCTTTATAATTCAAGACTTTTACCACATAAATATGTCTGAAATACGTTAAATCAATCGTTTGACTAATCGGGACGCCAGCACCGCCACAATTGCGGCGGTAAGTCCCCTCTTTGAGGAGTGGCTTGAGAGGCGCCACGGCGTCCTCACCTTCCGCCTGACGCAGGTCCTCACCGGACATGGCTGTTTCGGGAGGTTCCTGTTTCGGATAAGGCGGGAGGAAACGCCCGGGTGTTGGCATTGTGTGGATCGACCGGAGGACACGGTGGAGCATACGGTGGAGGTCTGCCCAGCTTGGGTGGAGCACCGCCGTGTCCTCGTGGCGGCGATCGGCGGCGGCGATCTCTCGCGTCCGGCCCTGGTACAGGCCATGGTACGGAGCGAGAGGGAATGGGAAGCCGTCACCTCCTTCTGTGAAGCAGTAATGCTCGCGAAGGAGGAGGCGGAGCGCGTGAGGGTGCGGCAATCGTTGCGCTCTCACGACCCTAGTCGCCGCAGGAGGAGACACCCTGGGCATCGGGAGTCGATAGCCGACTCCCGGCCACCGTAGGCGCGGGCCTGCGGACGGCGAGCAATGGGCAGCTCGCCGTCCGGCAAGGACCAGGCCCGGGTCGACGGCGCGTTGTGTTCCACGCGCGCCTCAAAGAGATGTCAGCATAATTGACGGGGTCCGACAGGGCCGATGCCTGCCGGGGTCGCGGATTGTTCGAAAGAGTTACCGTGGCTCTGGCGCACAAGCAACTGAAGGAACACGGGTGGGTTTTAGTCAGTAAGAGTCTGACACGCCCTACCGCTCCGCCCAGAGCGAGGTCATTTGATGATTTCCCACCCCAAAAAAAAAAAAAAAGCACCACCAGGTGGCGCTGGACAAAGTCAATAACGCTAAAACGCTTCACCAGAGTACAGTAGTGCTATTCTGTAACAATCTCACCGTGAACACTTAGGTGAAGTGAGCGTGTAGTGAGCTATCAGTGTCATACCAGCTGATGCTAGGGATCGACCAAGCATTTCATTTACAATCATAGTCGAGATTTTAATTTAAAAATAATAGTTTAAAAAAACTAAAAAAATACGCTTTTATAGAAAATCCAACTAAAAAATAGAAAATAATTTTTAATAAAGGAGATGTTTCATTTTCGCCCATAAAGTGTACGGTAGTGAATAAAGAGGAAAAAATGCCACGAGTTGAGGAAAAATATTCTTTCCTGAATATTCCCCTGATTACTTCGGCACAAAAAATAATAGTTTTTCAAAATATTGCCATATTCTATTGAACATGGCGTCGTCTTACTTCCATACTGCTTTCGTCCAGAAATCATGTTACATTAAAATATAATAATATCACGTAAAAGTTATTTTATAAATATAAAAGACATGTATCATGTTCTATACTACTATGATAAGAAAGCTATCCTAAACAACTTTTTTGACTAATTATAAGAAAGTGTGACAATTAATATCATCGTTAAAAAAAAAACTACTTTTGTGGAATGTGGATTTATAGGTATTTCTGGGCGAAAAATTCAAACGTTGTTTTGTTGGTAATGGTATTGACAATTGACAATGACATCAGTCACTCAGTCACTCAGTCTCGTTCGTCTCGGCTTTGTGGCTATCGGTGTTATCTTGCGTTTCATTTATTTCTTTTAACTTCTTACGACTTTGGCTTTGTTTATCGGTTTTTGTGATTTCTGCTTGTTTTTGGAATTGACTTTGGCTTTGTTTAACGGTACTTGAATTCAGATTCTGCGATTTGGATTTGTCTGCCCATTGGAAAATCTGTTTTTACTCACAGGTAAATTAATGAATGTCGTTATAAAACGGTTGAATTAAGTTAGAAAGACAAGTTTCATCAGCCACTATCATTTAACGTCTGTTACAGGTTTCTTGGCTTATTACAAAATGGCTTGTGTTAAGTGCAACAGAAGTATACTCAGTGATGAAAACCTCTATATTGCATCTGATTTGGGTCCAGAGATTTTGTTTATTTTTGAGCAAGACATGGCTCATGAGGTAAGAATATATTTTCAGATGAGCCAATTTTAACACTCGCATCTTTGAACGAATAATTGAACAGCATTTTTAATAAATATAAAGAAAACTTTTGTTTTCAGAGTACCTATACCTATGTAATTGTAACATGAGACTTACAAATCTCTATTTCAGATTGCTGCTGATGCTGCACTATGCGAGGCATGTTTTAATTCTGTAACTAGTCTTCTTGACAGCACTCATAACAGTAATGAAGTGATTCAGGATTATACAATAGAATCTGTCAGTGGAACATATGGAACAAATGAATGTGTGTGGTGCCTTGTACCTTTATTAACAAGGAGGACCCATTATTTATCAAGTGGGCCTCAGAGAGACGCAATATCCAATATAATTGCCCCAAGACAGGTAACTTTTATTTTTATTTGATTCATTCTTTGCTTACATTACTTTACCTTACAACTATTTATTTATAGTTAATTAACACAGTACAATACCAATTACATTAACTAACATAGAAAGAAAAGAAACCTACACAATGCAGACAATTGTGTCATATAAACAATAATTATTCGCTACTTACTAACATGGAACAGTGGACACCCTCGCGTATTGATTCTCACAGAACATCAGACATACGCGCTTAATTTTACTCCATTCGTCCGCAAACACATCACATTCAGGGTTGGCCATCAGGAGGGCATTGAGCAACTATGATTAGTAACAACTTCAAAATCATAAATGCAGGTACCAGATGGTGGTCTTGTATGGCACCGATGCTGGACACGTGCCTGCAGGCTGGTGGGTGTATCAGCATCTAACTCTGGACAATCACAACATATTTGTGTTTGGTGTAGACTTTCTCTCTCTCGAAGACGAACACACATTATTTCCCAAGGCCCTGAGAGAGATGAAATCACAGCACAAATCGCTCCACGACAGGTCTGTTATATAACTTCCCCATTCATAATTGTGTTCAGATTGAACTTGATAGTTGTCGTACTGTACTGTACTGTTGTTGTTGTGTACTGATTGATGTGACAATAAGGTTGATGATCATCAATTACTGTAATGGAAACTAATATGTAATATAAACAATGAAAATATACTATCAGGCTAGGTTCCATTGTTTAAGAACGTCTTTGATTATTTGTCAAAAACTGATGCTCTTAAACAACGACACAAGACTAACAATTATTAAAAATGAATTATTTTTAGATACTCCCTGGAGATCGAGTTTGTTACGCATGCTGGGTATCTGCTCGGAGAAATATTCAGCGCGCAACCAATCCTCTCCTAAATAGCAGCAATGTTTGTATTGTGTGTTCATCATCAACAGTACGAAGACGAACACATCTATTAATAAATGGTCCAGTAAGGGATGTAATTTCAAGAAGAATATATCCCCGACAGGTGTGTAAAATACTCAAGTGGAAATCTATGAATTATGTGTTTAACTATGAATGTTTGAGTTTATTTAATACTTTTTTTTTACAGATCACTCATCATTCATTGGTGTGCAATGACTGTTGGATTTGGGCTCAAGATGCTGTTCATCAAGCAAATGAACAACCTGTTCTACCTGAACCTAACCAAGACGAGCCTCAGCAAGTTTTGGATATGCCCCACTCTATTCAACTAAATTCATATAAAAAAATTGGTATGTCCAGTTCTAGTTGTTTTGTACCTGGGTGTATAAATATAGAACGTCACATAGTACCTAGTTACCTAAGAAAAAATATACTGGCAAATTATAAAATATATATAGCTGAAAATGCAAGAGTTTGCATGATTCACAAGACCACCTATGATTGGGACCATATTTTGAATTTGGACATGTTAAACAATGTATTCAGGGCTGAGGAAATTGAAAAAATGATCCAAGTGAATAATGATTCCCAAACTGTACACCTTAATTTTTCAAATCTTGATAATATTGATGATTCTATGTTTAAATATTGGACTGGCTTAATCAAAAACCAGTTTCTAAGCGTATTTAATGAAATCCCCCATTTAACAGAAAATTGTAAAATGCCAAAAACAGCTCTAGGTTTATTTTTTGTAAAAGCTCGTACTGGACATTCTCATGAGAGGCTAGGGACTTTATTTAAAATGAGTAAAGTAAAAGTCACGCGTCTACTTAAGAAGGCTCGAGAAGCCTTATTATTACAATATGTGCCTAGCCATTTAGGGTTAGGACACATAAGCCGTGAAAACATAATTAACAAAAACTTAATAATACCCGAGGGTTTATTTGGTAACAGGGAAGAAAGGAAACCAATAATCATTTTCGATGGCACTTACATATATATACAAAAGTCGTTCAATTATCTGTATCAAAAATTGACTTACAGCCTCCACAAATACCGTAATTTAGTCAAGCCTTTTCTCTTAGTGGCAAGTGATGGTCACATAATAGACGTGTGCGGCCCATATGCAGCAACTATGTCTGATGCAGACATAATGAAATTATTATTTCAAAATGAAAATGGCCCATACAGGCAATATTTTAGACCTGGTGATATTTTTATCCTGGACAGAGGTTTTCGAGATGCCCTGCCGTTATTAGAAAATATATATAAGGTGTGCAAACCTGAATCTTTACAGGCAGGGCAAACCCAACTGTCCACGATCAATGCAAATAAAAGTAGGCTTGTAACTTTGTGTAGATGGGTTGTGGAGGTTGTTAACGGTCGCTTTAAACTACAATTTAAACTATTTCGACAAGAATATTTTAATGTAGCATCCTGTCATTTAATGGATGACCTTAAGATATGTGCTGCTATTTTAAATGCCTTCCATTCTCCCCTGGTAGACCGTCCAGATGCTGAGGCAATATTGAATCGAGCCCAGCAGCGGGTGAATTTGCCTAATGCATTAGGAGATTTTATAGTAGAAAATAATATAAATAGACGAAGAGCTAATTTTACAAGTATAGACGCAAATCACCCGCAGCTAGAAGTTTTCCCACAAATGACCATGTCTGACCTTATATTATTTGCTTTGGGGATATATCAAATTAAACAAGCACGGAGTTACTTTGGTGAACATATAAGGCAGAATGGATCTTTTGTGGTAGAAATATGCAGTGAAACCATGGTGCCAGGCGCACTGTCATCACATGAAGGTATTTTGATAAGAGGAAGAATTAAATCTCGACACCACAGTAATAAAATATATTATTCCTACATCCTACTAACTACCACACAACATAATTGGGAAAATAGTTTAGAAGGCTATTATTGCAGTTGCATCTGTGGCATGCGAACTGTTGGATGTTGCGCAGATGTGATGACAATAGTCTGGTACCTTGGTTGGGCTCGATATCAAAATAATGTTGTGGCACCAGCATCTTTTCTTGACGATGTGTTAGTAAGAGAAGAAGAATAAATCTTACAAATCTGAAAATTGTAGTTTCATTTATTTACCTATACATAGGACATACATAAACTCATGCCTTCTTCCCATGGGAGTAGGCAGAAACTACAGAACGCTACCTGCTACGATCCTTACATACTCCTTTTGTCCTTATCCATATGGAAGGTCACGTGGGCACATCCAGAGTTCGGTCAAGTCATAGCAACGTGCTCCTTTGACAGAACTGCAGCTATATGGGAGGAAGTTGGTGAGAACTAGTAGACAATAGACATATTACATAGTATCTTATGGGCTACTCCACTGTTTTAAATACATACATACATAAACTCATGCCTTCTTCCCATGGGGGTAGGCAGAAGCTACAGAACGCTACCTGCTACGATCCTTTCATACTCCTTTTGCCTCGTTTATGTTCATACATCTGGTCATACACGCACGCCGGTTGCGAGTACATACTACGTACCTGACCTTTCTCAAGAACTTCACCAATAAGGTCATAAGGACATCTATGTACTTATTCCACAATGATGTTTTCAGTTTTCACCGGATTACTTAATTAACATACCAATATATTTATTATAAAATAAGACAATATAATAAAGAAAGAAAGAAAGAAAGAAAATGAATTTATTTAGCACAAACAACAAGGCACACAACACAACATATAATAAAACAAACAAATAAAAAGTGTAAAGTGTATAGTGAGAAATTAGTAGGAAAGTGTGCCTCGCGGCTGCACTAAATAGGTCCAGTTCAGCAAAAAATGTCAGACAACTAGTGCCTGACGCTGGTTTTCAACTGAACCTGAAGTGTGGTGAGGTGACGGATGTAAATCAGTTTTGTACTGCAATGTGTGTATATATGTATACTTATGTAAATAAAATAAATGATTGTAAGAGAATAATAATAACGGATATTTAATTAATTAGTATAGTATTAAATAAAACTGCATAACAAAACATAAACAAACTGACAAATAAAATGAGACAGACGCATGGTATAATATCTATAGATCTATTTACTTTTACAACAAAACCTGTTTTGAACGATGCCAGACTTCCACGCTCCAACACATTGTGTAATTAATAAATCCGTGCACTTATCGCACAATGCGCTGCAAGCAGCCGAACGCGTCGGGCTACTTACGGACAGTTTTACTACCTAATTTATTTCAAACTTGTCTTTTAGTTATGTTAACATGTCGTCGTATGGGTTGCATTTAGATTGACATATTACGATAGAATATACGTACATAAATAAGTGAGCCAAACATTGTTGGCGAATGTGGAAGTGGAAGTGGAAGTAAAATCAAGCGTAGACAGACGAAGAAGATTAGGATGAAAAAGGTAAGCGCTAGACAATAATAATAGTAGGTACTTGCAGAAAAAAGTCGACATACTTAAATTGTTTATAATGTGACAGGTACCCACCCATTTTAAGTATTACGCTTCCCTTCTACAGCCTTATGCCTCTCTATGGGGATGACAATTTCAAACCACACCAACGGTTCGCCCACTGCACTGCCAGGTTTTGGTGAAGGATGGGTGAATTGGCGCCAACCCGACACCACACGTCACAGTCGCTTGCAAATAGGCCGGGCACATTGGGTAAGCATGAAAACCAACGTGGTTCAGCAATGCATAAGTCGTTGATAAACGTTGAACTTATTTTAATATGTTGTCTTGTATTGTACAGGTCTCATATCTGCGATCGGACGCGACGTAGCGATGCCGGGGTATAGCATCAGCAACCTCTGGGCCCGGAACACGACACGAGCGAGCGAGCCGAGCCGGGCGTAAGCATGAGCAAAAGCAATTGCCACCAAAGTGTACTGTTCAATAACAGCCTTGTAAGACCGATAAACCGACAGCAACACTAAGTCATACTTAAGCAAGTAGGTACAAATATTATATAATTGAGACATTTAGTGTGACCATATCCAGCTTCCGTTGCGCTTCTATGAGGTACTGCCGTAAGCGTCGTCTAAATGCGTGTATCGAGTTAATAACTCTAATCGGTGGTGGCAGGTTATTCCACACTTTGGAAGCCGCATAACGAAAGCTGCCTCTAAAAGCGGCTGTACCCTGAGACTGAGTCGAGAGTTGTTGTGAGCATTGCCTTCTACCGCATTCCCGTCTACTTGTAACCCAACTTAGCTTGTTGTATAGGTAGTCCGGTTTCTGATATTTAACCACACCGAACAGAAGGCAAGCCAAGTGTAGTTTGCGTCTGGACTTCATTTTCAGCGTAAAGTGGTTGTTTAGAAAAGGTGTTACATGGCTTCTGCGAGGAATATCGTAACAAAATCGAGCACAAGCGTTTTGTACCCTTTGGATGAGGCGGTCTGTACGAGCTAATAGGCGTGGGCCGTAAACCGTGTCAGCGTAGTTCATCCTAGACAGAACCAGGGATTCCACTAGCTGTTCCCGTAGTTTTTCGGATAAGTAAGGCCTCATATTGTATAAAACCTTTAGGCGATAAAAACAGTTTCTAACCGAGTCTGCCACGTGTTTCTCAAAACGAAGGTCTTTGTCCATAATAACACCTAGATTCCGCGCTTCATACACTCGCTCGATTTGGTCGCCCATTAGTATTAAATCAAATGTCACAGGTAGGCGAGCCAACTGTTGTCTTGTGCCAAATACCATATATTTCGTCTTTGTTGGATTTAACGACAGGCAGTTCTCTTCTGACCAGGCGGCGATTCTTTGAAGATCATCGTTAAGATCCTTAATCGCACTATCGTACTCGTGTGGTCTAAAGGATATATAAAGTTGGATATCGTCGGCATATATGTGGTACTTGCATCTCTGAAGACATTTTATAATATCCGCACAGTACAAAATAAAGAGAATCGGGCCCAATATAGAGCCCTGCGGGACTCCTCTCTCTACAGAAATAGGTGTCGATCTAAGGGTAGTGCCGTCACCCAAACGCAAGTCAACAAGTTGTTCCCTATTACTTAGATAGCTGCGGAACCATTGCGTAGCGCTGGGGTCGAAACCATAATAATTTAACTTCGATAGTAGTAGCGGGATATTTATTGCGTCAAATGCCCGGGAAAAATCGAGTAAGATCAATAATGAGCACATTCCCCTATCTTGGGCAGATAATATATTATCAGTAACATCCAGTAAAGCAGTAGATGTACTGCGCTGTTTTCTGAAACCAGATTGTAAATCAGGTAGAACGTTATTTTTTTCCAAAAATTGCGTTAATTGGCGGCTAACGACTTTTTCTAATACTTTGGATAGACATGGTAATATACTTATAGGGCGTAGGTCTTTTAAAGTAGATGGGTTTGAATTTTTTGGCAACGGCCTAACGGAGGCAATTTTCCATAGGTCGGGGAAAGTAGACGTCACTATGGAGCGGTTTATTATGCCCGTTACAACATTTAACGTGTGAGGCAGAGTCATGTTAATCATATCCAGGGTAATGTTGTCGTACCCCTCTGCGTTACTTTTAAGGCTGGAGATAACGCGAGAGATATCGTTTTCATCCACTGGAGTGATTATGAATATTTCTTCACCATGTCTGTGATTTTCATAGTAATTTATAAGTGATGTACTAGCCAAGGGGTTACCGGGGACAATTAAAAAGTTGTTATTAATAAGGTCAGGATCTGTAAAGTGCGGCGGTAGGTCTTGTCTGGGCTTATAGGGCGATAAGGTGGATTTTAGATTTTTCCATAATAATTTTGGGTTTTGTATTTTGTTATTTACGTTGTGCTTAAAATACGCAACTTTTTCATTGTACAATGAACTAATCACTAAGTGTTTTAGCTCTTTGTAATATTTTTTTTTTGAATTGGCTTTCGTTTTCCTATAACTAGTAAGTGCGTCGTCACGTAAACGCATCATAACTTTGATCGTGTCTGTAATCCACGGATACGACTTATCCTTTACAGTACACATCTTGATCGGTGCGTGAACATCAAACAGGGTAATTATATGGGTGTTAAAGACATGCACCATATCATTAACGTTGTCAAGCGACGAAATAATTTGAAGGTTTAAAAACGATAAGTCTAAATTAAAGCTTTCCGCGCACACATTTTTAAGGGGCCGAAATTTTACTAAGTATGGTTTGAACTTGTCACGCTTAATGTGAAATTCACTAACTACAATAGAATGGCCGTTGATTGAACCGAAAGGTTCTACCGCTGTATATCTTGCTCTCAGGTCAGTACATAGGAGATCGATGAGAGTTTCACTGGATGCTGTAAAGTGGGTAGGAGTTGTGACCAATTGTGAAAGACTGAGGGAATTCATAAACTCATTAATATTTTTAGTTTTTATCCCGCTCGTATCTAGCAAATTAACATTGAAATCGCCAAGTAATATGTAGTGGTCGCAATTTCCCAGTGAACTAATGGAATCCGTTAATGCATCCAGGAAAAGGACCAGGTCATGCCATGGTGGTCGGTAGGCTGTACCTATAGCAATTTTTTTTCCGTTCAATGAGATCGTTAACCACAATTGTTCGACCGAATCGAACCTGGGATCGATCGCACCAGTCCATGTACGCGCGCTCAAACCCCGCCGCAGGTAGAAGCCGACGCCCCCACCGCGACCCGAGCGCACACTCGCCGGCCGCGGCAAGTGGCGCAGACGGTAGCCCGGCACCACCGGAGCGCGCCCCTCCTCGCCCGGTCGCAACCAGGTTTCGTTAATGGCCATTACGTCAAAACAATGCCTGTCGAGTGCACCAATTAAGTTATCATGACCTGTACCCAATGAACCAGCATTAAGAAAACCAACTTTAAGAAACTTTTCGCCTTTAGTCATCATTATAATTATAAAAAATAAATATTCCGTCATTTAGCAATATCAATACTATCATTATTATAATCAGTGCACATTCAGTAGTCTCAATTCCAATTAATATTAATAGCTTTAGTCCAATTCTAAATAAGTAAATAATGAATATAATATAAAAGAACGGTTTTATGCTGCGGTATATAAATAATAGGTTTGTAAAATCAAATAGTAGTTTTGTAATAGATAGGTGTAGATAAATAGGTGTGGTGTTATAAAACTGGTTTACGTATAGTTGACTGAGGTGCGCCGCGAGACACACACCTACAACTAGAAAAGATAGCAGATAGTAGCAAAACAAACTTAATATTTTTGAAATGCCGACACTTACTACAAATAAACATACTTTAAAAATCAGCGTGATAGTATAGGAAAGTAGACAAATAACAATAATTAGTTTAACAAAACAAAAAAAAACAAATGAAAAGATAATTTTAAAGTGCGGCATTGCCGCCGCTACCCGGTGCCGCCGGGGCCACGCCGAAAGTGCGCTGTAAGTCAGCCTCACAGCGGATGTGACAAGTGGCGTCTCCAGGTTTGTACCGGGCGAGAATACGGCCTCGTTTTGCCCATACAAATTGCCAACCGAGGCGACTGCCTGCTTCACGAGCGCTCCGAAACAACTCTCGATTCACCTTCGTAAGGCGCTCATTCACGTAAAAGCGCGTCTCAGGGCCCGGCAAATCCAGGTCCGCAGTAGTCATGCCACGTCGCACTCGTGCACCCTCCAGCAGCTCGTCTCGCAGGTCGCGGCGCGCGAGGCGCACTACGAGGAAGCGGGGGCGGGTCTCCACCGGCGCCGTCGCCTGCGTCGCGTTGATGCGCCTACCTCCGATACGCTCGGCGCTCACTATGTCGCGCGCTTTTATTTTGACGCCAATTTTAGACGCAACCAACATTGTCGTGTGAATTGGATTTTCACCACTGGTCTCGGGTATGTTACTGATCTGTATATCATTAGCGAGCAGCTCCTGATCTCGGTCATTAATATCACTCCGCAGTTGTGATATCAAATCATTTACCTCCGTCGATACTCGGGGCTCAGTGTGTTTATTTTCTAACACTGCTACTCTCTCCTCCAGATTACTCATCCTATCGTTGGTTGCGTTTAGAGAGGATCTTAGCTCGGACAGATCATCACGGAGCAGCTGGAATTCACTCCGCACGGTCTTCAAAAATTCCTCCTTAAAAATGCTTAGCTCTGCCCTGAGGATGTCCAGGTTGAGCTCCTGAGTGACGTCTAGGGCTGTGCTATTTATGGGGCTGGAGTCCATCAGGTTAACGAGGCTTTCGTCGTGTGCAGCTGGCACCGGTGTACGCGGCTTTACCGGCGTTTCAGACTGGTTGTCCCTCACAAGGTTCTTAGTACACTCTGGACAGTGCCAGGGGGTCGCTAAAGGGCCGGTATTCTTTATACCCACGCACGCTCGATGGTACCAAGACCTACATTTATGGCAATTTGCGGCCTCTGTTGACGACAGAAACTTGCCACAGCCACCGCACTTAATAGGTAAGTACCCATTCTAAGAAGCTTAACACTTTTATAACCTTTAACGAGATGAGCTGAAACCCAGAAATGGTCCCAAAGATTTGATCTGTGCTCCCTAAGAGTATATATGTTCTGTGATCTGGTGGGCCCACTTTTGTCTAATGTCATACATAAATCATAATAGAGTGCCATAACCTAATAATTTATATAACGAAAACAAAAGTCACAGCACTTTTTTTTGACATATTCTAGGTAAGCTAGGTCAACGTCATCGAGTCAGCCGTCATCTCTGCAACCTGTCATGGCTGGCTGTCGATGGTCGTTTATTTTGACGACAGACGTCAAACATTTTCAGTTTTTATTTTGTGCCTAAAAAATACTAGTTATTATGAAAAAAAACATTATTTATTGTACTCAGGGGTTCGTTACCCAGGTTTTCTAAAACTTACATGTTATGGCCGGAGCCCCATACAAAAATGAAACGTCTCCTTTGATTTCAAAAATATTGTGTACGAAAAAATGATTTTATTGTAAAAAAAGCGTGGGGTGCTTATCAGGATATTATCAAAATAACCCTTCTACTCATATCTGTTCATAAAATATTTATAACTATTGATACCATGTACCCCACGCTTTCTTTTTACAATAAAATCATTTTATCTAACACAATTTAATTGAAATCAAATTTATTAAAATTTATTTTCAATTTTTTTGTTGGATTTTCTATAAAAGCATATTTTTTTAGTTTTTTTAAACTATTATTTATTTTTTATTTTTTAGTTGAATTTTCTATAAAAGCGTATTTTTTAGTTTTTTTTTATATTCCGTTTCACCAAATTTCTAATTCGTAGTAATTTTAACAACTAAACTAATACAGTGAAACACGTTTCTTATGTGTTCTCTTAAATATTAATATCCTATTTTGTAAATACTAATAGATCATTTGTTAAATAGTAATAAATATTTCGTTGGTACTAAAAAATAGCCACTAATAAATGATTTATTAACTGTTAATAAATATTTGTTAAAAACCTTTCCTCTAACAAATCATTTATTAACTATTAACAAATCTTATTAGATACAAAAAAGTCCTTCTATCAGTGTGTATGTTAGAGTATTTTCATGTCAAGTATTGGGACGTGTGAGCATGTTGGCTAAGTTTGAGGATCGAGCGTATGTTAGTGAGTCTGAGTATTTTCATAGAAAGTATTGGGTCGAGTATGAGTAGTGAGTAAGTTTGGGGTTCCTAGGGGTCCGGGAGCAATCTCGGAGATCGTTAATTTATCATCAAGAAAAATCTACGTTACCTACTTTGTCGACGTATGAAAGAAATTTTATATCAAATGTAAAAAAAAACTTGATAGTAATTACATCAATTTACTATTAAAGTAGATTTTGAATAATTATTGGCTGCAGTCGAAATAAAATTGATAAATATTGTTTTATATCAGAACTCTTGAAACGTACGAAATTACCTGACTTTTCTGACGAGTAGTCATATGTTTGTCTCAATAAATAGGTCATGTATGTCTCTAAATGTGGCTTAATATTTTTTTTCATTACAATAATTTACTACTAAAGTGAGCTTGATTTTCATTACATCAATTTACTACTAAAAGAGTTTAAGTATATATTGGCTGTTTTTAGAATATATACTCGATATAGCGAGTTGACGAACTATAGTATACAATATTTTCGATATCCTACTATGAAAATCAATGATTTTCAATAAAATTGAGCCGTCATTGATGTTTATTCTAAGTCTGTAACTTATCCGATAAATGGGTAAATTGAGTGCCTACTGCCTTCCTTGGATGAGATAGCCTGTTCTCAGGTTCCCTCTCCGAAAATTTCTCTTAATCACAGTCGGTAACTTATCCGAGAAATAGATGATTGGTGCGCCAAGTAGTTTCCTTTATTGATCTTGACGCAGACACTCCGGGATCAGGAAAACAAAAATTCGCTAATCCTGATTATCATAGTAAGGATAACGGTTCAAACTGTTTAAAATATTGAATTGTCATCGGTCCTTAATAAGTATGCCAGATTTCGAGTTAATCCGACTTTTTGAAGGGGGTCAGAATCATGTTCGAAGATTCCGTTACATACTAACATACTAACATACATATGAAGCTAATAAAAGCGTATTCAAAAATATGCTAATTCTATTGATCATTTTATATTACTTGAAAGCTAGTATTTAAGTGTCCAAACATTACTATTGTAGCGGTATCAACATCGCCACATGCGAGCTCACGTCATACTGACGTCACGCAAATCCTGCATCGCGTAAGCAGAGTTTACCGCGCGACTAGCATATATACAACGTCCCGACATCAACCGTCGGGCAGTTGCCCACCAGACACAACACCCGTCTGGTCGGAGGATTCTCCCTTTTCTATAGAGTATGAGTGAACTTTACACCCCGTTCCTCATACCTCTATACTATTAAGGGGTTTTTAAATAAAATAGCATAACATTCTCAGTCAGAAACTCAATTTTGTTCTTTGTCAAACTTCTTTCTTTTCTTTTTTTTTCTAGACTTGTCCTTTATTCTGTGGGGCGAGCGAGTCACGCACGAATAACATACTTACACGCTTAAGCTAGCTACTAAATAAATGGGCATGGAAATTGTTTGTTATTATAAACCTATTGTTAACTGATTAAATAAACGCAATACCAAGATCCAATCGCGATGTGTTTTGAAGAAGCGATTGTCGATCGAATAAAGACTGAGCGACGTTTTTGACCCAAAGCGTTTGAGCGTTGTTATTAACCCAAATTTATTCAATAAGTCGAGATAACTGAGGGTGACAAGTGACCGAGTGATAAAAGTGTGCCTTGCTGACGGATTATAGAACTATATATACTCAGGCGGCAGTGCCATCCATAGCATATATGCATTTCAAATCAACCTTTTACTACCGTTGTAATTTCATGTTTTATAATGTATTTGTTATATAGTCCAGTACCTATCAATTTCATTTTGCTCCACCACGACCTATCGTCGCGATCATTTGTCCTTCTAACTTTAACGTTTGAATCGAACAAAGGAATTTCGAAAATTCAATAATCAACGGTTCGTCGGGGAGAACAAAGGACTTCATCTTCGGGTTCAAGATCCACAAGAGGTCTTCGTTTTCTACGCGTCATCGCTTGCATTTGGTCATCGTGAAAGGCGAAACGGCAACAGCCGTCTTCATCGAATTCAAACCAAAGGGCGGCGTAAGAAAAGATCATCGGAACTTGTGGACGAGAAGACTTTGAAGACCAACTCACGTTAATGTTCGTCAACCAGCACCGGAAAGATCCCAGGATCTACTCATCAACTCATCGTGAGAGGTTGACAGCATAAAACCGTAAGAACGTTCCAATTCCCTTATTCCAACATTTTGCCTAATCATCTTGCCTAATTTGAACTTATTTAAAAGACCATTCAGTTAGTAATTTCGTCAAGCCTATCGACTTGATTAAACAGTTTCTTTTGTTTTATACAGTACCAAGGTTAAAATATGCCATTTACACTGATTTTAACATTTTATTCATTTGTGCTAATCGCAAATCGATTAATTAAGACGTTTTTGTTCTAAATCGTATTTTTTACAATTTCCAATCGATATATTTTGCATTGTTCCATTTCATTGAATTGTATTTAATTTGTTTTTGTGTGAAGAAAACATTGCATAATTCGCATAGCATTACTCAGCAGATTCGATCGGAAATGCCAAGCTTTTGTAATAGCAATCTCGTTTCTTACTACTTATAGCTCCCGTAGTCATTTCACAACTTATTGCTAATCGTTTAGTATCATCAGTAATCATTAAATTGTACTTTCTTTTTTTATCTTCTCTTTCATACAACTGCTAAATTTTAATTGTCAAATCAAATCAAATCAATTTATTTGTTAGAATATTGTTGTTACAAGGTGTTACACATAATAAGACGTCCATAATATTCTGCTGTTTCCAGCGTACAAATATCTCAAGGAATTAAAATTGTCATGGCTGAAATGAAAAGCTTTATTAAGGAGCGAGCTTGATTGTTCATTCGCGCTCGTCGCGGTCGAATGCGGACGCTTTATTCGCAATTTATTCGAAATTTTACCCATATAAATGGTGTTGTAATTCATGGAATATTAACTCGTAATGTTTTCGTGCAACTAATGAACGAAGTGCTAAAGTGGAGTGAACTGTTTCGCTGTTTTTATTTGCGAGTACAATATCGTGCACGCAAGCAAGGCTGAGGTAAGCACTTTCTCGCCTCGGGGGAAACAGACAGGCTGCGCGCGACAAATAATTCGTCCTTGTCGCAGTACTGCGAGACATGGAGCGCTTGGCGTTGCACTCACACATAACGTATTTTTGATTTTTAACTAAAATAATAATGGCGCAGCAGTGCGGCGCTTGCAATACTACTATTACAGATAGCTTCTTTATGGAATGCTCAAATGACGGATACATGAGAGGGTATGATTTAAACTGTCTCAAAATTACACCAGATGCTTTTAAGACATTTACCCTGGGCTACAAGAAGAAATGGGTATGTCCAGAGTGTGTTTGCTTAAATCCGAAACCCGGAAATATAGATACGCCGGTTAGAGCGGATACCACTAGATTACATATAACCACGACACCTGACAATGTGAACACCAAGCGAGGAGGCCAGGCCCAATCCTCGCTGACAATCTTAACAGACGTAGATTCCGTGTTGCTGGATGAACTAAGGCAGTTCCGGGTGGATATTATGGCCCGCCTCGACTGTCAAGCAAATACGATTGCGCTCATGCAAGGTCAATTTGCGCAAACAAAAAATGATCTGCACAGATTACTTATTATAATGACGGTAATAGAAGAAAAAGTCAATCTTAACTCGGCTCAAAATACCCAACCTCAGGCAACATCCAACTTCGCTCCACCAACGAAGGAGGCATCGGCGAGCTCTCACTCTTCATTTGCTGAAGCCGTTGGTCAGAACAAAACAAAGAATCTAAAAAGAAAAAAAAAATACGGGTACCCAACCAACCACCAAAATGCAAAATGTAAACATGCGTGGGGCCACGAAATCTAATGTACTTGAAACACAGACGAGTAATAATAGCCCACCAGACGCTATTGAGCAGTTGGAGCATGAGGAAGAAACTGGCTGGACTACCGTACAATACAAAAAATCTAACCGTTTGCCCAAAAATGTGACAATAGGAAGTAATACGGAAATAAAGGGAATAATGGCTATGGAAAGAAAGAAATAACTACATGTTTGGCGTTTACATCCGGAAACCGCGCTAGAAACTATGACTGAGTACGTTAAAAATCTGTGCGGATCAGAAGCGCCTATGAAAATTGAGAAAATCAAACATAGAACAGCACGAGATTACTCATCTTTTCTAATGGGTGTATCTGAAAAACTCTATAACATGTTGAATAATGCGGAAGTATGGCCACTGAACGCGGAGTTCAATGAATGGATTTGGTTTCCTGAACAGCCCAAGAGCCCGTTCTATAAGTAATGGTCTATTTGAAATATATTACCAAAATGTTAGGGGTCTACGAACCAAGCTGGACAACTTCAGAAACAACCTAGTCTCGTCCCACTCGGACTTATTCGCTATTACTGAGTCAGGCTGCAGGATATACAGGACGCGGAAATTGTTCCACTGGGATACAAAATATTAAGATGTGATCGAGCTGATGGACGGAAGCAAGGCGGCGCGATGCTCGTGGCCACACACCGGTTCCCTATCTTGGACGCCTCAATAGACACTTGTGTTTTCGAAATGGTGTGTGCAACGGTACATTTAAATAAACGTTTTTGTTTGTGTGTTGTGTCATCTATATTCCGCCAGGTAGCTCGGAAAATGATTATCTGTTGTTATTTAGAATAATTGAAAAATTGTGTGATAGATATGGCGAAGTAATTGTAATCGGTGATTTTCACTTGTATTCATATCCTGTTAATATTAGTAGGTAGCTATTACGAATGTTTTTTATCATATTGCGAGTTCACTCAAAGTAACACAGTATCCAATTGTTTAGGACGTCACGCGTCAGTTGGATTTGTTTCTGAGTGCGGGCATTGGCGGAGGAGTGACGGTGGTGGCGGCGGACAAGGCACTGGTGCCGGTCGACACGCACCACCCGCCGTGACCCACCCCTAGCGGTTAGTGTGCGCCTCGCCCCCGCCCTGCCGACGATCCCCGCTGACGCCTGCGGTACTAGTGCTCACTATATTAAACCACAATGTAATTGGAATAAGGCCGATTTTCAATTATTATATTGTAAGCTAATTTCAACTGACTGGAGTATATTGTATGGAATTAATGATTTGGAACAGAAGTTGAACTTCTTTTACGATAACATAAATTATGTGATAGATAGGTGCGTGCCGCTAAAAAAACTTAGCAGTGGAAATTTGCGGTACGTATACCCAGTATGGTATATAAGCGATTTAATAAAGAATATACAAATTAAAGCTAAACTTCATAAAAAATTCAAAAAATCTAAGTTGAATAGTGATTATCGCAAATTTGCGGAGTGTTTCTACACTCCGCAAATTTAAATTTAATAGAAATTAATTACAAATTAAAAATTGATAAAAAAAAGTATAGAAATTGCGCACATTGAACATAGAAATAAAATTCAATGTCAATTCGTAAAGGATCCGAAATCGTTTTGGCAGTATATTAGGACAACACAAAAAAAACACTAATAAGCACAGTACTATAAAAGACGGTCAACATCTAACGGATGATGAGTGTGCTGGGCAGTTCGCAGACTTTTTCGAGTCTGTGTACAGCAAGGAGCTACCCCAGCTGGACGCTGGCGCGGCGGCGGTGGAGGTCGGTGCGACCAGCGCACGTGTTCATATTGAGACGCTGAGTCTTTCGGAAGTTCAGCAGGCGCTCGGAAGTCTTAAGCCAAAACGTTCGTCTGGCCCAGACGGTATACCTGTGTTTCTGTTCCGGGACTGTGAGAGGGTGCTGGCGGAACCATTACTTCACATTTTTAATACCTACATGTTTAGAACATGCAACGTTCCCTCCTAGGTGGAAGATCACGCGCGTTATTCCTGTCCCTAAAGGAAAATCTGGTCCGGATATCTGTAACTACAGACCGGTAGCTGTAAGTACTATCGACGCCTAAAGTACTAGAGTCAGCTATTCAGCGCTCCGTGCAGGGACAAGTACACGAGCGTCTGTCGGATAAGTAACATGGGTTCCGGCCGGGACGCAGCACTGCCACTAACCTACTAAACTTCATGGTGCAGGTGGTACCGTCGGTAGACTCTGGAGTACAGATAGATGCTGCGTACTTCGATTTTAAAAAGGCGTTCGATACGGTCGATAATGACGTCTTATTAAGGAAGCTTGCGAAAGTTGGATGTTCACTGCCTCTGCTGCAATGCTTCGCCAGCTATATGGAGGGGCGCCAGCAATATGTAGATTACAATGGCTGTGAATCTCGACCGTATTACACAATGTCCGGTGTGAGGCAGGGCAGCAATGTAGGGCCTCTCGAGTTTATTATAATGATAAATGACTTACCGGAAGTCGTCAGACATGGGACTTGCTTATTATTTGCAGATGACCTGAAATTGCTGCTCGAGGTTAGGGATCACTCGGATTGTCAACTCCTGCAAGACGATATCAACCGAGTGGTCGAGTGGAGCATCAGCAACAAACTTCATTTTAATGTAGCTAAATGTTCGGTGATGTTTTTCACTCGAGCCCGGACTCCTTTGTATTATCGATACAAGGTAGAGGATGCGCCGGTGCAACGAGTGACTCAGGTACGAGACTTAGGGGTAATCTTCACTCAGGACCTGACCTTTCATGAGCATATCAATAAGATATGTAAGAAGGCATACAGAAATCTAGGATTCGTACTCAGGCAGGCTCAGGGGTTTACCAACATCACGACACTCAAGGTGTTGTATGACGCAATAGTCAGGAGTCACCTTGAGCATAGTGCAGTCATATGGGCTCCTCATGAGGCGAAATATAGTGTCATGTTGGAACGTGTCCAAAATAAGTTCACAAGACACTTGTATTTCAAGTTGTATGGGGTTAATCTGTCATTACGCACGAATCTGATGGGATTACGTCAGCGTCCAATATTAAATGTACCTTTCGCAATGACTAATTATAGGCGGAATGCTTTCTCAATAAGAAGTGCACTTATTTTCAATAGGCTTTCTATGGACCTTAATGTTGACTTATTCTGCACCAGTGTGGCGACCTTGAGACGGCTTTTGGCACGGTCTTTTTTTCATGAATAACTTTTATTTATATTTTTTAAATTAAGTTTAATTAACTTTCCTAATATTAACTTATTGTATTAACATGTATGTACTTTTTTTTTATCGACTTTTGTTGTAACTATATGTGGAGGCTTGTTAATAGCATTTTTTTTTTAATACTTTCTTTATATCATTGTTTTGTTAGTCTGTAAGCCTTCTTTAAAATAAAATAAATAAATATCCATTTTACCCATTGATGTACCCTACACTATTTGTACTGGGTATGGTAGGGTACAACGCGTTAAAGGTGCGACGGGACTTTGCACTAGCAGTGTATGTAGTGAAGCTACTGCGTGGCGGGGCGCATAACCCGAGAGTGCTGCGGCACCTACACTTTTGCGTGCCAGACCGGTACCTGTGGAGGCGGCGATGTCCGCCCCTGCTTGCTGTGCCGGCAGCCAGAACCAACCTACTGGCGAGAACTCCTCTCACTAGAGCCTTGCGTGTGGTGAACGAGGTTCACGAGGGGTTTGATGTATTGTGGTGCAACTTCAGTGAATTCGCAAAAGTTACTTTATATATACTACGTTATTTTGATGTAGGTTAAGATTTAGGATATTTGATGTAATTTTATAGGATTTAGATAAGGATTTAGCATGTAAGGCCACTCTATCGGATTGGACCACTGATCTGTAATGGTAGTTGTAAGTAAGATTTTAGTAAAAAAAAAAAACTTGAATGCTTTTACGAGAACTATGATGCATTACAGGATGAATTGGAAATGTTGGTGGATGACCCCAACGAATAATTCGCGGAACTCGAAGAGTTTAAGAAGCTGTACTACGGCTTGGTGGCTTCTGCACGCCAGCTGATCAGTGACGCAAGAAAGCTTTTTGAGGGAGACTCCACAGCCGAGGTGGATTTTGGTGGATTGGTGGATATTACTAGATACTACCAAAATTGACTTACCCAAATTTTCAGGCAGCTATCAATATTGGCTGGAATTTAGAGATACTTTTGTTTATAGAGTACATAGCAACATAGCCTTGGATCAAATTACCAAGTTATACTATCGGTGTGTTTCTTTAAAGGACAGTGATTCTCTTGTTGTTGATAATCTTGACATTAGGTTAGAAAACTACGACGCTGCCTGGAAGTTACTGTGAGAGATATGACAACAAAAGATTGCTTATCAACAATCATGTGCAAGCCCTTATAACCGTTCAGCCTATAGATAGAGAGTCAAGTAAGTCACTACATTACATAATCGACACAATAAACAAATATTTTAGAGCGTAGGCAGCCCTTGGTCAACCAGTTCAAAGCGCCTTCGTCGATGTTCTTGTTATTTATATAATAATCAGCAAGCTCGACCACGTTACAAATCGCCAGTGGGAAGAGCACATTTGAACCCTGCGAACTGCACGCTTGAATACGAGCCTTTACTGAGATACTTTTAAACTGCTCGCATGCAAAAGTAAAATGATCCTGACACATGGGACGTGATAAAGGTTTTAAGGTTTTTTTTTTTCACACTTTTTCTGAACCTCCTACATTATTTGCATTCACAACTTCAAACATCATCAGTAGCAGGGCTGATTTACTGGAGACACTTGAGGAGTCTAAGCCTATAACAGCTAAGAGTGAAACCACACCTGCAACCAGACCTAGGAACAGTGCTGTGATCTGAGAAGTTATTAAAACCTTTATCATGTCCCATGTGTCAGGATCATTATATTTTTGCATGCGAGCAGTTTAAATGTATCTCAGTACAAGCTCGTATTCGAGCGTGTGGCTCGCAGGGTTCAAATGTGTGCATGAATTGTCTTCATCCAGGTCATGATATATTATTTCTAAATGCAAATTAGGTCATTGTAAATATTGTCGTCAAAAACAACACTCTGTTACACATCTATAGTGACAATGTTCTTCCTTGTGCACACAACACTGCATTATCAGCTATTCAATCGTCTACATCTCGATTAATTTTACTTTCCACAGCGTAACCACCATACAGCACGAGTCTTACTGGACAATGGAAGTACAACAAATTTCATCTCGGAGGGCTTTGTTTGTAACATACATGTTCCTAACAAGTATCAATTTTCAAAGTTCTAGTTGTACTCAGGGGTGCTCAGTGTCATTAAAATCAATTGATGACAGTGAGTACGAACTGAATATTGAATGCCGCGTATTACCGAAAGTATCAGCATCAGTTAAACAACATTTTGTGGTAAGTATTCCACATAGAGAGCCACTGGACGTATTGGGTGATTCATACATGATGGCTAAGCAGCGATTCCTATCTATTGAACGTCGTTTGGGTAGAGATCCTCACCTTAAAATCCTTTATCTCGACTTCATTAATAAATAAATAGAGCTGGGATACGTGTCTGCATCTACTAGGCGTCCACTCGACTTAACATGTTCTAATTACGAGTATTTGATTTTGTGAATTATCATGGTGTTCTGAAAGGGTCCAAAACAACCACCAAATTAAGGGTAGTTTTTTACACTTTCGCCAGAACTGCATCAGGTAAGTCTTTTTACGGATTACAGAAGGTTGGTCCCCCTATCCATGATGATTTGTTGTGAAGTCACCTTTTGTCAGTCTTCTCTTTGGACACATTTTCAAATTTGTTTGCATTTTTTTTTGTAAATTAGCACCATCTTCCAAAATGGCAAGATGTTGCTATTGTTCTTTCGTAGTACTTATTGTTGAAAACGTAGACATTAGTCTACGTTTCGCGTCAATTAGAGGACTGTTTTGGTGCTCCAGCATTACAAATTTTCCTGCTTTTTCATTTAATAATGGTTTAAAGCGACGTTATTTTGATGGTTCTGAAGTTGATGTCGCTTAAGTGATTGATGCTCACAGTACATTCATGTAAACAATGCTTCAGTATTTTTGCGTTTCTCTATTTGATGTATAAAAACCTTTTTAGTAGTTTTACCTGAACTACATTATTAATTGTGTGGCGGTTTAGCATAAGTCTTTTCTGTTTTATTCAGCCCTCTGGTGATTTAGAAAAAGTGCAGGTGCTATTAGCATTAAGTCAAAACTGGGTACATGTGAATCCGGGCCGGATGTCGTTGACCATGGTGACCTTCGAATCAGATTCACAGCCAAGGACGTTAAACGGGTTATCAACAGTATGTCAAGAGGCAAATCTCCAGGTCACGATGGTCTGAAGATTGAGCACCTCCAGTTCGCGGGCCCTCATTTACCAAGAGTGTTAGCAATGTTTTACAACTTTTGTGTGAGTCATGCGTATTTGCCTCGTCATGAGTAAAACAATTGTAGTGCCCATTATTAAAAATAAAACGGGTAATATCACGGACTTAAACAACTACAGGCCCATTTTTCTGGCTACGGTGATAGCAAAAGTCCTTGACAGTGAACTTAATACCTTTGTTCAGCTGCACGACAATCAGTTCGGATTTTGATCCGGACCATCTACTGAGAGTGCCATCTTGTGTCTAAAGTGGACTGTGAGGTACTACTCAGATAGGAAAACACCTACGTGTGCTTGCTTCCTCGACCTCTCCAAAGCTTTTAATCTGGTCGCATACAGTATCCTCTGGAGGAAATTAGAGGAAGCTGGAGTTCCTCCAGAGCCGTATAGGTTGGAGTCCGAGGTGAGGCAGGGGTTCACCCACGCTCTTCAATCTGTATGTCAATGCGCTGATCGTGGTGCTCAGCAGAGAGCGTGCCGGCTGTTACATTGACGAAGTATGTGCTAACAATATTAGCTACGCCAATGATATGGCGCTGCTGAGCGCCTCGGTTTGTACTTTTAGGAGGTTGGTGACCATCTATGAAGAGTATGTGTTAGTTCATGGAATGATCTACAACGTTTATTTATTTATTTATTACTAAAAGTGAAGTCATGGTCTTTGGTGTCAGCGGTCGATGTTCTGATACTATGCCTCCGGTCAAGTTGAACGGAATATCACTTATAAGGGTATATAAGGTGAAATACTTGGGATATCTTTTGACCGCTGACCTAAAAGATGATGAGGAGAAAGAAAAGTGCTGTCGGTGAGAGCTAATATGATACCTCGCAGGTTTGCACGTTGTTCTAAAGTAGTGAAAAAACCTTATTTCGTGCATATAGCACCTCATTTTACACGTGCAGTCTGTGGGTAGATTACACTCAAAAATCGCACAGCGGCTTTCAAATTCAATATAATAGTGCGTTCCGGGTGTTGATGGAGCTGTTCCGCTTCTGTAGTGCATCGGGGATATTTGTTGAAGCGCGTGTCGATTGCTTCTGCGCCGGGTGCGGGCCAGCCCCAACCTTATACTGCGATTTGTCGCAAGCAGACTGGACTACTTGTGTGTGAATCGCTGCTGCAAGCTTTCTACTTCGGTGTTGAGCTTGTAGCAGGGGTTCTCATTAACATATATGGCAGTGTTAGGTAAAGTGTGTAGGTTAAGTTTACTAACATACTTGTTATGAAATATTGTTACTAACATATTTGAGTCCATTGTCACTAGTTGATTAATTATAAATAAAATATACACGAGCGACACGTTGCCAACGGCATAGGCAACTGCAGCCGTCGACACTTGTTGGCGGCAACCGTAGATGCGTCGATGGCAACCGCCGACGACTGTCGACGGCTGCAGTTGCCTCTGCCGTTGGCAACGTGTCGCCCGTGTACATGTGCACTAAAAATATAAAGGAATTAAAATGCTGTGATTTAAATTTAAATGTGTGTCTAAAATATTTTTGTAAGGACTATTTTGTTAAATTGTAGCACGATTCTTTATTATTAATTAATAAAAATAAAAAAAAGTTTTTTTAGTTTTAATAGTTTTAGTTAGGTTAGGCTATTATATTATATACGCCGAGCGCCAGCTAAACCTGGCTAAAAGGGCGCAACTCCAGGAAGACCTGGAGGAGAGGGTCGCCGCAAAGGAGCGGCAGGCGCAAGCCGCCAGGTCGAGGGCTGGCTATGGTGCGTCTAACGTGCTTTATGCTGACCACTCCCTGGCGGAATTGGAGCGCATGGCGCAGGAGGACAAGGAGGAGGTTCTGGAGGTCGCCTCAAAGTCCTCCAATTTGAAGGGGACCTTCCAGAAGGCCCTCAAATGCCGGGCCGCAAGCATGCACGGCATCGTGATAGAGCTGGTGAAGCGGACGGCCACGGACGAGACGCGGCAGCTGCAGGCGAAGGTAGATCGTCTGCAGGCGGAGGTCAGCCAGCTACACCAGAAGCTGGCCGAGGTCACGGCCCAGCCTGCCCAATCTGCCCCGGGTACGGCGGTGGAGGGCTCCTCTTCCCATGCCAGCCTTGAGGCGGTAATCCGCGGGGTTGTCATGGAGGAGAGGGCCTTCATCAGAGGCTGCTTCGCGGGCATCGAAGACCGTCTCTTGCCAGAGAAGCGGCTCCGCCCGCCGCTAGCGGCGGATAAGAGTCCACTGCCGACGGAGCCGGACCCTGCGCCTCTGGGAGGCCCGGCATTGGCCGAGCAGCCCCGGGCCCAGAAGCCCTCTAAGGGCAAAGGTAAGGGCAAGAGGACCACTGTGCCCCCTCAAACGCCAACCACTAGCGCGGAGGGAGCGTCTGGGTCATCTGCCGCTCCAGCGGCCCCCCGAAACTCACAGGAAGAGGACGCCCTTCTTCCCTCCACCACCCCGTCTAACCAGCCGTGGACGAAAGTGGTCAGGGGGGGAAAAGGGCAAAGGTCGACCCCCAACCCCAGTGCAACTGCCCCAGCGGCGAAAAAGGGTCTAGCCAGCGGGAAGAAGCTGGTTCCTCCCAAAACCGCGGCGGTCGTGGTGACCATCACCCCGGAGGCCGTGGAGAGAGGCGAGACGTACGAGTCCGTCCTAAGACGGGCTCGTACCAACGCGGATCCCTCCCGGCTGGGGATCGGCAACATCACGTGCCGCCGTACCCTGGCTGGGGCTCGAATTTTCGAGTTTTCGGGGGAGCAGCGCGGCGCAAACGCGGACCTCTTCGCGGGAATGCTGCAGGAGGTCATCGCGGATGCGGCAACGGTCGTCAGGCCTGTAAAGACCGCAGCCTTGGAGGTGGCCGATCTGGACGATTCGGTCACCAAAGAGGACGTGGTGGCGGCCGTTGCGACAGCCGGAGGCTGCGACGCTGGCGCAGTAAAGGGTGGAGCTATCAGGCTCGGGCGCCGCGGCATGGGCACCATCCGCGTCGAGTGCCCAGTCGCTGCGGCCGGGGCCGTCCTTACTGCGACCAAAGGACGGCTGCTTGTGGGGCTCAGCTCAGCTGTGGTCCGGCCACTTGAAGACCAGCCTATGCGCTGCTTCAAGTGCTTCGCGTGCGGCCACACTCGAGCCACGTGTCCCTCCAAGTCCGACTGGGGAGAGTCTTGCTTCCGGTGCGGGCAGGAGGGACACAAGAGTGCCGCTTGCCGCGCTGCCACGCTACGCTGCGCGGCGTGTGCTGCCAGTGGCCGCCCCGCGGACCACAGGATGACGGGCAGGAGCTGCAAGCCGCCCGCGAGGAAGGGCATAGTGCCGGCGCAGGTTCGCCCTGCTGCTACCACCACCACCGCCGTCGTCGCCGCTGTAGCTCCAGCGGCGGTAGCCGAGGAGGGATGTGGGATGTTGGAATAATGGTTTCCAACTACCACATCCTCCAGGCGAACGCCAACCACTGCAGGGCAGCCCAGGACCTGGTGGTGCAGGTCATGGCCGAGTGGTTGGTGAACGTAGCGGTGGTCGCCGAGCCCTACTCAATCCCCGGCAGCTGGCTAGGTGACGAGGACGGCTTGGTGGCACTAGCGGCGCGGTCTTCCACAGACTCCCCTCCCCTCTCACTATTAGAGAAGGGACTGGGATACGTGGCTGCCGCGTGGGGAGAATTAGCCCTTGTGGGCGTCTATTTCTCCCCAAACCGCCCTCTTCAGGACTTCGAGAACTATCTCGGAGTCCTGGCCGCCGTGGTCGGCAGGGCGGCGCCGCGTCAGGTCTCCGTACTGGGAGACCTGAATGCCAAGTCGGTGAACTGGGGTAGCCCGGCCACCGACGCTCGCGGGCGGGCAGTGGAGATGTGGGCAGCCTCCTCTGGACTCTCCCTCTTGAATAGAGGAAACGTCCAGACATGCGTGCGGCGGCAGGGTGGCTCAATAGTGGACGTCAGTTTCGCCACCCCTGCGTTGGCCGCGCGCGTGTTGAACTGGCGGGTGGACCTGGTGGAGACTATGTCGGACCATCGCTACGTACGGTTCGACATCTCCACCGGTGGCCCCGGAGAGACGCGGCCCCTGTCGGGGCGATCGCCGTTCCCGCGGTGGGCTCTCACCCGCCTGGACAGGGAGGCAGCGGGGGAGGCGGCGTTCATCCAGGACTGGTTTTCGCCGTCTTCCGCTGGCCTGGATGTGGATACCGTGGCGCGGCGCCTGAGGGGGTCTCTGACCGAGGTATGCAACTCTAGCATGCCTCGGTCCCGCCGACCACTACCCAGGCGCGCCGTGTACTGGTGGTCGGTGGAGCTGGCGGGGCTCCGAGCAGCGTGTGTGGAGGCAAGGAGGGCCTACACGCGAAGCCGGCGGCGGCGTCGACGAGACCACGCCGACGAGGACCACCTCTATGAGGTGTATGTGGAGGCAAAAATGGTCCTCGATAGGGCCATCGCCGCCGCCAGAGATTCGGCGAGAGCGGAGATGCTGGAGGGTCTCGACAGCGACCCCTACGGGAGACCTTATAAGGCGGCGCGCAACAAATTGCGCCCCTTTGGTCCCCCAGTGGCCGAGACCCTGGAGCCCTCATTCCTGGATGGGGTGGTTCAGTCCCTGTTCCCGTGCAGGGACAACTTCACCCCACCAGTGATGGGCGCACCGCTAGGGATAGCTCCGCCAGCTGAGGAAGAAGAGGAGGCCCCCCCTGTCACGGAGTCGGAACTCCGCGCGGCGATTGTCCACATCCGCGCCAAGAAGACGGCTCCGGGCCCCGACGGTGTTCCGGCAAGAGTGGTGGCGATCGCTGCCACTCAAATGGAGGAGAGGTTTCGGGACCTCTTCAGCGCATGTCTTGCGTGTGGGAGGTTCCCGAAACCGTGGAAGGAGGGGCAGTTGTGCCTCCTTCGCAAGGAGGGCCGCCCGGCGGACTCCCCCTCGGCATTCCGGCCCATCGTTCTGCTCGATGAGGTCGGCAAAATGTTCGAGGGGATAATCTCTGGCCGCCTAAACAGCCACCTGCGGAGTATCGGGCCGGACTTGTCGGACGCTCAGTTCGGTTTTCGGGCTGAGCGCTCCACGGTGGACGCGCTGGCCCGCCTTAAGGGCCAGGTGAAGGGGGCGATGGAGGCGAGGGACGGATTGTTGGCTGTGTCATTCGATATAGCCAATGCCTTCAACTCCGTTCCCCACTCCACCATCCTAGAGGCACTCCGATTCCACGGAGTGCCCCTATACATGCGTCGTCTGCTGGCCAGCTACCTAGAGGATCGGACGATCGTCCTCGTTAATAGGGCTGGCCAAGTCCGGCGGTACGCCGTCGAAGCCAGCGTTCCGCAGGGGTCAGTCATAGGACCTGTCCTCTGGAACATCGCCTATGATTGGCTCTTGCGGGGAACTCTCCTTCGGGGCACGAGTGTCATCTGCTATGCGGATGACACTCTCCTCACCGCCCGGGGGAGGAGTTTTAGGGAGGCGGCTAATCTGGCCTCGGCGGGTGGATCCTTGGTCGCGGGGAGGATCCGCCGCCTAGGTTTAACGGTGGCGCTGCACAAGACCGAGGCCGTGTTCTTCCACGGGCCTCGGCGGCGCCCCCCACCTGATGCCCACATTTTCGTGGAGGGCATCAGAATTGAGGTGAAGGCCCAGATGAAATATCTGGGCCTTCTACTCGACAGCAGGTGGCGCTTCGGTCCGCATTTTAGCGGGCTGTCGTCGCGCCTGCTGAAGGCCGCAGGCGCGCTCTCGTGGCTGCTACCCAACTTGGGGAGGCCCAGCGCGCGATGCCGGCAACTTTACGCCGGCATCTTGAGGAGTATGGCCCTTTACGGGGCTCCTATCTGGGAGGACTCCCTCCAAAGGAGGGAGAACGCCGCCGCCTTGCAGGCGCCCCAAAGGGCCATAGCCCAGCGGGCGGCGCGGGCCTACCGCACAGTGGGCTTCGCGGCAGCATGTGCTCTGGCCGGCACCCCTCCTTGGGAACTCGAGGCGTGGGTGCTCGCCAGAGTATATGAATGGACGGCGGGGCGGAGAGCGGGAGGAGAACGCCCAGCCCCGGAAGAGCGGGAGGCCGTCCGGCGGGAGGCAAGGGATGCCATCGTCCTCCATTGGACGGGGGAGCTCGCCACCGCAGCTTTTGGCCGCCGAACCCTAGACGCGATTGGGCCAGTGTTGCGAGACTGGCTCGAGCGGTCGCATGGGTTCCTCTCGTTCCGTCTGGTGCAGGTGCTGTCCGGACACGGTTGCTTCGGATCGTACCTGCACCGGATAGGACGGGAGGAGACGCCGTCGTGTCACGACTGTGGCGCGGTGGACGACACGGCGCAGCACACCCTCGAGGTGTGCCCGTCGTGGTCCGAGACGCGCCGCAGCCTCATCGCGGTGATCGGACCGGACCTCTCACTTCCCGGCTTGGTTAATGCCATGCTGCAGGATGAGAGGTCCTGGGCGGCAGTCGCCTCCTTCTGCGAACACGTCATGTCCCAGAAGGAGGCGGCTGAGCGCGCGCGGGAGGAAGATCCTCACGCGGCGTCGCTCCGAAGGCGGAGGAGGGGTCAAAGAAGACGTCAGTTTGATAGTCATCTCCGACTCCTCCCAGGTGGAGGCCAGCAGGCAGCGGGTGCGGGGGCGCCCCTGCCTGTATTGCACAGGCCTCCACCAGTGTCGGACGGGAATGGCCAGGTGTTCCCGGCCATTCCCGTAGCCCCCCAAGCTGGGGGGAATGCGGGGCCCGCCAGCTAGGCGGGCACGCGCCGGGAGGGTTGTGGATGCAAAGGCTGAGCCGGATTCCCATGGCCTTCCCATCACGGCGATGTGGGAACACCGCTGAGTTTTAGTGGGTATACTGTCATTCCGACAGGAGTCCCACATATCCCGTCTCGTCCCCCCACGAGCGGGAATGCATAAAGCATTTCTCAGCGAAAAAAAAAAAAAAAAAAAAAAAAAGGCTATTATATTTTAATTGTAAATACAATTTTCATTTAGAAAAAAATGCTAAGTAGGATTTCCTCTAATATTTAGGACCTAATAGTAGCACAGATTAAGGTTACAGATTGACGCTAAAGCCTCATAAACTAATTAATCATTTATTGACAAAATCTGTATGTACACCTTTTAGAAGTTATGCCCTATTCCCATGATATATTCATGAATTTATTTGCGCTTCAACTAATTTTTGTTCCGCTTATTTCAAATGAACAGCTCGTTACTTTTTTTTTACTTTACTTATTTTAAGTGCATTAGAAAATTATAGATTTCAAAAAAAAAAAACTGACTGTAAGCGTATTTAATTTTATGTACATACGAGTAATGCGCGAGTTTTCTGGACATAAGCCACTATTGCTTGCTGTAACTTTTTTAATTTCCTTTTTTTGCTAAAACCTGCTAAAACACGTAAAATAAAGTTTTTTATAGAAATCATTTATAATTCGTATCATATAAAAAAAAATACGATTTATCAGAATATAAGTCACAGAAAAGTTTCCATTAGAAAAATTAATGTTAAAAAAAAAAATATAACATCATTCCTGAGAATTCAGGTTTTGGAGCTTTAGCCATTGTGTATTTTGTTATATGTTGATGTAATAAGGTTCAATTTGCTTTGTATAGACTTTTAGTAAGAAAAGACATATGTTGTATTACAAATGAGCGACTAGTTTTTGTTTGAATAAATGCCTATTAAATTAATACACGTATATTTTATAGTTATTACTAAGTAGGTATTAGCGTTAAACGCAATACGTCACAATAGTCCGAATGTGCAAGTATGCCGCAATCTAACGAGAAAGTGGCTGGGAGATCATCTAAGGATTCACCGTAAATAAGTAGCAGGTTGATTTTGTGTTTTACGTAAGTATTCTCAGGGTACGTTTATCAATAAATATAAGAAAGACCTCTGAGCAACTAAATATGTTTATTGATTTGACACTTCACATACATGGCCAGTTATTACAAAATAGTTTTGAATATTTGTATGACAAGCAATTTTTTTAACTCCTTTTTTATACTTTTTCTGTATCATGTCCCATGAAGGCAGTAGTGCTTTTAAGATATGTGTTGCAAATATTCTTTTTATTAAAACTTTCTAGTATTGCGGGGTCTAAGTATCTGTTGACGATGGCCGCACACTGCAGATCTGTGGATGCCTGTGCTAGTGGTGCGCTTAATTGGTGGATGGCGACCGGGCGCTGCGAGTGGCGCTGCAGCGCAAGCGGTGACGGCGCAGGGCGCGCGGACGCGGCGCGTAGCAACACCAGCTGAGAACGCAGCGCGTGCACTCGCGGCACGTAGCCACGCATACGCTCTACACGCCTCAGGGTAGTTTCAAAAAGGGCATGCGCGTATTGTGAAGAGTGCGGCACGCGACCCAATAGAGTCCGCACACACGCGTCTACCTTCTGCGACCATGTGCTCGCAGTCTGCAGTGCATTGTCAAGGCCTGTTGTGTCTCCTCCTGCCATCAACGTAAACATGTGACGAGCTACGCCATCCTGTAGCTGCTCTTCTGTCTCAAATTCAGCGAGCTGCTCTTTAAAGTGTACGTCGAACTCATCCGGGGCGTATCCAACACAATAAACCGTACCAGTCAAACCTATAAAAATATATGTTACGTGACAATCGTGTTTTAAAAAGTACATGATCAAGTCGCACCTTTAGAATTGAAGTGACTTAATCAAAAATTCTTGTTTTTTGGTAAACGCTAAAAATGTGATTGAAGAACTGTCCATTTTTTAGGTTTTCGATTATCCTTCTATCCTATCCTTCTCTGGACTAAAATAGTATGTTTATTACTTAATAAACTGATAGAATACATGTTTATAAGTCGTTCAATGATTAGAAGGCATTTCCTTAAAATTTTGAGTTAAGCCACTTCGATGCTAAAGGTGCGAAGTGTACTCTGAACTTAAAATAATGTCTTACCACGACTTTCCAAGATAGCTGCGATTTCTAAAGCTACGTAAATTCCACTTTCATATCCTAAGAGATAGAAATGGTTCTTCAGCCCCACCCTCTTCAGGAAAACCTGAATTTAAAAAACACCATGAGTAAGTTTGCTGCTATAGAATAAGACACATCGTTGATGGACAAGATCTGGAGTAACAATCGCGAAATGGACTGCAAACGTAAAGAAGTTTGTGATGAAACAAGTGACTACCACATTCTTTGTTGAAACGATTCCATACCACTGCTAGTCTTTCAGCTGTTTCTTGTATTGTTTCATTTGGCTTGTCGAGTCCCAGCTGCAGCACCAGCGCGGGCAGCTTGAGGCGCTCGCACAGTATGCGGAACCTCTCGTAGTGACCCTCCATGCCAGGCACGACACACAGGTATGTTTGGTTCGAATCAAATTCATCGTCTCTCTGTAACAGTCCAATCAGTTAACATTATTTTATTTTGCAAACCACATTTTTTAATCCTAACCACAGTACTGACAAAAAATCTGAATACAAATTGGATGGACATTTTGGTATAACCATTTAATGTCTGTGAAGAAATTAAAAAGCGGCCCGCTTGAGATTGTTTTTTTAACAAATCTCGCTAGCCTTACTTACCCGGAAACAGTATTGTGACACACAAAGAAATCGTAGCCTACATAACATTTGGTATCCTTTGAGTGGGGACCCTAAATGAGAACTTACTAATCATCATCATCATCATCATCATCATCATCTGTTTTCTCAACTACTTTGGGGTCGACTACAATATGAGAACTTTAAAAAAAACATGTAAGTACCATAGATGCATTGTTGACGAGCGTCGGCACACCTACGAAGCTAGACGTAGCAAGCAGTTCATCAGAGTCTACGAAGGTGAAGAATGTAGACAAGCCCCTAGTATCTTGGAAATCTGTTTTGAAGATAGACCTTTCTATTTGTTGTATCCTTAAAAAAATACAAAACGGTTTCATATTAAACTCAGTCACATTATGACTCCTTAAAATCAAGAATGGATTTAAAGTATTACATAAGTATATTAGAGTAAGTATGAAAGTGGCGCCAGTGTAAGATAGTTGAATGGGCATCGTTTGTCTTGATATTATATGGGCATGTGATGAGGATTGATGAAACAAAATATTTGAATAAAATCGAGATAAGAATTTTATTACACTGTAACTAAGAGAATGATGGTCCTACATGTTGATATATGGAGGAGAGGAATACCAAAGAATAAATAAATGGAGGTGTGAGGGAGCATATGAAAAGTAAATAGAGTGAACTATTAAGCAATAGATAGGTAACAAAGAAGAAAAAAGAATTAGTACTGCAGTCAAAAGAATCCTAATAATATCCGAGACGTTTACTTACGTGTCAATGGTAATCAAGGGTATTTCTGTCTCTTCAAACACAATGTTATAATAAATTCTTAGGAAATTATAAATTAATGGAATTTTATCGCTTTCTACTCCCAATTCTTCCAAAGTAGTATTCTTGTCCGTATCCGCCTTTATGGTTACATCTGTAAAATAGCGAATACGACGTATCTTTTACTTACCGAAACTTCCCAGATTTGGTGGGTATCGATATTCATCATAGTAAAAATATTATAATTAGCTGGAGTTATAAGAAATAATTTGTCAAACTAATGTTATTGATGTAATTACCAGCAATTGCAATGATTTTCTGCAGCAGCGAGGTTTGTTGTGCAGGCACCGTGCTTGCTAGAACTACGCTGTGAGTGCTTCGCAGCGCCTTCTCCGTCACATCTACTGCGCCTCGGTACCATGCACCAATGTTACACGACTCCTGCGATCAAAGAGTGATCAATATGAGCATAAATTGATCAAGCTTAAAGGATCGAATTGTCGTTTGAGTTATTAGAACATCTTCATATAAAAAATCAAGTAATTTTGATAATCTAAAAAAGGTATTCAAATATTTTTTCTTATGGACCTATGGCCATAAGATGTTCGATAGGTAGTTAAGTAACACCACTCCGCAGGACTCCTTGATTCTTCTCTCGAGCGTCTAGTATAAACTTACATGACTCAGTTCCGGCAATGACAATATTGTTGCGGGTAAATTATTCTGTAACCGACGAAGACACACTTCCTTCCCAATTGTATTGTCACCAGTATTCAGTACTGCGAAATATCTGTCAAACAAAACAACAGTCTCGAATTCGATTCAGAAAACACAAATAGTTGGAAAAGAAACGACTTAAAGTAAACACGTTGTTTAGCAGTGTTCGAATAGAATACTATCAGTACTATCAGAAATATTTGTTAATATAATACTAGTTAATTGTATAATAAACTAAATGTAAAATTATCTGCCAAATAATCTCAGCCAGAGGTGGTGATAAAGGCCGAAAATGTGAAGTAATCTTGTCATTAGATGCGAAAGTGATATGATGATGATTACATGATCATGATTACTTACTTAATATCCGTACACAATTTCCTTGACACCAAATCCAAAGTGTTCAGTAGAGTTTCGTCGATATCCTGCTGTTTATCGCCCACAGTCACATACACTCCCTCGATGGGACCAGAACGACTTGCATTATTTAACAGTGCATTGACGTCTTTTTCTTCTGATAAGTCATCAGAAAATACTTCAACTTCAACACCTAATTGCTGCCATGATCTAAACAAAAAAATACAAAATAATAATTATTATACTTTTAATAACAATAAAATAATAACTGGCTCTATTTTGAGAATGGTCAAGTCACATTGTGCTGGTATCGATCTATGATTACTGACAGGACTATAGTAATAAGCCGGATGTTATTGTGGTTGCAGATCGAAAACAGCGCTGTTTCAAAATTGTTGATTTATCTCTATCCCACTTGGCGAGTACCTCGAGAAAGCTGAGAAGGATGAACAAATCTGAACTATTTACCGTATTTTTGTTTGAATATAGCTCATGGACTGCCTCTTGAAGTGTACACAAAGCTTCCTAGCACCTCGTTCCAAAAGTCTGTCTCCTAACTTCAGTCCAAATGTTTCATCATTGCAGAGTATTAGATGGGTACAATCAGCCTTGCAAATCAACCTGTAAAATAATTCTACCCCATCATTCACAATTTAAAAAATATTCTAGAAGCAAAATCGACTGCATTATTATGTGATCCTGGTCTGTACAATATTCTTTCTAAGCCAGAAAGTAAAGTGTGAATAAGCTTCTTTCGAAAGCTTACTTGGGCGAACATAAAAACGAGTTTTTTGGCTATACTTGGGCTGAACTTGAAGCGTGGAGTCTTGCATCCTCAGCAGCACTCTGCCGCGGTGCCTGCTGGCCGCGAGCAGTCGGAAGGCGCGCGCGGCGTCGTGCGGCGCGTATGACACGCGTGACAGAGGACGCACGTAGCCGCAACGAATACCATCAATTAACAACTGCTGCAAAGCCTGCGACATACAAAATTAGATGCTTATGGAACAGCAATATTTAAATAATCTTTATTTGAACAACGTTACTATTTGGAAATCAATGAAAAATGCAAAAATCACGTGTTAGATACATAATATTTATTATTTGTGTTGTGTTTAAGCATTGGACCCATATTTACATAAAAGTTTCGTATTTACACCCCAAGGGAGGATGCCAGTTATTTTGATTTCCTGTATATTAGCAATTAAGTACATGGTACTCGTAATATTCGGGAAATTAGTGTTAGAACTATAAAAAAATATTTTATAGTTTTCGCCTCCTGAACCTGATTGTACCTTAAATCTAAATGAAATAAAATGTAAGTTAAAAAACCTTTTTAAAAGTAAGGTTTTAATGAACTAAAAAGTACTAAATAACTATATAATATAAATATAATAAACATAAAACTTTAATATTTTCATAGAAGCTTGCGGCTTATCTTAAGGTGTAAGAAGGAAGTTCACGCCTCAAGCTTTTAAGAAAATAGAAAAGAAAATAGTTTTATGTTAACGTAAGTTTTATTTAGTACTTTTTAGTTCATTAAAAGCTTGTTTTTAAAGAGGTTTTGTACTTACATTTTATTGTATACTTTTTAGCATTAGAATTTCTTTATAATTATATCCGTTCTATCACCTGCTCTTGAAAGGTACTTGTAAAGACAAATCCAAAGAACCCAAACGCGCCTTTACACAAGTTATGGTGTGAAGCCATCCGAGTTGCACTATCCAAGTCATGCCACTCTTTAGAACGGGCTATCATCATAATTTAACTAAAACATATACATTTCGTGCCTGTGCACTGACCACTGAGGAGTTCACTCGTAGGGACACAGTCTTGGATGCAGCAGCCAGATCATTATAAACTTTAGAACGAGCTATTATAATTGTATGCGTATTTAAATAAAATTTTATGTCTCTGCTGTTGACCGTTGAGGAGTTCCCTAGACTGGAGCCAAATCTGGTTGCAGCAGCCAGGTCATGGGTGGACTTTAGAAGGAACTACTATAGTTAAATGCGTATATTAAATGTCGTGTATGCACCGTTGACTGTTAAGGAGATCCTTCGTCTGGAGCCAATCCTGGGTGTAGAATCTTTGGTCATGCATCAAAAAAATGCATTGTCTTTGAAACAATAATAAAAAATAATCATCACATAATAACAATAACAATAATCACGATCATCGGTAATGAGGCTGTATATCTCGCGAAAGTGTGGAGGTCGAGGCTTTTTAAATGCTAAGACCCTCCACAATCGCGAGATATGCAGTCTCAGGGAATATTTCTTTGAAGCCGACGTGGGGATGCATCGAGATGTGGTCACAGTGGATCAGGGCCTCACCCCGCTCTACTTAGCTAAAGAGAACTGGCGCAAACCAGTAGTGCTTGACACTAATGATCGCATGGAAGTATGGCAGAGTAAGGAGCTTCACGGACGCTTTTTTCGGGCCCTACGTGGGCCCGATGTACACCAACTAGCGTCCGTAGCCTGGCTGCGTTTTGGTGACCTCTTTGGAGAAACCGAAGGTTTTGTCTGTGCAATTATGGACGAAGTTATGATGACAAACAATTACCGGAGGTTTATTGTGAAAGACGGCATGGTTGACATCTGTCGGGCATGCCACCTTCGGGGTGAATCAATCAGACATATTATCTCCGGATGTTCTCGTCTAGCTAACTAAGAGTACTTGCATAGACACAACCTTGTAGCCAGGATTATCTATCAGCAACTTGCTCTAAAATACAGCCTTGTAGAATCGAAAATGCCGTACTACAGGTATGTGCCCGACCCAGTTCTCGAAAATGGACATATCACATTTTCCTGGGATCGATCCACCATCACTGACAGGACTATTGTTGCCAATAAGCCTGATATAGTGGTGGTGGATCGATTAGAGCGGCGCGCAATGATTGTTGACATAACGGTCCCGCATGACGGGAACCTCGTGAAAGCCGAGAAAGATAAACAAATCAAGTATCTTGACTTGGCTCGCGAGGTTGTCGACATGTGGGATGTGGACTCAGCGATAATTGTGCCGATAGTCGTGACAGCCAATGGCTTAATAGCCAAGAGCTTTGACCAACACCTGAGGAGGCTCTCGTTTGGGAGGTGGATCAAGGGCTTGATTCAGAAAGCGGTACTTCTAGACACGGCTCGCATTGTTAGGAGGTTCCTCTCTCTGGAGCCCTAACCGCCGGTAGCTTGGACCCTGTTCCCGATACCGATGGGCTACTATTTTTTATATTTTTAAATGTTTTTATATTTTTTATAGTCTAATATTTAAAAATGTAATTTATATGTAAATAATGGAATAAAAAAAAGAAAAAAGATATTATAGAAGATGATATTAACACTAGTCTTGTTCCGATTGTTGACTGGCTGAACGCTAATAACCTTAAAATTAATCTAACTAAAACTAAAATTATGAATTTTAAAATTAGACAAAAAAGCTCTGTCACATTCTCAGGTAAACTACAAAGGTGACCAAATACTTGAAACGAATGTTACAAAATTTCTCGGACTGCTTACTGGTATTGATATGTCATAGAGGACTCAAATTGATAATGTTTGTGGGAAGCTCAGTAAGTTTTCCTATGCTCTATATATACTAGGCAAAATAGTGAATATGACAGCGCTCTTAGCAGCTTATCGTGGATATGGCGCCTTTGCTTTGCGATATGATTTATATATTTTGGGACAATGCCACTAAGGTAAGAGGATGTATTAATACCACAGAAAAAATGTATTACGAGCTATATGTAAAATAAAACGAACGGATTCATGCAAGCCACATTTCAAAAACTTAAAAATACCATCAAATCCACCACTTACCACTACTCCACCACAATCACTTTATATCTATGAAGCCTGTATCTTTGTAAAAAACATTTTTTTTTATATAAATCTGTCGAAAGTCAACGGCGTTCAAAAAAGTTGCACCCATTGTACACAAAAACCAAATTTCTCTACAACAGTATTTTATGCAATGACTCTAAAACTTTATAACAAATTACCTGATCAAATTGTATCAAGCAACAATATGAATGAGTTTAAACGTAAGCTTTTTAAATTATTGAAAGACAACGGGTATTATTCCGTTAATGAATATCTTAATGACAAATTAAAATAATATTATCTAATTTCATATCTGAAAATAATTAAAATGTTGCTCCCCTATGACAATGATATTATTTATTGACATTTTTATTGCATTTGTTATTGTGCTTATACGAAATTCTGACTAATTAATCCCTATTTTTTTATGTGCCGTCTATAATTTATTGACATACTCGTATTATAACTATTAGTGTTTGGCATAAAATTGTGACATCTACGTAACTGTTGACTTTATTTTTGTTTCTATTTTGTTAATTGACATTCGATTAGTTAAGCTATTTTCTATGCCCTTTGGCGGGACATAGTATGGATCAACTTTTTTTTTAATATAATATCTGTACCCTATGTTCACAAAATAAATAAATTCATTTTCAAATTAATTTATTCATTTTTTGAATTTGAAACAGAATCAACGTGTGAAATTTCAACTAAAGGAAGTGGTTTTTTTTCACCTTGCAAGATTTGCCCAGAACATACATACAAACATTGCAAGTTAAATAAAAGCTTGTAAAACTAGGTGAGGGAGGACTACTTATTTAGGTACGTCTATGAGACTTACCCTAGCATCCTCAATATTTTCAGGATCAAATATTGAAGTAATATCAATGGCACTGTAGGCTCGGTCCCTAGTGAGGTTGTTCATCCTATAAGTGAAATTATCTTGATTGTGCAGCTGTGAAACATCAATAAACAACCCGCAGCGTTTGGTACAATTAATTGCAGTCTGAAAAAGACAAGAGGTCAGTTGTATAACATTCATTAAGGCGGGTATCACACCTCCATCGCGAAACCATAGCAGCGAAACCGCAGTAGTTCCGCCATGACCTGCCCGTTGTATGACAAGCGATACAGAAGCGAAGCTGCCTGTTTTAACGTATAGATCTGATTAAGATTCTATCTGTTTCCCGCATGACTTCGCCGATCTACTTGGAAGCCAAGTAATTGGGGTAACAATAACAATTCAACAAGCCAACCACACCTCCGCGCTTAGCCAGGTATTTTGTTGCGGTGCCGTGTTTCTTTCACACGTATCTGTGGCAGTCGACAAGTTCATATAGCGAAATTTCCAGTTTTATGATGTAAATGGAATGTTGGTTTTAAGAAAAAACTAATTCAAAAGGTCCGAAGTAGACCTATGCTATATTTAATAAGACATTTTGCTCCGATTGCTACAGTTCAACTGACTCGTATGATGTTCCGCTATTCGAATCGCGACATAATGTAGTAATATTTTGCAGTGGACTTCGTTAAGCGGTTTCCCATCATTATTTTCGCGTCGATGGTGTGCTACGGCAAATGAATAATCAAAAATCATTAAAAACAGTAACCGTACTTGCTTCAGGTCTTCTCCAAAGCAGCTAACAACTACGCTGCAACCCTCTCCGTTTGTAGCGCTTAGAACCATATCTACAAAACTGTGATCCCGAGAATTTCCGATGTGTTCAGCTAAAACAACGAAAACAGCGACAATTCAGATTTATGTTTACAAAAAATCAGGTTCATCATAAACTGCCTTAGTGAAACTGAAAATGATCAAAATACCTTTTAATCCTGGAAATAATTTGCGTAAGAAATGTTTCTTCCGGATGTCACTAACAGTTGTGAATACTTCGAGACCGTGAGCAAGCGATCTTGATATTACAGCTTGGCCAAAAGCCCCAGCTCCTCCATGAACCAACAAAGAGGTGTCAGGTGTCAACCTCTTGTGATTTTTGATTACCTTAAAATAAACAGGATTTAATGTGAGTTTGACAATAACGGTGAAATTTTTCCTGTAAGTAACAGAGAATTCTACACTATTGACATGCGCATTGTATAAGTGGATACCAACCAAGTACGGTCGGTACCCTACAATACGTCTGCAAGTCTCGTAGTAAAAGGGAGATGGTAGGATCAGTTTAATAGCTATCGGTGAAAAAATTGTTGCAAGTATCTTTAGTGTAGACTCACGAGACAGTAGAGTGCGTGTGCGTAGGCGAGCGGTACAGTGGCGGCATCTTCCAGGCTCCAGTGCGCCGGCACCGGCCACAGCAGCTCCGGCTGCGCGAGCACCACGCTGCCAACCGCACCGCTGCGCACCAGTCCCATCACGCGCTCACCGCTGCATGGCGAAATAAGTTGGTTCAGATTTGTATTATATGTTTACATGATATTAATTATATAAAAATTAACAAATAAACAATTCTTCTTCAATGATTGAAACTCTGAACTTTACTTTGATTGATGATTGTCCTTGGTTGACTGGTAGAAAATGCCTAAGGTATTAAGTCCGCCTTTGTATACTATTGTGTGCGAGAAGTTTAAATAAATAAATAAATACAGTTTTTTTAACATAATGAACCCTTAATCAGCGGCCTTTCTTGATGAACAGCAAGCTTTAGACCAGATCTTGCACAAAAGATAAACCTACTGACCAAAGTGCAGGAAAACATACCGGATATGTTCCTACTCATCCAGTCTTCTTCATTCGACCGCTGCTTCTAGGTAGAACGGGGCGAAGCACAATCACGATTGTTTAATGTGGAAGCTGGAGTACAGGGATCAGTTCTTGGCCCAGTGTTGTATAAGATATTTAATTATCAGCAACGGAACTTACTTATGAAACAAACTGCCTTAATGGCTTGGTGACTGGTTGAAAATAAAAATCAGGAACGATAAAATAAATGTTTAAATAAAAAAATCACACGAGTCCTTACTTTGATGTTTTTTTAAGATACTGACCTGCTTGTGGTTCCACTGAATTCCATTCCAAAGCTATTTTTAATGTTTTGTTTATATAATAAGGAGCCACTGGCCTTTTTGACGTCATCATAACTTAAACCAGCATATTGAACCTGATGGGATTGAAAGATTGTAGAAGTTTGTGTTTTGATAATAATGTAAAAAGTACTAATCATAGTGATCATAAATTGGGATTAATCTTTTTTTCAAGATATTTCAAATAAATGTAGGTCTACCTTCACGGGGACTCCAGATCCGAATGCCTTAGGTGCTTCAACCCACGTGAGCGAATCCAAGTTACCAAATTGGCTACATTGTAAGGACACGTTGTTGCTCACTGATGTAGAGTCTTCCAATGGTACGTAGAACTCTCCTCCCCACTTACCCTGATGAATAAACGAGAATTATTACGTTAAATATGAAATCATTTTAATTAGATTATGTATTTCGATACAAACAGATCCACTTACATCGTGCACGACGTTGAACGCTAGGTGAATATCTGGCATCTCGTCGAAATAAAAACTATCGTTGCTTTCTTTAGCGACCATGATTAGATGGATTTTGTTACGATTTGCTTCTCTACGCCAGCCGCTTACAAGTTCCTTAAGACCTGGCAGTGCAGGGTAAGGTGCAATAATCAGGAGCCGATGTCCCAAAGACAGGTTATTGCGCGTTGTAATGAGGAGTATGATATCAGATTTGCTTTGAATTGTGACAGTTGTTGTAGGTACGGCCGCAGACGCACCCCACCGGACAAGCTGCAGTTGTGACTGCTGTTTGTTGCTATTGCTAACAATGGAGTGAACGGAAATCACACGGTAAAGTGACGAGGGGCGCGAGCGACCACCAAAAGCGAGGTCTTCCTCGCTTGCCACAAACTGGTCTTTCTGTAGGAAACGATGCAGCAGCTGGCATATCTGTTGGATGGCCAAATTAGTAAAATTATAGTGAATAACATATAGAATACAAATTGAAAATAGAAAATTTCAAACGTTATTCACTTACGTTATCGTCAGTGGATAGGTTTTGAACCAATACCAGATCAGCACCTTTTAGGAAGTTGTTTTTTTTCTTCAACGCCGATTCGCGGTTAACTTCTTCGTATTTAACATTTACTCCAAAAATCTTTCTAATAGCATTATTTATTTCCGAGAAAATTGATCCTTTTCCAGGTTGATTAACTAACCCAACAATATTTATGTTTGTTTTGTTGACATTTTCCGCTACTGTTTGTAGGAAAACTTGAAGTGATGACGACACCTGCATGAGATTAAAAATTATATTGTATTTTTATACCTGTTTTATTAAATGATAAATTATTTTATTTCTGTAAGTAGGTTTATACAAACACTTTTACACGTCAATCATATTTTTAAAACTAGATGAGGTCGGCGTTTCCTATCTGACTACTCTGAGAAGAAAGCAGAAACAAACTCAGAGGTCACATATTGATCACATATTTGTTTTGCACATAACTTAATAACTGGTAGGTGTTCTTACATCTAGTTCCGATTGGAAATAAGGAACAAATTTTAAAGTCTTTAACGCCATATTGCTGTTGCTCACTGGAGGCATGTTTTCTAATATGACATTGCTTATTGTAACTCCTCCACACCTGGAAACAAAGAACATAAAGATGATTTACTTTACTGACAAACAAATAGAGAATTTTTGGCGGTAACAATAGAAAGTAATTAATGTTCACCAGGTAATGTCAGAATTGTCTAATATTACTGCTTTTAACAGAACTTTGCTATCAGACACAAAAGATTTTTCTACAACATCTTGATGATATTTAACGTTGATCTTTATACTCCTGATGTGCGAGACTAGTGATACTCCGTTGTGTGGTTGTCGCAGCATGTTCAGCTGCAGCAAGCCGTCGATGAACGTGATCCAGTTGTCGTACCACACCAGCGAAGCTTCGCTCAGGGAGTTATTAGCACCCTCAATGCTACGGAACTCACCGCTGAAAGAAATTACATAGTTCATGATTAAAGAAACAGGTTAGGCAAGCTACTCTACCTATTTTATCATTTATTTCTTTACTTAAACTTACCTATACGAGTAATCTCTATCTCTGAATAAATGGTAAATATCTTCAGCAGTGAGGTCTATGCTCACTTTACTTTCAGGTATTTCTTTTAATTTTCTTAGTTTCGTATCTTCATCACCATCAAATGCGTTTATAAAGCCTGTTGCAACTTTGGAGCCGTCATTTAGAACCTATTAAAATATTATGTATGTTATGAAGTAAATGTCGTTGCCTTAGAGTGAAAGTTCGGGAATGCAATTTTGGTAATGTTTTATTTATTACATTTTTGGAAAGAAAACCTCACAACACAAGCCCTAGTTTCACACAAAAAAGCTTAGTAACCTGTAACGCTATCGAGTTGGAAAAAATCGCAAACGAACATACGTGGTTTTCAATTTAGCAATACTTAGAATTTTTTAATATTAATTTTGTTAAGGACTTTTCTGATGATTATTGGCATACATTTCAAGTGTTATTTATTATTATAAGTTATAGTTAAGTAAGGCAATGATACAAAACGGATTAAAAAAAGTGTATCGATTTTTATTCTGTAATGTTCCATTGATAAACTTGTAACTGTCATCAGCAAATGTATTTTTTAAAGTAAAGCTCGCAAGTTGCATTTTACGCTTTTACTATTGAAATATGTATTTTATGAATCTGAAAATGTATCTATGTAAGCTATGGTAATAAAATTTTACAGGGCGCAGGTTTTTCTTCCTCCTGTGAAGTTGCATTTTTCGCATATTTATGAGGTTTTCACCCTAAGGTGACGATATACCTAATATAAAGTAAGCATTTCGTAAGGCTAGCGTAAATTGGGGCGGACCACACCGCATTGCAACGCAACGCATAGCAAAAAAAAAAAAACACTTTCGTACATTAACTATGGACCAACGCGCACTAACAGGTGGGCCGCACCGCAATATTTTGTATTAAAATGGCTGTAATGTGTGCTTGGCTGTAAGGAATACAACAAAACAATCGAATCCGAAATGAGGTGAGAACAAAGAGAACTAGTCGTCCACCTGGCCTAAATGATAGTAAGCTGAAATGGTAATAGACCGGCAATGTTAGCTGACAAACTGATGGCTGTTGGCCTAAACATGCACTAGTATGGAGATCTTGAATTTGCAAACTTAGTATGTGGCTTTATCTAAGGAAAATCTTAGTACCTCAAAACACCCATTTCCTCTATTGAAAGCAACGTTAATACGAATCTGACGTTGATCGTGTATTATTGGTTGCGCATACAGATGCAGGTCACTGAACTGCACCGACATTTGTTTCTTCGGAATTCCTGTCGTCATTGCATAGGTGTCCCACACCAGAGCTAGTGTGGCGGCAAACGGGTATAAATTGTGTCCTAAAGATGAAGATTGTTGATGTTATGTTAAACAAGTAAGATCCTACTAACTATGTATGATTTATTGGGAGACAAATGAATATATAAGCAGAGTGGGCGAGAAATCATCGTTAAGGCGACGTAGTAAAAACTAGTAGGTATTGATCAGTAGCCGTACGTGGGGATCCTGCGGTTCATGGCTCTGTATGGGGTGCCCATGTGGGCGGATACCCTGACGGCCCGCAACGTTGCAATATTGCGAAAACCGCAGAAAGCGATGACTGTTAGGGTAATACGGCGATACCGTACGATCTACGAAGCAGCAACTTTCCTAAGCAGATCAATGCCCTGGGATCTGGACGCGAAAATCCTTGCCTCTCTATATCTTTGCCAGAAGGTGGACCTAGCGCGTGGTCAGCGTCCGGTTCCCTGGGAATTCGAAGCATGAAGAACTGAGCTCCGTCAGATCCTAGTGGCTGAATGGGGGTAGCAACTTGCACAACCCAGGTAGGGGCTCGCCACAATAGAAGCGGTAAGGCCTGTTATGGAGGAATAGCTGGAGTGTCAGCATGGCACCCTATTTTTCCGGCTAATGCAGACGGTTACTGGACATGGATGTTTCGGGAAGTACCTGCGTCGCATAGTTAGGGAGCGGGCGGCCGCTTGGCATCACTGTGTGGACTGCCCCAAGGGCACGGCGTAACTTACGCTCGAGAAGTGTTCAGCTTGGGCCCAACAACACTGTGTCCTCGTCGCGACACTTGGTGCGGGTGATCTCTCGCTTTCGGTCGTAGTTCAGTCCATGGTTGGAAGCGAAAATGGATAGGATTTTGTAGCCTCTTTTTGCGAAGAGGTGATGCATGCAAAGAAGGCAGTGGAGAGAGGGAGAGCATACTTCTCATTTCACTCGTACCAGAATAGCAGCCGGGCATCAAAGGTCGCTTTACGATCTCCAGTCACCATAAGGAGGGGCCTGCGGACGTCAAAATTGGGGCTGTGTCGTCGCTCTAGCAGTCAGGCTAAAAGAAGTGGCACGCAGTATTATGCGCATCTTCATGGGAGGACGTGCGGTCGTGGGATCGGCCGCGCTTGGTAATGGGGCCCGCTAGGCATGGCCGGCTGATACCAGTCGAGATGCAGTGAAAGTTCACGTATTTCCCGGGCTCCCGACTCATGATACTGGAAGTAACAGTGGGGTTTTAGTCAGTAGGAGTCTGACATAACCCTTCGTTCTTCCCAGACGGAGGATATCCATGAGGATATCCCCAAAGAAAATAACAAGGTTTTTATTAGTGCGAGGTTTAATTATATCTGTTTCGCATATAAAATTTAGCATTATAATTCTAATTTTAGTGGTTGAATGCGGAGTCTAACTTTGTGATTAGTTTAAAATAATTCTAAACCTCATGACCTCACAACCTCAACCTTGGGTCTGGGAATTAAAGCAGCATACAAATAGGGTGTTTATGTTACCTCTCATAGAGTGGCCTTGTAAGTAAGCATGTTCTGTATCTTGCACAGAGGCGGTATAGTCAAGGGAGGTAGCTGTTGACCTATTTGCCATGAGATATACAGCCAATGGCCTGAAACAGAAAAAAAATAGTAAGTTGTTGTTAGTTATTAAGTTATACTCAAAATATGCAAATACGGGCTTGACGTAGTTGCTGTGTAATTTTGTTCAAAAATGTGCTAAGAGTTACAAAAACAAGAGGATACTTACCAATTTTCACCATGAGCCCATTTTACTAAATGCGACAGGAATGGCGTTCCCGTAGAAACTGGTAACTCAACTTTTGGATAGAGAACATGAACCTTAGGATTGTAACCTTCCATAAACAATCTGAAAATAATGGATGTTTTGAAATAACATAACACAAACAGTCATGTCCCGCCCGTATTCTTCGAAGGGGCAGAGCCATATAGTACGCATAAGCGAACGTTTCTGAGTTGCTAAAACGATCCTCCACGCTAAGCTGCAGGCAAAAGCTAATTATTGTATGAAAGAGTGATATTAAATCTCTATTCTGACTGAGCTTATCAATTTACTTACTTGCCGATACCCTCAAGCAGCAAGAATGTATTATCAGCATGCTTCCTCCTGGTTAGTGCGATGTTCTTGCAGTTGCTAGGCAACGAACGCTTGAGGATGGCCTGCAGCAGTCCGTGCGGCGCCACCTCCACCAACACAGCGTTGTTAGGTATCAGCTTCGACGTCTCCTCGAACAGCACTGGGCTCTGCGAAAATAAATTATTAGGAACTTTCCATAGACTTTTCGTAACGCCTCCAGTTAAATCTATGCGTCTGCGTGAGTCACCTGCACTTGGGCACATATTTGGCCAATAATACAATTTCGGCTATGTGGCATCTCTGACACTCTTAGATCTTTACAATTAATATTAGGGTAAGGGCCTTGCAATCTCCGGGCTCAGAGGCTCAACAGAAAGTGGAAAGAAATTGCTGGCATACGTATATATTTTGTGTGAACTCCTTCACGTGGGCCATATTTAAACAAGTTCACACAAGGGTTTCGGAGCATGCTTTGACGTTAAAATCCCGGACTGCTGGGAGTCTAAATGGCCCGAAATCTGGTAGGCATGAAGTCTGGAAGGTCCTGGTTAGACAATATGTTGATAGAGTTTTAGTAGCTACTTGCACAGAAACATCACTACTTACCAGCAGGTTATTGGTGTGATATTCAGCTGAACAGAGCTTTGAAGTCGGAATATCCCACTTCCCTTTTGGTATAGAAGTTGAAAGCCAACGCTCGGTTCTTGGTTTGGGATCCCTGATCACCTCCGATAAATACTTGAGTAGTTGGGGTCCTGCATTTTAAATTGTAATTAATAACAACAAAAAAATATAGCATTATTACAACAATGTGAACTATATCAAAGACCACCTTTAATTGTAACGTAAAATAAAAAAATCAGCATAAAATGAAATACCGAACATCGGGAATGGAGCTCAGTACTTAAATTTTGACCTTATTACTACCAGGGCCACTAACAGGGTTGAGAACCCTGTACATATAAGGTCAAAAGGTGTTTCAAACTCTGTTTGAAATGAAACAACCAAACTGGGTATTATATTTGCTAAAATTCACATGACCACAACTAAATCGTTGTATCAAAACCATAGCGAGATCTAATCCGACGCCAACACCATCTAGTTACTTCTTGTACAACTTTGAAAAAAAAAAAACTTTTTATTTTGTTGACTTGATGAGCGGCTTCTGATCATGCATGGTTATTAACACACAAGGTAATGGGATGCTACTAAGCATTCATAAGGGTAAGGAACTCACCAGCATCAGCAATGTAACGCGAGTGGTAGGCGATGTTAGAACATGGTACTTCCTTAGCAAAAACACTCTTAGCAGTCAATTCTGCGACGAACTCCTTCATGACTTCAGCGGGTCCCGAAATTGTACTAGATTCAGGCCCGTTGTGACAAGCAACTTGGATTTCAGGTGGGCACAATGGTAAGATCTGAAAATAATAACACCATTAATACACATACCTACTGCTTGAAGTGTTCAATAGAGGAGTTGCCTATGTTAATCCTTCGAGTGTTCAACTACTGTACTCGAATTGTCTGTAGATGTTATAAAGCTAGCTGAACAGATGACTCCAATTAAATTACCTGTTCATATCCCAGACCAATGGCAGCCATAGATCCGCGGATGAATTTAGTCTCCAGCGATACGCGGCCACGACTGTAAGCTGACAGTATCATCTCCTCCGCCGTCAAACAACCGTCAGCGTACGCGCATCCTAGCTCTCCTACACTGTGACCTGTTAAACATTGTTGTTATTAGTGTTTCCTTTATTATTTTTATAAATATCCCTGTTTCCAGTTGCTTCTATACTGACTGAAATTAATGGAAATTAATAATGGAATGATGAAATGAAATTATGTTTATTTCTGTAAATAGATCTTTTAAGACACTTTTACACGTACATATTTGGTCAATATTTTAAAATGTTACAGCGCTGGTATTTCCTAGCTGACTGATCCCTGAGAAAAAACGCCGAAATAAACTCAGAGGCTAGGGTTTCTTTTAAAGTCCAAGCATTATATTATTAAGATTTTATGTGAGTCTAACGATGCAGGGCTATGTCTGGAAGGGCCTTTTGAAGGAAGAGCCATTGCAGCTTTGAGTTGACCTGTACCGACAGACCATATGCATGCTTCAGTCACCGAGTAGCTCAACCATGTTTACTACCCGGTATACGATGCCATCAAATCTGCAAGCCATTTGCTTAGGCCACATAAAAAATACTTAAAACCGCCAGACATTTATAAAGTCATGTATTCTATCTAGTCTGCTTGGTTCTCACATTCACAGGCAGTTTTCTCTGCAGAAAAGGAGTCATGTAACATATCCCGCCATCTCCTCAATAAACATTTTTTTTTCATACATAAACCTGACCTTTAAATTTATTACATACCAATGATTCCGTCGGGTACCAGTCCAAGTTCTTTGAGAATGTCAGTCAGGCCGATTTGTACAGCGGCTATTCCAACGAACGAATGTAAAATGTTGTCAAAGGTCTCTTCGGGTGACGTAATTATATCAACAATGCTGAGTCCCTTTGGCTCTAAAACTTTGTGACAGCTGCAAATAATATATATTAATGATTAGGATGTTTCAAGTTTCATATCCACTTTGATTCTTTTACTTAAGATATGATGGTACCGTTGTATAGCAGCAGCGAAGATCGGTATGCGCATAAGTTGCGCACCCATACCAGCCCACTGCGAGCCCATCCCACTGTACACGAACCACAGCGGCCGCCGCGCGTCGTCGAAATACTCAGACTTCTCAGATAGACATACAGTCTTCTGTTCTTCGTCCGTCTCTAGAAAAAATATTTTAAGTATCAAGATTGTGTGTTTATTTGGCTAGTTTGCAAAACTTTGGTGTTATTATAAGTTTTTAGTATCCCACTGCCTGCCTTTCCTTCTACATTTATTACCGTCTGTAGCCTATCTTTAGAATTGAGTCGAGTTCGATTCGCCATCTCTTTCTGGCTCTGACGTGCTGTCATTTTCAGCACTTCTTCTGTAGTTATTTTCACCTATAGCACTTCAGGCATTTCCATTTAAACTAGGCAAGACTCTAGCTACTAGGTACTTAATAAAGAGGCGAATTCAAATTGATTAATAAATATGTAAGTATGTGTTTACGTAGGATGACGAATCCTCTGCCCAAATGTCCTGAAATATTCGCCTGGTGTATGTTGTGCAACAGCCTTAGCTGTTCAGGGTCTACGGGGTTGGCTTTCAACTCGCTCAGACAATGAGTCACGCCTGCTTCATGTCTTGCCGAAATAGTCACTAGGTGAGCAATGCTCGACTTGTAGCGGCTGGGGTCCTGAAAGACAAAGTAAAAAAAAAACTTTTCGTTTTTCCAGTAATTAATTTAAATTAACGCTAAAGTGGAAATGCAAAGGACGTCATGATCAGAGCTAAGACGGAAAAATGTACGAAAAAGGTCACGGAATGGTACCCGAGGAATGGAAAAAGACGTAGAGGAAGACAAATGAAAAGGTGGGAGGAAGATCTGCCAAAAGGTTGGCGAAGAACAGCTCTGGACAGGAACAAGTGGAGGGAAATAGAGGAGGCCTGGCCTATATCGTATGTGGCCTGACCTGGTAGCTGATAATAGCTAATCTGCTATTATAGGGTTAACAAGCAGAAATCATAATAGCATTAAATTTTATTAGTTTATAAGAACTTGTTTATGAAAACAGAAAAAAAATCAAAGGCAGAGAAAAGTAAGGGCTATTTTAATTTTATTATTTATTTATTTATTTAACGCCAAATTGGGTAAAAGGAAACTTTTTGTAAATAGTGTGAAAGGGTATTTGGGTAGAAAGGGTCTGAATGCTGAGATAACGTCTGATAGAAATGTAGGTATGAAAGAGGGAGGAAATGTTGCGTGGGCCACAAATAAATTGGGCAATGGCCAGGTGGATGGTGAAGGTAGGTGATGTTTTTACCTTTGGTTTATAGTGTCCATGCAGCAGCACGTGTGAATTGACGCCGGTGACGGACATGCCGTTGACCGCGACATAAGAGCGGCCGAAGCTCTGGTGCTCGGTGACGACGCGCATGCGCCCCTCACGCAGAGCAACCACGTCCTGACGCGGATTGTCGCAGTGCATGTTGGCAGCTATCTGACCAGTGTGGTAGCCAAGTAATACCTGCGAGAGAAATGAAAATAGTGCTGTAATTTTCTTTGAAAAATAAAAGACATCTTTCTGTAAACAACTTAGTGTAACGGTGTTATAAAAAAGCAGCGTCTATTAAAACTTAATGTAATTTAGTACATTTTAAAGTGTTTCAGAATACTTGAATTCCGAACGAGAAAATGTGTCACTCTCGTTTAAGAACTTCTTGCCCAAAAATAATAAAGTCTTCTAAGACGAGGCTTACCTTTGTAATAGCAGTGACACCAGACGCAGCTTCATTGTAACCAATGTTGGACATAACACTGCCCACCAGGAGAGGATCTCTTTTGTCATTACAGAACACATCCGCTATAGCTTCCAATTCCACCTTATCAGCCTCTGGTACAGCTGTCAAATAGATTAATTTGGTTATTCTTTAGATCTATTTTTCAATTTATATAATACGTAAATTCGTTTTTTTTATTCATTTTTAGTATTCATATTTTTATTTAATTCGTTAATTTACATGTGTTTCTTTTTATGAATTAAAAATGGGGCTGAATTAAAAACAGCTGCCCTAACATTATTCTTTGATGTTCATCATATTTTGCTGATGTGAAAATTTTTATATTCTTCGTAATGGTCTACTGGAACACAACTTTCCTTTTCTCACTTTGACTCACTGGTGTGTTATCCAAGACAGTCTATTTTTTATGTTACATATTATATTTAATTTATGCGTAAGTACTTACCACAGCCACATGCTTCTACATATTCGATGGCCTGAGCCGGGACCCTTGCTTCTTCGTAGAAGTTCTTAATGAAACTGACTGTTTTACCAAAGTCTCTGAGGAATCCAAATTGAGGGCCCGTTTCTCCAGGCAATAAAGAAGTAAACTCTGATTTAGCGTGCAATACATCGGCGTAGATCCTGCAAATTGTTATAAAAGTATTGTTGTTTATACATGACTAAAAATAAACTTTATAAGATCTAAATCAACATCAAAATATATCTACCTTAAAGCGTTTTTCGCTTTTTGCAAGAACAAAACGTTGATAGCTTCAGATTTAGCACATCCATCAGCATTTTCATCGAATGATTTAGTTTTACCATCCTGACAAAGGTTCAAGAGCCTGTAATCAGAGTTAATAATTATTGAAACACCCTTTCGACATTAATAAGTAGCTGAAAAGTATAAGTGTTTGAGTATAAATGTTGGAAGAAATCTCTGAAACAATCTTTGGACAAGCTTAAAAATACTGCAGGATTGGATAACGTAGGTAAATGTGATATTATTTTTGATTTTCACGTAGTTAAAGCTACAGGGCTGTAGGCGGTGAACCGATCACTTTTCCGATATTTTTTTTTCGACTTTCATTTTTCCGAAATCTATTGACCGACGTCTTTTTTGCTAATGCATTATTTGACGTATGTTTAGATCATCGAAGTATCAGTATTATTTTACCAAACTATATTTCGCCGATTTACAAAATAACTGTTTGCTATTGACCGAAGCTTCTTTTGAACTTTTTTCATTTGCCAAATCATTTTTGCCATAATTTCACCACACCGAAACAACATTTTACGGAATATTATTTGGTCACAAATATATGGCCGGTTACTTGGTAGTATTTTCAATATTAAATTAAAATAGTGTCATAAAACTTCAATAATTATGTTGTGCTACAAAATTTTGTGAGAAACGAATCGCTGCAAAACCGACTTCACGCAGTCTTGTCTGCCCTACCTCTAGATTGTAATTTAAGCCCACGTAGGCGCGGAGGGGTTGGGGGCCCGCGAGTTGAGGAGCAGGTGGTTTGAAGGCCCGCCGCCGGCGGCCAGCAAGCCGAAGCTGCGGTTGTGAGCGTTAACACCATCTGCGACGATAAGCTCGCGTGGGGCCGCCCAAACCCTGCAGTACTTACATACTACGCTGTATACTTGCTTGCATGCTGCATGCCTGCTTGCAGGCTGAATGCCTGCTTGCATACTGCATGCTTGAAGCAAGCATCCTTGCTTGCATGCTTCTTGACCACTTAAAACCACTTTTGTTCATAATCGACTGTTTTATTAAGTGCCATTACATTTAAATAATTATTTTAAAAAAGAGTAGGATAAACTAATCTGAAAACAGTGGTATAATGAATGTTCAGAAATACAATACTTCGAACAAAATATGTTATTTCGGCTAAGTGTAACTTCGGTAAAAAGTTTTTCGACCAAATGAAACGTCGGAGTAACGAAAAAAATCGAATTGATAATAGGTCAATTGATACAGTGGCAGACGTGACTTCAATGAAGTAAAAAAAAAACGAAACCATAATAGTTGAAAAGTTTTAGGTGAAATGAAATTCGGTCAAATATTTTTCGTACTTATGATATGTAACCCTGTAGGCGGTAGCCAGGTGAATAAATAAGGTAGCACTGAAGATAACTAGACGCTTCTATACGAAGGATAGAGAAACAATGTAATATCGGCACAGCGGAAAATCGACGACCTTCAGCAAGAAATTGGGATAAGTCAGAGGCAGTCGATAATAGCTCTGAACTGATCAAAAGAAAAAAAGGTGATATTATTATCATTATTATCTCCTTTCTTTCAATCCATCCTAAGGATGTTTGTAAAATATCACCTTGTAAGATGAGATTATTGTACACTTAGATTGTACAATACAATTTTAAATGTTTGTCCCATTTTATAATATGTGGTGTACAAAAATAAAAAAATGTAATATAAAAATAAAAAATTGTGGTGTAAAATATTAAATTAATTTATAATAATTACGTATATGTAGGTCTTAGTTTCCTGATAGTACCTTCCGTAGTGTACGGCCGACTGTGGGTGTAGACACAGATAGGCGCCTCCAACGATGGCTGCCTCGCATTCGCCTTGACTTATAGCGAGGTATGCCAGCTCCAGCGCCGCAGTGGAACTGCAACACGCCAGGTCGACCGACATCGAAGGACCCTTCGCGTTCAGCCAGTATGAAATGCGGTTGGCGAACATAGTTTTGCTGCACCTGATTTACAAACAACAGCAGTTTACATTAAATACATGGATTAATTTGAGTTTGGTGTAGGTATTTTCAATTATAAATGATAAATGCTTGAGGTGACTCCAGCTGTTGCTACGGAGCTACGATTGTTGCAATAACTGTAGCGTGTCGTCGTAGTAGCAACCGTATTGCGTAACGCGTAACAGTAATCATAGCGCGTAGCCACGATAATGTAATTATGAACATGGTAAATTAATCTTTTTGTGGAACGATATAGGGCGATTTCTATCCTTATTGCCATTAAGAAAAATGAAATAGATTTCCTTAAAGAAAACAATATTTTAGTTTAAAATCTTGACTTACCCAGCGATACCGAAACCAGATCGAGAATTGGCTTCATAAAAGCAAGCCTTTTCAGTTTCGGAGAAACATGTGCCGATATACACGCCGACCTTCTTACCGGATAGTTCTTCCGGATTGACCCCTAGAAAAAAAATCGTACGTATTTTGTAACATTTTGTAAGCCGACGTAGGTTATCAGAGTATATATGTATATGTTCTGTGTAGGTTATGGACTAGATTAGAGATAATAACAGTTTTTATTTTGGATAATACATTGAATTAAATTATTTTTAAAAGAGTAACCGTGGAGTTTCTTGCCGGCTCTTCTCCATAGAAAACAATCAATTGGAACCGTGCACCTAGCTTCTGACGTTTCATAAGTGCCCATGTTGGTTTATGTGAAATAAAATATTTCGATTTTGATTTTAATGTTTCAACAAAGCACGTAGGTAGCCAAGAAAGAAGTTTCGTACCCAGAAGTAGGTTAAGTATAATGAAAGATAATCTATCTATACCTTCGATCAATAATAGTACTAGATTCAGGATCAGGAACAAAAACAAGTCGCTGAAGTGGCCACGTTTACACAAACATAAACATTTACATGTCATACTACGAAATATAGAAAAAGGTTTTATAATATTAACAACATCATAAACCTTAACACTCAAGCGTAAAGTTTAATTACGATTGCCAAATATTTATATGTAAGTCCTTCTGTCATCGGAGAAATGTAAAAGCAATAAATGAAAATCATTTTTATATTAAGTACAAAAATATTTATTCTAAAATGAAACTTAAAACCTAAACAATAAGGTTAAAAACATTTTGTTGACAATTTCATGCTTACTCTATTTTGGAACTAGACGTATTTCTTGGTATGACATTTGAATGCTCAGAACACAGTAAGTATTGAAAGACGTAGAGTTGCAGAAATATATTTTTTAGTCGAAGGTTCGTTTTGTATGGTAACAAATATTTTTGACCGATTTGAAAAGTAGTAGGACTAAATTAGTACAATAGTTATTTTTTATAAGATACCTATTGCTATTAATTGTCTGCGGCTTGGCTCATTGTAATCAACCCGTATAAAAACTGGCTGCGGGTACTCATGTATGCGATTTAGAAGTTCGAATAAATATTTGTATTATATTTAAATTATTTATTTTAATTTTATTTTTGATGTGAAACATCTATAGCCGCGGGTAAACCGATTGTTAGCGTGACGAGGCGTCGCCACGCTATATTTTCTTTAGAAAATAGTTTTTGATGTGGACCTTGAACATAGGGTAAATAAGAATGAATTTGCAATGTTAAGCGTCGCTTGCCAAGGTCAGTCTTTGGATGGGTGACCATTTTTGATGTGAAACATCTATAGCCGTGGGTAAAACCGATTGTTGCCATGGCAGCGCATGCCACGGCGACGCGTCACCACGCTATACGATGGTATGTTTCACATCTGCCAAGCGTCCCGTGATGGCTCAATTTTTTTAAAATTTAAATTTTACTGCAAATAAGAGTGTATGGTAAGTAAACAACCATGACTGAAGGTGCGTGCGAGGTGGATGCTTTAACTAATGTATCTGGATAATCGTAATCGGTCTCTTTAAGGGGGACGTGCTGAGGCAGCCCGCGAAATTAAAATTTTCTTGCGTTTTTTGCAACTTGCAGGTTAGTGTAACGTTGTATCTTGATCAAAATATGATTCGCGACAATAACAAATGTGTATTTACATAATTATAATCATAAAAATCATCAATACATCGCTCTAATTTAGATTTACTCTGGATTGGTCTGATTTCGAACCAATCTGGAGGAAATCTAACTTAGAGAGATGAAAAATAACATAATATGATATAACAATACCACTCCATGCATTCCCTGTTCTAGAACAGTCGATGTTTGTTACAATAGTTGGCGTGTTGTCGCAAACATTAATCAAACAATCATAATATTTGCCAAATGATTTATATTTACTATTTAATTACTTTTATTTTATGAAAAACACATACATAATGATATAAACTTACCGAAAAAAAGATATTACTTCCAAAATCTTGGTGTTACGGTGGTTATTTAGATAACTTTTGAACGCGCACTGTGACAATTTTGACGTCTTAACGTTGGCTATGTTTGGACAAAACTAATTTGAAATATGAGCACAAAGGTATTTGTGCTCTTATTTTTTTTGACACTTATTTTTTTAAATGTCGCAGCATCATGCTGAGATAGGCCGTTTCGCCTCGTACAGAACTTTCTGTTGTTATTTTTATTTTACTTTTGTTTTTATTTTATTATTTTTATAATTTTGTTTTTATGAGTGTGTTAATTTAGTTTCTGGTAATCTTGTGTGAGTCCCAATAAATACTTTTTCTTTCTTCTCTCTTTTCTTTTTCTTTTTTTCTCAAAAGTAATCTTATAAGGGGACGAAAGTTTGTATGGGAAACTTAGCATTTCTTATGTTAGGAATATAAAAATCAATGAGGAGCTCGTGGCTAAATAATAACAGCGGCACGGGTCGATCCATAAGGTTAAGCTACGCTTGCCGGGGTTGGGCCGTGGATGGGTGACCATCTTTACATACCGAGACTCCTCCGTGCCTCGGAAACGTTAAGCCATTCGTCTTGGCTGTCATTCGTGGGTCTTTGACAGTCATTACGGGTTGTCAGAAGCCCGAAAGTCTGACAACCAGTCTTACCAAGGGGTATCGTATTACCCAGTTACTGGGTTTTGGAGGTCAGATAGGCAGTCGCTCCTTGTTTATGACTTCCCGACATCAATCGTCGGGTAGTTGTCCACCAGACACAACATCCGTCTAGTCGGAGGGTCCTCCATTTTCTATGGAAGATGAGTGAACTATACACCCTGTTCCTCATGCCTCTAAAGATTTAAGGAATTGGAATTTAGTCAGAGTGTCTTGAGGTAATATTTAGGTAGCGTTTATTATCTGCCTTTCTGTCTAATACTTTTTCACGCTTTAACGGCTGGACTTGGATAATAGGCAGGTTACGGATAGGCCATGACCTGGGCTAGGACATAGGTTATTTTTTATCCCAGTAGCACATCCCAGTGGGGTAATTTTTGACCTCTACTTGGGCGATGCCGCGGGCAGAAGCTACTTAATAATATGACCGGATTCATGGTAATAATAATAGATAGGTGAAGATAAATGCGAAAAGATTTGCCATCTAAAATAAAAATCATTTATTCTAATTAAGCTAATAATCAGCTCTTTTTGAGCTTCAAAGTAACAAAATATACAGCCCCCAAAATGACTACATTTACCACTTCCCAGTAATATCGATGGGAACAAGAAATGGCGTAACAGACAACCGCATAAACAGCGTCATTGACCTCTTTCTTTGTTTTTTTAATAAATTATAACTTAACATAGTAATGATATAGGTATTGTTTTTCGGTCGCTGTCATAGAGGAAAGTGACTATCAGTTGCATCTCGGTCTAACTATCTTTTTATAACAGTTACTCTACTTGCCTTGCAATGAAAGATAAGTGTTCTCATCACTCTATTTAATCATTTTCAATTTTAAATTATACTTATCCAATCTAGTTCACACGTATGCCCTTCCGATCGAGTCGCGTCCGAATACCCGACGCTTGCTGATGCTGACCTCAGGCCACCGGGATTTGTTTATATTAAGGTGTATAGAGGCCTCAATGCCCATGCGCATGCACTACTCCCACCGCGCACACGTAATACGCGGCGGTGGCGCGCTTCACCAAAACAACGACCAAAGAATATGCAGGGGCGCAGAGATGTGCACGTAGCATTTTTACCTACGATCCCAGAATATAATAGTGGAGCTAAGGCTGATATTTGTATAGATAGATACAAGTTACGCAACTATTTTAAGTTTTTGACGTGAGACCGAGTGTTGCGAACCACATTCTGACTGTCGTGCAGCAGAATGAGCGAGCTTATGGGTAAGTTCATTAATTGATACCTGCATTACTGGACCGGAGGTACTTATCAAGAATCTATTTTACTATCAATCTTCATCGCCAACGCATTTTTATGGGAATAAGCTATCGGTTACATAATAAGTACCTAACTAAGTACCTATCATCGGTTATGAAGACTTATTAGTAATTATACTTGTTTTATATGGTACAGTCGAGTTCTTTAATTATGAGCATGTTCATGAATCAAAAATATATAGGCAATAGTGAGTTGCACAAAACTCTAAACAGCTTGGCCTTACAATAAATTGTAAACAATCTGTGAAATCATACATATGTGGCTACTTTATATCAATAATATTGACTATACAGACAAAGACTCTAAAAATTGTGCGCAATCCTTTGTTAATATTATTTAGCGCAAAGTTAGGTTCACAAATATCTGTGCAATTTTTCTATGCAAAATATCTTGCCAATGTGACATGTCTCGAAATGTTGTCTTAAATTCTTTGAAAAATCTCTTAACAGGTAATAAAACCATATATATATCATATACATATACAATATGTAACAAAAACCCTGTTGTTCCTTCTACCTACGTTTTAAGAATCGGTATACATACGTAATAAAGCAAGTCATTTATAAAAACTGTGCAACAAAAATAATTAAAATAAATATTTAATTATTAATACTTGTAATGTTTATCTGATTTATTACCTCTGCAATTCTGCATAAAGCGATGACGCGAAACCAAAAATAGGTACAACGAGTCAACGATCCCGCCAATCTCTTTGATCGGTGCCGCCGCGCCGCCGATAGCTACCTATTTTTCTACACAAGTTCATGACCTTGTCAGCTGTTGTTTATCAGTATCACTTTAACGAATGAATCTTTGAAAATGTGGGTTTGCAATGCTGAAAGTGACTTGGTTTAATAGCATGCGGGTTTGAGAACGACCACACGTGCTCATTGTGCGAATAACACCTGTTCTGACAAATGAGCACTCGTCGGTGAACAGTATCCATCTCCAGAAATCACTCTCTTATTCGATCTTGTTGAGTACCCATCTACTGTATTCTATTCTTGGCTCGTAGTCAGAGGGAAGTAGTGATTGGACGCGACGATAGTGAAATGGGTGCTGGCCATCTTCTTTGAGTACCTACTCTCCAAACGCGCATATGGTTTACTCCGAGTTCGTGTACCACTGAGCGCGTACTTCGCGTTGGATCGTGCTCAAACAAGTTGCTCCTCGATGTCACTGCCTCGAGTCATCGGTCTGCCTGCGTCAGCTCGATGTTGGTCTCGTCCGTGCTCACCGCCGGTATCGTACATACGCATGTGCAAACGTTGGAATGCCATCGCCGAAGGTACTGGTAGACTCGCAAAACTTTCTTGGTAGAGCCTGCGTGCTTCTGCATAATTGCAGTCACATTTCCCAAGACACATCAACATATTCTACGTTAGAATAAGACATGGTTAACATTTACGTAAACAAAACACAAGTCACTCACTACGTAAGTCAACAATTATAACATCCGTTCGGAAGTAATCTGCGCGGGAGACTAAGGAAGTGATTCGCAGGGCGGCAGGTGGCGGGGTATAGGGGTAGGTAGGCACGGGGTACAGACGCGGGGCCCGTACGCCGCGGTAGTTATTGGCGGCATCTTCTGACGCATCAAAGAAAGCCGCCGCCGAGCCCGTAGGCTATTATAAAATCAGATACTCTAAACATTTTTTTGAATGTGTCGATTTTAATAGTTATTTGTTTTTGACCTCTCGACTAGCCAATTCTTAATTTTTTTAAATTATAATTTGATCAATGTTGTGCTTGTAGGTAAATGTATACGTCCCTAAAAGGAACAACAGGGTTTTTGTTACATATTGTATATATCATATTCTGACTTCGATATTCTAACCTTTTTCTTTGAAACAAACTCAATTTGAAGTTTTCAGTCATGACATCCTGCGTCATCTTTTTTTTTCGCAGTTAATTTTCATCATGATCTGGCAGATTGAGTAATTTATGTGCCCTACCCAAATGTCCTTTCTTTGGTATTGTTCGTCGAATCGTTGAGCTCCTTAAGTCCTGACTTCCTGAGTTGAGCTGCACGATTACTGACAAATGCGTGCACTGACTGGACAGGTCCACTCAATCTGTGTGGTTCTTTCCTCAAAAGACCATTTCAGATACCAATCTACATGGTCTTCACATGATCTGACCAAGATTATGTCTGGGCTTTAAAAGAGACTGTGACCTCTGAGTTTCTTTCGGCCTTTCTTCTCAGAGTAGTCAGATAGGAAAAGCCGACCTCATCTAGTTTAAAAATATGATTGACGTGTAAAAGTGTTTGTACAAACCTACTTACAGAAATAAAATCATTTATCATTTATCCTAATACCTACTGGATAGCATCCTCTTCGTGGATTGATAAATATTTTAAAAATAATTTTCCTTGCCTTTAGACAAACGTTAATAATTGTGTATCGAATAGACGAACATACGAAACATGTTAGTGTCACTTTGAAGGAACAAGGGAATTCTCCTCAATCCTCGCATGTCGCTGAAGAGTTGGGTATTTCAGTTAGTATGTATTAGAATGATGTATTTAGCTATTTATTTTGTTTTTCTGTACACTGTACTTACGCTACTTTTGATTTTGAATTATACTTACTCCTTCTCCGAGACATATTAACGAGTAGTAGCGCGGGATTGTACCAGCGCCATCACAATTATTTCAAAGCTAAAAAATAAAAACTGTTCTCTCATTGGGCAACACTGTATCGTCATTACGTGTTTTTGTGCTTAGCGCTGTCACTACGTTCTCTCAACAAAATACGAATAATATTACATTTTCTTAGATAATAATGTACAAAGTCATATTAAAACTGATTAACATGATTATATTCATGATATATGAGGTGTGTAGACCGTGTAGTCCATTATATATTGAAATAACAAGTGCAGTGAACTCCGGTACCGGCGGGAGTTTTGTTGACATTTGGTTTTGATTAAAAAGAAAAAAGGTAAGTACATAGGTATGTAACTATTGAAAATAATGAAGAATGATCATTTTATCGAAGCATTATTAAGGTAAGACTTCAAATTATTTACGAATTCTACGAAGAATCCCTAGTAACTAAGGGCATAACCTAAACATACCAAAAACAATTTCGCTCGTCTTTAGAGAATAATATGTCAAAGGACTATTTCCGGTTGTCATTGACTGGTACTTATTCGCGCTCAAATTAAAACTTATTTTCTTCTAACGTTTTTCTTTTCGCGGTTGAACTGTGGATTTTCATCCCCTTATACGATTATACGGAATCGACCGTGACTTTAAAAGAAATGGGTAAACGGAAGAATAAAGACCAAGACTATATCAAGAAGAAGATAAGAAAATTGGAAAGGAAACTGGAAAAGATACCAGTCTCAGTGGAGTCAGATTCAGAAGTCTCATCGCCGCCATGTTCACCGCTGTCGCGGCCTCCGGTTACTCAACCGACCGAAACACCGTCGCCACCGGCACTTATTACACAAAATAATATGGAAGAAGAAATTAATACAGGTCTGTACCTAAAACATGAAATTACTTACAATATCCATATTTTAACAATGTAAACCTACAATGTTACTTCGAACGCCTGGGTGATCCCAATAGAGGGATATGTTATCAACACATAAGCGCCACCACATGCGGGTGGACACTGTGTCAAATCTCATTACTTAAATACATGGCGAGCGCTATCACACTGCGGGTAGACAATGCCAAAAATCAATGTCCACACTGGAATACTATTGACTTAGCGCTATCACTAAGCGGATAGACATGTCTATATCTTTTATGTTCAACTTTACAGAGGACAACCTACCTGAGGAACTATTACAAGCCCTGGGAACCGAAGGCGAAGACATTACAGAAATTGGAGAAGCTATTCGACCAGAATTAGCGCTCCGTTGGACAAGGATCACACAGACAGGACTTGGTAAAGAATCTCGAGACGCCATTACCAAGAAATATCCTACGCCTATAAATTTCCCAAGGGCAGTGGCTCCCTTAATGAATGCGGAGATATCAGCTTCACTTTCAGACCCAACCCTCAAAAGGGATAAAAGAATCAGCTTTAGACAAAATCTAACTGGAAAACTCATGACTTGTCTAGGAAAATCCTTAAGCAAGGTACTGATGGGTAATATAAATAGTAAAGACCTTGTTGAAGAGATAAGTGATGCAGCTAAATTAGCTGCTGAAATTTATTATCAGGACTCCTCTTCAAGAAGGTTTTTTGCCTTGGCTGGTGTAAATAAGGCGGTACAAGACGCTGTACGGACAGCAACACCAGATGACACATTATTTGGTACAGACTGTGCTGAAAAAATTAGAACTGCACAAGCTATCCAAAAAGCAGGCTCCCTAATTAAGACAACAGAAAAGAAAACATTCAAACCAGGGACTCAGAAGAAACAGGTAAACTGGCGAGGCCCGCCGCAGTACCAACAACAGCAACGAGCTCGCGGCGGGCATCAGCCTCAACAACACCAGTTTCAAAGACAACCTCGACCAGATCAAACACGCTGGAAGACTCAGAAGCCAGCTCCATCCAGTTCCAGGCCCAGATACCGCAAGTAGACCCTCAGGTACATGCAGGTAGACTTAAGTACTTTAGGAACAACTGGTGCGAAGTGACCAGTGACCCAGTAGCTCTAAAATGGATTGAAGGTTATGAGATTCCATTCAGGGAAATTCCACCTCCCTATCAAGCAATGCCACAATATTGGTCAGAAGAAGAAAAACAATTAATTCAATTAGAAATTGGAAAATTAATTACCTTAGGTACAGTCTCAAAGTGTTCTTTCTGTCCAAATCAATTTACATCTCCAATATTTTTAGTTCCCAAACCTAATGGCTCATATAGATTTATATTGAATTTGAAAAAACTCAATACTTTTATAGACACAGAACACTTCAAATTAGAAGATATTAGAACAGCTTGCAAACTTATATCAAAAGATTGCTTTATGGCCTCTATTGATTTAAAAGAAGCATATTTTTCAGTACCTATAGCAGCTAATTATAAAAAATATTTAAGGTTTACTTTTGATGGCAAGCTATTTGAATTCAATGCTCTACCTTATGGTTTATGTACAGCACCATTTGTGTTTACAAAACTACTAAAACCAGTTTGTACTTACCTCAGAAACAATAACATCATTATGACATGTTATTTAGATGACAGTCTGTATTTTCATAAATCAAAAAGAAAATGTGAGGAAAATGTAAAACTTGCAGTAAATCTTTTACAAGATTTAGGTTTTGTCATAAATTTTGAAAAAAGTCTCCTTAAACCGAGCCAATCATGTCAGTATTTGGGATTTATTTTAGAATCAACGAATCTTGCTTTATCGGTTCCCCAACAAAAACAAATTGCAATATTAGAGAAAATTAAAATTTATCAAGTAAAAAGTCAATGTCAAATTAGGGAATTCTCTCAATTGTTAGGAATGTTAAGCTCAATTTGTCCAGCCATTCCATATGGCTGGGTATATACCAAGATTTTAGAGAGAGAGAAATATTTAGGTCTGCTATGGTCAAATGATAATTATGATGCAATAATGTCCCTCAAAGATATTATAGTTCATCCAGAATTAGCCTGGTGGAGTAAGAATGTATACAGATGTAATCCAATAAAGCAACATAAATTCAAAACAGAAATACTAACAGATGCCTCAACTACTGGTTGGGGAGCTGTGTGTGAACAAAATAAAGCTTCAGGTTCATGGTCAGATTCAGAAAAGAACTACCACATAAATTATTTAGAATTAAAAGCTGCCTTCTTAGGGCTTCAATGTTTTGCAAAAGATTTGCATGACTGCGAGGTGCTATTAAGAGTAGATAATACTACTGCAGTTGCATATATTAACAAAATGGGAGGAATTCAGTTTCCCCATTTAAATAGTATCACTAGAGATATATGGCAATGGTGCGAAGAAAGGAATATTTGGATTTATACATCTTATATCAATACCAAAGATAACTATGAAGCCGACAGAGAATCTAGAAAAATCAACATTGAATGGGAGCTCTCTCAAATGGCTTATAGTAAAATAGTAAATTGTTTTGGGGTGCCAGATATAGACTTGTTTGCTTCTAGAATAAACAGTAAATGTGAAAAGTTTGTATCCTGAAAATGTGACCCTGAAGCCTTCCAAGTTGATGCATTCACTCTTAACTGGTCAAATCACTTCTTTTATGCATTCCCTCCATTCTCACTAATATTAAAATGTATTCATAAAATCATGACAGATAGGGCAACAGGTATCTTAGTTTTTCCATATTGGCCATCTCAACCATGGTTCCCACTATTGGATTCATTGTTAACTAAGAAACTATTAATATTTGAACCAAATATAAAGTTATTATCCTCTCCTTTCAGAGGGAGTCACCCCCTTCACTACCAACTTACCCTGGCTGCAGGGCTGCTCTCAGCGAGGCATATATAAGAAGAGGCACACCAAATTCAGCCCTTCAAATTATGTTAAATTCACTGTCTAATAGTTCCATGAAACAGTATGACTCATCCTTGAAAACTTGGTGGCTTTTTTGTAAGAAATGTAACATAGACACCTATGAAGCTTCCATTCCCTATATTCTGAAATTTTTAAGTGAATCCCTTGAATCTGGTGCCTCATATGGTACAATAAACACTACCAGATCAGCCCTTTCACTGTTAATTAGTTCTAAAATTGGATCTGACGAAAGGATTAAACGATTCATGCGAGGAGTATACCGTACAAAACCACCTCCACCAAAGTATAATCTTACTTGGGACCCCGGAGTTGTACTATCGTATTTAGCAAATATTTACCCCAATGAAGACATAAGTTTAGAAAAATTAACAAAAAAAGTGGTAACTATTCTTGCCCTTACTACAGGTCATAGAGTTCAAACTTTATCCTTAATTAATATTAAAAATATCAAAGTCATAAATGATGGAATTCAGATTTACATTCCAGACATAATAAAAACCTCCAAAACAGGCAGCCTTCAGCCACTATTACACCTTAAAACTTTTGAAAATAGAATTGAGATTTGTCCAGTCACTACTGTAAAATGTTATATTAATAGAACTAAACCACTGAGAAGAGGCACTGACAAGCTAATACTAACCTTCAAGAAGCCACATCATAGCGCTTCAACCCAAACTATTAGCCGCTGGATTAAAACAACTTTACATGAGTCTGGAATTGATGTAAATACTTTCACAGCACACAGCACTAGACATGCTTCTACGTCTGCTGCTAAAAGATCTGGGATCAGTATAGACCAAATACAAAAAACAGCAGGGTGGTCTCAGAACTCAGCCACCTTTGCTAGACATTATAACAGGCCGGTCATTCAAGAACCAACCATGTTCAGTGACGTAATATGTAACACCGTAAATAGTGTGACTTGATTCTGTTGATTTCTTATTTTGATTAATTTAATTTGTTGTTACTAAATTTGATTAATTTAATTTGTTATGTTACTAAATTTGATTTTAATAAATATTTTACTATTTTCACAACCAACCAAGTATTTATTAAACCATAAACAACCCTGACTGACTTCAAACATCTACTCGTTAATATGTCTCGGAGAAGGAGTAAGTATAATTATGTGATTAAACGAACTTACCTTAAGTGAAGTTCTATCATAATTATACGAAGCTCCTTCTCCGAGACAGGTCTCCCTACCCATCCCTACTGAAGTTCTCCCCTAAATAGGGTTGTTTAATATAGCTAGCTTTAAACGAAATGACGATACAGTGTTGCCCAATGAGAGAACAGTTTTTATTTTTTAGCTTTGAAATAATTGTGATGGCGCTGGTACAATCCCGCGCTACTACTCGTTAATATGTCTCGGAGAAGGAGCTTCGTATAATTATGATAGAACTTCACTTAAGGTAAGTTCGTTTAATCACATAATTATTTGCTATTTGCAGAGAAATACAGTTGATTTAGGGTGGAATAGATGGCAAGAAGAGGGGGCTATTAACAAGCACGTGTCATATGGTAGACCTCGAAAGACAACTAGAGAACAGGACGAACAGCTTGTTACTAGAGTGCGAAACCAAAGATTTATACAGACTCCGTTGTTTGCCGCCGAATTATCTGTGTCAAAGTTAACCGTGAGGAGAAGGCTTAAAGAGGCCGGACTCCATTATCGCTAACCTGCCCGGAAACCTATTTTAAATGACCGACATAAAATGTTACGATTGAATTTCGCCAACAGATATTTACAGTTTAATTTTGATAACGTGGCATTTATGGACGAAAAAGATTTTGTGTCTGATAAAGATGGGCGCATATCCCTTTACCGTATTAACAACACTAGATACAATGAAGAAAACATTCTTCCTAACAGACGAAGTGGGCGTATCTCATGCGGTTTTTGGGGGTGGATGAATGCCGCTGGGCTCATGGAAATATGCGAAATCACTGGTCGTATGACTAGTGTCGATTATATGGACATATTAAAAATGTTTTTCTTCCGACCGCTAAATTGTTGATCCCGATGGCCATCGAATCGAATTTGTACAGGACGGAAGTTCCGTCCTCAATGCGAGAAGGGTGCAGGAGTGGATAGCTCAACAACAATAAGATTTGCATTTAATTAAACTCCCGCCAATAAGCCCTGACCTGAACCCCATAGAAAATTCCGAATCCTGGGTTGCACCAAATATATTGAAATCTATAAAGTATTAAATTTTTATGTTCCGAAGAATAATCAGATATTTTTGACTGCCACTACCGTAACATACTTATGAACAGTATAAATTATACCTAACATTTTATTGATGTCTAAGTTTCTATAAAACTATTTATGTTACAATATTTTGAAATATTGTCACTACCAATATATAACTCGAGAGTACTTAAATATTTATGTTCTGAAGGGTAGTGAGATATTTTTGACTGCACTACCGTAACATACTTATGAACAGTTTATATGTTAACATTTTATTGATGTCTAAGTTTATATATAAATACATGATCATTTTAACGCTTACAATATTTTGAAACATTTTCACTGCCAATATATTAATGAACTCGACTATACCTATTCTACCTATCAATGCTGTCTTAGGGCGATATTTCGTAGGTACGTTCACGAAAGTCAATCGACGGGCGGCGCGCGGTGCGCGGCTGCTGGGCGCGCGGCCGTGGCACAGACTTGGGTGTGTGTGGAGTTAGGAAGCGCGAGCGCAGGGGTGGTCAGCTTTGCCAACAATGACAGGATTTGCCAATGCCAACAAAGGCAGGATTTGCAAAAAAAGGATAGCGCTGTACGAAAGAATGAGATAGTTGAATTCATAAATTTACAGACCCGATTGAATACTTACCTACCATTTTGGTAGTTTTCGTTATTTGAAATATATAGATGATGGACATTTAGCGAGTGTTTTTTAAAAGTAATTTGAATTTATTATAGAAAACATGGTGTTAAAAAAATTTATATCATGATTTCTACAATATTACAGATTTTAATTTAATTATCACAAACAAATTATGCTCGGACTTATATTTTTACGTGATGGCAACTTTTTCTGGTTGTCACTGGTAGACGAATTCTTTTCTCAGTTTTTGTGTTTTTGCCGATTTGTTTATTGTTTTTTCGAAGATTACGAGATACAGACTCCTATGCGAAATTGACGCTTTTTGTGTTGTGAATTCAATAATAACGAGTTAGATACTCCTGTGCAAAATTGACGCTTTCGTGTTGTGAAACCTTAGATTACGAGATGGAGACTCGATTCTTTTCGCGCAATACTGATGATTTTGTGCTGTTTTTCCACCATGGTGGGAAAAGAGAGTGTTAAGTGCGCAAAATGCGGTATAAACTTAAAGGAAATCAAGGATTTATTGAGGAAGCCTCAAAAAAATATTTATTAAGAAAATTAAATATCCTGAAACATGTTTAAAAAGCTTGTATTATTTGGCATCACTAAGAAATTCCCTACACGAAGAATTTTCGTTTGATGTTTTTGCACAATATTATCATATTTTTTTATAAATGTGCAGAAATAGGAAACGAAAATTCTATGACCTTATCGATACCGGAATTTCAATAGGCGTAAGTGACAATCAATTAAATGTGCCATTTAATTGATTGTCTTTTACGCCAATAGAAATTCCGGTATCGAAATATAAAAAAAGGGGATTAAAAACACCATTCAAATCTCCCGCGTTACCAAAAGTTACTGATGGCATAAACGGCAGCGCTAGCGTGCTTCTATGTAAGCATTTATAAAGTATGAAGTTGACGTTCTTCCCTTTTGGGTATATAGGTATGTTCTGTGAGCGCGCGCACGCCAAAATTCACCGCGGAGTGTTGTGATCGCGTTGTTCGCAATACATGGCGCGCTCAGAAATTTCAATATTTTTAACCGGTCATTAACGATATGAATAACTTCCGTCATTTTTTTTATGGCATTAGGTGTAACCTTTTCACGACGTTTGCGCGTCAATGTATCTGCCACCCTGTATGTATTATGAATGGAAAAGTGTATTTGTTAATTTGTTTGTTTGTCCTTCTTTCACGCGGCGACGGAACAACGAACCGATGTGATTTTTTGTGTAGCTTAGTTTATCGCGCAAAAAATATTCAATTTATTACTCAGGCTTAAATCACGGCAGCAAAGCCACGGGTAAAAGTTAGATGTTTCTTCGTCTTCATATTTTCAAGTCGATGGTCCTTTTTAGATTACTTGGGACACGTTAATATATGCTATAATACGGTACGGTTGGGATACGTTAATTATAGTTCTCTAGCTAAAATTGTAGGATCTTTTGGCGCCTGGGTGATATTTGTGATTAATAATTCTATTAATATCCGTGGGACACCTCTCCACTCCTCATAAGCACCTCAGGACATGTTGACCCCTTGTACTACGACACTATGTGCTAGCGACCGTTTTTGGGGGCCCATTATTGAGTGTGCAAGTGACCCCTTGCCATTTTATCTGTGTATTTTATATAAAACATTGGTCAGGCAGGGGCCATAGTCTTTCCATAGTCCTAGATAACCAGTCCAATTGAGCTACCCAAATCAGTAGTCCAATAACTTTGTTTCTATATCCTGCAATAGTCCGACACCAACCGGGGGTTGTCCTTGGGTGCACTAGCACAGTGCATACAGGGATAATCGTCGGATGGTGCCTCATTCCATTTAAAATTTTCTAAGGGGCCTCTGCGATTCGGCCCCTCGTACGCCTTTCAAAGGTCTCGAGATATGTTAACATAAAAATAAAATATTAATAAAATATTTGTGAAATTGCCACAGAAATTGTCATAACAGAACAAGATGGCATCGTTAAAAGAATCTTGTAGCGTTGTAGTTGTTAACTAACCTGCATCATAGATGGCCTGGTACGCCTGCTCCAAGATCTTGCGGCCCATGGCGTCCATACAATTCGCGACTCGGTAGTGCACCTTGAAGAACTGTGCATCGAAGCGGCTGAGATCTGGAACGGTACCCGAATGCTGCACCACTTCTGGATGGTTGGACTTGAAGCGAAGTGCTGCCGCTGATACCGGGTTGATCTGTGTTGCATCAAAAACATATTATGAGCAACCGGCAGCAAGTTCGTCATGCTCCCTTAGATGTCACTGCTTTCGGTAGCGTCGGGAGTCCGATTGCCTCTTTCCCTCAAACATGGCGAGGGGGGTGATGGCTGATCTTTGCTTTATGCTCGTGAACGGGTACTGCTTGTAGTGACAGGTCGTCTTGCTGACCATAGTTTTGTTATTGTTATTAATAATTAACGGTTTATTTATTTTACTTCGGAGGTCCTAGCTTATCATTTGTGACTACAAGTTACAGTTATATGAAAATAATGCAGGACTGCATTATGTAAGCAGGCATGCCCTATAAGCCTGTAGGCATTTGTTTGGATATTATATCGAATGTAATAATAGCGTGAAATAATTAGTTTTCATTTTCAAAGTTCATAGTCGCTATTCACAAAAATAAGTTTGCGCGCTATTGAATGGCATTGAAGATAGAGTGAAATAAGCGAATAAGTAGTTTTTATTTTCAAACTTCATAGTCGCTTTTCACAAGAATAAGGAAGCCAATAACGTCATTAGGTGCGCACTATCGAATGGCATCAATTACATAATGCATTAAGCGAATAAATAGTTTAAATGACAAAGTTTACAATTGGTTCAAGTGAACATTATATCATTTCATTATTGTACCGGACGGGCGTGATTGCTGGAATTGAAGTATGCAAGGAGGATATATGCCAATCCCGGTTATCCCGGTGTGAGGGTAGCTGTCTACCAGTCCAGGCGGAACTGCCGTCCTGCACCGATTGGTTCGGGTATCTTCCAGAACACTCAGCTGACGGCTATGTCCTGAAGTCTCCACGGGAAGAGGTTTCTTGACGTAGAAATAATAACACCAAATCTTAATAAGTGTTTAGGAAATACTTGTGGGTCTTTTCAGGGGTTATCCGCTGGGACGCTTTTGATCAGTTTGTGAGGTCAACGCAATGCGCCCATGGTGTGAATTTCCTACCAAAACGTTTTCAGAGTTTTGCGCCCATGGTTTGAAAGTCATACCAATTTTTTTTGGTTTTATGTTTATCCTTGTATCACCACTATTAAGCATTACTTTCCAATTCCATGGATTTAGTTTTATACGTTATCTGTTTCCGAACCGTTTGAGATATGACAACCCTAGAAGGAAGTAGTCTATGACATTAAAAAATATCATTTTTGCTGTCATTGAACGAGCGACCCGTCGTGAGTCTCAACTTTGGATGCTTTTAAATAATTAATATTGTACTGTGGTAAGTGGTTTTATTCATGTTTCGTATGAAGAACTAACACACCATGTTTTTTAAACCATAAAACATATAGGACAACCCCTGTTTTTCTTATTAGAAAAAATCTTGTTGGAATCTGAAAAAAAGTGTCTTTGTTCATCTTAAACAGTCGTCTACAAACGGAAACATCGTATATTCCAATACAACGCACACTTTAATATAGCCCTACTCACTAGCATTCATAAAAAAATACAACGGTCGCAGAATACCAAGAAATGACGCCGCTTATCGGGTTTGTTTACAAACACTCGACGCGTGAGCCGACGCGTCATATGACGTGTACAATGTAGTGGGAATACCTAAGCGCGTGAGTACAATTTAGTGTTAGAAAAGTCTGGTATACTTTATATACCAAAAGCGTCCCAGCGGATATATTTGAAGTCTCAAACTAAAACTCAAAGCATTTATTTCAATTAAACCATTTACAGGCAATTTTGAATTGTCAAGGAGTCGGTCAGTCAGAAACATGAAGCTAGTTGCCCATTTCAAAGCGTAGTAGGTACGTATGGAAAAGAACGCGCAAGAAACTCCATGGACACTCTTTTAAATTATATTGTTACAAAAGTATTACTTACATCAATAATATTGAACTTATAATATTATAATATACGTGAGAACAATGTGACAAAAGACGTACACGTTAAAAACGTCCAGAGTACAGCACACAGAAACAAAATAAAAAAAAAACACAAATAAAATTATTAAAAGAAGTTGGTTAATAAGCCGTGGCAGCTAAGAAATGACCGATCCCAACTGCCGGCGCCCGTTCACGAACATGATGCATGGATCAGCACCATTCACTTGAACCATTTTAAAGGGAGCTAAATGATCCAACACACGTGCCACTGACAATGAGACATTAGTGAGCATGACATACTGTCAGCCGCCAGGGCACATTCAAGTCAATGAAAGATATATTTATTACCCGAGAAATGGTAGCTCTATAGTACATAGTACTCACACCTGTGCTATGCAATTATATAATACAAACTAGATTGAGTTTAAACAATGCAAAGATAGTCTTACAATATTCAGCAGCTCCAACAGTATTTTCAAATGTTAATCAATTAGTTGTGGTTGTGGAGCAGGAGCAGCATTGAGCGAGGCATTTTTATCAGCGATGTAATCCTCTAACTTATAATATGCCTGCCTGCATAGTGTGCATTTCATACAAGATATGAATTTCGTCTCATTCAGTTGAAGTAGCTGGGGAGATATTTTATTGTAACATTTTAAACATTACCCCATGAAAGATGAGTCTACTTTAGCCAGTCTGAAACCTGGTTGAACTAATAGGTCCCTATTTTTAGTACTATAATATGTCTTTCACCTCTTCCTACAAAAGAGGTTTTTTTTCTTTCTTACGTACATGATGTTTTCATAGATATATTGCCAAGGTACCGTCATGATGTTAATATCCTTAAACAGCTGCCTTAGTAAATTGCGCCTGCATAAGATTATATAATATATGGCTCTGATGGCTCTTTTCGGCAGAATAAAAATAGTGTTGATGTCTGCAGCCCGTCCTCACAGTAAAATACCGTAAGGCATGAAAGTAACTAAAATAGACTAGCTTCGCGGTATCTACGAGTACATCAGTAAATTGACGGATTTTTCTGACAGCATCAGCAGCGAATCTTAGCTGTCTTGCAAAAGATGTTAAATGAGGACCCCATTGTAGCCTTGAATCGAGCGTGATCCGTAGGATAACAGTTTTATCGATGAATTCTAGTTTCTCTTGATTCATTACTATCTCACAATCACTACCTTTGACATTTGGCAATGAAAATCTGATGCAGTGTTTTTTGCTAAATTGTTAGCAGTGAACCAATTTTAGGCCCAAAATTGTTTATTCACGTCGTCAAAATTTTTAACACGTCTATCACCTTAAAAATTAAGGAAGTATTGACAGCAAATAACACCATTTGTTATGTGTGGTTGATTTTTTTATAAATGGAGTTGATCATTAATATACACTAAAAAGAGGAAAGGACCAATATCAAGCCTTGTATTACACCCATTTTTACTTTTAATCCGAGTAAATTGACACCATTTACACATGGAACATGAGAACATGAGAACATTTGAGAACATGCTGTTGTCTATCACTTAAATAAGATTTTACTAAACTGAGTGCAAATTTTCCAAGGCCGTAATGCTCAAGTTGCAAGAGGAAAGTTTCGTGATAGACACATTCAAATGCCTTGGAAAGGTCACAAAAGATTCCTATGGCGTCTTGAGCCTCTTCCCATGCGTTAAGAATATTTTTTCATAAGGTTACACTGGCGTCGGTCGTACAACGGCTTTTGGTGAAACCATATCGTGAAGGATTTTATTTGTGTTAAAACGATTAAGCATTATCTTTTATATTATACCTTGCTAAAAACCGGCAACACGGATAAGGGTCTATAATTATAGGCGTTTTTACTGTCCCCAGATTTGAAAAATGGTTTTATCTTACTGGTATTTCATTAAATCCGAAAAGAATTATGGAGGTACAGACTTTAATGGATTTTCCCCAAAGATCTTCGGTCAATTTGATATTGATTTGCTTAAAAGATTTTATTACTGTTACGGGGCTAATATACTTAAAGTTAAATTCAGTCGGGCAGGCTGAAAAATTCGCCCTTACTAAATTAAAAGCAAATGAGGGAGAGGAATTTAAGGTTTCAGTTGTTTTAAGTGGGACACCTGGTAAAGACATTTACAAATTCTTGAGCTACTTAACCAAACCGTCTTTATTTTATTGTCTACTGATTTAACCTCGTTGCTAATGTATAAGGCTTTAGCTGCCTTACAAGTGTTCTTAAAAGTTCCGGAGTAAGTAGCAACATACTTATTTGAAGTTTCTGTGTTAATATAAAGCTTAAGGAGCCATACAGTTCGAAAAGTCTTTCCCTACTTTTCCTAAGTCCTTTAGTTGCCCAGTCACTAAACAAAAACTTAGGGGTGATACTTTTAGTGTATCGTTTAGGTAGATAGGTAGGTAGGTAGAGTTTAGGAGGGTAGGTCTCTCCCAATCCGGCTGGCGCTGGCGTCCTGCACTGGTATGTTCCGGGTATATTCAAGAACACTCAGCTGACGGCTATGTCCTGAAGTCTCCACGGGAAGAGGTTTCTTGACGTAGAAATAATAACACCAAAACTTCATAAGTGTTGAGGAAATACTTGCGGGTCTTTTCGGGGGTTCTATTTGTAGTATTAGATGGTATAAAGTATCTTGCTGATGACTACGAAATACTAAAATTTGCACGCGCTTAAGTACCGACCACCTTTACCGTAACGAGGACCGCAAATTGCTTCCTGATTTAAAAATTTATTTGTTCTTATTTTACATAATATAAGTTTGCAATGTTTTTTATAAACATAGTTAAATATACAGGTACATAAGGCATGTTACATATCACCAGATTTCTTATAAAATTACCTATCTACAGGCTACAATTTCCGCTGAAAAGATAATTCAGTGTAATTGGGAAAATACCTATTAACTTTTTAAATTAGAAAACTGTTTTACATGTTAAATTACTCGCAAAGTACTGAACCGAATCCCAAGTTACACATAGAAACCTCAGGTTGGTCTAATGACCCAAACAAATATAATATTTTAAACGATACATCTAGGTTTTTCAGGGCGCGCCTCTGAAGGCAGGTTGGCTAAACCATATTTACGAAATTAACAAGCGATTGGCAGGCGAGCAGTGGTGGGCCAGTGGTATCGGCCCCGACTTACGAGTTGTAGGTTATGGGTTCGAACCCAGGCAGGCGCTTTACTTTGTGTAAATAATTTAATCACCACTGCTCTCAAAACGGTGAAGGGAAACATCGTGAGGAAATCGGCATGTACTAGAACCAAATATTCGAAGATATGTGACATCTACCAACCCGCACTGGGCCCGCATGGTAGATTACAGCCCATTCCCTCTCAAAGAGAGGAGGCCTGTGTCCCAGCAGTGGGAACACTATAGGCTGATTATGATGGAGAGAAGACGTCATTTGATCCGAAAAGAAATGATCAGTGCCGTGGGAATTTTGGAAGCTGGTTCTTAGCAACGTGCTGTGGCAATTGCTCTGGGCACTATGCAGTATTATAAGTGGACTTTGGACACGTTACCGCATTACTGGCAGCGTGCCAGAGCAATATGGAAGACGAGCTCGCATCACCATCCGCAGACAAGATCGTTACATGCAAATTATTGCTCGACGAAATAAAAGAATGAAAGAAAGAAATGAAAATCTATTGGGTACTTCCCATTTAGCTAGAATCATGAAATTTGGCAAGAAACAAGTTCTCACAGCACAAGTAAAGAAAAAAGTCCGATAATCGTTAATTTGTAGTTATACCACTTTTTTTTATGCGAAAACAAGCTTTCTTTTGCAGTTGGATAATTACCGTGACGTATATCGGTGTATGGGAGAACATTTTTAAAGTTAAGTTTGTTCTTGTGATAAATTCATTCCAACTACGGAACCCTTCATTGTGTGTGGTCTGACACGCACTTGGCCGGTTTTTTCGCAACGACTGTGCTATTGCCCAACTTTCACACGCAGTTCACATAAGGCCGCATAACCCACACAAAAATAAAAAATCTGCAAAATAACACTATTGCTACGTAGTCTACACTAGCAAGTTGCAACCGAACAACCTGTTACATTTGTGTTGTTCGAGGGAGGTGAAAATAACGCTCTTTAGAGCTTATTGTACATCCCTCTACACGTGCAGCCTGTGGGCAAAGTATACTCGTGCGGCATACGGCGCCCTCTGCGTCCAGTTCAATAACGCATTCAGGGCGGTGTTGAGGCTGCCCCGTCACTGCAGCGCCTCGCGCATGTTTGCAGATGCGCGCACCGAATGCTTTCACGCGACGATGCGCAAGCGGTGCGCGTCTCTGGTGCGCAGAGTGCGGGGCAGCGCCAACACCGTCCTGGCGATGATCGCCAACAGATTGGATTGCCCTTATATCCAGCAATGCTGCAGTAGACATATTCTTACATTGTGAGTGTTTGTCTTTGTCTGTGTTTGTTATCGTGTCTGTATTCTTAGTGTATCTGTTTATATATATGAGTCTTGTTGCTTGAAATAAACAAATTTTATTTTATTTATTTATTTATTTCTCATAATAGTTGTCTTACTTATGAGTATGCGGCCATACCCATCTATAGGCAGCCTGTTCCATTATCGGCACAACAGAGAACATACACAGCGGAATAGAAATCATAACGAAAACTTGCCACGCCTTCAGTAAATACATGATTCTAGAAAACCAAATGATGATTTTTAGGTTTAAAAAAAAATCGGCTATTGCATATATTTTGATCGTGTAGGGGTGTTGCACTTTTGTAAGGAACAAACTATTTCTAAAAGCATGTTAAGAATCCATTGTAAAAATATTCGCCGCTATGTCTTTGCAAATATAAAATCAACGTAACGTAAAAAAGTTTTACCTTATTGTATAAAATGTTAGAAAAATCCTTGACGCTGTAGGAGTCCGGGTAAAGTCCCGCCATGCCCGCGATAACGATTCTCTCGCCATCCAGGCCCGGTGCGGTCGGAATCTTCTCATGGGTCGCATGCTCCTGCGGTGTCGGCGTCATCGTGGGGACCGTTTGTGTTACTGTATGTATAAAGGTTATTGAGAACTATTAGTTGTTATTACTATAGTGATCGCCAACCCGTATTGAGCATTCGTTGTGATCAATGCTCGTGCCATCTCTGTATGCGAAGAGACGTTTTGTTTTTTTTCCGGTATTTTCCTGTTGGTGCCTCAATAAATTAAGGTCTTCAGTCGGGGCATTCATACTACTTATAAACTAAGCGACTACACAAAAAAATAAAATAAAATGCGTTAGACTTAATTTACCTAATGTTAAAAGTATATGACATCATATTGAATGGAGAAAAACTGCAATATATTAATCAAACGGTTTTTCTAGGAATCACGCTAGACGATTACTTTAACTCACATACTGCCTTATTACATGTTAAAAAAATATATAAAATCGTATACTTTTACAATGTTTGTAAATATGTGAGCACCATGTATCTATCACATAATTAATTTATTTGTCATTGCTTCATTTTTAATTCTTGTTACCTATTGTGGTGTAGTAATTTTATTCTAGGTACATTGTCTTCACATATAATTATAAAGATAGAGATCAATTTATTTGTTAAACATGAGTAGATTACAATACAAATGGTGTTAAATATAAAGTACGTGCTACATGCTATATCATAGAAGGTGTACAAATCTTACAGTTTTTCAAATACCTAGTCATTAAATATTAAAATAGGTATTAAATTGTACCAATGAAATTGTTATTGATAAAAGTGAAAAGTCAGTTATGCAGGTAGTAATATTTCATGGTCAACATCTTTTTCAACTTTTTCTTAAATAAAGGTGTATTTAATTGTTTAATGTCCTTTGGAATTTTATTATATATTTTAGGATCCATACAGATTATGCTTTTGAGCACCATTGCAGTCCTAGAATGGTGAATGCAGAGATCATTGTTGCGTCGACTTCTAACGCAATTATTCAATACCCGTGGAAACAAATATGTGCGTTGATATGTCAGTTTCTTCTTTTATATAAATACATAATATTTTAGAAAAGATAGAAGATTTACAGTTATGACTTCTCTACAATATTATTATAAAGGGTTAGTTTTTAAACACTTGCCAAATTTTCAGAGATGATTCAGAATCAATAATATTTTCAATTTACGTTTTGTTTTTTACCACATTTTTTTTGTTTGTTTTGTCAGCTTCTTAAAATAGAACGTGTGTATTGCGTGTAAATTAATTCAGTTCAACATCCTAGACCACATGCGCGTATAAGTGCTTGTAATATAATTCGGCAACGCACACGCAAACATAATATATTGGTTCCCGTCCATCAGCAGGGTTCGTTTACGCATCCCTATCTCTCACGTCACACCCCTTTCTTAATTCGCGTTCCATCTGGTTTTTGATTTGCATTGTTACTTTAAGTTTCAAATTTGTGAAGTTTGATATTTTAATCGTCGTGAATTCCCACTTAATATATTATCTATATTATTATATCTGTATATATAAAAATGAATCCCTATTTCCATTGGTCACGCCATCACGCGTGAACGGCTGGACCGATTTCACAATTTTTTTTTTGGTTGTGTTCGTTATTGTCAGGAGAAGGATCTTAAATGAAATAAAAAAATAAGGAAGTTGATCGGAACGTTACAAAATTTAAGAAAACTTAACGCCAATATTAATTTTACATAACTGTCAGTTGTTTGAAATAACTGTCAGCGATTGATAGAATGCGCGCTGCAAATATCGTTTAACACATATGGATCGGTTGATAAATGAGTCCATAGTTTTAGTCTTAGTCAATATTCAAAACTAAAACTAAACGACATATGACATTCATAGTTAAGACAGGACAACGTCTGTCGGGTCAGCTGGTCACTTATAACAAAATATCATAGTAATTGTTGAATTTATTTTTTATAGCGTCTGCCAACGATCTACAAAAGACACAGCCGGGACCAACGGCTTAACCTGCTTTCCGAGGCACGAAGGGGTCTCGGTATGTAATGGATGGTCACCTATCCACGGACCGACCTCAGCAAGAGTTGCTTACCCTTGAAGATCGACTCGTGTAGCTGTTACTATTTCGCCAGAAGTCCCCAGAAAGTACATAATGAATTGAAAAAGTCACATTGGTACTGGCCGGATTCAAACCCACAATTCCTGCGTCAGAGACGAGGCCTGGGCCATAACGATATTGAATTGGTTTACTGACCAGAAAATATTGTTACACGAAAGAGAAGTGGTTGAAATGGAGGGAAAATTGTGCCCTCGAATGAAATGAGCTGTTTAGTTTTCTTTTGGACAAAATAACTGCTTCTACTTACATGGAGAAGTTTCAAGATCCTAACAACCTCAATGAAGTAATTCCTTATCACTTCTGAAACAAGGTATTAACGTAACAGTTTTATAAACTAGTAGGTGCATGTTTTCACAGAAAAAACTTAATTCAAATACGCTTTGGTAGAAAGACAATGATTAATTTGCATTAGACAAGGATGAAGTGGGTTTATAATAGGTATAATTGCATTAATTGAACTCTGAACTACCTACAATAATTGAATTGTGTGTAGAGTTGTATGTTTACTACATACCATTTTATCTGTAAATTAATTAAAAAACATATACGACTTAAAAAGTACACTAAAAAGGTGGCTTTGGGTGTTTGGTTCCTTGTCTTCCGCAATTAAAGTTATTTATCAATAATAAAAAAATATGCAAGTAAAAGAAACTAGGTATTCAATAAATTAAAATGGTACCCTGCTAATCTTTGGTCAATCTAATTCAACACTTAAAAAAATAGCAAGCTCAAGCAGCACACATGGCTATAGTCACTGGACTACAGAATTATTTAAAACATGAGGCTGTATTGGTTTCGCTGCAAGGACTTTGCACACAACTCTTAATATACTAAAATTGTCCCCAAATTAACCAGCCCTAAGCATTAGAGTAGCTTGTTAACAATTGTACAGAGTATTGCAAGTGCTGTACATGGGGTGCACATTGGCATAGTTAGCTATCAATAGGCCACATTTCAGCTCCTTTAATTGTCTAAGACAGCCAATATATCATGTTTTATGGCTTAGAAACGGCTTTTGCTAGATTTCTACTATTTCAATAAAAAAAATATTAATGCAGTGTAAGTGATACGTCAAATAATATGGGAGGCTGACTATTTCTATAAAAAAATAACGATTTTAAGATAAGTTAACATCACATTTATAGTTTACTGTTAATGTATACATAGGTAATTAATAATTATCAAATACAAGCTGACCCGACAGACGTTGTCCTGTCTTAACTATGAATGTCATATGTCGTTTGGTTTTAGTTTTGACTATTGACTAAAACTAAAACTATCAACTCATTTATCAACCGATCCATCTATGTTTAACGATATTTTCAGCGCGCATTCTGTCAATCGCTGACAGTTATTTCCAACAACTGACAGTTATGTAAAATTAATATTTACGTTAAGTTTTCTTAAATTTTCTAATTTTCTGCGCAATTTTTTTTTTTTCTTACATAAGATCCTTCTCCTGACAATAAGGAACACAGCAAAAAAAATATAGTGAAATCGGTCCAGCCGTTCACGCGTGATGGCGTGACCAAGGGAAATAGGGATTCATTTTTATATATACAAGATAGATTACACGCGTCATCGAAATAATACAGTTTTACAAAAAAATATTATACAAGATATAATATACGGTGTACGAACTATTCATAGATTTTTTCTCAAATTATTCCGCTTAATGAGCATTATTTCATGGTTTCAAATGGGTATTCCATTTGAAACAATGAAACGGGGGCGTAGCTCCACCGTATCAGCCGTATCAATCATACGGGGCCCCGTAGCTACAGGGCCCCCCCGATGAAATTAAGCAATATTCGTAAAATATCCAAAACCTCAAATTCTAATTGATTGGAATTGAAAATATGATAATAATAATAGTTTTTATATTTTTAAATGTTTTTGTATGGTTTTTGTAAAAATATTTAAATATATAATTTTAATATGTTGTAACGTTCCGTTTTCTTTTAAATAATTATAAATTACTTAGAATAACTATTTAATCATTAAAATAGGCTTCTTTTAAGCATTTTGTTTACTTTTATAAAACCAAATTGCCAACATCTATAATCAACGCAATGCGCGTGTTCTTGGGGTCGCCACAGGAGATCTCGTTCGCATAGCGGTCTCCTGTTCCCTCTCCCCGACACCGCCCCGGCAAACCTGGTAGGCCGGCCGTCAATTGTGCGCGCCGAGTCGTCAGACCGTCATATGCTGGCTTCGGGGGCACGCGTTCGCGTCGCTCATTCTCAGCGGCGCGACTTTCATACGTGTGCCCTCCGGAACAGCCACGGTGGTCGCCTTTTGTTTTTTTTAATACTATTATGAGTCTATTAAAATCAGTTTAATCCCCATATTGGGTAAGTGTTGAACAATGTCGCTTTTATATTTTGTGTACCTACTTATCTAGGACATCATATGGCGTTACCTTTTTGCTCACAACCTCTTTTCTGTTAAATAAGTATGCCTTCTGCTAAATTATTTGCTAAGCAACCTATTTGCCATTATCGCTGTGCATTTTTATGGAATGTTCCATACCTCAAAAAATGTGCAAGTCATCATGTACTTCTCACTCACATTTTGTAAACTCCGTACTGATTGTGACAACCACACATCACCTTCATTAGCGCATAGTACATCTCGCTTTGCTTATGCCTTGGTGTCGCAATCAGCGGAGATGACTTTTTGTCCATCTTGTGACACGCTGGACGTTAATTCCAGGGTCCAAAGTTCCGGGCCATCACCATCCGGCAAATCAGCGCACGAACGAGCTCCGCGCCGGGTACCTATTTACCCGCGTGGCCGCGTCGAGCTCGCTCCAGGGTCTGGCAAGACCAACTGCCGACCGTCACCTTTCCTGGCGTCTTCAGCGTGCCACACCACTGCTGCTGCATCACACCAGGCTGAGCCAGGAGAGTACTGCGCTACTCCCAAGGGAAGTTAGGGAATCTTGTGACGATAAACTTATCAACCCCCTATTTCTTATTTTTTTAAATATACATTTTATATGCTGACAAGGTACGTGGTTTCATTTAAATAGACCACGTAACCCACTTCCGTCACAATGTATTAAGAGAAATAAACGAAATGATAAAACATTTATTTCAGGCAAAATGGCCCATAGACATATACCTTACAAACTAACATATATAAAGTATAAAACAAAACTTGTCTTAAAAAATAGCTTAAAACTATGTTAGTATCACTTCACTAGCTTATCCTTGAGCTGCCTTGTGGTACTTGTCCGCGGAAGCGACGGAACACCACGTCTTGCGGCTAAAAGTCTTCTGCCATGACGACGGACAGGTAACAATTCGGTACTCGCACCACGAACGCCTTGAAGTTGATGTTGCGTTGCGACTCCAGTAACTGCACCCTTGGCGTGTACCTCGTCTTTTGGCGCACGTACTCCACGATGTCCTCCGCCTTAGTGGTGTAGTGTAGGCGGGAGATGTACACCGGGGTGTTCGGCTTAGCAGCACGTAAGCTTACTCCGGGCTCCGTAGGAGCTTAGCCGCAGCGGTTCTTGTTCGTTCGCGACTGACGCTTCCTCCTTCGCACAGTAACAAAGTCCTCAACATCAGCCTTGTTCGGGGCTTTGTTTGGCATCATAGTTGGAGCGCCACTCGCAGCACTCGCAGTGACGCCAGCGAAATCCTTTTGTAAGGGTTTCGCCAGGGCTGCGGACACTGCCAGCGGGACGGGGCGAAGGGCTCGGGCGGCACCGCATGAAGGTGCTGTGGAGACGGGCACTGGGCTGCGGGGCGCGCTGCAAGCTCAGCAAACGACGGATGCGCTGGCGATGAAACTAATTCTAAATAAATTCTTATTCTTATTCTTGATAAATTAACGTAACTCGAATATGACTCGCAAAGGCTTCAAGCACAAACGATATCTAAATCTCAAGCTCATTTAGTAAAAATATCACACAGACAACTTATCCGAGTAAGGATGCTCAAATGTTCGATCTTGCTTCACTAGCTCTTAAATTCTCCTAGTAAAATCACAATCACAAGATGCTTCAATTTTTCGCTCTTCAATTAATGCTAGGGTACTTTAATTTTCTTGCTCACTTCGCTCGCTCTTATATTCTCTTAGTAGGGACACAATGATAGCTTAACCTTCCGAGTCAGGAAGCTGTTTTAGTTATTTTGTAAAATAACAATACCCTTCTCTTGAGTTTCGCTGCAGTCGAAAAGGGGCTTAAGAGCCCCTAACAAATTATGATATAGGGCCCCTTTAGGACTAGCTACGGCATTGTAATGAATTAATGTGTATATACATTAATAGCTCTCATATTATATCATAAAAAAATAACAGATATCAGTGGCTTTTCATATGTTATCGGCTTGTTTACATTAAAATGGCGTTAATTAATTTGTTATGCAGCAATAATTATTTCTAAATTCCCTTGAACCTTGCTTTTCTGTTCAATGGTGATATTTAAGTCAATTTATCAGGTGAAAACTTTTCGCTTGCTGTACAATGGTTCACAGTTATCCTAACGGCTATGAAACAGCAGTTTTTTTTTTATAACCGACGAAAATTTTCTACGCGCGTCTAGAACCGTGCGTCGATGTTCCTCTGTATTTTCTCCGTCATCTTCATATGTCCTGTTTGATTCAAAACTTTTACTATCAGACCCAGTTTGAACCCTTTCTACAGAAATGTTTCATACTGGATCTGACCGAATCTATTAATTGTATGATCATTGTTATCAAAGTCTATGTATCCGGAACCCTGATTTGCAATCGACACCGACACTTGATCTCATACATATAAATATAATTATGAAGGATATTTTCACTATCCTTGCTTCTTTGGTTATCGTATTCTTTCGAAAGTTTATTTTTAAGTGCACCAGTTCTTTTCCTTTTTTTCTATGGATTAAAATTATTCATTTTTAATTTTAGTTTATTTTCGGAAGGTACAGACGCGTTGCGAAGTTACGACACAACTTATCATAACACTTTAACCTATGTTTACTCTTCCATAACACAATAGGCTACAAAATAGCTAATATCTACACTTTATGCTTTGGAATCAGAGTGGAGTTTGGCTACACTAATTTACAGCTAAAGCAGTCATCGGATGCTATTATACTTCGCTCAGCATTTATAGATACTCAATATTATCTTTTAATCAGCTACTATTAAGCTCATTGAGGTAGCATTATAATAGAATTTGTGTACATCATAAAAAAGCCAGTGGCAATATTTGATTCATTAATACAGTTTATAGTTTTAAATGAGATGTGACTTTATCGCGTTAAGCAGACATTTACAAGCTTTGGTCTTATAACCAGCTGATACCATCACAATAATATAGCCAAGGACTGCAGGCTTAGCATGACGCTTTCTATTTCTACAAAGAATAGACACAGCTCTTTCCGTGCAAAGTGACATTTCGTTTCTCCATTTTTGACATCGCACCAGAGAAATCCTTCTACAATCTGTCATTATATCTTTCGTTTCTAGCGATTTTTGCGTAGGTTCTTTTTTATAATAAAAAAATAGGGTGCAGGTGTGTGCCTTGGACTCGCAGCTTAAGAATAAGATCGAGAGCAGCGCGAATCTCGTTGATACACATTCGATCCTATATTGCGATGCTGTTGCGGCATGTCGTTTAGCTAACGTCAGGTTTCCAAACTGTGACTTGCGTACTCGACCAAAACCAGCCGTACCAGCCTGGCAGTGCGGGATCAAGCGTCGTATCGATGGGACCAGGATACCCATCGGCAAACTATACTGCTTCAGGGAGGGCAATACACGACCACGAGTGATGCGCTTTGTGAGGCGGGCATTCTCGGGGACTGGAATCAGCCCTCAAGAATACAAGTCCCGTATCACAGAGCGCATCGACTTCCTAAAGCAGAAAGTTTGTGCATTATTTGGCGGTATAAGCGGCGGATTTATCGGTACACGTAGAATCGCATGTTCCAGAGCGATGACAGATGGGTGTATAGAGCTTGGGAGCGACCTGGACAAAATATGTCAGACGTGTGCCAGCCGAATGATGCCGCCACGAGTGCATTCTGGCGCAGCATCTGGTCGGTGCCCGTCTGTCACGCTCAGGCTGACTGAATGCAGGATGTCGGGCGCGTGTGTGGAACTGTACCAGAAATGGAACCAGTACTAATTACGCCATTAGACGTTGCCAGAGCAGTCCGTCCATTACTGAATTGGAAATCACCGGGACCGGACGGATAGCACAACTTTTGGTTGAAATGGCTAACTAGTTCACACACCGGCCTGGCATCTCAGTTGCAGTCATCCTTAGAATCTGGGTAGCTTCCAAAATTTCTAACAACAGGCGTTACCCACCTGCTCCATAAGCAAGGTAGTCCAACGGATCCAAAGAATTATAGACCGATCACGTGTTTGTCGACGGTCTATAAACTTCTTACATCCATTTTGAGAGCAAAAATGAATACGCACATTGAAAGTAACTCGATTATTTCAGCCTCTCAAAATGGATGTAGGAACGGCTCCCGCGGTACTAAGGAGCTAATCCTCATTGATATAGCCATAAGCCAGCAGGTTCATCGATCCCGCAAGGATCTGTCGACATGCTTGATAGATTATAAGAAGGCCTGCGATTCGGTGCCACATACATGGCTCATGAGGGTGCTGGAGTTGTACAAGATAGATACAACTCTACGCACCTTCCTTAGGTCATGTGGGCAATGGAGAACGGTTCTTCCCTATCCAGGGTGTCGACAGATCCAAGGGAATGATGAAACTGTATGGATTAAACGTGGAATATTTCAGGGCAACAGTTTGAGTCCACTTTAGTTTTGCTTAGCCCTGAATCCTCTAAGGACTACTGGAGGATTCAGGTCTAGGCTATCGCTTGAGAAGAGGTGGTCAGGTCATATCTCATCTCCTCTACTTGGACATGGACATGACTTAAAACTCTTTGCCCCCAACAAATTGCAACTGGTGGAACTACTGAAGATAACTGAAACTTTCAGTAGCACCATCAGGATGGAATTTCGTGTGGAAAAATGTGCAGTCATGTATGTAAAGCAAGGTAAAATTATGGAATCCAAACGAATTCAACTTTCGGATTCCATACACCTTAGATCCCTCTCCTCATCCGAAAGCTATAAGTATTTGGGTATGTCGGATGCATTAGGCATCAACGTTGCTGACATGAAACAATCGTTGAAGGAGCGGTTCTTTGGTCGCCTAAAGAAGGTATTAATATAGGTTTTCTTTCAGGTGGAAACAAGGTGCGCGCCTTCAACGGTTGGGTCCATGCCGGTTTTAGATGTACTCTTTCGGCATACTCAAATGGTTTCAGACCGAACTCGACGCCCTGGATAGGAGGGTCCGTACACTGCTGACCGCAAACCGGATGCATCACCCACGATCATCGGTGATGAAACTGTACATACTGAGGAAATGCGGGGGTCGAGGCTTTTTAAATGCAAAGAACCTCCACAACCGCGAAGTGTGCAGTCTCAGGGAATATTCTTTAAAAGCCGTAGTGGGTATGCACCGTGATGTGGTAGCAGTGGACATGGGACTCACCCCGCTCTCCATGGCTAAAGTGAACTGGCGCAAACCTGTGGTACTTACTACCGATGACCAGAAGGAGGTATGGCAAAGCAAGGAGCTTCATGGACACTTCTATCGGGCTCTTCATGAGCCCGGTGTAAATTTCTTAGCGTCCGTATCCTGGCTACGTTTTGGTGACCTTTTCGGGGAAACTGAAGGTTTTTCTGTGCAATTATGGACGAAGTTATCTTGACGAATAACTACCGGAGACATATTATGAAAGATGGGACGGTTGACGTGTGTCGGGCATGCCATCGTCCAGGTGAGTCCATCAGACATATTATCTCTGGTTGTTCTCGTTAAACTAATGGCGAGTACTTGCACAGACATAACCAAGTAACCAGGATTATTCACCAGCAAATTGATTTGAAATATAAACTAGTGGATTCTGAGGTAGCGTATTACAAGAATGTGCCCGACCCAGTTCTCGAAAATCACCATATTACGTTGTACTGCGATCGGTCTATCATTACTGACAGGACTATTGTCACCAATAAGCCTGATATAGTGGTGATAGACCGATTAGTGCGCCGCACAATGATTATCGATATTACCATTCCGCATGACGAGAACCTCGTGAAAGCTGAGAAAGAGAAACAAATTAAATATCTCACACGAGGTTGTTGACATGTGGAATGTGAGCTTGGCTGTCATCATGCCGATTGTCGTATCGGCCAATGGCCTGATGGCCGAAAGCGTCGATCAACATCTCTCAAGGCTCTCGTTAAGCGGTTGGGTCAAGGGCCTGATTCAGAAGGCAGTACTCCTTGATATGGCTTGCATCGTGAGGCGGTTCCTGTCTCTGGAGGCCTAACCACCGGTAGCTGGTCCCGATACCGGCAGACCATTATGTTTTATATTTTTAAATGTTTTTATAAAAATATTTAAAAATGTATATAAATAAGTATGTAAATAAATAAACGAAATAATAATAATAAATCTTTAATTCAGACATGAATATTCCATATGTTATGTAAACTATTTCAGAAGAAAGTTTTCTATCCCAAACTGTCAAAATCACACTGACCAACTGACAGTTGACTAAGGTAGTGAAGACCATTTGATTTCATTTGAAGACAGAAGAAAACTTTGTACTTGACGGCCACAAGATAGACACGGTTGTCTACAAAATTATGATTTTACGGGAGAGTGTTTTGAACGCAAAACTGTGATAATCAATAGAAGAACAAAGCTATATATTTCCTATTTTAAGTCATTTACTTAATTGGGTATTACCAAGGAAATGGTTAAGGCCAATATTACTGTAATATTTTTTGTTCCAAAATATGGTACTTCGACAATTGTTGTAGATGTCTTTTTAAACGTGACTAATCAGTAAAAATTGAGAATCTCACAAATAAAAAAATCCTATGACAAAACAAAGAATCCTGAGTCGAATTATGTAAAAGAGTGAATTTCGTAAAAAGTGCTGTTGACTCTTTCTACTTTGCTGCTGTCGTACTGTCTACACGGAACGTCATTTTTGTCTACTCTTCCGTCGACAAAACGGTGCTCGTGATAAACCTGCTGCACCATAGTTCTTTCAAATTATACTAAAACATATTTTGTTGCTTTTTTCTCCATTATACAGTATTAGTCAGCTGTGCTGTTTAACAGTGTACGAGATCACCCCTAATACAGTCTCAAGACTCGTCTTATCCGTTAGTACATCATTCTACATAAGAGCCTTTGACTGTAATAGAGCATGTTTATGGACGTAATTTCCGCTAATGTTCTGCTTGGTACAAGCCGACGACGAATTACGGCTACCTAATCGAAAAATAGTGTGCAGATTTATATTTTTCCGTTACCTTTGAAGTCAGACCTTCTCCGAAGTCTTCAGTCATTGGTGGCAAAGATTAGAGGACACTTTTAAATGAACCAATTTCGCGAACCAAAACCCCGGAAATCAATTTGGCCGAAGTCGTGAGCAAAAACTAGCTATTGTCATACGTACCTACTCGCTACTAAAGTCAAAATCAAATCATTTATTTCAAATAAGCACATAAAAGGCACTTTTAAACGTCAAAATTTACAAGATAATTTCGGAAGTCGGAGGCAAAAAACAAAATACAGATACAAAGACACCGACTGCCGAAGTTAAAGTTATCTTTCATTTTGTAGTGTTTTTTTTTATTCGGTTGTTATAGGACAAATTAACCAAGCTAGTAGGCAAAGTTATTAGTAACTCAAGTTACTATACAATCACTTCAACAATGTGGACTTCAAAAATGTGGACGCTTAAAATGATTAAATTGGGACACGAACGGTTGGTATAATAATGAATGTAGTAAAGCCAATTTCATAGTTAAAAAAACAAACAACTTTAAAAAAAAAAGACAAAAAACGTGAAAAATAACTTTAATTTTGGAAGTCGGTATCTTTGGTTTTATCCACCGACTTCCGAAATTCAAGTTATTTTTCACGGTTTTTTTGTTTTCTTTTGGAAATCGGTTGTTTTTTGTAAAAATGTTTTTATTTTTCACTTTCTAGTTGCGGCACCTACCCCACACAAATTCGTATACCACTACTTGATATGTAAATAACAGTGACAGGCAATTATTGAAACATCATCAATATTAACTAAGTGGAAAAAAATATGCAGTATTAAGAATAACTCAAAAACTACTTGTCAGAACTTGATCAAATTTAAATGAGCCCACATGTGAAGCACCAGCTATCAAATAAAATATTAATCATCTAAATCGGTTCACCCAGAAAAGTTCTGAGCTAACACACATAAAAAAAAAAAAACATATAGTCGAATTGAGAACCTCCTCCTTTTTTTGAAGTCGGGTAAAAATAGAATTGATTCTTGTTGCCCCTTCCTAAAGGTAGTTTCTTATGGAGAAGAATGGGCAAGAAACTCCACCGTTACTCTTTATTTTTTTTTTTACAGTATTATGTATTTATTCATTATATGTATAGGTAAATTAATTATGAGATAGATACATGCTGCTCACATATTTACAAATATTGAAAAGTAAACGATTTTTCCAAAATTTTGACAAGTAATAATTTAGTGTGTGAGTTACAGTAGTTACATAATGTAAAAATCAATGTTATAAAAATTATAAATTATACAATTAAATTAGCAACCAGTTTGATTTTGTCTAGACTCTAGATTGGCCTATGGAGCAGGACCAGCATGTTTCCAAGCATTCTTATCTAGGATATGATCCTCTAATTTGTAATATGCTTGTTTACAAAGTGTACTTTTAATATGAGTTTTAAATTTTATTTCATTTAATTGCAATATAACACAAGCTATTTTGTTATAACATTTAACACAGTACCCCATAAAAGATGTGCGTATGTACTTTAGATAATCTAAAAAATGATTGATCTATTTTGGCTTTATTTCTAGTATTAAAATTACGTCTATCACTTATTTTATTTACCGTATGAACCGGTATGAATCGTTAATTAAGACAAGCAGTCTACACACCAAACCCGCCGACCCGGCCGACACAGCCCCGGCGGCTTGATGTCACCGGCTTTATTTCAAAAGAATCACGTCGGCGACTTTTACCTGCGCGCGTCAACGACTAAGTCGGCGACTCTAAGTCGGCGGGTAGGCGGGTTTGGTGTGTAGACTGCTTTACGAACCGGCCGTGGCTACTCAGAGACATGATTAATATTATACTCACAACACAATGTGCTCTCTTGACAATAGTACCTATAGAAGCTGGTAGCGACATCGATGCGCAAACTGAAACTATGAATTCAGGATCACTTGTGTGTTAAATGCTGATATGGTATCAACAGGTTTTCACTTTTATAGATTACATTTTATTAAGTAATTTAATATAAATAGTTGTCACAGATTTTCCGAACAGGTGCCAGGTACCGCCCGTTGAGGTCTCCAAAGAATGTAACCTCCTAACAATACGCGCCGTGTCCAGGAATAGTGTTATCTGAACCTGCCCAACGATAGCATCTTCAGCTGTTAGTCCAGGCTCTGGCTATTAAAAATATGTTATTGGCTGTAACGACTATTGGCACAATAATCGCTTTATGAAGGGTCCTAGAAGAAACTCCAGCACCTATTTTTCCTCCACGGAGGTCAAATCCTTCATCTCCATGTCCGACTCTGCTAAGATGGCATCCGTTACATTCATAATATCTACCATTGAATATGTCATAACATACATTAGTGAAAAGTTAGATTAGTTATTTCCATTGACGAATCTAGTATTTATTATGTTACAAAGTCATTCTGTGTGTCATGCATTTTTATTTACATAGTTAACTAAATTAAATCAGTTAGATTAAAATTACACCCAGGAATTTGCATTTGTTATAATATACCAGACTTGTATGACGTTATTTATAGCGTCACACTAAAAGCTGAATGTATTTGGGTATTATGAGGCAAAATTACGTAACATAATATTAATAGTACTAACGTAACTGCCAAAAACATAGTAACATTCTCATGAGATCCTACTGCCGTTCGATTCTGTAAAAAATCTCACCGTGAAGACTTGCGTGGAGTGAGCTGTCAGTGTCATCCCAAGGATGCTAGGGATTCACCAAGCATTACATTTACAATAATAATCGAGAGTTTAATAATATTTTCATCTCCCCATCTCGGAAAGAGTATTTTTGCCCTTAGATACCTGAGTGCAAAAGCCGTTTTTATCCGCTAGAGGATAATGTAAATTGAATTTAGAACATCGTGTGCACTAAGTTTGTGAATTCAAAACATCATTAAACCTATTTAGTTCTACCTCCATGGTGCCGAATTTATCCAACAACCTTTTTTAATTTGTTAAAAACTCAGACTCGGAACCTTCTTGGTGTATGTTTTTTTTGTTTAATTAGCTTTGCGCGCGCCATTTTATTTTCACGTCATATTGTTAAAACCTTAGGTTAAAAACAAGAAACCTGAGAACAAGTGAAAAACCTAAAATGAGTAATTATAGCGACGAGGCAGTTTATTTGACGCCAACAGAACTGACTGAAATTGTTAATAATGCGCAAATGAGCTTTCTCCTTCAACAATCACGCGAGAAGTATTTGAAACAGTACGATAAGTTTAACACGTAGCGACTAGCTAAAAGAGCCAAAACTTTCTCAGAAAACGTTTTGCTAGCATATTTTATTGAATTATCCGAGACCAAGAAATCAAGCACTCTATGGAGCACGTATTTAATGCTAAAAGCAACAATAAAGATGAAAAAAGACATACAAATCGACACCTACCCTAAATTAGTGGCATTTTTAAAAAGAGCTTCATCAGGTCATCAACCAAAAAACTCGTAGGTTTTCACAGCATTTGAAATTTAAAAGTTTCTTAACGAAAGTAAGTCAGTTGCACATTCAATATCTACTTAAGTATATTAATCAACTACTTAACATAATCTAATACGTACTTAATAGATGTTGATAGGCATAATTATGCATTCATATCAATTTTATATTAATTTATCTACTACAATACTCTTTACGTTACAGGTTGTTCTTATTATTGGTATAAACGGAGCATGTCGAACTAATGAACTAACACAACTTAATATCAAAAAAAATTAGAAACATTCAGATGACTTACTATTAATTAATTTACCTAATACAAAGAGAAAAAAAGACCGCAACTTCGTCATTCGCAAGGAATACGTAACAATTGTTGAGAAATATCAAGCCTTACGCCCGCCTAACACTCCAATCAATCGATTTTTTCTACAATATCGCAACGGAAAGTGTGTCAGACAGCCTATGGGTGCTAATAAAACTGGCATGATCCCACGAGAAATAACAACATTCCTTGAACTTCCAAATCGCCCTCTCTCGCCAACATTTACGCCAAAGGGAATCCAATGAATCGGTACAACTATAAAGTATGAGAGATAGTACCGAGAAACAGTACACAAGTCACTAACACCAATATTACAGTAAGTAACAAAAATATTACACTCAACTTAAGTAACTGTAGCAATGTTACTTTCAATTTTTCTTAATTATACCTAAGTATTATTTGAAATAACATAAAGATTATTGTGTAATACTTACCTATCATAATTTAGTACCTAATAAATATTAATACCTAAACTGAAATAAAAGTATCTTATGATTGTAAATGCTTTTTTTGCATTTAGTTATTTCCTCGCTGAGGTGGGATGAAAAGTTACGTGTTGCACTCGAGTGCAAAGATTTTTCACCTCGTGCTCTTTTGATTCCCTCGCTAACGCTCAGGATTCTAATTTTTGAATCCTTCGCTTGCTCGGTCATCAAAATTGAGCAGGCGGTTAAAAAGCAACTTTGCACTCTTGTACAAATAACTATATTAATGCTAATTCTATTGATATTTTTTTATTAATTATTTCAAAGCTAGTATTTAAGTGTTTAAAGATTTTGGGGGGTTTTAGAATAAAATAGTAAAACAGAAATTCAGTCCGAAACTCAATGTTTTTATTTTATTTCTTTGCCTATATTAGGTATACGCTTAAGGCGCGGACGCAGCACGCACGTACAATAAATAAAATAAAACACACGTTTAAGGCTAAACCTTCAGGGTAGACCGCGAAATTTAAATTTTCTTACGTTTTTTGCAATTTGCAGATCAGTATCAGGTTGTATGTCGATCTAAATAATATATGATTCGCGGCCAGTAGCGAACATTTATTTATAGAATTATATTCACAAAAATCATCGATACATCTCTATAAGTTCATATTGCCCTATTGAACGACTACTTCATGAAATCTTGATATTCGAGGTTAATTCTAACCTATGCAAGTTATATTGCTGATTCTAATGATTATAATTCTGTAAAGCCATATTTGTTATGGCCCCCAATCATATTTTAATCAACATACAACCTGACACTGACCTGCAAATTGCAAAAACCGTAAGTAAATTGGAATTTCGCGGGTTACCTTAGCGCATCCCCCTTAAGACAGCTATTAAAGAAAATGCGCATGGACATTGTTTGTTATTATGAACTCATTGTTAAATGATTCAGTAAACGCAATCCCATGACTCAATGGCGATGTGTTATGAAGAAGTGATTGTGGATCGAGTTGAGAGCCTGTGTGTTGTTGTTCAGCGTTGTTATTGACCCAAATCTATTCAATTCAAGAGTTCAACAGACACTCGCGCATCGCGCTAACTTCACCTTGCTGAAGTATGGCTAGGAGCATCGGGTGAAGTGATAACTGTGCACTGTCATTATAAAATTGTTTTTTTTTACTTACTACGTACACACGGCTCCACTAAGTGGTTACCGCCCCCCTCAAAAAAGACGTGCGTTCAAATCCGTGATAGGTCCAAGTTGGTTTTTGTATTTTGCAAAAACATTTTCGTATTGTTTTAGTGAATAAATAAGTTTAAGTTAGTATTTATTTTTAATTCTGTTTTTAGTATTGTTTTTATTAAACAAAACGTTAATACTTTTTCTATTGCGTTTAATGACAAGCAATATTAGGATTAACATTTACGATTGGTTATCCGAGCTATAATTAGATCGTAGGTTTCGAGCCCGCCTGCCGTGCATGGGATTGGAGGTTCAAGTCCTAGGCACTAACCGTGCTTTTTGTCATGCATTAATATCTTATTTTTTTACATAAAGTATATTTCTATTTTGTTTTAGTAATAATAAAAAGAATTTAAAAATCAAGAAAAATAAAATACTTTAATTATTATTTAATCATATTTATATTGCTATTATTGTTATTGAGATGTCACACATAGGGTCATTCAAAAAATCACAGAATACTAAAATTTCTGTATCAAAAAAGCCTTGAGTTTATTTTTAAATTGTTGAAGGGTGTCACTTTTTATGCTGTCCAGTAGTTTATTAAATATTATTGGACACATGCAGAAAACACTTTTTCTAAGTAGTGCTGTTTTATAGCTACCGAAAATTAAGAGGTTTTTGTATTGACTTCTCACGGGACCTTTCTTGGTGTTCGAGACCTTAGCAAACAAATTTTTATTCCTTTTTACAAAAATTGACATTTCCAAAATATATAACGCCGGAAAGTAAGAATTTTCAAAGACTGTTGGGGAATTTTAGGTGACTCTTGAAAGAAACTCCAAATATGCTGATATTTAGTCAAACTTGTATTGCCTTGATGACGAACAAAAATGGAGTAATAATGACAAGCAAGTACAGCAGATCCTTACATCTAATTACAATATAATTAGTCCGCAACGTTGTTTTGCGCATTCTAAACGAGCAGGCGTTGGCTCGAACATGTCCGCAGACTTCGGAAGCAGTAGAGGCGCTTTCAATCAAACGCAGAATCAACGGGCAAAGGCCAAATCCTGTTAAAAGCTCTTCTGACAGGTCCAGTGGATGTTTTGACGTCTGCTACACGAACAATTCCATCTTATCCTGGATGGCCGGCGATGACTCTTCCCAATTTCCATTTTAGAGGAAGAAGGTGGTCCTCCTTTATGATGACCAAAGAACCCAACTTCAGCGTGTCTTTGCTGGTACGCCACTTGGTCCTTTGCTGCAGCTCAGACACAAACTCCTTACTTCAACGAGCCCAAAAATGCTGGTGTAGCTGCTCGATCCGTTGGAAACGAGACAATGAAGCAGTGGAGTGGTAGATCTGGCCACGTGAGTGACGCCAGCGGCCGGCCAACAAGAAAATTACCCGAAATCAGTGGGGTGCATTCCGCTGGATCGGATGACAGTGGCGTCAGTGGACGTAAATTTAGTATCGCCTCAATTTGGACGAACGTGGTGCAAAGCTCTTCAAATGTTAATTTATAATTTCCCAACACTCACCTGAGATGATATTTAGTTGATTTAACACCCGCTTCCCAGAATCCGCCAAAATGAGGAGTATATGCTGGTGTGAAATGAAATTTAATTCCGTCATTAGCCAATTGCTCGCCCAAGGAATTGCAATTAGATTTAAAAGGAACTTCGAAAGTTCGTTGCAGGCAGCGACGAAACAGGTACCTTTGTCGGATTATATGTCACTGGGTTTTCCCCGTCGCGAGATAAATTTAGATAAAGCTAGTAAATATTTATTGCTGGTTAAGTCACTCACCAGCTCTAAGTGAATAATAGCCTTAGTGGTGAAGCACACAAAGATGGCTATGTTCAGTTATACCAGTCTACATCCCCGACCTTGCCTACTAGCAGCCATGATGGGACCAGCATAATCCACACCAGTGCTTTCAAAAGGATAACCGCCTGAAAGGAGATGCTGCCGTAGCAAATTACACATCAAAGGGGTAACTGTTCTACTTGATATGCAACAACAACGCATGCAATTACGATAACAACTCTTTGCTAGCCTTCGTCCGCCTATGGGCCAGTATGAATCCCTAATCGAAGCCAGCAGTAACTGAGGACCTGCATGCATTGGCTTTACATGTTCAAATTCGAACTGCAACTTAGTAAATTTGTGAGTGGACTGTAAAAGAATAGGGTGCTTTTTATCAAAAGAAAAAGTTGAATTCGCTAAGCAGCCTCTGACACGCATGATTTTATTATCATCTAATAATACATTAAATTTTATAAGGGCGGTTTTATAGGGCAACTTCTGGTTATGAATGAGTAATTCATACTCTGGAAAAGACTCAATTTGGCTTCTAATAATAATAATATTTCGACTTGTGATAGACAACTAATAGAAGGAATTTTCAGACACAATTTTATAAACTTTAAAACTGTTGCTACACTACGGATCAGCCTTAAATAACTAGAAAAACGATTACAAACGATGAATGTATGACATTGATTATTATTGCTAACATTAGCACTCAATAAAACATGTGGTCGAGTTTCAGGCAGCTTGTCTGACTCAATGATTCATGTTGAGACGGCCAATGAGACTGGACTTGCTTCAAAAAACTGGGACCGCTCCACCACAAGTCCAAAGATTGCAGAACACTAATATCTTTTATTTTCTACTAATATCTTACTAATATCTTTAGGTTCTTGGCGGTTGGGATCTGTCACCAAGTACAATGCCCCGCCTTATCTAAAACTTCAGCATCGCGATTGCGCACAAATGGCTGATGCTTAGAAGATAACATCTGCAACCATCCCAACACTATGGTGAAGTCAGTTCAGCACTAAACATGACTAAACTTTAGTCGCAGTGAACTCATAACCTTCTCGCACAAACGAGCGCCGACTACAGCGCCACACAATTCAAGACTTGGAATGGTGGTCGGCTTAATTGGCGCTACTCGACTTTTAGCGGCTAATAGAGGAACTATGTACTCACCCGGATCATTGGCATTGTACATAGACGCACGCAACCTACGCACGCTCAGATGCGTCTGTGAATACATGTAGTTCCTGTATAGTATATGCATCACATAGCGGCAATGCTTTGACAATAGCATTCCAACAGCATGCTAGCATTAAGTGCTGGGGGTTAGTGGCTCATCACACGAGAGCTTGTCTAACCAAATCCGTTGTAAAAACATTTTCATTGTGACTACGCAAGGAGATAAAAGTCCTATGGGGTCAAAAATACACGATATGGCAGAACGTATATCACGCTTTGTAACAGAATCTTTAGAAGATAATGTTACACTTGAAAACCCAAACTCGTCGGAACTAGAAAAACAGTCAAGCCCTAATAACTTATTGGGTTCATTAGATCCCAATTCTAAATCTAATGACGACTGAGAAGCTACAGAGACTAAGTTAGGGAGGTTAGACCTCCACTTTCTAAGCGGCATGCAAGCAGATGCTAGTGCATTGGTGACCTCTGTGCGGATAAAAATAACTTTATATAAATCACCCCCACCCCTCTTAATAGGTCATCGACGTAAAAATCATGCACGATGACGTCAGCAATCCTATCTCTGCTACCTGAGAATGACTCACCGACAGAACGCAAAGTGATCTTCGTTCATAGGTTTGATAGTTCATCCCTATTTGCTTAAGGCAACGTGTAGCAATAAATGGTGCACTAGCCGTACCATAATTATGTGACGGTATTAAATTTATAAATCTTGACAGGATCGCATGCATTATCACGCCACAGAACCTGTTGCAGGTACCTATCAGAAGGCTGGACGTATATACTTCTATACATCTTCGCAAAATCAGCTGACAAAACGAACTTGTGTTATCGAAACCGAAGAAGTATAGATATAAGATCGTCCTGCACTTTAGGACCAACCATCTGCACGTCATTGAAGGATACCCCTGAAGAAGTAGCACAGCTTGCATTAAAAACAACACGAAGCTTGGTAGTTGTGCTACGTTCACGCATTACCCCATGGTGTGGTATGAAATATCCACTGGGACTGTCACTATCCTTGTTTTCGGTCATATGTCCTAACGTCTCATATTCAGACATGAAATCACGATATAACTTACCGAACTCAGGCTTAGACTTCAGTCTGCGTTCTAGGGAATATAGATACTTAGAAAGATTTTCGTAAAATTTTGCTTAACAGAAACGCAAACACGAAAATTTACGTTCTAAACGTGTCGTGTTCTTGACAAAATGCTCCTCACACAAATTCTCCTCTGGTAAATAGTTAAATTCAAATTCTTTATTTCAAACATGTGTCCATAGTGTTAGTATCAACAAAATAGCTTAATAACTATTGTTAGTAATAGGGAGACAATACTTTAAATATCAACTGGTGTGGACTCTTACCCAGTAGCGCAGCAGAGGAGAGTCCCACCGATCTGAGAACAGGCTCAGGAGACCGTTGGTGGCGGCGCGTAGCCGGCCGACTATGGAGGCGGTCTTTTTTCTTATTATCGCATAAACATCGTCAGTGCGCGCCTCCGCAAACATTGCGGACGCACTGCAATGCCACGGCAGCCCTAACAGTATCGTAAACGCGTTATTATATTGGACGCGCAGATCGCTGTATGTTCTGTGTAAAACGGGTCCAAAGACTGCACGTGTAGAAAGAGTGACAGAAAGCTTTGAAAAGAGTGATTTTAACTTGATCTGTACAACGTGCAAATCTTCGAACCAACATGTTACATCGAACAGCCAACGACCTGCGCTACCTCTACCATATTGTCCCCAAGTTCATCAGTGACCCAATGACCCAAGTACTTGAACTTAGTCACCCATGCTACACAGCGAGCACCATAGCAAGCAATGTCACAGAGTGAGACACCGGGAACATCCGAATAGTTTATGGCACTCGCTTTAAACATAATAAGTTCGCTCTTCTTAATATTGTACTTTAGCCCATGGGACACTGCATAGGACTCACAAATAGCCACCAGTTTCCTCAAAGTGCCGATCTATGGGCTTAGCAGCGCCATGTCATCCGCATAACTAATATTGTTCAAACAAACGTTGTGAATATGACATCCTATTTTGGTGCTGCTAAGCTCACCGATTAGCCAGTTTATGTACAAATTGAAGAGGCGTGGTGAACTTAACCCCCCTGCCTCACCACGTACTCCAGCTCGTACACATCTGTCTGAGCCTCCGCCCATCTGACTTTATTCCATGGTGTAGTACCAATAATTAAACAAGGATGTAATTTCATTCGGTAGTGTTGTATCACTCCGCAACGTACCTCGTACGACACCAGGTCGAACGCCTTTGACAGGTCCAAAAAATTATCAAAAACAGGTGTTTTTTCGGGAAGTATAATATTGAACAGTTTGCTTGAGGCACAGAATGGCACTTTCCGTGGATAAACCAAGTTAAAGCCAAATTGAGCGTCATGGAGTTCAACGTGTTTAGCCAATTGTGGATCAAGCAAACTGTCCAAGACCTTGCCGACTATCGTGGCCAACTAAAAAGGCCTGTAATTGGACACGTCAGAAGCGTCCCCGTCCTGTCCTTAATAATCGGAACTACCACTGTACGCATAAGGTCCTGCGGCATATAACGGTGACTAAGACATAAGTTAAAAAGAAGAGCAAGAACCCTATACAGGTGTGGCTCCGCATACTTCAGGTACTCGACGCTAAGGCCGTCGTGGTCGGTCGATTTACCTCTTGTCATTTTCTTAATAACAGTAGCAACCTGTTTAACTGTAAACATTACGGCAAGCTCACCAGACCCCGACAATTCCCCCTCATCGAACACCTGCCGCCGGTCCTTTTGCAAGAAGGACTGAACTCTAAAATGTTTTTGAAAAAGGTTAGCAATACCTATCTTTCGATTCACTCAGACCCGCCATACTTGCAGAGAGACTCGGCTTGGCATTTAATTTGTTAGTGAACTTCCAAAACTTAGCAAACTCTTTTTTCGAATGACTTTTTGCCAAAATATCTAATTTGAATTGTCCTTCGTGTTTCGCGCATTTTCTCATGCATAGTCCCCTGAGTGGGTGCACCATGCAGTAGCTACGTTTGTTATTAAATACGAGCCTCTCTATAAGCATCGCTGACATATTTTTTCCAGCCTGTGACATATTTTTGTCTCTGGATGCGATCACCGCCAACATATATATACTGGTCACCCTCTTGGAGAGGTGATACTATTTCCGAATACAAATTATTTATTAATATTATATGACCTACATTATTACACATTTTATGAGAACACGTGATACATTGATCGGGAAAATCTATTAATTTTAGTTTATCATTGCAGTACTCATAATAATTATTAATTTGCTCACCGTTTCTTTCACCCAGTGTACTTTATTACTAAGAGAATTCTGAGCTGATAATTTCTGATTAATTTTAGTTAAAATTTACATTAAAATAAAACAGGATAGTGATCACACTGGTAAACCCCATAAATGAGACTCACGCTTTAGTAATAAAGTTTTTGGCTGCGCTTGTAATCAAACAATGATCTAACCAACGTCTCGAGCCGCTCGCTTGACAAACAAATGTATGTGTATCTTTTGGCAGGACCGCATAGTCTGCGCAAAACCATGTCTGCTTACTAAAAACTGAAATAAGTTCATTAAATACCGCTAGCCAGGGTTGGCATTGAAATCCCCCAATATAATTACACACTCAATACTACTACTTTCAATTATAGCTATAAGCTCACTGAGAGTTTGTGTGAACAAAGTCAAATTGTCATTTTTACCGTTATCGTATACACTGAAAATATCAACATAGGACGGCTTTCGTATTCAACTTTTATCGAAACTAATCGATCACTGAAATACTTCACTGTTGATACAGATGGAAACACTGATCTTCTTCACAGCACTGCCACTCCGCCGTATGGTCTTCCTGTAATCACTTTGACAGACGTGTCAATGGCTGACTTGCCGTTGTACGAGTACGCTAAGTTGTCGTCTACTTCGATCAATAATAGCACTAGATTCCCGATAAGCGCTTCAAAAACGGCCCGAAAAATAAGAGCACAAATACCTTTGTGCTCTTATTTCTAATTAGTATTGTCCAAACATAGCTAACGTTAAGACGTCAAAATTGTCACAGTGCGCGTTCAGAAGTTGTCTAAATAACCTCCGTAACACCAAGATTTTGGAAGTAATATCTTTTTTTCGGTAAGTTTATACCATTATGTATGTGCTTTTCATAAAATAAAAATAATTACATAGCAAATATAAATCATTTAGCAAATATTATGATTGTTTGATCAATGTTTGGGACAACGCGCCAACTATTGTAACAAACATCGACTGTTCTGGAACAGGGAATGCATGGAGTGGTATTGTCATATCATATTATGTTATTTTTTATCTCTCTATGTTAGATTTCCTCCGGATTGGTTCGAAATCAGACCAATCCGGAGTAAATCTAATTTAAAGAGACTTATTGATGATTCTTATGATTATAATTATGTAAATACACATTATTTTGTTATTGTCGCGAATCATATTTTAATCAAGATACAACCTTACACTAACCTGTAACTTGCAAAAAATGCAAGAAAATTTGAATTTCTGCCTCAGAACATACCCCTTAAAGAGACGTATTACGACTGTCCAGATACATTAGTTAAAGCATCCACCTCGATCACCTTACCTACCATACACTCTTATTTGCAGTTTAATTTAAATGAAAAAATTTGAACCCTCACGGGACGCCTGGGAGATGTGAAATATACCATGGTATAGCGTGGCGACGTGTCGCCGCGGCATGCGTCGCCACGGCAACAATCAGTTTTACCCGCGGCTATAGATACTACTACTACTACTACTACTACTACACTACTACTACTTACCAGATACTTACCAGATACTTACCAGATTTAATATGTCACGCAGGAGGACGTCATTACGTCATTCTAGTGGTGGTTGCTGAAAATCAGCGCTGTTGACGATAGGTTCGTCCGAAGTCACAGAATTTTGCTGAGCAATGACCTGTTCTTGCACAGATGCGACGCACGGCTAAATTTTTCATAATATTGTTGTTTTTTTGTTACAAAAGTAGTCATTTTTTCACTCTGCTATCGGCATTTTGTTTTTGTTTTCATCGTTTGTTTGTTGTCATTTGCGAGTGTCGTAACACAGAGCAAATTATGTAACCTTGCAGAGCAAAATGTATTGTCTTTGGTCCCTGGCCATGGACAAAATTGTAAACCTTTTAATTTTTGGGTACGAGGCTTTTGGCTACATTCTATGTTTGTATTTTTATTAATGTAATTTTTTTGTAATGTGCGTTTTGTTTGTGCAGAATAAACTATGTTTCTTTCTTTCTTTTCTTTCTAGATTTTTTACATCAAAAATGGTCACCCATCCAAAGACTGACCTTGGCAAGCGCTGTTTAACCTGGCGGCTTCACTGTTGCGAGCTAATCAATGTAAAACACAATATACTCAAAATGGTCACCCATCCAAAGACTGACCTTGGCAAGCGACGCTTAACATTGCAAATTCATTCTTATTTACCCTATGTTCAAGGTCCACATCAAAAACTATTTCGTAAAGAAAAGATAGCGTGGCGACGCGTCGTCACGCTAACAATCGGTTTACCCGCGGCTATAGATGTTTCACATCAAAAATAAAATTAAAATAAATAATTTAAATTTAATACAAATATTAATTCGAACTTAAAAATCGCTTACATGAGTAGACGCAGCCAGTTTTTATACGGGTTGATTACGAGTACATTGAGCCAACCCGCAGACAATTAATAGCAATAGGTATCTTATAAAAAATAACTATTGTACTAATTTAGTCCTACTACTTTTTTAAATCGGTCATAAATATTTGCTACAAAATGGAGTAAGCATGAAATTGTCAACAAAATGTTTTTAACTTTATTGCTTAGGTTTTAAGTTTCATTTTAGAATAAATATTTTTGTACTTAATAAAAAAATGTTTTTTTATTTATTGCTTTTAAATTTCTCCGATGACAGAAGGACTTACATATAAATATTTTGCAATCGTAATTAAACTTTATGCTTGAGTGTTAAGGTTTATAATGAACTGATGTTGTTAATATTATAAAACCTTTTTCTATATTTCGTAGTATGACATGTAAATATTTATGTTTGTGTAAACGTGGCCACTTCAGCGACTTGTTTTTGTTCCTGATCCTGAATCTAGTGCTATTATTGATCGAAGGTCGTCTAGGTTTCCTAGGAATCCTATATCGTGTGGCTAAATCTAGGTCTCTTGGAGTGCAATGATGTCGGCACTCTCGCATAAATTTCTCACACATTCCACCGACCTGTTCACACCTTTACAGTTAAAAGTAGATAGTACTATTTTACTAAAATTATTCTAAGTCAGTGCGAATTTTATTTAAATCACCGCTACTAGGGGAATCAGCTTGAGTCAAAATGCATGAAATATTATTCGACATTAATTTACCATTACTATAGGTAACAGGGCCAGAAAGAATCCAGCCTAACAACGTTTCACACAATACTGGCTTAACTACGTGTAGTCTAATTCTCTGTGAATCAACCAAGTCCCAGAAGAGATCCGCTCTCATTAAGACATCTTTTTCTGAAGGCTAGTAAAAGGTGGGGTCAGCTAAACAGATATTATCTGGAATATTCAGGTCTGAAATGTCGACTTCACGACAAGGGACAATAGTCGTTAATGATGGCAAAACAAAACAATAAACTTAGCAACATAACTTAACTTAGCATTGTCTAATGACGTCATTTTCACATGACATGTTTTGCCTACACGAGAATTTCCTAACTACTATTATTTTAAGTTAAGCCGTGTACATAATCGTTCCGTTATAAAACGCGATGTGCTACCACTATCAAGCATGGCTCGCACTGTGTGCTCACGATCATTGTGATCACATAACTCCTCTGCCTGCGGTTTCCAAGTTAATTGATCGTCTTTATGAATTCCCAAAAATTTCGTGTGCGTTACGATTGCTCCGCCAAGTTATCCAAACAAAAAATTACTTCGCCAGAAAATTTGTCGGAATTTGTCAAAATCGAAGGGAACTAACCAAAAATTTGTCAAAGTAGAAATAAAGAAGTTATAAGGGTTTTATGTTGGCCGCGCGAACGTAACGTGGAGGATTGCGCGGCCATGGAGATCTCAGCAACTACTTAGGTTAGAGATGTAATTCTTTTTGTCAATTGAAGACTGAATTTGTCAAAAAAAAAACGAAAAAGAATTATAAGCTCTAGATTAATATTTTACGAAAAATTCACCTTGGAAGTTATGGCCGCGCAATCCTATACATGTTGTTTCTTTGTTGTTGATTATTTCTTTAAAACTGAAGACTTCAACAATAAAACTGTTACAAGAAGAAATTTCTTAATTTGTCGAAACTAACGAAAGCAATAAATACTACAGAAGTTTAGTTAAACAGACGAAATCAGTCCAAAGCAAAAAGTACGTGGCCGCGCGGTCAAAACGTTACTTTGCACGCTGATATCTCATTATCTATAATTGCTAGGATTTCGATGTGAACATCTATTTATTCGACATATTACCTTCATTAGAATGGCATATCCTTTTACCCTCACAACAGTTTTCAACGCGTGTAATCTCAAAAATTATGATAGCTCATACAATGGTCGAGTAGGGTAACCATAATTTCGATTTGATTTGGGAATACCTCTAACTGGAGACTTGCAATTATATTGGACAAAATCTAGCTCAATCTGCAAAATTAATTATTATTAAATAAAAAAACTTCCATATTTCACTAATAAGATACTTATATTTATTTATTCATCACAGCTTGCAAAAAGTTAACCAATAAAATAAAAATTCCGTAAATACCTCTACAGAACCATTTTTAAGAAAATTAAAAACCAATAATTATTTACTAAAATCAACAAATCAAATAATACAAATAATAATTCTGGTTACATCTCCACAAAAACCATATGTGAGAAAATGGATGCAAACAGGGTCTTTTGTACTTTCACATAATTTACTTTCGTCGTAGCAAAGCATCCATCATTTCATCATTTCTTGTAAAATGACATTTGTAGTGATCTATTGTTCCAAGGATTGGAGGAATATATTCAATAGCACCTAGCAATTTATAAATATTTTGTTTAACAACATCATTAGTGTGCCATTTAAATCAAATGTTACTATTTTTGATAAGGTATAAGTAAATCCAACTAATTCATTACATTATCTGCATCCTTTATTGTCTCAATCATGAATAATAATAGCATCTTCCAAATTGTTAATTGTGAAAATCTTTATTATATCTAAATTTAACGGTAGAAATACATGTTTTCTGTCTGATGGGTCCGTATTCATGCATGTACTATCTATTGGAACAATTACTAATGGAACTAGCTGGATTTACTACAAAATAGACGCAACTCTACGCAACTTCTTGATGTCGTGTATGGGGCAGTAGAGGACGATCCTTCTCTATCCAGGATGTCAACAGATCCGGATGACCGATAAACCGATCACGATTGAGCGAGGAATATTCCAGGGCGATAGTTTGAATCCACTATGGTTTTGCTTAAGCTTGAATCCTCTAAGCACACTGCTGGAGGATTCAGGTCTAGGCTATCGGTTATGAAGAGGTGGTCAGGTGATATAACACCTCCTTTACATAGATGATTTGAAACTCTATGCCCCCAACAATTTGCGACTGATGGAGCTACTGAAGGTAACGGAAACGTTCAATAATACCATCAGGATGGAATTTGGTGTGGGCAAATGTGCAGTCATGCATGTAAAGCGAGGGGGGATTATGGAATCCATGGGAACCCAACTTTCGGATTCTATACACCATAGATCCTTCTCCTCAACCGAAACCTACAAGTATTTGGGTATGTTGGAAGCATTAGGCATCAATGCTGCTGACATGAAACAATCGTTGAGAGAGCGCTTCTATAGCCGCCTGAATAAAGTGGTAAATAGTCTTTTATCAGGCGGAAACAAGGTGCGCGCTTTGAACGGTTGGGTCATGCCGGTTTTTACGTATACTTTTGGCATACTCAAATGGACTCAGACGGAACTTGATGCTCTGGATAGGAAGGTCCATACTTTGCTGACAGCATATCGGATGCACCACCCTTGGTCATCTGTGATGAGACTGTACATCCCGCGAAAGTGTGGGGGTCGAGGTTACTTAAATACTAAAACCCTCCACAACCGCGAAATTTGCAGTCTCAGGGAATATTTCCTTCAAACTGACGTGGGGCTGCACCGAGATGTGGTCGCAGTGGACAAGGGCCTCACCCCGCTCTCCTTGGGAAAAGAGAACTGGCTCAAACCTGCAGTACTAGATACTAACGATCGTAAGGAAGTATGGCAAGGCAAAGAGCTTCACGGACGCTTTTTCCGGGCCCTCCATGGACCTGATGTAGACTTTTTAGCGTCTGTTTTCTGGCTGCGCAACCTCCAGCAACCTCTTTGGGGAAACCGAAGGTTTTGTCTGTGCAATTATGGATGAAGTTATCATGACAAATAATTATCGGAAATACATTATCAAGGACGGTTGTAGCTGTAGCTGTTGTAGCTGCTTTTGGTTTTCAAGAACCCCCTATTGAAACTAAGTTACGCGTTGAAGTGGCATATTGGAGTACAATAGGACTTAAAGAAGTAATCAGGTTAGGTTCCAAAAGGGCTGCAAAACGATCCCTTTAGCCACTACAGATGATATACTACTCTATTATACTACTCATTTGGAAATAGAAGTGCCAGATGAGCGTAAGTTACCGCTTATATATTACAGTTGCTTACTAGTGATTTTAAGGCCTCATATATTACTGTTACTTCTAAATCAGTAACAATTAAAACCTGTTTTCAACTTTAAGTAACAATATCAACTTTTTGCAACCATAAGAAATAAAGTAGAAACGAAATACATTCATAAGCAACTACGAGTGATAAGAGGTACTCATATACAAATATGAGTACTGTTTGAAGCTATGAGTTTTATTAAACACTGTTAAACCACTCATTTGCAACTTAAAGCTATAAGAGAAGTTACAAAATTGACTAATGTGCTACTTAGGAATCCACCTATTTATTTTTTAAAGATTTCGCGCGCACGCAACGCGCAACGTGGTTTTTTATAATAATATCATTGATGCTAAAGTGCGAGGCTACGCGCTCGTAGCGCTACCCGTGGCCGCTCTCGGCAACCGAACGGCTATCATTGGGCCGGTGTTCCCCTGGCCAGCAGTTATGCGAGTGAGAAATCATATGATAGTGTGAGAGCGCAAAATTTTGCAAGCTGTGATGAATAAACATATCTAATTATTGAAATATGCTAGGTTTTAATTTATTAATAATATAATTTTGCAGATTGAGCTAGATTTTTTCAATATAATTGCTAGTCTCCAGATAAAGGTATTCCCAAATCAATTCGAATTTTTGGTTACCCTGCTCGAACATTGTATGTGTTAACATAATTTTTGAGATTACACGTGTTGAAATCTGTTCCGAGCGTAAAACGATATATCATTCTAATGAGGGTAATATGTCGAATAAATGGATGTTCACACCGTTTGTTTTATTACATTTTTGATTTTGTTTCTGTTGTATATTTTAAGCTCCAAAAGCATAAATAATAACATGATTTTTGTGATACTGAAATTGGGAGTCGAAACTGTCTCTCCTTAATACAGATTACTCACTAATCTAGGCTAGGAGAGCAGTGATTCACCCAACAGTTCGTTGTACGTACCATTTAATTAATAATGCATAGGTACCTAATTTGTAAGTCCCGGGTGCGCCAAACTTCACCTAAATTTTCAACTCCGATAATTGGAAATCCGAAAATGTGCTTCCTAACATTTTTCATCCTAACAATCACAATTCCTAACTACTCTGTCTCTAATGTTCATAATTCCGAAGCGTTCAACTTCATAATGTCAGTAGCAATAAACATCTATTATACTTTCATTTGTTTTCCTATATTTTCTCAACATAACCATCTTTTACACTATTATTCAAAATCATATCTTTTTTGTTTAGATTTCTTTTTATTTATAATAATCAGTATTATACACATTAATATTGCGTAACTTTATTTTCACATAAGATATAAGAATAATAGTACCACGGTACAAGTAGTTAAATACATGTATTATTTGTTTCAAGTTCAAGTTTGTTGGCATATTAGCACGTATACTTGAGGAAGTGCTTGCTTCGCACTCACTAAATATATGAATTGGTTTTTTGTTTTTATTAGTTAAAGCATTTTCTTTAATTTTATTTATAGCGGTGTGTACCTGCAAAGATATCCATAGGTTAGGTTAGGTTAGGTTAGAACTGTGACCAACTACGCGCGAGCCGAGCGAGCAAAGCGAGCGGTGCCGCGGCAGCGGCCGGCGAGCTCTACCTCGAAATTGGTCGCGAAATTTTTCTAAGTAAATGTTTCTTTCTGAGTATGAGTGAAAATATTATGGTAATTATGTTTAGGGATAAAAGCGTTATGATAAAAACAGTAGGAGTTTAAATATATTTACATTAATGATATTATTAATTACAATTATCGGAAACATGAGTGTTATGAGCATCGCCGGTAGCATTACAAATAGTATGAATGAAAACTTTAGGATGAAAAATTTTAGGAAGAGTGATCATTCGGATTACAAATCATTAGGAAGATCAATTTCGGGTAAATAACTTTAGGTGAGCCAACATGGACCCAGTTAAAAGAAACACGAGTAATGTTCATTGAATACAATATTATATTCGATATAAAGTTAGGCTAGGTCATGGGAAGGTTTGGCTCGGGAGGAGGTACGGCTCCCTGTCGTTTCGGGTGACGCAGGTGCTCTCGGGGCATGGTTACTAAAAAAAAAAAAAAAAATTAAAATATTTTATTTCACACAACCACCAACATGGTCATTTATTAAACGTCAGACCCCCAACAGACTGGGCACGCCACAATTGCGGCGGTAAGTCCCCTCTTTGAGGAGTGGCTTGAGAGGCGCCACGGCGTCCTCACCTTCCGCCTGACGCAGGTCCTCACCGGACATGGCTGTTTCGGGAGGTTCCTGTTTCGGATAAGGCGGGAGGAAACGCCCGGGTGTTGGCATTGTGTGGATCGACCGGAGGACACGGTGGAGCATACGGTAGAGGTCTGCCCGGCTTGGGCGGAGCACCGCCGTGTCCTCGTGGCGGCGATCGGCGGCGGCGATCTCTCGCGTCCGGCCCTGGTTCATGCCATGGTACGGAGCGAGAGGGAATGGGAAGCCGTCACCTCCTTCTGCGAAGCAGTAATGCTCGCGAAGGAGGAGGCGGAGCGCGTGAGGGAGAGGCAATCATTGCGCCCTCACGCCCCTAGTCGCCGCAGGAGGAGACACCCTGGGCGTCGGGAGTCGATAGCCGACTCCCGGCCACCGTAGGCGCGGGCCTGCGGACGGCGAGCAATGGGCAGCTCGCCGTCCGGTAAGGACCAGGCCCGGGTCGATGGCGCGTTGTGTTCCACGCGCGCCTCAAAGAGATGTCAGCATAATTGACGGGGTCCGATAGGGCCGATGCCTGCCGGGGTCGCGGATTGTTCGAAAGAGTTACCGTGGCCCTGGCGCACAGGCAACTGAAGGAACACGGGTGGGTTTTAGTCAGTAAGAGTCTGACACGCCCTTCCGCTCCGCCCAGAGCGGGAGAGGTCATTTGATGATTTCCCACCCAAAAAAAAAAAAAAAAAAGACCCCCAACAGACAACACATCAGAAAATTTGAGAGATTACTTGTTACGATTTGGAGAAGGAAGCCTGCATTTGAGGATTGCAGTAGCACAATTAGTAATGCATTTAAATAACCTCGTCCTTTAGCGTAGTGATGGGTTTGGGTAAGATCAGGAAGCATGTGCATTCGCAGCACAAGGCATAAATTTAAACTAATAGTCAAGTTATTCAGCTTCGACGGTGAAGCAACCCTACCTAGACAATACTAATGTGGTTGCGGCTGCCGAACTGAGAGATTAATATTTTAGCGATGACCACGAATATATTTACTTTATCCTTTAAAGGACCAAGTTTCTTTTACTTGCTTTGCTTAAAAAAAACAACTGACTTTCAAAAACTAAAACACCGAAAGTGCAAAATAAATTTCGTTTCGGAATTCGGTGGTAAAACAATGCATAAAACATTTTAAATAAGTAGGTAGTACAGAGTTCAATTAATTAAATTATACTTATTCATCCCACTTTACCCTTGTTCACCCCATTTAAGGTCGCTGAACGAGACACAATAGAAGTTATGTTGTTATTACGTCTGAGGGCGTTAAGTGTTAATGCAAATGAATCATTATGTTTCTAACAAAACTTATTTGAATTAAGTTATTATGTGATAATATACTACTATATATTCAACTAAAACTGTTGCGTATACAGACAATGTTAATTTGTAAACGTAACAGAGCAAAGCGGGCAAAGTGTTATTGGTTTTTTCCATCAGGTATTTCTCAGCAGCAGTGCGGAGTGTGGGTTTGTGCCCGGTTGATGGCAATAGGCTCGCTGCCATGGGATAAATGGGACTTAAACATAATCTGGCGAAATGTGGGTGAACACCGGTATTGAGACGGAGGAAATCGTGCGGAGTAAAAATGTACTAAATAGTCATCCATCATGTCGATATTTTCAAAATCAATTGGTGTCTCTAGTTTTATAATGACACAAAGTCATTTAAATATGCCTCTGTGAAGGTATAATTCACTTCAATTTCATTTAATTGGTGCCATAAATTACCTGTTAAATGATAATTGCAGATGCGACAATCTGCTGGGTCATAGAATTTAAAATCAGTAAAAAGTCTTATTCTTATAGATAATGACACTACAGGTCTTTCAGTATTGTGACAACCTTAAAAAAAAACAGCGGGACTGCATGTCTGATGCTCTTCCATACAGAGAAAAAACTATTGTCGGAACTTATTGAGGGAGGGACGGAGAAGATTCGTTCGAAACTTAGATTGTGTCTCTGTCTTAACATTGCTAATGAGCTACAAACAAATTATTATATGGGTTAAGTTAATACAGTTTTTCCTATAGGTCAACGACTTATTTTTTTTTTTTTTAGTAACTAGCAATCGCAATTCTAATTATGATATTATTATAAAATATATATTAAAAAATATAACTTAATGCTATTTATTATTAAGAGAAGTATGAGTTAAGACCTAAGTAAGTAATAAATTCACTTCATGTAGATATTATTGTAATCGATTTGCAAGTGCAATTTCGTATCGATATTATTTTATTTTAGTATTGGCAACATTTCTAATTGAAATTGTAGCTATGAAATGTGTTGAAGAATTGAATAACTATTTAAAATGACTATAAAACGGTGTGCTTCTACAGATTTTATTTATATTTATTGAATAGTATAATGGCAACATTTATATTTTTAATAATTTATTAAGGTAACCTTTTTAAGTATAATTTATGGCAACATACTTCTCGCCGAATCTGGTAAAAGGGAACATCTCCATCTTGATTACATATAATAAAACAAGTAATAAAAATGATTACAACGCTCCAATCCACTGCCTGAAATAACGCGAAAAGGTTATGGGCCCAGGCGCCCGGAGCGAAATAAATAGAAATCATTGCGGTTGTCACTGTGGTAAAACAGTTGTACTCGTACTGCTGTTAAGCAGGCGTCAAAATGGACGGTGTGGGCGAAGTCGACATGTTCGTGGCTTCAAGCAATCGTACGTTGCTGGAGAGTGCCGGTAATTGGCATACCTGGAAATTTCAAGTAAAGGTAATATTGAAGGCGGTAAATGTCTTTAAGCTTGTGGATGGGACGTCCAAGTGCCCGGAAAGTGATTAAGCAAAAATCACCACGTGGGAAAGGCTGGATGCGAAAGCCCTATGAATAATTGTTGCGAGATTGGGCAATACAGCAATGCTTTAAGTACAGAATTGCGAGTCCGCAAAAGAAATTTGGGACAAACTAAAAACGATTTACGAGCAGAAATCAGATGTGTCACTGCACATTTTACAACAACGCTTTTTCGAAGAAAAATATTCGAGTTCCGAATCCATATCAATATTTATTGCTAAAATAGAAACAATCGTGTCACAGATACGTCAAGCAAAAGGTGAGTTAGCTGAAAATATGATTATAACCAAAATCGTCAGTTCGGTGGGAGAAAAATTTCGCCATTTTGTGTCTGCATGGGACTCTGTGCCTGTTGAAAAACGAAACCTATCTGAACTGACAGCCAGGCTCTTAATAGAAGAGCAGAGAAATAAAATGTTCGAGGAAGGAGAGCAAGCTAATACTACGGCGTTCAAAACTGATACAAGAAAAGACTCGAGAAAATGTTTTAATTGCTGTAAAGTAGGACATTATAAACGGGAATGCAAAGTGAAAATGGATCAAAGCAAAAAGGGTGATAAAACTGAAAATATTCCATTATGTAAACAGTGTAAAAAACGGGGACATACTAAAACACAGTGTTGGTTCAACTAAGACAGTAAAAATAAGCCAGAGAAAGAAAATAAACAAAACGCGTTTGTTATGTCAGTGCTTGGACTAACCTCAAAAAGTGTAAACAATGATAAACAAAGCAGTCATAATTGGTTCTAAGATAGTGGTGCTTCTGAGCATATGTGCTTCACAATAGACAGTTTTACAAACTATAAAAAGTTGCTAGTAGGTACCGAAAGATGGGGTTATTGGTGATGGGACAATAATAAAAGCATTAGGGTATGGTGACATTGACCTTGAAGCATATGACAGTGATCAATAGATTAAAACGTCAATCAAAAATGTGTTGCATGTGCCGAACCTCAAGATTAACTTATTTTCCATGAGTGCTGCCCTGGATAAAGGATACAAACTTGCGTCAAATGCTGCTGAGTGGCAGTTTATCAGAAACAACAGTGTTCATGCTCCAGCAAAGAGACAAGGTAAAATGTACATAATGTTATTCAGAAAACCAGATACTGTAGCCATGGTTCGAAAAGCAATGTCAGATCTAAGGGAGTGGCATTCCAAACTTGGTCACCAAGACATAAATCAAGTATCTGTACATGTTTCTGAACAAAAACGGTTAAAGTTTGGTAGCAAAGCTGAAATACGCTATTTTATTGGATATGGAGAAAATACAAAAGGATTCAGAATATACTTACCTGAAAGGAAAAAAGTGGAGATTAAGCGAGACATAGTATTTATAAAACAGTCTGAAGAAAACACAGAGACAGACAGAAGAAAACAACAGGAATGTCATGCAGGTTTGGACACTCAAGAAGACCAAGAACAAGTTTCAGAAGAAGAGGACAGTCAGTATGAAGATACTGTGAATCCAGACGTAATAAAAAGTGAAAATTAACATAACTCTATTCATTATTTTGATGAGCAGTCAATATTAGAAGAAGAGGTAGGAGAAAATGAAACTTCACAAGAAAATTCAGGACAACCAGAAGAGGTAACACAGAAAGACCAAGAAGAATGAGGAAAAAGCCAAGCTGGTTCAAGGACTATGTACAAGGAGAAGAGTCAGAAGTAAATGCTGTGAAAAAAGTTACTGCTGTGATGAACCTACTTCCTACAAAGAAGCTATGAAAAGACCTGATAAAAGTAAATGGGAAGAAGCCATGAATAAAGAGCTGAAAACGTTAGAGGAAAATATACATGGGAGGAGGTTGCAGAAGTTCCAGATGGAGAAGACATAGTAAGCAGCAAGTGGGTGTTTAAAGTCCAGGAAACAGAAGGAAAATCTATCTATAAGGCTTGCTTAGTAGCCCGAGGTTTCGAGCAGAAGTACTGTGATGACCAGACATACTCACCTGTTGCCAAGTTAACAACCTTCAAAGTCATGATGGCCGTAGCTACCCAGAAGAGACAACCAGTGTACCAAATGGATGCTACGGGTGCTTTCCTCTATGGAGACATTAATGAAACAGTTTTTATGAGATTACCAGATAGTAAGATTTGTAAATTAAAAAAGTCAATCTATGGTTTAAAAAAATCTCCTAAATATTGGAATGCTAAGTTCAATAATTTCATGTCAATTGTAAATTTTTTAAGATCAAAGAATGACCCATGCTTATAGTTCAAACATATTGATAATTATTACATTTAAGAGCTATTATTTGTAGATGACTTATTGTATTTTGGAAGTAGTAAAAAGCAAATAAGTAAGATGCTACATGATTCGAGCCTATTTTTGTCTTTCTCCTTTGTAATTACAATCATGCGTTCAATAAAACAGTTTTCCTTACAAATAAATAAATTTTCACCTGTAAAGAGAAAATGTTTATTAAACAGAAATATGTAAAATTGTAGGTACAATTTTACAATTTTGTCAGTTTTCCGCCATGGTGGAAAAGTAAAGTAACTTGTATTCTTTATTAAACTGAAACTTGTAGATTTGTAACTTGTAAAATACAATTTCAAGTTACAATTTGTAACGTTTATTAAACAGGCGCTCGACAGAGTCTATAACATAACGCTTGACCAGAGTAAAAGCAGAGTTTGTTTTTGGCGGTTAAGGGCTTGTAATAGTTCAGCTGAAATTCATATTTCACCCCACTTCCCCGCGCCTTGTATCTTTCTATCCCGTTCGCACTGTCAAATTGATTCGGTTAGGGTGAACTGAACTATTGTTGGAAGTAAGCTAAAAATAAAATGATTAAACTTATCATTAATATATTACATAAGTATAAAAATTTGCTTTCACAATGTATGTACTATCGGCCCAAGTTAAGCATGCTCACTTAAGAAAATATTCCTGCGAGAGCGCAGCTAGTGACAAACCACACCCCTTCCTAGTTTCCCCCAATTAGAGACAATATGCATTTGTGTGAGTAATGAGCGAGTAACATAAAATAACAAACATTAGCTAGAGCGCGGCAGTGCCAATTTGCTCTCGCTAATTTTTGACGCTTCCCTTAAATTCCTATCGCCATTTCATTTTACGACCTGTTTATTTCTATCGGACTGATTGCCTGCCTAACTGTGACCTCTGCTTGTATACCGGACTGTGATCGAAAGCCTCTTCTTGACCCTAGCTTGTATCCTGGACTGTGTGTGTATTGTGTGTGGGCTGTGACTAACGTGGTGCAACCATGACGACCCGAAACCTGATTCAGGAAGAAAGGAATCAAATTATTGTTTTGCATAGACAAGGGTTAAATATATCCCAAATAGCAGTGGAGTTGAACATGCAAGTAAGTTATGTTTTTGTATTCAGATAGAGGGAGAGATATAGAAATAAATAAAGTGATAGTAATATTATTATTTCATAGTTTGCATTTTTCCTTATATTGCAATTTAAAAACAAATTCCATGAAAAATATTGGTATTCAGCTGCATCCGGTTAGACTGGAAGCCGGCCCCAACATAGTTGGGAAAAGGCTAGGCAGATTTATATATAAAAATAATAACATTATTATAACTTTCAGATGGTATCTTTTTAAATTCTCATAAGATATTACCTACTTATAGTAATGCATTCAAATAAGATTGTTCTTTTTATTTATTTTTGCTTTCAAAGACGTTGTTGGAGCCTTTTATGACCCGATAATAAATCCTAAACCAAAACAACCTAAACAATGGTGCCTTATCTCACAGCGTCGTTGCCGCATTTTAATTAGAAAAACCAGAGCGCATTCGTCGCATTTCTAGAGGCTTGATCATTATATTTCAAACTACAATTTTTTTTCGCCCAAGCACAAGATAATTGTTTTTTATAATTATTTTTAACATTTATTTTATCATAATACTGCAGATGGAAAGTAATTGACAATAATGTAAATTTTTGTTAGTAGTGCTCGTAAATACTTACCAAAAAAACTTAAAAAACATTGCACACATAGTTTTAAATACTAACGATTTAGTGCTTGGCTGGCCGATAAAATAGCAAGTACTTACTATTTTTTCGGCCAAGCACTAGATCGTTGGTATTTAACCACGAAAAACCTTTAGAAATGCCACGTTGCCAGCCCGCACGGGATAAACACTTTTAAATAGTAGAGATAAAGCACAAATTTGCTTGGGACAGTTTCATACAATGTTGGAATTTACGCTATGGCATTTTTCTTACTCATAGGTATACGAGGTGTAAATTGCAATATCTGAAAACCTCTTAAGGGGTCATTGTACTAATCATTATGAACAACTTTTACTACGGGACCAAACCTGAAATCGCGAAAAAAAAAACAGCTGTTCCCTACATTTATGTTCGCGTAACTCGTCAAAATGTATGGACCAGCTGCTTTTTTATCGCGATTTCAGGTTTGGTTCTCATAGTAAAAGTTGTTTATAATGATGAGTAATGACCCCTTAAGAGATTTTCAGTTATTGTATTTACAACTTGTATTTTAAAATATAGTTATGAATGTTATAAGTACTTAAATTAGTTATAGAAAAGTTAAGAGTTTATTTATCATGAAGTCAACCAAAATGCACACCTTAAGTATTTCAATACTTATAATTTTTATTTATAGTGTACTAGTTGTGCCCTTTGAATAAGACTTTTGTAGTGTACTCGTATTATTATACTTAGTTCCTATATTATGTAAAAAATCGATGCTGATTGTTTTTTTTTTTTTTTTTTTCGTTAGAGAACAACGGTGCGCCGCTGGGTGCGAAGATATGAAGAAGGAGAAATTACAGAACGCGTTCGTGCACCTCGACCCCGGGCTATAAACGAAAACGAGTTAAATAATATGATAGCCACGTATGAAGAGAATCCGTTCACACCCACTCGCAGTTTCGCACAAGAATACGAAGTTTCGATGCAAACTATTAGAAACGAGTTGCATCAAGCTGGAGTCCATCACAGACGTCCCGCAAAAAAAATTATTTTGACGCAGGAGCAGAAAGCTGCTCGCGTGCGATTCGCTCGTGACTACAGGGACTTAGATTTCTCTTACGCCATATTTTCTGATGAAAAGTGCTTTAGGTCTAGCCAACAAGGTCGTCGGAATTTATGGCGTGTAGATAACACAAGATACGAACCTCGAAATGTGAACCCAAATGCAGAATCGGGAAGAATTGTAGTGAACATGTGGGGCTGGATGAGTGCTGCTGGACCAGGCGAGCTCGCTTTTATACCAGGGAGGGCAAACGGCCAAACGTATTTAGAGGTGCTACAAACCATCATGGTACCCACAGTGCGCACGGTGTATCCACAACTGGACGTGCCAGAATTTTATTTTTTCCAGGACAATTGCCCGATACACCGTGCGCGGGTTGTTCAAGAGTGGTTGCGAGGGCAACCACAAATTAAAACAGTGCCATGGCCCTCCCGATCGCCAGACTTAAACCCCATTGAAAATTTGTGGGGTTTAATGGTCCAGAGATGGGATAGTAGAGCAGAAAGAACGAAGGAAGCACTTGTCACACATTGCGAACAAGTTTGGGACACATTCAGAGGTTCGAATTTGTGCGAAGTCCTGGCTAGGTCCATGCGTAGCCGTTGCGATGCTGTGATAGATGCGGGAGGAGCAGCGACGAAATATTAAGTTAATATAATTTTTAACATGCACTATGTTAATTAACGAAAGGCGTTCCCGTTAACCCGCAATAGTCCAAACATGCTACAATTAATATTACCATTTAAAAATTCGCGAAAAAAAATCAGCTGCTCCCTACATTTTGTTAAGCTAGGTATGCGAACATAAATGTAATGAACAGCAGATTTTTTTTCGTGAATTTTCGAATGGTCATATTTTGGTAGCATGTGGACGCTATACTATTGCGGGTTAACGGGAACGCCTTTCGTTAATTAACATACTGTATAATTACATTATACAGGGTTATTTTTCTAACACCTGGTAGGACTATATTAGTACAACCACTTTTGATCTATGACTTTTTAGAATACCAAAAGTAAACTTTCAAGTTTTTGTTGTAATATTTGTAATAACACTTTTTAGATCTGTATTTTGTAGTAAGTACCGCTGCGACCCTGCATTCGCAACGCACTGTTTGTTTATTTAACTACTTACATATTTTGGTACCGCGTAGAGTTGTTCAAATTTAGAGCGATCAAAATAAATATTTTTAATTGTATTATGAAATTATTTTTTTATGAATTATTAAAAGTCATACAACAAAAGTTGTTATTTATGATGTTAGTATTATAGTCCTACGAGCTTATTAGTGTTTTATCATCAAATGACTTCTCCCGCTCTGGGCGGAGCGGAAGGTCGTGTCATACTTTTACTGACTAAAACCCACCCGTGTTCCTTCAGTTGCCTGTGCCAGGGCCATGGTATCTCTTTCGAACAACCCGCGACTCCGGCGGCTTGCAAATAACCCTGTATAGCTATTTTTATTAGGTTTATTTTTATTATTCCAATTTGTATTATATTACTTCGTTGATTAATGTCACAGGGTAGACTGTAGACCGTAATCATAGTTTAAAATATTGCCAACGATTTTGAAGTCTTCTTGTAAAATTATTGATGTCAATTTAGTGTCATGTTGCCTTTATTGGTGGATTTGTTGTTTTATTTACAATCAATGTTGTCGTAAGCCCCGATCTCGTTAGTTTGTTATTTTACATATTCAGTAGTGTCATCATATCCGTCCACTTCATAAATAATTGATCTCATTTGCTTGATAAACCTAGTCTGTAGTGTAATGTAATTATTGCAAATTATAAAAATTATTAAGATTCTTAAATTTTACTAATCTTAAAACTTTTCAATTTCATTAGAACTGCACGAGCAATATTCTCCTAATCTTATTTACTGACAGGCTTTTTGCCTGTTGTTGTTGTGTTGTCTGTTTGTCATTGTTGTGTTGATTTCATATTTTGAACTTTACGATATAAGTGTAGATAAATACAGTTTATAAATGATATTATGAGTAAGAATCTTTTCACTTATAATATTTTGCATTTTGATGATAATTTCTGTGTAATTTTTTGTTATAATATGTTAATTTCTGGATGAATCTTTAATGTTTTGAAAAAGTCTATTAAAAATAAATTAAGTTACTTATATTGTTTTTTTTTCTACAACAGCAAATCCTTAAAATTGTTCTCAAGTAGATTTTAACTAACTGTTTATTTTTTCACACTGAGATTACAGCCGATAGTTTCATACAAAAAGCACTTACTATACATCTTTTATTATACAGATAAGATTTAAATATCAACCTAAATAAATCTTTAATCCTGCATAATGTTAAATGAACACAAACTAAAAATATATATTTCACTAGTACCCAACATTTTATTTCAATCCTTTCACTCTCACTGCTGCCAAGGCACAAATTATAGTTTAGTTTAATTACTTGATAAGCTTCTGAATTTTAAAGTGGCATAGGAACTGAATCATTGTTAGATTTGTCAAAAAAAAACTTAACATGCAATGCCGGTAACGCGCCTGTAGCGTTGATTTCGCTTAAAATCATGAATTGTCAAACTTTGACTAGAGCATGAATTATAAAAGAGTAAAGTGTTGGTTTGATTATAATCCAGTCTTAAAGTGCTCATCCTGCACGGCATGCCAGGGCATTTTAATTGCAACGATACCTTGTTCGTTATACAGGCTGAAATTTAATTCATGGGTATCCTCTTAAGGGGTCATTGTACTAGTCATTATGAACAACTTTGACAATGGGAACAAATGAAATCGAGAAAAAAAAATTGCTGTTCCCTACATTTTGTCGAGTTATGCAAACATAAATGTAGGGAACAGCTGATTTTTTTTTCGCGATTTCAGGTATGGTCTCATAGTTGAAGTTGTTCATAATGATGAGTACAATGACCCCTTAAAAGGATGCCCATGAATTCAATTTCACCCTGTATTATTTTAATGAATAAAAGGTAATATTACAATTACCTACTGTTAAAAGTATTAAACCAAATACAAGGAACAACTGCAAAACATTTGAGATAATCCTAAGGTAATAAAAAAACGTATGGCCCTTGTATTAAGCCGTCCTCTATTGTTTAACCGAATTTCCAGACATTCCCACTAAATAACAATGGGTCTTAGATAATGAACTTATTTTTATTTCAGTTGCAAGAGTTGTGCGGCTTGCGGCCTTGCGTTAGCTACAAACAAAAAGCTCTGATAACATTGTATGAACTGCGCAGAGTATTGGTTCAAATATTACTGTAATTTTCAAGTATTCCCAAATTGCCCAAGTATAAACAAACACATAGAAATTTAGATAGTTATTTACTTTTAATAAAGTCGATTAAACACAAAAAATTTCAATATAAACATTTGATACCTTCATGCAGTGCCGGTCAACGCACCTATACCTAACGTATTCAGGGAGCCGTGAGATAAAAGGTAGGTAAACAAACCATAAATGTCCGTTCAATCGATTTTGAATGCTATTGTGTTGGTGGCATGACAAATGGCAGCTGCAGTAAACAGTTGGTATTGTAACCACTTTTTTGCCTTTAATGCCATCCATAAGCCTACGGAATAGAAGTCAAAATCGGTGGAACGGACTGTAATAAAACGGTTCGTTTCAATGTCTCATCTTATTGTGAAGGGAATATGGTGCGGTTGCTGCGGCATGCGGCATCACATAGGATATGGTGAAAATTGGAGAGGCAGTGAAAGTGTTCATAAATAACCTATATCTATAGACCCGATAGAGAGAGGAAAATATTAAAGTGGATTAATACATATAAATTGTAGTTTATTAGTTATTACAAATTATTTTTGTAAATACTGCAATATCAATAATACATTTTCTAAACCAAACAAACAGAAGATATGAGTACTAAAATTAATTCTTGTCCATAATAAAAAAACAATTCAATTCAATAACAAAGAGCTCACGCCGCCGCCGCGCCGCGCTGGCCGTGCCCATTAAAAACTCGTCTCTTAGCAGAAACAAGTGAGCATAGTACTCTCCTAGTGTGAGTGTCACACATTCTATACATGATTATACTAATACGAACACCACTAAAATACGCTTTGTGCATCCTATTGGTCAAAACTCGTGCATTGTGCGATCGAGTCGTGAGCCGTGCTATGAGATTATCGCCTTAGAGGTGAGCATGCAGAAGTTTGGCCGATAGTACAGTGTATATAAAATTATAGCCCTTTAAATGGGCAGGTAAATAAGTATAACAAAAAAAAAAACATGAGAGGCCTTCATCTTTTGTATAGAAACAACGACAAAATTAAATGGCGATGGATTTGTGGCCAGTTCCGACGTCTATACCGCCACAAACGAACTACGCAAGACATGTGACTGACGTCAAAATCCTACATCACGGAAGCAAAGTTTACTGCGAAATCTGCAATATACCGTATTAATTTTCAATGACCAACCAAAGAAAATTGCTCTGCCGCCATACATTGTCATCCTAAAACAGCGACAGCCAAATAAAATTACTTGTCTTTTTGCTGATATTTTTGCCAAAAAATAGGCCAGCCCTCTGGTCACGTGAAGAGTCGACCAACCGCTTGGCGATTTCTCGAAAAATTATGTGGGCACTCGGACCGCATGGCCCTAGGTTTTAAGTCCAATACGGCTGGAACATATACGTCCCAATAAGATTGGAGTATTTGCACCGTTTGAGGTTTTACGCACCTGCAGTAGCCGCTCCAGCACAGCCCGCCGTGCTAGGAAGATGGGATGGCGCAAGGGAGTCAACATAACATGTTAATGAAATGAAATTGAACTGTATTTTTTATTTTTAATAATAATTTAAAATACAATTTTTATATTATTATTGGACTATGATGCCACGGAACAGCTACTGATTGTTCCCTCATAATGTTTAATAATTTCGTGTTTTTGACGGTAACAAACCCTACACACTCACACTCACAATAATTCTACCTCTCCTTACATTTCACATGCATACTACACATACATTACACTATACCTAATTTTTTTTTTAATTCATTTTTTTTTCTGTTTAGTTAATTTAAACATGTCTGTTTTTATTTTCCCTTCATCAATATTTAATTTGTCTAGAGTTTTAAAATTTTCCATGATGATTTTGATTTGATGTTAATTATATTTAATTCGGGGTGATAGCCTGGTGATCCGTCACACAGGGTATCCTGGTATGGACGCCAGTCTCTCACAAAGGATCATATTATGTGTATTGTTGTCTCTATGTTTATAAATATGTGAACCTTTGTGAAGAGGGAAAATAAAAATACATTTTTATTATATTTTTATGTGAGTTACATATCTCGGGATCATGGGGTCCTTATAGCTCCTTGCTTTGCCATACCTCCTTGCGGTCATCAGTAGTAAGTACCACAGGCTTGCGCCAGTTCTCTTTAGCCATGGAGAGCGGGGTGAGTCCCTTGTCCACTGCAACCACATTACGGTGCATACCATAGGAAGAGGTGGGAGCTCTGTTCCCCGTCATTGTTCACTCCAGCCGGCTAATAAAGGCAAGCCAGAGGTGAGGAACAAGAGTTCTCCCGGGAGATAGGGTACGTGGGGTCGCTACTACCCAACAGCTCGCCACATGCTGCCCTTTTAAATTCAATTGTATTTTAGGCTGATCTATACAGATTAAAAGTTATTAAAATTACGGGATTTTCCCCCCAGGTGGACCACGACTTTACATGCTTTTGGAGGCACTGGGGTATTACAACAACTTCTAGTTCTAATCTCCGGCTGTTTTGTAACATTCATTATGTTTAAATTTATGTTTAGTGTAAATTTGTTAAAAATCTTATCCTCGAACCTTTCTCCAAACCATTCTCTTAAAAATAAAATGATTAAAGTATCTATGTAAACCAAAAAGTTTTTTTCTGAATATGCTGGAGACACTGTAAAATATTGGTAACTCTCGAAAATAGGTACATTCACCTGCCTAAATATTTGACAAGTTTTTGACATTGACATGAAATTATGATATTGAACCCTTTTATATGTGTTTTTATAAATGAAAACTACAACATTTGGAAAAAATATAATTACTGATGGCTTATTTTACACGTAAATTTCATTTAACATTAATACATAATTTCTTCAGAATATAAAACGTTGTCAATCGGGTAATTTGAGTGCAAGCAAAGTGACACAGGTTCCCCGTTCGATAGCCGAAGCGGTACTGACCACGGTGCTGTAGCTTGCAACAAAAGTATGGGAATCATATCCGACCAGTTTAAGTAGGCTTCTGCTTTTGGAGACACACTACTCAATTCTATAGATTTTTAATTTATTAGTAGAGTAATATCAAAGATGAATTTTCTTATTGGTAGATGGCGCTGTTCTCAAATGTTCATGGGTTTCGTCTAAACCACAGACTACATAGAGATACTATGTATAAATAGGTTTAAACACAATATGTTCCATTTTAATCAGATTTTCTTAAAATAACAACATTTGTTTTTTACAAATAAATATATTTAAGGAGTGGAAACACCTTTTATTGTGCTAACATACAACGTTTGTTTAAATGGATAAAATCATATAATAACGCAACATAAATTTTTGAAACTGTTTTAAGTCTAAATGGAAAAAAGGAACGCAACTCGCGTAATTGTCAACATATGTTGTAATTGTAATTTATTTTATTCCGAATTGAATTTATGGATGCGGTTCGATTAATTTCTGGATTATTCTTGACGACTTTGCTTGTATGGACATTTAGGATTCTGCTTCTATCCATTGACCTGGAAAGGTATTGGATACCGGGAACCGACAACTTCGCTAAATCGGAACGACCCCTGCACGAAAATCTGGACTGTGTACTTGTTTGTGAAACGCTCCGATATTGTGTTGTATAAAAATATGAACGCGAGCAAGTGTTGTGTGCTGATTTGCAAAAATTCAAGAGTTGGCCTTCAAATATTGTAAAAAAATATTGAAGAAGAAATAAAGTAGGTATTTGACATTGGATTTAGTGATTTATTTTTGGTTAAAAACTACTACCTAACTAAAATGGAAGGAAATAGGACAGCGCATACTGCAGATTTCAAACTATTATAGCTTTATGAAGCATTATATGTATACGTATAGCTAGTAGCTATACGTACTTATATATTGCTTCATGGACTGTTGTTTTTAGTTGTTGCTAGAGGGCGCCAGCGCCTTGAAATGTTCGAGTGACGTCTTTATCTCCCTATATAAAATGTACTCTGTGGTCTGACAAGTACTGAATCGGGGTCCTGTAGGGGGCCCGGCGGCAGGGCAGTCCAAGTTTTGAGTGGTTATAAAACTTGATATTTGCCATCTCATCTTTTTACGGTTAATATAACGTTGAAAAAATAAAAAAGAACAGATGGTATCTGCTTTAGGCATAAATCGATTAGCCTGCAAAGTTTCATGACCTAATTTGAAAATTTTCATTGAATATTATCCATTTATTGTACGGTTCAGAGGTAAATTTGAGATTCCTTTGTATCCAGAAAATTGTATGCAATCGTGTATTTGAAACAGATAGTACTTAGTAGAAGCCCTTACCTGTACTGCATATTAATTTGAAAGTGAATACTACAGTACTGTTGAAACTACAGCCATTCATATTAAGACAATTTTCGCAATCTGAGGTAGTACAAGCCCTTAAGCAGTGAACACAAATTTAGAAACTATCGCGCGTTCCGGATAGTTGTATCTACAGTGTGTGATTCGCTAGTGTGATTTATTTGTTTCTAAATTTTGATTTGATTTGAACTGCAAACGGTTTTTCTATTGCGCACTAACCAACACTTCCCATAGTACGCCCACACTAGTTAAAATATGGCTGATTATAATGAGAGTGACATACCTTCTTCGTCATATGTATAAAATTTATCAATGCCAATGTGCAGGTATGTAAAGGTCCGGATATAATCTTGGTCAAATAATTTGAGGACTATGTAGGTTAGTGTCTGAAATGGTCTTTTGAGAAAAGAACCTTTGATTTGGATTTGAGTGGACCTGTCCAGTCAGTGCACACATTTGTCAGTAATTGTGTAGCTCAACTCAGAACTTAAGGAGCTCAAACACTCGACGAACAATACCAAAAATAGGACATTTGGGCAGGCCACATAAAATACTCAAAACCGCCAGACAGTTATAGTCATGTATTCAACCTAGTCTGCATGCTACTCACATTCACAGGCAGTTTTCTCTTTAAATGTCATCAAAAATATCATAAGTTATGTCATATAAAAAATATATAAAAAACAAAGACATTAAATTATAAAAAATTACATGAAGTATAAATTCAAAAATAAATATTAAATGGTTTGTTGCTTGGGGTACATTGAAGTAGCTTAATTAATTCCAAGCCTTTTTGTCATCCAAGTAATATTTAACTTTATAGAAACCTTTTTAACAGAGTTTCTGTTTAATAAATGATTTAAATTTATTGAGTCTCACTTATTTAACATGGCTTGGGATTTTGTTGTAAAAACGTTTACTTTGGCACCAAAATGAATTACAAATAAAGAATAGTAAAGTGTAACAGCGTGTGTGACAGGGAAGATGACTTATGATATTTTTGTTAGAATGTTTTTTCTTTTTTGTGTATATTGTTTTCGTAATTTGAAATTGTGTGGAAAAAACCCTTTTTTATTGCTTTATTAAACAATCAGTTACTTAAATAATTTCAGTAGCTTTTTTTTTCTACTCAATTTGTGTTTTTTCTGCAAATTAAGATATGAGTTTCTCTTAAAATTGTTTTTGTATTTTCAAAATATGCAAGAAACCCTTCAATCATTTAATTTTATAAATAAAAATAGTATTGTAAATATTTTTTCACTTTCCTCACTACTCAAGGCGCTCTACATAAGCGAGAGCGCAGCGAGGAGGGGCTCTGATCTGCCGACATCTAAAGAACACCCCAGCCCCGGTGCGCCCGCTGCTGACCAGCTATGGGGTGTTCCGTTACACGGCGGCCGAGCGGGCCAAAATATTCGCCGCCCACCTGGAGCGTCAATTTACTCCAACCCCGAAGGATGCCCATGACCATGTCGCAACTGACGAGCAGCACCTTGGAGAGTACTTCAAGACGCCGCACTATGGAAAATATAGGTCGGTATCGGATCAAAAATCTGTAACTTCATGAATTTTTGTTGTATCGTGATGAAATTTGGCACAAATATGCAGCAAGGTTCGGAGATTCGAACGATGTGTAGTTTATAGGGTTTTCTTGTATATCTATGTATGTTTTTTTGCATAGAATGAAAAAAATGGGAAAAAATCACGAAAAAAATAGTTAAAAATTTATTTCAAGTGGAATACAAGTTTATAATGACTAAAAAGATTAAACCATGGTTAATTACAACAAGCAAAGTAAACAAAATATATATATATGAAAAAAAAATACTAAATTAAAATCATATTACCAATAGGTACATCCTATACTCTGGCTTCAGGAAATGATGTAGCTAGGTACAAATATAAGTAATAACTAAATATAAATATTATTTTTAACTTATACCACTTCAGGATCAGGGTCAGTAAATGTGGGTTCACTTTCAGGTGCCACGTTTAAAAGACTTAGTGCCTCTTCTTCAAGTTCTTTCACATTTCTTACGTACGGTTTTCTCAAACTTGTTATATATGGATCTGACGTGTATAAAAGCGTTTTAAAGATATCTTCATTTGTAGCAGATCGGGAACATTTTCTGGCATGATGAAGTCGTATGTTTCTGTAGTCTTTGTTGCGAGACTCTTGTGCGTCTTCCGATAGCTGTCCAATAGGAAGCACCGCAAAATGTTTGATAACGTTTTGCCCGTGTATGAGTATTTTATGAACGGAGGATGGCATATAATACCAATCGTAATTACTTACATAGATTCTTGCAGTTTCTATTGCATATTCCCCAAATTTTTAAGGGTCGATCATCATTCCAGAAGAAAGAACTTGCAATATAATGTATAGGCGTTTAATCAATGCCTCATCTACACCTGTTATTTCCGATGAGCAAGTGCTATTATAGAAGAATCTTCGTGCGGTATTGCCATCGTTCGTATTCCCGCTAACTTGCCGAGGTTTGTCGACGATTAATCCCAACTCCTCCCTGAAACGTTTTTGAACAACTTCTTTCTTTTCTTTTTTTAATCTCTTATTTTCCTCAGTTGAAGCAGACCAAGTCTTAAACGAAAGATTATAGGAAATATGCAATATCATTTCCATGCAGCGAATCCAGGCGTGTAAGGTGGACAATCCGTATTGGTAGGCGTTTTCGTTTTCGGGTCTGGCAGTTACTTTCGATAGGTCATTCATTAGCCGTGGAGTAGCCCCACATATCGTGCATGTGGAACCAGATGGAGTATCTGTAAGGACCTGAGCCACCTTTCCATCGATCATCGTTAGAAATAGTTCATGCTTCACATTTACTACAACACCATCTTTGTTTATAAGTGATGCTTGTGCAGCCCTAATTTGTTTTTTAATATCATCAACAACTGCCTTGGTTTTTTCTGGAGTTTCCTTACAAAACTCAATAGAAATGGGTCTGCAAAAACGGACAGATGAAGGTACCGGATTTTGCCAAACAACGGATCCCGATTGCACTTCAACTAATCTGATGGGGACTAATGAAGTGATGAACAAATTGGCATCTGAAATTGTTTCTGACTCTTCTGCAAGTATTTGCTTGTATTGGCTTTGACCAGATGAACCATCACATCCCCATTTAGAATAAAGGATCAATGTTCTATGTTGTTTTTGGAAAACAGAATCGATTTTTAAAATTCTAGCAGCAGTATGATCCAATAAATCTTGTATATTAATCACTTTAGCATAAGTATTCGTGATTTCGATTGTAGAAGATGGTGGATAACAGGATCTTTTTATTTCTTGTATTTTGTAGTAAGGCGGGAATATACAACACTTTCGTTCATTGGTTAAGTTTTTCAGGTACATATATTGTGCTTTTGTTAGATCTAAATCTATAAAAGCACTCAATGCTTCCGTATCGGGAAGAATCTTCATCTGGTCTGAGTCGTTCCACTTACTTGAGATATCTAATTTCTTTTGAGTGTCAGCGGTTCTTAATTCTTCGACAAGATGAGCTTCTGTGTACTCACGTAAAGCCCGTAGTCCCTGCAGATAGGCGTTTTTTATATGCTCGAAGCCATAGTCTTGGAGTAGAAGAGTGTTTTTCCTCTTCTTGGTAGATTCTGAGGAGTCTCCATAAGCCACGCATGCTCGTCCTCGTTGGCCAGATGTTGATGGCGTAGAATATTGTTCAGAATCCGGTAAATTTAACGAATACCTTGAGTCCAACCAAGTACAATACTTCTGTAAAAATGTTTCTTTTTTCCGAGATGCCAGGGCCCAGCGTTTGTTGAAAATAGGAAGAATGTGCCTTTGTATGTCACTAATTATAAAACACAAGTTGTTTTCAGAAACATTCAGCTTTTCCACGAAAACTTTGGATAATGATTCCATGGTCTTGCCGCCCTCTATATAGGGGATTATGAAGTCTCGTTTGGTACAGCTGAAGGAAGACATTTTAACACTTCACAATCTGCAGAAATAATAGGCGTAGATGAGATTTGCTTCACTTGAAGTTACACTGATGTAGATGGTTCGAATAGTTTTTGCTTCCCTTTAAATACTCATTTTACAATATCGAATTGGTACCTACATCATTATTATCTTGTAATTTCCCACGCAAACCGAGTGCAAATTTGATAAGGTCCCTTTGTTATCACGAAATAATGAAGAAAATATCCAAAAAGTTCTATATTGTTCATGTGAATGGTGTCAGTGGTAAACCGCAAAAGATACTAATTTTCGGGTTCTGACTTTTATCAGTTTTTTTCTCATATCTTCTAAAACCGCAAATATCCGCAGCTGATTTTTTTTGCATTCTATTTATGAATAGTTAGACTACTAGTCGACGCAAAAAGTAGCGCTTGGGCAAACGTGGGTAATACTGAAAACCTTCGACGAAAAAACATACAAGTGAAAAAAAAGGTATGTCACTTTTTAAGTAATTACTGAAATATTTTTCTTTACTTTTAAAATCATTAAGCTGTATCGCAAAAAGCATAAAATAACCTTTCTAAAAATGTATAATACTGCATATCTGTACCAAGTATTTTTTTCACAATATGGTATTGAAACATGTATACGCAAAGACTTGAGTTTGGCACTTCTGTTTTCTATGTATTTCTATCTAAGAAAAAAAAAAAAATTTCGCGTATTAAGAAAAAAAATCGTAATGAATATTATAATTTGACTATTAGAAAACCTAAAAGAATAGCCATATTAGCCAAATTATGATATTCGTAAAAAGCATTTTTGATATGCGCTTGTTCTACCATTTTCCATAGTGCGCCGGTAGCTCCTGATGAGGACCCAATCTTCATCTCGCCGGGCCAAATATTGAGGGCAATCAGACGTACTAAGCCAAAGAAGGCCTCGGTGGGGACGGAATCATGAACGTCGCACTCCGTCACCTGCCACTTAGAACGGTGGCGGTGTAACGGTTACCACCCTTAGCTTATAAGAAACAATCATATTGTTGAGATACGCTAACTGTAATCACTACAGAGGCACATTGCATAACCTCTTCTCTATTCTATTCTATTCTATTTTTTAGTATGGCAAGCTAAGCCGATGTCGACTATTCTGCCAAAGTCACTTGAAAAGCAAAATTTTCAATTGAAAAGCAAATGTGTATTATTTTAGATAAAAAAAAACCATAAAAATCTACGATGATACAGATGAACTTCATGTAGACTTACATACCAGGTGAATTGCCATTTTTATTGCATTTGTTATTGTGCTTATACGAAATTATGACTAATTAATTCCTATTTGTTTATGTGCCGTCTATAATTTATTGACATATTATTAACTATTAGTGTTTGGCATGAAATTGGGACATCTACGTAGCTATTGAATTTATTTTTGTTTCTATTTTGCTAATTGACATTCGATTACTTTGTATGCCCTTTGGCGGGACATAGTATGGATCAACTTTTTTTTTAATATAACATCTGTATCATTTTTACCCTATGTTCACAAAATGAATAAATTAATTTGAATTTGAATTTGAACATATTAAAGTAAGCTTAATCGAATCGCAACCCGTAAAATACTTATTATTGAGTAGTTCCGGTTGCCACCAATGGCATTCATCATCTGGTCCACTTCATCGAATGGTGCTTTCCGATAGCAAATGTACGAGTTATTATAAAATATACCCAAATCGCTATAGGTGTGCCTATAAAGTTTGAGGATTTCCTTCGATTTCCATGGGTTCCCCTCATCAGATTCTGACTTGGTGACAAAAAGATTACCTCAAGAGCATACCCTTTCGAACAAAAAAATAATTTTGCAAATCCGTCTCTGTATCCTCTCCGATGATAAAACCCCCGAAACGAGATAGTGTCAAAAAACGACGCTGATGACAAGTATTCCCGTTTCGGGACTCTTGTCACTGCTATTATTTTTGAGTACAATATGACTATTAAAACTGCATCTATGCCGTTCTAACTTCTTCAATGGCTAGGGGAATAAACAAGGATGGCATTACGCCCACAGTTCAATATCCTAACACGCACTGACGACGGATATTACAAGTTTCTAAAGTCGAGTGTCAGTTGTGTTCTCGCGAATGCGTCTTAATGTCGTGAAAATGTTATGGTGATGTGATAAAGTGAATAATTAACAAAAACCTAGGAATATATCATGCACGGGTAAGTAATAAACAGTTTTTCAGCCATAGATTCGATACTTCATAAAGATTTTGGACAGAAATAGCCATTTTATCAAGCACCGTTAGACATTTTTCGCGCCATTCCCGTACATTTGTCCTTGGTATGAATAATAAATACACTTAAATAGTAAACTGTCGTTAATATCAACAATAAGATACGTAACTACATACGTATTAAGCATTTAATTGATAAATTATCCATTAGATTTAGCGTAAAATTTAAATGAAAAACAGTGTCCCGGACAGGGACACCTTGTCAGTGGCGAAGTACAGGCGCGTGTATAATACCTCCTACATACCGAAAAAAACAAAAGCGTTTTTGTCGTGAAATCAAAATAGTAAATACTTATTTCTTGTTAGTATGGTTTCGGTAATACTTAGTTCGTAAGACCATAAAATAACTATTAAAAGATTACGAGAAAATAGCTTTTGAATTTTGCGTAAGTGATAGGTATTTATGCAGGTGTCAGTACTTTGTACCTTACGAGTCCTGAAATATTGCTCGTTTTGGTTATTGATTTCTGAAATGTTTTTATTCGGCAGTATGCCTTTTTTTGTGTTTATCTATTTATAAATATCATCAAATTGTAGAATTTTAATTCATATTTGAAATAAATGCAAAAAAAAACACGCTATGATTCAAAGTTTGAGAGCACCTTTTTTGCGCTTATTTTCAAGTATTTCGTTTGATACTCGATACTCGTAAACAAAGCAATTCTAATGGCCAGAACTCTGGGACTGATAAGAAATAAGAACGAAACAATCGTATAATTTATTATTCCAAGCCCCTCGGCGTCGAGTGTTCTTAGAATTCAAACGTAAACAAACCCATTTTTTATCGGCCGCTGCGCTCGGCAAAATGACCAAATGTTTTTGTAAAGCTTGTGGTATAAAAAAAACGGTTGGGATGGTGTGTTTTTTTATTGATTTCTGTAAAATAGTGTATCTACAAGTTAATAACATAAATATTTATTAAGTTTTCTTTTTTATTTTTATTTTATTTTTTGTGCAATAAACTGGGTAAAATCCCCTTACCCTGATTTCTAACTAGAATTGCTAAATATTACAAAGCGAAACTGAGCTAAAACTTTTTTAACGTGTTAGTTTATTTCCTAACAATTCTAACGACATAACTTTTAGCCATCTAACGTGAGTAACTTTCGAGATATCGTCGTTTTAATCAAGGCCGCAATTCTTCTGCGCTACCTGTCAGAAGTAGCTTGTCATATGCTAGATTCGCGCGTAATTAACGATTGACAGTTGAGAGGATATGACAGAGTTATGCCCGAACACACATAAAAATATATATATATATATATATGTGTCGGAGAAACAGCATTATCCTTGACATCGTTATTAGTGGTCACGAGTTTAGTGGGCGTCATAAGGGTGAAATGCGAGCACAAAACAAAGTATTCAATGTTACAAACAATTTAATGGCAGTTGTTTACAACGTTGATAATCACTGAAGGAATCAATATCTCACAATAACTAATTTGCTTAAATAAATTATATCCGAGCAGCAGGTTCGCGACACCAATCTAACTTTATCACTAGCGATCCACCTCGATCGACCACCGTTACTCTAATGAATCCTCACTCCAACCCACCAAAGTTAAGATGGCGCCTCGACCCCACTCTAGATTTATCCTCTGCTCTGATTGGACGTTATACAATGCAGTGACTTTTAATTAAATTAGTTAGATTTACACAATATTAAAATGTAATAAATCAAATCAAATTAAATTAGGATTTAACAAGTTATTTTTAATTAACAATCAACCTTATCAATTAATGGTATGCAACCAACAATCAACTCTCAGTTTAGTTCCTCCGACATTATATATAAACATCCGAATTGATAACCTCCTCCTTTTTGAAGTCGGTTAAAAATTACATTTTTAACCGACTTCAAAAAGGAGGAGGTTATTACCCTAGACCGCTATTACACGCGTAGGTGCACTAAAGAGGGACACACTCGATTGCAAAAATTTTATAGCACTGCTAGCGTCAATGTTCATAGTATGATGCAACAGAACATATTTTGTAAAAGCATCGATAGAAACAAACAATACTTTTTGGTAGCTCGTTTACTGTTCAGTTTTCCCGTGGCATCCATATGACTACAAACTTTCTAACATACTTATTCATATCAGGAAACCAGTAATGACAAATAGTAGATTGTGTCATAAGGGACCAAAATAATGAATTGAGGGCGAGAGCGATTGTTTGAATCCAGAGCGAAGCGAAGGATTCTAGAGTAGAATCCTAAGCGTAGCGAGGGATTCAAAGTACGTCGCTCGAGGTTAAATAATTTTGGTACCGTGTGGCACACTCTACTTTTTATGCCCCTCTATGAGAAAAATAAATAAGAGATGCTTTTAGTAGTGACGAATATTTATATTTACTTAACCATATTACAAATTAACATTAATATTAGATACGTTTTCGCAATTTTGGAAATTTATTGTAACTGTTTTGTTGAGAACAGAAAATGTCGTTCACTTATTTATCACTTGGGTAATAATAACTTCGTAATAACTTCAGACTCTGGTTGATGATCATGTTGAGTCAATGGTTACATTTTACGCTGTTTTGAAGTGGATGGGCGCGGCGACAATTGAGTATGGACTATATGGCGGTACTCAATGTACAAATATGATGTGTAATATCAATGCGATAAAATTAAAAACTTTGTTGTGAACAGACGTGTCGAAGATTTTATTAAAATAAATAAATAATCACTTGCTGAATCGTGACCTGGTTTTACCAACTAGCCGGTAGTAAATCAAACTGTGTCATACGTAGGCATAAATGTGTAAATAAATCGTTTCTGTGAAAATGTGTGGAAGTAATATAAAGTAAATTACTTGTATCACAATGGAAACCAGTCCTTTCAACCGGAGTGGCAGATGTGTTCGGACCCCACCTCCTACACCTGTACCTTGTGCCTCACCCGCACCTGTAGATGCACCTGCACTCGAGCCCGCACCCGCACCTGACCCTCAACTGACCAGCAAAAGGGAAGAGGGTAAGATGGAAGTCATACCAACGCCGGAAATCCAGAACTGGATGTCGTCCATTGAGCAGTGCCTTAATGAAGTGTGCTCTATTTCATCAGAGGGCAAATTGAACATGGATCAAAAACTGCGCATAAGTACGCTATGCCGGAAAGTTAGTCACGGCACATCGCAGATGGGCGTTCATTATCAATCCCTTAAGATGAGAGCCCTCCAGACCCACTTCACCGTCCAAACACTCGAAGACCAAATTGATCTATCGCAGCAACTGCAAGACCTTAAGCTGTCAATCAGAGCTTCCATTAAACCAGTTACGGGAACTTCCTTTTCTGATATGGTTAAAAAAGGTACCAACAATTTTATACAGCCGATAAATTTAAGCTCAGTGGCCATATACCCTAACGACAAATTGAAGTCTAGTGAGGAGACCAAAACACTTGTCCAAAAAATTATATGTCCCGAGCAAATGAAACTACAGGTAAGAGGACTACGTAAGACGAAAAATGGCGGTGTCATTATCAGCACTGAAACAAAGGACGATATTGAGAAGGTGAAAAAATCTATGCAACTATCAAATTCAGGCCTTACAGTAGACGAGCCACGAAAAAGGAAGCCTAGAGTAGTAGTTATCGGAGTGCCCTCATCCATGCAAGAGATGGAAGTTTTTACTTGTTTGTTCCACCAGAATCTAGCCGAGACCCTTCAGGATTGCAGCCTCGAGACCTATTTAGGCTCCATTAAGTTAAGCCATAAGTCAGGTAAGAAGCACGCTGATACTTGCAATTATATAATAGAAGTAACTGCAGACATACGTAAAGCCCTGATATCTAAAGACAGAGTATTTGTAAATTCACACGCTGTTATAAGTGCCAGCAGTACGGAAATGCGGCCAAATCTTGTCGCGAGACCACCTATACCTGTGGCCACTGTGGTGATCAGGGGCACTCCATTAAGGAATTCACAAAGAAGGCTGAGGAACCAAAATGCTCTGCTTGTTTGCACTTTAAAAAGCCGAGTAATCACAAGACAACGCTGCTGACTGTCCAGCGAAGATAATGGCCGAAAAGAGGTACATCAATTCTGTTGATTATGGAGGCGCCTCAGAGCGCCGCTAATTACGTATTTTTCTGGTCCTTTTTATTGTTTTTATAGTTATAATAATGATTAATACTTTAATTAATGACTTAGATAATTTCTCTGTATCTGAATCCCATGTTGGTGACGTTGAACACTGTAAGCAATATCTCACCTCCAACACTAGTCCACTAACCATACTAACCCAAAATATTCGCAGTATTTTTAAGAATTTCGACAATTTTAGTATTTTTCTACAACGTCTAGACATAAACTGTGACGTTATTGTCTTAACCGAATGTTGGCTATCCAAACAATATAACCTACCACTAATTCCGGGATATAATATGTATAATAGTAAAATAAACTACAATCAGAACGATGGGGTGATAGTTTATTTAAGAAATCATCTCAATGTGTCTGTCGAGGCACCTAATATGCTCGACTGCAATAGACTGTTAGTTAAAATTGGGTCAGATTTAGCGATACTTGTCTTACCGACCCCCGTCATTTAGAAATATAAAAAAATTCACAGACTCTCTAAACGACACCTTTCAGAACCTGTCATCTTTCAAAAATATGATTTTAATTGGAGATATTAACATTAATATTATTCCAGAAAGTGCTGACGCATCCACTGAGGAATACTTTAACCTATGCGCCTTCCATGGTTTGCTTCCTGCTCACACGCTTCCTACACATCAAAGTGGCTCCTGTTTAGACCATATAATACTTAAGTCAAATTTCCTTGCACTAACCCTTGTAACCAATTCAACAATAACCGATCACAGTGCTACCCTACTTATTTTAAATTGAATCCCTCCAAGTGCGAATTTTTTCCCTGTGGCGTTGCAGCTCGTTCACACTTTTCGCGCTTTGGTTTTCATTTACCTGGCCTCAAGGAACTTTCTCCTCTTTCTTTTTCCCTTTTGGGATCTCCCATTTTTCTTGTCGGAGTGTCAGAAGCCATTTCCTCCCGTAAACAGCTTCTCCTCAATGCGCGGGAACGTCTCAAGGATCTCTCCGCGCACGTTGCGATTTTGTTATTGCGCATGTGTTTTGCCTTACCCAAGGTTACGTATCTCTTGCGGACCGCTCCTACCTGGCTCTGTCCTGAGGTAGTATGTTCCTTTAACTGTGCTCTAAAATCAACGGTTGAGTCGATCCTGAATGTGTCTTTCAATGATGCGCAGTGGAGGCAGGCGGCTCTTCCTATCCGGTACGGGGGTCTTGGGGTGCGGTGCGTGCATGATGTGGGTCTGCCGGCTTTCTTGGCGTCGGCACATGGAGTGGCTGACCTCGTCACTGTAATTCTAGATTCCAATGGTGGCGGGGCAAACATTCCATTTATGTTGGATGCCGGGTCAGCTTGGTCTGTCCTCAGCTCGGGGGCAGCTAGCCCTGACGCAGCACATATTCAGCGGGCTTGGGACGACGTCACGTCCGGCATATCCAGGAACAGATGTTGGTGGGTTCCTCGGGGGCTGATTTAGCCAGACTCAAGGCTGTATCGCAGCCGGAATCGGGGGCATGGCTGCACGCGCTTCCTTCACCTCACCTGGGCACGTTGCTTGATGACGACTCTTTGCGTGTGGCGATGGCCCTCTGCCTGGGCTGCAAGGTGTGTGAAACCCACAGATGCACCTGCGGTTCCTTGGTGAAGGCCGATGGCCACCACGCTTTGAGTTATCGTCGTTGCTCGGGGTGGTTCCCGCGTCACCATGCGCTCAATGATATTGTTCGGAGGGCTTTTGTGTCGGCTGATGTCCCCTGCCAGTTGAAGCCTCCGGGTCTGTGCAGGACTGACGGCAAGAGGCCGGACGGGCTGACCCTGGTGCCTTGGAGGTACGGCAAGTGCCTAATTTGGGACGCAACTTGCGTCAGCACTGTTGCTGCCAGCCACCTTGGTCGCACCGTCCACTCATCGTCAGCAGCAGCGGAGGACGCCGCTGAGAGGAAGAGGACGAAGTACGCACCGTTGGTGGACCGTTACCATTTTATGCCCATTGCCGTGGAGACCATGGGTGCTTGGGGCACTGAGGCCAGGAAGCTCATTGGTGAGATAGGGCACAAGCTCCGTGACAAAACTGGTGACTCCCGCTCCGGCTCGTTCTTGGTGCAAAGGTTAGCCATTGCCATCCAACGTGGTAATGCAGCAAGCGTTTTGGGCACCTTTGCGCCGGGAACAGTTAGGGGTGGGTTATTTGACTAGGCATTTAATGAGTAGGTGTGTACCTGTATTTTATTGTCTAATTATCCGTGTTTTCTCAATAAGAAAGATATTGAAAAAAATGAAATGAAAAAAAATGTTTTATTTGTTATATTACATTTAAATGATTTTATCAAGTCTATTAGTTTAATTGTAAATTACCCAAAGTAGTCACTCGCACCATTTCTAGTCTAAATACAAATAAACTTGAAGACGATTTACGTAATATCGACTTTGACCCAGTCTATTTTTCCGCTGATACGCAGTTTTGTATGTTGTTCCTAATCAAAAATGTATAACATGCAATTCAGAAGAACACGGTCATATCTCGGCTAAATAATAAAAACTACAACATAAAACCATGGGTCACGACAGGACTTATTCGCTGTATGAAAAATAGAGATAAATTGCATATGAAAGCGAAATCTAATCCAGATAATTTAATTTTGCAACCGTCGTATAAACGATATCGTAACTTTTGTAATGATGTTCTTAAAAAGGTAAAAATAAACTACGATAAAATTGCGCTAGAAAAGGCTGGTACTAATAGTAAAAAAATCTGAAATTTTATTAAAAGTGTTACGTATAACTCGAAATAAAGTCTGTCGTCTTTAGGTTTATTACAAGCACACTCATCACAGTTAACATCAGCCAACATTGCATTTTTTTTTTTTGTTAATGTTGTAAAGTGTTTGGCTGAAAAAGTTCAGGCCAATCACAATATCTAACAAGCACACCATTTACGTGTAGCAGTATTTTATCATCCTTTGCGTTGCTAGACACTGACGAGATTGAAGTAGAATCGATAATTATGAGTTTAAAGGACGACTGTGCGGTTGGCTGGGATAATATTTCAAATAAAATTATTAAACAGTTCAGGCACATTTTGGTACCGCCATTAACTTATATTTTCCAAAAATGTTTAAATACAGGTATTTTTCCCGAGTACCTAAAAAAAGCTGTTATTGTCCCTGTTTATAAATCAGGCAGTAAAGATCAAGTTAGAAATTATAGACCTATTTCCTTACTGCCTTCTCTGTCTAAAATATTAGAAAAAAATATAAATAAACGACTTTACAAATACTTGGAGGATAAATTAATGTTATCTAAACGGCAGTTTGGATTTAGGCCTAAAATGTCAACAGACGATGCCGTCCACCATCTGACTGACTACCTAGCACAAAAACTTGATAAAGGTAACCACACAGTAGGAATCTTCCTGGACCTTGCCAAAGCTTTTGACACGGTTTCTATTCCTATTCTGTTGCACAAGCTTGAAGCCATAGGTATCAGAGGCACCCAGCTGAAACTATTTAAGAGCTATCTAGAGGACCGTACCCAATGTGTAAGAATTGGTAATGTTCTCAGCGATTATGAAAAAAACACGTCTGTCGGAGTTCCCCAAGGAAGTATTTTAGGGCCTACCCTATTTTTGATTTATATAAACGATCTCTGTAATCTAAATCTAAATCACGGCCAAATTGTTTCTTATGCTGACGACACTGCCCTTCTTTTTTCGGCTGACTCAGAAAAAAATGTCTACAAGCTTGCGCTATACGGTTTCAATATTGTTAACGAATAGCTTCAACGGAATTCACTAACATTAAATGCAGACAAGACAAATTACATTAAGTTTTCGATACGCAAGCAAACATCACCTAGTGCCACAACATTATGGGTTGTTCTCAAAAAAGTGGCTTTGTAACCTGTCGGGCAGTTTTTAGTTATAATGTATGATTTTTTTTAATGTTATTTATCAAACTCTGCACATTATTGTACTTAAAGATACTTTTTACATAGAGGCTGAGTAATAATTATATATATACATAACTATATATATATATACATAACTTGTCATGTCCAATCACCATGAGTCACACTGAGGTAAAATAAAAAAATAAAATTATATAAATAAGGACATAAAACCATTAATTTTATTTAATTTAAGACAACATTTAAAACAAAAATTTAATATAATTATAAAATAATTATAATTATTTTTTTTATTAAATTTAGAACAACAAACAGCTACAATATAAAACATGAGATATGGAATACACAAAACAAATATACAATATTGCAGCCCACAACGCTGTTCACTGATTGACTATGGGATAAAAATAATAAAATAATAATCGCTAGGTTTACAAACAAAATTAAATGTTTTTTTTTTTTTTTACTAACTATTTAACTACCGTGTTTAAGACATAAATAGTATTTATGAAAGAAATGATACGAAAAGATAAATATAGAAAAAATATTCAAGAGAGCTCTTTATGTATAAGATTTTTGAACTTATAGGGAGCACATGCAAAAATATCTATATTTTCGAAAGTCCTATTGTAGGAATCGACCATTCTGCGAACAGGCGAACGCAAGCCAGAGTTGGACTTACAAGCGCCTACCGAAAATAATCTGCCAGCGCGCACCTTACGCTTGTGGACTGTCCTAGGAACCGCATAACATAACATATTGGACAGTTCAATGCAGTCAAATTTATTTCTAACAATATTATGTAGATTCATAGCTTCTAAGTACTTTCGTCTATTTTCAAGTGTTGCGAGCTTATACTTTACAAGCAAATCTTGGTAAGGCAAATAATATCCATGACATCTAAAATGCATGGTACGCAGGAATTTGTATTGGACACACTCAATCATTTCAACATACTTTTTGTAGTATGAACTCCAGACGGACACGGCATACTCCAGTTGAGAGCGTACAAGAGACTTATACAGGCAGATATAGGAAGAAGGCTTTTTAAAATCGACTGTTGATCGCATTACAAATCCGTAAAGTTGATACGCCTTATTAACAATCTTTCCTATGTGTAGGTCCAAGCAAAGCTTGAAATCAAGAAGAACACCGAGATCACGAATAAAGTCCACTTTAAGCAGGGGGGCGTTGCACAACGTGTATGTATAGTTTATTTTAGTTTTATTTTTTGTGAAATCTATGAAGTTACATTTGGGTAAACTTAGTTGCAACTTATTTTCCTGACAATAACAGGATAGTCGGTCCAAATCTTGTTGCAGCAGAAGGCAATCATTTGTTTGTCGAATGGCTCTATATACCTTGAGGTCATCGACATATAGTAAAAACTTGGTATTGCGAAAACATTGGCTGATGTCATTAATATACAATATAAACAAAAGGGGACCAAGAATAGAGCCTTGAGGCACACCAGAGGTCACCTGTGCGATATTAGATTGGTGACCATTGATTACAACCCTCTGACTGCGATTGGTAATATAAGAGGTAAACCACCTCAGAAGATTGCCACGGATTCCGTTGAACGCTATTTTATTTAGTAGTATTTCATGGTCTACCTTGTCAAAAGCGTTACAGAAATCTGTATATACTGCATCCACTTGTACACGGCTGTCAACACAATCAAAGAAAAAGCTAGAAAATAATAATAAATTTGTATTGGTCGACCGCCGTTTAACGAAACCGTGCTGTTGTTGAATTATGATATTGTGGAGTACAGGATAAATTTCGTTATGGACTAACCTTTCAAATAGTTTGGACAAGGCAGACAGAATAGAATAGAATAGAATACTCTTTATTATGTACACCATAAAAATTACAGATATAAAAGTAGAAATTTTACATAGGGTGACACAATGGGCGGTCTTATCGCTAAAAGCGAAAGCGTAAGCGTAAGCGTTTGGATCCACTTTTGTGAACGGGCACAACATACGCCTGCTTCCAAAGTTTAGGTACAACTCCCTCGGATATACAATTATTATAAATAATAAATAGAGGCTTGCAGATGGAAGTCGAAGTATTCCTAAGGAAGTAAGGTGAAAGTCCATCAGGACCTGGGCCTTTCGCTGGATCTAGGGATTTAATTTCATTTAATATGTTCTCTTCACTAAAAGAAAGGTCGCAAATAGAGACATCGTGTAGTGCATTGTTGTCCTGCGGAGGCTTCCATTGAGGCAGCGAAGGAGATGTCGGTTCATATACCGAGTAAAAAAAGTCAAAAAACATATTACATACCATGCCTGGATCATTTGTTTCAGCATTTTTGAAAACCAGCTTAGATGGGATTCCAGGTTTATCTTTACGATTAGAAACATAGGTCCAGAAGTGTTTTATATTCTTACTTAGACTGTACTCTACAGAACTGATGTACGAACCGAAACACCTAAGACATATATCTTTAAACTGTTTTCTATAGTTTGAGAATGATTCATAGTCAGAAATATTGATATACTTTTTCCATTTAATCCATGCCTTTTGTTTTTTTCTAGAAATAGTTATGAGAGTACGAGAAAACCATATGGGATAGCTAACTAATCTAGGTCAGGCCAATGGAGTGTCTTGTTTAATAATATTGTCTATCTCAGTGTAGAATTTAGCCAGAGCCTCTTCAGATGTCATAGGGCATAGCAGTTCAGACCAGTTAAGTTGCTGTATGTTCTGATTAATATTGTCAAAGTTAGCCCTATGAAAACAATATTTGTGGAGAGGAGTTTTAGTCATTGGGGTGATTTTGACGTTGAAACAGGTTTCACACATCAGGACAGGATGGTAGGTGTCAATCGGTGGTAATGTAGTTGAGATATGTGAAACATTACAGGGGTTATTTATTTATTTATTTATTTATTTATTTATTATTTGTTATTGGAAATGACTAGGTCAAGAATTTTACCTTTATCATTCACTATATTGTTATATTGAGAAGCACCCAGGACTGAAATCAAGATATTTAAATTTGCGCAAGCCGAGGGTCCTCCAGAATATGAAGTAGAAGTGTTCGAGATATCTGTTGCAGAGGATACTAGCCAATTAGCTTCCGGTAGATTATAGTCTCCTATAACAAAGAAACTATCAACACTAGAATGGCTTAACACTTCTTGTAGCAATTCAAAGTGCTTGTCGTACGCTAAAGTAGAAGTCTTATTCGACATTGTTAATAATAAAATATAAATGTGTATTAATGATAAGAGTGAGTTTAAGCAGCAAGTATATATAAAAAGGTCTTTTGAAAAAAATTACCGAAATTAAAGTAATGGGGAAAAAAATTCGTTGAAGCAGGAGGCAGTAAAGATCACAACACTCTATAATAACGACGGTAACATATTTCTTAGCAATAGTACTCTTAATTTTTAATGTTATAAACAAATAGGTTGAATTTATTAGATACAAGATCAGAGTTGGTTTATAATTTATGACATGGTAAAAAACGGTAGACAATTTACGAAAACAATAAAACATGCACAGTACAAATACTACTTTAAACAGCAGGCTAAAATACGGATAATCATATTGTCAATTTTAACTTTTTTTAAACATTAAATTGAGAATAAACTTAGTTTCCGAGTTATTCATGTTCAAATTGTGTCGGGAGTAATTTTCTCTTTATCCTGTGTTTGCACACTCACTCGCATCACACAATCACTATTACGCACTCAGCGTCCCTACCCCGCGTAAACTGACCAGGCAGTGTCAGGCTAATCACCAGCAAGGCAAGTTGTGTCGAGGTTTGCGTCGTGTTTTTAGAAATTACGTCGAAGCACACCAATCGGAATTTGTAACAGGTATGTTATCTATTATCTGACTTAAATATTTTTAGTTGTGGTTAAACTGCTTTGCAAATGATTACGTTTAAGTATGTCATTTAGAGCTTACTTCTCATTTTAACACTGTAAACTCCACAGACTTAACCGTTTTGTTGTTATCAGATTATAAATTTCATTTTCTCAATAACCTGACTGTCTTTAACCTGTTTGGAATGCACAGGTTAATGTGGCTTTTGCCAAGTTTAAGAGAATCTGCCTGTTTATATTTAATAAAACTCGTATTATTGTAAAAATCAAGTCACAAATTGATGGGAATACTTGGAATATTAACTTACTATTTCCTATGGTACATAAAAAAGTTAATTTGATTTAATTAAGGTTTTGATTGGGTCATTTTTATTGTTTTCTAGAAAAATGCTTATTCAATGTCTATAAGGTTTTGTTCTTACCCAGTTATTTATTGTTCGCAGCTAAAATGCCAAAAAATAAGAAAAGAGAAGAAATATTAGCCCGAAAAAGAAAGCTTGAGAAAAAAAGATAAGAAAAAATAAAAAACAATCCAGACCTGTAGCTGACTCCCGGCCACCGTAGGCGTGAGCCTGCGGACGGCGAGCAACGGGTAGCTCGCCGTCCGGTAAGGACCAGGCCCGGGTCGACGGCGCGTTGTGTTCCACGCGTGCCTCAAAGAGATGTCAGAATAATTGACAGGGTCCGATAGGGCCGATGCCTGCCGAGGTCACGGATTGTTCGAAAGAGTTACCGTGGCCCTGGTGCACAGGCAACTGAAGGAACACGAGTGAGTTTTATTCAGTAAGAGTCTGACATGCCCTTCCGCTCCACCCAAAGCGGGAGAGGTCATTTGATGATATCCCACCCAAAACAAAAAAAGACCTGTACGCAAAATATAAAGAAAATAATAAGGCAAAGCAACAAAAACGAAAAAAAGAGGGGAAAGTAGTAGCTGTAAATAGTTTGACACTAAGAGATAATTTTTTTTTAAGAAAGAATTGGAGAGAAGACGCAAAATTTGCACGCAATTTTTTTTCCTAATATTTGCACGTCATACTTGGCAGAATGTGATGATACCACTGACTAATCTTAAGACCATAATAATGTACCATATTTTGATAAATAAATGATTATTATTATTATTAAAAAAAAACCTATCAACGCGAAAAGGAAAAAACAGCACAAATACAACGTTTTATTGAATTCATCAGTCCACCTTCTAGCGATATCGAAAATATAAATATAGAGGATATTGACGAAGTGATTGGCAGCCATAGAGAAGAACCATTAAGCCCTGCACAGGGTAATTATGTGTTCCGCAGAGTTACTAGATCCAACTCCAGGTCGAGAGAAGTTAGTCCTGCTACCTCATTAGCTTCATCAGTAAGTTCTGGGATGGTATCCCAATGCCTAGTGAGAAAGTTGCGCTATAAAAAAGACAAATAAATACGACTCCAAAGAAGTAGTTTAGATAGGATTTTAAATGAAGGGCCTGTAAATGTAATAGAGTCTCCTTTGAGCTCTGCTAAGCATGTTATTGATAGTGATAGTCATTCTGATTTATGCATTTTTTTATTTGATGGTTTCCAGAACCAAAAGTAACGTTTCCAGAATAAAAAATAATATTGTTAGGAAGTTTCTGTATTTTTACACGTTATTTTATTACACGAACTGATTGCTTGAGACTGATTGATGTAAGAAGATTGTTTGTATTTTATTTCTTAGAGATTAGATTGTTAATATAGCTTATTATAGTTTTCTAAATGTATCGACAGAAAAGTTTAGTACCTAATCCAGAGGTGTTTTTTTTAATGTTTCTTTAGTTTTAAAGCCTTTATTTTCTATGTAAAGCTGTTATTGTGTTCAGTTATTAAAATAATAAGTAAATGATCGAGAGATTCAAATAATACTTTTTTAAGAATTTTGCTGATGTGTATACCTTATTTTTATTTGACGAACTGATTTTTTGAGGCTAATTTATGGAAGGAGAAATACTGTTTTATTTCTTAAAGATCAGATTGTTAATTTTGAATATTGTTTTTCTCTAATTGCTGATTTTCCTATCGTCTGATAACTTTTATCTCCAGAATAAATTTGGGGGTTTAATTTTTTTTCCCAGAAACTGTCTAACAGTTATATTTAGTCCTCAGATAATTATAGGTTATTGGACGGTTGAAAAATAAGCCATTTTGTCGAAAGAAATGTTTAGCATCCTAATTAAGGCATGATTTTTTGTTTATTTTAATTTTAGAGTAGTTCTTTTAATGTAAAGCTGGGTTGTTTGCAGTAATTATTAATACTATAGCTGATTTTGCACCGTCCCTTTGTTTATTCCTCTATGCTGTTTAATTATCATTGACCTAATAACATTTTCTCAGTAATCTGTTCGTTATCACTTTAACCTGTGAGGCAGATTTTTTAAACGCTGTATCTTTTCTATTTATGTGAAAATTTAATTCCCTTAAAACAATTCTATATAAGATAAACACTTTTAATGGATTTCTGAACAAAAAATCAATATTTGATAAATTTTCTTAAAATTGATAATTATTTTCGAGCGGTGCCACTTTACTGAGAACGACCCTTATATGCTCATTATTGATCAATTCCCACAGATAACTAATTTGCTTGTCCCAATATTAAAATGGTAAATATAACAAAATATCTTGGTGTGATAAAAGATGAAACATTTTCGTTCAAACAACATATAGAAGCTTTAAATAATAGAATTCGCAAGTTGATATTTGTTTTAAAAAAGTTACGCTATATTGCTGACCCAAAAATAGTTAGACAAGTTTACGTGGCTCTATGTCAATCGATATTAATTTACTGTATTACCATATGTATGGGGTGGAGCGGGTAAAATAAGGTTACTAACCATCGAGAGAGCTCAGAGGGCCATTCTCAAAGTGTCTACTATCCGTCCTTTCCTTTTTCCTACCAACGTCCTGTACAAACCTTGTGAATTATTAACAGTTCGGCAACTATTTATACTGGGCATTGTTTAAAACAACACACAGCTCTACCCTACATCACTGAACATTCTAATAAAAAACGTAAGGATATAGTCTGCCCACAAAATACAACAAAAAATGCTTTTATATCCAAAATTTACCTGTACCTCGGTCCTCTCCTCTATAATAGACTAAACGCGAAACCAAACATTTACTCCCAGAACTACACAAATTGTAAGAGAATTCTCAAGGACGCTCTCGAACATATGTCTTACGAAGATACAGAGAATTTATTAACTGTGCTGAAGTAAATATGTATACTCACCTACGATAAGTATATATCAAATTTAGAAACTAAGAGTTAAGCTACTCAACATAAGTATAATTCATTTGTGTATTGTCACCTTTTGGAGTATTTATTAATTTTTATAATACTATCTTAGCACTTTTCGCCTGAAACACAGGACTACCTAGTTCAGGCACGTAAGTCTTGGTACTATAATTTACATTTAAGCAAAACTGTTCTAATTATTATGCCTTATCATTTTTTAATAAATATTATTATTATTATTATCTCCTTTATTTCATTAAGTATATACATATAAATTATATATATTTTTCAATATTAGAATATAAAAACATTTAAAAATACAAAAAATTGCAGCCCATCGGTATCGGGAACAGGGCCCAAGCCAACCGGCGGTCAGGGCTCCAGAGAGAGGAACCTCCTAACAATGCGAGCCGTGTTCAGAAGTACCGCCTTCTGAATCAAGCCCTTGATCCAGCAGCTCAACGAGAGCCTCCTCAGGTGTTGGTCGAGGCTCTTCGCTATTAAGTCATTGGCTGTCACGACTATCGGCACAATGATCGCTGAGTCCACGTCCCACATGTCGACAACCTCGCGAGCCAAGTCAAGATACTTGATTTGTTTATCTTTCTTGGCTTTCATGAGGTTCCCGTCATGCGGGATCGTTATGTCAACGATCATTGCGCTCCGCTCTCTTCGATTCACCACCACTATATCAGGTTTATTGGCAACAATAGTCCTGTCAGTGATGATGGATCGATCCCAGTATAATGTGATAGTTCCATTATCGAGAACTGGGTCGGGCACATACCTGTAGTACGGCACTTCCGATTCCACAAAGCTGTATTTCAAAGCAAGTTGCTGATGGAGAATCCTGGCTACAAGGTTGTGTCTATGCAAGAATTCTTCGTTAGCTAGACGACAACACCCAGAGATAATATGTCTAATTGATTCCCCCGGACGGTGGCATGCCCGACAGATGTCAACCGTACCGTCTTTCACAATAAATCTCCGGTAATTGTTCGTCATCATAACTTCGTCCATAATTGCACAGACAAAACCTTCGGTTTTCCCAAAGAGGTCACTGAAACGTAGCCAGGCTACGGACGCTTGTAGATCTACATCGGGTCCATGTAGGGCCCGGAAAAAGCATCCGTGAAGCTCCTTACTCTGTCATATCTCCATGCGATCATTAGTGTCAAGCACTACTGGTTTGCACCAGTTCTCGTTAGCCAAGGAGAGCGGGGTGAGGCCCTTGTCCACCGCGACCACATCTCGATGCATCCCCACGTCGGCTTCTAGGAAATATTCCCTGAGACTGCATATCTCGTGATTGTGGAGGGTCTTAGCATTTAAAAAGGGTGTATATTGTTAAAACCTAGACATAAATTTAAAATTGTAACAGAAGCCAAAAGCCTTAGTGTCGATAACATTTTTGAATGTAGTGGCATAGAACTTAGTGATCACAGAATTATAATATTATGCGATTATCGAACACCTAAAAGTAGACTAGACAAACTTGACTCATTTTTTGCTAGGCTAGCAGAATTACTAACGAAAATAGGTTATTCTAACAAAAAAGTTATAGTGTGTGGTGACTTCGACATAGACAGGACAAAAAGTAACAAAGTATCCCAACAATTCGAACAATTATTAGCTAGTTATAATTTAAAATTAAGTATTCATCAACCGACAAGGTTAAGTAGCATGAAATGCATTGACAACATAGCGCATAACATTATAGGAGCCAAATCTACTGTTCTTGAACTTTCGTTGTCTGATCATACAGCACAATTGTTAAGATGCCCCGTAAAGAAAATCTACAACATTGAATACTGGTATAAATATAAACGAGATTATTGTGAAGAAAATACTAAAAACTTTATCAAATGCATCAAGAGTCTTAGTTTTACAGACTGCTACTCAAGTAATGATCCAGAAATAGCTTACAATACTTTTTACGACCTATTTAAATTGTTTTACGATTTGTATTTTCCGATAATACGAATAAAAATTGCAATTTCAAAGAAGCCGAAATGGCTAAGCAAGGGAATAAGATTATGTTCAAAAAGAAAACGTCAATTGCTGTGGGGGTATAGGCTAATGTCAAATCCGAAAGACAAAATACGATTTAAAAAATATACAAAAAACTACGAACTATAATAAGAAAAACGCAAAAGTCGCAGAACAATTACTACATTCATTCAGCAACCAACAAAGGTAAAGCAATGTGGAAAATCATTAACAATAACAGGACAGTCACACCGAAAGAGGAAATAAACCATATAAAAGTAAATGATAGAATAGTAACAGAACTGACAGAAATAGCTCAGTCATTTAACAATTTTTTTATTGACGATATAAAACCGACTCCTAGGGACAATGTTACAGCTCTAAAAACACTGACATACAATAACTCCAATTCAATTTTCATGAAACCAACAAACCCGCTTGATGTAGACCAAATAATAAAAATGCTAAAAAATACTAATACTACATCACTATTACTCGTAATACCAACGAAGTCATTTAATTTAGAGCCTAGATCTCAAACTGACTATTTTAATCTTGAAAATAAAACATGTTTCAGCCACTGAGAATCCTAATGAAAGTCAGTCCCGTCGTCTAATCTTATTAATTGCAGTAAAAATACAATATTCAGGGACGACATACAGAATTAACTTGCAACGTGTACCCCTGTATCACAGCTGTGGACAATATTTAAAAGTTATATTCAACGTCAAAAAGTTAAATCAAATCATTCATCCCAAACAGGCATATAAATGGCACCCCCGAACGTCAAAATTTACATGAAACCAGAAATTGCTTCCAGTTGCCCCCTCCAAAAAGCAACCCCGCATGGAGAAGAATGAGCAAGAAACTCGACCGTAAACAAGGTTGGGCTATACCTAACAAATTAACCGTTTTTGCTGTTGTTTAGCAGTAAACTTAGTAGTTAAACTTTCCCTGATCATTGATCAGGCAGGGGCCACAGTCCTTCCATAAGATCTCTCTCAAGATGAGTGTCGCTTGTGCCGCGTTCCGATGCGGACGCGTTTGCATATTCTTTATATCGAATAGCGTGGCACAAGCTTTCGCTCGTAATTTACTCACCATGAGTAATGAAACTGTGGTGAATGAGCTGCTGGCATACCTGCAGCAGAAGCTGGATGTGATGGACGAGGTTTCGGCTGTCCAGATCTGCGCATCGAACTTCAGTGAGGATGACATAGCTGCTGCCAAGCTGTTGTTGTTCAGTGTGCTGAACAAGTGCGACCAGATGGTGTCGCCGGCGTGACGGGACTAAGAGAAGCCTGCTAGACATAATCACGCTGTTCAAGGAGACCGACCCTGACGACGCGCCAACGTTTGTAGCGTTTGTGGTTTGTGGGAACTATACAAGCTTCCTCCCGTCACCTTTGACCACGTCGATGTAACGAGCCTTCTGAAGGACATTGTCTTCTTGAAAGCCAGTCTCGCAGATGTGCTAACGTAATGGGATGCATCTCAAAACACCACTGCCGATTTGCGCAAAGAAGTTAGCGAATTGGGCAACAGTGTGACGGTAATAAGGTCATCACTCGATGCGTCTAATGAAAACACGTATCGCGGAGCTGGCCTCGATATATCGTCGTCGAATTCCGCGCCGGCAGTTTCGTCGCCAGCGCAGCCGTTAATTGCTGAGCCTGCAGTGCACCCCACCGGGCACCCCACAGTCCCGCGCCTGTCACCGTGGTTCCTCCACGCAGCGCCGCCCGAGCCCCTCGACCCGTCCCGCTGCCTGTGTCTGCAGGCCTGGAGAAAGCCCTGCAAAAGGATTTCGCTAGCGACACCGCGAGTGCCCCTAGCACTCCAATTATAAAGCCTATGCTAGAAAGGGCACCGAATAGGGCTGATAATGATGAGAGTTTTGTAACGGTGTAAAGGAGGAAGCACCGATCTCAAACGAACGTGCACCGCTATGGCAAAGCTCCTACGGGGCCCGAAGTGAGCCTGCGTGCTACTGTGCCGAATATACCAGTGTACATCTCCCGCCTGCAGCGCACCACTAAAGCGGAGGACATCGTTGAGTACGTGCGCCAAAAGACTAGCTACATGCCGAGTGCCTGCCTGGGAGAGAGGGCGCGACTGTGCGTAAGCAAACATTAACTCCGTATTTAAAAATCTTATAAAATAGTTTTTGGGATTATATCATAGCAAAAAGTGATTAATGTTCAAGCTAAAAAGGACATACAGTGATAAAAGTTAAAGTACCAGTGATTTTTCTAAAACTCAAAGAGAAACAGTGATAAATACCTACATTATAACGACATTTATGTTCAAATTCAAAATTTTCCACAAAACCAAAACAAATAGTGAAGTTCCAACAACGACCAGAATTACCAGGATTACAAACCTCAAGTAAGGTAGGGAAGAATAACGAATAATCTATCTCATTTTACTATAAATAGTACACAAAATAAATGAAAATAAATAAACTGCATGGACATTTGATTTTGAAAACAATGCCACCTATCGCTGAATAGAGAAACTAACATCAAATTGCGAACTCACTTTCCGACAAACAACACCATCTATTACCGACAAGAGGAACATACACCAAACGTCAATACTTCAAGTACTATCACAATCCACTACTAGAGGGCGCTACTGGTCGTAAAAATAAACAAATGGCTTTTGAATGTGCGGGATGTTATCAGAAAATACCAGACACAGAAAACCTTAAATGTGCGCATTGCAAAAACACATACGATTTAAAATGTGCTAATGTTTCAATTCATCACTTTACTAAATTGATGACTTCTGAGCATAAAAATAAATGGCAATGTCAAGCTTGCTACTGCAAATCCCCTAAAGTCGGTAATACAAATACCCCTATACGCCTACAATACCGTGAGCTACCGCAACAAACAAAACCACCTTCTGAAGAAAATAATGTCACCATTAGAAGAGTGAACACAAACACAAACAACTACACTTTTAACTCTGAAGACCTAACTATGCTAGGCGACACTCTGAACACAGAAGAAAAGGAAACAGCTATTCAAACCGAACTAACGCTACAAAATCTAAGTGAAATTATAATAAGCCTTAAGGAAAATAATAAATCCATTATTTCTGAAATTAAAAATACTATCCAAACCGAGATAAATAAAGCCATCACTAAATTAAAGGTAGATATCCAAAGTGAAACAGACGCCTTAAATAAACAGAACGAACTAAGAAAGGAAGAAAGAAAAAAAGTAAACTTAACAATTGAAAACCTTACAAAAGAAAATTAATCTAAAAATCTAAAAAAATAAATTTTAGATTTAAAGAACAGAAAAGATAAACCCACCGCGATTTGCACTGAAACAAACACGAAGAAAATAGCACTCTACGGATTTACTGAATACTACAAAGAACCGGAATTTGACCTACACAACAGAATCATTGAACTATTCTACAGCACAATGAACGTAGACCTGACGGGATACATAGTAGAGACATACAGAGTGGGTAGACATAACAACAACAACAACAGACCACTTGTCATCGAATTAATTAGCAAAAGAATGGCTAAGTACGTAATAAGTAATGGAAAATACCTTCAGGGTACCCGGTTATTTATCTCAGAGTTCCTAGATATCGACACGCGAAGGGAATTAATGCGAGAAGAAATGCTTCAGGCTCGAAGAAACGGATTATTTGCAATCATCAAAAACTATCAATTGTTTATTGAAGGACAGAAAATTAACCAAATAAATGAAACATACAAAACGGCAAAAACAGTGACTCGAAGGGAACCACATCCAATCACAATATAGACCGAATCTGTGACCTGCCTACCACCAACGTAGACACTAAGAATCACTCCTTTCGAAAACATAGACCTACCTTGTAAAATTATCTTCCAGAACATGCAAAGCATATACAACAAGCAACACATTATAGAAGCATTTTTAACAAAAAATCCTATCTATCAAGCTATATGCATATCTGAGTCCTGGCTATCCGAAGACAAAATTTCCCCTTTTCAAATCAGTGGCTATGATATTGCATCGTCATACTGCCGGAAAACTCGAGGAGGAGGCGGCGTATGCATCCTCTTACAAGAACAGATTGAGTATACAGAGAAAAATGATATCTCAGACATGTCTACAGAATATGTACTGGAGTGTGCGCTACTGAGTTACCTAAACAAAACCTTTTATTAGTTACTATGTACTGGAATAGAAGAGAGGAAGATATATTTATTGATAAATTAAAAAATCGGTGTGAGTTGGTTTGGCACTCTGGCAACTGGAATCTTGGCACACTGGAAAATTGATGTGTAAACATGTGAGCTCGCATCAGTTTGGTTCACGCACTCACATAGACATGGGTCTTACGCTGACGTCATCTGACGCTCGAAGTTCCAGCTAGCCCCTACCGTAGACCGAGCGCTAAGATGTTTACACATCAACAAATCCTAAACTATTTAAATATTAAGTATAATAAATTTAACATTGTTATAGGTGGACATTTTAACATTAATATTTTAGGCAAAAACTTAAAAACTAACCAGTTTCTGGATCTCATGCTTAAATACAAATTCACTCAACATATAAAAAACCTACACGTATTACAGAAACATCCTCAACATGTCTTGATCTAAAATTTACGAATTTCATCGACAAAAATATGTTTACAACCGTAGAAAATTTCGGACTTTCGGACCATAGTGGAACAATTATAAATCTAAGCATACCTCAACCTGCGAAAAAAATTACCTGGCACACAAACAAAAGATTATTTAAGATAGCGAACATTAAGAAATTTAAATCTATACTAAGTACACAAAACTGGCACCATATTATACGAACAAACAATAATATAAATGAAAATTATAATTCTTTCAACAATCTCTTAATAAAAAAAATTCATCAATGTATTCCTATACGTAAAATTAAACTTACAACTAACTATAAAAAATACTGGCTAACTACAGGCATTAGAGTTTCCTGTAAAAACGAAAGATTGTTAAAATTACTTTCCACTACACCCAAAAACCAAATAATTACACAACATTATAAAAAATATGAGAAAATATTAAAAAACTTAGTTACCACTGCAAAAAAATTACAATACGTAAATAAAATAAAGAAATCCGACAACAACGTAAAAACGATGTGGAGCATTATAAATGTGAGAACAAATAAAAAATCAAACAAGGAAAAATGTAACATACAATTACAACACAATAATACTTTTATATCCGAACCCAAGCAAATTGCGAATATTTTTAATGACTTCTTTGCGTCTATAGGAGAAAAGAGCAACAACTCATCTGACAGTGCACTGGGCGGTATGTCAATACTAAATCCCACGCAGAAAACCATGTTCCTTAGCCCAGTGGGAGCTTGGGAAGTTAACAAATTAATCAAAAACCTAAAAAATAAACAAAGTTACGGTATAGACGAAATACCACCTAAGTTACTGAAAGAATGCGCAAATGAACTCACCTTACCATTTTATCTATTATTAAATCTGTATTTTACAGAAGGCACTTTCCCCGAATTGTTAAAGAAATCATTAATTAAACCAATACATAAAAAGAACTCAAAAACTGATCCTAATAATTATCGCCCAATAGCCCTCTTGCCCTCAGCCTCTAAGATTTTCGAAAGAGCTGTGTGATCGTATAAATACCTTTTGCGAAAAATGTAACATATTTAGCGATTGTCAGAACGGTTTCCGTACATAACTGGCGCAAGCCAATAGCGCTTGGCACTAATGATCACATGGAGGTATGGTAAGGAGCTTCACAAACGCTTTTTCCGGGCCCGACATGGACTCAATGTACAATCTACTGGCGCCCGTAACCTGGCTGAGTTTTGGTGACCTCTTTGGATGAATAAAGGATAAATAAAGTTATGATGACGAACAATTACTGGAGATTTATTGTGAAAGATGGCATGGTTGAAATCTGTCGGGCATGACATTGTCCGGAAGAATCAAGGAGACACATTATATCTGGATGTTCCGTCTAGCTCCTTTATTCGGTAAAGCACAGATTCCGGATTGGTCAGATTCGAAATTCGCTAGATTCGCTAATCGACGATTTCCTAGATTGCGCAGATTCTTGGATTCGACGGATTAGCTATACGGTAGAAGTACTATCGTAAATTAAAAAGAATAAATCTAAAATGAAGGTATATACATTTAATATAAAAATAAAATACTCTTTCAATTGTCATTGTTCAATGGGTTTCAAGTCTGTAAGAAAAATATATAGACTTACTCGTACTTTTCATAAAGATAAACGTTTAAATTCATCTGTTTCTTCATCATTCTATTTTTTTATAGTGAAACTACAATTTAATATAGGGTAGAGACATTTATTAAATTCGGCAAGTGAACTTAAAGGAGCTTTTCGTAAAGGCTGTAAGCGTTACACAGGTTCTTCATTTCAAACTCAGATTTGAATTCGGTGTCTAAGTATCGGTTAACGATGGCCGGACACTCCAAATCGTTTGAGATATATAACAGCGGTGTGCACAGCTGGTGTATGGCAACCGGTCGCTGCGAGTATCGCTGCAACGCTTGCGGCACTGACGTCATATTAGATGCAGCGCGCAGCAGCACCAGCTGAGAGCGAAGCGCGCGCGCTGGTACAACATAGCTGCGCGTGCGCTTGATGCTCGCCAAAGCAGATTCTATAAGCCCACGGGCATACTGCGCCGTGTGTTGCATACGTCCCAACAGAATTCTGACACACGCGTCCACTTTCTGGGACCAAGTAGCATTCTGCAGCACATCGTCCAGACCTACTATATCTTCACCAACTATCAGCTTGGACATGTGTCGAATAATGGAATCCTGAAGCTGCTCCTCTGTCTTGAATTTGCATAGTTGTTCTTCGACAGTTTCTTGGAGCTCATCAGGCGAACATCCGACACAAAAAATTGTTCCAGTTAAACCTGCAATAAAACGATATTTATGAAACCCCTGATCCTGTTGGCATAGGTAGGACATCCATTAGCAAAGAAAAATTGAGGAGAAAGTACCTTGATCTTCAAGTAATGCGGCAAGTTCAAGAGCCACAGGCACTCCACTCTCGTATCCCAGCAAGTAGAAGTTATTTTGAACCCTGGTTTTGTTTATGAGGATCTGCCAACAATTAAATAAGTTCATTAAGTATCAGCAATCTGTTTTATGTACATATTAAGTATTCCAACAAGATTTTTTCGAAGTTTAAGGGTTTGCACAATCTCTCTATAGAAAGTTTTGAGTTGCGATTATATACCGGAACGCGCTGCGTGAGTAGATTCAATACAAAGTAGCCGACCACCTGGTGAAGGCCGCGGCTGCCGGTCTGTTCTTTAAAATTCTCGCCGTGAAAACTTAGGTGAAGTGAGCGGTTAATAGTGTCAATCCCTATCATCAGGTGGAATGTTCGGCAGGACAGATCGTTATATTGGTGCTTGCTGGGGTGTGTAACGTAAGTATAATTAACGTTTAATATAATTTAGAAAGGTCTACTTTGTTTTGTACATCCACCTCCCCACATACAGCGGGCGTACATACATAATACCACACTCATAGCGTGTAACTATTATGTATTTGTCTCCAATCAGCCGTTTCTCGTAAAAATTATGTCGAAGGGATCGGTACAAAATGCAATATGACTGTGCTAGGAGAATTTAGGATGCAAGAGCGAGCGAAGCGAGCTCGGGACTTGGGGGCCCCCTACTTGGACAGGTTAGGTTAGAAGGGGATTCTTTTTTTGAACCACCCTAAAGTAAGAGCCCCGCTAAGAGGGGTCCGTCGGCTACGCCTTATTATTATTGCCTTTTAGAAATAGGAGGCCTCGCCTAGTAGATAGCAGTGCGGCACGAATATAAATTGTTGCTGATTTTGTTATATTTTGAGTAGTTTGCTGTGCAATCAGTACTTTTGATTCGAATTTGGATTATTTTTGAATACAAAAGTATTTTTTTATTATTTGCGTTTAAATAGTACCCATTTAGAAACGTCGTCTTTGTTTTGTATATTTTTGCAAAAACTGATTAGATTTGGGTTAGGTTAGGTTAGAACAGTGACCATTAGCGCGCGAAGGCGAGCGAGCGTAGCGAGCGTGCCGCGGAAGCTGCCACCGAGTGCCTGATCCCCTTTATTGTTGGTGAATCATTTGGGTTAGATGAGGTTATAACAGTATGATGTTTCCTGATAGTTACTTATTCATTACAGTTTTTTGCTGAAAATGAGTAAATATGAAAATTTTGTCAACTGAACATTATATAAAAAGAGCATTAGACAAATTGAAAATTATGTGAAATGAACGTTATACTTTAGCTCAACAACAAACAACAACAACAACAATAACATAACAACACACACATAATAGCATTTAATAACATAAAAACAACAACAACACGTTTCGTCACGTCGTCGTTTCGTGTCGTCGACGTTTTTAATAACATTTATGTTATTAGAGCTAAAGAAGGTTATATGAAATATAACATTAGATCACATGAAATTAGGTTGTTTGTTTTTATAGCATATGAAAATTATACCACGTGAACGTTATTTCAGGTGACATTATACTATTTGTTATTATGCCATACATTACACACCCGCTTGCTGGAACAGTATGTCCAGCAGTGGACATCTTTCGGCTGAATCATAATGATTGCTTAAAATAGGAGTATGTTTTACCTGAGCGTATCTCTGGGCAGTCTCCCGCACGGTCTCCGCGGGGCGGTCGAGTCCCGGCTGCAGCACCAGTGCCGGCAGCTTAAGGCGCTCGCACAGCACGCGGAACCTCTCGTGGTGACCCTCCATACCCGGCACTATGCACAGGTATCTCTTGCTTACGTCAAACTCGTCATTGGACTACGAAAGAAGGAAAAAAATCCTGTAATAGTAGCTTTACGTGCCCAATGTTAATTTACTCATTATTTTTATTTTTCTAGGATATCCGCCTCCATTCGCGGCTTACACCTCTCACCGCTTTACACCACCGACAAAAGATATGATATTTTGAAGAATAATTTATTAGGTACAGTTTAAAATAAGGTTTGTTTACTCTATACTCACCAACAATATGTCCTTATAAAGTGTCGGTACCACGACGAGGTCAACTGTGGCGAGGAGTTCGTCAGGACTAACGTTGGTAAAGAATGTTGCTAACCCAGTAACATTTTCTGGGACTATATCAAATGCAGACTCCACCAGCTCATTTATTCTAAAATAAAATCAAAATTAATATTATATATAGAAAGAGTATAGAAAGCCGGAATCACCTCATGTACCCATATTCAAGCAAATCAATCATTTCGATTTGATTTTAATCAATCAGTTTTGAGTGAGAGTTTTTGTGAGTAGTCAAAGAAACGATGTATGGATTTTGGACTTAGATTGATGATATAATGGGATGACTACTGAGATGAGCGCTTATTGAGATAACGCCAGATAATTTGGGATAAGGGTGTAATATACAATATACAAGAGGATGAAGATAACGAGTACCTACGACTACAATAATATCAACAGAAATAGCTTGAGGATTGAAAATATATAATTAGAAATGATTTACTTAATCCGGTTTTTCTGTTAAACTCACCTGCTTAGAGTCAACAGCGGTATTGCATCTTCGTCCAAAGATATATTATATGCAATATTCAGGAACGCACTAATTGTTGGTATTTTTTCATCTGCCATTCCTAACTCTTGCAAAGTAGTGTCAGGGTTTGTGTATTGTTGGATGCTTATTCCTGAAAAATAAGTTGTATTATAGGCTGTGGGTTTGTTATTAACCCATATGTCTGCTTAAGTCATCATCATGACACGGTATGAAGTCATTGCTTATGACTGCCTCGACGGTTTAGCGGTCGCAAGTACGCCGTTGAGCATCAGGTCCAACCTCCAGGTTAGGCATAGTTTTTATTTTTATGTTAGAATTTTTCACGGTTGTTGCCGACTGCCTCGCCCCTATGACAATCTCCTATTATTTAAATACGGGGTGGACCGTGAGACAGAATCGCTGAATAAACACGGGGGTGTTACGGGAAGCCTTTGGAGAGAGGCTTCTAAAAAAATTCTTTGGACCTCGTTTTTCGGGCCAGCCTGTATAGCTGGCGAATTGTGTGTACTATATACCGCTACCTAACCCTTGGGTATACACAAAAAAGTGTTGTTATTAATTGAATTGGTTTTATTACCAGCCAATGCAATGAGTTTTTGTAACAGTCCGGGTGTGCGTGGCTGCGCAGGCTTTGCTAGCAGTACGGCAGACGTGCCGCGCATCGCTCGCTCCGCGGCCTCTGCCAAGTCGTGGGAACTTGGCTTACTCTGTGCCAAGAAAACATACATTGTGTAATGTAAGTACAAAAGATTTAATCAGTGCAAGAAAACATACTTCTACTTTCTTCTTTATTTATCTAGTCTTTTTGTGAACTTAATCTTTGTAAATGAACTTACTTCGCTTAAGCCCGACAGGTCCAAACTGGTCGCTGTAAAACCACACTTTGCTCTAGCTGTACATACGTCCTGGCCCACAGAACTGACCGTTGACACCACTGAAAAGTACCTATTAAATATTTAAGTTAATGAAATGTAAACATTTAATAGCTATCGAGCTTCGATCAATAATAACACTAGATTCAGGATCAGAAAAAAAAACAAGTCGCTGAAGTGGCCACGTTTACACAAACATAAACATTTACATGTTTACACTAAGAAAAATAGAAAAAGGTTTTATAATATTAACAACATCAGTTCATTATAAACCTTAACACTCAAGCATAAAGTTTAATTACAATTGCAAAATATTTATATGTAAGTCCTTCTGTCTTCGGTGAAATGTAAAAGCAATAAATAAAAAATATGTTTTATAATAAGTACAAAAATATTTATTCTAAAATGAAACTTAAAACCTAACCAATAAGGTTAAAAACAATTTGTTGACACTTTCATGCTTACTCTATTTTGGAACTAGACGTAGTTCTTGGTATGACATTTCAATGCTCAGAACACAGTAAGTATTGAAAGACGTAGAGTTGCAGAAAAATATTTTTTTAGGCCGTGGTTCGTTTTGTAAGGTAGCAAATATCTTTGACCGATTTAAAGAAGTGGTAGGGCTAAATTAGTACAATCGTTATTTTTTATAAGATATTGCTATTAATTGTCTGCGGGTTGGCTCATTGTAATCAATCCGTATAAAAATGGCTGCGTCTACTCATGTACGCGATTTAGAAGTTCGAATATATATGTATTTGTATTAAATTTAAATTATTTATTGTTTAATTTAAATTAAACTGCAAATAAGAGTGTATGGTAGGTACCATGACTGAAGGTGCGTGCAAGGTGGATGCTTTAACTAATGTATCTGGACAATCGTAATCGGTCTCTTTAAGGGGGATATGCTGAGGCAGCCCGCGAAATTCAAATTTTCATGCGCTTCTACAACTTGCAGGTTAGTGTAAGGTTGTATCTCGATCAAAATATGATTTGCAACAATAACACATGTGTATTTCATTAATTATAATCATAAGAATCATCAATACATCTCACTAATTTAGATTTACTCCGGATTGGTCTGATTTCGAACCAATGCGGAGGAAATCTAACTTAGAGAGATGAAAAATAACATAATAAGATATAACAATACCACTCCATGCATTCCCTGTTCCAGAACAGTCGATGTTTGTTACAATAGTTGGCGCGTTGTCGCAAACATTGATCAAACAATCATAATATTTGCTAAATGATTTATATTTACTATTTAATTATTTTAATTTTATGAAAAACACATACATAATGATATAAACTTACCGAAAAAAAGATATATTACTTCTTGGTGTTACGGTGTTTATTTAGACAACTTTTGAACGCGCACTGTGACAATTTTGACGTTTTAACATTGGCTATGTTCGGACAGTACTAATTTGAAATAAAACCACAAAAGTATTTGTGCTCTTATTTTTCGGGCCGTTTTTGAAGCGCTTATCGGGAATCTAGTGCTATTATTGATCGAAGCTACCGAGCTTAAATGGGAGCACTGGTAGCCCAGTGGTAATAGCCCCGACTTACGAGTTGGAGGTAGTAAGTTTGAACCCAACAGGTGCTTTACTTTGTGTAATTTATCTATCACCATTTCTCTCAAAACGGCGAAAAAAAACATCGTGATAAACTGGCACCAAAAAACCAAAAATACCTATATAGAACCAAAAATTCGAATATATGACGTGACATCTAACAATCCACACGGGGCCCGCGTTGTGAATTATAGCCCATTCTCTCTCTCTCTCTCTCTCTCACAGAGAGGAGGCCTGTCTCAGCAGTGAGAACGTTGTAGGCCAATTATACTAAGCTTAAATGGAACTGGGCTGGTCACATCGCATACTGGAAGGAGTTGAGGCTAAATCAAACACACTGCGGGACGATCAACCAAACAGCAGCAAATATAAAGGAGCTAGCGGGATGAACTCGAATCTCGTCTCGAAGACTGAGAAAAGCTGTGGGTCACTAAAGGCTTATTATAATTATGCCGATCAACAGTTTAGGTAAATAAAATGAATATTGAAATATACTAACTTTAGTTTAGGACATAACGATCTTGAAGCTACATCTAAAGAATTTATAAGTGTTGTCAGTTCTTCTTTATGTTTATCGTCCGAGACTTTTGTTATTGCTAAGTAAATGCCTTCAATGGTTCCAAGACTGTTAGCATCGTTTATTACGGCAGAAATACGATTTCTGACATCAATAGTTTTTTCTAGAGTTACGACTTCAACGCCTAGATTTCGCCAAAACCTTAAAAAAAAAAAAAAAAATATAATTACTTTTGTCCAATCCTTTGTGGCAGATGTATGTAATAATCTTACCTTATTTTATAATGTTGGTACTGATTGAAGCTGGTAGAGTGAATGTAAAGTTTTTTAGCTCCTCGATGTACTAATTTGTCGGCTAGTTGAACTCCAAGAGCGCCATTATCCCAGAACATTAAATGACTTTCATCGGGATTGCATATTATTCTGAAAGAATAAAAACGACATACTTTGCTTTATACTTAATTCTTTTTACCTATTATGGTATAGTAATTTCATTCTAGGTGCATCGTCTTCACGTATAATTATGTAATTAATGTATACATAATATTGTAAAACATTTTAAAAGAGTAACGCTGGAGTTTCTTGCCCATTCTTCTCCATGCCAAACTACCTTTTGGAAGGGGCAACTACCGGGTGCGGCGATTGAACTGTCCGTCTCTATCTAACTGTTTTAAAATTCGAACCACTGAATCGAATGCCGCCAAAACTTCAAATGTTGGTCTTTGACATGTTCTCTATCATCATTTGAAGTGATTCCGTTGTGAGAGAAACACATTCGAATTTAGAAAAATGGATTTAAAACGAAATTCAGTGAAAATCGAATATCGAAATACGTCGAGCGCTGCCAAATCTTCAATTGAACGAGAAATTTGTGCATCACATTATTCAACGTTATAATGAGACTGGTAGCCTTAAGAAACGCTACGGTGGCGGACGACGCTGCACTGCAACAGCGCCAGCAGTTGTCGAAAAGGTGCGTCATCGATTAGACAGAAATCCAGCGCGCTCAGCAAACCAGCTCGCGCAGGATCTCAAGGTGAGCGATCGCAGCGTTCGTCGCATATTGAAGGAAAAGCTTAAAGTCAAACCATTAAAAAAAAATCTTTCTCAGGAACTCACTGCTTTACAACGTAGCAAACGGTTGGATCGATCGAAAGAGCTGATTCGCTTGCTCGACTCTGGCGAGCTTCCCAATTTGGTGTTTTCAGATGAGAAAACTTTTTGCGTTGAACAGTTTTTAAACAAACAAAATGACCGTGTTTGGTTGAAGGGACGTGTCAGCGACCATTCAGACGAATTGCAAGTCACTCGGCGCCAAGGAGCCGACCAAATCATGGTCTGGGCGGCGGTGTCTGAAAAAGGCCGTTCTCCGCTCGTTTTTCTTCCAATGGGTCGCAGCCAAGTCAAAATAAACCAACAAATCTAGCGAGACACAGTCTTGCGACCAGGGCTGATACCGTGGGCGCGCAACACATTCGGTTCTGAGCGTTGGACCTTTCAGCAAGACTCGGCACCATCGCACAGAGCAATTGGAACGCAAAATTGGTTGAAAGCAAACGTTCCAGTGCTGATCGACCGAGATATGTGGCCGTCGTCATCGCCCGACTTGAATCCGCTGGACTTTTGTATTTGGGGTGTTTTACAGGCCCGGGCCTGTGCTAAAAAACACACTTCGGTGGAAGTGCTCAAAGTTACTCTTACGTGAGAATGGAATTGTTTGAGTGACGACGTCGTTCGAGCAGCCTGCGCTTCTTTCAGGAAGAGATTTCAGCTTGTAGTAAAGGCTAAAGGCGGTTTTAACCCTTCGGAATAAGTCATAGTAAAACTTTGAACTTTCTATTTTCACATGGCAAAGGTGTATAAATAAATATTGAAAATTAACAGAAATATTTCATTTTCACATACGGACAGTTCAATCGCCGCACCCGGTAGAATCATTTTTTTTTGTTGTTGTAAATTTTGACGTTCCAAAGTGCCTTTTATGTGCCTATTTGAAATAAATGATTTGACTTTGAAATTAAGACCTTCCTGATTAAATGGTATCATAAAGGCGTAATTATACTTGTTCGGTTAAACACTTTCGGATGCCTACGGAATACAGGCACACATGCATAGGCATATAGTCGCATTTGGTAAAAAGTGAATTTGTCAATTCTTCATACGCAACTATCGTGTCGGATGGCCATATCCGTCTAAGGTTTTCAAATACCCCAATACGGAAACCCAGTATTACTTCGCCAGTATTCGTGGATGTGGGTCACATTACCTGGGATACGCGTTGCTCACAGAGTCTTGCATCCTCAGCAGCACTCTGCCGCGGTGCCTACTGGCCGCTAGCAGTCGGAAGGCACGCGCAGCTTCGTGCGGCGCGTACGACACGCGGGACAGAGGACGCACGTAACCGCGACTAATACCATCACTCAAAATCATCTGCAGATACTTCATGTCATCAATTTTTTGTTCCGTGAATAGAGACGAAAAGTCACTCGCGACGTATGACCTCCCTTTAGTCATGAAAAACATTCCAAGTTCGTATTCTTCACCGTCCTGAAGTTGAACAGTGTCGACGAAGACTCCAAAAGATCTTAGGCATTTGAGAGAGGTCTGAAAAACAAAAATTACGGTACCATTATTTTATTTTATTCTATTTTACTTAATTTGTTATTCGTTTATTTAATATTTTTGTTAAATATAAAAACTTACACTCTTAAGTTGTCCTTTAACGCAACTTATGATAACTTCACAACCTTTTCCTTTTGTTGCTAATAAAACATTATTTGAAAAGCTGCTGTCGCGGGAGTTTCCAATATTTTCATCTGGAAATGAGACTTTTTTTAAGTATACAAGGTCAAACCCATGCGCCGTACTATAAAAAAAGGCATACAGCTATCTAACGCACTGGAACAATGATGGCTGTTAAGGGCTTGAGTTTTACTGCGATTTTGTTGGCTTGCCGGTAAAAATCACTAGTGTACCCTGTCAAGACCATGATATTGTGAGCCGCTATTCCGAATAAAACCACAATTATCATTAATGCAAGCTTATGGCTCGCCCGTCTAACACGGGCCCAGATCATCATAATTAAGTATCGACATTCCCTACCTTTTAACTCAGGGTACAGTTTCTGCAAAAAAATCTTTTTCCGTAAATCGCTGACTGTTGTGAACACTGTGCACCCGTGAGCGAGCGCAACGGCAATGGCCGCCTGCCCCAATGCGCCTGTGCCTCCGTGCACAAGCACGTCATTACCAGGTAACATTCTACCCTTGAATATCTAATAACAGATCAATTTAAATATATAGTTAGTAGGAAGGGATAATTGGGTTAAGATTTAAAGCGGCTGGATTTGGCCATTTTTGTATCTAACTACGTAAACTTACGAGACAGTAGAGTGCATGTGCGTAGGCGAGTGGCACAGTGGCAGCGTCCTCCAGGCTCCAGTGCGCCGGCACCGGCCACAGCAGCTCCGGCTGCGCGCGCACCACGCTGGCGGCCGCGCCGCCGCGCACCAGCCCCATAACGCGCTCACCACTGTAATATAAGCATCACGCTTGTATTTCTTAAAGTTTAGGCAGAGCTGCAAGTATACCCAAATTTCGCCAGTGACGTTTAAGTCCCACTCTTGTTCCCCATACAGGTTAATTTGTTATTCGTCATATTTCTCCCAGGAAATGAAAGTGTGACTTATTTAAAACTATTAAGCAATATACAGTCTAGGTGAAAATCCATGGGACAGGAGTAAACTCAAGATAAGTGTGCTTTTGAAAATTTCTATGAATTTATTGTAAAATATTAATTATCAGAAATCAGAATTGTGACTAATTCGATTTTTGGACCCACCAACAGCTGTTTTTACATTATCTGTGGAAGCACGCTCTATGTAATAAAAAGCATTACAAAAATATTACATTCTTTAAAAAAAAAAACTAAATAAACACTTGCCTGTCAGTGGTGCCACTGTAGTCCATGCCGTACACATTGAAGTCGCACGGCGTCACGCCAACCGCACTCTTCTCATCGGAAGTGCAGAGCCCGGTGTAATGAACCTGATAATACGGACAACCAATACAACAATTTTGTGATGCCATAGCACATCCCAACCCATTGCAAATAGAAAAAAAAACAACTTAAAAAAAAAAAAGGTGGCAATAGCAAGTGGTGGTGACGATAGCAGGGGTCATAAAGAGAGTATTAAGGAAGTATGGTAGTGAGCAGTTACTTTATACATACCGTTACCGCCAAATCAGACTGCCGTAACTGAGGAGCCTCTACCCAGTGCAGGGACTCAAGATCTCCAATTTGTGAACATTGTAGTATTACATGATTCTTTAAACCTCCTTGTTGCTGCACGCCACCTGAGCTTTTCTGTAAAAATTGGGTAGGTTTTATCAGGGATGCAGCCGCAATGGAGTATGTGAAACGTCTTGTGTGTGCTAAAGAGTGTGTAATAAGCACTAGCTTGTATTCTACAGTACAGGCCCTGACATAGAAGATCAAAGAAATAAATAATTATGCACAATTAACATTTATTACATATTTTATTCAATCATATGCTTACTTAAACTAGTTTCTTATCGGCTAAAGTCAAAGTCAAATCATTTATTTCAAATAGGCACATAAAAGACACTTTTGAACGTCAACATTTACAAAAAAATAGAATTGATTCTAGTTGCCCCTTCCAAAAGGTAGTTTCGTATGGAGAAGAATGGGCAAGAAACTCCACCGTTACTCTTTTAAAAATGTTTTACAATGTTATGTATAAATTAATTATATAATTATATGTGAAGATGATGCACATATAATAAAATTACTATACCACAATAGGTAAAAATAATTAAATATAGCGCAATGACAGGTAAATTAATTATGAAATAGATTCGTACATGTTGCTCACATATTTACAAATATTGAAATATAAATGAGTTTTCTAAAATTTCACAAGTAATAATTTAGTGTGTGAGTTAGAGTAGTTAAATAATGTAAAAATGAGTTCCTAACTTTGACAAACCGTCCTTAAAGCAAATAAAAGCTAATAATAAGCTAATGTGAAAACGTGTTGATAAAATACTTTAAAACAAGCTGCCATGGAGTTTCTTATCCTTCTTCTCCATGAAGACCTAGTTTTATATAATAGATTTCATAATAGATAATAGCTTTCTTATTAACGTTACCAATATTTATTGACAAGCCTAGTTGAAATAATGGCTAGTCTTGTCTTTCTGTGCTTTTCTTCACAAAACCCTTTCCCTACAAAACATATTCATGGATACTTTCTTACATGTTAAATACCTAGTAACCATTCTGACACTCAAAATTTACTAATTAAGTGGATAAAGGTATGGCCTTTAAATGTAGCCTTTCATCCACTTTCTAAAAAATGCATTGTACTGTGCGCGATTACAGAGCTATTCACGCCAGTGACATATGCACTAACTAATAATGGCTTCTATCCTCTAAATTATTGTAATAAAATAATGCCCGTAGGTGCGTTACTTCCATAGTGATCTTGCCATAACATATTTCGTTAGGTACTTGGTTTTTGCAAGTGTCCCCTACTGACCGAAATGAAAGACGTTTTATGTAAAAAAAAACAATATAAGCATAAGTACTAAGATGTAATAATAAAAAGTCAGATAAAGGACTTAATGGAGGAATTAATTCCGCCGGGGCAAGGTATTTAGTTTTGTACGTATTATGAACTTTTGCAGCAAGAGTTTTCGCTACACATAGTGGCAGTGACTAGAATAGGTAAGTAAATAAACATAAATAACTCTTTTAATTTATCTAGCACCTAAAATACAGTTAGGTCAAAAAAACGTTTAAGAACTAATGTTTCCCAAGAAAAAAGTAAAAACTACAATGAAAATGTAAATCTAAAAAATCCACTTACGTTTGCGCTGCTAACCCTTGAAGGTGGTACAACCAGGTCTACCCTTGTTGCGTCTTGACTAACGGGAGGGAGATTGCGGTATTTAATATTCTGTAGAGTAACTCCACCACACCTGAATCATTATAAATGTATAATTTATTTAGTTCTGCTAGACACAATTTTAAACAAGTGCTAAACAATAAGTGAAACGTTCATGAAGATATACACGGTGACATTTGGATCACAGTTTTGCTAGAACAAAAGTTGTTCAGACCATGGTCTACTACCATTCTATAGCATCAAATATGTTATTAAAACAAACTAAACTAGGCGTTCCCAAATTAGTCTTATGTTGGTCAATCGGGTACAAACATTAACCGTAACATCAAAGTACTCATCGCGGGAGCGATATGGCATTTATGATAGCAAAAGCGTTATGAGGAGTCCACGTGGACTACAAGCTACAAGCAAGGATGTCCGGCCAATGCGGGCCGAAATGCAAATAAATTATTAATGACATGTAAATCGTGTGAAGTATCGCTCCGCCCATTTCTTCTGTTGAATGCCGCGAGCCGCTCGAGCCACCCGGGCAGTCTACCGAAATCTCTTGAGCGAGCGACGCGTATGCATCCGAAGTATTTACGTCACAGGCACGCATCGCGCGTTTTTGGTGAAAATGAGTTCTAACTATAATTCTAGTGTGGAGTGGTTGGTTATCGTGCGTTTTAACTCAATTGCTGGTGACAATCTGGTGAAAGCTAGGCGCATGTACTCTCAACCAAAATTGGAGTCAATGTTGTCTTGGTGCACACGGAGCAAACCCGGTTTTGTGGTAAGTTTTGTTTTTGTCATACATACACACATACATAAACTCACGCCTTCTTCCCATGGGGGTAGGCAGAAACTACAGAACGCCACCTGCTACGATCCAATCCAATAAATAAGTAATACCTAATAATGTCACGTTAGATACAATAGGTCCCCGTACCTAGAACTACAGGAAAGAATTAAAACCATGTCTGATAGTACCTACCGTAAGTTCGCACCTGGAACGAAATTATAAAATTAGAGGTCAGCCACCTCTGGGCACGCCACAATTGCGGCGGTAAGTCCCCTCTTTGAGGAGTGGCTTAACAGGCGCCACGGCGTCCTCACCTTCCGCCTGACGCAGGTCCTCACCGGACATGGCTGTTTCGGGAGGTTCCTGTTTCGGATAAGGCGGGAGGAAACGCCCGGGTGTTGGCATTGTGTGGATCGACCGGAGGACACGGTGGAGCATACGGTGGAGGTCTTCCCAGCTTGGGTGGAGCACCGCCGTGTCCTCGTGGCGGCGATCGGCGGCGGCGATCTCTCGCGTCTGGCCCTGGTACAGGCCATGGTACGGAGCGAGAGGGAATGGGAAGCCGTCACCTCCTTCTGCGAAGCAGTAATGCTCGCGAAGGAGGAGGCAGAGCGCGTGAGGGTGCGGCAATCGTTGCGCCCTCACGCCCCTAGTCGCCGCAGGAGGAGACACCCTGGGCATCGGGAGTCAATTGCCGACTCCCGGCCACCGTAGGCGCGGGCTTGCGGATGGCGAGCAATGGGCAGCTCGCCATCCGGTAAGGACCAGGCCCGGGTCGACGGCGCGTCGTGTTCCACGCGCGCCTCAAAGAGATGTCAGCATCATTGAAGGGGTCCAATAGGGCCGATGCCTGCTGGGGTCGCGGATTGTTCGAAAGAGTTACCGTGGCCCTGGCGCACAGGCAACTGAAGGAACACGGGTGGGTTTTAGTCAGTAAGAGTCTGACACGCCCTTCCGCTCCGCCCAGAGCGGGAAAGGTCATTTGATGATTTCCCACCCAAAAAAAAAAAAAAAAAACCACCTAGCCACGCCGTCGGTACGGTGCGTAGCCTGCGTCGTGTAATCATGCATTGCCAGAAAATACCTAAGTACCGTAGTTTACCATAGTTAAAGTCATACCAAGCCATAAAAATCTGTTTTAAAGTAGCCACTTATCAGTGATAAAATACCTACCGAAGTTAACTTTTAACTTCGGTATTCTAGCAAGACGTACAAAAATAAGTTCTTACTAAATTTCGTTTATGGAGGTTTCATTTCCCTTTAAACAATGCTGTGTACTTTGAGACTTTTATCACGAAAAATTATCGTCCGTAAACCTACTTTTTTTTATTGGATGCTATAGAATGGTAGTAGACCATGGTTTGTACAACGTTTGTTCTAGCAAAACTGTGATTAAAATGTCACCGTGTATATTGATGAACACAATGTCAGTAGTTTCCAATAAATGCTGCTGTCTGTTCAAAAAAACTATAATTAATCCGAAACGTCCGGAGAGCGCATGTGAGAGAGGAAATTGCGTAGAGTACACCTGTGTTTGCACACACATTTGTACTAGAATGTTTCCGTAGTTGGCTAGTTTCCGTTGAAATTGGCTGCCGTGACTGAAAGTCGATCTGGAGAAAATTGGTGTAATATGTAAATTTATTCACCTTGTAAGATCATAGACATCAGAAAAGTAAGCATTCACAACAGTCTTCCCGTTCAAGTTGTAGGCATCTTGAAGATGGCTAGTGGTATCAATGTCTAATCTCCGGATTTGTGTAGGCAGGGATACTGCATCGTGGGGTTGTCGCAACATGTTCAGCTGCAGCAAGCCGTCGATGAACGTGACCCAGTTATCGCGCCATACCAGCGCTGCCTGGCTCAAAGATCCGCTCGCGGCCTCGACGCTTACGAAGTCACCGCTACAAGATAGGTACATCGAATAAGCTTTATTGGATTCCAAAAGAATAACACTGAGACAAGGCAAAATATACGGAATTCTTTCGTAAAATTGTATAAAACTCTCAGCAGCTTCGTTTAGTATAAAATGCAGCCCATGGCAATACAATGGAACACATACGCTCGGATGTATGGTCTGATGTTTATTGACATGGATGAGTACTATAAGTAGCCCAACTGCACATACGTAGCTTTATATTCTCGTTTGAGGAGAATGGGCCGAAAAGGAAAGTACCATCTCCATCGTGTGATTGTGCTTAAGTAGCTAATAGCTACCATTTCCGTGCGCAGCTTATGTTGTAGTGGAAAGGTGAGACACTCGCAGCCAGATAAAAGCAAAACGTGTAGTAACAACAGTGGAACGTTTTAAACCAACTGCCCCAGAAAGAGGTAGTGTTGATTTTTTTTTATTATGAAATTATCAATAACAATCTTGCGCTAGCAGAACTTGTAGTGTTTGGTTCACCAAGATACAGACTGTACAGGTTGTGTTTGGGACCCGCTGTTAAATCTGCCTAAGTTTTTTGCTGGTTAGAATTTTATGCCATGTTACTTGTATGTTTGTGCACTATGTTTAATAAATGAATTTGAATTTGCTATCTTATTAAGACTAACCTGTAATTATAGTCCCTGTCTTGCAGCAGTTGGTAAATATCTTGTGAACTGAGCACCATGTCAGTATCATTCGTTTTTATCAAGTTTTCGTGCAAACCACTTTGAATGTATCCTGATGCCACTCTGTAATTCTCATTCAAGATCTGTTGGAGATAAATTGGTCATAAAATCACGCCTGTGTTCCCTGAAATACTTGGCAGAAGTGTCGGTAAACTAAACACATACTGCACAAGTCATGTTTGAGTCTCATGAAACAGGGGTTGAGCCTATTGGTCATAAACTGCTACTGAAAGATTCTAGAAAAACCCAATAACACTTTGCCAGACCTAGAATTCAAACCCTATGCCCAGCAGTTGCACTTTTTGAATAGTGCGCAATAAAACTTCCATCAAACTTTTGCGTAATACAATGAATATCTTCTAAATCTGTGAAGTATCCGTTTATATGATGTATAGCAGGGCTGATATCACGATTTAATCACAGGAGTCACAAGCTAAAGTCAGACCAAGCAAAGTCCTAGTCGAGGGTACGCTTTACCTTCAACGTCCCGCCAATCATGCTGACTGACAGTTGACGTTTTTGTGACGGCTACCCGAATACACTCCTACCAACTTATCTGTGATATGGTGAAAATTGGAACTATGGCCGTCATGTTGAAATGTCATTCGTTTGTCAGTGTATACTACGTTCGGGTTCTCTGGTTGTTTAGTCGTGATATTGCTGAATGTACAAAGTTAAATATGCCGAAATCTATTAAAAGTGATGCTCGAAACATTTTTCTAAAGGTTAAAACCTTTTTTGAAGAAGAAACTCGGGCGGGGTCTCCGATTATTCCATTTAATAAAATATACAAACGAATTTCGGCAGCGACAGATTAGTTTTGTCAACTTTCTTATTATAAATTACCCGATACTTAACAAATTATTGAAGTCCACGAAATAATCGTTTCTATTCTTGCTGCAGGTTAGCGTAACGGTAACGTACATCTGTTAGGTAATCTGCTAAGTGAGTGAGTCAACTAACCTGCCAGATTTCAAATTTCTACTAACATTTATTTTATTATCTTATATTTCAGGTGTGAGTCAAGGACTAATTTCAAAATTAGTTAAGGAAAGGCACGCAGCAGAAGAAACTGGTACAAAAATTCGGACACCAGGCAAGGAGAGAAAACGTAAAAGTGGATTTGAGTATGTTGATAATTTTGACATGAGAATTATACGGAGGAAAGAACATGAATTTTATTCTGCTAAAAAAGAGGTCCCTACTGTTAAAAAGCTTCTGGGGGTCTTAAAGACAGATATAAATTACACAGGACAGCGAGAGAGTCTGCGAAACCTGCTTCACAAGGTGGGATTTCGTTTTAAAAAATCTCAACCCAATCGGAAGGTTCTTATGGAGCGTAATGAAATATCAGCTTGGAGAGCTAAGTACTTGCATGCAGTAGATAAAAATAATAAATCTCACAAGCCCCGGCCCATAATTTATTTAGATGAGACCTATATTCACTCTTCGCATACATCGGGTAAATGTTGGCAAGGAGAGGGTGAAGACGGAGTATTGGAGCCTGTATCGAAAGGGCAAAGATATATTATTGTTCATGCGGGAGGAGATATTGGATTTGTTACAAATGCACTAACACAAAAACAAACACAAAAACACACAAAACATACACAAAAAAAAAGCAAAAAGTGGTGATTATCATGACGAGATGAATAGTACCAACTTTATAAAGTGGGTTATTGAAAAACTTGTGCCTAATTTACGAGAGCCATCCATAATAGTGATGGATAATGCTCCTTATCACCGTATTTGTGTGAATAAAGTCCCAAATACGAATTCCTTAAAAAAAGATATGCAATTATGGTTGACCCAAAATAAAATTGACTACGGAGAGAATTTGACTAAACCTCAGCTTTTAGAAATAATTAAGAGAAACAAGCTTGAACCTGTATATGAGATTGAAAAAAATTTAGAAGACAATAGACACAAATGCTTATATTTATCACCTTATCACTGTGATCTCAATCCCATTGAACTCATATGGAGCACAATGAAAAGAAAAGTTGCTGATGTAAATATTGAGCACAAAAATGCTGAACTTCCCTGCCTAGTTAGAGAAGGTTTTGATGCTATTACAGTTCATGAGTGGGCACAGCATTGTAAACACGTTCGCAGGTTAGAAGGAGAATACTTAAAACATGATTTGTATTTATGTAGATAAACCTTTTATTATAGAAGTGGTAAGTGACACTGAAACCAAAAGCGATAGTGATAATGATGATAGTGGTACGGAAATAAGCGGAGTATGGCCTCACAACCAGGATGAAGTTGTGTATGCAGGTTCATCTAAAGATCACAATTACTGTAAACCTGGTTTTCAATAAATTATGTAAAGCAATTTGTTTTTTTTTATTACACTACACTACCACTAGCCGCTGGGACGCTTTTGGTATCAAAAGAATACCAGACTTTTCTAACACTAAATTGTACTCACGCGCTTAGGTATTCCCACTAAATTGTACACGTCATCTGACGCGTCGGCTCGCGCGTCGAGTGTTTGTAAACAAACCCGATAAGCGGTGTCATTTCTTGGTATTCTGCGACTGTTGTATTTTTTAATGAATGCTAGTGAGTAGGGCTATATTAAAGTGTGCGTTGTATTTGAATATACGATGTTTACGTTTGTAGACGACTGTTTAAGATGAATAAAGACACTTTTTTCACAGATTCCAACAAGATTTTTTCTAATAAGAAAAACAGGGGTTGTTCTATATGTTTTATGGTTTACAAAACATGGTGTGTTAGTTCTTCATACGAAACATGAATAAAACCACTTACCACAGTACAATATTAATTATTTAAAATCATCCAAAGTTGAGACTCACGACGGGTTGCTCGTTCAATGACAGCGAAAATGATATTTTTTAATGTCATAGACTAATTCCTTCTAGGGTTGTCATATCTCAAACGGTTCGGAAACAGATAACGTATGAAACTAAATCCATGGAATTGGAAAGTACCGCTTAATAGTGGTGATACAAGGATAAACAAGGATGAAAATAAAACCAAAAAAAATTGGTATGACTTTCACACCATGGGCGCAAAACTTTGAAAACGTTTTGGTAGGAAATTCACACCGTGGGCGCATTGCGGTGACCTCACATTGGGATCAAAAGCGTCCCAGCGGCTAGGTACGAGTACCACTGATAATTATAATTAGTCAAATCTGGTGTTAGGGGTTAGGTATGGTCATAACTAAATGCTAGACATCCAGGTACCTCTTGCAGGGTAGTGTACCTACTTAACTTCGCATTAAATGAAAGTTGTATCCCCCCCGTGGAACATTTTATCTGCTGAATTTCCACTTCATTGGATTACTTTTTAGATAAAACCATTGTTTATTGCTGAGGGACTACTCGTAAACTGTTAGCGCCTACGTAACTGTAAATTATCAAATTATTTTTATTTATTTTATTATTTTTATATAGGTATCATTGTTTTTAATTTGTAAAAACTGTAATTCTTATTAAACGATTATGTCTAATGTGAAATTTCCTTCTTGAAAACTTACTCAAATTTGGGCACCTTATATTAATTAGCAACACTGAATCGACGGTGCCGTCCTCTTTCAGTTCACAGATAAGTTGGTAGGACTCTACCTGTGTGTGAAAACAATGTTTACATATCTATTAAATAGACACTACAATTTGTATACCTCAAACTTTCCGGTTCCCCTGTGCAGTGATACGCTGAGCCTCAGCGATCGCTGGTTGTGCATCGTGGGCTGAGCGTACAGGTGCACGTCATGGAAATTCACCGGCTCCTGACGCTTGGCAACCCCTGAGTGCATCGCGAGGGTGTCCCATGCCGCCATTAGGGCAGCTGCGAAGGGGTAGCACTGTTTCTCTGGAATTCACGGGGATATTGGATGTTCTACATCCATTATTCTTACATGCAATGCTAAATGCTAGTTCGTGATGGTAAGTGATCACCGCCATCAATGGATATTCATATCTGCAATACCAAAGGCATTTCTATGCGTTGCAATCCTAAACAACAAACCTGAAATGTCTCATGAGCACACACTAGCACACTTATATTATCCAAATCAGAACGGAGTACAGTAACGCTGCTTAAAAAGGCCAAGGTATGGACTTTCATCTACAGTTCGTACTCAGATGGTAGAAGAAGAATCCGGTTAGTTATGTTAATTAGTTCACATACGGAAAAGTTTTTTTGTAGACAATGTAGCACTTATGTATGGTACACATCTCATCCTAACACATGGACAATAAAACAGGCATATTATTTATGTTTATGTCCCAACTCCAAACAGTGAGAGCATTAACAAATTATATTCAGGTACCTCTAACAACGTGACCTTGTAGGTAGCTGTACTCATCATCATAAATGGTCTTCAGGAACTGGCAAGCTGCAGCCACACGCATCTCTCCACCGACAAAATATATAACGTTCCTATAAGGAAATATAAAAAAAGCGAATGTTCAATGATGAATAATATTTTAGTATCGGCCTGTAATAGTCTCACGGCAAGCCAAATGCCTCTCCTGTCGTCAATAGAGGGATAGATAATTGATTATTATGAATTTTTATTTAGTGTTGGTGATAACTCCAGGTTTCTCAGTGTAAGCTTCAGTCACGTATCTATCCAACATATCGACAGATCCTTTCGGGAACGACGAACCTGTTGGCTACTGGCCATATCAATGAGGAGTTGCTCCTTAGTATCAGGGGACCCGTTCGTACATCCATTTTGAGAGGCAGACATGATGGAGTTGGTGTGTATAATATTATGTTTATTAATTTTAGCTCTCAAAATGGATGTAAGAACTTTATAGACCGTCGGTAAACACGTGATTGGCCTATAATTTATGTGGTGCCACCTGATTTATGGAGCAGGTGTGTAACTCCTATCTTTAGGAACTGGGGTAGCGAACCAGACTCCAAAGCAGTCTGGTACTGAGCCGCCAAGCGAGCGTGCGACCTTACAAACCATATTTTGTTCCAAAAGTTTTGCAGTCCGTCCGTTACTTTAGTTACTTTTATAGTATCATGTTTTACGGTATTCTGCTGTGGGGACGGGCTGCAGATATTGATTCTATCTTTATTCTGCAAAAGAGGGCTTTCAGAGCCATCTACAACCTCCGCAAACGCAAATCTTTAGGGGAACTGTTTAAACAAATTAACATCATGACGGTACCTTGTCAATATAGATTTGAAAACATTATGTATGTTCGAAAAATCTACATTTGTTTAGTATGATATGTGACAGGCATAATTTCAACACTAGAAATAGGAACAAATTAGATCAACCACATTTTAGGCTGTCTAAAGTACATACTTCTTTTATGGGGTACTGTGTAAAATTTTATAATAAATAACCACTCGATGTTCTTTAAGTAAATGAGAAGAAATTTAAAACATGTATTAAACGTACACTATGTAGACAAGCATATTAAAAGTTCAATGATTATATCGTAGTTTTGAGAACAGCGCCATCTAACTACATCGTCAGGAGGCGCGATGAAGAACAACTAATGAACATACACAACTGTCATGCGCCTACGTCACTCGTCGCGCTGAATAGTTCATCGGACCCCCGCGAAGAGGCGCTGACTCAAGCCTATATAACCACAGGACGACGCCGGCTCCGCCCTTTTTTCCTCGCCTCCACTGCCTAGACCCCACTTGTCATAATCTTTGATCATTGTTTCTAAAACCATTGTATTTAATAGTAAAATAAATTTCTGTAATATCAAGAGAAATAAATCATTCATTTTGGTTGCCCACATCCCGAAAACGTTAAAGAACCACTAAGAGTTAAGGCCACAACTTAACATTGGTCCTGACGAGCCGAATCTTCTGATCACCACGTTGTCAGAGGAAGCCTTCAAGGGGTGCCTGGCAATCCTTTCTTCTTCCCTTTTCATTCTGTTTGTGCTAAAATCGTGCTTTTGTGTATACAGGAACGAATCCATAGACATCGTGCGCGCTTTGTTGACCGGCACTTCGTGCTACAGAAAAAACGTGAGTACCCTCTCTTTCCATAAATTGCCATCATGACTTTGCCTGAGGATATAAAAAAACTAGCAGATTTTAAAAAGAAACGAGGTACCATTAAAGGTATGCTCACACAATTCGAAAAATGTGTACATTTGTTGGTTGGTAACGAAATTAATCCTAAACAGAAGGTAGAACTAGAATTGCGCATAAAATCTGCTCAAGGTTTACTGCAGGAATTTAGTAAAGTTCAATCGTTAATCGAGGAATTAGTGCCAGAAAAGGACATGCCAGAACAATTAGAGTACAGAGAGTCTTTTGATAATTCTTACTATAGTTCTGTTGCTGAGGCTAATTGTTTAATAAATAATAGTAAGGATTATTGTGACAAACACAAGTGCAATTCCAATACGTTAGAACATAACTGCAATTATTCCAATAGTTTTGTAAAATTGCCAAATATTTCACTTCCCAATTTTGACGGTAGCTACGATAATTGGTTGGAATTTAGAGATACGTTTTTATCAATGATTCACAATTCTAAGCAACTTGATAATATTCAAAAATTCCATTACTTAAGATCATCTCTGTCTGGAAATGCGTTGCAAGTTATTAAGTCTCTTGAATTTTCTTCTGATAATTATAGTGTCGCTTGGGAATTGATCGAGAATAGATTCAATAATAATAAGTTGTTGATACACAATCACGTCAAATCGTTATTCACAATGTCAATGTCAATCGGGTAGTACATCAGACCCTACTAATTATAGACCTATTTCAGTACTACCTACCTTTAGTAAAATTTTTGAAAAACTTATTTTGAATCAAATGCAAGGATTTTTTAATAATCACAAATTACTGCATAACAAACAGTTCGGTTTTACGAGGGGTCGTTCGACTACTGATGCCGGAGTTGAACTTTTAGGACATGTTTATGATGCATGGGAGGACAAGCATTGATCAGGAAACTGCACCACTACGGAATCCGAAACGCCTCTCTGGATCTTGTTACTTCTTACTTGAGTGATAGGATTCAGAGAGTTGATGTTAATGGAAAAGGATCACCCGGATCGGTAGTAAGAATGGGGGTCCCCCAGGGCTCAATTCTTGGGCCATTTTTATTTCTTATTTATATAAATGACTTGCCTTACCTCATAAAGGATAAACATGATATAGTGTTATTTGCAGACGACACTTCACTTTTATTTAAACTGAAACGTCAGCAGCTGATTACTGACAATGTAAATAGCGCCCTTGCAATAGTAGTTAACTGGTTTAATGTTAATAACCTACTTCATCAATAATCTAATAATCTTCATTAATAATCTACTCATGTTAGACAAGTAGAAACTAGTGTTCTCATAAAGGGTGAAGTGCTGAAACCCGAAAATACCACAGTTTTCTTAGGCATAACTTTGGATACCAAGCTTCAATGGGGCCCCCACATAGATAAATTGTCAAAAAAGCTTAGCTCTGCAGCATACGCCGTTAGAAAAATTCGTGGTTTAACTGATTTAGAGACAGCCCGTTTAGTATACTTTAGTTATTTTCATAGTGAGATGTCGTACGGTATTCTGTTGTGGGGAAATGCCGCCGATATCCAGACAATTTTCGTTTTACAAAAAAGGGCAATTCGTTCTATCTATAAATTAAGTCCCAGACACTCCCTCAGAGATAAATTTTAAGAGATTAATATAATTACTGTGCCTTCTCAGTATATTTATGAAAATCTTTTGTATGCACATAAAAATATTAATCTGTTTAAAAAATACAGTGATATCCACAATATAAATACTAGAAACAAACACAAATTTATTGTTCCTACAACCAGGCTCAAGAAAATAGGTGGCTCGTTTAGATGCCAATGTATACGTTTTTATAATAAACTTCCTAGCCACATTCAAGATCTAAGCTTTAATAAATTCAAATCTTTTATAAAACGGAAACTATGCCAGAAAGCCTATTATACTGTGAAAGACTATATTGAGGACAAAAAGGCTTGGGATTGAGCTGCTCCAATAAATTTACACGGTGAATGTTGATTTTAATTTGCTAGCTATTTTAGACATGAATATTTACTGTAAAAAGTATTATATTATTTTCATTATTGAGAATATGAGGACGATGTGTGTCATTGTTTCAGTTATATTCTTGATCTGGCAGTTTAAGTAGTTTATGCGGCCTACCCAAATGTCCTTTCTTTGGTATTGTTCGTCGAATCGTTGAGCTCCTTAAGTTCTGAGTTGAGCTGCACGATTACTGACAAATGCGTGCACTGACTGGACAGGTCCACTCAATCTGTGTGGTTCTTTCCTCAAAAGACCATTTCAGATACCAATCTACATGGTCTTCACATGATCTGACCAAGATTATGTCTGGACTTTAAAAGAGACTGTGACCTCTGAGTTTGTTTCGGCCTTTCTTCTCAGAGTAGTCAGATAGGAAACGCCGACCTCATCTAGTTTAAAAATATGATTGACGTGTAAAAGTGTTTGTACAAACCTACTTACAGAAATAAAATCATTTATCATTTATCAACCATAACTAAAGAATCGCCTGCCCAAATTAGGAAACTAATAGATACGGTACTTAAAAATTTACGAGCTTTAAAAACACTTGGTGAGCCTACAGAATCATGGGACACCTTGCTGAGTTATATCATAACTTCAAAATTGGATGTAACTATTGAAAAAGAATGGGAACAGTTTAAAAATACTAGTGCTAGAAATTCTGAGAAAACATTTAATTTAGATTCACTCATACAGTTTTTAAAACATAAGGCTGATACTTTAGAAATGGTTAAAGTCAATAGTACTTCTCATGCAGTTAGTCATAATTCTGTTAAAAAACAATCGCAGAGTTTTGTTTCTACTCAAAACAATAAAAAGTTTTTCAAGCGCACCCGCACTTGTGTTAAATGTAAGGGAAAACATTCTTTGTATGGTTGTCAACAATTTTTGGATTTAAGCTCACAAGATAAGCTTCAATTCGTTAAAAATAAGAATCTCTGTATTAATTGTTTATGGACGGGGCATTCAGTAAATGAATGTCGAGCAGGCCCTTGCAAGCAATGCTGTGGCAAACATAATAGTCTTTTACACAATGAATTTAATAGGGATGATGCTGTGCCTTCTGTAGTTCAAGCGAATCAATCTACAGAAGATTCACAAGATTTGTCGCAACATAGTTCGTCGTCAGTAGTTCAGACTTTTCACACAGTCGATAATTCACACAATAACAGTTGTAAAAGTTTATTAAGTAAACACGCATTACAACCTGTTTTGCTGTCGACAGCTTTGGTAGAAATCATTGGTAAAGACAATAAATATTATAAGGCTCGTGCATTATTGGATAACGGCAGTCAACACTGTTTTATCACAGATTCACTATGTAGGAAATTAAACACACCACGTATACAGTCCACTTGTCAAATTAGCGGAATAGGACATTCAGTCACACAGACAGTTCATTCTAGCGAAATTAACATTAGATCGATATACGGCGATCATGATATTCACATTAAATGCCTGGTTTTACCTAGCATCACGTCGACTATACCGGCCACAAGTATAGACGTAAACAAGATATCTATACCTGAAGACATTAAGTTAGCTGATCCAACTTTCTGTACACCTTCACACATTGATTTATTGATCGGTGCAGATTGTTTCTGGGATTTATTGCTCAATGGTAAGATTCGTTTATCTTCCGGGCCTTATTTACTAAACACCAAATTGGGATGGCTAATTTCAGGTCCTCTAGGCACTGAATCATTACACACAAATAAAGTTCAGTGTCATTTTGTTCAAACTACACAATTAAACGACCAATTAAGAAACTTCTGGGAAATTGAAGAAATTCCTTATTCAGGTCAACATCTTTTTATAGAAGAAAGTTCATGCGAAAACCTTTTCACACAAACTACTAAGAGGCTAGATAATGGTCGGTTTTCGGTTCAAATTCCACTGAAGGAGTCAGCGGATGTGCTAGGCGATAGCTATCAAGTGGCTAAAACCAGATTTCTATCGTTGGAACGCAAACTTGAGCGTAATCCACAATACAAACACATGTATAGTGACTTCATGCGGGAGTACTTACGCTTAGGACACATGACTCGCATTGATAACGATCATAAGATGCCATGTTATTTTTTACCACATCACGGCGTTCTCCGTGAAGATAGCGTAACCACTAAATTACGCGTAGTGTTTGACGCTAGTCAAAAAACATCCACAGGGAAATCACTTAATGACATACAGTTTATTGGACCTGCATTGCAAAATGATTTATTTTCTATTATTCTACGTTTCCGTCAGTATAAGCACGTTGCGTGTGCAGACATTGAAAAGATGTTTCGACAAATTTTAGTTTTCGATAATCAAAGAAATTTGCAACTAATTCTGTGGCGCGAAAAACCATCGGATCCTCTTAGTGTGTACCATCTTAACACGGTAATGTACGGAACGGCATCGGCACCATACTTGTGTATTCGCTGTGTTAGGCAATTAGGATTAGAATGTACAGACGAATCAATTTCTCAGACTATCTTAGAGGATTTCTATGTCGACGATTTACTTACCGGAGCTGATTCAGAGGCACAACTATCATATATATGCGAAAAGGTAGCGGAAGTTTGTCAATCCGGTTGTTTTCCCCTAAGAAAGTGGATAACCAACTCGCCGAACATCATTGTAAACACAACACAAAATGATAATAGTTTGAAGTATTTGTCATTAGGTGAAAATGTATCTAGCAAAACATTAGGCCTTGACTGGTACAACAGCAAGGATGTTTCATTTTACGTCAAAAATAAATCATGATTTTTCTGATGTTACTAAACGTTCCATTTTATCTGCTGTTTCTCAAATTTGCGATCCTCTGGGATTATTGAGTCCAGTGGTTATAGTAGCCAAAGTTTTGCTACAAAAACTGTGGCTTACTAAAGTAGGTTGGGACGATGCTTTGTCTCAAGATATAATGTCGTATTGGAAAAAATTCGTTGAGTCAATATCGAATTTAAACAAATTGAGAATCCCTAGATTTGTTTTGTGTGATTCACCTACTGTGACTGAGCTACACATATTTACCGACGCGAGTCAAACTGCATACGGTGCTTGCGCATACATTCGCACTTGTAATGCCAATGGTGACGTCACAGTGAAGTTGCTTTGTGCGAAAAGTCGCGTAGCTCCGGTCAAACCTGTTAGTATTCCTCGCCTTGAGTTGTGTGGTGCACTTATAGGAGCGAGATTACTCGATAAAATTAAAAAATCACTCAGAGTTAAATTCAATAACATTTCCTTGTGGTCAGACTCCACAATAGTGTTGGGTTGGCTCAGAATGTGTCCTAATCAGCTCAAAACGTTTGTACAGAACCGTGTTGTGGAGATAAATGAGTTAACAAACAATGTCTGTTGGTTTCATGTCAGTGGAATAAAGAACCCAGCAGATTTGTTATCACGCGGTACAGGATTAGAGGAATTAAGTGCGTCACGTTTATGGTGGAACGGACCTTTATTTTTGCAGGATAAGGTAAATACTTGGTCAAACACACAAAACAACTTAGATCAGATACCCACACATATATTACCAGAACTAAAATCGAATATTGTTAGTGTACCAGCTTGTGTTATTAGTAAGGATAGCGTAATTAATTTTAAAAGATTCTCTTCATACAGTAGACTTCAATGCGCTTGCGCTTACGTGTACCGCTTTATAAATAATGCACGCAAAAAGGATCACACAAAACGTAATAACGGTTTATTATCAGTTGACGAGATAAAGAATGCAGAAACATTACTCATCAAACTGGTACAAATAGAATCGTTTCCTAACGAATTAAAAGCGTTGATAAATAAATCGCAAAATAAACAATCACGTAATTTATCCAGCTTAAACATATTTTTAGATAGCAACAACATAATACGTGTTGGAGGTAGATTGGGAAATTCTGATTTTACGTACGATAAAAAACACCCAATCTTGTTGTGTAGTAAACATCACTTTACCGTGTTGTTATTTAACTTTCAATATATAAAATTATTACACGCGGGACCACAACTACTCTTATCGCACGTCAGAGACACCTGGTGGCCGCTAGGTGGCAGGAATTTAGCAAAACAAGTTGTACATCGATGCATCATATGTTATCGAATGAAACCTATCACTTCACAACCAATTATGGGTAATTTACCTAACGAGCGATTGCAGCCCGGTTTTCCCTTTTTACGGTGTGGTGTAGACTACGCCGGCCCTATGTACATACTTAACCGTAAGGGTAGAGGGGCAAAATTGGAAAAGTGCTATTTATGTTTATTTATTTGTTTTTCAACTAAGGCTTTGCACTTGGAACTTGTTACTTCACTATCATCCGAAGGTTTTATTCTGGCATTAAAAAGATTTATTTCACGAAGAGGTAAACCTTTACAAATCTTCTCGGATAATAGTAGGAATTTCGTTGGTGCGGCTAGGGAATTTGCACATTTTTTAAATAACTGTTCTCATGAGATCGAAAACTTTAACACGGAGAATCAAATTCAATTTAAATTTATTCCTCCATATTTACCTCATTTTGGCGTTTGTGGGAAGCGGGGGCAAAATCCAGCAAGCACCATATTGTTCGTGTAATAGGCAATGCACATCTTAATTACGAGGAATTCAGCACGGTTTTAGCACAAATAGAAGCTGTCCTGAATTCCCGTCCCTTATATCCTCTATCTTCAGAACCTGATGACTTCACTCCTCTCACACCCGGGCACTTCTTGGTCGGGCGACCGCTGACAGCACCAGCAGAGGATGACGTCATGACAGTTGCCACACACTCACTGTCACGCTACCGGCGTATCGAGCAGCTCAGACAACATTTCTGGGCGCGATGGTCAACTGAATACGTTTCGGAGCTACAGAAGCGCTCTAAGTGGAAGGATACCAAGGCGGTTCTTTCACCAAACTCAGTAGTCCTGGTAAAGGAGGACAACTTATCGCCTCTAAAGTGGCGATTGGGTCGAATAATAACTATGTTCCCAGGCAAGGACGGCATTCCCAGGGTGGCTTCCATCCGCACTGCTACAGGTGTCATCGAGAGGGCCTTTTCCAAGATCTGCCCTCTTCCACTACCCAGGGACGACGCTGACGCTTCAGTCATGCCGGGGGCATTCCTGTCATCACAACATGGTAGATGTTGAGAGCAAGGTTGAAGCTCTCAAAGCGGCGGAGGATGTTGAGAACAGCGCCATCTAACTACATCGTCAGGAGGCGCGATGAAGAACAACTAATGAACATACACAACTGTCATGCGCCTACGTCACTCGTCGCGCTGAATAGTTCATCGGACCCCCGCGAAGAGGCGCTGACTCAAGCCTATATAACCACAGGACGACGCCGGCTCCGCCCTTTTTTCCTCGCCTCCACTGCCTAGACCCCACTTGTCATAATCTTTGATCATTGTTTCTAAAACCATTGTATTTAATAGTAAAATAAATTTCTGTAATATCAAGAGAAATAAATCATTCATTTTGGTTGCCCACATCCCGAAAACGTTAAAGAACCACTAAGAGTTAAGGCCACAACTTAACACGTAGATAAAAATGCTTGGCTTAAAGCTGTTCCTGCTCCACAGCAACTTCGACGCACTAGTTAAAATTTTATTGTTTGGAAGAGATACTTTTTTTTTATTTCTTATTTATTTTTTCTGACGTTGCGAACTTAATGTTTTTTTTATATATTAAATATGTTTTATTATTGAATACTCCAATAGATATTTTAATGATTGTCGTTTCTTTTTGGTAGTAAAATTTTATTCATCGCTCAAATACATAGCAAACTATAGTTTTGTATAATTTAGAAGCATTTTTGAAATTTTGTAAATATGAGTACCATGGATTCGTTTATTATGTCATTATTATGTATGTTGACTTGAAAGCATGGCAGTTGAGACTATGTCATGCTCACTTAAATATCTCACTGGTGGTGGCGCGTGCGTTAGATCATTCGGTTCCCTACAAAATGGTTCAGATGGATGGTGCTGATCCACGCGTCATGTTCGTGAACGGGCGCCGTCAGTTGAGACTGGTCATCTCGTAACTGCGTAGGGTGCAGGAGGCTTATATATTGTTTTTTTTTAAATATATATATATATTTTTACTTAGTTCTCACATGTAGAAGCAACCAGAATAATGTACCCAGGATTTTGTAATATGTTGATTTAAAAAGAGTGTCTTTGGAGTTTCTTGGCCTTTCTTCTCCATAGAGATCTACGTTTTGGAAGGGGCAACTAGCTTCAACTTTCTAACTAACTGACCGACTCTTTGATAATTCAAAAGTGCCTGTGAATGGTTTAATTGAAATAAATGCTTTGAGTTTGAGTTTGAAATTAAATAGATGGACTTACCATGTTTCGCTGTGGTTCCATTCGACTAAATGTGACAGCATAGGTGTTTCCGTAGATACAGGGAACTCCACTTTCGGGTACAAACTTTGCACCTTTGGTGTGTATCCATGCATATACAAACTGTAGGAATAAAATAATTAATAACTCAGTTATTGTAATTCATAAATAGATGGTAAGAATAGCAGGTTAATTACGTAACACACTAACATTAAGAATGGGTTTCATTTTGACAGTTCAACAACATTCATTGCGTTATTTACGTTGTTGAGCAGACAAATTTTTCGAGCATGCATTTTTCGAGCAATGGATTAGCAATAGGCTTCAAAATGATTCAGATTGTGATAGATAGTGTGTTACGTAATTAGGGTGCAGGTGTCACAATATGGGCTGTCTGATCGCTAATGTGTTTTTTTAGGCCCCGCTTCCTTTTATGCTTTAGTTATTGTTCTGAGTGTTATAGCTCAGAATAATAACTAAAGCATAGAAGGAAGGCTAAAATAGCAACAGAACTCAATATATTTGGTTCATTTTGACTTATGGAGGCTGCTGATATGTAAGAGAAGGACACGCATACAAAAGACATTTCGAAATTTTGTAGGTTGTCACTTCTTTTATTCTGAATAATGATGTGACTCACGCACTTTCAACGTCGATAAATTTATCGATGATATGCATTAATTGCCAAAATGAATGTCTGTGATGGGATATATTAACATTTCTTGAAATATATAAGTTTTAGCAAAAATCATGAACAATGAGCACAGGTAGTTGTTATTCTTAAAATAAATCAACAGATTTTACGGGAAAAGTAAATTTATTTTAAACTTCGACTATTTGTTACAGCTTAAGCTCTAAGGTTAAAATGTAATGGACGACATTTTAAGTAGAATAGGTAGTTACAGTCGAAGTTGTTAAGTGCAGACCTAAATTAACCTGTAAGTCTGAAAATAAAAAAAAATAACAAGTAAGTATATGTAGTGGGTATAAAATTATGTTTGTATTTACAATAATAATGTCCAATCAGATATAGCTTTGATATTGTTTACAATAGCTACTCATTATTAAAAAAAAGTATAATGAGACGTTCATGGACCACGATGATAGACCACATGATGAAGTCAAGTCAAATAATTTATTACATTATACAGGATGGCAGAGACATCGACGTACAACCTGCTACATATTTATTACATGATTCTGAACCTCCCTGCGTTGAAATTAATGAACACGATTTGTGGTTGGGTTTTTAACAAATGGGATAAATCATTAATATATACTAAAAAGAGGAAAGGACCAATATCGAGCCTTGTGGTACAAGGCATATCAAGCTTACTTCCATCTGCCTGTTAAAAATCAAGACAAAAAATGGGCTCCATGAAAACCATAACGAGCTGATCACTGGCATGATTACGATTTTATCCATCATCGCATGTAGAATGTCTCTAAAGATGCACATGTTACATTCTCATATGGATAAATTTAAAGATAGTACGGGGGCTTATTCGGAAGAACAAGGGGAACGCTTCCATCAAGATATAATGGAATTTGGGAGACGTTACCAAGGCCAGTATACTGAAAGCACGATGGGGCACTATATTTGGGGTTTAATAAGAGAAACTTCTACTGAACATGACAGGAAAAGTAATACCTACTGTTCATTTTTAAACATTTGGCTCTGTTTTAAAACTTCTATTGTAAGAATGAATCATAAATGGATGTTCGGTATCTTTTAATAAATCATCTCTATGTCCATTTTTTATGTATTTTCATTGATTTAAAATTTTCAATTTTTTACACAATAAAGCAAATTCAGAACTATTTTTTGTTCTTATTCTTATTTCTAGATATAATGGCAATAAAAATAAGGTAGGTATGTATAACCCATGCGCAAAAATGCTGTAGACTGGTGTTTCGTAAGAACCGCATCTTCTCTAAGTCGTCTCCATTTTGCAGTTTCATTAATCATAAATGAATCCAAAGTAAAATGCTTGGAGCAAATGTAACTATGCTTCTTTGAAGTCCAATTTCTTCTACCAATGCGATTTACCCATTCATTTTATTTCACATCGTCTTTAGGAAATCTGTAAAATTAAAGTATCGACAACATTATTTACGTCACTATGTATATTTATAATAACCTCAAAGTAATTTCGGAATAGTCGCTAAAACATCTACTGAAATAGTTATTACGTTTGCTATCCGCTACAAAGTGATTCAGCAAAACTTGTTTTATATTTATATTCGGTTATCAGCTCGCTTCGACAAATAATTTGACAAAAACTTACCGATGGAAAGTCAACAGTTGTTCGTTATTTTCTTTTCGTGAAGAATGGGACTTGCAGCCTCCAAAAGCCTCCAACCACACAAGACATTATGCCACAGAGTCCACACACTCACTACAATACTACAATACTATATTTATACAAAGAATTCGTGCAATCTAACAACAGAATTATTATAAAAATATCATGTAACCATGGGAGTTTATTATAAACTCATGAACAATGAACACGCGAACAAGTCAAATTGTTCAGTGACCGTACTGTCACACTCCGAAGCAAAGTACTACCGAATTTGGCCGGGTTGAAATAGAACCAATAGAACCAAAAGTCATCTTGTGACAAGCCCAAAAAAATAAAACAAAGTGTGAATCATTTATCTCATTCTAACATCCTTTTTCTTAGCATAAGATAGAACGAGACTAAAAGCAATTACTGAATTTTTATTTTAGCCTTCCTTCTATGCTTTAGTTATTGTCCTGAGTGTTATAGACTGTCAAGCGCCACTTGGTGGCGCTGGCGTCCCGATTAAGCAAAGTTAAACGATTGATTTAACGTTATTCCGACATACATATGCTTTATTCAGAGTAAAGTTCTTAATACAAAAGTGACAAGTCCTACTCGGGTATGACGTCAGTTTCTGTAATTAGATCTTTAACTTTGTCACAATTATTGAATTAGTAAGTAGAGTTTATACATAAATAAATTCAAAAAAGCCCGCAAGTCTTTAAACATTTAAGAATTTCTAAGTAGGCACTTACTCGCCAACCGCTTTGAGAAAGAAAAGCGCGTTGTCAGGATGTCCGCGCCTGATGAGCGAAACATGCCGACTTTCTGCCGGCATGGATCGCTTGAGGATGGCCTGCAGCAGTCCGTGCGGCGCCACCTCCACCAGCACAGCGTTGCTAGGTATCAACCGCAGCGTCTCCTCGAACAACACAGGGCTCTGCGACATACAACCAACTCAAATCAATTTTGACGCTACAATTATTCTAGTTTTAAGGTCAGAGTAGAAACAAAAAGAGTTATAAAAATATTGTCAAGGGGATTATGTAGGGGGGGGGGGGGGGCTAGAATTGTTTTTTTTTTAAATTTAATAAATTTTATTTCAGATAAACCTACATGGGCACTTATGAAACGTCTGATAATAGGTGCACAGTTCAAATTAATCGTTTTCTATTTATAAGAGTCGCCAAGATACTTCTCGATTAACCTTTTGCCAAGAAATTGAAACACCTATGAGTCTATGGCCTACAAGATAAATGATAAATGATTTTTTTTTCTGTAAATAGGTTAGTACAAACACTTTTACACGTCAATCATATTTTAAAAACTAGATGAGGTCGGCGTTTCCTATCTGACTACTCTGAGAAGAAAGCCCGAAACAACCACAGAGGTCACGGTCTCTTTTAAAGTCCAGACATAATCTTGGTCAGATCATGTAGATTTGTGTATATAATGGTCTTTTGAGGAAAAACCACACAGATTGAGTGGACCTATCCAATCAGTACACGCATTTGTCAGTAATCGTGCAGCTCAACTCAGAACTTTAGGAGCTCAACGATTCGACGAACAATACCAAAGAAAGGACATTTGGGTAGGCCGCATAAATTACTCAAACTGCCAGACTATGATGAACTGCATGACAATGACCCACATAATCTTCACATTCACAATATTAAAATAATAATCATTTGTATTCAGTCTAGCCTGCATGCTACTTACATTCACAGACAGTTTTCTCTTTAAATGTCATCAAAAATATCATATAATTATGTCATGTAAATCAATAAAAATTACATTATTAATTCTAAAACACTTATTCACAGTATAAAATGGATTCTTGCTTGGAGTACATTGAAGTAGCTTAAGTAATCCCAAGCCTTTTTGTCATCCAAGTAATCTTTAACTTTATAGAAACCTTTTTGACAGAGTTTCTGTTTAATACTCGTATATGAGTTAAATTTATTGAGGCTCAGTTCTTTTAATAAGACTTGGGAGTTTGTTGTAAAAACGTTTAATTTGGCACTTAAATGAATTACTACTTTTTGGACCCTAGTCGTGAGCACATTAAGTAAATCTTTGTTCAAGGTTCTCAAATTCACAGGAAAAATAAATAAAAAAGAATCTATATAAAATAATTATTAAAATAATAATAAAAACTGTTTAAACCAAATGATATGATTGTCATTACAACTGTAACAAATCTGAGTGGATATCATTATCATTTTTGCCGTAATAGTGGCCATAGCTGTAACTTATTCTCGGAAATGCCACGGGTGATCAGAACGTAGCTAGCACGTTCATTGGCAGTCTAGCAATGTCATTCATCGTGGGATTTTTTTGGGCACGTTTAGTTTGAGAGTAATGTTAGTACTTTGACTCAGTATTTAGTGTACTGTGACTTTGATGCCTTGTCTTCTTGAATGAAAATATGATTGCAACAATAAACAAAAAACGACCGCTACTCACCAGTAGGTTGTTAGTTTGATATTCTGCTGAACAAGTTTTAGCTAAATCTTCGTTCCATTCGCTCTGCGGAATAGAAGTCGATAGCCAACGCTCACTGCGGGGTTTCGGATTCTTTATTACTTCTTTCAATAACTCTAAAAGTTGAGGCCCTGAAAAAAGTTTGGCATTTAATCTTCCATAATATTATGTGCTAATTACATTTCTTTTCGAACGCCATCGGTTAAACGCGTCGTTATGGTCTATATAGGTCGCAATTTATGATTCATTATTTTTATTCCGTGACCTCTTTTTGACGGAAGCCGACCTCAACATAATTGGAAAAGGCTAGGCAGTTAACGTTCATGATGACCTACTTTTTGACGGCTATTAATGACGTGGCCGCCCGGGCCAGGTTTTCCATTGGATGTCTAGCCTTTCGAAGCGTTCAAAAGGCTAAATATGACGAAAACTCATACCTGCAATTGAGATGTATCGCGAATGATACGGTATGTTGGAACACGGCACCTCCTTCGCGAATACGCCTTTCGCCATGAGCTGAGCGACGAACATCTTCATGACGTCAGCTGGTCCTGAGATGGTGCTGGAGTCAGACCCGTTATGACACGCTACGTCGATCTCAGGCGGACAAATCTTCGATAACTATATTTGAAGATATTTCACGAAATGATGAGACAGGACTTAGTGTTTCAAACATATAAAAAAAAGGATTTTGTTTCACGGATTCTTGTTACTAACATTGGGTTGTTTATGCATACGAGTATATACCATGAAACTCATAATAAAGGTTATACACGGATTCCTAGCGAGTTAAAAATATACCTGTTACAGGCAGGCAGATGGTGTAGGTTCAGTAATAGGGTAGTTAAATGAAACAATAAAGAATGATTGTATTTACTTGTTCATATCCCAGACCGACAGCAGCCATTGAACCATGTATGATGGGAGTCTCCAGTGATACACGTCCACGTTGGCAAGCACACATAATCGTTTGTTCCGCTGTTAAACACCCGTCGGCGTATGCGCATGCCAGCTCACCAACACTGTGTCCTGTAAGAATTAATGCAACCATCAAATAGAGCTAAATAAGTATTTTCCAATTATATGGCAAAAAAATGCGTTACTCATTGTACAAACATATAAAGTATATACATTTTTAAATATTTGAACATAAACATGTTTAAAAGTAATGATCCGCCGCTGTCAGAAGCAGGGTCCAAGTCACCGATGGTTTGGGCTCCAGAGACAGGAACCTCCTCACAATTGCGAGCCGTATCGAGGAGTACTATTATTTCAAAGTCAAAGTCAAAGTCAAAAGTCAAAGTCAAATCGTTTATTTCAAATAGGCACATAAAATGGCACTTTTGAACGTCAAAATTTACAAAAAATAGAACTGATTCTAGTTGCCCCTTCCAAAAGGTAGTTTCGTATGGAGAAGAATGGGAAAGAAACTCCACCGTTACTCTTTTAAAAATGTTTTACAATATTATGTATATATAATAATTATATGTGAAGACGATGCACCTAGAATAAAATTACTATACCACAATAGGTAAAAATAATTAAATATAACGCATGACAGGTAAATTAATTATGAGATAGATACATGGTGCTCACATATTTACAAATATTGAGAAGTAGATTTTTCAAAAAAAAAAAAACAAGTAATAATTTAGTGTGTGAGTTAAAGTAGTTACATAATGTAAAAAACAATGTCATAAAAATTATAAATTATACAATTAAATTAGCAACCAGTTTGATTTTGTCTAGACTCTAGATTGTCCTATGGAGCAAGACCAGCATGTTTCCAAGCATTCTTATCTAGGATATAATCCTCTTATTTGTAATATGCATGTTTACAAAGTGTACTTTTAATATGAGTTTTAAATTTTCTTTCATTTAATTGCAATATATCACAAGGTATTTTGTTGTAACATTTAACACAGTACCCCATAAAAGATGTATGCACTTTAGATAATCTAAAAAATGGTTGATCTATTTTATCTTTATTTCTAGTATTAAAATTATGTCTATCACTTATTTTATTAAAGAGATGTAGATTTTTTCTTACATACATAATATTTTCATAAATGAATTGACAAGGCACCGTCATAATATTAATCTTTTTAAATAGTTCCCTAAGAGATTCGCAACGACGTAGATTGTAAATGGCCCTGACAGCACACTACACACACAATGGCCCTGACATTTTTTTATGTCCTTTACATATCATGGGACCCCGGGGTCCCGGACCTTTGGAAGGCGCACGAAGGACCGAAGCCAACTAGTAGAAGCCCGTTAAACACTTAATAAAATGAGACACCGACCGATGATTATACCTGTATGCACTATGCAAATTGCTGTGTAATTCCTGCATTCAAATACTTTTTGGTCACTAATCGATTAAATCCTTTTTACGTGTCAATCGGTTTGTTTTTTTTTTTTGTATTTTAAAAACTTTACAATGGTTCTGTACAATCTTGTCAAGAAAAATAATTGAATGCTTTTTTTCTGTCGCCAGAATTTCAATGAAAATAATCGAATTTCTGCTTATTAATATTAAAACATTCTTCGAAAGTGTTTTTAACATGATAAATGTTTAACCACGTTATGTGAGTATTCAGCGTATATATTGATCCACTGTACATTCCCTGGAATTTATCGTTTCTCCTTCTTTTGGTGAGTAATCCCTTCATTGGTTCGGTATTCTTTTAACTTGTGCCTTGTTCTTTAATCTATGAAAAGGAGAACGGGCATTCTAGCCTAGTAACCAATAACAACATGCGATATATCATTGGAAAGGTTTTTTTATGTACTTTAACTATTGTTCTGGTGGGAAGTCTCAAATCGCTGTGTGGAAAAAGTTATTGCACAATAAAGTCATTCAAGAGCAAAAAATGTTTCTTTTTTTTTTCGGCATTTCGTAATATTAAAGTGGTATATAACAACAAGCAATATGTCATTTTATTTAGGTACTACAACTCAGTCTGTACTGACTAAAATATCAACCTGCGTCAATATGCGCGGGCGCATACAAAATGTATATTAAAATATCTGCAACTTGTCTATACCACTGGTTTCTTATGTTTACTTTATCGCCTTCAATGAGACAGCCAGTAAGCGAGTGGCAAGGGGTGTTTGCGGGGGTGAGGGGAAAGTGAGCCACGGCGCCCAACACAGATGGCCCGCGCGTTAGTCGTTATTTTGATTTGAGTGTAGCGAGTACGTTTTACTACTACCATTTTCATTCGTCATCATATCAATCGACTACGACCTTTGGCTTTGTTTATTGGACTCTGTGATTTGTTACATGTTATACCACTGGCTTTGTTTATCGGACCCTGTGATATGTTAAATGTTATACCACTGGCTTTGTTTATCGGACACTGTGATTTGTTAAATGTTATACCACTGGCTTTGTTTATCGGACTCAAAACTAAGCTATTAAATAAGGCCTATTTAGTCATGAGTGAATACCACAACAATTGTGTTATGTGCCAGCGTGGGCTGCACAACAGAAGGTATCAGCGTCACATTTTGGCTGAAAATATTCCACAAGATCGACCTGAGCTTGCAGATTATTTACGGGAACATGCACTATTGGAGGTTTGTTGTTTTTTTATTACAGTAGATATTTTATAATAGGGTTATATTGTGTTCGTTCATCTTCTATTCATACATAAATAGCGTTAAAGACAGATTAAACGCAAACATATTAATTATGGTCATTCAACGGTGCCTTTTTTAAGTAATTAAGCCCTGAGAACCGATTACTACGTACAGAAATCGGGCCACCGGGCCGATACGTGTAGACCTACCTGGTAATAAAAAATGTTAGTTAAAAGTTGGATTAGTTAATATTTTTTTCTATTTATATCTAGAATAATTTATTTATATAAGTATATTCTATTTAAACCTACACCACAAAAATATATAACAAAAAAATATTGAAAAACTACAAAATATACAATGGGCGGCCTTATCGCTTTCTGCGAATTACGACTTGAATGGTATTTAAGCCGATTCATACACTCACTAAGAGGATTAACTAAGAATTTGATTGTTTTCTTTCCAGGTTATATTCAATAATACGCGTTTAGTGTGCCACCGGTGCTGGCAAAGGGCTCAAAATGCAATAAGAAGAACTGTTCAAAATGTCCACCCAGAACAAAATGAAGCTGCCACCATTCAATCTGCTATTTATAGAAGAGCACCAAACACGAGTGCACACTGCATTTTTAATAACTGTCGTAACCAAGCGAACTCACATATAACAGAAGCGTTAAAAGTATATTTACTATGTGAACATAATCTGTATGTACCGCATAATGCTCGTTCGTGTCGAGAACATCTCCTAGCCAATGCGTGGGATGAATTAGTGAATTTCTGTAATGTTACACAAAACTTTAACAGTGCTCAATTCGACGATATTTGCGATATATTAACCAAAGCAGTTCGACATGGTAAACAATTAGACTTTGAAACTGTAGGTGCTATCACTGATGATGAGATGCATTTTTGGACCGGGTTAAAAAATAGGCAATTTGATATAATCCTACAAGAAACTCCATCTTTGCTAGAAAGTCATAGAAAACCGCGGTTGGCATTGGGTATTTACCTTTATAAACTACGAACCGGAGAGTCAAACGAACGACTAGCCAGTCAATTCAATACGTCTCGACGAAGTATACAAAGAATATTAAAGATAGTAAGATATTGCTTACTAAGAGAATTTGTGCCACAACACTTGGGCTTTGACCACATTCAAAGAAATGATGTTTTAGAACGTAACCTAACAATACATAAAGGAATATTTGGAAATCAAGAAAATACTAAAGCTATGATCATTTGCGACGGAACGTATGCATACATTCAGAAAAGTTCCAATTTTCTGTTTCAGCGTTTAACGTATAGCTTACATAAGTTCCAAAACTTGTTAAAACCCTTTTTAATTGTTTGTTCAGACGGTTATATAATAGATATCTTAGGACCTTTTGCTGCCACAAAGTCCGATGCATCCATCATGTCCGACTTTGTTAATGATGAAAACGGCGTTTTCCATTGGTTTTTTGAACGAAATGATGTTTTAATCCTCGATAGAGGTTTTCGTGATTGTGTTCCGGGTTTAGAAGCATGCGGTTATAATGTTCATTTGCCACCAACAAAAGACAGAAATGACAGTCAACTATCTACCGAACAGGCCAACAAATCGAGACTCGTTACTTTGTGTCGGTGGGTAGTTGAGGTCATTAACGGTCGTTTTAAACGTGACTTCAAGTTGTTGCGTCAAGATTATTTTAATACAACACTACGGAATCTGTTTCCAGATTTTAAAATTGCAGGTGCACTTATTAACTCTTTTCGTGAACCTGTGACTGATAATGTAGACGCGGAAATGATATTAAATTCAATTAATGAAAGGATCAACATACCAAATCATTTATACAATTATGTAAATGACAACAATCTTAATAGACAAAGAATCGCATTCGTGGCGATAGATGTAAACCAACAATTAGATTACTTTCCTCGTTTAACAGAAAGTGATTTAAAGCTTTTCACTTTGGGATCATATCAGCTTAAACTAGCGAAATCATATTGTGCAGAGCATTTGCACAATGGCCTATATATAATTGAAGTGAAAAGAGATGATATAATTGGGGATTTGCAACGGTACAATATGCCTCAAAATGTTTGGTTGTTAAGAGGCCGTATACAGTCTCGCCATGTAAGGGCAAAAATATATCTTTGTTAACTTTTGGTTATTAGGGACGCAATTGGCATTAGTGCGATAGCACAATATTATTGCACTTGCTTGACAGGGCGCCGGACAATAGGGAGTTGTGCCCATATAACCTCTATTGTCTGGTATCTTGGTTTCGGAAGGCATGAGCCGTTTAATCCTCCAGCGGGAGATTTAATTGGTATCATAATTGATGAAGATTGAAAAGGAGTTTTTTTATCTAACTGTAAAACTTAACTAATGAAAATAATATGTATTTGATTTATTATTATATTGTATATTTATAAGGCATGTAAGGGTGCGCTGGAGTATTTAAAACTTTTGTTTTTGTTTTAAATCCTTTAACTTGTATCTATTGTCACTAATGACCGTCTCAAATGTTTCTTTAGCAGAGTATAATGTTGTAAAACGTTTAAAATTCATTGTTATTGATATTAAATCTCAAAAATGTTTTTTTCTCACTTGTTTGTTTTATTTTTTTAGAGCAATATTAGGGTCTCCAGTCCTTACTTATTTTCTCAGAAACAAAATGTGTGGATAAAGTAGTGTATGTGTGTATGTAGGTACTTCGAGTTTAAGCATACCAGCGCTTGTAGCATGAGCTAAAAGTGAGAGCGAGATATGTCACATCTAAACGTCAAATCCATACAATTTTTATCAATTGATAAAAATATACGTAGGCATATGTACATATCATTTTACTTGTGACATATCTCGATTGAGTTTTTTTTATGGATTTGACGTTTAGATTTGTCATATCTCGCTCTCACTCATCTTATGCTACTAGTGCTGCTAGCTTCAGCCTACAGCCAATTTACAGTGATGGTGCTAAAGGAATGACCCTTAGTGTGCGAGTACAACTCGCACTTTACAGGTTTATTTTTTTTTGGTACTTCTCTATGTTAGTTTTACAAAAAAAAAACCTAATATTGATGATAAACATAAAAATAAACACATATTTTTGTGAATGAAGTCTGGCTTTATTTAGCAATAACTTTTTCCACACAGCGATTTGGGACTTCCCGCCATAACGATAGTTAAAGTACATAAAAAAACCTTTACAATGATATATCGCATGTTGTTATTGGTTCCTAGGCTGGCTTCCATACATTTTTGCCCGTCCTCCTTTCCTTTTCCTTAAATTGAAAGGCCACCTTCTTTTGGTCTTTTTTAGCTTACTCAGCCATTTATTGTTCGCCTACTTCTTCCATCGTCGCGTCTGTCAGCTGCTGAAGTCCGAACGTGCTCAGAGCCACGGGACCGTTGCATGAGCAGGGTCAACGACACAGGTCCAGGTGCTTGGAGATCAGGTGTTAATTTTTTTTTTGTTTGGCACTATATCGCACCAGCATCATTATAGACGATCTAGACGACGATTATAGACGAGATCGACGTAGACATTCTTTAGATCTTAATCAACGCATCCTATCTTTTAAGTAATTTCCTAAATTCATATTCATCAGATCTTGTAATCTTTTTCAAAAGTTTTCTTAACGAATTATGTAAAGAAAAACCTTAATCTTCTGCTTATTTGTGTAAAAGACCTTATAGAGCGACAGGAATTACATACGATTGCAATCGAATTTAAGTTCGTCAGAACCCATTTTAAGTACTGTATATTTGGTAACATTCTCTTAAGATTTGTCTCTCAAAATCCAGTTATGATTATTTTTTTGTTAGTAATTTAACCTCAAAATCCCAACGACTCAATCTCATTTTGTTTTTCCCTATTTTCTTTTATTATATATTTTCGGATTGTTTTTAATATATCAATAAATTTTACGTATTTTTGGTTCGTGAGTGTTTGATTTCTAGCTACCTCACATCGGGGTTCGAGTCCCCGGCGTTATAGCAGCAAGCTCTACGCTGCAAAATGCACTAAGAACAATCGCCAGTTGGGTGTCCCACTGCAAGACACAAGCCTCCCAAAAATATAACGAAAAGAAAATAAAGGCAATACTTTCAAATAGCAAACCTATAAACGCAGTATTTTTTCCATGAGCTTGGACAGGATCAGTCTGTCAATACTACCCAAAATAATTAAACCTTTGAACATTAAAGCGACTTACTCACCTATGATTCCTTCAGCCTTTAAGCCCAGTTCATGAAGGACATCTGTAAGTCCGATTTGAATAGCAGCGATCCCCACGAAGGAGTGTAGGATATTGTCGAATATGTCTTTGTCAGTAGACGTTATTATGTTAACAATGTCGAGACCTTCAGGTTCCATAACTTTATGACAACTGTAATAAAGTATTCAGTGTAATACCTCGTAGTAATGTAATATTTAAATAATTTAAGAGAGAAAGAAAAAAATACTGAATTAATATTCCCCGTGCTACTTAAACAATTTTATTTAAACTATTGATGTTTTATATTTACCGTTGTATAGCAGCAGCGAAAGTTGGTATGCGCATGAGTTGTATGCCCATACCTACCCACTGCGAGCCCATGCCGCTATACACGAACCACAGCGGCCGCCGGGCGTCGTCGAAGTACTCAGCCTTCTCACACAAGCTCACAGTTTTTTGGTTCACATCCGTGTCTGGCAACATAAGAAAACAAAAATTGCATTCTTCGATATATTGACCTAGGTTAGGATGTATTATAATTTAATTGTTGCTAATAGACAGTTGATAGGGTCACTAAGTTCTGATGTGGTGACCGAATCTCGGAAGGCACAGCGTGGGTAGGTTTCCTACAAGCTAGACCGATAACCTGGTGGAAGTCACGGGAATCCACTGGACGCGAGAAGTACAGGACCGGTCCTTGTTACAATGAATGAGGTGACCTATGTTCCGCAATGAGATTCGAATAATGATGGTAGTTACTATTATAATTATCAAGTTGTTCGTACCTAGTATTGTATATCCCCTGCCTAGATGTCCAGAGATGTTGTTGGCATGGATGTTGTGCAACAGTGCCAATTCTTCAGCATCGATGGGTTTGGACTTGAGGTTCTCAAATATTTTAGTGATGGCAGACTCTTGTCGGCCTGATAATGTAACCAAGCGTGGAATAGAAGACTGGTAGCGGGAAAGGTCCTGAAACATTTAATAGTTGTTATGGTGCGTCTGGGCAAAAAACCTATCGTCATTCGATATTGAACATGTTAGTTCTCATCATTAATTATCAACGTGTTAAACACGGTTAACAGTAACGTGACATCACTGAGTAAAGAAACGAAACTTCAACTGAATGAAACGAAATTCAAATCTTGTATAAAATGCACACTATGCATCCAAGCATATTATAAGTTGGGGGAATACATCGCTGATAAAAATGCTTCGCTCAACGCTGGTCCTGCTCCACTAGGGTGCATAAACTAATTAATTAGCATTTGAAACTACTGTTGGAGCTGCTAAAAATTATAAAAACTATCTTTGCATTGTATAAATTCAATCTTTTAGTATTGTATTATTGCATAGCACATATTGTGTGAGTACGATGTACCTACTATAAAGCTATCATTTACTAGGTTTTTCTTTCATTGACTTGAATATGGCCCTGGCGGCTGAGAGTATGTTATGCTCACTCTAATGTCTCGCTGGTGGTGGCGTGTGTATTGGATCATTAAGTTCCCTTCGAAATGATTGAGCTGAGTGGTGCTGATCCTTGCGTCATGTTCATGAACGGGCGCCGTCAGTGGGGACTGGTCATTTCTTAACAGCCGCGGCTTATTTTAATTTAATTTAATATTTGTGTACAGTGCAAGCACAGCAAAGTTTTCATATCAATATAAAACCATTATGGGCATACCTACAAAACATACAACTAGCAGATCCAGAATTCTATACGAGCCGACCTGTAGATTAACTACTAGGCGCCGATTTATACTCTCAAATCATAATGGGAGACATCAAAGAAAATGATTCAGTCCCTGTACAACAAACTCAACTTGGGTGGATATTAAGCGGAAACGTCAAATCATATCACTGCAACGTCGTGATGAATAATATTGAAGTCATACAAAGATTTTGGGCCATAGAAGACATAGCAGATGGCAATATCAACATGTCGACGGAGGATCATCAGTGCATGCAACAGTATCAGACTGAAACTACGCGACGGGAGGATAGCAGATATGTTGTAAAACTACCGTTAAAGCCAAAAATAAAGGAACGATTGGAGAATCAAAACCCAAGGCGGTCGCACAATTTTATCAATTGGAAAATAAGTTTGGAAAAACCCAAAAATTGCGCAAGATTACAAAGCATTCATCGACGAATACATCAGACTAGGTCACATGCGCGAGTGTACACAGAAAAAACAGCCAGATTGCATTTTACCTCACGTATGTGTATTAAGGCCCGAATCAACAACAACAGCATTACATGTGGTGTTTAATGCGTCAGCATAAACATCGAGTGGCTACAGTTAAAATGATTTCATGTAGTGGCCCAAATCTCCAACAATTTTTTTTTACGTAGATTTTGAGATGGAGACAACATAGATATGCAATCACAGCGGACATCGAGAAAATGTTCAGACAAATCTACTGTCATGACGATGATCTGCAATATCAAAAAATCATTTGGCGCGACTCACCACAAGAGAAATAACGTGAATATGAGCTAACAACAGTCACATATGGCACGAAATCTGCACCATTTCTCGCCATGATGACTCTAAAGCAAATAGCAGAAGATGAACGCTCAAGGTATCCTGCTGAGGCCACAGTTATTGAAACATGTTTCTACATGGATGGCTTGTTAGCTGGACATCATAGCATCGAAGAAGCTAGGCAAGTAAAATCAGATCTTATCAAATTACTAAGATCTGGGAGATTTAACTTGAGAAAGTGGTCGTCTAATAAACTAGAGACATTAGATGACGAAACCTCAAACATAGCGCAATCATTTGAATTCAAATATTAAGAGTCAACTAAAACATTGGGGCTGCGCTGGCACCCGCTGGACGATCAATTCAAGTTTGACATGAAAATTGGCACAAAACCAACGGCTCTAGTTACTAAGAGGTCCCTATTGTCAGATATATCAAAAATATTTGACCCTCTAGGCTGGCTGGCTCCTGTCACAACTAAGCTAAAACTTTTATTCCAAAATGTCTGGTCACAATCCCTACAGTACGACAAAGTACCAGCACACATAAACGAGCAATGGCAGAAGATCAAGAAAGATCTACCAAAAATAGAGCATATCAATGTACCGCGATGGCTACAAACACAGCATAACGCAGAAATTGAACTTCATGGTTTCTGTGACGCATCCACAAAAGCGTATGCCTGCGTAATTTATTGCAGGATCATCAAACAGAACAATCCAACTCCTGTGACAATATTAGCAAGAAAATCAAAACTTGTTCCTGTCAATAAAGCGATATCATTGCCAAGATTGGAGCTTAGCGCGGCGCATTTATTATCACTACTGATGAAGCAGTTCAGAACACTTTACAGAACTGCAATATTAAGATATACGGATGGTCAGATTTGACAGCTGACCTGGGCTGGCTTCAGGGAGACCCGAATCGCTGGAAGCCATTTGTGGCAAATAGAGTGAAACAAGTCACTGAAATTATCCCAATCAAGAACTGGCACTATGTAAAGTCAGCTGAAAATCCAGCTGATTGTGCAAGCCGAGGATGTTCGGCAGAGCAGCTCGAAGAACATTCACTATGGTGGCATGGACCAACGTGGCTAGCATCATTTGATGAAAATGAACATAAACAAGAAACCTATGTTACGCAAGAAGAAATGAAAAAAAAAATTCAAACTACTGTCATTCAACAAAATGATGACATTGTTTAAAACATATTAAACAAATGTAGCAATTTCAACAGAGCGACGCGAGTTCTAGGTTGGATTTTGCGCGCAATAACACGTAATCAACACAAGCCGAAATATTTAACAATAGGCGAAATGAAGAAATCAAAAAATATTATCATCAAACAAGTCCAACAGTCGGAATTCAGAGAAGATATCATCAGTCTTCAGAAACACAAACAAATCAGCGCAAAAAGTAAGCTGCAGATGTTGAACCCATTCCTAGATCAAGAAGGTTTATTAAGAGTTGGTGGGAGGTTCGCTAATGCGAATATCAATGAGACATCCACTCATAATATCTAGAAACTCTCATCTCAGTAACTTGCTGATTGACCAAGGACATAATATGACGTATCATGGCGGAGCTCGAATCACGCAAGCTTGGCTGCGTTCGTTTTTTTTCGAGCAGTCAAGAAACGCCTTAGAACCTGTATCAAGTGCAGATGTCACGATACAATCAAACAAAGAGCAGTTGATGGGAGACTTGCCTGCAGCACGCAGCAATCCAGCACGACCTTTCTATCACTCAGGGGTTGACTACATTGGCTTTGTCTACGTTAAAACAAACAAAGGCCGAGGAGTAAAGACGACAAAAGGATACATCGCTGTGTTCGTTTCCATAGCCACGAAAGCTGTACATCTGGAATTAATCTCGAACCTGACCTCCTCAGCATTTTTATCAGCATTACGCAGAATGTCAGCAAGAAGAGGCACCCCAAAACATATATACAGTGACAATAGTACAAACTTCGTAGAAGCAAGCAGAATTCTAAATGATGAATTCATCATTATTCAAAAAGTGTTAGACGTGGAATTTTACGAAGCAATCACCGACATGCAGATCCATTGACACTTTAGCGCCCCATTCTGGCCAAGCGCGGGAGGTGTATGGGAAGCAGCCGTGAAAAGCTAAAAGTACCACCTAAAGAGAGTGATTAGCGAACAAAGGCTGACATTTGAAGAACATACAACAGTGCTAGCACAAATTGAAGCATGTTTAAACACACGACCATTGTGCGCTCTAAGTGAAGATCCAGAAGATAAAAACTACCTCACGCTATCTCACTTTCTAGCAAGCGGACCAACCTTGATGTTAATCGAAACTGAAAAAGATTTACGTACGAGGTGGCAATTCACCCAAAAAATCATGGATGTATTATGTATATTGTCAGTGCATAGCAAATGGCGGCAACCGCACAAAAACTTGAGGACTAACGACATTGTCATCATGCACGACGTACAGTTACCATCAGGAAAGTGGGCTATGGGAAGAATCACGGAACTACATCCCGGAAAAGATGGATACGTCCGAGTGGTTACTATTCGGACGAAAAACCGAGCAATGAAAAGACCAATATCAAAGCTTTCAGTATTGCCTATTAATGAAAATCAACCAAAACAGCAAGAACATAAAAAAATCAGCAGCAATCAATAACGTATCAAGTCAACGAACACGACAATCGTCATCAAAATTATGCATCTTAATTCATACCATACTCATGATTCTTATTGTAATGGTAACTACAGCAAGAAGCGAATACAGGTTCTCAAGCCTGAGCAATAATTAAAGCATATATTTTGACAAGGTAGCCAATATGCGGCTACAACGTGAAGAATGGAAGCTAATAGTTTACTGCGATATGGCTCCATATTGGCGAGGAATAGATGTTCTCAACAAATATATGAATTACCTGAAAAACATATACTCAATATGTTATAATTATATTTCTATATTGTGCTGGCAGCTATAATAATTATCTGTCATTTCATTAAAAAAATAAAACCTTCAGTTCTTTTTGCGATCACAAAACAAGCAGTTTTATTTTAGGTTATGGGCCCAGTCCCGATGTCAAAATTAATACAGTTTAATTTAGCCAGAGTTCAAATTGATATTATGTAGTTAGTGGTACATGCGATAGTAAACAACGTTCACAATTTAAAAAAAACCATCGTGGAAACTATCGGCGACATTTTTTTCAAATTTGTGCGACGTCATATCGCATTGTACAAAATGTCGGCCAACTATCTAATCAACGTACCCAAGTTGAAAGGTAGGAAAAACTACAACGAGTGGACTTTCGCCGCAGAAAATTTCTTGATCCTAGAGGACATAAGTTTATTGCGGAATCTTATTTCGATTCGTCTGGATAATTGTTGTTCGATGACATCATATGTCACGCAAATGGTTGAAACAGGACAGAAATTGAGTGGAACCGGTTTTAATATAAATGACGAGTGGATTGGGTGTCTGCTGCTTGCAGGATTGACAGAAAAGTATTCGTCCATGATAATGGCGATCGAGCATTCTGGGATTACCATTACAACGGACGCCATTAAATCAAAATTGATGGACATGGAGGAAACGGATACGACAGAGAGCGGAAATGAAGTTAGCAGTGCATTTGCGAGTTCGCAGAAGTGGCAACGTAAGAACAAGGAAACTTCAATAGCGATTGCGCATGCGAGCAATAAAGATGGCGGCAAGACATTAGTTGACAATGCGACTAGAAAATCGCATGTAAAATGTTATCGGTGCAAACAAACCGGCTATTATCGAAATCAATGTCCAAATAAAGAAAAAAAATCATCAAATGAAAATAAAATGATGAGGAAACAGAAAAACGCATTTAGAGTTGTTTTCTTAAACGGTAATTTTAACAAGAATGAATGGTATATTGATTCCGGCGCAAGTATACATCTAACGACAAATGAGAGCTGGATTACGAATGTTTGTTATCTAAATAACAAAGAAATTATTTTTACAAACAATAAAAAAAGTGAGGGTTGTGTGTTCTGGCGATGTAAACGTCGTGACAGAGACTGATGAAAGTGAATTTGATGTGCCAGTAACCGACGTCTTATGTGTTCCAGACTTGACGACAAATCTATTATCTGTGAGTCAATTGATCAGCAATGGTAACAAAGTAAAATTTACCACGAGTGGCTGCAGTGTTTTTAATAGAAATGGTGAACTGGTAACATCATTGAAGAATGGAGTGTACAAGCTAAGAATGCCTGAAAGTGTGCTGGTTGCATCGGTAGTCAGCGAATATGTGGCATCGTAGATTGGGACAAGTAAACTGTACGTACCTGAACAAAATGACTAATGCAGTACAAGGCATGAATTTCAAAGATAAAAGTGAGATTTCAAAGTTGACCTGCAGAGTGTGCTGTGAAGGAAAGCAGTCCAGGCTGCCTTTTAAGCATGTAGACTTGAGAAGAGATGAGATACTCAGTATAGTCCACACAGATATCTGTAGGCCTATGGAGACTGAATCTTTAGGTGGTTCAAGATTTTTCTTATTGTTTATAGATGATTACAGTCGTATGATCTTTGTGTATTTTATTAAACACAAAAGTGAAGCCTTGTCATGTTTTATTAATTTTAAAGCTAAGGTTGAAAACCAAACAGGAAACAAAATCAAGACCATACGCAGTGATAATGGGAGGGAGTATTGCAATAAAGAATTCAACTCTTATTTACAAAAACATGGAATACACCACCAGAAAACTAATCCTAACCCCTGAGCAGAACGGATTAAGTGAGCGCACAAACTGCACAGTTGTGGTAAAAGCCAGGTGTCTCTTATTTGATGCAAATTTAAAACAAGAGTTTTGGGCAGAAGCAATAAACTGCAGTATATCTACAGAATAGAATTGTGTCAAATGGTTTAAATAGAAAAACTTCGTATGAAATGTGGTTTGGTAATAAACCAGACAAGCCATTTAAGAATATTTGGAAGTGTTTTTATGGTGCACATTGCAAAGGAAAAAAAGAAAAAAATGGGATAGGAAATCCGAGAAACTTTTTTTGGTTTAATATCCAGAGGATGTAAAAGGCTATCAAGTTTTTTATATCAGAACTAAACAAATTACAACCAGCCGAAATGTAGTAATTGTTGAAGAACAATACCAAGTCTCTATTCCAGCAGTTGGTTGAACAACGGAAGACAATGTTGAAGAAGAATATACTTCCATTGAAAGCATCATCATTAATAAGAATGATTGTACAGACATTTCAAGTGAATATGAGGATGCTGAGTCATTAGGTTCAAGTCACACTGTGAGTAATGAGCCAAGAAGAAGTCGAAGAGTGAGGAAGTCACCAGATCGGTATTGTTGGCTCGGTATAATTGATGATGCTAGTGTCCTTATTTTAGAAGAAACATTGAAAGGACCAGAAAAGGAACACTGGTTAAGTGTTGTCAATGAAGAACTTAAGTGTTTCAGTGATGTAAGTGCATGAGAGTTGGTAGATGCTCCTAAAAGTGGCACAATAGTGACAAGTAAATGGGTATTAAGGAAAAAGTATGATAGTGATAATAAAGTGCGTTTTCGTGCAAGGTTACTAGCCAAGGGTTATAAGCAGAAACAAGGTGTTGATTAGTCAGAAACTTAGTCTCCAGTTGTGAGGTATACAATTTTGAGGATGTTGTTTGCATTGGCTGTGCAGTTAGGTTTAGATGTTACTCATCTAGATGTTAAAACGGCTTTCCTGAATGGTGATCTTGACGAAACCGTTTATATGCATAAACCAGATTGTTTTCCTAATTCAGAATGTGATGGTAAAGTATTAACACTACAGAAAGCTATTTACGGGTTGAAACAACCGTCAAGGACAAGGTACAGAAAGGTTGATGGTGTTCTTATTAGTATAGGCTATAAACGGTCTAATATTGAACCTTGTTTATATTTAAGATTAAGAATGGTAAGAAAACAATAGTTGCAATCTATGTTAATGATTTCTTTGTCTTTAGTAATGATACTGTAGAAACTATATCCTTCAAATAAATATTACCTAAAACCTGCAATTCTTTGTGCGATCACAAAACAAGCAGTTTTATTTTACAACAGACCGAATAGCACAATGTGACGAGGTCCCATTACAGTTACGTCCTGGGTACGATGAACTCGAACACTACAACAGCATTTTACTTGGTCAGCAAACGCACCGTTTGCGCCGACGTAGAGGCCTTATCAACGGGGTAGGCTACGTTGCACGTAGCTTATTCGGAATATTGGACGAAGATTTTGCCGAAAAATATCAGAAAGACATCGACCTTATCATGAAGGATCAAAAACATATTGTGAAAAAAACAGACATCAATCGTTGAAGCAGAATTAAATGTCATCAAATGAGTAGAAACTGCCTTGGAAAAACAACATAAACTCATTAATCAACACATAATCCTCTGCAATCAGGGAATAAACAAACTAAAACAGCAGATTCAAAAGACAGACAGCAGAAGTGACTTTACTTTGTCAGCCTTTGTGGCAAAGAATATGCTTGACAGCATATTCTGAAAAATATCCAGGAAACGCTAGTATATACAGTGGCGATTATTTTCTATAAAAATTCAACTTTCACCTCCTAACACCATAACAGCTGAGAGATGAACTCAATACTATAACAGGACAACTATCAGAGGAGCTGACTATACCCATAAGTAACATTGAAACGGATCTGGCAAATATATATCATTTACTGAAAGTAAAAGCGAGAGCAACCCAGCGATACATGATTTTTAAAATCAAGATTCCTCTTGTGACTAGAGAAGACTATGAGCTTTACAACCTCATACCAATCCCGCTGCAAGTAGCTGAAAGAATGATCACCATCACACCTATCGCGCATCACTTAGCGATGAACATTCAAAAAGTCTCGTACATACCGATATCGGAAGACGATTGGGGAAGATGTATGCCTTACGATCATAACGATTTCATTTGTACTTTGAAAAAGCCTATTTATCCAATGACCTGAGACAACAATCTGTATGGAAAGGATCAAGTTGCAAATCAATGTCAAACCGAAACCAAAGAATGTATAGATCAATGGACGGAACTAAGCATCGTCAACTCATATTTGTATAATTGTTGCGGACAATGCATCGTGCGAATCTTATGTGAGGATCATATTTCTGCTGAACGACTCAGCAAGGCCGGGGTACTGACACTCGGTGACGGCTGCGTCATCATAGGTCAAACATTTACGATTTAAGCACAGCACAGTTTTCATATCAATATGTCAGCTTTTTACCTGCGCCGGGCTGGCCAAAGGGACCATTAAGATGTATGGCTTGGGACCTTACACCTTGAGTTGGTGCTGATTGATACACTGATTACTGATTGATTGATATTTATTGATAAAAGTATGATTGCATGATAGATGAGTGCACGCGGTATGAATGCTATTCGTGTACTACTTTGGCCGGCCCGGCGCAGGTAAAATCCTGACATATTGATATGAAAACTATGCTGTGCTTGCACAGAACAATTTGAATTGTTTTTGTCTTTTTATTACGGACGCTTTTAACTGCATCGTTCTCACATGCATAATTTCAACATGAACGATGTAACCAATATTTTGTAACCATATTTTGATTTAAAAGAGTGTCCATGAAGTTTCTTAGCCGTTCTTCTCCATACGTACTGTAGAGGTTGTCTGCATGTGTCAACCTTATGTTGACAGGCTGGTAATATATTATCGCTGGTTTGCTTCGAACAGTCAAGCAAGTTTGAAATAAGCTTTAGAAGAAAAAAATATGGTAGTTTGTTTAAGAAGTAGATAGGCAGAGATAGGGCCTGCCGGTGTAGAATTCCTTGATATAATATAACTACATTCTAAATAGTACTACGTGTATTGCTCTACCACTACGTTCCCCCAGTTAGTTATTAGGTACACGTAGCATTCTCACAGTACCTACAACGCTTTGGAATGGGCAACTTGACGCCTGTGGTGGACATGCCGTTGACGGCGACGTAGGAGCGGCGGAAGCGCTGGTGCTCAGTGATGACGCGCATGCGCCCCTCGCGCAGAGCCACCACGTCCTGCCGCGGACTACTACAGTGCAGGTTGGCGGCTAGCTGACCGGTGTGGTAGCCAAGTAACACCTGCATGTTTGGTAAGCATAATTAAATAGGTTCAATAAAATTATCGGTGTGGTACCTACTTATTTATTTATTTATTTATTTTATTTAACCATTTATGTACACACATATATAAAAAGACAAGAAGAAAGGAACAGAAAAATAGGTACAAAGGTGATGCTTATTTCTAAAGAAATCTCTTCCAGCAAACCTGCGATAGGAGAGTATATTAAAGAGATGAAGACAACGTGTGTAAAAGTAGAAGGGAAAACAAAATACATAAAATCTAAAATAATTTTCTAATTTAAATATAAACATACAATAAGAGAATATACTAACATACATACATACTTCTAAAATAAATATCACTAAAATATATAAAAATATAATGTAATTTAAATAATAAATACATAAGCAACTATGACAAAGTGGAAAGATAGTGTTTAGTGTTCTACTTCCCCAGACAAGCTCATTTGCAAAGAGATCTAGTAGTACTCGTAGATCTAGCAGTCTAGTTCTTGTAGGTACTAATACGAGTAAGCTATACTAACTAACCTTAGTGATAGCAGCCATGCCAGATGCTGCCTCTGTCAAGCCAACGTTAGATGTTACGCTGCCGACTAGTAGGGGGTCTTGCCTATCTTTGCAGTAGACTTCTTCAATTGCTTCCAGCTCGGTTTTATCAGCATCCGGTACACCTGCAAAAACCCCCGAAATGTGTTAAAACAAAAATATTCATAAACAGTCTCCTGACATACAGGTACACCTAGTTCAGGAGTGATAGGCTTGAAACGAGCCTTTGTAACTAATTAGGTAAATAAAGAACTATTAATAAAAATAAAAAAACAATTTATTATTATTATTATTTAAAAAAATGAAAAAAAACAATTAAAAATATAAAAAAACAGTAGCCCACCGGTATCGGGAACAGGGTCCAAGCTACCGGCAGTCAGGATTCCAGAGAGAGGAACCTCCTATCAATGCGAGCCGTGTCCAGAAGTACCACGTTCTGAATCAAGCCCTTGATCCAGCTGCCTAACGAGAGCCTCTTCAGGTGTTGGTTGAGGCTCTTGGCTATTAAGCCATTGGCTGTCACGACTATCGGCACAATGATTGCTGAGTCTACGTCCCACATGTCGACAACCTGGCGAGCTAAGTCAAGGTACTTGATTTGTTTATCTCTCTTGGCTTTCACGAGGTTTCCGGCATGTGGGGTCGTTATGTCAACGATCATTGCGCGCCACTCTTTTCAATCCACCACCACTGTATCAGGTTTATTGGCAACAATAGTCCTATCAGAGATGATAGATCCATCCCAGTACAATGTGATATTTCCATTTTCTAGAACTGGGTCGGGCACATACCTGTAGTATGGCACTTCCGATTCTACAAGGCTGTATTTCAGAGCAAGTTGCTGATGGATAATCCTGGCTACAAGGTTGTGTCTATGCAAGTACTCTTCGTTAGCTAGACGAGAAAATCCGGAGATAATGTGTCTGATTGATTCACCCGGACGGTGGCATTCCCGACAGATGTCAACCGTGCCGTCTTTCACAATAAATCTCCGGTACTTGTTTGTCATCATAACTTCGCCCATAGTTGCACAAACAAAACCTTCAGTTTCTCCAGAGAGGTCACCGAAACGCAGCTAGGCTACGGACGCTAGTTGATCTACATCAGGTCCATGTAGGGCCCGAAAAAAGCGTCCTTGAAGCTCCTTACTCTGCCAAACTTCCATACAATCATTAGTGTCAAGGACTACTGGCTCGCGCCAGTTCTCGTAAGCCTAGAAAAGCAGAGTGAGGCCCTTGTCCACTGTGACCACATCTCGATGCATCTCCACGTCGGTTTCTAAGAAATATTCCCTGATACTGTGACACCTGACACACATGACCGTGGGTGATGCATTCGATTTGCAGTTAGCAGCGTACGGACCTTCCTATCCAGGGCGTCGAGTTCGGTCTGAGTCCATTTGAGTATGCCGATAGAGTACATCAAAACCGGCATGACCCAACCGTTAAAGGCGCGCACCTTGTTTCCGCCTGATAAAAGACTATTATATACTTTTTTCAGGCAGCCAAAGAAGCATTCCTTTAACGATTGCTTCATGACAGTACCATTGATGCCCAACGCTTCCGACATACCCAAATACGTATAAGTTTCGGATGCGGAGAGGACTTTACGGTTTATGGATTCCAAGAGTTGGGTTCCGTCGGATTCCACAATCTCCCCTCGCTTTACATGCATGACCGCACATTTGTCCACACCAAATTCCATCCTGATGGCGCTACTTGAAGTTTCAGTTACTTTCAGTAGCTCCATAAGTTGCAAATTGCTGGCAAAGAGTTTTAGGTCATCCATGTAGTTGAGATGAGATATAACCTGACCACCTCTCCTCAGCCGATAGCCTAGACCTGAAAGACATTTCGACATCCTAGATAGTGAACAACCGTTCTCCATTGCCCCATACATGACATCAGGAAGTTACGCAGAATTGCGTCTACTTTATACAACTCCAGCAACCTAATAAACCATGTGTGTGGCACCGAGTCATAATCCTTCTTGTAACCTATTCAACATGTCAACAGATCCTTTTGGAAACGACGAACCTCTTGGCTAATGGTCATATCAATGAGGAGTAGCTCCTTAGTACCACGAGACCCATTCCTACATCCATTTTGAGAAGGAGACATGATGGAGTTGGTGTCTATAATTATGTTTGTGAATTTTAGCTCTCAAAATGGATTTAAGAACTTTATTGACGGTAGGTAAACACGTGATCGGCCTATATTGTTTGGGTTCCGCAGTGCTACCTGATTTATGGAGAAGGTGGATAACTCCTGTTGTTAGGACCTGAGATCGCGAAAGAGATTCCAAAGCAGTTTGGTACTGAGCCACCAAGCGAGCGTGCGACCTTACGAACTATTTGCTCCAAAAGTTCTGCTGGCCGTCTGGTTCTGGAGACTTTCAGTTAGGCAGCGGACGGACTGCACGAGTTACATCCTGGGGCCAGATGGTAGTAGCCCCCATTTCTGGTATTGGATCGCAGGCTTGCTTGACTTCCCGAGCCCAATCACATTCGGTGTGACTGACAGGCACCGACCAGATATTGCGCCAGAAAGAACACATGGCACCATCATCTGGTACGCACGTGTCAGCCACACCTTGATCCTTATTATTATTATTTTATTTTTATGTTAACATATCTCGTACCTCGTACCTTTGGAAGGCGTACGAGGGACCGAAGCCAACTCGCAGAGGCCCCTTAGAAAATTTTAAATGGAATGAAGCACCATCCGATGATTATCCATGTATGCACTGTGCAAGTGCACCTGAGGACAACCCCCGGTTGGTGTCGGACTATTGCAGGATATAGAAACAAAGTTATTGGACAACTGATTAGGGTAGCCTGGTTATCTAGGACTATGGAAAGACTATGGCCCCTGCCTGACCAATGTTTTATATCAAATACACAGATAAAATGGCAGTCGGTGACTTGCACACTCAATAATGGGCCCCCGAAAACGGTCGCTAGCACATAGTATCGTAGCGACAAGAGGGCAACATGTCCTGAGGTGCTTATGAGGAGTGGTGAGGTATCCTACGGCTATCAGGACAATCCCAGAAGTACGGTCAAGACCCCAGCACCAGCATCTTACTGGAATACTTCCTTCCTCCGAGCACGTTTGCTCTTGCGAATCTCCACACAAGCTGGCCAATAAAAGCAAGAAAGAGGTGGAAGCTCTGTTTCTCGTCATTGTTCACTCCATCCGGCCAATAAAGACAAACTAGAGGTGAGAAACAAGACTTCTCCCGGGAGATAGCGTCCGTGGCGTCGCGCAACAGTTCGCCACATGCTGCCCTGCGGGTTTAGTATTATTATTTTCACCTATTGTGGTACAGTAATTTTATTCTAGGTGCACCGTCTTCACATAATTATAATCATATAATTAATGTATACAAAGTATTGTAAAACATTTTTTTAAAGTAACGGTGGAGTTTCATAACAATTCTTCTCCATACGAAACTACCCTTTGAAATAAATGCTTTGACTTTATCTTTAAACATCACGTATATCATCACGTTTGGAGGTTCAGGAACGAAGTATTGTCCCACCTTCAAACTTCTCTCACCTGTGCCATATCCTTCTACGTATTCTATATCCTGTGGCGTCACCTGCACTTCCTTGTAGAACTGTCTAATGAACCCAGCCGTAGTCTGAGGGTTCCGACAGTACCCAAATTTGGGCCCCATTTCATCACTCGGTACAGAAATGAATTCATTTTTGACATGTACTAGTTCCGCGTAAACTCTAAAAATACAATAATATATATATATATATAAATTTTGTTCATAAAAGCAATGTTTTATCTTGACATTTTTTTATCTATAAATTAATATTTACCTATTTGCGTCTTTTGCTTTCTGCAAAAATACTACACTGATTACGTCAGACAAAATATAACCATCGGCGTCTTGTGCAAATGATTTTGTCTTGCCATCTTGTGGGACAGTAGCAGAAAGCCTGAAAAATTAAATAAACAATTGCTAGCTGGCAACTTCTACAGACTAAATCTCGTCTGCTGACTGCTAAAACCTAATTGGTCTACGTAAAGATCATGAAATTATATATAGTTATGATACTGACCTCCCGTGATGTACAGATCCCTGTGGATGGAGATATATAGATGCACCTCCAACAATAGCTGATTCACATGCCCCATGTTTCAGGGCTGAATATGCCGCTTCAAGTGCAGTGGTGGAACTGCAGTCAGCTTCATCCATTAATAGTGACGGACCTTTTAAATTGAGCCAGTACGAGATACGATTCGCGAACATGGTCTTACTACCTCTATAAAGAAATAAAAAATGTATAATGACACCCAGTGGAAACTTCTAAATGGCCTTCACTTGAATATTGTTTAAGAGCACTGTATAAGTTAGCTGTAAATTTCCCGAATAGAATAAAATAAAACGTAAAATCTAATGGGTTGTTGCACCACCTCCGTGCAGAAAAATGTTGTTGTTCAGTAATAAAAATGGGCAGATAATGTCATAAAATTCTGTATATTTTTTTAGATTTTGTCTCGACGGTAAATTGTAAAACGACTTAAGCTGTTAATTATGATAATGGTGATGAAACTGACCCTAATATGCCTAGACCGGTTTTGTTTCTCCCATCCGTGGCACCATGTATTTCCGAGGAAGAAAATGATGATCCCACAAAAACTGCAACTTTTTTCCCATAGAGATGAGCCGGACTCAGACCTGAAACAAAAATATGTTTTTTTTTGGCTTCCCTAATACAACCAGAAACCCTTATCATTTCGCCAAGTCCATCTGTCTATCCTTCCGCGGTTTAACTCAGACACTCTTGGTAGTAAAAAGCTGTTTTTTGGCATATTATTTACCTCTACAAAACTGTGCAATATAATCTTGATAGCCTAAATTTTTTGGGACCAATTTTTTTTTTGTAGGTGATTTTAGAGAATTTAAGTGTGGGTTGTCGTTAGATAGGGCCTTTAAAAATATTCGGGGATCTGTTTACGAAATATTAAGAGGTCATTTTTGTAAGAGGCTAGTGTGTCCCCCAGCCCCCGATCTAGACGTTTTTTGAGACGGGGCAAAACCTGCAGTCTTCCGCCCCCCGCCCCGCCAATCCGTTAACCTTTTACATGAAGACTTATTTATTTAAATATTCATGGACATCGAACGATTATTTTAATTAGAATAAGACAGGCTATTTGAAATAAATCGTGAGATTATAGAATACTAGCTTCTGTCCGTGACATCGTCAGCGTGTTTGGGCCCCCGACTCACCGCATCGCTGCGCATAAATCGCCCACGATATTACTTTATTTTCGGTTAGCGATCTTTCTGACTTTTTTTCTTACTGCTCGGTTGCTAAGGGTTGTAGCGTGATGTTAAATAATCTATAACATTCCTCAAGAATCGGGCTATCAAATTCAAAAAGATTTTTTCAAATCAAACTGTTATTTCCAGAGATAAGCGCGTTTAAACAAAAAAACAAACAACAACAACAACAGCATTATTATTAGGTAATAGAAGATGAGAATAAAAAAAAATACTCTTTGAGCCTTTTGTTCTGAAAAAACATTAATGGCCTTGTCATAATTAATCTGATAGCCCGACGCGTTCGGCTGCTTGCAGCGCATTGTGCGATAAGTGCACGTATTTATTAATTACACAATGTGTTGGAGCGTGGAAGTCTGACATCGTTCAAAACAGGTTTTGTTGTAAAAGTAAATATATCTCTAGATACTATATCATGCCTCTGTCTCATTTTATTTGTCAGTTTGTTTATGTTTTGTTAGGCAGTTTTATTTAATACTATACTAATTATTTAAATATCCGTTATTATTATTCTCTTACAATCAATTATTTTATTTACATAAGTATACATATATAAACACCTTGCAGTACAAAACTGATTTACATCCGTCACCTCACACTTCAGGTTCAGTTGAAAACCAGCGTCAGGCACTAGTTGTCTGACATTTTTGCTGAACTGGACCTATTTAGTGCAGCCGCGAGGCACACTTTCCTACTAATTTCTCACTATGCACTTTACACTTTTTGTTTTATTATATGTTGTGTTGTGTGCCTTGTAGTTTGTGCTAAATAAATTCATTTCTTTCTTTCTTTCTTTTCTTTTGATTGTCTTGTTATGATTTTCGATTGCTAAGACCGCACCGATCGGCTAATGCAGAAAAGCTTAACACCAACAAGACATGACCGAGCGAGCGAAGCGAGCGCGAAGATTTTAGCACGTTGCCTCAGATAAGTTAGATTTTTTAAGTCCTTAATCGACTTATACAGAAAAGTTGAATTAAGAATCGCTAGGCTGTAAGAACGAGCAAAGTGAGTTCGAATATTTTGCCAGGAACATATACAAAAAAAATGATCGATAATGCTCCAATCCAACAGTTGCGCCAGCGCTGTGGTAAACAAAGGAAATTGCGTCGCCTTTGCACTTACAGGCGTCGGAAAGGGCGGGACGCCCGGCGGCCCCACTACGCGATGCAATATTTCTAAAATAAAGGATTTGTTCCTTTAATTTCTGGCCACAGAGGTGACAGAGACACTCATCCACCTCTGTTTCGCCGCGGCATAGATCTGTTGCAAGAGATCGATATCTAACCTTTTTATATCGCCAAATAAATGTGGAGCATGTGCTTTAAAAAAAAAAAAAAAATACGGGTCGACTTGAGAACCTCCTCCTTTTTTTTTCGTCGGTTAAAAAACGGAGAGTTCCCGGCAGAATCCAACTGCTCTCGCCCGCCACCCACTCACATCGTTTGACGACCTACGCCTACGCTAATCACGTACGTAGTGATTTCCTCAGTACGCCAGCCGCACTTATTACAGAGTTGCGTTGCGTTGGGTGGTGCACTTGTCTGCTACGTTTGAATTTGCAGCCCCCCGAAGTTGGCGCCGGGGGCGTGGGCCCAAGTTTGCCCCCCTCCATAGAACCGGGGGATGTCCTACCAGCTAAACTGTTGTTTTTGGATATGTGAAAAGTACTCACGACAGTAGTATATAACGTAGTTAAAAGGAAAAGTAGCACAGCTAAGTAGGTTCAACAAGTTAACGAGTAATAGTCGATCAACTCAAAAATATACTTGGATGAGCAAAAGTTTCGCAAAAAATACATAAAAAAATTATTCAAATGGCGTTTAGCCAGTTTAAACTAGATACAATATGTATATCGTTGTAATGCTATAGTAAAATTTAAAAATATATTTTTTGATGGAAACTGTATAAATGTACTACTACTATACTATTACTTTACGTTTTCCTTTGCAGTGTAGGTAGAAAAGATCAAGCGGCACATAACGCGTGTGGGTTGTTGAATCCCATATCTAAAAAGATTTGCCATTGCTATAGATTTTGAGACATTTTCGTTTACAACAGCAGAAATAACTTTTGAAATAAAATATAATCTTGAAAATTAAATAATGCAATGCAACCCTTTTTTGCGGTCGATAGAATCAATTTTGTGCCTGCGTACAGAAATATTCATACATTATTCGAAACCCTTTACCATGCGTGGTTCGACACGCGCTTGAATGGTTTTTATAGATTGCATAGAGGTGTTTGTTAGAAAGCATAAAACTGAGTTATTTTTTTAGGAAATATTCGAGAAAATCGTAAAAATTTGCTAGCTCTTTGTTTCTGACCAGAGGTACTACAAATGTCCATCTTCAATAACCAAGATCAATCTACCCGCATCGTAAATGGCCTGGTAGGTCTGCTCGAGCATCTTGCGTGACATCGGATCCATTTTGTTCCCGAGGTGGTAATGCACAGCAAAGAATTGGGCATCGAAGCGATCTAACTCGGGAGCCATACCACAGGCTTGCGCTAGGTCGGGATGCTTGTAGTTCCATCTTAGACCCTCCGAAGTTACTGGGTTTTCCTGTTTGACAAAAAAAGTGATAATATTTTAATAATATTGGAATTTGTGGCATTCCAGTGGAGGATGGTAGTGATGCACATGATTTGTAAAAATGTGGTAAACATTTGCAATATTGTCTTCCACTAGTTTATGGCTTTAGGGAAGAACTAGAAATAATTCAATCTGCCAAGACTTTTCCCAACTACGTAGGGGTTGCCTTCGTGCCTAACTGGATGCAGCTGAATGGCAGTATTTTACATGGAGCGACTGACCTCTACCACCCAGTAACTGGGTAATACGATAGCCCTGGGTAAGACTGGTTGTCAGACTTTTGAGCTACTGACTAACCGTAACGACCATCAAAAATCTACGAATGACAACCGGGACCAACAGCTGAACGTACTTTCCGCGGCACAGAGTGATCTCGCAACTCATCCCAACCATCACGCAACCACAAACCGACCGCGGCAAGATCGCTCCGTGCGGCTATTATTATTTAGCCACGAGCCCCTGAAGCCCTATTTATACGGTGCAAGTTTCTGGAACAATCAAGAGCAATCATTGCCTACCATAGAGCACGTTTAATTATTACCATTCAAGAATTGCATGAGTGTTTTCACGGGTGCGATTTCCATAAAATGGCATACAGTAATTGAATGCAAGTTTTGCCAATAATAGTTTAGTTTTGTTCAATAATAACTGCGTGCGACTTTTGTTTCTACCTAGGCAATTATCGCAAGAAGATTAACGCATTCACGTTATATTTCGTCTAAATACAGAGTGTACAATTAATTCAAGTATTGAATGCGATTTTATTGTACGTGCTGTTTACATCTATACTAGTTTTGAACGGCAATTAACTTGCCCATATCATGCAACATTTGTTCGTGTTGTTAAGACGGTGCCAGTCAATTGTCGCTTCAGTTTTATGGTATGCCACAGGCAATAGTCTGGCACCGTGAAAACGAGGTTTAACTAATCGTTTATTGGGAACAAAAAACAAATACATTCAAAGACAAATAATGTTAAACGATGATAGCTGCAATAGTTAAAACTGTGGCGCTGCTAGCAACGCGCGACTCTTAGTGAGAGGGTAGGTTGTTCCACGACTAATACATAACCAAGGTATTTAAAAAAATATTGAGCTAACTAACTAGTAATAAGTAGATACTGTTAATTAATTCAAGGTATTTTAACAAATATTGAGCTAATTATCAAGTAATAAGTAGATACTGTTAATTAATCGAAGCCACTCAAAAATCTTTGATGATACTAATACAGTTGTTGGGGTGCACAAGATGTAAGAAGGTGCCTCATGAGTGATTTGTGTCGTTAACAAATTTTGAGTCGGCGCCAAACAATCACCGCAGCTCGATGAACGACGATCAATCAAGCTGCCATAAGTTTTCATGGCGCCTTGTATGTTTGGCGCCGACTCAAAATTTGTAATTTACATTAATTTAAGAGCTTAGTTAGACTGAAAGATTTATTTTTTGCTTTTCAGTTTCTTTTTTCGTCGGTTTAATTTTTTGTAAAAAAGTTTTTTATTTTTCGCTTTTCAGTTTCCTTTTCAAATAAATGAACTTATTTATTTATTTAGGACTACCAACAATGGCTTACACAACAGATATCTTTAAAAAAATATGAAATTAAAACATAGTACAGTGGATTAATTAGGTACTTTAAGGTAAACACCACATTACCCAAATTAAATTATGTTAATTGACAACTTTGGTACATGACAAGTTTTCAAGCAATCTTAATACCGGGGAAAAATATGCTAGATTCAAAAGTCATCATAAAGGTTTCATAACAAATCAGACAAACAGTCAAGAATTTTAGATTTCAGCTTATGGAATCAGTGTAAATCGATTAGATCGCTATTACATAGTAAAACTTTGCAAAACCTAGCATATAGACAGTTATATGCTATACAGATTTTCTCTGTGGAGGACAAAGAGTAGTAACAGGTCTACGCGGAATTCATGACGGACGGAGCACGCAAGATATTGAGTGCGAGCAGTGGAGGTTAGTCGATAATTCCTTTAAGAAATTTACATACAAACATTGCGTCCATTAAACATCTTCGTTCTTCTAAAGTGTTGAAGAAATTGAAGCTATTTTATTATAAGAAGATGTCTTTTTAGCTATGCCAACAGAAACAGCTAGATGCCAATCAAAGCTTTTTTGAACGTGTTCTAGACGCAAACGATTCGTAGCATAGTGCGGCCGCCACATCATATTACAGTATTCTGCTACATATCAACTACAAAGTGTAAAGTACACTGCCTAATTTACTACCAACCAATTCGAAATACCTGCCAGAATGGATAAATGCTCACCAAAAAAGTATTGTAGAAATGAACCTATCTTCCTTTTTATTCTATGCCATAAAGATTTATAATCAACTTTTAATTTCTTACTACCTGCCAAGATAGCTCGACCGAGCCCCCGCTTAGCGTGGCTCCTATTTCTGTAACCAACCAAACCTCGGCGTGCCCCTGACGTCGATCGGCGTGGGTTAGGGTTAATAAGCAGGTCGACGGAGCCCCACTTCGCGGGGCTCCTATTTCTGTCTAAAGGGTTTAAAGGAACCTAACCAACCGAACCTCGGGGTGCCCTGATGTCGACCTTCTATGGTTAGATTTGGTGAGCATTTATCCATTTTGGTAGGCAATAAGAATATAAATACAACACGTACAATTATTCTGATGAGTAATGATAATTATTTTGGAACATAGAGAGGGTTTATGTTATTTGAAGTTAACATATTTTACTTTGGTACTTAGTCTTAGAGTGATATTTTGTGTAACTGTTTGTGGTACGTACGTACTTGTAATAAGGAGTGTTCATAACTTGTATGAGTTTATATTTGAGTGCTAGTTTTTGATGGATGACTTTTGCTACCTGATTGTGTCTATGTGTATAGTCTGTTTTAATATTATTATTATTTATCTTTTCACATTTCTCGGGACCCTGGGATCCCGGACTTTTGGAAGGCATACGAGGGGCCGAAGCCAACTCGCAGAGGCCCGTTAGACGTTTTTAATGAAATGAAGCACCAACCGACGATTATCCCTGTTCGGACTATATAAGTGCACCCAAGGACAACCCCCGGTTGGTGTAGGACTATTGTAAGATATGGAAACAAATATATAGGACTATGGATTTGGGTAGCTTATGTGGACTGGTTAACTAGAACTATGGAAAGACTATGGCCCCTGCCTGACCAATGTTTTATATAAAATACACAGATAAAATGGCAGGGGGTGACTTGCACACTCAATAATGGGCCCCCGAAAATGGTCGCTAGCACATAGTGTCGAAGTGACAAAGGGGCAACATGTCCTGAGGTGCTTATGAGGAGTGGAGAGGTATCCCATGGCTATCAGGACAATCCCGGAAGTACGGTCAAGATCCCTACCAGCATCTTACTGGAATACTTCCTTCCTCCGAGCACGTTTGCTCTTGCGAATCTCCTCTCTAGCCGGCCAATAAAGGCAAGAAAGAGGCGGGAGCACTGTCCCTCTTCATTGTTCACTCCAGCCGGCCAATAAAGGCAAGCCAGAGGTGAGGAACAAGACTTCTCCCGGGAGATAGGGTCCGTGGGGTCGCTACTGCCCAACAGCTCGCCACATGCTGCCCTGCGGGTTTTCAGAGCCACGTTAGTCACGCCAGTAATTTCTTATTCGTGTGTCCGCCCCCCACGTGATTAGATGGTCAATCAGGACGTGTGGTTGTTTAGGGGGCATATATTATTATTATTACGTTGCCTTTAATTATAAGATTATTTGTTCCTGTATATTTAACGTAGTAACACTTCATTGAGTTCAAATACATTTCTTTATTTTTGCACCATTCATCATCATCATCATCAGCCTATATTCATCCACTACTGGACGTAAGCCTCTCCTAGTGAACGCCATTGAGCCCGATCCTTGGCTCTCATCATCCAGCCTCTGCCAGCCGCATTTCGCAAGTCGTCAGTCCACCTGGCCGGCGGGCGCCCCACACTACGTTTGCCTAAACGCGTTCTCCACTCTTGAACTTCTACGAAAGATGTGACCAGCCCATTGCAGCTTCAGCTTGCTTAGTCTTTGAGCTATGTCGATTACCTTGGTTCTCTGGTGGATAACGTCGTTTTGGATTTTATCCTTCAGAGAGACTCCAAGCATAGCTCTCTCCATAGCTCGCTGAGTGACTTTAAACTTATGGACCAGTCTCACCGTGAGTGTCGACGTTTCTACTCCGTAAGTCGTAACCAGTAGGACACACGCGTTGAAGACTGTCGTCTTTAGGCACTGCGGTATCGACGAGAAGAACTGATGAAGTTTACCAAATGCTGCCCATCCCAGCTGAATCCTACTATCGGCTTCCCTTTCAAAATTGAGTTGGGCCTATAGTTTTTATGTTGAAATTTTTATCCCACTTATGTATAGTCACCATCTTTCCCACTTTCCATTTTATAGGGAATATGCCAGAAGTTAAGGATTTGCTGTTTATAGCTGTAATAAATATTATCTTTATTAATTTATAAGCTTTTGAATGTTTTGAGTATGCTCTCACTGCTAATATTTAGAACTTCCCTCGACTGCTTTCCGTACCCAACATCACACCCTCTATGACAGTCATACTCCAGCTAGGCTTAAAGTTCTCATCAAGATGAATGAAATACGCCCAAACACGATCTAACTGCGGTCAGCTGTCGAGGAGCCCTCTCGACTGTCTTCCGTCTCCATCATCAGATGATCTTCAGGTCTCTTTTTTGTTGAAGCATCATTAGAACTACGTATATGTGCCAAGTTTCAACAGAATCGGTTCACAAGGGAACATTCTGTAGGTGAACAATCATTTAACCCCTATTTTTCTACCCTCAGGGGTGGATTTCGTTTTTCAATTTTAAATGGGACCAACTTTGGGGTATACTCTTTCCATTAAAAAAAGAATCATCAAAATCGGACTACCCTGTAAAAAGTTATGCGTGGTCATACATAAAAAAAAAAAAAAAAAAAAATAATTATACGGGTCGACTTGAGAACCTCCTCCTTTTTTTTTCGTCGGTTAAAAATGAGTTTTTATTCTATTTGGTTTGTGTAAATTATCGTGCAGTAAGGAAAATTTATATTTTAGGCGTGTAGCCATTTCATACTACTGTCAAAGAATGACACTTGTAATTCGAATATTTAGACAATTATAGTAAGTAGTAATTTTGGTAATCAATAAATTTCCCTGATTTTACTTCATAGATCTATTCTTCATCTAAATCAAACGTACCTTGTTGTAAAGGATATCGGAAAATTGCTTAACGTTGTGGGACTGAGGGAAGAGGCCCGACACGCCAGTGATGACGATCTTCTCGCCATCTAGCGGTAGATCCTGTATAGCTGGATCAGTTACTAACATATTGTCCTCGCGAGTCAATACGTGTTCCTGAGGTGTAGGTGCCATCGTGGATTACTGATGATTTTCTAGAAAAAATAAAATTAAGATTTATCATAAAATAACATTACACCTGTTTTTCCCTGAAGGGTTAAGCAGGGGTGTATATATAGTACACCCACATTACGCCAGTTATGTTTAAGTTCTATGTAACAGTGGGCGAGCCTATCACCATCAACTGGGCACAAATCCTGACTCCGGACTGCTACTGAGAAATACTTGATGGATAAAACGGGTTATTCCCTGAGTACCCCGATCTCCAAGGCCCCCGTCCCGTAGAACCCCGAATAGAATAAATATGATTAAGTAAATTTCTTTTTCACTTCAGTAGCTCAAACATGTAGGTTTTGCTGCCTGAAATCAGTGAGCAAAATCGCATTTTTCTCACTGATTTCACTGAGTGAGACCAAGTAACTTTTTAATAATATTTTTCAGAAATCCGCGAATATCTTATTCAGCCTTGGGTTAATCATACAATTCGAAACAGTGAATGTTTCGAATTGTATGATTAACCCAAGACTCTATCTCTTTCCCGCCATTAGAAAGAGAGAGAGACAAAGACCAGCCCTTTCGAAGTTCTGGTTTTGAATTCGACCTCAATGACAAACACGTTCGGAATTTCGTACTAACTAAAGAAATTTTGCAAAAAGATAATTTTATTATGTCTTTTAATGTAATTTATTGAATTTTTAACTTATTGTTGTATTTAAACGAAAATAAGTATTTAATGCAAATAAAACTGATATTTAACCTGTAAATATTTATTTCTAGTTTCAACAATGTTACGTAATATATTTTGAATAATAAAATATCATGGGTGCTATTTCCGAACACGCCTGAATTTAAATAAAAGAACACGAATAAAATTTCGTGGCTGGCGTAAAGAGTTGAATAAGTAAAAAAATATTAAAATAATCGTAAAATATGAGTGAAACTAGCAACGAAAACAGTATTTTAACACCGGAAGAGTTAAAACAACAAGTTATTAATGCAGAATTAAGTTTTCTACCTGAGAAGTCTCGCGAGAAATATCTGAAAGCATACCATGTCTTCAATGAATGGAGACTTACAAAGGGCGCAAGCAGTTTTTCGAAGACGGTGTTGCTATCTTATTTTTTAGATTTATCATACACGAGGCGATCATCTAGAATGTGGAGTATTTACTCAATGGTGAAAGCTACTTTAAAAACAAAACATAACGTGCATATTGAAACATACAAAAGAATGAAAAAAAATGTCAGTGTACATATAAAAGATTGTCAATTTTCACGGCCCTTATCATGATTAATGAAGCTCCGGACTGCAATTTTCTTACCGCTTAAGTAAGTGGTACCTATGAATCTATGTTGTTAGTTATTAAAATTTGTGTGTAGACTGTTATGTATAAAGGTACTTACTGCCTACTACTAATATTTGGAGGCGTAATGAATCCTAGTCTGGCTTAGCAATACTGTTAAAATATTTATTACGATATGTAAAAGATGCTGTAAATGTTAAATTATGCATATTAATTATGTAATATTTTCATTACAGGTTGTACTGATCATAGGAATTAGTGGAGCGTGTCGCAATAACGAGCTATTACAGCTAACAGTTAATAATATCGAAAAGCATTCAGATAAATTACTGTTAGTAAAATTGAAAAATACGAAGACGATCCTTGACCGGTCTTTTGACGTACGCGAAGAATATGTAACTATTGTAGAAAAATACCAAAATTTACGTCCAGCCAATATAAAAACCGACCGATTTTTCATACAATACCATACACAAGACAGCCTATGGGAGTAAATAAAATAGGTGCTATACCGCGAGAAATTGCCACTTTCTTAAAACTGGAAGAGCCTCAGCTATACACGGGACACTGCTTTCGGAGAACTTCGGCAACGCCCTTGGATCAACCAAGGGCGTTGCCGAAGTCCGGAGCCGATCTCACTACTTTAAAACGTCACGGCGGGTGAGACAATCACTCGGGTGTGTGAGTTCTTATTAGGGCGTTTACATAACACATATTATCACGTATGTATTCCCCGAAGGGTTGGGCAGAATGCTTACTAACGCCCGATAGTGCACTTATAAATTTATTAGATTAAGGGAAAGTGATTTTTGTTTGGCATAGATATGTTCACTGGCCAGATTTTAGTATGGGTTTATATTATTGCCTACTATGTAGGGCACATGATATCAGTCTATTATTGTCCCACTGCAAGGCAATGGCCACTTCTCAAACAGAGAACGAGAAGGCAGAAGTATTGCGGTTCCCTATGTTGTTTCGAACGCCGCTGTTGCGACACACGCTGTTGCGAATTATTTTTCCACTGCCTCACAGGTTCGAAAGCTCATGGCCTCGAATGAAGTAGTCGCGAAAGACGCTGTTTCGAAAAACATTTTCACTGCCTCATACGCTCGAATGCTTGTGATTTCGATTTATTTAGTCATAAAGTGTACAGAAAAGTATTTAAGCAGTAATTAAATAAAATCAACAAATTCGGTGTCAACATCAACATTTAATATTATTATTAAAGTTACGCACTATACTACACTGCAAATAGCAAATTGCAGCATTATTTGCTAGTAGCAAATAGTTACTAACTATTTGCTACTAGAAATCATAGGCGAGGTACTATAAATAATGAAATGGTGACTAATATTAACAGTAGGATAGGATGCAAGAGCGAGCGAAGCGAGCTCGGGACTTGGGGCACTCTGACTCGGACTGGTTAGGTTACAAGGGGATGGCGGGGTCTGGAAGACCCCGCGCTCCCCTTCGTGGTTATTTTTTTTCAACCGACCAGAAGTAGGAGCCCCGCGAAGCGGGGCTCCGTCGGCTACGCCTTATTATTGTTGCCATTCAGAAATAGGAGGCCTCGCCAAAACAGAAACTCGATGTCAGTTTAAATTAAAACAAAGCTAACAACTGATTATTAAGCTGCTACTTTCTACTTAAAATTATTCTTCACTGTAGCTGCCAACCTACTATTTTTGCTACCGGCTTTAATTATTGATGGTTGGTTGATTGGTGATTGTTACTTTGTTAATAATAATATTAAATGATGATGTTGACACCGAATTTGTTGATTTTATTTAATTACTGCTTAAATACTTTTCTGTACACTTTATGACTAAATAAATCGAAATCACAAGCATTCGAGCGTATGAGGCAGTGAAAATGTTTTTCGAAACAGCGTCTTTCGCGACTACTTCATTCGAGTCCATGAGCTTTCGAACCTGTGAGGCAGTGGAAAAATAATTCGCAACAGCGTGTGTCGCAACAGCGGCGTTCGAAACAACATAGGAGTGCCGAAGTATTGATCACTACGCTTGCTTATGACGGGTTGGTGATTTCAGACATATATATATATTAACTTGTAAGTCCAGGTTTCCTCACGCTTCACTGATGTCAGGAATGTCCAAGATAAACTCAAGTAAGTAAGTAAGTAAGTAAAATCTTATTTGTTTAAACATGGTGTACATGATATATTGCATGCAAGATAATAAAAGATACAGAAAAGTTCTAACATGTTCAGCCGCATAAAGAGGCGTACAAATTGGTAGGAAGAGATGGTGCATAAACCGTGATAATATTTATCAAAATTACATTATTAAAATTATATAGGTACTTATTATATCATCAGTATTCATTAAATATTACGTATCATTACACTTCAGCAAGCACATTTTTTAGATAAAATTAAATGTCAAAGTAATCATTAAATAAATTAGTCAATAAAGTACATATGAATTGGAAAAGTCACATTGGTACTTGCCCGGCTTTGAACATCAACTCGTACATGAGAGGCGAGGTCTTAACTACTGAGTCATCACGACATTGAATATAATACTATTATTGTTACATGATAGAGAAGTGGTTAAAATGGAGTGAAGATTGTGCCCTCGAATGGAATGGGCTGTTTAGAAAATGTTTGGACAAAATAACTGCTTCTACTTACATGGAGAAGTTTTAAAATCGTAACAACCGTAATGTAGGAATTCCTTATCACTTCTGAAACAAGGTGCTTAAGCAACAGTTTTATTAACACTAGTAGTTCAATATTTTCACATAAAAAATTAATTACGATACGATACTTATTCAAATACGTTTTGTTAGGAACACAATGATTCATTTGCATCGCCCTCAGACGCCCTCAGACGTAATAACAACAAAACTTCTATTATGTTTCGTTCAGAGACCTTCAATGGGTTAACCCTTAACCAGGCTAGGGATTGAGCAGCAAGGACGAAGTGGGATAAATAAGTATAATGCGATTAATTGAACTCTGAACAACCTACTTATTTAAAATGTTCTATGCATTGTTCTACCACCGAATTCCGAAACGAAAGATATCTTGCACTTTTCAGTGTTTTTGTTTTTGAAAAACAGTTGTTTAGTTTTAACCAAAGCAAGTAAAAGAAACTTGGTCATATACAAGATAAAGTAAATGTATTCGTAGTCATAATTATTTTATTAATCTATAACTACAGTACTGTCAAATTATTGATTCGCTATAGATACATTTATCCATAGCGATTTTTGCAATCGGCATCTTCGCAGTTCGTCAGCCGCAACCACATCAGTCTTGTCTAGGTAGGGCTGCTCCATCGTCGAAGTCGAATAACTTGGCTATTGGTTAAAAAAATTGCCTTGTGCCACAAATGCATATGCTAGTGGCACGGATCATCATATGATGATTCTTGATCTTAACCAACCCATCACTATGCTAAAGGATCTATTTCAGTGGTCAGCCATTGCAGCTCCAAGATGTTTTACGAAGGTAAACATTTGTGGAGAGAAGACTCCGTCAACGGTTGCTACAACGGGGGTGAATGTCACCTGTCGTATTTCACAACAGTTTGAATATTTCCTTGTTTTATCTTCGGCGGATTTTAGTACAGAGGCGACAGGGCGTGAAGAAGCGTCAGTGTCTACGACACGGATATCAAATAAGGCCTCCCTCTGAGCATCGCTTTTAGCGATAAGACCGCCCATTGTGTCACCCTATGTAAAATTTCTACATTTAAATCTGTAATTTTTATGGTGTACATAATAAAGAGTATTCTATTCTATTCTATTCTATCCCGAACACCCCGGCAAGAAAGTTCTCCACGTAGTCCGAAGTCTCTTTCGGAGATAATGGGTTTTTTGAGTACATTTCCCCAGGAATGTTGACTTAAAGCAGAAAATAAATCTTTAATTTCATTATGACGAAGTGTTATTAGACCACGCATTTTACAACATAATGCATGATCATGATCAACGTTGAATTCATCACAGCCACAGCCATCACATGATTTTGACTGGTAATTTGTGGTAACGTTATGCAAGTGCGTCTCTGAACTCTAATGAGGATAGATTGAAATGGTCTTTCTTAGTCGGTATGATAGATAGTCAGTTGAAGGATTTTGTTTTAATTTTTGTCGAAATTGATCGTTTTTGATCGGGGACAGATTGACCTAGGTGGTATCCAAGGGTTCGTCATCGAGAGTGTCATTCTCTTTGCGGTTTTCCTTCTGTGCATCTGTAAGGGATTTATGATGTTGAGATAAGTCCATATTATGTTTATTTTCTATCAAAACACTTGAGAGGATTGCACAAACTTTTTTTAAACATACATAGTTTATATTACTTAGTAATTTTTGATAGAGCGGAGATTGATAGACCACCTTTGTGAACGGGTAGAGAAAATAAGTCAGCATCCAAGGGTGGGATATCGCTTCCAAGTAGAGTGGGTAAAAAATTCGTACGCAGTTTGTTTGTTAGTGGTTCGAAGAATTGGTTTACGTTATCTAAGACTATTGATAGGAATGATCATTGGAATTGAGCTGCTTTAGTGAGGGCAGTGCAGGCAGCTTGGGGTGAGTCTTTAGAGATAAGTAAAAGTTTTTCTATTGTAGATACCCAGTTTTTAATTGTCTTGTTTACAAAGTTTTCTTTCCCTTTCCCAATATAACTACCAAGAAAGCGTGATCCTGTTATGATGGATATGTTGATCCCCTTGAAAATATGTTAAGCTGTTTGTTTATCTTGAGGAAAGTAACCTATTTTACTCATTTTATCCCACCATTGACGTAGGCATTTGATCTTGACTTGGGCAGAAGAGTCATCTGCATACCAGCATTGGGTTGGTGCTTGTTCTGTTTTTAGTTTTTTTCTTATCGGTAGTGTTGCAAGGGCATAAGGTATAAGGGCATACAATGGCATGGCAAATGGATCGTCTTGGGTTACGCCTTCTTTGCTATATAATCGCATATCAGAATCACGTATTACAAGTTTTTCGTGACCATTGTTATTATATAAGAAACGAGCGCAATGTGGCCAATATATTCTTGCTTGCCAGTGAGCTTCCTGTTTCTTTATAGAATAAAACGCATTATTTGTATCGACGGGTAGCATTCCTCAGTTAGAGCCTGGTTGGCATTATTTTTGGAAAATATCATTCATTGCAAGTATAGCACCTTCAATAACGTTGCTCAGTCCAATGCAGAGTTGTGATTGAGCACAAGCTTCGGTGACCTCAGACACGGTGACCAAAATTATGCATTTGGATAGGATCCTGCTTAGGCATTTGCCAATGCCAATCGGTCTCACACCTGCGCATTTGTCTCGGGCTATGAGTCGACTTGACATATGGGCTTGTATTTCGCTCCATGGTACAAAATTAGTATTCAAATGTGTTGTTAATTGTGCTACTGTAATCCTCAAACGCAGGCTTGCTTCTCCAAATTGTAACAAGTAATCTTTCCAATTTTTTCATGTGGTGTCTATTGGGCCGCCACCGATGTGTAATTTCCTCGCAACTAATTCCAAATTATCATTATGTTTACTTCTAGTAGTTGTGTCAATTTTAGGAGGCAGCTAGGAAGTTTAAATAGACTTGAATCAAGAATAATCCGGGGGGTGCTTTTCATGCAATACATGCATGACCGTTTATTCCCGTTACGTCAATTTCATCTTCAGGTTTAAGAATTTTGCTAAATGATAAATGATAAATGATTTTATTTCTGTAAGTAGGTTTGTACAAACACTTTTACACGCCAATCATATTTTTTAAACTAGATGAGGTCGGCGTTTCCTATCTGACTACTCTGAGAAGAAAGGCCGAAACAAACTCAGAGGTCACAGTCTCTTTTAAAGTCCAGACGTAATCTTGGTCAGATCATTTGAAGACCATGTAGATGAAAAGTTATGCTTAAGAACACTGTGGTATTTTCGGGTTTCAGCACTTCACCCATTATGAGAAAACTAGTTTCTACTTGTCTAACATGAGGTATCGTAAACTTAATACATTTAGTTTTTTTTCTCGTTAAGAAGTAGGTTATTAACATTAAAACAGTTAACTACTATTTCGAGGGCGCTATTTACATTGTCAGTAAGCAGCTGCTGACGTTTGAGTTTAAATACAAGTGAAGTGTCGTCTGCAAATAACACCATATCGTGTTTATCCTTTGTGAGGTAAGTCAAATCATTTATATAAATAAGACATAAAAATGGCCCAAGAATTGAGCCCTGGGAGACCCCCATTCTTACTACAGATCCGGGTGATCTTTTTTCGTTAACATCAACTCTCTGAATCCTATCACTTAAGAAAGAAGTAAGAAGATCCAGAGAGGCGTTTCGGATTCCGTAGTGGTGCAGTTTCCTGATTAATATTTCATGAAGAACACAATCGAATGCCTTGGACAAATCGTAAAAGATTCCCAAAGCATCGCAATTGTCCTCCCATGCATTATAAACATGTCCTAAAAGTTCAACTCCGGCATCAGTAGTCGAACGACCCCTTGTAAAACCGAACTGTTTGTTATGCAGTAATTTGTGTTTATTAAAAAATCTTTGTATTTGATTCAAAATAACTTTTTCAAAAATCTTCCTGACGGTAGGTAGTACTGAAATAGTTCTATAATTAGTAGGAATTGAGGTACTACGCGATTTAAATAACGGTATTATTTTACTGCTTTTCATAAGATCAGGAAACTCACCACGGTCAATACAATTATTAAAAATAACAGCTAAAGTAGGTGCTACAATATTTATTATCGACTTAGCAACGTCCACAGAATTACCCCATAGATCAGCGGTCTTTTTAACATTTAATGTGTGAAAAGTTTTTATTATATCTTTACAGGTGACATATTGGAAATGAAATTCAAAATCACAAACAGGAAAGTTTTCCCTACGTAAAGACTCTGCAGCAGTGGGTGATGAGTTTAGAGATTTAGTACTGGATACGGGAACATCTGCAAATAAATTTTCAAAGGCCGCGGCGACTTGTGAAGCTGATTTAATTATATTGTCATCAATATCAAGGCTGTAGTTACTACATCGGTTGCATGACCTTCCCGTTTCACTGTTAATGACTCCATGTCATTTAAATTACATTACTACTGTAGGGACGCTATAGCGACTGTGTGTGCACGTAGGTATCACCTATCTATAGATGTAACTTATCTAGTATGTAAGACAATACTTATAATGTAAGGCACACATGATTGGTGGCCACTCGTACGCGATCACTCCAGTGTGTGGATGTGTCAACTCTTAGTGAATACAGTGAATCACATTAACCTATTGTTTTATTCAGTTACTACTCCTAAACTACTATTTTTAATTTTTGAACTCAAATAACGTGACTTGGCCATACTAAAAACTTTTTTAAATAATTTTGAATAATTTTTAACATATAAATTAAATTCAGCAGTGTTTATACAAGTCCGTTCATCATATAATTCATAAAGTCGTTTTCTACTTTTATGTATACCAATGGTGGCCCAGTCATTGAAGGAAGCGTTACTATTCAGCGAGAAAGTCTTTGGAATGAATGTGTTATCAAATTGTGTGCAATACATATAAAAAAAATCAATATATTGTTCATTAGGGTCATCATTAGTCGACAAAAATGCTAATTTACTTAAAAGTTTAGTTTTAAATGTTTTCAAGCGATAACTAGTTTTTGGGTTAGCGGTGATACCTTTTTTAATAACTTTTTTGTTTATATTAGGAAAAATGATCAATTGTCCGCAATGATCAGAGTCTATTAAATTAATTATTTCTTTATGGGTTGGTGTAACATGTGTGTAAATGTTATCTTGGCATGTGACACTAGTAGGAGTTATAATAATAATAATAATATATAATCTAATATAATAAAACTCTATGCCATCTGTCAACGTCACAAGAAAAAAATTTCGCTCCACATTTTTTATATACAATAAATAACATTTCACAGTCCAGATTTAACATTATCAGTTTTAAAAAATCTTAAAATAATACCAAATGAAAGTAAAAACGAAAAACCTGCCTAAACGGACCACGAGCATATACAAAAAAAAAATAGATAATGTGAGTGTTTAGTATTGTCATACTAATTTATATTAACATCTGTACATCCCTTTCTCACTGTCTGTCTCTCTCTCTCTCTGGTACAGCCATTCGACATACACGCGCTCTGTACAATTATATTTAAAACTGTGGAATTAAGCACCCAATACCATTGTGAAGTGTGTAATATTAAAGCAGTAATAAACAGTTTGTGTTAGTGCATATTTGTTTTTATCAAACAACCTGCTGACAACAATCCTCAACATAAATTTGGTCCTTCGAGTTGTTCCGGACTAGCGTTGCCGGAGCGAAATATTCCGAAGTATTCCCGTCGAATTATTCGCGAAACATTCGGAAGTATTGAGTAGTATTCGGAATTATTCCCCGAGAAGAAATATCTAGCTAAGTACATGTTTGGCCACGCATAGAGTAGGTAGTTGTGTAGGTAGTTAGTGGTAATGAACCTGCTGCGAGTCACGGGGCGGGGTGGCACTGCCACGTGCAAGTGTTCGACTATTGATCGCTAGATGGCGACGCAATTACCATTGCAAATTACATATGTTCCGCGTTAGTGATTGTGTATTCATACCCACGAATCTTCCTTCCTTCCTACCTTCCTAACCTTGGTCACTGCAGCAGCAGAAAGCGCACGCAGGCGAGCACTACTGATGGAAGTTGTACAGTTACAGCTTTTACGTTTACCCGTTAGAGGGCGTTAATGCCCGTGGCTATAAATATATTACTACGCGTTCATTAATAAAAATGAGTATAATACGATTTGAAAACTTCCGAATATTTCCTTTCATCTACTTAGATATGTACTTACGTAATAAGTTTTTTTAAGCGGTTTAGGTGTGCAAGTGATGTTTTGCGAGAATACTATGTACATAAAGGTAAATAAGTAGGTAGGTACTAAGATGAGTTTATATTATATATTATTATTTACCGAGATAAATAGTAAAACGGTACCTATTACCTATATTATTTCAATTGTTTCTTTATGTATGTACTTTAGTAAGATTTCAGTTGAACACTACCTATTCTAAAAAGAAGGAGATAATCTTTTTGGTAAAACATCGTCGTAAAAAAGTACGTAGGTAACCCTAACTTCTTATTTTTTTTTTAAACCATTAGGTAGGTAAAGTACTTAAAAACATTTTTACGCTTGTACATAACATCCGCACAAAATCGACACAGTTTAAACTCATCCATACTAAAATAAAATAATAAGTACCTAGTCATAAGTAGATAACTACTTACAGGGAATTATTCCCGCATAGTAGGTACGTAGGCATTGAATAATACTTCGTTGATTATTGAATGAAGCGCTGGCGTCGCCGTGCGTCTAACGAGGGAAGTTCTCCATTTACAGTTTTACTCTTGCTCGCTAGATGGCGTTAATTCACGTAACGCACCGACGAAATATCTAACACACGGCGAGTCTCCTCAAGCTACCTACGCATACATTCGTAACTACTGGGAATAATTTAACTCTTAATAAGTAATATAACGTAGGTCATCTACTTCATCCTTACAATATTTATTTGACTCTGCATTCTTGCTGCGGTAGTATTCCTTCCAATCGAAGTATTCTTTTGAATGTTTCCGAATTATTCCGAATACTTCCGAAGTTTTGCAACGCTATTCCGGACGCCATTTTTTTCGGTGGTTTGGGCGTGTTGCGGTGAGCCGGCAGAAAGTCATCGACAAGATCGACGAAACTCGGCTATCATCGGGTCGTTCCGTGCCACCTCGGGCCTCTTCGGCATACATCGCCAGCGCCGCTTACGAAGAAACAAGTGCTGTTTTACCGACAGGGCCGGAGAGAAGCAGCCAATAGGCAATCGGCATTTTAAATTGTCAATAAAGCAGACAATATACTGCGGATTGAACTAATCGCGCTGCTGTAACAAAGTGTCGCTATTTTTTCAAAAAAATTAAAAGATTTCGGCCGACGCCTACGTCGTGAACAGTGAATCGAAAAAACGTGTTTTGTTTGCAGTTTGATAATAAGTCAAGCTCGTTCCATAATTTACATAGTACAACAGTACAGGAAACACCTTTAGCTCACAAGCATCCTAAAATACAAATCGTGTGATTCTATCCAACACAAAAGATGGAAGAAATAGAAAACTTGCGCACGTCCCGTGCCGCCATTAAAGGTAAAATAACAAGAATATCCAACTATGTGCAGAACTACGACCCTGCAAAGTTTACTAAACGCGACTTACAGGTCAGATCAGAAGAATTAACCAAACTGATGGATCGATACGATGAAATCCAAATCAATATTGAGATGTTGGACTCACCCGACCGGCAACAAATCAACGAACAGGATCGGGAGACAACCGAAACGAAATATTATTCTATTAAAGCACAAATTGCGTCACTAACAGGAGGTTCGCAACAAGAAATGGAACAATCTCATTTAAATTCTACCACATTACATGATTGTACGGCAAGAACACCTCGAGTCAAGCTGCCATTACTGGAGCTTCCAAAATTCGACGGTGATATCCGTGAGTGGCCAGCATTCAAGAACATATTCTACGCCTCTGTTGACAGTGTAGACCTTCCAACAGTGAACAAACTTCAATATCTGAAGTCCGCCCTTTCAGGAGAAGCGGCTGGGCTTATTACTTCTCTTCTCATAACTGAGGAAAACTACAGTAAGGCACTAGATATACTCGCAAAAAGGTATGAGAACCAAACTATGATTGTTAATTTTCACTTAAAAGCTATTACTAATTATAATGTTGTTAGTAAACTTAACCTAAACGAATTTCTAGTAACTTTACAACAAAGTCTAGATTCCCTTAAGGCTATTAAGCTGCCTGTAGATAGCTGGGATGTCCTATTAGTATTCCTAATTTCGCATAAACTGGACAACTCGCTGAGAGCAGCATGGGAATTAAATAAAAAAGAAAGTAATCTTGCTACATTGTCTGAGCTACTGGATTTCTTAAACTTAAGGAGATCAGCATTTGAATTACTCAATGACAAGTCTTGTGATAGACCTACTGTTAAATCTACACATTTGTCATCAACCTCAATGAGACCTCAATTAAATTGTGCAATATGTCAACAAAAGCATGACTTACATAAGTGTCCTAATTATATAGAAATGAGTGTACCTAATCGTATTAACTTTATAAAGTCTAGAACTTTGTGTTTTAACTGTTTACAGCCTTATCATGCAAAACATAAGTGTTCAAAACTGAAGTGTTTGTCATGCCATCGCAAACATCATACAAGTATACATATGGATCAACCTAAACAAGTAAGTCCTGCCACAGCAGATGTTAAACTACCTGTTTCTATTGCTTCACTGAACTCTTGCTTGCAACAGCACAATACTGAAAATCCAAATGTCCAATGTGAAACAAACTCTCAATCTAACCCATCAACAGTTCTTGTCTCAAACACTAAACATCATACTACCTTGCTATCAACAGCTATCATAAAAATACAGGATGCTACAGGAAACTGGGTAAACGCACGAGCATTATTAGACTCGGGCAGTGAAGTCAGTGTAATAACACAGAGACTTGCAGGTGCGCTAAAGCTTCCATATAGCTATCATGCATGCACAATTAAAGGTGTTGGCAACAAAGACAGCCTTGCACATTTAAGCATAAATGCAAATATTTCTTCTCGACACAATGATTATAACTCTAATCTAACATTTATAGTAATGAACAACATTACAGTGCCATTACCGCACACTTATATACCTACACGCAACTGGGACATACCTCCCACACTTATATGCAAACTAGCAGACCCCACATTCTTTATACCTAGCACTATAGACATACTCATAGGTGCTGAGCTTTTCTATTCTCTCTTACTAACAGACCGCATAAAGTTAGGTCACAACCTACCGGTCATGATTGATACAGTATTCGGTTGGATTGTATCAGGCGCACTCACAAGTGACATGTCTGTACAGGCATGTAGTCCTGACCAGCACGTTAGCATGTATGTATCTTTATTATCAACAGATCAGCTTCTACAACGCTTCTGGGAACAAGAGGAAATCACACCTCAAACGTTAATATCTCCACAAGATAAATATTGTGAAACATTATACGAGTCTACTACAATACAAGATCACTCGGGTAAATACACAGTTAATCTACCCCTACAAACAGACAAACTACATGATTTAGGTAACTCATTTAATACTGCTTACCGATGTTTATTACAGTTAGAGTCTAGATTTAAAAAAGATCCTTCATTATTCACTCAATATAAGGAATTTATCAATGAATATATTGCATTAGGTCATGCACATTATGTAAAGGAATTCTCCCCTGCACAAAACAATACATATTACTTACCTCACTTACCTGTCATCAAATCTGAGAGTAGATCAACAAAGTTAAGAGTTGTTTTTAATGCTAGTTCCAAAACATCAACAGGCACATCCTTAAATGATATTCTACATGAAGGTCCTAACATTTATAATGATCTACTTAATATAATGTTGAAATTCAGACTATTCAAGTATGCCTTTTCTTGTGATATAGTTAAAATGTTCAGAGGTATATTTGTGAATCCAGAGCAAAGATCATATCAGAGGATTTTATGGAGAGAATCTAAATCTGATCCTCTCAAATGCATAGAATTAGCAACAGTTACATATGGCACTAAGTGTGCACCTTATCTTGCATGTCGCACTATGTTAGATTTAGCTTACAAAAATAAAAAGACTCATAGTCTAGCTGCAGAATGCATAGAAACTTGCAGTTATATGGATGACTATTTATCAGGGCAACAGTCCCTTGAACAGTGTACTCAACTCTGTTTACAACTAATGGATTTGCTTAATATAGCCGGGTTCAAGTTACACAAATGGACTTCAAATAACCCACATATTTTAGCAAAGATTGCAAGTCCTACTATGGAAACATCTAGTGAACATAATTCACAAAATAATTCCAGTTCTCAAAACAATTCGTACGATTTTAACAAGCCAGACTCTGTTAAGACTTTAGGTTTAATGTGGCTACCTACACAGGATATACTCCATACGCACATACCTGAAATTACAAGCATTTCTCACACTAAAAGATCTATATTATCACAGATAGCACAGATGTTTGATCCAATAGGTATTCTAGCACCTACAATAATTATTCCTAAAATTCTAATGCAAGACATATGGAAAGAAAACATTGACTGGGATAGTCCCATACCTAATATTTTACAAGATCATTGGCAAAAGTTTATTGATCAATTAAATTACTTAAAGTCTATTAAGATCCCAAGATGGTATTTTACTGATATACCTATTAATGTATTCCTAATTGGGTTTTGTGACGCATCAAAGAAAGCTTATGGTGCTTGCCTATATTTGAAAGCAAATTATCCTAACAAAAAATCTTCTTGCATTTTGGTCATGGCCAAGTCTAGAGTTGCACCTATTAAAAGACAACAGTCAATTCCCAGACTTGAGTTATGTGGAACACTATTGTTATCAAAAATATATGATAAGTTTATTAACACTACAAAAAATAGTATAGAAATTGATCATACATTTCTATTTACAGACTCATCCATTGTTCTAAGCTGGATAAAATCCCCTTACAAACATAAACATGACACATATGTCTCTCATCGTATAATGCAGGTTATGGAATTAACTGCCTCGGATGATTGGTATTATATAAACACCAAACAAAATCCAGCAGATTTAATAACTAGAGGGGTTATGCCCAGACAATTGTCCACTTGTGATTTATGGTGGCAAGGCCCAACCTGGATTAAACAGAATAAATCAACATGGCCTATACCAGTGCCCCAAGTAGTTACTTCTCAAGTAATTATTCCTGTCCACAATACATGTACACAACTATGTCATACATCCACACATACGTTGAATAAAATTCCTATTCATTATGAATATTTTTATGACTTGTTTCTTAAAGTGTCTAACTTCACAAAGTTAACAAGAATCATTGCATTTATGTTTAGATTCTTAAATAAAATAAATAACAAGGGTCAGAGATATTCTCCTTACTTAACTGTACAAGAACTCAACAGAGCTACTAATTTTATTGTTCACATAACACAACTTAAGTCTTTTTCAAGAGAATATTTAGAATTATCATCACTCAAGCAATCAGATAATACAGACTTACCTAAACGGAAACTATACACATTCCAATCCAGTCCCATAAGGAAACTAAATCCTTTCCTAGACCAAGACCAGCTCATCAGAGTTGGAGGTCGTATCCAGCATTCAGACATATCTTATAATCAAGCTCACCCTATTATACTACCTGCTAAAGATTACATAACATCATTAGTTGTTCAACATTATCACCAGAGGTTGCTACACTCTGGAATACAAAACACTTTATATAATATAAGATTAAAATACTGGATTATACATGGTAGGAATGAAGTCAAAAAGATAGTTCATTCCTGTACTATATGTATCAGATTTAGGGCAAAAACCTGTGGTCAGCAAATGGCTAGTCTCCCTTCTCCACGAGTAACCCTAACAAGAGCGTTCCTTCATGTAGGCATTGATTTCAGTGGTGCAATAGCTATCAGGAGTTCAATGACTCGAAGCTGTAAGTACACAAAGGGATACATATGTCTATTTGTATGTATGGCGACTCGAGCTATACACTTAGAGCTTGTAACTGATTTGAGTTCCCAGGCATTTATTTGTGCTTTGAAAAGGTTTGTATCTCGAAGAGGTACGCCAACATGTGTGTATACTGATAATGCTACTAATTTTAGAGGTTCTAAAACTGAATTACATGAGCTTTATAAAATGTTCAAGTCAGATAAGTCTTACAGCCAAATAATTGATTTTTGCATCTCTAATTCTATTGATTACAAATTTACAATACCTCTTGCCAGTCATATGGGTGGTATTTATGAAGCTGGTATAAAATCAGTAAAGTCATTACTTATAAGACATTTATTTTCAACTAAATTGACTTACGAATTGTTATATACTACTTTAGTCCAAATAGAGGGCATATTAAATTCAAGACCATTATGTACAATAGCTGATGTTCCAGATGATGTTATCTGTTTAACACCAGCCCATTTTATCATAGGAACTTCTATAACAGACATACCAGAACCTAGTGTGTTAGATTTAAATGAATCTAGATTAAGTGTATACCAAAAAATAATGTTAATAAAACAAAGATTTTGGAAACAATTTTATTTTACTTATATTTCTGAGTTACAAAGCAGAAATAAGTGGTTAGATATTGAGAAAAACTTAAAAATAGGAGACATTGTAATAATTAAAGATGAATGTACACCTCCTACCGTGTGGCCTTTACGTAAGGTTATATCTACTAATGTAAACAAAAATGACAATTTAATAAGATCTGTAACCATTCATACATCCAAGGGTGATTATACTAGGCCCATACATAAATTGATTTTGTGACTACAATGTAATAATAAATAACTAGTTTGAGACATTCACTACATTGAGATTTGTATGTTTAAACTTAAAGTGTAACTATAGAATAATAGTGAAACAGAATAGTTAGCTGCTAACATAGGTAATTATTACTGTAACTTAAAGCATATCTTAACATAATTAATAACTTACCCTTACATTGTAAAATAATAAAGGTACCTACTTACCAAACTAACTAATTATAAAAATAAAACTTGCGTTGTCAGCATTAAACTTTCAAGTAGTGCAGTTTTGTTATATGAAGGCGTGAGAATGTTTAGTATTGTCATACTAATTTATATTAACATCTGTACATCCCTTTCTCACTGTCTGTCTCTCTCTCTCTCTGGTACAGCCATTCGACATACACGCGCTCTGTACAATTATATTTAAAACTGGAATTAAGCACCCAATACCATTGTGAAGTGTGTAATATTAAAGCAGTAATAAACAGTTTGTGTTAGTGCATATTTGTTTTTATCAAACAACCTGCTGACAACAATCCTCAACAGTGAGCAAAAGTAAATTATGCAGACCAGATCCAGAGCACGACAAGAGACACACCCACCATCTCCGGACTTGTCGCTCAGCTCCGCCTCGAAGCCGCCGGTACGCGCCTCAACCATGAGCGCCGTTTCACCCGTCGCTGCAGTTGCGTCGAGCTCGAGCGACGAGTTTTACTTCCCACCGTCGTCACCTACACCACCACGACAGCGAGGAAGAGGACGGCCACCAGCAGGCTTGGGATCTCGAGGTCACAGGCCTCGATCGGGGCCCCGCTGCCGGTGGATATGTGTCGCGCATGGGATGGACCCAGTCCATTAATGAAAATGTGATGCGCGCATATTACGGGGCTACAGAGGGAGGAATTAACCTTACAGCGTACCGAGGTCGGATGCTCTCTCTGTTTCAGGTGCTTGAACCAGCCGTAAACATCTCGGCCCAACGATTGTCGGATCAGGTGCGCGTCATTCGACACAATCATAGATTGGATGACGCTACACTTGATCGGCTAAGCTTGGAAATGCAGAGTAGCTCTGCTAGTAACCCTTCCCCCCCCCCAGAATTTCGAGCATGCGCCTACCGTGGTTCCACTGCGGACAAACCGGCATGATGAGGAGGAGGACACTAGGGCTATATCTACAGATAACCTGTGCAATGTGGAATTAAGGAGCATTCTGGAGGAAGCGATCCGTGAGTACCGGTTCACATCATCTGATCTTAGAGACCACGGCTACCACGTTTACCCATGAATAAAAAAAAAAAGCACTGTTGTGTGCCCTGAATGCGCTGTTACCAAATTTTATTGAAAACAGCGCAGACCTTTGCGATACACACTCAATCTTGTATTGCACGGCTGTTGCAGCATGTCGTATCGCTCGTGTCAAATTTCCAAACACTGACCGAACTGACCAGCTGAAACCCACCGCACCAGCCTGGCAGTGCAGGATTGAGCGTCGTATTAATGAGGCCAGGGTACTCATTGGGAAGCTCACCTGCTTCAAGGAGGGCAATACACGCCCAAGGGTGATGCGCTTTGTGAGGCAGGCCTTCTCGGGAACTAATATAAGTCCTCGAGAATATCTATCCCGTGTCACAGAGCGCATCGACTTCCTGAAACAGAAAGTTTATAATAATAATAATAATCATTTTATTTCAAGTTTCACAGACTCATAATTCTAAATATTTATACACACTCAGTCACATTAAATAATCAATTACAAATACAAAATAAAATAATGAAATAAATTAAATTAAAACAAGAATATTCACACAAAACAAACAAACAACATGTTGCACATTACCTGAGTTCAATGTGTAACCTACCGCAGTGATTAACGTAGGCGCAATCAACCCTGTCAGCTAGCGTGGCCAATATGCTGTTGGAGCTCCCCCGCACTCGCCGAACCAGCGAGGTGCCTCTCTTGCGCATTGTTGTGTAAAAACAATCTACGCGCGCCTCCGCAAACATTGTCGAAGCGCTGCAGTAACGGGGGAGACCCAACAACATCCTGAAAACATGCATCTTGGTTATGCATGGGCAAACCGAATCCGTCGGTATAGACGAAGAGTGGATCGGTACACTCAGAACCGCATATTCCAGAAAGATGAAAGCTGGGTATACAGAGCTTGGGAGCGACCCATTCCCACTCAAGGTGTGACTGACGTGCGTCCACCGGATAATGATGCCATGAGTGCTTTTTGGCGAAGCATTTGTTCGGTGCCCGTCAGTCATACTGAAGGTGATTGGATGCGTGTTGTTGAGCAGGCGTGTGATTCAATAACAGACATGGAGGCTATTACTATTAGTCCTCTAGATGTGGCTCGTGCAGTTCGTCCGTTGCCTAACTGGAAATCTCCAGGACCGGACGGACTGCACAATTTCTGGATTAAATGGCTACAAAGATCACACGCCTGCTTAGCCTCGCAATTCCAGTCATCTTTAGAGACTGGGTCGCTACCACTGTTCCTTACGACAGGAGTTACCCACCTACTTCATAAATGGGGTAGTACTGCGGAACCTAAAAACTATAGACCAATTACATGTTTACCGACGGTCTATAAAGTTCTTACATTAATTCTTAGAGCAAAAATTGCGCAACATATTGAAAGTAACTCAATTATGTCTGTGTCTCAGAATGGATGTAAGAATGGATCTCGCGGTACTAAAGAGCTGCTCCTTATAGACATGGCCATAAGCCAACAGGTTCGTAGATCACGGAAGGATTTGTCGACATGTTGGATAGATTATAAGAAGGCCTATGACTCGGTACCACATACGTGGCTCATTAGGGTGCTGGAGTTGTACAAAATAGACGCAACTCTGCGCACCTTCCTGATGCCGTGTATGGGGCAGTGGAGAACGATCCTTCTCTATCCAGGATGTCGACAGATCCGGAGGACCGATGAACCGATCAGGATTGAGCGAGGAATATTCCAGGGTAATAGTTTGAGTCCACTATGGTTTTGCTTAGCCTTGAATCCTCTAAGCACACTGCTGGAGGATTCAGGTCTAGGCTACCGGTAACGAAGAGGTGGTCAGGTGATATCACACCTCCTTTACATGGATGATTTGAAACTCTTTGCCCCCAACAATTTGCGACTGATGGAGCTACTGAAGGTAACGGAAACGTTCAGTAGTGCCATCAGGATGGAATTTGGTGTGGACAAATGTGCGGTCATGCATGTAAAGCGACGGGAGATTGTGGAATCCGTCGGAACACATCTCTCGGATTCCATAAATCTTAGAGCCCTCTCCGCATCCGAAACCTATAAGTATTTTGGTATGTCGGAAGCGTTGGGCATCAATGGTACTGACATGAAGCAGTCGTTAAAGGAACGCTTCTTTGGCCGCCTGAAAAAAGTATTTAATAGTCTTTTATCAGGCGGAAACAAGTTGCGCGCCTTTAACGGTTGGGTCATGCCGGTTTTGATGTATTCTTTCGGCATACTCAAATGGACTCAGACCAAACTTGACGCCCCGGATAGGAAGGCCGTATACTGCTGACTGCAAATCGAATGCATCACCCACGATCATCGGTAATGAGGCTGTATATCCCGTGAAAGTGTGGCGGTCGCGGCTTTTCAAATGCTAAGACCCTCCACAATCGCGAGATATGCAGTCTCAGGGAATATTTCGTAGAAGCCGACTCGGGGATGCATCGAGATGTGGTTACAGTGGACAAGGGCCTCACCCCGCTCTCCTTAGCTAATGAGAACTGGCGCAAACCAGTAGTGCTTGACACTAATGATCGCATAGAAGTATGGCAGAGTAAGGAGCTTCACGGATGCTTTTTTCGGGCCCTACATGAGCCCGATGTAGACCAACTAGCGTCCGTAGCCTGGCTGCGTTTCGGTGACCTCTTTGGAGAAACCGAAGGTTTTGTCTGTGCAATTATGGACGAAGTTATGATGACAAACAATTACTGGAGATTTATTGTGAAAGACGGCACGGTTGACATCTGTCGGGCTTGCCACCGTCCGGGTGAATCAATCAGACATATTATCTCCGGATGTTCTCCTCTAGCTAACGAAGATTACTTACATAGACACAACCTTGTAGCCAGGATTATCCATCAGCAACTTGCTCTGAAATACAGCCTTGTAGAATCGGAAGTGCCGTACTACAGGTATGTGCCCGACCCAGTTCTCGAAAATGGACATATCACATTGTACTGGGATCGATCCATCATCACTGACAGGACTATTGTTGCCAATAAGCCTGATATAGTGGTGGTGGATCGATTAGAGCGGCGCGCAATGATTGTTGACATAACGGTCCCGCATGACGGGAACCTCGTGAAAGCCGAGAAAGATAAACAAATCAAGTATCTTGACTTGGCTCGCGAGGTTGTCGACATGTGGGATGTGGACTCAGCGATCATTGTGCCGATAGTCGTGACAGCCAATGGCTTAATAGCCAAGAGCCTCGACCAACACCTGAGGAGGCTCTCGTTAGGCAGCTGGATCAAGGGCTTGATTCAGAAAGCGGTACTAGCGGTACACGGCTCGCATTGTTAGGAGGTTCCTCTCTCTGGAGCCCTGACCGCCGGTAGCTTGGACCCTGTTCCCGATACCGGTGGGTTACTATTTTTTTTATTTTTAAATGTTTTTATGTTTTTTATGTTCTAATATTTAAAAATGTTATTTATATGTATATAATAGAATAAAGGAAATAATAATAAATACTACTAACAACGCACACACACTTTAATACTACTTAATGTTATTACTTAACCCAGATTTTTTTAACAAATTAACATTTAAATCACCACAAGTTATTATAGACTTGTTTGAATTACAAATTTTGTGTAAAACTTCATCCATAACCTTTTCAAAACAATCATACAATCCTGAAGGTGGTCTGTACACACCTAATATAATGAAATGCTTCAATTTTAAACAGGCTATTTCAATTGTCCGCTAAACAGACAGGCTCACAATATCCTTGCCGTCTTTAAATTTAAGCTGGTTATTTACTATAATTAATGAGCCACCATATATAGCAGTTACTCTGCTGAACGAACTACCAACCTGGTGATTACTAAAATTGAACATGAACTGGTGGCTTTTAAGCCAATGTTCTGTCACACAAAGAATTTTTGTATTGTTAATCACTTAAAGCTGTGCCTAATGTCAACTTTATAACAGGTTTGGTAGCCTTAATTTTTATATATAGGTAGGTACTGCTATAATTCAGAAATAATTCTACTGCTAAATCTTTCTTCAAAAACCCTTGAATGTTTTGATGCATCAGGTTGATACTATTTTTTTTTTTTACATTTCCATTTGATTTATTATTTGCCTTTATTACATTTTTGCAAGAGGTTGATGATCAATTTCATTAATTTTGACCAAATTATTGGCAGAATTGATTGAAAAGTCATTGCACTGCTCAAAAGAAGCAATTTGTTTAGACAAGTTTTTGGCTAATAAAGAAAAAATATATGATATCGACACAGCTATCTGTCTTTTGTGATAGTTAGAGAGATAGTACTTAACAATATTATACCTATCTTTCGTCAAATACAAATGATTACCAACATAATTACACACACATAATAGATACCTGAGGTCATCGGAAAACTTAAGACTAGAGATGCCGAGGCATTCCACCAGTTTTTATGACAAGTCTTTTACAGTTCAAGCAGTACGGTTATGGAATGCCTTGCCCATGTCGATAAGGCGTGCTCAATCGTTGTCCACTTTTAAAATTCTGGTTAAAAAACACTTCCTCTCTCCTTAAACATTTTCATTACATTTAGTTTCCTTACTCTTGTTTCATGTTTATTATTGTATATATTATATTATGTAGATAGGTATATGTTTTATGTATGTATGTATTTGTTGTATATGTAAATGGTACACCACTGACTACCTGCATTATTGTCTCTCCTTCTACCTTGAATCCATCCAAAGGTTGTCTGTAAAAGATCGCTTTTAGCGATAAGACCGCCCATTGTGTCACCCTATGTAAAATTTCTACTTTTATATCTGTAATTTTTATGGTGTACATAATAAAGAATATTCTATTCTATTCTATTCTATAATTGCTAATATCAATTAAATGGAATAGATTATCATTATAATTATGTCAAATTGTGCAATGTCATGTTAATGTCAAATCTTAAGTTATGTTCTTCCTGTGGCAAACTGTTAGTATAAACAAATGTAAACAACACAATTTTTCTTAAATTAAGGTTGCACAATGTTCTATGATATTGGATCAATTCTCCTTTGTTTTCATTTTCCCTATTTCCCATAAGAATGAATACCTAATGTTCTTTCCGGCTTAAAGTTCCATTTTATAATCTCTTTCATAATATCAAATAAAGAACAACCAGGCAACCAGACATAGTAATTTATTATTGAGTGTCCTGGATATTCATCTGTCAACAAGTGGCATGTCCTTTCCAATCTCATCACAAAATAATACTATATCATTATTAACATTTTTTTTACATTGTTTAATGGAATTAATAATAGAAGAACTTGGCAAATCAACACAAGGATGCGGTAAGATGGTATTGCATGTTGACAATGAATGGTCTGGTGTAGGTACAATGGATGGTGTTTGACAAAGCGCACAGCTGTTCTTTTGTGAGTTGACCAGCTCATTCATTGCCAACACATATTCCTTTATTAGATATTCAGAGGTATCATATTTGTTAGTCATTCAAGATACAAGATACAAGATACAAGATATATTTATTTTGTAAAACATGAGTACAGTTTATAGGTCTTATAATTAGTATGAGGTAGCTACATGTTTTGCCATTTATGGCGTACAAAATTAGTCGCACTAGACAAACATTACACCAAAAGACAAACAAATAAAAAAGGAAAGAAATTATAATGTCAAAATTTAAATTAAATTATAATGTCTAAATTTGATTAAGAATTGCATAGTCAAAATTTAAATTAAACTAAGTTTCTCTTGCAGATGGTCAAGTTGAGATTGCAAGTCCTGTGTGTCATTGTTGTACCTCTTAGTACTTTGCTCCAAATTAAAAGAACACATATCTAGTTGTTTAAGTAAATTTAACCTTTCTCTATTAAGTTTAACATTTTTGATACAGTGTAGTGTAGGTAGTGTGTGTGGTAGGTAGAAGTAATACGTCCAAGTAAACAAGAAGAAGTATAAAGTTTATTAGATACACAGACACAGGTTTCAGTTCACACACACAAGAGTTCACTTAGTTTAAGAAGGAGTGATAGAAATGAAGATAGCCGAGGATAGCACGAATAACAGTTTAAACATAAACGCAATAAGGATTTAGGGTTTATCAGTTAGCGCGGTAAAACTAGGATCGCTAGATTGGGGTGCATGTTGAAGAGCCTCTTCGTGGCGCACCCTGGGCAACGTCAGGTCCAATTGCCCACCTGCTCTTGGTGGTGGACAATTAGGGCTGGCGGCTAATCTTTAACAGACGGGGAAGGGTCATGGTTCCAATCAACCATCATCCTTGTTGGTCGGTGATGGGAACCGGGCTAGGGGCGGGACGGCTTGTCCGTCATAGGGGTCATCTAACGTCTACACCTCCTCTGGTTGCAGAGGGTAGGTCGTAGGCGTATAGTGGGAGAGGGAGAGGAAGACAACCTCTTTAAAAAATTACCTTTATCCCTGCTTAGGGGATGAATGGCCGGTAAGGCCTGGTAGCCAACAGACGTCTACACCCCCTCTGGTTGCAGAGGGTTGGTCGTAGGCGTATATTGGGAGAAGGAGAGGAAGACAACCTCTGTAAAAAATTACCTCAATCCCAAGGTCGAGCGTGCCGAGGAGATGGATGGTCGGAGAGGTTCCGGTCGCTAGCGCTGGGGGGGTTCATCGGGGAGAATAGGGACCATACCCTTCAAAGGATCAAAAAAAAAATGGACAAACAGACAGAGGGAAATAAACTACCCCAGGGCGGTACCGGCTGCTCAGCAGCCGGAGAATCCGTCACGTTCTCTTCAGGAACGTCAAGCCACCAATTGTATTCTGGGGGGGCAACCAATGTCTTCCATCAGGTTCTCGAACATTCGAGGACTTGATCAGTTTTAATTTTAATGCCGAAACCACCGGCCAGCGAGAAAAGGAGCTTAAGAAGTTCCTGAAGCCCCTGCGCGTCGTGGTCACGCCGATTGTTGTCTCCGACAGCAACAAGAGCCGAGGAGGCTCAAGTCCTGAAAGGGACCGGTCCGACAGAGAGGACTCTAGGAGGAAGCGCAGTCTCTCCTCTAGTGAGCAGAACTGAAGCATGCTGCCAGACAATAATTATCTATGCATAATTGATTCTCATATCCCTGCATCATAAAATGTTCTGTTATGCATAAAATGTCGATTTCCATGCCTTTTTCTGATAGTTCCTGGAGACAGACAGATAGAGAGTCTGCTTTTGATAGCAATCCTGCTATATTTTGGTGCATTGCATAAAGGTGGTTAGTCACGAAAAAATCTGTTACTGTCTCTGTTGCAATTCGCGTGACATTTAGCGTTCGAAAGAGAAAGAGGGGATGATTCACACTCCTGTTCAGTGTCCAGGCAGTGGTTTATATTATCTTCACTGCCAAAATGAACAAATTCGTCAATCATTAAACTTAGATTCTCAAATATTTTCTCCATGCCGTGATTATTGACTGATCCACTTTTCCTCCAAAACATTTTATAATCATATGTCAAGTAAAAGTTAGTATCGAACAAATATGCGTAATTGTGAGTACTTGCATCTAGATACATCAGGCTGTTAAAAGTTTCTATTCTGCCGATAAATAACGTGGAAAAGTCGTTCAATTTAAATGTAGGTGCGCATATTATAACATTTGTGTGTTGTATTTTTAATAGCGTTTCTCGTATGGTAATTATTAGGTCAACGTAGTTGGTAGTTCGTCGAAAGTCCTCTTCACCGATAAAAATCAGGCAGTAGTCGAGCATTGTAAATTTTCTTAATTTCATATCAATGTTATCAATAAGCTTCTTCGTTCCACAATTCGGTGTTAAATAATGGCAAATTTGATAATTTTGAAACGTGTCTTCTGCCGTTGTTATAATCTTGTTATTATTATTGGTACCTACTTAAGATACATAGTTTGGGTTTTGCAGAGACTAGGTGGCTTTGTTTGGGTACGAATTTTGGAACGTTACCAGTCGCGCCATCTGTTGGAGATAGATGAGAATCCTTTACAATGTCGTTCCTGTTATTGGTACTCAGGTTACTGATCTTACTGTCATTTTTCTGTTGAAGTTTTGCCTCAACAATGCTGGTTTTACGAGTATATTGTATGCGAGAGGGTGATGACGTATCTTTTTCCGGATTCGATATAAGTAAGGGTTCTGTTTGTGTTCCTTTGTTCTGATTTAAGGATTTCTTTATGGGAGTAGACTTTTTGTGTTTTTTAACTGGGCTGCTAAGTGTTGTGAAGAGATCATTTTTCCTTTGCAAGTCTAAGTTTAACTGCTTAAGGTTGCTATTTTCTAACGAAAGAGACTCGATTTCCTGATGTGCGCTATTTAAATCTAACACAAGCTTGTCAATGTGTTCATTTAGCTTTGTAATTTTTTGTTGTTTTGCATCATTAATATCATTATTGGATAAGTCGGGTAGGCTGGAAACAGTATCTTCGAATGTACTATTATTTACTGTATCGGTGACGGTGTTGGAATCCGATTTAGTACGCGTACGGCGCATAGTAATATTCTCGAAGAAATTCATTATATGTTTTTTCGCTCCTTGATGTCGTATCTCACACACCTCGTTTGAGGTCAATAATTAGAATTAGTAAAGACAATTTCCTAATTCACAAAAAGTACTGTAATGAGTACGACCAGATTTGAACCTGCGCCACTCTGCGTAGCAGAAGTTGCGTTTTACCTCCGCGCCACCGAAGCACTATACGAATTGCCGAAATTGTTGGTCGCTATGTCCACTGAGTCATCCTCAGGCGACGACGGGGAGTAGAGGTGGTAAGTGCGGGGAGTATCGAGCGCACTTCGGGTTGTCGTAGGTCAGTGCCCACGGCCGTTAGATTTATTTCAAATTTTTAGTTTTTTTATCACGGTTTATTTTCACTATAACTTTGCTTCACTCAGACGTATAGTCACAAAACTTTCACAGATCGATGAGTTACTTCACTGGCTTTAAGGCAATAGTAATTTAATGTGATAAAGTCTACTTAATACGACTTCTTCTATTTAAAAATTGAAGAGCAAAAAAATTATCAGCGTTCTGTCTCAACGAACTTGGACGTCCGGCGGACGCGGAGACGCTCTGGAGCTCCGGCACCGGCAGCCAAGAAGGCCCAGGGACCGCCTAGGGTCAGAGCCCCACGCTCCGCGGCTGTAGTGATTACGCTGCAGCCCGGAGCCGTCGAAAGGGGCATCACCTACAAGGCGGTCCTGACTGAGGCAAAAGCCAAAGTCGCGTTCCCCGACCTTGGCACACCGTCCGGCTTCAGAATGAAGCAGGCGATTACGGGGGCGCGGCTGCTCGAGGTGTCGGGTGCCTCTAGCGGCGAGAAGGCGAATATCCTGGCTGCCAAGCTACGTGAGGTCCTCAACCCGGAGGACGTCCGGGTGTCCAGGCCAATGAAGACCGCTGAGCTGCGCGTCGGTGGCCTGGACGACTCGACGACCACGGCCGAGGTCGCGGCGGCCGTCGCCAGAGTCGGTGGATGTCCGCCCGATGACGTGCGGACGGGCGAGATTCGCGCTGACGCTTCCGGGCTCGGCACGAAAACTGCAGCCTCTGTACAGCTGCAGGGAGGCCCGCCGGGCACAGAGCGGGCGGAAAAGCCTGTGGCGCCCCCGCCAGCAAGAGGAAAAGGGGTGCCAAGGCTGCGGGGGGCTCTTTACCCCCCTCCCCCCCTCAGCCTGGCTGCCCTTTGGTCGACTCCCGGCCTAGGAATGGTGCGGAGGGAATGGATTGCGCCTAATGGCGCTCTACCATTTCCTCCAGGGCAATCTCAACCACTGTGCCAGAGCTCAGGATCTCTTGCTCCAGAGCATGGCGGAGTGGTTGATTCGCGTGGCTGTGGTCGCCGAGCAGCCGTACTTTGTCCCCCCCCGGGATAACTGGGTGGGGGACCTGGATGGCTTGGTGGCCATCATCGACGGGGCTCTCGTCATCCCGTCCCGAGGACACGGCTGGGTGGCCGCCCTTGCGGACGGCATTGGCGTGGTTGGGGCGTATTTTTCGCCCAACAAGAGTCTCGCCGACTTCGAAAGCTTCCTTGTCGAGTTGGGTGCCGTCGTTGGCCGACTCCACCCTCGCCCCGTGCTGTTGCTAGGGGATCTCAACGCCAAGTCTGCGGCGTGGGGATCTCCGGTGACCGATGCTAGGGGTGAGGCGCTGGAGGAGTGGGCGGTCACGACTGGCCTGGTCGTCCTGAACGTGGGCTCGGTCCACACGTGCGTGCGGCAACGGGGCGGGTCAATAGTGGACGTGTCGTTCGCTAGCCCTGCTGTTGCGAGCCGTGTTCGCGGCTGGCGTGTTGCCGCGGAGGTGGAGACGTTGTCGGATCACCGATACATCCGTTTCGACGTCTCCGCCCAGACCGCCGGCGGCCGCAGTTCATCGGGCCTGCGAACGGATGGCCCGCGCTGGGCGCTCAAGCGCATCGACAGGGAGCTTCTCGAGGAGGCCGCTATTGTCCAGGCCTGGATCCGGGAGTCGGCAATGAGCGGACCCATCGACGTCGAACAGGAGGCGCTGTGGTTCCACGGGGCGATGACGCAAATCAGCGACGCGTCCATGCCCCGCGTCCACACACAGTCAGCAAGGCGCCAGGTGTACTGGTGGTCCGCCGCGATTGCGCAATTACGCATCGCGTGTGTGACGGTGAGACGCCAGTACACCCGTTACCGGAGGAGACGTCGTCGGGTCCCTGACGAAGAAGCCGCGCTGTATGAGGTGTACCGCGCGGCTAAAGAGACTCTGTGGCTGGCCGTCGGCGAGGCGAAAACGCGAGCCAGGGAGGAGATGCTGGAGACTCTGGACGGGAATCCGTGGGGGCGCCCTTATCGAGCGGTTTGTGGGAAACTTCGAGCCGCAGCACCTCCACTTACGGAGAGTCTTCAGCCCGAGCTGCTGGAGGAGGTAGTTGCAGCCCTCTTCCTGGCAAGAGCGGAGCATACTCCGCCGCCGATGGCTTTGCCCACAGCTGCAGAGTCTACAGAGGAGAACGCCATTACCGTCCCAGAGGTGACACAGGCAGAGATGAGGCTCCGGGCCAAGAACGTGGATCCGGGGCCCGACGGGATCTACGGCCGAGCGTTAGCCCTCGCTCTGAAGGAGCTGGAGCCCCAGCTGAGAGGACTCTACACAGCGTGCCTTGAGCGGGGCCAGTTTCCCACTTTGTGGAAGACTGGTCGTCTGGTCCTGCTCAGGAAGGTGGGGCGCCCTGCGGACTCGCCGTCCGCGTACCGGCCCATAGTGCTGCTAGACGAGGTGGGGAAGCTGCTGGAGCGGATACTCGCAGCCCGCCTCGTCGGCCACTTGTGCAGAGAAGGGCCGGACCTGGACGAGAGCCAGTTCGGCTTTCGGCATGGGCGCTCCACCATCCACGCGATATCGCGGGTGAGAGTCCTGGCGGAGGAAACGGTGTCCCGGGGTGGGGTGGTGGTGGCAGTGTCCTTGAACATCTCCAACGCATTCAACACCCTGCCCTGGAGTTGTATTCGGGAGGCACTGCGGTATCATCGGGTGCCTCTCTACCTCCGCCGCATCGTTGGGGCTTATTTGGCGGAGAGGTGTGTCACCTACATGGGAGGCGATGGCGTTAGCCAGCGCCACATGTCGTGCGGTGTTCCACAGGGCTCGGTCCTGGGCCCGCTCCTGTGGAACATCGGGTACGACTGGGTGCTGAGAGGCGAACTCCAACCGGGCGTCGACCTGACGTGCTACGCGGACGACACGCTGGTCACGGCCCGGGGGAGTTCGCACAGGGAGGCAGCGTTGCTGGCGACGGCTGCGGTTTCACAGACGGTGAGCCGCATACGGCGCCTCGGCCTGGAGGTGGCCCTCAACAAGTCGGAGGCCATGGTGTTTCATGGTCCCCGGCGGGCGCCACCGTCCGGATCCCACATTGTGGTGGGAGGGGTACGAATCGCTGTCGAGCCCACCATGAAGTACCTGGGCTTGGTGCTCGACAGTCGGTGGGATTTCGGCCCCCACTTCCGGCGGCTGGCGCCCAAGTTGTTGGGCGCGGCTGGGGCGCTGTCAACGCTGCTTCCCAATCTGGGGGGCCCGAGCGCCGCTTGTAGGTGGCTCTACGTAGGGATCGTGCGATCGATGGCCCTTTACGGGGCCCCGATCTGGGCGGCTGACCTGACGGCCGGCAGCATTGCTGTTCTGCGAAAGCCGCAGAGAGCGATAGCCGTCAGAGTCATAAGGGGGTACCGCACGATCTCCTACGAGGCGGCTTGTGCACTGGCCGGATCCCCGCCCTGGGACCTGGAGGCGAAGGTGCTCGCGTCACTGTACCGGTGGCGCGAGGAATGGCGGGCGCGGGGCGAGCGACCGATGCAGCGACATATGGAGCAGCGTCGGTCGCAGCTCCGCGAGGTCCTGGTGGCGGAATGGCGGGACAGGCTCTCACGCCCTACCGCCGGCCTCGTCACTATCGAGGCGGTCCGGCCGGTGCTTGACCTCTGGCTCGGGAGGAGGCACGGCTCCCTGTCGTTTCGGGTGACGCAGGTGCTCTCGGGGCATGGTTGTTTCGGGAAGTACCTGTGTCGCATAAACAGGGAGCCGGAAGCCCGGTGTCACCACTGCGTCGACTGTCGGGAAGACACGGCGCGGCATACGCTGGCAGAGTGTGCCGCTTGGGAGGAGCCGCGCCGTGCCCTCATCTCAGGAGTACGCAATGACCTGTCGCTGCCGGCCGTAGTGAATGCTATGGTCGGCGGCGACGAGTCCTGGGACGCGGTGGTATCCTTCTGCGAAACAGTAATCTCGCAGAAGGAGGCTGCGGAAAGGGAGCGGGAGATCTCATCCTCTCACCCGGTCCGCAGCAGGCGCACCGGGCGTCGGCGGAGGGCGGACAACGCCCTCTCCCAGCTCCCCTAAATTGGTCCAGGGACGACGGACTTGGGGACGTTCGTCGCCCCCCATACATCAGGACCCGAGGCGGCGGCGCGTAGTGTTCCACGCGCGCCCCTCTTAGACGTCGCGGGGGGAGTCAAACACCTCACTCCCCCCGCTCGACCGGACGGGGCCCGCAGAGGCGGTCCGGCACCAGTCGGGGGTTGCGGAAGATTCGTATGTTCCCGCGACCCCCGGCGCAGGTGTGAGATGGAACACCGGGGTGGTTTTTAGTCAGTAAGAGTCTGACAGACCCCTCCGCCCCCCCTGGGCGGGGGACATCCATGAGGATTTTCCACCCCGGATCAAAAAAAAAAAAAAAAAAAGCATCGCTAGATTGGAACCTATAGCTATGCGCGGAGCGAGCATACTAACCTGCAAGTCATGGTTAGCTCGCGTCGCCTGTCGGTGTGTAAGCGCAACGCATGACGATGCTGTCCCGCTCACGCACACGGCTCGTATAACGAAGCGCGAGCGCCCGATCGTTGCGAGAACGCGCGCGAACGCGTCGTAGCTATGCCGGCTAGCTGATAAGTAATTATCTACTAATACAATGTTTGTACTGGTCTGTTAGTTCATTGAATATTGAGTTAATTAATGTAAATAGTTTTGTTTTACATGTTGATTATAAATAAGTCTAGTTTTAAGTTCTTTTGCAAATATGTGTATATAAATTATAATTCATTTTACTGAAGAAATACATAATTTATATTTAATTTAGTTTTAGTTTTAATTTAATAATTTACGTAGACTTTAAGTACGTAGGTCACTACAACAGAACCTTTGTCTGTTCACCATTTTCTGTGTTTTTACAACGTGTTTATTATTTTTTAAGTTTGTTTTTACTGGTGACTACTTTCATTGAATTACAAGATTTTGATTCATCGTCACCTGTCAAATCAATAGTGTAAGGTGTCCATGGAGTTTCTTGCCCGTTCTTCCCCATAGGTACCTACTACGCTTTGGAATGGGCAACTAGCTTCATTTTTCTGACTGACTGACCCTTTGACAATTCAAAAGTGCCTGTAATTGGTTTATTTGAAATAAATGCTTTGAGTTTTGAGTTATGGCAGAAAACATTGACGGGGCAATCGCCACCAATTCATTGAAAGAAAGAAAGAAAGAAAAATAGGTTTATTTGTCACAGAAACACGTGCATACAAAAAAAAAAAAATTAGCTCAGGTAACAGACTTTGATTCAGCGAGGCAGTGATGTTGTGATTTGTAGTCTCAAGCTGTGTAATCTGACTTTGAGCCTCATGTAGCTGCTGTTGAAGTAAATATTTGTGACTAAGAGCTTGTTCATACTCTGTGCTACACTGGCTAAATCCATCCACAACAACTTGCGGCTATCCCGGGCTTCTATGGCATCAGTGTATTGAATATATATCTGAGCCATTTCATTTTTCAACTTCCTGTTCATTCATACCTGTATCTTTTGTCAATAATCAATTTAGATTTTCGCGTGTTTTTCCTTGCTGTATGGGACGCGTGAATTGTTTTGTGACATAGTCATTGTTATCATAATATATTTATCTGTTGTATGAGTTACGGAGGGAGTGGTCTGCTTTGATAACCTAGGTTATTAGTGAATCGAAATCTTTTTTGGCCCATAAATTTTGCCGCCGGTTAAGTAATCTTATTATAAATCTTATGTTTGTTTAATACTCTTTTCTCTTTGTAACATGACGGCAACATAAATCAAAAGGCGTTCAGAAGGATAGTCTGATTTAACAAGATGTTCTATTTCTTCGGCTAATTTGTGAATAAATAGATAATAAAATAAACGAAGAGTGTCAAATCTACGGTCTACCCTATTACAAATGCAAAAAAATTGTGCAATCGTACCTCCAAAATAAGTCATATGACGAAACAGAAAAAATCTTAACATAAACAACATGGACAAGCAAACACAAACACACACACACACATACACGTACACACGCACAAACACACATTTATTTACCATAAAATTATTTCATTTTCACGTTTAATAAAACGTATCTTAACTTTAATTGTCCTTCTCAATACTCCATAGCTGTATCAGTAACATCTGAAGCACTATGTAACCTTTACGTCATTATACCTTAGGGAACCGGACTGCTTCTCCTTAACACAGGTTTTCATAACCTAGCTAGGAGAGCAGTGCTCATCCACACGTTTGTAGATATAGTACTTTATGTTGTAAAACTGTGTTTTATTTTTAAAGTGTACAACAATGCTTTGTTTTTGAGTAAATAAACATTATTATAAAAAATTTAAAAACTTATACTTAAAGTGTGAGTTGAAAGGAAGGTCATACGAGTTTCCCATGAAGAGTGCACACTTTTTCCCATCGTTTTTATGTCTGTCTTTGATCATATTCCATTAAAAAAAAGTTTTAGTTTAAAAAGTTCTTTAACTTATACCCTTTCTAAGAGTATGCTACATGTCATAGAAAACAATTCAATAAGTAGTCAAAATACGAGTTAGAAGAGTCGGGGTTAAGAAAAGTTTTATTAAGGTTATTATGTTTTAATTAACTAAACTTACAAATCTTGTTCGAAATAACCTACTACATTTCTTATGCATGCTCGACATCTGTTTCTAATTACATAGTCGCATTTCTTCTCTTATTATTTCAAACGCGCCGGTTATACGTTCAATAAGAACTTCCCTAGTGGGCACTTCTGTCTCGTAAACCAATTCTTTTGCACGTCCCCAAAAGTAGAAATCCAGAGGCGTCAAGTCTGGGGACCGTGCGGGCCAAGGAATAGGGCCACCTCTACCAATCCGAGTTTGGAAAGGCATTATCTAAATGCTCTCGCACGGCCAGTTGGTACTGTGTGGGACAGCCGTCATTTTGAAAAGCCATCGGCACACTTTCTTCCAAAACTGGCATCACGAGTTCGGGTAGGTCATTGCTTAAAAAATCTAAATAAAAATCTCCAGTTAACCTTTCTGCCGAAATGCTATGGGCCAATGAGATTGCGTCCAATAACACCAGCCCAAACGTTAACATTAAATTTATTTGAAACGAACGCCGCCTTTTAACGCGAGCATTATGGTCATTATTACTCCAATGGTGAAGATTGTAGAGATTCACTATTCCCTCATGGTTAAAATTGGATTCGTCGGTCCACGAAATTATTTGCAAAAAGTTGCCATCTTCGACGTTCGTATGTAGAATAAATCTGCAGAAATCCAGCCGCCTAGCATTACCACCATCTGTGAGATCTAAAACGAAAAAAAAACCATGAGATTCTAACAATAGCTCAAAAGCTAGTTTATTTTTCTGAAAACTAAGCTAGAAAGATAGTCAAATATCCTAACTAATATGAAAAAGCAAAAGTGAATTTGTTTATTTGTTTGGTACGCTTTCACGCAAAAACGGCCGAACGGATTTGAATCAAATTTGGCACTTGGGTAGACCATGACCTGGGTTAGGACATAGGACTTCTTATCCCAATATTCATACGCGACCAAGACTGATACGGGTGAAACCGCGGGGCGAAGCTAGTTAATAAATAAGTTTAAGAACAGAAAAAAATAAAAATGTACTTTATTATTTTACTTGACGAAATGACCTGTACGAACCCCTTCATTGAAAATTGAAATCGGTTAAAACGGGTTTTTCGTTACATTAAAAAGTAAGTAGTGTATTATTTACCTTGAACGGGGTTGTAATGAGATGCATGCCTCCCACCTGCCCGAAGAACCGCCCAGACTTTCCATACTGTTAAGTTGTGCAGCAATAATTCGTATGCTTGATGTAGGTTTCTCATCAAAAGCTCGAAGCATCATCTCATCTACGGCTACATTATGGTGACTGGCACTCACTCGAGGTTATTGATAATGTAGGTGTCTTGTCACTCTCAAACGTCGATATGTTGTAGAGAAGGTTTCATGGTGTGGTACACATCAATCAGGATATCGCCCCTGATAAATTATTCGTTCATCGTGAGCATTGCAGTTAGTGCTGCCGTACGCAAGTAACATGTCAGCATACTTTTCGTTACTGAAGTTAGGCATTTTAACATCAGCAGCGAAGACTAACCCAACAAGAAAATACAACGGGAAAACACAACAAGAAATAACAATAACAAGATTTAACAAACAAAAGTCAACGAAAAAAGGGAACATTGTGAAATTCACGGGCACTTCCAACAGCTGAGATACTCAGAGCTCGACTGAACCTGAACAAACTGGCCACATGGCTAACTTACAATACAACCAAAGTTAGACAAAGACAAGAATCATGCGCAAGAAAGAGACAAACTTTTTACCTGCTTATGATTCCATAGTTGTGTGCAATTCGGCAGTGGCAAACTAGTATCCCTTATTTTTACAACATCATAAATGATTTCTATGACATGTAGCATACCGTCAGAAAGGATATATGCTAAAAAACTTTTTACAATAAAACTAAGTTCAAAATGGCTTTTAGTTTTTTTAATAATGAATTTAGAAGTTGTAATTTTTACACATTTAAAAACAAAATTGACTTTGGAAGCACATAAGTATTTTTTACAGATCAATTGCATCAAATAATAATTTATTTAGAATAAGAGTACATTGCAAAATATAAAAAACGTTATTTCGTGCAATTATAACCATAAACAATAAAGAAATGATGATTTAAAGGCGAGATTGCGGGTAATTTTGGGGAAAAAAAAACAAAAAAAAACATATCTCAATAACCGTGACACTTAGGACATGGGGTCTTTGGGTGAAACCTCTAAAATGACCCTCCAAATCCCCCAAAAAAATGTGTTGGTCCATGCGCGAAGCATGGACCAACACATTTTTTACACCCACTATATTTAAAAATGAATTTCTGTTCGTTAGCCTCGCTAAAACTCAGAAACAGCTTGACCAATTTGAATATTTTTTTAAAAGAAAAATAAATGGGAAATCCCACAGGATTTTTTTTGACAGGACAACGTCTGACGGGTCAGCTAGGTAGGATAAGTAGGTAGGTAGGGCAGGTAGGTAGGTAGGGTAGGTACGTAAGGTAGAGTGGGTAGGGTAGGTAGGTAGCGTAGATAACGTAGATAGATAGGTAGGGTAGGTAGGTAGGATAGGTAGGTAGGTAGGTAGGGTAGTTAGGTAGGGTATTTAGGCAGGGTAGGTAAGTAGGGTAGGTAAGTAGGGTAGGTAGGTAGGGTAGGTAGGTAGGTAGGTAGGGTAGGTGTTAGATACTTAGTGCTAACTGTGCGAAGCCGGGCCGGGTAAAGCTAGTATAAAATAAAGTAGGTAACATAAATATTATTTAGAAAAATTGACAGGAAAAATATTGTTGACGTCTTATAGCTAGGCAACTCTCAACTTATACGTCCTATACAGGTGACTTGTAATTTGACGTATTCCGTCCAAGATGTGATAGTGTGACCCATTTGTAATAATTAAGCACCCCAGAAAGCCTAGACAAAAATTGATGGGATTCGAGAAAACTAAATTTTTATGTAGTTCCAATTTTTTTCCAGAATTCGTCACTATCAATTACTTTTCATAATTAAAAAATATTGTCCAGATTTATAATTTTTCCGCTTCCTTTGAAGTAAGATCTACAGCGAAGCCTTCAGTTATTGGTTTTAAAGGATATAATGAAGATTCGAGGGCCCTTTTATATGAGCCAATTTCGCGATCCAAAATCCCGAAATCAATATAGTCGATCAATATACTAGCTATAGCCTATACCTACTCTATATCGGGTGTGAATCGTAAATTAAGTTATAATCTGACCTTACCCAATATGTGACCAAATTATTATATCCATCCTCACAACACAATTATTTTTTGTTCTCATTAAAAATTGTATCATTTAATCAATGTTGTAACTTTACATTACAATGCTGATATTATATCAATAGGTATTTCACTTGTATCTAGATTACGCAATGAATTACTTTTTAAATATTTTTATTTAAATAAGAAAATGTTGCCCACTGAAGACACCAAGGTACCTCGTAACAATACTTGCCGTGTCCAGGAATACTGCTTTTGATCAACTTCTTGATCTAGCTGCTCAACGGTAGCATCCTCAGGTGTTGATTCAGGCTCTTGGCTATTATCGGGCAACCTGAAGGGCACCTTCACTCGTGCTCTAAAGGAGGTGGCGGAGGGCATTAAGGAAGCAGTCGAGATCCTCGTAACTCGCAATAGCACGGAGGAGACGGCGAAGCTATGGGAGGAGAACGGCCGTCTCCGATCCGAGCTGGAGGACCTCAAGCTGCTGTTCGCCGCCCTGAGGGTAGCTCCCACGGCCACGGACTCCTCTTCCGTCGCGGCCTTGTCATCGGATTCATTGCCGGTCCCGTCATCGGCACCTGCGCTTGCGGATGCCGAGATCGAAAAGATCGCGCGCATCTGCATGATGCAGTGTGGAACGATGGTGGGTGCCCGCTTAGAGGCCATAGAGGCAAGGCTCCTGCCTGCGGAAACTCTCCGCCCACCGCTCGCTGCGGACAAGCGGAATAAGGAGGGCCCCCTAAACAGGGGCCAATAACAACCGCTGCGGCTGAGTTAAGCCGGTCTAAGAAAGGGGACCAAAAAGCCCGCTGAGGGTACGTCCATGCCCACTTCTCGGGCTGCTGCGCAGCCGTGGTCGCACCCGGGCCTACTATTGAGGCCTGGATGAAGGTCGTCAAGAGGGGCCGCCGTCACGGGAGGAAGACGGCGCCACCGGCACCCACTGGAGCACTGGCAATGGGACCGAAGAAGGCCCAGGGGCCGCCTAAGGTCAGAACCCCACGCACCGCAGCTGTAGTGATTATGCTGCAGCCTGGAGCCATCGAAAGGGGCGTCACCTACAAGGCGGTCATGAGGGAGGCAAGAGCCAAATTCACGTTCCCCGACCTTGGCACACCGTCCGGCTTCAGAATGAAGCCGGTGATGACGGGGGTGCGGCTGCTCGAGGTGTCAGGTGCCTCTAGCAGTGAAAAAGCGGACATCTTGGCCGCCAAACTGAGAGAGGTCTTCAACCCGGAGAACGTCCGGGTGCGCAGGCCGATGAAGACCACTGAACTGAACTGCGCGTCGGTGGCCTGGATGACTCGACGACCCCGGCTGAGGTCGTGGCGGCCGTCCCCGAGTCAGTGGATGTCCGCCCGACGATGTACGGACGGGCGAGATTCGCGCCGACGCTTCCGGGCTCCGCACGATTTGGGTGCGGTGCCCGGTGGTGGCAGCGAACAAGGTCGCTGATAGTATGCGTCTGTTGGTGGGATGGGTTGCGGCGAGAGTGAAACTGCTGCAGCCCAGGGCCATGCGGTGCTATCGGTGCCTTGATATTGGGCATGTTAAGGCACGGTGCACCGCCGAAGTGGACCGCAGTGAGCAGTTCTATCGCTGTGGCCAGCCCGGCCATAAGGCGGCCCAGTGCTCCACGGCGCCAAAATGCAGCCTGATCAGTACCGATCAGTACCAGATCTGTACAGCTGCAGGGTGGCCCGCCGGGCACAGAGCGGGTGGAAAGGCCTGTGGCGCGTCCGCCAACAAAAAGAAGAGAAGGGATGCTAAGGCTGCGGGGGGCTCTTTACACACCTTTCAGCCTGGCTGCTCTTCAGCCGACTCCCGGCCTAGGAATGTTGTGGAGGGGATGAATTGCGCATAATGGCGCTCTTCCATTTCCTCCAGGGCAATATCCACCACTGTGTCAGAGCTCAGGATCTCTTGTTCCAGAGCATGGCGGAGTGGCTGATTGACGTGGCTGTGGTCGCTGAGCCGTACTTTGTCGCCCCCGGAATAACTGGGTGGGGGACCTGGACGGTTTGGTAACCATCATGGGTGAGGCTCTCGTTAACCCTTCCTGAGGACACAGCTGGGTGGAGGCCCTCGCGGACGGCATTGGCGTGGTTGGGGCGTATTTTTCGCCCAACAAGAGTCTCACCGACTTCGAAAGCTTCCTTGTCGAGTTGGGTGCCCTCATGGACTGCCTCCACCATCGCCCCGTGCTGTTGCTAGGGGATCTCAACGCCAAGTCTGCGGCGTGGGGATCACCGATGACTGATGCTAGGGGTGAGGCGTTGGAGGAGTGGACGGTCACGACTGGCGTGGTCGTCCTGAACGTGGGCTGTGCTTGCGGCAGTGGGGCGGGTCAATAGTGGATGTCTCGTTTACTAGCTCTGCTGTCGCGAGCCGTGAACGCGACTGGCGAGTCGTCGTGCAGGTGGAGACGTTGTCGGATCACCGATACATTCATTTCGACGTTTCCGCCCAGACCACTGGCGGCCGCAGTTCATCGGGCCCGCGAACGTACGGCCCGCGCTGGGCGGTCAAGCACATCGACGGGGAGCTTCTCGAGGAGGCCGCTATTGTCCAGGCCTGGATCCGGGAGTCGGCAATGAGTGGACACGTCGACGTTGAACAGGAGGCGCTGTGGTTCCGCGGGGCGATGACGCAAATGCGTCCATTCCCCGGGCCCACATACAGTCAGCAAGGCGCTAGGTATACTACAGGTGTACACCCGTTACCGAAGGAGACGTCGTCGGGTCCGTGACGAAGAAGCCGCGCTGTATGAGGAATACAGCGCGGCTAAAGAGACTCTGTGGCTGGCCATCGGCGAGATGAAAACGCGAGCCAGGGAGGAGATGCTGCCTCTCTAGACGGGAATTCGTGGGGCCGCCCTTATCGAGTGGTTCGAGGGAAACTTCGAGTTGCTGAGCCTCCACTTATGGAGGTCTTCAGACCGAGCTGCTGGAGGTAGTCGAGGTAGTCACAGCCCTCTTTCAGGCAAGAGCGGAGCATACTCCGCCGCCGATGGCTTTGCCCACAGCCGCAGAGTCTACAGAGGAGAACGCCATTAGCGTCCCAGAGGTGACACAGTGCACAGGCAGAGATGAGGGCGGCCGTGATGCGGCTCCGGGCCAAGAATGTGGCTCCGGGGCCCGACGGGGTCCACGGCCAAGCATTAGCCCTCGCTCTAAAGAAGCTGGAGCCCCAGCTGAGACGACTCTACATAGCGTGCCTTGAGCGGGGCCAGTTTCCCACTTTGTGGAAGACTGATCGTCTGGTCCTGCTCAGGAAGGTGGGGCGCCCTACGGACTCTTCGCCGTCCGCGTACCGGCCCATAGTGCTGCTAGACGAGGTGGGGAAGGTGCTGGAGCGCATACTCGCAGTCCGCCTCGTCGGCCACTTGTGCAGAGAAGGGCCGGACCTGGACGAGAGACAGTTCGGCTTTCGGCATGGACGCTCCACCATCCACGCTATATCGTGGGTGACAGTCCTGGCGGAGGAAACGGTGTCCCGGGGTTAGTTGGTGGTGGCGGTGTCCTTGGTCATCTCCAACGCTTACCAAACAGCTTACCCAATGTGCCCGGCCTATTTGCACGCGACTGTGACGTGTGGTGTCGGGTTGGAACCATTTCACCCATCCTTCACCAAAACCTGGCAGTGGGCGAACCGTTTGTGTGGTTTCAAACTGTCATCCCCATAGAGAGGCACAAGGCTGTAGAAAGGAAACGTAATATTTAAAATGGGTAGGTACCTGTGACATTATAAACAATTTAAGTATGTAGTCAGGATTGGGAGCGCCATGAAGGACTTTTTAAAAATAAAAATAAAAAAATAATTATTGAACTCTATATTGAGACTATTTGAGACGTCTTACAGATCGGGATGTGAATTACGTACTGGCTTATGAAGTAACTTAGACTAAACAAACTAATTTTTATCAAATGTGCAACCTCAGCGACCACACAGATCGTGCGGGGCAAAAGTGCTTATACCTGCAATATCTGTAAGGGCTGTGGTTCCATAACTTCTCCCTCGCCAAGTGCGAAATTATAGGTAATATTTGGAATCCGATGATTCCGCTTACAAGACAATTTTCTCCAAAGTACTATACTAAGACATACTACGTGTATAGCTAAGATTACATAGAGTAATATAGTTGCTTAACTAACACTATTTGTTTTCACTGCTTCCACTATTTGTTTGCACTTTCCATTATTTCACTTTTTAATGTTTAAGATAGATGTTTTAAATCGTCAAAGTTTAAGTTGTTTAGATTCACTGTTTTGTTCCAGATAATAGATGTTTCCACTAATTTGGGTAGAACCGCGACTGTAGTTACCCGATATTGTATTTTCCCTGAATAATGTTGCCTTTTGTGTAATTTAATGTCTTTCAGATAGACACTGCAGTTTTCAGCAATTTCCAATAAATATGTGCCCTTGATCGGTTTCCTGATAACATCATTGGCACATGTTTCAGTAAGCATTATTTCATTTCTTGTGTAAATTATCCAGTTAAAGAAGACAATAGGTTGCACTTTAGACTTTCCAGAATAACTGCGAGGGGTTTACACAAACTGAGGTTTGAAGCAAAATTCATTACTTGTTCTATACACATACTTTCAGGATACAATACAACATCGCTTTCCTTGCACAGGAACTGGTTGGCTGCCATCTCTTCACATGGGTTGGCTAGCGGTAAATATGTAGGACCTTTCACCATAAGGTACGGGTATTTAGGGATAATAGTGGTCGTTTTGTTTTCATTGAAAATTGGAAGTGAATAAAATTTGAAATAATTATACGTATTTTTATCAATTAATGGAATTTCTGTAATAAATGTTATTTGGTTTTCTTTTACATAAGCTTTTCCGTAACAGGATAAATTAGGCTTTCAGTTTCAGAAGTATTGCTTAACAATGCTAAGAATTCAGATGGGTCAACAATGGTTTGATGTACAACAGACACTTTTGTAAATGATAATGCAGTTTCGATCTCATTTAAAACAGTATAAATTGACCTAAAATTACCTACAAACATATCAAACATGCTTAAAACATATGTAGAGTAAATAAAGTTATTTTCTTTAGTACCTATGTTTTTTACTCTTTATCTGTTGAGCGAACAGTTCAGATAGCCTGTATAGAATTGGAGCAGTTTATTGTATTAAGTGCGTACAGACCCCCCTCAGGAGTGTATGACTGCTTTGAAAAAGTAATGGATGAAGTGTTAAACAAGATTTGTAACTCGAACAAGTCCATTATCATTTGCGGTGATTTTAATGTTAATTTATTGGAAAACTCGGGTTCTTGTAGTAAAATATTAAGTCTCTTTCAGTCCTACAATCTTGTAAACCTATTTTTGGAGCCTACAAGAATAATCCCTACTAGTGCAACATGCCTAGATAATATTTATACAGATGTTATACCAAGCCACAAAGAAATTATAAATTTACTAGATTCTGATCATTGCGGGCAAAGGATTACTATCCAAAACCAAAACATCAAAGTGGCTAAAAAGGATATTACTGTTAACCCTAAAACTGCAAGTCGCTTGGAAGTTTTTAAAGTAAATATCATTAACCTTTCGTATGCCGGAACGTAGATCCACGCCAGACACAATGGCTTTTTAATTGTTTCTGTAATTACCGGCATACGAAAGGTTAATCAATTATCATATTTGTCTTTTCATGCTGATCCTTATTATCTAAAAGATGATTTCTTTCATTTATACTGTAAACAATTCTGCCGCGCTAACGAAGAATACAATAACTCGATTTTGACGCTTCCGAGAAAAACGCGCTCAAAGTTTTGAACTTTCATAGTGAAGTATAAGTTATTGCATTCTTGCTTACTGAAAAACCCGACAACCCGACCCGATTCGTAAAAAGTTACTTAGAGAGTTAATAGATATCGATTCGCTGATTCCGAATATATATATAACTCAAAATCGTCCAAAATCGAGTTATTGTATTCTTCGTTAGCGCGGCAGAATTTGATTCTACATTTACTCCCAAGACAATCTCGGTTAATAGTAACGCATCTTTCAGCGATTGGGCTACCATTGATATTCATAAAAGTAGAACACGGCTTTATGAGCTGTACAATGAAAGGACATCTATAAACACTACTGAATTTAATTTATATGTTAGAAATTATTCAAAATTATTAAAAAAAGTTTGTTGTATGACCAAGTCGCGTTATTTCAGTTTGAAGATTAAAAACAGTAGTAATGTAATTAAAACGACTTGGAATATTATTAATAGTGAAACGGGGAGGTCTACGAACCGAAATTCTGTGTACAGCCTGTCTATTAATGACAATATAATAAATTGAGACTCACAAGTCACCGCTGACTTTGAAAATTAATTTTCGGACATTCCTGTTTAAACTACTAAATCCCTAAACTCATCACCTTCTGCTGCTGAGTCTTAGCTTAAAGAAAATGTTCATATTTGCGATTCGGAATTTAATATCGAACATATTACGTGTAGAGATATAATTAAGACCATTCACACTTTAAATGTAAAAAAGACTGCAGATCTGTGGAGTAATTCTGTAGAAGTTGCTAAGTCTATTATTGACATTGTAGCACCTACTTTAGCTCTTATCTTAAATAATTATATCGACCGTGGGGAGTTTCCTCTCCTTATGAAAATAAAGGAAAATTATACCTTTGTTTAAATCAGGTAGTACCTCAGACCCCACAAACTATAGACCTATTTCAGTACTACCTACTTTTATTGAAAAAATAATTTTGGACCAATTACAAAGATTTTTTAATAAACATAAATTATAACATAGCAAACAGTTTGGTTTTACTAGGGGTCGTTCAACTACTGATGGTGGTGTTGAACTTTTAGGACATATTTATAATGCTTGGGAAGATAAATGCGATGCCTTGGGTATCTATTGTGACTTGACCAAGGCATTCGATTGCGTTCTTCATGAAACCTTAATCAGGATACTCCACCACTACTGGATCCGGAGCTCCGCTCTGGATCTTCTTACTTTGTACTTGAGTTATACAATTCAGAGCGTTGACGTTAATAGAAAAAGATCTCCCGGATCTATAGTGACAATGGGAGTCCCACAGGGCTCAATTCTTGGTCCTTTCTTGTTTCTTATTTATATTAATGACTTGCCGTGCCTCATAAAGGATAATCATGATATAGTGTTGTTTGCGGATGATACTTCACTTTTGTTTAAACTTAAACACCAGCAGCTGGTTACTGACGATGTAAATAGCACGATTTCAAAAGAAGTTTACTGGTTCAATGTCAATAACTTACTAATAAATACTCCTTAACGAAAAAAAAAACAAATGCATTAAGTTTATGCTACCTCACCTTAGACAGGTGAAAACAAATGTATTGATGAAGGGTGAAGAATTGAATCCTGAAGTTATCGCAGTATTCTTGGACTAATGGTCTGAATTAAATGTTTTATTTTTTTTATTTTAACTTTGGATGCTAAGCTACAGTGGGCCCACATATAGATAAATTGTCAAAAAAGCTAAGCTCCGCAGCACACGCTGTTATAAAAAATCGTAATTTAACCGACACAGAGACAGCCCGTTTAGTGTACTTTAGCTATTTTCATAGTGTTATGTCGTACGGTATTCTGTTATTGGGAAAAGCCGCCAACATTCAGACTATTTTTATTTTGCAGAAAAGAGCTGTTTGATCAATTTATAAATTAAGTCCGAGACAATCTCTCAGAGAGAAATTTAAAGAGATTAATGTAATGACTGTGCCTTCTCAATATATGTATTTATGAAAATCTTTTATATGCACATAAAAATATAAAATTGTTTAAAAAATATAGTGATATCTATAATATAAATACTAGGAATAAACACAAATTTGTTGTACAAATTTATTCGTTCAGATGTCAATGTATACTCTTTTATAATAAACTTCCAAGCCACGTTCAAGATCTAAGCCTTAATACATACAAATCATTAATTAAACTTAAGTTGTGCCAGAAAGCCCTTTATACCGTTAAGGATTATATTGAGGACAAAAGACTTGGGATTGAGTTGCTCCAATTTTTGCATACTGAATGATTTTTATTTTTATTATTATTTTTTATTTTTGCTATTTTTTTTTTATATTTTTTTTTACATAAACTTTGACATTTGATAATTATTATATATACAATGTAATGGCAATTTACTTTGTGAAGTATAGTATTATTATTTATTTATTGTGAATGTGAGGACTATGTAGGTAACTTTTATTTTTTATTTAATTTTTTCACTTTCTCAGGTAGTTTCAATGATAATCTGGCAGTTTGAGTACTTTATGCGGCCTACCCAAACGTCCTTTCTTTGGTATTGTTCGTCGAGTGGTTGAGCTCCTTAAGTTCTGAGTTGAGCTCCACGATTAGTGACAAATGCGTGCACTGACTGGACAGGTCCACTCATTCTGTGTGGTTTTTCCTCAAAAGACCATTTCAGACACAAATCTACATGGTCTTCACATAATCTGACCAAGATTATGTCTGGACTTTAAAAGAAACTGTGATCTCGGAGTTTGTTTCAGCCTTTCTTCTCAGAGTATTCAGATAGGAAACGCCGACCTCATCTAGTTTTAAAAATATTATTGACATGTAAAAGTGTTTGTATATACCTACTTACAGAAATTAAATCATTTATCATTATGATTTATCATTTATCATTTACTATTCTTTCTATGCGTTTCATGCGTTCATCCAAGATTTGAATATTTTCCTGTATAGATGTAGATTTGTTAGTAATAGAGTCAAGCATTTTTGAAATTATGGTTATTTTCTTAGCTACGTGTGTTTGACCAATTTTTAGCTGTGCTAGTTGAGCATTGTACTTAATCGCGTCCTCATGAGCTAGATAACCGGTAAGTATTTTAATCAATTAGCCAAGAGGATCAATGAAGCTATATAGGGCTTATGAATGTCAACTATAGTTGACATTCGAGACGAATTTAGTGATATATCACTAAATTCTTTGTATCTATTAATATTTAACATTAAATCATAATCGATCGCCTTAAAATCTAATATTTTAACTATGGTCCACTTATCTTTCTCTATGACCACCTGTCCTTGTTTGACAGGTAATATACCTGGGTTATTTTTAATCTCTTGAAGTTGAAGGCCTTGGATCTTGAACGTCAGTTTCAAGATCACCACGATCAGCCACAACCTGTGAACGACGTTTAACGTTCTTTAGAGGCACTTTACTTTGTCTTTTACCTATCTGTACTGGTACTACGTTCCTATTGGTTTTTCCTGTTAAATGATAAATGATTTTATTTCTGTATGTAGGCTTGTACAAACACTTATACACGTCAATCATATTTTTTAAACTACATGAAGTCGGCGTTTCCAATCTGACTCCTATGAGAAGAAAGGCTGAAACAAACTCAGAGGTCACAGTCTCTTTTAAAGTCCAGACATAATCTTGGTCAGATCATGTGAAGACCATGTAGATTGGTATCTGAAGTGGTCTTTTGAGGAAAGAACCACACAGATTGAGTGGACCTGTCCAGTCAGTGCACGCATTTGTCAGTAATCGTGCAGCTCAACCTAGTAAGTCAGGACTTAAGGAGCTCAACTATTCGACGAACAATACCAAAGCAAGGACATTTGGGTAGGCCGCATAAATTACTCAAACTGCCAGATCATGATTAAAATTAACTGAGAAAAAATAAAGCAATGACCCACTTAATCCTCACGTTCACAATAATTAAAATAACATAATACTTTACAAGTGAATACTGATGTCATTGTATATATAAAATTCAACAATGTCAATGTGTATATAAAAAAACGGACATAATGTTTGAGAACCATGTAGATTGGTGTCTGAAATGGTCTTTTGAGGAAAGAACCACACAGATTATGTGGACTTGTCGAGTCAGTGCATGCATTTGTCAGTAACCTTGAGCCTCAACTCAGAACTTAAGGAGCTCAACGATTCGACGAATAATACGGTAGGCTGCATAAACTACTTAAACTGCCAGATCAAGAATAAAACTTAAATAATGACCCACATAGTCCTCATATTCACAATAATGAAAATAATATAATACTTATTACAGTAAATAAAATAAATGCTGTGGAAATGCGTTCCTTGCGAAGCATGTGTCGTGTGACTATGAATGATAGACTGAAGAATGATGTGATAAATGATAAATGATATTTTTATTTCTGTAAATAGGTTTGTACAAACACTTTTACACGTCAATCATATTTTAAAACTAGATGAGGTCGACTTTTCCTATCTGACTACTCTGAGAAGAAAGGCCGAAACAAACTCAGAGGTCACAGTTTCTTTTAAAGTCCAGACATAATCTTGGTCAGATCATGTGAAGACCATGTAGATTTGTCTGAAATGGTCTTTTGAGGAAATACCACACAGATTGAGTGAACCTGTCCAGTCAGTGCACGCATTTGTCAGTAATCGTGCGCCCGTGATCACTCTTTGCGGCACACCACTTTCACAGGTGAGTAAGATTAAATACCTTGGTCACTGGGTCACCGACGACTCATCGGATGATATAGACATTGAGAGGGAACGAAGGGCGCTGTCCGTGCGGTGTAATATGCTCGCTCGTAGGTTCGCATGTTGTACAAGAGACGAAAAAAATACTTTATTCAAGTCGTACTGCCAGACACTGTACACGTGCGGGCTATGGGTGAATTATACGCATCGCGCGTACAGTGCCCTTCGCGTCCAATATAACAACACCTTCAGGAGAATGCTGGGGCTGCCGCGGTGGTGCAGCGCATCTGCCATGTTCGCAGAAGCGCGCACATAGGATTTCTTCGCTGTGATGCGCACGCGCTGCGCTTCATTGTTGAGTCGGATATGGATCACCTCTAACGTTCTCCTGAAGACCTTGTCTGAACGGTGGGATTCACCAATGCAGCAGGCGTGGATGGGGTGGCACTCTCTTTGCAACACGAGATGAGTGGTTCTCCTTTCATGCTCAATTAGTTTAATATTTTACGTACTAACATTTTCTTTAAGACTGAAATACTAACAAAATGGAACCTGATTTTCCGAAATAAAGGATTATTGTTATTTTTATTAACTCAGAACTTAAGGAGCTCAACGATTCGACGAACAATACTAAAGAAATGGACATTTGGGTAAGCCGCAAAAATTACTCAAACTGCCAGACTAAGATTAAAACTACCTGAAAGGGGAAAAAAAGCAACAATGACCCACATAGTCTTCACATTCACAATATTAAAATGAATATCATGTATTTAATCTAGCCTGCATGTTACTCACATTCACAGACAGGTTTCTCTTTAAATGTCATAAAAAAATCATAATATGTTATGTAATGTAAATCAATAAAAATGACATTATTAATTCCAAAACACATAATCACAGTATAAAATGGATTGTTGCTTGGGGGTACATTGAAGTAGCTTAATTAATCCCAAGCCTTTTTGTCATCCAAGTAATCTTTAACTTTATAGAAATCTTTTTGACAGAGTTTCTGTTTAATGAATGATTTAAATTTATTGATTTATCGTTGTATCTAGTATTTATGTTATGAATGTCGCTGTGTTTAGAATATAGATTAATATTCTTTTTTACATAAATGAGGTTTTCATATACATATTAAGATGCGACAGTCATTATGTTTATAAATGATAAGGCGACGGTGCGGTTTAAAAGAAGATAGAAGATGTAGTGACAAAAATTGAAAAGAGTATGGTAAGATGGTTTGGTCATGTTGAGAGGATGAATGAAGGGCGATTAACATACAAGGCAGATGTGAGTGGAAACGCCGGGAGGGGAAGCCCTTTTTTTTTTTTTTTTGGTTGGGAAATCATCAAATGACCTCTCCCGCTCTGGGCGGAGCGGAAGGGCGTGTCAGACTCTTACTGACTAAAACCCACCCGTGTTCCTTCAGTTGCCTGTGCGCCAGGGCTACGGTAACTCTTTCGAACAATCCGCGACCCCGGCAGGCATCGGCCCTATCCGACCTCGTCAATTATGCTGACAACTCTTTGAGGCGCGCGTGGAACACAACGCGCCGGCGACCCGGGCCTGGTCCTTACCGGACGGCGAGCTGGGAGGGGACGCCCTTGGAAGACATATAGTGACCTTATCGGTGATGTTCTTCAGAAATGTCAGGTGCGTAGTACTCACAACCGGCGTGTGTGTATGACCAGATGTATGAACGTAAACGAGGCAAAAGGAGTATGTAAGGATCGTAGCAGGTGGCGTTCTGTAGTTTCTGCCTACCCCCATGTGAAGAAAGCGTGAGTTTTTGTGTGTATGTATGTGTATGTATTTATGTCTAAATAATTAGCAAATTAAAATCAACATTTACCGTGTAAATTTATTGGAGCAGCTCAATCCCAAGCCTTTTTGTCCTCAATATAGTCTTTTACAGTATAATAGGCTTTCTGGCATAGTTTCTGTTTTATAAAAGATTTGAATTTATTAAAGCTTACATCTAGAATGTGGCTAGGAAGTTTATTATAAAAACGTTTACGTTGGCATCTAAACGAGCCCCCTATTTTCTTGAGCCTGGTTGTAGGAACAATAAATTTGTGCTTCTTTCCAGTACCTATTTATATTGTGGATACCACTGTATTTTTTAAACAGATTAATATGTTTAGGTGCATACAAAAGATTTTCATAAATATACTGAGAAGGCACAGTAATTATAATCGGTTGGGGAAAAAGTTTCTTCGCATTTTTTAAGAAAATTCAAAACATTTTTTAATATAGTTTATTTACATTTAACTAAAGTATGTAGGTACCATTTTGTTCGATAACTTTTTGCCATCTTGTAAGTAAGGACATGATCCCATTGCTATAGAAATTTTGGGACTTCTGATCAAAATACCCCGACAAGTGGTTTTGGCAGTCCTCTCGTGATGTTAACCTGACACTGCCTAAAGAATTGTGAAGAGACCGAAACAGGTGGAAATCTGAAGGTGCAAGGTCAGGACTATACGGCGGATGCATTAACACCTCCCAGCCAAACTCTCTTAATTTTTGCTGAGTGGCTAAAGATGTGTGAGGTCTAGCGTTATCATGATGAAAAACCACACCCCTTCTGTTGATTAGTTCCGGCCGCTTTCTCTCAACTTCTTGCTTTAATCTCATCAGTTGTTCGCAGTAGAGTTTAGAATCGACGGTCCTGCCTGGTGGTAACAGCTCATAATGAATAATGCCCTTCCAATCCCACCACACACACAGCATCACCTTGTTGCGAGTTAACCCGGGTTTCGCCACAGTCTGTGAAGCCTGACCGGCCTTTGACCACGACCTTTTTCGCACGTTCTTGTCGTACGTGATCGACTTTTCATCACCAGTTATCAGTTTCTTCAAAAATGGTTCGGTTTCATTACGTTGTAATAAAGAATCACAAATGAGTACACGGTTCATTATGTTTCTTTCAGTGAGCTCGTGAGGTACCCAATTATCGAGCTTTTATGTGTACCCAGGTACTTTCAAATGTGCCAAAACTGTTTTGTAGTCGATTCCCAGTTCTTCAGCTACGTCGTAACTACTGATATGCCGATCTTGCTCCACTTTTTCAAAAATGGCATCCATTTTATTTGTAATAGGGCGACCAGAGCGACGTGCATCTTTGTCATCAAAATTTCCGGATTGAAAACGCTTAAACCAAATTTGTGCTACTCTCACAGACACTGCACTAGGTCCATAAACATCGCATTTTTTTTTTTACCTTTTTTGTAGTAAAATTTTAAAATGTATCGAATTTCTTCATTAGATTCACTCATCTTGACAGTACGAAAAACAAATGAAAATCACACATTTTCCTAATTTGAATTTGGATTTATGTTCTTTAAAATTTAAACTTTCAATGATACCAAAACCAGCCAGATACAAATAGTATAGCCAAAGAGATTTTATTACAAGTTCTTACATACTATAATGCGAAAAGACTTTTTCCCCAACCTAATATTAATATCTTTATAGAACAATGGGCGAATTTGGTCAAAATGTCCACCACTAACGCGACCTATGTAACTAAATAGTCCGCTAAATATAGAGTAAATTTCATTTCACAAAAATTATGCTGTCAGTAAAAAGTCATAACTATACAAAAAAAAAAAAAAATCGCTGATTTTTTTCGTTCCGTTACTTTTCTATTCATCATTCTCAGCAACACGCTGTTGAACTTGGTGAACGAAACCTCGTTATATTTGTCTATGATGAAATGTAAAGTTGATTAGATAGTTTTTCTATCTTGTCTGTCGTTGTAGGTATGTCAAAATGATGTGTGCAAAACGTGTTCTTTCTAAACTAATTATATTATTTAACCTTTTATCATCTATTAATTCCACACCCTTTTCCAACTAATAAGAAAATAAAAACTATTCGTAGTGACAATGGTGGTGAATATATTAATAAAAAGTTTCAGACCAGTTTTTTGAGCGAAAGCACGATTTTCTGTCTCTTTTGCACCTAGTGAACAATAGATTTGAATGCGTCGTGGAACAAAGGCGCCTCTGACGCAACCGGTTTTTATGTAATCCAGGTGAATTGCTTGTCCACACTGGGCAAGTAAAAGATTTGTTCCTTGCAGTCGTTCGTTTACTTGCTTTAGGTGCGTACTGTGTGTTTGTTTTGGATATATATTTTTCTATGAGCTTGGCTATCTCCTTTCGGACTTTCTGTGATTCTCAATTTATGTGAGTTATTGTTGGTTGAGGGTGCAGTATGCAGCCAATCGCGGTGGGGATTAAGGTGGTCAAAATCCGCGAGTCGCAAAACCTGCTGAAGGCGATTTCGAAATACTAGAATTTGTGAGGACACCAAATACACCCAACGCGTGCATTTTTTTAAATGTGTCATTGAGAGTAGATGTCGCATACCGGAGTCAATCAGGCTTGATCTTTTGGTGCACTCAAACTTTTATATACCACCAAATGCAAGAGTTTGTGGAGAACACTTGGACCTGAATGACTGGTATCGTTTAATTAATGCTCCAAACTCGTCTTATGAGTTTAAGGTAGCATTATTTATAGATATGATGAAATTATTGCAAAATCACATTCAGAACAATCCAAATACAATGGATTTTGAAAATTTGAGGTCGATAGACTCGAAAATATTGCTCTATAATGTGGGCTTGACGTATGACGAATTTGAGCAAATAATAAGAGAGTCCCCATCGTTGGCACAAGAAGAACATCAACCCAATACTACACTTGCCATTTATTTTTGATGAAGCTTCGTACGGGAGAGAGCAATGAAAGAATGATCGTTCTTTTTAGAATGAGTCGACGTACGTTTGAGCGTAAAATGACTGTCGCACGAACGTGTCTGATAGGTGATTTCGTGGGATCCTGCCGTTTTGGCGAAAAGATTTTGGCAAATTTTCATTATCCAAACAAATTTTAGCAACCTTTTTTTATACCAATGTAATATTTGGAATAATTTTAGTACGCACATTTTCATTTGGTCAAATGTTTACTTGGCAGATTGTTACCAAGGATAATGTCATTAGGGCATTTGGTCTATAATCAAATGATTTATTACAGCAAAGAATCTTTAGACAATAAACGTTTGGTCTAATGATTTGTTATGACAAAAAATAGAAAGGCAAAAATAAGTTTTTTTGGGAATTATTAAAAACATGCAATTTTATTTTAATATAATCTTTTATTCAAGTGTAAAAAAGCAAGGGTGGGATAGGATGCAAGAGCGAGCGCAGCGAGCTCGGGACTTAGGGCACCCCGACTCGGACAGGTTAGGTTAGAAGGGGATGGCGGGGTCTGAAAGACCCCGCCATCCCCTTCGTGGTTATTTTTTTTTAAACCACCCGGAAGTAGGAGCCCCGCTTGGCGGGGATCCGTCGTCTAAGCCTTATAATAAAAATGGTAAATTGAAAACTGACGATACTAAATATTCATAAATATATATATTTTTATTATATTTAGAAATGGTAAGTTTGAAATTGACAACACCAAATATTTGGCTTATTTAATTTTGCGTAAAATATGTTATACCAACTGAAATATTTGACTAGATAAAAAATGGTAAAAGTACTAGTTGGTGAACAAGTTATTGTTCAAACGTTCACTTGCCAAACATAGGTTTTCGTAACAACTATTTGTAAAGAGATTTTTTGGTAAGTAATAATTTGGCAAATGAAATTATGCGAAAATTTGTTTGGGAAGTGATAATTTGGCAATTTCTTTTCAGTAAAACAAGGGAGACCCTGATTTCGTACCACAGCATCTGGGGCTTAACCATATTTCAAGAAATGAAATTAGAGATATAGAAAGAAAGGCTATTATTGTAATAGATGGTATATATAGGGTGACTGGTAATTAGTGACCGATATTTAAACACATGATTGTACTCATCATAACAAACAACTTTCCCAAAGAAACTTTTTTTTTTTAAATATAACTAACGCATGTCCCTGTTCACCCCAATAGAATATTGAGTACCTACCTAACAAGAATAATACACCATCAGCTGTAATTTAATTTAGTTACCGACAAACAAAAAAACCACACTTTTACCATGCATTATTCGTTTTTCATAAATTTAACAGCTGAAAGCGCGCGCGCGGTCGGTGACCGCGCGCGCGCTTACAGCTGTGAGTCGCTTGACCCCGTTTTGTCTCATGAAATGATACATGTAGGTGCTAGCGTAGCGAGTTTGTAACAGTGCGAAGGGCAGAGCGAGTCACGTGCCCACGTCCGCCAATAATAATCAATTAACGAAATTACAAAAACTGTCTACGGGAACGCACTTATTTATTAAAACAACAGTGACTTCTCACTCGCCCGCGATTTATCGTGTCCTGTAACAGTCAGTAGGGCGGAGCGCCCACGCTAACGCGCTTGGTCAGCCGCGGAGGCCTGTGCCGCCGACCGACACAACGCAAAGCAACGCCGCCGCAAATCCGCGGTGCGGCGGTCGCGTGGCCGTTTACGTACGCAGTGTAGGTATGTTATTTTTGACTGCAATAAATGCGAGTTCTATAGTCTATCCTTCTCGTCAGCACCCGCATTAAGGCTACCGCAGACAGGCGCGACACAAAGTCGCCACTCGTCACGCGAAGAGTGGTGCCCCTTTGTGTCACGCGCGATTCGCGTCGCCTGTCGCGCCGGTTTGTAGGAGCCTTTACTAAAGTAATGAACAAACGATTCGTCAGAACTCTCACAAAAAAGTGTAGGTAATGGCGTTCAGTCTGCCGATGACGACGGTGGTGCGGAGCGGATGGCGGCGTGCCTCAAAGAGGTACTCCTTTAATACAGCCGCCGCGCCGGCGACAGTATGCATTTTGCTTTCACATGAATCCGAAACGCACTAGCAATATGAATAATGAAAAAATAACCGAATTACACCCGAATTCGTTTTCTTATGATTTGATTGATCAACTGATCGTAGACACAGTAATAATACTAATAATCCACACGTCTGTGAGTGCCTGTCGGCCGTGTGCCGGTAGGCATGATCACTACGAGTGTATTTGCTGTGGCTGTCACGTTACGTTTGCGCGTGCTGGACACACTACGTGCTGGTAGATGTGAATGAACGTTTATCCGTTTGCGGGACGGACGGTGAGAAGCGAATAATTAATTAATAATTAACTAGTAGGTATTGTAGTAGGTACTTTACGTGCGCGCGCTACCACAAATGCATTATTTATTTCTAAACAAACTACTTTCAGGACTAGTGTTTATTCTATTATGTACACGATGTTTATAGGTGGCTTGGACGCCACTACTCCGCGACACGACACCGCGCATTGTTCAAATTATTCCAAGTTTCCCATCACACTTTTCTAGGCTTTGGACTAGCAGTCTGACTACGATATTTGAATTTTAACACAACAGTATCTGGCATAAAAAATAATAACTTAAGTAGCTAGGTAGTTACGTTGGTATAGGCACAGGTTACATTACTACTCTACAGTTGCTGCACTCCCTTTAAAATCTTCCATGCCGCTATAATTGCCTACTCGTTCACGCCGCACCGCGTCGCCGCCGACCGCTGCGTGCGAAAATTGTACGTAAACGTTCAAGAGGTTGCGTAGCCTCTTTCCATACAAAACGGATTGTCCGAGGTCCGACAGCGGCCGGTAGGCATTTAGCGCGCGCAAGTAGGTACGTGGAGTGCAATATCTGTAGGTTTAGGTACGAGTACGACTAAAACTTCGTAATAGACTGGCGTGGTTAAAAAATTGGAATCAACTTGGCTATTTACAACGATTACTAAATCAACTATTTACTTACTAAAGTTTTTTTTTAATTATTTAAATAAACTCACATAAATCACATTAACTGTTGCATGTGTCCACCTTGCACTTCAACACACTTAGTGGCACGTTTAATAATATGCGCCTGCACGCGCTGCAGAGCCCTAGTGTCACTTTTCACTGTTTCAAAACTATTTTCAATTCTACTTTTTAACTCATCGGGAGTATGGACGGGCCCATCTTTGTACACCAAGTCTTTTACACGCCCCCACAAAAAGAAGTCCAAGGGGGTTAAATCCGGTGACCGTGGAGGCCATACAACTGGCCCACCGCGACCAATCCACCGTTCTCCATAAATGACACTTAAACGCTCGCGTACTCGGCGCTCAAAGTGCGCTGGGGCGCCGTCATGCTGGAAATAACGCGGACGTCTGAGAGCGCCCAGTGGCATTTCTTCTTCGAGCTCTGGCAGGCGATTAAGCACATGCTCGATGTAGGTCTCTCCGTTTAATCGTGGGAGGAAGATTGGTCCCACAACGTGGTTTCCAATGAAACCAGCCCACACATTAAAAGAAAAACGATACTGGAAGTCACTAGGTTTGACAAGTCGCGGATTTTCGTGTGCCCAGTGATGATAATTATGGCAATTAAAAAGACCTTCTCTCACAAATGTCGACTCGTCAGTCCATAAAATGTCTCTCACTATTTCCCGGTTTTCTAAAATCCAGCCGCAAAATCGTATCCGAGCTTCATTATCTCCCGCTCGTAACTCTTGAACCGGAGTAAAATGGAAAGGGTGACGGCTATCTCGCCGCAACACGGACCAGACGTACCACTGCGAAACGCCATACATTCTAGCAGCTTGCCGCGTGCTAGCCTCAGGCTCCAGATCAAAAAACTGAAGAATTTCATCTTCGACACGATTGTGACGTGGTCTCCCTGCATTCACGTTGGGCGGGATTAGCATCTCCCAGTCTCGTAACCGTTGGGCAGCGCGTAAAAAAGTTCTTGGAGTTGGAACAACTCTCAGTGGGTACAATCGCTGGTACAATCGCCTTGCCGCTTCGCCGTTACCCCCTTCCGAGTAGTAACACATCACCATATCATTGTACTCACTCGCTGTGTAGTTGTACGGCATATTGTGCGCGAGCGATTCAATTTGCAACATGCGTATACGACGGGACGCGCTTCCGGGGGTTACTGTATGCGTCACAGGAGCGCAAGGCGGGGCGCGTGGCGGGGCGCGTGGCGGTGGCGGGGATACGCTACCGATACTAAAGTACCTAATAGTTAAACTTAAAATTTTACAATACGTCACAGATTTATAATACGTGCTGTCTCGGTCCGACAGTAGTGGTAGTACATAATTACCTACACGGTAACGGGGTTACCGGTCAAGCACTAACAGCTGATAGCGTAAGACGCCCGCGCCTTGTTAGTAGTATGCAGCCTTGCGTTGCTTATTAATAGTGGAGTACTGTTAAAAACATTTTTTTTGTTAACTTAGCAACATCCTGAACAGTTGTACACTACCTAGGTACGTACACGGATGCTGGGTTCCGCGCCGTGTTGCAGCGGGCGGTGGCGGACGTGGGCACGTGACTCGCTCTGCCCTTCGCACTGTTACAAACTCGCTACGCTAGCACCTACATGTATCATTTCATGAGACAAAACGGGGTCAAGCGACTCACAGCTGTAAGCGCGCGCGCGGTCACCGACCGCGCGCGCGCTTTCAGCTGTTAAATTTATGAAAAACGAATAATGCATGGTAAAAGTGTGGTTTTTTTGTTTGTCGGTAACTAAATTAAATTACAGCTGATGGTGTATTATTCTTGTTAGGTAGGTACTCAATATTCTATTGGGGTGAATAGGGACATGCGTTAGTTAATTTAAAAAAAAAAAGTTTCTTTGGAAAAGTTGTTTGTTATGATGAGTACAATCATGTGTTTAAATATCGGTCACTAATTACCAGTCACCCTATATACATACAAAAGTCAAGAAACTTCATATTTCAACGGGAAACATATAGCTAGCATTAATATAGCAACCTATTGAAGCCATTTCTTATAGTGTGTAGTGATGGCTACATCATTGGTGTCACTGGGCCTCACGCAGATACAACAATCCGATGCTGTAATAATGCGAGGCTTAATAGAAGAGCATGAAGACAACGCTTTTCATTTTTTATTTACTCAAGGTGACGTATTTATTTGTGACCATGGATTTAGGGCCGTAATTGTGGAAATTGAGTCGCGTGGATATGAGGCACATATTATTTATTATAAGTGTACGTCGCGGCGAAGACCAATTATCAAAATAGAGGTGAACAAAAATCGGCAAGTCACACTTTGCCGCTGGGTCGTCGAAGTCGTAAAAGGTCGCTTCAAACGAGACTTAAGCTGTTCCGGCAAGATTGTTTTAATCGGGCCATGCACCATATGATGGACGACTTTTGAGTAGCTGCATTACTCATCAATGCTTTCCATTTAATAATTCAGGATAGCAGGCATGTTCATGAATTCTTGCGAATTATGAGGGAAAGGCTGCATGAACCCAATCGCCTTGATGTGTATGTTACAGAAAGAAACTTAAACAGACAGCGGGCGATGTTTCGCTACTTTGAAGCCGATGATATCGGAGCGGAAGAATTTCCAATTCTAACCAACGAAGATATGGAGTTTTTTGCGCTTGGAACATACCAAATAAAGCTTGCGCGTAGTTATTATACCGAGCATATAAGCAATAATGTATACGATATTGAAGCAGCAAGAGAAGATGTTTTAAATGACATTGCGGACTTTGGCATCGAAGGCGACAATACAATGATGATTCGTGCAAGGATTCAGTCTAGACACGCACGTGCAATAATGTATTACACTTATGTAGTGATACATAGCAACCTAAATGGGCGAGAATCAATTTCAGATGACTATTGTTCCTGTCTTTCTGGGATGCGAACTTTAGGTTACTGTGCACACGTAATGCTAATTGTGTAGTATTTTGCATGGGCGAGACACCAACCTACAATTAGGCTCCCAGATCTTGATAATATTATTATAGAAGAAAATATATAAGACAGTATTATAACGTACATGTTTTATCTTCACACTTGATGTACATTTATTTTGTTCTCTTGTACTTTAGTGTAATAAAGATGTGAAGTATTAATAAAAATGTGTGCTAAAGCAGTTTTTTTTAAATATTGTTTTTATTATATTGCAGAGTGCAAAAATACAAAAAATGCCACAAACAAGTCTTAGTGTTACTTCTTAGTTTTCGATGTGGCTATTGGCGTGCATATATGTCCAACAAAATCAATCTACAAATAAATGAAAAAAAAATAAAGAATTTTTTATACTTTTTCTTATGTTAATGTCCTCTACAAATATATTGTCTTCCTCCTGTAAGCTTAACTCAATTTCACCACCCTTCTTTTCTCCGGCCTTTTGTTTGGTGTTAAGAATCTTTTTTGCTATATATTTATACAGATATTTCGTTCGTTTTGCATAGTGACGGTGACTGCCTCGTTGGTCTAGTGGTCGCAAGCGCTACTGCTGGGCATGAGGTCCTGGGTTCGATTCCCGGGTCGGGCAAAGTGTTATTGGGTTTTTCCATCTGGAATTTCTCGATAGCAGCCCGGAGTCTGGATTTGTGCCCGGTTGATGGCAATAGGCTCGCCCCCTATTACATGGGACTTAAACATAACTGGCAAAATGTGGGTGTACTATGGTACTCCTCTGCCTAACCCTTCGGGGAATACAGGCGTGATGTTATGTTATGTTATGTGTTCGTTCCTTTTGCATAATCTTTAACTAACTGTTATGTGTACGCTTTTTCTAAGTCTACATCGAATGTTTTATTTGAGTCAGTGTGTCCAAATGTTGCTTCAAAAGGTGTTAATCCACTGGTGAAGTGTATTGTATGATTGTATGCCATTAAGGAATAGATCATGCCAGATGCGACATCCATACATTTACGTTCATACTTCGCAAGCCATTAAATCTCTATTATTGTGGAATGGAATCGCTCTACGATGCCAATAGAGTTAGGATTATTTGGCGTTGCTATTTGAATTTCTATTTTGTACATAGACTAAAGTTCGTGCATAACTTCATCGTTGAATTCAGTGCCAGGGTCACAGGATATTTTCCTGGGAACACCGTATATTGAAAAATACTCTAATAGAGCTCGCGCTACTTCCGTCGTTTGCCTACTTGAAATTTCAATAGCCTGTCCTAATTTGCTGAATGCGTCTACCAGCGTTAGGTAATATTTACTTTCTACATTATTATTTATTTAATATGTATTAAATAAATCAATGAATATTTCCTAAAAAGGGGCATCTTGTGTCTGTTTGAATTGTAACATTGGTTTTATGGGCTTTCTGTCGTGCTTCATTAGTTTGCAAGGCTCACACATATTTATAATCGCCGCTACCGCATCTTGCATGTTTTCCCAATAATAGTTTCTGCGAATTTTAACCACAGTTTCTTTAATTTCCCTATGGTATATTTTTCCTTCGTGATGTTTTAGTATAACAGACTTTTGTTCTTTTTCATCTTCTATACAGGGTTAGTTTTCAAAGACCAGCCAAATTTAAGGATGTGGTACAGACCATCAAACTGAACAACTCTCTCCATGGGACCAATATCATCATCGCGAAAAATTTATAAACTGTCCCATAAAAAACTTCAATACCTACTTGACCTAAATGTATGGGACCGCTGATTTTTTTTTCGTGATTACGATATTGGTCCCATGGAGAGAGTTGTTCAGTTTGATGGTCTGTACCACATCCTTAAATTTGGCTGGTCTTTGAAAACTAACCCTGTATATATTACTCTGTCTGTACACTCGAAGAACTGCACTAAGTTTTTCTTAAAGATTTCTATAATAACTTTCGTAAATAGCCATCTATGTATGTCGTGCTCAAAGTAAATACAGTATTTACGCTTGGGTGTAACATATTCAATTAAGAATTGCTTTATTAATTCTTCATTATCTAATGGAAGAAATACTTCAACAACTTTTTTTTTCCTAGATAAATTTTGAAGTTGTATTTTATTTTTAAACCTGGTTTGGTTTGGTGTCAATTGCCTCTCTTAAGATTGTAATCCCTAGTGAGTCTGGTTCTATGTTGGAAGCTACTGAACTTGTTCTGCTGCTACAGGTTATTGAACGAATAGGGAAGTTATCTTGAAATAGGACCGGAGGTGCAGTCACGTCGCCAAAAAAAAAAAAAAAGGTGCAGTCACGTCAGAGTCAGAATCTGAAATGGTTACTATTTCTGTGACATTTTCTATTATAACTTTAGTAGTAAATTTTTCAAGTTATTTTAATTGTTTTATTTTTTGTTGTATTTCAGATTCATCAAACCATTCATCATTAACCTCCATTGAGATGTCATCTTCGGAATCTATAGCATTAAGTTTTATGCGTGACAATGCATCTGCATTACTATTTTGTTTGCCATTTTTATAAATAATTGTGAAGTCATATTCTTGGAGGCGGAGGCGCCAATGATTCAATTTACTTTTCTGTTCTTTCAGGGAATACAGCCAGGCAAGAGGTCTATGGTCTGTTAAAATTTGGAATTTATTTCCGTACAAATAGGGTCTAAAATGTTTTTCTGCCCAAATAAGAGCTCTCGTTCAATTTTGCTATAACGTGTTTTAGTGTCGCTAAGGGTTCGACTAACATATGCGACTGGTTTGTCTGCTCCGATAGGTCTTTGGGATAGGAAAGCACCGAGTGCCACGTTAGAGGCGTCAGTTGTCAAAATATAGGGTTTCGTCGAGTCAGGGTATTGTAATAAAGGGGTATTAGTCAGTACTTCTTTGCATTTTTCGAAGGCATCTATGTAGTTTTGGTCTGTGATAATTTTGTTTCGTTTCTTTAGATAGGACGTTACGGGCTGGGTGATTTTAGCGAAATCTTTAATGAATTTTCTATAGTATCCAACCAGCCCAAGAAAACTTTTTAGTTCTGTTGTCGTTCTAGGGAAAGGATAATCTATAATAGCTTTCATTTTATCATTGTTTGGTTTTCATCCGTCTCTTGTTATCGTATGGCCTAGGTGTAAAACTTCTTTTCGTAAAAATTCGGATTTTGTCCAGTTGTATTTTTAAGTTAATCTGTCGTAGTCTTTCAAAAACGGCTCTAAGTTTCTGTAGGTGGTCCTGAAGGCTAGAAGAATAGACAATAACGTCATCTAAATAAATGAGGCAATGTATACCTTGGATACCTCTCATAATGTGGTCCATGGCTCGTTGAAAAGTTGCCGGCGTTGTTTTAAATCTGAACGGCATTCTCAAAAACTCATAATGTCCGTTCTGTGTGCTAAATGCAGTTTTTGGTATATCATCGTTATTTAATTCAATTTGATGGTAGCCACTAGCTAAATCAAGCGTTGTAAAGTCAAAGTCAAAGTCAAATCATTTATTTCAAATAGGCACGTAAAAGGCACTTTTGAACGTCAAAATTTACAAAAAAAAAAATAGAATTGATTGTAGTTGCCCCTTCCAAAAGGTAGTTTTGTATGGAGAATAATGAGCAAGAAACTCCACCGTTACTCTCGTAAAGTAAACGCTTTTGCCCAATTTGTCAAAAAGGTTAGTAATGTTAGGAAGGGGGTATTTGTCGTCAACTGTAATGTCGTTTTAAGTCTTCTATAGTCGATTACCATTCTGTATTTGATTTCACCAGAAACATCTAGGTTTTTTGGGAACGAGATGGACTGATGAGCTCGAGGGGGAAAAGAATTTTTGGATCACGTTATCTTTCAAAAGTTTTTCAACTTTTTTATTAATTTCTGCTGCTTGAGCAGGGGCTTGGTTATATGGTTTAGTATAATTCGGGTCTTCATTCTTTGTCCTATTACAGTATTTTACCTGATTAGTGAAGCTTATAGGTATTTGTTCACAATAGAATATGTCTTTATATTCTTCACATAATTGTCGTATAGAAGCTCGTTCTTCGTCAGTCATGTGGTCTAGTCATAATTTAGTTAGATTGTCGCGTAATAATTTGTCAGTCTCTATATTTTGGTCATCTATGGAATTTATATAGCATCCATTTTCCTCGTATGTAGACACTATGAAAGGCTTGATGACACATAATTCTATTTGTTTATCAAGAGTGTTTTGTATGATGGTGGTTGCAAAACCGTTTACACATCTGACAAGAGCACTAGGCATTCATACTCCTTCACTGAATTCCGTAGAATCTAATATTCCTACACCATTTAATAAATTGGTTGGTAATTTTGCTCTAATTTCTGATCTCGGTGGAAGTAATACAACATGTATAATATTAATATCCGTATCTATGCATGTAAATGAAGATCGTTCCTCTTCATTATGTTAATTCATAATTTCCAGCGCACTCGCATTGACGTTTGACAGTTGAGATGTCTGTGGCGACTATCACAGAGTACATTTTATATAGGGAGATAGAGACGTCACTCGAAGATTTCAAGGCGCTGGCGCCCTCTAGCAACCACTAAAAACAACACTCCATCAAGCAATATATAGGTACGTATAGCTACTAGCTATACGTATACATATAATGCTTCATAAAGCTATAAGAGTTTCAAATCTGCAGTATGCCCTGTCCTATTTCCTTCCATTTTAGTTAGGTAGTTGTTTTTAACCAAAAATAAAACACTAAATCCAATGTCAAATACCTACTTTATTTCTTCTTCAATTATTTTTTACAATATTTGAAGGCCAACTCTTGAATTTTTGCAGATCAGCACACAACACTTGCTCGCGTTCATATTTTTATATAACACAATATCGGTGCGTTTCAAAAACAAGTACACAGTCCGGATTTTCATGCAGGGGTCGTTCCGATAAAGCGAAGTTGTCGGTTCCCTGTATCCAATACCTTTCCAGGTCAATGGATAGAAGCAGAATCCTAAATGTTCATACAAGCAAAGTCTTCAAGAATAATCCAGAAATTAATCGAACCGCATCCATAAATTCTACTCGGAATACAAAAAATTACAACATATTTTGACAACTACGCGAGTTGCGTTCCTTTTTTTCCATTTAAACTTAAAACAGTTTCAAAAATTTATGTTGCGTTATTAGATAATTTTATCCAAATAAACAAACGTTGTATGTTAGCAATATAATTTTAAAAGGTGTTTCAACTCCTTAAATATATTCATATGTAAAAAAAAAAGTTGTTATTTTAAGAAAATCTGATTAAAATGGAACATGTTGTGTTTAAACCTATTTATAAATAGTATCTCTATGTAGTCTGTGGTTTAGGCGAAACCCATGAACATTTTGAAAATAGCGTCATCTACTAATAAGAAAATTCATCTTTGATATTACTCTAGTAGTAAATTAAAAATCTTTAGAATTGAGTAGTGTATCTCAGAAAGCAGAAGCCTACTTAAACTGGTCGGATATGATTCCCATGCTTTTGTTATAAGCTACAGCACCGTGGCGACTATGCAGACTATGACATATGATGGAAGGTTATGTGGCGGGCGTGCTTCGAGCGCGAGTTCCGTAGCGGTAAGTTGCGGGCCGGCGGGTTCCACATAGTGCAGGTGCAATTCCTGCGGTGCCGGACGCAGCACATCATCGCGGATGCCTCGGTTGGTGACGCCCTGTGTATTCACTTCCTGCCGACTACTTTCCAGCCACTTTTCCACTACACGGTCATTTACATATTTTTCTGAGGGTAGACTGCACAGCTTTTTAAATAAATAATCTGGTTTCACCGTTAAAATAGTTCTGAAAAGAAGTGTAGCCAGGTGAAGTTGTTTGCGTGCTGTTATTCTCATCAAATTACCCTTATTTAAAAATGAAGTGATGTGAGAACGTGGTGGGACATTGTAGCAGAATCTTGCGCAAGCATTCTGCACCCGCTGGATCAGGTTTTCGCTTTTACCGAGAATGCACGCACCATACACAGTGTCAGTGTAGTTTAGCTTGGATAGAACAAGTGATCCACACGGCATGACACGCATATCCAGGCTTATGTAGGGACAGACACGATACAAGAGCTTGAGTCGGTAGAAGCAGTTGCGCACAGCCTCCAAAATGTGAGTTTCAAAATGCCATCAAATACTATCCCAAGTTTACGAGCTTCCAGAACCCTTTCCGCACCACAACCAGTTTCAGCAGTACCCTCGGAGTGGAAGGAGAGGTATAACTGCAGGTCATCGGCGTAAAGGTGGAACTTGATATTGATCAGATAGTTGGTGATGTCAGCACTCTAAAGGATGAAGATAACCTGGCCAAGGATTGATCCCTGTGGTTTGCCCCTGTCCACGCGCTTCGGATCAGAGGACATGGTAACTCCGTTACTGTCGCGTGTCACCTGGAGAAACTGTGATCTATTACTGAGGTAACTCTCAAACCATTGAACTGTTTCAACATCGCACCCATAATAAGATTGTTTAGAGAGAAGAAGCAAAGTATTAATATAGTCAAAAGCACGCGAAAAATGTAGTAGGCATAGCAGGGTTCCCATGCCCTGGTCTCTGGCTTCAAGAATATTACCGTCTACATCCAGGTGTGCTGTCACTGTGCTGTGGCCCCTGCGAAATCCGGATTGAGGCAGCGGCAAAATACTATGGTGCTCAAGATATATGACCCAAGCTGATCCGAGACAACCCTTTCCAAAATCTTGGACAGACATGGCAGTAGGCTTATGGGACGGAGGTCTTTCACGGGAGTGGGGTTAGGTACTTTATGGAATGGTCTAACTATTGCCATTTTCTACAGATCAGGGAAAGAAGAGGTGACTATGAATATGTTGATAATAGCTGTGATATATGCAAGTGTTCTAGGAACTGTCAACATAAGCATCTCCAGAGAAATATGGTCCGAGCTCTGTGCAGTAGACTTAAGACCGCACAAGGTCCTCATCACCAAACTCTGCTGGACCAGCTCAAGCTGGAAATGACTTTTACTGTGTCTATGGTGCTCAAAATAACTTAAATCTGCAGTACTGATCTCACCACTGCCCGGTACATCCAAAAAGTGTTGATAGATGGATTCTGGGTCGTTACAGAAATGTGACAGACTATGCTCTGGTTTATTTGAGGTTGCTATATTTGATTTAATAAGAGTCCATAACTTATTTGGTTGTTTAATATTATTAATAATATATGTTTTAAAATATGCGCACTTCTCACTTTCAATAAGTGATAGACATATTTAATACTAGAAATAAAGATAAAATAGATCAACCATTTCTTAGATAATCTAAAATACATACATCTTTTATGGGGTACTTACTGTATTAAATGTTACAACAAAACACCGTGTAATATGTTGCAATTAAATGAAAACAAATTTAAAACTAATACTAAAAGTACACTTTGTAAACAAGCATAAATTACAAATTAGAGGATTATATCCTAGATAAGAATGCTTGGAAAAATGCTAGTCCTGCTCCATAAGACAATCTAGAGTCTAGACAAAATCAAACTGGTCGCTAATTTAATTGTATAATTTTTATGACATTGATTTTTACATTATGTAACTACTTCTACCCACACACAAAATAATTACTTGTCATAATTTTGGAAAAATCAACTACTTTTCAATATTTGTAAATATGTGAGCACCAAGTATCTATCACATAAAGGAGACGTTTCATTTTTGTATGGAACTTTGGCTAGGACGTGTATATTCCCAGAAAATCTGTGAAATGTATCTATAAAAATGTAACAGGTAATGATTTATTGAATTAATCGAACTAGGATATTATAAAATGTTACCATTAGTAACACATTAGAAATAGGTGTAATAGATGAATTAATAATAAAGCGATACCTTTTTATAATTATATTTAATATTTTTGTGTTTACGGTTTCACATTAATCTCAGATCCATTCTAATTTCAGAACGCATGTTGTCAGGATACCGCCATAGCGTGGCCATAACGACAACAATGGCAATAATTGAAAAACTTTAATTTGCGTGTACAATAAAGATAACATTCTCAAATTCACGGATTAATCTTTTTCCTTAATACAGTGTAGTTTTCCCCGCGTTTTGATATAATGTACAAGTGCTAGCCAAAAATGAAACATCTCCTTTATTAATTTTCCTGTCATTGCTTTATATTTAATTCTTTTTACCTATTGTGGTATAGTAATTTTATTCTAGGTGCATCGTCTTCACATATAGTTATATAATTAATGTGTACATAAAATTGTAAAACATTTAAAAAGAGTAACGGTGATATTTCTTGACCATTCTTCTCCATACTAATCTACCTTTTGGAAGTAGAATCAATTCTATTTTCTTGTAAATTTTGACGTTCTAAAGTGCCTTTTATTTTCCTATTTTAAATAAATTATTTGACTTTGACTTTGAAATAATACAGGCGTGATGTTATGAAGAAATCTCATTTTCGTATCTACTAAGTATAGAGAGTACCAGTATTAAATAACTAATAATGTTAATTATATCATCACACACACTGAAAGCACGTGAAAGCTGAATGTATTGATACATTATATATTTGAATATTATGAGGCAAAATTATATTACTCGTATACAGTGTGGCAGCTAGACGGTTGAACATACGAAAATGGTGGATCCGTGGGGCCGTCTGCTACTTGTTTAGACCCAATAACAAGACCCAGTGACACATGCACTTATTTTTTTGCAGTGAAAACTTCTTTAGGCGCTTCGAGCACTTTTTGGGTCAACGAAAGCGTGAAACTCGCGTCATCGTCATCGCACGCTTCTACGATACAATTCACAAGTTACTTAGTTTTCACTTCTATCGGTAGTCTCCAAAGACTGCCCTGTTTTTTTTTTTGAAGTGGATACTTTTTTAGGCGCGTTGAGCACTTTTCGGGTGAACAAATATCATGGAACTCGCGTCATCATCACCGGACGCTTTCCATGAGCTATATGTACGAGTATATATCTGTACTTTTTGGGTAAAAAAAAAGCGTGAAACTCGCGTCATCGTCACCGCACGCTTCGACGATAGAAATCACAGGTTACTTAGTTTTCACTTTTATCGGCAGTCCTCAAAGATTGCCCGCTTTTTTAACCCCCGACGCAAAACGAGGGGTGTTATAAGTTTGACCGCTATGTGTGTGTGTGTCTGTCTGTCTGTCTTGTCTGTCTGTGGCACCGTAGGTCTTAAACGGGTGAACCGATTTGAATACGATTTTTTTATTTGAAAGCCAGTTTTCTAGCGATGGTTCTTAGACATGTTTTATCAAAATCGGTTGAGCCGTTTCAAGGTAATCAGCTCTTTTGTTAGCTGCGGTAAGGATCTTAGACGCATAATGGGTATTTACTTTACTTTCAAAAATATGTGTGACCTAAAATTTGAAACAACTATGTACGCTATATAAATATGCAAGATTATGGAATTCTTGGTCCGGTGCTGCAGTTAGGATATCCAGCACACCAGTACACTCTTGAAAAAATAATAGCAGATATATCGTGTTTGGTTTCGTTTTGATCAGTATTTAATTCTTCATACAATAGAATGGTGGCAAAATGATGAGCTGATGCTGCAGCCAGGATATCCAGCACACTAGTATACTCTTGAAAAAATAATAGCAGATATGTCGTGTTTGGATTTGTTTTAATCAGTATTTAATTCTACATACAATGCAATGGTGGCAACACAATAAGCTGATGCTGTAGCCAAGATATCCAGCACACTAGTACCTACACTCTTGAAAAAATTATAGCAGATATGTCGCGTTTGGACTTGTTTTGATCAGTATTTAATTCTACATACAATGCAATGGTGGCGACATGATGAGCGGATGTTGCAGCCAGGACATCTAGCACACTGGTATACTCTTGATAAAATAATAGCAGATATTTATCGTGTTTGGATTTGTTTTGATCAGTATTTAATTCTACATACAATGCAATGGTGGCAACATGATGAGCTGATGTTGCAGCAAGGATATCTAGCACACTAGTACACTCTTGAAAAAATTATAGCAGACATGTCGTGTTTCGATTTGTTTTGATCAGTATTTAATTCTTCATACATTGCAATGGTAGCAACACGATGAGCTGAGGCTGCAACCAGGATATCCAGCACACTAGTACACTCTTCATAAAATAATAACAGATATGTCTTGTTTGGAAAACCGATTGATCGCGCTATGGTTTCGTTTATGACTTAACACACAGTATTATACGGGATTACGTAAACTCCAAAACAAGCTATTTGATATAGTGTCTAAATATACCCTGAAAAACGCTCACAACTGTTAACTCATATACAAAACAAAACTAAACTAAGTTTAAAAAATTTAAAATAAAAATTACCGGTATAAATAATATTAAATTAAAAGGTACCCCGCCGCGACATTATAGCGCCATTTCAACGAGCAAACCTAATTGTGCCATCTATCAATTTATATACCTAATTAAAATATATGGTGTTACTCAATCGAATTTGATAGCTCAACGATAGGCATTATTTTTGACTTTTTAAATGTTCGCTTTTCTTTTTTGCGTTGGGGTTTTTATAAATTTTTAATTTAATTTTTTGTTTAATTTTATTCGAAATTCGTCGTTGCTCAAGTCAATAATTTCTTTTAAAAATAACAAAACCGGCAACATATTTTTTTAGTTTTCATCTAGAATAATTATTCTATCAAAATCTTATAAAATTCATATTCGATGCAGATGGTTGCTAGAAAGTTAAATACGAGCCTTTATACTTCAAATAAATTTAAAAAATATACCGCAAGCCCGAGTTGGAACTGCGTTTAAAAATAACTAGGAGTGATAGAGCCGTTCTAATTCTAGAAAAACATCTTTGGTTCATGCTCATTCAACGGTATGCAACATATCTTAGAAAGACATAAGAATTGAAAGCCACATTTTCAGTACCTACCGATCGATACCGTTTGCCTATTCATCTAACATCCGGCAGATGTTCAGGTGGGCCATACTATTGATGCAGTTTTTGACTCGAAAGTATGCTCCAAGTAACCAACATTAACCTGGAACACTCACTTGGAATGGATTTAACGCAAAAAGACGAACTCCTGGCATTGGGTGGCAAGGGCTTATTTTACCCGACTACTGCAAAGCCAAAGGAGGGTCATGGTTTTGCCTACAATATTTTATTGCTCATCTTAAAAACCATTCACATCTGTTACAAATTATGATGCAAGTACTAAAATTGGGATGATATCGCAATCCCCACATAACGAATCATATGAAAAACTAGGTAATAAAATACAAGGAAGCGACTCCATAATCAGTCTGTAAGTAATTCCCATTGTTATTATTCACTAAGGCAATTAATGTCGACGCTTTGCAAAAATAGCTAGCCGTTGGTTTTCGTTAATTAAAATTCCACATGTCTGCGGAATCGAATTTACAGGGTCACAAGGTCTTTCATTCAAAACACTGACACGATTACTTTATCATTAAATAGTTTTAAATAACTTATCTATGAGTACCATGTCTGTAGCTGTATTCTCCGAAGAGTTTAGACGAAGGTACTTTTAGGTACGTTTTGTTTTATCATGTTTTAGATATCCCCCATCACGTCCGCGGAGTTTTACTGTCTAATTTAATTTGACCTTGTATAACGATGGTACACCAGCATTTTGCTATTTATGTTATAAGTTCAATGTTAATAGGAGGCGAGCCTGGTGTCACGGCCGGGCACAAATCAAGATTCAGCAAACTGCGGTGTGCTACTGAAAACCTGATAGAAAAACCCAACAACTCTGGATCCCAACCGGAATCGAACCCAGGACCCCATGCACCGCTCAGCAATCGCGCTTGCGACCACTGGTCTAACGAGGCGGTCTACTACTGCAAATTATATGTATGTTTTATTGTATACTCAGTAAATGATATATTTATTGTATACCTAAGCTGTATTTACCTTCCCTTTCTGCCGAGCCTAAACTTGTTCTAGAATGCTAAGAAAATATTTACCTACGTGCAATGGACAAAAGTTAACCATGCTCAGTTTAGAAAATATTTCTACGGAAGCGCAGCTAGTGACTGACCACACCCCTTCCTGGTTTCATCCAATTACAGACAGTATGCATTTGTGTGAGCACAGGACGTGTAACAAAAGATAACAACAGACATTAGCTAGGACCAATTTGCATCTTGCTAATATTGTTGACGCTTCTCATTCCTATCGAAATTTCATTTTAAGACCAGTTTATTTCTATCGGACTGATTGCCTGCCTAACTGTGACTTCTGCTTATTATACAATAAGCCTTCAATCACAGTCCGGTGTATACCGGACTGTGATTATCTCTGTGTGAAGGCCTCTTTTTGACCCTTGCTCGTATACTGGACTATGTGTGTGTATTGTGCCTACTGTGGGCTGTGACTAACTTTGTCGTTAACCGTGACTACCTGAAACCTGATTCAAGAAGAAAGAAATCAAATTATTGTCTTGAATAGACAAAGGTTGAATATATCCCAAATTGAGGTGGAATTGAACCTTAAGGTAAGTTATATATTTTTTTGTATTCAGATAGAGAGCGATATTAATAAATAAAGTGCTTGTAATAAACTGGGTGTTTGGAGCATGGACCAACACAATATTTTGGGGATTGTGGGGGTTATTTGTGAGGTTTCACCCAAGACATGTCCTAAGTGTCACGGTAATTGAGATATGTTTTTTTTATTGTTTCTTAACACGCTTGTAATAGCTTGCTCTTTACGTGTATAACCAGATGTATGAATGTAAACGAGGTGAAAGGAGTATGTAAGGATTGTAGCAGGTGGCGTTCTGTAGTTTCTACCTACCCTCATGGGAAGAAGTCGTGAATTTATGTATGTATGTATGTTTGTTTATAACTGAAGTATTTGAGATAACAAGTTGTACAATCAAGAGGAAGTAAAACACAGGCTTTGTCCAATGGTGCATGTATTCGGAATGACAGACAATTTGACACAAGCGTTTACATCGAGCCGGATGTGGTTCCGGAAAATAATACAGTGTTGTTGATCTATTAATTGTAAAGGTGAAAACACACCACATACATTACACCTCCCCACTTAATTAACAGTTAATTAGAATAAACATTGCACAACTTATAACTATTCACATACCCCAATTAACATAACACTTTTGCTTATTATGGTTGAGTAAATTAATTTAAATAAAACAACTTAAGTAAACAATGAATTGATATAAACTAGAGTGCAATGTGAAAGTATTGCAATTTAAAGCGTTATATGTAGTTCTATTAGACCATCGGTTCGTAATCGTTAGCCCTACGACATTGTCTTGGGTTCGGAAGGGGTTTATCAAAGGCTGCGTTTATTATTTTCTGCATGCAGTGTGGAAAAAATCTGAAGAATTGAAATTTTCATCTACTGTAAATGGCCGGAAATTGACACAATTGTGTATTTTTTTTATTTTTTTTTATTAAATAGGAACAACAAACAGCTACATTATGCAATATTACATACAAAAAAATTATATAACTTAAGTAATAATGTAGCCCACAGCGCTGTTCATAGATTACTATGAATAAATAAAATCTTATAGTCACTAGGAGGTGAACTGTTTATGCATGATAGTTACACTAATATTATAAAAACAATAAAGAAAAAAAAAACAGAAAGAGTATGTAAAAAACAACAACAAAAAGAAAAAAAAAAATAGTCCAATTATTCAAGTGTCTCATACAAAAGGCTACGAAACCTTTTCAAAGAGCATGTAAATATATCGATGTGTTCGAATGCTTCATTGTAGGTAGCTGCCATTCGCCGAACTGGTGAACGTAGACCAGTGATAGATCGGCAAGTACCTACTGCAAAGAGTTTGCCTGCACGCACCTGCCGTCTATGGACAGTCCTGGGGATTGCATAGCACAGTAAATTATTTATATCTATACAGTCAAAATTACCATTAACAATATTATACAATGTTATTACTTCTAATTGTTTACGTCTAGAGCTGAGCGCCAAAAGCTTGTACTTATTGAGCAACTAGTTATACTGTAGATACGTTTTGTGACACCTGTAGTGCATTGCACGAAGAAATTTACGTTGAACTTTTTCTATCATGTCAATGCATTTGGCATAGTAAGGATTCCAGATCGATACGGGCATATTCAAGCTGAGAACGAACTAGTGTTTTACACAGGCAGAGGTACGAGGAGGTCCGCTTAAAGTCATGAGTGGATCTATTATAAATCCGTATATTTTATATGCTTTATTTACGATTTGTTCTATATGCAAATCCAAGCAGAGTTTAGAGTCAAGCAATATGCCAAGATCAAGAACTAAGTTTACTTTATTGAATAAAACATTACATAACGAGTATGAAAACCATATGATGTTTTTATTTTTGGTGAAATTTAATTTAGGTAGTTGCACTTGGGAATGCTCAGGTGGAGCTTACTATTGCCACAGTAGTCCGTTAGTCGATCCAAGTCCTCTTGGAGAAGATAACAATCCTTAATGCTACGAATAGGTCTGTATACCTTGACATCATCAGCATATAACAAAAATTTTGAATGATGAAAACAGTTACCAATATTATTTATAAAGATAATGAATAAAAGAGGACTGAGAATAGAGCCTTGTGGGACACCAGATATAACCCGAGTAGCATGAGAGTGGTATCCGTTAATAACAACCCGTTGACAACGGTTAGTGATGTACGAAATGAACCATCGCAACAAGTCACCACGAATACCATTGAACGCTAATCGGATCAGCAACAATTCATGATCCACCCTGCAGTGTACACTGCGTCAACTTGTATACGACTGTCGATGTTATCAAATAGGTCACTAGAAAATACCAATAAATTAGTTGTCGTGGATCGCTTCTTCACAAAACCATGTTGTTGCTGTATAATAGTGTTATGTAGGATAGGGTACAGTTCGTTATGTACCAGTCTCTCAAAAAGCTTCGACAAAGTAGATAAAATAGAAATAGGTCGGTACTGTTCAACACTACGCTTAGATCCACTTTCGTGTACAGGTGTGATATTAGCCTGCTTCCACACCGTTGGCATATCACCCTCTGTGATACATTTATTGTAGATTATAGCTAGGGGTCTACAGATAAAGCTAGCAGTATGTTTAAGAAAAAACGCAGATAACTCATCCGGACCTGGTCCCTTAGATAGATCAAGGGATTTCATTTCAACCAAAACCGATTCTTCCTTGAAGTGTAGGTTAGAGACAACAATGTCGTTAGACACTGTTTCAGAAGGTAACTCACATTGAGAGAGTGCAGAGGAAGCAGGTTCATACACGGAAGAAAAGAAATCAGAGAACAGGTTGCAAATCGATTGAGGGTCGTTGGGTACATCGTTTTTGTATTAAACTTTTGCCGGTATACCTGGTTTGTCTTTGCGGTTGGAAATGTAGATCCAGAAATCCTTATTGTTTTTTTATACTATCCTCAACCGACTGAATGTATTTAGAGAAGGATTTATTACAAATTTTCTTAAAGAAAGCTCTATGCTGTGAGAATTTTTCATAGTCTGCAATGTTACCGTATTTCTTCCACTTAACCCATGCCTTTTGTTTTTTATTGAGTGTACTAATGAATGTTTTAGAAAACCAGACCGGATATCCAGCGGTCCTAGAAGCTGATAGTGGTGTGTGCTGTTTAATTATATCATCAATCTTATTGTAAAATGTGCTTAGTGCCTCTTCGGATCCTAAAGGGCCAAGAAGGTCCGTCCAGTCAATATCCTGAATTTTACGGTTAATGTGCCCATAATCAGATTTGTAAAAGTTGTATTTTTGTAGCGGTCGCTTTTTCATAGGTGGTGGTGGTGGTGGTGGTGTAGGGATCTACATTTAGACTTATGGCACAGACAAAAGGTGGATGATACGTATCGATTGAAAGCAGAGGAAACAACGCAGCCGATACCTTACATGGGTGGTTGGATATAAGTAGGTCAAGAATTTTGCCATCACTATTTCCCACTACATTATACTGTAAAGCATCAAGTAATGACATCAAGTTATTTAACTGGCTATAAGTTATGGAAGCACCTGTATCCAGCCCACTGCCGATTGGAGGTCCAGCTGGGCCCAGTGTGATGCAAGTTATTTCTGGGAGATTATAGTCGCCTAGTATGAAGAAACAGTCAACACTAGGATCACTCAGTACCTGCTGCAAGACTTCAAAATGTTGCTCATATACAGAGGTAGCCATTCTGGGAGGTATATAAGCGGCACTGATGACATGACGCTTGGACGTTAGTGCACTTGGCACTTCTATGAGGATGTGTTCAACAAGATTGCGAGATTGTGAATTAGCAAGAATGACGGAAACATCAAGTCCAGAGGACTTTAGTGTTCGCAAAAACGCCACCAACACTCCGCCGCATTTTTTTTTTTTGTGGTAATAAGATCACGATCACACCTGTACACAACATAGCGCTGATCAATAAACTCATTATTGCTAATTTCCGGACCTAACCAAGTTTCCGTGAGTACGATGATATCGTGGTTACCATTCAGAATGTTCATGTAAAGCGTGTATAATTTTGTACGGATGCCTCTACAGTTTTGATAGTATATGGATAGATGCTTATTACTCATCACTAGATAATAGTTGATTACCAGTGATTCAAGTTCGAGGAACAGGTATTTGTACCTATAATGATAGAATGTAACAGTTAAGTGAAAATAATGTTTCTCAATTATAAAAATAAAAATGACAATTAGTAGTAGGCAATTAGCACTTTTGCAAAACATATACGTGATATACCTGAGGGCTTTTTGTCAATAAATGAAATGGCTACAGATGATGAAGAATTTAAACCCTTTTTCAATTATTCCACAAATTATTGGATGACGAAAATTACGACTGAACAGTTAGGTATCTTCTTACGGAGAAAAAAATAGGAAGTACTAACGCTATAGAAGGTTCGCACCAGCGAATTAATGCCAAAATACCAAAAAAAAACACATCCGTTTTTTGTTTCTACAGTTATTAAAAAAGAAATCGAAAATCAGTGATATCAAAATAAATAGAAGTTACTATCACTGTGATGAAACAAAACGTCGGCCAATGCAAATTTTGATTGTTAAGCAGATACAAAATATATTATGGAACAAAGTTAAGGTTTTTTTTTTTTTTTTTTTAAATTTAGTCGTTAAAATTATCTCAATATTAGTTTTCTCCCCGTAATCAGAAAGAAGTTCAAAATTGAAGATTTTGTTTAATAACACCTATCTTAAAACAAATTTCAATACCAAAAAAAACAGATTCTAAGACAGGTTTTAAATTTAATACATGTTTCATAGTTTATAAACTTATTTTTTTCACGACTGTACTCTGTCCAGCTGTGAAACTGTCCAGCTGAGAATCTGTCCAATTGCGAATCTCTCTAGTTGCTCCGGAGGGGGTTCGACGATACAATTCACAAGTTACTTAGTTTTCACTTCTATCGGCAGTCCTCAAAGACTGCCCCGCTTTTTTGATTTTTTTATTTGATATTCGTCGTTGCTCACGTCAATAATTTCTTTTAAAAATAACAAAATTGGCAACATTTTTTTTTAGTGTTCATCTAGATTAATTGTAAAATCTTATAAAATTCATATTTGATGCTGATAGTTGCTAGAAAGTAAAATACGAGCCTTTAAACTTCAAACAAATTTTAAAAACATACCGCAAGCCCGAGTTGGAACTGCGTTTAAAAATAACTAAGAGTGATAAAGCCGTTCTAATTCTAGGAAAACATCTTTGATTTATGCCCATTCTAACGGTATGCAACATGTACATATTTTTTTTAAACTAGAGTAATTTGTCAATAATAACTGTCTGGTCCTTTTCTCACGGAACTCTACATTTGCGAAAAGTGTTTTTTTATTTATTTATTTATTTAGGATCTCCAATATAAGATGTACACAATACATGACACTTAAAGAAATGGCAACATTAGGTATTAAGCAGGGCATCACTTATAGGAGACCACAGCATGTACAATAAAGTTAACAACTAAGCTAACAAAGTTAAAATATTACTAATAGGTAACATATTGAAAAAATTAATCAAATGTTTAAAGGACATAAAAACAAAAATCAAAAAAGTTAAAATAACACTGAGAGATACTTAAATTAAATTAAATTTATTATACACTTCTTATATTTAGACAAAGACAAGCAGATGTCTAGATTCGTAGTTTTAGCTAACGTGTTGTATTGCCTACAAAGTCCTGGCACAGCGGCGTAATGACCGGGGTTCGTTTTTGAGCCAGGGATGTAAAATAAGTTGTATGTGTTATGCCTAGGAATCCGAGTCGGAATTTTAATCTCTAATGAGCTCATAAGTTCACAGCAATCTATCGTACCATTCAAAACTTTGTGAAGGATGACGCAGTCCAGTTTCTTCCTACGACCGGTTAGTGTGTCCATGTGATAGTGCCTCAACCTGTCAGTGTAGCTAGTGAGTTGTTTAGCCAAGTGATCTCCGTAGCATAGATGGTAAAGAAACCGCTTTTGGACACTCTCCAATCGCTTAGAGTAAACCTCGTAATGCGGATTCCATACTACGGCACTATACTCTAGAATTGGACGGACTAAAGTATTGAAAAGCTTTATTTTTTATAGTGGGTCTTATAAATTCCTTTCTATTTCGCAAAACAAATCCCAGTACCTTGAAAGATCTTGAGACAATATTCAGGATATGGACATCAAACTTTAGGGCTGGATCGAGTTGCACACCCAGGTCGCGAATATTACTCAGTTTCTTTATTTCAACTCCCTCTATGTAGTTGTACAACGTCCCAAAAATATCTCGCCGAGAAATAAAACAAGGGTGTCCAGAGTAAGACAATTTATCAATGGAGAAATCGCGACGCCCCCGTAAGGGGGCGTGGCGAGCGGTACCAGGGCGTGATGCCCCCCGGCCGCGGCGTCATGTCTGGGACCCGTAAATACGGGCCCCTCCTTGCGTTGGCTGCAATGGCCTCGGCTTATTGGGTACGCGTCGCAATGCGTACCCATGTGTGTGGTTGCTATTTGTTTTCTGTAGGCGCGCCACGACGCTAATGCATAGCGCCGCTTTCTTCACGGCACCTCGGCGGTCAGCCCCCGCCAGGTGAGACCCCTGGTTACCCAGGGGAGGCCCGGCGAGGACGACCAGCGACAGAGGTGCCGACTCGACGCTCCTACAGAATTAGGTGTTCGACCCCCGCCCGCCCCGCTTCCAGAGCTAGCCGGTTACGGTCCGGGCTAAGGAGTCGTCATGAGTGTGTGAGCGGTATTGTAGTGTGTGTAACACCGCTCAGTGTCTACGCGAGTCGCCGCCCGCGCGGCGCCTACGCGTGTGAATATAGTCGCATGTATAGACGTGAATGTCTGTAGTTCGCTGACGTAACGCGTCTATATTAACTTAGAACACGCTACGCAACGGATGCATGTAGGTAATGTGGAGTTCAGTTGGGTCGAGTAAGCCGCGTGTAACCTGTATGCAGCTTACTCGGGAGTCCAGTCCGGTGGATGGGGTCAGTTGTCCGCTAACAGGTCGCGGGGCAGGGGTCTCGCGTCGGGGGGGCGCGCATGCCAGGGCGCTATCTGCTTGACGTGGGGCCAAGCAGATGCGTCGGCACGCGCGAACATTCCCGACGCGAGGCGCCGCACGAACTCCTCCAGGCTCTCAATCCCGAGGTCCCGGGCAATGACATCGCTCCTCACGAAGCGAGGAGCGTCTACAATGGACCGCAGCGCAAGGTTTTGTTGCGCGCGGAGCAGCTTTCGGCTCGACTCGCATGCCGGGGCGGCGTACGTCAAGATTGGGCGCACGTACGCTTTGTACACGCCCAACTTGACGCGCGCCGGGATGCGGGACGAGAGCACAGGGCGGAGCAGGTTGCGGGCGACCCTACCCTGCGCGGCGACCTTGCGGACATGTGGCCCCATCGTGAGCCGACGGTCGATGGTCACACCCAAGTACTTGACCCGGGGCGACCAATCGATGTCGACTCCTTGTAGCTTCAAGGGTGGTGGGAGGGGCGCAAACCCGGTAACCATCGCCTGCGTCTTACCCACGTTCACCGACAGCCGCCACTTCGCCAGCCAGTCGGGAAGAAGGTCGAGGGCGCGCTGCATTTTGACGGCCGCGTACTTCGCATTAAGCGAGGTGGTAATGTACGCGGCGTCGTCAGCGTACAGCGCGAGCGTCGACTCGGGGGTAGTGGGGATGTCGTCGGTGTAACGTGAGTAACACGCCGGCGACACGCAGCTACCTTGCGGCACGCCCGCTAGCACCGGGCGGGCGCTTGATAGCGCTCCGTCGACCACCACCCTGAAAGTCCTGTTACAGAGAAAAGTAGAGACCACTTTAGCAACGCGACGGGGCGCGTTAGATGTGGCCATCTTGTATACAAGGCCGTCGTGCCACACACGGTCGAAGGCCTTCTCCATGTCGAGGAATACTGCCACCGAGTATTCCTTCTTGTTAAGCGCGGCTGCGAGGTGGTGCAGTACCCTCGACAGCTGGAGCGTCGTGCTATGCTCCGCCCGGAACCCGAATTGTTCTGGGCGCGGCGTAATGTGCGGTAGGAGATGTCGCAGCAGGAGTGCTTCGAACACCTTGGAGACCGTCGGCAACAGCGTGATCGGCCGATAGCTCTCCGGCTTCAGGATGTTCTTTCCCGCCTTGGGCAGCATAATGACGCGCCCTTCCTTCCACGAAGCAGGGAAGGTCCCCGTGCGCAGTATCCCCGTAAACAGGCGCGCCAGTGCCGCGACCATACGGTACGGCAAGTGGCGCAGCGCTGTGTTGGTGATACCGTCAGCACCGGGGGCCTTCCTGGGCTTCGTCTTAAGGATGGCGCGTCTGACTGCGCCCGGCGAGAAATATACAGCGTCTTCATCGGGAGCTATCGGCGTTGCGAAATTGTCTCCCAGGTGTTTCTCGACTGCTGCGACATGTTCAACGTCGTGAGTCGGGTTGGGGCGGAACTGACGCTCCAGGTGCTCGGCGAAGACCTCCGCCCGGTCCTCCGCTACGTATTTAAGCGCCCCGTCGCTGTTAAGCAGCGGACGCACCGGGGCTGGGGTATTCGTAAGCTGGCCGCACAGTTTGTGTACCGACGGCCAGCTGTCCCTCGTGGCGTCGATTCGTTCCTCCCAGCCCGCGGCGGTGTGCGCCTGTAACTCGGCCTTCACCTTCTCCGCGAGACGGTTTAGCTGCCTCTTGAGCGTAGGGCATCTCAACTGTTGCCACTGCTTGCGAACACGCCTCTTGACGGCGATCATCGCATTAATGTGCGCCGGCAGGGGCGGCAATAGCACTCTCCCCTGCGGCTGCGTGCTAGTCGCCGTTTGCAAGGCGCTTTGTATGCAAGCAGTGACATCATTCGCCGCTTGGTCTACGTCCGCGGCGGTGACGATGGGCCGAGTCGGCGTGGTGGTCTCTACTTCTTCTCTGAACTTGTTCCAGTCCGTGATGCGACGTGGCGCCACGCCACGTGGCGTGGCGTGGCGTGGCGTGGCGTGACGTGGCGTGGCGTGGCGTGGCGTGGCGTGGCGTGGCTTCAGTCGGGCCGGCATTCCCGATATGACGACGAGCACAGGCAGGTGGTCCGACTGTAGCTCGTCGTCTATCACTTGCTGTGTGATCTGGCAGTGTAGCCCTCGGTGGACTACGATGTCCAGCACATCTGGTATGTACCTTGCAGTGTCCGGGTAATGAGTAGGCGTCTCCGGGCCGGACACCGTATACCCGAAGGCTTCCGCGTCCGCGAAGAGCCGTCTCCCCTCGGTATTCGTTGTGGAGGAGTTCCACGCTGGGTGTTTGGAGTTCAAGTCACCGGCGAGGATGGTTGCGTGTGGTGAAGTATCAAATAGAGCCCGCAGCTCAGTGGTATCCCAGTGAGCTAAGGGCGGCTTGTAGCAGGCATATATGTTGATGTCCTCGCCGGCTATGTGTAGCTGAACACCCAGCGCGTAAAACGACTTGAGTGACGGCAAGGGGAGCTCCTGATGGACGACTCTTCGCCTCACTAGTACCACCAGACCACGGTACCGCATGTGAGCCGACCTTTCATCCTTCCTGTAAGCGAGATATCCCGGGAACCTAATCCTATCCTCGGGTCCCAGGAACGTCTCGCTTATGAGCGCCACGTCGATGTTCTGTTCCCGAAGGAGATGGCGGAGGGGGGCGACCTTGTCCCTAAGGCCGCGGGCGTTCCAGTGGATCACCCTCAATGGCCTAGCCATGGTACAGGGTGAGTAGCGTGGCCAGGCCATCCAGGATGACCGTCTCAATATCCTGTCCCTGCCTTATTGCTTTAATAAGGTCCATTAGAAGCTTAATGGCGCAGGTTGTAAACTCCTGTTTGTTCATTCGGGTCGTTTTGATACCGCTAGCGACACCTCTTGTTGGAATGCGGAACTTTTCAGTACTTTGTTCCGCATTCCTTTGCGGCGCTATGCCGGTGCTAGCGGTAACAAGACCCGCACTCTCCTCCTTGTCGACAACGTGCGCCCTGTTTAAACAGGCAGGGGCGGCCGTTGGGACCTCTTCCTGGGTCGCGGGGGGGGGGTTTGGGCTTCTTCCCCTTTCCTTTCCCCCCTCTTCCCTTCTTCCTCCGCTTCGAGGAGGAGGCTTGTTTACGCTCAGAGGGCCCGTTTGCCGCCGCCATAAGCGTCGAACTCGGGGCCTCTCCCGGCCCTGCTTGCAGCCTCTCGGTGGCCGCTTCGGGCCGGCGTGAAGCGACTGTAATGGCGGCGGTCCCCGCTCGCTTGCTTCTGGTCTCTGCCAGAAGCACGGGGCACTTGTTGTTGCACGCGGGGTGCGGGCCACCGCAGTTTGCACAGGTGGCCGGCTCCTCCCGCGGGCGCGGGCAGTCGCGTGCCGCGTGCTCACCTCCGCATCGCACGCAAGCGAGCGGGCGGTGGCACTGGTGCGAGCTGTGCCTGAACCGCTGGCACCGGTGGCACTGTGCGGGCCCCCGTTTCCCTCTCCAAGCCTCGATCTTGACACCCCGCATGTACATAAACACGGTGGTGTCATAGATCGCTCGGACGTCGGGGGTCTTCTTTAGGATGGCGTGAAACACACAGCCGGGTCGTCCTTGTGCGCCCTTGATGTGGCGCACATACTCCGGCTGGTACCCCAACGCCCGGAGTTCCTCCTCGATCTCCTTGGGGTCCGTGTCCGCCGGCAGCCCCCTGATGGCGATCTTCAAGTTCTTGTCCGCTGGCAGCGAGTAAGCGAACCAAGACACGCCGCTGTCCTTCTCCAGGCCGGTCAGGTATCGCTGGACCAACCTATACTCCTCCTCGCTGTCTGGGGTGAAGCGAACTCCACCCCCGTATGGACGAGCGTTGGGAGGCCGGCCCAGCTTGGCGCTGATGGCCCGGAAATGTGCGGCCCAGTTTGGTAGCTTCTCAACCACCAGCGGAGGGTATCGCAGCTTCTTCTTCCCCGGCGGTTGCTTCGATGTCGTCGAGGCGCCGGGGGGGGCAGCAGGAGGTACGGTAGTAGCAGGGGGGGCAGGGGGTATAGTAATGGTACTTACCCCTGTGGTTGTCGGTGTCGGTGAGGGTGAGGCGGGGGGCGAGCGGCGCGCCGCGTCCGCGAACGTAGGCGACGCTGGCGTACCCCGACCCCGCGGCGCGCTGTCGCGCTGTGGCCGCGCCGGGTCAGGGCAGGGCCGCTTCGCCTCCTCCTCGGCCGTCTCGTCTGAGCTCCTCCTGCGGCGCTGCCGCTGGGGTCTGGGCTCGAGCCGAAACTCGTACTCGAACCCCAGCGACGGCGTCGGTGACGTCGGCGACATCATTGCCGCGTCGACGTCGGCGTCAGCTCCTCCCTCGGTGGGCCGTCGCCCGGGTCGCGGTGTCGTGTCTACCGACAAGTCTCCGCGACCGGACGCGGCCGAGCCCGCAGATGCCAGCGACATGCTCGACCCTACGCGTGAAGAGCATGCCGACAGCATGGCGGGCGAGTCGAAGGCGGAGGCCCGGGGGGGCGCTGGTGACTCTGGCGCCTGTGTTTGTCTTCGTGCCGGGTGTGTATGCGCCCCGGCACTCGCTGGCCGCTCACGCTCCGCCATCGCCGGTCCCGCCAGCGAGAGGCGGGGTCCGGGTGCAGCGGTGCGCGAAGCTGGCACAGCTTGAGTGCGCTTCGGTGTTGACATGGCCGCCGCCCCGGAGGGCGCGGGCGGGGACACGAAGCGCGGTGGCGGCGCGACGGTGCGCGCGGGGGGTGCGCGGTAAGGCGCGGATGCTGCCGGTGGGGTGCGTGTCGATGACGCGGGGCGTTGCTGCGGCGCGGCGGCGCGCGCGGCGGGCGCAGCGGTGCGCACGGACGCGGGCGGTGCCGCAGCGGGCGCAGCGGAGCGCACGGCCGCAGGCGGCGCCGCGGCGCGCGCGAGCGGTGCGCGGGTGGCATACGCGGCGGGCCCCGGGGCCTGAATCGGCACCGGGCGGAACGCGGCAGGGCGGATGGGTACCGCGTGTTGTCGGCTCGACGACGGCGTCGGCGCAGCACGCGCAGGCGCCGATGACGTCGGTGGGCCGGTACTTCCCGCGGCACTGAGTCCTTCCCCTCCCCCTTCTTCTTCCCTCTTTTTCTCCTTCTTCTTTTTCTTCAACAAAACCTTGCTGGTGGAGCCGGCCGGCGGCGCACCGGACGACGCGTCGCCGATGTTCGGCAGCGACATCGCCCGGTCCAACACCGGACGGGTCTCCGGAGCCCCGGCATCGCGGCCCAACGAGCCGCGCGTGCCGGGTTTAGGCATCTTTGTTTTTGCGTGGCCGCCGCGACCACTGCGGTGAGAAACTCACCGGGCAGCGCGGTGGTGGCTCCCCTGTGTCTACACTAGTGCCGGCTGGAACTAGCGCAAACACAAGGACAGCCGGTTAAAATATTGCGGTCCGCACGGAGTGGGCACTTCACTTAAAACTGTTTAAAAACACTTAGGCGACTGCACCCAATGACCACTAGCCGATCCTCAGACAATTTATTACATAAGTACTGCGGTGGTCATGTTTTGCCGGAGAATCTTAACACCGCGATTCACAAAAGTGACGTTACGGCACAACGCCATCTGTTATCCAATAGCGGTACTAAGCTAATGACAAATATTGACTTATGTATTACTTATTATTTAAACAGATTAGACATTCCGCCCACCATGGACGGCTCTGTCCATCAACCTTAACATGACAATATAAACTTAAATTAATTATTGGTTGTTTGGCTATCAACTATACCGTAAGCTTAGGGCCTTATATCTACGATACAAGTTCACAAAAAATAAACAACGGTAAAACAAGTTCATTAAAGTACATTCATAAACAGTGTATATTGTGTAAATAAAACTGTGAATAAATTTCATCAATAAGATGGTAAACAATAATACTAAGTGTTCATAGGTAAAATAATTAATTTGGATACAGGTCTTTTAATCTCATTATTTTTACAGCGTAGGGTTACAACGCGAGTAATGTTGTCCAAACCTGTGTGTTTATTTGTAATAACCCCGTATAGCCATCTAGCGGGTGGAAGACCATCCTCCCTCACCAGAACCACATGTCCAATCTCAGGTTCAGGCTTGCAATCGGTCCATTTATATCGATACTGCAATTGAGTTAAATACTCTAGTGACCATCTATCTACGCCAGAAATTTTGAAGTATTTTTTGCGTAAGATGCCACCGCTTCAGATTACTAATGGATGAATTTTCGTAATTTGCATCAGGCAAAGTTACCAGAGGTTCACCCACGAGGAAGTGCCCAGGCGTCAAAGGACACAAGTCCTCTGGATTATTAGAAAGCTGAGAGATCAGCCTCGAGTTAAGGCAGGCCTCAATTTGAGCCAGCACGGTTGACATTTCTTCAAATGTCAATGGGCTGGTGCCTATAATTCTTTTCAAATGGTGCTTCGTGGACTTGACACCAGCCTCCCACAATCCTCCAAAGTTTGGAGCATGAAGTGCCAAGTCGTACCATTCATAGATAGGAAATCAGCTATTTCCGAAGCTACCATAGACCTTTCAGCGTTGAATAGTTGTCGCAATTCCCTTGCACTACCAACAAATGTGGTCCCATTATCACTCCACAAGTCCGATACTCGGCCCCGTCTGGCTACAAAGCGCTTAAAAGACGCAAAAAAACTCTGAGAAGTCACGTCACTGACAACCTCTAAATGGATAGCCCGAGTGGACATGCAAACAAACAAGCATATGTAACCCTTTGTGGAGTGATGACCACGACCTTTCGAGGTTCGGATGCTGATTGGACCTGCGTAATCTACACCACTGCATTGGAAGGGCTTCTGAGCAGACACCCTGGCCTTCGGTAATTGGCCCATCATTTGTTGGTGTGTTTGTGTTGAGTGTCGAATACAAGTTACACACTTATGAACATATTGCCTCACGAGAGTCCTTGCATTGAGTATCCAGTATTTGGATCTCAAGTAATTGAGCATCAATTGCGGCCCGCCATGCAAAGTTCTCTCGTGAGCCTCCGCAATCAAAAGATTGGTGAAGTGTGATTTATGAGGGATTAATATGGGGTGCTTCATGTTCTCATCAATAGAAGCTCGGTGCAAGCGGCCGCCAACTCTTAAGATCCGGCTATCGTCAACAAAAGGACTCAACGAGGTAAGTCTACTATCCTTATTTAATTTACGGTTTTTTTTTACAGATTCTATTTCAACACTAAAGGACTGGAGTTGGCAGTGTTTGATACAGGTAAGTACAGCTTCATTTAATTCCTTTGTAGTTAGCCAATTAGTTATTTTATTTTTATTATGTTCAATGTTCTTCATTCGTAAAAATCATCTACAGTAAGCTATGATTCTAATTAACCTACTTAACTTAGAAAATCTAGTAAATAGACTATCATCACATTCTACCGGAGTTGCATGACATTTTGTTTTTATCTTTCTTTCTTCTAGCGCAGTTACTACTCTATTATAGTTTATTTTTTCATTCTGTAACCATACTGGGCCTCTTTTCCAGAGTTTCATATCGTTACACTCAGAAGGGCTTGCTCCCCGAGATGCACAATCTGCTGGATTTTCCGACGACGAAACATGTGACCACTGACTTCTATCCATAATAGTAAGTATTTCGGAAACACGATTCGCGATAAACGTTTTCCAGCGACTAGGGTGGCTGCTTAACCACGCTAATACGACGGATGAGTCTGTCCACGCATATAAGTGCTGTTTGGGAACTTCTAGAGTTGAAGCTACTTCCTGAAGAAGCCTTGCTAGTAAGACAGCTCCACAAACCTCTAATCGCGGGATTGATACCTGCTTAACAGGAGCAACCTTGGTTTTTGAAGTCACTAAGGTTGTGTGAATATGTCCATCTCTGTCAATGATGCGGACGTATACTACCGCGGCGTAAGCTACATTGGACGCATCTGAAAAGCCATGCAATTCAAGAATCTTGTTCTCCTTGTCAGAGTTGATCCAAGAGGCAACCGAAACTTAATAAGGTTGCAAAAGTTCTTCCGGAAGTCAAGCCACTCTGTCAGCAATTGTGCAGGTAGTTCTGCATTCCATCGATCCCAGTCATCCATATTCGTTGAATAAACACCTTCGAAGTGATGATTGTCGGTGCTAACCATCCAAGGGGATCGAATAGTCGCGCTTTGTCCGAAAACAACCTTACGCTTTGTCACTGGAAAATCTAGATCATTAAGCTGAATAGTGTAAACGAACTCGTCATTGTCTTTGTCCTACGTAAAACCTAATATTTTTGAAAGTGCATCTGATTTTAGTTCCATGTTCCCTTGTGTTTGTGATATTTGTTCATCGTCTTCAATCAATCTTAATAATTATTTGTTGTTACTAGCCCACTTTTGGAGCTGGAAAAAAACAAACAAACTTCGAACGAAAACCGCCTAAATTTGACATTGACAGTCAAAAGAACATTCATAAGTTTTCCAGCCATAGAGTAACGGTTGTGTTATATTTAAGTTTCGTTTCCTGTGGAAACGAGAAAAAAATTATGTCCAAATACTGACGGAAAATATTTTAGAAAACAAATATTTTAGCTGATTTCATTTGTTTTTTTATAGCGGTAGATAATTTTTGGAACTATTTACAAAATTATGTTTTTTTTTTTAGTGGAACGTTCCAGTGACGCCGTTTCCCCATAAATCGTGAAGTTTAGTAATCTTTATGCTTGGTTATGGATGATTTGAAAATTAATAATTAATTACCTTTGTTGTCACTGACAAACATAATCAAAGTAGATACATACTAAATTCAAACTATCAATAATTTAGTTAGAGCCTAAATTGCAGATATATTTGGAACTTGGACCGTTGTGACGCGAGCCACCAGTGTTACCAAGAAGAATTTTAAATTCTGTTTGTCGAAACACCGGAACTTTATCTCTAAGATATTATTAATCACAGATTAGTCAAAACTTAAGTGGGATGCGCTACGGTAGCCCGCGAAATTCAAATTTACTTATGTTTTTTGCAATTTGCAGTGCAATGTCCGGTTGTATGTTGATTAAAATATGATTCATGATTGTAACAAGTATGGCTTTACATAATTATATTAATAATTCGCAAGAATAACTGCATACCATTTGTGTTACTATTTGTAAAATAAGCATAAGCTAAGTACCACCCAATCGCTTTGGGATAACCTGTTATGATAGAAGTGTTGTGTAAATAAATAAATAAATAAATAATCATTAGAATCAGCAATACTACTCCTTACGTTAGAATTGGGCTCAAATGTCATGATTTCATGAAATAGACATTCAATAGGGTAATATGTACAAGAGATGTATTGATGATTTTTATTGTTATAATTCTTTAAACAAATATTTGATACGATCGCGAATCATGTTTAGATCATCATGCAACCTTATACTGACCTGTAAATTGCGAAAAACGTAGAAAAATATGATTTTTGCGGGCTACCTTGGCGTATCCCCATTATAAGGCCATGGTCGGCGTTATCGCAAGATGGCGCATGTCATGACGTCATCTATGACGATTCACGGGACAACGTTATCGCGCTCACGCTAATTCGGAACAGGTGTAAGCACTGAGTGAATTACACTGTAATCGATTTGAGTGCTTATGACTCAAATCGATTACAATGCAATTCGGAACGCACCAATAGGAATGTTACTATCTGTCAAATTTAGGCGGTTTTCGTTCGAAGTTTGTTTGTGATTTTTTCATGGAAAGTTTTGTTTTCTTGTTTTGTGGCTGATCGAATAAAGTTTCCGTTGATTAATTTCCATTCATAGCTGCTCAGTGATTTTAAAGTGTATTATTTCGCATTGGCAGTGCAAGATGCAAGTGTTTTATCGAACATTGTTGTCTTACGAAACGATGAAAATGCAAACGTTTCCTGTTAGTGAGATCGGACGCAAAAAGTGCCTTCTGAGCATTAACAGTGATTAAGCGGGTCGTTGGGTCGTCTTATGGGAGATCTTTCCAAGCTATGTGTGTGTAAGATACACTTTGAAAAGATACATCTATGAGATTTGAGAAGTATTGGCGCCAAGTTGGTCTTATCCTTCATTGTTTTCGGCCCAGGAAATTACCATAAGAATAGTCGCAAAAGTTTACAAAGGTCCGTACGTTATGAATAGCTAAGTACCTGCTAATATTGTTTAATAAATATTTCAGTCCAATCCACTCAAGTTTCTTTGCCAGCATTGCTTTTAACATAGTTGAGCTTCTAAGAGTCTATCCGACCATACCAGGTATGAGCTATTGGCAAATTTAATTTGGCTGTCTGACTTATGGGTATTTGTGTGATATTAGTAGTAATAATATATTTTTTTCTATATAATTCCCGGTTCACTTAAAATAGGAATGATAAAGTTTGTCATTTACTAGCATTTGGACCAGTCAAAATAATTATAATAAATCAAGTAATTCTTGTTATTATTCATTTATACTAGATAAGTTCATCTCATTATAATTTTAAGTAATATTCCCCATATATAAATTTCTGAAACTCAAACTTTTAACTCTTTAACAAAGTCCTTTTTTTCAATTAACTTTCCATAGTACTTAGACCAAGTTTAATTCTAGTGTCATTTGTTCCAGCTCAACATGCTGATGAGAGAGGAGTTAACTCCAACCTCAACGAAAATACACTGACTGAAACAGTATATTTTTTTTACTATCGTGCATCCTGTACAACAGGTTCACCATACCAACGTTTTTGGCAAGAAGCCGTACAAAGAATGAATGATATACCATTTGTTACCGCCATGACGATTTGGACTCGTTCCTGACCGATTGGCCGGAGTAAGGCACAGCAAAAGGAAAATTATGTGGGAGATCTTTGCCCAGCTGTGGGACAACATAGGTTCAGTAAAAAAAAGATGCAAGTAAATTTTATTAATCTGATATATTATTCTACCTCTCAGCTGATGAACCTATTCAACCCTGCGGTTGCCAAGGTACTAAAGAAACTGAAGACAATAAAGGAACACCACCTCTACTTGATTTGATCTCATCAATCCTGGCTGTCTGTCAATCGTGTCTGTCTGAGGTATTGTATTAATATTTCACAGACTATTTTTGATAAACATAATAGGGAGCAAATAAGTTGGGACATGACAGGCATGGAGCATGGAATTAAGAAATATAGCAACTCATTGTACTCAAAATAAAGGAATAATAATGGCCCATGTGATTGATTTTGTTGAGTCAGACGCTGATCTTTTATTGTATTAAGAATAAATCATACTACTATACTTATTAAAAGTACAAAATTATCTGCAGGTGATTCTGCGTGTGGTTCTGATGATAGTGTCAATTTTATACTAGGTGGTTCAATTGATTTAAAAAAATATACTAGAATGAATGTAGGAATGAAGAACTTACATCAAATACTAATTACCATGGTTTGCAGCTAATGCAGCCGACACATCAGACGACCCTCCGATCCTCGAGGCAAAAAGAAGTTGAACCCCGAGAAGCAGCAGAAGAAGCTCAGTAGAAAAAACCATTATTAGCCAACTTTTCTTGATGTGATACAAATTAATAAATTTCATTTATTTATGTACACACTAAACACTTAATAAAGTAAAATACATAAAGATTGAATAGAAAAAAGGAACAGCTGCTTACCTATATCATTAGAAATTTCTTCCAGCAGACCTGCGACAGGAGCGAAGCGTAGACGTATTATCGTATTAGCGACCTATACATACTTACATTATTCTATCAGATTAAAGTAAACATGCTTATAATAATAATAATAATACAGACCTAATATAGAAACAAATACATGAATAAATAGAATAATTTAAATTTCTTGATAGCAAGAGAAAAGCAATTTGTGTGTGTCTTAACAGCACCCATACCTAGATTATTGATATGCCTAAATATTTATGTTGTAATAGGGATTGTATCTTGTACTGCGTTTTATCTAGATGACGGAGTATTAAAAAAATACTTATGTGCTTTTTACGTATTATGTAAACGAACAATACACCAATCACTGAATACTTGCCTATCACTATTTTATGAAGTTGCTCAATCTCACCTGTCAAGTAATATCCATTTGTTGTAAACCAAATGTAGGTACTAATTACTAAACTGACATTTAAAATTAATAAAAATGGTTTGAATTGATATTAAAATACCTAAAAGCATTGAAATAAATAGGTAAGTACATACTTATTTGCCTATAGGCCCGAATACGTCAATGCTTGTAGAGATGACATTCAAAGGCTGAAAATTGAAAAATAAACTCGAATGTGATGAGAATGACAGAGTCTTCTGCGCAGTCGCGTGCTCAGCTCACGTCACCCGATTCTCGTTAGGTACCTATAGAAATCACGCGGCGGTTGCCATAGCGACACCACTTCGGCGCGCTGCTGCACTGCGCAAGTAGCATTCATCTTGAATATTGTCAAAGTATTGATAATGATGATTTTGATGAATATTCTTTTATTATTGGCAACGACTAGATATGTAGGTAAACATCACGCACATCTTTTTTATTTTAATGATTTAGTACCTAATTACACCAATCGTACATATAGGTAGTAGCGCATCTTATCACGCTATCGGCTGACATTATGATCATACTTAATGTTATCAAACTATGTAGGTAAGTAGGTACCTACCTAGCCAGCTGTACTTAACAGACATTGGTAGGTATTGCATTTGCAAAAGGTTCTTACTGCGCATGCGTGACGCGTTGCATGTTAACTAAGTGGTTGGTAAGTACTTAGTTAATAAAGGAAATCAGTATAATTATTGCAAATAAAATAAAGGTTGGCACTGAACCTACGTTTTAAATGTAGGTACAAAATATCTAAAAGCATTAAAATGAATAGGTAGGCAAGTAGGTACTAATAAAATTACTGTTGATGAATGACAGTGTCTTCTGCGCAGTCGCGTGCTCGGCTCACATCACCCGATTCTCGTTAGCTATAGAAATCACGCGGCGGTTGCCATAGCGACACCACTTCGGCGCAAGGTGCGCTGCGCAAGTTGCAGTAAAGTTTAACCGTTGAATATTGTCATAGTAGGTAGGAAGGTATCGATAACGATCATTTGATGAATATTCTTGTACCTATTAATGGCAACGACTAGTTATGTACACAAATCGGACACGGTCTTCGGAAACGGACGGTAAAAAAAAAAAAAAATGTGATGAGAATGACAGTGTCTTCTGCGCAGTCGCGTGCTCGGCTCACATCACCCGATTCTCGTTAGCTATAGAAATCACGCGGCGGTTGCCATAGCGACACCACTTCGGCGCAAGGTGCGCTGCGCAAGTTGCAGTAAAGTTTAACCGTTGAATATTGTCATAGTAGGTAGGTAGATATTGATGATGATCATTTGATGAATATTCTTTTATTATTGGCAACGACTAGATAATTATGTAGGTAAACATCACGCACATCTTTTATTATTTTAATGATTTGGTACCTAATTACACCAATCGTACATGTATCAAACTATGTAGGTAAGTACATACCTATGCTCAGACTACGAGAAGATGCTTTGTAGTACCTACCTACCTAGGCAGCTGTACTTAACATACATTGGTAGGTATAGCATTTGCGTAAGGCTCCTACTGCGCATGTGTGACATATTGCATGTTAAATAAGCGGTTGGTAAGTACTTAGTTAGTAAAGGAAATCTTTATAATTATTGCAAACAAAATATAGGTTGGCACTGAACCTACGTTTTAAATGTAGGTACAAAATATCTAAAAGCAATAAAATGAATAAGTAGGTACTAATAAAATTACTGTCTCGGAACTTGAATACGAACAGGCTTAGGGACATGGACTTCGGGTAGCGGAGAGTAAAAAAAAAAAACAATGTGATGATAATGACAGCGTCTTCTGCGCAGTCGCGTGCTCAGCTCACATCACCCGATTCTTGTTACCTATAGAAATCACGCGACGGTTGCCATAGCGACACCACTTCGGCGCAAGGTGCGCTGCGCAAGATGCAGTAAAGTTTAACCGTTGAATATTGTCATAGTAGGTAGGTAGGTATTGATGACGTTCATTTGATGAATATTCTTGTACCTGTTATTGGCAACGACTAGTTATGTACACATAATTAATTACACAAATCGTACTTATAGGTAGTAGCGCATCGCATCACGCTAGGTATCGGATTGCATTTAAGTCATCGGCTGACATTAACGTTCATACTTACTTAATATAAAAAAGTAAAAAAATAAACTTAATTTGATATCGACAGTGCCTAACGCGCAAGCGCGGCGTGATCTTATCACTTCACCCGATTGCCGTAGCCGTACCTCGACTAGATGAAGCGAGCGCGATCCGCGAGTGTCATTTGAACTCTTGAATTGAATAGATTTGGGTTATTAACAACGCTGAACAACGTCGCACAGGCTTTACTCGACTCGATCCACAATCGCTTCTTCAAACCACATGACATCGCGATTGGGTCATGGCATTGCGTTTACTTACCTAATCATTCAACATTGGGTTTATAGTAAAATAACAAACAATGTCGATGCGCATTTTCTTCAGTAGCTGTCTTAAACGTGTGTTATATTTTGTTTGTTTATTGTACGTGCGTGCCGCGCTCGCGCCTCAGGCGCCTAATCTAGGCAAAAAATCACATTGAGTTTCTCACCGAATTTCTGTTCTAAGTAGGTACTTTTTTATTTTAATACCCCCCAAAATAGTACCTAATGTTTAGTCACTTAAATATTAGCTATGAAATAAGTACCTACTTAATATAAAATGATCAATAGATTTAGCTTATAAAATATTATTATAATCTCGATTATGATTGTAAATTTTATGCTTGGTCAGTCCTTAGCATCAGTGGGATGACACTGACAGCTCACTCCACGCAAGTGATCACGGTGAGATTTTTTTACAGAATCGTCAAGCTGTTTTATGTCAGTTGTAGAATGACGTGACGTTTCCAGTGTTTCTATTAAATTAGCTCGATTACGCATAAATTCAATGAACTGATCAAAAGTAATTCGTTTAGATTTATCGATACGCCCTTTGTATTCCTCCCATTCTCGGAATGTTGTAGTATCAAGTTTTTGTCGAATTATATGGATAAGTAATGTGTCCCAACTATGAACAGGTTCGCCTAATGTTTTTAATGCTCTGATATTTTTGTTTACATTATCCACAATACCTTTTAATGCAGTGGAGGACTCCCCAGTGATCGACCCAATATTGAACAATGCCGTAACGTGATTCTCAATTAATAATCTTTCATTATCGAATCGCTCACATAGAAGCCCCCATGCCACATTGTAGTTTTGATTAGAAAACTCAATTGACTGGATCACGACAGCAGCAGATTCTCCTAAGGATGACCTCAGGTAATGGAATTTCTTAATCTCGCCTATATCGTCATTGTCATGTATGAGACTGGCGAAGGTATCGCGAAATTCGAGCCAGTTATCGTAGGATCCTGTAAATTTGGGTAATTGAATTGTAGGCACCTTTACGAACTGACGCTTACCAATACTGCAATTCGATTTTCCTTCATCTTGCTCAGATTTCGAAAAGTTACTTAACATAATTTTGGCTTGAGCTACCAACCCATAATATTGAGATTCAATTGTAGTTCTTTCGAGTGCCTCAGTATCAATATTATCACACATGCATTCTAATTTCAATTGAACCTCGTTAAATTCATTAAAAAGATCATCTAATTTGCTGACTCGCAACTGCAACTCCATTTCCTGAAAGGGGGTTATCTCAGCATCTTTTAGAGTACTTAAATAGGTTCCAAATACTGTTAATCTTCCTTTATAACTGCTTCGCTTCTTTTTAAGTTTTTTAATCTCAGTCATTTCGAAAGGGGGGTGTCGTGGACCTGTAATTATACAATTATAATGTCAAATAACGAAACAGTTTGTAACAAAAATAGGTACCTATCGTAGTGACTAATGAGACTGTAAGCAAAAATTTGCCTAAGTTATTAATTGTACAAATTTGACTTTTAAGTTGTATCACTACAAATAATAATAACAACCATAGGAAAGTATGTAAGGTTTACTATTCCAAAGAAATAACGTAACAATCAAATTAATTATCTACTTTTTGAGTGGTTTACACTGCAACAATCAATTTCAAAGGTTTAAATTACAAAATAATATTTGTACTTTTATTGATAATTGAATAGCTAACTAATGCAGGTTAAAAATAACACTACTGCTGTGCTATTCTGTAACAATCTCACCGTGAACACTAAAGTGAAGTGAGCGCGGACTGAGCTGTCAGCTGTGTGTTATCCCACTCATGCTAGGGACTGACCAAGCATAACAATTACAATCATAATCGAGATTTTAATAATATTTTATAAGCTAAATCTATTGATCATTTTATATTAAGTAGGTACTTATTTCATAGCTAATATTTAAGTGTCTATATATTAGGTACTATTTTGGGGGGTATTAAAATAAAAAAGTACCTACTTAGAACAGAAATTCGGTGAGATGTATATTTTTTGCCTAGATTAGGCGCCCGAGGCGCGAGCGCGGCACGCACGTACAATAAACAAACAAAATATAACACACGTTTAAGACAGCTACTGAAGAAAATGCGCATCGACATTGTTTGTTATTTTACTATAAACCCAATGTTGAATGATTAGGTAAGTAAACGCAATGCCATGACCCAATCGCGATGTCACGTGGTTCGAAGAAGCGATTGTGGATCGAGTCGAGTAAAGCCTGTGCGACGTTGTTCAGCGTTGTTATTAACCCAAATCTATTCAATTCAAGAGTTCAAATGACAATCGCGGATCGCGCTCGCTTCATCTAGTCGAGGTACGGCTACGGCAATCGGGTGAAGTGATAAGATCACGCCGCGCTTGCGCGTTAGGCACTGTCGATATCAAATTAAGTTTATTTTTTTACTTTTTTATATTAAGTAAGTATGAACGTTAATGTCAGCCGATGACTTAAATGCAATCCGATACCTAGCGTGATGAGATGCGCTACTACCTATAAGTACGATTTGTGTAATTAATTATGTGTACATAACTAGTCGTTGCCAATAATAGGTACAAGAATATTCATCAAATGAACGTCATAAATACCTACCTACCTACTATGACAATATTCAACGGTTAAACTTTACTGCATCTTGCGCAGCGCACCTTGCGCCGAAGTGGTGTCGCTATGGCAACCGTCGCGTGATTTTTATAGGTAACAAGAATCGGGTGATGTGAGCTGAGCACGCGACTGCGCAGAAGACAGAAGACGCTGTCATTATCATCACATTGTTTTTTTTTTTTACTCTCCGCTACCGAAGTCCATGTCCCTAAGCCTGTTCGTATTCGAGTTCCGAGACAGTAATTTTATTAGTACCTACTTATTCATTTTATTGCTTTTAGATATTTTGTACCTACATTTAAAACGTAGGTTCAGTGCCAACCTATATTTTGTTTGCAATAATTATAAAGATTTCCTTTACTAACTAAGTACTTACCAACCACTTATTTAACATGCAATATGTCACACATGCGCAGTAGGAGCCTTACGCAAATGCTATACCTACCAATGTATGTTAAGTACAGCTGCCTAGGTAGGTAGGTACTACAAAGCATCTTCTCGTAGTCTGAGCATAGGTATGTACTTACCTACATAGTTTGATACATGTACGATTGGTGTAATTAGGTACCAAATCATTAAAATAATAAAAGATGTGCGTGATGTTTACCTACATAATTATCTAGTCGTTGCCAATAATAAAAGAATATTCATCAAATGATCATCATCAATATCTACCTACCTACTATGACAATATTCAACGGTTAAACTTTACTGCAACTTGCGCAGCGCACCTTGCGCCGAAGTGGTGTCGCTATGGCAACCGCCGCGTGATTTCTATAGCTAACGAGAATCGGGTGATGTGAGCCGAGCACGCGACTGCGCAGAAGACACTGTCATTCTCATCACATTTTTTTTTTTTTTTACCGTCCGTTTCCGAAGACCGTGTCCGATTTGTGTACATAACTAGTCGTTGCCATTAATAGGTACAAGAATATTCATCAAATGATCGTTATCGATACTTTCCTACCTACTATGACAATATTCAACGGTTAAACTTTACTGCAACTTGCGCAGCGCACCTTGCGCCGAAGTGGTGTCGCTATGGCAACCGCCGCGTAATTTCTATAGCTAACGAGAATCGGGTGATGTGAGCCGAGCACGCGACTGCGCAGAAGACACTGTCATTCATCAACAGTAATTTTATTAATACCTACTTGCCTACCTATTCATTTTAATGCTTTTAGATATTTTGTACCTACATTTAAAACGTAGGTTCAGTGCCAACCTTTATTTTATTTGCAATAATTATACTGATTTCCTTTATTAACTAAGTACTTACCAACCACTTAGTTAACATGCAACGCGTCACGCATGCGCAGTAAGAACCTTTTGCAAATGCAATACCTACCAATGTCTGTTAAGTACAGCTGGCTAGGTAGGTACCTACTTACCTACATAGTTTGATAACATTAAGTATGATCATAATGTCAGCCGATAGCGTGATAAGATGCGCTACTACCTATATGTACGATTGGTGTAATTAGGTACTAAATCATTAAAATAAAAAAGATGTGCGTGATGTTTACCTACATATCTAGTCGTTGCCAATAATAAAAGAATATTCATCAAAATCATCATTATCAATACTTTGACAATATTCAAGATGAATGCTACTTGCGCAGTGCAGCAGCGCGCCGAAGTGGTGTCGCTATGGCAACCGCCGCGTGATTTCTATAGGTACCTAACGAGAATCGGGTGACGTGAGCTGAGCACGCGACTGCGCAGAAGACTCTGTCATTCTCATCACATTCGAGTTTATTTTTCAATTTTCAGCCTTTGAATGTCATCTCTACAAGCATTGACGTATTCGGGCCTATAGGCAAATAAGTATGTACTTACCTATTTATTTCAATGCTTTTAGGTATTTTAATATCAATTCAAACCATTTTTATTAATTTTAAATGTCAGTTTAGTAATTAGTACCTACATTTGGTTTACAACAAATGGATATTACTTGACAGGTGAGATTGAGCAACTTCATAAAATAGTGATAGGCAAGTATTCAGTGATTGGTGTATTGTTCGTTTACATAATACGTAAAAAGCACATAAGTATTTTTTTAATACCCCGTCATCTAGATAAAACGCAGTACAAGATGCAATCCTTATTACAACATAAATATTTAGGCATATCAATAATCTAGGTATGGGTGCTGTTAAGACACACACAAATTGCTTTTCTCTTGCTATCAAGAAATTTAAATTATTCTATTTATTCATGTATTTGTTTCTATATTAGGTCTGTATTATTATTATTATTATAAGCATGTTTACTTTAATCTGATAGAATAATGTAAGTATGTGTAGGTCGCTAATACGATAATACGTCTACGCTTCGCTCCTGTCGCAGGTCTGCTGGAAGAAATTTCTAATGATATAGGTAAGCAGCTGTTCCTTTTTTCTATTCAATCTTTATGTATTTTACTTTATTAAGTGTTTAGTGTGTACATAAATAAATGAAATTTATTAATTTGTATCACATCAAAAAAAGTTGGCTAATAATGGTTTTTTCTACTGAGCTTCTTCTGCTGCTTCTCATGGTTCAACTTCTTGATGCCTCGAGGATCGGAGGGTCGTCTGTTGTGTCGGCTGCATTAGCTGCAAACCATGGTAATTAGTATTTGATGTAAGTACTTCATTCCTACATTCATTCTAGTATATTTTTTTAAATCAATTGAACCACCTAGTATAAAATTGACACTATCATCAGAACCACACGCAGAATCACCTGCAGATAATTTTGTACTTTTAATAAGTATAGCAGTATGATTTATTCTTAATACAATAAAAGATCAGCGTCTGACTCAACAAAATCAATCACATGGGCCATTATTATTCCTTTATTTTGAGTACAATGAGTTGCTATTTTTCTTAATTCCATGCTCCATGCCTGTCATGTCCCAACTTATTTACTCCCTATTATGTTTGTCAAAAATAGTCTGTGAAATATTAATACAACACCTCAGACGGACACGATTGACAGACAGCCAGGATTGATGAGATCAAATCAAGTAGAGGTGGTGTTCCTTTATTGTCTTCAGTTTCTTTAGTACCTTGGCAACCGCAGGGTTGAATAGGTTCATCAGCTGAGAGGTAGAATAATTTATCAGATTAATAAAATTTACTTGCATCATCTTTTTACTGAACCTATGTTGTCCCACAGCTGGGCAAAGGTCTCCCACATAATTTTCCTTTTGCTGTGCCTTACTCCGGCCAATCGGTCAGGAACGAGTCCAAATCGTCATGGCGGTAACAAATGGTATATCATTCATTCTTTGTACGGCTCCTTGCCAAAAAGGTTGGTACGGTGAACCTGTTGTACAGGATGCACGATAGTAAAAAAAATATACTGTTTCAGTCAGTGTATTTTCGTTGAGGTTGGAGTTAACTCCTCTCTCATCAGCATGTTGAGCTGGAACAAATGACACTAGAATTAAACTTGGTCTAAGTACTATGGAAAGTTAATTGAAAAAAAGTACTTTGTTAAAGAGTTAAAAGTTTGAGTTTCAGAAATTTATATATGGGGAATATTACTTAAAATTATAATAATGAGATGAACTTATCTAGTATAAATGAATAATAACAAGAATTACTTGATTTATTATAATTATTTTGACTGGTCCAAATGCTAGTAAATGACAAACTTTATCATTCCTATTTTAAGTGAACCGGGAATTATATAGAAAAAAATATATTATTACTACTAATATCACACAAATACCCATAAGTCAGACAGCCAAATTAAATTTGCCAATAGCTCATACCTGGTATGGTCGGATAGACTCTTAGAAGCTCAACTATGTAAAAAGCAATGCTGGCAAAGAAACTTGAGTGGATTGGACTGAAATATTTATTAAACAATATTAGCAGGTACTTAGCTATTGATAACGTACGGACCTTTGTAAACTTTTGCGACTATTCTTATGGTAATTTCCTGGGCCGAAAACAATGAAGGATAAGACCAACTTGGCGCCAATGCTTCTCAAATCTCATAGATGTATCTTTTCAAAGTGTATCTTACACACACATAGCTTGGAAAGATCTCCCATAAGACGACCCAATGACCCGCTTAATCACTGTTAATGCTCAGAAGGCACTTTTTGCGTCCGATCTCACTAACAGGAAACGTTTGCATTTTCATCGTTTCGTAAGACAACAATGTTCGATAAAACACTTGCATCTTGCACTGCCAATGCGAAATAATACACTTTAAAATCACTGAGCAGCTATGAATGGAAATTAATCAACGGAAACTTTATTCGACCAGCCACAAAACAAGAAAACAAAACTTTTCATGAAAAAATCACAAACAAACTTCGAACGAAAACCGCCTAAATTTGACATTGACAGTCAAAAGAACATTCATAAGTTTTCCAGCCATAGAGTAACGGTTGTGTTATATTTAAGTTTCGTTTCCTGTGGAAACGAGAAAAAAATTATGTCCAAATACTGACGGAAAATATTTTAGAAAACAAATATTTTAGCTGATTTCATTTGTTTTTTTATAGCGGTAGATAATTTTTGGAACTATTTACAAAATTATGTTTTTTTTTTTTGTGGAACGTTCCAGTGACGCCGTTTCCACATAAATCGTGAAGTTTAGTAATCTTTATGCTTGGTTATGGATGATTTGAAAATTAATAATTTATTACCTTTGTTGTCACTGACAAACATAATCAAAGTAGATACATACTAAATTCAAACTATCAATAATTTAGTTAGAGCCTAAATTGCAGATATATTTGGAACTTGGACCGTTGTGACGCGAGCCACCAGTGTTACCAAGAAGAATTTTAAATTCTGTTTGTCGAAACACCGGAACTTTATCTCTAAGATATTATTAATCACAGATTAGTCAAAACTTAAGTGGGATGCGCTACGGTAGCCCGCGAAATTCAAATTTACTTATGTTTTTTGCAATTTGCAGTGCAATGTCCGGTTGTATGTTGATTAAAATATGATTCATGATTGTAACAAGTATGGCTTTACATAATTATATTAATAATTCGCAAGAATAACTGCATACCATTTGTGTTACTATTTGTAAAATAAGCATAAGCTAAGTACCACCCTATCGCTTTGGGATATCCTGTTATGATAGAAGTGTTGTGTAAATAAATAAATAAATAAATAATCATTAGAATCAGCAATACTACTCCTTACGTTAGAATTGGGCTCAAATGTCATGATTTCATGAAATAGACATTCAATAGGGTAATATGTACAAGAGATGTATTGATGATTTTTATTGTTATAATTCTTTAAACAAATATTTGATACGATCGCGAATCATGTTTAGATCATCATGCAACCTTATACTGACCTGTAAATTGCGAAAAACGTAGAAAAATATTATTTTTGCGGGCTACCTTGGCGTATCCCCATTATAAGGCCATGGTCGGCGTTATCGCAAGATGGCGCATGTCATGACGTCATCTATGACGATTTACGGGACAACGTTATCGCGCTCACGCTAATTCGGAACAGGTGTAAGCACTGAGTGAATTACACTGTAATCGATTTGAGTGCTTATGACTCAAATCGATTACAATGCAATTCGGAACGCACCAATAGGAATGATACTATCTGTCAAATTTAGGCGGTTTTCGTTCGAAGTTTGTTTTGTTTGTGATTTTTTCATGAAAAGTTTTGTTTTCTTGTTTTGTGGCTGGTCGAATAAAGTTTCCGTTGATTAATTTCCATTCATAGCTGCTCAGTGATTTTAAAGTGTATTATTTCGCATTGGCAGTGCAAGATGCAAGTGTTTTATCGAACATTGTTGTCTTACGAAACGATGAAAATGCAAACGTTTCCTGTTAGTGAGATCGGACGCAAAAAGTGCCTTCTGAGCATTAACAGTGATTAAGCGGGTCGTTGGGTCGTCTTATGGGAGATCTTTCCAAGCTATGTGTGTGATACACTTTGAAAAGATACATCTATGAGATTTGAGAAGTATTGGCGCCAAGTTGGTCTTATCCTTCATTGTTTTCGGCCCAGGAAATTACCATAAGAATAGTCGCAAAAGTTTACAAAGGTCCGTACGTTATCAATAGCTAAGTACCTGCTAATATTGTTTAATAAATATTTCAGTCCAATCCACTCAAGTTTCTTTGCCAGCATTGCTTTTAACATAGTTGAGCTTCTAAGAGTCTATCCGACCATACCAGGTATGAGCTATTGGCAAATTTAATTTGGCTGTCTGACTTATGGGTATTTGTGTGATATTAGTAGTAATAATATATTTTTTTCTATATAATTCCCGGTTCACTTAAAATAGGAATGATAAAGTTTGTCATTTACTAGCATTTGGACCAGTCAAAATAATTATAATAAATCAAGTAATTCTTGTTATTATTCATTTATACTAGATAAGTTCATCTCATTATTATAATTTTAAGTAATATTCCCCATATATAAATTTCTGAAACTCAAACTTTTAACTCTTTAACAAAGTCCTTTTTTTCAATTAACTTTCCATAGTACTTAGACCAAGTTTAATTCTAGTGTCATTTGTTCCAGCTCAACATACTGATGAGAGAGGAGTTAACTCAAACCTCAACGAAAATACACTGACTGAAACAGTATATTTTTTTTACTATCGTGCATCCTGTACAACAGGTTCACCATACCAACGTTTTTGGCAAGAAGCCGTACAAAGAATGAATGATATACCATTTGTTACCGCCATGACGATTTGGACTCGTTCCTGACCGATTGGCCGGAGTAAGGCACAGCAAAAGGAAAATTATGTGGGAGACCTTTGCCCAGCTGTGGAACAACATAGGTTCAGTAAAAAAAAGATGCAAGTAAATTTTATTAATCTGATATATTATTCTACCTCTCAGCTGATGAACCTCTTCAACCCTGCGGTTGCCAAGGTACTAAAGAAACTGAAGACAATAAAGGAACACCACCTCTACTTGATTTGATCTCATCAATCCTGGCTGTCTGTCAATCGTGTCTGTCTGAGGTATTGTATTAATATTTCACAGACTATTTTTGATAAACATAATAGGGAGCAAATAAGTTGGGACATGACAGGCATGGAGCATGGAATTAAGAAATATAGCAACTCATTGTACTCAAAATAAAGGAATAATAATGGCCCATGTGATTGATTTTGTTGAGTCAGACGCTGATCTCTTATTGTATTAAGAATAAATCATACTGCTATACTTATTAAAAGTACAAAATTATCTGCAGGTGATTCTGCGTGTGGTTCTGATGATAGTGTCAATTTTATACTAGGTGGTTCAATTGATTTAAAAAAATATACTAGAATGAATGTAGGAATGAAGTACTTACATCAAATACTAATTACCATGGTTTGCAGCTAATGCAGCCAACACATCAGACGACCCTCCGATCCTCGAGGCATCAAGAAGTTGAACCCCGAGAAGCAGCAGAAGAAGCTCAGTAGAAAAAACCATTATTAGCCAACTTTTCTTGATGTGATACAAATTAATAAATTTCATTTATTTATGTACACACTAAACACTTAATAAAGTAAAATACATAAAGATTGAATAGAAAAAAGGAACAGCTGCTTACCTATATCATTAGAAATTTCTTCCAGCAGACCTGCGACAGGAGCGAAGCGTAGACGTATTATCGTATTAGCGACCTATACATACTTACATTATTCTATCAGATTAAAGTAAACATGCTTATAATAATAATAATAATACAGACCTAATATAGAAACAAATACATGAATAAATAGAATAATTTAAATTTCTTGATAGCAAGAGAAAAGCAATTTGTGTGTGTCTTAACAGCACCCATACCTAGATTATTGATATGCCTAAATATTTATGTTGTAATAGGGATTGTATCTTGTACTGCGTTTTATCTAGATGACGGAGTATTAAAAAAATACTTATGTGCTTTTTACGTATTATGTAAACGAACAATACACCAATCACTGAATACTTGCCTATCACTATTTTATGAAGTTGCTCAATCTCACCTGTCAAGTAATATCCATTTGTTGTAAACCAAATGTAGGTACTAATTACTAAACTGACATTTAAAATTAATAAAAATGGTTTGAATTGATATTAAAATACCTAAAAGCATTGAAATAAATAGGTAAGTACATACTTATTTGCCTATAGGCCCGAATACGTCAATGCTTGTAGAGATGACATTCAAAGGCTGAAAATTGAAAAATAAACTCGAATGTGATGAGAATGACAGAGTCTTCTGCGCAGTCGCGTGCTCAGCTCACGTCACCCGATTCTCGTTAGGTACCTATAGAAATCACGCGGCGGTTGCCATAGCGACACCACTTCGGCGCGCTGCTGCACTGCGCAAGTAGCATTCATCTTGAATATTGTCAAAGTATTGATAATGATGATTTTGATGAATATTCTTTTATTATTGGCAACGACTAGATATGTAGGTAAACATCACGCACATCTTTTTTATTTTAATGATTTAGTACCTAATTACACCAATCGTACATATAGGTAGTAGCGCATCTTATCACGCTATCGGCTGACATTATGATCATACTTAATGTTATCAAACTATGTAGGTAAGTAGGTACCTACCTAGCCAGCTGTACTTAACAGACATTGGTAGGTATTGCATTTGCAAAAGGTTCTTACTGCGCATGCGTGACGCGTTGCATGTTAACTAAGTGGTTGGTAAGTACTTAGTTAATAAAGGAAATCAGTATAATTATTGCAAATAAAATAAAGGTTGGCACTGAACCTACGTTTTAAATGTAGGTACAAAATATCTAAAAGCATTAAAATGAATAGGTAGGCAAGTAGGTAGGTACTAATAAAATTACTGTTGATGAATGACAGTGTCTTCTGCGCAGTCGCGTGCTCGGCTCACATCACCCGATTCTCGTTAGCTATAGAAATCACGCGGCGGTTGCCATAGCGACACCACTTCGGCGCAAGGTGCGCTGCGCAAGTTTCAGTAAAGTTTAACCGTTGAATATTGTCATAGTAGGTAGGAAGGTATCGATAACGATCATTTGATGAATATTCTTGTACCTATTAATGGCAACGACTAGTTATGTACACAAATCGGACACGGTCTTCGGAAACGGACGGTAAAAAAAAAAAAAAAATGTGATGAGAATGACAGTGTCTTCTGCGCAGTCGCGTGCTCGGCTCACATCACCCGATTCTCGTTAGCTATAGAAATCACGCGGCGGTTGCTATAGCGACACCACTTCGGCGCAAGGTGCGCTGCGCAAGTTGCAGTAAAGTTTAACCGTTGAATATTGTCATAGTAGGTAGGTAGATATTGATGATGATCATTTGATGAATATTCTTTTATTATTGGCAACGACTAGATAATTATGTAGGTAAACATCACGCACATCTTTTATTATTTTAATGATTTGGTACCTAATTACACCAATCGTACATGTATCAAACTATGTAGGTAAGTACATACCTATGCTCAGACTACGAGAAGATGCTTTGTAGTACCTACCTACCTAGGCAGCTGTACTTAACATACATTGGTAGGTATAGCATTTGCGTAAGGCTCCTACTGCGCATGTGTGACATATTGCATGTTAAATAAGCGGTTGGTAAGTACTTAGTTAGTAAAGGAAATCTTTATAATTATTGCAAACAAAATATAGGTTGGCACTGAACCTACGTTTTAAATGTAGGTACAAAATATCTAAAAGCAATAAAATGAATAAGTAGGTACTAATAAAATTACTGTCTCGGAACTTGAATACGAACAGGCTTAGGGACATGGACTTCGGGTAGCGGAGAGTAAAAAAAAAAAACAATGTGATGATAATGACAGCGTCTTCTGCGCAGTCGCGTGCTCAGCTCACATCACCCGATTCTTGTTACCTATAGAAATCACGCGACGGTTGCCATAGCGACACCACTTCGGCGCAAGGTGCGCTGCGCAAGATGCAGTAAAGTTTAACCGTTGAATATTGTCATAGTAGGTAGGTAGGTATTGATGACGTTCATTTGATGAATATTCTTGTACCTGTTATTGGCAACGACTAGTTATGTACACATAATTAATTACACAAATCGTACTTATAGGTAGTAGCGCATCGCATCACGCTAGGTATCGGATTGCATTTAAGTCATCGGCTGACATTAACGTTCATACTTACTTAATATAAAAAAGTAAAAAAATAAACTTAATTTGATATCGACAGTGCCTAACGCGCAAGCGCGGCGTGATCTTATCACTTCACCCGATTGCCGTAGCCGTACCTCGACTAGATGAAGCGAGCGCGATCCGCGAGTGTCATTTGAACTCTTGAATTGAATAGATTTGGGTTATTAACAACGCTGAACAACGTCGCACAGGCTTTACTCGACTCGATCCACAATCGCTTCTTCATACCACATGACATCGCGATTGGGTCATGGCATTGCGTTTACTTACCTAATCATTCAACATTGGGTTTATAGTAAAATAACAAACAATGTCGATGCGCATTTTCTTCAGTAGCTGTCTTAAACGTGTGTTATATTTTGTTTGTTTATTGTACGTGCGTGCCGCGCTCGCGCCTCAGGCGCCTAATCTAGGCAAAAAATCACATTGAGTTTCTCACCGAATTTCTGTTCTAAGTAGGTACTTTTTTATTTTAATACCCCCCAAAATAGTACCTAATGTTTAGTCACTTAAATATTAGCTATGAAATAAGTACCTACTTAATATAAAATGATCAATAGATTTAGCTTATAAAATATTATTATAATCTCGATTATGATTGTAAATTTTATGCTTGGTCAGTCCTTAGCATCAGTGGGATGACACTGACAGCTCACTCCACGCAAGTGATCACGGTGAGATTTTTTTACAGAATCGTCAAGCTGTTTTATGTCAGTTGTAGAATGACGTGACGTTTCCAGTGTTTCTATTAAATTAGCTCGATTACGCATAAATTCAATGAACTGATCAAAAGTAATTCGTTTAGATTTATCGATACGCCCTTTGTATTCCTCCCATTCTCGGAATGTTGTAGTATCAAGTTTTTGTCGAATTATATGGATAAGTAATGTGTCCCAACTATGAACAGGTTCGCCTAATGTTTTTAATGCTCTGATATTTTTGTTTACATTATCCACAATACCTTTTAATGCAGTGGAGGACTCCCCAGTGATCGACCCAATATTGAACAATGCCGTAACGTGATTCTCAATTAATAATCTTTCATTATCGAATCGCTCACATAGAAGCCCCCATGCCACATTGTAGTTTTGATTAGAAAACTCAATTGACTGGATCACGACAGCAGCAGATTCTCCTAAGGATGACCTCAGGTAATGGAATTTCTTAATCTCGCCTATATCGTCATTGTCATGTATGAGACTGGCGAAGGTATCGCGAAATTCGAGCCAGTTATCGTAGGATCCTGTAAATTTGGGTAATTGAATTGTAGGCACCTTTACGAACTGACGCTTACCAATACTGCAATTCGATTTTCCTTCATCTTGCTCAGATTTCGAAAAGTTACTTAACATAATTTTGGCTTGAGCTACCAACCCATAATATTGAGATTCAATTGTAGTTCTTTCGAGTGCCTCAGTATCAATATTATCACACATGCATTCTAATTTCAATTGAACCTCGTTAAATTCATTAAAAAGATCATCTAATTTGCTGACTCGCAACTGCAACTCCATTTCCTGAAAGGGGGTTATCTCAGCATCTTTTAGAGTACTTAAATAGGTTCCAAATACTGTTAATCTTCCTTTATAACTGCTTCGCTTCTTTTTAAGTTTTTTAATCTCAGTCATTTCGAAAGGGGGGTGTCGTGGACCTGTAATTATACAATTATAATGTCAAATAACGAAACAGTTTGTAACAAAAATAGGTACCTATCGTAGTGACTAATGAGACTGTAAGCAAAAATTTGCCTAAGTTATTAATTGTACAAATTTGACTTTTAAGTTGTATCACTACAAATAATAATAACAACCATAGGAAAGTATGTAAGGTTTACTATTCCAAAGAAATAACGTAACAATCAAATTAATTATCTACTTTTTGAGTGGTTTACACTGCAACAATCAATTTCAAAGGTTTAAATTACAAAATAATATTTGTACTTTTATTGATAATTGAATAGCTAACTAATGCAGGTTAAAAATAACACTACTGCTGTGCTATTCTGTAACAATCTCACCGTGAACACTAAAGTGAAGTGAGCGCGGACTGAGCTGTCAGCTGTGTGTTATCCCACTCATGCTAGGGACTGACCAAGCATAACAATTACAATCATAATCGAGATTTTAATAATATTTTATAAGCTAAATCTATTGATCATTTTATATTAAGTAGGTACTTATTTCATAGCTAATATTTAAGTGTCTATACATTAGGTACTATTTTGGGGGGTATTAAAATAAAAAAGTACCTACTTAGAACAGAAATTCGGTGAGATGTATATTTTTTGCCTAGATTAGGCACCCGAGGCGCGAGCGCGGCACGCACGTACAATAAACAAACAAAATATAACCCACGTTTAAGACAGCTACTGAAGAAAATGCGCATCGACATTGTTTGTTATTTTACTATAAACCCAATGTTGAATGATTAGGTAAGTAAACGCAATGCCATGACCCAATCGCGATGTCACGTGGTTCGAAGAAGCGATTGTGGATCGAGTCGAGTAAAGCCTGTGCGACGTTGTTCAGCGTTGTTATTAACCCAAATCTATTCAATTCAAGAGTTCAAATGACAATCGCGGATCGCGCTCGCTTCATCTAGTCGAGGTACGGCTACGGCAATCGGGTGAAGTGATAAGATCACGCCGCGCTTGCGCGTTAGGCACTGTCGTTATCAAATTGAGTTTATTTTTTTACTTTTTTATATTAAGTAAGTATGAACCTTAATGTCAGCCGATGACTTAAATGCAATCCGATACCTAGCGTGATGAGATGCGCTACTACCTATAAGTACGATTTGTGTAATTAATTATGTGTACATAACTAGTCGTTGCTAATAATAGGTACAAGAATATTCATCAAATGAACGTCATCAATACATACCTACCTACTATGACAATATTCAACGGTTAAACTTTACTGCAACTTGCGCAGCGCACCTTGCGCCGAAGTGGTGTCGCTATGGCAACCGCCGCGTGATTTCTATAGGTAACAAGAATCGGGTGATGTGAGCTGAGCACGCGACTGCGCAGAAGACAGAAGACGCTGTCATTCTCATCACATTGTTTTTTTTTTTTAACTCTCCGCTACCGAAGTCCATGTCCCTAAGCCTGTTCGTATTCGAGTTCCGAGACAGTAATTTTATTAGTACCTACTTGCCTACTTATTCATTTTAATGCTATTAGATATTTTGTACCTACATTTAAAACGTAGGTTCAGTGCCAACCTATATTTTGTTTCCAATAATTATAAAGATTTCCTTTATTAACTAAGTACTTACCAACCACTTATTTAACATGCAATACGTCACGCATGCGCAGTAGGAGCCTTATGCAAATGCTATACCTACCAATGTATGTTAAGTACAGCTGCCTAGGTAGGTAGGTACTACAAAGCATCTTCTCGTAGTCTGAGCATAGGTATGTACTTACTTACATAGTTTGATACATGTACGATTGGTGTAATAAGGTACCAAATAATTAAAATAAAAAAAGATGTGCGTGATGTTTGCCTACATAATTATCTAGTCGTTGCCAATAATAAAAGAATATTCATCAAATGATCATCATCAATACCTACCTACCTATTATGACAATATTCAACGGTTAAACTTTACTGCAACTTGCGCAGCGCACCTTGCGCCGAAGTGGTGTCGCTATGGCAACCGCCTCGTGATTTCTATAGCTAACGAGAATCGGGTGATGTGAGCCGAGCACGCGACTGCGCAGAAGACACTGTCATTCTCATCACATTGTTTTTTTTTTTTACCGTCCGCTACCGAAGACCGTGTCCGATTTGTGTACATAACTAGTCGTTGCCAATAATAGGTACCTACAAAAATATTCATCAAATGATCGTCATCAATACCTACCTACCTACTATAACAATATTCAACGGTTAAACTTTACTGCAACTTGCGCAGCGCACCTTGCGCCGAAGTGGTGTTGCTATGGCAACCGCCGCGTAATTTCTATAGCTAACGAGAATCGGGTGATGTGAGCCGAGCACGCGACTGCGCAGAAGACACTGTCATTCTCATCACATTGTTTTTTTTATTACCGTCCGCTACCGAAGAGCGTGTCCGATGAGTGTACATAACTAGTCGTTGCCAATAATAGGTACCTACAAAAATATTCATCAAATGATCGTCATCAATACCTACCTACCTACTATAACAATATTCAACGGTTAAACTTTACTGCAACTTGCGCAGCGCACCTTGCGCCGAAGTGGTGTTGCTATGGCAACCGCCGCGTGATTTCTATACCTAACGAGAATCGGGTGACGTGAGCTGAGCACGCGACTGCGCAGAAGACTCAGTCATTCTCATCACATTCGAGTTTATTTTTCAATTTTCAGCCTTTGAATGTCATCTCTACAAGCATTGACGTATTCGGGCTTATAGGCAAATAAGTATGTACTTACCTATTTATTTCAATGCTTTTAGGTATTTTAATATCAATTCAAACCATTTTTATTAATTTTAAATGTCAGTTTAGTAATTAGTACCTACATTTAGTTTACAACAAATGGATATTACTTGACAAGTGAGATAGAGCAACTTCATAAAATAGTGATAGGCAAGTATTCAGTGATTGGTGTATTGTTCGTTTACATAATACGTAAAAAGCACATAAGTATTTTTTTAATACCCCGTCATCTAGATAAAACGCAGTACAAGATACAATCCCTATTACAACATAAATGTTTAGGCATATCAATAATCTAGGTATGAGTGCTGTTAAGACACACACAAATTGCTTTTCTCTTGCTATCAAGAAATTTAAATTATTCTATTTATTCATGAATTTGTTTCTATATTAGGTCTGTATTATTATTATTATTATAAGCATGTTTACTTTAATCTGATAGAATAATGTAAGTATGTGTAGGTCGCTAATACGATAATACGTCTACGCTTCGCTCCTGTCGCAGGTCTGCTGGAAGAAATTTCTAATGATAAACGTAAGCAGCTGTTCCTTTTTTCTATTCAATCTTTATGTATTTTACTTTATTAAGTGTTTAGTGTGTACATAAATAAATGAAATTTATTCATTTGTATCACATCAAAAAAGTTGGCTAATAATGGTTTTTTCTACTGAGCTTCTACTGCTGCTTCTCGGGGTTCTGGGGTTCTCGGGGGCTGCATTTGCTGCAAACCATGGTAATTATTTATTACTAAGTATTTGATGTAAGTACTTCATTCCTACACTCATTCTAGTATATTTTTTTAAATCAATTGAACCACCTAGTACAAAATTGACATTATCATCAGAACCACATGCAGAATCACCTGCAGATAATTTTGTACTTTTAATAAGTATAGCGGTATGATTTATTCTTAATACAATAAAAGATCAGCGTCTGACTCAACAAAATCAATCACATGGGCCATTATTATTCCTTTATTTTGAGTACAATGAGTTGCTATATTTCTTAATTCCATGCTCCATGCCTGTCATGTCCCAACTTATTTGCTCCCTATTATGTTTATCAAAAATAGTCTGTGAAATATTAATACAATACCTCAAACGGCCACGATTGACAGACAGCCAGGATTGATGAGATCAAATCAAGTAGAGGTGGTGTTCCTTTATTGTCTTCAGTTTCTTTAGTACCTTGGCAACCGCAGGATTGAATAGGTTCATCAGCTGAGAGGTAGTATAATATATCAGATTAATAAAATTTACTTGCATCTTTTTTTTACTGAACCTATGTTGTCCCACAGCTGGGCAAAGGTCTCCCATATAATTTTCCTTTTGCTGTGCCTTACTCCGGCCAATCGGTCAGGAACGAGTCCAAAACGTCATGGCGGTAACAAATGGTATATCATTCATTCTTTGTACGGCTTCTTGCCAAAAACGTTGGTATGGTAAACCTGTTGTACAGGATGCGCGATAGTAAAGAAAATATACTGTTTCAGTCAGTGTATTTTCGTTGAGGTTGGAGTTAACTCCTCTCTCATCAGCATGTTGAGCTGGAACAAATGACACTCGAATTAAACTTGGTCTAAGTACTATGGAAAGTTAATTGAAAAAAAAAAGGACTTTGTTAAAGAGTTAAAAGTTTGAGTTTCAGAAAAATATAATATGGGGAATATTACTTAAAATTATAATAATGAGATGAACTTATCTAGTATAAATGAATAATAACAAGAATTACTTGAATTATTATAATTATTTTGACTGGTCCAAATGCTAGTAAATGACAACTTTATCATTCCTATTTTAAGTGAACCGGGAATTATATAGAAAAAAATATATTATTACTACTAATATCACACAAATACCCATAAGTCAGACAGCCAAATTAAATTTGCCAATAGCTCACACCTGGTATGGTCGGACAGACTCTTAGAAGCTCAACTATGTAAAAAGCAATGCTGGCAAAGAAACTTGAGTGGATTGGATTGAAATATTTATTAAACAATATTAGCAGGTACTTAGTTATTGATAACGTACGGACCTTTGTAAACTTTTGCGACTATTCTTATGGTAATTTCCTGGGCCGAAAACAATGAAGGATAAGACCAACTTGGCGCCAATACTTCTCAAATCTCATAGATGTATCTTTTCAAAGTGTATCTTGCACACACATAGCTTGTGAAGATCTCCCATAAGACGACCCAATGACCCGCTTAATCACTGTTAATGCTCAGAAGGCACTTTTTGCGTCCGATCTCACTAACAGGAATCGTTTGCATTTTCATCGTTTCGTAAGACAACAATGTTCATTAGAACACTTGCATCTTGCACTGCCAATGCAAAATAATACACTTTAAAATCACTGAGCAGCTATAAATGGAAATTAATCAACGGAAACTTTATTCGACCAGCCACAAAACAAGAAAACAAAACTTTTCATGAAAAAATCACAAACAAACTTCGAACGAAAACCGCCTAAATTTGACATTGACAGTCAAAACACATTCTTAAGTATTCCAGCCATAGAGTAACGGTTGTGTTTTATTTAAGTTTCTTTTCCTGTGGAAACGAGAAAAAAAATATGTCCAAATACTGACGGATTAGAACTGATTTCATTTGTTTTTTTATAGCGGTAGATAATTTTTGGAACTATTTACAAAATTATGTTTTTTTTTTTGTGGAACGTTCCAGTGACTCCGTTTCCCCATAAATCGTGAAGTTAAGTAATCTTTATGCTTGGTTATGTATGATTTGAAAATTAATAATTAATTACCTTTATTGTCACTGACAAACAAAATCAAAGTAGATACATACTAAATTCAAACAATCAATAATTTATTTAGAGCCTAAATTGCAGATATATTTGGAACTTGGACCGTTGTGACGCGAGCCACCAGTGTTACCAACAAGAATTTTAAATTATGTTTGTCGAAACACCGGAACTTTATCGCTAAGATATTATTAATCACAGATTAGTCAAAACTTAAGTGGGATGCGCTACGGTAGCCCGCGAAATTCAAATTTACTTATGTTTTTTGCAATTTGCAGTGCAATGTCCGGTTGTATGTTGATTAAAATATGATTCATGATTGTAACAAGTATGGCTTTACATAATTATATTAATAATTCGCAAGAATAACTGCATACCATTTGTGTTACTATTTGTAAAATAAGCATAAGCTAAGTACCACCCTATCGCTTTGGGATATCCTGTTATGATAGAAGTGTTGTGTAAATAAATAAATAAATAAATAATCATTAGAATCAGCAATACTACTCCTTACGTTAGAATTGGGCTCAAATGTCATGATTTCATGAAATAGACATTCAATAGGGTAATATGTACAAGAGATGTATTGATGATTTTTATTGTTATAATTCTTTAAACAAATATTTGATACGATCGCGAATCATGTTTAGATCATCATGCAACCTTATACTGACCTGTAAATTGCGAAAAACGTAGAAAAAAATGAATTTCGCGGGCTGCCTTGGCGTATCCCCATTATAAGGCCATGGTCGGCGTTATCGCAAGATGGCGCATGTCATGACGTCATCTATGACGATCCACGGGACAACGTTATCGCGCTCACGCTAATTCGGAACAGGTGTAAGCACTGAGTGAATTAAACTGTAATCGATTTGAGTGCTTATGACTCAAATCGATTACAATGCAATTCGGAACGCACCAATAGGAATGTTACTATCTGTCAAATTTAGGCGGTTTTCGTTCGAAGTTTGTTTTGTTTGTGATTTTTTCATGAAAAGTTTTGTTTTCTTGTTTTGTGGCTGGTCGAATAAAGTTTCCGTTGACTAATTTCCATTCATAGCTGCTCAGTGATTTTAAAGTGTATTATTTTGCATTGGCAGTGCAAGATGCAAGTGTTTTATCGAACATTGTTGTCTTACGAAACGATGAAAATGCAAACGATTCCTGTTAGTGAGATCGGACGCAAAAAGTGGCTTCTGAGCATTAACAGTGATTAAGCGGGTCATTGGGTCGTCTTATGGGAGATCTTCACAAGCTATGTGTGTGCAAGATACACTTTGAAAAGATACATATATGAGATTTGAGAAGTATTGGCGCCAAGTTGGTCTTATCCTTCATTGTTTTCGGCCGAGGAAATTACCATAAGAATAGTCGCAAAAGTTTACAAAGGTCCGTACGTTATCAATAACTAAGTACCTGCTAATATTGTTTAATACATATTTCAGTCCAATCCACTCAAGTTTCTTTGCCAGCATTGCTTTTTACATAGTTGAGCTTCTAAGAGTCTGTCCGACCATACCAGGTGTGAGCTATTGGCAAATTTAATTTGGCTGTCTGACTTATGGGTATTTGTGTGATATTAGTAGTAATAATATATTTTTTTCTATATAATTCCCGGTTCACTTAAAATAGGAATGATAAAGTTGTCATTTACTAGCATTTGGACCAGTCAAAATAATTATAATAATTCAAGTAATTCTTGTTATTATTCATTTATACTAGATAAGTTCATCTCATTATTATAATTTTAAGTAATATTCCCCATATTATATTTTTCTGAAACTCAAACTTTTAACTCTTTAACAAAGTCCTTTTTTTTTTCAATTAACTTTCCATAGTACTTAGACCAAGTTTAATTCGAGTGTCATTTGTTCCAGCTCAACATGCTGATGAGAGAGGAGTTAACTCCAACCTCAACGAAAATACACTGACTGAAACAGTATATTTTTTTTACTATCGCGCATCCTGTACAACAGGTTCACCATACCAACGTTTTTGGCAAGAAGCCGTACAAAGAATTAATGATATACCATTCGTTACTGCCATGATAATTTGGACTCGTTTCTGACCGATTGGCCGGAGTAGGGCACAGCAAAAGGAAAATTATGTGGGAGACTATTGCCCAGCTGTGGGACAACATAGGTTCAGTAAAAAAAGATGCAAGTAAATTTTATTAATCTGATATATTATTCTACCTCTCAGCTGATGAACCTATTCAACCCTGCGGTTGCCAAGGTACTAAAGAAACTGAAGACAATAAAGGAACACCACCTCTACTTGATTTACATAAAGATTGAATAGAAAAAAGGAACAGCTGCTCTCCTATATCATTAGAAATTTCTTCCAGCAGACCTGCGACAGGAGCGAAGCGTAGACGTATTATCGTATTAGCGACCTACACATACTTACATTATTCTATCAGATTAAAGTAAACATGCTTATAATAATAATAATAATACAGACCTAATATAGAAACAAATTCATGAATAAATAGAATAATTTAAATTTCTTGATAGCAAGAGAAAAGCAATTTGTGTGTGTCTTAACAGCACCCATACCTAGATTATTGATATGCCTAAATATTTATGTTGTAATAGGGATTGTATCTTGTACTGCGTTTTATCTAGATGACGGGGTATTAAAAAATACTTATGTGCTTTTTACGTATTATGTAAACGAACAATACACCAATCACTGAATACTTGCCTATCACTATTTTATGAAGTTGCTCAATCTCACCTGTCAAGTAATATCCATTTGTTGTAAACTAAATGTATGTACTAATAACTAAACTGACATTTAAAATTAATAAAAATGGTTTGAATTGATATTAAAATACCTAAAAGCATTGAAATAAATAGGTAAGTACATACTTATTTGCCTATAAGCCCGAATACGTCAATGCTTGTAGAGATGACATTCAAAGGCTGAAAATTGAAAAATAAACTCGAATGTGATGAGAATGACTGAGTCTTCTGCGCAGTCGCGTGCTCAGCTCACGTCACCCGATTCTCGTTAGGTACCTATAGAAATCACGCGGCGGTTGCCATAGCGACACCACTTTGGCGCGCTGCTGCGCTGCGCAAGTAGCATTATTGTTGAATATTGTCAAAGTAGGTAGGTATTGATAATGATAATTTTGATGAATATTCTTTTATTATTGGCAACGACTAGATATGTAGGTAAACATCAAGCACATCTTTTTTATTTTAATGATTTAGTACCTAATTACATCAATCGTACATATAGGTAGTAGCGCATCTCATCACGCTATCGGCTGACATTATGATCATACTTAATGTTAACAAACTATGTAGGTAAGTAGGTACCTACCTATGCTCAGACTACGAGAAGATACTTTGTAGTAGGTACCTACCTAGGCAGCTGTACTTAACAGACATTGGTAGGTATTGCATTTGCAAAAGGTTCTTACTGCGCATGCATGATGCGTTGCATGTTAAATAAGTGGTTGGTAAGTACTTAGTTCATAAAGGAAATCAGTATAATTATTGCAAATAAAATATAGGTTGGCACTGAACCTACGTTTTAAATGTAGGTACAAAATATCTAAAAGAATTAAAATGAATAGGTAGGCAAGTAGGTACTAATAAAATTACTGTTTGATGAATGACAGTGTCTTCTGCGCAGTCGCGTGCTCGGCTCACATCACCCGATTCTTGTTACCTATAGAAATCACGCGGCGGTTGCCATAGCGACACCACTTCGGCGCAAGGTGCGCTGCGCAAGTTGCAGTAAAGTTTAACCGTTGAATATTGTCATAGTAGGTAGGTAGGTATTGATGACGTTCATTTGATGAATATTCTTGTACCTATTATAGGCAAAGACTAGTTATGTACACATAATTAATTACACAAATCGTACTTATAGGTAGTAGCGCATCTCATCACGCTAGGTATCGGATTGCATTTAAGGTTCATACTTACTTAATATAAAAAAGTAAAAAAATAAACTCGATTTGATAACGACAGTAGGTACCTAACGCGCAAGCGCGGCGTGATCTTATCACTTCACCAGATTGCCGTAGCGTTACCTCGACTAGATGAAGCGAGCGCGATCCGCGAGTGTCATTTGAACTCTTGAATTGAATAGATTTGGCTTAATAACAACGCTGAACAACGTCGCACAGGCTTTATTCGGCTCGATCCACAATCGCTTCTTAGAACCACATGACATCGCGATTGGGTCATGGCATTACGTTTACTTACCTAATCATTCAACATTGGGTTTATAGTAAAATAACAAACAATGTCGATGCGCATTTTCTTCAGTAGCTGTCTTAAACGTGTGTTATATTTTGTTTGTTTATTGTACGTGCGTGCCACGCTCGCGCCTCGGGCGCCTAATCTAGGCAAAAGAAACACATCTCACCGAATTTCTGTTCTAAGTGGGTACTTTTTTATTTTAATACCCCCAAAATAGTACCTAATGTATAGACACTTAAATAATAGCTATGTAATAAGTACCTACTTAATATAAAATGATCAATAGATTTAGCTTATAAAATATTAAAATCTCGATTATGATTGTAAATGTTAGGCTTGGTCAGTCCCTAGCATGAGTGGGATGACACTGACAGCTCAGTCCGCGCTCACTTCACTTAAGTGTTCACGGTGAGATTGTTACAGAATAGCACAGCTGGCCACGTGAGTGACGCCAGCAGCCGGCCAACAAGAAAATTACCCGAAATCAGTGGGGTGCATTCCGCTGGATCGGATGACAGTGGCGTCAGTGGACGTAAATTTAGTATCGCCTCAATTTGGACGAACGTGGTGCAAAGCTCTTCAAATGTTAATTTATAATTTCCCAACACTCACCTGAGATGATATTTAGTTGATTTAACACCCGCTTCCCAGAATCCGCCAAAATGAGGAGTATATGCTGGTGTGAAATGAAATTTAATTCCGTCATTAGCCAATTGCTCGCCCAAGGAATTGCAATTAGATTTAAAAGGAACTTCGAAAGTTCGTTGCAGGCAGCGACGAAACAGGTACCTTTGTCGGATTATATGTCACTGGGTTTTCCCCGTCGCGAGATAAATTTAGATAAAGCTAGTAAATATTTATTGCTGGTTAAGTCACTCACCAGCTCTAAGTGAATAATAGCCTTAGTGGTGAAGCACACAAAGATGGCTATGTTCAGTTATACCAGTCTACATCCCCGGCATGATTTTATTATCATCTAAAAATACATTAAATTTTATAAGGGCGGTTTTATAGGGCAACTTCTGATTATGAATGAGTATTCATACTCTGGAAAAGACTCAATTTGGCTTCTAATAATAATAATATTTCGACTTGTGATAGACAACTAATAGAAGGAATTTTCAGACACAATTTTATAAACTTTAAAACTGTTGCTACACTACGGATCAGCCTTAAATAACTAGAAAAACGATTACAATCGATGAATGTATGACATTGATTATTATTACTAACATTAGCACTCAATAAAACATGTGGTCGAGTTTCAGGCAGCTTGTCTGACTCAATGATTCATGTTGAGACGGCCAATGAGACTGGACTTGCTTCAAAAAACTGGGACCACTCCACCACAAGTCCAAAGATTGCAGAACACTAATATCCACGTCACAAGATATTAGGTCTGCAGGGTTCTTGGCGGTTGGGATGTGTCACCAAGTACAGTGCCCCGCCTTATCTAAAACTTCAGCATCGCGATTGCGCACAAATGGCTGATGCTTAGAAGATAACATCTGCAACCATCCCAACACGATGGTGGAGTCAGTTCAGCAATAAACATGACTAAACTTTAGTCGCAGTGAACTCATAACCTTCTCGCACAAACGAGCGCCGACTACAGCGCCACACAATTCAAGACTTGGAATGGTGGTCGGCTTAATTGGCGCTACTCGACTTTTAGCGGCTAATAGAGGAACTATGTACTCACCCGGATCATTGGCATTGTACATAGACGTACGCAACCTACGCACGCTCAGATGCGTCTGTGAATACATGTAGTTCCTGTATAGTATATGCATCACATAGCGGCAATGCTTTGACAATAGCATTCCAACAGCATGCTACCATTAAGTGCTGGGGGTTAGTGGCTCATCCCACGAGAGCTTGTCTAACCAAATCCGTTGTAAAAACATTTTCATTGTGACTACGCAAGGAGATAAAAGTCCTATGGGGTCAAAAATACACGATATGGCAGAACGTATATCACGCTTTGTAACAGAATCTTTAGAAGATAATGTTACACTTGAAAACCCAAACTCGTCGGAACTAGAAAAACAGTCAAGCCCTAATAACTTATTGGGTTCATTAGATCTCAATTCTAAATCTAATGACGACTGAGAAGCTACAGAGACTAATTTAGGGAGGTTAGACCTCCAGTTTCTAAGCGGCATGCAAGCAGATACTAGTGCATTGGTGACCTCTGTGCGGATAAAAATAACTTTATATAAATCACCCCCACCCCCGTTAAGAGGTCATCGACGTAAAAATCATGCACGATGACATCAGCAATCCAATCTCTGCTACCTGAGAATGACTCACCGACAGAACGCAAAGTGATCTTCGTTCATAGGTTTGATAGTTCATCTCTATTTGCTTAAGGCAACGTGTAGCAATAGATGGTGCACTAGCCGTACCATATGTGACGGTATTAAATTTATAAACCTTGACAGGATCGCATGCATTATCACGCCACAGAACCTGTTGCAGGTACCTATCAGAAGGCTGGACGTATATACTTCTATAAATCTTCGCAAAATCAGCTGACAAAACGAACTTGTGTTATCGAAACCGAAGAAGTATAGATATAAGATCGTCTTGCACTTTGGGACCTACCATCTGCACGTCATTGCAGGATACCCCTGAAGAAGTAGCACAGCTTGCATTAAAAACAACACGAAGCTTGGTAGTTGTGCTACGTTCACGCAGTACCCCATGGTGTGGTATGAAATATCCACTGGGACTGTCACTATCCTTGTTTTCGGTCATAATTATGTCCTAACGTCTCATATTCAGACATGAAATCACGATATAACTTACCAAACTCAGGCTTAGACTTCAGTCTGCGTTCTAGGGAATATAGATACTTAGAAAGATTTTCGTAAAATTTTGCTTAACAGAAACGCAAACACGAAAATTTACGTTCTAAACGTGTCGTATTCTTGACAAAATGCTCCTCACACAAATTCTCCTCTGGTAAATAGTTAAATTCAAATTCTTTATTTCAAACATGTGTCCATAGTGTTAGTATCAACAAAATAGCTTAATAACTAGTGTTAGTAATAGGGAGACAATACTTTAAATATCAACTGGTGTGGACTCTTACCCAGTAGCGCAGCAGAGGAGAGTCCCACCGATCTGAGAACACGCTCAGGAGACCGTTGGTGGCGGCGCGTAGCCGGCCGACTATGGAGGCGGTCTTTTTTCTTATTATCGCATAAACATCGTCAGTGCGCGCCTCCGCAAACATTGTGGACGCACTACAATGCCACGGCAGCCCCAACAGTATCGTAAACGAGTTATTATATTGGGCGCGCAGATCGCTGTATGTTCTGTGTAAAACGGGTCCAAAGACTGCAAGTGTAGAAAGAGTGACAGAAAGCTTTGAAAAGAGTGATTTTAACTTGATCTGTACAACGTGCAAATCTTCGAACCAACATGTTACATCGAACAGCCAACGACCTGCGCTACCTCTCTATATCCATATTGTCCTTAAGATCATCAGTGACCCAATAACCCAAGTACTTGAACTTAGTCACCCATGCTACACAGCGAGCACCACAGCAAGCAATGTCACAGAGTGAGACACCGGGAACATCCGAATAGTTTATGGCACTCGCTTTAAACATAATAAGTTCGCTCTTCTTAATATTGTACTTTAGCCCATGGGACACTGCATAGGACTCACAAATAGCCACCAGTTTCCTCAAAGTGCCGATCTATGGGCTTAGCAGCGCCATGTCATCCGCATAACTAATATTGTTCAAACAAACGTTGTGAATATGACATCCTATTTTGGTGCTGCTAAGCTCACCGATTAGCCAGTTTATGTACAAATTGAAGAGGCGTGGTGAACTTAACCCCCGTGCCTCACCACGTACTCCAGCTCGTACACATCTGTCTGAGCCTCCGCCCATCTGACTTTATTCCATGGTGGTAGTACCAATAATTAAACAAGGATGTAATTTCATTCGGTAGTGTTGTATCACTCCGCAACGTACCTCGTACGACACCAGGTCGAACGCCTTTGACAGGTCCAAAAAAATATCAAAAACAGGTGTTTTTTCGGGAAGTATAATATTGAACAGTTTGCTTGAGGCACAGAATGGCACTTTCCGTGGATAAACCAAGTTAAAGCCAAATTGAGCGTCATGGAGTTCAACGTGTTTAGCCAACTGTGGATCAAGCAAACTGTCCAAGACCTTGCCGACTATCGTGGCCAACTAAATAGGCCTGTAATTGGACACGTCAGAAGCGTCCCCGTCCTGTCCTTAATAATCGGAACTACCACTGTACGCATAAGGTCCTGCGGCATATAACGGTGACTAAGACATAAGTTAAAAAGAAGAGCAAGAACCCTATACAGGTGTGGCTCCGCATACTTCAGGTACTCGACGCTAAGGCCGTCGTGGCCGGTCGATTTACCTCTTGTCATTTTCTTAATAACAGTAGCAACCTGTTTAACTGTAAACATTAGGGCAAGCTCACCAGACCCCGACAATTCCCCCTCATCGAACACCTGCCACCGGTCCTTTTGCAAGAAGGACTGAACTCTAAAATGTTTTTGAAAAAGGTTAGCAATACCTATCTTTCGATTCACTCAGACCCGCCATACTTGCAGGGAGACTCGGCTTGGCATTTAATTTGTTAGTGGACTTCCAAAACTTAGCAAACTCTTTTTTCGAATGACTTTTTGCCAAAATATCTAATTTTAATTGTCCTTCGTGTTTCGCGCATTTTCTCATGCATAGTCCCCTGAGTGGGTGCACCATGCAGTAGCTACGTTTGGTATTAAATACGAGCCTCTCGATAAGCATCGCTGACATATTTTTTCCAGCCTGTGACATGTTTTTGTCTCTGGATGCGATCACCGCCAACATATACAACGTGCCGCTACAATGGCGACATTAATTTAACACACATATACGGTTACGCGTATTCGTTTTATGGGTGTATTTTAATTTCATTATCCGTTATTATTTATTGAGTTATTTACAATTTTCTAAAATAGCATTTCGGAGCAACCTGTACTTAAACAACTGTAGCGCATAGGTCATTTGCCGGGGTCACGGATCATAACATCGCATCAATGAAATTTGCAAAAAGTAGGCTAATTGAAGGAAAGAGAGAGCCCTATGTGGGCAAGCGGCGCAGGCGACGCGCGCGCTCCCCGCACCCGCCCCCGCCCCGCGCTTTTTCTAACTCTAAATTCTTATTTCTACTTCTAGTGCTAGCCGTGGTCGTGTCCTTGACATACGTTTTTCGTTTCACAATCGTGCGCAAAAAATATCGCCGTGTGTGTTTTTGTGAATTTTTTCGCGAAAAAGACGCTTACCTATTGTTTTATTTATTTATTTTAGTGTAATTAGTCAAATTAAGATCCTGCGATAAAGACGCTTTGATTTGTTTTCGTTTCTTTTCTACCTAATAGGTACATTGCGATAAGGACGCTTTTATTTGTGTTATTAGTGCTTTTAAACAGTTGATCGTGATGTCAAATGCACATCCGAATTACACAGCAGCCGAATACGCGGACATGATCCTAATTTACGGGGAATGTGGTCAAAATGCCGCCCTTGCGATAAGGACCTATCGCGAGAGATATGGCCATTCGAGACGATGTCCTACTAATCCGCGAACTATTGTAGGAGCTCTTCAACGCATCCGCGAAAACCGGCCAGTGGATCCCAGGTCTCAACGCCCGGATCGACCGCCTACACGACTAAACCCAGTTCAGTTTGATGAAAGTGTGCTAGAATATTTTGAACATCAACCCAAATCTAGCCTCCGTCAATGCGCTAGGCATTTTCACGTCCATCAAAGATCCATCCATAGGATATTAAAGCGCGAAAAGTGGCACCCATTTAAATTTAGAAAAGTACATGCACTGCTATCGCGTGATCAATTAATTAGGGTTCATTATTGTCAGTGGTTACTAAATCAAATTGAAGAGGACAGTGACTTTCTTTCCCAAATTTGCTGGACTGATGAAAGCACATTTACCAGAAACGGCATGTGGAACCAGCATAATCTGCACCATTGGGCACCCCAAAACCAAAATCCGCGCGTTTGGCGCGAGTCAGCCCATCAATACAGATTTTCTTTGAATGTTTGGGCAGGTATTCACGGTGACGACATCATCGGACCCGTATTCATTGATGGCACTTTGACCGGAGAAAGATTCGTCAACCTGCTAAATGATACGGTATCAGAGTACACAGACAGCCTTAACGCTCACCGATACCAACGAATGTGGTACCAATTAGATGGCGCGCCGGCACATTCTGTTACTGCGGCCAGGCAGTGGCTAAATAATGCGTTTGGTGCACAGTGGATAGGGAGATTTGGACCTCGTAGGTGGCCAGCAAGATCGCCAGACCTCACACCGCTCGATTTTTTTCTCTGGGGCTTCATAAAAGACGATGTGTACGCGGAGAACATTGACTCCGTGGAAAAATTACGCCTTCGCATAACGAACGCGTTTGCGAAATTGAGGGAAATTGCTTTACGTGGAAATTTATTTTCAAAAGTGCGGGATAACATGAAACGCCGTTTAGCCCTGTGTATTCGCCAACGCGGTGGTCATATCGAAAATCTTAAAATTTAAAATAAAGGCATTTAAACCAAAGTAGTGATTGATTAGTGATGAATAGTGATGATAATGGTAATAACTAATAAGCAGAGAATGATAAGTGATTGATTACGCATCTCCGCGCTGCACTCGCACCGCGGTGCCGATGTAGGTACTTGTGCCGCGCGATTTCTTAGAAATTACGCCGTCAAAGGATCGGACCGATCGTAAAAGGCGCTTTGCGTGGTTGCCAGCGCGCGCGACGTTGCCGCTGCGAGTAGAACGTAAGCCAGCAGGAGTAAGTAGCTTCATGAATGAATCTTTTACACAGACTGATCCCCATTTTGGGTATTATTTTATTCTTTAGTTTGTTTGAAAATTTTAATTTTTCAATTAACGAATTATTTTATTTTGTTATATTTTTTATGATTACTGAGCACTAGCACTACCCGTGTGTTAAATTAATGTCGCCATTGTAGCGGCACGTTGTATATACTGGTCACCCTCTTTGAGAGGTGATACTATTTCCGAATACAAATTATTTATTAATATTATATGACCTACATTATTACACATTTTATGAGTACACGTGATAAATTGATCGGGAAAATCTATTAATTTTAGTTTATCATTGTAGTACTCATAATAATTATTAATTTGCTCACCGTTTCTTTCACCCAGTGTACTTTATTACTAAGAGAATTCTGAGCTGATAATTTCTGATTAATTTTAGTTAAAATTTACATTAAAATAAAACAGGATAGTGATCACACTGGTAAACCCCATAAATGAGACTCACGCTTTAGTAATAAAGTTTTTGGCTGCGCTTGTAATCAAACAATGATCTAACCAACGTCTCGAGCCGCTCGCTTGACAAACAAACGTATGTGTATCTTTTGGCAGGAACGCATAGTCTGCGCAAAACCATGTCTGCTTACTACAAACTGAAATAAGTTCATTAAATACCGCTAGCCAGGGTTGGCATTGAAATCCCCCAATATAATTACACACTCAATACTACTACTTTCAATTATAGCTATAAGCTCACTGAGAGTTTGTGTGAACAAAGTCAAATTGTCATTTTTACCGTTATCGTATACACTGAAAATATCAACATAGGACGGCTTTCGTATTCAACTTTTATCGAAACTAATCGATCACTGAAATACTTCACTGTTGATACAGATGGAAACACTGATCTGCTGGAGGATTCAGGTCTAGGCTATCGGTTACGAAGAGGTGGTCAGGTGATATCACACCTCCTTTACATAGATGATTTGAAACTCTATGCCCCCAACAATTTGCGACTGATGGAGCTACTGAAGGTAACGGAAACGTTCAGTAATACCATCAGGATGGAATTTGGTGTGGGCAAATGTGCAGTCATGCATGTAAAGCGAGGGGGGATTATGGAATCCATGGGAACCCAACTTTCGGATTCTATACACCATAGATCCTTCTCCTCAACCGAAACCTACAAGTATTTGGGTATGTTGGAAGCATTAGGCATCAATGCTGCTGACATGAAATAATCGTTGAGAGAGCGCTTCTATAGCCACCTGAATAAAGTGGTAAATAGTCTTTTATCAGGCGGAAACAAGGTGCGCGCTTTGAACGGTTGGGTCATGCCGGTTTTTATGTATACTTTTGGCATACTCAAATGGACTCAGGTGGAACTTGATGCTCTGGATAGGAAGGTCCATACTTTGCTGACAGCATATCGGATGCATCACCCTTGGTCATCTGTGATGAGACTGTACATCCCGCGAAAGTGTGGGGGTCGAGGTTACTTAAATACTAAAACCCTCCACAACCGCGAGATTTGCAGTCTCAGGGAATATTTCCTTCAAACTGACGTGGGGCTGCACCGAGATGTGGTCGCAGTGGACAAGGGCCTCACCCCGCTCTCCTTGGGAAAAGAGAACTGGCTCAAACCTGCAGTACTAGATGCTAACGATCGTAAGGAAGTATGGCACGACAAAGAGCTTCACGGACGCTTTTTCCGGGCCCTCCATGGACCTGATGTAGACTTTTTAGCGTCTGTTTTCTGGCTGCGCAACCTCCAGCAACCTCTTTGGGGAAACCGAAGGTTTTGTCTGTGCAATTATGGATGAAGTTATCATGACGAATAATTATCGGAAATACATTATCAAGGACGGTTGTAGCTGTAGCTGTTGTAGCTACTTTTGGTTTTCAAGAACCCCCTATTGAAACTAAGTTACGCGTTAAAGTGGCATATTGGAGTACAATAGGACTTAAAGAAGTAATCAGGTTAGGTTCCAAAAGGGCTGCAAAACGATCCCTTTAGCCACTACAGATGATATACTACTCATTTGGAAATAGAAGTGCCAGATGAGCGTAAGTTACCGCTGTACTGTACTGTTACTTCTAAATCAGTAACAATTAAAACCTGTTTTCAACTTTAAGTAACAATATCAACTTTCTGCAACCATAAGAAATAAAGTAGAAACGAAATACATTCATAAGCAACTACGAGTGATAGGAGGTACTCATATACAAATATGAGTACTGTTTGAAGCTATGAGTTTTATTAAACACTGTTAAACCACTCATTTGCAACTTAAAGCTATAAGATAAGTTACAAAATTGACTAATGTGCTACTTAGGAATCCACCTATTTATTTTTTAAATCTGTAACGCGGTTTTTTATAATAATATCATTGATGCTAAAGTGCGAGGCTACGCGCTCGTACCGCTACCCGTGGCCGCTCTCGGCAACCGAACGGCTATCATTGGGCCGGTGTTCCCCTGGCCAGCAGTTATGCGAGTGAGAAATCATATGATAGAGTAAGAGCGCAAAATTTTGCAAGCTGTGATGAATAAACATATCTAATTATTGAAATATGCAAGGTTTTTATTTATTAATAATATAATTTTGTAGATTGAGCTAGATTTTTCCAATATAAAGACCAGACCACTACTACCAGACTAGTCTCCAGATAAAGGTATTCCCAAATCAATTCGAATTTTTGGTTACCCTGCTCGAACATTGTATGTGATAACATAATTTTTGAGATTACACGCGTTGAATTCTGTTCCGAGCGTAAAACGATATATCATTCTAATGAGGGTAATATGCCGAATAAATGGATGTTCACACCGTTTGTTTTATTACATTTTTGATTTTGTTTCTGTTGTATATTTTAAGCTCCAAAAGCATAAATAATAACATGATTTTTGTGATACTGAAATTGGGAGTCGAAACTGTCTCTCCTTAATACAGATTACTCACTAATCTAGGCTAGAAGAGCAGTGATTCACCCAACAGTTCGTTGTACTTATACCATTTAATTAATAATGCATACCTAATGTGTAAGTCCCGGGTGCGCCAAAGTTCACCTAAATTTTCAACTCCGATAATTGGAAATCCGAAAATGTTCTTCCTCACATTTTTCATCCTAACAATCACAATTCCTAACTACTCTGTCTCTAATGTTCATAATTCCGAAGCGTTCAACTTCATAATGTCAGTAGCAATAAACATTTATTATACTTTCATTTGTTTTCCTATATTTTCTCAACATAACCATCTTTTACACTATTATTCAAAATCATATCTTTTTTGTTTAGATTTCTTTTTATTTATAATAATCAGTATTATACACATTAATATTGCGTAACTTTATTTTCACATAAGATATAAGAATAATAGTACCACGGTACAAGTAGTTAAATACATGTATTATTTGTTTCAAGTTCAAGTTTGTTGGCATATTAGCACGTATACTTGAGGAAGTGCTTGCTTCGCACTCACTAAATATATGAATTGGTTTTTTGTTTTTATTAGTTAAAGCATTTTCTTTAATTTTATTTATAGCGGTGTGTACCTGCAAAGATATCCATAGGTTAGGTTAGGTTAAAAAAAAAAAAAAAAAAAAAAAAAAAAAAAAAAAAAAAAAAAAAAAAACCAAAAAAAGTTAGGACTGTGACCAACTACGCGCGAGCCGAGCGAGCAAAGCGAGCGGTGCCGTGGCAGCGGCCGGCGAGCTCTACCTCGAAATTGGTCGCGAAATTTTTCTAAGTAAATGTTTCTTTCTGAGTATGAGTGAAAATATTATGGTAATTATGTTTAGGGATAAAAGCGTTATGATAAAAACAGTAGGAGTTTAAATATATTTACATTAATGATATACACATCAACACGGTCTAGGGATATTTTTAAAAAAGCGAATTACTATCAATGTGTTAATTATTTATATGACATGTATATATTTAAAAGATACGTTATTTAATATTCTACCATTTTTTAATAATGGTTATGGTACTTAGATTAAAATTTCGGGATTTTATGGAAAAAAAATGAAGCATAGACGGAAACCGTATATGAATTAACTTTTAATTTGTGAGTAAAAACTGAAAAAAATAGAAAAATCATTTAATTTGTGTTTATAAACTTGAAGTTAGTAGTCTGAGAAAGTGCCTATGATGTTCATAACACATCGGCAACGATTCGGCATGCTCAGAACAAGGTTGTCAATGTCTTGCTGCGGTATATTGTCCAATGTCCTTCTGAGGTGCGCAAAAAGTTGATCTTCTGTAGCCAGATTTTCAGGAACTTCCTTCAGAGCTCTTCTTTGCAGCATATCCCACGCATGCTCAATGGGATTTAGATCTGGCGATTGAGCAGGCCAGTCTAAGGCCCTAACATTGTGTGTATGTAACCAAGCTGCTACCGTTCTCGCCGTGTGTGCCCGGGCATTGTCGTGCATGAGCAGGAAATCTTGCCCCATTTGTGTTCTGTGGGGCAAGATTACGGGCCCTAGCACCTGTTGGACGTATCGTTCTGCCGTCATATTGCCCCGCACCCAAACGAGATCCGTCCGTCCTCCAAGACGAATTCCTGCCCAAACCATAATTGTTCCTCCTTGGTATGGGTGAACTTCCTGAGGGTTCTGAAGACGGCTCCATCGTCCAGGAACTCGCCAAACACGCGTCCGTCGTGAATCTGGATGGAAGCCGAACCTGGATTCATCCGTGAACAGCACATTGGACCATTGCTCACGGCCCCAGTCCACGTGGTTCCGAACCCATTCTAATCGTCATCCACGATTGCCTCTCCGTAAAGCTGGGACCCGGAGTGGTCTACGAGAGCGTAGATTGCTTTCATGCAGTCGCCTTCTTACAGTTTGGTCACTTACAAGCACTTGGTGTTCCACTCACAGCCTTTGGACCAATTGAGTCGCCATTGCATTTGGTTGAGCTCCCGCAGTAATTTGCAAAAATCGGTCTTGTCTGGGGGTAGTGATGCGACTTGGCCCCCGGTGCCTCTCCGCTACTTGACCTGTGGCACGATAGCGTGTCCACAATCTTGAAATTACATTTTGGTGGGTCCCTATGGCCTCAGCAACATTACGCTGAACAGACCCAGCTTCCAGCATTCCCACAGCTCGTAACATCTCCGCCCTCGTCAAATGTTGGCGTTGCATGGCTACAATACCTCAATTTTAACTTTATCTTTCGTTTAAAAATGAAAAAAATCTGTAACTAAACGTAATTAGTATTGTTTTCTAAATTTCGCACAAATGAAAATTCCCTCTCCTACACATCAAGACATTTTTATGCCACCGAAACAAAAGAATTTTCAAAAATTTGAATTTGGAATTAGTCTGAGATAAATTACAAACAAATCGGTGTATAAAAGATTCCAATGCGGCCAGTACTTTTCGAGTTATTTAATTGAGTATGAAATATCCCTAGACCGTGTTGATGTGTGTATTATTAATTACAATTATCGGAAACATGAGTGTTATGAGCATCGCCGGTAGCATTACAAATAGTATGAATGAAAACTTTAGGATAAAAATTTTTAGGAACAGTGATCATTCGGATTACAAATCATTAGGAAGATCAATTTCGGGTAAATAACTTTAGTTGAGCCAATATGGACCCAGTTAAAAGAAACACGAGTAATGTTCATTGAATACAATATTATATTCGATATAAAGTTAGGCTAGGTCACGGGAAGGTTTGGCTCGGGAGGAGGTACGGCTCCCTGTCGTTTCGGGTGACGCAGGTGCTCTCGGGGCATGGTTACTACAAAAAAAAAAACAAAATGAAAATATTTTATTTCACACAACCACCAACATGGTCATTTATGAAACGTCAGACCCCCAACAAACAACACATCAGAAAATTTGAAAGATTACTTGTTACGATTTGGAGAAGGAAGCCTGCATTTGAGGATTGCAGTAGCACAATTAGTAATGCATTTAAATAACCTCGTCCTTTAGCGTAGTGATGGGTTTGTGTAAGATCAGGAAGCATGTGCATTCGCAGCACAAGGCATAAATTTAAACTAATAGTCAAGTTATTCAGCTTCGACGGTGAAGCAACCCTACCTAGACAATACTGATGTGGTTGCGGCTGCCGGACTGAGAGATTAATATTTTTGCGATGACCACGAATATATTTACTTTATCCTATAAAGGACCAAGTTTCTTTTACTTGCTTTGCTTAAAAAAAACAACTGACTTTCAAAAACTAAAACACCGAAAGTGCAAAATAACTTTCGTTTCGGAATTCGGTGGTAAAACAATGCATAAAACATTTTAAATAAGTAGGTAGTACAGAGTTCAATTAATCGAATTATACTTATTTATCCCACTTTACCCTTGTTCACCCCATTGAAGGTCGCTGAACGAGACACAATAGAAGTCATGTTGTTATTACGTCTGAGGGCGTTAAGTGTTAATGCAAATGAATCATTATGTTTCTAACAAAACTTATTTGAATTAAGTTATTATGTGAAAATATACTACTATATATTCAACTAAAACTGTTGCGTATACAGACAATGTTAATTTGTAAACGTAACAGAGCAAAGCGGGCAAAGTGTTATTGGTTTTTTCCATCAGGTATTTCTCAGCAGCAGGGCGGAGTGTGGGTTTGTGCCCGGTTGATGGCAATAGGCTCGCTGCCATGGGATAAATGGGACTTAAACATAATCTGGCGAAATGTCGGTGAACACCGGTATTGAGACGGAGGAAATCGTGCGGAGTAAAAATGTACTAAATAGTCATCCATCATGTCGATATTTTCAAAATCAATTGGTGTCTCTAGTTTTATAATGACACAAAGTCATTTAAATATGCCTCTGTGAAGGTATAATTCACTTCAATTTCATTTAATTGGTGCCATAAATTACCTGTTAAATGATAATTGCAGATGCGACAATCTGCTGGGTCATAGAATTTAAAATCAGTAAAAAGTCTTATTCTTATAGATAATGACACTACAGGTCTTTCAGTATTGTGACAATCTTAAAAAAAAACAGCGGGCCTGCATGTCTGATGCTCTCCCCTACAGACAAAAAACTATTGTCGGAACTTATTGAGGGAGGGACGGAGAAGATTCGTTCGAAACTTAGATTGTGTCTCTGTCTTAACATTGCTAATGAGCTACAAACAAATTATTATATGGGTTAAGTTAATACAGTTTTTCCTATAGGTCAACGACTTATTTTTATCTATTTATTATTTTGTTTGTAACTAGCAATCGCAATTCTAATTATGATATTATTATAAAATATATATTAAAAAATATAACTTAATGCTATTTATTATTAAGAGAAGTATGAGTTAAGACCTAAGTAAGTAATAAATTCACTTCATGTAGATATTATTGTAATCGATTTGCAAGTGCAATTTCGTATCGATATTATTTTATTTTAGTATTGGCAACATTTCTAATTGAAATTGTAGCTATGAAATGTGTTGATGAATTGAATAACTATTTAAAATGACTATAAAACGGTGTGCTTCTACAGATTTTATTTATATTTATTGAATAGTATAATGGCAACATTTATATTTTTAATATAACAGTGAGAAAAACACCGACGTATCCTTCTATAAAAACGCCTCTCCCAACTCACACAAAGGAAATACAGTCGACCCCTGACCAGGATTCTCATGTATTGACCGATTACGATACATCTTACGAAATTGACGCCACACCGAATAAACTCTCAAAAAGTGTAGACGGTACTACAACTAATATGTCTTCTATGGCCGAGATGCAAGATACAATAGCCCAACTGACTATAAAACTAGAAAGCACGGAAAATGAGTTAGAAAATACGATATTAGAAAACAATGATTTAAAAAGGCAAGTGAACAAGCTGGCTCAAGAAATTAATGTCTTAAAGTCGTTATGTCATTCTTCTACAAGCAAAGAAAGCAGTCCTCTAAGCAATGACAAAAAGAAAAGACGCTCTCGTTTAAGTCAAATTGCGTCGTCTACTCCCTCCTCGCCGAAACTTACTACAGATGCTGAACTTAATAATAACTTTATATATTTACATCTGCAACAAAATATCTCAGCCTTACAAAGGGATCTGCAAATCGCAGAAAATGAGATACAAACTCTAAATATACACATAGAGGTGTTGAAGCAATCTCTTAGGACTACACCAAAAGCAGAGCAGATTTTTTCAGCCAATACCAGTACAATAAACCCAGTTGCCTCAGACCTAAAAAAACACATATCTGGAAAAACAATAAGGATATTTGGTGCCCAACAATGCGTCGGTCTGTCTGCTGCCCTTATGCAATCAAGAAAGACTACACAATATGAAAAGTTTGGAGTCCTCGCCCATACGATGCCAAACGCACAGAGCGACACAATAGCAAAAAGCTGTATCAACATAAACCTACGACCAGGTGATAAAATTGTAGTATCTTTAGGTGAAAATGACTTTAATATGGGACATGTATTATCTCAGTTAAAAAATATATTACAGACATTTTATAAGAATAGTATAATAATATTAAACGTTTTAAAAAGTAGCCATTTAGATGTCGAGAAAATGAATAATCGTATCAAAAACATTTGTAAACATTATAAAAATTGTCATTTCATTAATACCATACACCACAACGTATCTGACATTTGCAAAACTATAAATTACATATTGGATTGTGAATATTATAACCAAAAATATCTAAATCCAGTCGAGCTCAGGAAACATATCGCGAGTAGCAAATCAAGTTCTTTGCCCAAAAGGGAGACAAACGTACCCAAAAAAGGAACTATTCCCTTTTATTTTAGAAATAGCAATAGTAGTGGAACTGAACAAAACGTAAACTCTCAAATTCCTTCTGAAGTGCACAAAAAAGGTACTATACCATACTATTTTCCCACACTTACAAAGAACGATACATTTTTTCGCACCTAAGAACACAACACCTACATCACACAAATTTAGGATACTCCACCAAAACATTGCAAGTGCTTTATCTAAACAGGAACTATTGGAGTTAACATTACAGGAAATGCGTGACTTACATAATGACCCCCATGTGATTTGCCTCTCCGAAACAATTATTAAAAAAGGTCATGAGAACTATCTCAAGCTATCGGATTTTGAAATGGCTACAAACTTTAGCAGAGAAAAACACAGAGGTGGTACTTGCATTCTAGTCAAAAAAGGTATACGCTACAAAGAATTACAGTTTATAAAAACACATGCGTCGGTAAATACGTTTGAGGCATGTGGCATAGAGTTAGAAAATAAGAAATTAGTTATTATTTGCTTATACCGTACACCTCAATCCGATCCAAATAAATTTCTAACTAAGTTAGATAGTATGTTACATGATTTATACAAGAAATATAAATCTAGGACACGTATAGTCTTAACAGGTGACTTTAATATTAATACCTTGAAAAGAACCAAAATCGCTAGAGAATTTCAAGACTTAGCAAACGTTCACAATTTAAAAATTCATATTGAGGTAGCTACTCGAAAAATTTCTTGTATAGACCATATTTTGAGTAACGTACATAATGCAATCCCGGCAGTGCTACCACTTCATCTCTCTGATCACGATACAGCACAAATGTTAAGCTTCCCTTTAACGCTTCAAACAACAACAGCCGCAATATACCATATCTACAAAAGAGACTACAGTCTAGATAATACGCGTAAATTCCGTGAATGCTTACAAAGTCTAACCTGGGCAGATATTTACATTGAAAGCGATGCAAATACAGCATTCAGCGCTTTCCATGAATTAATATGTTTATTTTATAATCTCTGTTTTCCGAAAGTTAGAATAAAAATAAATTTGAACACTAAAATAAAGCGAACGTGGATAAGTAATGGTCTTAAACAGAGTTCTAAAACGAAGCGCTTTTTACGATATCAATATTACAAGAATAAAAATGTAATAAATAGGACTAGATATACCTCATATTCAAAACTACTACAAAAGTGTATCCACAATGCTAAACGAAATGCTAATATAAAGTTTATGAATAATAATGACAATAAATGTAAAGCCGCATGGACGGTCATAAGAAATGAAATACACACGAACCCCAAAAACAACATTGACCACATTAAAATTGACAAAACCATACTTACCAAACCAGCAGAAATAGCCACTGCCTTCAACAGACATTTTACAAATTATATTCCTACTCATAATTGTACAAATAGCTGCCGCAGTGATACCCTAACTGCTAACTCGATGTTTCTCACACCTATATCCGAAAATGAGATAAGGAAACAGATACTATCGTTGAAAAATACCAACTCTGAAGGCTATGATGAACTTACCACCCGAATTATTAAGACATGTGTCAATGATTTAAGTGGGGTGTTGACGTATCTTATTAACCTGTCCTTCTCACAAGGTGTGTTCCCTAACGCTTTAAAAATATCTGTTGTCAAACCAATATTTAAAAAGGGTGAAAAATGTGACATGAATAATTATCGCCCCATAACAATAATACGCATCATGTCAAAAATCTATGAGAAATGATTAAGAGGAATGATTCAGAGAATAGTAAACTACTGTGAGAAATTTAACATTATAAAAAAAGAGCAATTCGGCTTTCAGAAACATAAGTCCACATCCCTAGCCATCTTTTCACTTTTGAAAGTAGTATTGAACAATATTAACAACAAACAACTAACGACAGGGCTATTCTTTGATCTGTCAAAGGCATTTGATCTGGTTACACATGAAATTTTATTAATAAAACTATAGGCTATCGGTATTAGAGGTCTGCCACTCCAGTGGATATCGTCGTACTTAACTAACAGACAACAGAGAGTCACTGTCACTAAACTTAATGAAAGTAGGGACATGACAGAATATTCATCTGAATACATAAGTGTAAAACGCGGCGTCCCCCAGGGTAGCATATTGGGCCCTATCTTATTTCTACTCTATATAAACGACCTAGTTAATGTAACCAATCATAAATGCTTTCTTTTTGCCGATGACATTTCCATAATTGTCACTAGCGATAAAAAATATAAATCCATAGCGGGTCATGAAGCGGACATAAATAATACAATAGACAATATAATTAACTGGTTAAATTATAATAATTTATCTATTAATCTTAATAAATCAGTATATATACAATTTAATCAATCTTATAATAATACATTTAATTTTAAAATGGACATACCGAAAATTATACAAGTGACACAAACTAAGTTTTTAGGAGTAGTAATTGACGAACATTTGGACTGGAAAGCACAGGTTGATGCTCTAGGCAATAAAATAAATAAATTTGTCTATGCTCTGAGACAAATAAAAAAAGTCACTAATATAAAAACGGCTGTGATGTCATACCACGCTTATGTTGAGTCCTCACTACGGTATGGATTTATAATGTGGGGAAATAGTACTGACCACAATAGAGCATTTGTCGCCCAGAAAAAATGTTTACGAGCTCTATACGAGATTCCATGTGACGAATCGTGTCAACCTATATTTAAAGAGCTTGGTTTGCTACCGTTTCCTTCATTATATATATATGAAGCATGCATGTTCGTTCAAAAACACAAAGAACTATTTAAAACAGCGGAGGAAATAAGCTCTCGAAGTAGGCGAGACCAATACAGACTTGTGCTGGATGTACTGCCTCGATCAGCGAAATATAATAAAAACTCTCTGGTTATGTGTGTACGTCTCTATAATAAATTACCAAAAATGTTTAAAACGTTAAATTGTACGTTATTTAAAACCCAATTATATAAATGGCTTAATAATAATAATTTCTATGGTATTAATTAATTTTTTAATATGAAATCTATGTAATGTATTTCAATTTCATAATGTATTTTTAGTAAGTAAGTTTGCACGCTTTAGTTTTAAGCAAAACATGTTTGATCTATATTTTCTAATACCACCTTTTATACCATGTTTTATGCAAATAAAAAATATCTTATCTTATCTTATCTAATAATTTATTATGGTAACCTTTTTAAGTATAATTTATGGCAACATACTTCTCGCCGAATCTGGTAAAAGGGAACATCTCCATCTTGAGTATTTAAAATAAAACAAGTAATAAAAATGATTACAACCTTTTATTTCGCTCCAATCCACTGCCTGAAATAACGCGAAAAGGTTATGGGCCCAGGCGCCCGGAGCGAAATAAATAGAAATCATTGCGGTTGTCACTGTGGTAAAACAGTTGTACTCGTACTGCTGTTAAGCAGGCGTCAAAATGGACGGTGTGGGCGAAGTCGACATGTTCGTGGCTTCAAGCAATCGTACGTTGCTGGAGAGTGCCGGTAATTGGCATACCTGGAAATTTCAAGTAAAGGTAATATTGAAGGCGGTAAATGTCTTTAAGCTTGTGGATGGGACGTCCAAGTGCCCGGAAAGTGATTAAGCAAAAATCACCACGTGGGAAAGGCTGGATGCGAAAGCCCTATGAATAATTGTTGCGAGATTGGGCAATACAGCAATGCTTTAAGTACAGAATTACGAATCCGCAAAATAAATTTGGGACAAACTAAAAACGATTTACGAGCAGAAATCAGATGTGTCACTGCACATTTTACAACAACGCTTTTTCGAAGAAAAATATTCGAGTTCCGAATCCATATCAATATTTATTGCTAAAATAGAAACAATCGTGTCACAGATACGTCAAGAAAAAGGTGAGTTAGCTGAAAATATGATTATAACCAAAATCGTCAGTTCGGTGGGAGAAAAATTTCGCCATTTTGTGTCTGCATGGGACTCTGTGCCTGTTGAAAAACGAAACCTATCTGAACTGACAGCCAGGCTCTTAATAGAAGAGCAGAGAAATAAAATGTTCGAGGAAGGAGAGCAAGCTAATACTACGGCGTTCAAAACTGATACAAGAAAAGACTCGAGAAAATGTTTTAATTGCTGTAAAGTAGGACATTATAAACGGGAATGCAAAGTGAAAATGGATCAAAGCAAAAAGGATGATAAAACTGAAAATATTCCATTATGTAAACAGTGTAAAAAACGGGGACATACTAAAACACAGTGTTGGTTCAACTAAGACAGTAAAAATAAGCCAGAGAAAGAAAATAAACAAAACGCGTTTGTTATGTCAGTGCTTGGACTAACCTCAAAAAGTGTAAACAATGATAAACAAAGCAGTCATAATTGGTTCTAAGATAGTGGTGCTTCTGAGCATATGTGCTTCACAATAGACAGTTTTACAAACTATAAAAAGTTGCTAGTACCGAAAGATGGGGTTATTGGTGATGGGACAATAATAAAAGCATTAGGGTATGGTGACATTGACCTTGAAGCATATGACAGTGATCAATGGATTAAAACGTCAATCAAAAATGTGTTGCATGTGCCGAACCTCAAGATTAACTTATTTTCCATGAGTGCTGCCCTGGATAAAGGATACAAACTTGCGTCAAATGCTGCTGAGTGGCAGTTTATCAGAAACAACAGTGTTCATGCTCCAGCAAAGAGACAAGGTAAAATGTACATAATGTTATTCAGAAAACCAGATACTGTAGCCATGGTTCGAAAAGTAATGTCAGATCTAAGGGAGTGGCATTCCAAACTTGGTCACCAAGACATAAATCAAGTATCTGTACATGTTTCTGAACAAAAACGGTTAAAGTTTGGTAGCAAAGCTGAAATTCGCTATTTTATTGGATATGGAGAAAATACAAAAGGATGCAGAATATACTTACCTGAAAGGAAAAAAGTGGAGATTAAGCGAGACATAGTATTTATAAAACAGTCTGAAGAAAACACAGAGACAGACAGAAGAAAACAACAGGAATGTCATGCAGGTTTGGACATTCAAGAAGACCAAGAACAAGTTTCAGAAGAAGAGAACAGTCAGTATGAAGATACTGTGAATCCAGACGTAATAAAAAGTGAAAATGAACATAACTCTATTCATTATTTTGATGAGCAGTCAATATTAGAAGAAGAGGTAGGAGAAAATGAAACTTCACAAGAAAATTCAGGACAACCAGAAGAGGTAACACAGAAAGACCAAGCTGGTTCAAGGACTATGTACAAGGAGAAGAGTCAGAAGTAAATGCTGTGAAAAAAGTTACTGCTGTGATGAACCTACTTCCTACAAAGAAGCTATGAAAAGACCTGATAAAAGTAAATGGGAAGAAGCCATGAATAAAGAGCTGAAAACGTTAGAGGAAAATATACATGGGAGGAGGTTGCAGAAGTTCCAGATGGAGAAGACATAGTAAGCAGCAAGTGGGTGTTTAAAGTCCAGCAAACAGAAGGAAAATCTATCTATAAGGCTTGCTTAGTAGCCCGAGGTTTCGAGCAGAAGTACTGTGATGACCAGACATACTCACCTGTTGCCAAGTTAACAACCTTCAAAGTCATGATGGCCGTGGCTACCCAGAAGAGACAACCAGTGTACCAAATGGATGCTACGGGTGCTTTCCTCTATGGAGACATTAATGAAACAGTTTTTATGAGATTACCAGATAGTAAGATTTGTAAATTAAAAAGTCAATCTATGGTTTAAAAAAATCTCCTAAATATTGGAATGCTAAGTTCAATAATTTCATGTCAATTGTAAATTTTGTAAGATCAAAGAATGACCCATGTTTATAGTTCAAACATATTGATAATTATTACATTTAAGAGCTATTATTTGTAGATGACTTATTGTATTTTGGAAGTAATAAAAAGCAAATAAGTAAGATGCTACATGATTCGAGCCTATTTTTGTCTTTCTATCATGCGTTCAATAAAACAGTTTTCCTTACAAATAAATAATTTTTCACCTGTAAAGAGAAAATGTTTATTAAACAGAAATATGTAAAATTGTAGGTACAATTTTACAATTTTGTCAGTTTTCCGCCATGGTGGAAAAGTTAAGTAACTTGTATTCTTTATTAAACTGAAACTTGTAGATTTGTAACTTGTAAAATACAATTTCAAGTTACAATTTGTAACGTTTATTAAACAGGCGCTCGACAGAGTCTATAACATAACGCTTGACCAGAGTAAAAGCAGAGTTTGTTTCTGTCGATTAAAGGCTTGTAATAGTTCAGCTGAAATTCATATTTCACCCCACTTCCCCGCGCCTTGTATCTTTCTATCCCGTTCGCACTGTCAAATTGATTCGGTTAGGGTGAACTGAACTATTGTTGGAAGTAAGCTAAAACTAAAATGATTAAACTTATCATTAATATATTACATAAGTATAAAAATTTGCTTTCACAATGTATGTACAGTGTATATAAAATTATAGCCTTTTAAATGGGCAGGTAAATAAGTATAACAAAAAAAAAAAACATGAGAGGCCTTCATCTTTTGTATAGAAACAACGACAAAATTAAATGGCGATGGATTTGTGGCCAGTTCCGACGTCTATACCGCCACAAACGAACTACGCAAGACATGTGACTGACATCAAAATCCTACATCACGGAAGCAAAGTTTACTGCGAAATCTGCAATATACCGTATTAATTTTCAATGACCAACCAAAGAAAATTGCTCTGCCGCCATACATTGTCATCCTAAAACAGCGACAGCCAAATAAAATTACTTGTCTTTTTGCTGATTTTTTTGCCAAAAAATAGGCCAGCCCTCTGGTCACGTGAAGAGTCGACCAACCGCTTGGCGATTTCTCGAAAAATTATCTGGGCACTCGGACCGCATGGCCCTAGGTTTTAAGTCCAATACGGCTGGAACATATACGTCCCAATAAGATTGGAGTATTTGCACCGTTTGAGGTTTTACGCACCTGCAGTAGCCGCTCCAGCACAGCCCGCCGTGCTAGGAAGATGGGATGGCGCAAGGGAGTCAACATAACATGTTAATGAAATGAAATTGAACTGTATTTTTTATTTTTAATAATAATTTAAAATACAATTTTTATATTATTATTGGACTATGATGCCACGGAACAGCTACTGATTGTTCCCTCATAATGTTTAATAATTTCGTGTTTTTGACGGTAACAAACCCTACACACTCACACTCACAATAATTCTACCTCTCCTTACATTTCACATGCATACTACACATACATTACACTATACCTAATTTTTTTTTTAATTCATTTTTTTTTTCTGTTTAGTTAATTTAAACATGTCTGTTTTTATTTTCCCTTCATCAATATTTAATTTGTCTAGAGTTTTAAAATTTTCCATGATGATTTTGATTTGATGTTAATTATATTTAATTCGGGGTGATAGCCTGGTGATCCGTCACACAGGGTATCCTGGTATGGACGCCAGTCTCTCACAAAGGATCATATTATGTGTATTGTTGTCTCTATGTTTATAAATATGTGAACCTTTGTGAAGAGGGAAAATAAAAATACATTTTTATTATATTTTTATGTGAGTTACATATCTCGGGATCATGGGGTCCCGGACCTTTGGAATGCGTACGAGGGGCCGAGGCCAACTCGCAGAGGCCCCTTAGAAAATTTTAAATGGAATAGGGCACCTACCGACGATTATCCCTGTATGCACTGTGCAAGTACACCCAAGGACAACCCGCGGTTGGTGTCGGACTATTGCAGGATATGGAAACAAAGATATTGGACTACTGATTTGGGTACCTCAATTGGACTGGTTATCTAGGACTATAGAAAGACTATGGCCCCTGCCCGACAAATATTTTATATAAAATACAAAGATAAAATGGCAGGGGGTGACTTGCATACTCAATGATGGGCCCTCGAAAACGGTCGCTAGCACATAGTGTCGTAGCGACTAGGGGGTAACATGTCCTGAGGTGCTTATGAGGAGTGGAGAGGTATCCCACGGTAATCAGGACAAACCAGGAAGTACGGTCAAGATCCCTACCAGCATCTTGCTGGAATACTTCCTTCCTCCGAGCACGTTTGCTCTTGCGAATCTCCACACAAGCGGGCCAATAAAGGCAAGAAAGAGGTGGGCCCACAACAACAACAACAACAATGAACAATGGTTCACTCCAGCCGGCCAATAAAGGCAAGCCACAGGTGAAGAACAAGACTATTATTATTTTATTATTATGTCGTTTATTTATTAACATACTTATTTATATACATTTATAAATATTTTTAAAAAATATTAAAAAATATAAAAAAATAGTTGTCCGCTGGTATCGGGAGCAGGGTCTAAGCTACCGGTGGTTAAGGCTCCAGAGACAGGAACCTCACGATGCGAGCCGTATCGAGGAGTAACACATAACATAACATAACATCAAGCCTGTATTCCCCGAAGTGTTAGGCAGAGGTGTATACCACCATATAGTACACCCACATTTCGCCAGTTATGTTGAAGTCCCATGTAATAGGGGGCGAGCCTATTGCCATCAACCGGGCACAAATTCAGACTCCGGGCTGCTAACGAGAAATTCCAGATGGAAAAACCCAATAACACTGCCCGACCCGGGAATCGAACCCGTCGTCGAAGGACGTCATGCTCAGCAGTAGCGCTTGCGACCACTAGACCATCGAGGCAGTACTGCCTTCTGAACCGGGCCCTTGACCCAACCGCCTAACGAGAGCCTCGAGAGAAGTTGATCGAGGCTTTCGGCCATCAGGCCATTGGCCGATACGACAATCAGCATAATGACAGCTGAGCCTAAATTCCACATGTCAACAACCTCGTGTGCTAAGTGGAGATATTTAATTTGTTTCTCTTTCTCAGCTTTTACGAAGTTCTCGTCATGCGGAATGGTAATAACGATCTATCACCACTATATCAGGCTTATTGGCGACAATAGTCCCGTCAGTAATGATAGACCAATCCCAGTACAACGTAATATGGTATGTTTTTTCATTTCAAAGCAAGTTGCTGGTGAATAATCCTGGCTACTTGATTATGCATTTGCAAGTACTCGCCATTAGCCAGACGAGAACAACCAGAGATAATATGTCTGATGGACTCACCCGGACGATGGCATACCCGACACAAGTCAACCGTCCCGTCTTTCATAATATGTCTCCGGTAGTTATTCGTCAAGATAACTTCGTCCATAATTGCACAGACGAAACCTTCAGTTTCCCCGAAAAGGTCACTAAAACGTAGCCAGGATACGGACGCAAAAAAATCTACACCGTGCTCATGAAGAGCCCGATAGAAGAATCCGTGTAGCTCCTTGCTTTGCCATACCTCCTTGCGGTCATCAGTAGTAAGTACCACAGGCTTGCGCCAGTTCTCTTTAGCCATGGAGAGCGGGGTGAGTCCCTTGTCCACTGCAACCACATTACGGTGCATACCATAGGAAGAGGTGGGAGCTCTGTTCCTCGTCATTGTTCACTCCAGCCGGCTAATAAAAGCAAGCCAGAGGTAAGGAACAAGAGTTCTCCCGGGAGATAGGGTACGTGGGGTCGCTACTACCCAACAGCTCGCCACATGCTGCCCTTTTAAATTCAATTGTATTTTAGGCTGATCTATACAGATTAAAAGTTATTAAAATTACGGGATTTTCCCCCCAGGTGGACCACGACTTTACATGCTTTTGGAGGCACTGGGGTATTACAACAACTTCTAGTTCTAATCTCCGGCTGTTTTGTAACATTCATTAAGTTTAAATTTATGTTTAGTGTAAATTTGTTAAAAATCTTATCCTCGAACCTTTCTCCAAACCATTCTCTAAAAAATAAAATGATGAAAGTATCTATGTAAACCAAAAAGTTTTTTTCTGAATATGCTGGAGACACTGTAAAATATTGGTGACTCTCGAAAATAGGTACATTCACCTGCCTAAATATTTGACAAGTTTTTGACATTGACATGAAATTATGATATTGAACCCTTTTATATGTGTTTTTATAAATGAAAACTACAACATTTGGAAAAAATAAAAATACTGATGGCTTATTTTTACACGTAAATTTCATTTAACATTAATACATAATTTCTTCAGAATATAAAACGTTGTCAATCGGGTAATTTGAGTGCAAGCGAAGTGACACAGGTTCCCCGTTCGATAGCCGAAGCGGTACTGACCACGGTGCTGTAGCTTGCAACAAAAGTATGGGAATCATATCCGACCAGTTTAAGTAGGCTTCTGCTTTTGGAGACACACTACTCAATTCTATAGATTTTTAATTTATTAGTAGAGTAATATCAAAGATGAATTTTCTTATTGGTAGATGGCGCTGTTCTCAAATGTTCATGGGTTTCGTCTAAACCACAGACTACATAGAGATACTATGTATAAATATGTTTAAACACAATATGTTCCATTTTAATCAGATTTTCTTAAAATAACAACATTTGTTTTTTACAAATAAATATATTTAAGGAGTGGAAACACCTTTTATTGTGCTAACATACAACGTTTGTTTAAATGGATAAAATCATCTAATAACGCAACATACATTTTTGAAACTGTTTTAAGTCTAAATGGAAAAAAGGAACGCAACTCGCGTAATTGTCAAAATATGTTGTAATTGTAATTTATTTTATTCCGAATTGAATTTATGGATGCGGTTCGATTAATTTCTGGATTATTCTTGACGACTTTGCTTGTATGGACATTTAGGATTCTGCTTCTATCCATTGACCTGGAAAGGTATTGGATACCGGGAACCGACAACTTCGCTAAATCGGAACGACCCCTGCACGAAAATCTGGACTGTGTACTTGTTTGTGAAACGCACCGATATTGTGTTGTATAAAAATATGAACGCGAGCAAGTGTTGTGTGCTGATCTGCAAAAATTCAAGAGTTGGCCTTCAAATATTGTAAAAAAATATTGAAGAAGAAATAAAGTAGGTATTTGACATTGGATTTAATGTTTTATTTTTGGTTAAAAACTACTACCTAACTAAAATGGAAGGAAATAGGACAGCGCATACTGCAGATTTCAAACTATTATAGCTTTATGAAGCATTATATGTATACGTATAGCTAGTAGCTATACGTACCTATATATTGCTTCATGGAGTGTTGTTTTTAGTTGTTGCTAGAGGGCGCCAGCGCCTTGAAATGTTCGAGTGACGTCTCTATCTCCCTATATAAAATGTACTCTGTGGTACTGACAAGTACTGAATCGGGGTCCTGTCGGGGGCCCGGCGGCAGGGCGGTCCAAGTTTTGAGTGGTTATAAAACTTGATATTTGCCATCTCATCTTTTTACGGTTAATATAACGTTGAAAAAATAAAAAAGAACAGATGGTATCTGCTTTAGGCATAAATCGATTAGCCTGCAAAGTTTCATGACCTAATTTGAAAATTTTCATTGAATATTATCCATTTATTGTACGGTTCAGAGGTAAATTTGAGATTCCTTTGTATCCAGAAAATTGTATGCAATCGTGTATTTGAAACAGATAGTACTTAGTAGAAGCCCTTATCTGTACTGCATATTAATTTGAAAGTGAATACTACAGTACTGTTGAAACTACAGCCATTCATATTAATACAATTTTCGCAATCTGAGGTAGTACAAGCCCTTAAGCAGTGAACACAAATTTAGAAACTATCGCGCGTTCCGGATAGTTGTATCATGTATCTACAGTGTGTGATTCGCTAGTGTGATTTATTTGTTTCTAAATTATGATTTGATTTGAACTGCAAACGGTTTTTCTATTGCGCACTAACCAACACTTCCCATAGTACGCCCACACTAGTTAAAATATGGCTGATTATAATGAGAGTGACATACCTTCTTCGTCATATGTATAAAATTTATCAATGCCAATGTGCAGGTATGTAAAGGTCCGGATATAATCTTGGTCAAATAATTTGAGGACTATGTAGGTTAGTGTCTGAAATGGTCTTTTGAGAAAAGAACCTTTGATTTGGATTTGAGTGGACCGGTCCAGTCAGTGCACACATTTGTCAGTAATTATGTAGCTCAACTCAGAACTTAAGGAGCTCAAACACTCGACGAACAATACCAAAAATAGGACATTTGGGCAGGCCACATAAAATACTCAAAACCGCCAGACAGTTATAGTCATGTATTCAACCTAGCCTGCATGCTACTCACATTCACAGGCAGTATTCTCTTTAAATGTCATCAAAAATATCATAAGTTATGTCATATAAAAAATATATAAAAAACAAAGACATTCAATCATAAAAAATTACATGAAGTATAAATTCAAAAATAAATATTAAATGGTTTGTTGCTTGGGGTACATTGAAGTAGCTTAATTAATTCCAAGCCTTTTTGCCATCCAAGTAATACTTAACTTTATAGAAACCTTTTTAACAGAGTTTCTGTTTAATAAATGATTTAAATTTATTGAGTCTCACTTATTTAACATGGCTTGGGATTTTGTTGTAAAAACGTTTACTTTGGCACCAAAATGAATTACAAATAAAGAATAGTAAAGTGTAACAGCGTGTGTGACAGGGAAGATGACTTATGATATTTTTGTTAGAATGTTTTTTCTTTTTTGTGCATATTGTTTTCGTAATTTGAAATTGTGTGGAAAATACCCTTTTTTATTGCTTTATTAAACAATCAGTTACTTAAATAATTTCAGTAGCTTTTTTTTTCTACTCAATTTGTGTTTTTTCTGCAAATTAAGATATGAGTTTCTCTTAAAATTGCTTTTGTATTTTCAAAATATGCAAGAAACCCTTCAATCATTTAATTTTATAAATAAAAATAGTATTGTAAATATTTTTTCACTTTCCTCACTACTCAAGGCGCTCTACATAAGCGAGAGCGCAGCGAGGAGGGGCTCTGATCTGCCGACATCTAAAGAACACCCCAGCCCCGGTGCGCCCGCTGCTGACCAGCTATGGGGTGTTCCGTTACACGGCGGCCGAGCGGGCCAAAATATTCGCCGCCCACCTGGAGCGTCAATTTACTCCAACCCCGAAGGATGCCCATGACCATGTCGCAACTGACGAGCAGCACCTTGGAGAGTACTTCAAGACGCCGCACTATGGAAAATATAGGTCGGTATCGGATCAAAAATCTGTAACTTCATGAATTTTTGTTGTATCGTGATGAAATTTGGCACAAATATGCAGCAAGGTTCGGAGATTCGAACGATGTGTAGTTTATAGGGTTTTCTTGTATATCTATGTATGTTTTTTTGCATAGAATGAAAAAAATGGGAAAAAATCACGAAAAAAATAGTTAAAAATTTATTTCAAGTGGAATACAAGTTTATAATGACTAAAAAGATTAAACCATGGTTAATTACAACAAGCAAAGTAAACAAAATATATATATATGAAAAAAAAATACTAAATTAAAATCATATTACTAATAGGTACATCCTATACTCTGGCTTCAGGAAATGATGTAGCTAGGTACAAATATAAGTAATAACTAAATATAAATATTATTTTTAACTTATACCACTTCAGGATCAGGGTCAGTAAATGTGGGTTCACTTTCAGGTGCCACGTTTAAAAGACTTAGTGCCTCTTCTTCAAGTTCTTTCACATTTCTTACGTACGGTTTTCTCAAACTTGTTATATATGGATCTGACGTGTATAAAAGCGTTTTAAAGATATCTTCATTTGTAGCAGATCGGGAACATTTTCTGGCATGATGAAGTCGTATGTTTCTGTAGTCTTTGTTGCGAGACTCTTGTGCGTCTTCCGATAGCTGTCCAATAGGAAGCACCGCAAAATGTTTGATAACGTTTTGCCCGTGTATGAGTATTTTATGAACGGAGGATGGCATATAATACCAATCGTAATTACTTACATAGATTCTTGCAGTTTCTATTGCATATTCCCCAAATTTTTCAGGGTCGATCATCATTCCAGAAGAAAGAACTTGCAATATAATGTATAGGCGTTTAATCAATGCCTCATCTACACCTGTTATTTCCGATGAGCAAGTGCTATTATAGAAGAATCTTCGTGCGGTATTGCCATCGTTCGTATTCCCGCTAACTTGCCGAGGTTTGTCGACGATTAATCCCAACTCCTCCCTGAAACGTTTTTGAACAACTTCTTTCTTTTCTTTTTTTAATCTCTTATTTTCCTCAGTTGAAGCAGACCAAGTCTTAAACGAAAGATTATAGGAAATATGCAATATCATTTCCATGCAGCGAATCCAGGCGTGTAAGGTGGACAATCCGTATTGGTAGGCGTTTTCGTTTTCGGGTCTGGCAGTTACTTTCGATAGGTCATTCATTAGCCGTGGAGTAGCCCCACATATCGTGCATGTGGAACCAGATGGAGTATCTGTAAGGACCTGAGCCACCTTTCCATCGATCATCGTTAGAAATAGTTCATGCTTCACATTTACTACAACACCATCTTTGTTTATAAGTGATGCTTGTGCAGCCCTAATTTGTTTTTTAATATCATCAAAAACTGCCTTGGTTTTTTCTGGAGTTTCCTTACAAAACTCAATAGAAATGGGTCTGCAAAAACGGACAGATGAAGGTACCGGATTTTGCCAAACAACGGATCCCGATTGCACATCAACTAATCTGATGGGGACTAATGAAGTGATGAACAAATTGGCATCTGAAATTGTTTCTGACTCTTCTGCAAGTATTTGCTTGTATTGGCTTTGACCAGATGAACCATCACATCCCCATTTAGAATAAAGGATCAATGTTCTATGTTGTTTTTGGAAAACAGAATCGATTTTTAAAATTCTAGCAGCAGTATGATCCAATAAATCTTGTATATTAATCACTTTAGCATAAGTATTCGTGATTTCGATTGTAGAAGATGGTGGATAACAGGATCTTTTTATTTCTTGTATTTTGTAGTAAGGCGGGAATATACAACACTTTCGTTCGTTGGTTAAGTTTTTCAGGTACATATATTGTGCTTTTGTTAGATCTAAATCTATAAAAGCACTCAATGCTTCCGTATCGGAAAGAATCTTCATCTGGTCTGAGTCGTTCCACTTACTTGAGATATCTAATTTCTTTTGAGTGTCAGCGGTTCTTAATTCTTCGACAAGATGAGCTTCTGTGTACTCACGTAAAGCCCGTAGTCCCTGCAGATAGGCGTTTTTTATATGCTCGAAGCCATAGTCTTGGAGTAGAAGAGTGTTTTTCCTCTTCTTGGTAGATTCTGAGGAGTCTCCATAAGCCACGCATGCTCGTCCTCGTTGGCCAGATGTTGATGGCGTAGAATATTGTTCAGAATCCGGTAAATTTAACGAATACCTTGAGTCCAACCAAGTACAATACTTCTGTAAAAATGTTTCTTTTTTCCGAGATGCCAGGGCCCAGCGTTTGTTGAAAATAGGAAGAATGTGCCTTTGTATGTCACTAATTATAAAACACAAGTTGTTTTCAGAAACATTCAGCTTTTCCACTAAAACTTTGGATAATGATTCCATGGTCTTGCCGCCCTCTATATAGGGGATTATGAAGTCTCGTTTGGTACAGCTGAAGGAAGACATTTTAACACTTCACAATCTGCAGAAATAATAGGCGTAGATGAGATTTGCTTCACTTGAAGTTACACTGATGTAGATGGTTCGAATAGTTTTTGCTTCCCTTTAAATACTCATTTTACAATATCGAATTGGTACCTACATCATTATTATCTTGTAATTTCCCACGCAAACCGAGTGCAAATTTGATAAGGTCCCTTTGTTATCACGAAATAATGAAGAAAATATCCAAAAAGTTCTATATTGTTCATGTGAATGGTGTCAGTGGTAAACCGCAAAAGATACTAATTTTCGGGTTCTGACTTTTATCAGTTTTTTTCTCATATCTTCTAAAACCGCAAATATCCGCAGCTGATTTTTTTTGCATTCTATTTATGAATAGTTAGACTACTAGTCGACGCAAAAAGTAGCGCTTGGGCAAACGTGGGTAATACTGAAAACCTTCGACGAAAAAACATACAAGTGAAAAAAAAGGTATGTCACTTTTTAAGTAATTACTTAAATATTTTTCTTTACTTTTAAAATCATTAAGCTGTATCGCAAAAAGCATAAAATAACCTTTCTAAAAATGTATAATACTGCATATCTGTACCAAGTATTTTTTTCACAATATGGTATTGAAACATGTATACGCAAAGACTTGAGTTTGGCACTTCTGTTTTCTATGTATTTCTATCTAAGAAAAAAAAAAAAATTCGCGTATTAAGAAAAAAAATCGTAATGAATATTATAATTTGACTATTAGAAAACCTAAAAGAATAGCCATATTAGCCAAATTATGATATTCGTAAAAAGCATTTTTGATATGCGCTTGTTCTACCATTTTCCATAGTGCGCCGGTAGCTCCTGATGAGGACCCAATCTTCATCTCGCCGGGCCAAATATTGAGGGCAATCAGACGTACTAAGCCAAAGAAGGCCTCGGTGGGGACGGAATCATGAACGTCGCACTCCGTCACCTGCCACTTAGAACGGTGGCGGTGTAACGGTTACCACCCTTAGCTTATAAGAAACAATCATATTGTTGAGATACGCTAACTGTAATCACTACAGAGGCACATTGCATAACCTCTTCTCTATTCTATTCTATTCTATTTTTTAGTATGGCAAGCTAAGCCGATGTCGACTATTCTGCCAAAGTCACTTGAAAAGCAAAATTTTCAATTGAAAAGCAAATGTGTATTATTTTAGTTAAAAAAAAACCATAAAAATCTACGATGATACAGATGAACTTCATGTAGACTTACATACCAGGTGAATTGCCATTTTTATTGCATTTGTTATTGTGCTTATACGAAATTATGACTAATTAATTCCTATTTGTTTATGTGCCGTCTATAATTTATTGACATATTATTAACTATTAGTGTTTGGCATGAAATTGGGACATCTACGTAGCTATTGAATTTATTTTTGTTTCTATTTTGCTAATTGACATTCGATTACTTTGTATGCCCTTTGGCGGGACATAGTATGGATCAACTTTTTTTTTAATATAACATCTGTATCATTTTTACCCTATGTTCACAAAATGAATAAATTAATTTGAATTTGAATTTGAACATATTAAAGTAAGCTTAATCGAATCGCAACCCGTAAAATACTTATTATTGAGTAGTTCCGGTTGCCACCAATGGCATTCATCATCTGGTCCACTTCATCGAATGGTGCTTTCCGATAGCAAATGTACGAGTTATTATAAAATATACCCAAATCGCTATAGGTGTGCCTATAAAGTTTGAGGATTTCCTTCGATTTCCATGGGTTCCCCTCATCAGATTCTGACTTGGTGACAAAAAGATTACCTCAAGAGCATACCCTTTCGAACAAAAAAATAATTTTGCAAATCCGTCTCTGTATCCTCTCCGATGATAAAACCCCCGAAACGAGATAGTGTCAAAAAACGACGCTGATGACAAGTATTCCCGTTTCGGGACTCTTGTCACTGCTATTATTTTAGAGAACAATATGACTATTAAAACTGCATCTATGCCGTTCTAACTTCTTCAATGGCTAGGGGAATAAACAAGGATGGCATTACGCCCACAGTTCAATATCCTAACACGCACTGACGACGGATATTACAAGTTTCTAAAGTCGAGTGTCAGTTGTGTTCTCGCGAATGCGTCTTAATGTCGTGAAAATGTTATGGTGATGTGATAAAGTGAATAATTAACAAAAACCTAGGAATATATCATGCACGGGTAAGTAATAAACAGTTTTTCAGCCATAGATTCGATACTTCATAAAGATTTTGGACAGAAATAGCCATTTTATCAAGCACCGTTAGACATTTTTCGCGCCATTCCCGTACATTTGTCCTTGGTATGAATAATAAATACACTTAAATAGTAAACTGTCGTTAATATCAACAATAAGATACGTAACTACATACGTATTAAGCATTTAATTGATAAATTATCCATTAGATTTAGCGTAAAATTTAAATGAAAAACAGTGTCCCGGACAGGGACACCTTGTCAGTGGCGAAGTACAGGCGCGTGTATAATACCTCCTACATACCGAAAAAAACAAAAGCGTTTTTGTCGTGAAATCAAAATAGTAAATACTTATTTCTTGTTAGTATGGTTTCGGTAATACTTAGTTCGTAAGACCATAAAATAACTATTAAAAGATTACGAGAAAATAGCTTTTGAATTTTGCGTAAGTGATAGGTATTTATGCAGGTGTCAGTACTTTGTACCTTACGAGTCCTGAAATATTGCTCGTTTTGGTTATTGATTTCTGAAATGTTTTTATTCGGCAGTATGCCTTTTTTTGTGTTTATCTATTTATAAATATCATCAAATTGTAGAATTTTAATTCATATTTGAAATAAATGCAAAAAAAAACACGCTATGATTCAAAGTTTGAGAGCACCTTTTTTGCGCTTATTTTCAAGTATTTCGTTTGATACTCGATACTCGTAAACAAAGCAATTCTAATGGCCAGAACTCTGGGACTGATAAGAAATAAGAACGAAACAATCGTATAATTTATTATTCCAAGCCCCTCGGCGTCGAGTGTTCTTAGAATTCAAACGTAAACAAACCCATTTTTTATCGGCCGCTGCGCTCGGCAAAATGACCAAATGTTTTTGTAAAGCTTGTGGTATAAAAAAAACGGTTGGGATGGTGTGTTTTTTTATTGATTTCTGTAAAATAGTGTATCTACAAGTTAATAACATAAATATTTATTAAGTTTTCTTTTTTATTTTTATTTTATTTTTTGTGCAATAAACTGGGTAAAATCCCCTTACCCTGATTTCTAACTAGAATTGCTAAATATTACAAAGCGAAACTGAGCTAAAACTTTTTTAACGTGTTAGTTTATTTCCTAACAATTCTAACGACATAACTTTTAGCCATCTAACGTGAGTAACTTTCGAGATATCGTCGTTTTAATCAAGGCCGCAATTCTTCTGCGCTACCTGTCAGAAGTAGCTTGTCATATGCTAGATTCGCGCGTAATTAACGATTGACAGTTGAGAGGATATGACAGAGTTATGCCCGAACACACATAAAAATATATATATATATATATATATGTGTCGGAGAAACAGCATTATCCTTGACATCGTTATTAGTGGTCACGAGTTTAGTGGGCGTCATAAGGGTGAAATGCGAGCACAAAACAAAGTATTCAATGTTACATACAATTTAATGGCAGTTGTTTACAACGTTGATAATCACTGAAGGAATCAATATCTCACAATAACTAATTTGCTTAAATAAATTATATCCGAGCAGCAGGTTCGCGACACCAATCTAACTTTATCACTAGCGATCCACCTCGATCGACCACCGTTACTCTAATGAATCCTCACTCCAACCCACCAAAGTTAAGATGGCGCCTCGACCCCACTCTAGATTTATCCTCTGCTCTGATTGGACGTTATACAATGCAGTGACTTTTAATTAAATTAGTTAGATTTACACAATATTAAAATGTAATAAATCAAATCAAATTAAATTAGGATTTAACAAGTTATTTTTAATTAACAATCAACCTTATCAATTAATCGTATGCAACCAACAATCAACTCTCAGTTTAGTTCCTCCGACATTATATATAAACATCCGAATTGATAACCTCCTCCTTTTTGAAGTCGGTTAAAAATTACATTTTTAACCGACTTTAAAAAGGAGGAGGTTATTACCCTAGACCGCTATTACACGCGTAGGTGCACTAAAGAGGGACACACTCGATTGCAAAAATTTTATAGCACTGCTAGCGTCAATGTTCATAGTATGATGCAACAGAACATATTTTGTAAAAGCATCGATAGAAACAAACAATACTTTTTGGTAGCTCGTTTACTGTTCAGTTTTCCCGTGGCATCCATATGACTACAAACTTTCTAACATACTTATTCATATCAGGAAACCAGTAATGACAAATAGTAGATTGTGTCATAAGGGACCAAAATAATGAATTGAGGGCGAGAGCGATGTATTCAAAGTACGTCGCTCGAGGTTAAATAATTTTGGTACCGTGTGGCACACTCTACTTTTTATGCCCCTCTATGAGAAAAATAAATAAGAGATGCTTTTAGTAGTGACGAATATTTATATTTACTTAACCATATTACAAATTAACATTAATATTAGATACGTTTTCGCAATTTTGGAAATTTATTGTAACTGTTTTGTTGAGAACAGAAAATGTCGTTCACTTATTTATCACTTGGGTAATAATAACTTCGTAATAACTTCAGACTCTGGTTGATGATCATGTTGAGTCAATGGTTACATTTTACGCTGTTTTGAAGTGGATGGGCGCGGCGACAATTGAGTATGGACTATATGGCGGTACTCAATGTACAAATATGATGTGTAATATCAATGCGATAAAATTAAAAACTTTGTTGTGAACAGACGTGTCGAAGATTTTATTAAAATAAATAAATAATCACTTGCTGAATCGTGACCTGGTTTTACCAACTAGCCGGTAGTAAATCAAACTGTGTCATACGTAGGCATAAATGTGTAAATAAATCGTTTCTGTGAAAATGTGTGGAAGTAATATAAAGTAAATTACTTGTATCACAATGGAAACCAGTCCTTTCAACCGGAGTGGCAGATGTGTTCGGACCCCACCTCCTACACCTGTACCTTGTGCCTCACCCGCACCTGTAGATGCACCTGCACTCGAGCCCGCACCCGCACCTGACCCTCAACTGACCAGCAAAAGGGAAGAGGGTAAGATGGAAGTCATACCAACGCCGGAAATCCAGAACTGGATGTCGTCCATTGAGCAGTGCCTTAATGAAGTGTGCTCTATTTCATCAGAGGGCAAATTGAACATGGATCAAAAACTGCGCATAAGTACGCTATGCCGGAAAGTTAGTCACGGCACATCGCAGATGGGCGTTCATTATCAATCCCTTAAGATGAGAGCCCTCCAGACCCACTTCACCGTCCAAACACTCGAAGACCAAATTGATCTATCGCAGCAACTGCAAGACCTTAAGCTGTCAATCAGAGCTTCCATTAAACCAGTTACGGGAACTTCCTTTTCTGATATGGTTAAAAAAGGTACCAACAATTTTATACAGCCGATAAATTTAAGCTCAGTGGCCATATACCCTAACGACAAATTGAAGTCTAGTGAGGAGACCAAAACACTTGTCCAAAAAATTATATGTCCCGAGCAAATGAAACTACAGGTAAGAGGACTACGTAAGACGAAAAATGGCGGTGTCATTATCAGCACTGAAACAAAGGACGATATTGAGAAGGTGAAAAAATCTATGCAACTATCAAATTCAGGCCTTACAGTAGACGAGCCACGAAAAAGGAAGCCTAGAGTAGTAGTTATCGGAGTGCCCTCATCCATGCAAGAGATGGAAGTTTTTACTTGTTTGTTCCACCAGAATCTAGCCGAGACCCTTCAGGATTGCAGCCTCGAGACCTATTTAGGCTCCATTAAGTTAAGCCATAAGTCAGGTAAGAAGCACGCTGATACTTGCAATTATATAATAGAAGTAACTGCAGACATACGTAAAGCCCTGATATCTAAAGACAGAGTATTTGTAAATTCACACGCTGTTATAAGTGCCAGCAGTACGGAAATGCGGCCAAATCTTGTCGCGAGACCACCTATACCTGTGGCCACTGTGGTGATCAGGGGCACTCCATTAAGGAATTCACAAAGAAGGCTGAGGAACCAAAATGCTCTGCTTGTTTGCACTTTAAAAAGCCGAGTAATCACAAGACAACGCTGCTGACTGTCCAGCGAAGATAATGGCCGAAAAGAGGTACATCAATTCTGTTGATTATGGAGGCGCCTCAGAGCGCCGCTAATTACGTATTTTTCTGGTCCTTGTTATTGTTTTTATAGTTATAATAATGATTAATACTTTAATTAATGACTTAGATAATTTCTCTGTATCTGAATCCCATGTTGGTGACGTTGAACACTGTAAGCAATATCTCACCTCCAACACTAGTCCACTAACCATACTAACCCAAAATATTCGCAGTATTTTTAAGAATTTCGACAATTTTAGTATTTTTCTACAACGTCTAGACATAAACTGTGACGTTATTGTCTTAACCGAATGTTGGCTATCCAAACAATATAACCTACCACTAATTCCGGGATATAATATGTATAATAGTAAAATAAACTACAATCAGAACGATGGGGTGATAGTTTATTTAAGAAATCATCTCAATGTGTCTGTCGAGGCACCTAATATGCTCGACTGCAATAGACTGTTAGTTAAAATTGGGTCAGATTTAGCGATACTTGTCTTACCGACCCCCGTGATTTAGAAATATAAAAAAATTCACAGACTCTCTAAACGACACCTTTCAGAACGTGTCATCTTTCAAAAATATGATTTTAATTGGAGATATTAACATTAATATTATTCCAGAAAGTGCTGACGCATCCACTGAGGAATACCTTAACCTATGCGCCTTCCATGGTTTGCTTCCTGCTCACACGCTTCCTACACATCAAAGTGGCTCCTGTTTAGACCATATAATACTTAAGTCAAATTTCCTTGCACTAACCCTTGTAACCAATTCAACAATAACCGATCACAGTGCTACCCTACTTATTTTAAATTGAATCCCTCCAAGTGCGAATTTTTTCCCTGTGGCGTTGCAGCTCGTTCACACTTTTCGCGCTTTGGTTTTCATTTACCTGGCCTCAAGGAACTTTCTCCTCTTTCTTTTTCCCTTTTGGGATCTCCCATTTTTCTTGTCGGAGTGTCAGAAGCCATTTCCTCCCGTAAACAGCTTCTCCTCAATGCGCGGGAACGTCTCAAGGATCTCTCCGCGCACGTTGCGATTTTGTTATTGCGCATGTGTTTTGCCTTACCCAAGGTTACGTATCTCTTGCGGACCGCTCCTACCTGGCTCTGTCCTGAGGAGGTATGTTCCTTTAACTGTGCTCTAAAATCAACGGTTGAGTCGATCCTGAATGTGTCTTTCAATGATGCGCAGTGGAGGCAGGCGGCTCTTCCTATCCGGTACGGGGGTCTTGGGGTGCGGTGCGTGCATGATGTGGGTCTGCCGGCTTTCTTGGCGTCGGCACATGGAGTGGCTGACCTCGTCACTGTAATTCTAGATTCCAATGGTGGCGGGGCAAACATTCCATTTATGTTGGATGCCGGGTCAGCTTGGTCTGTCCTCAGCTCGGGGGCAGCTAGCCCTGACGCAGCACATATTCAGCGGGCTTGGGACAACGTCACGTCCGGCATATCCAGGAACAGATGTTGGTGGGTTCCTCGGGGGCTGATTTAGCCAGACTCAAGGCTGTATCGCAGCCGGAATCGGGGGCATGGCTGCACGCGCTTCCTTCACCTCACCTGGGCACGTTGCTTGATGACGACTCTTTGCGTGTGGCGATGGCCCTCTACCTGGGCTGCAAGGTGTGTGAAACCCACAGATGCACCTGCGGTTCCTTGGTGAAGGCCGATGGCCACCACGCTTTGAGTTATCGTCGTTGCTCGGGGAGGTTCCCGCGTCACCATGCGCTCAATGATATTGTTCGGAGGGCTTTTGTGTCGGCTGATGTCCCCTGCCAGTTGAAGCCTCCGGGTCTGTGCAGGACTGACGGCAAGAGGCCGGACGGGCTGACCCTGGTGCCTTGGAGGTACGGCAAGTGCCTAATTTGGGACGCAACTTGCGTCAGCACTGTTGCTGCCAGCCACCTTGGTCGCACCGTCCACTCATCGTCAGCAGCAGCGGAGGACGCCGCTGAGAGGAAGAGGACGAAGTACGCACCGTTGGTGGACCGTTACCATTTTATGCCCATTGCCGTGGAGACCATGGGTGCTTGGGGCACTGAGGCCAGGAAGCTCATTGGTGAGATAGGGCACAAGCTCCGTGACAAAACTGGTGACTCCCGCTCCGGCTCGTTCTTGGTGCAAAGGTTAGCCATTGCCATCCAACGTGGTAATGCAGCAAGCGTTTTGGGCACCTTTGCGCCGGGAACAGTTAGTGGTGGGTTATTTGACTAGGCATTTAATGAGTAGGTGTGTACCTGTATTTTATTGTCTAATTATCCGTGTTTTCTCAATAAGAAAGATATTGAAAAAAATGAAATGAAAAAAAATGTTTTATTTGTTATATTACATTTAAATGATTTTATCAAGTCTATTAGTTTAATTGTAAATTACCCAAAGTAGTCACTCGCACCATTTCTAGTCTAAATACAAATAAACTTGAAGACGATTTACGTAATATCGACTTTGACCCAGTCTATTTTTCCGCTGATACGCAGTTTTGTATGTTGTACCTAATCAAAAATGTATAACATGCAATTCAGAAGAACACGGTCATATCTCGGCTAAATAATAAAAACTACAATATAAAACCATGGGTCACGACAGGACTTATTCGCTGTATGAAAAATAGAGATAAATTGCATATGAAAGCGAAATCTAATCCAGATAATTTAATTTTGCAACCGTCGTATAAACGATATCGTAACTTTTGTAATGATGTTCTTAAAAAGGTAAAAATAAACTACGATAAAATTGCGCTAGAAAAGGCTGGTACTAATAGTAAAAAAATCTGAAATTTTATTAAAAGTGTTACGTATAACTCGAAATAAAGTCTGTCGTCTTTAGGTTTATTACAAGCACACTCATCACAGTTAACATCAGCCAACATTGCATTTTTTTTTTTTTGTTAATGTTGTAAAGTGTTTGGCTGAAAAAGTTCAGGCCAATCACAATATCTAACAAGCACACCATTTACGTGTAGCAGTATTTTATCATCCTTTGCGTTGCTAGACACTGACGAGATTGAAGTAGAATCGATAATTATGAGTTTAAAGGACGACTGTGCGGTTGGCTGGGATAATATTTCAAATAAAATTATTAAACAGTTCAGGCACATTTTGGTACCGCCATTAACTTATATTTTCCAAAAATGTTTAAATACAGGTATTTTTCCCGAGTACCTAAAAAAAGCTGTTATTGTCCCTGTTTATAAATCAGGCAGTAAAGATCAAGTTAGAAATTATAGACCTATTTCCTTACTGCCTTCTCTGTCTAAAATATTAGAAAAAAATATTAATAAACGGCTTTACAAATACTTGGAGGATAAATTAATGTTATCTAAACGGCAGTTTGGATTTAGGCCTAAAATGTCAACAGACGATGCCGTCCACCATCTGACTGACTACCTAGCACAAAAACTTGATAAAGGTAACCACACAGTAGGAATCTTCCTGGACCTTGCCAAAGCTTTTGACACGGTTTCTATTCCTATTCTGTTGCACAAGCTTGAAGCCATAGGTATCAGAGGCACCCAGCTGAAACTATTTAAGAGCTATCTAGAGGACCGTACCCAATGTGTAAGAATTGGTAATGTTCTCAGCGATTATGAAAAAAACACGTCTGTCGGAGTTCCCCAAGGAAGTATTTTAGGGCCTACCCTATTTTTGATTTATATAAACGATCTCTGTAATCTAAATCTAAATCACGGCCAAATTGTTTCTTATGCTGACGACACTGCCCTTCTTTTTTCGGCTGACTCAGAAAAAAATGTCTACAAGCTTGCGCTATACGGTTTCAATATTGTTAACGAATAGCTTCAACGGAATTCACTAACATTAAATGCAGACAAGACAAATTACATTAAGTTTTCGATACGCAAGCAAACATCACCTAGTGCCACAACATTATGGGTTGTTCTCAAAAAAGTGGCTTTGTAACCTGTCGGGCAGTTTTTAGTTATAATGTATGATTTTTTTAATGTTATTTATCAAACTCTGCACATTATTGTACTTAAAGATACTTTTTACATAGAGGCTGAGTAATAATTATATATATACATAACTATGTATATATATATATATACATAACTTGTCATGTCCAATCACCATGAGTCACACTGAGGTAAAATAAAAAAATAAAATTATATAAATAAGGACATAAAACCATTAATTTTATTTAATATAAGACAACATTTAAAACAAAAATTTAATATAATTATAAAATAATTATAATTATTTTTTTTATTAAATTTAGAACAACAAACAGCTACAATATAAAACATGAGATATGGAATACACAAAACAAATATACAATATTGCAGCCCACAACGCTGTTCACTGATTGACTATGGGATAAAAATAATAAAATAATAATCGCTAGGTTTACAAACAAAATTAAATGTTTTTTTTTTTTTTACTAACTATTTAACTACCGTGTTTAAGACATAAATAGTATTTATGAAAGAAATGGTACGAAAAGATAAATATAGAAAAAATATTCAAGAGAGCTCTTTATGTATAAGATTTTTGAACTTATAGGGAGCACATGCAAAAATATCTATATTTTCGAAAGTCCTATTGTAGGAATCGACCATTCTGCGAACAGGCGAACGCAAGCCAGAGTTGGACTTACAAGCGCCTACCGAAAATAATCTGCCAGCGCGCACCTTACGCTTGTGGACTGTCCTAGGAACCGCATAACATAACATATTGGACAGTTCAATGCAGTCAAATTTATTTCTAACAATATTATGTAGATTCATAGCTTCTAAGTACTTTCGTCTATTTTCAAGTGTTGCGAGCTTATACTTTACAAGCAAATCTTGGTAAGGCAAATAATATCCATGACATCTAAAATGCATGGTACGCAGGAATTTGTATTGGACACACTCAATCATTTCAACATACTTTTTGTAGTATGAACTCCAGACGGACACGGCATACTCCAGTTGAGAGCGTACAAGAGACTTATACAGGCAGATATAGGAAGAAGGCTTTTTAAAATCGACTGTTGATCGCATTACAAATCCGTAAAGTTGATACGCCTTATTAACAATCTTTCCTATGTGTAGGTCCAAGCAAAGCTTGAAATCAAGAAGAACACCGAGATCACGAATAAAGTCCACTTTAAGCAGGGGGGCGTTGCACAACGTGTATGTATAGTTTATTTTAGTTTTATTTTTTGTGAAATCTATGAAGTTACATTTGGGTAAACTTAGTTGCAACTTATTTTCCTGACAATAACAGGATAGTCGGTCCAAATCTTGTTGCAGCAGAAGGCAATCATTTGTTTGTCGAATGGCTCTATATACCTTGAGGTCATCGACATATAGTAAAAACTTGGTATTGCGAAAACATTGGCTGATGTCATTAATATACAATATAAACAAAAGGGGACCAAGAATAGAGCCTTGAGGCACACCAGAGGTCACCTGTGCGATATTAGATTGGTGACCATTGATTACAACCCTCTGACTGCGATTGGTAATATAAGAGGTAAACCACCTCAGAAGATTGCCACGGATTCCGTTGAACGCTATTTTATTTAGTAGTATTTCATGGTCTACCTTGTCAAAAGCCTTACAGAAATCTGTATATACTGCATCCACTTGTACACGGCTGTCAACACAATCAAAGAAAAAGCTAGAAAATAATAATAAATTTGTATTGGTCGACCGCCGTTTAACGAAACCGTGCTGTTGTTGAATTATGATATTGTGGAGTACAGGATAAATTTCGTTATGGACTAACCTTTCAAATAGTTTGGACAAGGCAGACAGAATAGAATAGAATAGAATAGAATAGAATACTCTTTATTATGTACACCATAAAAATTACAGATATAAAAGTAGAAATTTTACATAGGGTGACACAATGGGCGGTCTTATCGCTAAAAGCGAAAGCGTAAGCGTAAGCGTTTGGATCCACTTTTGTGAACGGGCACAACATACGCCTGCTTCCAAAGTTTAGGTACAACTCCCTCGGATATACAATTATTATAAATAATAAATAGAGGCTTGCAGATGGAAGTCGAAGTATTTCTAAGGAAGTAAGGTGAAAGTCCATCAGGACCTGGGCCTTTCGCTGGATCTAGGGATTTAATTTCATTTAATATGTTCTCTTCACTAAAAGAAAGGTCGCAAATAGAGACATCGTGTAGTGCATTGTTGTCCTGCGGAGGCTTCCATTGAGGCAGCGAAGGAGATGTCGGTTCATATACCGGGTAAAAAAAGTCAAAAAACATATTACATACTATGCCTGGATCATTTGTTTCAGCATTTTTGAAAACCAGCTTAGATGGGATTCCAGGTTTATCTTTACGATTAGAAACATAGGTCCAGAAGTGTTTTATATTCTTACTTAGACTGTACTCTACAGAACTGATGTACGAACCGAAACACCTAAGACATATATCTTTAAACTGTTTTCTATAGTTTGAGAATGATTCATAGTCAGAAATATTAATATACTTTTTCCATTTAATCCATGCCTTTTGTTTTTTTCTAGAAATAGTTATGAGAGTACGAGAAAACCATATGGGATAGCTAACTAATCTAGGTCAGGCCAATGGAGTGTCTTGTTTAATAATATTGTCTATCTCAGTGTAGAATTTAGCCAGAGCCTCTTCAGATGTCATAGGGCATAGCAGTTCAGACCAGTTAAGTTGCTGTATGTTCTGATTAATATTGTCAAAGTTAGCCCTATGAAAACAATATTTGTGGAGAGGAGTTTTAGTCATTGGGGTGATTTTGACGTTGAAACAGGTTTCACACATCAGGACAGGATGGTAGGTGTCAATCGGTGGTAATGTAGTTGAGATATGTGAAACATTACAGGGGTTATTTATTTATTTATTTATTTATTATTTGTTATTGGAAATGACTAGGTCAAGAATTTTACCTTTATCATTCACTATATTGTTATATTGAGAAGCACCCAGGACTGAAATCAAGATATTTAAATTTGCGCAAGCCGAGGGTCCTCCAGAATATGAAGTAGAAGTGTTCGAGATATCTGTTGCAGAGGATACTAGCCAATTAGCTTCCGGTAGATTATAGTCTCCTATAACAAAGAAACTATCAACACTAGAATGGCTTAACACTTCTTGTAGCAATTCAAAGTGCTTGTCGTACGCTAAAGTAGAAGTCTTATTCGACATTGTTAATAATAAAATATAAATGTGTATTAATGATAAGAGTGAGTTTAAGCAGCAAGTATATATAAAAAGGTCTTTTGAAAAAAATTACCGAAATTAAAGTAATGGGGAAAAAAATTCGTTGAAGCAGGAGGCAGTAAAGATCACAACACTCTATAATAACGACGGTAACATATTTCTTAGCAATAGTACTCTTAATTTTTAATGTTATAAACAAATAGGTTGAATTTATTAGATACAAGATCAGAGTTGGTTTATAATTTATGACATGGTAAAAAACGGTAGACAATTTACGAAAACAATAAAACATGCACAGTACAAATACTACTTTAAACAGCAGGCTAAAATACGGATAATCATATTGTCAATTTTAACTTTTTTTAAACATTAAATTGAGAATAAACTTAGTTTCCGAGTTATTCATGTTCAAATTGTGTCGGGAGTAATTTTCTCTTTATCCTGTGTTTGCACACTCACTCGCATCACACAATCACTATTACGCACTCAGCGTCCCTACCCCGCGTAAACTGACCAGGCAGTGTCAGGCTAATCACCAGCAAGGCAAGTTGTGTCGAGGTTTGCGTCGTGTTTTTAGAAATTACGTCGAAGCACACCAATCGGAATTTGTAACAGGTATGTTATCTATTATCTGACTTAAATATTTTTAGTTGTGGTTAAACTGCTTTGCAAATGATTACGTTTAAGTATGTCATTTAGAGCTTACTTCTCATTTTAACACTGTAAACTCCACAGACATTAACCGTTTTGTTGTTATCAGATTATAAATTTCATTTTCTCAATAACCTGACTGTCTTTAACCTGTTTGGAATGCACCGGTTAATGTGGCTTTTGCCAAGTTTAAGAGAATCTGCCTGTTTATATTTAATAAAACTCGTATTATTGTAAAAATCAAGTCACAAATTGATGGGAATACTTGGAATATTAACTTACTATTTCCTATGGTACATAAAAAAGTTAATTTGATTTAATTAAGGTTTTGATTGGGTCATTTTTATTGTTTTCTAGAAAAATGCTTATTCAATGTCTATAAGGTTTTGTTCTTACCCAGTTATTTATTGTTCGCAGCTAAAATGCCAAAAAATAAGAAAAGAGAAGAAATATTAGCCCGAAAAAGAAAGCTTGAGAAAAAAAGATAAGAAAAAATAAAAAACAATCCAGACCTGTAGCTGACTCCCGGCCACCGTAGGCGTGAGCCTGCTGGGCACGCCACAATTGCGGCGGTAAGTCCCCTCTTTGAGGAGTGGCTTGAGAGGCGCCACGGCGTCCTCACCTTCCGCCTGACGCAGGTCCTCACCGGACATGGCTGTTTCGGGAGGTTCCTGTTTCGGATAAGGCGGGAGGAAACGCCCGGGTGTTGGCATTGTGTGGATCGACCGGAGGACACGGTGGAGCATACGGTGGAGGTCTGCCCGGCTTGGGCGGAGCACCGCCGTGTCCTCGTGGCGGCGATCGGCGGCGGCGATCTCTCGCGTCCGGCCCTGGTTCGGGCCATAGTACGGAGCGAGAGAGAATGGGAAGCAGTCACCTCCTTCTGCGAAGCAGTAATGCTCGCGAAGGAGGAGGCGGAGCGCGTGAGGGAGAGGCAATCATTGCGCCCTCACGCCCCTAGTCGCCGCAGGAGGAGACACCCCGGGCGTCGGGAGTCCATAGCCGACTCCCGGCCACCGTAGGCGCGGGCCTGCGGACGGCGAGCAATGGGCAGCTCGCCGTCCGGTAAGGACCAGGCCCGGGTCGACGGCGCGTTGTGTTCCACGCGCGCCTCAAAGAGTTGTCAGCATAATTGACGGGGTCCGATAGGGCCGATGCCTGCCGGGGTCGCGGATTGTTCGAAAGAGTTACCGTGGCCCTGGCGCACAGGCAACTGAAGGAACACGGGTGGGTTTTAGTCAGTAAGAGTCTGACACGCCCTTCCGCTCCGCCCAGAGCGGGAGAGGTCATTTGATGATTTCCCATCCAAAAAAAAAAAAAAAAAGGCGTGAGCCTGCGGACGGCGAGCAACGGGTAGCTCGCCGTCCGGTAAGGACCAGGCCCGGGTCGACGGCGCGTTGTGTTCCACGCGTGCCTCAAAGAGATGTCAGAATAATTGACGGGGTCCGATAGGGCCGATGCCTGCCGAGGTCACGGATTGTTCGAAAGAGTTACCGTGGCCCTGGTGCACAGGCAACTGAAGGAACACGAGTGAGTTTTAGTCAGTAAGAGTCTGACATGCCCTTCCGCTCCACCCAAAGCGGGAGAGGTCATTTGATGATATCCCACCCAAAACAAAAAAAGACCTGTACGCAAAATATAAAGAAAATAATAAGGCAAAGGAACAAAAACGAAAAAAAGAGGGGAAAGTAGTAGCTGTAAATAGTTTGACACTAAGAGATATTTTTTTTTTAAGAAATAATTGGAGAGAAGACGCAAAATTTGCACGCAATTTTTTTTCCTAATATTTGCACGTCATACTTGGCAGAATGTGATGATACCACTGACTAATCTTAAGACCATAATAATGTACCATATTTTGATAAATAAATGATTATTATTATTATTAAAAAAAAACCTATCAACGCGAAAAGGAAAAAACAGCACAAATACAACGTTTTATTGAATTCATCAGTCCACCTTCTAGCGATATCGAAAATATAAATATAGAGGATATTGACGAAGTGATTGGCAGCCATAGAGAAGAACCATTAAGCCCTGCACAGGGTAATTATGTGTTCCGCAGAGTTACTAGATCCAACTCCAGGTCGAGAGAAGTTAGTCCTGCTACCTCATTAGCTTCATCAGTAAGTTCTGAGATGGTATCCCAATGCCTAGTGAGAAAGTTGCGCTATAAAAAAGACAAATAAATACGACTCCAAAGAAGTAGTTTAGATAGGATTTTAAATGAAGGGCCTGTAAATGTAATAGAGTCTCCTTTGAGCTCTGCTAAGCATGTTATTGATAGTGATAGTCATTCTGATTTATGCATTTTTTTATTTGATGGTTTCCAGAACCAAAAGTAACGTTTCCAGAATAAAAAATAATATTGTTAGGAAGTTTCTGTATTTTTACACGTTATTTTATTACACGAACTGATTGCTTGAGACTGATTGATGTAAGAAGATTGTTTGTATTTTATTTCTTAGAGATTAGATTGTTAATATAGCTTATTATAGTTTTCTAAATGTATCGACAGAAAAGTTTAGTACCTAATCCAGAGGTGTTTTTTTTAATGTTTCTTTAGTTTTAAAGCCTTTATTTTCTATGTAAAGCTGTTATTGTGTTCAGTTATTAAAATAATAAGTAAATGATCGAGAGATTCAAATAATACTTTTTTAAGAATTTTGCTGATGTGTATACCTTATTTTTATTTGACGAACTGATTTTTTGAGGCTAATTTATGGAAGGAGAAATACTGTTTTATTTCTTAAAGATCAGATTGTTAATTTTGAATATTGTTTTTCTCTAATTGCTGATTTTCCTATCGTCTGATAACTTTTATCTCCAGAATAAATTTGGGGGTTTAATTTTTTTTCCCAGAAACTGTCTAACAGTTATATTTAGTTCTCAGATAATTATAGGTTATTGGACGGTTGAAAAATAAGCCATTTTGTCGAAAGAAATGTTTAGCATCCTAATTAAGGCATGATTTTTTGTTTATTTTAATTTTAGAGTAGTTCTTTTAATGTAAAGCTGGGTTGTTTGCAGTAATTATTAATACTATAGCTGATTTTGCACCGTTCCTTTGTTTATTCCTCTATGCTGTTTAATTATCATTGACCTAATAACATTTTCTCAGTAATCTGTTCGTTATCACTTTAACCTGTGAGGCAGATTTTTTAAACGCTGTATCTTTTCTATTTATGTGAAAATTTAATTCCCTTAAAACAATTCTATATAAGATAAACACTTTTAATGGATTTCTGAACAAAAAATCAATATTTGATAAATTTTCTTAAAATTGATAATTATTTTCGAGCGGTGCCACTTTACTGAGAACGACCCTTATATGCTCATTATTGATCAATTCCCACAGATAACTAATGTGCTTGTCCCAATATTAAAATGGTAAATATAACAAAATATCTTGGTGTGATAAAAGATGAAACATTTTCGTTCAAACAACATATAGAAGCTTTAAATAATAGAATTCGCAAGTTGATATTTGTTTTAAAAAAGTTACGCTATATTGCTGACCCAAAAATAGTTAGACAAGTTTACGTGGCTCTATGTCAATCGATATTAATTTACTGTATTACCATATGTATGGGGTGGAGCGGGTAAAATAAGGTTACTAACCATCGAGAGAGCTCAGAGGGCCATTCTCAAAGTGTCTACTATCCGTCCTTTCCTTTTTCATATCAACGTCCTGTACAAACCTTGTGAAGTATTAACAGTTCGGCAACTATTTATACTGGGCATTGTTTAAAACAACACACAGCTCTACCCTACATCACTGAACATTCTAATAAAAAACGTAAGGATATAGTCTGCCCACAAAATACAACAAAAAATGCTTTTATATCCAAAATTTACCTGTACCTCGGTCCTCTCCTCTATAATAGACTAAACGCGAAACCAAACATTTACTCCCAGAACTACACAAATTGTAAGAGAATTCTCAAGGACGCTCTCGAACATATGTCTTACGAAGATACAGAGAATTTATTAACTGTGCTGAAGTAAATATGTATACTCACCTACGATAAGTATATATCAAATTTAGAAACTAAGAGTTAAGCTACTCAACATAAGTATAATTCATTTGTGTATTGTCACCTTTTGGAGTATTTATTAATTTTTATAATACTATCTTAGCACTTTTCGCCTGAAACACAGGACTACCTAGTTCAGGCACGTAAGTCTTGGTACTATAATTTACATTTAAGCAAAACTGTTCTAATTATTATGCCTTATCATTTTTTAATAAATATTATTATTATTATTATCTCCTTTATTTCATTAAGTATATACATATAAATTATATATATTTTTCAATATTAGAATATAAAAACATTTAAAAATACAAAAAATTGCAGCCCATCGGTATCGGGAACAGGGTCCAAGCCAACCGGCGGTCAGGGCTCCAGAGAGAGGAACCTCCTAACAATGCGAGCCGTGTTCAGAAGTACCGCCTTCTGAATCAAGCCCTTGATCCAGCAGCTCAACGAGAGCCTCCTCAGGTGTTGGTCAAGGCTCTTCGCTATTAAGTCATTGGCTGTCACGACTATCGGCACAATGATCGCTGAGTCCACGTCCCACATGTCGACAACCTCGCGAGCCAAGTCAAGATACTTGATTTGTTTATCTTTCTTGGCTTTCATGAGGTTCCCGTCATGCGGGATCGTTATGTCAACGATCATTGCGCTCCGCTCTCTTCGATTCACCACCACTATATCAGGTTTATTGGCAACAATAGTCCTGTCAGTGATGATGGATCGATCCCAGTATAATGTGATAGTTCCATTATCGAGAACTGGGTCGGGCACATACCTGTAGTACGGCACTTCCGATTCCACAAAGCTGTATTTCAAAGCAAGTTGCTGATGGAGAATCCTGGCTACAAGGTTGTGTCTATGCAAGAATTCTTCGTTAGCTAGACGACAACACCCAGAGATAATATGTCTAATTGATTCCCCCGGACGGTGGCATGCCCGACAGATGTCAACCGTACCGTCTTTCACAATAAATCTCCGGTAATTGTTCGTCATCATAACTTCGTCCATAATTGCACAGACAAAACCTTCGGTTTTCCCAAAGAGGTCACTGAAACGTAGCCAGGCTACGGACGCTTGTAGATCTACATCGGGTCCATGTAGGGCCCGGAAAAAGCATCCGTGAAGCTCCTTACTCTGTCATATCTCCATGCGATCATTAGTGTCAAGCACTACTGGTTTGCACCAGTTCTCGTTAGCCAAGGAGAGCGGGGTGAGGCCCTTGTCCACCGCGACCACATCTCGATGCATCCCCACGTCGGCTTCTAGGAAATATTCCCTGAGACTGCATATCTCGTGATTGTGGAGGGTCTTAGCATTTAAAAAGGGTGTATATTGTTAAAACCTAGACATAAATTTAAAATTGTAACAGAAGCCAAAAGCCTTAGTGTCGATAACATTTTTGAATGTAGTGGCATAGAACTTAGTGATCACAGAATTATAATATTATGCGATTATCGAACACCTAAAAGTAGACTAGACAAACTTGACTCATTTTTTGCTAGGCTAGCAGAATTACTAACGAAAATAGGTTATTCTAACAAAAAAGTTATAGTGTGTGGTGACTTCGACATAGACAGGACAAAAAGTAACAAAGTATCCCAACAATTCGAACAATTATTAGCTAGTTATAATTTAAAATTAAGTATTCATCAACCGACAAGGTTAAGTAGCATGAAATGCATTGACAACATAGCGCATAACATTATAGGAGCCAAATCTACTGTTCTTGAACTTTCGTTGTCTGATCATACAGCACAATTGTTAAGATGCCCCGTAAAGAAAATCTACAACATTGAATACTGGTATAAATATAAACGAGATTATTGTGAAGAAAATACTAAAAACTTTATCAAATGCATCAAGAGTCTTATTTTTACAGACTGCTACTCAAGTAATGATCCAGAAATAGCTTACAATACTTTTTACGACCTATTTAAATTGTTTTACGATTTGTATTTTCCGATAATACGAATAAAAATTGCAATTTCAAAGAAGCCGAAATGGCTAAGCAAGGGAATAAGATTATGTTCAAAAAGAAAACGTCAATTGCTGTGGGGGTATAGGCTAATGTCAAATCCGAAAGACAAAATACGATTTAAAAAATATACAAAAAACTACGAACTATAATAAGAAAAACGCAAAAGTCGCAGAACAATTACTACATTCATTCAGCAACCAACAAAGGTAAAGCAATGTGGAAAATCATTAACAATAACAGGACAGTCACACCGAAAGAGGAAATAAACCATATAAAAGTAAATGATAGAATAGTAACAGAACTGACAGAAATAGCTCAGTCATTTAACAATTTTTTTATTGACGATATAAAACCGACTCCTAGGGACAATGTTATAGCTCTAAAAACACTGACATACAATAACTCCAATTCAATTTTCATGAAACCAACAAACCCGCTTGATGTAGACCAAATAATAAAAATGCTAAAAAATACTAATACTACATCACTATTACTCGTAATACCAACGAAGTCATTTAATTTAGAGCCTAGATCTCAAACTGACTATTTTAATCTTGAAAATAAAACATGTTTCAGCCACTGAGAATCCTAATGAAAGTCAGTCCCGTCGTCTAATCTTATTAATTGCAGTAAAAATACAATATTCAGGGACGACATACAGAATTAACTTGCAACGTGTACCCCTGTATCACAGCTGTGGACAATATTTAAAAGTTATATTCAACGTCAAAAAGTTAAATCAAATCATTCATCCCAAACAGGCATATAAATGGCACCCCCGAACGTCAAAATTTACATGAAACCAGAAATTGCTTCCAGTTGCCCCCTCCAAAAAGCAACCCCGCATGGAGAAGAATGAGCAAGAAACTCGACCGTAAACAAGGTTGGGCTATACCTAACAAATTAACCGTTTTTGCTGTTGTTTAGCAGTAAACTTAGTAGTTAAACTTTCCCTGATCATTGATCAGGCAGGGGCCACAGTCCTTCCATAAGATCTCTCTCAAGATGAGTGTCGCTTGTGCCGCGTTCCGATGCGGACGCGTTTGCATATTCTTTATATCGAATAGCGTGGCACAAGCTTTCGCTCGTAATTTACTCACCATGAGTAATGAAACTGTGGTGAATGAGCTGCTGGCATACCTGCAGCAGAAGCTGGATGTGATGGACGAGGTTTCGGCTGTCCAGATCTGCGCATCGAACTTCAGTGAGGATGACATAGCTGCTGCCAAGCTGTTGTTGTTCAGTGTGCTGAACAAGTGCGACCAGATGGTGTCGCCGGCGTGACGGGACTAAGAGAAGCCTGCTAGACATAATCACGCTGTTCAAGGAGACCGACCCTGACGACGCGCCAACGTTTGTAGCGTTTGTGGTTTGTGGGAACTATACAAGCTTCCTCCCGTCACCTTTGACCACGTCGATGTAACGAGCCTTCTGAAGGACATTGTCTTCTTGAAAGCCAGTCTCGCAGATGTGCTAACGTAATGGGATGCATCTCAAAACACCACTGCCGATTTGCGCAAAGAAGTTAGCGAATTGGGCAACAGTGTGACGGTAATAAGGTCATCACTCGATGCGTCTAATGAAAACACGTATCGCGGAGCTGGCCTCGATATATCGTCGTCGAATTCCGCGCCGGCAGTTTCGTCGCCAGCGCAGCCGTTAATTGCTGAGCCTGCAGTGCACCCCACCGGGCACCCCACAGTCCCGCGCCTGTCACCGTGGTTCCTCCACGCAGCGCCGCCCGAGCCCCTCGACCCGTCCCGCTGCCTGTGTCTGCAGGCCTGGAGAAAGCCCTGCAAAAGGATTTCGCTAGCGACACCGCGAGTGCCCCTAGCACTCCAATTATAAAGCCTATGCTAGAAAGGGCACCGAATAGGGCTGATAATGATGAGAGTTTTGTAACGGTGTAAAGGAGGAAGCACCGATCTCAAACGAACGTGCACCGCTATGGCAAAGCTCCTACGGGGCCCGAAGTGAGCCTGCGTGCTACTGTGCCGAATATACCAGTGTACATCTCCCGCCTGCAGCGCACCACTAAAGCGGAGGACATCGTTGAGTACGTGCGCCAAAAGACTAGCTACATGCCGAGTGCCTGCCTGGGAGAGAGGGCGCGACTGTGCGTAAGCAAACATTAACTCCGTATTTAAAAATCTTATAAAATAGTTTTTGGGATTATATCATAGCAAAAAGTGATTAATGTTCAAGCTAAAAAGGACATACAGTGATAAAAGTTAAAGTACCAGTGATTTTTCTAAAACTCAAAGAGAAACAGTGATAAATACCTACATTATAACGACATTTATGTTCAAATTCAAAATTTTCCACAAAACCAAAACAAATAGTGAAGTTCCAACAACGACCAGAATTACCAGGATTACAAACCTCAAGTAAGGTAGGGAAGAATAACGAATAATCTATCTCATTTTACTATAAATAGTACACAAAATAAATGAAAATAAATAAACTGCATGGACATTTGATTTTGAAAACAATGCCACCTATCGCTGAATAGAGAAACTAACATCAAATTGCGAACTCACTTTCCGACAAACAACACCATCTATTACCGACAAGAGGAACATACACCAAACGTCAATACTTCAAGTACTATCACAATCCACTACTAGAGGGCGCTACTGGTCGTAAAAATAAACAAATGGCTTTTGAATGTGCGGGATGTTATCAGAAAATACCAGACACAGAAAACCTTAAATGTGCGCATTGCAAAAACACATACGATTTAAAATGTGCTAATGTTTCAATTCATCACTTTACTAAATTGATGACTTCTGAGCATAAAAATAAATGGCAATGTCAAGCTTGCTACTGCAAATCCCCTAAAGTCGGTAATACAAATACCCCTATACGCCTACAATACCGTGAGCTACCGCAACAAACAAAACCACCTTCTGAAGAAAATAATGTCACCATTAGAAGAGTGAACACAAACACAAACAACTACACTTTTAACTCTGAAGACCTAACTATGCTAGGCGACACTCTGAACACAGAAGAAAAGGAAACAGCTATTCAAACCGAACTAACGCTACAAAATCTAAGTGAAATTATAATAAGCCTTAAGGAAAATAATAAATCCATTATTTCTGAAATTAAAAATACTATCCAAACCGAGATAAATAAAGCCATCACTAAATTAAAGGTAGATATCCAAAGTGAAACAGACGCCTTAAATAAACAGAACGAACTAAGAAAGGAAGAAAGAAAAAAAGTAAACTTAACAATTGAAAACCTTACAAAAGAAAATTAATCTAAAAATCTAAAAAAATAAATTTTAGATTTAAAGAACAGAAAAGATAAACCCACCGCGATTTGCACTGAAACAAACACGAAGAAAATAGCACTCTACGGATTTACTGAATACTACAAAGAACCGGAATTTGACCTACACAACAGAATCATTGAACTATTCTACAGCACAATGAACGTAGACCTGACGGGATACATAGTAGAGACATACAGAGTGGGTAGACATAACAACAACAACAACAGACCACTTGTCATCGAATTAATTAGCAAAAGAATGGCTAAGTACGTAATAAGTAATGGAAAATACCTTCAGGGTACCCGGTTATTTATCTCAGAGTTCCTAGATATCGACACGCGAAGGGAATTAATGCGAGAAGAAATGCTTCAGGCTCGAAGAAACGGATTATTTGCAATCATCAAAAACTATCAATTGTTTATTGAAGGACAGAAAATTAACCAAATAAATGAAACATACAAAACGGCACAAAACAGTGACTCGAAGGGAACCACATCCAATCACAATATAGACCGAATCTGTGACCTGCCTACCACCAACGTAGACACTAAGAATCACTCCTTTCGAAAACATAGACCTACCTTGTAAAATTATCTTCCAGAACATGCAAAGCATATACAACAAGCAACACATTATAGAAGCATTTTTAACAAAAAATCCTATCTATCAAGCTATATGCATATCTGAGTCCTGGCTATCCGAAGACAAAATTTCCCCTTTTCAAATCAGTGGCTATGATATTGCATCGTCATACTGCCGGAAAACTCGAGGAGGAGGCGGCGTATGCATCCTCTTACAAGAACAGATTGAGTATACAGAGAAAAATGATATCTCAGACATGTCTACAGAATATGTACTGGAATGTGCGCTACTGAGTTACCTAAACAAAACCTTTTATTAGTTACTATGTACTGGAATAGAAGAGAGGAAGATATATTTATTGATAAATTAAAAAATCGGTGTGAGTTGGTTTGGCACTCTGGCAACTGGAATCTTGGCACACTGGAAAATTGATGTGTAAACATGTGAGCTCGCATCAGTTTGGTTCACGCACTCACATAGACATGGGTCTTACGCTGACGTCATCTGACGCTCGAAGTTCCAGCTAGCCCCTACCGTAGACCGAGCGCTAAGATGTTTACACATCAACAAATCCTAAACTATTTAAATATTAAGTATAATAAATTTAACATTGTTATAGGTGGACATTTTAACATTAATATTTTAGGCAAAAACTTAAAAACTAACCAGTTTCTGGATCTCATGCTTGAATACAAATTCACTCAACATATAAAAAACCTACACGTATTACAGAAACATCCTCAACATGTCTTGATCTAAAATTTACGAATTTCATCGACAAAAATATGTTTACAACCGTAGAAAATTTCGGACTTTCGGACCATAGTGGAACAATTATAAATCTAAGCATACCTCAACCTGCGAAAAAAATTACCTGGCACACAAACAAAAGATTATTTAACATAGCGAACATTAAGAAATTTAAATCTATACTAAGTACACAAAACTGGCACCATATTATACGAACAAACAATAATATAAATGAAAATTATAATTCTTTCAACAATCTCTTAATAAAAAAAAAAAAACTATGTATTCCTATACGTAAAATTAAACTTACAACTAACTATAAAAAATACTGGCTAACTACAGGCATTAGAGTTTCCTGTAAAAACAAAAGATTGTTAAAATTACTTTCCACTACACCCAAAAACCAAATAATTACACAACATTATAAAAAATATGAGAAAATATTAAAAAACTTAGTTACCACTGCAAAAAAATTACAATACGTAAATAAAATAAAGAAATCCGACAACAACGTAAAAACGATGTGGAGCATTATAAATGAGAGAACAAATAAAAAATCAAACAAGGAAAAATGTAACATACAATTACAACACAATAATACTTTTATATCCGAACCCAAGCAAATTGCGAATATTTTTAATGACTTCTTTGCGTCTATAGGAGAAAAGAGCAACAACTCATCTGACAGTGCACTGGGCGGTATGTCAATACTAAATCCCACGCAGAACACCATGTTCCTTAGCCCAGTGGAAGCTTGGGAAGTTAACAAATTAATCAAAAACCTAAAAAATAAACAAAGTTACGGTATAGACGAAATACCACCTAAGTTACTGAAAGAATGCGCAAATGAACTCACCTTACCATTTTATTTATTATTAAATCAGTCTTTTACAGAAGGTACTTTCCCCGAATTGTTAAAGAAATCATTAATTAAACCAATCCATAAAAAGAACTCAAAAACTGATCCTAATAATTATCGCCCAATAGCCCTCTTGCCCTCAGCCTCTAAGATTTTCGAAAGAGCTTTGTGTGATCGTATAAATACCTTTTGCGAAAAATTTAACATATTTAGCGATTGTCAGAACGGTTTCCGTACATAACTTGCGCAAGCCAATAGCGCTTGGCACTAATGATCACTTGGAGGTATGGTAAGGAGCTTCACAAACGCTTTTTCCGGGCCCGACATGGACTCAATGTAGATCTACTGGCGCCCGTAACCTGGCTGAGTTTTGGTGACCTCTTTGGATGAATAAAGGATAAATAAAGTTATGATGACGAACAATTACTGGAGATTTATTGTGAAAATGGCATGGTTGAAATCTTTCGGGCATGACATTGTCCGGAAGAATCAAGGAGACACATTATATCTGGATGTTCCGCCTAGCTCCTTTATTCGGTATAGCACAGATTCCGGATTGGTCAGATTCGAAATTCGGTAGATTCGCTAATCGACGATTTCCTAGATTGCGCAGATTCTTGGATTCGACGGATTAGCTATACGGTAGAAGTACTATCGTAAATTAAAAAGAATAAATCTAAAATGAAGGTATATACATTTAATATAAAAATAAAATACTCTTTCAATTGTCATTGTTCAATGGGTTTCAAGTCTGTAAGAAAAATATATAGACTTACTCGTACTTTTCATAAAGATAAACGTTTAAATTCATCTGTTTCTTCATCATTCTATTTTTTTATAGTGAAACTACAATTTAATATAGGGTAGATACATTTATTAAATTCGGCAAGTGAACTTAAAGGAGCTTTTCGTAAAGGCTGTAAGCGTTACACAGGTTCTTCATTTCAAACTCAGATTTGAATTCGGTGTCTAAGTATCGGTTAACGATGGCTGGACACTCCAAATCGTTTGAGATATAAGACAGCGGTGTGCACAGCTGGTGTATGGCAACCGGTCGCTGCGAGTATCGCTGCATCGCTTGCGGCACTGGCGTCATATTAGATGCAGCGCGCAGCAGCACCAGCTGAGAGCGAAGCGCGCGCGCTGGTACAACATAGCTGCGCGTGCGCTTGATGCTCGCCAAAGCAGATTCTATAAGCCCACGGGCATACTGCGCCGTGTGTTGCATACGTCCCAACAGAATTCTGACACACGCGTCCACTTTCTGGGACCAAGTAGCATTCTGCAGCACATCGTCCAGACCTACTATATCTTCACCAACTATCAGCTTGGACATGTGTCGAATAATGGAATCCTGAAGCTGCTCCTCTGTCTTGAATTTGCATAGTTGTTCTTCGACAGTTCCTTGGAGCTCATCAGGCGAACATCCGACACAAAAAATTGTTCCAGTTAAACCTGCAATAAAACGATATTTATGAAACCCCTGATCCTGTTGGCATAGGTAGGACATCCATTAGCAAAGAAAAATTGAGGAGAAAGTACCTTGATCTTCAAGTAATGCGGCAAGTTCAAGAGCCACAGGCACTCCACTCTCGTATCCCAGCAAGTAGAAGTTATTTTGAACCCTGGTTTTGTTTATGAGGATCTGCCAACAATTAAATAAGTTCTTTAAGTATCAGCAATCTGTTTTATGTACATATTAAGTATTCCAACAAGATTTTTTCGAAGTTTAAGGGTTTGCACAATCTCTCTATAGAAAGTTTTGAGTTGCGATCATATACCGGAACGCGCTGCGTGAGTAGATTCAATACAAAGTAGCCGACCACCTGGTGAAGGCCGCGGCTGCCGGTCTGTTCTTTAAAATTCTCGCCGTGAAAACTTAGGTGAAGTGAGCGGTTAATAGTGTCAATCACTATCATCAGGTGGAATGTTCGGCAGGACAGATCGTTATGGTGGTGCTTGCTGGGGGTGTGTAACGTAAGTATAAGTAACGTTTAATATAATTTAGAAAGGTCTAGTTTGTTTTGTACATCCATATGACTGTTCTAGGAGAATTTAGGATGCAAGAGCGAGCGAAGCGAGCTCGGGACTTGGGGCCCCCCTACTCGGACAAAAAAGAATCCCCTTCTAACCTAACCTAGGTTAGAAGGGGATTCTTTTTTTGAACCATCCTAAAGTAAGAGCCCCGCTAAGAGGGGCTCTGTCGGCTACGCCTTATTATTATTGCCTTTCAGAAATAGGAGGCCTCGCCTAGTAGATAGCAGTGCGGCACGAATAGAAATTGTTGCTGATTTTGTTATATTTTGAGTAGTTTGCTGTGCAATCAGTACTTTTGATTCGAATTTGGATTATTTTTGAATACAAAAGTATTTTTTTATTATTTGCGTTTAAATAGTACCCATTTAGAAACGTCGTCTTTGTTTTGTATATTTTTGCAAAAACTCATTAGATTTGGGTTAGGTTAGGTTAGAACAGTGACCATTAGCGCGCGAAGGCGAGCGAGCGTAGCGAGCGTGCCGCGGGAGCTGCCGCCGAGTGTCTGATCCCCTTTATTGTTGGTGAATCATTTGGGTTAGATGAGGTTATAACAGTATGATGTTTCCTGATAGTTACTTATTCATTACAATTTTTTGCTGAAAATTAGTAAATATGAAAATTTGGTCAACTGAACATTATATAAAAATAGCATTATACAAATTGAAAATTATGTGAAATGAACGTTATACTTTAGCTCAACAACAAACAACAACAACATAATAACAAACAACAACAACAACAACAATAACATAACAACACACACATAACAGCATTTAATAACATAAAAACAACAACAACACGTTTCGTCACGTCGTTTCGTGTCGTCGACGTTTTTAATAACATTTATGTTATTAGAGCTAAAGAAGGTTATATGAAATATAACATTAGATCACATGAAATTAGGTTGTTTGTTTTTATAGCATATGAAAATTATGTGAACGTTATTTCAGGTGACATTATACTATTTGTTATTATGCCATACATTACAAACCCGCTTGCTGGAACAGTATGTCCAGCAGTGGACGTCTTTCGGCTGAATCATAATGATTGCTTAAAATAGGAGTATGTTTTACCTGAGCGTATCTCTGGGCAGTCTCCCGCACGGTCTCCGCGGGGCGGTCGAGTCCCGGCTGCAGCACCAGTGCTGGCAGCTTAAGGCGCTCGCACAGCACGCGGAACCTCTCGTGGTGACCCTCCATACCCGGCACTATGCACAGGTATCTCTTGCTTACGTCAAACTCGTCATTGGACTACGAAAGAAGGAAAAAAATCCTGTAATAGTAGGTTTACGTGCCCAATGTTAATTTACTCATTATTTTTATTTTTCTAGAATAACCGCCTCCATTTGCGGCTTACACCTCTCACCGCTTTACACCACCGACAAAAGATATGATATTTTGAAGAATAATTTATTAGGTACAATTTAAAATAAGGTTTGTTTACTCTATACTCACCAACAATATGTCTTTATAAAGTGTCGGTACCACGACGAGGTCAACTGTGGCGAGGAGTTCGTCAGGACTAACGTTGGTAAAGAATGTTGCTAACCCAGTAACATTTTCTGGGACTATATCAAATGCAGACTCCACCAGCTCATTTATTCTAAAATAAAATCAAAATTAATATTATATATAGAAAGAGTATAGAAAGCCGGAATCACCTCATGTACCCATATTCAAGCAAATCAATCATTTCGATTTGATTTTAATCAATCAGTTTTGAGTGAGAGTTTTTGTGAGTAGTGAAAGAAACGATGTATGGATTTTGGACTTAGATTGATGATATAATGGGGTAACTACTGAGATGAGCGCTTATTGAGATAACGCCAGATAATTTGGGATAAGGGTGTAATATACAATATACAAGAGGATGAAGATAACGAGTACCTACGACTACAATAATATCAACAGAAATAGCTTGAGGATTGAAAATATATAATTAGAAATGATTTACTTAATCCGGTTTTTCTGTTAAACTCACCTGCTTAGAGTCAACAGCGGTATTGCGTCTTCGTCCAAAGATATATTATATGCAATATTCAGGAACGCACTAATTGTTGGTATTTTTTCATCTGCCATTCCTAACTCTTGCAAAGTAGTGTCAGGGTTTGTGTATTGTTGGATGCTTATTCCTGAAAAATAAGTTGTATTATAGGCTGTGGGTTTGTTATTAACCCATATGTCTACTTAAGGCATCATCATGACACGGTATGAAGTCATTGCTTATGACTGCCTCGATGGTTTAGCGGTCGCAAGTACGCCGTTGAGCATCAGGTCCAACCTCCAGGTTAGGCATAGTTTTTATTTTTATGTTAGAATTTTTCACGGTTGTTGCCGACTGCCTCGCCCCTATGACAATCTCCTATTCCTCCTATCTCCTTATTTAAAAGCTTATTATTTTCCGAGTGACTAATAACTTAAAAGTCGACTAAATGTTTGCAACAAATAAAATAACTTGCCAGCGATTAAATATTTTCGCGACTATTATATTATGTAAGGTTCAAAATTAAAGGTGTTATAAAAACTAAAAACTAGCAGCTGCGTTTAGGTAGCAAATAAACTATACCAGTCAAATAAAATATTAGGCGAGGAGCTATAAATAATGACTTGGCGACTAATAATGTTAGTAGGGTGGCAAAGATAATATATTACCAACTATTTCGTGCCGTCTAAAAACCCACTTTCAGGCTTCGCTTTGCGGGCAGCTCTAAATATTAAAACGAGTACAATAAAAATGAATAAGAGTTAATTATTAATATTTTTTTATCATAATTTCATGAAAACGGCGGAAGGTGCGATGGTTGGATACTAGTGTAGTGCGGGGTGGCGGGGTGCGTGCGGGTGCACGGCCAATAGCAAGCGGCGCGGGCGGCGGGCCCACGCGACTTCTAGATTGTTATTGTTTTCATTATTCGCCGGTAATGTGCACGTTAATGTTTAGTTTTGTTTATTTTGCGTAATATTTTAGTGAATTACCAGTATTTAGTGATTTATATGTGGAGATGAGTCAGTTAGAGTTAGCTGGACCAAGTCGTGAAATAAATTGTGATGAAGGAGTGCCGGATTACTATTCAAGTGGAGCAGAATCAGAGGATCAAGGACCAACGAAACCCAAACGTGGACGAAACAAGCTTTGGGTTTTTAAATCTAAATTTTCAAACTTGAAAGAGGCGGAAGATTTCGTGAATTCAAAAAATACTTGGTCTCGGAAATTTACGCGAATGACAGAAGAGGGGCAAAAACGTTTTTACAGGTGTAATAAAGTTCGGAAGAAGGGACCACAGTGTGCGGCAGAACTTTATTTGTTATTTGAGAGTGGAACCGACAATGTTCTTGCATATCATACAGATGCTGAACATAATCACGAAAATATTGGCACTCGAGGCGACTACGGCATCGACGCTCATACTAAAACAGAAATCAACAGACTCTTTGACTTACATTTGAAGCCTAAAGCTATATTGGCTTCTCTTCAAAAAATTGATGGAATAAAGTAGCCTACAAAAGTTCAACTAAATAATTATTTAAGTGATAGGCGGCGCGTGAAATTCGGACACCACACTATTCACTTAGGTGAATTAGAAAAGTGGATACATGATCATGAAGCTATTCCTGAAAACGAGGATAAACCATTTGTTATGAAGTACTGGATATTAGAGAGTGACCAACCGATCTTCAGATTTGTTTTGACAACAAGAAAATTATTAAAGTTTGTATGTTCTTCTGACGTTTTCCACGCTGATGCAACCTACAAATTGATATGGCAAGGCTTTCCTGTTTTGATTGTTGGAACTACAAATAAAGACACAAAATTTTATCCCCTTTGCTTAGGAGTTTCCACTAATGAACAAGAAGAAGACTTTGAGATGATTTTTAGTGGATTAAAGGAGAAAGTTCATTCACTGTTTGATCATGATTTACAACCAAAAGTATTAGTGTGTGACGCAGCTCAAGCAATAAAAAGTGCTTTTATCCATGTTTTTGGTTCTGATACTACTGTGCGTATGTGCTGGGCGCATGCTAAAAAAAATATGCAAAAATCTGTTGAAAAGTTTGTAGAAAAAAGATACAGAAAAGATATTTTGCAAGATATAGACGCTTTGCATAATGCATCATCAGTTGATGTTTTCAATGCTGCTGCCCATGCTTTTGTTGCCAAACATGCTACTAAGACAGCATTCATACAATACTTTAAAAGGGAGTGGCTAGTCAAAAACCCTAACTGGTACTTTGGGGCTGCAGCAACCCTTTCACCGACCACAAACAACGCTTTAGAAGCATTTAACAAGACTATCAAAGATCATAATACGATGCGGGAACGTTTTCTCCTTTCACGTTTCCTTGTTGTGGCGAGTGATATGGTTACCCAATGGTCAAACCAAATCTCTGAAGACTTATTCCCAGAGACACACAACATTGAACTCAAAGAATGGACAGAAGGATATTGCTGGGCAAAGCAGAACATTAAAGTAAAGACTTTAGCATCGGATTATACAAACTACGTTTATATAGTACCTAGTGAGAAAGCTAGGGCTACGGATATGGCATATAACGAAACATGGCATACATTTGATGAGTATAAAGAAAAAAACTTTGCGTTCTGGAAAGTTGTACTGCCAAGAACAGAATGGAAGAAAGGCATGTGCAATTGCCCTCAATTTTTTAAAATATATGTGTGTAAACATATAATAGGCCTCGCCATAAGGTTGAAACTAGCCACTCCGCCTTTAGAGGCCAAATTGATTCCAATTGGTCAAAAAAGAAAGCGAGGGCGTCCTGCCAAATCTAAACCTGCCCTAATAATACAATTTTTTTTATTTTTTTTTATTTAATTGTGTCTAACTGCGTAACTTTTTATTGTGTAACTTTAATACTTAGGTAAACCTACATTCTTCTATGATTATTTAAAAATAAATAAAAGTAATTACTCTTTTTATTTTTTTAATTTAAAATTATAGAATAAATAAAAATAGAATTTTGAAAATAAAGGCCGCAATATATTTTTTCTGCATGCTATTTTAGAGTTTATTTAAAGCTATTAAAAGTCACACAATATATGTATAATATAAGCTAGTGTATATTTATTCTTCATAGAAACAATTTTAAATAGAATCTGATTTATATTATTTATGAATGCCCATTTTCTATTTTATTTTCGCCATTAAGTTTCCGCTTAGATATTAATTCTGTTCCCAAAAAAAAAACTTGATGCTAGTTTAAATTAAAACGGAGCTTATTACTGATATATTAATATGCTACCTATTACTTATTACGATACTCCTTATTAGCTACCAACCCATTATATATGGTACCCACTCTATTTATTTTTTAAACCTATATTCATTTTACTTAGTTGCCGCATTAAATACATGCCTTATTTAAATACGGGGTGGACCGTGAGACAGAATCGCTGAATAAACACGGGGGTGTTACGGGAAGCCTTTGGAGAGAGGCTTCTAAAAAAATTCTTTAGACCTCGTTTTTCGGGCCAGCCTGTATAGCTGGCGAATTGTGTGTACTATATACCGCTACCTAACCCTTGGGGATATACAAAAAAGTGTTGTTATTAATTGAATTGGTTTTATTACCAGCCAATGCAATGAGTTTTTGTAACAGTCCGGGTGTGCGTGACTGCGCAGGCTTTGCTAGCAGTACGGCAGACGTGCCGCGCATCGCTCGCTCCGCGGCCTCTGCCAAGTCGTGGGAACTTGGCTTACTCTGTGCCAAGAAAATATACATTGTGTAATGTAAGTACAAAAGATTTAATCAGTGCAAGAAAACATACTTCTACTTTCTTCTTTATTTATCTAGTCTTTTTGTGAACTTAATCTTTGTAAATGAACTTACTTCGCTTAAGCCCGACAGGTCCAAACTGGTCGCTGTAAAACCACACTTTGCTCTAGCTGTACATACGTCCTGGCCCACAGAACTGACCGTAGACACCACTGAAAAGTACCTATTAAATATTTAAGTTAATGAAATGTAAACATTTAATAGCTATCGAGCTTCGATCAATAATAACACTAGATTGAGGATCAGAAAAAAAAAACAAGTCGCTGAAGTGGCCACGTTTACACAAACATAAACATTTACATGTCATACTAAGAAAAATTGAAAAAGGTTTTATAATATTAACAACATCAGTTCATTATAAACCTTAACACTCAAGCATAAAGTTTAATTACAATTGCAAAATATTTATATGTAAGTCCTTCTGTCTTCGGTGAAATGTAAAAGCAATAAATAAAAAATATGTTTTATAATAAGTACAAAAATATTTATTCTAAAATGAAACTTAAAACCTAACCAATAAGGTTAAAAACAATTTGTTGACACTTTCATGCTTACTCTATTTTGGAACTAGACGTAGTTCTTGGTATGACATTTCAATGCTCAGAACACAGTAAGTATTGAAAGACGTAGAGTTGCAGAAAAATATTTTTTTAGGCCAAGGTTCGTTTTGTAAGGTAGCAAATATCTTTGACCGATTTAAAGAAGTAGTAGGGCTAAATTAGTACAATCGTTATTTTTTATAAGATATTGCTATTAATTGTCTGCGGGTTGGCTCATTGTAATCAATCCGTATAAAAATGGCTGCGTCTACTCATGTACGCGATTTAGAAGTTCGAATATATATGTATTTGTATTAAATTTAAATTATTTATTATTTAATTTAAATTAAACTGCAAATAAGAGTATATGGTAGGTACCATGACTGAAGGTGCGTGCAAGGTGGATGCTTTAACTAATGTATCTGGACAATCGTAATCGGTCTCTTTAAGGGGGATATGCTAAGGCAGCCCGCGAAATTCAAATTTTCATGCGCTTCTACAACTTGCAGGTTAGTGTAAGGTTGTATCTCGATCAAAATATGATTTGCAACAATAACACATGTGTATTTCATTAATTATAATCATAAGAATCATCAATTCATCTCTCTAATTTAGATTTACTCCGGATTGGTCTGATTTCGAACCAATCCGGAGGAAATCTAACTTAGAGAGATGAAAAATAACATAATAAGATATAACAATACCACTGCATGCATTCCCTGTTCCAGAACAGTCGATGTTTGTTACAATAGTTGGCGCGTTGTCGCAAACATTGATCAAAAAATCATAATATTTGCTAAATGATTTATATTTACTATTTAATTATTTTAATTTTATGAAAAACACATACATAATGATATAAACTTACCGAAAAAAAGATATATTACTTCTTGGTGTTACGGTGTTTATTTAGACAACTTTTGAACGCGCACTGTGACAATTTTGACGTTTTAACATTGGCTATGTTCGGACAATACTAATTTGAAATAAGACCAAAAAAGTATTTGTGCTCTTATTTTTGGGGCCGTTTTTGAAGCGCTTATTGGGAATCTAGTGCTATTATTGATCGAAGCTACCGAGCTTAAATGGGAGCACTGGTAGCCCAGTGGTAACAGCCCCGACTTACGAGTTGGAGGTAGTAAGTTTGAACCCAACAGGTGCTTTACTTTGTGTAATTTATCTATCACCATTTCTCTCAAAACGGCGAAAAAAAACATCGTGTAAACTGGCACCAAAAAACCAAAAATACCTATATAGAACCAAAAATTCGAAGATATGACGTGACATCTAAAAATCCACACGGGGCCCGCGTTTTGAATTACAGCCCATTCTCTCTCTCTCTCTCTCTCTCTCACAGAGAGGAGGCCTGTCTCAGCAGTGAGAACGTTATAGGCCAATTATAATAAGCTTAAATGAAACTGGGCTGGTCACATCGCATACTGGAAGGAGTTGAGGCTAAATCAAACACACTGCGGGACGATCAACCAAACAGCAGCAAATATAAAGGAGCTAGCGGGATGAACTCGAATCTCGTCTCGAAGACTGAGAAAAGCTGTGGGTCACTAAAGGCTTATTATAACTATGCCGATCAACAGTTTAGGTAAATAAAATGAATATTGAAATATACTAACTTTAGTTTAGGACATAACGATCTTGAAGCTACATCTAAAGAATTTATAAGTGTTGTCAGTTCTTCTTTATGTTTATCGTCCGAGACTTTTGTTATTGCTAAGTAAATGCCTTCAATGGTTCCAAGACTGCTAGCATCGTTTATTACGGCAGAAATACGATTTCTGACATCAATAGTTTTTTCTAGAGTTACGACTTCAACGCCTAGATTTCGCCAAAACCTTAAAAAAAGTTTTTTTTTTAAATAAATAAATAATTACTTTTGTCCAATCCTTTGTGGCAGATGTATGTAATAATCTTACCTTATTTTATAATGTTGGTACTGATTGAAGCTGGTAGAGTGAATGTAAAGTTTTTTAGCTCCGCGATGTACTAATTTGTCGGCTAGTTGAACTCCAAGAGCGCCATTATCCCAGAACATTAAATGACTTTCATCGGGATTGCATATTATTCTGAAAGAATAAAAACGACATACTTTGCTTTATACTTAATTCTTTTTACCTATTATGGTATAGTAATTTCATTCTAGGTGCATCGTCTTCACGTATAATTATGTAATTAATGTATAAATAACATTGTAAAACATTTTAAAAGAGTAACGCTGGAGTTTCTTGCCCATTCTTCTCCATACCAAACTACCTTTTGGAAGGGGCAACTAGAATCTTTTTTTTTTTTTGTAAATTTTGACGTTCCAAAGTGCCTTTTATGTGCCTATTTGAAATAAATGATTTGACTTTGAAATTAAGACCTTCCTGATTAATTGATATCATAAAGGCGTAACTATACTTGTTCGGTTAAACACATTTGGATGCCTACGGAATACAGGCACACATCCATAGGCATACAGTCGCATTAAGTAAAAAGTGAATTCGTCAATTCTGCATACGCAACTATCGTGTCGGATGGCCATATCCGTCTAAGGTTTTCAAATACCCCAATACGAAAACCGAGTATTACTTCGCCAGTATTCGTGGATGTGGGTCACATTACCTGGGATACGCATTGCTCACAGAGTCTTGCATCCTCAGCAGCACTCTGCCGCGGTGCCTACTGGCCGCTAGCAGTCGGAAGGCACGTGCGGCTTCGTGCGGCGCGTACGACACGCGCGACAGAGGACGCACGTAACCGCGACTAATACCATCACTCAAAATCATCTGCAGATACTTCATGTCATCAATTTTTTGTTCCGTGAATAGAGACGAAAAGTCACTCGCGACGTATGACCTCCCTTTAGTCATGAAAAACATTCCAAGTTCGTATTCTTCACCGTCCTGAAGTTGAACAGTGTCGACGAAGACTCCAAAAGATCTTAGGCATTTGAGAGAGGTCTGAAAAACAAAAATTACGGTACCATTATTTTATTTTATTCTATTTTACTTAATTTGTTATTCGTTTATTTAATATTTTTGTTAAATATAAAAACTTACACTCTTAAGTTGTCCTTTAACGCAACTTATGATAACTTCACAACCTTTTCCTTTTGTTGCTAATAAAACATTATTTGAAAAGCTGCTGTCGCGGGAGTTTCCAATATTTTCATCTGGAAATGAGACTTTTTTTAAGTATACAAGGACAAACCCATGCGCCGTACTATAAAAAAAGCGATACAGCTATCTAACGCACTGGAACAATGATGGCTGTTAAGGGCTTGAGTTTTACTGCGATTTTGTTGGCTTGCCGGTAAAAATCACTAGTGTACCCTGTCAAGACCATGATATTGTGAGCCGCTATTTCGAATAAAACCACAATAATCATTAATGCAAGCTTATGGCTCGCCCGTCTAACCCGGGCCCAGATCATCATAATTAAGTATCGACATTCCCTACCTTTTAACTCAGGGTACAGTTTCTGCAAGAATTTCTTTTTCCTTATGTCGCTAACTGTTGTGAATACTGTGCACCCGTGAGCGAGCGCAACGGCAATGGCCGCCTGCCCCAATGCGCCTGTGCCTCCGTGCACAAGCACGTCATTACCAGGTAACATTCTACCCTTGAATATCTAATAACAGATCAATTTAAATATATAGTTAGTAGGAAGGGATAATTGGGTTAAGATTTAAAGCGGCTGGATTTGGCCATTTTTGTATCTAACTACGTAAACTTACGAGACAGTAGAGTGCATGTGCGTAGGCGAGTGGCACAGTGGCAGCGTCCTCCAGGCTCCAGTGCGCCGGCACCGGCCACAGCAGCTCCGGCTGCGCGCGCACCACGCTGGCGGCCGCGCCGCAGCGCACCAGCCCCATAACGCGCTCACCACTGTAACATAAGCATAATATAACATCACGCTTGTATTTCTCAAAGTTTAGGCAGAGCTGCAAGTATACCCAAACTTCGCCAGTGACGTTTAAGTCCCACTCTTGTTCCCCATACAGGTTAATTTGTTATTCGTCATATTTCTCCCAGGAAATGAAAGTGTGACTTATTTAAAACTATTAAGCAATATACAGTCTAGGTGAAAATCCATGGGACAGGAGTAAACCCAAGATAAGTGTGCTTTTGAAAATTTCTATGAATTTATTGTAAAATATTATTTATCAGAAATCAGAATTGTGACTAATTCGATTATTGGACCCACCAACAGCTGTTTTTACATTATCTGTGGAAGCACGCTCTATGTAATAAAAAGCATTACAAAATATTACATTCTTTAAAAAAAAAAACTAAATAAACACTTGCCTGTCAGTGGTGCCACTGTAGTCCATGCCGTACACATTGAAGTCGCACGGCGTCACGCCAACCGCACTCTTCTCATCGGAAGTGCAGAGCCCGGTGTAATGAACCTGATAATACGGACAACAAATACAAAAATTTTGTGATGCCATAGCACATCCCAACCCATTGCAAATAGAAAAAAAACAACTTAAAAAAATTAAAAGAGGTGGCAATAGCAAGTGGTGGTGACGATAGCAGGGGTCATAAAGAGAGTATTAAGGAAGTATGGTAGTGAGCAGTTACTTTATACATACCGTTACTGCCAAATCAGACTGCCGTAACTGAGGAGCCTCTACCCAGTGCAGGGACTCAAGATCTCCAATTTGTGAACATTGTAGTATTACATGATTCTTTAAACCTCCTTGTTGCTGCACGCCACCTGAGCTTTTCTGTAAAAATGGGGTAGGTTGTATCAGGGATGCAGCCGCAGTGGAGTATGCGAAACGTCTTGTGTGTGCTAAAGAGTGTGTAATAAGCACTAGCTTGTATTCTACAGTACAGGCCCTGATATAAAAGATCAAAGAAATAAATATTTATGCACAATTAACATTTATTACATATTTTATTCAATCATGTGCTTACATAAACTAGGTTCTTATCGGCTACAGTCAAAGTCAAATCATTTATTTCAAATAGGCACATAAAAGGCACTTTTGAAAGTCAACATTTACAAAAAAATTGAATTGATTCTAGTTGCCCCTTCCAAAAGGTAGTTTCGCATGGAGAAGAATGGGCAAGAAACTCCACCGTTACTCTTTTAAAAATGTTTTACAATGTTATGTATAAATTAATTATATAATTATATGTGAAGATGATGCACATATAATAAAATTACTATACCACAATAGGTAAAAATAATTAAATATAGCGCAATGACTGGTAAATTAATTATGAGATAGATTCGTACATGTTGCTCACATATTTACAAATATTGAAAAATAAATGAGTTTTCTAAAATTTCACATGTAAATAATTTAGTGTGTGAGTTAGAGTAGTTAAATAATGTAAAAATGAGTTCCTAACTTTGACAAACCGTCCTTGTGTTTACAATTATAATAAGCTAATGTGAAAACGTGTTGATAAAATACTTTAAAACAAGCTGCCATGGAGTTTCTTATCCTTCTTCTCCATGAAGACCTAGTTTTGGAACGGATAACAGCTTTCTTATTAACGTTACCAATATTTATTGACAAGCCTAGTTGAAATAATGGCTAGTCTTGTCTTTCTGTGCTTTTCTTCATAAAACCCTTTCCCTACAAAACATATTCATGGATACTTTCTTACATGTTAAATAACTAGTAACCATTCTGACACTCAAAGCTTACTAATTAAGTGGATAAAGGTATTGCCTTTAAATGTAGCCTTTCATCCACTTTCTAAAAAATGCATTGTACTGTGTGCGATTACAGAGCTATTCACGTCAGTGACATATGCACTAACTAATAATGGCTTCTATCCTCTAAATTATGGTAATAAAATAATGCCCGTAGGTGCGTTAGTTCCATAGTGATCTTGCCATAACATATTTCGTTAGGTACTTGGTTTTTGCAAGTGTCCCCTACTGACCGAAATGAAAGACGTTTTATGTAAAAAAAAACAATATAAGCATAAGTACTAAGATGTAATAATAAAAAGTCAGATAAAGGACTTAATGGAGGAATTAATTCCGCCGGGGCAAGGTATTTAGTTTTGTACGTATTATGAACTTTTGCAGCAAGAATTTTCGCTACACATAGTGGCAGTGACTAGAATAGGTAAGTAAATAAACATAAATAACTCTTTTAATTTATCTAGCACCTAAAATACAGTTAGGTCAAAAAAACGTTTAAGAACTCATGTTTCTCAAGAAAAAAGTAAAAACTACAATGAAAATGTAAATCTAAAAAATCCACTTACGTTTGCGCTGCTAACCCTTGAAGGTGGTACAACCAGGTCTATCCTTGTTGCGTCTTGACTAACGGGAGGGAGATTGCGGTATTTAATATTCTGTAGAGTAACTCCACCACACCTGAAGCATTATAAATGTATAATTTATTTAGTTCTGCTAGACACAATTTTAAACAAGTGCTAAACAATAAGCGAAAGGTTCATGAAGATATACACGGTGACATTTGAATCACAGTTTTGCTAGAACAAACGTTGTTCAGACCATGGTCTACTACCATTCTATATCATCAAATATGTTATTAAAACCAACTAAACTAAGCGTTCCCAAATTAGTCTTATGTTGGTCAATCGGGTCCAAACATTAACCGTAACATCAAACTACTCATCGCAGGAGCGATATGGCATTTATGATGGTAAAAGCGTTATGAGGAGTCCACGTAGACTACAAGCTACAAGCAAGGATGTCCGGCCAATGCGGGCCGAAATGCAAATAAATCATTTGCCAATGACATGGAATCGTGCGAAGTGTCGCTCCACCCATTTCTTCTGTTGAATGCCGCGAGCCGCTCGAGCCACCCAGGCTGGCTACCGAAATCTCTTAAGCGAGCGACGCGTATGCGTCCGAAGTATTTACGTCACAGGCACGCATCGCGCGTTTTTTGTGAAAATAAGTTCTAACTATAATTCGAGTGTGGAGTGGTTGGTTATCGTGCGTTTTTACTCAATTGCTGGTGACAATCTGGTGAAAGCTAGGCACATGTACTCTCAATCAAAATTGGAGTCAATGTTGTCTTGGTGCACACGGAGCAAACCCGGTTTTGTGGTAAGTTTTGTTTTTGTCATACATACACACATACATAAACTCACGCCTTCTTCCCATGGGGGTAGGCAGAAACTACAGAACGCCACCTGCTACGATCCAATCCAATAAATAAGTAATACCTAATAATGTCACGTTAGATACAATAGGTACCCGTACCTAGAACTACAGGAAAGAATTAAAACCATGTCTGATAGTACCTACCGTAAGTTCGCACCTGGAACGAAATTATAAAATTAGAGGTCAGCCACCTATGGGCACGCCACAATTGCGGCGGTAAGTCCCCTCTTTGAGGAGTGGCTTAAGAGGCGCCACGGCGTCCTCACCTTCCGCCTGACGCAGGTCCTCACCGGACATGGCTGTTTCGGGAGGTTCCTGTTTCGGATAAGGCGGGAGGAAACGCCCGGGTGTTGGCATTGTGTGGATCGACCGGAGGACACGGTGGAGCATACGGTGGAGGTCTGCCCAGCTTGGGTGGAGCACCGCCGTGTCCTCGTGGCGGCGATCGGCGGCGGCGATCTCTCGCGTCTGGCCCTGGTACAGGCCATGGTCCGGAGCGAGAGGGAATGGGAAGCCGTCACCTCCTTCTGCGAAGCAGTAATGCTCGCGAAGGAGGAGGCAGAGCGCGTGAGGGTGCGGCAATCGTTGCGCCCTCACGCCCCTAGTCGCCGCAGGAGGAGACACCCTAGGCGTCGGGAGTCAATTGCCGACTCCCGGCCACCGTAGGCGCGGGCTTGCGGATGGCGAGCAATGGGCAGCTCGCCATCCGGTAAGGACCAGGCCCGGGTCGACGGCGCGTCGTGTTCCACGCGCGCCTCAAAGAGATGTCAGCATCATTAAAGGGGTCCAATAGGGCCGATGCCTGCCGGGGTCGCGGATTGTTCGAAAGAGTTACCGTGGCCCTGGCGCACAGGCAACTGAAGGAACACGGGTGGGTTTTAGTCAGTAAGAGTCTGACACGCCCTTCCGCTCCGCCCAGAGCGGGAGAGGTCATTTGATGATTTCCCACCCAAAAAAAAAAAAGAAAAAGCCACCTACCCACGCCGTCGGTACGGTGCGTAGCCTGCGTCGTGTAATCATGCATTTCCAGAAAATACCTAAGTACCATAGTTTACCATAGTTAAAGCCATACCAAGCCATAAAAATCTGTTTTAAAGTAGCCACTTATCAGTGATAAAATACCTACCGAAGTTAACTTTTAACTTCGGTATTTTCTAGCAAGACGTACAAAAATAAGTTCTTACTAAATTTCGTTTATGGAGGTTTCATTTCCCTTTAAACAATGCTGTGTACTTTGAGACTTTTATCACGAAAAATTATCGTCCGTAAACCTACTTTTTTTTATTGGATGCTATAGAATGGTAGTAGACCATGGTTTATACAACGTTTGTTCTAGCAAAACTGTGATTAAAATGTCACCGTGTATATTGATGAAGACAATGTCAGTAGTTTCCAATAAATGCTGCTGTCTGTTCAAAAAAAAGCTATAATTAATCCGAAACGTCCGGAGAGCACATGTGAGAGAGGAAATTGCGTAGAGTACACCTGTGTTTGCACACACATTTGGACTAGAATGTTTCCGTAGTTGGCTAGTTTCCGTTGAAATTGGCTGCCGGGACTGAAAGTCGATCGGGAGAAAATTGGTGTAATATGTAAATTTATTCACCTTGTAAGATCATGGACATCAGAAAAGTAAGCATTCACAACAGTCTTCCCGTTCAAGTTGTAGGCATCTTGAAGATGTCTCCTGGTGTCAATGTTTAATCTCCTGATTTGTGTAGGCAAGGATACTGCATCGTGGGGTTGTCGCAACATGTTCAGCTGCAGCAAGCCGTCGATGAACGTGACCCAGTTATCGCGCCATACCAGCGCTGCTTGGCTCAAAGATCCGCTCGCGGCCTCGACGCTTACGAACTCACCACTACAAGATAGGTACATCGAATAAGCGTTATTGAATTCCAAAAGAATAACATTGAGACAAGGCAAAATATACGGAATTCTTTCGTAAAATTGTATAAAACTCTCAGCAGCTTCGTTTAGTATAAAATGCAGCCCATGGCAGTACAATGGAACACATACGCTCGGATGTATGGTCTGATGTTTATTGACATGGATGAGTACTATAAGTAGCCCAACTACACATACGTAGCTTTATATTCTCGTTTGAGGAGAATGGGCCGAAAAGGAAAGTACCATCTCCATCGTGTGATTGTGCTTAAGTAGCTAATATCTACCATTTCCGTGCGCAGCTTATGTTGTAGTGGAAAGGTGAGACACTCGCAGCCAGATAAAAGCAAAACGTGTAGTAACAACAGTGGAACGTTTTAAACCAACTGCCCCAGAAAGAGGTAGTGTTTAATTTTTTTATTATGAAATTATCAATAACAATCTTGCGCTAGCAGAACTTGTAGTGTTTGGTTCACCAAGATACAGACTGTTCAGGCTGTGTTTGGGACCCGCTGTTAAATCTGCCTAAGTTTTTTGATGGTTAGAATTTTATGCCATGTTACTTGTATGTTTGTGCACTATGTTTAATAAATGAATTTGAATTTGCTATCTTATTAAGACTAACCTGTAATTATAGTCCCTGTCTTGCAGCAGTTGGTAAATATCTTGTGAAGTGAGCACCATGTCGGTATCATTCGTTTTTATCATGTTTGCGTGCAAACCACTTTGAATGTACCCTGATGCCACTCTGTAATTCTCATTCAAGATCTGTTGGAGATAAATTGGTCATAAAATCACGCCTGTGTTCCCTGACATACTTGGCAGAAGTGTCGGTAAACTAAACACATACTGCACAAGTCATGTTTGAGTCTCATGAAACAGGGGTTGAGCCTATTGGTCATAAACTGCTACTGAAAGATTCTAGAAAAACCCAATAACACTTTGCCAGACCTAGAATTCAAACCCTATGCCCAGCAGTTGCACTTTTTGAATAGTGCGCAATAAAACTTCCATCAAACTTTTGCGTAATACAATGAATATCTTCTAAATCTGTGAAGTATCCGTTTATATGATGTATAGCAGGGCTGATATCACGATTTAATCACAGGAGTCACAGGCCCAAGTCAGTCCAAGCCAAGTCCTAGTCGAGGGTACGCTTCACCTTCAACGTCCCGCCATTCATGCTGACTGACAGTTGACGTTTTTGTGACGGCTACCCGAATACACTCCTACTAACTTATCTGTGAAATGGCGAAAATTGGAACTATGGCCGTCATGTTGAAATGTCATTCGATTGTCAGTGTCTACTACATTCGGGTTCTCTGGTTGTTTTGTCGTGATATTGCTGAATGTATAAAGTTAAATATGCCGAAATCTATTAAAAGTGATGCTCGAAACATTTTTCTAAAGGTTAAAACCTTTTTTGAAGAAGAAACTCGGGCGGGGTCTCCGATTATTCCATTTAATCAAATATACAAACGAATTTCGGCAGCGACAGATTAGTGTTGTCAACTTTCTTATTATAAATTACCCGATACTTAACTAATTATTGAAGTCCACGAAATAATCGTTTCTATTCTTGCTGCAGGTTAGCGTAACGGTAACGTACATCTATTAGGTAACCTGCTAAGTGAGTGAGCCAACTAACCTGCCAGATTTCAAATTTCTACTAACATTTATTTTATTATCTTATATTTCAGGTGTGAGTCAAGGACTAATTTCAAAAATAGTTAAGGAAGGGCACGCAGCAGAAGAAACTGGTACAAAAATTCGGACACCAGGCAAGGAGAGAAAACGTAAAAGTGGATTTGAGTATGTTGATAATTTTGACATGAGAATTATACGGAGGAAAGAACATGAATTTTATTCTGCTAAAAAAGAGGTCCCTACTGTTAAAAAGCTTCTGGGGGTCTTAAAGACAGATATAAATTACACAGGACAGCGAGAGAGTCTGCGAAACCTGCTTCACAAGGTGGGATTTCGTTTTAAAAAATCTCAACCCAATCGGAAGGTTCTTATGGAGCGTAATGAAATATCAGCTTGGAGAGCTAAGTACTTGCATGCAGTGGATAAAAATAATAAATCTCACAAGCCCCGGCCCATAATTTATTTAGATGAGACCTATATTCACTCTTCGCATACATCGGATAAATGTTGGCAAGGAGAGGGTGAAGACGGAGTATTGGAGCCTGTATCGAAAGGGCAAAGATATATTATTGTTCATGCGGGAGGAGATATTGGATTTGTTAAAAATGCACTAACACAAAAACAAACACAAAAACACACAAAACACACACAAAAAAAAAAAAAAAGTGGTGATTATCATGACGAGATGAATAGTACCAACTTTAAAAAGTGGGTTATTGAAAAACTTGTGCCTAATTTACGAGAACCATCCATAATAGTGATGGATAATGCTCCTTATCACCGTATTTGTGTGAATAAAGTCCCAAATACGAATTCCTTAAAAAAAGATATGCAATTATGGTTGACCCAAAATAAAATTGACTACGGAGAGAATTTGACTAAACCTCAGCTTTTAGAAATAATTAAGAGAAACAAGCCTGAACCTGTATATGAGATTGAAAAAAATTTAGAAGACAATAGACACAAATGCTTATATTTACCACCTTATCACTGTGATCTCAATCCCATTGAACTAATATGGAGCACAATGAAAAGAAAAGTTGCTGATGTAAATATTGAGCACAAAAATGCTGAACTTCCCCGCCTAGTTAGAGAAGGTTTTGACGCTATTACAGTTCATGAGTGGGCACAGCATTGTAAACACGTTCGCAGGTTAGAAGGAGAATACTTAAAACATGATTTGTATTTAGATAAACCTTTTATTATAGAAGTGGTAAGTGACACTGAAACCAAAAGCGATAGTGATAATGATGATAGTGGTACGGAAATAAGCGGAGTATGGCCTCACAACCAGGATGAAGTTGTGTATGCAGGTTCATCTAAAGATCACAATTACTGTAAACCTGGTTTTCAATAAATTATGTAAAGCAATTTGTTTTTTTTTATTACACTACACTACCACTAGGTACGAGTACCACTGATAATTATAATTAGTCAAATCTGGCGTTAGGGGTTAGGTACGGTCATAACTAAATGCTAGACATCTAGGTACCTCTTGCAGGGTAGTGTACCTACTTAACGTCGCATTAAATGAAAGTTGTATCCCCCCCGTGGAACATTTTATGTGCTGAATTTCCACTTCATTGGATTACTTTTTAGATAAAGCCATTGTTTATTGCTGAGGGATTAAACTGTTAGCGTACCTACGTAACCGTAAATTACCAAATAATTTTTATTTATTTTATTATTTTTATATAGGTATCATTGTTTTTAATTTGTAAAAACTGTAATTCTTATTAAACGATTATGTCTAATGTGAAATTTCCTTCTTGAAAACTTACTCAATTTTGGGCACCTTATATTGATTAGCAACACTGAATCGACGGTGCCGTCCTCTTTCAGTTCACAGATAAGTTGGTAGGACTCTACCTGTGTGTGAGAACAATGTTTACATATCTATTAAATAGACACTACAATTTGTATACCTCAAACTTTCCGGTTCCCCTGTGCAGTGATACGCTGAGCCTCAGCGATCGCTGGTTGTGCAACGTGGGCTGAGCGTACAGGTGCACGTCATGGAAATGCACTGGCTCCTGACGCTTGGCAACCCCTGAGTGCATCGCGAGGGTGTCCCATGCCGCCATTAGAGCAGCTGCGAAGGGGTAGCACTGTTTCTCTGGAATTCACGGGGATATTGGATGTTCTACATCCATTATTCTTACATGCAATGCTAAATGCTAGTTCGTGATGGTAAGTGATCACCGCCATCAATGGATATTCATATCTGCAATACCAAAGGCATTTCCATGCGTTGCAATCCTAAACAACAAAGCTGAAATGTCTCATGAGCACACACTAGCACACTTATATTATCCAAATCAGAACGGAGTACAGTAACGCTGCTTAAAAAGGCCAAGGTATGGACTTTCATGTACAGTTCGTACTCAGATGGTAGAAGAAGAATCCGGTTAGTTATCTTAATTAGTTCACATACGGAAAAGATTTTTTGTAGACAATGTAGCACTTATGTATGGTACACATCTCATCCTAACACATGGACAATAAAACAGGCATATTATTTATGTTTATGTCCCAACTCCAAACAGTGAGAGCATTAACAAATTATATTCAGGTTTCTACCTCTAACAACGTGACCTTGTAGGTAGCTGTACTCATCATCATAAATGGTCTTCAGGAACTGGCAGGCTGCAGCCACACGCATCTCTCCACCGACAAAATATGTAACGTTCCTATAAGGAAATATAAAAAATGCGAATGTTCAATGATGAATAAAATTTTAATATCGGCCTGTAATAGTCTCACGGCAAGCCAATTGCCTCTCCTGTCGTCAACAGTGGGATAGATAAATGATTATTATGAATTTTTATTTAGTGTTGCTGATAACTCCAGGTTTCTCAGTGTAAGCTTCAGTCACGTATCTATCCAACATATCGACAGATCCTTTCGAGAACGACGAAGCTGTTGGCTACTGGCCATATCAATGAGGAGTAGCTCCTTAGTATCGGGGGACCCGTTCGTACATCCATTTTGAGAGGCAAACATGATGCAGTTGGTGTGTATAATATTATGTTTATTAATTTTAGCTGTCAAAATGGATGTAAGAACTTTATAGACCGTCGGTAAACACGTGATTGGCCTATAATTTATGTGGTGCCACCTGATTTATGGAGCAGGTGTGTAACTCCTATCTTTAGGAACTGGGGTAGCGAACCAGACTCCAAAGCAGTCTGGTACTGAGCCGCCAAGCGAGCATGCGACCTTACAAACCATATTTTGTTCCAAAAGTTTTGCAGTCCGTCCGTTACTTTAGTTACTTTCATAGTATCATGTTTGGACGGGCTGCAGATATTGATTCTATCTTTATTCTGCAAAAAAGGGCTTTCAGAGCCATCTACAACCTCCGCAAACGCAAATCTTTAGGAGAACTGTTTAAACAAATTAACATCATGACGGTACCTTGTCAATATACACTCGAGAGCAATGAATCCGGGTCACTTAAAGAATGTTAAAAATCTCGGAAACTAAAAATGATAGGTTAATGCAATAAATTGTATTTAATAGACAATGTAATACTCCTTAAATGAAAGTAAAAAAAATATGAGTCACCATACATTTTATTAACACAAAATTACATAAAGAAAAAAACTGCTGATCTCTCCTTAAAACAAAAATAGGAAACATGAAATTTTTGAACTTTATTACGATTTTCTTGAATTTTAATACTTCGTATTGCCTCCTCGTGCTTCCATTACTGCGTTTACGCGGTTTGGCATGCTGTACACCAAGTTCCTTATACGATTTTGGGGAATATTCTCCCATTCCTCTGTGAGAGCAATTTTGAGCTCACGAAGCGTGATTGGGGGAGGGTTTCGTTGTTTTACGCATCTGCCTAGCTCGTCCCAAGCATGCTCGATCGAGTTGATATCCGGGCTGCGCGCTGGCCACTCCATACGAGTAATGTTCATCTCTTGAAGGTAGTCATTCACAATCCTACCTGTATGAGGTCGGGCATTGTCATGCATAAATATAGCATCCTCACCTAAATTGACCATAAATGGACCAACGTGATCATTGAGGATTTCTTCCACATATCTTACGCTAGTTAAAGAGCCGTTTTCTATGATCACCAGCTCTGTGCGACTTTCAGAAGAAATTCCGGCCCACACAAGTACAGACCCACCACCGTAGGCTACTTTTTCTTCGATGCATGCTTGCTTGAATCTTTCCCCTGGTCTTCGATACACTCTGTGTCTTCCATCGTGCTTGTAGAGCATAAATTTTGATTCGTCGGAGAACATAACTTTTGACCAATCTTCAATACTCCAATTTACGTGGCTCTGGGCATATCTTAGTCTTGAAATACGATGCCCACGCTCCAGTTTAGGGCCGTTTGCAGGTCTAAGGGGTTTTAAGTTAGATTCAGCAAGCCGACGTCTTACTGTCCATGCACTTGGGTTACTTCCTCCGAGGCGTCGAAACTGATTTGTGAGTTCAGTTCCTGTGAGAAAGCGATTTCGAAGCATGGTGTTCACCAAGTATCGGTCTTCTCGTGCTGTGGTACACCTGGTTCTGCCCGTTCCTGGTCTGTGTAGGTTAGAACCAGTTTCTTCGTAACGTCGGAGAACTCTTTGTACTGTTGACAGCGACACACCGACAGTCCTGGCTGCATCGTGCTGACTCCGGCCGGTTTCCAGCATTGTAAGTATTCTGGTGCATTCTTCAGGCGTAAGCGACATAATTTCAGCTTGAATAATGAATATAGAGCACTATCAACATGGTTTATGTACCCACATAAATGACAGATTACAAACAAAAGCAAAACCAAATGCTGTAATTTCGTAGTTCCATCTTCGAAAGTGGCCCTTTTTCAAATTTGATTTTTTTATGATATAACTTTACAATAACTAAGAAGTTTTAATACCTTCATTTAAGGAGTATTACATTGTCTATTAAATACAATTTATTGCATTAACCTAGCATTTTTAGTTTCCGAGATTTTTAGGATTCTTTAAGTGACCCGGATTCATTGCTCTCGAGTGTAGATTTGAAAACATTATGTACTCGTATGTTCGAAAAATCTACATTTGTTTAGTAAGATATGTGACAGGCATAATTTCAACATTAGAAATAGGAACAAATTAGATCAACCACATTTTAGGCTGTCTAAAGTACAACATACTTCTTTTATGGGGTACTGTGTAAAATTTTATAATAAATAACCACACGATGTTCTTTAAGTAAATGAGAAGAAATTTAAAACATGTATTAAACGCACACTATGTAGACAAGCATATTAAAAGTTCAATGAATAAATCGTAGATAAAAATGCTTGGCTTAAAGCTGTTCCTGCTCCACAGCAACTTGGACACACTAGTTAAAATTTTATTGTTTGGAAGAGATACTTTTTTTTAATTTCTCATTTATTTTTTCTGGTGTTGCGAACTTAATGTTTTTTTTATATATTAAATATGTTTTATTATTGAATACACCAATAGATATTTTAATGATTGTCGTTTCTTTTTGGTGGTAAAATTTTATTCATTGCTCAAATACATAGCAAACTATAGTTTTGTATAATTTAGAAGCATTTTTTAAATTTTGTAAATGTGAGTACCATGGATTCGTTTATTATGTCATTATTATGTATGTTGACTTGAAAGCATGGCAGTTGAGACTATGTCATGCTCACTTAAATATCTCACTGTTGGTGGCGCGTGTGTTAGGTCATTCGGCTCCCTACAAAATGGTTCAGCTGGGTGGTGCTGATCTACGCGTCATGTTCGTGAACGGGCGCCGTCAGTTGAGACTGGTCATCTCGTAACTGTGTAGGGTGCAGGCTTATTTTTATTATTAATCTTATATATTGTTTTTTTTTAAATATACCTATATATATATATATATATATATATATATATTATTATTTGTTTTTTATTATTATTTACATATATATTTACTTAGTTCTCATATGTTGAAGCAACCAGAATAATGTACCCAGGATTTTGTAATATGTTGATTTAAAAAGAGTGTCCTTGGAGTTTCTTGGCCGTTCTTCTCCATAGAGATCTACGTTTTGGAAGGGGCAACTAGCTTCAACTTTCTAACTAACTGACCGACTCTTTGATAATTCAAAACTGCCTGTAAATGGTTTAATTGAAATAAATGCTTTGAGTTTGAAATTAAATAGATGGACTTACCATGTTTCGCTGTGGTTCCATTCGACTAAATGTGACAGCATAGATGTTTCCGTAGATACTGGGAACTCCACTTTCGGGTACAAACTTTGCACCTTTGGTGTGTATCCATGCATATACAAACTGTAGGAATAAAATAATTAATAACTCAGTTATTGTAATTCATAAATAGATGGTAAGAATAGCAGGTTAATTAAGTAACACACTAACATTAAGAATGGGTTTCATTTTGACAGTTCAACAACATTCATTGCGTTATTTACGTTGTTGAGCAGACAAATTTTTGGAGCATGCATTTTTCGAGCAATGGATTAGCAATAGGCTTCAAAATGATTCAGATTGTGATAGATAGTGTGTTACGTAATTAGGGTGCAGGTGTCACAATATGGGCTGTCTAATCGCTAATGTGTTGTTTTAGGCCCCGTCCACACCAAAACGTAGAGTCGGCCGGCGACTATGAGCGTTCAATCTATTTCAATAAAAATGAATCGCCGAAGTGTGTGTACGCGCATAACTTTCGAAAGACTGCACTAAATTGGAAAATTCTTTTTTTTTGTGTTCGTTATTCTCAGGACAAGGTAGGTATTAGATACTTAGTGCTCCCTGTGCGAAGCCAGGCCGGATACAGCTAGTACAAAATATATGTAAAAACAACTACAGCCCCCGACTGACCGTCTTTTGTTTTTAACCGACTTCAAAAAGGATTAGGTTCTGAATTCATCTTTATATTTTTTTTGTCAAAGACAAGTGTTACATCGCTAAATTAATGTCAAAATTCATGAGAGCAAAATATCTTTCTATCTTTTGAGGGTCGTAAGTATCGAATTTACTGATTTATTACAATTATCTTGAATTTTATATTTGTAAAAGTGTTTAAGTGAGTATGTACTTAAAATTGTGGCGGAATAGCTGTACTTATGTTTTTGGTGGAAGAGATTCTCAGAGTAGAGCGTTTGGAGCGCAGAAGGAATCGCAGACGACTTCGTGACTCTTTCAATACCAATTTGGTGCCCGACCTTGAGTTTGTAGCTAGTTACAGACTCAGTCCATCACTTTACGAAGCGAAGAACTCTGCCAGGACATAGTGCCATTTATAGCAAAGATACATTTCTAGTAAGGAGTTTATAATTATAACTCCAACACTTGTTCTTGCAGAGTGTTTGTTTATAACTTTCATTCCCAAACTTCCAAAACCCGAACATGAGAAAACGATCAATATAAGGAGCACTTAATCACGGGTAAAGTGAATAATTTACGTAGTTTAACTCCCAACGGAGGCCTTTTTAGCGGAGGCCGAGGCGGAGGCGATGAGCTTCACGTACTTACGTAGATGATTTACTATGTGGCTCTGACAATATAGAGTCCCTGCATGGTCTCAAGGTCAAATTAGTAGAACTTTCGAAATTAGGAAATTTTCATTTGCACAAATGGTGTTCAAATGTATCTCAGCAGCCTCCATAAGTCAAAGTGAACCAAATATTTGACTTCAGTTGCTATTTTAGCCTTCCTTTTATGCTTTAGTTATTGTTCTGAATGTTATAGCTCAGAATAATAACTAAAGCATAGAAGGAAGGCTAAAATAGCAACAGAACTCAATATATTTGGTTCATTTTGACTTATGGAGGCTGCTGATATGTTAGAGAAGGACACGCATACAAAAGACATTTCGAAATTTTGTAGGTTGTCACTACTTTTATTCTGAATAATGATGTGACTCACGCACTTTCAACGTCGATAAATTTATCGATGATATGCATTAATTGCCAAAATGAATGTCTGTGATAGGATATATTAACATTTCTTGAAATATATAAGTTTTAGCAAAAATCATGAACAATGAGCACAGGTAGTTGCTAATCTTAAAATAAATCAACAGATTTTACGGGAAAAGTAAATTTATTTTAAACTTCGACTATTTGTTACAGCTTAAGCTCTAAGGTTAAAATGTAATGGACGACATTTTAAGTAGAACAGGTAGTTACAGTCGAAGTTGTTAAGTGCAGACCTAAATTAACCTGTAAGTCTGAAAATTTAAAAAAATAACAAGTAAGTATATGTAGTGGGTATAAAATTATGTTTGTATTTACAATAATAATGTCCAAGCAGATATAGCTTTGATATTGTTTACAATAGTTACTCATTATTTAAAAAAAGTATAATGAGACGTTCATGGACCACGATGATAGACCACATGATGAAGTTAAGTCAAATAATTTATTACATTATACAGGGTGGCAGAGACATCGACATACAACCTGCTACATATTTATTACATGATTCTGAACCTCCCTGCGTTGAAATTAATGAACACGATTTGTGGTTGGGTTTTTAACAAATGGGGTAAATCATTAATATATACTAAAAAGAGGAAAGGACCCAATCGAGCCTTGTGGTACAAGGCATATCAAGCTTACTTCCATCTGCCTGTTAAAAATCAAGACAAAAAATGGGCTCCATGAAAATCATAACGAGCTGATCACTGGCATGATTACGATTTTTTCCATCATCGGATGTAGAATGTCTCTAAAGATGCACATGTTACATTCTCATATGGATAAATTTAAAGATAGTACGGGGGCTTATTCGGAAGAATAAGGGGAACGCTTCCATCAAGATATAATGGAATTTGGGCGACGTTACCAAGGCCAGTATACTGAAAGCACGATGGGGGACTATATTTGGGGTTCAATAAGAGAAACTTCTACTGAACATGACAGGAAAAGTAATCAATCAATCAATCAATCATTTTATTTCAGGCAGCTGAGGGCCCATACATAAAATACACACATTTACATTTAATAAAACAAAAATAATAAACTAATACATAATTTTAAATCCTATAACTATAACTACACACGCAATGTTGTCGGCGTCGTGTTTCGCTGCGTGGTGTCGCGTAACCGTCCTCGGAAACGTCGATACTCGACACCCCGACGTCCCTACTGTTCATTTTTAAACATTTGGACTCTATTTTAAAACTTCTATTGTAAGAATGAATCATAAATGGATGTTCGGTATCTTTTAATAAATCATCTCTATGTCCATTTTTTATGTATTTTCATTGATTTAAAATTTTCAATTTTTTACACAATAAAACAAATTCAGAACTATTTTTTGTTCTTATTCTTATTTCTAGATATAATGGCAATAAAAATAAGGTAGGTATGTATAACCCATGCGCAAAAATGCTGTAGACTGGTGTTTCGTAAGAACCGCATCTTCTCCAAGTCGTCTCCATTTTGCAGTTTCATTAATCATAAATGAATCCAAAGTAAAATGCTTGGAGCAAATGTAACTATGCTTCTTTGGAGTCCAATTACTTCTACCAATGCGATTTACCCATTCATTTTATTTCACATCGTCTTTAGGAAATCTGTAAAATTAAAGTATCGACAACATTATTTACGTCACTATGTATATATTTATAATAACCACAAAGTAATTTCGGGATAGTCGCTAAAACTTCTACTGAAATAGTTATTACGTTTGCTATCCGCTACAAAGTGATTCAGCAAAACTTGTTTTATATTTATATTCGGTTATCAGCTCGCTTCGACAAATAATTTGACAAAAACTTACCGATGGAAAGTCAACAGTTGTTCGTTATTTTCTTTTCGTGAAGAATGGGACTTGCAGCCTCCAAAAGCCTCTAACCACACAAGACATTATACCACAGAGTCCACACACTCACTATATATATTTATACAAAGAATTCGTGCAATCTAACAACAGAATTATTATAAAAATATCATGTAACCATGGGAGTTTATTATAAACTCATGAACAATGAACACGCGAACAAGTCAAATTGTTCAGTGACCGTACTGTCACACTCCGAAGCAAAGTACTACCGAATTTGGCCGGGTTGAAATAGAACCAATAGAACCAAATAACAAGTCATCTTGTGATAAGCCCAAAAAAATAAAACAAAGTGTGAATCATTTATCTCATTCTAACATCCTTTTTCTTGGCATAAGATAGAACGAGACTAAAAGCAATTACTGAATTTTTATTTTAGCCTTCCTTCTATGCTTTAGTTATTGTTCTGAGTGTTATAGACTGTAAAGCGCCACCTGGTGGCGCTGGCGTCCCGATTAAACAAAGTTAAACGATTGATTTAACGTATTTCCGACTTACATATACTTTATTCAGAGTAAAATTCTTAATACAAAAGTGACAAGTCCTACTCGGGTTTGACGTCAGTTACTGTAATTATATCTTTAACTTTGTCACAATTATTGAATTAGTAAGTAGAGTTTATACATAAATAAATTCAAAAAAGCCCGCAAGTCTTTAAACATTTAAGAATTTCTAAGTAGGTACTTACTCGCCAACCGCTTTGAGAAAGAATAGCGCGTTGTCAGGATGTCCGCGCCTGATGAGCGAAACATGCCGACTTTCTGCCGGCATGGATCGCTTGAGGATGGCCTGTAGCAGTCCGTGCGGCGCCACCTCCACCAGCACAGCGTTGCTAGGTATCAACCGCAGCGTCTCCTCGAACAACACAGGGCTCTGCGACATACAACCAACTCAAATCAATTTTGACGCTACAATTATTCTAGTTTTAAGGTCAGAGTAGAAACAAAAAGCGTTATAAAAATATTGTCAAGGGGATTATGTAGGGGGGGGGAGGGGGTGGCTAGAATTGTTTTTTTTTTAATTTAATAAATTTTATTTCAGATAAACCTACATGGGCACTTATGAAACGTCTGATAATAGGTGCACAGTTCAAATTAATCGTTTTCTATTTATAAGAGTCGCCAAGATACTTCTCGATTAACCTTTTGCCAAGAAATTGAAACACCTATGAGTCTATGGCCTACAAGATAAATGATAAATGATTTTTTTTTCTGTAAATAGGTTAGTACAAACACTTTTACACGTCAATCATATTTTAAAAACTAGATGAGGTCGGCGTTTCCTATCTGACTACTCTGAGAAGAAAGGCCGAAACAACCACAGAGGTCACGGTCTCTTTTAAAGTCCAGACATAATCTTGGTCAGATCATGTAGATTTGTGTATATAATGGTCTTTTGAGGAAAAACCACACAGATTGAGTGGACCTATCCAATCAGTACACGCATTTGTCAGTAATCGTGCAGCTCAACTCAGAACTTAAGGAGCTCAACGATTCGACGAACAATACCAAAGAAAGGACATTTGGGTAGGCCGCATAAATTACTCAAACTGCCAGACTATGATGAACTGCATGACAATGACCCACATAATCTTCACATTCACAATATTAAAATAATAATCATTTGTATTCAGTCTAGCCTGCATGCTACTTACATTCACAGACAGTTTTCTCTTTAAATGTCATCAAAAATATCATATAATTATGTCATGTAAATCAATAAAAATTACATTATTAATTCTAAAACACTTATTCACAGTATAAAATGGATTCTTGCTTGGAGTACATTGAAGTAGCTTAAGTAATCCCAAGCCTTTTTGTCATCCAAGTAATCTTTAACTTTATAGAAACCTTTTTGACAGAGTTTCTGTTTAATACTCGTATATGAGTTAAATTTATTGAGGCTCAGTTCTTTTAATAAGACTTGGGAGTTTGTTGTAAAAACGTTTAATTTGGCACTTAAATGAATTACTACTTTTTGGACCCTAGTCGTGAGCACATTAAGTAAATCTTTGTTCAAGGTTCTCAAATTCACAGGAACAATAAATAAAAAAGAATCTACATAAAATAATTATTAAAATAATAATAAAAACTGTTTAAACCAAATGATATGATTGTCATTACAACTGTAACAAATCTGAGTGGATATCATTATCATTTTTGCCGTAATAGTGGCCATAGTTGTAACTTATTCTCGGAAATGCCACGGGTGATCATAACGTAGCTAGCACGTTCATTGGCAGTCTAGCAATGTCATTCATCGTGGGATTTTTTTGGGCACGTTTAGTTTGAGAGTAATGTTAGTACTTTGACACATTATTTAGTGTACTGTGACTTTGATGCCTTGTCTTCTTGAATGAAAATATGATTGAAACAATAAACAAAAAATGACCGCTACTCACCAGTAGGTTGTTAGTTTGATATTCTGCTGAACAAGTTTTAGCTAAATCTTCGTTCCATTCGCTCTGCGGAATAGAAGTCGATAGCCAACGCTCACTGCGTGGTTTCGGATTCTTTATTACTTCTTTCAATAACTCTAGAAGTTGAGGCCCTGAAAAGAGTTTGGCATTTAATCTTATGTGCTAATTACATTTCTTTTCGAACGCCATCGGTTAAACGCGTCGTTGTGGTCTATATAGGTCGCAACTTATGATTCAGTATTTTTATTCCGTGACCTCTTTTTGACGGAAGCCGACCTCAACATAATTGGAAAAGGCTAGGCAGTTAACGTTGATGATGACCTACTTTTTGACGGCTATTAATGACGTGGCCGCCCGGGCCAGGTTTTCCATTCGATGTCTAGCCTTTCGAAGCGTTCAAAAGGCTAAATATGACGAAACCTCATACCTGCAATTGAGATGTATCGCGAATGATACGGTATGTTGGAACACGGCACCTCCTTCGCGAAGACGCCTTTCGCCATGAGCTGAGCGACGAACATCTTCATGACGCCAGCTGGTCCTGAGATGGTGCTGGAGTCAGACCCGTTATGACACGCTACGTCGATCTCAGGCGGACAAATCTTCGATAGCTATATTTGAAGATATTTCACTAAATGATGAGACAGGACTTAGTGTTTCAAACATATGAAAAAAAGGATTTTGTTTCACGGATTCTTGTTACTAACCTTGGGTTGTTTATGCATACGAGTATATAACATGAAACTCATAATAAAGGTTATTATAGTAACACGGATTCTTAGCGAGTTAAAAATATACCTGTTACAGGCAGGCAGATGGCGTAGGTTCAGTAATAGGGTAGTAAAATGAAACAATAAAGAATGATTGTATTTACTTGTTCATATCCCAGACCGACCGCAGCCATTGAACCATGTATGATGGGAGTCTCCAGTGATACACGTCCACGTTGGCAAGCACACATAATCGTTTGTTCCGCTGTTAAACATCCATCGGCGTATGCACATGCCAGCTCACCAACACTGTGTCCTGAAAGAATTAATGCAACCATCAAATAGAGCTAAATAAGTATTTTCCAATTATATGGCAAAAAAAAATCCGTTACTCATTGTACAAACATATAAAGTATATACATTTTTAAATATTTGAACATAAACATGTTTAAAAGTAATGATCCGCCGCTGTCAGAAGCAGGGTCCAAGTCACCGATGGTTTGGGCTCCAGAGACAGGAACCTCCTCACAATTGCGAGCCGTATCGAGGAGTACTATTATTTTTTTATGTCCTTTACATATCATGAGATCCCGGGGTCCCGGACCTTTGGAAGGCGCACGAAGGACCGAAGCCAACTAGTAGAGGCCCGTTAGACACTTAATAAAATGAGACACCGACCGATGATTATACCTGTATGCACTATGCAAATTGCAGTATAATTCCTGCAATTAAATACTTTTTGGTCACTAATCGATTAAATCCTTTTTACGTGTCAATCGGTTTGCTTTACATTTTTTTTTTTGAATTTTAAAAACTTTACAATGGTTCTGTACAATCTTGTCAAGAAAAATAATTGAATGCTTTTTTTCTGTCGCCAGAATTTCAATGAAAATAATCGAATTTCTGCTTATTAATATTAAAACATTCTTCGAAAGTGTTTTTAAAATGATAAATGTTTAACCACGTTATGTGAGTATTCAGCGTATATATTGATCCACTGTACATTCCCTGGAATTTATCGTTTCTCCTTCTTTTGGTGAGTAATCCCTTCATTGGTTCGGTATTCTTTTAACTTGTGCCTTGTTCTTTAATCTATGAAAATTTCCTTTTCCTTAGATTGAAAGGCCACCTTCTTTTGGTCTTTTTTAGCTTACTCAGCCATTTATTGTTTGCCTACTTCTTCCATCGTCGCGTCTGTCAGCTGCTGAAGTCCGAACGTGCTCAGAGCCACGGGACCGTTGCATGAGCAGGGTCAACGACACAGGTCCAGGTGCTTGGAGATCAGGTGTTAATTTTTTTTTTGTTTGGCACTATATCGCACCAGCATCATTATAGACGATCTAGACGACGATTATAGACGAAATCGACGTAGACATTCTTTAGATCTTAATCAACGCATCCTATCTTTTAAGTAATTTCCTAAATTCATATTCATCAGATCTTGTAATCTTTTTCAAAAGTTTTCTTAACGAATTATGTAAAGAAAAACCTTAATCTTCTGCTTATTTGTGTAAAAGACCTTATAGAGCGACAGGAATTACATACGATTGCAATCGAATTTAAGTTCGTCAGAACCCATTTTAAGTACTGTATATTTGGTAACATTCTCTTAAGATTTGTCTCTCAAAATCCAGTTATGATTATTTTTTTGTTAGTAATTTAACCTCAAAATCCCAACGACTCAATCTCATTTTGTTGTTACCTATTTTCTTTTATTATATATTTTCGGATTGTTTTTAATATATCAATAAATTTTACGTATTTTTGGTTCGTGAGTGTTTGATTTCTAGCTACCTCACATCGGGGTTCGAGTCCGCGGCGTTTTAGCAGCAAGCTCTACGCTGCAAAATGCACTAAGAACAATCGCCAGTTGGGTGTCCCACTGCAAGACACAAGCCTCCCAAAAAAATAACGAAAAGAAAATAAAGGCAATACTTTCAAATAGCAAACCTATAAACGCAGTATTTTTTCCATGAGCTTGGACAGGATCAGTCTGTCAATACTACCCAAAATAATTAAACCTTTGAACATTAAAGCGACTTACTCACCTATGATTCCTCCAGCCTTTAAGCCCAGTTCATGAAGGACATCTGTAAGTCCGATTTGAATAGCAGCGATCCCCACGAAGGAGTGTAGGATATTGTCGAATATGTCTTTGTCAGTAGACGTTATTATGTTAACAATGTCGAGACCTTCAGGTTCCATAACTTTATGACAACTGTAATAAAGTCTTCAGTGTAATACCTCGTAGTAATGTAATATTTAAATAATTTAAGAGAGAAAGAAAAAAATACTGAATTAATATTCCCCCTGCTACTTAAACAATTTTATTTAAACTATTGATGGTTTATATTTACCGTTGTATAGCAGCAGCGAAAGTTGGTATGCGCATGAGTTGTATGCCCATACCTACCCACTGCGAGCCCATGCCGCTATACACGAACCACAGCGGCCGCCGGGCGTCGTCGAAGTACTCAGCCTTCTCACACAAGCTCACAGTTTTTTGGTTCACATCCGTGTCTGGCAACATAAGAAAACAAAAATTGCATTCTTCGATATATTGACCTAGGTTAGGATGTATTATAATTTAATTGTTGCTAATAGACAGTTGATAGGGTCACTAAGTTCTGATGTGGTGACCGAATCTCGGAAGGCACAGCGTGGGTAGGTTTCGTACAAGCTAGACCGATAACCTGGTAGAAGTCACGGGAATCCACTGGACGCGAGAAGTACAGGACCGGTCCTTGTTACCATGAATGAGGTGACCTATGTTCCGCATTGAGATTCGAATAATGATGGTAGTTACTATTATAATTATCAAGTTGTTCGTACCTAGTATTGTATATCCCCTGCCTAGATGTCCAGAGATGTTGTTGGCATGGATGTTGTGCAACAGTGCTAATTCTTCAGCATCGATGGGTTTGGACTTGAGGTTTTCAAATATTTTAGTGATGGCAGACTCTTGTCGGCCTGATAATGTAACCAAGCGTGGAATAGAAGACTGGTAGCGGGAAAGGTCCTGGAACATTTAATAGTTGTTATGGTGCGTCTGGGCAAAAAACCTATCGTCATTCGATATTGAACATGTTAGTTCTCATCATTAATTATCAACGTGTTAAACACGGTTAACAGTAACGTGACATCACTGAGTAAAGAAACGAAACTTCAACTGAATGAAACGAAATTCAAATCTTGTATAAAATACACACTATGCATCCAAGCATATTATAAGTTGGGGGAATACATCGCTGATAAAAATGCTTCGCTCAACGCTGGTCCTGCTCCACTAGGGTGCATAAACTAATTAATCAGCATTTGAAACTACTGTTGGAGCTGCTAAAAATTGTAAAAACTATCTTTGCATTGTATAAATTCAATCTTTTAGTATTGTATTATTGCATAGCACATATTGTGTGAGTACGATGTACCTACTATAAAGCTATCATTTACTAGGTTTTTCTTTCATTGACTTGAATATGGCCCTGGCGGCTGAGAGTATGTTATGCTCACTCTAATGTCTCGCTGGTGGTGGCGTGTGTATTGGATCATTAAGTTCCCTTCGAAATGATTGAGCTGAGTGGTGCTGATCCTTGCGTCATGTTCATGAACGGGCGCCGTCAGTGGGGACTGGTCATTTCTTAACAGCCGCGGCTTATTTTAATTTAATTTAATATTTGTGTACAGTGCAAGCACAGCAAAGTTTTCATATCAATATAAAACCATTATGGGCATACCTACAAAACATACAACTAGCAGATCCAGAATTCTATACTAGCCGACCTGTAGATTTACTACTAGGCGCCGATTTATACTCTCAAATTATTATGGGAGACATTATCAAAGAAAATGATTCAGTCCCTGTACAACAAACTCAACTTGGGTGGATATTAAGCGGAAACGTCAAATCATATCACTGCAATGTCGTGATGAATAATATTGAAGTCATACAAAGATTTTGGGCCATAGAAGACATAGCAGATGGCAATATCAACATGTCGACGGAGGATCATCAGTGCATACAGCAATATCAGACTGAAACTACGCGACGGGAGGATGGCAGATATGTTGTAAAACTACCGTTAAAGCCAAAAATAAAGGAACGATTGGGAGAATCAAACCCAAGGCGGTCGCACAATTTTATCAATTGGAAAAGAAGTTTGGAAAAACCCAAAAATTGCGCAAGATTACAAAGCATTCATCGATGAATACATCAGACTAGGTCACATGCGCGAGTGTACACAGAAAAAACAGCCAGATTGCATTTTACCTCACGTATGTGTATTAAGGCCCGAATCAACAACAACAGCATTACATGTGGTGTTTAATGCGTCAGCATAAACATCGAGTGGCTACAGTTAAAATGATTTCATGTAGTGGCCCAAATCTCCAACAATTTTTTTTTACGTAGATTTTGAGATGGAGACAACATAGATATGCAATCACAGCGGACATCGAGAAAATGTTCAGACAAATCTACTGTCATGACGATGATCTGCAATATCAAAAAATCATTTGGCGCGACTCACCACAAGAGAAATTACGTGAATATGAGCTAACAACAGACACATATGGCACGAAATCTGCACCATTTCTCGCCATGATGACTCTAAAGCAAATAGCAGAAGATGAACGCTCAAGGTATCCTGCTGAGGACGCAGTTATTGAAACATGTTTCTACATGGATGACTTGTTAGCTGGACATCATAGCATCGAAGAAGCTAGGTAACTAAAATCAGATCTTATCAAATTACTAAGATCTGGGAGATTTAACTTGAGAAAGTGGTCGTCTAATAAACTAGAGGACGAAACCTCAAACATAGCGCAATCATTTGAATTCAAATATTAAGAGTCAACTAAAACATTGGGGCTGCCCTGGACGATCAATTCAAGTTTGACATGAAGATTGGCACAAAACAAACGGCTCTAGTTACTAAGAGGTCCCTATTGTCAGATATATCAAAAATATTTGACCCTCTAGGCTGGCTGGCTCCTGTCACAACTAAGCTAAAACTTTTATTCCAAAATGTCTGGTCACAATCCCTACAGTACGACAAAGTACCAGCACACATAAACGAGCAATGGCAGAAGATCAAGAAAGATCTACCAAAAATAGAGCATATCAATGTACCGCGATGGCTACAAACACAGCATAACGCAGAAATTGAACTTCATGGTTTCTGTGACGCATCCACAAAAGCGTATGCCTGCGTAATTTATTGCAGGATCATCAAACAGAACAATCCAACTCCTGTGACAATATTAGCAAGAAAATCAAAACTTGTTCCTGTCAATAAAGCGATATCATTGCCAAGATTGGAGCTTAGCGCGGCGCATTTATTATCACTACTGATGAAGCAGTTCAGAACACTTTACAGAACTGCAATATTAAGATATACGGATGGTCAGATTTGACAGCTGTCCTGGACTGGCTTCAGGGAGACCCGAATCGCTGGAAGCCATTTGTGGCAAATAGAGTGAAACAAGTCACTGAAATTATCCCAATCAAGAACTGGCACTATGTAAAGTCAGCTGAAAATTCAGCTGATTGTGCAAGCCGAGGATGTTCGGCAGAGCAGCTCGAAGAACATTCACTATGGTGGCATGGACCAACGTGGCTAGCATCATTTGATGAAAATGAACATAAACAACAAACTTATGTTACGCAAGACGAAATGAAAAAAATAATTCAAACTACTGTCATTCAACAAAATGATGACATTGTTTAAAACATATTAAATAAATGTAGCAATTTCAACAGAGCGCCGTGAGTTCTAGGTTGGACTTTGCGCGCAATAACACGTAATCAACACAAACCGAAATCTTTAACAATAGGCGAAATGAAGAAATCAAGAAATATTATCATCAAACAAGTCCAACAGTCGGAATTCAGAGAAGATATCATCAGTCTTCAGAAACACAAACAAATCAGCGCAAAAAGTAAGCTCCAGATGTTGAACCCATTCCTGGATCAAGAAGGTTTATTAAGAGTTGTCGGGAGGTTCGCTAATGCGAATATCAATGAGACATCCACTCATAATATCTAGAAACTCTCATCTCAGTAACTTGCTGATTGACCAAGGACATAATATGACGTATCATGGCGGAGCTCGAATCACGCAAGCTTGGCTGCGTTCGTTTTTTTTCGAGCAGTCAAGAAACGCCTTAGTATCAAGTGCAGACGTCACGATAGAATTCAATTCAATTCAATTCAATTCAATTCATTTATTTATTGTTTGTCACAGGTAAATAGTCAGATCTTACAATAGTGTTAATGAATCACTGTAACATACCCATGGGGTGTACAATATTTATATTAATAACTAGGTAGGTATAACAATGTTGTTGGTTATGTTACTGTTTTAGTCAACCTCATTTTACATTAATTCTTACACAATTATTAGGGACATACAATTTAGTTTAATAAGTCAAAAAAATAAAAATAGAAAAATAAGTATACCATGTCAATTTTGCGTCAACCTCATCAGACATTATTAATAGACATAATTATTTTGGTCATGCGATTTACATTAGATAAGTACAAAAAAGTAAACAAAATAAAATAAGTTTAACATGTCAAGTTTTAGTCAACCTCATACTATCATTAACAATAGAAGACATAATTATTACGGTTGTATATTTCACCTTAAATAAGTCAAAAACAAGTTTAGTCAATAATTCGGTCTGTTAGAAATTCATTAATTGAATAATATGTTTTACTTAGGAGAAATTCTTTTAACTTTAATTCAAAAACTTTTAATGAAGAGATATTCTTGATACAGTTTGGTAGCTTGTTATAGATTTTAACTCCAACACCAAATACACTCGATTTAAATTTAACTGTTCTACATTGAATGCCTTTAAGTTCATTTTTGTGTCTCGCGCTTCTCAACGCTTCATACTTATCTATATCGCGTTTTATCATCCTTGCCGCTTCAAATATGTATAGTGAAGGTAGGGTTAAGATTTTCAACCTTTTGAAAACTGGTCTACATGAATCCGTCTGTCTCAATCCGCATATACTTCTGATGCACTTTTTTTGTGCTTTTAGAGCACACTCTCTGTTCGGTGAATTACCCCAGAATAGGATACCGTATTTTAGTATGGAGCCTACATATGCATGATAAACACTTAGTAAAGTACTCTCATTTGTAACTTTTCTTAACATGTAGAGGGCATATGAGAACTGATTTATTTTTTTGCAAACATGGTCAATCTGTATTTTCCAGTTTAGTGCAGAGTCAATATGTATGCATCAAACAAAGAGCAGTTGATGGGAGACTTGCCTGCAGCACGCAGCAATCCAGCACGACCTTTCTATCACTCAGGGGTTGACTACATTGGCTTTGTCTACGTTAAAATAAACAAAGGCCGAGGAGTAAAGACGACAAAAGGATACATCGCTGTGTTCGTTTCCATACCCACGAAAGCTGTACATCTGGAATTAATCTCGGACCTGACCTCCTCAGCATTTTTATCAGCATTACGCAGAATGTCAGCAAGAAGAGGCACCCCAAAACATATCAGTGACAATATTACAAACTTCGTAGAAGCAAGCAGAATTCTAAATGATGAATTCATCATTATTCAAAAAGTGTTAGACGTGGAATTTTACGAAGCAATCTCCGACATGCAGATCAATTGACACTTTAACGCCCCATTCTGGCCAAGCGCGGGAGGTGTATGGGAAGCAGCCGTGAAAAGCTAAAAGTACCACCTAAAGACAGTGATTAGCGAACAAAGGCTGACATTTGAAGAACATACAACAGTGCTAGCACAAATTGAAGCATGTTTAAACACACGACCATTGTGCGCTCTAAGTGAAGATCCAGAAGATAAAAACTACCTCACGCTATCTCAATTTCTAGCAAGCGGACCAACCTTGACGTTAATCGAAACTGAAAAAGATTTACGTACGAGGTGGCAATTCACCCAAAAAATCATGGATGTATTATGTATATTGTCAGTGCGTAGCAAATGGCAGCAACCGCACAAAAACTTGAGGACTAACGACATTGTCATCATGCACGACGTACAGTTACCATCAGGAAAGTGGGCTATGGGAAGAATCACGGAACTACATCCCGGAAAAGATGGATACGTCCGAGTGGTTACTGTTCGGACGAAAAACCGAGCAATGAAAAGACCAATATCAAAGCTTTCAGTATTGCCTATTAATGAAAATCAACCAAAACAGCAAGAACATAAAAAAATCAGCAGCAATCAATAACGTATCAAGTCAACGAACACGACAATCGTCATCAAAATTATGCATCTTAATTCATACCATACTCATGATTCTTATTGTAATGGTAACTACAGCAAGAAGCGAATACAGGTTCTCAAGCCTGAGCAATAATTAAAGCATATATTTTGACAAGGTAGCCAATATGCGGCTACAACGTGAAGAATGGAAGCTAATAGTTTACTGCGATATGGCTCCATATTGGCGAGGAATAGATGTACTCAACAAATATATGAATTACCTGAAAAACATATACTCAATATGTTATAATTATATTTCTATATTGTGCTGGCAGCTATAATATCTGTCATTTCATTAAAAAAATAAAACCTTCAGTTCTTTGTAGTCCGGTCATTTTAGACATAAAAATAGTGATCAAATAAAAAAAAATCCGACAGAGCCAAATCTTCGTAGAGACCTTAGGTTTACCACAAGGAATAAAGTGTCAAAAGTCCCCATCAGTCCCATGTGAGCTTAGGGACTTATTCGGGGCCCAAGGTCAAAATTTTAGGTTTTTTGGATTTTTCTCGAAAACTGTAAGTTTTATCGAAAAAGTACCTCAGAGCAAAGTTGTAGATCTTAAAATTCTCTATAAAAATGGTCCCTATGATTTTTTCTCTAAGACCCACTATTTCCCAGATATTGCGCTTGTAAGAATCACGTTCTACATAATATGCACACATTTCCACACCACCTGTGAGGTAGTGTACTCGGCGCGTTTTTTTTAACGTGGTATCCCCGGTAGGCCTATTCCACGAACCTTTATGACGTTATTTTCAGGAACAATAATTATTTAATAGTATGAAGATTATAGATATGGGTTACTGAGTTTAACTGTCGTTCTAACTTTTTTTTATTACTTTAATCTGACTCATACTCTTCATATTCAACTTCAACAATCATGTTTTCTTCAATTTCTTCTTCTCCTTCCTGTTGATGAACGCTTAGAAATTGTTCAAATGAAGATGAATCAGTTGTCTCTTCATCAAAATCACATGCATCTTCCTCTCTTGTATTTAATTGAACATTTGAGCAAGAGACACCTTGGCAATTGGTACACGCTGGAGAACACTGCAACCCTACTTTTTTACAGCCACATTTGGCACTACAACCTTTCTTGCAATTGTAAAAAATAGTGTTAAGAAGTTTTTCTGGAGCAGGGGGCAGTAAAGTTCGAATCGGTTCCAAAGTATTATTTATCAATTTCCAACCCCAGTCTTCAGGGTTCAGTTCATTGCCTTGCCATGTCTGAACTTGATAGTATACTCGAAACAAATGTTGACTAGCAGATGCCGATGTTGGAGGAAGACAAGATAGCTGTACTTGCTTTTTGTTTCGTGTATTTTTTACAAATGTTAAATATCTGTACGTATCTATGCAATCAATTTTTTTTGGAGCTCCATAAACCGCAAGAAGAAACCGAATTCCTTTAGTAATTAGTATTTGAGGTGAAGAATTAATTTCTGTAAATACTTTTGCGCAGTCAATCAAATCATTTTTTTAGGTAGGTAGGTATACGTGAGGCAAGTATACGAAGCAGGTATACGTGAACGACGCCACATGGACAAAAGAATAGGCAGATGTTTTTCAAGGCCAGATGTTATTCAAGTAGAGAGGATTCGGTAAGGGACCGGCGGTCATTTTAGAGTAAATTTTCTTAGAATAGTATAATGTATACATAAAAGAGACACGAGTAGGCATTTTTGCTTGCTTGAGTACCTAAATATGTACATACGTGGCATATGTGTGCATACTATGTAGAACATGATTCTTACAAGCGCAATATCTGGGAAATAGTGGGTCTTAGAGAAAAAATCATAGGGACCATTTTTATAGAGAATTTTAAGATCTACAACTTTGCTTTGAGGTACTTTTTCGATAAAACTTACAGTTTTCGAGAAAAATCCAAAAAACCTAAAATTTTGACCTTGGGCCCCGAATAAGTCCCTAAGCTCACATGGGACTGATGGGGACTTTTGACACTTTATTCCTTGTGGTAAACCTAAGGTCTCTACGAAGATTTGGCTCTGTCGGAATTTTCTTTATTTCAATTGTCTAAAATGACCGGACTATTGTGCGATCACAAAACAAGCAGTTATATTTTAGGTTATGGGCCCAGTCCCGATGTCAAAGTTAATACAGTTTAATTTAGCCAGAGTTCAAATTGATATGTAGTTAGTGGTACACGCGATAGTAAACAACGTTCACAATTTTAAAAAACCATCGTGGAAACTATCGGCGACATTTTTTTTAAATTTGTGCGACGTCATATCGCATTGTACAAAATGTCGGCCAACTATCTAATCAACGTACCCAAGTTGAAAGGTAGGAAAAGCTACAACGAGTGGACTTTCGCCGCAGAAAATTTCTTGATCCTAGAGGACATAAGTTTATTGCGGAATCTTATTTCGATTCGTCTGGATAATTGTTGTTCGATGACATCATAATAATATGTCACGCAAATGGTTGAAACAGGACAGAAATTGAGTGGAACCGGTTTTAATATAAATGACGAGTGGATTGGGTGTCTGCTGCTTGCAGGATTGACAGAAAAGTATTCGTCCATGATAATGGCGATCGAGCATTCTGGGATTACCATTACAACGGACGCCATTAAATCAAAATTGATGGACATGGAGAAAACGGATACGACAGAGAGCGGAAATGAAGTTAGCAGTGCATTTGCGAGTTCGCAGAAGTGGCAACGTAAGAACAAGGAAACTTCAATAGCGATTGCGCATGCGAGCAATAAAGATGGCGGCAAGACATTAGTTGACAATGCGACTAGAAAATCGCATGTAAAATGTTATCGGTGCAAACAAACCGGCTATTATCGAAATCAATGTCCAAATAAAGAAAAAAAAACATCAAATGAAAATAAAATGATGAGGAAACAGAAAAACGCATTCAGAGTTGTTTTCTGATGATGAAGTGGTTCCTGTAAGGTGTGCTTCACCCTTTTCATCTCCGAACTTGTCTTGACATGCCATAAAGTATACAATACTAGTAGTAATAGTAATAAGTAAAATAATAGTAGTAGTAATACTTTACTTTAGTTGTATGTTTAGTTCGATGTAAAAATAATAAAAAGATATATTTGTAAAATTTATGAGAGTGGGTGTTAATATGTATAAGCACAAATAAGTAAGTATTATTCTATGATAAAATAAAATCCAACATATGATTTAAACCTACAAACAAAAAATATTAGTTTTTGTGAAGTGATGACCCTGAAATCATAATTATCAGAAAAAACTTTATAAGTGAATAATTCCTAGATAACGCGAGATTTGGATGTGTTTTTTTTTTCAGTGATAGTTTGGGATCTAAATAAGATTCAAAATAAATTTTGAATCCAACTAAGCAAAAATACAACCATGAAAAATCAAAAACTAAAAATACAAAAAAAGCATATTTCTTTACATCTGTACTAGCTAGTACTCTTTTGTTTTTTTTTAATATCTTTTATATAGTTTTATTACACATGATAAAGAAAAGGGTAAATTAATGCGTATTTTTTTTGTAATTATAAAATTTTGCATAGTTAAAAAAAAACTTAAGATTTTTTTTACTCGTGTTTGGTGTAAAATTGGCACACGGGTATTTTACTCTTACTTTTAAAATAACCTGCTCTATCGGATAAGTTAATAAAAAGGGGATGTCCGTTTTTCGAGGCAAAAACAATACTGTGCGTCGTGACAGAGACTGATGAAAGTGAATTTGATGTGCCAGTAACCGACGTCTTATGTGTTCCAGACTTGACGACAAATCTATTATCTGTGAGTCAATTGATTAGCAATGGTAACGAAGTAAAATTTACCACGAGTGGCTGCAGTGTTTTTAATAGAAATGGTGAACTGGTAGCCATGGCATCATTGAAGAATGGAGTGTACAAGCTAAGAATGCCTGAAAGTGTGCTGGTTGCATCGGTAGTCAGTGAATATGTGGCATCGTAGATTGGGACAAGTAAACTGAACGTACCTGAACAAAATGACTAATGCAGTACAAGGCATAAATTTCGAAGATAAAAGTGAGATTTCAAAGTTGACCTGCAGAGTGTGCTGTGAAGGTAAGCAGTCCAGGCTGCCTTTTAAGCATGTAGGCTTGAGAAGAGATGAGATACTCAGTATAGTCCACACAGATATCTGTGGGCCTATGGAGACTGAATCTTTAGGTGGTTCAAGATTTTTCTTATTGTTTATAGATGATTACAGTCGTATGGTCTTTGTGTATTTTATTAAACACAAAAGTGAAGCTTTGTCATGTTTTATTAATTTTAAAGCTAAGGTTGAAAACCAAACAGGCAACAAAATCAAGACCATACGCAGTGATAATGGGAGCGAGTATTGCAATAAAGAATTCAACTCTTATTTACAAAAACATGGAATACACCACCAGAAAACTAATCCTAACCCCTGAGCAGAACGGATTAAGTGAGCGCACAAACTGCACAGTTATGGTAAAAGCCAGGTGTCTCTTATTTGATGCAAATCTAAATAAAGAGTTTTGGGCAGAAGCAATAAACTGCAGTATATCTACAGAATAGAATTGTGTCAAATGGTTTAAATAGAAAAACTTCGTATGAAATGTGGTTTGGTAATAAACCAGACAAGCCATTTAAGAATATTTGGAAGTGTTTTCATGGTGCACATTGCAAAGAAAAAAATGGGATAAGAAATCCGAGAAACTTTTTTTGGTTTAATATCCAGAGGATGTAAAAGGCTATCAAGTTTTTTATATCAGAACTAAACAAATTACAACCAGCCAAAATGTAGTAATTGTTGAAGAACAATACCAAGTCTCTATTCCAGCAGTTGATAGAACAACGGAAGACAATGTTGAAGAAGAATATACTTCCATTGAAAGCATCATCATTGATAAGAATGATTGTACAGACATTCCAAGTGAATATGAGGATGCTGAGTCATTAGGTTCAAGTGACACTGTGAGTAATGAGCCAAGAAGAACTCGAAGAGTGAGGAAGTCACTAGATCGGTATTGTTGGCTCGGTATACTTGATGATGCTAGTGTCCTTATTTTAGAAGAAGCATTGAAAGGACCAGAAAAGGAACACTGGTTAAGTGTTGTCAATGAAGAACTTAAGTGTTTCAGTGATGTAAGTGCATGGGAGTTGGTAGATGCTCCTAAAAGTGGTACAATAGTGACAAGTAAATGGGTATTAAGGAAAAAGTATGATAGTGATAATAAAGTGCGTTTTCGTGCAAGGTTACTAGCTAAGGGTTATAAGCAGAAACAAGGTGTTGATTATTCAGAAACTTAGTCTCCAGTTGTGAGGCATACAATTTTGAGGTTGTTCTTTGCATTGGCTGTGCAGTTAGGTTTAGATGTTACTCATCTAGATGTTACAACGGCTTTCCTGAATGGTGATCTTGACGAAACCGTTTATATGCATAAACCAGATTGTTTTCCTAATTCAGAATGTGATGGTAAAGTATTAACACTACAGAAAGCTATTTACGGGTTGAAACAATCGTCAAGGACAAGGTACAGAAAGGTTGATGGTGTTCTTATTAGTATAGGCTATAAACGATCTAAATTTGAACCTTGTTTATATATTAAGATTAAGAATGGTAAGAAAACAATAGTTGCAATCTATGTTAATGATTTCTTTGTCTTTAGTAATGATACTGTAGAAACTATATCCTTGAAATAAATATTACCTAAAACCTTCAATTCTTTGTGCGATTACAAAACAAGCAGTTTTATTTTACAACAGACAGAATAGCACAATGTGACGTGGTCCGATTACAGTTACGTCCTGGGTACGATAAACTCGAACACTACAACACCATTTTACTTGGTCAGCAAACGCACCGATTGCGCCGACGTAGAGGCCTTATCAACGGGGTAGGCTACGTTGCACGTAGCTTATTCGGAATATTGGACGAAGATTTTGCCGAAAAATATCAGAAAGTCATCGACCTTATCATGAAGGATCAAAAACATCTTGTCATATTGTGAAAAAAAACAGACATCAATCGTTGAAGCAGAATTAAATGTCATCAAACGAGTAGAAACCGCCTTGGAAAAACCACATAAACTCATTAATCAACACATAATCCTCTGCAATCAGGGAATAAACAAACTAAAACAGCAGATTCAAAAGACAGACAGCAGAAGTGACTTTACTTTGTCAGCCTTTGTGGCAAAGAATATGCTGTATATTCTGAAAAATATCCAAGAAACGCTAGTAGATACAGTGGCGAATATTTTCTATAAAAATTCAACTTTCACCTCCTAACACCATAACAGCTGAGAGATGAACCCAATACTATAACAGGACAACTATCAGAGGAGCTGACTATACCCATAAATAACATTCAAACGGATCCGGCAAAGATATATCATTTACTGAAAGTAAAAGCGAGAGCAACACAGCGATACATGATTTTTAAAATCAAGATTCCTCTTGTGACTAGAGAAGACTATGAGCTTTACAACCTCATACCAATCCCGCTGCAAGTAGCTGAAAGTATGGTCACCATCACACCTATCGCGCATCACTTAGCGATGAACATTCAAAAAGACTCATACATACCGATATCGGAAGATGATTGGGGAAGATGTACGCCTTACGATCATAACGATTTCATTTGTCCTTTGAAAAAGCCTATTTATCCAATGACCTGAGACAACAATCTGTATGTAAAGGATCAAGTTGCAAATCAATGTCAAACCGAAACCAAAGAATGTATAGATCAATGGACGGAACTAAGCATCGTCAACTCATATTTGTATTATTGTTGCGGACAATGCATCGTGCGAATCATATGTGAGGATCATATTTCTGCTGAACGACTCAGCAAGGCCGGGGTACTGACACTCGGTGACGGCTGCGTAATCAAAGGTCAAACATTTACGATTTAAGCACAGCACAGTTTTCATATCAATATGTCAGCTTTTTACCTGCGCCGGGCTGGCCAAAGGGACCATTAAGATTTATGGTTTGGGACCTTACGCCTTGAGTTGGTGCTGATTGATACACTGACTACTGATTGATTGATATTTATTGATAAAAGTATGATTGCATGATAGATGAGTGCACGCGGTATGAATGCTATTCGTGTACTACTTTGGCCGGCCCGGCGCAGGTAAAATCCTGACATATTGATATGAAAACTATGCTGTGCTTGCACAGAACAATTTGAATTGTTTTTGTCTTTTTATTACGGACGCTTTTAACTGCATCGTTCTCACATGCATAATTTCAACATGAACGATGTAACCAATATTTTGTAACCATATTTTGATTTAAAAGAGTGTCCATGATGTTTCTTGCCCGTTCTTCTCCATACGTACTGTAGAGGTTGTCTGCATGTGTCAACCATATGTTGACAGGCTGCTAATATATTATCGCTGGTTTGCTTCGAACAGTCAAGCAAGTTTGAAATAAGCTTTAGAAGAAAAAAATATGGTAGTTTGTTTAAGAAGTAGATAGGCAGAGATAGGGCCTGCCGGTGTAGAATTCCTTGATATAATATAACTACATGCTAAACAGTACTACGTGTATTGCTCTACCACTACGTTCCCCCAGTTAGTCATTAGGTACACGTAGCATTCTCACAGTACCTACAACGCTTTGGAATGGGCAACTAGCTTCATCTTTCTGACTGACCGACCCCTTGACAATTCAAAAGTGCCTGTAATTGGTTTATTTGAAATAAATACTTTAAGTTGAGTTGAAAGGTACCTTGGGTTTATAGTGTCCACGCAACAGCACGTGTGAGTTGACGCCTGTGGTGGACATGCCGTTGATGGCGACGTAGGAGCGGCGGAAGCGCTGATGCTCAGTGATGACGCGCATGCGCCCCTCGCGCAGAGCCACCACGTCCTGCCGCGGACTACTACAGTGCAGGTTGGCGGCTAGCTGACCGCTGTGGTAGCCAAGTAACACCTGCATGTTTGGTAAGCATAATTAAATAGGTTCAATAAAATTATCGGTGTGGTACCTACTTCCCCAGACAAGCTCATTTGCAAAGAGATCTAGTAGTACTCGTAGATGTAGCAGTCTAGTTCTTGTTGGTACTAATACGAGTAAGCTATACTAACTAACCTTAGTGATAGCAGCCATGCCAGATGCTGCCTCTGTCAAGCCAACGTTAGATGTTACGCTGCCGACTAGTAGGGGGTCTTGCCTATCTTTGCAGTAGACTTCTTCAATTGCTTCCAGCTCGGTTTTATCAGCATCCGGTACACCTGCGAAAACCCCCGAAATGAGTTAAAACAAAAATATTCATAAACAGTCTCCTGACATACAGGTACACCTAGTTCAGGAGTGATAGGCTTGAAACGAGCCTTTGTAACTAATAAGGTCAATAAAGAATTATTATCTCCTTTATTTTCATTATATTAAACATATAAATTATATTTTTAAATATTAGAATAAAAAAATGAAAAAAAAAAACAATTAAAAATATAAAAAAACAGTAGCCCACCGGTATCGGGAACAGAGTCCATGCTTCCGGCAGTCAGGATTCCAGAGAGAGGAACCTCCTATCAATGCGAGCCGTGTCCAGAAGTACCGCGTTCTGAATCAAGCCCTTGATCCAGCGGCCTAACGAGAGCCTCTTCAGTTGTTGGTTGAGGCTCTTGGCTATTAAGCCATTGGCTGTTACGACTATCGGCACAATGATTGCTGAGTCTACGTCCCACATGTCGACAACCTGGCGAGCTAAGTCAAGGTACTTGATTTGTTTATCTCTCTTGGCTTTCACGAGGTTTCCAGCATGTGGGGTCGTTATGTCAACGATCAATGCGCGCCACTCTTTTCAATCCACCACCACTGTATCAGGTTTATTGGCAACAATAGTCCTATCAGTGATGATAGATCCATCCCAGTACAATGTGATATTTCCATTTTCTAGAACTGGGTCGGGCACATACCTGTAGTATGGCACTTCCGATTCTACAAGGCTGTATTTCAGAGCAAGTTGCTGATGGATAATCCTGGCTACAAGGTTGTGTCTATGCAAGTACTCTTCGTTAGCTAGACGAGAAAATCCGGAGATAATGTGTCTGATTGATTCACCCGGACGGTGGCAGGCCCGACAGATGTCAACCGTGCCGTCTTTCACAATAAATCTCCGGTACTTGTTTGTCATCATAACTTCGCCCATAGTTGCACAAACAAAACCTTCAGTTTCTCCAGAGAGGTCACCGAAACGCAGCTAGGCTACGGACGCTAGTTGATCTACATCAGGTCCATGTAGGGCCCGAAAAAAGCGTCCTTGAAGCTCCTTACTCTGCCAAACTTCCATACAATCATTAGTGTCAAGGACTACTGGCTCGCGCCAGTTCTCTTTAGCCTAGAAAAGCAGGATGAGGCCCTTGTCCACTGTGACCACATCTCGATGCATCTCCACGTCGGTTTCTGAGAAATATTCCCTGACACTGTGATACCTGACACACATGACCGTGGGTGATGCATTCGATTTGCAGTTAGCAGCGTACGGACCTTCCTATCCAGGGCGTCGAGTTCGGTCTGAGTCCATTTGAGTATGCCGATAGAGTACATCAAAACCGGCATGACCCAACCGTTAAAGGCGCGCACCTTGTTTCCGCCTGATAAAAGACTATTAAATACTTTTTTCAGGCGGCCAAAGAAGCATTCCTTTAACGATTGCTTCATGACAGTACCATTGATCGCTTCCGACATACCCAAATACGTATAAGTTTGGGATGCGGAGAGGGCTCTACGGTTTATGGATTCCAAGAGTTGGGTTCCGTCGGATTCCACAATCTCCCCTCGCTTTACATGCATGACCGAACATTTGTCCACACCAAATTCCATCCTGATGGCGCTACTTGAAGTTTTTCAGTTACTTTCAGTAGCTCCATAAGTTGCAAATTGCTGGGGGCAAAGAGTTTTAGGTCATCCATGTAGTTGAGATGAGATATAACCTGACCACCTCTCCTCAGCCGATAGCCTAGACCTAAAAGACATTTCGACATCCTGGATAGTGAACAACCGTTCTCAATTGCCCCATACATGACATCAGGAAGTTACGCAGAATTGCGTCTACTTTATACAACTCCAGCACCCTAATAAACCATGTGTGTGGCACCGAGTCGTAATCCTTCTTGTAACCTATCCAACATGTCAACAGATCCTTTTGGAAACGACGAACCTCTTGGCTAATGGTCATATCAATGAGGAGTAGCTCCTTAGTACCACGAGACCCATTCCTACATCCATTTTGAGAAGGAGACATGATGGAGTTGGTGTCTATAATTATGTTTGTGAATTTTAGCTCTCAAAATGGATTTAAGAACTTTATTGACGGTAGGTAAACACGTGATCGGCCTATATTGTTTGGGTTCCGCAGTGCTACCTGATTTATGGAGCAGGTGGATAACTCCTGTTGTTAGGACCTGAGATCGCGAACGAGATTCCAAAGCAGTTTGGTACTGAGCCACCAAGCGAGCGTGCGACCTTACGAACTATTTGCTCCAAAAGTTCTGCTGTCCGTCCGGTCCTGGAGACTTCCAGTTAGGCAGCGGACGGACTGCACGAGTTACATCCTGGGGGCAGATGGTAGTAGCCCCCATTTCTGGTATTAGATCGCAGGCTTGCTTGACTTCCCGAGCCCAATCACATTCGGTGTGACTGACAGGCACCGACCAGATATTGCGCCAGAAAGAACACATGGCACCATCATCTGGTACGCACGTGTCAGACACACCTTGATCCTTATTATTATTATTTTATTTTTATGTTAACATATCTCGTACCTCGTACCTTTGGAAGGCGCACGTGGGACCGAAGCCAACTCGCAGAGGCCCCTTAGAAAATTTTAAATGGAATGAAGCACCATCCGATGATTATCCATGTATGCACTGTGCAAGTGCACCTGAGGACAACCCCCGGTTGGTGTCGGACTATTGCAGGACATAGAAACAAAGTTATTGGACAACTGATTAGGGTAGCCTGGTTATCTAGGACTATGGAAAGACTATGGCCCCTGCCTGACCAATGTTTTATATCAAATACACAGATAAAATGGCAGGAGGTGACTTGCACACTCAATAATGGGCCCCCGAAAACGATCGCTAGCACATAGTATCGTAGCGACAAGAGGGCAACATATCCTGAGGTGCTTATGAGGAGTGGTGAGGTATCCTACGGCTATCAGGACAATCCCGGAAGTACGGCCAAGACCCCAGCACCAGCATCTTACTGGAATACTTCCTTCCTCCGAGCACGTTTGCTCTTGCGAATCTCCACACAATCTGTCCAATTGTCCAACTGTCCAATAAAGGCAAGAAAAAGGTGGAAGCTCTGTTTCTCGTCATTGTTCACTCCATCCGGCCAATAAAGACAAACTAGAGGTGAGAAACAAGACTTCTCCCGGGAGATAGCGTCCGTGGCGTCGCGCAACAGTTCGCCACATGCTGCCCTGCGGGTTTAATATTATTATTTTCACCTATTGTGGTACAGTAATTTTATTCTAGGTGCACCGTCTTCACATAATTATAATCATATAATTAATGTATTGTAAAACATTTTTTTAAAGTAACGGTGGAGTTTCATAACCATTCTTCTCCATACGAAACTACCCTTTGAAATAAATGCTTTGACTTTGTCTTTGAACATCACGTATATCATCACGTTTGGAGGTTCAGGAACGAAGTATTGTCCCACCTTCAAACTTCTCTCACCTGTGCCATATCCTTCTACGTATTCTATATCCTGTGGCGTCACCTGCACTTCCTTGTAGAACTGTCTAATGAACCCAGCCGTAGTCTGAGGGTTCCGACAGTACCCAAATTTGGGCCCCATTTCATCACTCAGTACAGAAATGAATTTATTTTTGACATGTACTAGTTCCGCGTAAACTCTAAAAATACAATAATATATATATATATAAATTTTGTTCATAAAAGCAATGTTTTATCTTGACAATTTTTTATCTATAAATTAATATTTACCTATTTGCGTCTTTTGCTTTCTGCAAAAATACTACACTGATTACGTCAGACAAAATATAACCATCGGCGTCTTGTGCAAATGATTTTGTCTTGCCATCTTGTGAGACAGTAGCAGAAAGCCTGAAAAATTAAATAAACAATTACTAGCTGGCAACTTCTATAGACTAAATCTCGTCTGCTGACTGCTAAAACCTAATTGGTCTACGTAAAGATCATGAAATTATATATAGTTATGATACTGACCTCCCGTGATGTACAGATCCCTGTGGATGGAGACATATAGATGCACCTCCAACAATAGCTGATTCACATGCCCCACGTTTCAGGGCTGAATATGCCGCTTCAAGTGCAGTGGTGGAACTGCAGTCAGCTTCATCCATTAATAGTGACGGACCTTTTAAATTGAGCCAGTACGAGATACGATTCGCGAACATGGTCTTACTACCTCTATAAAGAAATAAAAAATGTATAATGACACCAGTGGAAACTTCTAAATGGCCTTCACTTGAATATTGTTTAAGAGCACTGTATAAGTTAGCTGTAAGTTTCCCGAATAGAATAAAATAAAACGTAAAATCTAATGGGTTGTTGCACCACCTCCGTGCAAAAAATGTTGTTGTTCAGTAATAAAAATGGGCAGATAATGTCATAAAATTCTGTATATTTTTTTAGATTTTGTCTCGACGGTAAATTGTAAAACGACTTAAGCTGTTAATTATGTTAATGGTGATGAAGCTGACCCTAATATGCCTAGACCGGTTTTGTTTCTCCCATCCGTGGCACCATATATTTCCGAGGAAGAAAATGATGCTCCCACAAAAACTGCAACTTTTTTCCCATAGAGATGAGCCGGACTCAGACCTGAAACAAAAATATGCTTTTTTTTGGCTTCCCTAATACAACCAGAAACCCTTATCATTTCGCCAAGTCCATCTGTCTATCCTTTCGTGGTTTAACTCAGACACTCTTGGTAGTAAAAAGCTGTTTTTTGGCATATTATTTACCTCCACAAAACTGTGCAATATAATCTTGATAACCTAAATTTTTTGGGACCAATTTTTTTTTTGTATGTGATGTTAGAGAACTTAAGTGTGGGTTGTCGTTAGATAGGGCCTTTAAAAATATTCGGGGATCTGTTTACGAAATATTAAGTGGTCATTTTTGTAAGAGGCTAGTGTGTGTCCCAGCCCCCGATCTAGAAGTTTTTTGAGACGGGGCAAAACCTGCAGTCTTCCGCCCCCCGCCCCGCCAATCCGTTAACCTTTTACATGAAGACTTATTTATTTAAATATACATGGACATCGAACGATTATTTTAATTAGAATAAGACAGAATATTTGAAATAAATCGTGAGATTATAGAATACTAGCTTCTGTCCGTGACATCGTCAGCGTGTTTGGGCCCCCGATTCACCGCATCGCTGCGCATAACTCGCCCACGATATTACTTTACTTTCGGTTAGCGATCTTTCTGACTTTTTTTTCTTACTGCTCGGTTGCTAAGGGTTGTAGCGTGATGTTAAATAACCTATAACATTCCTCAAGAATCGGGCTATCAAACTCAGAAAGATTTTTTCAAATCAAACTGTTAGTTCCAGAGATAAGCGCGTTTAAACAAAAAAACAAACAACAACAACAACAGCATTATTATTAGCTAATAGAAGATGAGAATAAAAAAAAATACTCTTTGAGCCTTTTGTTCTGAAAAAACATGAATGGCCTTGTCATAATTAATCTGATAGCCCGACGCGTTCGGCTGCTTGCAGCGCATTGTGCGATAAGTGCACGTATTTATTAATTACACAATGTGTTGGAGCGTGGAAGTCTAACATCGTTCAAAACAGGTTTTGTTGTAAAAGTAAATAGATCTCTAGATACTATATCATGCGTCTGTCTCATTTTATTTGTCAGTTTTTTTATGTTTTGTTAGGCAGTTTTATTTAATACTATACTAATTATTTAAATATCCGTTATTATTATTCTCTTACAATCATTTATTTTATTTACATAAGTATACATATATAAACACATTGCAGTACAAAACTGATTTACATCCGTCACCTCACACTTCAGGTTCAGTTGAAAACCAGCGTCAGGCACTAGTTGTCTGACATTTTTGCTGAACTGGACCTATTTAGTGCAGCCGCGAGGCACACTTTCCTACTAATTTCTCACTATGCACTTTACACTTTTTGTTTTATTATATGTTGTGTTGTGTGCCTTGTAGTTTGCGCTAAATAAATTCATTTCTTTCTTTCTTTCTTTTCTTTTGATTGTCGTGTTATGATTTTCGATTGCTAAGACCGCACCGATCGGCTAATGCAGAAAAGCTTAACACCAACAAGACATGACCGAGCCAGCGAAGCGAGCGCGAAGATTTTAGCACGTTGCCTCAGATAAGTTAGATTTTTTAAGTCCTTAATCGACTTATACAGAAAAGTTGAATTAAGAATCGCTAGGCTGTAAGAACGAGCAAAGTGAGTTCGAATATTTTGCCAGGAACATATAAAAAAAAAAAAAAACGATAATGCTCCAATCCAACAGTTGCGCCAGCGCTGTGGTAAACAAAGGAAATTGCGTCGCCTTTGCACTTACAGGCGTCGGAAAGGCCGGGACGCCCGGCAGCCCCACTACGCGAAGCAATATTTCTAAAATAAAGGATTTGTTCCTTTAATTTCTGGCCACAGAGGTGACAGAGACGCTCATCCACCTCTGTTTCGCCGCGGCATAGATCTGTTGCAAGAGATCGATACCTTTTTATATCGCCAAATAAATGTGGAGCATGTGCTTTAAAAACGGAGAGTTCCTGGCAGAATCCAACTGCTCTCGCCCGCCACCCACTCACATCGTTTGACGACCTACGCCTACGCTAATCACGTACGTAGTGATTTCCTCAGTACGCCACCCGCACTTATTGCAGAGTTGCGTTGCGTTGGGTGGTGCACTTGTCTGCTACGTTTAAATTTGCAGCCCCCCGAAGTTGGCGCCGGGGGCTTGGGCCCAAGTTTGCCCCCCTCTATAGAACCGGGGGATGTCCTACCAGCTAAACTGTTGTTTTTGGATATGTGAAAAGTACTCACGACAGTAGTACATATATAACGTAGTTATAAGGAAAAGTAGCACAACTAAGTAGGTTCAACAAGTTAACGAGTAATAGTCGATCAACTCAAAAATATACTTGGATGAGCAAAAGTATCGCAAAAAATACATAAAAAATTATTCAAATGGCGTTTAGCCAGTTTAAACTAGATACAATATATATCGTTGTAATGCTATAGTAAAATTTAAAAATAAAATTTTTGATGGAAACTGTATAAATGTACTACTACTATACTATAACTTTACGTTTTCCTTTGCAGTGTAGGTAGAAAAGATCAAGCGGCACATAACGCGTGTGGGTTGTTGAATCCCATATCTAAAAAGATTTGCCATTGCTATAGATTTTGAGACATTTTCGTTTACAACAGCAGAAATAACTTTTGAAATAAAATATAATCTTGAAAATTAAATAATGCAATGAAACATTTTTTTGCGGTCGATAGAATCAATTTTGTGCCTGCGTACAGAAATATTCATACATTATTCGAAACCCTTTACCGTGCGTGGTTCGACACGCGCTTGAATGGTTTTTATAGATTGCATAGAGGTGTTTGTTAGAAAGCATAAAACTGAGTTATTTTTTTGGGAAATATTCGAGAAAATCGTAAAAATTTGCTAGCTCTTTGTTTCTGACCAGAGGTACTACAAATGTCCATCTTCAATAACCAAGATCAATCTACCCGCATCGTAAATGGCCTGGTAGGTTTGCTCGAGCATCTTGCGTGACATCGGATCCATTTTGTTCCCGAGGTGGTAATGCACAGCAAAGAATTGGGCATCGAAGCGATCTAACTCGGGAGCCATACCACAGGCTTGCGCCAGGTCGGGATGCTTGTAGTTCCATCTTAGACCCTCCGAAGTTACTGGGTTTTCCTGTTTGACAAAAAAAGTGATAATATTTTAATAATATTGGAATTTGTGGCATTCCAGTGGAGGATGGTAGTGATGCACATGATTTGTAAAAATGTGGTAAACACTTGCAATATTGTCTTCCACTAGTTTATGGCTTTAGGGAAGAACTAGAAATAATTCAATCTGCCTAGACTTTTCCCAACTACGTAGGGGTTGCCTTCGTGCCTAATTGGATGCAGCTGAATGGCAGTATTTTACATGGAGCAACTAACCTTTACCACCCAATAACTGGGTAATACGATAGCCCTGGGTAAGACTGGTTGTCAGACTTTTGAGCTACTGACTAACCGTAACGACTGTCAAAAATCTACGAATGACAACCAGGACCAACAGCTGAACGCACTTTCCGCGGCACAGAGCGATCTCGCAACTCAACCCAACCATCACGCAAGCACAAACCGACCGCGGTAAGATCGCTCCGTGCGGCTATTATTATTTAGCCACGAGCCCCTGAAGCCCTATTTATACGGTGCAAGTTTCTGGAACAATCAAGAGCAATCATTGCCTACCATAGAGCACGTTTAATTATTACCATTCAAGAATTGCATGAGTGTTTTTACGGGTGCGATTTCCATAAAATGGCATACAGTAATTGAATGCAAGTTTTGCCAATAATAGTTTAGTTTTGTTCAATAATAACTGCATGCGACTTTTGTTTCTACCTAGGCAATTATCGCAAGAAGATTAACGCATTCAAGTTATATTTCGTCTAAATACAGAGTGTACAATTAATTCAAGTATTGAATGCGATTTTATTGTACGTGCTGTTTACATCTATACTAGTTTTGAACGGCAATTAACTTGCCCGTATCATGCAACATTTGTTCGTGTTGTTAAGAAGGTGCCAGTCAATTGTCGCTTCAGTTTTATAGTATGCCACAGACAATAATCTGGCACCGCGAAAACGAGGTTTAAATAATCGCTTATTGGGAACAAAAAACAAATACATTCAAAGACAAATAATGTTAAACGATGATAGCTGCAATAGTTAAAACTGTGGCGCTGCTAGCAACGCGCGACTCTTAGTGAGAGGGTAGGTTGTTCCACGACTAATACATAACCAAGGTATTTAAAAAATATTGAGCTAACTAACAAGTAATAAGTAGATACTGTTAATTAATTAAAGGTATTTTAACAAATATTGAGCTAATTATCAAGTAATAAGTAGATACTGTTAATTAATCGAAGCCACTCAAAAACCTTTGATGATACTAATACAGTTGTTGGGGTGCACAAGATGTAAGAAGGTGCCTCATGAGTGATTTGTGTCGTTAGAAATGAGTTTTTATTTTATTTGGTTTGTGTAAATTATTGTGCAGTAAGGAAAATTTATATTTTAGGCGTGTAGCCATTTCATACTACTGTCAAAGAATGACACTTGTAATTCGAATATTTAGACAATTATAGTAAGTAGTAATTTTGGTAATCAATAAATTTCCCTGATTTTACTTCACAGATCTATTCTTCATCTAAATCAAACGTACCTTGTTGTAAAGGATATCGGAAAGTTGCATAACGTTGTGGGACTGAGGGAAGAGGCCCGACATGCCAGTGATGACGATCTTCTCGCCATCTAGCGGTAGATCCTGTATAGCTGGATCAGTTACTAACATATTGTCCTCGCGAGTCAATACGTGTTCTTGAGGTGTAGGTGCCATCGTGGATTACTGATGATTTTCTAGAAAAAATAAAATGAAGATTTATCATAAAATAACATTACACCTGTTTTTCCCTGAAGGGTTAAGCAGGGGTGTATATGTAGTACACCCACATTACGCCAGTTATGTTTAAGTTCTATGTAACAGTGGGCGAGCCTATCGCCATCAACTGGGCACAAATCCTGACTCCGGACTGCTACTGAGAAATACTTGATGGATAAAACGGGTTATTCCCTGAGTACCCCGATCTCCAAGGCCCCCGTCCCGTAGAACCCCGAATAGAATAAATATGATTAAGTAAATTTCTTTTCCACTTCAGTAGCTCAAACATGTAGGTTTTGCTGCCTGAAATCAGTGAGCAAAATCGCATTTTGCTCACTGATTTCACTGAGTGAGACCAAGTAACTTTTTAATAATATTTTTCAGAAATCCGCGAATATCTTATTCAGCCTTGGGTTAATCATACAATTCGAAACAGTGAATGTTTCGAATTGTATGATTAACCCAAGACTCTATCTCTTTCCCGCCATTAGAAAGAGAGAGAGACAAAGACCAGCCCTTTCGAAGTTCTGGTTTTGAATTCGACCTCAATGACAAACACGGTCGGAATTTCGTACTAACTACAGAAATTTTGCAAAAAGATAATTTTATTATGTCTTTTAATGTAATTTATTGTTGTATTTAAACGAAAATAAGTATTTAATGCAAATAAAACTGATATTTAACCTGTAAATATTTATTTCTAGTTTCAACAATGTTACGTAATATATTTTGAATAATAAAATATCATGGGTGCTATTTCCGAACACGCCTTAATTTAAATAAAAGAGCGGGAATAAAATTTCGTGGCTGGCGTAAAGAGTTGAATAAGTAAAAAAATATTAAAATAATCGTAAAATATGAGTGAAACTAGCAACGAAAACAGTATTTTAACACCGGAAGAGTTAAAACAACAAGTTATTAATGCAGAATTAAGTTTTCTACCTGAGAAGTCTCGCGAGAAATATCTGAAAGCATACCATGTCTTCAATGAATGGAGACTTACAAAGGGCGCAAGCAGTTTTTCGAAGACGGTGTTGATATCTTATTTTTTAGATTTATCACACACGAGGCGATCATCTAGAATGTGGAGTATTTACTCAATGGTGAAAGCTACTTTAAAAACAAAACATAACGTGCATATTGAAACATACAAAAGAATGAAAAAAATGTCAGTGTACATATAAAAGATTGTCAATTTTCACGGCCCTTATCATGATTAATGAAGCTCCGGACTGCAATTTTCTTGCCGCTAAAGTAAGTGGTACCTATGAATCTATGTTGTTAGTTATTAAAATTTGTGTGTAGACTGTTATGAATAAAGGTACTTACTGCCTACTACTAATATTTGGAGGCGCAATGAATCCTAGTCTGGCTTAGCAATACTGTTAAAATATTTATTACGATATGTAAAAGATGCTGTAAATGTTAAATTATGCATATTAATTATGTAATATTTTCATTACAGGTTGTACTGATCATAGGAATTAGTGGAGCGTGTCGCAATAACGAGCTATTACAGCTAACAGTTAATAATATCGAAAAGCATTCAGATAAATTACTGTTAGTAAAATTGAAAAATACGAAGACGAACCTTGACAGGTCTTTTGACGTACGCGAAGAATATGTAACTATTGTAGAAAAATACCAAAATTTACGTCCAGCCATTATAAAAACCGACCGATTTTTCATACAATACCATAGACAAGACAGCCTATGGGAGTAAATAAAATAGGTGCTATACCGCGAGAAATTGCCACTTTCTTAAAACTGGAAGAGCCTCAGCTATACACGGGACACTGCTTTCGGAGAACTTCGGCAACGCCCTTGGTTGATTCCGGAGCCGAAATCACTACTTTAAAACGTCACGGCGGGTGAGACAATCACTTGGGTGTGTGAGTTCTTATTAGAGCGTTTACATAACACATTATCACGCATGTATTCCCCGAAGGGTTGGGCAGAATGCTTACTAACGCCCGATAGTGCACTTATAAATTTATTAGATTAAGGGAAAGTGATATTTGTTTGGCATAGATATGTTCACTGGCCAGGTTTTAGTATGGGTGTATATTATTACCTACTATGTAGGGCACATGATATCAGTCTATTATTGTCCCACTGCAAGGCAATGGCCACTTCTCAAACAGAGAACGAGAAGGCACAAGCATTGATCACTACGCTTGCTTATGACGGGTTGATGATTTCAAACGTATATGTATATTAACTTGTAAGTCCAGGTTTCCTCACGCTTCACTGATGTTAGGAATGTCCAAGATAAACTCAGAAAGTACATATGAATTGGAAAAGTCACATTGGTACTTGCCCGGCTTTGAACACCAACTCGTACATGAGAGGCGAGGTCTTAACTACTGAGTCATCACGACATTGAATATAATACTATTATTCTTACACGATAGAGAAGTGGTTAAAATGGAATGAAGATTGTGCCCTGGAATGGAATGGGCTGTTTAGAAAATGTTTGGACAAAATAACTGCTTCTACTTACATGGAGAAGTTTCAAAATCGTAACAACCGTAATGTAGGAATTCCTTATCACTTCTGAAACAAGGTGCTTAAGCAACAGTTTTATTAACACTAGTAGTTCAATATATTCACATACAAAACTTAATTCAAATACGTTTTGTTAGGAACACAATGATTCATTTGCATACACTTAACGCCCTCAGACGTAATAACAACAAAACTTCTATTATGTTTCGTTCAGAGACCGTCAATGGGTTAACCCTTAACCAGGCTAGGGATTGAGCAGCAAGGACGAAGTGGGATAAATAAGTATAATGCGATTAATTGAACTCTGAACAACCTACTTATTTAAAATGTTTTATGCATTGTTCTACCACCGAATTCCAAAACGAAAGATATCTTGCTCTTTTCAGTGTTTTGTTTTTGAAAAACAGTTGTTTATTTTTAACCAAAGCAAGTAAAAGAAACTTGGTCATATACAAGATAAAGTAAATGTGTTCTTAGTCATAATTATTTTATTAATCTATAACTACAGTACTGTCAAATTATTGATTCGCTATAGATACATTTATCCATAGCGATTTTTGCAATCGGCATCTTCGCAGTTCGTCAGCCGCAACCACATCAGTCTTGTCTAGGTAGGGCTGCTCCATCGTCGAAGTCGAATAACTTGGCTATTGGTTAAAAAAATTGCCTTGTGCCACAAATGCATATGCTAGTGGCACGGATCATCATAATTATGATGATTCTTGATCTTAGCCAACCCATCACTATGCTAAAGGATCTATTTCAGTGGTCAGCCATTGCAGCTCCAAGATGTTTTACGAAGGTAAACATTTGTGGAGAGAAGACTCCGTCAACGGTTGCTACAACGGGGGTGAATGTCACCTGTCGTATTTCACAACAGTTTGAATATTTCCTTGTTTTATCTTCGGCGGATTTTAGTACAGAGGCGACAGGGCGTGAAGAAGCGTCAGTGTCTACGACACGGATATCAAATAAGGCCTCCCTCTGAGCATCGCTTTTAGCGATAAGACCGCCCATTGTGTCACCCTATGTAAAATTTCTACATTTAAATCTGTAATTTTTATGGTATACATAATAACGAGTATTCTATTCTATTCTATTCTATCCCGAACACCCCGGCAAGAAAGTTCTCCAAGTAGTCCGAAGTCTCTTTCGGAGATAATGGGTTTTTTGAGTACATTTCCCCAGGAATTTTGACTTAAAGCAGAAAATAAATCTTTAATTTCATTATGACGAAGTGTTATTAGACCACGCATTTTACAACATAATGCATGATCATGATCAACGTTGAATTCATCACAGCCACAGCCATCACATGATTTTGACTGGTAATTTGTGGTAACGTTATGCAAGTGCGTCTCTGAACTCTAATGAGGATAGATTGAAATGGTCTTTCTTAGTCGATATGATAGATAGTCAGTTGAAGGATTTTGTTTTAATTTTTGTCGAAATTGATCGTTTTTTGATCGGGGACAGATTGACCAAGATAGTATCCAAGGGTTCGTCATCGAGAGTGTCTTTCTCTTTGCGGTTTTCCTTCTGTGCATCTGTAAGGGATTTACGATGTTGAGATAAGTCCATATTATGTTTATTTTCTATCAAAGCACTTGAGAGGATTGCACAAACTTTTTTTAAACATACATAGTTTATATTACTTAGTAATTTTTGATAGAGCGGAGATTGATAGACCACCTTTGTGAACGGGTAGAGAAAATAAGTCAGCATCCAAGGGTGGGATATCGCCTCCAAGTAGAGTGGGTAAAAAATTCGTACGCAGTTTGTTTGTTAGTGGTTCGAAGAATTGGTTTACGTTATCTAAGACTATTGATAGGAATGACCATTGGAATTGAGCTGCTTTAGTGAGGGCAGTGTAGGCAGCTTGGGGTGAGTCTTTAGAGATAAGTAAAAGTTTTTCTATTGTAGATACCCAGTTTTTAATTGTCTTGTTTACAAAGTTTTCTTTCCCTTTCCCAATATAACTACCAAGAAAGCGTGATCCTGTTATGATGGATATGTTGATCCCCTTGAAAATATGTTAAGCTGTTTGTTTATCTTGAGGAAAGTAACCTATTTTACTCATTTTATCCCACCATTGACGTAGGCATTTGAGCTTGACTTGGGCAGAAGAGTCATCTGCATACCAGCATTGGGTTGGTGCTTGTTCTGTTTTTAGTTTTTTTCTTATCGGTAGTTTTGCAAGGGCATAAGGTATAAGGGCATACAATGGCATGGCAAGTGGATCGTCTTGGGTTACGCCTTCTTTGCTATATAATCTCATATCAGTATCACGTATTACAAGTTCTTCGTGACCATTGTTATTATATAAGAAACGAGCGCAATGTGGCCAATATATTCTTGCTTGCCAGTGAGCTACCTGTTTCTTTATAGAATAAAACGCATTATTTGTATCGAAGGGTAGCATTCCTAAGTTAGAGCCTGGTTGGCATTATTTTTGGAAAATATCATTCATTGCATGTATAGCACCTTCAATACCGTTGCTCAGTCCAATGCAGAGTTGTGATTGAGCACAAGCTTCGGTGACCTCAGACCCGGTGACCAAACAAGACCTGACGTGCTACATTGACGAAATGCTGGTTACGGCCCGGGGGAGTTCGTACAGGGAGGCAGCATTGCTGGCGACAACTGCGGTCTCACAGACGGTGAGCCGTATATGGCGCCTCAGCCTGGACGTGTCGTGTCACGTGGACAAGTCGGAGGCCATGGTGTTTCATGGTCCCCAGCGGACGCCACCGTCCGGATCCCACATTGTGATGGGGGGGTTCGAATCGCTGTCGAGCCCGCCATGAAGTACCTGGGGTTGGTGCTCGACAGCCAGTGGGATTTCGGCCCCCACTTCCGGCGGCTGGCACCCAAGTTGTTGAGCGATGGTCGTCAGAGTCATGAGGGGGTACCACACGATCTCCTACGAGGCAGCTTGTGCACTGGCCGGATCCCCGCCCTGGGACCTGCAGGCGGAAGAATCGAACGATCCCACGAAAATTATAAAAAAAAACCCTCATAGGTGTCGTTTTATTCTTTTTGCAGCTGCCATTTTGAATTTTCATTTTATCCTCGCTATTGGATTTTAGACCGTATCTATGTTCAAGTTACAGACGGACTAGAGTCTGTCGGTAACTTGAACAAAGATACCATCTGGCGAATTGTGGGTGTACATATAACCCTGCACAACCCTTTGGAATTGCGCTTTTTTAACCTTTGAAATTGGGCGTTGCACACCTAACGCTGGTGTCTGCCTAATAAAAAACATTTTTAACGCCTGGGAGGAAATACAAGATGCCATTGGAATCTTTTGCGACCTCTCTAAGGCGTTCGATTGCGTAAACCATGAGAAACTTCTTCTGCTCGAACTAGAGCACTATGAGATTAGGAATACAGCTCTTGATCTACTAAGATCATACCTGAAAGATAGTAAGGTTAAAGTTCAAGTAAGCGGCATAAATTCATTAGGGTCGGAAATGACAATGGGCGTTCCTCAAGGTTCAATATTGGGTCCATTACTCTTATTAGTTTACATTAACGATTTACCCCAATTACTGCAGAATCAACCGAAGATGGTGTTACGAGTATTTGCAGGTGAAACATCATTGATCTTTAAAGTAGACCGACGACAAAATCTTGAAGTCGTGAATAACTCTATTCTTCAGGTTCAAGATTGATTTATGGTAAATAATTTGTACTAAATGAACAAAAAAAAAACAAATGCATTAAATTTTAATTACCTAATGTTAGAATTTGCGAATGTGGCATCGTATTGAATGGAGGAAAACTAGAATTTATTAATCGGATGTTTTTCTGGAAATCACGCTAGACGAGAAATTACAATGGGGACCCCATATAACATCTCTTGCGGAGCGGTTAAGCTCGGCCGCTTATGCTGTTAGGAAGATAAGACAGTTAACAGATGTAGAAACCACACGTTTGGTCTATGTTAGCTACTTCCACAGCATTATGTCATATGGCATTTTACTGTGGGGTCGGGCTGCTGCCATTGAATCCATTTTCATTTTGTAAAAGAGATCTGTCAGGGCCATTTACAATGTACGTCATCTCAAATCTCTTAGGGAACTATTTAAAAAGATTAATAATTATTAAGAAGGTACTTTGCCAATCCATTTATGAAAATATTATACAACGTGCCGCTACAATGGCGACATTAATTTAACACACATATACGGTTACGCGTATTCGTTTTATGGGTGTATTTTAATTTCATTATCCGTTATTATTTATTGAGTTATTTACAATTTTCTAAAATAGCATTTCGGAGCAACCTGTACTTAAACAACTGTAGCGCATAGGTCATTTGCCGGGGTCACGGATCATAACATCGCATCAATGAAATTTGCAAAAAGTAGGCTAATTGAAGGAAAGAGAGAGCCCTATGTGGGCAAGCGGCGCAGGCGACGCGCGCGCTCCCCGCACCCGCCCCCGCCCCGCGCTTTTTCTAACTCTAAATTCTTATTTCTACTTCTAGTGCTAGCCGTGGTCGTGTCCTTGACATACGTTTTTCGTTTCACAATCGTGCGCAAAAAATATCGCCGTGTGTGTTTTTGTGAATTTTTTCGCGAAAAAGACGCTTACCTATTGTTTTATTTATTTATTTTAGTGTAATTAGTCAAATTAAGATCCTGCGATAAAGACGCTTTGATTTGTTTTCGTTTCTTTTCTACCTAATAGGTACATTGCGATAAGGACGCTTTTATTTGTGTTATTAGTGCTTTTAAACAGTTGATCGTGATGTCAAATGCACATCCGAATTACACAGCAGCCGAATACGCGGACATGATCCTAATTTACGGGGAATGTGGTCAAAATGCCGCCCTTGCGATAAGGACCTATCGCGAGAGATATGGCCATTCGAGACGATGTCCTACTAATCCGCGAACTATTGTAGGAGCTCTTCAACGCATCCGCGAAAACCGGCCAGTGGATCCCAGGTCTCAACGCCCGGATCGACCGCCTACACGACTAAACCCAGTTCAGTTTGATGAAAGTGTGCTAGAATATTTTGAACATCAACCCAAATCTAGCCTCCGTCAATGCGCTAGGCATTTTCACGTCCATCAAAGATCCATCCATAGGATATTAAAGCGCGAAAAGTGGCACCCATTTAAATTTAGAAAAGTACATGCACTGCTATCGCGTGATCAATTAATTAGGGTTCATTATTGTCAGTGGTTACTAAATCAAATTGAAGAGGACAGTGACTTTCTTTCCCAAATTTGCTGGACTGATGAAAGCACATTTACCAGAAACGGCATGTGGAACCAGCATAATCTGCACCATTGGGCACCCCAAAACCAAAATCCGCGCGTTTGGCGCGAGTCAGCCCATCAATACAGATTTTCTTTGAATGTTTGGGCAGGTATTCACGGTGACGACATCATCGGACCCGTATTCATTGATGGCACTTTGACCGGAGAAAGATTCGTCAACCTGCTAAATGATACGGTATCAGAGTACACAGACAGCCTTAACGCTCACCGATACCAACGAATGTGGTACCAATTAGATGGCGCGCCGGCACATTCTGTTACTGCGGCCAGGCAGTGGCTAAATAATGCGTTTGGTGCACAGTGGATAGGGAGATTTGGACCTCGTAGGTGGCCAGCAAGATCGCCAGACCTCACACCGCTCGATTTTTTTCTCTGGGGCTTCATAAAAGACGATGTGTACGCGGAGAACATTGACTCCGTGGAAAAATTACGCCTTCGCATAACGAACGCGTTTGCGAAATTGAGGGAAATTGCTTTACGTGGAAATTTATTTTCAAAAGTGCGGGATAACATGAAACGCCGTTTAGCCCTGTGTATTCGCCAACGCGGTGGTCATATCGAAAATCTTAAAATTTAAAATAAAGGCATTTAAACCAAAGTAGTGATTGATTAGTGATGAATAGTGATGATAATGGTAATAACTAATAAGCAGAGAATGATAAGTGATTGATTACGCATCTCCGCGCTGCACTCGCACCGCGGTGCCGATGTAGGTACTTGTGCCGCGCGATTTCTTAGAAATTACGCCGTCAAAGGATCGGACCGATCGTAAAAGGCGCTTTGCGTGGTTGCCAGCGCGCGCGACGTTGCCGCTGCGAGTAGAACGTAAGCCAGCAGGAGTAAGTAGCTTCATGAATGAATCTTTTACACAGACTGATCCCCATTTTGGGTATTATTTTATTCTTTAGTTTGTTTGAAAATTTTAATTTTTCAATTAACGAATTATTTTATTTTGTTATATTTTTTATGATTACTGAGCACTAGCACTACCCGTGTGTTAAATTAATGTCGCCATTGTAGCGGCACGTTGTATATGTAAGAAAAAATCTACATCTTTATAATAAAATAAGAAAGAAGAAAGAAAAAGTATTTATTGGGACTAAATTAACATCCTGATAAAAAACAAATATAAAAAATAAAAGTAAAATGAAAATAACAACAGAAAGTCCTGTACGAGGCCAAAAGGCTCCTATCTCAGCATGATGCTGCGATATTTAAAATAAGAAATGTGTCACAGTGCTGGTATTCTGATAGGGCCGCTGCTGTGCTGTCACGGACTGATACAGAATTAAATAATAAATAAAATAATATTTTATTATTCTATTTATTATTTAATTCTGTATCAGTCCGTTCAAAATTAGCTCTTTGTGAGTAACTAAATTAATATAAAAAATAAAAAAATATAATAATTGTGATCTGCGTGTCAGCACCCGACGTAACATTAACATTTAGTGTCAGTGGCAGTCTATGGCATCGCTGTGACAAGTAAAGAGACGCAGGCACCGGCACTCGGCAAATAAAATAAAAAAAAACATTACGGCGTGAGACGAAAGTAGGTTTATTAATTGACTACGGCTGTGTTATGCTCATTATTGATGTGATTATTATAATAAAAAGTGCTCTGTGGTGGTCAATTAACGGCATTTGGATAAAAAAAATATAAACTAATCTAATGAGTAGCATAAGAATTTCAATTTACAAACGAGAAACAACGAAACAATGCGAAACAAGTGCTGAGACTGCTGTGCCTGCTCTGTTCAGCGAACAATCGCTCCCAATAGCTTGCCACCATTGCTAGCCGCATGCAGATCAAAGGTAAGTTCAAAGTGTGGTATATTTTTGAAGCTGTAGTAAATGCTGTTTAAATTTGGTTTTAATGTACCAATTGTCTTTATAGCACAGAAAGGAGGTGGAAAGTCGTTCCAGCAACGAGAGGCAGTGAATTTTAAACTACCACGGAATGCATCAGTTCTGTGCGATGAGGCTAACATGAGGTACGAAAATGCTCTAGTTTTAATCTTGTTAACATCACCCGACCACCACAGCTTTTTAAATAAATAATCTGGTTTCACCGTGAAAATAGTTCCGAAAAGAAGTGTAGCCAGGTGAAGTTGTTTCCGTGCTGTTATTCTCATCAAATTACCCTTATTTAAAAATGAAGTTATGTGGGAACGTGGTGGGATATTGTAGCAGAATCTTGCGCAAGCATTCTGCACCCGCTGGATCAGGTTTTCGCTTCTACCGAGAATGCACGCACCATACACAGTGTCAGTGTAGCTTGGATAGAACAAGTGATTCACACGGCATGACACGCATATCCAGGCTTATGTAGGGACAGATACGATACAAGAGCTTGAGTCGGTAGAAGCAGTTGCGCACAGCCTCCAAAATATGAGTTTCAAAATGCCATCAAACACTATCCCAAGTTTACGAGCTTCCAGAACCCTTTCCGCACCACAACCAGTTTCAGCAGTACCCTCGGAGTGGAAGGAGAAGTATAACTGCAGGTCATCGGCGTAAAGGTGGAACTTGGTATTGATCAGATAGTTGGTGATGTCAGCACTCTAAAGGATGAAGATAACCTGGCCAAGGATCGATCCCTGTGGTTTGCCCCTGTCCACGCACTTCGGATCAGAGGACATGGTAACTCCGTTACTATCGCATGTCACCTGGAGAAACTGTGATCTATTATTGAGGTAACTCTCAAACCATTGAACTGTTTCAACATCGCACCCATAGTAAGATTGCTCAGAGAGAAGAAGCGTAGTATTAATATAGTCAAAAGCACGCGAAAAATGTAGTAGGACAAGCAGGGTTCCCATGCCCTGGTCTCTGGCTTCAAGAATATTACCGTCTACATCCAGGTGTGCTGTCACTGTGCTGTGGCCCCTGCGAAATCCGGATTGAGGCAGCGGCAAAATACTATGGTGCTCAAGATATATGACCCAAGCTGATCCGAGACAACCCTTTCCAAAATCTTGGACAGACATGGCAGTAGGCTTATGGGACGGAGGTCTTTCACGGTAGTGGGGTAAGGTACTTTATGGAATGGTCTAACTATTGCCATTTTCTACAGATCAGGGAAAGAAGAGGTGACTATGAATATGTTGATAATAGCTGTGATATATGCAAGTGTTCTAGGAACTGTCAACATAAGCATCTCCAGAGAAATATGGTCCGAGCTCTGTGCAGTAGACTTAAGACCGCACAAGGTCCTCATCACCAAACTCTGCTGGACCGGCTCAAGCTGGAAATGACTTTTACTGTGTCTATGGTGCTCAAAATAACTTAAATCTGCAGTAGTGACCTCACCACTGCCCGGTACATCCAAAAAGTGTTGATTGATAGATTCTGGGTCGTTACAGAAATGTGACACACTATGCTCTGATTTATTTGAGGTGCCTATATTTGATTTAATAAGAGTCCATAACTTATTTGGTTGTTTAATATTATTACTAATATATGTTTTAAAATATGCGCACTTCTCACTGTCAATAAGTGATAGACATATACATCATCGATACACCAAAGAAGAGACCACATTACTCAAAAATGAAATAAAAAAAATCAAAAACTACCGATTTGGAGGAGACATGACAGTTGTCACCTCCAAACAACAATGAAAAAATATGAAGAAAATGAAATGATGTTGACAAGATCTGCTAAAAGACGAACACGCCCACCACCTCCGGCCTCTTCGCTTAGCTCCGCCTCGCCGCCGCCGGTATCCAGCCCTATTGTGAGCGCTGTGACGACACCGGCCGCGGTAGTTGCGTCGAGCTCAAGCGACGAGTATTTCTCCCCGCCCACGACGCCACCAGTGAAGTGTGCAGCGCATGAGATGGACACGATCCATCAATATCATAGTATCATAGTATGAGCGCATGACATTTTCTCATGCGCTCATACTATGGGGCTACAGAGGGGGGAAACAATCTGACCGCGTACCGTGTTCGGATGCTCTCTCTTTTTCAGGTGCTTGAGCCAGCTGTCAACGTTTCAGCACAACGACTGACGGATCAGGTGCGGGTTAGCCAACGTAATCATATGTTGGATGACACTGTACTTGATCGCCTGCGAAATGAAATGCAGAGTAGTCATGTCATCGCCCCTCCGTCGCAGACTGTTATAGTACTACCACAGTGTAACACAACTCAAGCAGACGAGGAGAGTGATGAGATAAGAGATGAGAGAAGAGATGTGAACGTAAGTACCCGGTGCAATGAGGAATTGAGGAGTGCTTTGGAAGATGCGATTCGAGAATATCGCTTCATATCGCCTGAACTTAGACCACGCTTACCCCGTTTACCCATGCATAATAAAAATAGGGCGCTAGTGGCGGCCCTGGATACGCAGTTGTCAATTTATTTTGATGACTGCGTAGACCTCACCGATACTCATTCGATTCTGTACTGCGCGGCTGTAGCGGCATGTCGTGTAGCTCACGTCAAATTTGCTAATGATTCTAGAGCTACACGACCAAAACCAGTCGTACCAGCTTAGCAGTGCAGAATTGTTCGTATTGGTGGGGCCAGAGCGCTCATTGGCAAACTAATCTGCTTCAGGGAGGGCAATACTCGCCCTAGAGTGATGCGCTTTGTGAGACGTGCATTCGCAGGAACTGATATCAGTCCTCAGGCCTATATGTCCTGTGTCACAGAGCGCATCGGCTTCCTGAAGCAGAAAGTGTATGCATGGGCGAACCGTATTCGTAGGTATAAGCGGCGAGTGGAGCGATACAGAATCGCACCTTCTAGCGCGATGAAAGGTGGGTTTATAGGGATTGGGAGCGACCGGATCAAGGTGTGGCTGACACGTACCTACCAGATGATGATGCCATGTGTTCTTTCTGGCGCAATATCTGGTTGGTGCCTGTCAGTCACTCCGAAGGTGATTGGACTCGGGAAGTCGAGCGCGCCTGCGAACCATTACCAGAAATGGGGGCTATTACCATCTGTCCCCAAGACGTGACTCGTGCAGTCCGTCCGTTGCCTAACTGGAAGTCTCCAGGGCCGGACGGGCTGCACAACTTTTGGATAAAATGGTTTTTAAGGTCACACGCTCGCTTGGCGGCTCAGTTCCAGGTTGCTTTAGAGTCTGGTTTGCTACCCCAGTTCCTAACGACAGGAGTTACCCACCTGCTCCATAAATCAGGTAGAACCGCGGAACCCAAAAATTATAGACCGATCACGTGTTTACCAACGGTCTATAAAGTTCTTACATCCATTTTGAGAGCTAAAATTAATAAACATATAGACACCAACTCCATCATGTCTGCCTCTCAAAATGGATGTAAGAACGGATCCCGCGGTACTAAGGAGCTACTCCTCATTGATATGACCATTAGCCAACAGGTTCTCCGTTCCCGAAAGGATCTATCGACATGTTGGATAGATTACAAGAAGGCCTATGACTCAGTGCCACATACATGGCTCATAAGGGTGCTGGAGTTGTATAAAATAGATGCAACTTTGCGCACCTTCCTGATGTCGTGTATGGGGCAATGGAGGACGGTCCTTCGCTATCCAGCATGTCGAAATACCCAGAGGAATAGCGAGCCGATAAAGATCAAGCGAGGCATATTTCAGGGTGATAGTTTGAGTCCGCTTTGGTTTTGCTTAGCCTTGAATCCTCTAAGCACACTACTGGAGGATTCAGGTCTAGGCTATCGGTTGAGGAGAGGTAGTCGGGTTATATCTCACCTCCTCTACATGGATGACCTCAAACTTAGTTCCCCAAACAAATTGCAACTGATGGAGCTACTGAAAGTAACTGAAACTTTCAGTAGTGCCATCAGGATGGAATTTGGTGTGGACAAATGTGCGGTCATGCATGTAAAGCGAGGGGAGATTGTGGAATCCGTGGGAACCCAACTCTCGGATTCCATGAACCTTAGAGCCCTCTCCGCATCCGAAATCTATAAGTATTTGGGTATGTAGGAAGCGTTAGGCATCAATGATACTGACATGAAGCAATCGTTGAAGGAGCGCTTCTTTGGCCGCCTGAAGAAAGTATTTAATAGTCTTCTATCAGGTGGAAACAAAGTGCGCGCCTTCAACGGTTGGGTCATGCCGGTTCTGATGTACTCTTTCGGCATACTCAGATGGACTCAGACCGAACTCGATACCCTGGATAGGAGGGTCCGGACGCTGCTGACTGCAAATCGAATGCATCACCCACGGTCATCGGTAATGAGACTGTATATTCCGCGAAAGTGTGGAGGTCGAGGCTTTTTAAATGCTAAGACCCTCCACAATCGCGACATATGCAGTCTCAGGGAATATTTCCTAGAAACCGACGTGGGGATGCATCGAGATGTGGTCGCGGTGGACAAGCGCCTCACCCCGCTCTCCTTGGCTAAAGAGAACTGGCGCAAACCAGTAGTGCTTGACACTAATGATCGCATGGACGTATGGCAGAGTAAGGAGCTTCACGGACGCTTTTTCCGGGCCCTACATGGACCCGATGTAGATCTACAAGCGTCCATAGCCTGGCTACGTTTCGGAGACCTCTTTGGGGAAACCGAAGGTTTTGTCTGTGCAATTATGGACGAAGTTATGATGACGAACAATTACCGGAGATTTATTGTCAAAGACGGTACGGTTGACATCTGTCGGGCATGCCACCGTCCCGGGAAATCAATTAGACATATTATCTCTGGGTGTTCTCGTCTAGCTAACGAAAAATACTTGCATAGACACAACCTTGTAGCCAGGATTATCCATCAGCAACTTGCTTTGAAATACAGCTTTGTGGAATCGGAAGTGCCGTACTACAGGTATGTGCCCGACCCAGTTCTCGAAAATGGAAATATCACATTGTACTGGGATCGATCCATCATCACTGACAGGACTATTGTTGCCAATAAGCCGGATATAGTGGTGGTGGATCGAAGAGAGCGGCGCGCAATGATCGTTGACATAACGATCCCGCATGACGTGAACCTCGTGAAAGCCGAGAAAGATAAACAAATCAAGTATCTTGACTTGGCTCGCGAGGTTGTCGACATGTGGGACGTGGACTCAGCGATCATTGTGCCGATAGTCGTGACTGCCAATGGCTTAATAGCGAAGAGCCTCGACCAACACCTGAGGAGGCTCTCGTTGGGCAGCTGGATCAAGGGCTTGATTCAGAAAGCGGTACTTCTGGACATGGCTCGCATTGTTAGGAGGTTCCTCTCTCTGGAGCCCTGACCGCCGGTAGCTTGGACCCTGTTTCCGATACCGGTGGGCTACTATTTTTATATTTTTAAATGTTTTTATATTTTTTATATTCTAATATTTAAAAATGTAATTTATATGTAAATAATGAAATAAAGGAAATAATAATAATAATACCATTTATTTCAGGCGACACCGGCCTATAGAAAAATACCTTAATCTAAACATACATATTTTTATATTTAAAACAAAAGTTGTGTTAGTAAAAGGCTTAAGACTATGTTAGTAGCGCTTCACTTTGCACTAGCTTAACTTTATGCTGTCCAGTGGAACTTGTCCGCGGAAACGACGGAACACCACGTCCTGCGGCCAAAAGTGTTCTTCCAAGACGAGGGGCAGATAACAGTTCGGTACACGTACGACGAACGCCTTGAAGTTGACGTTCTGGTGCGATTCCAGTAACTGCACCCTGGGCGTGTACCTCGTCTTTTGGCGCACGTACTCCGCCTTAGTGGTGTAATGCAGGCGGGAGATGTACACCGGTGTACATGGTCATAAGGTGCATAAGGACGCCCTTTAAGAATACCAGCTGATGTATCTACCGCAGACTTCCCCGTGTAGTCAAAGTCTTTATGTATGGTACGAGTATTGAGAATGTGCACATCATGGGGGATATATGTTAATACATACGTTAATACATCTGCAAGCTTACATGTATCTCGAAAACTGTCTTATGACCTCTTTAAAGATTTACAATTAAATGTAACAAACCTGTTTGAACACACCTGTTTCATGTAACTATTTATTACGGTTGTTTTTGAATGATACCCGAATCAGAGTTTACACTAACTCTGTCTTTACTTTTAAACTGCACAAACTGTCAAAAATAAATACCCTCCGGCCAAAGAGCATCATTCAAAAACAACGGAAGTTTGCTTTTTTTCAACAAAGAATTTATAAGAATCATTAACTATGCTTCTTCTTTGATACAATTTTTTCCAACTTAACAGTTATTTGGGTCTTATCACGAGTATATTTTACAATGTCATCATCACTAGTTTCCGTACTTATGTTAGAAAATATAAAGCGGTACTTCGGTCCACGCTGCCCTAAACTTCGCCTTTAAATCATAAGTTGTCTTTCCCGTGTTACTAATGAACTTATTCCGTAGTCGCTTTTAATTTGTTACCATGGTCCATTCGTCACTATTGTCTCCTACTATCTTGCTTGAATTCACCACTTGCAAAGATTCTCGATTTACATTCGCCGCCAGCGCCGACGCATACCCATACACAGCCGCATTATGCACTCTCGCGATCGACTTGGACACACTCGTAGTAGCGCTCACTGAACCGCTGTAGGGGCCTCCACGCGCGGCTTGCCTTCTACCGATGTCTTAGTGCGTTTGCTCGGTGCTACCGAAACCGGGATACGGGCCTCCGCGTGGATAATAGCCTGACCTTGGACACTCATGACCGCATTATTTTTTATTGTGTTTACGATAGACGTATTTTGTCTAGAGGTAATTGGCCTATCAGGTACATATTCTAAGCCTATAGAACCACTGTCACACTCAAAACTATTAACTATGCACGTTCCACGTATTTTATTAACAGGATCGAAATGCATTTCGTTTGACTTTTTCAACTTAAGCGAACCATTCAATTCTTGCCGTGTAACAAATTAATTTTTTAGCCCACCCATCTCAGCCCGTAAGTTGGACAACTGATCTTGCAACTTCAAAAGCTGGTAAAGCTTTAAGTTGCAAATGAGTGGTTTAACAGTGTTTAATAAAACTTATAGCTTCATACACTACTCATATTTGTATATGAGTACCTCCTATCACTCGTAGAACAGTTCCTTATGAATGTATTTCGTTTCTACTTTATTTCTTATGGTTGCAGAAAGTTGATATTGTTACTTAAAGTTGAAAACAGGTTTTAATTGTTACTAATGAAGAAGTAATAGTAGTATATGAGGCCTTAAAATCACTTGTAAGTAACTGTAACATATAAGCGGTAACGTACGCTTATCTGGCGCTTCTATTTCCAAATGAGTAGTATAATAGAGTAGTATATCATCTATAGTGGCTAAAGGGATCGTTTTGCAGCCCTTTTGAAACCTAACCTGAATGCTTCTTTCAGTCCTATTGTACTCTAATATGCCACTTCAACGCGTAACTTAGTTTCAATAGGGGGTTCTTGAAAACCAAAAGCAGCTACAACAGCTACAGCTACAACCGTCCTTGACAATGTATTTCCGATAATTATTCGTCATGATAACTTCATCCATAATTGCACAGACAAAACCTTCGGTTTCCCCGAAGAGGTTGCTGAAACGCAGCCAGAATACAGACGCTAAAAAGTGTACATCAGGTCCATGGAGGGCCCGAAAAAAGCGTCCGTGAAACTCTTTGCTTTGCCATACTTCCTTACGATCGCTAGCATCTAGTACTGCAGGTTTGCGCCAGTTCTCTTTTCCCAAGGAGAACGGGGTGAAGCCCTTGTTTACTGCGACCACATCTCGGTGCATTCCCACGTCAGTTTGAAGGAAATATTCCCTGAGACTGCAAATCTCGCAGTTGTGGAGGGTTCTAACCGACATCAAAAAAGGAGGAGGTTCTCAATTCGTCGTATGTTTTTTTTTTAATGTTTATTAGCTCAGAACTTTTTTCTGGGTGAACCGATTTGAATGATTCTTTTTTTACGTGATAGTGTGGTACATGTGGTCCAAATTAAATTTGATTAAGATCTGGCCCGTAGTTTTTGAGTTATCCTTAATACTGCATGTTTTTTCCACTTAGTTTATATTGATGATAATTTCCTGTCACTGTTATTTTAATACCAAGTAGTGGTATACGAATTTGTGTGGGTAGGTACCGCAACTAAAAAGTGAAAAATAAAAACTTTTTTACAAAAAAATAACCAACTTCCAAAAAAAAACACTAAAAGACGTGAAAAATAACTTTAGTTTCGGAAGTCTGTGGCCAAAAACGAAAATACAAAACCAAAGACACCGACTTCCGAAATTAAAGTTATTTTTCACGTCTTTTAGTGTTTTTTTTGGAAGTCGGTTGTTTTAGCATTTAAGTAACCTCGACCCCCACACTTTCGCGGGATGTAGTCTCATCACTGATGACCGAGGGTGATGCATCCGATATGCCGTCAGCAAAGTATGGACCTTCCTATCCAGAGCATCAAGTTCCGTCAGAGTCCGTTTGAGTATACCGAAAGTATACATCAAAACCGGCATGACCCAACCGTTTAAAGCGCGCACCTTGTTTCCGCCAGATAAAAGGCTATTTGACACTTTATTCAGGCGGCTAAAGAAGCGCTCCTTCAACGATTGTTTCATGTCAGCAGCATTGATGCCTAATGCTTCCAACATACCCAAATACTTGTAGGTTTCGATTGAGGAGAGGGATCTAAGGTGTATAGAATCCGAAAGTTGGGTTCCCACGGATTCCATAATCCCCCCTCGCTTTACATGCATGACTGCTCATTTGTCCACAACAAATTCCATCCTGATGGTATTACTGAACGTTTCCGTTACCTTCAGTAGCTACATCAGTCGCAAATTGTTAGGGACAAAGGTTTCAAATCATCCATGTAAAGGAGGTGTGACCTGGCCACCTCTTCGTAACCGATATCCTAGACCTGAATCCTCCAGCAGGGTGCATAGAGGATTCAAGGTTAAGCAAAACCATAGTGGATTTAAACTATCGCCCTGTAATATATTTCACGCTCAATCCTGATCGGTTTATCGGTCGTCTGGATCTTTTGACATCCTGGATAGAGAAGGATCGTCCTCCACTGCCCCATGCACTACATCAAGAAGCTGCGTAGAGTTGGGTCTATTTTGTACAAATCCGACTAGTTCCATTAGTAATTGTACCAATACATATTACTAATGTACATGCATGAATACGGACCCATCAGAGAGAAAACATGTATTTCTACCATTTTTACTAGGTTTTTGTACCTAAGGTGGTATGGTGTATATCCATTTTATCCATTGATGTATCCAACTTTGTTTGTTTTATGTATGGTGGGATACACAATCAATTGGAAACTAGGAATACAAAGCTCTTGCTACCTATATTTTTAACTTATTGCGTGGCAAGACTTCAAACCCAGGTATATTGAAAGAAATAAACCTGTGTGTGCCCGACAATTATGTATTGCGAAAGCGACGGCCACGTCTATTGGCGGTGCCCAGTAGTAGGACCAATTTACTGACTAAAGCCCCTATTACGCGTACCTTGCGCGTACTAAATGACGTAGCAGACGGCATAGATCTTTTTACTTGTTCTCTGAGTGAGTTCATTAAGACCACGATGTATATTATATGTTATAGTAAATAATAAAATATGGCCACACTATTGAATTAGGAAATCCCTGTAATGATAGTGATGATGAATTAATAAATAAATAAATAAAACATTTTGGTAAAACACAGTAATAGGTGACATCGCAAACAGAAAGATTACTTATTAGTGCTTCATTAGAAATTGTTATGCGAGGTACATTCAATTTAAAGCAAAAAGTTAAATTATGATACATTAAAAAAATGAGCGAGATCAAGCTGATTACAACCTTAGGTTCCTGCAAATAGGATTCATTAGAGTAATAGCTGTGGTCAACATCGAGCGATAAGAGAACAAAAGGGCAGCGGTAAAGGAATGAGCACAAAAAAATGGCACCAGTGTTTCTCGAAACTATTAGCGAAGTGCGTGCGAGCATACAAGTACGACAAATTATAAAACTGACAAAACATTTTTAGTTCAGAAACTTTTTTAAGTCCAGTTCCGTTTTTATGTAATGGGTTGGAGGAGTAGTATTTTTCTTTAGTAGGATTTTGCAACCAACTACCCAAGTGTATAAAAAACCTCGTTCCTTAGCAAGTTTTTTCGTTTTGTTCAACAGCATTTTGATCTCAAAAGTTAGATGATCATTGACGTAGATGACACTGTCGGACTGCAGACCCAATCTGCTTTCAGTTATAGATGATTTAAGTTTTTTTGCTGCAGCCTAAGATCAAGAATGAAAATCTTAGAAATTAAAGGTGTTCCAACAACCAACGATACGAAATCATTTTTGAGGTATCTGTTATGAACTGAGCCAATCATATTTTTATTCTGTTCATTGGTCCGCATCGGTACTCTCGCTATAAAGTTTATCTGGTCTTTAGGGATACTACATCCAATGATATCTCCTATCTTGCCAATGATTGCGTACAGATTTTCTGAGTTGGTTGTTGGAACACCTTTAATTTCTAAGTTGTTCATTCTTGATCTTTGCTCAGTTTCACGATGTAGATCTTCAATTTGAGAGCATCAATCATGCAACGGTGCCATCTCCTCCTTAGTTTTCTTAAAGCAGTTCACTTCACTCTCCAATCCCGATACCTTATTGGCTAATGTCTCCACGGAACGGTCTAGAAACTCGACATCTGTCCTAAGACTCGAATACTCCGATCTGATCGACTTGAGCTCCGCCAGTTCCGATTGGATAGCTTTCACGTTCTTCATTAAAGCAGGTAAGTTGTCCATCTAGACTCGGAGGGCCTTCAGTTCTGACATAATAGATTCCATGTCAGCTGTTACGGTCGTAGCTGCAGCTGTAGTTGTGGGGCGAGGGCTGGATGCTGCCGAGGATTTGCAATTACTGCACTTCCATGAGTTCTTGCGATCCCCCAATTTCCTCCATCCTCCTTCAGTTATGCCAGCGCAGGGAAAGTCAAATTGTCTCAGGCATCCCACGCATTTAGCGCCATCCTTACTCTCAACTTGGCAACGCCTGCATTGAAACATTATGTGTAGGTATTGGAAACTTTGAGAATCGTAGTCAAGTAATTAGTCGCTAACTGAGTCGCAAAGCGTATGCGTACGGCCGATTTGCTGTCTACCGACAAACTGACAGATCGAGGATATCTTGCTCATTCAGCCCCACCAATATTATGTTCTTGTCTTTTTGAAGTCTACCTTGTATTTCCACAAAAACCTCGTGCTGTGCTCCAAAATTTAATTCGGGTTTTTGGTTTGCACTTTTTAGTTGATTTAGGTCATGCTCAATATATCCATTATATATCCTCAATTTTATGTTCTGTTGTAATATTTTCCACGGATTTATGCAGTTTTTTGTATTCTTATTTATTATTTATGTACTCACAGTAAAATACATACAGTTATGGCATATTAATAATATTAAGTACAAAGGTACTGCTTATTTCTTAAGAAATTTCTTACAGTAGACCTGCGAAAGGAGAAATGAAAAAGAAATGTAGACAATAGTGTGTGAGAACAAGAAAAGAAGAATTTGATTTGTGACGTCCTTAAACTAGAATATTAAATATATTTATATATAATACAAAAACTTTTTTACAAAAAAAACAACCGACTTCCAAAAAAAACACTAAAAGACGTGAAAAATAACATTAATTTCGGAAGTCGGTGTCTTTGGTGTTATATTTTCGATTTTGGCCACCGACTTCCGAAATTAATGTTATTTTTCACGTCTTTTAGTGTTTTTTTTGGAAGTCGGTTGTTTTTTTTGTAAAAAAGTTTTTATTTTTCACTTTTCAGTTGCGGTACCTACCCCACGCAAATTCGTATACCACTTCTTGGTGTGTAAATAACAATGACAGGAAATTATTAACACATCATCCATATAAACTACGTGGAAAAATATGCAGTATTAAGGATAACTCAAAAACTACTGGTCAGACCCTGATCAAATTTAAATGGGACCACATGTAAAGCACCACCTATCAAATAAAAAAAGAATCATCCAAATCGGTTCATCCAGAAAAAAGTTATGAGCTAACACACATAAAAAAAAAAAAAAAAAAAAAAAAAAAAAAAAAACATACAGACGAATTGAGAACCTCCTCCTTTTTGTGAAGTCGGTTAAAAAATAAATAACAAAAACATATACTTAAATAAATAATTAATTTCAGATCTTGAATATCTTCCCTAATTTCGTTCCGCATTTGTGTTATATTTTCAATTTGTTCGTTCATCGCTTCCTATATACAGCCAATTATTTCGCTTCGAAATTGGGATAAATTTCTTTTAAAATCTTAATCCAGTGTGTGGTCTTCTCTTTCTTGAGTCTTTGTTAACTCGACCTACATCATCCTCAAAATTGGACAAATTGGAGGCGGATCCACCACTCACACTCCCGTCAAGCATTTGTCTTTGTTACAGTTCGCGGTAAATTCGTGGTACCAAGCTCTCGAACTACGCTCACAGAACCGGTTACGGCTTCTTATCTTTCTCGACCGTAGGTAAACTGTTTGTGTGATTTATATGTTTTTTTTTTAAATACACTTTATTTGTAACAACACAGAAGTTGATTGAGTATAGCTTTAGCTTTGATATTTTATTCTTTAACGATATTTTATTTAGTAAGTTTAAAACACGCGTCCGTACACTCCGACGCTTTGACGAGTTTTAGTAGTCGAGTATCGATTACAGATCGAGCCAATTATCTTTAAGAGAACCCTCGTTTCATTTTTTTTTCAGTTCAATATCCGATTGTTTCATATACAAGGTGCCGTTTTGCATCCTCATCAAATTCAAGGAGGTAACTATGCTAATGATTCTCGACACGAATCAATAATAAAAGAAATAGTTTTTTTTTTTCTAATTTTCGGAAATCGGTAAGAGTTGGACACGCATGTTAAAACGCGGCTTGTGTGATACCGCACTGTAACTGCCCTTTTACACACACATAAAAACTCGGTAGTTTATTCGATCATAATTTTGCCAACCCCCGCGCGCGCGCACCCCTTTTCTATCCCTACACCCCACCCGGCCACGCTCGCTCACACTCACACATCAACTAATTAGTGTGATTGATGTCGCCGCCGTGAGTGCGCCTTTCGCGATTCCCATCCCGCGGTCCTTTAATTCGTTTTAAATACGGCACGACGACGGAAAACTATTCCGATGTTGAGTTGGTGGAGATGGTCCGGTCAGTGGGTCTTCTAAGGGGCGGAGTTTGACGAGTGACGCATTACGTTTTGTCGGTGGTTACTGGAACCAACATCCTGTGGACGGACGAGTGCTTATTTACTCGAGTTGGCATCTACAATGTTCAAATTGAACACTGGTGGACTCAGCGGGACCATAACCCGCACGTGACCAAACGGGATTCGTTCCAAGTGCGGTTTTCCTTAAATGTGTGGGCTGGCATAATAGGGGACCGCGTGCTTGGACCCTATTTCATCGAGGGTTACCTTACCAGCACTACTTACCTGGAGCTACTACGACAAGTCGTCCAGGAGATGCTCGATGACGTTCCCCTGGCAATCTATCGCAACCTGTACTACCAGCAGGACGGTGCCCTACGGTCGTCAAGTATGCGAGTACTTGACCGAAAGTTTCGGCAACCAGTGGATTGGCCGCGGTGGACCAATGGCCTGGCCTCTGCGTTCTCCGGATTTAACGCCCCTGGACTTTTGTTTGATGAAATAAGAAGTGTTACAGAAATAAGGGAAAAAGTGGTTAGTGCTTTCGACACTGTAAAGACGAATGTGTTTGTGTTGCGAAAGCTGAAAGAAAACCAGCGACGTCGCGCTAGACTGTCTAGAATGTGAAGGTGGACACTTCGAAAAATACCTCCGGCTAGCTTAGGTAATTAATTTATTTTTACTTATACAATAATTTGTAAATGCGTTCTTAGTTATTTAAATCAATTGGTGTACCTAATTAGGTAGATTTCAATTTTTTTACTGAGCCAAAAATACCTAGATTTACCTGGTGGCCACCTCTGGATTTTATATTATATGTATATTAATCTGATTTTGATACGCCGCGAAAATTAAATTTCGTAACTATTAAATACGACTAAACCGAGTCAAAATTAAAAAAGAATAAAAATTTAATAAAGATTCGTTTACCACGTGCTTGCTTTTTTATAAATCTGCTAGTATGCTTTATTTATTATGACAGTTTGTTGACATGTGACATCTAGAGTTGCATAAAACATTTTTTTTTGTGCATGCACAACGATTTGTCTTGCAGCGCACTTTAGATTTTTCGCACGAGCATTTCTTAAAACCTTGGCCTCCAAATAAACACATCTTTGAAGCAATTTCACACAAACTCAGTAGATTTTTGGATACAGGTTCGTTAAAGGCAGTAGTTGATATTTGAATAGAGTTTCGAGGCAGCCAGTCTTTTAGAACCCCAGCTGAAGTACCAATTTTGAATAAATCTTTCTTCTTATCAATTACCTTTCCTATACCATTACTTGCATCCAATGGCCCTCTATTTATTTTCGGCACATCAACTAAAATTGTAGCACCAATATCGATTTCTCCAAATCCGAAGAAGCTGCTTTCCTTTTTTTTGCTGAAATTTTTAAATTTTCAACGGCATGTTCCATTTCGATAAGTATGTTTTATTCTTTTTGACATAAATCACACAGAATCTTTGATCCATACCCTTCATTTTCTTCTGATAATATCTTCCCGCAAATTTGATGAACTGGGTTGTTACAAACGCCACAACGGTGTGCTCCGGTGGATTCCTTTCCACAGACAAAGCAAAATATTCGTGTTTCATCAATAAGCATTTCTTCTGTTTCAATTATTCTACTTCCTGATTGATCACTGATCATCTCAGCCTCAGTAACAGTAGCACAAGTAGCAACAGTTTCTAATGTTAATATATTTTCTTGTATGGATGCTGGAGGATCTATAAGAACTTCTGCAGCTGTTTCTATTTTTTGCTGAGAGGTTGAAGCGCCTACCTTGTCGGATTCAATTATGATTAGGCGATTTAGATACTCCCTTTTCTATAGAGTATGAGTGAACTTTACACCCTGTTCCTCATACCTCTATACATAAGTACGGGAACCTACTCATGCCTATGATGGTAGTTTTATGTGATGGATATATGTTGGATTGCCTGGGTCCCACTGCGACGTTTTTATTTTACATAATGTTGTTTTTTTACAATAATTACGAAGTAAAAATGAATTGAAACAAAACGTATGTTAAAACACCAATCAGCGTTTAGTGACGTCACTCCTGTTATGACAACTTATTTGAGCTTATGGTTGTAAAAGTGAATATTATTTTATAAATTGCGTATTTTTAATAAAAATGGTAGTTGGGTTTATCAAAGCGGACTCCAGGAATTTACCAAGAGTCAGTGTTGACATGGTTGTAACTTTTTTTTTGTCGAAAGTGCAGAGATTTCCATTTTTTTTTTGTGGTTAATGAACACAAACATGAAAGACATAATAATATAAGTCTTCATTAGAAAGCATTATCCTTATATTATTATAAATTTTAAAGTTTGAATGTCAGTTTGTGTCTAGTATAAGAATAAATCTGAAAGAATAAATTAAAATTATACCCGGTGAATTTTCAATGCTCTCAAGAATTTCACGTTTTTCGTTTTCATTGTTACTGATCTAGACCACTCAATGACATGAGTATTTACTTGTAAAGTATTATGTTATTTTAATTATTGTGAATGTGAGGATTATGTGGGTCATTGCTTTTTTTCGCAGTTAATTTAATCATGATCTGGCAGATTGAATAATTTATGTGGCCTACCCGAATGTCCTTTTTTTTGGTATTATTCGTCGAATCGTTGAGCTCCTGAAGTCCTGACTTCCTGAGTTGAGCTGCACGATTACTGAAAAATGCATGCACTTACTGGACAGGGGGCCTAGACAAAACTTTTCTGATAGCGTTAACGCCGGACGCTAACGTCAAAATGTATGGCAATGACATTACCTGCGGAAAGGACACGTAATTTCACGTGTTAAGCAAATGTCAACTCCATACAATTTGATTTTCCATTGGCGTTAACGCTTACAGAAAAGGGATTTTGTCTAGGGGGCCTGGTCCACTCAATCTGTGTGGTTCTTTCCTCAAAAGACCATTTCAGAAACCAATCTACGTGGTCTTCACATGATTTGAACAAGATTATGTCTGGACTTTAAAAGAGACTGTGACCTCTGAGTTTGTTTCGGCCTTTCTTCTCAGAGTAGTCAGATAGGAAACGCCGACCTCATCTAGTTTAAAAATATGGTTGACGTGTAAAAGTGTTTGTACAAACCTACTTACAGAAATAAAATCATTTATCATTTATCATTTGCTTAAGGCAACGTGTAGCAATAAATGGTGCACTAGCCGTACCATATGTGACGGTATTAAATTTATAAACCTTGACAGGATCGCATGCATTATCACGCCACAGAACCTGTTGCAGGTACCTATCAGAAAGCTGGATGTGTATACTTCTATACATCTTCGCAAAATCAGCTAACAAGACGAACTTGTGTTTGAGAAACCGAAGAAGTATAGATAGAAGATCTTTCTGCACTTTAGGACCTACCATCTGCACGTCATTGAAGGATACCCCTGAAGAAGTAGCACAGCTTGCATTAAAAAGAACACGAAGCTTGGTAGTTGTGCTACACTCACGCAGTACCCCATGGTGTGGTATGAAACATCCACTGGGACTGTCACTATCCTTGTTTTCGATCATATGTCCTAACGTCTCATATTCAGACATGAAATCACGATATAACTTACCGAACTCAGGCTTAGACTTCAGTCTGCGTTCTAGGGAATATAGATACTTAGAAACCCTTTAGAAAGATTTTCCTAAAATTTTGCTTAACAGAAATGCGAACACGAAAATTTCCGTTCTCTAAACGTGTCGTATTCTTGACAAAATGCTCCTCACACAAATTCTCCTCTGGTAAATAATTAAATTCAAATTCTTTATTTCAAACATGTGTCCATAGTATTAGTATCAACAAAATAGCTTAATAACAAGTGTTAGTAATAGGGAGACAATACTTTAAATATCAACTGTTGTGGACTCTTAACCAGTGGTGAAGCAGAGGAGAGTCCCACCGATCTGAGAACACGCTCAGGAGACCGCTGGTAGTGGCGCGTAGCCGGCCGAGTATGGAGGCGTTCTTTTTTATTATTATCGCATAAAAATCGTAAGTGCGCGCCTCCGCAAACATTGTGGACACACTACAACGCCACGGCAGCTCCAACAGTATCCTAAACGCGTTATTATATTGGACCCGCAGATCGCTGTATGTCCTGTGTAAAACTGGTCCAAAGACTGCACGTGTAGAAAGAGTGACTGTGACTGTGACTGAGTGATTTTAACTTGATCTGTACAACGTGCAAATCTTCGAACCAACATGTTACATCGAACAGCCAACGACCTGCGCTACATCTCTGTATCCATATTGTCCTTTTTTTTTGCTTTGTTTTTTTTTTTTTACTTGTTTCAGATAAACCAACATGGGCACTTATGAAACGTCAGAAGATAGGTGCACGGTTCCAATTGGTTGTTTCCTATGGAGAAGATCCGGCAAGAAACTCCACGGTTACTCTTTTAAAAATAAGGGGCTTTTACAATGTTTCCAATTACAGTTTTGATAGATATGGGAGGACAGTGTAGGCCTGTCAACAAGTAACATGTATTCAACAAAATATAAAAAGGTCCACAAATCTAGTCTACAAGTTAGGTCTACAACGTTCTCATATTCACAAAATATAAAAGAATCTATATAAAAATAAAAGCCTATTTAGACTTAGAGAAATAATATGATTGCCATTACTACTGTAACAAATCGGAATCAAAATCCTATCCACAAAAGCCTTAAATAAGGAGTTAAAATAAGAATCCGTAGTATATAATGCCAAATAATGAGATTATGTCAAAGAAGTAAGTAAAAAGAAACAAAAAACTTTGTAATTTGGGAACAGTTAATATACATTTACTTCGTGATGCCGTTAATGTGGTACCAGGGAAGCCACATGTGCAGAAGGAATTATTGCCAACCTTCCTTAAGATCATCAGTGACCCAATGACCCAAGTACTTGAACTTAGTCACCCATTTATTTATTTATTTATTTATTTTTATTTATTTATTTATAGTTAATTAAAACGGTAAAACACCAATTATATTAATTAACATAGAAACAATTATTACGTTGACAATATGTTGTATAGAATCTAATTTAAAACTAACATGGAACAATGGACTCCCTTGCATACTTTCTCTCACAGAACACCAGACAAATACGTATAAGTTTATTCCATTCATCCGCAAACACATCACATTCAGGGTTGGCAGTCAGAAGGGCATTTAGCACCTTCAGAGTACGACAGACTGGGGATTCGGCTCTGGCAACAGTTTTGGATGGCAGTTGCGCAAACAGATTGTGCTGCAGGCTCTGACGGTGTCCGATGTATTTGTCGGGCACAAATAATCGGCAGAAAAGGCCATGGAGCTCCGGGCAGTCGATACGTTCCCGTAAGGTCTTACAGGCTACCATGAGCTGATCAAGGCCTCTTCTCACCTCCAAAGAATTAAAGCCCAAAGTCCCTAAAAGATAGTTGGTTGGGTACATATAAGGAAAGAAACGGTATAACCTTTGGAAGAGGCATCTTAGAAAAGTTTTCTGCACCTTTTCTAGCATCAGTGTTTGAGTCGCGGTATGAGGGTGCCAAACACAGGCACTGGACTCGAGTTTGGTTCGAACCAGAGCGGTGTACAGCAGCCTAATAACATTTGGACTACGAAAGTCACGAGCATTTCGCAAAACGAATCCCAAGCGCCTGAAAGATTCCTTTGCAAGGGTAGAAACGTGATCTCTAAAAGTCAAACAGCGGTCGAAAGTTACTCCCAAATCCTTTATGTTGTTGACATGTTGACCCATGCTAGACAGCGAGCACCACAGCGATCAATGTCACAGAGTGAGACACCGGGAACATCCGAATAGTTTATAGCACTCGCTTTAAACATAATAAGTTCGCTCTTCTTAATATTATACTTTAGCCCATGGGATACTGCATAGGACTCACAAATAGCCACCAGTTTCCTCAAGGTGCCGATCGATGGGCTTAGCAGCACCATGTCATCCGCATAACTAATATTGTTAAAACAAACGTTGTGAATATGACATCCTAATTTGGTGCTGCTAAGCGCACCGTTTAGCCAGTTTATGTACAAATTGAAGAGGCGTGGTGAACTTAACCCCCCTGCCTCACCACGTACTCCAGCTTGTATACATCCGCCTGAGCCTCCGCCCATGTGACACTATTCCTCTGGTGGTGGTGGTGTACCAATAATGAAACAAGAATGTAATTTCATTCGGTGGTGTTGTATCACTCCAAAACTTATCTCATAGTACCTCGTACGACACCAGGTCGAACGCTTTTGACAGGTCCAAAAATAATTAAAAACAGGTGTTTTTTCGGGAAGTATAATATTGAACAGTTTGCTTGAGGCACAGAATGGCACTTTCCATGGATAAACCAGGTTAAAGCCAAATTGCGCGTCATGGAGTTCAACGTGTTTAGCCAACTGTGGATCAAACAAACTGTCCAAGACCTGGCCGAAACGTCAGAAGCGTCCCCCGTCCTGTCCTTAATAATCGGAACTACCACTGTAAGCATAAGTTCCTGCGGCAAATAACGGTGACTAAGACATAAGTTAAAAAGAAGAGCAAGAGTCCTATACAGGTGTGGCTCCGCATACTTCAGGTACTCGACGCTAAGGCCGTCGTAGCTGGGCGGTTTACCTCTTGTCATTTTCTTAATAACAGTAGCAACTTGTTTAACTGTAAATATTTAGGCAAGCTCACCAGACCTGACACCTGACCTGAGACACCTGCCGCCGGTCCTTTTGCAAGAAGGACTGAACTCTAAAATGTTTTTGAAAAAGGTTAGCAATACCTATCTTTCGATTCACTCAGACCTGCCACACTTGCAGGGAGACTCGGCTTGGCATTTAATCTGTTAGTGAACTTCCAAAACTTAGCAAACTCTTTTTTCGAATGAATTTTTGCCAAAATATCTAATTTAATTTGCTGTAATCAACAGCAAATTAAATTAGATATTTTGAATAAATTTAAATGTAAATTTAATTGTCCTTCGTGTTTCGCGCATTTTCTCATGCATAGTCCCCTGAGTGGGAGCACTATGCAGTAGATACGTTTGGTATTAAATACGAGCCTCTCTATGAGCATCGCTGACATATTTTTTCCAGCCTGTGACATATTTTTGTCACACACTCAATACTATTACTTTCAATTATAGCTATAATCTCACTGAGAGTTTGTGTAAACAAAGTCAAAATGATTATAATATGGGGTAATTCGGTTGAACTTGAAAGAGTGTTTCGAGCTTAGAAAAAGTGTGTACGCTCCATTTGTGGAGCGCATCCTGTGGACAGTTGTGTACCACTATTAAAAAAAATTAAAATACACTTCCAGCACTATATATTTTTGAAATTTGTTTCTTTGTTCACCAAAACAGACATGAATTTGACTTATTTAATGATGTTTTATCCAGACCTAGCCGCAAAGTGCATAATATGCTTAATGTTCCTAGGCGTAGAATTAAATTGTTTCTAATAATGTACACTGCATGTCCCTTACTGTTTATAACAAATTACCTGATGGCTTCAAAACTCTCAGCCTCAGAACATTTAAATGTAAATTATTTAACTTTCTTTCAAGCAAATGTTATTACTCGACTGAAGATTTTATGAATAAAAATTTACCTAAATATTTGACATTATTGCTTATAAATCATATTTTATCTCCTTGACCTGAATTTTAACTTATATTATTAATCTCTTTTACACCTGTTGTTCAATTTATTTAAATTATTTGTAACTCTAATTCTAAATTAATGTTAATGTAATGATGACCCATAATTTTACAAACCATATTTGTACGCCGGAAACGGCAGAATATTATGATCGAAATACATAATGAAAATAACAACTTTGTACAATATTCTGACAAATAAATGCATTATATTCTATTCTATTCTATAAATTGTCATTCTTACCGTTATCGTAGGGCATATACACTGAAAATATCAACATAGGATGGCTTTCGTATTCAACTTTTATCGAAACTAATCGATCACTGAAATACTTCACTGTTGATACAGATGGAAACAGTGATCTTCTTCACAGCAGTGCCACTCCGCCGTGTGGTCTTTCTGTAATCACTTTGACGGACGTGTCAATGGCCGACTTGCCGTTGTACGCGAAGTTGTCGTCTAAGTTTCCTAGGAATCCTATATCGTGTGGTCTCTTGGAGTGCAATGATGTCGGCACTCTTGCATATATTTCTCACACATTCCACCGACCTGTTCACACCTTTACAGTTAAAAGTAGATACTACTATTTTACTTTTATCATTAAGAGTAAATAATGTGACAATGTGAGGATTGTGAATCTTCTTTCAGATTCCAGAATTATACTAAATCAGTACGAAATTTTATTTAAATCACCGCTACTAGGGGAATCAGCTTGAGTCAAAATGCATGAAATATTATTCGACATTAATTTACCATTACTATAGGTAACAGGGCCAGAAAGAAGCCAGCCTAACAACGTTTCACACAATACTGGCTTAACTACTCCTAGTCTAATGCTCTGTGAACCCACCAAGTCCCAGAAGAGATCCGCTCTTGGCTTGTAAAAGGTGGGGTCAGCTAAACAGATATTATCTGGAATATTCAGGTCTGAAATGCTGACTTCACGACAACGGACAACAGTCGTTAATGATGGCAAAACAAAACAATAAAACTTAGCAACATAACTATTGTCTGATGACGTCATGTTCACATGACATGTTTTGCCTACACGAGAACTTTCTAACTAGTATTAGTTTAGGTTAAGCCGTGTACATAATCGTTCCGTCATAAAACACGATATGCTACCAGTATCAACCATGGCTCGCACTGTGTGCTCACGATCATTGTGATCACATAACTCCTCTGCTTGCGGTTTCCAAGTTAATTGATCGTCTTTATGAATTCCCAAAAATTTCGCGACCTTTGTTTGATTGTCCATTGTACTGTGCAATAAAGTTCGGTGGAATTGTATGTTGGTGAAAATGCATCACATTAGTTTTTGATAAGTTTATTACCAGGTTGTTTTTATCAAGCGAATGAATAATACTTCTAAGGTTAATGTTGACATCCTGTTCATAATTATTAATATTTGTACATTTTATCAGTACTCTGCTGTCATCGGCAAATAGAACCATTGGATTTGTTATCTGACGGGACATATCATTTATATACAGCAAAAACAGCGGGGGACCCAATACACTACCTTGCGGTAGGTACACCGAATTAAACAATTTTACCATCAGATTGATATTTTTATTCACATTTTAATTTAAGACAGATTCTGGATATCTCCGTATATTGTTTGCGGTTACTGAGGTAGGATTTTAAGAGATTCAGCACGTTTCCCCTCAGACCGTCGCTATTAAACTTGTTTAATAAAATAAATATCATGATTGACACAGCAGCTTTAGTCATGTCTGTAGAAATGGCACTGATAGGTGTTTTATTATCTATATTTATCATTATTTCATGTAAAAAATCATATATTGGTGTATTAATGTTTTTATTTTTTCTAAAGCTTGCTTGTTCATAACATAGTATATTGTATTTTGTCAGAAAGTTCAATCCGTATATAATATTTTCTACCACTTTAGAAAACAGAAATCAAAGCAATCGGTCAATAGTTAGCTATATCCTCCTCTGTTTTTTTTTTTGGGTTTGATATCATCAAGTGGGCTCTCCCGCTCTGGGCGGATCCGAAGGGCGTGTCAGACTCTTACTGACTAAAACCCACCCGTGTTCCTTCAATTGCCTGTGCGCCAGGGCCACGGTAACTTTTTCGAACAATCCGCAACCCCAGCAGGCATCGGCCCTATCGGACCCCATCAGTTATGCTGACATCTCTTTTTGGCACGCGTGGAACACAATGCGCCGTCGCGTCGACCACCGGCGTGGTTCTTACCGGACGGCAAGCTGCCCGTTGCTCGCCGCCCGCAAGCCCGCGCCTACGGTGGCCGAGAGTCGGCTATCGACTCCAGCTATATCCTCCTTGCAAATCTTTTTGTGAAGCGGTTTGACTATGACTGTTTTTAAACAGTTTTGTTTTTAAGCTTGTTTACAAGCTTTTATTTAACTTGCAATGTTTGTATGTATGTTGGGGACAAATCTTGCAAGCTGAATTAAAACCACTTCATCTTATCCAACGTAGTTGAAATTTCACACGTTGATTCTGTTTTAGACACAATGCATTTTTATGATGCATGACCTGATTCTACTCCCAGGATTGGCTCCAGACGAAGGAACTCCTTAACGGTCAACGGTACAGACACAAAATTTTATATACACATATAATTATAATAACTAGTTCTAAAGTTTACCATGATCTGGCTATTGCAGTCAGGATTGGCTCCATACGAGAGATTTCCTAAGCGGTCAACAGCACAGGCACGAAATTTCGTATAAGTACTCATTCAATTATGATAGCCCGTTCTAAAGTATGGCATGACTTGGATAGTGCAACTTGGATGGCTTCATACGTAACGTCGTGCTTAGGTTCATTGGTTTTGTCTTTACAAGTACCTTTCAAGAGAATATGATAGAACGGATATTTAAAGAAATTTTAGTGCTCAAAATTACAAAATAAAATGTAAGTAAAAACCTTTTTAAAAACAAACTCAAACTCAAAGTATTTATTTCAAAACTAATTACAGACACTTTTGAACTGTCAAAGGGTCAGTCAGTCAGAAAAAATAAGCTAGTTGCCCATTCCAAAGCGTAGTAGGTACCTATGGAGAAGAACGGGCAAGAAACTCCATGGACTCTCTTTTAAATCAACATAATTATAGTTACAAAAAAAAATGTTTACATCATTCATGTTGAAATAATAATAATAATAAAACATTTATTTCAGGCAAAATGGCCCATAGACATATACTTTACAAACTAACATATATAAAGTATAAAACAAAACTTGGGTTAAAAAATAACTTAAAACTATGTTAGTATCACTTCACTAGCTTGTCCTTGAGCTGCCTTGTGGTACTTGTCCGCGGAAACGACGGAACACCACGTCTTGCGGCCAAAAGTCTACTGCCATGACGACGGACAGGTATCAATTCGGTACTCGCACCACGAACGCCTTGAAGTTGACGTTGCGTTGCGACTCCAGTAACTGCACCCTCGGCGTGTACCTCGTCTTCTGGCGCACGTACTCCACGATGTCCTCCGCCTTAGTGGTGTAGTGTAGGCGAGAGATGTACACCGGGGTGTTCGGCTTTGCCGCACGTAAGCTTACTCCGGGCTCCGTAGGAGCTTTGCCACAGCGGTTCTTGTTCGTTCTTGACTGACGCTTCCTTCTTTGCGCAGTCACAAAGTTCTCAACATCAGCCTTATTCGGGGCTTTGTTTGGCATCATAGTTGGAGCACCACTCGCGGCACTCGCAGTGACGCCAGCGAAATCCTTTTGTAAGGGTTTCGCCAGGGCTGCAGACAATGGCAAAAAAAAAAATGAAATTAAAAAAGTGAGAACGATGTAGAAAGACGTGTACGTTTAAAGCATCCGTTTTAAAGATAAAAACAGTAATTTTTTTTTTATTAAAATAAGCCGTGGCAGCCTGGAGATGACCAGTCCCTACTGATAGCGCCCGTTCACAAACATGACGTATGGATCAGCACCATTCAGCTCAACTCCAATTTCCAACCAAATTCCAACAAGGGAACTTAATGATCCAACACACACGCCACCACCAGCGAGACATTTGAGTGTTCATGACATACTCTCAGCCGCCAGGGCACATTCAAGTCAATGAAAGACGAGCCTAGTAAATGGTGGCTTTATAGTAGGTACATAGTGCTCACACATGTGCTATGCAATTATACATTGTTAAGAGATTGAATTTATACATTGTAAAGATATTTTTACAATCTTCAGCAGCTCCAACAATATTTTTGATTGCTAATCAAATAATTATGCACCTCTGTGGAGCAGGAAAAACGTTGAGCAGGAAAAGCTTGAGGCGTGCACGTCCTCCTTCCACTTTAAGACAAGCCGCAATCTTCTAAGAAAATATTAAAATTCTATGTTCACGTAAGTTTTATAGTACTTTTTAGTTAGTTAAAAGCTTGTTTTTAAATAGGTTTTTACTTAAATTTTATTGAAAGTTATCTTAAAGATAGACGGCAAATGGTTAAAGTCAATAACTTATGCAGTGTCAAAGAAAACATCTACTACCGTATCCTACAAGAGAGCGTTTTGGGTCCGCCACTCTTTTTAATTTATATTAACAGCCTATGTAATATGCAGATTAATGGAGGGCAAATCTTCTCATGCGGAGACGACACTGCGGTTGTTTTCTCAGGAACGTCATGGAAACCATGTAAAAGCTGTCACTGAAGAGGGTGTGACTGAGATAATTGGCTGGCTTAAAGCAAACCTTTTAACCCTTAATACTACTAAAACTAATTTTATTTTCTTTTCCCAAAATCAAAGTCACAGCCTGGATCTGACTTTGGCATTGCAATTCATGTTAGCCAAAATAATGCCACTCATAACCGTAAATCGTAAATCCGTGGCTGTCGAACCATTCAACAAGTCAGCTCCACAAACTTTATGGGCACAATTGTTGATTAAAGACTGTCATGGCACCCTCTCATCGACATTGTTATGAAAAAGATCAGAAAGCTCATTTGGGTGTTTAAAACTTTACGACATGTCATTTACGTGCAATGTATAATATAAACTGTTGTTCAAGTGGCCAGATGTTTACCGCTCCGTAGTTGCTGCATCTGGCTCGAAGGATCATAATTCGACAGTGGAAAGGTAAAAGGGCTAAAGCGACATTTTGGTCGATATTGAGGTATACAAGGTATAAGGGATAGCCCTCCTCAAACTTACAGGCCCTTCAGGGGGGTTTCAGGTACTTCATCTCCTTATTTTGAATCATATTCCACCGGAAAATTACTCAGGAAAATCTTATTTTTTTTATCGTTTATTTTTGTTTTTATTCCTTTTTTTAAAGTAAAATTACATTCTCTGTACGCAGCACTCCATTTATGTAAATAAAACAGCTCAAATAAAAAAAACAGCAATGCATGTTGAAATTCTCTAACGAACGACGCTGTTCACATTCTGTTTAGCTACAGAGTTCATTGAACTCACCGCATACTTCTTTTGTACGTCACCCAGCCATCTGCTCAATTTTTTTCTCTCACTCGCTTCCATGTGACGTAATAAACCACATGGCGTGAACGCGCTTGGGGGTAGATCCTATTGACCCCATGGCGAACAAAACGATACATTGCGTGTGAGGTAATAAAACAAATCGGGTTTATTAGATTCCCATAACGTTCCTGAAATAATTTAATGTATCGGTCATCTTAGTATGCATACACATACATAAACTCACGCCTTCTTCCCATGGGGGTAGGCATAAACTACAGAATGCCACCTTCTAAGATTCTTTCATACTCCTTTTGTCTCGTTTCCGTACATACAACTGGTCATACACGCACGCCGGTTCTGAGTACTACGCACCTGACGTTACTGAAAAAAATCACCAATAAGGTCACTATATGTCTTCCTAGGGTGTCCCCTCTCGGCGTTTCCACCCACATTTGCCATCATCATCAGTCATCTTAGTATCATATATTGAATTCACCCCATCAGTCTGCGGAGGGCTGTCCCTTACACCCTGTATAGCTCTGGTGCAATCCATAATAACTTACTGCATTGCTATTTGGGGTGGAGCTACCAGAGTTAAATTCCTCGATCTGGAAAGAGCTCAGCGATGACTTATAAAGGTGATGTACTTTAAGTCATTTAGGTTTCCTACAACAGACTGCTATAAAGTTAGCAACTTACTCTCAATTAAAAAGCTTTATGTTCTATCCGTGTCCTTAACCCTGCATAAGTGTCTTCCCTTTTTTTTGTCACAGCATCTCATCATTCAAAACAATAACTAAACGCATAAAAAAATAAATAAATAAACGCATGGCGGACCTAAAATATACTTGTAAATTATTCGTAACCTAAATCTAATAAAACATCATTTTTGTATGTTTTCTTATCTATAAATTGAACCATCTATGACTGAATTTATTAGTGCAGTTACGGGTAGGATTGTTTCACGTTATTACCGTCAACAATGCCGACTAATGTCAATTGTCTATACCATATTCCCTCCTCTTTGACGTTTGTGCCGGGACTTTTTCGGTGTTCGTTCGATTCGAATTGTGTTTATGTTTTCGCTTATACGTTTATATTTTATAGTTTCGTGGTCCAACGCGAGTGCTCCACTTATTGTAAACTGTGTAACACGAAATCGCTCATTATACATTTTATATTTTATAGTGTCGTAGTGCCACGCGAGTGCTCCACTAATTATTATTGTAAACTGTGTAATACATACTTAGGGAAAATGGATCTTTTACAAGCGTACGTGCAAGCGTGTGTGTGTGTGGTATGACAATTAGAGAACGCATCAGGCGGCATGTATTATCATCATTACCCCCTGATGTGAATGTTCTTTTATCGGAGTGGTTAACTTTTGAGGTAACTTCTAGTTTCAATAAGTACCACTTAGTAAATTATTTACGAGAGGTATTAGGTACCCCATATTCTCACGTCATGGTCAAATCTTGAGACAAATAGGTTCTTATTTTACCTTCACAGTTATCACCTAATAGCTGTGTCGGTGGTGACTGCTATGACAATATAACTAGATGCCTTGCAACTAATTCAAGGGAAAGACAACTTCAACTAAAATACTATTTATATTAAATGCTCTACAAATATATACACATTAATCTACATAAAATACCTTAGCCGTAGTGCAAAAATCAACTTTTTCAAACCCTCATAAATTTTGTCCACTACTGCTGATCAATATGCACCTTATAGAAGATCAGTACTATTAAATGACATAGTTTTTATATCTATACATTCTAGGGTATAAGCCTATACAATTTTTGGCCATGTCTTTTAGCAATCTGGTCTGGTTCACCCCTTCAGAGTTGCTAATTCTGGACCGCTCGTTATTGAGCTTTCAGAATTTGTCTTATATTTTTTTATCCACTTTTTGATTATTATTAGCCCGGCTATTTATCAAGTTATGACCCTGCAAAACTATTATCCCCAGGACCAGTTATTGCTGACTCTACAGGGTCACCTCTTTTGCTAATTGTTACGACTGCCTTAGTAACAATAGTAATTGAGACAAAATGTGAACCAAGGTGGATAACACTTTCACTGGTAATTGTTAAACTTAAGTCAGCAGATGTAGTATCACTATTCACGGGCATGGTATCTCTCTTTGCCAAAGTTATATTGCTGTTAGGCATGGTATTCGCATGGCATAATTTTCCACGATATGTACCAGAACATTTAGACCATGAGCACGCAATTTTTTTTTATGTGTCTCAACTCGTTTCGGTCACTTTCTAACAGGGGGGTACTAAAAGAAAATCTTACAATCTGCATAATACGAACGCCCGCGATCAGCAATTACTCGTTTCGGCGCGCCAAACAAATGAACTGGATTTTAACTGCTTCAAGCTAAGGAGCAAAAACGAACGCATGACTAAATGGGTCGATTAAAGGCCAAGCCACGCCCGCCACGGTCGGCTCGTGTATGAGTTACCATCCACCTCACATTGAAACACTCCCGTGCCCCGGAACGCACGTTAAGCCATCGGTACTGGCCGCCACTCGCAGATCCCCGACAGTCGCCACGGATAGTAAGAAGCCCAAAAGACCGACAACCAGTCCCAACAAGGGGCAGCGCGCCACCCAGCAACCGGGTTGAGGGGACAGATAGGCAGTCGCTCCATGCAAAACACTGGCCTTCAGTTAAATTCGGCTAGACCGGAAGTTGGCCCCAAAATAGTTGGGAAAAGGCTAATGATGATAGGCAAATGATGAGGGCAGAAACGAAATTTGTACCCGACTAGTCTAACTTTAAGGTAAATTTTATCAAAGCTATTGTACGAATGACCATTTATGTAAGAAACTTGTTTATCTTAAACAGGCACAGCAAACTGACGCGACCACCAACATGAACTTTGCCATTATGATCGCCTGTGGTGCTAAGTAATACTTGTTTCATTAATTATAACCCACAAATTGTGCCACTTGACGACGATACCTCTCCAAATCTAAATGAATAAACCTGCATCGAATCTTGACGACGCAAACAATGGCCCACTGCAGATCCAAAATTGGCTCACCGCTAACACCAAATGGGAATAAAAAACAATTGTATAAGATTCACTTTAACAAATGTCAAAAGTACTAATTGTGAGACAGTATTGAATCAAGAGAAACCTGAACTCGTCAATAAAACTGTTCTTCTGGGGATCACGCTCGACTCAAAGCCGCAATGGGGCCCCCACTCAACATCCCCTGCTAGAAGGCTAAGTCCAGCAGCATATGTTGCGAGAATAATCCGTCAATTCACCGATGTAGGCACCGCGAGGCTAGTCCACCTTAGCCACTTTCACAGTAACATGTCGCCGCCCATCTTATCACTGGGACGGGCTGCAGACGCCGAGTCCAGTTTCACTCCGCAGAAAAGAGTCATCAGAGCCCAATATGGCCTCCACAGGCGCGACCTTCTAAGAGAACTGCTCAATGATACTTACATTATGACGGCATCCCGCCAAAACATCCATGAAAACATCATGTACACAAGAAAAAATCCATATCCCTCCAGCAAAAAAGGTGAAAGACACAACCACAACACTAGAAATAGGGACCAATCAGTTCAACCAGGCTTCAGGCCGGGTAAGGTAAACTCATCTTTCATGGGATGCTGTTCAAAATATTACAATAAAACACCCCCCCACACACTTCAACCGAATGAAACAAAATTTTAATCCTGTATACACCATCCAAGCATATTATAAGTTGGAGGACCACATCGCCGACCAAAAATGCCTGGCCCAATGCCGGTCCCATCTGAAATAAATGCTTTGAGTTTGAGTTTGAATTTGGAAGAATTGAAAATACATTTTCGAACGTATATAGCTAAACCAATAAATTGTGTAACTTTAACTCAAATTCCGTGTTCTAAAATATTACGAACAAATTTTTTTATAGAGGTGTTCAACCGGCCATACTCGTACAACGTCAATTATTTCAAGAAAGTGGTTATGTACCATAGTTGAACGTTTAATTCGTAATACTCGTAGGACGCTACTTTCATTCACACCTATACCTTATAGGATCACTTGTTCATGAAATTGCTCAACGGTAACGAGATTTCAATTACTATGCTTTCAATTCCTTCTTCAAGTGCTTGGGCCAGGCGTTAGCCGTATGCGGGAGCGTTACAGCGGTGGCGCTTAGCCGCCAATTCTTGGACGGCGTGGATGTCGTCCTGAAGGTTGCCACCAAATCGGGCAACCTGAAGGGCACATTCACCCGTGCCCTGAAAGAGGCGGCTAACGGAATTAAGGAGGCGGTTGAGGTCCTCCTAACCCGCACTAGCACAGAGGAGACGGCGAAGCTATGGGAGGAGAACGGCCGTCTCCGAGCTGAGCTGGAGGACCTCAAGCGGCAGTTCGCTGCCCAGAGGGCTGCTCCCGCGGCCACCGGCTCTTCTTCTGTCGCGGCGCCGTCGTCAACTCCAGCGCCGGTCCCGTGTTCGACCCCTGTACTTGCGGTGCCATGAAGCTAAGCAGGTTGGTGGAAGTGCTGCGTCCGGGCCGAAAGCCGTGCTGCGCATCCGACAGTTGCGCTCGGACTTGCCTCTGTATGCAGCGTTGAATAGCGGCTTCAAAAACTTTTGCCGGCGTCGACAACACTGCAACTGGTCTATAACCGCTGATATCTGGACCTGCCTTACCCTTGGGTACTGGAACGACACGTGTAGTCTTCCACTGTTCCGGGAACGTCGATTGCTTTAAACACGTGTTATATATGTAATGCAGCGGGCTTGCTAAAACTCTAGCACAATCTCTAAAGAGAAACGCTGGTATACCATCAGGGCCAGATGATCTTTTCGGCTTCAGGTTCGTCAGCGCATCCTGCACATCTTTGGGACTCTCAGTCTCTATATGTACCCGAGCACTGGTAGCACTGCTGACCTCCGCCATCGCCGCCTGAACATCTAGTTGCGGTGGTTCCTGACTGTATACCGACTCAAAAAATTCTGCGAATTCCCTAGCACACTGCTCATCAGTGAGATTTTGCCCATCTTTTATAATACTTGGCCTATTTACTCTACTTTTTTTTGACCTAATATATTGCCAGAATGATTTTGGATCTTTAGCGAACTGATTTTGAATTTTATTTTTATGGTTTCTGTGTGCAATTTCTATAGACTTTTTTATCCGGGCCCTACATTTAGCGTATTCTTCGTAATCGCAATTACGTTTCGATTTTTTAAACAGTTTGTGAAGTTTTGCTTTAATTTTGATCTCCTTAATAATTTCTCCGATGTACCATTGGGGATACACATAACGTGAGTTTCCCTGGGTAAACTTTTTCCTTGGTACACATTCGTCTAATATACGGCCTAATTTCACATAAAATACATTTAAAATGTCTTCCAAATCATGCCTTTCATACATTGTACTCCAGTCAGCAGAAGTTAACGTCGAATACAATAATTCATAATCGGCTTTATAAAAATTCCACTGCGGTCTGTTATTGCATGCGCTGTTAAAGAGGGAGTTGGCAGCGGGCGAAGGCGGGGAAGGCGCGGGGGCTGAGGGCGCGGGGCGCACGCACACCGCTAGTGGCGGGTGGTACGGGTCGACGAGAACGAGCGCGTCGTCCGCCAACACCACCGACACTTCTCCGCTAAAACCCGTACTTAGAACCAAATCCAGGTGTCGGCCTAAGACATTGGGTACCATGTTACTTTGAGTGAACTCACAATATGACATAAAGCATTCATAATAATTGCTAATATTTACAGGACAAGAATGTAAATTAAAATCTCCCATAACAATCACTTGTCAATATCTATTACACATATTTTCTATTACCCTAAACAAAATCATATAATCATTCTCCAAACTCCCAGGTGGGATATAAACAACACAACATAAAAACTAAAATCTATTCTTTAAATGAACCGTTGCACAAACAATTTCAAATACGCAGGCGTCTATTGACGCGTCGGAGACATGTAACTGTTGCAGCTCAAAACGGTGTGTGGCCACGAGAAACGCTCCGCCCTGCTTACGCCCATCCACTCGATCACAACGTATTATTTTATATCCTTGAGGGATAATTTCTGCGTCTTGAATGGATTCATTGCAGCCTGATTCAGTTATAGCGTATAAGTCTGAATTAAATGATATAATGTTATTTCTAAAGATTTCTAATTTTGTACGAAGACCTCTTACATTTTGATAATACATTTCAATGCTTCTATTTTCCGTCGTTTGGTTTATTTGTTGGCCTCCGAAACCAAATCCATTCGGAAAATTCTGCATTCAGAGGCCATACCTCTGGTTGACATAATTTGTGGTAAAGGCCCTCAGAGATCCCAACAATGAATGTAGCATAGTCTCTCTCTGTCTTATGCCTAATTTTTTCAATTTTGACAGTAGCTTCAGAGCCACACACCTGTATCACATGAGCGATCAATTTTTCCACTGTAGTTTCTGGATGTAATCTCCAAATGTGGAGATGCTTCTTACGCTCCATTGCTTGAATTTCCTTAAGGCTCGAGTTTTGGCCCCTCTTTAAAACTTTATTTTGAATCTTCCCTTTCTTCTTATGGACTATTTTCCACCCCTCATTATTCTCTTTCTTGCTGTTCATCTCAACCGGTTGTTGATAAAGACTGCCTCTTTTCCTGTGATGTGATACTTCCTTAGTCATTAGTTGTTCCACCGTTTTCGTGGCCCCACTCGATATCACAGCTGTGGCGCCGGTGGTAGACTCGTTACCCAGATCATTTGCGGATTGTTTACAAATCGCATCGACATAATTCAATGCTTTTTTAGGAAGTTTCACCGTGTCTGTTGATGTTTGTGACACTTTGGAGATATTAAGTTGGTGTTCTAAATATTATTTACACGTTATTAGTTCCCTCATTTGATTTTCTAATGCAAATACTTGATCAACTTTTTGTTCAAGTACCGTACAGTCACGTATGAACGCAATTCTTGCAGCTCATTTTTCGTACAGTTAAATACTTCCTGCATATCCTCCATCTTATTTGTCTGGATATCTAAGCGTGACAATACCTCAATTCGAAAGTCCTTGATCTCTTCTAGCAAGTTGAATTTGGGTTCCGTCACCGGAGATTCCGTGTTCCTTAAACGACTTCCTCGCTGAGTGTTTACGTTGCTGCTGATTGAAGTGCTTTACTACTTTATTTTGCTTATTTTACTATTTTACTATGGGGACGGGCTGCAGACGTCCAGTCTATTTTTATTCTGCAGAAAAGAGCCATCCGAGCCATATATGGCCTCCGCAGGCGCGACTCTCTAAGGGAACGGTTTAAAGATATTAACATAATGACGGTACCTTGTCAATATATCTATGAAAACATCATGTACGTAAGGAAAAATCTACATCTTTTTAGTAAAAGAGGTGAAAGACACAATTATGTCACTAGAAATAGGGACCAATTAGTTCAACCAGGTTTCAGGCTGGCTAAAGTAGACTCATCTTTCATGGGGTACTGTTTAAAATGTTACAATAAAATACCTCCCCATATTCTTCAACTGAATGAAACTAAATTCAAATCTTGTATAAAACGCACACTATGCAGCGAAGCATATTATAAGTTGGGGGATTACATCGCTGATAAAAAGGCTTGGTGAGTTCTATGTACCTAGTATAAAGCTACCATTTAATAGGTTTTTCTTTCATTGACTTGAATGTGCCCTGGCGGCTGAGAGTATGTAATGCTCACTATAATGTCTCGCTGGTGGTGGCGTGTGTGTTGGATCATTAAGTTCCCTTCAAAATGTTTGAGTCGAATGGTGCTGATCCATGCGTCATGTTCGTGAACGGGCGCCGTCGTTGGGGACTGGTCATTTCTTAGCTGCCACGGCTTATTTTAATTTAATTTAATATTTGAATTACTTTTGTCTTTTTATTACGGACGCTTCTAACGTTCTGCATCGTTCTCACATGCATAATTTCAATATGAACGAAGTAATCAATATTTTGTAACCATTTTTGGATTTAAAAGAGTGTCCATGGAGTTTCTTGCCCGTTCTTCTCCATAGGTACCTACTACGCTTTGGAATGGGTAACTAGCTTCATCTTTCTGACTGACCGACCCCTTGACAATTCATAAGTGCCTGTAATTGGTTTATTTGAAATAAATGCTTTGAGTTTGAGTTGAGTTTGAGTTTGAGTTTGAGTGTTTACTTGGCCAGATTTTCTGCTAACAGGTGTATCAGCATTGCGACTAGGCTTGCGTTGAAAGCAAACAAACTCAGGACATACCCATTGATCCTTAAATTCCTGAGTAAACGTTACAAAGTTTTCCGTAGGAATAGCAAGGCACTTTAATTCATACACTTTGTTGCAAGTCTTTTTAGAACACTCAATATATGGCATGTTAGATATGTCCACGCCACAACCAGTACAATTTCGCGACATTTTAGCGAGAAAAACAATTAAATTTCGGTAACGAACACAAGACGTCCGCTCTGTTCGCGCGCGCGCGAACCGCGTTACTGATATATTAAACACCAAAGGATGTATTTGTATTGGGTGATTGTGTAATTAAGTATGGTATTTGTAAATCAGTGTTCGAAAAATTTGTGTTAGAAGGTGCATATGACAAATTCTGTGACTTAAAAGAGAACCACAGTCCAGGGACAATGGTAGGTGCAAAAAAAAGGTGTATTGCATTTTATAAGTATTAAATTAACTGAAATTAAATTGAGCACAAGGCCGGCTCGTGCAATGCCACGCCGCACTGCTTTTTATGTGCGGCAGCTGGCAAGCCGGCCGATCACCGGGCTGGGAGTAAGGCCTGCGCCCCACCCGCCAAAGCCAGGGGCAGAGGTAAACCCTCCGCAACCGCCGTCACCGCCGTACCTGCCGTCACTGCCGCAGCCGCTGCCACCTCCATCGTCGTCACCGCCGCAGAAACCGCGGCAGGGCCCTCACAAGGGCCTCGGGAGGGGGCTGAAATGGAGTGCCAATAATGGCCCCATTACGCCTCCTCCAGGCGAACATCAACCACTGCGTCGCTGCTCAGGATCTGTTGCTCCAGAGCATGGCGCAGTGGTCGATTAACATCGCCGTGGTCGCTGAGCCGTACTTTGTCCCGCCCAGGGATGACTGGGTGGAGGATCTGAGCGGCTCAGTGACCCAAATTTCGTCGGCCGCCGCCGGTACCCCGTCGCTCGAGGCAGTTAAGAGGGGACGGGGTTGCGTGGCAGCACGGTTCGGGGAGATTGTTGTCGTAGGGGTATACTTCTCCCCGAACCGAACTCTCGCCGAGTTCCACAACTCCCTTGCGGAGTTGAGAGTCGTCGTCGTCGGGTACCATTCCCTCCCCGTGCTCGTGCTCGGGGACTTCAATGCCAAGAACACGGCTTGGGGTTCCCGGTGTACGGACGCGCGGGGCAGGATGGTGGAGGACTGGGCTCTGGAGACAGGCCTGGTCGTCCTAAACCAGGGGTTCTGTCCCCACGTGTGTGCGGATGCGGGGTGAGTCAGTGGTGGACATCTCGTTCGCCAGCCCCGCTCTGTCGCCGCGTGTCATTGACTGGCGCGTCATGGAGGGGGTGGAGACGCACTCCGACCACCGGTACATCCAGTTTGACGTCTCCGCCCAGACCTCGAGCGCGCTGGTCCGACAGGCCCCGAGTGGTCCGCGGTGGGCGCTGAAGCGGCTGGACCGAGAGCTCCTCCTGGAAGCCTCGATCGTGCACGCCTGGGTGTCATCACCGGACAGGCCTGCTGATATTAACGACGAGGCGAAGTGGTTCCGGGAGGCCATGTCCGAAATATGTGACGTGGCAATGCCCCGTGTCCAGCCTGGACGCGCCTGGCGCCAGGTGTACTGGTGGTCGCCGGAGTTAACAACTATGCGCGAGGCGTGCATTGCTGCGCGACGCCTGTACACCAGGCACCGCAGGCTCCGTATCCGCCCTCCGGATACGGTAGCCATTCAGGCGGAGCTGTAAGAGGGTTACAGAGCGGCGAAGACCGCCCTCCGAGCGGAGATATTGCGGGCCAGGGGACTGGCCCGTGAGGAGTCACTGGGGACTCTGAACAGGGACCCGTGGGGACGCCCATACAAAATGGTGCGGGAGAAGCGAGTCTCCGGCCTCAGCTTGTAGAGGGCGTGGTGAGCGCTCTGTTCCCTTCGCGAGGGGAGCATAGTCCTCCGCCCATGGCTCCGCCTCCTGCGGTGCCAACTGTGGACCACGTAACCGACGACGACGACGATGCTCCTGAGGTGACCGAGGTAGAGTTGAGAGTGGCGGTACGTAGACTGAGTGCCAAAAATACCGCCCCAGGACCCAACGGGCTACCTGAAAAAGCCTGGGTCCTGGCCTTGGAGGCTCTCGAAGACGGGGCGCCCTGCGGACTATCCGTCCGCTTACCAGCCCATCGTGCTGCTCGACGAGGTGGGCAAGCTCTTTGAAAGAGTCATTGCAGACCGCCTCGTCGGGCGGCTGGTGCGGGTGGGCCCGGATTTGGCGGACAGCCAGTTTGGTTTCCGCAGGGGGCGCTCTACGGTGGACGCCATCATGCGCGTGCGAGCCCTCACGACGGGGGATGCTATGGCCCGGGGTGGGGTCGTCTTGGCGGTGTCTCTAGACATCGCCAATGCCTTCAATACCCTGCCCTGGAGTTGCATCAGGGAGGCACTCTGGTATCACCGGATGCCGACTTACCTCTGTCGCATAGTCGAGGCCTATCTGACGGACAGGGCCGTCATCTACCCCGGTCACCAGAGAGAATGGAACTGGCGAGAGATGTCGTGCGGTGTCCCACAGGGATCGGTCCTGGGGCCGCATCTGTGGGACATCGGGTACGACTGGGTGCTGCGCGCCGACCTCCCTAGCGGCGTCAGCGTCGTTTGTTACGCTGAGGACACGCTGGTCCTGGTGCAGGGGAGGTCGCACCAGGCGGCGGCCGAATTAATGACACGCGGGGTTGCGACAGTCATTGAGAGGATCCGGCAATTGGGACTCGAGGTGGCCCTGCACAAGTCCGAGGCCATGTGTTTTCATGGTCCTCGGAACGCGCCACTCTCGGGTTCCCAAATAATGGCGGGAGGGGTTCACATCGGCGTCGAGTCGACGATGAGGTACCTGGGACTCGTCGTCGACAGCCGGTGGAACTTCGTTGAGCATTTCCGACGTTTGGCTCCCAGATTGGACCGGGCTGGGGCTGCCTTGAAGCGGCTCCTGCCCAATCTAGGGGTTCAAAACTACCAGCACGCCGGTTAAACGCGTCCCAAAGGGTCATGGTCATCCGGCTGGTCCGAGGATACCACATGGTCTCCTGCGAGGCGGCGAGCCTCCTTGCCGGATTGCCGCCATGGGATCTGGAGGCAAAAGTCCTCGCGCACATTTGGGAGTGGCGCGAGAAGGCGAAACGCCGGGGCATTACTCCGCTGCCGCGAGAAATCGCGGCCCAGCGGACAGAGCTCCGGCGAGATCTCATGGCGGCATGGAGAGTGCGACTGTCGCAACCCAGCGCTGGGCACGCCACAATTGCGGCGGTAAGTCCCCTCTTTGAGGAGTGGCTTGAGAGGCGCCACGGCGTCCTTACCTTCCGCCTGACGCAGGTCCTCACCTGACATGGCTGTTTCGGGAGGTTCCTGTTTCAGATAAGGCGGGAGGAAACGCCCGGGTGTTGGCATTGTGTGGATCGACCGGAGGACACGGTGGAGCATACGGTGGAGGTCTGCCCAGCTTGGGTGGAGCACCGCCGTGTCCTCGTGGCGGCGATCGGCGCCGGCGATCTCTCGCGTCCGGCCCTAGTACAGGCCATGGTACGGAGCGAGAGGGAATGGGAAGCCGTCACCTCCTTCTGTGAAGCAGTAATGCTCGCGAAGGAGGAGGTGGAGCGCGTGAGGGTGCGGCAATCGTTGCGCCCTCACGCCCCTAGTCGCCACAGGAGGAGACACCCTGGGCGTCGGGAGTCAATTGCCGACTCCCGGCCACCGTAGGCACGGGATTGCGGACGGCGAGCAATGGGCAGCTCGTCGTCCGGTAAGGACCAGGCCTCCGTATCGACGGCGCGTCGTGTTCCACGCGCGCCTCAAAGAGATGTCAGCATCATTGAAGGGGTCCGATAGGGCCGATGCCTGCCAAGGTCGCGGATTGTTCGAAAGAGTTACCGTGGCCCTTTGTTCATAAATGAGTAACTTTTTGTGTTGGAATTTAAAAGATTGTATTGTTTTCGGGCGTCGCATTGATGGTGGGAGATTATTCCAGCAGCGTGCGGCTGCATACTTAAAATACCCCCTGAATGCTGTATTTCTGTGCATTGGCACCGACAATGGGCTTACCATGGAGCGAAGACTATACTTTAGATGGTTTTGATTCCAAGTTAGCTTTTCATAGAGATAGTGTAGTCTTTGAGTAGTAATGATACCAAACAACAAGTTGGCTAAATGAAGCTTCTTCTTGGCAGCCATCTGTAATAATTTAAGTTGGTTCATGTATGGAGTAACATGACTTCTATGTGGGACGTTAACACAAAAACGAACACAGGCATTTTGGATACGTTGGATTACAAGCTCCGTTCTTGAAAGCAGGCATGGTCCATAGACTGTGTCACAGTATTTTAACTTGGGTAGGATGAGGCTATCAACAAGTTGTTTCCGTACTGGTATTTGCGAATTCCATATAAGACCTTTAGCCTATAAAAACAATTTCGGAGAACATTGATCACATTAGCCTCAAAACTACAGATTATTGCATGATCTAGATTGCATGTCTGCTCCACTCTCTCAATTATCTCTCCCATAATAACTATCTCGGGGTTGGCAGACAGTATTACACGAACTCGTTTCTTAGAACCCAGCACCATAAATTTTAGAGTTGAGAGGGTTCAGAATCAGAGACTTCTCCTCCGACCAAAAAATCACTCTATGCAAGTCCTCGTTTATTTTATGTACTACCAAAGATGTTTCATCCCCTTTGAAGGATATGTACAACTGAATATCGTCAGCATACATGTGATATTTGCAGTTAACAAAGGAGTTTATGATATCCGCATTATACAGAATGTACAACAAAGATCCCAGAATCGATCTCTGAGGGGCACCCCTTGACACTTGAATATTGGGATGACACCATAGGTATAAAAGTTTAAAAAGTATTTAGAGGTAGGTACCGATGAAACTGTCGATCATGCTGGTAAAGGTCGAATTTGCAATTCCATGAAATATTAAAAAATTGTGTGAAAAGTTTATTAGATCGATTAGATCTAATAAACTTTTTAATGGCATCCCACTACTTTCTAACCTCCCAGAAATCCATCACACAGTAAGCAGCGACGCCGAGCGACTATTAAGGTTTTAACATGAATCAGGGTCTTCTCGCTTCGATGGATTGTTGGGCGGTCTCTGAAAATTCAAGCGTCTCATACAGCGAGGAAAAACACGCAGAGCTCTAAATTAGTTATTGACAAAAGATACAAACAAAATCCTTGAACGTGAAGACGAAATTGACGTAACAGGAAAATCGGTCATGGATATATTGCATAAAAAGCACCCCCCCCGGATTTAATCCTGATTTAAGTCTATTTACACTACCCGACAGCCTCTCCGAATTGACTCCACTACTAGAAGTAGACATTACTAGTGAAAATGTGAAATTAGTTGCTAGGAAGTTACACGGCGGTGGAGGCTCGACAGGCACTACATCAGAAAAATGGAGAGATTACCTACTTGTTACGATTTGGAGAAGGAAGCCTGCATTTAAGGATTGCAGTAGCACAATTAGCAATGCATTTAAATAACCTCGTCTTTTAGCGTAGTGATGGGTTGGCTAAGATCAAGAAGCATGTGCATTCGCGGCACAAGGCATAAATTTAAACCAATAGTCAAGTTATTCAGCTTCAACGGTGGAGCAGCCTTACCTAGACAAGACTGATGTGGTTGCGACTGACGAACTGAGAGATTAATATTTATGCGATGACCACGAATACATTTACTTTATCCTGTATAGGACCAAGTTTCAAACACTGAAAGTGCAAAATAACTTTCGTTTCGGAATTCGGTGGTAAAACAATGAAATGAAATGAAATGATTTATTAATACTCAAGTACATTATACATAGTAATATGAGCGGTGATCCCCAAACTAGACGTTAGTCTGTATCTTGGGGATCAGAGTTGTACATTTTCGTTATAACCAAAAATATCGTACAAGTGATTATTAACAATATTAAACTAAAAGTTAGGTTAATGAATTAAAGTAAAATAACGAAAAATATAATTGAAAAGTGGATAAAAAATAATAATACACACATAATACATAACATAACATCACGCCAGTATTCCCCGAAGGGTTAGGCAGAGGTGTACCTATAGCACACCCACATTGCGCCAGTTATGCCCGGTTGATGGCAATAGGCTCGCGCCCTATTACATGGGAAATAATAATATGAAAATATATATATAAATATAATATATATTGGTAATAATACTCTTACAAACAATATTCGACTTGAGTCTGTGTGCGTGCGCGGTTGTATTAGGGTGTGTGCGTTGTGTATGCTCGTGTGTGCGTTTGTGTATTTGTGTGTTAGTGTGTCTCTGAGCGAGATTAGGAGTGCTATCAGTTTGTGTAGTCTTTCTTCTTATGTAGCTAATTGTAGATAATCCTTTCTGTTTCGTCGTAGGAGAGAGTAAGGAGCCAGGACTTTATGATCTTTTTACACAGGAATATTTTGAGGTCTATTATATTGCAACTCTTAACAGCTTCGTTGTATATGCGTGGATCTAGATAGTTTGAAGAACGTCTTGCCATAAGGGAGTTTGCGTGGGGAATAGGAATCCTAAATGTACGTTTTGAGATTATCTTCGTGTAGTCTGGTATGGATTTTAATTTTCTGTGTGTTTGAAGAACTGCATTGAGGATAAAAAGCAGTCGGACACGGAGGACCGGGAAATCCCTATAGAGATGGTCAGTTGGATACAATAGAGGTTTCTTGAGCATTACTTTAATGACGGCTCTTTGTGCTCTTTCGGCTTCAATAAATGCGGCCTATTCAATAAATGGTATCTCTGTTTGCGGTGGCGCAGGTAGCCACCGCAAACAGAGATACCATATTGGACTGGAGAAATCGGAAATCGGAAATTGGAGAAACAATGCATCAAACATTTTAAATAAGTAGGTAGTTCAGAGTTCAATTAATCGAATTATACTTATTTATCCTACTTCGCCCTTGTCTAACCAATTGAAGGTCTCTGAACGAGACACAATAGAAGTTTTTTTGTTATTACGTTTGGGGGCGTTAGGTGTTAATGCAAATGAATGATGATGAATAAAGTTATTGTGAAGATAACTAAATAACTAGATAACTAAATAGACAACCTTAATATTGTGTCGATTGTTGTTGCTTAGCAACAAAGATGTTATAGGACTAGATCAGGGGGCCTAAAAAGGCCACACTAAGCAATTTCTCTAAAAGTGATTCATTTCATGAATTCCCAGCAGATCATTAGCAATTCCTCAAATTTTTGTAAAATGGTGACACTTATTAGCTGAATCACACTCAAGTCAATTCATATCAGAATCATATTTGGTGTAAATATTGCCGCATGAAAAAAATTAAGACCGTAATTTTACCAGTTAGTTTTTCTTTAGTTTTTATTAATCAAATTGGTTTTTTATTATTATTTTTCTAGAGTTTAAATGTTATTTCAATATAATATACTTAAAAACCTGGTAAAAAGACCGCATATAAGCGATGAGAAGGGAAATTAGAAACAATAAAACCTTTACAGTCTGGCAACGCGTACCAAAGAGTTTTTAGTTTATACTTTGAGTCAGTGTCCCCACCTTAGTGGATTTTTTCCTAGATTTAGAGTATTTTTGTAGGTTTAGGGGATATTTTTAGGGAAAGTTTTGATTTTAAATTCGCAAATGAATTTAATGCGCAACTGCGTTATCCGAACGTAATTTGGTGTGCCGATGTATCGTTCTCTAATGCTAGCAACAAATCTAATAAAAATCTCGTGTCACGGTATTTGTTATCGAACTCCTCCGAAACGTCTTGACCGATTTTTATTATGTTTTTTGTGTATATTTGGTAGGTTGTAAAGTATATTTCATACCGCTGCGGGTGAAACTGCGGGGCGCAGCTAGTAATAATATATTTTTCTATTTCGCGTTCATAGATTTGTGTACGCGGAAGGGAGGTGTAATAATAAGGCCCATGTTCCATGTGGGAAGTAACATTAAATATACATAATGTCAGCACAGACTGTTGGTAACTGTACGGGGTAGGTACTCACAATTTGAGCATTTATGGAGTTATTGGTTAAACAATCTCTCCTCATTTCCTGCAGGCCTAATAATAGCAATGTGAGTGCCATCAATACAGCCCAAACCACCAGGCAATAAGCATTCTAAACTTCTGGTAAAACCTGAAACATAAAACTGTGAATGGTAGGTTCCCTTTGTTTATTAATAGATGTGTGCACGCACTTTTTGTCCTGCATGATAGGTTCCTTCTACAGTAAACATCGGAGGAGTTGCTTATCCCCACAATAAGTTAAGTATAAATCTTTTACTTAAGTATTCGTAATGTACCTAGGTAACCTAGCTCTACAGCTCTCACACAGTTAGATACACTAACTTAGTGCATCTTATGGTATGCACTAGCTCCTATAAACCTCTGGTATAACCCAGATGCATAAAAACTAAGTGTATCTACTCAGCACCTAAAATGTGAATGGAAGATTGTAGTACCTACTTAACTTGTCATTTAGGTGTATAACCAAAGTTTTTATTTCATGTAGTATTATGTAAGTATTAGGGATGGTCCGAACATAGGTTTCACCGAATATGAACATTCAGCCGAATATTCGGTAAATCTATTACTGAACCGAATATTCGGCATTTTTGTTTCCCTTATGTAAACTATACAGGACTGAACTTATTTACGCAAAGCGCGTGGATTGGCGCAGGACCCTCCCGCCCGCTACCCCCGGTGTACCCGATGTTGTTATTGCATCATCTAGTAAGGAGTAAAACTTCGCCACGTGCGTTTGATATGCTTATTTTTTATTTGAAAAGTCTACTTCATGTGTTTGTTTTGCTTGGTTTAATTGTCAACGAAACGTAAGTTCCATAATACAACCTGTATATATTCTATATTGATTCAATAAATACGTTAATTCATACTGGGGAAATTATGTTGATCATTGGCAACTCTGGCCGTTTTTCCGATAATAATGTCTTGTCTCATTCCAATGTAATTAGTTTGACGATAGAAGAAATGAGACAAACATAGATTCTTATGACAGATTGACATAACTAGTATCCGTTTCAAAGCTACGGCTTTAAACTCGTAAGTGGTTACGTTTTTCAGTTTTTTTTAGTACGACGTTGCTCCTCTAGTATTATATAACCTCATTGCTTAGCAATGTTTATTTAGTCACTTCTGTATTGTCTATTTTACCAAAAACATATTCCTTCTACACAATAAAACATTTTTTATTATTATAACGTTTAATTGTGCAATACAGCCACTTAACAATTACATAAGCTCTACATAAATAAAGCTTAACATGGTAGCAGAGCGAAAACTGTAAGTTATTGGAATAAAAACGAAAAGGAAAAAATTCGAAATGTCAATTGTAAAAATCCAACCTTTAGGAAAGGAAAACTACGATACGTGGTTTATACATGCAAGAGCATCCTTAACAAAAATAAACTATGGGCATGTGTAGAAATATCCAAAGGTACATGCGTCACAAAATGTTCTAGACGATGACGAAATGGTGAAATGGGAGCTTGTTAAAGCATCAGTCCCACGGTTGCTTCAAGTTAACTCGGCGCAGTTTGTAGACAGTAAGACATTAGCTATAAGTATTTTATAAGGCGTTAATTGTTTTGTCCTTGCATTGTTTTTTCAATGTCATAGGTGTCAATTATAAAAGTCGTTCTCTGCGTGCTACATCCTGAGTTTTTTTATTCCCTAAATTTCCTGAGAAGTTCCTCCATTTTTATACAGAGCTGATGTTGTTAATAGCGCCTTCAGAACTGAAACAGGTAAAAAACAGAAAGTAGAGATGTGTGGACGACTCTTCAATCAATCTATGCTAGTAAGGGTCCAGCCGGAAAGGCTACCCTACTAAATCAACTTATATTAGCAAAACTAGAAGAAAGTACAGATACACGCGAGCATTTAAAGAAATTCATGGATACAGTTGATAAATTAAAAGATATGGATATTGATATCAACAGTGGTCGTTTGTCAATCATGATGCTCTATAGCCTTTCTTCGGAATACGACAATTTCAGGACTGCAATTGAATCTCAAGACTCGCTTCCAGACCCTGAAAAGCAAAAGATTAAAATTATAGAAGAAAGTGATGCATGTCGTCTTGACATCCCTAGTACTAGCGTAAAGAATGACGCTGAAGAAAGTTTCTACACCTTTTGCAAGATTTGTAAAAAGAAAGGCCATGACACGTCCAAATGATGATCTAAAAATAAGAATACAGGAAAGAAAAAATATAAGAAGCCTAAGAACAGCTATACCAAAAAGGAGGATAAAGAGACAAAGCTCTTTAGTAGCTACTTCATAAATGGCAAAGCCCAAAAATGCTGGATACTTGACAGTGGATGTACGTCACATATGAAATTTTCGGATAAGCCTTTTATTGAGATGAAGAAAATTTCAAAAACCCTTAAACTCGCTTTAAAAGACAAAACTGCAGAGATAAAAGGGTCAGGGCCTGCAGAAATAGAAATTGAAGAAGAAAAAATTGGAATAACTGATGCACTTTATGTATCAAGCCTGTGTGCTAATCTAGTATCTGTTGGGAAAATGATTGATGTAGGACCCACTATTCTATTAACTAAGAAGAAGGCAATAATTAATGGTCACAAGCGAGGAGTACAAATGCAAGCAGTGAGAGAATTCGATGGTCTATATTATCTCCAAACCAATAATAATAATGTTGACAGACATAGAGCCAATGCTACAGAATGTAGTAATGACGTAGCAAAAGTGGAGTCAGATACTATTAAACATTGACACTGTAAAATGGGACACATGAGCGAAAGGGACTTGAAGCTCGCCTTAAAGAATGAAAGCCTAATTGGATTAGACTTCAACCGCAATAGTTCTTTAGGTGAACGCGAAATATGCATAGAAGGGAAATTGAGCAGAGTGCCTAGCAAGAACAGTGACAAAAATAATTCACGTACGTGTCAGCGTCTTGAGATCGTACATAGTGACGTCTGTGGACCACTTAAACAACCTTCACTGAATGGCAACAGATATTTTTTAAGTTTCATTGATGACTACAGTAGATACTGCCGAGTATACTTTATTAAACATTTAAATGAAGTATTTCAAAAATTCATAGACTACAAGGTAGAAGCAGAGAACTTCACAGGAAACAAAATTAAATGCCTACAGACCGATAACGGTACGGAATACCGAAAATTGAAGTTTGACTCATTTCTGAAGCAAAATGGTATTGCAAGAAGATTGACAGCACCATAAACTCCACATCAAAATGGAATCGCTGAAAGGAAAAATAGAACCCTTAAAGAAAAAGCTAGATGCATGGTGTTGGAATCAAAAGCACCTATGTGTTTATGGGCAGAAACGGTTTATACTGCAAATTACTTGTCAAACCGAAGCGTTAACGAGATTATTTTATTTTATTTTATTTATTGTGGGACAATAAACAGCTACAATATAAAATGTTTACAAATAGCAATAATATCTAGAATTAACAATATTGCAGCCCACTACATTATCCGCATGGTAACAAAATTAAGATTAGGTAAAAAGTGCCACTAGATTAGCAATACACAGATATAAATTAAATAAAAAAAAAAAATTATTAAAATACAATACAATTAATTAATTAAGTACTTAAAAAAGAAAACAAAAATACATATAAATTTTTGGATAAGATTAAAAATTTGGGATTGTTCCTTATTAACACAAATAAGAATTACGAAATATATAAAATAAAAAAAGGAATTGACAGTACAATACAATTCATTAATAAAATTAATTAAAACGGTTACAATAAATTAAATTTTTATTCTAAATTTAGGACTTACATTATTTCTTATTATCATTAGATAAGATTTTATAAACATTGGACTTAAATTTCGATTTGGAACATACAAAAATATCAATATCGATGAAATTGCAATTATAAGATTCCACCATACGACGAACAGGGCAACGAAATCCTGAATTAGTCCGACAGGTATTTACAGCGAACAATGTACCTGCACGGACAATACGCTTATTTACAGTGCGGGGGACCACATAACACAACTTACTCGTGAGATCAATGGAATCAAACTGATTATGAACAATATCATGTAGTATGTTGGCTTCTAGAAACGTACGTCTAGATTCTAATGTTAACACATTATATTTGCTGAGTAATTGAGAATATGACAAACACCTTTTAAAGCACCTAAAGTACATGGCGCGAAGAAATTTACGCTGGACTTTCTCGATCATATCTATATATTTCTTATAAAATGGGTTCCAGATTGGTACCGTATATTCGAGCAGCGAGCGTACAAGCGTCTTGTATAAGTATAGATAGGTGGAGGGCCGTTTGAACTCGGCAGATGATCTTCTCACAAAACCATACATCTTAAATGAATTATTAACAATTTTTTCTACCGGTTAACTAAGTGATAACTTATTGTCCAATAGAACACCAAGATCTTTTACAATAGAGGTGTTACTTAGCAAGACATTATTTAGCTTATACTTAAAATTTGTGATAAATTTGTTTTTGTGAAATTTATACAATAACATTTGGAGACGCTTAAGTGTAGTTTGTTGTCAAGACAGTATGCCGAGAGTCTATCTAAGTCTTCTTGAAACTTTAAACAGTCTTCTAAAGTAGTAATAATTTTAAAGGCTTTCAAATCATCAGCATACATAAGAAATTTAGTATTTAAAAAGCATTTCCCAATGTCATTTATATATAAATTAAATAGGAGTAGTCCTAGGATTGAGCCTTGTGGAACACCAGAAGTTATAGACACTGTACCAGACTGGTGGCCACTCACAAAGTATTGAAAACTAAACACCATTCGAAAGATGGGTAGGTAGAAAACCTCCCTCGGGAGCAACTGGACAGATTCTCAGCTGGACAGTTTCTCAGCTAGACAGATTAGCAATTGGACAGAACGTGTACAGTCCATTACATAATTAAAGTGGATGAGTTGGAAATATGGAAGGTATAAAAAAGTGGTCAAGATAGGAAATTGGATGACTTGCTCCAGAGGGCAAGGGCTGACTCATTTCAAGCTTCGATTTAAACAACTAGGCCCATCAAATTAGCATACCCTAGACATAATTAAATTAAGTAATCATGTTTTTTTTATCTGATCTGAAATTGATATAGACCATCAAATACTAATTATATAAATTCTATACTTACATAATAATAATTATATTGAAGGATTGTTTGCTTTGTAGGAACCTATTGTGTTGTAAAAAGGAAATATAAATGAAATCTATCTATCTGCGTAATGCAAACTCTTTGATAACAACAAAATTTACGATTAATAGCTTTGACATTGAATTTCATCAATATCATACATCATTTTATTCTGTAGCTTTCGAACGTTTCATTAACAATAATAAATTTATTAATCCGTAAATTGATATTGCTGGTGAGAGTCGGACAAAATCAAAGCTAGTCTTTGTCGATGGACAAAGAAAAAGGGGGAAGGACTCGCTCATGGGAGTGTTCTGTCTGTTACATGTTGAACATCGGTATAATTTCGCTAAGCGGAATAAATCGAATTGTACGAATTGGAGATGTGGCAAGAAACGTCAGTGTAGTACCTCTATTAAATTAAATAAAGACAATGATATAATAAAAGTAGACAAACACTCATGTACTCCAAACTTTAAGCGGCATAGAAAAGAGAAACTTTTAGATGAATGTAAAAAGGAAGTATACAGTAATATGGAGCTAATGCAAAGAATATTTGAAAATATTTTAATTGAAAAAAATCTTTCTGATTCATCAAAATCATCAGATCACTCATTACCACCATTTAATACCAAAAGAATACATTATATTATACAGACATCGCAAAAAGTTCCTTTGTGTGGATAAGTGCAAAAGCGGCAAGATCGAAGATATTAAAATACCTGAATGTCTAGTTAAAGACTTCTTTTTATAATTATGATTTGATTTGATTGGCCGTGCAGACAAAATAATTGTGTTTGGCAGCAAGACATTTAATTAAAAATACTAGTACATACATTTATTATGGGGACGGTACATTCAAAATTGCACCGAAACCGTTTTACCAGCTTTTCTCGCTACATGTTAGCATAACCAAGGGTAGCGATAGTGTAAAGTCTCAGGAAACGTATACAAGAATGTTTCCAGTGTTTTTAAGATCAATTGTCTGTTAATATTAAATAGTTCAAGTGCAATTATGAATCAGCTATTGCACAAGCATTAAAATGTTATATCCGGATGTTATTGTCAAAGGCTGCTATGCAATGGTTGCTATGTGTGTTTCTGTAGGAGCGCCGCGACGCTAATACATAGCGCCGCTTTCTTCACGACAACCTCGGCGGTCTGTCCCCGCCAGGTGAGACCCCTAGTTACCTAGGGGAGGCCCAGCGAGGACGACCAGCGACGAGGGTGCCGACTCGACGCGCCTACAGAGTAGGGTGTATGGCCCCCGCCCGCCCCGCTTCCAGAGCTAGCCGGTTGCGGTCCGGACTGCGAGGCCGTCATGAGTGTATGAGCGGTATTGTGTTGTGTAACACCGCTCAGTGTCTACGCGAACCGCCGCCCGCGCAGCGCGTTCGCGTGTGAGTTTAGGCGCCTGTGTAGAGGTGAGTGTCTGTGGTATGTTAACGTAGCGTGCCTATATTAACTTAGAACACGCTACGTAACAGATGCATGATTAGGTAGTGTGAAGTATCTTTGATTCGAGTAAGCTGCGTGTAGCCTGGATGCAGCTTACTCGGGCGTCCAGTCCGGTGAGATGGAGTCACTCGTCCGCTACCAGGTCGCGGGGCAGGGGTCTTGCGTCAGGGGGCCGCGTATGCCAGGGCGCTATCTGTTTGACGTGTGGCCAATCAGATGCGTCGGCACGCGCGGTCATCCCCTTCGCTAGGCGCCGCACAAACTCATCCAGGCTCTCTATCCGGAGATCCCGCTGGATGACATCATTCCTCACGAAGTGAGGAGCGTCTACTATGGACCGCAGCGCCAGACTCTGCTGCGCGCGGAGCATCTTTCGGCTCGACTCACTCGTGAGGGCGAACCAAGCGGGGGCGGCGTACGTCAATATTGGGCGGATGTACAACTTGTACACGCCCAATTTGACGCGCACCGGGATGCGGGATGAGAGCACTGGTCGAAGGAGGTTGCGGGCGACCCTACCTTGCGCGGCGACCTTGCGGACATGTGACCCCATCGTGAGCCGACGGTCGATAGTCACACCCAAGTACTTGACCTGGGGCGACCACTCGACGTCGGGTCCTTGCAGCTGCAGGGGTGGCGGGAGGGGCGCGGCTCCGGTAACCATCGCCTGCGTCTTACCCACGTTAACAGACAGCCGCCATTTCGACAGCCAGTCTGGCAGCAGGTCCAGCGCGCGCTGCATCTTGACGGCCGCGTACTTCGCGTTTAGCGAGGTGGTAATGTACGCGGCGTCGTCGGCGTACAGCGCGAGCATGGCGTCGGCTGTTTTGGGGATGTCATCGGTGTAACATGAGTAACACGCAGGCGAGACGCAGCTGCCTTGCGGTACACCCGCCAGCACCGGCCGGGCGCCGGACAGCGCCCCGTCGACCACCACCCTAAAACTCCTGTGGGACAGAAAGGAAGAGACCACCCTGACTACGCGACGGGGCGCGTCGGACTGGGCGAGCTTGTAAATCAGCCCTTCGTGCCAGACTCGGTCGAAGGCCTTCTCCATATCTAGGAACACTGCCACGGAGTACTCCTTCTTATTCATCGCGGCTGCGAGATGGTGGAGCACCCGTGACAGCTGGAGCGTCGTGCTGTGTTCCGCCCGAAACCCAAACTGTTCGGGACGCGGCACGATGTGTGGTTGGAGATGTCGCAGCAGGAGTGCTTCGAACACCTTGGAGACTGTCGACAGGAGGGTGATCGGCCGATATCTCTCCGGCTTCAGAATGTTTTTGCCCGCCTTGGGCAGCATCACGACGCGCCCCTCCTTCCACGAGGCGGGGAAGGTCCCGGTGCGCAGTATCGCCGTGTACAGGCGCGCCAGCGTCGCTACCATACGGTACGGCAGGTGGCGCAGCGCTGTATTTGTGACACCGTCCGCACCGGGGGCCTTCCTAGGCTTCGTTCTTAGGATGGCGCGTCTGACTGCGCCAGGCGAGAAGAAAACAGGGTCTTCCTCGGGAGCTATCGGCGTGGCGAAGTAGTCTCCGAGGTGCTGCTCGACTGCTGCGACATGGTCGGTGTCCCCAGTCGGGTTCGGTTGGAACTGACGCTCCAGGTGTTCGGCGAAGACCTCCGCCCGGTCCTCCGCTACATACTTGAGCGCCCCGTCGCTGTTCTGTAGTGGGCGCACCGGGGCTGGGGTATTCTTCAGTTGGCCGCACAACTTGTGTAGAGACGGCTAACTGTCCGTGGTGGCGTCTATTCTGTCCTCCCAGCCCGCGGCGGTGTGTGCCTGAAGCTCGGCCTTCACCTTCTCCGCGAGACGGTTGAGATGTGTCTTGAGTGCCGGATCTCTGAGTTGTTGCCACTGCTTGCGTATGCGCCTCTTCGCGGCGATCATTGCATTGATATGCGCTGGCAGGGGCGGCAATAGCACTCTCCCCTGCTGCGTGCTAGTCGCCGTTTGTAAGGCGCTATTTATGCAAGCAGTGACGTCATCCGCCGTCTGGTCCACGTCCGCGGAGGTGACGATAGGCCGAGTCGGCGTGGTGGTCTCTACCTTTTCCGTAAAAGCCTTCCAATCTGTCCTGCGACGTGGCGCTATGGGCTTCAGTCGGGTCGGCACACCCGATAGGACGACGAGTACAGGTTGATGGTCCGACTGTAACTCGTCGTCAATCACTTGTTGTGTGATCTGGCAGCTAAGCCCTCGGTGGACTACGATGTCCAGCACGTCGGGCATGTGTGTAATGGTGGACGGGTAATGTGTCGGTGTCTCAGGGCCGGACACCGTGTACCCGAAGGCTTCCGCGTCCGCGAAGAGCCGTCTCCCCCCGGTATTCATTGTGAATGAATTCCACGCTGGGTGTTTACAATTAAAGTCCCCGGCGAGGATAGTCGCCTTATTTGTGTCAAGTAGCGCCCGCAGTTCTAAGTGATCTAAATGAACCGCGGGCGGCTTGTAGCAGCTGTATAGCTGTATGTCCTCGCCGGCTATACCCAGCTGAACACCCAGCGCGTAGAAAGAGTTAATCGACGGCGGGGGGATTTCCTGGTGGACGACTCTTCGTCTCACAATCACTGCCAGACCACGGTAGATCATGTGCGCCGACCTTTCGTCCTTCCTGTAGACGAGGAAACCCGGGACCCTAATCCTATCCCCGGGTCCCAGGAGCGTCTCGCTTATGAGCGCCACGTCGATTTGTTGTTCCCGAAGGAGATGGCGGAGGGGGGCGACCTTGTCCCTAAGGCCGCGGGCATTCCAGTGGATCACCCTTAACGACCTATCCATGGTACAGGGTGAGCAGCGTCGCTAGGCCGTCAAGGATGACTGTCTCTACATCCTGACCCTGCCTTATAGCCTTGATAAGATCCATCAATAGCTTGATGGCGCAGGCTGTAAATTCTGACTTGGTTGTGGTGGCGCCGACGGCGCCACGCCTGGTGGTTCTCTGTGCAGACGTGGTGCGCTCCGCTTCTTTCGTTGGCGCTGTGCCGGCGCCGACAGTTGGCACCTTTGCTTTGTCTGTCTTGTTTATTTCAGCCTGCGCCCCGCTAGAGGCAGGGTCGGCCCTAGGGAGGTCCCCCTGGGTCGCTGGGGGCTTGGGCTTCTTTCCCTTTCCTTTGCCCCCGCGTGGCTTCTTCCTCCGCCCTGAGGAGGAGGCTTTCTGCCTGTCTGTGGGCCCGTTGGCTGCCGCCATCAGCGTCATGCCTTGGGCCTCTTCCGGCCTCTCTTCTTGCAGCCTCTCGGTGGCCCCTTGGGGCCGGCGTGTAGTGGTGGTGATGGCGGCAGTCCCCGCCCGCTTGTTTCGTATCTCGCTTTGGAATACGGGGCACTTGATGTTACACGCGGGGTGCGGGCCACCGCAATTGACGCAGGTGGCCGGCTCCTCCCGCGGGCGCGGGCAATCGCGCGCCGCGTGCTCGTCCCCGCATCTCACGCAAGCGAGCGGGCGGTGACACTGGTGCGAGCTGTGACAAAATTGCTGGCACCTGTGGCACTGAGCGGGCCCGCGCTTGCCCCGCCAGGCCTCTATTTTGACACCACGCATGTTACATGAACACGGTGGTGTCGTAGATGGCCCGGACGTCGGGCGTCTTCTTTAGGAGCGCGTGGAATACGCAACCGGGTCGTCCTAGTGCCGCCTTAATGTGGCGCACATACTCCGGTTGGTACCCCAGCGTCCGAAGCTCCTCCTCAATGTCCTTCGGGTCCGTGTCTGCCGGTAGGCCCCTGATGGCAATCTTCAAGCTTCGCTCCGCTGGCAGCGAGTACGCAAACCAGGACACGCCGGTGTCCTTTTCTAGGCTCGTTAGGTACCGTTGGACCAGCCGGTATTCGTCCTCCGTCTCAGGGGTGAAGCGCACTCCACGCCCGTATGGACGTGCGTGCGGCGGCCGGCCCAGCTTCGCACTGATGGCCCTGAAATGGGCGGCCCAGTTCGGTAGCTTCTCAACTACCAGCGGAGGAAAGCGTGGCTTCTTCTTTTGTCCCGGCTTCTGTTGGTTCGTCGTCGTCGACGTCGCAGCGGCGCCGGGAGCGGCGGCAGGGGGGGGGGGCTGTCTTGTCACTGGGGGCAGAGGGTAAAAGTTTCTGACTTACCCCCGCGGATGTTGATGGTGATGGCGATGCTGGGGGCGAGCGGCGCGCCGCGTCGGCAAAGGTAGGCGACGCTGGCGTAGCCCGGGCAGTGCCGCTTCGCCTCCGCTTCGGTGTCGCCGGAGCTCCTCCTTCGCCGCTGGGGTCTGGGTTCGAGCTGGAATTCGAAATCGAACTCCAGCGACGGTGTCGGCGATGCCGGCTACATCAGCATGCCGGCGGCGTCGGCGTTGGTTCCCCCGGTGGGCCGGCGTCCGGGTCGCGAGGTCGTATCCTGAGACACGTCGCCGCGACCGGACGCGGCCGAGCCCACTGAAGCCAGCGAAATGCTCGAACCCGCGCGGGATGAGCATGCCGACAGCATGGCGGGCGAGTCGCGTGCCGAGGCACGCGGGGGGGCCGGTGAGTCGGGCGCATTCTGCTTTGCTGGCCGCTCCCGCTCAGCCACCGCCGAACCCGCCAGCGAGAGGCGGGGTCCGGATGTGGCGGTGCGTGAAGCTGGCGCAGCTTGGGGCTTCGGCTCGGGCGGCGACGCAAAACGCGGCGGTGCAGCGGCTCGAGCAGGGGGTGCGCGGAGGCGCGCGGGCGGCGTGGGGGTGCGCGCGGGCGCAGCGGGGTACGCGTGCAGCGCGGCGGCGCGCGCGGGTGGCGCAGCGGAGCGCACATTTGCTGGCGCGCGGGCGGGCGGCGCTGCGGCGCGCGTATGATGCGCGCGGCCTGGGTGCGCGGCAGGCCCCGGGGCCTGTATGGGCACCGGGCGGAACGCGGCGGGGCGGAGGGGTACCGCGTGCTGTCGGCTCAGCGGCGGCGTCGGCGCAACGCGCGCAGGCGCCGACGACGTCAGTGCTCCGGCGGCTGCAGCGGCACTCGATCCCCCACCTCTTCTCTCCTCCTCTTCTCTGGGTGGTCCGGCCGGCGGCGCACCGGACGACGCGTCACCGATGTTCGGCATCGACGTCGTCCGGTCCAGCGCCGGGCGGAGCTCCTGGGCCCCGGCATCGCGGCCAAGGGAGCCGCGCTTGCCGGGTTTGGACATCTTTTTCACTTTTTGCTGCTAGCTTGTGTGGTGTGGTGGTCGCCGCGACCGCTACGGTGATTGCTCACCGAGCAGCACGGGGGGGGCTCCCCCTGTGTTTGCACAGGTGCCGGCTGGAACCCGTACAAACACAGAGAAAAACTGTTAAAACTTGCGGTCCGCGCGGGAACAGGGGAACTTTCACTTGTTATCGTTAAAGTCACTCTGATGACCAGCGTTGGTAATCGCGACGCCCCCGTAAGGGGGCGTGGCGAGCGGAACCGGGGCTTAGCCCCCCGGCCGCGGAAGCGATACGGTGGTCCGTAAAAACGGACCCCTCATTGTGGTTGCCTTAAGCGGCTGGTGGATGATTGGGCGTGTGTTAGTTACGCACGCCCATGTGAGTGGTTGCTATGCGTGTTTCTGTAGGCGCGCCGCGACGCTAATAGATAGCGTCGCTTTCTTCACGACACCTCGGCGGTCTGTCCCCGCCAGGTGAGACCCCTAGTTGCCTAGGGGAGGCCCGACGAGGACGACCAGCGGCGAAGGTGCCGACTCGACGCTCCTACAGATTAGGGTGTATGGCCCCCGTCCGCCCCGCTTCCAGAGCTAGCCGGTCGCGGTCCGGACTGCGAGGCCGTTATGTGTGTGTGAGCGGTATTGTATTGTGTTACACCGCTCAATGTCAACGCGAATCGCCGCCCGCACGGCGCATCCGCGTGTGAGTATAGGCGCCTGTGTAGAGGTGAGTGTCTGTATTTTGTTGACGTAACGTGCCTATATTAACTTAGAACACGTTACGCAACGGATGTTTGTTATTATTATGTAGAGTGCAGTTGTTTCGAGTAAGCCGCGTGTAACCTGTGTGCAGCTTACTCGGGCGTCCAGTCCGGTGCGATGGGGTCAATCGTCCGCTAACAGGTCGCGGGGCAGGGGTCTCGCGTCGGGGGGGCGCGCATGCCATGGCGCTATCTGCTTGACATGAGGCCAAGCAGATGCGTCGGCACGCGCGAACATTCCCTTCGCGAGGCGCCGCACAAACTCATCCAGGCTCTCAATCCCGAGGTCCCGGAGGATAACATCATTCCTCACGCAGCGAGGAGCGTCAATGATTGTCCGCAGCGCAAGACTTTGTTGCGCGCGGAGCAGCTTTCGGCTCGACTCGCTCGTGAGGGCGAACCATGCCGGGGCGGCGTACGTCAAGATCGGGCGCACGTACAACTTGTACACGCCCATCTTGACGCGCGTCGGGAGGCGGGACGAGAGCACTGGTCTAAGGAGGTTGCGGGCGACCCTACCCTGTGCGGCAACGTTGCGGACGTGTGTCCCCATCGTGAGCCGACGGTCAATGGTGACCCCCAGGTACTTGGCCCGGGGTGACCACTCGACGTCGGCTCCTTGAAGTCTCAAGGGTGGTGGGAGGGGCGCGGAACCGGTGACGATCGCCTGCGTCTTACCCACGTTCACCGACAGCCGCCACTTCGACAGCCACTCGGGAAGTAAGTCGAGGGCGCGCTGCATCTTGACCGCCGCGTACTTCGCATTGAGCGAGGAAGTGATGTACGCGGCGTCGTCTGCGTACAGCGCGAGTGTCGCGTGTTCTGTGGTGGGGATGTCGTCGGTGTAACGTGAGTAACACGCCGGCGACACGCAGCTACCCTGCGGCACACCCGCTAGCACCGGGCGCGCGCCGGACAGCGCTCCGTCGACCACCACCCTGAATGTCCTGTGAAATAGAAAAGTAGAGACCACCTTTACAACGCGACGGGGCGCGTCTGACGTGGCCAGTTTGTAGATAAGGCCGTCGTGCCATACACGGTCGAAGGCCTTCTCCATGTCGAGGAATACTGCGACCGAATATTCCTTTTTATTCATTGCCGACGAGAGGTGGTGCAGTACCCTCGACAGCTGGAGCGTCGTGCTATGTTCCGCCCGAAACCCGAACTGTTCCGGCCGCGGCGCGATATGTGGCTGGAGATGTCGCAGCAGGAGTGCTTCGAACACCTTGGAGACTGTCGGCAGCAGCGTAATGGGCCGATAGCTCTCCGGCTTCAGTATGTTTTTCCCCGCCTTGGGCAGCATGATGACGCGCCCTTCCTTCCACGCGTCGGGAAACGCCCCCGTGCGCAGTATCCCCGTAAACAGGCGCGCCAGCGCCGCTACCGTACGGTACGGCAGGTGGCGCAGCACTGTGTTGGTGATACCGTCAGCACCGGGGGCCTTCCTGGGCTTGGTCCTCAGGATGGCGCGTCTGACTGCACTAGGCGAGAAAAATATAGGATCTTCTTCGGGAGCTATCGGCGTCGCGAAGTAGTCTCCTCGGTGTTTCTCGACTGCTGCGACATGTTCGATGTCGCTAGTCGGGTTCGGTTGGAACTGACGCTCCAGGTGCTCGGCGAAGACCTCCGCCCGGTCCTCCGCTACGTATTTGAGCGCCCCGTCGCTGTTTAGGAGCGGTCGCACCGGGGCTGGGGTGTTCGTTAGCTGGCGGCATAGTTTATGAACAGACGTCCAGCTGTCCGTCGCTGCGTCTATTCGTTCCTCCCAGCCCGCGGCGGTGTGGGCCTGTAACTCGGCCTTCACCTTCTCCGCGAGACGGTTGAGCTGCGTCTTCAACGTGGGGCATCTGAGTTGCTGCCACTGCTTGCGTAGGCGCCTCTTGACGGCGATCATCGCATTAATGTGCGCCGGCAGGGGCGGCAATAGCACTCTCCCCTGCGGCTGCGTGCTAGTCGCCGCTTCTAAGGCGCTTTGTATGCAAGCAGTGATGTCCCCGGCCGCCTGATTTACGTCCGCGGAGGTGACAATAGGCCGAGTCGGCGTGGTGGTCTCTACTTTTTCTACGAACTGAGTCCAGTCCGTGGATCGACGTGGCGCTATAGGCATCGTTCGGGTCGGCATACCCGATAGGACGACGAGTACGGGTTGGTGGTCCGACCGTAGCTCGTCGTCGATCACTTGTTGCGTGATCTGGCAGTGTAGCCCTCGGTGGACTACGATGTCCAGCACGTCCGGCATGCACCGTGCGGCGTCTGGGTAGTGTGTCGGCGTTTCTGGGCCGGACACCGTGTAGCCGAAGGCTTCCGCGTCCGTCTCTGATGACCACTTGGCCAATCCGACAATTTATTACATAAGTACTGCGGTGGTCATGTTTTGCCGGAGAATCTTAACACCGCGATTCACAAAAGTGACGTTACGGCACAACGCCATCTGTTATCCAATAGCGGTACCAAGCTAATGACAAATATTGACTTATGTATTACTTATTATTTAAACAGATTAGACATTCCGCCCACCATGGACGGCTCTGTCCATCAACCGTAGCATGACAATATAAACTTAAATTAATTATTGGTTGTTTGGCTATCAACTATACCGTAAGCTTAGGGCCTTATATCTACGATAAAAGTTCACAAAAAATAAACAACGGTAAAACAAGTTCATTAAAGTACATTCATAAACAGTGTATATTGTGTAAATAAAACTGTGAATAAATTTCATCAATAAGATGGTAAACAATAATACTAAGTGTTCACAGGTAAAATAATTAATTTGGATACAGGTCTTTTAATCTCGTTATTTTTACAGCGTAGGGTTACAACGCGAGTAATGTTGTCCAAACCTGTGTGTTTATTTGTAATAACCCCGTATAGCCATCTAGCGGGTGGAAAACCATCCTCCCTCACCAGAACCACGTGTCCAATCTCAGGTTCAGGCTTGCAATCGGTCCATTTATATCGATACTGCAATTGAGTTAAATACTCTAGTGACCATCTATCTACGCCAGAAATTTTGAAGTATTTTTTTGCGTAAGATGCCATCGCTTCAGATTACTAATGGATGAATTTTCGTAATTTGCATCAGGCAAAGTTACCAGAGGTTCACCCACGAGGAAGTGCCCAGGCGTCAAAGGACACAAGTCCTCTGGATTATTATAAAGCTGAGAGATCGGCCTCGAGTTAAGGCAGGCCTCAATTTGAGCCAGCACGGTTGACATTTCTTCAAATGTCAATGTGCTGGTGCATATAATTCTTTTCAAATGGTGCTTCGTGGACTTGACACCAGCCTCCCACAATCCTCCAAAGTTTGGAGCATGAAGTGCCAAGTCGTACCATTCATAGATAGGAAATCAGCTATTTCCGAAGCTACCATAGACCTTTCAGCGTTGAATAGTTGTCGCAATTCCCTTGCACTACCAACAAATGTGGTCCCATTATCACTCCACAAGTCCGATACTCGGCCCCGTCTGGCTACAAAGCGCTTAAAAGACGCAAAAAAACTCTGAGAAGTCACGTCACTGACAACCTCTAAATGGATAGCCCGAGTGGACATGCAAACAAACAAGCATATGTAACCCTTTGTGGAGTGATGACCACGACCTTTCGAGGTTCGGATGCTGATTGGACCTGCGTAATCTACACCACTGCATTGGAAGGGCTTCTGAGCAGACACCCTGGCCTTCGGTAATTGGCCCATCATTTGTTGGTGTGTTTGTGTTGAGTGTCGAATACAAGTTACACACTTATGAACATATTGCCTCACGGGAGTCCTTGCATTGAGTATCCAGTATTTGGATCTCAAGTAATTGAGCATCGATTGCGGCCCGCCATGCAAAGTTCTCTCGTGAGCCTCCGCAATTAAAAGATTGGTGAAGTGTGATTTATGAGGGATTAATATGGGGTGCTTCATGTTCTCATCAATAGAAGCACGGTGCAAGCGGCCGCCAACTCTTAAGATCCCGCTATCGTCAACAAAAGGACTCAACGAGGTAAGTCTACTATCCTTATTTAATTTACGTTTTTTTTTTACAGATTCTATTTCAACACTAAAGGACTGGAGTTGGCAGTGTTTGATACAGGTAAGTACAGCTTCATTTAATTCCTTTGTAGTTAGCCAATTAGTTATTTTATTTTTATTATGTTCAATGTTCTTCATTCGTAAAAATCTTCTACAGTAAGCTATGATTCTAATTAACCTACTTAACTTAGAAAATCTAGTAAATAGACTATCATCACATTCTACCGGAGTTGCATGACATTTTGTTTTTATCTTTCTTTCTTCTAGCGCAGTTACTACTCTATTATAGTTTATTTTTTCATTCTGTAACCATATTGGGCCTCTTTTCCAGAGTTTCATATCGTTACACTCAGAAGGGCTTGCTCCCCGAGATGCAATATCTGCTGGATTTTCCGACGACGAAACATGTGACCGCTGACTTCTATCCATAATAGTAAGTATTTCGGAAACACGATTCGCGATAAACGTTTTCCAGCGACTAGGGTGGCTGCTTAACCACGCTAATACGACGGATGAGTCTGTCCACGCATATAAGTGCTGTTTGGGAACTTCTAGAGTTGAAGCTACTTCCTGAAGAAGCTTTGCTAGTAAGACAGCTCCACAAACCTCTAATCGCGGGATTGATACCTGCTTAACAGGAGCAACCTTGGTTTTTGAAGTCACTAAGGTTGTGTGAATATGTCCATCTCTGTCAATGATGCGGACGTATACTACCGCGGCGTAAGCTACATTGGACGCATCTGAAAAGCCATGCAATTCAAGAATCTTGTTCTCCTTGTCAGAGTTGATCCAAGAGGCAACCGAAACTTAATAAGGTTGCAAAGGTTCTTCCGGAAGTCAAGCCACTCTGTCAGCAATTGTGCAGGTAGTTCTGCATCCCATCGATCCCAAACATCCATATTCGTTGAATAAACACCTTCGAAGTGATGATTGTCGGTGCAAACCATCCAAGGGGATCGAATAGTCACGCTTTGTCCGAAATAACCTTACGCTTTGTCACTGGAAAATCTAGATCATTAAGCTGAATAGTGTAAACGAACTCGTCATTGTCTTTGTCCTACGTTAAACTTAATATTTTTGAAAGTTCATCTGATTTTAGTTCAATGTTCCCTTGTGTTTGTGATATTTGTTCATCGTCTTCAATCAATCTTAATAATTCTTTGTTGTTACTAGCCCACTTTTGGAGCTGGAAACCTCCACGTTAAAGCAACTCCGATGTCTGCTTATATATTTCTACTCCTTCCTCTATGGTTTGACATCCCGTCATTAGGTCATCCATATAGAAGTCGGATACAACACGGTTTTTTGCTAAAGGAAATTGAGCACCTTCATCCTGAGCTAACTGCTGTAATGCTCTTACTGCTAGGTAAGGCGCCGATGATGTTCCGAACGTCACTCGCAAATGACGTAACACCTGAATTTCGTCATCTGGATTTTCACGCCATAATATACGCTAAAAATCTGTGTGATCATCGCATACTTTAATCTGTCTGTACATCTTGACGATGTCCGCTACCAGACAGAAAGGTTCACAACGCCAACGCATGATAATATGACGAAGCTCAGGTTGTAGAGGAGGCCCCACCATTAAATCATCATTAAGAGATACTCCGTTGCTACCTACACATGATGCATCAAATACGATGCGCAACTTCGTTGTATTTTTTTCGTTACGAATGACGGCATGATGAGGTAAGTACACAGAACCTTCATTTTCCCTATCTTGTACTATATCCATATGATTAAGAGCTATATACTTATTTATAACAGCTGAATACTGAGCCTTGAACTCGGGATTCCTTAGAAATCGCTTTTCTAAGATTAAAAATCGTTTAAGAGCAATGTCTTTATACCATATTTACAAGCTGGATCACTAGACCTGAAAGGCATATGTACAATATAGCGACCAGATTCGTCTCGTTTACTTGTGGCCTTAAATATATCTTCGCACTTCTGTTCTTCTGGGGTCAAATAAACCTTATTATAATCGCCCTTGGGCTCAGCTTCTAGTTCCCAGAATTTTTTAAGGAGTGTATTCTCATCTGTATGAGTAGAATGCAATGTGATTACGGTATTGTGGCATGTCTCGCTTTGGTTGATTTCACCTACTTGACCAGACAAGATCCATCCTAGTCTAGTATCTTGTGCTATGAGCCGACCAGATGGACCTCTGATTAAACCTTCTAACAAAATCTGACCATAAACTTCGGCACCTAAAAGCAAATCAATCTTGTTCGGAGTATCGAACGAAGGATCTGCTAAAGCCAAAGACGAGATTGTGTTCAAAACGTTTGCCACAACCTTCTTTTCTGGTAAAATAGTCGTTAGTTTCTTTAAAACATATGCTTTAACAGTGATAATAAAACTAGGGTCGACACGTGATTTAATTTTAATGAGAACCATTGAATTTAATGAAATCATTGAATGGCCTTGATCACCGCCTATACCTGATATTGAACCTTTAGTTGGTATTCTTTTGAGACCTACGAGCTGGACTGCGGACTCCATCACAAAGGAAGCCTGAGACCCCTGGTCTATCAGGGATCTTAATACTGTAGCAGTACCGCTCTTTGATTCTGCTTCAATTAGTGCAGTGGCCACTAATATTTGGCTATGACTATTAGCAAAACAACTTACAACATTAGTGGAATTACTCTGGGTTGAAGTGGTATCAGCAGAAACGCTGCTGTCTACAACTTGATCAGTTTTGTTACTATCACCAACTGATTTGGAGACATTTTTGAGATGAAGAAGACTATGATGCTTATTTTACATATATGACACTAATAACTCCTTAACTGCGCTGGATGATTCGGTTACAATATTCTTTTGACTCATAAAACGTTTAAGTAAAAAATTCGCTTAGTATTTTTATTATTATATCGATCCTCCAATTTTGTCCAACAGGTTGCATAATTACTACTAGTTATTAGAATGTGCCGTAAAAGACCTTCAGCTTCTCCAGACAAATGTGATTTCAAATAATGCAGTTTCTGAACATTGTCTAGTAGGCCATTGCTGTGGTAAGGATTTAAATAAATCTCTAAAACTAATCCACTCAGAATAACTTCCGGTAAACATAGGCAACTCAATCTTTGGCATTTTTACAGAACATATTTCTTTAGAACCCTTCGCAGAAGATTCAGGTATTTTACTTAAACTATCCGAACATACAATTTTCTTCAATGTTTCCCTCAACTCTGCTTTATAATCAGTAAATAGTTCTTCCGTTGTCTCATAAACATTTTTTATGTTATAATCTGATTTCTCGAATTCAATAGACTTAACCGATGATACAATTTTTATATGAGTTTCAGAAAACGCTGACCAGTTAGCTTCAAAATTTTCTAATCTAGTTTCTATGTATGAACTAGTTACTCGTTCCTTAGGTGACTTCTTAAAGTTGGACCTTGCCTTACTAATAGTAGAATGCAAATTAAACTGTAAGTTACTTAAAGCTTCCATATCGAATAATAGTTAAAGTCTTTTAAATAAACTGTTCTGGAATGCTGTGTTAACTTCACGTAAAAATTCACAAGTCTTTGAACTTAAACTACAAAATCGGGCATAGGTTCCCCGTAGTTCTCTTTTATTGAAATTATTCTAAGTCCATGCACACGTTAAAGGTCAAATTGTTAATTAAAATTGTCTAAGTTAATAAGGTCTAAATTTGCCTTTAATGGTTAAGTCTCAATGTATTAATTTAGTCACTTTGATATTTTAAAGTACTCACAGTTTATCTTCGTATCACATTACTTCACTGTCACTCACTTTTACGTAGCTCGTCGTAATGATATGCGGGATTCTCTCCCCCCGCACCGCAGCTGCTGCTCACGCCAACACGAACTGTTTGGTAGCACCAGCGCTGACCGTTGTGTACCACTTGTACATATACGCTGAACCTTGTACGATCCGCCGATACTGCTACCCACTGGCCGCGCTGACGTCACACTCGCAGCAGGTTGACTATTCAACCTGACTCCACCACAATAAAGACAATGCACAGCAATCCTTCTTCCGGTTCCGAAGGACTACTTGTACAACGTCCCAAAAATATCTCGCCGAGAAATAAAACAAGGGTGTCCAGAGTAAGACAATTTATCCATTGGGAAATCGCAACGCCCCCGCAAGGGGGCGTGGCGAGCGGTGCCAGGGCGTTATGACCCCCGGCCGCGGCGTCATGTATGGGACCCGTGAATACGGGCCCCTCTTTTGGTGCGCAAAAAAGGCTGTTGAGCTGCTTGGGCGCGCATTGTAACGCGCGCCCATGTGAGTTATTGCTATATGTTTTTCTGTAGGCGCGCCACGGCGCTAATACATAGCGCCGCTTTCTTCACGACACCTCGGCGGTCAGTCCCCGCCAGGTGAGACCCCTGGTTACCCGGAGGAGGCCCGGCGAGGACGACCAGCGGCAGAGGTGTCGACTCGACGCTCCTACAGAATTAGGAGTTCGACCCCCGCCCGCCCCACTTCCAGAGCTAGCCTGTTACGGTCCGGGCTAAGGAGTCGTCGTGATTGTGTGAGCGGTATTGTAGTGTGTGTAACACCGCTCAGTGTCTACGCGAGTCGCCGCCGGCGCGGCGTCTACGCGTGTGAGTATGGTCGCATGTATAGACGTGAGTGTCTGTAGTACGCTGACGTAGCGTGCCTATATTAATTTAGAACACGCTACGCAACGGATGCGTGTAGGTAATGTAGAGTTCAGTTGAGTCGAGTAAGCTGCGTGTAACCTGTGTGCAGCTTACTCGGGAGTCCAGTCCGGTGGATGGGGTCAGTTGTCCGCTAACAGGTCGCGGGGCAGGAGTCTCGCGTCGGGGGGGGCGCGCATGCCAGGGCGGTATCTGCTTGACGTGGGGCCAAGCAGATGCGTCGGCACGCGCGAACATTCCCGTCGCCAGGCGCCCCACAAACTCATCCAGGCTCTCAATCCCGAGGTCCCGGACAATGACATCGTTCCTCACGAAACGAGGAGCGTCTACAATGGTCCGCAAAGCCTGGTTCTGTTGCGTGCGGAGTAGCTTTCGGCTCGACTCGCTCGTGAGGGCGAACCATGCCGGGGCGGCGTACGTCAAGTTTGGGCGCACGTACGCTTTGGACACGCCCAACTTGATGCGCGCCGGGTTGCGGGACGAGATCACTGGGCGGAGCAGGTTGCGGGCGACCCTACCCTGCGCGACGACCTTGCGGACATGTGGCCCCATCGTGAGCCGACGGTCGATGGTCACACCCAAGTACTTGACCCGGGGTGACCAATCGATGTCGACTCCTTGTAGCTTCAAGGTCCTTTTTTTTTTTTTTTCCTAATTGGCAGCTCGTAGTTGTGACCACTAAGGTCCTGGCTACTTAACCGGGCAAACCTGTGGGTGCCTTAAGCTACTAACTTAATGCCTCCAGCCAGGGGCGAAAAATACTTAAAAATTAGGTGACCGCACGCTAAGGGCACCCCCTGTGGGGTACGAACCTCGGCTTAGGGCGTCACTGAGGGGAGGGCAGCAAGATGGGACAGGCTGGATCTAAATTATATTATTATTAACTGGGGAATTTAAAACTACAGGCTCAGCTACGGCGCGGGCTGGCGCGTCGTCGAGCAAGGGTCGGGGGGGGGGGGGACAATTACGTCGGGGGCGTCGCGTAGGACCTCGGCGGCGAAGTCGGAACGATGGCGGTCTGTTTTTGTGTACTGTACTGGTGGCCCTACTGCTCTCCTGGAGGAGGGTTATGGGGTCATCGGGGTCGGATAGGGCATGCCTTGGACGGCGGGTACGACTAATGCGGGAGGGGGCATATCTGGCAGCCTCGACAACCAGAGGGTTGCGATGTGAGGCCGCGGAGTCGAAGAAGCGCTTGGAAATGCGCTTCATGAACTGACGGATAGTGGGGATTTTAAGGTCGAGATGGAGGATCTCGTTCCGAACGAACCAAGGGGAGCCGGTTGCCCTACGGAGGAACCGGTTTTGGAGGGTCTGCATCCTATGGATGTGGTGGGGTTTCGAGTGTGCGAAAACCACGCTCGCGTAAGTCATGATTGGTCGAATGCACGGTGTGTAAATGCGTAATTTGCACTTGAGTGACAATTTGCTGCGTGCATTCAATAGGGAGTGGAGTCTACCGAGAGCGAAAGCGGCGCGCGAACGCGCCTGCTTTATGTGCTCACCGAAAGAGAGTCTATGGTCCAGAGTGACACCCAAGTATTTGGCTCGCTTCTCCCAAGGGATAGGCTTGCCGAACATGGTGATCGGACGGGGAGGGGTGGGGTTGAGTCTCGGTTTCGAAAATAGAACCGCTTGACTCTTATCGGGATTGACTTCGATTCTCCACTTCCTAAACCAGTCACTGAGTTGGTTGACTGTGGTTTGGAGAGTGCGAGATATCGCGTCGGGGCTTACGCCGGTGTAGTAAATGGCCGTATCGTCTGCGAACAGAGCCAACTGAGCCCTTTTACTTTTGGGGATATCGCGAAAAGCGTGAAAATGAAAGGGGCGAGCACGGAGCCCTGAGGGACTCCGGCGCGAATGGGACGGGGGGAGGATAGCGCTCCTTCGATGTGGAATCGGAAGGTGCGGTTCGACAAAAAGTCTCGCAGGATGAGCACGAGACGATCTGGCACTTTAAGTTGGTATAGCTTATATAATAAGCCATTGTGCCAGACTTTGTCGAACGCTTTCGCTATATCAAAGAAAACAGCACCCGTCAACGAACCACGTTGGAAGCCAACGCTTATGTGTTCGACGATACGGTGGACCTGTTGGACGCACGAGTGTTGGGGTCTGGAAACCGAACTGCTCGTTGGGAATGAGACCTTTCGTCTCGGCATAGTCTCTGAGACGCTTATAAATAAGCCTCTCATAGATTTTGCCAATGACATTGAGGAGACTGATGGGGTGGTAGCTGGAGGGAGCGGATTTAGGCTTGCCCAGCTTGGGAATGCCGATGACAGTGGCCTGTTTCCACGCTTGGGGGAAGATGTTATTGCTCATGGCACCATTGAAGATGGTGGTCATTAGCATGATCAGGTGGGCAGGGAAAAGTTGGAACACCTTATTGGTCATTCCATCAGAACCGGAGGCTTTACGGGGCTTAAGGCCCTTTATGAGCTCTTGCACTTCGTCGGGGGTGACGGGAGGCAGAGGGCACTCGGGGTCTTCTACGGGGGGGAGGGAGGCTCTCCTTTCGACTTCGGCGTCGACCTCAGAGAGGTGAGCTTGGTCTACAGGTTGAGAGCTGGGCGAACATTGGGCCTCAAGACTGTCGGCTAGGCACTCGGCCTTGTTGACATCATCGAAAGCGATGGTATTGTCTGGGCGGATCAAGGGGGGCATAGGGGCTACTTCTCGGGATTTGAGTTTCCTCTGAAGCTCCCAGAATGCTAGGTGGGTAGGCTCTAGTTCGCTCAGCAACTTATCCCAGCCCGTTTCCCGATGCTCCCCTACACGTGTCCTTACAGCTCGCTGTAAGTAGCGCATATGGGCTCGGTTCGCGTCGCAGGGAAAGTTGCTGTACGCATGGACAGCCGCGTTCTTCTCAGTCATCAGTTCACGTACATCGTCCGGCAACTTCCAGCGACGGTCGTCCGTCGCTGGAACTTCCCTTGATCAATCGTTCAGGACTGATTGTACGTGTCCAGTGAATGAGTCGATCGCAGCCGTCGTGTCAGCGATAGAGTCGAAGAGGTCGAGGATGGAGTCTAGGTGGGGGGACGTGTTGGATTTCAGGCGTTCGCTTACTTTCCTCCAGTCCGTTACCACTTTTGTGGATGGGGGGTTGGTCGGGGTCGGGGAGGCCTACGCGAGGGGCTAGCTTAAGCACAACTGGTCGGTGGTCAGATGATAGTTCGTGTATCACCTCTATTGAATCCAACCGTAGGTTGATATTCTTTAAAAGTGATACATCGAGCACGTCAGGGGTATGGTCAACCGAGTGGGGGAAATGAGTGGGAGTCATCGGGGCGATGACATCGAAATTTAGAGGGGTACAGAGGTCGAACAAGTGTCTCCCTCGGGTAGAGATTCTGGTACTATTCCAGGCGTGATGTTTGGCGTTGAGATCCCCCGCTATGATAACGGAGTCACTCAGGCCGAGGAGTAAGGTCAGGTCGTCAGTCAAGAGTTGGAAGTTCTCTGATTGGTTCGTAGGGGGGAGGTAGACCGATACCAAGGTGATCGGTTGGTGGCCTGTCATGCCTAACCGGCAAATGGAGACTTCTAGTCGTGAGAGGGGGGGCGGGTCCAAGGGGATGCAGTAGAGGGATTTTCTGTAGTAAATGAGGGTGCCACCCTTGTGACACCGAGTCCTGTCGTTTCGAACAACCCGATAGTTCGCTATCGACGGCGTTCGCATGTGGGGTTTTAGAAATGTCTCCTGTACGAGGAGGACATCGATCTGGTGGTCGCGGAGGAAGGTACCGATTTCGTCGCGCTGACCTTGGATGCCATTGGCATTGAAATGACACACCTCGTGCTCTGAGGAGCTTAGTGAGTTCCCTATAATCGTTAGATTTAGAGACCTGGACCTTAAGGCCCTGCTCGGTTGAACGGGCACTGGTGAAACCGATCCTGAGATCGACGCACCATTTGGACACTTCAGTCCATTTGGATTTGTCTTGGATGAAGACAGGGGGGGGGTGGGGGTCTTTTTGGGGTTGCTTTCTAGGAAAGCATTGAGAGCCAGGGGGGGGCTTAACCCGGGGGGGGGGGGCGGTCGTGATGGCGACGACGGGGGTCGGAGTCGCAAGGGTGGGCGGGGGAGTGACCGATTGGTCCCTTAGTTTATTTGCCTGTGAAGAGGCGAAGTTCTTCTTCCTTTTGGAGGACGAGGTGACGGTCTGGAAACCGTCATCCTCGGAGGAGGAGTTGGTGAGGGTTTCCGAGCCGGAGGAGTACGGGGAGACGGGGCATCTAGTTGTGGTCCGTTGATCGGTTTCCATCGGTACGGGGGGGAGGGGGGCGGTTTGCACCGGGGGGGGGGGGGGGGCTCTAGTGCATCGCTAAAGTTAGCGATAGCGGCAGAGTTGTCGGGAGGACAGGGGGTGGGGGGCTGCAAAGCAGCGAACTTGGCGCCATATTTGGCGAGGAACTCGGGGTCCTTAAGGAGGACCTCCATAAAGAAGGTCGCGATTAAGGCATCCCCCATGGTTGGGGGGGTGCGGGGCTATTTACTTGGGGGGGATGGTGGAATATAAGATTCCGGCCTAATTTCCCTATGCCTAACTCCCCGGGTGGGTGTTCCCGGGGATGAGTTACCCTCCCTGTCGGGTATAGACAGGGAGGTGAGTACCTATGGTGAGCCTTAAGCTTGTAAACCCGTCGCCAGTCTTATTGTGCAAACGGGGCCCTGACAGTCTAGCGCGAAGGGTGTAGACACACCCTAGAGACACTAGGTGAGTAGCTGTGAAAGGAAAACTGTCACCAGAGCCGACTAGGAGATCCCCCAAGGCCGGTTAGCTCTGGGACCCGTCCAACTGACTGCCTCGCCCTGAAAGGGTTCGGCGGGTGTGTTGGGACAACACCCCACTCGGATCGTTAACACCGCTAGGTATCCACCGAGGACCACGAAACTGTGGTTTTGCCCAGAAGGGGCCTAATGAAGCTACTCACACTCGCGCAGTTAAAGAAATAACACTTTGCCTTGAAAAAGGCAGTTTTTAATTGATCACTTGATACGACCAATTAATTAAATAAATTTAATTAATTGATCGACGATCGGATGCAGCCGGGGCGGCTACGAGGGCACTACGAGGTTCGCAGCGAGAAGAATTAAACTTCGACAGAAATCGAGAACGGGAGAGTGCTCGCACACAATCGTTCGCGACCGATGCCAAGAGTCTAATGTAAAACAAAAAAAAAAAAGTGCTTCAAGGTCCACACAATTTATAACATAAGCACTGCGGTGGTCATGTTTTGCCGGAGAATCTTAACACCGCGATTCACAAAAGTGACGTTACGGCACAACGCCATCTGTTATCCAATAGCGGTACCAAGCTAATGACAAATATTGACCATGTATTACTTATTATTTAAACAGATTAGCCAGTAGTATTTGTTCTTAAGCAATTTTTTATTACGAGTGAACTGGACGTAGTCACATTTACTAATATTTAAAATCATATTATTTACTTCGCACCAGTCAACGAGTCTGTTGATGTCGTCCTGTAGCATTTTAGAGTCTAAGTTACTCTGAATTGGCTTCATAATCTTTAAATCGTCCGCAAACAAATAAAAATGGGAGTGTTTTAAGCACTCAGTTATGTCATTAATGAAAACATTAAAAAGAATCGGCCCCAAATGCGAACCTTGCGGGATTCCAGAGGTTGCTAGATAGTATTCAGAGAAATGACCGTTCACTACCACTTTTGGCTCTCCCCTTCTAAATAAGATTTATACCACCCTATCAGCGTTCCACCCACACCCAGTTGAGCCAATTTATTAATAAGAAGGCAGTGATCTACTGCACTACAGCGACTATACCGCAAGGGGGGACAAATGGACCGAGGCTACGGTGGTTAAAAAGACTGGCCCTGTATCATACAAAGTCAAGGTGGGGGATGAAGTAGAATGGCGTCGCCATGCCGACCAAATTATCCCTATAAATAGTAATAAAAATAGGTACTCGTTATCTCGAATGAGGGGGCCAGGGGTAGCCGGAGACAAGGAAAGTCTAAGTCTTAACTTAAGACGTTCAGTCGAAAAGGAATGCGATGATGATTTGTTTGAGGATGCATCGGGCGGTGACTGTGAGGTTGCGAATGCGCCGGCAGCAACACAACCGGCACCAAAGGCTGAGTTAGACAAGCGGTCGCTTATACCAGAACCGACACCGCCTGGTGTATCGGCTCGAGCACTGCGTGCCTACAATCGAGCTAAACGTTTCATAAATTCAGATTAGATTACAAATAAGTTTACATAACTTTAATTTAGCTTAAGTTACTTTAGTTTACATCTAACATAACAATACTTATACTATGTATCCTTAGTTTAAAATAACTGTCTTGTAAGCTTAGTGAGGAGAGATGTGACGACCGAAGGATGATTATATTAGATTAGTATAAACAGTGTCGGGTACTGTTACCCGAATAAACAGTTTGTCGCTAACCACCGCCTTTTATTGACGTCCCAAATAATATTGTTCTCATATTTCAAGATTCATCGAGATTTTTATCATTTTTTTTCCATGAATGGTCACATAATTTAATATTCTTACCTTTTCTGTGCATTAGGACAGTAGGTATTCCCAATCTTTTTAGCCGGGCTGAAGTGACCGCAAATGTAATTCCGTGAAAAATGGCCCGGGTAGTTAAAATTTATGAATTACGCAGGTTGTTTTAAAAGAATTTGTGCATATTGCACATATTGAACAAAACATGTATTCCAAGAATTATAACTGCCCTATCTTTCTTAGTTTTTTTTTTTTAAACGCAGTTCAAAGTCGGGCTTGCGGTTGTAGCGGTATCAACATCGCCACATGCGTGCTACACGTCATACTGACGTCTCGCAAATCCTGCATCGCGCAAGCAGAGTTTACCGCGCGACTAGCATATATACAAACGTCCCGACATCAACCGTCGGGCAGTTGTCCACCAGACACAACACCCGTCTGGTAGGAGGATCCTCCCTTTTCTATAGAGTATGAGTTAACTTTACACCCTGTTACTCATACCTCTATACGGTATATTTTCTAAATTCGTTCATGGTTTAAGGGCTCCTATTTAACTTTCTAGTAACCATCTGCATCAAATATGAATTTTATAAGATTCTACAATTATTATAGATGAAAAAAAAAATGTTGCCAGTTTTGTTATCTTTAAAAGAAATTATTGACGTTTGAAGTTTGAGCAACGACGAATTTAAGGTAAAATTTTAAAAAAAATGCATGTGGCCTGGGTCTTGTTATTGGGTCTAAACACGTAGCAGACGGCCCCACAAATCCGCCATTTTCGTATGTTCAACCGTCTGCCTAACACCCTGTATATTGATTGAGGTTAAATGATTATAACAAGAAAATATTAACGTAACTGCCTAAAATAGTTCAGTGTCACAGTGACATTCTCATGAGATCCTACGGATGGTCAAATGATTTAGAATATAATAGAATACTCTTTATTGTGCACACCATCAAAATTACAGGTATACATTACTAATTATTTTCTGTTATTTTACATTGTGTACCTTAACTTAAATTAAATAAATGTATTGTCTTTCTTTCTGTGATTAGAATTTTCATTTTCTTCCGGAAATATTTATGATTTTTCTTCATCCTGGGTTTGTCAGACTATGTTGGACTAAAAGCACACGGACTTTTGTCCTACTACCTCCTACCAAGGGGCAATAATAATATTATGATACCAGCCTGTTATTTTCTCACTGCAAAGCAAAGGCCTCTTCTTATACAGAAAAGGCATGAGCATTCATCACCACGCTTGCTCAAAGCGGATTGGCGATTTATTCATATTTAAAGACCAGATTTTCTCACGATATTTTGCTTCACCGATGTCAGTGTTGTCCAAGATAATCTTAGAAAGACATAAGAATTGAAAGCCACATTTTCAGTACCTACCGATCGATACGTTCGTTTGCCTATTCATCTAACATCCGGCAGATGTTCAGGTGGGCCATACTATTGATGCAGTTCTTGACTCGAAAGTATGCTCCAAGTAACTATTATTAACCTGGAACACTAACTTGGAATGGATTTAATGCAAAAAGACGAACTCCTGGAATTGGATGGCAAGGGCTTTTTTTACCCGACTACTGCAAAGTCAAAGGAGGGTCATGATTTTGCTTACAATATTTTATTGCTCATCTAAAAAACCATTCACATCTGTTACAAATTATGATGCAAGTACTAAAATTGGGGTGATATCGCAATCCCCACATTATGAATCATATGAAAACTAAGTAATAAATACAAGGAAGCGACTCCATAATCAGTCTGTAAGTAATTCCCATTGTTATTATTCACTAAGGCAATTAATGTCGACGCTTTGCAAAAATAGCTAGCCGTTGGTTTTCGTTAATTAAAATTCCACATGTCTGCGGAATCGAATTTACAGGGTCACAAGGTCTTTCATTCAAAACAGTGACACGATTACTTTATCATTAAATAGTTTTAAATAACTTATCTACGAGTACTATGTCTGTAGCTGTATTCTCCGAAGAGTTTAGACGAAGGTACTTTTAGGTACGTTTTGTTTTATCATGTTTTAGATATCCCCCATCACGTCCGCGGAGTTTTACTGTCTAATTTAATTTGACCTTGTATAACGATGGTACACCAGCATTTTGCTATTTATGTTATAAGTTCAATGTTAATAGGAGGCGAGCCTGGTGTCACGGCCGGGCACAAATAAAGACTCAGCAAACTGCGGTGTGCTACTGAAAACCTGATAGAAAAACCCAACAACTCTGGATCCCAACCGGAATCGAACCCAGGACCCCATGCACCGCTCAGCAATCGCGCTTGCGACCACTGATCTAACGAGGCGGTCTACTACTACAAATTATATGTATGTTTTATTGTATACTCAGTAAATAATATATTTATTGTATACCTAAGCTGTATTTACCTTCCCTTTCTGCCGAGCCTAAACTTGTTCTAGAATGCTAAGAAAATATTTACCTACGTGCAATGGACAAAAGTTAACCATGCTCAGTTTAGAAAATATTTCTGCGGAAGCGCACCTAGTGACTGATCACACCCCTTCCTGGTTTCATCCAATTACAGACAGTATGCATTTGTGTGAGCACAGGACGTGTAACAAAAGATAACAACAGACATTAGCTAGGACCAATTTGCATCTTGCTAATATTGTTGACGCTTCTCATTCCTATCGAAATTTCATTTTAAGACCAGTTTATTTCTATCGGACTGATTTCCTGCCTAACTGTGACTTCTGCTTATTATACAATAAGCCTTCAATCACAGTCCGGTGTATACCGGACTGTGATTACCTCTGTGTGAAGGCCTATTTTTGACCCTTGCTCGTATACTGGACTATGTGTGTGTATTGTGCCTACTGTGGGCTGTGACTAACTTTGTCGTTAACCATGACTACCTGAAACCTGATTCAAGAAGAAAGAAATCAAATTATTGTCTTGAATAGACAAAGGTTGAATATATCCCAAATTGAGGTGGAATTGAACCTTAAGGTAAGTTATATGTTTTTTTGTATTCAGATAGAGAGTGATATTAATAAATAAAGTGCTTGTAATAAACTGGGTGTTTGGCGCATGGACCAACACAATATTTTGGGGATTGTGGGGGTTATTTGTGAGGTTTCACCCAAGACATGTTCTAAGTGTCACGGTAATTGAGATATGTTTTTTTTATTGTTTCTTAACACGCTTTTAATAGCTTGCTCTTTACGTGTATAACCAGATGTATGAATGTAAACGAGGTGAAAGGAGTATGTAAGGATCGTAGTAGGTGGCGTTCTGTAGTTAGGAAGAAGTCGTGAATTTATGTATGTATGTATGTTTGTTTATAACTGAAGTATTTGAGATAACACGTTGTACAATCAAGAGGAAGTAAAACACAGGCTTTGTCCAATGGTGCATGTATTCGGAATGACAGACAATTTGACACAAGCGTTTACATCGAGCCGGATGTGGTTCCGGAGAATAATACAGTGTCGTTGATCTATTAATTGTAAAGGTGAAAACACACCACATACATTACACCTCCCCACTTAATTAACAGTTAATTAGAATAAACATTGGACAACTTATAACTATTCACATACCCCAATTAACATAACACTTTTGCTAATTATGGTTGAGTAAATGAATTTAAATAAAACAACTTAAGTAAACAATGAATTGATATAAACTTGAGTGCAATGTGAAAGTATTGCAACTTAAAGCGTTATACACACATCAACACAGTCTAGGTATATTTCATACTCAATTAAATAACTCGAAAAGTACTGGCCGCATTGGAATCTTTTATAAACCGATTTGTTTGTAATTTATCTCAGACTACGTCCAAATTCAAATTTTTGAAAATTCTTTTGTTTCGGTGGTATAAAAATGTCTTGATGTGTAGGTGAGGGAATTTTCATTTGTGCGAAATTTAGAAAACAATACGAATTACGGTTAGTTACAGTTTTTTTTTCATTTTTAAACGAAAGATGAAAGTTAAAATTGAGGTATTGTAGCCATGCAATGCCAACATTTGACGAGGGCGGAGATGTTACCAGCTGTGGGAATGCTGGAAGCTGGGTCTGTTCAGCGTAATGTTGCTGAGGCCATAGGGACCCACCAAAATGTAATTTCAAGATTGTGGACACGCTATCGTGCCACAGGTGAAGTAGCGGAGAGGCACCGGGGGCCAAGTCGCATCACTACCCCCAGACAAGACCGATTTTTGCAAATTACTGCGCGAGCTCAACCAAATGCAACGGCGACTCAATTGGTCCAAAGGCTGCGAGTGGAACACCAAGTGCTTGTAATTGACCAAACTGTAAGAAGGCGACTGCATGAAAGCAATCTACGCTCTGGTAGACCACTCCGGGTCCCACCTTTACGGAGAGGCAATCGTGGACGACGATTAGAATGGGTTCGGAACCATGTGGACTGGGGCCGTGAGCAATGGTCCAATGTGCTGTTCACGGATGAATCCAGGTTCGGCTTCCATCCAGATTCACGACGGACGCGTGTTTGGCGAGTTCCTGGACGATGGAGCCGTCTTCACAACCCTCAGGAAGTTCACCCATACCAAGGAGGAACAATTATGGTTTTGGCAGGAATTCGTCTTAGAGGACGGACGGATCTCGTTTGGGTGCGGGGCAATATGACGGCAGAACGATACGTCCAACAGGTGCTGGGGCCCGTAATCTTGCCCCACAGAACACAAATGGGGCAAGATTTCCTGCTCATGCACGACAATGCCCGGGCACACACGGCGAGAACGGTAGCAGCTTGGTTACATACACACAATGTTAGGGCCTTCGACTGGCCTGCTCAATTGCCAGATCTAAATCCCATTGAGCATGCGTGGGATATGCTGCAAAGAAGAGCTCTGAAGGAAGTTCCTGAAAATCTGGCTACAGAAGATCAACTTTTTGCGCACCTCAGAAGGACATGGGACAATATTCCGCAGCAAGACATTGACAACCTTGTTCTGAGCATGCCGAATCGTTGCCGATGTTTTATGAACATCATGGGCGCTTTCTCAGACTACTAACTTCAAGTTTATAAACACAAATTAAATGATTTTTCTATTTTTTTCAGTTTTTACTCACAAATTAAAAGTTAATTCATATACGGTTTCCGTCTATGCTTAAATTTTTTTTCCATAAAATGCTGACATTTTAATCTAAGTACCTTAACCATTATTAAAAAATGGTAGAATATTAAATAACGTATCTTTTAAATATATACATGTCATATAAATAATTAACACATTGATAGTAATTCGCTTTTTTAAAAATATCCCTAGACCGTGTTGATGTGTGTAGTTCTATTAGACCATCGGTTCGTAATCGTTAGCCCTACGACGTTGTCTTGGGTTCGGAAGGGGCCAAGCAGCCTCTACCACTAACATGATCACGATTAATCAATCATTAATTGTAAATCTTACAACCGGTCTACGATTACGTCTGGGTCGATCCACCTGCGGTAGCGGTGGGAATGGTGATGGGTGTTCAGGTCTTTCTACGTTTAACATCCCAGGACCCTCACTCGTTGTTTTATCACTTAAATTTCCTGATTGTGAACTACGAACATCCACCGCCCTTCCTGTTGTCGGCATGACGTCCCCAACCTCCTGTGCTGGATTTGGTAAAGCAAGTTCCAAAGTGGTACCATCAGAACAAGCAAATTCTGAAAATCGGGATCTGCGTTTAATGTGATCTACATGTTTCCTTGTAAGCTGACCGTCACCGTTATCCAATATGTATTCACGCGTGCCTGCGCTAGCCTGTACTATACCCTTCAATCACTTATCACCCTTTGCGTAATTCCTAGTCCATACCGTATCTTGTGGAGCTAGCTCTCCAGTTACTCCTCCTGAATTTACTGTCTGCCGCTGTTGAGCCACCTGCACCCGGTCCAGTAATGCGCGGTCCATACGTAATAGATCTAATCGCGTTCATAATGACCGTCGTTGTAAGAACATGGCCGGTGTTTCTCCTGTCGTACTCTGAGCTGTGTTCCTATAACTAAGTAAAAATATTTGTAAAGCTGCATCAATGTCTTTGTTGTCTCTATAAGCTTTTTTATTAACTGTTTTACATAATTTTACCGCATTTTCCTCCGCGCCGTTCGAACTAGGATGATATGCTGGTGAAAACCATTGGCGAATACCGTTATTTGTCAAAAAGTCGCTAAACTCTTTACTCGTGAATGGAGGCCCTTGGTCGGAAACTAATTCTACTGGAAGGCCAAATCTAGCAAAGGTTGCACGTAAAATCTTAATCACTTGTGTTGCGTTGGTGCGCGACATTTCATACACTTCGAGCCACTTCGAAGTAGAATCGATTATAATCATGAATGTACTACCCCGATAGGATCTCATGAAATCCACGTGCAGCCGTCTCCATGGCTGCACCGTGTACGGCCAGGGTTGTGGTTCAGCTCGTGGTGGTGCAGCGCCTTCTATCGCACAAGTCTCGCAACTACGGCATAGTTGTTCTATGTAACTGTCAATGTTCGGCCACCATACGTAACTACATGCTACTGATTTTGTTTTTACGATTCCCATATGACTTGTATGCAATTGTGCCAGGACCGTTTTCCGTAACGATATCGGTATAATTATGCGATAGCCCCACATTAACGAACCACACTCTATATACAATTCGTTCCGCCTATGATAATATGGCTTCACTTGTTCATCCATAAATAATGACGGCCAACCCGACTGCACATAAAGTATAATTCTACTGAGTAGTGTATCAGTCGCTGTCTGCTTCCTAACCTCGTGACTAGTCACTGGTAAGAAATCTTCAACAAAGTTTAAATATGTGATCTCTGTACTATCGCTCGGTTGTTTACCCTGTGGTAGCCTTGATAAGGCATCAGCACAATTTTTCTTGGATGATACATATTCAATTTCATAATTGTAACCTGACAATAGAATCGCCCATCGTTGCAACCGCGATGCTGCCATCACCGGAATACCTACTTTTTTCCCGAAAATATAAGTTAATGGTTTATGATCTGTCCTTAGTGTGAACATACGACCGTATAGGTACTGATGAAACTTCCTTATACCGTAAACTATCGCGAGTGCTTCTCTGTCTATTTGTGAATAAGCACGCTCGGCCGCACTTAATGATCGCAATGCGTATGCTATCGGGCGCTCCCCGGCCGCAGTGATATGTGATATCACTGCGCCCACCCCTACGCTGCTCGCATCAGCAGTCAACACTAGAGTTAGGTCTGGTGTATAATGCATCAGTATCGCATCTGATGCTAATTGATGTTAACATGCTTGAATGCTTCCTCACATTCACTACACCAGTTGAAAGGTACTTCTACTCGGAGCTGCTTGTACAGCGGTGCAAGAGTTGTACTGACATTCTTAAGGAATTTCGCATAGTACATCGTCATACCTATGAAAGCTCTCAACTCAGATACATTTGTAGGAACGGGCGTGTTAATTATAGCCATAACCTTATTCGTACATGTTTGCACCCCATCTTTGCTAATAATGTGACCCAAATAACTTATTTTCTTTGCAAAAAAACTACATTTTTCCTTATTTACCTTGAGCCCATATGCTTGTAAACGATCAAAAACCTTGCATAAATTTTTAATATGTTCAGGAGAGGTAGTACCTGTTATGATGATATCATCTAAAAATACCCCAACACTAAGTAAATCAGCAAATAATTGTTCTAAAGACCTTGGAAAAATTGCTGGGCTGGATGCTAAACCACACACTAATCGATTAAACATGAACATACCTTTATGTGTATTTATAACGGTATATTTCTTTGATTCATCTAATTCAAATTGTACGTATGCTTGAAATAAGTCAATCTTACTTAAGTGTTCCCCCCCATGCAAACGAGCCAATAAATCTTCTACTCGCGGTAAAGGATAACGGTCATCTTCCAAAACCTTATTTAATGTTAACTTGTAATCAGCACAAATTCTGATAGTACCATTTTTTTTTACCACTGGCACGATCGGTGTGGCCCAATCCGAACGATACACAGGTGTGAGGATGCCATCCCGCACCAGCTGCTCCAGTGCATGGTCCACCGGCACGCGCAGCGCATACGCTAGCGGGCGTGCTCGCATGAACACCGGCCGCGCGCCGTCTTTCACATGGATGCTTACCGGACCACCAGTAAATCGACCCAGTCCTTCCTCGAACACCTTACAGTATCTGGAACTGAATTCAGACATATTGAACTCCTTCTGTTGTACATTATTTACTGACACTACCTCACTTTTTATACTAGGGAATAATATTTTTAATTCGGTCATCCACTGTCGACCAATTAATATAGTTTTACCTCCTCTAATGACATACAAATCTAATTTTCTACACTTACTTTTATATTCTACTTCTAGCTTTATAACCCCAATTGGTTTTACTAATTCCCCTGTATAATATCTTAACAAAATATTACTTGAGTTTATTTTTACGTCACTAAACATCTGTTTGTATGTTTCATAATTAATACAAGATATGGCACTTCCTGTGTCACACTCCATACTTAACTCCCTGTTGTGTACTTTCAATGTCACAAGTATTGGTGGACACTGTGTTAAAGATAAGTTATTAATTTTGACCATCCTTACCTCATCACATCGTTCACCATCTGATATGCTTGATGAGGCTTGAACTCCCTCCAAATGATGATGTCCTACTTCTAATGGACATACGCGGTGCAGATGTCCTTGTTTGTTGCAAACGCGACAAACATATCGCGTGAATTTACACCACGCGGTGTCATGCAGGCCTCCACAAGCGTTGCACTGTTGATCTTTTCGAGCACGTTCCCCTGGTGCTATCGTCGTTGCCGCCTCCTTGCCATGACGCGGTTTGCGCCAACCTGTAGGTAGTTGTCCGTTCCGCGCCCACGGGCGCCTTTCACTGCGCGTTCCCGATCCTGGGTGCTCCGTCCCGTCGCGGCCACCGCTTTTAGTCGACGCTACCACCGCCAAGCAGTCACTCACCGTGCTCGCCATATCCGTGGACTTTATGTTGCCCTCGACCACAGCTGCATTTCTCTCAGCCGTTTCCCTACTCATGGCCATACTGAAGGCTTTAGAATAGTCTAGCTTTTCCTCTGCGAATAATCGTTGCCGTATTACTTCGCTGCTTATACCACATACGAATTGATACCGAATACTCTCTTCCAGCCACGAACCAAAGTCACATGTTTTTGTCATTTTCTTGAGAATTGCCATATATTCGGCTATGCTTTACCCGTGTTTGTTTTCGTTGGTGAAATTTGTATCTCTCGGCTAATACACTCGGCTTTGGTTGTAGATTCTTCTCCATAATGGCGGTGATGTACTCGAACGATTTTGTACCCGGCTTGTCCGGTTTGCATAAATTGACCAATAGTTCGTAGCTCTCCGCCCCCATCAATGTGATTAACGTCGGCACTCTCAATTCCTTTTTCAAATCGTTGACCACGAAATAATTTTCCAGACGTTCCACATATAATGTCCAGTCATCCGCCACTCTGAATTCTCCAACTTTGCCGATGGTCATCTTGATATATTGTTTATTTACGCCCCACGTCGTTTAAACGCTGTTTTTTCTTTTTGTCCTCGTCGCCACTGAAGTATTTGAGATAACACGTCGTACAATCAAGAGGAAGTAAAACACAGGCTTTGTCCAATGGTGCATGTATTCGGAATGACAGACAATTTGACACAAGCGTTTACATCGAGCCGGATGTGGTTCCGGAGAATAATACAGTGTTGTTGATCTATTAATTGTAAAGGTGAAAACACACCACATACATTACAATAACGGAATCTTTTAACGTGATTCACCAACTTCAAGACGTCGAATTAAATTGAAACTTTGCACACTTATCTAGGACCGATAACAATAGCATAATTTAATAAGTTTTATGGGGTTAGCCGAACCAAAAAAAAAGGAAACTTAAAAAAAAACTAAAAACACGTTTTTATAGAAAACTAAACTAAAAGATAGAAAATATTTTTCAATCATTTTCAATTAAGAATAGTGTGATCAACACAAATAAGTGTGATTAAAGAAAAAAAAATAAAAAAAGCGTGGGGTGGTTTTTACTTTGGTTTTCTATTGAAGCATTTTTTTTAGTTTTTTTAAACTATTATTTTTTCGTTAAATAAACCGGAATCTCGCTTTTAAATCGTCATTACTTTTTTGTTTATTTTTATGATAGTACGAAATAACTTTTATTATACGACAGATAGTGCTAGTGCCACGATAAACATCGGCTCAACGTAATTTAATTGCTTAAAAATTGTAAATACACAGTTTATCGCAAAACAAACAGTTACATATCATAATCATTCTCTTCGAAACTATCAAGAACAGTGCATAAATTACTTCAAAACTATACACTGTGCAATCTAGTAAAGTTCGGTCTACCTAAAGAATAAGAATATGGCTATTAACTTTTCACAATAATATAAACAAACAGTGCAGTGCAATCTCGTGCATGCGCTTGCCAAGGACAGACATACGCAACTTTTACCGTGAGCGCTTTAATAACAGCTATTGTCGGGGCAATGACCTCGAATATTGTAAAATGTAGTGCGTGCAACATTGCAAAATACGTCTATCGTAAACACAATAAAAAATAATGTGGTCATGAGTGTACAAGGTCAGGATATTATACACGTGGAGGCCCGTACCCTGGTTTCGGTATCACCGAGCAAGCGCACTAAGACATCGTTAGAAGACAAGACGCGCGTGGAGGCCCCTACAGCGGTTTCGAACGAGCGATCGGTTGCCCGGTCGCTCGCGTTGATAGTATCCTGACGTTGTATACTCATAACCGCATTATTTTTTATTGTGTTTACGATAGACGTATTTTGTCTAGAGGTAATTGGCCTATCAGGTACATATTCTAAGCCTATAAGACCACTGTCACACACAAAACTATTAACTATGCACGCTCCACGTCTTCTATTAACAGGATCGAAATGCATTTCGTTTGACTTTTTCAACTTAAGCGAACCATTCAATTCTCGCCGTGTAAAAAAATCATTTTTTAGCCCACCCATCTCAGCCTGTAAGTTGGACAACTGATTTTGAAACTTCAAAATATATTTCAACAGACGTGTCGCATCTAAGTGATCGAAGGTTACGGGAGGTAATTTGTGCAGCTCCACGAATATGGGTAGTCGCTCAGGGTCTGTAGCATATATATATTTCATCCTCTTAATGATATCCTCTGAGTCCTTTCGTGATTTGTCATCCTTCTTTCTATTAATCATTTTCTTCATTGGAACCGCTTCAAATAATAGCTTTTTTGCTATCATAATATCATCAGCCGTAAACGCCGCTACACATATCCTTGTAAACTGGTTTCATCCATAACAGATATTTTGTCATATACAAATGTAAGCACTTCATTTATAAGAATGTTGCACGCGCTACATTTTACAATATTCGAGGTCATTGTCCCGACAATAGCTGTTATTAAAGCGCTCACGGTAAAAGTTGCGTATGTTTGTCCTTGGCAAGCGCATGCACGAGATTGCACTGCACTGTTTGTTTATATTATTGTGAAAAGTTAATAGCCATATTCTTATTCTTTAGGTAGACCGAACTTTACTAGATTGCACAGTGTATAGTTTTGAAGTAATTTATGCACTGTTCTTGATAGTTTCAAAGAGATAACACAGTCACTTGGTATTTGGACTATGATTATGATATGTAACTGTTGTTCTGCGATAAACTATGTATTTATAATTTTTAAGCAATTAAATTACGTTGAGCCGAAGTTGATCATGGCACTAGCACCATCTGTCGTATAATAAAAGTTATTTCGTACTATTATCAAAATAAACAAAAAAGTAATGACGATTTAAAAGCGAGATTTCGGGTAATTTAACGAAAAAATAATAGTTTAAGAAAACTAAAAAACATGCTTTAATAGAAAACCAAAGTAAAAACCACCCCACGCTTTTTTACAATTTTTTTCTGTAATCACACTTAATTGTGTTAATCACACTATTCCTAATTGAAAATTATTTTCTATCTTTTAGTTTAGTTTCTATAAAAGCGTGTTCTTTCGTTTTTTTTTTAAGTTTTCTATTTTTTAGTTCGGCTAACCCCAAAAAACTTATTAAATTATGCTATTGTTATCGGTCCAAGATAAGTGTGCAAAGTTTGAATTTAATTCGACGTTTTGAAGTGGGTGAAAATCACGTTAAAAGATTCCGTTATAAACAAACATACATACATACATAAACTCACTCCTTCTTCCCATGAGTGTAGGTAGAAACTACAGAACGCCACCTGCTACGATCCTGACATACTCCTTGCACCTTGTTTTCATTCATACGTCTGGTCATACACGTAAAGAGCAAGCTAATAAAAGCGTGTTAAGAAACAAAAAAAAACATATCTCAATTACCGTGACACTTAGAACATGTCTTGGGTGAAACCTCGCAAATAACCCCCACAATCCCCAAAAAAATGTGTCGGTCCATGCGCCAAACACCCAGTTTATTACAAGCACTTTATTTATTAATATCTCTCTCTATCTGAATACAAAAAAACATATAACTTACCTTAAGGTTCAATTCCACCTCAATTTGGGATATATTCAACCTTTGTTTATTCAAGACAATAATTTGATTTCTTTCTTCTTGAATCAGATTTCAGGTAGTCATGGTTAACGACAAAGTTAGTCACAGCCCACAATAGGTAGAATACACACACATAGTCCAGTATACGAGCAAGGGGCAAAAAGAGGCCTTCAATGACAGTCCGGTGTATACCGGACTGTGATTGAAGGCTTATTGTATAATAAGCAGAGGTCACAGTTAGGCAGGCAATCAGTCCGATAGAACTAAACAGGTCCTAAAATGAAATTTCGATAGGAATGAGAAGCGTCAACAATATTAGCGAGATGCAAATTGGCCGCAACTAATGTTTGTTGTTATCTTTTGTTACACGTCCTGTGCTCACACAAATGCATATTGTCTCTAATTGGATGAAACCAGGAAGTGTGTGTGGTCTGTCACTAGCTGCGCTTCCGCAGAAATAGTTTCTAAACTGAGCATGGTTAACTTTTGCCCATAGCACGTAGGTAAGTATTTTCTTAGCATTCTAGAACAAGTTTAGGCTCGGCAGAAGGGGAAGGTAAATACGGGTTAGGTATACAATCATTATATTATTTACTGAGTATACAATAAAACATACATATAATTTGTAGTAATAGACAACCTCGTTAGTCCAGTGGTCGCAAGCGCGATTTCTGAGCGGTGCATGGGGTTCTGGGCCGGCAGTCTCGACTAGATAGCGACGCTGTCGCAAACTACCGTACACTAAATATTAAGGTGAATCCTCAGTAAGTAGCCCGCAAAATTCAATTTTTGTTTAGTTTTTTTGCAAATTATAGCTCTGTTTTACGTCGCATGTTGATCAAAATGCGATTCTCGACTATGGAAATTAAATATTTATCGAATAATAATCATACATTTTATATCAATCGTCAAATTCAAAGAACATTTGAATTTGGCGGGCTACAACTGAGGTTTCACCTTAATATTTAGCAATCGGTAGTTTGCGACAGCGTCGCTATCTATGTCGAGACTGCCAGCCCAGGACCCCATGCACCACTCAGCAATCGCGCTTGCGATCACTGGGCTAACGAGGTGGTCTACTATGGGTTATGTTATGGTAGATCCGTGGGTTCGATTCCGGTTGGGATCCGGAGCTATTGGATTTTTCTATCAGGTTTTCAGTAGCACGTCGCAGTTTGCTGAGTCTCGATTTGTGCCCGGCCGTGGCACCAGGCTCGCCTCCTATTAATATTGAACTTATAACATAAATAGCAAAATGCTGGTGTACCATCGTTATACAAGGTCAAACTAAATTAGACAGTAAAACTCCGCAGACGTGATGGGGGATATCTAAACATGATAAAACAAAATTTACCTAAAAGTACCTTCGTCTAAACCCTTCAGAGAATACAGCTACAGACATGGTACTCGTAGATAAGTTATTTAAAACTATTTAATGATAAAGTAATCGTGTCAGTGTTTTCAACCCTTCAGAGAATACAGGTACAGACATGGTACTCGTAGATAAGTTATTTAAAACTATTTAATGATAACGTAATCGTGACAGTGTTTTGAATGAAAGACCTTGTGACCCTGCAAATTCGATTCCGCAGACATGTAGCATTTTAATTAACGAAAACGAACGGCTAGCTATTTTTGCAAAGCGTTGACATTAATTGCCTTATTGAATAATAACAATGGGAATTATTTACAGACTGATTATGGAGTCACTTCCTTGTATTTATTACCTAGTTTTTCATATGATTCGTTATGTGGGGATTGCGATATCATCCCAATTTTAGTACTTGCATCATAATTTGTAACAGATGTGAATATTTTTTAAGATGGGCAATAAAATATTGTAGGCAAATTCATAACCCTCCTTTGGCTTTGCAGTAGTCGAGTAAAAAAAGCCCTTGCTATCCAATGCCAGGAGTTCGTCTTTTTGCATTAAATTCATTCCAAGTTAGTGTTCCAGGTTAATAATAGTTACTTGGAGCATACTTTCGAGTCAAGAACTGCATCAATAGTATGGCCCACCTGAACATCTGCCGGATGTTAGATGAATAGGCAAACGAACGTATCGATCGGTAGGTACTGAAAATGTGGCTTTCAATTCGTATGTTCTTCCTAAGATTATCTTGGACAACACTGACATCGGTGGCGCGAACTATCATGGCAAAATCTGGTCTTTAAATATGAATAAATCGCCAATCCGCTTTGAGCAAGCGTGGTGATGAATGCTCATGCCTTCTCTGTATGAGAAGAGGCCTTTGCTTTGCAGTGACACAATAACAGGCTGGTATCATAATATTAATATTGCCCCTTGGTAGGAGGTAGTAGGACAAAAGTCCGTGTGCTTTTAGTCCATCATAGTCTGACAGACCCAGGATGAAGAAAAATCATAAATATTTGCAGAAGAAAATGAAAATTCTAATCACAGATATAAAGACAATACATTTATTTAACTCAGGTTAAGGCACACAATGTACACACAAACTAACAGAAAATAATTAGTAATTTTTATCTGTAATTTTATGGTGCGCCCAATAAAGTCAAAGTCAAATCATTCATTTCAAACAGGCACATAAAAGACACTTTTTAACGTCAAAATTTACATAAAAATAGAATTGATTCTAGTTGCCCCTTCCAAAAGGTAGTTCCGTATGGAGAAGAATGGGCAAGAAACTCCACCGTTACTCTTTTAAAAATGTTTTACAATATTATTTACACATTAACTATATAATTATATGTGAAGACGATGCACCTAGAATAAAATTACTATACCACAATGGGTAAAAAGAATTAAATATAAAGCAATGACAGGTAAATTAATAAAGGAGATGTTTCATTTTTGGCAAGCACTTGTACATTATATCAAAAAGCGGGGAAAAATACACTGTATTAATGAAAAATATTAATCCGTGAATTTGAGAATGTTATCTTTCTTGTACACGCAAATTAAAGTTTTTCAATTATTGCCATTATTGTCGTTATGGCCACGGTATGGCGGCATCCTGACAACATGCGTTCTGAAATTAGAATGGATCTGAAATATGAAACCGTAAATAAAAAATATTAAATATAATTATAAAAAGGTATCGCTGTATTATTAATTCATCTATTACACCTATTTCTAATATGTTACTAATGGTAACATGTAATAATATCCTAGTTCGATTAATTCAATGAATCATTGCCTGTTACATGTTTATAGATACATTTCACAGATTTTCTGGGAATATACACGTCCTAGCCAATGTTCCATGCAAAAATGAAACGTCTCCTTTATGTGATAGACACATGGTGCTCACATATTTACAAATATTGAAAAGTAGTTGATTTTTCCAAAATTTTGACAAGTAATTATTTTATGTGTGGTTTGAAGTAGTTACATATTGTAAAAATCAATGTCATAAAAAATATACAATTAAATTAGCGACCAGTTTGATTTTGTCTAGACTCTAGATTGTCTTATGGAGTAGGACTGGCATTTTTCCTAGCATTCTTATCTAGGATATAATCCTCTAATTTATAATTTATGCTTGTTTACAAAGTGTACTTTTAGTATTAGTTTTTGTTGTACCATGAAGGTTATATGTAATACACTATGTTCTATGAGTAGAGTCTATTTTGTTGTTGCCTAGCAACGGTTATGTTCTGTTCTGTCATCCTATGTTAAAGTTCATTTTTATTTTTGTTATAAATGTTAATAACTTTACTAAACCACTGTGTTACAATGATTAACTATTTTCATTGAGAGCAAGCTCAGCCAACAGGTTATGAGCCCAGACGTGATCTGGTGTTTTATCTGTGCGGAGAAGTATCTGATCTCAATTTAAAATATGGAACAAGCTATTGTAACGAGTATTGAGAGATTGGCAGGCCAAAGTAATTATGGTACGTAGGCTTTTGCAATGGAGATGTTCCTGGCCGACTTCGATCTCTGGGAGTGTGTGAACGAGATATTCGTGGTAGACTCGGTGGACGCTAAAAGGAAGGATGTCAAAGCTCGGAGTAATTATCTTTTATTATCTGCCTCATGTGTAAGGAAAATATTAATCCCATGATCATGCATCTCAAGACAGCGGCAATACTTGGCAAGCGTTGCAAAAATCGTACACTGACGGCGGGTTACTGCGACGGCTATATCTGTTGCAGAAGTTTTTTTTTTTTTTTCGGTTATTGCTTCGCACGGTTTGTGCATTTAGCCAATGTCACGTTTAGTTAGTATGAAGTAAACAAAGTTAGGGGAACGAAAATATTATTATTAAAAATTATAACGGGATTTAGGATAGGACGGTTACATCAATAGGATCAGTATTATTTAATTACAGTGATAATACCATGACGAAAAATTACAACTTAATTTTATTTAAAGTAATAAATGAGACTATGCATTTATATACAGGAAAGCTATTTGTGCAAAGTAAAGAAAGTATTGAGGTAGGAAAAGGAGTACGGAGAGACAAGAGGTTACTGAGAAAGGATGAACGGTCATATAAAGGAAAGGAGAAAATAATGTGATCTAAGTCGCCTACATCTGCGCCACACAGGCAAATGGGGTCGTCGATAATATGAAGTTTGGCAAGATGGGTGGGAGAGCAGACATGACCCAGTCTCATCCGTATTAGAATGGAGGTCTCCATCTTGCCAAACTTTGCCCTGCTAAACCACGGTTTTTCCGGAACGTCGGGTTGAATAAGTGAGAAATAACGACCCTTCGATTTGCTTCCGATATCCCAAGCTACCTTCCAGGTGTCCCGAAAAAAAGTCTTTGTTAACGTCACGAGGTCACAGCAAAAATGAGTATACGGAAGTAAGTCCCCACACTGCACCGCATCACCGGCAAGTGTATCAGACACTTCATTGCCATGGAATCCAGCATGAGCCGGGATCCACCCAAATTGTAGTGAATTACCCTCTGAGATGGTTCTGTACGCAAATTCTCTTATTAAACAAATTATAGGTAACTGCGATTTGTGTTCGAATGGGGATTTATTGATGGCTAGAAGAGCATTTTGAGAATCAGTAAAAATAATATTTTTTAAACTATAAAACACGGATATATTCTATGGCTTTTAAAATGCCGAAAGATTCCCCCGTAAAAACAGAAGTCTCCGGAGGCAGTTTTATTTTTTGTACGATGTTGTATTGGGAATGGTAAGAACCTATGCCCAGGGCTTGAAATACCGTTAAAAATATGGTATCGTTACAGCCTTTTGATGCAGGTATCGTTACCTAATATATAACGTTATAATATTTAACGTTATATCTGGCACATTTTACCGTTAAATATACGTAACGTTAAAACATACACTATCGAAAATTTTACCGTTATGAGTTAGTTTTGTTACCGTCGCTCTCGTCCAACCTCAAAAGAATCTCAGACTACATCGACGCTAAGAATTGCGTGTTTAATATTATTTTTAATCGACTTTAAAAAAAGGACGAGGTTCTCAATTCGACTGTATGTTTTTACAAGCTTTTATTTAGTTTCATCTGCCCCGATGTTTGTCTGTAATAGAATCTTGCAAGTTAAATTTGATCCACTTTCCGGCTACCGATTGAGCTGAAATTTTGCATGCATATGTAAATCGAATGACAATGCAAAATTATTATTACATGGAGCTGATCTGATGATGGAGATCGAAGATGGCCATAGGAACTCGGTAATTAAACGACACAAACCAATCGAGTTTGGGCTCGTATGATTCGTCTTGACGAGTACTTTGGTGCTAGATGGTAACCAGGGTCTGATGATGGAGCTGGAAGATGGCCATAGGAACTCAGTAATTAAACGACATAACTCCATCGATTTAGGGCTCGTTTGATTCGTCTTGATGAGTACTATGGTGCTAGATGGTAACCAAGGTCTGATGATGGAGATGGAAGATGGCCATAGGAACTCAGTAATTAAGCGACATAACCCCATCGAGTTAGGGCTCGTTTGATTCGTCTTAACGAGTACTATGGTGCTAGATGGTAACCCAGGTCTGATGATGGAGCTGGAAGATGACCATAGGAACTCAGTAATTAAGCGACACAATCGCGTCGAGTTTGATTCGTCTTGATGGGTGGACCGTTTTTGATGGGTGGTGAGTGGTGGTGGTTTGATGGACGTGGTTATGCGACCCCATCTTTGGGAAAATAATTTCGTTCGTTCGTTCTGTTTGTAATGAATGTGGATTCTGTCTTTGATTAGATGGATTAGATGGATGACCCAATGCCAAGGTGAGCACGTGCCGAGGGTGTATAAACATGTCATATCGCTAACGTTGTGCCTCAGAGTACCAGGGCGAACCCTGTTGTACTGAAGCCCGTAACCCCCTACGATGGACCTCAGGGGAGGATGGACCGTTCTTATCCTATACTCGTGGGAACAAAATGATAAAATAAAAAATCTTTGCGTTTTTATCACAGACCCAATTTTTTTATAATTAAAGTGTGTTATATTGTGGTTGCAAAAGAAACATAATGAAGGTGTAATAAGCTAAATGTTCTTTAATGATCCATGAAAATGTAACACGCTTTTATTTATAAAAAATTGGTTCTGTGATAAAAACCCAAACATTTAATACAAGGTGTAAAATTTTAGGGTTAGGTTAGGGTAAAAATATATAATTAGGTAGGTATGTACGATATGGGATTATTGTGACGTAGACGAAGAAGATTAATTATCGTTAAAGGTTGCAATGTAGGTACCTATACAATGGTATTTTTCTTATCAAATTTAAATTATTTTTAACTTTTTAGTTATTTTTATTAACAAGTAACAAAATCTTGTTTATAAAAAGTTTTTTTTTCTTTGATTTTTTTTAATATCTATTAGCTCAGACGTTTTTTATAGGTGAGCAGTCTTTGGTATATCCTGAATACTACGTATTTTTTCCACTTAGTTTATATTGATGATGTGTTAATAATTTCCTGTCACTGTACGAAAAATCGTAGAATATACATAGGGATTATTCGGATTCGTCTAGGGATAATCTATCTCTGGGCTCCAGCTGTACTATACTTTTTGGGACATATAGGTAGGCATATATAATATAGATAGGCAGTTAGACATATCCGGATAGATATGTTTTATACCAATTGTGCATAGGTTTATAATTCAATACAAATAGTTCATTTTATAGTCAGGTTTTTTACATTAATAATAATAATAATAAGAAGTGTGAACTATAACAGTGTTTACTAGTGATTATTAAAATTACGGAAAAGGTTTAGGAATAAAGAAATCAAAGGCAATTTAAGTTACAAAAAAAAAAAAACGGACTTCAAAGCGATACATTAATCTTTAATGTTGAATTAGTACTTAATAAAAAAATAAAACCTTAGTTAATAAAATAATTGTTTTTTTTTTATGTTCCTAGGTAATCATTACGGTTATAAAAATACAATAAATTCACCACCTATAAGGAGGGTTCGGAGTTGCTCACCAGCCCTAATTAAAAAAATCTGCTTGTATAATAACATTTTTAATCAGTAGCTCAAAGCTACTTATTAAAAATGATTATTACTACGTACAAATAGTAGATCTTCAATGACGTCGTCCTTCATGGAGAATCTGTAATTGGATACCACGAACTTGAGAAAAGAAAATAACCTTTCTACACTAACTTGAGTCATTGGTGCAGCTAGTACGATACGTAGATAATTTGTACAAAAGAGGGAATTAATGACGCGGACTTGCCCTTTCCCAGTACGTCATGCCACTTTCTGTAGACTGAAGAAGTGGCTCTTTTAAAAGGCGTTTAAAAATTTCCGTAAACTCTTCAGCACGTTACGGTCATTTCTATCCAAGTCTAACAAATCCATTAAATCATCGTGTCTATTTATATAACTTACATTTAGGAAATCATCTAGTTTAATGTGGGCTTCAGAATGGTCATTTGTTGTTCTGCTATTGATGTTACTGTTACTATTTTATTTTCTATGTTTATTTGTTAAAATTCAAAATTTGTTAGGTATTGCAGGATTAAGTTTTCTTTTACTTTTTTCTGTTGTATGGGAGTCAAAACTGCATTACTCTTTGGTCTGAAAACATTCCATTAATAAAAACGTAATTTTCAAATGAAAGTTTTTGCCTCGCTCTCATTGATACAACTATGTTATCGGACAGTCCGGTCTTTATTTTGGATAATTTGAATTGGCACATCATCCATGCAATATAAAAATCACCAACTGTCAGTTGTTCCTCTTGTAGTTTTTTCGTTAACTGTTTTGCAGGTGTCAAATATTTCAGAATTTCTGTCAAAGTATCCCATGTTGAGTCGGGTAAATAAAGACGAAAATCAGTAGCATATACATATATCTCTCAGCGATAGCAGACTTTCCACCATGTCAACTACAGAATCCCATTGGGTAGAGCAGTCCAGTTTAGGCACATTTTTGTCATTTTCTCTAATGATTCTCACAAACTGTGGTGTTTGTAGGCGTCGTACAACTTCTCTATAACTTGAAATCAGATTACAAAAGGCTACATCATCACAAGCATCATGTAGCGCTAATTGAATAATGTGTGCAGCACATCTGACTATACCAATTTTATATTCAACATTTTCACCTGTTATACGAGTAAACTACGCTCTGAGTGTGTTAATTGTGCAGTATATGCCTCTTCAACGTCAAAAATAATAATTGAATTTTCAAAGTCTGAATCAGAAACATTACATATAATATCTGCGTTTTCCGATTTCTTCAGAATCTGTTTTTATCTGTTATCATCACATTGGCTGGAGCTCGGGCCAGCCTGTGTAGTGTTCCTTACAAGGGTAACACAATTGTCCATCTCGTTAAGGAGTTTTCTCATTTTAATCATGTTAGCGCCGTTGTCAGGAGTAAGGCATTTTTTTTTCTGACATTTCCGTTTCTGTACGGAACCGCTGAAGGTTATACACCAGTAAATCTTTGAGGTGCTCGGAAGTATGGCACTGAAAATTTTTGATCAAAAAATTTCTTAATACAAACTGGCCTTCCATCTAATATTGAAAATTAATTCCCATAAAACTTCTCGTTGCAAGCGAAGCGATATCTATTTCCAGCGATATAATTTTATATTGTAACGTAAACGCTGAATTACTGTTTACGTTACAAGATAAAATTATATCCTATAACTTTACGTTACGTTGAGCAGACAGAAAATAGTAGCGTGTTCGTGTGTACATGTACACGTAAAATATAGGTAAGTGCCAATTTGCCAAGCTGGTGAAATATAACATACGTTACTTACACACTGGATAGATACCGACTGAGCGAGACGCAAATCCACTCGAAGGGCCAAAATACATGTATGTGGTACGAGTACGAGGTCGCGCGACTGTCTATCATGCACATAGTGATCGAAAAGGCCGTCCGAGCTAGAAAATATTATTTGTAACTTATAATTTGCTTAAGTTAGGTCTTTTTAACCACTGTGTAGTGGCGTTCGACCCTGAAAGTCGTAGTTTTTATGACGTCGTAATGTGTGTAAAATTGTGTTTTGGCCCTAAGATGTAGGTTTGGTAGGTATACTTAGTAGGTACCCGAACGACGGCGACAGTCGCATGAATTCAAGTGGTTGTCTGTGAAATAACATTATTTTATTATAATTAGTATGAAATGAAAAGAAAAATATAAAAGTATGTCACTATTCTAACGAAATCCTGCGTTACATCTTTATAGTTACAGTTGACCGCATGGTAATAACATTTTGACCTTGACCTGGCTTAGCGCGGGGCGTTTCATAAGAATAAGAGGTCAGGTTATAGGTAGGTATTGTTAAGTGTCATCGCCATGCAGTCGATCATGTAGAAAATCGGCATTGTACTACATAGGTACAGATAATAATCAATTATTTTAAAACTTACCTTTAATTTTTTTCTACACTCTGGCACTAAACAAGTTGAGGTGTTGTCATCATTTATTTCAATATATCTATAGACGAAATTTCTTTTCTTACGCCTCATCTTGCACTTTTCGTAATCGTGACTTTTAAGTCACGATTACACAAGAACACAAGAACTAAATCAATTGTAGTAGCTAATCCAAATTGAAGTAATAATTCGCGAGCGTATTCTGTAAGCGCGTGCGACTGCCGTGAGAGATAAGAAGACGACAAACAAAATGGAAACAGCGCCGATAGCGTGTGAGAGGGGCGCGCGCCGGCCGCCTTAGAGAAAACGGCAACGTCGCATCAAATAACCAAAATAATACCGGTAATAGTTACCGCTATTTTTACAATAACATTAAAAATACCGTTACTTTTTAACGCAATTTTTAACGTTATTATTATGTTATGTTACTAAGTAACACTACCAAATCGTACCGATATCCAGGTATCTCTACGGAAATACCGTTACTTAACGTTACTTTTAATGTGAATTGGTAACGTTTTCAAGCCCTGCCTATGCCAACATAACCCGTCGGAGAACGCTTGGCAGCGTCCGTAAATATATGGTGGTACTTTAAGTGTTCAGCTAAAAAATTATTAAAACTTAAATGGCAATCGGCATCTGATTTACTTACACAGTTATATTTTATGATAGGAATGAATTGTAAACTCTCAAAACTACTATTAAATAGGGGAAGTTTATTGGAGCGGTGAATAGGGGAAGAAAGTGAAAGGATTTTTTATAGCTTACAACTAAACAAGGAGCACGTTTATGGGACCAGTAATTTGAAGATTCAATCTGCAACACTAAAGAGTCCAATTTGGGAATGAGAGGATGGGTTGAGATCTGAAGAATCCGGAACAAATATTTGTCAGATAGGAATTGTCTTCTAAGATATAAAGCAGCTTCCCCGCATTCAACTTGGAGTGCATTAATGGGACTAGACTTCATGGCACCCGAAATAATGCGTAATGCCCTAGACTGGATGCGATCCAATTTTTTAAAAGCCATAACACTAGCAGGTTCTAAAACTAGCAATCCATAATCCAGAGTGCTTCTGATGATTGCGTTGTAAACGAGTTTCAAAGAAAAGGGATGGGCACCCCACCACACACCAGAGAGGCATCTAAGCATGTTAAGGTGATTTTCACATTTGTTAACAATATAATCATAATGAGGAACACCACTTAATTTAGAATCGATTATTAAACCCAGGTATCTGAATTTATCTTTAACCGGAATAGGTATTTCCTTATAAAAGAGATTTACTTCGGGAATATTTCTCTTCCGGGTGAATAAAACAGCTGCGTTTTTAGACGTGGATAAATCCAAACCGTTTAGATGTAACCATGACTCTAAAGTAGATAAAGCAGAATTGATAACAAAGGTAGCTTGTTCAACAGATTGGCTTGAAGAATACAATAATAAATCGTCGGCATATTGAAGGACCTTAACATGGTTAGTCAAGGAGGAGTCCAAATCAAATATATAAATATTGTATAGAAGGGGACTCAGCACAGAACCCTGTGGGAGACCTCTCCACACAAGACGATATACCTCATGATCTCCTATTAACATGTTCACAGAGCGTTCACTCAGGATATTAATAATGAAATTGGACAAATTTAATGGGACGGTAAGGCTATTAATTTACACTCGAGAGCAATGAATCCGGGTCACTTAAAGAATCCTAAAAATCTCGGAAACTAAAAATGCTAGGTTAATGCAATAAATTGTATTTAATAGACAATGTAATACTCCTTAAATGAAGGTATTAAAACTTCTTAGTTATTGTAAAGTTATATCATAAAAAAATCAAATTGAAAAAGGGCCACTTTCGAAGATGGAACTACGAAATTACAGCATTTGGTTTTGCTTTTGTTTGTAATCTGTCATTTATGTGGGTACATAAACCATGTTGATAGTGCTCTATATTTATTATTCAAGCTGAAATTATGTCGCTTACGCCTGAAGAATGCACCAGAATACTTACAATGCTGGAAACCGGCCGGAGTCAGCGCGATACAGCCAGGACTGTCGGTGTGTCGCTGTCAACAGTACAAAGAGTTCTCCGACGTTACGAAGAAACTGGTTCTAACCTACGCAGACCAGGAACGGGCAGAACCAGGTGTACCACAGCACGAGAAGACCAATACTTGGTGAACACCATGCTTCGAAATCGCTTTCTCACAGGAACTGAACTCACAAATCAGTTTCGACGCCTCGGAGGAAGTAACCCAAGTGCATGGACAGTAAGACGTCGGCTTGCTGAATCTAACTTAAAACCCCTTAGACCTGCAAACGGCCCTAAACTGGAGCGTGGGCATCGTATTTCAAGACTAAGATATGCCCAGAGCCACGTAAATTGGAGTATTGAAGATTGGTCAAAAGTTATGTTCTCCGACGAATCAAAATTTATGCTCTACAAGCACGATGGAAGACACAGAGTGTATCGAAGACCAGGGGAAAGATTCAAGCAAGCATGCATCGAAGAAAAAGTAGCCTACGGTGGTGGGTCTGTACTTGTGTGGGCCGGAATTTCTTCTGAAAGTCGCACAGAGCTGGTGATCATAGAAAACGGCTCTTTAACTAGCGTAAGATATGTGGAAGAAATCCTCAATGATCACGTTGGTCCATTTATGGTCAATTTAGGTGAGGAGGCTATATTTATGCATGACAATGTCCGACCTCATACAGGTAGGATTGTGAATGACTACCTTCAAGAGATGAACATTACTCGTATGGAGTGGCCAGCGCGCAGCCCGGATATCAACCCGATCGAGCATGCTTGGGACGAGCTAGGCAGATGCGTAAAACAACGAAACCCTCCCCCAATCACGCTTCGTGAGCTCAAAATTGCTCTCACAGAGGAATGGGAGAATATTCCCCAAAATCGTATAAGGAACTTGGTGTACAGCATGCCAAACCGCGTAAACGCAGTAATGGAAGCACGAGGAGGCAATACGAAGTATTAAAATTCAAGAAAATCGTAATAAAGTTCAAAAATTTAATGTTTCCTATTTTTGTTTTAAGGAGAGATCAGCAGTTTTTTTCTTTATGTAATTTTGTGTTAATAAAATGTATGGTGACTCATATTTTTTTTACTTTCATTTAAGGAGTATTACATTGTCTATTAAATACAATTTATTGCATTAACCTATCATTTTTAGTTTCCGAGATTTTTAACATTCTTTAAGTGACCCGGATTCATTGCTCTCGAGTGTATTTTGTAAAACTGATAAGACAACATTATCATACACTGCATTAATATGAAGGAAAACTGCAACGGTGGAATGGTTGTTAGACAAGGATAACCGAATATCGGACGTGAAAATACTTAAACAGTCAGTTGTACTTTTACCTTTTCTAAAACCATATTGTTATTCTGCCAAAAGACCCTTACTTTCAACATACCATTCTAAGCGATTTTTAATTAAGTGTTCCGCTAGTTTCATCAGAATTGAAGACAAAACTATGGGACGGTATGAAGAAACATCAGATGAAATTTTATTTGGTTTAAGGAATGGCAACACTATTTGACGTTTCCATTCAACAGGGATGTTTCCTGTATTCATAATAGAATTAATAAGCTGTAGATAATATCTGAGGATGTCATAATTTAAATTAGCAAAAAAGGAATACGGAATGCCATCAAAATTTATAAGTTTCATTTATTAAGTTAGTAACAATATCAAAATTTATATCAGACATATTAAGGTTATAATTGTATTCAGCCTCTTTACGTTTGTTAATCAATTCTGTGCACTCTGAGTCCCACCACGGAGGCAAATGGATTGCAGTAATATTGTTATTTTTTACAGGAAATACTTCATCTGCCGCTGCAATTAAAATGAGTGCTAAAGCTTCAGCACAACTATTTTCGTTGCCATCACAAATAACAGGCAAGGAGCAAAGTTTTCCGTCTACAATGTTTCTAAATTTGTCCCAGTCATTACAATTTCTATTAGGAAGTTTATGTTTTAAGCTTGATCTCCTTATTGGTATATTTGATTTGGAGAGAGGATAAGAAATAACTATTGGAAAATGATCACTACCATACGTAGAGGTTAGAGTATGCCAAGTTAATGAAGAGGCTAAGTTTGGAGAACAGATAGAAAGGTCTACTGCGCTTCGGTTCTGATTGGGATCTGAACGGCGTGTGGCAGCTCCTGAGTTCAAGATGCATAAGTTATGTAAGTCTATTATATCTAGTAATTCATCGCCATAACAATTAGAAGTTGAACGACCCCATGATTGGTGATGGCAATTAAAGTTTCCCAATATTAAGAATGGGTTTGGAAGAAAGGAAAAGAGATTATTAATTTCTTGAAGAACAGAAGAAGAAGGGTGAGGAATGTAAATAGAAACAAGACAAGTATGAAGCACTTTAATAGCTACAATTGAAATTTCCTCTCTACGAGGAGGCAAGGTAATAATAGAGAAAGGGATAGAATTCATAATAAGTATAGCTACTCCACCATACCCATCAGATCTATCCTCTCGAATGGTTAAATAACCGTTAATTTTAAAAATATGATTAGATTTGAGCCAAGTCTCTGCTAAAGCAAAGGCTCATGTTTATTTAAAAGATATATAACATCACTCTTTATGTTTATGAGACTGCGGCAGTTCCACTCGATTATTTTGAATGTGTTGTCCATTATGGGTGGAGTGAGAAACATTAAAAGAAGGGGCAACGTTGGACGGTGAAATGTTGAACTGAGAGAGAAGATTGTGTAATGTGGAAAAAAAAATTGTTTATGGAAAAAATTGTGTCTTTTGTTTCATTAATATGATTATTAGAAAAACCACAACCACTTGATGGTTGAGGAATGTCAAAATCTTTAATAATGGCATTGTGAGCCACCTTATTATAACCTTGTACAGATTTGGGAGGAGAGCGTGGTTTGAGAAAGACAGTCTTTTTATAGCTACTTGAAGCGGGCATTCTATTAGCTGAAGAGATTGACGGAGAATCTGCAATTTTTTTGGAAGGTGAATATAAAAGTGTATCAGCATATGATTTAGTTACAGGTGCATATACTTTAGCTGCTTCAGCATAAGATACTGAACTTTGTGCCATGTATGATTTAATTAATTTTTGCCTAGAAAATTCTGGGCAAGACTTATTGGTAGCATAGTGATAACCAGAGCAAAGGCAACAAGATGCACTTTCTTATTCTCTTTCGCAACTGTCCCCAGTGTGGTCTTGGCCACATTTATAACAACGAGGTTCCGACCTGCACTGAATTTTAGTGTGACCAAAACGACAGCAACTGAAGCACTGTACTCATACAGTAGGGAAAATATATAAATCTACAGGTACAGGCATTATAACACATAAAAATCCTTTTTGGTAGAACCTGCCCATCAAAGGTAACAGCTATGGATTGGGATGGTTTCCAAAGAGTTGTACCATCAACAATGGTTTTAAAATTGAGGCGTCTGACTTTTAAAATTGGACCGCAACCAATTGGTACTGTTATATTGTCAATAACTTCCTCCGGAGACCATTCCGCAGGAACACCACGCACTAAACCCATTCTAGTAACATTAAAAGTAGGTATAAAAGCTTTATAATTATATATCTCAAGACTATTGTTCGTAATAAAGGAATTTGCGTCCAGGAAATTGGAAAAAGATAGGGATATTTTATTGTGCCCTATTTTTTTGACGCTACCATTTATTACGTTTTGAAAGGCATTGTGTTTTAAGAACTTGCCAAATGTGATTGGGTGCAATGTCGTTCCATCATCTGGTGAAATAGTTTTTTTTTAACATGAATTACAAAAGGTGAGCTGTCAGTTATAGCATATGATGTTCGACCTATCTGGGTGGGAACAATTAAGGACGGAGCAGGAACATCATATATTGTATTATTAGGTACATCGGTGGAAACAATAATTTCGGTGCAGTTAGGCTCTAATGCAGTAATTGGTGTTGAGTCCGTGGAACCACAACCCGAAGACTCAGAATCGTGGGTTTTCCGGGTACGACGGCGTTTATTGCAGTGTTTGCAAACATGCACACGACATTTGTTTTTAAGTGACGAGCCGAAGACGACCCATCGGTATCCATGCCCGATTCATTTGAAATTGTAACAAAATTGCCTGCCGGGGGCACAAAGACCCCCGGGTCAGGCGGCTCGTTCATTTTCCCGCTAAATAACAAAAAAGAAACTTACCACTATCGAAGAAACTAAAAAAAACTAGAATTAAATTACAAGTGTAAGAAAATAGAACACTAAAACTACAACTACTGATCTTATATTACAGGTTTTTTTTTTTTTTAAAATTAATCTCAAAAAGGACGCGTCCACCAAGTTTTAAGTTTCCAGCGCCGTTGCGGAAGTTATTCAACGTCAAATTGACAATGTTTTCATCAATGGAGGAATATCTCAATGACATCCAGTCAACCAGCCAGTCATTACTTAGTATAAAGGCAGGTCTAGATGATGAATTTGTTAGGATTATTATGTTGGCCGGTTTAACCGATGTATACAATCCTCTGGTAATGACATTGGACCATTTAGGTATGAAGATTACGACAGAGTCTGTGCAGGCAGCGTTGCTCAAAGAAAGCTTGAAGAAAGGCAGCACAATGAACACAACTATAGATGAAACGGCAACGGCAATGATGTCAAAGTCCAAGAAAGGTGTTATATCTCTTTTTGTAAAAAGAAAGGGCATTATAAATGGCAGTGCTAACGTCGTAAGACGGGAGACAAGTCTGAAGACAGCAAATACACATCTTTAAATATGAAGAAAGGCAGTAAGGAGACCTCGGGTCTAATGGCCGCTCTATCTATGAAGGTTGGTGAGGGCCATTGGGTCGTAGATTTCGGAACTACATCATACATGACGTCTGACGTGCACATTCTTGAAGATAGACAGTACATTCGTTCTAAGCTAGTGACGACCGCGAACAAAGATAAGATTGTGTCTAGTGAACAAGGAGATGAGTATGTCATGGGGCGTTCTGTAAGGTTCGAGGATGTACTTAGGCTCCCAGGTTTGACGACAAACTTGCTGTCGGTTAGTAAAATGTATACTAAGGGTTGCACTGTTGTTTTTGATAACGCTTTTTGTAAGGTTTACCAAAGGGATTACAAAGTAACAGTAATTAGAAGGCCAGTATTTACAGCACCACTGAAACAGGGGTTATATGTTTTACATAAAAAAGCAGCGATGATTATGACGTGTCCGCCAGAACATTCTTCTCGCACCTGTTTTGATTTAGGGCACAGAAGACTAGGTCACCTAAGTGGAGCTCTGATAGTGAAGCTGAAAAGTTTGGTAGATGGTCCGACTTTTAGAAATGTGAACACGGAACCATGTGAAGAGTACTGGGTACTGTAAAGGGAAGGAGTGTGTCTAAATGTTTCCAAAAGGTAAAATCAAAAGAGCAAAAGACTTTCTTGAACTCGTGCATTCGGATTTAGCAGGCCCTATGGAGGTGGAATCCTGGGGCGGTAATAGGTACTACCTGATTTTTGTGGAAGACTTCAGCCGAAAAACATTTAGCAATTTGTTAAAATCCAAGAGCGAAGTTTTCGCTAAATTCATGGAATTCAAGGCACTAGTTGAAAATCAGACGGGAAAGAAGATAAAGACATTTCGTAGCGATAATGGCACTGAGTATACCAACGGCGAATCTCAAAGTTCGCACACAACTGAGAAGGCTAAATGTATAGTGCATGAGGCTGGTTTGGACAAGAGATTCTGGGGAGAAGCTATTGGTTGTGCCATGTACCTGAAGAACCGTTCTCCTACAATGGCCCTCAAAGATAATGTTCCAGAGGAGGTTTTTACAGGAGAGAGAATTGATCTATCGAATCTGAAAATATTCGGATGTAGAGCTCAGGTTCTAGTAAAGGATCATAATCCCAAGAAGTTTGATTCAAAGACGGTTCAAATGATAATGACTGGGTATTCGACCGATTCGAAGGCGTACCGATTTATCAATTTGGAGGATGACCCAACGCGAATTATCATCGCTCGAGATGCTAGTCCCGATTTTCACAAGGGTACGCGTGGTGTACGGCAAGGTGATTCAACGAACCAAATAAATATCGTCGGTAACGAGGAGTGCTGAGAGCTGATGATGGGCGTGGCCGGCTGGTGAGTACGACTTTTGCCCTCCTTGATATCCGTGCTCATATCCGTTCGGTAAACTTGGAATTGGAAGTTTTCCATTTTGACTGTTTTATGGTTTTCTTAAATAATTAAGTATTCTAAGTGTAATGTTAGAATACTTTAGTTAACATACAACTATTTTTAAACACTAAATAGGTATAAGTATACATACATTGAATTCGAAAACACTTAATAACTATACTAGTAGTAATTATTGAAATAAGTCATATTGGTAGAGTTCATAGAGTTAATTATTACTTAAGAAATAATGTAAATAAGTACCAAACTGTCAGAAATAAAACTTATCCCAAATGAATTGTACAAAATTCTACCCAGTTTTGATGTTCATAAAGGTCATTTGAATTTATTCTTGCGCAAATGTGACTATATTATCGATAAGTTTAAGTCATCAGAATTACAACAGGAATACTTAATGCATGTTGTGACTAGCCGCTTAACGGGTGACGCAGCTGCGCTTATCAGCAAGCGCGGAGACATGCAATCGTGGGCAGAATTCAAGGAATTGCTAGATTTACATTTTGGCGATCCGCGAAGCAAAGAGTGTTTGGCTATCGAATTAGAATCTTTAAACATTAAAAATAATGAGAGTCACAGTGATTTTTGTGCACGAATTGAAACGGTAAAATCAGTGTTCTTATCAAAGGTTAACCAAATTAGTGATCAAAAGGAGATGGGAAGTCCTGGGCCTAGCAGTTAACTAGTTGAAATATGTATAAAAAAAACCGTTATATTTTTCTAAAGGAAATCACAAAGTACAATACCATATTTCTATCTAGGAAGCAAGAAACGTTAAACTAAGTTATAAAAACAAATAATCGATTAAATGCATGCCCGAATACTTAGTAATCGACAATGAATAAATCTGTTAAATCTCAGAAAATGTATGAAAATCGGGTGACAAGTGCTCATCAATCGTTTCGTGGATTCGATTCATAGCGAATCGAGTTCCTTTAATTTTTCTTCAGTTGACAACATTGGTCACCGACTGACAGATGACAGATGGAAAAATACCGGGTTCATTTTCTTTCGTTCTGAGTGCGCACATATTTTTCATTTTTTATTGCATAACCCCACGAACTCGGCTTTGCATAATTATTATAAAGGACTATTCGATGGATCTTGCTACTTTGAATTACCTGGCTCTCTATTTTGGACAACTGATTACACCTATCGATCGGATATTGACGACATGGATCGCAGTGTGAATTGTACCATTGCGACTGGTCGCAGTAACTCTATTGGCAGAAGAGTCTTGGACGATGAGGCGATTTTATCAGTTATTCGTCAGTGGCGTGCATCTCAGCTTGTAAGTAAGTACTTACAAGCTCGATTTGAATAAGTATTCAAATCGAGCTTTTAGCCTATCAAGCGAACAAAACCAGACTTATGTACCTACTGTTTACGGTCTCCGGCGTCATGTCTGTCGGGTGTCTTTTTGTTGGATAGCATATATTAAAACAATACTTACTTATTAGCTAATTTGTTTATTAATTAGCGATACGAGTCTATGGAATGTGCCGTTTGATCGTTTCACTCATAAAAAAGGTGTAAGGTAACCGTCAAGTCCCGATGGGACCGATTCAGTCTCAGGCTTTGGTGCTTTGAGGCATAGACAGTAATTATTGGAAACATTTCGGTCTCGGCCGGGACGTAGCGATTTGGTTGAACATGCAATAGGATTAGGTGCATCTAATGAAGCTTGTTTATGGTTGAACATGATTTAACTTATTTCAGGTAACCAGTGAGAACTATGTATGCCAAGAAGCCAAGAAGGACTGCAGGCTGCTGTGCCAATGTTGCCAATGTTTTAAGGATGCTGTTGGAGTTTCCGCGCAACCCAGCCCCAGATGTAGAAGTTTTTTGAGGCGGGGCAAAACCTGCGGTCTGCCGCCCACCACCCCGCCAATCTGTTAACCTTTTACATGAAGACCTAGTTATTTAAATAATAGACATAGACATCGAATAATTATTTTAATTAGGATAGGACAGGATATTTGAAATAAATCGTGAGATTATAGCATATTAGCTTCTGTCCGCGTGTAGTGGACAGAAGCTAGTGAAAGGGAGCTGAAATTTCAGCCCCCAACCCACCGCGTCGCTGCGCATCACTCGCCCACGATATTAATTCCTTTTCGGTTAGCGTTCTTTCTGACTTTTTTTTTTACTGATCGGTTTCTAAGGGTCGTAGCGCGACGTTAAATACCTTTCTCAAGAATTGGACGGATTGGAGTATTTCTTTCATTAGATAATGAAAAATGAATAAAGCAATTCTTAAAAGAATATGTTACACCCAAGCGTAAATACTTTATTTACTTTGAGCACGATATACATAGACGTCTATTTACTAAAGTTATTATAGATATCTTTAAGAAAGACTCAGTGCAGTTCTTCGAGTGTACAGACAGAGTAATATAATATATAGAAGATAAAAAAGAACAAAAGTCTGTTATACTAAAACATCACGAAGGAAAAACATGCCATAGGGGAATTAAAGAAAATATGGTTAAAATTCGCAGAAACTATTAATGGGAAAACATGCAAGATGTGGTAGCGGCAATTATAAACATGTGCGAGCCTTGCAAACTAATAAAGTACGACAGAAAGCCCATAAAACCAATGTTACAATTCACACAGACACAAGATGCCCCTTTTCAAGAAATATTTATTGAATTATTTAATATAGAAAGTAAATATTACCTAACGCTGGTAGACGCATTCAGCAAATTAGGACAGGCTATTGAAATTTCAAGTAGGCAAACGACGGAAGTAGCGCGAGCTCTATTAAAGTATTTTTCAATATACGGTGTTCCCAGGAAAATATCCTGTGACCCTTGCACTGAATTCAACAATGAACTTATGCGCGAACTTTATAAGTTTCCGCCAGATAAGAAAAATATAAAAGTCGTTAACACCTGTCTACCAATGTATTCCAATATTTCAAAACGATACGAAAAAAATGTAAAGGAAGTGTCGCTAACATGATCAAAACAAACGTATCGCGGTAAGGGGCGTCCTTGACGCGTTCACTGGACATGAGTTACAAACCTTTTGGCCAAAACCATATTCAGTCATATTTATTTTGCAAGGTACTTACTAGTACTCAATGAAACTCTTAAACCAAATTCGAAGTTAAATCATTTATTTCAAATAGGCACACAGGCATAGGAACATAGTTTTGTATTAAATATTTTTTAATAATAAGAGCACACGACAGTTACTCCATCACTTTCCAATTTGGGCCCAACTTTTTATGAAACCAGAATGGTCTCCTTATGCAGAAAATTCAGAAGGGGAATCTGTGTCCGTATTTTCACTCACAGAACTTTCACTATCTGAAGTGTCTGTTACATTTATAATAAAGCGATCGGCTGTTTTATCTATCTGATGATCGAGTCCCTTCATCTTGAATTCTTCCTTTTTGACGTGCTCGACACAATTTTTCCATTTTTCAGGTGTTACCTGATTTAAGGCATCAATAAATAATTTTTTAACGTCTGTTAATTTAAATGTTGTATTGTGTCGAGCAACGTAACTTTTCGTGTCCGCCCATACGAGCTCTATTGGATTGAGCTCACAATGATAAGGCGGTAACCGTAACACTAATACGCCTTTCTCTTTCGCCATTTCATCAACTGCGTATTTTTGATCAAAACTTTTCACAGATTGAACTTTTACCATCAAATGTGCTTTTGTGTCCTGTTGGTCGAAGACGATTTCCTTATCTTGCAACCAGTCCATTATCTGTTGCTTTCTCCAAGATGAAGTGGGTATTTTTTTCCAATCGTCTGAAAGTCAATGTATAAAATGTAGAATAATTAAAACAAAAAAAATATAAAAAATTGGCCCTTTAAGTAAGTTGAGGTACCTGGAATGATAGCTTGCGTTATCCATAACAACGACGTCATTAGGTTGCAGCTTATCCAAGACTTTCGCGAAAAATTCTTCAAAATGAACGGCATCCATAGCTTTATGATAATTACCAGTCTTTTTACAAACGAAGACCCATTGGCAATCGCCCAAAAAGCCATTTTCATTGCCAATATGGACTACAATGAGTCTGCTGCCCTTTCCTGTTGGGTTTTTAGCGCCAGTCGACAAACCTTCCAGAAATGCTTGGCGTGATGACGTCACAGTAGTATCGGTCCAAGCTTTCGCAACAGTATGACCTAAAACAATTAAGGATAAATAAATCACCAAAATACAAGGGAAAATAATTGAGGGTGCACAATGTGTAAATTAGTGACTCTTTAGTTAGTTAGTTAGTTTAGATAAAGGATGAGATAAGAGATGAAAGTCAGTTTAAGGTTATTAAATTCACTGTATTGTCTGTTTCCACAAATATAGGATTAAGATTAATTTATACTAGGATGATTGGTGAACGATATGGGATTATGAGTCACGCGCACGGTATGTCGCCGAATTACGTACTGAACTATTGCGGTGTAAGTGCAATAATATAAATGATGGAAGCATACTGAGCGCGTGGCACAATAATGATGACCCAGGTAAACGTGCTGTACGGTGGTTGACCCGTACATGCTCCCGGGGGCAAAGATAGGGGTTAGTAGGATAAAGATGGAAATGAGATTTACAAGATGATAAACAATATTCAACTTATCAACTATATGACAGGGATAAGTATTAGTAGTGAGTGATTAACAATATTTCGAACAATTACAAGTAGTCTAGCAACTACTTCTTAGATCGGGAAGGGAAAATACGCGAAAAACAGGGGACGAGGCCCTATCTTCTGTTTGTAAACACTCGCTAGATTTAATAAGATTTTTGGGATCAATTTTCACGGATTGACTAAATTGACCTTTTTCCCTAAGATCACAACACACTGCACTTTTCGCTTTGATTAAAGATTGCCCTTTTTCCCTAAGATCACAACACTCACTTATAACACTCTCATTTCCGGGATGTGAAGAAATCGCAGTAGATGCCTCTCCAGCAGGCACCGAGGGTTCTTGACGTGTTGACCGCCTGTGACGTCGCCAACAGTATACCGCCGCCGTTATCAGGATTCCAAAGAGTAGAGCATACAAGACGCTATAAAGATGTACGTCGTGATAGGATATTTTATCACTCCATGGTTCAGTTTGATTCATGATCTCAATCTTTCTCTGTATATCTTCAAATTGTCGCAATATTTCAGAATTATTAGTATTAATTTCAGGAGATTCAGGGATAGATATGTTGAACATATGATTAATAGGTGATATTTGTGGCGCAATCATTCTTGCACCAATCCTTTTTTTGCTAGACAGCCTTTTAATAGAATGGACAACGAAATTGTCCACCTTTATCATACAGCCTTCCTCCACATTCAACAAACCTGCATTGATAAATTTAACGACGGTAATTTCGCCGTCACAGAGAAGTTTAAAGTTGCATTCATTTATAGGGTGTTTTGTATGACATAAAATCATCCCAGGATTTTGTCTTATACAAGACTGGAGATCAGCATCAGTAAGGGTTACGTATGAGTCTTTTCTGAGGTTAATGGCAGCAAAACTTGAGATAACTTTCACATGTATCATGTCGTGGTTCAATAATCGTGGGACTGGAATGAGGTTAAAGATTTCGTAAAGGTCTCTTTCGATGAGGGGTATTCTTATTTCAATGATCAAGTACTTACTGTAGTACTTAGTCCGCACTTTTATCAAGTTGTAGAGATCCTTGAGATCCAAATGGTTGATAGGAAGTGCCATGTCTTTGGGGATATGTGCTGATATAGAACTTAATTCCGTTCTCAGCTGTTTAGGAGATATCAAATGGAAGTCCAATTTTCCATTGTATATATTAGTTACCGTATCAAGAATGGAGTCTTGTATTTTCCTGAGGCTATACAGTAAGTTATTCGCCGTCAAAGCAGATTCTAAGAAGTCAGTAACTAAAGTCATGTTCTGTACATGGCGTTGAAGATCTTGATAGGATTCTTTAACGTAATTAAACTTTTGATTTATTGATTTATGATGTTTGTTCGCAGCTTTCTCCATTCTTTTCATGAGATTAAATTCGGCTTCCACGACTGAGGTTTGGTTTTTCCAAAGGTTATACAAATGTTTATCATTTTCTTTCAAAAGGTCGATGTTTTGTGCGTATTTCTCCGCAAAACGCTGATCTAGCACGCCAAACAAGCTGTTTGCGACGTAGCCTACTCCGTCTATTAGACCACGACGCCGGCGCCGTCGCTCGTCTCCGGTTACAAATGATTCATTAATTGTCACACACTATCATAATGTTTAATTTCTTCGAACTGGTGCCCGAGTTGTAAGATGATACCGTCGCAAGGTGTGTGTTCTTTAATAGTGGAACATAATGTTTCAAGATAATTGATATACTTCTCAAGTGCCGACGTGCCTTCTTTGTAGGGATATGTGTCATAATAAACAATTCAACGCCAATCGTCTCTAATAAGATACATGTTGGAGATTTTATCGAAATAAACGCTCTTGTTGCTCAAAGGGGTAAAACTATAAGTTGCTTGAGATAAGTTTATTAGTGACAATAAGAATAGCGTTACTGACAGAGCTATAGTCGAGAAGGAGATACGCTTGGGATTTTTCTTCCTTGATGCTTCATCCTTAACCTTCGTGTCACTAGGAGGATTATTGTCTCTGTCCGCTGGTAATAGAGATAGCTTAACAACAGGCCGTTTTAGGAAACCATTTTTGGTTTTAAGGGTAACGACTCTGACGTGTCCGTCAGAACCAGGATGCAGTTTTACTACACGCCCTAGAGCCCACTTCCCAGGCGGGAGGTTTTCATCTTTTATGATAACAATATCATTGAGACTGAGATTCTTTTGAGATTGTCTCCATTTAGCTCTAATGGTTAACTGTGAGAGATATTCATTTTTCCACTGGGCCCAAATATCTCTATAGATTTTTTGTACCAAGTGCCACCGAGTCCTAAGATCATTTTCTGTTTCAAAGATCGTTAAGGTAGGCCCACTTGCAAGAAAGTGTGCCGGGGTTAAAAAGTCTATGTCCTCGGGATCCTCCTTCAAAGGACAAAGTGGTCGTGAGTTTAAACAACCCTCGAGTTGAGACAGGAGAGTGCTATATTCTTCGTAGGTGAGTTTTTGCTCACCAACAACACGCCTAAGATGATGTTTTAAACTTTTCACCGCAGCTTCCCAAAGTCCGCCAGCAGAAGGCCATGACGGAGCATTAAAATGCCACTCAATGTTCATTTCTGCGACGTTAGATAATGTTTCTTGGCTTGATAAGATTTCTGAGATTACTAAGATTTCTTGTTTTAGGATCTTGTTAGCTCCAATGAAGTTAGTTCCTTGATCACTGTAGATGTGCCCGGGAACTCCTCTTCTGGCTGACATACGTCTGAGCGCTGCAATAAAAGCCGACGCTGTGAGATCAGATACGAGTTCTAAATGTATGGCCTTTGTAACCATACATATGAATACTGCAACGTATTCTTTATCTGTTTTGATGCCGCGACCTTTGTTCGCTTTCACCAAAACATGTCCAGTGTAGTCAATACCGGTATGATAAAAGGGTCGACTAGGATTTAATCTGGATGAAGGCAAGTCACCCATGAGTTGATGTTTTAGAATGGGTTCGTGTCTCCTACACTTTACGCACGTTCTTAATCGTTTTTTTGTAGCGCGGTTTCCTCCAATTATCCAGTATTTTTGTCGTATAAATCCACTCGTCATTTTCACTCCACCATGGAATACTAATTTATGGGATTCGTCTATTATAAGATCAGCTAATTTAGTTTGATTTGGGATGATAATGGGTTGCTTCATTTCGGGGTCTAAACTCGAATGTTTTAGCCGTCCACCGACGCGGAGTACTCCGTGGCTGTCTAAGATAGGATTGAGATTCAGGATCTGGCTTTTTTTGCTTAAAGGTTCACCTTTTTCAAGTTGAGATATTTCCTTGAAAAAGTGTTCTTGTTGCACATGTTTTATTAACATTTCCGTCGCTCGTTTGAGGACATGTAGAGTAAAATAGTTTTCACGCTTCTTTTTGTAAATCAAGATGTCGTTGAATTTATTTACATAGGCTAAAACTCGAATGATTTTCTTGTAACTGCTGTTTTTCTCTAATAATTGTTTTATAACGTTTTGGGTTTTAATTGCTAGAGTCAGCAGTAATAGTGTTTACTAGCTTTTTATTTCTGAGATCTTCAGTTGTTTTATATAAGATGGGTTCAGGGTTCTTTTCAGGGTTGTGTTGAGGTAACCAATCGGGTCCGTGCCACCAAAGTGAATGATTTGCTAAATGGGATGCAGTCAAACTACGGCTAGCGCAATCTGCGGGATTTTCTTGGGATTTCACATATCGCCACCTATTTTTTGGGATAATTTCGCAAATCATTTTTACTCGATTGGCAACAAAGGGTTTCCATTTTTCTGGTTCACCATTTATCCACCCTAGTACTGCCATGGAATCTACCCAGCCTTAAGCTTGGATTTTGAGATCAGATAGGGATGAGATTATTTTGGCCATAAGTTTTGATAATAAAAGAGCTCCACTAAGTTCCAAGCGTAGTATAGATTGAGATTTTTTCAGAGGTTTAGATTTTCCAGCAACAAGAGTTACGTATGTCTTGTGGTTTCTTGTAATTTTATAATAAACAACACAAGCGTAGGCCTTTGTGCTGGCATCACAAAACCCATGAAGCTGAATTATATCATTCTCCATGGTTTGTATCCATCGAGGTATTTTAAATTGGGATATATAAGGTAAGTCGGCCTTTATTTTATTCCATTCCAGGTCAATATTATTAGGAATCGGTTGGTCCCAACCTAATTCCGTTTTCCATGTCTCTTGAAATAATATTTTGAGTTTTATTGTGACTGGTGACACCCAGCCCAAGGGGTCAAAGATTTTTGAGATTTCAGACAAGAATTGTCGTTTTGTTGGGATGCCTTCTGTGGTAATTTCTATTGGATGAAAGATAAAATAGTCTTCTTTTGGATTCCAGCGAAGACTTAAAGCCTTTGTAGATTCTGGCTGTTTAAAATGAAATTCTTCATCTTGAGGATTAATATGATCGTCTAAAAGTTCCGGCAAGTTCGAGCGCCATTTTCTAAGATGGAAGCCGCCTGACTTAAGAAGGTTTGTCATCGCTGCTTTGAGATGTTTAGCAGCTGTTGCGGTATGAGTTCCATGCATGAGATCATCCATGTAAAGAGAGGTTTCTAAGACATCAGGAGCGCTGCTATTGGGATAATTTGGCCTTTCATCGATGGCAAGTTGTTTCAGTGTCATCATGGCCAGGAAAGGTGCGGCCTTTGTACCGTAGGTGACAGTCGCCAGCTGATATACATGTAAAGGTTGGGATTGATGATTTCTCCAAATAATTTTCTGGAACTTTTGATGATCAGGATGTAGCCAAATGTTACGGAACATCTTTTCAATATCAGCCGTGAATGCGTATTTAAACTGTCTCTATTTTAGGATGAGACTTAAGAGATCCTGCTGCAGGTTCGGCCCCCTACACATAAGATCGTTGAGGCTGTGACCTGTTGAAGTTTTTGCGGAGGCATTAAAAACAACTCGTAATTTTGTAGTTAATGACTCAGCTCGAAGTACGCCATGATGCGAAAGGTAGCAATCTGGGGTTACGTTGACATGTGTCGCAACGGGGATCATATGTCCGAGCTCTAAATACTCGGACATAAACAATTTATAATCACGTGCCAAGTTTGGTTGCTTAATTAATTTCCTTTCTATTTGAAAGAATTGCGCAATGGATTTATTTTTAGATTCACCCAACTTTTCTTCAAAGTTTTCTTTAAAAGGTATTTTCACGACATAGCTGCCGTCTTCGCGCCTTGAGGTTGAGAATTGAAAGAAGTCAATGCAAGCTAGATCTTCTTGAGATATTGATAAGGGTTCGCGAATATCCTCCATTTCCCAGAACTGTTGGATATCGGTGAGATTGTTTAGGATCACATTGCACTGAAATGTTTTACAGTTACCGCTTAGGATCCATCCCAGTTGTGTCTGCTGGGCAATGGGTAACATTCCCTTGGAACGGCAGATACCATCCAATAGGATTTGGGAATAAACGTCAGCGCCGAATAAGATATCAACTGGCCTACTTTTGTAGAATTCAGGATCAGCTAGGGTTATTTGGTTAAGAGTTGGCCAGTTGGGTTTAGTGAAGGTATGACTAGGCAAATTCTTGACTAGTCTTTTCATTATAAATACGTCGGATTCGAAAGTGAAGTCATTAATTAACGACATACACTTAATAGAGATCATGCCCCTACTGCTATTTTCATTGTTTCCGATTCCAGAGATAAGTCCAGTGCATTTTTGCCGACGCAGGTTTAGGAGCTGTGCAGCTCGTTCAGTAATGATTGAGGTCTGAGAACCCTGATCTAGAAGAGCTCTCATTCTGTCGTAAGATCCGTCAGCTGCTTGAACCTTGATAATTGCTGTCGCGAGGAGTATTTCTGTAGGATCATTTTGCGTAGATACTAAGGTGTTCATATCTTGCTGAGGTGGAGATTTCGTAATAGTGGCCGTGTTCGGCCCTGCTCGCGACGCATCCGAATTAGCATTTCTTGACGTAAAACATTCATGTAGAATCGTATTGTGGTCTTTATTGCACTCTTTACACTTTACTTCCGAAAGGCATTTTCTACCTTCGTGGTAGTGCAAACAGTTGACACAAAGGTTCAAATTTGCGATTGCGTTTCTACGAGCCGATGGCTGCATTTTTGCCAGCTTTTGGCAATTTTGTATGCGATAATCGCTTGCATTGCAAATACCACATTGTTTACGTCTTTCGTTATTTTTCCAATTGGACTTTGACGATTGCGAAATGACCTGGTTTGTCGAATAGGTATGATTTGAGGTGTTGTTATTTTGTTTGAAACGAGAATGAAATCCTTTTGAATGAGATTGTTGGTTATTAAGATAGCCTTTAGATGATGAAGATGCGTGTTGGGATTGAGATGACTTTTGACTGAAGGGTTCTTGTTTCTGCCGTGAAGTTTCCAGCGATGTAAACTTATTCTCCAAAAACCGAAGAAATTCTTCCAATACTGGCAACTCCTTTGGAGATTTCAACGAATCTATATAGTCATCATTGGTTTCAGAGTCTAATTTCTCCGCTAGGATACATACGAGGAAGGGATCCCAAGTAGATACATCGATTCCGAGATTTTTTATAGCGTTCACGCTTTCGTTCGTTGTATCGTGGATCCGTTTGAGGTGACTCGCTGATTTTTGCTGAGATGTCGGGATATTTAGGAGGTTTTTGAGATGAGATATAAAAATGCGACGCTTATTGTCATAGCGATGCGTCAGGATATTCCAACAAACGGGGTAGGTAGTTGTCTGAACTTATTTGAAGGTGTTGGATTAATTTTTCCGGCTCGCCCTTGATCTTACTTTTCAGGAACTGCATTTTTTGGGCGTTCGATAAAGATGGATTATTGTGTATAGTTTCTGTAAAAAGATCTTTGAAAGATATCCAGGATGTATAACTTCCTTCAAAGGTAGCTATTTCCATTTTTGGGGTCGATTTCTCAATATGAGCCACCGACCACATCTTTCGGTTAATATCCCTTTTCAGAGTTTTATAATATTTCTCGTAGTTCGAGAATTGCTCGTCGTACTGGGCGTTGGAGCCATTGAGCTCGTTGTCCAGTTCCCAGTGTAGGGTGTCAATAGCTGCCCAACGCGTCTTTAAAGTTTTTAGGATGTCTTCAAACTCCCACTTTTCAGAGATAAAATTGAGATCAATGTCAGCAGCTTCTCTTGAAAATGCCCTAAAATTTGTAGCTTGTTTCTTCAAGAGGTCTTCTATATTTACGCTATCCTTAGGAGGATTATTTTGAGATGAGAGGTTCGAGGTTTGAGGTATTGAAGATGGTTGAAAAGTTGGGGTTTTCAAAACAGGGGTTTGAGGTCTGTCTGTGGAAGGCTTATAATTCTGAATGGCTGTTTTAATATTGCTATATTTCACCTTCATTTGATCATACTGATCGGTAGTGAAATACGCATGAGATCGATCACCAAAGGATAACAAATTCATATGATTGTTATGAAACTCCGTAAAATATTGCTCTAGGCTTTCTAAACGTCGACGTAGGTAGTCGGGGGTCTTCCGCTCTGTTCCATCTTTCTTGAAGTTGGAGTAAAGTGTATCTATGCCTTCAATGATTTGCTGTTGAGTAGCTAAATGTCTTCCATTGTAGCCATAGTAACAGTGAGAAGAAAGATACCTTACTTGTAGGGTTTCTTCGGGATCGAATAAAATCACGAGATGAGACAAAGTAGCGCCTTCCTAGGCACCGGGATTGACCAGGATCACGAGATGAGGCAAAGTGGAGCCTTCCTAGGCACCGGGATCACGAGATGAGGTAAAGTGGCGCCTTCCTAGGCACCGGGATTGAACAGGATCACGAGATGAGGCAAAGTGGCGCCTTCCTAGGCACCGGGATCACGAGATGAGGTAAAGTGGCGCCTTCCTAGGCACCGGGATTGAACAGGATCACGAGATGAGGCAAAGTGGCGCCTTCGTAGGCACCGGGATTAAATAGGATCACGAGATAACACACACTGTATTTTCCAAGGTTTCTAATTGCGTATAACGAAACCGGTAAAACGCACACACAAAAGAACAAAGCACTAAGTTTTGAATACGCGTTTCGGTCCCGCTAACGTGCTCGAAGGACCAATGTTCGGGGTTGGGTTAAGATAGAGATAAAGGATGAGATAAGAGATGAAAGTCAGTTTAAGGTTATTAAATTCACTGTATTGTCTGTTTCCACAAATATAGGATTAAGATTAATTTATACTAGGATGATTGGTGAACGATATGGGATTATGAGTCACGCGCACGGTATGTCGCCGAATTACGTACTGAACTATTGCGGTGTAAGTGCAATAATATAAATGATGGAAGCATACTGAGCGCGTGGCACAATAATGATGACCCAGGTAAACGTGCTGTACGGTGGTTGACCCGTACAATGACAATTGATTTTTACCTGCGTTGACCCAAGTTTCATCCAGGTAATAGATATTACGGTTTTCATTCCGGTACCCTTCCATTTCTTTTAAATATTTTGTTCGCCACAGAATTATTTCTGGACGTTCTATTAAGGCACTTTTCCTGTTCCTTTTTTGGAACTTAAATTTCAAATGTTTATGGCTTAAGGCTGTTTTGCTAAAATTGGGCCAAGTGTCATCATCATTTATTTTCTGATGTATTTTATCTATTGTAGGCAGATCACCTTCCATGAAAAATCTATGTACTTTTTGCCTTATAGCCGTCTTGTCAAAACTATCCAATTTTTGGATTATACCTAATTTGTTCTTTGTAGTCCCTTTGGGTTTCAGTTCATGGGTATTCCCTCAAAATTCCGTAAATAGCACTTTTACTTATTCCAGTGATCTCTGCAGTCTTATTAACCATAGCCATATTGGAGCAGTATTCATTCTCAGGCCATGTATTTTTTGTATGTTTAAATACATTCAACACTATGGTTTTCTCGCCAACGGACAAAATCGTACTATTTCTCTTTTTGATTGGAGAATGTAATGGTTGCGACGATGATGGACCTATAATCAAGAATTTAAAAAAATATAGTGTAAATAGCGACACTTAAGGGAGATCGCTTAAGTTTGAAAGCTTAGAATAATAACGCTTGAAAGTTTGTGTGCAACATGATAACGTATTATAGACAATGCATAACAACACAACGACAGTCTAGCAGCCGAGGTAAACACATGCATGATAATCACAACAAACAAATGAATGTTTTTAAATCGAGTGGCATTAAATGGAGTATTTTACAAATAACTATTAAGTATAACAATGCAGTCTGAGTTTTAAATTTTTCTTGACATTACTGTATCGATCAAAAACACGATTTACGCAAATATAGGTATCTAAGTATAAAATATGGTTTTCTCTGTGGCCATTTAAATGTGAAACAAACAAACCCACTTTTGCATTAAAATATTTAAGGTTAGATTCGCCACATATTTACACTGTTAAATATGAAGTAGTTACGTACATAAGTCCGTCATTAGTCTGTTATTTCATAGGTAGGTATTAAAATACGCTTGGTCGACACATACAATACGCATTTTAGTGCGGTAGACATATTATTCATAAGCAGGTATAAATTCAAAAATTATATAATTAAAATTCTAAAGGATTGACAGTAGGCAACAACACAATACTCAATGTAGGTATCATTATTAATAGGCTGGGACTTGTATGATACATCACGCAAGAATTTTGAATTTTGTTTTGTTTTATTTTATTTTCTTGAATTTTGTTTTCTCTTGTTTTATTTTTATTATTTTTTATTTGTTACGGTACTTCTTTTATAGAATATACCTAGTTTAACCTTTTTCTTTTAACGTCTTTTTTATTAAGTTAGCCCTACTACAGTTAACGTTTGCTAACAGCTTGTTTTTATTACATAAAATAGTAATCTGTGGAAAATGTTGTGGGTAGTATATTTGTTAATTTTAATTTTTAAGACTACATTGTTTATGCCTAGTATACTACTGTTTGTTTTCCCAAATATAATAAATAAATAAATAAATAATTTAACCAACCTGCTTGAGGTTCAACGATTCTCTGTCGTCGCTTTTTTGTGTTGTTGGTGGATCCATTCTCACTTCTTCACTCATAAACAATAAATAATAACAAAAATAAAACAAAACAGTATCAAACTAACAAAACAAAACAGTAACAAACTAACAAAACAAAACAATTAACAGTAACAAAATAATAACAAATGCTTGAAGACTTTCCGAATATGGAGTACGTTCAGTCAATCCCACGCGCAAACCAGATTTGGAATGACGCTCGAGACGAAGGACGCGATAGGCATAATAACAAAATGGCGGACAGGTAATGCGCCCCTGACTCGCTCCGACGTCACACTTAGTGCCGAGTATGAGGGCATAACCCAAAAAATCTAATTTTTTGGTAATGACATTAAAATTCGGTTATTTTAATTAATTGTATACTTCTATGAATATAAGTTAAAGCTAAATAAATAAATCCAATTATGACATGTTCTTATAATGAAATATAAGTTAAAAACATAAGTAACCTCGAAAAAGAAAAATACACAACGACAATTATTTTTGAAATGCATAAACAATAGCAATACATATTTCATTGTTTGATTAAGTATTTTTGAAAGAAGAAAGAAATACGACAATTATTCCTCAAATTTACATATTTCTTACTTATTTCGTTGGGATAAGTGTTTGGTATTATGAAACTCGACCGAAACAGTATTAGCGATAGTTTTGAATGACGAGCGATATCTAATGAAGTTTTGTGGTCTTTTTGGTACAAGCCGGATCGGTGACTTTTATTGTTTTCTTATCTGGCGGAAACTATAGTGCAGTTTTAAGGTCTGTAATTTTTTAGTTCTCGCGGACGGCGTATGAAAATTTTGATAATTTTCCTCTTACTTTCTGAATGTGTGACTTCCAATTTATGTGTATCAATGTTTAGGCCTAATAGGGTAACGTTTATCAACTGCTTCCAATTTATTATTTTTAAAGTTAAAGTTTATATTTATTGGTATTTTTTGGCTAGGGTGGAATGATATCATTTTAGTTTTATTGAATTTGATTTCTAGGTTGTGTTCAGTCATCCAGTTTATTGTAGAATCTAGTATGGAATTTAATTTATAATTTAAATTGGTGTTATTTTCGCATGAGGTAAGTATAGATATGTCATCCGCAAACATGACACATGGCTCATTGATTTTATTAGGAAGGTCGTTTACGTAAACAAGAAATAAGAAACACCCTATTACGCTTCCTTGCGGGATTGAGGCGGTGATTTGTTTACTGTCGGATCTGATTAATTCTATTTCATTTTTGCTATTCGATTATATTCGATTTCAACTATTTGTTTTCTATGTTTCAAATAAGATACAAACCAGTCATAACATTTGCCGCGGAGTCCTATATTATATAGTTTATTTAATAATATTTAAAATTTTACTTTATCATAATGCTTTAGTCATATCAAGCAGAAGTCCAATCGCGTACTTTTTATCATTTATGATATCAAGGCCTTTTTGAATATATTTGTAAACGGCCAAGATAGTGGAACGGTTTTTTCGGAAACCGCTTTGGCAGAGTTATTAAATATATGATACTTTTCACAAAACGCATATACTCGATTACACATGGCTTTTTCGAATATTTTGGAAGCTGTCGGTAAGAGGGCAATGGGGCGGTAATTATTCGGATCAGTTTTATAATTCTTTTTGTGAATAGGTTTTATAAGAGCTTGTTTTAAGAGATTGGGAAAAGCTCCTTCTTCAAATGACTAGTTTAATAATTTAAAATTGGTAAGGTTAATTCATCTGCACATTGTCTTATTAAGGTAGGCGGAAGTTCATCAACGCCATGGCTTCTTTTATTTTTTTTATTTTTTATTAATGTATTCACCTCGTAAGGATCAATTGTTGTTCGAGCAACGTAAACAAAACTAACCTAACCAGTCAATCAACCATTAACCGACCGAAATATTTGTTAAAATATCAGTTACGTTTGTTTAGAGTAAAATATCCCCAACAGTAAATGTGTTTTATCGTATGAGAGATAGAGCATACAAATTTAATACACATTACAAATTGAATGCACGTAACGGAATGAATATTTTTAATGGTGTGTGTTGTTATTGTTACTTGTTCGGCGTTGCCTATTTTGATAAATGATATTTTATATTCAGTAATGTTTTTTTTTTTTTTGGAATTTCATAGTTATGATAAATGATAAATGATTTTATTTCTGTAAGTAGGTTTATACAAACACTTTTACAAGTCAATTATATTTTTAAAAGTAGATGAGGTCGGCGTTTCCTATCTGACTACTCTGAGAAGAAAGGCCGAAACAAACTCACAGGTTACAGTCTCTTTTAAAGTCTAGACATAATCTTGGTCAGATCATGTGAAGACCACGTAGATTTATGTCTGAAATGGTCTTTTGAGGAAAAACCACACAGAATGAGTGGACCTGTCCAGTCAGTGCACGCATTTGTCACTAATCGTGGAGCTCAACTCAGAACTTAAGGAGCTCAACCACTTGACAAACAATACCAAAGAAAGGACATTTGGGTAGGCCGCATAAAGCACTCAAACTGCCAGATTATCAATGAAACTACCTGAGAAAGTGAAAAAATAAAATAAAAAATAAAAGTTACCTACATAGTCCTCACATTCACAATAAATAAATAATAATACTATACTTCACAAAGTAAATTTTCATGAAATTGTATAAATAATAATTATCAAAATGTCAAAATTTATGTAAAATAAAAAATTAAAAAATATAGCAAAAATAAAAAATAATCAAAAAAAAACATTCAGTGTGCAAAAATTAGAGCAACTCAATTCCAAGCCTTTTTGTCCTCAATATAATCCTTAATGGTATAAAAAGCTTTCTGGCACAACTTACGTTTAATTAATGATTTGAATTTATTAAGGCTTAGATCTTGAACGTGGCTTGGAAGTTTATTATAAAAGCGTATACATTGACACCTGAACGAGCCGCCTATTTTTTTGAGCCTTGTTGTAGGTACAACAAATTTGTGTTTATTCCTAGTATTTATATTATGGATATCACTGTATTTTTTAAACAATTTCATATTTTTATGTGCATATAAAAGATTTTCATAAATATATTGAGAAGGCACAGTCATTACATTAATTTCCTTAAATTTCTCTCTGAGAGATTATCTCGGACTTAATTTATAAATTGATCGAACAGCTCTTTTCTGCAAAACAAAAATAGTCTGAATATCGGCGGCATTTCCCCATAACAGAATACCGTACGACATAACACTATGAAAGTAGCTAAAGTACACTAAACGGGCTGTCTCTGTGTCGGTTAAATTACGATTTTTTCTAACAGCGTATGCTGCGGAGCTTAGCTTTTTTGACAATTTATCTATATGTGGGCCCCACTGAAGCTTAGCATCCAAAGTCAAGCCCAAGAATACTGTGCTATCTTCAGGACTCAGTTCTTCGCCCTTCATTAATACATTCGTTTTCACCTGTCTAACGTGAGGTAGCGTAAACTTAATGCATTTGGTTCTTTTTCGTTAAGGAGTATATTATTGACATTGAACCAGTAAACTACTTTTGAAATCGCGCTATTAACATCGTCAGTAACCAGCTGCTGACGTTTAAGTTTAACCCTTTTCTTGGCAAAAAATATATATACAGGGTGGAATTTTGTAATGCCACCTGGAGGGAAAGTACTCTTAATACTGCAGATAGAAAGTTTTACTCAAAGGAAACATTCCTTTATTTTTGAATAGAAAGCAAACTGCAATCAAAGATTTTCGAAAATTCTCTTCTCCCACACCCGGGAATCGAACCGGCTAAAATCTGAAAAAATTATACCCTGTACTTTTATTGCATCGATCGTTAGGGTCAATTATAAGGATGAAATCTCTCTAACTAACATGATAAATTAAATGAAAACCAGGAAATCTTAAATTAATTTAATTATTTACAAAAAATGGTAAACTAACTAATTAGTTGCTCGAAATGGGCTCCATTCTCTTGGATACACAAATTTATTCTTTTAACGAATTCATTTCTAGTAACCTTTAATAAAGTGTTGTGGTGAATATATATATATAATCGTATTCTGAACTTCAACTCTCAACTCGTTGTCATTCGCATAAGATTTCATGTAAATTTGATTTTTTACATATCCCCACAAAAAAAAATCTAATGGGGTGAGATCTGGCGATCTCGCAGGCCATCTGATTGTGCCGTTTGTACCAATCCAGGTATTAAAATGGTTATTAATGTAGGCAGTAGTGATTCTGCTGTTATGTGCTGGAGCACCATCTTGCTGTAGAATTATTTGGTTTCGCTCTTCCTCGGGGAAACCATTTAACTCGTTTCTTAAGAGATCCAGTATTTCAATATACTTGACAGTGTTTAAATGACCTTCGTACACGTGGACTAACACTACATTATTTCTCATAATTCCGCACCAAACGTTGAAAGAAAATCTTACTTGATTGTTAGTTTCATGAACACGAACAGGATTCACTCGAGACCAATAATGGTTATTGCGGCGATTGTACATGCCATTATTGCTGAAGTTGGTTTCGTCAGACCATACAATGTTACTCAAAAAATTAGGGTTTCGGTCAATTTCTCCAAGCATGTTTTCACAAAATTGTAATCGTCTGTCACGATCCCCAATATGCAATTTTTGCACCAACCGACCTTCACGATAGCATTTATACTTATACTTTTTCAGCACTTTAAGTACGCGAGTGTGGGTTGTTCCTAATTCATTGGCAGCATCTCTACTTGAAGACTTTGGAAATGATTCAAAGTATATTAAAACATCTAGTTCAAAATCGAAATAGTTTTGCTGAATAGTTTGCCGTCTCTTCTTGAAACCACCCGTATTCTTTAAATTTTCTACCATTCTTTTCAATACGAACCGAGTTGGTGCCTGTCGGTCTTGATATCTCTCTCCATACCACTGCAGAGCTAGATTCACGTTTTTGTTATTTAAAAAATAAGCTTCCATTAAATCAAACTGTTCTTGATAAGCCATTTTCACCGTGAGACAAAATGTGAAATGAGTTGTAAAAACAATCAAATGTGAATAACAACTATGACAATCTAATTTTCAAATTTTAATCTAACATTTCATATTTAAATTACCTCATACACGCAGCTACGAGTATGTCGCAAAGGAGTCTGCATTACAAAAGATGGATGTTAGTTAAAGAGTTTAACTTGACTCATTGAATTTGTAACTTCAGATTTCCTGGTTTTCCTTTCATTTAATTTATCATGTTTGTTAGAGAGATTTCATCCTTATAATTGACCCTAACGATTGATGCAATAAAAGTACAGGGTATAATTTTTTCAGATTTTAGCCGGTTCGATTCCCGGGTGTGGGAGAAGAGAATTTTCGAAAATATTTGAATGCAGTTTGCTTTCTATTCAAAAATAAAGGAATGTTTCCTTTGAGTAAAATTTTCTATCTGCAGTATTAAGAGTACTTTCCCTCCAGGTGGCATTACAAAATTCCACCCTGTATATATTTTCAAATTATTTTCAAATATGATGTTAATTATGAACCTAGGATTTAAGGAAAAATATATAAAAAAATCGCACATAACCAGATAATGAGATCCTATATGTATCTTTAAAGATACATCGCCAGCTTAGCAAAAAACTTTGACCTTACGTGTAAGTGTCTTTGAGGATACGATGCCAGGTTTGAGGAAATAAAATACACAACATTTTCTTAATAATATATGTACAGGGTGGCGCAATAGAACGTGTATATTGCGTCTTCTTTTTTCGCGGGGTAAACAGTGCGCGGGCGGGGGGAGCCTAGCGTGGTTGGATACTGGCACTCGTGGAGTTTTAGTAACCATGAGTCACTTCGACGGGAAGCGTCGCGCTTTTTGTGTTCGCACATTTTACGAGAACGGTCGTTCAAACATCTCTACAAGGCGAATGTATTGTTCTGAATATGGGTTAACACACATTAATGAAGCTCCGAGTGCAAATTTAATTAAAATATGGATAAAGCGTTTTGAAGAGACCGGTTCCACGTTTAAACCACCAGCAAAAGGTCGTCCAAGAACGTCTAGGACCACAGACAATATTGAGAGGGTGAAGGAGTCAGTAGGAAAAAATCCTCATCACCTTTAACACCGACCGCTATGTTACGATGTTAGAGGGATATTTGACTCCAGAACTTGCGAGATCGAGAATAGCGAATACGAGGACTTGGTTCCAACAAGACGAAGCGACCTGTCACACATCAAATGACTCTATGGCGGTTGTGAGACAGATGTTTCCTGCAAGACTAATTTCCAAAAGAGGTAATATCCCTTGACCCCCACGTAGCCCTGACTTGACGCCTCCTGACTTTTTCTTGTGGGGATACCTCAAACATAAAGTCTACATGAACAATCCGAGGAACATCAGTCAGCTAAAGGAAAATATCCGTGGGGAAATGGCAGTTATCACCCCAGATTTATTGACAAGAGTTTTCACAAATCTGCGTTCGCGTTTAGAGGAGTGCCGTCTTCGTGAGGGTCGTCATTTAGATGATGTTATTTAAAAAAAAAAAAACTACATTAATTACTTATTCATCCTATATTTTATTTCAACTATACCTTTTGTATTTATTTTTTTAGCCTATACTTAATAAATGCACGTTCTATTGCGCCAACCTGTATAAAAGTTGCATGTTGTAACAATTATAGTTATAAAACCAAAATCAACTTACAGATTAATTAAAAAAAAAAAAATTATGTTATCGAAACATTTGAGGTGTACTGTTAGCTTAAGTAATTACTTATTAGTATGGAATTTTACAAAACAATTTCTTTCTGGCTTAAAACACAAGCGTAACGAGCACTTGGCATACATTACCGTAGTTTGGCCCTTGACACAAAATTTACATCGCCCTTTTGAAGCAAACATTGGAAAATGGCCGACCTTATCGTACCTTACATCCGGTGGAGGTCGTGGTGCTACCGGTGCCTGTATTATTTTCGACAGAGTTGGACCAGAAACTTCACATTTGTTGACCGTATCTCCTCGGCCCTTTTTCAGGAGGCTCTGTGCTACTTGGTACCTGAACATTTTTAAAGGCATTGTCTTTCCCGCACTATGTCGTCTGAATAAAACCCAGCTATTATTTATGCAAATATCCAGGACTTGCGACACTAATGGCAAATACCATCGATGGCCTCTGAAGTCTGTTCTATACAGGGCGATCAACATGTCTGCTAAGTCTACGTCCCCCATATGGGCGTTATAATGTTTATTAATGTCCGGACAGGGTACTGCTATTCTTCTTTTCGCAACTTTGTCATAACGTAGTATGGTACTGACCGGCTCAGCTGCCACATAATTACTAGCTGTGGTTACACATTTGTTGTCGTACCATTTGACGACACATAATTTATTTTTGTTACAGACAACTTGCGAATGAGAGCCTCTAGGTTTTTTTTTCAGGGCTTTGTCTGTAAGTAATCTTTTTTCCGCCCCTCGCAATCTGTTGGACCTAATGGTACCTAGAGAAAATATGCCCATTTCTTCTCGTAAATAGTTTACCAACTCTAAACTTGTAAAAAAAATATCGAAATATATCACAGAACAAGCACGGTCTGGTATACTTTTACATAGTGCCAGAACTACCTTAGCACCAAGACCAAAACTGGACTCCTCAGGCGTTAGCGAATTATACCGGAAAGTATCTTCACCACCATATACTATAAAGTCGTACACGAAACCAGATATGCCAGCTCGAGCAAAAATTTTATAGCCCCATTTTTTTGGCTTGTTTTTAACATATTGTTTTCTATTGCCAGCTTTTTTACCCTTATATGGGACCATCATTTCATCCACACTAAATCTAGTTTCGTGTGGGACTTTCAAAAAGTTTTCACGTACTTTTTGTAACAAGGGCCTCACTTTAAAGTAACGGTCTCCATCGTCTAATAAATTATTATTAAAATGAATGTATCTCCTTATCAATTGAAATTTTTTAAGTGACATAATATCTGCAATGGGACTGTAGCGGAGCTCACGCGACCAATAATCCGTGTAAGCTGGTAAATCGACAATTCCCATAAGAAGGTTAATAGCTACGAAACATCTTATGTCTTCTTTAGTCAAATTTAAGGTTTTGCCTTTTTGTTGCACATAATACAGGTTAGATTGCTCGGTTATGTAATCAAAAATGTCATCTGTAAAAAAGTCTGTAAAATACTCGTAAGGAGATTTGGCTATTTCAGGATGCGGAAGATTGTTATCTGAGATCTGGGCAAAATGTTTGAATTTATTTTTAGTCCACTGAAAATTTAGAGGCTTTTGAAAAATCCGTCGGGGTGTGACTATTCTTGCAGTCCTTCCGGATGTTGTAGGTCTTCTTGGTCGGCAGTTAGAGGCAATTAATGGAGATGGTGGCAAAGAAAGTGGTGAAGGAGCGCCATTTTGCGTCAATGAAAATGGTAGTTGAGCTGGAAGCGGCTGAGGTGAAGGCAGCACAGGCGAAGACAGCAAAGGAGACTGAGTAACAGCGTCTTGTACGTCTACTATTTCTTCATCAGATAGCAAATTCAAGTTTTCTATAGAAGAAAGCAAAGATGGCGCAGGTGAAGAATCGGAGTCAGTCCCATGGTTATTGACATGACTCAAGTCAATTGAAATCTGCTGAAGTTCATCTTCGGATTCAGATTCATCGTCGTTTGATTGTTTACGTGGTTTTGGTACTAGAGCACAAATTCTTTTTGCTCTGGAAAAAGATGGTTGCGTCCCTCCCTGAAAAAAAAAGCCCTCTCTCACACTCATGCCAATCATACAATGCCCTTTCCCCAAAACACAGTAAAAAAAAAAAAAAACTAATAAAATCTTAGTGCACTTGGCAATGTATCCTATAAGATACGCTAACCTTGTACAAAGAATCTTAGTACACCTAGCAACGTATCCTATAGGATACATTAACTTTATTTGTTAGTTTGCGAAACCAAGCCTAATTATTTCTCCTGTTTAATTACTTTCCAGTATAAGTACAAACATATAAAATATTATAACACCAATACCTCATGCAATTTAAAAAAAAAACTATTAAAAATAATAAATTCTTACCTTCTTCCGCGGAATTGCACTCAACCGATTCGCCATTTTGACAAGTTTTGAAAAAGTAGTTGACGTAAGCTGTCCTTGTGTCACTAATGTGCGTTCAGAAACGTATACTTTAAAGAAAAATAAGTTAACGTTCCCTCTTACATGCACTATAAAAGAGATGTAATTTTTTTTTTAAACGATGTGTCTTACAAGATACATTGTCAAGAAAAGGGTTAAACAAAAGTGAAGTATCATCCGCAAACAACACTATATCATGATTATTCTTTATGAGTTAATTTTCAATATTAGTTAATTTTAATGGTTGATGGTTATATTCAACATCTCTAGTACTAACCCCGGGATGGATTGACTGGATGAGGAAAAAAAAACTACTTCCGTTGCTATGGCAGTTGTGGGTTTTGCAACCCTCGTGATTTTTGCATTCTTATTTAATTTTACAGACGGTTCTTCCGTGCCAAGAATGTTTTCTAAAGTTGGTATCGCACCCTCAAGTAATTTCCGTCTATTATTTGCAAGTTCTTTAAAATTAGACGACGTAAAATGTTCTGAACAGATTGCACTAGTACGCGTGGGTCCCCACGTTTCTGTATTGCCGCAACACATTCTCCATTTTTCCCTTAATACAGGATCTTTTGGAAATCGGTTAAAAAGAGAGGAATTAAAGCATTATCTATCATCAGTTTTATTATAATATCAGTAAGTCTTATATTAAGTATAATAAAACACTATTTATTCATTCATTATTCATGTGGTATGTAGTAATAAATAAAGTCCTATTTTATTATAATATCCACATTTGTATCACTCTTTAAACCTGATTTCCCTAACCGAGTTCTCGAATTTATCGATAATGGGTATCGACAGTTGTTACAACCACGGCTGTACGCAAATTGTTAATGTAGTTGCGTCACTTCAATACACTGTAATGACACAGAATGTATATATGTGTCTGTGAAATTATTAGTGTATTGTTTTAATTGTTATGTGTGAGTTTCGTACTGACAGACGATTGTTGTTGTGTTTGAGACTGAGAAAGTTTGCGTGGCGCAGATTTCGAATAACGCTATGGCTACTTCCCTCCGGTCCGCCGGGGCCTGTGTTGCTCTATGATCTTAAGTGATATTTTTTTACCATGAAGTATATTAGCTAGCTGATCTCTCATGTTTGTAGCCATAAACTAACTTTAACTTTAAGTGCATTTATAGTACTCGTATTTTCAGGTATTAGAGCGAGTAGATTTTTAAATGCCTTAACGTTTATGATGGAAAATGGGCGTCCATGAACAGCCACTAAGTTGGTGCATTCTTCTAAGACTATATCAGAAATTGTTTTCTGCCTGGCGGTTGTAATTTCTGATTCTTGTCGACTAAAATTGAGTTCCAAGACCTCTTTGTATAGGTACTTCTTTATGTTGATGTTGCAAATGTTTAATTAAACTACCACTATGTTGTCTGAAAAATACGAAGTAATTACCATTTACTCATAGTAATATTGAATTTTAATTATGCAACTTGTACTTGAAACCATAAAATTATTTATCATTTAACCTAATCCAACACTCGGCACAGACGAGATTCGTTGATTTGAAATGTATTTATAAGTATAAGCCATACAATACATGACGGAAAAGGTACGTCTGTCTCGTTATCATCAGCCACATTTTAACTACTGTAGGCTTACTATGGTAAGTGTTGGTTTTTGCGCAATAGAAATATCGTTTGAAGTTCAAATCAAATTATAATTTACGAACAAATTAATCACACTAGCGAATCACACACTACGTACACGACACAACTATACAGAACGCGTGACAGTTTCAAAACGTGTTCACTGCTTGACCGCTACCGTCCACCTCTCTTTTACTCTAGTCGAGTCTTATGTTTTAGACTGTCGGGCGCCGCCTGGTGGCGCTGGCGTTCCTATTAGGCAAAGTCAAACGATTGATTTAACGCCAGAACAATAACTAAAGCATAGAAGGAAGGCTAAAATAAAAATTCAGTAACTGCCTTTACTTTCATTCTATCTTATGGCAAGAAAAAGGATGTTAGAATGAGATCAACGATTCGTACTTTGTTTTACTTCTTTGGCTTGTCATAAGATGACCTGTTATTTGGTTATATTGGTAATAATTCAACCCACTCAAATTAGGTAGTACTTTGCTTCAGAGTGTGACAGTTCGGTCATTGGACAATTTGACTTGTTCGCGTGTTCATTGTTCATAAGTTTGTAGTATACTCCCATGGTTACATGATATTTTTATAATAATTCTGTTGTTAGATTGCACGAATTATTTGCATAAATATACATAGTGACTATAGTGAGTGTGTGGACTCTGTGGTATAATGTCTTGTGTGGTTGGGGGTTGCAAGTCCCATTCTTTACGAAAAGAAAATAATGAACAACTATTAACTTTCCATCGGTAAGGTTTAGTCAATTTTTTTGTCGAATGCGAGCTGATAACTGAATATAAATTTAAAACAAGTTCTGCTAAATCACTTTGCAGTGGAAATCAGTCGTAATAACTATTTCAGTAGAAGTTTTAGCGACTATTCGGAAATTTCTGGGAGGTTATCATAAATATGCATAGTAACGTAAATAATATTGTCGATACTTTTATTTTACAGATTTCCTAAAGACGATGTGAAAAAAAACTTATGGGTAAATCACATTGGTAGAAGAAATTGAACTCCAACAAAAGCATTGTCACATTTGCTCCAAGCATTTTACTTTGGATTAATTTATGTATAATGAAACTGCAAAATGGAGACGCCTTAGATATTTAAAGATATTAATATCATGACGGTACTTTGTCAATATATCTATAAAAACATCATATAAGTAAGGAACAATCTACATCTTTTTATTAAAATTGGTGAAAGACACAATTAGTTCGCCCAGGTTTCAGGCTGGCTAAAATAGACTCATCTTTCATGGGGTACTGTTTAAAACGTTACAATAAAATACCTCCCCACAATGATGTTATATAGGACTAGATCAGCGGTGTATAGCGCCGATGTGTTGCTATGTCGTATATGTCCGCAAGAATATCAGACTTCAGTCGTCAGCTTGACGTCAAGTGGGCGATTGCTTAGCGCAAAAAAATTACAAAATGGTGAAATATGCGATTAATATTTGTATAACAAGGTCCGAAAAGATCAGTAAAGCAATTGGTGTTTCATTTTATAAATAAGTTTGCTCAATTTTATTCAGATTATCCAACACGACAGGAAATAAATTTATCAAACATTCTGTTTACTATCAGTGTTACCAGTAAAAATGATATATTTTTTTGCCAGACTGTTGGGAGTTTAGTGAACGACGAATGTATGTTCCTGGAAGTCTAAATTATTATTAGTCTGTTTGGTTTAAACATATATATTGTACAGTACATATATATATTGTACAAATGATTGTACAAAGAAATAATATCATTCCATTTTAAACAAAAGTAATTTGACGCGATCTTAATACTTTTGAAATATAATATTGACATTTACGCATTTGTGTTTCTTTTTCCTATATGTACCTAATCCTTGTCAGTTTCTTTAATTCTTTAATCTATTGAAAGTTCCATAATACAACCTATCTGTATAGTAATTGATTCAATAAATACGTTAATTCATACTGGGGAAATTATGTTGATCATTGGCAACTCTGGCCGTTTTTCCGACAGCAATGTCTTGTCTCATTCCAATGTAATTAGTTCGAAGATAGAAAAAATGAGACAAACATAGAGTATTTTGACAGATTGACATAATAGTATCCGTTGCAAAGCTACGACTTTAAACTCGTAAGTGGTTACATTTTTCTGATTTTTTTAGTACGAGCTTGCTCCTCTAGTGTTATATAACCCTCAGAACAATAACTAAAGCATAGAATGAAGGCTAAAATAAAAATTCAGTAACTGCCTTTGGTCTCTTTCTATCTTATGGCAAGAAAAAGGATGTTAGAATGAGATCAATGATTCGCACATTGTTTTACTTTTTTGGCTTGTCACAAGAAGAACTGTCATTTTAGTTATATTAGTTATAATATAACCCGCCCAAATTAGGTAGTACTTTGTTTCAGAGTGTGAGAGTTCGGTCATTGAACAATTTGACTTGTTCGCGTGTTCATTGTTCATGAGTTTGTAGTAAACTCCCATGGTTACATGATATTTTTTTATAATAATTCTGTTGTTAGATTGCACGAATTCTTTGTATAAATGTACATAGTGAGTGTGCGGACTCTGTGGTATAATGTCTTGTGTGGTTTGGGGCTACAAGTCCCATTCTTTACGAAAAGAAAATAACCAACAACTATTGATTTTCCATCGGTAAGTTTTTGTCAAATTATTTGTATAATGCGAGCTGATAACCGATTAGAAATATAAAACAAGGTTTGCTGAATCACTTTATAGTGGAAAGCAGTCGTAATAACTATTTCAGTAGAAGTTTTAGCGACTATTCGGAAATTTCTTTGAGGTTATCATAAATATGCATAGTGACGTAAATAATATTGTCGATACTCTAATCCACTATAAAGTTGCAAAGAAAACAAAGTCTGTATAGCTTTATAATCAGTTTAATAACATTACTACACTTTGTTAACACTATTTCAAAATACGTCTTCCTTCCACGAGTGTTCAATCTTCACTGCCATGTTCCCAAGTTAGACTGTACACGTAGGCTACCGTTTGACAGCTAGTTGCTGTCAACCAGCAAAAGTCAGTTTAATGACTAATCATCAATGTAATTTCACTTGGATCTGTCATTTCTATGTCAAGGTTGAAAACACGTGTTGAGTGAATTATTTGTGAATTTTATGCTTATTACTGTTTTGAGTGCCTAAACTTGTTTGGTTTTTGTGTCTGTGTCTTGTTGCCTGCTGTGTTACTATTTTAAGTGCCTATATTCCCGTTTCCCTCATTCAAAATGAGGGAAACGGGAGATGATGATGATCCCCCTGATGGAGGAGATGCTGACCCCGTGAATGAGTCCTCACAGGATCGAAAGCGACGGTGTGCTGAACCGGTAACCGATTCGACACACTCGAAAGCTAAAAAAAGTACCCCACCATCAGATTCCTATCAATCAGTGTACAGCAAACCTGGTTTCGAATCCGACTCTAAAGTTCTCAATTATTCAAGTGACAAGGGACCTTTTATTGTTCGGTCGGAACCGGATTTGTCTGCTGGGCTGTCAATAAGGATACTAATGTTTGCGCAACTCATCCACCAAAACAAAATATCGGATGTAGTAGATGGGAGTATAAAGGCACTGGGGAGAAACAGGGCCTGCTTGGAATTCAATTCAGCGGCTGCTGCCAATGATTTTAAAAACCACGACTTTTTGGTCACCTACAAATTTGCTGCAGACATCCCTAAATTTCATGTGTCTCGGATGGGAGTAGTCCGTAATATTCCAACAGATTGGACCTTAGAGGAATTAGTGGAAGGTATTAGAACTCCTCCCAACTGTGGAGAAGTAATCAGGGCCCGTCGTTTGAATGTTAAATCTAAAAAAGAAGATATCACTACCTGGATTCCTTCCACTGCAGTTGTTCTAACTTTTACTGGTCAAACACTTCCTTAGAGAGTTTTCTGCTATGAAACGTTACTTCTTGTAAGCACATATCAAATGCCAACAATACAATGCAGAAATTGTTGTCGCTTTGGACACATCCGTACTCAATGCCGGTCAAAGCCTCAGTGCTTTAGATGTGGTCAAGAACACTCCGGCGACAGTTGTTCAATTACTGACGATCTCTCAACTTGTATCTTGTGCCGAGGAGCTCATAAGGCGACTGATTTTAAATGCCCGGAACATTCTTGACAAAAATCTATGAAAATTGTTATGTCTCAGGACAATATTAGCTATTCTGAGGCCGCACTGAGATTCCCCTACCTTAAACGTCTATGCTGACGTCACCTCTACCTCCTCTCCATTCTCTCCGTCACAGCAAATGCAATTCTCCCAACAAACCTCATACTCTTTACTATCTCCCCCACACTCCCCTGCTCAACCTGTCTCTCAATCCTACACAAAGACTGTCTACCGTACCCCCCGTCCAAGAACTCCATTAGGTAAGTCCTATGATGTGCATGCTCATAGAGATATTACAAATACTCCTTCCTTCTCTCAACCAAATGGTTGTGCTTTGCTTACTCCCATGGAAGAAACCACTCCTATGCTCACTCCTAATGATAACTTGATAGAGCTCCTTGCCTGCTCCCTCATAAACATCATCAGTAAGTTTAGTGATGGACTACCGAACAACGTCGTTAATATACTACAACAACTTCTCCAAACCCTTATAAACAAAAATGCTCCCCTCAACCCTCCTCCGATGGAATTGTAGAAGCATTCGTAGAAAAAAGCATGAGCTTAGTTATTTGACAAATCGCTATAAATCTGTCTTCCTTGCCATCTCAGAGACTTGGTTGGTTCCTGGTTCCGTGTTTAGGTTTCCGGGATTTTCCTGCCTTAGGGACGACAGGGTGGATGGCTGGGCAGGTTGTTCCTTGCTAGTCTCAAGATCGATTCCGTTCTCTCAAATTAATATTCCTGCTCACAGCGACGAAATCCACGTAGTTGCAGTGAAAGTCTTTAATATCTCCGTTGTTTCATGCTATATCCCCCACCCAAATAGTACAGTGATACTCGTATTAGAACTTAATAATATTCTTTCTTCCATACAAGGCCCCCTCATTGTAGTGGGAGACTTTAACTGTCACCACACAATGTGGGGGTCCCACTACATAGACACATCCTCTCACTTTTTGGTTGATCTAATGGATGAAATCAATCTTTGCCTACTAAACGATGGATCTCCGACTCGCAGGGTACCTCCTGGTCAAAATAATAGTGTACTTGATCTTTCATCTTCTCCTTTCCTAGTAAATTCTCTCTCGTGGTCCGTGTTACCTAATTCGCACAGCAGCGACCACTTTCCAATTTTAATCAACTTTCTACAATCATTTACCCCCCTTCCTGCCCTTCCTCCCTTACAGCGATATAGACTATCAGATGCAGACTGGGACAAGTATTCTCTAGCTCTAGACTCCAAATTATCTGAAAATTCATATGCAGCGGATTTAACTACGGAAAATTATATTATTGATTTTAAAAAAACTGGGGCTAAAGCCACGAGACTTTTAGCCAAGAAGAAGGCTTTACAACCTAAACAAAAAACCACCTTAGCCAACCGCTAAGGTTCTGTGAATCCATATCTCCTCGTACCCCTTTAACTGTCGTATGGCGTAAAATTAATAATTTCCGAAGAATATTCAAGGATCATAATATTTCATCAAATGACCCCTCTACCTGGCTCGATAATTTTGTTAATAGATTGCCCCCCCCTTTGTACCTCATTTAGATTGCTTTCCTTGTAGTATGATTCCCTCTCGATCATCTGACAGAATGAATGATCAATTTTCGTTTGCAGAACTTATTTGTGCTTTAGATCACCTTAAAGATTCCTCTCCAGGCATAGACGGTATCACGTATTCCTTTATTTGTAAAACTAGCCAATCTTCAAAATTATATATTTTAAGTATTATAAATGCAATTTAATAAGATAAGAAGGCCATCAATGTTTTGAGATCTTTATCTGGAGTTCGTTGGGGGTTCTCATCCATCCTCTCAAAAAGTTCTCTATAATGCCATCGTTCGCAGCCACTTTGACTATGGAAGTTTTATACTAGAACCCTGCAGTAAATTCGCTCTGAATAAATTGGATAAGCTCTAATCTAAATGCTTACGCATTATTACTGGTGCAATGAAATCATCGCCTATTAATGCTCTTCAAGTGGAATGTGTAGAGCCTCCACTTCACCTTCGTAGACAATTCCTAGCAGATAGGTATTTTTCGGTAGCGTCTCAATTTCCCTCACACCCCCACCTCCCACCTCTCTTCTTCGTCCTCTTTCTCGTTCTATCGAAGCTTCAACTTATTGGAGACAGAAATCTCCTCCTATATTAGTGAACAGTTTCAATAATAATAAGTCTCTTTCATCTCCAGTTATGCCATTGGATAATAGTGCAGTGCGATGCGCGCTCGAACACGGACGTGTTTCCACTGTGCACGGCACGAATTTTATTCGCGTGTTGCGCGGCCGTAGCCGCTGCCCGAAATCACAATGAGTTCCAAAAAACTTATAGTGAATGAATTGCTGGCATTCCTAGTCCATGCCATCGACTACATGGACGAGGTGAGCATCCTGCAGATATGCCGGTCCAACTTCAAGGAGGACGACATAAGCAGCGGAAAGCTGTTACTGTTCCAGTCTCTTGGAAAACTGGACCTGATGCCCTCTCGGCGCAGAGACGGAACCGAGAAGAGTCTTCAGGATATCCTCGATATGTTGAAGAAGACTGACCCGGACGACGTGCCAGATTTCGTGGCGAAGGAGCTAAGTAAACTGCCTCCCGTCACTTTCGATCACGTCGACGTTACACGGCTGCTAAAGGACATCACTACCTTGAAAGCGGAGATGACCAAGATGCAGTCCAGAATGGAGGTATCAGAAAAAACCAATACCGAACTACGTGCAGAAATAGCGTTATTGCGCAACGTTGGTTCGGTATTTGGGTCACCTGAGGCCTCAAAGGTGAACACACGTCGAGGGGCGCAAAATGCAACCATCGGCAGTTTTGAATCGGCGAACACAAGTGCGTCACCAGCTGCCGATAACGCTGAGCAAGCGCCGCTCGCCGCCGTCGTCGCCCGCGCCACAACTCCGGCTGCGGATACGTCATGCGTAGGTACGTCGACCCCAAAACGTGCCTATGCAGCTATCGTCACCAGCGGAAAATCTGATGCGTCGCAGCCTAAGCGACAAACCAGAAGAGGGGAAATATGGAAAGAGGGTGATCAACCTGCCCTGACTGCGGTCCGTAGCTCTGTGCCAAGAACGAGCCAAGTTGATGAGGACGGCTTCACTAAAGTAGAAAGGAAGAAGAAGAAGCCCTGTTCTCGTAACTTGTGCGGTACCGCACCGAGTGGACCCAACATGCTGCTGCGTCCTGCTGTGCCTACGACGCAGCTGTACATTTCACGTCTGCATCACTCCACTACAACTGAAGAAGTGGTGCAGTATTTCAAAGTGAAGACCAACTGGACTCTGAGGGTCGAAAGGTTGGAATCGCGCCATAATATCAACTTCAAATCTTTCGTGGTACGAGTTCCAACCCACCATCTGCAGACCTGCATGAAGGAGGACTTTTGGCCGAAGGGTGTCGTATATCGACGTTTCCGAGGACGGTTACGCGACACCACGCAGCGAAACACGACGCCGACAACATTACGTGTATAGTTTTAGTTTTCTCCTGGTTTTATTTTAAATATGTATTAGTTTATTGTAAGTTATTAGATGTTAATTTGTGTATTTTATCTATGGGCCTTAGTAGCTTGATAATAAAATTATTATTATTATTATTATTATTATTATAATCATCCCCTTTTTCTGGTTCCTTATGAGTCAGTGATATACCAACCCAGATTCATTCTTGATTTTGGTATACATAAACGGAGTCCCAATCCCAACAACCTTTTTAATAAAATTTTAAATAAAAAATGGTCAAATTGGATTTTGTTATTCACAGACGCATCCAAAATAGAAGGATCTCATTTAGGTTCAGCCGTGTTCATACCTAAGTTTAATGTTGTTTTAAGTTTTAAGAGTCCGACTGAGTGTTCTACTTTTAGAGGAGAATCCCTAGCAATATTAGAGAGGCAGTGAAATACATTGATGCCAATCAACAACATTTTGATAAATCCTTGATTTTTACTTTCTCTCAGCTCTCTCCAAGATTTATTGAAAATCCCATTTTGCAGCAAAGATAATTCTATAATTATTCTTAGAATTAAGGAAAATACTCTATAAGTTAAATCAATCTGGCCTGGAAACTGTCTTGGCATGGATTCCGGGACATATTGGCATATTTGGTAACGAGGCAGCTGATTTCTATGCTAAGCAGTCTATCCGGATAGGCTGTACGTCTTTTACCAACATACCGGCTCGGGACGTCTATTGCCTGGCTAAACCGTCTCATGAGGTCTTGGGATGATCTGTGGCAAAAAACAAGGGCAATTAAGGGCAAGTATTATGGCAGTATCCAATCCAACATCCCAACTAAGCCCTGGTTTGTCAAAAATAAGAAATTAAATAAATTAAGCACAACTATTATTATACGTCTCAGACTGGGACATGTTTGCTATCCAGTGTTTTTAGCTAACCTACGCATTCGCGATCATTCCCTTTGCGAGTGTGGTGTGGAAAGCTTTAATTTACCAACTCATAAAGGTGGTTCAGTGTTCGTCTCATAATAACAATACGTTGTCTGCTTACTAACAATATTAACTAACAAATGTTTTGTGTTGTCCTTACAGTCTACTCCAACGGATCCAGTTTTAATAATAATAATAATAATAATAACGGTTGGGTTATGCCGGTTCTGATGTACTCTTTCGGCGTACACAAATAGACTCAGACCGAACTCGACGTCCGGACGCTGCTGACTGCAAATCGAATGCATCACCCACGGTCATCGGTATTGAGGCTGTATATTCCGCGAAAGTGTGGAGGTCGAGGCTTTTTAAATGCTAAGACCCTCCACAATCGCGAGATATGCAGTCTCAGGGAATATTTCCTAGAAACCGACGTGGGGATGCATCGAGATGTGGTCGCGGTGGACAAGGGCCTCACCCCGCTCTCGTTGGCTAAAGAGAACTGGCGCAAACCAGTAGTGCTTGACACTAATGATCGCATGGAGGTATGGCAGAGTAAGCTTTAACCGTAAATCTATGCTGCGTGGAGGTTCTCTAATCTTGATAAAAAATTGTGTAAAATCTAAGCAACGTAAAGACATAGTTGGTTTATCAGTTGAACATTGCATCGAACTGTCCTGTGTTGAGCTAGATAAGCATGTTGTAGTGTGCGTTTACAGACCCCCTAATTATCTGAACTTTTCTTTGTTTGAGTCAATAATGGAAGATGTCCTATCGAAACTTGCATCCAGTAACAAAGCCGCAATCATTTGTGGTGATTTTAATATTAATATTTTGGAAAGTAATTCAAATAGCAGTAGATTATTAAGCCTTTTTAAATCGTTCAATTTATGTAATGTTTTTACAGAACCAACTAGAGTAACTCCAATTTCTGCTACTTGTATTGATAATGTTTTCTGCGATTGTGATTATTTAGAGAAATCTATAGTAAATTATCTGCCGTCTGATCATAGTGGACAAACAGTATCCTTTAATTTTAAAGCACCATTGCAAAAAGTGCAAATACAATTTAGACCAATAACAACTGGCAAATTAAATAGATTCAATAGTACCCTTAATAATAAGTTAAATGTTCTGGGCCATAATATGAACGATGCAAATAAATTGTATCAGGATTTCTTTTCAGTAGTGCACAAGGAATTCAATAAAACTTTTGAAAAGAAAACAAAAAATATTTGCCCTAACTTTATATTTAGTGACTGGGCAACTAGAGGTATTAGGATAAGCAGGGAAAGACTGTTCGAGCTGTATGGCCTTAAGCCTTACATTAACACTGAAACTTTCAACAAGTATGTTGCTAAATATTCCAAAACTTTTAGGAATACCTGCAAGATAGCTAAAGCACTGTACATTAGCAACAAGATCAAATCCGCAGAAAATAAAATAAAAACAGTTTGGAAAGTTATAAATAACGAAACTAGTAGGAAAAAAATACGAAGCACTGATTATACATTGGAGACTTCACGTGGTGCCATAAGCTCTAACTTAGAAGTAGCTCAAGAATTTGTAAACTTCTTTACCGATATACCATATAAAACGACGGAAGGTTTAAATTCCTCACCGGATGTCTCAATTAATTTATTAAGAGCGAACGTTCCAGGCGGCCTGGTTAAATTTAAATTTAAACATATTAACCCTATGATAGTTATAAAATCTTTTCGGCAAATAAAAACCAAATTGACCGAAGATCTATGGGGAATGTCAATCAAAGTTTGTTCATCCATAATCGAGACTATAGCACCTTACCTAGCTTTGATATTTAATTTGTGTGTAGATCAAGGAGTCTTCCCAGATTTAATGAAATACAGTAAGGTTATACCACTTTTTAAATCTGGGGACAGCAAAGACACCAACAATTATAGACCAGTATCCGTGTTGCCGATATTCAGCAAGGTTTTCGAAAAGGTAATGCTCAATCAGATGCTTAATCATTTTAATACCAACAAAATCTTACACGATCAGCAATATGGTTTCACTAGAGGACGTTGTACGACTGACGCCGGTGTCACTTTATTAAAACACATATTTACAGCGTGGGAGAAGGCCCAGGATGCCATAGGAATCTTTTGTGACCTCTCCAAGGCATTCGACTGCGTTGAACACAAAACCTTGCTCTTAAAACTTGAGCATTACGGACTAGATAAACTTGCGCTTAGCTTAGTAGAATCTTATTTAAATGATAGACAGCAAAAAGTCCAAATAAATGGTGTGAATTCACGTGGTTTAAAAGTAAAAATAGGTGTTCCACAAGGCTCAATATTAGGTCCTTTCCTCTTTTTAGTATATATTAACGATCTACCCCATTTATTAAAAAACCAACCACAAATGGTGTTATTTGCTGACGATACTTCCTTAATTTTTAAGATAAATAGACGTGCATCAAATCTTGACGACGTAAATAACGCCCTACTGCAGGTACATGATTGGTTCACTGCTAATAATTTAGTATTAAATGGGAATAAAACTAAATGCATAAGATTTGCTTTACCGAGTGTTAAAAGTAATGATTGTGACATAGTATTGAATAAAGAGAAACTAGAATTCGTCGATAAAACTATTTTCCTGGGGATCACGCTCGACTCAAGGCTGCAATGGGGTCCTCATTTAACATCTCTTGCAGGACGGCTAAGTTCAGCAGCATATGCTGTGAGAAAAATCCGTCAATTTACTAATGTAGATACCGCGAGGCTAGTCTATTTCAGTTACTTTCATAGTATCATGTCTTACGGTATTTTACTATGGGGACGGGCTGCAGATATCGAGTCTATTTTTATTCTGCAGAAAAGAGCCATCAGAGCAATATATTGCCTCCGCAGGCGCGATTCTCTAAGGGAACTGTTTAAAGATATTAACATCATGACGGTACCTTGTCAATATATCTATGAAAACATCATGTACGTAAGAAAAAATTTAAATCTTTTCAGTAAAAGAGGTGAAAGACATAACTATATGACTAGAAATAGGGACCAATTAGTTCAACCAGGTTTCAGACTGGCTAAAGTAGACTCATCGTTCATGGGGTACTGTTTAAAATGTTATAATAAAATACCTCCCCACATACTCCAACTGAATGAAACAAAATTTAAATCTCGTATAAAACGCACACTATGCAGCCAAGCATATTATAAGTTGGGGGATTACATCGCTGACAAAGATGCTTGGCTCAACGCTGGTCCTGCTCCACAGGGGGGCATAAATTAATTGATTAACATTCGAAAATATTGTTGGAGCTGCTGAAGATTGTAAAAACAACAACATCTTTGCATTGTATAAATTCAATTTCTTAACAATGTATAATTGCATAGCACATGTGTGAGCACTATGTACCTACTATAAAGCCACCATTTACTAGGCTCGTCTTTCATTGACTTGAATGTGCCCTGGCGGCTGAGAGTATGTCATGCTCACTCAAATGTTTCGCTGGTGGTGGCGTGTGTGTTGGATCATTAAGTTCCCTTCAAAATGGTTGAGCTGAATGGTGCTGATCCATGCGTCATGTTCGTGAACGGGCGCCGTCAGTAGGGACTGGTCAACTCTTGGCTGCCACGGCTTATTTTAATTTAAATTTTTGAATTGTTTTTTTATCTTTTTTATTACGGATACTTTAAACGTGCACGTCTTTCTACATCGTTCTCACATTTTTAATTTGAACATGAATGATGTAAAGAATTTGTTTTTTGTAACTATATATTGATTTAAAAGAGTGTCCATGGAGTTTCTTGCCCGTTCTTCTCCATAGGTACCTACTACGCTTTGGAATGGGCAACTAGCTTCATTTTTCTGACTGACTGACCCTTTGACAATTCAAAAGTGCCTGTAATTGGTTTATTTGAAATAAATGCTTTGAGTTTGAGTTTGAGTTTAAGGAGTTTCACGGACGCTTTTTCCGGGCCCTACATGGACCCGATGTAGATCTACAAGCGTCCGTAGCCTGGATACGTTTCGGAGACCTCATTGGGGAAACAGAAGGTTTTGTCTGTGCAATTATGGACGAAGTTATGATGACGAACAATTACCGGAAATTCATTGTGAAAGACGGTACGGTTGACATCTGTCGGGCAAGCCACCGTCCGGGGGAATCAATTAGACATATTATCTCTGGGTGTTCTCGTCTAGCTAACGAAGAATACTTGCATAGACACAACCTTGAAGCCAGGATTATCCATCAGCAACTTGCTTTGAAATACAGCTTTCTGGAATCGGAAGTGCCGTACTACAGGTATGTGCCCGACCCAGTTCTCGAAAATGGAAATATCACATTGTACTAGGATTGATTCATCATCACTGACAGGACTATTGTTGCCAATAAGCCTGATATAGTGGTGGTGGATCGAAGAGAGCGGCGCGCAATGATCGTTGACATAACGATCCCGCATGACGTGAACCTCGTGAAAGCCGAGAAAGATAAACAAATCAAGTATCTTGACTTGGCTCACGAGGTTGTCGACATGTGGGACGTGGACTCAGCGATCATTGTGCCGATAGTAGTGACTGCCAATGGCTTAATAGCGAAGAGCCTCGACCAACACCTGAGGAGGCTCTCGTTGGGCAGCTGGATCAAGGGCTTGATTCAGAAAGCAGTACTTCTGGACACGGCTCGCATTGTTAGGAGGTTTCTCTCTCTGGAGCCCTGACCACCGGTAGCTTGGACCCTGTTCCCGATATCGATGGGCTACTATTTTTTATTTATTTTATGTTTTTATATTTTTTATATTTTAATATTTAAAAATGTATTTTTTAAGTAAATAATGGAATAAAGGAAATAATATTAATTTTATTTCCAAGTACATGGTACATTGAGATCTTAAATTAAAATTCGATTCATATATACTACCATTGCAGGTGTAGAAAAATTAAACAAGCTAAGTGCATGCAAATTATAGACATTACATTATGAGTTATAATAAATTACTAAAATTGTTTATGGATTAATATTTTTAGTTTGATACAATAACATTGCTTTAGATTAATTGAATAGGATTGTTTGTCATGTCAAAATATTAATTACTATGCAAAATATATATATTCAAAATAAAAATAACATTAACAAAAAAAAAGAATAATGTTATGTCAAAAAATATAAGTTCTAGAGTCAAAATATTTAATTGTAATGTCAGAATACTAATAGCATGGAATATTAATCACAATGTCAAGAAGTATGATTTAAAAATTCAAAAAAGCCAAGTAAACATATTACACTTCAATTTAGTCATAGGTAACATTCTCAAGCCAGGTGGTAATTTATTATAATTTTTTACTGTCATACAAAGACATTAAATTATTGTAACAATAGACGGGACATAACGAACAAAATCGTAATCCGATACATTTGTCCTAGTGGACAAAAGTCGCTCAGTCTAGTGTGGTACGCCTGCATGTCAAGACTACTCAAGACTGTCAAGTCGCATGTGTGTCCACCAAAATAAAAATATTTTCTAAAAAAATATGCTGATTTACGCATTGCTATATTGCAAATCTCGTTATGGTAAAACGACTAGACCTAACTTCAGTTTATTTACGTACTTATTTTTTAAAATTACTCAGTAATTAGAATTAAATAATTTTCATCTAAAGATCTAGAACATTTGCTAATTTTTGAATAAACGCCCTCTATTGCGGAGTAGCTTTACTAGCCTTGTAGTGATGTGATGTTGCTTATCGATTTTATTATCGATAGTATTTATTGAGGTAAATAATAAATAACTCTTAAAATATAATACTGTTTGAAAAGAAAAGAAAGAAAGAAAGAAAATGAATTTATTTAGCACAAACTACAAGGCACACAACACAACATATAATAAAACAAACAAATAAAAAGTGTAAAGTGCATAGTGAGAAATTAGTAGGAAAGTGTGCCTCGAACACAATTATGAACATAATTATGTAATTTAATTTAGATGCAATAAAGGAACAACTATTATTCGTTCAAGTAGTTTTCTGATATTTTAGGTTTTCGAATGTAAATAAAGTAGAACGTGAAAAGTGGATACGGTTTGTTCAAATAGACCGTAGAGAAGAAAATTGGCTTCCAACTGCTTCGTCAAAATTATGCTCGAAGAAAAAACCGAAAAAAAAGACGTCAATTTACTAATGTAGATAACGCGCGACTAGTATATTTCAGTTACTTTCATAGTATCATGTCTTACGGTATTTTTTACTATGGGGACGGGCTGCAGAAATCCAGTCTATTTTTATTTTGCAGAAAAGACCCATCAGAGCAATATATTGCCTCCGCAGGCTGGATTCTCTAAGAGAACTGTTCAAAAATACTAAAATCATGACGGGACCTTGTCCATATATCTATGAAATCATCATATACGTAAGGAAAAAATAAAATATTTTCAGTAAATGAGGTGAAAGACACAACTTTTTGACTAAAAATAGGGACTAATTGGTTCAAACAGGTTTCACACTGGCTAAAGCAGACTCATCCTTTATGGGGTACTGTTTAAAATGTTACAATAAAATACCTGGTTCACCCTCGTTTGGTATAACAACTTTTGATGTAAAGTTACTAATTCGAGCAACGTTTAAGAAAATAGTCAATTTGTATAATATCGATTAACATAATTTTCATTTCATCAAATATTTATTTGCGATAACAACATTAGCGCTATTGATCAAAAGGTATAATGTTCATTTGATGTAGTGTTCAGGTGGTATAACATGTATTTTATCGAATATTCAATTGGTATGTATTCTTCTGTTGGGAGTTAACGTTTAATATGTATATTGTTTATTTAATCAAAAATCATTAGGTCTAACGTTTAATATATATAAAAAACGTTATTATGATTAACACCCCGACTCAGAGTACTCCGACTCGGATAGCCTTCGTGGTTATTTTTTTTTAACCACCAAGAATTAGGAGCCCCGCTAAGCGGGGCTCCGTCGACCTATCTTAGAGCAGGTGGTGGTTTTAAGTAGGCGTTTTCATCTTAGTAGACCAAATAAGTTTTATACATAAGCTTAGTGTAAATAAAATTAGTGCATTTGAATATTCAGTCAAATGACATTATTTCAAATAAATAAATATGCTAAATAAAAATCTTCCAATTAATTATTCGGTCAAATGAATAATTATACCAAATGACTTTATTGTAGCTAAAATTAGCCGGAGCGATTTTCGACAAAACGTTGTTATACCAAATAAGGGTGAACCAAAATACCTCCCCCCACATACTCCAACTGAATGAAACGAAATTTAAATTTTGTTTATAACGCACACTATGCAGCCAAGCATATTATAAGTTGGGGGATTACATCGCTGACAAAGATGCTTGGCTCAACGCTGGTCCTGCTCCAGAGGGGCGCATAAATTAATTGATTAGCATTCAAAAATACTGTTGGAGCTGCTGAAGATTGTAACAACTATCTTTGCATTATATAAATCCAATCTCTTAATAATGCATAATTGCATAGCACCTGTAGCACATAAAGCTACGATTTACTAATTTACTAGGTTCGTCTTTCATTGACTTGAATGTGCCCTGCGGCTGAGAGTATGTCATGCTCACTCAAATGTCTCGCTGGTGGTGGCGTGTGTGTCGGATCATTAAGTTCCCTTCAAATTGGTAGAGCTGAATGGTGCTGATCAATACGTCATATTCGTGAACGGATACCGTCAGTAAGGACTGGTCATATCTTTGCTTATTGCAGCTTGGCTTATTTTTATTTCTGAATGGTTTTTTTTGTTGTTTTAAACTCGCTAAGCAGAGTTGTACTATGGGAAGTAGACAATGAATATAATACTTATAGACGTTTTTTTTTGTAAATACTTATAATACATAAGAAACACCCAGACTAACAAAAACTTATGTTCATCACATAAATATTTGTGTCCTGTGGGAATCAAACCCATGACCTCGTGATCAGCAGTCTGACACTGGGTCATTATACGATAATAATTATAATTTAGTCATTTGTATGTGAATAAATTTTATAAATAAATAACTTGCAAACATAAGAAATATGTTGGTCATTGTATTGTTTGTCTGTGTCACGTAAGAAAGTCCCTTTTGCTCCTAGGCAACCCATAATAATATAATCTTGGACGAAGCCTGAGGTATCCTATTCAGTGGATCTTACCGAATTCCTTGGTCCCCTAACGGAGTCAAACGGTTTACGATACATACTCCTCGTGGTAGATGCTCTTACTAAGGACTGTCTGTTGTACGCCCTGTACAGACAAGATACCGCGGAGTTAAAACGCGTATTATAAGTGTAAACAAGCATTCAAACAGTGTACTACTTATAATAAAGTAGAACATTTAGCTAACGGCTGTCTCAGTAAAAAGGATGCTTCGCCTAAAACGGTTTAACGTATTTCCACAGAATAATTTCAAATATTTTAAACAAGCATGTATTCGTAGTGTACACACTTGATTGTTTTATTCATTTTGGAAGTCAATGCTCCATATCGAGAGAAACAGTTGCCCGGAACGTATCTACTATGTAGTCAATCAATGACTTACCAGGTTTGAGTTTTGAAGATACCATGGTTAGCTATTTAGGAAAATGTGATATACATTGATGAATTGAATGTGATGTACACACACAACAGAGTAGATTCCGTGCAAGCAGTAGTATCAGACAGAGGACTCTTACTTGCAGGAAGTTTAAGTAATTTCTTAATTCATTAGGTGTAAATGTGGTACAATAGAATCGTTCTTGCAGCTCTTACTGCCAAAATATTTAATAATGACCATAAAGTAGATAATCTCTCCAATTAATTAATATTGTATCCATTTGATTGTTGCAAATGAATTATGTTTATTTATGAATGTTGAATTACACTAATCGATATTGATTTCAGAATTTCAGAAGTTCTTAATTATGCATTTCAGATAATCGTCAAACTACTGAAAATATGTAAAGGTTTCAGTGGAATGACTTGACAATACTGAAGACATGAAGGGGCTTCAGTATTGATTGTGTTATGAATCTAATATTTTGAGGCGAAAACATGTAGGAGTTTTGTCCTGTAATGTAATGACCATTATGTATGTGGGATATTTATTGTAGATATGTAGAGGCTACAATGAATATTATGACAATGCTGTAGACATGAAGGAGCTGCCGTATTGTGTTGTAGAAATGTTAAAGCCAGAATCTAATTTATTATTTTGAGGCGAAAACATGAAAGGGTTTCGTCCTCAGACCATTATTTATGTGAGATATTTGTTGTAGATATGTAGAGGCTACAATGAATATTATGTTCATTTAAAATCTGGTATTGTACTATTATGATCTTGTTAAAATTAAATGATTAATCTTGTATAATTTAATTATTTTCACGGGACGTGAATTTGTCAGGAAAGGCAGACTCTTAGCTATTGTTATTATTTTATTCAATTATGTAAGTAGTGTTCCAAATATTATTTATTTTTATAATCATGTATTGGCAGTTTTAATATTTTATTTTGTAAGGTTGTAACCATGTGCCCAAGTGAAATTCCAATTCCAATTTTATATTAATGGCTCCATCGTTTTACCGATGATTCTGCTAATGTCAAGGTTGAAGGAAACAAAGTATATTCGCTGAAATTAACCGGTTGTATTAACTTTAGTATGATTTTCCTAATTAAACAAGTCTCCCACAGACTGAATATAAAAAATGCCGGGAAATTGCTAGTAGCTCCTCAGAGATTGCAACTATACAGCAGAAATGCCAGTTGTATGACAGCAAAGAGATTTAAGATAGATACAATAGAGAGGCTATGCGAAGAAATGTCATAGAATAACTGTGATCCCACGTCTCAGTGATGCCATCTAGCATAATATAGCAAAATTAGAGCGGCTACTGGGAACATTTTCATATAAACTTTGATCTCGTGCGTCAGTAACACCATCTAGTATTGAATAGCAAACATACGAATTAAAGAACAATGGGCAACTTTATATGGATCGTGGTCCCAGTGATGTAGATGAAAAATGAAAATCCGAATAAGCTTAACATTTTATTCTATGGCAGCATTACTCTAATGAATCAAATAAAAAAGTAACAGCGGTTCCTAAAGTCCAATAATTACCGTTACAAATAAATGCTAATATTATGGCCTCAAGATGCATATAATTATGCATTCCGACTGGCAACATGTAGATACAATTATTATATCTACACGTTACCAGTCGGAATGCATTTTTTTCTTATAAATGAATCCTACTTATGTGAATATGTCCCGCTCGATCCCGTATTATCGCTAAAGATCGCTACATGCACTCGCGCTGACCGGGTTTCAACAATACCAGTGCGTGTTCTGTCCTGCTCAATCCTTAGTATTCCTTTTTTTGTCTATTTCTAATAGTTTACTTAAGCTATTAATAATTCATTAAACAACAAAAATGTATAAACATTATTTATTGGCATCGTTAGGTCATAATATTAGTATTTGTAACGGTAATTATTGGACTTTTGAACTTGAACTATTAGACTTTTTTAAGCTCCGCAGCATACGCTGTTAGAAAAATTCGTAATTTAACCGACACAGAGACAGCCCGTTTAGTGTACTTTAGCTATTTTCATAGTGTTATGTCGTACGGTATTCGGTTATTGGGAAATGCCGCCGACATTCAGACTATTTTCATTTGGCAGAAAAGAGCTGTTCGATCTATTTATAAATTAAGTCCGAGACAATCTCTCAGAGAGAAATTTAAGGAGATGAATGTAATGACTGTGCCTTCTCGATATATTTATGAAAATCTTTTACATGCTCATAAAAATATAAAATTGTTTAACAATACAGTGATATCCAGAATATAAATAGTAGGAATAAACACAAATTTGTTGTACCTACAACAAGGCTCAAAAAATAGGTGACTCGTTCAGGTGTCAATGTATACGCTTTTATAATAGACTTCCTAGCCACGTTCAAGATCTAAGCCTTAATAAATTCTAATAATTAATTAAACATAAGTTGTGCCAGAAAGCCTTTTATACCGTTAAGGATTATATTGAGGGCAAAAAGGAGGTGCTCCAATTTTTGCATACTGAATGTTTTTTTTAATACCATTACCATTTCAGACACAAATCTACATGGTCTTCACATGATCTGACCAAGATTATGTCTGGACTTTAAAAGAGACTGTGACCTCTAAGTTTGTTTCGGGCTTTCTTCTCAGAGTAGTCAGTTATGAAACGCCGACCTCATCTAGTTTTAAAAATATGATTGTTGTGTAAAAGAATTTGTACAAACCTACTTACAGAAATAAAATCATTTATCATTTACCACTGTAACTTTATTATTTGATTCATTAGAGCAATGCTGCAATAGAATAAAATGTTGAGCTTATTCAGATATTCAATTTAAGACGGGTAAGAAAGTGCTACAACACTGGGCCCATTGTGCCCGTTCTTCTTTAATAAAATAACCTGTGGTAGTGATGTTGCCATTTAGATATCAAGGTATCGATAATAATGATAAAAGTTACAAAGACATTTTTTTTTTCACATTTTATTATATTCAAACAAGTGCCAAAAAATTTGGAAAGCAATAAAATGATCAGTAGTTTCAATGTTTACAAGTTATTTATTTTTAAAATTTATTTACATACAAATGACTAAATTATAATTATTATCGTATAATGACCCAGTGTCAGACTGCTGATCACGAGGTCATAGGTTTGATTCCCACAGGACACAAATATTTATGTCATGAATATAAGTTTTTGTTAGCCTGGGTGTTTCTTATGTATTGTAAGTATTTACAAAAAAAAACGTATATAAGTATTATATTCATTGTCTACTTCCCATAGTACAACTCTGCTTAGCGAGTTTAAAACAACAAAAAAAACCATTCAGAAATAAAAATAAGCCAAGCTGCAATAAGCAAAGAGATGACCAGTCCTTACTGACGGCATCCGTTCACGAATATGACGTATCGATCAGCACCATTCAGCTCTACCAATTTGAAGGGAACTTAATGATCCAACACACACGCCACCACCAGCGAGACATTTGAGTGAGCATGACATACTCTTAGCCGCAGGGCACATTCAAGTCAATGAAAGACGAACCTAGTAAATTAGTAAATCGTAGCTTTATGTGCTACAGGTGCTATGCAATTATGCATTATTAAGAGATTGGATTTATATAATGCAAAGATAGTTGTTACAATCTTCAGCAGCTCCAACAGTATTTTCGAATGCTAATCAATTAATTTATGCGCCCCTCTGGAGCAGGACCAGCGTTGAGCCAAGCATCTTTGTCAGCGATGTAATCCCCCAACTTATAATATGCTTGGCTGCATAGTGTGCGTTATAAACAAAATTTAAATTTCGTATCATTCAGTTGGAGTATGTGGGGGGAGGTATTTTGGTTCACCCTTATTTGGTATAACAACGTTTTGTAGAAAATCGCTCCGGCTAATTTTAGCTACAATAAAGTCATTTCGTATAATTATTCATTTGACCGAATAATTAATTGGTAGATTTTTATTTAGCATATTTATTTATTTGAAATAATGTCATTTGACCGAATATTCAAATGCACTAATTTTATTTAAACTAATGTTATGTATAAAACTTATTTGGTCTACTAAGATGAAAACGCCTACTTAAAACCACCACCTGCTCTAAGATAGGTCGACGGAGCCCCGCTTTGCGGGGCTCATAATTCTTGGTGGTTAAAAAAAAATAACCACGAAGGCTATCCGAGTCGGGGTACTCTGAGTCGGGGTGTTAATCATAATAACGTTTTTTATATATATTAAACGTTAGAACTAATGATTTTTGATTAAATAAACAATATACATATTAAACGTGAACTCCCAACAGAAGAATACACACCAATTGAATATTCGATAAAATACATGTTATACCACCTGAACACTACATCAAATGAACATTATACCTTTTGATCAATAGCGCTAATGTTGTTATCGCAAATAAATATTTGATGAAATGAAAATTATGTTAATCGATATTATACAAATTGACTATTTTCTTAAACGTTGCTCGAATTAGTAACTTTACATCAAAAGTTGTTATACCAAACGAGGGTGAACCAGGTATTTTATTGTAACATTTTAAACAGTACCCCATAAAGGATGAGTCTGCTTTAGCCAGTGTGAAACCTGTTTGAACCAATTAGTCCCTATTTTTAGTCAAAAAGTTGTGTCTTTCACCTCATTTACTGAAAATATTTTATTTTTTCCTTACGTATATGATGATTTCATAGATATATGGACAAGGTACCGTCATGATTTTAGTATTTTTGAACAGTTCTCTTAGAGAATCCAGCCTGCGGAGGCAATATATTGCTCTGATGGGTGTTTTCTGCAAAATTAAAATAGACTGGTTTATTTTGCAGAAAAGACCCATCAGAGCAATATATTGCCTCCACAGGCTATAGTAAAAAATACCGTATGACATGATACTATGAAAGTAACTGAAATATACTAGCCGCGCGGTATCTAATTTAGTAAATTGACGTCCTTTTTTTCGGTTTTTTCTTCGAGCATAATTTTGACGAAGCAGTTGGAAGCCAATTTTCTTCTCTACGGTCTATTTGAACAAACCGTATCCACTTTTCACGTTCTACTTTATTTACATTCGAAAACCTAAAATATCAGAAAACTACTTGAACGAATAATAGTTGTTCCTTTATTGCATCTAAATTAAATTACATAATTACGAGTATGTTCATAATTGTGTTTGAGGCACACTTTCCTACTAATTTCTCACTATGCACTTTACACTTTTTATTTGTTTGTTTTATTATATGTTGTGTTGTGTGCCTTGTAGTTTGTGCTAAATAAATTCATTTTCTTTCTTTCTTTCTTTTCTTTTCAAACAGTATTATATTTTAAGAGTTATTTATTATTTACCTCATAAATACTATCGATAATAAAATCGATAAGCAACATCACATCACTACAAGGCTAGTAAAGCTACTCCGCAATAGAGGGCGTTTATTCAAAAATTAGCAAATGTTCTAGATCTTTAGATGAAAATTATTTAATTCTAATTACTGAGTAATTTTAAAAAATAAGTTGGACGTTTCAACGGATATATGAATCGATATTTAATTTAAGATCTCAATGTTCCATGTACTTGGATATAAAATTAATATTATTTCCTGTATTTCATTATTTACTTAAAAATTACATTTTTAAATATTAGAATATAAAAAATATAAAAACATTTAAAAATATAAAAAATAGTAGCCCACCGGTATCGGGAACAGGGTCCAAGCTACCGGCGGTCAGGGCTCCAGAGAGAGGAACCTCCTGACAATGCGAGCTGTGTCCAGAAGTACCGCTTTCTGAATCTAGCCCTTGATCCAGCTGCCCAACGAGAGCCTCCTCAGGTGTTGGTCGAGGCTCTTGGCTATTAAGCCATTGGCTGTCACGACTATCGGCACAATGATCGCTGAGTCCACGTCCCACATGTCGACAACCTCGTGAGCCAAGTCAAGATACTTGATTTGTTTATCTTTCTCGGCTTTCACGAGGTTCACGTCATGCGGGATCGTTATGTCAACGATCATTGCGCGCCGCTTTCTTCGATCCACCACCAATATATCAGGCTTATTGGCAACAATAGTCCTGTCAGTGATGATGGATCGATCCCAGTACAATGTGATATTTCCATTTTCGAGAACTGGGTCGGGCACATACCTGTAGTACGGCACTTCCGATTCCACAAAGCTGTATTTCAAAGCAAGTTGCTGATGGATAATCCTGGCTTCAAGGTTGTGTCTATGCAAGTATTCTTCGTTAGCTAGACGAGAACACCCAAAGATAATATGTCTAATTGATTCCTCCGGACGGTGGCATGCCCGACAGATGTCAACCGTACCGTCTTTCACAATGAATCTCCGGTAATTGTTCGTCATCATAACTTCGTCCATAATTGCACAGACAAAACCTTCTGTTTCCCCAATGAGGTCTCCGAAACGTAGCCAGGCTACGGACGCTTGTAGATCTACATCGGGTCCATGTAGGGCCCGGAAAAAGCGTCCGTGAAGCTCCTTACTCTGCCATACCTCCATGCGATCATTAGTGTCAAGCACTACTGGTTTGTGCCAGTTCCCTTTAGCCAAGGAGAGCGGGGTGAGGCCCTTGTCCACCGCGACCACATCTCGATGCATCCCCACGTCGGTTTCTAGGAAATATTCCCTGAGACTGCATATCTCGCGATTGTGGAGGGTCTTAGCATTTAAAAAGCCTCGACCTCCACACTTTTGCGGAATATATAGCCTTAATACCGATGACCGTGGGTGATGCATTCGATTTGCAGTCAGCAGCGTCCGGACGTCGAGTTCGGTCTGAGTCCATTTGTGTACGCCGAAAGAGTACAACAGAACCGGCATAACCCAACCGTTATTATTATTATTATTATTAAAACTGGATCCATTCATTCCATGGCATACATTCGTAATGGACTGATAGTTAAGTCCATGAATGTCTTCTGTGTGATCTTGAACTTCTTGCCTAGCCCACGTCCTGAGAGCAGTAGAAACTTGAAGTTCTACAGCCAGCCCGCCACCACGAGCTTGCAGTTCGATATCACTTCTAACTAATTCAACTATGTATTTTCCGTCCATACATTTATATTTTACTGAATCTATATTTCATACGAAAGTCTGTGTCTCGTAAAGTAAAAGGATCGAAACGATTTTTTTCCTAAAAGTTAGTAAAATTGCCGGCCAGATGTCCAGTACTACGGTTACACGCTCACTAAACAAGGGTTGAGGACTGAATAACAGTTGTTTAACTTGTCATACAATAACAAAACCCGGTATACCAGATGTGTACAACTGAACTGTTAAATATCTTTTATTGGTAGAGTTAGCATTATAACTCCGGTATACGAAGTGTGTAAATCTTTATTAGTAAGGCTGTTAGTCTGTATATAAAAAAAAAATAACAAGTATATGTAGTAGGTATAAAATCATGTTTGGAATAACAATAATAGTTTCCAATCAGATATAGCTTTAGCTTTGTATATTGTAAGGGCACATTCAAGTCAATGAAAGACGAACCTATTAAATGGTAACTTTATAGTAGGTACTATCGGCCCAAGTTAAGCATGCTCACTTAAGAAAATATTCCTGCGAGAGCGCAGCTAGTGACAAACCACACCCCTTCCTAGTTTCCCCCAATTAGAGACAATATGCATTTGTGTGAGTAATGAGCGAGTAACATAAAATAACAAACATTAGCTAGAGCGCGGCAGTGCCAATTTGGGCGTTGCGGACCATCGTAGACGCTCCTCGTTTCGTGAGGAACGATATCATTGTCCGGGACCTCGGGATTGAGAGCCTGGATGAGTTTGTGCGGCGCCTCGCGACGGGAATGTTCGCGCGTGCCGACGCATCTGCTTGGCCCCATGTCAAGCAGATAGCGCCCTGGCACGCGCGCCCCCCCGACGCGAGACCCCTGCCCCGCGACCTGTTAGCGGACAACTGACCCCATCCACCGGACTGGACTCCCGAGTAAGCTGCATACAGGTTACACGCGGCTTACTCGACTCAACTGAACTCTACATTACCTACATGCACCCGTTGCGTAGCGTGTTCTAAGTTAATATAGGCACGTTACGTCAACGTACTACAGACACTCACGTCTATACATGCGACCATACTCACACGCGTAGGCGCCGCGCGGGCGGCTTCTCGCGTAGACACTGAGCGGTGTTACACACACTACAATACCGCTCACACACTCACGACGACCCCTTAGCCCGGACCGTAACCGGCTAGCTCTGGAAGCGGGGCGGGCGGGGGTCGAACACCTAATTCTGTAGGAGCGTCGAGTCGGCACCTCTGCCGCTGGTCGTCCTCGCTGGGCCTCCCCTGGGTAACCAGGGGTCTCACCTGGCGGGGACTGACCGCCGAGGTGTCGTGAAGAAAGCGGCGCTATGTATTAGCGTCGCGGCGCGCCTACAGAAAACAAATAGCAATCACACACATGGGTACGCGTTGCGACGCGTACCCAATAAGCCGAGGCCATTGTAGCCGAACCAACGAGGGGCCCGTATTTACGGGTCCCATACATGACGCCGCGGCCGGGGGGCATAACGCCCTGGCACCGCTCGCCACGCCCCCTTGCGGGGGCGTTGCGATTTCCCAATGAGCCAATTTGCTCTCGCTAATTTTTGACGCTTCCCTTAAATTCCTATCGCCATTTCATTTTACGACCTGTTTATTTCTATCGGACTGATTGCCTGCCTAACTGTGACCTCTGCTTGTATACCGGACTGTGATCGAAAGCCTCTTCTTGACCCTAGCTTGTATCCTGGACTGTGTGTGTATTGTGTGTGGGCTGTGACTAACGTGGTGCAACCATGACGACCCGAAACCTGATTCAGGAAGAAAGGAATCAAATTATTGTTTTGCATAGACAAGGGTTAAATATATCCCAAATAGCAGTGGAGTTGAACATGCAAGTAAGTTATGTTTTTGTATTCAGATAGAGGGAGAGATATAGAAATAAATAAAGTGATAGTAATATTATTATTTCATAGTTTGCATTTTTCCTTATATTGCAATTTAAAAACAAATTCCATGAAAAATATTGGTATTCAGCTGCATCCGGTTAGACTGGAAGCCGGCCCCAACATAGTTGGAAAAGGCTAGGCAGATTTATATATAAAAATAATAACATTATTATAACTTTCAGATGGTATCTTTTTAAATTCTCATAAGATATTACCTACTTACAGTAATGCATTCAAATAAGATTGTTCTTTTTATTTATTTTTGCTTTCAAAGACGTTGTTGGAGCCTTTTATGACCCGATAATAAATCCTAAACCAAAACAACCTAAACAATGGTGCCTTATCTCACAGCGTCGTTGCCGCATTTTAATTAGAAAAACCAGAGCGCATTCGTCGCATTTCTAGAGGCTTGATCATTATATTTCAAACTACAATTTTTTTTCGCCCAAGCACAAGATAATTGTTTTTTATAATTATTTTTAACATTTATTTTATCATAATACTGCAGATGGAAAGTAATTGACAATAATGTAAATTTTTGTTAGTAGTGCTCGTAAATACTTACCAAAAAAACTTAAAAAACATTGCACACATAGTTTTAAATACTAACGATTTAGTGCTTGGCTGGCCGATAAAATAGCAAGTACTTACTATTTTTTCGGCCAAGCACTAGATCGTTGGTATTTAACCACGAAAAACCTTTAGAAATGCCAAGTTGCCAGCCCGCACGGGATAAACACTTTTAAATAGTAGAGATAAAGCACAAATTTGCTTGGGACAGTTTCATACAATGTTGGAATTTACGCTATGGCATTTTTCTTACTCATAGGTATACGAGGTGTAAATTGCAATATCTGAAAACCTCTTAAGGGGTCATTGTACTAATCATTATGAACAACTTTTACTACGGGACCAAACCTGAAATCGCGAAAAAAAAAACAGCTGTTCCCTACATTTATGTTCGCGTAACTCGTCAAAATGTATGGACCAGCTGCTTTTTTATCGCGATTTCAGGTTTGGTTCTCATAGTAAAAGTTGTTTATAATGATGAGTAATGACCCCTTAAGAGATTTTCAGTTATTGTATTTACAACTTGTATTTTAAAATATAGTTATGAATGTTATAACTACTTAAATTAGTTATAGAAAAGTTAAGAGTTTATTTATCATGAAGTCAACCAAAATGCACACCTTAAGTATTTCAATACTTATAATTTTTATTTATAGTGTACTAGTTGTGCCCTTTGAATAAGACTTTTGTAGTGTACTCGTATTATTATACTTAGTTCCTATATTATGTAAAAAATCGATGCTGATTGTTTTTTTTTTTTTTTTTTTCGTTAGAGAACAACGGTGCGCCGCTGGGTGCGAAGATATGAAGAAGGAGAAATTACAGCACGCGTTCGTGCACCTCGACCCCGGGCTATAAACGAAAACGAGTTAAATAATATGATAGCCACGTATGAAGAGAACCCGTTCACACCCACTCGCAGTTTCGCACAAGAATACGAAGTTTCGATGCAAACTATTAGAAACGAGTTGCATCAAGCTGGAGTCCATCACAGACGTCCCGCAAAAAAAATTATTTTGACGCAGGAGCAGAAAGCTGCTCGCGTGCGATTCGCTCGTGACTACAGGGACTTCGATTTCTCTTACGCCATATTTTCTGATGAAAAGTGCTTTAGGTCTAGCCAACAAGGTCGTCGGAATTTATGGCGTGTAGATAACACAAGATACGAACCTCGAAATGTGAACCCAAATGCAGAATCGGGAAGAATTGTAGTGAACATGTGGGGCTGGATGAGTGCTGCTGGACCAGGCGAGCTCGCTTTTATACCAGGGAGGGCAAACGGCCAAACGTATTTAGAGGTGCTACAAACCATCATGGTACCCACAGTGCGCACGGTGTATCCACAACTGGACGTGCCAGAATTTTATTTTTTCCAGGACAATTGCCCGATACACCGTGCGCGGGTTGTTCAAGAGTGGTTGCGAGGGCAACCACAAATTAAAACAGTGCCATGGCCCTCCCGATCGCCAGACTTAAACCCCATTGAAAATTTGTGGGGTTTAATGGTCCAGAGATGGGATAGTAGAGCAGAAAGAACGAAGGAAGCACTTGTCACACATTGCGAACAAGTTTGGGACACATTCAGAGGTTCGAATTTGTGCGAAGTCCTGGCTAGGTCCATGCGTAGCCGTTGCGATGCTGTGATAGATGCGGGAGGAGCAGCGACGAAATATTAAGTTAATATAATTTTTAACATGCACTATGTTAATTAACGAAAGGCGTTCCCGTTAACCCGCAATAGTCCAAACATGCTACAATTAATATTACCATTTAAAAATTCGCGAAAAAAAATCAGCTGCTCCCTACATTTTGTTAAGCTAGGTATGCGAACATAAATGTAATGAACAGCAGATTTTTTTTCGTGAATTTTCGAATGGTCATATTTTGGTAGCATGTGGACGCTATACTATTGCGGGTTAACGGGAACGCCTTTCGTTAATTAACATACTGTATAATTACATTATACAGGGTTATTTTTCTAACACCTGGTAGGACTATATTAGTACAACCACTTTTGATCTATGACTTTTTAGAATACCAAAAGTAAACTTTCAAGTTTTTGTTGTAATATTTGTAATAACACTTTTTAGATCTGTATTTTGTAGTAAGTACCGCTGCGACCCTGCATTCGCAACGCACTGTTTGTTTATTTAACTACTTACATATTTTGGTACCGCGTAGAGTTGTTCAAATTTAGAGCGATCAAAATAAATATTTTTAATTGTATTATGAAATTATTTTTTTATGAATTATTAAAAGTCATACAACAAAAGTTGTTATTTATGATGTTAGTATTATAGTCCTACGAGCTTATTAGTGTTTTATCATCAAATGACTTCTCCCGCTCTGGGCGGAGCGGAAGGTCGTGTCATACTTTTACTGACTAAAACCCACCCGTGTTCCTTCAGTTGCCTGTGCCAGGGCCATGGTATCTCTTTCGAACAACCCGCGACTCCGGCGGCTTGCAAATAACCCTGTATAGCTATTTTTATTAGGTTTATTTTTATTATTCCAATTTGTATTATATTACTTCGTTGATTAATGTCACAGGGTAGACTGTAGACCGTAATCATAGTTTAAAATATTGCCAACGATTTTGAAGTCTTCTTGTAAAATTATTGATGTCAATTTAGTGTCATGTTGCCTTTATTGGTGGATTTGTTGTTTTATTTACAATCAATGTTGTCGTAAGCCCCGATCTCGTTAGTTTGTTATTTTACATATTCAGTAGTGTCATCATATCCGTCCACCTCATAAATAATTGATCTCATTTGCTTGATAAACCTAGTCTGTAGTGTAATGTAATTATTGCAAATTATAAAAATTATTAAGATTCTTAAATTTTACTAATCTTAAAACTTTTCAATTTCATTAGAACTGCACGAGCAATATTCTCCTAATCTTATTTACTGACAGGCTTTTTGCCTGTTGTTGTTGTGTTGTCTGTTTGTCATTGTTGTGTTGATTTCATATTTTGAACTTTACGATATAAGTGTAGATAAATACAGTTTATAAATGATATTATGAGTAAGAATCTTTTCACTTATAATATTTTGCATTTTGATGATAATTTCTGTGTAATTTTTTGTTATAATATGTTAATTTCTGGATGAATCTTTAATGTTTTGAAAAAGTCTATTAAAAATAAATTAAGTTACTTATATTGTTTTTTTTTCTACAACAGCAAATCCTTAAAATTGTTCTCAAGTAGATTTTAACTAACTGTTTATTTTTTCACACTGAGATTACAGCCGATAGTTTCATACAAAAAGCACTTACTATACATCTTTTATTATACAGATAAGATTTAAATATCAACCTAAATAAATCTTTAATCCTGCATAATGTTAAATGAACACAAACTAAAAATATATATTTCACTAGTACCCAACATTTTATTTCAATCCTTTCACTCTCACTGCTGCCAAGGCACAAATTATAGTTTAGTTTAATTACTTGATAAGCTTCTGAATTTTAAAGTGGCATAGGAACTGAATCATTGTTAGATTTGTCAAAAAAAAACTTAACATGCAATGCCGGTAACGCGCCTGTAGCGTTGATTTCGCTTAAAATCATGAATTGTCAAACTTTGACTAGAGCATGAATTATAAAAGAGTAAAGTGTTGGTTTGATTATAATCCAGTCTTAAAGTGCTCATCCTGCACGGCATGCCTGGGCATTTTAATTGCAACGATACCTTGTTCGTTATACAGGCTGAAATTTAATTCATGGGTATCCTCTTAAGGGGTCATTGTACTAGTCATTATGAACAACTTTGACAATGGGAACAAATGAAATCGAGAAAAAAAAAATGCTGTTCCCTACATTTTGTCGAGTTATGCAAACATAAATGTAGGGAACAGCTGATTTTTTTTTCGCGATTTCAGGTATGGTCTCATAGTTGAAGTTGTTCATAATGATGAGTACAATGACCCCTTAAAAGGATGCCCATGAATTCAATTTCACCCTGTATTATTTTAATGAATAAAAGGTAATATTACAATTACCTACTGTTAAAAGTATTAAACCAAATACAAGGAACAACTGCAAAACATTTGAGATAATCCTAAGGTAATAAAAAAACGTATGGCCCTTGTATTAAGCCGTCCTCTATTGTTTAACCGAATTTCCAGACATTCCCACTAAATAACAATGGGTCTTAGATAATGAACTTATTTTTATTTCAGTTGCAAGAGTTGTGCGGCTTGCGGCCTTGCGTTAGCTACAAACAAAAAGCTCTGATAACATTGTATGAACTGCGCAGAGTATTGGTTCAAATATTACTGTAATTTTCAAGTATTCCCAAATTGCCCAAGTATAAACAAACACATAGAAATTTAGATAGTTATTTACTTTTAATAAAGTCGATTAAACACAAAAAATTTCAATATAAACATTTGATACCTTCATGCAGTGCCGGTCAACGCACCTATACCTAACGTATTCAGGGAGCCGTGAGATAAAAGGTAAACAAACCATAAATGTCCGTTCAATCGATTTTGAATGCTATTGTGTTGGTGGCATGACAAATGGCAGCTGCAGTAAACAGTTGGTATTGTAACCACTTTTTTGCCTTTAATGCCATCCATAAGCCTACGGAATAGAAGTCAAAATCGGTGGAACGGACTGTAATAAAACGGTTCGTTTCAATGTCTCATCTTATTGTGAAGGGAATATGGTGCGGTTGCTGCGGCATGCGGCATCACATAGGATATGGTGAAAATTGGAGAGGCAGTGAAAGTGTTCATAAATAACCTATATCTATAGACCCGATAGAGAGAGGAAAATATTAAAGTGGATTAATACATATAAATTGTAGTTTATTAGTTATTACAAATTATTTTTGTAAATACTGCAATATCAATAATACATTTTCTAAACCAAACAAACAGAAGATATGAGTACTAAAATTAATTCTTGTCCATAATAAAAAAACAATTCAATTCAATAACAAAGAGCTCACGCCGCCGCCGCGCCGCGCTGGCCGTGCCCATTAAAAACTCGTCTCTTAGCAGAAACAAGTGAGCATAGTACTCTCCTAGTGTGAGTGTCACACATTCTATACATGATTATACTAATACGAACACCACTAAAATACGCTTTGTGCATCCTATTGGTCAAAACTCGTGCATTGTGCGATCGAGTCGTGAGCCGTGCTATGAGATTATCGCCTTAGAGGTGAGCATGCAGAAGTTTGGCCGATAGTACATATAGCGCTCACACATGTGCTATGCAATTATACAATACTGAGAGCTTGAATTTATACAATGCAAAAATAGTTTTTACAATCTTCAGCAGCTTCAACAGAAGTTTCAAATTCTACTCAATTAGTTTATGCGCCCTTGTGGAGCAGGACCAAATTGAGCCAAGCATTTTTATTAGCGATGTAATCCCCCAACTTATAATATGCTTGGCTGCATAGTGTGCGTTTTATACAAGATTTAAATTTCGTTTTATTCAGTTAAAGTATATGGGGAGGTATTTTATTGTAATATTTCAAACAGTACTCCATGAAAGATGAGTCTAGTTTAGCCAGCCTGAAACCTGGTTGAACTAATTGTGTCTCTCATCTCTCTTACAAAAAAGATTTTTAGATTTTTTTTTAAAGTTTTTTCTTTACGATATGATGTTTTCATAGATATATTGACAAGGTACCGTCATGATATTAATATCTTTAAATATCGAAGTCGTCTCCATTTTGCAGTTTCATTATAAACATAAATTAATCCAAAGTAAAATGCTTGGAGCAAATGTGACTATGCTTTTTTAGGAGTTCAATTTCTTCTACCAATGCAATTTACCCATAATTTTTTTTCACATCGTCTTTAGGAAATCTGTAAAATAAAAGTATTGTTAGCTATTGTTATTATTTTATTCAATTATGTAAGTAGTGTTCCAAATATTATTTATTTTTATAATCATGTATTGGCAGTTTTAATATTTTATATTGTAAGGTTGTAACCATGTGCCCAAGTGAAATTATTTTGATGATTAGTTATTAAACTGACTTTGGCCGGTTGACAGCAACTAGCTTTCAAACGGTAGCCTACGTGTACAGTCTAACTTGGGAACATGGCAGTGATGATTGAACACTCGTGGAGTGAAGACGTATTTTGTGTATTTTGAAATAGTGTTAACAAAGTGTAGTAATGTTATTAAACTGATTATAAAGCTATGCAGACTTTGCTTTCTTTGCAACTTTATTGTGGATTACAGTTCAGAAGTGGGACAGCACTGAGAATACTTTATTATTTCAGTGTTACCAAACGCCCAGCAAAACGCAATAATGTGCTGTTTTTTGTATTAATTTAATGACGTATTTATCATTTACATTATTAGTGAATTATAAAAATTGCAATTCCTCCATCTTAAATATTTTCTTTCCACTGTACCTGTCAAGTAATGGTGCAATATTTTGAACGAAAGAAAATTTTAATTATTAATACTTAAAAAGTTAGCAAGTTTTTATAATGATAGTAATAATTTTAGTAGTTGTTGTTAAAAAAATAAATACATACAATAGTAAAGAAAAGAGACGTAAGTTTTATGCTAACGGTTTAATTGTAATAAATGCTGTTATAAGAATAAGATTTTTTGCAAATAAAACAGATAAATTATAATTTTATTTCACTATTAACAAATTTTTGTTTAGATAAGTTTACTCGTGTACATTATTACAATTCCAGCTAAACAAATAGAGGTTCATGCCGAAGTAGAAGCGGTAGTCAGTAAGAATGACGGAGGCCGAAGTACAAGCGGTGCGTGGCGCGGCCGTAGCGGTTTGTGGCGTGGCCAGAGCGGTGTGCGGTGCGGCCGGAGCGGTGCGCGGTGCAGCCAGCGGTGCGTGGCGTGGCCGGAGCGGTGCACGGCGCGGCCGGAGCGGTGCGCAGCGCGGCCGGCGCTGTGCGCGGCGCGGCCGGAGCGGTGCGGGGCGCGGCCGGAGCGTTGCATGGCGGGTGCGGCCGGAGCGGTACGTGACGCAGCCAGAGCGGTGCGTAGCCCAGCCGGAGCGGTGCGAGGCTTTCTCAAGGTGATAGTAACGTTGTTCAAAGCCCTTATTTATATTTATTTATTTATTTATTAAAACTTTATGCACAAGTAAAAAAAAAATACTGTACAAAGGCGGACTTAATGCCTGAGGCATTTTCTACCAGTCAACCTTAGGGTGATGCAGAGACAAAACATGGCAGGTGCAACATAAGGGATAGATAACTTGAAAAATAATAAATACTAATACATAGATACATACATATAACGAAAATAAACTTAGTCAAGAGAAATAACGATAGGAAGAGGAGAAAACGAATCCAGCAAATCAGCGCTGGGATGATTCTGCCAACTTCTTACGAATATGTTCACGGGCCTTCCATTTAAAAGATAACCGACTGGTTGCCGTCCTGATGCTCAGAGGGAGCGCATTCCAAAGAAAGACCGCCTGGACAAAGAAAGAAGAGTGAATGAAACCAGAGCGGTGAGAAGGACATCGTAGAAGACGATTGTTGGTGGAACGAAGATTTTTACTATGCGCGGAGCATAAGTATTGAACATTTGTAGTGAGGTAAGAAGGAGAAGTAGGTTTGTCGAGAATAGAAAACAACATACACAGAGCCCTCAACTCTCTGCGCTGACGAATGTGTAACCATTTTAAAAGCAACCGGTGCGCGGACACATGATCGTACTTACGAAGATTGAAAACGAATCGAATGCAGTTATTAGAAGGCGGTCAAGTTTATTGAGGAGATCAGCATTCAGGTCATAGTAGCACACATCACCATAGTCAATTATGGGAAAGATTAGGGACTGTACAAGCATTGCCTTTATGTATGATGGGAGAAGGTTTTTCAACCGATAGAGCGACCGCAACGTTCCGGTGACTTTTTTACTAACAGTCGTGACCTGCTTTCGCCAGTCAAGACAAGTGTCGACATGTAGACCAAGATCCTTAACATCGGAGCTAAACGGGACGACTGCGTTGTCGAACATTACAGGTGGCACTGTTAAGCCATTCAGCTTCCTCATGCTGTGGAGGCTCCCTACAATGATAGCATGACACTTGGTAGGGTTAACCGCCACCCCAAATCGATCAGACCAGTTTTTTATCACGTCTAAATCCCGATTTAGCTCCTCAACCGCGTCGGATATATTATCAACACTTGCCTGGTAGTAAAGCTGCCAATCGTCAGCATAAAGATGATACGCAGTCCGAAGCTCGATGGTAATGAAATTAATAAAAACGGAGAACAAAATAGGAGATAAGATACCGCCTTGAGGGACGCCAGCAGCAAGATCACACAAACTCGACGAAGAGTCTCCAGCATGAACAGACTGCTGACGTCCCTGAAGATAAGAGGCAAGCTATTCCAATACCTCCCGAGAGACCATAAGATAGGAAAGGATGGATAAAAGGATTTCGTGACTGACGGTATTAAAAGCATTGGAGAAGTCAATTAACACTAAGACTGTAACTTTAGTGTCTTCCATTCCCCGCCTTATATCGTCAGTCACTTTAAGGAGCGCTGAAACGGTACTGTGCCCGGGCCTGAAACCGGATTGAAATGGACTGATGAGGGAGTTGCGGTGAATAAAGTGGGAGAATTGTTTATGAACACTGGCCTCGAGCACTTTAGATAGAAAGGGAAGGATGGAAATCGGGCGAAAGTGACTAGGAAGAGAAGGATTGGGTACCTTGTCAATATATCTATGAAAACATCATATCGTAAAGAAAAAACTTAAAAAAAAATCTAAAAATCTTTTTTGTAAAAGAGGTGAGAGACACAATAAGTTCAACCAGGTTTCAGGCTGGCTAAACTAGACTCATCTTTCATGGAGTACTGTTTGAAATATTACAATAAAATACCTCCCCATATACTTTAACTGAATAAAACGAAATTTAAATCTTGTATAAAACGCACACTATGCAGCCAAGCATATTATAAGTTGGGGGATTACATCGCTAATAAAAATGCTTGGCTCAATTTGGTCCTGCTCCATAAGGGCGCATAAACTAATTGAGTAGAATTTGAAACTTCTGTTGAAGCTGCTGCAGATTGTAAAAACTATTTTTGCATTGTATAAATTCAAGCTCTCAGTATTGTATAATTGCATAGCACATGTGTGAGCGCTATATGTACCTACTATAAAGTTACCATTTAATAGGTTCGTATTTCATTAACTTGAATGTGCCCTTACAATATACAAAGCTAAAGCTATATCTGATTGGAAACTATTATTGTTATTCCAAACATGATTTTATACCTACTACATATACTTGTAAAAAATTTTTTATATACAGACTAACAGCCTTACTAATAAAGATTTACACACTTCGTATACCGGAGTTATAATGCTAACTCTACCAATAAAAGATATTTAACAGTTCAGTTGTACACATCTGGTATACCGGGTGTTTTTATTGTATGAGAAGTTACACAACTGTTATTCAGTCCTCAACCCTTGTTTAGTGAGCGTGTAACCGTAGTACCGGACATCTGGCCGGCAATTTTACTAACTTTTAGGAAAAAAATCGTTTCGATCCTTTTACTTTACGAGACACAGACTTTCGTATGAAATATAGATTCAGTAAAATATAAATGTATGGACGGAAAATACATAGTTGAATTAGTTAGAAGTGATATCGAACTGCAAGCTCGTGGTGGCGGGCTGGCTGTAGAACTTCAAGTTTCTACTGCTCTCAGGACGTGGGCTAGGCAAGAAGTTCAAGATCACGCAGCAGACATTCATGGACTTAACTATCAGTCCATTACGAATGTATGCCAAAGAATGGATCTCGCTTTGGCAAATAAAGCGGCACAATGTATACGCATGCCTGGGACTCTTGAAGAGCAAGAACAAGTAGTTTCTAGGTTTAGAAAAAATTGTGACATCAGAAATATGATTGGTGCTATAAAAAACACACAAAACACACACACACACACAATCGATTGCACACATATTAAAATTGGGACACTAGTTTCACATTTGAAAGGTGCGTTCTTAAATGACGAACTTAAAAAGTATGTTTCATTCTTTCTTTCATTTTACCGTAAAAAACATACAATTATTTTTAAATATATTTTGAAACAACATTTCGGGCACAATTTGTATTATTTATTAAAAATAAACATGTTTTATGCTGTTTACAAGGTTTTCTAAATGTCTCTACAATTTGGTAATTTAGTTTCAAAACGTTTCCGAAGAATGTTGCCAGTGACTTTTGTTATAACGAATTTATAACTATACAATGCTTACACACCCATTATTGGTAAAGGGACTGTGTAACTCTTATCCATAGCTTATACAATATATAACTAAACAGTTGTTAAACAAGTGTGTTAAATATTTTTATTAGTAAGGCCGTTACAAGTTAAAGTTAATGTCGGTCTGCACTTATGAATCTCGACTGACTCGACGTATTCTACTTAAAACTTCGTCCATTACATTTTAACCTTAGAGCTTAAGCTGTCCTGCTAGGGTCGCGGATTGTTCGAAAGAGTTACCGGCGCACAGGCAACTGAAGGAAAACGGGTGGTTTTTAGTCAGTAAGAGTCTGATACGCCCTTCCGCTCCGCCCAGAGCGGGATAGGTCATTTGATGATTTCCAGCCCAAAAAAAAAGAGCTTAAGCTGTAACAAATAGTCGAATTTTAAAATAGATTTAATTTTCCCGTAAAATTTGTTGATTTGTTTGAAGATTAATTATTTCCCTGTGCTCATTCATTCACGATTTTTGCTATAATTTATATGTTTCAAGAAAGTTTAATATATCACATCACAGACATTCATTTTGGCAATTAATGCATGTCATCGATAAATTTATCGACGTTGAAAGTGCGTGAGTCACATCATTAGTCAGAGTAAAATTAGTGACAACCTACAAAATTTCGAAATGTCTTTTGTACGCGTGTCCTTCTCTAACATATCATCAGTAGCCTCCATAAGTCAAAGTGAACCAAATATATTGAGTTCAGTTGCTATTTTAGCCTTCCTTCTATGCTTTAGTTATAATTCTGAGATATAACCTCATTGCTATAATATCACACACATACTCAATCCACGAATAGACATCATCACCTGTCCAAAGAGATTTAGTGATACTACAACCTTACGACATAAATGCATAAACTTCCTTGAATGTCGGTACACAGGATACTTTATTTTTTTTACCGACGGGTCTAAAGAAGGCAATAATTTCATGGGAGAAGCATTCTTTGACCCTCAATCTGATACCTCCATGAAATTAAATATTTCTGGCAATATTTCGATCATGTGTTTAGAACTTTTAGCAATTAGTGAAGCATTGGCACACATAGAATCTATTGAACATACCGATTTTATCATTTTAACAGACTCTAAAAGTTCAATCCAACATTTTGCTCGATGTACCTTTTGATTCAGAGGAACATCGATAACTTACAAAATTATAGACTCCCTTATTAGATTGAGGGCTAATTCAAGAAATGTCATCATACAGTGGATTCCCTCCCACGTGGGCTAAGTAGGTAATGAAAGTGTAGACCAATTAGCAAGATTAGCTTCAAGTGATGGCATGCTATTGAACATTCAGCCTTTTTATACAGATTGCATGAGATCTATACGCGAACATTGTTTCTTAAACTGGCGGGAACACTTTGATCAGAGATCTATGGAGAAGGGGGTGTGGTATAAAACAATACAAGGAGACCATGGAAATCGCCATGTTTTGATTCATGTTTTTTAGGTAGAACAGAAATTGTGACAGCTCTCAGACTTTGTTCTGGACCCCCTGGTCCCTTTAAATAAATTCGCCTATTTAATGAAAAAAGTTCCTTCCCCCAACTGCACAGAATGTGGGAAAGTGGAAGATGTTCTTCACATCATGGTGGAGTGTGCCCGGAACGAAGATCTCAGAACTGAGTTATTAATTCATTTTGGCGTTGATGTGAAAGAGGTGGGAAGATGCAACAATATTTTAGCATTCCCTTTGTCAGAAACAGCGAAACTATTGTATAAATTCGTGCGGATTGGTATACGTAGAAGATAGTTATGATTATATATACAATATTTATAAGGACTGTATTATATTTATAAAATTATGTATTATATTATAAGAAAGTCTTACCTGACAACTTAGTCTGGTTGACCAAGCTCCTTAAATAAAGATTAAAAAAATAAAAACTGGTGGACGCCTTTTTAAAATCTTTGCTGTTACGTCAAAGTCAAAGTCAAAACGTTTATTGCGTAAGATAAATCCAAGGATTTTGAACCCCTTCGATGATATATTTAGGATATGTTTGTCAAATTTAAATTGTTTGCCTAGTGTGACTCCCAAGTCACGTATTTCCTCTACTTGTTGTAGTTTTTGTTGGCCAATCGTGTAATTGCTAGATTTGTCAATTTTGTTCCGGCTAAATCGCATGTAGTAACACTTTGAGACGTTAAGAACCATTTTGTTCGTTTGGCACCATTTCGTCAGTCTATCAGAATCAGAATCAGAATCAGAATGCTTTATTTGTAAACATAGGTCAAATTACAACAGTGTGTGAGATGTTACAGATTGGTAGATCCTCTATATTTTGCCCAGAGGCGTACAAATATATTTAACGAGGATATTAAATTATTACTTGTATCTATCTTAAAATCTCTTTGATATTTAACTAACATTGTCGAATTTTTGACTTTTAACACAAATCTAACTTGGTGGTAGAATTATGTAAACTTTCACATTAGTAATAAAGTCAATATTAATAGGTACATGCATAACAATAAAAAATAAAATACAATCAATAAATGTCAAATAGGTTAAGTCACGTTTCATATTAATGCTAATGTCAAACAAAATTCAAAATCGTCAAGATAGGTAAGGTGATGCACAATATTCTGAAGTAGTAATTATAGAATTATCGCCCAAATATTCCTGTAATGAGTAATAGCATTTATTTAACAAAATTCTTAATAGTTCTGTTTTGAAATTGTCCAGATTTAACGTTTTTATTTTTTCAGGTAGTTTGTTAAATATTCTTTTGGCCATACAGAAGGTACTTTTATTCATTAATGCAGTTTTTCCATAAGTCACTTCTAATTCCGACTTATTTTTATCGCGTAATTTTCTATAGTAACTTTTAGTAGCTATTTTGTATAATGAAATGTTACATTTGACAAAAATATTTGTTTCGTATATGTACAGCGATGGAAAGGTAAGAATTTTTAGACGTCTAAAGGACGGTTGACAAGTGTCAATGCTTTTAAGGCCACACATAGCTCTGACACATCTTTTTTGGGCTCTAAATACGAGTTCTCTATCCACTGAATTGCCCCAGTATATTACGCCATATCTGAGTGTTGATGCAACATAGCCGTGATAGGCTATTAGTACGTATTCTAGGCTCACTATTTTTGATAACTTGTAGAGAGCATAGGCAAACTTATTAAGTTTTTTACATATTTCGTCTGTCTGGGGTTCCCAAGTCAAATTATTGTCTATATTAATACCAAGAAATTTAGTAGCAGTAGTTGATTCTATTTTTGTCCCTAAATAGCTAATGTCAAGAATTTTGTTTGGGATCCTTTGATAAAAATGCATAATTTTATTCTTATCTAAGTTTATAATTAGATTATTGTCGTCAAACCATGATATAATTCTATTTAATGTCATATTAATTTCATTTTCATAAGTATTGGGATTATCACACTTAATAATTACGGTGCTATCATCGGCAAATAGTACCATGGGGTGGTTTATTTGCCTCGGAAGGTCATTTATATAGACCAAAAAAAGGGGGGGTCCTAGCACGCAACCCGAAGGAACGCCGTATTTAATTATCTCGCTTTCGGAACGATATTTATTCTCGTAACTGGTATTTGAGGATATCTGTGTGATTTCTACAAATTGCTTTCTGTCCGTTAAGTAAGATCGAATGAGATCAAGGATATTTCCTCTGATACCATATTTTTCAAGTTTATGTATTAGTATAGTATAGTCCACATAATCAAAAGCCTTAGTTAGATCCATATAGATAGCACACACAGGTTTTCTGTTATCTACATTTGATAAAATAGGGAGAAGCAGGTCATATAAAGCCAAATTGATTGTCTTCTGCTTACGAAATCCCTTTTGTTCATTTACTAATATGTTTGATATCTCAAGGTAGTTGGACAAGGACTTATAAATGACTTTCTCAAATATTTTTGAAACGCGATAGGCCTATAATTTGACATATTTTGCCTATAATTTTTTTTGTGCAATTGTACAATTATTGACGTTTTTAATTTCTCAGGGAAGATTCCGCTAGTAATACTCATATTAATTATGTGACTGAGATGTGGAGCTATGTAATGAGATACTTCTTTGATAACTTTAGTGCATACTTCGTCATAACCAACACTATTTGTATTTTGAAGTGAGTTGATATGATTATTTATAATTATCTTGAGGTATAGTCGGCTCCATAAATAAAGAGTTTGAATTATTTGAAAATACGTTCATTTCTGGTATAGTTTTGTTTTTTGGCTTGGTAACTTGATTAATATAAAACTTGTTAAAAGCCTGAGCTATATTTAAAAGGTTCGTGATTTTCTGAGTCCCTGTTTGAATATGTGTTATTGGTTCTTTAGGGAAGCAGGTCTTAGAATTATTAATTATGGTCCATGCCGCTTTAGATTTATTTTTGGACGTCTTAATGAAGTAGTTATTTCGTGATGTTTGTGTTAACGTTATAATTTTTTTAACCTTGCAGAATATGCCTTAAACGATTGTTTATTCTTTGGGGTAGAATTTTTTCTATATTGCCATAGCAAATGCCGTTTCTTTTTACTACATTTCCTTATCCCGTTAGTGATCCATTTTGTTTTTTTTGTAATTGATTTTGTTATTATTTCGTAAGGAAAGCAAAGATCGTAAAAGCATCTGAATAGATCAAGAAAATGGTCGTAGGCCTCATTGATATCATTAGTTGTATATATTTCCGGAAAAGTGAGACTTTTATTGCAATTCCTAAATTTCTCTATATTATCTTGACAATAATTACGTCTTTTTATTTTCCAACACTTTAAAACACATGTCTTCTTAACAGGATATTTCAAAAGTTGTGCGGTATGATCTGACAGGCCCAATTCTATAATTTCTCCTTTACAGCCTTTTACATTATGTGCTATATTATCTAAGCAGGTCGCACTGCTTAACCTAGTGGGTTAAGAAAATTGTAATTTTAGATTATAATTTAACAATGTATATTCGAAGTCTAAGGTTTGTTTATTTCTTTTGAATATGTTAATATTATATCCAGGTCTTCTTGCAATAAGGCAGAGTCAAATTCAGTTACCATTGGTTTCATTATTATCATGTCGTCGGCAAAAAGGTGGAATTTTGAATGCCTAAAGCAGTGAGTGCATGACGTCATTTATGAAAATGTTGAAGAGAATTGGGCCTAAATGTAAACCTTGCGGAACACCGGATGTAGCTTTAAAAGACTGAATGATGGCCACTTATAAAAACTTTTGAAGACTGGTCACTGAGGTAAGACTGAAACCAGTTCAGCATTGATCCTCTTATACCCAAGTGCTGGAGTTTAGCTATAAGAAGAGAATGGTCTACCTTATCGAACGCCTTACCAAAGTCAGTGCATATGGTGTCGACAGGAATACGTTTATCTAAGGATTCTGACAGAGATGACACGTAGCACATGAGATTAGTAGTCGTAGATCTGGATTTGATAAAACCGTGTTGGTGGCTGGTTAAAAGGTGTTTAACATGTGATGAAAGAAGTTCGGTTATGAGCTTCTCAAATACTTTGCCAAAGATGACTAAAATAGAAATGGGTCTGTAATTGGATACCGAATTCCTATCTCCTGTTTTAAAAATAGGTACCACCAGTGCCCTTTTCCATTGCTCAGGGAAAATACCATCTTTATGAGACCTGTTATAAATACGACATCGGCTAACAATAGGTTCATACGTCTTAATGAAAACAAACTATTTAGGTATGTACCAATGCTCAGGCTACGAGAAGATGCTTTGTAGTAGGTAGCTGTACTTATCGGACGTTGGTACCTATTGCATTTTCACAATGTTCTTACTGCACATGCATGACGAGATATATGTTAAATAAGTGGTTGGTAAGTAGTTACATATTTAATTTAAAAACTGTTTAATTATTGCAAAAAAAATATGGGTACGTACAGAACCAACTTTTTAAATGTACAAAATATCTAAAAGCATTAAAATATATAGGTAGGTATGTACTAATTATTGTCTCGGAACTCGAATACGAACAGGCTTAGGGACATGGTCGTCATAGCGGACAATAAAAAAAAAACTCAATGTGATGAGAATGACAGCGCCGTCTGCGCAGTCGCGTGTTCATCTCGCTTCACCCAATTTCTGTTTTACCAAAATCACGCGGTGGTTACCATAGCAGCACCACTTCGGCGCGATGCGCTGCGCAAAGCACAATAAAGTTGAACCATTGAATATTGTCATAGTAGATATAGGTATACAGGGTGGAATTTTGTAATGCCACCTGGAGGGAAAGTGCTCTTAATACTGCAGATAGAAAGTTTTACTCAAAGGAAACATTCCTTTATTTTTGAATAGAAAGCAAACTGCATTCAAAGATTTTCGAAAATTCTCTTCTCCCACACCCGGGAATCGAACCGGCTAAAATCTGAAAAAATTATACCCTGTACTTTTATTGCATCGATCGTTAGGGTCAATTATAAGGATGAAATCTCTCTAACAAACATGATAAATTAAATGAAAACCAGGAAATCTTATATTAATTTAATTATTTACAAAAAATGGTAAACTAACTAATTAGTTGCTCGAAATGGGCTCCATTCTCTTGGATACACAAATTTATTCTTTTAACGAATTCATTTCTAGTAACCTTTAATAAAGTGTTGTGGTGAATATTATAAATCGTATTCTGAACTTCAACTCTCAACTCGTTGTCATTCGCATAAGATTTCATGTAAATTTGATTTTTTACATATCCCCACAAAAAAAATCTAATGGGGTGAGATCTGGCGATCTCGCAGGCCATCTGATTGTGCCGTTTGTACCAATCCAGGTATTAAAATGGTTATTAATGTAGGCAGTAGTGATTCTGCTGTTATGTGCTGGAGCACCATCTTGCTGTAGAATTATTTGGTTTTGCTCTTCCTCGGGGAAACCATTTAACTCGTTTCTTAAGAGATCCAGTATTTCAATATACTTGACAGTGTTTAAATGACCTTCATACACGTGGACTAACACTACATTATTTCTCATAATTCCGCACCAAACGTTGAAAGAAAATCTTACTTGATTGTTAGTTTCATGAACACGAACAGGATTCACTCGAGACCAATAATGGTTATTGCGGCGATTGTACATGCCATTACTGCTGAAGTTGGTTTCGTCAGACCATACAATGTTACTCAAAAAATTAGGGTTTCGGTCAATTTCTCCAAGCATGTTTTCACAAAATTGTAATCGTCTGTCACGATCCCCAATATGCAATTTTTGCACCAACCGACCTTCACGATAGCATTTATACTTATACTTTTTCAGCACTTTAAGTACGCGAGTGTGGGTTGTTCCTAATTCATTGGCAGCATCTCTACTTGAAGCCTTTGGAAATGATTCAAAGTATGTTAAAACATCTAGTTCAAAATCGAAATAGTTTTGCTGAATAGTTTGCCGTCTCTTCTTGAAACCACCCGTATTCTTTAAATTTTCTACCATTCTTTTCAATACGAACCGAGTTGGTGCCTGTCGGTCTTGATATCTCTCTCCATACCACCGCAGAGCTAGATTCACGTTTTTGTTATTTAAAAAATAAGCTTCCATTAAATCAAACTGTTCTTGATAAGCCATTTTCACCGTGAGACAAAATGTGAAATTGTAAAGACAAGTTGTAAAAACAATCAAATGTGAATAACAACTATGACAATCTAATTTTCAAATTTTAATCTAGCATTCCATATTTAAATTACCTCATACACGCAGCTACGAGTATGTCGCAAAGGAGTCTGCATTACAAAAGATGGATGTTAGTTAAAGAGTTTAACTTGACTCATTGAATTTGTAACTTCAGATTTCCTGGTTTTCCTTTCATTTAATCTATCATGTTTGTTAGAGAGATTTCATCCTTATAATTGACCCTAACGATCGATGCAATAAAAGTACAGGGTATATTTTTTTCAGATTTTAGCCGGTTCGATTCCCGGGTGTGGGAGAAGAGAATTTTCGAAAATATTTGAATGCAGTTTGCTTTCTATTCAAAAATAAAGGAATGTGTCCTTTGAGTAAAATTTTCTATCTGCAGTATTAAGAGTACTTTCCCTCCAGGTGGCATTACAAAATTCCACCCTGTATAATATTTTATTATTTAAATGATTTGATAATTTTACAAATCGTACTTATAGGATTGCATTTAAGTCATCTGCTGACAATATAGGTTCATACGTAATGTAAAAAAGTAAAAGAAAATCTCAATCTTATAATGACAGTGCCTAACGTGCAAGCGCGGCGTGATCTTATCACTTAACCCGGTTATCGTAGCCATACTTCGACAAAATGAAGCGAGCGCTATGCGCGAGTGTCAGTTGAACTCTTGAATTTAATAGATTTGGGTTAATAACAACGCTGAACAACGTCGCACAGGCTTTACTCGCCTCGATCCACAATCGCTTTTTCAAACCACATCGAGATTGGGTCATAGGATTGCGTTTAATTAATCATTTAACAATGGGTTCATAGTAAAATAACAAACAATGTCGATGCGAAATTTCTTTAGTAGCTGTCTTAAACTTGTCTTTTATTTTATTTATTGTACGTGCGTGCCGCGCTAGCGCCTCAGGCTATATCTAATCTAGGCAAAAACTAACCGAATTTCTGTTTTAAGTACTTTTTTATTTTTAACCCCAAACCCCACCCCCCAAAATAGTAATGCAAACATTTAAATACTAGCTTTGAAATAAGAAACCTACTTAATATAAAATGATCAATAGAATTAGCATAAAAAATATTATTAAAATCTCGATTATGATTGTAAATGTTATGCTTGGTCGATCCCTAGCATCAGTCAGCCTAGATGTCACTGACAGCTCATTCCACGCAAGTCTTCACGGTGAGTTATTTTGACAAAATTGACCGGCAGGTCCATCTTCTTGGGGCTCAAGTAACATTTCCTGCAGTCGGACCAACAGGTTTTCTCAGAAGTGATAAAATCGAAGTATCAGCCGAATTTACAAACGTTTCTTACTACGAACTTCATTCTATTTCGTTCGGTCTGTTTGGATCCGACTGAACTTCAGTTTTGATATTAATCTTTGTATCGTAAACCCTACTATGAACGAGAAAAGTCCTACCGATAATTTGAGTTTGACAAGAGTAACCTCGTCAAATTAATGTCAAAATTTACGACAGCAAAAAAGGTATCTTCTGAGTATCGTAGTTATCGAATTTAATTAATTATTACAATTATCTTGAGTTTTATATTTGTGTACAGTGTTAAAGTGAATGTGCCACACTTAAAATTGTAGCGAAATAGCTGCACGTATGTTTTTGGTGGAAGAGGCTCTGAGAGAAGAGCGTTTGGAGCGCAGAAGGAATCGCAAACGACTTCGTGACTCCTTCAGAAACGACGCTCTTCCTCCTCCACCTTTTCCTTCTCCTTTCTTATTTCGTAACCAATTTAGTGCCTGACCTTGAGTTTGTAGCGAATTACAGACTCAGACGATCACTTTACGAAGAACTTTGCCAGTACATAGTGTCATTTATTATATTAGATAATAGGTCGTTATAAAAAAAACTCCATAGCAATCAAATGGTACATTACTAGTAAGTATTTTATATCCAAACTCCAACTGTTCTTGCAGAATTTTTGTTCTTAACTTTCATTTCCATACTTCCAAAACACGAAATGAGAAAACGATAAACCTAAAGGGCACTTAATCAGGGGTAAAGTGAATAATTTATGTATTTTATAGTAATTAAGCTTGTTTTTTGTTGTCATAGCGCGCGCGACCGCTGCTCTGAGTACAGTGTGTTTATGTTAATCCGTATAGTAATATTTAATAAGTGGCAATTTTCTGCAGAATTCGGAAAAATTTTGATGTAATATATACAGTGATTCTAGTTTAATCCTAATTACCATAATTATTTGCAAAAAAAACGCAGTTTGATACCAGTTTTATCCATAAACAGTTTAAAACTTTAACGTTTCTAAGTGTTCAAGGTGACCCCTGTGATTGTGCGAACAAAGGACCTCATTAGTAACGAGCATATTGCAAATCATTGACACCATAAAACTTTAAATAGTGATCCGAAACTTCGGCAGCTATCAGTAAGTCACCGTGGCGGATTCGAATCGAGACAGCTTTTTGTATCATCGAGGCCAGTGTTGGGCAAAATTTAATTGCAAGGTACAATTAAAAATAACAATTGATTAATTGTTAATTGTGAAATTTTAATTAACAATTGATTAATTGTTAACTGTGAAGTTTCAATTAACAATTAATTAATTGTTAACTGTTAGTTTTTCAATTAACAATTAATCAATCGTTAATTGTAATTGTTAATGTAATTAAACTTTAATCAAATTTAAATGACGTACATACAAATAATTTAAGATTGAGGGGTGGCTCTGGTTGATTGATGATCTCGCAAAGTCAGCAGGAAGCCGTTGGTTCCAGGCCGCGCTAAATCGTTCTTTGTGGGTGTTATTAGGAGAGGCTTATGTACAGCAGTGGACGTCTTTCGGCTGATATGATGATGATGTTTATGTTTCTCGTAAATAGAAAAAAAGGCCAGTTCAAGTAATCAGATAATATTTTTTATTTCAATTTAGTCAGTCAAACTATACATAGTTTTGGTAGACAACAAAATACACACATTTTAGTCACTATTTAAAAAAAAAAAAAATCACAAGTATTATTTCTTATAATAATTCAAATTGCATTTTAAAACAACTCTTTTTTCAAACATACTATCTGACAATTTGTGACTTTTCGGCAAATTAGTCATTGTTGCGAAGGAATAAAAACTTTTTTACAAAAAAACAACCGACTTCCAAAAAAAACACTAAAAGACGTGAAAAATAACTTTAATTTTGGAAGTCGGTGTCTTTGGTTTTGTATTTTCGTTTTTGGCCACCTACTTCCGAAATTAAAGTTATTTTTCACGTGTTTTTTTTGGAAGTCGGTTGTTTTTTGTAAAAAAGTTGTTATTTTTCACTTTTCAGTTGCGGTACCTACCCCACACAAATTCGTATACCACTACTTGGTGTGTAATTATCAGTGACAGGCAATTATTAACACATCATCCATATAAACTAAGTGGAAAAAACATGCATTAGTAAGGATAACTCAAAAACTACTGGTCAAACCTTGATCAAATTTAAATGGGACCACATGTGAAGCACCACCTAGCAAATAAAAAAGAATCATCAAAATCGGTTCATCCAGAAAAAAGTTCTGAGCTAACACACATAAAAAAAAAAAAAAACATACAGACGAATTGAGAACCTCCTCCTTTTTGTGAAGTCGGTTAAAAAAGACGCTCTACTGATGCTGACGATGGCAATGGTGTATTAAATCTAATAAAAACAGCTTTTATCTCTGGATATCGATCTAGGAGCTGAATATCATGGCTTTCTTCGGCAAAAAAATGCAACATTAACAGTTCGGCTTTAGTCAAAGGTGCAGCAGAAGAGTTGGTTTCCATCATAGATGTGTCGGAGTCTGAAGAGTCAGCATCAAAATTGAAAAATAAGTTTTCTTGGTTGGCCTTTCTCGTAGCAACAGTTGCAGTTTCGTTTTCGTTTATTTGTTTAGAAATAAAAGTCTTGAAAATTTTGAGAATCTTTGTTCGGTCTGAGGGCTCCAAGCAAGTCAGCCACTTGTTTTTGAACCGAGGATATGATAGAGAAGCTATAGCAGCATTTTCTGCTTCAGGTGTGGTAACATAGTTTTTTTTTTAAAATCTATTTTCAACGCCTCGATCAGAGGCTTGCAATAATCAAAGTTATGCTTTCTTTCAATTTTCTGCAGTTTTTTGCTTATGGCCAGAAGACACGGCATCACTATACCATAATAAGTGTTTGTCTCGCTCTGCATTATTTCGAGGGCTTCTGCCACAGGTGCAGCACAGATAAGATATTCTTTTATGTATTCAATTTAATTTTCTTTGATTACGTTTTTAATGTTCAAAGATCTATGAAGAAGTAAGCTTTTTTCTTTAATGCTCTGTATTTGCTTCAAAGAGTCAAATAAGCTGTTCCATCTAGTTTCGCCAGGCCGGCTTAGTGTGTGTTGCAAAACATCTTGAATGATCTCCGCACTTTCTGGATGTGCTGCAGCCTTCCATAGAACATTGCATTTCTTCATGACTGCAGCATGCATATCCGACAATGTAGTATTTTGCGCGCTTAAAACTTTATTCGCGTCTGTTGTTGCACAAAGGCTCAATGTGTGTGCACAGCATCTCAAATGCACAGGTAGCAAATGCAAACCTTCGGGATTCATCGGCTCAGTCTCTTCATCATCTGACTCAGAGCTATCTTCAGGAGACTGAGAAACATGAAATTGTTTATCTATACAAGGTCAATGTTGGATAATCTCACACCAAATGTTTGAAATGCTTTCACAAAATTGCTGCCGTTGTCAGTCACCGATGCAACAATTTTGTTTGAATTTAGATTGTAGTCTGCATTTGTTTCTTGTATGATTTCCGATAAACGATCGTAACTGTGGATGCCTTTGAATCTCTGACAGGCTAACGCCACTGAAGCTCTGCGCAAGTCATCTTTGACCCAGTGCACTGTGACGCCAATGAAACTTCTTTTCTTACTAGACCAAATGTCCAATGCTGTGCATACGTACTCCACTTCACTTAGTTCAGATTTGATTGTCGTCACTTGTTTTTCGTAGTAATTTGCTATGCGTCGCCCCAGACTACGTCGACTCAATAAGTGTGATGTCCATTTCAGATATTTCTAAATCTGTAAAAATCTTTAAAAAGTATGGGTCTACTATTGCACGTAATGGAATCATAGAATGGATAAAATATTTCATAATATTTTCGTCGAACTGATCTTGGGTCGGCTTATTTTTATCAGATTTCTTTATTTTGCTTACTTTGATTTTGACAATATTTTCGGTTTTTTCTTTTTCATATCCGCTTTTTCTTTACGTATGTTTTGTACTCCTCGATGTATTGTTGTCCATGCTTTCTTTTCAAATGGCTTAGAAAATTAGATGTACAATTGATATACCCTTTAACTTTTGTAATAATATCTTCAGGACATTTCATGCACAGAGCTGTGATTTTGTTGCCTGATGATTCTTCAGGCAAGTGCTTAAAATATGTACCGTCAAGTAAAAGAAGTCGCATTTGACGCGATGACTCAGCGGGGGCGGCGTCATCGACAGTGCTGGTTGATGGCAAGGGCGATAAGGGATCTTGCGTCTCATTATTGTCCGAAACATTCACACTCATAGATATATTACTGTCGTCCTCAATGTTATCCATCATTATCCTTTACACTTGATACTGGTCTCACACATACAATTCGTACAATATAGTTATTTTCCGTTTTCGTACAGTGAAGAAAACTAGTTTTACTTAGAATAGTGAGCGACATAGACACGGCTACTTTTCATTTTACGCTGCAAGCGAATGATGTTTGCAAAATGCAAATAGTGACTGGCAGGCGGGGCGCCCCGCGGCGCAAGCGACGACGTGACGTGAGAAAGACAGAGACAGAAGTTACGTGCGTGGCCTAAAGTTTGAGCGAGAGCTTACAATGTTGTCAAACGGAAGGAAAATTTAGCGGCGAAACAAGTAGCAACAAGAAAGATCATTTATATGTGTGAGTGCAGTGAAACAAGATTATTAATTGTTTCTTACAACAACTAAAAATATTAGTTGCATTATTTTATTTGTATTTTGCAATTAACATGAGTAAATTTAAATAAATTAATTACAATATGCAACTAACAGATTAATTGCAATTAAATTTTCAATCAATTCCTAAGATGATTAAAATATTAATTGATTAATACCCAACACTGATCGAGGCCACTCGGAGAGTCGCCGGTTCGTGTCTGGCTAAACGCAAACTTTTTCTATTTTCAAATCAACATAATTTGAAAAGGATTGATAACTGACCGAAACGAGTATGTTCCATTCACCAGACAAGATGAAATTCCATTCCGATACCGACCTGGCATCTGGTTCGGTAATGAGCGGCGAACATGGGACCGAACAAAACGTGTCGGTACGCAAGCGCAAACAACCGGATTCGGATTGGACGCAGGCTATTAATGAGCTAACCACGGAGTTCAAGAATACTCTAAATGAGTGGCGACAGGACATGGAATCTAGTATAAACAAAATATCCGAGAATGTAGTATCAATGAAAAATGAACTTGCTTCACTCACTCAAGTCACATCAGATATTAGAAGTGATATTAACTCTATTCGATCAGAGCAATTACTTTTGCGTCAGAGAATCACAGAGATGGATGGGAAGTATGAGGGTATGATGGAACGCATCGATTCTCTCAATGACTCGGTCAACTTTGTTACTGACGAGCAAACCGATCTCAGTAAGAAAGTCGACAGCCTTGGCAAACGTATTCAGGAGACCATCGATTTAAAGCCTATAGTGGCCGAGCTTGTGGCAAAAATTGACAATCTAGAGCAGAATGCTCGGAATTGTAACATAGAGATATGTAATGTCCCAGAAAGGCGTAACGAAAACCTTCTATCTTTGATGCAAAATATTGGGTCCGCAATTAAGTTCAATGTTTCACAAAATGAAGTTATTTCTATTCACCGTGTTCCAAGTGCAAACTAGCAAACCAACAGGCCCAAAAATATAATAATTAAATTAGCTTCGCGTATATTGCGCGACAACGTTCTTAGTGTCCATCGATTCGAGTAAGGGATTTACAACTGAACAACTTGGCATTTCACGATCATCGCTGCCAATATATATGCACGAGCACCTTACCTTGAAGAACAAGCAACTGTTTTGTGAGTGTCGGGACGCTGCCAAAAAATACAGTTATAGGTTTCTCTGGGTTAAGCACGGGACCATTCTTGCTCGTGAAAAAGAAGGGGCAAGGGCTTTTGCTATTCGAACGTCGCATGACATCGCTAAAATCAAGCCTGGCTATGCAGCGCCAATTGACAACCAAGGTGCCGCCCACGTCGTTCAATAGCTTGCTCAACGGTTTTGAATCTGTACAGCTTTTAAGATTTGCATGTATCTTGGTTAGTGGTTTCCGGTATACTTGCGTCGGCTTATATTACTATTATTCCCTTTGTGGGGCAGAATTTGTCGTGAAATACAACTTTGCCTTGTGATTATTATTGACTATGTAAGCAATTTTGTGCATACGATTGCTATGAGTTTTTTGCTAGGCGTAAATTTCACTGTAATGGGCATATCTTTATTTTTAGTCAAACATTGTATGTACTGGTTGGTGTGTTGCTTGTTGTGGTTGACCTATTTGTTCAATTATTTTGAGTCATGTTTCTTTCTGATTGCCCTGTTGGTAGCGTATGCTCTAATAACGGAAAATGCTTATATGACTATTTCCTGTAGAATTTTACTTTACAATGATTGATAACTTGGTTATATATTACCAAAATTGCAGGGGAGATCGCACCAAATTGCATATTCTATACATGAATATCTTAGCCAATTATTACGACATTATAATTCTGACTGAGACCTGGTTAACGCCAGAAATATTTAACAAAGAGTTCATTGATGAACGTTACGAAGTATATCGATGTGACCGTGATCGTACGGCCACTAATAAGAAAGATGGAGGTGGTGTTCTCGTAGCGATACTTAAAGGACTGCGTTCAGTTAGAATAATTCCGAGTTCATCTATGCACACAAACATTGAACAGATCCTTGTACAGTTGCCAAGCTCAGCCAGAGGTAAGTTTCAAATCATTGCGGCAGCGTATATACCACCTAAAACACCTGAGAGTGTGTATATGTTGAATATTTTGACTTAATGCAAACACATCTTGAGGACGCCGACATCGAAAATTTTTACTTGTTAGGAGACTATAATTTGCCAGACGTCGACTGGGTTGCTAGCACGGACAGTGTTTCAATTTCTGCACAGATCTGTAGAGGTAATTCTCCCATATTATTATGTGGTCACTTAAATATGTTTATGTCTATGTTAAACGCTCATCAATTCAATACTATAAAAAATCTGAATAGGAGAATATTAGACTTGGTCATAAGTAATGACGATTGCACAATTTCTATACCCACAGACTATTTATTACAGATTGACAACCACCATCCCCCGTTGTGTGTATCCATGTCGCTATGTTTACCTCATAGTCCAATGGTACGTAAGACGATAAAAAAATATAATTTCTATAAGGCAAGTTATGATGAAATTAACAACGATTTAAAGGAAATCAATTGGAAAGACGCCTTAAATTACCAATCAGTTGACGGATCTCTCGACACGTTCTATAACATTCTTTTTGGTATTATTAAGAAAATGTACCCTTGACTACTTGCAGATCTTTTAAGTTTCCCGTGTGGTTCTCAAAACCTCTTATACATATTTATAAAAATAAGGCCAAGGCCTGGATTAGATGGAAAATGTACAACAATATTTCGGATTACGAGCAGTTTGCACTTTATCGATCTAGATTCCAAGTTGAATGCAACCACTGTTATAAAAACTACATGAAATCTGTTGAAGATGGTATTCCGAACAATGTTATGCATTTTTGGACATTCATTTCTAATAAAAAAAAAACTGCTGGCATTCCATCCACCATAAATTATAACAACCAGTCAACTAGCAACCCAGGAGACGTTTGTAATCTCTTTTCAGACTTTTTTAATTCGGTTTATGAACCATCAACTTCTACTAATATTCCATCCACGTTTGACGACTGCTCTGATAGCTGCACTCTGTTAAATGACATTCTGTTTTCTATTGATGAAGTACTTAGTGCGCTCAAGGCATTGGATCCTTCTAAAAGGCCAGGATCGGATGGTCTATCTGTAACTTTCATTAAACAGACAGCCGTTAATCTGTGTATACCCCTGCATATTGTATTTAACCAATCTATTTCTCAAGGATGCTTTCCTCAAGCATGGAAACTTGCAAATATAACCCCTGTTTACAAGTCGGGACCTAACGATGATGTCGAAAATTATCATCCTATATCAATCAGCAGCTTGCCAAAGGTTTTCGAGAGACTAGTTCATGATAAAGTATACCCTCTACTGCACAATACTATTATTCAACAACAACATGGATTCGTCAAACGAAGGTCAACTACAACAAATCTAGTAACTTTTGTGGACTACTTGTTCAAAAACATGGACTCTCGTGTGCAAGTTGATAGTATATGCACTGATTTCCGGAAAGCTTTTGACAAGGTTGACCGTCAGCTTCTCTTGAATAAGATTGCATTCAATGGTATACGTGGTGATCTCCTGAGATGGTTCTCTTCTTACGTTTCTAATAGGACTCAGAGGGTTATGATAAATAGTTTCATTTCCAGCACGCTAAGTGTTACTTCTGGAGTACCTCAGGGCTCTATTTTAGGACCTCTTTTATTCATAATTTTTATTAATGACATAAATACATGTTTTCAAAATTCAAAATTATTGCTTTTTAAATTATTATGCAGACGACCTCAAAATTTTTAGGCCTGTTAAAAATTTGCAGGATTCTCTACTCTTGCAAGAGGACCTAGACAGGTTCTCTGCATACTGCTCAACTAATAAACTACAACATAGCATATCTAAATGTTGCTGTATAAGTTTTACTAAAAACAAAAATATTATCAGGCATCGTTACTCTTTAAATAATGTAATTTTAACTAGAGAAACACTAGTGCGCGATCTCGGAGTTCTATTAGATGATAAACTACACCTTGACGTTCATATTGGTAAAATTGTGAATAATGCCTTCCGTATGTACGGTTTTGTGATGAGATCAGCCACAGAATTCGTCAGCCCAAATACATATTTATATCTTTACAAATCACTAATCAGGTCCCAGTTAGAGTATGCTGTTGCGGTGTGGAATCCCTTCTATAGTAAATACTCAGACGCGATTGAAAGAGTTCAAAGTAAGTTTTTGAAAGCCATGCACTTCCGTTGTTTCCGTACTTATGCAGCTTATAGTGATCTTCTGAATAGGTATAAGCTACATAATCTTAAAGCCAGACGTATTATTTTAGAGACAATGTTTTATTTGATTTATGTAATAGCACATTTGATTGTATGGATATTACTCATAAGATTAACTACGTAGTACCTAGAACAACCATAAGCCGTGGGGTGCGCGCACGACCTCTATTCGCCGTTTCTTCTAGTCGTACGAACGCAGGCTTGCGAGTACCTTTTTTTATTTTTTTTTGTTCCGGGGTGGAAAATCCTCATGGATGTCCCCCGCCCTGGGGGGGCGGAGGGGTCTGTCAGACTCTTACTGACTAAAAACCACCCCGGTGTTCCATCTCACACCTGCGCCGGGGGTCGCGGGAACGTACGAATCTTCCGCAACCCGACTGGTGCCGGCCCGCTTGTGCGGGCCCCGTCCGGTCGAGCGGGGGGAGTGAGGTGTTTGACTCCCCCCGCGACATCTAAGAGGGGCGCGCGTGGAACACTACGCGCCGCCGCCTCGGGTCCTGGTGTATGGGGGGCGACGGACGTCCCCAAGTCCGTCGTCCCTGGACACATTTAGGGGGGCTGGAAGAGGGCGTTGTCCGCCCTCCGCCGACGCCCGGTGCGCCTGCTGCGGGCCGGGTGAGAGGATGAGATCTCTCGCTCCCTTTGCGCAGCCTCCTTCTGCGAGATAACTGTTTCGCAGAAGGATACCACCGCGTCCCAGGACTCGTGACCGCCGACCATAGCATTCACTACGGCCGGCAGCGACAGGTCACTGCCTACTCCTGAGATGAGGGCACGGCGCGGCTCCTCCCAAGCGGCACACTCTGCCAGCGTATGCTGCGCCGTGTCCTCCAGACAGTCGACGCAGTGGTGACACCGGGCGTCCGGCTCCCTGTTTTTGCGACACAGGTACTTTCCGAAGCAACCATGCCCCGAGAGCACCTGCGTCACCCGAAACGACAGGGAGCCGTGCCTCCTTCCGAGCCAGAGGTCGAGCACCGGCCGGACCGCCTCGATGGTGATGAGGCCGGCGGTAGGACGTGAGAGCCTGTCCCGCCATTCCGCCACCAGGACCTCGCGGAGCTGCGACCGACGCTGCTCCATATGTCGCTGCATCGGTCGCTCGCCCCGCGCCCGCCATTCCTCGCGCCACCGGTACAGTGACGCGAGCACCTTCGCCTCCAGGTCCCAGGGCGGGGATCCGGCCAGTGCACAAGCCGCCTCGTAGGAGATCGTGCGGTACCCCCTTATGACTCTGACGGCCATCGCTCTCTGCGGCTTTCGCAGAACAGCAATGCTGCCGGCCGTCAGGTCAGCCGCCCAGATCGGGGCCCCGTAAAGGGCCATCGATCGCACGATCCCTACGTAGAGCCGCCTACAAGCGGCGCTCGGGCCCCCCAGATTGGGAAGCAGCGTTGACAGCGCCCCAGCCGCGCCCAACAACTTGGGCGCCAGCCGCCGGAAGTGGGGGCCGAAATCCCACCGACTGTCGAGCACCAAGCCCAGGTACTTCATGGTGGGCTCGACAGCGATTCGTACCCCCCCCCACCACAATGTGGGATCCGGACGGTGGCGCCCGCCGGGGACCATGAAACACCCTGGCCTCCGACTTGTTGAGGGCCACCTCCAGGCCGAGGCGCCGTATGCGGCTCACCGTCTGTGAAACCGCAGCCGTCGCCAGCAACGCTGGCTCCCTGTGCGAACTCCCCCGGGCCGTGACCAGCGTGTCGTCCGCGTAGCACGTCAAGTCGACGCCCGGTTGGAGTTCGCCTCTCAGCACCCAGTCGTACCCGATGTTCCACAGGAGCGGGCCCAAGAACGAGCCCTGTGGAACACCGCACGACATGTGGCGCTGGCTAACGCCATCGCGTCCCATGTAGGTGACACACCTCTCCGCCAAATAAGCCCCAACGATGCGGCGGAGGTAGAGAGGCACCCGATGATACCGCAGTGCCTCCCGAATACAACTCCAGGGCAGGGTGTTGAAGGCGTTGGAGATGTCCAAGGACACCGCCACCACCACCCCACCCCGGGACACCGTTTTCTCCGCCAGGACTCTCACCCGCGATATCGCGTGGATGGTGGAGCGCCCATGCCGGAAGCCGAACTGGCTCTCGTCCAGGTCCGGCCCTTCTCTGCACAAGTGGCCGACGAGGCGGGCTGCGAGTATCCGCTCCAGCAGCTTCCCCACCTCGTCTAGCAGCACTATGGGCCGGTACGCGGACGGCGAGTCCGCAGGGCGCCCCACCTTCCTGAGCAGGACCAGACGACCAGTCTTCCACAAAGTGGGAAACTGGCCCCGCTCAAGGCACGCTGTGTAGAGTGCTCTCAGCTGGGGCTCCAGCTCCTTCAGAGCGAGGGCTAACGCTCGGCCGTGGATCCCGTCGGGCCCCGGAGCCACGTTCTTGGCCCGGAACCGCATCACGGCCGCTCTCATCTCTGCCTGTGTCACCTCTGGGACGCTAATGGCGTTCTCCTCTGTAGACTCTGCAGCTGTGGGCAAAGCCATCGGCGGCGGAGTATGCTCCGCTCTTGCCGGGAAGAGGGCTACAACAACCTCCTCCAGCAGCTCGGGCTAAAGACTCTCCGTAAGTGGAGGCGCTGCGGCTCGATGTTTCCCTCGAACCGCTCGATAAGGGCGCCCCCGGCTTGCGAGTACCTACCCCTACGTCGCCTCACTGGTCAATATAACAATCTCTTTCAAAATATTGACATCTTCGCTTTTCCAACTGATAGATTTAGGGGCCTTGTTCGCGAATCTATTTTGGATATTGCTCCGTAATATTTAACTCTTAGACTGTACTTTTTAATTTCTTGTTCTTCATTTTTATTTTTGCATGGGTGTTTAATTTTGTCATTAACACATTACCTATTATATGTATTTTACAAATTGTAAGCGCACATCGCAATAATGTTATAACTTGTTTTTATAATATGTGGAAAATGTCGTCGGTTATACATTTACTCACTCTATAGCACACATTTTGTGTAATACTGTAATGTGTAACTGTTTATTTTCCCAAATAAATAAAAATAAAATAAAATAACTTAATTGAACTCTTTACACTTCAGTCAGCACTTGATAATAAATTACCGAAATACGGTTATCGCTATAACGATAGCGACAGACGAGATTTGGTCTGAGTTTAGGTACTTTTTTCCTGGATTTTGCAAATTTTTGATTTTGTTTATGGTTTAACAAAGAGAAATCGCCAGTGCGACAAAATGGGTACATGCTGCGTCGTTAGTCGTGTAAAAAGGCAAGTGTAAAACCTGCACTTCACTACTCGAGAAGTTGATCGAAGTTAAGCGACTACGATAGTGTAGAAGGGCACTTCGGTTCGCTTCGTGCAACCTCGAGTCTCCTCGGGCGACTTCCAATCGATGTCGGTTTTTGCGCCCAAGTCAAAGGACTCGAAGCGTCCCGTAGTTCTTCGGGCGAGTGTATAGCAGTGTATAGTCACGCACTTCGGACTTCAGTCAATTTCGACCAGTACTTCGTCCAAGCAACTTTGCGAGTAGTGTAGCTCATGTTTAAAGATAGCCGCCGCCGGACCAGTCACCGCGCTGCGTTCCATCGTTGTTTGCTTCAAATGGCCGGATTCTTGAACATAACTCACAACGTTCCAACTCCATTGCAAACTCTAAGTTTTGTGTGTTCTTTGTTGTTTCAAATCGTGTCATTGATCGGGTTTCAAGTCTATAAGCCTCTAAGCAAAACATTGTTATTCATACATCTTTAGATACTGTTTTTTTTTTAAATTAAACCACGATGTAATATTAATAAATCAATTTATTAAATTCGTCAAGATAACTTAATGGAAAGAACTTTTACTTTAAAAAAAAAACTTTGTTTGCCAAATCAATTCAACCAGCCAGAATTCAAGTAAGTTACAAATAAACAATAAAGGTAGGTAACATTTTTGTTTGTATTGGTACCTATTATGCTTGTTATCACGGAACTGATTCACTCTATTCCCCTTACTACTATATTATTAAACTGAGTTACGGTGGAACAGTATTCCTCGTTCTCTGTAAATGTACTTAATATAGTAGCAGATTATATGACAAAATAATTATGTTAGTAACAAAACTTTGTAAATGTTGTAAGAGTCACACTGATTCTGCATTTTAAATTCAGATTTTATTTCGGTGTCTAAGTATCGGTTAACGATGGCCGGACATTCCAAATCGTTTAAGACGTAATACAGGGGTGTGCGCAGCTGGTGTATAGCAACCGGTAGCTGCGAGTATTGCTGCAGCGCTTGTGGCGCTGACGTCATATTCGATGCAGCGCGCAGCAGCACCAGCTGAGAGCGAAGCGCGTGCGCTGGCACCACGTAGTCACGCGTGCGCTCGATGCTCGCCAAAGCAGCTTCTATAAGCCCACGGGCGTATTGCGCCGAGTGTTTCATACGTCCCAATAGAATTCTGACACACGCATTCACTTTCTGAGACCAAGTGGTGGCATTCCGCAACACATCTTGCAGACCTACTATATCTTCACCAACTATCAGCTTGGACATGTGCCGAATAATGGCATCCTGAAGGTGATCCTTTGTCTTAAAATCGCGTAGTTGTTCCTTGATAATTCCATGGAGCTCATCAGGTGAACATCCCACACAAAAAACGGTTCCTGTTAAACCTGCAATTATACGATATTTATGAAACCCTGATCCTGATGGGGTAGGTAAGACACTTTAGCAAAGAAAAAATGGAAAAAAGTACCTTGATCTTCAAGTATCGCGGCAAGTTCAAGAGCCACAGGTACTCCACTTTCGTATCCCAGCAAGTAAAAATTATTTTGAACCTTAGTTTTGTTTATAAGGATCTGCAACAATGAAATAACTTCCTTATGTATCACAAATCTATTTTTATGTACGAAGTGTTTTTGAACAAGATTCCATCATCTCTTTAGTCACACCCGCGTACTGGAAGGTGCTGCGTAAGTAGAATCCGTACAACCCGGTGAAGGTCGCGGAAATTCGATGGATGCGAGAAAACGAGGTCGTTATAGCGATGATTGCTGAAGGAGTATGTCATGTGTATGTGTAATGATAATTGCATAATATATAGCAGAAGTATGTTTTACCTGAGCGTATCTCTGGGCAGTCTCCCGGACGGTCTCCGTTGGGCGGTCGAGTCCCGGCTGCAGCACTAGCGCCGGAAGCTTGAGGCGCTCGCACAGCACGTGGAACCTATCGTGATGACCCTCCATGCCCGGCACTATGCACAGGTATCTCTTGTTCACGTCAAACTCGTCATCAGACTACGAAATAAGGAAAAAAAACCTGTTATAGAGGCTTTACGTATCCAATGTGATATGATGAGATAATCATTATGTATTTTTTTTTATAGCATCTTTCTCCGAGGGAAAAGTGCTTTGCCAAGCAATGAGACATAACGGGCTAAATATATTCAACTCCATTGGCAACACTTATATGTACTAACTAGCTCGTTTCTACACCAGCAAGAGACATATTATACATACAGATATATTAGTACCGATACATGATAAAAAAGAAGAATAAGAAAATTTCCTTTTGGTAAGAATAAGGGACAAAATGTCCCTACCATATATGTATATATATCAAATGAAAGTACGTGAGAAGTGTATCATTTCAGTGTATGACAGCAAACCTATAAAATAAGGGGGATAAAAGTGAAAAATTTAAACTTTTTTAACAAACATTAGGTATAATTAATAAGGTTTGTTTATTCTATACTCACCAACTTCATGTCTTTATTAAGTGTCGATGACACGACTAGGTCAAGTGTGGCTAGTAGCTCGTCAGGACTATTGTTCGAAAAGAATGTCGCTAACCCAGTAACATTTTCTGGGACTATATCAGATGCAGAGTCCACCAGCTCATTTATTCTAAAATAAAATCAAAATGAATAGACTAAACAGAAATAATGTTGAGAAAGTTGTAAGACTATAATTATAGAAAGTGAAGTTTGAGTAAAAATTAGGCTTTGTGAGTAGAGGAAGACCAAAAAAACGATGGGTGGGTTTTGGATTTGTATGGATGGTAGAAAAAGGATGGCTACTGAGATGACAGTTAATTGAGATATTTGGAGAAATAAATTTTGCGCAGACCCCAAATTAATCGGGATAAATGTGTGATATACTCGTACAATGTACAAGGAGATGAAAATAATGAGTAAGCCTATAATTACATTAACATAGACAGCTTGAGGATTGAAAATGTATAATTAAAAACATGTTTGCCTTATTTAAATTTTTGAGTTGAACTTACCCGTTTAAAGTCAACAGCGGTATTGTGTCTTCCTTCAAAGATATATTATACGCATTATTCAAAAAGGCACTAATTATTGGTATTTTTTCATCTGCCATTCCTAATTCTTGCAAAGTAGTGCCAGGGTTTGCGTTTTGTGGAATGCTTATTCCTGCAAGTAATTTGTATTATAGGTTGTGGCTTTGTTATCAAGCTATTTCCGGGCTACAACGTCATAATATGCCTACATAAGACATGTTGATATTAAGGTACAAAGTCATTGCTTATGACTGCCTCAATGATTTAGTGGTCGCAATAAGGCCATATCCGAAATATGTGACGTGCCAATGCCCCGGGTCCAGCCTGGACGCGCCTGGCGCCAGGTGTACTGTTGGTCGCCGGAGGTAACGTCTCTGAGCAAGGCGTGCGTTGTTGCGCAAAACCTGTACACCAGGCACCGCAGGCTCCGTATCCGCCCTCCGGATACGGAAGCCATTGAGACGGAGCTGTACGAGGTTTACAGATCGGCGAAGACCGCCCTCCGATCAGAGATACTGCGTGCCAGGGGACTGGCTCGTGAGGAGTCGCTGGGGACTCTGAACAGGGACCCTTGGGGATGCCCATACAAAATGGTGCGGGAGAAACTCGGCCCATGGGCGCCTCCCCTGACGCAGTCTCCGGCCTCAGCTCGTGGAGAGCGTGGTAAGCGCTCTGTTCCCTTCGCGAGGGGAGCATACTCCCCCGCCCATGGCTCTGCCTCCTGCGGTACCCACTGTGGACCACATAACTGACGATGACGACGATGCTCCTGAGGTGACCGAGGTAGAGTTGAGAGTGGCGGTACGTAGGCTGACCGCCCCAGGACCCAAAGGCCTACCTGGAAAAGCCTGGGTCCTGGCCTTGTAGGCTCTCGGGCCTTAACTGAGAGGGCTCCTAACTGCATGCTTGGTGGGGAGCCAGTTCCCACTTCGTTCGAAGACGGAGAAACTGATCCTCATTAAGAAGCCGGGGCGTTCTACGGTGGACACCATCATGCGCGTGCGAGCCCTCACGATGAGGGATGCTGTGGCCCGGGGTGGGGTCGTCTTCGCGGTGTCTCTAGACATCGCCAATTCCTTCCATACCCTGTCCTGGAGTTGCATTAGGGAGGCACTCCGGTATCACCGGATGCTGACCTACCTCTGTCATATAGTCGAGGCCTATCTGACGGACAAGACCGTCATCTACACATCACATTTGGGAGTGGCGCGAGGAGGCGAAACGCCGGGACGTAACTCCGCTGCGCCAAGATATTGCGGCACAGCGGACAGAGCTCCGGCGGGATCTCATGGCGGCATGGAGAGTGCTACAGTCGCAACCCAGTCTCGGGCAAGCCATAATTGCAGCGGTGAATCTCCCCATTGAGGAGTGGCTTGAGGGGCGCCACGGCGTCCTCACCTTCCGCCTGACGCAGGTCCTCACCGGACATGGCTGTTTCGGGAGGTTCCTATTTTGGAAAAGGCGGGAGAAAACGCCCGGGTGTTATCATTTTGTGGATCGACCGGAAGACTTGGTGGAGTATACGGTGAAGGTCTGCCTGACTTGGGCGGAGTACCACCATGTCCTCGTGGCGGCGATCTCTCGCGTCCGGCCTTGGTCCAGGTCATGGTACGGAGCGAGAGGGAATGGGAAGCCGTCACCTCCTTCTGCGAAGCAGTCATGCTCGCGAAGGAGGAGGCGGAGCGCGTGAGGGTGAGGCAATCGTTGCGCCCTCACACTCCTAGTCGCTGCAGGAGGAGACACCCTGGGCGTCGGGAGTCGATTGCCGACTCCCGGCCACCGTAGGCGCGGGTTACAGACGACGAGCAATGGGCAGCTCGTCGTCCAGTAAGGACCAGGCCCGGGTCGACGGCGCGGCATGTTTCACGCGCGCCTCAAAGAGATGTCAGCATCATTGACGGGTCCGATAGGGCTGATGACTGCCGGGATCGCGGATTGTTCGAAAGAGTTACCGGGGCCCTGGCGCACTGGCAACTGAAGGAACACGAATGGGTTTTAGTCTGTAAGAGTCTGACACGCCCTTCCGCTCCGCTCTGAGCGTGAGAGGTCATTTGATGATTTCCAGCCAAAAAAAAAAAAAAGGTGCTCCGTTGAGCATCGGTATAATACCCAGGTCCAGCAATGTATTATTGTATTTTTTTTTTCGGAATTTGGTTTTGTACCCGGTTTATAGCAACAGACTCGCCCTCTCTGATATGCTCATATTATTTAAACAAAAGTGGTGAATTGTGAGTGTACTTAACATCTCTGCCTGACCCTGGTGTACAGTGGAGTGGAGCACGAATGTAAGGTTTTTTTTTTATATTTGAAGGTGTAATACGGATTGGTGCATTATGTTAAAGTTAAAATAAATATTATTTTTCAATCAATTTGATGAATATCTTCTGCCTTCGCAATGACCACAAAAATGTAAATTTAATGAAAATAGTCTAATACAGCTATGGCCCAATCTTAAGCTTAATTTAATGGTAAATGGGTGATTAATGATACACAATATATAATTTAGATATTTCTTAATCATCTTTAATCAAAAATCTCTTTTTTCTCAAATTTAGGCATTACGTTCCGTGATTCCAATTTGGCTTTTATTGCACCTAATCGTGACTTTTTTGTGCATTGAGAAGTGGCAGCTTCCGTCGTCAGTTTTACAACCCGCTCAACAGCTTGAGTATGGCATGGAAGCCTTAAAAATAACACTTCATTCTCATCACCTACTTTCATGATGGACTGAACTTCTTGGTAAGACAAGTTTTTCATATTTGGTGGTTCAGTTAATATTTCCTGCCAATTTATTAAATCAATATAATTATGTTGAAGCATTAAAAATTATAGTCGGCACTTCAAACATCCTAGGTATTGAGGGTTGGGGCACCCTGCGTGCTTTTAATATGCGCTGGGCTGCCAGTTCTCGAATGTGCTTCCTGTCATCAGTTATCATTGCAAGGAGAATGCTCTCGGGATATGCAAAACAGCTATTGAGTTGAATGACAGGATCGATAACCTTCTTTAGATCCTCTGGCAGATACCTGGAGGCCTTAATCATGTTAAAAAGGTGTCGCGTGAAATCTTTGCGTGATGGTTTATTTTTAATCTAGAACCAAGAGGGTGAGTAAACTTTTACAATAAATGCAACCAAAGTTGACAAGATTTTTCTGTTGTTACATATAAACATAGTATTCGGTTGGCACGTGTGAACCAATGAGCATATGACATTTTGCTTGAAGATTTGTTTGCCAGGACTTCTGGGAAATCACCTGAAAGTACCGCTGAGACAATCTTGTGGAAGTATTGTTGATCTGCACTTAAATCTTGAGCTATTTCTGGAAGCAATTTCTCCTTCAATGAGATGAATTTTTTAACAAGCAATTTTTCACAAGTCTCGACTGCTTTCCCCAATGTTCCAGTGTAAGACTTAGCCCCCGAAGTACCCCCGTCAAGATGAAGAAACAAGGGCGTCAATAGAAGTTCGTGCATGTGGAGTAAACAAATTATCCACTGGAGTGGTTTTTGTACCCTTTTTAAGATGTCTTATAACACCCCCATACTTGCCAGTATTCACATTGGTACCATCACAACCGATTGCCATAAGATGATGTTGGGAAATTCCTTCATGTGATAGGAACTTTGTCATCGCAGTTTCTATTCCTTTCGCTGAACTGACGTTCAACAGTATTAATAGATCCTGGCTCTGGAATTATTGAGATGTGCTTCTCAACTGTCATAGTCTTGTAGTATTTACAATAATATTTACAATTTATATTTATATTTACAATAATCTTCAAAATATAAAGGAGACAGTTCTGGGACTGCGACCTCCTTCATTAACCTTTGTCTTGTTTTAGTTCTCTCTCTTCGTAGTTTATGTCTGTCAATAACCTCGATATCAGACTTAATATCGAACAAAACAGACCATGCAATCGCCTCTGCTGCTCTATCTGATATTCCATACCTGTCGCAAGTCTCCGATAACGTAGGGAATTCGACGCATGAGCTTTTTCTTTTTTCTGCGGAACGCTTTTGTTTATAGTGTTAGTGGAATTATCTAAACTACTACAACTTTCAAATGCTGACGATGCTGGAGAAGTACTAAGTTCCATAACAGGTGACGAAGTATTTAAGGTTGTAGTTGGGCGGTTCTCTCGTTCCTGTTTCCTCTTAAGCGTCATCTGCCACTTCTTCGTAACAGTTACGTCGATTCCGTACATTATCATACTCCGAGAGGTTCTCTGATCAATTAAAAAAGTCTGTTCCTATTTAAGAACCTTTTTATCCTTGAGACAGATACATTGACTGAAACCTTTACACTAGAAAGAAAAGAAAGAAAATATATTTATTGGGACTCTCGCAGGATTATCAGAAACTAAACTAAATACACTCATAAAAACCAAAAATATAAAAATAAAAACAAAAGTAAAATGAAAATAACAACAGAAAGTCCTTTACGACGCCAAAAGGCCCCTATCTCAGCATGATGCTGCGACATTTAAAAAAAATAAGTGTCGCAGCGCTGGTATTCTGATAGGGCCCGCTGCAGCTTGCATGCTGCAATATCAAAAAGTAATTTAATGCTTTGTCGAAAACTTTCTAACTTTTCCGGGGAGAGCCTCTTGACAGACTTGAGTAGGTTTTTGCATTTCAAATGGTATGCTTTCAACATCTGTACGACCCTTGTTCGTGTTACTATCGGAATAGATGTAGTTTTCCATATTATTATCAATTCTGGATGTCACTATATCTGCTATTTCTGAAAATGTGGGCTCTCTTGCAGTTTCCAATTGCAACTTTAGTTGATGTCTCGTCCATTCATAGTATTTTATTACGTCTTCGTAAGTAGGTAGAATGTTTTTTTTTTTTTTCACAATTATCACCAAAAAGAGGACATTTAAACGCACTTCGAGTTCTCTGCATGATTTTTACGAAACGAAATTAAGGTTGTTTGTTAAATAACAAGCGCAAGTCTAATCCGAGCGAAAAACAATAGCGCACCGATGATGCGACAAGTGTTCTAACTGCCCTCCCGCGCTCCCTCACTCCCCTTATTTTAAATTATAAACATAAGATCATGCATTATTTTTGTTTTGTATGGCAAATAGACTGTAGTTGCAATAATTTCTAGAAATAAAATAGATCTGTTTATAAAAATTTCATACATTTACATGTCGTCAAAATGGAGTCTAAAAACCAACGTTTTTTAAAAATTCACTGACGTTGCGGAGGTTGTTACTGTAAATCAAATCAAATAATATTTTGCATGGATTAATTTGAATATAAAAGGCACCATTTTTTTACTATTAGATCACTCACAACCGAATATTTTTTTTCGCTCCATCCTACTGTTTAGCCGTGTTGCTATGTTATTAATTGAATTGTTTTTATTACCGGCCAATGCAATGAGTTTTTGTAACAGTCCGGGTGTGTTTGCCTGCGCAGGCTCCGCTAGCAGTACCGCAGACGTGCTACGTAGCGCTCGCTCCATTGCTTCTGACAAATCGAGAGAACTTGGCTTGCTCTGTACCAAGAAAACATACATTGTGTTAAGGTACAACATATTAATCTGTGCCAAAAACATTAATTTAATTGTGTAACATATCACTTGCTATTATCCATAATCATGTGTACAGGGCAGGTTTAAATCACCGTTATTACACAAAGCGTAGGTAGCTACTTAATCGCAAGACACTTCACTTTTTGTCTAATAATGAAAATTAACTACTTTAAGATTGAATGGTAACATTGTATAACGTCAATAAAATTTCATTAAAAAAATCGAAGTAACTACATGGTGTTGACTGTAGCTCTTTACAAGAGTTTCTTTATTGATCTAGTATTTATGTTGACAAAAAACTGAATTATCACAAATTTACACTTACTTCACTTAAACCCGTCAGATCCAAACTTGTAGCTGTTAAACCACACTTTGCTCTTGCTACACATATGTCCGTGCCCACAGAACTGACTGTAGAGACCACAGCAAAATACCTGTGATACATTCAAGTTATTAAAATGTAAGCATATATAATGGTTATCAAATTTAAACACAACTAGTCTGGGCACATCGCTTAACGGAGGAAGTCAGGTTAAAATGAACACAGAGTGGGTACCAAACAGCAGCAAATGTTAAGGAGCAAGCGGAATAAACTTGACTTTTGTCTCCAGATTCAGCAGACACTGATATCAGCTGTAGGTCACTATAGGCAAATCATAATGAAGATTAACAGTTTGGGTATATAAAATGAATATTGAAACAATATACTAACTTCAGTTCAGGACATAACAATCTTGAAGCTACATCTAAAGAATTTAGAAATATTGTCAGTTCTTCCTTATGTTTATCGTCCTTGACTTTTGTTATAACTACGTAAATGCCTTTAATGGTACCAAGAGTATTAGCATCGCTTATAATGGCAGAAATATGATTTATGCCATCGATTTTTTTAACTGAGATCACCACTTCTACGCCTAGATTTCGCCAAGATCTTGAAAAAACAAGAAAACAAAATTATAGTTTCTAATTACATATGTGCACTTCTTTGTGGCAGATGTATGTAATAATCTTACTCTATATTATAATGTTGGTACTCATTTAAGCTTGTAGAGTGAATGTATAGTTTTTTAGCTCCGCGATGTACTAGTTTGTCGGCTAGTTGAACTCCAAGAGCGCCATCATCCCAGAACATTAAATGACTTTCATCAGGATTGCATATTATTCTGAAACAAAACACGACTTACTTTGAAATTAAGATCTTGCTTGTAATGTAGTATGTACACCCTTACTATCCATTAAATGGCAATATAAACACACACAGTGTGTTTATAATTATTGTCATTGAATGCATCAAATATATGCAGTGTCTAACCAGCATTCGAGATGTTTTATTGTCTTTAAATCCCGTCCTTATGGTGACCCTGCCATTCGAGCGGGGAATCAAATCATGTTCACATTTAGTTTGGACTGTGCTTTGCGTGATACTCATGAATTTGCAAACTATTTGCAAAGAATATCGTCGTGTGCCACTAAAAGGTACAGAATGAAGAAGTCATTGTAAACCAGAATAGTGCCAGTGAAGGTCACAATTCAGCCACTGTGGAGGAATCTAAATTTAATTTATCTGCAATAAGTATTGTGCTAAAGATCATACTGCACGATATTGTTTCTTGGGACCATCTATATTTTGTACCTTGTCTACAAAAGATGTCATCAAACTTGGATGAGAGAGCAGCTAACGAGGCATTTGTCTAATCGCACCATAAATAATCGCGAACTTGCAGTTGCATGTGGGAACTGCAATTGGCGACCTAGCGATTCAATCAAGGATAATCAAGTAAAGTAACGAATTGGTAAAGTACCTACAGCCATATCAACGTTGACGTACGGCTATTTAAAAGGGCGTCAATATGTATTGGCGTACACCACCGTCCAGTATTACGTAGAATATGATTAATATTTATGAATCATATTCTACGTAATACTGGACGGTAATTAAAAAAAAACTTTAATTCGGACCTTGAGCCATATAATGTTAGTAATACACAGTGCTTATGCTATGTTAGTAAAAATGCAACTCAAAATTTTAAATTGAAATACCTGTTGCACTCACTTAACGTACCGGGTACATGCACATGTACATGCACCCAATGCGCCATAATGGTGCAACACGGCTTATCACTGATGACCTTCAGAATTTCGTTGACGCTGCCACGAACTCTGCGCATCATGGACGCAATCCTTTTTCGCAGGATGGTACTGAAACCATCAGTATGTGCTTCGGCAAACATCCCATGTATGTGTATATATGAACAATTATTATTAGAATTAAATAGGAAGCCTAACAAATTAAGGCCATACAAAGAGTAATTATAAATATCAAAAGTAACGTTACCCTTTGGCATAAGAGGTGGGGTTATTTTAACCCCATCACTTTTAAAATGCGTTGAGTTTATATTAAAACGCACCTAAATAAGTTGATTTTCACTCTCCCATACCCATCCTTCTGTCTTCCTATATGACCGGAAAAAACACCCTCCGCATACACTTCTTTACTATCTTGCATATTTATCATCACACAATTGAAGTCCTTCTAAAACTGACTGCGGTGCATACACACTAACTATATTAACCACCATACTCTCCACAGTGACTTTAATAGCTATAACTCTATCAATCACTCTTTTAAAATCCACCACACATTCTTTCAACTGAATATCCAAAACTATACCCACACCATTTCGCTTGCCATCGCTTCCACAGTAATAAAACTCATAATTATCCTTCTTTTATCTCTCTACCCTTCGCACCCTTCCACTTCATTTCTTGCAGACACACTATGTTCAGTGGCCGCTTTTTTAAAACATCTGCTAGTTCCTTTCCTCTTCTAGTCAATTTATCTACATTCCAACTAGCATATCTCAATCTAACTTCTGTCACACTCCAAGCTTGCGTCTTACTTCGCACCTGCCCGTTCTAATGCGACGACTCTTATCCATTTCCCACAGAAGACGGGTAATGCCCCTGCGCATCGTCTGTGGAGTACACCCTAGCCCTATTGCGCATCATATTATGTCATTTTGCTTAAGGTTTTGATAAAGTTTAACAGTCGGCTGCCAGCTGGAGAATGCTTTTGTTGGTGGATATCCCGCCATTTGTCGATTGTCAAAGACTCGTTGGTAAGCAGCAAGGTGCACCGCGTGCAGGTGAGGTTGACGTTTGGGGAGTCTGGTTGTTGTGCGCTCTCCCTTGTAGCCCTTACACCCATGTAATATTTTAGACTTCACACATCACAAACACACAAATACACACACACAAAACACATCACAAATATTAATTATAAGTGAGACTGGTAAAAAGCTTAAATCTTATACGAGGGTCCATACAAGGTCTTCCGAGATTAATGCCGAATGTGGAGGTGAAAATTAATGGAAAACCAGATAATAATATAATCCATATAAGAACCGAACGAAACTATGTAAAACATACTAAAAACAACATACAACATAATTAAATTAAGATTATAAACTCACTAGATAATTAATAGGTATCAGTTTATTGTTTTGTTTAAGCTCACGTTCGAAATAAATAATGAATGTTACGCGTTAAAGTATAGAATAACTTTATTAAACAAACATTAGTATCCAATAATGAGCATGTAATTAATATAACTACTTATAACAAACAGCAAAATGAATGCATCTATAACACTGTTTATTTAAAGTACACACATCAAAAGTGTCTACATACCAACGTTTTTTTTGCCCTATTGATATGAAAAAAAGAACCGGCCAAGTGCGAGTCGGACTCGCGCATGAAGGGTTCGGTACCATTATCTATAAAAACGGCACAAAATCACGTTTGTTGTATGAGAGCCCACTTATTTTTTTTTTTTTGTGTTTGTTTTTATAGCGGCAATAGAAATGCATCATCTGTGAAAATTTCAATTGTCTAACTATCACGGTTCATGAGATGAGCCTGGTGACCGACGGACGGACAGCGGAGTCTTAGTAATATGGTCCCGTTTTACCCTTTGGATGCGGAACTTTAAAAACTGAACCTTAATAAATAAAAAAATACCATAAGAAGTATGGTGTAGTACGAGTATGAAGGTGTATTACAGTAAGGGTATGTGTATGTGTGTGTTTATATTGTCATTGAATGAATCAAATATATACAGTGTCTAACCAGCATTCGAGATGTTTCATTGTCTTTAAATCCCGTCCTTGTAGCTGCTTAAATGTCACCATAAAGCCGTTAAATTACACTTGATCGGTTAGACACATTTGGATGCCTGGGCAATAGGTAGGTGTATGATGTCGTACGGTATTCTGTTGTGGGGAAATGCCGCCGATATCCAGACAATTTTCGTTTTACAAAAAAGGGCAATTCGTTCAATCTATACATTAAGTCCCAGACACTCCCTCAGAGATAAATTTAAAGAGATTAATATAATTACTGTGCCTTCTGAGTATATTTATGAAAATCTTTTGTATGTACATAAAAATATTAATCTGTTTAAAAAATACAGTGATATCCACAATATAAATACTAGAAACAAACACAAATTTATTGTTCCTACAACCAGGCTCAAGAAAATAGGTGGCTCGTTTAGATGCCAATGTATACGTTTTTATAATAAACTTCCTAGCCACATTCAAGATCTAAGCTTTAATAAATTCAAATATTTTATAAAACGGAAACTATGCCAGAAAGCCTATTATACTGTGAAAGACTATATTGAGGACAAAAAGGCTTGGGATTGAGCTGCTCCAATAAATTTACACGGTGAATGTTGATTTTAATTTGCTAGCTATTTTAGACATGAATATTTACTGTAAAAAGTATTATATTATTTTCATTATTGAGAATATGAGGACTATGTGGGTCATTGTTTCAGTTATATTCTTGATCTGGCAGTTTAAGTAGTTTATGCGGCCTACCCAAATGTCCTTTCTTTGGTATTGTTCGTCGAATCGTTGAGCTCCTTAAGTTCTGAGTTGAGCTGCACGGTTACTGACAAATGCGTGCACTGATTGGACAGGTCCACTTAATCTGTGCGGTTCTTTCCTCAAAAGACCATTTCAGACACCAATCTATATGGTTCTCAAACATTGTGTCCGATTTTTTATATACACATTGACATTGTTGAATTTTATATACACAATGACATGAGGATTTACTTGTAAAGTATTATGATAATTTAAATTATTGTGAATGTGAGGATTATCTATCTATCTATCAATCTGTGTGGTTCTTTCCTCAAAAGACCATTTCAGATACCAATCTACATGGTCTTCACATGATCTGACCAAGATTATGTCTGGACTTTAAAAGAGACTGTGACCTCTGAGTTTGTTTCGGCCTTTCTTCTCAGAGTAGTCAGATAGGAAACGCCGACCTCATCTAGTTTAAAAATATGATTGACGTGTAAAAGTGTTTGTACAAACCTACTTACAGAAATAAATCATTTATCATTTATTTATCATTTATCATTAGGCACACAATCGCATTATTTTGGTATAAAACGAATTCGTCAATACTGCCTATGCAAATAATTATCGTTTCGGATGGCCGAATTCGTTCGTAAAGTTTTTCAGATATCCCAATGCGCAGACTTAATATTACTGCGCCAGTATTCGCGGACGTAGGTTACATTACCTGGGGTATGCGTTGCTCACAGAGTCTTGCATCTTCAGCAGCACCTTGCCGCGGTGCCTGCTGGCTGCGAGCAGTTGGAAGGCGCGCGCGGCGTCGTGAGGCGTGTACGACACGCGCGACAGAGGACGCACGTAGCCGCAACTAATACCATCGCTCAACATCGTCTGCAGATATTTCATTTCATCATATTTTTGCTGCACGAATAGAGACGACAAGTCACTCGCGACATATGACCTCTGTTTAGTCATGAAAAACATTCCAAGTTCGTATTCTTCATTGTCCTGAAGTTGAACAGTGTCGACGAAGATTCCAGAAAATGCTATACATTTGAGAGAGGTCTGAAAAACAACAATTACGGTTCCATTATTTAATTTTGTTATTCTCTTTCACTTGTTATTCGTTTATTTAATATTTTTGTTAGATATAAAAACTTACACTTTTAAGTTGTCCTTTAACGCAACTTACGATAACTTCACAACCTTTTCCTTTTGTTGCTGACAAAACATTATCTGAAAAACTGCTGTCGCGGGAGTTTCCAATGTTTTCATCTGGAAATGAAACATTTTTAAGTATACAAGCACAAACCCAAGCTCCGTACTAAAAAAAACTTTTTAACATTTTTTTTTTTAACATTTTAGTGTTTTTGATTTTTGTTCATGTTGTTCCCACGATGATAGGACAAAAACAGTCCATCCCCCCAGAGGTCCATTGTAGGGGGATTAGGGCTTCAGTACAACAGGGTTCGCCCTGATACCTTGAGGCGCAACGTTAGCGATATGACATGTTTATACACCCTCATACCATTCAGCCCTCGGCACGCGTTCACCTTCGCATTGGGTCGTCCATCTAATCTTAATCAAAGACAGAATCCACAATCATAACAAAAGGAACGAAAAAACTAATTTTTCCAAAGATGGGGTCGCATATTCACATCCACCAAACCACCACCACTCACCACCCATCAAAAACGGTCCACCCATCAAGACGAATCAAACTCGACACGTTTGTGTCGCTTAATTACTAAGTTCCTATGGCCATCTTCCAACTCCATCATCAGACCCTGGCTACCATCTAGCACCAAAGTACTCGTCAAGACGAATCAAAGGAGCCCAAACTCGATAGGGTTATGTCGTTTAATTACTGAGTTCCTATGACTATCTTTCAGCTCCATCATCAGACCCTGGTTACCATCTAGCACCAAAGTACTTAGCAAGACAAATCATACGAGCCCAAACTCGATGGGGTTGTGTCGTTTAACAACCGAGTTCCTATGGCCACCTTTCGGTATCATCATCAGATCAGCTCCATGTCATAATACTTTTGCAATGTCATCCGATTTACACATGCATACAAAATTTCAGCTCAGTCGGTACCTAACCGGGAAGTGGATCAAATTTAACTAGCAAGATTAGATAACAGACAAACATCGAGACAGGTGAAACTACATAAAAGTTTGTAAAAAGAGATAAAACTACCTAAGGCACTGGAACAAAGATGGCTGTCAAGGGCTTGAGTTGTACTGCGGTTTTGTTGGCTTGCCGGCAAAAATCGTTGGCGTATCCTGGCAAGACCGTGATATTGTAAGCCGAAAGTTTATTCCGAATAAAACCAAAATAACCTTTACTGCAAGCTTATGGCTCACCGGTCGTCGTAGCATGGTCACAGACCATCGCAATTAAGTATAGAATCCCACTTTTTTATCGTTTACCTTTTAACTCAGGGTACAGTTGCTGCAAGAAATTCTTTTTCCGTAAATCGCTGACTGTCGTGTACACTGTGCACCCGTGAGCAAGCGCAACGGCAATGGCCGCCTGCCCCAAAGCGCCTGTGCCTCCATGTACAAGCACGTCATTACCAGGTAATATTCCACCCTTGATTATCTAATAAAGAAATAATTTAATTGGTTAATAACGAAGAGATAGTAATTTTGTTAAGATGTAAAACGGCTGTATTTGGCCATTTTTGTATCTAATTATGAAAACTCACGAGACAGTAGAGTGCATGTGCGTAGGCGAGCGGCACGGTGGCAGCATCCTCTAGGCTCCAGTGCGCTGGCACCGGCCACAGCAGCTCCGGCTGCGCGCGCACCACGCTGGCGGCCGCACCGCCGCACACCAGCCCCATAACGCGCTGACCACTGTAACATAAACATAACATCACGCTTGTATTCCTTTAGGCAGAGCTGTAAGTACCTCGATATGGTATTCGTGTGTTCTGTTGTGTGTTCTTCAGAAAGATCACAGAATATACCAATACCATTTTCTTAACCAATATGGTACCAAAACGCTGGTACCAAAATTTACGTACTTGCAACTACTGTGTGAGTCATGATGAATGCAGTCAAACTCTTTAGAGAGAACACAGACAACCAACCAATATGGTATGGTGGCATTTTCTCACCCAATATGGTATCAAAACACTGGTGTTGAACCTAATTCCTTCTAATCTAAGTGGCAACGTACAGCATGTGAATATCATCGGTGCTCAATCGTCTGAATAACAAGTGCAATTAGATGTACCGCAAGGCATCATTCTAGACCCATTCTTGTTATTCGACATATTCCTCCCAGGACGATAAAGTGTGATCTATTTGCAATAATAAGCACTTTTACAGTCTAGGTGAAAATCCACGGGATACGATCATACGACTAAATCCAAGATTTGTGTATTTTGAATATTTCTCAGAATTTATCGTAAATTAATTTAAAATAAAACTGAATTTATTGTGAGTAATGTGATTCATATTGAACCCACCAACAGCTGTTTCCAAATTATCTGTGGCAGCACACTCTATATTCTAACGATATATATACGTATGATCAACATTACAAAAACCTTACATGCATTAAAAAAAATATCAAAATGTAAACACTTGCATGTCAGTGATTCCACTGTAGTCCATTCCGTACACATTGGAGTCACATGGCGTCACGCCAACCGCTCTCTTCACATCGGATGTGCAGAGGCCGGCGTAATGAACCTGATAATACAATCAACAAATATAATTGTTTTGTTGCAAAAAGCAGCCTAAACCGTTGAAAATGGAAAATAACACCCGATAAAAAAAAAATAAAGCGTTGAGCGCTATGTTTAAATTAATTAAAAGTACACACAGCCAAAAAGTGCTCCACACTTAATGAATGAATCATTGGATATAAAAGACGTGGCAAGCTACTAGATACCTATATTGTAACTAATACAAGTCAATTTAGTTATTTAAAAATTTTAAGTGCGTGATAAAAACATGTAAAAACACGTACTCTGAGGGACAATATAATAACTGCATGCCGCCTGAAGAAAGGATTTACCTCGAAAGACCTGGGCATTGCTGGCACTCCACACACTATATATGTAAATGAAAACTTAACTCTGCAGAAAAAACAGTTGCTACGCGAGGCCCGAGAGGCAGCTAAAAAGTTTAGTTATAAGTTTGTCTGGGTAAAGCATGCCACCATTCTTGTTAAACAATCTGAAACCTCGCCCACTATAGCCATTAAATGTAAAAATGATATTAAAAACATAAATGCTCCCAGTTATTAGCTTATAGCAAGTTAATTTTGTTTAAGTTTTATCTAGGTTGTCACTAATTACAATGTCTAATACTACTAATAATCATGATTTCAGCATATATTACCAAAACAGTAGAGGCATTCGCACGATATTGAATACTTTGTATATGAATATTCTCTCTAACTGTTTCGATGTTATTATTTTAACAGAAACATGGCTTATCCCTACAATTAATAACAATGAATTCATTGATAATCGGTATTTAGTTTTTCGCTGTGACCGTAATAGGACTGCTACTGGGGAGTCGGATGGCGGTGGTGTATATAGCGTTTGTGTGTATATAGTGTATGTTGATAGCAGTATTGCGAAAATATAACCCTGTTTGTATTTCCTCTTCACAGCTTGCTACATTGGACCAATACCTTGAGCAAATCGCTATTATCATTCCTAGCAGCAACAATTCTTTACATACCCTTATCTGCGCAGCCTATGTACCGAACAATGTACCTTTTGCTGTATACAATACTCTTTTTGATAATATGGACAATTTAATCGACTCAATAAAAACGAATAATATATTGTTACTAGGTGACTATAATATACCTACAGCACATTGGGCTAAACTTAATTCAGCTCAAAAGTATATGACGTGCCTGGGCAGCTCGCCGACTTGTAACCGTTTGAGGGACTTTTTGATTGTTCATGACGTCAAGCAACTCAATCATATACCCAACTCAAATGGACGCGTACTAGATCTCCTTATCTCTGATGCGAGATGTACTGTTTTGAAACCTAATCTAGATCTTTTACCGGCTGACAGCCACCATCCTCCATTTTACATACTGTTACCCCTTAATATTAATATCAGTTTATCCAAACCTCTATATACATCGAAATATAATTACCGTAAAGCCGACTACACAGTTATTAACGAAGACATTGATGAGGTTAACTGGGAAGGCGCTTTGGGGAGCAATTCGATTGATGTATGCATCGATACTTTTTTTAACTGTTTATATGGTATAATAAAAAACCGCATACCGCTATCGAAGCCACCAAACTCGCATTTCCCGGTCTGGTTCTCCAAACCACTCATCCATATTTTTAAGTATAAAAAGAACATACATACATACATAAACTCACGCCTTCTTCCCATGGGGGTAGGCAGAAACTACAGAACGCCACCTGCTACGATCCATACATACTCCTTTTGCCTCGTTTACGTTCATACATCTGGTCATACACGCACGCCGGTTGTGAGTACTACGCACCTGGCCTTTCTGAAGAAAATCACCAATAAGGTCACTATATGTCTTCCTAGGGCGTCCCCTCCCGGCGTTTCCACTCACATCTGCCTTGTAAATACCTTTTGTTAATCGCCCTACATTCATCCTCTCAACATTACCAAACCATCTTAGCATACTCTTTTCAATTTTTGTCACTACATCTTCTTTTAAACCGCACCGTTGCCTTATCACATCATTCTTCAGTCTATCATTCATAGTCACACCACACATGCTTCGCAAGGAACGCATTTCCACAGCATTTATTCTACTTTCATGCTTCTTTTGCCACACCCAACACTCACTTCCATACATAAGCGTAGGCACCAGCACACGATTGTGAACAGCTAGTCGTGCTTTTTTGGACATCAACTGGTTGGTTACAATTGCATGTGTAGCACCATTCACTTTATTTCCCGCATTTACCCTTCTTTCCACATCTCCATCAATCTTTCCATCCCTTGTAAATAGACTCCCCAAATATACGAACTCACTTACTTGCTCCACACACTTATCATTTAATTTTACATCACATACCGATACATCCTTTTCTCTTTCAAACACCATGACCTTCATCTTATTCACATTTATATTCATCCCTTTCATTTTAAATGATTCATCCATCAAAGTCACCATGTCTTGCAACCCTTCCGCTGACGATGCAAGTAGAACTTGATCATCTGCGTAAAGAAGGTATTTGACAGGCAACTCATTCATCGTCAATCCATACTCACCCTCTTTCAAATCTGTCAGACAACTATCCATGTACAAGTTGAACAGCCATGGTGACGCAACACAACCCTGTCTAACACCCCTCGAGATGCAGAACCAGTTCGTGTATGCCCCATTTATCCTAACACAAGCACTGGCATCCTTGTATAAAGATTTTAGTGCCCGTACTAAGCGCCAGTCCACACCTTACAAGGATAGTGTCGACCACAGTTCTTCCCTCCACACACTGTCATAGGCCTTCTCCAAGTCCACGAAAGCACAGTAGACTTTCTTGTGCTTTGCCAGATGTTTTTCGGCTATGCACCTTAGGGAGAAGATCTGATCCATACATCCCATTCCCTCTCTAAATCCTGCCTGCACATCCCATATTTTCTCACCTGTCGCTCTTATCACTCTATTTATTAAAATCTTCGCATATAGTTTGCCGACAACACTCAAAAGACTAATGCCGCGGTAGTTTTCACATTCCTGCTGAGAGCCTTTTCCCTTATATAGTGGTACGATAACAGCCTTACACCAATCATCTGGCACACGGCCATATCTCCAACACATATTAAAGATCCGGCACAACAGGCTTGCTACCACCCCGTCACCTCCCTTCAGCATTTCAGCAGACACTCTGTCGTACCCTGCAGCTTTCCCAATTTTCATCCCTTTCAGCGCTCTTACGATCTCATCTATTTCTATTTCGTTCTCTTCATCTACATCTGAGCTTGGGTCTTCAGAACTGGCGTCTGCCCAATTGCCCACCCTACACCCTACACCCTACACCCTACCACTGTTTGCTACAACTCCCTGCCGTACAAATGCAGGAGAGAGAGCGCCGCTCCAGAGATTGGTTCAAGCTTACAATAATAATTTTAACGATATCGATGTTTTTGCCCTATTTAAACATAAATTTAAAAAACAAATGATTAAGCGCCTTGCTAAATTTTTTTAACTATAATTTATTATTTATGTATGTATTAACTATTTGGTTTTAAGATTACGAAATAAGTGTATTGTTGTTATATAACTTTACCAAAACTGTATCTTATATAAGTAGTAACAGTTCCACTATCGACATCCTGGCTCCATCATTAGACCCTCAACATGAAGTAAAATGTATTGGAATCATCACAGCGAATCATATGAGCCTAAACTCGAGAGGTTTACGAGTAGCCACCGAAGAGTTCCACTATCCACCTCTCGGCTCCATCATTAGACCCTCGACATCAAGTGCAATATATGGACTCGTCAAAACGTATCATATAAGCTCAAACTCGAGAGGTTTAGATCAGATCAGATCAGCTCCAAGATACCAAATTATAGTATTGTCATCCGAACTACTACTAACTAACTATAAGAAGAAATAAAAGAAGTTTATCCTGCTTAATCAAAACACACATTACAAAAAAGCTACATAAAAATGAAAAAATTTTTTCGTGGTAGTCGGATTTTCAAAGTAAGTCGGAAAAAAAACGATTGAATGAAAATGTTTCTTACGAACGCTGCCTTAACGATGAGAGATATATCCGCTCGAACGATTTTGGTCGCGCCGTGACTTTATGGTAACGCGCCCCGGGGATGAGAATCATCCCAAAGTTGTTTGAAAATGACGCGCCCCTGGGATGAGAGTCGTCCCGACATGGTGGAGCATACGGTGGAGGTCTGCCCCGCCTGGGTAGAGCACCGCCGTGTCCTCGTGGCGGTGATCGGCGGCGGCGATCTCTCGCGTCCAGCCCTTGTTCAGGCCATGGAATGGAGCAAGAGGACATGGGAAGCAGTCACCTCCTTCTGCGAAGCAGTAATGCTCGCGAGGGAGGGAGGCGAAGCACGTGTGGAAAAGGCAATCGTTGCGCCCTCACGTCCCTAGTCACCGCAGGAGGAGACACCCTGGGCGTCGGGAGTCGCTAGCTGACTCCCGGCCACCGTAGGCGTGGGCTTGCGATGGCGAGCAATGGGCAGCTCGCCGTCCGGTAAGGACCAGGCCCGGGTCGAGGGTGCGTAGTGTTCCACGCGCGGCTCTAAGAGATGTCAGCATAATTGACGGGGTCCGATAGGGCCGATGCCTGCCGGGGTTGCGGATTGTTCGAAAGAGTTACCGTGGCCCTGGCCCAAAGGCAACTGAAGGAACACGCGTGGATTTCAGTCAATAAGAGTCTGACACGCCCTTCCGCTCCGCTTAGAGCGGGAGAGGTCATTTGATGATTTCCCAACCAACAAAAAAAAAAAGTCATGTTTAGGCACCAGGCAAGGAGAGAAAACGTAAAAGTGGATTTGTGCATGTTGATGATTTTGACATGGGAGTTATACAGAGGAAAGTAAATGAATTTTATTCTGCTAAAAAAGAGATTAAAAAGCTTCTAGAGGTCTTCATGGTCTCATGCCTCTAAAGATTTAAGGAATTGGAATTTAGTAAGAGTCCAGAGAGAGAGACAAAGTAGAGAGGGAGTTAGAGTCAGAGCCAGAGAGAGAGAAAAAGAGAGAGAAAGAGAGGGGGGGGTCAGAGATATCTTTAGGTAATATTTAGGTAGCGTCTATCTGCTTGTCTGTCTGTTACTTTTCCACGCTTTAACGGCTGGATTTGGATGATAGGTAAGTTACGGATAGGCGATGACCTGGGTTAGGACACAGGATACTTTTTATCCCAGTAGCACGTCCCCATAGCGTAATTTCCGATCTCCACGCGGGCGAAGCCGCGGGCAGAAGCTAGTAAAAATATAAAACGTGTGCGGTTGGGGGAGCCCCCGTTAGGAACGAAGTTCCTTACGTGATACTCACAGACACACTGACACTCGTATATAATATAAAGAGGGAGAGAGTGAAAGTTGCATGGAGGCGTCATAACGCTTCTTTCTTACGTGACAATTTCTACCAGTAAATTTCTCCCGCAAGCCGCGATAAGAAACTTCGTTCCAAAACCTATAAAGGTGGCAGTTATTTTAGCTCAATCTTTTTCTTTCACAGCCAGTGATTAACAGGAGTCATAAGGAGCAGTGAGCAGTTACTTTATTTATACATACCGTTACCGCCAAATCAGACTGCTGTAACTGAGAAGCCTCTACCCAATGCAGGGACTTAAGATCTCCAATTTGTGAACATTGTAGTATTACAGGATTCTTTGAGTATCCTTGATGCTGCACGCCTCCTGAGGTTTTCTGTAAAAAAAAACCTATATATGCGGAGGTACCAAGATATAATAATAAAAGCCCCATATGCAGCCAAAACGAATTCCACCGGGGCCAGGTATTTAATTTTGTACATAATATTACTAGCTTTCGCAGCTGGAGTTTTCGCTATACATAGTGGCAGCGACTAGAATATCGAAATGAACTTTAATAACAATTTTAATTTATCTTGCACCTAAAATACAGTTAAACACACGCTTAAGAACTCATGTTCCTCAAGAAAAACTGAAACCAACAATGAAAAAGTAAATGTAAAATCCACTTACGTTTGCGTTGCTAATCCGTGAAGGTGGTACAACCAGGTCTACCCTTGTTGCGTCTTGACTAACGGGAGCCAGATTGCGGTATTTAATATTCTGTAGAGTAACTCCACCACACCTGAAGCATTATAAATACATAAATTATACATTTCAGCTTGAAACAATTTTAAACAAGTGCTTAAAAAGTAAGCGAAATGTTCAAGAACATGACATGTACGAGAGGCGTTCAATGTATTCTCGGTGTCGGCATGTAAAAGAACGTAAATTCAATTATATGTACTTTTGTTTTCAATTAAATTCCCCAATATCTGAATACATTTATTACAGCTCGAAATTAACTAATTAATAACCTGTAAAAAATTACTTTCCTCTTTCTCTGAAAAATGCGCTTTTATAGCCGCCTTGAACTCTTCATCGTTGGAAAATCGTTTCCCACGTAGGTCTTTTTCAAATTAGGGACCTAAATATAGCAATCACTTGGGGCTAGGTCCAGGCTATAGGGTGGCTGGTTAATTTCTTCGAAACCACAATCTCGCACAGCAGCCTTGGAAACACGCGCTATGTGGACCGGAATGAAGTCGTGAAGAATCAACACACCGGTGGTTAGTTTACCCCATATTTTTTATTTAGAAAGAAAAGAAAGAAAATACTTTTATTAATTGTTGTCGTTTGTTTTTTAATTGCTTCACGTAAATTTCGTCAAGTGGATACGTAGGATGCTGCGTTTATTGTTCCATCTTTTTTTGTATACTCAATCAACAAAATTCCCTTTGAGTCCCTAAAAACTGTGTCATGTGTCTGATAATTACACTGTGTCTGGAAAATGATCGACGACGTTCTGATTGGACCTCTGATTTTACCAGGTACATTGAATGGTCCGAGATTCTTGGAATTTCTGCGGACGCAGTTTTTGATGCGTTGATGGAGCTGCCATTGTCATACAGGATGCGGATGATATTGCAATTGGATGGCGCACCGGTACACTTCGCCATAGCCGATAGAAACCATTTAAACGAAAACTATTCGCCGTGGATCGGACGTGGCGGAACAGTCTCCTGGCCACCGCGCTCTCCAGACTTGATTCCCCTAGATTTTTTCCTATGAGGAAAAATGAAACAAAAAGTATACTATGAAGTGGCCAACGCACGAGAGGAACTCATTCAAAAATAATTGCAATTGGAAACGAAATCAGAGAGTCTTTCTGATTTCGTTTCCAATTGCAATTATTAATTAGAGATATGATTTGCCGATCCACGCAACGTGTAGTAATAAGGACAACCGTTTGGAAAATCGCGGAGGTCATTTTGAACAATTTTTGTACCTTTTTAAATTAAACGCCATTATTATTGTCTTTAATTTTATAGTTTCCTTCTACTTGTCAGGATCTTTAAAGTAAAGGGTCATATTCAAATAGTCACAACTCCTAAACTATTTGACTTGGAGCTTAGGTCTTGACCTCAGTTTTTAGGTAATACCTTAGTGCATCTAAAAAATAAATCAAAAAGGTATGTTATCAGGCAATTTTTTTGGAAAACAATTAAAAAGTAAAAAAACAACCAAATGTTTTCGCACTTTTTAAGTTTCAAGTATTTTTTTAAGGTTTTAATGGGAGTTTTTGATAAACTTTTTAGTGTGAACTTAGTGCCTACTTTTGTAGCTATTGAACGAAACCACTTTTACGAGTACGCCTGGAGGACCTCTCATATCGGTAAATATGGCAAAATAAATGAAACCAACCGCACTCAGAAAAAAAAAATGGCCACCCTTTCAAAACAGTAGGGGCAAACGCCTTATTATGGTGGATTTGTCGATAAAATTTATCATATTGCTTCGTCATAACGGGTCGGACACCGGTGACCAGACATTGTATAATAAAGTTGCAGAATCTTAGTAAACAGCCACCATCTCTTAGTGAATAGTTTTTTCTTGTTTGTTAGGGAATTTAATAGCAGCGCGGTGCTCGATTTTCTTCAATATTGTCACGTTAGCCATTCACAACTATATGAAATTTTACCTGTATACCCTTAGATAATGTCATTAATCAGTCAAATTACCCATATCATTAGTAAATCACCCTCATACCGAGAATACATTGAACTCCCCTCGTATTTTGATGAAGATAATAGGACTAGTAAATCTAGAGGGAACTGTCTGTTCTAGTACTTATAGTATAATCAATGCGAAACAACTGGAGTGCGCATGGGAGAGAGGGAATCGAGAGTACTCCTGTGTTTGTACACACAGTTGGACAAGAATATTTCCGTACTAGCTTCTGCCCGCGACTTCATCCGCGTGGAATATTTACTTTTGGCTAACGCTAACTTTAACCCGCGACTTCGTTTACGTAGAAGGTGAAAATATTTTGAAATAATAGGTACGTACGTTAAGGAGCTGTTTTAGGTATCTACATCATGCTTTTATCAGTACACGGCGAAAAGATTTCTTGAAATATTCCTGGAGAGTTTAGGATTTTTTACTGGGGCTCTGCAGTAACGCGGGATCATTCGCAAACCCAAGAAAATTTACTGGGTAACCCAGTAAAAAATTTTGGATAAAAAGAAATTTAAGGTCTTAGAAATTTTACTGGGTTACCGATTCAATTTTTACTGATATACTCAGTAAATTTTACTAAGTTAAATGGATAGAAGGTCCGAGCTATACTGATTTTTCACCAAAGAAACATGGTTAACCAAAATACTTTTTGTACTTTAACGATAAACAAATTTCACTCCACATGCATTTCGACCATAAGCTTTACAGCCTTATTTATAAAAATCTCACTAATGACTGATTAGCCACTGACTAGCTAACTAATTAGTTAGCTCTTAGTCAATGATGAACTTTTCTTTATTTATAAACGCTAGTTAGCAGGTGATTAGTTGCGAAACGAAATAGAGGTGAAATTATGCGTTCGGCACAGATTATATTCAAAATAGTCGACTCAAAAGCAGAATTTTAAGAATAAATTTGTCAAACACAAGATTCTTGTATCTGTCGTGACTTTGACAGACAAAAGTCAAAACAAATATTGGAAAATTTGAACTTGAATAAAATGATTGATATTCATTGAAATCAAAATATGATGTAAAGGGCAATTTTGTTTTAAATTAAATACTTGTGATGAATAACGTATTTATTTGAATAAGGATTAATATCATGGTTATAAAAACACCTTCGCAAATAATGCATTATTTTAGAACAAAGAAGAACGGGCACAATGGGCCCAGTGTTGTAGCACTTTCTTACCCATCTTAAAATGAAGATATGAATAAGCTCAATGTTTTATTCTATTGCAGCATTACTTTAATGAATCAAATAATAAAGTTACAGTGGTTCCAAAAGTCCAATAATGACCGTTACAAATGCTAATATTATGACCTAGTCATGCCAATAAATATTATTTATACATTTTCGTTGTTTAATGAATTATTAATAGCTTAATAGCGTAGTCTATTTCTAATAGTTCACCTATTAGAAATAGACAAAAAAAGGACTACTCAGGATTGAGCAGGACAGAACACGCACTCGTATTTACAGACTACATAGAGAACTACGTTCAGATGCACAACTCCCATAGAAAAATATTGGACACAGCGACTCGCTTCTGATTGGTTAGGGGAAAATGATGCTTGACAGTTATAATTTTTTATTGTTGGGTATTGTATGTAGGCAAAGGCATGCATTATACAGCTACATACCTACAGAAACCACCCAGACTAGTTTCATTCATTTCATTCAAAAGGAAAAGGCAAATGAAAATACTAGATGTTTTGCAATAAACAATATTATCTATTAGGATTTTTCTTAACTTTTCTTAAATAAGCTTTCACTTGAGTAAGTGAAGACATAACGTAACATAACTTTTGCTTGCATCAAAATACGTGATTTCTGGGAACGAAACCTTGCCTTAAAATGTTTATGATACACGTTTTTTGCCCAATTCAACCACACTTAAAGCACGCAGGAAACCACAGTTTATAGAATCTAACCACTTATTGCGTCTATTTTCACAAGTTGGGAACTTGTGTATAAATACATCGTCCTGTCGTGTATTATTAGGTACAGCCCGGTACACAACACTTGTTATAGCACATTATGAAAGTCTCAACGGTAATACGGAAGAACTAGTGCTCAACACATTAAAAACTCTCATAGAGAATGTGCAATATCGGAATCAAAATTACGAAAAACAACTTGTGTTCACCGCGAATGCCAACACAACAACATAACAACCAAGAAGATGGCGGACCAGCTGGCAGGCGCAGGCGACACAGGGGCATGAAGGATTTGCAGAGGGGGTACAAACGTCATGTATCATTTTCCCGCTGTCATTCGTGTGTCTTTGTTTTTTTCCTAGATGATTACTGGCCGTGCACGTATTGTTGAAACCCAGTCAGCGCGAGTGCAGGTAGCGATGTTTATCGATAGTACAGGAGCGAGCGGGACATATTCACATAAGTAGGATTGATATAAAAGAGAAAAATGCATTCCGACTGGCGACATGTAGGTATAATAATTGTATCTACATGTTGCCAGTCGGAATGCATAATTATATGCATCTTCAGGCCATAATATTAACATTTATTTGTAACGGTAATTATTGGACTTTAGGAACCGCTGTAACTTTTTTATTTGATTCATTAGAGTAATGCTGCCAGAGAATAAAATGTTAAGCTTATTCAGATCTTCATTTTAAGGTAGGTAAAAAGTGCTACAACACTGGGCCCACGTTCCATACATTAAAGTTGCCCATTGTTCTTTGGTTAGCAGAAAAAAAGTTATAGTAAGCCAACCTTAAAAGATACACATATATTCTGTCGCGGACTTTGTTTTAGAACTTTTAAGGGGGAATAATACTGTCATGCATGATTTTTGCGAATCTTGAACTGTTTACGCAGCGCACGCAGCGGAAGCTCTCAAAAGGAAAAAAAACCCTGTTTTTGAAACATTCCTCATTGGTTCTCCGCTCCTATTGGTCTTAGCGTAATGATATGTAGCCTATAGCCTTCCTCGATAAATGAGCTATTTAACAGTGAAATATTTTTTCAAATCGGTCTAAAAGTTCCTGAGATTAGCGCGTTCAAGCAAACAAACAAACAGACTCTTCAGCTTTAAAATATTAGTATAGATTTGGCTAGTCTCGGTTAAAATTGGCCACCGTGACCGAAATTCGGTCTGGAAAAAGTTGTTATAATACCTATTATATATATAGTCACCTTGTAAGATCATGGACATCAGAAAAGTAAGCATTCACAACAGTCTTCCCGTTCAAGTTGTAGGCATCTTGAAGATGTCTACTGGTATCAATGTCTAATCTCCTGATTTGAGTAGGCAGGGATACTGCATCGTGTGATTGTCGTAGCATGTTCAGCTGCAGCAAGCCGTCGATGAACGTGACCCAGTTGTCGCGCCATACCATCGCTGCCTGACTCAAAGATGCGCTCGCGGCCTCGACGCTTATGAACTCACCGCTACAAAATAGACAAATCGAATAAGCTTTGTTGGACATCAAAAGAATAACATTGATATAATAATGCAAGATATACTGCAATCTTTCGTAAAATTGTGCAAAACTCTGGGCGAGCCGCAGCTTCGTTTTGTATGAAGGCGCAGCCTATGGCAATGCTATTGAACACGCTACTTTCGGATGCATGGTCTGATGTTTATTGACATGGATGGGTACCTAAGCAGCCCAGCTGCGCAGAAGTAGCTTCATAATCTCGTTTCAGGGGAATGTGGCGAAAAGGGAAGTATCTCCATCATGTGACTGTGCATGGCCGTGGGCTACCATAACCAAATGCAGTTTATGTTGTAGTGAAGAGGTGAGACACTCGCAGCCAGATAAAAGCAAAACATGTGGCAATAGCAGTTGATAATTTTAAATCGACTGCCCCAGAAAGAGGTAGTATTTCTTAATATTTGTTATCTTATTATGACTAACCAGTAATTATACTCCCTGTCTTGCAGCAGTTGGTAAATGTCTTGTGAACTGAGCACCATATCAGTATCATTAACTTCTATCACGTTTACGTGAATACCATTTCGAATGTACCCTGATGCTACGCTGTAATTCTCGTTCAAGATCTGTTGGAGATAAATTAGTCATCATAATCACGCCTGTGTTCCCTGAAAGTCTCGGCAGAAGTGTTGGTAAACTAAACACATATTGCACCAGTTATGTTTGAGTCTCTTGAAATAGGGGTCGAGCCTATTGGTCATAAACTGCTACTGAAAAATAATTGAAAAACCAATAACACTTTGCTTGCCCTAAAATTTTAATCCCATGTTCAACAGTTGCATTATTTGAATAGTGCGCAATAAAACATGGCAATCAAACTTTTGCGGAATACAATGGATATTTTCTAAATCAGTGTAGTATCCGTTTATATGATCTGTAGCAGGGCTGATATCACTATTTACTCATAGGAGTCACAGGCTCACCATCACATCCAAGTTCTAGTCCAGGGTACGCTTCACCTTCAACTTATTTATTTATTATTACGCTTTTCAACAATGATTACACTGTTACTTTACAATTTGTACATTGCAGACCTAAGTTTAAGCGCCTTATTACTGCCCGCCATTCGTGCTGACTGATAGTGGACATTTAGGACAGCTACACGACTACTTGTGTGTGAGATGATGTTCACATAATTATTGTCTATTAAATACACACACACACACCACACACTACAATCAATATACCTCAAACTTTCCAGTCCCCCTGTGCAGTGATACGCTAAGCCTCAGCGATCGCTGGTCGTGCAACATGGGCTGAGCGTACAGGTGCACGTCATGAAACTGCACCGGCTTCTGACGCTTGGCAATCCCTGAGTACATGGCGAGGGTGTCCCAAGCCGCCATCAGAGCAGCCGCGAAAGGATAGCACAGTTTCTCTGAAATTCACAGGGATATTGGCTTGTTTACATCCATTATTCTTACAAGCTAAATGCAAGTTGGTGAGGGTAAGTGATCACCGCCACCTATGGATAATTATAATTCCAATAACAAAGGCAGTGTAATGCGGTGCCATCCCAAAGAGAAAGCAGAAATGTCTCATGAGCCTGTAATTACACTAGCACACTTATACCATCCAAATCGGAAAGGACTGCAGCGAAGCTGCTTAAAAAGGCCACGGTATGGACTTGTATCTATAGTTCATACTCAGATGGTAGGAGAAGATTCCGGTAAGTTATGTTGATAGTTCACTTATGGAATGTATTGTGAAATTAAATATTTGCAATTAATTTATTTAATCAGACAATTTGTAACGTATAAAGTGATAAGTGAAGGAATATTATGACATTTTTAATATTTTAATGTATTCTGAAATTAATATTTGCACACCACATGTAATGGTAGAATGTAATTGGGCCACATTTGTATTAACATCATACTACTTTGTACACCTATATTTTGGCAAATAAAGCATTATTATTATTATTATTTGTTAACATAGCTCGGGACCATGGAATCCCGGTCCTTTGGAAGGCGTACGAGGGGCCGAAACCAAATCGCAGAGGCCCCTATGGATGGAATGGATGGATGGATGGAATGAGGCACCAACCGATGATTATCCCTGTATGCACTGGGCAAGTGCACCCAAGGACAACCCCCGGTTGGTGTCTGACTATTGCAGGATATGGAATTATTATTACAATTATTATTTGTCGGCACGGTTGGCGCAGTGGTTAAGCGATTGACTGCTGCACTGCGTGTCGTGGGTTCGATTCCCGCACGGAACAAATATTTGTATGACCTACAAATAGTTGTTCCGGGTCTGGCTGTTTGTGTATGTGATTTTAAATGTTTGTGAACCCAATACAGGAGAAATTCCTAGTGTGGGGCAAAGTTTATAAAAAAAAAAACTTTTATTCTATTGTTTACATATAAATTACATTTTTAAATATTAGAATATAAAAAATAGTAGCCCATCGGTATCGGGAACAGAGTCCAAGCTGCCGGCGGTCAGGGCTCCAGAGAGAGGAACCTCCTAACAATGCGAGCCGTGTCCAGAAGTACCGCTTTCTGAATCAAGCCCTTGATCCAGCTGCCCAACGAGAGCCTCCTCAGGTGTTGGTCGAGGCTCTTCGCTATTAAGCCATTGGCTGTCACGACTATCGGCACAATGATCGCTGAGTCCACATCCCACATGTCGACAACCTCGCGAGCCAAGTCAAGATACTTGATTTGTTTATCTTTCTCGGCTTTCACGAGGTTCCCGTCATGCGGGACCGTTATGTCAACAATCATTGCACCCCGCTCTAATCGATCCACCACCACTATATCAGGCTTATTGGCAACAATACTTCTGTCAGTGATGATGGATCGATCCCAGTACAATGTGATATGTCCATTTTCGAGAACTGGGTCGGGCACATACCTGTAGTACGGCACTTCCGATTCTATAAGGCTGTAATTCAGAGCAAGTTGCTGATGGATAAACCTGGCTACAAGGTTGTGTCTATGCAAGTACTCTTCGTTAGCTAGACGAGAACATTCGGAGATAATATGTCTGATTGATTCACCCGGACGGTGGCATGCCCGACAGATGTCAACCGTGCCGTTTTTCACAATAAATCTCCGGTAATTGTTTGTCATCGTAACTTCGTCCATAATTGCACAGACAAAACCTTCGGTTTCTCCAAAGAGGTCACCGAAACGCAGCCAGGCTACGGATGCTAGTTGGTCTACATCGGGTCCATGTAGGGCCCGAAAAAAGCGTACGTGAAGCTCCTTACTCTGCCATACTTCGATGCGATCATTAGTGTGGAGCACTACTGGTTTGCGCCAGTTCTCTTTAGTCAAGGAAAGCGGGGTGAGGCCCTTGTCCACTGAGACCACATCTCGATGCATCCACACGTCGGCTTCTAAGAAATATTCCCTGCGACTGCATATCTCGCGATTGTGGAGGGTCTTAGCATTTAAAAAGCCTCAACCTCCACACTTTCGCGGAATATACAGCCTCATTACCGATGACCGCGGGTGATGCATTCGATTTGCAGTTAGCAGTGTACGGACCTTCCTATCCAGGGCGTCGAGTTCAGTCTGAGTCCATTTGAGTATGCCGAAAGAGTACATCAAAACCGGCATGACCCTACCGTTAAACTCACCTAGTTTCCGCCTAATAAAAGACTATTAAATATTTTTTTCAGGTGGCCAGAGAAGCGTTCCTTTATCGACTGCTTCATGTCAGTACCATTGATGCCCAACGCTTCCGACATACCTAAATACTTATAGGTTCGGATGCGGAGAGGGCTCTATGGAATCCGAGAGTTGGGTTCCGACCGATTCCACAATCTCCCTTCGCTTTACATGCATGATCGCACATTTGTCCACACCAATTACCATCCTGATGGCGGTACTGAAATTTTCAGTTACTTTCAGTAGATCCATCAGTTGCAAACTGTTGGGGACAAAAAGTTTTAGGTCATCCATGTAGAGGAGGTGAGATATAACCTGACCACATCTCCTCAGCTGATAGCCTAGACCTGAATCCTCCAACAGTGTGCTTAGAGGATTTAAGGCTAAGCAGAACCAAAGCGGACTCAAACTATCACCCTGAAATATGCCTCGCTCGATCCTTATCGGTTCGTTATTCCTCTGGACATTTCGACATCCTGGATAGTTAAGAACCGTTCTCCATTGCCGCATACATGACTTCAGGAAGGTGCGCAGAGTTGCATCTACTTTATACAACTCCAGCACCCTCATAAGCCATGTATGTGGCACCGAGTCATAGGCCTTCTTGTAATCTATCCAACATGTCGACAGATCCTTTTGGGAATGACGAACCTATTGGCTAATGGCCATATCAATGAGGAGTAGCTCCTTAGTACCACGGGACCCATTCCTAAATCCATTTTGAGTAGGAGACATGATGGAGTTGGTGTCTATATGTTTGTTAATTTTAGCTCTCAAAATGGATGTTAGAATTTTATAGACCGTCGGTAAATACATAATCAGCCTATATATTTTGGGTTCCGCAGTGCTACCTGATTTATGGAGCAAGTGGGTAACTGCTGTTGTTAGGAACTGGGGTAGCGAACCAGATTCCAATGCATCCTGGTACTGAGCCGCCAAGCGAGCGTGCGACCTACCGAACCATTTGATCCAGAAGTTGTGCAGTCCGTCCGGCCCTAGAGACTTCCAGTTAAGCAACGGACGGACTGCAAGAGTTACATCTTGGGGGCAGATGATAATAGCCCCCATTTCTGGTATTGGATCGCAGGCTCGCTCGACTTCCCGAGCCCAATCACCTTCGGTGTGACTGACAGGCACCGACCAGATATTGCGCCAGAAAGAACACATGGCATCATCATCCGGTAGGCACGTGTCAGCCACACCTTGATCCGGTCGCTCCCAACCCCATAAACCCACCTTTCATCGCGCTGGAAGGTGCGATTCTGAGGGTATCGCTCCACTCGTCGCTTATACCTACGAATACGGTTCGCCCATGCATACACTTTCTGCTTCAAGCAGTCGATGCGCTCTGACACAGGTCATGTAGTCTTGAGGGCTGATATTAGTCCCAGCGAACGCGCGTCTCACAAAACTCATCACTCTAGGGCGAGTATTGCCCTCCCTGAAGCAGATTAATTTGCAGATGAGTGCTCTGGCCCCACCAATTCGGCGTCCAATTCTGCACTGCCAAGCTGGTACGGCTGGTTTCAGTCGTGTAGCTGTAGAATCATTAGCAAATTTGACGTGAGCTACACGACATGCCGCTACAGCCGCGCAGTACAGAATCGAATGTATATCGGTGAAGTCTACGCAGTCATCAAAATAATTTGACAACTGCGCCGCCACCAGCGCCCTATTTTTGTTATGCATTTATTTATTATTTTATTTTATTTTTATATTAACATATCTCGGGACCTTGGGGTACCAGACCTTTGGAAGGCGTACGAGGGCCCGAGGCCAACTCGCAGAGGCCCCTTAGAAAATTTTAAATGGAATGAGGCACCAACCGACGATTATCCCTGTATGCACTGTGCAAGTGCGCCCAAGGACAACCCCCGGTTAGTGTCGGACTATTGCAGAATATGGAAACAAAGTTATTGGACTATTGGGGCAGCTTAAGTGGACTGGTTATCTAGGATTATGGGAAGCCTATGGCCTGTGCCTAACTAATGTTTTATATTAGGTTGGGGAATTCAAAGATTAGGTATATGAAAAAAAGTTTATTAAGGAGATGGCGGGATACACGTGACTCTTTTTCTAAAGAGAAAACTGACTGTGAATGTGAGTACTGTAGAGGTTGTCTGCATGTGTCAACCTCATGTTGACTGGCTGGATATATATTATCGTTGGTTTGCCTCGAACAGTCAAGCGAGTTTAAAATAAGATTTATAGGAAAAGTGATGGTAGTTTGTTTAATTGGTAGACAGGCAGAGCTAGGGCCTGCCAGTGTAATTCCTTGATAAAATATATTTACGTTCTAAGGAGTACTGCGTTAATTATTAGATACACGTAGGACTCCCACAATTGGTGGAGGCGCCGAAGCGCAAAAGTACGCAAGCTCCCATTGTATTTTTAAGGCGTGTGTAGAGCCATAATAAATATTGCACAAGTTCGTTTCTCGTGTTGCGTGCACAAAGCTTAATATTGTGCGAAGTTCATATAATATAAAAAGGTGAAACAAAAGTGAAGTCGCCGGAATTTGAAGCTAAATGGTTTTATCAATTTTATGATTTAAAAAAGCGAGATGGCTCAAGACTTTTTCACGGGCTCAAGCCACGATTGTATTGAAATTTTTTTAGACGGTTTTGAGGATTTTGCCACCAGCTACGGATGGCGAGAAAGCGATTGGGCGCTAATAGTGAGCACATATTTTCAGGGTGCTGCCCTAGCATTTCACAAGTTTGTATACCGTGAAGGTATAAGTTTTTCAGCGATCTGTGACCAGCTTAAAGCTGAGTTCCCATGCAGATGCTTATCTAAAATAGGGCATAGAGTGCAAGAAGAGGAGTTCACAAATGATATGTCAAATGAAGACGGGCAAGAAAGTTTTTAAAATTTTAATATTAATACTGTTATATTTTCTAGCGAAAAACATAATGACCCATTATTTGATGAGCAAAGCTGCCAAGCAGGCAGTGATGACCATGATGTTGATGACGAGCGCAGCTGCCAAGAGTGCAGACCTGCGAATGATGAGGAACGACTAGTCGAAGTGTTCGAGAATGAACACGAAGACGAATTTGATGAATCGGGTCAGACTAATCCTTATATTAAATTGCATAGCCATGTTTCAGAACAGCAGAATGTGTCCCTAATAAACGAAGATATTGATCACGTCGAAGAATCACACAAATATAACGACGGTGTTGATCAATCTAACGAGGATAATTTTATTTTACTTTCAAATATAAAGGAAATCGATAATATGTCGTTGATAACCACAGTAAATGAGAATATGCAGTTATCTGTGACTCCAGACCAAATTTGTAAATTAAAGTTTGGTTCAGAGTTAGATGGTGACAATGAGATAGTCGAGGATGACGCGGTGTCACATATTGTCGGAAATAATGATAATAAAGTAAAAATAGTTGTTGATCTGGTCAAAAATACATTAACTCGTAAAATAGTCAAGTCTGTAGGTGATCATTTTATAATTCATTCTTACCACAGCAAAAGAAGATTTCGTAATGTCCCATCATACTCGTATCATCAGCGTATTGTTAACAATACAATAAGAAAAGCTCTAGTAAAGAAAAAGGTCTCACATGTTAGAAAAACTAAAATAAAAGACTTCTTTCCAAAAATGAATAAATTTAAAAGAAAGTCTAGGGAAATGAATAATTATTTTATAAAGACTTTTTCCTTTTTAAAATATAAGTTTAAAAAATTAAATCATAGGAGATTCAGGGATATTGTATTTGTATGTAGATTAAAACCTTTTCATGTCAGTTTGTAATAATTTATTGTCTTTTTGTATTGTCATTTATTGTCATATAGATGTCAATTAGATGTAAACATCATTTAGATAAATTCATTATTTTAGTTTGGATAATATGATGCAATGTATTAATGCCTTTTCATTTATGTTTTTCATATATGGGGAGCAATCTTCGGACGCAGCTGGGTGCGTGTGAGGTGTCACACCTCACCACACCAAGAAGTCTGAGGGAGAAGGCATCTTCTTCTTCAATAATATTTGGATTTCACTAGGCTGTGATAGCATAGCCATAATCCAGATCATAGTAATGCGAGTGAAGAGATATTTTTTTATTTTTTTGGAAACTGTGGTTCTTTTAGAGGGGAGGGTGATACTCAGTCTAAACTCGAACCAACTTTGCTTACAGGGCATAGCTCTTGCAAAGGGTGTTGTGTTGACACCATCAGTTCGAATTTGGATTGAATACCCTCTGAGTTGTAACCAACTTTGCTAAAGGAGCGTAGCTCTTGCAAGGGATGTTGAGTCAACATCAATGGTTAAATTTAATGTTGTTGAGAACCCACAGTTCAATCAGTACTGGCTGATGCTTAATGAAGTTTGAAATGGTGAGATCGAATAGGGTTTTGAGATTTTTCCTCTGGAGTATGTGCTTGAAAAAGGTTTGTTGATGAGCTCCGACTTCTTAGCCTTTTCTCCCTCCGACTCATACCGTCCGATGGGGTCGAAGTTTACGATGTTAAGTTTCATTCTTTTCATTAAACTCCTTCAGGGTTGTTGTGAATTTGTCACTTCAATTTGTTTGTTTTTAGGAAGCCACGTCGCATCTTTTTGCCAGTTTTGGCGCGACGAGGTTTAAGCATGGCGAATCTTAATTTATTCATGTATGTGGTAACATAAAGTAATGTTTTTCTTACCTGACACATATCTTAGTCAGATACGCAAATCGTTCGTCCTGTCCTTAAGCCTTCTCTTGTAAGAGTTGGACTTCATATTGTATAATATATTTCTGGCGTTAGGTAATTATTCTTATAGGTATAGGCAGGAAGTGTCTGATTGTTCGAGGTAGTAAATAAAAGTCTTGTTTGAAAACACGACTGCGTCGATCCTTTTATTTAAGGGAGGGCGTAGCTCATGTAGAGGTTGTCTGCATGTGTCAACCTTATGTTGACTGGCTGGATATATATTATCGTTGGTTTGCCTCGAACAGTCAAGCGAGTTTAAAATAAGATTTATAGGAAAAGTGATGGTAGTTTGTTTAATTGGTAGACAGGCAGAGCTAGGGCCTGCCAATGTAATTCCTTGATAAGATATATTTACGTTCTAAGGAGTACTGCGTTAATTATTAGATACACGTAGGACTCCCACAGTACCATGTAGACTAGATAGAATATATTATATAAAATACACGGATGAAATGGCAGGGGCTGACTTGCACACTCAATAATGGGCCCCCGAAAACGGTCGCACATAGTCTCGTAGTTACAAAAAGGGGCAACATGTCCTGAGGTGCTTATGAGGAGTGGAGAGGTATCCCACGGCTATCAGGACAATCCCGGAAGTACGGTCAAGATCCCTACCAGCATCTTACTGGAATACTTCCTTCCTCCGAGCACGTTTGCTCTTGCGAATCTCCACTCAAGCCGGCCAATAAAGGCAAGAAAGAGGTGGGAGCTCTGTTCCTCATCATTGTTCACTCCACCCGGCCAGTAAAAGCAAGCTAGAGGTGAGGAACAAGACTTCTCCCGAGAGATAGGGTCCGTGAGGTCTACTGCCCAACAGCACGCCACATGCTGCCCTGCGGGTTTTCAGAGCCACGTTAGCCACGCCAGTAATTTCTTATTCGTGTGTCCGCCCCTCACGTGATTAGATGGTCAATCAGGACGTGTGGTTGTTTAGGGGTTTTTTTTATTATTTTTTATTATGGTAAAGATTTATTGTAGACAAAGTAACACTTATGTATGGTACACATCTCATCCTAACTCTTGGTCAATGAAGACAGACATTATGTTCCAACTCCAAACAGTGAGGCGTTAATAAATTAAATCCAGTTTTTTACCTCTAACAACGTGACCTTGTAGATAGCTGTACTCATCATCATGAATAGACTTCAGAAACTGGCAGGCAGCAGCCGCTCGCCTCTCTCCACCGACAAAATGTGTAACGTTCCTTTAAGAAAATATAAAAAAGTGAAGCTTTAAGTGAATAATAATATTTTAGTTAAAGCCTGTAATAGTGTCTCACTGCAAGCCAAATGCCTCTCCTCTCGCATAATGAAGGATAGATCATTAAATATCACGCAATTACATTTCGTATTGGCGATAAGTCATAAATATCTAGGTTTCTCTGCATGAACTTCATTAAAGAGTAATTTTAGTTTCCTTTATTTTCTACATCAGTTTCTACAAAAGCCGCGATGTTTTCGAGCACATCGAGGTTAGGGCTTTGAGATTGTAGTACTTTCGGACTTTTCCAGAAGACTTTTATCATAGTGATGTTTATCTCAAACATGATCATTGATTATATGGATATCTTTACAAAAAAACTAGATGTCTTAAATCGCCAACCTGTATTTATGCAAAGTCAGTAAATTTAATTAATAAGCAAATTGACTTTTACTCATTGTCCGTAAGTAAATTAAAAACAAAACTGTAATATTCTTTGACAATTGAAATAACACGGATAAGAAACAGCTAAAACACGGAAAATTAACGTAGGGTGTTGATTTGCCTGACTTTACCTAATTAGCTAGTGTGGTTGGTGATCAATGCTGGTCCATTCATTGCCCTAGTAAAAAATCCTTTGCTTTTAGTAGGACAATAACGGGCTGGTATTGTTAATTTGGAATATTTTGTAATCAAATTATTGAACTTACCATGTTTCGCTATGGTTCCATTCGACTAAATGTGACAGCATCGGTGTTTCTGTTGATACCGGGAACTCCACTTTCGGGTACAAAGCTTGCACGTTTGGTGTGTAACCGTGCATGTACAAACTGTAGGAATGACATAATTCAAGACTCATAGCATAACATAATCAGCCTATAATCTTTCTACTGCTGGGACATACCAAAGTGCATTCTCAATTCATGGAACATCTGCTTCATACGTATCATTATTTTAGCGAACACCTTGGAATAGTTTCATAAAGACAGTACTACCAGCAGTGCCCACTGTAACCGTCTTATTGCAAAACGAGTACTAACTTTAGTCCAGGCCCAAAACTTCGAGCTCGCTATTGTATGATAAACTTTATTCAGAGCACAGAATTAACTGGCATATCTTTTTTATATGCACGTGTCTGTGATGTACTATAAAGTAAGTACATTCTAATTTCATGGTCTGTGACAAATAAACCAATGTTTTCTTTTCATATTACAAAATTCACATTATTTAAAATAATTATTATTAATTATTATTAACATAATTACAAAAGACACCGCTTTGACGTCAGTTTTTGTAATTGGAATTTTCGACCTATAGGTCGAAATTAAAAAATAGCTCGATAGTTTAAACCTAGGTTTAGACCGTAACCTTTTTTTGCAATAAGGCCCTAAAAGTTATCAATATTTAAGAATTTCCTAGTACTTACTCGCCAACTGCCTTAAGTAAGAAAAGCGCGTTGTCAGGATGTCCGCGCCTGGTGAGCGAAACATGCCGACTTTCCGCTGGCATGGCTCGCTTCAGAATGGCCTGTAGCAGTCCATGTGGTGCAACCTCCATTAGCACAGCGTTGCTAGGTATCAGCCGCAACGTCTCCTCGAATAATACAGGGTTCTGCGATACGCAAACAAAATAATATAGAAATCGGCCAAGTGTAAGTCGGAGTCTCACACTGCCAAAACTATTTAAATGGCTTTTGATTACTATTGTTGTTTGGATATTTATTTATTTATCTTCAATGGCCAACCAACAATTTGATTATACTGTTAAAATTTTAAAGCCCTGACGGAAAAAGAGGGGTGTTTATAAGTATACCGTGCGTATCTGTGTGTCTGTCTGCGGCATCGTAGCTATCAAACGGCAGAAACGATTTTAATTAGTTTTGTTTTGTTTAAAAGTTGACTTAATCAAAAATGTTTTTAGCAATGATTAAAGAAAATCAGTTCAGCAGTAAAATACATGCTTTGACGTGGAGTTGTGGACCCTTTGGGAACGTAACCCATAAAAAATATATGAAAGAGTAGTCATAACGCTTGCATCATGGGTCCAACTCGCGTTGGGTTGACACTTCGCGGGACCAGGCGGTTGGTAGCACGTTTTTTTTTGTAAAGAATTAGCATTGTCATTCAACGTGTTATTTTTTTGGGCACGTGATGACTTAAAGGCAATGTGAAGGAGTACTTTGACACAGTATTTAGTGCACTGTGACTTTGATACCTTGTCTTCTTGTACTCGTATATATAATCAATAAACTAAAAGCTACAGCTTCTTACCAGAAGGTTGTTAGTTTGATATTCTGCTGAACAATGTTTAGCTAAATCTTCATTCCATTTGCTCTGCGGAATAGAAGTCGATAGCCAACGCTTACTTCGGAGCTTTGGATTCTTTATTTCTTCTTTTAATGACTTAAGAAGTTGAGGACCTGAAAAAAGTTTGGCATTTAATTTTCCATAATATTGTGTGCTTACTTACTTTTGAACACCATGGGTCCATGTAAAAGCATCGATATGCCCTGTAGTAAGTACAAGCCGGAATTTGTGGTTTTGTGGTTTTTATTTTGTTACTGTACCTACTGTTTGAGTGTTATTTGACCACAAAGCACATTTTTATATACTGAGACGTCGTCGGCATCCAGGCTACTTCCTACCCATTCATTGCGGGCTTTCAACAGATTAAAAATGATGTTATCTCATACCTGCAATTGAGATATATCGCGAATGATACGGTATGTTGGAACTCGGCACCTCCTTTGCGAACACGCCTTTCGCCATGAGTTGAGCGACAAACTCCTTCATGACGCCAGCAGGTCCTGAGATGGTACTGGAGTCAGGCCCATTGTGACACGCCACGTCGATCTCAGGCGGACATATCTTCGATAACTACATTTGAAAATAAATACTAAAATGTTGAAAACGGACTAGGTGTCCACACTTGAAAAAAGCCGGCGTGCGTGTATGACCAGGTGTGTGAACGTAAACGAGGCAAAAGGAGTATGTAAGGATCGTAGCAAGTGGCGTTCTGTAGTTTCTGCCTACCCCCATGGGCAGAAGGCGTGAGTTTATGTATGTATGTACTTGAAAAAAAAAAAAACGGTTTCTTGTAAATACACAAAGGTTTTAATTGTTTAAATGCCATATTGCCCATGATACAGATTTTAACTATACGGATATACAGAGGATAGTATAGTATAGGATATACGGATATACGGATACGGAGGATACGGTACTGTTACATGCAGGTATACAGAGTACGGCGGCATAGGTTTAATAATTACTAAACCTACGCCCATTAAGGTATAGTGTGGCCATTAGTGCTGTGCACTCCCTGAGGTATGCGCGGCGAGGTGGGAGGCGAAGAAAATAGTGCATGAGTTCACATGAGATCCATACATGTCGGACAGATCTTACAATATCAGTTTGCATTTCTAAGGCAAGACTTGTGGCGGGACGATGGTCGGAGGCTATCTATCTGTAATATATTATACTTACTTAGTTGATTAAAATGTAACCCAAATATACTCATATTTTATTAAAAATATGCAGGTGATAAATAAGAACTAAACTTATAATTCAAAGCAGGACTTGTTTTATTGAATTTTTTTTATATTTACTAACAATTATATATTCTAACGAAAGTTATTCTGAGATAGATTCTGTTTCAACTTCATCTTCGATTTCGTCATCATCTTCATCTTCCACTTCGCCACCGGAACTTGAATCAGAGTCTTGCAAATTTATTATGAATGAACCGATAACATTATCGAACCTACTATCGCGACTCCAGTAATCATTTTCATTTTTCTGGACATGATCGTCGCATCTCTGCCATTTTCCCGCTGTGAATTCCGAAAACAATTTATCCAATAAGATTATATTTTCGTCTAGAGAAGAATGAATATAGTTTTGGGCTATGTTGTTTTTAATATCAGCCCAGGCCAACTCAATTGGATTTAAATCTGGATGGTATGGAGGTAAACGCAGAACAGTGTGTCCACTGGCTTTCAGGAGTTCGTCAATTCTATACACGGGTTCTTTTTGTGTATTTTTGATAAGAAGTAGCAGTTGAGCCTTTGTCATGGTTCCTGAAAATTCTACATTATGGCGTAGCAACCAGTTCTGCATTTCACTTTTGAGGCTTGATATAGTTGGTTTCTTCTCAACCTGAACGCTGTGGTAAGACGCGTTGTCCATTACAACCACAGAATTCGGCAGCAACTTATCTTTTAACTTTTCATCTACCCACTTATAAAAAGTAGGTCCGCTCATATCTCCATGATAGTCACCGGTTCTAGCATCTGATTTGAATATAGTCAATGCATCATCCACTAAGCCATTTCGACACACAGCGTGGAGAATTACCAATCGCCGTCCTTTCCCAATATCAGCATGAATTCCGGGTTCTGACGATGATTGCCAACATTTGCTGGCATGGTGACTGGCGTTGATGTATGTTTCATCAAGAAAATATATGTTGCGGTTTTGCGTTCTGTAATTTCTGATTTGTGTAAGATATTTTTTCCGCCACACTGTAATATTAGGCTGCTCTATAAGGAGATGTCTCTTTGATTTGCATTTTTTGAAACGGTAGCCCATTTTGTGTAAAAGCTGTCTTAAATATTCCCGTCCACAATTCAATATGCCATCCTTTCTCAAACTTGATAGTAACTTACGGACACTTGGTATTTTTTTTTCAACTTCGTAAAACTGATGAATTTTTCTTCTGATAACTCCAAGGTCAAAATCATCCACAACGTGTTTTTTCTTTAGAACTTTTGGTTTTTTTGGCGATTAAAATTTTAATTGGCTTGAATTTTCAATTGATAAATAACCCGTAGAAATCACATTATGCACGGTTCTTTTGCTGTACCCCGTAGCCTCCGCAATAATTTTGGCAATATTCACATCATTTTTAAATTCAAAGCTTTCTTTGTCTGCTTTTCTTTTCTTAAAATATTCAGCCACCTTAAAAATGACAGTCTTCATATCACGAGATAACGCACGACCCATCTTTGAATATTTATCCCATGTGCGTCTGACATAGACAGTCCGATACAGATAACAGTACCTGCCGCCACGAGCGTTGACGGCGCACTGACAGAGCGCAGCAGTCGATTCTCCCCCCCGTCTCACCGCGCGCATACTTCAGTGAGTGTACAGCACTAATGGCCACACTATAGTAAAATTTAACAGTAATGAACGATTGGATTTACTTGATCATATCCCAGACCGACAGCAGCCATTGAACCGTGTATGATGGGAGTCTCCAGCGATACTCGTCCACGTTGGTAAGCGCACATCATCATTTGTTTCGCTGTTAAACATCCGTCGGCGTATGCACATGCCAGCTCACCAACACTGTGGCCTGTAAGAATTAATGCAACGATCAAGGAGGGAACTACTTAAGTATGATCCACCTATGCCGCAAAAAAAAAAGCGAAAGTAAAATATATTATTTACGCATTGAAATCAGTTTTGTGTTGTATGATATTTTCAAAGACTCGGAATTGTACCGGATAAGTATAATTCTGGCGCATCATACCATTTAAACGCATTGAAAGTTTCGTTAATAGCGGACCTATATTATGAAATAATTTATCCATGAACTTGGGCAGGATCAGGTTAGTAATTCTATCTTTGGACATCTTATATAGGTATGTAGTTATGTGTGTCACACTTAGTTTTATTTTATTTTATTTTATTCGGGAAACTTACAGCTATGTAAGTTATACAGTATTCTTAAACAATATGCAATTGAAGGCAATTTACAAGTTTCCACTAATAAATACTAGAATTAAAAAACCAAAAAAAGAAAAGGTTGCTACCAAAATACCTATAACATAAATTAGGAAATAAATATTACACGATTAAGTACTACAAACTAAGAATCATTTAGATGTAAATAATTACTTTTGTGTAAAGAAGCTTTTCACCAACAACAGCTTAAGCCGAGAAACACTGGTATTGAATATATCCAAATCGTGTTCACCAGACAGTTTATTAAAACTTCTGCACGCACGCATTAGAAACGAAGTCTGCTTGTACGCGGTCATGGAATGAGGGACATGTAACAAGCTAGGTTTGCGAAATATTTTGCAGTGTGTAACTAATCCTATATTGCCTAACAGCTCAGGGATATCTTTAGTACCATTTGCAATTTTAAATAAGTACGTCAAATCAGCAATGCGCCTGCGCTCGTGCAGTGGTAAGGTTATAACACATTCTAGTTTGTAAATTGCACTGTACAATGCCTTGGGATTCTTTATTTTGTAATATTGTGCATGTACACATAAATAAATAAATAAATTAATACCTATGATTCCGTCAGGTTTTAAGCCCAGTTCATAAAGGACATCTGTAAGTCCGATTTGAATAGCAGCGATCCCCACGAAGGAGTGTAAGATATAGTCGAATATGTCTTTGTCAGTAGACGTTACTATGTTAACAATGTCGAGACCTTCAGGTTCCATCACTTTATGACAACTGTAAGAAAATATTCAGTTTAATACCCGTTTTAGTAATGTAATATTTAAACAATTTAAGAGAGAAAGAGAGAATGCAAAATTACTGAATTCAAATTTCTCGTGCTAAACAAGCACTTTAAAACTTCTGATTAAACTGCTGATGTTTTATAATTACCGTTTTATAGCAGCAGCGAAGGTCGGTATGCGCATGAGTTGCGCGCCCATACCAACCCACTGCGAGCCCATCCCGCTGTACACGAACCATAGCGGCCGCCGAGCGTCGTCGAAGTACTCTACCTTCTCACACAAGCTCACAGTTTTTTGGTCCACGTCCGTGTCTGGCAAGATAAGAAGACAAAACATTGCATTAGATAGATAAAACCAAAAAAAACCAACCAAACCATTGTAAACCATTTATTTAGTGTACTAAAAAGAAATAGTACGAAGAACAATATTATATGATAAAATATTCGATATGATATGAGATTCTCCGACACAGTGATCAGGGTTAGGAAGAAATGTGTATCTTGTTGCTAACGGATGTGTATCTTGCTGCCGTAAATTTTTGGAGTGGTGGCCACATCCCAGCCTATTCAAGTTATACCGATAACCTGGTGAAGGTTGCGGGAATTCGCTGGATGCGAGAAGCACAGGACCGGTCCTTGTTACAATGATTGCGGAGACTTATGTCCAGCAACGAGTTTTGACTGAATAATGATGATAGTTACTAATATATCAATTTGTCCATACCAAGTATCGCATAACCCCTGCCTAAATGTCCAGAGATGTTTTTTGCATGGATGTTGTGCAACAGTGCCAATTCTTCAGCATCGATGGGTCTGGACTTGAGGTTCTCAAATATCTTAGTGATGGCAGACTCTTGTCGGCCTGATAATGTGACCAAGCGTGGAATAGAAGACTGGTAGCGGGAAAGGTCCTGGAACATTTAATCATTGTAAAGGCGCGTCTGGGCAGCAAATCTGTCGTCATTCAATATTGAACCTGTTAGTTCTCATCATTCAATTATCAACGTGTTAAACATACTTAACAGTTACGTTACATCACTGAGTAAATGTACCTTGGGTTTATAGTGTCCATGGAGCAGCACGTGTGAGTTGACGCCACTGACGGACATGCCGTTGACTGCGACGTAGGAGCGACGGAAGCTCTGGTGCTCAGTGACGACTCGCATGCGCCCCTCGCGTAGAGCTACCACGTCCTGCCGTGGAATACTACAGTGCAGATTGGCGGCTAGCTGACCGGTGTGGTATCCAAGTAACACCTGCATTTTTGGTAAGCATTATTAAATAGGTCCACCAAAATGATCGGTGTGGTACCTACTTCCCCATACAAGGTCATTTGCAAAGAGATCTAATCTAGTTCTAGGAGGTACTAATAAGCTACTAACCTTAGTGATAGCAGTCATGCCAGATGCTGCCATTGTCAAGCCAACGTTAGATGTCACGCTGCCGACTAGTAGAGGGTCCTGCCTATCTTTGCAGTAGACTTCTTCAATTGCTTCCAGCTCAGATTTGTCAGCATCCAGTACGCCTGCGCAAACCCCAGAAATGAGGTAAAACAAAAATATTCCTAAAAACTTTTTAACGAGATCACGGTGGAATTAATGGTTTACGTTAAACGAGTAATGATTAATTTTGTATAGATTTTAATCATTGGTATTTTTATTAACAGCAATAATTGTGGACCCTCCAGATAATATCACCTTCAACGGTTTCTCCGTTCATCGCGTATTGATTATACATTTCACGTTTGGAGGTTGAGGAACGAAGTGTTCCCCCACCTCCAAACTGGTCTTACCTGTGCCATATCCTTCTACGTATTCTACCTCCTGTGGCACCACCTGCACTTCCTTGTAGAACTGTCTAATGAACCCAGCCGTAGTCTGAGGGTTTCGACAGTACCCGAGTTTGGGCCCCATTTCATCACTCAGTAGAGAAATGAATTCATTTTTGACATGTACTAGTTCCGCGTATACTCTAAAAATACAACAATATATTCTAAATATTGTTCTAATAAGCAATGTTTTAACTTCTTGACAATTTTTGTCTATGAATTAACTTTTACCTGTTTGCGTCTTTTGCTTTCTGCAAAATTACTACACTGATTGCGTCAGACAAAGAATAACCATCGGCGTCTTGTGCAAATGATTTTGTCATGCCATCTTGTGAGATAGTAGCAGAAAGCCTGAAAATATTAAATAAAAATATTGCTAGCTGGTAACTTCTACAGACCAAATCTCGACTGCTGCAAGACATAATTGGTATACGTATAGATCATGAAACTACAGATAGCTATGAGACAGACCTCCCGTGATGTACAGATCCATGTGGATGGAGATTTAAAAATGCACTTCCAACAATAGCTGAATCACATGCCCCACGTTTCAGGGCTGAACATGCCGCTTCTAGTGCAGTGGTGGAACTACAGTCAGCTTCATCCATCGCTATTGATGGACCTTTTGTATTCAGCCAGTAAGAGATGCGATTCGCGAACATTGTCCTACTCGATCTACAAAAAAAAACATAACTATGTAAACTTTTACTGCTTTGTTGCACCATGTCCATGCAAAGTTCAGTTAAATGGGTAGACGTCATAAAATTCTTTAAGTATATTTATTTAGATTTTAGCTGGACTGTAAATTGTAAAAAGACTTAAGCTGTTAATTATTATAATGAGAATGTAACTGACCCTAATATGCCTAGACCGGATTTGGAGCTGGAATCCGTGGTAGCAAATGTTTCCGTGTCAGAAAAAGATGATCCCACAAAAACTGCAACTTTTTTCCCATAAAAATGAGCCGGACTCAGACCTGAAACAAAAATATGCTTTTATTAGAGTTCCGTAGTAAAACCAAAAACCCTTATAGTTTCGCCAAATCCGTCTATCTATCTGTCCGCGGTTTAACTCAGACACTCTTGGTAGGTACTAAAACGCTGTAATTTTGAATATTAATAACGTCCACAAAAACGTGCGATAATCTTGAAAAAAAATTTTTTTTTGGTACCCCCGTTACACGTAAAGTGAGGATGTTTTTTTAGTGAGGGGTGTCGTTAGATGGGTCTATCAAATATATTCCGGGTATGTACAGGCATTTTTTTCTTGTCTGGGATCCGTTGCAAAATATTAAGTGGCCTTTTCTGTAGGCGTCAAGTGCTTGGCCGCCTACCAGCAAAACTGTTGTTTTTGAATTTGTGAAAAGTATTCACGACAGTAGTTGTTCCCACACGCGGCTACAGAAATTCTCATAGTTTAATGTTGAGGAAACGTGGATTGTGGCTAATCGTTTTTATTTCTAATGTCTGTCGACCGGCTACCTACATCTGTGATATTATTCAGAATAAATTTGCACGTCCATATCAAGCAAGGTTTCTTTCATTATTCCCGCGGACCCATTTTTTTTATTTGTAAATCAAGAACTTAAAGTTAACATGCCGGTTACAAGATCGCAAGGCAAAGCATCTGAGGCATGGACGGTGAATGTTGAAACGGTACATTCGTCCGCAGCCGTCCGCCACCAGCTACCTCCACGTACACCATCCACCACTGAATGGATCGAGCAACCGCTGCCACCACGTCCTATTGCTCCGCCAGGAGTTGAAAACTTACCCGAAACTTACCAATCCAAAGTAACGAAACAGATAGAGCAACCAGCTGCTACCAGGAAGGAAACCAGAATGAAGGGAACTTCAGATAGAACAATGAAGCCAACTGATGATACAGAAAAGTCATTAGATAGAACGTACAGCCGAACCATGCCGAACACTACCCGGGGTGACACCCGTATCGAACATAGAAAGCCGCAGTCGACTACAGTAAGAACGACGCGGTCACATAGAAAAATATCGAGAGCACGTGAAGACTTATTAAAAATTAAGTTGGAACTCGCTCAAATAGCACTTCAGAAACCCGAGGAAGAAGATTCCGACGGTGAATATGTGGATTATAGAAACTCAAACAATGAGTACGTTCGTTCCTGGCTTGAAGAGGCACCAGAGCCTGAGCCGGTGAGCGAGGTCAATTCCGCTGAGGGGGACAATAGAACCAGAAGCCGAGAGGCACCGCCCCCCTCTGTCGACATCATTAGTATAGTGAACCTTCAAACGCAAGTACCTTTGTTGAATCCTACAGTGAATAAAGTGAAAAATATCATAGTGCCATCGAAACAGATAGAAGACACCAAGGGGGAAGACTCACTCCGTCCTTTCATAACGGAGTTAACGTCGACTATAACGTCGCTCGCCGACAAGAAAACAGAACAGTGGACATCGAACCACCCCTCAGCGTCACAGGCCATATGACGCTATCAAACTAGAGTGGGTATCATACCGAATGGCTTTCGTTTCACGCCATTTTCGAAACGACGCGAACCTACTTCAACGATGTTGAAAATACTACAAGACTTCGAAAAAGTCTACGCTGATGTGCACTCGAAACAGTGAGCTCAGAACTCATCGGACATGCAAAACTGAATGAAAACAAGAGAGAACTCGAACTGTAATTCGGCCGTCCAGATTAGATCGCTCAAGCTGAAACCGATAAGCTGCGCGGTTTGCCGCGCTGCAATGAGGCACCCAGGGAAATCTGCAACTTCGCGAGTCGGGTCAGAAGTGGCATAGTAACTCTGCGCGCGCTTAAGAAGGATCACTACCTGATCAACGCCGAGCTGATGCGACTACTGACAGAGAAGCTGCCAAACTCCATGCGTGTACAGTGGTATAGAATATACACAGAGAAGTACCAATCACTACCGGACCTCTCACACTTTAGTGCCTTCATCACTGAACAAATCAGCTTCTGCAGCGCTTTTGCTCCGCCAGAGAACATCAACCCTGCTGAAGCGACGACAACAAAACGTCTCACACAGAGAACCCATACAGCTACAGACAAACTGACAATAAGATGCCGCGTTTATGAGAATGAGGAACACTATACGCTTCCGACTATACAAAATTCAAAGAAGCGTCCAGTGACAACCAATGGGAGCTCGCGAAGAAACTCGGCTTGTGTTTCCGCTGCCTGAGAATCTGTCGCTTCGGTCACTCATGTAAGCTGAAGTGTGGCGTCAAGGGGTGCACAGCTACGCACCATCAGCTTCTTCATTATAAGAAGAAGCCCACAGCAGAGGGTACAGAGAAGCCCCCTGCCCTGGAACAGAAGGAGTCTCAGGAAACGGTAGCCAGTTCCGAACAACATCGAGCCAAGTCTATCTCAAGATAGTTCCGGTTCGGTTCATCGAACCGGCGGGAGAAACATCCACATTCGCGCTTCTCGACAATGGAAATCAAAAATCAAATCAAATCAAAAATATTTATTTGCCAGAACAACAACTAAATCAACTCAACTTAATTATTATATATATTATATGACAACGACCTGATCGACGAAGATCTAGCAAAGAAAATCGGGACAGAGGGCCCTATCGACCTTCTGAAGCAAGGTGTGATCGGTAACAACACGATCGACACACTCGCATTAGAATTACTGATTATCAATCCGCGACGACCAGACTCCGATCCTGAAAAGAAGGCAGAAGATACTCTGAACCGTCACATCCAACACTTAGAGGATGGACGTATTGACGTTTTACTAGACTCGAGGCATTGTATGCTGAGGTGCAATTATTGCTGGAGTGTAGTACTGATGACTTGGATGGTCAAATGTCGGAACGCGCAGAGTTTGAATCTCAATAATAAAAAGCCCTATCTCAAGCTCAACAGATGTTGGATGATATTAGGAAACAAGATTCTAATGATACCTGTGACGTAATGTCGCGTTCTAGCAATCATAAGTTTGTTAAATTACCGACTATCCAGTTGCCGAAATTCAGTGGTTCTTAAACAAACTGGTTAGAGTTTCACTACACATTTGTTAGTCTCATCGATTCAAACGATGATAATATGGACGAAATAAATAAATTTCACTATTTGAGGTCATCGCTAGCAGGGTCAGCTGCTGTGGTGAACAACTTAATTCAGTTTTCTTCTGTAAATTATTCGGTAGCGTGGAATCTTCTCTGCGAGCGGTTAGATAATAAACACCTGCTTAGCCAACATCATGTTTCTGCATTATTTCAAATCGACACCCTTCAAAAGGAGTCGTCAGTTAATTTAAAGGGGTTACTTGATGTTGTTAACAAAATCATATGTGCCTTAGAATCCTTAGATGAACCTGTTATTCATTGGAAAACTTTTTTTTCCCTTGTGGGTAGTTAATACGAAAGGTGCAAAAAAAATTGCTCTCATTTTAATAATTAAATAAAATTACCATTAGCTTTAATTTGACTATTTTAATGTATACATGCTAGCATAAAGTACCCATCAGTATAGTGTTATCTCCTAAAGTGCATTATACAGCAATCAAAACAACACACTTTATAAAAGCATGGAAGCACTGAAGGTCTCATTGTCAGAAATGATGTCATTGTTCCAAAACAGGATGTCAAACTTTGAGGCTGAACTGCAGAAAAATCCTTCAGGAACTTCAAGCAGCACAACAGAAAGTTTGATAGAAGACTTCACTTCGTTCAAGAAGTTTATACTACATACGTTGGGCCGTCTGCAGCGGCAGTTGGAGGCATTGGCGCAGGGACTTGACAACCTTGAGATGCGTGGGCGCCGGAAGATGGTATTGTTACATGGTGTTACCGAGCAGGCCAAGGAAGATACAGCACAAGTAGTCGCTGAGGTTGTGCGATGTCATCTGAAGCTAACCGAATTTACAGCTGCTGATATCAGGCGGTGCCACCGGTTGGGCAGACAAACAGGTACTAGCAAGCTCAGGCCCATTCTTTGCAAGCTACGGGTCGTCGGTGTCGGGACAGTGTCTGGTTTACCAAGACGAAGATGAAAGGCAATGGTATAACAGTATCAGAATTCCTGACGAGATCGCGGCATCAGCTCTTCGTGTCTGCGCGTGAGAGACTTGGCGAAACAAATTGCTGGACTAAGCAGGGCCTTATACTCGTATGTTCTTCGCACAAACGGCTCCCGGCATCGAGTTAATTCACTGAATGACCTAAATAACATCGAGCAGGTCAGTGAAAAGGCCACGTCTCCCATCGCATTAGCATTTTCGTCGTTGCCGTCTCCATCACCGGCACCGAAGAAAGGTTGTTTGTGTTGCTACGGAGCAGAAGTGATTCTGTGCACTTTTTAGGTAATATCACCGTCGGAGTAGCAGTTTTTGTTTATAACTCGTACTTTTTCAATTTCACTAATTTTACTATAACTTCTCTACCCTTTATCGTTCCACAGTTGTATTTATTTTCCTTTCTTTATTTTTGTATGTCAACTGTCAACACATTATGTTACGTTACGGCATGTCATGTGTCATTGTAATTTTCAAAGTTTTCGTTCATATATATATATGGATTGTACTGATCTGACAATAAATTATATTATTATTATTATAAACCGGTTGACAGTGCGCCCAGTATATTTATGTTGCTTCAATTTTTGGGTATTACTTGATTATTTTTTATTGTTACTTTACGTCTATTTCTTCTTCATTTTCCCAAGGCATAAATTTATATAGTATTCTTTGTTACCGGGACGATGAAATTTTTAAACTATTGTTTGTTTGCGCTTTTATTTGTTAACGCTAAACGGGTGGGTGGATTTTAGTTAATTGCTCTTTTTATATATTTACGTTTATAGTAATTATTTTATTTACGCATATTATATTTTTTTCATATAATTATATGTCTAGTGTCGATGTCAGATAGCCATAATAGAGCAAGAGCCCACGGCGGCCAGACGTTCGTTATTTTATAAAAGCTGAAAGTTTTTCTGTGCATGTCCCCTATACAAGCAAGAACGACCAGCGACTATAGAGTTTGGGTTGTGGTTACTTGGGCAGGTAACAGGTAGTAAAGGTGTATAAAATAGTACCTTAAATTCGTTAAAGCTCAATATTTTTTATATTTTCTTCGGGATAACTTTAGAAATCTCGTCATACATTGGCGGACACTTACGACAGTTGCTACCCTCTGCCAGACATAACGACAGTAACAGCGAAAGCTTTTTGTCACCTTGTAGTAATGACAACTTTGATAGTTTTCCATCCCTTGCTGTCACGCTTGAATCTCAGTTCTCTGATGTACCTAAGAATTTTAATGTAGTCCATATAAATGTCCAAAGTATTCCGGCATATTACCCTGTCATGCTAGCTAACCTAGACTGTAAGAAAGTCCATGCTATCCGTGTCTCAGAGTCTTGGCTAAAGCCATGTCTCCCTTCAACTTCCTATTCCTTGCCGGGTTTTCACCTAATAAGAAATGATCGTGCACGTGGCGGTGGCGGCGGTGTTGCCATATACCTTCGTCCACATATTCCTTTTTCAACTGTCGATATGTCTGCACAACTTCCACCGCAGAACGCGGGCGAGCATATCTTTTTGGAAGTAAACCTGAATCACATGAAAGTCCTTTTGGGTGTTTATTATAGCCCTTCGTCACGTATAAATGTGTTTTCCCCCTTTGAAAAAAATCTTGAAAACCTTACAGTCATTCAAGCATCATGGGCAATATCAATACGTTTTGCCCATTTAAAATCGATTCCCGCTCTTCTTCTCTTTGATCAATAGTTCAGTTGTCTAATTTATCAATTCTTCCTTTAAATGCCACTCACCACTTTCCAAACTGTAATCCCTCACTTTTGGACCTTCTCATTCTTTCCTCTCCTCGACATGCCAGCAAGCATGGTCAATGCCCGGCTGACCTGTTCTCTTACCATGACCTCCATGACCTCATTCCTCTCCTACAAAATTCGCTCACCTAAGGCAAAACCTATTCTCCTGCAGCGCAACTTTAGTGGCATGAATACATGTGAATCTCCGAAGAAATTTTAACAGCATTGACTGGTCTCCTTTAGTCAGCGTCGAGTCGATTTATGATAAAGTCAACTTGCTGACAAACAATATTGTGCAGTTGTACGATGTCCACGTTCCCATTCGTGCTGTAAAAATTTTACATCTTCCGGCACCATGGCTTACAGATGATATTAGAAGTGTCATGCACAGGAAGGCTGTAAAAAAAACTAAATTTAAGTGTTGGCTCTCGCCGTTGAACCGGGAGATCCTTGTGAATGCTCGTAATCACTACAATAAGGTGTGTAGAGATGCCCAACGCCGCCATATCCACACTTGAGTTGAAAACGGAGATCCAGCCAAAGTCTAGAAATTTCTTAAATCCTTGGGAGTTGGAAAATCGAGCCAAGAATCGATTCCTAAAAACTTAGATATTGATCTACTGAATCAACTCTTCTCATCTGCGTCCCAATGTAATAGGACCATAAAGGCAGCTACAATATACTATATTTCAAACCTTCCGACTCCAGATCCCATGTATCTTTCATAAATCTCTAATTGTGACGGTAAAAAGAGCGTAGTTTCAATTACATCCAACGCAGTTGGTAGTGATTGTGTAAGTCGGAAAATGATACTCCTTGTCCTTGACGAAATCCTTCCTATCCTATGCTATATCCTAAACTACTCTATAACCTATGGCGTTTTTCCATTGATGTAGAAAGAGGCAAAAATCACTCCTTTACCCAAAAAATCGAATCCTACTTCTTTTTCAGAATACCGTCCTATCTCCATCTTGCCTTTCCTTTCAAAAATCCTTGAACGCCTTGTCCACAATCAGCTTAGTGCTTTTCTTTATGAGATTAGTCTGCTGAATCCTTTCTAATCCGGTTTTCTTCCTATTCACAGCACCGCTACAGCCTTAGTTAACATCACTGATGACATTGGGTTCGGCATGGAAGCAGGAAATCTGACGGTTCTTTGCTTAATGGAGTTTAGTAACGCGTTTAATATTGTCGATTTCTATATCCTGCTTGGTATGCTTCGCTCGCTTAACTTATCTCCAACGGGGATTGACTGGTTTCATAGTTATCTGTATGGCCGCCGGCAGCGTATATGCATGGAAGAGTCTTGCTTTTCTTGGTGTTATACTGCTGCCGGTGTACCTCAGGGTGGCGTTTTATCTCCTTTACTCTTCGCAATATTTATAAACTTTATTTCCAAAAAACTTCTTTCTTCCTACCACCTTTATGCAGATGATTTACAAATATATAAACAAGCTGCCCTTTCGGATTTGGCTAATGCAATTAATATAGTAAACAAAGATTTGGGTTCCATTTGCGAGTGGAGTAAGGCACATGGGTTGCAGGTTAATCCATCGAAGACTCAGGTCTTTGTTGTTGGCAGCTCAAGGATGACCCCCAAGATAAACTGGTCGCAGCTTCCCCAAGTACAATTTAACGGAACTGCTATTCCAGTCAGCGAAAAGGTTGAGAACCTTGGGGTTTGGATCGACAAAGATCTTTCTTGGGGTCCTCTGTTACAGGACGTAAGTCGCAAAATTTTTGCATCTGGTAAGTCCCTGAGACGATTGCGGAACTTTCTTATATTTCTGAATTTCGTACAAAAGTCCAGTGCTTTCCATACGTCTTCGCCGGGATTCTCATATCTTGTTTTAGCTCTACAGTATCCTGTTCAACCCTAAAACCCCCTCTTATCTTAAAGAACGTTTCAAGTTCCTTCATAACACACATAATAAATATCTAAGGTCATCGGAAAACTTAAGACTAGAAGAGATACCGATGCATTCCACCAGTTTTTATGACAAGTCTTTTACAGTTCAAGCATTAAGGTTATGGAATGCCTTGCCCGTATTGATAAGGCGTGCTCAATCTTTATCCACTTTTAAAATTCTGGTTAAAAAACACTTCCTCTCTCCTTAAACATTGTCATTTCATTTGGTTTCCTTGCTCTTATTTCATGTTTATTATTTAAATCATATATGTATTTATAAGTAGATAAGTATATGTTTTATGTATGTATGTATTTGTTGTTTATGTAAATGGTACACCACTCACTACCTGCATTACTGTCTCTCCTTCTCCCTTGAATCCATCCAAAGGTTGTCTGTAAAAGATCGCTTTTAGCGATAAGAACCGCCTATTGTGTCACCCTAAGTAAAATTTCTACATTTATATCTGTAATTTTTATGGTGTACATAATAAAGAGTATTCTATTTTATTCTATTCTTTACTCATGTATATTGTCACACACAAATTAGATAGCAAAACTTATCGTGAATGGGGCCGCGTATGAGGGCCGCCTGGACAAGAATTCTAAAGTTACGTTTGAATTATTTATTACTTTTATTAAAAACCGTGCTGAGATATTAGAAATGTTCGAAATGGAAGCTTCTACGAATACTAAACACTCACACACAGGTAAAAAATCCAAGAAGGTTAGGTCAATGTTGGTACAGGATTCTAATAAAAATCATTCAGGTGAAAATTCAAGTAAACAGGAGGATGGTGTTTCAAATAAGCCTAAGAATTGTGTTATGTGTAACGATGGTCATAAGTTTAGTACTTGTCCTCAGTTTTTATCGTTGAGCAATAAAGCTCGTTTGCAGTTATTACCTAAATACTAAGTTTGTTACAACTGTTTTAATCTGGGACATAAACCAGGTTGTAAAATATGCCATCGTAAACATAACACTATTGTTCACGTTGATAAATCCTTGAAGTCAGACGCAATTGGTGCTTCTGCTAGCAGTGTTTTTGTTGACACAAATGGCAGTGCAACTGTCTCCACTCAGCCCATTACTAAAGGTACCGGTGTGTCGCTGTCCGCGAGTATTGAACACGGTGACGTGTTATTTTCCACTGCACTCGTCAAGGTCATGAGTATTAATGGTCAGCAGTATGTTGCTCGTGCTGTCCTTGACAGTGGCAACACGTCACGTCTCATGACTGAGAGGTTATACCACCAGCTAGGTTTCACTGCCAAGATTGTAAACAATTCTATTATAGGTATCAACAACTCATCATCTTTTATCAATAAAATGTGTTCTGTATCCATAAAATCTTTAAACAATAATTTTAGTATGGATAATAATTGTATTATTCTCCCATCCATCACAGATGAGATTCCAAGTAAACATGTTAGCTTGTTAAAAATTTAAATTCCATCTGATGTTTGTCTCGCAGATCCCAACTTTTACTCACTAGCCCGTCGATATGTTGCTGGGTGCTGACACCTTTTGGGATTTATTGGAATCTCAACGAATTAAGTTAGGTGATGGGCAACCAATTCTTTGTGAAACTAAATTGGGTTGGATGGTCTCCGACCCAATTAACAGTTGTATTTCTGCTAAAGTTTTAAAATATAATTTTATAAAGGTGCGTTCAGACTGTGATGATGAATACAATTTTAATGTTGATCAACAACTCACAAAGTTTTGGCAACTTGAAGAAGTATGTATTTCGTCTCCGTATTCCTCAGAGGAGAAGATAAGTAGGTATAGATAGTTTTTTTATAACCATTTTATAAAAAAACACTTCTTGTTTGGGAAATGGTCAATTTTGTATTAGGATTCCTATAAAATGTTCCCCGGACAATGTAGGCGCATCTTTGGCAATGGCCGAACATTGTTTTGCTTCTCTGGAACGTAAATTTAAATCTAAAACTCAATTTTGTAATATGTACAAAGAGTTCATGACGGAATATAAAACTTTAGGTCATATATCTAGATATAAAACTATTATTTTTTTCCCTTATTAAAAAGAACCAGGTTCTTAATAATTAATTACAATCTAACCTATAAGACTAATAAGCAATTTGAATCTAACTTATTTTTGTACGTGATAATTATTTTAAAACTTAGAATAGTGTTGATTGTACTTTACAAGTCCGTTCCACTTTCTTAGAGTCTGATATAATGATAAAAACAGTTTGTTCATGTGTTATTAAGTGTGTCATTGTCACTATTATTTCTACACTTTTTTACACTACACTAACTCAAAAGGTTTTGTTCGTTTTAGTCTCCGCACTATATTTGTTTGGTCTAACAGCTGAATTGCCTCGATGTTCACATGTCGGTGGAGTCGGATTTCATGGGCCTCAGCAAATTTTTGGATTATGTTGGTGACTGGTTCCATTTTTAGGTCACGATGGAGGTCGTCATTTCTTATATACCAGGGCGCATTAACAATACTCCTGAGTACTTTATTCTGGAATGTTTGAATAATTTTGATGTTGGTTGGTTTAGTACAGCCCCACAGTTGAATGCTATATGTCCATATTGGCATAAGAATATGCTTGTATAATAAAATTTTGTTATGTATCGATAGGCAGGAATCCTGTCCAATCAACCAATACATGTTTTTAAAACGCATGTCTAGTTCCTGTCTTTTCTTTTTGACGTGCGCTTAAAACTATTGATGATCAAGTATTTTACTTTCTGCATCACGGAGTTCTGCGCGAAAGCAGCACCACCACTAAGTTAAGGATGGTTTTTAATGCAAGTAGTTCAACTAATACTTGTATTTCTATTAATAATATCCAGATGATTGGACCCGTATTACAGTACGATCTTTTATCGATCCTGTTGCGTTTTAGACAACATAAGTACATCCTAGCTGCTGATGTTGAGAAAATGTACCGGCAGATAGTTGTTCATCCAAATGATAGGTATCTTCAACAAATTATTTGGCGTGATAATCCCTCAACTCCATTACACGCTTATCAACTTAATACCGTGACCTACGGCGCGGTCAGCGCTCCTTACCTAGCAACCCGGTGTCTGCGGCAGTTAGGGCTAGAGTGTGTTGATAAAGAGATTGGTGACGTCATCCTCCACGACTTTTACGTAGATGATTTGCTCACCGGAGCAGATGACATCAATGACGTCAAAGAGTTACGTCATAAAATTACTTCAACTCTCGCTTCAGCGCAGATGAATCTAAGAAAGTGAAGTCGAATGACATACAATTGTTAAATGATTCTGACTTTCCCCAGTCTTCACTGGATTTAAATATTGGTGGATTTGAGTTAACCAAAACTTTAGGCAAAGGTTGGCAGCCACTGTCAGATTACCTTTGTTTTCCAATAAGTCAGTCAGTTAATTTTAATAACACAAAACGTGACATGCTCTCGATGGTTTCACAAGTTTTTGATCCGCTTGGATTATTGGCTCCTTGTGTAATTGTTATGAAAATTTTACTTCAGAAGTTATGGTTGAAAAAACTGTCCTGGGATGAACAGCTATCACCGGAAATTAGTAAACTTTGGATATAAATAATTATTAATTTACCTAAATTAAATGAATTTCATATTCCACGTCGAGTATTAATCGATTGTTATAAGTTTTTAGATTTTCACATTTTTACTGATGCGTCTGAACGTACCTACGGTGCTTGTCTGTATGTACGAAGCGCTGATAAGCAGGGACAAGTTTTAGTGCGTTTATTGTTAGCCGAAGGCAGAGTTGCGCCACTCAAGCCGACGACCATACCCAGACTTGAGCTGTGCGGTGCTCTTGTAGGTGTTCGCATCTTTGAAAAGGGTGTGGCAACTTTACGAGTCAGCGCGCGACGCACTTTCTTTTGGACTGACTCCACTATTGTTTTAGGGTGGATAAAAATGTTACCAAATAAATTACAGTCGTTCGTTCGTAACAGAGTTGCCGAGATTTTAGATAAGACTGGTGGCTGTGAGTGGAGACATCTTCCAACTAACCAAAAGCCTGCTGATTATTTGTCTTGTGGATTACACATTAATTTATTACCTAGTTCAGATGTTCGGTGTTCCGGTCTTAGTTACTTAATGAATGAAATGTCTTATTGGCCTTCTAAATTAATTAATTTTACTAAGGTTATTTTGCCTGAAATGAAATTAGATGTCACCTTGCATGTTTTATTTAATAACAATGAATTTGATGAATTGATTAATTTTACACGGTTTTCAAACTTTTTAAGACTTCGTCGAACACTCGCCTATGTTTTACGTTTTATTGACGCATGCAGCAAGCAACCTATTCACGTTCCTCTTTCCGTGCATGAACTAGAAAGGGCTTTAGACTTTATTATATGTTTATCTCAAAGTCAATATTTTAAAGACTATAAATTACTACTTAATAATAAACCGTTACCCAAGAAAAGTGAATTAAATGAGTTTAACGTTTTTCTAGACGAAAATAATATAATGCGGATTCGAGGTAGATTACAACATTCAGATTTTCCTTATAATAAAAAGCACCCGATTCTTATTCAAGCTAGTCATAATTTTTCTAAGTTACTTTTTAATTAGGAGCATAAAAGATTGTTTCACCCTGGACCCCAGTTATTATTGGCGTCTTTACGAGATACGTACTGGCCCATTCGAAGTCGCAATTTAGCTAGGATGTGCTGTAAACAATGTGTTCGTTGTTCCCTATTTATGGGTGAAGCTGTAAGTCCAGTTATGGGAGATTTACCACAGCAACGACTTCTAGGAGGTTTTCCTTTTGAAAATATAGGCTTGGACTATGCAGGTCCTATTCAGTCAGCTATTCGTCAAGGTCGTAGCTGTAAATTAGTAAAAGTTTATATAGCTATTTTCGATTGTTTTTCTATGAAATCAATTCATCTTGAACTAGTCGGTGATTTAACAAGCAAGACTTTCATTATGGCGCGATGGCGTTAAAGAGGTTCATTTTACGTAGAGAAAAGCCGAGAAATATCTACTCGGATAATGGCACCTAATTTTTTGGTGCATCTAATGATCTTTCTAGGTTTCTTAAGGCGAGTTGTGATTCGCTGTCCGAGGAGATGGCTAAGGAAAGAATTAACTTTCACTTTATTCCTGCATATTCTCCTCATTTCGCTGGCCTTGCGGAAGCTGGTATTAAATGAACCAAGCGTCACTTAGTCAGAGTGCTGGACCTTTGTAACCTTACCTACGAAGAGCTATACACCATAATGGTTCAGGTTGAAGCCATTTTGAACTCCAGACCACTGACGCCGTTATCATCGAACCCAGAGGATCTGACGCCGCTCACTCCCAGACACTTTTTGATTGGACGTCCTATGACATGGCTTCCGTCACCTGATTATTGAGACCAGTCCATAAATTCTCTGCCTCGATTTGAGCGTATTGAGCTACTCCGACAGCACTTTTGGAGCAGATGGAGTAAAGAATACATATCGGAGCTCCAACTTCGCATGAAATGGCGAGAATGTAAGGGCTCCTTGAAGCTTAATTCTTTGGTCATGTCAAAAAAAGACAACCTCCCCCCACTCAAGTGGAAAATGGGTTGGATCGTTGCTACGTATCCATGGACAGCCGGAGTAGTCAGAGTTGCAGACGTCAAGACTTCTAGTGGTCTGTTACGCAGATCATTCAGCAAGATTTGTCAGTTGCCTATATATCCGGATTCTGAAGATTCTAAGTGGTTGAAAGGCAGGCTTTTAACGCACGGGGTATGTTCCCGCAAGCGCCTACAGAAGTTCTCATTGTTTAAAGTTGAGGCAACGTAGAGTGTGGCTAATCGTTTTTATTTCTAATGTTTGTCGGCCGGCTACCTACACATCTGTGATATTATTCAGAATAAATTTGCATGTTCACATCAAGCAACGTATGTTTTTATTATTCCCGTAATTATAGTTAAAAGGAACACTATAACAGCTAAGTAGGCTCTAAAAGTTAACAAGTAATAATCGACCAACTAATAAAATGTATTTGGAAAAACAAAAATTCCATAAAAAAAAACCATATAAAATAAATGGCGGTAGCTAGTTTTACGTGCATTATAACTTTGTAATGTTATTGTGAAAAGTAAAAAAATACATTTTATGATAAAAACTACATCAATGTAATACTACTATAACTTTACGCTTTGCTTTGCGGGGTAGAAAGGACCAAGTAGCACACAATCCCATTATTAAAAAGATTATCATGATTGTAAGTGGCTTCCCTATTTGAGTCAATAGTTTCTGAGATAATTTCGGTTATTACCGCAGAATTAACTTTGATAATCATGCTTAAAAAAATCTACTAAATGCTGTCTTATTATTTTTTGCGATCGATAAAATCTATTTAGTGCATGCGTACCCTAATATGTACCCCTAAAACGAAACCATTCAAGCTGTACGTGGTCCGACACGCACTTAGCCGGATTTTGTGGATTGCATAGAAGATGTTTGCTAAAAAGGATAAAATCGAGTATTTTTGGGAGAATTAGAGAAAATCTTGAAAATCTGTTGGCTCTTCGTGTCTGACAAAAAGTACAACAAAATAATATCCATCTTTAATAACCAAGATCAACTTACCCGCATCGTAAATGGCCTGATAGGTCTGCTCCAGAATTTTGCGTGACATCGGATCCATTTTGTTCCCAAGGTGGTAATGCACAGCGAAGAACTGGGCATCAAAGCGATCTAACTCGGGAGCTATACCAGAGGCTCGCGCCAGGTCGGGATGCTTGAAGTTCCATCTTAGGCTCTCCGAAGTTACTGGGTTTTCCTGTTGTTCCAAACAAAATGAGAATTTTTGGCAAGTTTTGCCTCGTCCAAACACAGAGTTGCACGTCGTTGTACAATTGATTCAAGTAATTAATGCAATTTTACTGTACATGCTAATTTATTGTACGTGCTGTTTATACCTACCGATACCAGTTTTGACAGGCAACTAATCTTGCCCGTATATATTATGGTATGCCACAGGCAATAAACTTGCAACGTTAAAATGGAGCCTGACTAACTAGTAATAAGTAGATACCTACTGTTAATTAAACGAAGTCACTCAAAAATCTTGGATATTTCTAATATACATAGTTGTTGGGGGGTACACAAGATGTTAGAAGATGCCAAATGAGTGATTTGTATCGATTATAATGAGTATTATTTTTTTATGAGTTGTGTTAAAAAAAGAAAACTGAAAAAATATAACAGTACAATATTTCAAAAATAAAAACTAGTAACAGATTTTATAGGAGCCTTAGTTGCTAGTTTTTTGCAAATGCCCTGGAACCCACACTAGGATTCCCTGAGTCGTGGGGTCAAATATTTTAGACGTGTAGCCATTCTAGATAACTGTCAAAGAATATCAGTTGTAATTCGAATGTATGGACAATAATTATAGTATTTAATTAATTATTATTAATATTTAATTTTGGTAAGAAATAAAGGGGTTTGAAGGTTTTGGCCCCAACATCAGCCGCCACTTTTGATTATTTTTTTCGAAATCCTGGTTCTCATTAAATGGCATATATTTGGATAGGGGACACTTATACAAACATAAAACGTGATCCTCTCCGACGATAAAACTCCCGTAACGGGACAGTGTCAAAAAACGACGCTGATGACAAGTGCTTCGTGGCGGGACACTTGTCACTGCCATTAGTTTTGAGTACAATATGACTATTAAAACTGCATGTATGCCGTTCTAACTTCTGCAATGGCTAGGGGAATAAACAAGGATGGCATTACGCCCACAGTTCAATATCCTAACACGCACTGACGACGGATATTACAAGTTTCTAAAGTCGAGTGTCAGTTGTGTTCTCGCGAGTGCGTCGTAGTGTCGTGAAAATGTTATGGTGATGTGATAAAGTGAATAATTAACAAAAACCTAGGATTATATCATGCACGGGTAAGTTTTTCAAAACAAAAAAACAGTTTTTCAGCCATAGATTGCATACTTCATAAAGATTTTGGACAGAAATAGCCATTTTATCAAGCACCGTTAGACATTTTTCGCGCCATTCCCGTACATTTGTCCTTGGTATGAATAATAAATACACTTAAATAGTAAACTGTCGTTAATATCAACAATAAGATACGTAACTACATACGTATTAAGCATTTAATTGATAAATTATCCATTAGATTTAGCGTAAAATTGAAATGAAAACAGTGACCCGGACAGGGACACCTTGTCAGTAGCGAAGTACAGGCGCGTGTTTGTACATACCGAAAAAAACAAAAGCGTTTTTGTCGTGAAATCAAAATAGTAAATACTTATTTCTTGTAAGTATGGTTTCGGTAATACTTAGTTCGTAAGACCATAAAATAACTATCAAAAGATTACGAGAAAATAGCTTTTGAATTTTGCGTAAGTGATAGGTATTTATGCAGGTGTCAGTACTTTGAACCTTACGAGTCCTGAAATATTGCTCGTTTTGGTTATTGATTTCTGAAATGTTTTTATTCGGCAGTATGCCTTTTTTTGTGTTTATCTATTTGTAAATATCATCAAATTGAAGAATGTTAATTCATATTTGAAATGCAAAAAAAAATACGCTGTGATCCAAAGTTTGAGAGCACCTTTTTTGCGCTTATTTTCAAGTGTTTCGTTTGATACTCGATACTCGTAAACAAAGCAATTCTAATGGCCAAAACTCCGGGACTGATAAGAAATAAGAACTAAACAATCGTATAATTTATTACTCCAAGCCCCTCGGAGTCGAGTGTTCTTAGAATTCAAACGTAAACAAACCCATTTTTTATCGGCTGCTGCGCTCGGCAAAATGACCACATGTTTTTGTAAAGCTTGTGGTACAAAAAAAACGGTTGAGATGGTATGTTTTTTTTATTGATTTGTGTAAAATAGTGTATCTACAAGTTAATAACATAAATATTTATTAAGTTTTCTTTTTTATTTTTATTTTATTTTATTTTTTGTGCAATAAACTGGGTAAAATCCCCTTACCCTGATTTCTAACTAGAATTGCTTAATATTACAAAGCGAAACTGAGCTAAAACTTTTTTAACGTGTTAGTTTATTTCCTAACGATTCTAACAACACAACTTTTAGCCATCTAACGAGAGTAACTTTCGAGATATCGTCGTTTTAATCAAGGGCGCAATTCTTCTGCGCTACCTGTCAGAAGTAGCTTGTCATATGCTAGATTCGCGCGTAATTAACGTTTGACAGTTGAGAGTATAACATCTTAGAGCGTCTCGTTTCTGAGATATACAAAGATAAAAATAACAATTTATTTATTTATTTTGTAGTACCTAACCATGTTGATTACGGCCGAACCCAGTAACCTATTTTCAGTAAAAGACAAGTTGATATTGATGATAGAAAATATCATTCTACCTGTCCTTGTATGTCGTCCCACAATCACCGATAAAGGCTATCTATCTAACGATAATAATAGATATGTATGGTTCTTATACTTTTTCCACCCGTTCGTTCCGTTACAACCAACAACAACTTTAAAAAACAATATGAGCCTTATTATAAAAACTTCTTTATTTCTTTATTCAAAATAAATAACCTAATCAAGTTATAATTTATATTAAATTAAAACTCTGTAAGTATACACAAGGTTTTACTCATTCATGTTAAGTACAAGATTTTACTGTATTTGGTGAACAAATAGTTACCGCTGGAGATTTTTGCAGCAGCAGGAGGAGAACAATTTGACATAAGATGAAAGACTACACGTTGTTAAGGTTACTTTTCTAGGATATATTTCGGTGAATAACTCCGAAACCTGACGCTTTAGGCTATTATGTTATATTATTTTTTTTGTTTGAATAAGTGTCCTCTAATATAAATTTCATTGTGCACCGTGTTATGAAAAAAAAAAAAAAATTGCGGCCAATGTTAGTGCCACCCTCCATACAAAAATCTTCAAACCCTTTTCCCTGAATTTACCTGATTTCTCTTTTTCTTTCACAGATCTATTCTTCATCTAAATCAAACGTACCTTGTTGTAAAGGATGTCGGAAAGTTCCTTAACATTGTGTGACTGAGGGAAGAGGCCCGACATGCCAGTGATGACGATCTTTTCGCCATCTAGCGGTAGATCCTGTATAGCCGGATCAGTTGGTAACATATTGTCCTCCCCAGTCGACACGTGTTCCTGAGGTGTAGGCGCCATCGTGGATCACTGATGATTTTCTAGGAAAAAATAAAATGAGGATTTAACATAACTTATCATAACATTACGCATGTATTTCCCCGAAGGTTTAGGCAGGGGTGTACATAAGAACTATAGAGTACACCCACATTACGCTCGCTTACGCTTATTGCATTACGCACGTTAGGGTCGCTCCCTATTACATGGGAATTAAACATAACTGTATGTTTAATTCCCATGCAATAGGGGCGAGCCTATTGCCATCAACCGGGCACAAATCCAGACTCCGGGCTGCTATTGAGAAATACCTGATGGAAAAAGTCAATAACACTTTGCCCGCTTTGCCTCGTTATATTTACAAATAAACTGTCTTGTCAGTATCCTTACATTTATTATAAAAAAATACTCGAGTGTGTGAGTTTTTATTAGGGCGTTTAAATAACACATATCATCACGCCTATATTCCCCGAATGGTTGGGCAGAGTGCTTACTAATGCCCAACAGGGCGCTTATAAGCATTTATAACAATAATTAAGGGAAAGTGATGTTTGTTTGGCATGGATATTTATTATCTTTTTCGGGCTAGATTCTATTATAGGTTAATTTTATTACCTATTATGAAGGGCTTGTAATTTGATTATAAATAAAAGGATTGTGTGGTTTTATGAAACCACGGTAAAAGTGAAACTTTTTTTCACATTATAGACATTTAACTAAAAACGTCCTTCCTTTCGCTTTATCACACGCTGTTTTTCCTTAACCGATATCAGGAATGTCGAAGATAAACTCAGAAAGTATATAATAATATGAATTGGAAAAGTCACATTGGTACTTGCCCGGCTTCGAACCCCAACTCGTTGAAATGGAGGGAAGATTGTGCCCTCGAGTGGAAGTGGTGGCTTAGAAAATGTTTGGACAAATTAAATGTTTCTACTTACATGGAGCAGCTTCAAAATCCTGACAACCGTAATGAAGGAATTCCTTATAACTTCTGAAACAAGGTGCATATGCAACAGTTTTATTAACACTAGTAGTTGAATAATTTCACATAAAAACTTAATTCAAATACGTTTTGTTAGAAATACAATGATTCATTTGCATTAACACTTTGCGAGACACTGAACGCCAGACGTAATAATAAAAAAAAAAAAAAAACATTTCATTCAGGCAAAACCCATATTACATCAAACAAAATTTAACTAAACTGCAACACACAATAGAACAAAACCAATAGAATAAAAATAATGTCAATGCAATCAAAATAGGTACACATTACAAAGTTACACAGAATTCAAATAAAAATAAAATGTCAAAACTCAACCAAAACAAACGAATGAGCAATACGAATTACAGGGTCACAGAATCGAAATTTAAATGAAATGTCAAATTATACAGAATTAATGCTAAATTAAAAATTAATGATTTCATTAAACATTAACAACAATACAGGTCAGTGTCAATCGGATCAAGTGCCCCGGCTATACATGTCTGTCACAGCATTGTCGTATGTAGGGGCAGTCAAATCCCTCAGCGATCATTTTCAGGACAGTATTAGAGCTGGCCCGCACCCTGCGCACTAAGGACCCGCACCGCTTGCGAATGGTGGCGTGAAAACAGTCAGTGCGCGCTTCCGCAAACATGCCCGAGGCGCTGCAGAAGCGGGGGAGCCTCAACACTGCCCTGAATGCGTTGTTATACTGGACGTGGAGGGCGCTATAGCACGCTTGTGTGTAGCGAGCCCACAGGCTGCACGTGTACAGTGAGGTGCAATATGCCTTGAAAAGAGTGACCTTTACTTGATCAGAGCAGCGTGCAAACCTACAAACTAGCATATTCGCTCTTTTCGATAAGGCCCTCCGCTCCCGTTCGATGTCAGCATGGTCCTTGAAGTCAGCCGTGACTATATGCCCTAAGTATTTAAAATGGTCCACTCTGTCTAGGGAAACATCATTGAGAAACTGGCGGTACATTTTCCAGTGATTTAGCACCGCAGGCTCCAAAGACCATACATTGGCTCTTGTTAACATTATATTTGAGCCCATGCGCGCGCGCGTACTCCTCAGAGATCTGCACCAACTCCCTTAGGCCACAGATCGACGCGCTCAGCAGCACCATGTCGTCAGCATAACTAAGATTATTGACGCAGACACCGTCAACGTGGCACCCGACATGACCACTGCTAAGCGCAACGACCAGCGCATCCATGTAGAGGTTGAACAGGGTTGGCGAGGTCAATCCACCCTGCCTCACTCCACACTCAAGCTGATACGGTTCCGACATTGCCCGAGCCCATCTGACGCTGTTGACCTGATTCGTATACCAATACTTGAAGATAGTCACAAGTTCCCGCGGCAGGTTAATACTGTCCAATTTATCCCAAAGAATATCATACGCAAACAGGTCGAAGGCCCCAGACAAGTCGAGGAAACACGCGTATACAGGGTAATAACAATAAAACTTCTGTTGTGTCTCGTTCAGTGTCCTTCAATGGGTTAAACAAGGGTGAAGTGGGATAAATAAGTATAATTCAATTAATTGAACTTTGAATTACCTACAATAATTTAATTGCAAACTTGTATGTTTACTTTACAATATATTCATTAATCTTAGAACTAGTAAAAAAATAAACTTCTTTAACTTCCAAAACAAAAACACTAAACAGGTGGTTTTAAATGTTTGATGCCTCGTTTTACCACTGAATTCTGATTCGAAAGATATTTTGCACTTTTCAGTGTTTTGTTTTTGAAAGTCAGTTTGTTCTTTTGTTAAAAAGGTTTTTACTTTTACTTGCAAGTAAAATAAACTTGGTCCTATACATGGATACTTGTAATTTGACGTATTCCTTAGCATGACGCTTTCTTTTTCTACGAAGAATAGACACTGCTCATAAACTAAGTGACATTTCGTTTCTCCATTTTTAACATCGCACTGTAGAAAACCTTCTACAATCAGTCTTATTGTCTTTTGTTTCTAACGATCTTTGTCTAGGTCCTTTTTTATGTAGACTATTTCAAAAGAAAGTTTTCTATTCAAAATCCCACACTGTCAAAATTAACCTGCCTGCAAAACTAACCCTTTGAATGAATACAGGCGTGATGTTATGAAGAAATCCCATTTCTGCATCTTTTTCGCGTATCTGTACTTTCGTGCAAGTGGATTCGCGCAAGTATCTTTCGCGCAAGTGTCTTTCGCGCAAATGTCCGTCAGCGCAAAATTCCATTTGCGCAAAAGTCCATTCTCGGAAATGTATTTTCGCACAAGCGGGTGCGCGCAAGTGTCTTCGCGCAAGTGTCTTTCGTGGAAATGTCTTTTGCGAAAATGTCCTAGAGCCCATAACGAGGTCTCTCCGTGCCTCGGGAAGCACGTTAAGCCGTCGGTCCTGGCTGTCATTCATAGATCTTTGACAGTGGTTATGGGTACTCAGTAGCTCAAGAGTCTAAGGACCACCTTACCAGGAGGTATCGTGTTACCCAGTTACTGAGTTGTGAAGGTCAGTCACTCCGGTTAGGCAGAAAGCCGACCCCAACATAGTTGGGAAAAGGCTAAGAAGATTCATTGATGTGTCTAACATTGAATATTTAATTAATTTGGAGTAATTCATCAACTCGTCCTACATGCCTACGGCCCATTTAGGACGACATGCAGAAAATCTAAATAAATAATATTTTCATTCTGCAACTCGTCCCACGTTACTATCAAAATTAGAAAAGGTACAATCATTAGCAGAGTGTCAGTGTGGAAATAATAATAATAAAAAAAAATGTTATAAAATATTTAATCATCACAACATTGTCACTTAGAAACAGAGAAGATTAAATCATCACAAAGACACCAATTAACACAAAAGGTAATAATGAACATTCATAAATGTACGTATAATAATAAACCTAAAATTATAAAACAATAAGCAATCGTCCAATGAAACTATATGCTGCATAGCCTAAACGGAGCCTCTCGGCGGGTTGACCTTAGCATGAATTTGGACAAGACGAAAATCATGTACAATTCGCACGTCTTGTCGAGTCCAATCCACATCGAAGGGTCGCTTCTTGAAGTTGTGAAGGAGTATGTCTACCTAGGGCAAGTCATCCAGCTTGGTAGACACAACTTTGAGAAAGAAGCCGACATAAGGATCCGGTTGGGTTGGCCAGCGTTTGGATAACTTCGTCAGTCTTCTCGTCACCAATCCCGCAATGTTTGAAGACTAAGGTCTTCAACCAGTGCGTCCTGCCGGTTATAACATGCGGTGCCGAAACGTGGCCACTGACAGTCGGGCTGGTCCACAAATGTAAGGTTGCTCAGCGCGGTATGCAGCGGGCTATGCTCGGGGTTTCTTTGAAGGATAAAATCAGAAACGAAGTTATCCGGAAAAGAACCAGAGTTACCGACATAGCTTGCAGAGTCAGCATTTTGAAGTGGCAGTGGACTGGCCATGTTTGTCGTAGGACCGATGTCCGGTGGAGCAGACGAGTCATAGAGTGTCGTCCGCGTATTGGCAAGCGTAGTGTGCGACGCCCCCCAGCTAGATGGACCGACGACCTCAAAATGGTGGTTAGGACAGACTGGATGCGGAAGGCGGAGGACCGGGTCTTGTGGCGTAGCATGGGAGAGGCCTATGTCCAGCAGTGGACTGCGATAGGCTGAGTTGATTGATTGAAGCAATTATAAATAAAATAATCAACAATTTTAAAAGATTTAACAATTATATTATGACTGAAATATCTTGTCTTACTAACCGTACCAAACGTTGATAAAGTTTAAAGTTCCACACAAAATAGTTTAGAAAAAACTAAAAAAATACGCTTTTATAGAAAATCCAACTAAAAAATAGAAAATAAATTTTAATAAATTATTTCTTACACAATTTTTTTGAAATCAAATTTATTAAAAAAAAAAACTTAGTTGAATTTTCTATAAAAGCGTATTTTTTTGTTTTTTTAAACTTATTTATTTTTCATTTTTTAGTGATTATTTAGCAATAGCTTTATGATATTTACATCTCTATTAAGTATTGCATAGAAGAGCGGTGTTTCACCTAGACGGTCTCTGCAATTATCATATATGCTTCTTTATTTATTAATAAATTAATAATTTTACGCTGATGATGACGGCAGACTATGTGTAGCATGCAATAGTTAAAATCGTTACTTAAAACAGTGTTGGGATTAGCTCCCTATTTTAACAGCTCTTCCACAATATTAACAAAGCCTACTTCAACCGCTGTACGTAATAATATCTTTTTATTGACATGTTGATGTTCAATTATAATACCATATTTAAAAAGCATCGCTATCACTTTTTTTGGATTCATATTTATTATAAAAGTCAATGGTATCAAATATGTCATTATTATTTTGACACTTTAGATTAGGACAGCATTTAGCATTTAAAACAAATTTTGATACTGTACGAGTATTAACGAATGGCGAAGCCGATTTCAACGTGAGAAATAATTGTAATGTTACGCCACTAAGACTCGCTATTCATATTGGTAACTTTGAAATTTTTGAAATAATATAAATTATTATTTCAAAAATGTCCTTCTATCAGTGTGTATGTTAGAGTATTTTCATGGCAAGTATTAGGACGTGTGAGAATGTTGGCTAAGTTTGAGGATCGAGCGTATGTTAGTGAGTCTGAGTATTTTCATAGAAAGTATTGGGTCGAGTATGATTAGTGAGTAAGTTTGGGGTTCCTAGGGGTCCGGGAGCAATCTCGGTGAACGAAGTGTGGCGTAGATAAAATAAAATTGTGTCCCATCTATCGTTAATTTATCACAAAGAAAAACCTACGTTACCTACATTGTCGACATATAAAAGAAATTTTATATCAAATGTAAAAAAAACTTCATAGTAATTACATCAATTTACTATTAAAGTAGATTCTGAATAATTATTGGCTGCAGTCGAAATAAAATCGATAAATATTGTTTTATATCAGAACTCTTGAAACGTACGAAATTACCTAACTTTTCTGACGAGTAGTCATAATTATGTTTGTCTCAATAAATAGGTCATGTATGTCTCTAAATGTAGCTCATTTTTTTTTTTCATTACAATAATTTACTACTAAAGTGAGTTTGATTTTCATTACATTAATTTACTACTAAAAGAGTTTAAATATATATTAGCTGCTTTTAGAATATACAATATGTAACAAAAACCCTGTTGTTCCTTCTACCTACGTTTTAAGAATCGGTATACATACGTAATAAAGGAAGTCATTTATAAAAACTGTTCAACAAAAATAATTAAAATAAATATTTAATTATTAATACTTGTAATGTTTAACTGATTTATTACCTCTGCAATTCTGCATGAAGCGATGACGCGAAACCAAAAATAGGTACAACAATCCCGCCAATCTCTTTGATCGGTGCCGCCGCGCCGCGGCTTTGCCGCCGCTATCTACCTATTTTTCTACACAAGTTCATGACCTTGTCAGCTGTTGTTTATCAGTATCACTTTAACGAAAGAATCTTTGAAAATGTGGGTTTACGATGCTGAAAGTGACTTGGTTTAATAGCATGCGGGTCTGTGAACGACCACACGTGCTCATTGTGCGAATTAAATACACCTGTTCTGACAAATGTGCACTCGTCGTCGGTGAACAGTATTCATCACCAGAAATCACTCTCTTGTTCGATCTTGTCGAGTACCCATCTACTGTATTCTATTCTTGGCTCGTAGTCGGAGGGAAGTAGTGATTGGACGCGACGATAGTGAAATGGGTGCTGGCCATCTTCTTTAGTTTGAGTACCTACTCTCCAAACGCGCATATGGTTTACTCCGAGTTCGTGTCCCACTGAGCGCGTACTTCGCGTTGGATCGTGGTCAAACAAGTTGCTCCTCGATGTCACTGTCTCGAGTCATTGGTCTGCCTGCGTCAGCTCGATGTTGGTCTCGTCCGTGCACACCGCCGGTATCGTACATACGCATGTGCAAATGTTGGAATGCCATCGCCGAAGGTACTGGTAGACTCGCAAAAAGTTCTTCGTAGAGCCTGCGTGCTTCTGCATAATTGCAGTCACATTTCCCAAGACACATCAACATATTAAAATATTCTACGTTAGAATAAGACATGGTTAACGTTTACGTAAACAAAACACAAGTCACTCACTACGTAGGTCAACAATTATAACATTCGTTCGGAAGTAATCTGCGCGGGAGACTAAAGGAAGTGATTCGCAGGGCGGCGGGTGGCGGGGTAAAGGGGTAGGTAAGCACGTGGTACAGACGTGGGGCCCGTACGCCGCGGTAGTTATTGGCGGCATCTTCTGACGCATCAAAGAAAGCCGCCGCCGAGCCCGTAGGCTATTTAGCGAAATAAAAATGTACTTGTAAAATCAGATACTCTAAACATTTTTTTGAATGTGTCGATTTTAATAGTTTTTTGTTTTTGACCTCTCGACTAGCCAATTCTTAATTTTTTTAAATTATAATTTCATCAATGTTGTGCTTGTAGTTAAATGTATACGTCCCTAAAAGGAACAACAGGGTTTTTGTTACATATTGTATACTCGATATAGCGAGTTGACGAACTATAGTACACAATATTTTCGATATCCTACTATGAAAATCAATGATTTTCAATAAAATTGAGCCGTCATTGATGTTTATTCTAAGTCTGTAACTTATCCGATAAATGGGTAAATTGAGTGCCTACTTCCTTGGATGAGATAGCCTGTTCTCAGGTTCCCTCTCCGAAAATGTTATCTCAATCACAGTCGGTAACTTATCCGAGAAATAGGTGATCGGCGCGCCAAGTAGTTTCCTTTATTGGTCTTGACGCAGACACTCCGGGTATCAGGAAAACAAAAATTCGCTAATCCTGATTATCCTAGTAAGGATAACGGGTCAAACTGTTTAAAATATTGAATTGTCATCGGTCCTTAATAAGTATGCCAAATTTCGAGTTAATCCGACGTTTTGAAGGGGGTCAAAATCATGTTCGAAGATTCCGTTACATACTAACATACGTATGAAGCTAATAAAAGCGTATTTAAAAAGCGTATTAAAAAGAAACGTGGGACGAGTTGCAGATTGAAAATATTATTTATTTTGATTTTCTGCAAGTGATCCTAAATGGGCCGTAGGCTTGTAGGACGAGTTGATAACTTACTCTTAATTTGTACGCTAGCAATATAACAGTGTTTACCTATGCTCTCATATAAACAATGATTATGATAACGATTTCATAAAAGACATGAGTAAAAGAAGTTGTGATGTACATATTAATTTCCGTTGGCTAATCTATTATTTATGTATTATGTTACAAAGACTTCATAATATGCATTTAAAGTGTCACGAGTTTTTTAATTGTTAAATAATTTAAATCAGTTAAGAGTACCAACTAAGTATATACTTGTAAGGTATTATGTTATTTATTTAATTATTGTGAATGTAAGGACTATGTAGGTCATTGCTTTTTTTCTAAGTTTGTTTTAATCATGATCTGGCCCTTTGAGTAATTTATGCGGTCAATCGTTGAGCTCCTTATGTTATGAGTTGAGTTGCACGATTACTGACAAATCCGTGCACTGACTGGACAGGTCCACTCAATGTGTGTGGTTATTTCTTCAAAAGACCATTTCAGACACAAACACATTCTAAATACATGGTATTCACATGATCTGACCACGATTATGCCTAGACTTTAAAAGAGGCTGTCACCTCTGAGTTTGCTTCGGCCTTTCTTCTCAGAGTAGTCGGCTAAGAAACGCCGACCTCACCTAGTTTGAAAAATATGATTGACGTGTAAAAGTGCATGTACACACGGCTACACATCAAGTTAGACACCCTATATACCTATAACCACGCTATCACCAATACAGAGAATTGTAGGAAAGGGATTGAGTATCGTGGCATCGGCCAATTGCAGCATTTGCTACGTTGCGCCTACGCACACAGATGGACTTTTATTGCCACGATATTTTGCTACAATAGTTTCGCTCGTGTTCAGTGTTCTGTTCTATGCCAGTCAGTTCCCGATATCAATCGTCGATGTAAAATCACGTTGATGTATTAATTGCTTCGTTGTGTCGTAAAGAAGGGAAAAACAGTTTAAAATTTATGATAAATATTATTGTTTAGGCAGTTTAGGTTGTTTTTGCTTGACGGATTGGTTATTAACAGAAACAACGTCATTTTTGTACGCTCTGTATATTGACACTAAAAAATCAACTCCTTCGAATGTGTGGACTGTATTAATAAATCATTAGCTATAACTAGGTAGGTACACACGAATACATTGGTCGGTATGCACCCAACATCTTAGAATCATTTGGAAAATTATGATTATTTAGGTTAAAAATGAAGAAATAAATGTTTCAGTGATTTTATAAAACCAACGGCGGTAAAAAAGGGACTGAAAGTTTTTTTGAAAATCCGTCGTTTTGAAGTTATTATAAGTATTTTATTTTATATTTTAGTTAGTATAAGTTAAGTATAAAAGTTCATATTTAGCTTATTGGTTGAAAATAAAAAAAATAGGAATATGTTCCAGTGTCTTTGTAATATCAACCCATAAGGTGGTAAAATAGGGGTTTAAAGTTTGTATGAAAATCCGAAATAAAGTAGATTTCTGAATTACACGCGTGCTAACCGTGGGGAAAAGCTAGAAATCTCTATATAGTATAAAACTAACTCGCTTCCCGCCGTCTGTATGCTTAGATCTTTTGAACTACGCGGATTTTAATGCGATTTTCATCAATAGACAGAGTTATTCAAGAGAAAGGTTTATATGTATAATAACATAATGCATAACATAACATCACGGCTGTATTCCCAGAAGGATTAGGCAGAGGTATACCTATAGCACACCCACATTTCGCCAGTTATGTTTAAGTCCCATGTAATAGGGGGCGAGCCTATTGCCATCAACCGGGCACAAATCCAGACTCCGGGCTGCTACCGAGAAATTCCAGATGGGAAAACCCAATAACACTTTGCCCGACCCGGGAATCGAACCCAGGACCTCATGCTCAGCAGTAGCGCTTGCGACCACTAGACCAACGCATATTATAGTAGAGCATAGCCGAGAATTTCAAAGATTTGTAATGTGAAGTCGTAAAAGATATATTTTTGTGCGCTTATATTGCGTACGCTGGCTAAATCTCAAAAGATAAATCAAAATAATATACTACGAAATGTATATCTTACAAAGATCTAAAAGCCCTCAATGGTATATGCCTATCTCCTAAGGATAACCCACCGTAATCAGCTTTATCTTTACATACTACAAAAAAAAATGGGTTATTTTCGAAGCTATTTGAAACAATTCAGTATTATTACTTATCCAATTAAATACGTTAGATACGTTGTGCATTTATTGTATCAGAGATTTAAAATTCGGGAGCAGATCGGCCGTCAGGCCGTACGTCCGTCCCGGGTGGAAGAGGCAGGCGGCGCGCGGCGGCGCGGCGGGTGCATATAAATCAATCGATCGAGTCACTTTCAGCATAAAATTGGTGAGTATATGCTGAAAGTGGCTTGATTGCTACCTTTATTTATGTATTTAATAACAGAATATTATTAATCACTCCACACTGACACCACATTAGATATCTATATTGCACCCGTGCAAAGCCGGAGCGGGTCGCTAGTATGTAATAATTGATAATAATACCTAATGGCTGTCTTGGTACACACTCATAGGCGCAGCGCAAATCGAAAAACTGATAGTGGTGTTGTACCTAAAGTGAAAGCAATCTTAGCCATAATTTTTTAGTATATTTAACAGTTATTTATATTATTTTTATTTGTATTTTATGTTATCTGATGATGATTCTTTTACTCTGCCATTGATTCCTCTTGCACATCCGCTAATGCAAGTTTTGGCTCCTCGACTGAGACCCTAGGTGACTTTGTCCGTCGGAGTTTTAGTCAACAGAAAGGTCATTTGTTTAATGTCTGCCATATAAAAGCGCAAAGTGTGTCAAGTCACTACAGTGATCTGTTGGACACCTTTTCGGACGCCAATGTTCATGCCGTTCTGGTTTCTGAGAGTTGGCTCAATCCTCATCTTCTCTCCACCACCTACTCTCTTCCAGGTTTCACTCTTATACGCAATGATAGAATTGGTAAGGGAGCAGGTGGTGTAGCTATCTATCTTCGTAGAAATTTCCCTTTCAAAATCATTGCCTCATCTCCCTCACAATACCATGCTTCTGCTGAGTACCTCTTTTTGGAGATCTATGTCAAAGGCTTCAAGACTCTAGTTGGTGTTGTCTATTCGCCACACACCGTTGACTATTTCTCCAAACTTAAATTGGCGCTGGAATCCGTAGGGTCAGAGTATGCACACTGCGTCATCATGGGCGATTTCAACACTGACCTTGCTCGCCACACCCCTCGATCCTGTAAACTCCTTAACATCATCGAGTCTGTTAATCTCCATGTACTTTCATTGCAACCTACCCGTTTCAATATCTCAGGCGATGAAACCTGGCTTGACTAAATCCTTACATCCACTCCCTTTCTTGTTTCCTCTCATGGTCAATGTCCTGCTCCTGGTTTTTTCTATCATGACCTTGTTTTCCTCTCGTATGTCTTAAAACCGCCAAAACCTGTCCCAAAAGTTTTGCACATGCGATGTTTTGCGCGCATGGACATGGAGAAGCTCCGTCAGGATGCGTCAGACCTCAGTTATGGAACACCTGGCAGCAGCGGCAGCTGTAGACGAATAACTGCATATTTTCGATCGGACAGTCCTTGCTCTCTACGACAAACACGCTCCTGTTAAGACTACGAAACTTTGGCATCCTCCTGCTCTTTGGATGACGACAGGTGTTCAAATGACGATGAGGCGCAGGGATCGGGCCTTTCGTAAATTTAAAAAGGATTGCAGTGAAGAAAATCGGAACTTTTTCAAAGCTGCTAGAAATCGGTGTAATCAGATAATACGCGACGCAAAACACCGCCATATTCTCGAGAAAATATCTTCTTCTTCACCTGCTGATTTCTAAAAGTTCCTTGGTACTCTCGGTATCGGTAGACCACGTCATGTAGATTTTCCTAATAAGATTGGTCTTGATGATATCAACCGTCACTTCACAACCACTTGCCATTTTGATTCCCAAATGTTATCGCAGACGGTCGATTTCATTACTGGCCTAGCTAGTCCCATCATAGAACCATTTCACTTCTCTCCGGTCACCTTGGACGAAATTAAATAGATCATGATGTCTATAAAATCCAAGGCTGTGGGCCATGACGGCATCAGTCGCAATATGGTCGTTTGGGTCCTCGATATTCTTCTCCCTCCGATTACTCATATCATCAACTTTTCTCTCCATTCCGGACAATTCCCATCCCTGGGGCGTGTGGCCTATGTCCGCCCACTCCCTAAAATTTCAAATCCCTCCCTATCCAGCCATTTTCGATCTATTTCTATTCTCCCATTCCTGTCTAAAGTGCTTGAGGCCTGTGTACACAAGCAGTTTTCTGGGTTTGTTCACCAGAACAACCTTGTTAGCGCTTTTCAGTCAGGATTCAGCCCGGGGACAGTACAACCTCCACTCTCCTTAAAGTGACTGGTGATATTAGAGAAGCGATGGAGGATACCAAGATTACCGTTTTGGTATTAATTGATTTCTGCAATGCTTTTAACGCTGTCAGCCATGATATTCTCCTTTCTACCCTCTCTCATCTTATAGTTTCACCCGAGGCCCTGGAATGGTTCTCTTCTATCTTCGGGAACGGCAGCAGTCAGTTCGCGTTGATGAGAGCTCATCGAGTTGGTGCGACATGGATGCTGGTGTTCCACAAGGTGGTATTCTTTCTTCATTGTTATTCTCCATTTCCATCAATTTTATAACTCACTGTCTTCGGTGTTCGTGTACGCTATAGCTGATGTAAACTGAGACTTAGCTGCTATCAAGAAGTGTAGAAGTTTTGGGGTATCAGTAAACCCTTTTAAGTGTCAGGCCATTGTAATTGGAAGCCCGCGCGCGATGGGTAGGGTGGCGCTTAGCTCTCTTCCTCCTCTTATTTTTAATGGTACCATCATACCTATTACCCCTACGGTGAAAGATCTCGGTTTACATCTTGACTCAACGCTTAGCTGGCAGCACCAGGTTTCTAATGTTAGTCAAAGGGTCAATGGTACTCTGCGATCCCTGTATCGTTTGAAAAACTTTTTGCCCACTAAGACCAAAACTATGCTTGTGCAGAATTTGATTTTCCCTATCATTGACTATGGTGATGTGTGTTACTTTGACTTGAATGCGGTTTTGCTGGATAAGCTCGACAGACTGCTCAACAATGGTATCCGGTTCATATTCAACCTCAGGAAATATGACCATGTGTCGAAATACAGGACTGAGCTCAAATGGATGTCCATCCGACAAAGGAGAAGTTTGCTCGCTTTGACCACGCTTTTCTCGTCTCTCAACTCTCCCACCCCTCCCTCTTATCTTATGTCTCACTTTCACAATATCTATGTTCTTCACACGCTAAGAATCTGCGTTCTTCCAAGAATCTTCTCCTTCTCTGTCCTTCTCATACTTCTGATTTTGTTCATTCTTCCTTTCATATTTAGTCCATTCTTCTCTGGAATGCGCTTCCTCTTGATATCAGGACGGCTACCAGTGTTTACGCATTTAAGCGGAAATTGCAGAGTTATTTTCAAAATAAATAGCGTAGAGTCATCTCAATTACCTCCTTCCCTTTTTGAGTATATACGAGTAAATAGTATATGTATAATGTAGGTACATATTATAGTAAGTATGTATGTATGTGTATTACCTATAAGTTTATATTCTGTTTACCTATTTTATTTATAAATACGTATGTTATCTTTTTATATTTTTATTAGTAACGTCTCTTATACAGAGCACCTGCCATCTTATCTCTTCACCACCCTTGGTTGACTGCTAGAGAATGCCTAAGGCATTAAGCCCGCCTTTGTATACTTTTGTGTGCGAGAAGTTTTAATAAATAAATAAAAACAACAACCCATATTAATATAACTGAACGCAACGAGCTCAGCGTGTTTACGAAATTATAAAAATTATACGCATTTATAGGTGTAGTATAGTAAGAATAGAGCCCCGCATTACGCATGGTAGCGTCAATGGCACGTGCTACGCGCTCCCGCAGGTGATGTGCGTGAGTGAGACGAAATAACAAAAACATATCGAACCCTCTCGCACAATGCAGCGTTCAACTTCTAATAGTACAAAGTCCAAACAGTCTAGGTTGATGTGTAGCGGTGTGTACAAATATACTTATAGAAATACAATCTTTTATCATTTATCAGTTACTTAATATTTAAATTGATCTGCAGTGCTAGTCTGTAACAATCTCACCGTGAACACTTAGGTGGAGTGAGCTGTCAGTGCCATCCCACTGATGCTAGGGATTGACCAAGCATAACATTTACAGTCATAATCGAGATTTTAATAATATTTTATAAGCTAATTCTATTGATCATTTTATATTAAGTAGGTAGGTACTTATTTCAAAGCTAGTATTTAAGTGTCTAAACATTAGGTACTATTTTGGGGGGTTTTAAAATAAAAAAGTACTTAAAAGAGAAATTCGGTGAGAAACTCAATGTTGTTTTTTTTTGCCTAGATTAGGCGCCTGAGGCGCGAGCGCGGCACGCACGTACAATAAACAAAATATAACACACGTTTAAGATAGCTACTAAAGAAAATGCGCATCGACATTGTGTGTTATTTTACTATGAACCCATTGTTGAATGATTATGTAAGTAAACGCAATGCCATGACCCAATCCCGATGTGGTTTGAAGAAGCGATTGTGGATCGAGTCGAGTAAAGCCTGTGCGACGTTGTATAACGTTGTTATTACCCCAAATCTATTCAATTCAAGAGTTCAACTGACACTCGCGGATCGCGCTCGCTTCATCTAGTCGAGGTACGGCTACGGCAATGGGTGAAGTAATAAGATCACGCCGCGCTTGCGCGTTAGGCACTGTCGTTATCAAATTGAGTTTATTTTTAGACTTTTTTTATTAAGTATGAACCTTATTGTCAGCCGATGACTTAAATGCAATCCGATACCTAGCGTGATGAGATGCGCTACTACCTATAAGTACGATTTATGTAATTAATTATGTGTACATAACCAGTCGTTGCCAATAATAGGTACAAGAATATTCATCAAAAATGATCATCATCAATACCTACCTACCTACTATGACAATATTGAGCAGCTACACTTTACTGCTCGTTGCGCAGCGCACCGCGCCGAAGTGGTGTCGCTATGGCAACCACCGCGTGATTTCTATATAAAACGGGAATCAAGTGGTGTCAGTAAAAAAGTAGGTTCAGTGCCTACCTATATTTTGTTTACAATAATTATACAATTTCCTATAATAACTAAGTACTTACCAACCACTTAAGTAACTTGCAACCCATCACACACGCGCAGTAAGAACCTTATGAAAATGCAATACCTACCAATGTATGTTAAGTACAGCTGCCTAGGTAGGTAGGTACTACAAAGCATCTTCTCGTAGTCTGAGCATAGGTAGGTACCTACTTACCTACATAGTTTGATAACAGGAACCTATTCTCAGCAGATAGCGTGATGAGATGCGCTACTACCTATATGTACGATTGGTGTAATTATTAGGTACTAAATCATTAAATAAAAAAAGATGTGCGTGATTTACCTACATATCTGGTCGTTGCCAATAATAAAAGAATATTCATCAAATGGTCATCATCAATACCTACCTACTATGACAATATTCAACGGCTCAGCTGTGCCGAAATGGTGTCGCTATGGCAACTGCCGCGTGATTTCTATAGCTAACGGGAATCGGGTGATGTGAGCTGAGCACGCGACTGCGCAGAAGACACTGTCATTCTCATCAGTTTGTTTTTTTTTTACCGTCCGCTACCGAAGACCGTGTCCCTATGCCTTTTCGTATACGAGTTCCGAGACAGTAATTTTGTTAGTACCTAGGTACCTACTTGCCTACCGATTCATTTTAATGCTTTTAGATATTTGGTACTTACCTACATTTAAAAAGTAGGTTCAGTGCCTACCTATATTTTGTTTGCAATAATTATACAGATTTCCTTTATTAACTAAATACTTACCAACCACTTATATAACATGCAACACGCCACGCATGCGCAGTAAGAACCTTAAGGCGCGGGCCCACCGCGGCGCATGCTGTGCACGGGCACGCGGCGCATTTTAGCTGCGTGTATTAAGTTGTTTGACAACGTGGGTCTACGTTTCTAATGGAGTACCTACACGAAGACCCACGACTATGTATAGCGTGGCACGTCGCACGGAGAGGCTACACACGTGCCACTGCAATCCACGGACACGACTGAAAACTGCTCTGCGATAAGCGAGCTGTAGGTACATAGTCATGGGTCATAATCGTATATTCCAGTGGAAACGTAGACCCACGTCGACAGCGTTGAGCTATGTAACCGCCTATTAGAGCAAGCCACGCATGTATCAATGTCGTCAATTCATGTGTAGCCTCTCCGTGGGTTGCAGTGGACACAACCACATAAATTTTCTTACAAAGCGAAGCTTTTTACACGTGCGTAGCCTCTCCGTGCACCGCGGTGGGCCAGTGCCTTTATGAAAATGCAATACCTACCAATGTCTGTTAAGTACAGCTGCCTAGTAAAAAGCACATAGGTTTTTTTTTGAATACCCCCTCATCTAGATAAAACGCAGTATAAGATACAATCCCTATTAAGTACAACATAAATATTTAGGCTTAGCAATAATCTAGGTATGGGTGCTGTTAAGACACACACAAATTGCTTATCTCTTGCTATCAAGAAATTTAAATTATTTATTCATGTATTTGTTTCTTCCGATGATAAAATTCCCGAAACGGGTTAGTGTCAAAAAATGACGCTGATATCAAGCGGCCTGGAACGGGAACCTGGTCACTGCCATTAGTTTTGAGTACAATATGATAATTAAAACAGCATCTATGCCGTTCTAACTTCTGCAATGGCTAGGGGAATAAACAAGGATGGCATTACGCCCACAGTTCAATATCCTAACACGCACTGACGACGGATATTACAAGTTTCTAAAGTCGAGTGTCAGTTGTGTTCTCGCGAGTGCGTCGTAGTGTCGTGAAAATGTTATGGTGATGTGATAAAGTGAATAATTAACAAAAACCTAGGAATATATCATGCACGGGTAAGTAATAAACAGTTTTTCAGCCATAGATTGCATACTTCATAAAGATTTTGGACAGAAATAGCCATTTTATCAAGCACCGTTAGACATTTTTCGCGCCATTCCCGTACATTTGTCCTTGGTATAAATAATAAATAGACTTAAATAGTAAACTGTCGTTAATATCAATAATAAGATGCGTAACTACATACGTATTAAGCATTTAATTGATAAATTATCCATTAGATTTAGCGTAAAATTGAAATGAAAAACTGTGTCCCGGACAGGGACACCTGTGTCAGTGGAGAAGTACAGGCGCGTGTATAATACCTCTTACATACCGAAAAAAACAAAAGCATTTTTGTCGTGAAATCAAAATAGTAAATACTTATTTCTTGTTAGTATGGTTTCGGTAATACTTAGTTCGTAAGACCATAAAATAACTATCAAAAGATTACGAGAAAATAGCTTTTGAATTTTGCGTAAGTGATAGGTATTTATCCAGGTGTCAGTACTTTGTACCTTACGAGTCCTGAAATATTGCTCGTTTTGGTTATTGATTTCTGAAATGTTTTTATTCGGCAGTATGCCTTTTTTTGTGTTTATCTATTTGTAAATATCATCAAATTGTAGAATGTTAATTCATATTTGAAATAAATGCAAAAAAAATTACGCTGTGATCCAAAGTTTGAGAGCACCTTTTTTGCGCTTATTTTCAAGTGTTTCGTTTGATACTCGATACTCGTAAACAAAGCAATTCTAATGGCCAAAACTTCGGGACGGATAAGAATAAGAACTAAACAATCGTATTATTTATTACTCCAAGCCCCTCGGCGTCGAGTGTTCTTAGAATTCAAACGTAAACAAACCCATTTTTTATCGGCCGCTGCGCTCGGCAAAAGGACCACATGTTTTTGTAAAGCTTGTGGTATAAAAAAACGGTTGGGATGGTGTTTTTTTTATTGATTTGTGTAAAATAGTGTATCTACAAGTTAATAACATAAATATTTCTAATGATATAGGTAAGCAGCTGTTCATTTTTTCTATTCAATCTTTATGTATTTTACTTTATTAAGTGTTTAGTGTGTACATAAATAAATAAAATTTATTAATTTGAATCACATCAATAAGGTGGCTAATAATGGTTTTTTCTACTGAGCTTCTTCTGCAGCTTCTTGGGGTTCAACTTCTTGATGCTTTGAGGATCGTAGGGTCGTCTGATTTGTCGGCTGCAGTAGCTGCAAACCATGGTAATTATTTATCACTAAGTATTTGATTTAAGTACTTCATTCCTACACTCATTCTAGTATATTTTGTAAAATCAATTGAACCACTAAAATTGTCATTATCATCAGCTAATTTTGTACTTTTAATAAGTATAGCGGTATGATTTAATCTCAATACAATAAAAGATCAGCGTCTGACTCAATAAAATCAATCACATGTGCCATTATTATTCCTTTATTTTGAGTAAAATGAGTTGCTACATTTCTTAATTCCATGCTCCATGCCTGTCCATGTTCCAACTTATTTGCTCCCTATTATGTTTATCAAAAATAGTCTGTGAAATATTAATACAATATCTCAGACGGCCACGATTGACAGACAGCCAGGACTGATGAGATCAAATCATGTAGAGGTGGTGTTCCTTTATTGTCTTCAGTTTTTTTAGTACCTTGGCAACCGCAGGGTTGAATAGGTTCATCAGCTGAGAGATAGTATAATATATCAGATTAATAAAATTTACTTGCATATTTTTTTAACTTAACCTATGTTGTCCCACAGCTGGGCAAAGGTCTCCCCCATAATTTTCCTTTTGCTGTGCCTTACTCCGGCCAATCGGTCAGGAACGAGTCCAAATCGTCATGGCGGTAACAAATGGTATATCTTTAATTCTTTGTACGGCTTCTTGCCGAAAACGTTGGTATGGTGAACCTGTTGTACAGGATGCGCGATAGTAAAAAAAATATACTGTTTCAGTCAGTGTATTTTCGTTGCGGTTTGAGCTAACTCCTCGTTATCGCAAGATGGTGCATGTCATGACGTCATCTATGACGATTCACGGGACAACGTTATCGCGCTCACGCTAATTCGAAACAGGTGTAAGCACTGAGTGAATAACACTGTAATCGATTTGAGTGCGTAAGACTGAAATCGATTACAATGCAATTCGGAACGCACCAATAGGAATGTTACTATCTGTCAAATTTAGGCGGTTGTCTTTCGAAGCTTGTTTGTGACTTTTCCATGAAAAGTTTTGTTTTCTTGTTTTTTTGCTGGTCGAATAAAGTTTCCGTTGATTAATTTCCATTCATAGCTGCTCAGTGATTTTAAAGTGTATTATTTTGCATTGGCAGTGCAAGATGCAAGTGTTTTATCGAACATTGTTGTCTTACGAAACGATGAAAATGCAAACGTTTCCTGTTAGTGAGATCGGACGCAAAAAGTGGCTTCTGAGCATTAACAGTGATTAAGCGGGTCATTTGGTCGTCTTATGGGAGATCTTCTCAAGCTATGTGTGTGCAAGATACACTTTGAAAAGATACATCTATGAGAATTGAGAAGTATTGGCGCCAAGTTGGTCTTACCCTTCATTGTTTTCGGCCGAGGAAATTACCATAAGAATAGTCGCAAAAGTTTACAAAGGTCCGTACGTTATCAATAACTAAGTACCTGCTAATATTGTTTAATAAATATTTCAGTCCAATCCACTCAAGTTTCTTTGCCAGCATTGCTTTTTACTTATTTGAGCTTCTAAGAGTCTGTCCAACCATACCAGGTATGAGTTATTGGCAAATTAAATTTGGCTGTCTGACTTTTATAGGTATTTGTGTGATATTAGTAGTAATAATATTTTTTTTTCTATGTAATTGCCGGTTCACTTAAAATAGGAATGATAAAATTGTCATTTACTAGCATTTGGACCAGTCAAAATAATTATAATAAATCAAGTAATTCTTGTTATTATTCATTTACACTAGATAAGTTCATCTCATTATTATAATTTAAAGTAATATTTCCAATATATTTTCTGAAACTCAAACTTTTAACTCTTTAACAAAGTCCTTTTTTTTTCAATTAACTTTCCATAGTACTTACACCAAGTTTAATTCGAGTGACATTTGTACCAGCTCAACATGCTGATGAGAGAGGAGTTAGCTCAAACCCCAACGAAAAAACACTGACTGAAACAGTATTTTTTTACTATCGCGCATCCTGTAGAACAGCTTCACCATACCAACGTTTTCGGCAAGAAGCCGTACAAAGAATTAAAGATATACCATTTGTAACCGCCACGACGATTTGGACTCGTTTCTGACCGATTGGCCGGAGTAAGGCACGGCAAAAGGAAAATTATGGGGGAGACCTTTGCCCAACTGTGGGACAACATAGGTTAAGTACAAAAATATGCAAGTAAATTTTATTAATCTGATATATTATTCTATCTCTCAGCTGATGAACCTATTCAACCCTGCGGTTGCCAAGGTACTAAAGAAACTGAAGACAATAAAAGAACACCACCTCTACTTGATTTGATCTCATCAATTCTGGCTGTCTGTCAATGGTGGCCGTCTGAGGTATTGTATTAATATTTCACAGACTATTTTTGATAAACATAATAGGGAGCAAATAAGTTGGGATATGGACCGGCATGGAGCATGTAATTAAGAAATGTAGCAACTCATTGTACTCAAAATAAAGGATTAATAATGGCACATGTGATTGATTTTATTGAGTCAGACGCTGATCTTTTATTGTATTGAGATTAAATCAAACCGCTATACTTATTAAAAGTACAAAATTAGCTGCAGGTGATTCTGCGTGTGGTTCTGATGATAATGACAATTTTATACTAGGTGGTTCAATTGATTTTAATAAATATACTAGAATGAGTGTAGGAATGAAGTACTTAAATCAAATACTTAGTGATAAATAGTTACCATGGTTTGCAGCTACTGCAGCCGACACATCAGACGACCCTCCGATCCTCGAGGCATCAAGAAATTGAACCCCAAGAAGCTGAAGAAGAAGCTCAGTAGAAAAAAACATTATTAGCCAACTTTTTTTATGTGATTCAAATTAATAAATTTTATTTATTTATGTACGCACTAAACACTTAATAAAGTAAAATACATAAAGATTGTATAGAAAAAAGGAACAGCTGCTTACCTATATCATTAGAAATTTCTTCCAGCAGACCTGCGATAGGAGAGTTCGATGTGAAACAGGAAAACTTAAATTAGAGTATTAGCAACCTACACATACTTACTTTATTCTATCAGATTAAAGTAAACATGCTTATAATAATAATAATACAGACATAATATAGAAACAAATACATGAATAAATAATTTAAATTTCTTGATAGCAAGAGATAAGCAATTTGTGTGTGTCTTATCAGCACCCATACCTAGATTATTGATATGCCTAAATATGTATGTTGTACCTAATAGGGATTGTATCTTGTACTGCGTTTTATCTAGATGACGGGGTATTCAAAAAGAACCTATGTGCTTTTTACGTATTACGTAAACGAACAATACACCAATCACTGAATACTTGCCTATCACTATTTTATGAAGTTGCTCAATCTCACCTGTCAAGTAATATCCATTTGTTGTAAACTAAATGTAGGTACTAATTACTAAACAGACATTTAAAATGAATAAAAATGGTTTGAGTTGATATTAAAATACCTAACTAAAAGCATTGAAATAAATAGGTAAGTACATACTTATTTGCCTATAAACCCGAATACGTCAATGCTTGTAGAGATGACATTCAAAGGCTGAAAAATTGAAAAATAAACTCTAATGTGATGAGAATGACAGTGTCTTCTGCGCAGTCGCGTGCTCAGCTCACATCACCCGATTCTCGTAAGCTATAAAAATCACGCGGCGGTTGCCATAGCGACACCACTTCGACAAAGGTGCAGTAAAGTTTAACCTTTGAATATTGTCATAGTAGGTAGGTAGGTAGGTAGGTATTGATGATGATCATTTGATGAATATTCTTGTACCTATTATTGGCAACGACTAGTTATGTGCAATTAATTAATTACACAAATCGGACACGGTCTTCGGTAGCGGACGGTAAAAAAAAAACAATGTAACGAGAATGACTGTCTTCTGCGCAGTCGCGTGCTCAGCTCACATCACCCGATTCCCGTTACATAGAGAAATCACGCGGCGGTTGCCATAGCGACACCACTTCAGCGCAGTGCGCTGCGCAAGTTGCAGTAAAGTTTAATCGTTGAATATTGTCATAGTAGGTAGGTATTGAAGGTATTGATGATGATCATTTGATGAATATTCTTTTATTATTGGCAACGACTAGATAATGTAGGTAAACATTACGCACATCTTTTTTTTATTTCAATGATTTATTACCTAATTACACCAATCGTACATATAGGTAGAAGCGCATCTCATCACGCTATCGGCTGACAATAGGTTCACACTTAATGTTATCAAACTATGTAGGTAAGTAGGTGCCTACCTATGCTCACACTACGAGAAGATGCTTTGTAGAACCTACCTACCTAGGCAGCTGTACTTAACAGACATTGGTAGGTATTGCATTTTCATAAAGGCGCTGGCCCACCGCGGTGCACGGAGAGGCTACGCACGTGTAAAAAGCTTCGCTTTGTAAGAAAATGTATGTGGTTGTGTCCACTGCAACCCACGGAGAGGCTACGCATGAATTGACGTCATTGATACATGCGTGGCTTGCTCGAATAGGCGGTTACATAGCTCAACGCTGTCGACGTGGGTCTACGTTTCCACTGGAATATACGAATATGACTCATGACTATGTACCTACAGCTCGCTTATCGCAGAGCAGTTTTCAGTCGTGTCCGTGGATTGCAGTGGCACGTGTGTAGCCTCTCCGTGCACCATGCCACTCTATACATAGTCGTGGGTCTTCGTGTAAGTACTCCATTGGAAACGTAGACCCACGTTGTCAAACAACTTAATACACGCAGCTAAAATGCGCCGCGTGCCCGTGCACAGCATGCGCCGCGGTGGACCCGCGCCTTAAGGTTCTTACTGCGCATGCGTGGCGTGTTGCATGTTATATAAGTGGTTGGTAAGTACTTAGTTAATAAAGGAAATCTGTATAATTATTGCAAACAAAATATAGGTTGGCACTGAACCTATGTAGGTAAGTACAAAATATCTAAAAGCAATAAAATGAATCGGTAGGCAAGTAGGTACCTAGGTACTAATAAAATTACTGTCTCGGAACTCGAATACGAATAGGCATAGGGACGGCCTTCGGTAGCGGACGGTAAAAAAAAAAAACAATGTGATGAGAATGACAGTGTCTTCTGCGCAGTCGCGTGCTCAGCTCAAATCACCCGATTCCTGTTAGCTATAGAAATCACGCGGCGGTTGCCATAGCGACACCACTTCGGCAAGGTGCAGTAAAGTTGAGCCATTGAATATTGTCATAGTAGGTAGGTATTGAAGGTATTGATGATGATCATTTGATGAATATTCTTTTATTATTGGCAACGACTAGATATGTAGGTAAATCACGCACATCTTTTTTATTTTACTGATTTAGTACCTAATTACACCATTCGTACATATAGGTAGTAGCGCATCTCATCACGCTATCGGCTGAAATTATGATCATACTTAATGTTATCAAACTATGTAGGTAAGTAGGTACCTACCTATGCTCAGACTACGAGAAGATACTTTGTAGTAGGTACCTACCTAGGCAGCTGTACTTAACATACATTGGTAGGTATTGCATTTGCATAAGGTTCTTACTGCGCATGCGTGACGTATTGCATGTTTAATAAGTGGTTGGTAAGTACTTAGTTAATAAAGAAAATCTTTATAATTGATGCGGCGGCGTAAGCCTTGGGGGGGAAATCGAGATTTCTTTAGTGGACTGTATCAGGGGCGGTTCTGTGACACAAGTAGGTGGTTGGTGGTGTGGGAAATGAGAAATGGTACCTGCCTGGTTATGGCGGAGACACGTTGAGGAGTTTCCTTAGCCACGTGGCGGCGGCCTGGTCCAGGATATCACATACGGACGAGAATCTACACTTTCCACAACACACAGACACACACCTGCACTGTTCAATAACAATCCTCGTTCTTTGCGGTGAAAATATGAGTCCTTTTCGACTTTGGGTTTATTTGACCCTCAAGCGGCGGTGTCGATGAGATAACTAGCGGTTCTTCATGGCGACCGCGTAAGCGCCATTCCGAATCTTCCTTTTCGCTCTCGCTCAGGCATTATAAGGGTTGCGGAAGGGAGAGAGATAGCGGAAGTAAAGGATAGCGGAAGGAATCTTGTGTCACACAGATACTAATAACAGTTGCCAGTAATTAGGCATGAAATATAAACTTAGTAAGTTATGGCGTTAACAATAATTATTGCAAACGAAATATAGGTAGGCACTGAACCTACGTTTTAAATGTAGGTACAAAATATCTATAAGCATTAAAATGAATAGGTAGGCAAGTAGGTACCTAGGTATTAATAAAATTACTGTCTCGGAACTCGAATACGAACAGGATTACGGACATGGACTTCGGTAGCGGACAGTAAAAAAAAAAAAACAATGTGATGAGAATGACAGTGTCTTCTGCGCAGTCGCGTGCTAAGCTCACATCACCCGATTCCCGTTTCCTATAGAAATCACGCGGCGGTTGCCATAGCGACACCACTTCGGCGCGGTGCGCTGCGCAAGTTGCAGTAAAGTTTCACCGTTGAATATTGTCATAGTAGGGGCGGTAGGTAGGTATTGATGATGATCATTTGATGAATATTCTTGTACCTATTATTGCCAACGACTAGTTATGTACACATAATTATTTACACAAATCGTACTTATACGTAGTAGCGCATCTCATCACGCTAGGTATCGGATTGCATTTAAGTCATCGGCTGACAATAAGGTTCATACTTAATATAAAAAAGTAAATAAATAAACTCAATTTTATAACGACAGTGCCTAACGCGCAAGCGCGGCGTGACCTTATCACTTCACCCGATTGCCGTAGCCGTACCTCGACTAGATGAAGCGAGCGTGATCCGCGAGTGTCAGTAGAACTCTTGAAGTAAATAGATTTGGGTTAATAACAACGCTGAAGAACGTCGCACAGGCTTTACTCGACTCGATCCACAATCGCTTTTTCAAACCACATCGCGATTGGGTCATGCCATTGCGTTTACTTACCTAATCATTCAACAATGGGTTCATAATAAAATAACAAAAAATTTCGATGCGCATTTTCTTTAGTAGCTGTCATAAACGTGTTATATTTTATTTATTGTACGTGCGTGCCGCGCTCGCGTCTCAGGCGCCTAATCTAAGCAAAAAAAACAACATTGAGTTTCTCACCGAATTTCTGTTTTAAGTACTTTTTTATTTTAAAACCCCCCAAAATAGTACCTAATGTTTAGACACTTAAATACTAGCTTTGAAATAAGTACCTACTTAATTTAAAATGATTAGATTTAGCTTATAAAATATTATTAAAATCTCGATTATGATTGTAAATGTTAAGCTTGGTCAATCCCTAGCATCAGTGGGATGACACTGACAGCTCAGTCCATGCTCACTTCACTTAGGTGTTTACGGTGAGATTGTTACAGAATAGCACAGCTGGTAATGAACTAAAGTGGGTCTATCTGTTCAAGTACCTGTGGCATTATGTGACCGACGACCTTGGGGACCAGGTGGATATCGAGCGGGAACGTAGGGCGCTGCTAGTCCGATGTAACATGTTCGCACGAAGTTTTGCACGTTGTAGCGAGCAAGTTAAGATAACGCTTTTCCAAAACTTATTGTCAGGTGTTCTACACGTGGAGCGTATGGATCAATTATTATACTCAGCGGATTATCGGTGCCCTGCAGATCCAATATAATAATGGATTCAGAATGTTGACAGGGCTGCCCCGTTTCTGCAGTGCATCTGGTATGTTCACACATGCACACGTTTATGGCTTCCTAGCCATCATCAGACAGAAATCTGCCTCGCTGCTTTGCAGAGTGCGGGCGAGCTCCAACTCCATCCTAAAGACAGCAGGGAGGTATGACTCTCCACTGTTATATGATATTGTTTGTAGATGCATCTCGAACAATTATCTTGTTACTAAATATTAAGGTTTACTAACATAGATATACACCTCATCGAAGTTGAGAGGGCACAGCGTGCTATACTCAAGGTTGAGCAAGAGCAAGCATCGACGCCGGTGACCTGTTTCTTCTGTGGCGAGCCGGGTCACATCGCCACACGCTGTCCAAAAAAGAGACTGACTCCGGTGACGACGGTAGAAGCGAGTGAATATTTGCGAGCTGCAGATCTACTGTATAACGAATCTGGTGAGTCGTTTTAATTTTGTTTTGACTCCGGTACTGAGTATTTTCTGATCAACAGGCTTAGCACGAGCACAGTTTCATCGACGGAAGAATAGACAAAAATGACGTTTCGTGAAGACAGTACGACGGCAGCAAAGTAGAAAGAGTCACTGCACTTTTTACGAAATTCTGTAATTTATTCACGTTTCGTCTTTTATTTTGCTTATGTCTCGAGAATGGTGTGTCCTATCGCAAAAATAATGAAAAATTTGAAAACCCCTAGAACTCAACATGTAGGTAGTGGTTTTTCACGTTTTCCATACAAAAAGTGAAAATGTCAATTTTTCCATTCCATTTTTATACTTTGTGGCCGTCGAGTAAAAAGTATTCTACTGCCTTTACCATTGCGATTAAAAAATGAAATTGTCATCACTACCTTTGACATCTGTCTTCTGAAATAGCCGTGTCTTTTCTTTGAAGAAATAGACAGCGTCATGCTAAGCCAGCAGGGAAAGTTTAACTTGTAAGTTCCCTGGTAAACAACAGCAAAACGGTTACATTGTTAGGTATAGCCCAACCTTGTTTACGGTGGAGTTTCTTGCCCATTCTTCTCCGTGCGGGGCAGCCTTTTAGAGCGGGCAACTGGAGGCAATTTCTGTTTTCGTGTGAATTTTGACGTTCGGTGGTGCCTTTTGTGTGCCTGTTTTGGATGAATGATTTGATTTGACTTTTTGACGTTGAATGCAAGTTTTAAATATAGTCCTCAGCTATGTTAAAGAGATATTTGATGCAAGTTATTTCTGTATGTCGTCCTTGACTATTGTATTTCTACTGCAATTATTATGATTAGACAACGGGACTAACTTTCATTAGGATTCTCAGTTGCTGAAACATGTTTTATATTTAAGATTAAAATAGTCTGTTTGTGATGTAGGCTCTAAAGTAAATACCTTCGGTGATATTGATAGTGATATTCCCAATGTATAGAGAACAATCAACCTCTTTACTTAGTGATTACGCTGATTACTTTGTAGAAGGCACTCCATCGAGTAGAGTTAGTAAATCAGAGATTAGATTAGTTGACCCCAACCAGCCGATAGACTTGCATACCGATGCTTGCGCTGAAGGTTATGGTGCCGTAGTAATGCAAAAGATTAATGGTAAATTACATGTTATCGTATAGTCGCCGAACCTCCAGCGCTGAGTCAAGATATCACTCATATGAACTAGAGACGCTCGCAGTAGTGAATAGCATAAAACATTTTCGCCGTTACTTGCAAAGACGTAATTTAGTAGTAGTAGTGACTGATTGCAATGCAGTCAAGGCATCAAAGTCTAAAGTAGACTTTACCCCTCGTAGATGATAGTGTTTTCTTCAACCTTTTTAATTTGACATTTAGTACCGCAAGGGCAAAAATATGGGATATGTAGACTTCTTATCACGAAAGCCTCTACCAGAGACCACAAAGTAAGCTAGTAAAAAAACAATTGAGCAGAAAAGAGTCTATTTGACAGAAATATCAGATAACTGGTTACAAGCAGAGCAACAAAAAGATGAGTACATGAATTCCATTATTGTAAAAATCCGGTCTAGTGAACTTACTGATGAGACGGTTAAAACTTATGAAATGAGTAGGGGTGTGTTGCATCGAAAGATAAAGCGTAACAAAAGGAGTGTGGTTGCCTGTGGTGCCGAGTGCTTTTCAATGGGCTCTTTTTAATCATGTTCATGAGAGTGTCATGTACTTAGGGTGTTGGAAAACCATAGAAAAGACCTTTTGTCATTACTGGTTTCCTAATATGAATAAGTACGTTAGAAAGTTTGTAGATAACTGCATCACATGTAACGTGTACAAATCACGTTCCGGCAACGTTCAAGCTGAGGTCCATCCTATTCCAAAAGTTACGATCCCATGGCATACCATTTATGTGGATGCCACGGGAAAACTAAGCGGTAAACGAGATACCAACGAGTATGTGTTTGTTTCTATCGATACATTTATAAAATACGAATACGTTCTCTTGCATCATACTATGAACATTGCCGCTAACAGTGCTATAAAAGCTTTGCAATCGAGTGTGTCCCTCTTTGGTGCACATACGCGTGTAATAGCGGACCAGGGTAGGTGTTTTGCGGGGAGAGAGTTCAGGGACTTCTGTACAACCCACAACATTAGTTTACATTTGATAGCCACGGGTTCCAGTCGTGCTAACGGGCAGGTAGAGCGAGTTATGTCCACTTTAAAGAAAATGCTAACCGCAGTCGAAACAGAGAACCTTAAGTCATGACAGGTAGCATTGCCTGAAATCCAACTTGCCATCAATTGCACCATCAACCGTACAACTAAGGCAAATCCTCTAGAACTTTTAATAGGGAAGGTTGCTAGACCTCTTCAGCTAATTACCCTTGATACAGACGAGACAGACATTTAACTAGACGAGATCAAAGAGTAAGCAGCTCAGGCAATAGAAGCAAGTGCTACTATAGAGTAGGCTAGGTTTGATAAAAATAGAGCTAAAGTAAATAATTTCATGGTAGGTGATTATGTACTGCTAGAAAATCATGAACGCAACATAACAAAGTTAGAGCCAAAATATAAAGGGCCTTATCATGTAGCCAAGCTGTTTGATGTTGACAGATATTTGCTTAAATGACAAAATGATAAATGATTTTATTTCTGTAAATAGGTTTGTACAAACACTTTTACACGTCAATGATATTTTAAAACTAGATGAGGTCGGCGTTTCCTATCTGACTACTCTGAGAAGAAAGGCCGAAACAAACTCAGAGATAACAGTCTCTTTTAAAGTCCAGACATAATCTTGGTCGGATCATGTGAAGACCATGTAGATTTGTCTGAAATGGTCTTTTGAGGAAAAACCACATAGATTGAGTGGACCTGTCCAGTCAGTGCTCGCATTTGTCAGTAATCGTGTAGCTCAACTCAGAACTTAAGGAGCTCAACGATTCAACGAAAAATACCAAAGAAAGGACATTTGGGTAGGCCACAAAAATTACTCAAACTGCCAGACTAAGATTAAAACTACCTGAAATGAAAAAAAAAACCAACAATGACCCACATAGTCTTCACATTCACAATATTAAAATGAATATCATGTATTTCATCTAGCCTGCATGCTACTCACATTCACAGACAGGTTTCTCTTTAAATGTCATCAAAAAATCATAATACGTTATATCATGTAATTCAATAAAAATTACATAATTAATTATATAACACATAATCACAGTATAAAATGGATTGTTGCTTGATTTTGGGATTAATTAAGCTACTTCAATGTACCCCACATTGAAGTAGCTTAATTAATCCCAAGCCTTTTTGTCATCCAAGTAATCTTTAACTTTATAGAAACCTTTTTGACAGAGTTTCTGTTTAATAAATGATTTAAATTTATTGAGGGTCAGTTCTTTAACAAGACTTGGGAGTTTGTTGTAAAAACGTATACTTTGGCACTTAAATGAATTACTAATTTTTTGGAGCCTAGTCGAGGGCACAATAAGTACATCTTTGTATCTAGTATTTATGTTATGAATGTCGCTGTGTTTCGAATATAGATTAATATTCTTTTTTACATAAATAAGGTTTTCATATACATATTGAGATACGACAGTCATTATGTTTATTTCCTTAAATTTATCCCTCAGTGAATGCCTACAACTAAGGTTATAAATTGCTCGAATGGCTCGTTTCTGCAGCACAAAAATAGCCTGAATGTCGGCTGCAATTCCCCACAGCAAAATGCCGTACGAAATTACACTATGGAAATAACTAAAATATACTAATCGGGCTGTTTCGACATCAGTCAAATGACGGATTTTATAGACCGCGTAGGCTGCAGAGCTTAGCCGCTTCGACAATTTGGTTATATGTGGGCCCCACTGTAGCTTCGAGTCCAAAGTAACACCTAAGAATACAGTGGTGTCCACAAGATCCAATTCCGTCCCATTTACTAGTACATTGGTTTTCACCTGTTTAACGTTAGGTGTCAGAAATATAATACATTTAGTATTTTTCTCGTTTAAAAGTAAATTATTAACACTAAACCAATGCACTATTATAGCGATAGCATTATTTACATCGTCAGTAACTGTCTGTTGTCGTTTAAGCTTAAATAAAAGTGATGTGTCATCTGCAAATAACACTATTTCATGACTGTTCTTTACAAGGCAAGGTAGGTCATTAATATTATATACGAGAAAAATAACGGGCCAACAATTGAGCCCTGTGAAACTCCCATACTGACAATAGATCCCGCGGATCGCTTGCCGTTAACGTCCACTCTTTGGATCCTATTATTCAAATAAGAAATAAGAAGATCCAAGGCAGTGTTTCTAACACCATAATGATGTAATTTCCTGACCAATGTATCAAGAGAAACACACTCGAAAGCCTTAGACAAATCACAAAAAATACCTAGGGCATCATGCGACTTCTCCCAGGCCTCAAAAATATGTGCAAGAAGCTCAACGTCAGCATCGGTAGTAGAGCGACCCCTTGTGAAACCGAATTGTTTACTGTTTAATAATTTATGTTTATTAAAATGTTTTTGCAATTGATCTAGCATCAAACCAAAATGATGGTGTTGTGGTGTATACTAAGGTAGAGTTACAGTTCCTTTTAGAAAAGCCTATACTCGCTGATGCAAATTGTCTTATAATCAAATTTAAAAATGAGGTGGCGCTTATCGCTGTATATAGGTCACCTTCAAATAGGAATATTCACCACTTTATTACCAGTCTCGATGTTATCCTCAATTCATTAAATAATTTTAGAACCGTTATTTTGGTTGGAGATATCAACATAAATATAGCACCAAATTGGGTTGATTCGAACTCAGACATGTACCTAAATGCTGTTGCGTCACATGCCATGTTGCCGGCTCATGTTTTCCCGACACGCAACGATAGTTGCATTGACCACGTTATGTTAAAATCAAATAAACCAGCTATTACCTTAGTTCTTGACTCTCTAATTACTGATCATGCTCCTGTTGTAGTTTTCTGTAATTTGAAATTAGATATCCCTAAATCACCTTCCCGGCAGCATCGTGTAAACATTAATGCTTGCGTAGTTGCTCTTGAGAATGTTGACTTTACTCCCGTTATGAGTTGTCAGGATGCTGAAACTGCTGCATCCACCATGGTCAAAATTGTTTCCTCAATTGTAGATGAAAATAGTCGTGATTCTGTTGTCCCGAACCGAAAACGCATTATTAAGCCATGGATCACACCTGGGCTTCTTAGGTGTATTCGAAACCGGGACAACATGTACCGCAAAATGAGGAGGGATGCTGAAAATACTACTTTAAAAGTAACCTACAATCGATATAAAAAAATTTGCAACAATCTGTTAAAGAAATTAAAACGAGAATATGAACGACATGAATTTGAAAAACATCGCAAGAACCCGAAAGCTACCTGGAATCTCATCAAAACTATCTCCAACCTTCAAAAAAGTGAGTCCTCTGCCAGTGAGTTATTATCGCTTACTCCAGATCCAACTAAATCACTTGACTCTGTCAACGACTTCTTTGCAAATGTGGGACCAAAACTGGCCGCTAAAATTTTTAACTCCCCAAACTATACCTCTAGCAACACCTCTGACTCTGGCAGTTTTGATGTCCACCCTAACTCGATGGCTATTTTTGGCACGGACAACGAAGAGATAGATTATCTTATTCGTGGCCTACGACTAACTAGTGCTGCGGGTTGGGATGGCATCCCCGCAAATGTAATCTATAGTGCTAGAAACACACTTGTCCCAGTTATCTGCCACGTGTTCAACCTTGCCCTTACATCTGGAATATTCCCAACGGTGTTCAAAAAGGCTGTTGTGCACCCTATTCACAAGAGTGGAGACAGAGACAGTGTCAATAACTACAGACCCATATCTGTATTATCAATTGTATCTAAGCTCCTCGAAAAAGTAATTAATAAACGTCTGCTGGATTACTTTAACTCACAAAATATACTCGCAAATAACCAATATGGATTCAGGTCAGGCAAAAACACAGAGGATGCCATATTAGAATTAATAGGTTCAGTAGCTCAAAACCTTAACAGCAAGGATAAATCTATCGCTATCTTCCTTGATCTTTCTAAAGCCTTTGACACTGTCTCTGTCCCCCTTCTACTCAAAAAACTGGAAAAGATTGGTATACGAGGCCTACCGCTTAATCTATTTAAGAGTTACCTCAGTGGTCGCTCGCAAATCGTCAGGATAAACAACCACACCAGCAAAGAAGCATTCCTCTCCTATGGAGTACCACAAGGTAGTGTCTTAGGACCTACCCTTTTCTTGGTTTACATAAACGAGCTCTGTAAACTTGATCTAAGAAACTCCAAAGTAATTGCTTACGCTGATGACACTGTTATCCTGGTTCGAGGCAGTGACTGGAACGAAGCTCGGCTTCAGGCAGAGTCAGCCTTGCGAGTGACTATGAGATGGCTGACACAGAATTTGCTCACCCTCAACTTGGATAAAACCAGATTTATCACTTTTAGTCCAAGGAAAGCGTCACAGCCAGCCCCACCCTTCCGTCTGACTGCTCATGCGTGCCATACAACTAGGACTGACATCTGTGGCTGTCCTGAAGTTAAGCGCACGGACTCAATAAAATATCTTGGAGTCTGGGTCGACAGCGGGTTGACGTGGAGTGAGCAGATCAAATCACTGGTATCTAGGGTTAGAAAATTAATTTTTGTTTTTAAAAATCTAAGGACCTCCGCCAATTTCTCTACCCTGAGATTTGTGTACTTTGCTCTTGCTCATTCCATTTTAACGTACTGTATTTCGGCTTGGGGTGGTGCTGGTAAATGTCTTCTGCTGCGTTTGGAGAGGGCGCAGAGGGCTGTTCTTAAGGTTATGGCCTTCAAACCCTATCGCTTCCCTACCTGCGAATTGTACATGCTATGGAGGCTACCTACGGTAAGGCACTCTTTTGCGCTAAGTACAATGTTGCGTAAACATTCCAACTTGTCTTTTGACCCAGAGTTTAGAAAACATAAACGCCGAACGGACAGAGTTTGCCCGACACCAGCCGTTAAATTAGAAATTGTCCGCCGCCAGTTCATCTTCTTCAGTCCCGTGCTTTATAATAGAATAAATAAAGTTCTAACAATTTATCCATGTACTCTCCGGGATTGCAAAAGGAAAATTGATCAATGGCTTCATAATCTCACATACGAAGAGTTGGAGAATCTAGTTAAACCCTAAATATCTTTCTTCCTCAGACATGCACACCATATACACGTAGCGAGGAGTGTGCTCGTGGGGAGGTTCCACAAACACACTCTACACTTACACCCCACAGACACGCACTACACTCACATACAACACTCCCGCATGCACAACTTAACTAACACTTAGGTACCTATTTAATTTTTTATTACTTACTACTTTAATTGTTTATTACTTAAATTTTACTATTTTATTTGTTTTCTCTGTACTGGAACGCTGTGTCTCCCTCTTGGAGGTGGGCGTTAATAGCTGCGACACAGTTTTGTAACTAATGTGGCTATTTACGTACGCAATCAATTTGTAAAATGTGTTTTTGTTCCAATAAAGATTTATTATTATTATTATTATCAATTTTTCAAATATTTTACTGAAGGTGGGAAGCACAGAAATTGGCCTAAAGTTCGTGGGGTCTGATGTGCTTCCTAATTTAAACAAAGGTATTATTTTACTACTCTTCATTAAATCAGGAATTACTCCATAGTCAATACATTTATTAAAAATAATTGCCAATTCAGGCGCTACAGTGTTGAGTATACATTTTGCAACCTCTACGGAATTTCCCCATAGATCAGCAGTTTTTTTAACATTAAGTGTATTGAAAGTTTTAATAATATCTCGAGCACTAACATAGTCGAAATTAAATACATGGTTAGAAATATCAACATTTTCTATCAATAGGGACTCGGCAACAGTGGGTGCAGAATTTAAAGTTTTTGTGATTGAGACTGGAATATCGGCAAAGAAATTTTCAAAAGCTGTGGCAACTTCTAAATTTTTTTTAATAACTTTATTGTTAATATTAAGGCTGTAATCACTACTACGCTTTCTGTCTCTTCCAGTCTCATTGTTTATAATTTCCCAAGTGGTTTTTAATTTATTTTGACTATTTTTAATGTTGGAGCTTAAATAGCGACACTTAGCTTCGCTAAAAACTTGTTTAAATAATTTGGAATAGTTCTTAACATATTGATAAAATTCTTTACTTTTATTATAATTTCTTTCTTCATAAAGTTCAAAAAGTTTGATTCTACTATTAAATATGCCTTTAGTTGCCCATTCACTGAAGGTTGCAGAACGATTAACTGAGATCTGCTTGGGTATAAATGTTGAGTTAAATTCTGTACAATACATGGCAAAAAAAGAATTGTACAGTTCATCGGGATCATCACTGTAAGGCAAGTAGGGTAATTTACTACTAAGTTTATTTTTAAAGTTCTCCAAGCGACCTGCAGTTTTTGGCACAACAGTGATATCTTTCTTAGCCACTTTTTTATTTTGCATACTAAATGTAATCAGTTGTCCGCAGTGGTCAGAATCCAGTTGGCTTATAATTTTTATATTAATAGGTAAAATGTCAGTAAATATATTATCTAAACATGTAGCTGAGGTAGCAGTAATTCTAGTAGGCTCCAAAAATAAATAATTTAGGTTATATGAAAGAAATATTTTTTTAATTTTTAGGCACATCGACGAGTCCTCTAATAAATTGACATTAAAATCACCGCATACAATTATATTTTTTCCTAATTTACCAAGTTTTTGTAAAACATCATCCATGATGCTCTCAAAGCAATCATAAATCGATGACGGAGGCCGGTACACGCTCAATACAACAAGCCGCTCCAACTCCACACAGGCTATTTCTATAGTCCGCTCAACAGAAAGGTTTACAATATCCTTACGTTCTTTGAATTTAAGTTGTTTATTTAACAATATCAATGAGCCACCATGTATTGCATTTTCTCTGCTGAACGAACTACCAACCTGGTGATTACTGAAATTAAACATGAACTGATGGCTTTTTAACCAATGTTCTGTAATACATAAAATATCAATGTTGTTACAGTTCATGAATAATTCAATTTCAAGGTCTTTTCTCAACATACCTTGAATATTTTGGTGCACCAGGTTAACTGTGTTAGAATTTGTTCTGACATTTTGATGATTTGGACTAGTATTTAAATTTAAATTATCTCCATTAATAATGCAAGAGGTTTTCTCTATTGTCTCAATTTCTAATTAAAATTAATATCAGCTTGTGTAGCCAAGTTATTGGCTGAATCAATGAAAATGTCAGGTAATTGCTCAATAGAAGCAACAGTTTTATTAGCCAATTTCTTGGCTGATACATCAAGTAAAAAAAAGTATCGCGATAAAGCTATTTGTCTTTTTAAACATTTAGGCAAATACAATTTGTATTTTGTCATATATAAATATTTACTAACATACTTGTTAGAGTCAATGACATGAAATTTATTATTGTTTAATGTCATATTATTTAACATTATATTTAATTTGTGCATAAAATTATTTTCTTTCTGTGGCAAACTGTTACTACATTTAAGGATATTTAAACATAACAATCTATCCTATGTCTAGCCCACATAGTTTGTTAATGTAATGAAGCAGACTGTCCTGATTCACTTAAAGCGTTAAACTATAATCGTACGTATAAGTATGCACATGATCGCATACGATCTATGCCAGAGTGCTTTCCATTAGAGTTGAATGTAGTTTCAGGCCTGCACCTACTAATACTTTACGAGTCAGAATGTGCCGATAACGGCGGAGGTGAGTTGTGCATTTACTTGTTTACCGTGAAGGCCTTTGCTAATATTAACCATTGGTGACAAAAGCCTGCGTGGCTCCAGCCTATGTGGCAATAGCCTGTGTGGCATCAGCCTGTGTGGCACCAGCCTGTGTGGTTTTAGCCTGTGTGGCATCAGCCTTTGTGGCATCAGCCTGTGTGGCATCAGCCTGTGTGGCACTAGCCTGTGTGGCGCTAGCCTGTGCGGCATCAGCCTGTGTGGCATCAGCCTGTGTGGCACCAGCCTGTGTGGCAATAGCCTGTGTAGCATCAGCCTGATTAGCACTAGCCTGTGTGGCACCCGTAGCCTGTGTGGCACTAGCCTGTGTGGCACCCATAGCCTGTGTGGCACCCATAGCCTGTGTGGCACCCGTAGCCTGTGTGGCACCCGTAGCCTGTGTGGCACCCGTAGCCTGTGTGGCATCCATAGCCTGTGTGGCACATGCGGCCTGTGTGGCACTTGTAAGCCTGTGTGGCACTTGTAAGCCTGTGTGGCGCCTGTAAGCCTTTGTAGCACCTGTAAGCCAGTGTGGCACCTGTAAGCTTGTGTTGCACCTGTAAGCCTGTGTGGCGCCTGTAAGCCTTTGTAGCACCTGTAGGCCAGTGTGGCACCTGTAAGCTTGTGTTGCACCTGTAAGCCTGTGTGGCACCTGTAAGCCTGTGGCACTTGTAAGCCTGTATGGCACCTGTAAGCCTGTGTGGCACATGTAAGCCTGTGTGGCACCTGTAAGTCTGTGTAGTACCTGAAAAAGCCTGTGTTGCACTAAGGCCTGTGTGGCAATTGTTCATGTGACTAGCTTTTATGGCGCGCATTCATTTGTGTAGCACTGTTTTGGTATCCATTCGGTTTTAGTAGTGTGTTCCGTCTCAGTTACGATTAAGCCGACTGTTGTTAGTGTGAAGTTTTGATAAGTTCTTCCTTATTCATGTTCATTGTGTTTTGGTCGGAATGACCGTGTTTGGAAGTGTGCGTACAAGTGGTTGTTCATTTGTTCACAGATAATGAGGAAAACACACGAGGACGTGGGAAGATGCAGGACGGCCGTGACGGCGCGCAATTATTTAGTCGATTTATTGTAACACTTTTTAAAAGTTGTAATCGATTACTTTTACTCTGTGGTTTAGAATTTATTTCTTTAGTGGATTTTTTAACTTAGAGCGGGTAACACCGAATAGAGTCGTGAGTGTCATGGCGGCGGTGGCTAGTAATTGTGTTGCAATCGTCATGCGGTGCACATGCACAAATCCATTGGTTCTAAATGCAAGTTAAGCAATTATTGTGATTAAACTTAATCAGTGATAATCATTGTAATCATTAAAGTTTATAGTTAAGTCTCGTTGCGATATTTGAAAGTAAATTAAGTGCGTTATATTGCGAGTATTATTTTCCAAACACCTACACGTATACGCCCATGATGAAGGACCAACAGATGACGGATCAGCAGCGACACCTGGTGACTTAGTCGCTCGAACATCCGTCATATTATATGAAACTGCCTTATTTGTGAGATTAAATCCAAATTTGTACTCTAACCTATCTGATACTGTACAACTTAACAGACGAAATGACATGCTACGCGAACGCAGAGCCAAGACAGCTCTCGTGCGGAAAAGTAGATTCATCAGAGCCCCGCAAATTTATAATAAAATCCAAAATCAAAAATCATTTAGTTAGGGAGTTAGATTTGACTCGTTTTAAGAAGCAATTTATGTAATAAATGCTATTATAATTTGAATGACTGCTTAAATGACACTTTGACATATTCATTTAATGCAATTATTGTTTATATTATTTTATTCTAACTGACATCCCTTTTTGAATTTGAATTATTAAAAACATTATTATTATTAAAACTAATAATTAATTTATCATCAATATAATTACATAACATTTGTACGCCGACGTGGTAGAATGTGATGAGCCAATCTATGTTAAACTTGAGACCATGTAATATACATACCGACCATGTTCTTACAAATAAATGATTATGATTATTATGATTATGATTTTGCCTAAAATGTTTTCTTGCCCATCTTAAAAACCATTCATATCTGTTACAAATTATGTAAGGTATTTATTTATATTTAATTAACACGATACAATACCAATTACATTAACTAACTAACATAGAAAGAAAAGAAAACTATACAATACAGACAATTGTGTCATAAACAATAATTATTCGCTACTTACTAACATTTAATAGTGGAAACCCTCACGTACTGTTTCTCACAGAACATCAGACATACGCGCTTAATTTTACTCTATTCGTCCGCAAACACATCACATTCAGGGTTGGCCATCAGGATGGCACAGAGCATCCTTAAAGTACAGCACACAGGCGATTCAACTCTGGCGACCGTTCTGCAAGACAGTTTCGCGAACAGACTGTGTGTGACAGTTATGATGAAAGTATTGAAATTGAGATGAGATCGCAATACCCATATAAAGAATCGTATGTTAAACTAGATCATGAATACAAGGAAGCGACTGTAATCAGTCTGTAAATAATTCTCATTGTTATTATTCAATACGGCAAATGTCGTCGCTTTGCAAAAATAGCTAGCAGTTCGTTTTCGTTCATTAAAATTCCACAAGTCTGCGGAATCGAATTTGCAGGGTCACAAGGTCTTTCATTAAAAATAATAAAAAAACAAAGTATTTTATTTCACATGAACCAACATGGGCACTTATGAAACGTCAGAAGCTAGGTGCACGGTTCCAATTGGTTGTTTCCTATGGAGAAGAGCCAGCAAGAAAGTCCACGGTTACCTACTCTTTTAAAAATAAGGGGATTAACAATGTTTCTAATTACAGTGTTGATAGATATGGGAGGACAGTGTAGGCCTGTCAACAAGTAACAGGTACTCAACAAAATATAAAAGATCCACAAATCTACAGTCTACAAGTTAGGCTTACAACGTTCTTACATTCACAAAATATCGAAGAATCTAGACCAAATGACATGATTGCCATTACAACTGTAACAAATCTGAATTAAAATCCTATCCACAAAAGCCATAAATAAGGAGTTGAAATAAGAATCTGAGGTATATAATGTCAATTAATGAGATTATGTCAAAGAAGTAAGTAAAAAACCCGACTTACAAGAAAAACACCACAAAGTGAAAAATAACTTTAATTTCGGAAGTCGGTGTCTTTGGATCTGTATTTTAGTTTTTAGCCACCAACTTCCGAAATTAAAGTTATTTTTCACTTTGTAGTGTTTTTCTTGGAAGTCGGTTTTTTTTGTAAAAAAGTTTTTATTTTTCTCTTTTTAGTGAGTTAGATACTAATTTATCTAAGTTACAATAGCCTAATGTTAACTGCTCATCACCTTTTACAAAATATCTCTTTTTCTGATGTAAGGAATTAAGGCGTTTATTGTTGAAGAGTTCTCTTGGTAAAAATCAGAAGAACTGGAGCTGATGGTGAAGCCACAATCAGCTCCATTTCACCATTACATACATACATACATACATTGTGACAAGCATAAATTGCTTAGCAACTAACGAAAGAGCATTGCTAGAGATGACGCGATTACGCAACTTAAATTCAGTCTCAAATTGACGCATCAGCATGACTAGTAGGTAGTGGTTGTCCTATGTAAAACTTCAATCTTAATTAGGTATTATTTTTGTACGAACTGAATATTTTGGCATATTGAACCGTATGAAGTAAGCCCAACAAAAGGTAACTGCTGTAAATCGTTGAGGAATTCCCTTGACTGTGTATGGTCTCCATCATCAGACCTGTAATGGCAGTTATAACCCATATGGGTGCAAAGTTCTCATCAATATAAATGAATTAAGTCCAAACACAAGGTAGCTCCTGTAAATCGTTGAGGAGTTTCTTTAACTGTCGTTCGTCTTTATCATCAGACCCCTAATCACAGTCAAAACCCATCTAGGTGTAAAGTTCCCATCAATACAAATTAATCAAGCTCAAACACAAGGTAACTGCTGTAAATCATTGAGGTATTCCCTCGACTGTCTTTCGGCTCCATCATCAAATCGACTCCAGACCTTCATTAAATTGTAGTGCTTTAAAATACTTAATGAAAAAACTTTTTTACAAAAAAACAACCGACTTCCAAAAAAACACTAAAAGACGTGAAAAATAACTTTAATTTCGGAAGTCGGTGTCTTTGGTTTTGTATTTTCGATTTTGGCCACCGACTTCCGAAATTAAAGTTATTTTTCACGTCTTTTAGTGTTTTTTTGGAAGTCGGTTGTTTTTTTGTAAAAAAGGTTTTATTTTTCACTTTTTAGTTGCGGTACCTACCACACACAAATTCGTATACCACTACTTGGTGTGTAAATAACAGTGACAGGAAATTATCAACACATCATCCATATAAACTAAGTGGAAAAAATATGCAGTATTAAAGATAACTTAAAAACTACTGGTCAGACCTTGATCAAATTTAACATGTGAAGCATCAGCAAAGCGAAAGCGAAGCAGCTATCAAATAAAAAAATAATCATCCAAATCTGTTCACCCAGAAAAAGTTACGAACTAACAAATATATAAAAAAAAAAAAAACTCAGACGAATTGAGAACCTCCTCCTTTTTGTGAAGTCAGTTAAAAATTTACAAACGCACTAGTCGCCCCTACGATTTTCGAAGGTTCCCCTCGATTTCTCTGCTATGCCATGATCAGATCCTGGTTTCCTTATCATGAGACCACCCTTAGGAGATCTCCTTACCAACAAAAAAAGAATCATACAAATCGGTTCACCCAGAAAATAGTTCTGAGCTAACTAACATAAAAAAAACATACAGTCGAATTGAGAACCTCCTCCTTTTTTTGAAGTCGGTTAAAAAGAAACAAAAAACTTCGTAATTTGGGAACAGTTAATAGACATTTACATAATAAAGCAATTAATGTGGTACAGTCAGCGTCAAATAGTTAGTGACACTCATGCTATCCAAACAAATAGACGCAGCCAAAAAGTCAATAATATCGGTACAAACAAAGTTTCCTTATTTTTGTCAACAATATATTCACACAAAAGGTCGAGACGTTTAAAATGTCATATAGATCGGTTCAGTCAAACCGCCATAAATATGGTTACAATCATCCCGCCAATGGTATCCAAGCATTATAACGATTCAAAAATATGGAACACATTAGAAAAATAAACTAGCGGTACCTGATCCGATGCTCCAATTCGGAAACCCAATCGAACGAGTCCCGCATACAGGCGATTGATTGTATTCGGTTTCTCCGCTCTCCAGTCGTGTGCCAGAGCTTGTGGCGATTGTATCGAAGAACGCTTATGAAATTAAAAGTAATTTATAAAAGAAAACGATGCTATTGGGTATACGCAGAGATTGTACGAAGTAAATTCTATCGTTTAAGTCGTCATGACGTATGTTCCATAAGCATAAGGGATACTTTTCGACAATTAATCAGCACCACGTACAGCCGCACCGCACGATGGCCAAGGCGACCTGGATTTCTGGGGACAAAACCGTACGAGCGAACCGAATGTGTGCACCGCTACATACAAATTGTACTGCAAGTGCGCCTTCAGGTTCCTGATTCGGTTACTTGAACGGTCGTCGGGTCGACCCACGGTGTACTCCGTGGGTCGACCACACGCACTATCGCATCGGGAACTTATCGCATTAGTGACACCACAAAACATCGAATTATATATTTGAGGTAGGAAGGTGTCTCCGTAACAGATATTTCAAATGAACTGGGAATATCCGTAAGTATCGCTTTAGATGAGTCACCTATCGAATTATTGGCATCTCTTCAGATTCTTCTTCTTTCTTTTATTTAGAGAAACACCGTATACCGTTGGCTAGAGAGATGGCAAAGTGATGGTGCATTGCAAAACCATGTTTCATTTGGTCGTCCACGTCAAACGAGTACACATCAAGACAGAAATATATTGCAGCGAGCTATTAGCAATCGATTTTTAAACTCCAGGAATATGTCTGTGGAATTTGGTACATCACAGAGCACAATAAGACGACGCCTGCGAGAACATGGGTTACGCCATCATATTCCTGCTAAAAAAACCTATAGTTATTAACACCGAGGCTTAAAGCGCAGCGTTTACAATTCGCACGATATTATTTAAATTTCAATTTTGATAATGTGATCTTTGTAGATGAAAAAGTTTTTTGTTCGTCTGCCCAGGGACGCTCATCTCTATACCGAACATCAAACACAAGGTATGATGAAAGAAATGTCCTCTCTAACAACCGCATTGGCCGAATCACCTTAGGATTTTGGGGATCGATGACCCAAAGCGGACCAGGAGAGCTAGTCGAAGTGGGAGGAAGAATGAATGGCCCCCGATACAAAGACATCCTCGAAAACGTTTTGCTTCCAAAAGCCACATTTTTTTTCCCCATGAAAAGATTAGGTTTGTCCAAGATAACAGTTCCGTGCACAACTCCAGAGTTGTTCAAAATTACTTGGATGTTAACATGGACCTGGAGTTAATTTCGATGCCACCTCAAAGTCCCGACCTAAATCCGATCGAAAATTTGTGGGGCAAAATGGTTCAGGTATGGGACAGTACTCGAGCACGAACCGCCGCAAATTTAAGGACTCACGTCGAAGAAGTTTGGGAGTCCATGAGAGGAGACAGTTTTTGCTATAATGCGGTACAATCCATGCGAAGACGTCTTTCTGAAGTAAGATAATTAGAGCAAAAATGTTTTTGTTTATTTTTACACCCGATGAGAGTTTTTAGTGTTCTGTACGTTCGAAAGTGACTTGATCGAAAGTGTTTATTTTGTCGTTAATACGGAATGTGATCATGTGAAATAATTTCGTATTAATATAAATTTGTGACGTGAACATGTTATTGAATCATAGGTAAGCACTCTTGCTCTATGAGATATATACTCATAGTCATTATCAATGAGGTTTACATCGATTTCCAGTCAGTTATTTATTGCTTACAATATAAGTACAGGTAAGCGGCTACGCACGAAAATAATTACAAAACAAAAGACATGTCTATGACGTCATGCTTAAAATGAAAAGGACAGCAGAAGTTTCTATCCCTTTCATTTTTTTAAATGTTGACGTGAGAAATATTTAAAATATACAGTAGTAAAGTTTATTTTTCTAATGTGTTCCATATTTTTGAATACTTATAATGCTTGGATACCATTGGCGGGATGACTGAGCTTTTGAGCTAATATATTGTTGACAACAATAAGAAAACTTAGTTTGTACCGATATTATTGACTTTTTGGTTGCGTCTATTTATTTGAAAATCCTGAGTTTCACTAACTATTTGACGCTGACTGTACCAGGGAAGCCACATGATTGTGCAAAAGGAATTATTGCCAAACTTCCTTGTCTTCAACGTAGTATTTAATGTTATAATATGCATTTTTGATAAGTATACGTTCGATGTGGGTTTTGAACTTTCCATCGCTAAGTTCTGTAACTGACTTTGGCAACTTGTCATAAAAGCGGATACTGCTTATAAAAAAATAACGTGCTTGTTTTAGTTAATCTAAATTTGGGTATTACAATTAAATTTTTGCTACGTGTATTTATAATATGGAAATCACTTCTTATTTTGAAAAGTCCTAAGTTTTTGCGAACATACAAAATACTTTCTAAGATATAAAGAGAAGGCAGAGTTAGTATATCAATTTCTTTGAATTTGTTTCTAAGAGACTCGCGAGGACCCATTTTATAGACCGCGCGGATTGCCCTCTTTTGTAAAATAAAAATTAAATCTATGTCAGCTGCCGATCTCCACAGCAGAACACCATAAGACATAAGCAAAGTATACTAACCTAGCAGTGGCTTTATCAGTCAACTGCCTTATTTTTCTTACTGCATATGCAGCTGAACTTAATGTACTTGAAAGAGCTCTAATGTGGGCACCCCATTGCAATTTGAATCTAAAGTAATTCCTAGAAATACAGTTTCCATAATAACATCTAGTTTCTTGCCATCAAGTTTTAAATTTAGACCCACTTGGGGTACATTTGGTAATGAAAACTTAAGACATTTAGTTTTGCTCGCATTAAGTAAAAGATTATTAGCTGCGAACCATTTCAAAAGAACCGCCAGACTATCGTTCACATGTAAGACATCCGTATCTTTTCTATCTATTTTAAAAATAAGATAAGTGTCATCACCGAATAAAATTATATTTGATAAGTTAGCCATCATGTAAAGCAGGTCATTAATATAAAATAGAAATAGGAAAGGGCCAAGAATTGAACCTTGAGATATGCCCATCCTTACTAAGGACCCCGAGGACGTCGCCCCGTTAACGTTTACTTTTTGCTGCCTGTTTAATAGATAGGAAAGAACAAGATCAGTAGCTTGTCTATGAACTCCGTAGTGGTGTAATTTACAGATCAGTGTATTGTGGGCAATGCAGTGAAACGCTTTTCAGAGGTCACAGAAAATGCCAATCACATCCTGGGACTTCTCCCAGGATTCCAATATGTAACTGATGAGTTTTACTCCCGCGTCAGTCGACGACCTACCTTTCGTGAAACCAAACTGGCGACTATATAATATTCCGATTGAGTTAAATGTGACAACATCTGGTCTAGCATGATTTTTTCATAGATTTTACTCAATTCTGGTAGCACAGATATAGGTCTATAATTCTAAACACTGACTCGATTAATGTCATTCAAACCACCGACTCGATTACTTTATCATTTAATAGTTTCAAATAACATCTTCCATGTCTGTATCTGTATGCTCCGAAAGGTTTAGACAAAGGTACTTTTACGTAGGTTTGTTTTATCATGTTTAGATATCCGCCATCACGTCTGCGGAGTTTTGCTATCTAGTTTAATTTGACCTGTGATTTGTATACTGAGGGTACACCAGCATTTCGCTATTTATGTTATAAGATCAATGTTAATAGGAGGCGACCTTGGTGCAGTGGCCAGGCACAAATTGAGACTCATAAAACTGCGGGGTGCTACTGAAAACCTGATAATAAAAAACCAATAACTCTGGATCCTAACCGGAATCGAACTCAGGACCCCACTTACTGCTCAGCAGTCGCGCTTGCGTTCACTGGACCAACGAGACGGTCTACTACTCAAACTCAAACACAAACTCAAAGCATTTATTTCAAATAAACCAATTACAGGCACTTTTGAATTGTCAAGGGGTCGGTCAGTCAGAAAGATGAAGCTAGTTCCCATTCCAAAGTGTAGTAGGTACCTATGGAGAAGAATGGGCAAGAAACTCCATGGACACTCTTTTAAATCAAAATATGGATACAAAATATTGGTTACATCGTTCATGTTAAAATTATGCATGCGAGAACGATGCAGAACGTTAAAAGCGCAAATATGGTCCCTGTAGTGTATGTAGATATTAATATATCACGCTACAAACCGATAACAGTATTGTGACGTTGCCTCGGGCGCGCACGTCGCTCGGTTATAAATACCGGTCCGAAAGGTTGGGGGCGAGTCCCCCCCCGACCCTTGCTCGACGACGCGCCAGCCCGCGCCGTAGCTGAGCCTGTAGTTTTAAATTCCCCTGTTAATAATAATATTATCTCGATCCAGCCTGTCCCATCTTGCTGCCCTCCCCTCAGTGACGCCCTAAGCCGAGGTTCGTACACCACAGGGGGTGCCCTTAGCGTGCGGTCACCTAATTTTTAAGTATTTTTCGCCCCTGGCTGGAGGCTTTAAGTTAGTAGCTTAAGGCACCCACAGGCTTGCCCGGTTAAGTAGCCAGGACCTTAGTGGTCATAACTACGAGCTGCCCAATAGGAAAAAAAAAAAAAAAAAAAAATAGGGGGGGAGTCGTGTTCGGACTGTCGGCCTGTGCGGTGGTGCGTTGGCGAGTCAACTATTATTATTAATAAATAAGCATATTTTACATTGGCGACGAGGACAAAACCGTGAGTTTTTACATTTTATTATTAAAAAAAAAACAAAAGGAATAATGACGATTACTCATGTTTATAAGAATAGAAAATAACATTTATTTTTTAAGGTAGATTGTAATAAAGTTGTTTTTCTTAATGTATTGTTTTGTAACTATTTAAATGCTACCTTGGTTGTTGAGGAAAAAAACATACTGATATAATTATTTCATATAAACATAACATCACGCCTATGTTCCCTGAAGGGATAAGCAAAGATGTGTTGTGCAACATTGTTTCACCAGTTACGTTGGGCATGCCTGTTGCCACTAACCGGGCACCAGTTCGGACTCCTGTCTGTTGTTGGGAGGTACTTGGTGGAGAAATTGAGTGACGCTGCCCGACCTGGGAGTCGAACCCGGGACCTCATGCTTAGTGATTTGAATTGTGCTACATGATTAGTTCTAAAATAATGAACCAAGGAGCACTTAAATTTGAATGCAGTAGAATATACCTACTGGTCATTAAATTGACAAGTCATCAGAGAATGACAGTAATAGCAGTAGAACATACCTACTGGTCATTAAATTGACAAATATTTTAACTTGGCAGATTAATGCAAATCCTTAAATTATTGGTTCCAGGTAATTAATTGATAACATGAGTTCTCAACTCACGTTAGAGAAATTCGATTGTGAGGGGGAACCTTCATCAGTAGGAACAAGATGGGAACGCTGGAAGCGGGCACTCTTGATCTACCTCGAAGCTGCTGGCATCGAGAGTAGTGAGAAGAAACGTGCTTCGCTACTACATTTTGGTGAACTAGAATTGCAGGAAATATTTTATAATATACCAGATGCAAATGTATCACCAGCAGATGGAGTGGATGTCTTCAGAGTGGCTTTCACCAAACTCGACGCATATTTTCTACCTAAACAAAGTAAGATCTATGAACGTCACCTTTTTCGCTTGATCAAACAAGAGGCAAATGAAAAGTTTGAAAAATTCCTATTACGGCTTAGACAACAAGCCGACAAATGCCAGTTTAAGGACAAAGACGATCAAATCATCGATCAAATTACAGAAAAGTGTTCCTCTAAAGAGCTTAGAAAGAGAATTCTACAAACAGGAGACACAATAACACTAACAAATATAATTTTTGAAGCAAATACTCTTGAAGCTGTAAGTCGACAAATAGAAGAATTCGGAGGAAGCAGCACATCAACTGAAAACATAAACAGAGTAAATAACACGAAAACAGAAATGAAGGAAAAATATGATAAGAAGTGGAAAGGAAAACCAGGATGTGGAAGATGTGGGATTTCAGGACATGCGTCTCAAGACAGCAAATGCCCAGCAAAAGAAAAAGATTGCCACAAATATGGGCTAAAGGGATATTTTAGACAATTCTGCAGGACAATGACACGGAATAGAGCGAATAAAAGGAAATATGAGGGAAACAACAACACACAGAATGAAAATAAAAAAATGAAAAGAGATAACAAAAGGAACGATACAAACCAAATAGATCAAACAGAGTCCGACGACATACAATATGTGTTCAAAGTTGATGATGACAATATATTAGATTGCCATATTGGCGGGATGAAGGTTAAAATGTTAGTAGACTCTGGGTGTAAATGCAACTTGATCACTAACAAAACCTGGGACAGTATAAAACTAAAAAAGGTACAGGTTAGTAACCAAACATTCAGTTGCAATAAAACTTTTAATGGTTATGGGAGTAAGAAACCCCTTGACCTAATAGGATCATTCGACGCAAATATAAAAATTGCAGATAGATCAGAAAATTCAACTTTTTACGTCATCGCTGATGGAACAAGAGATCTGCTTGGGAAAGAAACTGCCATGGCTATGGGTGTACTTAAAATCGGATTAGAAATCGCCCAAATGGAAACTAAGACAGAGTTTCCGAAATTCAAGGATATTTTAGTGGAGGTACCAATCGATGAGAAAGTACAACCAGTTTCTCAACCATTAAGAAGGATCCCCATTCCACTGGAAGAAAAAGTTAATAAAAAAATAAAATAACTGTTGGAGAAAGACATTATTGAAGAAGTTCAAGGATCATCGAGATGGGTATCGCCAATAGTCCCGGTTTTGAAAAATACCGGAGATGTTCGCATTTGCGTAGACATGAGGCGAGCCAATAAAGCAATTCTACGTGAAAATCAACCATTGCCCACTATGGACAAGCTACTACCAAAAATGAAAAGTGCAAACTATTTTTCAAAACTAGATATAAAAGATGCTTCTACATCCCGATTCTCGACACATTACAACATTTATTACAAGTAAAGGCCTGTTCAGATACAAAAGACTAATGTTTGGAATATCCTGTGCCCCGGAATTTTTTCAAAAAACCCTAGAACGAATGTTATTGAGATGTAATGGTACTATTAATTTTATAGATGACATTTTGGTATACGGAAACGATTTGGAAGAACACGATCAAAGATTAGAAAAAGTAATGAAAACTCTAGAAGAAAATAATGTAGTACTGGGAAAGGAAAAGTGCATATTCAGAGAAGAAAAGGTTCAATTTTTAGGACACGAATTGTCACAGGAAGGTGTAAAACCATTAGATAAGTACGTGACAACCATTCAAGAATTTCGTCCACCTATAAATATAGGTGAGCTTCAGAGCTTCTTGGGATTAATAAATTATGTTGGAAAATGGATTCCAAATTTGGCAACAACTACTGAACCATTAAAAGAACTACTTAGGAAGAAACAGAGCAAAACCACAGAATTAAAAAGTCTTTGGGGCAGTAAACAGGAATTTGCATTTAATAAATTAAAATTGGCTTTGTCTAATATTCCTACTCTAGGATACTATGACGTCAAAGATCGGACTATAGTAATAGCAGATGCCAGTCCAGTAGGACTAGGAGGAGTATTAGTTCAAGTCAATGATCATGGACCGCATTATAGCATATGGTCACCGGACACTAACAGACTGTGAAAGGCGATATTGCCAGACAGAAAAAGAAGCCTTAGCCCTGGTCTGGGCTGTGGAACATTTTTATGTTTTTCTATTTGGAAAAGAATTTGAATTAGTGACCGACCATAAACCACTTGAGGTTATATTCGGTCCTAAATCAAAACCATGCGCAAGGATAGAAAGATGGATACTACGCCTTCAAGCATATACATTTAAAGTAATATACAAGCCTGGCAAAGAAAATATAGCAGATAGTTTATCAAGATTGTGTCAATTAAATAAAACATCACAGGACAAGTCAGAAAACTATATACATCAAGTTGTTGAAGGAAGCAGGCCAAAAGCAGTATCGCTGGAAGAAATTATGGAAACATCAAAGGAAGACAAGGAAATATTAAAATAAGGGAAGGCCTGTATAACAATAAATGGGATGAAGAGGTAAAAAATTTCAAAATTTTCCAAAACGAATTATGCTTTTACGACGGAGTTTTATTGAGAGGTACTAGAATTGTGATTCCAAAAAAATTGCGCAATCAGGTTCTGATAGCGGCTCACGAAGGGCACCCAGGAATAGTCCTAATGAAGGCGAGACTAAGAACCAAAGTATGGTGGCCTAGATATGACAAAGAAACTGAGAACTCGGTCAAATGCTGCAAAGGCTGTACGTTAGTTTCAGCTCCAAATCCTCCAAACCCGATGAAGCGACGGGCATTACCATGTGAACCTTGGGTAGACACATTTATTGATTTGATGGGCCCTTTACCAAGCAGCGATTACATATTGGTAATCGTCGATTACTTCAGTCGATACAAAGAGGTGAAGATTTGTCGTAAAATTACCAGTGCAGACATAATAAAATCTCTAAAAGAGATTTTTAGCAGACTTGGTAACCCGATGACGATAACAGCTGATAATGGTAGACAGTTCTGCAGCGAGGAGTTCAAAAAATTCTGTACTGAAAGGAATATAGTTTTGCATAATACGGTACCATACTGGCCTCAACAGAACGGAGAAGTCGAACGTCAAAATAGAGACATTTTAAGCGACTAAAAATTAGTCAAGTTGATAATAGAAACTGGCAAGAGGCTTTGTTAGAGTATTTGGCTATGTATAACAGTACACCGCATAGTGTTACAAGTAGTTGTTAATTGGGGTTTCTAGATCAGATCTTACCGAACTGATCTAGAAGCCCCCAATTAACTGTTCTGTTCATCTATTCATACAATATATTTATAATTTTTAACATCTATTTAAGTACAAACAAAGGTAACAATGTGTTGCTACGGTTACGATGCTGAATGTGAATTGAATGAATGAATCATGCAGTGATCGGTGTGTGTTTTATACTATAGACCAGACACTAATATGTAGTAATGTTAATATCGTGTGTGGCGCTTGGCTTTGTGTTATACGTGAAACTGTGAACATGATCTTGTGTTGTTAATATGGAAGATGGCTGCATTCTTTCATTACCAGCAGAATATGTATACATGCATTTAACTTTGTAATTAAATCATGTACCTACTGATTAGAATGTTTGAGTATTAAGCAATTTTTTTCTTCAATATCTATATAAGATGGTACAAGTTTAGATAGGTTTGCCCTGATTGGGAATCGAACCCGCTATGTCCCGACGCAGTATAGGTATATTACATAATAATAATAATCAATAGCTAGTATCCACTAAATAAAAATGCTTTTTTTTTAAATTAGCTTTTAATGTAATGTTACACAAATTGGTATAAGTAGTAAATACTCTATCTATGACTATGAAGTAGGTACATACTATTTACACGTACATAGTAAAGCGTCTTATATTCATGTTACGCGCATCACTATTAGGCAAAGCGCTGACACAAAGACACGAGGCATGTCGCGTGTATTATCGTCGTCATCGTTGACCCAGATGCTACGAAGGGAAAATGCTGACACGGAACACGAGGCCCGAAGACACCGTCTACGTGACCGAGCCCGCGCACTTCGTATACACCATCGATCGAGTCAATTTGATTTCTTCTAAATTGTAATTTCTTTTATTAAAATAAATTAGTCTGTAATAGATTCGGTTTTTTTTGAGTCCTCCGGCAGTATCCTACGTAATTCCCGAATAAACAGTTTGTCGCTAACCAACGCCTTTTATTGACGTCCCAAATAATATTGTTCTCATATTTCAAGATTCATCGAGATTTTTATCATTTTTTTTCCATGAATGGTCACATAATTTAATATTATTACCTTTTCCGTGCATTAGGACAGAAGGTATTCCCAATCTTTTTAGCCGGGCTGAAGTGACCGCAAATGTAATTCCGTGAAAAATGGCCTGGGTAATTAAAATTTATGAATTAGGCAGGTTGTTTTAAAAGAATTTGTGCATATTGCATACTGCATTAATGGGCATGAACAAAACATGTATTCCAAGAATTATAACTGCCCTATCTTTCTTAGTTTTTTTTTTAAACGCAGTTCAAAGTCGGGCTTGCGGTTGTAGCGGTATCAACATCGCCACATGCGTGCTACACGTCATACTGACGTCACGCAAATCCTGCATCGCGCAAGCAGAGTTTACCGCGCGACTAGCATATATACATACGTCCCGACATCAACTGTCGGGCAGTTGTCCACCAGACACAACACCCGTCTGGTAGGAGGATCCACCCTTTTCTATAGAGTATGAGTTAACTTTACACCCTGTTACTCATACCTCTATACGGTATATTTTCTAAATTCGTTCATGGTTTAAGGGCTCCTATTTAACTTTCTAGTAACCATCTGCATCAAATATGAATTTTATAAGATTCTACAATTATTATTATAGATGAAAAAAAAATGTTGCCAGTTTTATTATCTTTAAAAGAAATTATTGACGTTTGAAGTTTGAGCAACGACGAATTTACGATAAAATTAAAAAAAAATGCATGTGTCTTGTTATTGGGCCTAAACACGTAGCAGACGGCCCCACAAATCCGCCATTTTCGTATGTTCAACCGTCTGCCTAACACCCTGTATATTGATTGAGGTTAAATGATTATAACAAGAAAATATTAACGTAACTGCCTAAAATAGTTCAGTGTCACAGTGACATTCTCATGAGATCCTACGGATGGTCAAATGATTTAGAATATAATAGAATACTCTTTATTGTGCACACCATCGAAATTACAGATGTACATTACTAATTATTTTCTGTTATTTTACAGTGTGTACCTTAACTTAAGTTAAATAAATGTATTGTCTTTCTTTCTGTGATTAGAATTTTCATTTTCTTCCGGAAATATTTATGATTTTTCTTCATCCTGGGTTTGTCAGACTATGTTGGATTAAAAGCACACGGACTTTTGTCCTACTACCTCCTACCAAGGAACAATAATAATATTATGATACCAGCCTGTTATTTTCTCACTGCATAGCAAAGGCCTCTTCTTATACAGAGAAGGCATGAGCATTCATCACCACGCTTGCTCAAAGCGGATTGGCGATTTATTCATATTTAAAGACCAGATTTTCTCACGATATTTTGCTCCACCGATGTCAGTGTTGTCCAAGATAATCTTAGAAAGACATAAGAATTGAAAGCCACATTTTCAGTACCTACCGATTGATACGTTCGTTTGCCTTCATCTAACATCCGGCAGATGTTCAGGTGGGCCATACTATTGATGCAGTTCTTGACTCGAAAGTATGCTCCAAGTAACTATTATTAACCTGGAACACTCACTTGGAATGGATTTAACGCAAAAAGACGAACTCCTGGAATTGGATGGCAAGGGCTTTTTTTACCCGACTACTGCAAAGTCAAAGGAGGGTCATGATTTTGCCTAAAATATTTTATTGCTCATCTTAAAAACTATTCACATCTGTTACAAATTATGATGCAAGTACTAAAATTGGGGTGATATCGCAATCCCTACATTATGAATCATATGAAAACTAAGTAATAAATACAAGGAAGTGACTCCATAATCAGTCTGTAAGTAATTCCCATTGTTATTATTCATTAAGGCAATTAATGTCGACGCTTTGCAAAAATAGCTAGCCGTTCGTTTTCGTTAATTAAAATTCCACATGTCTGCGGAATCGAATTTGCAGGGTCACAAGGTCATTCATTCAAAACACTGACACGATTACTTTATCATTAAATAGTTTTAAATAACTTATCTACGAGTACCATGTCTGTAGCTGTATTCTCCGAAGAGTTTAGACGAAGGTTTTGTTTTATCATGTTTTAGATATCCCCCATCACGTCTGCGGAGTTTTACTGTATAATTTAATTTGGCCTTGTATAATGATGGTCCACCAGCATTTTTCTATTTATGTTATATGTTCAATGTTAATAGGAGGCGAGCCTGGTGCGACGGCCGGGCACAAATCGAGGCTCAGCAAACTGCGGTATGCTACTAAAAACCTGATAGAAAAACCCAACAACTCTGGATCCCAACCGGAATCGAACCCAGGACCCCATGCACCGCTCAGCAATCGCGCTTGCGACCACTGGACTAACGAGGCGGTAGACCGCCTCGTTAGTCCAGTGGTCGCAAGCGCAGACGCCGACTACTACAAATTATATGTATGCTTTATTGTATACTCAGTAAATAATACAATTATTGTATACCTAACCTGTATTTACCTTCCTCTTCTGCCGAGCCTAAACTTGTTCTAGAATGCTAAGAAAATACTTACCTACGTGCTATGGACAAAAGTTAACCATGATCAGTTTAGAAAATATATCTGCGGAAGCGCACCTAGTGACTGATCACACCCCTTCCTGGTTTCATCCAATTAGAGACAATATGCATTTGTGTGAGCACACGACGTGTAACAAAAGATAACAACAGACATTAGCTAGGACCAATTTGCATCTTGCTAATATTGTTGACGCTTCTCATTCCTATCGAAATTTCATTTTAAGACCAGTTTATTTCTATCGGACTGATTTCCTGCCTAACTGTGACTTCTGCTTATTATACAATAAGCCTTCAATCACAGTCCGGTGTATACCGGACTGTGATTACCTCTGTGTGAAGGCCTCTTTTTGACCCTTGCTCGTATACTGGACTATGTGTGTGTGTTGTGCCTACTGTGGGCTGTGACTAACTTTGTCGTTAACCATGACTACCTGAAACCTGATTCAACAAGAAGGAAATCAAATTATTGTCTTGAATAGACAAAGGTTGAATATATCCCAAATTGAGGTGGAATTGAACCTTAAGGTACGTTATATGTTTTTTTGTATTCAGATAGAGAGCGATATTAATAAATAAAGTGCTTGTAATAAACTGGGTGTTTGGCGCATGGACCAACACAATACTTTGGGGATTGTGGGGGTTATTTGTGAGGTTTCACCCAAGACATGTCCTAAGTGTCACGGTAATTGAGATATGTTTTTTTTATTGTTTCTTAACACGCTTCTAATAGCTTGCTCTTTACGTGTATAACCAGATGTATGAATGTAAACGAGGTGAAAGGAGTATGTAAGGATTGTAGCAGGTGGCGTTCTGTAGTTTCTACCTACCCTCATGGGAAGAAGTCGTGAATTTATGTATGTATGTATGTTTGTTTATAACTGAAGTATTTGAGATAACAATTTGTACAATCAAGAGGAAGTAAAACACAGGCTTTGTCCAATGGTGCATGTATTCGGAATGACAGACAATTTGACACAAGCGTTTACATCGAGCCAGATGTGGTTCCGGAGAATAATACAGTGTTGTTGATCTATTAATTGTAAAGGTGAAAACACACCACATACATTACACCTCCCCATTTAATTAACAGTTAATTAGAATAAACATTGGACAACTTATAACTATTCACATACCCCAATTAACATAACACTTTTGCTAATTATGCGGTTGAGTAAATTAATTTAAATAAAACAACTTAAGTAAACAATGAATTGATATAAACTTGAGTGCAATGTGAAAGTATTGCAACTTAAAGCGTTATATGTAGTTCTATTAGACCATCGGTTCGAAATCGTTAGCCCTACGACATTGTCTTGGGTTCGGAAGGGGCCAAGCAGCCTCTTCCACTAACATGATCACGATTAATCAATCATTAATTGTAAATCTTACAACCGGTCTACGATTACGTCTGGGTCGATCCACCTGCGGTAGCGGTGGGAATGGTGATGGATGTTCAGGTCTTTCTACGTTTAACATCCCAGGACCCTCACTCGTTGTTTTATAACTTAAATTTCCTGATTGTGAACTACGAACATCCACCGCCCCTCCTGTTGTCGGCATGACATCCCCAACCTCCTGTGCTGGATTTGGTAAAGCAAGTTCCAAAGTGGTACCATCAGAACAAGCAAATTCTGAAAATCGGGATCTGCGTTTAATGTGATCTACATGTTTCCTTATAAGCTGACCGTCACCGTTATCCAATATGTATTCACGCGTGCCTGCCCTAGCCTGTACTATACCCTTCAATCACTTATCACCCTTTGCGTAATTCCTAGTCCATACCGTATCTTGTGGAGCTAGCTCTCGAGTTACTCCTCCTGAATTTACTGTCTGCCGCTGTTGAGCCGCCTGAACCCGGTCCAGTAATGCGCGGGCCATACGTAATAGATCTAATCGCGTTCATAATGACCGTCGTTGTAAGAACATGGCCGGTGTTTCTCCTATCGTACTCTGAGCTGTGTTCCTATAACTAAGTAAAAATGTTTGTAAAGCTGCATCAATGTCTTTGTTGTCTCTATAACCTTTTTAATAGCTGTTTTACATAATTTTACCGCATTTTCCGCCGCGCCGTTCGAACTAGGATGATATGCTGGTGAAAACCGTTGGCGAATACCGTTATTTGTCAAAAAGTCGCTAAACTCTTTACTCGTGAATGGAGGCCCTTGGTCGGAAACTAATTCTACTGGAAGGCCAAATCTAACAAAGGTTGCACGTAAAATCTTAATCACTTGTGTTGCGTTGGTGCGCGACATTTCATACACTTCGAGCCACTTCGAAGTAGAATCGATTATAATCATGAATGTACTACCCCGATAGGGTCCCATGAAATCCACGTGCAGCCGTCTCCATGGCTGCACCGTGTACGGCCAGGGTTGTGGTTCAGCTCGTGGTGGTGCAGCGATACATATACATATTCAATTTCATAATTGTAACCTGACAATAGAATCGCCCATCGTTGCAACCGCGACGCTGCCATCACCGGAATACCTACTTTTTTCCCGAAAATATAAGTTAATGGTTTATGATCTGTCCTTAGTGTGAACTTACGACCGTATAGGTACTGATGAAACTTCCTTATACCGTAAACTATCGCGAGTGCTTCTCTGTATATTTGTGAATAAGCACGCTCGGCCGCACTTAATGATCGCGATGCGTATGCTATCGGGCGCTCCCCGGCCGCAGTGATATGTGATATCACTGCGCCCACCCCTACGCTGCTCGCATCAGCAGTCAACACTAGAGTTAGGTCTGGTGTATAATGCATCAGTACCGCATCTGATGCTAATTGATGTTTAACATGCTTGAATGCTTCCTCACATTCACTACACCAGTTGAAAGGTACATCTACTCGGAGCAGCTTGTACAGCGGTGCAAGAGTTGTACTGATATTCTTAAGGAATTTCGCATAGTACATCGTCATACCTATGAAAGCTCTCAACTCAGATACATTTGTAGGAACGGGTGTGTTAATTATAGCCATAACCTTATTCGTACATGTTTGCACCCCATCTTTGCTAATAATGTGACCCAAATAACTTATTTTCTTTGCAAAAAAACTACATTTGTCCTTATTTACCTTGAGCCCATATGCTTGTAAACGATCAAAAACCTTGCATACATTTTTAATATGTTCAGGAGAGGTAGTACCTGTTATGATGATATCATCTAAAAATAGCCCAACACTAGGTAAATCAGCAAATGATTGTTCTAAAGACCTTGGAAAAGTTGCTGGGCTGGATGCTAAACCACACACTAATCGATTAAACATGAACATACCTTTATTTGTATTTATAACGGTATATTTCTATGATTCATCTAATTCAAATTGTGCGTATGCTTGAGATAAGTCAATCTTACTAAAGTGTTCCCCCCCATGCAAACGAGCCAATAAATCTTCTACTCGCGGTAAAGGATAACGGTCAACTTCCAAAACCTTATTTAATGTTAACTTGTAATCAGCACAAATTCTGATAGTACCATTTTTTTTACCACTGGCACGATCGGTGTGGCCCAATCCGAATGATACACAGGTGTGAGGATGCCATCCCGCACCAGCTGCTCCAGTGCACGTTCCACCGGCACGCGCAGCGCATACGCTAGCGGGCGTGTTCGCATGAACACCGGCCGCGCGCCGTCTTTCACATGGATGCTTACCGGACCACCAGTAATTCGACCCAGTCCTTCCTCGAACACCTTACAGTATCTGGAACTGAATTCAGACATATTGAAATCCTTCTGTTGTACATTATTTACTGACACTACCTCACTTTTTATACTAGGGAATAATATTTTTAATTCGGTCATCCACTGTCGACCAATTAATATAGTTTTACCTCCTCTAATGACATACAAATCTAATTTTCTACACTTACTTTTATATTCTACTTCTAGCTTTATAACCCCAATTGGTTTTACTATTTCCCCTGTATAATATCTTAACAAAATATTACTTGAGTTTATTTTTACGTCACTAAACATCTGTTTGTATGTTTCATAATTAATACAAGATATGGCACTTCCTGTGTCGCACTCCATACTTAACTCCCTGTTGTGTACTTTCAACGTCACAAGTATTGGTGGACACTGTGTTAAAGATAAGTTATTAATTTTGACCATCCTTACCTCGTCACTTCGTTCACCATCTGATATGCTTGATGAGGCTTGAACTCCCTCCAAATGATGATGTCCTACTTCTAATGGACATACGCGGTGCAGATGTCCTTGTTTGTTGCAAACACGACAAACATATCGCGTGAATTTACACCACAATTGAATATAAAAAGTTAATAGCCATATTCTTATTCTTTAGGTAGACCAAACTTTACTAGATTGCACAGTGTATAGTTTTGAAGTAATTTATGCACTGTTCTTGATACTCGTAGTTTCAAAGAGATAACACTGTCACTTGGTATTTGGACTATGATTATGATATGTAACTGTTTGTTCTGCGATAAACTATGTATTTACAATGTTTAAGCAAAACACGTGTTCAAAATTGTTCAGCTAGACTATTTTTCTTAATTAAAACGATATAAATGTATCAAAATATCTATAATTGACTTACAAATATGAATATTGTAATAAACATAGTGTAAAAGTGGTTTTAACAATGATTTTATGATTTGGATCCTAGCCAAAAACAACTTATAGAGGTATGAGGAACTGGGTATAAATTTCACTCATACTCTATAGAAAAGGGAGGATCCTTCGACCAGACGGGTGTTTTGTCTGGTGGGCAACTGCCCGACGGTTGATGTCGGGACGTTGTATATATGCTAGTCGCGCGGTAAACTCTGATTGCGCGATGCAGGATTTGCGTGACGTCAGCATGACGTGTAGCTCGCATGTGGCGATGTTGATACCGCTACAAACTTCCGGAATCGAAGTTTTAAATTTACTTAAACAATTCAAAATATAGTGCAAAAAAACTAAAAAGATACAAAAAAACTAAAAAGATATAACACGTTCATCCAAGATTTGAATATTTTCCTGTATAGATGTAGATTTGTTAGTAATGGAGTCAAGCATTTTCGAGTCGAATTTAGTGATATATCACTAAATTCGACTCTTATGACAACTATAGTTGACATTCAGAAGCCTTATGTAAATCAGTTCCAAAATATGAAATTACAGGTAGAATACTTATGCAATTCGACAGTCAGAAAATGCAGGCAGCTTATTCCATCAAAACGTTTCAAACGTGGCCTCATTGATCCTCTTGGCTCAATGATTAAAATACCTACCGGTTATCTAGCTCATGAGGACGCGATTAAGTACGATCCTCAACTAGCACAGCAAAAAATTTGTCAAACACACGTGGATAAGAAAATAACCATAATTTGCTTGACTCTATTTCTAACAAATCTACATCTATACAGGAAAATATTCAAATCTTTGATGAACGCATGAAAGGCATAGAAAGGATAGTAAATGATAAATGATAATGATAAATGATTTTATTTCTATAAGTAGGTTTATACAAACACTTTTACACGTCAATCATATTTTTAAAACTAGATGAGGTCGGCGTTTCCTATCTGACTACTCTGAGAAGAAAGGCCGAAACAAACTCAGAGGTCACAGTCTTTTTTAAAGTCCAGACATAATCTTGGTCAGATCATGTGAAGACCATGTAGATTTGTGTCTGAAATGGTCTTTTGAGGAAAAACCACACAGAATGAGTGGACCTGTCCAGTCAGTGCACGCATTTGTCACTAATCGTGGAGCTCAACTCAGAACTTAAGGAGCTCAACCACTCGACGAACAATACCAAAGAAAGAACATTTGGGTAGGCCGCATAAAGTACTCAAACTGCCAGATTATCATTGAAACTACCTGAGAAAGTGAAAAATAAAATAAAAAATAAAAGTTACCTACATAGTCCTCACATTCACAATAAATAAATAATAATACTATACTTCACATAGTAAATTGTCATGACATTGTATATATAATAATTAACAAAATGTCAAAATTTACAGGCGTGATGTTATGTTATCTATGTCAAAATTTATGTAACATAAAATAAAAAAATATACCAAAAATAAAAAAAACAATCAAAAAAAAACATTCAGTATGCAAAAATTGGACCAACTCAATCCCAAGCCTTTTTGTCCTCAATATAATCCTTAACGGTATATAGGGCTTTTTGGCACAACTTACGTTTGATTAATGATTTGAATTTATTAAGGCTTCGATCTTGAACGTGGCTTGGAAGTTTATTATAAAAGCGTATACATTGACACCTGAACGAGCCGCCTATTTTTTTGAACCTTGTTGTAGGTACAACAAATTTGTGTTTATTCCTAGTATTTATATTATGGATATCACTGTATTTTTTAAACAATTTCATATTTTTATGTGCATATAAAAGATTTTCATAAATATATTGAGAAGGCACAGTCATTACATTAATCTCCTTAAATTTCTCTCTGAGAGATTGTCTCGGACTTAATTTAATAAATTGATCAAACAGCTCTTTTCTGAAAAATAAAAATAGTCTGAATGTCGGCGGCATTTCCCCATAACAGAATACCGTACGACATAACACTATGAAAATAGCTAAAGTACACTAGACGGGCTGTCTCTGTGTCGGTTAAATTACGACTTTTTCTAACAATTTCTCTATATGTGGGCCCCACTAAAGCTTAGCATCCAAAGTTAAGCCCAAGAATACTGCGCTAACTTCAGGATTCGATTCTTCACCCTTCATCAATACATTCGTTTTCACCTGTCTAACGTGAGCTAGCGTAAACTTAATGCATTTGGTTTTTTTTTCATTAAGGAGTAACTTATTGACATTGAACCAGTAAACTACATTTAAAATCGCACTATTTACATCGTCAGTAACCAGCTGCTGATGTTTAAGTTTAAACAAAAGTGAAGTATCATCCGCAAACAACACTATATCATGATTATCCTTTATGAGGTACGGCAAGTCATTAATATAAATAAGAAACAAGAAAGGACCAAGAATTGAGCCCTGCGGGACTCCCATTGGCACTATAGATCCGGGAGATCTTTTTCCATTAACGTCAACGCTCTGAATCCTATTACTCAAGTATGACGTAAGAAGATCCAGAACGGTGCTCCGGATCACGTAGTGGCGGAGTTTCCTGATTAACGTTTCATGAAGAACGCCATCGAATATTTTGGGCAAGTTACAAAAGATGCCCAAGGCTTCGCATGCATTATAAATTTGTCCTAATAGATCAACACCCGATCAGTAGTTGAACGACCCCTAGTATTAGATTTAGATATTAGATCTAGATTACTTAACCGGCGCCAAAATTTATGGGCTGAAAAAATTTCGATTCACTAATAACCTAGGTTATCAAAGCAGACCACTCCCTCCGTAACCCATACAACAGAAAAATATCGTAATTCACGCGTCTCATAGAGCAAGGAAAAACACGCGAAGTTCTAAATTGATTATTGACAAAAGATACAAGCAAAATTCTTAAACCTGAAGACGAAATTGATGTAACGGGAATAAACGGTCATGGATGTATTGTTGAAAACCACCCACCGTATTATTCCTGATTCAAGTCTATTTACACTTCCTGACTGCCTCATAATTGACACAACTACTAGAAGTAAACATAACTAGTGAAAATTTGGAATTACTTGCGAGGAAATTACTCAGCGGTGGCAGCCCAACAGGCACCACATAAGAAAATTGGAAAGATTACTTGTTACAATTTGGAGAAGCAAGCCTGCGTTTGAGGGTTGCAGTAGCACAATTAACAACGCATTTGAATAATAATTTTGTACCATGGAGCGAAATACAAGCCCTTATGTCAACTCGACTCATAGCTCGAGACAAATGCCCAGGTGTGAGACCGTTTGGCATTAGCGATTGCCTAAGCAGGATCCTATCCAAATGCATAGTTTTAGTCACTGGGTCTGGGGTCACCGAAGCTTGTGCTCAATCACAACTCTGCATTGGACTAATCAACGGTATTGAAGGTGCTATACATGCAATGAATGATATTTTCCAAAAATAATGCAAATAATGCGTTTAATTCTATAAAGAAACAGGTAGCTCACTGGCAAGCAAGAATATATTGGCCACGTGGCGCTCGTTCCTTATATAATAACAATGGTCACGAAGAACTTGTAATACGTGATTCTGATATGAGATTATATAGCAAAGACGGAGTAACCCACGACGATCCACTTGCAATGCCATTGTATGCCCTTATACCTCATGCCTTTGCAACACTACCGATAAGAAACAAACTAAAAACAGAACAAGCACCTACCCAATGCAGGTATGCAGATGACTCTTCTGCCCAAGGCAAGCTCAAATGCCTAGGTACGTCAATGGTGGGATAAAATGAATAAAATAGGTTACTTTCCTCAAGATAAACAAACAGCTTAACAGATTTTTAAGGGAATCAACATATCCATCATAACAGGATCACGCTTTCTTGGTAGTTATATTGGGAAAGGGAAAGAAAACTTTGTAAATAAGACAATTAAAATCTGGCTATCCACAATACAAAAACTTTAACTTATCTGTAAAGACTCACTCCAAGCTGCCTACACTGCTAAAGCAGCTCAATTCCAATGGTCATTCCTATCAATAGTCTTAGATAACGTAAACCAATTCTTCGATTCACTAACAAACAAACTGCGTACGATTTTTTTACCCACTCTACTTGGAGGCGATATCTCACCCTTGGGTGCTGACTTATTCTCTCTACCCGTTCACAAAGGTGATCTATCAATCTCCGCTCTATCAAAAATTACTAAGTAATATAAACTGTGTATGTTCAAAAAAAGTTTGTGCAATCCTCTCAAGTACTTTGATAGAAAATACACATAATATGGACTTATCTCAACATCGTAAATCCCTTACAGATGCACAGAAGGAAAGCCGCAAAGAGAAAGACACTCTCGTTGACGAACCCTTTGATACCATCTTGGTCTTGGTCTTGGTCCTATCAAGAAAACGATCAATTTCGACAAAAATTAAAACAAAATCCTTCAACTGACTATCTATCATACCGACTAAGAAATACCATTTCAATCTATCCCCATTAGAGTTCAGAGACGCACTTGCATAACATTACCACAAATTACCAGTCTATATGCCAAAATCATGTGATGGCTGTGACTGTGATGAATTCAACGTTGATCATGATCATGCATTATGTTGTAAAATGCGTGGTCTAATAACACGTCGTCATAATGAAATTAAAGATTTATTGTCTGCTTTAAGTCAACATTCCTGGGGAAATGTACTCAAAAAACCCATTATCTCCGAAAGAGACTGCGGACTACGTGGAGAACTTTCTTGCCGGGATGTTTGGCATGCTCAGAGGGAGGCCTTATTTGATATCCGTGTCGTAGACACTGACGCTTCTTCACGCCCTGTCGCCTCTATACTAAAATCCGCCGAAGATAAAACAAGGAAATTTTCAAACTGTTGTGAAAAGCGACAGGTGACATTCACCCCCGTTGTTGCAACCGTTGACGGGGTCTTCTCTCCACAAATGTAAAAAAATTTGGAGCTGCAATGGCTGACCGCTGAAATAGATCCTTTAGCATAGTGATGGGTTGGCTAAGATCAAGAATCATCATATGATGATCCGTGCCACTAGCATGTGCATTTGTAGCACAAGGCAATTTTTTTAACCAATAGCCAAGTTATTCGACTTTGACGATGGAGCAGCCCTACCTAGACAAGACTGATGTGGTTGCGGCTGACGAACTGCGAAGATGTCGATTGCAAATATCGCTATGGATAAATGTATCTATAGCGAATCAATAATTTGATAGTACCGTAGTTAGAGATTAATAAAATAATTATTACTACGAATATATTTAGTTTATCCTGTATATGATCCACTTTATTTTACTTGCTTTGGTTATAAAAAAAACAACTGTTTTTCAAAAACAAAAACACTAAAAAGTGCAAGATATCTTTCGTTTCGGAATTCAGTGGTAGAACAATGCATAAAACATTTTAAATAAGTAGGTAGTTCAGAGTTCAATTAATCGCATTATACTTATTTATCCCACTTCGTCCTTGCTGCTCAATCCCTAGCCTGATTAAGGGTTAACCCATTGAAGGTCTCTGAACGAAACAATAGAAGTTTTGTTGTTATTACGTCTGAGGGCGTTATGTGTATGCAAATGAATCATTAGTCTAGTCGACAAGTTAAAAATGGTGTTAATTCGACATACTACTGCTAAAATTATGTGGTTTAGCTCATTCGATTCGGAATAATGTCTAGACCATTGTGCTAAAAAATTGAATTAGCACATAAAAAATTCCAAAAGTTATTAACAATTAAACACCTTCAAAAAATAGCGTTTCGTTTATTGCTTATTGTCCATAAACTATAAATATTTTCGAAATTTGAAAAAAAGATCCTTAAAGAGGAGGAAATTTAGTAAAAAAAAGTTCCAACTCCCGGAACTGTAGCTCCATTATTTATAATTTTAATTTAACGCTGAAAATAGCCCGCCGCGCGCCATTGTTAGGTTGCGCGCACGGCCTCGAAAGCGAGTACGTCACTTAAAAAAATTTTTTTCAAGTACTTAAAGTTAATTGAAAAATCTAAAAAAATTATTGCATAATCTAAACACTTTAAAAAATTTATTCCCGTTGGAATTTTTTATAAAAACATATTTTTCAATATTCTAGACGGTTGTTAATTAAGAAAATTTTGTCCAATTTCCATCATCCTTCTAAACTAAAAAAAATGTATAAATAATTACCTTAAAATTATTTCGCTTCGTGGACCTCTTCTTATAAATATATTAAACAAGATTGCGTCGTCTAAGTTATAAAATTGTTAATATTTTGTTAATAATAATTTTTTTAAGTTAACAAAAAAAGAAAAAGCACAATTATGTTGTAAAGAATTTTTTTTTCTTTATTTATTATTATATTTTCGTTTTTATGTCAATAAAAGACATCTTTTAATTGAAAAAAATAATTTTGTTATCCATTTGTTTATAAACATTTTGTTAACAAATGGACTATTTATATATTTTTGATTTTTTTTTTTTTACAATTTTATAGAGAACTGTCAATTATGATTTTTAGAAAAAAAAAATTTCTTAATAATTATTTTTAATTGTTTATAATCGTTTTTTTTTTATTTGTTGTTTAAATTATTAGTTAAGAATTTATTTTTTTCTAAAAATCATAATTGACCTTTCTCTACAAAATTACAGAAAAAATTTTTTTTTTCGTTAACAATAGCATTGTTTATTAACTTTACAATTTGTTATAAACAAATTCTCAACTTTGTTTTATTTTTTTCCTGTAAGTAATAATAATTACAAAAACGACCTCGTGCATTAAAATACCGAAAAAAAATTTATATTATTTTTTATGTAATTTTGAAAATACACGTGCTACAAAACTTGCAGCAGCTGATCCATTTGTTGACTTTAAAGTTAATATAAATTTTGAACTATGAAAAATACGACTATTAACATTTAGGTCAGTAGCATAATTTATAGCTGAACAAAATTGCCTTGAAGTTCAATAACCGAATTCGCATTATTTACAGAGTTAGAAGCCGCAGAAGTTCGAAAAACCTGAAAAATCTTCAATTTTTATAAACAAATGCGCAAAACAACAAGTAAATAATAAATAAAAAATATATGACTAACATTATCTGAAAGATAATTTTATTGCCTACAAAAATGACCTGAATGTTATTGGTCGTATTTTTCATAGTTCAAAAGTTATATTAACTTTAAAGTCAACAAATGGATCAGCTGCTGCAAGTTTTGTAGCACGTGTATTTTCAAAATTACATAAAATATAATATAATTTTTTTTTCGGTATTTTAATGCACGAGGTCGTTTTTGTAATTATTATTACTTACAGGAAAAAAATAAAACAAAGTTGAGAATTTGTTTATAACAAATTGTAAAGTTAATAAACAATGCTATTGTTAACGAAAAAAAAAATTTTTTCTGTAATTTTGTAGAGAAAGGTCAATTATGATTTTTAGAAAAAAAAAATTCTTAACTAATAATTTAAACAACAAATAAAAAAAAAACTATTATAAACAATTAAAAATAATTATTAAGAAAATTTTTTTTTTCTAAAAATCATAATTGACAGTTCTCTATAAAATTGTAAAAAAAAAAAATTCAAAAATATATAAATAGTCCATTTGTTAACAAAATGTTTATAAACAAATGGATAAAAAAAATATTTTTTTCAATTAAAAGATGTCTTTTATTGACATAAAAACGAAAATATAATAATAAATAAAGAAAAAAAAATTCTTTACAACATAATTGTGCTTTTTCTTTTTTTGTTAACTTAAAAAAATTATTATTAACAAAATATTAACAATTTTATAACTTAGACGACGCAATCTTGTTTAATATATTTATAAGAAGAGGTCCACGAAGCGAAATAATTTTAAGGTAATTATTTAAACATTTTTTTTAGTTTAGAAGGATGATGGAAATTGGACAAAATTTTCTTAATTAACAATCGTCTAGAATATTGAAAAATATGTTTTTATAAAAAATTCCAACGGGAATATTTTTTTTAAAGTGTTTAGATTATGCAATAAATTTTTTAGATTTTTCAATTAACTTTAAGTACTTGAAAAATAATTTTTTAAGTGACGTACTCGCTTTCGAGGCCGTGCGCGCATCCTAACAATGGCGCGCGGCGGGCTATTTTCAGCGTTAAATTAAAATTATAAATAATGGAGCTACAGTTCCGGGAGTTGGAACTTTTTTTTACTAAATTTCCTCCTCTTTAAGGATCTTTTTTTCAAATTTCGAAAATATTTATAGTTTACGGACAATAAGCAATAAACGAAACGCTATTTTTTGAAGGTGTTTAATTGTTAATAACTTTTGGAATTTTTTATGTGCTAATTCAATTTTTTAGCACAATGGTCTAGACATTATTCCGAATCGAATGAGCTAAACCACATAATTTTAGCAGTAGTATGTCGAATTAACACCATTTTTAACTTGTCGACTAGACTACATTGTGTTTCTAACAAAACGTATTTGAATTAAGTTTTTATGTGAAAGTATTAAACTACTAGTGTTAATAAAACTGTTGCTTAAGCACCTTGTTTCAGAAGTGATAAGGAATTCCTTTATTACGGTTGTTACGATTTTGAAACTTCTCCATGTAAGTAGACGCAGTTATTTTGTCCAAACATTTTCTAAACAGCCCATTCCATTCGAGGGCACAATCTTCACTCCATTTTAACCACTTCTCTATCGTGTAACAATAAAAGTATTCAATGTCGTGATGGCTCAGTATTTAAGACCTCGCCTCTCATGTACGAGTTGGTGTTCAAAGCCGGGCAAGTACCAATGTGACTTTTCCAATTCATATGTACTTTCTGAGTTTATCTTGGACATTCCTGACATCAGTGTAGGAAAAACAGCGTGAGGAAACCTGGGGGCCAAGTCTACTAATTTACAACCGTCACAATGGTCACTCACAATGCAGAGACCATTGTGACGTTTGCAAATTAGTAGACTTGGCCCCCTGGACTTACAAGATAATATACGTCTGAAATCACCAACCCGTCATAAGCAAGCGTAGTGATCAATGCTTGTGCCTTCTCGTTCTCTGTTTGAGAACTGGCCATTGCCTTGCAGTGGGACAATAATAGACTGATATCATGTGCCCTACATAGTAGGTAATAATATAAACCTATACTAAAACCTGGCCAGTTAAAATACCTATGCCAAACAAAAATCAGTTTCCCTTAATCTAATAAATGCTTATAAGTGCACTATCAGGCGTTAGTAAGCATTCTGCCCAACCCTTCGGGGAATACATGCGTGATGATATGTGTTATGTAAACGCACAAATAATAACTCACACACCCGAGTGAGTTTTTATAATATGAAAGGATACTGTCAAAGCTGTTCATAAACATAACAAAGCAAAGCGATAATGGTTTTTTCCGGTTATTCCCTGAGTACCCCGATCCCCGAAGCCCCCGTCCCGAAGGATCCCGATTTATTTTTGTCTTGATAAACTCAAATAAAAGTCAGTTTAACTTAAAAGTACCGTCCGCAGATGATTTGTTATATACAATTTTATTACTTACTAAAAATATAATACTTAACTTTAAGGATCAGGAAAAAATGACATTCTTGCTTGGTTAAGGTAAACATTATAATTAGAGAATACAACATAGTCTCCTAGTGCAATCACAGGTTTTAATTATTATCACAATAGTTCCTTTTTCATTACAGAAAATGAAAATACCTCTAAATGGAACATTAAAATAATTTTAAAAATACGTAAAAAAAGTCTCACTTTCATAAATATTTTTTATTATGTAGAATAGAAAAAAGTTAGCTCTAAAAAAATCTTCTATCATGCAAAATGAGTTTCACTTTCATATGTTTTTTTACAACACAGAAATTCAAAAATGCTTTTGAAAATTGACTACTAACCTTAAATTATCTAAACATGCAAAAATCAACTACAAAAATTATCAAGATTTTCAATTGACATTTTCAATAAGTCTTTTAAAAAAATGTACAAATCAACAATATTTTACAAATGGTTATAAAAAATATTAATTAACATTAAAAATAGTCTCGAAATATGAAAATATCAGTCTTTTAAATTATAATAACATTTATAAATAATCAAAATTAGTAATAAAAGTTTTAAAAATCTAAAAAATTATATGTTCAATCAGTATTTTTAGGCGTTATGAGCACGATTTTAATAAGATCTTTTAAATACATAGTTAATGCAATATGTCTTTCTTTAAAGTCCGTTGTCAGTTTTGCGATAGTTTTTTCGTTGAGAATAGTTTGCGCTTCTTTGTTGTATTTTTGATACATTTTATTCAAACTGTAATTACCTATATTAAAACTATGATTCGACATTGTACAAAATTTCAAATAAACTACTTTCGTCTTATGTACTTCAAACAGATACATTTAAGCACTTTTTATGTCGACCGTACTAGTTGAAAACAATGGACAAAAGAAAGAACAATGCCCACTTCCCATACATTTAAAAACCTGATAATTAACGTTTATGTATAGTTATGAGGTATAGTAGAAAGACTACCTGTAAGTTTAGAAAATAATGTCTTATAGTCATTTTTACGGTTTAAACGCTACGAAGTCCAAAAAATATGAATGTTACTTTTTAGGTTAGGATTTGCCGTTACTTACTAAATAAAGATAAATAAATGTGCTAGACCTAATTATTAACACTCGAAGTATAGTCTCAAATAGGAATACTTACCTGGCTATGTATATGCATCAAGGAACATAATACTCACCTACGGCGAGATATGCATAGTGTAAAGTCTTTTTTACTTTGAGAATTCCTTGAAGCAAACTCCCTTATGTTATAGTGACAATCATCGAGTCTAAGCAGTGACCTGCTTAAACTCGATGATTGTCACTATAAATTGAGTGTCGAGTGTCGAGCATTTACTGCTGTTTCTCCAACCCACATAAGTACCTACTAACTACATTTTTAGTAAAAAAACGATGGGTATAGTTAGATAGTTTCTATACCTTTAAAAAGTCTAACAAGTTCTTGTATTGTCAAAAGTGATCACTTATCTACCCAAGACCCAACACATTTTATTGGCCTACGGTACATACATAAATACCTGATGAACAAAACGGGAAAAACAAATAAAACACTATGTTAAAGTGGAATGGTTTATTAATTATCATCATTTTCATCTAAATCTCTTATAACTTTGTTATCTAGAAATTCTGCTAGAGCGGAGATATTTTCTTGTTACCTAGCCCATCCAAGGTACCACACTAATGTCATAATGTGAGCGCAACATCCAATGGTTCGTTGACCGACCAAGCAATTACAAAAATATTCGGCTATACCACCTCTGCCAGACACATTTTTATATCTGTCTTTGCTCTTCTGAAGGATTTTCAAAAACAATAGAATGGCTCTGACGATTAAGTGTAGACCGTCCACAAAGACGTCAAGAGGATGGATTTACAACGGTATGGTAAGCAAAGGTCGTCAGATGAGGAAGATATCGAGGTCCAGGGGCGGTAAATAGGGTCGTAAAAAGTAACACACACAAAATGGCACAGTACACAACGAGACGCAAGCGCAACAACGAAGGACTGCACCGATGACCGATGCCAATCGCAGAACTGTCAAATGTTCAAAAAATCCGTTTCACTCTTGCGAACTCAATTACATACTGCGTGATTAATTTATTTAATTATTATGTTATTTTTTTATTATTCTGTATACGGAAAAGACTAATATAGAAATACTTACCGATTAAATAAAACGTAAAGTAATTTATAAAACTCAGAAACAGAGTTGAATAAAGTCAAGTAGCGGTATTTATAATGGAACGTAAAAACTGGGAAGTTGAGATGCGTTCAAAACATGGTATAAGTTTACTCTTAGGTAGAATAAGCATAAAGAAATATTATAAAATATTCTTTTCCTGCGTTTCTTTTAACATTGTGATAAACGTAATTAATATACAATTAAATTAGCTGAATTTTAAGATTTATTTCATCACTATACATAGCCAGGTGAAAAATGGGCATTCTTCTTTACTTAATCATATTTATTCTATTCGGGGTTCTACGGGACGGGGGGCTTGGAGATCGGGGTCCTCAGGGAATAACCCGTGTTTTCCATCAAGTATTTCTCAGTAGCAGTCCGGAGTCTGGATTTGTGCCCGGTTGATGGCGATAGGCGAAATGTGGGTGTACTATAGATACACCCCTGCTTAACCCTTCAGGGAAATACAGGCGTAATGTTATTTTATGTTAAATCTTCATTTTATTTTTTCCTAGAAAATCATCAGTAATCCACGATGGCGCCTACACCTCAGGAACACGTATTAACTCGGGAGGACAATATGTTAGTAACTGATCCGGCTATACAGGATCTACCGCTAGATGGCGAGAAGATCGTCATCACTGGCATGTCGGGCCTCTTCCCTCAGTCCCACAACGTTAAGCAACTTTCCGATATTCTTTACAACAAGGTACGTTTGATTTAGATGAAGAATAGATCTGTGAAGTAAAATCAGGGAAATTTATTGATTACCAAAATGACTACTAACTATAATTGTCTGAATATTCTAATTACAAGTGTCATTCTTTGGCAGTAGTATGAAATGGCTACACGGCTAAAATATAAAATTTCCTTACTGCACGATAATTTACACAAACCAAATAAAATAAAAACTCATTTTAAACGACACAAATCACTCAGGAGGCACCTTCTAACATCTTTTGCACCCCAACAACTATATTAGTATCATCAAAGATTTTTGAGTGGCTTCGATTAAGTAACAGTATCTACTTATTACTTGATAATTAACTCAATATTTGTTAAAATACCTTGAATTAATTAACAGTGTCTACTTATTACTGGTTAGTTAGCTCAATATTTGTTAAAATACCTTGGTTATGTATTAGTCATGGAACAGCCTACCCTCTCACTAGGAGTCGGGCGTTGCTAGCTGCGCCACAGTTTTAACTATTGCAGCTATCATCGTTTAACATTGTTTGTCTTTGAATGTATTTGTTTTTTGTTCTCAATAAGCGATTAGTTAAACCTCGTTTTCGCGGTGCCAGATTATTGCCTGTGGCATACCATAAAACTGAAGCGACAATAATTGTCGTTGTTGACTGGCACCTTCTTAACAACACGAACAAATGTTGCACGATACGGGCAAGTTAATTGCCATTCAAAACTGGTATAGATGTAAACAGCACGTACAATAAAGTCGCATTTAATACTTGAATTAATTGTACACTCTGTATTTAGACGAAATAAAACTTGAATGCAATAATCGCCTTGCAATAATTGCCTTGGTGTAAACAAAAGTCGCATGCAGTTATTATTGAACAACACTAAACTATTATTGGCAAAACTTGCATTCAATTACTGTATGCCATTTTATGGAAGTCGCACCCGTGAAAACACTCATGCAATTCTTGAATGGTAATAATTAAAGGAGCTCTATGGTATGCAATGATTACTCTTGAATGTTCCAGAAACTTCCACCGTATAGATAGGGCTTTAGGGCCTCGTGGCTAAATGATAATAGCCGCTCGGAGCGATCTTACCGCGGTCGGTTTGTGATTGCGTGATCATCCATTTAATATCGAGATCCCTCTGTGCCGCGGAAAGTGTGTTCAGCTGTTGGTCCCGGTTATCATTCGTAGATTTTTGACGGTCGTTACGGTTAGTCAGTAGCTCAAAATTCTGACAAACAGTCGTACCCAGGGCTATCGTATTACCCAGTTACTGGGTTGTAGAGGTCAGTCGCTCCATGTAAAATACTGGCATTCAGTAGTTGGGAAAAGTCTTGGCAGATTGACTTATTGCTAGTTTTTCCCAAAGGCTATAAACTAGTGGAAGAAAATATTACAAATGTTTACCAACATTTTTACAAATCATGTGCATCACTACCGTCCACCACTGGAATGCCACAAATTCCTATAATATTAAAATATTATCACTTTGTTTGTCAACCAGGAAAACCCAGTAACTTCAGAGGGTCTAAGATGGAACTACAAGCATCCCGACCTTGCACAAGCCTGTGGTATGGCTCCCGAGTTAGATCGCTTCGATGCCCAGTTCTTTGCTGTGCATTACCACCTCGGGAACAAAATGGATCCGATGTCACGCAAGATGCTCGAGCAGACCTACCAGGCCATTTACGATGCGGGTAGATTGATCTTGGTTATTGAAGATGGATATTTGTAGTACCTCTGGTCAGAAACAAAGAGCCAACATTCACGACATTCACGAATATTTTCCAAAAAAAAATAACTCAGTTTTATGCTTTTTAATAAACATCTCTTTGCAATCCATAAAAACCAGTCAAGTGCGTGTCGAACCACGCACGGTAAAGGGTTTCGTATAATGTATGAATATTTAGGTACGCACGCAAAAATTAGATTCTATCGACTGCAAAAAACAAGTTGCATTTAATTGTTTAATTTTCAAGATTATATTTTATTTCAAAAGTTATTTCTGCAGTTGTAAACGAAAATTTCTCAAAATCTATAGCAATGGCAAATCGTTTTAGTTCTGGGATTCAACAAACCACACGCGTTATGTGCCGCTTCATCTTTTATACCTACCCTGCAAAGGAAAACGTAAAGTTATAGTATAGTAGTAGTACATTTATATATAGTTTTCATCAAAAATTATATTTTTTCAATTTTACTATAGCATTACAACGATATATTGCATGTAGTTTAAACTGCATGCTAAACGGCATTTTAATATTTTTTTGTGGTTTTTTCACAAAAGTTTTGCTAATCCAAGTACATTTTTGAGTTGATCGTCTATTACTCGTTAACTTGTTGAGCCTACTTAGCTGTGATAGTTTTCCTTTTAACTACGTTATATACTAGTGTCGTGAGTACTTTTCACATATCCAAAAACAACAGTATAGCTGGTAGGGGGAGGGGATACCAGCCCCGGATGTTTGGGCAAACCGAGGCCCACGCCCCGGGCGCCTACTTTGGTGGGTGGCAAATTCAAACCTAGCAGACAAGTGCACCACCCAGCGCAACGCAACTCTGCAATAAGTGCGGGTGGCGCACTGAGGAAATCACTACGTAATTAGCGTAGGCATAGATCGTGAAACGATGTGAGTGGGTTACGGGCGGAGCAGTTGAATTCTGCCAGGAACTTTCAGTTTTTAAAGCACATGCTACACATTTATTTGGCGATATAAAAAGGTTAGCTTTCGACTTCTTGCAACAGATCTATGCCGCGGCGAAATAGAGGCGGATGAGCGCCTCTGTCACCTCTGTGGCCAAAAGTTTAAGGAACAAATCCTTTATTTTAGAAATATTGCTTTGCGTGCCCCCGCTGGGCACCGGGCGTCCCGACCTTTCCTACGCCTGTAAATGCAAAGGCGACACGATTTAATTTAATTATTTACCACAGCGCTAGCGCAGCTGTTGGATTGGAGCATTATCGATCAATAAAATTTTACTGAAATGTTTCCAGCAAAATATTCGAGCTCACTTTGCTCGATCTTAAAGCGTAGCGGTTCTTAATTCTTTTCTGTGTAAGTCGATTAAGGACTTAAAAATCAAACTTATCTGAGGCAAAGTGCTAAAATTATCGCGCTCGCTTCGCTCGCTCGGGCATTCTAGATTGTCTTGTTGGTGTTAAGGTTTTCTGCATTAGTCGAGTGTCGCGGTCTTAGCAATCGAAAATCATAAATAGACAATCAGATTAATTATGACAAGGCCATCGATGTTTTTTCAGAACAAAAGGCTCAAAGAATATTTTTTTATTCTAATCTTCTACTACCTAATAATAATGCAGAAAAAATTGTTTGTTTTTTTGTTTGAACGCGCTTATCTCTCGAACTAGCAGTTTGATTCCAAAAAAATCTTTTTGCATTTGGTAGCCCGATTCTTGAGAAAAGTTGTAGGTTATTTAAGATCACGATACGACCCTTAGAAACCGAGCAGTAAGAAAAAAAGTCAGAGAAAACGCTAACCGAAAAGAAAGTAATATCGTGGGCGGGTTATGCGCAGCGACGCGGTGGGTCGGGGTCCGAAATTTCACGCGGATGAAGTCGTGGACAGAAGCTAGTATCCTATAATCTTACGATTTATTTCAAATATCCTGCCTATCCTAATTAAAATAATCGTTCGATGTCCATGTATATTTAAATAAATAAGTCCTCATGTAAAAGGTTAATGGATTGGCGGGGCGGGGGGCGGCAGACTCCAGGTTTTGCCCCACCTCAAAAAACTTCTAGATGCGGGGCTGGGGGACACGCTTGAGTCTTACAGAAATTACCACTTAATATTTCGCAAACAGATCCACGAATATTTATAAAGGTCTTATCTAACGACAACCCACACTTAAATACTCTATCTTAAACTACAAAAAAAAAAATGCTCCCAATAAATTCAGATTATCAAGATTTTATTGCACAGTTTTGTGGAAGTGATTAATATGCCAAAAAAACAGCTTTTTAGTACCAAGATTGTCTGAGTTAAACCGCGGACAGATAGACAGACGGACTTGGCGAAATTATAAGGGTTTCTGGTTGTACTACGGAAGCCAAAAAAAACATCTTTTTGTTTCAGGTCTGAGTCCGGCTCATCTCTATGGGAAAAAAGTTGCAGTTTTTGTGGGATCATCTTTTTCTTCCTCGGAAACATATGGTTTCACGGATGCGAGAAACAAAACCGGTCTAGGCATATTAGGGTCAGCTTCATCGCCATTAAAATAATTAACAGCTTCAGTCTTTTGACAATTTACCGTCGAGACAAAATCTAAAAAATAGACATTATCTGCCCATTTTTATTACTGAACTACAACATTTTTCTGAACGGAGGCGGTGCGACAAGCCAATAGATTTTACGTTTTATTTTATTGTATTCGGGAAACTTACAGCTAAATTATACAGTATTCTTAAACAGTGTCTAAAAAATACATAAATAAAAAACTAAATAAAATTAAAATAATAATAATTTTAAATCTAATATTATGAAATTTTTATCTTAATTGTAATCATACTATATTTTTTTATTTATTGCATAATTTATGTAAATTTAATTGTTTTTATCTGATTTGGTTTTGTAGCTATAGCTAGCTTTATAGTAACTTATTTATTTATTTCAATATATTTGTTAATTTTGGTAATGCTCGTCTAGTGGCCACCACTGATATTGAAATTTGTCTTATCTGCGGATAATGCAGTGGCCTGCAACATTACTACTTAAAGTTTTGTTAACCTTATATGTTGTAGTTGTTTATTATCCCTTAATAAATAAAATAAAATAAATATGCAAGTGAAAGCCATTTGGTGTTTCCACTGGGTGTCATTATACATCTTTTATTTCTTTTTAGAAGTAGCAAGACAATGTTCGCGAATCGCATCTCGTACTGGCTCAATTTAAGGGGTCCGTCACTACTAATGGATGAAGCTGACTGCAGTTCCACCACTGCACTTGAAGCGGCATATTCAGCCCTGAAACGTGGGGCATGTGATTCAGCTATTGTTGGAGGTGCATCTATATGTCTCCATCCACACGGATCTGTACATCACGGGAAGTCAGTATCATAACTATAAGTATATATAATTTCATGATCTTTACTTAGACGAATTAGGTCTTAGTAGTCAGCAGACTGGGCACGCCACATGTGCAGCGGTAAGTCCCCTCTTTGAGGAGTGGCTTGAGAGGCGCCACGGCGTCCTCACCTTCCGCCTGACGCAGGTTCTCACCGGACATGGCTGTTTCGGGAGGTTCCTGTTTCGGATAAGGCGGGGGGAAACGCCCGGGTGTTATCATTGTGTGGATCGACCGGAGGACGCGGTGGAGCATACGGTGGGGGTCTGCCCGGCTTGGGCGGCGCAACGCCGTGTCCTCGTGGCGGCGATCGGCGGCGGCAATCTCTCGCGACCGGCCCTGGTCCAGGCCATGGTACGGAGCGAGAGGGAATGGAAAGCCGTCACCTCCTGCGAAGCAGTAATGCCCGCGAAGGAGGAGGCGGAGCGGGTGAGGGTGGGGCAATCGTTGTGCCCTGACGCCCCTAGTCGCCACAGGAGGAGACACCCTGGGCGTCGGGAGTCGATAGCCGACTCCCGGCCACCATAGGCGCGATCTTGCGGACGGCGAGCGATGGGCAGTTCGCCGTCCGGTAAGGACCAGGCCCGGGTCGACGGCGCGTCGTGTTCCACGCGCGCCTCAAAGAGATGTCAGCATCACTGACGGGGTCCGACAGGGCCGATGCCTGCCGAGGTTGCGGATTGTTCGAAAGAGTTACCGTGGCCCTGGCGCACAGGCAAATGAAGGAACACGGGTGGGTTATAGTCAGTAAGAGTCTGACACGCCCTTCCGCTCCGCCCAGAGCGGGAGAGGTCATTTGATTCTCGACCCAAAAAAAAAAAAAAAAAAACTGTCAGCAGACAAGATTTAGTCTGTAGAATTTGCCAGTTAGCAATTGTTTATTGAATTTTTCAGGCTTTCTGCTACTGTCTCACAAGATGGCAAGACAAAATCATTTGCACAAGACGCCGATGGTTATATTTTGTCTGACGCAATCAGTGTAGTATTTTTGCAGAAAGCAAAAGACGCGAACAGGTAAATATAAATTTACAGATAAAAAATTGTCAAGATAAAACATTGCTTTAATGAACAATATTTATATATATATATATTATTGTATTTTTAGAGTTTACGCGGAACTAGTACATGTCAAAAATGAATTCATTTCTGTACCGAGTGATGAAATTGGGCCCAAATTTGGGTACTGTCGGAACCCTCAGACTACGGCTGGGTTCATTAGACAGTTCTACAAGGAAGTGCAGGTGACGCCACAGGATATAGAATACGTAGAAGGATATGGCACAGGTGAGAGAAGTTTGGAGGTGGGACAATACTTCGTTCCTCAACCTCCAAACGTGATGATATATTACGTGATGTTCAAAGACAAAGTCAAAGCATTTATGTCAAAGGGTAGTCTCGTATGGAGAAGAATGGGTAAGAAACACCACCGTTACTTAAAAAAAATGTTTTACAATACTTTGTATACATTAATTATATGATTATAATTATGTGAAGACGGTGTGCACCTAGAATAAAATTACTGTACCACAATACGTAAAAATAATAATATTAAACCCGCAGGGCAGTATGTGGCGAGCTGTTGGGCGACGCCACGGACCCTATCTCGCGGGAGAAGTTTTGTTCCTCACCTCTAGTTTGCCTTTATCGGCCGGATGTAGTCAACAATGACGAGGGACAGAGCTCCCACCTATTTCTTGCCTTTCTTGGCTAGCTTGAGTGGAGATTCGCAAGAGCAAACGTGCTCGGAGGAAGGAAGCATTCCAGTAAGGTGCTGGTAGGGATCTTGAACGTACTTCTGGATTATCCTGATAGCCGTGGGATACCTCACCACTCCTCAAAAGCACCTCAGGACATGTTGCCCCCTTGTGGCTACGGTACTATGTGCTAGCGACCGTTTTCGGGGGCCCCTTATTGAGTGTGCAAGTCACCCCCTGCCATTTTATCTGTGTATTTTATATAAAACATTGGTCAGGCAGGGGCCATAGTCTTTCCATAGTCCTAGATAACCAGTCCACTTAAGCTACCCTAATCAGTTGTCCAATAACTTTGTTTCTATATCCTGCAATAGTCCGACACCAACCGGGGGTTGTCCTCAGGTGCACTTGCACAGTGCATACATGGATAATCATCGGATGGTGCTTCATTCCATTTAAAATTTTCTAAGGGGCTTCTGCTAGTTGGCTTCGGTCCCTCGTACGCCTTCCAAAGGTCCGGGACCATAAGGTCCCGAGATATGTAAACATAAAAATAAAATAATAATAATAAGGATCAAGGTGTGGCTGACACGTGCGTACCAGATGATGGTTCCATGTGTTCTTTCTGGCGCAATATCTGGTCGGTGCCTGTCAGTCACACGGAATGTGATTGGGCTCGGGAAGTCGAGCAAGCCTGCGATCCAATACCAGAAATGGGGGCTATTACCATCTGCTCCCAAGATGTAACTCGTGCAGTCCGTCCGCTGCCTAACTGGAAGTCTCCAGGACCGGACGGACTGCAAAACTTTTGGATCAAATGGTTCGTAAGGTCGCACGCTCGCTTGGTGGCTCAGTACCAAACTGCTTTGGAATCTCGTTCGCCATCCCTGTTCCTAGCAACAGGAGTTACCCACCTGCTCCATAAATCAGGTAGCACTGCGGAACCCGAAAAAATATAGAGCGATCACGTGTTTACCTACGGTCTATAAAGTTCTTACATCCATTTTGAGAGCTAAAATTAACAAACATAATTATACTCGTAGACACCAACTCCATCATATCTAGTTCTCAAAATAGATGTACAAACAAGTCTCGTGGTACTAAGGAGCTACTCCTCATTGATATGGCCATTAGCCAAGAGGTTCGTCGTTCCCAAAAGGATCTGTTGACATGTTGGATAGGTTACAAGAAGGACTATGAGTCGGTGCCACATACATGGTTTATGAGGATGCTGGAGTTGTTTAAAGTAGATGCAATTCTGCGTACATTCCTGATGTCATGTATGGGGCAATGGAGAATGGTTCTTCACTATCCAGGATGTCGAAATGTCTTCCACGTCTAGGCTATCGGCTGAGGAGAGGTGGTCAGGTCAACCTCACCTCCACAACATGGATGATCTAAATCTCTTTGCCCTCAACAATTTGCAACTTATGGAGGTACAGAAAGTAACTGAAACTTCAAGTAGCGCCATCAGAATGGAATTTGGTGTGGACAAACGTGCGGTCATGCATGTAAAGAGAGGGGTGATTGTGCAATCCGACAGAACCCAACTCTCGGATTCCATAAACCTTAGAGCCCTCTCCGCATCCAAAACTTATACGTATTTGGGTATGTCGGAAGCGTTGGACATCAATGGTACTGACATAAAGCAATCGTTAAAGAAATGTTTCTTTGGCCGCCTGAAAAAAGTATTTAATAGTCTTCTATCAGGTGGATACAAAGTGCGCGCCTTTAACGGTTGGTTTATGCCGGTTTTGATGTACTCTTTCGGCATACTCAAATGGACTCAGACCGAACTCGACGCCTTGGATAGGAAGGTCCGTACGCTGCTAACTGCAAATCTAATGCATCACCCACGGTCATGAGGCTGTATATCCCAAGAAAGTGCGGGGGTCGAGGATTTTTAAATGCTAAGACCCTCCACAATCGCGAGATATGCAGTGTCAGGGAATATTTCTTAGAAGCTGACGTGGGAATGCATCGAGATATGGTCACAGTGGACAAGGATCGCACCCCGATTTCTTGGCTAAAGAGAACTGGCGCAAGCCAGTAGTCCTTGACACTAACGATTGCATGGAAGTATGGCAAAGTAAGGAGCTTTTTTCGGGCCCTAGATGGACCTAATTACGATCAACTAGCATCCGTAGCCTAGCTGTGTTTCGGTGACCTCTCTGGAGAATCCGAAAGTTTTGTCTGTGCAACTATGGACGAAGTTATGATGACAAACAATTACCGGAGATTTATTGTGAAAGACGGCACGGTTGACATCTGTCGGGCATGCCACCGTCCGGGTGAATCAATCAGACACATTATCTCCGGATGTTCTCGTCTAGCTAACGAAGAGTACTTGCATATACACAAACTTGTAGCCAGGATTATCCATCAGCAACTTGCTCTGAAATACTGCCTTGTAGAATTGGAAGTGCCATACTACAGGTATGTGCCCGACCCAGTTCTCGAAAATGTAAATATCACATTGTACTGGGATGGATCTATCATCACTGATAGGACTATTGTTGCCAATAAGCCTGATACAGTGGTGGTGGATTGAAAAGCGTGGCGCGCAATGATCGTTGACATAACGACCCCACTTGACGGGAACCTCGTGAAAGCCAAGACACATAAACAAATCAAGTATCTTGACGTAGCTCGCCAGGTTTTCGACATGTTGGACGTAGACTCAGCGATCATTGTGCCGATAATCGTGACAGCCAATGGCTTAATAGCCAATAGCCTCAACCAACACCTGAGGAGGCTCTCGTTAGGCAGCTGGATCAAGGGCTTGATTCAGAACGTGGTACTTCTGGGCACGGCTCGCATTGTTAGGAGGTTCCTCACTCTGGAATCTTGACTGCCGGTAGCTTGGACCCTGTTCCCGATACCGGTGGGCTACTGTTTTTTTTTATATTTTTAAATGTATTTAAAAAAAAAAAAAAAAACTAATATTTAAAAATATAATTTTTATGTTTAATATAAAATAAAGAAAAAAAATTAAAAAATGCCTTTATTTCCTGCAGGTTTTACATTACAGTTATATTGTTTATGTATTATATTTTATAGCCTAAATACCTAATATTTGTAGTTTCTTAGTTTTTAGTTTCTTGTTTCTTTCCATTCTTTAGTATTACCTAGTATTTTAGTTTACGTATAATAGATAAGTCATTATTAATTAACTTAATCTGCAAGAACCCCCTTGTGGGTGAAGGCCTCCCCCAAAGATCTCCATTTGTCTCTATCCTGTGCTACTTGGCTCCAGAGTGGGCTGGCTATACTTTTTATTTCATCTTCCCAGCGTGTTCTATTCCTCGTTGGCAGGTGCCAATTTTATTTTTCGCTCTGCTAGTAAATTTTCATGTCTGGCAGCCGTATGTCAAGCATGGTAGAAGGCTTGAGTTCATTACTTTCGTTTTGATAGCTGTTGGTATGTCGCTTTTAAATATTTCCTTTAGACTCCAGTATTTATTCCATGTATTTTGTATCCTTCTTTCTATTTCTTGTTCGTTGTTTTTTCTATCCAAACTAATTTTCTTCCCAAGATATATGTAATTTTCTGCATACTCTAGTGGTTTGCTGTTAACTTCTATTGGTCTTTTCAAGCTATTTGTCATTGCCATAGTCTTAGCTAGGTTCATTTCCAGGCCCACCTTAATACTAGCTTCACATAAGGATTTGATCATAATCTGCAACTGGGAGCTTGTTTCTGATAGCAGCACCAAGTCATCAGCGAATCTCAAATGGCTTAAATAGGCGCCTTGTATATATAGTCCTGATTTGCTCCATTCTTACTTGTTAATTATGGATTCTAGGACGGCTATGAATATTTTCGGTGATAGCGGGTCGCCCTGTCTTACTCCCCTTTTTATGGGGACGTTTGGCCCGAGAGTTTCTAACTTGACTCTACCCGTATTATTATTGTATATACTTTTGATGATTTCTATATATTTATTTTCAACTCCTTGTTCATTCAAGCTTTCCCTTTACTTGTATGCCATACCGTATCAAAAGCTTTTTGGTAGTCGATTAAAGCAATTTATAGGGGCCTCTGCTGTTCTTGGTATTGTTCTATAATTAATGCAAGTGTGTGTATATGGTCTATTGTAGAGAATCTTTTCCTGAAGCCTGCTTGCTCTATGGGTTGCCTTGCTTCCAATACAGTGCTGATTCTTCTGTTTATAATTGAGGAGAAGAGTTTGTAGAGGCTCGGTAGCAAGCTTATGGGTCTATAATTGCCAATACCCTTTGGGTCGCCTTTTTTGTAGACGAGTATGATATTTGATTCCGACCATTGCGCGGGTGTTTCTGAGTTTTCTAGTATCAAATTAAATAGCTCAGCTAATGGTACCGCCAAAGTTGTATGTGCTATTTTCAGTGCTTCATTTGTAATGTTATCTGAGCCAGGACTTTTTTCTAGCTTCAATCTATTCGTCGCCTCCATGACTTCTATAGCTTCTATTGGTTTAATGTAGTTTTCACTGACAATTCTCCTGTTACTATATGTGGTTGTTTCTGTCTTGCTACTATATAGGTTTCTGTAGAATTCCGTTGCCTCGTTACAAATGTCTTTTCGTTGATACAGGTTTTTGTCCAACTTCTTTAAACCTTCTATCCAGGTTTTATTTATTATGAGTTCTTTGTAGGCCTTTTTTGTGCTACCAGTATAATGTAAATGTCTTTCTATGGTATCTTTTCTATATCTTGCATAGTACCCCTTTTTATATATTTATTAACTAGTTTGTAGAGTGCGGCAAGTTCATTCTTCATAGCTCGGGTTTTGTTCTTGGTTCTCTGCAGCTCTTTCCTTCTTTGCAATAGCATTGTTGTACGGTCTGATAGTATTTTGTGTTTATGATCATCGTTCTTTTTTCGGGCGTGTTTCCAGCTTTGTGTAATAGCATTTGTTATTTTATCGTAATAGGTTTGTACAGAGGTGTTTTGCTGATGAACAAGTGAGTCAGATTCATTTAACGTAGATGTGAGGTTTTCGTTATATTTAGTTTTTTCGTCTTCACTCTTTAGTGGATTTTTTTGGCTATTTGTAAATTTGGCTCTACTGATCTTATTTTTTACAAGCTTTATTGTTGCTCTAACTAGTCTATGATCGGATGGGTAATTCAGATTCATGGCTCCAATGTTTTGGAATATTCCTGGTTGGTTTGACAGGATATAATCTATCTCGTTTCTGTATTGTCCATTTGGACATCGCCAAGTCCATCTATAATATAATGAAAGTAAAGGAGAAAATAATTCTTTATTGACCTAATTAGTTAAAAGGACTCGTTAGAAGCCTCTCAATCCTGAACTAGGTGTACCTGTATGTCAGGAGAGTCTTTATGAATATTTTTATTTTACCACATTTCGAGGGTTTGCGCAGGTGTACCGGATGCTGATAAAACCGAGCTGGAAGCAATTGAAGAAGTCTACTGCAAAGATAGGCAAGACCCCCTACTAGTCGGCAGCGTAACATCTAACGTTGGCTTGACAGAGGCAGCATCTGGCATGACTGCTATAACTAAGGTTAGTAGCTTATTAGTACCTACTAGAACTAGACTAGATCTCTTTGCAAATGAGCTTGTCTGGGGAAGTAGGTACCACACCGATAATTTTATTGAACCTATTTAATTATGCTTACCAAACATGCAGGTGTTACTTGGCTACCACAGCGGTCAGCTAGCCGCCAACCTGCACTGTAGTAGTCCGCGGCAGGACGTGGTAGCTCTGCGCGAGGGGCGCATGCGCGTCATCACTGAGCATCAGCGCTTCCGCCGCTCCTACGTCGCCATCAACGGCATGTCCACCACAGGCGTCAACTCACACGTGCTGTTGCGTGGACACTATAAACCCAAGGTACCTTTCAACTCAACTTAAAGTATTTATTTCAAATAAACCAATTACAGGCACTTTTGAATTGTCAAGTGGTCGGTCAGTCAGAAAGATGAAGCTAGTTGCCCATTCCAAAGCGTTGTAGGTACTGTGAGAATGCTACGTGTACCTAATGACTAACTGGGGGAACGTAGTGGTAGAGCAATACACGTAGTACTGTTTAGCATGTAGTTATATTATATCAAGGAATTCTACACCGGCAGGCCCTATCTCTGCCTATCTACTTCTTAAACAAACTACCATCATTTTTTCTTCTAAAGCTTATTTCAAACATGCTTGACTGTTCGAGGAAAACCAACGATAATATATTACCAGCCTGTCAACATAAGGTTGACACATGCAGACAACCTGTACAGTACCTATGGAGAAGAACGGGCAAGAAACTCCATGGACACTCTTTTAAATCAAAATATGGTTACAAAATATTGGTTACATCGTTCATGTTGAAATTATGCATGTGAGAATGATGCAGTTAAAAGCGTCCGTAATAAAAAGAAAAAAAAACAATTCTAATTGTACAGTGCAAGCACAGCACAGTTTTCATATCAATATGTCAGGATTTTACCTGCGCCGGGCCGGCCAAAGTAGTACACGAATAGCATTCATACCGCGTGCACTCATCTATCATGCAATCATACTTTTATCAATAAATATCAATCAATCAGTAATCAGTGTATCAATCAGCATCAACTCAAGGTGTAAGGTCCCAAACCATACATCTTAATGGTCCCTTTGGCCGGCCCGGCGCAGGTAAAAAGCTGACATATTGATAAGAAAACTGTGCTGTGCTTAAATCGTAAATGTTTGACCTTTGATTACGCAGCCGTCACCGAGTGTCCCCGGCCTTGCTGAGTCGTTCAGCAGAAATATGATCCTCATATATGACTCGCACGGTGCATTGTCCGCAACAATAATACAAATATGAGTTGACGATGCTTAGTTCCATCCATTGATCTATACATTCGTTGGTTTCGGTTTGACATTGATTTGCAACTTGATCCTTTACATACAGATTGTTGTCTGAGGTCATTTGATAAATAGGCTTTTTCAAAGGACAAATGAAGTCGTTATGATCGTAAGGCGTACATCTTCGCCAATCGTCTTCCGATATCGGTATGTTCGAGTCTTTTTGAATGTTTATCGCTAAGTGATGCGCGATAGGTGTGCTGTGACCATACTTTCAGCTACTTGCAGCAGGATTGGTATGAGGTTGTAAAACTCATAGTCTTCTCTAGTCACAAGAGGAATCTTGACTTCAAAAATCATGTATTGCTTGGGTTGCTCTCGCTTTTACTTTCAGTAAATGATATGATATATCTTTGCCAGATCTGTTTGAATGTTATTTATGGGTATGGTCAGCTCCTCTGATAGTTGTCCTGTTATAGTATTGAGTTCATCTCTCAGCTGTTATGGTGTTAAGAGGTGAAAGTTGAATTTTTCATAGAAAACATTCGCCACTGTATCTACTAGCGTTTCCTGGATATTTTTCAGGTTTGACAGCATATTGTTTGCCACAAACGCTGACAAGGTAAAGTCACTTCCGCTGTCTGTCTTTTGAATCTGCTGTTTTAGTTTGTTTATTCCCTGATTGCAGAGGATTATGTGTTGATTATTGAGTTTATGTTGTTTTTCCAAGGCGGTTTCTACTCGTTTGATGACATTTAATTCTGCTTCAACGATTGATGTTTGTTTTTTCCACAATATGTCAAGATGTTTTTGATCCTTCATTATAAGGTCGATGTCTTTCTGATATTTTTCGGCAAAATCTTCCTCCAATATTCCGAATAAACTATGTGCATCGTAGCCTACCCCGTTGATAAGGCCTCTAAATCGGCGCAATCAGTGCATTTGCTGACCAAGTAAAATGCTGTTGTAGTGTTCGAGTTCATCGTACCCAGGACGTAACTGTAATCGGACCACGTCACATTGTGCTATTCTGTCTATTGTAAAATAAAACTGCTTGTTTTGTGATCGCACAAAGAATTGAAGGTTTTAGATAATATTTATTTCAAGGATATAGTTTCTACAGTATCATTACTAAAGACAAAGAAATCAATAAGATAGATTGCAACTATTGTTTTCTTACCATTCTTAATCTTAGTATATAAACAAGGTTCAATATAGCCTATACTAATAAGAACACCATCAACCTTTCTCTACCATGTCCTTGACGATTGTTTCAACCCGTAAATAGCTTTCTTTAGTCCTAATACTTTACCATCACATTCTTAATTAGGAAAACAATCTGGTTTATGCATGTACAATGTTTCGTCAAGATCGCCATTCAGGAAAGCCGTTGTAACATCTAGATGAGTAACATCTAAACCTAACTGCACAGCCAATGCAAACAACATCCTCAAAATTGTATGCCTCACAACTGGAGAATAAGTTTCTGAATAATCAACACCTTGTTTCTGCTTATAACCCTTAGCTACTAACCTTGCACGAAAACGCAATTTATTATCACTATCAAACTTTTTCCTTAATACCCATTTACTTGTCACTATTGTACCACTTTTAGGAGCATCTACCAACTCCTATGCACTAACATCACTGAAACACTTAAGTTCTTCATTGACAACACTTAACCAGTGTTCCTTTTCTGTTCCTTTCAATGTTTCTTCTAAAATAAGGACACTATCAGATCATCAAGTATACCGAGCCAACAATACCGATCTGGTGACTTCCTCACTCTTCGACTTTGTGCCGGACGGGCGTGATCGTCGGACGCGAAGGGTGTAGGGAGTGTGTAAGCCCATCCAGATGTATCCCTCTGTGTGTGTGAGGATAGGCCTCCCTGTCCAGACGGCGCTGACGTCCTGCACATATAGGTTGCAGACATCTTCAGACGGCTGCCAGCTGCTTATCTTCGTGACTGTTACCTGCTTCCCATCTTCCAGGCCTGCTTCTTATGTATACCAGTGTTTTTGACTAGTCTGATTAAAGGAGTACGTTTTTGACCATGATTTTGACGCCCTCTGTTTAGGGATATTTACCTGGGTGACTGAATAATAACACAAGTCTTCATGATATTTCAGGAAGCGATTTTCGGAACTTTTGGGAAAACTATTTGAACTATTTTGAAGTATATAAGACAATATAAGTACCTTGCCGATGACTACGAAATTCAATTTTATACATGTTTGCCTAAGTACAACCAAACTTTACCGTAACGAGAACCGCTAATTGCTTCCTGATTTTAGTTTTATTAGATGAATTTTTTATCTTGTGTATGTAACATTAGAGCTTATAAACACGTTATCTATTATTAATGTATAAGGCATATTACATATCAACAAAATCCTTAGGGAACTACCTATCGTCTGAGGTATCTATAACAGGTATATCTGTTTCCACTGAAAAGTTATTTCAGGGGAAACAGCGAAAATATTACAATTTTCAAAATAAAGGGGTTTGTCAACAGTTTTTCTCAGAAATTACTGAACCGATTTTCAAATAAGTTATAGATACCTCAGGCCGGTCTATAGACCTGAAACAATGTAATATTTTAAACATCATAACAATAGTTTTCAGGGCATGACGCGCCCTAAAAGAAAGTTTCATTAACCAAAATAACAATTTACAAACTATCGCAGCACGACATTCAAACCCAATTAAATGGGCTTATTCAAAGGACTAGATATAATAAAATTAGGTTCAGGGCTAGGTCTCGGTCTAGGTGACCTGGACACACTAAATAAACTATGATTTTCAGCTATATAGTCCACTCAATTGAGGTTTGAATGGATCGTACTTACGGTTTTATGCACTAAACAACGTTTTATAATCGTCTCTATCGTATAACTAGCACTGTTATCACAGAATTTAAGTTACTTTGCAAAAACACCATCTAAAACACTTTAGGTGACGCATCGTCGCGAACAGACTTCTTCTTGGCTCATCACTCACAGTGTCACTTGAACCTAATGACTCAGCATCCTCATATTCACTTGGAATGTCTGTACAATCATTCTTATCAATGATGATGCTTTCAATGGAAGTATCTTCTTCTTCAACATTGTCTTCCGTTGTTCTATCAACTGCTGGAATAGAGACTTGGTATTGTTCTTCAACAATTACTACATCTCGGCTGGTTGTAATTTGTTTAGTTTTGATATTAAAAACTCGATAGCCTTTTACATCCTCTGGATATCCAACCAAAAAAGTTTCTCGGATTGCCTATCCCATTTTTTTTCTTTTTTTCCTATGCAATGTGCACCATAACAACACTTCCAAATATTCTTAAATGGCTTACTTCTGTTTTATTACCAAACCACATTTCATACGATGTTTTTCCATTTAAACCATTGGACACAATTCTATTCTGTAGATATACTGCAGTGTTTGTTGCTTCTGCCCAAAACTCTTTATTTAAATTTGCATAAAATAAGAGACACCTGGCTTTTACCCCAATTGTGCAGTTTGTGCGCTCACTTAATCCTTTCTGCTCAGGGGTTAGGATTAGTTTTCTGGTGGTGTATTCCATGTTTTTGTAAATAAGAATTGAATTCTTTATTGCAATACTCGCTCCCATTATCACTGCGTATGGTCATGATTTTGTTGCCTGTTTGGTTTTCAACCTTAGCTTTAAAATTAATAAAACATGACAAGGCTTCACTTTTGTGTTTTATAAAATACACAAAGATCATACGACTGTAATTATGTATAAACAATAAGAAAAATCTTGATCCACCTAAAGATTCAGTCTCCATAGGCCCAGTCATATCTGTGTGGACTATACTGAGTATCTCATCTCTTCTCAAGCCTACATGCTTAAAAGGCAGCCTAAACTGCTTACTTTCACAGCACCCTCTGCAGGTCAACTTTGAAATCTCACTTCTATCTTCGAAATTCATGCCTTGCACTGCATTAGTCATTTTGTTCAGGTACGTACAGTTTACATGTCCCAATCTACGATGCCACGTATTCGCTGTGACTACCGATGCAACCAGCACACTTTCAGGCATTCTTAGCTTGTACACTCCATTCTTCAATGATGAAGTTGGCTACCAGTTCACTATTTCTATTAAAAACACTGCAGCCACTCGTGGTAAACTTTACTTTGTTACCATTGCTGATCAATTGACTCACAGATAATAGATTTGTCGTCAAGTCTGGAACACATAAGATACTGGCACCGGTTACTGGTACATCAAATTCACTTTCATCAGTCTCTGTCACGACGTTAACATCGCCAGAATACACAACCCTCACTTTATTATTGTTTGCAACAATAATTTCTTTGTTATTAAGATAACAAGCATTCGTAATCCAGCTCTCATTTGTCGTTAGATGTGGACTTGTGCCGGAATCAATATATGAGTACCATTCATTCTTGATAAAATTACCGTTTAAGAAAACAACACTGAATGCGTTTGTCTGTTTCCACATCATTTTATTTTCTTTTGATGATTTTGTTTCTTTATTTGGGCATTGATTTCGATATTGGCCAGTTTGTTGGCACCGATAACATTTGACGTGCGATTTTATAGTCGCATTGTCAACTAATGTCTTGCCGCCATCTTTATTGCTCGCGAGCGCTATCGCTATTCATGTTTTCTTGTTCTTCCGTTGCCATTTTTCATTTCCGCTCTCTGTCGTATCTGTTTCCTCCATGTCCATCAATTTTGATTTAATGGCGTCTGTTGTAATGGTAACCCCAGAATGCTCGATCGCCATTATCATCGGCGAATACTTTTCTGTCAATCCTGCAAGCAGCAGACACCCAATCCACACTTCATTTATATTAAAACCGGTTCCACTCAATTTCTGTCCTGTTTCAACCATTTGCGTGACATATGATGTCATCGAACAACAATTATCCAGACGAATCGAAATAAGATTCCGCAATAAACTTATGTCCTCTAGGATCAAGGAATTTTCTGCGGCGAAAGTCCACTCGTTGTAGTTTTCCCTACCTTTCAACTTGGGTACGTTGATTAGATACATAGTTGGCCGACATTTTGTACAATGCGATATGAGGTGGCACAAATTAAAAAAAAATGTCGCCGATAGATTCCGCGATGGTTTTTTAAAATTGTGAACGTTGTTTAGTATCGCGTGTACCACTAACTACATATCAATTTGAACTCTGGCTAAATTAAACTGTATTAATTTTGACCATGGGGACTGGGCCCTTAACCTGAAATAAAACTGCTTGTTTTGTGATCGCACAAAAAACTGGAGGTTTTATTTTTTTAATGAATTGACAGATATTATAGCTGCCAGCACAATATAGAAATATAATTATAACATGTTGAGCATAGTTTTCCAGGTAATTCATATATTTGTTTAGTAAATCTATTCCTCGCCAATATGGAGCCATATCGCAGTAAACTATTAGCTTCCATTCTTCACGTTGTAGCCGCATATTGGCTACCTTGTCAAAATATATGCTTTGATTATCGCTCAGGCTTGAGAACTTGTATTCACTTCTTGCTGTAGGTACCATTGCATTACAATAAGAATCATGAGTATGGTATGAATTAAGATGCATAATTTTGATGACGATTGTCGTGCTCGTTGACTTGATACGTTATTGGTTGCTGCTGTTTTTTATGTTCTTGCTGTTTTGGTTGATTTTTATTAATAGGCAATACTGAAAGCTTTGATATTGGTCTTTTCATTGCTCCGTTTTTGATCCGAATAGTAACCACTCGGACGTACGCATCTTTTCCGGGATGTAGTGCCGTGATTCTTCCCGTAGCCCACTTTCCTGATGGTAATTGTACGTCGTGTATGATGACAATGTCGTTAATCCTCAAGTTTTTGTGTGGTTGCCGCCATTTGCTACGCACTGACAATTGACTTAAGTGTTCCGCTCTCCACCTTTTCCATAATACATCCATGATTTTTTGGGTGAGCTACCACCTCGTACCTAAATCTTTTTCCGTTTCGATTAACGTCAAGGTTGGTCCGCTTGCTAGAAAGTGGGATGGCGTGAGGTAGTTTAAATCTTCTGGATCTTCACTTAGAGCGCACAATGGTCGTGTGTTTAAACATGCTTCAATTTGTGCTAGCACTATTGTATATTCTTCAAATATCAGCCTTTGTTTGCCAATCACTCTCTTTAGGTGGTACTTTTAGCTTTTCACAGCTGCTTTCCATACACCTCCCGCGCTTGGCCAGAATGGGGCGTTAAAGTGCCAATTGATCTCCATGTCGATGATTGCTTCGTAAAATTCCACGTCTGACACTTATTGAATAATGATGAATTCTTCATTTAGAATTCTGCTTGCTTCTACGAAGTTTGTACCATTGTCACTGTATATATGTTTTGGGTTGCCTCTTTTTGCTGACATTCTGCGTAATGCTGATAAAAATGCTGAAGAGGTCAGGTCCGAGATTAATTCCAGATGTACAGCTTTCATGGTCATGCAAACGAACACAGCGATATATCCTTTTATCGTCTTTACTCCTCGGCCTTTGTTTGTTTTAACGTAGAAAAAGCCAATGTAGTCAACCCCTGAGTGATAGAAAGGTCGTGCTAGATTGCTGCGTGCTGCAGGCAAGTCTCCCATCAACTTCTCTTGTTTGATTGGATCCTGACAGCTGCACTTGATACAGGTTCTAAGGCGTTTCTTGACTGCTCGAATTCCGCCTAGAATCCAATATTGTTGATGCAGCCAAGCTTGCGTGATTCGAGCTCCGCCATGATACGTCATATTATGTCCTTGGTCAATCAGCAAATTACTGAGAGTTTCTAGGTATTATGAGTGGATGTCTCATATTTTGATTGATATTCGCATTAGCGAACCTCCCTCCAACTCTTAATAAATCTTCTTGATCCAAGAATGGGTTCAACACCTGCAGCTTACGTTTTGCGCTGATTTGTTTGTGTTTCTGAAGACTGATGATATCTTCTCTGAAGTCCGACTGTTGGACTTGTTTGATGATAATATTTCTTGATTTCTTCATTTCGCCTATTGTTAAATATTTCGGTTTGTGTTGATTACGTCTTATTGCACGCAAAGTCCAACCTAGAACTCGCGTCGCTCTGTTGAAATTGCTACATTTATTTAATATGTTTTGAGCAATGTCATCATTTTCTTGAATGACATTAGTTTGAATTAACTTTTTCATTTTGTCTCGCGTAACATAAGTTTGTTGTTTATGTTCATTTTCATCAAACGATGATAGCCACTGTGACTGTTCCTAACGGACCCCAGTCTGATAAAAAAATAGTTTTTCCTAATTATGTTAATATTAGTGTCAAGATCGGCTTTCCGTTGAGGAAAAGGGAACACGCCCCCCCAGCCGCGTGTTCCTGTAGGGCTCGTCACCAAACTTGGGCACCCTCCCACCATTATAAGAAATGAATTCGAATAAACTAAGCCGCCTTGTCCTAATTTAGAAAGCTAGGGGACAAGGAGGGACACAAGGTGATGTTAATATTGGGAATTCCCAGTTAGGAAACATAAGTATTATAATTATAAATATGTGAAGCTAAAAAAGATGAGAGGGTATGCAAAAGTATGGAATATGATTATGATTAAGTATTATAAATGTCGTAACGCCGACGTCTCCCTTCTCACAGGTGAGCGCTAATATCTGCAATAATCTTTATAACATGGAGCGGGTAAAGGGATCGTTACGCTTGTACTTACATTAATCATTTGTAGCTACGTTAATTTATGTATTTACAATGTACCCACTTTAGTGAGACTGGGAACCGTTTTACAACGTCTGACTCATTATACGTGTCCTGCTAGACCTAACGCATAGAACCTCTGCGGACACTATACGATTCTAAAAGGACATGTTTCCTATGCACTAAATAAATGTCTTCCCCAATCCTAAAGACAGAGTTCTGCGAAGTCCAACTGCCATTGAGGGAGACAAGTGTTGAGTAGCTCTAAACGAGTACTAATGTTATTAACACCCTCACGCGTCCTGGCCCCATTTTACTAAGGTAATAGAAAACTAGTACAAGCGTACCGTAGACTCAGTCTGTAGCAAAACTCATTGCGATCGTACTTGGTGCACACCGAAGTGGTATCTCGTCACTTCACATTTCTTTAACCTTCCCCATTGAGAGAATGCAGTGCGGTTTTCATCGCAAAAGCATCCATATTGTCGTGACTCGATAAATAGTGTCGATTTAGTAAATGGCATACCATAGCCGGTTGTAGATTTTTATCGAGATACGGTCCCTAGCGTTCTTAGAACAACTACCAATCCAGTTTGTGATTATATATGAAGCCTACCCCCACTACTAGAAATGCGCATATACCAAGCCTCACGCAAAGTGTTCTGTGGCCAAACCTTTTTGGAAGCAGTAATCATCACTAACGTTTGATTGCTTTATAACGGAATTCGAGATCGGCTTAGCCTAGTTTGGTTTAGATGAACTATGTATTTACGGTTCTGCCTTCCACATGTGGTACGTCAGATAAGGTTCAACAGTCGTCAAGAGTCAGGAGCGTTGGTGCTCAGTGTCAAGTATAGCGGTAGGCGTTCTCCGTATCCCTATAACCAAACGCAAGTGACAATATCTGTCAAGGTATGGATTAGGAGGTGGTCACGTCATACAAGAGAAAACAGCAAAATAACACTTACCAAGTATCTCCGGGGAATTATACTACAACTCACTTACGAAATACTGCACGTATTACCAGCTTCACCTCGGGCACACTCACTGAACTAAATTGTCTAGGTTTTAACTAAACTGACTACGTCGTCTGCTACCAAACGTGGTCTTTAACCGACTCTCTTAACTAGCCTGGACTATACGTCCGTACCCTTAAGCAGTCTAAAATCAACTATCTCAGCAACATTTTCTTTCCCATGTTCTAACATCACCAAACCAGCCCCTTGGGTTTTTTTGTAACACAATTCCTAACCCTCGCAAGTTCTCAGATTAGGTCACATGTCACATGTCTTCCATTGTCTTAAGTGGTCGTTTGGCCATCGACTTAGGCCAGCCAGATGTGGGTATTTTATGCGTTTCTTTAGAATTACTTGAGTTATTGCATCTTAACTGACGTCGAATATTGCCCTTCGACTAATGGCCGGGGCAAAAGCCATTCATAATACGTTTCAAGGAAACAAGATATTTCGTTAATAATTAGGGTCGCACTGACAGATCATAAAATAGATATTTAATGTGTTTCTAAGAGTCCCGAAATCGTGGGAAAGTTGCAAACCAAATACAACGGTTTGCTATTAATTATGAATAGGTGACAGACAGTCACACCTGCATCGTTCTTATTATTGTGCTGATTAGGTTTGCTTTGTTTGTTAAGCTGATGTTCTGATTCTTTTTTGTTGAAAGTTTCTTGTTTTGATTTTGGAGTATACTGCTTGCACCGAAATGATTCCAGAGCGGTGTATTTGTTTTCCAGGAATGTTAGGAAATCGTCGAGAGTCGGTAGTGCTCTAGGATTGCTTAACGATTGAATGTATTCCCCATGCGTCTCGTTGTCCATTTTCAGCGCCAGCAGGTGCACAATAAGTGGGTCCCAGTTTGATATGTTGACGCCGAGATTCTTTATGGCGTTAAGACATTCGTTGGTAGAATCGAACATCTTCTTAATCTGATAATCTGCTTGATTTTGCATTGTAGGGATTGCCAGAACACCTCCTTCTGCGAAGCAGTAATGCTCGCGAAGGAGGAGGCCGAGCGCGTGAGGGAGAGGCAATCATTGCGCCCTCACGCCCCTAGTCGCCGCAGGAGGAGACACCCTGGGCGTCGGGAGTCGATAGCCGACTCCCGGCCACCATAGGCGCGGGCCTGCGGACGGCGAGCAATGGGCAGCTCGCCGTCCGGTAAGGACCAGGCCCGGGTCGACGGCGTGTTGTGTTCCACGCGCGCCTCAAAGAGTTGTCAGCATAATTGACGGGGTCCGATAGGGCCGATGCCTGCCGGGGTCGCGGATTGTTCGAAAGAGTTACCGTGGCCCTGGCGCACAGGCAACTGAAGGAACACGGGTGGGTTTTAGTCAGTAAGAGTCTGACACGCCCTTCCGCTCCGCCCAGAGCGGGAGAGGTCATTTGATGATTTCCCATCCAAAAAAAAAAAAAAAAGGGATTGCCAGAAGTGTGTTGATATGCGAGCTAAAGATGAGCTTTTCGTTGTTGTATCGATGAGTCATGATGTCCCAGCATAGTTGATAATTTACGATGTTTAGGTGCTGGACTAGCTTTTCGGCTTCACCTTTTAGCTTGTTCTTCAAAAACTCCATCTTCTCAGCACTCGACCTTGACTTGTTGTTGTGGATCGTTTCTATAAATAGATCCTTGAATGATGTCTACTTGAGGTAGTTCCCGCTGAATATAGGAATGTCGATTTTGGGGGTACAATTTTAACGATGACTGCCTCGTTGGTCTACTGGTTGCAAGCGCTACTGCTGAGCATGAAGTCCGGGGTTCGATTCCCGGGTCGGGCAAAGTGTTATCAGGTTTTTCCATCTGGAATTTCTCGGTAGCAGCCCGGAGTCTGGATTTGTGCCCGGTTGATGGCAATAGGCTCCCCCCTATTACATGGGACTTAAACATAACTGGCGAAATGTGGGTGTGCTATAGGTACACCTCTGCCTAACCCTTCGGGGAATACAGGCGTGATGTTATGTATGTATGTAATTTTCACGATGTGAAATTGAGCCCATCTTGTTATTGATTGACTTTTTCATGTCATTGTATAACTCCTCATATTTGCTGTATATTTGCTCATAATCTTCATCTTCCTCGTACACCTCACTGTCAATTTCCCAGTGCAACGAATCTATGAATGACCACCTTTTTAACCGCCTTCAAAAAAAGGAGGAGGTTCTCAATTCGACTGTATGTTTCTTTTTTATGTTTGTTAGCTCAGAACTTTTTTCTGTGTGAACCGATTTGGGTGATTCTTTTTTTATTTGATAGCTGGTGCTTTCCATATGGTCCCACTTAAATTCGAGTCTGGCACAAGGTCTGAGTAGTAGTTTTTGAGTTATCCCTAATATTTTACGCTCTTGATTGTACGTGACAACGCTTTGAAGTTGCTTTTTTGCTTTCGCAGCATTTCTTCGAGTTTGCTTGCATTTCTTTGAGAAACAGTTTCCCACAGTGACGTGGACATAATGTTACAAGTATTGCTGTTTGCTTGATCGGGGTCAACTGATGAAGTATTTGAAGTTTCATGATCGTGTTTACCCGAGGCCGATAATTGCATTGATGGATTGCCCGGACATTGATCCCTCTTACTTTCACTAGGAGCTGTGGATTCGTATCGTTCGATAGTGTCCCGTGCTTCAGTTTAGAAGAGTTTCGTCTTTTGATAGTAATTATCGGTGAAATATCTGGCGCTGCGTGTATCGAATTCGCATAATCTCACATGATTAGACTGGAACTCAGACCAATAATTATCTAGAGTTTGCAATCGTTTCTTGATATTGAATGGAGTCTTACGTTCTGCCGAATCTTTCTTGAAGTTCCTTATTAGCTGCTCCATAGCTTGCATGATTTGATCTTGATTTGCTAAGATATCTTCTATTGTGGAACTCATGATTGATAGGTTTCTTGATTGATATGCCTGACCGCTAGTCAACAGGAAGTGCTATTGCGAACTCTCCGCGACATAAGCGCCTTCTCAACCAAACCGGTTAGACCCGCTTGTGAGAAGCCGGCTGAACCAATGCGCAACCACGGAAAGAAGAGCAAAGCACCCTCTGTGATGATGGAGCCATCAGTCGATGGCTTGATGATGTTGGTAGACCGTAGACCGTCGTCCACAGGTCGTGTTTACAGGAACAACCACTATTATGTTCGCAAGGTGATTGGATCTCGCTAATCCGAAGGCTCGAAGGACCATTAAGATGTTTGGTTTGGGACCTTACACCTTGAGTTGATGCTGATTGATACACTGATTACTAATTGATTGATATTTATTGATAAAAGTATGATTGTATGATAGATGAGTGCACGCGGTATGAATGCTATTCGTGTACTACTTTGGCCGGCCCAGCGCAGGTAAAATGCTGACATATTGAAATGAAAACTGTGCTGTGCTTGCCCTGTACACAAATATTAAATTAAATTCAAATAAGCCGTGGCTGCTAAGAAATGACCAGTCCCCACTGACGGCACCCGTTCATGAACATGACGCAAGGATCAGCACCACTCAACTCAACCATTTTGAAGGGAACTTAATGATCCAACACACACGCCACCAGCAGCGAGACATTAGAGTGAGCATAACATACTCTCAGCCGCCAGGGCACATTCTAGTCAATGAAAGATAAACCTAGTAAATGGTGGCTTTATAGTAGGTACATCGTACTCACACATGTGCTATGCAATTATACAATACCAAAAGATTGAATTTATATAATGCAAAGATAGTTTTTACAATCTATTAGCAGCTCCAACAGTAGTTTTAAATACTAATCAATTAGTTTATGCCCCCTATTGGAGCAGAATCAGCGTTGAGCCAAGCATTTTTATCAGCGATATATTCCCCCAACTTATAATATGCTTGGATGCATAGTGTGCGTTTTATACAAGATTTGAATTTCGTTTCATTCAGTTGAAGTTTCGTTTTTTTCGTCTTTACTCAGTGATGTCACGTTACTGTTAACTGTGTTTAAGACGTTGATAATTAATGATGAGAACTAACATGTTCAATATCGAATGACGATAGGTTTGCTGCCCAGACGCATCATAACGACTATTAAATGTTCCAGGACCTTTCCCGTTACCAGTCTTCTATTCCACACTTGGTCACATTATCAGGCCGACAAGAGTCTGCTATCACTAAAATATTTGAGAACCTCAAGTCCAAACCCATCGATGCTGAAGAATTGGCACTGTTGCACAACATTCATGCAAACAACATCTCTGGACATCTAGGCAGGGGATATGCAATACTAGGTATGGACAATTTGATAATTATAATAGTAACTATCATCATTATTCGAGACTCGTTGCGGAACATAGGTCACCCCATTCATTGGAACAAGGACCGGTCCTGTACTTCACGCGTCCAGTGGATTCCGTGACTTCCACCAGGTTATCGGTCTAGCTTGTAGGAAGCCTACCCACACTGTGCCTTCCGAGATTCGGTCACCACATCAGAACTTAGTGACCCTATCAACTGTCTATTAGCAACAATTAAATTATAATACATCCTAACCTAGGTCAATATATCGAAGAATGCAATTTTTGTTTTCTTATGTTGCCAGACACGGATGTGAACCAAAAAACTGTGAGCTTGTGTGAGAAGGCTGAGTACTTCGACGACGCCCGGCGGCCGCTGTGGTTCGTGTATAGCGGCATGGGCTCGCAGTGGGTAGGTATGGGCATACAACTCATGCGCATACCAACTTTCGCTGCTGCTATACAACGGTAAATATAAAACATCAATAGTTTAAATAAAATTGTTTAAGTAGCACGGGGAATATTAATTCAGTATTTTTCTCTTTCTCTCTTAAATTGTTTAAATATTACATTACTACGACAGTTATTAAGCTGAATCCTTTATTACAGTTGTCATAAAGTTATGGAACCTGAAGGTCTCGACATTGTTAACATAATAACGTCTACTGACAAAGACATATTCGACAATATCCTACACTCCTTCGTGGGGATCGCTGCTATTCAAATCGGACTGACAGATGTCCTTCATGAACTGGGCTTAAAGCCTGAAGGAATCATAGGTAAGTAAGTCGCTTTAATGTTCAAAGGTTTAATTATTTTGTGTAGTATCGAAAGACTGATTCTGTCCAACCTCATGGAAAAATTACTGCGTTTATAGGTTTGCTATTTGAAAGTATTGCCTTTATTTTCTTTTCGTTATAATTTTGGGAGGCTTGTGTCTTGCAGTGGAACACCCAACTGGCGATTGTCTTTAGTGCATTTTGCAGCGCAGAGACGGCTGCTAATACGCCGGGGACTCGAACCCCGACGTGAGGTAGCTAAAAATCAAACACTCATGAACCAAAAATACGTAAAATTTATTGATATATTAAAAACAATTCGAAAATATATAATAAAAGAAAATAGGCAAAAACAAAATGAGATTGAGTCGTTGGGATTTTAAGGTTAAATTACTAACAAAAAAATAATCACAACTCGATTTTGAAAGACAAATCTTAAGAGAATGTTACCAAATATACAGTACTTAAAATGTGTTCTGACGAATTTAAATTCGATTGCAATCGTATGTAATTCGTGTCGCTCTATAAGGTCTTTTACACAAATAAGCAGAAGATTCAGGTTTTTCTTCACATAATTCGTTAAGAAAACTTTTGAAAAAGATTACAAGATCTGATGAATTTGAATTTAGGAAATTACTTAAAAGATAGGATTCGTTGACTAAGATCTAAAAAGAATGTCTCTCGTCGATCTCGACTATAATCGTCGTCTAGATCTTCTATAATGATACTGGTGCGATATAGCGCCAAACAAAAAAAAAACCATTTTACACCTGATCTCCAAGCACCTGGACCTGTATCGTCGACCCTGCTCATGCAAAGGTCCCGTAGCTCTGAGCACGCTCGGACTTAAGCAGCCGGCAGACGCGACGATGGAAGAAGTAGGCGATCAATAAATGGCTGGGTAAGCTAAAGACCAAAAAAAGGTGGCCTTTAAATCTCAGGAAAAAGAAATCTTCTTAGATTAAAGAACAAGGCACAAGTTAAAAGAATACCGAACCAATGAAGGGATTACTCACCAAAAGAAGGAGAAACAATAAATTCCAGGGAACGTACAGTGGATCAATATATACGCTGAATACTCACATAACGTGGTTAAACATTCATCATTTTAAAATCACATTCGAAGAATGTTTTAATATTAATAAGCAGAAATTAGATTATTTTCATTGAAATACTGGCGACAGAAAAAAAGCATTCAATTATTTTTCTTGACAAGATTGTACAGAACGATTGTCAATGTAAAAATATATATATATATATATAAAGCAAACCGATTGACACGTAAAAAGGATTTAATCGATTAGTGACCAAAAAGTATTTAATTGCAGGAATTATACAGCAATTTGTATAGTGCATACAGGTATAATCATCGGTCGGTGTCTCATTTTATTAAGTGTCTAACGGGCCTCTACTAGTTGGCTTCTGTCCCTCGTGCGCCTTCCAAAGGTCCGGGGCCCCGGGGTCCATTGATATGTCAAGGACATAAAAAAAATAGTACTCCTTGATACGGCTCGCAATTGTGAAGAGGTTCCCATCTCTGGAGCCCAAACCATCGGTGGCTTGGACCCTGCTTCTGACAGCGGCGGACCATTACTTTTAAACATGTTTATGTTCAAATATTTATTAATTTATATACTTTATATGTTTGTACAATGAGTAAAGGTTTTTTTTTGCCATATAATTGGATCATACTTATTTAGCTCCATTTGATAGTAGCATTAATTCTTACAGGACACAGTGTTGGTGAGCTGGCATGTGCATACGCCGACGGATGTTTAACAGCAGAACAAATGATTATGTGTGCTTACCAACGTGGACGTGTATCACTGGAGACTCCCATCATACATGGTTCAATGGCTGCTGTTGGTCTGGGATATGAACAAGTAAATCCAATATTTTTTATTGTTTCATTATAGTACCCTATTACTGAATCTACGCCATCTGTCTGCCTGTAAGAGGTATATTTTTAACTCGCTAAGACTGCTACTACAATACCAACCATACTCTCTCCTGTTACTATAATAACCTTTATTATGAGTTTCATGGCATATACTCGTATGCATAAACAACCCAATGTTAGTAACAAGAAACCGTGAAACAAAGTCCTTTTTTTCATATGTTAAAAACACTAAGTCCTGTCTCATCATTTCGTGATATATCTTCAAATATAGTTATCGAAGATATGTCCACCTGAGATCGACGTAGCGTGTCATAATGGGGCTGACTCCAGCACCATCTCAGGGCCGGCTGGTGTCATGAAGATGTTCGTCGCTCAGCTCATGGCGAAAGGCGTGTTCGCGAAGGAGGTGCCGTGTTCCAACATACCGTATCATTCGCGATACATCTCAAGTGCAGGTATGAGGTTTCGTCATATTTAACCTTTTGAACGCTTCGAAAGGCAAACCTCCTCACGCCCAAGCCCCCCCCCCCCCCCCCCCCCGCGTGCCTCCTCGCGTCGAATGGAAAACCTGGCCCGGGCGCCCACGTCGCCAATTGCTGTCAAAAACTAGGTCAGAATCAACGTTAACTGCCTAGCCTTTTCCAACTATGTTGAGATCGGCTTCCGTCAAAAAGAGGTTACGGAATAAAAATAATTAATCTTAAGTTGCGACCTGTATAGGCCACAACGACGCGTTTAACCGATGGCGTTCGAAAGGAAATGTAATTAGCACATAATATTATGGAAGATTAAATGCCAAACTCTTTTCAGGGCCTCAACTTCTACAGTTATTGAAAGAAGTAATAAAGAATCCGAAACCCCGCAGTGAGCGTTGGCTATCGACTTCTATTCCGCAGAGCGAATGGAACAAAGATTTAGCTAAAACTTGTTCGGCAGAATATCAAACTAACAACCTACTGGTGAGTAGCGGTGGTTTTTTGTTTATTGTTTCAATCATATTTTTATTCAAGAACACAAGAGAAGAACCTAAGGGAAAACATGTTTTTCAACTACAATGTTAAGTTTGTTCTTGGAATAAATAAATTCATCCCAATTACGGAATCCTTCATTGTGCGTGGTACGACACGCATTTGGTCGGTTTTTTTTGTTATCTGTTTCAATCATATTTTCATTCAAGAAGACAAGGCATCAAAGTCACAGTACACTAAATACTAGTATACTAACATTACTCTCAAGTCAAAACGTGCCCAAAAAATTCCCACGCTGAATGACATTGCTATGCTGTCAATGAACGTGCTAGCTACGCCCTGGTCGCCCGTGGCGTTTCAGAGAGTAAGTTACAGCTATGGCAACTATTACGGCAAAAATGATAATGATATCCACTCAGATTAGTTACAGTTGTAATGACAATCATATCGTTTAAATAGTTTAGTTTAGTATATGGTTTAAATAGTTTTTATTATTATTTTAATAATTATTTTATATACATTCTTTTTTATTTATTTTTTCATTTAATAGTATTGAATGTTTAATTTGTAATGTTATTGATTATTTTTTGTTATTTTCTATAATTTATTGTATTGTGAATGTGTCTTATTTCCTTATTTATGATTTCAAACACGGTGTGAATTGTTCCTGAATAAATTGAATTGAAATTTCTGTGAATTTGAGAACCTTGTAGGCTAGACTACAAGGTAAGACTCATAGATGTTTCGATTTGTTGGCAAAAGATTAACCGAGAAGTATCTTGGCGACTCTTATAAATAGAAAACGATAAATTTGAACTGTGTACCTATTTTCAGACGTTTCATAAGTGCCCATGTAGGTTTATGTGAAATAAATTTTATTAAATTTAAAAAAAGCCCAATCTTCCGCCCCACCCTCATCCCCCCTTATCCCCTATATAAATCCACTTGACAATATTTTTATAACGCTTTTTTTTTCTGCGCTGACCTAAAAACTAGAATAATTGTAGCGTCAAAATTGATTTGAGTTGGTTGTATGTCGCAGAGCCCTGTGTTGTTCGAGGAGACGCTGCGGCTGGTGCCTAGCAATGCTGTGCTAGTGGAGGTGGCACCGCACGGTCTGCTACAAGCCATCCTCAAGCGATCCATGCCGGCGGAAAGTCGGCATGTTTCGCTCACCAGGCGAGGACATCCTGACAACGCGCTTTTCTTACTCAAAGCGGTTGGCGAGTAAGTACCTACTTTGAAATTCTTAAACGTTTAAAGATTTGCGGCCTTTTTTGAATTTATTTATGTATAAACTCTACTTACTAATTCAATATTTGTGACAAAGTTAAAGTTCTAATTACAGAAATTGACGTCAAACCCGAGTTGGACTTGTCAGTTTTGTATTAAAAACTTTACTCTGAATAAAGTATAATGTATGTCGAAAATACGTTAAATCAATCGTTTGACTTTTATTAATCGGGACGCCAGTGCCACCAGGTGGGGACTCGTCCTCGACAGCCGGTGGAACTTCGTTGAACACTTCCGACGTTTGGCTCCCAGACTGGACCGGGCCGGGGCTGCATTGAAGCGGCTCCTGCCCAATCTATGTGGTCCAAACGCCTCCTGCCGGAGGCTCTACGCGGGGGTCGTGCACTCGATGGCCCTTTACGGGGCATCGGTGTAGGCGCGTTCATTAAGGCGCCGACCGGCCCGCCGGTGGAACGCGTCCCAGAGGGTCATGGCCATCCGGCTGGTCCGGGGATACCGCACGGTCTCCTGCGAGGCGGCAAGCCTCCTTGCCGGATTGCCGCCATGGGATCTGGAGGCAAAAGTCCTCGCGCATATTTGGGAGTGGCGCGAGGAGACGAAACGCCGGGGAGTAACTCCGTTGCCGCGAGATATCGCGGTACAGCGGACAGAGCTCCGGCGGGATCTCATGGCGGCATGGAGAGTGTGACTGTCGCAACCCAGCGCTGGGCACGCCACAATTGCGGCGGTAAGTCCCCTCTTTGAGGAGTGGCTTGAGAGGCGCCACGGCGTCCTCACCTTCAGCCTGACGCAGGTCCTCACCGGACATGGCTGTTTCGGGAGGTTCCTGTTTCGGATAAGGCGGGAGGAAACGCCCGGGTGTTATCATTGTGTGGATCGACCGGAGGACACGGTGGAGGTCTGCCCGGCTGGGCGGCGCACCGCCGTGTCCTCGTGGTGGCGATTGGCGGCGGCAATCTCTCGCGACCGGCCCTGGTCCAGGCCATGGTACGGAGCGAGAGGGAATGGGAAGCCGTCACCTCCTTCTGCGAAGTAGTAATGCTCGCGAAGGAGGAGGCGGAGCGCGTGAGGGTGACGCAATCGTTGCGCCCTCACGCCCCTAGTCGCCGCAGGGTGAGAAACCCTGGGCGTCGGGAGTCGATTGCCGACTCCCGGCCACCGTAGGCGCGGGCTTGCGGACGGCGAGCGATGGGCAGTTCGCCGTCCGGTAAGGACCAGGCCCGGGTCGACAGCGCGTCGTGTTCCACGCGCGCCTCAAAGAGATGTCAGCATCATTGACGGGGTCCGATAGGGCCAATGCCTGCCGGGGTTGCGGATTGTTCGAAAGAGTTACCGTGGCCCTGGCGCACAGGCAAATGAAGGAACACGTGTGGGTTTTAGTCAGTAAGAGTCTGACACGCCCTTCCGCTCCGCCCAGAGCGGGAGAGGTCATTTGATGATTTCCCACCCAAAAAATAAAAATAAAAAAAGTGCCACCAGGTGACGCTCGACAGAGTCTATAACATAACGCTTGACCAAAGTAAAAGCAGAGTTTGTTGTTGGCAGTTAAGCAGTGAAAACATTTAGAAACTGTCACGCGTTGCGTATAGTTGTGACGACAAAAATCATCTACGCACGTGAACTTTGACACCAGATATCTAAAATTTATTCTATGATAATAACGGGGAAGACATCTTCATTTAAGCAGCTATCTATCGAGGTACAAAAGTTTAGAAAAATATTTAGAGATGCCTATGAAACAGTCGATACTGGTAAAAGGCCGAATTTGCAAATTGTTGAAATATGAAAAAAATGTGTATTAATCGAATTAATTAACTGGTTTATGCCACTACTATCTAAACTCGCAGCTGTTCATCATACGTCCATCACACGTTAGGCAGCCAGGTCTGGTCACAAGTCGCGGGGTGGCTTCTACATAGGTTTTGAAAATGGTTCATGTTCTACTCACTGGTCACGGTTCACTTGTCGCTTAGTTTGTGTGTATTTAAACATACAGCGCACGTACTACATACTCTACTAGTTTGACATACGTCGTCTGAGCTTACTCCTCTAGATTGTTATGTTGATGATCATATGAAAAGTCTTGTATACTCGATACCGGTGTCTTTAGTAGAAGTACCTAGGCAAAGAATAATACATGCAGCGGAACACATAAGAACTAATTTGACTTCAAAAGTTACCAAGACAGAAATTAGAAGAAGAGTAAGGCCCTTTGTACACGGCACGATTTCTTTACGGTACGGCGTACAAACTGCGCCGTAAAAAACCGTGTCTGTCAACAAGCTTCTGAATTATGTATAGTGAGCCATACAACACTGACGACTGTGCCTACACACAGCGAATAAACCTTAGTTTTTCACGGCCAGAAAAACATGAACCAACAGCAATCAGGTTCCGGTTTAATTTCAACAATTGCCAATTCTATCTTTTTCGGCATTTTCTACTATGGGTCCCTCTAAGTTTAAAGGTTCCGTACCCAAATGGTGCCAACGGAAACCTATTACTAAGCTTGCGCTGTCCGTCCGCCAGTATGTCAGCGGGCTGTATCTCTTGAACCGTAATAGGTAGACAGTTGTTTTCGCAGTGTGTATTTCTATTGCCGCTATAACTACAAATAATAAATATAAACTAAAGTGATTAAATTAAAGGGGTCTCCATACAAGGTACTCTTGTTAATTTTCGGCGTTTTTTGCCTTTTGGTACGGAACCTTTTGAGTGCAAGTCCAACTCGCACTTGGTCGTTTTTTTGGTTAGATATGAATCTTTGTCAATGAAATAAGGAGAAGCTTGCAAATAAATTAGCAAAGAAGGCCCCTTTTGTTTAAATAATACAAATTATGGCGCATTTTGGGTTTTTTTCTAAAAAGAACTTTAAAAAAAACGTCAGAGTGTGTCAAACTATTGGAGTATGTATGTGCGCTGTATGTTTAAATACACGCAAATAGCGACAAGTGAATCGCGACTAGCTTGCAGAACGTGAGTCATGTTAAAAACTCAAAAGCCGCTCTGCGACTTGTGACCTGGGTTTTTTTTGTTTTATGATCCGGGTTGGAAAACCCTCATGGTTGTCTCCCGCCCTGGGGAGGCGGAGGGTTCTGTGAGACTCTTACTGACTAAAAACCACCCTGGTGTTCCATCTCACACCTGCGCCGGGGGTCGCGGGAACGTTCGATTCTTCTGCAACCCCCGGCTGGTGCCGGCCCGCCTCTGCGGGCCCCGTCCGGTCAAGCGGGGGGAGTGAGGTGTTAGACTACCCCCACAACGTCTAAGAGGGGCGCGCGTGGAACACTACGTGCTGCCGCCTCGGGTCCTGATTTATGGGGGGCGACGGACATCCCCGAGTCCGTCGCCCATCCGTGACCTGGGTACCTAACCTAACATAATGTGTGATGGATTGTTGGGAGATTAGGAACTAGTGGGATGCCATAAACTAGTTCACTAATTCGACTATCACACAACTTAATTTTTTTTCAACAATTTGCAAATTCGACCTTTGCCAGCATTATCGCCTGTTTCGCCGGTATCACTAGATTTATTTTTTATTTTTTGTGCCTCGTTAGATAGCTGATTAAATGAAGATTTATTTCCTGTAATTTGTACGCTTAATGTCATATTCATAGATAAATGATTAGTCTCGCTGCGCTCGACTAGATACCGCGCTATCCAAAAACAATAGCTCCGTGAATGCGGCTACTCATTATTGTAGTGTGTGTAAGACATCGCTACTTGACATTTGTCAGTTGACATTGACAACTAGTGTTCGTGAAGATTGTGTTACCAGCTGCTCAACTGTTACCCGAGTTAATGGGTAAAATATTTTATGCTGTGGTCTATTAGTTAAGTTATAAATGTAGCTCAGAAAATACTTAAAAATGAACAATAAATTAAAAGTGAATGTATAAATATATTTGTGTATACGTTAGGTGTAGGTTTCTTCTTTAGAGAAATGGAAGGTAGGTATGTATATCAATGATTAGATTATTAAAAAAAAAAAATTTTTTTTAATTAAAAATGATTCTAATGTGTTCTGTCACGTATCCCTCATCCCCTCGAATATTTTTTTCGCAAATATTTTTGATGTACAGACACGAAGTTTACATTTCGCGAACATGAGTCGAAATACGAAAAATAATGTTGGTTTTCCCGTAGTAAGTCAATCAGCTGATTGCGCAATTTTTATGGGAAGACGGCTTTTTTTTTTAATTTTTTGGTCCATATTCCTTGGGGAAAGTTGTTCAGTTTCATGGACAGAATCACCCCTTGAATTAGTGCCAGCAAACATTTTTACACCTTATGTGTTTAGATTACAAAAATAAACATTAAATATTTTATAGAATTATGTTAAGTATATAATAACTAGGTTAGATAAATGAAGTAGATTATAATACCAAAATACAAAAACAATAAATTCACATTATAAAAATCTCATCCACGGGGAACTTGATTCTTGTATACGCGGCAACACTGAATGGCGTTTAGGGTTCATGTTATTTTATATTGAAATTTCGAAGTTATACGATACTTAATGATAGTATGTGATCCCAGTGTCCTTCTTATTTCTTGTAGTATTCTTTTTACACGGTTTCACTACGCAAACTGGCATTTTACTTCGGATTATGCCCAAAATTTAATAAAACATTTGGCACATACACGTCACACACAGTTTGTAGTATGACTGGCTCGGGTACGCCGACTTCGGCGTAGTATTTGTTGCCGCATTTGGCAAGTACTCCGGCGGTATCTAGTCGAGCGCAGCGAGACCAATAATTTATCTAAGGTCATAGTAAAATTTTGAGATAACTTGTGTCAAAGTTCATGTACGTAGATGATTTTTGGAAATGGTTAACAAACTTCTTTCTTTATATTCATATTCATTTATTCACATTTAAATAGAGTAAGTACAATCGGTGGTTTCACATGTTACATTATTTGGTCTTAAATTCTAATTAGCCTTAGTATGGCATATAAAGCTTAATCATGCAACATAATATAATGTAGCTTATAGACAATGTACTTACTTCTCAGATAAGTCAGATAGGAAACGCCCACCTCATCTAGTTTTAAAAATATGATTGTTGTGTACAAGTTTTTGTACAAACCTACTTACTGAAATAAAATCATTTATCATTTACCGCTGTAACTTTATTATTTGATTCATAACAGCAATGCTGCTATAGAATAATTTATTGAGCTTTTTCAGATCTTCATTTTATGATGGGTAAGAAAGTGCTACAACACTGGGCCCATTGTGCCCGTTAGTGATGTTACCATTTATATATCAAGGTATCGATAATAATGATAATAGTTACAAAGGCATATTTTTTTTCACATTTGATTATATTCAAACAAATGCCAAAAAATTTGGACAGCATTAAAATGATCAGTAGTTTCAATGTTTACAAGTTATTTATTTATACAATTTATTTACATACAAATGACTAAATTATAATTATTATCGTCTAATGACCCAGTGTCAGACTGCTGATCACGAGGTCGTGGGTTTGATTCCCACAGGACACAAATATTTATGTGATGAATATAAGTTTTTGTTAGTCTGGGTGTTTCTTATGTATTATAATTATTTACAAAAAAAAAAACGTATATAAGTATCATATCCACTGTCTAGTACCCATAGTACAACTCTGCTTAGCGAGTTTAAAACAAAAAAAAAAACAATTCAGAAATAAAAATAAGCCAAGCTGCAATAAGCAAAGAGATGACCAGTCCCTACTGACGGCACCCGTTCACGAATATGACGTATGGATCAGCACCATTCAGCTCTACCAATTTGAAGGGAACTTAATGATCCGACACACACGCCACCACCAGCGAGACATTTGAGTGAGCATGACATACTCTCAGCCACCAGGGCACATTCAAATCAATGAAAGACGAACCTAGTAAATTAGTAAATCGTAGCTTTATGCTACATGTGCTATGCAATTATGCATTATTAAGAGATTGGATTTATATAATGCAAAGATAGTTTTTACAATCTTCAGCAGCTCCAACGGTATTTTCGAATGATAATCAATTAATTTATGCGCTCATCTGGAGCAGGACCAGCGTTGAGCCAAGCATCTTTGTCAGCGATGTAATCCCCCAACTTATAATATGCTTGGCTGTATAGTGTGCGTTATAAACAAGATTTAAATTTCGTTTCATTCAGTTGGAGTATGTGGGGAGGTATTTTATTGTAACATTTTAAACAGTACCCCATGAAGGATGAGTCTATTTTAGCCAGTCTGAAACCTGGTTGAACTAATTAGTCCCTATTTTTAGTCGTATAGTTGTGTCTTTCACCTCTTTTACTGAAAATATTTTATGTTTTTCTTACGTACATGATGTTTTCATAGATATATTGACAAGGTACCGTCATGATTTTAGTATCTTTAAACAGTTCCCTTAGAGAATCCAGCCTGCGGAGGCAATATATTGCTCTGATGGGTCTTTTCTGCAAAATAAAAATAGACTCGATTTCTGCAGCCCGTCCCCATAGTAAAATATCGTAAAAAATGATACTATGAAAGTAACTGAAATAGACTAGCCGCGCGGTATCTACAATAGTAAATTGACGGCTTTTTTTTCGGGTTTTTCTCGAGCAATATTTTGACGAAGCAGATGGAAGCCAATTTTCTTCTCTACGGTCTATTTGAACAAACCGTATCCACTTTTCACGTTCTACTTTATTTACATTCGAAAACCTAAAATATCAGAAAACTACTTGAACGAATAATAGTTGTTCCTTTATTGCATCTAAATTAAATTACATAATTATGTTCAAACAGTATTACACTTTAAGAGTTATCTATTATTTACCTCATTAAATATTGGCGATAATAGAATCGATAAACAACATGACATCTCTACAAGGCAGTAGTAAAGCTACTCCGCAATAGAGGGCGTTTATTACAAAATTAGCAAATGTTCTAGAACTTTAGATGAAAATTATTTAATTCTAGTAATTTTAAAAAATAAGTCCGAAAATAAACCAAAGTTAGGTCCAGTCTTTTTACCATAACGAGATTTGCAATATCGCAAAGCGTAAATCAGCATATTTTCTTAGAAAATATTTTTATTTTGGTGGACACGAATGCGACTTGACAGTCTTGAGTAGTCTTGACATGCAGGCGTACCACACTAGACTGAGCGACTTTTGTCTACTAGGACAAATGTATCGGTTTACGATTTTGTTCGTTATGTCCCGTCTATTGTTATAATAATTTAATGTCTTTGAATGGACCACAGAAATCTACACCCACGACCTTGAATGGTCTTTGTGATGTAAGCCTTTCTTTAGGCAGAGAGTCCATCAGTTGTCTAGCCGCTGTAGCCTTCAAACGTACGCACTTCATACACTTGTGTACTACATTCTTAACCTTCCGATGAACACTGATAAGCCAATCATTCTTAGATAGAGAACTCAATATCAGCTTGGGTCCCGCATGCAAGAGGCGCAAATGTTCCCTTTAAATCAACAATGTTATGACCTGACATGATTTTGGCATAATAATTGGATGCATCTTGTTATATGAGATATTATTTACATTTTGTAAGTGCCCACCAATGCGCAATATGTTCTCTTGGTCCAAAAATGGATGAAGATTTGATATACCAGACTTCAAATCTTTCTTATTTAAAATTGAAACAATTTTCTTAGAAAAATATTCTTTCTGGGTACATTTTATAATAACTTCGGGCTTGTTGCAATTCCTTAGGAGTTATTATACCTATAAGTTTATCATTTGAAATCAAAGAGTTATTTTTAAATCTAAGTATGTATGCTATAACTCTTTGTAATTTATTTAGATTAGAGGAGTTTTTGATGAGTTCAAGCAAATCCGACTGGTCGACAATAGATGGGTTCGCCACAGTAGATGCAGACACAGTTGCAGGTGAAATAGGCAATTGGCAATTAGCATAATATGGGTGTACATTAGGGTGGAGCACGAATGTAAGGTTTTTTTTTTTTTGATATTTGGAGTTATACTAGGGGGGGATTGGTGCATTATGTTAAAGTTAAAATAAATATAATTTTTCAATCGATTTGATGAATATCTTCTGCCTCCACACTGACCACAAACATTTCAATTTAATGGAAAAAGTCTAGTACAGCTATGGCCAAATCTTAAGCTTAATTTAATGGTAAATCGGTGATACACAATATATATTATTATAATTCAGATATTTCTTAATCATCTTTCATCAAAAATACTTCATTTTTTAAATAAAATATTAATAATAAAAACAATTAATTTGCTCGAAAATCTCTTTTTGTCTCAAATTTAGGCATTACGTTCCGTGATTCCAATTTGGCTTTTATAGCACCTAATCGTGACTTTTTTGTGCATGGAGAAGTGGCAGCTTCTATCGTCACTTTTATAGCCCGCTCAACAGCTTGAGTATGTCATGGAAGCCTTAAAAACAACACTTCATCCTCACCACCTGATTTCACGATGGACTGAATTTATTGGTCATACAAGTTTTTCATAATCGCTGGTTCAGTTAATATTTCCTGCCAATTTATTAAATCAATATATTATGTTGAAGCATTAAAATTTATAGTCGGCACTTCAAACATCCTAGGTATTGAGGGTTGAGGCATCCTGCGTGCCTTTAATATGCGCCTGGCTGCCAGTTCTCGAATGTACTTCCTGTCATCAGTTATCATTGCAAGGAAAATGCTCTCGGGATGTGTAAAATAGCTATTGCGTTGAATGACAGGGTCGATAACCTTTTTTAGATCCCCTGGCAGATACCTGGAAGCCTTAATCATGTTAAAAAGGTGTCGCGTGCCATCTTTGCATGACGGTTTATTTTTAATGTAGAACCAAGATGGTGCGTACAATTTTACAACAAATGTAACCAAAGTTGACAAGTTTTCTGATGGTGTCTCTGTTGTTACATACAAACGTTGTATTCGGTTGGCACGTGTGAGTCAACGAGCATGTGACATTTTGCCTGGAGATTTGTTTGCCAGGTCTTCTGGGAAATCATCTGAAAGTACCGCTGAGATAATCTTGTGCAAGTATTATTGATCTGTATTCAAATCTTGAGCTATTTCTGGAAGCAATTCTCCTTCAATGCGCTGAAATTTTTAACAGGCAATTGTTTGCAAGTCTTGAGTGCTTTCCCCAATTTTCCAGTGTAAGACTTAGGCCCCAAACTACCCCCGTCAAGGTGAAGAAACAAGTGTCTCAATGGAAGTTCGTTCATGTGGAGTAAACAAAATATCCACTGGAGTGGGTTTAGTAGCCTTTTTTCAAGCAGTCTTATAACACCCCCATACTTGCCAGTATTCACATTGGTACCATCACAACCGATTGCCATAAGATGATGTTGGGGAATTCCTTCATGTGATAGGAACCCTGTCATCGCAGTTTCTATTCCTTTCGCTGAACCAACGTTAGGTACTACGTACCCCATATACTCGTAAATATGGCTCTTGAATTATTGAGATGTGCTCTTTAACTGTCATAGTCCGTATTAGTCTTTACCACCTTTTTTAATAATCTTCAACGTTTTGTCTTTTCTCCCATCAAAATATAAAGCAGACAGCTCTGGGACTGCGACCTCCTTCATTAACCTTTGTCTAGTTTTAGTTCTATCTGTTCGTACTTTATGTCTATCGATAACCCCGATATCAGTCTTAATATCGAACAAAATAGACGACGCAATCGTTGCTGCTACTCTAACTGATACTCCATACCTGTCGCAAGTCTTCAATAACGAAGGGAAATCGACGAATGAGTTTTTGCTTTTTTTCTTCGGAACGCTTTTGTTTATAGTGTTAGTGGAATTATCTGAACTACTACGACTTTCAGACGCTGACGATGCCGAAGAAGTACTTAGTTCTATAACAGGTGACGAAGTATTTAAGGTTGTAGATGGGCGGTTCTCTCGTTCCTGTTTCCTCTTTAGCGTCTTTTGCAACTTCTTCGTAACAGTTACGTCGATTCCACCCATTATCATACTCTGAAAGGTTATTTGATCAAATAAAAAAGTCGGTTCCTGTTTAAGAACCTTTTTATCCTTGAGACAAATACATTGAGCGAAATCTTTACACTTGCATGCTGCAAAATCAAAAAGTAACTTATTGCTTTGTCGAAAACTTTCTAACTTTTCCGGGGAGAGCCTCTTCACAGACTTGAGTAGGTTTTTGCATTTCAAACGGTATGCTTTCAACATCTCGACGACCCTTGTTCGTGTTACTATCGGAATAGATGCAGTTTTCCGTATATTTTCAAATCTGGTTGTCACTATAACTGCTATTTCTGAAAATGTGGGCTCTTTTGCAGTTTCCAATTGCAACTTTAGTTGATCTCTCGTCCATTCATAGTATTTTATTACGTCTTTGTAAGTAGGTAGAACGTTTTGTTTTTTGTTTCACAATTATCACCAAAGAGAGGACATATAAATGCACTTCGAGTTCTCTGCCTGATTTTTACGAAACGAAATTAAGGTTATTTGTTAAATAACAAGCGCAAGTCTAATCCGAGCGAAAAACAATAGCGCACCGATGATGCGACAAGTGTTCTAACTGCCCTCCCGCGCTCCCTAACTCCCCTTATTTTAAATTATAAACATAAGACCATGCATTATTATTTTTTTGCATCGCAAATAGACTGTAGTTGCAATAATTTCTGGAAATAAAATAGATCTGTTTATTAAAATTTCATACATTTACATGTCGTCAAAATGGAGTCTAAAAAACAACGTTTTTCAAAAATTCAATGATGTTGCGGAGGCTATTACTGTCAATCAAATAAAATTATATTTTGCATGGATTAATTTGAGTCTAAAAGGCACCAATTTTTCACTATTAGGTCACTCACAACCGAAATTTATTTTTCACTCCACCCTAGTGTACATAATCCTTATTAGATAGCTCTGTGGGGCCATGCCACCATAGCTTGATAATTTGTAATTTTTGTGGCTCAATTCCTCTAGAAAGCAGATCAGCAGGATTATCTGAAGTTGGCACATATGACCACTCAGCTTTACTTGTCAAATCATGTGTTTGTTTGACTCTATTTGCAATATATGTATTGGAATTAATATTGCTTGATTTAATCCATGCCAACACAATCTGTGAGTCATTATACAGGTATACCTTCAATGAAAATCGCGACAGCAACACCTTGTTCACTCTTTATAAGTTAGTTGGGCCATTAATAGAGCGCCATTAAGTTCAAGCTTGGGAATAGTTAATGCTTTATTTAACGGTGCAAGACGAGACTTTGAACACAACAAATTTACAATGACTGACCCGACTTTCTTCAAAATTCTTAGATATAGACAGCAACCAAGTGCCTTTTGAGATGCATCTGCATAGCCTACCAGTTCTATGAAACCTGTGTCACAAGAGCTTACACTACGCGGAACAATAATAGTACCCATTTCGTTCATGGTGGTTAAAAATGTATGCCAAATCTCCAACAAGCTTTCAGGCAATATATCATCCCATCCTAAATTGACAGACCATAACTGCTGCATAAAAAGCTTAGCAACTACAATTATTGGCCCTATTATAGCAAGCGGTTCAAAAATTTTGCCGATAAAGCTTAGTATCTGCCTTTTAGTATACATCCCATCTTTATATGGTGGACTTCTAAAACTAAACTGATCTACAAAACTGTTATATTTTTAACCGACTTCAAAAAAGGAGGAGGTTCTCAATTCGACTGTATGTTTTTTTTTTTAAGCCCAATGTTTTTACAATGTTATCTTTATCAAATCCAATGTCATCATTAAAATATTTAATTTTAAAAGAAACACTTTCCAGCACCTGAGATACATTTGAACACCATTTGTGCAAATTAAAATTTCCTAATTTCGAAAGTTCTACTAATTTGACCTTGAGATCATGCAGGGACTCTATATTGTCAGAGCCACATAGTACATCATCTACTTAAGTATTCGATAACATAGCCTCTGCTGCAACCGGATACCTCTTACCATACCTATGAGTCAGCTCTAATAGGCATCGGGTGGCCAAAAATAAGATTTTAACCCATATGTCTGCAGCTATAAACAACTGATGGGCTTGTGTGGATGATCCCTCGAAATTGCAAAACCCTTGCAAAACAATTTCGCTAGCGTCTCCGCGAGTGCCTCTGGTGCTCCAATTATAAAGCCTATGCTAGAAAGGGCACCGAATAGGGCTGATAATGATGAGGGATTCGTGACGGTGTAAATAAGGGAGCGCCGATCTCAAACCAACGGGAAACCGCTGCGGCAAAGCTCCTACGGGGCCCGAAGTGAGCCTGCGTGCCACTATGCCGAACACACCGGTGTACATCTCCCGCCTGCACTACACCACTAAGGCGGAGGACATCGTGGAGTACGTGCGCCTGAAGACGAGGTATATGCCGAGGGTGCAGTTACTGGAGTCGCGCCGCAACGTCAACTTTAAGGCGTTTGTGGTGCGCGAACCTAATTGTTATGTGCCCCTCGTCATAGAAGAAGACTTTTGGCCGCTGAACGTTGTGTTCCGTCGCTTCCGCGGACAATTTCCACAAGCTGGTGCAAAGTGAAGTGCTACTAATATAGTTTTAAGCCTTATTTATTAACACAAGTTTTGTTTATATTAAAATATGTATGTTTAGGTTAAGGTATTTATCTGTGGGCCTGAGTTGCCTGAAAATAAATGGATGTATTATTATTATTAAATTATATTCTGGAGGCAGACCTGCTTTTTAAGACTTTCACTTTCACCTCTGGTTCTGCCTCCGTTAATCTTCGCATCTGCGGAGGTGAAGCTCATCGCCTCCGCCTCCACCTCCGCTAAAAAGGCCTCCGTTAGGAGTTAAACTACGTTAATTATTCACTTTACCCGTGATTAAGTGCCCCTTAGGTTTATCGTTTTCTCATGTTCGGGTTTTGGAAGTTTGGGAATGAAAGTTATAAACAAACACTCTGCAAGAACAAGTGTTGGAGTTTGCATAATTATAAACTCCTTACTAGAAATGTATCTTTGCTATAAATGGCACTATGTCCTGGCAGAGTTCTACGCTTCGTAAAGTGATGGACTGAGTCTGTAACTAGCTACAAACTCAAGGTCGGGCACTAAATTGGTATTGAAAGAGTCACGAAGTCGTCTCCGATTCCTTCTGCGCTCCAAACGCTCTGCCCTGAGAATCTCTTCCACCAAAAACATACGTACAGCCATTCCGCTACAATTTTAAGTACATTCTCACTTAAACACTTTTAACAAATATAAAATTCAAGATAATTGTAATAATTCATTAAATTCGATACCTATTTTGCTGTCATGAATTTTGACATTAATTTGGCGATGTAACACTTGTCTTTGACAAAAAAAAATAAAGATGAATTGAGAACCTATTGAGAAATTATTTCTTTTTTAAGTCGGTTAAAAACAAAAGACGGTCAGTCGGGGGCTGTAGTTGTTTTTATATATACTTTGTACTAGCTGTATCCGGCCTGGCTTCGCACAGGGAGCACTAAGTATCTAACACCTACCTTGTCCTGAGAATAACGAACACAAAAAAATGAATTTTCCAATTTAGTGCAGTCTTTCAAAAGTTATGCGCGTACACACACTTCGGCGATTTATTTTTTTAGATTGAACGTTCACAGTCGCCGGCCGACTCTACGTTTTGGTGTGGACGGGGCCTAAAAAACATATTAGCGATACGACAGGCCAAATTGTGACACCTGCACTCTAATTACGTAACACACTATCTATCACAATCTGAATCATTTTGAAGCCTATTGCTACTCCATTGCTTCATATGTTCGAAAAATTTGTCTGCTCAACAAATTAAATAACGCAATGAATGTTGTTGAACTGTCAAAATGAAACCCATTCTTAATATTAGTGTGTTACGTAATTAAGCTGCTGTTCTTACCATCTATTTATGAATTATAATAACTGAGTTATTAATTATTTTATTCCTACAGTTTGTATATGCATGGATACACACCAAAGGTGCAAACTTTGTACCCGAAAGTGGAGTTCCCTGTTTCTACGGAAACACCTATGCTGTCACATTTAGTCGAATGGAACCACAGCGAATCATGGTAAGTCCATCTATTTAATTTCAAACTCAAACTCAAAGCATTTATTTCAAATAAACCATTTACAGGCACTTTTGAAATATCAAAGAGTCGGTCAGTTAGTTAGAAAGTTGAAGCTAGTTGCCCCTTCCAAAACGTAGATCTCTATGGAGAAGAACGGGCAAGAAACTCCAAGGACACTCTTTTTAAATCAACTTATTACAAAATCCTGGGTACATTATTCTTGTTGGTTCTACATGTGAGAACTTAGTAAATATATATATAAAAAAAAAACAATATAAGATTAATAATAAAATTAAGCCACCTGCACCCTACGCAGTTACGAGATGACCAGTCTCAACTGACGGCGCCCGTTCACGAACATGACGCGTGGATCAGCACCATCCAGCTCAACCATTTTGTAGGGAACCGAATGATCCAACACACGCGCCACCAACAGTGAGATATTTAAGTGAGCATGACATAGTCTCAACTGCCATGCTTTCAAGTCAACATACATAATAATGACATACTCGTAATAAACGAATCCATGGTACCTACTAACATTTACAAAATTGAAAAAATGCTTCTAAATTATACAAAACTATAGTTTGCTATGTATTTGAGCGATGAATAAAATTTTACAACCAAAACGAAACGACAATCATTAAAATATCTATTGGAGTATTCAATAATAAAACATATTTAATATAAAAAAAAACATTAAGTTCGCAACGTCAGAAAAAATTAATGTAAAATTAAAAAAGAAGTATATCTTCCAAAAAATAAAATTTTAAGTAGTGCGTCCAAGTTGCTGTGGAGCAGGACCAGCTTTAAGCCAAGCATTTTTATCTACGATATAATTATTGAACTTACAATATGCTTGTCTACATAGTGTGCGTTTAATGCATGTTTTAAATTTATTTTCATTTAGTTAAAGAACATCGAGTTGTTATTTATTATAAAATTTTACACATTACCCCATAAAAGAAGTATGTACTTTAGACTTTACTGACTTTATTTCTAGTGTTGAAATTATGCCTGTCACATATCTTACTAAACAAATGTAGATTTTTTCGAACATAAATAATGTTTTCAAATCTATATTGACAAGGTACCGTCATCGTTAATTTGTTTAAACAGTTCCCCTAGAGATTCACGTTTGCGGAAGTTGTAGATGGCTCTGAAAGCCCTCTTTTGCAGAATAAAGATAGAATCAATATTTGCAGCCCGTCCCCACAGCAGAATACTCTAAAACATGATACTATGAAAGTAACTAAAGTAACAGACTGAGTGCAAAACTTTTGGAACAAAATACGGTTTGTAAGGTCGCACGCTCGCTTGGCGGCTCAGTTACAGACTGCTTTATAGTCTGGTTCGCTACCCCAGTTCCTAATGATAGGAGTTACCCACCTGCTCTATAAATCAGTTGGCACCACAAAAATGATAGGCCAATCACGTGTTTACCGACGGTCTATAAAGTTCTTATATCCATTTTGAGAGATAAAATTAATAAACATAATATACACACCAACTCCATCATGTCTGCCTCTCAAAATGGATGTACGAACGGGTCGCCCGATACTAAGGAGCAACTCCTCATTGATATGGCCAGTAGCCAACAGGTTCATCGTTCCCGAAAGGATCTGTCAATATGTTGGATAAATACGTGACTGAAGCTTACACTGAGAAACCTGGAGTTATCTCCAACACTAAATAAAAAATCATAATAATCAATTATCTATCCCTCTGCTGACGACAGGAGAGGCAATTGGTTTGCCGTGAGACTATTACAAGCCGATACTAAAATATTATTCAGCGCTTAATCATTCGCTTTTTTTATATTTCCTTATAGGAACGTTACATATTTTGTCGGTGGAGAGAAGCGAGTGGCTGCAGCCTGCCAGTTCCTGAAGTCCGTTTATGATGATGATTACAGCTATCTTCAAGGTCACGTTGTTAGAGGTAAAAAACTGGATATAATTTGTTAACGCCCTCACTATTGGGAGTTGGGACATAAATAATAAGTCTGTTTCATTGTCCATGTATTAGGATGAGATGTGTACCATACATAAGTGTTACATTGTCTACAAAAAACCTTTTCCGTAGTTAATTTGATTAACATAACTAACCGGATTCTTCTTCTAACATCTGAGTATGAGCTATACAAGAAACTCCATACCGTGGCCTTTTTAAGCAGCGTTACTGCACTCCATTCCGATTTTGATAATATAAGTGTGCTAAAGTAATTACAGGCTCATGAGACAATTCAGCTTTGCCTTTAGGATGACAATGCATGGAACCAAATCCTTTTGGTATTGCAGATATTAATATCCATAGATGGCGGTGTTCACTAATCACCCATCACGAACTTTTATTTAGCATTGCATGTAAGAATAATGGATGTAGAAAACGCAATATCCCCGTGAATTCCAGAGAAACAGTGCTACCCTTTTGCGGCTGCTCTGATGGCGGCGTGGGACACCCTCGCGATGCACTCAGGGGTTGCCAAGCGTCAGAAGCCGGTGCAGTTCCATGACGTGCATCTGTACGCTCAGCCCACGTTGCACAACCAGCGATCGCTGAGGCTCAACGTATCACTGCACAGGGGAACCGGAAAGTTTGAGGTATAGAAATTGTAAAGTATCTATTCAATAGATATGTGAACACTGTTCACATACACAAGTAGTCAGGTAGCTATCACAAAAATGTCAACTGTCAGTCAGCATGAATGGCGGGACGTTGAAGGTAAAGCGTACCCTCGACTAGGACTTGGCTTCGACTGACTTGAGACTATGACTCCTGTGATTAAATCGTGATATCAGCCCTGCTATATATCATATAAACGGATACTACACTGATTTAGAAGATATTCATTGTATTACGCAAAAGTTTGATGGAAGTTTTATTGCGCACTATTCCAAAAGTGCAACTGCTGAACATGGGGTTATAATTCTAGGTCTGGCAAAGTCTTATTGGGTTTTTCTAGAATCTTTCAGTAGCAATTTATGGCCAATAGGCTCGACCCCTGTTTCATGAGACTCAAACATGACTTGTGCAATATGTGTTTAGTTTACCGACAGTTCTGCCAAGTATTTCAGGGAACACAGGCTTGATTTTATGACCAATTTATCTCCAACAGATCTTGAATGAGAATTACAGAGTGGCATCAGGGTACATTCGAAGTGGTTTGCACGTAAGCTTGATAAAAACGAATGATACTGACATGGTGCTCAGTTCACAAGACATTTACCAACTGCTGCAAGACAGGGACTATAATTACAGGTTAGTCATAATAAGATAGTAAATTCAAATTTGGTTAGCGCAACCAAATTTGAATTTGCTTGTTTAATCTTAGATAAAACTTCATTATTTGGCAACTTTACTACTTGGCTGGTAATACATCCCTATTTCTCATCCCTTCCTTACACGGAACCTATCGTACTCGTGGAAGTGAGATGGCGAACGTACTGCGGAAGTGAGCCGTCATTAGAAATACACTAGTTTTTTGTTGTTGGCTAAAACTTTCGTGTCGAGAACATTGTGCTCCCTAGAAAACTAGGAAAACTGGTGAAACTGGTGTTTTTATGCGTGAAACCGCTATTAATCGAGCTGAGGAGCTGCCGACGAGGAAATAAAGGTACCGTGCACTCCTTGTAACCTTAGAAATACCGACTTTTCTCTGTGCCTCCGCGCGGTCTTTCAACGTCCTATTTCACTATCTACCAAGTTAATATTGTTGCTTCATTCAACCTTTTCGTGCAACCATTGGTCCTTTTCGAGCCGGATTCTATCTGGAATCAGTGAATAGACAACCATTCCCCTATCCTGGGTCAATTTGTCGCAAATCCCGCAATTGTAACCGCGCCGCGTGAACGTGCCGGTAAGTTAGGTAAATTATCGTAGATTCTCATAAACCCCGCTAAAAGTAGTAAATTCGCATTCTTATTCATATCATATCGTCTCGTCGTGTCGTATCGTCGTAATCTAGCAAGTAAGTTAGATTTTCGCAACCGCAAACCTAACAAATACATTAAGCAAATTATTTCGTTTCGTGACCTATAGGTTTACATTTCGTTTCGTTACAAACCGCTTATGTTGTAATTATCCGTTCGTAATGCCCAGTCAAAACTGGTTCAGTCAGTAAACAAAGAACCACATATCATAATTTGTCCTGTTGAATATCTACAACATAATCGTGGGTTCACAAAATCATTTATTGTAATTTGTGGAGTGTAATCGGTTCACAGTCCTTTCAGAACTACTTGTCTTAGATATTTAGTTAGTCGTAAGCCGCTAATATGGCGGACGCAACTCTAAAAAGATTAATAGCTAAACGCGATCGGATATTTGCTCGCATGCAAACCATCTCTGACCAGGCAACAAGAATCGAGTTAGAAGGATTCGATAAGGAGTCCTTCTTCTGTGACATTAAAACAGTAGATTCATTGCGTGTGGCCTTCCAAACCGTATTGGATGAAATTGTTGCCCATGAGCTCAAAGAAAAGCCTGGCTGCGCTGTCTCCTATCAGGCACTTTCTTCATTTGAAGACGTTTTGGGCCGTGTAAAGCGAGCAGAAGAAAAACTGCTAATTCAATCTCGTAATGAATTCAAAAGGTCGCCTCGACTGCCTCCTATCGAAATTCCCGAATTCCATAGAAGACCATAGAAATTGGCCATTGTTTATCGCTAGCTATAAAAACGCAGGGCATAATAATATTTCTCTGACAGACTGTGAGAGGTTATATTATTTAATAGGAAAATTAACAGGCAAGGCTCGTTCAATATGTGCTGGAATAAATCCGTCAGCGGATAACTACCCCCTTATTTTCGATTCGCTTTGTAAAAGGTATGAATATAAGCGACAGTCCGCAACTTAATACTTAGATCAATTATTTGAATTTAAATCTATTTCGACTGAAACCCCAAATAATTTAGAATCGTTCCTCGATAAATTCTCGTCGTCTGTAGCCGCTTTAAAAAACACAAAGGTCAATGACCTCGCTGATTTCATTTGGTTACATATCGCTATTAAGAAACTCCACCGTTTCACCGTTAGGGGAATTCCAAGTCCATCTACGATTTGGTTGTTTCTGAAATTTGCTGTTTAGAATCGTGAGGTTGTGTTCGAATGCAAAGCTAATGAGCATTTCTCCGATTTTACTTCATCTTCCTGTTGTATGAGGACCCATTATGGTATCCTCGAAGTCTTGTCTACTTCCAATTTGAGCATTGAAATCACCCATTACGATAAGATTCTTATGAGAATAATCTTTAACGGCTTGGCCCAGCTCTGTATAGAATTCTTCGATATTTTTTGTTTTCTCTTTGTCAGTTGCTTCTGTGGGTGAATTGAATACACTTGAATAATAGTCCATTTTTCTTTATAGCTCGGAATCGCCATATTCAAGACGGCAATGCGTTCTGATATTCCAACTATTTCTTCGACATTCCTTGCAACTCTTCCTTTATTATGAAACCCACGCCGTGGTGGCCGGGTGTTTCGCCTATGTGGTGGAATAAAAATCGTCCATTTGTTTCTATCACTTCCCCTTGTCTTCTAACTTCACTTAGGCCCAAGATGTCCCAGTTTGTGTCGTTCAGTGCTGATTCCAGTTCCATAAGACTTTCTTCTGATGTTAAATGTCTAGTATTCATTGTTGCTATGTATAGGTGTTTCTGTTTTTCTCATGCAATTTTGGATATGGAAGGTGTTGGTCGATTTCCCCACGGTGACCAACCGGGTTGGGGATATTGTAATATGTTGTTTCATGAGGTTGTTTTATTTGGTATTTTGTTTTTTGTGTTTTTATGTTGTTGGTTGATTCATGCGTTCGTTTTTGGTTGCCGGTGTTAATTATTTCCTATTTTTTATTATTAGAATTCCTGTTTTCTGGCAGCGAAAATGATTTTGCTCGCATGTATGCGAATGCATCTGTTTTTTGTATTTTAGAATCAAAATTTACTGTTGCCCCTTTGCTGTCAATATTTTGGGGGGAGTTCGTTCCTTTTTTCACTGGCCCTTTTACTTCCAGATTTTTGCTTCCTATTCTGTAGTTCTTCTCTAGTGAAATCCTGCGTAATATAGGGTAGTAGGTTTCATTTTCTTATTATTCTTTAAGATTTCTATCTTTTTTAAGAGGGTAGTAGTAGTAAAAAGTATTGGTCTAATTTTTCCCCAGTTCCACTTATAATTCATTAATTGTTGACATAACTACGTCTGTTAAATTTTACATGTACAATGTGATTATTTCTTCTTGCATATATTTCCAGGTTTTTTATTTTTATGTTCAAGATTTCGACTTCAGATTTTAATTTTTCATTTTATTTTTAATCGGTTGTATCTAGAAACTGGAAATGAGATTGATTGATTATATTCTCACAAATACTGCTAAAGTTTTTGATGATTTTAAAGCTTTAAATGACTTTAACTTCAATACAGACCATAGAATGATCAGAGCGAACCTCAGATTCCCACCTAAAAATAAATGTAGGACCAATTACCACACAAAACCAGCAAGATTAAATCGTGAAGAACCTCTCCAAATAAACAGAAAGCTACTAAACATACTAAATAACTACGATAATACAGAAACACAAGTAACAGTACAAGAAAACTACGACCAGATGGAAAATACTTTACAACAAACAGACAAGTCAAAAAATAAACCTATAGATATAGAAAATCCAGATGAAATCAAAAAACTGCTAGAGAAAAGGAAAAGCTATTAATAGAAGAATACAAGAACAAAGAAATTGGAATGGAAATGTCACAATTAAGCAAAGAAATAAGAGAAAAACTTAGAAAACAGAAGAAACGAAACAGATTAAGGAATCTAGAAGAAGAAATAACTAAGTCAGGAGGAATATGAAAAGCGCAGAAAAAACTAAACGACAAAAAACACTGGGTTCCTAAGCTGACGGACAAAGATGGTCGCACCAGGACAAAAAAAAAAACTGAAATTATAGGAGCAGCCACTGAATTTTACACTGCTCAGTACAAAAACCAAAGAGAAGGACAGGTGGTCGATCTCCTAGTGGATACAGACCAGACTCCAAAAATATTAGAAAAAGAGGTAGAAAACGCCATAACGAGATCTTACTAAAGACAAAGCTACTATCGGCAAAATTATTGGCAAATATATTTAATGAGATTTTAATAAGTGACTAAATTCCCACCCAATGGACAGAATCAGCAATAATCCTTCTTCACAAAAAAGGTGATATATACAATATCAACAACTACAGACCAATCAGCTTGATGTCCAACATTTACAAGGTGTTTTCCAAAGTCGTCCTAAACAGAATATCTAGAGTACTGGACGAGAATCAACCTATTGAGTAAGCAGGATTCAGATGTGGATGTGGATGTGGATGGATCACTTACACGCAGTCAAACAAATTTTTGAAAAATATAACGAGTACAACCTTCCCTTGTACTGCTGTTTTATCGACTACAATAAGGCATTTGACTCCTTGGAACATGACACAATCTGGCAGGCGCTGAAAAAACAAGGTGTTACGAACAAATACATCAGAATAGTAAAAAATGTTTACTCAAAAAGTTCAGCAAGAATACAGCTAGAGAAAAAGGGTACAACTATTAAAATCAATAGAGGAGTGCGTCAGGGTGATCCACTCTCCCCAAAACTGTTTTCAGCAGTTCTGGAAAAAGTCTTTCGCAGACTGAACTGGGACAACTTGGGGATAGCAATCGATGGAGCCAGACTGACCCATCTTAGATTCGCCGATGAAATGGAGGAGGCCTTTGCCACACACAACCACACCAACCACCACACCACACCACCACCACCACACACCAAAACAGCCGGTGTCATATTTTTTTTTTTACTACTTAACATTAATTTTATTGTAGTAGTATAAGTTTAAATGGTCTGAATAAAGGGCTTTTATTATTATTTTCTTTTATTCATTTTTATGCATATTAATTACATTTTTAAATACTTTTACAAAAAATATAAAAACATTTAAAAATATAGAAAATAGTAGCCCATCGGCATCAAAAACAGGGTCCAAGCTGCCGGTGGTCAGGGGTCTAGAGAGAGGAACCTCCTCACTATGCGTGCCGTATCCAGAAGTACTGCTCTCTGAATTAAGCTCTTGACCCAGCTGCGCAATGAGAGCCTCCTGAGGTGTTGGTCGAGGCTCTCCGCTATTAGGCCATTTACTGAAACGATTATCGGTACAATGATTGCAGAGTCCACGCCCCACATGTCGACAACCTCGTGTGCTAAATCAAGATACTTGATTTTTTTATCTTTCTCAGCTTTCACGAGATTCTCGTCATGAGGGACAGCGATATCAACAATCATTGCACGGCGCTCTCGTCGATCTATCACCACAATATCAGGTTTATTGGCTACAATAGTCCTGTCAGTGATGATAGATCGATCCCAGTATAATGTGGTATGACCATTTTCAAGAACTGGGTCGGGCACATACCTGTAGTATGGTACTTCGGATTCCACAAGATTGTACTGCAAGGCAAGTTGCTGGTGGATAATCCTAGCCACTAGATTGTGTCTGTGCAAGTACTCACCGTTAGCAAGACGAGAACAACCGGAAACTATATGTCGAATTGATTCACCGGGACGGTGGCATGCCCGACACATGTCAACCGTGCCGTCCTTGACAATGTGTTTCCGATAATTATTCGTCATGATAACTTCATCCATAATCGCACAGACAAAACCTTCGGTTTCCCCAAAGAGGTCGCCGAAACGCAGCCAGGATACAGACGCCAAAAAGTCTACATCAGGCCCATGTAGGGCCCGGAAAAAGCGTCCGTGAAGCTCCTTGCCTTGCCATACTTCCTTACGATCGTTAGTATCTAGTACTGCAGGTTTGCGCCAGTTCTCTTTTGCCAAGGAGAGCGGAGTGAGGCCCTTGTCCACTGCGACCACATCTCGGTGCATCCCCACGTCAGTTTGTAGGAAATATTCCCTGAGACTGCAAATCTCGCGGTTGTGGAGGGTTTTAGCATTTAAGAATCCTCGACCCCCACACTTCCGCGGGATGTACAGTCTCATCACTGATGACCGTGGGTGATGCATCCTATATGCCGTCAGCAATGTACGGACCTTCCTATCCAGAGCATCAAGTTCCGTCTGAGTCCATTTGAGTATGCCGAAAGTATACATCAAAACCGGCATGACCCAACCGTTAAAGGCACGCACCTTGTTTCCGCCTGATAAAAGACTATTTAATACTTTATTCAGGCGGCCAAAGAAGCGCTCCCTCAACGATTGTTTCATGTCGGCAGCATTGATGCCTAATGCTTCCGACATACCCAAGTACTTGTAGGTTTCGGTTGAGGAGAGGGATCTAAGGTGTATAGAATCCGAAAGTTGGGTTCCCACGGATTCCATAATCCCCCCTCGCTTTACATGCATGACTGCACATTTGTCCACACCAAATTCCATCCTGATGGCACTACTGAACGTTTCCGTTACCTTCAGTAGCTCCATCAGTCGCAAATTGTTGGGGGCAAAGAGTTTCAAATCATCCATGTAGAGGAGGTGTGATATCACCTGACCACCTCTTCGTAACCGATAGCCTAGACCTGAATCCTCCAGCAGTGTGCTTAGAGGATTCAAGGCTAAGCAAAACCATAGCGGACTCAAACTATCGCCCTGGAATATTCCTCGCTCAATCCTGATCGGTTCATCGGTCCTCTGGATCTGTTGACATCCTGGATAGAGAAGGATCGTCCTCCACTGCCCCATACAAGAAATCAAGAAGGTGCGTAGAGTTGCGTCTATTTTGTACAACTCCAGCACCCTAATGAGCCATGTATGTGGCACCGAGTCATAAGCCTTCTTATAATCTATCCAACATGTCGACAAATCCTTCCGGGATCTACGAACCTGTTGGCTTATAGCCATGTCTATAAGGAGCAGCTCCTTAGTACCGCGAGACCCATTCTTACATCCATTCTGAGACACAGACATAATTGAGTTATTTTTAATATGTTCTGCAATTTTTGCTCTAAGAATGGATGTAAGAACTTTATAGACCGTCGGTAAACATGTAATTGGTCTATAGTTTTTAGGTTCCGCAGTACTACCCGATTTATGGAGCAGATGGGTTACTCCTGTCGTAAAGAACAGTGGTAGCGACCCAGTCTCTAAAGATGACTGGAATTGCGAGGCTAAGCAGGCGTGTGACCTTTGTAGCCATTTAATCCAGAAATTGTGCAGTCCGTCCGGTCCTGGGGATTTCCAGTTAGGCAACGGACGGACTGCACGAGCCACATCTAGAGGACTAATGCTAATAGCCTCCATTTCTGGTATTGAATCACACGCCTGTTCAACAACACGCATCCAATCACCTTCAGTATGACTGACGGGCACCGACCAAATGCTTCGCCAAAAAGCACTCACTGTATCATTATCCGGTGGAAGCACGTCAGTCACACCTTGAGTGGGAATGGGTCGCTCCCAAGCTCTGTATACCCACCTTTCATCTTTCTGGAACATGCGGTTCTGAGTGTACCGATCCACTCTTCGTCTATACCGACGGATACGGTTTGCCCATGCATAAACTTTCTGCTTCAGGAAGTCGATGCGCTCTGTGACACAAGATATATATTCTCGAGGACTAATATTAGTTCCCGAGAAGGCCTGCCTCACAAAGCGCATCACCCTTGGGCGTGTATTGCCCTCCCTGAAGCAGGTGAGCTTCCCGATGAGTACCCTGGCCTCATTAATACGACGCTCAATCCTGCACTGCCAGGCTGGTGCGGCGGGTTTCAGCTGTGCAGTTCGGTCAGTGTTCGGAAATTTGACACGAGCTATACGACATGCCGCAACAGCCGTGCAATACAAGATTGAGTGTGTATCGCAAAGGTCTGCGCTGTTTTCAATTAAATTTGGTAACAGCGCATCCAAGGCACACACCAGTGCTCTATTTTTTTTATTCATGGGCAAACGTGGTAGCCGTGGTCTAAGATCAGATGATGTGAACCGGTACTCACGGATCGCATCCTCCAGAATGCTCCTTAATTCCACATTGCACAGGTTATCTGCAGATATAACCCTAGTGTCCTCCTCCTCATCTTGCTGGTTTGTCCGCAGTGGAACCACGGTAGACGCATGCACGAAATTCTGGGGGGGGGGGGAAGGATTACTAGCAGAGCTACTCTGCATTTCCAAGCGTAGCCGATCAAGTGTAGCGTCATCCAATCTATGATTGTGTCGAATGACGCGCACCTGATCCGACAATCGTTGGGCCGAGACGTTTACGGCTGGTTCAAGCACCTGAAACAGAGAGAGCATCCGACTTCGGTACGCTGTAAGGTTAATTCCTCCCTCTGTAGCCCCGTAATATGCGCGCATCACATTTTCATTAATGGACTGGGTCCATCGCATGCGCGACACATTTCCACCGGCAGCGGGGACCCCGTTCGAGGCCTGTTGGCCTCGAGATCCCAAGCCCGCTGGTGGCCGTCCTCTTCCTCGCTGTCGTGGTGGTGTAGGTGACGACGGTGGGGAGAAAAACTCGTCGCTCGAGCTCGACGCAACTGCAGCGACCGGTGACACGGCGCTTATGGTTGAGGCGCGTCCCGGCGGCTGCGAGGCGGAGCTGAGCGACAAGTCCGGAGATGGTGGGTGTGTCTCTTGTCGTGATCTGGCTCTGGTCTGCATAATTTACATTTGCTCACATTGTCTATTTGTTTTATTCATGGTCCGTTTTGGCAGGTTTTTCATTTTTACTTTCATTTGGTATTATTTTAAGATTTTTTTTAAACTGATAATGTGAAATCTGGAAATCTTATTATTATTATTATTATTTATTAAGAAACTCAACCAGGACACTGAGCGTGCCTTCGAAAGTAACTATCGACTAAGATCTAATATTTTCGAAATTCCATCCTTTTCTGATTTGGATTGTTTCGTTCGTGACCATATAAAAATGTTAGAACGTACTTCACGAACTGTTGCTAGGATCAATAATAACAAGAAACCACTCGATCGTAAGTCTACCTTCGAGTACGCCAGCACCTCTGGTACCGAGAAAACTACATGTGGACTATGCGGTGAGCAATTACATTTATAAGTGTAAGACATTTAATAGGTATAAAACGGATCAGCGTTTTAATTTCGTAACGTCTAACAATTTATGTATAAATTGTTTAAGTAGTGGTCATCGTGTTTCCGTGTGTGAGTCAACTTCTAGATGTAGAAAGTGCCACCGAAAACACCATTCATTATTGTGCTTTGGGGGCCGGCCAGCTGCGTCTGCTACCGTTGCCAATGCGGCACCTAGTGACGCTAACGCTGCCTCCACTCACGATGACGTCACGCTGTGTGCGTTATCAACTAATAATAATGAGGTGGACCATTTGTCTCGATACCCCACGACGGTTTTAATTGCAACTGCGCGTATTATTGTCGTGGATTCTCATGGTAATAAACACATTGTTCGTGCATTGTTGGACAGCGCTTCGCAAAGTAACTTTATCACACGTGAGTGTTGTCAACGCTTAGGTTTGAACCTAAATAATCGACCTACTTGTTCCGCCGTGAAAGGAATAGGCGGTTCAAGTAAAACAATTCAGGGTTCCGTACAATTTAAATTTCATTCTCGCTTCGATCGTAACATAAATTATAGTGTCGACTCTTTGGTAGTAGATAAAATTACTGAACATTTACCAACTGCCACGGTTAATTCTTCGCTCTTGTCTAACTTCAAAAACTTGCCGTTGGCAGACGACACTTATTTTTCTCCAGGCCCGATTCAAGTATTGATCGGTGCTTCGATTTACCCACACTTACTCTTGTCGAATAAAGTTCAAGGACAGCCGCCAAATGTATCACCGCTTGCTTTAGAAACTGTCCTTGGCTATGTTATAGTAGGTGACGCTCCGGTCCTTGTTGATAGCAACTCGACCGTGTCATGTTGTACTCGTAGTACCGCGGGCCCGTTGGACTCTGCGGTCCGGCGATTTAGGGTTTGGAGGAGGTGGATGTTCCCCCTGTAGTCAGCCCGGACGACAGGGAGTGTGAGGAGTTTTACTCACGCACCACTCAAACTCAAACTCAAACTCAAACTCAAAGCATTTATTTCAAATAAACCAATTACAGGCACTTTTGAATTGTCAAGGGGTCGGTCAGTCAGAAAGATGAAGCTAGTTACCCATTCCAAAGCGTAGTAGGTACCTATGGAGAAGAACGGGCAAGAAACTCCATGGACACTCTTTTAAATCAAAAAATGGTTACAAAATATTGATTACATCGTTCAAGTTGAAATTATGCATGTGAGAACGATGCAGAACGTTAAAAGCGTCCGTAATAAAAAGACAAAAGCAATTCAAATATTAAATTAAATTAAAATAAGCCGTGGCAGCCAAGAAATGACCAGTCCCCACTGACGGCGCCCGTTCACGAACATGACGCATAGATCAGCACCATTCAGCTCAACCATTTTGAAGAGAACTTAATGATCCAACACACACGCCACCACCAGCGAGACATTAGAGTGAGCATGACAAACTCTCAGCCGCCAGGGCACATTCAAGTCAATGAAAGAAAAACCTATTAAATGGTAGCTTTATAGTAGGTGCATAGTACTCACACCTGTGCTATGCAATTATACAATACTCGTACTAAAACATTGAATTTATACAATGCAAAGATAAGTTTTTAAAATCTTCAGCAGCTCCAACAGTAGTTTCAAATGCTAATCAATTATTTTATGCGCCCTTGTGGAGCAGGACCAGCGTTGAGCCAAGCATTTTTATCAGCGATGTAATCCCCCAACTTATAATATGCCTGGCTGCATAGTGTGCGTTTTATACAAGATTTGAATTTAGTTTCATTCAGTTGAAGAATATGGGGAGGTATTTTATTGAAACATTTTAAACAGTACCCCATGAAAGATGAGTCTACTTTAGCCAGCCTGAAACCTGGTTGAACTAATGGATCCCTATTTCTAGTGATATAATTGTGTCTTTCACCTCTTTTACTAAAAAGATGTAGATTTTTCCTTACGTACATGATGTTTTCATAGATATATTGACAAGGTACCGTCATGATGTTAATATCTTTAAACCGTTCCCTTAAAGAGTCGCGCCTGCGGAGGCCATATATGGCTCGGATGGCTCTTTTCTTCAGAATAAAAATAGACTCGACGTCTGCAGCCCGTCCCCATAGTAAAATACCGTACGACATAATACTATGGAAGTAACTAAAATAGACTAGCCTCGCGGTACCTACATCAGTAAATTGACGGATTTTTCTCACAGCATATGCTGCTGAACTTAGCCGTCCTGCAAGGGATGTTAAATGAGGACCCCATTGAAGCCTTGAGTCAAGCGTGATGCCCAGGAAAACAGTTTTATCGACGAATTCTAGTTTCTCTTGATTTAATACTATCTCACAATTTGTACTTTTGACATTTGGTAAGGAAAATCTAATACACTTAGTTTTATTCCCATTTAATACTAAATTATTAGCAGTGAACCAATTTTGGATCTGCAGTAGGGCGTTATTTACGTCGTCAAGATTTGATGCACGTCTATTAATTTTAAAAATTAAAGAAGTATCGTCAGCAAATAACACCATTTGTGGTAGGGTTTTTAACAAATGGGGTAGATCATTAATATATACTAAAAAGAGGAAAGGACCCAATATCGAGCCTTGTGGTACACCCATTTTTACTTTTAAACCGAGTGAATTGACACCATTTATTTGAACTTGCTGTTGTCTATCATTTAAATAAGATTCTACTAAACTGAGAGCAAGTTTTCCAAGTCCGTAATGCTCAAGTTTCAAGATTAGGGTTTCGTGGTCGACGCTATCAAATGCCTTGGAGAGGTCACAAAAGATTCCTACAGCGTCTTGGGCTTCTTCCCACGCCGTAAATATGTGTTTTAATGAGGTGACACCGGCGTCAGTCGTACAACGTCCCTTGGTGAAACCATACTGTTGATCATATAAGATTTTATTGGTGTTAAAATGATTGAGCATTTGATTCAGCATTACCTTTTCAAACACCTTGCTGAAAACCGGCAACACGGATACGGGTCTATAATTATTGGTGTCTTTACTATCCCCTGATTTGAAAAGTGGTATTACCTTACTGTATTTCATTAGATCCGGGAAGACTCTTTGATCCACACACAAATTAAATATTAAGGCCAAGTACGGCGCTATAGTCTCAATAATGGAGGAACACACTTTGATAGACATTCCCCATATATCTTCGGTTAGTTTAATCTTGATTTGCTTGAAAGCTTTTAATACTATTATGGGGTTTATATGCTTGAATTTAAATTCAGTCGGGCAGGATGAAACGTTTGCTTTTAATATGTCAGTAGAACGCGAGGGTGACGAGTTTAAGGTTTCAGTAGTTTTAAGTGGAATACTGGTAAAGAAATTTACAAATTCTTGAGCAACTTCTTTGTTAGTGCTTATGGGACCACGAGAAGTCTCGAGTTTGAAATCATTATTATGTCTTTTATTCCTGTTAGTTTCATTATTGATAATTTTCCAAACCGTTTTTATTTTATTATCGGCTGATTTGATCTTGTTGCTAATGTACAAGGCTTTAGCTACCTTGCAGGTATTTTTAAAAGTTTTAGAGTAAGTAGCAACGTATTTATTAAAAGTTTCAGAGTTAATATAAGGCTTAAGGCCATACAGCTCAAATAATTTTTCCCTATTTTTCCTAATACCCTTAGTTGCCCAGTCACTGAACAAAAAATTTGGGCAAATAGTTTTTGTTTTCTTTTTTAAAGTAATATTGAACTCGGTGCGCACTACCGAAAAGAATTCCTCATACAAGTCATTTACATTATTTATAATATGGCTCGGTATACTTAACTTACTAATTAAGTTATTATTAAATTTATTTAGATTGTTGGGTGTTATTTGTCTAGATTGTATCTGATTTTTTTGTAATAATGTGTTGGACTTGAAAGCAACGGTTTGACCGCTGTGATCAGAAGGGAGATAATTTACGATGGCTTTAACTAAGTAGTCGCAGCTACAAAAAACATTATCAATACATGTAGCAGAATATTTAGTTATGCGGGTTGGTTCTGAAAACACATTTGACCAATTGAATGATTTAAAAAGACTTAATAATCGACTGCTATTTGAACTATTCTCTAAGATATTAATATTGAAGTCACCACAGATAATTAGCGATTTTTTACCAGTTGCAAGCTTTGCTAGAAGATCTTCCATTACTGACTCAAATATGGAGTAGTTTTGATAATTTGGGGGTCTGTAAACGCACACTAAAACATGCTTATCTAGCTCTACACAGGACAGTTCAATATTATGTTCTACCGACAGATCAACTATATCTTTACGAGTCTTAGATTTAATAGAATTTCTAACTAAGATTAGTGAACCCCCATGCAGCATAGATTTTCGGTTAAAACAACTGCCCACACTATAATTTTCATAATTAATTAGCATTTCATAATCTTTCAACCAATGTTCAGTTAAACAAACAATTTCAAACCTGGTTTTTTCTAAAAATTGTTCAATTTCTAATTGTTTGGAAGCAAAACCTTGAATATTTTGATGAAATAATGTCAAGGAATTTTGCAAAGAACCTTTTTTACACTTAACTATTTGAGAGCAAGAAGACACCTTGTAGTTGGTAGGTATAACTATATTGTTACTGGTATCTTCTGTTGTCTTACTATCTAGTTTAAATCAACATCCAGAGTGAGCCCCAAGACTCCCATGCCATCACCAGGCAAAGAGATCCTACTACTTGTGGACCCCAGACAAGAATTTGCCAAAGTGACACATGGATCCTCCTTCGTACAATTATTGTAAACAGTTATAGCATTGGTGCTACAGTTATTTAAGGTGACCACCTGTACATTAGAATTATTACTAATAATTGTGGTGTTAATTAAAGAACAAGACTTCGACATACTACTTATGTCTGAGTTTATATAAGCTAATAGCCTCGCTATTTTATGTCTAAACCTAATGGGCAGATACACTGTATTCCTTGTCGATTTCAACTTATCAACAAAAATGTTGGTGTCAAAAAATATAAGTTTGTCACTGTAGTGACTTACTAAGAACTGAATATGCTTATTAAGCATATGTATATAATTGTTTTTTCTATTTGATAATCTCTCAAAATATGGAAAAGCACACAAAATAATTTTATTACAATTTATCTTTAACAACTCAGTAACACTGTCAGTGATATCTTCTGTTTTTACCTGGGAACTATTACCTATAAATACAGTAATGTTGGTATTAGTATTATATTGATTTCTTGTAATTGATGTCATTATTTCCTTGAAGGATGTCCCAGGTAAACAATAGTTTTGAGTAGAAATACTCAGGTTATTACTAACTAATTTCCCTAACCCTCTTCCTATACTATCTGAAAACATAACTGACTGAAAACAAACTTGACTAATACAAGAGGAAACACTACTAGCTACTGACTGTACCACTTGAGATAATTCTTGCACAGTATCAGGTATAGCTTGGTAGGGGATACAGTCCACAGCACTCACAACTAGGGATGGGTCCTCCATTGCCTCCGGTTGGAGGGCATCAAGGTTGGATCCCCTCTGACAAGTACACTGAGTATTGCTGAGAGTCAGCAAGTCCACTCTGTCTACTAACTCGTTTGTAGCAAGGATGTGTTCCTTAATTTGGTGACGAGAGCAAACATATTTATTATAGAGAGACTTTAGTGAGTCATCAAGAACTTGAATATCAGACTGTAAGCGTTGAGTGTCTATTTCATAAATATTTATACTATCTTCTAATTTAATTTGATAGTTCTTCAACTTATTGATAAGAGTAACACGCTCTTTCCTCAATTGAATATTTTTAGAATAATGTTTTTGATGTTTCTTGAATCTATTACATTTTTTAATGATTTTGTTCAGTCTTGCATATTTTTTTTATTTTATTTTGACTAATTTTATGACTATGGTTATGTTTCAGTAAGGAATCCTCTGTTAGATCTATTGTTATTATAACACTACTCGGGATAGTGACGGTCGATACGTGGTAGCTCTGCCTTTCAAGGGTGAAGTCGAATCCCTTGGTAACTCACGCCAAGCAAGTGAACTTCGGTTTCACTGCTTGGAAAGGTAGATGCAAGCTTTTCCACAATTAAAGGTCGCGTATGATAGCGTCATCCTCGAATACTTAGAAAAGGGTTATATATCACCTGCAATTTCTGATTCTTCAGAAATTTCGTACTTTATTCCGCATCATGGGGTGATCAGGGGATAATAAGGTCACAACCAAACTTTGTATCGTTCTCGATGGTAATTGATGATGCAGGACTACCATCGTATCGTCGCCGATCATGCGGTCACCATCTTAGCTTTCGCAGACGCCAGTGAGAAGGCATACGGGGGAATGATTTACTTCCATGTCCCAAATAGCGATGGCAATATCGTTTGCTTGTTAACCGCTAAATTGAAGGTCTCACCTAAGAAAGTTGTTTCTCTCGCTCGTTTGGAGCTATTCTTGTGCAAGCTCAACTTATAAAAAATGTCATAGTCGCTTGTCAGCACCGCATTGTCTTTCGTAACTTATTCGCATTTTCGGATTCGACAGTCGCGCTCTGTTAGGTACATTCGTCGCCCCATCGGTGGAACACCTTTGTGGCCAACAGAGTGTCGAAAATAAGAAGCGACTTGACGCCACAAAATTTGTATCACGTGTCCCGCAGATTGTCTGTCACGTGGTCTCACGCCTCCTCAAATTGTTGACCACCCGCTTTGGTTCAGTGGTCCTTCGTGGGCCCGTTTGGACGTCTCACAGTGGCCTGTCGATCCCTTCAGTCCTCGAAGCACCCGAAGAGAAGAAGCTTTCGTTGCTATCCGCTGTACTAAATGAAAGATCTCCTATGCTTTCTTTAGTTGATCGCATCTCGTCTTGGAGTAAATTACTTCGAGTAGTAATTTACGTCTGTCGTTTTGTCAGGTTGTTACCTGTTAGATATCGCATGTCAGCGTCGGATTATAACTTCGCTGAATTACTCGTTCTTCGTGAGCTTCAACACCTTTATTTCTCCACTGAGATTACTAGGCTCAGGGAAGGCAAGGATTGTAGTCCTGTTTTACGACACTTAAAGCCGTTTCTCAAGGACGGACTCATTAAAGGCAGAGGCTGTTTAAGAAATTCGGGTTTAAGTTATGAATGGAAATATCCCATTTTGCTTCCAAGCAAGGATCCCGTTTTGAATTTGCTCGTCGACTACCATCATAAATTAAACTGTCACGCAGGTCCCGACCTGCTGATGTCACTCTTACGTCAGAGGTATTGGATACTTTCTGCCCGCAATTTAATTAGGAATAGGATCCATAAATGCATCTCCTGCTTTCACCTTCGTCCTACGTAAAGTTTCCCTGAAATGGCGGATCATCGCTCTTGTCATGTCGTCCAATCCGCTAAGCCCTTTGTCCAGACGGGCACAGACTATGCTGGACCGTTTAGGGTCCATGGAGTTTCTTGCCCGTTCTTCTCCATAGGTACCTACTACGCTTTGGAATGGGCAACTGGCTTCACTTTTCTGACTGACTGACCCTTTGACAATTCAAAAGTGCCTGTAATTGGTTTATTTGAAATAAATGCTTTGAGTTTGAGTTTGAGTTACTATGTCTCGCCGTCGAGGTGTTCGTTCCACCAAAGCCTACGTGTGTCTGTTCGTTTGCATGACTACACGCTCCGTGCACTTTGAACTCGTTGGTGACCTTAGCACAGCTAATTTTATAGGCGCTTTTAAGCGGTTATTCATAAGCGCTAAACGCAAACTTTCGGAACTTCACGAATTTCTTTGTTCAAAATACCATAATACCGAATTTTATAACATGCTAGCTTTTTTTTTTTTTGGAATGGGAAATCATCGAATGACCTCGCCCGCTCTGGGCGGAGCGGAAGGGCGTGTCAGACTCTTACTGACTAAAACCCACCCGTGTTCCTTCAGTTGCCTGTGCGCCAGCGCCACGGTAACTCTTTCGAACAATCCGCGACCCCGGCAGGCATCGGCCCTATGGGACCCCGTCAATAATCCTGACATCTCTTTGAGGCGCGCGTGAAATACAACGCGCCGTCGACCCGGGCCTAGTCCTTACCGCACGGCGAGCTGCCCATTGCTCGCCGTCCGCAAGCCCGTGCCTGCGGTGGCCGGGAGTCGGCTATCGACTCCCAACGCTCAGGGTGTCTCCTCCTACAGCGACTAGGGGCGTGAGGGTGCAATGATTGCCTCTCCCTCACGCGCTCCGCCTCCTCCTTCGCGAGCATTACTGCTTCGTAGATGGAGGTGACTACTTCCCATTCCCTCTCACTCCGTACCATGGCCTGAACCAGGGCCGGACGCGAGAGATCGCCGCCGCCGATCGCCGCCACGAGGACACGGCGGTGCTCCGCCCAAGCCGGGCAAACCTCCAGTGTATGCTCCACCGTGACCTCCGCTCGATCCACACAATGACAACACCCGGGCGTTTCCTCCCGCCTTATCCGAAACAGGTAACATGCTAGCTGAGAGTCGCATAGATTGGTCATTCAATGTCCCGACTGCTAGTCACTTTGGGGGCAATTGGGAGGCGAACATTAAAAGTCTAAAGTCGTACTTGTATCGAGTTATAGGTGACACGATTCTCTCATTCGAAGAATTTAGTACCGTACTTACCCAAGTCGAATCGGTAATGAACACTAAGCCTCTTTGCAGGACACTCTCTAATGATCCTTCGGAACCACTAGCTTTAGCTCCAGCGCATTTTTTGAATCTGACGCCTTTAAGATATTTGCCTGCCGAGGAAATAGACGCAGAACCACTATCACTAGACATGAATTGTTAAACAGACTGGTACAGTCGTTTTGGAAGCGCTGGAGGAGTGGTTACCTTCACACCTTGCAATCGCGTCGCAAATGGAACACGCTGGTCGATCCGATCGCTGTCGGCACGGTCGTGATTCTTATAACTGATAATTCGCGTCCACTACACTGGCCGTTGGGTGTCGTGGAGGAAGTTTTCTCTGACTCCACCGGAGTCACTCGCGTCGTTCGGGTTAAGACGACGACTGGCTCTTACTTGCACCCCGTCGTTCGTCTTTGTCCGTTAACTAACCAGTAGATTGAGCAATTTCGTAATTTAGGTTAGATTAACATTAGTAATTAGGTACTTAGTTTAATGCTTAGTTTATCGTTTATTTTAGTTTCGTAAGTTAGCTTCAATTCTTGAAGGCATCGCTTCAAGCCCGGGGGGACGGTTGCGCTAATGTTAAATGTTAGAGTAAACTTCATTATTTGGCAATATTACTACTTGGCCGGTAATACATCCCTATCTCCCATCCTTTCCTTGCACGGAACCTATCGTACTCGTGGAAGCGAGATGGCGAACGTACTGCGGAAGTGAGCCGTCATTAGACATTCACTAGTTTTTTGTTGTTGGATAAAACTTTCGCGTCGAGAACATTGTGCACCCTAGAAAACTTGGAAAACTGGTGAAACTGGTGTTTTTGTGCGTGAAACCGCTATGAATCGAGCTGAGGAGCTGCCGACGAGGAAATAAAAGTACCGTGCACTCTTTGTAACCTTAAAAATACCGATTTTTCTCTGTGCCTCCACGCGGTCTTTCAACGTCCTATTTCACCATCTACCAAGTTAATATTGTTGCTTCATTTAACCTTTTCGCGCAACCAAAATTAATTTATTAAACATAGTGCACAAACATACAAGTAACATGGCATGAAACTCTAACCAACAAAAAACTTAGGCAAATTTAACAGCGGGTCCCAAACACAGCCTGTACAGTCTGTATCTTGGTGACCCAAACTCTACGAGTTCTGCTAGCGCAAGATTTTTATTGATAATTTCATAATAAAAAAATATTAAACACTACCTCGTTCTGGGGCAGTCGTTTTAAAAAGTTCCACTGTTGTTACTTCACGTTTTGTTTTTATCTGGTTGCGAGTGTCTCATCTTTCCACTACAACAAAAGCTGCGCACGGAAATGGTAGCCAATAGCTACTTATGCACAATTGTGCATAAGTAGCTATTGGCTACCATTTCCGTATCGTGTGATTATACGATGGAGATACTTTCCTTTTCGGCCCATTCTCCTCAAACGAGAATATAAAGCTACGTATGTGCAGTTGGGCTACTAAGAGTACTCATCCATGTCAATAAACATCAGACCATACATCCGAGCGTAACGTGTTCAATTGTATTGCCATGGGCTGCATATTAAACAAAACGAAGCTGCTGAGAGTTTTATACACTTTTACGAAAGTTTCCCGTATATTTTGCCTTGTCTCAATGTTATTCTTTTGGAATTCAATAACGCTTATTCGATGTACCTATCTTGTAGTGGTGAGTTCGTAAGCGTTGAGGCCGTGAGCAGATCTCTGAGCCAGGCAGCGCTGGTATGGCGCGACAACTGGGTCACGTTCATCGACGGCCTGCTGCAGCTGAATATGTTGCGACAACCCCACGATGCAGTATCCTTGCCTACACAAATCAGGAGATTAAACATTGACACCAGAATACATCTTCAAGATGCCTACAACTTGAACGGGAAGACTGTTGTGAATGCTTACTTTTCTGATGTCCATGATCTTACAAGGTGAATAAATATACATATTATACCAATTTTCTCCAGATCGACTTTCAGTCACGGCGGCCAATTTCAACGGAAACTAGCCAAATACGGAAACATTCTAGTCCAAATGTGTGTGCAAACACAGGTGTACTCTACTCAAATTCCGCTCTCACATGCGTTCTCCGGACGTTTCGGATTAATTATAGTTTATTAGAATAGACAGCTGCATTTATTGGATACTAGTGATATTATGTTCATCAATATACACGGTGACATTTTAATCACAGTTTTGCTAGAACAAACGTTGTTCAAACTATGGTCTACTACCATTCGATACCATAAAAAAGGTCGGTTTACGGACGATAATGTTACGTGATAACGTCATCGGCTCAGGCGGAACTTGAAAATGATTCATGCTTTTTCATACGTGCAGCCGGCTTTCATCGATTTATAAGACGTTATCATGTCAAAAAGTCATTGGTTTTCGAAAAAACACAAAAAAGACAATGTTAAAAAAGTCGGAATTATCGGTAATCCTACAACACAGACACTGCGGCGCTCGCGTCTCAAAGTACGCAGCATTGTTTAAAGGGAAATCTACACTCCATAAACGAAAAGTAAGAACTTATTTTTGTACGTCTTACTAGAAAATACCAAAGTTAAAAGTTAACTTCGGTAGGTATTTTATCACTGATAAGTGGCTACTTTAAAACAGATTTTTATGGTTTGGTATGGCTTAAACTATGGTAAACTATGGTACTTAGGTATTTTCTGGCAATGCATGATTACACGACGCAGGCTACGCAGCGTACCGACGGCGTGGCGAGGTGGCTGCCCTCTAATTTTATAATTTCGTTCTAGGTGCGAACTTACGGTAGGTACTATCAGACATGGTTTTAATTATTTCCTGTATTATACTAGGAACGGGTACCTATTTTACCTAACGTGACATTATTAGGTATTATTTATTTATTGGGATATTACAGGAACATGATAAAAACAAACTTACCACAAAATCGGGTTAGCTCCGTGTGCACCAAGACAACATTGACTCCAATTTTGGTTGAGAGTACATGCGCCTAGCTTTCGCCAGATTGTCACCAGCAATTGAGTAAAAACGCACGATAGCCAACCACTCCACACTCGAATTATAGTTAGAACTCATTTTCACAAAAAACGCGCGATGCGTGCCTGTGACGTAAATACATCGGATGCTTACGCGTCGCTCGCTCAAGAGATTTCGGTAGACAGCCCAGGTGGCTCGAGCGGCTCGCGGCATTCTACAGAAGAAATGAGCGGAGCGATACTTCGCACGATTCCATGTCATTGGCAAATGATTTATTTGCATTTCGGCCCGCATTGGCCGGACATCCTTGTAGTCCACGTGGACTCCTCATAACGCTTTTGCCATCATAAATGCCATATCGCTCCCGCGATGAGTACTTTGATGTTACGGTTAATGTTTGGACCCGATTGACTAACATAAGACTAATTTGGGAACGCCTAGTTTAGTTTGTTTAAATAACATATTTGATGATATAGAATGTTAGTAGACCATGGTCTGAACAACGTTTGTTCTAGCAAAACTGTGATTCAAATGTCGCCGTGTATATCTTCATGAACCTTTCGCTTATTGTTTAGCACTTGTTTAAAATTGTGTCTAGCAGAACTAAATGAATTATACATTTATAATGCTTCAGGTGTGGTGGAGTTACTCTACAGAATATTAAATACCGCAATCTCCCTCCCGTTAGTCAAGACGCAACAAGGGTAGACCTGGTTGTACCACCTTCAAGGGTTAGCAGCACAAACGTAAGTGGATTTTTTAGATTTACATTTTCATTGTAGTTTTTACTTTTTTCTTGAGAAACATGAGTTCTTAAACGTTTTTTTGACCTAACTGTATTTTAGGTGCTAGATAAATTAAAAGAGTTATTTATGTTTATTTACTTACCTATTCACTGCCACTATTTCACTGCCACTATGTGTAGCGAAAACTCTTGCTGCAAAAGTTCATAATATGTACAAAACTAAATACCTTGCCCCGGCGGAATTAATTCCTCCATTAAGTCCTTTATCTGACTTTTTATTATTACATCTTAGTACTTATGCTTATATTGTTGTTTTTTACATAAAACGTCTTTCATTTCGGTCAGTAGGGGACACTTGCAAAAACCAAGTACCTAACGAAATATGTTATGGCAAGATCACTATGGAACTAACGCACCTACGGGCATTATTTTATTACCATAATTTAGAGGATAGAAGCCATTATTAGTTAGTGCATATGTCACTGGCGTGAATAGCTCTGTAATTGCGCACAGTACAATGCATTTTTTTCAAAGTTGATGAAAGACTACATTTAAAGGCAATACCTTTATCCACTTAATTAGTAAGCTTTGAGTGTCAGAATGGTTACTAGTTATTTAACATGTAAGAAAGTATCCATGAATATGTTTTGTAGGGAAATGGTTTTATGAAGAAAAGCACAGAGAGACAAGACTAGGCATTATTTCAACTAGGCTTGTCAATAAATATTGGTAACGTTAATTAGAAAGCTATTATCCGTTCCAAACCTAGGTCTTCATGGAGAAGAAGGATAAGAAACTCCATGGCAGCTAGTTTTAAAGTATTTTATCAACACGTTTTTACATTAGCTTGTTATTATTGTAAACACAAGGACGGTTTCTAAAAGTTAGCAACTCATTTTTACATTATTTAATTACTTTAACTCACACACTAAATTAATACTTGTGAAATTTTGGAAAATTCATTTATACGTATTTCAATAGGTATTTGTAAATATGTGAGCACCATGTAGGAATCTACCTGTCATTGCGTTATATTTAATTATTTTTACCTATTGTAGTATAGTAATTTTATTATAATTATGTGCATCGTCTTCACCTATAATTATATAATTAATGTAGGCATAACATTGTAAATCATTTTTAAAAGATTATCGGTGGAGTTTCTTGCCCATTCTTCTCCATACGAAACTACCTTTTGGAAGGGGCAACTAGAATCAATTCTATTTTTTTGTAAATGTTGACGTTCAAAATTGCCTTTTATGTGCCTATTTGAAATAAATGATTTGACTTTGACTTTGGCCGATAAGAACCTATGTAGTTTAAGTAAGCATATGATTGAATAAAATATGTAATAAATGTTAATTGTGCATAATTATTTATTTCTTTGATCTTCTATGTCAGGGCCTGTACTGTAGAATACAAGCTAGTGCTTATTAGACACTCTTTCGCACACACAAGACGTTTCGCATACTCCACTGCGGCTGCATCCCTGATACAACCTACCCAATTTTTACAGAAAAGCTCAGGTGGCGTGCAGCAACAAGGAGGTTTAAAGAATCATGTAATACTACAATGTTCACAAATTGGAGATCTTGAGTCTCTGCAGTGGGTAGAGGCTCCTCAGTTACGGCAGTCTGATTTGGCGGTAACGGTATGTATAAAGTAACTGCTCACTACCATACTTCCTTAATACTCTCTTTATGACCCCTGCTATCGTCACCACCACTTGCTATCGTCACCACCACTTGCTATCGTCACCACCACTTGCTATCGTCACCACCACTTGCTATCGTCACCACCACTTGCTATTGCCACCTCTTTTAATTTTTTTATGCTGTTTTTTTTTCTATTTGCAATGGGTTGGGATGTGCTATGGCATCACAAAATTGTTGTATTTGTTGTCCGTATTATCAGGTTCATTACACCGGGCTCTGCACTTCCGATGAGAAGAGTGCGGTTGGCGTGACGCCGTGCGGCTTCAATGTGTACGGCATGGACTACAGTGGCACCACTGACAGGCAAGTGTTTTTTTTTTTTTTTTTTTTTAAAGAATGTAATATTTTTGTAATGTTTTTTATTACATAGAGCGTGCTTCCACAGATAATGTAAAAACAGCTGTTGGTGGGTCCAATAATCGAATTAGTCACAATTCTGATTTCTGATAAATAATATTTTACAATAAATTCATAGAAATTTTCAAAAGCACACTTATCTTGGGTTTACTCCTGTCCCATGGATTTTCACCTAGACTGTATATTGCTTAATAGTTTTAAATAAGTCACACTTTCATTTCCTGGGAGAAATATGACGAATAACAAATTAACCTGTATGGGGAACAAGAGTGGGACTTAAACGTCACTGGCGAAGTTTGGGTATACTTGCAGCTCTGCCTAAACTTTGAGAAATACAAGCGTGATGTTATATTATGCTTATGTTACAGTGGTGAGCGCGTTATGGGGCTGGTGCGCGGCGGCGCGGCCGCCAGCGTGGTGCGCGCGCAGCCGGAGCTGCTGTGGCCGGTGCCGGCGCACTGGAGCCTGGAGGACGCTGCCACTGTGCCACTCGCTTACGCACATGCACTCTACTGTCTCGTAAGTTTACGTAGTTAGATACAAAAATGGCCAAATCCAGCCACTTTAAATCTTAACCCAATTATCCCTTCTTACTAACTATATATTTAAATTGATCTGTTATTAGATATTCAAGGGTGGAATGTTACCTGGTAATGCCGTGCTTGTACACGGAGGAACAGGCGCATTGGGGCAGGCGGCCATTGCCGTTGCGCTCGCTCACGGATGCACAGTGTTCACAACAGTCAGCGATTTACGGAAAAAGATTTTTTTGCAGAAACTGTACCCTGAGTTAAAAGGTAGGGAATGTCGATACTTAATTATGATGATCTGGGCCCGTGTTAGACGGGCGAGCCATAAGCTTGCATTAATGATTATTGTGGTTTTATTCGGAATAGCGGCTCACAATATCATGGTCTTGACAGGGTACACTAGTGATTTTTACCGGCAAGCCAACAAAATCGCAGTAAAACTCAAGCCCTTAACAGCCATCATTGTTCCAGTGCGTTAGATAGCTGTATGCCTTTTTTTATAGTACGGCGCTTGGGCTTGTCCTTGTATACTTAAAAATAGTCTCATTTCCAGATGAAAATATTGGAAACTCCCGCGACAGCAGCTTTTCAAATAATGTTTTATTAGCAACAAAAGGAAAAGGTTGTGAAGTTATCATAAGTTGCGTTAAAGGACAACTTAAGAGTGTAAGTTTTTATATTTACCAAAAATAAATAAATAAACGAATAACAAGTTAAGTAAAATAGAATAAAATAAAATAATGGTACCGTAATTTTTGTTTTTCAGACCTCTCTCAAATGCCTAAGATCTTTTGGAGTCTTCGTCGACACTGTTCAACTTCAGGACGGTGAAGAATACGAACTTGGAATGTTTTTCATGACTAAAGGGAGGTCATACGTCGCGAGTGACTTTTCGTCTCTATTCACGGAACAAAAAATTGATGACATGAAGTATCTGCAGATGATTTTGAGTGATGGTATTAGTCGCGGTTACGTGCGTCCGCTGTCCCGCGTGTCGTACGCGCCGCACGAAGCTGCGCGTGCCTTCCGACTGCTAGCGGCCAGTAGGCACCGCGGCAGAGTGCTGCTGAGGATGCAAGACTCTGTGAGCAACGCGTATCCCAGGTAATGTGACCCACATCCACCAATACTGGCGAAGTAATACTGGGTTTCCGTATTGGGGTATTTGAAAACCTTAGACGGATATGGCCATCCGACACGATAGTTGCGTATGAAGAATTGACAAATTCACTTTTTACCTAATGCGACTGTATGCCTATGCATGTGTGCCTGTATTCCGTAGGCATCCGAATGTGTTTAACCGAACAAGTATAATTACGCCTTTATGATATCATTTAATCAGGAAGGTCTTAATTTCAAAGTCAAATCATTTATTTCAAATAGGCACATAAAAGGCACTTTGGAACGTCAAAATTTACAAAAAAAAAAAAAAAAAACTAGTTGCCCCTTCCAAAAGGTAGTTTGGTATGGAGAAGAATGGGCAAGAAACTCCAGCGTTACTCTTTTAAAATGTTTTACAATATTATGTATACATTAATTACATAATTATACGTGAAGACGATGCACCTAGAATGAAATTACTATACCATAATAGGTAAAAAGAATTAAGTATAAAGCATAGTATGTCGTTTTTATTCTTTCAGAATAATATGCAATCCCGATGAAAGTCATTTAATGTTCTGGGATAATGGCGCTCTTGGAGTTCAACTAGCCGACAAATTAGTACATCGCGGAGCTAAAAAACTTTACATTCACTCTACCAGCTTCAATCAGTACCAACATTATAAAATAAGGTAAGATTATTACATACATCTGCTACAAAGGATTGGACAAAAGTAATTATTTATTTATTTTAAAAAAAAACTTTTTTTAAGGTTTTGGCGAAATCTAGGCGTTGAAGTCGTAACTCTAGAAAAAACTATTGATGTCAGAAATCGTATTTCTGCCGTAATAAACGATGCTAACAGTCTTGGAACCATTGAAGGCATTTACGTAGCTATAACAAAAGTCTCGGACGATAAACATAAAGAAGAGCTGACAACACTTCTAAATTCTTTAGATGTAGCTTCAAGATCGATATGTCCTGAACTAAAGTTAGTATATTTCAATATTCATTTTATTTACCTAAACTGTTGATCGGCATAATTATAATAATCCTTTAGTGACCCACAGCTTGTTTCAGTCTTCGAGACGAGATTTGAGTTCATCCCGCTAGCTCCTTTGTATTTGCTGCTGTTTGGTTGATCGTCCCGTAGTGTGTTTGATTTAGCCAAAACTCCTTCCAGTATGCGATGTGATCAGCCCAGTTCCATTGAAGCTTAGTATAATCGGCCTATAACGTTCCCACTGCTGAGACAGGCCTCCTCTCTGTGTGAGAGAGAGAGAGAATGGGCTGTAATTCACCACACGAGCCCCGTGGAGATTGGCAGATTGCACGTCATATCTTCGAATTTTTGGTTCTAGGACATGCCAGTTTTTACTCACAAAGTTTTTTTTCGTCGTTTTGAGAGAAATGGTGAAAGATAAATTACACAAAGTAAAGCGCCAGTCTGGGTTCAAACTTACGACCTCCAACTCGTAAGTCGGGGCTGTTACCACTGGGCTACCAGTGCTCCCATTTAAGCTCGATAGTTTCGATCAATAATAGCACTAGATTCCCGATAAGCGCTTCAAAAACGGCCCGAAAAATAAGCGCACAAATACTTTTGTGGTCTTATTTCAAATTAATATTGTCCAGACATAGCCACCGTTTTTCAGCCAATTTAATACAAATATATATTCGAACTTCTAAATCGCGTACATGAGTAGACGCAGCCATTTTTATAGGGGTTGATTACAATGAGCCAACCCGCAGACAATTAATAGCAATATCATATAAAAAATAACTATTGTACTAATTTAGCCCTACTACTTTTTTAAATCGGTCAAAAATATTTGCTACCATACAAAACGAACCTTCGCCTAGAAAAATATATTTCTGCAACTCTAGGTCTTTATATACTTACTGTGTTCTGAGCATTGAAATGTTATACCAAGAACTACGTCTCGTTCCAAAATAGAGTAAGCATGAAATTGTCAACAAAATGTTTTTAACCTTATTGTTTAGGTTTTAAGTTTCATTTTAGAATAAATATTTTTGTACTTATTATAAAAAATAATTTTTATTTATTGCTTTTACTTTTCACCGATGACAGAAGGACTTAGATATAAATATTTTGCAATCGTAATTAAACTTTATGCTTGAGTGTTAAGGTTTATAATGAACTGATGTTAATATTATAAAACCTTTTCCTATATTTCGTAGTATGACATGTAAATGTTTATGTTTGTGTAAACGTGGCCACTTCAGCGACTTGTTTTTGTTCCCGATCCCGAATCTAATGCTATTATTGATCGAAGCTCGATAGCCATTAAATGTTTACATTTCATTAATTTAAATGTTTAATAGGTACTTTGCAGTGGTGTCAACGGTCAGTTCTGTGGGCCAGGACGTGTGTATAGCTAGAGCAAAGTGTGGTTTTACAGCGACCAGTTTGGACCTGTCGGGCTTAAGCGAAGTAAGTTCATTTACAAAGATTAAGTTCACAATAAGACTAGATAAATAAAGAAGAAAGTAGAAGTATGTTTTTTTGCACTGATTAAATCTGTTGTACTTACATTACACAATGTATGTTTTCTTGGCACAGAGTAAGCCAAGTTCCCACGTCTTGGCAGAGGCAGCGGAACGAGCGCTGTGCAGCACATCTGCCGTACTGCTAGCAAAGCCTGCGCAGTCACACACACCCGGACTGTTACAAAAACTCATTGCGTTGGCCGGTAATAAAACCAATTCAATTAATAACAATACGTTTTTGTATATCCACAAGGGTTAGGTAGCGGTATACAGTACACACAATTCGCTAGTTACATATACAGGATGGCCCGAAAACCGAGGTCCAAAGAAAAATTTTAGAAGCCTCTCTCCAAAGGCTTCCCGTAACACCCATGCATATTCAACGATTCTGTCTCACGGTCCACCCCTTATTTAAATAATAGGAGATTGTCATAGGCGCGAGCCTATTGGCAACAAATGTGAAAAATACTAATATAAAAAAAAACTATGCCCAACCTGGAGGTTGGACCTGATGCTCAACGGCGTACTTGCGACCGCTAAACCACCGAGGCAGTCATAAGCAATGACTTTATACCATGTCATGATCATGCCTTAAGTAGGCATATGACGTTGTAGCTAAACATTAGCTTAGTAACAAACCCACAGCCTATAATACAACTTATTTTTCAGGAATAAGCATCCAACAATACACAAACCCTGACACTACTTTGCAAGAGTTAGGAATGGCAGATGAAAAAATACCAACAATTAGTGCGTTCCTGAATAACGCATATAATATATCTTTGGACGAAGACGCAATACCGCTGCTGACTCTAAGCAGGTAAGTTTAACAGAAAAACCGGATTAAGTAAATCATTTCTAATTATAAATTTTCAATCCTCAAGCTATTTCTGTTGATATTATTCTAGTCGTAGGTACTCGTTATCTTGCCTCAAAGAGATGTCAGCATAATTGACGGGGTCCGACAGGGCCGATGCCTGCCGGGGTCGCGGATTGTTCGAAAGAGTTACCGTGGCCCTGGCGCACAGGCAACTGAAGGAACACGGGTGGGTTTTAGTCAGTAAGAGTCTGACACGCCCTTCCGCTCTGCCCAGAGCGGGAGAGGTCATTTGATGATTTCCCACCCAAAAAAAAAAAAAAAAAAAAAAAAAAAAAAAAAAAAAAAAAAAAAAAAAATAAATAAAATAATAATAAAGGTACTCGTTATCTTCATCCTCTTGTATATTGTATATTATACCCTTATCCCAATTTATTTGACGTTGCTTGGCACAGCATTTCTTCTTACAAACATCTCAATACGCGCTCATCTCAGTACTCACCCCATTATATCATCCATCGAAGTCCAAAATCCATACATCGTTTCTTTGATCCTACTCACAAAAACTCTTACTCAAAACTGATTGATTAAAATCAAATCGAAATGATTGATTTGCTTGAATATGGGTAAATGAGGTGATTCCACCTTTCTATACTCTTTCTATATATAATATTAATTTTGATTTTATTTTAGAATAAATGAGCTGGTGGAGTCTGCATTTGATATAGTCCCAGAAAATGTTACTGGGTTAGCAACATTCTTTACCAACGTTAGTCCTGACGAACTCCTCGCCACAGTTGACCTCGTCGTGGTACCGACACTTAATAAGGACATATTGTTGGTGAGTATAGAGTAAACAAACCTTATTGTAAATAATGTACCTTACTTATTCTTCAAAATATCATATCTTTTGTCGGTGGTGTAAAGCGGTGAGAGGTGTAAGCCGCGAATGGAGGCGGATATCCTAGAAAAATAAAAATAATGAGTAAATTAACATTGGGCACGTAAAGCTACTATTACAGGATTTTTTTCCTTCTTTCGTAGTCCAATGACGAGTTTGACGTAAGCAAGAGATACCTGTGCATAGTGCCGGGTATGGAGGGTCACCACGAGAGATTCCGCGTGCTGTGCGAGCGCCTCAAGCTGCCGGCACTGGTGCTGCAGCCGGGACTCGACCGCCCCGCGGAGACCGTGCGTGAGACTGCCCAGAGATACGCTCAGGTAAAACATACTCCTATTTTAAGCAATCATTATGATTCAGCCGAAAGATGTCCACTGTTGGACATACCTTTCCAGCAAGCGGGTGTGTAACGTATGGCATAATAACAAATAGTATAATGGCACCTGAAATAACGTTCACGTGGTATAATTTTCATATGCTATAAAAACAAACAACCTAACTTCATGTGATCTAATGTTATATTTCATATAACCTTCTTTAGCTCTAATAACATTTATTATAACGTTCATATCACATCATTTTCAATTTGTATAATGCTCTTTTTATATAATGTTTAGTTGACCAAATTTTCATATTTACTCATTTTCAGCCAAAAACTGTAATGAATAAGTAACTACGAGTATCAGGAAACATCATACTGTTATAACCTCATCTAACCCAAATGATTCACCAACAATAAAGGGGATCTGGCACTCGGCGGCCGCTCCCGCGGCACACTCGCTACGCTCGCTCGCCTTCGCGCGTTTCTGTTCTAACCTTTTTTTTAAGCTATTGCATAGTTTCTATCGCGGGCCTAGAGCGCGGGGACCGGAGCCAGAAATTCCGTAACGAAAAAAAACCTCACGCTCCCCACTCCGACGGGCACGGAGGTGTGGCTTGAAGGCCGTGCATTGTCTAACGTCGTTTCTTTTCGGCAGTCTTCGACACGGTGTTTGTGTGCGTGCAACTAGACGTATTGTACGACTCTACGAAGCTCGCACGAATCGAGACGAGCTGCTCCGAAATCGGACGAATACATAAGCAGCTGTTTATGAGAAAGTATATAGGTGTATAGGTATTTATCAAAAAGTGTAACTTGAATTAATATTTATTAAGCTATTGCATAGCTTCTATCGCGGGCCTTGAGCGCGGGGACCGGAGCCAGAAATTCCGTAACGAAAAAAAACCTCACGCTCCCCACTCCGACGGGCACGGAGGTGTGGCTTGAAGTCCGTGCATTGTCTAACGTCGTTTCTTTTCGGCAGTCTTCGACACGGTGTTTGTGTGCGTGCAACTAGACGTATTGTACGACTCTACGAAGCTCGCACGAATCGAGACGAGCTGCTCCGAAATCGGACGAATACATAAGCAGCTGTTTATGAGAAAGTATATAGGTGTATAGGTATTTATCAAAAAGTGTAACTTGAATTTAATATTTATTTCCATTTACTTTCATACCATTTATCATTTACCAGTCGCACACCATACATTTATTATAATCACCACTATCTTAAAACTCAATATCCCAATATCTCGGCAACGGCTGGGAATATCAAAATTCTGACCAAATTTCCCCCCCCCCCCCCTATAACTGCCCTCTCAAATAGTACATACATACAGACAAGCCCCTTTGACCCCCCTTTTTTGACCCCCTCTTTTTCGACCCCAATATTAAGTTGTATTATATTAATTTATATTTAAATCAATCCCACTTATATATGATCCCGGGACCCCGCCGCGTCACCCCTTTTGACCAACCCCTCCACCCGTCCAGGGTTACTTCACCCCTCCGGGTCTTAACTTTTGAACCGGATGTCGTAGAGGTATCGAGTTTGGGGTCTTTGGAATCGGCAGTAAAGTGCCTATCTTTTGGCCCCGATAAGGTTAGGGTAAAGCGCCCCATTTTAAATTTATTTTAGATTTAAAAAAATTAAATTCTTATTTCTTATTCTTATACAAAATGCTATGCAATAGCTTTACCGCGGCAGTCCCCGAGTGCCACACGTCTTTTTTTTGTTGATGTGGTAGAAATCCTAATGGATGTCCTCCGCCCTGGGGTGGGTGGAGCGGCCTGTCAGACTTCTACTGACTAAAAACACCCCGTATTCCCTCGCACACTTGCACCGGGGGCTACGGGGGCACTTAAGCACTCTTCAACGTAGCCCTCGACTGGTCCGCCTCTGCGGGCCCCGTCTAGTCAAACGGGGGGAGTGACTCCCCCCGCGACGTCTAAGAGGGGCGCGCGTGGAACTCTACGCGCCGTTGCCTCGGGTCCTGATGTATGGGGGGCGACGAACGTCCCCAAGTCCGTCGTCCCTGGACTCATTTAGGGGGGCTGGAAGACGGCGTTGTCCGCCCTCCGCCGACGCCCGGTGCGCCTGCTGCGGGCCGGGTGAGAGGATGAGATCTCTCGCTCCCTTTCCGCAGCCTCCTTCTGCGAAATTACCGTTTCGCAGAAGGATACCACCGCGTCTTAGGACGCGTCGCCGCCGACCATAGCATTCACTACGGTCGGCAGCGACATGTCACTGCCTACTCCTGAGATGAGGGCACGGCGCGGCTCCTCCCAAGCGGCACACTCTGCCAGCGTATGCCGCGCCGTGTCCTCCCGACAGTCGACGCAGTGGTGACACCGGGCGTCCGGCTCCCTGTTTTTGCGGCACAGATACTTCCCGAAGCAACCATGCCCCGAGAGCACCTGCGTCACCGAAAATGACAGGGAGCCGTGCCTCCTCCCGAGCCAGAGGTCGAGCACCGGCCGGACCGCCTCGATTGTGACGAGGCCGGCGGTAGGGCGTGAGAGCCTGTCCCGCCATTCCGCCACCAGGACCTCGCGCAGCTGCGACCCACGATGCTCCATATGTCGCTGCATCGGTCGCTCGCCCCGCGCCCGCCTTTCCTTGCGCCACCGATACAATGACGCGAGCACCTTCCCCTCTAGGTCCCAGGGCGGGATTCGGCCAGTGCACAAGCCGCCTCGAAAGAGATCGTGCGATAACCTCTGATGACTCTGACGGCCATCACTCTCTGCGGCTTTCGCAGGACAGCATTGCTGCCGCCCATATCGGGCCCCGTAAAGGGCCATCGATCGCACGATCCCCACGTAGAGCTGCTACAAGCGGCGCTCGGGCCCCCCAGATTGGGAACCAGCGTTGACAGCGCCCCAGCCGCGCCCAACAACTTGGGCGCCAGTCGCCGGAAGTGGGGGCCGAAATCCCACCGACTGTCGAGCACCAAACCCAGGTACTGCATGGTGGGCTCGACAGCGATTTGAACCCCCCCCCCCCCCCACCACAATGTGGGATCCGGATGGTCGTGCCACCACCTAACCTAACCCAAATCTAATCAGTTTTTGCAAAAATATACAAAACAAAGAGGACGTTTCTAAATGGGTACTATTTAAACGCAAATAAAAAAAAAACTTTTTTATCCAAAAATCATCCAAATTCGAATCAAAAGTACTACTGATTGCACAGCAAACTACTCAAAATATAACAAAATCAGCAACAATTTATATTCGTGCCGCACTGCTATCTACTAGGCGAGGCCTCCTATTTCTGAATGGCAATCATAATAAGGCGCAGCCGACGGAACCCCTCTTAGCGGGGCTCTTACTTTTGGGTGGTTCAAAAAAAGAATCGCCTTCTAACCTAACCTGTCCGATTCGGGGTGCCCCAAGTCCCAAGCTCGCTTCGCTCGCTCTTGCATCCTAAATTCTCCTAGAGCAGTAATATTGCATTTTGTACCGATCCCTTCGACATCATTTTTACGACAAACAGCTGATCGGAGACAAATACATAATAGTTACACGCTATGAGTGTGAGTATTATGTATGTACGCCCGCTGTATGAGGGGAGGTGGCTGTATTAAACAAAGTAGACCTTTCTAAATTATATTAAACGTTACATAAACTTACGTTACACACCCCCAGCAAGCACCACCATAACGATCTGTCCTGCCGATCATTTCACCTGATGATAGGGATTGACACTATTAACCGCTCACTTCACCTAAGTTTTCACGGCGAGAATTTTAAAGAACAGACCGACAGCCGCAGCCTTCACCAGGAGGTCGGCTACTTTGTATTGAATCTACTCACGTAGCACGTAATGGTATATGATCACAACTCAAAACTTTCTATAGAGAGATTGTGCAAACCCTTAAACTTCGAAAAAATCTTGTTGGAATACTTAATATGTACAAAAAACAGATTGCTGATACTTACAGAACTTATTTAATTGTTGGCAGATCCTCATAAACAAAACCAGGGTTCAAAATAACTTCTACTTGCTGGGATACGAGAGTGGAGTGCCTGTGGCTCTTGAACTTGCCGCATTACTTGAAGATCAAGGTACTTTCTACTCAATTTTTCTTTGCTAAAGGATGTCCTACCTATGCCAACAGGATCAGGGGTTTCATAAATATCGTTTTATTGCAGGTTTAACTGGAACAATTTTTTGTGTCGGATGTTCGCCTGATGAGCTCCAAGGAACTGTCGAAGATCAACTATGCAAATTCAAGACAGAGGAGCAGCTTCAGGATTCCATTATTCGTCACATGTCCAAGCTGATAGTTGGTGAAGATATAGTAGGTCTGGACGATGTGCTGCGGAATGCTACTTGGTCCCAGAAAGTGGACGCGTGTATCAGAATTCTATTGGGACGTATGCAATACTCGGCGCAGTATGTCCGTGGGCTTATAGAATCTGCTTTGGCGAGCATCGAGCGCACGCGCACCTATGTTGTACCAGCGCGCGCGCTTCGCTCTCAGCTGGTGCTGCTGCGCGCTGCATCTAATATGACGTCATTGCCGCTAGCGCTGCAGCGATACTCGCAGCGACCGGTCGCTATACATCAGCTGCGCACACCGCTGTCTTATGTCTCAAGCGATTTGGAGTGTCCAGCCATCGTTAACCGATACATAGACACCGAAATAAAATCTGAATTTGAAATGAAGAATCTGTGTGACGCTTACAGGCTTTACGAAAAGTTCCTTTAAGTCCACTTGACGAATTTAATAAATGGCTCTACCTATATTAAATTGTAGTTTCACTTTAAAAACAGAATAATGAAGAAACAGATGAATTTAAACGTTTACCTATATGAAAAGTACGAGTAAGTTTATGTATTTTTCTTACAGACTTGAAACCCATTGAACAATGACAATTGAAAGTGTATTTTATTTTTATATTAAATGTATATACCTTCATTTTAGATTTATTATTTTTAATTTTGCTTGCTATTTAATTTACTATACTCGTAGTACTTCTACCGTATAGCTAATCCGTCGAATCCAAGAATCTGCGCAATCTAGGAAATTGCCGAGTAGCGAATCTACCAAATTTCGAATCTGACCAATCCGGAATATGTGCTATACCGAATAAAGGAGCTAGACGGAACATCCAGATATAATGTGTCTGCTTGATTCCTCCGGACAGTGTCATGCCCGACAGATTTCAACAATGCCATCTTTCACAGTAAACCTCCAGTAATTGTTCGGCATCATAACCTTGTTCATAATTGCACACACAAAACCATTGGAATCTCCAAAGAGGTCACCAAAATTCTGCCAGGCTACGGGCACAAGTAGATCTACATTGAGTCCATGTCGGGCCCGGAAAAAGCGTTTGTGAAGCTCCTTACCATACCTCCATGTGATCATTAGTGCCAAGCGCTATTGGCTTGCGCCAGTTATCTTTAGCCAAGGCGAGCGGGGTGAGGCTCTTGTCCACCGCAACCACATATTGATGCATACCCACGTTGGCTTCTAGGAAATATTCCCTGAGACTGCATATCTTGCGATTGCGGAGGATCTTGGCGTTCAAGAAGCCTCAACCTCTACAATTACGCGGGATATACAGCCTCATTACTGATGGACTTAGGTGATGAATTTGATATGCAGCAGCGTACGGACCCTATCCAGGGCGTCGAGTTCGGTCTGAGTCCATTTGAGTATGCCAGAAAGAAATACTACTTTTTTCAGGCGTATACTTATAGGTATTGGATGCGGGCAGGGCTCTAAGCTGTATGGAATCCAAGAGTTTGGTTCCAACGGATTCCACAATTATTAATATTTAAATATCTTTGACATATAACATAAACTCACGCCTTCTTCCCATGGGGGTAGGCAGAAACTACAGAACGCCACCTGCTACGATCCTTACATACTCCTTTTGCCTCGTTTACGTTCATACATCTGGTCATACACGCACGCCGGTTGTAAGTACTACGCACCTAACCTTTTTGAAGAACATCACCAATAACGTCACTATATGTCTTCCTAAGGTGTCCCCTCCATATAACATATCTCGAGACCCTTGGGTCCCGGAACTTTGGAAGGCGTACGAGTGGCCGAAACCAACTCGCAGAGGCTCCTTAGACAATTTTAAACGTTGAGGTACTAACCGATCATTATCCCTGTATGCACTATGCACCCACGAACAACTCCTAGTTGGTGCAGGAGAATTTCAGAAGATGGAAACAAAGATATTGGAATATATGTTTGGATAGCTAAAGTGGATTGGTTACTTAGACTTATCATCATCATCATCATCATCAGCCTATATTCGTCCACTGCTGGATGTAGGCCTCTCCTAGTGAACGCCACTGAGCCCGATCCTCGGCTCTCCTCATCCAGTCTCTGCCAGCCGCCTTTCGCAAGTCGTCACAGCATCTGGCCGGCGAGCGTCCTACACTACGTTTCCCCAAACGCGGTCTCCACTCTAGAACTCGTTTTCCCCAACGATTGTCGGTTCTGCGAGAGATGTGACCAGCCCATTGCCACTTCAGCTTGCTTAGTCTTCGGGCTATGTCGGTTACTTTGGTTCTCTGACGGATAACCTCGTTTCGGATTTTATCCTTCAGAGAGACTCCAAGCATAGCCCTCTCCATAGCTCGCTGAGCGACTTTATACTTATGGACCAGTCTCACCGGGAGTGTCCACGTTTCGGCTCCGTAAGTCATAACTGGTAGAAAGCACGCGTTGAAGACTTTCGTCTTTAGGCACTGCGGTATGGACGACGAGAAGACCTGACGAAGTTTACCAAATACTGCCCAGCCCCAGCTGAATCCTTCTATCGGCTTCCCTCTCAAAGTTGTTCCTACCCAACTGCATATTCTGCCCGAGGTAAACATATTCCTGAACAACTTCAATGGGGACACCGTCAATGACAATCTTAGACTTAGACTTATAATAATAAATAATAATAATAAATCCATTTATTTTCAGGCAACTCTGGCCCATAGATAAATACCTTAACCTAAACATACATATTTTAATATAAACAACACTTGTGTCAATAAATAAGGCTTAAGAAGATCTGGACAGCAGACACCTCGTCCATCACATCCAGCTTCTGCTGCAGGAACGCCAGCAGCTCATTCACCACAATTTCGTTTCTCATGGTGAGTAAATTACGAGCGAAAGCTTGCGCCACGCTATTCGATATAAAGAATATGCAAACGCGCCCGCATCGGAACGCGGCACAAGCGACACTCATCTTGAGAGAGATCTTATGGAAGGACTATGGCCCCTGCCTGATCAATGATCAGGGAAAGTTTGACTACTAAGTTTACTGCTAAACAACAGCAAAAACGGTTAATTTGTTAGGTATAGCCCAACCTTGTTTACGGTGGAGTTTCTTGCTCATTCTTCTCCATGCGGGGCTGCTTTTTGGAGGGGGCAACTGGAAGCAATTTCTGTTTTCTTGTAAATTTTGACGTTCGGGGGTGCCATTTATATGCCTGTTTGGGATTAATGATTTGATTTAACTTTTTGACGTTGAATACAACTTTTAAATATTGTCCACAGCTGTGATACAGGGGTACACGTTGCAAGTTAATTCTGCATGTCGTCCCTGACTATTGTATTTTTACTGCAATTAATAAGATTAGACGACGGGACTAACTTGCATTAGGATTCTCAGTGGCTGAAACATGTTATATTTTCAAGATTAAAATAGTCTGTTTGAGATGTAGGCTCTAAATTAAATGACTTCGGTGGTATTACGAGTAATAGTGATCTTCCCAATTTATAGAGAACAATCAACCTCTTTACTTAATGATTACGCTGATCACTTTATAGAAGACACTCCATCGGGTAGAGTTAGTACAGGAAAATAAGAGATTAGATTAGTTGACCCCAACCAGCCGAAAGAGTTGCATACGATTCGAGCGCTGAAGGTTCTGGTGCCATACTAATACAAAAGATTGATGGTAAGTAAGATATTGTCGAATATTAGAGCAGTAGTAGCCCAGTGGTATCGGCCCCGACTTACGATTTGTAGGTCGTGAGTTCAAACCCAGGCAGGCACTTTACTTTGTCTATTTAATTTCATCACCACTGCTCTCAAAACGGTGAAGGAAAACATCATGAGGAAACATGTCAAAGGAGGCAGGCATGTCCAAGAACCAAAAATTCGAAGACATGTGACATCTACGAACCCGCACTGGGCGCGTGTGGTGGATTATGGTCCACTCCCTCTCACAGAGAGGACGCCTGTGTCCCAACAGTATGAACGTTATAGGCTGATTATGATGTATGATGATCGAATATTATAGTCGCCGAACCTCGAGCGCTGAGTCAATATATCACTCTTATGAAATAGAGACGCTCGCAATAGTCAATAGCATAAAATATTTTCGCCATTACTTGCAAAGACGTAAGTTCGTAGTAGTGACTGATTGCAATGCAGTCAAGGCATCTAAATCTAAAGTAAACCTTACCCACGCTATGGCAACTTGGAGTAAAATCAAGATTCCGATTTTTTTTATTGAAAACAGCGCCATCTATCATATCGTTAGGGCTAAAAAATATTCTAAGATTGCGGTGTTGCTATGTTAAATATTGTGAATGTGAACTAATATTATGCTGGGAATAATGATCACACGTTCTTCTTGTTAGTAAATCTTGAAAAATAACAGAATTATAAATTCGAGTTAAAGACGTTTTTATTATCAGTACAATTAATAATTTAGAAGTTATATTTTAGTATAGAAAACGTGTAAAAAAAAATTTTTGTATGGGCACACTTAAGTTGCAAATGGCTGGCTACGTGAGAGTGTAATTGCTCGTGCGCATTTATTTTCCCTTTAAAATAAAGTTCTCGTTGTTTCGCAAGTGCATAAATGTGCTATCTACATTGAGTTGAGTTGCGGTTCCTGCGTGTTGCTGTGCCGCGTTACAATTCGTTCGTACGCTCGTGTTGAGTTGTGTATCCTCCTCAGTGTGACGCTGTTTGTAAACATCGTCCAGGACTTGTGATGTTACTATGGACTCTACGCATAGGCACTCTTTAGAGTTTGGACAACACATAAAATCGTGTATTAAATTTGTATTTTTTTTATAAATGTAATTAAATTACAACTATGTATTGTTTTTTACCTTTTCGAATTCCTTTAAAATTCTTTCCATAAACGCCACATGACATAAACGTACGTACTTACCTACTATGCAGCGTACAGTACTGCAGCTATTACAGTTTAAATCGACATTCGTACCAATTTAAACGTATATATTTATATTCATTAGTTCCCTTAACGAAAAACTAGATGGCGCTGCGTTTGAACACTACCTAATATTAAAAAAAGGTGGAGCTGCCTGTCTATTGCCAGTATACTATTGTAGTCTTTGACCTTACCCCTCGTGTCCATAGATGGTGGTGTTTTCTTCAATCTTTTGAATGTGACAATAATAATGATGGCAACACCGCTGTGTCAACAAAACGTCTCGTTTTCAATTTTTTTTGTAGCATCAACAAAGAAAACAATTTTTACTCATTTCTGCAATAGTTTATAATTTTAAAGCAAATCAAAAACCTGAAAACCTCTTTTAAACAATGAAAGAAACCCTAACACCAAAATGTAAAAAAATTAAACAAAATCTGCCGAATCGGAGGTGACATGACAGATGTCACCTCCGATAAAACAAACATAAAATAGGTAACTTGAAGATAAAGACATGTATACAAGATCAGCCGCACGTCGAGCACGCCCACCACCTTCGGACTCGTCACTCAGCTCCGCCTCGCTGCCGCCGGTATCCAGCCCCACTGTGAGCGCTGTGACGACACCGGCCGCGATAGTTGCGTCGAGCTCGAGCGACAAGTATTTCTACCCGCCCACGACGCCACCACCTGCTCGTCGACGTGGAGGAAACCGGCCGCCGGACGGTTTAGGACCTCAAGGCCCACCGGCCTCTGATAGGGCCCCAGCTCCCGGTGGAAGTGTGCAGCGCATGAGATGGACACGATCCATCAATGAAAACGTCAAGCGCTCATACTATGGGGCTACAGAGGGAGGAAACAATCTGACCGCGTACCGTGTTCGGATGCTCTCTCTTTTTCAGGTGCTTGAGCCAGCTGTCAACGTTTCGGCACAACGACTGTCGGATCAGGTGCGGGTCATCGAACGTAATCATATGTTGGATGACACTGTACTTGATCGCCTGCGAAATTAAATGCAGAGTAATCATGTCATCGCCCCCCCGTCGCAGACTGTTGTAGTACTACCACAGTCTAATACAAGTCAAGCAGACGAGTAGAGTGATTATAGGAATACAAACGTAAGTAGCCAGTGCAATGAGGAATTGAGGAGTGCTTTGGAAGATGCGATTCGAGAATATCGCTTCATATCACCCGAACTTAGACCACGCTTACCTCGTTTACCCATGCATAACTAAAATAGGGCGCTGGTGGCAGCCCTGGATGCGCAGTTGTCAAATTATTTTGATAACTGCGTAGACCTCACCGATACTCATTCGATTCTGTACTGCGCGGCTGTAGCGGCATGTCGTGTAGCTCACGTCAAATTTGCTAATGATTCTAGAACTACACGACCGAAATCAGTCGTACCAGCTTGGCAGTGCAGAATTGAGCGTCGTATTGGTGGGGCCAGAGCGCTCATCGGCAAACTAATCTGCTTCAGGGAGGGCAATACTCGCCCTAGAGTGATGCGCTTTGTGAGACGCGCGTTCGCAGGGACTAATATCAGCCCTCAGGACTACATGTCCTGTGTCACAGAGCGCATCGACTTCCTGAAGCAGAAAGTGTATGCATGGGCGAACCGTATCCGTAGGTATAAGCGGCGAGTGGAGCGATACACTCAGAATCGCACCTTCCAGCGCGATGAAAGGTGGGTTAATAGGGATTGAAAGCGACCGGATCAAGGTCTGGCTGACGCGTACCTGCCAGATGATGATACCATGTGTTCTTTCTGGCGTAATATCTGGTCGGTACCTGTCAGTCACACCGAAGGTGATTGGACTCGGGAAGTCGAACGAGCCTGCGAACCAATACCAGAAATGGGGGCTATTACCATCTGCCCCCAAGACGTGGCTCGTGCAGTCCGTCCGTTGCCTAATTGGAAGTCTCTAGGGCCGGATGGGCTGCACAACTTTTGGATAAAATGGTTTTTTAGGGTCGCATGCTCGCTTGGGGGCTCAGTTCCAGGTTGCTTTGGAGTCTGGTTCGCTACCCCAATTCCTAATGACAGGAGTTACCCACCTGCTCCATAAATTAGGAAGCACCGCGGAACCCAAAAATTATAGACCTATCACGTGTTTACCGACGGTCTATAAAGTTCTTACATCCATTCTGAGAGCTAAAATTAACAAACATAAAGACACCAACTTCATCATGTCTGCCTCTCAAAATGGATGTAAGAACGGATCCCGCGGTACTAAGGAGCTACTCCTCATTGATATGGCCATTAGCCAACAGGCTCGTCGTTCCCGAAAGGATCTGTCAACATGTTGGATAGATTACAAGAAGGCCTATGACTCGGTGCCACATACATGGCTCATGAGGGTGCTGGAGTTGTATAAAGTAGATGCAACTCTGGGCAACTTCCTGATGTCGTTTATGGGGCAATAAAGGACGGTCCTTCACTATCCAGCATGTCGAAATACCCAGAGAAATAGCGAGCCGATAAGGATCGAGCGAGGAATATTTCAGGGTGATAGTTTGAGTCCACTTTGGTTTTGTTTAGCCTTGAATCCTCTAAGCACACTGCTGGAGGATTCAGGTCTAGGCTATCGGTTGAGGAGATGTGGTCGGGTTATATCTCACCTCCTCTACATGGATGAACTCAAACTCTTTGCCCCAAACAATTTGCAACTGATGGAGCTACTGAAAGTAACTGAAACTTTCAGTAGTGCCATCAGGATGAAATTTGGTGTGGACGACCGCGTGACCGCACGTTTGGTGCGGTCATGCATGTAAAGCGAGGCGAGATTGTGGAATACGTGGGAACCCAACTCTCGGATTCCATGAATCTTAGAGCCCTCTCCGCATTTGAAACCTATAAGTATTTCGGTATGTCGGAAGCGCTGGGCGTCAATAATACTGATATGAAGCAATCGTTGAAGGAGCGCTTCTTTGGCCGCCTGAATAAAGTATTTAATAGTCTTCTATCAGGCGGAAACAAGGTGCGCGCCTTCAACGGTTGGGTTATGCCAATATTCTGATGTACTCTTTTGGCATATTCAAATGGACTCAGACCGAACTCGACACCCTGGATAGGAAGGTCCGGACGCTGCTGACTGCAAATCGAATGCATCACCCACGGTCATCGGCAATGAGGCTGTATATCCCACGAAAGTGTGGAGGTCGAGGCGTTTTAAATGCTAAGACCCTCCACAATCGTGAGATATGCAGTCTCAGGGAATATTTCCTAGAAGCCGACGTGGGGATGCATCGAGATGTGGTCGAGGTGGACAAGGGCTTCACCCCGCTCTCCTTGGCAAACGAGAACTGGCGCAAACCAGTAGTGCTTGACACTAATGATCGCATGGAGGTATGGTAGAGTAAGGAGCTTCACAGACGCTTTTTCCGGGCCCTACATGGACCCGATGTAGATCTACCTACACGCATCCGTAGCCTGGCTACGTTTCGGTGACCTCTTTGGGGAAACCGAAGGTTTTGTCTGAGCAATTATGGACGAAGTTATGATGATGAACAATTACCGGAGATTTATTGTGAAAGATGGTACGGTTGATATTTGTCGGGCATGCCACCGTCCGGGGGAATCAATTAGACATATTATCTCTGGGTATTCTCGTCTAGCTAACGAAAAATACTTGCATAGACACAACCTCGTAGCCAGGATTATCCATCAGCAACTTGCTTTGAAATACAGCTTTATGGAATCGGAAGTGCCGTACTATAGGTATGTGCCCGACCTAGTTCTTGAAAATGGAACTATCACATTGTACTAGGATCGATCCATCATCACTGACAGGACTATTGTTGCCAATAAGCCTGATATAGTGGTGGTGGATCGAAGAGAACGGCGCGCAATGATCGTTGACATAACGATCCCGCATGACGGGAACCTCGTGAAAGCCGAGAAAGATAAACAAATTAAGTATCTTGACTTGGCTCGCGAGGTTGTCGACATGTGGGACGTGTACTCAGCGATCATTGTGCCGATAGTCGTGACAGCCAATGGCTTAATGGCGAAGAACCTCGATCAACACCTGAGGACGCTCTCGTTGAGCAGCTGGATCAAGGGCTTGATTCAGAAGGCGGTACTTCTGGACACGGCTCGCATTGTTAGGATGTTTCTCTCTCTGGAGCCTACTATTTTTTGCATTTTTAAATGTTTTTATATTTTTTATATTCTAATATTAAAAAATATAATTGATATATATATACTTAATGAAATAAAGGAGATAATAATAATAATAATATGTGTGTGCTACATGGCTCATGAGGGTGCTGGAGTTGTACAAGATAGATCCAACTCTACGCACCTTTCTTGGGTCGTGTATGGGGCAATGGAGAACGGTTTTCGCTATCCAGGGTATCGACAGATCCAGGGGAATGATGAGCCTATATGGATTATACGTGGAATATTTCAGGGCGACAGTCTGAGTCCACTTTGGTTCTGCTTAGCCCTGAATCCTCTAAGCACACTACTGGAGGATTTAGGTCTAGGCTATCGGTTGAGGAGAGATGGTCAGGTCATATCTCATCTCCTCTACATGGATGACTTGAAACTCTTTGCGCCCAACAAATTGCAACTGATGGAGCTACTGAAGATAACTGAAACTTTCAGTAGCACCATCAGGGAATTTGGTGTGGACAAATGTGCAGTCATGCATGTAAAGCGAGGTGAGATTATGGAACCTGAAGGAATTCAACTTTCGGATGCCATACACCTTAAGTCCCTCTCCTCATCCGAAAGCTATAAGTATTTGGGTATGTCGGAAGCGTGAGGCATCAACGTTGCTGACATGAAACAATCGTTGAAGGAGCGCCGTTCTTTGGTCGCCTGAAGAAGATATTAATTAGTCTTCTTTCAGGCGGAAACAAGGTGCGCGCTTTAAACGGTTGGGTCATGCCGGTTTTGATGCACTCTTTCGGCATACTCAAATGCACTCAGACCGAACTCGACGCCCTGGATAGGAGGGTCCGTACACTGCTGACCGCAAACCAGATGCATCACCCACGATCATCGGTGATGAGACTGTACATACCGCGGAAGTGCGGGAGTCGAGGCTTTTTAAATGCAAAAACCCTCCATAACCACGAAGTATGCAACCTCAGAGAATATTTTTTAAAAGCCGATGTGGGTATGCACCGTGATGTGGTCGCAGTGGACAAGGGACTCACCCCGCTCTCCATAGCTAAAGAGAACTGGCGCAAACCTGTAGTACTTACTATCAATGACCGCAAGGAGATATGGCAAAACAAGGTGCTTCACGGGCGCTTCTATCGGGCTCTGCACGAGCCCGGTGTAGATTTCTTAGCATCCGTATCCTGGCTACGTTTTCGTGACTCTTTCGGGGAAACTGAAGGTTTCAATTGTGCAATTATGGACGAAGTTATCTTAACGAATAACTACCGGAGACATATTATGAAGGACGGGACAGCGGTCCCGCCCTTCATAATATGTCTCCGGTCGACCTGGACGATTATCGATGTTGCCATTCCGCATGATGAGAACCTCGTGAAAGCTGAGAAAGAGAAACAAATTAAATATCTCGACTTAGCACGCGAGGTTGTTGACATTTGGAATGTGAACTCTGCTGTCATTGTGCCGATTGTCGTATCGGCCAATGGCTTGATGGCCGAAAGCCTCGATCAACATCTCTCGAGGTTCGCGTTAGGCAGTTGGGTCAAGGGCCTGATTCAGAAGGCAGTACTCCTCGATACGGCTCGCATCATGAGGAGGTTCCTGTCTCTGGAGCCCTAACCACCGGTAGCTTGGACCCTGCTCCCGATACCGGCGGACTAATTTTTTTTATATTTTTAAATGTTATTTTTTATGTTTTTATAAAAGTATGTCGGCGTCACATTGTAAACAACACGTGCATCGGGCCACTCGGTAGCGACGTATTGCCGTAGCGCGCTACGGCATTCTCCCACCTCCTCGCTGCTGGGCGAAGTTAGTTTGCGCTACGTCGTAGCAAGCTACGTCGTTGTCCCACCTCCTGTACTACCGTATAAAAGAGTCCGCACGACGGCGAAATGACATAATCAGTTCTGAACGATTGTTCAAGGGAAGTTCCAGCGACGGACGACCGTCGCTGGAAGTTGCCGGACGATGTACGTGAACTGATGACTGAAAAGAACGCGGCTGTCCGTGCGTACAGCAACTTTCCCTGCGACGCGAACCGAGCCCATATGCGCTACTTACAGCGAGCTGTAAGGACACGTGTAGCGGAGCATCGGGAAACGGGCTGGGATATGTTGCTGAGCGAACTAGAGCCTACCCACCTAGCTTTCTGGGAGCTTCAGAGGAAACTCAAATCCCGAGAAGTAGCCCCTATGCCCCCCTTGATCCGCCCAGACAATACCATCGCTTTCGATGATGTCGACAAGACCCAGTGCCTAGCCGACAGTCTTGAGGCCCAATTTTCGCCCAGCTCTCAACCTGTAGATCAAGCTCACCTCTCTGAGGTCAACGCCGAAGTCAAAAAGAGAGCCTCCCTCCCCCCCGTAGAAGACCCCGAGTGCCCTCTGCCTCCCGTCACCCCCGACGAAGTGCAAGAGCTCATAAAGGGCCTTAAGCCCCGTAAAGCCCCCGGTTCTGATGAAATGACCAATAAGGTGTTCCAACTTTTCCCTGCCCACCTGATCATGCTAATGACCACCATCTTCAATGGTGCCATGAGCAATAACATCTTCCCCCAAGCGTGGAAACAGGCCACTGTCATCGGCATTCCCAAGCTGGGCAAGCCTAAATCCGCTCCCTCCAGCTACCGCCCCATCAGTCTCCTCAATGTCATCGGCAAGATCTATGAGAGGCTTATTTATAAGCGTCTCAGAGACTATGCCGAGACAAAAGGTCTCATTCCCAACGAGCAGTTCGGTTTCCGAACCCAACACTCGTGCGTCCAACAGGTCCACCGTATCGTCGAACACATAAGCGTTGGCTTCCAACGTGGTTCGTTGACGGGTGCTGTTTTCTTTGATATAGCGAAAGCGTTCGACAAAGTCTGGTACAATGGCTTATTATATAAGCTATACAAACTTAAAGTGCCAGATCGTCTTGTGCTCATCCTGCGAGACTTTTTGTCGAACCGCACCTTCCGATTCCGCATCGAAGGAGCGCTATCCTCCCCCCGTCCCATTCGCGCCGGAGTCCCTCAGGGCTCCGTGCTCGCCCCTCTCTTATTTTCACGCTATTCACCAGCGATATCCCCAAAAGTAAAAGGGCTCAGTTGGCTCTGTTCGCAGACGATACGGCCATTTACTACACCGGCGTAAGCCCCGACGCGATATCTCGCACTCTCCAAACCACAGTCAACCAACTCGGTGACTGGTTTAGGAAGTGGAGAATCGAAGTCAATCCCGATGAGAGTCAAGCGGTTCTATTTTCGAAACCGAGACTCAACCTCACCCCTCCCCGTCCGATCACCATGTTCGGCAAGCTTATCCCTTGGGAGAAGCGAGCCAAATACTTGGGTGTCACTCTGGACCATAAACTCTCTTTCGGTGAGCACATAAGGCAGGCGCGTTCGCGCGCCGCTTTCGCTCTCGGTAGACTCCACTCCCTATTGAATGCACGCAGCAAATTATCACTCAAGTGCCAATTGCGCATTTACACAACGTGCATTCGGCCAATCATGACCTACGCGAGCGTGGTTTTCGCACACTCGAAACCCCACCACATCCATAGGATGCAGACCCTCCAAAACCGGTTCCTCCGTAGGGCAACCGGCTCCCCTTGGTTCGTTCGGAACGAGATCCTCCATCTCGATCTTAAAATCCCCACTATCCGTCAGTTCATGAAGCGCATTTCCAAGCGTTTCTTCGACTCCGCGGCCTCACATCGCAACCCTCTGGTTGTCGAGGCTGCCAGATATACCCCCTCCCGCATTAGTCGTACCCGCCGTCCAAGGCATGCCCTGTCCGACCCCGATGACCCCATAACCCTCCTCTAGGAGAGCAGTAGGGCCACCAGTACAGTACACAAGAACAGACCGCCATCGTTCCGACCTCGCCGCCGAGGTCCTACGCGACGCCCCCGACGTAATTGTCCCCCCCCCCCCCCCCCCCCCCCGACCCTTGCTCGACGACGCGCCAGCCCGCGCCGTAGCTGAGCCTGTAGTTTTAAATTCCCCTGTTAATAATAATATAATCTCGATCCAGCCTGTCCCATCTTGCTGTCCTCCCCTCAGTGACGCCCTAAGCCGAGGTTCGTACCCCACAGGGGGTGCCCTTAGCGTGCGGTCACCTAGTTTTTAAGAATTTTCGCCCCTGGCTGGAAGCTTTAAGTAAGTAGCTTAAGGCACCCACAGGCTTGCCCGGTTAAGTAGCCAAGACCTCAGTGGTCAAAACTACGAGCTGCCCATTAGGAAAAAAAAAAAAAAAACGAAATGAAATTCTGACTTCAGGCGTCGCCCGGTGCACAGGTTGTATTGCTCTCAATTATTGTTACTCTGCCTCTCTGTACATGGTTGCTCTTTTGTGTGAACTAAGCTGTTACTGTATTACTGGGTGTCATGGCTATTTTTGTAAAGTGTTAAATTAATTATTTCTTAAAACTGATTAAGTGTAGTTTCGTGTAAAATTAGTAGATTAAATAATTTAGGGTGCTAATTAAGGCAGCTTCTTTAAAATGTCATTCTCGTCTTCAAATTTATTTCGTTGTCTAATGAATTAATAGCTCAGTGACGAACTTTTAGCGTCTAATAAATGGTTTTCAAGCGACCATATATTGTAAAACGAGCTACTGTTAATATGACGCAGCATGGTGATAATTCTTAAGCAACGTTATGGACCAAGTAATAAATAGGGGCATTATTCATAATGCCCGCGCATTATGAATAATGACAAGCGTAGTCGACGGAGCCCCGCTCAGCGGGGCTCCTACTTCTGGGTGGTTTAAAAACAAATAACCACGAAGGGGATGGCGGGGTCTGAAAGACCCCGCCATTCCCTTCTAACCTAACCTGTCCGAGTCGGGGTGCCCTAAGTACTGGGGGTCTACTCTCTAACTCCGTCAACGACGATACGGGTCCGTCCGAAGGTAGTCCGAAACGAAGCAGTAAACCCTACTCGCGATTGCTTTCGGATTCATGGGTTTCGAGCGGAATCATAGACAATATTCGCGAACGAATGACGCATGACGATAGAGTTGCGCTATTTTATCGGTCAATTACCGGTTTACTTACTTTGTGGTTTTCAAGCTTAATAAACAAAAAATAATATTGTTATCATTAGAAAATTACCACATGTTTAACAATAAACTTCTTATTATGTCTTTAAATAAAGAATTGAACTATTTTCGCCATTTTTGTCCGGATTGTAGCTTTATCCTGTTAATGCCTTTGCCTTTTTTCTTTTTGACGGCAATTTTCAAATGAAATGTCATGTCAGTGTTTATTATTATTTACAAACCAAACATATAATTGCATCAATTCGCAATTTATTAACACGACGCGGGATGTTTTCATTATTAAATATTAATTAATGTTGTAAAATGGCCCCAACCGCTCCAGCAGCAACTCACGCGCAAATAGAGGCCTAGAGGCCCTCCACAATTTCATGAGTGAGAACAATGAGTTGGCACGCGGACTATTGGAGGGTGCCGACAAAAGAATTCGTTCAAAAGGCTGTGGGAAAGCCTGTGCAACCCCTTAATTCAAAGGGAAGTTCCTCCAAGTCCGTGGAGCAGTGGCAAAGTGTGAGTAGGTATAATACATTACTCGTCAATATTAATATGATTTTAAGTCTTGTCATCAGTATATTGCATACAATGATAATCAGTCATCCTCCAAATACTATCTGTAGGAGGGCCTACGAGTATACTGGCTTTATATCGTTTTTTTATGTAATTAAAATTAACAATATTTTAGGTGTGGGCTGACAAAAAACATTTAGCCAGTAAATCTACTGAAGCTGTCAGACGGTCAGCATGTGCTTCAGGTGGAATCCCATCGGTAGCAACAACCCTCACCCAAGTGGAATTGAGGATACTATCAATTATGGAAGAGAGTTTTGGACAGCCAGAAGCCAAGGCAAGAGTGCCAGCTTTTAGCACTGAGTCTTTACCGTGACTTTTTTTTATTAAATAATAATAAATAACAGATATATAATTATATGTTTGTTGTATCCGTCAATAATATTCAGTTTCTGTTATAGGTCCACCTGTAAAACAAGACCCAGCAGCCATCACACCCACCCAAATATCTACTGCAACCCACTTTCCCAGGAGCAACCCTCAATGTCCACTGAGGCACTGGAGCGGGAGTTGCCAATGCAAAATTAGTGAAGTCTGTATTATTGTTCAGTAGAAAAGAGATTATGTAAATCATATTTCAGAAAATTGCTTAAAAGTAACTGAAATTTAATTTCATTTGTTTACAGTATTAAATTCTCGCCGTGCACATGCACATCCACGAGTTCGAGGCAACGTCCCGCTGCCGACTCAGCAAGAAGTCGAATATATGAGGTGGCAGAACAAAGACTACTAATCGAAACGCAGAAATGAAGAACTTTGTAACTTAGTACATAACTAGAAACATTTAGATTGCTAGCTATACATATAACTATAATTGCAACATTGTTCATAATGTTGCTACATTTATTTTCCGAGCTCCTTATTTATTTTGTTGCTTGGAGTCTAGTCTTCCAACGCAATAATTCACTGAATGAAAGCTCGTCTGTTACTAGCAATTATTTAAGATTCAAATAGACTAGTAATAGAAAATGGTATGTGTTGATTGGTAAAGAAAAACTTTTGATTGTTTAATGTTGGTTTTTAATTTGAGATTGGTCTAGAATAAAAGAAAATTTATGTATTGTCGATAAAGTAGACAAGTAAGAAAAACTTAGTTCGTAGCAATAATTTAAGACTAACATAGATAAATGAAAGAAAATCTATGTTATGATTGTTAAAGTGTATTGTTGATTGTTAATTTTATTCAGATATTAGGTATTTTAGACTGAAGGTCTACTTCAGTCTAAAAAGAAAAAAAAAGTCTAACTTGTCTAAAGTTAGAGAAACTAAGTTCCTAGTAATAATTTAGGGCTATAATAGATAAATAAAAGAAAATCTATGTTTTGTGTGTATGTGTTGATTTTAAATTTTTTTCAATTTGTTTGATGCTAAATAAAAAGAGAACATTTTGTTACTAAAAACAATACTTTTATTTTGGAAATCTTTTTTCTTATCATATTCTTTTGGAATCTTCCGCCAGTCCCAACACCCATTATGTCCTGAAAGCAAAATAAACAGTTTGTAAAATAAATACACAAATCAATAACATAAATACAGACACCCTATGTATTTAATGACTTGTTTTCTTATTAGAGTAGTTTTCATTTGAGACTGCATTTAATAAGTACCTATTTCTGTCCAGCAAATGCACTAATCCGTCTATCGCTCTTTGCCCTTGCTGAAGAGCTTGATGAGCGGGCATGGACTCATATTGCTGTCCGCTCTGTATACTGCGCTCTAATTGTAGGTCTGCCTTGGTGAGGCAAGTTGCTTCTAAACCTGCCCGATTACACATATTGTGTAAAAAAGCAAGCAATGACAATTTTACCTGCAAAAATAATATTTGCTCTGAAATTGATGAAAAAAATACTGTCCACTGTTCAATGCATATTAAGGAAAAATATAGTTATAGTGTAAATTGTGACAAATACCTGCTGTGATGGGTTCTTAAGGTTGCTCTCTTGCTGCTAAGAGGCATCTCCATCAGCCTTTTAAAATTCCAAATGTAAGTCTGCTACGGCCCACTGCAACTTGTTAGCTCCCCCGGGCATAAAAGTTAAGAGCAGCAAGGATCTAAAAGTAACAAAACAGTAATTACAACTCAATAATTTGCAGAATTTTCAATAAGTATATCCATAGCTTAAGTCCTTCATTCTTGTATCAAACAATTACCATAATTCTTAGATCAACACCATTTCGTCTTATTTGTTGAGGCAAAAGAGGTATATCCTCACACAAGTCTTCAAATAATTCCAGCCTCTAATACCCTATTAACTCAACGTCGGGAATGCTCGCCAACCGGAAGTTTAGGCGCAAGTATAATCGGCATGGCCTCCGCTCTTCCTGTAGAGCTTCTTTGAACATTAAAAAAGCAGCCATAGTTTCGAATTTTTGCCAAACTTTAACTTCCGTCTCGGCGGCACGATAACTATTTTGATGTCGTATCAAATGACACAACGATCCGTCAATACGAGTGTCAAATTCAACTTTTCGGACGGACAAAACACATCTAGCTAGCATCTAGGAGCTAAAAATAGATCTCATAGATCCAAATAAAACTGTACATCGGCGGCCTTACAGGCTATCACCCACCGAGTTAGGAATCGTTAATGACAAGGTTCAATAATTACTAGATGCCAACATAATTCGAGAAAGTTCTTCGCCTTTCGCGAGTCCTATATTATTAATAAAAAAAAAGGACGGTAGCGATCGTATGTGTGTTGATTACCGGGAACTCAATAGCAATACTCGACCAGACAGCTATCCTTTACCACTAATTAGTGATCAAATCGATAAGTTACATGGGGCCTGTTTTTTCTCTAGTTTGGATATGGCCTCTGGATTTCATCAAATTTGCATCCATAAGGAATCTATAGAGAAAACTGCCTTTGTTACACTTTCGGGTCAGTTTGAGTACCTAACTATGCCGTTTGGTTTACGAAATGCTCCACAGGTTTTTCAAAGGGCTATAAATACTGCACTGAAACCTCTAAACGACGATAAAATTCTGGTCTACATGGATGACGTACTTTCTGCATTAGAGACCGTTCAAGAAGGGTTGGTTCGTTTAAATAGATTGCTGGATATATTGTCTAAAGCCGGATTTTCTTTTAACTTTAAAAAATGTTCATTTATGAAAACAAAAATTTAATATCTGGGTTTCGTAATATCCTCTGGAGAAATTAGACCAAATCCCCATAAGATTGAAGCCCTAAAAAATATCCCTCCTCCAAGCACTGCTACTCAGGTCCGACAGTTTATAGGCCTAGCCACATATTTTCGGCAATTTATTCCAAATTTCTCAAAAAAGGTAAAATTAATTGGACCTATGAATATAATGACGTACACAAGAAAATTGAAAATTATCTAATTTCTGAACCAGTTTTAAAAATCTTTGACCCTTCTTTACCCATTGAACTCCACGCTGATGCAAGCAGTGAAGGATATGGGGCTGTACTTATACAAAAAAAAAATAGTCTACCTCATGTTGTCGCTTATTTTAGTCGCAAAACCACAAGTGCAGAAAGTCGTTATCATTCGTATGAACTGGAAACATTAGCCGTAATTAAATCTGTGGAACATTTTCGACATTACCTATATGGGCGTAAATTTACGGGTTTTACTGACAGTAACGCCTTAAAGGCGTCTCATTCCAAAAAGAACCTTACACCTAGAGTACATAGGTGGTGGGCAATTTTGCAGGCGTATGACTTTGATATCATCTATTAGGTCTTTACCTATGAAATTGCCGTTCTGCAGTACTGGCCATTTCAAATCAAAATAATTTTTGTTTGGCTAAGAATTCTAATTTCAAATTAATTTTATTTTAAAAACATGTTTTTTTTTTTCTAAAAGTAGTCATTTCTTTATTGATTAGTGTTACATTTTCATCGCATTTCAATCTTTTTCGTCATCATGGATACGTTAACAATTCGAGTAATTATGGAATATGAGTACCGTCGTGGCAGCAACGCGGCACAAGCGGCACGCAACATCAACGACGTTTACGGAGCTAACACTACAAACCAACGCACCACCTGTTATTGGTTTGCTCGCTTCCGTTCTAGAAATTTCGACCTGAAAAATGAACCTCGCGGTCGTCCGAAGACTTTGGTCGACAATGACGAATTAAAGGCGATTGTGGAAGCTGATGATACACAATCTACGGCTGAATTAGCAGCAGCTTTCGACGTTAGCGTCAAAACAATATTGGTCCATTTGCGTCAAATTGGCAAGGTAAAAAAGCTTGACAAATGGGTGCCCCACGAACTCAATGATCGCCAGCGCGAAGTACGCGTCGAGACGTGCCTTGCACTGCTCAACAGACACACAAATGAAGGAATTTTGAACCGCATTGTTACCTGCGATGAAAAATGGATTCTGTTTGATAACCGTAAGCGCTCAGCAAGTTGGTTGGATCCTGGTTCAGCACCTAAACAATGCCCTAAACGAAAACTTACCCCTAGAAAAGTGATGGTCACTGTTTGGTGGTCTAGCGCCGGTGTGATTCATCACAGCTTCTTACCAAACGGGGTGAGCATTACTGCAGATGTGTACTGTGAAGAACTGAACACAATGATGGAGAAGCTGGCGCATCTCCAACCAGCATTGGTCAATCGCTCGTCTCCGCTGCTCCTGCACGACAACGCGCGACCTCATACTGCACAGCAGACGGTCTCCAAGTTGCAAGAACTGGGGTTGGAAGCTCTCCGTCATCCGCCCTACTCACCAGACCTTGCGCCTACAGACTACTACTTTTTCCAGAATTTGGATAACTTCTTGGCGGGAAAAAAATTTAATACCCGAGAGGCAGTACAAAATGCCTTTGAAGAATTTGTTGCCTCCCGTCCAGCTGATTTCTTTAAGAAGGGCATCAATAAACTGCCACTGCGATGGCAAAGATGCATTGATTGCATGGGTGATTACTTCGATTAATACAAATAAAAAATTCATGAAAAAAATTCGTTTAAATTTTTTCATACAAAACGGCAATTTCATAGGTAAAGACCTATTATAAAGAAGGAAAAAATATGGCACACGCAGACTTCCTTTCACGTAATCATACTGACAAATCGTTTACTCGTAAACCAGCTAAAATTGTAAACTTGTCTGAACCAGAGAGGAGTTGGTTATCTGTGGAACAACAACGTGATTCTGAAATATCAGACATTATTTCCAAATTCCGTTCAAATGACTTGCCGTCTGAAATATCACACACATACGATATTAGGCAGGGCATACTTTATCGTAAAATCAAACGTTATAACACCACTAAATGGTTACCAATATTACCACACTCTTTAACCTGGTCATTGGTCATCATTAATCATGTACACAGCGAAATAAAACACCTTGGTTATGAAAAAACGCTCCATAAATTATACGATCTTTATTGGTTCCAAAATATGTCCAAACTTGTTAAAAAACTTGTAGATTCGTGCGTCGTTTGTAAGGCTTCCAAAGGTCCGTCGGGTGCCCAGCAGGTCCGTCTACATCCAATCCCTAAATTGGCCGTTCCATGGCATACAGTTCATGTAGATTTAACTTGCAAACTCAGCGGGAAAAGCGAGCGTAAGGAGTATTGTTCCGTGATTATTGATGGTTTTACAAAATTCGTCTTGTTAGAGCATACCTTAACCCTAAATGCATCCGATGCTATTAAATCTCTTAAAAATGCAGTGAACTTGTTTGGCGCTCCTAAAAGAATTGTGGCAGATCGTGGTAGGTCATACGACAATACTGAATTTAAGAATTTTTGTAAAGATAATCATATCGATTTACATTTAATAGCCACTGGTTCCAGTAGGGCCAATGGCCAGGTCGAGCGAGTCATGAGGACCTTGAAAAGTATGCTCACTATAGCTGAAACAGATTCGGATAGCATATGGCAAGATCAGGTATGCGATATCCAATTAGCTCTCAATAGTACTCGTTGTAGAGTAACAGGGTTCACGCCCTTGGAATTAATGTTTTATTACCAAACATTAATTCCAAGGGCGTGAACCCTGGTAAGGTAGTTCATTAGGGATATCAAGAGTATCTACTAATCATCCTGATGAAGATAGGTTAAACCTCGAAACCATTCGATCCGATGCTTCTGCTAGTATAAAAAGGCTGGCCGAATATGACACAGGTCGATTTAACAAGGGTAAAGCTATAGTAAAACCTTTTTCAGTAGGTGACTTTGTTTTTGTTAAATAACCGCTATTTTGGAAAATGATAGGTACGAATTAAAACACATTAATGGAAACAATAGAGTCTACAAATACTCTCACGAAAATTTGCGAGAAGTACCACGTGGTCAGTAATTTTTTTCGGAATTCGCAGAAAATTATGATGAGGATGACGTATCGGCGAATAATAACAACACAGAGGTTCTTGTTCACGAGACTAGGCAACAGATTAACAATGATGATATTCAGTCTACTATTGGTGATACTATCTCTGCCAATAGTGATACCATGTCTGCGAATAGTGATACCATGTCTGTCAATAGTGATACCATGTCTGCTGAAAGTGACACTATGTCTACCAGTTCTCATAATGAAGCAAATTGTAGAAACCCTGGTTTACGTGCTGTTTCAGTAGAATCTATTGGCCCAGAATCAATTAACATTGTAACAGAAGCACTTGTACATCAACCAAAGTATTGAGCTATTAATAGATTATAATTAAGCTAAAGGAACGATACTTGTTCGGGCTAGCTAGATCCAGTCCAGTTTAACTGAAGGGATACACCTGAAGGGCAAAACAATTGCCGGACCAGGGGGCTAATTTTATAGGGTCAGAAATTGACCGGACTAAGAAACAAGCCTTGTAGAGTCATAGCTGACTGGACTAAGTGGTTAAATATCTGAAGGGTCTAGGTAGACCGGACCAGAAATAATAGCAGGATGACCAAACGGTACTTAATCAGTTTTTTTTTTTTTTTTTTATGTTCTAGAGGTAGCATTGTAGACTGAGCGTACGAGGACGTCCGCACGTCAGCATGGCCGTGTCGGCGTCACATTGTAAACAACACGTGCATCGGGCCACGCGGTTGCGACGTAGCGCCGTAGCGCGCTACGGCATTCTCCCACCTCCTCGCTGTTGGGCGGAGTTAGTTTGCGCTACGTCGTAGCGCGCTACGTCGTTGTCCCACCTCCTGTACTACCGTATAAAAGAGTCCGCACGGCGGCGAATTGGCTTCTTCGCTCGCCCGTGTGCGTTCGCGTCTTTACCGATCGTGAACGCTCGGGAATTGAGGATTCGACGACGCGCGCTTCGCCGTCGACGCTCTCGCCGCTCTCTCGCGGTGCGTCGAGCAGTGTCGGTGTGCGGGAGCGCGCGTGTCGTACTCTTACAAACGAAGGACGCCCGAGTAAGCTGCACACAGGTTACACGCGGCTTACTCGAAACAACTGCACTCTACATAATAATAACAAACATCCGTTGCGTAACGTGTTCTAAGTTAATATAGGCACGTTACGTCAACAAAATACAGACACTCACCTCTACACAGGCGCCTATACTCACACGCGGATGCGCCGTGCGGGCGGCGATTCGCGTTGACATTGAGCGGTGTAACACAATACAATACCGCTCACACACACATAACGGCCTCGCAGTCCGGACCGCGACCGGCTAGCTCTGGAAGCGGGGCGGACGGGGGCCATACACCCTAATCTGTAGGAGCGTCGAGTCGGCACCTTCGCCGCTGGTCGTCCTCGTCGGGCCTCCCCTAGGCAACTAGGGGTCTCACCTGGCGGGGACAGACCGCCGAGGTGTCGTGAAGAAAGCGACGCTATCTATTAGCGTCGCGGCGCGCCTACAGAAACACGCATAGCAACCACTCACATGGGCGTGCGTAACTAACACACGCCCAATCATCCACCAGCCGCTTAAGGCAACCACAATGAGGGGTCCGTTTTTACGGACCACCGTATCGCTTCCGCGGCCGGGGGGCTAAGCCCCGGTTCCGCTCGCCACGCCCCCTTACGGGGGCGTCGCGATTACCAACGCTGAATTGGCTTCATTAGACTCTCGGCATCGGTCGCGAACGGTTGTGTGCTTGCGCTCTCCCGTTTTCGATTTTTGTCGAAGTTTAATTCTTCTCGCTGCGAACCTCGTAGCGCCCCCGCTGCCGCCCCGGCCGCATCCGATCGTCGAACAATTAATTAAATTTATTTAATTAATTGGTCGTATCAAGTGATCAATTAAAAACTGCCTTTTTCAAGGCAAGTGATATTTCTTTAACTGCGCGTTTGTGTGAGTAGCTTCACTAGGCCCCTTCTGGGCAAAACCACAGTTTCGTGGTCCTCGGTGGATACCTAGCGGTGTTAACGATCCGAGTGGGGTGTTGTCCCAACACACCCGCCGAACCCTTTCAGGGCGAGGCAGTCAGTTGGACGGGTCCCAGAGCTAACCGGCCTTGGGGGATCTCCTAGTCGGCTCTGGTGACAGTTTTCCCTTCACAGCTACTCACCTAGTGTCTCTAGGGTGTGTCTACACCCTTCGCGCTAGACTGTCAGGGCCCCGTTCGCACAATAAGACTGGCGACGGGTTTACAAGCTTAAGGCTCACCATAGGTACTCACCTCCCTGTCTATACCCGACAGGGAGGGTAACTCATCCCCGGGAACACCCACCCGGGGAGTTAGGCATAGGGAATTTTTAGGCTGGAATCTTAAATTCCAACATCCCCCCCAAGTAGTAGCCCCGCACCCCCCAACATGGGGGATGCCTTAATCGCGACCTTCTTTAGGGAGGTCCTCCTTAAGGACCCCGAGTTCCTCGCCAAATATGGCGCTAAGTTCGCTGCTTTGCAGCCCCCCACCCCCTGTCCTTCCGACAACTCTGCCGCTATCGCTAACTTTAGCGATGCACTAGAGGCCCCCCCCCCGGTGCAAACCGCCCCCCTCCCCCCCGTACCGATGGAAACCGACCATCGGACAACAACTAGACGCCCCGTCTCCCCGTACTCCTCAGGCTCGGAAACCCTGACGAACTCCTCCTCCGAGGATGACGGTTTCCAGACCGTCACCTCTTCCTCCAAGAGGAAAAAGAACTTCGCCTCTTCGCAGGCAAACAAACTTAGGGACCAATCGGTCACTCCCCCGCCCACCCTTGCGACACCGACCCCCGTCGTCGCCATCACGACCGGCCCCCCCCCCGCGTTAAGCCCCCCCCCGGCTCTCAATGCTTTACTTGAAAGCAACCCCAAAAAGACCCCCACCCCCCCCCCCTGTCTTCATCCAAGACAAAGCTAAATGGACTGAAGTGTCCAAATGGTGCGTCGATCTCAGGATCGGCTTCACCAGTGCCCGTTCAACCGAGCAGGGCATCAAAGTCCAAGTCCCTAAATCTAACGATTATAGGGAACTTACTAAGCTCCTCAGAGCACGTGGTGTGTCCTTTCACACGTACTCCCTCCCCGAGGACCGCCAGACCCGCGTAGTAATCAATAGGATCCCAAAGGAGATCGCTACCTCCGATCTTAAGGAAGACCTTGTCTCACAAGGCATCCCAGTAGCCGAGGTGCACCGCATGCACCGTGCCCGAGGCGGCGAGCCATACAACATGGTCCTTGTTGTATGCCCCCCCGTCGAAGGTCACCACCCGATCTTCAAGATCAAGTCCCTATGTCATCTCACTGGATTCGATATCCAGAAGCCCCGTAAGACTGGAATAGTTGGCCAGTGTCACCGCTGCCAACTATACGGTCACTCCCAAAAGAATTGCCATGCCACACCCAGGTGCGTCAAGTGCCTGGGTGGGCATGGCACTTCCGAGTGCTCCCGCCCAAAGGACCGTACCCTATGCACAGAACCACCCAGCTGTGTGCTGTGTGGCCTCTCCGGGCATCCAGCCAACTACCGTGGCTGCCCCAAAGCCCCTAAGGCAACGAATCCCAAACTGGTGAAGCGTACGGACGCTCGTCAGGGAAGGGAAGCCCCCTCCACTCAACTTCCCGAGCGTCTGAGTCCCCAGAGACCCAACGCTTGGAATTTATCCCAGCACCAACAGGCCTTCCCGCCCCTGGTACGCAACCAACCCCCCCCTCCGCCCCTCATCGCTCATCAGATGGACCCCCGCATTCGCGCACACGCGCTCGCGGCCGCGCCCGCACCCGCGCCCGCGCCCGCGCGCGCACCCGCGCCCCTCGCTACTAACCCCCCGGCTCCTAAAGCCACCACCCCCGCCCCAGTCGCGCCCGTTCCTTCCTCATCCACACCCGTGGCTGTAGGCCCCAACCCCATGGATCCGTTCAACGTGATCTCAGGCACATTCACTGCCTTCCTCACCCCTCGCGCCCGTCAAATGGCCAATGAAATCGTTGCCGCCAGAAATGCCGGTAACCTTTATGCCATTCAGTGCATATATAACGCGTACCCGGACATTACGCACGCGTTACAGTCATTCGTAAACTCTCCCAATCCCACTAATGGATAACGGAATCCTCTCGCGTTTAAAACCCCGATCCCTAAAGCTAGGTTATTTCAATGCCAATGGCATCCAAGGTCAGCGCGACGAAATCGGTATCTTCCTCCGCGACCACCAGATCGATGTCCTCCTCGTACAGGAGACTTTCCTAAAACCCCACACGCGAACGCCGTCGATAGCGAACTATCGGGTTGTTCGAAACGACAGGACTCGGTGTCACAAGGGTGGCACCCTCATTTACTACAGAAAATCCCTCTACTGCATCCCCTTGGACCCGCCCCCCCTCTCACGACTAGAAGTCTCCATTTGCCGACTAGGCATGACAGGCCACCAACCGATCACCTTGGTATCGGTCTACCTCCCCCCTACGAGCCATTCAGAGAACTTCCAACTCTTGACTGACGACCTGACCTTACTCCTCGGCCTGAGTGACTCCGTTATCATAGCGGGGGATCTCAACGCCAAACATCACGCCTGGAATAGTACCAGAATCTCTACCCGAGGGAGACACTTGTTCGACCTCTGCACCCCTCTAAATTTCGATGTCATCGCCCCGATGACTCCCACTCACTTCCCTCACTTGGTTGACCATACCCCTGACGTGCTCGATGTATCACTTTTAAAGAATATCAACCTACGGTTGGATTCTATAGAGGTGATACACGAACTATCATCTGACCACCGACCAGTTGTGCTTAAGCTAGCCCCTCGCGTAGGCCTCCCTGACCCCGACCAACCCCCCTCCACCAAAGTGGTAACGGACTGGAGGAAAGTAAGCGAACGCCTGAAATCCAACACGTCCCCCCACCTAGACTCCATCCCCGACCTCTTCGACTCTATCGCTGACACGACGGCCGCGATCGACTCATTCACTGGACACGTACAATCAGTCCTGAACGATTGTTCAAGGGAAGTTCCAGCGACGGACGACCGTCGCTGGAAGTTGCCGGACGATGTACGTGAACTGATGACTGAGAAGAACGCGGCTGTCCGTGCGTACAGCAACTTTCCCTGCGACGCGAACCGAGCCCATATGCGCTACTTACAGCGAGCTGTAAGGACACGTGTAGCGGAGCATCGGGAAACGGGCTGGGATGAGTTGCTGAGCGAACTTGAGCCTACCCACCTAGCATTCTGGGAGCTTCAGAGGAAACTCAAATCCCGAGAAGTAGTCCCTATGCCCCCCTTGATCCGCCCAGACAATACCATCGCTTTCGATGATGTCGACAAGGCCGAGTGCCTAGCCGACAGTCTTGAGGCCCAATGCTCGCCCAGCTCTCAACCTGTAGACCAAGCTCACCTCTCTGAGGTCGACGCCGAAGTCGAAAGGAGAGCCTCCCTCCCCCCCGTAGAAGACCCCGAGTGCCCTCTGCCTCCTGTCACCCCCGACGAAGTGCAAGAGCTCATAAAGGGCCTTAAGCCCCGTAAAGCCCCCGGTTCTGATGGAATGACCAATAAGGTGTTCCAACTGTTCCCTGCCCACCTGATCATGCTAATGACCACCATCTTCAATGGTGCCATGAGCAATAACATCTTCCCCCAAGCGTGGAAACAGGCCACTGTCATCGGCATTCCCAAGCCGGGCAAGCCTAAATCCGCTCCCTCCAGCTACCGCCCCATCAGTCTCCTCAATGTCATAGGCAAAATCTATGAGAGGCTTATTTATAAGCGTCTCAGAGACTATGCCGAGACGAAAGGTCTCATTCCCAACGAGCAGTTCGGTTTCCGAACCCAACACTCGTGCGTCCAACAGGTCCACCGTATCGTCGAACACATAAGCGTTGGCTTCCAACGTGGTTCGTTGACGGGTGCTGTTTTCTTCGATATAGCGAAAGCGTTCGACAAAGTCTGGCACAATGGCTTATTATATAAGCTATACCAACTTAAAGTGCCAGATCGTCTCGTGCTCATCCTGCGAGACTTTTTGTCGAACCGCACCTTCCGATTCCGCATCGAAGGAGCGCTATCCTCCCCCCGCCCCATTCGCGCCGGAGTCCCTCAGGGCTCCGTGCTCGCCCCTCTCATTTTCACGCTTTTCACCAGCGATATCCCCAAGAGTAAAAGGGCTCAGTTGGCTCTGTTCGCAGACGATACGGCCATTTACTACACCGGCGTAAGCCCCGACGCGATATCTCGCACTCTCCAAACCACAGTCAACCAACTCGGTGACTGGTTTAGGAAGTGGAGAATCGAAGTCAATCCCGATAAGAGTCAAGCGGTTCTATTTTCGAAACCGAGACTCAACCCCACCCCCCCCCCCCGTCCGATCACCATGTTCGGCAAGCCTATCCCTTGGGAGAAGCGAGCAAAATACTTGGGTGTCACTCTGGACCACAGACTCTCTTTCGGCGAGCACATAAAGCAGGCGCGTTCGCGCGCCGCTTTCGCTCTCGGTAGACTCCACTTCCTATTGAATGCACGCAGCAAATTGTCACTCAAGTGCAAATTGCGCATTTACACAGCGTGCATTCGTCCCATCATGACCTACGCGAGTGTGGTTTTCGCACACTCGAAACCCCACCACATCCATAGGATGCAGACCCTCCAAAACCGGTTCCTCCGTAGGGCAACCGGCTCCCCTTGGTTCGTTCGGAACGAGATCCTCCATCTCGACCTTAAAATCCCCACTATCCGTCAGTTCATGAAGCGCATTTCCAAGCGCTTCTTCGACTCCGCGGCCTCACATCGCAACCCTCTGGTTGTCGAGGCTGCCAGATATGCCCCCTCCCGCATTAGTCGTACCCGCCGTCCAAGGCATGCCCTGACCGACCCCGATGACCCCATAACCCTCCTCCAGGAGAGCAGTAGGGCCACCAGTACAGTGCACAAACACAGACCGCCATCGTTCCGACCTCGCCGCCGAGGTCCTACGCGACGCCCCCGACGTAATTGTCCCCCCCCCCGACCCTTGCTCGACGACGCGCCAGCCCGCGCCGTAGCTGAGCCTGTAGCTTTAAATTCCCCAGTATAATAATAATATAATTTAGATCCAGCCTGTCCCATCTTGCTGCCCTCCCCTCAGTGACGCCCTAAGCCGAGGTTCGTACCCCACAGGGGGTGCCCTTAGCGTGCGGTCACTTAAATTTAAGTATTGTTCGCCCCTGGCTGGAGGCTTTAAGTTAGTAGCTTAAGGCACCCACAGGTTTGCCCGGTTAAGTAGCCAGGACCTTAGTGGTCAAAACTACGAGCTGCCCAATAGGAAAAAAAAAAAAAAAAAAAAAAAAAAAAAAAGCGAATTGGCTTGCCCGGTTAAGTAGCCAGGACCTTAGTGGTCACAACTACGAGCTGCACAATAGGAAAAAAAAAAAAAAACGAAATGATATTCTGACTTCAGGCGTCGCCCGGTGCACAGGTTGTATTGCTCTCAATTATTGTTACTCTGCCTCTCTGTACATGGTTGCTCTTTTGTGTGAACTAAGCTGTTACTGTATTACTGGGTGTCATGGCTATTTTTGTAAAGTGTTAAATTAATTATTTCTTAAAACTGATTAAGTGTAGTTTCGTGTAAAATTAGTTGATTAAATAATTTATAATAAATCCTAATTTCTTACTATTGAAGAACCTCTTTTATTTTACAATATGTCTGATCCTGTTCCGTCAAATATTTAAAATGTATACAAATAAGTATGTAAATAAATAAACGAAATAATAATATGTGTGTGCCCTGGACTCGCAGCTTAAGAATATGTTCGAGAGCAGCGAGAATCTCAGCACTTTCTGGAATAATATTGATGTTAATATCTCCAATTAAAATTGCATTTTTTTTATTTTAGATGGGTTTGCTCTTGACTCTAGTCTAGGTCAGAGGTGACAGATACAAAGTCGACGATGGAGTGAGCTTAGCCAGAAGAAGCCTGTTCACTCTCACTTTGAAGAGATTTGGGTTGTATGCGGTCGAAAACACAGGCGCAGGTAGAGAATTCCACTCTTTTGCTGTGCGCATTATAAAAGATGTTTGGAAGCGCTTAGTGCGAATTGGAGGAATAGCAATTAGGTAGGGATGGTAACTTGCAGTGCGCTTAGATGTCCAATGGTAGAAGGGGGCCGGTGGAATGAGGTCGTGGAGTTCTTGGGCACACTCACCGAAGTACAATCTGTAGAAAACCGACAAGCAGGCAACCTTACGGCGATGAGCCAAGCTGTGAAGCTTGGCATCCACTAGTTGGTTCATTTTTGAAAGATGACAGGTTCTGTAAGGTGTCGTTTAGAGAGTCTGTGAATTTTTTTATATTTCTAAAAGACGGAGGTCGGTATAAGGCAAGTATCGCTAAATCTGACCCAATTTTAATTAACAATCTATTGCAGTCGAGCATATTAGGTTTCTCGACAGACACATTGAGATGATTTCTTGCATAAACTATCACCCCATCGTTCTGATTGTAGTTTATATTACTTTTATACATATTATATCCCGGAATTAGTGGTATGTTATATTGTTTGGAAAGCCAACCTACGGTTAAGACAATAACGTCACACTTTATGTCTAGACGTTGTAGAAAAATGCTAAAATTGTCGAAATTCTTAAAAATACTGCGAATTTTCTATTTTTTTAACTGCTCTACTGAACAGTAGTCTTTTTGCAGAACTAACATTATTAATAGGGACCATCGATATAATATTACTTTTGTTACCCGGCATTTCTTAATACCGAAAGGTGCCGCAGTGGTTAAATAAATAATGTTTCAGATACTTTACCGTGATTAGCAAGAACGTTTTCATAGGTTGTAACGTATGCTTGATGAGAAATCAATGCAATATGAACTCTTTATCAATACAACTAAAACTCGAAAAGATGTGTCACATATTCTTGTTTTGAATTTTGTACATAAAAAGAATAATTTATGTTTAAAGTACCTTTATGATGTCTTTGTAAGGTTCGCTGATTTTGGACTGAAAGAAGATAAGAGGAACATGGTGATGATGTAGCAAACATCAGTTAAAGCTTCTTCTTTGTAAGAGGGGTCAGGTAATTCAGAGTACAGACCGTTTTGTTCATTTAGACAAACCTTTAATTTCATGTGTTTTCTTAATATTTTTTATTTTTAAGTAAAACTACAATTAAATACAGGTAGAACCATTTATTAAATTCATCAGGTGAACTTAAAAGGCCTATTCGAAAAGGTTGTAAGTGTCACACAGGTTCTTTATTTCAAATTCAGATTTTATGTCGATGTCTAAGTATCGGTTAACGATGGCCGGACACTCCAAATCATTTAAAACATAAGAAAGCGGTGTGCGCAGCTGGTGTACAGCGACCAGTCTTTGCGAGTGTTGTTGCAGCGCTTGTGGCGCTGTGGTCACATTAAACGCGGCCCGAAGCAGCACCAACTGCGATCGCAGTGCGCGCACTTGCACCACGTAGCCGCGCGTGCACTTGAGGCGTGCCAAAGCAGCTTCTATAAGCCCACGGGTGTACTGCGCTGAGTGTTGCATACGTCCCAATAGTATTCTGACACTGGCGTCCACTTTCTGAGACCAAGTGGCGGCATTCTGCAGTGCATCGTCCAAACCAACTATATCTTCACCAACTATAAGCTTGGAAATGTGACGAATAACGGCATCCTGAAGCTGCTCCTCTGTCTTAAAATCGCGTAGTTGTTCCTCGATATTTCTTTGGAGCTCATCAGGCGAACATCCGACACAAAACACTGTTCCAGTTAAACCTGCAATAATAGGATATTTATGAAAACCCTGATCCTGTTGGCATAGGTATCAGCAAAAAAAAAAATGTGGAGAAATGTACCTTGATCTTCGAGTATTGCGGCAAGTTCAAGAGCCACAGGTACCCCACTCTCGTATCCCAGCAAGTAGAAGTTATTTTGAACCCTGGTTTTGTTTATGAGGATCTGCCAACAATGAAATAACTTGCTTAAGTATCAGCAACCTGTTTTTATGTACAGTCGCCAGCACGTCAACGTAAACCTTATACATATCTATAACTACGACGCGCCATGGATTGTTAGAAATAAAGTAACATTGGAACGATTGGCCGAGTTTTCAACGTTTCTAAAATTGCCTAATTGTTGCACATACTAATAATTAACAGCTAATTATCATGTCTCACTAGAAATAAGCCACACCCACGCGCCCCTGCGCGCCCGCCACCGCTCCCGAATTTTCCCGACCCTTCACGAAATTAAACGAAAGTCACTCATCACATCGTTCGTTTATCCATTACGTCAGTCATTAAAAATTAGTTAAGTCGTGCTGTGCGTGTTATTAAATTTTATCTGTAACTTTATTTTATTAATATTACCTACTAAATAATGGCGCCTCAGCTCACGCAAATCCAAAGAGAGCGCATCATAGCGCTTCGATTGAGTGGATATAGAGTAGATATATGGATTGAGCCGGGTGATAGATATTTGTCGGCAGACGGGCATAACGGTGAGTATTTTTTTATTTTTATTAAAATAAACAAAGGCTAATATTGAAAGTGTCAATGGTGTTTTTCTATGGAATTTTCGAAATAATTTAACAGAAAGGTATCTTGTTTGTGTTCTTTCAAAATGACTTCCCGATATTGTAAGATTTTGACGCTGCGCGCTGTTCCAAGTAGTGTAGCCGTGAAAGCTTAAATTCAGAGTTATACTTAAGTAAACAGAACTCGATGAACTATTAATTCAAATTGAGTATCCATTTGAAATTTTAACAAACCTTTTTTACAGTTTATTTAACCGATTTTGACTTCTATTCCGTAGGCATAAGGATGGCATTAAAAGCAAAAGCGTTTATACAATACCAACTATTTGTTGCAGCTGCCATTTGTCATGCAACTAACGCAATAGACGTCAAAATCGGTTGAACCGACTGTAAAAAAGGTTTATTTAAATTTCTAATCTTATTTCAAATGGATTATAGTCATGAAACATTCTAAACAAAAGTTAATCCAGTAGGTAGTGATCGGATTTTAAAGTAAATACCTATGCACTTTCTTTTTGTCTGTTGAAATATTGCTGGGACAAGCGTGTTCTCGTGCCTCTTTCCGAGAGGAGGCTCTTGGAAAGAGGCACGAGAACACGCGGGCCCAGTTTAGCTAGAATCTAGTTACCACGCTATCGCATTGCATTGGGTGTAACCCTGTAATGGAAGCGATGTTTGTGTGTAAATAGAATTTAATAATATAAGCCATTATTGTAGGGAATTATATAAGTATTTATACATCTTTGCCTATAGTAATTGAGTCCTAATGTAATATTAGTTAGGATAGGATAAAGTGCACCAATTTGGAAGTAAATACCTAGGTACACATACTCAGATTATTTAGATTCAAGTCAAATGAAAATTCATGGTCGCCAGGGTATTTTTGTCATGCTATTGTATTTTTTTTCAAGATAAAACTAAAATCGATTATGTCTCAGAAAGTGCACGATTGTGGCACCATGTGTCTTTGGGCAAAATGTGGTACTTAGTAGATAGATATCAATTATAGAAATGACTATACGAAGCAAGGCGAAACTCAGGCCGTGGAGGACTTTAAGTGTCCATTTCCATACTAAGAAAAAACTTTTTTCCAAAAAAAACCACCGACTTCAAAAAAAAAACACTACAAAGTGAAAAATAACTTTAATTTCGGAAGTCGGTGTCTTTGTATCTGTATTTTTTTTTGCCACCGCCTTCCGAAATTAAAGTCGGAGAAATCGGTGAACATACATTTAAAAAAAAAAAAAAACTACTTTCAATCGAACATATAACCTCCTCCTTTTGGAAGTCGGTTAAAACAGTGTTCATCGACTTTCTCCTAAAGTATGATTCTGATTAGAAAAATTCTAAGAACAATATGTGTAAGTGTTTGATAAAGGAATAGGATAGCATTTTATTTTATTTTAAATATCTATTTTGGTGCCTATGTCCAACCTCTTGTATGGGGACGATCCACTGTACTCCGTATCTATTATACGGGCCCCGACGGCATATTTATTTACTTAAAAAAACGTCACCGTCTTTTTTGCAAAGACTCCATGTTCTTTTCTGAACCCCTGGCAACGTGTTACATGCTACATTTCATAATGATTCGTAACAAACAAAGAAACTCATTCTCATTCATCTTCTCATTTATAAAATATTTAGGATGTAACGAAGTAACGATAATATAGATTGGAATTTTATTTGAAAATTCATATCCTTTGAAATCGTATCTAATTACTAGCGCAATAAGGTTTGCAACTTGCATGTACAACCAACTTCGGTAGCTACAGTTAATCCCGTTACTAAGTTCAACCTTATTAGTTTAGTAATAAGATCGTGTCGCGGCCGAAACGGCGGACTGACAAGAAGTTTGTAAGTATAATTAATTGGCTAAATTTCACTCACGTCCGTAATGGGGTAAGTATCCATATTAAAGCCGATTGTGTTTTGGGTATTCAGCATTAAATTTCGAAAAAATACTTAGAATATATGAACAAGGAACGCACGAAAACAGGTGACCGCCATCGCCAGTCCGCCAGTAAGTAGGTAACTAAACCCGTAAAAGGTAATTAAAACCTGCTTGCAATTTAAAAAAAATGATTGTCTCACACCAGACTTTATCTACCTGTCAACTTAACAATATTAATCGAGAGCGTGAAATTTCGCTAATTAATTGTGTAACGGACAACGGTGTAAAGGTACCGTACCTACCTGTTTAAATGTAATATGAGTAGGTAATAATACCTTCTTTATACTTGACGTAATTTTCCAACAAATATGTAAAATTTAAGGATTATGTGAAAGAACATTTAAATAATAAAAAAATGATTATAAGCTTTCATAGGCATTTTAGACACTGCGCGGGCCGCCTGTTTTTATTACCTTGTCATTATTTAGATTCAATTGAAGTATTCAACCTGTTGCGCTATTTCTTATCGCATAGTATCTTATTCTACACCACGATGCATATACGCACATACCCTCACGTACGCACTGCAGCACGAAACATAACGAATAAGAACTGAGAAAAAACTATATATCTCTTTCGCACGATTCTCGCTGTTGTTGCTCATAACGCGTTCAAGGTCAAAGTGGGGTCTTCAAAAAAACGACCCGCCAATTTTTTGTTTGATATTAATCGATTGTTTCACAGGTAATCTGTTGAACACTCAGAACAATAAGTTCTAAAGAATAGAAGGAAGGCTAAAATAAAAATTCAGTAACTGTCTTTAGTCTCATTCTATCTTATGGCAAGAAAAAGGATGTTAGAATGAGATCAATGATTCGCACTTTGTTTTACTTTTTTGGCTTGTCACAAGATGATCTGTCATTTTGGTTATATTGGTTTTATTCTAACCCGCCCAAATTAGGTAGTACTTTGCTTCAGAGTGTGACAGTTCGGTCATTGAACAATTTGATTTGTTCACGTGTTCATTGTTCATGAGTTTGTAGTAAACTCCCATGGTTGCATGATATTTTTATAATAATTCTGTTGTTAGATTGCACGGCTTCTTTGTACATAATGAGTGTGCGGACTCTGTGGTATAATGTCTTGTGTGGTTGGGGGCTGCAAGTCCCATTCTTTACGAAAAGAAAATAACCAGCAACTATTGACTTTCCATCGGTAAGTTTTTGTCAAATTATTTGTCTAATGCGAGCTGATAACCGATTAGAAATATAAAACGCGGTTTGCTGAATCACTTTGTACTGGAAAGCATTCGTAATAACTATTTCAATAGAAATTTTAGCGACTATTCGGAAATTTCTTTGAGGTTATCATAAATATGCATAGTGACGTAAATAATATTGTCGATACTTTTATTTTACAGATTCCCTAAAGACGATGTGAAAAAAAGAAATGGATAAATCGCATTGGTAGAAGAAATTGAACTCCAAAAAAAGCATATTCACATTTGCTCCAAGCATTTTTTTTGGATTAATTTATGTTTACAATGAAACTGCAAAATGGAGACGACTTCGATATTTAAAGATATTAATATCATGACGGTACCTTGTCAATATATCTAAGATAATATCATATACGTAAAGAAAAATCTTTAAAAAAAAAACTAAAAATCTTTTTAGTAAAAGAGGTGACTCAAACTCAAACTCAAACTCAAACTCAAAGCATTTATTTCAAATAAACCAATTACAGGCACTTTTGAATTGTCAAAGGGTCAGTCAGTCAGAAAAATGAAGCTAGTTGCCCATTCCAAAGCGTAGTAGGTACCTATGGAGAAGAACGGGCAAGAAACTCCATGGACACTCTTTTAAATCAATATATAGTTACAAAAAACAAATTGTTTACATCATTCATGTTCAAATTAAAAATGTGAGAACGATGTAGAAAGACGTGCACGTTTAAAGTATCCGTAATAAAAAAGATAAAAAAACAATTCAAAAATTTAAATTAATATAAGCCGTGGCAGCCAAGAGTTGACCAGTCCCTACTGACGGCGCCCGTTCACGAACATGACGCATGGATCAGCACCATTCAGCTCAACCATTTTGAAGGGAACTTAATGATCCAACACACACGCCACCACCAGCGAAACATTTGAGTGAGCATGACATACTCTCAGCCGCCAGGGCACATTCAAGTCAACGAAAGACGAGCCTAGTAAATGGTGGCTTTATAGTAGGTACATAGTGCTCACACATGTGCTATGCAATTATACATTGTTAAGAAATTGAATTTATACAATGCAAAGATGTTGTTGTTTTTACAATCTTCAGCAGTTCCAACAATATTTTCGAATGTTAATCAATTAATTTATGCCCCCCTGTGGAGCAGGACCAGCGTTGAGCCAAGCATCTTTGTCAGCGATGTAATCCCCCAACTTATAATATGCTTGGCTGCATAGTGTGCGTTTTATACGAGATTTAAATTTTGTTTCATTCAGTTGGAGTATGTGGGGAGGTATTTTATTATAACATTTTAAACAGTACCCCATGAAGGATGAGTCTACTTTAGCCAGTCTGAAACCTGGTTGAACTAATTGGTCCCTATTTCTAGTCATATAGTTATGTCTTTCACCTCTTTTACTGAAAAGATTTAAATTTTTTCTTACGTACATGATGTTTTCATAGATATATTGACAAGGTACCGTCATGATGTTAATATCTTTAAACAGTTCCCTTAGAGAATCGCGCCTGCGGAGGCAATATATTGCTCTGATGGCTCTTTTCTGCAGAATAAAAATAGACTCGATATCTGCAGCCCGTCCCCATAGTAAAATACCGTAAGACATGATACTATGAAAGTAACTGAAATAGACTAGCCTCGCGGTATCTACATTAGTAAATTGACGGATTTTTCTCACAGCATATGCTGCTGAACTTAGCCGTCCTGCAAGAGATGTTAAATGAGGACCCCATTGCAGCCTTGAGTCGAGCGTGATCCCCAGGAAAACAGTTTTATCGACGAATTCTAGTTTCTCTTTATTCAATACTATGTCACAATCATTACCTTTAACACTCGGTAAAGCAAATCTTATGCATTTAGTTTTATTCCCATTTAATACTAAATTATTAGCAGTGAACCAATCATGTACCTGCAGTAGGGCGTTATTTACGTCGTCAAGATTTGATGCACGTCTATTTATCTTAAAAATTAAGGAAGTATCGTCAGCAAATAACACCATTTGTGGTTGGTTTTTTAATAAGTGAGAGACACAATTAGTTCAATCAGGTTTCAGGCTGGCTAAACTAGACTCATCTTTCATGGAGTACTGTTTTAATGTTACAATAAAATACCTCCCCATATACTTTAACTGAATAAAACGAAATTTAAATCTTGTATAAAACGCACACTATGCAGACAAGCATATTATAAGTTGGGGGATTACATCGTTAATAAAAATGCTTGGCTCAATTTGGTCCTGCTCCACAAGGGCGCATAAACTAATTGAGTAGCATTTGAAACTACTGTTGAAGCTGCTGAAGATTGTAAAAACTATCTTTGCATTGTATAAATTCAAGCTCTCAGTATTGTATAATTGTATAGCACATGACTGTGTGAGCGCTGTATGTACCTAATATAAAGTTACCATTTAATAGGTTCGTCTTTCATTGACTTGAATGTGCCCTTACAATATACAAAGCTCAAGCTATATCTGATTGGAAATTATTATTGTTATTCCAAACATGATTTTATATCTACTACATATAGTTGTTATTTTTTTTAATTTACAGACTTACAAGTTATAGTTAATGTACGTCTGCATATATGAACCTCGACTGACTCGACCTATTCTACTTAAAATGTCGTCCATTACATTTGAACCTTAGAGCTTAAGCTGTCCTGCCAGGGTCACGGATTGTTCGAAAGAGCTACCGTGGCCCTGGCGCACAGGCAACTGAAGGAACACGGGTGGGCTTTAGTCAGTAAGAGTCTGACATGCCCTTCCGCTCCGCCCAGAGCGGGAGAGGTCATTTGATGATTACCAACCCAAAAAAAAACAGCTTAAGCTGTAACAAATAGTCGAATTCTAAAATAGATTTAGTTTTCCCGTAAAAATTGTTGATTTATTTGAAGTTGAATAATTTCCCTGTGCTCATTCATTCACGATTTTTGCTATAATTTATATATTTCAAGAAAGTTTAATATATCCCATCACAGACATTCATTTTGGCAATTAATGCAAGTTATCGATAAATTTATCGACGTTGAAAGTGCATGAGTCACATCATTAGTCAGAACGAAATTAGTGACAACCTACAAAATGTCGAAATGTCTTTTGTGCGCGTGTCCTTCTCTAACATATCAGCAGCTTCCATAAGTCAAAGTGAACCAAATATATTGAGTTCACTTGCTATTTTAGCCTTCCTTCTATGCTTTAGTTATTGTTCTGAGGTTGAACACATGTTTGCTTTTTATTTATTATTTTGAGGGTCGATATGATGATTGACGTCTTGTTTGTCGTAAATCTTATTGCACTTATTTAAGTAAAATTACTTCAAAGTAATTTAATAAACTACTGTAAAAATTCTCATAAAAAAGTTTAAGAAAAAAAACACGTATTCATTGTTTTTGCTGTGTAGAACAAACAGGCACTACCTATTTAATTATTTATTAAAAAATAAAAATGCATTGCAATTATTCGAAATGATAGCAAGTCGGAGACTTTCTAATAGTAATATAAGCCACTTATTATCAAAAAAATAAATAAATATATAAACATATAGTTCGTTCGCGTGAATGCAGTGTTATCAGTAACTGCAAGATAAAGGTGTATTAACACTGGTGTTAAATTCAAACAAATTATATTTTAAAAGATTAAGTTTAATGAATTTATAAAAATACACTTAAAAAGATTTGATTGGTTCGGGGGCGGGGCTAGGCCGACGGATAATGATGACTCACTGCTTTCTTAACGCGAATGTACTCTAGTATTAAAGACGAATTAATTTTATCTCTCATACAGATCCATCTAGCGGTAACTAAGGAACGAGCTATCGGTTTCATAGTTATTGAATGGTTCGTAGCGTATTCAGTAACGCAGTGACAGTTAACCGACGTTTATCTTATGCATAACTTTATTGAATTTAATTAAATAAGACGAAAAAAAAAAAATACTTTGTTGAAGCTAATGATAATTTATCTGGGAACTTCAGAAACCGGGCATTTGATATTTACAAACTGATGGCAAACGTAACTGAAGTCAAGACAAAATTAATTAATTGCATCCTACGGGTCCTTTATCATTAATAATAATTTGCTTCAACATACGGAATCTACTGCTGATCCCTCAGAATTTTAACTATATCATATGAATAACGATGATTGCATACATAATAGGAGTATGTTTTACCTGAGCATATTTCTGGGCAGTTTGCAGCACGGTCTCCGTGGGGCGGTCGAATCCCGGCTGCAGCACCAGCGCCGGCAGCTTGAGGCGCTCGCACAGCACGCGGAACCTTTCGTGGTGACCTTCCATACCCGGCACTATGCACAGGTATCTCTTGTTCACGTCAAACTCGTTATTGGACTGTGGAATTACGAAATAATGTACTGTAATAGATAGAGGCTTAACGAATCTAATGTTGAGATACCCATTGTTTTAATTTTTTCATGGTATCCGCCTCCATTGACGACACCTAAATGTACTGGCTTTTTTCTACACCGGCAAGAGATATGACATTGATAAAAAGAAGAATAAGTTAGTAATAACTCATAATAAGGTTTGTTTACTCTGTACTCACCATCATGATGTCTTTATTAAGTGTCGATACTACGACGAGGTCAAGTGTGGCGAGTAGCTCGTCAGAACTAACGTTGGAAAAGAATGTCGCTAACCCAGTAATATTTTCTGGGACTACATTATCAGATGCAGACTCCATCAGCTCATTTATTCTAAAATAAAATCAAAACTAATAGACTAGATCGGAAAAATATAGAAAGTGGTGGGACTATATAAAGAAAGAGAAGTTTTGAGTAAGAACAAGGCTATGTGAGTAGCGGAAGACTAAACAAACGATGGACGGATTTTGGATTTGGATGGTTGGTAGAAAAAGGATGGCTCATGAGATGAATGCTAATTGAGGTGTTCAGAGGAAGAAATGCTGCGCAGACCGCAAATAAATATATGGGATAAAGGAAAAAATAACGAGTAAGACTATAATTACATCAACATATAGATAGCTCGATGATTGAAAATGTATAATTAAAAATATGTTCCTTATTGAAGTTTTTGTGATAAACTTACCCGTTTACAGTCAACAGCGGTATTATGTCTTCCTCCAAAGATATATTATACGCAATATTCAAGAAGGCACTAATTATTGGTATTTTTTCATCTGCCATTCCTAACTCTTGCAAAGTAGTGTCATGGTTTGCGTTTTGTGGAATGCTTATTCCTGAAAGATAATTTGTATTAGAAGCTGCGGCTTTGTTATTAAGCTATTGTTAGGCTACAACTTCATATGCCTACATAAGACATATTGATGACAAGGTACGAAGTCATGGCGTATGACTGCCTCGATGGTTTTGCGGTCGTAAGTGCGCCGTTGAGCATCGGGTCCAATCCCCAGATCCAGCAACGTATTATTGTTTTTTTTTTTCTGGAGTTTGGATTTGTACCCGGTTCATAACAACAGGTTCACTCTCTATAACATGCTTCTATTATTAAAAAAAAAACGGGTGACTTGTGAGTGTACTTAACATAACCTGACCCTGGTATACAAGCTTGTTGTTAGAATATTAATTGAATTGGTTTTATTACCGGCCAATGCAATGAGTTTTTGTAACAGTGAGGGTGGTTTTGCCTGCGCAGGCTTCGCTAGCAGTACGGCAGACGTACTACGCAGCGCTCGCTCCGTGGCCTCTGACAAGTCGCGAGGACTTAGCTTGTTCTGTACCAAGAAAACATACATTGTGTTAAGATACAAAAGATTTACTTTGTGCCAAAAAAACATTAATTGTGTAATACAACAGGTAACTTGGTAATAACCATATTCATTTGTTTAGCAGATAATGACATGTGTAGGACAGATTGCAGTCACCATTAATAAATAAAGCGTACGTAGGTGTTGCAAACGCCTTGCCTGTAAAAAACTTTTAAGAAGACTTTTATATTTTTTATTTGAATGTTATTCTTTTTTTTTGCTTCTATGTGTCAAAATGTTTGGTTGTGTTTGCAATTTATATTATATTTTCCACTAAAATCCTTATATCACCGTTAGTTCTTAGTTCTATTTTATTTCAATTTTATTCTACCAAGCATTAATTCATACAGTCCATTTTTTATTGCCTTCCGTAGGTACTAAATTGCAAGACACCACTTTTTGTCTAATAATGAACTGCTGTAAGATTGTATGGTTACATTGTAGAACTCGATGTCATAAAATTTTATTAAGATAAAAAACTAAGTAGTGGTGGACTTCATTCAAAAAGTAACTACATGTTAAAAGACTGAATCATTACAAATGACCTCTTACTTCGCTTAAACCCGTCAGATCCAAACTTGTAGCTGTAAAACCACACTTTGCTCTTGCTAAACATATGTCCTTGCCCAAAGAACTGACTGTAGAGACCACTGCAAAGTACCTGTGATACAATCAAATTATTAAAATGTAAGCATTTAATGGTTATCAAACTTAAATAGAAACTGGCTGCATATCGCATGTCGGAGGAGCTCAGGCTAAAACAAACAGTTGGTACCAAACAGCAGCATATGTAAAGGGGCTAGTGGAATGAACTCGACTTTCGTCTTCAAGATTGAGCAGAATCAGCAGTCGGTCATCATCATCATCCGCGATCATCTGCCGCGTATGCTTGCGATGTTCTTTACTATATGTCTGAATCACTCGTACCTGCCCATACACCTTATAAAAACGACTGTTGTACCGATCGTTAAAAACAAAACTGGCGATTTGTCCGAAAAGAATGACTACCAACCTATTTCCTTAGCAACAGTGTTGGCTGAGGTGTTGGACAGTGTGCTTGAATCAAAACTTGACAAACGCTTTAACATTCATGACGTTCAGTTCAGTTTTCGCGGTGGACTTTCTACTGAAAGCGCAATTCTGAGTCTCAAGTACACTGTTCATTACGATATCCTGTCAGTTCACCAAAATATCATTTACAAATTTTTACTTGACAAGCAACAATTGGCAAAAACATAATTGGTCATTTCATCAGTATACACCAACAAGTTTGCCAAATAATTCACTTAAGAATATAATTATCCGATAAACTTGTTTTTCGTATTCTTTGACAAACCATTAATTTTTTTTTCATTTTGTCTCATAAAACAACCTTTGAAATAAAAACGTTTTACATATTGACTTATTATTAGGCAATTTCCTAAAAATGCAACACATTAAATAGGCAAAAAATAGGATTTAAGTTAGTTAGTCATTTAATATAGTACCTAGTGTAAATAATTGTGTTAAATTTTGTATAAGTTTCTATTTTTTTATTATCTTAATTGCAAGTGGCTTGCTAAAGATTTCAATAATTTAATTTCCGAATAATTTTCTTTTTGCATCCAATATTCTCGCGATGCGTTCATCTTTCGAGAAATAATTATTTCTTTTTCTTTTTTTTCAAGAGGAACGCCTGGCATTTTTTGTTCAATCACATTGGCATTGCTTATTGTTTCTTAAATTAGTTCTTTGATTAAACATATAGGCCCGATATGTTTTCTATAAGCACTTTATACGCCAGAAACGACTTGCGCTAATAGAAAAGAAGAGATTATTTTTAGTAGGGTACTCGGAACTGAACTAGTTAGATTATGGTTATGTTAGGTTAGGTTAAAACTCGCTCGCTTGGCACGCACGAGCAGTGCCGCGGCAGCGGCCGGCGAGTGCCAGAAACAAATAGATTATATAGAAAAAAAATACTTTAGTACCTAAGTTTATAGATTGTAAATAATTACACACACATAACATCACGCCTGTATTCCCAGAAGGGTGAGGCAGAGGTGTACTTATAGTACACCCACAATAAATAAAAATAATAAAATAAATAGTAATAATAAATAAAAATAATAAATAAATAGTAACCAAATAATTAGTTGACCTAAATGGAAATTGTAACCATGTTTTGCAAACTCTTGGCACAATATCAGTTATTTTCTGCTCCATATTCCATAATCATTTCAAATATTATGTAACTGGTTTAGAAAATGTAACATAAAATGAACTTTAGTATAAACTTAATTTCTCCAAAAGAATCGAAATATTAAATGAAAAATGTTTAGATGATTAAATATCCTCCGAAACATTTGTAAAGAGATGCATTTGCCAAATAAATGGTTGTAAAGTGAGTGTTTATAAAATAAAACATTTGTGGAATAAGTTATTTGTGAAATAAAATACTATACAAAACGTTGGTTGCAAAATAAAAAATTGTCAATGGTGTTTTGGTGAAGCATTAGTAGTAAACCGTTCAATACTATACGGAAACAAGTACACCTGTGTTTGCATGCTTTCTTGATTGCTCTCCAAAGCATTTATTTTTATTTTTATGGGAGAATCTCAAGAGGACTGGCATGCCTACTCAGGTGCAACGGATTTTTAATTTCTAGTACCAAAACCAGATAAATTACGTTAGATGGGCGAACAGCTTCTCCGACGCGTACAGGTTGGAGTGCGGGGTGAGACAAGTTGGTTTGAGTTCTCCCAAGCTGTTCAACTTGTACATGAATGAACTTATAGTTGGGCTCAGCAGCACACGAGTAGGATGCTGGGTCGACAATGTATGTATGAACAACTTTAGTTATGCGGACGACATGGTGCTGCTAACCCCAGCTGTAGGCGCAATCATGGTATAATAATAATAATAATATAATGGCAACACCGCCGTGTCAACAAAACGTCTCGTTTTCAATTTTATTTCATAATATCAACAAAAAAAGTAATTTTAACTCATATTTGCAATAGTTTACCATTAACCAAATCTAAAACCAGTAAATCACTTTTAAACCTTTTGATTACATACATAATACGAGTACCAGAATGTAAATAAATTTTAACAAAAACTGCCGAATCGGAGGTGACATGACAGATGTCACCTCCGATAAAACAAACAAAATAAGAAAATGAAGACAATATGTTGACAAGATCAGCCGCACGTCGAGCACGCCCACCACCTCCGGACTCGTCGCTCAGCTCCGCCTCGCTGCCGCCGGTATCCAGCCCCACTGTGAGCGCTGTGACGACACCGGCCGCGGTAGTTGCGTCGAGCTCGAGCGACGAGTATTTCTCCCCGCCCACGACGCCACCACCTGTTCGTCGACGTGGAGGACACCGGCCGCCGGACGGTTTAGGACCTCGAGGCCCACCGGCCTCTGATAGGGTCCCAGCTCCCGGCGGAAGTGTGCAGCGCATGAGATGGACGCGATCCATCAACGAAAACGTCATGCGCTCATACTATGGGGCTACAGAGGGGGGAAACAATCTGACCGCGTACCGTGTTCGGATGCTCTCTCTTTTTCAGGTGCTTGAGCCAGCTGTCAACGTGTCGGCACAACGACTGTCGGATCAGGTGCGGGTCATCCAACGTAATCATATGTTGGATGACACTGTACTTGATCGCCTGCGAAATGAAATGCAGAGTAGTCATGTCATCGCCCCCCCGTCGCAGACTGTGGTAGTACTACCACAGTCTAACACAAGTCAAGCAGACGAGGAGAGTGATGATAGGGCTACAAACGTAAGTACCCAGTGCAATGATGAATTGAGGAGTGCTTTGGAGGATGCGATTCGAGAATATCGGTTCATATCGCCCGAACTTAGACCACGGTTACCTCGTTTACCCATGCATAACAAAAATAGGGTGCTGGTGGCGGCACTGGATGCGCAGTTGTCAAATTATTTTGATGACTGCGTAGACCTCACCGATACACATTCGATTCTGTACTGCGCGGCTGTAGCGGCATGTCGTGTAGCTCACGTCAAATTTGCTAATGATTCTAGAGCTACACGACCGAAACCAGCCGTACCAGCTTGGCAGTGCAGAATTGAGCGCCGTATTGGTGAGGCCAGAGCACTCATCGGCAAACTAATCTGCTTCAGGGAGGGCAATACTCGCCCTAGAGTGATGCGCTTTGTGAGACGCGCGTTCGCAGGGACTAATATCAGCCCTCAGGACTACATGTCCTGTGTCACAGAGCGCATCGACTTCCTGAAGCAGAAAGTGTATGCATGGGCGAACCGTATTCGTAGGTATAAGCGGCGAGTGGAGCGGTACACTCAGAATCGCACCTTCCAGCGCGATGAAAGGTGGGTTTATAGGGGTTGGGAGCGACCAGATCAAGGTGTGGCTGACACGTGCCTACCAGATGATGATGCCATGTGTTCTTTCTGGCGCAATATCTGGTCGGTGCCTGTCAGTCACACCGAAGGTGATTGGACTCGGGAAGTCGAGCGAGCCTGTGATCCAATACCAGAAATGGGGGCTATTACCATCTGCCCCCAAGATGTAACTCGTGCAGTCCGCCCGCTGCCTAACTGGAAGTCTCCAGGGCCGGACGGACTGCACAACTTCTGGATCAAATGGTTTGGTGGATCGCACGCTCGCTTGGCTGCTCAGTACCAGGTTGCTTTAGAATCTGGTTCGCTACCCCAATTCCTAACAACAGGAGTTACCCACCTGCTCCATAAATCAGGTAGCACTGCGGAACCCAAAAATTATAGGCCGATCGCGTGTTTACCGACGGTCTATAAAGTTCTTACATCCATTTTGAGAGATAAAATTAACAAACATATAGACACCAACTACATCATGTCTCCTTCTCAAAATGGATGCAGGAACGGGTCCCGTGGTACTAAGCAGCTACTCCTCATTGATATGGCCATTAGCCAACAGGTTCGTCGTTCCCGAAAGGATCTGTCGACATGTTGGATAGATTACAAGAAAGCCTATGACTCGGTGCCACATACATGGCTCATGAGGGTGCTGGAGTTGTATAAAGTAGAGGCAACTCTGCGCACCTTCCTGATGTCGTGTATGGGGCAATGGAGGACGGTCCTTCACTATCCAGCATGTCGAAATACCCAAAGGAATAGCGAGCCGATAAGGATCGAGCGAGGCATATTTCAGGGTGATAGTTTGAGTCCGCTTTGGTTCTGCTTAGCCTTGAATCCTCTAAGCACACTCTTGGAGGATTCAGGTCTAGGCTATCGGCTGAGGAGAGGTGGTCAGGTTATATCTCACCTCCTCTACATGGATGACCTAAAACTTTTTGCACCCAACAATTCGCAACTGATGGATCTACTGAAAGTAACTGAAACTTTCAGTAGCGCCATCAGGATGGAATTTGGTGTGGACAAATGTGCGGTCATGCATGTAAAGCGAGGGGAGATTGTGGAATCCGTCGGAACCCAACTCTCGGATTCCATAAACCTTAGAGCCCTCTCCGCATCCGAAACCTATAAGTATTTGGGTATGTCGGAAGCGTTGGGCATCAATGGTACTGACATGAAGCAGTCGTTAAAGGATCGCTTCTTTGGCCGCCTGAAAAAAGTATTTAATAGTCTTTTATCAGGTGGAAACAAGGTGCGCGCCTTTAACGGTTGGGTCATGCCGGTTTTGATGTACTCTTTCGGCATACTCAAATGGACTCAGACCGAACTCGACGCCCTGGATAGGAAGGTCCGTACACTGCTGACTGCAAATCGAATGCATCACCCACGATCATCGGTAATGAGGCTGTATATCCCGCGAAAGTGTGGAGGTCGAGGCTTTTTAAATGCTAAGACCCTCCACAATCGCGAGATATGCAGTCTCAGGGAATATTTCTTAGAAGCCGACGTGGGGATGCATCGAGATGTGGTCACAGTGGACAAGGGCCTCACCCCGCTCTCCTTAGCTAAAGAGAACTGGCGCAAGCCAGTAGTGCTTGACACTAATGATCGCATGGAAGTATGGCAGAGTAAGGAGCTTCACGGACGCTTTTTCCGGGCCCTACATGGGCCCGATGTAGACCAACTAGCGTCCGTAGCCTGGCTGCGTTTCGGTGACCTCTTTGGAGAAACCGAAGGTTTTGTCTGTGCAATTATGGACGAAGTTATGATGACAAACAATTACCGGAGATTTATTGTGAAAGACGGCACGGTTGACATCTGTCGGGCATGCCACCGTCCGGGTGAATCAATCAGACATATTATCTCCGGTTGTTCTCGTCTAGCTAACGAAGAGTACTTGCATAGACACAACCTTGTAGCCAGGATTATCCATCAGCAACTTGCTCTGAAATACAGCCTTGTAGAATCGGAAGTGCCGTACTACAGGTATGTGCCCGACCCAGTTCTCGAAAATGGACATATCACATTGTACTGGGATCGATCCATCATCACTGACAGGACTATTGTTGCCAATAAGCCTGATATAGTGATGGTGGATCGATTAGAGCGGCGCGCAATGATTGTTGACATAACGGTCCCGCATGACGGGAACCTCGTGAAAGCCGAGAAAGATAAACAAATCAAGTATCTAGACTTGGCTCGCGAGGTTGTCGACATGTGGGATGTGGACTCAGCGATCATTGTGCCGATAGTCGTGACAGCCAATGGCTTAATAGCCAAGAGCCTCGACCAACACCTGAGGAGGCTCTCGTTGGGCAGTTGGATCAAGGGCTTGATTCAGAAAGCGGTACTTCTGGACACGGCTCGCATTGTTAGGAGGTTCCTCTCTCTGGAGCCCTGACCGCCGGTAGCTTGGACCCTGTTCCCGATACCGGTGGGCTACTATTTTTTATATTTTTAAATGTTTTTATAATTTTTATATTCTATTATTTAAAAATGTAATTTATATGTAAATAATGAAATAAAGGAGATAATAATATAATTTATTCAGACAACCATTGATCCATTTAAATTTGAATATACATTTAAAATGTTAGTATTAACTTAAAAGCTATGTTAGTACCTAATAACTAAGAGAGACTTAGTCCTCTGGGTGAGGCTCCACACCAGTGGGCTGTCTAACTTATTGCCTATGACAATCAGGATGCTGTTACTGCTCCCTCGCAATCTGCTTAGCAGTGAGGCTATCTTTTTGCGCCAGGTGGCATCAAAGCCGACTCAGTGAACATTGTTGACGCGGTGCATAATAATATACTTCGCCAGGTATAGCATTCCGGTCACGGGAGTGACACAAGCCTACGTCATCACCACTGTGTTACCAGTAGTGTGTAATAATAACTCCCCAATGGCCTTTATTACCTGTGTGTATATAATTGTAAGAAGAGTGAGTACATGGTCTTCAAGGTCTTCGGTAAGTGTCCGTCAAATGTACCTACGATTAAGCTGAATGGTACTGAACTGAAGCGGGTGCAACAGTTCAAATACCTTGGACATTACGTTACTGCGTTATTACGTTACTTAACGACCAATTTGTCATAGAAAGGGAACGTAACGCATTGGCGGTCAAAAGTAATATGCTGGCCAGCAGGTTTGCGCGTTGTAGTGACCAAGTTAAAGTCACACTATTAAGAGCCTACTGTTAGACTTTCTACGCGTGCAGCCTGTGGCTCAGGTATACGCAAAGGACGATCAGTGCCCTACGTGTCCAGTATAACAATGGATTTAGGATGTTGTTAGGGCTGCCCCGCTTTTGTAGTGCCTCCGGTATGTTTGCGGAGGCTAGAGTAGACGGCTTTCATGCCATCGTGGGCAAGCGGCTTGCGTCGTTATTAAACAGAGTTTGAAGTAGCACTAACAGCATCCTTCAGGTCTTTGCGGATAAACAGGACTCAAATATCCTGAAAACATTTATTCATGTTCAAATTTTGTAACCCTACTTGTTATTATTATAGGCATGGTCTGAAATAAAGTTTCATTATTATTAAAGGTTCATCATAGTGACGATCAACAGTGTAAAGTATATAAAATGAATATTGAAATATACTAACTTTAGTTCAGGACATAACGATCTTGAAGCTACATCTAAAGAATTTAGAAGTATTGTCAGTTCTTCTTTATGTTTATCATTCGAGACTTTTGTTATAGCTACATAAATGCCTTCAATAGTTCCAAGACTGTTAGCATCGTTAATTACGCCAGAAATACGATTTTTGACATCATTTTTTTTTTCTAGAATTACCACTTTGAGGCCAATATTTCGCCAAGACCTAAAGAAAAAAAACAGAAAATAATTGTTCAGTTCCGAATGACTTTGATCCTATTGGTTGTGGCAGATGTAACTATGCAATATTCTTACCCTATTTTATAATGTTGGTACTGATTTAAGCTTGTAGAGTGAATGTAAAGTTTTTTAGCTCCGCGAGATATTAGTTTGTCGGCTAGTTGAACTCCAAGAGCGCCTTCATCCCAGAACATTAAATTACTTTGATCAGGATTACATATTATTCTGAAACAAAATAAGACTTACTTTGAAATTAGGATTTTGAGATTAAGACATCCTGAAGGCGTAATTACACTTAGTCGATTAAACACATTCAGATGCCTAGGGAATACAAATACACAGCCACAGGAATACAGTTACATTTGGTAAATATACTATAGCAAATTCGTGTAAATTCTTTCAGTATCCCAAGGCGCAGTAATACTGGGTAGTATAATTATTACTGTGCCAGTATGCGTGGACGTGGGTCACATTACCTGGGGTATGCGTTGCTCACAGAGTCATGCATTCTCAGCAGCACTTTGCCGCGGTGCCCACTAGCTGCGAGCAGTCGAAAAGCGCGCGCGGAGTCGTGCGGCGCATATGAAACACGCGTCAGAGGACGCACGTAGCCGCGACTAATACCATCGCTCATCATCGTCTGCAAATACTTCATGTCATCATATTTTTGTTGCGTGAATAGAGACGAGAAGTCACTCGCGACGTATGACCTCTGTTTAGTCATGAAAAACATTCCAAGCTCGTATTCTTCACTGTCCTGAAGTTGAACAGTGTCGACAAAGATTCCAGAAAATGCTAGGCACTTGAGAGTGATCTGAAAAACAAGAATTTTGGAATTATGATTTTATTATCCGTTACTTGTTATTTATTTATTTAATATTTTTGTGAGTTATAAAAACTTACATTTTTAAGTTCTCCTTTAACGCAACTTACGATAACTTCACAACCTTTTCCTTTTGTTGCTAATAAAACATTATCTGAAAAACTGTTGTCGCGGGAGTTTCCAATGTTTTCATCTGTAAATAAAACTTTTTTTTAAGTATGCTAGCACAAACCCAAGCTCCGTACTATAAAAGAGGGATAGAACTATCTAAAGCACTGGAACAAAGATGGCTGTAAATGGCTTGAGTCTTACTAAAATTTTGTTGGCTTGCCAGTAAAAATCACTGATGTATCCTGGCACGACCGTGATAATGTAAGCCGCTATTCCGAATAAAACCACAATAATCTTTACTGCAAGCTTATGGCTCACCCGTCTAGCACGGGCCCAGATCATGATTAAGTTGCGCTCACACGCACGCCACAATTGCGGCGGTAAGTCTCCTCTTTGAGGAGTAGCTTGAGAGGCGCCACTGCGTCCTCACCTTCCGCCTGAGGCAGGTCCTCACCGGACCTGGCTGTTTCTGGAGGTTCCTGTTTCGGATAAGGCGGGAGGAAACGCCCGGGTGTTATCATTATGTGGACCGACCTGAGGACACGGTTGAGCATACGGTGGAGGTCTGCCTCGCTTGGGCGGAGCACGACCGTGTCCTCGTGGCCGCGATCGGCGGCGGCAATCTCTCGCGTCCGGCCCTGGTTCAGACCATGGTACGGAGCGAGAGGGAATGGGAAGCAGTCACCTCCTTCTGCGAAGCAGTAATGCTAGCGAAGGAGGAGGTGGAGCGCGTGAGGCAGAGACAACCATTGCGCCCTCACGCCTCTAGTCGCTGCAAGAGGAGACACCCTGGGCGTCGGGATTCGATAGCTGACTCCCGGCCACCGTAGGCGCGAGCATGCGGACGGCGAGGCGAGCAATGGGCAGCTCGCCGTCCGGTACGGACCAGGCCCAGGTCGACGCCGCGTTGTGTTCCACGCGCGCCTCAACGAGATGTCAGCATAATTGACGGGGTCCGATAGAGCCGATGCCTGCTGCCGAAAAGGTCATGACTAAGTATCAAAATCTCGTACCTTTTAACTCGGGGTACAGTTTCTGCAAGAAATCCTTTTTCCGTAAATCACTGACAGTCGTGAATACTGTGCATCCGTGAGCGAGCGCAACGGCAATGGCCGCCTGCCCCAATGCGCCTGTGCCTCCGTGCACAAGTACGTCACTACCAGGTAACATTCCACCCTTGATTATCTGATAAATGATCATTGTAAATGGTTAATAACGAAGGGATAATTGTTTTAGATGTAAAACGGCTGGATTTGGCCATTTTTGTATCTAATTACGTAAACTCACGAGACAGTAGAGTGCATGTGCGTAGGCAAGTGGCACGGTGGCGGCGTCCTCCAGGCTCCAGTGCGCTGGCACCGGCCACAGCAACTCCGGTTGCGCGCGCACCATGCTGGCGGCCGCGCCGACACGCACCAGCCCCATCACACGCTCACCGCTGTAACAAATATATCACATACATGGGCGAGCCTATTGTCATTAGCCTCGAAACGGTATTGTGTGTTAACCATGACTCTAGTACTTGCAAGTAAGCTGCTGTTGACCTGCGTATTTAAACGGGGAGTATTGTTTACTTTTATTCTTTAATTAGCGCACAATCTTCACTTAGACTCTGAGTCACTGTCACTTAGACACTTAGACTTAGAGTCAGAAAAATAACAATTAAATGTCGAGAGAGTAGTAGTTATCTTTAAATTATTTGCTTTTGGTGACTAGTCTGAAAATTTTAACAATTATCTAAAAACCTGCGTAAATCGGAAACCATTAATTTTCGACCCCTAATCGGCGGGGCTTAATTTGTTGGAAATGACCTCTAGTATAACCTCTTTCAAGGAATACGTCGAATTTCCAAGCAGCCTATAAAAGAAAATTAAAAAAAAAAAGTGAATGAGACAGAAGAGGTAGGTAGGTAGGGTAGGTAGGTAGGGTAGGTTGGTATGTAGGTAGGTGTAGGTAGGGTAGGTAGGGTAGGTAGGGTAGGTAGGGTAGGTAGGGTAGGTAGGTGGTAGGTAGGTAGGGTAGTGTAGGTAGGTAGGGTAGTGTAGGTAGGTAGGGTATATAAGTAGGGTATGTAGGTAGGTAGGTAAGGTGTAGGTAGGCAGGCAGGTAGATAGATAGGGTTGGGTAGGTAGGTAGGGTAGCTAGGTAGGGTAGGTAGGTAGGGTAGGTAGGTAGGGTAGGTAGGTAGGGTAGGTTGGTATGTAGGTTGGTATGTAGGTAGGTGTAAGTAGGGTAGGTTGGTATGTAGGTAGGTGTAGGTAGGGTAGGTAGGGTAGGTAGGGTAGGTAGGGTAGGTAGGTAGGGTAGTGTAGGTAGGTAGGATAGATAAGTAGGGTAAGTAGGTAGGTAGCTAGGGTAGGATAGGGTAGGTAGGTAGGTAAGATGTAGGTAGGCAGGCAAGTAGATAGATAGGGTTGGGTAGGTAGGTAGGGTAGCTAGGTAGGATAGGTAGGTAGGTAGGGTAGGTAGGGTAGGTAGGTAGGGTAGTGTAGGTAGGTAGGGTAGATAAGTAGGGTACGTAGGTAGGTAGCTAGGGTAGGATAGGGTAGGTAGGTAGGTAAGATCTAGGTAGGCAGGCAAGTGGATAGATAGGGTTGGGTAGGTAGGTAGGGTAGCTAGGTAGGGTAGGTAGGTAGGGTGGGTAGGTAAGGTAGGTGTTAGATACTTAATGCTCCCTGTGTGAAGCCAGGCCGGGTACAGCTATTTATAATAAAACGCGGGAAAAAGTGACACTTACTAAATTAAAAATGAAATAGGATAGAGGGCTTATCTGTTTTAAACTGTTTGCATCAAAATATAAAATGCATTTGTTCCTTGATCTTTGGCCGGATGGAATAAAGTTTCGCCGTTTTGTGACATGAAAAAGGGGCTAGATGATCAAAGTGATAATGGATCACAACCGTAACTGCACACTGGTTACTTTTAACTGCAAAAATCCGCAAAGGAGTGTGGAGCGTGTGCGGTCATTGTGAAAACGCGCTGACTTGGTAGCACTTCAGGAGACGTGGCAGGTGACTTAGGACCTGCCTTTCCTCGGCAACATCGATGATAACTATAATTATACAGGAAAACCGGCGATTGACTTATCAGCCGGAGTGAGGAGAGGCAGACCGTTCGGTGCGGTCGCTATTCTATCGCGTAAAAGTGTGTTTATTAATGTAACAGTTGTGCATAGTGAAAGCGATAATTACGTATTACGGCAATTAGAGCGGATACAGTTGACAACCGTGAAAATGTAGTTTTAAGTGTGTACATGCCTACCGACTAGTCTGTCAACCTAACTTTGTTTACAAACTGTCTAGGGGAAATAAGTGCTATTGTGGAACAAAATAACATGGAATCGGTATTTATTCTGGGTGACTTCAATGCTCACCCGTCAGCTCCTTTTTGTGACGAGTTACTGGATTTTTGTAATGATAATAAATGGATTTGCGCCGACATAGATAAGCTTGGTAGGTTTTCGGATACCCACACGTTCTATAGTGATGCACATCATTTCAAGCGCTGGTTGGATCACTGTTTAGTCACGGAATCAGCTTGGCAAACCATAACAAGTATTCATGTTGACTTTGAAACGTACTGGATGGATCATTTACCACTAATTGTAATCTTGACATAGTTAAAACTGTGTGCATGAATGATTGGGTTTCTAATAATAGTATGCGGGGTGAGAAGGAAAGTAGCGAGATAAGAAGTTATTCTGACAATTGTAATAATAAGCTAAAAGATCTTGACTTTCCGATTGAATTTTGTGTTTGTGCAGACAGTATGTGTAGTAACTTTGGACATAGATATATTATTGAAATTTATACGATGAAATTGTATACATTTTATGTGAGACTTCTGTGGAAAGCAAAAGAGGAATAAAGCTTAAAAAGTGCAAAACGGTAATGGGGTGGAATAAGCACGTTAAAGAGGTGCATAGAAGGGCTAGCGAGGCATATCAAAGGTATTTAGTACATGGTAAGCCGGATAGCGGACCTGTACACGACGCGATGTATCTTACTTGCAAAACATTCAAATCTAGACTGAAGTTTTGTCAAAATCACCAAGACCAACTTAAAATGTATGTATTAGCCTCCCACGTTACAGTTAAAGATTTTAAAGCATTCTGGAAAAGTACTAAGCTGATGAGTGGTATGGTTAGTTTACCAGTGAGTGTAGACGGGTGTAATGAGCCTAAAGGCTAATCTGAGCTAAAATGAGCTAATCTTTTTAAAAACCATTTTAAAGTTGAGGCTCCTCTTACCAACAATGTTGATGTGCCTAGGGTTGAGGCCGTGGCGGCCTGTGAGAACCCAATTGGGTTTTCTGCTCAGGATGTTAAGAGTATTATTGATAACATGAAACGTGGTAAATCTCTGGGCAGTGACGGATTCAGCGTTGACCACCTGCAGCACGCAGGTACACATTTGTTTAGAGTGTTGGCTAAGCTATTAACTTTCTGCATACGTCACTCGTACTTACCACCTAAGATGACGGAAACTATTGTTGTGCCTATAGCAAAGATCGCATGGTTGATGTGACTGATAAATGTCATAATAGGCCTATCTCCCTTGCTACTGTGATGGCGAAAGTCTTCGATGGTCTTCTAGATGCTCAGCTCAGCAATTAGCTCCATGATGCTCAGTTTGGATTTCGTGAGAGTTTGTCAACGGAAAGTGCTATTTTGACCTTAAAATATACAGTCACCTATTATGTTGATAGAAAAACACCCATCTATACTTGCTTTCTTGTCCTATCGAAGGCCTTCGACCTAGTCGATTATAATAGACTAAGCTAACTCTGCTAGCTAGCTCTGGTCTAAGCTTGGGGAGGTCGGGGCCCCTGCTGAACTCATTAATATATTCTCTTTTTAGTATAACCAACAGAAAAACTTTATCAAGTAGGGGAACGCATATTCTGATGAATATAAACTTGAGTGTGGTGTGAGGCAAGGGGGGCAGACCTCCCCAAGACTCTTTAATCTTTATGTCAATCAGCTGATTAATGAGCTTAGCAATAGCCATGTCGGATGTCACATAGATAACGTTTCCTTAGATAACATCAGTTATGCGGACGATATGGTATTGCTGATTCCATCTGTTGGGGGCCTACGGAAACTACTAGGTATGTGTGAAGCCAATGCTGAGAGTCACGGTTCAAAATACAACGATAGAAAGAGTGGGTATATGCTTATTCTGAGGTAAGATTAAACAACCTGAACATATACCACCAGTGTATCTTAACGGAGTATCTTTAAATCGGGTCTCTCAGTTTTGTTTGTAGTGCTTCGGGCATGTTTGCCGACGCAAGGGTGGATATTTTTATGCTATAATACGCAAAAAATCAGCCTCACTAATTCGCTGAATTCGAGGTGGTGGCAACGGAATCCTGAGGATGATTGCGGTTCGACCAGTATCGCCAGTGGTGGAAAGGCTCATCAGGCTACACGCCTTCTGATGAATTTAATGTTTTAATCTAATTATTTTGTATTTTTAATTCTATTTGTTAAATTTTTACTTATATTTTGTTTCAATATAACTTGACATAATTTCTTTCAATTCAATTTAATTTATTATTTATTTGCTTTAATTAATCTTGTCTATTTCAATTTAATTTATTCTCAATCAAGTTATTTTAATTTTAATTCCTATTCATCTGGACTACCTACATAAATTGCTACTAACTTAATCTTCAGATAATTAATTTGTTACTGACAAAATATGGACATTACCTGTTCTAAAATAAACAAATTTTAATTTTAAATGAGAAGAAAACTAAATGCATAGGATTCGCGTTACCGAATGTTAGAAAAAGTAAATGTCACGTTGTATCGAATAAGGAGATACTAGAATTCGTCGAAAAAACGGTTTTCCTTGGGATCACGCTTGACTCAAAGCTACAGTGGAGTTCTTACCTCACTTCACTTGCAGGGCGGCTAAGTTCAGCCGCTTACGCTGTTTGGAAAATCCGTCAACTAACAGACGCGAATACCGCAAAACTAGTATATTTTAGTTACTTTCATCATTTCTTACGGTATTCTGCTGAGGCCGGGCTGCAGATATTGATTTTATCTTTATTCTGCAAAAGAGGGCTGTCAGAATCATCTTCAACCTCCGTAAACGCGAATCTCTAAGGGAACTGTTTAAAAATATTTACATCATGACGGTACCTTGTCAATATAATTATATATGAAAACATTATGTATGTTCGAAAAATCTACATGTTTTTAGTAAGTTATGTGACAGGCACAATTTCAACACTAGAAATAGGAACAAATTAGATCAACCACGTTTCAGGTTGTCTGAAGTACATCTTCCTTTATGTGGTACTGTGTAAAATGTTACAATAAAATAACACTCGATGTTCTTCAACTAAATGAGAAGACATTTAAAACATGCATTAAACGCACACTTTGTAGACAAGCATATTATAAGTTCAATAATTATATCGTAGATAAAAGTGCTTGGCTTTATGCTGGTCCTGCTCCACAGCCATTTGGGCTCACTAATTAAAATTTTAATGTTTGGAAGAGATGCTTTCCTTTATTTTTTTCTGACATTGCGAAGTTAATATTTATTTTTATTAAATATGTTTTATTGTTGAATACTCCAATAGATATTAATGATTAATTATCTATTCTTTTTCGCAGTAAAATTTTATTCATTTCTCAAATACATAGCAAACAATAGTTTTTTAGAATTTAGAAGCATTTTTGCAATTTTGTAAATGTGAGTACCATGGATTCGTTTATTAGGTCATTGTTATGTATGTTGACTTGAAAGTATGGCAGTTGAGACTATGTCATGCTCACTTAAATGTCTCACTGATCGTGGCGTGTGTGTTGGATAATTCAGTTTCCTACAAAATGGTTGAGCTGGATGGTGCTGATCCACGCGTCACGTTCGTGAACGGGCGAATCCAGTTGAGACTGGTCATCTCTTAATTGCCACGGCTTATTTTTATTATTAATCTTATATTTTGAATTGTTTCTTAATATTTTTTTACATTGTTCAAGCTACAAGAATAATGTACCCAGAATTTTGTAATATCTTGATTTAAAAAGTATCACGTGCTGCTTGTCATCTAGGTAGTTGTTAACTTCATCAGTAAAATTGGAAAGTAGCTGAGCTGTAGATTTCTTACTTTGGAAGCCATATTGTGCTTTGGAAATGATTTCATTGTCACGATAAAAAGTGTGTATTTGGTCGCATATAAATTTTGCAACATTTTATTTATGGCAGGCAGTATCGCAATGGGTCTGTAATTTGCGAAGTCGTTGAATTTACCTTTTTTATGAATGGGCCTAACTATACCAGTTTTTTATTCTGACGGATATTTTCCTTGTTCAATACTCGCATTTATTAACTTTACATTTTGATGTCCATGATTCTTATTGAGTCATATCCAGCTGATTTATTAGTATTTAAGTATTTAATCATTTTAGCAGGTGTAGCTTTTTTAATAATATTGATTTATCTTGTGATTTCATAAACTCGCCTTCATCCAACAAGGGTCTATCACACCCGGGCACAATATCAGACACACTGGTTTCCAATTCCATTGCAAAGTCATTAGCGACACTTAACTCATTATTTGATTCATTTAAGAAAGCGTTCGTTATCACCTCATCTACAGACTTCACTATTTTACCGGTAAGTTTATTTAATATTTCCGACAATTTTTAGGATTATTTTTGTTTCCTGCTATTTCTTCTCTGTAATAATTATTTCTAGTGTGTATTATTATTTTATTAACTTTATTTCTAGTTTTACTGTATTCTAACTTGAGTGTTTTATTATCTGGGTCATTTTTCCATTTAATAAATAGTTTGTCTCTTTTAGTACAACTTATCCTTATCTTATTGTTAACCCATTTTTCACAATTTCTTTTGCTCGAGTTATTTATATTTTTATTGTATTTGCATTCCTAGTAGCACTTAATAAAGTTTTCTCGTATATATATCATTCGCGCAGTTTAAGTTATCTATCATTTCCCAGTCGGTGCAAGCTAAGAGTGTTTTTTTTTATTATCAATAGACTCAATGAACTTTGGATCCCTACCTTTAGGTATAGACGCAAGCGTGACAATCGTCATGCGATGGTCTGCCAATACGGTGCCCAGAGGGCCTAGACAAAGTAACATTCGATTAGCGATAACGCTAGTAGAAAGCCAATAAAAAATGTATGGAATTGACATAAGCTATCGAAATGTCACATGATCATAGGTTAACGAATAGAAATTAGCTAGACAATGTTAACATCATTCGATTCTATAAAACGAATCGACAGCGTCGAACGATTACTTCCATAGAGATGCGTAGCCAAGTGACACTTTTTGACAAGTGCTATCGCTAGTTTTCGATTCGTATGATGCCAAATACTAGCGTAAACGGTAGCGATTGTAGAAATAGAATCGCTCTGAAGCGAATGACATTTGTCTAGGCCCTCTGAGCAGCTGAGTAAAGGTCATCAAGGCGAGATCTCACGAAAATTTGATCAATACAATTTTTAGTGACTATGTTACCTTTGGTTTCAACTCGCGTGAAGTCTGAGATCGCATATTCAAGTCCGCAGTCAGCAAGTTTACTCAGATAATAACTGTTTACATTATTGGTAGTTTTAGGGTCCATATTTATATCTCCTAATAAAATAAGATCGCTTTTCTTAACACACCAATACTATTTTCTCAACCAATATAGTATCAAAATACTGGCGTTGAACCTATTTCCTGCTTACCCTGTGACAGGGTATATCATATGGATGTTATCGGTGCTCATATTAGTCTAGATAATCAGTGCAATTAGGTGTACCGCAAGGCACCAATCTAGACCCATTGTTATTATTCGACATATTCCTCCAAGGACGTGAAAGTGTGACCTATTCGCAATAGTTAAGCACATAATACATACAGTCCAGGCGAAATTCCATGGGATACAAGTAAATCCTCAAAAAAATCTCAGAATTTATCGTAAAATATTATTTAAAAGAAATCAGGATTGTGGGTAATGTGAATATAGGACAATATAGGACAAGGAATGTAGGATCCAACCTAGGGTGGCTGTTTTAGGGTGGACAAATGAAATAACCCAAAAAAAAATATCTTAGTGTAGGCACTTGCCTGTCAGTGGTTCCACTAAAGTCCATTCCGTACATATTATTGGAGTCGCATGGCATCACGCCAACCGCTCTCTTCACATCGGACGTGCAGAGACCAGCGTAGCCAACCTGATAATAGAAATAAGAAATAGATCTGTTTTGTGATGCCAAAGCGCAGCCTAAACCGTTTTTGTTAGTATATATATAAAGCCTGCTCTAAAAAAAAATAAGTCGTGAGCGCTTTGTTTAAATTAATTAAATGTACACACAACCAAAAAGCGCTCACGCTTTTTGAATGAATCCTTAGATATAAAAGAAGTGAAAAGGTACTTAATTTGTAACTAATACAAGTCAATTTAATTAATTTATAATTTTTTGTGCTTGATTACAGCGTGATTTTTTGTTTTTTTTTAAACAACATATTATTATTTTTTACTTTTCAGTCTAGTAAATATTATATAAATATATCTTTATTTAGTAAATAAATCTAAAGTCAGTGAAGTTATGACTTGACCGGTTTACCAGTAGTCACTGAACGTTCCACTGTCCACCTCCTGGCTCCATCATCAAACCTTCAGCCCCAAGTGCAATTTATAAGAATCATCAAAACGAATCATTATGAGCCCAAACTAAAAGGGTTTCCTTGTAGCCACTGAAGAGTCCCACTATCTATCTACTGTCTCCATCTTCAAATCTTCGTTACCAAGCCTAATTTATTGGACTCGTCAAAACAAAATATATAAATCCAAATTCGAAGGGTATACTAGTAACTACTGAAGAGTTTCACTATCTACCTTCAGATTCCATCATCAGATCAGCTCCAAGATACCAAATTATAGTGTTCTCATCCAAACTACATATACATACGAAGTTCCGTGTGATATTCGTAGTCGCACGCTTACGCACACACACGTATAAAATAAAAAGAGACAGAGAGAAAGTCGCTTGGAGGGGTCATAACGCTTTTTCCTTACGTGATGATTTGTACCAGTCAATTCCTCCCGCCAGCCGCGTTAAGGAACTTCGTTCCAAAAACTAGAAAGGTGCCAATTATTTTAGCCCAATATTTTTCTTTCACAGTCAGTGGATAGCAGGAGTCATAAGAAGAGTATTAAGGGCAGTTAGCAGTGAGCAGTTACTTTGTACATACCGTTACCGCCAAATAACACTCCTGTAACTGAGGAGCCTCTACCCAGTGCAGACACTCAAGATCTCCAATTTGTGAACATTGTAGTATTACAGGATTCTGTAAGCCTCCTTGTTGCTGAACGACACCTAATGTTTCCTGTAAAAAAAAACCTTGTAACCGTAGGTACTAAGATATAATGGTAAAAGGTCTATGTATTCAGATAATGGTAAGGGCAGCCAAAAAGAGTTCCGCCGGGGCTAGGTATTGAGTTTTGTACATAATTATGAACTTTTGCAGCTATAGTTTTCGCTACACATATTGACAGCGACTTGAATATCGAAATAAACTCTAATATCTTGCACCTAAAATACACCTTTGTCAAAAACACGCTGAAGAACCCATGTTCCTCAAGAAGAAAGTAAAACCAAAAATCAAAATGTCCACTTACGTTTGCGTTACTAACCCGTGAAGGTGGTACAACCAGGTTCACCCTTGTTGCGTCTTGACTAACAGGAGGCAGATTGCGGTATTTAATATTCTGTAGAGTAACTCCACCACACCTAAAGCATTATAAATCTATAAATTATACAGTTCAGCTTGACACAATTAAACAAGGGCTTAAAATAGTAAGCGAAATGTTCAAGAACATGTCTTTTGTTGAATATAAGAATATGAGTAGTATCCAATAAATGCAGCTGACTATTCTAGTATACAGAAATTCTATATCAATCAGGAACGACCGGAGAGCGCATGGGAGAGAAGGAATTGTGAATACCCCGTGTTCACACACACTCGGACTAGAATGTTTCCGTAGTTGGCTAGTCTCCGTTGAAATTGGCCGCCGTGACCGAAATTAGGTCTGGAAAAAATTGTTATAATATGTTTAGGTCCACTTGCACCACCAATCACTAAACACGTTTAACGATACACGAGTTTAGAATATAATTCTGTTTCTGTCAAATGTTTGAAGATGACAGAGACAGAATGATGTTTAAAATTCATTTAGCGCTAAACGTGTTTAGTGATTGGCGGTGGAAGTGGGTCTTAGTCACCTTGTAAGATCATGGATATCAGAAAAGTAAGCATTCACAACAGTCTTCCCGTTTAATTTGTAGGCATCTTGAAGATGTTTCCTTGTGTCAATGTCTAATCTTCTGATTTGTGTGGGCAGGGATACCGCATCATGTGGTTGTCGCAGCATGTTCAGCTGCAGCAAGCCGTCGATGAACGTGACCCAGTTGTCACGCCATACCAGCGCTGCCTGGCTCAAAGATGCACTCGCGGCCTCGACGCTTACGAACTCACCGCTACAAGATAGATACATCGAATAAGCTTTTTTGGATACCAAAAAATGACATTGATACAATACAAGCTGTACCAAAAGCTTTCGTAAAATTGTGTAAGACCCTGGGTGTGTAGCAGCTTCGTTTTGTTTGTGTTTTATGTGAAAACGCAGCTCATGGCAATGCAATTGAATACGCTACGCCCGGATGTATGGTCTGCTGTTTATTGCCAAAGATGAGTACTCTAAGCAGCCCAGCTGCACAGACGTAGCTTCATAAACTCATTTCAGGGGAATGTGACAAAAAAGGAAATATCTCCATCGAGTGATTGTGCATAGCCATGTGCTACCATATACGTGCGCAGCTTATGTTGTAGTGGAAAGGTGAGACACTCGCAGCCAGATGAAAGCAAAATATTTAGCAACAGCAGTAGAATGTTTTAAACACACTGCCCCAGAAAGAGGTAGTGTTTAATTTTTACGTCTCTTGACATTTCTCGGAACTCTTGGGTTCCGGACCTTTGGAAGACATACGAGGGGACGAAGCCAACTCGCAGAAGCCCGTTAGATGTTTTTAATGAAATGAGGCACCACTTATTATGAATTTTGTTATGTAATCAAACAATCTTGCGCTAGCAGAACTCATTAAATTATTTACTTTATGTAGTGTTTGGGTCACCAAGATACAGACTGTACAGGCTGTGTTTGGGACCAGCTGTCGAATCTATCTACGTCTTCTGTTGGTTAGAATTTCATGCCATATTACTTGCTTGTTTGTTAACTATGTGCATGTTTAATAAATGAATTTGAATTTGCAATGACTAACCTGTAATTATAATCCCTGTCTTGCAGTAGTTGGTAAAGGTCTTGTGAACTGAGCAACATGTCAGTATCATTCGTGTTTATCAAGTTTACGTGCAAACCACTTCGAATGTACCCTGATGCCACTCTGTAATTGTCGCTCAAGATCTGTTGGAGATAAATTGGTCATCAATCACGTCTGGGTAGAGAACACAAAGACTTGGCAGAAGTGTTGGTAAACTAAACACATATTGCACCAGTTATGTGAGTCTCACAATACAGGGTGAGACTATTGGGGTTCACTAATGTTTCATCAAAACACCATTATTTTTCTTTTGTTTACAACCAACGTTTCGTATGCTATTTATATCACAAACAAATTATTCCGCAAATGTTTTATTTTATAAATACTCGCTTTACAAACAATTATTTGGCAAATACTTCTATTTACCAGTGACAATCATCATTTTTGCATCTATTTCTACCAAGTAGATGTAGGAAAGTTTTAAATTAGGATCGCAATTTAGTTCCCAAAAATCCACATTCTGACTGTCATTTGTTGGTTCTAATTTGTCATCAGGTACGTGTTAGAGTCATTCGTGTAGCTTACGTTATCATTGTAATAGTTAATCTACTTTGGGTGGTCATAATCATTCATTAAATTATAATAGTAAAATTCGTCTCAATAGAGATCGTGTACATATTCGTTATCGTTCATAGTAAGTTCATTTAAATTAAAACCTTGTTGCTGCTTAGGTTGGGCCATTCTCATAGACACGTCTCTATCTTAATTTTGGGGTTTTAGTACCTGGGGAAAATTCGATCCAACTTGTTGTGGTGGTTTGTAACCGAATTGCTGCGGTAGGTTGTACCCGACTTGTTGTGGTGGTTTGTATCCTAACTGTAGGGGTGGTCTATAACCAAACGGATGAGGTGGCCTATAACCAAACTGTTGCGGTGGTCTATAACCAAACTGTAGAGGTGGCCTGTAGCCAAACTGTACTGGTGGCCTATATCCGACCTGTTGAGCTGGCCTATAACCGAACTATTGCAGTTGCAAACCCGATTGAGGACGAGAATCGAGTACTGGCTTAAATGGTTGACCTTAACCCATTAGTTGAGGTATCTTATTTTGTATATTTTGGAGATTATTAAAATTAATTTTGGACTGAAAAGTTACGGTAGATTTGCTATCAACTGGTTCGGTTATTGGTGACCTTGAATTTGATCCCGAAATTTGACTATTTCCATGAATGCGGTTACGCATATTACATTGATCTAAGAAATTGACTTCTTCAAGTATGATACTCAAAGCCACTTCTAAAGTTGAAGGCGATTTGAGCCTAACGATACGCACCATATCTTCAGGAAGGTTGTACAGAAATACATTTAGAGCCGTATTGTTGTAGATAACCGATTTCTCACGTCTTAATTCCACATCATCAATTGTATTCACCTTCGACATTAATAACGAGCGAACATTTTGTATTCTATTACAAAAGTCTAAAAAACTTTCAACAGAATTATTTTTTTAAAGATTCTAATTCAATATTAATACACACTTCACTACGAGGGTCCCCAAAATGTTGAATTAACAAATCTTTGAACGCGGACCATGTAACAATATCCTCACGTTGCGATAAGAGCGCAGCTGCATCCTCTTTTAGTCTACTTGTTAAAACATTAAAAACATAAAGATTTTGTTGCACACTGCCTTTCAATCGATCAACCATGTACTGACATTTTCTCAAATAAAGGTTTAACTGCCTTTTATCACCATTATACAGTGGGGTTAATTGTACAATTTCGTTTGGTATTGGTTCAACTGCAACTTTAGTTGTCGTCATAATTATTATAGAGTAATGAACTATTCAGAGGTTGCAACTCGCTTTAAAAACAATCGTATTAAAATTCACCCACACTTAAAATACAACAACACACAATTAGAGCACTATAATAAATGAAAAAAACCGGATAAGTTTGGAAAATACAATTTTGAAAACTTCTAATATAATATGAAAGATTTTGTAAAAAAAAAAAAAAATTTACCTTACTACACTTCTCATTGATTTCAAAGTTCAGTTTATTTTACTTAACTCAATAAATCGAGAGTATAATATTAAACTTAATGTTAGAAATGTGAACTCTGACACTACTCTATGTTTTGTTCTAAGAATTGAATAGAGATAAGACCATATAATTTCATACAGAGTTATCAAACTAAACACTAAACACTGTTATAATGAGCAAGTTTTGATCTCGAAAATAACAATTAAAACTTATTAAAAATATGGGAGGATTATGGGAACAAAGGATTGGCGAAAATATTTACTCAACAACCGTCCGCGACTCCCATACTCGATGATTTCTACACACACGCGATACAAAACAATTTTTTTTTGGTTCGAAGGATTTCCTCTGTTTTCGTAGATTTTACGCCTAATTTTGTCTGGACAAATTTAGACGTCGGAAAATAGGACGGATTTCTAGGAGAAAATCCTACCGGCTGCACCACTTTTGGTTTCGGAGCGTGAAAAACCTTCTTAATACTAAAACTAGAACTTTCTGAACTATCAGGATTTTCACTGAAGATCAAAAATGAGAACACGTTCTGCCGATTTGAAGGCAACTTTTATTCTAAATAGAAATGTGTACATGGCTCATACGGTGGCCACAGACCGCTGAGCTTGCAACGATATGAGTTGCTAGAATGGAGCCATATATGTACTTAGCTAATCAAAAGCAGACGGGTGAGGTGTATTCATAACTAGGTATTATTATTATTTACAACCAGTAACAGAGCTAGGGGGTAGTTCGGGAAAATTGGCACACGTCCGACCTCCAACACGTTCCGCTTGGGACTAACCGACTCGGGGACTTCGGGGAGAGCGCATGTTTTGATGAAAACACGTAATTTTGAAACTAAGTATTTTCAAATTTCACATTATTTCGACCGATTTATATTTCATCATTTACGACCTTTATTTTAGTTTACGTTTTATTGTTCAAAGCAAACTCAAATGAAATAATAATTAGACGATAATTTAGACTTGTCTTTGCGATTTAATTGGATGCAGTAAAGTACAAGTTATCCTGTATCGCACGACCGAATTAGCTAGATCGAAGTGTGAAATATTTATTTGTTTTTTTTCAAAATTTAATGCCGTTGTATTTACGAATAAAACACAATACTAAACTACTAAACTAAACGACGTTTTTCCCGATAAATTCGCCTTAATGCCTATTTAATGAGTTGAATTTTTTGGAAATTGTGTAATGATACGTCAATATGTGAAACGTTTTTATTCCAACGTTGTTATCAGAGACAAAATGAAAAAAAATGGATTGCTTGTCAAATAATACGTTATTAAAAAAAGTTTATGGATAATTATTTTCTTAAGTAAATTATTTGGCAAACTTGTTGTATACTGATGAAATGACACATCATGTTTTTGCTAATCGTTGCTTGTCAAGTAAATATTTGTAAATTATTTTTTGGTGAACTGACAGGATACAGGACAGGATACAGATTAATGAAATATTTTAGAAAAACCCAATAACACTTTGCCTGACCTAGAATTCGAACCCCATGTTCAGCAGTTGCACTATTTTAACAGTGCGCAATAAAACATGACAATCAAACTTTTGCGTAATACAATGAATATCTTCTAAATTAGTGTAGTATCCGTTTATATGATCTGTAGCAGGGCTGTTAACACGATTTACTCACAGAAGTCACTGGCTCACCATCGTTCAACTTCCCGCCATTCGTGCTGACTGACAGATGATATTTGTGACAGCTACCTGACTACTTGTGTATGTGAGACAGTGTTCATATATCTACACACACTATAGATACACTAGAATCCGTATACCTCAAACTTTCCGGTCCCTCTGTGCAGTGATACGCTGAGCCTCAGCGGTCGCTGGTCGTGCAACGTTGGCTGAGCGTACAGGTGCACGTCCCGAAACTGCACCGGCTTCTGACGCTTGGCAACCCCTGAATGCATCGCGAGGGTATCCCACGTCGCCATCAGAGCAGCCGCGAAAGGATAGCACTGTTTCTCTGAAATTCACGGGATATTGTATTTCCTACATTCATTTTTCTTAAAAGCTAAAATGCAAGTTCGCTATGGTATGTGATCACCGCCACCTAAGGATAATAATATCTGTATTAACAAAGGCATTGCAATGCGTTACCATGCTAAAGACAAAGCAAAAATGTCTCCTGAGCCTGTAATTACACTAGCACACTTATAGCATCCAAATCGGTTCGGAGTGCAGCAAAGCTGCTTATAAAGGCCACGGAACGGACTTTCATATATCTATATACATATATTATTATACAGGTTGTCCCGTAAATAATGGATCAAACGTAACGGGTAGGTAGCTTACCTCATTTCCAACAACTAATTTGAACAGTAAAAAAAAAACCGATAAGGTAACCAAGATAATTTTTTTTTTTCGATTTTTACTATTTTCTGTACCAGCATTCAGTGTTTTTAATGCTGTTGCTGCAAATGGTATCACATTTAGGTGTGATTTTTGTCAAACATTTCTGAATAGTTTACTAATGTTATAAGATACCATTTTTTTAAATAACATTTTATTTGCCTTAGAAAAAAAATCTTGAATCGAAAAGTTTTGTTTTTACGATGAAAAGACCAGAATTGGAAAAATTCTCCTGTAAAAAAAATGTATGACACCAAAGTGTACCATTATTTTAAAAACTTGTAAAATTACTAAGGTTTGCAAATTGGTATAAAACTTACGTCTAGTCCTTGCGGTTACAAAGATATTGCTATGAATGTGATGAAGAAGACAGAACTGAAATTAAAATGGTACTATCTAACTTTTCTTTCTCGTAATGGCTTATGCTTGTAATCTAAGCATGTGGTTAAGCGTGTAGCGTAATTCCGAGCCGATGACGTCATCTGTTCGGAATTTGGGACCGCTACCTGCGGAGTTGCACCTCACTCAGTGTGAAAGGGATAGATAGCGCCGCTTTTGTATTTTTGGTAAATCGGTGTCTTTGTGCAGGTATTTTTTTTCCTTCACCCTTCACTCATACAGGGCTTCATTGTTGCATGATTTTATTTGTTTAGTTGACACGAATCTCTCTTCGAGTTGATACGTACGTCAGACTACTTTCGCTCCCGCTGTGCCTAACTGTTGTGTTCCTTAAAATTAAACTTGTGCTGTGTATTTGGACTTTGCTTTGCCTAACGATTTGGAACTGTTTGTGTTTTGGACGAATGACTTGGCAATCCTACGGACTTCGAAAACAATCGTTTGTGTGAGGTTGTACGTGTGTGCAGTAGTACGATGCCTCGTTACGAGTACACGCCACGGGAGTATGCCGAAATGCATTTTATCTACGGAGAAGCAAGAGGTAATGCCAGGGCGGCCGCAAGATTGTATCGTGAAAGATACCCGAACCGGGATCGACATCCCGACTATCGCGTATTCATTAGAGTGCATAACGCGCTTCTTGAGGGAAGAATTCTTGGCACCGGAGTTGGGGGTGCCAGTGAAGGGCGACCGTCACAAGTCAATGACGAAATTATTATTCGAGAAATCGAGGAAGATTCGTCGGTCTCAATTCGCGTCATAGCGCAACGCACAGGTATTCCAAGATCGACGGTACATCGAGTTCTAAAAAGGCACCGGTTGCACCCATATCACGTGCAACGTGTTCAAACGCTGACGTCACGTGATTACCCGCAAAGAGAAGCATTTTGCCAAAGGATGCTTAGAATGATACGGGCGGACCCACAGTTTTTTAATAAAATTTTATGGAGTGACGAGTCTTCATGCCGGCGAGATGGATATCTCAATTTGCATAATTTGCACAGTTGGCAGCTGGTAAACCCACATTTGATGCGAGAGGACAGGAGCCAACATCAATTTAAAATAAATTTATGGGCAGGAATAATCAATGGGCAAATAATAGGGCCCTTTGAACTACCAGCAACTCTAAACGCCGAATACTATCTGCATTTTTTAAGGAATGAGTTGCCAACGTTATTAGAAAATATTCCAGAAGACGTGCGGCAAGCAATGTGGTTACAAAATGATGGTTGCCCCGCTCACTATGCGACGGCAGTAAGGGCGCAACTCAATGAAACTTACCCTGACAGATGGATCGGCCGATTAGGACCAATTTTGTGGCCTCCGCGATCTCCGGATTTAAATCCCTTAGATTTTTTTTATTGGGGATGTTTAAAAGACAAAGTTTACAAACAACGAATAACGTCGGAAGAAGAATTACGTCAGCGCATCCAATCTGCTGTATCAGAAATAAACAACAGCCATTTTGTCCGTCGGATAAGAGCTTCCTTTATTAGGAGGTGCAGACTTTGCATTCTCGTAGGGGGACGTCAGTTTGAACATTTACTGTAAAAACAAAATAAACGATTTATTTGTATTTTTTTTTTAATTTAACCTCCTAATTTTTTTGATACGCTGAGATACCTAAACATTTTTAAGACAATAGTTTAATTGTGCACACTTTTTCAAATTTTATTTTATTTCGTAATTTGGCACCTCTGTCAGATTCATAGCAATATCTTTGTAACGACAAAGACTAGGCGTAAGTTTTATACCAATTTGCAAACCTTAGTAATTTTACAAGTTTTTAAAATAATGGTACACTTTGGTGTCATACATTTTTTTTATAGGAGAATTTTTCCAATTCTGGTCTTTTGGTCGTAAAAACAAAACTTTTCAATTCAAGTTTTTTTTTCTAAGGCAAATAAAATGTTATTTAAAAAAATGGTATCTTATAACATTAGTAAACTATTCAGAAATGTTTGACAAAAATCACACCTAAATATGATACCATTTGCAGCAACAGCATTAAAAACACTGAATGCTGGTACAGAAAATAGTAAATATCGAAAAAAATAATATCTTGGTTACCTTATCGGTTTTTTTTTACTGTTCAAATTAGTTGTTGGAAATGAGGTAAGCTACCTACCCGTTATGTTTGATCCATTATTTACGGGACACCCTGTATATACAACATGTAACGGAATAAACGCAAGAGCTCATACACCCCAGTATCACAGTATGGGGTGGTGCACCACAGTATGGGGTAGTGCAAATAAAACCAGACTTCTGAGGATTGAAAGAGCGCAGAGAGCCGTACTGAAGGTGATGTCGCGCAAACCTTATCGCTATCCCAATACGCAACTTTACGCTGATTCCAAAGTAATTTTAGTGCGCCAGCTTTTTATACTGCAGTCTACTGTTAGAAAACACGCTAGCGTTCCCCCTAAATCCTAAAAATAAGGAAGAAACTACCCTTAAGTACCCCTTACAAAACCAATCGCCAACAATCACTATTGTCCAAGCTGTCCAGAGGATACGGGAAAGTGTACCTTTATTCCCGCATTTGGATAGTGCTACTCTACGAGAAACATTGACTCGAGACGAACGGGTTCATGGCAGACATTTTGAGAACCTTAAAATTTAATGTAAGGTACTAACTAAGTGATTGAACGGTGTTTATGATTAAACAAATAATTACTCTAGGGTGACTGTGACTATTCGGCTAATAATCTATGATTGGGTGTAATTGTTTTTATTGAGCATTAATAAGTAACACTTGTTATGGTACTGTAGAGGTTGTCTGCATGTGTCAACCTTATGTTGACTGGCTGGACATATATTATCGTTGGTTTGCCTCGAACAGTCAAGCGAGTTTAAAATAAGATTTATAGAAAAAGTGATGGTAGATTGTTTAATAGGTAGACAGGCAGAGCTAGGGCCTGCCAGTGTATAATTCCTTGATAAAATATATTTATATTCTAAGGAGTGCTGCGTTAATTATTAAATACACGTAGCAACACCACAATTGGTGGAGGCGCCGAAGCGCAAAAGTACACAAGCTCCCATTATTTTTAAGGCGTGTGCAGAACCAAATAAAATATCGCACAAGTTTGTTTCTCGTGTTGCGTGCACAAAGCTATATATTGTGCGAAGATAATATCATTAAAGGAAAGCCAAGCAGACATATTTCCACGCCGGATTTAAAGCTAAGTGGTTTTATCAATTTTATGATTTAAAAAAGCGAGATGGCTCAAGACTTTTTCACGGGCTCAAGCCACGATTGCATTGAGATTTTTTTAGACGCTTTCGAGGATTTTGCCACCAGCTACGGATGGCGAGAAAGCGATTGGCCGCTAATAGTGAGCGCATATTTTCAGGGTGCTGCCCTAGCTTTTCACAAATTTATATACCGGGAAGGTATGAGTTTTGTAGCGATCTGTGACCAGCTTAAAGCTGAGTTCCCATGCAGATGCATTTCCAAAATAGGGCATAGAGTGCAAGAAGAGGAATTTGCACATGATATGACCAATGAAGACGAGCAAGAAAGTTGTTTTAATTTAGATAATGATACTGTTATATTTTCTAGCAAAAAACATAATGACCCATTATTTGATGAGCAAAGCTGCCAAGCAGGCAGTGATGACCATGATGTTGATGACGAGCGCAGCCGCCAAGAGTGCAGACCTGCGAATGATGAGGAACGACCAGTCGAAGTGTTCGAGAATGAACACGAGGACGAATTTGATGAATCGGGTCAGACTAATCCTTATATTAAATTGTATAGCCATGTTTCAGAACAGCAGAATGTGTCCTTATTAAACGAAGATATTGATCACGTCGAAGACTCACACAAATATAACGACGGTGTTGATCAATCTAACGAGGATAATTTTATTTTACTTTCCAATGTAAAGGAAATTGATAATATGTCGTTGATAACCACAGTAAAGGAGGATATGCAGTTATCTGTGACTCAAGAGCAAATTTGTAAATTAAAGTTTGGTTCAGAGTTAGATGGTGACAATGAGATAGTCGAGGATGACGCGGTGTCACATGTTGTCGGAAATAATGATAATAAAATAAAAATAGTGGTTGATCTGGTCAAAAATGCATTGACTCGTAAAATAGTCAAATCTGTAGGTGGTCATTTTATAATTCATTCTTACCACAGCAAAAGAAGTTTTCGTAATGTCGCATCATATCATAAGCGTATTATTAACAATACAATAAGAAAAGTTCTGGTAAAGAAAAAGGTCTCATATGTTAGAAAAACTAAAATAAAAGACTTCTTTCCAAAAGTGAACAAATTTAAAAGAAAGTCTAGAGAAATGAATAATTATTTTATAAAGACTTTTTCCTTTTTAAAGTATAAGTTTAAAAAATTTAATAATAGGAGGTTCAGGGATATTGTATATGTATGTAGATTAAAACCTTTTCATGTCAGTTTATAATAATTTATTGTCTTTTTGTATTGTCATTTATTGTCATATAGATGTCAATTAGATGTAAACATCATTTAGATTAATTCATTATTTTAGTTTGGATAATATGCTGCAATGTATTAATGCGTTTTCATTTATGTTTTTCATATATGGGGAGCAATCTTCGGACGCAGCTGGGTGCGTGTGAGGTGTCACACCTCACCACACCAAGAAGTCTGAGGGAGAAGGCATCTTCGTCTTCAATAATAGTTGGATTTCACTAGGCTGTGATAGCATAGCCATACTCCAGATCATAGTAATGCGAGTGAAGAGATATTTTTTTATTTTTTTTGGAAACTGTGGTTCTTTTTAGAGGGGGGGGGTGATACTCAGTCTAAGCTCGAACCAACTTTGCTTACGGGGCATAGCTCTTGCAAAGGGTGTTGTGTTGACACCATCAGTTCGAATTTGGATTGAATACTCTCTGAGTTGTAACCAACTTTGCTAAAGGAGCGTAGCTCTTGCAAAGGATGTTGAGTCAACATCAATGGTTAAACTTAATGTTGTTGAGAACCCACAGTTTAATCAGCACTGGCTGATGGTTAATGAAGTTTGAAATGGTGAGATCGAATAGGCTTTTGAGATTTTTCCTCTGGAGTATGTGCTTGAAAAAGGTTTGCTGATGAGCTCCGACTTCTTAGCCTTTTCTCCCTCCGACTCATACCGTCCGATGGGGTCGAAGTTTACGATGTTAAGTTTCATTCTTTTCATTAAACTCCTTCAGGGTTGTTGTGAATTTGTCACTTCAATTTATTTGTTTTTAGGAAGCCACGTCGCATCTTTTTGCCAGTTTTGGCGCGACGAGGTTTAAGCATGGCGAATGTTAATTTATTCATGTATGTGGTAACATATAGTAATGTTTTTCTTACCTGACACATATCTTAGTCAGATACGCAAATCGTTCGTCCTGTCCTTAAGCCTTCTCTTGTAAGAGTTGGACTTCATATTGTATAATATATTTCTGGCGTTAGGTAATTATTCTTATAGGTATAGGCAGGAAGTGTCTGATTGTTCGAGGTGGTAAATAAAAGTCTTGTTTGAAAACACGACTGCGTCGATCCTTTTATTTAAGGGTGGGCGTAGCTCATGTAGAGGTTGTCTGCATGTGTCAACCTTATGTTGACTGGCTGGACATATATTATCGTTGGTTTGCCTCGAACAGTCAAGCGAGTTTAAAATAAGATTTATAGAAAAAGTGATGGTAGATTGTTTAATAGGTAGACAGGCAGAGCTAGGGCCTGCCAGTGTATAATTCCTTGATAAAATATATTTATATTCTAAGGAGTGCTGCGTTAATTATTAAATACACGTAGCAACACCACAGTACACATCTTACTCTAACTCATGTATTATGAAACAGACATAATGTCCCAACTCCAAACAGTGACGGCGTTAATAAATTCAATCCAGTTTTTTACCTCTAATAATGTGACCTTGTAGGTAGCTGTACTCATCATCATGAATGGACTTCAGGAACTGGCAGGCGGCAGCCGCTCGCTTCTCTCGACCGACAAAATATGTTACGCTCCTATAAGGAAATAATGGAAATAAAAAAAAAAGCGAAAGTCTAATAGATAATTGAATATCATGCATTTTCATTTCGTGTTGGCAATAAGTCCTGGTTTCTCAGTATGAGCTTCATTATAAAGTAATAGCTTCAGCCCACGGCTTCGCCCGCGTGGAGGTCAGAAATTACCCCTCGGGGACGTAGTACTGGGATAAAAAGTATCCTATATCTTAATCCAGGTCATGGCCTATCCATAAACCTATCATCCAAATCCAGCCGTTAAAGCGTGAAAAAGTAACAAATAGTCAGGCAGACAATAAGCGCTACCTAAATATTACCACCAGATACTGACTAAATTCCAATTCCTTAAATTTTTAGAGGCATGAGGAACAGGGTGTAAAGTTGACTCATCCTCCATAGAAAATGGAGGACCCTCCGACCAGACGGGGGTTGTGTCTGGTGGGCAACTGCCTGACGATTGATGTCGGGCAGTCTTATACAAGGAGCGACTGCCTGTCTGATCTCCACAACCCAGTAACTGGGTAATACGATACCCCTTGGTAAGACTGGTTTTCAGACTTTCGAGCTTCTGACGACCCGTAACGACTGCGAAAGACCCACGAATGACAGCCAAGACCAACGCCTTAACGTTTCCGAGGCACGGAGGAGTCTCGGTATGTAAAGATAGTCCCCCATCGACGGCCCAACCATGTAAAGATAGTCACCCATCGAATACCAGGAAGTCGTGTGCAAAATATCACGTTCCTAGACCCAGTAGTTTAGGCTATGCGTTGACATATCAGTCAGGACTTTGAATTTTATACGAGGGTGGGTCAAAAAGTTCGGGGAATGGGGAGCGGAAGACTTTTAGCATCTGCTACTACTTGGTGACTCAATACAACTATAAATACTAAGTTTCAGCTCGATTGGTTCATTAAACCCTTATGATTTCGCTAGATAAAAAAAATATTTGGGAAGAGAACACTGACTATGGTGAAAATTGAGTTTCGTGTCGTCATAATGTTCCTTAATAAGCAAGGAAAATCGCCCCAGATAATTATGGAAGAGATGTCATCTGTTTGTGGAGACTCTTGCCCTGGAAAATCGATGATTTATAAGTGGCGTAGTCTTTTCAAGCAAGGCAGAGACTCTATTGAAGACGATCAGCGCTCTGGTCGGCCGATTGAGGCAACATCTTCAGACATTGTGGAAAAAGTTGCAAAACTTGCTCCCAAAGATGCTCATCTGAAGAAGAAACAGATTGCAGAGATGACTGGAGTATCTTCTACGACTATTTTGAACATTATCCATGACCATCTTGGCATATCTAAGGTCAGTGCAAGATGGGTGGCGAGAATACTCACACCCTTCAAAAACTGCAGCAGTTCGAGTGTTCTCGTGAGTTTTTGGATCTGTGTAGTGAGAACAGGGATAAGATTACAAAAGTTTGTAGTATGGCCAAGTCACGTTATTTGAGTTCAAAAATTAAAAATAGTAGTAATGTAATTAAAATGACATGGAGTATCATTAACAGCGAAACGGGAAGGTCTTGCAACCGATGTAGTAAGTACAGCCTTGATATCGATAACAATATAATTAAATCAGATTCACAAGTCGCCGCGACCTTTGAAAATTTCTTTGCAGATGTTCCCGTATCCACTACTAAATCTCTAAACTCATCACTCACTGCTGCAGAGTCTTTACTTATGGCTTAAGGAAAACGTTCCTGTTTGTGATTCTGAATTTCATTTCCAATATGTCACCTGTAAAGATATAATTAAAACCTTTCACACATTAAATGTTAAAAAGACCGCATATCTATGGAGTAATTTTTTGGACGTTGCTAAGTCGATAATAAACATTGTAGCACCTACTGTAGCTATTATTTTTAATAATTGTATTGACCGTGGTGAGTTTTCTGATCTTATGAAAAACAGTAAAATAATACCGTTATTTAAATCGGGTAGTACATCAGACACTACAAATTAAAGACCAATTTTAGTACTCTACCTAACTTTAGTAAAAATTTCGATAAAACTTATTTTGGATCAAATGCAAAGATTTTTTACTAAACACAAATTACTGCATAACAAACAGTTCGGTTTTACAAGGGGTCGTTCGACTACTGATCACTACTGGTTACTGTTTGAGTTGAACTTTTAGGACATGTTTATAATGCATGGGAGGACAAACGCGATGCTTTGGGAATCTTTTGCGATTTTTCCAAGGCATTCGATTGTGTTCTTCATGAAACATTAATCAGGAAACTACACCACTACGGAATCCGGAACGCCTCTCTGGATCTTCTTACTTCTTACTTAAGTAATAGGATTCAGAGAGTTGATGTTAACGAAAAAAGATCACCCGGATCTGTAGTAAGAATGGGGGTCCCCGAGGGCTCAATTCTCGGGCCATTTTTATTTCTTATTTATATAAATGACTTGCCTTACCTCATAAAGGATAAATATGATATTGTGTTGTTTGCAGACGACACTTCACTTATATTTAAACTCAAACGTCAGCAGCTGGTTACTAACAATGTAAATAGCGCTGTCGCAGCAGTAGTTAACTGGTTTAATGTTAATAACCTACTTTTTCACGAGAAAACAATTAAATGTATTAAGTTTACGATACCTCATGTTGGAAAAGTAGAAACTAGTGTTCTCATAAAGGGTGAAGTACTGAAACCCGAAAATACTACAGTATTCTTAGGCATAACTTTGGATACCAAGCTTCAATGGGGCCCCCACATAGATAAATTGTCAAAAGAGCTTAGCTCTGCAGCATACGCCGTTAGAAAAATTCGTGGTTTAACTGATTTAGAGACAGCCCGTTTAGTATACTTTAGTTATTTTCATAGTGTGATATCGTACGGTATTCTGTTGTGGGGAAATGCCGCCGATATCCAGACAATTTTTGTTTCACAAAAAAGGCAGTTCGTTCAATTTATAAATTAAGTCCCAGACACTCAGAGATAAATTTAAAGAGATTAATATAATTACCGTGCCTTCTCAGTATATTTATGAAAATATTTTGTATGCACATAAAAATATTAATCTGTTTAAAAAATACAGTGATATCCACAATATAAATACTAGAAACAAACACAAATTTATTGTTCCTACAATCAGGCTCAAGAAAATAGGTGGCTCGTTTAGATGCCAATGTATACGTTTTTATAATAAACTTCCTAGCTACATTCAAGATCTAAGCTTTAATAATAGGTCTTTACCTATGAAATTGCCGTTTTGTATGAAAAAATTTAAACGATTTTTTTTCATGAATTTTTTATTTGTATTAATCGAAGTAATCACCCATGCAATCAATGCATCTTTGCCATCGCAGTGGCAGTTTATTGATGCCCTTCTTAAAGAAATCAGCTGGACGGGAGGCAACAAATTCTTCAAAGGCATTTTGTACTGCCTCTCGGGTATTAAATTTTTTTCCCGCCAAGAAGTTATCCAAATTCTGGAAAAAGTAGTAGTCTGTAGGCGCAAGGTCTGGTGAGTAGGGCGGATGACGGAGAGCTTCCAACCCCAGTTCTTGCAACTTGGAGACCGTCTGCTGTGCAGTATGAGGTCGCGCGCTGTCGTGCAGGAGCAGCGGAGACGAGCGATTGACCAATGCTGGTTGGAGATGCGCCAGCTTCTCCATCATTGTGTTCAGTTCTTCACAGTACACATCTGCAGTAATGCTCACCCCGTTTGGTAAGAAGCTGTGATGAATCACACCGGCGCTAGACCACCAAACAGTGACCATCACTTTTCTAGGGGTAAGTTTTCGTTTAGGGCATTGTTTAGGTGCTGAACCAGGATCCAACCAACTTGCTGAGCGCTTACGGTTATCAAACAGAATCCATTTTTCATCGCAGGTAACAATGCGGTTCAAAATTCCTTCATTTGTGTGTCTGTTGAGCAGTGCAAGGCACGTCTCGACGCGTACTTCGCGCTGGCGATCATTGAGTTCGTGGGGCACCCATTTGTCAAGCTTTTTTACCTTGCCAATTTGACGCAAATGGACCAATATTGTTTTGACGCTAACGTCGAAAGCTGCTGCTAATTCAGCCGTAGATTGTGTATCATCAGCTTCCACAATCGCCTTTAATTCGTCATTGTCGACCAAAGTCTTCGGACGACCGCGAGGTTCATTTTTCAGGTCGAAATTTCCAGAACGGAAGCGAGCAAACCAATAACAGGTGGTGCGTTGGTTTGTAGTGTTAGCTCCGTAAACGTCGTTGATGTTGCGTGCCGCTTGTGCCGCGTTGCTGCCACGACGGTACTCATATTCCATAATTACTCGAATTTTTAACGTATCCATGATGACGAAAAAGATTGAAATGCGATGAAAATGTAACACTAATCAATAAAGAAATGACTACTTTTAGAAAAAAAAATCCATGTTTTTAAAATAAAATTAATTTGAAATTAGAATTCTTAGCCAAACAAAAATTATTTTGATTTGAAATGGCCAGTACTGCAGAACGGCAATTTCATAGGTAAAGACCTAATAAATTCAAATCTTTTATAAAACGAAAACTATGCCAGAAAGCCTAACATATTGTGAAAGACTATATTGAGGACAAAAAGGCTTGGGCTGCTCCAATAAATTTACACAGTGAATGTTGATTTTAATTTGCTAACTATTTTAGACATGAATATTTACTATAAAAAGTATTATATTATTGTGAATATGAGGACTATGTGGGTCATTGTTTCAGTTTTATTCTTGATCTGGCAGTTTAAGTAGTTTATGCGGCCTACCCAAATGTCCTTTCTTTAGTATTGTTCGTCGAATCGTTGAGCTCTTTAAGTTCTGAGTTGAGCTGCACGGTTACTGACAAATGCGTGCACTGACTGGACAGGTCCACTTAATCTGTGTGTTTCTTTCCTCAAAAGACCATTTCAGACACCAATCTACATGGTTCTCAAACATTATGTCCGATTTTTTAAATACACATTGTCATTGTTGAATTTTATATACAATGTGGTGTTTTGCATCCTCGACAAATTTCAGGAGGCTGTTATGAAAGACAAATATTAAAATAAAATTACGATACCTGCTTAATAATTAATACATACTTGTTTTTTTAGTAATTTAAGTTTGACCGTATTTCAGAATACACCTCTTTCAAAGAACAGAATCGCCCCGTTGCGTATGCGGTAGGCATTGTCGCACGACTATGTCGCTGTGTGCGTGCGTGCCGCGTGTCGACCACCGGCAGGCCCCGCCCACCTAACAGCAGCGCGTGCGGCTAGCAATAGCCTAGTTCGAGTTTGAAAATTACCTACCTACATGACATAAACTCTTGATAATTACCTAGATCATATTTTCAAAGCTTAATTAGAATGGTACCTCTAGTGGGCATCACAGCTGTAAGGCCACGCGGCTGTGAAACGATAATAACTCTATGGTCGGGCGTTTTAGGCACAGTTTAGCACGCAGCGGTCGCTGACATGAAGAATGCTATTATCGCGGTAGGTATAGGAGATTTTGTAAGGAGTAATTTATAGCTGTTACAACTTAAATAATCTGTGACGTAGCTATCAGCTGATTTACTAAAATGTTAGTTTGGCTTTCTTTCTTTTAATTTCATTCCTGTTAATGGGACAGTAAATAATTCTAAAATTGAAAATTTATCTTAGTAATAAAAACGTGTAGGTGCGAAATACGAGCGAATGGCGCGTGGGCCGCGCGTATTTTAGATACCTATGTAGGTAGTACCTAATAGAAACCTGTAAGAGTAGGTAGGTACGTAGTTATCAGCTGATTAATAACATGTTAGTTTTGCATTACGTACCTACACAATTTATTTTATTTTTGATAAACAGACTACAGTAAATAATGAAATAGTAATAAAAACGTGTAGGTACGCAATACGAGGCACACGCGTGCGCCGCGCGTATTTTAGATACCTAAGTACCTAGGTAATAATAAAAACTTGTAAGAGTAGGTAGATACGTAGTTATCAGCTGATTAATAACATGTTAGTTTTGCATTACGTGCACAATTTATTTTATTTTTGATAAACAGACTACAGTAAATAATGAAATTGTAAATCTTAGATCTTAAAAAATGAGTAGGTATCCACAAAAACGAACGCATAGCGCCTTCGGCGCGCGTTGTTTTGATACATAATAAAAGTAAGTAGGTACTTAATAAAAACCAGAGGTGGCTACCAGGTAAATCTAGGTATTTTTGGCTCAGTCAAACATTTGAAATCTACCTAATTAGGTACACCAATTGATTTAAATAACTGAGTACGCATTTACAAATTATTGTTTTGAAGTAAAAAATAATTAATTACCTACGCTAGCCGGAGGTATTGTTCGAAGTGTCCACCTTCACATTCTAGACACAGTCTAGCACGACGTCGCTGGTTTTCTTTCAGCTTTCGCAACACAAACACATTCGTTTTTACAGTGTCGAAAGCAACTAACCACTTTTTCCCTTAATTCTGTAACACTTGTTATTTCATCTGTGTTCATTAGTCTTTTATTTAATGTCTCCCCACAAATAAAAGTCCAGGGGCGTTAAGTCCGGAGAACGCGGAGGCCAGGCCACAGGTCCACCGCGGCCAATCCACTGGTTGCCGAAACTTTCGGTCAAGGACTCGCGTACTTGACGACCGTAGTGAGGAGGGGCACCGTCTTGTTGTCGGTTGCGATATATTGCCAGGGGAACGTCATCGAGCATCTCCTGGACGACTTGTCGTAGTAGCTACAGGTAAGTAGTGCTGGTAAGGTAACCCTCGATGAAATGGGGTCCAAGCACGCGGTCCCCTATTATGCAAGCCCACACATTTAAGGAAAACCGCACTTGGAACGAATCCCGTTTGGTCACGTGCGGGTTATGGTCCCGCTGAGTCCACCAGTGTTCAATATGAACATTGTAGATGCCAACTCGAGTAAATAAGCACTCGTCCGTCCACAGGATGTTGGTTCCAGTAACCACCGACAAAACGTAATGCGTCACTCGTCAAACTCCGCCCATCTCCACCAACTCAACATTGGAATAGTTTTCCGTCGTCGTGCCGTATTTAAAACGAATTAAAGGAGCGCGGGACGGGTATCGCGACAGGCGCACTCACGGCGGCGACATCAATCAGACTATGTAGTCGATGTGTGAGTGTGAGCGAGCGGGGCCGCGTGGGTGTAGGGATAGAAGAGGGGTGCATGCGCGCGGGGGTCTGTAGGCAAAACTATGATCGTATAAACTGCCGCGTTTTTATGTGTGTAAAAGGGCAGTTACAGTGCGGTATCACACAGGCCGCGTTTTAACATGCGTGTCCAACACTTACCGATATCCAAAAATTAGAAAAAAAAAAATACCTACTTATTTTATTATTGATTCGTGTCGAGAATCATTAGCATAGTTACCTCCTTGAATTTGACGGGGATGCAAAACGCCACATTGTATACAAGGATATGAGTATTTACTTGTAAAGCATTTTGTTATTTTAATTATTGTGAATGTGAGTACTATGTGGGTCAATGCTTTTTTTCTCAGTTAATTTTAATCATGATCTGGCAGTTTGAGCAATTTACACGGCCTACCCAAATGTCCTTTCTTTGGTATTGTTCGTCGAATCGTTGAACTCCTTAAGTCCTGACTTCCTGAGTTGAGCTGCACGATTACTGACAAATGCGTGCACTGACTGGACAGGTCCACTCAATCTGTGTGGTTCTTTCCTCAAAAGACCATTTCAGATAACAACCTACATGGTCTTCACATGATCTGACCAAGATTATGTCAGGACTTTAAAAGAGACTGTGACCTCTGAGTTTGTTTCGGCCTTTCTACTCAGAGTAGTCAGATAGGAAACGCCGACCTCATATAGTTTAAAAAATATGATTGCCGTGTAAAAGTGTTTGTACAAACCTACTTACAGAAATTAAATCATTTATCATTGTAAAAATTATGAACCGAATTGTTACTGAGGATGAAACTTGGTGTCGTCACTATGAACCTGAGTCAAAACAAGAGTCCATGCAGTGGCACAAAGAAGGCGCAGCACCGCCTAAGAAGTTCAAGAGGTCACAATCTGCCGGAAAGATTACAAGTACAGTTTTGAGGTTACAGAGGTATTTGCTGAAAATCAGCGCTAGTGACGATAGGTTCGTCTGAAGTCACAGCATTTTGCTGAGCAACGACCTGTTTTTGCACAGATGCGAAGCACGGCTTAATTGTTCATAATATTGTGGTTTTTGTTACAAAAGTAGTCATGTTACCACTCTGCTATCGGCATTTTGTTTTTGTTTTCATCGTTTGTTTGTTGTCATTTGCGAGTTTCGTAACACAGAGCAAAGTAAATAGGTTCCTTGCAGAGCTATGTGTATTGTCTTTTGTCCCTGACCCTAACCCTCAGAACAATATTTATTAGTTATTGTTCTGAGGTCCAACCTCAAGCAATGGACAAAATTGTAAAACTTTTATATTTTGGATACGAGGCTTTTGGCTACTGTTCGCGCTTGATCTTTTGGTAATTTATAGTGTCCGCATCAAGTTGCTGCTAACTGTTTATGGTAAGGCACACAAAGGTGACGGTAGCTCATGCGCAAAATAAATCGACCAAGAAAAAGTTTCTACATGACTTTTTGGATAAGTGGTTTGGAAAAATAATTCTCGAGAGGAAGGACGAAATTGATCCGTACCAGTGTGCACATTAATAATATATCCCTTCGTTTTTTTACCAAATCTGTTTTAATCTCACTTTAACGAAGTATAACGTTTTCTACACATATAAATTAAATTCATTGTTAAAGTAAAACTCCTACGTTTTATTGAGCCCCAAGCTCCAGTGTCTCGCAGTAGACAGCTACTTTGTATATCTGTATTTTTAATGTCATTTATTTATAATGTGCGTTTTGTTTGTGCAGAATAAACTATTTTTCTTTGTTTCTTTCTAGTTTTTTTGGGATTCAGAGGGGATTTTGTTAATCGATTATAAAGATAAAGGTGTCAGTATCACGGGGCAATACTACGTTATGCTACTAGAAAAAATAAAAAATGCAATTAAAGAAAGAGGAGGAGGGGAAAGTGGTCTCGAGATCTGTTCGTTTTGCACGCCAACGCACCCGTTCATAAGTCATGTTGCGATGGCTGCCTTACACAAGTGCGGCTCCGAAACTCTGACCCACCCTACAGTCCAGATTTGACCCCTTGTGATCAATCAGAATCACAATCGGAATCAGAACTTTATTTGCTATGAATGTAGGTATCTAGTTATAAGATGTTGTACATAAATTAATTAGATCGGCTACAATCTACCTTACGGCGTGCAAATTATTAGTTTTTTTTTTTAATTAATATAAACAAAACAAAAACAGGAATTAAGACAGTTACATACGTCTTTCATGGTCAAATTTACAATTAATTATAACAATCATAATCTGGATAAATTCTTAATGATAATAATTCTAATAATAAGTCTAAAATACTGTCAATATAAAAATTCCTATAATATAGTCAATAAAATAAAGAATTAAAGATGTCAGGATTAATTAGGTAACTATAAAGTTTTATCATTTAGAAATTCACAAATGGAATATTAACATTTATCAATTAATAAGACTGACAATTTCTTTTTAAACAGCGGAATGGACTCGTTTTTTATTCCCTCGGGTATTTTGTTGAAGATAATCGGGCACATACATATAACACTTTTTCTTAATAATGCAGTGTTATAACCACTAACACGTATCATGTTTGCATAATGCCTTCTAATTGGTCGTGTTCTATTATCCGATAATTTATTAAAAAGATGCATATTTGATTTTACAAAAACAGCAATTTCAAAAATGTAAAGTGATGGGAATGTTAGCAAATGTAGGGACTTGAATACAGGTACGCAACTATCTGTAACTTTCATGTTACACATTGCCCTTATGCATTGTTTTTGAGCCTTGAGTACCTGTTCTCTCAGACTACAATTTCCCCAAAATATTATCCCGAATCTCAGAATTGACGCTACTAAACCATGGTAAGCAACTAATCTGGTGGGCATATTCACTTTCCTGGATAGATTAAAAAGCACATACGCTGCTGAACTTAAGTTTTTGCATACTTCTTCTGTGTTCTTCTTCCAGGTTAGTTGGCTATCTATCATTATACCTTAAAATGTTGTAACTTGCCCTTGGTCTATTTTTTGTCCATCGTAATTTATTTTTAAGGTTTGCGGACGTATTCGTTGATAGAAATGCATAACCTTAGTCTTAGGTATATTATTCGTTAAATTATTTTGATCAAGCCAGTGTACAATGTCCGTTAAAGTATTATTTATGTCATGTTCATACGTTTTTAGGTCTGTACATTTAATCAAGGCAGTACTATCGTCAGCAAATAAAACCATAGGATGTTTTATGCGTCGTGGCAAGTCATTAATATAAATTAAAAATAATAAAGGGCCCAACACAGTGCCCTGTGGTACGCCATATCTAATAAGTCGATGTTCCGATAAGTAGTATTTTTCACGCTAAGTTTTTAAACATATTTTTGTAATTTCTATGTGCTGTTTTCGGTTGCTGAGATATGATCTTAAGAGATTGTGAATATTTTCTCTGATACCTATGATGTTTAGCTTGTATAACAGAGTTTCATGGTCGACACAGTCGAAGGCCCTCGTCATATCATTTAAAATTGCGCAAACTGGTACCTTTTCATCGACGTTTCTAATTATCATATTCATTACATCGTAAACGGCCGTATTTATGCCTTTATTTTTTCTAAATCCCTTTTGTTCTACACTCAAAATATGTATTATATGTATTTAGATAAGAATTTATTTATCGCGTCATAAATTATTTTTTCAATAACTTTTGAAAAGATTGTGAATAAAGCAATTGGCCTATAATTTGCCAATTCTTCCTTAGTTTTTTTTTTTTGCATATTGGCTTAGCAATAACGGTTTTTAAATTGTTTGGAAATACTCTAGACATATATGCAAAGCAATGTCACTCAATGCAAATTTTACGACCTTAGTTGAAATGCCATCGTAGCCAGTACTAAGTTCATTTTTTAGGGAATGTATCGCTCTCATAACATCTTGAGGTAATACTGGATGCATAGACATCGAGTGAGGGTTACTTTTAAAATTACTTGTGTCGGGTTTTGGGATCATGATATTTTTTGTCTGGTCAATAAAATAATTATTAAAAGCGTTTGCAATCTCTGTTGGATCAGTGATTGTGGGTATCATGAATTTTTATTTGGGAAATAGGTTCAGTAAATAGTTTTTTTTTTTTGTTTATGACTCGACAACAAGCTTGAGATTTATTGTTCGACGTGTTAATAAAATAGTTATTTTGCGCTTTTTGCGTTAATTTAATGATTTTCCGAAGACTTTGCGAGTAGTTTTTAAGGGTACTTTTATTAAGGCTTGAAGGTTCTCGCCTATATTTCCACAGTAAATGCCTTTGTTTCCTACTGCATTTTCGAATGCCCTGAGAAACCCATTTAATATTTTTATTTGAGTTGACGGTTATCAATTTGTAAGGGAAATGAAGATCGTACAAGAGACGAAAATGCTCTAAGAAATAATCAAATGCTTCATTAGCATTTTCGGTTTTGTATATATCAGAAAATGAAAAACATTGCAGATAATTTTAGAATTTAGTTACATTTTCACTAGAAAGATCACGCTTTTTGATTCTGCACGATTTCAGTACTTTAACTTGCAAAAACTGTGCTATGTAGTCAGACAGTGCTAAGTCTCAAACTTCTGATTTACAGTTTAGTTTAGAACTGCGGGCAAAATTGTCTATAAGTGATGAATATTTATTCCCAAACATGAAAAAAGAACTTCGTGGAAAGATATTCACCAATGTCGAAGAAGTGAAGTCGGCTATTTCTGCCTATTTTGAGGGCCTTGACAATTTTTTTTTTCGAAGATATATACAAATTATTTGAAAGATCTGAGTCGGTTAGGGTTAATGGAGAATATATTGAAAAAGAAAAATATTTTATGTTTAATTTCATCTCCTTCCCTTTACATTCCTCGAACTTTTTAACCACCTCCCCTCGTATATATAGATAAAATATGAAAGGCGAACACCCAAAAAAGCCCCAGGCCCGGTGCCAAAGAAAGTTATCTCAGCCTTTTGTATAATTTATGTGCAATATTTTTTGATAGGTGTGATTCCCGCCAGATGTGGCTAACATGAAAATAATTGCCATGTTATTATTTTCAGGCACGGATTTAAAGATACAACATTTAGAACAAAAATTATTGAAAATGTTAATAGATTGTTCTGAATCATACAGAATAGCGTATCATAATTGTTTGAAAAACAAACGATGAAAAGATGAAGTGCGGTGTGCTCAAAAACTGGCATTCTAGTTTTACGCAGGTGATTCACGAATAAAACCAAGATTATTATTTATTTATAGTTAATTAAAACGGTACAATACCAATTACATTAATTCATTATTATAGCATTAACCTTTTATTTTATTTTTCTACAGCAATTAATGTTCTATATTTACTAATACTTCGTCTAAGAAGGCAGCAGGTTGTTGTATCTCATCCAAGTTATAGCCGGCCCAGGCATCATAGTACAAAATACTTGTCACATGAGCGCAACTTCCAAGTTTCCTGCGGCCGTGTATGCACGAACAATAGTATTGCTTGATCGTACTTCTTCCTTGTCTTTCGCAGTCATATAATATTAAACGTATAGTATGTTTTGCTTCTTAGATGCGTTGACTTAATTTTGCATCTAATCAGTGTATTATTCTGTTCATTATTGGACCGTAATTGTTCCGTTTGTCTGTAAAAGGAATTTTTCTTATTTCGGAAACTCTGGTCCTCTTTATGCGCTCTCTATAATAGGAGCGCGCTAACTTTACGTGATATATTCCCACCGATGTCAGAATAAGTTCTTCGAAAGAAAGCCGAGGAAATACCGTCAAGTGCTGGTTATCAGCTTCCAGCCTTTCAAATGCGACTCTTTGACGATTTACCTATGTTATTTTGTAGCACGTAATCGGTCAGCAGATTTGGTTAATGTAGATTTAGTAGGACGGCAATAGTCGTCTAGTTGATACCGGTTTTATTGTGCATCCATAAGCATCGGAGCGGCTGTGATTTTTATAGAACGACGCGTTATAGTTACCAAAACTGTTAATGTAATTGTTTTGATATTTACTGCAATGTTTTTAATGTGTATTTTCAGTACTTTTTTTTATCCAAATACATATTGTATCTTTAAATCTGTGCCTGAAAATAAACGTAAAACCTAAACATTTTTTTTCATGTTAGCCACTTCTAGCGGCAATCACACCTACCAAAAAATTTTGCACATAAAATATACAAAAGGCTGAGATAAGTTTCTTTTGCGTCGGGCCTGGGGTAATTTTGTATGGAGCTTGGGTGATCTCCTTTAAGTTCTAATGCTTATTTATTAAAAATATTTTCATAGTAACAAAATTAGAAAAAAAAACTTTATCTAATATATAAAAAGCTCGTGTCACAGTGTTTGTTATCGAACTCCTTCGAAACGGCTAGACCGATTTTTATGTTTATTTAGTGAATATTTGGTAGGTCTGAGAATAAGTCGTAAAGCATATTTCATACCGCTGCTGGTGAAACCGCGGGGCGCAGCTAGTACTTCTATAAAAATCGCTCACTCGCGACGCTACCAGGTAATTTTCACTCATACTTACTTTATACATCCGTCGTAACGAAGCGCTACACGTGAATTGTCTGTCTCACAGTGTGCGTGTGTTAACTATCAGTTTGAAGGTACTTAGAGTCCCGTGTCACCAGAGCACTCAAGAAAGTAATAATTATCGTAAATATGTACTCTGTAGTATTTTTTACCCAGCAGCGAGTGCTGCAGGGTTACCTTAGTTTAGTTTTCTATATTTGCTGCAAACATCGCGATTCTTGAGCACATCGAGGTTCGAGACTATCTGGAGCGGCTATAAATAGCTAGTACTGTATGTTTTTTTTCAGAAGACTTTAAATGTTTATCTTAGAAATGATTATACTAGTCTTAAATCGCCAACCTGTATGTAAAGTCAGGGAAATTAATTAATAAGCATGTAGACTGCCAATTCAAATTGTCCGTATATTCAAACCAAAGCTGTCATTATTTGATAGTTGTATGAAATGGCTATAGCACGGCAAATTTGTTAGGGTGTTAGTTTGCTTAATATTATTTCCCTGACTACCTTATTAGCAAGCGTGGAGATCAATGCTCGTGCTTCCACTACACTCATAAAAAATATTTTGCCTTTAGTAGGACGATAACGGGCTGGTATTGTTTGTATAGATATATTAAGTTAATGAAATGAATGGACTTACCATGTTTCACTGTGGTTCCATTCGACTAAATGTGACAGCATAGGTGTTTCCGTAGATACAGGGAACTCCACTTTCGGGTACAAAGCTTGCACTTTTGGTGTGTATCCGTGCATGTACAAACTGTAGGAATAAAATAATTAGTAACTAAATGATTGTAATTCCTGAATAGATGGTTAGAATACTCACTATTGTAAGTAGGCCGTTTGAATTAGGTACATACAAATATCAAACTTAAAATAACACAGGGTGTCACAATGGACTGGCTTACTGCTAATGAGGTTTTTAAGGCCCTGTTTAACCCAAAACGTAGAATCGGCTTCCGACTATGAGCGTACAGTACAAAATATATTACATAAAAACAACTAAGTACAGTCGCCGACTAACTGTCTTTTGTGTTTCATTGGCAAATTTCAACAACCAACCAACAATTAAAAATATACTGAGAAACGACAGTTCAGGTAGTCTTTACAAGTTACTTATATTAATTCCTAAAACTTTTTATATGTAAGGTCAATAGGGTCCAAACAAAGTACCGACGAACTTTTACAGGACACAGCACTCATGAATATGATCAAGTTTTGCTGTGGGACCAACTCTGAAATATTAACAAAAACAGGTGTTTTTAGGAAAATGCATTACTCACACGATCAAATCTATGCTTGAGTCAGCACGTAAGTGTAGTTTCTTACAGACAGTGTAGCCAACGGCAACCATCTTATTACAAAATGATTTCAAATTTTAGTCCCAGTCCAAACCTTCGAGCTCGTTATTGTAATACAAAGTGAATCGCTACTAACATAGTCTTAAGCCTTTTTATTAACACAACTTTTGTTTATAAAATTTATATATTTTGAAAATATATATGTTTAGGATAAGGTATTTTTCTCTATGTCGCCTGAAATAAATGTTATTATTATTTATTTATTTATTATTATTATAACTTTATTCAGCGTAAAGTTCTTAAGGGGGATGCGCCAAGGTAGCCCGCGAAATTCAAATTTTCTCACGTTATTGCAATTTGCAAGTCACTGTCAGATTGTATTTTGATTAAAATATGATTCGAGGCCGTAACAAATATGGCTTTACAGAATTATAATCATTAGAATCAGCAATATAATTCTTTAAGTTAGAATTGGTCTCAAATTTAATATCATGATTTCATGAAATAGTCATTCAATAGGATAATATGAACTTACAGAGATGTATTGATGATTTTTATGAAAATAATTCTATAAATAAATATTTGATATGGCCGCGAATCATATTTAGTTCAACATAGAACCTGATACTGTCCTGAAAATTGCAAAAAACCTAATATTTTTTTAATTTCCCGGGCTACATTGGTGCATCCCTTTTAATTCAAAATTGACAAATTATGGGTACTCGGGTTTGACGTCAGCTTTTGTAATTAGAACTTTAACTTTGTCACAATCATGTAATTAGTCAGTATTTATAGAGTTTATACGTATAGAAATTAAAAATGGCTCGATGCTTTAAATCTGGATTGAAATTTTATTTTGTGATAAGACCGCAAAACTCTTTAAACATTTAAGGGGCCGTGCATGAAATCGACTGATTTTGATCAATTTTGTTCGCTTGTTCTGAGAAAGGGAACAAGAATTTAAACAAAATTATTTGTGATTTAAAAAGTCGAGTTCTTAGTCTTGCATGTAGGCTAAAGGGATTTTTCAAATAAATTAAGTATTCATGGAAAATCAAAAAAAAAAAAACAAATCAAGTTTTCCAAAAAATGACGTAAGACTGACGTTTGATTATCGTTTTACAAGAAACTACATTGGATTTTGAACATTAAAAAATATCGCATACTTGCACATAGCGTGACCACTTTTTTTAACTTCCATACAAACTTTAGTAGAAAAAACATGTTGAAATAACGCAATTTTTGGGAAACTTCTAGACAAATAAGTATTTTTTTCTAATGCTTAGAAACACTTTAAAGAAATTTAAAAAAATACATATTAATATTAAGTTATCCTTTTAATAGAATCTAAATTTTATTTTATAAATAAACAACAAGTTCATTTCGTAATTAAAGGGCAAAGTGAACTATATTATCGACCGCGCAAAAATGATCCCGTCAGTAGCGACCGGGCCTTCCCAGCGTGAGGAACTGAGGATGTATCACTTTGCATTGCAGGCACGTGCGTGTTCTACGTAAATATATTCCAGAAATTGTACGCCGACTACCACATTTTGATCCGGTAAGTATTAATTTTATTTTAAGTTCTTTGCTTCTTTATGAAGAATATAAATATTTTGCATGCCTAGTCTTTATATAGGTGTATAAAATACCGGTGTGCGAGTGTTCGAAATTCTTCTCTAATTAACGGCTTGACCGGTTTTGATGAGTATAGTGACGCTGTTGTCGCAGAACAACGTCTACCTACCGGGTCCGCTTGTTTTAATTAGATTGTTTGTTTCATCGGTTTTTTTTTTTATTGATTTACTTTATTTTTAGTTTGACTACTTAATCGATGGAAACTTTGGAGAACAGTGGTAGCCCAGTGGAGAGCAGTGGTAGCTCAGTGGAGAGCAGTGGTAGCTCAGTGGTAATGACCGCAACTTACGAGTACTAAGCATTTCGTGGGTTCGAACCCAGACAGGCGCTTTACTTGGTGTAAATTATTTTATCACCACTGCTCTCAAAACGGTGAAGGCAAACATCGTGACGAAACCGGCAAGACCTAGAACCAAAAATTCGAAGACTTGTAACATCCACTAACCCGCCTTGGGCACGCGTGGTTGATTATGGCGAACTCCCTCGCATAGAGAGGAGGCCGTGTCCCAGCAGTGTGAACATTATAGGCTGATCATGATATTAACGTATAATTTTGTTGTAGATAATGGGTCGGAAGAAAGGATCGCATTACCAGCAGGCTTAGCACAAGCACCGTTTTGTCGACGGAAGAGTAGACAATAATGACGTTCCGTGCGACGGCAGCAAAGTAGAAAGAGTCAACCGCACGTTTTACGAAATTCAGTAGTTTATTCACGATTTTCTCTTATTTTGCTTATATCTCGAAAATGGTGTGTCCTATCGCAAAAATGATTAAAATTTGGACCCCCTTTATTGAACCCCTAAACCTCTAAAACTCAACATGTAGGTAATAATTTTTCACATTTTCCATACAAAAAGTGAAAAATTATTTTTTCCATTAAATTTTTATTCGTTATGGCCGTTGAGTATGAATAGGCCTATGCAATTGTCGTTTTATGACACTGCCGATGCCGCTTCGAACTGTAAATTTATTTTAATAGCTACTACAGTTTGACTTGGAATTCCAAATTAATTCGTTCGCGGAAAACGGCAGTTTCATAATATTAAAATTTAATTGTTTTGCATTTTCCAAAACTTAATTTTTTATCCGAATCCAATTGGATTTATATTTTTTTATAATACAGGTTTCAAATACGGACCCAGTCCCAATAAGACTTTTTCAATTTGTTTGTACTTTTTAAGTTTATCTTAGCCATCATTGACATCTGTAAAGGTAAACATTTAATTACCTAAACATGCATATTTAAACCTAGGTTTAGACCGTAACCTTTTTTTGCAATAAGGCCCTAAAAGTTAAAAATATTTAAGAATTTCTTAGTACTTACTCGCCAACTGCCTTAAGTAAGAAAAGCGCGTTGTCAGGATGTCCGCGCTTGGTGAGCGAAACATGCCGACTTTCCGCCGGCATGGATCGCTTAAGGATGGCCTGCAGCAGTCCATGCGGCGCCACCTCCACCAGCACAGCGTTGCTAGGTATCAGCCGCAACGTCTCCTCGAACAACACAGGGCTCTGCGACATACAACCAACTCAGATCAATTTTGACGCTACAATTATTATCATTTTTAGATCAAAGCAGAAACAAAAACCGTTGAATAAAATTGAGTGTGTCAGCTCCGACAAGTGACGGACTCCAGTCACGCGTCGGAGCTGACACGCCCAATGTTTAATTCCCAAAAACGATTGTCTTATCATATACACTATCCGCTGTAACGTCCAAGCCACGCACTTGTCAACCTGTAACACGTCCTGCAGCGCGTTTTGACCTTTGACCGCGCGTGCGCACCGGTATTTTCCAACATAAAGCGTAATAACTTGAAAATTACTATATATATAAATACCTTATTAAAAATTCGTGTGTGTAGCTGAAACCATACAGAATCAATAGGTGTTAAAACTACATTAGGACTTCATAGTCCAAAGAACTGTAAAAAAATGTTAAACTAAGAATATGTGTTGAATTTCCGTAACATATTTGTTCTTACTGAATTTTTGTACATTAATTTGTAGTTTGTGTCAATAAAACCTATTTATTATTAAACTAGACTAACAAATCTTTTTTTTTTGATACCCATAATATGTCCATAATTCGCTTGCTCAGAGTAGCACAATACTCCAAAACAAACACCCCATTCCCTCAACAATTTGATACCTCCTGTGAGGTCCAGAGGGCCGACATAAGGGAGAACCCACCTGTGATTTACGAATAGGATTTAATTTATTTTAGATGATTATTGTGTGATTATATTTGTAATGATAGGCAATCATTTGTATGTAATAATTATATATATATTGTACAACAATTCAGTACCTGCATACCAAAAGCCTTTGCAAAAATAACGAAGCGTGTGCGCGTTTAAAATTTGTCCGAACCCTTATTTCAGGATTTCGGGACATATCGTAAACGTTCCGGCTACTATGGTCGCCTAAACAAAATGTCCTGCGGAACGAATAATTTAGATTACTCGTGATCTTGAACTATTTTCATAGTATTAAAACGTTCTGAGCGTTTTTAAACACTAATAATGAACTTATGTCCATATAAAAAGCGTTACTCTAATAAATTATTTAGTAAAATATACATAATTTAATACGAAAATAGCGCGTAGCGTGTCGCTACGGCCTCATTTATTCATGACGAGTTTAACACAATAAAACTGATTCAAAACCTATGACACCTATAGATATTCGTAAACCTTGAGTAATGAAGATTTTTATGGTATATAACACTAATACATTGGGTTATAAATTAAGTCATCAACACATAGTATCTAGCGATCGCTCGCGCGTCGTTCGTAAAAAATTTTGAACAAATTGACGGAGCGCTGACTTTCAACTTTTTTTTTGCAAAATATGTTTATGGTCTGACACAGAGTATAGCATAGGTATGTACGCGGAATTTAATACGCAGCCACCTGGTGTAATTTTTTGGCAGCTGTACAGTCCACGTTACAAAATCGATTTGAACGCAACAATCGAGTAAAGCAAACATGGTGGCAGGAACGTGTTACTGACATGCAGCGCAGGCTAATATGGTAGCCGGAACGTATAGGCAAAGAAAGTCAATGAACCCATATATTTATTTATATTAATTGGATAAAATACACATTGATTTGATAGATTACACTAGCTGTTGCCCACGACTTCGTTTGCGATCCAGGATGAAAAGTAGCCTATGTCCTTACCCAGGCTATGGTCTATCGGTGTGACAAATTTCATCTATAAATCCGATTAGCCGTTTTAGCGTGAAACCGTAACAAACAAACAAACTTCCTTTTGCATTTATAATATTACTTAGGGTAATAAAAGTACCTAACTACTTCACAATGAGTACCAAAAAATGGTGTGCCTGTACGCAATAAGTGGTCACAATTTACGGGAAGCAAGGAGATTATTACGCTGAGCCTAATAATTTAGAAATGTTACGCAACCGAGGTGTGATCAACCCGCAAGTGCCAGGACTGCAAGTCATTTTAGCAGCAACACAGCGACTGATTGATCACGGTCAGTTTTGCAGACCACCGCATGCGCAATTTTGGTGCCGCCCACGGTATTCATCTGTTCTTAAAGAGAACATCTAAGATTATTTTGAATGACACCCGTTACTGAGTACCAGAGTGGCTTCTGGATTTAATGTAAATGTAATGTAAAATGTTATGTTCCTTAGGTAGTTACCTATCTACATCAGTCAAATTTCTATCTTCAACCGGGTCGAAGGAAAAAAAATGTTCAGTTATTCATTCTATCTTGGATTTACATTTTAACGTCACTATCGGCATTAACACCCTCGAAAACTATGAAATGACACCCATTATGAAAAATTGAAAATTTTCGCAGCTGCTATCTTGGATTTACATTTTGGCCTCACTATCGGCTTTAAAGTCAAGTCTCGCTTCTACCGCGTTCCGATGCGGTCGTATTTGCATTTGTGTATTGACTAGCGCGGCGGTTGCTGTCGCTCGTAATTTACTCGCCATGAGTAATTAACTTGTGGCGAATGAGCTGCTGGCGTTCCTGCAGCAGAAGCTGGATGTAATGGACGAGGTGTCTGCTGTCTAGATCTGCGCAACGAACTTCAGCGAGGACGACATAGTTACTGCCAAGCTGTTGTTGTTCAGCGTGCTTAACAAGCGCGACCAGATGGTGTCCCGTCGGCGTAACGGGACTAAGAGAAGCCTGTAAGATATTATCACGCTGTTTAAGGAGACTGACCCGAACGACGTGCCGACGTTTGTGGCGCCGGAGCTACACAAGCTTCCACCCGTCACCTTGGACCATGTCGATGTAACAAGCCTACTGAAGGACATTGTGTTTCTGAAGGCCCGCCTCGCGGATGTGCTGGCGAAACACCGTCACTGATTTACGCAAGGAATTTAACGAGTTGTGCAACAGTGTGGCGGTAACTAGGTCATCAGTCGATGCGTCTAATGTAAACATATGTCGCGCAGCCGGCCTCGATGTATCGTCGTCGAATACCGCATCAGCAGTTACGTGGCCAGCGCATCCGTCGTTTGCTGAGCTTGCAGAGCGCCCCGCCTGTGTGCCCCACAGCCCTGCGCCCGTCATCGCGGCTCCTCCACGCAACGCCGCCCGAGCCCCTCGCCCCACCCAGATGGCAATGTCTGCAGCCCTGGCTAAACTCTTAAAAAAGGATTTCGCTAGCGTCACCACGAGTGCCCCAGGTGCTCCAAGTATGAAGCCAATGCCAGAAAAGGCACCAAATAGGGCTGATGATGAGGGTTTCGTGACAGTGCAAAGGAGGAAGCACCGATCGCGAGCTAACAAGAACCGCTGCGGCAAAGCTCCTACGGATTCCGGAGTGAGCCTGCGTGCCGCAAAGCCGAACACACCGGTGTACATCTCCCGCCTAAACTACAGCACTAAGGCGGAGGACATCGTGGAGTACGTGCGCCAAAAAGACGAGGTACATGCCGAGGGTGCAGTTACTGGAGTCGCACCGCAACGTCAATTTCAAGACGTCCGTGGAGCGAGTACCAAATTGTTACTAATTGTCCGTCGTCTTGGAAGAAGACTATTGGTTGCAGGACGTGGTGTTCCGTCGCTTCCGCGGGCAAATACCACAGAATAGCACAAGGACAATTTGCTAGTGAAGTGAAGTGCTACTAAGATAGTTTTAAGCGATATTTATTAACACAAGTTTTATTATAATAAAAATATGTATGTTTAGGTTTAGGTATTTATCTATGGGCCTGCTTCGCCTGAAATAAATGGATTATTATTATTATTATATTATTTAACACCCTTGAAAACCATAAAAATAAAACCCATGACGACAACTTTGAAAACGCAGCCGCCCGTCTTGGATTTACATTAAGAGCGACAACCCTAAGCCCACGTTCGCAAGGACGTCAAAAATCGCGGCGTAATAAAAACGCGTGTCGCACTAGAAATGGAACAAATAGAAAGCGGTACATCTGTTCACACGGCCGCAATTTTTCCTCGTCGCGATTTCTTATCGCATGGTGTTCGGTTTTCAACGCTTGGTGTTAAGCGTTGAATGAATACGACATACGAAGTTCTGTACTTGTGTTTCCACAGACAAGTAGTGGTAGCCCAGTGGTAATGAACGCGACTTACGAGTTTTGGGTCGTACGTTCGAACCCAGACAGGCGCTTTAATTTGCGTAAATTATTTGATCACCACTGCTTTCAAAACGGTGAAGGAAAACATCGCGAGGAAACCGGCATGTCCTAGACCCAAAAATTCGAAGATATCACGACCCACTTCCTCTCACCGAGAGGAGGCCTGTGTCCCAGCAGTGGGAACTAAAACCAGCAGCGGGATAGGCTGATTATGTTCCCATAGACGCGAAAAAATCGCGCGCGTGGGTCAGTATGGCGCGCAAGCTCGTAGAGTGTGGACGTGACGCATGCTCAAGGCCATGGCACACGTCTATGCCAAGCCGAAGAACGCGTAGGTAAATAAAACTTTGGAATTATTCCAACGTTTTGTTTCCGGAATAATCAGTCGTTAATGAAAGCAATATTTTTGAAGTTAGTTATCGGACTTCATTGGACGATACACGATAGCGTAGGTACGCAGTACGCACTCACTTTCTCTGACTAATTTCGAGAAGATTTATTTATCTACTTACATATATCACTACTGGCTATCCCAATGCTATAAATGCGCCTATCCTACCTTAACCGATAGTAATTGATGACTAGTCCCATCCAAGAAGCCTGTTTTTTTAAGGTAATAAATAAAAAATATATCTGTGTATAGGTAGGTATATGGGTCGAGTTTTCATATAAAGAAAGTAAGTAAACATTAAACGGTTTTAATAAACATGCTATTTAATTGATAATTATTATAATTTTCAGGATATTTCCTTATACCATTGTATGGCGTCAAATACTGGTCTTTTAAATATACTTCATTATTAATCAAGGGATGCAACCAAAATTTATTTTGCTTCTTTGGTGGTCTCCTGGCCTCACAAATGGCTACCGGTAATAATTGCGGAACACATACTACATACATTTATAACGTCCGTGGGCTGACGCTCCAATGGAGCGTAGGTAATTATTTCAACAAATAGGCGTAGTTTCCATACTGTCCATATTTACATATGTAGATGATAATTAATAATAATAATGAAAAGGCAATCGACTTAGCACACGAGGTTGTCGAAATGAGGGACGTGAACTCTGTAATCATTGTACCGATAATCGTTACAGTAAATGGCCTAATAGCGGAGAGCCTTGACCAACACCTCAGGAGGCTCTCATTGCGCAGCTGGGTCAAGGGCTTGATTCAGAGAGCAGTACTTCTGGATACGACACGCATAGTGAGGAGGTTCCTCTCTCTAGAGCCCTGACCACCGGCAGCTTGGACCCTGTTTCTGATGCCAATCGGCTACTATTTTGTAAAATTTAAAATGTTATTGTATACTTTTTGTAAAAATATATTTAATATGTATTAAGAGAAATAAATAAAATAATTATTAGTATATTAATGATAATAATAACTAATAATATAACTATGCTGTATAATGGAACACAAATGGAGCATACGGAGCAAGTAAAGCAGCCAACAATAAAGGAAAATGATATACGATTACGCGAACAATGCTTAAATGACTGCCCGACGGCGAACCATCTCCTAAGTCGTGTGTTTGTGCATGCCCGAGTGGGGGAGAGTTGCCATTAGGGACACACATATGGTTTAATTTGTAAAGGATCAAGAAGCACCTGTGGGCCGTAAAATAAGATGGCCAAGGGTGCTATGTCCGCAGCCGCCCCACGTTTCCGCCCGTAACGTACTTTGGAAGGGACATGGGAAGGTTAGAGGGAGTTGGTTTTATACTGTGGTGCTGAGGAGCGGGGAACGCTATGAGATGCGCGAGTATGTTGCGCACAGGAAAACCATTACGGCTTCACTATTTGTTAAGACTTGATTTTACTACCCATCAATTTTTCATACGGTGCGCTATATATGAAACGATTCTTAAGTAGTAAACTCCAAAAATAATTTGTCAGGGGGATTAGTGCGAGTGGACTTTTTTTAATTTCATAAAACCTACAAGGGCACATAAGGTACGTCTCTAGCTAGGTACAGTTCCAACTGGTCGTTTTCAATGGATAAGAGTCGCCAAGGCACTCCAAGCCAAGGCTTTTAAATATAATTGCCTTTTACATCAAATGAAGAATATGTATTGTGTAATCATTCCTGTAGCAGATTTATTTACTTATTTATTTAAGGTAAAACAAACAGTAGCACAATAAGAACACTCATAATATCTTAAATACCACATTTTAAACAATTACGCTACCCACTACGTTCTCCACAGATTACAATTAAAAGTATTTAAAAAATAGCCAGTAACACATACAATATCCATACAAATAACATTATCCTAGAACTCATACCTGGATTTTTTTATTTATAAAAGAAGAAAGTAAATTTGTATGCATACATTATTAAACATAACGTCATTATAATTATAATACTTAGCTGATCCTTTAGTGTTGCTTGGATTTACTTCTTAAATGCATTTTTACTAAGAAAAAGAATGTCGATTGAATTAAACTCATTGTTGTATGTCTCAACCAACCAATGAAGTGGTGAACGCGAGCCAGCGTTGGATTTACAGAGACAAGCAGCAAATAGACGTCGAGTGCGTACCTCACGTAGATGAACTGTTCGAGGAACCAGGTAACACAGACTCCTAACTAAGTCCGGACAATCAAAATTATTGCGGCATTTATTGAACGGAGTCATAACTTCTAGAAGAGTCAGAATCGTAATCAGAATCAGAACTTTATTTGCTATGAACGTAGGTATACAGTTATAAGATGTTGTATATAAATTAATCAGATCGCCTACAGTCTACCTTACGGCGTGCAAATTATTACATTTTTTTTATTTATTAATATAAACAAAACAATGTCAACAAAACAAAACAGGAATGAATTCAGTTACATACGTCTTTCATGGTCATAGGAGATCATTTTTTTTTGGGCCTTTTCTGAAAGTGCCGGCCACAGAAAAAAATGGTACGTATGGTTAGAATTAGCCATTTGGAGCAATAGTTAATAGAGCACAAAAGTTGTAGGATTACTCTAAGTCAAGTTATACAAGTTTGATGATTTGTTATTTTCATACATTTATTGATTTCTGAAAGTGCTGAAAAACTATAAAATAATGATAGATATTGCTAAAACGAATGATCCGAAGTCATCGTGAGGCAAAACAAGGTAGAAGCCCATCATTTAAGTATTCTTTTCTGTTTAGACACTGCAGGCTGAGCATGAAGCTTTCTATTTCTACGAAGAATAGACACAGCTCTTTCTATACAAAATTACATTTCGCTTCCCCATATTTAACATCGCACCGTAGAAATCCTTCTACAATCTATAATTTTGTCTTTCGTATTTAACAATCTTTTTCTAGATACTTTTTATATCTAGACTATTTCAGAAGAAAGTTTTCAATCCCAAACTGTTAAAATGACACTGACAACTGACAGTTGCCTAAGGCAGTGAAGACAATTTGAGTTTGTAGTCGCCATGCTAAAGACAGTAGAACACTTTCTTAAGTGTTCTACTGTCTTTAGCATGGCGAATAATGACGTTCCGTGTAGACAGACTGTCTACATGGAACGTCATTTTTGTCTACTCTTCCGTTGACAAAACGGTGCTCGTGCTAAGCCTACTGTTAGTGATTCGTTAGTGGTGTACAATGGCTGATCATTTGTGTATACGGTGTCGTGAACCAATCGTAGACTGGCGTAGTTACACCTGGGCGGTTTTATGACGGTTTTCTAACTTGTCCAATAGAACAGATTATTAATTGAATTGGCTGTATGTGTATGTGAGTTTAAATGTTTGTAAACACACCCACAATACAGGAGAAATTCCTAGTGTGGGGGTAACGTTTAAAAAAAAAACAGTTTCGCGTTATAGTGACAATGCTTAACATCTTTAGTTCTAGCAATATTTATCATAATTTTGTTTCTCTGCAGTTTCAGAAATCAATAATTGTATGAAAGTTACGAATCATTGAACTTGTATTACTTGGCTGAGAGCAATCCTACAACGTTTGTGCCATATTAACTATTGTTCCAAATAACTAGTACTAACCACGTACCATTTGTTTTTGTTGACTTTCGGGAACGGCCCAAAAATGTATGGAGCCTGAATGATTTCCTTTGCATGGTCTAATAATAAGTCTAAAATACTGTCAATATGAAAATTCCTAAAATATGGTGAATAAAATAAAGAATTAAAGATATCGGGATTAATTAGGTAACTATAAAGTTTTATCATTTAGAAATTCACAAATGGAGTAATAACATTTATCAATTAATAAGACTGTTTTTTTTTTTAAATAGCGAAATGGACTCGTTTTTTATTCCATCGGGTATTTAGTTGAAGATAATCGGGCACATTCATAAAAGTATAACACTTTCTCTTAATAATGCAGTGTTATGACTACTAACACGTAGCATGTTTGTATAATGCCTTCTAATTGGTCGTGTTCTATTGTCCGATAATTTATCAAAAAGATGCATATTTGATTTTACAAAAACAGCTATTTCAAAAATGTAAAGTGATGCAAATGTAGGGACTTGAATACAGGTACGCAGCTATGCATCGTTTTTGAGCCTCGAATACCTGATCTCTCAGACTACAATTTCCCCAAAATATCATCTCGAATCTCAGAATGACACACATTCACAGAAAAAATATTAATAAAGAATCTGTATAAAAGAAATAAAATAATAATAAAACCTATTTAAACCAAATGGTATGATTGTCATTATATCTGTAACAAATCTGAGCGGTTATCATTTTCTTCTTTCCATAACAGTGGTCATAGCCGTAACCTATTCTCTAAAATGCCACGGGTGACCAGAGCGTAGCTAGCACGTCAATTGGCTAAAGAACTAGCAATCTTATTCAACATAGGATTTTTTGGTCACGTATTGACTTGAGAGCAATATAGAGGAGTACTTTGCCATAGTATTTAGTGTTCTGTGACTTTCATGCCCTGGCTTCTTGCATAAAAACGTGATTGAATCAAAAAACCATCGCTACTCACCAGTAAGTTGTTAGTTTGATATTCTGCTGAACAATTTTTAGCTAAATCTTCGTTCCATTTGCTCTGCGGTATAGAAGTCGATAGCCAACGCTCACTGCGGGGCTTCGGATTCTTTATTACTTCTTTCAGTACCTTCAGAAGATGTGACCCTGAAAAAAGTTTGTAATTTAGTCTTCCATAATATTATGTGCTAATTACATTTCCTTGTGAACTCCATGGATTCGACGCATCGCTGTGGCTTAAACAGGTCGCAACGTATAATTTAATATTTTTATTCCGTGATCTTATTTTGATGGAAGCCGACTTTAACGTAGTTGGGAAAAGGCTAGGCAGTTAATGTTGATGATGACGTACTTTTTGACGGCTATTGACGTTGTGGGCGCCCGGGCCAGGGTCTACTCCGAAGTGATAAAACCGAAGCATCGGCCGAAGATTCGAACGTTTCCTACTACGAACTTAATTCTATTTTGTTCGTTCGGTTCGGGTCGTTTCGGTTCCGACCGAACTCAATCTTGACATTATTTGTATCGTAAACCCTACTCTGAACGAGAAAGTCCGACCGATAACTTGAGTTTGACAAGAGTTACATCATCAAATTAATGTCAAAATTCACGACAGCAAAATAGCTATCTATTGAGTATCGTAAGTATCGAATTTAATCATGCTATAGCAAGTTGTAGTAAAATCAAAATTCCGTTTTTTTGATTGAAAACAACGCCATCTATCATATCGTTAAGGGTAAAAAATATTCTAAGATTGCGGTGTTGCTATATTTTTTTTTTTTAAATACGATTATTTCGACCAACAAGGATCATATGCACACAATGTTTTACTAAATTAAAAATAAAATAAACACACATTAAAATATAAATAAAAACAGACAATTAAAAACACCACATAAACACATTACCGACCTTGATTGCTCAGTATGTAAACCATACAGCAATGGTTCAGGTACTGGCAATCGAACCTCTGCGCGAATGTCCTCAGGATGCCGTTGAAGCTAGCTCGAACCCTGCGCACCAGGGATGTACACCGTTTTCGCATAGTAGAATAGAAACAGTCCACATGCGACTCGGCGAACATTCCTGATGCGCTGCAGAATCGGGGCAGCCTCATCAGCACCCTGAATGCATTGTTAGATTGCACACGCAAGACCTTGTACTGTCTGCGCGTGTATGAGACCCACAGGCTGCTCGTGTAGAAAGATGTACAATATGCTCTGAACAATGTTGTTTTCACTTCAGTGGTACAACGAGCAAACCTGCGGGCCATCATATTCGCCCTTACAGACAACGCCCTGCGTTCTCGCTCTATGTCTACATCGTCTTTCAGATCAGAGGACATCATATGTCCAAGATATTTAAAATGTTCCACTCTCTTCAGTGGTGTTCCACATAATTTTATAGCTATGTTAAATATCTTATTATTATGCTGGGAATTATGATCACACGTTCTTCTTGTTAGTAAATCTTGAAAAATAAGAGAATTATAAATTCGAGCTTAAAGACGTTTTTATTATCAGCACAATAATGCAGAGGTTATAATTATTTTAATAAAAACGTGTAAATTATTATTTTTGTATAGGCACACTTAAGTTGCAAAAGGCTGGCTGCGTGAGAGTGTAATTGCTTGCGCGCATTTATTTTCCCTTTAAAATAAAGTTCTTGTTGTTTCGCCAGTGCGTAGATCTGATATCTACATTGAGTTGAGCTGCCGTTCCTGCGTGTTGCTGACCCGCGTGTATTCTTCTCATTATGACGCCGTATTGTAAACATCATCCAGGACTTGTGATGTTACTGTGGACTCGATGCATAGGCACTCTTTAGAGTTTGGATAACACACAAAATCGTGTATTAAATGTGTATTTTTTTTAAATAAATGTAATTAAATTACAACTATGTATTGTTTTTTACCTTTTCGAATTCTTTTAAAATTCTTCCCATAAACGCCAATGACATAAATGTACGTACCTACTATGCAGCGTACAGTACTGCAGCTATAGTATATTATCGACATTCGTACCAATCTATACGTAGATATGTATATTCATTAGTTCCCTTAACGAAAAACTAGATGGCGTTGTGTTTGAACACTACCTAATATTAAAAAAAAGGTGGAGCTGCCTGTCTATTGCCAGTTTATTATTGTAGTCTTTGAATTTAATGAATTATTACAAATATCTTTAGTTTTATATTTGCTAAAAGTGTTAAAGTGAAATTGCCATACTTATAATTATAGCGAAATGGCTGTATGTTTCTGGTGGAAAAGGCTCTCAGAGAAGAGCATTTGAAGCGTAGAAGGAATTGCAGACAACTTCGTAACTGCTTCAATACAAATTTTGTGCCCGACCTTGAGTTTGTAGTTAATTACAGACTCAGTTAAACACTTTCTGAAGATATACGACGACTTTATATACGATTATTTATTATGATTAAAATTTTAATTTTATTTGAATGTTAAACATAATTAACATATGATATTTTAATTGGATTGAAATCAATGATTTTGAAATTTGAAATTTGAAGAACTCTTCCAGAACATAGTGCCTCTTTTACCCTGGAAGCATAATAGCCGTACAATTGAGCCTGATACCAAGGTGAAAGGTGAAAGTGAAATTCGAAAAAATTGTAATTCATGATTTATTGAAATAATAGAAAGCCAAAAAAAAATGTATTTTAAATAGGTATGTACATTCATAGTACACTTTCTTAAAAATACAAATATTACCTACTATTAATCACAATGAAGGAGTGGCAAATTATATTTCACAAACAACAGTTTAGCGGCTTTGTCACCTACCAAACGATTTCTTAGGGGTTCATAAAATAAGGCAGCTGCACTAAATAATTGTTCACTTGGTACTGAACTTGACGACGCCGATAAGTACGGCAATTTTTTTTATATTTAATATTATTATTTCTCCACCACAATAAAGTGTCGTCGTCTAATCTGGTTTTCTTTATTATGTTCACTAATTAATGATTTCCATAAATCATTAGGTTACTATTGGGGCTGTTGATCCTTGACAATTTCGCACGCAACACGCAGGCGAGCGGCCGCGTCGTCGAGCATCGCTGCTCGTGCAATTTTGCGGATGCGGAGGTATGACTTCTTGCGGAACTTCCACAGTAACGGAGAAGGAGGCAAAGTTCCGTTACAACCATTTTACAGTATATTTAGCTTGATTTTTGTTAACACCTTATAACTTAACTTGAACACTTAACACTTCAGGCAACATTTGATAATAAACGACCGAAATATGGTTATCGCTTTAACGACAGCGACACACGAGATTTGTATGATTTGTACGTTTGATTTGACGAATGTACTTAAACTAATTTTAGTTTAAGTACATTTTTTCCTGGATTTTGCAATAATAAAAGACTCAAGCACCGCTTGTTTGTTTACTTGTCACCCTTTGACTTTTTTATTTTGACAATCAGCAAAGACATAGACAACCTGTATGTCTGCTACAAATAAGTATGTATATTGTTTTTTGAGAAATATTACAATGTTTGTAGGTATAAATACTGAATTAAAAGTAAAGTACATTTCCTTATTATGAAAAAAATATTTTACTATGTAATTCAACTGTTAAATTATATTAAAATGAATATTAATGACTAATAAAAACAAATCTATAAAACATTCAATTCTGGCACAACTTTTCGTTCTTTCCGACACTCTTCCGAATATTGACTATGGTGGCGACCGCAGTGAGCCAATGCGAACTTTGTTCGTAGTAGGACAACAATGTAAACATCGGTCATGTTTCGGTCGGTCCCGAATATTCGGACTTCAGAGTAGACCCTTTGTTTCCGATTCGGCATCTACAGTCTTTGGAGGCGTTCAAAAGGTTAGATATGCTTGGAAATATGCTGGTCCAGCACCTGCTGCTGGACCTGCTGACCTGGACAATCTGGAATCTAGACAAAATCAAACTGGTTGCTAATTTAATTGTATAATTTATAATTTTTATGACATTGATTTATACTCTGTGATTACTTTAACTCAAATACTTACTTACTACTTGTTAAAATTTTAGGAAAATCGTATACTTTTACAATTTTTGTAAATATGTGAGCATCATGTATCTATCACATGATTAATTTATCTGACATTGCTTCATTTTACCTATTGTGATATAGTAATTTTATTCTAGGTGCATCGTCTTCACATATATGTATATAATTATATAATAAATGTATACAAAATATTGTAAAACATTTTAAAAGAGTAACGGTGGAGTTTCTTACCCATTCTTCTCCATACGAAACTACCTTTTGGAAGGGGTGACTAGAATCAATTCTATTATAATGTAAATGTTGACGTATATAAGTGCCTTTTATGGCCTATTTGAAATAAATGCTTTGAATTTGACTTTGAATACCTCATACCTGCAATTGAGATGTATCGCGAATGATACGGTATGTTGGAACACGGCACCTCCTTCGCGAACACGCCTTTCGCCACAAGTTGAGCGACGAACCCCCTCATCACGTCAGCAGGTCCTGAGATGGTACTGGAGTTGGGCCCGTTATGACACGCCACGTCGATCTCAAGAGGACACGTCTTCTGTAACTATATTTTAAAATAAATACCAAAATTCTGAGGACGGACTAGGTATTCCGTACAATTAAAAAAAGATTTTGTTTCACGGTTTCTTGTACCCTTGGGCTTTAAATGTTTATAAGCTACATTGCCCATGATAGAGGCTATGACTATAAATACGTGTTTTGAAAAAGTTAAAAGGATACCGTCTTGTTACAGGCAGACAATAGGGTAATAAAATGTAACAATAATCATCGATTGGATTTACTTGATCATATCCCAGACCGACAGCAGCCATTGAACCATGTATGATGGGAGTCTCCAGCGATACACGTCCGCGTTGGTAAGCGCACATCATCATTTGTTCCGCTGTTAAACATCCGTCAGCGTATGCACATGCCAGCTCACCAACACTGTGGCCTGTAAGAATTAATGCATCGATCAAGTAGAGCTACATAAGTATGATCCACCTATACGGCAAAAAATAAAATAATATATGTTTTCGGATTGAAATCAGTTTTGTGGTGGATGATATTTTACTCAGTACTGCCAATGTGAAGAGGTTTACGTGGTGGATATAAAATGAGACCATGTACCTTGTCAACATAAAAGTATATTAAATAAAAAATGAGAAAAGGGGGTAGGTCACAAGTTTCCTTAATTTCCCTTGGGAGTAGCGCAGTAGTGAGTTGGAATTGTACCGGTAAAGTACAATTTTGGCGCATCATACTATTCGAACGTATTCAGTCTCGTTAACAGCGAACCTGTATATAAAGTAATATATCCGGGAGCTTGGCCAGGATCAGGCTAGCAATACTATCTTTGAAGATCGTATATAAGTATGTATGTCACATTTATATTATAAATATGACACTTTAGTTGGTAAAATTGTACAAAGACTTGAGATCCTTTATTCTGTAATGTTGTGCATGTACACTTAAATAAATAAACAAATACCTATGATTCCGTCAGGTTTTAAGTCCAGTTCATGAAGGACATCTGTAAGTCCGATTTGAACAGCAGCGATCCCCACGAAGGAGTGTATGATATTGTCGAATATGTTTTTGTCAGTAGACGTTATTATGTTAACAATATCGAGACTTTCAGGTTCCATCACTTTATGACAACTGTAACAAAATATTCAGTATCCAATACCTGTGATAGTAAAGTAATGTTAAAACTAATTAAGAGGAAACGAAAGTATACAAAAATTACTGAATTAAAATTTACCATGCATCTTAACTATATGAAAACTATCGATTTAAGTATCTACTGATGTTTTATAATTACCGTTGTATAGCAGCAGCGAAGATCGGTATGCGCATGAGTTGCGCACCCATACCAACCCACTGCGAGCCCATCCCACTGTACACGAACCACAGCGGCCGCCGAGCGTCGTCGAAGTACTCAACCTTCTCACACAAGCTTACAGTTTTTTGGTTCACGTCCGTGTCTGGCAATGTAAGAAGACAAAACTTTGCATTAGATAGATAAACCATTTATTTAGTGCACACAAAACAAAACAGTACGAAGCACAATTAAATCATAACAAATTCGATAGGATATGGGATTTTCCGATACAGTGATCAGGGTTGGGACGACCTAAATATCTTGTTGCTAACTGATAGTTCATGGGGCTGAAAACTTCTGGCATGGTAACTACATCTTGGAAGCCGAGAGTTAGTCTCAAGTTAGACCGATAATCTGATGAAGGTTGCGGGAATCCGCTGGATGCGACAAGCACAGAACCAGTCCTTGTAACGATGATTGGTGAAGCCTATGTCCTTAGATCAATTTATTCATACCTAGTATTGCATATCCCCTGCCTAAATGTCCAGGAATGTTATTCGCATGGATGTTGTGCAACAGTGCCAACTCTTCAGCATCGATGGGTCTGGACTTGAGGTTTTCAAATATCTTAGTGATGGCAGACTCTTGTCTGCCCGATAATGTGACCATGCGTGGTATAGAAGACTGGTAACGAGAAAGGTCCTGTAAAATATAATAGTTGTTAAGGCACGTCTGGGCAGCAAATCTGTGGTCATTTGATTATGAACGTGTGAGTTTTCATCATTCAATTATCAACGTGCTAAATAAAAAAGTAAAGTGTAAAGATACCTTGGGTTTATAGTGTCCATGCAGCAGCACGTGTGAGTTGACGCCGGTAACGGACATGCCGTTGACAGCGACGTAGGAGCGGCGGAAGCGCTGGTGCTCAGTGACAACGCGCATGCGCCCCTCGCGCAGAGCCACCACGTCTAGCCGCGGATTACTACAGTGCAGGTTGGCGGCTATTTGGCCGGTGTGGTAGCCTAGTAACACCTGCATGTTTGGTAAGTATTATTAAACAGGTCCACCAAAATGATCGGTGTGGTACCTAATTGCCCAGATAAGCTCATTTGCAAAGAGATCTAGTTCAGTGCTTAAAGGTACTAATAAGCTACTAACTTTAGTGATAGCAGTCATGCCAGATGCTGCCTCTGTCAAGCCAACGTTAGATGTCACGCTACCGACTAGTAGGGGGTCTTGCCTATCTTTGCAGTAGACTTCTTCAATTGCTTCCAGCTCAGATTTGTCAGCATCCGGTACGCCTGCAAAGCCATGAGATTTGGTAATAATGGTCCACAAACTTTTAACATGATCACAGTGGAATTAATGGTTTTTGCTATTTACGTGAAAATTTCAATAATAAAATTGTATACAATTTTTATTAATGGGTGAATCTTGACGATTTTTTTAAAGTCGGTAGTATCTGTGGACCCTTCTGATAATATCACCCGTCTGGCTGGAGGTTTCAACTGAGGACCATCATGTATTTCATCACTTTTCTCACCTGTGCCATATCCTTCTACGTATTCTACCTCCTGTGGCGCCACCTGCACTTCCTTGTAGAACTGTCTAATGAACCCAGCCGTAGTCTGCGGATTCCGACAGTACCCGAATTTGGGTCCCAATTCATTTTTTAATAAAGAAATGAATTCATTTTTGACATGTACTAGTTCCGCGTAGACTCTAAAAATACAATGTTATTATTGTTCAAATAAATAATGTTTTAACTTCTTGACAATTTTTTATCTATGAATGAACTTTTACCTGTTCGCGTCTTTTGCTTTCTGCAAAACTACTACACTGATTGCGTCAGACAAAATATAACCATCGGCGTCATGTGCGAATGATTTTGTCTTGCCATCTTGTGCGACCGTAGCAGAAAGCCTGCAAATTTAAATAAAACAATTGCTAGCTGGTTACTTCTACAGACTAAATCTCGACTGCTGTAAGATATAATAGGTCTAAGTTAAGAGCATGAAATTAAAGATAGGTATTAGACTGACCTTCCGTGATGTACAGATCCCTGTGGATGGAGACTTAAATATGCACCCGCAACAATGGCTAAACCACATGCCCCACGTTTCAGGGCTGAATATGCCGCCTCTAGTGCAGTGGTGGAACTGCAGTCAGCTTCATCTAATGCTAATGACGGACCTTTTGTATTCAGCCAGTACGAGATGCGATTCGCAAACATTGCCTTACTCGCTCTGTATAGATAAAAAAATAACTATGTATAATAACACCAACGAAAAAATCTAAAGGCTTGCACCACCTCCGTGCAAGTTCAGTCAAATGGGAAGATAATGTCATAAAATTGGGAACTTTTTTTTAGATTCTGGCTTTACTGTAAATTGTAAAAAGACTTAAGCTGTTAATTATTGTAATGGCGATGTAACTGACCCTATTACGCCCAGACCGTATTTGTTCCTCGGATCCATCCAATTACCATATGCTTCAGAGTCAGAAAAAGAAGTTCCCACAAAAACTGCAACTTTTGTCTTACAGAGATGAGCCGGACTCAGACCTAAAATAGAAATATGCTTTTTTTAGGGTTCCGTAGTTAAACCAGAAACTCTTAATAGTTTCGCCAAGTTCGTCTGTCTTTCTTTCCATGATTTAACTCCGACACTCTTGGTACTAAAAAGCAATTATATTGCATCGCTTCATTCTTCAGATATAACATTCACAACGTAGTTCCTCTAACCTACAAGGCAACTTCGCACAATTTTTTTAATTTTATTTTTTATTTTTTGCTGTCTACGATCTCTGTATCAGGTCTCATTCCTTTTCCGTGCGAGGCAACGACAACACGAGTTCTGCGATCACAGTCCCCGATTTGAAAAACGAACGGTTTTAATATTGAATTTAGTTGTTTGTCAGTAATACATAGAAATAATGCCTAAGCGCAGTGCTAAAGATAAAATTGAACGTTATAATAAAAAATATCGTAAACTTGAGGAAAAGGAACGACAAAATCATCGTCACGTGGTACGAGTTTTAGAATCTTCGGACTCTGATGTGAGCTTCGATAACGACGCCGATAACGGTAAGTACTATTTATATTAACTAATTTGTGAATAAGTGCTTCAACGTGGGTTTTTTAACCTCGAATAATTATTTGTTGCCTTGATTCGAAATCGAACGTGGCAAGCCTGGGGTTTGGCCGTGAGTCAACACGAGGGCATAAAAGCAAAAAATAAGCATATCTTACATGAGATAGCTTAACATTTTTGCGAAATCAGACAAACCCTGGGGTATATTTTTGTCAAAGTACCCACACATATAAAATAAATAATTTTATTAATAGATGCTGTTAAAGTGGACAAAAACTGACCTGCGAATCCACCAGCCTTGGAGATTAGCGATATCCCCGAGATCACGGTTCCCGATCCAGGAATACCAGAAACCGAAGAATCTTCGATTGCACATAAACTTGACCCAGAAATTTTGTCAGCATTAGGGGCGCAATCTGACGACACTCTCGAGTTTGAGGAAAGCATACACGAAAATTTGGCACAAAGATGGCAGCCCATATTAAAAAAATCTCTACGGACAACCTAATGACATTTAAAGCTCATCTTGAATGTTTATCCTTCTCGCAAGTATATAATGCTAAATAGGCCCATGCGTCCTATGATAGGTTCATGGATGATTCCCTAATGCTCTATAGACTTTGCTTTCCGGAAAAAAACAGTCACCATAAAGACAAATAGGAAAACTACTTTGGAAATATAGGTGAAATCCTGATAAGCAATAAACAAACTTTAAAAAATATATCAGTTTAAAAAAAAAACATTTAACCCAGAAGTCGCAAAATAACCACTTTATAAAGAACTTTCAAAATAGATTGAAGGCAGTCTGGCAAATAATAAATAAATCTAAATCAAGTGTACCACATGATACAATAACTGCCTTATAAAAGATCAACTTCCTATAACGAATCCTATTGACATATCTAATGAATTCAATAACTACTTTGTTGACGAAATCGAAAATAATACACAAAATGACATGAAGTTCACTAATCTAAATAATATTGGAAATTTGACAGCGCAATCCCTATTTATGTTACCTATTCTGCCAAAGCTTCCATTTTAGGCCCCCAGGGGGCCTAAAATGGAAGCTTTGGCAGAATCATAATATGGTTTGCGTACAGTTCGTATATCCCGCAATTCATCTGTTTGACAGCTGCTATTTGACATTAGACTTCATTAGAGCAATGCATAATTTGTGGACCATTTTACGAAACTTCATACAAAACTGTCAAACAGATGAATTGCGGGATATTAATTGTACGTAGATCATAATATGATTCTGCCAAGTTGCAAGAACTGGGGTTGGAAGCTCTCCGTCATCCGCCCTACTCACCAGACCTTGCGCCTACAGACTACTACTTTTTCCAGAATTTGGATAACTTCTTGGCGGGAAAAAAAATTAATACCCGAGAGGCAGTACAAAATGCCTTTGAAGAATTTGTTGCCTCCCGTCCAGCTGATTTCTTTAAGAAGGGCATCAATAAACTGCCACTTCGATGGCAAAGATGCATTGATTGCATGGGTGATTACTTCGATTAATACAAATAAAAAATTCATGAAAAAAATTCGTTTAATTTTTTTCATACAAAACGGCAATTTCATAGGTAAAGACCTATTACATAATTTATGCATCACTGATGGCATATCCGAAAAGTTAAAAAAAAACTATGATTGTACCTCTATTTAAAAGAATTGACAAAATAGATGTCAAAACTGTAGGCCAATAGCAAAATTCCCAGTACTTTCAAAAATATTTGAAAAAGTAATTTATAATTCATATTTATATGTACTTTGAAAAATTGAAATATGTACTTACTTTGAAAACAAAAAGGATTTCATAAAAATCATACTCCATATATGGCACCGCACGATTTATTATTACCTATGACGGCGCCCGATGATTTAGTCGATTTACTGTAACACTTTTTAAAAGTTGTAATCGATTATTTTTACTCTGTGGTTTAGAATTTATTTCTATAGTGGTATTTTTAACTTAGAGCGGGTAGCACCGAATAGGGTTGTGAGTGTCATGGCGGCGTAGGCGAGCACTTTTTGATGCGGTCGTCACGCGGTGCATACGCACAAATCCATTGGCTCTAAATGCAAGTTTAACAGTGATGGTGATCAGACTTAATCAGTGTTAATCATTGTAATCATTACGTTTTATAGTTAAATCTCGTTGCGATGTTTGAAAGTAAATTAAGTGCGTTATTTTGCGAGTATTATTTTCCAAACACCTGCGCATATACGCCCATGATGAAGGACCAACAGATGATGGATAAGCAGCGACACGTGGTGTCTCAGCCGATCGAACATCTCGTCATAAATAATATTATGACATCAGTAGATAAAAATAATTTAGTATGTGCAGTCTTTACTGATATGACAAAGGCATAAGACTATGTAGATCACAAGATATTACTGCAATAAATACATGGATATGGTATAAGGGGCAATATTTTGAAACTTATTGAATTATACCTCAGTGACAGATATCAACACACGAAAATATTTAGAATATGTCATAAGACTAAAACACAGATCATATATTATATAGATCATAACCAAGACACGTAAGATATGGCGTGCCCCAAGGTAGCGTGCTAGGGCCATTATTATTTCTGATTTTTATATAAATGATTTGCCATACTGATCTGGCTCCTACGTGGTGGGGCGACCCAGACTGCCAGGCACTTCATCTCTTGCAACCGATCGGGTCGGCAGGGTGCGGATAGACCAACTCCAGTTGCGGGACCGGCTGTCAAAAGTTGGTCCCGCACCCGGAGCATCTTGAAAGAGATCCCGGACAAGAGAAGTTCCCGAAGGCTAAATCGCCGGCTTAGGGTAACCTATGCACCCCTTTCCCATACACCAATCTCCCAAACAAGCCATCCTGCCATATCCATACATCCTGTCGATCCCAAACACCTAGACTAAAATCCCAGACCTAGGGTGACCTCCAAAGAACCTATACCCTTTCACCAAATGCCTTCCTTCCTATCCTTATAACCCGTCGGTCCCAGAGGAAGGGTAACCTTGATTCCAAAAAAGCCCACCCCCCAAAAAATAAACAAATGCAGAAGGACAATTTTTCTACCCAGGTGGGTCCGGGCCAAGCCGGGGAATCCCACATCGCTACAGCGGTCAGCCCCTAACGTAATCTGGGGGGGGGGCAACCAACTGCAACTTGTTGCCGCGCTTCTTAGCGCGCCCGGCAGCTGACTCAGCGCCCACAACACTGGCAGCGAATTACGCGCCGACAGACCCGACACCAGCTGCGACCAACGCGCCCCCACTCACTACTCCGGCTGCGACTCACGCTCCAATACCCACTCCGCAGTGCATGCCTCCCACGAGCCTCTGGCAAAAGAGCATCGTGCGGAACAGCACCACCAACCCCGACAGTGACCAAGACAGACACAGACAGAGAGGGACGGGGAAGGATGACGGGCCCGGCAGCTCTAACACTCTCCCGACTGATGAAGTATGACTGCTGAAGAAGCGCGGAACAATCATAGCCTGGAAGAGGAAAGTAGGCGACCGAAAGCACGACAACCACAAGGCACTAGCCAGCGCGAAGTGCAATCGGACGCTGAAACGGCAGTAAGCGACCAGCCGCAAGTACGCGAAGGGGTAAGTCAGCGCGAAATGCGGCCGGATGCGGAACCAAGCGGGCAGGTGCAAGTGCGCAAAGGCGTAACTCAGCGCGGAAAGTGGCCGGACGTGGAACCAAACGGGCAGGGGCGAGTACGCGAAGGGGAACCCAGCGCGAAAAGCCTCCGAACTTGACAGGGTCTGCCGGGGCCGCAAGTCGACCCCAAGTTATTTCAAATTTTCACGTTTTTATAGCAATTGAGCAAGCTCCAATGCAAGTGTCTGCCTCCTCCCCTTTACTCAATCATATGACATTGCTTCTGCTCATGCATCATGCACATGTGTTTTTTTGCAAGATAAATCAATTTAAATCGTAGGAAGAAAACATAAAGGTACACAAGGTACTACAATTACATTTTTTATTTGTTTCATAAGTTTTTCACAATATTTATCTAGTGATATGGTTTATGTTGGGATTCTGTAGTTTCTACCTACCCCTATGGGAAGAAGGCGTGAGTTTATGTATGTACATTCAGTCAAAAAAGTATTGGGAATGGATGATTTGTGGTTCCAAATTCAAATTTTTGTTTTTATTGTTGTTGTTAGATTGGCACAACTGTTTTCCATTTTGGCGCGGAGTTTGAGTTGCATCTGTTATTTATAGTAAATACGGTGCTGTTTTTAGTTATATCATATCTGCTGTGTATAGCGAATTTCATTATGGACAAAAACACCGAACAAAGAGTTTGTCTTAAGAAGAATTTCGTGTTCGGAGTCACTGAAAATGTTACAGAAGGCTTACTGTGAATCGACTTTATCAAAAACACATGCTTATGAGTGGTAAAAAGCGTTCAAAAGTGGTCGAGATGTGATGGAAGATTTGCCTCGCTCTGGTAGGCCATCAACGTCTGCAACTGAAGTTAACATCGCAAAAGTGAAGGAAATAGTGACTGAAAATCCTCATTGAACTTTGAGAGAGATAGTACTGAACTTTCTGTATCTCACGAGTCGATCCGTACCGTTTTAACTAATCATTTGGGTATGAAACATGTTACCGCTCGGCTAGTCCCAAAAGACCTGAATTTTCTTCAAAAACTCAATCGCATGAAAGTCGCTGAGGACATGCTAGAACCAGTCAATTCCAACCTAACATTCATGAAACGCATTGTTACTGGTGACGAGACGTGGGTTTACGAGTTTGACATGCAAACTAGTCAACAAGCTTCGGAGTGGCGCCTTCCAACTGAACCGAAACCGAAAAAACCACGCCAAAGTCGATCAAAAGTCAAAGTCATGTTGACTGTTTTCTTTGACTATCGCGGTGTTGTGCACTCGGAATTCTTGCCGGAAGTTCAAACGGTAAATAAAGAATATTATTTGAGCGTTATGAGGCATTTCAGAGAGCAAATTCGAAGAAAAAGGCCAGATTTGTAGAAAGAACATTCTTGGATTTTGCACCACGATAATGCGCCTTCACACACGGCCATCATTGTGAACGAATTTTTGACCAAACACTCAACAAATACCATCGAGCAACCACCATATTCACCAGATATGGCTCCAGCCGACTTCTTTCTTTTTCCTAAACTCAAATTACCACTTCGTGGCACCCGTTTTCAATCGGTAGAAGACATAAAGGAGAATTAGCGGCGAGAACTGAACTCAATTCCGGAAACAGCGTTTAAAAAATGTTTTGATGATTGGATTATTCGTTGGCGTAAGTGTATCGTTTCTGAAGAAGCATACTTTGAAGGTGATAAAATAAATTTGGAGGAATAACAAACATTTTGTGTATCGATCTTTTCCCGTTACTTTCTTGACAGAGTAGTATGATATGATTTACTATGACCAGTTTGCTGACTTTTTATTCATATGAAGAATAAAAACATCAAGTCTTGTCTCTAATTGTTTCTACCTCAGTTTAATATGCTGTTTTTACAATAATATTGTGTTATTTTCCACAGATTTCCTGTTCTTTTCAGTTTTATCATCTGACAAAATAAAGCACTCAATGCAAAGTCTAAAACTTAAGAAACAATTATTAGAAGCTAGAGCAAAGTGCAAATCTCAGAAGCAGTTGATCCAAAAAGCTTAAAGAATTTCAAAATATAAATAATTTTTTATAACAATTGAGAAACTTCCAGAGCCCTAATTTTTGTTCACAAAAATGCAAAGGCAGTTTGAAAATAAATCGAGGGGAAGACGATTTAGCATTGAAAAAAAATATGGCTCTCACTGTTTATAAACAGAGTCCAAAGGCTTATAATTTAATGAGGCGGTTATTTGTGCTTCCATCTAAAAGAACAATACAAAAAGTCTTTGAAACCTGGGGTTAACCCCAGGTTTCAAAGACTTTAAAAAAAAAAAAAAAAATTAAAAATTATGTCATTAATGACATAATTTTTAATAATTTAAAAGATACTGTTATGAAATTGCCTGAAGAAAAAAGATTATGCACATTATTGTTTGACGAGGTAGCACTAAGCCCAGGACTTTTTTATTTAAACCACAATGATCAAATTGTGGGATTCGAGGATTTTGGCGACCACAAAACTACAAAAATAGCAGACCACCCCTTAGTCTTTATGCTTAAAAGCATTAACGGAAAGTATAAACAGCCAATATGCTTTACATTTTGTCAAAGTTTGACAAAAAAGGATGAATTAAAACGCCTCATAAAACTAGTAATTCGGCAAGTAAATTTAACAGGGCTGAAAATTATCGCTACTGTTTGTGACCAAGGAGGGTCAAATATGAGTGCGATAAACAGCTTAGTTGCTGAGACCAAAGCAAAATATTTGCAAATAAATTTGGAACACAGGAGTTTGTCTTTCAATGTTGATGACATTAAGGTGTTTCCCATTTTTGACCCACCTCATCTATTAAAAGGAATCAGAAATAATTTCATTAACGATGAGCTAAAATTTGTTCATAATGGTGAAGCTAAAATTGTGAAGTGGGAACATTTAAAAATGCTCTTGGATATTGATATAGGTGATAATGCAATAACAGATTAATAAATATGTTGACCGAACTACATCAAATTCTAGTAGTGTTTAGTAGTGTATTTTATCCTTAAGCAAACCGCAATATGTAAATATATATTTTTAATACATATTTATATGGCCTGAATTATCTCCCATCAATCGGAGTTCACCTAACGGTGGCAGATGAAAATAAAAAATCAATTGTGTCTCATTTCGGTTTGGAGAGGATTAATATAATATTACTTTGATAAATTACTTCCCTACAAAACAGAGATGCAAACAAAGCTGTACAGTCTGTACATTGTACACCCACATATCATCAGTAATGTTTAAATCCCACGTAATAGGCAGTGAGCCTATTGCCATCAACCAGGCACAAATTCAGGCTCCAGGCTGCTACTGAGAAATTCTAGATAGTAAAACCCATTAACACTGTCCAACGTGGGAATCGAACGCAGGACTTAATGCTCAACAGTAGCGCTTGCGACCATTAGACCAACGAGGCATTCAGATAGGAAATAAAACTTGCTATAAATGAAATATCTTGAAAAATATAATTAATCCAAGTTTTCTATTCATTTTCAGGACATAATGTACTGCCAAATGAGTGTCAAGCAACTGCTGGGTTCCTGCTAATTATGGACCATCTCTGATTCATTTAATGGTCACAGTTACCAAGAATCAGCCAAAAAGTACAAAGGCTGTTTGAGGCAATATTCGATTCATCATAAATTATGGAAAGAGTTACTTCCTATATCAAGGTCAATTTAATTTTAAAAAAGTGTTAAAAGACGGGATGGATCTGAAGAGATCACGAATGTCCAAATGCCATCTCTTAAAAATTGGATCAATAATATTGGTGTATTTTTAAAGAAATGTTTAAATATTTAACCGCTCTAGCGTCAGACCCCCCGAGTGTGACCGAAAATATTTTCCGGTCTAACGTCAAACCCCCGAGCGTGACCGAAAATATTTTCCGGTCTAACGTCAGACCCCCCGATCGTGACCGATTCGGTTTGCTGCGTTCAAATCGATTTAAATACCACTGGAAATAAAATCATCAGCCTACTTACAAGAAACTTTAACCAAGATCCATTGGGAAACTTTTTTTTCAAATATAAGAAGCAATGGAGTTAGAAATATATCGCCAACATGCAACCAATTTATAAGTGCATTTAAAACTTTGTTAGTTAATAATTTTAGCTCTGTACATGCAGTGGGTACTAACTGTGAAGAAGATAGTAACAAGCCATTACAGTCTTTAAAGCATTTACTCATAAGTAATAAAACACAAATTGAGAAAGAAACTCCATCTGAAAGTCAACACTTTGATATTGACCCATTGTTAAGTGATCTTAGGGATGAGCAATCAAATATCTCATTTCTGGGTGAGGAGTCGAAGCGGTATGTTGGAGAATTTATAATAAAAAAATGAAAAAAATCCATATGTAAAAATTTTAAAACTTGCAATAGGAATATGTCTACAATAATTATTAGTGATAAAAGCTTAACATATGAAAGAAACATAACTAAAAAGTCTACCCTTCAGATGACATGCATAAATATTTGTCGGAAATATTTAAAATATCAAATCAAACACTTTCCTCAAAGCCCCAACAAAATAATTATAAAAGAAAATATTAAAATTATGGTCAATACATTGTGCGACTCAAAATTTATAAATTGCTCAAGACATAGAGTTAATGTTTAAATTTTTTGTACTTTGGCAATTAATATTAGTATACACAGTTGGTGCACCTGTGTGAACAGAATTTATGTGGGAAAATTAAGAATTTCGACAGGAAAGATGCTGATTAAACTCCAAGCAGAACACTACAATGTAGTTCATAAATATAGAAAATAAAAAATATTTATTTATTTATTTTATTCCTGTTAGCACTTGGTTAATTGGTTATACACAACATGTCATCGATGGCTAAGCGATAATTGCATTCCTTTATAATATGTAATTATGTACTAATGTGCTTTGGTACTTAATTACATAGGTATTCTAAAGGAATGCAATTAACGCTTAGCATAATCGCATGAATAATGGTACTGCCATCTAATAAGCAAAAATTTAACTAACTAGCGCCATCTACAAGTTGCATTTAGAACTAATTAATTTTATAATCGTAGAGTTGCCTATCTATTCCTACATAAATAAGCGTATGATCTATGACGCGCATTACTTCTGCTGAAGTGGACAGCTAGGCAGAAATCTGGTATCACAAAAAAATATTCATGGCCCGACATCATGAAATGTTCAGTCAGACATTTAATTACGTCACTATCAGTGTTGTTGTCCGATATTTCTTGTCCGAGCAGACCGTTAATGCATCGGACTTGCTCCTCAAACCTGCAATATTTTGATGCAATATGTTAATACATTTATTTCCGAAAAAGCTTCTGCGCAGTAGGTTTCTGCTCGTTGATGTTGTTTTGATTCGCAAACATATCCTCGTTTCTGTCAACTTCATATTGATAGTAAGTGTTGGTAGATTGTACACAAATAATCGTGTTATAAATATCATTAAAAATAAATTGCATTCCGGAACCATTTATTACGCCAGTGCGTCTGTCAAACATGGTGTCGTCATATCTTAAATTCTTGTTACTATCCAAAAAGTAGGCATATTCGTGAGTATTTGTATGTAAATATAATAAATTATTGAAAGTTTCCACTCTTGAATTATACAAGTAATTATTAGTGAAAAGGAAATCTATCACTAAATAGGCTCCACAAGTTAACGAGGAAATAGTCGACCAACTTATAAAATGTACTTGTATAAGCAAAAATTTCGTAAAAAATGCCATAGAAAATTACGTACATGGCGTTTACCAGTTTTAGGTGCATTTTAACTTTGTAATGTTATTGTAAAACGTAAAAAAATAACATTTTATGATAAAAACTACATAAAAGTATGACAGTAACCTTACGCTTTCCTTTGCGGGGTAGGTAGAAAGGATCAAGCGGCACATGATTCCTTAATCAAATCTTTGGTATGTAAATCAATAGTTTTTGAGATATTTTCGGTTACAACTGCAAAACTACCTTTGTTTTTCATTGTTTTTTTTTAAAGTACTATGTAATACAATTTTATTTTTACGGTCGAAAAAATCTATTTTGTGCATGCGTACCTAAATATTCACACTAAATACGGAACCCTTCAAGCTGTACATGGTCCGACACGCGCTTGACCGGTTTTTATGGATTGCATAGAAGATGTTTGCAAAAAGAATAAAACTGAGATGATTTGGGTAATATTGGAGAAAATCTTATGAATCTGTTGGCTCTTTGTTTCTGACCAGAGACACTACAAATATCCATCTTAAATAACCAAGATCAACATACCCGCATCGTAAATGGCCTGATAGGTCTGCTCAAGTATCTTGCGTGACATCGGATCCATTTTGTTCCCGAGATGGTTGTACACAGCGAAGAACTGGGCATCGAAGAGATCTAACTCGGGAGCCATACCAGAGGCTTGTGCCAGGTCGGGATGCTTGTAGTTCCATCTTAGGCCCTCCGAAGTTACTGGGTTCTCCTGTTTGACAAACAATATGATTTTATTTTAATATTATTGGAATTTGTGGCAATCCAGTTGGGGTAGTGCTATGCTGCACATGATTTGTAAAAATGTGGTAAAAATTTGCAATATTCCCAAAGGCTATAAACTCGTGAAAGATCACCAGTTTATAGCCTTTGGGAATAACTAGCAATAAGTCAATCTGCCTAGACTTTTCCTAATTACGTAGGGGTCGCCTTCCTGCCTATCTGGATGCAGCTGAATGCCGTGTCACCTGGCCATGGAAAGACTGGTTGTCAGACTATTGAGCTACTGACTACACGTAACGACTGTGAAAAATCTACGAATTATAGCTGGAACAAACAGCTTAACGCGCTTTCCGCGACACGGAGGGATCTCGACAGGTAGGGAACCTGTCGAATCTTGGCACTATGTGTACCTAGGCCATTGGGCTCTTTTCAAATATTCGCGCGATACAAAATTCTACTGTCTATGGTATTCGGTACGTCACTACCAACTATTCAATGTGAAGTTAGTCGCACACCGCCATTAAGCCGGCGTTTGGTGTTGTCGACGTTAAACCTTTTTTTGGTGAAAAAGTAAGTATTTCTAATATATTTTGAAGTCATAGTTTTAAACGTTCTATATTAGTCAGTTAACTTTTATATGCTATCGGTTCTTTTAATTAACAAGTGCCAAAACAATAAAAAACTTACGAGTTAAGTAACAACGGGAATACTTCCTCTAAACTATTTAAAATCCACCGTTTTGTTGAAGTTGGAGTAGTGTTGTGCCCTCATCTCAGGAGTAGGCAGTGACCTGTCGCTGCCAGCCGTAGTGAATGCTATGGTAAGCAGCGACGAGTTCTGGGACTCGTTGGTATCCTTCTGCGAAACGGTCATTTCGCAGAAGGAGGCTGCGGAAAAGGAGCGAGAGATCTCATCCTCTCACCCAGCCCGCAGTAGGCGCACTGGGCGTCGGCGGAGGGCGCGTTAGGCGCACTGGACGTCGGCGGAGGGCGGACAACGCCCTCTTCCGGCCCCCCTAAATGGGTCCAGGGACGACGGACTTGGGGACGTCCGTCGCCCCCCATACATCAGGACCCGAGGCGACGGCGCGTAGTGTTCCACGCGCGCCCCTCTTAGATGTCGCGGGGGGAGTCAAACACCTCACTCCCTCCGCTCGACCGGACGGGGCCCGCATAGGCGGGCCGGCACCAGTCGGAGGTTGCGGAAGATTCGTACGTTCCCGTGACCCCCGGCGCAGGTGTGAGATGGAACACAGGGGTGGTTTTTAGTCAGTAAGAGTCTGACAGACCCCTCCGCCCCCCCAGGGCGGGGGACATCCATGAGGATTTTCCACCCCGGAACAAAAAAAAAAAGTGTTGTACCTCGGTCACTATCGATCAGTTGTTCCTTGGTCAGTGGCCAAGGTACAACCTGGATGTTGTACTTTGGCCGTGAGAATATTTTATTAAATTATTTCACACTCTCGTATTATATTCCTAATCAAATATCTTTATTATTTCAGAAATCAAGAAGAAGAAAAGGACGCCTATTAATGTGGATGATCTGACAAATGCCATTAAAATGATTAAGGAGAAAAAGTTCTCCACTATTGGTGCTTCCAAACATTTTAGATTGCCAAGAACAACTTTGCGTCGTCATTTACAGCACTGTTTGGAAATAGGTAAGGATGTAAGCAAGTTACACGAAAACCTTACAGTTAAGCATGTTTTTGATCGCACCAAACAGCTGGTTGACTATATTAAAGACGCAGCACACTTGCAATTTGGAGTGACTCTAAAAGACGTGAAAATACTTGCATACCAATTTGCAAAAGCGAATGGAGAAAAATACCCTAAGAGCTGGGATACAAATAAAATGGCCGGAGATTATTGGCTGCGATTATTAAGGAACCGATACCAAAACGAATTGTCTTTGCGAAAGCCTTAAGCTACTAGTTTGGCTCGGTCGTCGGCGTTTAACAAACATACTGTGAGTTTAACATTCGACAATTTTAAGAAAGTCCTTTCTCAATGTCCCTCTGACATAAAAGCGACTGATATCTGGAATTTAGACGAGACTAGATAGTCCACTGTCTATGTTCCTCCAAAGAAATTAGCACCTCTTGGCGCGAAGCGAGTTGGGTCAATGACTAGCGCTGAAAGAGGAGCGACGGTTACAATGATAGCGGCTATTAATGCAGGTGGAGGTTTTATTCCACCTATGCTGATATTCCCTCATGTAAACTTTAAGGATTTTGTGATAACTGGAGCTCCTAAAGGCAGTATTGGAGGCGCTAATCCATCCAGTTGGTCACACGAGTCCATGTTTGTAATATTCCTCCAGAATATTATCAAATATGCAAAGCCTACCAAAGAACAACCTATCATTCTCATAATGGACAATCATGAAAGTCATATTTCAGTACCGACAATACAATTGTCAATGATAATGGTGTAAAGCTTATTACTCTACATCCACATACTAGTAACCATATGTGGCAACCACTAGACAAGTCAGTTTTTGGGCCTTTCAAGACTTATTTTAATACAGTGGCTAACGAGTTACTAATGTCTCCAGGTCATGTGGGAAAACCATTAACTATAATTATATGATATTGCTGGCTTGGTGGGAAGAGCTTTTCCTCTTGCCTTCACACAGAACAATATTACCAAAGGTTTTAATTAAACTGGTTTCCATCCTTTAAATGAAAACATCTACACAGATGCTGATTTTATGCCCGCATCCTATTCTGATCGTCCACCTATCGAAAAATCACCCACCAGAATTGAGCAGGTGCTTTTTAGTCGGCCGACTGCTTCAGGTTTCGAAGTTATACACGGAAAATCAGCAACTTTGATATCGCTGGCTATAATACGCCTTCACCCAAAAGCCGAACCTCGTAAACAAACACCAAAATGACGACAATAAGGAAGATCCATAATTTTGACCGATACACCAGAAAAGCAAGAAATTGAAAATATAAAGGCTAAACATGTTTCAACTAAATTTAATCAAGTAGATTCCATAAATATTTTGGTACAAAATAGGTTTCTGAGTAAACAGATTGAATAATGCAAAAAAGAAAAAAAGAAGAATTCTATCCGAAACAGAAACCAGTGAAGATTGTACCAACTATTCACCGAGTGACACATCTGAAGGTGCCTCCGACAATGACAGTGAAGATGAGAACCTACAGGCTGAACATGTTAATAAAGAAAATTACAATATTGGAGACCATGTTATATTTGTATACAAAGGTTCCGGTTTTGTCGGACAGGTAGATTCATTGTCTGAAGAGGGTGTATTACTGAAATCGATGCAAAAATCACTTAAAAACTGGAAATGACCTGAAAAAGAGGATTTGAATCTGTATCTGATAAGTGACATTAAGAAAAAAATTAAAACCCCGCAAAAAGTTAACAAGAACAGAAAAACTTATTATGTTCCAGGGATAGAGAAGTACTGGGATTTCTACTTAATGCATAAGGCTGAATAATATATCTACATATTGATAGTGTTCTTATAAAAGCTAGTCCTAATAACTGATTAAAAAGTTAAAAGAGAAATAATAATTTATAAAGTTAATTGTTTAAATATTTTATTTTCTATGATTTGTAAAGTAGGATTGATTTGCTATAAAATTAAACACAAATTTATTGTTCCTACAACCAGGCTCAAGAAAATAGGTGGCTCGTTTAGATGCCAATGTATACGTTTTTATAATAAACTTCCTAGCCACATTCAAGATCTAAGCTTTAATAAATTCAAATCTTTTATAAAACGGAAACTATGCCAGAAAGCCTATTATACTGTGAAAGACTATATTGAAGACAAAAAGGCTTGGGATTGAGCTGCTCCAATAAATTTACACGGTGAATGTTGATTTTAATTTGCTAGCTATTTTAGACATGAATATTTACTGTAAAAAGTATTATATTATTTTCATTATTGAGAATATGAGGACTATGTGGGTCATTGTTTCAGTTATATTCTTGATCTGGCAGTTTAAGTAGTTTATGCGGCCTACCCAAATGTCCTTTCTTTGGTATTGTTCGTCGAATCGTTGAGCTCCTTAAGTTCTGAGTTGAGCTGCACGGTTACTGACAAATGCGTGCACTGACTGGACAGGTCCACTTAATCTGTGTGGTTCTTTCCTCAAAAGACCATTTCAGACACCAATCTACATGGTTCTCAAACATTATGTCCGATTTTTTTATATACACATTGACATTGTTGAATTTTATATACACAATGACATGAGTATTTACTTGTAAAGTAGTATGTTATTTTAATTATTGTGAATGTGAGGATTGTGTGGGTCATTGCTTTTTTTTTCGCAGTTAATTTTTATCATGATCTGGCAGATTGAGTAATTTATGTGGCCTACCCAAATGTCCTTTCTTTGGTATTGTTCGTCGAATCGTTGAGCTCCTTAAGTTCTGACTTCCTGAGTTGAGCTGCACGATTACTGACAAATGCGTGCACTGACTGGACAGGTCCACTCAATCTGTGTGGTTCTTTCCTCAAAAGACCATTTCAGATACCAATCTACATGGTCTTCACATGATCTGACCAAGATTATGTCTGGACTTTAAAAGAGACTGTGACCTCTGAGTTTGTTTCGGCCTTTCTTCTCAGAGTAGTCAGATAGGAAACGCCGACCTCATCTAGTTTTTAAAAATATGATTGACGTGTAAAAGTGTTTGTACAAACCTACTTACAGAAATAAAATCATTTATCATTTATCATTTATCATTCATTTATCATTTATCATTTATATATATATATATATATATATATATATTATGTGATATGTTCAAATGTACCTACCTAGGTCGATGTACCTACTAATTTTAAAGTTTGTGATGTGACAAAACAGTGGTTAAAAGTTAGTTGATTTTGTTTTTAAAGATTATGTTTGAAAAGCAAAAAAATAAACCATGATTATTTTTTTGAATTTGTTCAGAATTTCTGAGGTGTTTTGTTAATTATAGTGATACAACCAATAAAACGATTTTGGTTAAGAAAGTTTAATAGTTTACTAAAATTACCCCCAAATTCTCAATGTGTCCTAGGTACACCATAGTACTAGCCCAGGTACGTTGTTGTTATATGGTATGTTGTACCTTGGCCTAACTTACCATTTTTTTTTTACTTATATCATAAATATGTAAGTATGAAATATACATATCTGATATTTTGGTGGTGAATACCCAAATAATTGACCTTTCAAAATATGCAAATATGATTTGAGTGCTGTACGTCAAATCACAATACATAATATATATCCTAAAACCTGTCCTAGGTACAGGTTCCCTAATGGAACGTCACCTAACCACAAACCGACGGCGGCAAGCGTAGCTTAACCTGCGATCGAACCGTGCGGCTGTTATCATTTAGCCACGAGCCCCTAAAGCCCCATTTAAATGGTGCAAGTTTCTGGAATGTTTTAGAGCAACCATCGCATGCCATAAAGCACGTTTAATTATTACCATTCAAGAATTCCATGTAAGTGGTGTCATACGTGCGATTTCCATAAAATGGCATACAGTAATTAAATGCAATTTTTTCCATTCAGTAATTGCCAGCGACTTCTGTTTACACCAAGGCGATTATTACATTCAAGTTTTACTTCGTCTAAATACAGAGTGTTCAATTACTAATTCTATCGAATTAGTAATTCTATCGAATTAGTAATTGATATGAATTAGTAATTGATAATTACTAATTCTATCGAATTAGTAATTGTACAGTCTGTATTTAGACGAAGTAAAACTTGTCGTACAATAAAATCGATTTACGAAAACGATATTATTGTACGTTTGTTTAGATGATAAATGATTTTATTTCTGTAAGTAGGTTTGTTCAAACACTTTTACACGTCAATCATATTTTTAAACTAGATGAGGTCGTCGTTTCCTATTACTCTGAGAAGAAAGGCCGAAACAAACTCAGAGGTCACAGTCGCTTTTAAAGTTCAGACATAATCTTGGTCAGATCATGTGAATACCATGTAGATTTGTGTCTAAAATGGTCGTTTGAGGAAAAAACCACACAAAATGAGTGGACCTGTCAGTCAGTGCACGCATTTGTCAGTAATCGTGCAGCACAACTCAAAACTTAAGGAGCTTAATGATTCGACGAACAATACCAAGGAAAGGACTTTTGGGTAGGCTGCGTTTATACCATGCCAATTATGAATGGAAACTAACTTGCCCATATCATGCAACAATTGTACGAGTTGTTCAGACGGTGCCAGTCAATTGTTGCTTTAATTATGGTATGCCACGGGCAATAAACTTGCACCGTGAAAACCAAGCTTAAGTAGCTCGTAATGGTAAGCAAATACTGTTAATCAATCGAAGCCACTCAAAAATCTTGGATGATTCTAACGGGTGTCTAATGTATGGCATAATAACAGATACTATAATATCACTTGAAATAACGTCCACATGGTATAATTTTCATTTGCTATAAAAACTAATAACCTAATTTCATGTGATCTAATGTTGTATTTCATATAACCTTCTTTTGTTCTAATAACATTTACTTTCACAACGTTTATTTCACATATTTTTTTATTTGTATAATGTTTTTTTATATAACGGTCAGTTGAACTAATTTTCATATTTACTAATTTGCAGCCAAAAACTGTAATGAATCAGTAACTATCAGGAAATATCATACTGTTATAACCTCATCTAACCCAAATGATTCACCAACAATAAAGGGGATAACCTAACCTAACCCAAATCTAATCAGTTTCTGAAAAAATATATAAAACAAAGTAGACGTTTCTAAATGTGTACTATGTATACGCAAATCAAAATAATTACCTACATTTTCTTTCCAAAAATAATCCAAATTCGAATCAAAATTGCAAAGCAAAATACTCAACTTATAATAAAACTAACTAAGCAACAATTTATATTCGTGGCGCACCGCTATATACTAGGTGAGGCCTCTTATTTGTGAATGGCAATAATAATAAGACCCCTCCATCCCCTTCTAACCTAACCTAAACTGTTCGAGTTGTGGTGCCCCCAGTCCCGTGCTCGCTTCACTCGCTCTTGCATCCTCAATTCTCCTAGTACAGGAATATTGCATTATACACCGATCCCTTCGACATAATTTTTACGACATACGGCTGAACGGAGAAAAATAAATAATTCACACGCTATGAGTGTGAGTATTATGTATGTGCGCCCGCTGCATGTGGGGCGGTGGATGTACTATCGGCCCAAGTTAAGCATGCTCACTTAAGAAAATATTCCTGCGAGAGCGCAGCTAGTGACAAACCACACCCCTTCCTAGTTTCCCCCAATTAGAGACAATATGCATTTGTGTGAGTAATGAGCGAGTAACATAAAATAACAAACATTAGCTAGAGCGCGGCAGTGCCAATTTGCTCTCGCTAATTTTTGACGCTTCCCTTAAATTCCTATCGCCATTTCATTTTACGACCTGTTTATTTCTATCGGACTGATTGCCTGCCTAACTGTGACCTCTGCTTGTATACCGGACTGTGATCGAAAGCCTCTTCTTGACCCTAGCTTGTATCCTGGACTGTGTGTGTATTGTGTGTGGGCTGTGACTAACGTGGTGCAACCATGACGACCCGAAACCTGATTCAGGAAGAAAGGAATCAAATTATTGTTTTGCATAGACAAGGGTTAAATATATCCCAAATAGCAGTGGAGGTGAACATGCAAGTAAGTTATGTTTTTGTATTCAGATAGAGGGAGAGATATAGAAATAAATAAAGTGATAGTAATATTATTATTTCATAGTTTGCATTTTTCCTTATATTGCAATTTAAAAACAAATTCCATGAAAAATATTGGTATTCAGCTGCATTCGGTTAGACTGGAAGCCGGCCCCAACATAGTTGTGAAAAGGCTAGGCAGATTTATATATAAAAATAATAACATTATTATAACTTTCAGATGGTATCTTTTTAAATTCTCATAAGATATTACCTACTTTATTTATTTTTGCTTTCAAAGACGTTGTTGGAGCCTTTTATGACCCGATAATAAATCCTAAACCAAAACATCTCACAGCGTCGTTGCCGCATTTTAATTAGAAAAACCAGAGCGCATTCGTCGCATTTCTAGAGGCTTGATCATTATATTTCAAACTACAATTTTTTTTCGCCCAAGCACAAGATAATTGTTTTTTATAATTATTTTTAACATTTATTTTATCATAATACTGCAGATGGAAAGTAATTGACAATAATGTAAATTTTTGTTAGTAGTGCTCGTAAATACTTACCAAAAAAACTTAAAAAACATTGCACACATAGTTTTAAATACTAACGATTTAGTGCTTGGCTGGCCGATAAAATAGCAAGTACTTAGTATTTTTTCGGCCAAGCACTAGATCGTTGGTATTTAACCACGAAAAACCTTTAGAAATGCCACGTTGCCAGCCCGCACGGGATAAACACTTTTAAATAGTAGAGATAAAGCACAAATTTGCTTGGGACAGTTTCATACAATGTTGGAATTTACGCTATGGCATTTTTCTTACTCATAGGTATACGAGGTGTAAATTGCAATATCTGAAAACCTCTTAAGGGGTCATTGTACTAATCATTATGAACAACTTTTACTACGGGACCAAACCTGAAATCGCGAAAAAAAAAACAGCTGTTCCCTACATTTATGTTCGCGTAACTCGTCAAAATGTATGGACCAGCTGCTTTTTTATCGCGATTTCAGGTTTGGTTCTCATAGTAAAAGTTGTTTATAATGATGAGTAATGACCCCTTAAGAGATTTTCAGTTATTGTATTTACAACTTGTATTTTAAAATATAGTTATGAATGTTATAACTACTTAAATTAGTTATAGAAAAGTTAAGAGTTTATTTATCATGAAGTCAACCAAAATGCACACCTTAAGTATTTCAATACCTACTTATAATTTTTATTTATAGTGTACTAGTTGTGCCCTTTGGATAAGACTTTTGTAGTGTACTCGTATTATTATACTTAGTTCCTATATTATGTAAAAAATCGATGCTGATTGTTTTTTTTTTTTTTTTTTTTAGTTAGAGAACAACGGTGCGCCGCTGGGTGCGAAGATATGAAGAAGGAGAAATTACAGAACGCGTTCGTGCACCTCGACCCCGGGCTATAAACGAAAACGAGTTAAATAATATGATAGCCACGTATGAAGAGAACCCGTTCACACCCACTCGCAGTTTCGCACAAGAATACGAAGTTTCGATGCAAACTATTAGAAACGAGTTGCATCAAGCTGGAGTCCATCACAGACGTCCCGCAAAAAAAAATATTTTGACGCAGGAGCAGAAAGCTGCTCGCGTGCGATTCGCTCGTGACTACAGGGACTTCGATTTCTCTTACGCCATATTTTCTGATGAAAAGTGCTTTAGGTCTAGCCAACAAGGTCGTCGGAATTTATGGCGTGTAGATAACACAAGATACGAACCTCGAAATGTGAACCCAAATGCAGAATCGGGAAGAATTGTAGTGAACATGTGGGGCTGGATGAGTGCTGCTGGACCAGGCGAGCTCGCTTTTATACCAGGGAGGGCAAACGGCCAAACGTATTTAGAGGTGCTACAAACCATCATGGTACCCACAGTGCGCACGGTGTATCCACAACTGGACGTGCCAGAATTTTATTTTTTCCAGGACAATTGCCCGATACACCGTGCGCGGGTTGTTCAAGAGTGGTTGCGAGGGCAACCACAAATTAAAACAGTGCCATGGCCCTCCCGATCGCCAGACTTAAACCCCATTGAAAATTTGTGGGGTTTAATGGTCCAGAGATGGGATAGTAGAGCAGAAAGAACGAAGGAAGCACTTGTCACACATTGCGAACAAGTTTGGGACACATTCAGAGGTTCGAATTTGTGCGAAGTCCTGGCTAGGTCCATGCGTAGCCGTTGCGATGCTGTGATAGATGCGGGAGGAGCAGCGACGAAATATTAAGTTAATATAATTTTTAACATGCACTATGTTAATTAACGAAAGGCGTTCCCGTTAACCCGCAATAGTCCAAACATGCTACAATTAATATTACCATTTAAAAATTCGCGAAAAAAAATCAGCTGCTCCCTACATTTTGTTAAGCTAGGTATGCGAACATAAATGTAATGAACAGCAGATTTTTTTTCGTGAATTTTCGAATGGTCATATTTTGGTAGCATGTGGACGCTATACTATTGCGGGTTAACGGGAACGCCTTTCGTTAATTAACATACTGTATAATTACATTATACAGGGTTATTTTTCTAACACCTGGTAGGACTATATTAGTACAACCACTTTTGATCTATGACTTTTTAGAATACCAAAAGTAAACTTTCAAGTTTTTGTTGTAATATTTGTAATAACACTTTTTAGATCTGTATTTTGTAGTAAGTACCGCTGCGACCCTGCATTCGCAACGCACTGTTTGTTTATTTAACTACTTACATATTTTGGTACCGCGTAGAGTTGTTCAAATTTAGAGCGATCAAAATAAATATTTTTAATTGTATTATGAAATTATTTTTTTATGAATTATTAAAAGTCATACAACAAAAGTTGTTATTTATGATGTTAGTATTATAGTCCTACGAGCTTATTAGTGTTTTATCATCAAATGACTTCTCCCGCTCTGGGCGGAGCGGAAGGTCGTGTCATACTTTTACTGACTAAAACCCACCCGTGTTCCTTCAGTTGCCTGTGCCAGGGCCATGGTATCTCTTTCGAACAACCCGCGACTCCGGCGGCTTGCAAATAACCCTGTATAGCTATTTTTATTAGGTTTATTTTTATTATTCCAATTTGTATTATATTACTTCGTTGATTAATGTCACAGGGTAGACTGTAGACCGTAATCATAGTTTAAAATATTGCCAACGATTTTGAAGTCTTCTTGTAAAATTATTGATGTCAATTTAGTGTCATGTTGCCTTTATTGGTGGATTTGTTGTTTTATTTACAATCAATGTTGTCGTAAGCCCCGATCTCGTTAGTTTGTTATTTTACATATTCAGTAGTGTCATCATATCCGTCCACCTCATAAATAATTGATCTCATTTGCTTGATAAACCTAGTCTGTAGTGTAATGTAATTATTGCAAATTATAAAAATTATTAAGATTCTTAAATTTTACTAATCTTAAAACTTTTCAATTTCATTAGAACTGCACGAGCAATATTCTCCTAATCTTATTTACTGACAGGCTTTTTGCCTGTTGTTGTTGTGTTGTCTGTTTGTCATTGTTGTGTTGATTTCATATTTTGAACTTTACGATATAAGTGTAGATAAATACAGTTTATAAATGATATTATGAGTAAGAATCTTTTCACTTATAATATTTTGCATTTTGATGATAATTTCTGTGTAATTTTTTGTTATAATATGTTAATTTCTGGATGAATCTTTAATGTTTTGAAAAAGTCTATTAAAAATAAATTAAGTTACTTATATTGTTTTTTTTTCTACAACAGCAAATCCTTAAAATTGTTCTCAAGTAGATTTTAACTAACTGTTTATTTTTTAACACTGAGATTACAGCCGATAGTTTCATACAAAAAGCACTTACTATACATCTTTTATTATACAGATAAGATTTAAATATCAACCTAAATAAATCTTTAATCCTGCATAATGTTAAATGAACACAAACTAAAAATATATATTTCACTAGTACCCAACATTTTATTTCAATCCTTTCACTCTCACTGCTGCCAAGGCACAAATTATAGTTTAGTTTAATTACTTGATAAGCTTCTGAATTTTAAAGTGGCATAGGAACTGAATCATTGTTAGATTTGTCAAAAAAAAACTTAACATGCAATGCCGGTAACGCGCCTGTAGCGTTGATTTCGCTTAAAATCATGAATTGTCAAACTTTGACTAGAGCATGAATTATAAAAGAGTAAAGTGTTGGTTTGATTATAATCCAGTCTTAAAGTGCTCATCCTGCACGGCATGCCTGGGCATTTTAATTGCAACGATACCTTGTTCGTTATACAGGCTGAAATTTAATTCATGGGTATCCTCTTAAGGGGTCATTGTACTAGTCATTATGAACAACTTTGACAATGGGAACAAATGAAATCGAGAAAAAAAAATTGCTGTTCCCTACATTTTGTCGAGTTATGCAAACATAAATGTAGGGAACAGCTGATTTTTTTTTCGCGATTTCAGGTATGGTCTCATAGTTGAAGTTGTTCATAATGATGAGTACAATGACCCCTTAAAAGGATGCCCATGAATTCAATTTCACCCTGTATTATTTTAATGAATAAAAGGTAATATTACAATTACCTACTGTTAAAAGTATTAAACCAAATACAAGGAACAACTGCAAAACATTTGAGATAATCCTAAGGTAATAAAAAAACGTATGGCCCTTGTATTAAGCCGTCCTCTATTGTTTAACCGAATTTCCAGACATTCCCACTAAATAACAATGGGTCTTAGATAATGAACTTATTTTTATTTCAGTTGCAAGAGTTGTGCGGCTTGCGGCCTTGCGTTAGCTACAAACAAAAAGCTCTGATAACATTGTATGAACTGCGCAGAGTATTGGTTCAAATATTACTGTAATTTTCAAGTATTCCCAAATTGCCCAAGTATAAACAAACACATAGAAATTTAGATAGTTATTTACTTTTAATAAAGTCGATTAAACACAAAAAATTTCAATATAAACATTTGATACCTTCATGCAGTGCCGGTCAACGCACCTATACCTAACGTATTCAGGGAGCCGTGAGATAAAAGGTAAACAAACCATAAATGTCCGTTCAATCGATTTTGAATGCTATTGTGTTGGTGGCATGACAAATGGCAGCTGCAGTAAACAGTTGGTATTGTAACCACTTTTTTGCCTTTAATGCCATCCATAAGCCTACGGAATAGAAGTCAAAATCGGTGGAACGGACTGTAATAAAACGGTTCGTTTCAATGTCTCATCTTATTGTGAAGGGAATATGGTGCGGTTGCTGCGGCATGCGGCATCACATAGGATATGGTGAAAATTGGAGAGGCAGTGAAAGTGTTCATAAATAACCTATATCTATAGACCCGATAGAGAGAGGAAAATATTAAAGTGGATTAATACATATAAATTGTAGTTTATTAGTTATTACAAATTATTTTTGTAAATACTGCAATATCAATAATACATTTTCTAAACCAAACAAACAGAAGATATGAGTACTAAAATTAATTCTTGTCCATAATAAAAAAACAATTCAATTCAATAACAAAGAGCTCACGCCGCCGCCGCCGCGCCGCGCTGGCCGTGCCCATTAAAAACTCGTCTCTTAGCAGAAACAAGTGAGCATAGTACTCTCCTAGTGTGAGTGTCACACATTCTATACATGATTATACTAATACGAACACCACTAAAATACGCTTTGTGCATCCTATTGGTCAAAACTCGTGCATTGTGCGATCGAGTCGTGAGCCGTGCTATGAGATTATCGCCTTAGAGGTGAGCATGCAGAAGTTTGGCCGATAGTACAAAAGACAGTTGACGTTTCTAAATTATATTAAACGTTACCAGATTTTGAACATTATAGTAACTGAATATTAATTGTATAGTGCATTTTAGAAAATGTTCTTTATACCATATAAAATTAGGTAAAATAAAATTATATCAATAATTCGTTATATTAAAAAAAGTATATTAAATGAAATTAGGTCATATGTTCGTTCGAACTTTTGTTATTATTTCAAACGTTACACACCCGATTCTAACACAGTTGTTGAGGCTGCACAAGTTGTTAAAAGGTGTCAAATGAGTGATTTTTTGTTTAAAATTAATTTATTTTATTTGTTTGTGTTTGTGCATATTGTGCATTAGTTTGTGCATATTGTGCAGTCAGGAAAATTAATTGCATAATATCATATTTTAGCCGTGTAGCCATTTCATACAACTGTTAAAGAATGACAGATGTAATTTGAATAAACCGACATAGTAATTTCGATAAGGAATAAATTTCCTTGATTTTACTTCACAGATCTATTCTCTATGTAAATCAAACGTACCTTGTTGTATAGGATGTCCGAAAGTTGCTTAACGTTGTGGGACTTAGGGAAGAGGCCCGACATGCCAGTAATGACGATCTTTTCACCATCTAACGGGTGATCCTGTATAGCCGGATCAGTTGCTAACTTATTGTCCTCCCTAGTCGACACGTGTTCCTGAGGTGAAGGCGCCATCGTGGATCACTGATAATTTTCTAGGAAAAAATAAAATGAGGATTAAACATAACATAACATTACACCTGTATTTCCCCGAAGGGATAGGCAGAGGTGTCTATGGTACAACCAACCAGATACTATCTTACGCCCACCGAACATCAAACACCACCACTTTTTCTACCCGTACGATTTCCTCCGTCTCAATACCGGTGTACACCCACATTTCGCCAGTTATGTTTTAGTCTCATATAATAGGAGGAGAGCCTATTGCCATCAACCCGGCACTTATCTAGACACCGAGCTGCTACTGAGAAATATCTGATGGAAAAAACCAATAACACTTAGGCCCGATTTGCTTTGTTATGTTTACAAATTAACTGCCTTGACAGTATTCTTTCTTCCCCCGACAATATTCTTTCATATTATAAAAACACACAAACGTGTGTGAGCTTTTATGAGGGCGCTTAAATAACACATATTATCACGCCTGTAATCCCCAAAGGGTAGGGCAGAGTGCTTACTAATGCCCGATAGGGCACTTATAAGCATTTATTCGATTTAGGAAAAGTAATTTTTGTTTGGCATAGATAATTATGTTCACTGGCCAGGTTTTAGTATAGGTTTATCTTATTACCTATTATGTAGGGCACAGCTTGTAATTTGATTATAAATATTAATATCAGTCTTTTCTTGTTCCACTGCAAGGCAGTAGCCTCTTCTCATACAGAGAAGGCACGAGCATTGATCACCATGCTTACTTAACACAGGTTGGTGATTCCAGACGTATATTAACTTTAAGTGCAGGTTTCCTCACGCTGTTTTTCCTTCACCGATGTCAGAAATGTCCAAGATAAACTCAGAAAGTACATATGAATTGGAAAAAGTCACATTGGAACTTGCCCGGCTTTGAACATGAGAGGCGAAGTCTTAGCCACTCGGCCATCACGACATTCAATACTAATATTGTTACACGATAAAGAAGTGGTTGAAATGGAGGGAAGATTGTACCCTCGAGTAGAATGGACTATTTAGAAATGTTTTGGAGAAAATAACTGCTTCTACTTACATAGAGAAGTTTCAAGATCCTAACAACCGTAACGAATGAATTCCTTATTAATTCTGAAACAAGGCGCATACGCAACACTTTTATATTAACTAGTAGTTGAATATTTTCACATAATAACTTAATTCAAATACGTTTTGTTAGAAACACAATGGTTCATTTGCATTAACAATTAACGCCCTCAGACGTAATGATAACAAAGGTTCTAATGTGTCTCGATCCACCTTCTTAAGGGTTAAACAAGGGCGAAGTGGGATAAATAAGTATTAATTAATTAATTGAACTCTGAACTACCTACTTATTCAATATGTTTGATATGCATTATTTTACCACCGAATTCCGAAACGAAGTTATTTTGCACTTTCCAATGTTTTTGTTTTTGAAAGTCAGTGGTTTTTTAAGCAAAGCAAGTAAAAGAAACTTGGTCCTATACAGATAAATTAAAGGTATTCGCAGTCATGGCATAAATATTAATCTATAACTACAGTACTATCAAATTATTGATTAATTAACTTATAAAACAGGCTCATCTAGCCATAGCGATTTTTTTTGCAATCGACGTCTTCTCAGTGCGTCAACCGCAAACACATCAGTCTTGTCTAGGTAGAGCTGCTCCATCGTCAAAACTGAATAATTCAGCTATTGGTTTAAATTTATGCCTTGTGCTGCGAATACGCATGCTAGTGACACGGATTATTGAGATGATGATTCTTGATCTTAGCCAACCCATCACTACGCCAAAGGACCTATTCCAGCGATCAGGATAGCAACTCCAAAAGGTTTTGCTAAGGTAGACATTTGTGGAGCGAAGACTCCATCAACGGATGCTAAAAGATGAATGTCGCAAGTAGCATTTCACAAGAATTTTAATATTTCCTTATTTTTCCTTCTTGGCGGATTTTAGTACAGACGCGACAGGGTGTGTGTGAAATATAAGTAGGAGCGCCATTGTCTACGACACAGATATCAAATAACGCCTCCCTCTGAGCAGCTCAAACATCCCGGCAAGAAAGGTCTCCACGTAGTCCGCAGTCTCCTTCGGGGATGATATGTTCTTTGACTACATTTAGCCATGCAAGTTGACATAAGTAACAGAATAAATCTCTAATATCATTATTACGACGTGTTATTAGACTAATCTTTTACATCTTAAAGCACGATCAACATTGAGTTCATCACAGCCACAGCCATCACATGATTTTGGCATAGAGACTGGTAATCTGTGGTAAGGTAATGCAAGTGCGTCTCTGAACTCTAATAGGGATAGATCGAAATAGCCTTTCTTAGTCGGTAAGATAGATAGCCAGTTAGAGAATTTTGTTATAATTTTTGTCAAAATTGATCGCGACGCTCTTCTCTTGTTTGGGAGGAGTTTGACCGAGACGGTATCCAAGAGTTCGTCATCGAGAGTGTCTTTTTCTTTGCGGCTTTCTTTCTGTGCATGTTTAAGGGATTTATGATTTTGAGAGAGATCACAACATCATAAATCCCTTATCATGGCCATGATCTAAAAAAAGTACAAATATGAATACAGAATATGCTTCACTTTTCTTGAGATGTCTAAATAAATTTGATTTATTTAATTGCCTTGTAGACTCCACTAGTATAGTTTTGATTAGACGATTCTTGCATATGATATTTTCCCTTTCAAGTTTGCAAACACAGAGGATTCTCCGTCTCCAATAAAACCTTCCACAATCATTTGTGATTCCATCGCTGTAGACGGCCCAGTAAAATATTTGCAGCAATTATGTGCTTTCATATCCATGTTATAACAATATTTGTTTCGAACATCAAAAAATAAACATTTCTTATTTTTTTTTACCAATAATGCAGGCCTGGAAATGAAAAGCAACACTTGTAAATATTGCATAAAATAAAAAGGTCATAAAGAACCAAATTTGTGTTTAGTAAAAGATACAGAAGATGAATCAAAGTTATGACCTTTTCAACCGTCCTCCGTCTACATACACAGTAACAAATGGAACACCATCTGAAGGCACATGACCTTTTACAATAGCAATTGACCACCAGCAGTTTTAACCTTTTCACCGCTAACGTACACAGAACGCCGATGCCTCGCCAGCGCCAAGCTATAAATGTATAACGAAATATATAGCAAACAGTAGTGATGAGGGTATCGTCATATCGATGAATTAGATTTATACGCGTTATGTTAAGTTTTATTTATAATTTTACGGATATAAATAAAATCTGATTAAATATTTACATATTTGTTTTATTTCACAGTATCCCTAGTAAGGAAAACAGTATAAATTATAAGTATCAAAGAAACAAATTACATAATTCAATTAGAGCTATAAGAAATGAGGTACATCTCTATTTGTTTCATGACATCATTCTTTGACTTCATTTCAAGTCCTTGGCGCTCAGAGCTCGTTAAATTCAATTCTGATTAGGGATGTGGTCTATGGTGTTTCTTCTATTTTATTTTATTTGAACCCTTATCTCTTGTAGATAATCTCCTCAAACTGTAAGGTAACAGTTTCAACTTTCGCACTCCAGAGCCACAAGATACCTACAAGCGACGCGCGACGCTTATACCAATTATTTCACTTATTAAATTCTTACTTTTTGATTAATGAACGTTATTATTATTATCTAACGAAACGTTCTCCACAAAATACTCCGAATCCGATTCCACACCTTGCAAAATGCTTAAAAGCTCTTCTGAATCCAGTTCTTCATTAGTTTTACTACCCATTTGTTTACTTATACTACTAATAAAATATAATAATACCTATTGTTACTAGCAATAGTCTAAGGCATAGTGTGGACTGCACTATGCCAAAGTGATCTTGACAGTCGTACGCATATGACGTCACAGAACGACTTCTATTAGTTCGTGGCGCCCGGGGCTTTGACGATCATAGACTTATAGCTTGTTTTGTAGAGATGGAAATATACTTATCGACAAGCTTTGCTAACAACTATTTAATTCCGGATCGGCATCCATCTGAAGGCCGAAATTCGTCTATTTTCCCTTGTTATAAAGTAGTTAACTAAGTTCATATTTATCTGACCTCAAATTGTTTTTGTTAAAAATATTTATAAATATTTCAACGGGTGAAAGCAAACAATGATATCTTTCGCGTCACATCACTGGCCGACTATATATGAAGTCCTTGGCGTTCTGGGGACATCAAAAATATTCGTAGTTTTTATTTTTGCCGATTTTAAGACAATTAAGGCCTTCTTTTGTGTAGAAAAAAAGAAAAACAAGAGTATTAAACAATACTATATTATAATAAAATGAAACAAAGCTTTTAAATACAGTAAATGTATTTTTATAACATAGTTAAAATGAAGAGCTTCTAATGAAGTAGTGGCGCTGGTGGCACGAAAATCTGGAACTTCTATTGAAGTCCGTGGCGGCGAAAAGGTTTTCCTCTGTCAAATGTTCAAACCACATACTGCCAAATTTTTTTCAACACGGCGAAATTTATTAGCTGACATTGTTGGAATATCAATGAGACTTGTTATGTGAGCTGCTTGAGTATAGTAGCTATTAGCAGTGACAGTTGCCCACACAAATGTAGTATTTATTTTATTACTGCACTCCGTACAGTACTTCCACGCTTTACCACACATACTGCATTTGAAAATTAATTCACTTTGAAATCCATCAAGTCTCTCACTAACAAATTCAATTTGTGAAGATTCACACATAGTTCGGTGTCTTTCCAAACGGAATGCCCACTCAATTACATGCTTTAGGTCCACAATGCGATACCCAGATGCGGCCCTGAATATTCATGTTGTACTCGTAAATACGCCTTCTTGTTTGTTCGAACATTCATTGTAGACTAAATCTGAACTATAAAAAAACAAGTGAAAAACTAAAGAATATATTACTTTTTAACACTCAGTATTTGAATAAGATTGAATAGTATCGAATTTCACACCCTTATTAACGAGATCGCAGTATTTAGCAGTCATATTCTAGTCTAGCTAGAATAACTAGTAAATTTACAGATTTATTGGAGAGATACGTTCCGAAACTATTAAAGAAAAAAATATATATATATATATATATATACCTGGTAGAAGAATAAGAAAAAAAAAACAGATTATTTTATACTTACAAACAATTATTTGATAAATGTAACTCAATCATTTGTTTGCTTCTGGACCAATGATTACAAAAGTCAAATTTCTGAACGCGCTTACTGGCACAACGTGCATTATACCTATAAAGTAGAACATAACAAACTAATATAATGTTTGTCTGTCTGAAACTGTTTACAAAATGCGTAAGAGGTATAATATTTTGTAAGTAGGTACTTCGATTTTGCAAATGTTTGCAAACTAGTGGGTTATTTAATACTTAATTTAATTTATTGTTGACCAAAAAATATAGGTACAAACACTTAAAATTATGATAAACACTGACTTTGTACTTAAGTAATTGAGACCTAGGTAAGTAATTTTAGTATTCTGACGATATTTCAGAGTCTAAAACCCAACTCACGAGCCAACTTGCAGTTTCTAATATCGCCGAAAGGTAGGTACATACTACTATTATTTTAAAATAAAATTGCTTATTTTGAATTTGAATATTGCAATAATTCTATTAAATTAGAATCAAATACATACTAGAAATATTGAAATTTGAACCAAAGAAAATGCAAAACATACAAAATAAAAATAACACGTGAGAAATTCTGCGTGCCAATAAGAGATTGAAATTATTGTATTTTATTACATGATAATCGAGCGAACGAAGATTGGCAACGCTTTCTTCGTATGTAGGTCAAGGTTGCGAAGTACGGCAACGTAGCATAAATCGTTCTACAAATTATGATATTTATGTTGCCACACATCAATAGATAAGTAGGTAATAAAATAGTTTACTTTGATAAAGTCGTCAGTTATATTAGGTCTTTACCTATGAAATTGCCGTTCTGCAGTACTGGCCATTTCAAATCAAAATATTTTTTGTTTGGCTAAGAATTCTAATTTCAAATTAATTTTATTTTAAAAACATGGATTTTTTTTTCTAAAAGTAGTCATTTCTTTATTGATTAGTGTTACATTTTCATCGCATTTCAATCTTTTTCGTCATCATGGATACGTTAAAAATTCGAGTAATTATGGAATATGAGTACCGTCGTGGCAGCAACGCGGCACAAGCGGCACGCAACATCAACGACGTTTACGGAGCTAACACTACAAACCAACGCACCACCTGTTATTGGTTTGCTCGCTTCCGTTCTGGAAATTTCGACCTGAAAAATGAACCTCGCGGTCGTCCGAAGACTTTGGTCGACAATGACGAATTAAAGGCGATTGTGGAAGCTGATGATACACAATCTACGGCTGAATTAGCAGCAGCTTTCGACGTTAGCGTCAAAACAATATTGGTCCATTTGCGTCAAATTGGCAAGGTAAAAAAGCTTGACAAATGGGTGCCCCACGAACTCAATGATCGCCAGCGCGAAGTACGCGTCGAGACGTGCCTTGCACTGCTCAACAGACACACAAATGAAGGAATTTTGAACCGCATTGTTACCTGCGATGAAAAATGGATTCTGTTTGATAACCGTAAGCGCTCAGCAAGTTGGTTGGATCCTGGTTCAGCACCTAAACAATGCCCTAAACGAAAACTTACCCCTAGAAAAGTGATGGTCACTGTTTGGTGGTCTAGCGCCGGTGTGATTCATCACAGCTTCTTACCAAACGGGGTGAGCATTACTGCAGATGTGTACTGTGAAGAACTGAACACAATGATGGAGAAGCTGGCGCATCTCCAACCAGCATTGGTCAATCGCTCGTCTCCGCTGCTCCTGCACGACAACGCGCGACCTCATACTGCACAGCAGACGGTCTCCAAGTTGCAAGAACTGGGGTTGGAAGCTCTCCGTCATCCGCCCTACTCACCAGACCTTGCGCCTACAGACTACTACTTTTTCCAGAATTTGGATAACTTCTTGGCGGGAAAAAAATTTAATACCCGAGAGGCAGTACAAAATGCCTTTGAAGAATTTGTTGCCTCCCATCCAGCTGATTTCTTTAAGAAGGGCATCAATAAACTGCCACTGCGATGGCAAAGATGCATTGATTGCATGGGTGATTACTTCGATTAATACAAATAAAAAATTCATGAAAAAAATTCGTTTAAATTTTTTCATACAAAACGGCAATTTCATAGGTAAAGACCTATTATTTTATTATAATGTTTTTTTGGTAAACCTGTTACCATGAAAGGTAGGAAGGGAAATAAATTAATTATTGGACGTAATTTTAATGATTTAACAAAATTATAATGACATTTGCACGTCTTCTAGCGTTCTAATTTCTAACCTATGCAATAGTTTAGAAATTAGAACGATGTCAAAACTCACGTACACTAGTACATAAGTGTCAATTTTTGCTAGATTTTCACGATCGTTTTTCTCAGTAAATAATGTAAGTTATTTCCTAAAAAGGTCGATCGCGGCCACATTTCGTTGTAGAAAAGTGATAAAATGATTCGTTATAAACAAAGAGTATCTATGTTTAGCATAACAAAAATGTATGGACGGCCCATCGCATGATCCCCCTTAAGACTGTTAGTTTTACATGTCATCAAAATTAACACAAATGATTAAATACACAGGTTTTTAGCATTTCTTATAAATATTCCATTTATTCTGGTTTTTTTTTTACAATGTGCTCTATATTTATGATTTGAATTGAATGAATTTTAAATTGAAATGAATGTTGATATACTTTCGTCGTTGACTATACCAAATACCTATATTTTCTTTTGTAAAAACACTTCCTGTATTACAGTGGCGAATGGTGATTTTATAATAGAGGTAAGCCGAAGCAAAAAAAATGCTTATCTAGGCCGGTCATAGCGCACGTTGTCCTAAGTCCAGTTACTTAAAATCTGTGACTATCTGCCTTGCTTCAGTATTGTGTAGGTAGATGTGTCTTTGGTCCACCTCCAATCCATCAGAATCGTCGTTTTAACGGAAAGAACTTTTCTAACCTTCACAAATGCCTGTTATGAAAATATTCAATGGTAGATACTAGGAATGTAACTGAGGCCATCTTAGAGGCTTGACCTCCGTGGAGGAAAGACAGGTACTGGGGTTCTTCTAAGACCGTTAAGACAGCGATCATTGTGCCGATAGTCGTTACAGCCAATTGCATATTTTTAATAGTCAAGAGCCTGGACCAACACCTAAAGACGCTATCGTGGTAGTTCCAGGAAGCAGTGTTCCTTGATACGGTGCATATTGTTAGGAGGTTTATTAAATTAAATCCATGGAATTGGTAAGTACAGCTTATTAGTGGTGATACAAGGATGAAATTAAAAACAAAAATGTTCGGAAAAGTTCGGGACGACTCTCATCCCAGGGGCGCGTCATTTTCAAACAACTTCGGGATGAGTCTCATCCCCGGGGCGCGTTACCATAAAGTCACGGCGCGACCAAAATCGTTCGAGCGGTTAATTAAATGTAATTGATTATTTAATCTACTCAGATAAAAGTGAAATACATGTTGATACCATATGAGCATTTTAACACAAAAGTGATGCTGAATTCATGGTTTCATTTTGCGCGTCGATGTTTCTACCATCCTGTATACTATTTTAAAGAGAACACATTGTGTCGTGAGTGTAATAATAATCATATCACTTAATAGGTACGGTAACGGTTCGTAACTTAATTAACGATTCATACCGAATAGCAAGTAGGTACATATGTCTATAGCTAGTTTTTACCCGCAACTTTGTCCTTATACAGGATGACTTGTAATTTGACGTATTCCTTCCGCGGCGTAATAGTGTGACCCATTTGCAACAATTAAGCACCCCATAATGCCTAGGCGAAAATTCCTGGGATTCGAAAACATCTATTTTTATTTTTTTTGTAAATTTCCCAGAATTCGTCACTTAGTTTCACTTTTCTCTAAACTCTCGAATATTATGACCTTGCTATTTCATTGGATACCTAATACTTTAACACATCTTTCGAGTAACCAAATGTTCTAAAATATCAAACAGATAAAAGTTAAAGGAAGAAGTTTGTTAACCATTTCCAAAAGTCATCTACGTACATGAACTTTAACACTACTTATCTCAAAATTTTACTATAGCATTAAGCATACAAATTACGGAAAAGGCATCTTCATGTAATTAGCTATATATGGAGGTACAAAAGTTAAAAAAATATTTAGAGATACCGATGAAACAGGCGATAATGCCGTGCGATAATGCGCAAAATGTAGATTGTTTTTTAAATTGTGTGATAGTCGAATTAGTAAACTGGTTAATTCCATCCCACTACTTTCCTATCTCCCAGCAACCCATCACACATTAGGTTAGGTTAGGCACCCAGGCCACCACGACTAGGTCACAAGTCGCAGAGCAGCTTTTGAGTTTTTAACAAGACTCACGGTCTGTTAGCTGGTCGCGATTCACTTGTCGCTTAATTTGCGTGTATTTAAACATACAGCGCACGTACAGTCACGGACTTTAATTGATGAGCCACTTTCAAACTTATCAATTCTGCAGTTTTATACATTCACGAGATTAGACGATTAAACACGAACTCAAACTGCATGCTCGTGGACATGATGACATATTGCTAATAATTGGAAATAGTCTTATCCATAGCGGTTGAAAGTTGACTACTAAGTTGTCCAAGATAAATCAATAAAATGTTGCATACGTTTATCTAATTATTTGATTTGATGATGATTTTATTTGATGCTGACCTTCTTTGAATTAGATCTCATTAAATACTCGTTATTTCTGAAAACCTATCCGAAGACAGTGCCTGATTGCTTGATAAACGAAATAAAACTAATTTTCAAAGGTTGAACATTTTTTTAGCTTAGCAAATTTTATGACCTTCTTCTAACATATGTTTTGGTAACTTTTGAAATGAAATTAGTTCTTATTTGTGTTCAGCTGCATGTATTATTATTATTTGCCTTAGTACTTCTACTGAAGGCACCGGTGTCGAGTATACAAGGCTTTTCCTATGATCCCAAACAATAAAATCTAAAGGAGTAAGCGACGATGTCAAACTATTAGGGCCAGGCCACAACAGTGCGTTGCGGCGTCGCATCGCAAAAACAACATTGCACAGCTATGCGATGCGATGTCGCAACGCAAAAATTTCATCGGATACGACATCGTACGACAAGACGCTAACCGTCAGTTCAGTTTCTAGTGAGACATGGACCGCACTGCGCGTGTTCTACTTCTGCTTGCGTTAAGGCGTATTAAGAAAAAGAAACAGAAAAGAAAGTACTGGGTGCACCCATTACTGACAATTATGAATAATGATGGAAACCACTTCAAAAGGAAATATGAGGCGCTAAAAGTGGACGAGGTTAAATTTTTCGATTACTTTAGGATGAGTGTAGTAAGTTTTGAAGAACTTCTTAGTTTGATAAAGCCTCATTTACAAAAGAAATACATATTTAGAAAACCCATCGAACCTCTGGAGATGCTGGGATTAACTGTAAGGTAAGAAAAAAATGAACTATTTTTACTATAATCATACTGTTTAATCATTTTCATAATTTAGTGTTATTCAAAACTCGTATTCCGATTGTGTGTCATTCGTCAAATTTGTTAGTTCCTCATCGAAATGAATTTGTTCTGGCTCATTTACATCATCATTCCTTGGCGTTTGTGGAGACGATTGCATAGGTGCCGGTGATGTTTCGCATCCGCTTTGGAAGGCACTGCGTTGAATGGATGTTTGATAGCCACTCTGCATAGGCATTTGAGCTGATTGGTAGCCACTCTGCATAGGCATTTGAGCTGATTGGTAGCCACTCTGCATAGACATTTGAGCTGTTTGATAGCCAGTCTGAACAGTTGTTTGTGAAGTTTGATAGTGGCTGGGATAGTATGATGGTTGGTGTAAATCACTTAATATCTGTAGGACACGACTTTGGAAAATTATTGTTTGATTATCATTCAATTTTTCCAATGATGGCAAAATTCCTTTAAAAAAAGATAAATGTCTACTTTCAGGTGTTTTTAAAGCAGCTATAATATTCTTCTCAAATTCGTCTTCGTCAATTTTTCTTTTACGCGATGCAGGCTGGTAACGTGGCATGACAGGTTGCTGGCTTTGTTGGGTTGAGGTGCTTGGTCTTATTTCTTCATCGTCAAGACTTGATGTTGTTTTATTTTGAGAATTCTTTTTCAGAAATAGGAGCTGGTCGTATAGATGATATTGTTTAATTTTTTTGGCCCCAGCTCCGGATTTACATTGCTCGTTTAATTTTTTTTCGTATTTTGTAAAATTATCCTTGATTCCTCTCCATTTCTTTATGACATCGTTACCTAAAAAAATATGACGAATTATTTATTTTATATTTATTTTGTTTTCTTTCAGGTACCTGGCGACGGGAAATACTTTTAAAGATATGCATTTCACATATTATCGTGGAAAATCTACAATAACAGGAATAATAAAATTTGTTTGTCGTATTGTATGGAACATTCTTAAAAGGTTGGAATTACCAAAAATTACAACAGAGCTGATGGAACAAATTGCTCAAGAGTATGAAAAAAAGACCAACTTTCCTAATTGTATAGGAGCGCTAGATGGAAAACACATTCGTATATTGAGCCCGGATCACAGTGGATCCCTATTTTTCAATTATAAAAATTATAATTCCATTGTTCTATTAGCACTTGTTGATACGAATTACAAATTTATATATGTCGATATAGGTGCATATGGTAAGGAATGTGACTCCACTGTTTTTCAGAAGTCAAATCTATACGACTTATTAAAAAAAGGTCAATTATCTATACCTCCGCCAAAACCGTTACCTGGCTTTCAAAAAGAAATTCCTTTTGTCTTCGTGGCGGATGAAGGATTACCACTGACAAATAATATAATGCGCCCATATTCTGGGAAGTTTTTATCGATAGAAAAACGAGTTTTTAATTATCGTTTGAGCCGAGCCAGACGATATGTTGAGAGCGCTTTTGGCATACTCGCAAATAAATGGCGCATATTTCATCGACCCATTAATGTTTCTTACGATTTCACAATAGACATTATAAAAGCATGCTGTGTATTACACAACTTTGTATTGAATCGAGATGGCGCACAAACGTTTGAAGAAATGATTATTGACGATTCTTTGCAAATTTTACACGAAACAACACATGAAAGTAGAACAGGAGCTAACATAATCAGAAACGAATTTTGTAATTATTTTAATAGTAACATTGGAGGTCTTAGTTGGCAGTTAACAAAAATATAAATGTTTATAAGTACTTACCGAGTTTTGTTTTTTCAACACTATTTAACTCCTCAAAATTTGAATATAAACTTGTACACACTTCCCTCCATGCTTCTGTTTTTAAAAAATTGTCTTTGAATTGTGATATAGTTTTGTCCCAAAGGACGGGACGTTCGTAAATTAAAGATATCAGGTGGTCGACATCGTACTGCGCCATATCGCTTAAAAAACACGTGCAGGTCGTTCAAAGTATGGACACCGACTAAACGGCAAAGCGTTGTCGCATCGCAGATTTGTACGTTGCGGCAGCGCATCGGAAATTTCCACGATGCGTTGTGCGGCGTCGTTGATTTTTGCGATGCGACGCCGCAACGCACTGTTGTGGCCTGGCCCTTAGAGTATGTAGTACGTGCGTTGTATGCTTAAATACACGCAAACTAATCGACAAGTGAACCGTGACCAGCGAGTAGACCGTGAGTCATTTTATAAACTTAGAAGCCGGCCCACGAGTTTTTACCTGGTCATGATAACCTGGGTGCCTACCGTGTGATGGATGTATGATGAACAGCTCGGAGTTTACAAAGTAGTGGGATGGCATACCAGTTAATTAATTCGATTAATTAATTATTCAAACACTTTTTTGTTCATATTTCAACAACTTAAAAAATTCGACCTGTGCCAGCATTATCGCCTGTTTCATTGGTATCTCTAAATATTTTTTTAAGTTTTGAACTTCGTTAGATAGCTAATTAAATAAAGATGTCTCCCCGTAATTTTTACGATTAATGCCATAGTAATTTTTTTATATCACTGGTGTCAAATTTTATGTACTTAGATGATTTTAAAAATTGCAAAAAATAAAAAATAAACTCTGCCGATAACTTTTAACTGTTGATGTATTTTAAAATTTGATTAAATCAAAATGTTTGTTGAGTATAAGATACCAAATGAAATAGCAATAAAGACCATTCAATTTGAGAGTTAAGAGAAAAGTAATTTGATAGTGCCGAATTCTGTTTTTTTGATGTGTAAACATCTTAGCGCTCGGTCTACGGTAGGGGCTAGCTGGGACTTCGAGCGTCAGATGACGTCAGCGTAAGACCCGTGTCTATGCGAGCGCGTGAACCAAACTGATGCGAGCTCACATGTTTACACATCAATTTTCGTGAGTGCCAAACCAACTCACACCGATTTTTTTTTTCTAAACTACACAATGATTGGGTTGTCTCGAATCCCATGAATTTTTGCCTAGGCTTTATGGGGTGCTTAATTGTTGCAAATGGGTCGCATTATCACGACCCGGAAGGAATACGTCAAATTAGTCACCCTATAGATTTCGGGGTATTGGTTCGCGAAATTGGTTCATTTAAAAGTGTCCTCTAATCTTTACCACCAATGACTGAAGACTTCGTAGAAGATCTGACTTCAAAGGTAACGAAAAACGTATAAATTTGCACACTATTTTATTATTAGGTAGCCGTAATTCGTCGTCTGCGTGAGCCAAGCAGCACATTATAGACCAGGGATGCAGGCTTTGAAAATAGTAAAAAATTAAAAAATATAATAGTAGGAAAAATATTTTACGGACGATCTGAGGTTGGGAAGTGGCGGGGAGGGGGTTTAAGGGTAAAAAGCGGTTTATCTCGATTTCTGGCTAAACTACAAGTCCTATGGAATAAAGTTAAATGGCAAAGTTGTGGGTAATATAAAGATCTACAACTTTTGTATTTACGCTTTTTTTCATATAACCTCAAAATTTATGTGAAAAATTCAAATAATCAAGTTTTTGGTTTATTATTTGTCTTTTACAACAAAAAAACTTACGAAAAACTTACCTATTTATGCCCCAAACACACTGTATTTTTTTTGATTAAAAATATTCATTTTTTCACCTTATTTTGACCTAATCGTGAAAAATCACCCTAATTTTCAATCGAAAATTCTCACGTCAAAATATCTTCTTTTTTTTAAAGTCGGTATGCTTTTTGTTCGTTGAAATCACTACTTTCTGACAGTGTAAAAAAATATACATTACTATGGTAAATTTTCTCAGAAAATGTTACATTGATAAACAAAAAATTGCTCCAATGTTTTAAAAACTCTCCCAAAAATGTGGGAAACTAAAACTAAGTTTTTAGTGGTAACACTGAACTTAATTGACAAAATTCTTCATTTTATTGCGTTTTTACGTTGTTAGAAATACAGACACAATAAACTTACGTGTGGAAAGTAATTCCGATTAAATTATTATGTTTTTTGTGATCTTGAATCGCACTTTTTCACTACGCATTTACCCATTTTTCACTCGGTTCATTTCGGTTGGTGTCACTCAGAGCACTGAACTAACGTTAGCTACGCATTTGGCTGTGGCCATATGTCTAGTGGCAACACCTTGGCGCGGTAATAACTAATCTAGTAACTTAAATATCAATGAAATTACCTGTGGAAAATAGTTTTCGCCGGAATGTTGCATTCTCTATAGTCTGTAGGACGAAATTTTTCCGTTTTAGTAGCCGGACAAGACGCATCTCCTGTGCAGTGATACTAATAATATAAAGTGAAAGTGCCCAATAAAACAATGGAAAGGTATAAACAGTTTTTAATAGGTGAATCGTGTATTGGTTAAAGATTTTGAACAGAATTAGTTGTTTCATCAAACATAGTCAACAATTCGCGTCATGTCAGTACAGTTTCACTTGTTGTGAGTAGAAAATACACTAGTCACAGCAAAATACCTTATGAAACATGATTTAGATACGTTACTACATACGTACTAGGCATTTTTTTTGTGAAAATCGATAAAATTTAGTGTAAATATTGAAATGAAAAAATGCAACATAAAAACGAACTGCTGCAGTTCGACGGAACATTCCATTCATTCGGCCATTTGACGTTTATTTGACGCAAGCCGCCATGTTTTTTTGTGTTCTGTGACACAGTATTGGACAATGTCAGTAATGTGTTTACCGACTTCGAAAAAAAGCGAGTCATAATGATAAATCATATTGGTAATTATTTTTGAGTGGTAATGATAAATCATATTGGTAATTATTTATTTTTACAATTGAATTTTGTATTTCAGATTTATGGTTAACGTGATCGAAGATCTGCCGGTGTGTCAGGGCCTGGAGACTGCTTTACACCCCAGCCGGAAGTGCCAATGGCAACCGTAAGTATTTCTACATTGTGTCTGGTTGTATTAAATAATAATTTATATTGAACCCCGAGGGCCCTCTGTAGCGCCAGTATGTCGCCCATACCGTCAAGCCCCGCTGGCCCTCTATAGGATCGCGCGGTCAAATTGTACGCTGCGTGCGAAAATTGTACGTAATCGTTCAAGAGGTTGCATAGCCTCTTTCCATACAAAATGGATTGTCTGAGGTCCGGCAGCGGTCGGTAGACATTTAGCGCGTGCAAGTAGGTATATGGAGTACAATATCTGTAGGTATAGCTACGAGTTCTACGACTAAAATTTCCTAATAGACTGGCGTGGTTAAAAATTTGGAATCAACTTGGCTATTTACAACGATTATAATATCAACTACTTAGGTACCTACTTACTAAAGTTTTTTTTTAAATTATTTAAATAAACTCACATTAATTGTTGCTTGTTCCACCTTGCACTTGAGCACACTGAGTGGCACGTTTAATTTTATAAGTAATAATAATAATAATAAATCCATTTATTGTCAGGCAACTCAGGCCCATAGATAAATACCTTAACCTAAACATACATATTTTAATATAAACAAAGCTTGTGTTAATAAATAAGGCTTAAGACTATGTTAGTAGCACTTCACTTTGCACCAGCTTGATTATGTTCTGCACTGTGGAACTTGTACGCGGAAGCGACGGAACACCTGAGCCTGCACGCGCTGCAGAAGTCTAGTGTCACTTTTTACTATTTCAATACTGTTTTCAATCCTAGTACCTAGCTCATCGGGAGTATGGACTGGGCCATCTTTGTAAGCAAGATTTTACACGCCCCTACAAAAAAAGTTTAAGGGTGTTAAATCCGGTGACCATGGAGGCCAAGCGATTGGCCAACCGCGACCAATCCACCGTTCTCCATAAATAGCATCGTACTCGGCGCTCAGAGTGCACTGGGGCGCCCGTCATGCTGGAAATAGCGCGGACGTCTGAAAGAGTCCAGTGGCATTTTTTCTTCGAGCCCAGAGCTCGAAGAAGAAATCGATTAAATTTGCAACATACGTATACGACGCGCTTCCAGGGGTTACTGATTTCATCACAGGAGCGCAAGGCGTGGAACCGTGCGGCGCGTGGCGGGGATATGCTACCGCTACTACAATAATAGTTAAAATTTTACAATACATCATAGAATTAGAAGTAGTCCTATCGAATACGTGCCGTCTGGGTCCGATAGTAGTGGTAGTACTTACTTACCTACATGAGACAGAACGGGGTTACCAGTCAAGCAACTAACAGCTGATAGTGTAAGACGCCCGCGCCTTGTTAGTAGTATGCAGCCTTACGTTGAATAATTAATAGTGGAGTACTGTTATACACAACATTTTTGTATATTTTTTTTGTTAACTTAGCAACAACCTGAACATATAAGTACACTACCTAGGTAGGTACGTACACGGATGCTGGGTTCCGCACCGTGTCGCGGCGGGCGGTGGTGCTTCCGTCGACAATGTGCGGTCGCGCGTCATGTGCCCGCTCTGCCCTTCGTACTGTTACACGGTACGGTAGTACCTACATGTAACACGAATGAGACAGCACGGGGTCAAGCGACTCACAGCTGACAGCGCGCGCGCGGTCCGTACGGTTGTTAAATGAATGAAAAAATAATAACGCATGGCAATAGTGTTTTTTGTTTTTGTTTGTAGGTAACTAAATTAAATTACAGGTGCTGGTGTATTATTCTTGTTAGGTACGATAAGTACTCAATATTCTATTGGGGTAATTGGGGTCAATAAGGTAGGTAACTTAAAACAAAATCGTTTCTTTGGGAAAGTTGTTTGTGATGATGAGTACAATCATGTGTTTAAATATCGGTCACTAATTACCAATCACCCTATATAAAAAGTAAATGATATTTTTGAATCAAAGAGTGTTTTAAAAAAAAAATCGTTTGACTGTACTGTTCTTGGCTTGAACAATATATTTAAAAAAGTCAATTATGGGTGGTCCCAATCGCCGGAAGAACACTATAAAAAAAATGGATCCGGCAACTGGGACCGCGGTCCCAATCGCCGGAACCCTCTTATTTTCAAGTGCTTGTATTATTATTCAGTCATCGTAAACTAACCATTTCTAACAGCTACAATTATGTCTGTGTTAAGTTTGTGTACCAAACTAAGTAGTAAGATATTATCCTGAGCCACTTAGCTCACAGAGTTCCCGTAATTAATGTGTAAACAAACCCAATTTTTTTGTCCGGTTTCCTGGTCGAATACCTGAGGCATATTATTGTAAAGCCTGTGGTATGAACAAAATGTATTGAGAGGTCTGTTCTTTTAATTCATTATTGTAAAATGATGTGTTTTTATGGAATTAAAACAATAACTTTTGTAAATAATCCTTTTATTTTGTAAATATGACGACTTTTGTACGAAAAGCTGGGAAAAAGTCACTCACCCTACTTTCAACTTCGAACTAGCATTAAATTACAAGATAAAACTATGCTAAACCCACTATAATTAAATAGCTTATTTCATAATAATTTAAATAATGTGGGGTTTGTAGAGCTATGATGCGTAATTTCTGAGGTATCGTAGTTTTAATGAATCCGGGGAAATCGCGCGATTTCGACCCGGGAACACCGGGAAAACTGCGCCGATCGGCGCAGAACAGGTTGGACCATCGGAGTGGATAAACATGATTGTGTTGTGTTAGAAAAATCGGACCCGAGTGCCTAGACAAATGGCATTCGCTTCGGAGCGATTCTATTTCTACAATCGCTATCGCTTTCGCTAATGATTCCAAAAACTAGTGATAACGCTCGTCAAAAAGTGTCCCTTGGCTATGCATCTCTGTGGAAGTACCTAATCTTTCGACACTGTCGATTCATTTCATAATCGAATGTTTTTAACATTGTCTAGCTAATTTCTATTCGTTGACCTATGACCACGTGACAATTCGATAGCTTGTGTCAACCCCATACATTTTAACTTTTCTACTAGCGTCATTGCTAATCGAATGTTACTTTGTCTAGGCCCCAGGAGGCGGGGCCTAGCATCGCGCCATCGTGAAGTAGAATCACGCGAGCGGTGCGGTGCGGCGTGCATGGCGCCGCGTTGGCAATGAGACGGCAGACACTTCTTGCGGAGGAATTCGGGCGTGACGGACGTATTAGTTGTGGGTGGCTATTGTGATTATGTTTCCTTAAAAATAAAAACGATTTTGTTACAAATATTAATATTGCTTTCTTTTAAAAAAATAACTTAACATCATCACATAACATCACGCCTGTATTCCCCGAAGGGTTAGGCAGAGGTGTACCTATAGTACACCCACATTTCGCCAGTAATGTTTAAGTCCCATGTAATAGGGGGCGAGCCTATTGCCATCAACCGGGCACAAATCCAGACTCCGGGCTGCTACTGAGAAATTCCAGATGGAAAAACCGAATAACACTTTACTCGACCCGGGAATCGAACCCGAGACCTCATGCTCAGCAATAGCGCTTGCGACCACTAGACCAACGAGGCAGTCAAAAAAAAACTTCAAAAATTAATTTTTGAATTAGTTTTTGAGTTCTAAATCAGAAGTTAACTTCTGATTTAGAATACATGCGATATTACAGTCAAAGGCTTATAATTATGTAGAATGATGTACCAACGGATAAGACCGCTCTTGAGACTATTACGGGTGATCTCGTACACTGTTAAACAGCACAGCTGACTAATGGCTCTATAATGGAGAAAAAAAACAACAAAATACATTTTAGTATAATCCAGACCAGACCTTGGCTACATTATTGTGATGGTATCTGCTGGTTAAGAAGACCGAAGCTTGTAAGAAGTAGCATGTCCGTGACTACCGCAGGACCACCAAGGCTAATCGCTTTCATATTTTGTAAATAATTAGTACTCGATTGGTACCAATTAGTACTCGAACGACAAAATTGGTACCTTAGTAGTTTTCGAGAAAATTGTCTTTGAAGGTGGTCCTGCGGTAGTCACGCTCCGTTCAGCAGGACCACCACCGGCGCCGAAACAGGGGGCATGCTGCAGCTATTCTAAGTATACAAATAATTAGTACCCATAAATGTGATTCATTTCGTAAAATAAAAGAACTGAAACATTTGTATTTACCGAGAAATCAACGATGATAACTTTCGCGCGCCATTTCAGCAGGACCACGACTTTGAATGTTGATTCCAGGTTTCAGGAGCTTGTCGCTTCCCTCAAAACTACATAGAAAATTAGTACCCTGCAAGATAAAATTAGTACCCAAAATTCAAAATTAGTACTCCAGTAGTTTACGAGATATACCATGTCATAGGTGGGGCGGCGGTAGTCACGGTATTAAATTTTCATTTCAAGATTTCCCTATTAAAAACTCCATGATTTCTTCCCAAATTTATACAAAAATTAGTACTCTTAAAGAAGTTATAGTGACACAAAAATCTGATTCCTAAATGATGTATTTTAAGAGAAATTAGCTTTCATTACTTTTCCATACTAAATCTCCGCGTATAACCCGACCAAATTAAGTTGTCAATGGTATTGAGCTGCTTAGGACATGTACACTCGTGCACATACATTTATGGATATCGGAATAGTATTAACAACAATTCAATATTTATAATTTTTATACCAACTGTGTACCTTTATAGGTACATATTAAGAAAAAAAAATAACCTATCGTTACCCATGGCCTGTGATACTTTGGTTAATGACGTGGGTAGGTAGGGTAATCAAATAATTGTTTTTATGTATTGTAAGTCATTAAAGAGCGATATGTATTTCTTATTTATTTCTTTCCTACTAATTTACCGTTGCTGCAAGCAGTACCTAATTATTAAAAACCTTATGTAACAGCAGTAACAATATGTTGCTAGTAAAGTAAGTACAAAAGGATTACATAAGTAATAGGTAACTTTATAATTAAATAATATGCATTGCAAAGGGTACATCACGTATATTTTAGGAAATATGTGTTTTCATATCAATGTGTACTACCTATTATGTTCGGCAAGCACATATATTTAAAATACCTAAATCATCTTAAAATAACATTACCATCGAAATATTTCTGTAACTTTCGATTGCTAATTAGCCCTAAAAATAAACTTTTTTTTAATATCAGTAGGTACCTTTTATACTTCCGCGGGAAATAATTATTATTTTTATCGTTTTCTGAAACCTTTAAATATTGAGACATGTAACCTTTTTGAATTGTATATTCATTTATTTCTTAGTTAAAAAAAAACCTTGAAACCATAAACTAATAAAAAATGAACTCGGTGTTCCACGACACGTTTCGCGAACGCTTTACTTCGGTAATAGCCGGAGCGCCAGGCCATAAAAAAAGTTTTGAACCATAAACAAGATAAAATGAGATTCAAAATCATCTGATATGTCAGAGCCAGTTTTGTTTGTTGTTATAACTGAGTAGAACATAAATGAGCCCTGTATTATGAAGATACATAATTACGTTGTGTGAATTACAACATTTACAACATAAATCCAGTTGATCTCCGTTTGAACGCGTCATGAGTCACGTTTTTTGACTAAACTTATGTAAGTATACCTATATATACAACGTGCATGTAATATTAATTTAATAATAATAATGTAATATTATTAAAAACATTTTTTTAGAGTACAATCATCTAAAGTCTTCGTACTTGACACATATCTAGAAGGAGTTTATGTCAAGTCCGTCTGGTAAGTTTATAATTCATTTATAAAATTCATAACTACTTATAGGAATATGCATGTGCTCAGGGTAACAAACAACTATCCCATTTCATCCATTTCATTCTAGCAACCTTTGTTGGTTCCTTGTCTTTAAGAATTTAGGTAGGTATAGGTGTAGATAATTGAATATGTGCGCCGCACCGCCGCGCCGCCGCCGCACCGCCGGGAAGAGTAGGGGAGGGTGCGGCGCGGGGTGACTGCGGTAGAGCGGTCTTAAAGTTATTTTTGAGATAGTTGTTCAAAATCTAATTGCATCTTTGGTTATCAAGAAGACAATAACTAATTAAAAGTTACCCTGCATAACACCTACATTCATGTTTAACCGATTTCGGTGTCCGGTTATCACACAGCACTAATGTACTGAATGATTTTTTATTTCTCAATATCTTGGTTTATTGCTGATTACGCTTTTTCTATTAGTGCTGCCCTTCATAGTTTCAACTAACAATCTGTTTACCCTGTGAACCTGTGTGGTGTTAGGTTAATATATTAATTAGTGAATAGCATTTACTTTACTAAGTTTTTCATAAAGTTTAGTTTAGTTTTTAAGTTTTATGTGAGTGACATTAGACATAGGAATACGAACGAGGCTAGGCACCTATTATTATTTAAGTTCACAAACACCTTATTATTGTTTTATTTACGTAGCACTACCTAAATAAAATGCATAGTAATAAGTATAAATAAATAACTACTAAGTAGTTATAAATAAAAAAAATATGTACCTACTTACATACTGACTCATACTACTTAAACTCAGGTATCCGAAAATATGTTTACTTTAATTCGAATCAGAATCATACAGCCAATTATTGGTTCAATGCTGTTCTACTTCTGTTACAACATACTTAGATCTCAATTGGTAAATGCGAGAACTGTTAAAAATATTTGTTATTTACAGGCATTTGCTGAATTGATGTACCAAAACCTCAGACTACAGTTTAAAATCGATGGATGGACAAAATGTACAACATCTTGAAATTTCAAGCCTATGTAGCTGTTGGTACGGACTCAGTACTACACGGTATTATTAATAAGTTAAGACTGTTTTTACTTGTTTCTATACATAGGTAAAATTTAATTGCACTATTGTCATCATAATTTTAGTGAATAAACATGGCAGGTAGAAAACTACAAGTATCGCTAGAGCATCAGAAGGAAGTGTATAAGAACTTCAAAGATGCCTTAAAGTTGCCACTTCCCCCGTTAAGTGATAAATAAAGTGTACGCAGAAATATTTTTAAAACTTAACTGTAAAATGTCAACAAAGGCAATACACTTGTCGATAAAAAAGAATTTTACCTTTTTTTTGACCTAACTACAGAGAATTTGACTTCAATTAATAAACATGATGAGCATGACTCACTATCCGTATCATCAGATAGTGACTGAAATTGTGATTCAATTAAAATTACAAATTGCTACGTTAATAATTTTGAAGTTGACATACATTCCTGGCGCAAAATCCAACCAAATGCATTTTATACAAAACGTAGTGATGGTACTAAGCCATATTCCTTATATCATAAGAAATATTTTTTAAGAGGAAATGCGTGGACTTCTATCTTTCGAGAAGAACTATGGAAACATATTAAATCTCCTTGTAATTGGATCTTTAAAAACCATCAAATGAATAGTGAATTCGAGATTTCTACCTGTGGAATTGGCAAGCAATGTTCGGCTAGAATTATGTTACATACAAAAATGAAATCTGAAAATTTTATTCAATTTGAATATAAAATTTTCAATTTTAATGCGGTACTCCACCATTCCCCTTTAATTAAAGTTAGATCAACTACGCTGAAAAAAAACAAATTGTGTGAGTTATTAGGAATTAAACCAGCATCGGTCGTTCACAAAACCTTATCTACACAATTACATCATGATGACATTGATGTTGAGCCGTCAATTCTTCCCAAACAGTATGCTCTTCGAAAAATGAAACAAAGACATAAAATGTCTTTATTTTTCAACGTAAATGTAATTTTATCCTTACAGTCTATGTGTTTTACCCCACCTTATAATAAAATAATATAAAGATTCTCTGTATTCCCATTTTATATTTACTATTGGACACAGGAACAAATACGGTACTATGAGGACTGCATCAACAATTATAATAATTTAAGAATATCTATAGACGTTACAGGGTCGATTAAAAAAAAAATATTCTTCCTTCTATAAATGATTATACAGTTTTTTTTTTTAAATATCAAAATCACAATTTTTTATACCAAGTTATGACGGACACTGTAAAACAAGCAAATATTCCGTTTTGCCAAATGATATCAGAGGATCATGACATAGTTTCTATACGTAACTGGCTAAGTACGTGGCTTCAAGGAAGGACGCCGGCTAAAGAAGTAATTACAGACGATTCATCAGCTTTAATTGGGGCAGCCGTTCAATCTTTTACACGATTTACTTCTACCCAAACATATCTCGAGCACGCTTTTAAAATATTAGAAGGAAATGCAACTGATTTACCAGAATGTTTCCTCCGCTTAGATAAATCACATTTTATAAAAAAAATGTATAATTTGACCATTTTACACAATGTCGATGTAAGCGTATTTTTTTTTATATTCATTGCATTAAACTGTTACAAAAATGTGAATCTTATGATCAAGTAAAACTCATTATTAGAGATGTTATTATAACATCATTGTGCAAATTTAGAGGAATTACTAATAATGGCAATCTATCGCATGCGGAGCAGTCTATAATACGTTTAAAAAATATTATGTAACGGATGAAGAAGAAATTGATGTCTTAAACACATATAAAGTTGATGATAACGATACTTAGTGCTACCTTTTCAAACTCTAAGACGATGATGTTTGATTACTGTGCCAGTGTTATTAATTCTGAAAAACAGCACATTGATGAAAACAACAGAGCAGGATTATACGAAAATATATATTACTTGCCACACTTTCATAGTACCCTTGTAAGGCTTTTAAATAAATTGCCAATGTGGGGCATTGTTATAAATTCATTTTTAATGCAGGCTATGAAAGCCCGAGCTCTTCAAATTGTGAAAGTTATTTTAAAGACATAAAAAAAATATTGTTGAATCAGATGACCGGGTTCGTGTTGATGAGTTTATTATTAAACATACAACCCATATAATAGGTGCATTAAGGTTAGCTTTATACAATTCTGCAGTGAATCGTAGCGATATGAAATTACCAAAGAAAAATGAGAAAGAACTATCAGATGATGGATCAAGTGAGGGTTTCGATTCTAGCTCCATTTTTATGAAACATTCCACACCAGTGGAAAACTGGAGGGGTAAAGCCTTGAAAGATAAAAAAGGACTATTATTGTTCATATAATTAAAAACGGAAATATGAGCACTTCAGGAATCGAAGGGACTCTCATATGTAATACTTGTGCCTTCGATTCTGTTGCGCAAAGCTTTGCGTAAGATAGGAAAGCTTTTAAGTCATATATAAAAAACCTACATGATGAAATAAGTATATTTATAAAATCACTTTTAACTACTCAAAAAGAAAAAAGTGCCAATGGAATATACGTAAATCGAACTCAAATTTTACTCAAACATTTTAAATTTGATATGTTTGAAAGTGTCAATGATGATGATCATGACACCAATAACATGAAAACCAACGAAACCATGCTAGTAAATGATTATATTGACTATGAAATAGAAATAGGCACAAGCGAAAACATTAAACCTATCATAAAAACTATTGATTGTCAGTGTAACGTTTCTAAAATAATAGAGCAAATACTTGGGGAACACTTTTTTAGTGCTTTAAGAGTCAAAGAATGTTCCAACAAAGATTGTGAGCTAAATAATAATATTCCACGGAAATGTACCTACCTGCCTATAAATATAGACACTATAAAAAAAGACGGTATCGCTTCTCTGAATTTGACAGCAGAAGCCTCTTTAGAAGAGGAGAGCAGACCTTGCAGCAAATGCAAATATGGTTACTGTAAGTATAAATACGAATTAAATAATGTGTTATTTTTTTAATTCAATTACGAAATATCTACTGAGGTAAAAAAAAACCAAAATTACTCAAGCTAGGACACAAATCATATAGAGTACTATCTGCAATCATATTTGAATCTACGAAGAAAGACACAATGGGTCATTACAAAAATTTAACATATAGATATTTACTTAGAAAGTGGCAACTTTATGATGACTTAAAATCAAAATGTGCAAAGAGTCCTTTGTTATGTATCTTTGTTTGTCTTTGTTATATCTAAGAGTCCTTTGGTATATTTCGTAAACTACTGGAGTACTAATTTTGAATTTTGGATACTAATTTTATCTTGCAGGGTACTCATTTTCTATGTAGGTTTGAGGGAAGCGACAAGCTCTTGAAACCTGGAATCAACATTCAAAGTCGTGGTCCTGCTGAAATAGCGCGCGAAAGTTATCATCGTTGATTACTCGGTAAATACAAATGTTTCAGTTCTTTTATTTTACGACATGAATCACATTTATGGATACTAATTATTTGTATACTTAGAATAGCTGTAGCATGCCCCCTGATTCGGCGCCGGTGGTGGTCCTGCTGAACGGAGCGTGACTACCGCAGGACCACCTTCAAAGACGACTTTCTCGAAAACTACTAAGGTACCAATTTTGTCGTTCGAGTCCTAATTGGTACCAATTGGTACCAAACCAATTGAGTACTAATTATTTACAAAATATGGAAGCGTTTGGCGTTGGTGGTCCTGCGGTAGTCACGGACATAGCGGTAGCTTAACGCGGTAAAGTCACACCTCATTTAAAGCTGTAAGATGTATTAAAGAATCAAATTTTGCCATTGGCTTTTTTATGATGTACACAAATTCTATATTAGTGCTATCTCAATGAGCCTAATACGAGTAGCTGATTAAAAGATAATATGGAGTATCTATAAATGCCGTTTGAAGTATACGAGCATTTTACAGCCTCTGGAGTTTTTGAAGAATAAACATAGGTTAATAGTGTTATGATAAATTGTGTCATAACCTTGCAACGTGACTGTACCTTGCGAAAATAAATTCAAATTAAAAATAAATAATTATAATCCATGAAAAAAGGGAAAAGAAATAGTGCACTTAAAATACATTTTCGAAATAATACGGTAACCAAAGGGCGAAGGATAGTCAAAATATCCTTGATATATCTATATCTATGCAATCAAGTGCCGGTCTCGATTACAAATGAGATGTGATGACAATGATCATGGTTCCATACAATTAATGGATTCGGTCAGACCTAGTTTGAATGATTTCTGTAGAAAGGATTAAAACTGGGTCTGATATATTGAATCAAAGAGGACTTATGAAGAAGAGGGAGAAAATATACAGGCTGGCCGGGACATCGACGTGCAAACTAAAACCAGGAATTCAGCACATGATTCTAGACGAGCACAGAAATTATTCATCGGTTAAAAATAAATCATAAAAAAATGCAATACCTACGCGATCAAAATGTATGGAACTGTTTTCTTTTTAAATAACCGACGAAAAAATTCTGCGCGCGTCTAGAATCATGTGATTAATTCATAGTAACAGTAGGCCTAGCCAAGTTACAAACGTTTCGGTAATGAATCAAATGTGTGGATATGTGGATAAAGCATACATTTCAGATTAATTAAATACTTAAATGCATTAAATTAAGCTACTTAACTGTTGTATCTTCATTATTATCTTCGGAGTTCCTCTCCAATGCTTTATTTACTAATTACTTGCCTCTACCATGGCCTCTACTCACTGTTTTCACAGATAATTAAAAAAAATATTAACAAAAACAATAGAACTTTCTTCGCGGAGACAAAAAAACGGTCGTCACGCATTCGAACTACTTCGTTGAATGTCACCTATTTTGACAAATATTTGGCGTTTTACTTTGAAATTTTCGAGTTTTTGCACTTTGAGTCATATCCGCAATGGATTATAGAAATATTTAATTGTTTATAGATGAAATGCATGTAACAAGTCATTTCATTTGGTACCTTTGAGCGATGATAGGTTTCAAAACATTATATGAATAAGGGAATCACATACTATGATACTAGTGGTTCTACTATTTTACCTTATTTATTTATAATGATAGAACCGAATGCTTTTGGTAACATTTTGCAAAAAAATATTAGCAATTAAATTATGAATTTATTTTACGCACAACGATACCACAGAAACTTGGTTCCATTTGGTGTAATAAAAATAAATGTTAGTAATAGAAATATGTGTAATGTATAATGGTACCAAATAATTGTGGATCTGTCTTCTATAAACGATAAATGATAAATGATTTTATTTCTGTAAGTAGGTTTGTACAAACACTTTTACACGTCAATCATATTTTTAAACTAGATGAGGTCGGCGTTTCCTATCTGACTACTCTGAGAAGAAAGGCCGAAACAAACTCAGAGGTCACAGTCTCTTTTAAAGTCCAGACATAATTTGGTCAAATCATGTGAAGACCATGTAGATTGGTATCTGAAATGGTCTTTTGAGGAAATAACCACACAGATTGAGTGGACCTGTCCAGTCAGTGCACGCATTTGTCAGTAATCGTGCAGCTCAACTCAGGAAGTCAGGACTTAAGGAGCTCAACGATTCGACGAACAATACCAAAGAAAGGACATTTGGGTAGGCCACATAAATTACTCAATCTGCCAGATCATGATTAAAATTAACTGCGAAAAAAAAGCAATGACCCACATAATCCTCACATTAACAATAATTAAAATAACATAATACTTTACAAGTAAATACTCATGTCATTGTGTATATAAAATTCAACAATGTCAATGTGTATATAAAAAATCGGACATAATGTTTGAGAACCATGTAGATTGGTGTCTGAAATGGTCTTTTGAGGAAAGAACCACACAGATTAAGTGGACCTGTCCAGTCAGTCCACGCATTTGTCAGTAACCGTGCAGCTCAACTCAGAACTTAAGGAGCTCAACGATTCGACGAACAATACCCAAGAAAGGACATTTGGGTAGGCCGCATAAACTACTTAAACTGCCAGATCAAGAATATAACTGAAACAATGACCCACATAGTCCTCATATTCTCAATAATGAAAATAATATAATACTTTTTACAGTAAATATTCATGTCTAAAATAGCTAGCAAATTAAAATCAACATTCACCGTGTAAATTTATTGGAGCAGCTCAATCCCAAGCCTTTTTGTCCTCAATATAGTCTTTCACAGTATAATAGGCTTTCTGGCATAGTTTCCGTTTTATAAAAGATTTGAATTTATTAAAGCTTAGATCTTGAATGTGGCTAGGAAGTTTATTATAAAAACGTATACATTGGCATCTAAACGAGCCACCTATTTTCTTGAGCCTGGTTGTAGGAATAATAAATTTGTGTTTGTTTCTAGTATTTATATTGTGGCTATCACTGTATTTTTTAAACAGATTAATAATTTTATGTGCATATAAAATGACATGACATTAATGTCATTTATTTGTTTGAACAATCGAGCCCCGTTGTGCTGTGGTTCGGTTTTGCTGTATATATACAGCCTTATTTATAAAAATCTCGCTAATGACTGATTAGCAACTGACTAGCTAACTAATTAGTTAGCTCTTAATCAATGATTAACTTTTCTTTATTTATAAACACTAGTTAGCAGGTGATTAGTTGCGAAACGAAATAGAGGTGAAATTATGCGTTCGGCACAGATTATATTCAAAATAGTCGAATCAAAAACAGAGAGAGAAACAAAAATTGTCAAACCCACGATTTTTGTATCTGTCGTGACTTTGACAGACATAAGTCAAAAAAAATATCGGAAAATTTGAACTTGATTAAAATGATTTATTAAGTTTATTTTATTGTGTTCGGGATGGTAGCAATAACAATAATAAGCTCCAATAATTGGAGTATACAGGTAAAGGTATTTATCTTTGAATTTATATCTACTTGCTAATGTAAACTGACCAAATGAATGTTAAAGCAATAGCCGATAATAGCTATCTTCGTGATTTTTTTCTATCACATCAAGTTAATTGTATTATGTTTTCAATACACTATCTAACTAGCATATATGCAGAAGAATATCATATATTTTTCTGATTGTGGTTACTGCCGTGGATCATATATTTTTAGGCATTATAAATTTGCGTTTAGGTCATGTAGTCCCCTTAAAAATCGCCATTGAACAGATAAGCGAGGTTCAAGGAAATTTAGCAATAACTATCGCTGGATAAAAAATTAACGCCATTTTAATGTAAATAAGCCTATAACATATGAAAAACCACTGATATCTGTTAAATGTTCATGATATTTGAGAGCTATTAAAGTAAAAATACATATTTTGTGGAGTCACGTATTGTGCATTTGTGAACGCACCTCAGAATACGTGACGTCGCCTGTATTATGTTTACTTAGTATTTATAAGATAGTCAGGAACGCATTCATGTTCAGTAGCAACAAAAAGCCATAATCCAGGGCGCTACTCTTAGCGTTCTTCAAGTGGCGTCGTCTATCACGCTTGTCTACCAACACGGGACACTGACTAGATTTTAAGTCATTAGTTTATTTTGTCCCTACAAGTTTAATTAATTATATGACTGTGTTAAATAGTGTGCCTACCACTGAACTATAATACGTGTATACAATTATAATATTGTTGGTAACGGATGACGAGGTGACATCACGCGATCAGCTGTCAACCGATAAGAGGTTATAAAAAGAAGGCGCGCGGTGCGGTACCGGTCTCTTTTTTTGCTTGGACGGCACTCGGAGCGGATGTGCTACCTGACCATTATCGTGTGCTTGATTATTTTTAGGTTATGTTATTGGTCATGTACTGATGATTCATGTTGGCTTGTGTTATTTCTATTTGATTAATATTTACAGTGTTTCTTTTGATATTGTTACCTGTTTTGTAAACTGTAACTTTGAGGAATTAAAGATTGTTTATTTTTTTAACTTATTTCACTTCTGATTCCTTACAATATTATTAATTGCAAGTTGGAGTTCCACTTCCGCTCTTCGACCACAACTTCACCTCCAGTACGCGTAAGAGGAGACAGGTAGACTACCCTCCACCTGTCTCCAAAATTTCATTATTTGAAATGGATATTAATGTTCATTAAATGGAATAATTTGAGAAAACATCCATGAATAATTCGTACACCCTATTTATCTTGTGTAATATTTTTTTGTAAAACTATATTAATTAATTTAAAAAAAAAAAAATGATGGCACGGATAATTTATATACCGAACACTATAAACGTGTGATAATTGTGATATTAAGTTTACTTAAGTATTATTATTTGAATGAATGATGAATCTTATGAATCTTATTTTAAACTTGCTTGACTGTTCGAGGCAAACCAACGATAATATATATCCAGCCTGTCAACATAAGGTTGACACATGCAGACAACCTCTACAGTACCTATGGAGAAGAACGGGGAAGAAACTCCATGGACACTCTTTTAAATCAAAATGTGGTTACAAAATATTTTTTACATCGTTCATGTTGAAATTATGCATGTGAGAACGATGCACCACGTTAAAAGCATCCGTAATAAAAAGACTAAAACAATTCAAATATTAAATTAAAATAAGCCGTGGCAGCTATGAAATGTCCAGTCCCTACTGACGGCGCCTGTTCACGAACATGACGCATGGATCCGCACCATTCAGCTGAACCATTTTGAAGGGAACTTAATGATCCAACACACACGCCACCACCAGCGAGACATTTCAGTGAGCATGACATACACTCAGCCGCCAGGGCACATTCAAGTCAATGAAAGATAAACCTAGTAAATGGTAGCTTTATAGTAGGTACATAATACACATGTGCTATGCAATTATACAAAGATTGAATTTATACAATGCAAAGATAGTTTCTACAATCTTCAGCAACTCCAACAGTAGTTTCAAATGCTAATCAATTAGTTTAAGCGCCCTTGTGGAGCAGAACCAGCGTTGAGCCAAGCATTTTTATCAGCGATGTAATCACCCAACTTTTAATATGATTGGCTGCATACTGTGCATTTTATACAAGACTTGAATTTCGTTTCATACAGTTGAAGTATATGGGGCGGTATACGTAAGTAACATTTTAAATAGTACCCCATGAAAGATGACTCTACTTTAGCCAGCCTGAAACCTGGTTGAACTAATTGCTCCCTATTTCTTGTGATTTATTTGTCTTTCACCTCTTTTACTAAAAATATGTGGATTTTTCCTTACGTACATGATGTTTTCATAGATATATTGACAAGGTACTGTCATGATGTTAATATCTTTAAACCGTTCCCTTAGAGAGTCACGCCTGCTGAGGTCATATATGGCTCTGATGGCTCTTTTCTGCAGAATAAAAATAGACTCTACGTCTGCAGCCCGTCCCCATAGTAAAATACCGTATGACATAATACTATGAAAGGAACTAAAATAGACTAGCCTCGCAATACCTACATCATTAAATTGACGGATTTTTCTCACAGCATATGCTGCTGAACTCAGCCGTCCTGCAAGGAATGTTAAATGAAGAAAACAGTTTTATCCACGAATTCCAGTTTCTCTTGATTTAATACTATCTCACAATTTGTATTTTTGACATTTAGTAATGGAGACAGCCCACTGGTGTCGAGCCTCACCCAGAGGAGTAAGTCTCTCTTAGTTATTAGGTACTAACATAGTTTTTAAGTTCATACTAACATTATAAATGTAAATTCAATTTTTAATGGATCATTGGTTGTCTGAATAAATTTAAATTATTAAATAACACCATTTGTGGTTGGGTTTTTAACAAATGGGGTAGATCATTAATATATACTAAAAAGAGGAAAGGACCCAATATCGAGCCTTGTGGTAAACTCATTTTTACTTTTAAACCAAGTGAATTGACACTATTTATTTGAACTTGCTGTTGTCTATCATTTAAATAAGATTTTACTTAACTGAGAGCAAGTTTTCCAAGTCCATAATGCTCAAGTTTTAAGATTAAGGTTTCATGGTCGATGCAATCAAATGCCTTGGAGAGGTCACAAAAGATTCCTACAGCGTCTTGGGCCTCTTCCCACGCCGTAAATATGTGTTTTAATAAGGTGACACTGGCGTCAGTCGTACAACGTCCCTTGGTGAAACCATACTGTTGATCATGTAAGATTTTATTGGTGTTAAAATGATTGAGCATTTGATTCAGCATTACCTTTTCAAATACCTTGCTGAAAACCGGCAACACGGATACGAGTCTATAATTGAGGAGCTGGCAAACAGAACCGGATTAGTCCGTAAAAATATATTTTACACACTGGCTACAAAACTAATATCAATGGAGGTGATTAATAACATAACAATGCATTATTAGGTATAATGCATTTGTAGGTAGATTAGATCTATTGTTGCATGAGTAATATTTTTTTTTTTAACTTTTACCCCCGACGCAAAAAGAGGGGTGTTATAAGTTTGACCACTATGTGTGTGTGTGTGTCTGTGTGTCTGTCTGTGGCACCGTAGGTCGTAAACGGGTGAACCGATTTGAATGCGGTTTTCTTTATTTGAAAGCAGATTTTCTAGCGATGGCTCTTAGATATGTTTTATCAAAATCGGTTCAGCCGTTTCAAAGTAATCAGCTCGTTTGTTAGCTGCGGTAAGGATCTTAGACGCATAATGGATATTTACTTTACTTTCAAACATATGTGTGACCTAAAATTTGAAACACCCATGTACGCTATATAAATAAGCAAGATTATGGAAATCTTGGTCCGATGCTACAGCCAGGATATCCAGCACGCAAGTACACTCTTGAAAAAATAATAGCAGAGATGTCGTGTTTGGAATTGTTTTGATCAATATTTAATTCTACATACAATGCAATGGTGGCAACATGATGAGCTGATGTGGCAGCCAGGACATCCAGCACACTAGTACACTCTTGAAAAATTATAGCAGATTGGTATGTCGTGTTTGGGGATTACGTTAACGCCAAAACAAGCTATCTGATGTAGTATCTAAATATACCCTGAAGAACGCTCATAACTGTTAACTCATATACAAAACAAAACCAAAATAAAATAAAAAAAATAAAATTAAAAAACCCCAATGCAAAATATAAAAGCGAACATTTAAAAAGTCAAAAATAATGCCTATCGTTGAGCCATCAAATTCGATTGAGTAACAGCATATATTTCAATTAGGTATAGAAATTGATGAATGGCACGATAAGGTTTGCTCGTTGAAATGGCGCTATAATGTCGCGGCGGGGTACCGCTAAGCTTAAAGCAATAAAAATAGCTAAAATAGGAGATTGCATACTCATTACTCATAGCGCTCCCAGACTTAACAATTTAACACCCAACTAAATGTTCTACAAAAAAAATTATCGAAGCAAGTTGGTTGGAAATGCTAGTAAATTAATAGATAGTCAATCAAATGAAGGGTCTGACTTACATAAGCGGCGGTACCCCGCCGCCGCCGTGACATTATAGCGCCATCTAAATGAGCAAACCTTATCGTGCCATCCATCAATTTCTATACATAATTAAAATATATGGTGTTACTCAATCGAATTTGATGGCTCAACGATAGGCATTATTTTTGACTTTTTAAATGTTCGCTTTTCTTTTTTGCGTTGGGGTTTTTCAAATTTTTTATTTAAATTTTATATTCTAGAAGTTATTCAAGAAATAAAAATGTACTAATCTGGTTTTGTTTGAAAAAGGTGGACTTATCCGGTTGTGGATGAAAATGTGTGACAAACTTGAAATGGAATTAAGAATACAAAACACCCACAATGATTGCAAGTAACAGCTGATATTTTTTTCATCATATTTCAGTTGCCAGTGTGGCCGTCCAAAAAATACAGACATTTTCTACTTCGTGTTTTATTTTTGCTGTACATTTCCGGTTTTGATTAAAAATGTGGTGAAGAAATGAATACTTTAAAGGACAAGTCCGCTTCAAAATGAAAATAGATGATTTTTTTAAATCTTTAAGTTGGATATCGGACTGATCCGGTTTCGTTTGAAAATGCACTTTTTAAAGCCTTTTTTGGCCAACTAAGAGCCAGTTTTGATTGAAAATATTAACAGGGATCGACGCAATGCGTCTTGGACATCAAGATTCGAAAAAAAAAATGCTTTTGAATTTATAGTGGACTACTCCGGTTCTGTTCGCTTTTCAAATCAGGGGAGAGTACACATACACATACATACTTAACAACACGCCTGTATTCCCCGAAGGGTTAGGCAGAGGTGTACCTATAGCACACCCACATTTCGCCAGTTATGTTAGACACTAATAATTCAGGGGAGAGTAAAGACACTAATAATTATTATTGGTGTCTTTACTCTCCCCTGATTTGAAAAGTGGTATTACCTTACTGTATTTCATTAGATCCGGGAAGACTCCTTGATCCATACACAAATTAAATATTAAGGCCAAGTACGGCGCTATAGTCTCAATAATAGAGGAACAAACTTTGATAAACATTCCCCATATATCTTCGGTTAGTTTGATCTTGATTTGCTTGAAAGCTTTTATTACTATTATGGGGTTTTTGAAGCTTGAATTTAAATTCAGTTTATAAAACTGTTGCGTTAGTACCTTAGTTCAAAAGTGATAAGGCATTCCTTCATTAAGGTTGTTAGGATCTTGAAACTTCTTCATGTATGTAGAAGCAGTTATTCTGCCCAGAACATTTTTAAACAGCCCATTTCACTTGAGGGCACAATTTTCCCTCCATTTTAACATCTCTATCGTGTTACAATATCTTGTGGTCAGTAATCCAATTCAATGTCGTTATGGCCCCGGCCTCGCCTCTGATGTAGGAGGTATTCAAATCTGGCAAGTATCAATATGACTTTTTTAATTCATTATGCACTTTCTGGGGGCTCGTGCCTCAATAGTAACAGCCACACGGGTCGATCTCCAAGGTTAAGCAACGCTTACCGAGGTTGGTCCGTGGATGAATAACAACCCATTACATACCGAGACCCCCCCCCCCCCTACCCCCAACCTCTCCGTGCCTCAGAAAGAACGTCAAGCCGTTGATCCCGGCTGTGTCTTTTGTAGATCGTTGACGTTCGTCGTTTAGGGTAGTAGAAGCCCGTAAATCTAAAAACCAGTCTTACCAAGATATTTATTGTTACCAAGTAACTGGGTTGTGGAAGTTCAAGTCATTCCATGTAGAATACTGGTATTCAGCTAATCTTGAGGAATACTAGACTTATCTATAAATACAGGTTTGGTTTTCAAAGACCTGCCAAATTTTCAGAGATGATTCAGAATCGATAAAATTAAAAAAAAACAAAATTAAAATTACAACAATTACTACGATGTCTTGTTTTAGGTTATATATTAGGTAGACATACACGACGATTAATTAAATCCTATTTATTTTAATTCCTAATTCTAATTATTACGAGTATAAGACTGCTTTTAAAATCTACTATAGACAATAACGTGACAATAGAAGATTAGAAATTAATATATAGAAAAACAGTAATAGTAATCAAAAAAAGTATTATTTGTATGGCATCATTGATTTACAAAAAGTTGCCTGATGATGTCAAAAAGTTACCTGTTCATCAATTCATGTCGAAGCTGCACAAATTCCTAGTAAATAAATGTTATTATAATGTCAAGGAGTACTTACAGAATAAAATATAGATAGATACATATAGTAAGAGTAATTTACTGACACTGAATAATATGACAATACAATTAATAGTGTGAGATGCTATACCTAATAATTTAATTTGACATCTGTATAATCTTATTTTAATTTGGACCAATATTTTAATTAAATTTATTGAATTGTTAAGTCCATGACATTTGTATTATAATTCACCTGACATTTTTCATTGTATTTTTAATCCTTTGACACTTATAGTATTCTGAATTTATTTTATTTTTTGAGTATAATAATTATGTAATGTTATTTTAATAATTATTTAATTAGTTCAGACGATAGTATAAACATTTGCACACCTTATTAGGTAACGATACAGAGTACTTTATATGTATTTGTAACATTTGTAAGCAAATATTTAATTTGATTTGATTTGATTAAAATATGAAACCTCACATTTGAAACTTAAAGTAACAATTCAATTAAAAACCAGATATTGGAATACGCATTAAGAAAGGGGTGCGGCGTGAGAGATAGGGATGCGTAGTTGACCCAAGTGCCGGCCGATGGACGGGAACCAATATAATAATGCGGATTTATGTTTGTTTGAGTGCGTTGCCGAATTATGTTACAAATACATATATGCACGTGCGGTCTAGGTTGTTGAACTGAATTTGATTTCCACATGTTCTGTTTTAAGAAGCGGACATGTCTTAGAATGTTGTAAAAAAAATTATTGTTTATTTCATAAATTCTTCTTCTTCCTCTTCTTCTTTAGGGTTATGATTTCCGCACTTAGTCCTTCATGTGGAACATTGTGCGTGGACCATGGCGGCCGTCGGTGGTTATTCCAACCAGCCCTCCTCCCTCCAGAAGGTGATGATATCTTCTGGTCTGCTGAGAGCATCTGTGTAGGATTTGGGAGCCCCGAGGGTTTGTGAACTAATTTGGGTGACGCCTGTGAATTCAAAGAGCACATGCGCAACGGTATCCTCAACCTCCATGCAGGCCCTGCACAGAGGACTGACCCGTGATGGTCCCCGTCACCAGGCGCAGACCATTTTTGTCCAGGCGTAATAAACATTTGGTAAGCTTGCCATCTAAGGATGGCATGGCTTCCCTGGACTGCCTACAGCTGGGTGTCGAGGTCCACCAACTCTCCGCTTGTGTATGGGTGTACTCCTGTAACCATCTGCGTAGCTGGTTATAGGGGATGGGCACGATGGGTTCGGGTCCACAGACTGACGCGCTGGATGCTCTTCTAGCCAGTTCGTCAGCTGCATCGTTACCCAGTGATCCACTGTGTCCCTTAATCCATTGCAGTGTCACTGTGTTGCAGTTAGATACCGCTATACGTTCTAGAGCATTGTGACATTCTAGTGTTATACTCGAGGTAATATACTTTCTCCCCAAGGATTGGAGGACTGAGGCACTGTCGGAGAGCATGCGTATATGGGTCTCCATAATTCTCCTGGCCAATATAGCGTACACCGCTTGTATAATGCCCACACACTGCGCCTGGTAGACGGTATTGAACACTCCCAATGGGCTGGATATATTTATATTAAGGTCGTGCGAGAAAACTCCGACTCCGATTTCGACGTCGGTCTTCGATCCGTCGGTATATACTCTCAGCTTTTTCGAGCCTGAGTAGTCACAACGTTCTTCTGTAAGTATTATGTTATAATGCTTTTGAAAGTAGTGCTGTTTTGGGTCTTTGTCGCAGGGTGGTGCCATCAAAAGTTGTCGTTTGATCGCATCTTCCTTAATGCGTATGTGTTAGGCTCTAGAGTCTTTGCTTAGGGTCCCTGCGCTATATACAGCCTGGAGGCAGCCAGGGCTGCCTCCTCTCGCACGATGAAGTGTAGAGGTGGCAGTCCAAGCATCGTCTGTAGGGTAGCAGTGGGTGTGGTTCTCATGCAGCCAGTGATAGCTACACAAGCAAACCGTTGTAGTTTTTGGAGGTCTCTCTGGGCTGTGCTCAAATCTGTCTTGGGCCACCAGACTAGTGAGCCATATGTTATAATTGCTCGGATGACTGTGGTGTATAGCCAGTAAGTGACCTTGGGGCTAATTCCCCAATTCCTGCCAAGCATTCGCTTGCATTGCCACAGGGATATGCCGGCTTTTGTTGTGATGTAGTTAGTATGTCTTGCCCAGTTCAGCTTTTTGTCCAATTAGATGCCCAGGTATTTGGTTTCGGTTGAAAGGCTTAGGGTAGTTCCAAAGAAACGTGGTATTTCGAGTGTCGCCAACTTCCTCTTTTTTGTGAAGAGAATTAGTTCGGTCTTTGTAGGGTTTACTGATAGCTGGTGTTTATTGCACCAGACCTCTACTATTTTCAAGGCTTGGCGCATGAGGTTGCATAAGGTGTTTTCGTGGGTACCATTTACTATTATAGTTATGACGTCGGCGTTACTTACTGTGAAGTAGCCCTTGTCATTGAGTGCTTTGATGAGGCTGTCTACGACCAGGTTCCATAGAAGTGGAGAGCGGACTCCCCCTTGCGGACAGCCCTTCGCCATAATGGCCCTTGTAGTGTCGTTCACGGTGGCTTATACACATTATACAGCTCTCAGTTTGAGCATATTGGTGATCCATCCGCTTAGAGTCGAGTTTATGTTGTGTCTGTCGCGGGCCATGTTGATGCTATTAAACATGGTTTTGTCAAAGGCGGCCTCGATGTCAATGAAGGCGGCCAGTGCTGAGCATTTATGGTCCACTGCGCATTCAATTTTGGATACCACGCTATGTAGCGCGGATTCCGTTGATCTGCCTGTGGAGTACGCATGTTGTTGTTTGTGAAGTGTTGTTACCCGAAGAGGTCCGTCACGGATGTGTCTGTCACAGAGTCTCTCAAGAGTTTTCAGTAGAAAGGATGTGAGGCTTATAAATAGGCCTATAGGCGGTTGTGTATAGTCGGTTTTTCCGGGTTTGGATACGAAAAGGACTTTCACTTCACGCCATGCTAGGGGTACGTATCTGAGTGCTATGCAGGCCCGATAGATCTCCACCATGCATGGCGTCAAGGGGCAATGCCCCACTGTAATAGGGCTAGGAAGACGCCATCCAGCTCTGCGGATTTGTAAGGCTGGATAGTGTTAATAGCCCACTTTAACCAATCTTCTGTTACAATACTTTGGGCTCTAGACCAGTCTTGACCCGTTGGGGTCCATTCTGGCTCAGCCTCCCACTGCCTGTCCTTTAGGACTTTACAGTCTGGGAAGTGAGTCTCGAGAAGGACCTTGCTGGTTTCAAGGTCAGTTAGTGTGTAAAAGTTATCGGGTTTTTTCAGCGTGCTAAGGGTTCGGTCCTGATCCGTTGATAGGATCTTCCTTACCCTTGCGGCTTCGTTGTTTATCTCGATGTCTTTACAGAATTTCCGCCATGCTGTTCTTCTGGCACTTCTGATATGCTTTTTATATGTGTATTGGGTCTCTTTGTATATCTCCCTGGCATCCGGGAGTTTAGTGTTCTTGGCTCTGTCGAATTGCTTACGAAGTGCATCCCTGAGTTTACTAAGTTCTACGTTCCACCAGGGGTTCCTGTCCCTATTGATTTTTGGCGCCCTTAGTTTGCAGTATTCATGGTATGCTTCGGTTAGGTATTCTGATAGTTTTGTCACGGTGTATTCCAGTTGTGCAGTGTCTCATATAGTTACCTGTGCTAGGTGCCTGGCTAGTAGAGAAGCTAAGAGACGTTTGAAGCCGGGTACATCAGTGCGTCGCGGGTTTCGTCTAGGTGCGGGGTTTTTTGTGGTGGTCTTTAGTGTGAAGCGGATTCTTATATGGTCTGAGCAAGAAGGCTCGTCCGATACGTGCCAGTTTGTGATAAAGTTTGTCGCGTTTTCTGTAGCAAGCGTTAAGTCTATGATTGTTTTTCCTCGGACTGTGGCCCAAGTGAGTTCAGAGCCTCGGTTTACAATGTTAAGGTTAGTAGAGAATAAATAGGTGGGTAGTACCTCTCCTCAAGAGTTCGGTGCGTCGCTGCCCCAGAGCGGGTGGTATGCGTTTGAGTCTGTGCAGATGATGAGGTCCATTTTGGCGCGCTCGCAGTGCTGCACTAGGTCGGCCATCTCTTTCAGCAGGCAGTTTGTGTCCTCGCCTGGCATATATACCGACGCCAGTATGACATCCGGAACGTCACCTTAGGTCTGGAGCCTGACAGTGGTCAGGTCTCTGGAAAAGAATTGGGTGTGTGGTGTGGTAGGGATTTTTTTGGGTATGTAGGCGCAGGTTCTTGGTTTGTCTGAACTGTGTGTGTTGAGAATTAGCTTACCTCCGATGTTGCTGAGGCCGCATATTTTGTTATTCCTGATCCACGGCTCTTGGATCAGTGCGATGGTACGGGGCTTAACCTCCAGGGCCCTGCGTAAGCTAGCCGTTGTTGGTTTGGACAATGTTGAGGGACGATGATGACGGGAGAGTGGGGTTAGTCGGAGATGGATCCATCGGACAGCCTCTCCGCTTCCCCCACCCGCTGGTCGTCGTATTGGTCACCCGGCGACGAGTCTAAGAGCTGCTCGTTCCAGCCAGGTGATGTGGGTGGCATGGTGTTTTCGTCATCGGCCATTGCTGCTCGGGCCATGACCACCTGAAGTTGCTCAATGTCCGGGTCATTTATCTGGGTCAGTGTCGGTAGCGTGTTTGCCTTGTCCGTGCTGTCAGTCTTGGTGTCAGAGGGTCGGGTCGTGGGCCAGAAGCGTACGTATATCAACCCAAGGTGGTACGATATCCGTCGCTCCCGGGCCAGGACCCTTTCCGCTTCCTCCAGTGGTACACCTAGGGTCAAATAAGTCCCGTAGTTGTCGCTACCAACGGTAGTTGCCCTGTACAGTGACCTGACGAATCAGAACACTTTGGAGCCGGCCTACGTCACCTCTGTAATGAGGGACAAAAAGCGAGGCTCGAACATGGGTGGGCACGTCGGTCTGTCGCAGTACTGTCAGTGTAAGGTCTGTGTTAGGGAGTATTATGAGAAGCACGTTCTGGGTCAGCCAGGTTAGAGCATAATCATCCTCACACCACATCTACACGGTGCATTCCGCTATCCGTGGGTATCCGCGGAAGGCAGGGAGTGGTGTCGTCGAGTTTGTGTCCATTAACATGCTCTCAAGGTCAGTCTTAATGTGCTCCGCCTCTTCCTTGGTCAGGTCTCTAGACGGGGGAGGGAAGCAGATAGCTAAGGCCAGCCGCGCAGGAATATTCTTTGTGGCCAGCGCATAAGTTCGCTGCTCTCCCTGAGTGGAGTGGACCCTTACGCGTTTGGCGTTCCCCTGGAGCGTGCTCGGAGAAGCCGAGTCGTCGGGGCGCACCCTCTTCACTGGCCCTGTACCGCTTGGTCCAGATTGCGGTTTGGAGGTGCCTGGCACGGTGTTACTTGCCGGCAACGCCTGCGCGCGTAGAGCTCCAGCCCGCTTATCCCTGTGTTTCCTGGGTCGAGGTTGGTCGTGGGTACTGTCGGAGTTTCCGGGCTGACTGGCGGCCCCGGCAGACTCTGTCGTGTTCAGAGGCTTTTCGCGCTGGGTTTCCCCTTCGCGTTCTTGCGGCTGGTCGCTGGGATTCTCCGTCGCGTACTTGGGGCTGGTCGCGTACTAACTCTTCGGCGTCCGATTGCACCTCGCGCTGGCTAGTGCCTTCGCGGATGTCTTGCGGTCGGTCGCCTACTTTTATCTCCCGCGCCATGATTTTTCCGCGCTTTTTCAGCAGTCGTACTCCATCAGCCGGGAGACTGGTAGAGCTGCCGGGCCCGTCAACCTTCCTCCCTTCTCTGTCTGTGTCGGTCCTGGTTGTTGTCGGGGTTGGTGATGCTATTCCGCACGATGCTCTGTTACCAGAGGCTCGTGGGGGACATGCACTGCGGAGTGGGTGTTGGCGCGTGAGTCGCAGCCGGAGCGGCGAGTGGGGGCGCGTTGGTCGCAGCCAGTGTTGGGTCAATCGACGCGTAATTCGCTGCCAGGGTTATGGGCGCTGAGTTACCTGCCGGGCGCGCTGAGAAGCGCGGTAACATAGTGCCGTCGGTTGCCCCCCCCAGATTACGTTGGGGGCTGACCACCGTAGTGGTGTGGGATTCCCCGGCTTGGCCAGGACTCACCTGGGTAGTAGTTTTGTCCTGCTGCATTTTTATTTATTTTTTTGTTGGGGGTGGGTTTTTTTGGAAACGAGGTTACCCCTCCTCTGGGGACCGACGGGATGTAGGGATAGGAGGGAAGGCAATTGGTAATAAGGTAAGGGTTCTTTGGGGGTCACCTTAGGTCTGGGATTTGGCCTAAGGATTTGGGATCTACAGGATGTGAATATGGAGGGATGACTTAATTGGGTGATTGCTGCATAGGAAGGGGGTGCATAGGTTACCCTGGGCCGGGGATTTGACCTTCGGGAACTTCTCTTGTCCGGGATCTCTTTCAAGATGAACCGATCTTTGACAGGCGGTCCCGCAGCCGGAGTTGGGCTATCCGCAACCTGCCCACCCGCTCGGTTGCAAGAGAAGAAGTGCCTGACAGTCTAGGTCTCCCCACCACGGATGGAAGTATACATTCGCGTTGGGGCGATCCAGCTAGCCCCGAGATTTATAAATTGAAAATGTTATCGATTCTCAATCATCTCTGAAAATTTGGCAAGTCATTAAAAATCAACCCTGTCTAATAATATTGTACAGTAGTCAAAGTCAAAGTCAAATCATTTATTTCAAATAGGCACATAAAATGCCACTGCCAAAATGGCTTTAGGAAAAATCGATCCACAACCCTCGCTGTCTATAAATACATACAAAAGGCCCTCGATATCATTAACTCAAAAAAATATGCAATAGGATTACTGCTGGACATGACGAAGGCATACGATAAAGTACAATTCAACATCTTATTAAACAAACTATACGGCATAGGGATCCGTGGTAAATGTCATGAATGGTTTACATCGTACTTACAGCATAGAGAGCAATTAGTGGAGTTAGAATATTTTAACCAAAAAACCAACGAAATAATATTGCTCCGATCGGAAAACATACCAATAAACGCTTCTATCCCACAGGGTAGTGTAATAGGCTGCTTCTTATTCCTAGTCTACATAAACGACCTCCTGAAACATATCAGTGAACCTTGTGTTTTGTTTGCGGATGACATATCAATTCTTGCCTCCTGCGAAACTAATCTCAACATAAATAATAAATTAAATTCAATACTTGATGCTACAACTCAATGGATGACGGAACATAATCTAGAAATTAACTTTAATAAAACAAAAATAATGACATTCCACCCACCACAAAAAAAACCTTTACACATAGATTTCAGTTTTAAAAATCATAAGCTAGAATTAGTAGATAAATTCACCCTATTAGGACTAGACATACACACACACATTAATTGGAAACCGCATATCCAAAAACTAAAAGCCAAATTATCTAAATTTTCATACGCCCTTCGGGAAATCAAAAAAACTACAGACATAAAAACAGCGCTGGTAACATATTATGCATATGCCTACGCATGGCTTAAATATGGAATCATACTATGGGGTAATAGTACAGACTCACCGAGACTATTCACCATACAAAAAAAACTCATTAGAATCCTAGTAAATATTGAACAAACGGATAGCTGTAAGCCCCATTTCCAGGAACAGAAAATTCTAACCCTACCATGCCTCTACATATTTGAAATCTGTAAATTTGTACGCAACTATCCGGAATTTTACACAAAAAGAGAAGACATACAAACTAAAATTACTTTAAGACATAAAAATAGATTGAACATACCTACATCCCGAATAAAAATGCACTCCTCAAGTGCCTATGTGATGTCGATAAAAATATATAATAAGTTACCGGAAGAAATAAGAAATATAAATAAATATAGCATCTTCATAAATAAATTAAACCTACTTCTACTAAACAAAAGTTACTATAATGTGAATGAATACTTGAATGATAAACTATAATTACAATAAATACAAATTTTAAATATATACACATGCATACACATATTATTATACACCAAGTACAAATATACAAATATACACCAAGTACAAATATACAAATATTTACAGTAGGATTATTTAACTAAACATAACAGGACTAAATAAATAAACAATAAGTAAATTACAAAATGCTACCTTAATCAATAAACTGTCTTATATTGTGATAAAAATTGTTTATAATAAGATTACCTAAGTAAATATAACTTTATCTAAATGTTAAAGTAATGATTTTAAGAAAATAGCTAACTAATATTAGAGTTATTCATGTTATTGTTATTCACTCCTTAGTTCACGTGCTCAATTTTCGGCTTTTCATGTAAAATTAATTTTATAATTATTTTTATTTTCCTTACCTTTTTTGATAATGATAATATATTATTATGATCTCATAAAAACTTAAAATAATTTCTAAATATAAATATTGGAAGTAATTTTTAAATTAGTGACTTTAAAAACTATAAATGTTACGAAGAAGTGTTTTATTATTTTTGATGTTTTTAAATTTTAATTTTAATTTAATTTTTAATTTGTATTTTTCAAAGTTTAATTATACCTTAAATGTTGCTGTGCCCTAACAGGGTCCATAACTGTTCTTTTAGCTATAAGCCTTATGTAACACCTGTATACACATTATGGTACGCAAATAAATAAATATGAATATGAATATGAATATGAATAAAAGGCACTTTTGAACGTCAAAATTTACAAGAAAATAGAATTGATTATACACTCGAGAGCAATGAATCCGGGTCACTTAAAGAATCCTAAAAATCTCGGAAACTAAAAATGCTAGGTTAATGCAATAAATTGTATTTAATAGACAATGTAATACTCCTTAAATGAAGGTATTAAAACTTCTTAGTTATTGTAAAGTTATATCATAAAAAAATCAAATTTGAAAAAGGGCCACTTTCGAAGATGGAACTACGAAATTACAGCATTTGATTTTGCTTTTGTTTGTAATCTGTCATTTATGTGGGTACATAAACCATGTTGATAGTGCTCTATATTCATTATTCAAGCTGAAATTATGTCGCTTACGCCTGAAGAATGCACCAGAATACTTACAATGCTGGAAACCGGCCGGAGTCAGCGCGATACAGCCAGGACTGTCGGTGTGTCGCTGTCAACAGTACAAAGAGTTCTCCGACGTTACGAAGAAACTGGTTCTAACCTACGCAGACCAGGAACGGGCAGAACCAGGTGTACCACAGCACGAGAAGACCGATACTTGGTGAACACCATGCTTCGAAATCGCTTTCTCACAGGAACTGAACTCACAAATCAGTTTCGACGCCTCGGAGGAAGTAACCCAAGTGCATGGACAGTAAGACGTCGGCTTGCTGAATCTAACTTAAAACCCCTTAGACCTGCAAACGGCCCTAAACTGGAGCGTGGGCATCGTATTTCAAGACTAAGATATGCCCAGAGCCACGTAAATTGGAGTATTGAAGATTGGTCAAAAGTTATGTTCTCCGACGAATCAAAATTTATGCTCTACAAGCACGATGGAAGACACAGAGTGTATCGAAGACCAGGGGAAAGATTCAAGCAAGCATGCATCGAAGAAAAAGTAGCCTACGGTGGTGGGTCTGTACTTGTGTGGGCCGGAATTTCTTCTGAAAGTCGCACAGAGCTGGTGATCATAGAAAACGGCTCTTTAACTAGCGTAAGATATGTGTAAGAAATCCTCAATGATCACGTTGGTCCTTTTATGGTCAATTTAGGTGAGGATGCTATATTTATGCATGACAATGCCCGACCTCATACAGGTAGGATTGTGAATGACTACCTTCAAGAGATGAACATTACTCGTATGGAGCGCGCAGCCCGGATATCAACCCGATCGAGCATGCTTGGGACGAGCTAGGCAGATGCGTAAAACAACGAAACCCTCCCCCAATCACGCTTCGTGAGCTCAAAATTGCTCTCACAGAGGAATGGGAGAATATTCCCCAAAATCGTATAAGGAACTTGGTGTACAGCATGCCAAACCGCGTAAACGCAGTAATGGAAGCACGAGGAGGCAATACGAAGTATTAAAATTCAAGAAAATCGTAATAAAGTTCAAAAATTTCATGTTTCCTATTTTTGTTTTAAGGAGAGATCAGCAGTTTTTTTCTTTATGTAATTTTGTGTTAATAAAATGTATGGTGACTCATATTTTTTTTACTTTCATTTAAGGAGTATTACATTGTCTATTAAATACAATTTATTGCATTAACCTATCATTTTTAGTTTCCGAGATTTTTAACATTCTTTAAGTGACCCGGATTCATTGCTCTCGAGTGTACTTGCCCCTTCCAAAAGGTAGTTTCGTATGTAGAAGAATGGGCAAGAAACTCCACCGTCAGTCAGTTCCCACAATCAATGGTGTATGCAAAATTACGTTGATGTATTGATTGATTCGTTGTGTCGTAAAGAAGGGAAAAACAGTTTGAAATTTATAATAAATCTTATTATGATAATTTTGGTTAAAAATGAAGAAATACGTGTTTCAATCAATCTACATGGGCTTCACATGATCTGACCAAGATTATGTCTGGACTTTAAAAGAGACTGTGACCTCTGAGTTTGTTTTGGCCTTTCTTCTCAGAGTAGTCAGATAGGAAACGCCGATCTCATCTAGTTTAAAAAAATATGATTGACGTGTACAAGTGTTTGTACAAACCTACTTAAAGAAATAATATAATTTATCATTTATCATTTGTCAATGATTATATAAAATCAATGGCGGTAAAAAAGGGATTGAAAGTTTGTATGAAAAAAAACAACCGACTTCCAAAAAAAACACTAAAAGACGTGAAAAATAACTTTAATTTCGGAAGTCGGTGCCTTTGGTTTTGTATTTTCGTGTTTGGCCACCGACTTCCGAAATTAAAGTTATTTTTCACGTCTTTTAGTGTTTTTTTTGGAAGTCGGTTGTTTTTTTGTAAAAAAGTTTTTATTTTTCACTTTTTAGTTGCGGTACCTACCCCACACAAATTCGTATTCCACTACTTGGTCTGTAAATAACAGTGACAGGAAATTATTAACACATCATCCATATAGACTAAGTGGAAAAAATCTGCAGTATTAAGGATAACTCAAAAACTACTGGTCAGACCTAGATCAAATTTAAATGGGACCACATGTGAAGCACCACCTATCAAATAAAAAAAGAATCATCCAAATCGGTTCACCCAGAAAAAAGTTATGAGCTAACACACATAAAAAAAAAAAAAAAAAAAAAAAAAAAAAATACAGACGAATTGAGAACCTCCTCCTTTTTGTGAAGTCGGTTAAAAATCCGTTTCTTTCAGAGGACTTGATTCAGATAGCGATATTTCTGGACACGGCTCGCATTGTTAGGAGGTTCCTTTCTCTGGAGCCTTGACCGCCGCCGCGAAAAGCTTGGACCCTGTTCCCGATACCGGCGGGCTACTATTCTTTCATATTTTGAAATGTTTTTATATTTGTTAAATTCTAATATTTAAATGTGAAACACCGGGTCTTCATCACGATCCGACATAGTTTCGGTAGGTGCGGACACTGTAGTGGGTACTAGAACGAAAAGATAAATCCAGTTTAAAATAACTTGAATAAACTAGCGAACGAATAAACACCTGTGTAGGAAACAAACAAGGCGCTCGATAAGCACAATAAAAAGGCATGCTGCCTTACACAAACATTCCAGAAATCTACAACCAAAACGCGCAATTTCTCTACAAAGAACACAATCACATGTCCAGGACGATAGGAAATATGGATACGAAAAATATCATGCATACATTCATACACACACCTATAACATTTCAGTACCAATTATATTACATGCGTCGAATTGATAAAATCCTTTTTTATTAAAATCCATGGATGTCGAATCCAGATATTCGTAATTCCGAGCAAAAGTCAATACTCGAAGTCTGTGTAGCGACCTAATTATGGTCGGTGTGGGTTGCGTCATCTATGGGACCCGTAAATACGGGCGCAACAATGGCTGGCGGCTTATTAGGTTCTTAGCGATGCCCACCCATGTGAGTGATTGTCATTTGTTTTCTGTAGTCGCGCCACGACGCTAATACATAGCGCCGCTTTCTTCACGACACCTCGGCGGTCAGTCCCCGCCAGGTGAGACCCCGAGTTACCTAAGGGAGGCCCGACGAGGACGACCAGCGACAGAGGTGCCGACTCGACCGCACAGCTGCAAATCAAGCAAACAATAATAAGATGAAAACAATTCAGTATAATAACAATATGTATAAATATGTCGGGTTTTGTCCAGACATCAGTAGTAAAACTCAGATATGGCAATACACAAATTTATTTCAATTAAACAATCAGTTATCTTAAATCCAGAAAATAAAGAAATGAAGTAACTAATAATGGCAGTGCGGTCACATACGGCAGTACTAACTGTCAGGGACAGTGGTCCATGCACCCACCGCAATAAGGATAGTACTAATTGTCGGAGACAGCGTTCCAAATCCAATAACCGGGAAGTACTGACTATCGAGAGACAATGGGCTGTGCACCAAGACGCATCCGTTCGAAATGCGTGCCGACAGTTGGGAAACGAAGCCAGGGCACTATGCCCTCCGGCCGTGGCGTCATTTTATGGGACCCGTAAATACAGCCCCTCATTGTGTCGGCTTCAGTGGCCTACGGCTTATTAGATACGCATCGCAACGCGTACTCATGTGAGTAATTGCTATTTGTTTTCTGTAGGCGCGCCACGACGCTAGTATAAAGCGTCGCTTTTTTCACGAAACCTTGGCGGTCCCTGCCAGGTGAGACCCCTAGTTACTTATGGGCGGCCCGACGAGGATGACCAGCGACAGAGGTGCCGACTTGACGCTCCTACAGAATTAGTCCTTATAAATAGATTTGACCCCGTTGGTCCTCATAATTAGATTTGACCCCATTGGTCCTTATCAATAGATTTGACCCCATTGGTCCTTATAAATAGATTTGACCCCATTGGTCCATATAATATATTTGACCCCATTGGTCCATATAATATATTTGACCCCATTGGTCTTAAATTAATGACCCCATTGGTCATAATGTATTGACCCCATTTTGGTCATAATGTGTCGACCACCTTGGTCTTGTTGACAGGCCTACACTGTCCTCCCATATATATCAACACTGTAATTTGAAACATTGTAAAAGTCCCTTATTTTTAAAACAGTAACCGTGGAGTTTCTTGCCGGCTCTTCTCCATAGGAAACAATCAATTGTAACCGTGCACCTAGCTTCTGACGTTTCAAAAGTGCCCATGTTGGTCTAAGTGAAATAAAATATTTTGATGTTGATTTTCTCACTGGCTCGGTAAAAGGCACACATGGACAACTGGGCGGACCAGGCTACCCCTAGAAGTTCTAACGGTAAGAGACCGCGTTGTGCCATCCTTCGAAGTATGAACAGCCTCCACTACACCCAGAGGCCAAGCAAATGGTGGAGCATTATCGACCATCAGTATAACTACTGATTACAGTAGAATCGGAGTGGATGGAGTATTCCACTTGGATCTAGATTGCAATTGATGCAAATATTCTACTCGCCATCGCTGCCAGAAAGTTTGTACCATCTTGTGTAAAACTAATGTCTGTGCAACAAACTTACGTTATCTACATGGGGAGCAGGCAGAGAGTGGAGGGGGGCATTGTTAAGAAAATGAGCTGGCGTGAGAACTGATGGCTCAGAAAGGTCACTACTCATAGCGGTCAGTGGACACGAATTTACAAGGGCCTCGATTTGCGTTAGCACCGTCAACAGCTCTTCATAAGATAATATTTGTTGACCGATAAATCTAGAACAAATGAGATTTTACAACGTTTACCATGCTCTCCCAGCAACGTCCCATATGACGCAACTGGGGCGTTATGCGTTTCATCTATATGCGACTTTCTGAAAGCTCATATTAAAGTCGCGGGCGATGCTCATCGAGGAACCTATAAAGATAGCGAAGGTAAGAACTACATCCGACAAAATTAGTACCATTGTCTTGTATATACACTGCACAGGACCGCGACGTCCTAGAAATCGTATCAGAGCAGCAACGAAATTGGCGGTACTTAATTCCGAAGCGATTTCTATATACAAACACCTGGTTGTTTGACACGTAAAAATACAGAGCCAAGCCTTGCAGCTTCCAATACCTCTTCTACCAACGGGTGTATACTGGACAGGGCCAGCATAATCACATCCAGTAAGTATGAATGGCTTGTCAACTTGGGTGACGCGGAACTGGGGCAGGTTCACATGATTGGAAAAGATGGACGTGGTTTTGCTCTGAAGCACGTATTGCACGTATGGATACGATGCCGAATAACGCGTCGCGCTGCCAGTATCCAATACTTATTCCTAAGTAAGGACATCAGTAATTTGGGGTCGGCGTGTATGCTTTCGATGGTAATAATCGATTTAGATTAAGCTAGTGCCTCTTTATGACGTAAGTTGCCTAGAACCCGATGCATCATTCGGTGAAACGTTGCTGAGGCATTTGCAAAGCCGAAAGGCATTCGGCTAAATTTGAAATGGCCTTCCGGTGTGACGAACCCTGTTTTTTGCCTATCCTGCTCTCTGATGGAAATCTGGTAGTACCCAGATGCCAAATCAAACGCTGTGAAGTACATGTTACCACTTAACGTATCAATCTGGTCATCTATAAGTGGCATCGGCTAATTTTCGCGTATAGTATTTTTATTTAAAGCTCTATAATCAATGCAAAGGCGGTAATTGCCAGTCTATTTTCGTACAAGTACAATAGGACTAGCAAAAGGGGAAACTGAAAGGCGTACTATAATGATCTTTATGAACTAGTTGATCTACCATATCCCTGACTATCTCTTTCTCCTTCATTGCCAGTCTGTAAGGCCTATAGACTAGAGTTGTGTCACATTGCAGGTCAATGCCCATTTCACAAACAAAGGAGTGCCCCAACTCAGAGAGTGCAAACGCAATTAACGCAAAGCAATGTCGATAGTTATTAAACAAGGAAAGCAAGTATTCAATCACAGTTTGGCTTAACTCACCATAAATATTTAGGTACGAAGGACAGATTAGATTAGACTCATTTTGGTGATCCTGTAATTTAGAATCGGCTATTATGCAGAACTTTATTTTCATTTTCTTGATTAGCATGGAAACCCCGTGCAATTAAAGTATTCTCTTTTAAACATAGAGGCTCGGAATTAAGGCTATTTACAACAATCTGTCCGTAACCTTCATTTTTAAATTGATAAATTCCAGCTAGTACAAAACTTTTTTGTTACGCAAGCCTCCCTCAATGTAAAGGTCATCAGTGAATTTGGGTTCTGTATAGACTTCTATTTTTTTTTTAACTAGTAATTGAACATTTACACGGTTAAAGATTTTTACTTTTTGATGGCGCGGAGGGCGCGGAGCCTAGCCGCGATGCTTCCCTCCTTGCTCCGCTGCCGCCTCTCCTTCCTTTTGGCCACCCATAATGCCTTACCCGCCTTCCTCTTCCCTCCGGCTACTTGCCACTTGGCGTCGGCTGGAGGTGGATTAGGCGGTGTGGGGGGCGGCCGACTCACCGCCAGGGCTGAGGCCCTTGCCACTTGACTTCGGCGGGGGCGGCCCCACGGGTTTCGGCGCAGGCCCGCCTTCAGATTGCCCCGCCGATCCTGGCTTGGCTGCAGAGGTGGCAAACGAGACCTGCCGGCTCGCTGCTAGTAGGGAGCGCAGGACAATGGCCTCCAGATCGGAAAACCGACTGTTAAAGGCAGCCAGCTCCCGCCGCACCAGGGTCAGAACCCGGTCCTCAGCAGGCACTGGCACCGGCAGGCCTTGTCCATGCTAAGCCCCCTCCTGTGACACTTCCGGGGGCCTGCTACCCGGAGGCTGGCCAGGTTTGCTCGGAGCTTCTCATTCTCCTTCCGGAGAAGCACCATGGCGGCTTTCAAGTGGGTGACCTCCGCCCGCATCTCCGACATTCCGTCCGATGGAGGCCCAAGCTGTAAGGCCTCCGTTGCCACCATAATGGAGGCCTTGGCAGTGGGTATGACCTTGTCTTTAGATGACTGAATCCACTTCAAGGTCACACCCCTGATCGCGGCTACCACGACCTCCTCAAACCTGGCCACTCGGTCCGACTTGGAGCCGCTAGCGGCATCCGGGTCATCGCCCGACGACTCCAAGAATGCCGCCCTGTGACTGGCCCTTCCTGGGTCGTGCCCCTCCGTGGCGAGCCTCTCGGCTGGCTGGGCCGGCCCGTCTGGGCTGACTCGGTTCGGCTCGCTGTCCTCTTCGGTGGTGAGCCCTCTGCTCATACCCCGCTCGTGAACTCCACCTCACCGAGTAATTTTTATGCAAGCGGCGCCTTCCTCCATCAGAGGACGACTCCTGGACATCCCCTGATTTGGGGCGCTTCTAGAAGATTCTGGAAGAGCCTTCGGTTCTTCTCAGCAGCCCCCACCATTACGCGCTCCGGGCTCTTGAATGAGCCCCTGACGCCCGATGGGGCGTCGGACTCCACAGCGAAGTAATGGCATGTAAGGATCTGTGTTGACATCTGCACAGATCTTATTACTTTTCGGTATTTCTTCCTATACTGCAACGGTTGACGTCATCACCTCAACGTCGGCTTTCGGTGAAAACCAATGCTATGGCTCTGTCTTGCATAGTTGCACAGCATTATGCTAAGCGATGGCCGTTTTGCGTGGACGCGAAGCATAAATATATACCCCCAACTGGTTTTTATTTAGTTTATTTGCTTAATTTTTTTAATTCCTTGTGTCGCGTTTAGTGCGAGTAAATATATTTTCTTTCTTTGACTTTTTCTGATACTCACGAGACAGTAGAGTGCGCATACCTAGGCGAGCGGCACAGTGGCGGAATCCTCCAGGCTCCAGTGCACCGACACCGGCCACAGCAGGTCCGGATGCGCGCGCTCCACGCTGGCAGCCGCGCCGCGCCGCTACGCACCAGCCCCATCATGCGCTCACCACTATTGTATATTTTACGTATAAATTCATACGTATGTTTTAAATTATTTGCATGCTATATACTCAACGTCGGAATGTGTCCTGCACTAAGCTATCTGTAACATACTTTATATTTATCACATTGTACGCAATTAAAGATACTTATCCACAACCAACCATTGGTCAGCTTGATCAATTTATTTTCTTGGTGCTCGAAATGTCATGATTACCAAACCTATTGATTCAATTAGCTGCACTAATTCTTTATATCAACCTATCATAGCTCCTAACATGTTTGACAGCAGCTTGACTTATCAGCATCTCAATGCTTGGCAATTAAAAACGGTCAAGATCTAGTTGCAATATCATCTCAGCGAAAATCAATGCAAAAAACTTGTTAATTTATGTAAACGCGATATTTTTGACAGATTGAAATTGAGATTAGAATGCATGCATATGTTCTAAAAATACGGGAATTGTTGTAACGGCTAGGGCTTTGCAGGTAGACTGCGCAGGCCGTTAACTTCAGGTAGTTAAGAGAAACTAGGTAATATCCATACACTTTATATTATAAGTACAAAAGTTATTCTGAGTAAGCACACTGTTTAGCTGCACTGAGCACCATCACTTTATAGTTAGGAGGGGTACCGTCCTTGGGTTCTGGGCAGCCGGCAGGTCCTTCCGCACAGCACCGCAAGAGGCCGGTAAGGCCTTCACAGGGCCGCAGTAAACGGGCGTGGGTAGCAGAACGTAGGACGCCGATAGCTCACTACGCCTCAGCGCGCAGGTTGATTAGCGGGCGTCGGTGGCAGACCGTAGAACGCCGGTAGTGGACTACGCATCAGCGCGTAGGTTGGTTAGCGGCGTCGGTAGCAGTCGGTAGGACGCCGGTAGTACACTACGCTTCAGCGCGCAGGTTGTAGTTGCCCTGATCCAGCCAGGACGTAGAACCCTGGAAGGCGCGTAGGGAGCGCATGTTATTTGAAGTGCAAAAGCAGCTAGCCGCGTGCGATGTGCCCAGCCTCCTTTCCCCGTCGGCGACCAAGGAACGGTGGAAGGAGAAGGATAGGCAGAAGCTCAACACATCGCAGCGGCTTACAGGCAGAGAGTTGCAAAGACAGCGTGTCACAATGACAGATGCAATAAGAGGTTATATATGTAACACGCGAGCATAAAATACAAAGAAAACAGTGATATTAGCAGATAGCTCGCTATATGGCTTATAATACACAATGAGGCCCTGCACAGCCCGGATGCAGCTATAATACATACATATTTCAGATCCTTGAGCACCAATCAACCTACCGCCACGCGGTACAATAATGACAACCGCGAAATAGGTGATGGTAACATTAACATAGGTCGACTGGTACTGGAGGCATGGTATTGTAAATAATTAATGAGGAACTCACCCTAGGTCGGGGTAAAAGGAATCCTGAGGGTCAGAAAGTAGCTGCTAGCTAAACCAGCACGAGATCAAAATGGACGAGTGTTCTCAAGAAAATTAGTGTTGTTCCATCTTTTTAGTGATGTGCTTAGCGACTAACTAATTACTTTACTAAAGCACCACTAAAGCACGACTATTTACCATTGAGATTCCTCACAACGCTACATTGTATAAGAGACATTGATTTTTTTCGGGATTGATTGTCTACGAGAGTATTTTGGCGTGTGAGTGTGTGACTGTACCTAACGGACCCCAGGCTGATAAAATTTTCGTTTTTCCTAATTATGTTAATATTAGTATTTAGGTCGGTTTCCCCCTAAGGGGAAAAGGCCGCACCCCGCCTCCGTACGGCCCTGTAGAGCTCGTCTCCAGACTGGACACTCTCCCACCGACTGAGATTAAATGAATTCCCAAATAGAAAGAAGTCCGATGCCTTGTCCCATTAACAAGGCAAGGAAAGGATTGAAACTAATAGTCACGAAGACTTAGGAATTCATGATGATTAAAATACATTGAATGTGGTTTTAGAAATCTATATAATAGTGAGATGCTAAGTATATTATTATATAAACTTGTAAGTAACCCATACGCTTCGTCAGCATCATGCTCTTATGGAGACATGGTCCCTAGCAGTTCTTTCGAACTGATAAACGTGGCGAAGCGGCTTTCCCTGCGGTAACCGTGCAACTGTCCTTGTCTAGCAACGGGGCGGCCAGTTTGAGCGGCATTGCGTCGGCATCATGCTCTTATGGAGTCATTGTCCCTAACAGTCCTTAGACTGGTTATAAAATAGATGTGATCCCCCCAAACCCCTGGAATGTCACTCTTTGCACAACAAGCATATCTCCAAGACACGAGTTTATGTCACTTTAACCGAATTATTGGTCCGAGTTATAGAATACAACATTCAAGAATTACTAGATAATAGAGTTGAGAATCGAAACTCAAAAATCATTTAATAGAGTTTTGGATAACCTCTTTTAGAGTCCTGATTATTGGTCGGAGCCATAGAATATAAAATTCAGGAGTTACATTATAAAGCTAGAGGATCAAAACTCAAGAATTGTTTAATTTAATAGAGTTGTGGATCAACTCTCTTGGAGATTTATAGACAGTCCCTAAGCGCCCACCCTTCACCACTTCCTAGTGTTTGAGCTGGGGAGAAGAAATGGCGCAACAAACTCCCCAGCAACAGTCTCTGTCTGATAAGTTATAAGAACCCATTAACTAATAACTCTATCGGCCTAGGATAGGCCTATTCTGAGGCAAAACTCATTGCGATCGTACTTGGTGCACACCGAAGTGGTATTTCGTCACTTCACATTTCCTTAATCTTTGCCATTGAGAAAATGCGTTGCAGTATCCACCGCACAGAACATATGTCGTTCAGCTTTCACCGCTCAAAACATTATGTCGTTCAGTTCACATAGGTAGCTCACCGCACAGAGCATATGTTGTTCAGTGTCCGCCGCACAGAGCATAAGTCGTTCAGTTTCCACCACTCAGGACTCCGTATTCACGTGTCTCGATAAATAGTGTCGATTTAGTATTTTGCATACGGTAGCCGGTTGTAGAGTTTTATCGAGATACGGTCCCTAGCGTTCCTAGAACGACTATCAATTCAGTTTGTGATTATATATGAAGTCTACCCCCACAACCCGGAAATGCGCATATACCAAGCCTCACGTAAAGTGTTCTGTAGCCAGGCCTTTTGGAAGCGGTAATCATCACTAACGTTTGATTGATTTATAACGTAATTAAAGATCGGCTTTATAGCCTAGTTTGAATTAGATGAACTGTGCATTTACGGTTCTGCCTTCCATATGTGGTGCGTCAGTTAAGGTTCAACAGTCTTCAAGAGTCAAGAGCGTTGGTGCTCATTGTCAAGTCTGGCGGTAGGCCTTCTCCGTTTCTCTATAACTAAACGTAAGTGACAATATCTATCAAAGTACGGATTAGGACGTAGTCACGTAATACAAGAGAAAATAGCATTAATTATAACCTACGATACTAAATATTATTAAAGTTCACACTTACCAAATATCTCCTTGCAGGAAATTATATTATAAATCACTTACGAAATACTGCACGTATTACCAGCTTCACCTCGGGCACACCTCAATGAACTCAATTGTCTAGCGTACCCTACGTCATTCGCTACCTAACGTGGTATAACCCACTATCAACTTAATAAATAATGTTCGGTCCCTTACTGTCGTAATCGACTGGCATTACCTAAGTCTCCTAACTTAATTACCCTGGACTCTAGTGTTTGCCGCCTCTCGCGATACTCAGTTAACTCTATCGTCTCGCGGTCCTAACTCAAAACCTCGAATATCACCTAACGCTGCCCGTGGTTTTAACTCGACTTTTTGACTATCACTTCCCGTGGTTCTCACTCAACTCCCTCACACTCCCCGTGGTTGTCCCTTGACTTTTAGACTATCACTCTCTGCGGTTCTAACTCCACTCCTCACACGCCCGTCGTTGTAAATTCACTATCATTCCCTAAGCGCCCCCACGCCAGCTACCAGACCCTGGGTTTTTTTAATAACATAGACCCAAATTCTCGCAACTTTCGCATAATACGTTTTTGTACAAATTCTTCCATTGTTTTAAGCGTTCGCTCAGGCATCGACTTAGGCCGGCTAGATGTGGTGTATTTTATGTGTTTCTTTAGAATTACTTGAGTTATTGCATCTTAACTGACGTCGAATATTGCCTTTCGACTAATGGCCGGCCCAAAAGTCATTCATAATACGTTTCAAGGAAACAAGATATTTCGTTACTAATTAGGGTCGCACTGACAGATCATAAAATAGATATTTAATGTGTTTCTAAGAGTCCCGAAATCGTGGGAAAGGTGCAAACCAAATACAACGGTTTGCTATTAATTATGAATAGGTGACAGATAGTCACAAGTGCAAGTGATTTTGTTGGCGACGCGATCTGGCTGCGCCACCAGGGCGTCCCGGCGAAGTATGGCTCTAAGACTTTCAGAAGCTAGAAACCTTATTGTATGGTATGTTTCACGCTTCAACACTTTACCTGATCCGAGTCTAGTCACGTATACCTTGGTAAAGTTTCACTGAAGTAAATGCCAAAAGCATTGGTAGAATCATAGAACACAGCAGTACCGGTAGCTTCACTTGAGTCGGTTATGTTTAGGCGTAAAGTACCTGAAAAAAAAAACTCGTTTAGTTAAAAGGTAAGGAAGATTTAAAAAAAACTGGCACTGAAGCACGCATATAAAAGTTTCATTTTGCTTGTATACCTACTTAGTACTTAAAACAAAACATATGTTTAAAAGCATGGATAAAGAAGTACTACTGTAGCAGTACTATTTCAAATCATCAACTATACTTGGCGGCCGTGAGTATCCTTATGTAGCGTAGAATCTGTACAAAGATGGTGCCAATCTGAGAAGAATGGCATAAAGCTTATGCCTTTCTTCCCTTTTATTAATAAAATACCTGAAGACCTGATCACCAGAACCATTATACCCTAAGTAATAAGACTCACATTCATAGGACAGTAGATGATGATTATGATAATACATTAGTATCCATACTAGTACTAATATTATAAATGTGAAAGTAACTCGGTCTGTCCGTCTGTTACCTTGCTGATGATTAAAATTATATGTATATGTAGATACGAGTCTATCAGGACACGTACCGTGACTGCTAGTCCGGAAACCTCAAGTGAAGGGCTCTCCGCCGACACTGTCACTGACACACGGGACAACTGTCCTTGCTGCACTGACGTATTTTGTCCATTGACACCGGGCGTATGTTTTCTGGAATATTTTTCAATTCGATTTTAAATAACGGCCACAAAAAGTTGTATACATCACTACTCACATTACATCATACTTCATTAGTTTGTCTACAATTTGTGATCCATATTACTCTACTAATGTGTGTTAATTAAGTACCCAGTGTATTATAATTATGTTTCGTGTCTACACATTGATACAATAATATGTATGTAATAATAGTGCTCGTCGCAAATAAACAATGGAACGTCGATCAAAACAATAGGGTCCTATCACATGTCTAACATGAGTAAGTAGATCTAAAGTAACATTAACATTTTATATTGTATTTATGTAATGTATTAGGGGCGTTGTCATAACGAAGACCGTAGGACCCAAAGCGTGATTATTTTTTTATTGCAGAGTAGGTCGTTATGACAACCACCCATAGTATACTCGTATTGTGGTTACTTGTTGTGTAGCAACAATTTTAAGATAGGCCCTTGAAAAACAGGTGTCCGCAAAACATAGTACCTAAATAGTAAGCATAATTCTAAGAAACAACAGTACAACTTTAAGATTGGGACATAACAAAGAAATAATAATTGTAAGCAACAAAAAGTTTATTGCTATAACAATGTTATCAAGACAAGTTTGATTTGTAACAATAAGAGACAAGTCCCCAGTAGTCTTAAGTATAGATTTAAGTGGCGCTACTTTTAAGATAGAAGGTATGTAAAAAATAATAACATTTGAGTTTTTTTTTATTTATTTTTTTATTTTAGATGGGTTTGCTCTTGACTCTAGTCTAGGTCAGAGATGACAGAGACAAAGTCGACGATGGAGCGAGCTTACCCAGAAGAAGCCTGTTCACTCTCACTTTGAAGAGATTTGGGTTGTATGCGGTCGGAAACACAGGCGCAGGTAGAGAATTCCACTCTTTTGCTGTGCGCATTATAAAACATGTTTGGAAGCGCTTAGTGCGAATTGGTGGAATAGCAACTAGGTTAGGGATGGTAACTTGCAGTGCGCCTAGATGTCCGATGGTAGACGGGTGCCGGTGGAATGAGGTCGTGGAGTTCTTGGGCACACTCACCGAAGTACAATCTGTAGAAGACCGACAAGCAGGCAACCTTACGGCGATGAGCCAAGCTGTGAAGCTTGGCATCCACCAGTTTTATGTCGCCAATGAGTCTCTTAGCTCTGCGTTCCACCGAGTCAAGCGTGGCAAGTTGGTATTTAGCTGAGCCATCCCAAAGGTGGCTGCAATACTCCATGCAGGATCGGACTTGCACTTGTACAGGGTTAAAAGCTGTCCAGGCGTAAAGTATCGCTTCACCCTATTTAGGATGCCCAGCTTCTTAGCCGCAGTTTGGGCTTTATACTCGATGGTGGCGCCGAAGTTGAGACCAGATGTCAACTCAGATGTAGTTTATGGACATAATGTAAGCACGAAAGGCAGAACGCTAAGATAAGCAAAAATATACACCAGTGAGACGAATGAACAGCCGACCAGTTACTGCGCACCGCGCACCGGTCTGAATGAAGGTTGTCATTACAGGTTTTCTGGTGAATAAACGTGGAAATTATTAACCTGCAAAAGAGACTTTGATTTAGTGATCCCGCAATTTTCTACAACCAGTCGTGTCAGTGCTCACTTAGGGTTCTACATACCGATAGTACATACGCAATTATTAACCCTAAAAAATATAAAACGATTTTTTTAGACTATTGACTACCCACTTAAATAAAAATATTGTCCGTATATTCAAAATCATAACTGACAAAGAATGACATTTATGATTTTGGAGGAAATGTCTATAACACGGCAAAATGAGGTAGAGTGTCAATTAGGTTAACAATATATTTCCCTGACTGTAACTATTTGGTCATTTCTATGGAGACTATAGAGATGTTTTTTTTAAATAAAAATCTATAAAACCTGAACTAGTTACCCAATAATGAGTAGTCACTGAAAATGAATAGTGAGCTTTACCGAATAATAATAATTATAACATGGGTAATAAGCAAGAAACGCAAAATATTAGCTAGGTACTCGTTAAAAAAGTAAAAATTGATCTTTTGCAAGTAGGTTGTTCCACTGTGTAAACGATGGATGGACTGTGTGAAAGATGATTTATGGCTAGAGAGAGAGTGTCAACTGAAATGACACTACTAAAGAAGTATGGAAGAAAAAGACATGTTGCGCCAACCCCAAATAAATTGGCAAAAGTGCAGTAGAAAGTTATAAGTAGTATACTATCAGACACGATGTACTTCGTTAACTTAAGTGTAATACCAACCTTCTCGTTTGCTTGTAAAACGATAGACTACAAAACTGTACCTAACGTTAACAAAATCGTACTGTGAAAAAACTGTATGAAGAGTACATGCTTTTTAAGGTTCCGTAGCCAAATGGCAAAAAACGGAACCCTTATGGATTCGTCATGTCTGTCTGTCAGTCTGTCCGTCTGTACGTCACAGCCACTTTTTTCCGAAACTATAAGAACTATACTGTTGAAAGGTAAGTAGATGTATTCTGTGAACCGCATTAAGATTTTCACACAAAAATAGAAAAAAAAAACAATACATTTTGGGGGTTCCCCATGTATAGTTAGAAGTTAGTTAGTTAGAACTGAAACTCAAAAATTTTTGTCATCAAACTCATACGTGTGGGGTATTTATAGATAGGTCTTCAAAAATGATTTTTGACATTATTTTCTAAACTGAATAGTTTGCGCGAGAGACACATCCAAAGTGGTAAAATGTGTGCCACCCGCCCCCTGTAACTTCTACAATAAAGAATGATAAAACTAAAAAAAAAATATGATGTACATTACCATGTAAACTTCCACCAAAAATTAGTTTGAACGAGATCTAGTGTAGTTTTTTTAATACGTCTTAAATCGTAAACTGCTACGGATTCCTTCATGGGCGAGTCCGACTCGCATTTGGTCGCTTTTTTTATAACGAATTTATGAATCCATCGGACTGCCGCCTATGTCTAAGCCGGCTATGAACCAGGCTAAGAAATTACTACTTTAACGACGAGCGAACGAAGTGAGCACACTTTCGACACTAGTAAGCGCCATCTACTTACGCTACATACTACTCACCCGGTTCGTCAGTAAACGCGCCTCGCTCACTCCTGTCGTAGGTGGGCTCGCTTCGCTCGCTCGTCTCAAGAGTGTTCTTCCTCCACTAGCTTTTCTTGTGGAGAAGTTTTTTAAGATCATTCGCATTCTAATCTCAGTCGCTTTCTGTCAAAAATACATTGTACCAACATTTTACTACATCGACATACGTATTTCCCTATTTCCCTAGATAAATATTTTTGACAAGTTGACATTGGTTGTCACTGAGATGAGATTGCTACTAGATTTTAAACGTTTTAAAATACGAGAATAGAATAGAATATTCTTTATTATGTACTCCATAAAAATTGGCCTTCTGCTAAGCTTATAAATGATATGATTCATACCTGGTGGTCTGCAGGCTAGAGTGAGGTTTCTACGCGGATTGCATGGTGTTAATGTATGTATTAGTTAAGGCTTTATCAACGTGCAGTCATAACCAGGTGTGTATGGAGGTGACACGTCGCCACATTAGCCGATCTATTCTGTAAAAAACTCACCGTGAAAATTGAGGTGAAGTGAGCTTCAAGTAGCCTGTCAATAGTATTAGTGTTATTCGCAGCGGGCATACAGCGACCTGCGTGTCCAATATAATAATGCACTCAGGGTACTGTTGGAGCTGCCATGGCGTTGCAGTGCTTCAGGGATGTTTGCTGAGGCGCGGATTGATGGCTTTGCCGCTATCAATAGGAATAAATGCGCCTACCTACTCATTCGCGTTCGTGGCATTACCAACACTATACTGGGTGTTTTTACTGATCGGTGGGCGTCCCCTATGCTGCAAAGGTGGGTGCGGCTTCATATCATAATTTAATTTTGTTGCCAATACTAACATTCGTTTTTAAGTACATTGTTAGTAACAAAATATGGACCTGGTCTGAAATAAATGTTTATTATTATTATTATTATAAATCCGCAGCTTTAGGTAGAGTGAAGGGGAAGTCCGAGTTCATAGGGGATGTGGGAAAAGGATCCATTCGGTCTTTTTCATGACAACAAACAATTGTATTTTGCCACAATGAATTATTTTGTCAAGTGCGAGCTAAGCAGAAACACATCAAAACTCTTTATCGATACCTAACAGCATAAATACGGTGCATTATGTGTGTGAATATTAGCTAAAATCTGCTTTGAAAAAAAAATGCAAATTACTTTACTTTTGGAAGTCGGTGGTAAAACAATAAATTCAACAACCAAACCCACAATTTTAATGTTTTTTTTGTTAAATCGGTTGTCTTTTTTTGTAAAAAGTTTATTTTATATATTTAATTTAAAGATAAAGTGATATGTTACAAAGTAAAAAAGTTCAGAGTTCAATTAATCCAATTATACTTGTTTATCCCTCTTCACACTTTGTTGAATGCTAATTAATCATTGTGTTTCTAACAAACTGTATTTAAATTTAGTATTTATGCAAAAAAAAAAAACAATTACTAGTTAATAAAACTGTTGCCTTAGTATCTTGTTTCAGAAGTAATAAGGAATTCCTTCATTACGGTTGTTAGGATCTTGAAACTTCACCATGTAAGTAGAAGCCCTTATTTTGTCCAGAAATGTTGTAAACAGCCCATTCCACTCGAGGGCACAATCTTTCTTCTATTTCAACCACTTCTCTATCGTGTAACAATATTTTGTGGTCGGTAATCTAATTCAATGTCGTGGTGGCCCATTGGTTAAGGCCCTGGCTCTCATGCACGAGTTGGGTTCAAAGCCAGGCAAGTATCAATGTGACTTTTCCAATTCATATGTACTTTTTGATTTTATCTTGGACATTACCGACATTGGTGAAGAAAAATCACTGTGGGGAAACCTGGACTTTTAAAGATAATATAAGTCCGAAATCACCAACCCGTCTTGAGCAAGCGTGGTGATCAATGCTCGTGTCTTCTCTGTATGGGAAGAGGCCATTGCCTTGCAGTGGGACAGTAATAAACTAGTATTAATATTATTTTAATCAAATTACAAGCTAGGGCTACATAATAGGCAACAAAATAAACCTATACTAAAACCTAGGCAGAGAACATAATATTATTATCCATGCCAAATAAAAATCACTTACATAAATATAATTAACAAGTTTTTGCCCGCGGCTTCGCACGCGTTAATTTAGACTTTGATACTCAGTTCGGGTTCTAATTCAATCATGACTCGAAAGACACGTGGCGCCATCTATTATCATAAGAACGTTATTGTTGTTTTCCTCGGGAACAGTACTTTTTTCCGGGATGAAAGGTACCCTATGTCCGTTTTTGTACACCTGACAACGTATATGCAAAATATCAGGATGATCGGCTCAGTGGTTTATGCGTGAAAAGGTAACAAACACACAAACATACTTACTTTAGCAATTATAAGATTAGTTAGGATGCTTATAAGCGCCCTATTGAGAATTAGTGACCTTTGAGGAATATAGGCGCGATGACTATGTGTTATTTATAAAAGGATACTGTCAAACCAGTTAATTTGTAATCATAACAAAGCAAAGCGGGCAAAGTGTTATTGGTTTTGTCCATCAGGTATTTCTCAGTTGCAGCCCGGAGTCTAGATTTGTGTCCGGTTGATAGCAAAAGGCTCGCTCCCCATCACATGCGACTTAAACATAACTGACAAAATGTGTCTGTACGCTGTACACCGGTATTGAGACGGAGGAAATCGTACGGGGTAAAATAGTGGTGGTATTTGATGTTCAGTGGGCGTTAGCATGGTCTAAAAAACAAGGTCTGGCGTACCTGGAGTGACACATGCTTACGTCACTATCCAGTTGCCACTTTATTGCAACAAAACACGGATTATGGAAACATTTTCAGTCATCATTCTGTTAAAAAATATATATAAACCATTTAAATTGTCGTTTCATTTTTCTAATAAAACGAAACAATTCAATTTAAACATATACCAACGTAATTGTTAGTTAAAACCTCTTTGTTTTATCGGATTCGCACAGGTAATAAAGGCGATTGGGGAGTTATTATTACACACTACTAGTAACACAGCCATGACAACGTAGGCTTGTATCACCCCCGTGACCGGAATGCTATACCTGGCGAAGTATATTATTATACCATGGGCGTAAGATAGTGTGGCGTCACGTATTTTGCATTTATGAACGCACTTTAGAATACGTGGCTTCGCCTGTATTATGTTTACTTAAGTAGTTCTAAGTTAAACAGGAACGCACCCTTGTTAAGTAGCAACACTGAGCCACAATCCGGGACGCGACTCATAGCGTTCCTCAAGTGGCGTCTATTATGCTTGTCTACCGTCATGGGACACAGACTAGATTTAAGTCATTAGTTTATTTTGTCCCTACTAGTTTAATTAATTATATGACTGTGTTAAATAGTGTGTGCAATTATGTGTAACCAATTATAAATATTATTAACTGCAAGTTGGAGTTTCACTTCCGGTCTTCGACCATAACTTCACGTCCATTACGCGTAAGAGGAGACAGGTGGACTACCTTCCACCTATGTCTCCAAAATAGTATTTATTTATTTATTTATTAAAACTTCTCGCACACAATAGTATACAAAGGCGGACTTAATGCCTTAGGCATTCTCTACCAGTCAACCAAGGGTGGTGAAGAGATAAGATGGCAGGTGCTCTATATAACAGACATTACTAATAATAATAATAAATATTAAAAAGATAACATAAGTATTTATAAATAAAATAGGTATACAAGTACCTAAACAGAATATAAACTTATAATACACATACATACATATTTACTATAATATATATCTACATTATACATATACTATATATATACACAAAAAGGGAAGGAGGTAATTGAGATGACTCTACGCTATTTATTTTGAAAATAACTCCGCAATTTCCGCTTAAATGCATACCGACTGGTTGCCGTCCTGATTTCAAGAGGAAGCGCATTCCAGAGAAGAATGGACTGAATATGAAAGGAAGAATGAATAAAATCCGAAGTATGAGAAGGACAGAGAAGGAGAAGATTGTTGGAAGAACGCAGATTCTTAGCGTGTGAAGAACATAGATATTGAAAGTGAGACATAAGATAAAAGGGAGGGGTGGGAGAGTTGAGAAACGAGAAAAGTGTGGTCAAAGAGCGCAAACTTCTCCTTTGGCGGATGGACATCCATTTGAGCTCAGTCCTGTAACTCGACACATGGTCATATTTCCTGAGGTTGAATATGAATCGGATACCGTTACCGTTACCGTTAGTATCGGGTTGATTGTACTATAGTTACACCCCTGCCTAACCCTTCGGGGAAATACAGGCGTAATGTTATGTTTAAAGCTCATTTAATTTTTTCCTAGAAAATCATCAGTGATCCACGATGGCGCCTACACCTCAGGAACACGTATCGACTGGAGAGCGCAATATGATAGCAACTGATCCGGCTATACAGGATCTCCCGCTAGATGGCGAGAAGATCGTCATCACTGGCATGTCGGGCCTCTTCCCTCAGTGCCACAACGTTAAGCAACTTTCCAACATCCTGTACAACAAGGTACGTTTGATTTAGATGAAGAATAGATCTGTGAAGTAAAGTCAGGGTTTATTCCTTATCAAAACTACTACCAACTATAATTGTTCGTATATTTGAATTATATCTGTCTTACTTTGACAGTTGCATGAAATTGCTACGCGACTAAAATATGGTAAGCAATTAATTTTGCTAACTGCACAAAAATTTAAACAAAAAAAAAAAAAAAAACTTTTTAAACGAAATAAATCACTCATTCGGCACCTTCCCAACAACTGTGTTAAAATCAACCAAAATCTTTGAGTGGCTTTGATTAATTAGCAGAATCTACTTATTACTAGTTAGTTACGCCTCTTTTACAAGGTGCAAGTTTATTGCCTGTGGCGTACCATAAAATTGAAGCAAAAATTAACTGACACCGTCTAAACAACACGTACAAATATTGCACGATACGGGCAAGTCAGTTGCCGTTCAAAACTGGTTTATAGGTGTAAACAATAAAATTGCATGTACAACAAAATCGCATTCAATACTTGAATCAATTGTACAAGAACGTGCAAATCTGTGGTTAGACGAGGCAAAACTAGCATGCAATAATCGCCTTGCAATAATTGCCTTGGGTTAAACTGAAGTCGCATGCAATTATTGCATGCCATTTTATAGAAATTGTTCGCGACGTTGTATCACCAAAACCATAAATAATGTTTAAAATTGTGCAAAAACATAGAATGCGTCACGCCCAGAAAAACCAAGTTGTAATGGTCTAAGTTAAGTTATTATTAGCTATATTAGGTAAAAGTATATCGCTATAAGTTAAACTGGAAAATAACCATGTGTACAGAAAGTAGTTATTTCAATATTTTAATTGGGATTTCTCCCACGCTGTTAAACTACTTCCATATTGTAAAATAATGACGACGCACAAGGGTTTTGTCCACTCTGAATCACTACGTAGGAGCACACCTGTGTTTGCACGATTGCACGACTTTAATCATTATGAAATAGTTTTTCCACACTCCAAATGTATAAAAGGACCGTCTTTTGACATACCCTTATTAGACCACACAAACCGAGAAACCATCCTCGCCGGTGACTTGAATAGCAAGCACCCAGCGTGGAACTCTTATCACACGAATACCGAGGGGAGACGGCTCTTCGCGGACGCGGAAGCCTTCGGCTATACGGTGTCCGGCCCAGAAACGCCGACCCACTATCCTGCCAGCATACGGTACATGCCGGACGTGCTGGACATCGTAGTCCACCGAGGGCTACACTGCCAAATCACGCAACAAGTGATAGACGATGAGCTACAATCGGATCATGAACCCGTGCTCGTCGTCTTATCGGGTATGCCCGACTGAAGCCCGTAGCGCCACGTCGACGTATCGACTGGACAAAGTTCGCTGAGGAAGTGGAGATCACCACGCCGACTCGGCCTATTGCTACCGCCGCGGATGTGGACCAAGTAGCGGGCAACGTCACTGCTTGCATACAGAGCGCCTTAAAAACGGCGACTAGTACGCAGCCGCAGGGGAGAGTGCTATTGCCGCCCCTGCCGGCGCATATCAATGCGATGATCGCTGTCAAGAGGCGCATTCGCAAGCAGTGGCAACAGCTGAGATGCCCATCTCTTAAAAGGCAGCTAAACCGTCTCGCGGAGAAGGTAAAGGCCGAGTTACAGGCGCATACCGCCGCGGGCTGGGATGAAAGAATCGACGCCACGACGGACAGTTGGCCGTCAATTCACAAGCTATGCGGCCAACTCACGAACACCCCAGCCCCGGTGCGACCGCTGCTCAACAGCGACGGGGCGCTTAAGTATGTAGCGAAGGACTGGGCGGAAATCTTCTTTAAGCACCTGGAGCGTCAGTTCTGCCCCAACCCGACCAGCGACGTCGAAATGTCGCAGTACTCGAGAAACACCTGGGAGACTACTTCGCAACGTCGATAGCTCCCGATGAAGATGTTATCTTTTTCTCGCCTGGCGCGGTCCGACGCGCCATCCTTAGGACGAAGCCCAGGAAGGCCCCCGGTGCTGACGGTATCACCAATACAGCGCTGCGCCACCTGCCGTACCGTATGGTAGCGGCACTGGCGCGCCTGTACATGGGGATACTGCGCACGGGGACCTTTCCCGCTTCGTGGAAGGAAGGGCGCGACATTATGCTGCTCAAGGCGGGGAAAAATATCCTGAAGCCGGAGAGCTATCGGCCGATCACGCTGCTGCCGACAGTCTCCAAGGTGTACAAAGCACTCCTGCTGCGACATCTCCAGCACCACATCGTCCCCCGGCCGGAATAATTCGGGTTTCGGGTGGAGCACAGCCGACGCTCCAGCTGTCGAGGGTACTGCAGTATTCCTCGACATGGAGAAGGCTTTCGACCGTGTGTGGCACGACAGCCTGACATATAAGATGGCCACATCAGGCGCGCTCCGTCGCGTTGACAAGGTGATCTCCACTTTTCTCTCACACAGGACCTTCAGGGTGGTGGTCGACGGAGCGCTGTCAAGCGCCCGCTCGGTGCTTGTAGTCGTGCCGCAAGGCAGCTGCGTGTCGCCGGCGTGTTACTGACATTACACGGACGACATCCCCACGACTCCAGACTCGACATCATTTAATGCGAAGTACGCGGCGGTCAAGATGCAGCGCGCACTCGACCTTCTCCCCGAGTGGCTGTCGAAGTGGCGGCTATCAGTTAACATCGGTAAGACGCAGGCGATGGTTACCGGGTTTGCGCCCCTCCCACCACCCTTGAAGCTACAAGGAGTCGACATGGATTGGTTGCCCCAGGTCAAGTACTTGGGTGTGACCATCGACCGTCGGCTCACGATGGAGCCACATGTCCGCAAGGTCGCCGCGCAGAGTAGGGTTGCCCGCAACCTGATCCGCCCAGTGCTCTCGTCCCGCATCCCGGCGCGCGTTAAATTGGGCGTGTACAAAGCGTACATGCGCTCAATCTTGACGTACGTCGCCCCGGCATGGTTCGCCCTCACGAGCGAGTCGAGCCGAAAGCTGCTCCACGCGCAACAGAACCTTGCGCTGCGGTCCATCTTCGACGCTCCTCGCTTCGTGAGGAGGGATGTCATTGCCCGGGACCTCGGGGTGGGGGGCCTGGATGAGTTTGTGCGGCGCCTCGTGACGGGAATGTTCGCGCGTGCCGACGCATCTGCTTGGCCCTACGTCAAGCAGATAGCGCCCTGGCATGCGCGCCCCCCCGACGCGAGACCCCTGCCCCGCGACCTGTTAGCGGACAACTGACCCCATCCACCGGACTGTACTTCCGAGTAAGCTGTTAATATAGGCACGTTACGTCAGCGTACTACAGACACTCACGACTATACATGCGACTATACTCACACGCGAAGGCGCCGCGTGGGCGGCGACTCGCGTAGACACTGAGTGGCGTTACACACACTACAATACCGCTCACACACTCACGACGACTTCTTAGCCCGGACCGTAACCGGCTAGCTCTGGAAGTGGTGCGGGCGGGGGTCGAACACCTTATTCTGTAGGTGCGTCGAGTCGGCACCTCTGCCGCTGGTCGTCCTCGTCGGGCCTCCCCTGGGTAACTAGGGGTCTCACCTGGCGGGGACTGATTGCCGAGGTGTCGTGAAGAAAGCGGCCACAGAAAAATAAATAGCAATCACGCACATGGGTACGCGGTGCGACACGTACCTAATAAGCCGTAGGCCAACGTAGCCGACAAAATGAGGGGCCCGTGTTAACGGGTCCCATAAAATGACGCCGCGGCCGGGGGGCAATACGCCCCGGTACCACTCACCACGCCGCCTTATGGGGGCGTCGCGATTTCTCCATTATCCTTGTAGTAGTCACCTATCATCTAGTGAATCAACATCTCTTTATTGTACGTCCGTTACATATTGGTTCACCCTACATTAGTAGTAATCGTTAATGTACTCTATATAATCTAGTGCTTCAAAATAAAACCACTGAAAATTGAAGTTTCTGTGTTATTACTTCTTCAAAACATACCCGTATCCACATAGACTTCACATAGTTACTTCATATAGTTACACTCGGAAAATATCGGCAACTTTTCGGTACAGGACTTCAGCGCCGCTGAGACAGTGAGCGGCCTATTCGGATGCTGAATATTCTGGATAGGTACTACGACCTCCTAATTGCACGTCGAGTCCAGCCATCACGCCCGTCCGGTACAGAAATCGTACGCTTGTTTTAAACACTTGCATGCAAATCTTGAATGGCAATATCTGAACGGGCTATAATTATGACATGCGATGATTGCTCTTGAACGTTCCAGAAACTTGCACCTTGTAAATGGGGCTTTACGGGCTCATGGCTAAATGATAACAGCCGCACGGGTGAATCAAAAGCCGCGGTCGGTTTGTGGTTGGGTGACCGTCCATCATCTATTGCATGTTGAGACCCTTCCGTGCCGCGGAAAGCGCGTTAAGCTGTTGGTCCCTGCTGTCATTCGTAGATCTTTGACAGTCATTATCCTACAGGTAGTCTGAAGTCCAAAAGTCTGACAATCAGTCAGCAACTGGGTTGTGGAGCTCAGATAGGCAGTCACTTCATGTAAAATCCTTTTACTCAGCTGCATCCAGTTAGACAGGAACCTGACCCCAACGTAGTTGGAAAAAGTCTAAGCAGATTGACTTATTGCTAGTTCTTCCCAAAGGTAAAAATAAACTAGTGGAAGCCAATGTTGCAAATGTTTACCACATTTTAACTAATCATGTGCATCACTACCACTACTGGAATGCCACAAATTCCAATAATATTAAAATATTATCATTTTGTTTGTCAAACAGAAGAACCCAATAACATCGGACGGCCTAAGATGGAACTACAAGCATCCCGACCTGGCGAAAGCCTGTGGTATGGCTCCCGAGTTAGATCGCTTCGATGCCCAGTTTTTTGCTGTGCATTACCACCTCGGGAACAAAATGGATCCGATGTCACGCAAGATGCTCGAGCAGACCTACCAGGCCATTTACGATGCGGGTAGATTGATCTTGGTTATTGAAGATGGATATTTGTAGTACCTCTGGTCAGAAACAAAGAGCCAAGAAATTTTCACGATTTTCTCGAATATTTCTCAAAAAAATTAATCAGTTTTATGCTTTTTAACAAACATCTCTTTGGAATCCATAAAAACCAGTTAAGTGCGTGTCGAACCACGGACGGTAAAGGGTTTCGTATAATGTATGAATATTTAGGTACGCAGGCAAAAATTTGATTCTATCGACCGCAAAAAAAAGGTTGCATTTCATTATTTAATCTTCAAGAGTATATTTTTATTTCAAAAGTTATTTCTGCTGTTGTAAACCAACATTTCTCAAAATCTATAGCAATGGCAAATCTTTTTAGTTCTGGGATTCAACAATCCACATCCGTTATGTGCCGCTTGATCTTTTCTACCTACCCTGCAAAGGAAAACGTAAAGTTATAGTATAGTAGTAGTACATTTATCTAGTTTTCATCATTTATTTATTTTTATTTTACAACATCGTTACAACGATATATTGAATCTAGTTTAAATTGGCTAAACGCCATTTAAATCATATTTTATGGATTTTTCACGAAACTTTTGCTCATCCAACTACATTTTTGAGTTGATCGACTATTACTCGTTAATTTGTTGAGCCTACTTAGCTGTAATAGTTTTCCTTTTAACTACCTTACAGAGTACCGTCGTGAGTACTTTTCACATATCCAAAAACAACAGTTTAGCTGGTAGAGGGGGGACACCAGCCCTGGATATGGGGGGGGGGGGTACAAACTGGGGCCCATGCCCCGGGGGCCTACTTTGGGGGGCGGCAAATTCAAACGTAGCATACAAGTGCACCACCCAGCTCAACGCAACTCTGCAATAAGGGCGGGTGGCGCACTGAGGAAATTACTACGTGATTAGCGTAGGCATAGATCGTCAAACGATGTGAGTGGGTTACGGGCGGAGCAGTTGAATTCTGCCAGGAATTTTCCGTTTTTAAAGCAAATGCTCGACATTTATTTGGCGATATCGCCAAATAAATGTGGAGAATGTGCTTTAAAAACCTAACCTATTTATATAAATAGGTTAGCTTTCGACCACTTGCAACAGATCAATGCCGCGGCGAAACAAAGGCGGAAGAGCTGCGCCTCTGTCACCTCTGTGGCCAAAAGTTGAAAGAACAAATATTTTATTTTAGAAATATTGCTTCGCGTAGCGGGGGCGCTGGGCATCCCGACCTTTTCGACGCCTGTAAATGCAAAGGCGACACGATTTACTTTAATTGTTTACCACAGCGCTAGCGCAGCTGTTGGATTGGAGCATTATCGATCAATAAAATTTTACTAATATGTTTCCGGCAAAATATTCGAGCTCACTTTGCTCGATCCTAGCGATTCTTAATTCTTAATACTTTTCTGTGTAAGTTGATTAAGGACTTAAAAAATCCAACTTATCTGAGGCAAAGGGCCAAAAAAATTTGCAATTTTGCTTCGCCCGCTCAGGCATTTTAGATTGCATTAGTTGAGTGTCGCGGTCTTAGCAATCGAAAATCATAAAAAGACAATCAGATTAATGACAAGGCCATCGATGTTTTTTCAGAACAAAAGGCTCAAAGAGTATTTTTTTATTCTAATCTTCTACTACCTAATAATAATGCTGAAGAGTTTGTTTGTTTGAACGCGCTTATCTCTGGAACTAGCAGTTTGATTTGAAAAAATCTTTGTGCATTTGATAGCCCGGTTCTTGAGAAAAGTTATAGGTTATTTAAGATCACGCTACGACCCTTAGAAACCGAGCAGTAAGAAAAAAAAGTCAGAAAGAACGCTAACCGAAAAGAAAGTAATATCGTGGGCGAGTTATGCGCAGCGAAGCAGTGGGTCAGGGACCGAAATTTCACGCGGACGTAGTCGTGGACAGAAGCTAGTATTCTATAATCTCACGATTTATTTCAAATATCCTTTCCTATCCTAATTAAAATAATCTTTCGTTGTCCATGTTTATTTAAATAAATAAGTCTTCATGTAAAAATTTAACGGATTGGCGGGGCGGGGGGCGGCAGACTGCAGGTTTTGCCCCGCCTCAAAAAACTTCTAGATGCGGGGCTGTGGGACACACTTGACTCTTACAGAAATGACCACTTAATATTTCGCAAACAGATCCCCGAATATTTATAAAGGTCCTATCTGACGACAACCCACACTTAAATACCCTATCTTCATATACAAAAAAAAATATTGTTCCCAAAAAATTCAGATTATCAAGATTTTATTGCACAGTTTTGTGGAAGTGATTAATATGCCAAAAAACAGCTTTTTAGTACCAAGATTGTCTGAGTTAAACCGCGGACAGATAGACAGACGGACTTGGCGAAATTATAAGGGTTTCTGGTTGTACTACGGAAGCCAAAAAAAAACATCTTTTTGTTTCAGGTCTGAGTCCGGCTCATCTCTATGGGAAAAAAGTTGCAGTTTTTGTGGGATCATCTTTTTCTTCCTCGGAAACATATGGTTTCACGGATGGCAGAAACAAAAACGGGCTAGGCATATTAGGGTCAGCTTCATCGCCATTAAAATAATTAACAGCTTAAGTCTTTTTACAATTTACCGTCGAGACAAAATCTAAAAAAATTACAGAATTTTATGACATTATCTGCCCATTTTTATTACTGAACAACAACATTTTTCTGCACGGAGGCGGTGCAACAAGCCAATAGATTTTACGTTTTATTTTATTTTATTGTATTCGGGAAACTTACAGCTAACTTATACAGTATTCTTAAACAATATGCAAGTGTAATCCATTTAGAAGTTTCCACTGGGTGTCATTATACATCTTTTATTTCTTTTTAGAGGTAGTAAGACAATGTTTGCGAATCGCATCTCGTACTGGCTCAATTTAAACGGTCCGTCACTATTAATGGATGAAACTGACTGCAGTTCCACCACTGCACTTGAAGCGGCATATTCAGCCCTGAAACGTGGGGCATGTGATTCAGCTATTGTTGGAGGTGCATCTTTATGTCTCCATCCACAGGGATCTGTACATCACGGGAGGTCAGTCTCATAACTATATATAATTTCAAGATCTTTACGTAGACCAATTAGGCCTTAGCAGTCAGCAGACGAGATTTGGTCTGTAGAAGTTACCAGCTAGCAATTGTTTTATTCAATTTTTCAGGCTTTCTGCTACTGTCTCACAAGATGGCAAGACAAAATCATTTGCACAAGACGCCGATGGTTATATTTTGTCTGACGCAATCAGTGTAGTATTTTTGCAGAAAGCAAAAGACGCGAACAGGTAAATATTAATATATAGATAAAAAATTGTCAAGATAAAACATTGCTTTTATGAACAATATTTAGATAAATTGATTTTGATTTTGATTTTTTTTTTATTGTTGTATTTTTAGAGTTTACGCCGAACTAGTACATGTCAAAAATGAATTCATTTCTGTACCGAGTGATGAAATGGGGCCTAAATTTGGGTACTGTCGGAACCCTCAGAGTACGGCTGGGTTCATTAGACAGTTCTACAAGGAAGTGCAGGTGGCGCCACAGGATATAGAATACGTAGAAGGATATGGCACAGGTGAGAGAAGTTTGGAGGTGGGACAATAGTTCGTTCCTCAACCTCCAAACGTGATGATATAAGTGATGTTCAAAGACAAAGTCTAAGCATTTATTTTAAAGGTTAGTTTCGTATGGAGAAGAATAGGTAACAAACACACCGTTACTTTAAAAAAATATTTTATAATATTTTGTATACATTAATTATATGATTATAATTATGTGAAGACGGTGCACCCAGAAAAAAATTACTGTACCATAATAGGTAAAAATAATAGGTGTGGCGAGATGTTGGGCAGTAGTGACCCCACGGACTCTATCTCCCGGGAGAAGTCTTGTGAACCTCTGGTTTGCCTTTATTGGCCGGCTGGAGTGAACAATGACGAGGAACAGAGCTCCCATCTCTTTCTTGCTTTTATTGGCCGGCTTGAGTGGAGATTCGCAAGAGCAAACGTGCTCGGAGGAAGGAAGTATTCCAGTAAGATGCTGGTAGGGATCTTGACCGTACTTCCGGGATTGTCCTGATAGCCGTGGGATACCTCCCCACTACTCATAAGCATCTCAGGACATGTTGCTCCCTTGTCGCTACGGTACTAGGTGCTAGCGATTATTGAGTGTACACGTCACCCCCTGCCATTTTATTTGTGTATTTTATATAAAACATTGGTCAGGCAGGGGCCATAGTCTTTCCATAGTCCTAGATAACCAGTCCACTTAAGCTACCCTAATCAGTTGTCCAATAACATTGTCTCTATATCCTGCAATAGTCTGACACCAACCGGGGGTTGTCCTCAGGTGCACTTGCACATTGCGTACATGGATAATCATCGAATGGTGCTTAATTCCATTTAATTTTTTCTAAGTGGCCTCTGCGAGTTGGCTTTGGCCCCTCGTACGCCTTCCAAAGGCCTGGGACCATAAGGTCCCGAGATATGTTAACATAAAAATAAAATAATAATAATAACGATCAAGGTGTGGCTGACACGTGCGTACCAGACGATGATGCCATGTGTTATTTCTGGCGCAATATGTGGTCGGTGCCTGTCAGTCACACCGAATGTGATTGGGCTCGGGAAGTCGAGCAAACCTGCGAAACAGAATAGAATAGAATAGAATACTCTTTATTATGTACACCACAAAAATTACAGATATAAATGTAGAAATTTTACATAGGGTGACACAATGGGCGGTCTTATCGCTTATAGCGATCTTTAACAGTCAACCTTTAGATGGATTCAAGGGAGAAGGAGAGACAATAATGCAGGTAGTCAGTGGTGTACCATTTACATATACAACAAATACATACATACATAAAACGGGATACTAACGATTGGTCGACAAACGTTTGGTCGACGTAACGATTGGTCGACAACCGATTGACCGACAGTAACGATTGACCGACACAACCATTAATCGACATATACGATTAGTCGACTCAACTATTGATCGACCATAACAATTGGTCGACATTACGATTAGCCGACAATTTTTTTATAATTTTTATTTTTGGACTAAAAATAAATCCTGGTTTATCCTGGGTTATACCTGATTTGCATAATAAGGCGTAGCCGACGGAGCCTACTTCTGGGCGGTTTAAAAATAAATAACCTCCGAAACTTATACGTATTTGGGTATGTCGGAAGCGTTGGGCATCAATGGTACTGAAATGAAGCAATCGTTAAAGAAATGCTTCTTTGGCCGCCTGAAAAAAAGTATTTAATAGTCTTCTATCAGGTGGAAACAAGGTGCGCGCCTTTAACGGTTGGGTCATGCCGGTTTTGATGTACTCTTTCGGCATACTCAAATGGACTCAGACCGAACTCGACGCCCTGGATAGGAAGGTCCGTACGCTGCTAACTGCAAATCAAATGCATCACCCACGGTCATGAGGCTTTATATCCTGCGAAAGTGTGGTGGTCGAGGCTTTTTAAATGCTAAGACCCTCCACAATTGCGAGATATGCAGTGTCAGGGAATATTTCTTAGAAACCGACGTGGGGATGCATCGAGATGTGGTCACAGTGGACAAAGGCCTCACCCCGCTTTTCTTGGCTAAAGAGAACTGGCGCGAGCCAATAGTCCTTGACACTAATGATTGCATGAAAGTATGGCAGAGTAAGGAGCTTCACGGATGCTTTTTTTGGGCCCTACATGGACCAGATGTAGATCAACTAGCATCCGTAGCCTAGCTGCGTTTCGGTGACCTCTCTGGATAAAATGAAGGTTTCGTCTGTGCAACTATGGACAAAATTATGATGACAAACAAGTACCGGAGATTTATTGTGAAAGACGGCACGGTTGACATCTGTCGGGCATGCCACCGTCCGGGTGGATCAATCAGACACATTATCTCTGGATGTTCTCGTCTAGCTAACGAAGAGTACTTGCATATACACAACCTTGTAGCCAGGATTATACAGGATTATACACAACCTTGTAATCAGGATTATCAGCAACTTGCTCTGAAATACAGCCTTGTAGAATTGGAAGTGCCATACTACAGGTATGTGCCCGACCCACTTCTCGAAATTGGAAATATCACATTGTACTGGGGTGGATCTATCATCACTGATAGGACTATTGTTGCCAATAAGCCGGATATAGTGGTGGTGGATCGATTAGAGCAGCGTACAATGATTGTTGACATAACGGTCCCGTATGACGGGAACTTCTTGAAAGCCGAGAAAGATAAACAAATCAAGTATCTTGACTTGGCTCGCCAGGTTCTCGACATGTGGGATGTAAACTCAGCGATCATTGTGCCAATAGTCGTAACAGCCAATGGCTTAATAGCCATGAGCCTCGACCGACACCTGAAGAGGCTCTCGTTAGGCAGCTGGATCAAGGGTTTGATTCTGAAAGCGGTACTTCTAGACACGGCTCGCGTTGTTGGGAGGTTCCTCACTCTGGAGCCCTGACTGCCGATAGCTTGGACCCTGTTCCCGATACCGGTGGGTTACTGTTTTTTTTATATTTTTAAATGTTTTTTTTAAATGTTTTTTTATTCTAATATTTAAAAATATAATTTATAAGTATAATATAATGAAAATAAAGGAGATTATAATTCTTTATTGACCTAATTAGTTACAAAGACTTGTTTGAAGCCTCTTACTCCTGAACTAGGCGTACCTGTATGTCAGGAGAGTGTTTATGAATATTTTTGTTTTACCACATTTCGGGGGTTTGCGCAGGTGTACCGGATGCTGACAAAACCGAGCTGGAAGCAATTGAAGAAGTCTACTGCAAAGATAGGCAAGACCCCCTACTAGTCGGCAGCGTAACATCTAACGTTGGCTTGACAGAGGCAGCATCTGGCATGACTGCTATAACTAAGGTTAGTAGCTTATTAGTACCTACTAGAACTAGACTAGATCTCTTTGCAAATGAGCTTGTCTGGGGAAGTAGGTACCACACCGACAATTTTATTGAACCTATTTAGTTATGCTTACCAAACATACAGGTGTTACTTGGCTACCACACCGGTCAGCTAGCCGCCAACCTGCACTGTAGTAGTCCACGGCAGGACGTGGTGGCTCTGCGCGAGGGGCGCATGCGCGTCATCACTGAGCACCACCACTTCCGCCGCTCCTACGTCGCCGTCAACGGCATGTCCACCACAGGCGTCAACTCACACGTGCTGTTGCGTGGACACTATAAACCCAAGGTACCTTTCAACTCAATTCAAAGCATTTATTTCAAATAAACCAATTATAGGCACTTTTGAATTGTCAAGGGGTCGGTCAGTCAGAAAGATGAAGCTAGTTGCCCATTCCAAAGCGTTGTAGGTACTGTGAGAATGCTACCTGTACCTAATAACTAACTGGGGGAACGTAGTGGTAGAGCAATACACGTAGTACTATTTAGAATGTAGTTATATTTTATCAAGGAATTCTACACCGGCAGGCCCTATTTCTGCCTATCTGACACATTCAGACAACCTCTACAGTACCTATGGATAAGAACGGGCAAGAAACTCCATGGACACTCTTTTAAAGCAAAATATGGTTACATCGTTCAGGTTGAAATTATGCATGTGAGAACGATGCAGTTAAAAGCGTCTGTATTAAAAAGACAAAAACAATTCAAATTGTACAGTGCAAGCACAGCACAGTTTTCATATCAATATGTCAGCATTTTACCTGCGCGGGCCGGCCAAAGTAGTACACGAATAGCATTCATACCGCATGCACTCATCTATCATGCAATCATACTTGTATCAATAAATATCAATCAATCAGTAATCAGTGTATCAATCAGCATTAACTCAAGGTGTAAGGTCCCAAACCATACATCTTAATGACCCTTTGGCCGACCCGGCGCAGGTAAAATGCTGACATATTGATATGAAAACTGTGCTGTGCTTAAATCGTAAATGTTTGACCTTTGATTACGCAGCCGTCACTGAGTGTCAGTACCCCGGCCTTGCTGAGTCGTTCAGCAGAAATATGATCCTCATATATAACTCGCACGGTGCATATCGGTATGTACGAGCCTTTTTGAATGTTCATCGCTAAGTGATACGCGATAGGTGTGATGGTGACCATACTTTCAGCTACTTGCAGCGGGATTGTTATGAGGTTGTAAAGCTCATAGTCGTCTCTAGTCACAAGAGGAATCTTGACTTCAAAAATCATGTATTGCTTGGTTGCTCTAGCTTTTACTTTCAGTAAATGATATATCTTTGCCAGATCCGTTTGAATGTTATTTATGGGTATGGTCAGCTCCTCTTATAGGATTGAGTTATCTCTCAGCTGTTATCCGCTGGGACGCTTTTGGTATCAAAAGAATACCACACTTTTCTAACACTAAATTGTACTCACGCGCTTAGGTATTCCCACTAAATTGTACACGTCATCTTACGCGTCGGCTCGCGCGTCGAGTGTTTGTAAACAAACCCGATAAGCGGCGTCAATTTTTGGTATTCTGCGACCGTTGTATTTTTTTATGAATGCTAGTGACTAGGACTATATTAAAGTGTGCGTTGTATTTGAATATACGATGTTTCCGTTTGTAGACGACTGTTTAAGATGATCAAAGACACTTTTTTCACAGATTCCAACAAGATTTTTTCTAATAAGAAAAACAGGGGTTGTCCTATATGTTTTATGGTTTAAAAAACATGGTGTGTTAGTTCTTCATACGAAACATGAATAAAACCACTTACCACAGTACAATATTAATTATTTAAAAGCATCCAAAGTTGAGACTCACGACGGGTCGCTCGTTCAATGACAGCGAAAATGATATTTTTTAATGTCATAGACTAATTCCTTCTAGGGTTGTCATATCTCAAACGGTTCGGAAACAGATAACGTATGAAACTAAATCCATGGAATTGGAAAGTACCGCTTAATAGTGATGATACAAGGATAAACAAGGATGAAAATAAAACCAAAAAAAAATGGTATGACTTTCACACCATGGGCGCAAAACTTTGAAAACGTTTTGGTAGGAAATTCACACCATGGGCGCATTGCGGTGACCTCACATTGGGATCAAAAGCGTCCCAGCGGTTATGGTGTTAAGAGCTGAAAGTTGAATTTTTCATAGAAAATATTTGCCACTGTATCTACTAGCGTTTCCTGGATATTTTTCAGGTTTGACAGCATATTGTTTGCCACAAAGGCTGACAAAGTAAAGTCACTTCCGCTGTCTAACTTTTGAATCTGCTGTTTTAGTTTGTTTATTCCCTGATTGCAGAGGATTATATGTTGATTAATGAATTTATGTTGTTTTTCTAAGGCGGTTTCTACTCGTTTAATATGTTTTGAGCAATGTCATCATTTTGTTGAATGACATTAGTTTGAATTATTTTTTTCATTTTGTCTTGTGTAACATAGGTTTGTTGTTTATGTTCATTTTCATCAAATGATGATAGCCACGTTGGTCCATGCCACCATAGTGAATGTTCTTCGAGCTACTCTGCCGAACATCCTCGGCTTACACAATCAGCTGGATTTTCAGCTGACTTTACATAGTGCCAGTTCTTGAATGGGATAATTTCAGAGACTTGTTTTACTCTATTTGCCACAATTGGCTTCCAGCGATTCGGGTCTCCCTGAAGCCAGCCCAGGACAGCTGTTGAATCTGACCATCCGTATATCTTAATATTGCAGTTCTGTAAAGTGTTCTGACTCTACACTTTGTTTCCGAGTAGCATGGCTTGTCTTTGTGATCATAGAGACAATTTTTGCACAGGTTCAAATTTTTCACAATATCTCTTTTGGCCAGAGCCTAGATTCTAATAAAAAACGTTTTTTACAAAAAAATACATCCGACTTCAAAAAAAAAACACTACAAAGTGAAAAATAATTTTAATTTTGGAAGTCGGTGGCAAAAAACTAAAATCTAGGCCCAAAGACAGGTAAAAAAGTTTTTTGTTTTTCACTTTTTAGTGAGTCAGCTATTAATTTATCTAAGTTAAAATGGCCTAGTATCAACTACTCATCACCTTTTACAAAATATTCTTTTTCCCGATGTAGGGACGTTAATTGTTGAGGAGTTCTCCTGGTAACAACCAAAAGAACTGGAGCTGATGGTAAAGCCACCATCAGCACCATTTCACCATATTCATTGTGACGAGCATAAATTGCTTAGCAACCATATTAAAGTAATCGAATCGTAACCCGTGAAATACTTATAATTGAGTAGTTCCGGTGGCCTCTGGTCTTCATCATCAGTTCCACTTCACCAAATGGTGCTTTTCGAGAGCAAATGCACGAGTTACTATAAAAAATACCCAAATCGCTATAGGCGTGCCTGTATAATTTGAAGATATCCCTCGATTTCTATGGGATCCGTTCATCAGATTCTGACTTGGTGACTATGGACCACCTCAAGAGTATACCCTTTCAAACAAAAAAAGAATTTTGCAAATCCGTCTATATATGACGGAGTTATGCCCGAACATACATAAAAAATACAAATAAATATATATAAACATCCGAATTTATAACCTTCTCCTTTTTGAAGTCGGTTAATTTTTTTTGCATTGCAGAGTGGACGGTTTGCTTTATTCATTGCAAAACTTTTAAATGTTTAATTGCGGAAAAATGGTTTGCCTGCATTTATTGTGCTGATTAGGTTTGCTTTGTTTGTTAAGCTGAAGTTCTGATTCTTTTTTGTTTAAAGTTTCTTGCTTTGATTTTGGAGTATACTGCTTGCACCGAGATGATTCCAGAGCGGTGTATTTGTTTTCCAGGAATGTTAGGAAATCGTCGAGAGTCGGTAGTGCTCTGGGATTGCTTAACGATTGAATGTATTCCCCATGCGTCTCATTGTCCATTTTCAGCGCCAGCAGGTGCACATTAAGTGGGTCCCAGTTTGATATGTTGACGCCGAGATTCTTTATGGCGTTATGACATTCGTTGGTAGTATCGAACATCTTCGTAATCTGATAATCTGCTTGATTTATGCATTGTAGGGATTGCCAGAAGTGTGCTGATATGCGAGCTAAAGATGAGCTTTTCGTTGTTGTATCGATGATTCATGATGTCCCAGCATAGTTGATAAATTACGATGTTTAAGTGCTGGACTAGCTTTTCGGCTTCACCTTTCAGCTTGTTCTTCAAAAACTGCATCTTCTGAGCACTCGACCTTGACTTGTTGTTTTGGATCGTATCTATAAATAGATTCTTGAATGATGTCCACTTGAAGCTTGTTTCCCGCTGAGTATAGGAATGTTGATTTTGGAAGTAAAATTTTCACGATATGAAATTGAGCCCATCTTGTTATTGATTGACTTTTTCGTGTCATTGTATAACTCCTCATATTTGCTCATAATCTTCATCTTCCTCGTACACCTCACTGTCAATTTCCCAGTGCAACGAGTCTATGATTGACCACCTTTTTGGTACATTACGCAGTAGATCTTCGAGTTCCCATTTTTCAGAAATGTTCTCTAATTATACGCTCTTGATTGTACGTGACAACGCTTTGAAGTTGTTTTTTTGCTTTCGCAGCATTTCTTCGAGTTTGCTCGCATTTCCTTGAGAAACTGTTTCCCACAGTGACGTGGACTCACTTTTACAAGGATTGCTGTTTGCTTGATCGGAGGTCAACTGATGAAGTATTTGAAGTTTCATGATCGTGTTTACCCGATGCCGATAATTGCATTGATGGATTGCCCGGACATTGATCCCTCTTACTTTCACTAGGAGCTGTCGATTCGTATCGTTTGATAGTTTCCCGTGCTTCAGTGTAGAAGAGTTTCGTCTTTTGATAGTAATTATCGGTGAAATATCTGGAGCAGCGAGTATCGAATTCGCATAATCTCAAATGACTAGACTGGAACTCAGACCAATAATTATGTAGAGTTTGCAGTCGTTTCTTGATATTGGATGGAGTCCTACGTTCTTCCGAATCTTTCTTGAAGTTCCTTAATAGCTGCTCCATAGCTTGCATGATTTGATCATGATTTGCTTAGATGTTTTCCATTGTGGAACTCATGATTGATATGTTTCTTGATTGATATGCCTGACCGCTAGTCAACAGGAAGTGCTATTGCGAACTCTCCGCGATATTAGCGCCTTCTCAATCGAACCGGTTAGACCCGCTTGTGGGAAGCCAGCTGAACCGAAGCGCAACCACGGAAAAAAGAGCAAAGCACCCTCTGTGATTATGGACCCATCAGTCGATGGCTTGATGATGTTGGTAGACCGTTGACCGTCGTCCACAGGTCGTGTTTACAGGAACAAGCACTATTTTGTTCGCAACGTGATTGGATCTCGCTAATCCGAAGGCTCGAAGGACCATTAAGATGTATGGGACCTTACATCTTGAGTTGATTCTGATTGATACACTGATTACTGATTTATTGATAAAAGTATGATTTCATGATGGATGAGTGCACGCGGTATGAATGCTATCATGTACTACTTCGGCCAGCCCAGCGCAGGTAAAATGCTGACATATTGATATGAAAACTGCACTGTGCTTGCACTGTACACAAATATTAAATTAAATTAAAATAAGTCGTGGCTGCTAAGAAATGACCAGTCCCCAATGACGGCGCCCTTTCATAAACATGATGCAAGGATCAGCACCATTCAGCTCAACCATTTTGAAGGGAACTTAATGATCCAACACACACGCCACCACCAGCGAGACATTAGAGTGAGCATAACATACTCTCAGCCGCCAAGGCACATTCAAGTCAATGAAAGAAAAACCTAGTAAATGGTAGCTTTATAGTAGGTAAATCGTACTCACACATGTGGTATGCAATTATACAATACTAAAAGACTGAATTTATACAATGCAAATATAGTTTTTACAATATTTAACAGCTCCAACAGTAGTTTCAAATGCTAATCAATTAGTGTATGCGCCTTAGTGGAGCAGGACCAGCACTGAGCCAAGCATTTTTATCAGCAATGTATTCCCCCAATGTAATATGCTTGGTTGCATAGTGTGCGTTTTATACAAGATTTATATTTCGTTTCATTCAGTTGAAGTTTCGTTTCTTTACTCAGTGATGTCACGTTACTGTTAACTGTGTTTAACACGTTGATAATTAATGATGAGAACTAACATGTTCAATATCGTATGACGATAGATTTGCTGCCCAGACGCACCATAACAACTATTTAATTTTAATGTTCCAGGACGTTTCCCGCTACCAATCTTCTATTCCACGCTTGGTCACATTATCAGGCCGACAAGAGTCTGCCATCACTAAAATATTTGAGAACCTCAATTGCAAACCCATCGATGCTGAAGAATTGGCACTGTTGCACAACATCCATGCAAACAACATCTCTGGACATTTAGGCAGGGGATATGCAATACTAGGTATGGACAACTTGATAATTAAAATAGTAACTATCATCATTATTCGAAACTCGTTGCGGAACATAGGTCAACCTATTCATTGTAACAAGGACCGGTACTGTACTTCTTGCGTCCAGTGGATTCCCGTGACTTCCACCAGGTTATCGGTCTATCTTGTAGGAAGCCTACCCACGCTGTGCCTTCCGAGATTCGGTCACCACTTCAGAACTTATTGACCCTATCAACTGTCTATTTAGCAACAATTACATTATAATACATCCTAACCTAGGTCAATATATCTAATAATACAATGTTTTGTTTTCTTATGTTGCCAGACACGGATGTGAACCAAAAAACTGTGAGCTTGTGTGAGAAGGCTGAGTACTTCGACGACGCCCGGCGGCCGCTGTGGTTCGTGTATAGTGGCATGGGCTCGCAGTGGGTAGGTATGGGCATACAACTCATGCGCATACCAGCCTTCGCTGCTGCTATACAACGGTAATTATAAAACATCAGTAGTTTAAATAAAATAGTTTAAGTAGCACGGGGAATATTAATTCAGTATTTTTTTCTTTCTCTCTTAAATTGTTTAAATATTACATTACTACGATAGGTATTAAACTGAATACTTTATTACAGTTGTCATAAAGTTATGGAACCTGAAGGTCTCGACATTGTGAACATAATAACGTCTACTGACAAAGACATATTCGACAATATCCTACACTCCTTCGTGGGGATCGCTGCTATTCAAATCGGACTTACAGATGTCCTTCATGAACTGGGCTTAAAGCCTGAAGGAATCATAGGTAAGTAAGTCGCTTTAATGTTCAAAGGTTTAATTATTTTGGGTAGTATCGACAGACTGATTCTGTCCAAGCTCATGGAAAATTTACTGCGTTTATGGGTTTGCTATTTGAAAGTATTGCCTTTATTTTCTTTTCGTTATATTTTAGGGAGGCTTGTGTCTTGCAGTGGAACACCCAACTGGCGATTGTCCTTAGTGCATTTTGCAGCATAGAGCTGGCTGCTAAAACGCCGGGGACTCGAACCCCGACGTGAGGTAGTTAAAAACAAACACTCACGAAGCACAAATACCTAAAATTTCTTGATATATTAAAAACAATCCGAAAATATATAATAAAAGAAAATAGGCACAAAAAAATGAGATTGAGTCGTTGGGATTTTAAGGTTAAATTACTAACAAAAAATAATCACAATTCGATTTTGAGAGACAAATCTTAAGAGGATGTTACCAAATATACAGTTCTTAAAATGTGTTCCGACGAATTTAAATTCGATTGCAATCGTATGTAATTCGTGTCACTCTATAAGGTCTTTTACATAAACAAGCAGAAGATTAAGGTTTTTCTTTACATAATTCGTTAAGAAAACTTTTGAAAAAGATTACAAGATCTGATGAATATGAATTTAGGAAATTACTTAAAAGATAGGATTCGTTGATTAAGATCTAAAGAATGTCTCTCGTAGATCTCGTCTATAATCGTCGTCTAGATCGTCTATAATGATGCTGGTGCGTTATAGCGCCAAGCAAAAAAAGACAATTTAACACCTAATCTCCAAGCACCTGGACCTGTGTCGTCGACCCTGCTCATGCAACGGTCCCGTGGCTCTGAGCACGCTCGGACATCAGCAGCCGGCAGATGATGGAAGAAGTAGGCGAACAATAAATGGCTGGGTAAGCCAAAGACCAAAAAAAGGTGGCCTTTCAATCTAAGGAAAAGGAAATCTTCTTAGATTAAAGAACAAGGCACAAGTTAAAAGAATACCGAACCAATGAAGCTATTACTCACCAAAAGAAGAAGAAACGATAAATTCCAGGGAACGTACAGTGGATCAATATATACGCTGAATACTCACATAACGTGATTAAACATTTATCATTTTAAAATCACATTCGAAGAATGTTTTAATTTTATTTTATTTTTTTATTCTTTTTCTCAAATGAAGGGTTCAATTCGAGAATGGTTTAACTGTGAAATCAGCCATTTTGAGAAACTGGTCCTTAAAATATTGGTGACTATTTGTTGATTTGGATAATGAAAATAGTGCCAAAAAAAGGAGTAAACTTTCAAGTGTTTAAAAAAATACTCTTATTATAAAATGCAATACAAAAGTAGTTTTAAAAGATACATATTATTGTAATATCGACCATTTTTCATTTAAACCAACAGTGTTTATCGATATTGATACAGTTCTTGAGTGTAAAAACGGTTTATAACGGAACAAACCGTTTTTACACTCGGAATATATCACCAATTTGGCATTTGCTGTTTAGGTAACTGAACAATAACCTGTTAATATATTTAAAGAATTGCACAATTGCAGGCTTGTTTTCTTAGTAATTATATAAAAAAATGAAATTAATTATTATAATTAAATCAAATTAAAAAAAAAAATATTTTGGCACTAGCACACTTATGAATTTAATATGGTTTCATAGAAAAATCTTTTTTCCATGGGAATAAACTTAAGTTGTTTTCTAATATCTTGTTTTTTTTCTTCCGAGATCTCACCTCGACATCCGGCCAGTCTTTGGATTTCTACACTATCAGGGCTTACGGTAGCTCCTTTTCTCAATAAGTCAACCATTAAAAATGGGGTGTTAGGATCATAGCTCTTTTTATACATATAGCTTCCAAAATTATCTACTCTTATCCATTTTACTTCATCTCTAAAGTCTACTTTATGTCCCAACGTATTTTTCAATCTGTTTATCAGTTTCATTTTTTTCTGAACACCCTCAACGTCATACAGATGTTCTTGCATATCTACCACTACAGATTTCTTCGATGTATTTTTTTTTATTATGCATCTATATTCTTCGGGTGTATAGATTTTTTCGTTTTCTTAACGCTTTTTCTATACGGCCAAAATCCCGATCAGAATCCATGTAGGTATGTCCCACAACTGGGAATTTGTGTTCAATAACATCAAAATATTTTTTAAGGACCATATACTGATACTGGCATATTAAATTAAAATTTTTATTCTGCCCTGAGCAAGAATCCGACCATATAATCAAGTGTTTCATTGCGTTGTTTTCACATGTAGTTTTTAAATACATAGCCAAATAATGTAAAGCGCAAGATACTTCAAAGCTTCCTTTTTTTGCAACATCTTCAGTCCATGTGCACATCAAAGCATGATTTTTATCTTTACTGACCAGATGTATACCTAGGTTATAAAACCAAATTTGCCGCAAATAAAAAGCATCCCCAACAGGCATCTTAGGTAATGGCATTGTCTGCTGAATGTCAACAGTGCAATAAAGTTTTCCTTCCTCTCTTTTACACTGATTTTTATCAACTTTCATCAGCTCATACGCTTCTTTGTAAGTCTCTTTGTGTACTTGCAAATCATCCTCATGATCTTCATTCTCGCACCTTGAGCAAACGTCGCTCCTTGGTAAGCCAAAAGACAAGTTGAATTCACTACAAAATATATTCCTGTATGTGCATTCCTTTACGCGATACATACTGTCCATACTTTCTGATTCGCATTTCTGGATGTATAGTCGATGCATTTCTCTAATATTCAATAATGGTGAGAGGTACAGTTTATTAGGATTTTCATTTCGAGAGTAATGAGACTCTTCAGCTGGAAAACTCTTTATATGAGTCATTGCATATTCTTTGACTTCAGCCTTTACTTTCTTGGGTCGGTTATCGTGCTTTCCTCTCATATCTTTTTTAGGAAGTATCTGCCCAGATATGTGTTTTTCTTGAATCACTTGTACTTTTCTCACAGTTATTTGAAAAAGGCTCATAAAAGCTCTCTTACAAATAGTTTGTTCTACATTATTGCTTTTTTTAACATGATATGTAAAGGTCTGTCGTCGTACCTTTTGTGCTGCAACTAAACGTCGTTTTACTGGTACTGGTTTCATGCTTTTAAATAATATTGCATTCTTTGCATTAATGGGCAATAAATAGTATTCGTCTAACAAACGCTGACGCTCTTCTTCACAAAAATACGATGAACAACCCAACCTACACTTGTTGGAGCACAGAGTACCGTGACAAATTGTTTTTTCAGCAATGACTTTTCCTTTTACTGTTACATATTCTTTGCCTGTAGCCCTAGCATTCTTCATTTTCTCAAATTTCCATTCACTTTTATTCAGTTTTCTTTTTCTTGAAATCTTTTTCTCTTTTCTGGACATTTGCTCACTTTGGTTATCTTCGACAGCTACTGGTAATTCGTTTTCAGCATCAGCTGGCATTAACATTTCGCATCTTTCGTTTGCCTCTGAATCGTTTAGTATGCCAACGACATCTCGAATCAAGTTAACATTTCCTTCAATTTGATAATCGATATACTCAATACGTAGTTCAGGTATGTTATTTAAAACTTGTATAGTTTTACTCTTTGTATAATCATCTGCAAATAAAAAACATTTCATGAAAAAAGGTAGTTCCAACAAGTCATCCTCAAAATAGTAACAGTAATCTACACTAATATTATAAAGAGGAAAGATTTGTATTTTTGTGTGTGTCTATGTTTGAAATGAATAAACTCAAAAACCACTGCGCCGATTTCAAAAATTCTTTCACCATTAGAAAGCTACATTCACCCTGAGTAACATAGGCATAACATCACGCTATGACCCACGGGAACGGAGCAACCAAAAACCTAACTTAACGCGGGTGAAACCGCGGGGAACAGCTAGTTTAAAATAAAGTCATACCGTCAGCAGGTTCAATTATTATATCACCATAATGGTTTTTTTCAGATATTACTTCTACTAAATTTTCTCCCTCATCTACAGTGTAACTTGATTTTTCATATGGGCCAATAAGTTCACTAAGTTGTATTAACTCCGGCGATGATACTTCAATATTTTTTTCTGCAAACTCAATTCTTGTATTTTCAATAGAAGGTAAATTGTTCTGTTCCGAGACCTCTAGAGACGGGTCATTCTGCGGCCATTCATACGATAGTGGTTCAATGTTAAAATGACTATGTGTTGATGAAGCCACTGAAAAAAAAAACCAATTAAGTAGGTACAAAAGATATTCAAACTTAAGAAAATACACCACATAACTAATTCCCACTTATTTGAAACCTGAGTGCCAAACTATCTCCTGCTTAGTTGGACCCAGAAAATATCCGAACATGATATTATCTGGTTTGATTTGGAAAGGTAATTAGAAAATTAACCCGCCAAAAATATGAGTAATGTTAGATACCTACTTACTTTCTTCGCCAGTGAAGCCACTATTTCGATTGTTGCACAATCCAACTAGTTCACGGCCACGTTTTAATTGGTTTCTTGACATCTCTTAATTAAGTCACAACACTTTTTACATTAAAACAATATTATTCACAGTAAAAAACCTGCTAGTGCACTCAAACTCAATCATTACATTACGCACGACCAACGTTGTTGACAAGCGTTTACTAAACAAAATAACATCAAGCGCGCGACTGTCGCATTCACTCTACAAGAAATATAATGTAACCTGTCTCTTTTTCTCCTGGGAAAGAGACACATAATCGCGCGCATTTTGGCGCGAGCGGTCTGCTTAGTACAAAAAGGGTTTATTATCGCTTATAACCAGAAATTTGCATGGTTTGTGTATAAAAAGTTAATGCAAGAATGATTTAAATTACCTTAATCCCGTATTCAAAAACTTTATTTAGGTCAATTATTGTCTTTAAGAAGATAAAAACGGCTTTTAGTTCAATAATCCATTTCTGTATTAGAACAAAGTAGAATTATGTATATTTCATGGAGTTGTCGAATAATAAATCTTTTTTGCACTAGCGATCTCAACTTTTATAGCAATTAAACCGTTTTTAAACTGAATATCTCGAGATTTAAGCCGAAATTTGCTATTTTGTGAATGTCATAATGTAGATAATTTTGCACTGAATCTAACGGTACCTCTATCTCATTTTGTGGAAAAATGACAGTTAAACCGTTATCGAATTGAACCCTTCAAATGTCATACAGACTGGTTAAGTAATAATTTTCAATTTTCAAATGTAATGGTTAATATGGTGATTTCATTTATTAATAAAAATGACTGATATTCACGAAATTATGAATCATCTGGATTCGTATGGGTCAAATGAATTTTATAACTGCCCGCCAGACAAATGCCCTCAACTATTAAGTAACCATAAAGAATTAATTAAAATACTGCATTTTAATATACGTAGCATTAATAAAAAAAATCAGTAACGTCCTAGTATTATTAGCCACTTTGCAAACTAGGTGTGACGTTATAATTTTCTCAGAGTGTTGGTTAAGTAAAACTTCTTCTATTCCGCAACTTCAAGGATATTCGGTTTATTCTACAAAAAACACTATTAACCAAAATGATGGCTTAGTGATCTACTTACGCTCGGATTTGCAACATAATGTGATGGAGCCTCAATTTATGGAAGCAAACTGTCTTGTTTGTAAACTTAATCCCGATACAGTCATTGTAGCAGTGTACCGACCACCATCCTTTAGACATACAGATAAGTTTTGAAATAGTCTAAATAACACATTAGCTTCAGTGTCTACGTATAAAAATATGTTTTTGGTGGGTGACATTAACATAAATATAAGCCCAAATAATAATGATCCACATTACAGTGAATATATGAATTTGACTGCATCACATGGACTGCTACCGGCGTATACATTTCCCACTAGGGAAAACAACTGTTTGGATCATACTATGATAAAATTAAGAAGCTCAATAATCTCTTTTATATTGGATACCCACATTACCGACCACGCACCAATTTTAATCTGCTTAAAAAATAACCAGAGTCCACAAAAATGTCCCAAATTAGTCACAAAAATTGATCACTGTAAAGTAGCCTTAGAAATATCCAATACAAATTTTAGTCCTGTTATATTGACCGATGATCTGAATGAGGCTACTGATCTTCTTATAAATTCACTTATCTCAATTGTACAAAAAAACACTAAAATCAGTCTTGTGCCCTCTAGGATGGAAATAATTAAGCCTTGGATCACTCAGGGGCTACTCAGATGCATTCGAAACAGGGATAGTATGCATAGGAAACATAAAAAATCACCAGATAATTACACTTTGAAAATCACATACCTACGTTATCGTAATTTTTGTAACAAACTGTTAAATAGTCTCAAAAATAATTATGAGAAAAATGAATTTCTTAAAGCAAAAAATTATCCCAAAGCGACCTGGAAAGTAATAAATGACATTTTAAATAAACAATTTTCTAAATCTCCCCCACAGACCTCTTGACCCTTTCTGGTCTTGATGAAAAATCCTCAATAAATGAGGTCAATACTTTCTTCGCAAGTGTTGGCAAAAATCTTGCAGACAGACACATAAATACGTGTTTTAAGTATGTTCCATTTCTCCGGGATGATTCACGGCCGAACTCTCTCGCGCTTCTTACCACGGATTTCGATGAAGTTGAGAGAATCATAATGAGTCTTCGTACTGATTCCGCTGCAGGTTGGGATGGAATTCCAACCAAAATGATAAAGGTGAACCGCCAATTCCTCGTACCCCCTATCACACACATATGTGATCTATGTATCTTTAAGGGAGTATTTCCGAGGTCATTAAAGAAAGCGATAGTGCATCCTGTCCACAAGGGAGGAGACAGAGGCAGTGCCAATAATTACAGACCAATATCTGTCCTTTTGGCACTATCAAAAATTTTGGAAAAGATCCTAAACAATCGCCTAGTCAACTTTATGGAAGCACATGGCATTTTATCAACTAATCAACTCGGTTTTCGTAGAAACAAATCCTGCGAGGACGGTGTTGTTGCGTTTGTTGATAGTGCTGTATGGGTACTTGATATGAGGTCTAAATGTCTGGGCGTTTTCTTAGACTTATCTAAGGCATTTGACACTGTCTCTGTCCCTATCCTTTTGTCTAAATTAGAGAGGATAGGAGTGAGGGGTCCCCAGCGCTAGCAATATTTAAGAGCTACCTCTCTGAGAGGACTAAATGTGTCAAAATTGGCTCATACGTCAGTGACGAACACTTGTTGTCTTTTGGAGTTGCTCAAGGCTCAATTTTGGGCCCTACCCTCTTCTTGATACATGTAAACAGCCTCTGTAACCTATCCATCCCATACTGTAGCATATATACTTATGCGGACGACACAGCTTTGCTTGTACATGGTCTAGACTGGAAAGAAGTCCAGGAGCGAGCGGAGTTTGCGAAGGGCATCGTGATGTCTTGGTTAGGAGCTAATACTCTTACATTAAATGTCGAAAAAACAAAATATATCGCGTTCTCAATCAAATCATGTATGCAGCCGGATGACTCGTTTGCTGTCAGAGCCCATACCTGTAATGAACAATTAGACCAATGTCTCTGCCCTCCCCTAGTCAGAACAACACAAGTCAGGTACCTCGGTATTATGATAGATAACCTGATGTCCTGGAAGGTGCAAATTGATGGAACATCTGGCAGAGTGAGGAAACTCATAGCTATTTTCAAGAGTCTGCGCTATAGTGCAGACATAGGTTCACTTTGGATGGTTTACTTTTCGCTCTGCCAGTCAGTACTCTCATTTGGGATAACGACTTGGGGAGGTGCTTCAAAAACAACTTTTCTTAAACTTGAAAGAGCGCAACGAGCTGTTCTTAAAGTCTTGACTTTTCTTTGTGCTCAATACCATCTTGCGCAGACATGGTTCTCTGAAATGCAATACTGGTCATCTGGTAAGTAAAAGATCAAAATAAGTCTGTCCTGTAGAACGTTACAAAACTAAATTGGCTGAAAGACACTTTCGAGTATTGGGTAATCGAATTTATAATGCAGTTAACAAACAATGCAATATTTATGGCGTGAATAAATTTGAATGTAACAAGAAAGTGAGTCAATGGCTCACGACTCTTAAACTACGAGGAAATTGAAAAGTTACTTGGAAAACTTTTTTAACAGTTCCTGCTTTTTCAGACAACTCAAAAATAACCACACACACACACGACCCATACACATTACACGTACACACGACACGTACACTTACCAAATTCACATATAGAGAGGCTATACATTTTAGTCATTTTATTTTTTATTTAATAGATTAATTGTTAGTTTCTTTATCTTATTTACTTTAACTTTATTTTCTTTTTGTACTCAACGACAGCTACTTACGCAATGTAACTCCGTACTAGTTTGTATAGATTGAAATGTAATAATAGAGAGAGCCCTGGCACCCATAACACAAGTTTAATCTTAGCTTGGGTGCCAGTGGAGATAGTCAGTGATTTATGCAATTTTAAAACAATAGTGTCATTGTATTAACCTATTGCCTTTATGCTAATTGTAAAATTGGAAATAAAGTTATTATTATTATTATTATTTAATATTAATAAGCAGCAATTAGATTATTTTCATTGAAATTCTGGCGACAGAAAAAAGCATTCAATTAGTTTTCTTGACAAGATTGTACAGAAAGATTGTCAACTTTTTAAAATGAAAAAAATAAAGAAAAATATAAAGCAAACCGATTGACACGTAAAAAGGATTTAATCGATTAGTGAACAAAAAGTATTTAATTGCAGGAATTATACTGCAATTTGCATAGTGCATACAGGTATAATCATCGGTCGGTGTCTCATGTTATTAAGTGTGTAACGGGCCTCTACTAGTTGGCTTCTGTCCCTCGTGCGCCTTTTAAAGGTCCAGGACCCCGGGGTCCCATGATATGTCAAGGACATAAAAAAAAAATAGTACTCCTCGATACGGCTCGCAATAGGGAGGAGGTTCCTGTCTCTGGAGCCCAAACCATCGGTGGCTTGGACCCTGCTTCTGACAGCGGCAGACCATTACTTTTAAACATTTTTATGTTCAAATATTTAATAATGTATATACTTTATATGTTTGTACAATGAGTAAAGGATTTTTTTTTGGCATATAAGTGGATCATACTTATTTATCTCTATTTGATGGATGGTTGCATTAATTCTTACAGGACACAGTGTTGGTGAGCTGGCATGCGCATACGCCGACGGGTGTTTAACAGCGGAACAAGTGATTATGTGTGCTTGCCAACGTGGACGTGTATCACTGGAGACTCCTATCATACATGGTTTAATGGCTGCTGTCGGTCTGGGATATGAAGAAGTAAATCTAATCATTCTTTATTGTTTCATTTAACTACCCTATTACTGAACATAGCCATCTGCCTGCCTATAAGAGGTATATTTTTAACTCGCTAAGACTCCGTGTTACTATAATAACCTTTATTTTGAGTTTCATGGCATATAATCGTATCCATAAACAACCCAAGGTTAGTAACAAGAAACCATGAAACAAAATCCTTTTTTTTCATATGTTCGAAACTCTAAGTCCTGTCTCATCATTTCGGTAAATATCTTCAAATATAGTTATCGAAGATTTGTCCGCCTGAGATCGACGTAGCGTGTCATAACGGGTTTGACTCCAGCACCATCTCAGGACCGGCTGGCGTCATGAAGATGTTCGTCGCTCAGCTCATGGCGAAAGGCGTATTCGCGAAGGAGGTGCCGTGTTCCAACATACCGTATCATTCGCGATACATCTCAAGTGCAGGTATGAGGTTTTGTCATATTTAGCCTTTTGAACGCTTCGAAAGCCTAGACATCTAATGGAAAACCTGGCCCGGGTGCCTACGTCGTCAATAGCCGTCAAAAAGTAGGTCATCATCAACGTTAACTGCCTAGCCTTTTCCAATTATGTTGAGGTCGACTTCCATCAAAAAGAGGTCACGGAATAAAAATAATTAATCATAACTTGCGACCTATATAGGCCATAACGACGCGTTTAACCGATGGCGTTCGAAAAGAAATGTAATTAGCACATAATATTATGGAAGATTAAATGCCAAACTCTTTTCAGGTCCTCAACTTTTAGAGTTATTGAAAGAAGTAATAAAGAATCCGAAACCCCGCAGTGAGCGTTGGCTATCGACTTCTATTCCGCAGAGCGAATGGAACGAAGATTTAGCTAAAACTTGTTCAGCAGAATATCAAACTAACAACCTACTGGTGAGTAGCGGTCGTTTTTTGTTTATTGTTTCAATCATATTTTCATTCAAGAAGACAAGGCATCAAAGTCACAGTACACTAAATACTCTCAAAACAAAACGTGCCCAAAAAATTCCCACGCTGAATGACATTGCTAGACTGCCAATGAACGTGCTAGCTACGTTCTGATCCCCCGTGGCATTTCAGAGAATAAGTTACAGCTATGGCCACTATTACGGCAAAAATGATAATGATATCCACTCAGATTTGTTAAAGTTGTAATGACAATCATATCATTTGGTTTAACGTTACGGTTACCACGATAATTGTCAATCTGCGAACACTGTTTGACTTTAACAACTGTGTCGATTGCTGCGTTGGATGGCGCCGTGGTGGTCGGTGTCAGGAGATACAATCTTCATCTCAATTTATGACCGAAAAAAACTTCAGCGGGTGATCTGTTTGTGGTCGAATGTTTGGAATTCCTATAACTAAGCAAGAATTCTGATATTTTAATATTTAAATCTCTTAAACATGAACCTGATAACAAGTATGATTTTATTGCTTTTTTTATACTCTTTACGTAACTCTCCGCTTGTCCATTGCTAGCCGGATTGTATGTTGGTGAAGTTAAATGAGTAATATTATTCCGAGTACAGAATTGTTTAAATTCATGCGATACAAATGAAGTGCCGTTATCTGAGCAAATCGTATGAAATAAACCAAATCGTGACATTACTTCGCATAGTTTTTCTATTATTACTACTCGCGAAGTACTACCCGATGAAACATCAAATACTTCCACCCATTTTGAATACGCGTCGACTATAATTAACAATGTTTTGCCGCTAATCGGACCTAAAAAATCTATATGTACACGATGCCACGGCTGCGCAGGGAAAGGCCATGGTGTGAGGGGGGTGCGCGGGGGCGCGGCGCGCTGCGATGCACACACTGCGCACGCGCCGATGTGCTGCTCAATGGCGACAGACATACCCGGTCACCAAAATCTATTGCGTGTCGCTTGTTTGACTTTTGTGTTGCATAGGTGACCTGAGTGTAACTCGTTTAACACTTTGTATCGCAGACTTCTAGGAATCACTAACCTGTGACCCCTCATTAGACAACGATTTTCAACCGATAATTCCAAACGGTGGCTATAATAATCCTTAATTATAGTTTCTGTAATGTTATTTGGCCAACCATTTGTCACACAGTCGATCACGGTTGTTATAACCTTATCTAGCTTAATTGCATCCTTGATATCCGTAAGCGACAAAAACCTTTCACCTTCGTAAACAAAACGCACATAACTAGATTTATCGACTAATGACTCATCGTGTACCGAGTGTGTGTCGGTCGTTTTTAAATCTTCTGCTACCGATCGACTTAGAAAATCTGCATAATTATGAACACTGCTTACATATTCTATATTGTAGTTGTATGCGGACAGAAAAATAGCATAACGCTGTAAACGATTAGCTGATATCTCGGGAATGCCCTTTTCCGGATTAAAAATTGTAACTAAAGGTTTATGGTCAGTTCTTAAAATGAAAGGTTTGATTCGACCATATAAGTATTGATGGAATTTTCTTATTCCAAATATTATACCAGTAGCTTCTTTTTGGATTTGGCTGTAGCGTTTTTCTGCAGCACTAAGTGAACGGGACATATACGAGATACGTTTTTCTATACCACCTTCGACCTGTGACAAAACGACGCCTAGCCCGCTCGGTGACGCATCGACCGTTAAAATTAACAAAGCTTCCGGTTTAAATGCGCTAAGGTGGTTTCAGAAACTAATTCGCGCTTAATGAAAGATACTGCTTCGTCGTGTTTCTTGGTCCATGACCAAGGCTCATTTTTTTTTTTAGCAAATCCTGCAATTGACTTAATATTGATGAAGCATTTTTAATAAAATTTCGGTAATAGTTCACCATACCTAAGAATGATTTTAATTCTGATGTATTGGTAGGTATTTGACTTTGCAGTATAGTTTAAATTTTTTCCGGTGATTTATGTATACCATTACGGTCAATGACAAACCCCAGGTAAGGAACGGATTCTTGGAAGAATGTGCATTTTTCTATGTTTAAAACTAGGCCCGCTTCCTGTAACCTACGGAAATTTCATTCAACCTACTCATCATCTGATCTTTGTCCGCCCCGCACACTAAAATATCATCGAGAAATAAAAGAGTACCATCTAGTCCTGATAGAAGCGCCTCCATGTTACGCTGAAAAATGGCTGGCGCACTAGCCAGACCAAAAACTAAGCGAGTAAACTTATATAACCCTTTATGTGTGTTTATGCAAGTGAGCATTTGTGACTTCTCATTAAGACATAACTGATTATATGCATGTGTAAGGTCTAATTTACTAAAATACTTACCGCCATGTAGTTTATTAGTAAACAGCTCGTCATACCTAGGTAACGGATATTTATCGACAAGTAACTGCTTATTGATAGTCACGGAGTAGTCGGCACAGAGGCGAATAGAACCATCTCGGTTTAAAACAGGCACTACTGGACTTGCATACTCCGCGTATTTCAATGGTACTAACACACCTAAACCAACGAGACGGTTAAGTTCTTTTTCAACGCTTTCCCGTAGAGCAAAAGGTAATGGTCTAGCTTTAAAAAAAAACGGATTTGCGTCTGGTTTTAATGGTGAATCTACCTTGACGCCTTTAAAACAACCTAATTTACTTCCGAACAACTGGGGGTATTTAGAAGAATTACCTGATAAAAAATCATTGCAGTTATTCACAGAACATATGTGTAAGTTAAAACGGGAAAAAACATATGATCTGCCTAACAAGGGTGGCCCTCCATTCGGTACAACATATACTCCTATTAAGAATGATTTGTTGTTATAAGTGAACATGAGTTTTATTTTACCTACAATGTGTAACTTATCGCCGTTGTAACTATGCAAAATAACATCACTGGCTTCCAATTTTATATTTACAAAGTATTTAAGATAAATTTGCTCAGAAATAACGGTAACTGGTGACCCCGTATCTATTTCAAAAGTTAGCTTGATTTCATTCACACAAACAGATTCCCGCATCGGTTCACCGCGAATGGTGCGGATATTATAATACACATGCTTACCATCATCGTCTTCATCCCCACAGCACTCGACATAATGCAGTTTATTTACGATTTGTTTACACATTCGCTTATGATGACCTTGAACGCCGCACTTTTTGCACTTATACCGCACAAACCGACACGTTGATGCCTGATGGCCTGCGTAGCCGTAGGCTGTGCAGCTGCTGCCGCCGCCTCCACCGTCTCGAATGCGCTCGCCGCTAGCTGTGAGTGCTGCTGTCCCATGGCCACGCCGCTGCGCGCTTCGGCCGCGTGCTGTGCCAAGCTGTGTTGCCGTATCACTTGAAGTGTTGTAGCTATGTCCGCTTGCCGAATTGTTTCTTGTGCCCCCATTCGTGCACTGCGTACACCTTCAGCTATTTCCAATGCTTTGCTAAGCGTCAACTCCGACATCGCCTTGGTAAATAATTTAACTCTCTCTGGTCCTGTTGCCATGCCCAGCACAAATCGGTCGCGAAGTTGCTCATCAAGAATTGACGCCACGAACCCGCAGTGTAACGCCAAACCACGTACTCGTGCCGCCCACTCTGGCAATCCTTCGTCGACATGTTGCGTGGCACTGTGGAATTTGTATTTTTCCGCGAACGTACACTTCTTTAGCTTGAAATGTCCATCCGATAAAGCAACTACTTCATCATAGCCCAAGATACCGACCTGCCGCGGTAAAGCTAAATCACGAATCAATTTGTAACTTGATTCCGAGCAGTTGCTTAGCAGAATAGCTCGACGTTTAGCACCGGCTTTATTCACATCTACCCCAATTTCGTTTGCAAGAAACCACTGTTTCGTGTCGTTCTTTGTACAATTGCCATTCTTGTTGTTCATGGTTAAACACTGTTAATGAGCCGACCGAAACTGTAGCAGATACTTTTGCCATATTACTATTACGATATTACGCGTAAATTGTACTTTGTCCTCGTCGCCAACTGTTATAACCGAAGGATGGGGGTGGTGATGAATAATGCAACCGATACGTACAAGCTCATATATTGGACTGACGCAGCAGTCATTAACTTAAACTAAGTTACTAGTATACCCTACTTATTTATTAATTAGGTATAAGTAGGTACCCACATAACAAGTTTTTATTATTATTTTAATAATTATTTTACACAGATTCTTTTTTATTGATTTTTTCTGTGAATTTGAGAACCTTGAACAAAGATTTACTTATTGTGCCCACGATTAGGGTCCAAAAAAGTAGTAATTCATTTAAGTGCCAAAGTAAACGTTTTCACAACAAACTCCCAAGTATTGTTACAGAACTGAGCCTCAATAAATTTAACTCATTTATTAAACAGAAACTCTGTCAAAAAGGTTTCTATAAAATTAAAGATTACTTGGATGAGAAAAAGGCTTGGGATTAATTGAGCTACTTAAATGTACCCCCAAGCAACAATCCATTTTATACTGTGAATAAGTGTTTTAGTATTAATAATGTAATTTTTATTGATTTACATGACGTATAGGATATTTTTGATGACATGTAAAGAGAAAAAACGTGTGTGAATGTAAGTAGCATGCAGGCTAGACTGAATACATGATTTTTATTTTAATATTGTGAATGTGAAGACTATGTGGGTCATTGTATTTTTTTTTTCCTCTCTGCTAGCTTTAATCATAGTCTGGCAGTTTGAGTAATTTATGCGGCCTACCCAAATGTCCTTTCTTTGGTATTGTTCATCGAATCGTTGAGCTCCTTAAGTTCTGAGTTGAGCTGCACGGTTACTGACAAATGCGTGTACTGATTGGACAGGTCCACTCAATCTGTGTGGTTTTTCCTCAAAAGACCATTTCATACACAAATCTTCATGGTCTTCACATGATCTTACCAAGATTATATCTGGACTTTAAAAGAGACCGTGACCTCTTAGTTTGTTTCGGCCTTTCTTCTCAGAGTAGTCAGATAGGAAACGCCGACCTCATCTAGTTTTTAAAATATGATTGACGTGTTTGTACAAACCTATTTACAGAAATAAAATCATTTATCATTTATCTTGTAGGCCATAGACTCATAGATGTTTCGATTTGTTGGCAAAAGATTAACCGAGAAGTATATTGGCGACTCTTATAAATAGAAAACGATTAATTTGAACTGTGCACCTATTTTCAGACGCTTCATAAGTACCCATGTAGGTTTATGTGAAATAAAATTTGTTAAATTTAAAAAAGTCCAATCCTAGCCCTCCCCCCCCCCCCCCCTACATAATTCCCCTTGACAATATTTTTATAACGCTTTTTGTTTCTGCTCTGACCTAAAAACTAGAATAATTGTAGCGTCAAAATTGGTTTGAGTTGGTTGTATGTCGCAGAGCCCTGTGTTGTTCGAGGAGACGCTGCGGCTGATACCTAGCAATGCTGTGCTGGTGGAGGTGGCGCCGCACGGCCTACTGCAGACCATCCTCAAGCGATCCATGCCGGCGGAAAGTCGGCATGTTTCGCTCACCAGGCGCGGACATCCTGACAACGCGCTTTTCTTTCTCATAGCGGTTGGCGAGTAAGTACCTACTTAGAAATTCTTTAATGTTTACATTTTCGGTATGTATAATGCCGACAGTCGAGTTTATTACGGGCTAGGATAATAAAGCGACAAAAGAACGTACACAGCTGCGCAGTTTTTACTCATTTTGGCAACTTAAAAAGTTTTTATTATTATTGAATTATTGCCGTTATTAAGTGGGCGTAATGCTATATAGAGTGTATCATTGTATGGAAGACAAGTTAAACCAACCAAAGGCGAGTGATTTTGAAGCTTTAGGGAGTTTGTCGTTAAATTACACTGTAATTATGATTGCCGTGTAAACGTGTTTGTACAAACCTACTTACAGAAATAAAATAAAATCATTTCTATATTTAAAAGAATACTGTACAAAGGCGGATTTAATGCCTGAGGCATGAGGGTCAACCATCATTTAACAACATTTGTAAGTGGGGAATAAGTGGCCCTACCAACATCTGAAGAGCTAAAGTCAACCTCACCTGTCCGCGGTACACCCTGCTGAATTTACCAACGAGGCTCTGACGAATCGCCACTTATAAGGTTTTATAACCAACTTTTCCTCGTTTGTGGCCCGTGCGGTTTCGGGATAGAATAGATCCAACCCATTTCATCCCGTGGGTGTCGTAAAAGGCGACGAAGGGAACAGCTGGGCCATTCTATTGTTTTCCTCTGTGTGGTACTAACAACACACACCCAAGCTAAGATTGCCGTGCCGAGAGCTGCATGGTTAGGGGGGAGCCTAGTCGCAAGTGTGCCTGTTGTCTGGGATCGGGCGCCCCCAGGCACTAACAAGCCTTATCTCTACATGCGGGACTCTGTAGAGTGTCGACAGATTTTGTCATCTGCTTTTCGTGGGAACTAAATGAGTATTTCAATTAATAATAATCAACTCGGAGGCGGCGGTGATGTTCGCCACGTCAATTGTTTCCACGGGGCGAAAAGCGAGCGGCAGAATGTCGCTTAGCTACGCTGAACGTGCAGGGAGGTACAAAAGATAAGATGATTGAGTTGTGTGAGATGGTGAAGGATAAAAGGATAGATGTGCTTCGTGTGAATGAGACGAAAAGAAAGGGAGTGGACATATCTAAACACGGTTCTCTGACCGCTATCTGGTCTGGTGTTCAAGAGACACATAGGGCCCGTCAGGGTGTGCGGGTGGTCCTCTCCGAGCGGATGATGAAATGTGTGACAGATTATGTTTGTGTGAGTCCTAGGATTCTATGGGTAAGAACAAAAGTGGGCCTAAACCCTATCTTTATTTTGTGCGTTTATGCACCTGATATGGGAAGTTCGCCTTCGGAGAGGGATGAATTTCGGGGCAGTTTAAGGGATTTAGTGAATGGATGTAGGTCAAACGAGAAGATTGTTATGCTTGGAAACTTTAATGGTTGGGTTGGTGTGAAGAGGAATGGGTATGAAAAAGTATTAGGTGCGTATGGGGATGATAGAGTGAATGACAATGGGATGAGTTTACTAGATATATGTGTACAGAAGAATTTGTCTGTTATGAACACTACATATGTTTAATCATAGAAAGTTTCACAGGTATACGTGGGAAAGGCAAGACAGCAGAAGTATGATCGACTTTGTGATTGTGGATGAAAGATTAAAGTGTAAAGTTACAGATACTAGAGCATATCGGGGAGTTAATGTAGGGACTGAACATTGTCTGGTTATGTGTCGGATAGATGGTCTGTTCAGGCATTGGCGTCATCGAGTTCGAGTTCCTGTGACTGCTCTAGAAAGAATAAAAGTAGAAAGACTGCAAGAATTAAAGGTAAAAGAGGAATATAAGATGGAAGTAAAAATGAAGACGAATAAAATATTTGATAATACGAATGACTACAGCCTAGAAGAAGTATGGGATATAGCAAGAAATTGTATGGTGCAAGTAGCCACAAAAGTATGTGGTCTGGCGCTGAGAAAAGGTGGTAGTAGAACGAATGATTCTTGGGTAGATGGTGAAGTTAAAGAGGTTGTGAGGAAGAAAAAAGAGGCCTGGCTTAATGTGTTACCCTGTAAGGCCCAAAATAGAATGAATCAGGCAACGAATGTGACAGATGATTTGGAAAAAGTGAAAACGAAAGTGAAAGAGATAGTGAAAATTAAAAAGGATGAAAAAGAAGAAAAGTATAACAGGAAGTTCTCTGATAACTTCAGGGCCAATGTTAAGCTGTTCTGGAAACAGGTAAGATTGGCTCGCGGAGTGACAGTAACATCGAGTATGAATGTTATAAGAGCAGAAGATGGATGTTTATTAAGCGAAGAATGTAAGGTCTTGGAACGCTGGAAGGGATATTTTGAAAGTTTATCGTTTAAGTTTATGTTTAATCAGTTGCAGTGGATCATATATTTTTAGGCATTATAAATTTGCGTTTAATTCATGTAGTCCCTTAAAACGGTTTAGGAATTAATATGTAATTTTTTAAGGACTACCTGCAGTCGGTATCGTTTCTCATTCTTTCTTTATTCTTGGTTGGTTGTTGAAATGGGCCAATGAATACAAAATAAAACAACCGACTTCCGAAATTAAAGTAATTTTTCACTGTGTAATGTTTTTTTTAGGAAGTTGGTTGTTTTTTTCCCCTTTTTAGTTGTGGTACCTACGCCACACAAATTCGTATACCACAAGTAGTGGTATTGGAAATACCAGTGAAAGTAAGTTATTATAACATCATCAATATGCACTAAGTGGGAAATTTACGTATTATTGAAGCTAATTGAAAAACTACCCAACCAAATTTAATAAAATGTATATGGGACCACCCCTGAGCATACTCTATCTATTAAAAAAGGAAATATCGCGTAACAAACATACGAAAAAAATATATAAAGACGAATTGAGAACCTCCTCCTTTTTGAAGTCGGTTAAAAACAAAAGACGGTCACTTCTATATATATTTTTTTAAGTATAGAAGTGACCGTCTTTTGTTTTTAACCGACTTCTTACTATATAAAAAATATATAAAGACGAATTGAGAACCTCCTCCTTTTTGAAGTCGGTTAAAAACAAAAGACGGTCAGTTGGTGGCTGTAGTTGTTTTTACATATATTTTGTATGAACACTCACAGTCGGCGGCCGACTTTACGCTTTGGTGTGGACGGGGCCTAAAATATCGCATTAGCGATAAGACAGCCCATTGTGACCACTGTTCTTACCATCTTTTTATGAATTACAATAACTGAGTTATTAATTATGTATTGTATTCTTACAGTTTGTACATGCACGGATACACACCAAAGGTGCAAAATTTGTACCCGAAAGTGGAGTTCCCTGTATCTACGGAAACACCTATGCTGTCACATTTAGTCGAATGGAACCACAGCGAAACATGGTAAGTCGACTTATTTCATTAACTTAATATATCTATACAAACAATACCAGCCCGTTATTGTTCTACTAAAAGCAAAGGATTTTTTATTAGTGTTGTGGAAGCAAGAGCATTGATGACCACGCTTGCTAATTAGGTAAAGTCAGGGAAAGTAACGCTAAGCAAATTGACAGCCTACGTCAATGTACCGTGTTACAGCCATTCTATACAGCTGTCAAAGAATAACAATTTTGGTTTGAATAAACCGACAATTGAAGTTGGTGGTCAATTTGCTTATTACTTAATTTCCCTGACTTTACATTCAGGTTGGTGATTTAAGACTTAATTTTATGTAACGAAATCCTCATAGCCAATGTTCAGACAAAAAATTTTAAGTCTTCTGAGAAAGTCATAAAGTACTAGCTAGCCACTCTTGCCACTCATGATGCCGTAACCTCGACGTGTTCGAGGGTATCGAAATTTTTGCAGAAAAGATAGAAAACTAAACTCTCCATCAATGAAAACGTCATGCACTCATATTATGGGGCTACAGAGGGCGGCATACAATCTGACCGCGTACCGTGTTCGGATGCTTTCTCTTCTTCAGGTACTTGAGCCAGCTGTCAATGTTCTGGCAAGAAAAATAAGGCGCTGATGGCGGTCTGGATTCGCAGTTGTCAAACTATTTTGATGACTGCGTAGACCTCACCTATACTCATTGGATTCTGTACTGTGCGAGTGTAGTATGTAGTAGTAGTAGTGTGAGTGTATGTTGTGTAGCTCACGTCAAATTTGATAATTACTCTAGAGCTAAACGACCGAAACCAGCCGTGCCAGCTTGGCAGTGCAGAATTGAGCGCCGTATTGGTGGGGCCATAGCGCTCATCGGCAAACTAATCTGCTTGAGGGAGGGCAATACTCATCCTAGAGTGAATTAGAATTAGATTTTTTTTATTTCTATGAATGTAGTTTTACATAGTATGGTGTTAATGTTTTTTTAGGTTCTATACATTCTACCACAACATATGGTGTACAAATATTCAAATGCCATTCTTAAATAACTAAGTACTTCGGAGACTTCTACAACGCCTTCTCTTGGGCTTTGCCGCAGTCGGGAAAAAAAAGAACCGATGTAAAATTCAAACTCATAATTAAGACTTGAAATGCTGAGAACACGTCAAAGTAAGTGTTAATCCACTTTCATTGGTTTGAGATGATTACTGAGAGGGTACGTATCAAAAGAAGTAGAATTGAATTGTGCTCCCGTAAAAATATTCCTAAAAATATTAAAAGTGCTCAAGAGACTGCAAACAGGACTTAAAAGTGAAAAAGGACACCAAAATAAACCGTATCAGTGATATCAGCGACTTTCGTAGAGTGTAAACTATAAAAACTGATGAACAAATACTAGCGAATCAGTACTAATAAACAGTGATACGAGATGTGAGAAGTTTCCAAACCAGTGTAATAAAAGAAAAGTGAAGTGAACTCGAAGTAAACAAACGTAATAAACATGCAAAATCTCTCAAAATCAATTTGCAACAACAAGATTCGTTTTTTATTTGAAATCAAGTTATAATAACGCCATCTCGTGGCCAATTTGCAAACTGACATGTCATCGACCACATTAAATAATACCATCTAAAAAAAAAAGCGTTGTAATTGTAATGTACTAACCATTTACATTGCAAGTAGCGACATCTATTGTCTAAGAAATAAGACTATTAAAATCAACAGTACGTGATCGGCTTATTTGAATAGCTCATTAACTTAATAGATAGTCTGTTGACTGACACGGCAGACTTTGACTCAAAGAGCTCTGGTTCGAATCTCACCACATGAAATTATTTTTGAAAGGTTACAATATTTAAATAAACCAAAAATGAATTTTCTGGAGAATATTACGTTCCGTCGCACGCGCACCCGCTCGGAACCAGAAGACGATAGTAATATTTCTCAAAATGAAACCGTCAACAGTATGCCTGACATGTCTGAGAACGAAGATTACTCTCAACACGAACCATTAAAAAACAAAATCGAAAAACTGACATCTCAATTAAACAGTGCGCACAAGGAAATTGAATTGCTGTCCTTGGAGAATAACAAATTGAAGAAACTAAACGACGAACTAGATAAAAAAAACGAACTCCTTAAAAGAATTAACAGCCCCACTAAACGAAGAGCTACCCCAAAGAAAACTATACATAGACAAACAAATACAAAGGAGACCCAAACAGATAATTTAATAAATATAAAAATAGTATAACTAATTTGTATCAAGTCTATGTGAAGAATATGATTCAGTGTTGCGTGATTCCCGTTATATAATGTTTGTGATCAAAAATATATATTTTATTACCAGAAAGAACTAAAAATATCAAGTGAAATCTAACAGCTGAATTAGTGAAATTTTCATTAATATTATTATACCACAACATAATAAATAACCTAATGAAGAAATCAGCAAAAAAGTCTAAGGAAATAACATGAACAAGTAAGTGTATTTTTAAATATTACTCCAACAAAATCCGTTGAACCAAATAAAACACGGATACCTTTGCTTGACTCGAAACTGACCTTTGGACCTCAATAAATGACAAGCAAATTTCTCAACCCAATGTTAAACATTGTCATAACTTATTTCGACGAAGAATACTAATGTTCATTTGACGGCAAAATCAACACATTCGACTTGAGCGTCATTAAGTGCCAGTTCGAATCTCAGTGCGACAGTGTCGACTTTTTGTGGATGTTTCACCAGCATTAATTTCTAACAACGGAGACCCATACTTTTCAAACATTCGATTGTATCATTTACCTACATAAACAAAACAAATATGTTACTGACATGGAAGAAATAAATAACGTTACTTTACGGAGACACCAAATTATTAAATCAAGGCCTATGGACTTTCTTGATCAAAGCAATACGAGCCCAATGTCCTGTGATGAATTATTAGGGAGAAGCCTTGATTTATCCACCAACATATGCTCAACTTACATGGCGGAAATGAAGGATGAAATTAAACAATTAAGGTCAAATTTGGAAAGTACACAGAGTGAGATGGAGAATATTATTTAAAAAAATTTAGAACTTAAAAAAAAAAATTGCAAACATGAATCAAGAACTGGGCATTCTCAAACAGATATGTAGAAGCCCGCTAACGACTTGTAGACAAAATATGTCAAGCAGCACTAAGAAAAGTGTACGACGCGACTTACAGACAGTTTTCGGGTATCTCCTCAAAAACTAAACGAAAGCCCATTAATGTCCTTGCAACAATTGAATAAGAAATTGACTACTAGCCAATCTTCAAAACGCACACATATTCGAGAAAATACGTGTGAGGAAAGAAGTACTGCTTCGCAGATGAATACGGAAACTAAGACGCTAAACAACATAGAAAAGGTAATAATAATACTAAAAATAAGTGTAACAAAAGGGCATTTATAATTGGAGGCAGTCAGTGCAGTGGACTATCATTACAATTGACAAAATCTAGGTTTAGTAATCCCTATAACACTTATCAGTTTAACTCTATAGTTAAAACGAATGCGTCCACACAGGAAATTTTAACAAGCGCAAAACTATTTGATATTAAAGCTGACGATAAATTGATAATATCTATTGGACAAAACGGTGATAATACCTTAAAAATTACCACAGAATTATGTTTGTTTTTAAGATCTGTGCCTTGTCCTGTAATTGTATTGGGTGTGAATAAAAACATCTGCTCCAATGACATAAAATTGAATGGAATGTTAGATTTAATTTGCAGTCAGACTAAAGAATGTTATTTTCTCAAAAAATGTTATGATGGGTCATCATTAAGTTATAAAATAAATTCTTTATTAGATCAACTAGAATATAACAAACAGTTTTTACCTTTTTACGAAAGTTCTAATTATTATAACAAAAAAACTGGATTACACTCGAGTGTCAATATTCTTACAACTAAAAACCAAAGCACCCAAACTGGTGATGATATATTGATAGGTGATATAAATAAATCGTCAGACATTACTGAATTATCTCAGGGCAATAAATTGATCCAAGTTGAAAATAAAACATTTTTTCGTAGCTAAAAACCGAAATCGTGTCATTCTCCACCAAAACATTGCAGGGGCTATTAACAAAATTAATGAAATTGAAATTGCCTTTAATTTGCTTCAGGATCAAACATATTTTGTAGATTTTCTATGCCTAAGTGAGACGTTTATTAAATCTGGAGAAGAAGATAATATGACAGACCATTCGTTTAAATTAGTCAGCAGCTATTTTAGGAAAGACCAAAGGCGAGGTGGAGTCTGTATACTAATGAAGCCAGATGTTGAATTTGAAAACGTAGAGTGGTTGAATAGTATCGCGATGAAAAACATTTTGAAATATGCGGTATTAAGATTAAACAATATAATCTGAACTTATTCTGTCTTTATAGAACACCAGATTCTGATATAAATATATTCTTTAGAAAATTACAAATATTATTAGATAAAACACGTAACAAAGACAGATATAAAAATATTCTATGTGGTGACTTTATTCTAAGCGACAGTAAATATAAGAATACATTTATCGATATTTTATATAATTATGACCTAAAAATACACATATAAACCAACTCGGCAAAATTCTTGCATTGACAATATTATAAGTGACATCAAAGAAGCAAAAGGTGAAACACATGAATTAGGACTATCAGATCACAATACCGGACAAACATTATCAATAAAATTAAAAACGGAAAATAATATATTTCAAAAGCATTGGTTTGCATATAAAAGGGACCCGAGGAAAGAAAATATAGAAAAAATTAATTACTATAATAATAGGCTATCATTTTCAGAAGTATACTTGGAAACAGACGTAAATAAAGCCTTTTCATTATTGCACGATGAACTTTGCCTATTTTTAACCGACTTCACAAAAAGGAGGAGGTTCTCAATTCGTCTGTATGTTATTATTTTTTTTATGTGTGTTAGCTCATAACTTTTTTCTGGGTGAACCGATTTGGATGATTCTTTTTTTATTTGATAGCTGGTGCTTCACATGTGGTCCCATTTAAATTTGATCAAGGTTTGATCAGTAGTTTTTGAGTTATTCTTAATACTGCAGATTTTTTCCACTTAGTTTATATGGATGATGTGTTAATAATTTCCTGTCACTGTTATTTACACACCAAGTAGTGGTATACGAATTTGTGTGGGGTAGGTACCGCAACTAAAAAGTGAAAAATAAAAACTTTTTTACAAAAAAACAACCGACTTCCAAAAAAAAACACTAAAAGACGTGAAAAATAACTTTAATTTCGGAAGTCGGTGGCCAAACACGAAAATACAAAACCAAAGGCACCGACTTCCGAAATTAAAGTTATTTTTCACGTCTTTTAGCGTTTTTTTTTGGAAGTCGGTTGTTTTTTTGTAAAAAACTTTTTTATGAACTGTGTTTCCCATTGATTAAAATTAAGATGATGATGGTGGTGATGACTCTCTCTTATCCCAAAATGGGTAACTAAAGGTCTAAAAAAGTAATTTATAATAAAGAAAAAACTACAAGGTATCTATTTTAAAAATAAAACTACCCACAATAAACAAAAATTTAGAAAATATAGCAAAAGACTAATGCAATAGGTAAATACGATACAAAGAGATAATAATAAAAAAAAAATAGAGAAAGCAGACAATAAATGTAAAGCTACATGGAAAATAATGAATGATAAACTTAAACAGAACAATGCTAGTAATGAGATTAGAGAAATTTTGGATGGGGAAAATATGTTAAAAGAAGGTGATGATATAGCGACATACTTTAACAATTACTTTGTCAACATTGCTAAAAAGGGAAACGTCCAAAATCCAAAAAATAAACATGGTTGCAATAAAACGGTTTTAAACTCAATTTATCTAGAGCCAGCTACTTGCATGAAAATATTTATGACTGCCATGAAATTACGAAATACCAACTCAGTCGGATATGATAATATTCGTACTAACATGATCAAACAAAATTTATTAATTTTAACTAAACCGTTGACTTACATAATTAATTTATCTCTGGAAAAGGGTATATACCCCGACAGTTTAAAATTTTCGGTTGTTAAACCCCTTCACAAAAAAGGACCTAGATCTGAGGCTAATAATTATAGACCAATTACTTTGATTCCCATACTTTCAAAAATATTTGAGAAAGTAAAGAGCAAAAGGCTTATAAATTTCTTAGAGAAACATAATGTATTATGTAGTCAACAGAACGGTTTCATTAAGCAAAAATCTACAACTTTGGCATGTTTTAAACTTGTAAAAGAAATTATGGATGCTATCAATAAAAAATAAATCCTAGTAGCAGTATTTTTGGATATGAGTAAGGCGTTTGATATGGTTTGTCATGAAACCTTATTGCGTAAACTTGAGTAATATGTCATAAGAGGCGTTGCTTATATTTGGTTCGAAAGCTATTTAAGAGGCCGACAACAATGCACGGAGATTAAAAAAATGTGTTTCGAAACTAACACCCAGAAAACCTTTAGGTCACCGTACTTAGCAAACTACTGTGGTGTACCACAAGGAAGTTTCCTTGGTCTCTTATTGTTTATAATATATTAGGTTGGGGAAAAAGTCTTTTCGCATTATAGTATGTATGAACTTGTAATAAAATATCTATTATCTTTTTTATCTTTGTATCTTTACTATATGTATCTGGCTGGTTTTGGTATCATTGAAAGTTTAAATTTTAAAGAACATAATTCCAAATTCAAATTAGGAAAATGGGTGATTTTCATTTGTTTTTCGTACTGTCAAGATGAGTGAATTTAATGAAGAAATTCGATACATTTTAAAATTTTACTACAAAAAAGGTAAAAATGCAACGCAAGCCGCGAAAAAAAATTGCTATGTTTATGGACCTAGTGCAGTGTCTGTGAGAGTAGCACAAATTTGGTTTAAGCGTTTTCAATCCGGAAATTTTGATGTCAAAGATGCACGTCGCTCTGATCGCCCTATTACGGATAAAATGGATGCCATTTTTGAAAAAGCGGAGCAAGATCGGCATATCAGTAGTTACGACGTAGCTGAAGAACTGGGAATTGACCACAAAACAGTTTTGGCACATTTGAAAAAAATTGGGTACACAAAAAAACTCGATATTTGGGTACCTCACGAGCTCACTGAAAGAAACCTAATGAACCGTGTAGTCATTTGTGATTATTTATTACGACGTAATGAAACCGAACCATTTTTGAAGAAGCTGATAACTGGTGATGAAAAGTGGATCACGTACGACAAGAACGTGCGAAAAAGGTCGTGGTCAAATGCCGGTCAGGCTTCACAGACTGTGGCGAAACCCGGTTTAACTCGCAACAAGGTGATGCTGTGTGATGTGTGGTGAGATTGGAAGGGCATTATTCATTATGAGCTGTTACCACCAGGCAGGACCATCAATTTTGAACTCTACTGCGAACAACTGATGAGATTAAAGCAAGAAGTTGAGAGAAAGCGGCCGGAATTAATCAACAGAAGGGGTGTTGTTTTTCATCATGATAACGCTAGACCCACTCACACATCTTTAGCCACTCAGCAAAAATTAAGGTAGTTTGGCTGGGAGGTGTTAATGCATCCGCCGTATAGTCCTGACCTTGAACCTTCAGATTTCCACCTGTTTCGGTCTCTTCAGAATTCTTTAGGCAGTGTCAGGTTAACATCACGAGAGGACTGCCAAAACCACTTGTCGCGGTATTTTGATCAGAAGTCCCAAAATTTCTATAGCAATGGGATCATGTCCCTACCTACAAGATGGCAAAAAGTTATCGAACAAAATGGTACCTACATACTTTAGTTAAATGTAAATAAACTATATTAAAAAATGTTTTCATTAAAAAATGCGAAGGAACTTTTTCCCCAACCTATTATATAAACGAACTGCCTAACTCCACGAACCAATATACTATATTGTTTGCAGATGATACTACCGTGTTGACAAAAGAGAAAACTCTAGATAAAAGGAAAATAGTTACGAATAAAGCATTGTCAGATTTAATCAATTGTCTCGATAGGAATAACTTAAAAATAAATAAAAATAAAACTAAATTAATAACATTTATGCCATGTAATAACCACAAAAAAATTGGAAATGAAATGAAATTAAGTTTAAAATACAATAATAATGACTTAGAAGAAATTAATAATATAAAATTTTTAGGAGTAGTTATGGACAGCCTGCCAGCATTTGGAAAGCTCAAGTAGATAATGTATGTAAGAAAATAAACAAATTCGTATTTGCACTTAGGAGGATCAAAAATTTAACAGACATTCAACCAGCCTTATTGGTATACCATAGCCATGTTTGTTCTGTTCTAAGTTATGGAATAACTGTGTGGGGGAATTTAACAGATTCCCAGAGGGCATTCATAGCCCAAAAAAGGTGTGTGAGGTCAATTTTTTATCTTAAGTGGACAGACTCTTGTAAACCTGTATTTATTCAGCAAAAGCTGCTTGCCCTGCCGTCTTTATATGTATTTGAAACCTGCAAATTTGTAAGAAACAACTACTCGCTTTTTGAAAAAGATGAAAAGGCTATGTCAAAGAGGAAAATAGCACACAAGCCGCTAGTAGTCCCGCGTAATAGACTAAAAATATGCAACAAAAATTGTTATACAATGGCGGAGAAAATATATAACCACTTAGCCGAAGAATTTAGAAGTGCAACAGATCTAGAATTTAATAGAAAGCTATATAGCTGGTTGTGTGAGAGATGTTTTTATTCCATCAATGAATATTTTGACTGTAAAATCTAAAACTTATTTATTATTATGATTACGACATCTACATATTGACATTACTTATATAATATTGAAACATTTTAAATATTCTTGCTATTTTTTAACCGACGAAAAAAAAAGGAGGAGGTTCTCAAGTCGACCCGTATATATATATTTTTTTTTTTATTTATGACCACGCATAACTTTTTACAGAGTAGTCCGATTTTGATGATTCTTTTTTTAATGGAAAGAGTATACCCCAAAGTTGTTCCCATTTCAAATTGAAAAACGAAATCCACCCCTGAGGGTAGAAAATTAGGGGTTAAATGATTGTTCACCTACAGAATGTTCCCTTGTGAACTGATTCTGTTGAAATTTGGCACATATACGTAGTTCTAATGATGCTTCAACAAAAAAGAGACCTGAAGATCATCTGATGATGGAGACGGAAGACAGTCTAGAGGGCTCCTCGACAGCTGACCGCAGTTAGATCGAGTTTGGGCGTATTTCATTCATCTTGATGAGAATTTTAAGCCTAGCTGGAGTATGACTGTCATAGAGGGTGTGATGTTGGGTACGGAAGGCAGTCGAGCGAAGTTCTAAATATTAGCAGTGAGAGCATACTCAAAACATTCAAAAGCTTATAAATTAATAAAGATAATATTTATTACAGCTATAAACAGCAAATCCTTCTGGCATATTCCCTATAAAATGGAAAGTGGGAAAGATGGTGACTATACATAAATGGGATAACAATTTCAACATAAAAACTATAGGCCCAACTCAATTTTGAGAGGGAAGCCCATAGTAGGATTCAGCTGGGATGGGCAGCATTTGGTAAACTTCATCAGTTCTTTTCGTCGTCTATACCGCAGTGCCTAAAGACGACAGTCTTCAACGCGTGTGTCCTACTGGTTACGACTTACGGAGTAGAAACGTCGACACTCACGGTGAGACTATTCCATAAGTTTAAAGTCACTCAGCGAGCTATGGAGAGAGCTATGCTTGGAGTCTCTCTGAAGGATAAAATCCAAAACGACGTTATCCACCAGAGAACCAAGGTAATCGACATAGCTCAAAGACTAAGCAAGCTGAAGCTGCAATGGGCTGGTCACATCTCTCGTAGAAGTTCAAGAGTGGAGAACGCGTTTAGGCAAACGTAGTGTGGGGCGCCCGCCGGCCAGGTGGACTGACGACTTGCGAAATGCGGCTGGCCGAGACTGGATGACGAGAGCCAAGAATCGGACTCAATGGCGTTCACTAGGAGAGGCTTACGTCCAGTAGTGGACGAATATAGGCTGATGATGATGATGATGAATGGTGCAAAAATAAAGAAATGTATTTGAACTCAATGAAGTGTTACTACGTTAAATATACAGGAACAAATAATCTTATAATTAAAGGCAAAGTAATAATACTAATAATATTAAAACAGATTATACACATAGACACAATCAGGTAGCAAAAGTCATCCATCAAAAACTAGCACTCAAATATAAACTCATACAAGATATGAACACTCCTTATTACAAGTACGTACGTACCACAAACAGTTATACAAAATATCACTCTAAGACTAAGTACCAAAGTAAAATATGTTAACTTCAAATAAAATAAACCCTCTCTATACCGAGGTGCCTAAAGAACAACGCCTTAAGTTCCAAAATAATTATCATTACCATCGCCGTCGGCTCCGTCGACCTGCTTATTTACCCTAACCCACGCCGACCGACGTCAGGGGCACCCCGAGGTTTGGTTGGTTACAGAAATAGGAGCCACGCTAAGCGGGGCTCCGTCGAGCTATCTTGGCAGGTAGTAACAAATTAAAAGATGTTTATAAATCTTTATGGCATAGAATAAAAAGGAAAATAGGTTCATTTATACAATACTTTATGAAACACAATTTGGTGAGCATTTATCCATTCTGGCAGGTATTTCGAATTTGTTGGTAGTAAAATAGGCACTTTTCTGGTAGGCGTTTAAATACAAGCCCCAAAAAAGCGTCCAAGATGCTGGGTTTTTGTCATAAGACAGTGTACTTTACACTTTGTAGTTGATATGTAGCAGAATACTGTAATATGATGTGGCGACCGCACTATGCTACGAATAGTTTGCGTCTAGAACACGTTCAAAAACACTTTGATTGGCATCTAGCTGTTTCTGTTGGCATAGCAAAAAAGACATCTTCTTATAATAAAATAGCTTCAATTTCTTCAACACTTTAGAAGAACGAAGATGTTTAAAGGACATAATGTTTGTATGTAAATTTCTTAAAGGAATTATCGACTAACCTCCACTGCTCGCACTCAATATCGTGCGTGCTCCGTCCGTCATGAATTCCGCGTAGACCTGTTACTACTCTTTGTCCTCCACAGAGAAAATCTGTATAGCATATAACTGTCTATATGCTAGGTTTTGCAAGGTTTTACTATGTAATAGCGATCTAATCGATTTACACTTAGATTCCCTAAGCTGAAATCTAATATTCTTGACTGTTTGTCTGATTTGTTATGAAACCTTTATGATGACTTTTGAATCTAGAATATTTTTCCCCGGTATTAAGATTGCTTGAAAACTTGTCATGTACCAAAGTTGTCAATTAACATAATTTAATTTGGGTAATGTGGTGTTTACCTTAAAGTACCTAATTAATCCACTGTACTAAGTTTTAATTGCATATTTTTTTAAAGATATCTGTTGTGTAAGCCATTGTTAGTAGTCCTAAATAAATAAATAAGTTCATTTATTTGAAAAGGAAACTGAAAAGCGAAAAATAAAAAACTTTTTTACAAAAAATTAAACCGACGAAAAAAGAAACTGAAAAGCAAAAAATAAATCTTTCAGTCTAACTAAGCTCTTAAATTAATGTAAATTACAAATTTTGAGTCGGCGCCAAACATACAAGGCGCCATGAAAACTTATGGCAGCTTAATTGATCGTCGTTAATCGATCTGCGGTGATTGTTTGGCGCCGACTCAAAATTTGTAATTTACATTAATTTAAGAGCTTAGTTAGACTGAAAGATTTATTTTTTGCTTTTCAGTTTCTTTTTTCGTCGGTTTAATTTTTTGTAAAAAAGTTTTTTATTATTTATTTCTTTATTGTTTGACATGACATTATTATTTTTGATCGCTATTTTAATATGAATTATTATTTTAAATGAATAGAATTGTATCTAATTTTAATTTTATTAATGGCATTGTAATCTATTTTTAAAGAAAGAAACTATTATTAGTATTTTTATGTTATTACTAATTACTTAATGTGTACTTACTGCATGCTTTATAACCAATATGTAAAATCACAATATTTGCACGGCTGAAATGCTGAATATAGTGAAACCCATAGTTCATAAGAACTTGATAACTACCTATATTCTTGCAAATAAATATATCATTCATTCATTCATTAATTCATTAAGTTCAATATGAATTAATATTATTGATGAATAGTGATGCGCTTTATGAGGTGAGCGTTCTCGGGGAATGTTATCATCCCTCAGAAGTATACGTCCTGTGTCACAGAGCGCATCGACTCTCTGAAGCAGAAAGTGTATGCATGGGCGAACCGTATTCGTAGGTATAAGCGGCGAGTTGAACGATCTACTAAGAATAGTCCCTTCCAGAGCGATAAAAGGTGCGTTTATAGAGGTTGGGAGTGACCAGACCAAGGTGTGGCTGACACGTGCCTGCCGGATGATAATGCCATGTGTTCTTTCTGGTGCAATATCTGGTCGGTGCCTGTCAGTCACACCGAAGGTGATTGGATCGGTAAGTCGAGAGAGCCTGCGATCCAATACCATAAATGGGTGCTATTACTATTTGCCCCCAATATGTAGCTCATGCAGTCCGGCCGTTGCCTAACTGGAAGTGTCCAGGTCCGGACGGACTGCAAAACTTTTGGAACAAAATATGGTTTGTAAGGTCACACGCTCGCTTGGCGGCTCAGTACCAGACTGCTTTGGAGTTTGGTTCACTTCCCCAGTTCCTAACGCTAGGAGTTACCCACCTGCTCCATAAATCAGGTGGCACTGCGGAACCCAAAAATTATAGGCCTATCAAGTGTTTACCGATGGTCTATAAAATTCTCACATTCATTTTGAGAGCTAAAATAAACAAGCATAAACACACCAACTCCATCATGTCTGCCATTCAAAATGGATATAGGAACGGGTCCTGCGGTACTAAGGAGCTATTCCTTTTTGATATGGCCAGTAGCCAACAGGTTCATCTTTCCCGAAAGGATCTGTCGATATGTAGGATAGATACGTGACTGAAGCTTATACTGAGAAACCTGGAGTTATCACCAACATGAAATGAAAATTCATAATAATCAATTATCTATCCCTCCGTTGACGAGAGGAGTAGCATTTAGCCTGCCATGAGATTATTACAGGCTGATACTTTAATATTAATCATCGCTTGAACTATCACATTGTTTTTTAATTTCCTTTATTTCGTTAAAGGAATGTTACATATTTTGTCGGTGGAGAGAAGCGAGTGGCTGCAGCCTGCCAGTTCATGCTGTCCGTTTATGATGATGAGTACAGCTATCTACAAGGTCACGTTGTTAGAGGTAAAAAACTGGATATAATTTGTTAACTATTTGGAGTTGGGACATAAATAATATGTCGGTTTCATTGTCCATGTGTTAGGATGAGTTAAGATGAGATATGTACCATACATAAGTGTTACATTGTCTACTAAAAACCTTTGCCGTATGTGAACAATTTAACATAACTAACCGGATTCTTCTTCTACCATCAGAATATGAGCTATACATGAAAATCCATACCGTGGCCTTTTTAAGCAGCAGCGTTACTGTACTCCGTTCCGATTTGGTTGGTATAAGTGTGCTAGTGTAATTACAGGCTCATGAGACATTTCAGCTTTGTCTTTAGGATGGCAACGCATGGAAATGCCTTTGGTATTGCAGATATTAATATCCATAGGTGGCGGTGATCACTTACCATCACAAACTTGTATTTAGCATTACATATAAGAATAATGGATGTGGAAAATCCAATATCCCCGTGAATTCCAGAGAAACAGTGCTACCCTTTCGCGGCTGCTCTGATGGCGGCGTGGGACACCCTCGCGATGCACTCAGGGGTTGCCAAGCGTCAGCAGCCGGTGCAGTTCCATGACGTGCACCTGTACGCTCAGCCCACGTTGCACAACCAGCGATCGCTGAGGCTCAACGTATCATTGCACAGGGGAACCGGAATGTTTGAGGTATACAAATTGTAGAGTATCTATTTAATAGATATGTGAACACTGTTTACATACACAAGTAATCAGGTAGCTGTCACAAAAAATTCAACTGTCAGTCAGCACGAATGGCGGGAAGTTGAAGTTGAAGCGTACCCTGGACTAGGACTTGGACTGACTTGAGCCTGTGACTCTTCTGAGTAAATCGTTATAGCAGCCCTGCTACAGATCATAAACGGATACTACACCGACTTAGAATATATTTATTGTATTACGCAAATGTTTGATTGATATGTTTTATTGTGCACTGTTCAAATAGTGCAAATGCTGAACATGGGGTTGGAATTTTAGGTCAAGCAGTGTTATTGAGTTTTTCAGTATTTTTTTTTTTTTTTTTTGAATTTTTGATTTTTTTTTTATCTTTCAGCTGTAGGAGTTTATAGCCAATAGGCTTAACCCTGCTTAGAGCAGTGGTGGCCCAGTGGTAAAGGCCCCTACTTACGAGTTATATGTCGTGGGTTTGAACTCAGACATGCACTTTAATTTGGGTAGTTAATTTCATCACCACTGTTCTCAAAACGGTGAAGGAAAACATCGTGAGGAAGCTGGCATGTCCTAGAACCAACAATTCGAAGACATGTGACATCTACCAACCCGCACTGGGCCCGCGTGGTGGATTATAGCTCACTTCCTCTCGAAGAGAGGCCTGTGTCCCAGCAGTGGGAATATTATAAGCCTGATTATGATTATGTAGGCTTAACCCCTGTTTCATAATAGTAATATAGAATCGGTATACATACTCAGGGATTTTAACGCTCATCTGCATGATTTTACGGCGTGTTACAGAGTTTTTGTGTAGAATCACAGTGGTTATGTGCGGACATCGAGCTGCTAGGGTTGGATTCTGGAACTTGTACATTTATAAGCGAGGCGAGTGGGTCGAAGCGCTGGCTTGATCACTGTATAATCACTAAATCAGCTCGGGAGACTATTGTATGTCTACAAGTTAAAGAAGTCGTCCTGTGTCCGATCATTATCCTCTCGAGATTGTAATTTTGTAAGATAGCATCAAACCTAAATTTCATAATAATTGTATGTAATATAACGATGTGCACTGGGGTGATAGAAACTCTGTACAATGTGACATGTATAGTAATTTATGTAATAATAATTTAAAATTAATTGACTTTCCCATTGAAATGACCGAATGTTGTAATTATGTATGTAATAATGTGGACCACAGACTTGTTATTGACAATATGTACGATCAAATAATTATATTATAATTATTATCCCGGGCAGATTGCGATAGTCGTTCGTCAAGTGTTCCCAGATGCAAGAAGCCGCTTCTCGGTTGAAGCAGGCACGTGATGCTCACAGAGTGGCCAGGGAAAAGTTTGAGTTGTGGGTTTTGTAAAGCAAGCCGGCGGAAGGTCGCGTGTGGAATAATAATAATAATAATTCATTTAATTCAGACATGTTTCATACATTATATAAAAATAAAATGATAAAAAATAATAATAACAAATTACATTAAAATAATTAAAATAATCAAAGACATATTAAACAAAATTACACATACACATTAGAATTAAATGTAAATGCACATTGAAATATAAACACAAATTTCAAATAATAATACGAGGAGAGGCGCTAACATGAAGCTACATCCACCTCTGTATCAGGGACAGGTCCCACCGCTCGGACAACACCCTCAGGAGACTGTTCGAGCTGCTTCGTAGGCGACTAAATAGTTAAGCGCTCCGCTTCCTTATGATCGCGTAAAAATCATCGGTCCGCGCCTCAGCAAATATAGTCGAAGCACTACGAAACCGCGGGAGCCCTAACAGTATCCTGAAAGCATTGTTGTACTGCACGCGCAGTGCGCTGTACGCCCGCTACTTAAAGCTGTCCCACAGGCTGCACGTGTAAAACGACTGACAATATGCCTTAAATAAAGTCACCTTCACAGGTCTACTACATCGCGCAAACCTGCGAGCCAACATATTACACCGGACAGACAGTGCCCTGCGCTCCCTCTCAATGTCCAGATTGTCACATAAGTCGTCAGAGACCCAGTGGCCCAAGTACTTGAAATACTGCACCCTTTTTAATGGAATGCCGCAAAGAGTGACAGGAGGTACAGATGAGTAACATTTGGTACCTGCTTTGAAGATTAAGAATTCACTCTTTTTAGCATTGTAACTAAGCCTCTGTAAGGGCCTCCGTATATGACTCATATATGCGCAAAAGTTTACGTAATGCACCAATCGATGGGCTCAGCAACACCATATCATCCGCGTAACTAATGTTACTAATACACACTCCGTCTATGGAACATCCACTATTAGTGCTGCTGAGCTCACCGATCAGCCGGTTCATATACAGGTTAAAGAGGCAAGGTGAGGATAAACCCCCTTGTCTCACTCCGCATTCCAACCCATACACTTCCGACCGCGCACCCGCCCATCTAATGGTATTCTGCTGCTGCAATGACATGCAGACGACTCGTAAGATTTTTAAATCACGTTTACGCTGGTGTCAGAATCATACTTACCAAATCAAAATGGACATCCTTGCGTCGCATTATTCTAGGAACGACTTCCGGAGTTTCTGGAAGTCTACAAACAAACTTAATAGTATACCAGGTCTACCTGTGAGTGTCAATGGTGTCTGCAACCTGTCGGGAATAGCACACTTGTTTAGGGACCATTTTACCGTTGACTCACCTTTGGCGTCGACACAGTCTACGAGCGATGATGGTTGTAGTGGTTGGGAAGTCAGCGTCCGGTTTACGGCCAAAAACGTACGGCAGGCCATTAAATCTATATCACGGGGCAAGTCTTCCCGCCATGACGACCTGAGCATTGAACACCTAAGGTACGCGGGATATCATATGCCCAGAGTGCTGGCGATGTTCTACTCCTTGTGTGTAGGACATTCATACTTACCTGCGCCAATGACGAAACCTGTGGTGGTGCCAATTGTCAAAAACAAAACCGGTGATATTAGTGACAAATGTAATTATCGACCGATTTCCTAGGCCACTATACGAGTAGTCGCAAAGGTGCTTGACAGTTTGCTGAACACTCAGCTTCATAAACATTTACAGATGCTCGACAACCAATTTGGTTTGAAGTCAGGTCTCTCAGTCGCACACATGTCGAATGCCATATTGATAGAGTCTGCCTTAATAATATTAGTTCCGCGGGCGACATGGTGCTGCTGAGTGCTTCTGTAGGTGTACTGTCGCAGCTGCTTGATATTTGCGAAAAATATGCTGGCCAACACGGGTTGGTGCAAAACATAAATAAAAGTGAGTGGATGGTCTTTCAGGCTCGGGAAGGTCCTTATGTCAAACACCTAAAGTTAGACTGCATGGCTACCTCCCTAGTAGGGTAGGACAGTTTGAATATCTTGGGCACTTGCTAACCCCGGATCTGAAAGACGACTATGACATATGACGTGAAAGGGAGCGTAGAGCGTTGTCTGTTCGTGCGAATATGATAGCACGCAGATTCGCTCGTTGTTCAAGAGACGTCAAGATCACCCTGTTCAGGGCATTTTGCACGTCCTTCTTTCTACACGAGCAGTCTGTGGGTGAATTATACGCAAAAGCAGTACGGTGCTCTACGCATCCAATACAATAATGCATTCAGGGTGCTGTTGGGGCTGCCTCGCTTCTGTAGCGCTTCGGGGATGTTCGCCGAAGCGCGCGTGGATTGTTTTTATACAACCATGCGCAAGCGGTGCGCATGCCTGGTGCGCAGAGTGCGGGTCAGTCCGTACAGTATCCTGAGCGCCTTCGCCCAGCGATTCGACTGCCAGTACATGTATCACTGTGACATGGTACATGTACGGGCTAATGTGGAAATATTGTTTCAATTATTTTGACTTGTAATTGTATTGTATTGTATTTTTGTATTGAAATTGTATTTAATTATATTTGTATTAGGTAGTTTGTTTTATAATTGGTCCGTGTTGGCTTTTAATTCAATAAATAATAATAATAAGACTCAATCATTACTGGTGCAATATATGTGTAGTTTACCAAAAACTTTGCTAAGTCTTTCAGGGAATGCAGGTGTTTATATGACCAATTTATCTCCAACAGATCTTGAATGAGAATTACAGAGTGGCATCAGGGTACATTCAAAGTGGTTTCGACGTAAACGACACAAAAAGTAATGATACTGACATGGCACTCCGTTCTCAAGACATTTACCAACTGCTGCAAGACAGGGACTATAATTACAGGTTAGTCAAGTTCAAATTCAAATTCTTTATTGCATTCATGTGTAAATTTAGTTGTTACGATATAAGTAAGTTCCAACATGAAACCCGGTTAGGGCACGGTAACATAATAATAATAATATGAGCATGTATGTGTGCGGTTTTTGACTATAATAAAATATGCTATATTGATAATAAGATAGTAAATATAAATATATAGTATAATAGTCATAATAATATAAATTATAATAGACATAATAAGATAGCAAATAATAAGAAACACTACCTTTGTCTGGGGCAGTGGGTTTAAAAGATTCGGTTACTAATGGTGCACGTTTTTCTTTTGTCTGGCTGCGAGCGTCTCACCTTTCTACTACAACATAAGCTGCCCATGAATATGGTAGCCCATGGCTATGCATAATCACAAGATGGAAATACTTCCCTTTGCGCCCCATTCCCCTTAAACGAGATTATGAAGCTACGTCTATGCATCTGGGCTGTAAGGTGGGCTGTGGTCTGGGTGTGTGTCCTAAAGGATACTCATCTATATCAATAAACGTCAGACCATGTATCCGAGCGTAGCGTGTTCAATTGCATTGCCATGGGCTGCATTTTCATACAAAATGAAGCTACTGCACGTCCAGAGTTTTACACAGTTTTACGAAAGGTTTCCGTATATGAAAGAAAAGAAAGAAAGAAAAATAGGTTTAGTTTAAATTAGTTTTTGTTTTCATTGTACCAATGTTATTCTTTTGATATCCAACAAAGCTTATTTCGATGTATCTATCTTATAGCGATGAGTTCGTTAGCGTCGAGGCCGCGAGCGCATCTTTGACTCAGGCAGCGCTGGTATGGCGTGACAACTGGGTCACGTTCATTGACGGCTTGCTGCAGCTGAACATGTTGCGACAATCACACGATGCAGTATCCCTGCCGACACAAATCAGGAGATTAGACATTGACCCCAGGAAACATCTTCAAGATGCCTATAACTTGAATGGGAAGACTGTTGTGAATGCTTACTTTTCTGATGTCCATGATCTTACAAGGTGACTATGTAATATGATATAACAATTTTCTCCAGAACTAATTTCGGTTACGGTGGCCCGGTGGCCAATCTTAATGGAGACTAGCCAACTACGGATATTATAACTCCCATGCACTCCCTGGTCGTTTCGGATTGAGTATAGTATACTAGTGAACAGAGAGCTGCTTACTTTTCTGATGTCCATGATCTTACAAGGTGACTAAGTATATTATAGGTATTATAACGATTTTCTCCAGACCGAATTTTGGCACGGCGCGGGCGAACAATTTCAAGGGAGACTAGCCAAATACGGAAACATTCTTGTCCAAATGTCCAAGCGTGTGTGCACATTCAGGTGTACTCTCAATTCCCTCTCTCTTACGCGCTCTCCTCGAGTCGTTTCGCATTGATTAAAGTATAGGTACTAGAACAGACAGTTCACACTAGACAGAATACTCATATTATGTTACGCTTATTTTTTCTTAAGCACTTGTTTAAAATTGTGTTAAGCCGAACTGTATAATTTATACATTTATAATGCTTCAGGTGTGGTGGAGTTATTCTACAGAATATTAAATATCGCAATCTGCCTCCCGTTAGTCAAGACACAACAAGGGTGGATCTGGTTGTACCACCTTCATGGGTTAGCAGAGCAAACGTAAGTGGTTTTTTTACATTTACCTACATTTCCATTATTGGTTTTACCTTTTCCTTGAGGAACATGGGTTTGTAAATGTGTTTTTGACAAAACTGTATTTTAGGTGCAAGACATATATTAAAAGAGTTTTAAAAGTTTATTTCGATATTCTAGTCGCTGCCACTATGTGTAGCGACAACTCTAGCTGCGAATGTTTCATAATATTATTATGTACAAAAAATACGTAGCCCCAGCGGAATTAATTCTTTTTGGCTGCATATAGGAGCAAAAAGATCCATTTTCAGAATACAAATAGACCTTTTATTATTATATATTAGTACCTGCGCTTAAATTGGATTTTTTTATGTGAAACTTCTTTAATTTCGGAAGACGTTTCACATAAAAAAAATCCAATTTTATACACTTGCAAAGATCATATAACAATAACAAACTATAATTCCAAAGTAATAAGTGATCTTGCCATAATATATTATGGTAAGATCACTTATTACTTTGGAATTTTATCACCTACCGGCATTATTTTATTACTATAATTTAGAACACTCTCATTACTCATTAGTGCATATTATGTCACTGGCGTAAATAACGATGTAATCGGGCAATGCACGACGCAATAAGACCTCAATTTACCATCGCCCGCTGTGTTTACTTAATCATTAGGTACTCAGTAGTATATTCATCGATTCGAGCGGAAATGGTTGCTTTTGACAGAACTTATGATATTATAGTAGGTAATATGAGTGATACATATGACTTATACTTGTGACCATAAGATTTTGTAGACTTTAAAATGGTTAAATTGGACGACTGCTCTACTATAACGCCACCGCGTGCGATACGTAATGTACAACAGTAGCATACAAAGTTCTCTATGACTGGCGTGCAAGAGCTCGAGTAGCAAGAGAGAGAGAGAGATTACGGCCCTCGACGACCCAATTTGACCTTGGCGGAACGTGTTCGTCTTCACAGGGGACGCGTTAGATTGAGCCAACTGCAGGAACCACAGCCGTCTGCGAGTGCGGCAGATTCAAGCGGCGTAAGACAGTCTCGAGCACCGTGAACGAGACCAGCTCATCGACATCTACCAGAAGGAGCGAGGTTACACCCGATAAAATTCAAACTCAAAGCATTTAATTAAAATAAACCGATTACAGGTACTTTTGAATTGTCAAGGAGTCGGTCACTGAGAAAGATGAATCTAGTTGCCCATTCCAAACCGTAGTAGGTACCTATGGAGAAGAATTGGCAAGAAACTCCACGGATACTCTTTTAAATCAAAATATTGTTGCAAAAATTGGTTACATCATTCATATTTAAATTATACGTGTAAGAACGATGTAGAAAGACGTGCACGTTAAAAAGTACGAAAAAAAAACAAGCCGTGGCAGATATGAGATGACCTGTCCCTACTGACGGCGCCAGTTTAAGACCATAACGTATGGATCAGCACCATTCTGCTCAACCATTTTGAAGGGAACTTAATAATCCAATACACACGCCACCACCAGCGAGACGTTTGAGTGAACATGACATAAGTACTCTCACCCGCCAGGGCACATTCAAGTCAATGAAAGACGAACCCAATTAATGTTAGCTTTATAGTAGGCACATAGTGCTCACACTTGTGCTATGCAATTATACAATTATTTATAGTAATATATCTCGGGACCTTGGGGTCCCAGACCTTTGGAAAGCGTACGAGGGGCCGAAGCTAACTCGCAGAAGCCCCTTAGAAAATTTTAAATGTAATGTGGCACCAACCGACGATTATCCCTGTATGCACTGTGCAAGTGCGCCCAAGGACAACCCCCAGTTAGTGTCGGACTATTGCAGAATATGGAAACAAAGTTATTGGACTATTGATTGAGGTAGCTTAAGTGGGCTGGTTATCTAGGATGATAGGAAGACTATGGCCCCTGCCTAACCAATGTTTTATATATAAAATACACGTATGAAATGGCAGTGGGTGACTTGCACGCTCAATAATGGGCCCCCGAAAACGGTTGCTAGCACATAGTGTCGTAGCGACAAGGTGGAAACATGTCCTGGGGTGCTTATGAGGAGTGGAGAGGTATCCCACGGCTATCATGATCATCCCGGAAGTACGGTCAAGATCCCTACCAGCATCTTACTGGAATACTTCCTTACTCCGAGCACGTTTGCTCTTGCGAATCTCCACTCAAGCCGGCCAATAAAGGCAAGAAAGAGGTGGGAGCTCTGTTCCTCGTCATTGTTCACTCCAGCCGGCCAGTAAAGGCAAGCTGGAGGTAAGGAACAAGAATTCTCCCGGGAGATAGGGTCCGTGGGATCGCTACTGCCCAACAGCTCGCCACATGCTGCCCTGCGGGTTTATTATTATTATTTATCTTTATTTCAGACATACAGTTCATATAATAATTATAAAGAAAGTGTTAGTAGGGTTGTTAGTAGTACACACAAAAATAAAAAGGTGTTAGTAATTTGTTAGTAAACAAAACACGATACACACGCTAATAACTTAGCCTATTCCCTATTCCTGTGCAGATGTACACCTGGCTGCCCAGTACACAGTAAACGGACCATCAATTTTATAGTAATAGTAATAGTCCATTTATTTGTCAGAATATTGTTACAGAGATGTTACATAATTTTTATAGTTCAGAATATTCTGCCGTTTCCGGCGTACAAATGCTTTTTCGGGTGTTGGTTAGCTTCTCAGATATCACATTAAGTTAAATGAATTAGGATAACATTCAAATTGCAAATTAGTCAAATGTAAGTAATAGAAGTGTCAAAGGGATTGAATTAAGTCAAAAAGATAATGCGAAGAGAATACATATAATTCCTAATATTTATGTTTACTTTTCATTCATAAAATCATTAGTCGAGTAGCATTTACTTACGAGATAGTTGAATAATTTACGTTTAAATGTTCCAAAGTTAAGAGTTTAAAAAAAAACTGATAGTTTATTATAAACTTTGGCCGCCATACAAAATACATTATTAGAGAATAGTTTATTATTTCGTCTCGGTACACGAAGCAGGTGAACTCTGCGGCTAGGTCTACAAGATACAAGATCATTATGCAGATCAAATTCGTGCTTATTTTGGTACACAAAAATAGAGATTTCAAAAATATATAATGCTGGCAGTGGCTATATGTTATATTTTTTAAATAATGGGACACAGCTGTCAAGTGGGTGCACTCCACATATTGAGCGGACGCATTTTTTCTGAGCTCGAAACACTCTGTGAAATTCTACAGAATTACCCTATATTATAATGCCATATCGGAGAATTGATGAGACATAGCCATGGTATGCACATAGCGCCGCGTCAACACTAGCCACACGAGTTAATCTGTACAGAACGAGTATGAACCTATCTACCTTTGTACAGAGTTCGTCAATATGAGCTTTACAATTACAGTGTTTGTCAATTGTTATCCCTAGGAACTTTGTACTCTCAACCTCTTCAATTGTGTCATTATCATGCTGTATTTTTAATTGTGTATGCTTACTGTTGTATGTTTGGAACTGTATCATTTTGGTTTTGGCTTACATTAATGTGGAGAATATTTTGTTTGAGCCATGTCTTAATTTTATTTAGTGTCTCGTTAATTTCGGTCTGGTATTCACCTACGTCATAATTGTCGTTCAGAATGTTGAGGGTCGTATCGTGAGCACATAGTATGCATTTGTGGGAGGTTACGCTAGTTAAGTCATTAGCATACAGCTAAAACAAGAGTGGTCCCAGTATAGTTCCTTGGGGAACACCACAACTATTTTCCCGATAAGGAGATCTACAAACGATTTTTTGGTGCCCTGTTAGTCTCGAGATCTCAACACACTGTTGCCGATGGGTGAGATAGCTTTCGAGCCATTTCAACGCGTTTCCTCTTATGGCCGTATCGATCCAATTTGAAAAGTAGCAGTGTATGGTTGACGAAATCGAAAGCCTTGGACATGTCTAGGAAAACAGAGGTAATTGGTATTTTATCATTAAGACTTTTGGTTATCAATTTTTATAAAGCAACACAAGCCAATGTGGTGGATTTACTTTTCCTAAAACCAAATTGATCTTCATTTAAGATGTCATACTTTGATATGAAGTTGTAAAGTTTTTCGTGCATTACTTTCTCAAAAACTTTTGAAATTATCGGTATGAGTGTTATGGGTCGATAGTTGTTCATTTCACTAGTGTCACCTGTCTTGTGGATTGGTTTAAAAATAGAGAGCTTTAAACGCGAGGGGAACAAGCCTTGAAAAAATGAAAGGTTAATCATACGGCTAATATGATATGACAAAAATGTTGAGCATAATTTGAGAATATTGGTGTTTATCTCATCATAGCCAGTAGAGTTCGTAGATTTTAGAGAATTAATTGTTTTGAAAACAGTACTCTCATTGGTTGGGGTCAAATAAATAGTATTTGGAAGGTGAGCTATCGGTGGTTTGAAATCAAGATATGGGTCGAAGGTCTTATGTGTCAAGTCAATAAAATAATTATTAAAAATGTCAGCTACCTTTTCTGGTTGTGTGTAAGTTTGTTGGTCCAATTTAATTACATTTATGTCTTGTGCATTTTTTGTGTCACTACTGTTGCTTTTGATTATTTTCCAGGCAGCTTTGGATCTGTTACTGGATTGGGACAGATAACGTGTGTTTTCTAACTTTTGCGCTTGGAACATACAACGTTTTAAAGATGAGGTATATTTGCTGTAGGCATTTTTGTGTTGGTTTTTATTAGCTGTTGCTAGACGATATTTTAGGTATAGACGCCGCTCATTTACATAACATTTTTTTATTCCTTTTGACATCCATTTATGTTTTAGGGGCTTAACAGTTATTTTAACCTTTCTAATAGGGAAGCACAGGTTATAAAATAAAGTTAAAATGTCATGAAAGTAGTTGAATGCAGTGTCAGAGTCTTCCGTTTACTATATTTCTGAAACGGATAATGATGAGAGGCAGTTTACAAACTTTGTGATATTTACTTGACAAAAGTCGTGTTTTTGTTCAAACCAAAATGATTTTTCGTAATAGTTGTGTTTACCTTTGCATCAAAAGATATCGTTTCTCCAGTTTTGTGGTCAGATAATATATATATATTAGTATAGTGTATTTGGGGCTTAGCGTTTGGTATATTGCTCGCAATTAAGTCAATGCAGGACAGTTTTCTTGTTGGCTTGGTAATATGATTAGTTATATTAAAGTTCTTTAGAATTAATTGATACTAATTCTTTGAAATGCTGTTTGCTTTTATGATGTTTAAAATCCAGTCTCCGCATAGTATAACGGTTTTATTATTTCTCTTTAGTAGGTTTCTTTAAAGAAGGTTTAAGTTTTCTAAGAGCAATGTAATATTTGGATTAGGTGTACGATAAATGCATATTTTAGAGAGTTTTATGGTAGTTATTTCAATTCCGGAGTATTCAAAATAATACAATCTAGGCTCAATTAAATTATTTATAGGTTTGCAGTCAAGACCTCTTTTGACCAATATGCAGGTTCCGCCTCTACGCTGATGCGGCCTGGAATAAGCTGAAACGAGTTTATATTTTTTTAGAGCGAGGTTGGCTTCTGCTCCTTTTCGTATAAAACTTTCACATAAACATATAATGTCAATACTCATATCAGTTTTATCCAGTTCAATTATTGATGTTTCCAGAAGGTCTTTTTTATTCAATATACCAGCTATATTTCGATGAAGAAGAGAGCACCTACATTTAACCTCAAAAAAACACCGGTTGACTAGTGTTATCACGGTTATGTATAGGCTTAGGAACTTGATTAGAGGCTTTATTCGGTTTTCTGAAATAAAATGGGATAGATCCTTTAATGCATAAAGTATTTTTTGGTGAAATATTGGTGTTATTTTTATATTGTTGACACACGTTATTGTTTACAACACTAAGCGATTGAATTTTTACAATGCAAATATAGTTTTTACAATCTTCAACAGCTCCAAGAATATTTTCGAAGTCTAATCAACATTTTACATGAAATGTTTTTGGTGGGATTTCAGTTCTTTTTGTAAGTTGCTAGGCAGTCTTTTTTGTGTTTATTTTTTTCTTCTTTTTTTTAAGTTTATCTGGGGGCACGGTAGTGTTTTTTTGTATACTGAACTTTGTTTACATACCAAATTTCGGCATTCTAGCACTTCAGGAAGTACCCTAACATTTTAAAAATCTCATACAAATGTCCACCCCCCCCATTTTGATGGATGGGGGGTGAAAGTTATAAGTTTATGATTTTTTTTGTTGGTTGTAACTTAGATTACATACCAAATTTCAGCTTTCTAGCACTGCAGGAAGTAGCCAAACATTTTGATGATCAGCAGTGTGTCAGTGTATCAGTGAGTGTGTCAGTGACGAAATCGGTGTATTTTAGATATCAATAAAATCTAAAGTATTAAAGCTATTCAATTGAGACTTTGTACGTTTAATAAGTCTATTATTGACATCATATCCTGAGAATATAAACTGTCTGGTACATCGGAAACCAACTCTATGAGGGTTCAAAAAAGCGACGAAACACTTCGAGAAAAGGTAGGTAGTGCCCTTGCGCTTTGCTTGGCTCGTCTTGGCGGGGGCACTACCGTACCCCCAGATGAAACGAGGTTTCTCTTAAAGACAGCGGGCTCGATCTGTAATCGATATTGGGCACGAATACTAATAATCCCTTTTGCCCAATTAGACCCTAGCTTTTTTCTCTTTCTCGTACACTTGCAGCTATAACGGCCATTGTCAACAGATCGATAGCCTACTCCTGTTTTCCGGATCCGTGGAAACTAGCTATAGTAAAGTCCATACTCAAGGTACCTAATCCCACCAGCGTGAAAGATCTTCGCCCAAGTAGCCTGTTACCATGTCTCTCCAAATTCTGGAGAAAGTAGTTTCTAACCAGCTTCGGGCATTTCTTGAGCAGCACGGTATTCTGCCACTGGCTCAATCAGGATTTCGTAAGGGGCACAGCACAGCCACAGCTCTTCTTGACGTGGTTGGAAATATCCTCGAAGCCAGAGACCAAGGCATGGGTACCATGCTTGTACTGCTGGATTTTTCACGTGCCTTTGACTCAATCAATACCTCCCTTCTCCTATCCAAACTATCTTACTACGGATGTCAGCCCGAAACAGTCCAATGGTTTCAGAGTTACCTGAGTAACCGTTCTCAGTTTGTGCAAGTGACAAGTGACAATAAATAGAGATATTTTGTCCTCTATTCCCAAGCAGGTGAACCGGGGCGTACCGCAAGGATCGATCCTGGGCCCTCTCCTCTTCATTCTGTACAGTGCTGACATCACCAACTGTCTGGTCAACACCAAGTTTCACCTATACGCTGACAATCCGCAGATGTATCTCTCATTTCGCCCACAGTACTCCGCTGAAGTTGTAAAAAGAATGAACGAGGATTTAGATAGGATTTCAGCATGGTCAGGAAAAAACTCTCTGGTTCTGAACCCAGTAAAGACCAAGTACATTCTCATGGGATCAAGAGATTTTCTGAATACAATTATTCGATTGCTTTGTTTTGCTTGATGATTGAATATTTTTCTTCCGTCTTACACATCACAACATAGTCATACACACCACAATACTTCACACTATTTATCTGCACTACTTTTTTGCCTTATCTATTATTCACTCACTGTTTTATTAGTTGTATCATTACTTTATTTTCCTATAAATACACATTCCAAAAAGTACTTTTTTTATTGACAGCCGGTCGACTGCGCCCGCGTCTCATCGCTTTACTGTTATACATGATCATGGTTTTTATTTATTTATATTTGTTTTCTAAACAATTTTGTATTGATTTATTTTCTTATTAGTATTTTATTTTAAAATTTATAAAATTAATTTATTAATAATCCCCTAGTGGGATATAAGGATGTCCGTGGCATCACAACGGGCCATATCAGAATACCAGCGCTGCGGTACTTATTTTTTAAATATCGCAGCTTTATGCTGAGATAGGAGCCTTTTTGGCCTCGCACAGGTTTTTTTTTAAATTGATTATTGTTGTTATTGTTAAAGTTTTATATGCTCCTTTTTTATTTTATTTTTACTCTTTGTATTTCCTGTGCGTGTCTCAATTTTTTTTTTTTTCTTTCTTTTTTTTCTTTGAAGCAAGTTATTAACGGCCCATTGAACCTAGTTTAAGTAAGTTTATGTTTGAATTAAATATGTAAATAAATGTTACTTTTGCATATGTATTTCTTTGATTATCTATATCATGGCCTGTACTGTAGAGTACAAGCACTAGTGCTTATTATACACTCAAACACGCACAAGACCTTTCACGCTCTCCATCGCGGGTGCGTTCCTGATACAGCCTACCCGATGTTCACAGGAAACCTCAGGTGGTGTGCAGCAACAAGAAGGAATAAAAACACATGTAATACTACAATGTTCACAAATTGGAGATCTTGAGTCCCTGCACTGGGTAGAGGCTCCTCAGTTGCAGCAGTCTGATTTGGCGGTAACGGTAAGTATACACTAACTGCTCACTACTAACTGATCTTATTATTCTACTTATGACTCCTGCTATCGACTGGCTGTGAAAGAAAAAGATTGAGCTAAAATAACTCTAACCATTTTCGTTGTTTTTGTTTGTTTTTTATTTTCCGATTTGCAACGATTTAGGCTGCGCTTTGGAATCACAAAATAGAGCTATTTGTTCTTCGTATTATCAGGTTCACTACGCCGGGCTCTGCACGTCCGATGTGAAGAGAGCGGTTGGCGTGACGCCATGCGACTCCAACGTGTACGGAATGGACTACAGTGGAACCACTGACAGGTAAGTGTTTGTATTTAGATACATTTTTTTTAAGGAATGTAAGATTTTTGTAATGCTGATCTTACTAATAGCGTGCTGCCACAGATAATGTAAAAACAGCTGTCGGCGAGTCCAATAATCACAATGCTCACAATTCTGATTTCTATATAATAATATTTCACGATAACTTCTTAGAAATTTTGAAAAACACACAAATCTTGTATTTTCTCGTAACCCATGGATTTTCGCCTAGACTGTATACTTAGTTAATTGTTGCAAATACATCACACGTTCACTTCCTGGGAGGAATTTATCGAATAGCAAGTTAACCTGTTTATGGGGAACAAGAATGGGCCTAGAATAAAATTGTGCCTTGTCGTACTCCTAATTGCACTTGTTATCCAGACGATTGAGCACCAATAACATCCACAATTTGTACCCCCCACTTCTTTATGAGGGAACTAGGTTCAACGCCAGCGTTTTGATACCATATTGGTTGAGATTGCAAGTACATGAGTCATTATGAATGCAGTCAAATGCTTCAGAGAGATCACAGATCACACCATTACCATTTCGAGGTTAATGATAATAGACTCGCCCATATATTAAACAGGGCTTAAATGTAGCTGTCGTTTGGGCGTACTTACAGCTCCGTCTCATCTTTGAGAAATACAAGCGTAATGTTATAATTATTATGCTTATGTTACAGTGGTGAGCGCGTGATGGGGCTGGTTCGCGGCGGTGCGGCCGCCAGCATGGTGCGCGCGCAGCCGGAGTTGCTGTGGCCGGTGCCGGCGCACTGGAGCCTGGAGGACGCCGCCACCGTGCCACTTGCCTTCGCACACGCAATCTACTGTCTCGTGAGTTTACGTAATTAGATACCTAAAATGGCCAAACTCAGCCGCTTTATATCTTTTAACACAATTATCCCTTCGTTATTAAACATTTAAATTGATCTGTTATTAGATATTCAAGGGTGGAATGTTACCTGGTAATGACGTGCTTGTGCACGGAGGCACAGGTGCATTGGGGCAGGCGGCCATTGCCGTTGCGCTTGCTCACGGGTGCACAGTATTCACGACAGTCAGCGATTTAGGGAAAAAGAAGTTCTTGCAGAAACTTTACCCTGAGTTAAGAGGTATTCGATTTCGATACTTAATTATGATGATTTGGACGCGTGCTAAACGGGCGACCTATAAGCTTGCAGTAAAGATTTTTGTGGTTTTATTCGGAAGAGCGGCTTACAATACCACGGTCTAGCTGGGAGCCTGGGGTACACTAGCGATTTTTACTAGCAAGCCAACAAAACCGCAGTAAAACTCAAGCCCTTTACAGCCATCATTGTTTTAGTGCCTTAGATAGCTATCCTTTTGAAAGTACGAACTAGGGTTCCTGCGTGTATACTGAAAAAGAAGTTTCATTTCTAGATGAAAACATTGGAAACTCCCGCGACAGCAGTTTTTCAGACAATGTTTTATTAGCAACAAAGGGAAAAGGTTGTGAAGTTATCGTAAGTTGCGTTAAAGGACAACTTAAAAGTGTAAGTTTTTATATCTAACAAAAATATTAAATAAACGCATAACAAGTAAAATATAATAAAATAATGGATACCTACGTAATTTTTGTTTTTCAGATCTCTCTCAAATGCATCGGATGTTCTGGAATCTTCGTCGACACTGTTCAACTTCAGGACAGTGAAGAATACGAGTTTGGAATGTTTTTCATGACTAAATTGAGGTCATACGTTACGAGTGACTTGTCTTCTCTATTCACGCAACAAAAATATGATGAAATGAAGTATCTGCAGACGATGATAAGCGATGGTATTAGTCGCGGCTACGTGCGTCCTCTGTCGCGCGTGTCGTACGCACCGCACGACGCCGCGCGCGCCTTCCGACTGCTCGCGGCCAGTAGGCACCGCGGCAAGGTACTACTGAAGATGCAAGACTCTGTGAGCAACGCATACCCCAGGTAATTTGACCGTCGTCTACGCATACTGGCACAGTAATACTACCCAGTATTATTGTGCCTTGAGATACTGAAAACCTTTACACGAATTCGCTTTTTACCAAATGCGAGTGTATGCCTGTGTTCCGTTGGTATCCAAATGTATTTAACCGACCGAGTGTAATTACGCCTTCAGGATGTCATTTCATCAGCAAGTTCTTAATTTTAAAGTTAGTCGTCTTTTGTTTCAGAATAATATGCAATCCTGATGAAAGTCATTTAATGTTCTGGGATGATGGCGCTCTTGGAGTTCAACTAGCCGACAAACTAGTACATCGCGGAGCTAAAAAACTATACATTCAGTCTACAAGCTTAAATGAGTACCAACATTATAATATAGGGTAAGATTATTACATACATCTGCCTCAAAGGATTGGAATAAAGTATTTTTTTTTTTTAAACTCTTCCTTTTTCAAGGTCTTGGCGAAATCTAGGTGTTGAAGTGGTAACTGTAGAAAAAACATTCGATGTCAGAAATTGTATTTCTGCCGTAATAAACGATGCTAACAGTCTTGGAACTATTGAAGGCATTTACGTTACTATAACAAAAGTTTCAGACGATAAACATAAAGAAGAACTGACAATACTTCTAAATTCTTTAGATGTAGCTTCAAGATCGTTGTGTCCTGAACTAAAGTAAGTAAATTTAAATATTTATTTTATTTGCCCGAACTGTTGATCGTCATAATTGTTATAAGCTTTTAGTGACTCGCTGCTTGTCTCAATCTTTGAGACGAGATTCGAGTTCATCCCGCTAGCTCTTTTATATTTTCTGTTGTTTGGTTGGTGGTCCAATAGTGTGTGTGTTAGTTCCATTTAAGCTTAGCATAATCAGTTTATAACATTCCCACTCCTGGGATACAGGCTTCCTCTCTGTGTGAGAGAGGAGTGGGCTGTAACCCACCACGCGGGCCCAGTGCGTATTGGTAAATAATAAATTATTTTATTTCTGTAAGTAGTTTTGTGCAAACACTTTTAAATGTCAATAATATTTTTTAAACTAGATGAGGTCGGCGTTTCCTATCTGACTTCTCTGAAAAGAAAGGCCGAAACTAACACAGAGGTCACAGTCTCTTTTACAGTCCAGACATAATCTTGATTCTATCATGTGAAGACCATGTATATTGGTGTCTGAAATGTTCTTTTGCGGAAAGAACCACACAGATTGAGTGGACCTGTCCAGTTAGTGCACGCATTTATCAGTAATCATGCAGCTCAACTCAGAACTTAAAGAGCTCAACGATTCGACGAACAATACCAAAAAAATAACATTTGGGTAGGCCGTGTAAATCACCCAAACTGCCAGATCATGATTAAAACTAACTGAGAAGAAAAAAAGCTATGACCCACATAGTCCTCTCATTCACAATAATTACAAAAAACAACCGACTTCCAAAAAAAACACTAAAAGACGTGAAAAATAACTTTAATTTCGGAAGTCGGTGCCTTTGGTTTTGTATTTTCGTGTTTGGCCACCGACTTCCGAAATTAAAGTTATTTTTCACGTCTTTTAGTGTTTTTTTTGGAAGTCGGTTGTTTTTTTGTAAAAAAGTTTTTATTTTTCCCTTTTTAGTTGCGGTACCTACCCCACACAAATTCGTATACCACTACTTGGTATGTAAATAACAGTGACAGGAAATTATTAACACATCATCCATATAAACTAAGTGGAAAAAATCTGCAGTATTAAGGATAACTCAAAAACTACTGGTCAGACCTTGATCAAATTTAAATGGGACCACATGTGAAGCACCACCTATCAAATAAAAAAAGAATCATCCAAATCGGTTCACCCAGAAAAAAGTTATGAGCTAACACACATAAAAAAAAAAAAAAAAAAAAAAAAATACATACAGACGAATTGAGAACCTCCTCCTTTTTGTGAAGTCGGTTAAAAATAACATAACACTTTACAAGTAAATACCGAAGTCATTGTACCTATATATAAAATTCATCAATGTCAGTATGTATATAAAAATTCGGACACATAACGTTTGAGGACCATATAGATTGATGTCTGAAATGGTCTTTTGAGGATGTTATGTTATGTTATGTTATGTGTTATGTGTTATGTTTATGTTAACCACACAGATTAAGTGGACCTGTCCAGTCAGTGCATGCATTTGTCAGTAATCATACAGGTCAACTCAGAACTTGAGGTGCTCAACGATTTGGCGAACGATACTGAAGAAAGGACATTTGGGTAGGCTGCATAAACTACTAAAACTGCCAGACCATGATTAAAACTGAAATAATGACCCACATAATCCTCATATTCACAATAATTAAAATAATATAATACTTTTTACAATAGGTAGATATCTTCGATTTTTTTATTCTAGGACGTTTTCGACAGGTTCGTCACGATGTTTTCCTTCACCGTTTTGAAAGCAGTAGTGATGATATAAATTACACAAAGTATGTCGTCTGCCTGGGTCCGAACTTACCACCTCCAACTCGTAAATCCAGGTCGTTCCCACTGGGCCACCACTGCTCCCCTTTAAGCTCGATAGCCTTTAATTGCTAACGTTTCATTAACTTAAATATTTCACAGGTACTTTTCAGTGGTGTCAATGATCAGTTCTGTGGGCCAGGACGTATGTATAGCTAGAGCAAATTGTGGTTTTACAGCGACCAGTTTGGACCTGTCTGGTTTAAGCAAAGTAAGTTCATTTATAAATATTAAGTACTATTTTAAACATAAAGACTAGATAAAAAAGTATAAGTATATTTTATTGCACCGATCAAATCTAATGTACTTACATTACACAATTTATGTTTTCTTGGCCCAGAGCAAGCCAAGTTCCCACGACTTGGCAGAGGCCGCGGAGCGAGCGCTGCGCAGCACGTCTGCCGTACTGCTAGCGAAGCCTGCGCAATCACACACACCCGGACTGTTACAAAAACTCATTGCATTAGCCGGTAATTAAACCAATTCAATTAATAACAACACCTTTGTATATCCCTAGAGGTTAGGTAGTAGTATAAAGTACACTCAAAGTTCACCAGTTATACAGGGTGGCTCGTGAAACGAGGTCCAAAGAAAAAATTAAGAAGCCTCTCTCCAAGGGCTTCCCATAACACCGACCCATGTATGTTCAGCGAGTCTGCCTCACGGTCCAGCCTGTATTCAAAATATAGGAGATTGTCATAGGGCTAATGTAATAGGCTCGCGCATTTTGGCACCAACCGTGAACAAACCTAACATAAAAAAAATATATAATCCTATGCCCAACCTGGAGATTGGACCAGATGCTCAACAGCGCACTTGCGACCACTGAACTATCAAAACATTCATAAACAATGACTTCATACCGTGTCATGGACATGCCTTAGGTAGGCTTGTATGACCTTGTAGCTAAACCATAGCTTAGTAAAAAACCCACAACCTATAATACAATTTATGTTTCAGGAATAAATATCCAACAAATCACAAACCCTGACACTACTTTGCAAGAGTTAGGAATGGCATATGAAAAAATACCAATAATAAGTGCATTCCTGAATATTGCGTATAATATATCTTTGGACGAAGACGCAATACCGCTGTTGACTCTAAACAGGTAAGTTTAACAGAAAAACCTGAATAAGTAAATCATATTTTTACTTTTTACGTATCCATTTTTAATCCCCATGATATTTCGGTTGATATTAATATAGTCGTAAGTTCTCGTTATCTTCATCCCCTTATATATTGTACATACAAGGGGATATAATATCCCTTATCTCAATTTATTTGGCATAGGCATTCACATCTCAATAAGCCGTCATCCCAGTAGTCACCATTTTATCATCCATCCAAGTCCAAAATCCATCCATTGTTTCTTTGTTCTTCTCCTACTCACAAAAACTCAGTCTCAAAACTTTTGTTCCTATAATTAAAATTAAATCAAATCATTTACTTGCTTGAATGTGGGTGTGTGAGGTGATACCATCTTTCTATATTCTTCCTGTCTATTCAATTAATTATGATTTTATTTAAGAATAAATGAGCTGGTAGAGTCTACATCTGATATAGTCCAAGAAAATGTTACCGGGTTAGAAACATTCTTTACCAAAGTTAGTCCTGACGAACTACTCGCCACAGTTGACCTCGTCGTGGTACCGACACTTAATAAAGACATATCCCTGGTGAGTATAATGTAAACAAACCATAATGTAAATTGGACCTAACTTATTCTTCTTGTTATAACGTATCGGCAGGAAAAGAAATATTATATCTCTAGCTGGCGGTGTAGAGAGGTGAGAGGTGTAACCCAGGAATAGAGGATTATAATAATATAAATAAAATTAATGATTGAATTAACATTGGATACGTAAAGCCTCTATTACAGGATTGTTTTCATTATTTCGTAGTCCAATGATGAGTTTGACGTGAGCAAGAGATACCTGTGCATAGTGCCGGGTATGGAGGGTCACCATGAGAGGTTTCACGTGCTATGCCAACGCCTCAAGCTGCCGGCGCTGGTGCTGCAGCCGGGACTGGACCACCCCGCGGAGACCGTGCGGGAGACTGCCCAGAGATACGCTCAGGTAAAACTTAGTACTATTATGCAATCATTATCATTTTGCTGAAACACGTCCACTGCTGGACATACTCCTCCAGTAAGCACCGCCATAATAACCTGACCTTCCGATCTATTCTTTTAGTGAGCTGTCATTCCACCTGATGCTAGGGATTGACACTATTGACTGCTCACTTCACTTAAGTTTTCGCGGTGAGAATTTTACAGAACAGACCGGCAGCTGTGACCTTCACCAGGTGGTCAGCCTACTGAGTACGGAATCTACTCACGCAACGTGTTCCGGTCTAAGATCGCAACTAGAAAAGTTTCTATATAGAGATTGTGCAAACCCTTAAACTTTGAAAAACTCTTGTTGGAATACACAATACATACATAAAAATGGATTGCTGATACTAAAGTAACTTTTGTCATTGTTGGTAGATCCTCATAAACAAAACCAGGGTTCAAAATAACTTCTACTTGCTGGGATACGAGAGTGGAGTGCCTTTGGCTCTTGAACTTGTCGCAATACTTGAAGATCAAGGTACTTTCTTCTCAACTTTTCTTTGCTAATTAATGTCCTACCTATGCCATCAGGATCAGGGATGTCATAAATTAATATCGTATTATTGCAGGTTTAACAGGAACAGTTTTTTGTGTCGGATGTTTGCCTGATGAGCTCCAAGGAATTATCGAGGAACAACTATGCGATTTCAAGACAGAGGAGCAGCTTCAGGATTCCATTATTCGGCATATGTCCAAACTGATAGTTGGTGAAGTAGGTCTAGTTGATGTGCTGCGGAATGCTACTTGGTCTCAAAAAGTGGACGCGTGTATCAGAATTCTATTGGGACGTATGCAACAATCAGCGCAGTACGCCCGTGGGCTAATAGAATCTGCTTTGGCGAGCATCGAGCGCACGCGCATGTACGTAGCACCAGCGCGCGCGCTTCGCTCTCAGCTGGTGCTGCTGCGCGCTGCATCTAATGTGACGTCAGCGCCGCAAGTGCTGCAGCGATATTCGCAGCGACCGGTCGCCATACACCAGCTGCGCACACCGCTGTCTTATGTCTTAAACGATTTGGAGTGTCCGGCCATCGTTAACCGATACTTAGACAACGAAATAAAATCTGAATTTGAAATGAAGAATCTGTGTGACTCTTACAATCTTTATGAAAAGTTCCTTTAAGTTCACTTGACAAATTTATTAAATGGCTCTACCTATATTAAATTGTAGTTTCACTTTAAGAAAGCAAAATGATGAAAAAAACAAATGAATTTAGATGTACAGTAGAGCGTCGATTATTCGAACTATTTGGGGGACAAAGATGTTCGGAAAACCGATATTTTCAGATAATCGAACTGTATGAAAAACTGTAACAAAAAGAAAATTAAATTAAATAATAATTTAATTACATATGAATACAATGTAATTTAATGACTACTAGCAGTTCGGTTAAGCGGTCGTTCAGTTGACCGACGTTTGGATAATCGACGCTCTACTGTGTATACGAGTAGGTAGGTCTATATAATTTTCTTAGACACTTGAAATCCATTAAAGAATCACACGAAGACGATGCGCAGGATTTCAAATACACTCGAGAGCAATGAATCCGGGTCACTTAAAGAATCCTAAAAATCTCGGAAACTAAAAATGCTAGGTTAATGCAATAAATTGTATTTAATAGACAATGTAATACTCCTTAAATGAAGGTATTAAAACTTCTTAGTTATTGTAAAGTTATATCATAAAAAAATCAAATTTGAAAAAGGGCCACTTTCGAAGATGGAACTACGAAATTACAGCATTTGGTTTTGCTTTTGTTTGTAATCTGTCATTTATGTGGGTACATAAACCATGTTGATAGTGCTCTATATTCATTATTCAAGCTGAAATTATGTCGCTTACGCCTGAAGAATGCACCAGAATACTTACAATGCTCGAAACCGGCCGGAGTCAGCGCGATACAGCCAGGACTGTCGGTGTGTCGCTGTCAACAGTACAAAGAGTTCTCCGACGTTACGAAGAATCTGGTTCTAACCTACGCAGACCAGGAACGGGCAGAACCAGGTGTACCACAGCACGAGAAGACCGATACTTGGTGACCACCATGCTTCGAAATCGCTTTCTCACAGGAACTGAACTCACAAATCAGTTTCGACGCCTCGGAGGAAGTAACCCAAGTGCATGGACAGTAAGACGTCGGCTTGCTGAATCTAACTTAAAACCCCTTAGACCTGCAAACGGCCCTAAACTGGAGCGTGGGCATCGTATTTCAAGACTAAGATATGCCCAGAGCCACGTAAATTGGAGTATTGAAGATTGGTCAAAAGTTATGTTCTCCGACGAATCAAAATTTATGCTCTACAAGCACGATGGAAGACACAGAGTGTATCGAAGACCAGGGGAAAGATTCAAGCAAGCATGCATCGAAGAAAAAGTAGCCTACGGTGGTGGGTCTGTACTTGTGTGGGCCGGAATTTCTTCTGAAAGTCGCACAGAGCTGGTGATCATAGAAAACGGCTCTTTAACTAGCGTAAGATATGTGGAAGAAATCCTCAATGATCACGTTGGTCCATTTATGGTCAATTTAGGTGAGGATGCTATATTTATGCATGACAATGCCCGACCTCATACAGGTAGGATTGTGAATGACTACCTTCAAGAGATGAACATTACTCGTATGGAGTGGCCATCGCGCAGCCCGGATATCAACCCGATCGAGCATGCTTGGGACGAGCTAGGCAGATGCGTAAAACAACGAAACCCTCCCCCAATCACGCTTCGTGAGCTCAAAATTGCTCTCACAGAGGAATGGGAGAATATTCCCCAAAATCGTATAAGGAACTTGGTGTACAGCATGCCAAACCGCGTAAACGCAGTAATGGAAGCACGAGGAGGCAATACGAAGTATTAAAATTCAAGAAAATCGTAATAAAGTTCAAAAATTTCATGTTTCCTATTTTTGTTTTAAGGAGAGATCAGCAGTTTTTTTCTTTATGTAATTTTGTGTTAATAAAATGTATGGTTACTCATATTTTTTTTACTTTCATTTAAGGAGTATTACATTGTCTATTAAATACAATTTATTGCATTAACCTATCATTTTTAGTTTCCGAGATTTTTAACATTCTTTAAGTGACCCGGATTCATTGCTCTCGAGTGTATTTTTATTCACAAACAACAAAGAACACACAAAACATAGCTTGATGTTTTCAGATTAAATTTAATTAAACATGATCACATGTTTAATTTTATTAGATCTGAAAATAAATTAACCTATCAAGGTTAATTTATTTTAATGAACATCATTAAAAACACTCCCCATTATTAACAGCTTTTATTACTTTTTTAACCGACGAAAAAAAAGGAGGAGGTTCTCAAGTCGACGCGTATATTTTTTTATGTATGCGCATAACTTTTCACAGAGTAGTCAGATTTTGATGATTCATAATTAGTTATTTGGAAAGGATATACCTCGAACTTGGTCTTATTCAAAATTGAAAAACGAAATCTACCCCTGAGGGTAGAAAAACAGGGGTTAAAATGATATTTTTCATCTACCGAATGTTCACTTGTGAATCGATTCTGTTGAAACTTTGCACATATTTATATAGTTCTAATGACGCTTCAACAAAAAAGAGACATCGAGATCATCTGATAATGTAGACGAAAGACAGTTGAGAGAGCTCCTTGACAGATTACAGCAGTTACATCGTGTTTGGTCTTATTTCATTCATCTTGATGAGAACTTTAGACCTAGCTGGGGTATGCCTGGCATCAAGGGTGTGATGTTGGAGACGGAAGGCTGTCGAGGTAAGTTCCAAATATTAGCTGTCAGATCATACTCAAAAAATTCGAAAGCTTGGAAATTAACAAAGGTAATATTTAGTTACAGCATGTGCGGCGGAGTGAGAGTGTCTACGTCTTAGGCTCATACTCGTATACAGCAAATCCTTAATCTTTGGCATAATGCCTTTAAAATGGAGAGTGGCAAAGGTAGTGCCTATACATAAATCGGATAACAATGACCACATAAAAACTATAGGCCCATCTCAATTCCTTCAACCTTTTCCAAAGTGTTTGATCCTTTTCTCTACCCGCATTTTCAAAACCATCTAAAGCGATCACCAGCACAGATTTATTGGATCACGATCAACAAGTACTAATCTGAAGTAGGATCCAATCCAGACATTCATCTAGACGGATATAGTAATTGTATATTCTCGTAGAAAGAGCTAAACAAGGGCTGGATGCACTATAGGGCCACTACACTGCCTGTCTTACAGGGCTATACTTCGCATTCTACAAGCAACAACCCAATAAAAAAACGACGGCGTCGTAATTTACGTCAATGACACAATTAACTGTACCACACATGAACCCTTATTTTCGGATGCCAACTGTCTAATAACATGCTATAATAACACAGCTATAATAGCAATTTATCGTTCTCCATCTTATTTAAACCTACTAACTTCTTGTCTAGTTTAAATGATACAATAACATCCGTTAAATCTTAAAGCAACATCCTGCTCATCGGTGATATTAATATTGATATCAAACCCGGAAACAATGATCATCATTCAGACGATTACTTAACGTCAGCAGCAACGCACGGGTTATTGCCTGCCCACAGTCTCCCGACAAGAATAAACAGCTGCCTGGATCATGTCATGATGAAGACTAAATCGCCTGCAAGGGTTCATGTGCTGGACACCCACGTTACTGATCACCTTCCTGTAGCTGTTTTCCTAGGGACTAATAAAGCAACTACACCCCACCAAAAAAAACCTCTCTCCGATATGACTATGACGAAATAAAAAAGGAAATTAATAATCATGATTTTACTCCTATTCTCAGCACCACCGACCCAGACCAAGCAACCAATATTTTAATTACCAATATTCAAGCGGTCATAATAAAACACACTAAGTTTGTTCAGACTCCCAATAGAAAAACTATTAAAAACCCCTAACTGCCTGCTGGCTTATTACGATGCCTCCAAAATCGCGACAAAATGCACCGACGGGTCAGTAAATCTCCCAACAATCTAATATTAAAAACGACTTACACACGGTACCGCAATTTTTGTAATTGTCTACATAAAAAACTAAAACGTGCCTATGAAAAAGCAAAACTTAAAAAGGAAAATAACAACCCGTGAGCTACGTGGAAAATAATCAAATCAATCACACACCGTAATCAACAAAGGCACTCTCCTAATGCTCTTCTACAATCTTCCGTCGCGCCTACCGTATCTGTTAATAATGCGAATATTATTTTTGTTAACGTTGAAACAAACCTTGCATCAGAATTTTCTACCGTCACATCGTCAGTTTATTCATCTTCTTTCTCATCTCCAGTTAATTCTTTGGTTATTCCACTGGTTTATGAGGCTCTTGTAATAAGCACTATTCATGGACTGTGTAGTGACTGTGCAGTGGGGTGGGACAACATCCCAGCAAGTGTAATAAAACAATCTAGCTGCATTCTGGCTCCTCCCATTGCCCATATTTGTAACTGTGCCTTCAATTCGGGTGTTTTACCTAAGGCTTTCAAGCGTGCTATTGTTCATCCAGTGTACAAAGGTAAAGCTAAGGATGACGTTTCCAATTATCGGCGAATTTCAGTCCTTAGCTCCTTATCTAAAATACTTGAACGTATCCTCAACACAAATATGACAAAATTTCTTTGTAAAAATAAAAATTAATTGCTCAAAATCAATACGCATTTCGGTCAGGAATTTTCACAGAAAATGCTGTCTCTGATTTCACCAAAACCCTGATTGATAGATTGGATAGTCGCTTTAAATGCTATGGTATCTTCTTAGATCTGACTAAGGCCTTTGATGCGGTGTCTATTCCCAGACTGGTGGCCAAAATGGAGCATATGGGAATACGTGGTGTGGCTCTAGATATTTACAAAGATTATCTCAGAGGGCGTAGCCAATGTGTTAAAATTTATTCTGTTCTTAGTGACGAAGAACTCATCAACTACAGTATACCTCAAGGCAGTATCTTGGGTCCCACGCTCTTTCAAATATACATAAATGACCTCTGTCAACTCTTCCTTTCCCATTGTGACATTTTTACTTACGCCGACGACACAGCACTGTTGATATCCGACGTGACCTGGGACAGGTCTAAACAAACGACTGAAGTTACCTTGCGAACAAATATGGACTGGCTTTCCACCAATCTTCAGACACTTAATATCTCAAAGACCAAAGTAATTCAGTATAAACCTCCAAATTCACCTAAACCGTCAATGAACTCGGATAAAATAATAGCACATATTTGTCACGACTCTTCTCCTTGCAATTGCAAGTGCCTTGACATGGTCCCAAGTATCAAATATCTGGGCGTTTATATCGACGAGAGATTGGATTGGCGCACCCATACTGATACTCTATGCTCCCGGCTTCGTAAAATAATTTATTTATTTAAAGAGCTCAGACATGAGGCCGACATTGAAACGGCATCACTGGTATACCGTTCTCTATGCGAGTCCATAATTACTGGGGCGGAACCTTCAAAACAGTGATGCTTAGGGTGGAATGAGCTCAGCGGGCTGTTCTCAAAGTTATTTATTTCCGCCAAAGGGACTATCCCACAGCTCAGTTGTACTCAGAAGACCAAGTACTAACGGTGAGAAAATTATACGTTCTTCGCTCTATTTTACGCCGACATTCCACGATGCCACTAGATAGCAAGCTATGTAATCGGCGGGATAGCTTTCCTATCTGTGAGTCTGTCTAATGTCGTACTGCACTTGCGCGGCGACACTATCGTGCTGAAGCGCAGTAATGTATAACAAAAGAAACAAAAAAACTTTCAATTTATAAACTAACATACCACTACTAACTAACTAACATAACTAACTAAATAGAGTCAAGCAGACGCTTAAGCCATGGCTACTGTCGCTGAACTATGATGAAACAGAGAAAATCACCATATCTGTTTCGTAACATTAAAAAAACATTTTTACAAAAAAAAACAACCGACTTCATAAAAAAAACACTACAAAGTGAAAAATAACTTTAATTTCGGAAGTCGGTGTCTTTGGATCTGTATTTTAGTTTTTTGCCACCGACTTCCGAAATTAAAGTTATTTTTCACTTTGTAGTGTTTTTTTTATGAAGTCGGTTGTTTTTTTTTTGTAAAAAAGTTTTTTATTTTTCACTTTTTAGTGAGTCAGCTATTAATTTACCTAAGTTACAATAGCCTAATGTCAACTACTCATCACCTTTTACAAAATATTCCTTTTCCCGATGCAGGGACGTTCATTGTTGAGGAGTTCTCCTGGTAAGAACCAAAAGAACTGGAGCTGATGGTAAAGCCACCATCAGCACCATTTCAACATATTCGTTGTGACGAGCGTAAATTGCTTAGTAAACATATTAGAGTAATCGAATCGTAACCCGTGAAATACTTATAATTGAGTAGTTCCGGTGGCCTCTGGTCTTCATCATCAGTTCCACTTCACCGAATGGTGCTTTCCGAGAGCAAATGCACGAGTTACTATAAAAAATACCCAAATCGCTATAGGCATGTTTGTAAAATTTGAAGATTTCCCTCGATTTCCATGGGATCCCTGCATCAGATTCTGATTTGGTGAAAATGGGACCACCTCGAGAGTATATCCTTTCAAAAAAAAAAATGCAATTCCGTCAATATATGACGGAGTTATGCCCGAACATACATAAAAATATATTTATATATATATCTATACATCCGAATTGATAACCTCCTCCTTTTTGAAAAGTCGGTTAAAAACCCCTCCTGATCAATTCATTGACACACACACATATACACATACACTCACCCACACACACAAACACACACATACACATACATGCACAACGACACACACATACACATACATGCACACACACACACACACACACACATACACATACACACACACAAAACCACACACACGCGCACACACACACACATTTACGCTCATACCGAGACACAAACATACACACAAACACTCGCAAACTCAATACCGGCTTCTTTTAACCGTTTTTAGTTTAGTTTAGTTTATTTATCTTTTTTGTTGTTACCATATTTTTTTATTTTTTGTTAATCTTTTTGCATAAGATTCTGTAATATCTTCTACTGGGAGAGGGCACTGGCTCTTGTAACACAGGTATATCACCTAGAACAGGAGTCAGGGACTTCAAACTATTGTGTAACCACTTTCTTGTGTAATAAAGATTATTATTATGTTGTTTATTTATTTATATACTTATTTAGATACATTTTTAAATATTTTTATAAAAACATACAAAAAACATTTAAAAATATAAAAAATAGTGGTCCCCCGGCATCGGGAGCAGGGTCTAAGCTACCGGTGGTTAGGACTCCAGAGACATGAACCTCCTCACGATGCGAGCCGTATCGAGGAGAACTGCCTTCTGGACCCTTGACGCAACCGCCTAACGAGAGTCTCGAGAGATGTTGATTGAGGCTTTCGGCCATCAGGCCATTGGCTGATACGACAGTCGGCACAATGACAGTCGAACTCATATTCCACATGTCAACAACCTCGTGTGCTAAGTTGAGATATTTAATTTGCTTCTCCTTCTCAGCTTTCACGCGGTTCTCATCATGCGGAATGGTAATATCGATAATCATTGTGCGGCGGGCTAATCGATCTATCACTATTATATCAGGCTTATTGGCGATAATAGTCCTGTCAGTAATGATAGACCGATCCCAGTACTACGTAATATGGTCATTTTCGAGAACTGGGTCGGGCACATACTTGTAATACGGTACCTCAGAATCCACTAGTTTATATTGCAAAGCAAGTTGCTGGTGAATAATCCTGGCTACTTGATTATGCCTGTGCAAGTACTCGCCATTAGCTAGACGAGAACAACCAGAGATAATATGTCTGATGGACTCACCTGGACGATGGCATGCCCGACACACGTCAAGCATCCCGTCCTTCATAATATGTCTCCGGTAGTTATTCGTTAATATAACTTCATCCATGATTGCACAGACGAAACCTTCAGTTTCCCCGAAAAGGTCACCAAAACGTAGCCAGGATACGGACGCTAAGAAATCTACACCGGGCTCATGCAGAGCCCGATAGAAGCGCCCGTGAAGCTCCTAGTTTTGCCATATCTCCTTGCGGTCATTGATAGTAAGTACTACAGGTTTGCGCCAGTTTTCTTTAGCCATGGAGAGCGGGGTGAGTCCCTTGTCCACTGCGACCACATCACAGTGCATACCCACTTCGGATTAAAAAAAACATTCTCTGAGGCTGCACACTTCGCGGTTATGGAGGGTCTTTGCATTTAAAAAGCCTCGACCCCCGCACTTTCGCGGTATGTACAGTCTCATCACCGATGATCGTGGGTGATGCATCCGGTTTGCGGTCAGCAGTGAGGTTAGTTCCCCCCTCTGTAGACCTGTAATATGCGCGCACGACGTTCTCGTTCATAGACCGAGTCCATTTCATGCGCTGCACACAACCACCGGCAGCGGGGACCCGGCTCGGGGCCGGATGGCCCCTAGGTCCCAAGCTCCTCGGTGGCCGGCCTCTCCCCCGCCGACGTATAGGTGGTGGCGTCGTGGGCGGGGAGAAATACTCGTCGCTCGAGCTCGACGCAACTGCCGTGGCTGGTGTCATCACAGCGCTCACGGTAGGGTTGGATACCGGCGGTGGCGAGGCGGAGCTGAGCGAAGAGTCCGGGGATGTTAGGCGTGCTCGTCTCGTAGCATATCTTGTCAACATTATATAATTTTCTTAATATTATTTTAACATTGTTGTTTGGAGGTGACAACTGTCATGTCACCTCCGAATCGGTAGTTTTTGGTCTATTCTACTTGTTTTTTTGCGTAATATGGTCTCTTTTTTAGTTTTTCAATAATTTTGATGGTAAACTTTTGGTTTAAAAGGAAAAACTATAGAAAAAATGGGTCAAAATTACGTTCACTGATTAAATAATAAAAAATATTGAAAATGAGACATTTTGTTGACACGGTGGTGTTGCCATTATTATTATCATTATATATTACTATTGCTCATGTTTTACTGGGAAACGGACCTTAGGCTGCTGTACGCATGTAATGTCCATTATATGGTACATGGGATGGGGCAGATATCAAAATAATCTAACTCCGCCGGCACAATTTATATAATATACGATTATTCGACATGACATTGAGAATAAAATAGGTGAAGAAGAGTTAAAAAATCTGTTTTTACTTATCATGTAATAAAGTGCAATAAAGTATATTGATGTGTTTTTTTATTATTTCCCAAGACCCAATACTAACGTCACATTGACAGACGGTCGTAAAACAGTAAAGCCAATATGTTAGCGCCATAAGCTTTTTGGAAACCTTTGAACGCTAACATGAGGGAGTGCGGGACCACTAAATGGACAGAACTGTCTAAAACAGCTCTTTCCGGGCTTTATGTGGCAGCATACATTGATTTTGTAGGAGGCTATTTATGGTATGGAGAAACAAGGAATAAGAGAAGGAAACAGGATGCAGCCCCTTACCTTTCTAGAAGTCTGCAGTCGCCTTTCCGTCCTGGATGTGTAGGTTAGCCATGCGGCATGCCAGCGTGGTTTTACAGATAAACGTTTCCTATTTCTTCACAGCACTTCAAATCAGTGTAACTTAATAAGCAGGTAGGTCTAGTTTTATATATAGACCCCGAAACCTGGATTTATCACGTAATTAGCGGTAAAAGCGCTAAGAGATGCTTTCGTGGCAGCGGATTAAGACGAACGTTGATTGGGCTCAATCGGACTTATGAGAAATAAAAGAGTGGACTGTATTAAAATAGGTGTAATACCATAATTTACGATAACAAAGAAATGCCCGTAGTGGCTCGCGTCTGTGAGCTGAGTGGTGTGGAGGGCGCGCAGCGGTTGTCGCGTACAGGTTCGGTACCCCGACACCCCGCGTCTTTCCGCCGTCGATTACGCGCATATGTGGTGCGCGGACATATTCCCCGGGTTGAAGGGAAGTCTTCAATGTTCGACTGGAAGGGGGCAGATGCAGTTGAAGGCACGACGAATGGTGCCCCGCTTAGTCTTCAGTTCGGCCACTCTCATGACCCCGTCTATGCCGGGATAGGTCTTCGTGACCCGGCCCAGGGACCAGAGCAGGGGTGGCGTTGTTTTGTCCTTTAACAGGACTAAGGACCCCGGCTTCACTTCGCCTCTGGAATGAAACCACTTGGATTTTTCCTGCAGCAGAGAAGTATACTCGTTATGAAACCGTCGCCAAAAATGCTGCCTGATGTGCTGGATTCTCTTCCAGCGATCCCAGCTGCGTGACGTTGGCTTCAGTCACCTGAGGATGTGGTACTGATAAGAATGGCCGTCCAATTAGGAAGTGAAAGGGAGTGAGTGCTGAAAAATCGTTAGGGTCTGAAGAAAGTGGAGTAAGAGGGCGTGAATTAAGAACTGCCTCTATGTGAGTGAGACAGGTAGCCAGCTCTTCGAAGGTGAAATGAGTAAGATGCAGTAACCGTTTTAAATGATGCTTACATGATTTTACAGCAGCTTCAGCCAATGAATTAAAATTAGGTGTGTATGCAGGCGTGAAAATAAATTGGATACCCTGCTGTGCCATTTCAGATGCAACATTTGATGATTGCAAGAACCTATATATCTTGTTTGATGCACCTACAAAGTTAGTCCCGTTATCGGACGTGATGCTTCGAGGCTTGCCACGACGCGCCACGAAACGATTTAGGGCGGCCATGTAGGCCTCAGTGGTGAGGTCGGTGACGAGCTCCCAATATACAGCTTTCACTGCCGAGCAAACAAAGATGCACATATAGGATTTTGTAAGTTTGCATCCTCGGCATTTACGATTGGCCACCAATACTGGCCCAGCATAGTCAACATAACTATTCAAAAAAGGAAACTCAAGATTTGTTCTTGAGCTAGGTAGTTGACCCATTATAGGCTGTACGTTCTGAGCCTTATGTCTAAAACATTTGAGACATTTATTCACCACAAATCTAGATAAGTTTCTTCCACCTAGAGGCCAATAAGTTTGTCGTATATGGGACAATAACAACTGTGGACCTGCATATACAAGCTTTAAATGTTGCATTTGAAATATAAGTTTTGTAAGTATGTGCTTACTGCATAAAACAATAGGATGTTTCACACTAAAATCGTAGGGGGAGTTATCGAGTCGCCCGCCCACGCGAATGAGGTTATTACTGTCAATGGACGGTGTCAGAGGAAGCAATCTACTTTTGCGTGGTAATTTTTGTCCAGACTTTAACAAATTATACTCTTCTAGAAACATTTCAAGCTGTGAATAATGTATAATTTTATTTAATGAATTTTCTAGTTCTGTTGTTGAAAAATTACCATGCTGTTTATTTTTATTTTTTATATTGTAAATAAAGCGTTGTACGTATGTAAATATATTTTGTATTTTTGTTAAGCTAGAATACTTTACCAATAAATCATGAATTATAGATGAATGAATGGTTACGTCTGAATGATTATTACTTAATGAATGATTGTCACTATCACAACCAACGAAATGAGTCACTACTTCCGGCAGACTATCTTTCCTGTTGTTTGGCATGCTGGGCCACTCATTTTCACTATGCTGTAAAAATGAAGGTCCAGACCACCACAAAGGAGTGTCCATGATAACGTCGGCCTTAAGACCACGGTAAACAAGATCCGCCGGGTTGTCCTTCGACGGTACGTAGCTCCAGGCATGACCACAAGTACTTTCCTGTATCTCATTGACTCTGTTTCTGACAAAAGGTTGTATTTGATTAGTAGGAGAAGAGAGCCAACCCAGGACTATGGTTGAGTTGCACCAGAATCTACATTTATGAATGGGCATGGTAAACGATTCCTGAACCTTAGTACACAGCCTTGCACCCAACAAAGCTCCACAAAGTTCAAGCCTCGGTATCGTCTTTGGATTGATGGGCGCTACACGATTTCTAGAGACTAGAAGTTGTACGCCTATGGATCCACTGCCATTACAAGACCGAATGCACACACAAGCGTCATACGCCCTCTCGGACGCATCGGTAAAGACGTGTACTTCATGCGTAACAGAGTCTTCACGCAAAACCCAACGAGGAATTTTTAATTTATTTAATGCTGTTATTGTGCCTTCAAATGTAGGCCAAAGGTTTCTGACTTCATGCGATTTTTCGTCATCCCAGTCATACTTATCTAGCCATAGACGCTGCATAATGATCTTTGCTTCGACGACGCACGGACCTACGAGGCCTAGTGGGTCAAAGATTTGACTGATAACAGAAAGAACATGACGTTTGGTGACTTTAGTAGTGGAGTCAATATTTATAGTGTAAGTAAGTGAATCAGAGTCACAAACCCAGTTAAGACCTAAAGTCTTTAGAGATGAGTTTGGACCTGGCTCAGAAAAATGTAAAGTATTATGTAACTCTTTACTATAATTATGTAATTTCTTTAAGAATTTCAGCATTATTTGACCGCCATTTTCGTAAATTGAATTTTGCAGATGATAGAACGGAATGTACCTTTTTAGAAATGTCAACAGTTTCAGTTATGGTATCCCCTCCACTAAGAAAGTCATCGACGTAGAAGGCACGCCGTATGGCACATTGGGCAGGACTGTCCTCAATGTTATCACCTAGACTTACAAGACACTTAGTGGTTAAATAGAGTACAGAAGCGGTACCATAGGTAACCGTATTTAAAGTGTACGTTTTAAGAGGTTCTGAAGGTTCAAACCTGAAAATATTTTTTTGAAGAGGTCGTTGGACTGGATTAAACTCTATGGCCCAGTACATTTTTTCCATGTCACCTGAGACCACGTACCTATGCTGACGAAAACGTGTTAAAATAGAAAACAGATCGTCTTGAACTACGGGACCGACCATCTGAATGTCGTTAAGCGACACCCCCGAACTGGTAGAAGCTGATGCGTCGAATACTACGCGTAGTTGTGTAGTGGTGCTAGAACTGCGAGTGACTCCATGATGTGGAACGTAATATTTATTCATGGAGTTATCTGGTAGTGGAGTACTGTCTGAGTCTAACGTCATATGACCTAGGCGCTCATATTCTCTCATGAACTCATTATATTTTTTTATGAAATAAAGGATCGCGTTTAAATCGCCGTTCAAGGGAAAGAAAACGATTCCTAGCATTCATAAAAGAATGACCTAATGTACTAGGATCCCCTTTTAAAGGCATAGTGACGACGAATCCCCCACCATCATTATGAACGGTGGTTTGAGCAAAAGACTGCTCACACATTCTCTCCTCAAGTGAGAGTGAATGTTTTAAAGCGACGTTGTCAAGCTCCCAAAATTTAGTGAGGTCGGGAGTGACATTGGAATGATGGCAAAAATGATTAGCGGAAAAACATGATTGGCGCGAAATACTACCTGAAACTAACCATCCTAACTTGGTCTCGCATAATTTAGGTAGGTTTTTCCCTAAGTCTATCGTTTTGCTACCTAAGACATTCCAGAAAACTTCAGCCCCTACCAGGATGTCTACGACCGACGGAACGTTAAAGTTCGGGTCTGCTAGCTTAAAACCTGAAGGAATAGGGACGTGATTGATATGCACGAATGAAGACGGTAGAACCTTTGTGATTTCAGGAAAAATGTGATACTCGATATCTACAGTAAAGGCACAGCATAAAGACTCTATTGTGAGGCGACAAGACTGTGTACTGGTGGATATGTGATTATTAATACCCGTTACCTTGGTGCTCGTACCGCGTTGTAACAAACCCAGCTTCTCTGATAAGCTTTGCGTAACAAAGTTCGCCGTACTGCCGTTGTCCAGCAGTAGGTGCGCAGTGTACTTCTTACCCGTCACGCCAGTCACGTTCACCATAGCTGTGGACAGTAAAACATGCGCAGAAGTAGCAAGCTGCATGGAACTGGCTGAAAGCACAACATTTGAAGAAGGCGAAGCAGAAGGCAGTGCACAAGGCAATAGATTGGAAACAAGTTTGGGCTCATTACTTTCCAAATGCAAAAGCGTATTATGCTTTGTTTTGCAATATTTGCAATGTGAAAATCTGCATTTCTTAGAATTATATCCAAAGCGTAAGCAATTAATGCAAACATTAAATTCTGTTACTTTTTGAATACGATTTTCTATTGACAAGTTTCTAAAAGATTCGCATTTGAACAATGTATGTGCTTGGGGGAGCAAAGTGGACATTTACTGTTTTTATTAATGTTATCTATTATTCTATTTTGTTGATTGTGCTTAGAATCAGTTTTATTTGAATGACTATTATTTAAGGCGACAATAGTATTCGTATCAGAAGAACTGTGATCAGACTCCACCGATTCTAACCAGTCCGCTTTCTTGCTTAAAAAGGAACAAAATTGTGTTAAAGTGGGATCATCTTTATAAGTATTGTTTCTATACTCTTTCCAGTCACGACTTGTTGTAAAATCTAGTTTTTTTACCATAAAATAAATAATCATATCGTCCCAATGTTGAGTGGGCTTTTTTAATGTAGTTAGTGCCCTAATATTTTTATTAATAATATCAACAAGGTTTCTGATGGATACACTTGACTCTTTTGTAATGGGTTCGACATCAAATAAAGCCTGAAAATGATTGTTCACAAGAAGTCGGTTGTTATTGTAACGTTCGCACAACAAGTCCCACGCAAGATTATAATGATCGGCTTTAAAGTCAATGTTTTTAATAATTAAAGCCGCATTTCCCTGGAGTGAAGCTCGCAGGTAGTGGAACTTATTAATGTCACTTATACTAGTATTGTCGTAAATCAATGACCCAAAGGTATCCCTAAACTCAAGCCAGCATTGGTAGTTCGCACCGAAATGAGGCAAATCTATTTTTGGCAAACGAACAAAAGAATTCCTAAATGAAACATGTGCACCTGAGTTAGCATCTCTGAAGCCCACCTCCGACGTAGCACCGTTGGCCGAGACACCGAGCAAGCTGCGCGTGAGTGCCACCAGGTTGAAAAACTGGCGGTCAAAGTCCTCACGCTCAGCCAACGCAGACTCGTCGTCATCGGTAAGCACGTCGATCTGTGTCTGTAAGGCATCAAAGTCGCTGTGTAAGGTTTCAAATTTATTAAAACGCCCCTCTAAATCTAAACGTTGCAACTCAGATAGTGCGGAACTACTTTTGACTAAATTTAAATAGTTGCTGTAAATAGTAAGCTTCGATTTAATTGAACTACGTTTCTTGATCAATGTTTTTAAATTATCTGCCATTGTTAAGTTAAATATAACAGCTGCACGCACTGATGCTAATTTACTTAATAAATAAAAACTGCAAAACAGCTGTGCGTTAGTGAAAGGGATCGAGAAACAATTTCAAGGTCAACGACTTGACACGCGTTAATTAAGTGTGAATAGTGCGAATTATCTAATAACCAAGCGTTTTCGATACAAATGATGCTTATTAAACAATCAGTGCCGTAGATAACACAATGATAGCACTAATATTAAAGCACTGTATAGTTACTGAATGATTGAAAGATGAAACAACGATTTTCGGCAAGAAAGAAAGCAGAAAAAACTAATTGGAACGGACTCACTCAAATACAGTATTATACTCCCAAAGAATGACATCAGCTCCCACGATGACGATGCAGGCTGCTTCGGGAACGACTTCATTGTTCTTTTCTTCGTGGTCGTACCACGTGGTGCTTGCGAGCGGTCAAAGTCCGCACAGGTGAACACGACGACCGACGATGTTGATGGCGTTAATTGCGGCAAAACTGGCGATTATTTTGTGCAATCGAAGGACCAATGATTGGGCTCAATCGGACTTATGAGAAATAAAAGAGTGGACTGTATTAAAATAGGTGTAATACCATAATTTACGATAACAAAGAAATGCCCGTAGTGGCTCGCGTCTGTGAGCTGAGTGGTGTGGAGGGCGCGCAGCGGTCGTCGCGTACAGGTTCGGTACCCCGACACCCCGCGCCTTTCCGCCGTCGCATCGATCACGCGCATATGTGGTGCGCGGACAAACGTGGACACCTTTTTTTTTAAGATGGCGTCCATTACGATCCTCCCAACTCAGCCTAGTATTGCTGTTTCTCTCTGACCTATGGTAGACGCTGCAGGAATGAATAGGAAGGAAGGTGATTGATGGGAAATATGTACATACTATACTGCCACATTCTAGAAAAGATTTTGAAGTACACTCGAGAGCAATGAATCCGGATCACTTAAAGAATGTTAAAAATCTCGGAAACTAAAAATGATAGGTTAATGCAATAAATTGTATTTAATAGACAATGTAATACTCCTTAAATGAAAGTAAAAAAAATATGAGTCACCATACATTTTATTAACACAAAATTACATAAAGAAAAAAACTGCTGATCTCTCCTTAAAACAAAAATAGGAAACATGAAATTTTTGAACTTTATTACGATTTTCTTGAATTTTAATACTTCGTATTGCCTCCTCGTGCTTCCATTACTGCGTTTACGCGGTTTGGCATGCTGTACACCAAGTTCCTTATACGATTTTGGGGAATATTCTCCCATTCCTCTGTGAGAGCAATTTTGAGCTCACGAAGCGTGATTGGGGGAGGGTTTCGTTGTTTTACGCATCTGCCTAGCTCGTCCCAAGCATGCTCGATCGGGTTGATATCCGGGCTGCGCGCTGGCCACTCCATACGAGTAATGTTCATCTCTTGAAGGTAGTCATTCACAATCCTACCTGTATGAGGTCGGGCATTGTCATGCATAAATATAGCATCCTCACCTAAGTTGACCATAAATGGACCAACGTGATCATTGAGGATTTCTTCCACATATCTTACGCTAGTTAAAGAGCCGTTTTCTATGATCACCAGCTCTGTGCGACTTTCAGAAGAAATTCCGGCCCACACAAGTACAGACCCACCACCGTAGGCTACTTTTTCTTCGATGCATGCTTGCTTGAATCTTTCCCCTGGTCTTCGATACACTCTGTGTCTTCCATCGTGCTTGTAGAGCATAAATTTTGATTCGTCGGAGAACATAACTTTTGACCAATCTTCAATACTCCAATTTACGTGGCTCTGGGCATATCTTAGTCTTGAAATACGATGCCCACGCTCCAGTTTAGGGCCGTTTGCAGGTCTAAGGGGTTTTAAGTTAGATTCAGCAAGCCGACGTCTTACTGTCCATGCACTTGGGTTACTTCCTCCGAGGCGTCGAAACTGATTTGTGAGTTCAGTTCCTGTGAGAAAGCGATTTCGAAGCATGGTGTTCACCAAGTATCGGTCTTCTCGTGCTGTGGTACACCTGGTTCTGCCCGTTCCTGGTCTGCGTAGGTTAGAACCAGTTTCTTCGTAACGTCGGAGAACTCTTTGTACTGTTGACAGCGACACACCGACAGTCCTGGCTGTATCGCGCTGACTCCGGCCGGTTTCCAGCATTGTAAGTATTCTGGTGCATTCTTTAGGCGTAAGCGACATAATTTCAGCTTGAATAATGAATATAGAGCACTATCAACATGGTTTATGTACCCACATAAATGACAGATTACAAACAAAAGCAAAACCAAATGCTGTAATTTCGTAGTTCCATCTTCGAAAGTGGCCCTTTTTCAAATTTGTTTTTTTTATGATATAACTTTACAATAACTAAGAAGTTTTAATACCTTCATTTAAGGAGTATTACATTGTCTATTAAATACAATTTATTGCATTAACCTAGCATTTTTAGTTTCCGAGATTTTTAGGATTCTTTAAGTGACCCGGATTCATTGCTCTCGAGTGTATTTAGGTTTGGATATAAGCAATGTATATGGTGACAACATTCTCCCGACCTTAAAGGGTTGCCTTTAAAGAAGTAAACTCTAAAAATTAACAAAGCTTACCACTATTTAATTAAACGAAAGGATCTGATCCAAATAGAGTCCGTCCTAAGCAATTTATTTGCGTGATCGTCTGCTCTAAAAACAGTCAGAGAAAATAACATAAATTTACCTATTTGCAATAAACCTATCTCTAAAACTAACCTAAGGTAAGATAGCAACACTCTTACTGGCTCGGTAAAAGGCACACACGGACAACTGGGCAGACCAGGCTACCCTTAGAAGATCTAACGGTAAGAGACCGCGTTGTGCCATCCTTCGAGGTATGAACAGCCTTTCAACCCAGAGGCCAAGCAAATGGTGGTGCATTATCGACCATCAGTATAACTACTGATCGCAGTGGGATCGGAGTGGATGGAGTATTCCACTTGGATCTACATTGCAATTGATGCAAATATTCTACTCGCCATCGCTGCCAGAAAAACTGTACCATCTTGTGCAAAATCGAATGCCTTTGCAACAAACTTATGTTCTCTTCATGGGGAGCAGGCAGAGATTGGAGGGGCGCAGTATTAAGAAAATGAGCGGGCGTGAGAGCTGATGGCTCTGAAGGGTCGCTACTCATGGCGGTCAGCGGACGCGAATTTACAAGGGCTTCGATTTGCTTTAGCACCGTCAACAGCTCTTCATAAGATAATATTTGTTGACCGATAATCTTGAATAAATGAGATTTTATAACCTTTACCATGCTCTCCCATCAACCTCCCATATGAGGCGACTGGGACGTTATGCATTTCATCTCTATGCGACTTTCTGAAAGCTCATATTCAAGTTGTGGGCGATGCTCATCGAGGAACCTATAAAGATCGCGAAGGTAAGAAATACATCTGACAAAATTAGTACCGTTGTCAGTGTATAGATAGATACTGCACAGGACCGCGACGTGCTAGAAATCGTTTCAGAGCAACAAGGAAATTGGCGGTACTTAATTCCGAAGCGATTTCTATTTACAAACACCAGCGGGGTAATTACGTAACACACTAACAGTAGGAATGGGTTTCATTTTGACAGTTCAACAACATTTATTGCTCGTATACATATTTTGTTGCGCAGACAAATTCTTCGAACATATGAAGCAATGGATTAGCAATAGGCTTCAAAATGATTCAGATTGTGATTGATAGTATGTTACGTAATTAGGGTGCTGGTTGTCAGACACGTGAAAATACAGAGCCAAGCCTTGCGGCTTCTAATGCCTCTTCCACAAACTGGTGTATACTGGAGACGGCCAGCATAATAATTAATAATTTATTTATATCGTCATTAAAGTAAACTTGTTGTAATGCAGATATTATTTTAATTTTAGCAAAATATAAATCAGATTTCTTCATGTATGACCTGCGTGGTAATAATTTTGAAAAGCGGTACATGTAGACAATTATTCGAAGTAATTTTGACCATAAAGAAACACGTTGAGCGAGCTCATAAATAAGCGATTTTGATCCACCCACTATTATAGCATGTGCAGAGGGCTTTAGCTCTGGCACTTCACTAACGTCTCGCTATCGAATTCAGAATTAGGCCACTCTGATGAATGCCTAGATGTCCATGGAGGTCCGGTAAACCACACAGGGTGATTTACAAGCTGTGCGGGTGATAAACCGCGCGATAAACAATCAGCAGGGTTTTCAATGCCTGCCACGTGATGGAAACAACTTGCGGGAATGTTATCGACAACCTTTGCGACGTGATTTACCACAAAAGTTTGCCAGCGGTGCGGAGAAGAATTGATCCAACAAAGAACGACTTTTCAGTCGGTAAACGCGAAAACATTTGACATTTTGTACCTTTGACACATTTGACATTTGGCTCAAAGTTGGTCAGCACATTACGCATAAGCGTAGATAATAAAACTGTAGCACACAATTCCAAGCGAGCAATTGAAATAGTTTTAAGCGGTGAAAGCTTCGATTTTGAATACACAAGCCTAACGGTCGTATTATTGTTATCTCTGACTTGCAAGTAGACAACACCACCGTAAGCACGCTCACTTGCATCAGCGAATCCTAAGAGGTTTGCTACACAACCCTGCACCACCCCGAGATGCCGCGGAATGCGTATTTCGTTGAGCGCGGGAAGTTCACTACAGAACTGCCTCCAAAGGTTTGCGATGTGTTGCGGGGGGGCATCGTCCCTGTCGCACTTCAATAACCATAGCTCCTGAATCAGGAGCTTGACATAAAGTACGACGGAGGCCACCAGCCCTAGTTTGTCCCATAAGCGTGCTACGATGGACAAGATACTGCGCTTAGTACAGCTTGAGTCTGGCTTTGCGACCTTGAATTTGAAAACGTCATCGGAATTGTCCCAATGTGTACCTAGAACTTTGTGAGGCATCTTTATCAATCTCGAGATGTGACGAAGCTCGATGCGAGGCGGGAATAGCGCGAAGGACAGCGTCCGAGTTACTCGTCCACTTCACCAGGTCGAACTGACCGCATTTAAATAATTGTAGAAGTTCGATACATGAATTGATAGCGACGTTCTCGTCTTTCTGCGCTGAATCATTTGAAATAATGCTGTAGCAGGTGTCATCCATGTACGTGGAAGTGGATGCTATGGCAGCTGCAGTTGGGAATCTCTCACCTTCATCAGCAATCAGTTGATGAACAACGCGGATTGCGTGAAATACGGAAGATTTCATACCGAACGCAACACGATTCAGTTCAAAAACCGTCAATTTACCTTCTGGGTGGAAGTGATAAATGAATCGTTGGCATTTGCGGTCTGGCTCTAACATTCCCAATTGAAGAAACATTTGTCTAATATCCGCTGAAATGGCGATTTTGAATAGCCAAAAATTCTAAATAATGTTATTCAAGTCACCCTGCAAATTAGGGCTTGAATTTAGAACATCATTCAAGGACAAACCTGTACTAGTTTAACAACTAGCGTCTAAAATCATGCGGACCTTTTTGAATATCTTATCTAGACGCTGAACACAATGATGTGGTACGAAGTAGGAAGCGGCGGGGGATATTATATTATTACTGTCAATAGGCCCTACTTCGGTTACATAACCCTTCTCAACGTATTCACGAATGATATCGTCATAGGCAGTGCGTAGAAAACTTGATGACTCCAGCTTCTTTTCTAAACACAAAAAACGTCAACGCGCTGTGGAGAAAGAATCTCCCAATTTATAAACATCGTCGCGAAATGGAAACGCAACGGTGTACCTACCACTAGAATCACGCGTAGTAGAAGTGCGGAAATGAATTACACATTCAATGTCATCTTGACTGGTCGGGGTTGGAGCGGAAATTTCCTCGAGTTCCCAAAAACGCTTGAGGAGGTGGCCTAAATCGTCTTCTACGATAGCGCAACAAGCGGCGGTAGACTTATACGGGAGCAGTGCGGGCGCGGAACCCATTATAATATACCCTAACATTGTTTGTATGGCGGGCGGTATTCCATGCATGCTACTATGTACCATATTTGGCATCAACAGGTGCGAAAAACTAGATGCCCCAAGAAGAACATCAACGGTGGTGGGAGTGGCGAACGTACTATTCGCGAGCGGCAATGATACGATGTGGCATTCTGTACTTATAAAATTGCTCTGCGATCCAGAATCTAAAAGGCATTTAACAATATGCTTCTGCCCGTTTCGATCGCAGATAACAACTTGAGAGGTCGATAGCAATATCGTTGTGGGACGAATACAACGCGTGGCGCGGTCGCCGTCATTAGCACTAACTTGCAATGGCGCTGCAATGGATGTGTGCAAGGACGATAGTCTCAGCTCGCTCGCAGTGGATGCCGGTACGGGTGCACTGATTAACGGTGTGATCGCCAATGACGGCTGCGGTGGCATGGCGCACTCGCTAGGTGTCACGGGTTCTAATCTGGATACCGGCACTGATCCACTGATATGAGCTTGTGAGGCTCTTTGATTCGGAACCCTATTGAAATGCAATAAAGAGTGGTGTTTTTGATGACAGTTGCGGCATTTGAGCGTTGAATTACAATCGCGAGGCTTATGTTTTATGCTTAAACAATTAATACATGCACCGTTATCTTTTACGCATTTGAAACGTGCGGACGGCGTCATATCAATGAATTTTTGGCACTTGAAAAAGTGATCATGCACAATGTTGTCACAGAGGCATGTCTTGTTAGCAGTCGCGGTGGCTACATAACTCGGCGGGTTTGGTACATTATTGCGAGATTTGACAGAACTACGCGTGGAAACGCTAACTGTACTAGGCAATGTATTTTGATATATCCTATGTTGACTCCTAATGAATTCGGTCAGCTGACTAAAAGTCGGCAACGAAACTTTACGATATTGTGACTCGAAAGCACGTATCGTTTCCCCGTCCAACGTTTTAAGTGCTATGTGCAAAAATACAAAATCTGTCAAGTCATATAATCCAAGAATTTTGATTGCGATTACAGCAGTAACATACTGGTCCCTAAATGTTTGCATATTAGATGCAGAAGCGGAGCCGTTTATTTTAAGATTGATCATCTGATCTAGATGCGCAGAAGCAAGTATGCGTTTATCTTGATACCTGTCCACGAGACACTTTACGATTATCTGATAGTTTTCAGGACACGGCGCGATGCCTGAAAATACCGCTTGTGCTTTAGTGGAAAGCTTTCTTATTAAATAGTACAGTCTCTCAGCGTCTGTCAACGATGGATTTTCGTGTATTGTGGACTTGTAGGATTCATAGAATAAGGGCCAGTTGCGAATGTCACCGTCAAATGACACAATTTCGATTGGCGGTAAAGTAGGCCCTTTAGACCTAATCGCTGTCTGATCAGCATGCTGTCGAGTAGCGTCAGCGTTTACCCTCGAAGATACAGGCTTAACCTGCTTTAACATACGTTTAATACGACTAAAAAGATCATCAAAGGAAATCAATGATTGATAATTAGGCTTCGCGGATGGATTAATGTCTAAATGTAGCCTATTGTGCTCGTTGACGAGATCCCTAAATTCAGATCAAGTTTCATCAATAGTCGCGACTGAATCCAGAAAACTTTCTACCATCTCGCTGTCAATGTGGGCCTTTTCACCCTTTCGTACACAATTTGAATTGATTCGAAAAGGGCATTATAGCAAATATATCGGAATGCAGTGAGTGAGCTCTAAAACTAGCGTAAACAACCTATATTTGATAACTACGAGTATAATGCGCGCGGTAACAAGCAGCTAATGTATAAAACTGATAATATTAAACCGGTTCTTTATAGAGGAACGCGTAAGTACTTTGTTACAATGCACTGCAACTATGAATGAAGTTAAGCTATGACTCTATGTTAGATACAACAATTGAAACGTATTTACTAAACGTTTTTTTTATAAACTAATCTATACAAATACAAATATTTATTGGAACAAAAACATATTACATTTTTTGTGTACGTTAATTCTGTGTTAGTTTAGTAACTGTGTCGCAGTTAATAGCGCCCACACCAGGAGCGAAAGACAACTGAGTTCCATAACAACAATTTTGGTTACTTATAAACTTGGCTTGACTTGGTATAAACTAGACAAACATTTAATAATAATAAAACTAGAACTAGACATTTATTAATAGTAGTTGTAGCAGTATAAGTGGGGGTGTGTGAGTGTGTGTGTGACGGAGGGTTTGGAGGTGCGTGCATCTGTGTGTGTGTGGGAAGGGTGCGTGCGTGTATGAGTATGCGGAGGAAGTGATATTAATATATACTTTAAGTTTATATGAGGCTCTCTGTTTCCTCATAAGTCAGATTTTGTAGTCGTTTTTCAAATTTCAATTTACACTCTCGTAACGAGAGCGGATAGATATTTAATTTCACATTAATTTTGTTATAGATAACAGGACTCAAAAAGCTATAGTGTCTTCTCGCAATTACCAGATTAACGCTCTCTGTCTGACATACTCTGTTTACTCTACGTTTTAGACTTTTAGAGTATTGAGATTAGGGTCATATTCAATATCTATATGCTAACGTAATAATAAGCTTATCAGAAATGCTTGTCTTACAGAAGGAACTTTGCAAAGAGCATACAAGTCGTGAGTGGGGAAGCAAATAAGTTTATGTGCCATGACTTTTAGAACGGCTCTTTGTGCTCTTTCCAGACGAAGTAATGCAGTAGGTTATTAGGGAATGTGCTAGTGCAAAATATACAGTTTTTAACGTGTGAAAATCTGCCGAGGTACTAATTTTTTTAAACACAAATATTAATTTTCTGACACGTGATACCAATAATACAACCTCCCCAATCCAGGTCATAGTGCTATCTATATAACCCCTAAATATTTAATTTCATTTGTACGCATAATTGTAGCACAATTGCAGGGTACAATTGTATACGAGGGGAATTTGTGAGCTGTGAGTGTGAAGGAGGAATCTGGTTGTGATATAAGCCGCGGTGCAAACGTTATAAATTTTGTTTTTTTTTTCTGAATTCAGAGAGAGCAAGTTGTTATTTAACCAATTCATAACATCCCGTAAGGCAGATTCTACATGAAAGCGCACATCTGCCCAGTCACTTCCATGAACTAGTAACACTGTGACATCAGCTTATGTTATGATTTTGCAATTTGTTAGGGAGAGTCTACAGAGTCTGTTTATATAAATAAGGAAGAGGGTGGGCCCCAGGACACTGCCCTGAGGAACTCCGTAGGTGACAAACTGTTCTTCACTTGTGTGGTTACCGATTTTTACAACATGAGAGCGGTTACTGAGTTAGCTTTTAAAAATATCCAGGGGTAACCCCCTTACCCCAATCCGAAATAAACTCGTGAGCAAAATAGGGACAGAAACAGTGCCTTCGAGTGGTATAAAAAATCAGCTATTGTTTTAAGTTTGTGATTCAAATTATTTGCAATAGCTCCAGTTAAATGAAGTACAGCATCTTCTGTGCTTTTCCCAGACTGAAATCCGTATTGATTTTCGGCAATAATTTTGTTAGCGTTTAAATAACTGAGAAGACTATTATTTATAAAAACTTCAAGAATCTAAGAAAGAATAGTGAGCACCGAGATAGGTCTATAGTTATTGACACTGTCCCCACTTTATGTGAGTAGCATGCAGGCTAGATTAAATACATGATTATTATTTTAATATTGTGAATGTGAAGACTATGTGGGTCATTGTTGCTTTTTTCCCCCTCTCAGCTAGTATTAATCATAGTCTGGCAGTTTGAGTGATTTTTGTGGCCTTCCCAAATGTCCTTTCTTTGGTATTGTTCGTCGAATCGTTGAGCTCCTTAAGTTCTGAGTTGTGCTGCACGCTTACTGACAAATGCGTGCACTGACTGGACAGGTCCACTCAATCTGTGTGGTTTTTCCTTAAAAGACCATTTCAGACACAAATCTACATGGTCTTCACATGATCTGACCAAGATTATGTCTGGACTTTAAAAGAGACTGTGACCTCTGTCTAAGTTTGTTTCGGCCTTTCTTCTCAGAGTAGTCAGATAGGAAACGCCGACCTCAACTAGTTTTTAAAATATGATTGACGTGTAAAAGTGTTTGTGTAAACCTATTTACAGAAATAAAATCATTTATAAATAGGGTGTACAATAGCCTTCTTCCAGTTTTAATGCATGCCATCGTCCGGGTGTGTCCATCAGACATAATTATAATCTCTGGTTGTTCTCGTCTAGCTAACAACAAGTACTTGCACAGACATATCCAAGTAGCCAGGATTATTGACCAGCAACTTGCTTTGAAATATAAACTAGTGGATTCCGAGGTACCGTATTACAAGTATGTGCCAGACTTAGTTCTCGAAAATTACCATATTACGTTGTATTGGGATCGGTCTATCATTACTGACAGGACTATTGTCGCCAATAAACCTGATATAGTGGTGATAGATCGATTAGCGCGCCGCACAATGATTATCGATATTACCATTCCGCATGACGAGAACCTCGTGAAAGCTGAGAAAGAGAAACAAATTAAATATCTCGACTTAGCACACGAGGTTGTTGACATGTGGAATATTAGCTCAGCTGTCATTATGCCGATTGTCGTATCGGCCAATGGCCTGATGGCTGAAAGCCTCCATCAACATCTCTCGAGGCTCTCGTTAGGCGGTTGGGTAAAGGGCCTGATTCAGAAGGCATTACACCTCGATACGGCTCGCATCGTGAGGGGGTTCCTGTCGCTGGAGCCCTAACCACCGGTATTTTGGACCCTGCTCCCGATACCGGCGGACCACAATTTCTTATTTTTTTTTTTTTTTTAATGTTTTTTAAAAATATTTAGAAATGTATACAAATAAGTATGTAAATAAATAAAAGAAGTAATAATAATGTTTATTCATCAAAAATTACAGATAGTTACAGCAACAAACAGTAGGAAGAGATTATACAGTTATTGAGGTTTGTTGTAAAATCTGCACTAACATTATGAAACCTTGGGGTGGACGGGGGGGTTCGTGCGCGCCTGTTTAAATGTGTGTATGTTATCAAAATCGAAATAGAGGTGGATGAGAGATTAGGTGGTGTATGTAAGTAGGGACTCCGTGTAGGCATAGTCCCTCTCCAGGTAGCCACTCTGTTACTTTAGTTTTTACCTCGTAAGTGTTTAATTTTAGGGTTTTATTGATTTTATTGTAAATATATTTACTAAGTATATAAAATTGATGCATGAGACTTATATATTGCTAAGAACTCTGTAATAAGATTCTTGCTCCATAGTCTTATTTCCACCATTATACTACGACAATTGTTGTCACAAAAACGAGCGTATAAATTATGTTTGAAGCGCTCAGACTTGAACGCATGACTGAGGTATGAGGGGATGCGCGACCGGGCGGCGCGCGCGTGTATTCTCCTTCTCTTTTTCTATATTCACATGCGCGCTATTTCCCACGCGAAAGGCGATTCTGAGCGTATGTATAAAGGTGCCTAATGTCAAACAAATGCCGGTCGCGAGTGCACTTGCACTCGCTACATGCGAAGCTTGTCTATGTGTGCGCTTATTTTCAGTTGATGTATGGAGCCGACCTTCTGTAGGCTATTTGTGTCTCGACGGGCGCCAGGAAATATCGTGGAGACGGGGTTGGCACAACACGTTGCAGATATTATTAGGAAGTCGTAATTTCAAGAAAAAATTGCTGTAAATTTTTGGTTAAACTTGGTATTTTTCTTGAGATTATTTTGAAGGACAAAGATATTTTATTTGAGGAAATACTATCTATCTAACTAGCTAATAATAGCTAGTAATCTAACTAGCTTTTATAGTCCCATTACAGGGCAAAGGCCTCCCTCTCCCTTTTCCACACAATTCTGTCTTTTGGTAGTACCGGCTAGTCCTTTTGGTAGGAATCAAGCCCGTCCCGCCATCTTCGTCTCGGCCTGCCGCGGTGGCTTCGTGCGTTTAGTGGGACCCAATCGGTGGTTCAGAATAACATTTATTTGCATTTTGTATATTACAAAATGTCTCTGTGGCCGGTGGGCCGTACAGAGGTGTGTCAGCTAACTTATGTCCTAATGGATCTATGTTTCCTGTGTTCTGCATATTCACAATATGTGAGACTATACAAACAGATTACGTGTTTTATTTATGTTGTATGCTTACAGTCTATCTTAGTGAGGCATTATTATTATTTTTCATTTTATTTTAAGGGGACGCTGAGCCTTAGTTTTTAGAAGATATTTCATTGACCAATAGCTGCTCCGGGCATTCTCGATGCGACGAGCAAATTCTTTGTCTTGTCGCGCCTGGAAGGAGACTATTTGGCCCAGATAGATATACAGTCTTATTTATAAATGTCTCTTAAATTTTAATCAATTGCTAAACAACTGATTAGCAAAATTCTTATTTATAAACGCTATTTAGCACTAAGAGGTCGCTAAGCAATTGATTAGTAGCTCTCAAAATTAAACACCACCGTTGCATTGTTAAGAGGATGCTAAGAGGCAAGATGGCGGATTTTATATGTATCAGCTGATGAATTCAATAGGATTATTGTGGGCTTCTAGGTTATATTGTTCCTAATATCGAGTTGTGCCTTAGTAAATATGGAATTCGACAATCTTTTACGGGATTTCAGAACGACGCAGAAGAATTATATAATTTTGAAACGTCGGCGGGAAGTAGACGGAGGAAGACCTACAAATTTTATTTGAATCCACTACGAGATGATTACCTATTACATATTCTTCATTCGAAGTACACATGATGAAAGGGTTTATAGGGAAAGCTCACTACGTGTTCAGGAGCTTTGAAGAGAATGAGTTTATGAGGAAGCTCATGGGAGATTGTGATTATCCAATGTGTAATCTCATGTGCTGCTCATCTTATGACGCCAGTTTTAAGGCCTAGAACTAAAGAAAAGCCACGTTGTGGTAGTCACACACAAAAACAAGAGACATTTTGTAGAAACAATTTATTTTGATTCATAATAAAGCTACATTTTTGTTAGAAACTCATTATTTTTGATTTCCAATATTCTTCCTTCAACGACATGGACCGTGCCATGTTTTCTCATGCCACTCTGATTTCTCATCTTTTTCACGTAGCATGGTCTCGTCCCTCGCCGTCTGTGCGAATAGTTGAATAGTATTGGTGCTAGGTGCGAGTGGCTTTCATAGCAGCAGTCAAACTTGTACATGGCTACACATCAACCTAGACTGTTTGGACTTTGCACTATTAGAAGTTGAATGCTGCGAATCATGCGAGAGGGTGCGATATGTTTTTATTATTTCGTCCCACTCACGCACGTAACCTGCGGGAGCGCGTAGCACGCGTCACTGCCGCCACCATGCGGCATGCGGCGCTTCATTCTTACTATACCTATAACCGCTTACTACCGAAAAATGTAAAAGCGCGCGAAAAAAAACCGTTGCCTGTGTCGCCCGATCGCGTCATCCTGCTGGGCGGCGGCCGGGCGCCAGACATGTTGGATAACAAAGCTGAATTACGACTTATTTTCTTAGAATGGTGCATACATTTTTTTTTTTTTTATACTGGTAAAAGGAACAGGGCTTTAAAAAAAAGGAAAATACAAAACTTTAAAAAATAAAACAACCGGCTTCCAAAAAAAAACACTAAAAGACGTGAAAAATAACTTTTATTTCGGAAGTCGGTGCCTTTGGTTTTGTATTTTCGTTTTTGGCCACCGACTTCCGAAATAAAAGTTATTTTTCACGTCTTTAGTGTTTTTTTTTTGTAAAAACGTTTTTATTTTCACTTTTTAGTTGCGGTACCTACCCCACACAAATTCGTATTCCACTACTTGGTATGTAAATAACAGTGACAGGGAATTATCAACACATCATCAATATAAACTAACTGGAAAAAATATTAAGTATTAAGGATAACTCAAAAACTACTTGTCAAACCTTGATCAAAATGGGACCACACATGTGAAGCACCAGCTATCAAATAAAAAAAGAGTCATCCAAATCGGTTCACACAGAAAAAAGTTCTGAGCTAACACACATTAAAAAAAAAAAAAACAGTCGAATTGAGAACCTCCTCCTTTTTTTGAAGTCAGTTAAATATCGTGCATTTCGTTTCAATGTATGATTGTATTCATACTCGTATAAGGTAGCTTCTGTAAAATGACATTCTTGTCTTCAAATATATTAAATGATAAATGATAAATGATTTTATTACTGTAAGTAGGTTTATACAAACACTTTTACACGTCAATCATATTTTTAAAACTAGATGAGGTCGGCGTTTCCTATCTGACTACTCTGAGAAGAAAGGCCGAAACAAACTCAGAGGTCACAGTCTCTTTTAAAGTCCAGACATAATCTTGGTCAGATCATGTGAAGACCATGTAGATTTATGTCTAAAATGGTCTTTTGAGGCAAAACCACACAGAATGAGTGGACCTGTCCAGTCAGTGCACGCATTTGTCACTAATCGTGGAGCTCAACTCGGAACTTAAGGAGCTCAACCACTCGACGAACAATACCAATGAAAGGACATTTGGGTAGGCCGCATAAAGCACTCAAACTGCCAGATTACCATTGAAACTACCTGAGAAAATGAATAAATACAATAAAAAATAAAAGTTACATAAATAGTCCTCACATTCACAATAATTAAATAATAATACTATACTTCACAAAGTAAATTGTCATGACATTGTATATATAATAATTATCAAAATGTCAAAATTTATGTAAAATATAAAAATATATTTTTTTGCAAAAATAATAAATAATCAAAAAAAAAAAAACATTCAGTATGCAAAAATTGGAGCAACTCAATCCCAAGCCTTTTTGTCCTCAATATAATCCTTAACGGTATAAAAGGCTTTCTGGCACAACTTACGTTCAATTAATGATTTGAATTTATAAAGGCTTAGCCTTAAATAATCACCATAAACCTTGAACATGGCTTGGAAGTTTATTATAAAAGCGTATACATTGACACCTGAATGAGCCGCCTATTTTTTTGAGCCTTGTTGTAGGTACAAAAAAATTGTGTTTATTCCTAGTATTTATATTATGGATATTACTGTATTTTTTAAACAATTTTATATTTTTATGTGCATATATAAGATTTTCATAAATATATTGAGAAGGCACAGTCATTACATTAATATCCTTAAATTTGTCTCTGAGAGATTGTCTCTGACTTAATTTATATATTGATCAAACAGCTCTTTTCTGCAAAATAAAAATAGCTTGAATATCAGCGGCATTTCCCCATAACAGAATATCGTACGACATAACACTATGAAAATAGCTAAAGTACACTAAACGGGCTGTCTCTGTGTCGGTTAAATTACGATTTTTTCTAACAGCGTATGCTGCGGAGCTTAGCTTTTTTGAAAATTTATCTGTATGTGGGCCCCACTGAAGCTTAGAATCCAAAGTTATAGGTACACGATCAAAATATATGCAACAGCTGTTTTTTTTATATTTCAGTGTTTGTTCCATCCAAAGTAAAACTTGCTCATACTCATGAGTAGGTACTGTCTGCTATAAAAGTTTTTCCAGGTATTTTGTTTACACCTTAAACACAAGATCCACCACCGTGTATTTCAGATACCAACTATTTTCCATTATTTAGTAATAAAGTTGGATGTCTGACGAAGCCTAGTACAAACAAAAAAAAAAATATAGTTTTGATGTTGTTTTAATGTTGTCATGCTCCGATAAGTACAAAATGTTTCCATTTACAAAAAAAGTCCAACACGTTTCATTCCTATACATTTCCAGCTTCATCTAAGTACCACAGTATAATAAAAGCACCATACATGACCACCTATTTCTTGTTTAAGTTAATGACTGCTGCGTCAGTCCAATATATGAGCTTGTACGTGTCGGTTGCGTTATTCATCGCTCTCCACCCCCCCCTTAGGTTATAACAATAACATACAAGAGATAGCTCAACAGCTTGTTGATGTAAATATGTTAATTAAATTATTTAAGCTCTTGCTAACGACATTGTGGCTAAAGAAATTGTTAATTATTTTGTTAGTCGATTTCAGGCGCAGATGAAAAAGTTGAAGATACACAATCAATACTACCTGCTGGGTTATGAATTTGGTGTTCCCATTGCAATAGAAATGCCTCCAATACTAGAAAGCTATAGTATGTTATTTACCTAACACCTTATAAAATAATTTGGGGACAGACAATATGGACCTATTCGTACTATACAAATAATCCTTCGAATTCATACATAATTACGATGGTCCCTATTAACAATGTCAGTTATAAATTTTTGCCAATATTCACTTTTTTACATAAATAGAATCATAATAAAAAGATCTATCGTAAGAACATTTTATTTTATTGAAAATCATGATAATTTAGTCAGTTTCATGGTTAATATTATCGGTTGTTATAACTTTGTCCGCGCAAAAGTGTTGGTAATGACGGAATCGGCGTTGTCCGCGGGGCGGATGGAGTGCGGGTGCGCGCGGATCTACCACTGCGCACTTTGTCACTGGGAGGAGCGCTCGCGTGGGCGAAATTGTAATATTATTTATAATTTTTGTTTTAATATTTTATCATTTACACAAGCAAACCAAACACATACGACAAAGGAGACGTTTCATTTTTGTATGGGACTCCGGCCATAACATGTACGTTTTATAAAACCTGGGTAATGAACCCCTGATTACAATAAATAATGTTTTTTTTCATAATAACTAATATAATTTAGGCACTAAATAAAAACTGAAAATGTTTGACGTTTGCCATGAAAGTTACGACCATCGACAGCCAGCCATGACAGGTTGGAGAGATGACGTTTACATACATAACCTAGAATATGTCAAACAAAACTGTGACTTTTGTTCTCGTTATTTAAGTTACGACACTAAAGTATGGCATTAGACAAAAGTGGGCCCACCAGATCAATTTTGAACCATTTCTGGGTTTCAGCTCATCTTGATAAAGGTTATAAAAGTGTTAACTTTCTTAGAATGGGTATTATAAAGTCTTATTTTATAATAAGTATGTTAAATATATGATATTTAAGTAATTCGATGAAAGATGAAAACATAATTGGGGAATAAGTACAAAGATGTCCTTATAGGTAAGTAACTAAAACTACCAGATTTCAAAGATTTATTCTTCTTCTCTTACTAATACATCATCAAGAAAAGATGCTGGTGCCACAACATTATTTGGATATCGAGCTCAACCAAGGTACCAGATTTTGGTTATTACGAGACTGACTGACTTATGTCAGTGTTAATAGCAATACAAACAACGTTTGAAGTTTTCGTCCAGAAATACCTTCAAATCCACAAAAGTGGAATAGGTAGGTAGGTTTATTAAACGATGAAATTAATCGTCACACTTTCGTATAATTAGTCAAAAAAGTAGTATAAGATAGCTATCGTATTATCTTATCTCAATAGCATAGAAATACATGCCTTTTATATTTATATAAATAACGTCTACGTGATATTGTTATGTTTTAATGTAACATGATTTCTGGACGAAAGGAGTATGCAAGGAAGACGACGCCATGTTCAATAGAATATGGCAATAATTTGAAAACCTATTATTTTTTGAGCCGAAGTAATCAGGTGAATATTCAGGAAAGAATATTTTTCCACAATTCGTGTAATTTTTTCCTCTTTTATCACTACCGTACACTTTATGGCCGAAAATGAAACATCTCCTTTATTTCTAAATCTCCATTCGTAAATGTTGAATAATACCACTACCTACTTAAATGACTGTTAAGTATCCGAACAAAACTGTCGTTTGTGTCACAACCAACAATTGATCTTGGAAATGGTCCATGTTAAAATGTCGGTAGTACCTTATTTCCAAAACCATCAAGTAATTCTATATTTTGTCTATGTCAGTAGTAAACAATACATAAAACAATCAGAGCAAATTTGAACATCCACAGTCTTATATAATGTCCCCGCGGAGATTATTCGGCCGTTAATTAAGTTGATTTTGTTTTATAACAGTACCTATCTATATCTAGAGGAGTTTTATGTTTGTTAATAAATAAGTTCAGATTTGGTTGGTAATGATTTTGGTATTATGTTAATGTCAAAATCATGACTAATTAAATCTAGTTACGCTTCTAAAATTGAAATCTGATTGTTTTAAAGAACTTGTTATTTTAGAACATTGTTTTGTAAATAGTAATACCTAAAACTTATTTACTTTTTAAGGCCCTACCTTGAAAATAAATAATTGTTTGATGGGCGTGGCTTATTTTCCCCTCACGCGGGGAGTGGCGGTTCTATCTTCCGTGGTCGATCACCACGTCACCGCTACAAACTTATTTGAACCTGAACCAGCGGCCAAAAGTGGAAATAACAAAATACTGACCGGAATTTAAAAAGGTTCCTTACTTAGCATGGGCTTTGGCTAAGCATTATTCTTGTCACTGTCGCACAACTGTCAATCTAAAAGTGCAAGATAAAGATGGAAACATATCTAAGAAAAAAGTGCGTATTAAATAACGTTAATTTATCTCGGTCTATGAAATTTTTGCATTTTTTTTTCCTTTACCAACAACCAACAATTGTTTAAACTGTAAATAATTAAAGTAATATCTAATATAATCTAAGGTTAGTGGAACAATTTCTTACAGGTTAGCACCGCATGCCCCATAAACATATTAAGTGTGCCACAAGCACTAAACTATGAAATTAATATAATAATAACTAAAATTAGAAGTTTAAATTAAAGTGAAATTAAGAGATGGAATATAAAACTAATCAACACGGCAAAAGTAAAATATAATAGAACAAAACAAACAAAACAAAACAGAGACACAACAAAATTGAGAAAAAATAAATTAAAAATTATAAAATTAAAAATAAAATTAAACATTACTAGTAATTGTTGCATGAAACTTGGCATATGAGTCAAAATGCACGTCAACAAGATCGCTGAAGCCATTTAACAATTTACAAAGACGAGGAACGCCAGAGTCTGCACCGACTATTGATCTGCGGAGTGGAGGGTGTAAAGGAGTAATAGGAGCACGAGGGAGTCTAGCAGGGGCCCGAAACTGAAACTTGGATAGTAAAAGGGGACAATCAATTTTGCATCGGAGGAGCTTATATAGGAAAAAGGAATCAATTATTATCCTACGTTTCTCCAATGAGACCATCTTAAAATAAGATAGTCGGGCTTCATAAGATCGTACCCTTTTTGCATTTCCGCTGGCATAGACCAGATGCCAGAGGAATCTCTTTTGTATTTGCTCCAGTCGAAGGATGTGCGTGGAGTAATGAGGTCTCCAAATTGTACTGCAGTACTCTAGGATACTACGAACGATACAATTGTACAACAAGATCTTTGTCCGACTGCGCTTAAAACCAGCAACATTCCTTACAACAAATCCCAGCATTCTAGAAGCCCTTTTTATGACGACGTCAACATGAGGTACAAATGTCAAGGTGTTGTCAAAAACAACTCCTAAGTCCCTTATTTGATCCACCTCTTGGAAAACGTTAGGGCCCACGTGGTATACACTAGCCGTAAATTTCTTTTTTCGGGTGTATTTCACGTGGTAGCATTTTTTTACGTTTAAGCTCATTTCATTATCGTTACACCATTGAACTAACGAGTCTAAGTCCCTCTGAAGTAATGTTTTATCGTTTTCAGATTCGATTATCCTAGAGAATTTAAGGTCGTCTGCATACAAATAACATTCTGAGAATCTTAGGCAGTGCGGGATATCGTTAACAAAAACATTAAATAAAACCGGTCCAACATGTGAGCCCTGGGGAACCCCTGACGACGTCCTGTAGGTTTCAGATTGGAAACCATTAACTGCAACAAAGAAGAAACGATTTTCGAGATAAGACTTTAGCCAATTGTAGAGTGTACCGGTGATTCCATACGCAGATAACTTCGACAGAAGTATATGGTGAGGCACGCGGTCAAAGACTTTGCTAAAGTCAGTGTAAATCACGTCAATCTGCTTGCCACAGTCAATGGCATCCGATAACATTTCTATAAAAGTCGCTAGATTAGAACAAGTAGACCTAGAACCCACGAAACCATGCTGAGAATAGCTCATATAGAGTTTGAAGTGGGCCTGAATGTATGGACAAACTAGAGATTCGAAAACCTAGGCAAAAGTTGAGAATATAGAGATAGGTCTATAATTTTTGACATTGTCCTTTTCATCACTCTTATATATTGGAATAACCTTTGCTTTTTTCCATAAGGTAGGGAAGATACCTGAGCTAAGAGATTTGTTAAAGATTAGTGTTAAAGGGGATACCAACGCGGGGGCACACTTATAAATAAATATTGGCGGAATACAATCGGGGCCAGAGCCTTTACGAAGATCCAATAGTTTAAGCTTGTTCAATAGGCTCTCGCAATCAATCACAGGTGCCGTTAGTGGTAGACTATTATTCTTCATATTATAAAGAAAATCGGACTTCGGTTCACCGTGGGCCGCATTCGCATCGCTAAACGCGGAGGAAAGATTTGACGCAAACATTTCACATATTTGTGTTACCTTCAGATGTAAATAAGGTTCCGTTAGTCATTGTAGCAGGAAAAGAGCTAGAGCCTCCTTTTTTATCCTTAATGTACAACCAGAAGCGGTTCGGATTTTTGGTGATTTCATTTTCTATGTCTTTTATGTAATCATTATAACCATCAATAGCTAATTTGGAACACCGTTTTCCCAATAATTTGAGTTCGAGTTCATCCCTAGGGTTCCTATAGATTTTGTAACGAGATCTTATTTTTTCCTTTTCTTTAAGAGTTCTTATCAAGCTTTTATTGAACCAAGGAGAATATTTTTTATATTTAAAGGTAGGCCCGAAAGGCTCGTGCATATGTATAATATTTCGAAGCCTGTCATAAAACACACAAAGCATGTCATTAACATCAGGCATATCATAAAATTAATCAATCTTACGAGTTGTAGGTTGTGGGTTCGAACCCAGGCAGGCGCTTTACTATGTGTAAATAATTTCATCACCACTGCTCTCAAAACGGTGAAGGGAAACATCGTGAGGAAACCGGCATGTCCTAGAACCAAAAAATCGAAGACATGTGACATCTACCAACTGGGCCCGCGTGGTAGATTACAGCCCATTCCCTCTCAAAGAGAGGAGGCCTGTGTCCCAGCAGTGGGAACACTATAGGCTGATTATGTATATCATCAAATATTTTATCCCAGTTTACATTATTTAGACTCTCGCATTTTTTTTTGTAATCAAGTTTATAATAATTAGTTCTTCTAGTCTGAGGGTTGTAAGGAAGACGGGTTTCTTCACTCGCTTTAAGCAGGATTTCGATTGGAGGGTGGTGGACATCAATATTGCTGAGGGAATTTAGGGCCGCAGTAACGCTACCGGAAGGTAAATTAGTTAATACAAGGTCTAATATTCGTCCAGACACATTCATAATGCCATTAAGTTGTGTCAATTTATGCATGTGAGTAAAGTCTATCAGTACATTGCTAATGCCAGTAGGGGTATAATTGTTCACTGAGTCACTAACCAAGTTCCATTTTATGTTACCTAAATTAAAATCACCAACAATACAGGCTTACAACTCTGTCTGTTCAAAAACCACATTACAACAGTCCAAAAAGTTTTCCAAGGTACTACGTAACACAGGGGGTGGCAAGTGGGGTGCTAGGACAGGAAACCTCCACGTGTGCCCGTGGGCTGGAGTTTCCCTTGGATACATCTGGGGGAAAGGCCAGTTTCCGGGACGGTGCATCCTGGGGTGCGGGCAATGACTCCCCATTAGGCACTGTGTGCCTAATGGGTCTAGTTGTCCGTACGCTAATATCCTGTCGGAGGAACGCTCCAACGTGTGTCTCTCTGCTTAAGCAGAGACGCACAGCGGCGGAGTAAGAGCGGGCTCGGTGTGCACTAACTCTGCCGCCGGGCAGGCAGTAAGGAGTCTTCTGCTTCTGCCACCGTTAGTCTCGTAGCCCCAAAGATTGTCAAGGTTATGTCTCTGACTTTTGACGGGGGTCGAGGGTCTTGGCTTAACCGCCTGGGCCGCGAGGAAGATAACCTCTATAAAAAATTCCTCTAATATCAAGTTTTGGTGCGTGGCGAGGGTATGAATGGCTGAGGAGTAGTGTCATCTACAACTTTGTAGTTGTAGGTGGCGCATCAGTCGCTAGCGCACCCCCAGCAGAGTACCAGTGGACCCTCTGGTTGGGTTACAAATGAACACTTGCCTAGGGACAGGGGGTGAACCTAGGATGGACGTTTTATATCCCCCACACTCGTGGGAACAATTATGGAAACAGATAAACAAAACACAAAAGAACAGGAAAGTAGTAGAGAGGAAGGGAGCGATGCGGGGTCGGAGTCCGACGCCGCATCGGGCGTGAGGGGCTCATTCAAGTGCCCGGAGCGCGTTGTGGTAGGGGCTGCTGAGAAGAACCGAAGGCTCTTCCAGAAGCGCCCCAAACCAGGGGATAGCCAGGGGTCGTCCTCTGATGGCGGGAGGAGCGCCACCCGCAGAAAATTTACTCGGCAGGGTGGCGTTCACGATCGGGGTAAGGACAAAGGGTTCACCACCGAGAAGGACAGCGAGCCGAGCCGAGTCAGTTCAGCCGAGCTGGCCCAGCCAGGCGAGAGGCTCGCTAGGGAGGGCAACCCACACAGGGTGGAACTCTCCGAGTCGTCAGGCGGTGAGCCAGACGCCGCTGGCGGCTCTAAGCCGGAGCGAGTGGCCAGGTTCCAGGAGGTCGTGGTAGCCGCAATCAGGGGTGTGGCCTTGAAGAGGATTCAGTCCTCTAAAGACAAGGTCATACCCACTGCCACGGCCTCCATTATGGCGGCAGCGGAGGCCTTACACCTTGGGCCTCCGTCGGACGGAATGTCTGAGATGCGGGCGGAGGTCGCCCGCTTGACAGCCGCCATGGAGCTTCTCCGAAAGGAGAACGAGGAGCTCCGAGCGGACCTGGCCGGCCTCCGGGCAGCCGGCCCTCGAGAAGTGCCACAGGAGGGGGAGCAGCATAGGCAAGACCGGCCGGTGCCGGTGCCTGCAGAGGACCGGGTTCTGACCCTGGTGCGGCGAGAGCTGGCTGCCTTCCAGAGTCGGTTTTCCGCTCTGGAGGCCATTGTTCTGCGTCCCCCGCTAGCGGCGAGCCGGATTTCTTTTGCCGCCGCTGCGGCCAAGTCAGGATCGGCAGGGCGAACAAAAGGCGGGCCTGTGCTGGAACCTGCGGGGCCGGCCCCAGCGAAGTCGGCGCCTTCCAAGCCCAAGAAGGGTAGGGGGCCTACTCAGGCGGCGACGGCCCCAGCCCTGACGGCGAGACGGCCGCCACCCCCTCCGCCTCCTAATGCTCCTCCGGCCGACGCCGAATGGCAAGTAGCCGGAGAGAAGCGGAAGGCTTCAAGGGCGGCCAAAAGGAAGGAGAGGCGGCAGCGGCGCAAGGAGCGAAGCGTCGCGGCTAGGCTCCGCGCCCCAAAGTCCGCAGCTGTAGTGATTACACTACAGCCGGATGCGGTGAAGAAGGGCGTGTCCTACTGCGACGTGCTCACCAAGGCAAGGGCGGCGGTGAACTTGGAGGAGCTAGGGGTCACCAATGGGATCCGTGTAAGGGTCACTGCGACTGGAGCCCGGATGCTGGAGGTCCCCGGTGCGGCCAGCGGCCCGACCGCTGACGCCCTGGCCGAAAGGCTTAGGGCGTCCCTAAATGCGGACGAGGCCCGAGTCTCCAGGCCCTGCAAGTGCATTGACATGCGCATCCTGGGCCTGGACGACTGTGTGACGGAGGCTGAGGTAGTCGCCGCCGTCGTCAGGACTGGGGGGTGCTCTGCCGAGCAGGTGAGGGCGGGCACCATTCGTCCTGACCACACGGGGATGCGAGCCGTGACGGTGAGCTGCCCCGTGACGGCGGCCCGGAAAGTTGCCGGGGAGGGCCGAAGGCTCCTGGTGGGCTGGGTTTCCGCGCAGGTGAAACTGCTGGAACCCAGACCTCTGAGGTGCTTCCGCTGCCAGGTGGGCAACCACGTGGGAGTGCAATGCACCTCGGAGGTGGACCGCAGCGATCACTGTTTCCGCTGCGGTCAGCCCGGGCACAAGGCCGGCTCGTGCAATGCCACGCCACACTGCTTTTTATGTGCGGCAGCTGGCAAGCCGGCCGATCACCGGGCTGGGAGTAAGGCCTGCGCCCCACCCGCCAAAGCCAGGGGCAGGGGTAAGCCCTCCGCAACCGCCGTCACTGCCGCACCCGCCGCCACTGCCATCGCCGCTGCTGCCTCCACAGTCGTCACCGCCGCTGAAACCGCGGCAGGGCCCTCACAAGGGCCTCGGGAGGGGGCTGAAATGGAGTGCCACTAATGGCCCCATTACGCCTCCTCCAGGCGAACATCAACCACTGCGTCGCCGCTCAGGATCTGTTGCTCCAGAGCATGGCGCAGTGGTCGATTAATATCGCCGTGGTCGCTGAGCCGTACTTTGTCCCGCCCAGGGATGACTGGGTGGAGGACCTGAGCGGCTCAGTGACCCTAATTTCGTCGGCCGCCGCCGGTACCCCGTCGCTCGAGGCAGTTAAGAGGGGACGGGGTTGCGTGGCAGCACGGTTCGGGGAGATTGTTGTCGTAGGGGTGTACTTCTCCCCGAACCGAACTCTCGCCGAGTTCCACAACTCCCTTGCGGAGTTGAGAGTCGTCGTCGTCGGGTACCATTCCCTCCCCGTGCTCGTGCTCGGGGACTTCAATGCCAAGAACACGGCTTGGGGTTCCCGGTATACTGACGCGCGGGGTAGGATGGTGGAGGACTGGGCTCTGGAGACAGGCCTAGTCGTCCTAAACCGGGGTTCTGTCCCCACATGTGTGCGGATGCGGGGTGAGTCAGTGGTGGACATTTCGTTCGCCAGCCCCGCTCTGTCGCCGCGTGTCATTGACTGGCGCGTCATGGAGGGGGTGGAGACGTATTCCGACCACCGGTACATCCGGTTTGACGTCTCCGCCCAGACCTCGAGCGCGCTGGTCCGACAGGCCCCGAGTGGTCCACGGTGGGCGCTGAAGCGGCTGGACCGGGAGCTCCTCCTGGAAGCCTCGATCGTGCAGGCCTGGGTGTCATCACCGGACAGGCCTGCTGATATTAACGACGAGGCGGAGTGGTTCCGGGAGGCCATGTCCGAAGTATGTGACGTGGCAATGCCCCGGGTCCAGCCTGGACGCGCCTCGCGCCAGGTGTACTGGTGGTCGCCGGAGCTAACGTCTCTGCGCGAGGCGTGCGTTGCTGCGCGACGCCTGTACACCAGGCACCGCAGGCTCCGTGTCCGTCCTCCGGATACGGAAGCCATTCAGGCGGAGCTGTACGAGGGTTACAGAGCGGCGAAGACCGCCCTCCGAGCGGAGATACTGCGGGCCAGGGGACTGGCCCGTGAGGAGTCGCTGGGGACTCTGAACAGGGACCCTTGGGGACGCCCATACAAAATGGTGCGGGAGAAACTCCGCCCATGGGCTCCCCCACTAACGCAGAGTCTCCGGCCTCAGCTCGTGGAGGGCGTGGTGAGCGCTCTGTTCCCTTCGCGAGGGGAGCACACTCCCCCGCCCATGGCTCCGCCTCCTGCGGTGCCCACTGTGGACCACATAACCGACGACGACGACGATTCTCCTGAGGTGACCGAGGTAGAGTTGAGAGTGGCGGTACGTAGGCTGAGTGCCAAAAATACCGCCCCAGGACCCGACGGCCTACCTGGAAAAGCCTGGGTCCTGGCCTTGGAGGCTCTCGGGCCTCGACTTCGAGGGCTCCTAAGCGCATGCTTGGAAGGGGGCCAGTTCCCACTTCGTTGGAAGACGGGGAAACTGGTCCTCATTAAGAAGACGGGGCGCCCTGCGGACTCTCCGTCCGCTTACCGGCCCATTGTGCTGCTCGACGAGGTGGGCAAGCTCTTTGAAAGAGTCATTGCAGACCGCCTCGTCGGGCGGCTAGTGCGGGTGGGGCCGGATTTGGCGGAGAGCCAGTTTGGTTTCCGCAGGGGGCGCTCTACGGTGGACGCCATCATGCGCGTGCGAGCCCTCACGACGGGGGATGCTGTGGCCCGGGGTGGGGTCGTCTTGGCGGTGTCTCTAGACATCGCCAATGCCTTCAATACCCTGCCCTGGAGTTGCATCAGGGAGGCACTCCGGTATCACCGGATGCCGACCTACCTCTGTCGCATAGTCGAGGCCTATCTGACGGACAGGGCCGTCATCTACCCCGGTCACCAGGGAGAATGGAACCGGCGAGAGATGTCGTGCGGTGTCCCACAGGGATCAGTCTTGGGGCCGTATCTGTGGGACATCGGGTACGACTGGGTGCTGCGCGCCGACCTCCCTAGCGGCGTCAGCGTCGTTTGTTACGCTGACGACACGCTAGTCCTGGCACAGGGGAGGTCGCACCAGGCGGCGGCCGAATTAATGACACGCGGGGTTGCGACAGTCATTGAGAGGATCCGGCAATTGGGACTCGAGGTGGCCCTGCACAAGTCCGAGGCCATGTCTTTTCATGGTCCTCGGAACGCGCCACTCTCGGGTTCCCAAATAATGGCGGGAGGGGTTCACATCGGCGTCGAGTCGACGATGAAGTACCTGGGACTCGTCCTCGACAGCCGGTGGAACTTCGTCGAGCATTTCCGACGTTTGGCTCCCAGACTGGACCGGGCTGGGGCTGCCTTGAAGCGGCTCCTGCCCAATCTAGGGGGTCCAAACGCCTCCTGCCGGAGGCTCTACGCGGGGGTCGTGCGGTCCATGGCCCTTTACGGGGCACCGGTGTGGGCGCGTTCATTGAGGCTCCGACCAGCACGCCGTTTGAACGCGTCCCAAAGGGTCATGGCCATCCGGCTGGTCCGGGGATACCGCACGGTCTCCTGCGAGGCGGCGAGCCTCCTTGCCGGATTGCCGCCATGGGATTTGGAGGCAAAAGTCCTCGCGCACATTTGGGAGTCGCGCGAGGAGGCGAAACGCCGGGGCGTTACTCCGCTGCCGCGAGAAATCGCGGCACAGCGGACAGAGCTCCGGCGGGATCTCATGGCGGCATGGAGAGTGCGACTGTCGCAACCCAGCGCTGGGCACGCCACAATTGCGGCGGTAAGTCCCCTCTTTGAGGAGTGGCTTGAGAGGCGCCACGGCGTCCTCACCTTCCGCCTGACGCAGGTCCTCACCGGACATGGCTGTTTCGGGAGGTTCCTGTTTCGGATAAGGCGGGAGGAAACGCCCGGGTGTTGGCATTGTGTGGATCGACCGGAGGACACGGTGGAGCATACGGTGGAGGTCTGCCCGGCTTGGGCGGAGCACCGCCGTGTCCTCGTGGCGGCGATCGGCGGCGGCGATCTCTCGCGTCCGGCCCTGGTTCGGGCCATAGTACGGAGCGAGAGAGAATGGGAAGCAGTCACCTCCTTCTGCGAAGCAGTAATGCTCGCGAAGGAGGAGGCGGAGCGCGTGAGGGAGAGGCAATCATTGCGCCCTCACGCCCCTAGTCGCCGCAGGAGGAGACACCCTGGGCGTCGGGAGTCCATAGCCGACTCCCGGCCACCGTAGGCGCGGGCCTGCGGACGGCGAGCAATGGGCAGCTCGCCGTCCGGTAAGGACCAGGCCCGGGTCGACGGCGCGTTGTGTTCCACGCGCGCCTCAAAGAGTTGTCAGCATAATTGACGGGGTCCGATAGGGCCGATGCCTGCCGGGGTCGCGGATTGTTCGAAAGAGTTACCGTGGCCCTGGCGCACAGGCAACTGAAGGAACACGGGTGGGTTTTAGTCAGTAAGAGTCTGACACGCCCTTCCGCTCCGCCCAGAGCGGGAGAGGTCATTTGATGATTTCCCATCCAAAAAAAAAAAAAAAAAAAAAAAGGGGGTGGCAAGTAGACTGCGCACAGAGCTATTCGACGTAAATGTTTCATAAACGGCACATCAATAGTTATCCAAAGGTCCTCACATTGGCTTTCCCAGTGAACCATACGTTTTGAATTAATTTTCTTTAATACGGCAATTAATACACCACCTCCATCCTTTTTCCTACCATCTCTATCTCTTCTGTATACAATATACCTATCATCAAAAAGCTCCGCGCTTTGAACACCACTATTTAGCCATGTTTCAGTCAATACAACAATATCATAGTTCTCTAAAGATAATTGACGACAAAAATTATGAGTCTTCGTGCGTAGACCTCTTGTGTTTTGGTAATAAATATTAATATTTAGAGACGAGAATTTTAACTATGATTAATGCCAATGCGATTACAATAAATGATAACGAGAACTAAGTTAACTTATTTAAGGTGTCCATGTTTCTAACCATAATGTGCTCCGATTCTTGTACTTTACGCATAAAAATTCTACCACCTCGAATCCACACGAATTTATAACCAAGTTCTCTGGCTTTGATCCTCGCGGCAGCGTGTAGAGCCCTATAAGTTGGGGACAGATGTTCAGTCACGAAAATTGCTGTTTTTGGTTCAGAGTAGCCGAGATGCACGATGTTCAGTTTATTGTCCATAATATTTTTATTAAAATTAATAATAGACGCCAGGAATTGATCACGAAGTCGAAGGGAAGCCAGCTGTGCTACTATTGAACGTGGGGTATTATTAGGGTTGAGTTTGGCAACCCTGGTACAATACAAAATATCTCTGTTTTCCACGACAAATCCAGCTACTTTAGAGATTTCTGACACAATATTAAAAAGATTTTCGTGTTTCTTCTCAGGTAAGCATTGAATTTCAATATTGTTAGATCGAGTTTGCTGCTCTAGCTGATCTACGCGCACTTTCAGCGAATTGATATTATTGCTCTGTAGTTCTATAATGGTATCCTTAGATGAAGCATGCTCATTTAGTAGGTCTTCATACTGACTGTTCATAAATTTCATAGAGTCATCCATGCATCTATGGAGTAGACAAATAATACAAAATTTTAATCAATATCCAAAATATTTATATTATTACTTATATTATACAACATCAAATTAAAAATAGTTAATTAATCTTCTTTATTTATATAAAATGGATGTTTGTATATATGGGATTGAAAAACTCCAACATCGTTTCACCGATCACCATACACTGGCTTGGTAAACGAGTTTTTTTTTTTCACTTACCTAATATTACATACATTCCATCAATAACGTAATACGAACTAAAGTAAGAACTTTTCAAGTAAATGTATGTTCACCTGACTAAAAAAAACACACTACTTGTTCAGTTTTCTCTTTCAATACTGACTTTTCGGTGCTTGTAAGCATTACATTTGAACTATAAAGTGCACAGTAATTCCATGCAGTGTATTATGTATGTAATAAATAGATAAACAAGATTTTCCAGCATAAGGTAGGTATTCCAAAAAGTTTTGTACACCTGAAAAAAAAGCAAAAACGAAATTGCTATTTATGCCAGGCTCTATGTTAGCATAATAGCTCATTGTACATGAACTAAAATTAAAATGAAAGGTATTCACGTTTTCTTCAAGATCGATTTAGTATGGCAGTGGTAATCTGTATGAATTATGCCCTAATTACATGAGATATATTTTAGAAATAACGTTACGTTACTCCGGTTATATACGAAAACTGAAACCGATGTTATTTTGTTACTAAGTCTTGTTTATAACTTTTTAGCTCAGATTTTTGTCGTAGTTGGGTTTTAGTTTTAACTTTGTTTTTTATTTCAATTATTGTGGGGTTAGAAATCATTGAGGGTAGGTAGCAAATGGAATTTGATAACAATAATTTGCTAAGCAGCCTTCATAACATTTCAGAAGGATGTTCAGTGTTATTGAAAACAGTCTGAGTGAAACATAATTGTTTTGATCTTATTTCGGGTTTAGTTATAGATATCCAACATATTTTCAGAAAGTACTCTTTAAGACCTTTTTTTTAGACACCAAACACGATATATATATATATTTTTCCCCGGTAACACTTCACATCCGCTATTAGCTGCCATGTTGAATTTTATGTGACGTCATGTAGTTTATAACCCGCGGGACAACATCAGGCTTCCAACGATATCTCGTTTATCCAAATACGACGAGGAGTTATAAGAAAATAGATAAAAATATACACACATAGCCTGTTAAAATCAATACCGTCATTTGGCTTTGCCGTAGTCGGGTAAGGACTCATCTCTTTTCATAATTCAAATACGACTCCATTCATTTTTTGTGCTCTATCATTCGTAGTGACAGTATTTGACATATTTAAGTATTTTTGACGTATTTCAAACCTAAAAACGAATAATTTATTTAAGCCTATTTCTTTATTTAAACAATTATTATAAGTTGTAGGTATAAAAACAGACGTTCTTCTCTAGAAAACAGAATGCTTAGGTACCCAATATTACTTTGCAAGGCGAGAATAGATTGTTGCTGGTAATGGTTTAGTGAAGTTTGTGAATTCGACTCACTATTATCATCACCTTATTGCTATTGAACGAGTTCATTGATTGCCCTCTGCAGACAGCAGATACTCCTAACGATAAGGTACGGTTCAGTTTTGGTTTTTATTTCTTTCCATTTTCATAAATAATTTGAATGTCGTTACGAAATAATAACAGAAAAAGAATGTTATATTGTTCACAGTCACAAGAATACACACATACAGGTCTAAATACCTATTCAACACTAATTGGATTAAATAATTACCTTGAATTGCTAAGTACTAACTTTTTCTGTAAATACAATTATTTAAATAACGTAAATTAGATCGCACCGATTTGCCAAAAAATTACATAGATTCATCCTCAATCAGCCCCACCGGGCGACTGATTTATAAACGAATGAGAGTGATGACATTACTTTTGATAGGCAAAAGAAGAGATGGCGATAATGTGTGTGTGCTCGGAATAAAACAACTTATGTGCCAAAACGAAATACCGTCTTTTTTTAAATAAAAAGTATTATTAAAACAAAACGTGCTTTACTTAAACTTTAATATGATTATTCTCTATGTTTTATATTAAACTCCAATGAGAAACTCATAAGCAAAATAAAAAAAAACCCAAAGTCATTAATGCTCAAAAAAACATTAACATAGATAGAACATTGCATTTTTTTTGTATCGAGAAAATTTATTTGTATCGTGTATTCCTTTTACAGAATACTAGGAAATATAGTCATAAAACATACACCAAATTGTTAAATACCTATTCCATATACTTAAAAAGGTACACTAAAAAGAAAAAGCACACTTTTTTCGATACATCACTTTAAAAATGTAACGTTTAAACATCATCTGTTTATTTGGTGGGAAAGATCTGTGTGATTGACGTTTGTCTCTGGTGGGGCGATCGAGTTAATAAAAGGCGCGACTTAAGCGCGGAGCTCATCTTTGCTGCCGATTTTGAAGAAGAAACATTGTGAGTAAAATCTGTCTGTTTGATTAAAAAAATATTGCATTAAGTAGTTTACTTGTTTTTATTTTACCGTAATCCTTGAGTTTGCCTGATAGATCAAATGTAAAATGCATTGTAACTATAGCAGAACCAATGGCCAGAATAAGGTCAGCGGTTCTGCGTATTTTTTTAAATAACCTTCCTGTCTCAACTTAGACATATATATTTATTTATCGCTAAAACAAACTTTGAACTGCTCTACTGAACAGTAGTCTTTTTGCAGAACTGACATTATTAATAGGGACCATCTAGGTACTGTTTAAAAAAAACTACAATATAATACAAGGATAATAGTTTATTATATTCGTCAAAATAATTTTACACTGGTTCCTTTACGCTCTGTAAACGCTGTAAGCGTCACACAGATTCTTTATTTCAAATTCAGATTTTATTTCGGTGTCTAAGTATCGGTTAACGATGGCCGGACACTCCAAATCGTTTGAGACGTAAGACAGGGGTGTGCGCAGCTGGTGTAAGGCAACCGGTCGCTGCGAGTATCGCTGCAGCTCTTGCGGCGCTAAGGTAACATTAGATGCAGCGCGCAGCAGCACTAGCTGAGAGCGAAGCGTCCGTGCTGGTGCCACGTAGCCGCACGAGCGCTCGATGCTCGCCAAAGTAGCTTTTATAAGCCCACGGGCGTACTGCGCTGAGTGTTTCATACGTCCCAATAGAATTGTGACACACGCGTCTACTTTCTGAGACCAAGTGGTGAATTTTCGCAACACATCGGGCGGGCCTACAATATCTTCACCAACTAACAGCTTGGACATATGCCGAACAATGGCATCTTGAAGGTCCTCCTCTGTCTTGAAATCGCGTAGTTGTTCCTCGATCATTCCTTGGAGCTCATCAGGTAAACATCCCACACAAAAAACTGTTCCTGTTAAACCTGCAATTATACGATATTTATAATAATAAATAATAATAATAACCCCACCGCCGTATCCCTAAGTTGACGTCGTGGTGGGGCTTGGACGCTCCCGAACTCTGGGTCTGTACCGGTTGAGTTTTCTTTGCCGAAACAGGTCTAGGGTCATCTCTTGGTCTGGCTATTTAGCCAGACCAAGAGAAATACAGAAATCCGCAGGGCAGCATATGGCGAGCTGTTGGGCAGTAGCGACCCCACGGATCCTATCTCCCGGGAGAAGTCTTGTTCTTCACCTCTGGCTTGCTTTCATTGGCCGGCTGGAGTGAACAATGACGAGGAACAGAGCCCCTACCTCTTTCTTGCCTTTATAGAGTTGCTTGAGTGGAGATTCGCAAGAGCAAACATATTTTTTTTTTTAAACTTTGCCCCACACTAGGAATTTCTCCTGTATTGTGGGTGCGTTTACAAACATTCAAACTCCCTTCCCTATCGGCCAGACCCGGAACAACTACTTTTAGGTCATACAAATATTTGTTCCGTGCGGGAATCAAACCCGCGCCACGCAGCACAGCAGTCAATTGCTTAACCACTGCGCCAACCGTGCCGTCAAACATGCTTGGAGGAAGAAAGTATTACAGTAAGATGATGGTAGGGATCTTGACCGTACTTCCGGGATTGTCCTGATAGCCATGGGATATCTCTCCACTCCTCATAAGCACCTCAGGACATGTTGCCCCCTTGCCGCTACGTCACTATGTTCTAGCGACCGTTTTCGACGCCCATTATTGAATGTGCAAGTCACCCCCTGCCATTAACTGGCAGGGGGTGACTTTTGTGTATTTTATATAATCAGGCAGGGGCCATAGTCTTTCCATAGTCCTAGATAACCAGTCCACTTATGCTACCTAAATCAATAGTCCAATATCTTTGTTTCCCTATCCTGCAATAGTCCGACACCAATCGAGGGTTGTCCTTGGGTGCACTTGCACAGTGCATACAGGGATAATCGTCGGTTGGTGCCTCATTACATTTAAAATTTTCTAAGGGGCCTCTGCGAGTTGACTTCGGCCCCTCGTACGCCTTCCAAAGGTCCGGGAGCCCATGGTCCCGAGATATGATAACATAAAAATAAAATAATAATAATAACAGCCGTGTCAACAAAACGTCGAGTTTTCAAAGTTTTTATAATATCAACAGTGAAAGTAATTTTGACTCATTCTTGCAATAGTTTATCATTTTAAACCAAATCTAAAACCTGAAAACCATTTTTTTATCCAAAAAAGAGACGATAATACCAGAATGTAATAAATTTTAACAAAAACTGCAGAATCGGAGGTGACAAGACAGATTTCAATATGAAAATGAAGACAATAAGTTGAAAAGATCAGCCGCCCGTCCACCACGGCCACCACTTCCGGACTCTTCGCTCAGCTCCGCCTCACCACCCGGCGTATCTAGCCCCATTGTGAGCGCTATGACGACACGCGCCGCGGTAGTTGCGTCGAGCTCGACCGACGAGTATTTTGCCCCGCCCACGACGCCACCACCTGCTCGTCGACAGGGAGGACACCGGCCGCCGGACGGCTTAGGACCTCGAGGCCCATCGGCCTCTGATAAGGTCCCGGCGGAAGCGTGCAGCGCATGAGATGGACATGATCCATCAATGAAAACGCCATGCGCTCATACTATGGGTCTACAGAGGAGGGAAACAATCTGACTGCGAACCGTGTTCGGATGCTCTTTGATCTTTTCACGGTGCTTGAGCCAGCTGTCAACGTTTCGACAGAACGACTGTCGGATCAGGTGCGAGTCATCCAATGTAATCATATGTATGTTGGATGACACTATACTTGATCACCTGTGGAGTGAAATGCAGAGTAGTCATGTCATCGCTCCCACTTCAAAGACTGTTGTAGTACTACCACAGTTTTACTCAAGTCAAATAGCCGAGGGGAGTAATGACAGGGCTACTATAGAGGTATAAGGAACAGGGTGTAAAGCTCACTCATACCTCCATAGAAAATGGAGGATCCTCCGACCAGACGGGTGTTGTGTCTGGTGGGCAACTGCCCGACGGTTGATATCGGGACGTTGTATATATGCTAGTCGCGCGGTAAACTCTGCTTGCACGATGCAGGATTTTCGTGACGTCAGTATGACGTGTAGCTCGCATGTGGCGATGTTGATACCGCTACACTACAAACGTAATCACCCAGTGCAATGAGGAATTGAGGAGTACTTTGGAGGATGCGATTCGGGAATATCGGTTCATTTCGCCTGAACTTAGACCACGCTTACCTCGTTTGCCCATGCATAACAAAAATAGGGCGTTGGTGGCGGCCCTGGATTCGCAGTTGTCAAACTATTTTAATGACTGCCAAGACCTCACCGATACTCATTCGATTCTGTACTGCGCAGCTGTAGCGGCATATCATGTACCTCACGTCAAATTTGCTAATGCCTCTAGAGCTACCCGGCCAAAACCAGCCATACTAGTTTGGCGGTGCAGAATTGAGCGACGTATTGGTGGAGCCAGAGCACTCATCGGCAAACTAATCTGCTTCAGGAAGGGTAATATTTGCCTTAGAGTAATGCGCTTTGTGAGGCGGGCGTTCTCAAGGACTAATATCACCCCTCAGAACTATATGTCCTGTGTCACAGAGCGCATCGACTTCCTGAATCAGAAAGTGTATGCATGAGCGAACCGTATTCGTAGGTATAAGCGGCGATTAGAACGATACACTCAGAATCGCACCTTCCAGAGCGATGAAAGGTGGGTTTATAGGGATTGGGAGCGACCGGACCAAGGTGTGACTGACAGGTGCCTCCCAGATGATGATGCCATGTGTTTTTTCTGGCGCAATATCTGGTCGGTGCTTGTCATTCACACCGAAGATGATTGGGCTCGGGAAGTCGAGCGAGCCTGCGATCCAATACCAGAAATGGGGGCTTTTACCATTTGCTCTCAAGATATGGCTCGTGCAGTCCGTCTGTTGCCTAACTGGTAGTCTCCAGGGCCGGACGGGCTGCACAACTTTTTGAATCAAATGGTTTTTAAGATCACACGCTCGCTTGGCGGCTCAGTACGAGTACCAGACTGCTTATCAGTCTGGTTCACTACCCCAGTTTCTAACGACAGAATTTACCCATCTGCTCCATAAATCAGGTAGCACCGCGGAACCCAAAAATTATAGGCCGATCACGTGTTTACCAACGGTCTATAAAGTTTTTACATCCATTTTGAGAACTAAAATTAACAAACATAGACACCAACTCCATCATATCTGCCTCCCAAAATGGATGTAGAAACGGGTCCCGCGGTACTAAAGAGCTACTCCTCATTGATATGGCCATTAGTCAACAGGTTCATCGTTTCTGAAAAGATCTGTCGACATATTGAATAGATTACAAGAAGGGCTATGACTCAAACTCAAAGCATTTATTTCACATAAACCAATTACAGGCACTTTTGCATTGTCAAGGGGTCGGTCAGTCAGAAAGATAAAGCTAGTTACCCATTCCAAAGCGTAATAGGTACCTATGGAGAAGAACGGGCAAAAAACTCCATTGACACTCTTTTAAATCAAAATATGGTTACAAAATATTGATTACATCGTTCATATTGAAATTATGCATGTGAGAACGATGCAGAACGTTAAAAGCGTCCGTAATAAAAATACAAAAGCAATTCAAATATTAAATTAAATTAAAATAAGCCGTGCCAGCTAAGAAATGACCAGTCCGCACTGTCGGCGCCCGTTCACGAACATGACGCATGGATCAGCACCATTCAGCTCAACCATTTTGAAGGGAACTTAATGATCCAACACACACGCCACCACCTGCGAGACATTAGAGTGAGCATGACATACTCACAGCCGCCAGGGCACATTCAAGTCAATGAAAGAAAAACCTATTAAATGGTAGCTTTATAGTAGGTACATAGTACTCACACATGTTCTATGCAATTATACAATACTAAAAAAATGAATTTAAACAATGCAAAGAAAGTTGTTAAAATCTTCAGCAGCTCCAACAGTAGTTTCAAATGCTAATCAATTAGTTTATGCGCCCTTGTGGAGCAGGACCAGCGTTGAGCCAAGCATATTTATCAGCGATGTAATCCCTCAACTTATAATATGCTTGGCTGCATAGTGTGCGTTTTATACAAGATTTGAATTTAGTTTCATTCAGTTGAAGAATATGGGGAGGTATTTTATTGTAACATTTTAAACAGTACCCCATGAAAGGTGAGTCTACTTTAGCCAGCCTGAAACCTGGTTCAACTAATTGATCCCTATTTCTAGTGATGTATTTGTGTCTTTCACCTCTTTTACTAAAAAGATGTAGAAATAAATTGAAGCCTTGAGTCAAGCGTGATCCCCAGGAAAACAGTTTAATCGACGAATTCTAGTTTCTCTTGATTTAATACTATCTCACAATTTGTACTTTTGACATTTGGTAAGGAAAATCTAATACACTTAGTTTTATTCCCATTTAATACTAAATTATTAACAGTGAACCAATTTTGGATCTGCAGTAGGGCGATATTTACGTCGTCAAGATTTTATGCACGTCTATTAATTTTAAAAATTAAATAAGTATCGTCAGCAAATAACACCATTTGTGGTTGGTTTTTTAACAAATGGGGTAGATCATTAATATATACTAAAAAGAGGAAGGGACCCAATATCGAGCCTTGTGGTATACCCGTTTTTACTTTTAAGCCGAGTGAATTGACACCATTTATTTGAACTTGCTGTTGTCTATCATTTAAATAAGATTTTACTAAACTGAGAGCAAGTTTTCCAAGTCCGTAATGCTCAAGTTTCAAGATTAAGGTTTCGTGGTCGACGCAATCAAATGCCTTGGAGAGGTCACAAAAGATTCCTACAGCATCTTGGGCCTCTTCCCACGCCGTAAATATGTGTTTTAATAAGGTGACACTTGCGTCAGTCGTACAACGTCCTTTGGTGAAACCATACTATTGATCATGTAAGATTTTATTGGTGTTAAAATGATTGAGCATTTGATTCAGCATTACCTTTTCAAACACCTTGCTGAAAACCGGCAACACGGATACGGGTCTATAGAATAGAATAGAATAGAATTTTTATTTCGCAAATATGGGTAATACATACAGGTCTTAAGATTAAGTACATAATTATAGCTCAGCCACATTTTACCAATCGGCATGCAAAATTAGATTAGATTATTTATATCATTCTTATCACAATTAAGTATATCAATTTATAATTTTTGAATTATTATTTAAATCATCAAATTAATTAAAAAGAAAAAAAAAAAAAATGTGTAACAAAAGAAAATAAAAATTAAATGAATCAAAAATCAAAATGTTAAAGAATAAAAATGTCAAAAATCAATGTCAAACATCAAATATAAAAAATATAAATAAAAAATAACATAAATTTATATTAATTATAGTACCACAATCAAAACTCCCATTAGGAAAAACTTTTATCATCAAAAAAATCTTTAATTGAATAGTAACATTTTTCTAATAACAATTTAGTTAACTGTTTTTTGAATACTGAGATGGTCTTTACTATCCCCTGATTTGAAAAGTGGTATTACCTTACTGTATTTCATTAGATCCGGGAAGACTCCTTGATCCATACACAAATTAAATATTAAGGCCAAGTATGGCGCTATAGTCTCAATAATGGAGGAACACACTTTGATAGAAATTCCCCATTATATCTTCGGTTAGTTTAATCTTGATTTGCTTGAAAGCTTTTAATACTATTATGGGGTTTATATGATTGAATTTAAATTCAGTCGGGCGGGATGAAACGTTTGCTTTTTAACCGACTTCACAAAAAGGAGGAGGTTCTCAATTCGTCTGTATGTTTTTCTTTTTTTTTTTGTGTGTTAGCTCATAACTTTTTTCTGGGTGAACCGATTTGGATGATTCTTTTTTTATTTGATAGGTGGTGCTTCACATGTGGTCCCATTTAAATTTGATTAGGGTCTGACCAGTAGTTTTTGAGTTATCCTTAATACTGCATATTTTTCCACGTAGTTTATATGGATGATGTGTTAATAATTTCCTGTCATTGTTATTTACACACCAAGAAGTGGTATACGAATTTGTGTGGGGTAGGTACCGCAACTAAAAAGTGAAAAATAAAAACTTTTTTACAAAAAAAAACAACCGACTTCCAAAAAAAACACTAAAAGACGTGAAAAATAACTTTAATTTCGGAATTCGGTGGCCAAAATCGAAAATATAACACCAAAGACACCGACTTCCGAAATTAAAGTTATTTTTCACGTCTTTTAGTGTTTTTTTTGGAAGTCGGTTGTTTTTTTTTTTAGAGTAATATTGAACTCGGTGCGCACTACCGAAAAGAATTCCTCATACAATTCATTTACATTATTTATAATATGGCTCGGTATACTTAACTTACTAATTAAGTAATTATTAAATTTATTTAGATTGTTGGGTGTTATTTGTCTAGATTGTATCTGAATTTTTTGTAATGATGTGTTGGACTTGAAAGCAACTGTTTCACCGCTGTGATCAGAAGGGAGATAATTTACGATGGCTTTATCTAAGTAGTCGCAGCTACAAAAAACATTATCAATACATGTAGCATAATTTTTAGTTATGCGCGTTGGTTCTGAAAAGCCATTTGACAAATTGAATGATTTAAAAAGACTTAATAATCGACTGCTATTTGAACTATTCTCTAAGATATTAATATTGAAGTCACCACACATAATTAGCGGTTTTTTACCAGTTGCAAGCTTTGCTAGAAGATCTTCCATTACTGACTCAAATATGGAGAAGTTTTGACAATTTGGGGGTCTGTAAACGCACTCTAAAACATGGTTATCTAGCTCTACACAGGACAGTTCAATGTTATGATCTATCGACAGATCAACTATATCTTTACGAGTCTTAGATTTAATATATTTTCTAACTAAGATTAGTGAACCCCCACGCAGCATAGATTTTCAGTTAAAACAACTGCCCACACTATAATTTTCATAATTAATTAGCATTTCATAATCTTTCAACCAATGTTCAAACAAAGAATTTCAAACCTGGTTTTTTCTAAAAATAGTTCAATTTCTAATTGTTTGGATGCAAAACCTTGAATATTTTGATGAAATAATGTCAAGGAATTTTGCATAGAACCTTTTTTACACTTAACTATTTGAGAGCAAGAAGATACCTTGTAGTTGGTAGGTATAACTATATTGTGACTCCGTGCCACATACATGGCTCATGAGAGTGCTGGATCATATAAAGTAGATAAAACTCTGCGCACCTTCCTGATGTCATGTATGAGGTAATGGAGGACGGTCCTTTGCTATCCAGTATGCCGAAATATCCAGAGGAATAGCGAGCCGATAAGGATCGAGCGAGGAATATTTCAGGGTGATAGTTTAAGTCTGCTTTGGTTCTGCTTAGCCTTGAATCCTCTAAGCACACTGCTGGAGGATTCAGGTCTAGGCTATGGGTTTAGGAGAGGTGGTCAGGTTAAATCACACCTCCTCTACATGAATGACCTTAAACTCTTTGCCCCAAACAATTTGCAACTGATGGAGCTACTGAAAGTAACTGAAACTTTCAGTATCCATCAGGATGGAATTTGGTGTGGACAAATATGCGGTCATGTATGTAAAGCGAGGGCAGCTTGTGGAATCCGTGCGAACCCAACTCTCAGCTTCCATAAACCTTAGAGCCAGGGGGCTCTAACCTAAATATTTATAGGTTTCGGATGCGGAGAGCCGCATCTGAAACCTATAAATATTTGGGTATGTCGGAAGCGTTGGGCATCAATGATATTGACATGAAGCAATTGTTGAAGAAGCGCTTCTTTGGCCGCCTGAAGAAAGTATTTAATAGTCTTCTATCAGGTGAAACAAGGTGCCTTCAACGGTTGGGTCATGCCGGTTCTGATGTACTCTTTCGGTATACTTAAGTGGACTCAGACCAAACTGGACGCCCTAGATAGAAGGGTCCGGACGCTGCTAACTGCAAATCGAATGCATGCAATCATCCACGGTCATCGGTAATGAAGCTGTATAACCCGCGATAGTGTGGAGGTCAAGGCTTTTTAAATGCTAAGACCCTCCACAATCGCGAGATATGCAGTCTCAGGGAATATTTTCTAGAAGCCGACGTGGGGATGCATCGAGATATGGTCACGGTGGACAAGGGCCTCACCCCACTCTCCTTGGCTTAAGAGAACTGGCGCAAGCCAGTAGTGCTTGACACTAATGATCGCATGGAGGTATGACAGAGTAAGGACCTTCACGGACGCTTTTTCCGGGCCCTACATGGACTCGATGTAGATCTAAAAGCGTCCGTAGCCTGGTTACGTTTCGGTGACCTCTTTGGGGAAACCGAAGGTTTTGTTTGTACAACTATGAACGAAGTTATGATGACGAACAATTACATGCATGCCACCGTCCGGGGGAATCAATCAAACATATTATCTCTGGCTGTTCTCGTCTAGCTAACGAAGAGTATTTGCATAGACGCAACCTTGTAGCCAGGATTATCTATCTATCAGCAACTTGCTCTAAAATACAGCTTTTGTGAAATCGGAAGTGCCGTAACACAGGTATGTGGCCGACCCAGTTCTCGAAAATGGAAATATCACATTGTACTGGGATCGATCCTGCATCACTGACAGGACTATTGTTGCCAATAAGCCTGATATAGTAGTGGTGGATCGCATAGAGCGGCGCGCAATGATCGTATATATATCCCGCATGACGCGAACCTCGTGAAAGCCGAGAACGATAAACAAATCTGACTATCTCGTATCTTGACTTGGCTTGCGAGGTTGTCGACATGTGGGATGTGGACTCAGCAATCATTGTGCCAATAGTCATGACAGCCAATGGCTCAATAACCAAGAGCCTCGACCAACACCTGAGCAGGCTCTCGTGGGGTAGCTGGATCAAGGGCTTGATTCAGAAGGTGGTACTTCTGAACACGGCCCGCATTGTTAGGAGGTTCCTCTCTCTGGAACCCTGGCCGCCAGTAGTTTGGACCCTATTCCCGGTACCGGTGAGCTACTATTTTTTATATTTTTAAATGTTTTTATATTCTAATATTTATAAATATAATTTACATGTTTATAATTAAATAAAGGAGATAATAATACGTTCATTTATGAAACCCTAATCCTGATGGAGAAAGACACTCTTAAGCAAAGAAAAATTGGAAAAAGTACCTTGATCTTCGAGTATTGCGGCAATTTCAAGAGCCACAGGTACTCCACTTTCGTATCCCAGCAAATAAAAATTATTTTGAACCCTGGTTTTGTTTATGAGGATCTGCCAACAATGAAATAACTTCCTTAAGTGTCTGCAATCTATTTTTATGTACGTAGTGTTTTCAAACAACATTCCATCAGCTCTCTAGTCACGCCTGCGTAGTGGAAGGTGCTGCGTAAATAGACTTCGTACAACCTGGTGAAAGTCATGGGAATCCGATGTATGCGGGAAGACGAAGACTGGTCGTTAGTGCGATGATTGAGAAAAGAGTATGTCCAGCAGTGAACGTCTTTCAGTTGAATGATGATTATTGCATAATATATAATATAACAGGAGTATGTGTTACCTGAGCATATCTCTGGGCAGTTTCCCGCACGGTCTCCATCGGGTGGTCGAGTCCTGGCTGCAACACCAGCGCCGGCAACTTGAGGCGCTCGCACAGCCCGCGGAACCTCTCGTGGTGACCCTCCATACCCGGCACTATACACAGGTATCTCTTGTTGACGTCAAACTCATCACTGGACTAAGAAATGAGGAAAAATAATATTATAATAGAGACTTTTCGTATCCAACTTGATGTGAAGAGATTGTCACTATGTTAATTTTTATATGGCTTCGCCCTCCAAGATAAATGGAGGCCTTTGCCCAGCAGTGGGACATAAAGGACTAAATAGATTCACCTGCATTGGCGACACCTAAATGTACTAACTGGCTTATTTCTACACCGGCTAGACATATGATATACATAATTATGTATTATTATATTCGTGCCGATATATGATGACAAAGAAGAATGAGTAATTAACAATTTTATATTAATGTTTGTTTACTCACCAACGTTATGTCTTTATAAAGTGTCGTTATCACGACGAGGTCAAGTGTGGCTAGTAGCTCGTCAGGACTTACGTTGGAAAAGAATGTCGCTAACCCAGTAACATTTTCTGGGACTATATCAGATGTAGACTCCACCATCTCATATAGTCTAAAATAAAATAAAAAATAATAACTAGGTAGGAAGAATATAGAAACATGAAAGATTATAATTAAAGAAAGATGTGTGTGTGAACTGAGGGACCAAATTGGAATTCGCAAAATAAAAATCCCAGGATTTAGTAGTAGACTTAAAACAATTGTAGAACGAATCTGGGAATTTGTAAGTAAATATGTTAAAAACTACAGCTCAAAAAGTGTGGTCCCTCAGTTCTCATAGACCATCAGCCAGATCTCAGAAAGTATTTTAAAAATGAAGGTTTTGTGAATACAGACATTTAGTAAATCCTGAATTTCTTTTTTTTTGCGAATTCTGATTTGGTCCCTCAGTTCACACGCACTTATAGAAAGAGAGTAAAAATAAGGTTTTTTGACTAAGGTAAGACAAAGAAACGATGATGATTGAATTTAGAATGTCGACGGATGGTAGATACAGGATGACTACAGAGATAAAATTAAAATTGTTTATATGCACCTTCAAGCAAAAAATATGGTTTATAATAAAATAAGCCTAAAGTTGTATGTTAGAGTTGCAGCTAATACCTAAGCTAAGATAACTTAGTATTTTTTAGTTATAGGTGTCAGCGGCCACCCTCGTTATCATTATAGTTATAACCGATATTATTGTGCCTAGCTTGTAGAATAATTTGCAATGAATGAGAAAAACATCTTGCAGCACCAACGTAAGTGATCAGTAAGGTGTAAAATATTTTGATTACAGGTATTTTTTAAATATCTAGATGAGTATAAGTTATATTTATTAGTTATTAGCTTCTGCCCGCAACTTTGTCTGCGTGAAATTTCGGCCCCCGACCCACTACCACATGAATAAAAAACCGAGCAGAATGACAGCTTCATACAAACGCCCTGCGCGGGTACACTACACAGTTATGTGTGCGTGACCTGTCACTGACAAGGCGCGCGGGGCGTACACCGGCGCTCGAACCGGTACAAACCGAAACTCCAAAAACATGTTCCCAAGTGCATTAAAGAACTCAAAAGTCAAACCGATATTTAAGAATGGTGATAAATCTGATATGGCGAACTATAGACCTTACCAACCTTAGTTCCTATAATATCAAAAATAGTTGAGAAAACAATATTAAAAAGGCTATGTGACTATGTGGACAAGTATAATTTGCTAAGGCGGGAGCAATTTGGATTCAGGAAAAACAGCACCACCTCTTTAGCTTGTTTAAATTTAATAAAAATAATAACTGAGGCAATAAATGACAACATACCTGTAGTAGAAATTTTTCTAGACATGAGTAAAGCCTTTGACTTCATTGATCATAAGCTATTGCTAAACACATTAGATAAATATGGCATGAGGGGCCAAGCGAATGACTGGATTAAATCGTACCTAAGTGATAGGCGTCAATGTGTGCAAATATCAAAAGTAATGGATGGAAACAAAGTAGAATATAAATCCAATTATAAAACTAACGCAGTTGGAGTACCCCAAGGCAGCGTGGTGGGATCGTTTTTATTTTTGCTATATATTAATGACCTTCCCAATGCAACACGCCACAAAACAATATTATTTGTTGACGATAAGAGACTAATAATAAAATATAATGACAAAAATAAAATGGAACAGGAAATTAATGAAGCAATCAATGACATAATAATTTGGCTTAGTAACAATAATTTAAAAATCAATATAAATAAAACAAAAATAATTCAATTTCAAACTTATAAATCAAACTTTCAAAGACTTAGTATAAAATATGAAGACATTATCCTAGAACAAGTAGTAAATACAAAATGTTTGGGCATAATAGTGGATCAAAACTATAACTGGAAATCACACATCAATTATGTATGCGATAAGCTAGATAAATTCGTATAAGCAATAAAACGTCTACAAACAACGGTGTCCGTAGACAGCAGTTCCGGCATATCACGGATACGTTTCGTCTGTGCTGTCATATGGTCTGATACTATGGGGCAATTCAGTTGAAGTTATAATGGAATTTCGGGTACAAAAAAAGTGTGTTAGGGCAATATCTGGCGTCTGGTTTTTGGATAGCGGTAAACCGTTATTTAAAAAACTTCATATTTTACCTTTACCCTGTATGTACATCAAAGAACTATGCATGCTAGTAAAAAAAATATCCGCACTATTTTCGCACGCAATCAGAAGTAAGCCACAAAAAGGCTTCTACTAGAAATAAATATAAATTGTATAAAATAAATATAATCAATGTAGATTGCAAATATTTAGGAGGAATGTATATATTAATGCCACTCATGTGTATAATAAGTTACCTAACTCATTTAAGGAACTTCCCATCCCCATATTCAAGAAAAAGCTGACAAGTTGGTTACTGGATAATTGCTTTTATGACATTGGCGAATACATGGAATATGGTAAAAAATCCAAGATGACATGTACTTAATTTTGACATTGAAGTAACGATTACCTAATTATAATAATATTAATTCATATTGGACTTATTGTAAATCACAAATCTTAAAATTAACTGTACTTAGTTATTTAATAATGACATTTGAATATTTGTACACCATATGTTGTGGTAGAATGTATAGAACCTAAAAAAATATGAAAGCTCAAACGTCCAGGCCACGCCCCCGCTGGCCTATCAAACGTCCACAGCTACTATATTAGCCTAAACCGCGCGTGCGCACCGGTCATTTCTAACATAAAGTGTAATAACTTGAAAACTACCGAACTTATACCTTAATAAAAAATCGTGTGTGTAGCTGAAACCATACAGAATCAACAGGTGTTAAAACTACATTACAACTTCATAGTTGAAAGAACTGTAAAAAAATGTTAAACTAAAAATATGTGTTGAATTTCTGTAAAATATTTGTTCTTACTGAATTTTTGTACATTAGTTTGTAGTTTGTGTCAACTAAACCTATTTATTAGTAAACTAGACTATCTAAGCTTTTTTTCGATACCCATATGTCCTTACTTGGTTTGCTCAGAGTAGCACAATACACCAAAACAAACACCCCATTCCCTCAACAATTTGATACCTCCTGCGAGGTCCAGAGGGACGACATAAGGGTTCTGGCACATGTGTGTTTACAAATAGGATTTAATTTATTTTAGATGATTATTGTGTAATTATATTTGAAAGGATAGGCAATCATTTGTATGCAATAATTATATATATTTTACAACAATTCAGGCATACCAAAAGAATTGGAAAAACAACGAAGCGTATGCGCGTTTAAACTCGTCTGAACCCTTATCTGTCAAACTCGTTAACGTCCACCCCTCAAATGTTGCTTACTACAAATTGTACTGCGGAACGAATTAGATTATTCGTGATCTTGAACTATCTTCATAGTATTTTAACGTTCTGAGTATGTTTATATACTAATAATGAACTTATGTCCATATTACAAGCATTACTTTAGTAAATTATTTAGTAAAAAACACGTAATTTAACACGAAAATGCCGGCGAGTAGCGTGTCCCTAGGGCCTTATTTTTCATGAAGAGTTTAACACAGTAAAACTGATTCAAAACCTATGACACATATTCGTAAACCTTGATTAATGAGGATTTTTATGATATATAACACTAATACATTGGGTTATTAACTACGACGTCAACACATAATATCTACGGAGCGCGCATCGTTCGTAAAAAATTCTGACCAAAATGGCGGAGCGCTGACTTTCAACTTTTTTTACAAAAAAAGTCTATGGTCTGACACAGAGTATGTCATACGTAAATATGTGACCCCTGTGACACCTGGTGTCATTTTTTGGCAGCTGTACAGTGTGCCAGCGATACAAAATCGATTTGAACGCAGCAAATCGAATAAGCAACATATGTTGCGTAGACGTTTGACCGACCTGCGTCAGCAACAAACGGGGCCAGGACATTAAAGCGGGTTGGATAAAATAAGTAAATACATATTTTCCTTGAATAAAAACTCATAGCAATATATTATGTATTTGCATGATAGCCACTGATATTAGTTGAAATATATATGTGTATTATATTCTATTAATTATAATGAAAAACATGAGATACAATTTTTTTTGCACCGGGCCTGGGTCACATTTGACGAGTCTTCTTTGGCACCGAGATACCCCCCTACTACTAACGCCTATGATACTTACGACATCCGCGCGGGCGAAGACGCGGGCAAAAGCTACTAAACAATATACAAGAGAATGAAGATAACGAGTAAGACTAGTAATATCAAAACAAATAGCTGATTTTAAGTATTAAGAATGTATAATTAAAAATATGATTTGCTTGTTCAAGTTTTCGTGTTAGACTTACCTGTTTAGAGTCAGCAGCGGTATTGCGTCTTCCTCCAAAGATATGTTATACGTAATATTCAGGAAGGCACAAATTATTGTTTTTTTTTCATCTGCCATGCCTAACTCTTGGAAAGTAGTATCAGGGTTTGTGTTTTGTGGGATGCTTATTCCTGAAATATAAGTTGTATTACAGGCTGTGGGTTTGTTATTAAGATACTGTTTGGCTACAACATCATACATATGCCTACACTACATTAGGCATGTTTATGACAAGGTAAGAAGTCATTGCTTGTGACTGCTTCGACCGTTTAGTGGTCGCAAGTACGCCATTGAGCATCGAGTCCAATCCCCAGGTCCGGCAACGTATTATTTTTTATTTTATTCTGGAGTCTGGATTTTTACCCTCTATGACATGCTCCTATTATTTAAACAAAACTGGTGAATTGTGAGTATACTTAACATCTCTGGGTGACCCTGGTATACAAGCATGTTATTACGTTATTAATTGAATTGGTTTTATTACCAGCCAATGCAATGAATTTTTGTAACAGTCCAAGTGTGTTTTCCTGCGCAGGCTTCGCTAGCAGTACGGTAGGCGTGCTACGCAGCGCTCGTTCCACGGCCTCTGACAAGTCGAGAGAACTTGGCTTACTCTGTACCAAGAAAACATACATTGTGTTAAGGTACAGCAGATTTACTCTGTGCTATATAATAACCATAATCATTTGATTACCAGGTGATGTGCAGGGCAGGTTGAAGTTACCGTTAATAGATAAAGCGCCGTTAGGTATCAAATTGCAAGACACTTCAATTTTTGTCAAATAATGAACTGCTATAAGATTGAATGGTAACATTGTATATGTCGTAGGGATATTGTCAAACCTGTGATATTATAATTTCAATAGTGAAATTATAATTGCACGAAACTTTGTCAACCGCCTCCATTTCTCACAATTTCACGGGCTCATTTCAGTGCTAAGGGAACTGTTTAAAGATATTAACATTATGACGGTACCTTGTCAATATATCTATGAAAACATCATGTACATAAGGAAAAAAATAAATATTTTCAGTAAAAGAGGTGAAAGACACAACTATAAGACTAGAAATAGGGACAAATTCGTTCGACCAGGTTTCAGACTGGCTAAAGTCATCGTGCCTTCATGGGGTACTGTTAAAAATGTTACAATAAAATACCTCCCCACGTACTCCAACTGAATGAAACGAAATTTAAATCTTTTGGAAAACGCACACTATGCAGCCAAGCATAATTATTATAAGTTGGGGAATTACATCGCTGACAAAGATGCTTGGCTCAACGCTGGTACTACTCCACAGGGGCGCATAAATTAATTTATTAGCATTCGAAAATATTGTTGGAGCTGCTGAAGATTATAAAAACTATCTTTGCATTGTATAAATTGAATCTCTTAGTAAAGCTACCATTTACTAGGATCTTTTTTCATTGACTTGAATGTGCTCTGGTGGGTAAGAGTATATCATGCTCACTCAAATGTTTCACTGGTGGTGGCGTATGTGTTGGATCATTAAGTTCCCTTCAAAATGGTTGAGCTGACTGGTGCTGATCCATACGTCATGTTCGTGAACAGGCGCCGTCAGTAGGGACTGGTCATCTCTTAGCTGCCACGGCTTATTTTAATTTCTGAATTGTTACTTTTTTTTGTTTTTGTCTTTTATTACGGACGCTTTTACCGTGCCCGTCTTTCTATATCGTTTTCACATATATAATTTGGGTGTGTAATGTATGGCATATTAGCAGATACTATAATATCAGTTGAAATAAAGTTCACATGGTATAATTTTCATATGCTGTAAAAACAAATAACCTAATTTCATATGATCTAATGTTATATCTCATATAACCTTCTTTTGCTCCAATAACATTTAGTAAAACGTTAATTTCACATAATTTTTAATTTGTATAATGCTCTTTTTATATAACGGTCAGTTGACCTAATTTTCATATTTACTAATTTGCAGCCAAAAACTGTAATTAATAAGTAACTATCAGGAAATATCATACTGTTATAAACACAACTAACCCAAATGATTCACCAACAATAAAAGGGATCTGGCTCTCGGCGGCCGCTGCCGCGGCACACTCGCTACGCTCGCTGGCCTTTGCGCATGAATGGTCACTGTTCTAACCTAACCTAACCCAAATCTAATTAGTTTTTGCAAAAATAACCAAAACAAAGTAGACGTTTTTATATGGGTACTATTTAAACGCAAATTAAAAAAATAACTTTTTGTTTCCAAAAATAATCCAAATTCGAATCAAAATTACCTGTTTGCACAGCAAAATACTCAACTCAAAATATAACTAAATAACGACCACTTTACATTCGTGGCGCACCGCTATCTAGGCGAGGCCTCTTATTTCTGAATGGCAATAATAATAAAGCGTAGCCGACGGAACCCTGCTTTGTCGGGCTCCTACTTCAGTGTGGTTTAAAAAAAATAACCATGAAGGGGATGGCGGGGTCTTCTAGACCCCGACATCCCCTTCTAAAATAACCTGTCCGAGTCGGGGTGCCCCAAGTCCCGAGCTCGTTCGCGCGCTCTTGCATCCTAAATTCTCCTAGTACAGTACAGTGGATGTACAAAACAAAGTAGACGTTTCTAAATTATATTAAACGTTACTTATAGATTTTGAACATTATAGTAACTGAATATTATACTAATTGAATATTAATTGCATGTGCATTATAGAAGATGTTCTTTATACCATAAAAAGTTAGGTAAAATGAAATTAAATATTTAGATAACTCATTATATTATCATTTCATCTTTATATTACAAAAAGTATATTAAATGAAAATATGTCATATTATGATCGTTAGAACTTTTGTTATTATTTCAAGCGTTACACATCCGTATAATATCATCATGAATTATTTTTAACCAATATTTTTTGTAACAATATGTTGATTTAAAAGAGTGTCCATGGAGTTTCTTGCCCGTTCTTCTCCATAGGTACACACGGCTACACATCAAGCTATTCATTTCCAGTTTCCGCTGATCTTGCACTATACGGAAATTCTATACAATGCGAGATCAGGTTATACTGGAAATGTATAGTTTGATGTGTAGCCGTGTGTACCTACTGCGCTTTGGAACCCATTTCCACAACTAGCTTCATTTTTCTGACTGGCCGACGCCTTGACAATTCATAAGTGCCTGTAATTGGTTTATTTGAAATAAATGCTTTGAGTTTGAGTATAACATCACTGGTTTGACAATATCGCTGCGACAATCCACATCATAGAGCAGTGGTGGCCCAGTGGTATCGGCCCCGACTTACGAGTTGTAGGTCGTGGGTTCGAACCCAGGCAAGCGCTTTACTTTGTGTAAATAATTTAATCACCACTGCTCTCAAAACGATGAAGGAAAACATCGTGAGGAAACCGGCATGTCCTAGAACCAAAAATTCGAAGACATGTGACATCTACCAACCCGCACTGGGCCCGCGTGGTAGATTATAGCCCATTCCCTCTCAAAGAGAGGAGGCCTGTGTCCCAGCAGTGGGAACATTATTGGCTGATTATGCTTATGCTTATGCTAATCCACATCATTAAAATGTAGTATAAAAAATTGATGAATTTAATTCAAAACATAACTACATATATCGACTGTAGAACTTTGCATGAAGTTATTTATTAATCGTCTTTATGTAAATAAAAACTGAATGATTACAAATGACTTACTTCACTTAAACCAGTCAGATCCAAACTTGTAGCTGTAAAACCACACTTTGCTCTTGCTACACATATGTCCTTGCCCACAGAACTGACTGTTGAGACCACTGCAAAGTACCTGCAATTTATTCAAGTTTATATTATATTATACATATATACAACATGTCCCAAAATTCAACGATAAGCCGGCACCAGAGGATGGACCTACTAATGACTACTCGAGAAAAAAAAAGAAAAAAAAATACCTCTACTTTTTTTTAAATTACTTAAAAAAATGGAAATTCTTCGAAAATGTATACCCCTTATGACACTTTTAACTACCATGACCACAATTTTTCAAATATTTCAGTTTATTTTTTTGTATCGGCACCCTAAGTAGTACTACTACTAAGTAAACAAGAAGTAAGTAGTACTATTCACCATAATCTTTGAAAATTACAGAATTTTCGTAGTTTTATACAAAAAAACAACCAAAAAAAATTATTTCCCTAAAATTTTGAAAGATTTTAACGTTCAGTACACTTTAACTCATCGTAGTGTAAAAAAAAATATGGACACTACTATGGCAAGTTTTTAAAAAAATTTGCGCAACTAACCTAGATTTTAAAATGGTATAATACTTTAGGAAAACTAGCCACAATAAAAAATAATGACACTTTTTCTAATCAAGAACCAAATTTCATAAGTTGTTGTTAATAGTAATCACTTCTACTATGTGCCCAAAATAGATTTCTTTCGCAAATTCTTAGAATTTGGAAGGGACATGTGCGTAGTCAGTGAAGTTCAGAACTCAGAAAGAGATAGATAGTATACGTTAGAGAGAGATAGATAGAGAGCGATTATACGTTAGAGAGAGATAGATAGAGAGCGATTATACGTTAGAGAGAGATAGATAGAGAGCGATTATACGTTAGAGAGAGATAGATAGATGTTTGTTGTTAAATAACAATAGGGCAGGTAGGAATGTTGCTGTTCTCTACAAAGTACAAAGTCAGTACGCTCTGCTTCTTTGTTTACTGTGCACCGTTTCGTATTCAATTGATGTGACTCTCGTACTAACGACTTTTGGCTTGGCTTTTTGGACTGGATTAAGTGATCTGCAAACTGTACTAACCTGGCATTATTTTGAACTGGACTGTGTTTTGTGAATTGGACTTTTGGCGTATTTTGGACTGTTTAGCGTTTATCATGCCGCTACCATACACACCGTTGGAATACGCTAATATGCACCTCATTTATGGAGAGTGCCGATGCAATGGTAGCGCTGCTAGCAGATTATATCGAGAAAGGTACCCAAATGCTCAAAGATACCCGAATTATCGAGTATTTATTAATGTGCATCAAGCGTTTTCGGAGGGCCGTTTACCATCTGACAGGAGAAATGCTGGAAGACCTAGATCGGAACGCGACGAAGAAGTTCTCAATGAAATTGAAAATGATTCAACTACCTCGGTACGTGCCATAGAAATAGCTACGGGAATCCCAAAAAGTACTGCACATCGAATCCTAAAACGTCACAGACTTCACCCATATCACTACAGGCGTGTGCAGACGTTATTACCGCGGGACTATCCACTACGAGTTGCATTTTGCCGTGTGATGCTGCAAAAGCACAGAGAAGATCCCCAATTCTTGGATAATATTCTATGGTCGGATGAATCAACCTGCAAGAAAGATGGCTATTTAAATCTTCACAACCTACATAGCTGGAGCAATGAAAATCCGCACCTGATGAGACAAGACAAATCCCAATATCAATTCAAGGTTAACCTATGGACGGGCATATTAAACGGAAAAGTGATTGGGCCTTTTGAATTACAAGGAAACTTGGATGGCAATAGTTATTTGAACTTTTTACAAAATGACTTGCCAGTATTATTAGAAGACATGCCCATTAGTGATCCACAAAACATATGGTTTCAAAATGATGGTTGCCCAGCTCACTATGCCCGTCCTGTGCGAGAATACTTAAACCAAGAGTATCCAGGGCGTTGGATAGGGCGACTTGGTCCTATTTTATGGCCACCCCGTTCACCCGATCTAAACCCCCTGGACTTTTTCTATTGGGGTTGTCTCAAAGACAGAGTCTACTCGAAACCCATTGCAACACTGAACGACCTTCGCCAAAAAATCACTCAGGCTGCGGATCATATCAATAGTAGAAGATATGCACGACGAATAAAACGATCTTTTTTAAGGCGATGTCGTGCCTGTATTAATGCCGGTGGTAAACAGTTCGAACATTTATTATAATATTATTAATAATGCAATAAATTTACATTTATTGACACCATTTGTTTCATTCATTCAACATTTTCCAACAACAAAAATCTATTTTGGGCACATAGTAGAAGTGATTACTATTAACAACAACTTATGAAATTTGGTTCTTGATTAGAAAAAGTGTCATTATTTTTTTTTGTGGCTTGTTTTCCTAAAGTATTATACCATTTTAAAATCTAGGTTAGTTGCGCTAATTTTTTTAAAAACTTGCCATAGTAGTGTCCATATTTTTTTTTTACACTACGATGAGTTAAAGTGTACTGAACGTTAAAATCTTTCAAAATTTTAGGGAAATAATTTTTTTTGGTTGTTTTTTTGAATAAAACTACGAAAATTCTGTAATTTTCAAAGATTATGGTGAATAGAAGTACTACTTAGGTTGCCGATACAAACAAAAAAAACTGAAATATTTGAAAAATTGTGGTCATGGTAGTTAAAAGTGTCATAAGGGGTATACATTTTCGAAGAATTTCCATTTTTTTTAAGTAATTTAAAAAAAAGTAGAGGTATTTTTTGTTTCTTTTTTTTTCTCGAGTAGTCATTAGTAGGTCCATCCTCTGGTGCCGGCTTATCGTTGAATTTTGGGACATGTTGTATATACACATTATTTTAAAATGTAAGCATTTAATGCTTATCAAGCTGAAATAGAACTGGGCTGGATATATCGCATGCTGGAGGAGGTCAGGATAAAACAAACACATAGTGGGTACCAAAGAGCAGCAGATGTAAAGGAGCTAACAGACGGAATTCGACTTTCGTCTCCAAGTTTGAGCAGAAACTGAAAACAGCAGTGGGTCACTAAAGGCTTATCATAATGACGATCAACAGTTTGAGTATATAAAATAAATATAGAAATATACTAACTTTAGTTTAGGACATAGCGATCTTGAAGCTACATCCAAAGAATTTAGAAGTGTTGTCAATTCTTCTTTATGTTTATCGCTTGAGACTCTTGTTATAGCTACGTAAATGCCTTCAATAGTTCCAAGACTATTAGCATCGTTAATTACGGCAGAAATTCGATTTTTGACATCAATATTTCTTTCTAGAGTCACCACTTCGAGGCCAGTATTACGCCAAGACCTTAAAAAAAGAAGAAAATAATTGTAGAGTTCCGAATGACTTTGGTCTAATTCTTTGTGGCAGATGAATGTAATCATTTTACCCTATTTTATAACGTTGGTACTGATTTAAGCTTCTAGAGTGAATGTAAAGTTTTTTAGCTCCGCGATGTACTAGTTTGTCGGCTAGTTGAACTCCAAGAGCGCCATCATCCCAGAACATTACATGACTTTCATCAGGATTGCATATTATTCTGAAACGAAACAAAACTAACTTTAAATTTAAGAACTTGCTGATTAAATGACATCCTGTAGCCTGCACAGGCATACAGTCGCATTTGGTAAAAAGCGAATTCGTGTAAAGTTTTTCAGTATCGCAAGGCGCAATAATACTGGGTAGTATTACTGTGCCAATATGCGTGGATGTGGGTTACATTACCTGGGGTATGCGTTGCTCACAGAATCTTGCATCCTCAGCAGCACCTTGCCGCGGTGTCCACTTGCCGCGAGCAGGCGAAAGGCGCCCGCGGCGTCGTGCGGCGCGTACGACACGCGCGACAGAGGACGCACGTAGCCGCGACTAATACCATCGCTCATCATCGTCTGCAGATACTTCATTTCATCATATTTTTGTTGCGTGAAAAGAGACGACAAGTCACTCGTGACGTATGACCTCTGTTTAGTCATGAAAAACATGCCAAGCTCGTATTCTTCACTGTCCTCAAGTTGAACAGTATCGACGAAGATTCCAGAAAATGCTATGCATTTGAGAGTGGTCTGAAAAGCAAAAATTACAGAACCATGATATTATTCTATTTGACTTGTTATTTTTTTTTAATGTTTTTGTTAGATATAAAAACTTACACTTTTAATTTGTCCTTTAACGCAACTTATGATAACTTCACAACCTTTTCCTTTTGTTGCTAATAAAACATTATGTGAAAAACTGTTGTCGCGGGAGTTTCCAATGTTTTCATCTGGAAATTAAACTTTTTTTTTAAGTATGCAAGCACAAACCCAAGCTACGTACTATAATAGTGGGCTAGAGCTATCTAAGGCAAAGGGCTTGAGTTTTACTAAGATTTTGTTGGCTTGCTCATAAAAATCACTGATGTATATTTGCAAGACCATGCTAATGTAAGCCACTATTCCGAATAAAACTACAATAATCTTTACTGCAACCTTATGGCTCGCCCGTCTAGCACGGGCCCAGGTCATCATAATTAACACTTTAACTGTCCATGCATTACTTGTAATGCACTGAAAACCTTGGTTGATACGTCCGTGCATAACATGTAATACACTAGTGTTATGTACGACTAGTGTTGTTAATTGGTGTCCGTTTAAATCAAATCGATACTAAGGCCCGTGAAGTACGGAGCCCGCACGTCGAAGACATAAAAGTCTGTTTCACAAAATTGGAAAAATTAAACTTAAATTTAATTTAATCACAAAAATCAAACTTAAAAGCCTGACACTTAAATCTCTACTTACGCACTGAACTTAAAATAAAAAACATATCGCCCAAAATAGGGTTCCGTAGTATCCATTTGGTATTATTTAACAAACAAAATAACTCCACCGCAGTCATTACAGTATAACACATTTAATGTTACATTATCTACTAAATGTCGTGGTATTAAATCCCCTTAATCCTTCATCGCTGCATATTTTTTCCGGAAATCCTCACTTTTAATATATACATACATTCACAAACTCACGCTTTCTTCCCATGGGGGTAGGCAGAAACTACAGAACGCCACCTGCTACGATCCTTACATACTCCTTTTGCCTCATTTAAGTTCATACATCTGGTCATACACGCACGCCGGTTGTGAGTAAAACGCACCTGACCTTTCTGATGAACATCACCAATAAGGTCACTATAAGGGAAGTAAATGGCCCTACCGACATCTGAAGAGCCAAAGTCAACCTCACCTGCCCGCGGTATACGCTGCTGAATTTACAAAACGCGGCTCTGACGAATCGCCACTTATGAGGTTTTGTAATCAACTTATCCTCGTTTGTGGCCCGTGCGGTTTCCGGATAGAATAGAACCAACCCATTTCATCCCGTGGATGTCGTAAAAGGCGACTAAGGGAACAGCTGGGGCATTCTATTGTTTTCCTCTGTGTGGTACTAACAACACACACCCAAGCTAAGGTTGCCGTGCCGAGAGCTGCATGGCTAGGGGGGAGTCTAGTCGCAAGCGTGCCTGTAGTCTGGGATCGGGCGCCCCCAGGCACTAACAAGCCTTACTTCTACATGCGGGGCTCTGTAGAGTGTCGACAGATTTTTTCCTCTACATTTTTAGTCTATAGACGAAATTTCGCTTACAAATGTATTACGTGACCTCGTATTAACTTAAAATGTAATATAATTATTGGACATTTGGTGATCGCCACGAAAATATGCTTGGGACTGTTAAAGTGTTAAGTATCGAAATCGCTTACCTTTTAAGTCAGGGTACAGTTTCTGCAAGAAATTCTTTTTCCGTAAATCACTGACTGTCGTGAACACTGTGCACCCATGAGCGAGCGCAACGGCAATGGCCGCCTGGCCCAAAGCGCCTGTGCCTCCATGCACAAGCACGTCATTACCAGGTAACATTCCACCCTTGATTATCTAATAACAGATAAATTTAAATGGTCAATAACGAAGGTATAATTGTGGTTAGATGTAAAGCGGCTGGATTTGGCCATTTTTGTATCTAATCACGTAAACTCACGAGACAGTAGAGTGCGTGTGCGTAAGCGAGTGGCACAGTGGCAGCGTCCTCCAGGCTCCAGTGCGCCGGCACCGGCCACAGCAGCTCCGGCTGCGCGCGCACCACGCTGGCGGCCGCACCGCCACGCACCAGCCCCATCACGCGCTCACCACTGTAACATAAGCATAACATAACAACACGCTTGTATTCCTTTAAGCAGGGCAGTCAGTACACCTTAATTTCGCCAACTATATTTAAGTTTCGTGTTATTATAATCCAGGGGCGCACCTGATGTCATTAACTTCGAAACAGTATTGTGTGTTAGACTATGACTCACGTACTTGCAAGTACGTGATTCGTGATGAATGCAGTCAAACGTTTCAGGGATATCACAGAACACACCAATACTAGTTTCTCAAAACTAATATGGTATCAAAACGCTGGCGTTGAACCTAGTTCCTTCTTATCCAGAGACAGGGTACAGCATGAATGGATGTTATCAGTGCTCAATCGTCTGGATAATAAGTGCGATTAGGTGTACCGCAAGGTACCATTCTAGCCCCATTGTTGTTATTCGACATATTCCTCACAGGACGTGAAAGTATGACCTATTTGCATCAGTTAAGCACTTATACAGTCGAGTCGATACGAGTAAATCCAAGAATTATGACCTATTTGCAACAGCTAAGCACTTATACAGTCGAGTCGAAACGAGTATATTCAAGAATTATGTGTTTTTGAAAATTTCTCAGAATTTATCGTAAAATATTATGAAATCAGAAATGTGAGTAATGTGAATATTGGACCCGCGAATAGCTGTTTCTACATTATCTGTGGCAGCACGCTTTATGTACTAAATAGTAAGATCAGCATTACAACAACATAACATTCATAAAATAAAAAAAACTAAGTGTAGACACTTGCCTGTCAGTGGTTCCACTGTAGTCCATTCCGTACACATTGAAGTCGCATGGCGTCACACCAACCGCTCTCTTCACATCGGACGTGCAGAGCCCAGCGTAGCCAACCTGATAATACGAACAAGAAATAGAACTGTTTTGTGATGACAAAGCGCAGCCTAAACCATTGAAAATATTAAAAAAACGGAAATATAAAAAACCTAACTTAAAAAAAAATAAAGCATGGAGCACTTTGATAAAATTTATTAAAAGTACACATAACCAAAAAGCAGTCCACGCTGTTTGAATGAATCATTGGCTAAAAATAACCATATTAAAATCGAACCGCAACCCGTGAAATACTTATTATTGAGAAGTTCCGGTAGCCACCTCTGGTCTTCATCGTCAGTTCCAATTCACCGAATGGTGCTTTCTAAGAGCAAATGTACGAGTTACTATAAAAAATACCCAAATGGCTATACGTGTGCCTGTAAAATTTGAGGATTTCCCTCGATTTCCATGGGATTCCCTCATCTGATTCTGACTTAGGGACACTGACAGTGGGACCACCTTGAGAGCATACCCTTTCAAAAAAAAAAAAAAAAAACGAAATCGGTCCACAATTGACGGAGAAATCGATGAAAATACACTAAAAAAAAAAAAACATACATAGAGTCGAACATATAACCTTCTCCTTTTTGGAAGTCGGTTAAAAACACATTATTTTAATCATGATCTAGCAGTTTGAGTAATTTATGCGGCCTACCCAAATGTCTGTTCTTTGGTATTGTTCGTAGAATCGTTGAGCTCCTTAGGTCCTGACTTCCTGAGTTGAGCTGCACGATTACTGACAAATGCGTGCACTGACTGGACAGGTGCACTCAATCTGTGTGGTTCTTTCCTCAAAAGACCATTTCAGATACCAATCTACATGGTCTTCACATGATCTGACCAAGATTATGTCTGGACTTTAAAAGAGACTGTGACCTCTGAAGTTTGTTTCGGCCTTTCTTCTCAGATTATTCAGATAGGAAACGTCGACCTCATCTAGTTTAAAAAATATGATTGACGTGTTAAAGTGTTTCTACAAACCTACTTACAGAAATAAAATCATTTAAAAAAACCTCGTCCAGAGAGCGCGGAGTGCTAACGTGTTATTAAATTTAACTAAAACAAATAAAATATAAGTCATTGAACTCTAAACTCTATGTCTATAAGTGCCAATATCTATTTTTCTTGATCAAATCCTTGTGTTTTAAATCATATCAATACTACTTTGCGACAACGCCGGCGCAAGCGGAGCGTGGCCCTGTCCCCCGCAAACCTCAAGTGCAAGTGAGACAGGTTCCTATAATTCATCTCACTTCTATTGACCAGCCTGCGGCAGCGCCGCCATCGGTATGCTGACAAACCCAGCCGATCAGTTAGTATTATAAAGGAGCTTACACACTTCTAAATATCTTAAAATGAGTGTTCTACGATCTCCGTCCGGAACAAATACGCGCGGAAGCTCGCAGCCAGATCTATCCACCCTTAACACGGAAGATAATACGACTCCGCTGAAGGTGACGTTTCGTAAACGGAAAAACCCAGAACAAGATGATCTTAAGCAAGACCTCGACAATTTTCGCAAAGCGGTAATGTCTACTTTGAACGGATTTGTTGAAAGTCAAAAACAAATAATGAAAAGCATTTCTGGTGACGTATCATCAATTAAGAACGAGATTAAAAATCTGGCTACAGAACAAAGTAAAATTAAATCTGAGATAGCCGAAATGAAAATTTCCAATACTACTACAAACACCAAGGTCTCTGCTCTTGAAACCGAACTTGAAAATATAAAAGCAACTACTCCACCACAAAATCCAGAAAATATTATTACTTATGAAGATGCGGTTGCTGAACTTCAGGAAAGGCAATCAGGAAGCAAAATCATAATCATAGTGGGCATTCCGGAAGCTAAAGAATTTAAAAAAGAAGACAGAATTAACTCTGACACTCGCGAAGTTACCAATATCCTAAAGTTAATACAGCCTGAATGTCCGGAAGTAAATATGATACGTCACCTCGGTAACTATAAACCCGAAGCAGTCCGACACATCAAGGTGTTTCTTCCATCTTCAGATTTGGCAACAATAATTCTACGAAATAAAGCAACAATGAGTCTTGAGCCATACAAAATATTCTCAGATCAAACTCCTTACCAACGGAAATTCATTAAAACCTTAAACAAGAACTATATCTACGCACAGAGAATAGTGAAACGGATCTTAAAATAAAATACATTAATGGCACTCCAAAAATAATAAAAAAATCGTCAAAAAACTAAGCCAGCAAGTGATCGACAAACCAAAAAGTAAAAAAAAAACATAACATATAAAATCACCAAAAAATACGATAACCTTTGTACAACAACAAATTCCCTGAAGTGTTTTTATTCAAACATACGAAGTTTAGTCAAACCCGGAAAGCTCGACGAACTGAGGTGTATACTAACATCAATACAAGATGTTCATGTGGTGATACTGGTCGAAACATGGATTAAATCAGACGCAGAGGCACAGAGATTACAACTGCAACTGCTGATTACAATTTTAGAACCAATAGCAGAGGAGGTGGCGTATCAATTTTTATTATAAGCAACATGAAACACGAGTTTATAAGCCAGAAATGGGAAGAAGATAACCACTTCCTGTGGGTTCACCTCCAAAAAAAAACTTTAGACATATGTGGAATATATAAACCGGAAAGAACTAACACAAATAAATTCCTCGAAACCTTAACAAATAAACTACAAAATAAGAAAAGGACAATACTATTTGGAGACTTTAATTTTAATTTGCTTGGCTTTGATCGAAACACCAAGGAATATAAAGACACTCTCGGATAATGGCTATACGGTATTAAACAAAATTGATGAAAGGCACTGTACTCGTGAAACATCTACCACACGTACTATCTTGGACCATGTCTTTACAAACCTACGGGGCCATGATTTTCATTTAGCAATAATTGAATCAGGCATGTCCGATCACAAACAGATTTTCCTAGAGGTCAAACAGTACAAACCAGAACCAATTAAAAAAATACAAATAAAAACACTTTCATTCGCAAAACTGTATAAAACTATAGAAGATATTGACTATGCCACGGTGGGAGAAGACTTTACAAAGCTAGAAGAAGCAATATAATTGGCAATCAGCAAGAATAATTACGAAACTTAAGATCTTGAACCCACCTAGAACAGAATGGATCACGAAAGAAATAATTGACAAAATAAACGCAAGGAACATGCTGTGGAATAACACAAAACCAGTCCGAACAACTTGGAGTTTAAAAATGAGAGAAACAGAGTATTCTCGCATATGCAGACTGTTAAAAATAAATACTTCATTAAATCATTTGAAGAATGCAAAAGTAAGCCGTTGAAGATGTGGAAACTTATAAATAGTCTGTCTAGCAACAAAATTAAAGATAGTTGTATTCCTCCTAAATTACAAACCCCTTCAGGCCTCATCACAGAGGACAAAGAAATCTGTGAACACTTCAATACCTACTTTGCCAGTATTGGTATACTCCTGGCAAACAAAATAGCTCCAAAACACCACAATAATAACATTAACACTACTTCATTACATACCAAAACTCCGGGTCTCTCACAAATGTCACCAACAAACGAAGAAGAAATCACAAACATTATTGATGGCCTAAAACCAAACACCAGCGCTGGCGAGGACGGCATCACCGTTGAAGCCATTAAACATATAAAAATACTTATACTGCCATATTTAGTTCAATGCATGAATAAATGTTTACTCGAAGCCTATTTCCCAGAAACACTTAAAATCGCGAAAGTAACACCCATTTTTAAGTCAGGTCCGAAGTCAAATCCCGGAAATTATAGACCCATTTCGGTATTGCCAGTGATGTCGAAAATACTGGAGAAATTAATTCATTCTAGACTTATGAACTATATAGATTCTTTCGGTCTTCTTTTTGAACGTCAATATGGATTTAGACCTAAGCCCAATGCGCTAGCTGCTGCGACTGATTTGGTCACGAAACATAGGACTAAAATTGATCAATTTTCTTTATAGATTTAAAAAAGGCTTTCGATACCGTAAGTCATAGTGTACTCATGCAAAAATTAGCGTCTATAAAAATAACAGGAAGTTTTTTCAGAAGGTTCGAATCTTACCTAAAACATCGTTTGCAAGTCGTTAAAATAGGAAACAACATCAGTAGCACCAAATTGATAAAATGTGGTGTGCCTCAAGGATCAATACTGGGTCCTCTTTTGTTTCTTATCTATATCAACAATGTACACGAATTAGGATTAAAAGGACATATAACACTCTATGCTGATGACACTTGTCTATTTTACTTCGGTAACTCCATTGAAGCAATTACACAAGACGTACAGGATGATCTCATGATTTTGGAAAGGTGGTTCCTGGACAACTTATTGGCAATTAATACATCCGAAACGAACTACATAGTCTTCTCGGCTAGGAATAAAACAACAATCACAAGCCTTTGTCGATAAATGGAGATGTCCTTAATAATGTAAACACAGAGAAGTATTTGGGTCTTAGACTTGACAGTCACTTGACGTGGCAGCCACACATCAAAAGCATTTGTTCGAAGCTGTCAAGTCTTACGGGTGCGTTACGTGGAATAGCTAGATGTCTACCATCAAAAATTCAGTATAGTGTGTACAATTCATTAGTAAAGCCACACATTGAATATTTAATTGAGGTATGGGGATCGACAACAAAAACAAACATACACAAACTTCAAATCGCCCAAAATAAAATTATTAAAGCCCTCTTTCAATGTCCCTACTTAACATCCACAAATTAAATCTATAACGACACTAAGCTCCTTAACATCACCAAAACTCATCAATATAACACCTGTATATTAATAAGAAAAATCCTAACAAAAGAAATACACACAGAAATTACATATAAAAAGAATAATTAATTGCAAACGCGATCGTCACGTCGGCCAATTGACCTAGTACTATTACACAGACCTAGAACAAATCATGGAAAGAGAAATATTAAATATGAAAGGGTACAACTATACAATTCACTACCAAAAAACATTAAAGAAGCTAAAACTAATTTATATTTAAAAAAAAATGTTAAAGAAACACATCTTCGACGGCTCCAACATGAATAAATAAAATATAATATTATTATATTTTATTATAATAATTTAGCTTTATTATTTGAACATTTATATAGATTGTTACAATACATACAAAAGAAACGCAAACGAAATATTATAATATGCGGCAACATTAATATTGACATTTTGAAATGTAATAGTATGAATTGTATGTACACTTGAATTTAAATGTCTTTTGCTTAATTTTAATCTAAAATTAGAAATAAAGCAGCCTACTAGATTGAAAAGTCAGACGTGTATCGACAATTTTGCACATAATCTAAATAAAAAATGCAAATCAGACGTAATAGATTTTGCCTTGTCTGACCACACATGTCAAACATTAAGATGTCCTATCAAACGTATCTGTTTACTAGATCACTGGTATATAAAACGACGTGATTATACTAATGACAACATAAAAAAGTTCAAAGACTGTTTACATAACATATCGTTTTCTGAAATCTACGAAACTAACGACCCCGATGTAACTTATAGTTTGTTCATAGAGACCTTTACATTGTTTTACGACCTCTGCTTTCCACTTAGAAAAGTTACAATAAAAACATACAAAAAACCTCAGTGGGTATCGCGTGGCGTCAGTGCATGTAGTAGAAAAAAGAGGCAATTGTTGTGGCGTTACAGGTTCATACCAAATGAGACTACTAAAAAAGAATTAAAAAATTACGCTACCAGATATAAGAAAATTATTAGACTTACACAGCGCGCACTAAATACATACAAAATTAAAACATCCATAAACAAGTTGAAAACAACCTGGGGAATTATAAATCAAGCTAAAGTAAATATGCCAAGGAGTTCTATCGCAAGTATTAAAACTGGTAATAAAACAATAACGCATCCGCGAGATATAGCAAAAGCATTCAATGATTATTTCACTGATAAAATTAAGCCTGTAAGCCGTGATGGCTTTCAAATATCAGCAAAAATTCCAATATTAAATTACTCTATGTTTATGGCACCAAGCACTTCCAATGACATACAGAATATAATTAAATTCCTCAAAAATACCAATAGCGTTGGACACGATGGTATCTCGACAGAAATCATGAAATGTGTTTCTGATTATATTAGTGTCCATAGAAGTTATATTGTTAATTTGTGTATTACAAGTGGTATTTTTCCACATAATCTCAAAACAGCTTAAACCACTTATCAAAAAAAACATTAGAGAAAACATGGAGTGCTATAGACCAATTGCGCTCATACCAATTTTTTCAAAAGTTTTAGAAAAAATTATTTACGAACAACTTTACATTTTTTTTGAAAAATATAACATTATAACTGAGGAATAAAAAGGTTCCAGAAAAAATAAAATCATTAACATGGCTGTCTTCGATTTCTTGAATAAATTCATCACAAACGTTGACAGAAGAATACCCGTGTATTCCGTATATTGTGATATGACCCAAGCCTTCGATTACGTGGACCATAAAATTTTGCTTGAGACGTTAGAGGCTTATGGAATTCGAGGAACCATATTAAAATTAATAGAATCATATTTAATAAATAGGAATCAATATGTAGGAATTTCGAAGATAGATCCAAAGAATAAATCCGAATTAATATTTAGATCAAATAAACGTTTAATTAATTATGGCGTACCACAGGGGAGCGTGCTAGGTCCACCATTATTTTTAATTTATATCAATGATTTACCAAAGGTTACCATTCATCATATGTCACTATTTGACGACGACAGCACCGTTACTATTAATAACACTAACGAGTTACAATTAGAAAATGAAATTAACAAAACTAACCAATCAATAATCACATGGCTAGATAATAATAATCTTAGGGTAAATATTGACAAAATAATATTAATGTTGTTCAGTCAGCAACCAAAGGCATCTAATATATTAATAGAACACGGCAGCAAAATTGTTGAAAACGTAGGTACTACCAAATTTTTAGGCTTAAATATAGATCAAAAGCTGGATTGGAAAGTACACACAGAGGAATTAAGCAAAAGAATAAGCAAATCTGCTTATGCTCTATATAAACTGTCTTCGATCTTAGGTACCGACGCTTTGCTCACTGCATATCATAGCATCGTTGGCTCAATCTTGAGATAAGGGGTTATTTTTTGGGGTAACTCGTGTAATACAGAACTAATCTTTAAGTTAAAGAAAAGGTATCTCAGAGCGATGTTTGGACTAAATACTGATACTTGTAAGCCATATTTCATCAAAAATTAAATACTAATACTCCCGTCATTATACATTTTTGAGGTTGCAGTTTTCGTTAAAACAAACCCAAAACTATTCAAGAAGCTATCAGATACTAATACCCGAAGTCGACGGGATTATAGTGAATTATGTATAAGAAAGTCCAATACAGCACTGATGCATAAAAGCGTGTTCTGTATGGCGCCAAATATATTCAAGCACATTCCGCCACACATTAAAGAATTGAATGTTAACTTATTTAAGAAAAAATTAAAGAACTTTCTAATTCAAAAAGTCTATTATAATATTTCCGAGTTTTTAACAGACAAAGTATTGATACAGTTTTTTTTTTATTTGCATTTTATTTTAACATTAAATTATTATTGTTATCATTATTTTGTTCATTCTTTGTGTTAGTAAATTAATCTGACTCGGGTGAAATAATATGTAGATTTTGTTTATTCCTAATTACTCTGACTTTTGACTGGCAAATTTTTATTTTATTATACATTTCTATGACGAGTTGATGACACTATTCTGTAGTATATTTATTATAAGTTTAAATTAATAAGTTTTAATTTGATATGGTAATTTTCTTTGAATAATGGACAAATATATAACCTACTTAATTTGATGTTTAATAAAATAAAAATAACCACCATTTTTAATTTGTACGCCGTTAAAGCAAAACACGACTGTGCTATAATTTGTATGTAACATCTTGCATGCCATGTGTGTGTATACTTATGTTTTGGACAAATAAATGATCTATCTATCTATCTATTATCTAGTATTGTATAGTATGCACGGTGCTTTATAACAGTTCTGATAAGAACAGCGCGCTCGATGCGTACAACAACGCGCGCGTTCTGAGTAATTTATTACGATGTACCCACTTACCTGATTTATTAAAAATACTAATTTTATTACTGGCTTACCGCACGACGAGCGCTCTGGACTATTTTAATTATTACCTACATTTTATTATTAAAACTTTGTTTCTCACTAAGTGATTATGTAAATCTTTGAGAAATAAATATATTTTAAACCGTATTTATCATTATATAAGCCCAAACTCGAGGGATATACTAGTAGCCACTGAAGATTTTCACTTATCCACATTCTGGTTCCATAATCCGATCAGCTCTAAGATACCAAATTATATTGTTCTCATCCGAACTATACAATGTGCAGTTTTAAACCTGCAAAACATTTCAGGAGGTTGTTATCAGACTCGTAAATAATCATATAGCAATACGATACCAAGTCAATAATCAATAATATTTTTTATTTTAGATTTTTCAATTTTATTGTTTTTCAGAATAAAGTTCTCTTAATAACCCCAAAAAAACAGAATCACCCATTGCGATGTATCGCGCGTCATGTCACTGTGTGCGTGAATGCGATGACCAGTGACGACAGCATGTACGAGGCTCCGCCCACATTTCTACGAAACGAACGCATGTACATTGAACTAAAATGGCGGTCGTTGCTATGGATACGCGCAGCCCCCGCGAGCACTGCGCCCCCGCATTTCAATTGAGACTCGAAAATCTGTTACTGTGCATTGAAGTTTCAAACAACTTGCCGCGATCTGTACAAGTTGTTATAGCTACAGCAACTTATAGCAAATAATGTAACCTTAGATGTAGATTGAATTTAAAAATCATAATGTACCACAATCACATTATTGTTATAAATTTCGCTAAATAATAACTAATTTTTAAGTATCATTACAATGCGAAAATCTTCATCATCTGCCGAGCCTGTTCCCAACTATGCGATTGTCAGACTAAAGTAATTGTCAGACTTTCTGGCTTTTGACTACCGGTACCAACGACCATACGGCAGGGCTGTAAGGTCGTTGACCCGTACCGAACCGTGTTGTACCTAACGACTGTCCGAGAGCTACAAATCAATTCGAACCAAAGGCTTTAATTAAGTGCTTACCGAAACACGGGATTTCAATGATGTCCTAGATAAATTAAAAAAGTACTTACATCATTATGAATTTAAAAAAAAACACAGTAGTACTTGCTCAGTTGAGAACCCGCAACCTCATGCATGAAAGGAGAACAAAGTCAAAGTCAAATTCAAATCGTTTATTTCAAATAGGCACATAAAAGGCACTTTTGAACGTCAAAATTTACAAAAAATAGAATTGATTCTAGTTGCCCCTTCCAAAAGGTAGTTTCGTATGGAGAAGAATGGGCAAGAAACTCCACCGTTACTCTTTTAAAAATGTTTTACAATATTATGTATACATAATAATTATATGTGAAGACGATGCACCTAGAATAAAATTACTATACCACAATAGGTAAAAATAATTAAATATAACGCATGACAGGTAAATTAATTATGAGATAGATACATGGAACGCCTTAACCACTGGGCTATTACGATAAATAATAATAGTAGGAAGTAGATACAACTGCGCCAAAAAGAAGTTCATGTTGGCATCGTTAATTACCTATCAGCTGATGAATAAAATGATAGGCGGAGATAAATAAACCTTACCTATCACGTAAGCAGTTCCTGTTGCACAATTGTGAAACTACGATCGCGAGCGCGTGCGCGTTTAGGTAGGCACCTAATAATAATAATAAGGCATGTAGGTACTCGGCGCAGTCGGCGTGCTCTGTAGGTAAATTCAGCACCAAGGACGGTTTTCGTTTTTATTTGTAGATTAAATTGGTTGATTTAAGATTTTGCTTCCTATTTTTAACGGGCTGAGGACCGACAAAAATACCTTAAGATAATTTGTGCTAGTTAAGTAGGTAGTTACCCATGTGTTAGGGGTTTTAAGTGATTCATTTTGTCTGATAGGTATTTTTGCCGTTGTTAAAATTTATAAATCAACTTATTTACACTAATCAAGTTGATTTAGCTAACATCGTATTTACAAATTATTGTCTATGTACAAATAAATAAATTACCTACTTATATGTTACCTGGAGATATTGTTCAAAGTTTCCACCGTCACACTCCAGGCACAGTCTAGCACGACGTTGCTGATTTTCCTTCAGCTTACGTAACACAAACACATTCGTTTTTATTGTGGCGAAAGCACTGATCACTTTTCTCTCGCCGGTAGAATTCCAGGATATCTTCCTGCAAGGCGACAGGCAGGCCTTCGTTGCCGCGACCTTCAACGTGCTGGGGAACGCCGAACTGCCGATGATCGCGCAGTCTCTGCATAGCAGCCAGCATTACCCTGCGTGAGGGACGTTGCCGATTGGGGAATAACTCCGCGAACATTTCGATGGCTCGAGATACATTGTCACCACTGATGGCATACAAGCGGACCATCTCCATAAACTCTACATTGGCCCGTCTATTGGTCCGTCATCTTTACAACTAGGTAGTAGGTACCTATCGCAACGTTAATCGAAGACGCACTTCAGGAGCGGAATTTGCAAGCGCGTCATCAATTGCACTAATAAATTGACCCGATTTATTTGTTTGCGAGTTGCGATGGCCGCGGGGGCGTGGCTGGTGGGAGAGGGAGCGGGTGGTGGTTGGTGCTTTGGATCTATGAATGAAATATCGGTTGCGTTTGTTTGTGTATCTGAAAGCGCAGTTTAAGGACACTTACAGATTGGCTACGTTTTAAAAAGGGGAGTTCACACTTACCGATTTCCGTAAATAAGAATAAAATGAAAAAAAATACCTGCTCATTTTATTGTTGATTCGGGTCGAGAATCACTAACATAATTACCTCCTAAAATGTTTTGCAGATCCAAAACTGCACATTGTATATACACACGAAGTTCCTTACGTGATACACACACACACACACTCGTTTATAATAAAAAGAGACAGAGAAAGAGAAAGTCGCTTGAAGGGAAAACTCGCGTGATGATATCTACCAGTCAATTCCTCCCGCATGCCGCGTTAATTATGGAACTTCTTTCCAAAAACTACAAAGGTGTCAATTATTTTATCTCAGTGTTTTTCTTTCTCCGCCAGTGGATAGCAGGAGTCATAAGAAGAGTATTAAAGGCAGTTAGCAGTAAGAAGTTACTTTATACGTACCGTTACCGCCAAATAACACTGCTGTAACTGAGGAACCTCTACCCATTGCAGGGACTCAAGATTTCCAATTTGTGAACATTGCAGTATTACAGGATTATTCAAGCCTCCTTGTTGTACGACACCACCTGAGCTTTCCTGTAAAAAAAAAACCTATGTAAACGTAGGTATTAAGATATTCTTAGATGTCCTCCCTTCCAATCTACCGGAATCTCTCTAATCAACAATCTACTCTAATTGAAGGCAAAACCAACAGTAGCACAATAAAAACAGTCATAATATCTTAAATATACTATTTTAAACAATTATGCTACCCACTACGTTCTCCACAGATTACAATAAAAAGTATTTAAAAACTAGCCAGTAACACAGATACAATATCTATACAAATGACATTATCCTGGAACCTCAGAACAATATCTAAAGCATAGAAGGAAGGCTAAAATAAAAATTCAGTAACTGCCTTTAGTCTCATTCTATCTTATGGCAAGAAAAAGGATGTTAGAATGAGATCAATGATTCGCACTTTGTTTTACTTTTTCGGCTTGTCACAAGATGATCTATCATTTTGGTTATATTGGTTCTATTTCAACCCGGCCAAATTAGGTAATACTTTTCTTCAGAGTGTGACAGTTCGGTCATTGAACAATTTGACTTGTTCGCGTGTTCATTGTTCATGAGTTTGTAGTAAACTCCCATGGTTACATGATATTTTTATAATAATTCTGTTGTTAGATTGCACAAATTCTTTGTATAAATATACACAGTGAGTGTGCGGACTCTGTGGTATAATGTCTTGTGTGGTTGGGGGCTCCAAGTCCCATTCTTTACGAAAAGAAAATAACCAACAACTATTGACTTTCCATCGGTAAGTTTTAGTCAAATTATTTGTCTAATGCGAGCTGATAACCGATTAGAAATATAAAACAAGGTTTACTGAATCACTTTGTAGTGGAAAGCAGTCGTAATAACTATTTCAGTAGAATTTTTACTGACTATTCGGAAATATCTTTGAGGTTATCATAAATATGCATAGTGACGTAAATAATGTTGTCGATACTTTTATTTTACAGATTTCCTAAAGACGATGTGAAATAAAATGAATGGGTAAATCGCATTGGTAGAAGAAATTGGACTCCAAAGAAGCATAGTCACATTTGCTCCAAGCATTTTACTTTGGATTCATTTGTTTAATGAAACTGCAAAATGGAGACGACTTAGAGAAGATGCGGTTCCTACAATACACCAGTCTACAGCATTTTTGCGCACGGGTTATACATACCTACCTTATTTTTATTGCTATTATATCTAGAAATAAGAATAAGAACAAAAAATAGTTCTGAATTTCCTTTTATGTGTAAAAAATGGAAAATTTCAAATCAATGAAATTACATAAAAAATGGACATAGAGATGATTTATTAAAAGATACCGAACATCCATTTATGATTCATTCTTACAATAGAAGTTTTAAAATAAAGTGCAAATGTTTAAAAATGAACAGTAGGTATTACTTTTCCTGTCATGTTCAGTAGAAGTTTCTCTTATTAAACCCCAAATATAGTCCCCCATCGTGCTTTCAGTATACTGGCCTTGGTAACGTCTCTCAAATTCCATTATATCTTGATGGAAGCGTTCCCCTTGTTCTTCCGAATAAGCCCCCATACTATCTTTAAATTTATCCAAATGAGAATGTAACATGTGCATCTTTAGAGACATTCTACATCCGATGATGGAAAAAATCGTAATCATGTTAGTGATCAGCTCGTTATGATTTTCATTGAGCCCATTTTTTGTCTCGATTTTTAACAGGCAGATGGAAGTAAGCTTGATATGCCTTGTACCATAAGGCTCGATATTGGGTCCTTTCCTCTTTTTGGAATATATTAATGATCTACCCCATTTTTTTAAAATCCAACCACAAATGGTGTTCATTAATTTCAACGCAGGTTCAGTATCATGTACTAAATATGTAACAGGTTGTGCGTCGATGTCTCTACCACCCTGTATAATGTAATAAATTATTTGACTTGACTTCATCATGTGGTCTATCATCGTGGCCCATGAACGTCTTATTATACTTTTTTTAAATAATGAGTAGCTATTGTAAACAATATCAAAGCTATATCTGATTGGACATTATTATTGTAAATACAAACACAATTTTATACCCACTACATATACTTACTTTTTATTTTTTTGTAATTTTCAGAGTTACAAGTTAATGTAGGTCTGCACTTATGAACTTCGACTGTAACTACCTGTTCTACTTAAAATGTCGTCCATTACACTATAACCTTAGAGCTTAAGCTTTAACAAATAGTCGAATTTTAAAATAAAATTTCTTTTCCCGTAAAATCGGTTGATTTATTTGAAGATTAACAACTCCCTGTGCTCATTGTACATGATTTTTGCTAAAATTTATATATTTCGAGAAATGTTAATATATCACAGACATTCATTTTGGCAATAATGCATGTCATCGATAAATTTATCGACGTTGAAAGTGCGTGAGTCACATCATTATTCAGAATAAAAGTAGTGACAACCTACAAAATTTCGAAATGTCTTTTGTATGCGTGTCCTTCTCTAACATATCAGCAGCCTCCATAAGTCAAAATGAACCAAATATATTGAGTTCTGTTGCTATTTTAGCCTTCCTTCTATGCTTTAGTTATTATTCCGAGCCTGGAACTCATATCTGGATTTTTTAATTTATAAAAAAAGAAAGTAAAAGACATGGACAAAAAAGTACATTCCATGTTCACATACATAGTAAATACACTGCACAATAAAAAAATAATTAATATGTAGTTTTGTACCTCTCTGAACTTGTCAGTGTTTATTTCAAAATATAAGTAGTGCAAGATGAATTCAAAGTACAATTTGTCAACTTCCGCCATAATGGACCCTGGAGAAAGATAAACATAATAATGGACGTTCCTCACCAAGAATACTACTTAAGTAGACATGTGATTTGGACGACAAATGCTCTTATTGGGGACAAATGCTCTTATTCTTAGTGGGTCATTGTTTCAGTTATATTCTTGATCTGGCAGTTTAAGTAGTTTATGCGGCCTACCCAAATGTCCTTTCTTTGGTATTGTTCGTCGAATCGTTGAGCTCCTTAAGTTCTGAGTTGAGCTGCACGGTTACTGACAAATGCGTGCACTGACTGGACAGGTCCACTTAATCTGTGTGGTTCTTTCCTCAAAAGACCATTTCAGACACCAATCTACATGGTTCTCAAACATTATGTCCGATTTTTTTATATACACATTGACATTGTTGAATTTTATATACACAATGACATGAGTATTTACTTGTAAAGTAGTATGTTATTTTAATTATTGTGAATGTGAGGATTATGTGGGTCATTGCTTTTTTTTTCGCAGTTAATTTTGATCATGATCTGGCAGATTGAGTAATTTATGTGGCCTACCCAAATGTCCTTTCTTTGGTATTGTTCGTCGAATCGTTGAGCTCCTTAAGTTCTGACTTCCTGAGTTGAGCTGCACGATTACTGACAAATGCGTGCACTGACTGGACAGGTCCACTCAATCTGTGTGGTTCTTTCCTCAAAAGACCATTTCAGATACCAATCTACATGGTCTTCACATGATCTGACCAAGATTATGTCTGGACTTTAAAAGAGACTGTGACCTCTGAGTTTGTTTCGGCCTTTCTTCTCAGAGTAGTCAGATAGGAAACGCCGACCTCATCTAGTTTAAAAATATGATTGACGTGTAAAAGTGTTTGTACAAACCTACTTACAGAAATAAAATTATTTATCATTTATCATTTATCATTAGGAACATTTTATTCATACGAAACTGTATTTTTTGTTATTTGATACATTTAATAATATTGGTTTTTCATATGTTCATGCTAAAGATTTTTTTTTAATATTTTACACATAAAAATAATATTAAAACGGAACGCGTTTACGTGTTTGACTTGACAATGTGTCATAGTTTATGTCAAATGTTAATGTAATGTTATTGCAGTTTCTTCGTTGCGTAGTGTGTTTGTGTTTTTGCGATTATTTTCTAATCATTTTGACCCCTACTAATATATCTACGGACTATTACCCTCTACAACTCGATTACCTTGCTATTAACACTAGATTCTGATTTGCATTGCGTTTCGGATTCATTTTGTGGATTATTATGAGGTGCATCAACTGCGGAATAGCCATGCAAAGGTTGCAAAGGCATCTCATATCCTCGCTTTCTGCACACCATCAAATAAGACTTTCGAGAGCCACCACCGTTACCACCTGTTCAAAGTAGGCCACTTCGAAGGGAAACTAATACTATATCATTACCTAATTATAAGCGAGCTTCGATCACATCTAACCATTGTATATTTCCACAATGCAGAAATAGATTGTTACATTTGGTCCCGCAATTCCTTAAAATAATTCGTTTGCAAGAACATAGTTTCTATGTTGTCCTCGCAGCTGTAGTGTGTGACTTCGGTCTCTTTAACACAAGCGCTGCATCGCTGTAATGTATATTGATTTATCTAGGTAGGCATTTAAGATATATTATAATCTGACAAAATATTTAATTATTTTTACTCTTTTGCTTTATTTTGTTTCCCTTGTTAATTGGTATGTAACTATAAAGAGAATATAAAGATTACCAGTAAATAAATGTACTTTAAAGAAAAACATTAGTTTTGAATATACTTTGTTACTACTCGTATTGTCACATTTTTGAGGCTAATCAATATACAGTTTAAAATGCTTGATTCAGGTGGCCATTACTTTGTACTACTAGTACAAAGCTGCTACTGCTGCTGTTACTTTGTGTTGTAGTACTACTAGTATTACTAAAACCATATCAGTTAACCGTAATAATTCACAACTGTTCACTATTTTAAAGCGCCTAAGGTTTTTTAATAGCAATATCATAATCTATACACTTATTGCCAGTATATGATTAAAAGGTTTAATGAAACTGTTTACGTCTAGTCTGTTGCAATGACAAGTTCTTTGAGTTCTTTATTTATAGCAAATTAATGTGCCAATAAGTGATGGTTTCCAACGTGGTTCCATGACGGGTGCTGTTTTCTTTGATATAGCGAAAGCGTTCGACAAAGTCTGACACAGTGGCTTATTATATAAGCTATACCAACTTAAAGTGCCAGATCGTTTCGTACTCATCTTATGAGACTTTTTGTCAAATCGCACCTTCCGCTATCACATCTAAGGAGCGCCATCCTCTTTCCGCCACATCCGCACCGGAGTCGCTCAGGGCTCCATGCTCGCCCCTCTCATTTTCACGCTATTCACCAGCGATATCCCTAAAAGTAAAAAGGCTCAGTTGGCTCTGTTCGCAGACGATACGGCCATTTACTATACTGGCCTCAGCCACGACACGATAGCTTGCACTCTCCAAAACTCAGTCAACCAACTGGGCGACTGGTTTAAAAAATGGAGAATTGAAGTCAATCCCGACAAAAGTCAAGCAGTTCTATTTTCGAGACCGCGACTCAGTCTCGACCTCCCCATTCCAATCACCATGTTCGGCAAGCCTATCCCTTGGGAAAAGCAACCCAAATACTTGGGTGTCATCCTAGACTAGCACCTCTCCTTCGCTGAGCACATAAAGCAGGCGCGTTCGCGCGCAGCTTTCGCTCTCGGTAGACTCCATTCCGTACTGAATGCACGCAACAAATTGTCACTCAAGTGCAAATTTCGCATTTACACAGCATGCATTCATCCAATCATGACCTATATGAGTGTAGTTTTCGCACACGTAAAACCCCACCACATGCATAGGATGCAGGCCCTCTAAAACTGGTTCCTCCGTAGGGCGACCGGTTCCCCTTGGTTCGTTCGGAACGAGATCCTTCATCTCGACCTTAAAATCCCCACTATCTGTCAATTCATGAAACGCATTTCCAAGCGTTTCTTCGACTCCGCGGCCTCACAATGCAACCCTCTGGTTGTCGAGGCTGCCAGTTATATCCCCTCCCGTATCAGTCGTACCCGCCGTCCAAGGCATGCCCTATCCGACCCCAATTACCCCATAACCTTCCTCCAGGAGAGCAGTAAGGCCACCAGTACAGTACACAAACACAGACCGCCATCGTTCCGAACTCGCCGCCGAGGATCCTCGCGACGCCAAACAGTATTTTCCATCTCAAAAATGGTTTCGTTGAAAGTCGTAAATTCATAGATTGTTTTATGGTTTTATACTCTCAAAGGATGGAACTTACGAATAAATTACAAAATATAAAAAAATAAAAATTTTACGTTTATAAAATGAACCTCAAACATTGGGCATAAATATTTTCATGCCAATTAAATTACCGTTAAGGAAGTTCAACGCAAAATTATTCGGAAGTTTTCCAAGGAAACATATTAGTGTTATCCATCATTAGATAGCTTAGAATATACACTTTGTAACCACGTTCAGTTTTGTAAAAAAAAAAAAAAAAATTTTTAAATATTTTTTTAGTGAAGTAAAGAAAATTTAGTTTTTGTTAATTTCAATTGGAGTTTTCGTTGTTGCCGAAAGCAGCCGGTGTCAAAAAACCTCGTAAATTACGGTTTTTCTTTTTTATTATGAACTATTATATTTAGTTATTACATTTTGATGTCTATCTTGTTTTTTTTTCTATTTCTATGATAGAAGCATACATTTACAAATTAATAGACTGCTACTATATTTGAAAGAATCTTCCCATGGCACTTTTGTTTGGGGTGGTCACCTTAACCACAAGTATGATAAACTATATTACTGCGGAAGTTCTATTTATCTGTTGTGGTAATTAATTACAATTAGTACTGATTACACTATTTCGATGAGAACTGTCATAATCAATTGTCCCATGGTTTTTGCACAAGGCACTAAAATATTAGTCCTTTATATACCCGTGTTTCAGCATACGATTCATCAAAGTGTTCAGATACTTCTTTTCAATAACAATTAACGCACAAAAAAGATACGAGTATATTATCTAACAATGAGTGAATTCGTTTGTGTTCGACGCGATCTTTGTGATCAAATAATAAAAGGGAAAAGTACTTCAGACCTCAAAAAATATTTGTTGGACAACTTTCAATTATCGGAAACTGACGTTAATACTGTAATAGAGAGTATTCAAAAAAATCTAACATAAAAGTTGCAACCAGAAATGGACCAAAGCTCAAAGAAAGCCAGTCAGGTTCGAGAGCCTATACTCAAATTGGTTAAATGGTGAGTTTAAAGTATCATTGAATTCTTGCAGTACCTCAACCACTGAAAATTCTGGTTTGAATACTTCTGGTGATCGTGGAAGACCAACAAAACCACATGACGAGTGGTCGGAAAACACAAAGAAACGAAAAAATATGGAGCTGGTCCAGGAGTATGGAATGGGACATGTCCGTAATGCTTATGTGCAAGGTTTACGATCCATTGGGGAAAATGACGAAGCGTCTATTGTGACTATTATCAGAAATAAGGAAAAAAAGAGAAAAAAGTTATTCTACAAAACATACTCAATCCAGATAATGCACTTTCCTTTACAAAAGAGGAAGCATTGAGTATATGTATTGAAACAGATTTAACCAAAGCACAATATGCGTACCTAAGAAAAAGGCTCGTTGATAAGAATTTAAGTTCTGTATTGCCTTCGTATCAAACACTAAGTGAAGCAAAAAAGGCTTGATATCCGCCTGCATCCAGCATTACGGTGACAAATATAAGCGCAAAAATCAACCTGCAAGATCTCTTAGACCATACAGTCTGCCGTATTATTAAGATAAAGTCAGGATCGACTTACAGTCGTCTCAAGCTGTTCACTAAATAGGGATGTGATGGATCCTCCGGGTAAAGTGAGTATAAACAAACTCTACCGGAAGAAAACGAACAAATATCGGACGCTAATTTGTTTATAGTGTCCCTTGTACCACTGCGACTACTAGACGAAGAAACTTCTGCGGTTATATGGAAAACCCCTACTTGCTCATCTGTTAGATATTGCAGACCAATTTCATTACCTCCCGAAAAAACTACAGCGGTTGTCAGTGAAATTGAAGCCAAAATTAATCAATTGATTCCAACTCTTGTGTCAATAGAAGACAAAGTCATCGAAGTTAAACATCAACTGTTTATGACAATGATTGATGGGAAAGTTGCTAAAGTGTTGACGAACACATCATCCAGTGCTGCCTGCACTGTTTGTGGAGCAACTCCCAGACGAATGAATGATCTTTTAAAAGTTACAACGAGAGTTGAAAATGAAAATACGTTTAAATACGGATTGTCGACACTACATGCATGGATAAGATTTATGGAAATGATCCTCCATATTTCTTACAATTTAGGTTTTGAGAAGTGGTCTGCAACAACTCCAGAAAACAAGCAACTTAAAGAAGACAAGAAAAAATATGTCCAAAAACGTTTCCGAGAAGTGCTTGGTTTGCACATTGATAAACCACGTCAAGGTTCCGGTAATAGCAATGACGGTAATACGGCAAGGAGAGTTTTCCAAAATTACCAATGTTCTGCAGAGATAACCGGAATTGATGAAGAATTAATCAAGAGACTATATGTAATTCTTCAAACTATGTCATCGGGATTCCCTATAAACGCAGAAAAAATCGGCCAGTGTACATTGATAACCGCGCAATTATATGTAAGCAAATATAACTGGTCCAACATGCCATCTTCGGTCCATAAAGTACTTATACGATTTCCTTGTGCTAAAATAATAGAGCATTATGCAGGTTTGCCTATGGGACAATTATCCAAAGATGCCCAGGAAGCTCGAAATAAAGATTACAAGAAATATAGGTTACATCACGCTAGGAAGTGTTCCAGATCAGCAACAAACGAAGACGTTCTGCATATTTTGTTATATACATCTGATCCTTATATATCTAGTTTAAATAGGCTAATTATTTTGCAGACGACTAACAACTTAAAGGGGTAACTATTTGCTACTAGAAATCATAGGCGAGGTACTATAAATAATGAAATGGCGACTAATATTAACAGTAGGATAGGATGCAAGAGCGAGCGAAGCGAGCTCGGGACTTGGGGTACTCTGACTCGGACTGGTTAGGTTAGAAGGGGATGGCGGGGTCTGGAAGACCCCGCCGTCCCCTTCGTGGTTATTTTTTTTTAAACCGCCCAGAAGTAGGAGCCCTGCGTAGCGGGGCTCCGTCGGCTATGCCTTATTATGCAAATCAGATAAAACCCAGGATAAACCAGGATTTATTTTTTGTCCAAAAATAAAAATTCAGAAATAGGAGGCCTCGCCAAAACAGAAACTCGATGCCAATTTAAATTAAAACAAAGCTAACAACTGATTATTAAGCTGCTACTTTCTACTTAAAATTATTCTTCACTGTAGCTGCCAACCTACTATTTTTGCTACCGGCTTTAATTATTTTTTAATCCCAATTTCAGATTAATTTGTCGCCGCGTTAAATACATGCCGTTTAAATAAACCAAGTTTTCTAATATCCAAAGAATTGTTTGACGAAGCTAAAGAATTGTTGGAAATAGAAAGTGATGAATAGGATAAGCGCCAAAAAAACTTTTTTTATCATGTAACTATTTGTTTAATAACCGCTGGGATGCTTTTGGTATGAAAAGAATACCAGACTTTTCTAACACTAAATTGTACTCACGCGCTTAGGTATTCTCACTACATTGTACACGTCATATGACGCGTCGGCTCGCGCGTCGAGTGTTTGTAAACAAACCCGATAAGCGGCGTCATTTCTTGGTATTCTGCGACCGTTGTGTTTTTTTATGAATGCTAGTGAGTAGGGCTATATTAAAGTGTGCGTTGTATTTGAATATACGATGTTTCCGTTTGTAGACGACTGTTTAAGATGAACAAAGACACTTTTTTCACAGATTCCAACAAGATTTTTTCTAATAAGAAAAACAGGGGTTATCCTATATGTTTTATGGTTTAAAAAACATGGTGTGTTAGTTCTTCATACGAAACATGAATAAAACCACTTACCACAGTACAATATTAATTATTTAAAAGCATCCAAAGTTGAGACTCACGACGGGTCGCTCGTTCAATGACAGCGAAAATGATATTTTTTAATGTCATAGACTAATTCCTTCTAGGGTTGTCATATCTCAAACGGTTCGGAAACAGATAACGTATGAAACTAAATCCATGGAATTGGAAAGTACTGCTTAATAGTGGTGATACAAGGATAAATAAGGATGAAAATAAAACCAAAAAAAATTGGTATGACTTTCACACCATGGGCGCAAAACTCTGAACACGTTTTGGTAGGAAATTCATACCATGGGCGCATTGCGGTGACCTCACAAACTGATCAAAAGCGTCCCAGCGGATAATAATAATTTAGTTTTAAACTTATTTTAAGCTTAAGTGTAACTTTTATTGCTATTTTAATATAATTTTTGTTATGAAATTTCGTATAACTTTATCTTTGTCATTTTTTTTTCGAAAAAATTTTGTTTTTAAAATGATGATGTTTGATTTCTTTAATTGCCTAGATGTTCACAAATACGTGAAAAAAAAATCAAGGAGATAAATCACAAAACAACAGAGTTATTGATTTTTGAGATGGAAAATACCGGTTGGTCCCATAGTGCGACGCCCCCGACGTAAATGTTCCCCCCCGACTCTTGCTCGACGAATAATAATAATAATGTTCAAAATTCGACCTAGCCTGTCCGACCTTGCTGTCCTCCCCTCAGTGACGCCCTAAGCCGAGGTTCGTACCCCACAGGGGTGCCCTTAGCGTGCGGTCACCTAGTATAGTAAGAAATTCGCCCCTGGCTGGAGCCTTTGAGTTAGCTTAAGGCAGCCACAGGATAGTCCGGTTAAGTAGCAAAGACCTCTCAGGAACAAAACTACTAGATGCAATTCAAAAAAAAAAAAAAAAAGTCACCGGCTCATTGTATGCTTGGCTTTCGAACGCAACGGACGTATTTTAAGAACGTTATAGTATTGATTAGGGTCGTATTATATAATTCTCATGTACTTATTATTTATCTATGTGCTTGTTGTTAATTAAAAATAGTTTATGAGAAATATAACTTTTATAGGTTGATTTGTGTTTTTTTTTTTTTATAAATTCCGCTTCTAGTCGCTAAGAATATAATAATAAAACGTCTATGTATAAAGAAAATGTCAGCCAAAAAACATCTGCTGGGGATATTTAGTTTTGTACATATTTATGAACTTTCGTTGTTGGAGTTTTCGCTACACATAGAGGAAGCGACAAGCATATCGAAATAAACTTCAATAACTCTTTTAATTTATCTTGCACTTATAATACAGTTTTTCCGAAAACACGTTTAAGAACCCATGTTCCTCAAGAAAAAAGTTAAACAATGATAAAGTAAATGTAAAAAAATCGACTTACGTTTGCGCTGCTAACTTGTGAAGGTGGTACAACCAGGTCCACCCTTGTTGCGTCTTGATTAAAGGGAGGCAGATTGCGGTATTTTATGTTCTGTAAAGTAACTCCACCACACCTGAAGCATTATAAATATATACATTATACAGTTCAGCTGGACCCAATTAAACAAGTTCTTAAAAAGTAAGCGAAACGTTCAAGAACATGTATGTTGATGAATATAATATGAGTAGTATCCAATAAATGCAGCTCACTGTTCTGGTATACTATAATAATCAATCAGAAACGACCAGAGAGCGCATGGGAAGGACGGAATTGAGAGTATACCTGTGTTTACATATTCTCGGACTAGAATGTTTCTGTAGTTGGCTACCCTCCGTTGAAATAGACCGCCGTGACTAAAATTCGGTCTGTTTTTTTTTAAATAATAATACTTAGTCACCTTGTAAGATCATGGACATCAGAATAATAAGCATTCACAACAGACTTCCCGTTCAAGTTGTAGGCATCTTGAAGATGTTTCCTGGTGTCAATGTCTAATCTCCTGATTTGTGTGGGCAGGGATACTGCATCGTGTGGTTGTCGCAGCATGTTCAGCTGTAGCAAGCCGTCGATGAACGTGACCCAGTTGTCGCGCCATACTATGGCTGCCTGGCTCAAAGATGCGCTCGCGGCCTCGACGCTTACGAACTCACCGCTACAAGATAGATACAACGAATAAGCTTTTTTGGATACCAAAAGAATAACGCAATGCAATTATATAATGCAAGATGTACGGAAAGCTTTCGTAAAATTGTGTAAAATTCTGGGCATGCAGCAGCTTCGTTTTTCATGAATATGCAGCCCATGGCAATGTAATTGAAAACGTTACGCTCGGATGTATGGTCTGATGTGTATTGAGTAGATGAGTACTCGAAGCAGCCCAGCTGCACAGACGTAGCTTCATAATCTCGTTTCAGGCGAATGGGGCAAAAACGGAATTTATCATGTGATTGTGCTACCATATTATCCGTGCGCAGCTTATTTTGTAGTAGAAAGTTGAGATACTCGCAGCCAGATGAAAGCAAAACATAACAACAGCAGTGGAATGTTTTAAACCGACTGCCCCAGAAAGAGGTAGTGTTTCATTTTTACGTCTCTTGAATTTTCTCGGAACCCTAGATCTTGGAGCTTTAGAAGGCGTACGAGGCGCTAAACCCAACTTGCAGAGGCCCGTTAGACGATTTTAATGAAATCGAGGCACCACTAAATATGATTTTTATTATGAAATTATCAATCAAAAACAATCTTGTGCTAGCAGAACTGATTAAGTTACTAACTTTATGTAGTATTTGGTTCTCCAAGATATAGGCTATACAGGCTGTTTTTGGGAACCGCTGTTATATCGAAATTTTCTGATGTTTAGAATTTCTTTAAGACCTATGTGCAAGTTTAATAAATAAATTTGAATTTGATTTTGCTATATTATTATGACTAACCTGTAATTATAATCCCTGTCTTGCAGCAGTTGGTAAATATCTTGTGAACTGAGCACCATGTCAGTATCATTAGTTTTTATCAAGTTTACGTGCAAACCACTTTGAATGTACCCTGATGCCACTCTGTAATTCTCGTTCAAGATCTGTTGGAGATAAACTGATCATATTGAAATGTTACGGGGTAAAACTGAATAAAAGCGATCTGCGATAGTAAACATGTATTTCAGCCTAACTTGGCATGAAACGAAAGACAATTTAACATGAACAGAACAGATATAACATAGAACAAAAGAAGCTAATTTAAGTTGATTTATGGACATTATAAGAGACTAGATTTTTAATTGAGAACGAGCGCGAATTCGGCTTGGGGCAATGACGAACACTAAGGTGTACTCTGTGCACTAAGGTCATTGAACTTTGAAAATCATTTTTATTGCCAATCGTTATGATGTGCGTGCCCTCCACGTTTGCCTCCACGTGTCATGCACCACAGAGTACATTTTATATAGTGCACGTTCAGTTTCACTACTAATTATGTACTTAAGTTAATTTAAGTACATATTTCGAACGTGTATAATGTAAATAATCGTTAGAACTGTTACATATGTTTATAAATATTGTGTGTTATGAAATATAATAAACAAGTAATTAATGAACTTACAATTTTTACGTTAGTCATGATTAGCTGTAATGGATAATGTAATGAGGATCGTATGTATTCTATTCTATTTTTTATTATGGCAAGCAAAGCCGATGTCGACTATTCTGCCAATGTCTAAAGTGAATTGGAAAGCAAATGTGTAGGTACTAGTTTAGATAAAAAAAAAAAACATAAAAATCTACGATGATACAGTTGAACTTAATGTAGATCTTGTGGGGTTAGTACTGGACTGAAACAAACAAAAAAAAAAAATTACATATAATAAATTATAATTATTGTTAGAACATTAAATATACCACAACCACAATGGAAGAATATTTGGAGAAACAAGTCATAACTTTATATTATTGTGGCGGATGTAAATCATCAGCGCCACAAGCAGTTCTGAAGAGGGGTATGTTAAAAGGGAAGGGAATTAATCGGAAGAGGGATCTTAAATTTAGGGAGACGGTTATACAGATCTAGAGGTGGGATGTTGTTAGAGCGTTCGAAAAATATGTGATCCAAGGTGCCCTCCTCCAACCTGCACTCGCAGAGAGAGGAGTCTCGAACATGGATTTTACGTAAAAAAACGGGAGTGCAACAAAAACCTAGACGGATTCTACAAAGAACAGAAATAATAGTTTTCGATATTTTTTTGTGACCGAAAAACCACGGTTTTGGTTTGATAATCGGTTGCACTGCAAAAAAAAAACTGCCTTTCTTTTTACTGGATATATTCCACTGCTCCTGCCAGGAACGCTGCAGGTTCAGTCTTGGAAGAGACAATAGGTCGTAACCCTGATTAACCCTGATAGGAATTGTGCTTGAGATCTGACGTTATAGATGAACAAGCATCTTTAGCCAAACCATCAACACATTCGTTACCCTTAATGCCACAATGACTGGGTATCCAAACTAACTGAACATCCTTTTGACTATTAGCGCAGGACAATAAAGATTTTTTAATTTGTAAAATAAGAGAACTGTGCAATTTACTTTTAAAGGGATTTTGGACTAAAGCTTGCAAACAACTAAGGGAATCTGTAAAAATAACGGCTTTCTCAATATTATGATGTGATTCTATAAAAAGACAAGCTTCCAATATAGCCACACACTCACCAGTGAATACAGAAGACTCCTTAGGGCTTTTAAACCGTAGAATAATTTTGGAGTTTTGGTAATAGACTGCAGCTCCAGTGTGACCAAGCGCGGATAGTTTCGAAGCATCCGTAAAAATAATTGAAAACCATGCCATCGCTCGCCTACCACCGCATTGAAAGCCAAATTTGCTGACGGGGATTTTTTAGATATACCAATATTAAAGAAAATTTTTGGGGATATAACTTAAAACTTCATATGGAAAATTAAACAGGGGTAATCTGGGATATTGGACTATCGGGCATGCTAAATTTAGAATTAGTCGAAAGGATATTAGGATTAAGGGTATTTCTTTATTTTTCCAGTGATTTGAGCTTCTGCATATGGCATCTAACTCGTTCAGTTTTCGGATAAGAGGATGGGAGGATCTACATATTAGTCTAGACACGAAACGGGAGGCCAGATATTGCCGTCTAAGCTCGAGAGGAGGTTCAGCACATTCGACCTGCAATGCGTTAACGGGAGAGGACTTCATACAACCTGAGATGATTCGAAGGCACTTGGACTGAACTCTATCTAGCCCTGCCAAAGCACCTTTGTTGCAAGAAGTCAGAAGATACATTCCATAATCTAAAACACTACGAACTAAGGCATTATAAACTAATTTCATGGTGAAGGGGTGAGCACCCCACCAAACACCCGCAAGGTCTTTTAAAATTGAAATAACTCTTTCACACTTTTTAATAAGATAATTTATGTGATGTTTGCCGGTTAATTTTGTATCTAAAATAACGCCTAAAAATTTAACTTTTGTAACTACAGGAATATTGTGGCCTAAAATGTTCACTGAAATATGAGGAATAAGTCTTTTGCGAGAGAAAATTACCGCCGAACTTTTTGGTGCAGATAGCGATAGACCATGGCTTAAAAGCCACTGATTTAAAGAATCCAGAGAGAGGCATAAAGATGTCGCAGCGTCAACTATGGAGGAATCTGTCACATACAGAACAATGTCATCGGCATATTGTAGCATCTGACAATTGTTGTTTAGGCAGGACCCAATATCAGCCGTATATAAATTGTAGAGTATGGGACTGAGGACATAGCCTTGTGGGAGGCCCTTCCATGTCTGCCTTGCATCGAACTCCTCACCCTGGACTCTCAGAACCAATGAGCGGGGCAACAGAAATTCACATATGCATTGTATTATCTTAGCCGGAAGACTCAGCTGTTGCAGTTTTTGCCTGAGTACGGGAAGAAGTACATTGTCATACGCAGAGGAGATGTCAAGGAAAGTGGCAACAACAGATTCATTTTTAGAATAAGCTAAGCGGATATCCGCAACTAAAATACTAACACTGTCCATTGTACTAAGACCTTTCCTAAAACCAAATTGATGATTCGGCAGTAAGTCTCTCGATTCGACTACCCACTCGAGACGATTTTTAATAAGGTGCTCCAGTAATTTGGCTATAACTGAAGGTAAAGCGATTGGCCTAAGGCCATTCGGATCATCTGCATGTTTGCCTGGTTTCAATAAAGGAATAATAATTTGTAATTTCCACTGATCTGGAACCCAACCATGATTATAACAAAAATTTAATACATTAAAAAAAAAAATTTTAGCCTTTTCACCAGAATGGGTTATGAAGGAATATGGCACGCCATCAATACCAGGCGCTGAGTCCTGCATATGTTTGAGTACCACATTCAGTTCCTCCAAAGTAAATGGCGCATCGAAAGGATCCTCTGTTAAATTATACAGGGGCGCATTTTGACATTCAGATGAGAGTGGAACATAAGATGGTGCTATTTTGTCAAAAAAAAGTTCAGCTGTTTCCCTAGTGATTGGTGAAGAGATTGACGGGGAGCACCCACGTCTAAACCTTTTTATATTTTTCCAGACCACTGAAATTGGAGTATTGGGAGATAAAGAGGTGCAAACCTTAATCCAACCCGTACGTTTCTTCTTGCGAAGAAAACGTTTGGTTCTGGCATTATGCTGACAGTATGCCAAAGATTTTCAGTGCTCATATCTTCATTGTAACACACCTCGGCCTCGTCCCTATCCCTGATCGCCGAAGTGCATTCTGGATCCCACCATGGGGGTGACGGGATTTTATTACGGGCACTGTTTTTTAATGGAAAGCAGGAACCTGCACTGGAGGTAATAGCTGTTACAAAACTCTCATAACAGCTCTTAGCATGGCAGTGAACAGAAGTATCTGATACTTTTGAATTTAAATTTGGAAAAATATCAATTTTATCCTCCAATAATGATACAAATTTTGTTCAATCTGTTTTGGACAGGTTATATTTCAAAAGTGGAGGGGATTTTTTTTCTAAGAAGGACTTATTAATCAAAGATATGACTATAGGGTAATGATCACTACCATGCGACAAGGTTGTGCATTCCCAGTGAGTCGATGCTGCTAACTCAATTGAGCAAAATGTAAGGTCTACGCAACTCTTTTGCTGTCCCGGAAGAGATCTTCGTGTTGAGCAGCCGTTGTTTAAAATGCAGAGGTCCAAGTCATCCAAAATATCAACCAGAGCTACACCAAAGGCATCACAGCGTTCAGACCCCCTTCTATAATGGTGGCAGTTAAAGTCGCCCATGACCAGTATTGGATCATGAACATCAGTAAAAATATCTTTTAAAATTATTAAAAAATCATGATGTGTATGAGCAATATAAATGGAAAACACTGTGAAGCCCTCAACCCTCCCCGCGGCAATACTCATATCACCCACAAGTGAAGGCAAAGTAAAGGGCAAAAGTGGGACCCGATTGTTGACTAAGAGGGCCGACCTTCCATAGCCATCTGGTCTGTCACATCTGAGTATGTTGAAATGTGGCATACGGAAGCTAAGACTTGGAGTAAGCCAAGTTTCAGCTATGGAACAAGCCAATGGCTTGTATTTATTTAAAAGAAATATGAGGTCATGCTTCTTATGCCACACGCTCTTCACATTCCACTGAAGGAATACTTGGCGAGACGCCATTTCTAATGTCTAAGAGAAGAGTTATAAGTTGGTCGGCAACGTTGGATGGTGAATGGGTATTAGAAGTAGAAGAAATAACAGTAGGTAAGAGTTTTATAAGTAGTTCAATAATAGAAGAAGTACTATTATTGGAAGAGACATTATAGTTGAGAGCGCAGCCATTAGGCTGTAAAGGTTGGGGGGAACTAATTATCTGCTGATGAGCAGCTCTGTCATAGGATGGGGAAAGAGGGGCATGAGTCTTAGACTTTAAGCTTACAGTCTTGCGATAAGACTGAGAAATTGGAGTTTTTGTGATGTTGGCATAGTTCCGGGAAGCTGTTGGATCTAATTTGCTAGCCTCAGCATAAGGCATAGATTTTTCAGCCATAACCGTCTTAATGGCTTTCTGTCTACCATGCTCGGGGCATGACCTGCTATTGGCAAAGTGATTACCCGAACACAGAATACAGAAGGTCTCGCCCTCAGAAATGCTGCAACCATCACTTGGATGATCGTGGCCACATTTACTGCAGCGTGGTTTTGACCTACATACATTAGCCACATGTCCAAATCTACAACACTTGCGACATTGAATTGTGGGAAATATGTACTGCTTAACTGGAAGGGATGTGTAGGAACAGAAGATTATTTTGGGTAAGACTTGTCCATCAAATGTGATCACACAAGTTTCAGTTGGTTTCCATTCATTAACTCCATCCTTGTGAACTTTCCTATTAATACGACGAACTTTGAGGATTTGCCCACAACCTGAGGGCACAGACAAATAAGCGATAGCCTCATCTTCTGAAATATCAGAGGGAACACCTGTTACTACTCCCATCCTTGTGATGTTAAATGTAGGGATAGAGGCAGTATAACTGTACTTGGGTAACAGTGCGTTAACCAAGAAAGAGTTGGCATCCTGAGGGGACGCAAACTCTACGGACACGCGGTTTCTACCAACTCTGTTAACTCCACCACGAACTATGTTCGCAATGTTGTTGTTCATTAAAAACTTACCAAAGTTAACGGGATGTAAGGTGGTGCCGGAATTGGGTTGGGTCTCTATACGGGAGACGTGTACGATGTAAGGAGTCTTATCCATTGCCGAGTATTTGCTACGACCAATTTGGCTTTTCTTTTGTTTGCTTGGGGGGGACGGTGTCAAAATATCATCGTTACCGGGACGTTTTCGGGAAGATTGGTTTATCTGGGATTGAGTAACATCCATCTCTGCAACACTACAGACAACATCCGCGAATTGCGATAGTGGATTCGGGGAAAGAGGAAATGAAGGAACTGGAATGTCGGGCGGATCAGGATCAGGAGGTTTATTTATATCTATCTTGGATAAAAACGAATTCAAAATACGACAATCACAATACAAACCTGTTTACGAACACAAAGACAACACACTTATATGATAACAAGTCACAAAAATGTCAACGATCACTAAAAAAACAACAACAAATTCTAAACACACATGCTAACCAATAACACCGTGGCGAGAATCCAGGATCGTATGTAGGTTATGACAAATGAAGTGCCAGTGACACTAGTGACAGCTGACATATTTGAATGGGAAATAAGTGGGAAGAGATTATGCAATGAGCTAAATATGGTATGTCATGTGTAGTGTTTACAGTTAGCTTTCTTATAAACTAAGAGTAGTAACCGCTATGCCGCTAGGACACGGTGGAGCATACGGTGGAGGTCTGACCGGCTTGGGCGGAGCACCACTGTGTCTTCGTGGTGGCGATCGGCGGCGGCGATCTCTTGCGTCCGGCCCTAGTCCAGGCCATGGTACGGAGCGAGAGGAAATGGGAAGCCGTCACCTCCTTCTGCGAAGCAGTAATGCTCGCGAAGGAGGAGGTGGAGTGCGTGAGGGAGAGGCAATCGTTGCGCCCTCACGCCCTTAGTCGCCGCAGGAGGAGACACCCTGGACGTTGGGAGTCGATTGTCGACTCCCGGCCACCGTAGGCGTGGGCTTGCGGACGGAGAGCAATAGGCAGCTCGCCGTCCGGTAAGGACCAGGCCCCGGATCGACGGCGCGTCGTGTTCCACGCGCGCCTCAAAGAGATTTCAGCATCTTTGACGGGGTCCGATAAGGTCGATGCCTACTGGAGCCGCGGATTGTTCGAAAGAGTTACCGTGGCCCTGGCGCACAGGCAACAGAAGGAACACGGGTGGGTTTTAGTCGGTAAGAGTCTGACACGCCTTTCCGCTCCGCCCAGAGCGGGAGTCATTTGACGACTTGCCCCACAAAAAAAAAAGGGTTGGTAACCGCTACAATATAATCACGCCTGTGTAGAGAACACAAAGACTTGGCAGAAGTGTTGAGAAAATAAACACATATTGCACTTATGTTTGAGTCTCATGAAACAGGATTCGAGACCATTGGCCATTACCTACTAAAGAAAGATTCTATAAAAACACAATAACACTAAGCCTGACCTATAATTCGAACCCCATGTTCAGCAGTTGCACTATTTGAATAGTGCGCAATAAAACATGCCATCAAACTTTTGCGGTATACAATGAATATCTTCTAAATCAGTGTAGTATCCATTATATGATCTGTAGCAGGGCTGATATCACTATTTATTCACAGGAGTCGCACGCTCACCAGCACATCCAAATCCTAGTCCAGCCTATGTTTCACCTTCAACCTTCAATGTATTAAGTTTACGATACCTCATGTTAGACAAGTAGAAACTAGTGTTCTCATAAAGGGTGAAGTGCTGAAACCCGAAAATACCACAGTTTTCTTAGGCATAACTTTGGATACCAAGCTTCAATGGGGCCCCCACATAGATAAATTGTCAAAAAAGCTGAGCTCTGCAGCATACGCCGTTAGAAAAATTCGTGGTTTAACTGATTTAGAGACAGCCCGTTTAGTATACTTTAGTTATTTTCATAGTGTGATGTCGTACGGTATTCTGTTGTGGGGAAATGCCGCCGATATCCAGACAATTTTCGTTTTACAAAAAAGGGCAATTCGTTCTATCTATAAATTAAGTCCCAGACACTCCCTCAGAGATAAATTTAAGGAGATTAATATAATTACTGTGCCTTCTCAGTATATTAATGAAAATCTTTTGTATGCACATAAAAATATTAATCTGTTTAAAAAATACAGTGATATCCACAATATAAATACTAGAAACAAACACAAATTTATTGTTCCTACAACCAGGCTCAAGAAAATAGGTGGCTCGTTTAGATGCCAATGTATACGTTTTTATAATAAACTTCCTAGCCACATTCAAGATAAATAAATTTAATAAATTCAAATCTTTTATAAAACGGAAACTATGCCAGAAAGCCTATTATACTGTGAAAGACTATATTGAGGACAAAAAGGCTTGGGATTGAGCTGCTCCAATAAATTTACACGGTGAATGTTGATTTTAATTTGCTAGCTATTTTAGACATGAATATTTACTGTAAAAAGTATTATATTATTTTCATTATTGAGAATATGAGGACTATGTGGGTCATTGTTTCAGTTATATTCTTGATCTGGCAGTTTAAGTAGTTTATGCGGCCTACCCAAATGTCCTTTCTTTGGTATTGTTCGTCGAATCGTTGAGCTCCTTAAGTTCTGAGTTGAGCTGCACGGTTACTGACAAATGCGTGCACTGACTGGACAGGTCCACTTAATCTGTGTGGTTCTTTCCTCAAAAGACCATTTCAGACACCAATCTACATGGTTCTCAAACATTATGTCCGATTTTTTTATATACACATTGACATTGTTGAATTTTATATACACAATGACATGAGTATTTAATTGTAAAGTAGTATGTTATTTTAATTATTGTGAATGTGAGGATTATGTGGGTCATTGCTTTTTTTTTCGCAGTTAATTTTGATCATGATCTGGCAGATTGAGTAATTTATGTGGCCTACCCAAATGTCCTTTCTTTGGTATTCTTCGTCGAATCGTTGAGCTCCTTAAGTTCTGACTTCCTGAGTTGAGCTGCACGATTACTGACAAATGCGTGCACTGACTGGACAGGTCCACTCAATCTGTGTGGTTCTTTCCTCAAAAGACCATTTCAGATACCAATCTACATGGTCTTCACATGATCTGACCAAGATTATGTCTGGACTTTAAAAGAGACTGTGACCTCTGAGTTTGTTTCGGCCTTTCTTCTCAGAGTAGTCAGATAGGAAACGCCGACCTCATCTAGTTTAAAAATATGATTGACGTGTAAAAGTGTTTGTACAAACCTACTTACAGAAATAAAATCATTTATCATTTATCATTTATCAACTTCCCGCCATTCGTGCTGACTGACAGTTGACATTTTGGTAACAGCTACCTGACTACTTGTGTGTAAGAGACAGTGTTCACATATTTGCTAAATATATACACTACGATTAGTATACCTCAAACTTTCCGGTCCCCCTCTGCAGTGATACGCTGAGACTCAACGGTCTCTGGTCGTGCAACGTGGGCTGAGCGTACAGGTGCACGTCACGAAACTGCACTGGGTTCTGACGCTTGGCAACTCCTGAGTGCATTGCGAGGGTGTCCCATGCCACCATCAGAGCAGCCGCGAAAGGGTAGCACTGTTTCTCTGGAATTCACGGGGATATTGGATTTTCTACATCCATTATTCTTACAAGCTATATGCAAGTTTGTGATAGTACATGAACACCGCCACCTTTGGATAATAATATCTGCAATACCAAGGGTATTGCATTGCGTTGCTATCCCAAAGACATAGCTGAAATGTTTCATGAGCATGTAGTTACACTAGCACACTAATACAGCTGAGCTGTTTAACAAAACCACGATATGGACTTTCATGTATAGCATATACTCAGACGGTAGAAGAATCCGGTTATGTCAATTTGTTCAGATACGGAAAATATTTTTTGTAGACAATGTAACACTTATGTATAGTACACATCTCATCCTAACACATGGACTATGAAACATACATAAGTCCCAACTCCAAACAGTGAGGACGTTAACAAATGATACCGAGTTTTTTACCTCTAACAACGTGACCTTGTAGGTAGCTGTACTCATCATCATAAATCGACTTCAGGAACTGGCATGCAGCAGCCGTCCGCCTCTCTCCACCGACAAAATATGTAACGTTCCTACGAGTATATGGAAATAAAAGATATAAACAAAAAGCGAGAGGTCAAGTGATGAATACTATTTTATTATCGTCTTGTAATAGTCTCAGTCAGGCCAAATGGTTCTCCTCTCGTCGACAGAAGGATTGATCATTGATCATCATGCATTTTCATTTCGTGTTGGCGATAAGCCCAGGTTTCTTAGTATGAGCTTCAATAGAAAGTAATTTTAACTTAGTTTAATTTTCTATCTTTTCTGCAAAAATCACGATCTCCGCGAGCACATCGAGGTTATAGCTTCGAGATTGGTAGGAGTGGCTAGCTAGTAGATACTTTATGACTTTTTCAGAAGACCATAAATGTTTATCTTAAACAACTATAAGGATTTCGTTAAAAAAAAATATGTCTTAAATCGCCAACTGCATGTAAAGTCAGGGAAATTAATTCCCTGACTTTACATGTAAAAAAAGAGACCACCAACTTACATTGTTCATATACTCAAAACAAAACTGTAATTCTTTGACAGATAGATGATATGGCAAATTGACAGAGGATGTCAATTGCTTAACATAAATTTCCCTGAATTCACCTAATTACCAAGCGTGGTGATCAATGCTCGAGCTTCCACTACACTAATAAAAAATCCTTTGTAGGACAAAACGGGCTGGTATTGTTCGTATAGATATATTCAGTTAATGAAATTAATGTACTTACCATGTTTCACTGTGGTTCCATTCGACTAAATGTGACAGCATAGGTGTTCCTGTAGATACAGGGAACTCCACTTTCGGGTACAAAGCTTCCACCTTTGGTGTGTGTCCGTGCATGTACAAACTGTAGGATTAAAATAATTAAAAATGATTTATTCATCTTTTAGTTTTATTAAATAGGAATGTAGCGGTATCTACATCGCCACATGCGAGCTACACGTCATACTGACGTCACGCAAATCCTACATCGCGCAAGCAGAGTTTACCGCGCGACTATCATACTCGTATATACAACATCCCGACATTGACCGTCGGGCAGTTGCCCACCAGAAACAACACCCGTTTGGTCGGAGGATCCTCCCTTTTCTATAGAGTATATCTATCTCTGTAATACAGTCAAAATTGCTATTAACAATGTTATACAATGTCATTGCTTCTAATTGTTTATGTCTAGAGCTGAGCACCAAAAGCTTGCATTCACTTAATGCACAAATTATACCGACGAAGAATATTGTTATTTATTTATCTAATTGAATCACTGTCCATCGCTAAGCACTTTAATTTGTGAAATGCTAAAATAATCCTATTTTTTAGTTCTACAATTGTATTTACCTCTGAGGCATACACTTCACCCTTAATGTACCCCCACAAAAACAAATCCACGGGAGTGAGGTCTGGAGATCGTGGTGGCCACTTTAATTACACACACACACACAACCAAAGTTTAATTACGTGTCGTATCACAATGAAAGCAGTCAATCACAACAAAAAAAACACTAACAATAAATAACAATAATCCCAAGTTACGTGTCCTGTCACAATAAAAAACGAAATACTGTCTTAAACTTATTTAGTGCCATATAACAATAACAAAACAAAAAACTTTTTGTCAAAAAAAACAACCGACTTCCAAAAAATACACTACAAAGTGAAAAATAACTTTAATTTCGGAAGTCGTTGTCTTTCGATCTTTATTTTAGTTTTTTGCCACCGACTTCCGAAATTAAAGTTATTTCTCAATTTTTTGTGTATTTTTTGGAAGTCGGTTGTTTTTTTGTCAAAAAGTTTTTATTTTTCACTTTTTAGTGGGTTAGATAATATTTTATCGAAGTTACAATAGCCTAATGTCAACTGCTCATCACCTTTTACAAAATATTTCGTTGCCCGATGCAAGGAATTGAGGAGTTAATTGTTGAGGATTTCTCTTGGTAAAAACCAGAAGAACTGGAGCTGATGGTGAAGCCACCATCAGCTCCATTTCACCATATGCATTGTGACAAGCATAAATTGCTTAGCAAACAACGAAAGAGCATTGCTAGAGATGACGCGATTACGAAACTTAAATTCAGTCTCAAATTGACGCATCAGCATGACTAGTAGGTAGTGGTTGCCCTATGAAAAACTTCAATCTTAATTGGGTATTATTTTTGTACGACCTGAATATTTTGGAATTTTGAACCGTATGAAGTAAGCCCAACAAAAGGTAACTGCTGTAAATCGTTGAGGAATTCCCTCGACTGTCTATGGTCTCCATCATCAGACCTGTAATGGCACTTATAACCCATATGGGTGCAAAGTTCTCATCAATATAAATGAATTAAGTCCAAACACAAGGTAGCTACTGTAAACCGTTGAGGAGTTCCCTTAACTGTCTTTCATCTTCATCATCAGACCCCTAATGACAGTCATAACACATCTGGGTATAGTATTCTCATCAATAAAAAATAATCAAGCCCAAACACAAGGTAACTGCTGTAAATCGTTAAGGAATTCCTTCAACTGTCTATGGACTCCATCATCAGACCTGTAATAGCACTTATAACCCATATGAGTGCAAAGTTCTCATCAATATAAATGAATTAAAACGAATCACAAGGTAGCTACTGTAAACCGTTGAGGATTTCCCTTAACTGTCCTTCGTCTTCATCATCAGACCCCTAATGACTGTCACAACCCTTCAGGTGTAAAGTTCTTATAAATACAAATTATTCAAGCCCAAACACAAGGTACCTGCTGTAAATCTTTGAGGAATTCCCTCGACTGTCTTTCGGCTCCATCATCAGATCGATTCCAGACCTTCATTAAATTGTAGTTCTTTAAAATACTTAATGAAAAAATTAACAAACGCACTAGGCGCTCCTACGATTTTCGAAGGCTCCCCTCAATTTCTCCGGGATTCCATCATCAGATCCTGGTTTCCTTATCATGGAACCACCCTTGAGGTATGTCCTTTCTAACAAAAAAAGAATCATCCAAATCGGTTCACCCAGGAAAGAGTTCTGAGCTAATACACATAAAAATAATAAAAACCAACAGAGGTGAATTACCCCTCCTTCTTGTGAAGTCGGTTAAAAATCACAATTTTCAGCGCGTGAGTTCGACAAAACTAAATCGATGCAGAAGCTTCCGTGTTACGTAACATAAGTACGTTCCGAAAGGATAGCGTCGGCGCACTGAAAAAACAAGTTTTTTAGAAGCCCCACTTACCGTTCGCAAGGATTTAGAATGCAATAGCAACTCACTGACCTATTTCTATTTCTTTTTCGCGCGGGATGTTTTACTATGATTGTCACTCTCGTATTGTGTATGCGTATGTGTGTATTTATTGCTTCCTTGTTAATTTGCATTGCCATCTTTTTTGCGAAAATATTTGGTTGTACTTGTGACTTGCGTCACAGCGGCAACAACGCATCGTAGGTTATACTCAGATTTATCGTTTTAAGGTGCATAACCTAAACGTATAGACATAATCAGCTGTAAGGAAAGATACATCGTGTTCAAACGGGGCAAAAACTTAAAAAATCATTTGCGATTAAACTACTGCTCCTATTTAATTGATTTTTGGTACAGAGCTTCAAAATGGTACCTAGTATAGGCAGTTTAAAGGAAAGCCCCTCTGTCGTATCAACTTTGTATAAGCTATCTCAGTTCTAGACCTGACGGGATCCTAAATCCAAAATTTCTCACACTTGTTTTATACAATTCAATTGTGTGTGAAAGAATTCAATAATAGGTTGCAAAAGATCCCTCCCCGGACATCGTGCGCCAAAATAAAGGCCCTACACCTAATATTCTTGTAAAATTATATTTTATACGTGACATTTAGCATAAGCTTAACTAATGAAATAAATAAACATCTATTCTATTCTATTCGAAGAAGATGGCACTGTGCATACAGCACATCTCTACCCATTTCACTACACACAGTGCTCGCCATTGAAGAAGTAGATCCAGCTAGAAGAATGGACTTTTGTCGATTTTTAATTAACTGCGACACTGAACAAGCCGATTACTTAACACGTATTTTAGACGAGTCTAAATTTGACCGAGACGGTATAGTAAATTACAACAATGCGCACTTCTGGGCCCTTATAAATTCCACGAAAATCCAAAGAAGATGCCTACCAAAGAAGATTTTCTGTAAATGTGCGGATGGGTATCGTCCACAACAATATTATTGGGCCATTCTTTCTACTGAAAAACTTAACTGGGCTCGCCTATGAAAACTTTTTACAAAATGAGTTCTCGCCGCTGATGGAGGATGTACAGGGGTACAAGTCAGTGGGCTACACGAAGAAGAATGATTTATCAGCATGATGGCTGCCTAGCGCACTACTTCCGAGCCGTACGAGAGTGAATGGACGTGAATTTTCCGCGGCGATGGATAGGTCGCGGTGGGCCAACTCCCTGGCCGGCGAGGAATCCTGATTACACGCCTTACGATTTCTACATTTGGGTTCACATGGACTTAGATTACTCCACTCCAGTAGGATCCCGTGATGAGCTGAGAAAAAAAAAAACAGCCACCCAACACATCAAAAACTCAATTTCGTGTGATAGTGAAGGCTGCGTGCTTGCATAAGAAATCGAGGCAGGCAATTTGAACAAGATCTGTAATAATTTTACTCTATTTTATGATTGAAATATTATATATTATATTATATATTAAAATAAAGAAGGTTTCCTTTGCACTCAAGGCCTTTTGTCTCTGAAAATATGGGAATTCAGGGCATGTATTTTTTTTAGAAATGAGCACTCAATTATCATCAGTCAGAAAAATATCAAATATGTGTCGAGAGAGAAAAAGTTATTTTTAAATTATTCGGTTTTGGTTACCAGTCTGAAAATTTAAACAATTATCTGAAAACCTCCGTAACTCGGAAACCATTAATTTTCCACGCCTAGTTGGCGAGGCTTAATTTGTTGGAAATTACCTTTATTATAACCTCTATCAAGGAATAGGCTGAATTCCCAAGCATCCTTTATAAGCTAACATACTTAAAATAATAATAAAAGTATGAACATGTAAATAAAATAAAAAAAGAAGGAAAATGATCATAGGACATCAAAAAATTCGTCCGCATCGCTGTCGACAGGAAAAGTGCCCAAAAGACTGGCAGCATTGCCACGTTGCATGCTTGATTCTTTGGCCAAAAAATAGGCCAGCCCTCTGGTCACGTGAAGAGTCGAGTCTTGACGATGTCACGAAAAACCAAGTGGGCACTCAGACCCCATAGCCCTAGTGTTTCAACCCCAAACGGCTCGAAAATATAACTCCCAATAAGATTAGAATATTTTCGCCATTTGAGATTTTCCGCACCTGCAGCAGCCGCACCAGCACAGCCCACCGTACTAGGAAGGTGGGATGGTGCAAGGGTGTCAACACATGTTGCATTCCATACCAAAGGCCTGCCTAAGTTCCAAGGCATTATGATCATTCCGTCTGGTCGCTTCCCATAGTCGCCTGCCAAGCCATTGGGTTCTAAAACAGCTGGCACCCCGGTGGTGACAAGAGCACGGCGGATTATGTCATTAATCTTGGCGTACCGTGCTATCCGGACTGCGTTCTTGCTGCAAGATATGCCATGGTTTCCGAGGTAAAAAAAAGGGCTTGATGTTTGTTTGCTTATTTTTATCGTGGTTCTAATTTTGTTTTGTAATAAGGCCGCCTAAGACTTTAAACATTTAAGAATGACTAAGTACTTACTCGCCAATTGCTATAAGTAAGAGAAGCGCGTTGTCAGGATGTCCGCGCTGGGTGAGTGAAATATGCCGACTTTCCGCTGGCATTGACCGCTTGAGAATGGCCTGCAGTAGTCCGTGCGGCGCCACCTCCACCAGCACAGCGTTGCTAGGTATCAGCCGCAGCGTCTCCTCGAACAACACAGGGCTCTGCGTCATACAATCAACTCAGATCAAGTTTGACGCTACAATAAAATTATTATTATCGTTTTCTGGTCGAAGCAGAAGCAAATAACGTTGAAAAATAATTTGTCAAGGGCATTAGGGATTGGGCTTTTTTTTTATTCAAAATATTTTATTTCACTTACACCTACATGGGCACTTATGAAACGTCTGAAGCTAGGTGCATAGTTCCAACTGGTCGCTTTCTATGGATAAAAATCGCCAAAGCACTTCACGGTTACACTTATTTAAAAAAAAAAAGGCTTTTACAATGTTTTCATATCACTGTGTTAATAGCTATGGGAGGACAGTATAGGCCTGTCATCAAGTACCACATACTAAACAAAATAAAAAAAATGGAAACAAATCAAAACATCTATAAGTCTATAAGGCCTACAACGTTCTCACATTCACAGAAAAAATAAATAATAAAGAATCCTTATAAAATAATTAAAATAATAATAAATCTAAATGATAAATTAGGGTTGTTATTACAACTGTAACAAATCGAGTCGATATAATTTTCATTTTTGCCATTATAGTGATTATGACACGGAGCACGCTCCTTGGCTAAAGAACTAGCAATGTCATTCAACCTGGGATTTTTTGGGCACGTTTTGACTTGACAGCACTATGGAGGAGTACTTTACCAAACTATTTAGTGTACTGTGACTTTTATGCCTAAGCTTCTTGCATAAAAATATGATTGAAACAATAAAAAAAAACCACCGCTACTCACCAGTAAGTTGTTAGTAAGATATTCTGCCGAACAATTTTTCGCTAAATCTTCGTTCCATTCGCTCTGCGGAATAGAAGTCGATAGCCAGCGCTCACTGCGTGGCTTCGGATTCTTTATTACTTCTTTTAGTAATTTAAGAAGTTGAGGACCTGAAAAAAGTTTGGCTTTTAATCTTCCTTAATATTGTGAGCTTAATTACATTTCCTTTTGAATGCCATGGGTTAAACGAATCGCTGTGCAACTTATGATTTTATATTTTTATTCCGTGACCTCTTTTTGACGGCCGACCTTAACATTGATGGGAAAGGGCTAGGCAAGTAACGTTGACAATAATTTACTTTTTGACGGCCATTGAAGTCGTCGGCACCCGTGCCAGGTTTTTATTCTACGTCTAGAGCCATTAGAGGCATTCAAAAGGTTAGATACGAGTATGACGATACTTCATACCTGCAATTGAGATGTATCGCGAATGATACGGTATGTTGGAACTCTGGACCTCCTTCGCGAACACGCCTTTCGCCACGAGCTGAACGACAAACCCCTTCATGACGCCAGCAGGGCCCGAGATGGTGCTGGAGTCAGGCCCGTTATGACACGCCACGTCGATCTCAGGCGGACATATCTTCGATAACTACATTTGGAAATAAAAATCAAAATGTTGGTAACGGACTAGGTCATCCCGATATTTAAAAAAAAAAAAAAAACACGGTTTCTTGTAATTACTACCCTTGGGTTATAATTGTTTATATGCCATATTGCCCATGATAGAGGTTATAACTATATACACAGATACAGACAGACGGGTGGGCGGCGGCAGCGTAGGTTTAGTAATTACTAAACTACGCCCAATAGGATAGTAAAATGTAACAATAAATAATGAACGATTGGATTTACTTGATCATATCCCAGACCGACAGCAGCCATTGAACCATGTATGATGGGAGTCTCCAGCGATACTCGTCCACGTTGGTAAGCGCACATCAACATTTGTTCCGCTGTTAAACATCCATCGGCGTATGCACATGCCAGCTCACCAACACTGTGGCCTGTAAGAATTAGTGCAACGATCAAGTAGAGCTACATAAGTATGATCCACCTATACGGAAAAATATAAACCGAAAATAAAGTAATGTTTTCGCATTGAAATCAGTTTTGAGATGGATGATATTTTCAAAGAATCGGAATTGTACCGGTAAAGTACAATTTTAGTAGTGCATTATACAATTCGAAAACATTCAAAGTCTCGTTAATAGCGAACCTATAAATGAAGTGATGTATAAAATAGAGCTCGGGCAGAATCAGGCTAACAATACTATCTTTCAACATCTTATATAATTATGTATGTCACATTTATAATAGATTTTAGTTTGTAAATTGCACTGTACAAAGCCTAAGCAATGTTGTGCATGTGCACTTAAATAAATAAAGAAATACCTATGATTCCGTCAGGTTTTAAGCCCAGTTCATGGAGGACATCTGTAAGTCCGATTTGAACAGCAGCGATGCCCACAAAGCAGTGTAGGATATTGTGAAATATGTTTTTATCAGTAGACGTTATTATGTTAACAATATCGAGACCTTCAGGTTCCATCACTTTATGACAACTGTAACAAAATATTCAATACATATGGTAATAAAGTATTGTTAAAACAATTTAAGAGAAAAAGAGAGTATACCAAAATTACTGAATTCAAATTCACCGTGAATCTTACTCATTTGAAAACTGTCGATAAAAGTACTGATGTTTATAATACCTTTGTATAGCAGCAGCGAAGGTCGGTATGCGCATGAGCTGCGCGCCCATACCAACCCACTGCGAGCCCATCCCGCTGTACACGAACCACAGCGGCCGCAGAGTGTCATCGAAGTACTCAGCTTTTTCACTCAAGCTCACAGTTTTTTGGTTCACATCCGTGTCTGGCAAGATAAGAAGACAAAACATTGCATGAGATAGATAAACCATTTCGGTATTTAGTGCACACAAAACAAAATAGTATGAAGCACAATTAAATGATAACAAATTCGATATGATATGAGATTCTCCGATAAAGTGATTAATGTTAGAAAAAAATATGTATCTTGTTGCTGACGGAGAGTTGTTGCGACTAAAAATTTCTGGAGCAGTGATCGCATCCCAGCCTTCCCAAGTTAGATCGATAACCTTGTGAAGGTTGCTGGAATCCGCTAGATAGGAGAAACACAGGGCCGGTCCTTGTAACTATGATTGGGGAAGCCTATGTCCAGCACCAAGTTTCGGCTTGATGATAGTCTGTTTCTAAAATATCAATTTTTTCATACCTAGTATCGCATATCCCCTGCCTAAATGTCCAGAGATGTTTTTTGCATGTATGTTGTGCAACAGTGCCAATTCTTCAGCATCGATGGGTCTGGACTTGAGGTTCTCAAATATCTTAGTGATGGCAGACTCTTGTCGGCCTGATAATGTGACTAAGCGTGGAATAGAACAATGGTAGCGGGAGAGGTCCTGGAACATTTAATAATTGAAAGGGCGCGTCAGGGCAGCAAATCTGTCATCATTCGATATTGAACGTGTAAGTTCTAATCATTCAATTATCAACGTGTTATACATAGTTAACAGTGACGTTACACCACTGACTAAAGGTACCTTGGGTTTATAGTGTCCATGCAGCAGCACGTGTGAGTTGACGCCGCTGATGGACATGCCGTTGACCGCAACGTAGGAGCGCCGGAAGCTCTGGTGCTCGGTGACAACGCGCATGCGCCCCTCGCGCAAAGCCACCACGTCCTGCCGCGGACTACCACAGTGCAGATTGGCGGCTAGCTGACCGGTGTGGTAGCCAAGTAATACCTGCATGTTTGATAAGCATTATTAAATACGTCCACGAAAATGATCTCTGTGGTACCTACTTCCCCAGACGAGCTCATTTGCAAAGAGATCTACTTTAGTTGTAGGTGGTACTAGCTACTGTGGTGGTGGTGATGGTACTAGTACTGGAAGCTACTAACCTTAGTGATAGCAGTCATGCCAGATGCTGCCATTGTCAAGCCAACGTTAGATGTCACGCTGCCGACTAGTAGCGGGTCTTGCCTATCTTTGCAGTATATTTCTTCAATTGCTTCCAACTCAGATTTGTCAGCATCCAGTACACCTGTGTAAACCCTCGAATGTTGGTAAAACTTTTTTAACGAGATCACCGTGATAGTAGTGGTTTTCGCTATTCGTATAGTGATTCATTCTGTATACATTATCATTGGTGTATCCTGATGATTATTTTAAGGCGGCAATAACTGTGGAGCTACCAAATAATGTCACCCGTCTGGTTGGAGGATCCTCCTTTCCAGCTAGATGGGTAATATTTAACAGTTCCTCCGTTCATCACGCATTGATATACGTTTCACGTTTGGAAATTGAGGAACGAAGTGTTCCCCCACCTCCAATCTTCTCTCACCTGTGCCATATCCTTCTACATATTCTACCTCCTGTGGCGCCACCTGCACTTCCTTGTAGAACTGTCTAATGAACCCAGCCGTAGTCTGAGGATTCCGACAGTACCCGAGTTTGGGCCCCAGTTCATCACTCAGTAGACAAATGAATTCATTTTTGACATGTACTAGTTCCGCGTAGACTCTAAAAATACAACAATACATAGATAAATATTGTACAAATGAGCAATGTTTTAACTTCTTGACATTTATTTATTTTTTATGCATTAACTTTTACCTGTTTGCGTCTTTCGCTTTCTGCAAAATGACTACACTGATTGCGTCAGACAAAGTATAACCATCGGCGTCTTGTGCGAATGATTTTGTCTTGCCATCTTGTGAGACGGTAGCAGAAAGCCTAAAAATTAAATAAAAAAATTGCTAGCTGGTAACTTCTACAGAACAAATCTCGACTGCTGTAAGACATAATTGGTCTACGTAAAGAGTATTAAATTATAGATAGTTATGAGCCTCACCTTCCGTGATGTATAGATCCCTGTGGATGGAGACTTAAAAATGAACCTCCAACAATAGCTAAATCACATGTGCCATGTTTTAGGACTGAATAAGCCACTTCTAGTGCAGTGGTGGAACTACAGTCAGCTTCATCTATTGCTAGTGATGGACCCTTTGTATTCAGCCAGTATGAGATTCGATTGGCGTACATTGTCCTACTCGCTCTATAAAGGAAAAAATAACCGTATCATAGTTCAATGAAATGGGCAGATGTCATAAAATTCTGTAAGTCTAGATTTTTTGATTTTGGCTGGACTGTAAATTGTAAAAAGACTTAAAATATTAATTATTATAATGGCGATGTAACTGACCCTAATAAGTCTAGACCAGTATTGTAGATCGACATCGAACTGTATGTTTCCGTGTCTGAAAAAGATGATCCCACAAAAACTCCAACTTTTTCCCCATAGAGATGACCCGGGCTCAGACCTGAAACAAAAAGATGCTTTTATTAGGGTTCCGTGGTAAAACCAGAAACCCTTATAGTTAGCCGATTCCGTCTGTCTATCTGACCGCGGTTTAACTCTGACACACTTCTCTTGGTACGAAAAAGCTGGTATTTTGCATATTAATCACGTTGACAAAAATGTGCAATTAAAACTTGAAATATTTTTTTTCTTACTTCCCTTACACGTAAAGGAGGGTGTTTCTTTTTTACTCGTCTGTTCCATAGTATGGGGTGTCGTTAGATAGGTCTTTCATATATTTTCAGTAGGCATTTTTTCGATTCAGGGAACTGTATGCGAAATATTAAGTGGTAATTTCTGTAGGTGTCATTGTTGTTCCCCTACCAGGTAAAATATTGTTTCTCGATAAATGAAAAGTCCTCACGACAGTAGTATATATTATAATAAATTTAAGATGAACACTATCACAACTAAGTACACTCTACAATTTAACGAGTAATAGTCGAAAAACTTAAAATATACTTGGATAAGAAAAAAATCTTAAAAATTCCATGGAAAATTACTTAAATGGCGTCTAGCCAGTTTTAGGTGCATTACCTATATCTTTGTAATGTTATTGTAAAATATAAAAGAAAAACATTATGAAAAACAAAAAAAAAACATAAGTAAAATGTTTAAAAAAGTACTATTGCTATAACTTTACGCTTTCCTTTGCGGAGTAGGTAGAAAGGATCAAGCGGCACATAATCCAATTATTAAAAAGATTATAATGTTTCTAAGTGACATTTCTATTTAAGTCAATAGTTTTTAGATAATTTCGGTTACAACCGCAGAAGTAACTTTGTTTTTCATCGTTTAAAAAACTACTATCAAATGCAGTCTTATTATTTTTTGCGGTCGATAAAATCTATTTTGTGCATGCGTACCTAAATATTTATCTATAATACGAAACCATTCTACATAGCTGTGCGTGGTATGACACGCACTTGGCCGCTTTTATGGATTGTAGAGAAGATTTTTGCTTAAAGGACAAAACTGAGTATTTTTGGTATATTGGAGAAAATCTTCAGAATCTGTAGGCTCTTTATTTCTGACCGGAGTTACTACAAATATCCATCTTAAATAACCAAGATCAACCTACCCGCATCATAAATGGCCTGATAGGTCTGCTCGAGTATCTTGCGTGACAGCGGATCCATTTTGTTTCCGAGGTGGTAATGCACAGCAAAAAACTGGGCATCGAAGCGATCTAACTCGGGAGCCATACCACAGGCTTTTGCTAGGTCGGGGTGCTTAAAGTTCCATCTTAGGCCCTCCGAAGTTACTGGGTTCTCCTGTTTGACAAACAAAATGATTGATATTATTGATGACATTTTAATATTATTGGAATTTGTGGCATTCCAGTGGTAGTGGTGATAGACATGATTTGTAAAAATGTGCAATATAGTCTTCCACTAATGTATTTTTGTCATTGGTAAGAACTAGCAATAACTTAATCTGCCTAGACGTTTCCCAAATAAGTTGGGGAGGGATTTAAATCTAACTGGATGCAGCCGAATACCAGTATTTTGCATGAAGCGACTGCCTGTATGACCTCCACAAATCAGTCACACTTTCGGGACTACCCGTAAAGACTGACAAAGATCTAACGACAGCCGGGACCAACAACTTAATGCACTTTCTGCGGCACGGAGGAGTCTCGACATAATATGTTGGATGGTCAGCCAGCCCCTAACTGACCCCGGCAACCGTAGCTTACCCTTCAATCGACCCGTTCTGCTGTCAGTTATTGTTTATTATCAAGCTGGTAATGTTTTGATCTAATGATTTTTTTGAACACTAATAGGGTAGAAAATAAAACCACAATTTGTGTCCTGATCTGAAGCTTTATTTGATTAAAATTGCGAGACCATAACCAAATCACGGTAACAGAACCATAAAGAGATCTATTTCGACGACAACGCCATCTATCGAGCTTGACATCAAACCTTTAACATTTTAAAATAATTTCTATGGTTTCTCGATGAACATACCGGCCACCAAGGACATTTAGTGACCTTAAATTATCTTTAAGTCTAAATTTTGCACTTTCTAAATAGTTTAAGCTAAAATATTTCGCAAATCTAATAAAAACAATAAAAGGCGTGTTAAAAAATACAGTCTTTATCAGTTCAAAATATCTAAAACAATTATAAAATATATCGTTAAAATATGCGATAAAGATATAAACAACGTATAATAAAACTTTAAAGTGTATACAATAAAACATGGTAATCTTTGTAAATATACATTAATTTTGATCTTAAGAATAAAATTTATAATTTGATTTACAGAAGTTTTACGGAAACTTGTTAAAAAAAAATAAACAATTCATTGAGCTATCAGTAAAAAACATAACCTAGAAGTTCATCACTTAATGATAGAGGATTTGGTGCGCAATGTGATGTGAAATCATCTTCCTTAATCAAAATAATGTCCCCGATATTGGGTTCCGGAACTTGGGAAGACCATTTGTATCTGTTCATAAGATTTGGCAAATACTCTTGGGACCATCATTTCCAAAAAGACTGCATCATTCGTTGAACTGATTGCCACCGAGTCAAATAATTTACATTTGAACTTTGGTAATTCTTATCTGGCACATTACCTATCGGTTCGCCGATCAGAAAATGTCCAGGCGTTAACGGCAGGGGCTCAGCAGGACCAGCAAAGTTAATAACGCTTATCGGTCGTGAATTTAAACAGGCTTCGACTTGGTTAAGGAGTGTAGACGTTTCCTCATACGTAAGTGTGGAGTCGCTGATTACCCTTTTGAGGTGAAACTTGGTGGATTTTACACCTGCTTTCTTTGGGAAGCAGGTGTAAAATCTACCGAAGTTGGGAGCATGAGGTGGTATAATATGCCACTCCGTATTGTTTGCTTCCAGGTGTTCTGCTATTGATGGCTGTATAGATGCCAACTGTTGTAACTCTCTGGAGGCACCTACGAAATTGGTGCCATTGTTGCACCATAATTTAGCACAGAGACTTCGTCTCGACACGAATCGTCGAAAGGCAGCTAAAAATGCCTGTGTACTCATATCACTGGCGACCTCTAAGTAAAGCGCACGGGTGAACATACAAACAAAAAGGCACATATAGCCTTTGTATGCACGATGACCACGGCCTTTTGTCGTTCTTATGCTTATGGGCCCAGCATAATCCACTCCGCTATGCAGAAATGGTCTTGCTGATTGATGTATCGCACTGATGGAATCCATGAGTTGGTTTCTGACGCTAGCCCTCTGTTGTGTACAAGTTACACATTTGCGAACATATTGTTGGATTAGAGATCTAGCACCTATTATCCAATAGGCTGACCTTAAAAAATTTGCAAGCAACTGAGGACCACCATGCAGTGTTTTTTCATGCACATTTGCAACTATAAGATGAGTCAGATGACTTGAATGTGGTAGAACTATCGGATGTTTCGACTCTTCGTCCAGTTCCGACTTTGCAAGTCGACCTTGAACTCTCATGATCCCCTTTGGTCGAGAAAAGGGCAAAGTGATTGTTAAGAATCAACTGCTAGCGCCATCTGTGCACCGCGGCGGACAACTAAGTTAAAACTTTAAATGTCGCGCGCTCCGTATAGTGTCTGTGCGCACCACCGCGTCATTTTCAACATCTGTTTCCACCAACCTCACTTGCACTTGGGAGGCTTTGGACGGTCGCTCGTTAGCGTCGTTCGAACTTGTGTTTACACTTCTCTCAGGCAAGAATGAGGTAATCTTACTTAAAAAATAGGCATTTATTTTAAGTTGAAAGTCGAGATCTATTGTTGACTCGATTGTCAGATTTACCATGTGCTTTGCAATGGTTGATCTATCATCACCTACGCCTGAAACGAGACCTCTGACTATAATTTTCTTTAGTCTAAGTAGTTGGACTGTTGCCTCTGTAATAAAACAAGCCTGTGAACCTTGGTCTAACAATGCTTTAACTGTTTGAAATTCACTCGTCTTGGACTCGGCTTTTATTAACGCTGTGGCTAATAAAACCTGGCTGGTTTTGGAGACCTTGCCCGTAGACAAGCATGCGACTATCGGATTATCACTAGTTGAAGAATAGTAATAGTAATATTATCTGTAATTGGCTTTTCGGTAGCATCTCGGCCTTCAATCTGTCTGTTAGTTTCACCATTAGGATGTAGCAATTAATGGTGGTGCTTGTTGCAAACTTTATAGACGCTCTGCTTTTTAAAGTCGTGTACTCTATGATTGCTGCCCAAACAATTGAAACAGATTTTATTTTTTGCTACAAATTCACGTCTACTTACTGTAGGCTGTTTTGCAAATTGTTTGCAGAAACAGAGATTTTGGACTTCTTTGCAGTATTCGCAACGCATATTGGATGACTTTATGGCTAGCATTGTTTTAAAACTATGAACTTGTGAACTAATACTGGCCGATGAGCCACGGCTTACCTCGGTTCTATACCTTCCAATGCGCGGAAACGACTTTCTATAAATATCTTAAGTACCTCAAAGGTAGGCAACTTGTTGCTGGAATCGTTAGAACTACTTAACTCCCATTGTTTTCGCGTTTCATTATCTAATTTGAAAGTTACTTTACGGATGATGATAACGTCCCATGTACTCACATCGATTTTTAATTTGTAAGCGAATTTAGGCAGTCATTTGTGGTATCTAACAGCTCCTTTAATGCGGTAGCTGATTCTACATTCAATCGTTTCTAGCAGAACAACCTTTTTAAAATACAATTGACTACGTCTTTTTATTAGCATAACACTTTTCTAACTGAGAATAACATTCGCTGTAGTTGGCATCTGTGATTGGTGTAATCAACTGTTCGGTTTCGCCAGTAAGATGACCTTTAAGATAGTGCAGTTTTTGCACATTACATAAAGATTTGTTATTGTGTACAAGCGACTTAAAAGGATCTTGAAAGGCTGTCCATTCACTGTATTTGCCGGAAAAACTGGGAATTGTGATCTTGGGCAACTTTACGAATGAAGTGGATGGCTTAGTAGAATTATTATTCGATCCACTATTTTGTGGTAGCGGTTCTCTAGGATTAATCTTATTTAACATTGATTTAATTAGAAATTTACTTGATAGATATGTATCGTCAGTGGAAACGTATATATCAACCACCTTTTGACCTATGTCTTCACTTATAAAGCATCCATAAAGTTGAGATTTTTGTGTCCTTAAATTAAGACCAATCATTTTCTAATAATTCAAGACTTGTTTCTACGAGTATATATTCCACAGTCAGTCTATCTTTTGGACTCTTTTTAAAATTAGTGCAAGCCTTTTGTAAAACATTTTGAACGTCTTTCAATATGTTAATTTGACCTTCCATCATGAACAACAACAATAATATTTAAAATAAGTGTGATAACTCTTACATAAAAAGTTACATATTATGTATGTAAGAAAAAATCTACATCTTTTTAATAAAATAAGTGATAGACATAATTTTAATACAAGAAATAAAGATAAAATAGATCAACCATTTTTTAGATTATCTAAAGTACATACATCTTTTATGGGGTACTGTGTTAAATGTTACAACAAAATACCTTGTGATATATTGCAATTAAATGAAAGAAAATTTAAAACTCATATTAAAAGTACACTAACTTTGTAAACAAGCATATTACAAATTAGAGGATTATATCCTAGATAATAATGCTTGGAAACATGCTGGTCCTGCTCCATAGGACAATCTAGAGTCTAGACAAAATCAAACTGGTTGCTAATTTAATTGTATAATTTATAATTTCTATGACATTGTTTTTTACATTATGTAACTACTTTAACTCACACACGAAATTATTACTTGTGTAATATAATAATTTTGGAAAAATCATTTACTTTTCAATATTTGTAAATATTTGAGCACCATGTATCTATCTCATAATTAATTTGCCTGTCATGCGTTATATTTAATTATTTTTACCTGTTGTGGTATAGTAATTTTATTCCAGGTGCATCGTCTTCACTTATAATTGTATACATATACATAATATTGTAAAACATTTTTAAAAGAGTAACGGTGGAGTTTCTTCCCCATTCGTCTCCATACGAAACTACCTTTTGGAAGGGGCAACTAGAATCAATTCTATTTTTTTTTGTAAATTTTGACGTTCAAAAGTGCCTTATAAGTGCCTATTTGAAATAAATGATTTGACTTTGACTTTGAGTTGAAAAAAATAGGAGCATCGCAACTAGAGAAGAAAGCCGAGCTTGTCATAAGGTACATTTTATCAACTTTTAGCTATATTCTGAACAATATTATGGTTTTATAAGTTATAAAACAAACTTAAATCACTAACTTTTTGCTTTTAATGATACTAATGATAAACAAGACGTAAGGTTACTTCTTACAAAATGTAAGGTTATTAGAAAAGAAACCATTTTTTTCTTCACAGTTTGGAAGCTTACGACATAAATTTCAATTTCGACAATGTGTGTAACAGTCCTGAATCCCAGATGGAATTGCCAGAGGAGGCAATGTTTCGTGATGTTAATTTTTTTTATAATTTAACTATTTATTAATTTCGTCACATTATTTTTTAATTACAGTGCCTCTGCCCACTTTTTCTTTGTGTGCAATTTACTTGGGAATTTGACAACGCCTTTTTATTTGCATCCAAAGGCTACACAACGACCCATTATATTGATTTAAGTCACAAAGATCTAACTGCCTCGTTAGTCTAGTGGTCGCAAGCGCTACTGCTGAACATGAGGTCCTGGGTTCGATTCCCGGGTCGGGCAAAGTGTTATTGTAATTCAAATAAAATTATTCAAAGGAATATTTTTTTGTAAAATCGTATACATTCAATTAATACAAAAAAAAAGTATTTTTAAGTTGCTAAAATGGTCCATTTTTTATTAAAAAAATTGTAAGTGACACAGGTACTGACTTATTGGGTTTTACCTCAAAACAATTATGACATCTATTGTATTTTTATCAATTTATATAAATTGATAAAAGTACAATAAATTATTACCTACATGTTGAGTTTTAGGGGTTTATGAGTTACGAGCTTATGCCCGCGGCTTCGCCCGCGTAGAGGTCGGAAATTATCCCACAGGAACTTACTACCGGGATTAAAAGTATTCTACATGTTAATCCAGGTTTTAAACTATCTGTGTTCCAAATTTCATTCAAATCCGTTCAGCAGTTTTTGCGTGAAAGAGTAACAAACATCCATCCATCCATCCATCCATCCTCACAAACTTTCACATTTATAATATTAGTCGATTATAAAGGTGGTCAAAATTTTCATTATGAAATGCTTTACACTGTGAAATCTGCTTATTTGATTACACCACTGAAAAGAGCACAAAAAACGCAGCAAGATGGACCAAAAAGCATGTATTGATTTTTGTCACTTGAGTTTTAGTTGGTTTTTCTTAGGATTTTCACAGTTCTTTTGTAACAAACACTTAGCGCCTTCTACGCGAAACTAATTGAAAGTTTTCTTCCCCATTGTTGGTTCCGACAAAAAACTTGCACCGTGGAAATGAAGCTTAACTGACTAGAAATAAGTAGATACCTAATGTAAATGGGAATAATGTTTATTTAAGAATAAAAATACAATTATTGTCATTAAATTATAATAGAATTTACAATTAAAATATAATAACCTAACCTACATACTAGTAAATTAATCGAAGCCATTCAAAAGTCTTTTATGGTTCTACCACAGTTGTTGTGGGTGCACAAGATGTTAGAAGGTGCCAAATTAGTGATTTGTGTCGTTTAAAATGAGTTGTTTATGAACATATTTTGTGCTAATTAATTGTTTATCATATTTAAGCCGTGTAGCCATTTTATACAACTGTCAAAGAATGATAGTTGTAATTTGAATACGGACAATAAATTATAGTTGGTAGTCATTTTGGTAAGCAATAAATTTCCCTGATTTTACTTCACAGATCTATTATACATCTAAATCAAACGTACCTTGTTGTATAGGATGTCGGAAAGTTGCTTAACGTTATGGGACTGAGGGAAGAGGCCCGACATGCCAGTGATGACGATCTTCTCGCCATCTACCGGAAGATCCTGTATAGCCGGATCAGTTGCTAACATATTGCCTTCCCTAGTCGATACGTGTTCCTGAGGTGTAGGCGCCATCGTGTATCACTGCTGATTTTCTAGGAAAAAATACAATGAAGATTAAACATAACATAACATTACGCCTGTATTTCCCTGAAGGGTTAGGCAGAAGGGTAAGGGTAGGGTGGTAAGGGTACCACCAACCTTATACTATTTTACGCCCACCAGACATCAACCACCACTATTTCACCCCGTACGATTTCCTCCGTCTCAATACCGGTGTACATCCACATTTCGCCAGTTATGTTTAAGTCCCATATAATAGGGGGCGTACTCATTGCAATCAACCGGGCACAAATACAGACTCCAGGCTGCTACTGAGAAATATCTGATGGACAAAACCAATAACACTTTGCCCGCTTTGCTTTGTTATGTTTTCAAAATGAAAGGATACTGTCAAGGCAGTTGCCTTAACAGTATCCATTCATACTATAAAAACTCGCACACGTGTGTGTCTTTTTATTAGGTTGCTTAAATAACACATATCACCGCGCCTGTATTCCCCGAAGGGTTGGGCAGAGTGCTTACTAAAGCTCGATAGGGCGCGTATAAGCATTTATAGATTTAGGTAAGTGATTTTTGTTTGGCATGGATAATTATGTTCTCTGGTTAGGTTTTACTATAGGTTAGGTTAGGTATAGGTTTATTTTATTACCTATTATGTAGAGCACAGCTTGTAACTTGATTATAAATAATAATAATATTAATACTAGTCTGTTGCAAGGCAATAGCCTCTTCTCACACAGAGAAGGCATGAGCATCGATCACCACGTTAAACGCTCAAGATGGGTTGGTGATTTCGGACTTAACCTAAAAGTCCAGGTTTCCTCACGTTGTTTTTCCCTCACCATTGTCGGTAATGTCCAAGATAAACTCGAAAAGTACATATAAATTGGAAAAGTCACACTGGTCCTTGGCCGGCTTTGAAACCCAACTCATACATGAGAGGCGAGGCCTTAACCAATGGGCCACCACGACATTGAATTGGATTACCGACCACAAGATATTGTTACACGATAGAGAAGTGGTAGAAATGGAGGGAAGATTGTGTTCGAGTGGAATGGGCTGTTTAGAACATTTTTCGACAAAATAACTTCGTCTACTTACATGGAGAATTTTCAAGATCCTAAGAACCGTAATGAAGGAATTTCTTATCACTTCTGAAACAAGATACTTACGCAACAGTTTTATTAACTAGTAGTTGATTTTTATTTGCATAAAAACTGTATTCAATTTAGAAACACAATGATTAATTAGCATTAAACAAAGTGTGAAGTGGGATAAACAAGTATAATTTGATTAATTGAACTCTGAACTTCTTTACTTTGTAATATATCATTTTATCTTTAAATTAATTATAAAAAATAAACTTTATGCAAGAAAAGATAACATACTGTTAATTATCGCTAAAGAGTTTCGATGTGTTTCCGGTTAATTCACAGTTGACAAAATAATGAAGTGTGGCAAAATACAATTTGTGTTCATGAAAAAATACCAAATGGATCATAATCTTCACATCTCATATGAACTCGGACTTCCACTTCACACTACTTAAAGCTAGGGATTTACACTATTGACAGGCTACTTGAAGCTCACTTCACCTCAAGTTTCACGGTGAGTTTTTTACAGAATAGATCAGGTGATGTGGCGACGTGTCAACTCCGGTAAACACCTGGCTATGACTGCACGTTGATAAAGCCTTAACTTACACATACATTAACACCATGCAACTCGCGTAGAGATCTCACTTCAGTCTGCTGCCCACCAGGTACGAATCGTATCGTTTACAAGCTTACCAGAAGGCCAATTCTCATATTTAAAAACGTGTAAAATCTAGTCGCAATCTCATCTCAGGGTCAATCAATGTCAAAAACTAGGAATGCGAACGTTCTTAAAAAACTTCTCCACAAGACAAGCGAGTGGACGAAGACCACTCTCGAGACGAGCGAGCGAAGCGAGCCCACCTACGCCGAGAGTGAGCGAGGCGCGTTTACTCGTCAATAAGGTAAGGTGATTTATGAGCGTAAGTAGCGCTTTCTAGTGTCGAAAATGTGCTCACTTCGTTCGCTCGTCGTTAAAGTAGTAATTGCCTCTTTGATTTCTTAGCCTGGTTCAAAGCCAGCTTAGATGTCATCTGGGGGCCGTCCGGCTATCCCGGCCGTCCAACCGGCCGTCTATGAACAAGGGTCTTTATATAACGAGTAATGACATGGATTCATGAATTTGTTATAAAAAGAAAGCATGCACTATTCACACAGTTTTTTCGCAGTACCATTTTGTTAACGTTAGGTAACGTTTGCAAGACTATCTTTTTACAATCAAACGAGAAGCTTCGTATTACACTTAAGTTAAGTAAGTACATCGTGACTGTTAGAATATTTCATAAATAACTCATAATTCTCCGGCCCTTATCCCAATTTATTTGCGGTCGGCGCAATAACTCTTTTTTTCCATACTTCTCTAGTCGTCTTCATCCTGGTAGTCACTACCTCTCTATACATATCTTCTTTCAGACAGGCCAGACTTCGTTTATACTGTGGAACAACTTACTTGCAACAGATCAATTTTTACTTTCTTAACGAGTACCTGCCTAATATTTTGCGTTTTTTACATAATCGTTACTATTCGGTAAAGCTCACGATTCATTCTCGGTGGCTACTCATTACTGGGTATCTATTTCAGGTTTTATGTTTTTTTTACAAAAAATCATCTCTATCGTGTCTATAGAAATGACCAAATACTGCCAAGTAAATAAATTGTTAACCAAATTGATACCATAATTCATTTTGCCATGTTATAGCCATTTCCCCCAAAATCACTGGATATACGGACAATTTAAGTTGGTAGACAATCGTCTAAAAAAATTGTTTTATAATATTGTATCAATGTGTAGACACAAAACATACCTAAAACACATTGGATACTTAATTAATACACTATTATGGAACACAAAATTTAGACAAACAAATGAAGTCTAGTCGATGTCGATCTCTGTGTGGCCAATATTTAAAATCGAATTGAAAAATATTTCAGAGAACGTACGCCCTCTGGTAATGGACAAAATTCGTCACCGCAGCAAAGATAATTGTCCCCTTTTATATCACAACCTGGAGTCCTTCACTTGAGGTTTCCGGACTAGCAGTCACTGTAAGTATACTCATATCTATTATAATAATTATAATTGCCTCATTGAAATTCGTTCAGCTGTTAAGATGGGAAAAGGTAACAGACAGACAGACCGAGTTACTTTCGCATTTATAATATTAGTATTAGTATGGATAATGATGTATTATCACAATCATCATCTACTGTCTTATGAATGTGCGTCTTCAGAACCGCGGTCCCGGTCCCGAAAGCCCCATGACCCCTTATTACTTAGGGTATAATGGTTCTTGTGATCTTTATAAGGGGGGAAAGGCATAAGGCATATGCAATTCTTCTCAGATTGGCCCCATCTTTGTGCAGATCTTTCCGACAAGTGTAATAATGGCGCTATTCCACGTCACATAATGGCACTCACGGACGCCAAGTATAGTTGATGATTTGAAATAGTACTTCTACAAAAGTACTTTTTTATCTATGCTTTTTAGACTCAAACTCAAAGCATTTATCCCAAATTTAAACCAATTACAGGCACTTTTGAATTATCAAGGGGTCGGTCAGTCAGAAAAATGAAGCCAATTGCCCATTCCAATGCGTGGTAGTTACCTATGGAGAAGAACACGCAAGAAACTCTTATGCAGAAGCAAATCATATGCATTTAGTTTTTTTCCCATTTAATACAAAATTATTAGCAGTGTTCCAATTTTGTCTGCAGTAGGGCGTTATTTACGTCGTCAAGATTTGATGCATGTCTATTTATCTTAAAAATTAAGAAAGTGTATCATCAGCCAATAACACCATTTGTGGTTGGTTTGTTAATTTTAATAAAAGTTTAATTAGATATTTTGTTTTAAGTACTAAGTAGGTATTCAAGCCAATTCAAGTCTTTGTTTATATGCGTGTTTCCGTGCCAGTTTTTTTTAAATCTTTCTTACTGTTTACCTAAACGAGATTTATTTTTGCAGGTACATTACGCCAGGCTAAACATAATCGACTCAAGCAAAGCTACTGGCACTGCTGTGTTTTATGATTCTACCAACGCTTTTGGTATGGATTTCATTCAGTAGAACTTTACCAAGGTATATGTGACTAAACTCGGATCAGGTAAAGTGTTGAAGCGTGAAACAAACGATACATTAACGTTTCTAGCTTCTGAAAGTCTTAGAGCCATACCTCACCGGGACGCCATCCGCATGGCGCATCCAGCGGAGTAATTGCGTAACACAGACTGGCTTTCATTTTGGCAGTTCAACAACATTCAATGCGTTATTTACGTTGTTGAGCAGACAAATTTTTCGAACACATGAAACAATGGATTAGCAATAGGCTTCAAAATGATTCAGATTGTGACTGACAATGTGTTACGCAATTAAGGTACAGGTCGCGTCGCCAACAAAATCACTCGTACTCACCCGCCAACACACACTCTAAAGGGACAATTCCCGTATTTTTAAGAACATTATGCATGCATTCTAATCTCAATTTCAATCTAAATTAAGAAGTTTTTGCCATTGATTGTCGCTGAGATGACATTGCGACTAGATTTTGAACGTTTCTAATTACCAGAATTGACCTTGAATTGGCCTTGAGATGCTGATCAGTCATTCTTCGGTCGAACATATTAGCAGTTATGATTGGTTTTTAGAAAGATATGCAGCTACTTAATTAACAGTGGTGAGCGCGTGATGGGGCTGGTGCGCAGCGGAGCGGCCGGCAGCATAGTGTGCGCGTAGCCGGAGCTGCTGTGGCCGGTGCCCACGCATTCTACTGTCTCGTGAGTATCAGAAAAAGGCATAGAGAGAAAGAAAAGAAAGGAAAGAAAATATATTGACTCGCACTAAACGTGTCACAAAGAATTAAACAAAATAAAGCTGTACCGGATGGGCGTGATCGCTGGACTCGACGTGTATTTAAGAGGTTGTAGTACATATCCAGAATATACAGTATCAGGATAGGCCCTTCACTGTCTCAGCGGCACTGACGTCCTGGACCACCAGGTTGCAGGTATTTTCCGAGTGTAACTATATCCTGAAGTCTATATGGATACGGGTATGTTTTGTAGAAGTAATAACACAGCACATTCACTTTTCAGGGGTTTTATTTTGAAGCACTAGATGATATAGAGTACATTATCGATGACTACTAATGTAGGGTGAACCAACATGTAACGGGCGTATAATGTAGAGATGTTGATTCACTATATTATGATAGGTGACTTCTACTAGGATATGTCAAGAGACGGTCCTTTTATACATCTGGAGTGTGGAAAAACTATTTTATAATGATTAAACTCGTGCAATCGTGCAAACACAGGTGTGCTACTGCGTAGTGATTCAGAGTGGAGAAAACCCTTGTGCGTCATTGCTTTATAACATGGAGGTAGTTTAACAGCTGCAAGCGTGGGAAAAATCCCAATTAAAATATTGAAATAACTATTTTCTGTACACATAGTTATTTTCCAGTCAAACTTATAGCGACATTCTTTTACCTAATATAGTTAATATTAACTTAACTTAGACCATTACAACATGGTTTTTCAGGGTGTGACGCGCCTATGAAAGCAGGTTGGATAAATCATATTTACGAACTTAACGAACTATTAGTGTTACAACTTATAAACTCAATAAAATAGGCTTTTCTCATGGACTAGATACCTGAAGATTAGGTCCAGGGCTAGGTCTTAGTCTAGGGTACCTGGACTTCACTAAAAAAACTATGAATTACGGCTATATAGTCCACTTAATTGAGATTATAACGGTTGTACTTTCGATTTCTTTGTAAAATCACTATCTTACGTATCATTCTCAGTTCTTTACACAATTCTAAACATTATTTATGGTTTTGGTGATACATCGTCGCGAACAAAAGCAAACAAACACAATAAAAACTAGTTGGGGGATAATATGCGTCACATCCACGCAAAACGACCATAGCTCAGCATAAACCAACTCTGTGGCTCTGACTTGCATAGTATCACAGCAGTGATACTATGCAAGACAGAGTCACAGAGTTGGTTTTCAACGAAAGCCGACATTGACGTGATGGCGCCAACCACTGCAGCATAGGAAGAAATACCACGGTATCCACAGACAGTAAAGTGGCTATCTTTATTTAATGTTATAGAGAATAAAAGCTGAACTTCGTCCAAGCATGAACGTGTTAATACATGGCGGGGCTGGTGCTCTTGGATAAGTTACGATCTTCATTGCACGGGCTCTTAATGTTCAAGATGCATTTCATTAAGATGTTACATCCTCAGTTGAAAGGTTGATAAGTTTTCAAAATTACTGTATCAATTTGCGGGGTAATTACGCACACTTACAATGGCAATGACTATCATTTTTATAATTTAACCACATTCATTGTGCGATTTACTTATAAAGCAATGGATTAGCAATTTCCTTCAAAATTCTTCGTTTTATGATTGAAACTGTGTTACGTAATTGGGGTGCAGCACTCTGCGCAGCTGTTTTAATAAATAAGTTTTCTTTAACCACTTATTCCATGTGTTTCAGACGACTTTATAGGCATCTCTCGAGATGCCAGTGTCGCGAACATGGTTTTAAGCGAAGCTAAAGTAAAAGGTCGCCACGTGTTCTGAGCTGTATTAAAGCTGAATTAAAAGATGTTGGTTGTTTAATCTAAACCGAAATTCAAGTATATATAATAATATTTATGACAATCGCACGGGTCTATCGAAAGTTGACACGGTTGGTTCTTCGACGAGTGACCATCTATTCCCCCATTCATTCCGACCTCTCCATGCCTCGGAAAGCACGCTGTCATTTGTATTATCTTTGACAATCGTTACGGGTAGCAGAACCCCATAACTCTGACAACCAGACTTACCAAGGGGTATCGTGTTATCTAGTAATAGGGATGTGGAGGTCAGATAGGCAGTGGCTCTATGTAAAATACTGGCATTAAGCTACCTCTCGTTAGACTGGAAGCCGACCTTGACATAGTTGAGAAAACGCTAGGCAGATTTAAGTAATAGAAACGTTTATTTCGTTCATGTTCCAGGATGCGCTATGATGCTAACAATGCTCATGTGACGATGCTCATCTAATAGGCATATCTTTGGTCACAGTACACAAATAAAGTACCGAGAAAATTAGTAGGTCTAGGAATGTACAGTTTTGAGAAAGACAAAACATACTCAGCAGTCGATTACTCGTTAATCTTCGGCTATCGTAACTATGAAGATAGAAACGTATGTATGGCCGGTGTAAAGGACATCGACGCGCAAACTCATAGTCAGGATCCTAGAACCCCGAAAACAAAAATTGTCAGTTATTAATTTGCTATTTCATACAAAAGTACAATAATTACACGGTCGTAAAGTATGGTAGAGATGATTTCAAAAAAAGCGACCAAAATTTTCAACGTTACTAGTGGATCTAGAATCATGTAGGTACTGAATTTCATGGTTCAGATCGTTTAATTTAAAATTGCACGCTGCTCCACAAAAATGTCCATAAAAACATTCGAAATGTTTATGCAACAAGCAGAAGAGGGGTGGTGTATAAGTTAATGCGGCTTCGAAGGACCAATATAAGCGGATTTTTTTTTTTGTTTGTTTTGGGGGTTAGAAATATTGGACGACACACAGAATTGAGCAAAAGGGAATATGAGGTTATGAGTAAGAAAATAGGGATGGATCGACTTACTTGAGAACCTTCTGAACGAAATACGTTGACTCAAGGACAGCCTTTGCAGACGTCCCACGTGTTCACTGAATTTCTTCCTGTCACGGTGATGCACTATCACTTGGGTTTTAAATGTCACTCTTGTCGGCCAACACTTATAAAATAAAGAGTTTTTGAGTTTCTTGATATTATTAGCGGTTTATTTGCGGCGCGGCGCGGTGCGGTTGCGGTTGGCTCAAGTCTCAATGTAAGAGTGTTCGTTCTAATCACTGTGGATTTATGCTGCGATTGGCTATCGCTGCGGCGGAAGCGCCTCTGATTTGCGCGTGTGATAAGCATCCTTCTCGTTCTGTTGTATGGAAATTGGGAGGGAAGGAAATATAGCTCAAAACTGCGGTCGGCAATATTACAGTAACTTATTACTAAAACTTGCTCGAGCAAGGGGCTTGCTATTTTAAATTAGACGATCTCTAATAGTTAACGCGTCTGTGTCGCTCACACCCTGTAGATCAAAAATTACTAACAATAAAGTTATAGTATCTGCAGAAGTTCTTGAGCGAAGGTACTGTAGAGGTTGTCTGCATGTGTCAACCTTATGTTGACAAGCTTGTTACGTACCCTGCCTACACCAAATCAGCTGAATAGCGAAATGATTAGCTGTTTACGTCAATCAGATGTTTCCACATAAAACTGCAACATGCCACCTGTCGAATCACCGAATCAACGCCTCGTGTCGCCGGGCGTTCACCTACTTCAAGGACTGCTGATGCCGCATCCACGTGTAGGAATCAGTAGAATTGCAATATTAATAAGCTAATCGTTTTTACTTTACTTCGGTACTGGCATCGTCCGAATCTAGACATAGAAATTAGCATAAGTTCCATTGTAATTTTTACCTTAATTAAAACCTTAATAAAATAACTTTGGTTTTTTTTAAGTCCTCCGGCTGTCACCTTCGTAATTGGCTGGTAATATATTATAGCTGTTTTGCCTCGAACAGGTAAGCATGTTTAAAATAAGCTTCGAAAGGAAAAAGTGATCGTAGTTTGTTTAAGAAGTAGACAGGCAGAGCTAGGGCCTGCCGGTGTATAATTCCTTGATAAAATATAATTACATTCTAAACAATACTACGTATATTGCTATTGCTATCATATTGAATGGAGAAAAGCTAGAATTTGTTAATCAGACGGTTTTCCTGGGAATCACGCTAGACGAGAGATTACAATGGGGACCCCATATAAAATCTCTGTTAAGCTCGGCCGCTTATGCTGTTAGGAAGATAAGACAGTTAACAGATGTAGAAACCGCGCGTCTGGTCTATTTTAGCTACTTCCACAGCATTATGTCATATGGCATTTTACTGTGGGGTCGGGCTGCTGACATTGAATCCATTTTCATTTTGCAAAAGAGAGCTGTCAGGGCCATTTACAATCTACGTCGTTGCGAATTTCTTAGGAAACTATTTAAAAAGATTAATATTATGACGGTGCCTTGTCAATTCATTTATGAAAATATTATGTATGTAAGAAAAAATCAACATCTTTTTAATAAATTAGGTGATAGACATAATTTTAATACTAGAAATAAAGATCAATCATTTTTTAGATTATCTAAAGTACATACATCTTTTATGGGGTAATGTGTTAAATGTTACAACAAAATACCTTGTGATATATTGCAATTAAATGAAAGAAAATTTAAAACTCATATTAAAAGTACAATTTATAAACAAGCATATTACAAATTAGAGGATTATATCCTAGATAAGAATGCTTGGAAACATGCTGGGCTGGTCCTGCTCCATAGGACAATCTAGAGTCTAGACAAAATCAAACTGGTTGCTAATTTAATTGTATAATTTATAATTTTTATGACATTGTTTTTTACATTATTTAACTACTTTATTACTCACACACTAAATTATTACTTGTGAAATTTTGGAAACATCATTTACTTTTCAATATTTGTAAATATGTGAGCACCATGTATCTATCTCATAATTAATTTACCTGTCATGCGTTATATTTAATTATTTTTACCTATTGTGGTATAGTAATTTTATTCTAGATGCATCGTCTTCACATATAATTATTATGTATACATAATATTGTAAAACATTTTTAAAAGAGTAACGGTGGAGTTTCTTGCCCATTCTTCTCCATACGAAACTACCTTTTGGAAGGGGCAACTAGAATCAATACTCTATTTTTTGTAAATTTTGACGTTCAAAAGTGCCTTTTATGAGCCTATTTGAAATAAACGATTTGACTTTGACTTTTTGACTTTGACTTTGCTTTACCCCTACGTTCTCCCAGTTATTATTAGGTATACGTAGCATTCCCACAGTACTATCCGCGGCTATGTGCGTCCTCGGTCGCGCGTGTCGTACGCGCCTTCCGACTGCTAGCGGCCAGCAGCAGAAGGCACCGCGGCAGGGTGCTGCTAAGGATGCAGCATGAGACATTGCAAGCGCCGCGCAGGTAATAGCTTTTTCCATCATCTGTTTGATGAAGGCCTCTTAACTTTTGTGCCACGCTTTCTTGGTCTGTGCAAGTATCGTCTAGCAAGACTCTGGCGTTTATTGTTACTTTCATGAAATATTACTTAGTTACAAAAAATCTGACTGCCGTTTTGTTCCAGTGGTCCCAAAAGTTACTGCTGAGCATGAGGTCCTGATTTCGATTCCCAGGTCTGGCAAAGTGTTAGTGGGTTTTTCAGTATTTTCTAAGTAGCTCGGGAGACTGGATTTTTTATTAGGTACACCTCTGCCTAATCCTTCAGGTATTTCAGAGATGATGTTGTAGCGATTGTTTTTACTACTCACAGACTAACACAGGGTAGCTGTTTGCTTCAGACTAAAGGGTTTATTCGCATGAGGTTTAGATTGAACTAAGTACACACACACAATTGATCTTCTCAACAATATTTAATTAAGGGTTTCAAGATAGCTTGTTCTTCCCTAAACATATTAGACAGTAAGGAGACTTACTTAAGCTTGGGTTGACATTACCCATTTACATAAATCTTCAGAGATTTGCTCATCTTCAGACTTGGAATATTATTAATAGTGAAACGGAAAGGTCTACGAACCGAAATTCTGACTACAGCCTGTCTATTAATGACAATATAATAAAATCAGACTCACTAGTCGCCGCTGCCTTTGAAATTTTATTTTCGGACATTCCTGTTTCAACTACTAAATCCCTAAACTCATCACCTTCTGCTGCTGAGTCTTTGCTTAAAGAAAATGTTCATGTTTGCGATTCGGAATTTCATTTCGAACATATTACCTGTAGAGATATAATTAAGAACTTTCACACTTTAAATGTAAAAAAGACTGCAGATCTGTGGGGTAATTCTGTAGAAGTTGCTAAGTCTATTATTGACATTGTAGCCCCTACTTTAGCTCTTATCTTTAATAATTGTATCGACTATGGAGAGTTTCCTGACCTTATGAAAAAAATGTAAAATTATACCTTTGTTTAAATCAGGTAATACTTCAGACCCCACAAACTATAGACCTATTTCAGTACTACCTACTTTTAGTAAAATTTTTGAAAAAATAATTTTGGACCAATTGCAAAGATATTTTAATAAACATAAATTATTACATAGCAAACAGTTTGGTTTTACTAGGGGTCGTTCAACTACTGATGCTGGTGTTGAACTTTTAGGACATATTTATAATGCATGGGAAGATAAATGCGATGCCTTGGGCATCTTTCGTGACTTGTCCAAGGCATTCGATTGCATTTTTCATGAAACGTTAATCAGGAAACTCCGCTACTACGGGATCTGGAACACCGCTCTGGATCTTCTTACTTCATACTTGAGTAATAGGATTCAGAGCGTTGACGTTAATGGAAAAAGATCTCCCGGATCTATAGTGACAATGGGAGTCCCGCAGGGCTCAAATCTTGGTCCTTTCTTGTTTCTTATTTATATTAATGACTTGCCGTACCTCATAAAGGATAATCATGATATATGTTGTTTGTTTGCGGGTGTTGTTTGCGGATGATACTTCACTTTTGTTTAAACTTAAACGTCAGCAGCTAGTTACTGACGATGTAAATAGCGCGATTTCAAAAGCAGTTTACTGGTTCAATGTCAATAATTTAGTCCTTAACGAAACAAAACCAAATGCATTAAGTTTACGCTACTTCACGTTAGACAGGTGAAAACGAATGTATTAATGAAGCGCGAAGAATTGAATCCTGAAGATAGCACAGTATTCTTGGGCTTAACTTTGGATTCTAAGCTTCAGTGGGGCCCACATATAGATAAATTGTCAAAAAAGCTAAGCTCCGCAGCATACGCTGTTAGAAAAATTCGTAATTTAACTGACACAGAGACAGCCCGTTTAGTGTACTTAGCTATTTTCATACTGTTATGTCGTACTTTATTCTGTTATGGGGAAATGCCGCCGACATTCAGACTATTTTTCTTTGGCAGAAAAGAGCTGTACGATCAATTTATAAATTAACTCCGAGACAATCTCTCAGAAAGAAACTTAAGGAGATTAATGTAATGACTGTGCCTTCTCAAAATATTTATGAAAATCTTTTATATGCACATAAAAATATAAAATTGTTTAAAAAATACAGTGATATCCATAATATAAATACTAGGAATAAACACAATTTTGTTGTACCTACAACAAGGTTCAAAAAAATAGGCGGCTCGTTCAGGTGTCAATGTATACGCTTTTATAATAAACTTCCAAGCCACGTTCAAGATCTAAGCCTTAATAAATTCAAATCATTAATTAAACGTAAGTTGTGCCAGAAAGCTTTTTATACCGTTAAGGATTATATTGAGGACAAAAAGGCTTGGGATTGATTTGCTCCAATTTTTGCATACTGAATGTTGTTTTTTTTTTTCTATATTTTTTAGTTTTTTATTTTACATAAATTTTGACATTTTGATAATTATTATATATACAATTTCATGACAATTTACTTTGTGAAGTATAGTATTATTATTTATTTATTGTGAATGTGAAGACTATGTAGGTAACTTTTATATTTTATTTTATTTTTTCACTTTCTCATGTAGTTTCAATGATAATCTGGCAGTTTGAGTGCTTTATGCGGCCTACCCAAATATCCTTTCTTTGTTATTGTTCGTCGAGTGGTTGAGCTCCACGATTAGTGACAAATGCGTGCACTGACTGGACAGGTCCACTCATTCTGTGTGGTTTTTCCTCAAAAGACCATTTCAGACATAAATCTACATGGTCTTCACATGATCTGACCAAGATTATGTCTGGACTTTAAAAGAGACTGTGACTTCTGAGTTTGTTTCGGCCTTTCTTCTCAGAGTAGTCAGATAGGAAACGCCGACCTCATCTAGTTTTAAAAATATGATTGACGTGTAAAAGTGTTTGCTACAGAAAATACGACGAAACATTTCGAGAAAAGATAGGTAAGGTCAAGACCATAGACTTCTTATAGGTTTTCCTGTAATCTGTAAGTAAAGAACAAATTTCTGTACTTTTTTTTTCAATATTTTATGCTCAGTAGTTTCGGAGACAAGGGAGATGGTAAATTTTCATTTTTTTGTTTTTTTTTAAATCATACAAAATGTATATTTGAGACCCTCACAACAAATTCTTTCATTAGATATGTCACACGGTAGGTACAGTTTGCAAAAAAAATATGTTTTGCATTGTCTAGTTTGCCCTTTAAAACTGACCTCTATATTCAAAATTAATTTGTTTACATTTCACTTCCGTGTTTGCGTCACAGAAATTCATATGTGTACCGAATTTCAACATAATGGGTCGTTTATATTCAAAGCAAATTGGCTGTGAGACACGGGCAGACAGACACACATACGAGTGATCCTTTAAGGGTTCTGTTTTTTCATTAGGACGTACGGAACCCTAAAAATGGTTCATCTCGAAGGAATACTGGCAGTCATGCCGGAATTAAATATTTTAAATACGAGTACGTTTCACACATTTTGAACAGGCTACAAACGCAGTAAAAAGTAATTATGCACAAAATAAATGAAAGTAACCAGTATGTAAATAAATGAACAATTTAAATAAAGACCATTTTTTTACATCAAATTTCTTAATTATTCAATTGTTTTTACGTTTGTGTGATTCTAGTTAATATACGCGAACGACACCTAATTATTACTTATTTAATTATTTGTTACAACCATCATCTGCGTAGCCTTTTCCCAACTATGCTTAGGTCAAAGTCGAAGTCAAAGTCAAATCATTTATTTCAAAAAGGCACTTTTGAACGTCAAAATTTACAAAAAAATTGAATTGATTCTAGTTGCCCCTTCCAAAGGTCAGCTTCTAGTCTAACTATAGCGACTAAATAATGTATTTTACATTGTTTGTCAATTTAATTGTTAGCGATCTGTGACGATTTTTTCGGTTTGTTTTTAGTCTACGATTTGACTGCCTCTATAAAACCATATAAAAAAAAGTTTTGTTTGCTCCAGATTGTTGTTAGGTTTATTTGCAAATTGAATCCCAATTAATTAAAACTGGATTAAAATGTAAATTTTAACTATTCGATGAATAGTGTTTTTTTTAATGACGTATACAATGTCATAGGTTAAATTAAGTCTAGAATATGAGTTAGGGCTGCCAGTGAAGTAAGCCGAAACCGAAACCGTAAAGGCTACACAAAAATATTACTATTCTTTTGTTAAGCGATAGATTTATCAAAGGTAAAGGAAAGTAAAGTAAAGGAGAAATCATCATCGCGCCAAAACGGGAATCGCCGATGTGGGCAATAAGTTTGCCATGCTGAAATGGGATTGAGCTGGCTGGATAGTGTTCAACCGACATAGACACGTAGACGTAGTGTTCTGCGTCCGTGTGTGAGCAAAGACGACCAAGTGATCAAAATACCGCTAGATGAAACTAGAAAATCCTAAGGGGTATTATGGTCACCATTAGAGGATAGTATCGGTTTTGAGATTACTGTTAAACAAAATGAAAAACCAACAAAACGGTTTATTTTTATCGGAAATCGCTTAGATATTTGATCCTCTGGGATGGTTAGCCTCTGTTATCATAAATATGAAACTCTTGATTCAGGAACTTTAGACAAATGGTACAGAGTGGGATCAGCCCGTAGAGCAAACTATTAAAACAAGATGGATTGAACTACAAAAACAACGAAAAACAATTGAGAAGATTTCCATCCCAAAATGGTGTCTGTTTCGTCACCGTAACGTTTTTCTTATGCTAAACATCAATTCCTAAACGTATCGATGTTTTAAATTTTTCGCAAGATGGCAGCACTGAAAGCGGCCTTTTTAGCTGTCATTGTGCTCGTGTAGTTGATCTTTTTGGAGCGAAGGTAGACGTTGTATGAGTGAAAGCAAGACGCGCGCGCTTCATCTAAATCGGTCGAAATCTTAAGGGAAATCGAATCATCCCCAATCAATCCTTATTTCGCGTGTGATCAACCCTTTAAGCGTGAAACCCTAAAGCTAGCTTATGGACAATCGAAGGTGGAAGCTCAACGAGCGCCGGAGCAGTCAAAAGTACGTGAGTGAATTATATTCGCTGCGGCCTATGTCGAGTTATTGAACATCGTAGTTATACGTAAATCATTATTTCCCAGTGTAGTATTAAAGACACCCCTATTTCGGTTTGGTGCGTGTGCTACAGTGTCATTTTTCAAATAATTCGAGGGTTGAGCTGTATGGGTACAGTGATGCTACTGGAAAAACCTACGGTGCAGTGATATACTGTCGAATACAAAATAATAATATATTTAACGTAACCCTTTTACAAGCTAAATCAAAGGTAGCGCCAAAAAAACAGAAAACTACATTACCAAAATTGGAGTTATGTGCTGCAGTATTATTAGCCCAACAGATGGAGAAAGTTGTCACGAGAATGGAAATGCAATTTGCGAATATTTATTATTGGACGGACTCAATGATTACTCTCGGCTGGATTAAAGGTGAAGCTGAGCGATGGAAGACGTTCGTAGCTAACAGGGTATCCGAAATACAAAGAATATTACCACAAGCAAAATGGAATTATATGAATACATTACAAAATCCAGCTGACATAATTACAAGAGGTGTTGCGCTAAATAAACTACAAAACTTATCTCTGTGGTAGAATGGACCAGAGTGGTTAAAACGTGATAACATTCCTAGTAACACTGTACCAGAGATATGTGAGGAGATTAAACGATGTTATCATATAACTATTATACCGAAGAACGAAATCTGGATGAGGTTTTCAAGCTTCCAAGGGATGATACGAGTATTATCATATTGCTACATATTCGTAAATAAACAAAAACACAAAAAACTATTAAGTTGTATGGAAGTTATTTTAACAACTAAAAAACTCCTGTTCTTAATCCAACAAGAAGTATTTCTGAGGAGTACAAAACCATTAAAGCCGGACAATTATCGAAGAAAGGAAACAGGTTATCGTGCCTTGATCCGTTTATTAACAATGAGGGATTACTGCGAGTGTGAGGAAGACTTCAAAACTCTAGTCTACCATATGATCAAAAACACCCAATTCTGTTATCGCATGACCATCATGTAACATTAATTATAGTTCGTGATGCCCATTTAACCACATTACTTAGAGGTAATAGTTTGACCTTAGCACACATACGATACAAATATGGATACTTGGAGGAAAGCGAACAACGAAAAGTAGCATTAGAAAATTTGTAAAGTGTACTAGATACAGATCATGCACCGCCTCACAAAAAATGGGATCATTACCAAAACCGTATCCATTCAGTCACACAGGCGTGGATTATGCTGGACCAATATCAGTGAGAACAATGAAAGGTAGGGGTCATAAATCATACAAAGACTACATTGCGATATTTGTTTGGCGAGCTTGTAGGCGACTTAACAACAGAAACGTTTATAGCAGCACTACGAAGGTTTATGGCACGCAAATATCCAGTATCACACATGTATAGTGACAACGCGACCAATTTCGTGGAAATGTTAGACATAACACAGTCAGACGACTTTCAAAACACGTTGACCAACATTGGAACACAATGGCACTTTACTCCTCCATTATCTCCCCACTTCGGAGGTATTTGGAAAGCAGGAGTAAAATCTATGAAACACCATTTGCGTAGAGTGATAGGAGAGCAGACACTCACTTATAAAGAAATGAGCACGTTTTTACAACAAACTGAAGCATTTTTAAACTCAAAACCTTGATGTGCACTAAGTGAAGATATAAACGACAATATCGTGTTAACACCATTCATTTCTTAAAAGGAAGAAAAGCAGTAGGGATACCAGACCCGCTATCGGGAACTAATACAGATCACATAAATAGATGGAAACAGATCCAAAAAATGAAAAAGATTTTCTGGAAAAGCTGGACTACAGATTATTTACACCAACTACAACAGAGGTACAAATGGAAAACTAATCAAGGAAACTTGTCAGTTGGAACTCTCGTAATTATAAAAGATGAAAATGTTTCTCTCAGCAAATGGCCACTCTCAAAAAATAAAAGAAATACTTACGGGTAACGCCGACTTAACCCGAGTTGTGACACTTCAAAAATCGACAGGATCAACTCAAAAACGGTCAATCCACACATTAATGCCATTGCCAATCGGAACAAATATGTGTAGTAATATTAGTAGTAATGAACCTATGCATGCAATAAAAACAAATACCACTACAGTCCTAAGAAATAATTCAACCCAAACGATGTAATAAAATATCCAAATGGTTCACGTTGCTTTTCATAATTTTAAAAATATTCTGTTCAGCAAAATCGACTACAAGGACATACTCTTTAAAAACGATACAACCAGGATTTTATGTTGAACAAATAGGAACAGCAAGTGTTTACAAAGGAATATTTAGAATAGAAATAAACTATGAAAGACAACACCTAGAGCAAGACTTTGTCAAAATAAAGACAATGACGTCACAATTTTGTTAAATTTAAAAATAAAACAATAATAACAAAATATTAAACAATTTAAAAATAACATATTTCGCGTTTTGCAAGAAATTACACCACCATTTGTAAGAAGAAGAATCAAAACTTGAACGGACTAAAGAGTATTTGACAGAAGTGAACCGAACTAGAAAGAAAAGGGGCATATTGGGACAGTTACTAACGTCTATCTTCGGAGTGAATAATTACATTTAAACCAAAAAAGGTTAATTGAAGCTGCTAGCCATCAAACCAAATTTATGATATCAACAATCTTATAAGTCAACAAAACTGAAGAAATAATAAAACAGAAACTTAAAGGATTTCAAACTAAACTAAACCTAGTTATAGGTTACATGGAGAGTTACAACCATTGTTTCAGTACAGTCGATCACAACAGTATAAACATACGTATTATGCAGACTTACCAATTAGCATATAACTACATGGAAAAAATCATGTATTATTATAACGGATTGTTAGAAATATACTTAATCAAGGCAACAGTATATATTATATTAACACCAAAGAACGTTAGTGATCTGTATCATCAGCAAACAAAAAACTGCCTTATAAATAAAAAATCGGTCAACAAGAGTTACTGGACACCAAGATATCTGAAAACCATACTCATCTAAAAGTATACTCCTATTTTCCTATACAAGAGATAACTAAATATACTTTAATGTATATTACACCAGTCCCAAAGATAAACACTGACAAGTCTGCCCAAAGTCTAGAACATCTTACCTAAGGTTAGATTACAACAACGACCTATATTTTGACTTGAAGTATGAGGAGTTTAAACGTTGTTTAGAATGGACTAACCACTTATTTGCTTTTGTAGGGCCGTGAAAAACATGCAATTAAATAAAAATTGCATTGTAGATCAATTGTTTAAAAACCAGACACATACGAAATGCCCTACTAAATCGTTATATTTATCCAATGAAATAACATGGAAACAACTTCACAAGCCAAACACTTGGTTATTCATTGTAAGATATCGGGTTACAACTTCAATACTTTGTGATGGACAAAGAGAAGAATTTGAGCTTTAAAATGTTGGTGTAATACGAATCGCAGATAACTGCGTTATTTAAACACCAATAACATATTAGCTGCCAAAAGAATTGTTTCAGTACTGATTGTAACATCATACTTAAAACAAATAGATTTTCCCAATAACACGCATATGGTGACCAAATCCATGCTAAACATTACCAAAGAAGAAGTCGTAGATAATTCAAAAGAGATTTTTCAGCATTTAATTATTGAAGAATATGCTTTACAAACTGAATGAAATAGTACTGTTTGGAGTCAAATTACATCTCACACATACTTAACAACTACAATATCTTGTGTAATCATGTTTTTAATATTTATTTATTTTTTGCTACGGCCCAGCAATGCTGAGATGGATTGGAGCCACAGTGCAGCACAAGACCAGAAGAACGGGTACCGAGCCAGCTAAGCAACCAGCAAGAGAACCAAACCCACTCGCTGCCAACAGGACATCTACGCAACGAACAACTGGCCAACCAACTATCACAACGGAACCTATATACAGTTGACCACATCAACACGAAGCTATTGAGTTGTGCCAACTGGAGTCCAGGTCCTGAGCGGCGCCAGAATATTCAACCGTGAACAAGCAACAGCATCGCACTGTCAGCGCTGAGAAGTGACCTACTGAGATCTTTGCTTCATCGCGGCATCGGCTCGATACACACACAACACACATGTAAATTATGTATCAATGTGTACCTATATTGACCACAAAACTTGTATATACATAATTAACTATTGTAATAAAAAAATATTCATCAAGCTGGAGTCAAGTTTGATTCATCTCCTATACCTCCTCTTACTGTAGCCAAGACACCTTTAACCATCATCGGTCCTATGAGTCTGTGGGATCGACAGTGAGAAAACCATTTCCTGTTACACGACGTACACGAACCCCTATTCCTTCCCAAACTCCGTTTGTTACCGTAGGCCTCCTTGTAACAGACTTCCCGCACGTAAAACCAACGTAACTTACGTTTGGTATGGTTTGTATGGTAGGTTAGGGCTTTAGGATAACTAGGGTGCTAGGTAATTCTATACGGCTAGGTTCTTAGTCAGTAGGGTCTTAGGTAGCTATTATGTACCAGGCTCGATTCTCTCAAACATAGCCACACTGGACGCATTTGGAATAACGGCCGTACTAAGCTGTAAGTCCTGGTGCGTTCAGATAGGAATTAGTTGAATTCAGCAGGACTGATGGGTCAGAGTCGTCACGTAGTGGGTCCTGGAAGACCGGCGTCGTCGTCCGGATTATTCAGAAAAGGCAACACTTCGGTACGAGAGAAAGCCAATGGAAAGAACCTTTGTCTACCAGTGGGATAGTAATGGTTGAAAAGAAATAAAACTATGAGTGCAATATAATTTGGATATCGGTGTCTGCAATAAAGAATATAATTAATATCATTATACCCACCGCAAAAGCCTTTTATAGGATTTGTGTGAGGGATTTATTAATTAAAATATACGCATGGACAAAGATATTGTTTTTATTTGACACGACTATTTTATAGGTATCTACAGTAAAAAAACATAAAACACATGCAGTGTCGATTGGCACTACATGGCTGGCCATGTAGTGGCTTTGGTTAGGATAGATACCTGACCTGTATCGCTCCGTCCAATAAGCAATTTGGTATGAATTGCATTTTTAAGTCTAAGTTCTGACTTAAGTTCTGACTTAACTTGAGGGCGGCTTCGTTGTCGTTTAATATGATTATGCTTTCATAATAGCCCTAAGATCTTTGAATAGACATTTCAAGTAATTGCCTCTTCTGCTGCTTCAGTCAAGGTGACATAATTATTCCGCTTCGGCAGTCGATAGCGCTACTGTCTTTTGCTTCTTCGACATCCAGTTTATGGCCGTTCCAGCTTAAAGCAACAGCCCGAAAAAGACATCCGGTCGAACTTGCATGCGTCCCAATCTGCGTCAGCCATACCATGTAATTCTTGGTGAGTTTTTCTGAACATAAGAGCAACGCTTTTTGTTCCCTCTAAGTATCGCAGCACTCTTTGTGCATACTTCAAATGCTCTTCTCCGTAACAGTCATTAAATTGGGAGAGAGTTGCCACTACCAGATACATGAGTGTGCCAGTAAAATTTTTGTAGGGCAGATCGTTCCTTTCATTTCTTCCTCCTTTTTCCAGTCTAAGACCTGGTTCTATGGTTGTAAACTGGGCCTTGCAATCTTCGTACTTTGTACTTGCAATAGATACGTACGGCGGTAAAATGATACCCTTGAAACAAATTCTGATTGTTTCTGAATTTATCCATTCTCCCTATCAGACTTATATTATCCGTCTTTTTAGTCTTCGTATAGATATGATATCATAATCGCATGTAACATTTTCTAAAATTTCTTTTTCTTCCATTTCTAAAGACACCGACTTCCGAAATTAAAGTTATTTTTCACTTTGTAGTGTCTTTTTTTGAAGTCGGTTGTTTTTTTTTTAAATTGTTTTTTTCACTCCACCATGTGCAAGTTGTGCGCGTGTGTAGTGCGCAGAGTGCGGGCCAAGTCTAACTCTGTCCTGGTAATGATTGCTGAGTGATTTGAGTTCCCCTACATTATGACAATTCTGTAACAGGCATGTATAGCCAAGGCACTTGATGACTTGACTTATATTTATAATGACTTGTTTGCATTGTTTTTATATGCAATTTTTATATTGTTATTTAAATTTAATTATGTGACCCTTATCAATTGATATTTTATTTTAATTTCAATTCTGTGACCCTTATAATTTGTACCTGCTCATTCGTTTATTTTTGCATTTGATATTTTTTATTTAAATTTTAATTCCTTTATAATTTGTACCGATATATTCGTTTATTTTAATTGCATTGTCATTTTATTCTATTCTGATCTATTCTATTGCTGTATTGTTAAATATTATTTTATTTTATATAATACTAGCTGCTGCCCGCGGCTTCACCTGCATGGATGTCGGAAATTATCCCACGGGAACGTGCTACCGAGACAATGCCATGAGCCTATATTACTCCTTATAACATCAGCTATCTTCCGGTGAAAGTCCTGTTAAAATCGGTCCAGCCGTTTCGGAGATTAGCCGGAACAAACAGACAGACTGAAGACAAAAAATCTAAAACACATTCATATGCATTTAGTAAAAAGCTGTTATGTTGACATTACAAACAGACACTTCAATTTTATTTATTTGTATAGATGTATAGAAGATGGGTATTGCCTGAATTAAATGAATGTAAATCTTTATTAACAGCCTATACATATACTCGTATATACTTACGTCTAAATTAGTACAAATCAGAATATTAATGCGCGCTCGCGTGTAATATAACGCGCGTGTGTGTATTTTTAATTATATTAATTTATACGTTATCGGATATCGTTCAAGCACCAATATTAACATACAATAAACACTGTTTATATATATGTACGCCTAATTGTTACAGAACCGTGCATAATACTGTATTGTCCGTCTGAAGCGTGCCGTTTGATAAATTTCTATACTAGGTGAGTTTTTGCAGATAAAAATTATATAAAATATCTTTGTTTACAACTTATGTTCGGGAACGGTTTATGTCTGTCTTCATAATGTTTAATATTGCGTGGTGTCCGTGTGTCAAAATCAAAAGTGAGCGCTCTCTACGTCTTTCGGCAGAACCTAAATCGCAGTGACAATTTGTTAAAGTACAACGGGAAAAGTATAATTGTTAAATTAATATGAAAGCAAGATCAAAGGTGATAGTGACTTTATAGTCAGATGGAGGACTAACTAGACTGCCACACTAGCTTATTCAAAAAAGCGGCTTTCCGCTTCACTTTTCACAGAGGCTTAAGTTAGGCTGTGGGATGCGGTCGATTAATTAGGGTGCAATAAAAGAGCCTATGCGAGTTACTGTGTAGCTCGTGTGAAAAAAGAGAGGAAGAAATATAGATTAAGTGTCATAGTGTGTTCACTACTTAATACAATTTAAAAAAATCAATCACCTTAGCCTATCACAGTGTACTGCCTAAGAAAGGCTTATCGTAACACGTTGACGGACAGTATACCCACTGGTTGAACGTTCTAAGACACTACAAAATTTCGGGTAGGAAACACTTTCGTTGTTTTATTTTTAACGTCCTAATATGACAGTAAAATGTTTAAAATTCTATCTGTGCTGACGCTACAGAATGCTCTTCCTTGTATAGAAAATAACACGCCACAATGCGTACTGATTTTATATAAGTCAAAACTTTGACATCGAAAGGTGTACTGTCGTATTATTTTTTACAAAAACAACGCTGAGAGGCGTTGTCCGTCAACGTGTTAATCTGTACCACAACACCCGGTCCTTCGCCTTCCGCATCCAGTCAGTCCCCTCTTTTTTTTAACGACGTTCGACCATCTGTGTAATTCTCATTCTACACTAATAATCTTCAATACCCATAAAGATACAGGAACACAAACTGTCCTTACGATGACGCCGACACCGCAGGAGCATGCGACCCATGAGGAGAACCCAGCCGCGCCGGGCCTGGATGGCGAGAGAATCGTCATCGCCGGCATGGCGGGACTCTATCCGGACTCCCACAGCGTCAAGGATTTGTCTAACATTTTGTACAATAAGGTAAACCTTTTCCATGTTATGTTGACTTTATACACGGCGGAAGGACATCTTGATGAAAAATACCATGGATTCAGTACAGGATTAAGACATAATTTAAAAAAACCGAGGAAATTTTTCACCGCGTTGAAAATTAACGTCGTTTTATTTAAATTATTTATTCCCAAAACAGGTCCAATACCTATACGATCAAAATGTTTGGAACAGCCAATTTTTTCTAACGAAAGAATGTTTCGACTCTTTGGTTTCTGAATGGATGATAAGTTTCATTTTCGATGTTCTTTCCACCATGTATATTCTCTGTGATGCCAATATTGGAATAGGTCACCTCTATATGTGTAAGGCTGCATCTCCACATTCAGCACAACTATTGTGAGTTTCGGTAATTGTTCCATAGCAACTTGCAAGTATCTAAACTGCGTGGCAAGAAGTTATTTTGAAATGAAGCTATACAACAACACAGTCGTGCGCTAAAAATAATGGATTTAGACAAACATGTCGCGACCACTTGTTAAAGCTGGCAAGTCGCAGGCCCATTGTGCATTTTATATTAACAGAGTTATTTAATCATTTTGAAACATAATAATATCCCATAAAGTAAATTCCCTGTAGGAATTTATAGAAGTGTAAACCTACCTACAACCACATTTCGCCAGTTAAGTTTAAGTCTCATGTTTTGAAAGGCGAGTTTAACGTCATTTACTGGACATAAATCCAGACTCCAAGCAGTTATTGAGAATTTCTGAAGGGAGAAACCCAGTACCACTTTTTCGTTTTCGAAGATCAAACCAAGGAGTCAGAAAACGCGCTTGCGATCACTACACCCAATTAAAATAAACCTAAAACAAAATTTAATATGTTTTTGATGCAAGGCAGATCAACCCGGTATCAGAGGCAGCGCTCCGTTTCAAGTATAACCATCCAGAAGTGGTGCAGCATGCGGGCACCGTTCCAGGTCTCAGCCACTTCGACGCACAGTTCTTCAAGGTGCACTACCGACTCGCGAACTGCATGGACCCCATGGGCCGCAAGATCCTGGAGCAGGCGTACCAGGCCGTCTATGATGCAGGTTAGTTTATAACTACAACGCCAGATGGTTCTTTTGTCGCGTGGCCAAAATCGGAACTACCCCGCCATCTTGTTTTGTTAATACAATTTCTATGATTTGGAGATACGACGACGACGATACGACGATTAGACGATTTAAGAGGTAGTGAGAAATTTCTATACAAGCTTAGGCATGTATAGAAATTTCTCACTAGCTCGTAACATTCAAATATTCATTCAATAATTCATAATAAGCCTATAGTGTTCCCACTCAATAATGATTACATGTTTATTATTCTCCTAAATCTTTCATGAACTAATCATATAATTAAAAGATTTTACTTGTTACGCAAAATATGGACAATAAACCTACTATTAAAGATATTTAGCATAATCAGTCTATAGTGTTCGCACTGCTGGGACACAGGCCTCCTCTCTTTGAGAGGGAATGGGCTGTAATCTACCACGCGGGCCCAGTGCGGGTTGGTAGATGTCGCATGTCTTCGAATTTTCGGTTCCAGGACATGCCGGTTTCCTCACGATGTCTTCCTTCACCGTTTTGAGAGCAGTGGTGAAGAAATTATTTACAACATCAATCATCATCAGAAATTATTTAGAACATCATGCGCGCATATTACGGGTCTACATAGGGGCAAACTAACCTCAGTTACAAATACATACAAACATATACATCACGTCTGTTTCCCAAAGCGGTATGCAGTGTAGATCTCAATTAACAACATATCACTTTTGCTTAATAATAAATAATGCATGTACCTACATAATCATAAATAAATCTGGTTGTTGTTGTTTTATTTCAATATGTTATGTGTCCCTGTTTAATCAGTGCGTATAATATGTATGTGTAGGGGGTGATTTTCCTTGCCAAATCTTTTGTTTACCTTGTTGAACTTTGTATACCCATTGATGTAGGAGTTTACTTATACGATTTTATTTTCAGAATTGTAACGATATGAAAACTTCCTGAAAGTTTTTCATACGAAATACTGATATTCAGCTATTCAGAATTACATATTACTAGGTACAATGCAGGGTTTATACATTGTTAGGGCAGTCGCACATACTTTATTTGGCCATTTACTTTATTAAAAATCAACGTTTAGAGAAGTATTGAGGTACAAACATACATATTCATATCAATGAATACTGTATATGTCAGCTTACGCAAATATCTTTAAAAGTAGGTTTACTGTCCACATTTTTCGTAAAACGGAACATCAAAGTTATGTTCTTCTTGTCCTTGTTCTCATGGAAAATCGAGTAAATATCTTTTAATTATTTGATTAGTTCACAAAAGTTCTAGGAAATAATAAACACGTAATAATTATTCAATGAATATTTGAATGTTACGAGCTAGTGAGAAATTTCTATACATGCTTAGGGCAATCGCCCAAACTTTATTTAGCCATGTCCTTTATAAAAATATTTACCAACACTGCCTCCTGTCAATATCGTTCAGGCACCAAACGTTAACGTGGCCCATTTAGTCTAAAAAGTACTAGCGACTCGATAAGAAGAAGCGGAAATAACTTTTAGCTTCAGGAATAGTATATTTTTGCAGGCTAAAAAGCCTGTCACTTTTTGGTCCATAAACTATGTCTATGCAAAATATCACATCGATCCATTGTTCCGTTGCCGCGTGAAAGAAGGACTAGCAAAAGAATCAGCAAATACAGTTTCGTATTGATAATACATAAGTTAATATACAAAAGAAAGTAGGCTTGACTTAAATGGTACGGATGCCGGTACAATTACAGACATATGAGACATTTAAGGCATCACTTACCATCAGGGTCCTATTTAATATATCATTTTTTTTTTGGGTGGGTAATCATCAATTGACCTCTCCCACTTTGGGCGGAGCGGAAGGGCGTGTCAGACTCTTGCTGACTAAAACCCACCCGTGTTGCTTCAGTTGCCTGTGCGCCAGGGCCACGGTAACTCTTTCGAACAATCCGCGACCCCGGCAGGTATCGGCCCTATCGGACCCCGTCAATGATGCTGACATCTCTATGAGGCGCGCGTTGAACACGATGCGCCGTCGACCCGGGCCTGGTCCTTACCGGACGGCGAGCTGCCCATTGCTCGCCGTCCGGAAGCCTACGCCTACGGTGGCCGGGAGTCGGCTATCGACTCCCGACGCCCAGTGTCTCCTCCTGTGGCGACTAGGGGCGTGAGGGCGCAATGATTGCCTCTCCCTCACGCGCTCCTCCTCCTGGTTCGCAGAAGGAGGTGACTGCTTCCCATTCCCTCTCGCTCCATACCATGGCCTGAACCAGGGCCAGACGCGAGAGATTGCCGCCGCCGATCGCCGCCACGAGCTCTGCCCAAGCCGGGCAGACCTCCGCCGTATGCTCCACCGTGTCCTCCGGTCGATCCACACAATGACAACACCCGGGCGTTTCCTCCCGCCTTATCCGAAAGAGGAACCTCCCGAAACTATTTAATATATCTGAGAATGCAATATATTCAGCACCTGTCTTGATGATATGACAATTGTGTTATTTTTTTTGACAAATATTTAATATATCTGGCAATGCAATATATTTGTCAAAAAAATAACAAAATTGTCATATCATCAAAACCGATGCTGATAAAGTACCGCGTAGTAGCCGCGCGCAGTCGCCAGTCGGTTTTATTAAATAGGCTGCAAGTTGTCCGTCGTCGGCTTGGCATCCAAGAAAAAAGTGAACTTAATTATTTATTTGTTCATTACATAATGACTAACAAATTTCTGTATAGCGATTGAAAAACAATACCTTATACCATTAATATGCAAAGTTCTACGATAAAAACAGGAAGTAGTCAATATCACCGTTTTATATGCAGTTGTTTGTTGCGCTTTCTTGATCCCAACAAAATCAGTAGGAATTGGTTATGTGTGGGCATTTTGGGGGCTGTATTTGTAACTTATACCGTTATACGTTCAAAAGGAGCTATATTCTATCATTCAAATGAAACTGATTTTTTGCCTAATTTGAATGTTATAGAATATAGGGATTCTTATGTTAACATTAATAAAAATAACACGCTTTCTGCACCAGCGGTTTAGGCTGTGCGTTGTCAGTCTGTGAATTCAAGATGTTTACTTCTGGTATTTAATCAACTATTTAACATACCTCTTGGTATGTGTCTACCTATAGGTACTCACACTTCCGTGTTTCGTTTACGTAACATTTTGTTTCTAACCAAAATTTAAATATTTATTTTCCCTAATCGCCATCCTATGCTTGCAAAAAGAATTACCTACGATTTTTTCTAGGTGTCAATCCAGAAGAACTTTCCGGTAAGAAGGTTGGCGTGTATATCGGCACTTGTTTCTCTGAAGCTGAAAAGACTTGCTTCTATGAAGCCGCTTCTAGAAATGGTTTCGGTATCGCTGGGTAAGTCAAGATTTAAAATTATTAAAATGAAGTTTATTTCTATATTTGTTTAGGGCAATTAGTGTCGATTATGAAAAAAGTCGTCCTTTATCAACCACGAAAAATTTGATTACCAATCATAAAGCTATGCGTTACGATTACTGATACGCGCTGCGGTTGCTTGTATGGTGACACGCTACGGTTATTTTTACTGTTAAAACTGAAGCTCCGTAGCAACAGCTGGAATCAGGTCAAGCATCATTTATAACCCCTTTTACAACTACTAAGCAACGATTCAGATTCCGCTAATAAGCCCCAAGATACAGACTAACTGCCTGGTTTGGGGCTACTGGAAAATAATATATTGTAACCTAGCTATAGGGTAGTATTTTAAGCTACTCATGTCGTCTCACCTTGCTGATAACCTGTGAACCTGCTTGCTGTATTACCTGGACAGTAAAATATTTTCTATTTGTAATATAGCTTAGTTCAGTAATACCTTCACCAAACACAAATAAATCCATAAATTTAATGTAAACCATTTTTGTTTTGTTAATCAGATGCAGCAAAACTATGTTCGCTAACCGCATTTCCTACTGGCTGAACGCGAAGGGTCCTTCAATGTCGATTGACCTGGCGTGTTGCAGTTCCACTGCGGCGCTGGAGCAGGCATACCTTGCTATAAGTCGAGGTGAATGCGAGGCAGCCATCGTTGGAGGCGCCTACCTGTGTCTGCACCCACAGTCGGCCGTACACTACGGAAGGTACTATCAGAAAAAAAACCTACATATACGTATTTATTATTTATCAATTAAATACTTTATTATACACCACGTATCACAAAATAGGACAAACATTTATAATAATACTGTCTTATCCTACAAAGTAATCTTTTACAGACATATTTTGAATGGGCTGAAAGAAATTCAAATTTAGAGGTGGTCACCTTAAATAACTGTAGCACTAATGCTATAACTATTCACAATAATTGTAGGAAGGAGGATCCATGTGTCACTTTGGTAAATTCTTGTCGTAATGTGGGATCCACAAGTAGTAGGATCTCATTGCCTGGTGATGGCATGGGAGTTACGGGTTCACTCTGTTCTAGCAAAACGTGCAACTGGTAAAAAAAACGCTAATTATCTGTGGTGACTTCAATATTAATACATACATACATACATAAACTCACGCCTTCTTCCCATGGGGGTAGGCAGAAACTACAGAACGCCACCTGCTACGATCCATACATACTCCTTTTGCCTCGTTTACGTTCATACATCTGGTCATACACGCACGCCGGTTGTAAGTACTACGCACCTGACCTTTCTGAAGAACATCACCAATAAGGTCACTATATGTCTTCCTAGGGCATCCCCTCCCGGCGTTTCCACTCACATCTGCCTTGTAAATACCTTTTGTTAATCGCCCTTCATTCATCCTCTCAACATGACCAAACCATCTTAGCATACTCTTTTCAATTTTTGTCACTACATCTTCTTTTAAACCGCACCGTTGCCTTATCACATCATTCTTCAGTCTATCATTCATAGTCACACCACACATTCTTCGCAAGGAACGCATTTCCACAGCATTTATTCTATTTTCATGCTTCTTTTGCCACACCCAACACTCACTTCTATACATAAGCGTAGGCACCACCACACCATTGTGAACAGCCAGACGTGCTTTTTTGGACATCAGCTGGTTGATTACAATTGCATGTATAGCACCATTCACTTTATTTCCCGCATTTACCCTTCTTTCCACATCTCCATCAATCTTTCCATCCCTTGTAAATAGATCCTCAAATATACGAACTCGGTTACTTGCTCCACACACTTATCATTTAATTTCACATTACATACCGATACATCCTTTTCACTTTCAAACACCATGACCTTCGTCTTATTCACATTTATATTCATCCCTTTCATTTTATTGATTCATCCATCATAGTCACCATGTCTCGCAACCCTTCCGCTGACGATGCAAGTAGAACTTGATCATCTGCGCAGAGAAGGCATTTGACAGGCAACTCATTCATCGTCAATCCATACTCACCCTCTTGTTGTTGTTCATGTACAAGTTGAACAGCCATGGTGACGCTACACAACCTTGTCTAACACCCCTCGAGATGCAGAACCAGTTCGTGTATGCCCCATTTATCCTAACACAAGCACTGGAATCCTTGTATAAAGATTTCAGTGCCCGTACTAAGCGCCAGTCCACACCGTACAAGGATAGTGTCGACCACAGTTCTTCCCTCCACACACTGTCATAGGCCTTCTCCAAGTCCACGAAAGTACAGTAGACTTTCTTGTGCTTTGCCAGATGTTTTTCGGCTATGCACCTTAGGGAGAAGATCTGATCCATACATCCCATTCCCTCTCTAAATCCTGCCTGCACATCCCATATTTGCTCACCTGTCAATATTTATATCTTAGAAAAATAGTTCAAATTTAATAGCAGTCGATTATTAAGTCTCTTTAAATCATTCAATTTGTAAAATGTGTTTTCAGAACCAACCCACATAGCTATAAATTCTGCTACTTAATGTTTTTTGTTGCTGCCACTACTTAGATAAAGCCATTGTACTCGTAAATTTATTTATTATTTATTTATTAAAACTTCTCGCACACAATAGTATACAAAGGCGGACTTAATGCCTTAGGCATTCTCTACCAGTCAACCAAGGGTAGTGAAGAGATAAGATGGCAGGTGCTCTGTATAACAGACGTTACTAGTAATAATAAAAAAATATTAAACAGATAACAAGTACCTAAACAGCATATAAACTTATAATACATATACATACATATTTACTATAATATATATCTACATTATACATATACTATACAGGGTGGAATTTTGTAATGCCACCTGGAGGGAAAGTACTCTTAATACTGCAGATAGAAAATTTTACTCAAAGGAAACATTCCTTTATTTTTGAATAGAAAGCAAACTGCATTCAAATATTTTCGAAAATTCTCTTCTCCCACACCCGGGAATCGAACCGGCTAAAATCTGAAAAAATTATACCCTGTACTTTTATTGCATCGATCGTTAGGGTCAATTATAAGGATGAAATCTCTCTAACAAACATGATAAATTAAATGAAAGGAAAACCAGGAAATCTGAAGTTACAAATTCAATGAGTCAAGTTAAACTCTTTAACTAACATCCATCTTTTGTAATGCAGACTCCTTTGCGACATACTCGTAGCTGCGTGTATGAGGTAGTTTAAATATGGAATGTTAGATTAAAATTTGAAAATTAGATTGTCATAGTTGTTATTCACATTTGATTGTTTTTACAATTCATTTCACATTTTGTCTCACGGTGAAAATGGCTTATCAAGAACAGTTTAATTTAATGGAAGCTTATTTTTTAAATAACAAAAACGTGAATCTAGCTCTGCGGTGGTATGGAGAGAGATATCAAGACCGACAGGCACCAACTCGGTTCGTATTGAAAAGAATGGTAGAAAATTTAAAGAATACGGGTGGTTTCAAGAAGAGATGGCAAACTATTCAGCAAAACTATTTCGATTTTGAACTAGATGTTTTAACATACTTTGAATCATTTCCAAAGGCTTCATGTAGAGATGCTGCCAATGAATTAGGAACAACCCACACTCGCATACTTAAAGTGCTGAAAAAGTATAAGTATAAATGCTATCGTGAAGGTCGGTTGGTGCAAAAATTGCATATTGGGGATCGTGACAGACGATTACAATTTTGTGAAAACATGCTTGGAGAAATTGACCGAAACCCTAATTTTTTGAGTAACATTGTATGGTCTGACGAAACCAACTTCAGCAATAATGGCATGTACAATCGCCGCAATAACCATTATTGGTCTCGAGTGAATCCTGTTCGTGTTCATGAAACTAACAATCAAGTAAGATTTTCTTTCAACGTTTGGTGCGGAATTATGAGAAATAATGTAGTGTTAGTCCACGTGTACGAAGGTCATTTAAACACTGTCAAGTATATTGAAATACTGGATCTCTTAAGAAACGAGTTAAATGGTTTCCCCGAGGAAGAGCGAAACCAAATAATTCTACAGCAAGATGGTGCTCCAGCACATAATAGCAGAATCACTACTGCCTACATTAATAACCATTTTAATACCTGGATTGGTACAAACGGCACAATCAGATGGCCTGCGAGATCGCCAGATCTCACCCCATTAGATTTTTTTTTGTGGGGATATGTAAAAAATCAAATTTACATGAAATCTTATGCGAATGACAACGAGTTGAGAGTTGAAGTTCAGAATACGATTTATAATATTCACCACAACACTTTATTAAAGGTTACTAGAAATGAATTCGTTAAAAGAATAAATTTGTGTATCCAAGAGAATGGAGCCCATTTCGAGCAACTAATTAGTTAGTTTACCATTTTTTGTAAATAATTAAATTAATTTAAGATTTCCTGGTTTTCATTTAATTTATCATGTTTGTTAGAGAGATTTCATCCTTATAATTGACCCTAACGATCGATGCAATAAAAGTACAGGGTATAATTTTTTCAGATTTTGGCCGGTTCGATTCCCGGGTGTGGGAGAAGAGAATTTTCGAAAATCTTTGAATGCAGTTTGCTTTCTATTCAAAAATAAAGGAATGTTTCCTTTGAGCAAAACTTTCTATCTGCAGTATTAAGAGTACTTTCCCTCCAGGTGGCATTACAAAATTCCACCCTGTATATATACACAAAAAGGGAAGGAGGTAATTGAGATGACTCTACGCTATTTATTTTGAAAAAAACTCTGCAATTTCCGCTTAAATGCATACCGACTGGTAGCCGTCCTGATTTTAAGAGGAAGCGCATTCCAGAGAAGAATGGACTGAATATGAAAGGAAGAATGAACAAAATCAGAAGTATGAGAAGGACAGAGAAGGAGAAGATTGTTGGAAGAACGCAGATTCGTAGCGTGTGAAGAACATAGATATTGAAAGTGAGACATTAGATAAGAGGGAGGGGTGGGAGAGTTGAGAAACGAGAAAAGCGTGGTCAAAGCGCGCAAACTTCTCCTTTGGCGGATGGACATCCATTTGAGCTCAGTCCTGTTACTCGACACATGGTCATATTTCCTGAGAAATTAACCTTCCTTCCTTCCTAACTTTCCTTTTTTTCCTGAAATTATCTCCCTTCTGATTACAGCGCTCAAACCTTTGCTTTCAAGTCCAATATACCATTACAAAAAATCATATACAATCTAGACAAATAACACCCCGCAATCTAAATAGATTTAATATTAACTTAATTAGTAATTTAAGAATACCGGTCATTTAATATAAATAATGTAAATTAAGTTTATGAGGAATGCTTTTCGGTAGTGCGCACCGAATTCAATATTACTCTAAAAAAGAAAACAAAAACTATTTGCCCAAATTTATTGTTCCGTGACTGAGCAACTAAGGGTATTAGGAAAAGTAGGGAAAATTGTTTGAGCTGTATGGCCTTAAGCCTTATATTAACTCTGAAACTTTTCATAAATACGTTGCTACTTACTCTAAAACTTAAAAAAATACCTGCAACGTAGCTAAAGCCTTGTACATTAGCAACAGGATCAAATCAGCCGATAATAAAATAAAGACGGTTTGGAAAATTACCAATGATGAAATTAACAGTAATAAAGTACATAATACTGATTTCACACTAGAGACTTCACGTGTACATTCACGTTCCAATAAACACTAACAAAGAAGTTGCCCAAGAATTTGTAAATTTCCTTACCAGTATCCCACTTAAGACTACTGAAACCTTAATCTCCTCACCCTAGCGTTCTATTGACTTATTACGAGAAAACGTTTCATCTTACCCGATTGAATTTAAATTCAAGCATATAAACTCCTTTAATAGTAATAAAAGCTTTCAAGCAAATCAAGATCAAACTAATTGAAGATATATGGGGAATGTCTATCAAAGTTTGTACCTCCATTATTGAGACTGTAACGCCGTACTTGGCCTTAATTTGTTAACAGTAAAATACAGTAAGGTTATACCACTTTTCAAATCTGGGGACAGCAAAGACACCAACAATTGACCTGACCGACCTGACCTGACCGTAACCGACCTAGACCGACGTTACGGATGGACGGACGGACGTTAGACCTGTATCCGTGTTGCTGGTATTCAGCAAAGTGTTCGAAAAGGTAGCAAATGCTCAATCATTTTAACACCAATAAAATCTTACATGACAGTATGATAATAATATGATGTAGAACAGTATGGTTTCACCAAGGGACGTTGTACGACTGACGCCGGTGTCACCTTATTAAAACACATATTTACGGCGTAGGAAACGGCCCAGTGCGCCGTAGGAATCTTTTGTGACCTCTCCAATGCATTTGATTGCGCCGACCACGAAACTTTAATCTTGAAACTTGAGCATTACGGACTTGGAAAATTTTCAGTTTAGTAAAATCTTATTTAAATGATAAACAACAGCAAGTTCAAATAAATGGTGTCAATGCACTCGGTTTAAAGGTAAAAATGGGTATACCACAGGCTCAAAGGAAAGGACCCAATAACGGGTCCTTTCCTCTTTTTAGTACATAATAATACCTACCTAGTCTACCCCATTTGTTAAAAACCCAAGCAAAAATGGTGTCATTTGCTAACGATACTTACCTACTTCTTTAATTTTTTTAATTGATAGACTTGCATCAAATTTTGACGACGATATAAATAACGCCCTACTGCAGATCCAAAATTGGTTCACTGCTAATAATTTAATATTCAATGGGAAAAAAACTAAGTTTAAAGATTTTCTTTACCAATTGTCAAAAGTGCTAATTGTGAGATAGTGTTGAATCAAGAGAAACTAGAATTTCGTCGATAAAACTGTTTTTCTAGTGATCACGCTCAACTCAAGGCTTCAATGGGGTCCTCACGTAACATCTCTTGCAGGTTGGATAAGTTCAACAGCATATGCTGTGAGAAAAAAACCCGTCAATTTACTGATGTAGGTACCGTGAGGCTAGTCTATTTTAGTTACTTTCATAGTCTTATGTCGTACGGTATTTTACTATGGGGACGGGCTGCAGACGTCAAGTCTATTTTTGTTCTGCAGAAAAGAGCCATCAGACCCATATATGGTTGCCGTAGGCGCAACTCTAAGGGAACTGTTTAAAGATATTAACATTATGACGATACCTTGTCAATATATCTATGAAAACATCATGTACGTAAGGAAAAATCTACTTTTTTATGTAAAAGAGGTGAAAGACACGATTATATCACTAGAAATAGGGACTAATTAGTTCGACCAGGTTTCAGGCTGGCTAAAGTAGACTCATATTTCATGGGGTACTGTTTAAAATGGTACAATAAAATACCTCCCCACATACTTTAACTGAATGAAACGAAATTTAAATCTTGTGTAAAACACACACTATGCAGCCAAGCATATTATAAGTTGGGGGTTTACATCACCACTATATAACTTAAGGATTGAAATGTTTAATAGTCTATTGTACCTGCATAACACAGCGTATGAATACGCCTATTTATTAGACTCAACGCTGACTTATCATACGATTACTCAATATTCCTGGGTCGGGCAAAGTCTTATCGGGTTTTTCCTTCTGGAATTTCTCGGTAGCAGCCCGGAGTCTGGATTTGTGCCCGGTTGATGGCAATAGGCTCGCCCCCTATTACATGGGACTTAAACATAACTGGCGAAATGTGGGTGTGCTATAGGTACACCTCTGCCTAACCCTTCGGGGAATACAAGCGTGATGTTATGTTATGTTATGTGAGTGGATAAAAGACTCATACTCATCTGTCATTGCTTCTTTCCACTGAGCTGCATCTGGACCATTCAGTGCCTCCTGCACTGTCTCTGGTTCTTCATCATGACTGCTTAATCTATTGTACAAGCTTTGCGGACTCATTCAACATCATTGAATCTTCACAGTCTGATGACGCCAGCGCATCTTCTAATGATGATTCTCCTACAATGTAAGTTGAATCGAAAGTACCATTTTCATTAGAACTATCCCCGCTCTCAGAGTCACCCACTGTGATAATACTCGTCGCTCTTGTATGCCTCTTTGTTATAAGATCATCAGATTGTGTAAGACTCACAGTGGATGTCTCAGAGTGCTCAGGAGACTCATTAGTTCCCAATATCTCTTGGGAATCAGACTGTATATTAGCCTCTGCATTTTGCCCAACCCTTGAACTAATGAGATTTAATGAGCTCATTCTTTTATAAATATCATCATCTGACCTATCTGCTAAGTCTGCTATGAATCTATTTTCTAAGAATTTGACATCTATTGCCTTGATTCAATTAAATGACTCATATGATTCTGAGAGCGCATTAGATCATTTAACTGTTTAGTCTGGCTATGATACCAAAAATGCAATACACTGAGCAGCTCCTCCGCTATACTCGTCAATTTACTCCAAAGCACGTCATAAGAAACGAGATCGAAGTCTTGGAGAGGTCAAGGAAGCAGGCGTACACTCTTACGTACTTATACTTACGTACGTCTTACGGTCAGTATAGTATTTGACAATATGCTTGACACTTACGATATGGTTCTCCATTTTTAGGGTTCCGTAGTTCTGACAAGGAACCCTTATAGTTTCGTCATGTCCATCTGTTTGTCCGAGGATTTACTAAGAGACTGTTAGTACTAGAAATTTGTAATTTTGTAGGAGTGTGTATATCAATTACGGTGACAGACTGGTAAAATAAAATTCAGGAAAATATTTTTTTTTAGGGCCCGCTTACATGTGAAGTGGGGATGAATATTTTTTTCGTCATCTTCTTCATCGTGTTGGGTACGAGTATATTAAAATGACTTAGGGGTTGCTAAAATTAATTTTCGATTTAATACTCCATTTAAGAAATATTAAACTTTAAAGTGCAAATTTTTGTTCCAGTAGGGCGTCCCCCCCTATAAAAGCTAAACTGCTAGCTTAAAAAATCTGGAAAAATTCACGATGATAGTGCATTTCACGAACTTTAAAGAAAAATTATAGCGGTTAAGATAACTTTATTAGTTTAGCAGTAATAGTCGTTGAACTTGGGTGTTGGATAATTTTGTACCAAATACAAAATGCTTAGCATTAATCCTTAAAAGTGACTAAGATGAAGTAGTTGCTTGTTTATAAAGGGTAAAGACTTGCATTGAAAAACAAAATATGAAATAAAAAAACGAAAACAACCATAATAAATTATCATAAGTTTCACAATACTGCCGCTAGATGGCGCTGTGCCAACGGGTTACGTTTTCATTATATTCTGATTAAAGAACAACAGAATCGTACTATATTGTGATAACGGGCTAATACGGAACCCTACACTGTGCGTGGCCCGACACGCACTTGGCTGGTTTTTATTTATGATGGCGGATGCAATGTTTTGATGAAAAATCGACATGGGTGTCAATTTTGGGGGTTTTGGTAGAATGATCTAATATAATATTATAGATAATATTTTACGTCAATTTTTTTTTAATATAAATCGAAAAGGTTGTATCGCAAGGTTGCTTTTAAATTTTTGGAGTGAAGTTAGTAATTAACTCTCAAAAACTTCGAAAATTTTAAGATGTCGTTCATTTAGAATGGTTGACAGATACTAGCGTTAAAAAAAACAGCCTTTATACAAAATTTTATGTTTTTTCTCACTTTTGTGTATATTAAAAATTCTGAACCTGCGCCCCATTCTCAAAGGTCGTTTCGCGCGTCACACTTTTTAACTTAGTTTTCTTAAGGAAATTAATATCCTATTTATTTTAAAACGATCATAACGATGGTCTACAGTTATCGGTCGGTTACATTTGTGTAACGTCGTGCTCCAAAAATGGTAGGAAAAAATATTTACAGTATTTTATTGTCAGCCCTCAGAGCGCGAGTTCTACTCGCACTTGTCCGGTTATTTTTTATGGCTTGATCATTTTTTGTACCGACGAATTTTACATAATTCCAAAAATAATGATGATTATGCTTATAATACTTAGTTATTATTGCCAATTGGAATATAGTAATGTTACTACTAACTTTACCCAAAAATGCTAGTAAAATTAAAAAAAAATTAATAATAATAATGTATAAAATCGAGTGGACGGCGGTTTCAATATGTGCGTCCGCTTTTTGTGTTGCGAATCAGATACCTAAACTTGAGTGATTCAAAAATGGGATGGCGTCCTTAATTTAATATTTGAATTGTTTTTGTCTTTTCATTACGGACGCTTTTAACGTTCTGGATGTTCTCACATGCATAATTCCAACATGAATGATACAACCAATATTTTGTAACCATATTTTGATTTAAAACAGTGCCCGTGGAGTTTCTAGCCCATTCTTCTAAACAATTAAAAATAAATAAAAAAAAGGGAGAAGAAGAGACAATAATGCAGGTAGCCAGTGGTGTTCCATTTACATACACAAAAAATACATACATACATAAAACATATACTTATCTACATATTATATATACAATAATAAACATGAAATAAGAGCAAGGAAACTAAATGTAATGACAATGTTTAAGGGAAGAGGAAGTGTTTTTTAACCAGAATTTTAAAAGTGGATGCACGCCTTTTAAAGTACAAAAGAGGGTACAATAATTATTAACTCTGGTTACAGGCTCTTGAACCTTTGTCAGGATGGTAAAACTAAATCATTTGATGAACATGCTGATGGATGTGCTAAATCTGAAGCTATCAACGTTTTGTTCTTGCAAAAAGTGAAAAACGCTTTAAGGTATATATATATTTCGAGGTTGATTTGGATCATATAAAGTTTATTTTTAGCCATACGACAAACAAAAATGTTTATAACAAATTGCATTGCAGGATCTATGCTGATGTATTGCACGTTAAATCTGAGTTTACGTGTATATTGCATGGAGAAACGGGCCCTCAATTCGGATTCCTCAGAGACTTCAGTAAAACAGTAAGCTTCATTAAGAACTTCTACCAGGAAGCAAGAATCCCGGCTCAGGCCATCGAATATGTAGAAGCATGTGGCTGCGGTAAGAACTTACACATAAATTAAATATAAGTAGCAAAAAAATTACTCTCCTGGATCACACACCATTGATTCAAAGTAAGAAAAGGAAGTTATGTTAAATTAGACCATTAGAAGAACATAACATTTTTCACATCAGTAAATGATCAAAGAATAATAGGACAGCTGGATTTAATTCAGCGCCTTCGTAACGTGCATTCAAAAAAACACATAATAAATTATTTTAGACTAATTTAAAAACAGACCTAAATAATAACTGCATTAATTAATTCGACAGGTGTACGAGCGGCTGATAAGGTGGAGTTGGAAGCTATAGAAGAGGTGTTCTGTAATGACAAACGAGATCCTCTCCTGGTGGGCAGTGTTATGTCTAACATTGGTTACAATGAAGCTGCGTCTGGTATCACTGCTATAACAAAGGTAAGCCTCGCCTCGGAAGAATATTTTATTCTTGGGTAACAAGCTCTTTGTGTTCAGAATTCAAGTATTCCGAAACACTTTAAAATGTACTAAATTACAATAAACGCTGCTTTTTTATTACACCTCTACACTAAGTTATGAACTGTTCACCATGATGTTACTTTTAAATAGTTGTTTTTACAAAGAAAATTATACAGAGAGAAATAAAAATTGGTTTATTGCAATACAGAAACAGGTGCTTAAAAAAAGATAAGTCGATAGTTGTAATGAATTAATAAAAGTGACAGCACTATGTTCATCTCTCTCGCAGGTATTACTTGGCTACCACACTGGTCACATAGCTGCCAACATGCACTGCGATAATCCACGACAGGACGTGGTAGCTCTGCGCGAGGGGCGCATGCGCGTTGTCACCGAGCACCAGAGCTTCGGCCGATCTTACGTCGCCGTCAACGGCATGTCCGTCACTGGTGTCAATTCACACGTGCTGCTGCATGGACACTATAAACCCAAGGTAAAAACATTACCTACCCTCACCATCCATCTGGCCTTTTCCCAATTTATTTGTAGGCCACGCAACGTTTCTTCCGCCTTTCATACCTACATTTCTAATAAACGTCATATCAGCAGTCACACCTTTTCTAGCCAAATCCCCCTTTCACACAATACACTCAAATTTTCTTAGTTTTCTTCTATTCTTATAGTCATGCATATTACTATTCAATTCTTTAGCATGTGCACCGTGGCGTTGCTTTAAATAAATTACTGGAAAAAAAGATAACTTTTTCGTAACCACAATGACTTTGCCTTTCAGGACCCCAACAGCTACAAGTCGAGCATTGCTCACCTAGTCACTATTTCGGCAAGGCATGAAGCAGCGGTTACTCATTGTCTTAGCGACTTGAAAGCCTTGACTTGAGACTGTTGCACAACATACACCAGGCGAATATTGCAGGACATTTGGGCAGAGGATTTGTCATTCTAAGTAAACATATACTTACTTTTATTTATCTATTTGAATTCACATCTATATTGAGTATTAGCTAGTTTTGCCCAGCTTAAATGGAAATGACAGAAGTGCTATGGTCAAAAACAGCTGCGAAAAAGAGCAGGAATCGACAGCACGAGCCAAAAAGAGATGGCAAATCGACCTTGACTGATTTTTAAAAACAGGCCAGAGACGGCAATAAATATAGCAGGGAAGGCAGTGGGACACTAAAACATAAAATAACACTAAAATTTTACAAACTACACTCGAGAGCAATGAATCCGGGTCACTTAAAGAATCCTAAAAATCTCGGAAACTAAAAATGCTAGGTTAATGCAATAAATTGTATTTAATAGACAATGTAATACTCCTTAAATGAAGGTATTAAAACTTCTTAGTTATTGTAAAGTTATATCATAAAAAAATCAAATTTGAAAAAGGGCCACTTTCGAAGATGGAACTACGAAATTACAGCATTTGGTTTTGCTTTTGTTTGTAATCTGTCATTTATGTGGGTACATAAACCATGTTGATAGTGCTCTATATTCATTATTCAAGCTGAAATTATGTCGCTTACGCCTGAAGAATGCACCAGAATACTTACAATGCTGGAAACCGGCCGGAGTCAGCGCGATACAGCCAGGACTGTCGGTGTGTCGCTGTCAACAGTACAAAGAGTTCTCCGACGTTACGAAGAAACTGGTTCTAACCTACGCAGACCAGGAACGGGCAGAACCAGGTGTACCACAGCACGAGAAGACCGATACTTGGTGAACACCATGCTTCGAAATCGCTTTCTCACAGGAACTGAACTCACAAATCAGTTTCGACGCCTCGGAGGAAGTAACCCAAGTGCATGGACAGTAAGACGTCGGCTTGCTGAATCTAACTTAAAACCCCTTAGACCTGCAAACGGCCCTAAACTGGAGCGTGGGCATCGTATTTCAAGACTAAGATATGCCCAGAGCCACGTAAATTGGAGTATTGAAGATTGGTCAAAAGTTATGTTCTCCGACGAATCAAAATTTATGCTCTACAAGCACGATGGAAGACACAGAGTGTATCGAAGACCAGGGGAAAGATTCAAGCAAGCATGCATCGAAGAAAAAGTAGCCTACGGTGGTGGGTCTGTACTTGTGTGGGCCGGAATTTCTTCTGAAAGTCGCACAGAGCTGGTGATCATAGAAAACGGCTCTTTAACTAGCGTAAGATATGTGGAAGAAATCCTCAATGATCACGTTGGTCCATTTATGGTCAATTTAGGTGAGGATGCTATATTTATGCATGACAATGCCCGACCTCATACAGGTAGGATTGTGAATGACTACCTTCAAGAGATGAACATTACTCGTATGGAGTGGCCAGCGCGCAGCCCGGATATCAACCCGATCGAGCATGCTTGGGACGAGCTAGGCAGATGCGTAAAACAACGAAACCCTCCCCCAATCACGCTTCGTGAGCTCAAAATTGCTCTCACAGAGGAATGGGAGAATATTCCCCAAAATCGTATAAGGAACTTGGTGTACAGCATGCCAAACCGCGTAAACGCAGTAATGGAAGCACGAGGAGGCAATACGAAGTATTAAAATTCAAGAAAATCGTAATAAAGTTCAAAAATTTCATGTTTCCTATTTTTGTTTTAAGGAGAGATCAGCAGTTTTTTTCTTTATGTAATTTTGTGTTAATAAAATGTATGGTGACTAATATTTTTTTTACTTTCATTTAAGGAGTATTACATTGTCTGTTAAATACAATTTATTGCATTAACCTATCATTTTTAGTTTCCGAGATTTTTAACATTCTTTAAGTGACCCGGATTCATTGCTCTCGAGTGTAGTCAATTAAACACACAATCTTGATACCATTTTTTTTTCTAGAGACGGACGATCTACAGAAGACCGCATGTCTATCTGAGAAGTCAGAGTACTTTGACGACGCCCGGCGACCGCTGTGGTTCGTGTACAGTGGGATGGGCTCGCAGTGGGCTGGTATGGGCGCGCAACTTATGCGCATACCGATCTTCGCTGCTGCTATACAACGGTACTCACATATCTTAAGTACTTTGAATCACAGTGGATATGAACTTGAAACATTCTAAATATGTATGTAAATTAATTGCAGCTGCCACAAAGTTTTAGAGCCAAAGGGACTCAACATTACTGATATAATAACGTCACCCGATGAGACCACCTTTGACAACATTTTACATTCGTTCGTCGGAATAGCCGCTGTACAAATCGGCCTGACTGACATTCTCAAAGAACTTGGACTTGTACCCGATGGAATCATTGGTAAGAAATAAATTCAAAGATTAGTTATATGATAAAAAAAAATTAAGGAGATGGCGGGACATACAGGACTCCTTTTAAATAGAGAAAATTGACTGTGAATTGAACTATGCAGGTTAGATACTGTAATTATAATATGACTATACAGGGTGGATTTTTGAGATGGGGCAGCAAGGGCAGCTACCTTAACCGTTTTAGCTACAGGAAAACGGTCTTAAGAGACTTTCCTTAAATTTTTGAGAAATTTTGATTTGCATTCACAGATTTTGAATAAAAAATGTACAGTCAGCAGGAAATGGGTAATTATCACAAAAACTTTTTTTTATGCCAATCGATCGTGTTTCATAATTATAATGATCAAAAACTGCTATAGGACCAACTGAGATTTGAGTACTAGAAAATTCAGAAATTGCAATTAACTTTTCCCATACATTTCGTAGGAAATGAGACAACAACTTACTTTTTTATTTTAAATAGACTAACCGCTATAATGAAGACTGGCCGAAAAAAAAACAATAATAAAATTAACTTCACATTTCGAACGAATATGCGTCATAATTTAATTTGCTTTGAAAACAGCATCGAGATAGTTTGTTGCCTGTTTGCTTAGGATTTCCGAAATTCTGTGACAAAAATGACCTCTGAAGATAAAGATGGCGCTCTGCCACACAACCGCCGCCAAACCCGTTCTAATTTGAACCGGCATTTCGGGAGGCATTGGATGGAATGGTCCTACCATAGCCACCTCGCAGTCTTGATCTCACGCCTCTTAACCGTCCTGACCTTTTGTCGCCCTGCATTGATAGACTCACATAAAATCATAATAATAAATAATGTCTGGACTTTAAAAGAGGCCACGACTTCTGAGTTTGTTTCAGCATTTTTTTCTCAAGGATCACTATGCCAGGAAATGCCGGCGCCATCTAGTTTTAAAATATTTACCAAAAAATTGACGTGTAATAGTGTCATAAATATCTTTCAGAATTAAAAATCATTTCATTTTATGAAATTACATGATTCCAACATCATTTCTCAAGAAATACCCTCTGATGTCAGTAGAGAAACAACTGGAAACAGAGATATTTAGACAAATTGATAAAGGAAACCCTAATAACAACAATGTCAAACAGGTCACAGTGTAGGAGAGCTAGGATGCGCGTACGCTGACGGTTGTTTGACGGCGGAGGAGATGATACTGTCAGCTTACAGTCGTGGCCGTGTATCACTGGAGACTAAATTCATCCGCGGATCCATGGCTGCCATAGGTCTTGGATATGAACAGGTAATTTAATTAGAGTCATTTGATCAGCTAGCTTTATAACAGCTACAAGCAACTCGAGTACAGTAGTTGTACACTCGAAGGATTAACATACACGAATCATCTATTGAACACTTCAAGCAGTAGGTATGTGTATTAATGGTGATATTATTTTTCAGATCTTACCATTGTGCCCACCTGAAATCCAAGTTGCTTGTCACAACGGGCCTGAATCTAGTACAATTTCGGGACCCGCTGAAGTCATGAAGGAGTTCGTCACAGAGTTGACTGCTAAGGGTGTTTTCGCTAAAGAAGTACCATGCTCCAACATCGCCTACCACTCGCGTTACATTGCTAATGCTGGTGAGTTCTTTACCCATATGAATGCTTAGTAACATCACGTTACGTTGTGGTATTTCATTTTATACTGATACTTAATTTTACGTTACAATTTGAAAGTGGTCCTTGCCATAATCCACGTGTTGTTTTTGTGCCGTAATTTTTTGAAATTAGTAATTACAACTTAAAATGCAGGACCTCAACTACTCAATTATTTATCGGATGTCATCAAGGATCCAAAACCAAGAACCGAACGTTGGCTTTCAACTTCTGTACCAGAAGAGAAGTGGGACAACCCGACTGCAAAGCTTTGTTCAGCTGAATATCACACCAACAACCTGCTGGTAAGTAGGTAGTTATGTTTCTGTGCAAGAAGCTACTCTATGAACATATTTCCGAACCAGGACTTTCCAGATTTCGAACCTTCCAGATTTCGGGCCTTTCAGACTCTCAGTCGTCCGGCCTATTAACGTTAGAGTATGCTCCGAAACCCTTGTGTTAAGAATGGCCCACGTGAACAAGTTCACACAAAATGTATGCCAGCAATCCTTTTCTACTTTCTGTTGAGACTCTGAGCCCGGGGATTGGAAGGCCTTTACCCTGATATTTGTTAAGATCTAAGAGTGTCAGGGATGAAACATAGCCGCAATTCAATTATTGGCCAAATATATAGAAAAGTGCCGGGTGACTCTTATAGACTGGATGCATTAAGAGTCTACGGAAAGTTCTTAATAATTTATTTTCGCAGAGCCCAGTGTTGTTTGAGGAGACGTCGAAGCTTATACCTAACAACGCTGTGTTGGTGGAGGTGGCTCCGCATGGACTACTTCAGGCCATCCTCAAGCAATCGTTGCCCAGCAACTGCAAGAATATCGCACTGACCAAGAGGAAGCATGCTGATAATACATTCTTGCTGCTCGAGGGTATCGGCAAGTAAGTAAAATGATAAGAACAATCAAAATAAAATTTCATCCCTCATATTATGACTCTTTCATACAATAACTAGCTTTTGCCCGTGGCTTAGCTCGCGAGGATGATTGTTTCATCAAATCAGAAAACTTCGCTAATGCATACTATTCATCTCTGCCCTTTCGGGGTTATGGGTATGATATGAATGATTATGCTAGTTCAAAACATTATTTTCAGGTTGTTTATGGAAGGTTACAATCCTAAAGTTCATGTTCTCTATCCGAAAGTTGAGTTACCAGTTTCTACGGGAACGCCATTCCTGTCGCATCTAGTACAATGGGCCCATGGTGAAAAATGGTAAGTACCTAGAACTTTATTATTGTTACTGTTCGCACATTATCGAGCATAATTATGCGTCAAGCTCATATTATCTGCTAATTTTGAGTCTTACTTTTTTCTGTTTCAGGCCATTGCCAGTGTATCTCACAGCCAATAGATTATCAGCTGCCTCCCTCGACTATAGCACCTCTGTGCTAGATACAGAACACGCTTACTTGCAAGGCCACTCTATGAGAGGTAACTTAAAGACCCTATTCGTACGCTGCTTTAATTTGTAGACCCAATATTTTAAACCAAGCACATAGTTAGACTCCGCTTACATGGGCACGCCACAATTGCGGTGGTAAGTTCCCTCTTTAAGGACTGGCTTGAGAGGTGCCATGGTGTTCTCACCTTCCGACTGACGCAGGTCCTCACCGGACATGGCTGTTTCGGGAGGTTTCTGTTTCGGATAAGGCGGGAGGAAACGCCCGGGTGTTACCATTGTGTGGATCGACCGGAGGACACGGTGGAGCATACGGCGGAGGTCTGTGCGGCTTGGGCAAGCACCGCCGTGTCCTCACGGGGGCGATCAGTGGCAGCGATCTCTCGCGTCTGACCTCAGTCTAGGCCATGGTACAGAGCGAGAGGGCATGGGAAGCCGTCACCTCCTTCTGCGAAGCAGTAATGCTCGCGAAGGAGGAGATGGAACACGTGAGGGTGAGGCAAGCCCTTAGTCACCACAGAAGAAGACCCGTGGGCTTCGGGAGTCGATAGTTGATTCCCGGCCACCGTAGGCGCGGGCTTGCGGACGGCGAGCAATGGATAGCTCGCTGTCTGGTAAGGACCAGATCCGGGTCGACAGTGCGTTGTGCTCCACGCGCGCCTCAAAGAGATGTCAGCACCATTGACGGGGTCTGATAGGGCTGATGTCTGCCGGGGTCGCGGATTGTTCGAAAGAGTTACCGTGGCCCTGGCGCACAGGCAACTGAAGGAGCTAGCTAGCTAGCTTTATAGTAACTTATTTATTTATTTCAAAATTGTTAATTTTGGTAATGCTCGTCTAGTGGCAACCACTGATATTTAAATATGTCTTATCTGCGGATAATGCAGTGGACTGCAACATTACTATTTAAAGTTTTGTTGACCTTATGTATTATATATGTTGTAGTTGTTTATTATCCCTTAATAAATAAAATAAAACACGGGAGGGTTTTAGTCAGTAAAAGTCTGACACGCCCTCCCGCTCCACCCAGAGCGGGAGAAGTTATTTGATGACATCCCATATTAAAAAAAAAACCGCTTTCAGCCAAAATTAGAATTATATGCGAAGCAGAGATAATTAAACCACGCACTGATCAATACCTACTGGTTTTTACTATATAGCGACATGTACACATATAGATATAATTTACATATATATACACAATTATACATAATATTTACAGTACTTACATATAAGTTATTATTTATATATCATATTTTGTGTCGGGACTTCGGCCGCTGTGGCTCAGTGGAAATGCACCATTCTATATAAAGTCCTATAATAATAATAATAATTATAAAATTCTTTAATCAAGTAACGTGACTCAATTTGTTAGTTAACTTAAGAGCTATGTTAGTTTATTTTGTTTACAATTTTATTTCATCCCATGGGAGATGGCACTACAGGGACTAATATAAATACAATCAATCCTGCTAGCGATCATTTTCAGGATATTGTTGGAGCTGGCCCGTACTCTAGGCTTCGGCTTCGGCCTTTGGCTTTCGGTGTCTTGTGCGTTGGTGGTGGCGGTATAGCTTTATATTCTATATACCTGTTTGGTTGTATGCCGCTAGCCGCAGGTGCGCGCGCATCGACCTCAGAGGATGAGACCTCATAGTTAAGACGACGTCGCCTTAACGATGAGTTCTGATCCTCTCTGCTTATTTATTGATTGGTCTCCTAATAATCACACTTAGATAGTAGATACTTACATGTTGAATAATACCAACGATCTTCATCTTTAGGACACAACGTATACCCGTTTGCCGCCACACTAGCTCTGGTGTGGGACACCTATGCAATGACGACGGGAATCCCAAAGAAACAAATGTCGGTGGAGTTCACTGACCTGCATCTTTATGCGCAACCGATAATACACGATCAACGTCAGATTCGTATTAACGTAGTTTTCCATAGAGGAACTGGGTGTTTTGAGGTAATAAATTTTCAGTTATAAAAAATCAAGATCTCCACGCTAGAGCATGTTTACACCAACAGCCATGAATTTAACAGCTAGCTTTGACGGTTTATTACCGTATCAGTCTATTATCCTTTAGGCCAGACTGACGAATAGTTCTCTATGTTCTCACATGATTTCGGTTTCGATTCTTCTTTTGTGTTCCTTGAAGCCAAGCACACATTACAACCTCAGCAGGCCACAGCGCAACGCATTTTCATACAAAATATTGCAGTGCGGTCCGCCTGCATTGTGCGTTGGACCATAGAAAAATGTTGCGTTGTAGTGTTGGAATGCTTACCTTATATTTGGTATATTTACTTTATAGGTTACTTAATATTTTAATACAGATTCTGAATGAAGGTTCCAAAGTCGCAACAGGCTTTATAAATACATTGGATGATGTTGAAGATACGAAACTAAGAAATTTAAAAGACATATCTGAAACTAAAGTGAGCATAGACCTCACTGCTGACGATATTTACCATTTATTCAGAGATAGAGATTACTCGTACAGGTAAGATTTAAGTAAGGAAAGAAATAAAAAAATGGTAGAGTAGCTTGCATAACCTGTTCCTTTTATGCTGAACGATATTAATTTCAGCGGTGAGTTCTTTAGCATTGAGGGTGCTAATAAATCCCTGACCGAAGCTTCGCTGGTGTGGCGTGACAACTGGGTCACGTTCATCGACGGCTTGCTGCAGCTGAACATGCTGCGACAACCACACGATGGAGTATCACTAGTCTCGCACATCAGGAGTATGAAGATCAACGTTAAAAATCATCAAGATGCTTTAGAAAATTCTTTCGCGTCGGATTACAAAGTTCTGTTGAAAGCAGTAGTATTAGACAATTCTGATATTACCAGGTGAAAATTATTCACTTTCTTATTGTATTACCACCGAAGGTACTCTGTCTGTCTATCAGTAAAATACATTACCTGTGTGTTCTTCGTTTTCAGGTGCGGAGGTGTTACAACAAGTAATGTTAAATTGGAACACATTCCTCCAGTAAGCAACAAAAACATGGCGTTAAAGGCGTTAAAATTCGTTTCTTATTTCCAATCGGACATAGATGTAAGTGCCCCTTTCAGTTATCAGGTTATGACCAATACAAATAAGACAGATATAAAAATACACTATAATTTCATGCAGGTGTCGTCATCACTTCAAGTTTTCCTACAAACAGTAGCGGAAAATGTGAACAAAACAAACATAAATGTTGTTGGGTTAATTAATCAGCCTGGAAAAGAATCTATTTTCTCGGAAATAAAGAATGCTTTTCGAAAAAAAATTGGAGTTAATATTAAATACGAAGAAATTAACTGCGAATCGGCGTTGAAGAAACAATACAACTTTCTAAAAGGTGCGGATCTTGTGCTGGTTCAAAACCTATCCACTGACGATAACGTAAGTTAATAATGTTTAAAACGTTTTATTTTCAATTTATATTCTATGTTGTATGTATGTGTGTGTATGTACATTATAATTTAAATAATTTGGCCACCCAACAGATTTACCAGCTGCTGCATCGTTTCCTACAGAGAGACCAGTTTGTGGCGAGCGAGGAAGTCCTCGCTTTTGGTCGTCGCGCGCGCCCCTCGTCAGTTTGCCGTTTGATTTCCGTCCACTCCATTGTTAGCAATGGCAACAATCAGCAGTCACACCTGCAGATGGTCCGATGGGGTGCGTCAGCGGCCCTACCTACAGCAACTGTTACAGTTCAAAGCAACTCTGATATCCTACTCCTCATTGCAACGCGCAATAACCTGTCTTTGGGACATCGGCTCCTGATCATTGCACCTTACCCTACACTGCCAGGTCTTAAGGAACTTGTAAGTGGCTGGCGTAGAGAAGCTAATCGTAACAAGATCCATCTAATCATGGTTGCTAAAGATAGTTTTTATGTCGACGATATGCCAGATATTGACCTGGCGTTCAACGTAGTGGACAATGTAAGTGGATCTGGTTGTATTGAAATACATATTATTAATATATCTTCACATTTTTAATGTAATAAGTCTCATTTATTCATCAGAGTAAGTGGGGAGGAGAGTACTACGTACCATTGGAAGACTCTACATCAGTGAGCAACAACATGTCCTTACAATGTAGCCAGTTTGGTGACTTGGATACGCTCACGTGGGTAGATGTGCCTGAGGCATCCGGATCTGGAGTCTCCGTGAAGGTATACCTGAATTTATTTTAATTACCTTGAATATGTTTAAATGCCAATTTATGACCACAGTAAAAATTATTTGTTACATTATTTTCATCAAAACACAAACTTCTATAATCTTTCAATCTCATCAGGTTCAATATGCTGGTATAAGTTATGATGATGTCAAAAAGGCCAGTGGGTCCTTATTAAACAAACAAAACATTAAAAATAGCTTTGGAATGGAATTCAGTGGAACCACAAACAGGTCAGTACCTTAATTTTTTCCAAAGTAAGGACTTATTTGATTTATTTATTTACACATTTATTTTAATAAGGTTCCTGATTTTTATTTTCAACTAGCACTTTGCCCACGACTTCATCCGCGTGGATTTTTAAGTTTTCTCTAAAAAAATTAACACGCCCTGCACCCTTCTTTGTAAGGTAGTTTACGAAAATGTATGTTTACGATCTTTACCTTTTATGTAATTTAAATAAGTATTCGGGCTAATTATTTAGTTTATAGATAAGTAGTTCAAAGGAATAAGAATTTTCAAATAAACTGGGTCCTCCGGTTTCACCACGACAGGGCTTATTTTTTAGCGTTGGTTCGTTTCCTTTGTATTGTACCTAAAGGTTATTATATAACTCAATTTCCAAGCTAATGGAATGAAGTAGTAAAATCCACCATGCTGGGTGGATACCCAGCATATAACCTTCCTCAAGAATTTGGCTGTCAAATGCAAAAAGAATTCTTCAAATCCGACTTGTAGTTCCAGAGACTATCGAGTTCATAAAAAAAAACTCGTTAGCTTTATTATATTAGTAAGTAATAGTTAAGTTAATAGATCAGTAGAATAAGATTTTTCAAATAGACAGTGTCTTCAAATAGACTGTCCTCCCTTTTTCACCACGGCAGGGCTTGTTTTAAAAAGAGCGTTTGGTACGCTTCTTTATGTATAACAGGGAACATCTTGTGCGTTCGTTGTGACCGTCTTTTGAGATGACTTGATCAATATTTATGAAACATTCAAAGATTGGCTATGACTCATGGGTTCACCCACCCACGAGTCATGGTCAATCTTTGCATGTTTGCATGTTTGCCCTAGAAAAATCAGTGATAGAATGTAGGTTCGGTCATCTTTCAATCTTTGTACTAGCTAGACATATTAGGTATCGCTATATCATTACCTACGACAATTTAATCAACACAGTTCACTGCAAACTTTCCATAACTAATGGTACTACTGTTTTATTATTATTTACTTATGAGATGCAATTCAACGGATAGTGATTTCGCCAGGTAGGGTGCCAGACTTTCGGCCGAATATTCGGCGCAAATTATTAGTTACCTAGTGGTGCGTGGCTGCAGCCCTCATTGGGATTGGGAGTGAGAGGTATTCGGTTGACTAAAAAGAAGTTATACTGTCACGGGATGTGGAAGGCTCTCTAAACCCGGGGATCTAAACTTTGCTACGAACGGCGTAGCAGATGGTATTACGCGTTGCTACACGCGTAGCTTTCAAATGTGGCAGTAGGCACGTTCTGTAGCTTTTTGCGCGATTTATAATTATTTTTTGCGCGAGTTTGCAGTACCTGTGTTGAGTATTTAAAAACAGTCTATATAATTTAAAATAATTAATACCTTTTGAAGTAAATAAATTCAAATATTTAATGTAACATTTCAAAAAATCCTAACTTCCTAATCCTAATTTTCTAACTATAATAATAATATACAATATTATTTAATTTTTTATTAAAAAGAACAACAAACAGTTACATTGGAAGAACTTACAACTAATAAAAAAAAACAATTTTATTAATAATATAACCCACAACGCCGTCCACAAAAAGACATAAACGTAAAAAAAAAAGATAATACGTGTAATCGCTATGAGTTTTAGTACGTGCAGTAATTACATAGTTGTCTAATGAGCATTAACAAAGTTAAAATTCAGATAAAGATAACATAATATAAAATTGAATATGACTTTTGTAAGTTTGATGATTTTCAGAAATGGGTTTTATTTAATAAAGAGGAGTGGGTGAGGCTTCAAAATCAACTCATTGGACAGTTAAAAATTTCAATATTTTCAAAAGTACTGAACCTTACAGCGGTCAGGTGAGCGCTGGCCAGAATTAGTGAGGCAAGAGTTCACTGCAAAAAGAGTACTGCGCGTATCTGTCTGCCTGTGATAGGTTACAGCGTAACTATGTATAATATTATATTTATTTATTTTAACATTTAAGTGCACCCATATATAAACAGACAAGAAGAAAGGAACAGAAAAATAGGTACAAAGGTGATGCTTATTTCTAAAGAAATCTCTTCCAGCATACCTACGATAGGAGAGTATATTACAGTGATGAAGACAACGTGTGTAAGAGGAAAACAAAATACATAAAAACTAAAATAATTTTCCAATTTAAATAAATGGGAAAGTAAGTTTGTTAATTACCTTTTCACGCCTAAACCACTTTTTTTTTCTTAACCGTTCATCATGAAATTTTGCATATACGTTGTCAGGGGTACAGAAAAGGACATATACCTGTCATCCAGAAAAAAAGTACTGTTCCCGACGGAAAGAACAATAACTTTTGACGGTCACAATTGCTTTAGGACGTTACATGGCGCTACGTGTCTTTCAAATCATGATTGAATTATATTATTAGAAACTTTAGTAGTGTGTTAGGTATTTTTTTAAATATAAGTAATACATTTTGTGAGTCTAGAGTGAACTCCAACACTGTTTGACTGACCACCATAAAAGTTGGCACATAGGTAACTATATGTCGTTATGTGTACTTTAACATTATTTATACCCATTTTCGAGTTACTTTATGCAAGCAATATCAAACTTTATCACCCTTTTCCATCCAGTTTTTTTTTTACAAATATAATTAAAATTAAAAAAATGTATTGTGTATGTATTGTGTGTGTGTGTGTGTATTGTTTAAAAAAAAATCAACTCCATAAGTTGATTTTTAAAACCCTTTTCCCCCATTAGGAGTTGATTTTTAAAAACCCTAATACACATACATACTTTTTATTTTTGTTTTTATTATAGTGCCGAGTTTCGAGTTAATCCGAAAGTAAGTTAAAAATGTTTGTTACTTATTGACTTTGTCACCCTCCAAATCTTCGATTAGGATTTTTTTTGTAACTAAAAGTGACAATCTTTATTATTTACTGAGAAAATAATGCCAAATTTTTAATTTATTAACCAAAGGAATAAGATTTTTCATATTAGCTGTATCCCGTCTTTTTACCCCCACAGGGGTGGAGGAATTTTGATAAATCGTTTGGGATGTTTCCATAACTTGACTCAAAGATTATTTATACCAATTTTTGAGTTCATCAAGCCACGCAGTAAAATTCTCCCTTGTAAAATTACCTACCCTGTTAGCGGTATATTTTCACAAAACCCTGATAGACTTTATTGTTTATTTTGGTCTTACGTATAAATACAGAGTTTCAAGTTAAGAGGTTTAAAAGAGCTAAAGCGTGGTCACTGTCGGATTGCATAGAAAAGAAAGAGACGCGCGATGACATAACGCTGGTAAGTTATTGCAAAATATGAAGCAATTATGGATTTACAAAAAATCTATTCATTGGAATAAAAAATTAAAACACTATTACATTAGTATGTTACTTGTAGAATAATCTGACAAAAAATCTGAATGTTTGCATGTATATTAGTATGGTTTTTATACGTTAAAATATGTTTTTAGAGGTATCTTCGTGAATTTTTTCTATCATATCAAGTTAATTGTATTATGTTTTCAACACACTATCTAACTAGCATATATCCAGAAGAAAATCATATGTTTTTCCGATTTTGGTTACTGCAGTGGATCATTATATTTTTAGGCATTATAAATTTGCGTTTAGGGTCATGTAACGGACTGCACGTTAAAAGTTTCCATATAAACTTTGACTCTTCCTATTAATTTTGTCACCTCCGAAATCATCTGTTAAGAGCTTTTTTTTAACTAAAAGTGACAATCTCTATTGTTTACTGTGGCATATATTGCCAAGTTTCAAATTTATTAACGAAAGGAATAACATTTTTCATATTAACTGTATCCCGTCTTTACACCCCCGCAGGGATGGAATTTTGAAAAATCGATTGGGTGCTTTCCGTTATTTGACTTAAGGATTATTTAAGAGATTTTTTAAGATTATTAACGCAGAGCTAAGAGACTCATGGGCGTCATAAAACTGGTGGATGCCAAGCTTCACAGCTTGGCTCATCGCTGCAAGATTGCCTGCTTATCGGTCTTCTACAGATTGTACTTCGGTGAGTGTCCCCGAGAACTCCACGACCTCATTCCACCGGCCCCCTTCTAACATCGGATATTTAAGCGCACTGCAAGTTACCATCCCTACCTAGTTGCTATTCCACCAATTCGCACTGAGCGCTTCCAAACATCTTTCATAATGCGCACAGCAACAGAGTGGAACTCTCTACTTGCGTCTGTGTTTCCGACCGCATACAACCAAAATCTATTCAAAGTGAGAGTGACCAGGCTTCTTCTGGGTAAGCTCACTCCATCGTCGAATTTGTCTGTCATCTCTGACCTAGACTAGAGGCAAGAGCAAACCCATAAAAAAAAAATAACCATTTTTCTAGGTAATCAAGCCAAGAAGTAAACTTGTCCCCTGTAAAATTGACTACCTCTCTTCATCCCGTTAGGGATTTAGGCATTTATTTGGGTAAGTATTGGTGCCAAGTTTCGAGTTTATTAACTCAAGGAATAAGATTTTTCATACAAACAAAATCCCTTCTTTTCACCCCCTTAAAGATCGAATTTCCAAAAATCCCCTCCGTAGTGCGCCCCTAGATTAATAAGGAAGCCGTGTGCAAAATTTCACTTTCCTAGACCCAGTAGTTTCGGCTGTGCGTTGATATGTCAGTCAGTCAGTCAGTTTCTCCTTTTACGTATATACGAGTTGTATACTCGTATATACAATGTGGCGTTTTGCATCCTCGTCAAATTCAAGGAGGTAACTATGCTAATGATTCTCGACACGAATCAATAATAAAATAAGTAGGTATATTTTTATTTTTTTTCTAATTTTTGGAAATCGGTACGTGTTGGGCACGCATGTTAAAACGCGGCCTGTGTGATACCGCACTGTAACTGCCCTTTTACACACACATAAAAACGCGGCAGTTTATAAGATCATAATTTTGCCTACAGACCCCCGCGCGCACGCACCCCTCTTCTATCCCTACACCCCACCCGGCCACGCTCGCTCACACTCACACATCGACTACTTAGTGTGATTGATGTCACCGCCGTGAGTGCGCCTCTCGGGATTCGCGTCCCGCGCTCCTTTAATTCGTTTTAAATACGGCACGATGACGGAAAACTATTCCAATGTTGAGTTGGTGGAGATGGTCCGGTCAGTGGGTCTTCTTAGGGGTGGAGTTTGACGAGTGACGCATTACGTTTTGTCGGTGGTTACTGGAACTTCATGACGCCAACATCCTGTGGACGGACGAGTGCTTATTTACTCGAAATGGCATCTACAATGTTCATAATGAACACTGGTGGACTCAGCGGGACCATAACCCGGACGTGACCAAACGGGATTCGTTCCAAGTGCGGTTTTCCTTAAATGTGTGGGCTGGCATAATAGGGGACCGCGTGCTTCATCGAGGGTTACCTTACCAGCACTACTTACCTGGAGCTACTACGATAAGTCGTCCAGGAGATGCTCGATGACGGTCCCCTGGCAATCTATCCGCAACCTGTACTACCAGCATGACGGTGCCCCTCCTCACTACGGTCGTCAAGTACGCGAGTCCTTGACCGAAAGTTTCGGCAATCAGTGGATTGGCCGCGGTGGACCTGTGGCCTGGCCTCCACGTTCTCCGGACTTAACGCCCCTGGACTTTTATTTGTGGGGAGATATTAAAAGACTAGTGTACACAGATGAAATAACAAGTGTTACAGAATTAAGGGAAAAAGTGGTTAGTGCTTTCGACACTGTAAAACCGAATGTGTTTGTGTTGCGAAAGCTGAAAGAAAACCAGCGACGTCGTGCTAGACTGTGTCTAGAATGTGAAGGTGGACACTTCGAACAATACCTCCGGCTAGCGTAGGTAATTAATTTATTTTTACTTTAACAATAATTTGCAAATGCGTACTTAGTTACTTAAATCAATTGGTAGACCTAATTAGGTAGATTTGAAATGTTTGACTGAGCCAAAAATACCTAGATTTACCTGGTAGCCACCTCTGGTTTTTATTAAGTACCTACTTACTTTTATTATGTATCAAAACAACGCGCGCCGAAGGCGCTATGCGTTGGTTTTTGTGGATACCTACTCATTTTTAAGATCTAAGATTTACAATTTCATTATTTACTGTAGTCTGTTTATCAAAAATAAAATAAATTGTGCACGTAATGCAAAACTAACATGTTATTAATCAGCTGGTAACTACGTACCTACCTACTCTTACAAGTTTTTATTATTACCTACTTAGGTATCTAAAATACGCGCGGCGCCCACGCGTGCCTCGTATTTCGTACCTACACGTTTTTATTACTATTTCATTATTTACTGTAGTCTGTTTATCAAAAATTAAATAAATTGTGTACGTAATGAAAAACTAACATGTTATTAATCAGCTGATAACTACGTACCTACGTACTACTCTTACAGGTTTCTATTATTACCTACATAGGTATCTAAAATACGCGCGGTGCCCGCACCATGTGCTCGTATTTCGTACCTACACGTTTTTATTACTAAGATAAATTTACAATTTTAGAATTATTTACTGTCCGATTAACAGGAATGAAATTAAAAGAAAGAAAGCAAAACAAACATTTTATTAAGTCAACTGATAGCTACGTCACAGATTATCTAAGTTGTAACAGCTATACATTACTCCTTACAAAATCCCTACCGCGATAATAGCATTCTTCATGTCAGCGACCGCTGCGTGCTAAACTGTGCCTACAGCCGCGTGGCCTTACATCTGTGATGCCCAATAAAGGTACCATTCTAATTAAGCTTTGAAAATATGATGTAGGTAATTATCAAGAGTTTGTCATGTCGGTAAGTGATTAACAAACTCGAACTAGGCTATTGCTAGCCGCGCGCGCCGCTGTTAGGTGGGCGGGGCCTTCCGGTCGACACGCGGCACGCACGCACACAGCGACATAGTCGTGCGACAATGCCTACCGCATACGCAACGGGGCGATTCTGTTCTTTGAAAGTGGTGTATTCTGAAATACTGTCAAACTTAAATGACAAAAAAAACAAGTATGTATTAATTATTGAGCAGGTATCGTAATTTTATTTTATTATTTATGTCTTTCATAACAGCCTCCTGAAATTTGACGATGATGCAAAACGCCACATTGTATATATTATATAAGGTGTATCTATTCATACACGAAATATTTTAAGAGATACATCTATAGCTGGTACAGAACCTAATGCCACGAAAAAAAAATTTTTATCTAAATGTTTTTTATTTTACGCAATTATTATAATTTTAAAACTGCTTGAGACATTTTGCATAAAACCTTTACTCCCCATTCTATGAATGACCCACCCGACGCGACGAGGGAGGCGGCGCGCCGCCGCGCCGCATTGAGCGAGGCGTCTCATCTATTCTGTGTCGAGCAGCGTGTTGGTGAGGTTGTGTTCGCATGCACGTCTCCGCGAGGCCGCGCAAGCCGCCGGACGCAAACACCTGGCCCGACCTTTTACATGGGCCCTAACAATACCATTGGTGAACTGTAGTAGATGTATGAAAATACACCTATGCCTATCTCTACGGGGAATGCAGGCGTGATGATGTTAAAAATAAAACCAACGTAGGTAGACTGCGTATCTCTGCCAATCTAGTCTTATTTTAATAGATTATCGCTTACAAAAATAATAAATGTGAATTTAAAATACAAAACCACATAAACCTAAGTAAGTACCTACATTATTAAATTCCCTCCTTAAAGTTTAACGAAAAGGAACCTAGGTGTGATTAAAACAAATTTGAATCCTAATCTACAGTACCTACACATCGGTAAATTAGGTAAATACTAATAAACAGCTGATAGGTGCAACTCGAATTCGCATAAGTTAATGACCTCTGTGACGTTACGACTGTTACGGCTGTAACCGTCAGCTGATTGTTAGTTGCCTACCTCCCTACTCGTACAGATGTGAACATTAAGAAGTCTAAGTGCGTGGCGTGGATTTATTTGATCAAAAATCGTACCATAGATTGACAGACGTGGACATACGTGTACTGTTGTAGGTACACGCTGTTTCTCGTCTCGCAGTGGCCGAGTGATAAACGGGATGAATGGCTTGCCATGTTATCGTGGAATAACATGCGGTATGATTCACACTTCATCAGACTTTGGACTGGCGAATTATTAATACAATATTTTTTTTAGGTAGGTAGCTACTTACCATTAGGTAACGCGTATTAAATAATGAATAATACTTATCATTCTACTTTATTACTATTGTTGTTTGTATGTCGACGTACCTATTCAGTTACTTGGAAACATGTCAATTTTATACGAAATTCAGTCATCCCATTGAATAAGGTATGCAGGTGCCTTTTACGAATTACTGTACCAATAATTTGGCGTGTTTAAAAATTAGAATCAACTTATTTACAATAAATTAAAATGTACATACCTAATACCTATGTAGTTATTATTTACACCAATTGTTGTACAAATTTGCCCTGTTGTTGGACGCAGAGGGCTGCACGTTTTATTAACTGTCCTTGCACTTTTAATAATGTGTCTTTCACTAGCCATCACTGCAAAAGCGTTTACAATTCGCATTTTTAATTGTTCCGCACTAGATATCGTATGGCCGTCATTACCATAAACCAGGTCTTTACCCCTACGTCACACATGGAAGTCCAACGGCGTAAGATCAGGCGAGCGAGCTGGCCAGGCGACCGGTCCACCTCGACCTATCCAACGATTGCCGTACTCGTTAGAGAGGTATTCTAGAACACGCCTATCATAGTCCGCGGGTCATCATGCTGGAAGTACATCGACATTGTCCTTAAATAAATAAGTGGTATGTCTTCTAGCATGGTCGCTAGTTCGCCTGTCAAAAAGGCCTAGATATGTTTGACCATTAAGCCGATCCAGAAACACAGGTCCCAACAGTCTATCGCCTATTAACCCAGCCCACACATTAACACTGAACCGGATCTAGAAATGATCCGGCCTAACAACACGTGGATTTTCTGATGCCCACCAGTGGGCGTTGTGGATGTTAAATAACGCGACGCGCGTAAAGGTGGACTCGTCCGTCCACAGGATCCGCCGCCGATCCGATACCCGTAGTAAGGCATTGTTGTGTTTCTTGCCCGAAGCCCGACGCGTGTTAACTGCGGCGCGTGCGGTGCACATAACACTATTACGTGCGGTACGACACGCGGATTATATGGGACTGAGAGGTGCGGGCAGGGAAGGGAGGCGCGCGGGCGCATGGTGCGTTCGGCGGTTCGTGTTTCTTCCCTTTGATCAAGCCGCGCGCCGTCTTAGCGCGCCGAAATGTCGCCGCCTGCTTCAATGACAGTAAATACTACGTAGGTAGAAACTAGCGTAATGGATGTTAAAAAATAAGAAGGAACCAGTATTTATTTTGTGTGTCAAGTAATATTAAATTATTTAATTTTTAAAATAATATAGCTAGATAAAAAAAAAAAAAATCCTGTCTATAGGTTCTGTACCAGCTACAGGTGTAAAAAAAAAAAATTAAAAGAAAACAAATAATAAAAAAAAAATATATATATGCTCTACCATTTCCTCCAGGGCAATCTCAACCACTGTGCCAGAGCTCAGGATCTCTTGCTCCAGAGCATGGCGGAGTGGTTGATTCGCGTGGCTGTGGTTGTCGAGCCGTACTTTGTCCTCCCCCGGGATAACTGGGTGGGGGACCTGGATGGCTTGGTGGCCATCATCGGCGGAGCTCTCGTCAACCCGTCCCGAGGACACGGATGGGTGGCCGCCCTTGCGGACGGCATTGGCGTGGTTGGGGCGTATTTTTCGCCCAACAAGAGTCTCGCCGACTTCGAAAGCTTCCTTGTCGAGTTGGGTGCCGTCGTGGGCCGACTCCACCCTCGCCCCGTGCTGTTGCTAGGGGATCTCAACGCCAAGTCTGCGGCATGGGGATCTCACGTGACCGATGCTAGGGGTGAGGCGCTGGAGGAGTGGGCGGTCATGACTGGCGTGCTCGTCCTGAACGTGGGCTCGGTCCACACGTGCGTGCGGCAGCGGGGCGGGTCAATAGTGGACGTCTCGTTTGCTAGCCCTGCTGTCGCGAGCCGTGTTTGCGACTGGCGTGTCGCCGCGGAGGTGGAGACGTTGTCGGATCACCGATACATCCGTTTAGACGTCTCTGCCCAGACCACCGGCGGCCGCAGTTCATCGGGCCCGCGAACGAACGACCCGCGCTGGGCACTCAAGCGTATCGACAGGGAGCATCTCGAGGAGGCCGCTATTGTCCAGGCCTGGATCCAGGAGTCGGCAATGAGTGGACCCGTCGACGTCGAACAGGAGGCGCTGTGGTTCCGCGGGGCGATGACGCAAATCTGCGACGCGTCCATGCCCCGCGTCCACACACAGTCAGCAAGGCGCCAGGTGTACTGGTGGTCCGCCGCAATCACGCAGTTACGCGCCGCGTGCGTGACGGTGAGACGCCAGTACACCCGTTACCGTAGGAGACGTCGTCGGGTCCCTGACGAAGAAGCTGCGCTGTATGAGGTGTACCGCGCGGCTAAGGAGACTCTGTGGCTGGCCGTCGGCGAGGCGAAGACGCGAGCCAGGGAGGAGATGCTGGAGACTCTAGGCGGGAATCCGTGGGGGCGCCCTTATCGAGCGGTTCGAGGCAAACTTCGAGCCGCAGCGCCTCCACTTACGGAGAGTCTTCAGCCCGAGCTGCTGGAGGAGGTTGTCGCAGCCCTCTTCCCGGCAAGAACGGAGCATACTCCGCCGGCGATGGCTTTGCCCACAGCCGCAGAGTCTACAGAGGAGAACGCCATTAGCGTCCCAGAGGTGACACAGGCAGAGATGAGGGCGGCCGTGATGCGGCTCCGGGCCAAGAACGTGGCTCTGGGGCCCGACGGGATCCACGGCCGAAGATTTGCCCTCGCTCTGAAGGAGCTGGAGCCCCAGCTGAGAGGACTCTACACAGCGTGCCTTGAGCGGGGCCAGTTTCCCACTTTGTGGAAGACTGGCCGTCTGGTCCCGATCAGGAAGGTGGGGCGCCCTGCGGACTCGCCGTCCGCGTACCGGCCCATAGTGCTGCTAGACGAGGTGGGGAAGCTGCTGGAGCAGATACTCGCAGCCCGCCTCATCGGTCACTTGTGCAGAGAAGGGTCAGACCTGGACGAGAGCCAGTTCGGTTTTCGGCATGGGCGCTCCACCATCCACGCGATATCGCGGGTGAGAGTCCTGGTGGAGGAAACGGTGTCCCGGGGTGGGGTGGTGGTGGCGGTGTCCTTGGACATCTCCAACGCCTTCAACACCCTGCCCTGGAGTTGTATTCGGGAGGCACTGCGGTATCATCGGGTGCCTCTCTACCTCCGCCACATCGTTGGGGCTTATTTGGCGGAGAGGTGTATTACCTACATGGGACGCGATGGCATTAACCAACGCCACATGTCGTGCGGTGTTCCACAGGGCTCGGTCCTGGGCCCGCTCCTGTGGAACATCGGGTACGACTGGGTGCTGAGAGGCGAACTCCAACCGGGCGTCGACCTGACGTGCTACGCGGACGACACGCTGGTTACGGCCCGGGGGAGTTCGCACAGGGAGACAGCTTTGCTGGCGACGGCGAGTGAGACGGTGAGCCGCATACGGCGCCTCGGCCTGGAGGTGGCCCTCAACAAGTCGGAGGCCATAGTGTTTCATGGTCCCCGGCGGGCGCCACCATCCGGATCCCATATTGTGGTGGGGGGGGGTACGAACCGCTGTCGAGCCCACCATTAAGTACCTGGGCTTGGTGCTCGACAGTCGATGGGATTTCGGCCCCCACTTCCGGCGGCTGGAGCCCAAGTTGTTGGGCGCGGCTGGGGCGCTGTCAACGCTGCTTCCCAATCTGGGGGCCCGAGCGCCGCTTGTAGGCGGCTCTACGTAGGGATTGTGCGATCGATGGCCCTTTACGGGGCCCCAATCTGGGCGGCTGACCTGACGGCCGGCAGCCTTGCTATTCTGCGAAAGCCGCAGAGAGCGATGGCCGTCAGAGTCATAAGGGGGTACCGCACGATCTCCTACGAGGCGGCTTGTGCACTGGCCGGATCCCCGCCCTGGGACCTGGAGGCGAAGGTGCTCGCGTCACTGTACCGGTGGCGCGAGGAATGGCGGGCGCGGGGCGAGCAACTGATGCAGCGACATATGGAGCAGCGTCGGTCGGAGCTCCGCGAGGTCCTGGTGGCGGAATGGCGGGACAGGCTCTCACGCCCTACCGCCGGGCCTCGTCACCATCGAGGCGATCCGACCGGTGCTCGATCTCTGGCTCGGGAGGAGGCACGGCTCCCTGTCGTTTCGGGTGACGCAGGTGCTCTCGGGGCATGGTTGCTTTGGGAAGTACCTGTGTCGCATAAACAGGGAGCCGGACGCCCGGTGTCACCACTGCGTCGACTGTCGGGAGGACACGGCGCGGCATACGCTGGCAGAGTGTGCCGCTTGGGAGGAGCCGCGCCGTGCCCTCATCTCAGGAGTAGGCAGTGACCTGTCGCTGCCGGCCGTAGTGAATGCTATGGTCGGCGGCGACGAGTCCTGGAACGCGGTGGTATCCTTCTGCGAAACAGTTATCTCGCAGAAGGAGGCTGCGGAAAGGGAGCGAGAGATCTCATCCTCTCACCCGGCCCGCAGCAGGCGCACCGAGCGTCGGCGGAGGGCGGACAACGCCCTCTTCAGGCCCCCCTAAATGGGTCCAGGGACGACGGACTTGGGGAGGTCCGTCGCCCCCCATACATCAGGACCCGAGGCGGCGGTGCGTAGTGTTCCACGCGCGCCCCTCTTAGACGTCGCGGGGGGAGTCAAACACCTCACTCCCCCCGCTCGACCGGATGAGGCCCGCCAAGGCGGGCCGGCAGCAGTCGGGGGTTGCGGAAGATTCGTACGTTCCCGTGACCCCCGGCGCAGGTGTGAGATGGAACACCGGGGTGGTTTTTAGTCAGTAAGAGTCTGACAGACCCCTCCGCCCCCCCCAGGGCGGGGGACATCCATGAGGATTATCCACCTCGGATCAAAAAAAAAAAAAAAAAAAGGGTACCACCTGCACTTGGTTAGTATCCCGACAATTCTTATTCAGCGCTGGTCCTCCACATTTATAGTGCGCACGACAAAAGTGTGGAATTCTCTGCTACTTACAGGAAAAAAATCACTTTTACTGTCAAACTCACATTAAATACTTTCTATTTTAAGGCAATCAAAAATCCCAAGGAGTTGACTCCTGATACCTCCGTGTTGGTTCATGGAGGGGCTGGGGCTTTTGGCCAAGCTGTTATATCAATAGCCCTTGCTTACGGCCTCGAAGTATTCACAACTGTTAGTGACATGCGGAAGAAATATTTCTTACATAAATTATTCCCAGGATTAAAAGGTATAATGATTTTCCATTTCACTAAGGCAGTTTAAGATGAACATGATTTTTTGTAAACATGGAACTGAATTGCCACTTTTTTCTTTATTTCAGCTGAACACATCGGAAATTCTCGGGATCACAGTTTTGCAGACATGGTTCGAAATGCTACAAACGGAGAGGGTTGTAGCGTAGTTATTAGCTGCCTTGGTGAAAACCTGAAGAAAGTATGGTTACAATTTTTAACTTTTTTTCTAGGCATTTTAAATGTATTCATGTAAGTTTTAAAACTCACTTCTTGTATTTTTCAGACTGCAATTAATTGTACAAAAACCTTCGGGTTGTTTATTGATGTTTCTCAGCTGCAAAATCAAGATGATTTCGCTTATGGGATGTACAACCTCACTAGGGAACGAGCCTACACCGCCGTTGATATTGCTTCGATATTTGATCCTGAAAATATTGAAGATGCTAGGGTAAGTCTCATAGATGAGTCGCAGTCTGAGTCTCCTATAGTCTAACAGTATTCCGCTTTTACAACTAGTTGCCAAAGTCGATTACAGAACTTAGCGGTGGAAAGTTCAAAACCTACATCAAACGTGTCCTTCTCAAAAAAACACATTATAAGATTAAAGATTACTCTGAAGACCGGGAAGTTTGGCTATGATTCTTTCTGATCATGTGCCTTTCCTGGTACCTCATTAACGCCATAACTATGTTAATGTCTATTAAATGCTCCCAAATTACGATGTTTTTTTTTATATATTTTTTTTTACATACTTCTTTAACATAATCATAAGCATCACCTTTGTACCAATTTTTCTTCTGTTTATATAATTATGTGTATACATAAATGGTTAAATAATATAAATAAATATATAACCTTCTCATTATTTGACAATATATACCTACCTACAATTCTAATTTCAAATCTTTATTAGTGGCTTTTGTGGACAGAATATTAATTCAGATTTGTTACAGTTGCTATGGCAGTCATGTAATTTAGTTTAAATAGATTTTCATTGTTATTTTTTTATTTATCTTTTTTAGATACAGGTTTTCCCTGGAAGTATCGATCAAATCGAATAGGAACAAACTAATAAGAATATCCCAGTGATTCATACCTTCAAAGAATCTTTATGTCTTGGGCAAGTTTTTCTAATACGTGGTCAACTTTCGCTCGTGTAACTTTTTCCCAACAAACAAACGCTCGAAAATTAAGTAATTTTTTTACCAGACGGAAGCCTTTGCAATAAATGTTTTTTCTTACTAAACACATGTTTTCTAGATGTGTAAAAGTATTACCACAAGAAAGGTCCACTCTTCTTCAAGGTTCTGATAAAGTAAATAAGTTGATAGCCGTGATAGTTTCTTTTTTAGTGATTTTTTTTCTTTGAGCACTCGACGAAATGATTGTAAAAAAAACACAAATTGGGTATAACTTTTGAACCTTAAATAAATTCACAGACATTCTCAGGGTTAAAAAGTTTGGAAATAACCACCTATTTGATTTGATCCATACTTCAAGGGCCACCCATGTAAATACTTTTATATTTTGTGAATGTGAGAACGTTACAGACCTTGTAGACTGTAGATTTGTAGACCATTTCCTATTTAGTTAAATGATAAATGATTTTATTTCTGTAAATAGGTTTTTACAAACACATTTACGCGTCAATCATATTTTAAAACTAGATGAGGTCGGCGTTTCCTATCTGACTACTCTTAGAAGAAAGGCCGAAACAAACTCGGAGGTCACAGTCTCTTTTAAAGTCCAGACATAATCTTGGTCAGATCATGTGAAGACCATGTAGATTTGTCTGAAATGGTCTTTTGAGGAAAAACCACACAGATTGAGCGGACCTGTCCAGTCATTGCACGCATTTGTCAGTAATCGTGCAGCTCAACTCAGAAATTATGGAGCTCAACGATTCGACGAGCAATACCAAAGAAAGGACATTTTGGTAGGCCACAAAATTACTCAAGCTGCCAGACTAAGATAAAAACTACCTGAGAGGAGAAAAAGAAAACAACAATTACACACATAGTCTTCACATTCACAATATTAAAATGAATATCATGTATTTAATCTAGCCTGCATGTTACTCACATTCACAGACAGGTTTCTCTTTAAATCTCATCAAAAATATCATAATATGTTATGTCATGTAAATCAATAAAAATTACATTATTAATTCTAAAACACGTCTAATCACAGTATAAAATGGATTGTTGCTTGGGGGTACATTGAAGTAGCTTAATTAATCCCAAGCCCTTTTGTCATCCAAGTAATCTTTAACTTTATAGAAACCTTTTTGACAGAGTTTCTGTTTAATGAATGATTTAGAGGCTCAGTTCTTTAAGAAGACTCGGGAGTTTGTTGTAGAAACGTATACTTTGGCACTTAAATGAATTACTAATTTTTTGGAGCCTAGTCGTGGCCACAATAAGTAAATCTTTGTTCCTAGTATTTATGTTATGAATGTCGCTGTGTTTAGAATATAGATTAATATTCTTTTTTTACATAAATCAGGTTTTCATAAACATATTGAGATGCGACAGTCATTATGTTTATTTCCTTAAATTTATCCCTCAGTGAATGCCTACAACTAAGGTTATAAATTGTTCGAATGGCTCGTTTCTGCAGCACAAATATAGCCTGAATGTCGGCTGCATTTCCCCACAGCAAAATGCCGTACGACATTACACTATGGAAATAACTAAAATATACTAATCGGGCTGTTTCGACATCAGTCAAATGACGGATTTTATAGACCGCGTAGGCTGCAGAGCTTAGCCGCTTCGACAATTTGGTTATATGTGGGCCCCACTGTAGGTTCGAGTCCAAAGTTATACCTTAGAACACAGTGGTGTCCACAAGATCCAATTTCGTCTCATTTACTAGTACACTGGTTTTCACCTGCTTAACGTTAGGTGTCTGAAATCTAATACATTTAGTCTTTTTCTCGTGTAAAAGTAAATTATTAACACTAAACCAATGCATTATTTTAGCGATAGCATTATTTACATCGTCAGTAACTGTCTGTTGTCGTTTAAGCTTAAATAAAAGTGATGTGTTGTGGAGTCTGAATAGGGCGCTTGGTAATTTTATTTTATTCGAAGGACCGTTAATAATTTGTGGAAAATGCTGTACCTAAAAACCCCCTAAAGAAATTATGATCTTGCTCAAATACACAGGGTAGATAAAAAAGCCTGACCACTAACCTGAATTATCCAAGCCACTTGTCCCGGATCACGCCTTCAGGAATTCACAGCACAGCAATTCAGCACTCGCGTGAGAAAATGTCTTGATGATGATTATTTATTGCACGGCAATTTATGTAGGTTTATAAGAAGGTATTTAGTTTTAGGTTTATAACGTGTAAATGGACTACACCAGGCGGCAATCCAGCGCGAACAGGGTCGAAGCTTCCGTCACAAATGCACAGGCGGGTATGCGGGGGGCAGTATAGACATCACGCCATCGCTCCATCCCACAATTTTCAAGTGAGGGTAGGAAACCAGACGAATGGACAAGCAAAATTAATCTACCCTATGTTTTTATGAGCAAGGATCGAACATGTGTCATCTGCAAATAACACTATTTCATGACTGTTCTTTACAAGGCAAGGTAGGTCATTAATATATACGAGAAATAATAAAGGGCCAAGAATTGAGCCCTGCGGAACTCCCATAGTAACAATAGAACCCGCGGATCGCTTGCCGTTAACGTCCACTCTTTGGATCCTATTATTCAAATAAGAAATAAGAAGATCCAAGGCAGTGTTTCTAACACCATAGTGATGTAATTTTCTGACCAATGTATCATGAGAAACACAATCGAAAGCCTTAGCCAAGTCAAGAAATACCTAGGGCATCATGCGACTTCTCCCAGGCCTCAAACATTTGTGCAAGAAGCTCAACGCCAGCATCGGTAGTAGAGCGACCTCTTGTAAAACCGAATTGTTTACTGTTTAATAATTTATGTTAATTAAAATGTCTTTGCAATTGATCTAGCATCAATTCTTAAAATATTTTACTGAAAGTGGGAAGCACAGAAATTGGTCTAAATTTCGTGGGGTCTGATGTGCTGCCCGATTTAAACAAAGATATTATTTTATTACTCATTATTTTATTACTCATCGTTAGGTCAGGAATTACTCCATAGTCAATACATTTATTAAAAATAATTGCCAATTTAGGCGCTACACTGTTGATTATACATTTTGCAACCTTTACGGAATTCCCCCATTGATCAGCAGTTTTTTGTACTTAAGTACATGGTACTTGTTGACAAGCCTACACTGTCCTCCCATACCTATTCACACGGTAATTTTAAAATATTGTAAAAGCCAATTATTTTTAAAAGAGTAACCATGGATTTTCTTGCCGGCGCTTCTCCATAGGAAACGACCAATTAGGACCATGCACCAAGCTTCTGATGTTTCATAAGTGCCCATGTATGTTAATGTTAAATAAAATATTTTGGTGTTGATGTATCTGAATTAGATACCCACTGACCTAGATTTTCCTTTTGGAATTAAGGTATAATCGGGTTCAGAAGCCAAAATACAAAATAATAAATCATATTTCTTATACTTTTTAAAAGTAACTTCCTGGACATTACGAGTAGGTCATGGAGCATGGGCATGTGGCATAGTGTGTTCCATGTATTTTCTGTACAGGAAACCCCCCAGGGGTGTCAATAAGGAGCTTTTAATAAGGGTCCAATTATTTAATACAACACAAATAAAATTAATATTATGTATCTAACAGGTAATTTCTGCATTGTTCATTGATTTCCAAATAGTAACGTTGTTCAAATAAAGGAAGGTGATTAAAATATGGCTGTTCCAAAAGCATCTAATTTTGTATGTCGCAGGCTTTGCAGACGTTGTTGAGCGATGGTATACGTCGCGGCTACGTGCGTCCTTTGTCGCGTGTGTCTTACGCACCGCACGACGCCACGCGCGCCTTCCGCCTGCTCACGGCCAGCAGGCACCGGGGCAGGGTGCTGCAGAGGATCCAAGACTCCACACTGGAGGTTCAACGCAGGTATTGTTAAAAAGATTGAAAAAGAAAAGAGCGACTAATATTTCGAAAGAAGCTTAGTAAAACTTTCGGGCTTATAATTTCGATCAATAATAGCATTGTACTGACGGATAACATAATACTGTAGTCGTTATTGCTTCTACAATATTTTTTAAATTGTGAATTATGGGGTATTAATTCGTAGAAAAATTTTATAGGTTGACTTGCAAGGCTGATCGTACCCATCTAATACTCTGCAATGATGAAACATTTGGACTACAGTTAGGTGACAGACTTGTGGAACGAGGTACTAGGAAGCTTTGTGTACATTTCAAGAGGCAATCCATGGGCTACCTTCAAACAAAAATACGGTAAATAATTCAGATGTGTTCATCGTTCTCGGTTTTCTAGAGGTACTCGCCAAGAGGGATAGTGATATCAACAATTTTAGAACAGTGCGGTTATCGATTTATCATTACAATAAGCAATGACATCGGGCTTATTAGTTATAACAGTCCTGTTAGTGATCATAGATCGATCCCGGATGTGAATTATTGTGTTATTATTTTATTCAGTAGGGACTGGTCATCTCTTGGGTGCCACGGCTTATTTTATTTTAAATTTATGAATCGTTTTTATCTTTTTTATTACGGATGCTTTAAACGTGCACGTCTTTCTACATCGTTCTCACATTTTTAATTTCAAAATGAATGATGTAAACAATTTTTTTTGTAACTATATGTTCATGTAAAAGAGTTTCCATGGAGTCTCTTGCCCGTTCTTCTCCATAGGTACCTACTACACTTTGGAATGGGCATCTAGCTTAATTTTTCTGACTGACTGACCCTTTGACAATTCAAAAGTGCCTGTAATTGGTTTATTTGAAATAAATGCTTTGAGTTTGAGTTTGAAGTTATTATTAAAAGTATAATCATTATTATTATTTTATATCCTTTTGTTTAGATCATGGCAGCAATTAGGTGTTGAAGTTGTAGTATTTTCTGATGACTTGTCAGAAGAAAAAGACATCAATGCACTGTTAAATAATGCAAGTCGTTTTGGTCCCATCGAGGGAGTGTATGTGACTGTGGGCGATAAGCAGCAGGATATCGGAGAAACTCTACTAAACACTTTGGATTTGGTATCAAGGAAATTGTGTACAAATATTAAGTAAGTATATAATCATAATCACGTGTTTACACTTTCGCATCTAATGACAAGACTACTTCACATTTTGTACTTTTATCACCTATCACCAAGACCTATATTACGTCCGGCTAAGATTATTTGGCAGATGATTTTATAGTTTATTATACAATTGACTATTAAACTAACAAATATTTCTCATAGTAGGTATTCTATTCGAACACTAACAAGCAACGTGTTTACTTTACATCGTTTCTTTTCCAGCCATTTGTGTTTTCCGAATCGATTCTGAGACCCTTGTTTTTTATGACAGATATTTTGCAGTACTGAACACTGGTGACAATACAATTGGAAAGGAAGTGTGCCTTCGTCGGGCACAGAAAAATTTACCCGCTATAATATTGTCGTTGCCGGAACTAAGTCATGTAAGTTTAGTCAGTCAGCTGTACTAGAGACTCGAGAGAAGAATCAAGGAATCCTGCTGAATGATCTCAGTTAACTACCCATCGAATGCCATGACCCGACGTAGGTCCAATAAATAGGATGTGCACTGTTAGCAATAATATTGGAATAACTACTTTACAATTTTACAATTACTTGAATATTGCAACGCTGAATGTAGGCTGAATATGAAGATGTTCCAATAACTCAAACGTCTTTCAGTTTTTTTTTTTTAAATTGGTCAATTACACTCATATTGATCACTTTTTGATCGCAGGAGTCGTGTAACATTGGTGCATGGTACCGTGGCGCAGTAGAGGTGACGGAGAAGGCGCTGTGTGGCGCTCACAGCGTAGTTCTAGCAAGCACAGCGCCTGCACAACAAACCTCGCTGCTGCAGAAAATAATTGCAATTGCTGGTAATGCCGCACTCTGGACTCCGCTTACAGTTTTTTTTTATTACTCCGGCTATCGCTTGGATTCAGTTACCATTTTGTTTGAATAGAAGAAGAGCTTTTAGGTTTCAGGCAAGCGATTTGGATTTATCAAGCTGTAAACACTGAACAAAAAGTTATTTATTTGGGAGAATACTGAATGAAGCTGGCAAGATCTTTCCGTACCCAACGTTAGCACAACTTTATAATTATCCAGTAGAAGTTTAAAAGGAAAATGCATTGAAAGATGTACCTGATTAGGGGATTAGAGAAAAAGCTTGGCTCTTACGTGGTCACGACATGTAATAGCTATAAAGTAGTACTGTAACTTATAAATTAATAATGATAACAATTGTACATTCGTGTTTAACTGGAAGACCTCGTACACAAGTATTTATACTCATATAATATCAATTGTTTGGTACCTAGGGTACCCCAGGCATTCGAGATATTACAAACCTTGGTTTATCTTAAATATGTCAAAGTAGACGATGAATGAAAATGTTTTATTTTAATAGATGCATACATTACATTATGTATTTATAGTTCTAGGCTAATTAATAACGGCCGCACGGCTGTCAATCGAAGGTAAAGCTACGCTTACCGCGTTCAGTTCGAGGATGGGTGACCATCCGTTACATATCGAGACATCTACGTGCCTCGGATGTTGGGCCAGGCTGTCATTCGTAGATCTTTGACAATCGTTACGGGCAGTCAGAAGCCCAAAAGTCTGATAACCAGTCTTACCAATGGGTTAAGTGTTACCCAGTGCCTGGGCTGTAGAGGTAAGATAGGCAATCGCTCCATGTAAAATACTGATATTCAACTGCATCCAGTAAGACTGGAAGATGACCCTTACATAGAGGGAAAATGCATAGGCAGATGATGACTGAATACATTACTTACATAACATTAGCCTTTCTTTTAATAACTAATAGCAAACAATCACTACGAAAACATGAAGGATATAAGGAATATAGGAAAAGTTTTATGCAATTTCTAACTTTTCTAGTACTATAACTTCATTTGGTCCAAAAGTGTCTATCGATTGGTAACATAAAAATAAAATGTAAGAATTAACGTTTATCTAGCTGACTGTATCATTTATCCAAAATCTGTGAATGCAATTAGCAATTACTCAAGAAGTTAAGGACAGTCTCGTAAAACGCTTTTCTGTAGCTAGAACGGTTAAGGTAGCTTCCCTTACTGCCACGTCTCAAGTTCCACCCTATATTACTCACATCGGACAAGGAATCAAGACCAATTCCAATGACCCTTTCATTGGAATTCTTGTACTAAATCTTAATACCCTTCTAATGTTATATCATTTATTCCTATTGGAGTGGATATCAGTTTCCATACATTTCCTGGCATCATCCTTTATTATAACTCCAGCTGATTGTAATATTTTTACTACGATGAATATCGATACCCATCAAACCTGTGAAGTTTCTCTAAGTAAAAAGTCGTTGTATTCACAATTTTACAGATGTAACCATAAAGGCGGATACGGACAAGAATACTACTTTGGGAGAATTGGGAGTAGAAAGTGATAAAATACCATTAATTTATAACTACCTAAGAATTTATTATAATCTTGTGCTTGAAGAGACAGAAATACCCTTGATTACTATTGACACGTAAGTAAACGTCTCGGATATCACCGGTATTCTTTTGGCTGCATTATGTACTATGTTTTTCTTCTTCTCTATCGCTTTAACCTTAATTCTCTTTACCTTCATATCCTCCCTCACACATCCATTCTTTTATTCTTTGGTATTCCTCTTCTTCTCCAAATACCTCAAATACCATATACATGTAGGACCATCATTCTCTTAGTTACAGTGTAATTCATCACTCAATTTTAGTCAATTATTTTGTTTTATCCCTCCTCTTCACATGCCCATATAATACCACGACAAACGATTCCCGTTCAACTATCTTTCACTGGCCCCTCTTTCAAACTTACTCTAATATACTCATTAAGGAGGATACTTAGTTGTAGCCCGCCAAATTAAAATTTTCTTTGGTTTTTTGCAATTTGCAGCTCTGTTTTACGTCGTAAGTTGATCAAAATGTGATTCGCAACTGTAGGAATGATATATTTATTGAATGATAAATCAATTAATTTCATATCAATCGTCAAACTTTGGAAATTAGTTCCACCTAAGAATTTTTCAGAATATTTCATAAAATGAAATTCTTAGGTGAAACAAATTTCCAAAGTTGGAGCGGGCTAAAACTGAGGATTCACCCGAAATTTGTTACTTTAAATCGATTATTTATGTTAAAGAGTAATAATGTGTATTGGTTTAATTAGAAAACGTTTTGTATTTTTTAAGGATACAACAAGTAGAAAGGTCTATCTTCAAAACAGATTTCCACGATACTAAGGGCTTGTCTACATTCTTCACCTTCGTAGACTCTGATGAACTGCTGGCTACCACTGATTTCGTGGCTTTGCCGACACTCGTTACCAATGCATCTATGGTACTTACATACTATTTTAAATATTAAGTTTTCATTTTTAAGCTGACCCCATCGAAGTTGAGAAAAGACATGTTGATGATGATTAAGTTCGTATTTAGGGTCCCTACCCAAAGGATGCATAATTTTGCTTAGGCTACGGTTTCTTTATCTGTCACAATAGTGTTTCCGGGTAGGTAACGATAGCGTGGTATGCTAAAAAATTAATCTGAAGCGGGTAACTTTTAAGGGTTCCATAAGTCTGAATGAAAAAACGGAACCTTATAAGATCACTCGTGTGTCTGTCTATCCGTTTGCCATAGCTAATTTTCTCTGGATCTGATGGACCAATTCAGTTGTTTAGTACACATATGTATTTCTGTGAACCAAATGCGGACATGTAACGTAAATAAACTAATTTAGAATATGGTAATCACTTTTGGGAACCAAATAAGAAAATTAATAAATAGTTTTGCAAACTGCAACGTGTGACATACCAAACAACAAACAAACACACAAACAACAAACAAACATCAAACAAACAAAAACAAACAACAAACATAAACAAACATTTTTTAATATATATAAAAAATAAAAGTTTTAAAGTTATTTAAGAAAATTGATGAAAATTTGCCATGCCCTCATAACTTCCGAAACTATTGAGCCTAAAAAAATAGGTCTATACTCTTAGATTACTGGAACACCTATAAGAAGTCTATGGTCTTAAAATAACATAGTAAACCTCTCAATTAATATTTTAGTTAAATAAAATGTTCTCCTATACCTTCCAACTGCAAATATAAGTTTGTACGCGCATACAAACATACATTTGCAGTTGGAATATAAGGGAGAATATGTTTTTTTAACTAAAATGCTAGTTTTGTTCTTGGGGATAAATTCATCCCAACTACGGAACTTTTCATTCTGCGTGGTCCAATACGCGCTTGGCCGGTTTTTTTATCTTCTTCACAGACCTTAAATACTTCTACCAAAATGTCCATCCAATTTGTATCCTGATTTTTTCGTCAGTAAATACTGTGGTTAAGATTTATATTAAAAAAGTGGTTTGCAAAATAAAATAATATAAACTGATTGGACTGTTACAGAGAGACGATGAATTTGATTCGAACCAAACATACCTGTGTGTCGTGCCCGGCATGGAGGGTCACTACGAGAGGTTCCGCATTCTGTGCGAGCGCCTCAAGCTGCCCGCGCTGGTGCTGCAGCTGGGACTTGACAAGCCAAACGAAACAATACAAGAAACTGCCGAGAGATTAGCAGTGGTAAGGAATCATTTCACAATGCTTTTCTTAAGAGTGCTAAGAGTGTGGTAGTCACTGGTTTCATCACAAACTTCTTAACGTTTGAAGTCCATTTCACGATGGTGAAGAAGCATCATGCATGATGAGCATGGTTTCATGAGCAGTGGTGGCCCAGTGGTACCTAACGGCCGCGACTTACGAGTTATAAGTCGTAGGTTTGAATCCAGACAAGCGCTTTACTTTGTGTAGATTATTAATTGATCACCACTGCTCTCAAAAAGGTGAAGGAAAACATCGTGAGGAAAACGGCAGACATGTGAAATCTACCAACCTGCACAGGGCCCACGTAGTGAATTACGGCCCATGCCACCGAGAGGAGGCCTGTGTCCCGGCAGTGGGAACATTATAGGCTGATTATGCTTATTCAACTCAAGATCTCGTCCATCACACTACGTTATAGTCTACGGACGCAAACTGACACACGGTGTTTTTTTATACAGGTGTTCCTGGAAAGGGCGGGGCTGAAGAACCATTTCCATCTCTTAGGATATGAAAGTGGAATCTACATAGCTTTAGAAATCGCAGCTATCTTGGAAAGTCGTGGTAGACAATAATTTTATGTTCAGAGTATACGTGATCTTGTACCTACTTTTTAAAACACAATTGAACGTAAAATATATTTTTGTAGGTTTGACTGGTACAGTTTATTGTGTTGGATACGCACCGGATGAGTTCGACGTACACTTTGAAGAGCACCTCGCTGAATTTGAGACAGAAGAGCAGCTACAAGATGGCGTAGCTCGTCACATGTTTACGTTGATGGCAGGAGGAGACACAACGGGCCTTGATAATGCACTACAGACTGCGAGCACATGGTCGCAGAGGGTAGACGCGTGTGTGCGGACTCTATTGGGTCGCGTGCCGCACTCTTCACAATACGCACGTGCGCTTATTGAAACTACGCTAAGGCGTGTGGAACGTGCGCGTGGCTACTTGCCGCGAGTGCACGCGCTGCATTCTCAGCTGGTGTTGCTGCGCGCCGCGTCCAAACGCCCTGCGCCGGCACCGCTCGTGCTACAGCGCCACTCGCAGCGCCCGGTCACCGTCCACCAACTAAGCGCTCCGCTGGCACATGCACCCGCAGATCTGCAGTGTGCGGCCATCATCAACACATACTTAGACCCCACAATACTAGAAAGTTTTAATAAAAAGAATATTTGCAATACATATCTTAGAAACCCTAATGCCTTCATGGGACTTGAAACAGAAAAATAATAAAAAAGGACTTAAAAAATAATTATGTCTATTGTCATACAATATTCAAAGCTATTTTGTAATAACCGGTCATGCATGTGAAGTAAAATTAAATAAATGTGTTTAGTTGCTATGGTCTTTTCTTGTATTTATTTTTATACGTACCCTAAGAATAACTATGTACATTTACACAGAATCAACCTGCTAGGTACTTATTTAAAAGAGAGAAGGCATTTGATTGCGTCGACCACGAAACCCTAATCTTGAAACTTGAGCATTACGGACTTGGAAAACTTGCTCTCAGTTTAGTAGAATCTTATTTAAATGATAGACAACAGCAAGTTCAAATAAATGGTGTCAATTCACTCGGTTTAAAAGTAAAAATGGGTGTACCACAAGGCTCGATATTGGGTCCTTTCCTCTTTTTAGTATATATTAATGATCTACCCCATTTGTTAAAAACCCTACCACAAATGGTGTTATTTGCTGACGATACTTCTTTAATTTTTAAAATTAATAGACGTGCATCAAATCTTGACGACGTAAATAACGCCCTACTGCAGATCCAAAATTGGTTCACTGCTAATAATTTAGTATTAAATGGGAATAAAACTAAGTGTATTAGATTTTCCTTACCAAATGTCAAAAGTACAAATTGTGAGATAGTATTAAATCAAGAGAAACTAGAATTCGTCGATAAAACTGTTTTCCTGGGCATCACGCTTGACTCAAGGCTTCAATGGGGTCCTCATTTAACATCCCTTGCAGGACGGCTAAGTTCAGCAGCATATGCTGTGAGAAAAATCCGTCAATTTACTGATGTAGGTACCGCGAGGCTAGTCTATTTTAGTTACTTCCATAGTATTATGTCGTACGGTATTTTACTATGGAGACGGGCTGCAGACGTCGAGTCTATTTTTATTCTGCAGAAAAGAGCCATCCGAGCCATATATGGCCTCCGCAGGCGCGACTCTCTAAGGGAACGGTTTAAAGATATTAACATCATGACGGTACCTTGTCAATATATCTATGAAAACATCATGTACGTAAGGAAAAATCTACATCTTTTTAGTAAAAGAGGTGAAAGACACAATTATATCACTAGAAATAGGGATCAATTAGTTCAACCAGGTTTCAGGCTGGCTAAAGTAGACTCATCTTTCATGGGGTACTGTTTAAAATGTTTCAATAAAATACCTCCCCATATTCTTCAACTGAATGAAACTAAATTCAAGTCTTGTATAAAACGCACACTATGCAGCCAGGCATATTATAAGTTGGGGGATTACATCGCTGATAAAAATGCTTGGCTCAACGCTGGTCCTGCTCCACAAGGGCGCATAAAATAATTGATTAGCATTTGAAACTACTGTTGGAGCTGCTGAAGATTTTAAAAACTTATCTTTGCATTGTATAAATTCAATGTTTTAGTATTGTATAATTGCATAGCACAGGTGTGAGTACTATGCACCTACTATAAAGCTACCATTTAATAGGTTTTTCTTTCATTGACTTGAATGTGCCCTGGCGGCTGAGAGTTTGTCATGCTCACTCTAATGTCTCGCTGGTGGTGGCGTGTGTGTTGGATCATTAAGTTCCCTTCAAAATGGTTGAGCTGAATGGTGCTGATCTATGCGTCATGTTCGTGAACGGGCGCCGTCAGTGGGGACTGGTCATTTCTTGGCTGCCACGGCTTATTTTAATTTAATTTAATATTTGAATTGCTTTTGTCTTTTTATTACGGACGCTTTTAACGTTCTGCATCGTTCTCACATGCATAATTTCAACATGAACGATGTAATCAATATTTTGTAACCATTTTTTGATTTAAAAGAGTGTCCATGGAGTTTCTTGCCCGTTCTTCTCCATAGGTACCTACTACGCTTTGGAATGGGTAACTAGCTTCATCTTTCTGACTGACCGACCCCTTGACAATTCAAAAGTGCCTGTAATTGGTTTATTTGAAATAAATGCTTTGAGTTTGAGTTTGAGTTTGAGTAAATACCTAAAACAAAGCAAGGGTAATTGCTATGAATACATTTATTGAAACTCATGAAAAATAGTAGGATGCCATGGTTGACGGTTTCAGTATTTTAACACAGAGCAACAATAAAAGACGATGTAGTTCTCAAGTTTCTTATATTGCTTCTCAATAATAATATAGCCTTTGAAATAAATTTTATCACTTTCAATTTATTTTATTGGCTGTAAAACATTGGTCGAAATTTAGTGTGCGTTACGATTGCTTCGCCAAATTATGCAATCAAAAAAAAAACTTTGGCCAAAAAGTTTTTCGGAATTTGTCAAAATCGAAGGGAACAAACCAAAAAATTGTCAAAGTAGAAATAAAGAAGTTATAAGGGTTTTAAGTTGGCTGCGCAAACGTTACATGGAGGATTGTGCGGCCATGGAGATCTCAGCAATTGCTTGGGTCTAAGATTGGGTCTAGAGATCTAATTCTTTTTGTCAAATGAAGACTGAATTTGTCAAAAATTGTCTAAAAAATTATTATAAGCTCTAGATCAATATTTTACGAAATATTCACCTTCGAAATTATGGCCGCGCAATCCTTCACTTGTTGTTTCTTTATTGTAGATTATTTCTATAAAACTTAAGACGTCAACAGTAAAACTGTTTTAAGAAGAAACTTAGTTTGTCAAAACTAACGAAAGCAATAAATACTACTAAAGTTTAGTTAAGGCGGAACCTTCAGGATAGCCCCAGAAATTCAAATTTTATTACGTTTTTTGCAATTTGCAGGTCACTGTCAGGTTGTATTTTGATTAAAATATGATTCGCGACCGTAACAAATATGGCTTTACAGAATTATAATCATTAGAATCATCAATACATCTCTATAAGTTCATATTACCCTACTGAATGACTATTTCATGTAATCATGAGATTTGAGGGCAATAGGGAACATGCAATATTTTTATTTTTGTTTTCATTTTAAAGAATTCCACGTAGAATAGACCACAAATATATTAAAAAATTAAAACATTGTAATTTATCGGAAAAAATGCGGTTTTAAATTGACAGTTTAAATTTTCGCGCGAAAACGGAACTTTTTTTTTTCTTTGTTGGCTGTGTGCCAGGGCCACGGTAACTCTTTCGAACAATCCGCGACCCCGGCAGGCATCGACGCTATCGGACCCCGTCAGTGATGCTGACATCTCTTTGAGGCGCGCGTCGAACACGACGCGCCGTCGACCCGGGCCTGGTCCTTACCGGACGGCGAACTGCCCATCGCTCGCCGTCCGCAAGCCCACGCCTACGGTGGCCGGTAGTCGGCAATCGACTCCCGACGCCCAGGGTGTCTCGCCCTTCGGCGACTATCCATCAACATCAGGTGATCATAACAATACCACTAATATTCCGAAAAAAAGCTGTGTTGACTCATGTTTTGTGCCAATGTGTCCATCTACTTCAACAAACCCAAATAAATTGTTATTGACTGGACCTTCTGAGCCAAAACTTAGAAAAAAGTAGTTTCAAGCTGCTGTTTCAAGCTGCGAAGAGAAAAGACAATTACTTATTCTCCAAAGACCATTATTCAATGCTGTGAAGATCACTTTGACGTAAGTCGGCGAATATACTTGTTATATGCTTAGTTAATCTGCTTGTACGTAAAAATGCGTTAGTAACCTACCTAATACTTACAAAACCTGTCTTCATATTTTTAATTTTACAGTTGGAGAACGACGTCGAAAATTGGATAAAGTTTAAAATGTGTGGAGGAAAACTTTTTCAGAAAAAGATGTGGTAGGTACCTCATATTTTTGAACGCCAAAATAGAATGATGCCAGTGAAACCTAGATCAGTAATAATGAAAAGGAAAAACGTGAAATTCTTGAGAGCATTGAAAATTCACCGGGTATAATTTTGATTTATTCTTTCAGATTTGTTCTTATACTAGAGACAAACAAACATTCAAACTTTCAAATTTATAATAATATAAGGATAATGTTTTCTAATGAAGAACTATATTATTATGTCTTTCATGTTTCAGATCCATCTTCATTAACCACATTTTTTTTTTTGAAAACTGCACTTTCGACAAAAAAAGTTACAACCATCTCAACACTCTTGGTAAATTCCTGGAGTCCGCTTTGATAAACCCAACTACCATTTTTATTAAAAAAAAAACTCAATTAATATTCCCATAAAATAATGTTCACTTTTACAACCATAAGCTCAAATAAGTTGTCATAACAGGAGTGACGTCACTAAACGCTGATTGGCGTTTTAAAATGCGTTTTGTTTCAAGTCATTTTTGATTCGTAATTATTGTTAAAAAAACAACATTATGTAAAATAAAAACGTTGCAGTGGCCCTTCTTTTACATTTTTTTAACGTTTTAATCATAAAATTTTCAAAAATATTATATTTGCATCTTCCCTATTCTAACTTAAGGAGTTGTATTGCTGATTCTAATGATTATAATTCTGTATAGCCATATTTGATACGGTCGCGAATCATATTTAGATCATCATACAAGGTTCCAAGGATCGGAGGAATATATTCATTAACACCTAACAATTTATAAATGTTTTGTTTAACTATAATACTTTGAGGTATGTCATGTAACAACATCATTTGTGTGTCATTTAAATCAAATGTTACTATTTTTGATAAGGTATAGGTAAGTAAATCCAACTAATTCATTGCATTGTCTGCATCGTATAATGTCTCAATCATGAATTATAAATAGCATCTTCCAAGTTGTTAATTGTGAAAATGTTTATTATATCTAAATTTAACAGTAGAAATACATTTGTTTTCACTCTGATGGGTCCGTATTCATGCACGTACTATTGGAACAAATAGTAATGGAACTAGCGCTGAAAATAATGTCATTTAAGATGTGTTCATAAATAAATGCAGCGTTACAGTCACAACTACATATATCGATTATTTGTGAAATATTCCGAAGCAAGTTTTTTTCTCAGTCTGTTTGCCTCAACATAGTTATCAGAATCGCATATGATTTTTAAAAACGCTGTTATGTCGTTAATCCTACAATTGTCAAATATAAAGAAAGAAAGAAAGAAAATACGTTTATTTGCGGTAAACATGACGCAAAGAAAAAACACACAAATACAAAAAAATAAAACGAGTTGGGGGAAAATATGCGTCACATCCACGCAAAACGGCAAACATAAATATATCGCGTATGTATGTATTTTCTTTATATCCGAGGGCCAGCAAAAAAAATGTGGGATCAAATGCACATTTATTTGTTAATGTTATATTTTGTAAAGAAAAATTTGTTAAATTACCATTTTTTTAAAACATTTCATTCAGAGGATCATCATTTTAAGTAAAAACACCTTCACCTGTCCAGTTTCCAACTTTCGAAGGTATTTCTGTGAACACTGAGTCGTTTGAAAACGTTTTCCTTACATTCGTTTTTTGTTTTTTTGCAAGATTTATTTCTTGGTGTTATTCTTTTTCTTTTCTTTGTTTTATCCTGTTTTTTTTCTCTTTTTTGCAGTCAATTTCAGAGGCAATATTTAAACAATTAAAAGAAAGTTGGATTTCACCTAATAAATAATCATAATGGATTTTTAGATATTCATCAATGCTGTAATTTTTCAATCTTGTTCCAAATAAATTTTTTTCATTGTTTTGAAATAGCTCTCTAGAGCTGAGGATGTTGGTGTTTTATTTTGAGAGTTATATAGTAGGCACATAACATTAGCCCAGCAGGCTTAGCACAATCACCGTTTTGTCGACGTAAGAATAGACAAAAATGACGTTTCGTGAAGACAGTATGACGGCAGCAAAGTAGAAAAGAGTCAACTGCACTTTTTACGAAATTCAGTAATTAATTCACGTTTATCTTTTATTTTGCTTATATCTCGAAAATGGTGTGTCCTATCACAAAAGTAATGAAAAGTTCGACCCCCTTTATGTAACCCCTAAACCACTAAAACTCAACATGTAGGTAATAATTTTAACCATTTTTCAAACAAAAAGTGAAAAATTCCATTTTTCCATTCCATTTTTATACTTTGTGACAGTCGAGTTAAAAGTTTTCTACTGTCTTTAGCATGGCGATTAAAAAATCAAATTGTCTTCATTACCTTAGACAACTGTCTTCTGAAATAGTCTACATTAAAAAGGACCTAGACAACGATCGGTAAAAATTAAAGACAAAATGACAGACTTTAGAAGGATTTTTACGGTGCGATGCTTCGTGCGATGTCAAAAATGGAGAAACGAAATACCACTTTCTATGGAAATAGCCGTGTCTTTTCTTCGAAGAAATAGACAGCGTCATGCTAAGCCCGCAGAGGGGCAACTTGAGATGTAATCGTTTGAGCGATGTTATTAAATGAGTTTCGCGATTCTGAAGCACTTTTTTCCGTTTTATCCAGGATTTTCTCCCTCTCAACGATTTCTTCAAACCATGAAAGTAAACCGTCATCATCATCGAAGGTTATATTTTCATAAAAAAATTCGTTTTCATCGGTTTCCTGGTTAGGTTCCTTATATTGGCTATTACCTAATAAGCATCTTATTTATTTAATATAAATTTCACAAACAGGATTTTTTGTATTGTCATATTCAGTTATACATATTTTAACAACATAATTAATGAGTATTTTAATTTGTTGAAAACATTCACATTCTTTTATAAATAAAATGCAACGAACGTAAAAAAAATTAACACTTGTATCGATATTTTCAAAGCCACGTAAGTTGTAAAGGGTTTTTATAAAATGGCTTGTATCAAGTCTTATGAACACTTCTGGTAATGCGTAATTGTGGCCTCCTAAAACCAGAAACGATCGTTTAATATTGTTCGAGACGATGCGTCATTTATAGTGTTTTTGGATAGTTTTTTGTAATATAACTTAAATTCACTAATAATAGTGCTAGTTATACCATAGAAACAGTTATAATATTGTTTAGTGCATAAAACCGTAAGTACGACCCATTCAAACCTCAATTAAGTGGACAAAATTGTCGAAGACCGTAGTTTATTTAGTGTGTCCAGATAACCTAGACCAAGACCTAGCCCTGGACCTAATTTTCATATATCTAGTCCTTTGAATAAGCCCATTTAATTGGGTTTGAATGTCGTGCTGCGATAGTTTGTAAATAATTCATTATTTAGGTTAATGAAACATAACTACTTTCAGGCCGCGTCACGCCCTGAAAACTATAGTTGTGATGTTTAAAATATTACATAGTTTTAGTTCTATAGACCGGCCTGAGGTATCTATAACTTAATTGAAAATCGGTTCAGCGGTTTCCGAGAAAAACAGCTGACAAACACTTCTGTATCGAAAATTGTAATATTTTCTCTGTTTCACCTGAAATAACCTTTCAGTGGAAACAGATATAGTTGTTCTAAATACCTAAGACGATAGGTATTTTTATAAGGATTTCATTGATATGTAACATGCCTTATGTATTTATAGTAATAATGTGTATATAAGCTATAATGTTGCATATGTCAAAATCAATGTATGAAAATTTCATATAATAAAAACTTTGAATCGGGAAGTAATTAGCGGTCCTCGTTAAAGTAAAGTTTGATAGTACGTTACTAAACATGTAAAACATAGAAATTTCGTAGTCATTGGCAGAGTATTTATATTGTCTTATATACTTCAAAATAGTTCAAATAGTTTTTCACAAAAGTTCCGAAAATCACTTCCTGAAAGTTCATGAAGACTTGTGTTATTATTCAGTCACCCAGGTAAATATAAAAAGTCAGAGAGCGTCAAAACCATGGTCAAAACGTACTCTTTTAATCGGAAGTAGTCATAAACACTGGTACACATAAGAAGCAGGAAGCCACCTGGAAGATGGGAAGCAGGAAACAGTCGCGAAGATAAGCAGCTGGCAGCCGTCTGAAGATATCTGCAACCTATAGGTGCAGAACGTCAGCGCCGTCTGGACAGGGAGGCCTATCCTCATACACACATAGAGATACACCTGGATAGGCTTACACACTCCCTACACCCTTCGCGTCCGACGATCACGCCCGTCCGGCACAAATATAATCTTTTACGCTGCTAAACGTAGTGAAAGCTGAAACGTTAGCTGCTTTTAATGCTGAAGAGTCATCTGTAATAATTTCATGTGGTACGCTACTTACTTCAACTAACCATTTTTAATATTTGTAATTGAGTCTTTACTGTGGGAATCAGTAACCATTTGAAAAATAGGTGTAGATCTAATCGAATCTGAGGCAATCATGGCAATATTAACAAATACTCGTTTCCTGAGTATAGATCCATCTGGAAGCATTATAGCCCGAAAAAAAGACCCCGTTGCATCTACAGTAATGGTTACTTTAGGGAAACTACGATGATATGTATCATAGTACATGAGAAGAAAGTTTATCGCATGTAATGGTTATTCACTTCTCTGCTTCATTCATTAGCAACAAGGTTAAATCAGCACACAATAAAATAAAGACAGTTTGGAAAATTATTAACAGTGAAACGAACATGAACAAAAGACATAATACTGATTACACAAGTTAAAGTTCAAGATATTTATTTCATAACAAAAATACATTTGTGTCGAAATATTTGCACAGTAGGTACACAAAAAGAAGCAAAATAAACAATTATAATATAAGTAACCTAGTTCCTCACCCATCATCGAAGTTAGAACGTATATCCAAATTCAAAACGCTAACTTTACAAACATTAACATTCTTATTGATCATACAGAACAAAGTCCCTAGCAAAATGCTTCAAAATACATTTAATGTCGAAATATCTTCTAAATATATAAAAGGCAAAAGTGATTGAGTGATGTATCAACGCACAGGCCAAAACTTTAAGGCTAGAAACTTAAAATTTTGCACACGTATTCCTCTTATGACGTAGGCATCCATTAAGGAAGGATTTTTCAAAATTCAACCCCTAAGGGGGTGAAATAGGGGATAAAAGTTTGTATGAAACTTTTTATTCCTTCGACGTATTTGTATGAAATTTCGAACGAATTGAGTACGGCAAAAATAATTAGTTACGTATTTCAGCGTTTTCCAAAATTCAACCCCGAAGAAGATAAAATAGGGGATGAATGTTCTAAATAAACACAGGCCTAACCCTAGGGCCAGAAACTTAAAATTTACACACGTATTCCTCTTATGACGTAGGTATCAACTAAGGAAGGACTTTTCAAAATTCATAGGGGATATACTTAAGTTTATATGGAACTTTATATTCCTTTAAAAGGCTTACTTAAAATATTTTATACATGATTAAAATTCATATTTTAGTAAAAAAAAAAATGAAACCTCAAGCGTTTTAAGTATTTTAAAGTGGGTATTGTGCAAATACGTTTATGGAAAATGCAATCGATCTGTTTTGCTGGGCGAAGAGGCAGGAACTTCAAGTTATCAGTTAATACCTGTTTTTGTGACAAACTTTCGTGGCTCAAGATTGTACTGTGGGGAAAAAAATGCAAAAAATTGTAAGTGCCTACTTACCATACACTTAGGTATAAAATTGATTAAAGATGTCACATTTTTTCATTTTTTTTCATTTCATTCAATTCATTTTTTATCTAAGTTCCGAATAGCATGTTTCGTTAGAGCCAATACTGCATCCGCCATAGATATATCAGTTCGGAAACTATATTGGTTCTCATATATTACTTTATTTGATTCAAGGTACCGTGTTAGACGCTTATTTAGTATACTCTCCAATAGCTTGGAAAGAGCTGTAAGGATTGATATTGGTCTATAGTTATTGACAGTGACTCTGTCACCCGACTTATAAACTGGATGCACTACTGCCTTTTTAAAAGCCCTTACAAAAATACCCGTCGTGATGGACAGGTTACAGACATGGGTAATAAGAGGGCCCAAAGTTTGGCTACTTGTTTTTAAAATACAGACTGCCCAGGATTCAGGCCCAGTGCGCAATCAGATTTCAAATTAATTATTATTCTCTCAACCTCGTCTGTGTCAGTTTCAAGAATGACTATGGAGTTTAAGTTACTTCGATTGTTTTGAGGAATAAGGCTATTGGGAGCGGAATTATTACTCAATAATTTTCTGGCCATTTTCCTACCAATGCCAGTAAAGAAGTTGTTAACATTATTAACAGAGGCGTTAGGGTCATTAAAATTTATACATTTGGTGGGTAGGGTTGGTTTAGGCTTAACATTCGCTACGAACCCTCGACGTTGAAGCGGAGGCGCAGTGGTTCCGCGATGCAATGGCGCAAATCTGCGATGCGTTCATGCCGTGCCTGCACACAGCCCACAAGACGCCAGCTGTACTGGTGATCCGCCGACATCGCGTAGTTGCACGTGAACTGCGTGGAGGTTAGGCGCCAGTACACCCAATACCGGAGGAGACGTCGTCGGGTTCCGGGAGAAGAAGCCGCGCTGTATGGGGTGTACCGCGTGGTGAAGGAGGCTCTGTGGCTGGCCATCGGCGAGTCGAAGACTCGGGCCAGGGAGGCGATGTTGGCGACGCTAGTTGGAGATCCGTGGGGGCGCCCTTATTGTGCGGTCCGAGGTAAACTTCGTGCCTGGGCGCACCCACTCACTGAGAGTCTGCAGCCTCTGCTGCTGGATGAATTTGTCGCAAACCCCTTCCCTGCTAGAGACGAGCATGTACCGCCACCGATGGCTTTGCCCACAGCCGCAGAGTTGGATAATGAGGGGGTCGTTAGCGTCCCCGAGATGGCACAGCCCCAGTTCCCCAGTGGGAAGGGAACACCGGGGTGGTTTTTTAGTTAGTAAGAGTCTGACAGACCCCTCCGCCCACCCCAGGGCGGTGGACATTCATAAGGATAAGGATTTCCCAAACTGGAACAAAAAAAAATCCTTAAGATTCGCTACCTTATCGATTACATCCCAAGTTGACTTTGGACTGTTCTTCGCTTTCATGAATTAATCTCTCTCAGAAATCTGTTTTAACCTCCGTACTAGGTCATTGCAATAATTGCGGTACCTTTTCTATGTAATCAGTATTATGTTTTCTGGGGAACTGTTGACTTGATGATGGAGATTACTACGAATAATAATACATCTCAGAAGCCCTGGACCAGAGTGTGCTTTTGAATAATTATTGATAGGGTGTCAATAGAAAGAAAGAAAGAAAGAAAGAAGAAAGAAAATAAATTTAATAGGTAGCGGCGGGGGTAGGGCTTTTTTAATAGGTAGGTAAATATCATGACCTACCACTATTTAAACGGAATACGTTACAGAGAACTAGACAAAGGAACATTTAAAAGTATGGGTGAAGAATTACCTGCGTTATTGAAATGGTATATACCAACGTTAAACACCATACTGCCTTCTACTTTAAAGGGTGAGTTGAATCATTATTTTGTGTTTTACTGAACTTGTGAAGTAACCTCAACTAATGGTACAACGCCTGCCGTTTACAAATATAAAGATAATTATCAATTTCTCGGCCGAATGCTCTACTGCTGGATATGGGACTCCCCCAAGCATTGCCACATTTGCATGATGGATTGAAGGTCACGGGAATAGGGAGATTTGTTAGGAATTGACAAGAATAAATAATTTCTAACTGTCCGCAAAAAAATTACTTATTCCAAGTATTTATTTGAAAAAAAATTGAAATACTTAAAATTGATTGTTACAGAACAGGCATCGTGGTTTTACCTCGCACTCAAGAAGAAAGACACAATTTTGACGCCACAGTACAGATACACGATTGATTTCTATGGTAAACATTTCACCAAAGCCGATGGAGAAAAGCTATTCGAAGCGCTGGAATCTTTTAATGATTATCCTACTGGTAACCATACTCCATAATATTAGAATAAGTTCGTAAACGTCAAAAACTATATTTTGTACAGACAAGGAAATTAATCGTTTAAAAAATTGACACACTAAGTCAATTTGCTGTTTTATAGCCATTTCATACAACTACTGCATTTTGAATATGCGGACAATTTAAATTGGTAGTCAATTTGCTGCTAAACATGAATTTCCCTAACTTTACACTTATCGGTGATGTCCAACAAAAACTACATTACGAATTATTTTTTATAGCCGATTATGTCAAAGCAAGGTCAACAATAATAATTATTGCCAAGTCATATCGAGGTATCGTGTTGCACAGTAACTGAGTTGTGGAGGTCAGATAGGCAGTCGCTCCATGTAAAATGCTAGTATTTAGCTGCTTCCCGTTAGTCTGGAAGCCGACCCCTACATATAAAAAGGCTCGGCAGAATCTGCCTAACCTTTTTTTAACTATTATATATTGAAGTCGGCTTCTTGGTTCTTTGAAAATGTATTATTTTATACAGGCTGTCCCTGGAAGTATGGATCAAATCGAATAGGGGCGTGGCCAAGGTCATTTCTAAACTTTTGAACCTTGATAATGTCGGTGCATTTTTTTACGGTTCAAAAGATCCATGGGGGGTTTTGTATGGACTCCGTCCCCACCCTCCAACAGTCATAGGATACATGTCAATATGTATATAACTCAAGTGCCAAAACGATGTGATTTAAAAAAAGAAACAGCTATTTGGTTAGGCTAACCTAACCTTTTTTTTTTGTTCCGGGGTGGAAAATCCTCATGGATGTCCTCCGCCCTGGGGGCAGAGGGGTCTGTCAGACTCTTACTGACTAAAAATCACCCCGGTGTTCCTTCTCACACCTGCGCCGGGGGTCGCGGGATCGTACGATACTTCCGCAACCCCCAACTGGCCGCCCGCCTCTGTGGGCCCCGTCTGGTCAAGCGGGAGGAGTGAGGTGTTGAAAACGTATTTATTGCTTCTGCCCAGAAATAAAGAGGACGGCCTGCTTGGCGCATCATACAACGTCCATCTCAGCTAATGTCCTATTCTTTCTTTACGCGATCCCATTCTGTTGGGGTGTAATTACCAACTTAAGCTAGCAAATTCATATTGCAGCGAGCATTTGCAAAATGGGCTCTATACTATTGAAGTGTACCAAGAAAGTGCACTCGACGACTTGTCAGATTATGGCATAAATGAAGCTGCGTGGCTTTTACGTGGCCATATCCAGTCACGTCATGTGAGATCAAGAGTGTACTATTGTTATAATATGTTGGTTAAAAATCACCACACGATGGAATACGATATCTTCCAACATTACTGCACTTGTTTGACAGGACGACGTACTGTATGCACTTTTGCAAACATAATATCGATAATATGGTATTTAGGATACGCTAGACACGAGGGTTTTACTGCTCCCGCAATGTTTTGTGAACGATGTTATAATAGATTAAAATGAACACACCACAACACAATGACAACAAAACAATGGTGACAATGTCACCTAAATAGATAATAAAATATAATAATAATATAACATATTGGTACAATAAATGTATAAAATGTGTAAACTTATTGTTATAAAGGGCAAGAAACTCCAACGATACTCATTTAAATCAAGATATTACAAAATCCTGGGTACATTATTCTTGCCTCTTTTATAAGAGAGAACAATGTGAAAAAAATAAGAATCAATTCAAAATACATAATTAAAAAGAGATGACCAATGTCTTCCGACGGCGCCCTTTCATGAACATGACTCGTGGATCAGCACCATCCAGCTCAACCATTTTGTAGGGATCCGAATGATCCAACACACGCGCCACCATCAGTGAGACATGTAAATGAACATGACATACTCTCAACTGTCACGTTTTCAAGTCAACATACATAATAATAACATAATAAACAGATCCATCGTCCTCACATTTAGAAAATTGAAACATGCTTCTAAATTATACAAAACTATAGTTTGTAATATATTTGAGAGATGAATAAAATGTTTAATACCAAAAAGAAAAGATAATCATTATTATCTATTGAAGTATTCAACAATTCATACTTGATTACAACGCTAGCTGTTTATAAATACATCCAAGAAACATTAAATATTATAAATAATAAGCAATATGCAATAGGGATATTACTCGACATGACGATAACCTACGACAAAGTGCAATTTAAAATATTATTCAATAAGCTGTACGGAATAGGAATACGTGGAAAACCCATGACTGGTTCGCATCATATTTAAAAGATAGAGAGCAATTAGTTGAGATTGAATACTACAATCAAAAAACAAAAGAAGCACAGCTCATAAGATCTGATGTTAAATGAATACATGCTTTAATTCCCCATGGAAGTGTTATAGGCTGCCTCCTTTTCCTCATGTATATAAACGACCTCCCCAACACCATAGACGGGCCATGTGTACTTTTTGCGGATGATATCTCGAATCTGACCGAATGCCAAACAAATGCTAATTTAAATGAAAAACTTACGACTATTCTTGGAAAAACTATAAACTATAACCTCGATTTTTTTTTTACCAAAACCAAATTAATAGCGATTCACCCCCGGCAGAAAAAACAAATAAATATAGATCTTCATCAACAAAAATTAGAAAAAATTAAAAATTTCACTCTCCTAGGTTTAACAATAGACATACACATAAACTGGAAAATACATATACAGACAGTAAAATCTAAAATTTCAAAGTTTTCTTACGCTCTCCGGGAAATAAAAAAGACTACAAACCTACAAACCGCACTAGTCACATACTACGCTTGGTTTAACTATGGCATCATCTTATGGTAAAATAGCAAAGACGCTCCCTCCCTATTTACCTTCCAAAAAAAGCTAATACGAATAACTGTCAATATAGAACCAATAGATAGTTGCAAGCCTTACTTCCAGAAACACAAGATTCTCACCTTAGTCAATATTTAAATTTTGGAATTATGTAAACTAGTCCGCAAATATCCAGATTCTTACAATACACGGGAAGACATACAAACTAATTAAACGTTGCGCCATAAAAACAGACTAAATTTGCCCCCCTCCCACCTTAAATTACACTCATCCACTCCATATTCAATGTCAATAAAAATATATAATAAATTACCAGAAGACATAAAACAACAAAACAAAACCCGTATATTTTTAAATAAATTAAAACAATACATAATTTATAAAATCTATTACACAGTACAAGAATATCTAACGGATAAATTCAACAATAATACATAATTATAAATAACAGATAATATATATAAGTAAAATAACAAAAATAAATTATATTAAATACTTGATAATATTATACGAGTACTACACTAATATCAATGAACAATTTTTTAGGGAGTAAACAATTAAGCATTATTTAAAATGTATAATAAAATAAATAATAAATGGATAGATAGAGATATATGACGGGATGTTCGAGCGTTTGAGACTCCACGTGCCGCTGCTGATCCGTCATCTGTTGGTCCTTCATCATGGGCGTGTACGTGCAGGTGTTTGGAAAAGAATACTCGCAAAATAACGCACTTTATTTACTTTCAAATATCACAACGAGACTTAAGTATAAAATGTAATGATTACAATGATTAACACTGATTAAGTCTAATCACAATCATTGTTAAACTTGCATTTAGAGGCAATGGATTTGTGCGTGTGCATCGGGTGACGATCGCATCAAAAAGTGCTCGCCACTAGGCATGTGTAACTATTTACGGAACCGACTCACTGATCCGGATCATTGAAGTGATTCAAAAGATTGGTTCAGTAACAACGTTTCAATCCGATCATTTGGATCTGAAACATAATTTTGCTCTGTGCTCTTTCCACGCGACGCGTCGCTTGCGAGACGACTGAGCAGGGAGTGAGAGAGGCATACTGAGAAACTGACACACTGAGTTACTATACTGACTCGCGAGCCGCGAGTGAGCGGGTGACATATTACAATCCTTTTACAATCTACAGAAGTCAGAAGTGAGATGTGTATCACTCTCAGTGTTTCATTGTCCTTTACCATGTACGTAAAAATTACCACTAAGGAGATTACCTACATATAAAATTTAATACTATACGTTCGTTTATTGCGTAAAATGCATAAGTATAAAAGTTATCGTTCGTAAGTGTATACGTAACATTCTGTATTTTATATCCTTTGAGCCGATGAGCCAAATGATCCAAATGAAACATATCAGTGTTTCGGATCATTTCAGTGATCCAGATGCAAACGTTCCAATCACAAAAATGATACACTTTGCCCACGCCTACTCGCCACCACCACCATGACATTCACAATCCCATTCGGTGTTACCCGCTCTAAGTTAAAAATACCACGAAAGAAATAAATTCTAAACCACAGAGTAAAAATAATCGATTAAAACTTTAAAAAGTGTTACAATAAATCGACTAAATCATCGCGCGCCGTCATATATATAATATTGCATATATAATATTAAAATAATAAGTAAATTAATAGGAATATAAAAATACTTAATAGGATATAATATAATTCAAACTTAATAACAAGGAATATAATATAGCGCTCTGCCTCTCTCAACTTATTTAAAAATTTGCTGTGCCCGACAGAGTCCATAATTGTTTCTATTATATTTTATTTACCACCTGTAAGTTTACATTATGGATTGCAATAAACGATTTGAGATTTGAGATTATAGAAAAATAAACATTAAGTTCGTAATGTCAAAAAAAGAAAAAAAGAAAAGAAAATGCAGCATCTCTTCCAAACAATAATCTTTTAACTAGTGAGCTCAAGTGACTGTGGAGCAGGTCCAGCATTAAGCCAAGTATTTTTATCTACGATATAATCATCCAACTTATATTACGCTTGCATAACATGCATAATCAGCCTATAATGTTCCCACTGCTGGGACACAGGCCTCCTCTCTTTGAGAGGGAATGGGATGTAATCTACGCGGGCCCAGTGCGGGTTGGTAGATATCACATGATTTCGAACTTTTGGTGTTAAGACATGATGACGATGTTTTCCTTCACCGTTTTGAGAGCAGTGGTGATGAAATTTTTTACACAAAGTAAAGCGCCTGCCTGGGTTCGAACCCACGACCTAAAAGTGGTAAGTCGGGGCCGATACCACTGGGCCACCACTGCTCTACATATCATAATACGCTTGTTTATCTAATATTCGTTCAATGCATGTTTTGAATTTCTTCTCATTTAATTGAAGAATATCGAGTGGTATTTTATTATAACATTTTACACAGTACCCCATAAAAGAAATATGTAGTATAGATAATCTGAAACGTGTGTAAAATTTATTCCTATTTCTAGTGCCTGTCACATAACTTACTAAAAAGATGTAGATTTTTTCGAACATACCTATTGTTTTCATAAATATATTGACGGACCGCCCATTGTGTCACCCTATGTTTACATCTATAATTATCTAATAGTAATCTACATTTACATCTGTAATTTTATGGTGTACATAATAAAGAGTATTTATTCTATTATATTCTATTCTACCGTCGTGTTGTATTTTTTTTTAACAGAGTAGATATTCACGTCTGCGGAGGTTGTATATGACGCTGACAGCCCATATTTAGCAAGCGAAACGTTGGGAAGGGTTCACCCTTGTTTGGTATATAGGCAGCGGCCGGCGATGTGCCAGAAGCGAATCGCTTTTGTAAAAGGAAACAGTTAAGTTCGGTTAGGTTACTACCAATGAATTAAACAAAACCCCTTATGTTATGTATAAAACTTATTTGGTCTAATATGATGAAAACGCCTACTTAAAAACCACCACCTGCGCTAAGATAGGTCGACGGAGCCCCGCTTGGCGGGGCTCCTATTTCTGGGTGGTTTAAAAAAAAATAACCAAGAAACCTAACCTATCCGAGTCGGGGTTCTCTGAGTCGGGGTGTTAACCATAATGACGTTTTTTATATTGCACCTGTAATTATTGGCATAGTACGTTGTGTTCAACTCCAAACAGAAGAATACACAGCAATTGAATATTCGATAAAATACATGTTATACCACCTGAACACTACATCAAATGAACATTATACCTTTTGATCAATATCGCAAATGTTATTATCGCAAATAAATATTTGATGAAATGAAAATTATGTTAATCGATATTATACAAATTGATTATTTTCTTAAACGTTGTTCGAATTAGTAACATTACATCAAAATTTGTTATACCAAACAAGGGTGAACCCAAAAGAATAGCTGATTCAGCGTGGATTCAGAAGGCGAGAGCCAGAGATTTATGGAAATATTTAGAGACCTTTGTTGAAGGAATAGCTGTTTAAAAAGACTGCTCCGAAAATATGTATTTAAATTTAAAAAAAACTTGAGTAGGTTTAATTTAAACAAATTAATATTAAAAAAAAACATTGTAGAACCAGAAATAAAGGCTTCAATATTTTATATTATTTTTATTTATTATATTATGTCACTGCTCTAAGATGTGACATAATATAATAAATCATCATCATCATCTAACTTTTCCCAATTATGCTGCGGCAGCTTCTAGTCTAATCGGCCGCAGTTGAATACGAGTATTTTAAATGGGCTAATTATTTTGCAGACGACTAACAACTTAAAGGGCTACTAACTATTTGCTACTAGAAATCATAGGCGAGGTACTATAAATAAGCAAGTATTGAAATCGCCCATGATGATTGAATGACTGTAAGAGGGTGTAAGGTTTTCAAGGATTTTTTCAAAGGAGGAAAATAAATTTATACGTGACGAAGGGCTATAATAAACACCTAAAAGGACTTTCACGTGATTCAAGTTTACTTCCAAAAAGAGATGCTCGCCCGCATGCTGTGGTGGAGGTTGTACAGACATATCGACAATTGAAAAAGGAATATGTGGACGAAGGTATATGGCAACACTGCCACCACAACCAAGTGCGCGATAATTTCTTATTAGTTGAAAACTCGGCAAGGAATAGGAAGCTGAAGGGAGACATGGCTTTAGCCAAGACTCTGAGACAAGGATAGCATGGACATTCTTACAGTCTAGGTTAGCTAGCATGTCAGGGTAATGTGCCGGAATACTTTGGGCATTTATATGGACTACATTAAAATTCTTAGGTACATCAGAGAACTGAGATTCAAGCGTGTCAGCAAGGGATTTAAAACTAACAAAGCTGTCATTACTACAAGCCGACATAAAGCTTTCGCTGTCGCTGTCGTTATAGCTATCTGACATTGACACTAGACATATAATTATATATATATGAAAAAATTATAATAAACATAAATATATAAAAAGAGCAATTAACTCAAATCATACATCATATATCAATCATAGGGATATACTGCTGTGTCCCTCTATGAAGTCATCTACGTAGAGGTTGAAGAGCCTGGGAGACGTCAGACCTCCTTGTCTCACCCCGTACTTTATATAACAAAAGCATCTGCAGCTTGGTATACTTATATATTACTTTATACATCACAGACGTCCATTTCATGGGGACAGTCATTAATAAAGGATATGCAGTATTATTACTAGGGGCGTGAGGGCGCAACGATTGCTTCGCCCTTACGCGTTCCGCCTTCTCCTTCATGAGCATTACTGTTTCTCAAGAGGAGGTGACGGCTTCCCATACAGTCTTGCTCCGTACCATGTCCTGGATCAGGGCCAGATGCGAGAGGTTGCCGCCGCCAATCACCTCCGCGAGGACATGGAGGTGCTCCACCCAAGCCGGACAGACCTCCACCGTATGCTCCACCGTGTCCTCCGGGTGATCCACACAATAGTAACACCCGGGAGTTTTCGCATCGATGTCCCTGCCACCCTGTATACTGTGCAAGCTTGCAAAACAAAAAAAAACAAAAAAAGACTCATTCAGCATATTCTCATGGCTGTGCATGACCTAGATCCGAATTTTCAAGCACAGACAATGTCATCGCTCGAGAACAGTGACACCGATGCGAATCACTCAATGAAAGGTAATCTATCGCTTATTTCAATTCATCATCATCATCTACCTAGCCTATTTCCAACTACGTGATGGACGGCATTCAGCTAAACCGGACGCTGTAGAATAGCAGTACTTCACGTAAAAAGACCCGACCTACGAACCAGTTACTGGGTAAGACGAAAATAATACTGATTGTATAACAATACAGTGCAGTGCAGTGTAGTGTATAGTTTATGCAAAATAAACTGCTTATATACAATTATTACACAAGTAACTATAATATTAACTCTAGATACTAAATTAAATGGCTAACTACACAAATAAATACAAAAACAAAAGGACACTTAGGCGTCACAGTCCTCTACTGCATTGCTGTCATCCGGAAAAGTCCCCAGAAGACAGGCAGCTTTGCCACGTGGAATGGCAATGCTAATTCTTTGGCGAAAGAACGAGCCAGTCCTCTGGTCATATGAAGCATCGACCTGTCAGCGAGAAATTTCCTTAATAAGGAGACGAACAGTCGGACCCCATGACTGCTCCACGGCTCAAAACCGTAGTTACCCATAAGGTTACAGTTGCCGCTTGAGGGTCTCAGCAGCTGCAGCAGCAACGCTATCATAGCCCGCCGTACTTGGAACATGAGATGGCGTAAGGGAGTCGACACAGGTTGCATCCCACAACAGAGGCCTACCTATATACCTTGCAAGGCAACAACGTCATGCTGTCTGGGCTCTTCCCATCATCACGTACTAAGCGGTCACTAATACCGCTGGTACGCACGTGACAATGGCTCGACGAATAATATCGTTGATGCTGGCGTGCCGTGCTATCCGACCTTGTTACGCTCCTTTAGCAGGAGCTCAGGAGCAGAAACTGTTTTATGACTGTACACGACGTAGTTTCTTTTTTTTGCAGATCATAATCAACCAGCCTATCCAGAGAGAAGAAGTATGAACTACAAAAAAATTGTTAAGCATTTTCTAATAAAGCATCCTAAATTATTTAGATAAATAAAACGACAATATAAACATGACAAGAAAAATGAACATCATCGCTTCTCTCATACACGAAACCGTCATCATTACTATCGTAAAAGCCGTGGTGAACATCAAAGACGTGAACGTTTGTACGACCGTAAGCAAACAAGACAAAGGGTTTATACGGAAAATAGATATGAACCAGAAAATGAGCAAGTTAAGACAGATTCTTCCGAAAGTGGTGCATATGATCGTGAAAATTCTGAAGCTCATCAACAAAAAATCATACAAAAAGTACAACGTACACAACAAAATAAAATACGTCTTGATAAACTAGCACAGCATACTCAAAAGCAATGGAATCTTCTCAAACGAACAAGATTAACTACTAAACCTTACCAGGATGATCTACAATACTTAAAGCAGCTTGCAATGCGTTTCTTAAGAAATAAGCAACAAAGGCAAAACTTCTATAGAAACAGAAGATTCAATATTCCATCTTCGGAAGAAAAAATGTGCAAACATTCTCAAAATTTTGAAGATTCTATAGAAAATGATATGCTTCATAAGATAAAAGAAGCTTCCAGCTATAGCGATGAAGTAGACCATTTAATTTTGTGAAATAACTTGTACGATGCATTAAGACATGGTAATAGGACATTCGTGTCGTTTAGAAAGTCAGGTGGTGATATAAATAACAAACAAACACTCAGGACTTTATCTAGCGAAACTGATGAAGAATGGGTATTAAAAAATAATATCTACAAAGTTTTCGAACAGGAAAAGAAATAATTGCTTTAGATATGAGAGATGATATGCCTGAAGTAATAAGGGGGGCTAAAAATAAATTAGTGCAGACATGAAGAAATTTATAGTATTATGGTAATGGCATCAGTGTGTGCAAACCACGAGTATCAATCAAGGCAACAAATCACCACTGACGACGATTTAACGAGAAATAAGGATTTTAAAAGTTATTAGATTTTAACTTTTCCTTTGAACACAGGATTAACAGACAGCCCCATATTTAGGCCCACTGTCTACGGACGCGTAGGTTCATTATGGCGTCTTGGTCATTATACGCTTGGCGGACGCCTGTTTGCAGCTGAATACGCGTCCGTGAAGCTATGGCCATATAGCCAGTAGGCCTAACTAGCTGTATTTCAATCATGTGTGGTCAAAGGTAAAGTTGAAATTGAATTACTTTTAGAATCTATATGATTACAAAGAAAGGAAGTAAGAAAATCAATAGTCGTCAGTATTTACTTTCTTTGATAAACTTATAAAGGAGACGGTAATGGTTACATACAATCTTGGGCCTAAAGTAACGAGATGAAAATGGTGTAAATTAATATATTCAAACTTACCTGCAGTCCCTCGTTGAAAATTTTATAAATTCTGACTATTTAAGAGCTGAGTTATTAGAGGTTTCGTAAAAGTATGGTTAGTTATATTTAACTAACAACAGCGGGGTAATTGCGTAACACACTAACAGTAGGAATGGCTCTCATTATGACAGTTCAATAACATTCATTGCAATATTAACGTTGTTGAGCAGACAAATTTTTAAAACATAATAAAGCAATGGATTAGCAATAGGCTTCAAAATAATTCAGATTGTGATTGATAGCGTGGTACGCAATTAGGGTGGTGATTCCTGAACAGCAAAAGATATTCTTTATTATATTAGTGGAGAATGTTTGAAAAGTCATATGAATGAACGTCAATGACTTGGAAGTCTTATGTAGGTACGTGATACATGTAGCATGTATGGAGTTATGGAAGGAATGTCTATAATAAAAAATCGGCCTAGTGTTTTGCAGTGACTAGTTGCTATCTCACAAGTCACACAGCGAACTATAGTTTCAACAATATCCAATCCACAATCGGAGGTAAAATCCAAAATAACAATTCCAAGTCAAACGTGTGAGCGAACTTCGGTGTCCAGTGTAAAAACAAGGGTCGCACAAGGTAGGTAGGGTAAGAATCCATTAAAATACCCGTCAGGAACGAAGTTCCTTACGGTTTTTCTTCAACTCCGAATGTAATTCGATATGGAGATTTAGATAGTATGATTAAAATTTTGATTTTTTTTGCAGCCGACTCTTGGATTTTAATTTTGACCACACTATCGGCTTTAGCACCCTCAAAAATAATAATAACCACACCAATGATGATTAATTTGACAAATTTTGCAGCTGCCATCTTGGATTTCATTTTGACCTCACTATTGGCTTCAGCACCCTCGAAAGCCATGATAACTATCTCTCTCTCCCTCTGTCTCTTTCTATTTAAGATTCTATTATAATATATAATAAAAAGTCACACGGAGGGGGAATAACGCCTTATCGTTACGTGGTGATTTGGGCGCCACCCAAACGCATACAAAAAAAAACATTAAAATCGATCCAGCCGTTTAGGAGGAGTTCAGTGACATACACACGTACAGTAGAATTATATATATAAAGATATATACTGCCTTTAATTACTTTGAGTTAATTACCTAGTGCTACCTAGTACGAAGGATTTCTTTTTAAATTGTATAATCGTTTACCCAATTAATCGATAATCTCATGGATATTCTCTATCTCAGGTTTCCCCGCTTCCAGATCGAGAATTGAGCTGATTTTTGATATTCTAACATAAAAAATATTACCAGTTTTTTTTTTATCATATCTCACATCATCTCTCATTAGGGCCCACCGTTTTCCATCACCTTTTTCCACCATGTATTTCTCTCACAGGGACCAGGTACTGGAACTTGTGATATAAAATCTACTGCTTAGTTGCAAAAATAAAACATTGTATTGAGCTCGATCGTTGTAAATTAATTGTGATTTCAAAAAGTACTAGATTTTTGATTCTCTTGGCAATACAAATACATGTCGCAGCCATCTGGTTTAATTAGCCAGCTAATTGGACACATAGGTTGTTCAATAAAACGCCGGCATCCAATTAGATGCCTAGGCCGATAGTTAATTGAAATTGAATCATTCAAAGTTTAACAACTTGGCGTATTGAAATTCAGCCTTCTGAAGATGACTGGCCTAGGGCGGATGGGTCTGTCAGACCCCTACTGACTAAAACCACCCCGTGTTCCCTCGCACACTTGCACCGGGGACTATGGGGGCACTTAAGCACTCTTCAACGCAGCCCCCGACTGGTGTCGGCCCCCCTCAGCGGGCTCCGTATGGTGAAGCGGGGAGAGTGAGGTGTTTGACTCCCCCCGCGACGTCTAAGAGGTGCACGCGTGGTACATAACGCGCCGCTACCTAGGGTCTTATATGATAGGGGGCGGCGGACGTCCCCGAGTCCGCCGTCCCTGGACCCATTTAGGAGGTTCGGATGAAAGCATTATCTACCCTCTGCCGACGCCCGGTGCACCTGCTGCGGGCCGGGACAGCACTCGACATCTTCCTCTACCTTTCCGCGGCCCCCTTCTGCGACAAGAAATTTTCGCGGAAGAAGATCACCACGTCCCACGACGCTGCGCCGCCAACCATAGAATGAATCACAGCTGGCAGCGACAGGTCGCTTCCCACCTCCGAAACGAGGTGACGGCGTGGCTCCTCCCAAGCTGCACACTCTGCAAGCTTATACCACGCTGTGTCCTCCCGGCACCCCGGCAAAATTTAACCTAACCTAACCAAACATCACAAATTCATAAATAACCAATTTAACTCAATGACTACACGATATTCAGCTATCTGGTTAAACGTTGCGCTCAATAACTTGGCTAGGTGTCCATCAGCTACTTAATTGGATGCCGTGATTTAAAGAACAGCCTAGGCGTCCAATTAACTGACTAATTTAACCAGATGTCTGCGGCATTCATACATCGAGAGGTTATTTTAAGTAAAATGCAATGCATAATCGAGTTAATATAATTTATTTTAATTTAAAATATTTAGTTATCAAACATGAAGGCAAATAAAATTTTATTGTTCATCATTAAAAGAAATCATAAAAGTACAAGGGTTGAGTAGATATGGTTCGCAAATATTTTTGTCTTTAAATGATTCTAAAATATCTGGATTTAAGTACTCATTAATCACAGACGCACAGCTCATGTCATTAGTCGCGTGAGCCAGTGGTGCAGTTAGCTGGTGTATGGCAACCGGTCTCTTCGAGTGGCGCTGCAGCTCTTGCGCGAGTGACGCCACGTGTGCAGACGCGGCGCGCAGCAACACCAACTGAGAGCGCAGCGCACGCGCCGGTGCCACATAGCCGCGAGCGCGCTCGATACGCGCCAGAGCGGCCTCTATGAGCGCGCGTGAGTACTGCGCTGAGTGCGGCACTCGACCTAACAAAGTCCGCACACACGCGTCCACTTTCTGTTGCCACGAATCTCCGTCTTTAAGTGCTTCCTCCATGTCCAAAACGTCGTCACCCACCATCAACTTAAACATATGCCTGACCACTCCATTTTGCAGTTGCTCTTTTGTCTTATATTCTGCGATATTTTGTTCAATCACAGTTTGAATCTCACTCGGTGCACATCCTAGGCAATATACAGTACCGGTTAAACCTAAAAAGTATTAATAAACGTCATAAGTTTTGTTCATTACGTACTTCAATATTTAAAAAAATACGGTTGTAAACTAATATTTCTTACCACGATCCTCAAGGATAGCTGCCATTTCTAAGGCCACCAAAACGCCTGTTTCATAACCCAATAAGAAGAATGTATTTTTCAATCCTGCCTTGTTCAGCAGCACCTTAAAATATGAGAAAGTAAGGTTAGGTAAAGTTGTAGTTGATACACATTTCATTTTCATAACTGATTATTTTTAAATTTGTGAGCTTATACATCAACGTATCTCTGTGCAGTCTCCTGCTCGGTCTCCGTCGGACGGTCGAGTCCTGGCTGCAGTACCAGCGCTGGCAGCTTGAGGCGCTCGCACAGCACGCGGAACCTTGCGTGATGACCCTCCATACCCGGCACTATGCACAAATATGTTAAGCTTGCGTCAAATTCGTCTTCACGCTGAAATATTTCAAAAAGTATTAGAACACGATGAATCGAGTTTATGATATGATATGACCAGACGAATGCCTAAGATGATGACATATAGAGATGTATGGAAGAAGAAAGCCATGCTGGTTCGACTACAAATTAATTGAGGTGATGCATCTAATAGATTCTAATCTAACGTGTTTACTTCAAATCATTAAAGCGATTTAAATAATGCTCAATATATGCAAAATATAATTAGTATTATATTTACCAATACGCCGCCGCTACTGATTGTAGGCATGCATACTATTTCTGAAGTCGCAAGTAGTTCGTCCGTGTCCACGTAAGATATGAATGTCGCCAAGCCTTTAACATCTTTAAAGGCGTTTTCTGTTTTATCCAAATTCAGTATTCTGGTGGTCAAATAAAACCGTTAATTCTATAATTTCGTCAAAATTATTAAAGTATACCACATTTTATTTTGTAAAAGAACTTACGTTTCAACTGTTAGCTGTAGTATCTCGTGTTCGGAGAATTCAACATTATGGCTAATTCGCAAATAACTAGCAACCAGTAGTAGTTTATCATCTTGAATTCCGAGTTCTTCTAAAGTAGTTGTTTTTGGGGTGTTCTTTTTCAAATTTATACCTGGAAAAAAAAAACTTATTTATTTATAGTACAAATTAAGCTTACACTATGCGAGCACCAAATCGCTTGCTAAATGAAAGAGAAAGATAAAGTTACATAAAAGAACTTCAATGTATGCTGTTATTGTTTTTTATCTATAATGTTAGTTTTCTCTTTAGACTTAGATTACACCACTAACCGGCCAATTCCGCAAGTTCTTTCAACAGACTAGGTTGTTGTCTATGAGTTTTTTGTGCAACCACCAAGGTGTCTACACCGCAAAGTGCGCGTTCCACGGCATCCACTGCATCACTAGCATTCGACTCCTGAATGGAAATTAATGTAGTTATTGTTGTTGTTTATTAAGTTGATTCGTTGTCGGGCGTCCATCAACGAATTACGATGATCTACTCAAATAAAAAGTAAAAGGTATCCAAGATTAAATTGAAATGTCACTGATCTTTATAAAGCATTTGAATAGGTCTGGACACACTGGACACACTTCCTAGCAAATTCAGCTTAAATCATTTGTCGTCATTTGATCTTATTACAATGGAAGAATACAATGTGTGGAAATAATGTAACAGGTATTGTACTGGTTTAATTTCACGGTGAGGTGCACCGCAAGGCTCTGTTTCAGGGCCGTTTTTGTTTATCATTCTCAAATAATGACCCTTGAATCTAAAATATTTCTGTGATGAAGTTTTATTTGCAATGCTTACAAAACTTCACGGATTTTCAAACTCGCTGAAGACTTTTTGATAATCTACTATACTACTACTTACATTTTTCAGCTGAGATAGAGTTATCAATTTAGCTGGTAATTTATTTTGAACACGTGAAATACACATTGGTTTTCCAAGCATAATCTCACCAACATTTATCACCGCAAAATATCTGAAATATGTAATGAAAGAATATAAAAGATTAAATGGATGAAGATTTACTAACAAAAGTTTGTAATTGTTTTTTATTTTTCAAAGAAATAAACAAAAAGAGCTGTAGTGTTACCTTAAATCTGGGCACAATCTTCTCGAAACTGCATCCAGGTGAGCAAAGAATGTTTCTTGAACCATTTGACCATCATTAGTAGTGGTACATATACTTTGGATTGAACCCAATTTAGTAGCATCCTTAAGTAGCTCGACTACATCAGTTTCATTATTTAAATTCTGAGACGATATTTGGATTTGCACGCCGATCTTTTGCCAATTCCTGAATAACGGAAAAGTATTTTTTGTGAGGCTAGGTTAAAATATAACATCATCATCATCATCGTGGTCATTTAGATTATTGACATCAGCAGAATTGATTTTTGATTATTGACATTAGCTGATTTTAGCCGTTTGCTTACCGTAATTTAAATTGGAACTTTGCTGTCATATGTGTTTTACTATGAATGTGTAGTTTCCTTGCACCTCGAGCAACTAATTTGTCGATCATCTGGAGTCCAAATTTTTCTTCATTCAATACTACAACTTGGCTGTGTTTAGGATTGCAAGAGATTCTGTAACCAAATAATAATATTGTGAATTTCTATACACTATGAGGGCCACCATAACCAAAAGGAATACGCTACACCGCAATTTGTAATGTGGCCTAATAAAACGAAACAGTCAAAGCTAAATCTCGTTCCTATAAAATTGCAAAACAGAGAAAGGGTCTCTCTTCACCTGGGTTTCCCTTGTGTCGGATGTTCCTGCATGTTCAGCAGCACCTTCCCACGGTGCCTGCTGGCCGCGAGCAGTCGGAAGGCACGCGCGGCATCGTGCGGCGCATACGACACGCGCGACAGAGGCCGCACGTAGCCGCGACTAATACCCTCGCTCAACATCGTCTGCAAGGCCTGAGGATTAAAGCAAATGTTCCAATGAGATCCATGATCTATTATTAAAACATGGACATCATAATAGCCAGATTGCTTTTTAAAATGGTCAACCTACTAGTAGCACATGTTTCCGTGTCTGAGTGGCTGACAGACAATACACAGCCTATATGTATACCTATAACCCTAGTTCTAAACCAACCTTAGATCAATAATATCAAGAAATAATGTTGCGAATCAACAGATTTATTTGTTCAGCTCGTGAAAGAACTTCACCGAACCCTTGTATTGTGTATCTCTTGTATTACTCTTGGTCTGATTTATTTTGGGCTAAGCATGACGCTGACTATCTCTTCAAAGAATAGACAAAGCTATTCTCATACAAAGTGACATTTCGATTTTCCATTTTTGACATCGCACCGTAAAAATCCTTCTAAAATTTGTCATTTTGTCTTTCGTTTCTAACGATCGTTGTCTAGGTCCTTTTTAATGTAGACTATTTCAGAAGACAGTTGTCTAAGGTAGTGAAGACAATTTGATTTTTAATCGCCATGATAAAGACGGTAGAAAACTTTTTACTCGTCGGCCACAAAGTATAAAAATGTAATGGAAAAATGGAATTTTTCACTTTTTGTATGGAAAATGTGAAAAATTAATACCTACATGTTGTGTTTTAGCGGTTTACGGGTCTCATAAAGGGGGTCGAAATTTTCATTATTTTTGCGATAGGACACACCATTTTTGAGATACAAGCAAACTAAAAGATAAACGTGAATAAATTACTGAATTTCGTAAAAAGTGCAGTTGACTCTTTCTACTTTACTGCCGTCGTACTGTCTTCACGAAACGTCATTTTTGTCTATTCTTCCGTCGACAAGACGGTGCTTGTGCTAAGCCTGCTGATTATGTAATTAGTATTTTATAGTTTAGACTGGTTTGCTTGACATACTTACTTTCATTTCCTCGGGAGATTCAAATATCGTTGAGAAATCGACAGTAGCATAAGCCCTTTCTCTAGTGAGGTTGTACAATCCATAAGAAAAATCTTCATCTTGATTGTGAAGTTGAGAAACGTCAAAAACTGTGCCTGAGAAACCACTACAGTGAAGTACAGTCTGAAAAAAAAAAACAATCGAGTGTAGCCACTGACTGTTAATAACATATTGTAATTACAACGTAAAAAAAAAAAAATAAGATACACACTTTCTTCAAGTTGCCTTTGGCTGAACTTATAACAACGTTACAACCCTCCCCTTTTGTGGCAATAAGAATCATATCTAGGAAACTTTGATCCCGAGAATTGCCAATATGATCAGCTGAAAACAAATAAAAATATATAATTAGAATTACCAAGATAAAAAAAAATAAAAAAATATATATAATAAGTATAAATATTTGAACATCACTTGTAGGTATACCTTTCAAATCTGGGAACAATTTAAGTAAGAAACGTTTTTTCCGCATGTCACTAACAGTTGTGTATACTTCACAGCCGTGAGCAAGGACTATTGATAACACAGCTTGGCCCAAAGCTCCAGCCCCTCCATGGACAAACACAGAGACATCAGACTTCAGCTTCTTGCCATATTTGATTCCCTAAAACCAATCAGAATTTTTAATGTTAGATCTTAGGGTTCCGTACCCAAAGAGTGCCAACGGAACCCTATTACTAAGCCTGCGCTGTCCGTCCATCTGTCTGGTCTGTCAGCGGGCTGTATCATGATCCGTAATAGGGAGACAGTTGAAATTCTCACAGAGTGTGTAGTTCTATTGCCGCTTTATCAAAAAATAATTAAAATAAAAATAAAAATTAGAAATTAAAGGGAGTTGCAATACAAGAAACGTGTTTTTTTCGCTTATTTTTGCCTTGTGGTACGGAAACCTTCGTGTGCGAGTCCAACCCGCACTTGGCCGGTTTTTTTTTTATTATAAAGCCTGCTCTTGACCTCGATTTCGCTAGATGGGAAGCGATGGATGAAGTTTACGATAGAACTAGCGAACACAGAAGATGCCTGTTCATTCTTGCTTTGAATGCTGGCAGATTATAAGTAGTAATCGTTAGGAACATATACACTGGTAGAGGGATAGAGGGATATACACTTTGACTGTGCGGAGAGAAATTATATATCATGTGTGGAGGAGAAGCGCTGAGTACCTCTTGCCGAAATATCACACAAATATTGAAGGTACCTTGCAGTACGTCCTACCAGACGTCTGGTAAGATAAGAGACATGGTGGGATCAGTTTAACACTAAACGTTGAATTCATTGTTGAAGTATCTTGTGTGTAAACTCACGAGACAGTAGAGTGCGTGTGCGTAGGCGAGTGGCACGGTGGCAGCGTCCTCCAGGCTCCAGTGCGCCGGCACCGGCCACAGTAGCTTCGGCTGCGCGCGCACCACGCTGGCGGCCGCGCCGCCTTGCACCAGCCCCATCACGGGCTCACCACTGTAACATAACACATCCTAGATTCTATATCGCTCTTTTACAATATATTGATAACCCCGTCCCCCCTTCCCCCCATGCCACCTGTGCACTTGACGATTTTATAACTGCGTCAGCAAACTGAATTTTTTAACTACAACAACTATTTATTTCCCGTCGATACGCTAAGAAGAAGAATCTATTAATCTCGAATATGGAGCGAATCTGGCCAAAATAATATAAGGCCTGTACCCGACTTCTATTTCTAAGTTGACTTCAGCTTTTTCATGCCACCCTGTATTAAACATTTCATTACCTCTCTGTTGTTCCACTGAAATCCATGCCGTAATTGTTTTCTCCATCAAATTTTGATGTTAATGTTCCAATTGCTTTTTTAATGTCAGTGTTGGACAATCCGGCGTAATGGACCTGAAAATTCAAAGGTATTTGTGATTGATTTGATATTAGGTACATATTTTCAATCCTAACCAACTCAGGTCTGGTTGCTTAGTCCAAGGTCTTTAATTTGAAAATTAATTTAGTTAATAATTATGTATATTACCATTTACTATAAGTGTACGTACCTTCACTGGTACTCCAGAGCCACATGTCTCAGCAACATCAACCCACTCCAAAGAATTCAAATCTCCTAATTGTGCGCTTTGTAACATCACATTGCTGCTCACTTTCGCACTATCCTGTACTGGCATGTAATACTCTCCACCCCATTTACCCTAAAATTAAACGTTTTTGTTAAATATTGGAGTTGAAACTGAAGTACAATTCATGTGGCACACTGACTTTCAGAGAGAAACGATCACACAAGTAGTGCAACTAAAGACGTTCTACAAAGCTAAACTTATCTAAAACGTGATTTGCAAAATTACACCTGGATACTGTACTTATTAGAATTTGAATATCAACAATTTCACACTTACATCATCCAAAACGGTGAATGCCAGATCGATATCCGGTAGATCGTCCAAGAAGAAATTGTTGCCTTTTTCATTATTGACAGTTAATAGGTGAACATTGTTACGTTGGACGTCTTTTCTCCAACATTTTACTAATTGTTTGAGGCCAGAGGGAGCTGGGTAGGGGGCCACGATAAGCAGGCGATGGCGGGGGGAGAGGTTGGCACGGGTGGCGGTGAGGAGGGAGAGGTCGAGATGCGCGTGCACTGTAATGGCTGTAGTGGGCATAGCCACTTTAGTTGGCCGCCAGCGCACCAAGTCCAAGCGGGAGCTAGCGTTGCTATGAGCTGACAGTTGACGATACAGAGACGTCGGCCGAATGCGACCTCCGTACAAATCGTCTTCTTCGCTCACTATGAAAGAGTCTCGTTGTAGCGCAAAATATAACAGTTGACACATCTGTGGATTTTTAAATTAAATTATCCTTAAATCGAAGTGACTAAGATTTTATAAATAATTTAAAAAAAACTGTATTACATTATCATCGGTGGAAAGATTGCGGACGATAGCAAGGTCTGCATTCTTAATTGAGAGGCCACTATTCTTTGTTGAAGTCAAGTCTACCAGATTGAATTCTTCGTAACTAATGTTGACGCCATAAACACTAGCTCCAATTTTCTTCATTTCTTCAAAGACAGATTCTTTCAATTGGTTGTTTGTGATACCAACAACTTTGATAGAGTCTCTGTTAACATTTTCGGCAACCATTTGCAAGAAAACTTGTAGTGAAGTTAAAACCTGGTAATCAAAATGAAACATTCCATTATCACTATACTCGTAATTTTATTCTAATCATCTTCAATCAATTCTTATTCCATTTGGGGTCATCTCAGTCGTCACCCTCTCTAGCTATATCATTTTATTAATGATCCAAATATCAACACAATATTTGGAAGTCTATGTTAATTAAAGGTTCCTCTTACTTGTTGGTATACTTGGAAGTTAGAAACGAACTTTAGCGTCTGTAACGCCATGTTTCTTTTGTTAATAGTTGGCAAATTGCAATATCTTATATTTTCCATCATTAGCCCTCCACATCTAAATATAGCGAAAAAATAAAAAAAATAAGTTCCACACATAAATAAAAAGAACAAAAACACAACAAAGAACACAATAAAGAGACAATATAACAAAGAGAACATAATAAAGAGTATTCTATTCTATAAATAATACGTAGTTAACCAAATGGGCATGTGTGAGCAAATGTTTTGGTTTACCTTACGAAATCATGTTCTTCTATAACTTCAGCTTTATATAAAACTTTATCCTCTTCCGTGGTTATTTTCTTCTCAAGATGTTTCTCCACATCCACAGAGATTCTTCTGATGTGTGTGGGCAGGGTGACTCCATCGTGTGGTTGTCGCAGCATGTTCAACTGCAGCAAGCCATCGATGAACGTGGCCCAGTTGTCGCGCCACAACAGTGAAGCTTCATTCAGAGAAGCGCTTGCGGCTTCAATAGTGCGGAATTCACCACTGCGAAGTCAAATTGTCATTCTACTTATCTTTTTAAGGTCGATTGAATACACTCGTGAAAACTGAAAATTATAGGTGCATGACCCAAATAGCTTATTCAGAATAATATGTGAACGTACGTTAAATACGCTAATACGTTAAACAATTATGAGTCGTGAACTCGGTTCCTATTGAGACGCTACCGAAAGATCGATAAAAAGAAAAAAAAAAAGATTTAATCAAAGTTTTCTTCCACATTAATGTGATTCACCAAGCTAAGGAAATAATGAAAATGCCCATTCAAGTCGATTTTCCAACGAAAGTGACCCTTGATTTCATCTTCATCGTACCTAACTATATCCGGATTCAGGCTCTCTGACTGTTCTTTAATATGGTTCGCGTTATAGCACATAGGTTCACTCGTAACTCACATATCAAAAAGTAATTATGCTAATAATATATTTTCCTTACCTATACAAGTAGTCTCGTTCACGAAACAAGTCATAAATATCTTCAGCTCTGAGGTTCATATCTTGGGATTCTTTGAGCTGTATTTCGTTTTTTTTATCGTTTAGTTTAAAAACAGTGATCACGCCAGTTGCTACTTTAATTGTATCGTCAAATACCTGTGGAATTGAATTCTTTTAATAGTCTTGCTTTCATAGTGGAAAGAAGCATGCACTAATGTTATTTGATGCAATAGCAAAGTCGCGTGATGGTGAGTGATCACCGCCTATGGAAATTAGTAATACCAGAGCATAGTAGGTCCATTGTCTTATGTGCCTGTCTTACATAATACTTTCATGGTCTGGAGCAATTAGGGGTTTTGATATATAAAGTAATGTCACAAAAGTTTCAGTACATACTTCAAAACATCCAGTTCCTCTTTGCAATGCAACTCTAAGTTTCAGTTGACTCTGTATGTTCATCACGGGTTGTGCATACAAGTGCACGTCGCAGAACTCCACTGAAAGCTGCCTCTTCGGTATACCCAGGGTCATGGCCAGGGTATCCCAAACAGCCACCAGGGATGATGCAAACGGATATATCGTTTTTTCTAGAGAAATCATGAAAAATTTATCACCACCGACCATTTCAAAATGACCAAGGATCAGATGATATGCATATTAGAGCATTATTGCTCCAGTGATTGAGAGAGATGAAGCTATATAGGATAAAAATAGCATCATCCCATTTTTGCAATGGGCAGTGGACACTTTTGATACGGCAAAACGTACACCGCCAAAGCTATTAATTTTTTTCCGCCCGTCGTCTTAGATAACATAAAAAACGAAATAACAATAGGTATTCAAGATGTAACATAATATGCTGTTTTTTTATTAGGCTAAGTAGGTACCTTTGATAACATGTCCTTTCAGATACTCGTGTTCCTTATCGTACAATGATATGGTATATGTGCAAGCTGCAGCCGTCCTCCTGGTAGCAGTATGGTAGCGAGGCAAAACCCTGAAAAATTTAACAAAAAACGTTGTTGCCTACGTTAAACAAACAAAGCACTAAACAGACGTAGTAAGGCCCCTTTTAAAAGCTCATGAAAACACCATTATTGAGGACGTATGTATGTGTATATAATATCTGTAAGCACTTTTATTCATTGTTCAAAAAAGTATTTTCACTCACCATGTTTCTCCATGGGCCCACTCGATCAGATGGGAAAGGAATGGCGTCCCAGTGGATACTGGCATCTCTATTTTAGGGTAGAGAATTTGGACCTTTGGGTGGTATCCTTCCATGTATAATCTAAAAAATAGAAAAAAATATAAGTATAATGAACAAAGAAAAAAAAATGGTTTTTCGGTTACGTGTTTATTTCGGGTGTGCCCGACTAGTTTCGAGCTCATTTGGAGTTCCTTATCGTGAGCTCATAATTCGGCATTCCGTATGATTTAAAACTACTCGGTAAATACATCAAATTGTGTAACACTCTTTCAATCACAATCCGATGGATTTTGAAGGAAATGGCTAAACTATTGCTCATTATTATGTTTGAAAATGTTGTCTGCTCGACAACGTAAATCGCGCAATGTATGTTGTTTAATTGTGAAAATGAAAGGCATTGCCATTCTATGTGTCTTAAGCAGTTACCCCGCAGACACAAACATGTAAGTCGAAAGTAAATCATAACTGGTACTTTTGTTACGTACTTGCCAACCGCTTCGAGGAGCAGGTATGTGTTGTCTGGGTGTGCACGCCTAGTAAGCGCTATATTCCTACAGTCTGCAGGAAGGGAGCGCTTCAGGATGGCTTGCAGTAGACCATGAGGAGCCACCTCCACCAGAACTGCGTTGGATGGTATATGTTTCAAAGTCTCCTCGAAAAGTACCGGGTTCTGAAAAACTAGAGTTCATCAATACTACTCGTATGAACATTGTAAAAAACAAAAGTTTTTTTTTTTTTTATATAAATATTTTTTGCCACTAGTGAAGTTGCGACTGTAACTAAAAAAGCAACGAGACTTTGAATCTTGGTGAGACCAAAAAATATAAAATAAATTCAACTTTTGTGAAAAACACAACACAATTTATCGTTGAGCTCCTTAAGTTCTGAGTTGAGCTGCACGATTACTGAAAAATGCGTGCACTGACTGGACAGGTCCACTCAATCTGTGTGGTTTTTCCTCAAAAGACCATTTCAGACACAAATCTACATGGTCTTCACATGATCTGACCAAGATTATGTCTGGACTTTAAAAGAGACTGTGACCTCTGAGTTTGTTTCGGCCTTTCTTCTCAGAGTAGTCAGATAGGAAACGCCGACCTCATCTAGTTTTTAAAACATGATTGACGTGTAAAAGTGTTTGTGCAAACCTATTTACAGAAATAAAATCATTTATCAGAATTCAGAAAACATGATACTTGAACATAATTGAATGGTTCATATCAAGTAGGACACCAAAAAGAGTTATGTCATAGGCGCATAAGACCAATTACTATTTAACGGACCCCTAGCCAATTCAAAAGTACCTGTAACTGGTTTATTTCAAATAACTGCTTTGAGTTTGATTTAGTAGTGGTTCATATGTCATTTTAACTAATCTTATCTTATATCTTCTATTATTAAATATAAAGAGAAAAAAAATATGTTTTTTTTGTATGTTTGTTTGTTATGGATAAACTCAAAAAAACTTAGCCGATTTAAAAAAAAACTTTCACCTATATAAAGCTACATTACCAGCGAGTAACATGGATTGTACTTTTTTTTTAATTAGAGTTCTCTACGAAAATTGCAATAATGTAACGCGAGGTATCAAAAGTATACAATAATCAAAACACAGGTAGAATCAAAAGATGATGATATTCGTATCATGATATTAATCCTTATCTAACTAAATAGTTTCATTATCAAGGTATCAGAGCAAAAGCCTCCCTCTCCTTTTTCCACACAGTTCTATCTTTTGCTAGTGCCGGCCAGTCTTTTTGGTAGGAGTCAAGCCCGTCCCGCCATCTTGGTCTCGGCCTGCCGCGATGGCGTCGTGCATATAGTGGCACCCAATTAGCAGGTCTCTTAGCCCATTTGTCATCTGACATGCGGCAGACATGTCCAGCCCAGTCAGTTAAGCTTAGCGGCTTTCTGGGTAACGTCCGTGACCTTGTTTTTTGCGCGCAGTGTTATGTTCCTTAAACGGTACGAAATTCGAACCCCCAGGATACTGCGCTTCATGGCTCGCTAGCAAACCTTAAGTCTGGATCTCTGCTAAAGGGTCAAAGACCAGGTTTGAGCACCATATGTAAGAATGAGGAGAATACACATGTCCATAATTCTCCGTTTGAGACATAGTGGTAGATCTCCTTTTAGAAGATCTTTCATAAACCAATAGCTCCTCCAGGCGTTCTCGGTACGTTGAGCAACTTCTTTCTCTTGTCTCGCATGGAAGTCTCGCATGGGAATAAGATAGATATCATATCTATCATGTATGACATATGCAATCTCCTCGCCCCCAATGTATAGTCACCTTTTGATGTTGTTTGTCATGAGTTTGGTCATGGACATGTTCATATTAAGCCCAACCTCGAGGCTTGCCTTGTTCAAGTCCTGCGAGCACGTTACCCAACTCACCCGCTGATAAGAAAAAAATACAATGTCATCGGCGAAGCGGAGGTTTGATAATATCTTTTCATCGATGACTAATCCTTTGTCTGCCCAGTTTTTTGTAAAAGTTTTGACGGCTTCGGCAAGAGTGGCAGTAAAAAGCTTAAGGGACAACGGGTTACCTTGCTTGACTCCTCTTTCAATTGGAAAGGACGACCGGGTGGAGTTAATTTTTATTGATGCTGTGCTATTAAATTCTGTGCACGTTTCAATAAGTTGGTTTAGAGCATGCAAGTGGTCGGTGGTGAAGAGTACATGTAAATTCCTCTTTAAATTATTCGAATCGGACCTTTCGTTTAGAAGTTACGACGGGTATAAGAATGATAATAATGTATTAGGAGTATTATTGTGAATGTATTATAATTGTATGTATTGTGTTTGTTGTGTGTGTATTGTGTTGTGTTGTGTATTGTGTGTGTTGTGTATGTGTTGTGTTGTTTTGTATTGTGTGTGTTTGTGTTGTATGTGTGTATTGTGAGTTCTTACCAAAAGGTTGTTAGTATGATACTCAGCCGACGAGTACTTAGCCAGCGGCTCCTCCCATCTGTCTACTGGTACTGAAGTAGAAACCCAGCGTTCACTCCGAGCCCTCGGGGTCTTAATTACTTCGCTCAAAAACTTCAGCAAGCCGGGACCTGTTTTTAAAATATTATATTTGATTAAATCGAATACACAGATTATACAACTATGTTTGCTGGAAGAATAAAAGTGATATTTGCTTACCAGCATCAGCAATGTAACGCGAGTGGTAGGCGATGTTAGAGCATGGAACTTCCTTAGCGAATACACCCTTAGCAGTCAACTCTGCGACGAACTCTTTCATGATATCAGCGGGCCCCGAAATGGTACTAGATTCAGGCCCGTTGTGACAAGCCACTTCAATTTCAGGAGGACACATTTTTGAAATCTGTGAATTAAAGTATGATATTAATGTTGAATCACCAAAAGTATAGTTCAGATAATGAGCACAGATCAGCAAGAATCAAATCAAATAAAAACATTTTATTTCACATAAACCTACATGGGCACTTATGAAACGTCAGAAGCTAAGTGCGCGGTTCCAATTGGTTGTTTCCTATGGAGAAAAGCCGGCAAGAAACTCCACAGTTACTCTTTTGAAAATTAAGGGCTTTTACAATGTTTTCAAATTACACCGTTAATAGATATTATGGGAGGACAGTGTAGGCCTGTCAACAAGTAACAGGTACTCAACAAAATAGAAAAAGATCTACAAATCTACAGTCTGCAAGTTAGGCGTACAACGTTCTCACATTTACAAAATATAGAAGAATCCATATAAAAATAAAATAAAATAATAAAAATAAAAGCCTATTTAAACCAAATGACATGATTGCCATTATGACTGTAACAAATCTGAATTAAAATCATGTCTACAAAAGCCATAACTAGAGAGTTGAAATAAGATTTGAAGATATATAATGTCAAATAATGAGAAGATTATGTCAAAGAAGAGAATAAAAAACTTTTTTTATAAAGTTAGTTCGTAATTTGAGAGCACCTATTAGACATTTACATAGTGATGCCATTAATGAGGTACCAGGAAAACCACATGTGCAGAAGAACTTACGTAAACCTTTTTGTGCATTCTTGCACATTTTTTTTACAGTTATTCAAAAATCCGTAAGGTTTTAAAATACTCTTACCTGTTCATAGCCCAAACCAATAGCAGCCATGGATCCTCGAATAAATGGAGTCTGCAGCGACACCAGACCGCGGCTGTACGCTGATAGAATCATCTCCTCTGCCGTCAAACAACCATCGGCGTACGCGCATCCCAGCTCACCTACACTGTGACCTGTAGACGAGAAGAGTAGACCAATTTTTGAGTTAGGTTTCACCTGAAGGTGCCATCTCACTTGAGTTATTTAAACAGCCTTCACGAGTTGTATTGTAATACTGAGATGTTCATTCAGCGCATCTTGGACAGTCAGCCCCACTGGCATCACCTTGCTGACTCGCAAATAATTATTTTATGTAAGCATGTACTATTATTGAGAGCAGTGGTGACCCAGTAGTATAGGCCCCGACTTACGAGTAATTAGTATAAGTAAGTAGGTCTAGAGTTCGAACCCAGGCAGGCTCTTTACTTTGTATATTTAATTTCATCACCACTGCTCTAAAAACGGTGAAGGGAAACATCGTAAGAATCCGAGAACCTAAAATTCGAAGACATATGACATCCACCAACCCGCACTGGGCCCGCGTGGTGGATTATGGCCCACTCCCTCTCACAGAAAGGAGGCCTTTGCCTCAGCAGTGCGAACATTATAGGCTGATTATAGTATGAGCTATTTTCTATTTACCTACTTATTTATTTAAACATTATGCACAAGTGAAAATAAATACTGTCCAAAGGCGGACTTAATACATAAGGCATTTCCTATTAGTATGGCAAGTCCGACATAAAATATAGATAGCTCAAAAACAATTATAAAATACAAGAACTATAACTACACATAGATACATACATATAAACAAAATAGAGAAAGAGAGAAAAAGAAAGAGAATTATCGATCAGTTGAGGGAGATATCGAATCCAATTATCATATAGTTCTTACGGATACGAGAGCAGAAGGAGATATACTTCAATACGTGTAACAGAAATATTAGTATTACCGATAATGCCATCAGGCACCAATCCAAGTTCCCGAAGCACATCAGTGAGCCCTATTTGAATAGCAGCTATTCCAACAAACGAATGAAGAATGTTGTCAAAAATAGTCTTATCGGGCGATGTGATTATGTGCACAATGTCGATTCCTTTTGGTTCCAAAGTTTGTCGGCACCTGGAATTTACAGATAGATGTTAGTAATTAATATTGGATTCACTTAGTAGACAGAAATAAAAATATTGTATGTTCTAATGCATTTTTTTTTTTTTTTAATGCAAAAATTTTGTTTTGTCTGGAAGAAAGCAAAAATCTGCTAAAGGTAATCAGTTAAAGGTTAGCTTAAAAATTCATTAACCGTTCTATAGCAGCAGCGAAGATCGGTATGCGCATGAGTTGCGCACCCATACCAGCCCACTGCGAACCCATCCCGCTGTACACGAACCACAGCGGCCGCCGAGCTTCGTCGAAGTACTCAGCCTCCTCACACAGACTCACTGTCTTTTGTTCTTCGTCTGTCTCTAGAATTATGAAGCAAAACAAATGTTGGTTATCACAAAAGCAACGCAACAGCAAGCAAGATAAAGTGGCAATGGGCCAGTCATAGCCGATGACAGTTGGGTTAGAAGTGTTTTGAGTGGATACCGGCAAGAAATGGCAAATGTAAAATTAAGGTCATCACTCATTATAACAGCACCGTTCCGACACAGCAAATAACTTGTCATTCAAATTAGGATTTTAAATCAAACGTATTAAAGTATATTTTACGATGATAATACAGAATAGTGGATAGCTCGCGAGCAACGCGCTTCCCGTGACAAGTCGCGCCGACTACGCACTTCTAGCGAGCAACCCGCTCCCCGTTAAATAAACGTCTGCAAGTGGTACCTATGCTGGTGCCTCGCCGTCCGCGCGTGGTCCTCGCATCTCTCGCACGGCTGTCTCCCGTTGCCCAATTATTCTCTTCTTCGTCAAGTGCAATCGCTATGATTACCAGTTCGCGTAAATTAAACTGAGACATTACGTAGAAACGCGTGCTTTTCAAGCGAGATCACTCACTAATGTTCGCAACCGGTCTGTAAGCTGGAAACTAGCCATTGGCGCGTGGACGGTGAGCTACCAACTAGTGAATGGCACATGAACAACAAGCTGTTACTTCATCAGTGGCGTGCCAGCAGTGAGCGTTCGTCTTGCTGACGGCGCGTTGGCGACAAGCGAATGATTTTTTTCCGAGGCAATGCCGGGCTGTTGCTGCGCTGAAGAGTGTTGATAATGAGTGATGACCTTAAGACGCCGCAGGCTAGGTGGAGTGATGTTTTTGCGAGGTCAGGTGACAGTTAAATGGGTTTAGCCAAGAATTGAGTTTAATGACATTATGTAACTGGAGGAGTTTATGTCTAGTAGTAGACTGCTGTAAACTTATGATTAAGATAGTTAAGTTTCATCCGGTGTTTATCACACTTACTTAAAATGATAAATCCTCTGCCCAAATGTCCAGGGATGCTTGTCTGGTGAATATTGTGCAACAAAGCCAACTCCTCAGGATCTATCGGGCGTGACTTCAAGTTCTCAAATATTTTTTGTACAGTAGTGTCCTGTCTCGCAGATATGGTCACTAGATGTGCAATACTACTTTTGTAGCGCGACAGATCCTGAAACAAAATAGAAAATATTTAATTTAAAGTGTAAGGCTTAGTAAATATTTTATATCATACAACAGAAAAGGACTGCAGCACGTGGTGATAACCAATGGAGATAATCAGTACCACCAGAATAAGGGATATAAAATTGTGGAGAATAGTAGAAACAAGAGGTGGGTTATACCCAGTATTGGTGATGTGAGAAGATGATAGTGAACAGAAAAGGCAATTCTTGTATATTATCACGTTGTATGTACCTTGGGTTTATAGTGTCCATGCAGCAGCACGTGTGAGTTGACGCCGGTGATTGACATGCCGTTTACGGCGACGTAGGAGCGATGGAAGCTCTGGTGCTCAGTGACTATGCGCATACGCCCCTCGCGGATTGCTACCACGTCCTGCCGCGGATTGTTGCAGTGCAGGTTGGCAGCTATCTCACCACGATGGTAGCCAAGCAACACCTGTTGAAATCGAGAACAATCTGAATAACTAGCTCAGGGAACCAATAGATCTCTTAACATCGCTTCGAAATTAGAAATGTTGGGACGTGAACCCACGTCGAACGTACTCGCTTGTTTTTAAACAATTCATTAAAAACAAATGTGTACGTTTAATATGATTCTTATTATACACACATAAACCTTCCAGAATAAATTATTTAAATGATGGTAAACGCATCAAAATTCGTCGCGTACAGACTATAAATTATAATATTATGTTTAGATGATAATAATGATGACCCCAATTAAAAGATTACCTTCGTTATAGCGGATATACCCGATGCAGCTTCTCCGTATCCAATGTTGGAAATGACGCTGCCAACTAAGAGTGTGTCTTCTTTTCCCTTACAGAACACCCTTTCAATGGCGTCCAGTTCCGCTTTGTCAGCATCAAGCGTACCTTTATCGAAATTATGCAATTAGACTACTGTTATTTTTGTAAAAAAATTGTTTGTTAATGACTGCCTCTTTGGTCTACTGCTCGACTGCTGATCGTGATCGTGGGTCCTAATGTGAGCCCTTTTTTTTTTTTTTTTTGGGTGGGAAATCATCAAATGACCTCTCCCGCTCTGGGCGGAGCGGAAGGGCGTGTCAGACTCTTACTGACTAAAACCCACCCGTGTTCCTTCAGTTGCCTGTGCGCCAGGGCCACGGTAACTCTTTCGAACAATCCGCGACCCCGGCAGGCATCGGCCCTATCGGACCCCGTCAATTATGCTGACATCTCTTTGAGGCGCGCGTGGAACACAATGCGCCATCGAGTCGGGCCTGGTCCTTACCGGACGGCGAGCTGCCCGTTGCTCGCCGTCCGCAGGCTCGGCTATCGACATCGACTTCCGACGCCCAGGGTGTCTCCTCCTGCGGCGACTAGGGGCATGAGGGCGCAATGATTGCCTCTCCCTCACGCGCTCCACCTCCTCCTTCGCGAGCATTACTGCTTCGCAGAAGGAGGTGACTGCTTCCCATTCCCTCTCGCTCCGTACCATGGTATGAACCAGGGCCGGACGCGAGAGATCACCGCCGCCGATCGCCGCCACGAGGACACGGCGGTGCTCCGCCCAAGCCAGGCAGACCTCCACCGTATGCTCCACCGCGTCCTCCGGTCGATCCACACAATGCCAACACCCGGGCGTTTCCTCCCGCCTTATCCGAAACAGGAACCTCCCGAAACAGCCATGTCCGGTGAGGACCTGCGTCAGGCGGAAGGTGAGGACGCCGTGGTGCCTCTCAAGCCACTGCTCAAAGAGGGGACTTACCGCCGCAATTGTGGCGTGCCCACCTAATGTGAGCCCTGGGTAAGATCCTCGAGTCGGGCAAAGAGTTATTAGGTTTTCAATTATGGACTGCTTCGTTGGTCTAGTGGTCGCTAGCGATACTGCTGAGCATGAGGTCTTGGGTTCGATTCCCGGGTCGGGCAAAGTGTTTTTGGGTTTTTCAATCTGGAATTTCTCAGTAGCAGCCCGGAGTTGAGATTTGTGCCCGGTTGATGGCAATAGGCTCGCCCTTTGTTACATGGGACTTAAACATAACTGGAAAAATGTGGGTGTACTATAGGTGCACCTCTGCCTTACCCTTCGGGGAATACAGGCGCGATGTTATGTTATGTGTCAATTATGAATGTTTAGTCTCTACTGTAGCAGTCTGGAGGCTGGATTTATTACGGCATAAAATTTAGAGAGAAAGGAGAAATCTAATCTTCTGGAGAAATCTTTCCCGATTTACCCCTTCAGTTGTGATCCTTTATTCTTACATACACTACCAAATCAAAAATGAATACAAGAGAAAAATGTATACCTGAACCAAAAGCTTCTACATATTCCACAGCATGCGGGGGTACCCTCGCTTCCTCATAGAATTCGGTCAAAAATTTAACAGTCTTATCGGGATTCCTTATGTATCCGTACTGAGGGCCCGTTTCTCCCGTTAGCAAGCCGGTATATTCCGTCTTTGCGTGCATTAAATCTGCGTAGATCCTTTAAATTACACAAAAAAATATTGAGTTCTCTTTGAGAAAAAGGTTTTTGTAACAAGTAGATGGAAGCACCTACATTTACATTATTTTATTGAAAGTATGTAGGTACTTACATATTTTATTTTGATCAGAAACAGGGATCATCAAGATGCCGTTGCGAAAAAGGGATGATGCAATCGGTCATGTATATGATTCTCTCGTCCACTGGAAATGGTGGCATTAATACTTCATAAAACTTACCTCAGTGCATCTTTAGCCTTCTGCAGAAACAGAACATTAACGGCTTCAGATTTGACGCAGCCATTAGCATTCTGATCAAATGATTTCGTTTTACCATCCATCGCCTGGCTTATGATCCTGTACATAAAAAACGATCATAATAAATATTTTCAAAAATTGTAATGCTATTGGTTTTTTTTGGCTCATGATGATGACGAAAATGAACTCTACATTGGAAACTCATTTCTTTTTTAAAGTCTCAAAAGTAACAAAAATGTATTTTTTTTATAATATCACGTTATAATTACACCTTATAATTATCACGTTAGTTCATCTGATGCATCAAGAATTTGGATCCTATTACATAAAACGAATTTTCTAATATATTTTTTGCTTTTTACGTATTACGGGAAACGAGGGATTAGTGGATCCAATTTTTGCAAATGGTATGTTTACAAAATTGTGATGGGAATGGTATTTTTTTTTTTATAAATATGCCTTTACCTTCCGTAGTGCACAGAACACTGTGGATGCAGACACAAGTAGCAGCCTCCAACGACGGCTGCCTCGCATTCACCTCGACTCATAGCGAGGTAAGCTTGCTCCAGCGCCGCGGTGGAGCTACAGCAGGACTCGTCGATCGCTATCGAAGGACCCTTTGCATTCAGCCAATAGGAAACGCGGTTGGCGTACATTGACTTACAGCATCTAAAAATGAAAGGTATTATGACCAATAACATAAAGGCACGCTGCATGTATATTACGCAGTCGACTAATATAGATAGTGGTACTGTGTGTACTGGTGTGTGACCGATCTTTGGGTCGGGAAAACTGTTATTAGGTATCTCTTTCAGGGTTCTCGTATTCTGTTGGGTAAATGCGTAACACACTCGCATTGACAATGCCGTTCATTTTGACTGTTCAACAACATTCATTGCGTTATTGATCCGACGAATTTATCAAATGTATGAAGCAATGGATTAGGAATTCCCTTCAATATCCTTCAAATTGTGATTAAAGATGTGTTACACAATGGTAATGCTGGTTTTGTGACTGCCATGGTTAAAGTTAAATTCAATCGTCATCTTCTACGACATGGGATTTTTTCATATCACTTGCACTCACATAACTTGTGAAATGTGGATGTCCCTGCCTGTTCTGGGCTAACAAACATGGTGTTTCTAAATACGGGAGATTATTTCTTACCCTGCTATACCCAAGCCTGATTTAGAGGCAACGTCATAGAAGTTCGCTTTTTCAGCTTCAGAGAAACAGGTTCCGATGAACACACCTACTTTTCTACCAGATAAGTGCTCAGGATTCACTCCTATGGACAACAAAAATATCAGTTATTTAATAGGAAATGATTTAGGTATTAATGGCTAGTCTTTTCATCTTCATCTGCCTGCCTTTTCCCAACTATGTTGAGGTCGGCTTCCAGTCTAACCGGATGCAGCCGAATACCAGTATACTGTATGGAGCGACTGCCTATCTGACCTCCACAACCCAGTTACAGGGTAGTACGATACCCCTTGGTAAGACTGTTTGTCAGACTTTTTGGCTAAAAGTCCGGCTGAATGACTAGCCTTTTACTAACTATTTTTTTACCGACAAAAACATGTCGCTTATATATTTTTATGACCACGCGTAACTTTTTACTGAGAATGTACTTTAGTAGGATTTTGACAATTCTTATTTTTAAATGAAGAAAGCTTGCCGATGTTTTCTTTCACTTTTTGTTTATAAGCTATGCAGGCAATAACCCTGAAAATGTTTATCAAGCAGGTCAATACAATGTCTCATCGAATCATACATAAATACATACATACATTAACATTGATTGCGGGTGTGGTCATTACTGGGACTCCTAATATGTGGTATTTTTTTTAAAAGGCTGAAATAAAGGCTACTAACAAAAGATATTTACAAGACAGAGGTGAGTGGAAACACCGGGATGGGTGGCCCTAGAGGAGATATAGTACTCGTAGGTGCGTAGTACTCGCGTAGTACGAGCGTGTATGACGAAAACGAAGCAAAAGGAGTTTGTAAGGACCGTAGCAGGTGGTGTTCTGTAGTTTCTGCCTACCTCCATGGAAAGATGGCGTGACTTTATGTATGTATATGTATATGACTCCATGCTTGTATTACAATACACCTCCACATGTAATGAAACCGCTTCATAAAGCTGTTAATTCATACTGAAAACTTATATTTCGATACTCTAATGTAATTCCTACAAATCATATATTATAGAGAATAAATTTATGTCAAGCTTACATCAATTTTATTCAGTTTCTGTAAAAAAAGGGCAAAATGTATTTATCGGCTCTTGAAAGTTACTCCTCAAATGTACATCCGGCGCACTCTGAGAAAGGCAATATTCTTCCCGTAGCTAACTTCTTATTTTTTGTTAATCTCTTTACGTATCTTAATAGCTTGTGAGCTTCACTTTCAATCCATGAATTGACAAGAAATACAGTCAATCCAGCAGCAATATCAACTTATAACATCTTACCTGCATCATAAATAGCGTTGTAGGCCTGTTCAAGGACTTTACGAGACATGGGTTCCATGTTGTTGCCGAGACGGTAGTGCACCTTGAAGAACTGGGCGTCGAACCGCTCTAGGTCTGGTACTGAGCCCATGTGCTGAGCCGCCTCAGGGTGACTGGCTTTCCAGCGCACATTGTTTGCAGTCACCGGATTCACCTGGGGGATAAGGTGTTTTTGGGTTACTATTCTACTGACAGTTTTTACGATTTTATTGCCTAGCCTGGCATCATTTGGACATTAGTATCAGTCTTTAGGGACTTTTTATATGAATTGAGCCTACCTCTAAAATAGATATAGAACTGCTGCATCTCTTCACTGCTCATCTCTTAACTGCCACGGCTTATTTTTATTATTAATCTTATATTTTGATTTGTTCTTTAATACACTTAATTTTTTTCTTTGTTCTCACATATAGAAGCAACAATAATAATGAACCCAGGATTTTGTAATATCTTGATTTAAAAAGAGTGTCCTTGGAGTTTCTTGCCCGTTCTTCTCTATAGAGATCTACGTGTTAGAATGGGCAAATAGCTTCAACTTTCTGTCTAACTGACCAACTCTTTGACAATTCTAAAGTACCTTTAAATGGTTTAAATGAAATAAATGCTTTGAATTTTTTTTTGAGCTGCTTAGTTAAAAATTGGTTAGCGAAATGATTAGCTTAAGAATAAATAAGTTATATGGGGCCACCCAGTTAAGCTAACAATTCCCAGGCTCTCACCTTATTGTACAATATCTCCGACAAGTCCTTGATGTGGTGCGAGGAAGGGTAGATCCCCGACATGCCGGAGATAACGACTCTCTCACCGTCGGCGATCGGAGTCGGCGCCGACGCAGCCTCGCCCTCCGACTCTGGACGGGGTTGGGGTTGGGCGAGCTCTTGCGGGGTTGGCGTCATGGTTGAGCGTAGTGACTATAATATTAAAGAGTTGCTTTAACAAAAATGTATGGATGTATATAATTGTCTTGTCATACTTTTAATACATTATTTTCAGAGGGTGAAGTCGGACTGTGGATCATGATGATGATGTACCGAAGCGGATGGCAAACCAAATAAATAAATTAGTTAATAAGTGTATGGATTATTCAGAAGGTACCTACCTATAAATGGATACTTAAGAGAAAGAACTCTCCAAAATAGATTAAGAATAACTTAATATTAATAAGTTTAATAAGCTACATAAAAACAAGACAAAAATATGTTTCTGATTAGAAAAATTCAAATGTAATATTTGGACACATTAAAATGTATGTTTGTAAAGAATTGGATACTTACGTGTTTATTTTTAATTAAATTAAAAATAAATAAATAATAGTCCACACCAATCTCCAGCGTCAGTTCGGTGAGAATGATATCAAATCGAACTATCTTCTATTTATATAAATTGAAGGACCGTTAGAAATGCTTTAATTAGTAAAGACCGCATTTGAACTCGCCCGTCGTACGCTGAACCATATTATTTGGGTGCAATGAATAAATACATCATCGTCTAGACGATCGACTTCTTTTATAAATCCTATTCGTTGCTTCCAAATCTTGAAAAGATGTTGCATATTTGTAATACAACCTTTCTTCAGCGATCACCGGCATAGATTTGTTGGATCAAGATCAACAAATACTAATCTGGTTCCATTTGCAGAACTTTTAATTGGGGCTGTTGATGCTGGTCATCAGGTTGACGTCATTTATACTGACTTATGCAAGGCCTATGATAAAGGTTTCCCACAAAATCCTATCTTATAATTTGCGAGCTTATGGCACTCATCTGGCAGCTTACTTGAATGGATAATTTCATATTTAGCAGATAGAACTTTATTTAAAAAAAACGTTAAACGTTTATCAATCTTACGTAAAAAAAATCTCCTCTGGAGTCCCACATGGCCTACATCTGGGCCCAATTTAACTAAACAATTTGAAACAACACTCTGAATTTTATGTTTGCGGATGACTTAAAGTTTCTCAGAATAATTAAGTCTATCTGTGACTCCTCGCTCTTACAGATGAATCTTAATATCTCATTCAATCGTCCAAATACAATGAAATGTATTTGAACTCAAAGAAAGTTTACCATGTTAAATATACAAGAACAAATATTTTTTTAAGTAAATGCAGTGAATTATTTTACTGACGACAAAGTTACTTAAATAAACACTGTACATGACCTCGGGGGTCTATTTGACCAAAAATTTACATTTGCATCATACCTACTCGCAGACCACTTAACAAAAAAAAAACGACTTCTAAAAAAACACTACAAAGTGAAAAATAACTGTAATTTCATAAGTCGGTGTTTTTGGATCTGTATTTTAGTTTTTTGCCAGCGACTTCCGAGTGTTTTTTTTTAGAAGTCGGTTATTTCTTTTTTGTAAAAAAGTTTTTTATTTTTCACTTTTTAGTGGGTCAGTTATTAATTTATCTAAGTTACAATAGCCTAATTTCAGCTGCTCATCACCTTTTACAAAATATTGCTTTTCCCGATGCAGGGACGTTAATTGTTGAGGAGTTCTCCAGGTAAAAACGAGAAGAACTGGAGCTGATGTTAAACCACCATTAGTTCTATTTCACTATATGTATTGTGATGAGCTTAACTTGCTTAGCAACCATATTAAAGTAATTGAATCGCAACCACAATGAGTAGTTCCGGTGGCCACCTCTGGTCTTCATCATCAGTTCCAGTTCACCAAATGGTGCTTTCCGAGAGCAAATGCACGAGTTACTATAAAAAAATACCCAAATCGCTATACGTGTGCCTATAAAATTTGAGTATTTCCCTCGTTTTCCATGGGAACCCCTAGTCAGATTCTGACTTGGTGACAATGGGACCACCTCGAGAGCAGGGCATGCTCTCCAGGTGGTTTAAACTAGAAAATATATTTCAAAATCGGTTCACAATTGACGGAGAAATCGGTGAACATACATTAAAAAAAACATACATACAGCCGAACATATAACGTCCTCCTTTTTGTAAGTCGGTTAAAAAAGCGTCCAAGATGCTAGGTTTTTCTCATAAGACAGTCTATACTGTAGTATGGCGTGGCGGCCGCACTATGCTACGGATAGTTTGCGTCTAGAACACGATCAAAAACGCTTTGTTTGGCATCTAGCTTTTTCTGTTGGCATAGCTAAACGATACAACTTACAAAAATTATATTGAAGTTCTTCAACACTTTAGAAGAAAGAAGATGTTTAAACGACGCATAGTTTGTATGTAATTTTTTTAAAGGAATTGTCGACTCGCCGCCACTGCTCGCACTCATTATCTTGCCTGCTCCATCAGTCATGAATTCCGCGTAGACCTATTTATTACTCCTCTTTGTCTTTCACAGAGAAGAACGGTCTGGTTATATGCTAGGTTTTGCAAGGTTTTATATATGCAGTAGTGATGTAATCGATTTACTCTTTGATTCCCTAACCAAGCCGAAATCTAAAATTCATAACTGTTTGTATATTTCGCATATTTTTTCCCTCTTAATAAGTTTGCTTGAAAACTTGTCATGTACTAAGCTGACAACATAATTTAATTTTGGTAAGATGGTGTTTGCCTTAAAGTAATTTTTCCACGGTACTAAGTTTTGATTTGATGTTTTTTTAAAGATGTTAGTAGTGCGAGCCGTTGTTGGTAGCCCTAAATAAATAAAATAAGTTCATATTTGAAAAGTAAACTGAAAAGGGAAAAATTAAATAAAAAATACAAACAAAAGTAAGCCGACGAAAAAGCTCTTAAATTAATGTAAATTAAGTACTAACTTTAAGTCGGCGCCAAACATACATTAGAGGCGCCAAGAAAACTTATGGCAGCCTGATTGCTTATCGTTAATTGATCTGCGTTGATTGGTTTTTTGGCGCCGAAACAAAATTAATAATTTGAATTAATTTAAGAGCTTAGTTAGACTTTCAAGGTTAATATTTTTGTTTTTCAGTTTCTTTTTTTGTCAGTTAAATTTCTTATAAAAAAGTTTTACACAATTCACCCACAGTTTCGTTCACTTTAGCGTTACTCGATAAATGACTGGGAAGAAAGATAAGTTTTTCATAACCACAATGACATTGCCTTTCAGGTCCCCAAGCGCTACAAGTCGAGCATAGCTCACCTAGCGACTATTTCGGCAAGACATGAACATGACATGTCTTAGCAACTTGAAAGCCAACCCTATAGACCCTGAACAGTTGAGGCTGTTCCACAACATACACCAGGCGATGTTACAGGGCATTTGGGCAGAGGATTCGTCTTTCAAAGTAAACATTTAGTACTTACTTTTTTTATCTATTTGAATTCGCATTTAAATTGAGTAGTAGTTAAAGTGTTGCCCAGCTTAAATGCAAATAACGAAAGCGCTATGGGCAAAAACAGCTGTAAAAAAAAGAGCAGGAAAGGACAGCACGTCAGAGCCAGAAAGAGATGGTGAATCGAACTTGACTCATTTCTAAAGATAGGCTAGAATACATATAGCAGGGAAGGCAATGGGATACTAAAAACATAAAATAACACTAAAGTTTTGCAAACTAGTCAAATAAACACACAATCTTAATAGGTACCTAAATATTTTTTCTAGAGACGGACGAAGAACAGAAGACCGCATGTCAATCTGAGAAATCTGAGTACTTCGACAACGCCCGGCGACCGCTGTGGTTCGTGTACAGTGGGTTGGGCTCGCAGTGGGCTGGTATGGGCGCGCAACTTATGCGCATACCGATCTTCGCTGCTGCTACACAACGGTTCTCACACAATTATTTTATGTTAAAGAATCACAGTGGATTTGAACATGCAACATTTTTTTATTTTCTTTTTAGTTTTCGAAGAGGGCAATCGTGCATTGGATTGTTTAGCACGCCTGGTGACACAAATCCAAATTGGCTTTTCTAAAAACCTCCCTACGTTGGCTTGCTTTTTGGATATCGAAAGCGCGTATAATAATGTTTTAATAAATCAAACGACAATTATTCTTGATAATTTGAACGTGGGTAGAAGTATCTGCCGGTATATATGGATTTCTCATGAAAAAGTACATCTCTCCAAACTGTGAGACATGTGGTAAGGTAGAAAACGTTGTGCATTTGTTGTTCATTTCGCTTTCAGACTGAGAGAGAAAAATTAACTATTGATCTAAAATTAAATAAAAATAACATAGGTTTGTTTCACGAGATTTGTCTATGCCACTGTCTGATGCTGCTAAAAGTCTCTTTAGATTTGTAAGTCTTCGTTTTAAGTCTACCTAATGTGTTGATGTTTGTCTAAGAAGTTAATAAGATTTTTTTGTATTGTAGCTGTAATAAGGTACGAAGGGAATGTCATGTATTTTATGTAAAAGTCCCTAAATTAAATAAAGAGAGAAAAAACATGTATATAAATTAATTGCAGCTGCCACAAAATTTTAGAGCCAAAGGGACTCAACATTTCTGATGTAATAACGTTACCCGATGAGACCATGTTTGACGACAACATTTACATTCGTTCGTTAGAATAGCCTCAGTACAAATTGGCCTGACTGACATTCTCAAAGAGCTAAGACTTGTACCCGATGGAATCATTGGTATGAAAATCAAAGATTAGGAATATGAAAAAAAGAATTGAAGGAGATAACGGGTTATACAGGACTCTTTTTCTAAAGAGAAAACCGACTGTGAATGTGAGTATCATGCAGGCTAGACAGAATATATGACTTAATATCTGTCTGGCGGTTTTGAATATTTTTTATGTGGCCTACGAAATTGTCCTGCAGATCTGGTGGTGTCGTGTGACGGGTCTTTAAATTCTCTAAAATAGGGTTGAGCTACATGATGATTGATGCATGTATGTGGTCTGTCGGGAGAGGTCAACTCAAAGCTGCAATGGCTATTTCTTCAAAGGGCCCTTCTAGACCCTGCATCGTTAGACTTACATAAAATATTAATAATATAATGTTTGGACTTTAAAGGACGCCATCTAGTTTTAAAACATTGACCAAAAAATTGACGTGTAAAAGTGTCTTATAAGATCTACATCCAGAAATCAACGTCGTTGCGAATGGAGTTTAATACGCAAAAATAATAAAAAATCTGGGGGTGACCATGGACTCTTACGTATCGTGGACTGCCCATGTTGCTCAAGTCAGTTGCAAAGTGCACAACACATTCCATTCGGTCAAATGCCTTCAGAGCTTCTTGCCCTTGAACACTAAACTCTCCCTTGCTCAAACTCTCATACAGCCCATCATAGACTACGCTGATGCCTGTTATTTGGATTCCACCGAGGAGCTTTTAAATAAACTTTAGCGTTTGCAAAATATCTGTATTCGTTTTGTTTTTAACCTTAAAAAGTATGATTGCGTTTCTAACTTTCGTAAGATACTCAAATGGCTCCTTACTGGACTTCGCAGGAACTCTCGGATATTGTGTCTGCTATTCAACATATTTCACAAACCTTAAACGCCATCCTATCTGCGGGAACGCTTCTCCTACGCCCGCCCTTTCGATGTGCCTTGCAGGTCGCATCTTAGAAATCTCCTCAAATCCCCTTCCCTCTATGGCGACTTCTACTCCTACTCTTTCACTGTGCACGCGGTTTGTTTGTGGAATTCACTTCCGTTCGACATTAGGAACTCCCAAACTGTAGCAGTATTTAAAAGTAGAGTGAAAGAACACTATATTTCGACTTTGTCAGAATTGCTTAAATACTTATTATTTGAATTACAATATATTTCTATTTTGGACAATTATTTTCGATTTTATGTATTTTGTTTTCCCTTCTACTCCTACACACGTTGTCTATATCTCTTTCCTATCGCAGGTATGCTGGAAGAGATTTCTTTAGAAATAAGCATCACCTTTACACGTATTTTTCTGTTCCTTTCTTCCTATGTATTTATATGTGTATACATACATATAAATGGTTAAATAAATAAATAAATTAAGTTTTAATATAAAATATATTTGCAACACCTTATATTTTGGAAACGCTGACGCTTTTTTCTTAAACATATACTTAGACATATTCAATGCTATTTTGTAATAACCGGCCATGCATGAGAAGTAAAATTAAATAAATGTGTTTAGTTGCTATGGTATTTTCATATCGTACCCCAAGAATAACTACGTACATTTACATAGAATCAACCAGGTAGGTAGGTACTTATTTAAATACCTAAAACAAAGGAAGGGCAATTTGCTATGAATACATCTATTGAAACTCATTAAAAAATTCAGGATGCAATGGTTGAAGGTTTCAGTATTCAAACAAAGAACAACAAAAAAAGACGATGTCGTTCTCAAGTTTGTTATATTTATTTATTTATTTATTCAACAAAAAACGACGATGTAGTTCTCAAGTTTGTTATATTTATTTATTTATTTATTGTTACACCTTAAATCTATCATTACAGATTGCCCTAATGCGATAGTTAAGGCTACATAAAAATCTCCATACTTTCTACTTATTAATATTGTACTGAGTACCTAGTAGTATATAGGTATGTATTTTATAAACTAAATTCACTAATTCATAATAGACTAAACAAATTTATCACCTAAGTTTAACTTAATTATAACATAACATCCTAGAGGTCGCCAGACTAAAGTCGTTCAGTGAACAAGAAAACAAGTCAATTCTATCCGCTACCCTGTTGAGCGTACACAGCGTGTGCGTCAGCAGTGCGTGATGCACGCGGTCGGAACCTCCAGCATCCGCGGCTGCCGCCGCCTGCTCACATACTCATCTGGTACGCACAGCCAAATTGATTGTAGTATGGCATTGAAATTTTACCCCTTATTACATGGAACAAGTATGTGGCTAATACTAGTTCCCGCTTACTTTCTAATGTATATAGGTAGTATCCAACTATTACTAAAATAAACAACGTTGGATACAGCAATGGGTATCCTGGATATACTCCATGTAACCTCAAATACATAAATCTAATATATTTATTTTGGATCCGCTCTAGCATCGTACTGTATTTGGCTTCTCTAGGACTCCAAATAGCTGCGTTGTATTATAAGTGGCTCTTCACAAGTGCTTCATATAACTAAGGCTTATAGCACTCATGTTAGTGAATTGATTTGCCTGTCGTAAAACAAACCCTAGATTGCGGTATGCTTTTCTGCAAATCTCTACAACATGTTTGCGGAAGTGCAAATCCATGGTAAAATGAATGCCCGAATCTTTGATCTCCATGACAAGCTGCAACGGTTTACCTTCCATGTGGTACTTATAGTGTCACGGGGCGTGGGCGCGGTTGAATGAAAGGATAGAAAATTTTTCCACGTTGAAATAAAGTTTATTTTCCTGACTGCATTTGGTGAATGCTGCAGAATGTCATGATCGGCATTATCCTTTACCACATGAATCAGCATTATGTCATCAACAAAGAGTGGGCAGTTTGAATCTTGACTACTTTCGGAAATTCGTCCACCACGAGGATAAAAAGGAACAGGTCAAGACTACTACCTTGGCTCACGTCCGATCTCGTGTAATAGATCTCAGAAAAACGCCCACTACCGTCAACGTATTGACGCCTGCCGCGCAGGTAATCGACGAAGAATTGAATAGTGTGCGGTGTGCTTCACAATAATAACAGCCATTGAAATAAATTTTATCGCTTTCAATTTATTTTATTGGCTGTAACACATTGGTCGATATTTTTACATTGGCAATGTAAGTTATATAATAATGTTTGTTTTATTTATAACTTTTATTTTCGTTTTAGTCCTAGCGGTCGGCAGAAGTAAGTAGATTTTTTTGTCAAGTATAGATCAAATAATGAATGAGAGAATGCATTAGCATTGATAACCACAGAACCAAAATGCGAGTTGGCGATTTCAGCACATAGACTACGTGTTGAGTTTTGTCTTGATATAGGTGCCTACTTGTTGCACCTAAAGCATAAAATCTCCCTTCAATGTAACATGATTAAATGTTTATGAAACACATTTATATTATGGAACCCTTAATATAAATGTGTTGTGTAATGATAAATAAATATCCAGCTACTTACCTACCTACTTATCAATCCCTCACTTTCAGCCACAGATAATAAACACATGCCGTTAAAAGATAAGCTTACACAGTCATTAACACACTTAAAGGATATTTTGGTTAATCTCGAAGACAAAATAGAACAAGAGAGGACGATGTTGTCGCAGATCAATTACGATTTGAATCACAAACAGCATCCTGCAGCTGTTAGAATTGACTACGATCAAGTTACAGACATTTGGTGGAAATCGGAAAACCCAGTAGCTCCGGCTGCTGGCAGGCCAAGTTAGACGCTTTCATTATTTCGACAAAACAAATAAGATACACATGAGTGCTCATAGTGTATATTAAACACAAGCGGCACGCGGTAACAACTGCAGCAGAGGCAACTGCAGCCGTCGATTGCCTCTGCCGTTGGCGCGTGCCATTCGTGTATATGAGCACAAAGGCTCCCTTCACGACCGCGAGCGATGCGACTCTCATCAAGAGACACGCACGTGCGTCACCACACGTCATCGCTTCGCAGGACGCGTGCTCTAAACAACTTATTTTATTGTTTTTCTCCGCAGTCGCTGTCGCAAGACGCGTGTCGCTCATGGTCATGGGGTAAAGTTGGTAAAACGGAAAGGCAACAATTTTGAACATTCACAGTACCTACGCAAATAGTTAATAGGTATAGCCTTAAGATCACAGAAACAAAGTTGAAAGTGTATTAGATGGCAAACAAGCCGATGGCGACGCACAGTGGTCTGAAAATCAAGCTCCATACTCATAGAAACTTAACGTCAGAAATTAATAAATAAAAATATGTTTTGTGTTTAGTATACCTCCCTTTGTTTTACTAATATAGTATGAAGAGTATGAGTAGCTCCAAGCGTGAGAAAAAAAATATTTTAATTTTTTTTGTATGGAATAAAACACTTAAAGTGCTTTTTTTCAAAACTAAATAGAACTGATGGGCTGGTACTCACATGAGCTATTGCACCATACACGGCGATCAAGATGACATACAATTCTTGTGCCTTTCGGTGCCGCTTTGCATGTAGCAAGCTTTGGAAATTTTGAATTTACAGTTGGTGATCTTTCAATTCTTTGACATAATTAAATGAAGTAACCAACCACATAACTGATATTGTCGTTAGTTAATAACCTGCAAATGACTTTTAAAATGAAAATATTAGAAAACGATGTAGATTATTTACATTTTACTACAAAATTCATTTCACGAAATAACTCATTTGTTAATCACCGTCATTATTGTTGAATTTTAATTTAATAAGCATTATGGGACAGCGAGCGTTAATGAGGGTAGTTATAATATAAATAGGACATTTAAACTAACTTCACTCAGTAGCTCTTTGCACTTGTGCGCGCTTACTATACTTATTACGTTCGATTTGTTTTCGTGTTATGATGGAAGGTTTTAGTACCTATTTGGATATTTTTATGTTTGTGGCTAACAATAGCTGTTTCTCACAGCCCAGTGGTGTATTATATGAAGTTTTGGTCAATGCCGTTGATTTGTCAGAAAACGAAAATAAAGAATTGAAACAATTCTGTCAGACTCATGTGTGTTCGTTGAGGAACAAATGGATCTCGTGTAATCGCACGAGACATACTTTCATAAAAAAGTATGAGACACGGCTGCAAGAAGACATAAAATGGCCTGAGTTTATGAAGGACAAGATGACACCTTCTTTAGTGTTAGAAGAGCAGCAACCATGTTCCAGTTTGGACTTCGGTATAAATGAGGGTGCATCAACATCATACAAACCGGAGACGTGCAGTGTTGGAACATCAACTGTTGTGAGTCCAAGAAAAGTGTTCTCGGAGCTAAGCCCGCTACAGAAGAGAAGAAGAGTGAAAGAGCTCCTCACGCATAGCACTGAAAGCCTTACTTATGCAACTGGTTTAAGTGCAGATAACAAAAATGTAGCAGATATAATAAAATTGATCACAGAGCATCCCGAAGAGGCTACAAAGATAAAGGAATTGTTGAAGTCCAAGAAAGCTATGCCCATATATTCCGCTGATAAAGCTTTAGGAATTCTGACTTCATTGAAGCTTTCGAAATGGCAGCATACAACATAAAGAGCTTGTGCAAAAGAAAAAGGAATACTACTATATCCTTCATATACTGCTATCTTAGAGGCGAAGAAGGACTGTTACCCACCAAAAGACACCATAGAAATCACCGAAAGAGGGGTAAAAGTAAAGCTTCAAGCGATTTTGGACAAAACTGTTGCTAGATTTGGGAAATTCCTACGTTTGGAATCTTCGCTAGATGGCAAAGAGCTAACATTGATATGCAAGTGGGGCTTTGATGGTGCTTCAGGGCAATGTTTGTACAAACAAACTATGGCGGGTGAAGATGATTCAAGCAATTTTATGTGTTCTTTTGTGCCTCTGCGCTTAGTTTGTGGTGAAGAAAAGTTATGAGAGAATCCAAAGCCATCTTCCGTAATGTTCTGCAGACCGCTCTTTTTTAAATTTGCAAATGAAAACCAATTAAATATTAAGGAAGAACAGGCTTTGATTGAAGCTGATATTGCAGCACTGGAGCCGTCTATTATGGGAATTCATACTGTTAAGCACTCAATGCTTATGACCATGATAGATGGTAAAATCACTTCGCAACTGTCAAATACTTCAACGCAGACTTGTGACATCTGTAAAGCTACCCCTTCGGAAATGAATAAGTTAGAGAAGATCTCAGAGTAAGTTTTGAATAATTTGATATATTTCAGATTACCGTAATGCTGTGTATCTTTTTATAAATTAATTCACTTTCTTTCCAGAAAACCTGTTTCAACAGATATATATCAGTATGGTTTATCTACACTTCATGCTTGGATTAGATGTATGGAGTGCCTACTCCATATTTCGTTTAGACTAGACTTCAAAACATGGCAAGCCAGAGATGCAGACAGCAAAGAGTCATTGAAGAGTAGAAAACAAACCATACAGCAGAAGTTCCGTGATGAAATGGGCCTCCTAGTAGACATCGTTAAACAAGGTGAGTTATGATAACAGTCGTTGTTCTTAAATCTTATTTTTTTCAAATAACGTTAGTTCTATTTATTCTTTACAAAGTTGTGGATTAGTTTTGATTAATTTATAATTTTTGTTTCAGGTTCCGGAACCACAAACGATGGAAACACAGCGAGGATTTTTTTTGGTAATCCTGCCAATACTGCAGCTATTACAGGCTTGGATCCTAGTTTGATCCAAAGATTTGCAACACTTTTGCGTGTGATGGCCTGTGGGGAGCCCATAAATGTTGGGGCGTTTAAAAACTTTGCGCGCCAAACAGCAGAATTGTATGTGGAGCTCTATGGCTGAATGGATACATGCCTTCGAGTGTCCACAAACTTTTACTGCACGGTGCTGAAGTTATTAAACACTTCAATATTATGCCCATTGGCAAATTATCTGAAGAGGCATCGGAAGCCAGAAACAAAGACTTCAAGAAAATCCTAGAACAGCATTCGCGCAAATTTTGTCGAAAAGTGACAAACGAAGACATTTTCAATGGTCTCCTTGTCTCGTCAGATCCCTACCTGTCCAGCATAAGACCTGTGCAGAGAAAATCAGTAAATACACCTATTACTGATGATATGAAATCTCTTCTCATTGGTGACGATGCAGATCTAGACAAAGAGAATGTTGAATTTATTGATATTAACGCGTCAATGCTGGACTCGGATTTAGAGGACTGACGACAGCAAAGATACTCTCTGCTAATCGTTTTTGTATAAGTAGTTATAGCAAATAATTATAATAAAATAATAATAAGAATATAATTAAATTAATTAATAATTAATTAGTAATATAATTAAACAGTAATATTTAATATATCATAGTTATAGGAGCTGTAAATAGTTGTTGTAGTTTTAAATTGACCAATGTACAATTTTGACGTTACTTTTATTGTTATTGCCTTTCTTGCACGTTATTGCCCCCCCCAAATGTATTTTACATTAACTATTTAATACATGTTTTTATCTTTCTTCACTTTTAACCATATATTTAAAAATTAAAATGTAAAAACATCCTTAGTACATATTTATTCCTTACTAGCTGCACCCCGCGGTTTCACCCACATAAGTCTCGATTCTATGGTAATATCGAGATAAAAAGTATCCTATGAGTTATTCCAGGTTATAAACTATATGTGTGCTAAATTTCATCCAAATCCGTTCAGCCGTTTGAGCGTGAAGAAGAGACAAACATACACACACACACAAAGTTTCGCCGTTATAATCACACTAATATTATAAAGGCGAAAGTTTGTGAGTGTGTGGGGGTGTGTGTGTGTGTGTATGTTTGTCTCTTCTTGTATGAGTATTAGTTTACATACTATTTTCTTAATCTAAGCGATATGTAACTTCACAAAATACCATCAAAGATTTGAAAGATCACCAACTGTAAATTCAAAATTTCCAAAGCTTGCTACATGCAAAGCGGCACCGAAAGGCACAGGAATTGTATGTCATCTTGATCGCCGTGTATGGTGCAATAGCTCATGTGAGTACCAGCCCATCAGTTCTATTCAGTTTTGAAAAAAAGCACTTTAAGTGTTTTATTCCATACAAAAAAAAAAAAAAAAAAAACTCACGCATGGAGCTACTCATACCATTCATGCTATATTAGTAAAACAAAGGGAGGTATACTAAACACAAAACATATTTGTATTTATTAATTTCTGACATTAAGTTTCTATGAGTATGGAGCTTGATTTTCAGACCACTGTGCGACGGCCCGCTTGATGTCAAGTGGTAATTAGGTACACCATTACCAATTCCCTTTAAACCGGACCACAGTCACGTTGCTTGGCGGCAGATATACTTATATATTATATATATACATATATATGCGTGGTGGTAGTACTTTCCCGGACGAGCTTCATCACACAGAACTCTTACTTTGAAATGAATTTTGAATAAATCAAACAAGAAAAAAGGAAAAGCCATTAGAACTCTTCCTATCAGTATACTATAGTAGGTAATATCGATGTAAATATGTACCAGCAGTTGTAATATGCGACTTTTACACGCATGTTAAACGAAATGGGATTTTAAGTCTCACACATAATCTTATTGTTGACAATACAGCAATGCATTGAACTGCAGTTTGGAATGAAATAAAGGATTGCGCTTCATACATACATAAGTTCATGCCTTCTTCCCATGGGGGTAGGCAGAAACTACAGAACGCCACCTGTTACTATCCTTACATACTCTTTTTGCTTCGTTTACGTTCATACACCTGACCTTTCTGAAGAACATCACCAATGAGGTCACTTTATGTCATTCTAGGGCGTCGTCTCGGCGTTTTCACTCACATCTGCCTTGTATTTATACCTTCTATTAGGCACCTTTCACTCATCCTTTCAATATGACCAAACCACCTAAGCTTACTTTTTTCAATTTTTGCCACTACTTTTACTTATAAACTCCGCCGTTGCCTTATCACATCAATCCTCATACTATCAAAACGCATTTCCACTGCAGTTATTCTACTTTCATGCCTCTTTTGCCACACCCAAATTCACTTCCATACATAAGCGTAGGGTTGCGCTTCAATGAAGGAATCCTTTTTCACACCTAATATAAAAGTCATTTCTCAGTAACAATTTTTGGTCAATGTTACTTAGTTTGATGTACAGAATGCGTAGACAACGGCTATGCGATGGGTCTTTTCACACACACAGTATATTACAGCTCAGCTGGACACCGCCAGCAGCTTCCGACCTGATGACACGCAAATATCGCCCGCCACACCTGCAGTGATCATTACACTTCCCACAATGTTTGCAGACCCACTGTCAAGTATGAATATTCCGGAGTGGACTCAGACGGTCGCAACTGAAGTACTAATCTTTACAGGTAAGTGCCTGTCCCACCTCCGACGACGAAGCGACTGGCTATCGACTATTTTCTATTTTGATCCACAAGCATCAGCTAATCAGCTGCTAGTGTGGGAAAACCAAATAATAATCATAATTTTCTCACTCAATAAACGTACGTCAACTACGTAATATTTTTCCAGACATGCTGACCAAAACCGACTTAAAAAAATTCTTTATCTACGTATAATTGTAGTTTTTTGCCACGCAGAAACTACGGAACCGACCACAACGCAAACTCCATTCATACAAGATTTGAAAAAGACCATGAAAGAGGATAATCACGATTATTTTACTGCTTTCTTAACAAAATTCATGCAACTGATAGCGACAAAGAACACAACAGAAACAATGCCTGTGATAAATATAATGAGGAATCAGGCCAAAGAGTGAGTAAGACTATCCTTTACCATGTTTAGCCTTAGTAACTTTCTGATGGTAGCTATACCTAAGTATTTCAGAGTAGTGACGTAAATTCGTTCATGTAGTATGTTGAGAACCGTCAAGTAAAATATGTGCGACGGAATAATAATAATAACTGATTCAGGGCTTAGGTTAGCAAGGTTATCCTCACAGAACACGGAATCGCCGCGCCAGCAGCGTGTAGAGACGACAGTACTAACTTTGCCGCGACTGCCATTCAAAGCCGTCAATTTTTGTACGTCATTTGTCACACAGTGCGAATAAATGGAGACACGTGCTACACTTGGTTTGTACGGAAAGTAAGTGGTGACACTGCCGCTTCTAGCAGCAGTCGCCGCAATTTGGCATTTCAATAATAGCACAAATTATTTTAATAATAATAATTTATTTCATAAGCCTAATACATAAGGAGAGAAAATGGATTAACAATGCATTACTTCACTAACCTAGATATTCAGTAACCTTATATTATGATAATTAGACTAAGTACATGCTCGAAATTATGAAACTCTTAACACCTAAACTAGGACATGTCCTGTATCTCAGGTGTCAGCGTACCTCCCTGCGAGACACAGAGTGAAGCCTAACTTAGTGCTTACATATTTATTTGATGAGCTTAATTAAAAATACAAATAATTTAATGAGAAAACAATAAAGAACTAACTAAATATTAGGTATTTTATCTCTGCTATCAAATGTGTGTGTAGAGAAGTGAATGTAGTATAATGTAAGGGTGAGTGTAGTGTGAGAGTGTACATGATGTTAGTTGATTGTTTGTGGATGTGTCCTTTTAGGTGCGCGTAATATAATTTACATTAGCCAGTCATGCTAGCCAGCAAATTCTCAGTTTCCTGATAGTTTAAAGAAGTCAGCCAATCCTTCACCTTCATTTTAGAGTTTATTCTATTTAGGTGAAAGATATGTAATTATTTGTTTGCCTTGTTACACAATCTCACGTTATGGATAAAGAAGGATTTACTTGCAAAAAATGTTCTTGTCCGATCACCCTTAAAGCTTGCATGTATAATTCTACTTCGAAGCTCCAGGAGAGGTCGCGACTTGTGTTGACGGGCTATGGTCGGGTGGACATACAGTTGCCTTACCGTGGGAACTTTACATTCAGCGTAAAGTTGAGCCGTAGTACCACCCGCTGGGCAATCTTAAGCTGTACGGTGGTCAATTTCGGTGCTCCATCCCATACCATCAAACAGCCGGACAATATGGACTGGCATAGAGCCAAGTACACTATTTGCAAGATTTTTGTGTCAGCCGACTGACAAAGCCTTTTAAATATAAATATGAGTCTTCGAACTCGAGTAGTGACAGTCTCAATTTGTTTATGCCAACGGAAACTCTGATCTATATGTATGCCCAAATGTTTAGCGCAGGGAGGTTTGGTAATGAACAAGCAACAGCAGTCAGGGGCAGGCACCGAACACGAGTGTGCTTTAACTTTGAAAATCGGCGGAGGCAGATTGGTCAGCTCACATTGCAAAGGGGATAAAATATGGAGTTTTATCAACATTCAGTGTCAGAAGATTATTAGACAGCCACCCCATTATAATTTTAAGATCATGTTCTGCATTTTGCTTCGTTTGGCACAAGTCGTCTCCATTCACAATTCAAGCTGTGTCAGCGTAAGTAAAGATTTTACAGTTTAAAGAGCATATCGCATAAATCATTTTTATAAATATAATAAATAGTGTGGGGCCCAGGATGATTCCTTGTGGAACGCCATGGTTAATAGCCTCTTCATTACTTACATGCACCCTTATTTTCACCACTTGTACACGATCTCAAAGATAGTCTGCAAAGATTTTTAAGGGGATACCACTAACTCCTACGCGTTCCAGCTTATTCAAAAGGATAGAGTCAGTGTCAAAAGCTTTTGCTAGGTCTAGGAACAATCCTGTGCATTCTGTTTTTTTTATTTTTTTCATTTCATTCAATTCATTTTTTATCTAAGTTCCGAATAGCATGTTCTGTTAGAGCCAATACTGCATCCTCCATAGATACATCAGTTCGGAAACCATATTGGTTCTCATATATTACTTTATTTGATTCAAGGTACCGTGTTAGACGCTTATTTAATATACTCTCCAATACCTTGGAAAGAGCTGTAAGGACTGATATTGGTCTATAGTTATTGACAGTGACTCTGTCACCCGACTTATAAACTGGGTGCACTACTGCTTTTTTAAAAGCCCTTACAAAAATACCCGTCGTGATAGACAGGTTACAGACATGGGTAATAAGAGGGCCCAAAGTTTGGCTACATGTTTTTAAAATACAGACTGCCCAGGATTCAGGCCCAGTGCGCAATCAGATTTCAAATTAATTATTATACTCTCAACCTCGTCTGTGTCAGTTTCAAGAATGACTATGGAGTTTAAGTTACTTCGATTGTTTTGAGGAATAAGGCTATTGGGAGCGGAATTATTACTCAATAATTTTCTGGCCATTTTCCTACCAATGCCAGCAAAGAAGTTGTTAACATTATTAACAGAGGCGTTAGGGTCATTAAGATTTATAAATTTGATGGGTAGGGTTGGTTTAGGCTTAAGATTCGCTACGAACCCTCGACGTTGAAGCGGAGGCGCAGTGGTTCCGCGATGCAATGGCGCAAATCTGCGACGCGTTCAAGCCGTGTCTGCACACAGCCCACAAGACGCCAGCTGTACTGGTGATCCGCCGACATCGCGTAGTTGCGCGTGAAGTGCGTGGAGGTTAGACGCCAGTACACCCAATACCGGAGGAGACGTCGTTGGGTTCCGGAAGAAGAAGCCGCGCTGTATGGGGTGTACCACGTGGTGAAGGAGGCTCTGTGGCTGGCCATCGGCGAGTCGAAGACTCGGGCCAAGGAGGAGATGTTGGCGAGGCTAGTTGGAGATCCGTGGGGGCGCCCTTATCGTGCGGTCCGAAGTAAACTTCGTGCCTGGGCGCACCCACTCACTGAGAGTCTGCAGCCTCTGCTGCTGGATGAATTTGTCGCAAACCTCTTCCCTGCTAGAGACGATCATGTACCGCCACCGAAGGCTTTGCCCACAGCCGCAGAGTTGGATAATGAGGGGGTCGTTAGCGTCCCCGAGATGACACAGCCTCAGTGCAGTGGGAAGGGAACACCGGGGTGGTTTTTTAGTTAGTAAGAGTCTGACAGACCCCTCCGCCCACCCCAGGGCGGTGGACATTCATAAGGATAAGGATTTTCCAAACTGGAACAAAAAAAAGCCTTAAGATTCGCTACCTTATCGATTACATTCCAAGTTGACTTTGGACTGTTCTTCGCTTTCATGAATTAATCTCTCTCAGAATGCCGTTTTAACCTCCGTAGTAGGTCATTGCAATAATTGCGGTACCTTTTCTATGTAATCAGTATTATGTTTTCTGGGGAACTGTTGACTTGATCATGGAGATTATTACGAGTAATAATACATCTCAGAAGCCCTGGACCAGAGTGTGCTTTTGAATAATTATTGATAGGGTGTCAATAGAAAGAAAGAAAGAAAGAAAGAAGAAAGAAAATAAATTTAATAGGTAGCGGCGGGGGTAGGGGTTTTTTAATAGGTAGGTAAGTATCATGACCTACCACTATTTAAACGGAATACGTTACAGAGAACTAGACAAAGGAACATTTAAAAGTATGGGTGAAGAATTACCTGCGTTATTGAAATGGTATATACCAACGTTAAACACCATACTGCCTTCTACTTTAAAGGGTGAGTTGAATCATTATTTTGTGTTTTACTGAACTTGTGAAGTAACCTCAACTAATGGTACAACGCCTGCCGTTTACAAATATAAAGATAATTATCAATTTCTCGGCCGAATGCTCTACTGCTGGATATGGGACTCCCCCAAGCATTGCCACATTTGCATGATGGAGTGAAGGTCACGGGAATTGGGAGATTTGTTAGGAATTGACAAGAATAAATAATTTCTAACTGTCCGCAAAAAAATTACTTATTCCAAGTATTTACTTGAAAACAAATTGAAATACTTAAAATTGATTGTTACAGAACAGGCATCGTGGTTTTACCTCGCACTCAAGAAGAAAGACACAATTTTGACGCCACAGTACAGATACATGATTGATTTCTATGGTAAACATTTCACCAAAGCCGATGGAGAAAAGCTATTCGAAGCGCTGGAATCTTTTAATGATTATCCTACTGGTAACCATACTCCATAATATTAGAATAAGTTCGTAAACGTCAAAAACTATATTTTGTACAGACAAGGAAATTAATCGTTTAAAAAATTGACACACTAAGTCAATTTGCTGTTTTATAGCCATTTCATACAACTACTACATTTTTAATATGCGGACAATTTAAATTGGTAGTCAATTTACTGCTAAACATGAATTTCCTTAACTTTACACTTATCGGTGATGTCCAACAAAAACTACATTACGAATTATTTTTTATAGCCGATTATGTCAAAGCAAGGTTAACAATAATTATTATTGCCAAGTCATATCGAGGTATCGTGTTGCACAGTAACTGAGTTGTGGAGGTCAGATAGGCAGTTGCTCCATGTAAAATGCTAGTATTTAGCTGCTTCCCGTTAGTCTGAAAGCCGACCACTACATATAAAAAGGCTCGGCAGAATCTGCCTAACCTTTTTTTAACTATTATATATTGAAGTCGGCTTCTTGGTTCTTTGAAAATGTATTATTTTATACAGGCTGTCCCTGGAAGTATGGATCAAATCGAATAGGGGCGTGGCCAAGGTCATTTCTAAACTTTTGAACCTTGATAATGTCGGTGCAATTTTTTACGGTTCAAAAGATCCATGGGGGGTTTTGTATGGACTCCGTCCCCACCCTCCAACAGTCATAGGATACATGTCGATATGTATATAACTCAAGTGCCAAAACGATGTGATTTAAAAAAAAACAGCTATTTGGTTAGGCTAACCTAACCTTTTTTTTTTGTTCCGGGGTGGAAAATCCTCATGGATGTCCTCCGCCCTGGGGGCAGAGGGGTCTGTCAGACTCTTACTGACTAAAAATCACCCCGGTGTTCCTTCTCACACCTGCGCCGGGGGTCGCGGGATCGTACGATACTTCCGCAACCCCCAACTGGCCGCCCGCCTCTGTGGGCCCCGTCTGGTCAAGCGGGGGGAGTGAGGTGTTGAAAACGTGTTTATTGCTTCTGCCCAGAAATAAGGAGGACGGCCTGCTTGGCGCATCATACAACGTCCATCGCAACTAATGTCCTATTCTTTCTTTCAGCGATCCCATTCTGTTGGGGTGTATTTACCAACTTAAGCTAGCAAATTCATATTGCAGCGAGCATTTGCAAAATGGGCTCTATACTATTGAGGTGTACCAAGAAAGTGCACTCGACGACTTGTCAGATTATGGCATAAATGAAGCTGCGTGGCGTTTACGTGGCCATATCCAGTCACGTCATGTGAGATCAAGAGTGTACTATCGTTATAATATGTTGGTTAAAAATCACCACACGATGGAATACGATATCTTCCAACATTACTGCACTTGTTTGACGGGACGACGTACTGTATGCACTTTTGCAAACATAATATCGATAATATGGTATTTAGGATACGCTAGACACGAGGGTTTTACTGCTCCCGCAATGTTTTGTGAACGATGTTATAATAGATTAAAATGTATAACAATGTCACTAGATAATAAAATATAATAATAATATAACATATTGGTACAATAAATGTATAAAATGTGTAAACTTATTGTTATAACGGGCAATAAACTCCAATGATACTCATTTAAATCAAGATATTACAAAATCCTGGGTACATTATTCTTGTCTCTTCTATAAGAGAGAACAATGTAAAAAAAATAAGAATCAATTCAAAATATATAATTAAAAAGAGATGACCAATGTCTTCAGACGGCGCCCTTTCATGAACATGACTCGTGGATCAGCACCATCCAGCTCAACCATTTTGTAGGGATCCGAATGATCCAACACACGCGCCACCATCAGTGAGACATGTAAATGAACATGACATACTCTCAACTGTCACGTTTTCAAGTCAACATACATAATAATAACATAATAAACAGATCCATCGTACTCACATTTACAAAATTGAAACATGCTTCTAAATTATACAAAACTATAGTTTGTAATATATTTGAGAGATGAATAAAATGTTTACTACCAAAAAGAAAAGATAATCATTATTATCTATTGAAGTATTCAACAATTCATACTTGATTACAACGCTAGCTGTTTATAAATACTTCCAAGAAACATTATATATTATAAATAATAAGCAATATGCAATAGGGATATTACTCGACATGACGATAACCTACGACAAAGTGCAATTTAAAATATTATTAAATAAGCTGTATGGAATAGGAATACGTGGAAAACCCATGGCTGGTTCGCATCATATTTAAAAGATAGAGAGCAATTAGTTGAGATTGAATATTACAATCAAAAAACAAAAGAAGCACAGCTCATAAGATCTGACGTTAAATGAATACATGCTTTAATTCCCCATGGAAGTGTTATAGGCTGCCTCCTTTTCCTCATGTATATAAACGACTTCCCCAAAACCATAGACGGGCCATGTGTACTTTTTGCGGATGATATCTCGAATCCGACCGAATGCCAAACAAATGCTAATTTAAATGAAAAACTTACGACTATTCTTGGAAAAACTATAAACTATAACCTCGAAAAAAAAAATACCAAAACCAAATTAATAGCGTTTCACCCCCGGCAGAAAAAACAAATAAATATAGATCTTCATCAACAAAAATTAGAAAAAATTAAAAATTTCACTCTCCTAGGTTTAACAATAGACACACACATAAACTGGAAAACACATATACAGACAGCAAAATCTAAAATTTCAAAATTTTCTTACGCTCTCCGGGAAATAATAAAAAAGACTACAAACCTACAAACCGCACTAGTCACATACTACGCGTATGCCCACGCTTGGTTTAACTATGGCATCATCTTATGGTAAAATAGCAAAGACGCTCCCTCCCTATTTACCTTCCAAAAAAAGCTAATACGAATAACTGTCAATATAGAACCAATAGATAGTTGCAAGCCTTACTTCCAGAAACACAAGATTCTCACCTTAGTCAATATTTAAATTTTGGAATTATGTAAACTAGTCCGCAAATATCCAGATTCATACAATACACGGGAAGACATACAAACTAATTAAACGTTGCGCCATAAAAACAGACTAAATTTGCCCCCCTCCCACCTTAAATTACACTCATCCACTCCATATTCAATGTCAATAAAAATATATAATAAATTACCAGAAGACATAAAACAACAAAACAAAACCCGTATATTTTTAAATAAATTAAAACAATACATAATTTATAAAATCTATTACACAGTACAAGAATATCTAACGGATAAATTCAACAATAATACATAATTATAAATAACAGATAATATATATAAGTAAAATAACAAAAATAAATTATATTAAATACTTGATAATATTATACGAGTACTACACTAATATCAATGAACAATTTTTTAGGGAGTAAACAATTAAACATTATTTAAAATGTATAATAAAATAAATAATAAATGGATAGATAGATAGATATATGACGGGATGTTCGAGCGGCTGAGACTCCACGTGCCGCTGCTGATCCGTCATCTGTTGGTCCTTCATCATGGGCGTGTACGTGCAGGTGTTTGGAAAAGAATACTCGCAAAATAACGCACTTAATTTACTTTCAAATATCACAACGAGACTTAAGTATAAAATGTAATGATTACAATGATTAACACTGATTAAGTCTAATCACAATCATTGTTAAACTTGCATTTAGAGCCAATGGATTTGTGCGTGTGCATCGGGTGACGATCGCATCAAAAAGTGCTCGCCACTAGGCATGTGTAACTCTTTACGGAACCGACTCACTGATCCGGATCATTGAAGTGGTTCAAAAGATTGGTTCAGTAACAACGTTTCATTCGGATCATTTGGATCTGAAACATAATTTTGCTCTGTGCTCTTTCCACGCGACGCGTCGCTTGCGAGACGACTGAGCAGGGAGTGAGAGAGGCATACTGAGAAACTGACACACTGAGTTATATTGCTTATTATTTATAATATCTCTTCAGCATCTCTTCCAAACAATAATCTTTTAACTAGTGAGCTCAAGTGACTGTGGAGCAGGTCCAGCATTAAGCCAAGTATTTTTATGTACGATATAATCATCCAACTTATATTACGCTTGCATAACATGCATAATCAGCCTATAATGTTCCCACTGCTGGGACACAGGCCTCCTCTCTTTGAGAGGGAATGGGCTGTAATCTATGCGGGCCCAGTGCGGGTTGGTAGATATCACATGATTTCGAACTTTTGGTTCTAAGACATGATGACGATGTTTTCCTTCACCGTTTTGAGAGCAGTGGTGATGAAATTTTTTACACAAAGTAAAGCGCCTGCCTGGGTTCGAACCCACGACCTAAAAGTCGTAAGTCGGGGCCGATACCACTGGGCCACCACTGCTCTACATATCATAATACGCTTGTTTATCTAATATTCGTTCAATGCATGTTTTGAATTTCTTCTCCTTTAATTGAAGAATATCGAGTGGTATTTTATCATATCATTTTACACAGTACCCCATAAAAGAAATATGTAGTATAGACAATCTGAAACGTGTGTGAAATTTATTCCTATTTCTAGTGACTTTTTTTTTTTTGGGTGGGAAATCATCAAATGACCTCTCCCGCTCTGGGCGGAGCGGAAGGGCGGGTCAGACTCTTACTGACTAAAACCCAACCGTGTTCCTTCATTTGCCTGTGCGCCAGAGCCTCGGTAACTCTTTCGAACAATCCGCAACCCCGGCAGGCATTGGCCCTATCGGACCCCGACAATGATGCTGACATCTCTTTGAGGCGCGCGTGGAACACGACGCGCCGTTGACCCGGGCCTGGTCCTTACCGGACGGTGAACTGCCCATCGCTCGCCGTCCGCAAGCCCGCGCCTACGGTGGCCGGGAGTCGGCAATCGACTCCCGACGCCCAGGGTTTCTCACCCTGCGGCGACTAGGGGCGTGAGGGCGCAACGATTGCCTCTCCCTCACGCGCTCCGCCTCCTCCTTCGCGAGCATTACTGCTTCACAGAAGGAGGTGACGGCTTCCCATTCCGTCTCGCTCCGTACCATGGCCTGGACCAGGGCCGGTCGCGAGAGATTGCCGCCGCCGATCGCCGCCACGAGGACACGGCGGTGCGCCGCCCAAGCCGGGCAGACCTCCACCGTATGCTCCACCGTGTCCTCCGGTCGATCCACACAATGATAACACCCGGGCGTTTCCTCCCGCCTTATCCGAAACAGGAACCTCCCGAAACAGCCATGTCCGGTGAGGACCTGCGTCAGGCGGAAGGTGAGGACGCCGTGGCGCCTCTCAAGCCACTCCTCAAAGAGGGGACTTACCGCCGCAATTGTGGCGTGATTGTGTTGAATACGAGTATTTTAAATGGAGCGACCGCGTATCTGCCCTGCACAGCTCAGCTTCATTGGGTAACACAACGCTTTGGCAATACTTATTGTCGATCTTGCTTTGACGTTGTCTGCTTTTTTTTTTTGCGACATATAGTTTTTGTTGGACATCACCGTTGAATGTAAACTTAGGGGAATTCATGTTTAGCAAATTGACGTTTAATTGCCCTTTAGCTTAATCACTTTATTATTTTAGGGAAAAGAAATGCTGCAGAAGTGAGCGATTTGATGTTACAAGCGGTGTTGACTCCTTACTTAAGAGAAGATGGTACGATAAAACAAATAAGACTCATTCAGCATAATTCTACACAAAGTCTGAAAAGACTGAACTCCAAACCAAAATCTCGGGATCCTGCCGTTTTGCCGAAAAGATTTTGCCAAAATTTCACTACCCAAACAAATTTTTGCAACCTTTTTTTATACCAATGCAATGTTTGGAATTATTTTATTACGCACATTTTCATTTGGTCAAATATTTATTTGGTAGAATATTACCAAGGATAATGTCATTAAGGCATTTGGTCTTTAATCAAATGATTTATTACAGCAAACAATCTTTACACAATAAACGTTTGGTCAAATTATTTGTTATGACAAAAAATATAAAGGCAAAAATAAGATTTTTTGGGAATTATTAAAAAAATGCAATTTTATTTTAATTTATTCACTTATTCAATGGTATAATATGCAAGACTGGGATAGGATGCAAGATCGAGCGAAGCGAGCTCGGGACTCGGGGCACCCCGACTCAGACAGGCTAGATTAGAAGGGGATGGCGGGGTCTGAAAGACCCCGCCATCCCCTTCGTGGTAATTATTTTTAAACCACCCAGAAGTAGGAGCCCCGCGGGACGGGGCTCCGTCGACTACGCCTTAAAATAGAATAGGTAAATTAAATCTGACGATACTAAATATTTGGCTTATTTTATTTTGCGTAAAATATGTTATACCAACTGAAATATTTGCCTACATGAAAATTGGAAAAAGTACTAGTTGGTAAGCAAGTTATTGCAAGCACTTGCCAAATATTAAGTTAGCGTTACAATTATTTGTGAAAAGATTTTTTGCTAAGTAATAATTTGGCAAATGAAATTATGCGGAAAATTGTTTGGGAAGTGATAATTTGGCAATTTCTTTTCGATGAAACAAGGGAGACCCCAAAATCTCAAATTGAGCGGAAATAATTTCTGGGAAACGCTTCAACTGTAGCGCGCAAAGGTAACGCACGCAAAAGATTGCTGACGGGTGTCACGTTAGCACATAGGATCATTAACAACATGTTTTCAAGAAAAAAAACTAATATAAACGAGACTTTGCCCTCAATAGCCAGTCGGTCCCAACTTCCCACGTTGTATCGTAATGACGGAACGACTATATTGTGTCTTTCACACCCGTTATTCATGACTTAAATTATAACTGAATTGGTGAACAGAGACCATGTTATCGTTATCGCTTGAAAACCTTACTGACGCAGGACGCCAATCAGGTTGTGAGAAAACAGTTTAACTACTTACATATTTTATGATCAAGTACCCTAAATTTTAATTTTTTCTTTGCAACAGGTACTGTACACGAGACCACCGAGTCTGCTGTAATTGTAACCAAGTCCCCGGCACTGAGACGAAGACAAGTATAAACTATGAAAAAAATGTTAAATATATCTATTAAAACATATTCCTAATTTGTTAGACAAAATTAAACAACAGTATAAAAACTACAAGAAAAATAATAACAATCATCACTTGTCTCAGAAGCTTGATCAGAACTATCGTAGAAGCCGCGATGGACATCTGAACAAGACAAAGAACTCATATACCATCGCAAGAAGATTACAATCATTCTGAATACTTTCAAGATTCCGTAGAAAATGATAAGCTTCATAAGATAAGAGAAGCTTCCAGCTACAGCGATGAGGAAGAGCACTCGAGAAATAATTTGTACGATGCGTTAAGAGATGGCAATAAGACATTCTTGTCGTTTAGAAAGTCAGATCGAGATATAAATAACAAATAACCACTCAGGGCTTTACCTAGCAAAAGTGATGACGAATGGGTAGTAAAAAAACAATATTTATAAAGTTATTGAACAGAAAAAAAATCTGCTACACTACATACGAAAGATATACTCGAAGTTGTAAGAGAGGAAAATAATAAATTAGTCAACATACGTAAAAGTATAATCATATAACAATGATGTGGTCATTAATTTCACGATTATTATTACAAGCTTGTTGTTTTGTGGCCAATATGTTGGCAAGCAATGTAGGTACAAGTTCCTTTTGGCTTATCAATAATCCGCAACGATGACAATTATGCATTTATGTTGAAGAGAAGACCAAGCTTCAGATAGGGTGTGTACGAGTAAGCAATAAGGTATTACGTCTGTAAACTTGTTTTGATAACCAAATAAAATACAGGAGCGAACATTGTCAAAATAGATATAGGTACTGCTTGTTCTGTTTCCCGACATACACGCGTACGAAAGCCAGCGGGCAAGAACTGGTCATTCCTTAAAATATCTGTTATCGATTTAGATGACTCAACCCGGCGCAGTTATCTAGTTCGTTATTTCATCATAATTAAAATAGGCACTGAAATATATATTTTATGGATTTCAATTTATTTTATTGGTTGTAAGACTTACTTCAAAGGTTTGATATATTTTTCAATTGGCAATGTAAGTTAAAAATAAATGTTTGTTTCATGTATAAGTTTTGTTTTAGTTTTAAGCGTATCGGTAAGCCGAGGTAAGAAGTTTTGTATGATAGAAATGCACTAATAAAGCAAAGAGTCAAGCAGCCAGTACCTGTCCACCTGTTAAAAACCTCTTCTCATATGGAAAAAGCGTTAGCATTTTTAACCACAGTACCTACATGCGTGTTGGCGAACGATTTAAGAAAGTAGTCTAAGGGTAATGTTTTCTCTAGTTATCCACCCAGGTAAAAATACTGCCGTATATATAAAACATAATAAAATTATTTGTTAGATACCAGATTCAAGTGAAAGTTGTAATAGTTTCTTTTTAACCGACTTCAAAAAAGGAGCACATTTTTACCGTTTTTTTAAATATTTTAATGTGTGTTACCTCAGAACTATTTTCTAGGTGAACCGATTTGATTATTCTTTTTTTTATTTGAAAGCTGGTGCTTTTCATGTAGTCCCATAAAAAATCAAGATCTCACCAGTAGTTTTTGAGTATTTTTTTTTTTTGGCAGCTGGGCCGATGCCGACAATTCTGCCAGCGTCATGTAGTAACGGCAGCACAGCAACATGCGCCGTCGAACTTTGCACTTTGTGGTAGTTGTTAATTGATAGTTTTAGTAGCTGAAACGACAAGACAAGTTTTTTTAAACAACATGTTTTCTTTTTTTTAATATTTCTTAATAGATTAATTACTCGATTATAAAACGACACAGACATTCACAAAGTTATAATTATTATTTATTACACACCAGACTACATTTTTACATCATTGTCATTTAAAAAATTTGACAGGATTTGGATTAGTTTAGGCGAAAAGTTAGTCAAGAGGGAATGGAAGTTAGTAGGAAAGGTGATATTAATTTTGGGAAGCATATGGTACAAATCGAAAGATTGGGAATTTGAAGGACATGAAGAAAAGATATGATCCAGAGTACCATCGTCAAGACCGCATTCGCACAGTGAATTGTCACGAACACGAATCTTAGTTTTTGAGTTATTCTTAATAATGTGTTTTTTTTCCACTGATAACTTCCTGTCACTGTTATTATTTATGTGGGGTAGGTACCACAACCAAAAAGTGACAAATAAAAAGGATTTTTTCCAAAAAAAGAACAACCGACTTCCAACAAAAAAAACTACAATGTGAAAACAAACTTCGATTTCGGAAGTCGGATGCAAAAAACAAAAATACATAACCAGACACCGACTTCCGAAACTAAAGTTATTTTTCACTTTGTATCGTTTTTTTTTTGGAAGTCGGTTGTTTTTGTTTTTTGTAAAATAGTTTTACTTAATCAATTACTTAACCGTCAAGCCCATTGTACTTTCAGCTACAGGAAATAACAATGTGGCGTTAAAAGATCAGCTTGCAAGGTCATTAACACACGTTAGTGACATGTTGGTTGACATGGAAGACAAAATAGAACTGGAAAGGAAGGTACTTTCGCAATTTGATACAAATTTGAATGACGAAGAGCTACTGACTCATCCAGACTACGATGGCGTTACAGACATTTGGTGGACCACGGCCAATTCAACTGGAGATCACATGGACAGTGCAGGTGCAGTAATATTGACGAGGCTTCCGTTTTAATTTTATTAAATAGGTCACCTTGAGACTCAGTAAATCAAATCAAATCAAATATTTTAATTCACATAAACCAACATGGGCATTAATGACACGCCAGTAGCTAGGTGCACGGTTCCAACTGGTTGTTTCCTATGGAGAAGAGCCGGCAAGAAACTCTACGGTGACTAAGGGGCTTTTACAATGTTTCAAATTACAGTGTTGATAGATATGGGAGGACAGTGTAGGACTGTCAACAAGTAACAGGTACTCAACATAATATAAAAAGGTATACAAACCTACAGTCTACAAGTTAGGCCTACAACGTTCTCACATTCACAAAATATAGAAGAATCTATATAAAAATAAAAGCATATTTAAACCAAATGACATGAATTGCCATTACAACTGTAACAAATCTGAAATAAAATCCTGTCTAAAAAAAGCCATATGTAAAGAGTTGAAATAATAATTAGAGGTATATAATATAATATAATTTAATGAGAAGAAAGCATGTCAAAGAAGAAAGTAAAAAAAAACTTTTATTTTTTATAAACTTCTTAATTTGGGAGCAGTTAATAGACAGTTACATAGTGATGCCGTTAATGAGGTACTAGGGAAGCCACATATGCAGAAGGAATTATTGCCAAACTTCCTTGTCTTCAACGTAGTCTTTAATGTTATAATATGCATTTTTGAGGATACGTTTGATGTGGGTTTTGAACCTTCCATCGCTAAGTTCTGTAACTCACTTTGGCAACTTGTTATAAAAGCGGATACTGTTTATAAGAAATGAGTTGCTTGTTTTAGTTAATCTAAATTTGGGTATTACAATTTAATTTTTGCTACGTGTATTTATCTTATGGAAATCACTTCTTATTTTGAAAAGGCCTAAGTTTTTGCGAATATACAAAATACTTTCAAAGATACAAAGAGAAGGCAGAGTTAGTATATCAATTTCTTTGAATTTGTTTCTAAGAACTCGCGAGGACCCATTTTAAAGATCGCGCGGATTGCCCTCTTTTATAAAATGAAAATTGAATCTACGTCAGCTGCCGATCCCCATAGCAGAACGCCATAAGACATAATACTGTGGAAATAAGCAAAGTATACTACCTTAGCAGTGACTATATCAGTCAACTGCCATATTTTTCTTATTATGCAGCTGAACTTAATCTACCTGAAAGAGCTCTAATGTGCCCCACCCCATTGCAATTTTGAATCTAAAGTAATTCCTAGAAATACAGTTTCCGTAATTACATCTAGTTTCTTGCCATCAAGTTTTAAATTTAGACCCACTTGGGGTATATTTGGTAATGAAAACTTAAGACATTTAGTTTTGTTCGCATTAAGTAAAAGATTATTAGCTGCGAACCATTTCGAACGAACCGCCAGACTATCGTTCACATGTAAGACATCCGTATCTTTTCTAACTATTTTAAAAATAAGAGAAGTGTCATCAGCGAATAAAATTATACCCGATAAGTTAGCCATCATGTAAGGCAGGTCATTAATATAAACTAGAAATAGGAAAGGGCCAAGAATTGAACCTTGAGGTACGCCCATCTTAACTAAGGACCCCGAGGACGTCGCCCCGTTAACGTTTACTTTTATAGATAGTAAAGAACAAGATGAGTAGCTTGTCTACGAATTCCGTAGTGGTGTAATTTACAGATCAGTGTATTGTGGTCAACGCAGTCAAACGCTTTTGAGAGGTCACAGAAAATACCAATCGCATCCTGGGAATTCTCCCAGGATTCTAAAATGTGACTGATGAGTTTTACTCCCGCGTCAGTCGTCGACCTACCTTTTGCGAAACCAAACTGGCGACTATGTAAAATCCCATTTGAGTTAAAATGTGACAACATCTGGCTTAGCACGATTTTTGCAAAGATTTTACTCAATGCTGGTAGCACAGATATAGGTCTCTTTAGAGGGATCACCCTTACTACCTGATTTGAAAATTGGTACTACTTTACTATGTGTCATTAAATCAGGAAACGTACCGCTGCTGTCTAAACATTGATTAAATATAGTTAGGACAGGGGCAATTGTGTCATTGATATATCTACAAGAACCTTAACGGAAATCCCCCATAAGTCTTCATTGTTTTTTATGCTAAGACTTTTAGTTTTTAGTAAAAATCATTATACTAGGTTTCGACTCTCTTCGCGCATCAACTGTGCTCCGACATCCAGGCGTCTGTCGTGGTGGATATTTTATGCAAACACAAAGGAGATGCGCGGAGCACAGTTTGTGAGCCAACGTAGTGGTCTTTTATATTTCTTCCATTTTACCTTATTTTGTATCCATGTTAGATAAAATATGGAACTTTGAGCGAACCCTTCTATTAATTACTAAAAACCACAAATACAATACGAACCGTCGCATCATTTTATTTTAAAGTTTAATTCTTTAGTAATATGAATTGTACATTACTTACAGAAGTGACTGCAGCTACACCAGGAAAATATGGCAATGTTACGATTACGATTAAAACTACTCCCTCATTGTTTCCAAGACCACCACCACCAATTACTTATGCAACACTTCCAACAAACTGGATGTTACCAACCAGTGAGTGTCTAACACAATATAAGCGTTCCAAAATTCACTTTTAGGATTTGATGACCAATACCGTCGCTTGGCGCATGAGAAGTATATTTTGAGGAGCTCGTGTCAACTGCGTGGATCAAAAGATCTGTAAGATGACCTCTATGCTTGCCGTGGTCAGGCCATGTAGACCAGGGCTCAAGCCTTTGAAAATAGAATAAAGTGAAGAAAAAAAAATAGTAGCATGAAAAGGAAGAGAATGTAACAAAAATGAAAGGAAAAATAATTTACGGGCGATGTGAGATCGGGATATGGGGGAGTTGGTTTAAGGGTAAAAAACGATTTATCTCGATTTCCGACAAAACTACAAGTCTTATGCAAAATGTTAAATAGCAAAGTTGTAGGTAGTCAAAAGATCTACAACTTTTGAATTTACACTTTTTCACATAACCTCAAAATTTAAGTGAAAAATTCAAATAACCAAGTTTTTGGTTTTTTATTTTTCTTGTTCAAAAAAAAATATTTTCATGAAATTTGGTGAAAACTTACCTTTTTATGTCCCAAACACACTAATTGTTTTCATTAAAAAAAAAAAACACCTTATTTTGACTTAATAGCGAAAAAGCACCCTAATTTTCAATCGAAAATTCTCACGTCAAAATATCTGCTTTTTTAAAACAGTCAGTGTGCTTTTTGTTCGTTGAAATCTCTACTTTCTGATGGTATAAAAAAGTATACATTATTATGGTAAATATTCTCAAAAAACTTTACATTGATAAACAAAAAAAAATGCAAATCGAAATAACAACCAAATAAGTTACAATATTTTGAGAAAGTTGTAGAATCTTCTTTAAATTATATGCGTAGATGCCTATTTATTGCTATTTTAAGCTAACTTATATACCTGAGTGACCAACGGAAAAGTTTCAGATTCGAGTTTTTTTTCGTTTCTTTGCATTTTCAGCTCAGATCAGCCCGTAAATTATTTTTCCTTTCATTTTTGTTACATTCTCTTCCTTTTCCAATGGGTTTCATCCTACTACTATTTTTTGGTTTCATTATTTTTCGACACTGGTCTAATGGATGAGTGACCGGTTTCTTAAATTACCTATTACTAAGCCTACTCCCGCCGTCTGCCTGTCTGTCCGCCGGTCATTTATCTGGCATAGGGTAGGATATTTTTAACCAATTATACAGATAACATTTTCCCTGAATATGTTACTATGACCTCTATCATGGCAAATAATAAAAACATACAACATTTTTGGTGGTAGGAACCTTCAGTGCGCGATACCGGCACGGATTACTTAGTGTGGTTATTATTATGAAAGCTAAAACAAGTAAATATATAATTCCAACTTATTAAGTAAAAAGTAAATATTTTATCATGCCTTCTTAACACTGATGGACATTGTTTTCAACAGTTACGGTAAGTCCCTTCGTAGCAGATATGAAGCAAAATATGGCATTGAACCGCCGCGGTTATTTCACTACCTTCGTAGAACGATTCACGGAATTGATATATACAAAGAATGTATCTGACGCTTATCCTGTGGCGCATCATTTGGCGTTCTTATTAAACGAGTGAGTAATACTTTATTCTTGACCCTGTACCCTAATTGCGTAACACACTTTCAATCGCAATCCGAGGTTCTTGAAGGATATTTCAGACAAACACAGACAACACAGACGATTTGTTCATAGCAATTATTTGAATTAGATTGATTTGAATTACTTATTTGAACGATATATATCGGCGCAAATACAATAGTTCGTCTATAAGGATTAAATTATTAAGTTTATTAATTTGATTGTTTGAAATTAGTTCACAAATTGATTAATTACGATGTAAAAATACGTTAATTAACATGTTACTACTTCACTTATATAAAACTAACAAAATAATTGTAATTTACATAGTTCCATACTTAACGTAAAAATGTGCACGTGCGACGATTCCTCTAAATACGGCCGCACTGTAAGCGCTCGATTCGCCCCCGACGTAATTGTCCCCCCCCCCCCCCCGGCCCCTCCTCGACGAAGCGCCAGCCCGCACCGTAAGTAAGTTAGTAGCTTAAGGCACCACAGGACAGACCGGTTAAGTAGCCAGGACCTCAGAGGTCACAGCTACGAGTTGCCAATTAGGAAAAAAAAAAAAAAAACGCTCGATTCATTCTTGTTCGAGCCGCTGGACAGTGCGGACCTCTCTGGGACATCGTTACGCTGCCAGTTAAATTAAATAAACGAAGCTTGAAACAAGTCGTGAAGTTTTCTTTTGAAAATCGAAGTTGAGTGATCACTATGAAAATAACATTAACAAGTGTGACGTCAGCTATGCTGACGTCACACTTTTTAAAAACAATACGGAATTTCTTCCTCCGTCATATGTGATTTGAAAAATTCGTCTGTTTAGCGACGTAAATAAATAACGCAATAAACGTGGTTGAACTTTCAAAATGAAAGAAAATGCGATCAAGTGCCATTTTATGTGTGTTATGCAATTACCCTGATGTTCAGCCTTAGTGCAGATATTGCAATTCATAAGGGCGCGTGGCCTTTGTTTGTGATAGAGACGTACACTGCTACAAGGATCTTTTGGCACCCGAGTGACGTTGACAGGGCGCTGGGCGCTGTTGGTGAACATTTGTGCAAGTGTTTTGTGCAACGTATTGAAAAAACAAGATGGCGGCGTTAGTTCCGATTTCGACCACGCGCCAAAATATTCTTGTACGGCTATAAATATATCGTGCCAATGTGTGTGTGACAGTAGCTTGGGATACGGAAACATGTGCACAGTGTGAACTTGCTAGATACTGACTTGTCCATCAGGCCGCTTCCTAACCGAAAGCTATCGTCGTGCGACTACGCGATCGTCGCGCTCTTTTATATGAATACAAGCCCATGTGAGCAATACATGTGCCCGATGGGCACTTGTATTGTAAACTTGGTACAACATTTACCTTGATAAGTAAGTATTTATCAAGGTAAATGTTGTACCAAGTTTCAAGTTTCTGAACCGTTTTTTTTTTTAAACAAAATGTATTCCCTATTGTCATACCAACAGGGCCTGATTGTTGAGAAATCATTTAGTACCTACGTTTCCATAGTTTGACCCAAAGATTATTAATACCAACATTCGATTTAATCGAATCAAGCAATAAAATCATCCCCTAATAAACTTGAGTGGGTACCTACCCCTTTTCACCTAGGGTTGATTTTCGAATTACCCAAAAAAATATTATTACTCTTAATTTATGCCAAAATCATCAATACCAAGTTTCGTTCTTCTCCATAGGTACCTACTACGGTTTAGAATGGGCAACTAGCTTCATCTTTCTGACTGACTGACTGACCCCTTGACAATTCAACAGTGCCTGTAATTGGTTTATTTGAAATAAATGCTTTCGAGTTTGAGTTTGAGTTAAATTAAACGGACCTCGCGTTAAGATTCTTCCATACAAACTTTAAGATCCCCTAAACCCCCAACAGGGGGTGGTGTAGTTAACAAAAAACGAATAATATCAAACCTTATTACTTTTTAAACTTATTCATATGCGTACCATGCTCCAAGTGTTTCATACAAACGAAATCCCTCCTTTTCACCCCCTTAGGGACACAATTTCGAAATATCCTTCAAAATCAAAAATCAAAATCAAAATATTTTATTTCACATAAACCAACATGGGCACTTATGAAACGTCAGAAGCCAGGTGCACTTCCTTAGCTCACTTTCATTATACAAACCAGTCAATCGCCGTTGGAGATAATTATGTTAAGCGAGCGAAACATGCCAAGCAAGATATCGAAATCGAAAGAACCGTCAGATTTACTGCTTCCATGCCTAACCGAATGTCATCAGTGACGTTAACTAAGGCTGTAGCGGTGCTGTGACCAGGACAAAAACCGGATTGGAAAGGATTCAGCAGACTATTCTTACAAAGAAAAGCACTAAGCTAATTGTGGACAAGGCATTCAAGGACTTTTGAAAGAAAAGGCAAGATGGAGATAGGACGGTATTCTGAAAAGGAAGTAGGATTAGATTTTTTGGGTAAAGGAGTGATTTTAGCCTCTTTCCACATCGATGGAAAAACACCATAGGTTATAGAGTAGTTTAGGATATATATAGCATAGGATAGGAAGGATTTTGTCGAGGATAGGGAGTATCATTTTCCGACTTACGCAATCACTACCAACTGCGTTAGATGTGATTAAAATTACGCTCTTCTTAACATCACAATCAAAGAATTGACAAAAAATAAATGGGGGACGATCCGGAGTTGGAAGGTTTGAAAGATAGTTTATTGTAGCTGCCTTCATGGTCCTATTCCAGTGGGACGCAGATGAGAACTGTTGATTCAGTAGATCAATATCTAAATTTTTAGGAATCGATTCTTGGCGCGATTTTCCAACTCCCAAGGATTTAAGAAATTTCAAGACTTTAGCTGGATCACCGTTTTCAACTGAGGTGTGCATATGGTGGCATTGGGCATCTCTACACACCCTATTGCAGCGATTACGAGCATTCACAAGGATCTCCCGGTTCGACGGCGAGGGCCGACACTTAAATTTAGTTTTGGTTACAGCCTTTCTGTGCATGACACTTCCAATATCGTCTGTAAGCCATGGTGCCGGAAGATGTTTAATTTTTACAGCACGAATGGGAGTGTGGACATCGTACAGCTACACAATATTGTCTGTTAGCAGGTTGACTTTATCGTCAATTGACTCGACGCTGACTAAAGGAGACCAGTCAACGCTGTTAGCATCTCTTCGGAGATCATCTGTATTCATGCCACTAAAGTTACGCTGCAGGAGAATACTAGGTTTTGCCTTAGGTGGGCGAATTTTGTAGGAGAGTAATAAATAGGTCATGGTAAGAGAACATGTCAGCCGAGCATTGACCATACTTGCTAGTATGTTGAGGAGAGGAAACAATGAGAAGGTCCAAAAGTGAGGGATTACAGTTTAGAAAGTGGTGTGTGGCATTTAAAGGATGAATTGATAAATTAGACGACTGAACTAGTGATCGAAGAGAAGAAGAGCGGGAATCGATTTTCAATAAGCAAGTATTGAAATCGCCCATGATGATTGAATGACTGTAAGAGGGTGTAAGGTTTTCAAGGATTTTTTCAAAGGAGGAAAATAAATTTATACGTGACGAAGGGCTATAATAAACACCTAAAAGGACTTTCACGTGATTCAAGTTTACTTCCAAAAAGAGATGCTCGCCCGCGTGCTGTGGTGGAGGTTGTGCAGACATATCGACAATTGAAAAAGGAATATGTGGACGAAGGTATATGGCAACACTGCCACCACAACCACGTGCGCGATCATTTCTTATTAGTTGAAAACTCGGCAAGGAATAAGAAGTTGAAGGGAGACATGGCTTTAGCCAAGACTCTGAGACAAGGATAGCATAGACGTTCTTACAGTCTAGGTTAGCTAGCATGTCAGGGTAATGTGCCGGAATACTTTGGGCATTTATATGGACTACATTAAAATTCTTAGGTACATCAGAGAACTGAGATTCAAGCGTGTCAGCAAGGGATGGAAAACTAACAAAGCTGTCATTACTACAAGCCGACATAAAGCTTTCGCTGTCGCTGTCGTTATAGCTATCTGACATCGACACTAGACATATAATTATATATATATGAAAAAATTATAATAAACGTAAATATATAAAAAGAGCAATTAACTCAAATCATACATCATATATCAATCATAGTGACATACTGCTGAGTCCCTCTATGAAGTCATCTACGTAGAGGTTGAAGAGCCTGGGAGACGTCAGACCTCCTTGTCTCCCCCCGTACTTTGTATAACAAAAGCATCTGCAGCTTGGTATACTTATATATCACTTTATACATCACAGACATCCATTTCATGGGGACAGTCATTAATAAAGGATATGCAGTATTTAGAGCGTACAACGAAACCCGAAACATGAGCATTGTGTTTTTGTGGGTGTGCGTGCGTACAACCTACATAATCCTGTTTCGTTTTGGATTGCTCACAGAGCACGAAATCATCGTGCCGCTAAGGCAGCAGCCACTCTGAGGCGTCTCCGTTCTCTGACGTGCATAGACATAAAAATTCACGGCCTCGGCCGATGCGACTTGCGACGGGACTTGCGTCAAGTGATACGCGCGCGGGTCTCTCCGCAAATCGCGTCTCGGTAACTCGCATCATGCTGCCGACAACTATTTTCATTTGGTTTTACCGCAGTTGCTGTCGCAAGACGCGTGTCGCTTGAACGTGTAGCTCGTGGCCACGGGCTTAGAAATAACTTTTCTATAGACTAAACTTGATGCAAACTCGCCGACTTTCAGTTGTTTTCGGTGCACACCAACGCAAAGGTCATGTTTCTTGTGCGGGATATACACTGTACCTACCTACATATAGTTGCACGGATTTTAAAAAGTCAATAATAATTATAATACACTCATCGAAAGTGTCTAGGGATCAAGCACGTTTTTGCTACTTACCATACTTAAATAAGTTTTTTTTTTTTTTTTTTTTAAAGTTTCTCCTATGGATACTTTTTTAGTAAATTTCGGTCAAAAAATGAAAATCTTCTGTCAAGTCGTATTCCTATATAATCCTGCAACGGGTTTGAGGCCAAATCATTAAAATTTCTGCCATACTTCTGAGTGGAATCAATACAAAAGAACGTTATTATAACAATAAGACGCCAAGAACGACGAAGATGACGAAGGACGACACGAAACGACGACGACGACCACGACGGCGATGACGGATAACGTGAAAGACGTCATTTGAGCTGAGAAGAAATGATCAGAGAATGAAGCTGGTTCTCGGCAACTTGCTGTTGCAATCACTCTGGGCACTACGTAAAGTGTTATAAGTCGGCTTTGGACACGTTACCACATCACTGGCAGCGTGTCAGAGCGACATGAAGGACAAGCTCGCATCACGACATGCAGACATGATTGTTACATAAAAATTACTGCTCGACGAAATCGTACAATGACCGCGATGATGTTGGTTACGAGGCTTCATAGCTCTTCAGGGATGTTAATAAGCGATCAAATCATAAGAAATCACTAGCATGAAGTAAATCTCCGTTCCTGAAGGCCACTACGTGTACCACCTATTGAGCCCCGCAATCGCAGAGCCCGTTTACAATGGGCTCGTGAACACAGAAATTGGGCAGACGGGAAGTGGCGTTTTGTGTTTTTCTGGCGAATATCGCTTTAGTATTAGGCCAGATACGACGACAAGAACGTATAAAATCATGCCCTAAATACAGCGTGAAGTCCATAACAGTCATGATATGGGCAGGTATTTGGGTCGGCGGAAGAACCGAACTGATTTGGATCAGAGAAAATCGCAATGCAAAGTTTGACGCTAAATCGATTGTATTAGAAGTTGTCATTCCTTTGCGGACCCAACATGGTGCTTCATTTCCTCTTATGTATGATAATGCCTTCCACACACTGCCAGAGTCGTTGTAAACACACTTGCCGCAGCTAACATCAACGTCCTACCATGGCCTACTCATTCGCCAGACTCGAATCCCATTGAGCACGAATGGGATATGCTTCAAAAAAGAGCTTTGTTAAATATGAATACCAAACACACACCAGAAAATCTTTTTCGCCTGTTACAACGGACGTGCACGGCCATTCCGCAAATTGATTTGGATGAACTTACATAGACTATTGTGTTATACGCGTTAACGGCGGTCATATAGACTGCTGATAGCTTATTTTACGCAATACTCGTAATAGTAGATTTTTACACAAGGGACTAAAATTACCCATTCTAAACGAGGTAGTTTTATTCCCGAGCTTTAGCAAGGGAGTAATTGGAAACCGAGTTATAATGGGTTTTTAGCGCCGTGTGTTACACTCCACTTTTCACTACGATTGCGAGAAAATAAAATAATCCAATACAATATTAAATAGTTTATTAAAAATTAAATGTACAATTCTGGATATTTAACGAGATGTTTTTTCCCGGCAACTTAATATCAGTCCTCTTTGAGGATGAATGTTGAGTTGTATGTGGGGTAAACGTGGGAGATACACGTAGTTCCAGATTTTAGGGTCCCTCGTTCGAATGTTCTGAATAGAGAATCAGCCGAGTTGACTCATCTCTTGATGTCGATGGTCGTGGGCTAGTTGGGAGAATATTGATGCATTCTGTGATACGCTGGGTGATATCAAATTTGTTTTGAATGTAGTTCTCTATATAGCCTTCCGCCACTTGATCGAAACTCCATCCACCGCAAATAGGGGTATTTTACTTAAAAAGCCGGCCAAAATTATTTATTGGTATTTTAATAACTATCTAGTGTCTAAATGTAATTTCAACTCTTTAGAACATACTACAAATTACTTAGAAGTTTTTTAGGTGAAGATATTAAGACTTCTAAATTACTTCAGTCAAACATTCATAAGTAACTAATTTTATATGTTGTTAAAATAATACAAATAGTCAATTTATAAAAAGTATATTGTTAAAAATCTGATTCGCTATCCTCGTCATCATCTCCATCAACTTCATCATCATGTTCACGTGAAATCGTGGAAACTCCGTCGTCCTGTTTTAAAAACTCCAAGGCTTCAGTAGAAAAAGGTTTTCGATTGTTGCCAATTTTCATTCGACTACAACTTATGTAGACATCAGATGTCAAGAGCAATCGATTCATCACGTCTTCATTGCACTTTCTTCGCGAAAATTTTCGCGCAAAATTTTGCCGGTATAAGCGAAAATGTTTGTTGCGCGCCTCTGCTGCTTCCTCCGATAACTGCCCGATTGGAAGTAGAGCATGTTTAATAACTAAAGTGCCATGTGTCAAAATTTTATGAAGAGTGGGCGTCATTGGGTACCAGCTATACAAACTGACGTATAGTTCTGCTGTGGATTGCAGAAACGATGACAACTTTTCTGTGTCAATTTCAAACCCACTTGCCAGCACTTCCAAAATTACTTTAAGCCTCTTAATAAAGTCGAAGTCAATGCCTGTGATTTCGGCGGCAGTTTTAGGATCCGAAAAAAATCTTCTTGATGTGTTACCATCATTAGTATTTCCAAATCCTGCTTTTGGCACGTCAACGAGCAAGCCCACTCTATTCCGAAATGCCTCTTGAATGAGCTTTTTCTTCTCGTTGGCAATTTTTTTTTCCTCCTGGTTTAATCGCCATTTTTTTATTGGTAATTTATAGGAGAGATGCAAAATTGATTCAAAAAAACGTATTCTGGCATGGAGAATCGACAATCCGAATCTTAATGAATCCGGATCTATTGCACTTTCATCTACTGATTTTAACGAGTTGAAGTCTTTAGAAGTCTGTTTGCATATATAACACCTCATGGTTGACGATGTGTTGGTTGCAGCATTGCACACTTTACCATCTACCATTGTGGGTACCACAGTATGCTTCACTTTGATCAAACTGTTATTGGCTTCCACTTCAGTTTTGTTCAGTTTTTGAGCCTGGTTTTCTATGTATTTTATTTCTGTTCGTGTCAAGTCACTGTTTTCATGGATATATTGAATCCTTATTGGACGACAGAAACGTGAAGATGAAGGAACAGGATTCTGCCACCATACCCTTTTTATTTCATTTACATTGCTTATTAATCTCAGTGGTACCAATGAGCTAATAAAAATGTGGGCATCTGAATCTGCTTTGTTTTCAAACGTTTGTTTGAATTCTTGCGCTTTGGACCCGTCACTTGCAGATTAGCTCCATGTTTTGCATCTCACACTCACTTGCCGTCATTAAAACCTCTTCTAAATAGAGGCAAAGGCGTTGCGCAGTGTGATCTAGGAGATTCTGAAGACTCACTTCGGCCATGGTTTCAGAGATGAAAATATCTTTAGCATAGCATTTCTTTTTCTCTTTTTGGATTAGAGAATAACATGGGTAAATATGCTCTTGTCCAGTCCTGATTATGTTGTATTGCCTACGAGTGAGGTCAGCCTCAACGTATTTAGCCAAAGCGTCAGTTAAAGACAGCTTTTCATTTTTGGTACACTTTTCTGCCGAACTGATTATTTTACGGTACTTCGCAGCTCTTGTTGGAGTCACTGATGCATCTTTGATGAGCTTAGACAAATCGTTGTTGCCTGCAGCTCGTTCGCTCATTAATGCAGCATAAGTCAGCTTATCATGAGGTACTTCTGACCTTACAAGTTCCGTTTTACGTCTTTTGCTCCTTTCACTACATTCCTTGAATTCCTTTGACGGCCGACCGGTTTTCGGGACTCTCCAGGCAGGTAGCGTTATTGTGTCCTTTAGCCATTGTTCATTAGATTTCCGAAAGCGGTATTCTTTGTAGCTTGCTGATGTCCACTTAAGTTTGTAGTGATACTTAAATGATTTTAGACTATCGCGAAGTAATTGAATTTTATCTTCGGGACATTTAGTCATTTCGACAAGTTTTTTCTCAAGAAAGTTCAGTTTGTCATCGATTTTTCTGAGTTCACTTTGCTTAATTATGTTAAACATATCTTCCCTTGAGATATTAATTGATGATTCAACACTACAACCTGTGAACAAACCAAATCTAGTGTTAATATCAAAACGTTCAAAAATACATCATGTTTTTTTCTTTACTACCTTGTCATATCTTAAGGCTTTTTAAAGAACGGGCGGAAACTTGCGGAACATTTTTTTAAAAATAATTCATGTAGAAGGTTCATAGAATATGTCTACATAAGAATTTAAGCTTAACTCTGTTTAACTCATACCTAAATTAACATCGTAAACTAAAAATAAATACAAAATTGTCAGAAAAATTACCACGTCTTTGAAATATATTTTTCAAGTGAAAATAAATGATATTTTAGTCAGTAATACATTTAGACTATATTACATACCTTCATCAGAAGAATCCATAGTAGTTTTTTTGTTTTGCACTAAACACAACAGTTTGGCAATGCACAGAACAGTGATGATAAAATTGTATGCGCCGAGAAAATAACGAGTAACTAGTACAACAGGTAAATTCCGACTGAGGTGGACAGCGCGTGGCGTGCGGTAGAAGCGTAGTTAGTCCGATATCGTTTGGGTGGGAGAGTCCTATTGTCTTATAATAACAAAGGTAACGCTTATCATACATTTTGTAATTTGGACTTATGGCCGGTTTTTTAAGTAAAATACCCGTATGTGCACCGTGACGTTTTAGCGTTGTTATACTTGCTCCAGAATTCGCTAAGAGAGGGGCAGATGTTCTTCGGAAACAATAGCCAGTGTACTGTTCCCGATTAGGGAAATTTAGATAGGTGGCGATCCTTTTTGGCATGTTGCTTAATTTATTTTTGCCTATAACACTTGCCTTGTGCATTTTCCATTTTGATAGTTCATAAAAAATCTAGGCGTGCCACTCCACTCGGCCGTAAATCTTGGTAAGCTTTGATAATTTTTTGAAATTTTCCATTTACTTATAACGAATTTCCTTGCCTTATTTGTCTTTGTATTGGACAGATTTATGGCTTGAAGATGGGTATCAATTTTGATATCTTCCACTTTCATGTTAGCCAGTTCTAGCCTTCTGCGGGCACCGCTGATCCCAAAAATTAAAGCAACCTGTAAAACAAACAATACGTGTGTTAAAACTGTATTTTGGTTGCTACCTACCAATTTAGTGTAATGAAAATAATAGAAAAATGTTTAAAAAATGTAAGTAGGAACTAACTTTGTTGCCAAGTATTTTTCATTTGGAGCCTTATTTACGAAATTCGCGATATCTTTCCTCGTGAAAACTTTGAATTTATTGGCCTTGTAGCCGGTGGATAATTTATATTGACATTATGTCTTGTCTGTATAGTTGTTCGTCACATTCATTAGGTGCTTCAATGGGTTGAACGTTGATATTTTTTTAAAAGTCTATGAAAATACATACGTAAAAACTCCTTCCGTAAGCTAATCCACTCGTTTTTTATCCTCCACTTCATAAACTTTTCGTAAGTATTTATATAAATACTTCGTGACCTTCACGGCAACAGATTGAAAATTATTTATTTTCCTTTCTCTTACCTCTGCAAATTAGGGTGTCCATTCTCAGTAGCTGATGACATTTTCACCGTTGTAAAATAAATTATTACGGTCACCAATTTAATTTATAATTAGAGAAAAATTCTAAAGATTACGCGCTAATGCCTTTTTTTATTTCATCTGTAGCCGTAACACAATGCACGAATTGTTCTGAAGAGATCGCCGCTTTAAGTTCCTTTTTCAAAAATAAAATGTTCTTCTTTTTCATGAAACAGTAATAAGTCGAGTCTTTATTCATGATTATTCTACTTATGAATAAAGACTTTTTCGTTTTTGTAGGCTCGTTGGTAACAGACAATTTTTTTTTAAATATTACATTTTTCCCCTAGAGGAAAATATGTTATTTTAGCCCCGCTCTGATAAGCTACAATGACGAACTTTTGAGCAAGAGGAGTGATAAAACCTTTAAAAACTTTTATCTTTATTTTTTTATCACATTTTAATATCAGGATTAACTAAGGTGAAAAATCCAGCATAAGTAAAAATCGCAAAAAGTCTTTATTAATGCAAAAGCAGAGAGTACTTCGTCAATCAAAACCAAATGCATTAAGTTTACGCTATCTCACGTTGGACAGGTGAAAACGAATGTATTAATGAAGGGCGAAGAATTTAAACCTGAAGATAGCACAGTATTCTTGGGCTTAACTTTGGATGCTAAGCTTCAGTGGGGCCCACATATAGATAAATTGTCAAAAAAGCTAAGCTCCGCAGCATACGCTGTTAGAAAAATTCGTAATTTAACCGACACAGAGACAGCCCGTTTAGTGTACTTTAGCTATTTTCATAGTGTTATGTCGTACGGTATTCTGTTATGGGGAAATGCCGCCGACATTCAGACTATTTTTATTTTGCAGAAAAGAGCTGTTCGATCAATTTATAAATTAAGTCCGAGACAATCTCTCAGAGAGAAATTTAAGGAGATTAATGTAATGACTGTGCCTTCTCAATATATTTATGAAAATCTTTTATATGCACATAAAAATATAAAATTGTTTATAAAATACAGTGATATCCATAATATAAATACTAGGAATAAACACAAATTTGTTGTACCTACAACAAGGCTCAAAAAAATAGGCGGCTCGTTCAGGTGTCAATGTATTCGCTTTTATAATAAACTTCCAAGCCACGTTCAAGATCTAAGCCTTAGTAAATTCAAATCATTAATTAAACGTACTCGTAAGTTGTGCCAGAAAGCTTTTTATACCGTTATGGATTATATTGAGGACAAAAAGGCTTGGGATTGAGTTGCTCCAATTTTTGCATACTTTATGTTATTTTTTTTTGATTAATTTTTGTTTTTTATTTTACATAAATTTTGACATTTTGATAATTATTATATATACAATTTCATGACAATTTACTTTGTGAAGTATAGTATTATTATTTATTTATTGTGAATGTGAGGACTATGTAGGTAACTTTTATTTTTTATTTTTATTTTTCACTTTCTCAGGTAGTTTCAATGATAATCTGGCAGTTTGAGTGCTTTATGCGGCCTACCCAAATGTCCTTTCTTTGGTATTGTTCGTCGAGGGGTTGAGCTCCTTAAGTTCTGAGTTGAGCTCCACGATTAGTGACAAATGCGTGCACTGACTGGACAGGTCCACTCATTCTGTGTGGTTTTTCCTCAAAAGACCATTTCAGACATAAATCTACATGGTCTTCACATGATCTGACCAAGATTATGTCTGGACTTTAAAAGAGACTGTGACCTCTGAGTTTGTTTCGGCCTTTCTTCTCAGAGTAGTCAGATAGGAAACGCCGACCTCGTCTAGTTTTAAAAATATTATTGACGTGTAAAAGTGTTTGTATAAACCTACTTACAGAAATAAAATCATTTATCATTTAATCTTCACATACGAAAACATTTTATTTAATCAATCTAAATAGACATTTTTATTTCATTTCAATAAGGCAATAAAGTATTTTTTTTAAATACCTTGATCCCTAGACATTTTTGATGTGTGTAGTTAGGCACCATGAGCTGCCACTATTTTAACGTTATCTACAGACATGCAAACAACGGAACGTTGAATAGTTTGGGTGCAGATTTACTCGGCGGACTTGACGGGAAATTTGTTTGGTTTGAAAGCCTGTCGCCTCAACGAGTAAAGGGTAAGTTAGATAGTTACATTGTATCATAATCGGCAGTGGCAATATGAAATAATGTAAGAGACAAACCTCAAGTTTTCAGGAGAGCTAAAATAAGATTTTCTTTTACAAAACTGTTCGTAACTTTTAGTCTACAAGTTATACATATTTAAAAACTGTTTATGACAAAGTTTCTTAGATTTGTTTCTAATATAGCAAATATTAAATAAAGCCTATAGTTTCAATGATAGCACGTCCGTTACGTTAAAAAGTTATTAATAACGGTATCTTACGTTAACGAAATTTTCGGTGAAAACTAACAGTGTTGATTTATTGAACATTTGGGAAATGAAAAACTAGAATTTTTCAAACTAATAGTATATTATTGGTGTACTCTATATAGTACATTACTAATTACATTACATACACATTAATCATTCACATTAATGTCAATATTACCGTTAACATTAACATTTTTAACCGACTTCACAAAAAGGAGGAGGTTCTCAATTCGTCTGTACGTTTTTTTTTTATGTGTGTTAGCTCATAACTTTTTTCTGGGTGAACCGATTTGGATGTTTCTTTTTTTATTTGATAGGTGGTGCTTTACATGTAGTCCCATTTAAATTTGATCAAGGTCAGACCAGTAGTTTTTGAGTTATCCTTAATACTGCAAATTTTTTCCACTTAGTTTATATGGATGATGTGTTAATAATTTCCTGTCACTGTTATTTACACACCAAGTAGTGGTATACGAATTTGTGTGGGGTAGGTACCGCAACTAAAAGTGAAAAATAAAAACGTTTTTTACAAAAAAACAACCGACTTCCAAAAAAAACACTAAAAGACGTGAAAAATAACTTTAATTTCGGAAGTCGGTGGCCAAACACGAAAATACAAAACCAAAGGCACCGACTTCCTAAATTAAAGTTATTTTTCACGTCTTTTAGTGTTTTGTTTTGGAAGTCGGTTGTTTTTTTGTAAAAAAGTTTTTTCATTTACATTAATTACATTATTAATTTTGTTTGTTAACAACAAACAAAATTAATTGAATCTAATCATAATTATGACACTATGTCTAATGTCCAGTTAATAATGTTAATGTTGTGGTGCTGATCCATGCGTCATGTTCGTGAACGGGCGCCGTCAGTAGGGACTGGTCAACTCTTGGCTGCCACGGCTTATTTTAATTTTAATTTTTGAATTGTTTTTTTATCTTTTTTATTACGGATACTTTAAACGTGCACGTCTTTCTACATCGTTCTCACATTTTTAATTTGAACATGAATGATGTTAACAATTTGTTTTTTGTAACTATATATTGATTTAAAAGAGTGTCCATGGAGTTTCTTGCCCGTTCTTCTCCATAGGTACCTACTACGCTTTGGAATGGGCAACTAGCTTCATTTTTCTGACTGACTGACCCTTTGACAATTCAAAAGTGCCTGTAATTGGTTTATTTGAAATAAATGCTTTGAGTTTGAGTTTGAGTTTGAGTTTGTCTATACAATATAGATCAAAATTATTTGCAGACATAAAAGATGTAACAAGGGTAATATGTATGAAACCAATGAAATAGATCAAAACTTGTATTAATGCACATGAATCTTCTTTTATCGGGCTTTTCGAGCCACGAAGGGGTCTCCTTATGAAAAAGATGGTCACCCATCCACGGATCGACCGCGACAAGCGTAGTTTACCTTGTTGGATCGACCCATGCCGCGTTTACCTACTTATTATAATAAAACGCAAATTCATTGCTTAATAAGTGGCAATTTATACAATATCTACAGACGGTCTGGTTGCCTATAGGGATAGGTAGACTAACTACCAAAAACTCATCAGCAGTAAAAGTTTTGGGTCTCTATTAACACTCGAGGATTCATCTCCGTATCACTTAAATTTCTGCGGAGGACGGCATCGCAGACGCCCACCGTTTAATAGTGGTGACATGTTTTTGATTTATCAAACACGAAAGTAAAATTTTACCGTCGTACCTACTTTTTGTTGTGAAACCTACATATTTATTATTAACTACTTTTTTAATAATATAAAATTTAGCTTAAGAGTAATGGATCATTACAGCACGGTGTTAAAGTCGAAGTCAGTGTTTAGGTTAGCAAAGCGAATAATAACGTTTGGGGCTGGTTGACTTTAACTTTTTGCGAGTCAGGTTGACTAATACTGATACAATATATAATATAGAACAAGCCAGCATCTTCGTTATTTATGTCAAAAGAAGCTTTATCAAAAATCCAAACAAAAACCAAAATCAAATTATTTTATTTCACAATAACCTACATGGGCATTTATGTAACGTCAGAATCTAGGTGCACAGTTCCAATTGGTCATTTCCTATGGAGAAAAGCCGAAAAGAAACTGTTAGTCTTTTAAAAATAATTGGTTTTACAATATTCCTAAATTACAGTGTTAATAGGTATGGGAGGTTAAAACGGCGGTAAAAGCGTTTGTAAAAAACATACGTGTCGAAAGAATAACAAGAAATTAGTCTAAAAATAAGACTATGAGACTGTCAATTAATAATAAAGAAGTAGATATTTTTGATATAGATGTACTAACATTAGAATTGGTTACCTACTTATCCCTTCTTCGTTTTTCTTCGTTCACGTTCTAAAACGCAAATCCAGTAAATAACAAAGTAAGTAAGTAAGTAGTTAGTTTGTAAGTTTTTTTATTTTGGTAATACTAACACGCTATGGGCTTTCGATGTCTGATAGTAAACTTTTTTTTTTTTTTTGTAACTAGGTACGAACTGTAAAAGTTATAGATAGATGTTGTTTATTTTAAAAGGTCAATTGATTCAGTATTAAACAATGTCGTTGACGTATGCAAAACGATTCAGTGTTCGACGATTAACCTAACATTCTGTAGACTATGATAATTTAAGTCACAATGACAAATAACGTAAAGGTCATGCTATTTTTACCTGCTCAGAAAATACTAATGTATGGGACAAAACTAAAAAAATGCTAAAATTATGGAATAACTTAAGTGACATGTTGTTAAAATGTACTCGATTATGTTTACAGTAAAGCAAAATATTGGGAGGGAAGAGATATTATTGGTTTTTATACAAATATCAATTTGAAATTTCTTATACAACAAGTTTTTAATAGAAAATTTGTCTAGGCCTATGGAAAATATGTTATGTAAGTGACGTGTTATTTTTAGCTAACGAGATTTTAAATATACCAATAGATAGATCAAGAAAATCTGAGTCAAACGATATATAATCACTTATTTTCGACGAAATTTCCCTTACGTCATTTCATATTTCCACTATCGAATATTGAACTAGCAAAGTAAACTTACTCCACAGTGCTATGGCTTCCTGCCGCCTATGAATAAGATCTTACTATCAGCAGTTTATCAGCCGAATACTGCACTGCTAGACATAGGGCTCCGTCTTGCATTGCCATAGCTACCTACCGGTCCTGCAATGCATGCATCCATCAAGGTGGACTGACAACGCAGTGAAGTTCCTGGGACATAGATTTTTTATTATTTATCCTAAATGGGCCTGTCTTGACTTCGATCTCGCCCGATGGAAAGCAATGATTCAGGTCTACTATGGAACGAGCGTACCCATAATTTGCCAGATCTCTTGTCCAGTTATTTGCCGTGGTTTTATACCTACATGAAGCAAATAAATGTCAGATTTTGTCTGGAAAAGATGTTCCTAACATAATAGTGAGTCTAAGTAAATTCATATTAATATGGTTGGAATTACTACAGATCAGGCAGGAGTGCTACACATCACGTTCAAGGCCTTAGAAGAAACTATGTCTGATGACATCAAATCTCTTTTGAAATTCTATGATAATATGTTCACGAAAGAAGAGGGAGAACAACTATTCGAATCTCTGGAACCATTTTATGTGCATCCTGAAGGTAAACACGCTTAACGGCATTGCATTATTTAACGTCAAAGCAAGACAATACACAATACTATCACTATATATGTATTATAAAACGAAGTCGCCGTCCCCAGGCGTAGGTCTATCTGAACGCGCTAATCTCTGAAACTACCTGTCGGATTTGAAAACAACTTTAGATTTGATAGCCCAATTCTTGAGAAAGATTATAGGCTATTTAACATCACGCTACGACCCTTAGGGGCCGAACAAAAAGAAAGTCAGAGACCGGGCGGTCAATGCGCAGAGACGCGGTGGGTCGGTTGCTGAAATTTCACGCGGACGAAGTCGCGGGCAGAAGCTAGTTAGTTACTAAGATAGAATAACATGCTAAGTAGGTATTCGAAGAACCAAGTTTGGATATGAGTCAAACGTTCCACAGCTCTAAAATATGAACACTAAAGAAACGAATACTTTTATGTTTTATGTATGTATCATATTTATCATCAATTATACTTAAAAGGTTTTTAAGACCAATCTTACGGTTTACTACGGAGTTAAGGTACTATGGAGTGGGCGGTACAGTGAGCACATAACAAACAGCTCTGTATGTTAAACTTATAAAAAATAGTTTTAGTAATCATTTAGTAACGATATAGTGTTTCAGTGAATACATAATATGACATACAGTGCGCGTTATTGATGATTTTATGAAATATCCAGATAAACAGGAAAAACTGTTACAAAGTGATTGTGATTAAGTGTGTGTTTATTTGTCTAAATTTGTAATGACCTGTTTAACTAACTGACATATTTTAAATTGTTTTTTTTAAGTAATATAATCTATTGGCATGTCACCTTATTATTGTAATTGCTTGTTAATGTTAATTTTGTACGCCATATATTGGTAAAACATAGTGCACATATTTTAGACAATATACTACCTGTAACCATACCTATGTTTAACAAAATAAATTATTGATTGATTGATTGATTGATTGAAAGTACCAGGAAAAATAACGAACTTAGAATTTGAAAAATACAGTACAAAACGATTGAATTACTTCTGAAACTGTATCATTCCACAACAAAGGAGGAAACATACAAAAATGTACATAATAAATACCAATTATATAATAATTTACAATTTAACACAAAATTTCAATATCAACTCGATTGATTGACTTTACTCAACGCCATCTATTAACAACATAAGGATAACAAACAAAAAATCGAAAACTTCTGGCTACTCCACACTAGAAGCCGTAACCAGTAGTCATTTAGAAGTAACTACATACCTTACGAGATGGCGCCTACTCCGCTTTGCTTAGAATGTCAATAAAAGGACCGATAAGTGAAAATCTAACTTGTTTGCTATGCAAGATTATTACACCAAAACAATGACCTTAGAACACAGAAAGTCTTAGAAATGCCAGACTTGCGTTTGCGAGTAGGTTGCAAATACCAAAGACAGGCAACACTGACACATCAATTGGCTCTACGAGGGACCCAGAATGTACCCAGTACTCAACCACACCAATCGAGAGAAACAATATTACCATGAGAAAAATAGTAATAAACCCAAATAACGACACGACTTGCTTTGACGACCTGCGTTTTATAGGAGATACTTTGCGAACTCAAGAAAATCTTGAAATGTTCAAAGATACACAAACCCAACTATCGATGCAGAGTTTAAGCGAATTAATAGTACCTAAAATTAACAGTCCCTCTCAAAGAGAGGAGGCCTGTGTCCCAGCAGTGGGAACATTATAGGCTGATTATGCAATAGTACCTACTATGTTCGAAAGAATATAATAAATCTATAATAGAAGAACCGCAAAATACAATACAAAACTGAAATCATAAAAGCCATCACCGAATTAAGACAAGATTTTGATCAGAAAACAAGGGATTTAACCATGCAAAATAACCAAAGAAAACATGAAATAGAAACACTCAACATCAAACTAGAAAACTTCGTATTGAAAATGAGAAACTAAAGAAAGAAATAAAGGAATTATCAACCAATGCATCCCAATCACCACACACTAAAAAAATTAAAAAATAAAACTGAAATAAATCATAAAAAATTGTACTATACGGTCTCATTGATTATTATAAAGAACCCCAAAGCGAAGTTTATAATAGATTCATAGAACTATTTCGAGATATTGTTAACGTAGAGCTATCCGGGTACATTGAAGACATGTATAGAGTGGGAAAAAAAAGCCTTAAAGGACAGGCCGCTGGTTATTGAGTTGCTCAGCAAAAGAATGAGTAAATACGTCGTGAACAGCAGCCAATGGCTCCAAGGAACTGGATTGTTTATTCTGAGTTTTTAAAAGTAAATGCACGGAAGGAGAGAGCACAACTGAGAGAAGAACTACTTAAGGCCAGGAAAAATAGCCTCCACGCAATTATAAGGAATAACAAATTATATATAGACGGAAAACTTACCAACATTAGAGAAAACCAAAGAAAAAGTCAACAAAAAAATTCGAGCTACCAGGGAAATGATATAACAACGATAAGCAGCATTGACCCACTTTGCCGCACACCCATAGCGGATGAAACTGGAAATTATACATTTCGTAAATAAAGTCGACGACGGCACACCATTTAAAATATTTTTCCAGAATATTCAAAGTATTTACAATAAACGGGATATTCTTGAAGTTTTCATTACTCAAAATTCTTCATCCAAAGTAATAGGTATCTCGGAAACCTAGCTTTTGCAGGAAAAGCTGGATAGTATTCATTGTTATGCCTTACTGCCGCAGCACTCAAACAGGTGGGGGAGTCTGTATCCTACTTCAAGATCAGACTGCATCCAGAGAAAAGACATAACAGACATGTCTATAGAAACGCGTTGTATACAAGAAAAATGCAAAAACTGACCCCAATAACTACCGCCCCATCGCTCTCCTGCCAACAGCATCAAAAATATTTCAAAAACCCATGTGCCAAGCAAAATACAATGTATTTAACGACTGTCAAAATGACTTAAAAAACCCGATCCACTATCCTGGCCGTATGTAAATACATTCAAGAAGCCCTCGATATTATCAACTCCAAAACATATGCAATAGGAGTACTGCTTGTTATCACAAAAGCTTACGACAAAATACAATTCAACATTTTACTAAACAAATTATATGGTATAGGGTTCCGTGGTAAATGTCATGAATGGTTCGTATCATATTAACAGCATAGAGAGCAGTCAGTGGAATTAGATTGTTTTTACCTAAAAAACTAACGAAATATAATTGTTCCGATCTGAAAACATGCCAATCACCGCTTCAATCCCACAGGGCATTGTTATAGGCTGCTTCCTATTCCTAGTATACATACACGACCTCCCGAAGCATATCAGAGAACCTCGTGTCCTGTTTGCGGATGATATATGCATTCTTGCCTCATACGAAACTAATATCAACCTAAAAGATAAACTCAATTCAATACTTGACGCTACAACTCACTGGATAACGGAACATAACCTTGAAATTAACTGTAACAAGACATAAATAATGACATACCACCCAGGACAAAAATAAACCTATAACAGTACACTTCAGATTTAAAATTATAAGTTAGAAGTAGTAAATAAATTCACCCTATTAGGCCTAGACATAGACACACACATATAAATTGGAAGTCGCATATCCAATAATTAAAAGCAAAATTATCAAAATGTTCATACGCGTTTCGGGAAATCAAAAAAACTACAAATATTAATACTGCGTTGGTAACATATTATGCATATAGGCCTATGCATACCTTAAATACGGTGTCATATTATGGAGTAATAGTACAGACGCACAGCTATTCACCCTACAAAAAAATCTTATTATACTTCTCGTAAATATTGAACACACAGATAGCCGTAAACCCCACTTCCAGGAATTGAAAATTTTAACCTAACCGTCCCTCTACATTTTTGAACTCTGGAAATTTGTACGTAGATACCCGGAATTCTACACAAAAGACAAGTCATACAAACCTCTTTAAGACATAAAATTAGATTAAACATACCTCCATCCCGATTAAAAATGCACTCCTCAAGTACCTATGTCATGTCGACAAAAATATATAATAAGTTACCAGAAAAATAAATAAATACAATATTTTTATTAATAAATTAAAACGTATTCTATTAAACAAGAGCTATTATAATAGAAATGAATACTTAAATGATAAACCTTAATTGCAATTAAGACATTCTTAATGTTTTTTTGTTTTTAGTTATATATTTAATTTATTTAATTAAACATACATGGCTACCTACTAAATATACAATATCTAAGTAAATTATAAAATGTTATCTTCTGAATCTGTAAAGTGTCTCTAGTTTTTATAAACGTAAAACTGATCTCTTTATTAACAACTAGCTGTACCTGGCCTGGCTTCCACAGGGAGGTCTAAGTATCTAACACCTACCCTACCTACCTGCCCTACCTACCTATCTTACCTACCCTACCTACCTACCTACCTACCCTACCTACCTTACATACCTACCTACCTACCCAACCCTACCTACCACCCTAACCTACCTACCACCCTAACCTACCTACCTACCTACCCTACCCTACCTTACCTACCCTAGCCTACCTAACCTACCTACATACCCTACCTACCCTACCCTACCAACCCTTGAAATAATTACCTAAATATAACTTTATCAAAATGTAAAAATAGTAAGTATTTTATGAAAATAGCTGACCAATTATGTTATTACTAGCTGCACCCCGCGGTTTCCCCGCAGCGCGCAGCGGTATGAAATATATTTTACGACCTCAGACCTCAGACCTACCAAATATACACATAAAAAATCATAAAAATCGGTCAAGCCGTTTAGGGAGAGTTCGATAACAAACACTGTGACACGAGATTTTTATATACAAAATTTATGTTATTGCTATGAACTTTATGTCCCAATTGAATTGCTCAGTTAATGTAAAAAAAGATAAAAAATTAGTTACTATGATTTAGATTTTTAACTTTAAGAAATATGTCAGTTATGAATCAAACAATACATTTTGCTGTGCCCAAACAGGGTCTACAACGGGTCTTAGCTCTAAGCCTTTTGTCTTTTGTTTTTTTGTTTATCTTGTTTTACGTTTTGGAACACAAATAAAAAAATAAAAATTAATGTCACTTGCACTAATTCCTATGTACCTATACGTATACAGGGTGACTGAGACATCGACGCACAATCTGTTACCATGGATTCAGTACATGATTCTAAACTCCCCTTTTTTTTTGGGTGGTAAATCATCCAATAACTTCTCCCGCTTTGAGCGGCGGAGCGGGAGGGCGTGTCACACTTCTACTGACTAAAACCCAACCATGTTCCTTCAGTTGCCTGTGTGCCAGGGCCACGGTAACTTATTCGAACTTTCCGCGACCCCGGCAGGCATCAGCCCTAGCTGTCCCGTCAATTACTACTGACATCTCTTTGAGGCGCACGTAGAACACAACGCGCCGTCGACCCGGGCCTGGTCCTTACCGGACGGCGAGCTACCCATTGCTCGCCGTCCGCAAGCCCGCGCCTACGGTGGCCGGGAATCGGCTATCGATGCCCGACGCCCTGGGCGTCTCCTCCGGCGACGACTAGGGGCGTGAGGGCGCAACGATTGCTTCGCCCTTACGCGTTCCGCCTTCTCCTTCATGAGCATTACTGTTTCTCAAGAGGAGGTGACGGCTTCCCATACAGTCTTGCTCCGTACAATGTCCTGGACCAGGGCCAGATGCGAGAGATCGCCGCCGCCAATCACCTCCGCGAGGACACGGAGGTGCTCCACCCAAGCCGGGCAGACCTCCACCGTATGCTCCACCGTGTCCTCCGGGTGATCCACACAATAGTAACACCCGGGCGTTTTCGCATCGATGTCCCTGCCACCCTGTACGAGTATACTGTGCAAGCTTGCACAACCGCAAATTTTCTCAAACTGAAGTTCCACAAGCAAGCATGTAGGGTACGTTAAAACTGCGTAACTGAATAATGCGCAAACGATTTACTCTTGTGTGGGTGCCACACATTGTTCCTTGCGCAAACTTTTGCACAAACTGTTTGCGCCCTGGCGCAAACAGTTTCTCCGGGCCGTTACACTCAGGTATTAAGAAAATCAGGTGATTACTTTTATGCCACCCTATATTAATTTAAAGCTTCCAATTTCGATTTTATATTCCCAGGAAACATATCTGTTCTATCAATGGGAGAAAGAATATTTGACGCGGCGATTGCTCCATACATTAAATCAGAAGGCAAAAGAAAACAAAAAAGACTCATTCAGCACATTCTTATGGCTGTGCATGACCTAGATCCGAATTTTCGAGCACAGACAATGTCATCGCTCGAGAACAGTGACGCCGATGCGAATCACTCAATGAAAGGTAATCTATCGCTTATTTCAATTCATCATCATCATCTACCTAGCCTATTTCCAACTACGTGATAGACGGCATTCAGCTAAACCGGACGCTGTAGAATAGCAGTACTTCACGTAAAAAGACCCGACCTACAAACCAGTTACTGGGTAAGACGAAAATAATACTGATTGTATAACAATACAGTGCAGTGCAGTGTAGTGTATAGTTTATGCAAAATAAACTGCTTATATACAATTATTACACAACTAACTATAATATTAACTCTAGATACTAAATTAAATGGCTAACTACACAAATAAATACAAAAACTAAAGGATACTTAGGCGTCAAAGTCCTCTACTGCATTGCTGTCATCCGGAAAAGTCCCCAGAAGACAGGCAGCTTTGCCACGTGGAATGGCAATGCTAATTCTTTGGCAAAAGAACGAGCCAGTCCTCTGGTCATATGAAGCATCGACCTGTCAGCGAGAAATTTCCTTAATAAGGAGACAAACAGTCGGACCCCATGACTGCTCCACGGCTCAAAACCGTAGTTATCCATAAGGTTACAGTTGCCGCTTGAGGCTCTGAGCAGCCGCAGCAGCAACGCTATCATAGCCCGCCGTACTTGGAACATGAGATGGCGTAAGGGTGTCGACACAGGTTGCATCCCACAACAGAGGCCTACCTATATACCTTGCAAGGCAACAACGTCATGCTGTCTGGTCTCTTCCCATCATCACGTACCAAGCGGTCACTAATACCGCTGGTACGCACGTGACAATGGCTCGACGAATAATATCGTTGATGCTGGCGTGCCGTGCTATCCGACCTTGTTACGCTCCTTCAGCAGGAGCCCAGGAGCAGAAACTTTTTTATGACTGTACACGACGTAGTTTCTTTTTTTTGCAGATCATAATCAACCAGCCTATCCAGAGAGAAGAAGTATGAACTACAAAAAAATAGTTAAGCATTTTCTAATAAAGCATCCTAAATTATTTAGAAAAATAAAACGACAATATAAACATGACAAGAAAAATGAACATCATCGCTTCTCTCATACACGAAAACGTCATCATTACTATCGTAAAAGCCGTGGTGAACATCAAAGACGTGAACGTTTGTACGACCGTAAGCAAACAAGACAAAGGGTTTATACGGAAAATAGCTATGAACCAGAAAATGAGCAAGTTAAGACAGATTCTACCGAAAGTGGTGCATATGATCGTGAAAATTCTGAAGCTCATCAACAAAAAATCATACAAAAAGTACAACGTACACAACAAAATAAAATACGTCTTGATAAACTAGCACAACATACTCAAAAGCAATGGAATCTTCTCAAACGAACAAGATTAACTACTAAACCTTACCAGGATGATCTACAATACTTAAAGCAACTTGCAATTCGTTTCTTAAGAAATAAGCAACAAAGGCAAAACTTCTATAGAAACAGAAGATTCAATATTCCATCTTCGGAAGAAAAAATGTGCAATCATTCTCAAAATTTTGAAGATTCTATAGAAAATGATAAGCTTCATAAGATAAGAGAAGCTTCCAGCTATAGCGATGAAGAAGACCATTTGAGAAATAATTTGTACGATGCATTAAGACATGGTAATAGGACATTCGTGTCGTTTAGAAAGTCAGGTGGTGATATAAATAACAAACAAACACTCAGGACTTTATCTAGCGAAACTGATGAAGAATGGGTATTAAAAAATAATATCTACAAAGTTTTTGAACAGGAAAAGAAATAATTGCTTTAGATATGAGAGATAATATGCCTGAAGTAAAAAGGGGGGCTAAAAATAAATTAGTGCAGACATGAAGGAATTTATAGTATTATGGTAATGGCATCAGTGTGTGCAACCACGAGTATCAATCAAGGCAACAAATCACCACTGACGACAATTTAACGAGAAATAAGGATTTTAAAAGTTATTAGATTTTAACTTTTCCTTTGAACACAGGATTAACAGACAGCCCCATATTTAGGCCCACTGTCTACGGACGCGTAGGTTCATTATGGCGTCTTGGTCATTATACGCTTGGCGGACGCCTGTTTGCAGCTGAATACGCGTCCGTGAAGCTATGGCCATATAGCCAGTAGGCCTAACTAGCTGTATTTCAATCATGTGTGGTCACAGGTAAAGTTGAAATTGAATTACTTTTAGAATCTATATGATTACAAAGAAAGGAAGTAAGAAAATCAATAGTCGTCAGTATATAATTTCTTTGATAAACTTATAAATGAGACGGTAATGATTACATACAATCTTGGGCCTAAAGTAACGAGATGAAAATGGTGTAAATTAATATATTCAAACTTACCTGCAGTCCCTCGTTGAAAATTTTATAAATTCTGACTATTTAAGAGCTGAGTTATTAGAGGTTTCGTAAAAGTATGGTTAGTTATATTTAACTAACAACAGCGGGGTAATTGCGTAACACACTAACAGTAGGAATGGCTCTCATTATGACAGTTCAATAACATTCATTGCAATATTAACGTTGTTGAGCAGACAAATTTTTAAAACATAATAAAGCAATGGATTAGCAATAGGCTTCAAAATAATTCAGATTGTGATTGATAGCGTGGTACGCAATTAGGGTGGTGATTCCTGAACAGCAAAAGATATTCTTTATTATATTAGTGGAGAATGTTTGAAAAGTCATATGAATGAACGTCAATGACTTGGAAGTCTTATGTAGGTACGTGATACATGTAGCATGTATGGAGTTATGGAAGGAATGTCTATAATAAAAAATCGGCCTAGTGTTTTGCAGTGACTAGTTGCTATCTCACAAGTCACACAGCGAACTATAGTTTCAACAATATCCAATCCACAATCGGAGGTAAAATCCAAAATAACAATTCCAAGTCAAACGTGTGAGCGAACTTCGGTGTCCAGTGTAAAAACAAGGGTCGCACAAGGTAGGTAGGGTAAGAATCCATTAAAATACCCGTCAGGAACGAAGTTCCTTACGGTTTTTCTTCAACTCCGAATGTAATTCGATATGGAGATTTAGATAGTATGATTAAAATTTTGATTTTTTTTGCAGCCGACTCTTGGATTTTAATTTTGACCACACTATCGGCTTTAGCACCCTCAAAAATAATAATAACCACACCAATGATGATTAATTTGACAAATTTTGCAGCTGCCATCTTGGATTTCATTTTGACCTCACTATTGGCTTCAGCACCCTCGAAAGCCATGATAACTATCTCTCTCTCCCTCTGTCTCTTTCTATTTAAGATTCTATTATAATATATAATAAAAAGTCACACGGAGGGGGAATAACGCCTTATCGTTACGTGGTGATTTGGGCGCCACCCAAACGCATACAAAAAAAAACATTAAAATCGATCCAGCCGTTTAGGAGGAGTTCAGTGACATACACACGTACAGTAGAATTATATATATAAAGATATATACTGCCTTTAATTACTTTGAGTTAATTACCTAGTGCTACCTAGTACGAAGGATTTCTTTTTAAATTGTATAATCGTTTACCCAATTAATCGATAATCTCATGAATATTCTCTATCTCAGGTTTCCCCGCTTCCAGATCGAGAATTGAGCTGATTTTTGATATTCTAACATAAAAAATATTACCAGTTTTTTTTTTATCATATCTCACATCATCTCTCATTAGGGCCCACCGTTTTCCATCACCTTTTTCCACCATGTATTTCTCTCACAGGGACCAGGTACTGGAACTTGTGATATAAAATCTACTGCTTAGTTGCAAAAATAAAACATTGTATTGAGCTCGATCGTTGTAAATTAATTGTGATTTCAAAAAGTACTAGATTTTTGATTCTCTTGGCAATACAAATACATGTCGCAGCCATCTGGTTTAATTAGCCAGCTAATTGGACACATAGGTTGTTCAATAAAACGCCGGCATCCAATTAGATGCCTAGGCCGATAGTTAATTGAAATTGAATCATTCAAAGTTTAACAACTTGGCGTATTGAAATTCAGCCTTCTGAAGATGACTGGCCTAGGGCGGATGGGTCTGTCAGACCCCTACTGACTAAAACCACCCCGTGTTCCCTCGCACACTTGCACCGGGGACTATGGGGGCACTTAAGCACTCTTCAACGCAGCCCCCGACTGGTGTCGGCCCCCCTCAGCGGGCTCCGTATGGTGAAGCGGGGAGAGTGAGGTGTTTGACTCCCCCCGCGACGTCTAAGAGGTGCACGCGTGGTACATAACGCGCCGCTACCTAGGGTCTTATATGATAGGGGGCGGCGGACGTCCCCGAGTCCGCCGTCCCTGGACCCATTTAGGAGGTTCGGATGAAAGCATTATCTACCCTCTGCCGACGCCCGGTGCACCTGCTGCGGGCCGGGACAGCACTCGACATCTTCCTCTACCTTTCCGCGGCCCCCTTCTGCGACAAGAAATTTTCGCGGAAGAAGATCACCACGTCCCACGACGCTGCGCCGCCAACCATAGAATGAATCACAGCTGGCAGCGACAGGTCGCTTCCCACCTCCGAAACGAGGTGACGGCGTGGCTCCTCCCAAGCTGCACACTCTGCAAGCTTATACCACGCTGTGTCCTCCCGGCACCCCGGCAAAATTTAACCTAACCTAACCAAACATCACAAATTCATAAATAACCAATTTAACTCAATGACTACACGATATTCAGCTATCTGGTTAAACGTTGCGCTCAATAACTTGGCTAGGTGTCCATCAGCTACTTAATTGGATGCCGTGATTTAAAGAACAGCCTAGGCGTCCAATTAACTGACTAATTTAACCAGATGTCTGCGGCATTCATACATCGAGAGGTTATTTTAAATAAAATGCAATGCATAATCGAGTTAATATAATTTATTTTAATTTAAAATATTTAGTTATCAAACATGAAGGCAAATAAAATTTTATTGTTCATCATTAAAAGAAATCATAAAAGTACAAGGGTTGAGTAGATATGGTTCGCAAATATTTTTGTCTTTAAATGATTCTAAAATATCTGGATTTAAGTACTCATTAATCACAGACGCACAGCTCATGTCATTAGTCGCGTGAGCCAGTGGTGCAGTTAGCTGGTGTATGGCAACCGGTCTCTTCGAGTGGCGCTGCAGCTCTTGCGCGAGTGACGCCACGTGTGCAGACGCGGCGCGCAGCAACACCAACTGAGAGCGCAGCGCACGCGCCGGTGCCACATAGCCGCGAGCGCGCTCGATACGCGCCAGAGCGGCCTCTATGAGCGCGCGTGAGTACTGCGCTGAGTGCGGCACTCGACCTAACAAAGTCCGCACACACGCGTCCACTTTCTGTTGCCACGAATCTCCGTCTTTAAGTGCTTCCTCCATGTCCAAAACGTCGTCACCCACCATCAACTTAAACATATGCCTGACCACTCCATTTTGCAGTTGCTCTTTTGTCTTATATTCTGCGATATTTTGTTCAATCACAGTTTGAATCTCACTCGGTGCACATCCTAGGCAATATACAGTACCGGTTAAACCTAAAAAGTATTAATAAACGTCATAAGTTTTGTTCATTACGTACTTCAATATTTAAAAAAATACGGTTGTAAACTAATATTTCTTACCACGATCCTCAAGGATAGCTGCCATTTCTAAGGCCACCAAAACGCCTGTTTCATAACCCAATAAGAAGAATGTATTTTTCAATCCTGCCTTGTTCAGCAGCACCTTAAAATATGAGAAAGTAAGGTTAGGTAAAGTTGTAGTTGATACACATTTCATTTTCATAACTGATTATTTTTAAATTTGTGAGCTTATACATCAACGTATCTCTGTGCAGTCTCCTGCTCGGTCTCCGTCGGACGGTCGAGTCCTGGCTGCAGTACCAGCGCTGGCAGCTTGAGGCGCTCGCACAGCACGCGGAACCTTGCGTGATGACCCTCCATACCCGGCACTATGCACAAATATGTTAAGCTTGCGTCAAATTCGTCTTCACGCTGAAATATTTCAAAAAGTATTAGAACACGATGAATCGAGTTTATGATATGATATGACCAGACGAATGCCTAAGATGATGACATATAGAGATGTATGGAAGAAGAAAGCCATGCTGGTTCGACTACAAATTAATTGAGGTGATGCATCTAATAGATTCTAATCTAACGTGTTTACTTCAAATCATTAAAGCGATTTAAATAATGCTCAATATATGCAAAATATAATTAGTATTATATTTACCAATACGCCGCCGCTACTGATTGTAGGCATGCATACTATTTCTGAAGTCGCAAGTAGTTCGTCCGTGTCCACGTAAGATATGAATGTCGCCAAGCCTTTAACATCTTTAAAGGCGTTTTCTGTTTTATCCAAATTCAGTATTCTGGTGGTCAAATAAAACCGTTAATTCTATAATTTCGTCAAAATTATTAAAGTATACCACATTTTATTTTGTAAAAGAACTTACGTTTCAACTGTTAGCTGTAGTATCTCGTGTTCGGAGAATTCAACATTATGGCTAATTCGCAAATAACTAGCAACCAGTAGTAGTTTATCATCTTGAATTCCGAGTTCTTCTAAAGTAGTTGTTTTTGGGGTGTTCTTTTTCAAATTTATACCTGGAAAAAAAAAACTTATTTATTTATAGTACAAATTAAGCTTACACTATGCGAGCACCAAATCGCTTGCTAAATGAAAGAGAAAGATAAAGTTACATAAAAGAACTTCAATGTATGCTGTTATTGTTTTTTATCTATAATGTTAGTTTTCTCTTTAGACTTAGATTACACCACTAACCGGCCAATTCCGCAAGTTCTTTCAACAGACTAGGTTGTTGTCTATGAGTTTTTTGTGCAACCACCAAGGTGTCTACACCGCAAAGTGCGCGTTCCACGGCATCCACTGCATCACTAGCATTCGACTCCTGAATGGAAATTAATGTAGTTATTGTTGTTGTTTATTAAGTTGATTCGTTGTCGGGCGTCCATCAACGAATTACGATGATCTACTCAAATAAAAAGTAAAAGGTATCCAAGATTAAATTGAAATGTCACTGATCTTTATAAAGCATTTGAATAGGTCTGGACACACTGGACACACTTCCTAGCAAATTCAGCTTAAATCATTTGTCGTCATTTGATCTTATTACAATGGAAGAATACAATGTGTGGAAATAATGTAACAGGTATTGTACTGGTTTAATTTCACGGTGAGGTGCACCGCAAGGCTCTGTTTCAGGGCCGTTTTTGTTTATCATTCTCAAATAATGACCCTTGAATCTAAAATATTTCTGTGATGAAGTTTTATTTGCAATGCTTACAAAACTTCACGGATTTTCAAACTCGCTGAAGACTTTTTGATAATCTACTATACTACTACTTACATTTTTCAGCTGAGATAGAGTTATCAATTTAGCTGGTAATTTATTTTGAACACGTGAAATACACATTGGTTTTCCAAGCATAATCTCACCAACATTTATCACCGCAAAATATCTGAAATATGTAATGAAAGAATATAAAAGATTAAATGGATGAAGATTTACTAACAAAAGTTTGTAATTGTTTTTTATTTTTCAAAGAAATAAACAAAAAGAGCTGTAGTGTTACCTTAAATCTGGGCACAATCTTCTCGAAACTGCATCCAGGTGAGCAAAGAATGTTTCTTGAACCATTTGACCATCATTAGTAGTGGTACATATACTTTGGATTGACCCCAATTTAGTAGCATCCTTAAGTAGCTCGACTACATCAGTTTCATTATTTAAATTCTGAGACGATATTTGGATTTGCACGCCGATCTTTTGCCAATTCCTGAATAACGGAAAAGTATTTTTTGTGAGGCTAGGTTAAAATATAACATCATCATCATCATCGTGGTCATTTAGATTATTGACATCAGCAGAATAGATTTTTGATTATTGACATTAGCTGATTTTAGCCGTTTGCTTACCGTAATTTAAATTGGAACTTTGCTGTCATATGTGTTTTACTATGAATGTGTAGTTTCCTTGCACCTCGAGCAACTAATTTGTCGATCATCTGGAGTCCAAATTTTTCTTCATTCAATACTACAACTTGGCTGTGTTTAGGATTGCAAGAGATTCTGTAACCAAATAATAATATTGTGAATTTCTATACACTATGAGGGCCACCATAACCAAAAGGAATACGCTACACCGCAATTTGTAATGTGGCCTAATAAAACGAAACAGTCAAAGCTAAATCTCGTTCCTATAAAATTGCAAAACAGAGAAAGGGTCTCTCTTCACCTGGGTTTCCCTTGTGTCGGATGTTCCTGCATGTTCAGCAGCACCTTCCCACGGTGCCTGCTGGCCGCGAGCAGTCGGAAGGCACGCGCGGCATCGTGCGGCGCATACGACACGCGCGACAGAGGCCGCACGTAGCCGCGACTAATACCCTCGCTCAACATCGTCTGCAAGGCCTGAGGATTAAAGCAAATGTTCCAATGAGATCCATGATCTATTATTAAAACATGGACATCATAATAGCCAGATTGCTTTTTAAAATGGTCAACCTACTAGTAGCACATGTTTCCGTGTCTGAGTGGCTGACAGACAATACACAGCCTATATGTATACCTATAACCCTAGTTCTAAACCAACCTTAGATCAATAATATCAAGAAATAATGTTGCGAATCAACAGATTTATTTGTTCAGCTCGTGAAAGAACTTCACCGAACCCTTGTATTGTGTATCTCTTGTATTACTCTTGGTCTGATTTATTTTGGGCTAAGCATGACGCTGACTATCTCTTCAAAGAATAGACAAAGCTATTCTCATACAAAGTGACATTTCGATTTTCCATTTTTGACATCGCACCGTAAAAATCCTTCTAAAATTTGTCATTTTGTCTTTCGTTTCTAACGATCGTTGTCTAGGTCCTTTTTAATGTAGACTATTTCAGAAGACAGTTGTCTAAGGTAGTGAAGACAATTTGATTTTTAATCGCCATGATAAAGACGGTAGAAAACTTTTTACTCGTCGGCCACAAAGTATAAAAATGTAATGGAAAAATGGAATTTTTCACTTTTTGTATGGAAAATGTGAAAAATTAATACCTACATGTTGTGTTTTAGCGGTTTACGGGTCTCATAAAGGGGGTCGAAATTTTCATTATTTTTGCGATAGGACACACCATTTTTGAGATACAAGCAAACTAAAAGATAAACGTGAATAAATTACTGAATTTCGTAAAAAGTGCAGTTGACTCTTTCTACTTTACTGCCGTCGTACTGTCTTCACGAAACGTCATTTTTGTCTATTCTTCCGTCGACAAGACGGTGCTTGTGCTAAGCCTGCTGATTATGTAATTAGTATTTTATAGTTTAGACTGGTTTGCTTGACATACTTACTTTCATTTCCTCGGGAGATTCAAATATCGTTGAGAAATCGACAGTAGCATAAGCCCTTTCTCTAGTGAGGTTGTACAATCCATAAGAAAAATCTTCATCTTGATTGTGAAGTTGAGAAACGTCAAAAACTGTGCCTGAGAAACCACTACAGTGAAGTACAGTCTGAAAAAAAAAACAATCGAGTGTAGCCACTGACTGTTAATAACATATTGTAATTACAACGTAAAAAAAAAAAAATAAGATACACACTTTCTTCAAGTTGCCTTTGGCTGAACTTATAACAACGTTACAACCCTCCCCTTTTGTGGCAATAAGAATCATATCTAGGAAACTTTGATCCCGAGAATTGCCAATATGATCAGCTGAAAACAAATAAAAATATATAATTAGAATTACCAAGATAAAAAAAAATAAAAAAATATATATAATAAGTATAAATATTTGAACATCACTTGTAGGTATACCTTTCAAATCTGGGAACAATTTAAGTAAGAAACGTTTTTTCCGCATGTCACTAACAGTTGTGTATACTTCACAGCCGTGAGCAAGGACTATTGATAACACAGCTTGGCCCAAAGCTCCAGCCCCTCCATGGACAAACACAGAGACATCAGACTTCAGCTTCTTGCCATATTTGATTCCCTAAAACCAATCAGAATTTTTAATGTTAGATCTTAGGGTTCCGTACCCAAAGAGTGCCAACGGAACCCTATTACTAAGCCTGCGCTGTCCGTCCATCTGTCTGGTCTGTCAGCGGGCTGTATCATGATCCGTAATAGGGAGACAGTTGAAATTCTCACAGAGTGTGTAGTTCTATTGCCGCTTTATCAAAAAATAATTAAAATAAAAATAAAAATTAGAAATTAAAGGGAGTTGCAATACAAGAAACGTGTTTTTTTCGCTTATTTTTGCCTTGTGGTACGGAAACCTTCGTGTGCGAGTCCAACCCGCACTTGGCCGGTTTTTTTTTTATTATAAAGCCTGCTCTTGACCTCGATTTCGCTAGATGGGAAGCGATGGATGAAGTTTACGATAGAACTAGCGAACACAGAAGATGCCTGTTCATTCTTGCTTTGAATGCTGGCAGATTATAAGTAGTAATCGTTAGGAACATATACACTGGTAGAGGGATAGAGGGATATACACTTTGACTGTGCGGAGAGAAATTATATATCATGTGTGGAGGAGAAGCGCTGAGTACCTCTTGCCGAAATATCACACAAATATTGAAGGTACCTTGCAGTACGTCCTACCAGACGTCTGGTAAGATAAGAGACATGGTGGGATCAGTTTAACACTAAACGTTGAATTCATTGTTGAAGTATCTTGTGTGTAAACTCACGAGACAGTAGAGTGCGTGTGCGTAGGCGAGTGGCACGGTGGCAGCGTCCTCCAGGCTCCAGTGCGCCGGCACCGGCCACAGTAGCTTCGGCTGCGCGCGCACCACGCTGGCGGCCGCGCCGCCTTGCACCAGCCCCATCACGGGCTCACCACTGTAACATAACACATCCTAGATTCTATATCGCTCTTTTACAATATATTGATAACCCCGTCCCCCCTTCCCCCCATGCCACCTGTGCACTTGACGATTTTATAACTGCGTCAGCAAACTGAATTTTTTAACTACAACAACTATTTATTTCCCGTCGATACGCTAAGAAGAAGAATCTATTAATCTCGAATATGGAGCGAATCTGGCCAAAATAATATAAGGCCTGTACCCGACTTCTATTTCTAAGTTGACTTCAGCTTTTTCATGCCACCCTGTATTAAACATTTCATTACCTCTCTGTTGTTCCACTGAAATCCATGCCGTAATTGTTTTCTCCATCAAATTTTGATGTTAATGTTCCAATTGCTTTTTTAATGTCAGTGTTGGACAATCCGGCGTAATGGACCTGAAAATTCAAAGGTATTTGTGATTGATTTGATATTAGGTACATATTTTCAATCCTAACCAACTCAGGTCTGGTTGCTTAGTCCAAGGTCTTTAATTTGAAAATTAATTTAGTTAATAATTATGTATATTACCATTTACTATAAGTGTACGTACCTTCACTGGTACTCCAGAGCCACATGTCTCAGCAACATCAACCCACTCCAAAGAATTCAAATCTCCTAATTGTGCGCTTTGTAACATCACATTGCTGCTCACTTTCGCACTATCCTGTACTGGCATGTAATACTCTCCACCCCATTTACCCTAAAATTAAACGTTTTTGTTAAATATTGGAGTTGAAACTGAAGTACAATTCATGTGGCACACTGACTTTCAGAGAGAAACGATCACACAAGTAGTGCAACTAAAGACGTTCTACAAAGCTAAACTTATCTAAAACGTGATTTGCAAAATTACACCTGGATACTGTACTTATTAGAATTTGAATATCAACAATTTCACACTTACATCATCCAAAACGGTGAATGCCAGATCGATATCCGGTAGATCGTCCAAGAAGAAATTGTTGCCTTTTTCATTATTGACAGTTAATAGGTGAACATTGTTACGTTGGACGTCTTTTCTCCAACATTTTACTAATTGTTTGAGGCCAGAGGGAGCTGGGTAGGGGGCCACGATAAGCAGGCGATGGCGGGGGGAGAGGTTGGCACGGGTGGCGGTGAGGAGGGAGAGGTCGAGATGCGCGTGCACTGTAATGGCTGTAGTGGGCATAGCCACTTTAGTTGGCCGCCAGCGCACCAAGTCCAAGCGGGAGCTAGCGTTGCTATGAGCTGACAGTTGACGATACAGAGACGTCGGCCGAATGCGACCTCCGTACAAATCGTCTTCTTCGCTCACTATGAAAGAGTCTCGTTGTAGCGCAAAATATAACAGTTGACACATCTGTGGATTTTTAAATTAAATTATCCTTAAATCGAAGTGACTAAGATTTTATAAATAATTTAAAAAAAACTGTATTACATTATCATCGGTGGAAAGATTGCGGACGATAGCAAGGTCTGCATTCTTAATTGAGAGGCCACTATTCTTTGTTGAAGTCAAGTCTACCAGATTGAATTCTTCGTAACTAATGTTGACGCCATAAACACTAGCTCCAATTTTCTTCATTTCTTCAAAGACAGATTCTTTCAATTGGTTGTTTGTGATACCAACAACTTTGATAGAGTCTCTGTTAACATTTTCGGCAACCATTTGCAAGAAAACTTGTAGTGAAGTTGAAACCTGGTAATCAAAATGAAACATTCCATTATCACTATACTCGTAATTTTATTCTAATCATCTTCAATCAATTCTTATTCCATTTGGGGTCATCTCAGTCGTCACCCTCTCTAGCTATATCATTTTATTAATGATCCAAATATCAACACAATATTTGGAAGTCTATGTTAATTAAAGGTTCCTCTTACTTGTTGGTATACTTGGAAGTTAGAAACGAACTTTAGCGTCTGTAACGCCATGTTTCTTTTGTTAATAGTTGGCAAATTGCAATATCTTATATTTTCCATCATTAGCCCTCCACATCTAAATATAGCGAAAAAATAAAAAAAATAAGTTCCACACATAAATAAAAAGAACAAAAACACAACAAAGAACACAATAAAGAGACAATATAACAAAGAGAACATAATAAAGAGTATTCTATTCTATAAATAATACGTAGTTAACCAAATGGGCATGTGTGAGCAAATGTTTTGGTTTACCTTACGAAATCATGTTCTTCTATAACTTCAGCTTTATATAAAACTTTATCCTCTTCCGTGGTTATTTTCTTCTCAAGATGTTTCTCCACATCCACAGAGATTCTTCTGATGTGTGTGGGCAGGGTGACTCCATCGTGTGGTTGTCGCAGCATGTTCAACTGCAGCAAGCCATCGATGAACGTGGCCCAGTTGTCGCGCCACAACAGTGAAGCTTCATTCAGAGAAGCGCTTGCGGCTTCAATAGTGCGGAATTCACCACTGCGAAGTCAAATTGTCATTCTACTTATCTTTTTAAGGTCGATTGAATACACTCGTGAAAACTGAAAATTATAGGTGCATGACCCAAATAGCTTATTCAGAATAATATGTGAACGTACGTTAAATACGCTAATACGTTAAACAATTATGAGTCGTGAACTCGGTTCCTATTGAGACGCTACCGAAAGATCGATAAAAAGAAAAAAAAAAAGATTTAATCAAAGTTTTCTTCCACATTAATGTGATTCACCAAGCTAAGGAAATAATGAAAATGCCCATTCAAGTCGATTTTCCAACGAAAGTGACCCTTGATTTCATCTTCATCGTACCTAACTATATCCGGATTCAGGCTCTCTGACTGTTCTTTAATATGGTTCGCGTTATAGCACATAGGTTCACTCGTAACTCACATATCAAAAAGTAATTATGCTAATAATATATTTTCCTTACCTATACAAGTAGTCTCGTTCACGAAACAAGTCATAAATATCTTCAGCTCTGAGGTTCATATCTTGGGATTCTTTGAGCTGTATTTCGTTTTTTTTATCGTTTAGTTTAAAAACAGTGATCACGCCAGTTGCTACTTTAATTGTATCGTCAAATACCTGTGGAATTGAATTCTTTTAATAGTCTTGCTTTCATAGTGGAAAGAAGCATGCACTAATGTTATTTGATGCAATAGCAAAGTCGCGTGATGGTGAGTGATCACCGCCTATGGAAATTAGTAATACCAGAGCATAGTAGGTCCATTGTCTTATGTGCCTGTCTTACATAATACTTTCATGGTCTGGAGCAATTAGGGGTTTTGATATATAAAGTAATGTCACAAAAGTTTCAGTACATACTTCAAAACATCCAGTTCCTCTTTGCAATGCAACTCTAAGTTTCAGTTGACTCTGTATGTTCATCACGGGTTGTGCATACAAGTGCACGTCGCAGAACTCCACTGAAAGCTGCCTCTTCGGTATACCCAGGGTCATGGCCAGGGTATCCCAAACAGCCACCAGGGATGATGCAAACGGATATATCGTTTTTTCTAGAGAAATCATGAAAAATTTATCACCACCGACCATTTCAAAATGACCAAGGATCAGATGATATGCATATTAGAGCATTATTGCTCCAGTGATTGAGAGAGATGAAGCTATATAGGATAAAAATAGCATCATCCCATTTTTGCAATGGGCAGTGGACACTTTTGATACGGCAAAACGTACACCGCCAAAGCTATTAATTTTTTTCCGCCCGTCGTCTTAGATAACATAAAAAACGAAATAACAATAGGTATTCAAGATGTAACATAATATGCTGTTTTTTTATTAGGCTAAGTAGGTACCTTTGATAACATGTCCTTTCAGATACTCGTGTTCCTTATCGTACAATGATATGGTATATGTGCAAGCTGCAGCCGTCCTCCTGGTAGCAGTATGGTAGCGAGGCAAAACCCTGAAAAATTTAACAAAAAACGTTGTTGCCTACGTTAAACAAACAAAGCACTAAACAGACGTAGTAAGGCCCCTTTTAAAAGCTCATGAAAACACCATTATTGAGGACGTATGTATGTGTATATAATATCTGTAAGCACTTTTATTCATTGTTCAAAAAAGTATTTTCACTCACCATGTTTCTCCATGGGCCCACTCGATCAGATGGGAAAGGAATGGCGTCCCAGTGGATACTGGCATCTCTATTTTAGGGTAGAGAATTTGGACCTTTGGGTGGTATCCTTCCATGTATAATCTAAAAAATAGAAAAAAATATAAGTATAATGAACAAAGAAAAAAAAATGGTTTTTCGGTTACGTGTTTATTTCGGGTGTGCCCGACTAGTTTCGAGCTCATTTGGAGTTCCTTATCGTGAGCTCATAATTCGGCATTCCGTATGATTTAAAACTACTCGGTAAATACATCAAATTGTGTAACACTCTTTCAATCACAATCCGATGGATTTTGAAGGAAATGGCTAAACTATTGCTCATTATTATGTTTGAAAATGTTGTCTGCTCGACAACGTAAATCGCGCAATGTATGTTGTTTAATTGTGAAAATGAAAGGCATTGCCATTCTATGTGTCTTAAGCAGTTACCCCGCAGACACAAACATGTAAGTCGAAAGTAAATCATAACTGGTACTTTTGTTACGTACTTGCCAACCGCTTCGAGGAGCAGGTATGTGTTGTCTGGGTGTGCACGCCTAGTAAGCGCTATATTCCTACAGTCTGCAGGAAGGGAGCGCTTCAGGATGGCTTGCAGTAGACCATGAGGAGCCACCTCCACCAGAACTGCGTTGGATGGTATATGTTTCAAAGTCTCCTCGAAAAGTACCGGGTTCTGAAAAACTAGAGTTCATCAATACTACTCGTATGAACATTGTAAAAAACAAAAGTTTTTTTTTTTTTATATAAATATTTTTTGCCACTAGTGAAGTTGCGACTGTAACTAAAAAAGCAACGAGACTTTGAATCTTGGTGAGACCAAAAAATATAAAATAAATTCAACTTTTGTGAAAAACACAACACAATTTATCGTTGAGCTCCTTAAGTTCTGAGTTGAGCTGCACGATTACTGAAAAATGCGTGCACTGACTGGACAGGTCCACTCAATCTGTGTGGTTTTTCCTCAAAAGACCATTTCAGACACAAATCTACATGGTCTTCACATGATCTGACCAAGATTATGTCTGGACTTTAAAAGAGACTGTGACCTCTGAGTTTGTTTCGGCCTTTCTTCTCAGAGTAGTCAGATAGGAAACGCCGACCTCATCTAGTTTTTAAAACATGATTGACGTGTAAAAGTGTTTGTGCAAACCTATTTACAGAAATAAAATCATTTATCAGAATTCAGAAAACATGATACTTGAACATAATTGAATGGTTCATATCAAGTAGGACACCAAAAAGAGTTATGTCATAGGCGCATAAGACCAATTACTATTTAACGGACCCCTAGCCAATTCAAAAGTACCTGTAACTGGTTTATTTCAAATAACTGCTTTGAGTTTGATTTAGTAGTGGTTCATATGTCATTTTAACTAATCTTATCTTATATCTTCTATTATTAAATATAAAGAGAAAAAAAATATGTTTTTTTTGTATGTTTGTTTGTTATGGATAAACTCAAAAAAACTTAGCCGATTTAAAAAAAAACTTTCACCTATATAAAGCTACATTACCAGCGAGTAACATGGATTGTACTTTTTTTTTAATTAGAGTTCTCTACGAAAATTGCAATAATGTAACGCGAGGTATCAAAAGTATACAATAATCAAAACACAGGTAGAATCAAAAGATGATGATATTCGTATCATGATATTAATCCTTATCTAACTAAATAGTTTCATTATCAAGGTATCAGAGCAAAAGCCTCCCTCTCCTTTTTCCACACAGTTCTATCTTTTGCTAGTGCCGGCCAGTCTTTTTGGTAGGAGTCAAGCCCGTCCCGCCATCTTGGTCTCGGCCTGCCGCGATGGCGTCGTGCATATAGTGGCACCCAATTAGCAGGTCTCTTAGCCCATTTGTCATCTGACATGCGGCAGACATGTCCAGCCCAGTCAGTTAAGCTTAGCGGCTTTCTGGGTAACGTCCGTGACCTTGTTTTTTGCGCGCAGTGTTATGTTCCTTAAACGGTACGAAATTCGAACCCCCAGGATACTGCGCTTCATGGCTCGCTAGCAAACCTTAAGTCTGGATCTCTGCTAAAGGGTCAAAGACCAGGTTTGAGCACCATATGTAAGAATGAGGAGAATACACATGTCCATAATTCTCCGTTTGAGACATAGTGGTAGATCTCCTTTTAGAAGATCTTTCATAAACCAATAGCTCCTCCAGGCGTTCTCGGTACGTTGAGCAACTTCTTTCTCTTGTCTCGCATGGAAGTCTCGCATGGGAATAAGATAGATATCATATCTATCATGTATGACATATGCAATCTCCTCGCCCCCAATGTATAGTCACCTTTTGATGTTGTTTGTCATGAGTTTGGTCATGGACATGTTCATATTAAGCCCAACCTCGAGGCTTGCCTTGTTCAAGTCCTGCGAGCACGTTACCCAACTCACCCGCTGATAAGAAAAAAATACAATGTCATCGGCGAAGCGGAGGTTTGATAATATCTTTTCATCGATGACTAATCCTTTGTCTGCCCAGTTTTTTGTAAAAGTTTTGACGGCTTCGGCAAGAGTGGCAGTAAAAAGCTTAAGGGACAACGGGTTACCTTGCTTGACTCCTCTTTCAATTGGAAAGGACGACCGGGTGGAGTTAATTTTTATTGATGCTGTGCTATTAAATTCTGTGCACGTTTCAATAAGTTGGTTTAGAGCATGCAAGTGGTCGGTGGTGAAGAGTACATGTAAATTCCTCTTTAAATTATTCGAATCGGACCTTTCGTTTAGAAGTTACGACGGGTATAAGAATGATAATAATGTATTAGGAGTATTATTGTGAATGTATTATAATTGTATGTATTGTGTTTGTTGTGTGTGTATTGTGTTGTGTTGTGTATTGTGTGTGTTGTGTATGTGTTGTGTTGTTTTGTATTGTGTGTGTTTGTGTTGTATGTGTGTATTGTGAGTTCTTACCAAAAGGTTGTTAGTATGATACTCAGCCGACGAGTACTTAGCCAGCGGCTCCTCCCATCTGTCTACTGGTACTGAAGTAGAAACCCAGCGTTCACTCCGAGCCCTCGGGGTCTTAATTACTTCGCTCAAAAACTTCAGCAAGCCGGGACCTGTTTTTAAAATATTATATTTGATTAAATCGAATACACAGATTATACAACTATGTTTGCTGGAAGAATAAAAGTGATATTTGCTTACCAGCATCAGCAATGTAACGCGAGTGGTAGGCGATGTTAGAGCATGGAACTTCCTTAGCGAATACACCCTTAGCAGTCAACTCTGCGACGAACTCTTTCATGATATCAGCGGGCCCCGAAATGGTACTAGATTCAGGCCCGTTGTGACAAGCCACTTCAATTTCAGGAGGACACATTTTTGAAATCTGTGAATTAAAGTATGATATTAATGTTGAATCACCAAAAGTATAGTTCAGATAATGAGCACAGATCAGCAAGAATCAAATCAAATAAAAACATTTTATTTCACATAAACCTACATGGGCACTTATGAAACGTCAGAAGCTAAGTGCGCGGTTCCAATTGGTTGTTTCCTATGGAGAAAAGCCGGCAAGAAACTCCACAGTTACTCTTTTGAAAATTAAGGGCTTTTACAATGTTTTCAAATTACACCGTTAATAGATATTATGGGAGGACAGTGTAGGCCTGTCAACAAGTAACAGGTACTCAACAAAATAGAAAAAGATCTACAAATCTACAGTCTGCAAGTTAGGCGTACAACGTTCTCACATTTACAAAATATAGAAGAATCCATATAAAAATAAAATAAAATAATAAAAATAAAAGCCTATTTAAACCAAATGACATGATTGCCATTATGACTGTAACAAATCTGAATTAAAATCATGTCTACAAAAGCCATAACTAGAGAGTTGAAATAAGATTTGAAGATATATAATGTCAAATAATGAGAAGATTATGTCAAAGAAGAGAATAAAAAACTTTTTTTATAAAGTTAGTTCGTAATTTGAGAGCACCTATTAGACATTTACATAGTGATGCCATTAATGAGGTACCAGGAAAACCACATGTGCAGAAGAACTTACGTAAACCTTTTTGTGCATTCTTGCACATTTTTTTTACAGTTATTCAAAAATCCGTAAGGTTTTAAAATACTCTTACCTGTTCATAGCCCAAACCAATAGCAGCCATGGATCCTCGAATAAATGGAGTCTGCAGCGACACCAGACCGCGGCTGTACGCTGATAGAATCATCTCCTCTGCCGTCAAACAACCATCGGCGTACGCGCATCCCAGCTCACCTACACTGTGACCTGTAGACGAGAAGAGTAGACCAATTTTTGAGTTAGGTTTCACCTGAAGGTGCCATCTCACTTGAGTTATTTAAACAGCCTTCACGAGTTGTATTGTAATACTGAGATGTTCATTCAGCGCATCTTGGACAGTCAGCCCCACTGGCATCACCTTGCTGACTCGCAAATAATTATTTTATGTAAGCATGTACTATTATTGAGAGCAGTGGTGACCCAGTAGTATAGGCCCCGACTTACGAGTAATTAGTATAAGTAAGTAGGTCTAGAGTTCGAACCCAGGCAGGCTCTTTACTTTGTATATTTAATTTCATCACCACTGCTCTAAAAACGGTGAAGGGAAACATCGTAAGAATCCGAGAACCTAAAATTCGAAGACATATGACATCCACCAACCCGCACTGGGCCCGCGTGGTGGATTATGGCCCACTCCCTCTCACAGAAAGGAGGCCTTTGCCTCAGCAGTGCGAACATTATAGGCTGATTATAGTATGAGCTATTTTCTATTTACCTACTTATTTATTTAAACATTATGCACAAGTGAAAATAAATACTGTCCAAAGGCGGACTTAATACATAAGGCATTTCCTATTAGTATGGCAAGTCCGACATAAAATATAGATAGCTCAAAAACAATTATAAAATACAAGAACTATAACTACACATAGATACATACATATAAACAAAATAGAGAAAGAGAGAAAAAGAAAGAGAATTATCGATCAGTTGAGGGAGATATCGAATCCAATTATCATATAGTTCTTACGGATACGAGAGCAGAAGGAGATATACTTCAATACGTGTAACAGAAATATTAGTATTACCGATAATGCCATCAGGCACCAATCCAAGTTCCCGAAGCACATCAGTGAGCCCTATTTGAATAGCAGCTATTCCAACAAACGAATGAAGAATGTTGTCAAAAATAGTCTTATCGGGCGATGTGATTATGTGCACAATGTCGATTCCTTTTGGTTCCAAAGTTTGTCGGCACCTGGAATTTACAGATAGATGTTAGTAATTAATATTGGATTCACTTAGTAGACAGAAATAAAAATATTGTATGTTCTAATGCATTTTTTTTTTTTTTTAATGCAAAAATTTTGTTTTGTCTGGAAGAAAGCAAAAATCTGCTAAAGGTAATCAGTTAAAGGTTAGCTTAAAAATTCATTAACCGTTCTATAGCAGCAGCGAAGATCGGTATGCGCATGAGTTGCGCACCCATACCAGCCCACTGCGAACCCATCCCGCTGTACACGAACCACAGCGGCCGCCGAGCTTCGTCGAAGTACTCAGCCTCCTCACACAGACTCACTGTCTTTTGTTCTTCGTCTGTCTCTAGAATTATGAAGCAAAACAAATGTTGGTTATCACAAAAGCAACGCAACAGCAAGCAAGATAAAGTGGCAATGGGCCAGTCATAGCCGATGACAGTTGGGTTAGAAGTGTTTTGAGTGGATACCGGCAAGAAATGGCAAATGTAAAATTAAGGTCATCACTCATTATAACAGCACCGTTCCGACACAGCAAATAACTTGTCATTCAAATTAGGATTTTAAATCAAACGTATTAAAGTATATTTTACGATGATAATACAGAATAGTGGATAGCTCGCGAGCAACGCGCTTCCCGTGACAAGTCGCGCCGACTACGCACTTCTAGCGAGCAACCCGCTCCCCGTTAAATAAACGTCTGCAAGTGGTACCTATGCTGGTGCCTCGCCGTCCGCGCGTGGTCCTCGCATCTCTCGCACGGCTGTCTCCCGTTGCCCAATTATTCTCTTCTTCGTCAAGTGCAATCGCTATGATTACCAGTTCGCGTAAATTAAACTGAGACATTACGTAGAAACGCGTGCTTTTCAAGCGAGATCACTCACTAATGTTCGCAACCGGTCTGTAAGCTGGAAACTAGCCATTGGCGCGTGGACGGTGAGCTACCAACTAGTGAATGGCACATGAACAACAAGCTGTTACTTCATCAGTGGCGTGCCAGCAGTGAGCGTTCGTCTTGCTGACGGCGCGTTGGCGACAAGCGAATGATTTTTTTCCGAGGCAATGCCGGGCTGTTGCTGCGCTGAAGAGTGTTGATAATGAGTGATGACCTTAAGACGCCGCAGGCTAGGTGGAGTGATGTTTTTGCGAGGTCAGGTGACAGTTAAATGGGTTTAGCCAAGAATTGAGTTTAATGACATTATGTAACTGGAGGAGTTTATGTCTAGTAGTAGACTGCTGTAAACTTATGATTAAGATAGTTAAGTTTCATCCGGTGTTTATCACACTTACTTAAAATGATAAATCCTCTGCCCAAATGTCCAGGGATGCTTGTCTGGTGAATATTGTGCAACAAAGCCAACTCCTCAGGATCTATCGGGCGTGACTTCAAGTTCTCAAATATTTTTTGTACAGTAGTGTCCTGTCTCGCAGATATGGTCACTAGATGTGCAATACTACTTTTGTAGCGCGACAGATCCTGAAACAAAATAGAAAATATTTAATTTAAAGTGTAAGGCTTAGTAAATATTTTATATCATACAACAGAAAAGGACTGCAGCACGTGGTGATAACCAATGGAGATAATCAGTACCACCAGAATAAGGGATATAAAATTGTGGAGAATAGTAGAAACAAGAGGTGGGTTATACCCAGTATTGGTGATGTGAGAAGATGATAGTGAACAGAAAAGGCAATTCTTGTATATTATCACGTTGTATGTACCTTGGGTTTATAGTGTCCATGCAGCAGCACGTGTGAGTTGACGCCGGTGATTGACATGCCGTTTACGGCGACGTAGGAGCGATGGAAGCTCTGGTGCTCAGTGACTATGCGCATACGCCCCTCGCGGATTGCTACCACGTCCTGCCGCGGATTGTTGCAGTGCAGGTTGGCAGCTATCTCACCACGATGGTAGCCAAGCAACACCTGTTGAAATCGAGAACAATCTGAATAACTAGCTCAGGGAACCAATAGATCTCTTAACATCGCTTCGAAATTAGAAATGTTGGGACGTGAACCCACGTCGAACGTACTCGCTTGTTTTTAAACAATTCATTAAAAACAAATGTGTACGTTTAATATGATTCTTATTATACACACATAAACCTTCCAGAATAAATTATTTAAATGATGGTAAACGCATCAAAATTCGTCGCGTACAGACTATAAATTATAATATTATGTTTAGATGATAATAATGATGACCCCAATTAAAAGATTACCTTCGTTATAGCGGATATACCCGATGCAGCTTCTCCGTATCCAATGTTGGAAATGACGCTGCCAACTAAGAGTGTGTCTTCTTTTCCCTTACAGAACACCCTTTCAATGGCGTCCAGTTCCGCTTTGTCAGCATCAAGCGTACCTTTATCGAAATTATGCAATTAGACTACTGTTATTTTTGTAAAAAAATTGTTTGTTAATGACTGCCTCTTTGGTCTACTGCTCGACTGCTGATCGTGATCGTGGGTCCTAATGTGAGCCCTTTTTTTTTTTTTTTTTGGGTGGGAAATCATCAAATGACCTCTCCCGCTCTGGGCGGAGCGGAAGGGCGTGTCAGACTCTTACTGACTAAAACCCACCCGTGTTCCTTCAGTTGCCTGTGCGCCAGGGCCACGGTAACTCTTTCGAACAATCCGCGACCCCGGCAGGCATCGGCCCTATCGGACCCCGTCAATTATGCTGACATCTCTTTGAGGCGCGCGTGGAACACAATGCGCCATCGAGTCGGGCCTGGTCCTTACCGGACGGCGAGCTGCCCGTTGCTCGCCGTCCGCAGGCTCGGCTATCGACATCGACTTCCGACGCCCAGGGTGTCTCCTCCTGCGGCGACTAGGGGCATGAGGGCGCAATGATTGCCTCTCCCTCACGCGCTCCACCTCCTCCTTCGCGAGCATTACTGCTTCGCAGAAGGAGGTGACTGCTTCCCATTCCCTCTCGCTCCGTACCATGGTATGAACCAGGGCCGGACGCGAGAGATCACCGCCGCCGATCGCCGCCACGAGGACACGGCGGTGCTCCGCCCAAGCCAGGCAGACCTCCACCGTATGCTCCACCGCGTCCTCCGGTCGATCCACACAATGCCAACACCCGGGCGTTTCCTCCCGCCTTATCCGAAACAGGAACCTCCCGAAACAGCCATGTCCGGTGAGGACCTGCGTCAGGCGGAAGGTGAGGACGCCGTGGTGCCTCTCAAGCCACTGCTCAAAGAGGGGACTTACCGCCGCAATTGTGGCGTGCCCACCTAATGTGAGCCCTGGGTAAGATCCTCGAGTCGGGCAAAGAGTTATTAGGTTTTCAATTATGGACTGCTTCGTTGGTCTAGTGGTCGCTAGCGATACTGCTGAGCATGAGGTCTTGGGTTCGATTCCCGGGTCGGGCAAAGTGTTTTTGGGTTTTTCAATCTGGAATTTCTCAGTAGCAGCCCGGAGTTGAGATTTGTGCCCGGTTGATGGCAATAGGCTCGCCCTTTGTTACATGGGACTTAAACATAACTGGAAAAATGTGGGTGTACTATAGGTGCACCTCTGCCTTACCCTTCGGGGAATACAGGCGCGATGTTATGTTATGTGTCAATTATGAATGTTTAGTCTCTACTGTAGCAGTCTGGAGGCTGGATTTATTACGGCATAAAATTTAGAGAGAAAGGAGAAATCTAATCTTCTGGAGAAATCTTTCCCGATTTACCCCTTCAGTTGTGATCCTTTATTCTTACATACACTACCAAATCAAAAATGAATACAAGAGAAAAATGTATACCTGAACCAAAAGCTTCTACATATTCCACAGCATGCGGGGGTACCCTCGCTTCCTCATAGAATTCGGTCAAAAATTTAACAGTCTTATCGGGATTCCTTATGTATCCGTACTGAGGGCCCGTTTCTCCCGTTAGCAAGCCGGTATATTCCGTCTTTGCGTGCATTAAATCTGCGTAGATCCTTTAAATTACACAAAAAAATATTGAGTTCTCTTTGAGAAAAAGGTTTTTGTAACAAGTAGATGGAAGCACCTACATTTACATTATTTTATTGAAAGTATGTAGGTACTTACATATTTTATTTTGATCAGAAACAGGGATCATCAAGATGCCGTTGCGAAAAAGGGATGATGCAATCGGTCATGTATATGATTCTCTCGTCCACTGGAAATGGTGGCATTAATACTTCATAAAACTTACCTCAGTGCATCTTTAGCCTTCTGCAGAAACAGAACATTAACGGCTTCAGATTTGACGCAGCCATTAGCATTCTGATCAAATGATTTCGTTTTACCATCCATCGCCTGGCTTATGATCCTGTACATAAAAAACGATCATAATAAATATTTTCAAAAATTGTAATGCTATTGGTTTTTTTTGGCTCATGATGATGACGAAAATGAACTCTACATTGGAAACTCATTTCTTTTTTAAAGTCTCAAAAGTAACAAAAATGTATTTTTTTTATAATATCACGTTATAATTACACCTTATAATTATCACGTTAGTTCATCTGATGCATCAAGAATTTGGATCCTATTACATAAAACGAATTTTCTAATATATTTTTTGCTTTTTACGTATTACGGGAAACGAGGGATTAGTGGATCCAATTTTTGCAAATGGTATGTTTACAAAATTGTGATGGGAATGGTATTTTTTTTTTTATAAATATGCCTTTACCTTCCGTAGTGCACAGAACACTGTGGATGCAGACACAAGTAGCAGCCTCCAACGACGGCTGCCTCGCATTCACCTCGACTCATAGCGAGGTAAGCTTGCTCCAGCGCCGCGGTGGAGCTACAGCAGGACTCGTCGATCGCTATCGAAGGACCCTTTGCATTCAGCCAATAGGAAACGCGGTTGGCGTACATTGACTTACAGCATCTAAAAATGAAAGGTATTATGACCAATAACATAAAGGCACGCTGCATGTATATTACGCAGTCGACTAATATAGATAGTGGTACTGTGTGTACTGGTGTGTGACCGATCTTTGGGTCGGGAAAACTGTTATTAGGTATCTCTTTCAGGGTTCTCGTATTCTGTTGGGTAAATGCGTAACACACTCGCATTGACAATGCCGTTCATTTTGACTGTTCAACAACATTCATTGCGTTATTGATCCGACGAATTTATCAAATGTATGAAGCAATGGATTAGGAATTCCCTTCAATATCCTTCAAATTGTGATTAAAGATGTGTTACACAATGGTAATGCTGGTTTTGTGACTGCCATGGTTAAAGTTAAATTCAATCGTCATCTTCTACGACATGGGATTTTTTCATATCACTTGCACTCACATAACTTGTGAAATGTGGATGTCCCTGCCTGTTCTGGGCTAACAAACATGGTGTTTCTAAATACGGGAGATTATTTCTTACCCTGCTATACCCAAGCCTGATTTAGAGGCAACGTCATAGAAGTTCGCTTTTTCAGCTTCAGAGAAACAGGTTCCGATGAACACACCTACTTTTCTACCAGATAAGTGCTCAGGATTCACTCCTATGGACAACAAAAATATCAGTTATTTAATAGGAAATGATTTAGGTATTAATGGCTAGTCTTTTCATCTTCATCTGCCTGCCTTTTCCCAACTATGTTGAGGTCGGCTTCCAGTCTAACCGGATGCAGCCGAATACCAGTATACTGTATGGAGCGACTGCCTATCTGACCTCCACAACCCAGTTACAGGGTAGTACGATACCCCTTGGTAAGACTGTTTGTCAGACTTTTTGGCTAAAAGTCCGGCTGAATGACTAGCCTTTTACTAACTATTTTTTTACCGACAAAAACATGTCGCTTATATATTTTTATGACCACGCGTAACTTTTTACTGAGAATGTACTTTAGTAGGATTTTGACAATTCTTATTTTTAAATGAAGAAAGCTTGCCGATGTTTTCTTTCACTTTTTGTTTATAAGCTATGCAGGCAATAACCCTGAAAATGTTTATCAAGCAGGTCAATACAATGTCTCATCGAATCATACATAAATACATACATACATTAACATTGATTGCGGGTGTGGTCATTACTGGGACTCCTAATATGTGGTATTTTTTTTAAAAGGCTGAAATAAAGGCTACTAACAAAAGATATTTACAAGACAGAGGTGAGTGGAAACACCGGGATGGGTGGCCCTAGAGGAGATATAGTACTCGTAGGTGCGTAGTACTCGCGTAGTACGAGCGTGTATGACGAAAACGAAGCAAAAGGAGTTTGTAAGGACCGTAGCAGGTGGTGTTCTGTAGTTTCTGCCTACCTCCATGGAAAGATGGCGTGACTTTATGTATGTATATGTATATGACTCCATGCTTGTATTACAATACACCTCCACATGTAATGAAACCGCTTCATAAAGCTGTTAATTCATACTGAAAACTTATATTTCGATACTCTAATGTAATTCCTACAAATCATATATTATAGAGAATAAATTTATGTCAAGCTTACATCAATTTTATTCAGTTTCTGTAAAAAAAGGGCAAAATGTATTTATCGGCTCTTGAAAGTTACTCCTCAAATGTACATCCGGCGCACTCTGAGAAAGGCAATATTCTTCCCGTAGCTAACTTCTTATTTTTTGTTAATCTCTTTACGTATCTTAATAGCTTGTGAGCTTCACTTTCAATCCATGAATTGACAAGAAATACAGTCAATCCAGCAGCAATATCAACTTATAACATCTTACCTGCATCATAAATAGCGTTGTAGGCCTGTTCAAGGACTTTACGAGACATGGGTTCCATGTTGTTGCCGAGACGGTAGTGCACCTTGAAGAACTGGGCGTCGAACCGCTCTAGGTCTGGTACTGAGCCCATGTGCTGAGCCGCCTCAGGGTGACTGGCTTTCCAGCGCACATTGTTTGCAGTCACCGGATTCACCTGGGGGATAAGGTGTTTTTGGGTTACTATTCTACTGACAGTTTTTACGATTTTATTGCCTAGCCTGGCATCATTTGGACATTAGTATCAGTCTTTAGGGACTTTTTATATGAATTGAGCCTACCTCTAAAATAGATATAGAACTGCTGCATCTCTTCACTGCTCATCTCTTAACTGCCACGGCTTATTTTTATTATTAATCTTATATTTTGATTTGTTCTTTAATACACTTAATTTTTTTCTTTGTTCTCACATATAGAAGCAACAATAATAATGAACCCAGGATTTTGTAATATCTTGATTTAAAAAGAGTGTCCTTGGAGTTTCTTGCCCGTTCTTCTCTATAGAGATCTACGTGTTAGAATGGGCAAATAGCTTCAACTTTCTGTCTAACTGACCAACTCTTTGACAATTCTAAAGTACCTTTAAATGGTTTAAATGAAATAAATGCTTTGAATTTTTTTTTGAGCTGCTTAGTTAAAAATTGGTTAGCGAAATGATTAGCTTAAGAATAAATAAGTTATATGGGGCCACCCAGTTAAGCTAACAATTCCCAGGCTCTCACCTTATTGTACAATATCTCCGACAAGTCCTTGATGTGGTGCGAGGAAGGGTAGATCCCCGACATGCCGGAGATAACGACTCTCTCACCGTCGGCGATCGGAGTCGGCGCCGACGCAGCCTCGCCCTCCGACTCTGGACGGGGTTGGGGTTGGGCGAGCTCTTGCGGGGTTGGCGTCATGGTTGAGCGTAGTGACTATAATATTAAAGAGTTGCTTTAACAAAAATGTATGGATGTATATAATTGTCTTGTCATACTTTTAATACATTATTTTCAGAGGGTGAAGTCGGACTGTGGATCATGATGATGATGTACCGAAGCGGATGGCAAACCAAATAAATAAATTAGTTAATAAGTGTATGGATTATTCAGAAGGTACCTACCTATAAATGGATACTTAAGAGAAAGAACTCTCCAAAATAGATTAAGAATAACTTAATATTAATAAGTTTAATAAGCTACATAAAAACAAGACAAAAATATGTTTCTGATTAGAAAAATTCAAATGTAATATTTGGACACATTAAAATGTATGTTTGTAAAGAATTGGATACTTACGTGTTTATTTTTAATTAAATTAAAAATAAATAAATAATAGTCCACACCAATCTCCAGCGTCAGTTCGGTGAGAATGATATCAAATCGAACTATCTTCTATTTATATAAATTGAAGGACCGTTAGAAATGCTTTAATTAGTAAAGACCGCATTTGAACTCGCCCGTCGTACGCTGAACCATATTATTTGGGTGCAATGAATAAATACATCATCGTCTAGACGATCGACTTCTTTTATAAATCCTATTCGTTGCTTCCAAATCTTGAAAAGATGTTGCATATTTGTAATACAACCTTTCTTCAGCGATCACCGGCATAGATTTGTTGGATCAAGATCAACAAATACTAATCTGGTTCCATTTGCAGAACTTTTAATTGGGGCTGTTGATGCTGGTCATCAGGTTGACGTCATTTATACTGACTTATGCAAGGCCTATGATAAAGGTTTCCCACAAAATCCTATCTTATAATTTGCGAGCTTATGGCACTCATCTGGCAGCTTACTTGAATGGATAATTTCATATTTAGCAGATAGAACTTTATTTAAAAAAAACGTTAAACGTTTATCAATCTTACGTAAAAAAAATCTCCTCTGGAGTCCCACATGGCCTACATCTGGGCCCAATTTAACTAAACAATTTGAAACAACACTCTGAATTTTATGTTTGCGGATGACTTAAAGTTTCTCAGAATAATTAAGTCTATCTGTGACTCCTCGCTCTTACAGATGAATCTTAATATCTCATTCAATCGTCCAAATACAATGAAATGTATTTGAACTCAAAGAAAGTTTACCATGTTAAATATACAAGAACAAATATTTTTTTAAGTAAATGCAGTGAATTATTTTACTGACGACAAAGTTACTTAAATAAACACTGTACATGACCTCGGGGGTCTATTTGACCAAAAATTTACATTTGCATCATACCTACTCGCAGACCACTTAACAAAAAAAAAACGACTTCTAAAAAAACACTACAAAGTGAAAAATAACTGTAATTTCATAAGTCGGTGTTTTTGGATCTGTATTTTAGTTTTTTGCCAGCGACTTCCGAGTGTTTTTTTTTAGAAGTCGGTTATTTCTTTTTTGTAAAAAAGTTTTTTATTTTTCACTTTTTAGTGGGTCAGTTATTAATTTATCTAAGTTACAATAGCCTAATTTCAGCTGCTCATCACCTTTTACAAAATATTGCTTTTCCCGATGCAGGGACGTTAATTGTTGAGGAGTTCTCCAGGTAAAAACGAGAAGAACTGGAGCTGATGTTAAACCACCATTAGTTCTATTTCACTATATGTATTGTGATGAGCTTAACTTGCTTAGCAACCATATTAAAGTAATTGAATCGCAACCACAATGAGTAGTTCCGGTGGCCACCTCTGGTCTTCATCATCAGTTCCAGTTCACCAAATGGTGCTTTCCGAGAGCAAATGCACGAGTTACTATAAAAAAATACCCAAATCGCTATACGTGTGCCTATAAAATTTGAGTATTTCCCTCGTTTTCCATGGGAACCCCTAGTCAGATTCTGACTTGGTGACAATGGGACCACCTCGAGAGCAGGGCATGCTCTCCAGGTGGTTTAAACTAGAAAATATATTTCAAAATCGGTTCACAATTGACGGAGAAATCGGTGAACATACATTAAAAAAAACATACATACAGCCGAACATATAACGTCCTCCTTTTTGTAAGTCGGTTAAAAAAGCGTCCAAGATGCTAGGTTTTTCTCATAAGACAGTCTATACTGTAGTATGGCGTGGCGGCCGCACTATGCTACGGATAGTTTGCGTCTAGAACACGATCAAAAACGCTTTGTTTGGCATCTAGCTTTTTCTGTTGGCATAGCTAAACGATACAACTTACAAAAATTATATTGAAGTTCTTCAACACTTTAGAAGAAAGAAGATGTTTAAACGACGCATAGTTTGTATGTAATTTTTTTAAAGGAATTGTCGACTCGCCGCCACTGCTCGCACTCATTATCTTGCCTGCTCCATCAGTCATGAATTCCGCGTAGACCTATTTATTACTCCTCTTTGTCTTTCACAGAGAAGAACGGTCTGGTTATATGCTAGGTTTTGCAAGGTTTTATATATGCAGTAGTGATGTAATCGATTTACTCTTTGATTCCCTAACCAAGCCGAAATCTAAAATTCATAACTGTTTGTATATTTCGCATATTTTTTCCCTCTTAATAAGTTTGCTTGAAAACTTGTCATGTACTAAGCTGACAACATAATTTAATTTTGGTAAGATGGTGTTTGCCTTAAAGTAATTTTTCCACGGTACTAAGTTTTGATTTGATGTTTTTTTAAAGATGTTAGTAGTGCGAGCCGTTGTTGGTAGCCCTAAATAAATAAAATAAGTTCATATTTGAAAAGTAAACTGAAAAGGGAAAAATTAAATAAAAAATACAAACAAAAGTAAGCCGACGAAAAAGCTCTTAAATTAATGTAAATTAAGTACTAACTTTAAGTCGGCGCCAAACATACATTAGAGGCGCCAAGAAAACTTATGGCAGCCTGATTGCTTATCGTTAATTGATCTGCGTTGATTGGTTTTTTGGCGCCGAAACAAAATTAATAATTTGAATTAATTTAAGAGCTTAGTTAGACTTTCAAGGTTAATATTTTTGTTTTTCAGTTTCTTTTTTTGTCAGTTAAATTTCTTATAAAAAAGTTTTACACAATTCACCCACAGTTTCGTTCACTTTAGCGTTACTCGATAAATGACTGGGAAGAAAGATAAGTTTTTCATAACCACAATGACATTGCCTTTCAGGTCCCCAAGCGCTACAAGTCGAGCATAGCTCACCTAGCGACTATTTCGGCAAGACATGAACATGACATGTCTTAGCAACTTGAAAGCCAACCCTATAGACCCTGAACAGTTGAGGCTGTTCCACAACATACACCAGGCGATGTTACAGGGCATTTGGGCAGAGGATTCGTCTTTCAAAGTAAACATTTAGTACTTACTTTTTTTATCTATTTGAATTCGCATTTAAATTGAGTAGTAGTTAAAGTGTTGCCCAGCTTAAATGCAAATAACGAAAGCGCTATGGGCAAAAACAGCTGTAAAAAAAAGAGCAGGAAAGGACAGCACGTCAGAGCCAGAAAGAGATGGTGAATCGAACTTGACTCATTTCTAAAGATAGGCTAGAATACATATAGCAGGGAAGGCAATGGGATACTAAAAACATAAAATAACACTAAAGTTTTGCAAACTAGTCAAATAAACACACAATCTTAATAGGTACCTAAATATTTTTTCTAGAGACGGACGAAGAACAGAAGACCGCATGTCAATCTGAGAAATCTGAGTACTTCGACAACGCCCGGCGACCGCTGTGGTTCGTGTACAGTGGGTTGGGCTCGCAGTGGGCTGGTATGGGCGCGCAACTTATGCGCATACCGATCTTCGCTGCTGCTACACAACGGTTCTCACACAATTATTTTATGTTAAAGAATCACAGTGGATTTGAACATGCAACATTTTTTTATTTTCTTTTTAGTTTTCGAAGAGGGCAATCGTGCATTGGATTGTTTAGCACGCCTGGTGACACAAATCCAAATTGGCTTTTCTAAAAACCTCCCTACGTTGGCTTGCTTTTTGGATATCGAAAGCGCGTATAATAATGTTTTAATAAATCAAACGACAATTATTCTTGATAATTTGAACGTGGGTAGAAGTATCTGCCGGTATATATGGATTTCTCATGAAAAAGTACATCTCTCCAAACTGTGAGACATGTGGTAAGGTAGAAAACGTTGTGCATTTGTTGTTCATTTCGCTTTCAGACTGAGAGAGAAAAATTAACTATTGATCTAAAATTAAATAAAAATAACATAGGTTTGTTTCACGAGATTTGTCTATGCCACTGTCTGATGCTGCTAAAAGTCTCTTTAGATTTGTAAGTCTTCGTTTTAAGTCTACCTAATGTGTTGATGTTTGTCTAAGAAGTTAATAAGATTTTTTTGTATTGTAGCTGTAATAAGGTACGAAGGGAATGTCATGTATTTTATGTAAAAGTCCCTAAATTAAATAAAGAGAGAAAAAACATGTATATAAATTAATTGCAGCTGCCACAAAATTTTAGAGCCAAAGGGACTCAACATTTCTGATGTAATAACGTTACCCGATGAGACCATGTTTGACGACAACATTTACATTCGTTCGTTAGAATAGCCTCAGTACAAATTGGCCTGACTGACATTCTCAAAGAGCTAAGACTTGTACCCGATGGAATCATTGGTATGAAATTCAAAGATTAGGAATATGAAAAAAAGAATTGAAGGAGATAACGGGTTATACAGGACTCTTTTTCTAAAGAGAAAACCGACTGTGAATGTGAGTATCATGCAGGCTAGACAGAATATATGACTTAATATCTGTCTGGCGGTTTTGAATATTTTTTATGTGGCCTACGAAATTGTCCTGCAGATCTGGTGGTGTCGTGTGACGGGTCTTTAAATTCTCTAAAATAGGGTTGAGCTACATGATGATTGATGCATGTATGTGGTCTGTCGGGAGAGGTCAACTCAAAGCTGCAATGGCTATTTCTTCAAAGGGCCCTTCTAGACCCTGCATCGTTAGACTTACATAAAATATTAATAATATAATGTTTGGACTTTAAAGGACGCCATCTAGTTTTAAAACATTGACCAAAAAATTGACGTGTAAAAGTGTCTTATAAGATCTACATCCAGAAATCAACGTCGTTGCGAATGGAGTTTAATACGCAAAAATAATAAAAAATCTGGGGGTGACCATGGACTCTTACGTATCGTGGACTGCCCATGTTGCTCAAGTCAGTTGCAAAGTGCACAACACATTCCATTCGGTCAAATGCCTTCAGAGCTTCTTGCCCTTGAACACTAAACTCTCCCTTGCTCAAACTCTCATACAGCCCATCATAGACTACGCTGATGCCTGTTATTTGGATTCCACCGAGGAGCTTTTAAATAAACTTTAGCGTTTGCAAAATATCTGTATTCGTTTTGTTTTTAACCTTAAAAAGTATGATTGCGTTTCTAACTTTCGTAAGATACTCAAATGGCTCCTTACTGGACTTCGCAGGAACTCTCGGATATTGTGTCTGCTATTCAACATATTTCACAAACCTTAAACGCCATCCTATCTGCGGGAACGCTTCTCCTACGCCCGCCCTTTCGATGTGCCTTGCAGGTCGCATCTTAGAAATCTCCTCAAATCCCCTTCCCTCTATGGCGACTTCTACTCCTACTCTTTCACTGTGCACGCGGTTTGTTTGTGGAATTCACTTCCGTTCGACATTAGGAACTCCCAAACTGTAGCAGTATTTAAAAGTAGAGTGAAAGAACACTATATTTCGACTTTGTCAGAATTGCTTAAATACTTATTATTTGAATTACAATATATTTCTATTTTGGACAATTATTTTCGATTTTATGTATTTTGTTTTCCCTTCTACTCCTACACACGTTGTCTATATCTCTTTCCTATCGCAGGTATGCTGGAAGAGATTTCTTTAGAAATAAGCATCACCTTTACACGTATTTTTCTGTTCCTTTCTTCCTATGTATTTATATGTGTATACATACATATAAATGGTTAAATAAATAAATAAATTAAGTTTTAATATAAAATATATTTGCAACACCTTATATTTTGGAAACGCTGACGCTTTTTTCTTAAACATATACTTAGACATATTCAATGCTATTTTGTAATAACCGGCCATGCATGAGAAGTAAAATTAAATAAATGTGTTTAGTTGCTATGGTATTTTCATATCGTACCCCAAGAATAACTACGTACATTTACATAGAATCAACCAGGTAGGTAGGTACTTATTTAAATACCTAAAACAAAGGAAGGGCAATTTGCTATGAATACATCTATTGAAACTCATTAAAAAATTCAGGATGCAATGGTTGAAGGTTTCAGTATTCAAACAAAGAACAACAAAAAAAGACGATGTCGTTCTCAAGTTTGTTATATTTATTTATTTATTTATTCAACAAAAAACGACGATGTAGTTCTCAAGTTTGTTATATTTATTTATTTATTTATTGTTACACCTTAAATCTATCATTACAGATTGCCCTAATGCGATAGTTAAGGCTACATAAAAATCTCCATACTTTCTACTTATTAATATTGTACTGAGTACCTAGTAGTATATAGGTATGTATTTTATAAACTAAATTCACTAATTCATAATAGACTAAACAAATTTATCACCTAAGTTTAACTTAATTATAACATAACATCCTAGAGGTCGCCAGACTAAAGTCGTTCAGTGAACAAGAAAACAAGTCAATTCTATCCGCTACCCTGTTGAGCGTACACAGCGTGTGCGTCAGCAGTGCGTGATGCACGCGGTCGGAACCTCCAGCATCCGCGGCTGCCGCCGCCTGCTCACATACTCATCTGGTACGCACAGCCAAATTGATTGTAGTATGGCATTGAAATTTTACCCCTTATTACATGGAACAAGTATGTGGCTAATACTAGTTCCCGCTTACTTTCTAATGTATATAGGTAGTATCCAACTATTACTAAAATAAACAACGTTGGATACAGCAATGGGTATCCTGGATATACTCCATGTAACCTCAAATACATAAATCTAATATATTTATTTTGGATCCGCTCTAGCATCGTACTGTATTTGGCTTCTCTAGGACTCCAAATAGCTGCGTTGTATTATAAGTGGCTCTTCACAAGTGCTTCATATAACTAAGGCTTATAGCACTCATGTTAGTGAATTGATTTGCCTGTCGTAAAACAAACCCTAGATTGCGGTATGCTTTTCTGCAAATCTCTACAACATGTTTGCGGAAGTGCAAATCCATGGTAAAATGAATGCCCGAATCTTTGATCTCCATGACAAGCTGCAACGGTTTACCTTCCATGTGGTACTTATAGTGTCACGGGGCGTGGGCGCGGTTGAATGAAAGGATAGAAAATTTTTCCACGTTGAAATAAAGTTTATTTTCCTGACTGCATTTGGTGAATGCTGCAGAATGTCATGATCGGCATTATCCTTTACCACATGAATCAGCATTATGTCATCAACAAAGAGTGGGCAGTTTGAATCTTGACTACTTTCGGAAATTCGTCCACCACGAGGATAAAAAGGAACAGGTCAAGACTACTACCTTGGCTCACGTCCGATCTCGTGTAATAGATCTCAGAAAAACGCCCACTACCGTCAACGTATTGACGCCTGCCGCGCAGGTAATCGACGAAGAATTGAATAGTGTGCGGTGTGCTTCACAATAATAACAGCCATTGAAATAAATTTTATCGCTTTCAATTTATTTTATTGGCTGTAACACATTGGTCGATATTTTTACATTGGCAATGTAAGTTATATAATAATGTTTGTTTTATTTATAACTTTTATTTTCGTTTTAGTCCTAGCGGTCGGCAGAAGTAAGTAGATTTTTTTGTCAAGTATAGATCAAATAATGAATGAGAGAATGCATTAGCATTGATAACCACAGAACCAAAATGCGAGTTGGCGATTTCAGCACATAGACTACGTGTTGAGTTTTGTCTTGATATAGGTGCCTACTTGTTGCACCTAAAGCATAAAATCTCCCTTCAATGTAACATGATTAAATGTTTATGAAACACATTTATATTATGGAACCCTTAATATAAATGTGTTGTGTAATGATAAATAAATATCCAGCTACTTACCTACCTACTTATCAATCCCTCACTTTCAGCCACAGATAATAAACACATGCCGTTAAAAGATAAGCTTACACAGTCATTAACACACTTAAAGGATATTTTGGTTAATCTCGAAGACAAAATAGAACAAGAGAGGACGATGTTGTCGCAGATCAATTACGATTTGAATCACAAACAGCATCCTGCAGCTGTTAGAATTGACTACGATCAAGTTACAGACATTTGGTGGAAATCGGAAAACCCAGTAGCTCCGGCTGCTGGCAGGCCAAGTTAGACGCTTTCATTATTTCGACAAAACAAATAAGATACACATGAGTGCTCATAGTGTATATTAAACACAAGCGGCACGCGGTAACAACTGCAGCAGAGGCAACTGCAGCCGTCGATTGCCTCTGCCGTTGGCGCGTGCCATTCGTGTATATGAGCACAAAGGCTCCCTTCACGACCGCGAGCGATGCGACTCTCATCAAGAGACACGCACGTGCGTCACCACACGTCATCGCTTCGCAGGACGCGTGCTCTAAACAACTTATTTTATTGTTTTTCTCCGCAGTCGCTGTCGCAAGACGCGTGTCGCTCATGGTCATGGGGTAAAGTTGGTAAAACGGAAAGGCAACAATTTTGAACATTCACAGTACCTACGCAAATAGTTAATAGGTATAGCCTTAAGATCACAGAAACAAAGTTGAAAGTGTATTAGATGGCAAACAAGCCGATGGCGACGCACAGTGGTCTGAAAATCAAGCTCCATACTCATAGAAACTTAACGTCAGAAATTAATAAATAAAAATATGTTTTGTGTTTAGTATACCTCCCTTTGTTTTACTAATATAGTATGAAGAGTATGAGTAGCTCCAAGCGTGAGAAAAAAAATATTTTAATTTTTTTTGTATGGAATAAAACACTTAAAGTGCTTTTTTTCAAAACTAAATAGAACTGATGGGCTGGTACTCACATGAGCTATTGCACCATACACGGCGATCAAGATGACATACAATTCTTGTGCCTTTCGGTGCCGCTTTGCATGTAGCAAGCTTTGGAAATTTTGAATTTACAGTTGGTGATCTTTCAATTCTTTGACATAATTAAATGAAGTAACCAACCACATAACTGATATTGTCGTTAGTTAATAACCTGCAAATGACTTTTAAAATGAAAATATTAGAAAACGATGTAGATTATTTACATTTTACTACAAAATTCATTTCACGAAATAACTCATTTGTTAATCACCGTCATTATTGTTGAATTTTAATTTAATAAGCATTATGGGACAGCGAGCGTTAATGAGGGTAGTTATAATATAAATAGGACATTTAAACTAACTTCACTCAGTAGCTCTTTGCACTTGTGCGCGCTTACTATACTTATTACGTTCGATTTGTTTTCGTGTTATGATGGAAGGTTTTAGTACCTATTTGGATATTTTTATGTTTGTGGCTAACAATAGCTGTTTCTCACAGCCCAGTGGTGTATTATATGAAGTTTTGGTCAATGCCGTTGATTTGTCAGAAAACGAAAATAAAGAATTGAAACAATTCTGTCAGACTCATGTGTGTTCGTTGAGGAACAAATGGATCTCGTGTAATCGCACGAGACATACTTTCATAAAAAAGTATGAGACACGGCTGCAAGAAGACATAAAATGGCCTGAGTTTATGAAGGACAAGATGACACCTTCTTTAGTGTTAGAAGAGCAGCAACCATGTTCCAGTTTGGACTTCGGTATAAATGAGGGTGCATCAACATCATACAAACCGGAGACGTGCAGTGTTGGAACATCAACTGTTGTGAGTCCAAGAAAAGTGTTCTCGGAGCTAAGCCCGCTACAGAAGAGAAGAAGAGTGAAAGAGCTCCTCACGCATAGCACTGAAAGCCTTACTTATGCAACTGGTTTAAGTGCAGATAACAAAAATGTAGCAGATATAATAAAATTGATCACAGAGCATCCCGAAGAGGCTACAAAGATAAAGGAATTGTTGAAGTCCAAGAAAGCTATGCCCATATATTCCGCTGATAAAGCTTTAGGAATTCTGACTTCATTGAAGCTTTCGAAATGGCAGCATACAACATAAAGAGCTTGTGCAAAAGAAAAAGGAATACTACTATATCCTTCATATACTGCTATCTTAGAGGCGAAGAAGGACTGTTACCCACCAAAAGACACCATAGAAATCACCGAAAGAGGGGTAAAAGTAAAGCTTCAAGCGATTTTGGACAAAACTGTTGCTAGATTTGGGAAATTCCTACGTTTGGAATCTTCGCTAGATGGCAAAGAGCTAACATTGATATGCAAGTGGGGCTTTGATGGTGCTTCAGGGCAATGTTTGTACAAACAAACTATGGCGGGTGAAGATGATTCAAGCAATTTTATGTGTTCTTTTGTGCCTCTGCGCTTAGTTTGTGGTGAAGAAAAGTTATGAGAGAATCCAAAGCCATCTTCCGTAATGTTCTGCAGACCGCTCTTTTTTAAATTTGCAAATGAAAACCAATTAAATATTAAGGAAGAACAGGCTTTGATTGAAGCTGATATTGCAGCACTGGAGCCGTCTATTATGGGAATTCATACTGTTAAGCACTCAATGCTTATGACCATGATAGATGGTAAAATCACTTCGCAACTGTCAAATACTTCAACGCAGACTTGTGACATCTGTAAAGCTACCCCTTCGGAAATGAATAAGTTAGAGAAGATCTCAGAGTAAGTTTTGAATAATTTGATATATTTCAGATTACCGTAATGCTGTGTATCTTTTTATAAATTAATTCACTTTCTTTCCAGAAAACCTGTTTCAACAGATATATATCAGTATGGTTTATCTACACTTCATGCTTGGATTAGATGTATGGAGTGCCTACTCCATATTTCGTTTAGACTAGACTTCAAAACATGGCAAGCCAGAGATGCAGACAGCAAAGAGTCATTGAAGAGTAGAAAACAAACCATACAGCAGAAGTTCCGTGATGAAATGGGCCTCCTAGTAGACATCGTTAAACAAGGTGAGTTATGATAACAGTCGTTGTTCTTAAATCTTATTTTTTTCAAATAACGTTAGTTCTATTTATTCTTTACAAAGTTGTGGATTAGTTTTGATTAATTTATAATTTTTGTTTCAGGTTCCGGAACCACAAACGATGGAAACACAGCGAGGATTTTTTTTGGTAATCCTGCCAATACTGCAGCTATTACAGGCTTGGATCCTAGTTTGATCCAAAGATTTGCAACACTTTTGCGTGTGATGGCCTGTGGGGAGCCCATAAATGTTGGGGCGTTTAAAAACTTTGCGCGCCAAACAGCAGAATTGTATGTGGAGCTCTATGGCTGAATGGATACATGCCTTCGAGTGTCCACAAACTTTTACTGCACGGTGCTGAAGTTATTAAACACTTCAATATTATGCCCATTGGCAAATTATCTGAAGAGGCATCGGAAGCCAGAAACAAAGACTTCAAGAAAATCCTAGAACAGCATTCGCGCAAATTTTGTCGAAAAGTGACAAACGAAGACATTTTCAATGGTCTCCTTGTCTCGTCAGATCCCTACCTGTCCAGCATAAGACCTGTGCAGAGAAAATCAGTAAATACACCTATTACTGATGATATGAAATCTCTTCTCATTGGTGACGATGCAGATCTAGACAAAGAGAATGTTGAATTTATTGATATTAACGCGTCAATGCTGGACTCGGATTTAGAGGACTGACGACAGCAAAGATACTCTCTGCTAATCGTTTTTGTATAAGTAGTTATAGCAAATAATTATAATAAAATAATAATAAGAATATAATTAAATTAATTAATAATTAATTAGTAATATAATTAAACAGTAATATTTAATATATCATAGTTATAGGAGCTGTAAATAGTTGTTGTAGTTTTAAATTGACCAATGTACAATTTTGACGTTACTTTTATTGTTATTGCCTTTCTTGCACGTTATTGCCCCCCCCAAATGTATTTTACATTAACTATTTAATACATGTTTTTATCTTTCTTCACTTTTAACCATATATTTAAAAATTAAAATGTAAAAACATCCTTAGTACATATTTATTCCTTACTAGCTGCACCCCGCGGTTTCACCCACATAAGTCTCGATTCTATGGTAATATCGAGATAAAAAGTATCCTATGAGTTATTCCAGGTTATAAACTATATGTGTGCTAAATTTCATCCAAATCCGTTCAGCCGTTTGAGCGTGAAGAAGAGACAAACATACACACACACACAAAGTTTCGCCGTTATAATCACACTAATATTATAAAGGCGAAAGTTTGTGAGTGTGTGGGGGTGTGTGTGTGTGTGTATGTTTGTCTCTTCTTGTATGAGTATTAGTTTACATACTATTTTCTTAATCTAAGCGATATGTAACTTCACAAAATACCATCAAAGATTTGAAAGATCACCAACTGTAAATTCAAAATTTCCAAAGCTTGCTACATGCAAAGCGGCACCGAAAGGCACAGGAATTGTATGTCATCTTGATCGCCGTGTATGGTGCAATAGCTCATGTGAGTACCAGCCCATCAGTTCTATTCAGTTTTGAAAAAAAGCACTTTAAGTGTTTTATTCCATACAAAAAAAAAAAAAAAAAAAACTCACGCATGGAGCTACTCATACCATTCATGCTATATTAGTAAAACAAAGGGAGGTATACTAAACACAAAACATATTTGTATTTATTAATTTCTGACATTAAGTTTCTATGAGTATGGAGCTTGATTTTCAGACCACTGTGCGACGGCCCGCTTGATGTCAAGTGGTAATTAGGTACACCATTACCAATTCCCTTTAAACCGGACCACAGTCACGTTGCTTGGCGGCAGATATACTTATATATTATATATATACATATATATGCGTGGTGGTAGTACTTTCCCGGACGAGCTTCATCACACAGAACTCTTACTTTGAAATGAATTTTGAATAAATCAAACAAGAAAAAAGGAAAAGCCATTAGAACTCTTCCTATCAGTATACTATAGTAGGTAATATCGATGTAAATATGTACCAGCAGTTGTAATATGCGACTTTTACACGCATGTTAAACGAAATGGGATTTTAAGTCTCACACATAATCTTATTGTTGACAATACAGCAATGCATTGAACTGCAGTTTGGAATGAAATAAAGGATTGCGCTTCATACATACATAAGTTCATGCCTTCTTCCCATGGGGGTAGGCAGAAACTACAGAACGCCACCTGTTACTATCCTTACATACTCTTTTTGCTTCGTTTACGTTCATACACCTGACCTTTCTGAAGAACATCACCAATGAGGTCACTTTATGTCATTCTAGGGCGTCGTCTCGGCGTTTTCACTCACATCTGCCTTGTATTTATACCTTCTATTAGGCACCTTTCACTCATCCTTTCAATATGACCAAACCACCTAAGCTTACTTTTTTCAATTTTTGCCACTACTTTTACTTATAAACTCCGCCGTTGCCTTATCACATCAATCCTCATACTATCAAAACGCATTTCCACTGCAGTTATTCTACTTTCATGCCTCTTTTGCCACACCCAAATTCACTTCCATACATAAGCGTAGGGTTGCGCTTCAATGAAGGAATCCTTTTTCACACCTAATATAAAAGTCATTTCTCAGTAACAATTTTTGGTCAATGTTACTTAGTTTGATGTACAGAATGCGTAGACAACGGCTATGCGATGGGTCTTTTCACACACACAGTATATTACAGCTCAGCTGGACACCGCCAGCAGCTTCCGACCTGATGACACGCAAATATCGCCCGCCACACCTGCAGTGATCATTACACTTCCCACAATGTTTGCAGACCCACTGTCAAGTATGAATATTCCGGAGTGGACTCAGACGGTCGCAACTGAAGTACTAATCTTTACAGGTAAGTGCCTGTCCCACCTCCGACGACGAAGCGACTGGCTATCGACTATTTTCTATTTTGATCCACAAGCATCAGCTAATCAGCTGCTAGTGTGGGAAAACCAAATAATAATCATAATTTTCTCACTCAATAAACGTACGTCAACTACGTAATATTTTTCCAGACATGCTGACCAAAACCGACTTAAAAAAATTCTTTATCTACGTATAATTGTAGTTTTTTGCCACGCAGAAACTACGGAACCGACCACAACGCAAACTCCATTCATACAAGATTTGAAAAAGACCATGAAAGAGGATAATCACGATTATTTTACTGCTTTCTTAACAAAATTCATGCAACTGATAGCGACAAAGAACACAACAGAAACAATGCCTGTGATAAATATAATGAGGAATCAGGCCAAAGAGTGAGTAAGACTATCCTTTACCATGTTTAGCCTTAGTAACTTTCTGATGGTAGCTATACCTAAGTATTTCAGAGTAGTGACGTAAATTCGTTCATGTAGTATGTTGAGAACCGTCAAGTAAAATATGTGCGACGGAATAATAATAATAACTGATTCAGGGCTTAGGTTAGCAAGGTTATCCTCACAGAACACGGAATCGCCGCGCCAGCAGCGTGTAGAGACGACAGTACTAACTTTGCCGCGACTGCCATTCAAAGCCGTCAATTTTTGTACGTCATTTGTCACACAGTGCGAATAAATGGAGACACGTGCTACACTTGGTTTGTACGGAAAGTAAGTGGTGACACTGCCGCTTCTAGCAGCAGTCGCCGCAATTTGGCATTTCAATAATAGCACAAATTATTTTAATAATAATAATTTATTTCATAAGCCTAATACATAAGGAGAGAAAATGGATTAACAATGCATTACTTCACTAACCTAGATATTCAGTAACCTTATATTATGATAATTAGACTAAGTACATGCTCGAAATTATGAAACTCTTAACACCTAAACTAGGACATGTCCTGTATCTCAGGTGTCAGCGTACCTCCCTGCGAGACACAGAGTGAAGCCTAACTTAGTGCTTACATATTTATTTGATGAGCTTAATTAAAAATACAAATAATTTAATGAGAAAACAATAAAGAACTAACTAAATATTAGGTATTTTATCTCTGCTATCAAATGTGTGTGTAGAGAAGTGAATGTAGTATAATGTAAGGGTGAGTGTAGTGTGAGAGTGTACATGATGTTAGTTGATTGTTTGTGGATGTGTCCTTTTAGGTGCGCGTAATATAATTTACATTAGCCAGTCATGCTAGCCAGCAAATTCTCAGTTTCCTGATAGTTTAAAGAAGTCAGCCAATCCTTCACCTTCATTTTAGAGTTTATTCTATTTAGGTGAAAGATATGTAATTATTTGTTTGCCTTGTTACACAATCTCACGTTATGGATAAAGAAGGATTTACTTGCAAAAAATGTTCTTGTCCGATCACCCTTAAAGCTTGCATGTATAATTCTACTTCGAAGCTCCAGGAGAGGTCGCGACTTGTGTTGACGGGCTATGGTCGGGTGGACATACAGTTGCCTTACCGTGGGAACTTTACATTCAGCGTAAAGTTGAGCCGTAGTACCACCCGCTGGGCAATCTTAAGCTGTACGGTGGTCAATTTCGGTGCTCCATCCCATACCATCAAACAGCCGGACAATATGGACTGGCATAGAGCCAAGTACACTATTTGCAAGATTTTTGTGTCAGCCGACTGACAAAGCCTTTTAAATATAAATATGAGTCTTCGAACTCGAGTAGTGACAGTCTCAATTTGTTTATGCCAACGGAAACTCTGATCTATATGTATGCCCAAATGTTTAGCGCAGGGAGGTTTGGTAATGAACAAGCAACAGCAGTCAGGGGCAGGCACCGAACACGAGTGTGCTTTAACTTTGAAAATCGGCGGAGGCAGATTGGTCAGCTCACATTGCAAAGGGGATAAAATATGGAGTTTTATCAACATTCAGTGTCAGAAGATTATTAGACAGCCACCCCATTATAATTTTAAGATCATGTTCTGCATTTTGCTTCGTTTGGCACAAGTCGTCTCCATTCACAATTCAAGCTGTGTCAGCGTAAGTAAAGATTTTACAGTTTAAAGAGCATATCGCATAAATCATTTTTATAAATATAATAAATAGTGTGGGGCCCAGGATGATTCCTTGTGGAACGCCATGGTTAATAGCCTCTTCATTACTTACATGCACCCTTATTTTCACCACTTGTACACGATCTCAAAGATAGTCTGCAAAGATTTTTAAGGGGATACCACTAACTCCTACGCGTTCCAGCTTATTCAAAAGGATAGAGTCAGTGTCAAAAGCTTTTGCTAGGTCTAGGAACAATCCTGTGCATTCTGTTTTTTTTATTTTTTTCATTTCATTCAATTCATTTTTTATCTAAGTTCCGAATAGCATGTTCTGTTAGAGCCAATACTGCATCCTCCATAGATACATCAGTTCGGAAACCATATTGGTTCTCATATATTACTTTATTTGATTCAAGGTACCGTGTTAGACGCTTATTTAATATACTCTCCAATACCTTGGAAAGAGCTGTAAGGACTGATATTGGTCTATAGTTATTGACAGTGACTCTGTCACCCGACTTATAAACTGGGTGCACTACTGCTTTTTTAAAAGCCCTTACAAAAATACCCGTCGTGATAGACAGGTTACAGACATGGGTAATAAGAGGGCCCAAAGTTTGGCTACATGTTTTTAAAATACAGACTGCCCAGGATTCAGGCCCAGTGCGCAATCAGATTTCAAATTAATTATTATACTCTCAACCTCGTCTGTGTCAGTTTCAAGAATGACTATGGAGTTTAAGTTACTTCGATTGTTTTGAGGAATAAGGCTATTGGGAGCGGAATTATTACTCAATAATTTTCTGGCCATTTTCCTACCAATGCCAGCAAAGAAGTTGTTAACATTATTAACAGAGGCGTTAGGGTCATTAAGATTTATAAATTTGATGGGTAGGGTTGGTTTAGGCTTAAGATTCGCTACGAACCCTCGACGTTGAAGCGGAGGCGCAGTGGTTCCGCGATGCAATGGCGCAAATCTGCGACGCGTTCAAGCCGTGTCTGCACACAGCCCACAAGACGCCAGCTGTACTGGTGATCCGCCGACATCGCGTAGTTGCGCGTGAAGTGCGTGGAGGTTAGACGCCAGTACACCCAATACCGGAGGAGACGTCGTTGGGTTCCGGAAGAAGATGCCGCGCTGTATGGGGTGTACCACGTGGTGAAGGAGGCTCTGTGGCTGGCCATCGGCGAGTCGAAGACTCGGGCCAAGGAGGAGATGTTGGCGAGGCTAGTTGGAGATCCGTGGGGGCGCCCTTATCGTGCGGTCCGAAGTAAACTTCGTGCCTGGGCGCACCCACTCACTGAGAGTCTGCAGCCTCTGCTGCTGGATGAATTTGTCGCAAACCTCTTCCCTGCTAGAGACGATCATGTACCGCCACCGAAGGCTTTGCCCACAGCCGCAGAGTTGGATAATGAGGGGGTCGTTAGCGTCCCCGAGATGACACAGCCTCAGTGCAGTGGGAAGGGAACACCGGGGTGGTTTTTTAGTTAGTAAGAGTCTGACAGACCCCTCCGCCCACCCCAGGGCGGTGGACATTCATAAGGATAAGGATTTTCCAAACTGGAACAAAAAAAAGCCTTAAGATTCGCTACCTTATCGATTACATTCCAAGTTGACTTTGGACTGTTCTTCGCTTTCATGAATTAATCTCTCTCAGAATGCCGTTTTAACCTCCGTAGTAGGTCATTGCAATAATTGCGGTACCTTTTCTATGTAATCAGTATTATGTTTTCTGGGGAACTGTTGACTTGATCATGGAGATTATTACGAGTAATAATACATCTCAGAAGCCCTGGACCAGAGTGTGCTTTTGAATAATTATTGATAGGGTGTCAATAGAAAGAAAGAAAGAAAGAAAGAAGAAAGAAAATAAATTTAATAGGTAGCGGCGGGGGTAGGGGTTTTTTAATAGGTAGGTAAGTATCATGACCTACCACTATTTAAACGGAATACGTTACAGAGAACTAGACAAAGGAACATTTAAAAGTATGGGTGAAGAATTACCTGCGTTATTGAAATGGTATATACCAACGTTAAACACCATACTGCCTTCTACTTTAAAGGGTGAGTTGAATCATTATTTTGTGTTTTACTGAACTTGTGAAGTAACCTCAACTAATGGTACAACGCCTGCCGTTTACAAATATAAAGATAATTATCAATTTCTCGGCCGAATGCTCTACTGCTGGATATGGGACTCCCCCAAGCATTGCCACATTTGCATGATGGAGTGAAGGTCACGGGAATTGGGAGATTTGTTAGGAATTGACAAGAATAAATAATTTCTAACTGTCCGCAAAAAAATTACTTATTCCAAGTATTTACTTGAAAACAAATTGAAATACTTAAAATTGATTGTTACAGAACAGGCATCGTGGTTTTACCTCGCACTCAAGAAGAAAGACACAATTTTGACGCCACAGTACAGATACATGATTGATTTCTATGGTAAACATTTCACCAAAGCCGATGGAGAAAAGCTATTCGAAGCGCTGGAATCTTTTAATGATTATCCTACTGGTAACCATACTCCATAATATTAGAATAAGTTCGTAAACGTCAAAAACTATATTTTGTACAGACAAGGAAATTAATCGTTTAAAAAATTGACACACTAAGTCAATTTGCTGTTTTATAGCCATTTCATACAACTACTACATTTTTAATATGCGGACAATTTAAATTGGTAGTCAATTTACTGCTAAACATGAATTTCCTTAACTTTACACTTATCGGTGATGTCCAACAAAAACTACATTACGAATTATTTTTTATAGCCGATTATGTCAAAGCAAGGTTAACAATAATTATTATTGCCAAGTCATATCGAGGTATCGTGTTGCACAGTAACTGAGTTGTGGAGGTCAGATAGGCAGTTGCTCCATGTAAAATGCTAGTATTTAGCTGCTTCCCGTTAGTCTGAAAGCCGACCACTACATATAAAAAGGCTCGGCAGAATCTGCCTAACCTTTTTTTAACTATTATATATTGAAGTCGGCTTCTTGGTTCTTTGAAAATGTATTATTTTATACAGGCTGTCCCTGGAAGTATGGATCAAATCGAATAGGGGCGTGGCCAAGGTCATTTCTAAACTTTTGAACCTTGATAATGTCGGTGCAATTTTTTACGGTTCAAAAGATCCATGGGGGGTTTTGTATGGACTCCGTCCCCACCCTCCAACAGTCATAGGATACATGTCGATATGTATATAACTCAAGTGCCAAAACGATGTGATTTAAAAAAAAACAGCTATTTGGTTAGGCTAACCTAACCTTTTTTTTTTGTTCCGGGGTGGAAAATCCTCATGGATGTCCTCCGCCCTGGGGGCAGAGGGGTCTGTCAGACTCTTACTGACTAAAAATCACCCCGGTGTTCCTTCTCACACCTGCGCCGGGGGTCGCGGGATCGTACGATACTTCCGCAACCCCCAACTGGCCGCCCGCCTCTGTGGGCCCCGTCTGGTCAAGCGGGGGGAGTGAGGTGTTGAAAACGTGTTTATTGCTTCTGCCCAGAAATAAGGAGGACGGCCTGCTTGGCGCATCATACAACGTCCATCGCAACTAATGTCCTATTCTTTCTTTCAGCGATCCCATTCTGTTGGGGTGTATTTACCAACTTAAGCTAGCAAATTCATATTGCAGCGAGCATTTGCAAAATGGGCTCTATACTATTGAGGTGTACCAAGAAAGTGCACTCGACGACTTGTCAGATTATGGCATAAATGAAGCTGCGTGGCGTTTACGTGGCCATATCCAGTCACGTCATGTGAGATCAAGAGTGTACTATCGTTATAATATGTTGGTTAAAAATCACCACACGATGGAATACGATATCTTCCAACATTACTGCACTTGTTTGACGGGACGACGTACTGTATGCACTTTTGCAAACATAATATCGATAATATGGTATTTAGGATACGCTAGACACGAGGGTTTTACTGCTCCCGCAATGTTTTGTGAACGATGTTATAATAGATTAAAATGTATAACAATGTCACTAGATAATAAAATATAATAATAATATAACATATTGGTACAATAAATGTATAAAATGTGTAAACTTATTGTTATAACGGGCAATAAACTCCAATGATACTCATTTAAATCAAGATATTACAAAATCCTGGGTACATTATTCTTGTCTCTTCTATAAGAGAGAACAATGTAAAAAAAATAAGAATCAATTCAAAATATATAATTAAAAAGAGATGACCAATGTCTTCAGACGGCGCCCTTTCATGAACATGACTCGTGGATCAGCACCATCCAGCTCAACCATTTTGTAGGGATCCGAATGATCCAACACACGCGCCACCATCAGTGAGACATGTAAATGAACATGACATACTCTCAACTGTCACGTTTTCAAGTCAACATACATAATAATAACATAATAAACAGATCCATCGTACTCACATTTACAAAATTGAAACATGCTTCTAAATTATACAAAACTATAGTTTGTAATATATTTGAGAGATGAATAAAATGTTTACTACCAAAAAGAAAAGATAATCATTATTATCTATTGAAGTATTCAACAATTCATACTTGATTACAACGCTAGCTGTTTATAAATACTTCCAAGAAACATTATATATTATAAATAATAAGCAATATGCAATAGGGATATTACTCGACATGACGATAACCTACGACAAAGTGCAATTTAAAATATTATTAAATAAGCTGTATGGAATAGGAATACGTGGAAAACCCATGGCTGGTTCGCATCATATTTAAAAGATAGAGAGCAATTAGTTGAGATTGAATATTACAATCAAAAAACAAAAGAAGCACAGCTCATAAGATCTGACGTTAAATGAATACATGCTTTAATTCCCCATGGAAGTGTTATAGGCTGCCTCCTTTTCCTCATGTATATAAACGACTTCCCCAAAACCATAGACGGGCCATGTGTACTTTTTGCGGATGATATCTCGAATCCGACCGAATGCCAAACAAATGCTAATTTAAATGAAAAACTTACGACTATTCTTGGAAAAACTATAAACTATAACCTCGAAAAAAAAAATACCAAAACCAAATTAATAGCGTTTCACCCCCGGCAGAAAAAACAAATAAATATAGATCTTCATCAACAAAAATTAGAAAAAATTAAAAATTTCACTCTCCTAGGTTTAACAATAGACACACACATAAACTGGAAAACACATATACAGACAGCAAAATCTAAAATTTCAAAATTTTCTTACGCTCTCCGGGAAATAATAAAAAAGACTACAAACCTACAAACCGCACTAGTCACATACTACGCGTATGCCCACGCTTGGTTTAACTATGGCATCATCTTATGGTAAAATAGCAAAGACGCTCCCTCCCTATTTACCTTCCAAAAAAAGCTAATACGAATAACTGTCAATATAGAACCAATAGATAGTTGCAAGCCTTACTTCCAGAAACACAAGATTCTCACCTTAGTCAATATTTAAATTTTGGAATTATGTAAACTAGTCCGCAAATATCCAGATTCATACAATACACGGGAAGACATACAAACTAATTAAACGTTGCGCCATAAAAACAGACTAAATTTGCCCCCCTCCCACCTTAAATTACACTCATCCACTCCATATTCAATGTCAATAAAAATATATAATAAATTACCAGAAGACATAAAACAACAAAACAAAACCCGTATATTTTTAAATAAATTAAAACAATACATAATTTATAAAATCTATTACACAGTACAAGAATATCTAACGGATAAATTCAACAATAATACATAATTATAAATAACAGATAATATATATAAGTAAAATAACAAAAATAAATTATATTAAATACTTGATAATATTATACGAGTACTACACTAATATCAATGAACAATTTTTTAGGGAGTAAACAATTAAACATTATTTAAAATGTATAATAAAATAAATAATAAATGGATAGATAGATAGATATATGACGGGATGTTCGAGCGGCTGAGACTCCACGTGCCGCTGCTGATCCGTCATCTGTTGGTCCTTCATCATGGGCGTGTACGTGCAGGTGTTTGGAAAAGAATACTCGCAAAATAACGCACTTAATTTACTTTCAAATATCACAACGAGACTTAAGTATAAAATGTAATGATTACAATGATTAACACTGATTAAGTCTAATCACAATCATTGTTAAACTTGCATTTAGAGCCAATGGATTTGTGCGTGTGCATCGGGTGACGATCGCATCAAAAAGTGCTCGCCACTAGGCGTATGCTATGTGTAACTCTTTACGGAACCGACTCACTGATCCGGATCATTGAAGTGGTTCAAAAGATTGGTTCAGTAACAACGTTTCATTCGGATCATTTGGATCTGAAACATAATTTTGCTCTGTGCTCTTTCCACGCGACGCGTCGCTTGCGAGACGACTGAGCAGGGAGTGAGAGAGGCATACTGAGAAACTGACACACTGAGTTATATTGCTTATTATTTATAATATCTCTTCAGCATCTCTTCCAAACAATAATCTTTTAACTAGTGAGCTCAAGTGACTGTGGAGCAGGTCCAGCATTAAGCCAAGTATTTTTATGTACGATATAATCATCCAACTTATATTACGCTTGCATAACATGCATAATCAGCCTATAATGTTCCCACTGCTGGGACACAGGCCTCCTCTCTTTGAGAGGGAATGGGCTGTAATCTATGCGGGCCCAGTGCGGGTTGGTAGATATCACATGATTTCGAACTTTTGGTTCTAAGACATGATGACGATGTTTTCCTTCACCGTTTTGAGAGCAGTGGTGATGAAATTTTTTACACAAAGTAAAGCGCCTGCCTGGGTTCGAACCCACGACCTAAAAGTCGTAAGTCGGGGCCGATACCACTGGGCCACCACTGCTCTACATATCATAATACGCTTGTTTATCTAATATTCGTTCAATGCATGTTTTGAATTTCTTCTCCTTTAATTGAAGAATATCGAGTGGTATTTTATCATATCATTTTACACAGTACCCCATAAAAGAAATATGTAGTATAGACAATCTGAAACGTGTGTGAAATTTATTCCTATTTCTAGTGACTTTTTTTTTTTTGGGTGGGAAATCATCAAATGACCTCTCCCGCTCTGGGCGGAGCGGAAGGGCGTGTCAGACTCTTACTGACTAAAACCCAACCGTGTTCCTTCATTTGCCTGTGCGCCAGAGCCTCGGTAACTCTTTCGAACAATCCGCAACCCCGGCAGGCATTGGCCCTATCGGACCCCGACAATGATGCTGACATCTCTTTGAGGCGCGCGTGGAACACGACGCGCCGTTGACCCGGGCCTGGTCCTTACCGGACGGTGAACTGCCCATCGCTCGCCGTCCGCAAGCCCGCGCCTACGGTGGCCGGGAGTCGGCAATCGACTCCCGACGCCCAGGGTTTCTCACCCTGCGGCGACTAGGGGCGTGAGGGCGCAACGATTGCCTCTCCCTCACGCGCTCCGCCTCCTCCTTCGCGAGCATTACTGCTTCACAGAAGGAGGTGACGGCTTCCCATTCCGTCTCGCTCCGTACCATGGCCTGGACCAGGGCCGGTCGCGAGAGATTGCCGCCGCCGATCGCCGCCACGAGGACACGGCGGTGCGCCGCCCAAGCCGGGCAGACCTCCACCGTATGCTCCACCGTGTCCTCCGGTCGATCCACACAATGATAACACCCGGGCGTTTCCTCCCGCCTTATCCGAAACAGGAACCTCCCGAAACAGCCATGTCCGGTGAGGACCTGCGTCAGGCGGAAGGTGAGGACGCCGTGGCGCCTCTCAAGCCACTCCTCAAAGAGGGGACTTACCGCCGCAATTGTGGCGTGATTGTGTTGAATACGAGTATTTTAAATGGAGCGACCGCGTATCTGCCCTGCACAGCTCAGCTTCATTGGGTAACACAACGCTTTGGCAATACTTATTGTCGATCTTGCTTTGACGTTGTCTGCTTTTTTTTTTTGCGACATATAGTTTTTGTTGGACATCACCGTTGAATGTAAACTTAGGGGAATTCATGTTTAGCAAATTGACGTTTAATTGCCCTTTAGCTTAATCACTTTATTATTTTAGGGAAAAGAAATGCTGCAGAAGTGAGCGATTTGATGTTACAAGCGGTGTTGACTCCTTACTTAAGAGAAGATGGTACGATAAAACAAATAAGACTCATTCAGCATAATTCTACACAAAGTCTGAAAAGACTGAACTCCAAACCAAAATCTCGGGATCCTGCCGTTTTGCCGAAAAGATTTTGCCAAAATTTCACTACCCAAACAAATTTTTGCAACCTTTTTTTATACCAATGCAATGTTTGGAATTATTTTATTACGCACATTTTCATTTGGTCAAATATTTATTTGGTAGAATATTACCAAGGATAATGTCATTAAGGCATTTGGTCTTTAATCAAATGATTTATTACAGCAAACAATCTTTACACAATAAACGTTTGGTCAAATTATTTGTTATGACAAAAAATATAAAGGCAAAAATAAGATTTTTTGGGAATTATTAAAAAAATGCAATTTTATTTTAATTTATTCACTTATTCAATGGTATAATATGCAAGACTGGGATAGGATGCAAGATCGAGCGAAGCGAGCTCGGGACTCGGGGCACCCCGACTCAGACAGGCTAGATTAGAAGGGTTCGGGGAAGGGCTTCGTGGTAATTATTTTTAAACCACCCAGAAGTAGGAGCCCCGCGGGACGGGGCTCCGTCGACTACGCCTTAAAATAGAATAGGTAAATTAAATCTGACGATACTAAATATTTGGCTTATTTTATTTTGCGTAAAATATGTTATACCAACTGAAATATTTGCCTACATGAAAATTGGAAAAAGTACTAGTTGGTAAGCAAGTTATTGCAAGCACTTGCCAAATATTAAGTTAGCGTTACAATTATTTGTGAAAAGATTTTTTGCTAAGTAATAATTTGGCAAATGAAATTATGCGGAAAATTGTTTGGGAAGTGATAATTTGGCAATTTCTTTTCGATGAAACAAGGGAGACCCCAAAATCTCAAATTGAGCGGAAATAATTTCTGGGAAACGCTTCAACTGTAGCGCGCAAAGGTAACGCACGCAAAAGATTGCTGACGGGTGTCACGTTAGCACATAGGATCATTAACAACATGTTTTCAAGAAAAAAAACTAATATAAACGAGACTTTGCCCTCAATAGCCAGTCGGTCCCAACTTCCCACGTTGTATCGTAATGACGGAACGACTATATTGTGTCTTTCACACCCGTTATTCATGACTTAAATTATAACTGAATTGGTGAACAGAGACCATGTTATCGTTATCGCTTGAAAACCTTACTGACGCAGGACGCCAATCAGGTTGTGAGAAAACAGTTTAACTACTTACATATTTTATGATCAAGTACCCTAAATTTTAATTTTTTCTTTGCAACAGGTACTGTACACGAGACCACCGAGTCTGCTGTAATTGTAACCAAGTCCCCGGCACTGAGACGAAGACAAGTATAAACTATGAAAAAAATGTTAAATATATCTATTAAAACATATTCCTAATTTGTTAGACAAAATTAAACAACAGTATAAAAACTACAAGAAAAATAATAACAATCATCACTTGTCTCAGAAGCTTGATCAGAACTATCGTAGAAGCCGCGATGGACATCTGAACAAGACAAAGAACTCATATACCATCGCAAGAAGATTACAATCATTCTGAATACTTTCAAGATTCCGTAGAAAATGATAAGCTTCATAAGATAAGAGAAGCTTCCAGCTACAGCGATGAGGAAGAGCACTCGAGAAATAATTTGTACGATGCGTTAAGAGATGGCAATAAGACATTCTTGTCGTTTAGAAAGTCAGATCGAGATATAAATAACAAATAACCACTCAGGGCTTTACCTAGCAAAAGTGATGACGAATGGGTAGTAAAAAAACAATATTTATAAAGTTATTGAACAGAAAAAAAATCTGCTACACTACATACGAAAGATATACTCGAAGTTGTAAGAGAGGAAAATAATAAATTAGTCAACATACGTAAAAGTATAATCATATAACAATGATGTGGTCATTAATTTCACGATTATTATTACAAGCTTGTTGTTTTGTGGCCAATATGTTGGCAAGCAATGTAGGTACAAGTTCCTTTTGGCTTATCAATAATCCGCAACGATGACAATTATGCATTTATGTTGAAGAGAAGACCAAGCTTCAGATAGGGTGTGTACGAGTAAGCAATAAGGTATTACGTCTGTAAACTTGTTTTGATAACCAAATAAAATACAGGAGCGAACATTGTCAAAATAGATATAGGTACTGCTTGTTCTGTTTCCCGACATACACGCGTACGAAAGCCAGCGGGCAAGAACTGGTCATTCCTTAAAATATCTGTTATCGATTTAGATGACTCAACCCGGCGCAGTTATCTAGTTCGTTATTTCATCATAATTAAAATAGGCACTGAAATATATATTTTATGGATTTCAATTTATTTTATTGGTTGTAAGACTTACTTCAAAGGTTTGATATATTTTTCAATTGGCAATGTAAGTTAAAAATAAATGTTTGTTTCATGTATAAGTTTTGTTTTAGTTTTAAGCGTATCGGTAAGCCGAGGTAAGAAGTTTTGTATGATAGAAATGCACTAATAAAGCAAAGAGTCAAGCAGCCAGTACCTGTCCACCTGTTAAAAACCTCTTCTCATATGGAAAAAGCGTTAGCATTTTTAACCACAGTACCTACATGCGTGTTGGCGAACGATTTAAGAAAGTAGTCTAAGGGTAATGTTTTCTCTAGTTATCCACCCAGGTAAAAATACTGCCGTATATATAAAACATAATAAAATTATTTGTTAGATACCAGATTCAAGTGAAAGTTGTAATAGTTTCTTTTTAACCGACTTCAAAAAAGGAGCACATTTTTACCGTTTTTTTAAATATTTTAATGTGTGTTACCTCAGAACTATTTTCTAGGTGAACCGATTTGATTATTCTTTTTTTTATTTGAAAGCTGGTGCTTTTCATGTAGTCCCATAAAAAATCAAGATCTCACCAGTAGTTTTTGAGTATTTTTTTTTTTTGGCAGCTGGGCCGATGCCGACAATTCTGCCAGCGTCATGTAGTAACGGCAGCACAGCAACATGCGCCGTCGAACTTTGCACTTTGTGGTAGTTGTTAATTGATAGTTTTAGTAGCTGAAACGACAAGACAAGTTTTTTTAAACAACATGTTTTCTTTTTTTTAATATTTCTTAATAGATTAATTACTCGATTATAAAACGACACAGACATTCACAAAGTTATAATTATTATTTATTACACACCAGACTACATTTTTACATCATTGTCATTTAAAAAATTTGACAGGATTTGGATTAGTTTAGGCGAAAAGTTAGTCAAGAGGGAATGGAAGTTAGTAGGAAAGGTGATATTAATTTTGGGAAGCATATGGTACAAATCGAAAGATTGGGAATTTGAAGGACATGAAGAAAAGATATGATCCAGAGTACCATCGTCAAGACCGCATTCGCACAGTGAATTGTCACGAACACGAATCTTAGTTTTTGAGTTATTCTTAATAATGTGTTTTTTTTCCACTGATAACTTCCTGTCACTGTTATTATTTATGTGGGGTAGGTACCACAACCAAAAAGTGACAAATAAAAAGGATTTTTTCCAAAAAAAGAACAACCGACTTCCAACAAAAAAAACTACAATGTGAAAACAAACTTCGATTTCGGAAGTCGGATGCAAAAAACAAAAATACATAACCAGACACCGACTTCCGAAACTAAAGTTATTTTTCACTTTGTATCGTTTTTTTTTTGGAAGTCGGTTGTTTTTGTTTTTTGTAAAATAGTTTTACTTAATCAATTACTTAACCGTCAAGCCCATTGTACTTTCAGCTACAGGAAATAACAATGTGGCGTTAAAAGATCAGCTTGCAAGGTCATTAACACACGTTAGTGACATGTTGGTTGACATGGAAGACAAAATAGAACTGGAAAGGAAGGTACTTTCGCAATTTGATACAAATTTGAATGACGAAGAGCTACTGACTCATCCAGACTACGATGGCGTTACAGACATTTGGTGGACCACGGCCAATTCAACTGGAGATCACATGGACAGTGCAGGTGCAGTAATATTGACGAGGCTTCCGTTTTAATTTTATTAAATAGGTCACCTTGAGACTCAGTAAATCAAATCAAATCAAATATTTTAATTCACATAAACCAACATGGGCATTAATGACACGCCAGTAGCTAGGTGCACGGTTCCAACTGGTTGTTTCCTATGGAGAAGAGCCGGCAAGAAACTCTACGGTGACTAAGGGGCTTTTACAATGTTTCAAATTACAGTGTTGATAGATATGGGAGGACAGTGTAGGACTGTCAACAAGTAACAGGTACTCAACATAATATAAAAAGGTATACAAACCTACAGTCTACAAGTTAGGCCTACAACGTTCTCACATTCACAAAATATAGAAGAATCTATATAAAAATAAAAGCATATTTAAACCAAATGACATGAATTGCCATTACAACTGTAACAAATCTGAAATAAAATCCTGTCTAAAAAAAGCCATATGTAAAGAGTTGAAATAATAATTAGAGGTATATAATATAATATAATTTAATGAGAAGAAAGCATGTCAAAGAAGAAAGTAAAAAAAAACTTTTATTTTTTATAAACTTCTTAATTTGGGAGCAGTTAATAGACAGTTACATAGTGATGCCGTTAATGAGGTACTAGGGAAGCCACATATGCAGAAGGAATTATTGCCAAACTTCCTTGTCTTCAACGTAGTCTTTAATGTTATAATATGCATTTTTGAGGATACGTTTGATGTGGGTTTTGAACCTTCCATCGCTAAGTTCTGTAACTCACTTTGGCAACTTGTTATAAAAGCGGATACTGTTTATAAGAAATGAGTTGCTTGTTTTAGTTAATCTAAATTTGGGTATTACAATTTAATTTTTGCTACGTGTATTTATCTTATGGAAATCACTTCTTATTTTGAAAAGGCCTAAGTTTTTGCGAATATACAAAATACTTTCAAAGATACAAAGAGAAGGCAGAGTTAGTATATCAATTTCTTTGAATTTGTTTCTAAGAACTCGCGAGGACCCATTTTAAAGATCGCGCGGATTGCCCTCTTTTATAAAATGAAAATTGAATCTACGTCAGCTGCCGATCCCCATAGCAGAACGCCATAAGACATAATACTGTGGAAATAAGCAAAGTATACTACCTTAGCAGTGACTATATCAGTCAACTGCCATATTTTTCTTATTATGCAGCTGAACTTAATCTACCTGAAAGAGCTCTAATGTGCCCCACCCCATTGCAATTTTGAATCTAAAGTAATTCCTAGAAATACAGTTTCCGTAATTACATCTAGTTTCTTGCCATCAAGTTTTAAATTTAGACCCACTTGGGGTATATTTGGTAATGAAAACTTAAGACATTTAGTTTTGTTCGCATTAAGTAAAAGATTATTAGCTGCGAACCATTTCGAACGAACCGCCAGACTATCGTTCACATGTAAGACATCCGTATCTTTTCTAACTATTTTAAAAATAAGAGAAGTGTCATCAGCGAATAAAATTATACCCGATAAGTTAGCCATCATGTAAGGCAGGTCATTAATATAAACTAGAAATAGGAAAGGGCCAAGAATTGAACCTTGAGGTACGCCCATCTTAACTAAGGACCCCGAGGACGTCGCCCCGTTAACGTTTACTTTTATAGATAGTAAAGAACAAGATGAGTAGCTTGTCTACGAATTCCGTAGTGGTGTAATTTACAGATCAGTGTATTGTGGTCAACGCAGTCAAACGCTTTTGAGAGGTCACAGAAAATACCAATCGCATCCTGGGAATTCTCCCAGGATTCTAAAATGTGACTGATGAGTTTTACTCCCGCGTCAGTCGTCGACCTACCTTTTGCGAAACCAAACTGGCGACTATGTAAAATCCCATTTGAGTTAAAATGTGACAACATCTGGCTTAGCACGATTTTTGCAAAGATTTTACTCAATGCTGGTAGCACAGATATAGGTCTCTTTAGAGGGATCACCCTTACTACCTGATTTGAAAATTGGTACTACTTTACTATGTGTCATTAAATCAGGAAACGTACCGCTGCTGTCTAAACATTGATTAAATATAGTTAGGACAGGGGCAATTGTGTCATTGATATATCTACAAGAACCTTAACGGAAATCCCCCATAAGTCTTCATTGTTTTTTATGCTAAGACTTTTAGTTTTTAGTAAAAATCATTATACTAGGTTTCGACTCTCTTCGCGCATCAACTGTGCTCCGACATCCAGGCGTCTGTCGTGGTGGATATTTTATGCAAACACAAAGGAGATGCGCGGAGCACAGTTTGTGAGCCAACGTAGTGGTCTTTTATATTTCTTCCATTTTACCTTATTTTGTATCCATGTTAGATAAAATATGGAACTTTGAGCGAACCCTTCTATTAATTACTAAAAACCACAAATACAATACGAACCGTCGCATCATTTTATTTTAAAGTTTAATTCTTTAGTAATATGAATTGTACATTACTTACAGAAGTGACTGCAGCTACACCAGGAAAATATGGCAATGTTACGATTACGATTAAAACTACTCCCTCATTGTTTCCAAGACCACCACCACCAATTACTTATGCAACACTTCCAACAAACTGGATGTTACCAACCAGTGAGTGTCTAACACAATATAAGCGTTCCAAAATTCACTTTTAGGATTTGATGACCAATACCGTCGCTTGGCGCATGAGAAGTATATTTTGAGGAGCTCGTGTCAACTGCGTGGATCAAAAGATCTGTAAGATGACCTCTATGCTTGCCGTGGTCAGGCCATGTAGACCAGGGCTCAAGCCTTTGAAAATAGAATAAAGTGAAGAAAAAAAAATAGTAGCATGAAAAGGAAGAGAATGTAACAAAAATGAAAGGAAAAATAATTTACGGGCGATGTGAGATCGGGATATGGGGGAGTTGGTTTAAGGGTAAAAAACGATTTATCTCGATTTCCGACAAAACTACAAGTCTTATGCAAAATGTTAAATAGCAAAGTTGTAGGTAGTCAAAAGATCTACAACTTTTGAATTTACACTTTTTCACATAACCTCAAAATTTAAGTGAAAAATTCAAATAACCAAGTTTTTGGTTTTTTATTTTTCTTGTTCAAAAAAAAATATTTTCATGAAATTTGGTGAAAACTTACCTTTTTATGTCCCAAACACACTAATTGTTTTCATTAAAAAAAAAAAACACCTTATTTTGACTTAATAGCGAAAAAGCACCCTAATTTTCAATCGAAAATTCTCACGTCAAAATATCTGCTTTTTTAAAACAGTCAGTGTGCTTTTTGTTCGTTGAAATCTCTACTTTCTGATGGTATAAAAAAGTATACATTATTATGGTAAATATTCTCAAAAAACTTTACATTGATAAACAAAAAAAAATGCAAATCGAAATAACAACCAAATAAGTTACAATATTTTGAGAAAGTTGTAGAATCTTCTTTAAATTATATGCGTAGATGCCTATTTATTGCTATTTTAAGCTAACTTATATACCTGAGTGACCAACGGAAAAGTTTCAGATTCGAGTTTTTTTTCGTTTCTTTGCATTTTCAGCTCAGATCAGCCCGTAAATTATTTTTCCTTTCATTTTTGTTACATTCTCTTCCTTTTCCAATGGGTTTCATCCTACTACTATTTTTTGGTTTCATTATTTTTCGACACTGGTCTAATGGATGAGTGACCGGTTTCTTAAATTACCTATTACTAAGCCTACTCCCGCCGTCTGCCTGTCTGTCCGCCGGTCATTTATCTGGCATAGGGTAGGATATTTTTAACCAATTATACAGATAACATTTTCCCTGAATATGTTACTATGACCTCTATCATGGCAAATAATAAAAACATACAACATTTTTGGTGGTAGGAACCTTCAGTGCGCGATACCGGCACGGATTACTTAGTGTGGTTATTATTATGAAAGCTAAAACAAGTAAATATATAATTCCAACTTATTAAGTAAAAAGTAAATATTTTATCATGCCTTCTTAACACTGATGGACATTGTTTTCAACAGTTACGGTAAGTCCCTTCGTAGCAGATATGAAGCAAAATATGGCATTGAACCGCCGCGGTTATTTCACTACCTTCGTAGAACGATTCACGGAATTGATATATACAAAGAATGTATCTGACGCTTATCCTGTGGCGCATCATTTGGCGTTCTTATTAAACGAGTGAGTAATACTTTATTCTTGACCCTGTACCCTAATTGCGTAACACACTTTCAATCGCAATCCGAGGTTCTTGAAGGATATTTCAGACAAACACAGACAACACAGACGATTTGTTCATAGCAATTATTTGAATTAGATTGATTTGAATTACTTATTTGAACGATATATATCGGCGCAAATACAATAGTTCGTCTATAAGGATTAAATTATTAAGTTTATTAATTTGATTGTTTGAAATTAGTTCACAAATTGATTAATTACGATGTAAAAATACGTTAATTAACATGTTACTACTTCACTTATATAAAACTAACAAAATAATTGTAATTTACATAGTTCCATACTTAACGTAAAAATGTGCACGTGCGACGATTCCTCTAAATACGGCCGCACTGTAAGCGCTCGATTCGCCCCCGACGTAATTGTCCCCCCCCCCCCCCCGGCCCCTCCTCGACGAAGCGCCAGCCCGCACCGTAAGTAAGTTAGTAGCTTAAGGCACCACAGGACAGACCGGTTAAGTAGCCAGGACCTCAGAGGTCACAGCTACGAGTTGCCAATTAGGAAAAAAAAAAAAAAAACGCTCGATTCATTCTTGTTCGAGCCGCTGGACAGTGCGGACCTCTCTGGGACATCGTTACGCTGCCAGTTAAATTAAATAAACGAAGCTTGAAACAAGTCGTGAAGTTTTCTTTTGAAAATCGAAGTTGAGTGATCACTATGAAAATAACATTAACAAGTGTGACGTCAGCTATGCTGACGTCACACTTTTTAAAAACAATACGGAATTTCTTCCTCCGTCATATGTGATTTGAAAAATTCGTCTGTTTAGCGACGTAAATAAATAACGCAATAAACGTGGTTGAACTTTCAAAATGAAAGAAAATGCGATCAAGTGCCATTTTATGTGTGTTATGCAATTACCCTGATGTTCAGCCTTAGTGCAGATATTGCAATTCATAAGGGCGCGTGGCCTTTGTTTGTGATAGAGACGTACACTGCTACAAGGATCTTTTGGCACCCGAGTGACGTTGACAGGGCGCTGGGCGCTGTTGGTGAACATTTGTGCAAGTGTTTTGTGCAACGTATTGAAAAAACAAGATGGCGGCGTTAGTTCCGATTTCGACCACGCGCCAAAATATTCTTGTACGGCTATAAATATATCGTGCCAATGTGTGTGTGACAGTAGCTTGGGATACGGAAACATGTGCACAGTGTGAACTTGCTAGATACTGACTTGTCCATCAGGCCGCTTCCTAACCGAAAGCTATCGTCGTGCGACTACGCGATCGTCGCGCTCTTTTATATGAATACAAGCCCATGTGAGCAATACATGTGCCCGATGGGCACTTGTATTGTAAACTTGGTACAACATTTACCTTGATAAGTAAGTATTTATCAAGGTAAATGTTGTACCAAGTTTCAAGTTTCTGAACCGTTTTTTTTTTTAAACAAAATGTATTCCCTATTGTCATACCAACAGGGCCTGATTGTTGAGAAATCATTTAGTACCTACGTTTCCATAGTTTGACCCAAAGATTATTAATACCAACATTCGATTTAATCGAATCAAGCAATAAAATCATCCCCTAATAAACTTGAGTGGGTACCTACCCCTTTTCACCTAGGGTTGATTTTCGAATTACCCAAAAAAATATTATTACTCTTAATTTATGCCAAAATCATCAATACCAAGTTTCGTTCTTCTCCATAGGTACCTACTACGGTTTAGAATGGGCAACTAGCTTCATCTTTCTGACTGACTGACTGACCCCTTGACAATTCAACAGTGCCTGTAATTGGTTTATTTGAAATAAATGCTTTCGAGTTTGAGTTTGAGTTAAATTAAACGGACCTCGCGTTAAGATTCTTCCATACAAACTTTAAGATCCCCTAAACCCCCAACAGGGGGTGGTGTAGTTAACAAAAAACGAATAATATCAAACCTTATTACTTTTTAAACTTATTCATATGCGTACCATGCTCCAAGTGTTTCATACAAACGAAATCCCTCCTTTTCACCCCCTTAGGGACACAATTTCGAAATATCCTTCAAAATCAAAAATCAAAATCAAAATATTTTATTTCACATAAACCAACATGGGCACTTATGAAACGTCAGAAGCCAGGTGCACTTCCTTAGCTCACTTTCATTATACAAACCAGTCAATCGCCGTTGGAGATAATTATGTTAAGCGAGCGAAACATGCCAAGCAAGATATCGAAATCGAAAGAACCGTCAGATTTACTGCTTCCATGCCTAACCGAATGTCATCAGTGACGTTAACTAAGGCTGTAGCGGTGCTGTGACCAGGACAAAAACCGGATTGGAAAGGATTCAGCAGACTATTCTTACAAAGAAAAGCACTAAGCTAATTGTGGACAAGGCATTCAAGGACTTTTGAAAGAAAAGGCAAGATGGAGATAGGACGGTATTCTGAAAAGGAAGTAGGATTAGATTTTTTGGGTAAAGGAGTGATTTTAGCCTCTTTCCACATCGATGGAAAAACACCATAGGTTATAGAGTAGTTTAGGATATATATAGCATAGGATAGGAAGGATTTTGTCGAGGATAGGGAGTATCATTTTCCGACTTACGCAATCACTACCAACTGCGTTAGATGTGATTAAAATTACGCTCTTCTTAACATCACAATCAAAGAATTGACAAAAAATAAATGGGGGACGATCCGGAGTTGGAAGGTTTGAAAGATAGTTTATTGTAGCTGCCTTCATGGTCCTATTCCAGTGGGACGCAGATGAGAACTGTTGATTCAGTAGATCAATATCTAAATTTTTAGGAATCGATTCTTGGCGCGATTTTCCAACTCCCAAGGATTTAAGAAATTTCAAGACTTTAGCTGGATCACCGTTTTCAACTGAGGTGTGCATATGGTGGCATTGGGCATCTCTACACACCCTATTGCAGCGATTACGAGCATTCACAAGGATCTCCCGGTTCGACGGCGAGGGCCGACACTTAAATTTAGTTTTGGTTACAGCCTTTCTGTGCATGACACTTCCAATATCGTCTGTAAGCCATGGTGCCGGAAGATGTTTAATTTTTACAGCACGAATGGGAGTGTGGACATCGTACAGCTACACAATATTGTCTGTTAGCAGGTTGACTTTATCGTCAATTGACTCGACGCTGACTAAAGGAGACCAGTCAACGCTGTTAGCATCTCTTCGGAGATCATCTGTATTCATGCCACTAAAGTTACGCTGCAGGAGAATACTAGGTTTTGCCTTAGGTGGGCGAATTTTGTAGGAGAGTAATAAATAGGTCATGGTAAGAGAACATGTCAGCCGAGCATTGACCATACTTGCTAGTATGTTGAGGAGAGGAAACAATGAGAAGGTCCAAAAGTGAGGGATTACAGTTTAGAAAGTGGTGTGTGGCATTTAAAGGATGAATTGATAAATTAGACGACTGAACTAGTGATCGAAGAGAAGAAGAGCGGGAATCGATTTTCAATAAGCAAGTATTGAAATCGCCCATGATGATTGAATGACTGTAAGAGGGTGTAAGGTTTTCAAGGATTTTTTCAAAGGAGGAAAATAAATTTATACGTGACGAAGGGCTATAATAAACACCTAAAAGGACTTTCACGTGATTCAAGTTTACTTCCAAAAAGAGATGCTCGCCCGCGTGCTGTGGTGGAGGTTGTGCAGACATATCGACAATTGAAAAAGGAATATGTGGACGAAGGTATATGGCAACACTGCCACCACAACCACGTGCGCGATCATTTCTTATTAGTTGAAAACTCGGCAAGGAATAAGAAGTTGAAGGGAGACATGGCTTTAGCCAAGACTCTGAGACAAGGATAGCATAGACGTTCTTACAGTCTAGGTTAGCTAGCATGTCAGGGTAATGTGCCGGAATACTTTGGGCATTTATATGGACTACATTAAAATTCTTAGGTACATCAGAGAACTGAGATTCAAGCGTGTCAGCAAGGGATGGAAAACTAACAAAGCTGTCATTACTACAAGCCGACATAAAGCTTTCGCTGTCGCTGTCGTTATAGCTATCTGACATCGACACTAGACATATAATTATATATATATGAAAAAATTATAATAAACGTAAATATATAAAAAGAGCAATTAACTCAAATCATACATCATATATCAATCATAGTGACATACTGCTGAGTCCCTCTATGAAGTCATCTACGTAGAGGTTGAAGAGCCTGGGAGACGTCAGACCTCCTTGTCTCCCCCCGTACTTTGTATAACAAAAGCATCTGCAGCTTGGTATACTTATATATCACTTTATACATCACAGACGTCCATTTCATGGGGACAGTCATTAATAAAGGATATGCAGTATTTAGAGCGTACAACGAAACCCGAAACATGAGCATTGTGTTTTTGTGGGTGTGCGTGCGTACAACCTACATAATCCTGTTTCGTTTTGGATTGCTCACAGAGCACGAAATCATCGTGCCGCTAAGGCAGCAGCCACTCTGAGGCGTCTCCGTTCTCTGACGTGCATAGACATAAAAATTCACGGCCTCGGCCGATGCGACTTGCGACGGGACTTGCGTCAAGTGATACGCGCGCGGGTCTCTCCGCAAATCGCGTCTCGGTAACTCGCATCATGCTGCCGACAACTATTTTCATTTGGTTTTACCGCAGTTGCTGTCGCAAGACGCGTGTCGCTTGAACGTGTAGCTCGTGGCCACGGGCTTAGAAATAACTTTTCTATAGACTAAACTTGATGCAAACTCGCCGACTTTCAGTTGTTTTCGGTGCACACCAACGCAAAGGTCATGTTTCTTGTGCGGGATATACACTGTACCTACCTACATATAGTTGCACGGATTTTAAAAAGTCAATAATAATTATAATACACTCATCGAAAGTGTCTAGGGATCAAGCACGTTTTTGCTACTTACCATACTTAAATAAGTTTTTTTTTTTTTTTTTTTAAAGTTTCTCCTATGGATACTTTTTTAGTAAATTTCGGTCAAAAAATGAAAATCTTCTGTCAAGTCGTATTCCTATATAATCCTGCAACGGGTTTGAGGCCAAATCATTAAAATTTCTGCCATACTTCTGAGTGGAATCAATACAAAAGAACGTTATTATAACAATAAGACGCCAAGAACGACGAAGATGACGAAGGACGACACGAAACGACGACGACGACCACGACGGCGATGACGGATAACGTGAAAGACGTCATTTGAGCTGAGAAGAAATGATCAGAGAATGAAGCTGGTTCTCGGCAACTTGCTGTTGCAATCACTCTGGGCACTACGTAAAGTGTTATAAGTCGGCTTTGGACACGTTACCACATCACTGGCAGCGTGTCAGAGCGACATGAAGGACAAGCTCGCATCACGACATGCAGACATGATTGTTACATAAAAATTACTGCTCGACGAAATCGTACAATGACCGCGATGATGTTGGTTACGAGGCTTCATAGCTCTTCAGGGATGTTAATAAGCGATCAAATCATAAGAAATCACTAGCATGAAGTAAATCTCCGTTCCTGAAGGCCACTACGTGTACCACCTATTGAGCCCCGCAATCGCAGAGCCCGTTTACAATGGGCTCGTGAACACAGAAATTGGGCAGACGGGAAGTGGCGTTTTGTGTTTTTCTGGCGAATATCGCTTTAGTATTAGGCCAGATACGACGACAAGAACGTATAAAATCATGCCCTAAATACAGCGTGAAGTCCATAACAGTCATGATATGGGCAGGTATTTGGGTCGGCGGAAGAACCGAACTGATTTGGATCAGAGAAAATCGCAATGCAAAGTTTGACGCTAAATCGATTGTATTAGAAGTTGTCATTCCTTTGCGGACCCAACATGGTGCTTCATTTCCTCTTATGTATGATAATGCCTTCCACACACTGCCAGAGTCGTTGTAAACACACTTGCCGCAGCTAACATCAACGTCCTACCATGGCCTACTCATTCGCCAGACTCGAATCCCATTGAGCACGAATGGGATATGCTTCAAAAAAGAGCTTTGTTAAATATGAATACCAAACACACACCAGAAAATCTTTTTCGCCTGTTACAACGGACGTGCACGGCCATTCCGCAAATTGATTTGGATGAACTTACATAGACTATTGTGTTATACGCGTTAACGGCGGTCATATAGACTGCTGATAGCTTATTTTACGCAATACTCGTAATAGTAGATTTTTACACAAGGGACTAAAATTACCCATTCTAAACGAGGTAGTTTTATTCCCGAGCTTTAGCAAGGGAGTAATTGGAAACCGAGTTATAATGGGTTTTTAGCGCCGTGTGTTACACTCCACTTTTCACTACGATTGCGAGAAAATAAAATAATCCAATACAATATTAAATAGTTTATTAAAAATTAAATGTACAATTCTGGATATTTAACGAGATGTTTTTTCCCGGCAACTTAATATCAGTCCTCTTTGAGGATGAATGTTGAGTTGTATGTGGGGTAAACGTGGGAGATACACGTAGTTCCAGATTTTAGGGTCCCTCGTTCGAATGTTCTGAATAGAGAATCAGCCGAGTTGACTCATCTCTTGATGTCGATGGTCGTGGGCTAGTTGGGAGAATATTGATGCATTCTGTGATACGCTGGGTGATATCAAATTTGTTTTGAATGTAGTTCTCTATATAGCCTTCCGCCACTTGATCGAAACTCCATCCACCGCAAATAGGGGTATTTTACTTAAAAAGCCGGCCAAAATTATTTATTGGTATTTTAATAACTATCTAGTGTCTAAATGTAATTTCAACTCTTTAGAACATACTACAAATTACTTAGAAGTTTTTTAGGTGAAGATATTAAGACTTCTAAATTACTTCAGTCAAACATTCATAAGTAACTAATTTTATATGTTGTTAAAATAATACAAATAGTCAATTTATAAAAAGTATATTGTTAAAAATCTGATTCGCTATCCTCGTCATCATCTCCATCAACTTCATCATCATGTTCACGTGAAATCGTGGAAACTCCGTCGTCCTGTTTTAAAAACTCCAAGGCTTCAGTAGAAAAAGGTTTTCGATTGTTGCCAATTTTCATTCGACTACAACTTATGTAGACATCAGATGTCAAGAGCAATCGATTCATCACGTCTTCATTGCACTTTCTTCGCGAAAATTTTCGCGCAAAATTTTGCCGGTATAAGCGAAAATGTTTGTTGCGCGCCTCTGCTGCTTCCTCCGATAACTGCCCGATTGGAAGTAGAGCATGTTTAATAACTAAAGTGCCATGTGTCAAAATTTTATGAAGAGTGGGCGTCATTGGGTACCAGCTATACAAACTGACGTATAGTTCTGCTGTGGATTGCAGAAACGATGACAACTTTTCTGTGTCAATTTCAAACCCACTTGCCAGCACTTCCAAAATTACTTTAAGCCTCTTAATAAAGTCGAAGTCAATGCCTGTGATTTCGGCGGCAGTTTTAGGATCCGAAAAAAATCTTCTTGATGTGTTACCATCATTAGTATTTCCAAATCCTGCTTTTGGCACGTCAACGAGCAAGCCCACTCTATTCCGAAATGCCTCTTGAATGAGCTTTTTCTTCTCGTTGGCAATTTTTTTTTCCTCCTGGTTTAATCGCCATTTTTTTATTGGTAATTTATAGGAGAGATGCAAAATTGATTCAAAAAAACGTATTCTGGCATGGAGAATCGACAATCCGAATCTTAATGAATCCGGATCTATTGCACTTTCATCTACTGATTTTAACGAGTTGAAGTCTTTAGAAGTCTGTTTGCATATATAACACCTCATGGTTGACGATGTGTTGGTTGCAGCATTGCACACTTTACCATCTACCATTGTGGGTACCACAGTATGCTTCACTTTGATCAAACTGTTATTGGCTTCCACTTCAGTTTTGTTCAGTTTTTGAGCCTGGTTTTCTATGTATTTTATTTCTGTTCGTGTCAAGTCACTGTTTTCATGGATATATTGAATCCTTATTGGACGACAGAAACGTGAAGATGAAGGAACAGGATTCTGCCACCATACCCTTTTTATTTCATTTACATTGCTTATTAATCTCAGTGGTACCAATGAGCTAATAAAAATGTGGGCATCTGAATCTGCTTTGTTTTCAAACGTTTGTTTGAATTCTTGCGCTTTGGACCCGTCACTTGCAGATTAGCTCCATGTTTTGCATCTCACACTCACTTGCCGTCATTAAAACCTCTTCTAAATAGAGGCAAAGGCGTTGCGCAGTGTGATCTAGGAGATTCTGAAGACTCACTTCGGCCATGGTTTCAGAGATGAAAATATCTTTAGCATAGCATTTCTTTTTCTCTTTTTGGATTAGAGAATAACATGGGTAAATATGCTCTTGTCCAGTCCTGATTATGTTGTATTGCCTACGAGTGAGGTCAGCCTCAACGTATTTAGCCAAAGCGTCAGTTAAAGACAGCTTTTCATTTTTGGTACACTTTTCTGCCGAACTGATTATTTTACGGTACTTCGCAGCTCTTGTTGGAGTCACTGATGCATCTTTGATGAGCTTAGACAAATCGTTGTTGCCTGCAGCTCGTTCGCTCATTAATGCAGCATAAGTCAGCTTATCATGAGGTACTTCTGACCTTACAAGTTCCGTTTTACGTCTTTTGCTCCTTTCACTACATTCCTTGAATTCCTTTGACGGCCGACCGGTTTTCGGGACTCTCCAGGCAGGTAGCGTTATTGTGTCCTTTAGCCATTGTTCATTAGATTTCCGAAAGCGGTATTCTTTGTAGCTTGCTGATGTCCACTTAAGTTTGTAGTGATACTTAAATGATTTTAGACTATCGCGAAGTAATTGAATTTTATCTTCGGGACATTTAGTCATTTCGACAAGTTTTTTCTCAAGAAAGTTCAGTTTGTCATCGATTTTTCTGAGTTCACTTTGCTTAATTATGTTAAACATATCTTCCCTTGAGATATTAATTGATGATTCAACACTACAACCTGTGAACAAACCAAATCTAGTGTTAATATCAAAACGTTCAAAAATACATCATGTTTTTTTCTTTACTACCTTGTCATATCTTAAGGCTTTTTAAAGAACGGGCGGAAACTTGCGGAACATTTTTTTAAAAATAATTCATGTAGAAGGTTCATAGAATATGTCTACATAAGAATTTAAGCTTAACTCTGTTTAACTCATACCTAAATTAACATCGTAAACTAAAAATAAATACAAAATTGTCAGAAAAATTACCACGTCTTTGAAATATATTTTTCAAGTGAAAATAAATGATATTTTAGTCAGTAATACATTTAGACTATATTACATACCTTCATCAGAAGAATCCATAGTAGTTTTTTTGTTTTGCACTAAACACAACAGTTTGGCAATGCACAGAACAGTGATGATAAAATTGTATGCGCCGAGAAAATAACGAGTAACTAGTACAACAGGTAAATTCCGACTGAGGTGGACAGCGCGTGGCGTGCGGTAGAAGCGTAGTTAGTCCGATATCGTTTGGGTGGGAGAGTCCTATTGTCTTATAATAACAAAGGTAACGCTTATCATACATTTTGTAATTTGGACTTATGGCCGGTTTTTTAAGTAAAATACCCGTATGTGCACCGTGACGTTTTAGCGTTGTTATACTTGCTCCAGAATTCGCTAAGAGAGGGGCAGATGTTCTTCGGAAACAATAGCCAGTGTACTGTTCCCGATTAGGGAAATTTAGATAGGTGGCGATCCTTTTTGGCATGTTGCTTAATTTATTTTTGCCTATAACACTTGCCTTGTGCATTTTCCATTTTGATAGTTCATAAAAAATCTAGGCGTGCCACTCCACTCGGCCGTAAATCTTGGTAAGCTTTGATAATTTTTTGAAATTTTCCATTTACTTATAACGAATTTCCTTGCCTTATTTGTCTTTGTATTGGACAGATTTATGGCTTGAAGATGGGTATCAATTTTGATATCTTCCACTTTCATGTTAGCCAGTTCTAGCCTTCTGCGGGCACCGCTGATCCCAAAAATTAAAGCAACCTGTAAAACAAACAATACGTGTGTTAAAACTGTATTTTGGTTGCTACCTACCAATTTAGTGTAATGAAAATAATAGAAAAATGTTTAAAAAATGTAAGTAGGAACTAACTTTGTTGCCAAGTATTTTTCATTTGGAGCCTTATTTACGAAATTCGCGATATCTTTCCTCGTGAAAACTTTGAATTTATTGGCCTTGTAGCCGGTGGATAATTTATATTGACATTATGTCTTGTCTGTATAGTTGTTCGTAACATTCATTAGGTGCTTCAATGGGTTGAACGTTGATATTTTTTTAAAAGTCTATGAAAATACATACGTAAAAACTCCTTCCGTAAGCTAATCCACTCGTTTTTTATCCTCCACTTCATAAACTTTTCGTAAGTATTTATATAAATACTTCGTGACCTTCACGGCAACAGATTGAAAATTATTTATTTTCCTTTCTCTTACCTCTGCAAATTAGGGTGTCCATTCTCAGTAGCTGATGACATTTTCACCGTTGTAAAATAAATTATTACGGTCACCAATTTAATTTATAATTAGAGAAAAATTCTAAAGATTACGCGCTAATGCCTTTTTTTATTTCATCTGTAGCCGTAACACAATGCACGAATTGTTCTGAAGAGATCGCCGCTTTAAGTTCCTTTTTCAAAAATAAAATGTTCTTCTTTTTCATGAAACAGTAATAAGTCGAGTCTTTATTCATGATTATTCTACTTATGAATAAAGACTTTTTCGTTTTTGTAGGCTCGTTGGTAACAGACAATTTTTTTTTAAATATTACATTTTTCCCCTAGAGGAAAATATGTTATTTTAGCCCCGCTCTGATAAGCTACAATGACGAACTTTTGAGCAAGAGGAGTGATAAAACCTTTAAAAACTTTTATCTTTATTTTTTTATCACATTTTAATATCAGGATTAACTAAGGTGAAAAATCCAGCATAAGTAAAAATCGCAAAAAGTCTTTATTAATGCAAAAGCAGAGAGTACTTCGTCAATCAAAACCAAATGCATTAAGTTTACGCTATCTCACGTTGGACAGGTGAAAACGAATGTATTAATGAAGGGCGAAGAATTTAAACCTGAAGATAGCACAGTATTCTTGGGCTTAACTTTGGATGCTAAGCTTCAGTGGGGCCCACATATAGATAAATTGTCAAAAAAGCTAAGCTCCGCAGCATACGCTGTTAGAAAAATTCGTAATTTAACCGACACAGAGACAGCCCGTTTAGTGTACTTTAGCTATTTTCATAGTGTTATGTCGTACGGTATTCTGTTATGGGGAAATGCCGCCGACATTCAGACTATTTTTATTTTGCAGAAAAGAGCTGTTCGATCAATTTATAAATTAAGTCCGAGACAATCTCTCAGAGAGAAATTTAAGGAGATTAATGTAATGACTGTGCCTTCTCAATATATTTATGAAAATCTTTTATATGCACATAAAAATATAAAATTGTTTATAAAATACAGTGATATCCATAATATAAATACTAGGAATAAACACAAATTTGTTGTACCTACAACAAGGCTCAAAAAAATAGGCGGCTCGTTCAGGTGTCAATGTATTCGCTTTTATAATAAACTTCCAAGCCACGTTCAAGATCTAAGCCTTAGTAAATTCAAATCATTAATTAAACGTACTCGTAAGTTGTGCCAGAAAGCTTTTTATACCGTTATGGATTATATTGAGGACAAAAAGGCTTGGGATTGAGTTGCTCCAATTTTTGCATACTTTATGTTATTTTTTTTTGATTAATTTTTGTTTTTTATTTTACATAAATTTTGACATTTTGATAATTATTATATATACAATTTCATGACAATTTACTTTGTGAAGTATAGTATTATTATTTATTTATTGTGAATGTGAGGACTATGTAGGTAACTTTTATTTTTTATTTTTATTTTTCACTTTCTCAGGTAGTTTCAATGATAATCTGGCAGTTTGAGTGCTTTATGCGGCCTACCCAAATGTCCTTTCTTTGGTATTGTTCGTCGAGGGGTTGAGCTCCTTAAGTTCTGAGTTGAGCTCCACGATTAGTGACAAATGCGTGCACTGACTGGACAGGTCCACTCATTCTGTGTGGTTTTTCCTCAAAAGACCATTTCAGACATAAATCTACATGGTCTTCACATGATCTGACCAAGATTATGTCTGGACTTTAAAAGAGACTGTGACCTCTGAGTTTGTTTCGGCCTTTCTTCTCAGAGTAGTCAGATAGGAAACGCCGACCTCGTCTAGTTTTAAAAATATTATTGACGTGTAAAAGTGTTTGTATAAACCTACTTACAGAAATAAAATCATTTATCATTTAATCTTCACATACGAAAACATTTTATTTAATCAATCTAAATAGACATTTTTATTTCATTTCAATAAGGCAATAAAGTATTTTTTTTAAATACCTTGATCCCTAGACATTTTTGATGTGTGTAGTTAGGCACCATGAGCTGCCACTATTTTAACGTTATCTACAGACATGCAAACAACGGAACGTTGAATAGTTTGGGTGCAGATTTACTCGGCGGACTTGACGGGAAATTTGTTTGGTTTGAAAGCCTGTCGCCTCAACGAGTAAAGGGTAAGTTAGATAGTTACATTGTATCATAATCGGCAGTGGCAATATGAAATAATGTAAGAGACAAACCTCAAGTTTTCAGGAGAGCTAAAATAAGATTTTCTTTTACAAAACTGTTCGTAACTTTTAGTCTACAAGTTATACATATTTAAAAACTGTTTATGACAAAGTTTCTTAGATTTGTTTCTAATATAGCAAATATTAAATAAAGCCTATAGTTTCAATGATAGCACGTCCGTTACGTTAAAAAGTTATTAATAACGGTATCTTACGTTAACGAAATTTTCGGTGAAAACTAACAGTGTTGATTTATTGAACATTTGGGAAATGAAAAACTAGAATTTTTCAAACTAATAGTATATTATTGGTGTACTCTATATAGTACATTACTAATTACATTACATACACATTAATCATTCACATTAATGTCAATATTACCGTTAACATTAACATTTTTAACCGACTTCACAAAAAGGAGGAGGTTCTCAATTCGTCTGTACGTTTTTTTTTTATGTGTGTTAGCTCATAACTTTTTTCTGGGTGAACCAATTTGGATGTTTCTTTTTTTATTTGATAGGTGGTGCTTTACATGTAGTCCCATTTAAATTTGATCAAGGTCAGACCAGTAGTTTTTGAGTTATCCTTAATACTGCAAATTTTTTCCACTTAGTTTATATGGATGATGTGTTAATAATTTCCTGTCACTGTTATTTACACACCAAGTAGTGGTATACGAATTTGTGTGGGGTAGGTACCGCAACTAAAAGTGAAAAATAAAAACGTTTTTTACAAAAAAACAACCGACTTCCAAAAAAAACACTAAAAGACGTGAAAAATAACTTTAATTTCGGAAGTCGGTGGCCAAACACGAAAATACAAAACCAAAGGCACCGACTTCCTAAATTAAAGTTATTTTTCACGTCTTTTAGTGTTTTGTTTTGGAAGTCGGTTGTTTTTTTGTAAAAAAGTTTTTTCATTTACATTAATTACATTATTAATTTTGTTTGTTAACAACAAACAAAATTAATTGAATCTAATCATAATTATGACACTATGTCTAATGTCCAGTTAATAATGTTAATGTTGTGGTGCTGATCCATGCGTCATGTTCGTGAACGGGCGCCGTCAGTAGGGACTGGTCAACTCTTGGCTGCCACGGCTTATTTTAATTTTAATTTTTGAATTGTTTTTTTATCTTTTTTATTACGGATACTTTAAACGTGCACGTCTTTCTACATCGTTCTCACATTTTTAATTTGAACATGAATGATGTTAACAATTTGTTTTTTGTAACTATATATTGATTTAAAAGAGTGTCCATGGAGTTTCTTGCCCGTTCTTCTCCATAGGTACCTACTACGCTTTGGAATGGGCAACTAGCTTCATTTTTCTGACTGACTGACCCTTTGACAATTCAAAAGTGCCTGTAATTGGTTTATTTGAAATAAATGCTTTGAGTTTGAGTTTGAGTTTGAGTTTGTCTATACAATATAGATCAAAATTATTTGCAGACATAAAAGATGTAACAAGGGTAATATGTATGAAACCAATGAAATAGATCAAAACTTGTATTAATGCACATGAATCTTCTTTTATCGGGCTTTTCGAGCCACGAAGGGGTCTCCTTATGAAAAAGATGGTCACCCATCCACGGATCGACCGCGACAAGCGTAGTTTACCTTGTTGGATCGACCCATGCCGCGTTTACCTACTTATTATAATAAAACGCAAATTCATTGCTTAATAAGTGGCAATTTATACAATATCTACAGACGGTCTGGTTGCCTATAGGGATAGGTAGACTAACTACCAAAAACTCATCAGCAGTAAAAGTTTTGGGTCTCTATTAACACTCGAGGATTCATCTCCGTATCACTTAAATTTCTGCGGAGGACGGCATCGCAGACGCCCACCGTTTAATAGTGGTGACATGTTTTTGATTTATCAAACACGAAAGTAAAATTTTACCGTCGTACCTACTTTTTGTTGTGAAACCTACATATTTATTATTAACTACTTTTTTAATAATATAAAATTTAGCTTAAGAGTAATGGATCATTACAGCACGGTGTTAAAGTCGAAGTCAGTGTTTAGGTTAGCAAAGCGAATAATAACGTTTGGGGCTGGTTGACTTTAACTTTTTGCGAGTCAGGTTGACTAATACTGATACAATATATAATATAGAACAAGCCAGCATCTTCGTTATTTATGTCAAAAGAAGCTTTATCAAAAATCCAAACAAAAACCAAAATCAAATTATTTTATTTCACAATAACCTACATGGGCATTTATGTAACGTCAGAATCTAGGTGCACAGTTCCAATTGGTCATTTCCTATGGAGAAAAGCCGAAAAGAAACTGTTAGTCTTTTAAAAATAATTGGTTTTACAATATTCCTAAATTACAGTGTTAATAGGTATGGGAGGTTAAAACGGCGGTAAAAGCGTTTGTAAAAAACATACGTGTCGAAAGAATAACAAGAAATTAGTCTAAAAATAAGACTATGAGACTGTCAATTAATAATAAAGAAGTAGATATTTTTGATATAGATGTACTAACATTAGAATTGGTTACCTACTTATCCCTTCTTCGTTTTTCTTCGTTCACGTTCTAAAACGCAAATCCAGTAAATAACAAAGTAAGTAAGTAAGTAGTTAGTTTGTAAGTTTTTTTATTTTGGTAATACTAACACGCTATGGGCTTTCGATGTCTGATAGTAAACTTTTTTTTTTTTTTTGTAACTAGGTACGAACTGTAAAAGTTATAGATAGATGTTGTTTATTTTAAAAGGTCAATTGATTCAGTATTAAACAATGTCGTTGACGTATGCAAAACGATTCAGTGTTCGACGATTAACCTAACATTCTGTAGACTATGATAATTTAAGTCACAATGACAAATAACGTAAAGGTCATGCTATTTTTACCTGCTCAGAAAATACTAATGTATGGGACAAAACTAAAAAAATGCTAAAATTATGGAATAACTTAAGTGACATGTTGTTAAAATGTACTCGATTATGTTTACAGTAAAGCAAAATATTGTGAGGGAAGAGATATTATTGGTTTTTATACAAATATCAATTTGAAATTTCTTATACAACAAGTTTTTAATAGAAAATTTGTCTAGGCCTATGGAAAATATGTTATGTAAGTGACGTGTTATTTTTAGCTAACGAGATTTTAAATATACCAATAGATAGATCAAGAAAATCTGAGTCAAACGATATATAATCACTTATTTTCGACGAAATTTCCCTTACGTCATTTCATATTTCCACTATCGAATATTGAACTAGCAAAGTAAACTTACTCCACAGTGCTATGGCTTCCTGCCGCCTATGAATAAGATCTTACTATCAGCAGTTTATCAGCCGAATACTGCACTGCTAGACATAGGGCTCCGTCTTGCATTGCCATAGCTACCTACCGGTCCTGCAATGCATGCATCCATCAAGGTGGACTGACAACGCAGTGAAGTTCCTGGGACATAGATTTTTTATTATTTATCCTAAATGGGCCTGTCTTGACTTCGATCTCGCCCGATGGAAAGCAATGATTCAGGTCTACTATGGAACGAGCGTACCCATAATTTGCCAGATCTCTTGTCCAGTTATTTGCCGTGGTTTTATACCTACATGAAGCAAATAAATGTCAGATTTTGTCTGGAAAAGATGTTCCTAACATAATAGTGAGTCTAAGTAAATTCATATTAATATGGTTGGAATTACTACAGATCAGGCAGGAGTGCTACACATCACGTTCAAGGCCTTAGAAGAAACTATGTCTGATGACATCAAATCTCTTTTGAAATTCTATGATAATATGTTCACGAAAGAAGAGGGAGAACAACTATTCGAATCTCTGGAACCATTTTATGTGCATCCTGAAGGTAAACACGCTTAACGGCATTGCATTATTTAACGTCAAAGCAAGACAATACACAATACTATCACTATATATGTATTATAAAACGAAGTCGCCGTCCCCAGGCGTAGGTCTATCTGAACGCGCTAATCTCTGAAACTACCTGTCGGATTTGAAAACAACTTTAGATTTGATAGCCCAATTCTTGAGAAAGATTATAGGCTATTTAACATCACGCTACGACCCTTAGGGGCCGAACAAAAAGAAAGTCAGAGACCGGGCGGTCAATGCGCAGAGACGCGGTGGGTCGGTTGCTGAAATTTCACGCGGACGAAGTCGCGGGCAGAAGCTAGTTAGTTACTAAGATAGAATAACATGCTAAGTAGGTATTCGAAGAACCAAGTTTGGATATGAGTCAAACGTTCCACAGCTCTAAAATATGAACACTAAAGAAACGAATACTTTTATGTTTTATGTATGTATCATATTTATCATCAATTATACTTAAAAGGTTTTTAAGACCAATCTTACGGTTTACTACGGAGTTAAGGTACTATGGAGTGGGCGGTACAGTGAGCACATAACAAACAGCTCTGTATGTTAAACTTATAAAAAATAGTTTTAGTAATCATTTAGTAACGATATAGTGTTTCAGTGAATACATAATATGACATACAGTGCGCGTTATTGATGATTTTATGAAATATCCAGATAAACAGGAAAAACTGTTACAAAGTGATTGTGATTAAGTGTGTGTTTATTTGTCTAAATTTGTAATGACCTGTTTAACTAACTGACATATTTTAAATTGTTTTTTTTTAAGTAATATAATCTATTGGCATGTCACCTTATTATTGTAATTGCTTGTTAATGTTAATTTTGTACGCCATATATTGGTAAAACATAGTGCACATATTTTAGACAATATACTACCTGTAACCATACCTATGTTTAACAAAATAAATTATTGATTGATTGATTGATTGATTGAAAGTACCAGGAAAAATAACGAACTTAGAATTTGAAAAATACAGTACAAAACGATTGAATTACTTCTGAAACTGTATCATTCCACAACAAAGGAGGAAACATACAAAAATGTACATAATAAATACCAATTATATAATAATTTACAATTTAACACAAAATTTCAATATCAACTCGATTGATTGACTTTACTCAACGCCATCTATTAACAACATAAGGATAACAAACAAAAAATCGAAAACTTCTGGCTACTCCACACTAGAAGCCGTAACCAGTAGTCATTTAGAAGTAACTACATACCTTACGAGATGGCGCCTACTCCGCTTTGCTTAGAATGTCAATAAAAGGACCGATAAGTGAAAATCTAACTTGTTTGCTATGCAAGATTATTACACCAAAACAATGACCTTAGAACACAGAAAGTCTTAGAAATGCCAGACTTGCGTTTGCGAGTAGGTTGCAAATACCAAAGACAGGCAACACTGACACATCAATTGGCTCTACGAGGGACCCAGAATGTACCCAGTACTCAACCACACCAATCGAGAGAAACAATATTACCATGAGAAAAATAGTAATAAACCCAAATAACGACACGACTTGCTTTGACGACCTGCGTTTTATAGGAGATACTTTGCGAACTCAAGAAAATCTTGAAATGTTCAAAGATACACAAACCCAACTATCGATGCAGAGTTTAAGCGAATTAATAGTACCTAAAATTAACAGTCCCTCTCAAAGAGAGGAGGCCTGTGTCCCAGCAGTGGGAACATTATAGGCTGATTATGCAATAGTACCTACTATGTTCGAAAGAATATAATAAATCTATAATAGAAGAACCGCAAAATACAATACAAAACTGAAATCATAAAAGCCATCACCGAATTAAGACAAGATTTTGATCAGAAAACAAGGGATTTAACCATGCAAAATAACCAAAGAAAACATGAAATAGAAACACTCAACATCAAACTAGAAAACTTCGTATTGAAAATGAGAAACTAAAGAAAGAAATAAAGGAATTATCAACCAATGCATCCCAATCACCACACACTAAAAAAATTAAAAAATAAAACTGAAATAAATCATAAAAAATTGTACTATACGGTCTCATTGATTATTATAAAGAACCCCAAAGCGAAGTTTATAATAGATTCATAGAACTATTTCGAGATATTGTTAACGTAGAGCTATCCGGGTACATTGAAGACATGTATAGAGTGGGAAAAAAAAGCCTTAAAGGACAGGCCGCTGGTTATTGAGTTGCTCAGCAAAAGAATGAGTAAATACGTCGTGAACAGCAGCCAATGGCTCCAAGGAACTGGATTGTTTATTCTGAGTTTTTAAAAGTAAATGCACGGAAGGAGAGAGCACAACTGAGAGAAGAACTACTTAAGGCCAGGAAAAATAGCCTCCACGCAATTATAAGGAATAACAAATTATATATAGACGGAAAACTTACCAACATTAGAGAAAACCAAAGAAAAAGTCAACAAAAAAATTCGAGCTACCAGGGAAATGATATAACAACGATAAGCAGCATTGACCCACTTTGCCGCACACCCATAGCGGATGAAACTGGAAATTATACATTTCGTAAATAAAGTCGACGACGGCACACCATTTAAAATATTTTTCCAGAATATTCAAAGTATTTACAATAAACGGGATATTCTTGAAGTTTTCATTACTCAAAATTCTTCATCCAAAGTAATAGGTATCTCGGAAACCTAGCTTTTGCAGGAAAAGCTGGATAGTATTCATTGTTATGCCTTACTGCCGCAGCACTCAAACAGGTGGGGGAGTCTGTATCCTACTTCAAGATCAGACTGCATCCAGAGAAAAGACATAACAGACATGTCTATAGAAACGCGTTGTATACAAGAAAAATGCAAAAACTGACCCCAATAACTACCGCCCCATCGCTCTCCTGCCAACAGCATCAAAAATATTTCAAAAACCCATGTGCCAAGCAAAATACAATGTATTTAACGACTGTCAAAATGACTTAAAAAACCCGATCCACTATCCTGGCCGTATGTAAATACATTCAAGAAGCCCTCGATATTATCAACTCCAAAACATATGCAATAGGAGTACTGCTTGTTATCACAAAAGCTTACGACAAAATACAATTCAACATTTTACTAAACAAATTATATGGTATAGGGTTCCGTGGTAAATGTCATGAATGGTTCGTATCATATTAACAGCATAGAGAGCAGTCAGTGGAATTAGATTGTTTTTACCTAAAAAACTAACGAAATATAATTGTTCCGATCTGAAAACATGCCAATCACCGCTTCAATCCCACAGGGCATTGTTATAGGCTGCTTCCTATTCCTAGTATACATACACGACCTCCCGAAGCATATCAGAGAACCTCGTGTCCTGTTTGCGGATGATATATGCATTCTTGCCTCATACGAAACTAATATCAACCTAAAAGATAAACTCAATTCAATACTTGACGCTACAACTCACTGGATAACGGAACATAACCTTGAAATTAACTGTAACAAGACATAAATAATGACATACCACCCAGGACAAAAATAAACCTATAACAGTACACTTCAGATTTAAAATTATAAGTTAGAAGTAGTAAATAAATTCACCCTATTAGGCCTAGACATAGACACACACATATAAATTGGAAGTCGCATATCCAATAATTAAAAGCAAAATTATCAAAATGTTCATACGCGTTTCGGGAAATCAAAAAAACTACAAATATTAATACTGCGTTGGTAACATATTATGCATATAGGCCTATGCATACCTTAAATACGGTGTCATATTATGGAGTAATAGTACAGACGCACAGCTATTCACCCTACAAAAAAATCTTATTATACTTCTCGTAAATATTGAACACACAGATAGCCGTAAACCCCACTTCCAGGAATTGAAAATTTTAACCTAACCGTCCCTCTACATTTTTGAACTCTGGAAATTTGTACGTAGATACCCGGAATTCTACACAAAAGACAAGTCATACAAACCTCTTTAAGACATAAAATTAGATTAAACATACCTCCATCCCGATTAAAAATGCACTCCTCAAGTACCTATGTCATGTCGACAAAAATATATAATAAGTTACCAGAAAAATAAATAAATACAATATTTTTATTAATAAATTAAAACGTATTCTATTAAACAAGAGCTATTATAATAGAAATGAATACTTAAATGATAAACCTTAATTGCAATTAAGACATTCTTAATGTTTTTTTGTTTTTAGTTATATATTTAATTTATTTAATTAAACATACATGGCTACCTACTAAATATACAATATCTAAGTAAATTATAAAATGTTATCTTCTGAATCTGTAAAGTGTCTCTAGTTTTTATAAACGTAAAACTGATCTCTTTATTAACAACTAGCTGTACCTGGCCTGGCTTCCACAGGGAGGTCTAAGTATCTAACACCTACCCTACCTACCTGCCCTACCTACCTATCTTACCTACCCTACCTACCTACCTACCTACCCTACCTACCTTACATACCTACCTACCTACCCAACCCTACCTACCACCCTAACCTACCTACCACCCTAACCTACCTACCTACCTACCCTACCCTACCTTACCTACCCTAGCCTACCTAACCTACCTACATACCCTACCTACCCTACCCTACCAACCCTTGAAATAATTACCTAAATATAACTTTATCAAAATGTAAAAATAGTAAGTATTTTATGAAAATAGCTGACCAATTATGTTATTACTAGCTGCACCCCGCGGTTTCCCCGCAGCGCGCAGCGGTATGAAATATATTTTACGACCTCAGACCTCAGACCTACCAAATATACACATAAAAAATCATAAAAATCGGTCAAGCCGTTTAGGGAGAGTTCGATAACAAACACTGTGACACGAGATTTTTATATACAAAATTTATGTTATTGCTATGAACTTTATGTCCCAATTGAATTGCTCAGTTAATGTAAAAAAAGATAAAAAATTAGTTACTATGATTTAGATTTTTAACTTTAAGAAATATGTCAGTTATGAATCAAACAATACATTTTGCTGTGCCCAAACAGGGTCTACAACGGGTCTTAGCTCTAAGCCTTTTGTCTTTTGTTTTTTTGTTTATCTTGTTTTACGTTTTGGAACACAAATAAAAAAATAAAAATTAATGTCACTTGCACTAATTCCTATGTACCTATACGTATACAGGGTGACTGAGACATCGACGCACAATCTGTTACCATGGATTCAGTACATGATTCTAAACTCCCCTTTTTTTTTGGGTGGTAAATCATCCAATAACTTCTCCCGCTTTGAGCGGCGGAGCGGGAGGGCGTGTCACACTTCTACTGACTAAAACCCAACCATGTTCCTTCAGTTGCCTGTGTGCCAGGGCCACGGTAACTTATTCGAACTTTCCGCGACCCCGGCAGGCATCAGCCCTAGCTGTCCCGTCAATTACTACTGACATCTCTTTGAGGCGCACGTAGAACACAACGCGCCGTCGACCCGGGCCTGGTCCTTACCGGACGGCGAGCTACCCATTGCTCGCCGTCCGCAAGCCCGCGCCTACGGTGGCCGGGAATCGGCTATCGATGCCCGACGCCCTGGGCGTCTCCTCCGGCGACGACTAGGGGCGTGAGGGCGCAACGATTGCTTCGCCCTTACGCGTTCCGCCTTCTCCTTCATGAGCATTACTGTTTCTCAAGAGGAGGTGACGGCTTCCCATACAGTCTTGCTCCGTACAATGTCCTGGACCAGGGCCAGATGCGAGAGATCGCCGCCGCCAATCACCTCCGCGAGGACACGGAGGTGCTCCACCCAAGCCGGGCAGACCTCCACCGTATGCTCCACCGTGTCCTCCGGGTGATCCACACAATAGTAACACCCGGGCGTTTTCGCATCGATGTCCCTGCCACCCTGTACGAGTATACTGTGCAAGCTTGCACAACCGCAAATTTTCTCAAACTGAAGTTCCACAAGCAAGCATGTAGGGTACGTTAAAACTGCGTAACTGAATAATGCGCAAACGATTTACTCTTGTGTGGGTGCCACACATTGTTCCTTGCGCAAACTTTTGCACAAACTGTTTGCGCCCTGGCGCAAACAGTTTCTCCGGGCCGTTACACTCAGGTATTAAGAAAATCAGGTGATTACTTTTATGCCACCCTATATTAATTTAAAGCTTCCAATTTCGATTTTATATTCCCAGGAAACATATCTGTTCTATCAATGGGAGAAAGAATATTTGACGCGGCGATTGCTCCATACATTAAATCAGAAGGCAAAAGAAAACAAAAAAGACTCATTCAGCACATTCTTATGGCTGTGCATGACCTAGATCCGAATTTTCGAGCACAGACAATGTCATCGCTCGAGAACAGTGACGCCGATGCGAATCACTCAATGAAAGGTAATCTATCGCTTATTTCAATTCATCATCATCATCTACCTAGCCTATTTCCAACTACGTGATGGACGGCATTCAGCTAAACCGGACGCTGTAGAATAGCAGTACTTCACGTAAAAAGACCCGACCTACAAACCAGTTACTGGGTAAGACGAAAATAATACTGATTGTATAACAATACAGTGCAGTGCAGTGTAGTGTATAGTTTATGCAAAATAAACTGCTTATATACAATTATTACACAACTAACTATAATATTAACTCTAGATACTAAATTAAATGGCTAACTACACAAATAAATACAAAAACTAAAGGATACTTAGGCGTCAAAGTCCTCTACTGCATTGCTGTCATCCGGAAAAGTCCCCAGAAGACAGGCAGCTTTGCCACGTGGAATGGCAATGCTAATTCTTTGGCAAAAGAACGAGCCAGTCCTCTGGTCATATGAAGCATCGACCTGTCAGCGAGAAATTTCCTTAATAAGGAGACAAACAGTCGGACCCCATGACTGCTCCACGGCTCAAAACCGTAGTTATCCATAAGGTTACAGTTGCCGCTTGAGGCTCTGAGCAGCCGCAGCAGCAACGCTATCATAGCCCGCCGTACTTGGAACATGAGATGGCGTAAGGGTGTCGACACAGGTTGCATCCCACAACAGAGGCCTACCTATATACCTTGCAAGGCAACAACGTCATGCTGTCTGGTCTCTTCCCATCATCACGTACCAAGCGGTCACTAATACCGCTGGTACGCACGTGACAATGGCTCGACGAATAATATCGTTGATGCTGGCGTGCCGTGCTATCCGACCTTGTTACGCTCCTTCAGCAGGAGCCCAGGAGCAGAAACTTTTTTATGACTGTACACGACGTAGTTTCTTTTTTTTGCAGATCATAATCAACCAGCCTATCCAGAGAGAAGAAGTATGAACTACAAAAAAATAGTTAAGCATTTTCTAATAAAGCATCCTAAATTATTTAGAAAAATAAAACGACAATATAAACATGACAAGAAAAATGAACATCATCGCTTCTCTCATACACGAAAACGTCATCATTACTATCGTAAAAGCCGTGGTGAACATCAAAGACGTGAACGTTTGTACGACCGTAAGCAAACAAGACAAAGGGTTTATACGGAAAATAGCTATGAACCAGAAAATGAGCAAGTTAAGACAGATTCTACCGAAAGTGGTGCATATGATCGTGAAAATTCTGAAGCTCATCAACAAAAAATCATACAAAAAGTACAACGTACACAACAAAATAAAATACGTCTTGATAAACTAGCACAACATACTCAAAAGCAATGGAATCTTCTCAAACGAACAAGATTAACTACTAAACCTTACCAGGATGATCTACAATACTTAAAGCAACTTGCAATTCGTTTCTTAAGAAATAAGCAACAAAGGCAAAACTTCTATAGAAACAGAAGATTCAATATTCCATCTTCGGAAGAAAAAATGTGCAATCATTCTCAAAATTTTGAAGATTCTATAGAAAATGATAAGCTTCATAAGATAAGAGAAGCTTCCAGCTATAGCGATGAAGAAGACCATTTGAGAAATAATTTGTACGATGCATTAAGACATGGTAATAGGACATTCGTGTCGTTTAGAAAGTCAGGTGGTGATATAAATAACAAACAAACACTCAGGACTTTATCTAGCGAAACTGATGAAGAATGGGTATTAAAAAATAATATCTACAAAGTTTTTGAACAGGAAAAGAAATAATTGCTTTAGATATGAGAGATAATATGCCTGAAGTAAAAAGGGGGGCTAAAAATAAATTAGTGCAGACATGAAGGAATTTATAGTATTATGGTAATGGCATCAGTGTGTGCAACCACGAGTATCAATCAAGGCAACAAATCACCACTGACGACAATTTAACGAGAAATAAGGATTTTAAAAGTTATTAGATTTTAACTTTTCCTTTGAACACAGGATTAACAGACAGCCCCATATTTAGGCCCACTGTCTACGGACGCGTAGGTTCATTATGGCGTCTTGGTCATTATACGCTTGGCGGACGCCTGTTTGCAGCTGAATACGCGTCCGTGAAGCTATGGCCATATAGCCAGTAGGCCTAACTAGCTGTATTTCAATCATGTGTGGTCACAGGTAAAGTTGAAATTGAATTACTTTTAGAATCTATATGATTACAAAGAAAGGAAGTAAGAAAATCAATAGTCGTCAGTATATAATTTCTTTGATAAACTTATAAATGAGACGGTAATGATTACATACAATCTTGGGCCTAAAGTAACGAGATGAAAATGGTGTAAATTAATATATTCAAACTTACCTGCAGTCCCTCGTTGAAAATTTTATAAATTCTGACTATTTAAGAGCTGAGTTATTAGAGGTTTCGTAAAAGTATGGTTAGTTATATTTAACTAACAACAGCGGGGTAATTGCGTAACACACTAACAGTAGGAATGGCTCTCATTATGACAGTTCAATAACATTCATTGCAATATTAACGTTGTTGAGCAGACAAATTTTTAAAACATAATAAAGCAATGGATTAGCAATAGGCTTCAAAATAATTCAGATTGTGATTGATAGCGTGGTACGCAATTAGGGTGGTGATTCCTGAACAGCAAAAGATATTCTTTATTATATTAGTGGAGAATGTTTGAAAAGTCATATGAATGAACGTCAATGAATTGGAAGTCTTATGTAGGTACGTGATACATGTAGCATGTATGGAGTTATGGAAGGAACGTCTAGAATAAAAATTTGGCCTAGTGTATTGCAGTGACTAGTTGCTATCTCACAAGTCACACAGCGATCTATAGTTTCAACAATATCCAATCCACAAACGGAGGTAAAATCCAAAATAACAATTCCAAGTCAAACGTGTAAGCGAACTTCGGTGTCCAGTGTAAAAACAAGGGTCGCACAAGGTAGGTAGGGTAAGAATCCATTAAAATACCTGTCAGGAACGAAGTTCCTTACGCTTTTTCTTCAACTCCGAATGTAATTCGATATGGAGATGTAAATAGTATGATTAAAATTTTGAATTTTTTTGCAGCCGACTCTTGGATTTTCATTTTGAACTCACTATCGGCTTTAGCACCCTCAAAAATAATAATAACGACACCAATGATGATTAATTTGACAAATTTTGCAGCTGCCATCTTGGATTTCATTTTGACCTCACTATTGGCTGCAGCACCCTCGAAAGCCATGAAAACTATCTCTCTCTCCCTCTGTCTCTTTCTATTTAAGATTCTATTATAATATATAATAAACAGTCACACGGAGGGGACATAACGCGCGCGCGGTAATTCAAACTAACCTAACCATTTTTTTTTTGGTAACGGTTTTGAAATCCTCACGGATGTCCTCCGCCCAAGGGTGGGTGGAGGGGTCTGTCAGACTCCTACTGACTAAAACCACCCCGTTTTCCCTCGCACACTTGCACCGGGGACTACGGGGGCACTTAAGCACTCTTCAACGCAGCCCCCGACTGGTGTCAGGCCCCCCCCAGCGGGCTCCGTATGGTGAAGCGGAGAGAGTGAGGTGTTTGACTCCCCCCGCGACGTCTAAGAGGTGCACGCGTGGTACATTACGCGCCGCTACCTAGGGTCTTATACGATAGGGGGCGGCGGACGTCCCCGAGTCCGCCGTCCCTGAACCCATTTAGGAGGTTCGGATGAAAGCATTATCTGCCCTCTGCCGACGCCCGGTGCACCTGCTGCGGGCCGGGACAGCACTCGACATCTCCCTCTACCTTTCCGCGGCCCCCTTCTGCGACAAGAAATTTTCGCGGAAGGAGATCACCGCGTCCCACGACGCTGCTCCGCCAACCATAGAATGAATCACAGCTGGCAGCGACAGGTCGCTTCCCACCTCCGAAACGATGTCACGGCGTGGCTCCTCCCAAGCTGCACACTCTGCAAGCTTATAACACGCTGTGTCCTCCCGGCATCCCGGCAAAATTTAACCTAACCTAACCAAACATCACAAATTCATAAATAACCAATTTAACTCAATGACTACACGATATTCAGCCATCTGGTTAAACGTTGGGCTCAATAACTTGGCTAGTTGTCCATCAGCTACTTAATTGTATGCCATGATTTAAAGAACAGCCTAGGCGTCCAATTAACTGACTAATTTAACCAGATGGCTGCGGCATTCAAACATCGAGAGGTTATTTTAAATAAAATGCAACGCATAATCGAGTTAATATAATTTATTTTAATTTAAAATATTTAGTTATCAAACATGAAGGCAAATAAAATTTTATTGGTCATCATTAAAAGAAATCATAAAAGTATAAGGGTTGAGTAGATATGCTTCGCAAATATTTTTGTCTTTAAATGATTCCAAAATATCTGGATTTAAGTACTCATTAATCACAGACGCACAGCTCATGTCATTAGTCGCGTGAGCCAGTGGTGCAGTTAGCTGGTGTACGGCAACCGGTCGCTTCGAGTGGCGCTGCAGCTCTTGCGCGAGTGACGCCACGTGTGCAGACGCGGCGTGCAGCAACACCAACTGAGAGCGCAGCGCACGCGTCGGTGCCACATAGCCGCGAGCGCGCTCGATACGCGCCAGAGCGGCCTCTATGAGCGCGCGTGAGTACTGCGCTGAGTGCGGCACTCGACCTAACAAAGTCCGCACACACGCGTCCACTTTCTGTTGCCACGAATCTCCGTCTTTAAGTGCTCCCTCCATGTCCAAAACGTCGTCACCCACCATCAACTTAAACATATGCCTGACCACTCCATTTTGCAGTTGCTCTTTTGTCTTATATTCTGCGATATTTTGTTCAATCACAGTTTGAATCTCACTCGGTGCACATCCTAGGCAATATACAGTACCGGTTAAACCTAAAAAATATTAATAAACGTCATAAGTTTTGTTCATTAGGTACTTCAATATTTAAAAAAATACGGTTGTAAACTAATATTTCTTACCACGATCCTCAAGGATAGCTGCCATTTCTAAGGCCACCAAAACGCCTGTTTCATAACCCAATAAGAAGAAAGTATTTTTCAATCCTGTCTTGTTCAGCAGCACCTTAAAATAAATGAGAAAGTAAGGTTAGGTAAAGTTGTAGTTGATACATATTTCATTTTCATAACTGATTATTTTTAAATTTGTGAGCTTATACATCAACGTATCTCTGTGCAGTCTCCCGCTCGGTCTCCGTCGGACGGTCGAGTCCTGGCTGCAGTACCAGCGCTGGCAGCTTGAGGCGCTCGCACAGCACGCGGAACCTTGCGTGATGACCCTCCATACCCGGCACTATGCACAAATATGTTAAGCTTGCGTCAAATTCGTCTTCACGCTGAAATATTTCAAAAAGTATTAGAACACGATGAATCGAGTTTATGATATGATATGACCAGACGAATGCCTAAGATGATGACATATAGAGATGTATGGAAGAAGAAAGCCATGCTGGTTCGACTACAAATTAATTGAGGTGATGCATCTAATAGATTCTAATCTAACCTGTTTACTTCAAATCATTAAAGCGATTTAAATAATGCTCAATATATGCAAAATATAATTAGTATTATATTTACCAATACGCCGCCGCTAGTGATTGTAGGCATGCATACTATTTCTGAAGTCGCAAGTAGTTCGTCCGTGTCCACGTAAGATATGAATGTCGCCAAGCCCTTAACATCTTTAAAGGCGTTTTCTGTTTTATCCAAATTCAGTATTCTGGTGGTCAAATAAAACCGTTAATTCTATAATTTCGTCAACATTATTAAAGTATACCACATTTTATTTTGTAAAAGAACTTACGTTTCAACTGTTAGCTGTAGTATCTCGTGTTCGGAGAATTCAACATTATGGCTAATTCGCAAATAACTAGCAACCAGTAGTAGTTTATCATCTTGAATTCCGAGTTCTTCTAAAGTAGTTGTTTTTGGGGTGTTCTTTTTCAAATTTATACCTGGAAAAAAAACTTATTTATATATAGTACAAACTAAGCTTACAGTATGCGAGCACCAAATCGCTTGCTAAATGAAAGAGAAAGAAAAAGTTACATAAAAGAACTTCAATGTATGCTGTTATTGTTTTTTATCTATAATGTTAGTTTTCTCTTTAGACTTAGATTACACCACTAACCGGCCAATTCCGCAAGTTCTTTCAACAGACTAGGTTGTTGTCTATGAGTTTTTTGTGCAACCACCAAGGTGTCTACACCGCAAAGTGCGCGTTCCACGGCATCCACTGCATCACTAGCATTCGACTCCTGAATGGAAATTAATGTAGTTATTGTTGTTGTTTATTAAGTTGATTCGTTGTCGGGCGTCCATCAACGAATTACGATGATCTACTCAAATAAAAAGTAAAAGGTATCCAAGATTAAATTGAAATGTCACTGATCTTTATAAAGCATTTGAATAGGTCTGGACACACTGGACACACTTCCTAGCAAATTCAGCTTAAATCATTTGTCGTCATTTGATCTTATTACAATGGAAGAATACAATGTGTGGAAATAATGTAACAGGTATTGTACTGGTTCAATTTCACGGTGAGGTGCACCGCAAGGCTCTGTTTCAGGGCCGTTTTTGTTTATCATTCTCAAATAATGACCCTTGAATCTAAAATATTTCTGTGATGAAGTTTTACTTGCAAAGCTTACAAAACTTCACGGATTTTCAAACTCGCTGAAGACTTTTTGATAATCTACTATACTACTACTTACATTTTTCAGCTGAGATAGAGTTATCAATTTAGCTGGTAATTTATTTTGAACACGTGAAATACACATTGGTTTTCCAAGCATAGTCTCACCAACATTTATCACCGCAAAATATCTGAAATATGTAATGAAAGAATATAAAAGATTAAATGGATGAAGATTTACTAACAAAAGTTTGTTATTGTTTTTTATTTTTCAAAGAAATAAACAAAAAGAGCTGTAGTGTTACCTTAAATCTGGGCACAATCTTCTCGAAACTGCATCCAGGTGAGCAAAGAATGTTTCTTGAACCATTTGACCATCATTAGTAGTGGTACATATACTTTGGATTGAACCCAATTTAGTAGCATCCTTAAGTAGCTCGACTACATCAGTTTCATTATTTAAATTCTGAGACGATATTTGGATTTGCACGCCGATCTTTTGCCAATTCCTGAATAACGGAAAAGTATTTTTTGTGAGGCTAGGTTAAAATATAACATCATCATCATCATCGTGGTCATTTAGATTATTGACATCAGCAGAATTGATTTTTGATTATTGACATTAGCTGATTTTAGCCGTTTGCTTACCGTAATTTAAATTGGAACTTTGCTGTCATATGTGTTTTACTATGAATGTGTAGTTTCCTTGCACCTCGAGCAACTAATTTGTCGATCATCTGGAGTCCAAATTTTTCTTCATTCAATACTACAACTTGGCTGTGTTTAGGATTGCAAGAGATTCTGTAACCAAATAATAATATTGTGAATTTCTATACACTAGGATGGCCACCATAACCAAAAGGAATACGCTACACCGCAATTTGTAATGTGGCCTAATAAAACGAAACAGTCAAAGCTAAATCTCGTTCCTATAAAATTGCAAAACAGAGAAAGGGTCTCTCTTCACCTGGGTTTCCCTTGTGTCGGATGTTCCTGCATGTTCAGCAGCACCTTCCCACGGTGCCTGCTGGCCGCGAGCAGTCGGAAGGCACGCGTGGCATCGTGCGGCCCATACGACACGCGCGACAGAGGCCGCACGTAGCCGCGACTAATACCCTCGCTCAACATCGTCTGCAAGGCCTGAGGATTAAAGCAAATGTTCCAATGAGATCCATGATCTATTATAAAAACATGGACATCATAATAGCCAGATTGCTTTTTAAAATGGTCAACCTACTAGTAGCACATGTTTCCGTGTCTGAGTAGCTGACAGACAATACACAGCCTATATGTATACCTATAACCCTAGTTCTAAACCAACCTTAGATCAATAATATCAAGAAATAATGTTGCGAATCAACAGATTTATTTGCTCAGCTCGTGAAAGAACTTCACCGAACCCTTGTATTGTGTATCTCTTGTATTACTCTTGGTCTGATTTATTTTAGGATAAGCATGACGCTGTCTATCTCTTCAAAGAATAGACAAGGCTATTCGCATACAAAGTGACATTTCGATTTTCCATTTTTGACATCGCACCGTAAAAATCCTTCTAAAATTTGTCAATTTGTCTTTCGTTTCTACCGATCGTTGTCTAGGTCCTTTTTAATGTAGACTATTTCAGAAGACAGTTGTCTAAGGTAGTGAAGACAATTTGATTTTTAATCGCCATGATAAAGACGGTATAAAACTTTTTACTCGTCGGCCACAAAGTATAAAAATGTAATGGAAAAATGGAATTTTTCACTTTTGTCTATTCTTCCGTCGACAAGACAATGCTCGTGCTAAGCCTGCTGATTATGTAATTAGTATTTTATAGTTTAGACTGGTTTGCTTGACATACTTACTTTCATTTCCTCGGGAGATTCAAATATCGTTGAGAAATCGACAGTAGCATAAGCCCTTTCTCTAGTGAGGTTGTACAATCCATAAGAAAAATCTTCATCTTGATTGTGAAGTTGAGAAACATCAAAAACTGTGCCCAGGTAACCAGTACAGAGAAGTATAGTCTGAAATAAGAAACAAGCCAGTGTAACTACTAACTTTTAATAATAAGTCATTACTTACAACTAAAAATTTATAAAGTAAGATACACACTTTCTTCAAGTTGCCTTTGGCTGAACTTATAACAACGTTACAACCCTCCCCTTTTCTGGCATTAAGAATCATATCTAGGAAACTTTGATCCCGAGAATTGCCAATATGATCAGCTGAAAACATAAAAAATATTTATTCAGAATAAACAAGACAAAATAATAAGTAGGTGCTTATGTATAAATATTCAAACATCACTTGTAGGTATACCTTTCAAATCTGGGAACAATTTAAGTAAGAAACGTTTTTTCCGCATGTCACTAACAGTTGTGTATACTTCACAGCCGTGAGCAAGGACTATTGATAACACAGCTTGGCCCAAAGCTCCCGCCCCTCCATGGACAAACACAGAGACATCAGACTTCAGCTTCTTGCCATATTTGATTCCCTAAAACAAATCAGAATTTTTAATGTTAGATCTTAGGGTTCCGTACCCAAAGGGTGCCAACGGAACCCTATTACTAAGCCTCCGCTGTCCGTCCATCTGTCTGGTCTGTCAGCGGGCTGTATCATGATCCGTAATAGGGAGGCAGTTGAAATTCTCACAGAGTGTGTAGTTCTATTGCCGCTTTATCAAAAAATAATTAAAATAAAATAAAAAATTAGAAATTAAAGGGGGTCGCAATACAAGAAACGTGTTTTTTGCCTTGTGGTACGGAACCCTTCGTGTGCGAGTCCAACCCGCACTTGGCCGGTTTTTTTTTACTATAAAGCCTGCTCTTGATCTCGATTTCGCTAGATGGGAAGCGATGGATGAAGTTTACGATAGAACTAGCGAACACAGAAGATGCCTGTTCATTCTTGCTTTGAATGCTGGCAGATCATAAGTAGTAATCGTTAGGAACATATACACTGGTAGAGGGTTAGAGGGATATACACTTTGACTGTGCTGAGAGAAATTATATATCATGCGTGGAGGAGAAGCGCTGCTCTTGCCGAAATATCACACAAATATTGAAGGTACCTTGCAGTACGTCCTACCAGACGTCTGGTAAGATAAGAGACATGGTGGGATCAGTTTAACACTAAACGTTGAATTGATTGTTGAAGTATTTTGTGTGTAAACTCACGAGACAGTAGAGTGCGTGTGCGTAGGCGAGCGGCACGGTGGCGGCGTCCTCCAGGCTCCAGTGCGCCGGCACCGGCCACAGCAGCTGCGGCTGCGCACGCACCACGCTGGCGGCCGCGCCGCCGTGCACCAGCCCCATCACGCGCTCACCACTGTAACATAACACATCCTATATTCTATATCGCTCTTTTACAATGTATTGATAACCCCCCCCTTCCCCCCCATTCCACCTGTGCACTTGACGATTTTATAACTGCGTCAGCAAACTGAATTTTTTAACCACAACAACTATTTATTTCCCGTCGATACGCTAAGAAGAAGAATCTATTAATCTCGAATATGGAGCGAATCTGGCCAAAATAATATAAGGCCTGTACCCGACTTCTATTTCTAAGTTGACTTCAGCGTTTTCATGCCACCCTGTATTAAACATTTCATTACCTCTCTGTTGTTCCACTGAAATCCATGCCGTAATTGTTTTCTCCATCATATTTTGATGTTAATTTTCCAATTGCTTTTTTAATGTCAGTGTTGGACAATCCGGCGTAATGGACCTGAAAATTCAAAGGTATTTGTGATTGATTTGATATTAGGTACATATTTTCAATCCTAATCAACTCAGGTCTGGTTGCTTAGTCCAAGGTCTTTAATTTGAAAATTAATTTAGTTAATAATTATGTATATTACCATTTACTATAAGTGTACGTACCTTCACTGGTACTCCAGAGCCACATGTCTCAGCAACATCAACCCACTCCAAAGAATTCAAATCTCCTAATTGTGCGCTTTGTAACATCACATTGCTGCTCACTTTCGCACTATCCTGTGCTGGCATGTAATACTCTCCACCCCATTTACCCTAAAATTAAACGTTTTTGTTAAATATTGGAGTTGAAACTGAAGTACAATTCATGTGGCACACTGACTTTCAGAGAGAAACGATCACACAAGTAGTGCAACTAAAGACGTTCTACAAAGCTAAACTTATCTAAAACGTGATTTGCAAAATTACACCTGGATACTGTACTTATTAGAATTTGAATATCAACAATTTCACACTTACATCATCCAAAACGGTGAATGCCAGATCGATATCCGGTAGATCGTCCAAGAAGAAATTGTTGCCTTCTTCATTATTGACAGTTAATAGGTGAACATTGTTACGTTGGACGTCTTTTCTCCAACATTTTACTAATTGTTTGAGGCCAGAGGGAGCTGGGTAGGGGGCCACGATAAGCAGGCGATGGCGGGGGGAGAGGTTGGCACGGGTGGCGGTGAGGAGGGAGAGATCGAGATGCGCGTGCACTGTAATGGCTGTAGTGGGCATGGCCACTTTTGTTGGCCGCCAGCGCACCAAGTCCAAGCGGGAGCTAGCGTTGCTGTGAGCTGACAGTTGACGATACAGAGACGTCGGCCGGATGCGACCTCCGTACAAATCGTCTTCTTCGCTCACTATGAAAGAGTCTCGTTGTAGCGCAAAATGTAACAGTTGACACATCTGTGGAATTTTAAATTAAATTATCCTTAAATCGAAGTGACTAAGATTTTATAAATAATTTTAAAAAAACTGTCTTACATTATCATCGGTGGAAAGATTGCGGACGATAGCAAGGTCTGCATTCTTAATTGAGAGGCCGCTATTCTTTGTTGAATTCAAGTCTACCAGATTGAATTCTTCGTAACTAATGTTGACGCCATAAACACTAGCTCCAATGTTCTTCATTTCTTCAAAGACAGATTCTTTCAATTGGTTGTTTGTGATACCAACAACTTTGATAGAGTCTTTGTTAACATTTTCGGCAACCATTTGCAAGAAAACTTGTAGTGAAGTTGAAACCTGGTAATAAAAATGAAACATTCCATTATCACTATACTCGTAATTTTATTCTAATCATCTTCAATCAATTCTTATTCCATTTGGGGTCATCTCAGTCGTCACCCTCTCTAGCTACATCATTTTATTAATGATCCAAATATCAACACAATATTTGGAAGTCTATATGTTAATTAAAGGTTCCACTTACTTGTTGGTCTACTTGGAAGTTAGAAACGAACTTTAGCGTCTGTAACGCCATGTTCCTTTTGATAATAGTTGGCAAATTGCGATATCTTATATTTTCCATCATTAGACCTCCACATCTAAATATAGCGAAAAAATAAAAAAAATAAGTTCCACACATAAATAAAGAGAACAAAAAAACAACAAAGAACACAATAAAGAGACAACATAACAAAGAGAACACAATAAAGAGTATTCTATTCTATTCTATTCTATAAATAATACGTAGTTAACCAAATGGGCATGTGTGAGCAAATGTTTTGGTTTACCTTACGAAATCATGTTCTTCTATAACTTCAGCTTTATACAAAACTTTATCCTCTTCCGTGGTTATTTTCTTCTCAAGATGTTTCTCCACATCCACAGAGATTCTTCTGATGTGTGTGGGCAGGGTGACTCCATCGTGTGGTTGTCGCAGCATGTTCAACTGCAGCAAGCCATCGATGAACGTGGCCCAGTTGTCGCGCCACAACAGTGAAGCTTCATTCAGAGAAGCGCTTGCGGCTTCAATAGTGCGGAATTCACCACTGCGAAGTCAAATTGTCATTCTATTTATGTTTTTAAGGTCGATTGAATACACTCGTGAAAACTGAAAATTATAGGTGCATGACCCAAATAGCTTATTCAGAATAATATGAGTCGTGAACTCGGTTCCTATTGAGACGCTATCGATCTTTTTAATCAAAGTTTTCTTCCACATTAATGTGATTCACCAAGCAAAGGAAATAATGAAAATGCCCATTTAAGTCGATTTTCCAACGAAAGTGACCCTTGATTTCAACTTCATCGTACCTAACTGTATCCGGATTCAGGCTCTCTGACTGTTCTTTAATATGGTTCGCATTATAGCACATAGCTTCACTCGTAACTCACATATTAAAAAGTAATTATGCTAATAATATATTTTCCTTACCTATACAAGTAGTCTCGTTCACGAAACAAGTCATAAATATCTTCAGCTCTGAGGTTCATATCTTGGGATTCTTTGAGCTGTATTTCGTTTTTTTTATCGTTTAGTTTAAAAACAGTGATCACGCCAGTTGCTACTTTAATTGTATCGTCAAATACCTGTGGAATTGAATTATTTTAATAGTCTTGCTTTCACAGTGGAAAGAAGGATGCACTAATGTTATTTGATGCAATAGCAAAGTCACGTGATGGTGAGTGATCACTGCCTATGGAAATTAGCAATACCAGAGCATAGTAGGTCCATTGTCTTATGTGCCTGTCTTACATAATACTTTCATGGTCTGGAGCAATTAGGGGTTTTGATAGATAAAGTAATGTTACAAAAGTTTCAGTACATACTTCAAAACATCCAGTTCCTCTTTGCAATGCAACTCTAAGTTTCAGTTGACTCTGTATGTTCATCACGGGTTGTGCATACAAGCGCACGTCGCAGAACTCCACTGAAAGCTGCCTCTTCGGTACACCCAGGGTCATGGCCAGGGTATCCCAAACAGCCACCAGGGATGATGCAAACGGATATATCGTTTTTTCTAGAGAAATCATGAAAAATTTATCACCACCGACCATTTCAAAAAGACCAAGGATCAGATGATATGCATATTAGAGCATTATTGCTCCAGTGATTGAGAGAGATGAAGCTATATAGGATAAAAATAGCATCATCCCTTTTTGCAATGGGCAGTGGACACTTTCGATACGGCAAAACGTACACCGCCAAAGCTATTATTTTTTTTCCGCCCGTCGTCTTAGATAACATAAAAAACGAAATAACAATAGGTATCAAGATGTAACATAATATGCTGTTTTTTTATTAGGCTAAGTAGGTACCTTTGATAACATGTCCTTTCAGATACTCGTGTTCCTTATCGTACAATGATATGGTATATGTGCAAGCTGCAGCCGTCCTCCTGGTAGCAGTATGGTAGCGAGGCAAAACCCTGAAAAAATTAACAAAAAACGTTGTTACCTACGTTAAACAAACAAAGCACTAAACAGACGTAGTAAGGCCCCTTTTAAAAGCTCATGAAAACCCCATTATTGAGGACATATTATAATATCTGTAAGCACTTTTATTCATTGTTCAAAAAAGTAATTTCACTCACCATGTTTCTCCATGGGCCCACTCGATCAGATGGGAAAGGAATGGCGTCCCAGTGGATACTGGCATCTCTATTTTAGGGTAGAGAATTTGGACCTTTGGGTGGTATCCTTCCATGTATAATCTGCAAATAGAAAAAAATATAAGTATAATGAACAAAGAAAAAAAAATGGTTTTGCGGTTACGTGTTTATTTCGGGTGTGCCCGACTAGTTTCGAGCTCATTCGGAGTTCCTTATCGTGAGCTCATAATTCGGCCTTCCATATGATTTAAAACTACTCGGTAAATAAATCAAAAATTGTGTAACACTCTTTCAATCACAATCCGATGGATTTTGAAGGAAATGGCTAAACTATTGCTCATTATTATGTTTGAAAATGTTGTCTGCTCGACAACGTAAATCGCGCAATGTATGTTGTTTAATTGTGAAAATGAAAGGCATTGCCATTCTATGTGTCTTAAGCAGTTACCCCGCAGACACAAACATGTAAGTCGAAAGTAAATCATAACTGGTACTTTTGTTACGTACTTGCCAACCGCTTCGAGGAGCAGGTATGTGTTGTCTGGGTGTGCACGCCTAGTAAGCGCTATATTCCTACAGTCTGCAGGAAGGGAGCGCTTCAGGATGGCTTGCAGTAGACCATGAGGAGCCACCTCCACCAGAACTGCGTTGGATGGTATATGTTTCAAAGTCTCCTCGAAAAGTACCGGGTTCTGAAAAACTAGAGTTCATCAATACTACTCGTATGAACATTGTAAAAAACGCTTGTTCCCAACGAGTCACACCTCAACGGGTAACAGTGTGACTCGTTGGGAATGTTTTGGATAATAATTCCCAACGAGTCACAGTTACTGTTACACTGTTACTCGTTGGGATGATCCCACCTTGATTTAGGGTATCAAGGTGTGTCCTAATAAGTATTTCAACAATAATGAGGCGTAGCCGACGGAGTCCCGCTTCGCGGGACTCCTACTTCTGGGCGGTTTAAAAAAAAATAACCACGAAGGGGACGGCGGGGTCTTTCAGACCCCGCCGTCCCCTTCTAACCTAACCTGTCCGAGTCGGGGTGCCCCAAGTTGTACCAAATACCTGGGAACAATTTTTGTTTATCTGAGAACGAAAATATTTCGTGGCGATAGATGATATAGTAACAGTGTAACAGTAACTGTGACTCGTTGGGAATTATTATCCAAAACATTCCCAACGAGTCACACTGTTACCCGTTGAGGTGTGACTCGTTGGGAACAAGCTGTAAAAAACAAAAGTTTTTTTTTTTTAATATAAATATTTTTTGCCACTTGGTAAGTGGCGACTATAACTGAAAAAGCAACGAGATTGAATCTTGGTGAGACCAAAAAATATAAAAAAATTACGTATTCAACTTTTGTGAAAAACACAACACAATTTATCGTTGAGCTCCTTAAGTTCTGAGTTGAGCTGCACGATTACTGAAAAATGCGTGCACTGACTGGACAGGTCCACTCAATCTGTGTGGTTTTTCTCAAAAGACCATTTCAGACACAAATCTACATGGTCTTCACATGATCTGACCAAGATTATGTCTGGACTTTAAAAGAGACTGTGACCTCTGAGTTTGTTTCGGCCTTTCTTCTCAGAGTAGTCAGATAGGAAACGCCGACCTCATCTAGTTTTTAAAACATGATTGACGTGTAAAAGTGTTTGTGCAAACCTATTTACAGAAATAAAATCATTTATCAGAATTCAGAAAACATGATACTTGAACATAATTTAATGGTTCATATCAAGTAGGACACCAAAAAGAGTTATATCATAGGCGCATAAGACCAATTACTATTTAACGGACCCCTAGCCAATTCAAAAGTACCTGTAACTGGTTTATTTCAAATAACTGCTTTGAGTTTGATTTAGTAGTGGTTCATATTTCATCTTAACTAATCTTATCTTATATCTTCTATTATTAAATATAAAGAGAAAAAAATATGTCTTTTTGTATGTTTGTTTGTTATGGATAAACTCAAAAAAACTTAGCCGATTAAAAAAAATACTTTCACCTACATAAAGCTACATTACCAGCGAGTAACATGGATTGTACTTTTTTTTTAATTAGAGTTCTCTACGAAAATTGCAATAATGTAACGCGAGGTATCAAAAGTATACAATAATCAAAACACAGGTAGAATCAAAAGATGATGATATTAGTATCATGATATTAATCCTTATCTAACTAAATAGTTTCATTATCAAGGTATAAGAGCAAAACCCTCCCTCTCCTTTTTCCACACAGTTCTATCTTTTGCTAGTGCCGCAGTCTTTTCGGTAGGAGTCAAGCCCGTCCCGCCATCTTGGTCTCGGCCTGCCGCGATGGCGTCGTGCATTTAGCGGGACCCAATTGGCAGGTCTCTTAGCCCATTTGTCATCTGACATGCGGCAGACATGTCCAGCCCAGTCAGTTAAGCTTAGCGGCTTTCTGGGTAACGTCCATGATCTTTTTTTATGCGCGCAGTGTTATGTTCCTTAAACGGTACGAATTTCGAACCCCCAGGATACTGCGCTTCATGGCTCGCTAGTAAACCTCAAGTCTGGATCTCTGCTGAAGGGTCAAAGACCAGGTTTGAGCACCATATGTAAGAATGAGGAGAATACACATGTCCATAATTCTCCGTTTGAGACATAGTGGTAGATCTCCTTTTAGAAGATCTTTCATAGACCAATAGCTCCTCCAGGCGTTCTCGGTACGTTGAGCAACTTCTTTCTCTTGTCTCGCATGGGAATAAGATAGATATCATATCTATCATGTATTGGACATATGCAATCTCCTCGCCCCCAATGTATAGTCTCCTTTTGATGTGGTTTGTCATGAGTTTGGTCATGGACATGTTCATCTTAAGCCCAACCTCGAGGCTTGCCTTGTTCAAGTCCTGCGAGCACGTTACCCAACTCACCCGCTGATAAGGAAAAAAATACAATGTCATCGGCGAAGCGGAGGTTTGATAATATCTTTTCATCGATGACTAATCCTTTGTCTGCCCAGTTTTTTGTAAAAGTTTTGAAGGCTTCGTCAAGAGTGGCAGTAAAAAGCTTAAGGGACAACGGGTTACCTTGCTTGACTCCTCTTTCAGTTGGAAAGAACGACCCAGTGGTGTTAATTTTTATTGATGCTGTGCTATTAAATTCTGTGCACGTTTCAATAAGTTGGTTTAGAGCATGCAAGTGTTCGATGGTGAAGAGTACATGTAAATGCCTCTTTAAATTATTCGAATCGGAACTTTCGTTTAGAAGTTACGACAGGTATAAGAACGATAATAGTTTATTACGCGTATTATTGTTAATGTATTATTATTGTATGTATTGTGTTTGTTGTGTGTGTATTGTGTTGTGTTGTGTATTGTGTGTGTTGTGTATGTGTTGTGTTGTTTTGTATTGTGTGTGTTTGTGTTGTATGTGTGTATTGTGAGTTCTTACCAAAAGGTTGTTAGTATGATACTCAGCCGACGAGTACTTAGCCAGCGACTCCTCCCATCTGTCTACTGGTACTGAAGTAGAAACCCAGCGTTCACTCCGAGCCCTCGGGGTCTTAATTACTTCGCTCAAAAACTTCAGCAAGCCGGGACCTGTTTTTAAAATATTATATTTGATTAAATTGCAACTACAACTATGTTTGTTGGTAGAATAAGAGTGATATTTGCTTACCAGCATCAGCAATATAACGCGAATGGTAGGCGATGTTAGAGCATGGAACTTCCTTAGCGAATATACCCTTAGCAGTCAACTCTGCGACGAACTCTTTCATGATATCAGCGGGCCCCGAAATGGTACTAGATTCAGGCCCGTTGTGACAAGCCACTTCAATTTCAGGAGGACACATTTTTGAAATCTGTGAATTAAAGTATGATATTAATGTTAAATCACCATAAGTATAGTTCAGATAATGAGCACAGATCAGCAAGAATCAAATCAAATAAAAATATTTTATTTCACATAAACCTACACTTATGAAACGTCAGAAGCTAAGTGCGCGGTTACAATTGGTTGTTTCCTATGGAGAAAAGCCGGCAAGAAACTCCACAGTTACTCTTTTGAAAATTAAGGGCTTTTACAATGTTTTCAAATTACACCGTTAATAGATATTATGGGAGGACAGTGTAGGCCTGTCAACAAGTAACAGGTACTCAACAAAATAGAAAAAGATCTACAAATCTACAGTCTGCAAGTTAGGCGTACAACGTTCTCACATTTACAAAATACAGAAGAATCCATATAAAAGATAAATAAAATAATAAAAATAAAAGCCTATTTAAACCAAATGACATGATTGCCATTATGACTGTAACAAATCTGAATTAAAATCATGTCTACAAAAGCCATAACTAGAGAGTTGAAATAAGATTTGAAGATATATAATGTCAAATAATGAGAAGATTATGTCAAAGAAGAGAATAAAAAACTTTTTTTATAAAGTTAGTTCGTAATTTGAGAGCACTTAATAGACATTTACATAGTGATGCCATTAATGAGGTACCAGGAAAACCACATGTGCAGAAGAACTTACGTAAACCTTTTTGTGCATTCTTGCACATTTTTTTTACAGTTATTCAAAAATCCATAAGGTTTTAAAATACTCTTACCTGTTCATAGCCCAAACCAATAGCAGCCATGGATCCTCGAATAAATGGAGTCTGCAGCGACACCAGACCGCGGCTGTACGCTGCCAGAATCATCTCCTCTGCCGTCAAACAACCATCGGCGTACGCGCATCCCAGCTCGCCTACACTGTGACCTGTAGACGAGAAGAGTAGACCAATTTTTGAGTTAGGTTTCACCTGAAGGTGCCATCTCACTTGAGTTATTTAAACAGCCTTCACGAGTTGTATTGTAATACTGAGATGTTCATACAGCGCATCTTAGACAGTCATCCCCACTGGCATCACCTTGCTGACTCGCAAATAATTATTTTATGTAAGCATGTACTATTATTGAGAGCAGTGGTGACCCAGTAGTATCGGCCCCGACTTACGAGTAATTAGTATAAGTAAGTAGGTCTAGAGTTCGAACCCAGGCAGGCTCTTTACTTTGTATATTTAATTTCATCACCACTGCTCTAAAAACGGTGAAGGGAAACATCGTAAGAATCCGAGAACCTAAAATTCGAAGACATGTGATGTGACATCCACCAACCCGCACTGGGCCCGCGTGGTGGATTATGGCCCACTCCCTCTCACAGAAAGGAGGCCTTTGCCTCAGCAGTGCGAACATTATAGGCTGATTATAGTATGAGCTATTTTCTATTTACCTACTTATTTATTTAAACATTATGCACAAGTGAAAATAAATACTGTCCAAAGGCGGACTTAATACATAAGGCATTTCCTATTAGTATGGCAAGTGCGACATAAAATATAGATAGCTCAAAAACAATTATAAAATACAAGAACTATAACTACACATAGATACATACATATAAACAAAATAGAGAAAGAGAGAAAAAGAAAGAGAATTATCGATCAGTTGAGGGAGATATCGAATCCAATTATGATATAGTTCTTGCGGATACGAGAGCAGAAGGAGATATACTTAAATACGTGTAACAGAAATATTAGTATTACCGATAATGCCATCAGGCACCAAGCCAAGTTCCCGAAGCACATCAGTGAGTCCTATTTGAATAGCAGCTATTCCAACAAACGAATGAAGAATGTTGTCAAATATAGTCTTATCGGGCGATGTGATTATGTGCACAATGTCGATTCCTTTTGGTTCCAAAGTTTGTCGGCACCTGGAATTTACAGATAGATGTTAGTAATTAATATTGGATTCACTTAGTAGACAGAAATAAAAATATTGTATGTTCTAATGCATTTTTTTATTTTTTTTTAATGCAAAAATTTTGTTTTGTCCGGAAGAAAGAAAAAATCTGCTAAAGATAATCAGTTAAAGGTTAGCTTAAAAATTCATTAACCGTTCTATAGCAGCAGCGAAGATCGGTATGCGCATGAGTTGCGCACCCATACCAGCCCACTGCGAACCCATCCCGCTGTACACGAACCACAGTGGCCGCCGAGCGTCGTCGAAGTACTCAGCCTCCTCACACAGACTCACTGTCTTTTGTTCTTCGTCTGTCTCTAGAATTATGAAGCAAAACAAATGTTGGTTATCACAAAAGCAACGCAACAGCAAGCAAGATAAAGTGGCAATGGGCCAGTCATAGCCGATGACAGTTGGGTTAGAAGTGTTTTGAGTGGATACCGGCAAGAAATGGCAAATGTAAAATTAAGGTCATCACTCATTATAACAGCACCGTTCCGACACAGCAAATAACTTGTCATTCAAATTAGGATTTTAAATCAAACGTATTAAAGTATATTTTACGATGATAATACAAAATAGTGGATAGCTCGCGAGCAACGCGCTTCCCGTGACAAGTCGCGCCGACTACGCACTTCTAGCGAGCAACCCGCTCCCCGTTAAATAAACGTCTGCAAGCGGTACCTATGCTGGTGCCTCGCCGTCCGCGCGTGGTCCTCGCATCTCTCGCACGGCTGTCTCCCGTTGCCCAATTATTCTCTTCTTCGTCAAGTGCAATCGCTATGATTACCAGTTCGCGTAAATTAAACTGATACATTACGTAGAAACGCGTGCTTTTCAAGCGAGATCACTCACTAATGTTCGCAACCGGTCTGTAAGCTGGAAACTAGCCATTGGCGCGTGGACGGTGAGCTACCAACTAGTGAATGGCACATGAACAACAAGCTGTTACTTCATCAGTGGCGTGCCAGCAGTGAGCGTTCGTCTTGCTGGCGGCGCGTTGGCGACAAGCGAATGATTTTTTTCCGAGGCAAGGCCGGGCTGTTCCTGCGCTGAAGAGTGTTGATAATGAGTGATGACCTTAAGACGACGCAGGCTAGGTGGAGTGAGGTTTTTGCGAGGTCAGGTGACAGTTAAATGAGTTTAGCCAAGAATTGAGTTTAATGACATTATGTAACTGGAGGAGTTTATGTCTAGTAGTAGACTGCTGTAAACTTATGATTAAGATAGTTAAGTTTCATCCGGTGTTTATCACACTTACTTAAAATGATAAATCCTCTGCCCAAATGTCCAGGGATGCTTGTCTGGTGAATATTGTGCAACAAAGCCAACTCCTCAGGATCTATCGGGCGTGACTTCAAGTTCTCAAATATTTTTTGTACAGTAGTGTCCTGTCTCGCAGATATGGTCACTAGATGTGCAATACTACTTTTGTAGCGCGACAGATCCTGTAACAAAATAGAAAATATTTAATTTAAAGTGTAAGGCTTAGTAACAGAAAAGGACTGCAGCACGTGGTGATAACCAATGGAGATAGTCAGTACCACCAGAATAAGGGATATAAAATTGTGGAGAATAGTAGAAACAAGAGGTGGGCTATACCCAGTATTGGTGATGTGAGAAGATGGTGAACAGAAAAGGCAATTCTTGTATATTATCACGTTGTATGTACCTTGGGTTTATAGTGTCCATGCAGCAGCACGTGTGAGTTGACGCCGGTGATTGACATGCCGTTTATGGCGACGTAGGAGCGATGGAAGCTCTGGTGCTCAGTGACGATGCGCATACGCCCCTCGCGCATTGCTACCACGTCCTGCCGCGGATTGTTGCAGTGCAGGTTGGCAGCTATCTCACCACGATGGTAGCCAAGCAACACCTGTTGAAATCGAGAACAATCTGAATAACTAGATCAGGGAACCAATAGATCTCTTAACATCGCTTCGAAATTAGAATTGTTGGGACGTGAACCCACGTCGAACGAACTCGTTTGTTTTTAAAGAATTCATTAAAAACAAATGTGTACGTTTAATATGATTCTTATTATACACAAATAAACCTTCCAGAATAAATTATTTAAATGATGGTAAACGCATCAAAATTCGTCGTGTACAGACTATAAATTATAATATTATGTTTATATGATAATAACGATGACCCCAATAAAAAGGTTACCTTCGTTATAGCGGATATACCCGATGCAGCTTCTCCGTATCCAATGTTGGAAATGACGCTGCCAACTAAGAGTGTGTCTTCTTTTCCCTTACAGAACACCCTTTCAATGGCGTCCAGTTCCGCTTTGTCAGCATCAAGCGTACCTTTATCGAAATTATGCAATTAGACTACTGTTATTTTTGTAAAAAAAATTGTTTGTTAATGACTGCCTCTTTGGTCTACTGCTCGACTGCTGATCGTGATCGTGGGTCCTAATGTGAGCCCTGGGTAAGATCCTCGAGTCGGGCAAAGAGTTATTAGGTTTTCAATTATGGACTGCTTCGTTGGTCTAGTGGTCGCTAGCGATACTGCTGAGCATGAGGTCTTGGGTTCGATTCCCGGGTCGGGCAAAGTGTTTTTAGGTTTTTCAATCTGGAATTTCTCAGTAGCAGCCCGGAGTTGAGATTTGTGCCCGGTTGATGGCAATAGGCTCGCCCCTTGTTACATGGGACTTAAAAATAACTGGCAAAATGTGGGTGTACTATAGGTGCACCTCTGCCTTACCCTTCGGGGAATACAGGCGCGATGTTATGTTATGTGTCAATTATGAATGTTTAGTCTCTACTGTAGCAGCCTGGAGGCTGGATTTATTACGGCATAAAATTTAGAGAGAAAGGAGCAATCTAATCTTCTGGAGAAATCTTCCCCGATTTACCCCTTCAGTTGTGATCCTTTATTCTTACATACACTACCAAATCAAAAATGAATACAAGAGAAAAATGTATACCTGAACCAAAAGCTTCTACATATTCCACAGCATGCGGGGGTACCCTCGCTTCCTCATAGAATTCGGTCAAAAATTTAACAGTCTTATCAGGATTCCTTAAGTATCCGTACTGAGGGCCCGTTTCTCCCGTTAGCAAGCCGGTATATTCCGTCTTTGCGTGCATTAAATCTGCGTAGATCCTTTAAATTACACAAAAAAAAATGAGTTCTCTTTGAGAAAAAGGTTTTTGTAACAAGTAGATGGAAGCACCTACATTTACATTATTTTATTGAAAGTAGGTAGGTACTTACATATTTTATTTTGATCAGAAACAGGGATCATCAAGATGCCGTTGCGAAAAAGGGATGATGCAATCGGTCATGTATATGATTCTCTCGTCCACTGGAAATGGTGGCATTAATACTTCATAAAACTTACCTCAGTGCATCTTTAGCCTTCTGCAGAAACAGAACATTAACGGCTTCAGATTTGACGCAGCCATTAGCATTCTGATCAAATGATTTCGTTTTACCATCCATCGCCTGGCTTATGATCCTGTACATAAAAAACGATCATAATAAATATTTTCAAAAATTGTAATGCTATTGGTTTTTTTTGGCTCATGATGATGACGAAAATGAACTCTACATTGGAAACTCATTTCTTTTTTTAAAGTCTCAAAACTAGCAAAAATTTTACCCTTATAATTATCACGTTATTTCATCTGATTCGTCAAGAATTTGGATCCTATTACATAAAACGAATTTTCTAATATTTTTTTGCTTTTTACGTATTACGGGAAACGAGGGATTAGCGGATCCAATTTTTGCAAATGGTATGTTTACAAAATTGTGATGGGAATGGTATTTTTTTTTTTATAAATATGCCTTTACCTTCCGTAGTGCACAGAAGACTGTGGATGCAGACATAAGTAGCAGCCTCCAACGACGGCTGCCTCGCATTCACCTCGACTCATAGCGAGGTAAGCTTGCTCCAGCGCCGCGGTGGAGCTACAGCAGGACTCGTCGATCGCTATCGAAGGACCCTTTGCATTCAGCCAATAGGAAACGCGGTTGGCGTACATTGACTTACAGCATCTAAAAATGAAAGGTATTATGACCAGTAACATAAAGGCACGCTGCATGTATATTATGCAGTCGACTAATATAGATAGTGGTACTGTGTGTACTGGTGTGTGACCGATCTTTGGGTCGGGAAAACTGTTATTAGGTATCTCTTTCAGGGTTCTCGTATTCTGTGGGGTAAATGCGTAACACACTCGCATTGACAATCATTGCGTTATTGATCAGACGAATTTATCAAATGTATGAAGCAATGGATTAGGAATTCCCTTCAATATCCTTCAGATTGTGATTAAAGGTGTGTTACATAATGGTAATGCTGGTTTTGTGACTGCCATGGTTAAAGTTAAATTCAATCGTCATCTTCTACGACATGGGATTTTTTCATATCACTTGCACTCACATAACTTGCGAAATGTGGATGTCCCTGCCTGTTCTGGGCTAACAAACATGGTGTTTCTAAATAAGGGAGATTATTTCTTACCCTGCTATACCCAAGCCTGATTTAGAGGCAGCGTCATAGAAGTTCGCTTTTTCAGCTTCAGAGAAACAGGTTCCGATGAACACACCTACTTTTCTACCAGATAAGTGCTCAGGATTCACTCCTATGGACAACAAAAATATCAGTTATTTAATAGGACATGGTTTAGATATTAATGGCTAGTCTTTTCATCTTCATCTGCCTGCCTTTTCCCATGTTGAGGACGGCTTCCAGTCTAACCAGATGCAGCCGAATACCAGTATTTTATATGGAGTGACTGCCTATCTGACCTCCACAACCCAGTTACTGGATAGTACGATACCCCTTGGTAAGACTGTTTGTCAGACTTTTTGGCTAAAAGTCCGGCTGAATGGCTAGCCTTTTACTAACTATTTTTTTACCGACAAAAACATGTCGCTTATATATTTTTATGACCACGCGTAACTTTTTACTGAGAATGTACCTAGTAGGATTTTGACGATTCTTATTTTTAAATGAAGAAAGCTTGGCGATGTGTTCTTTCACTTTTTGTTTATAAGCTATGCAGGCAATAACCCTGAAAATGTTTATTAAGCAGGTCAATACAATGTCTCATCGAATCATACATAAATACATACATACATTAACATTGATTGCAGGTGTGGTCATTACTGGGACTCCTAATATGTGGTAATTTTTTTAAAAGGTTGAAATAAATGCTAGTAACAAAAGATATTTACAAGACAGAGGTGAGTGGAAACACCGGGATGGGTCGCCCTAGAGGACATATAGTACTCGTAGGTGCGTAGTACGAGCGTAGTACGAGCGTGTATGACGAAAACGAAGCAAAAGGAGTATGTAGGGACCGTAGCAGGTGGCGTTCTGTAGTGTCTGCCTTCCCCCATGGAAAGATGGCGTAACTTTATGTATGTATATGTATATGACTCCTTGCGTGTATTACAATACACCTCCACATGTAATGAAACCGCTTCATAAAGCTGTTAATTCATACAAAAAACTTATATTGAAAATCGATGCTCTAAAGTAATTCCTACAAATCATATATTATTGAGAATAAATTTATGTCAAGCTTACATCAATTTTATTCAGTTTCTTTAAAAAAAGGGCAAAATTTATTTATCGGCTCTTGAAAGTTATTCCTCAAATGTACATCCGGCGCACTCTGAGAAAGGCAATATTCTTCCCGTGGCTAATTTCTTATTTTTTGTTAATCTCTTTTCGTATCTTAATAACTTGTGAGCTTCACTTTCAATCCATGAATTGACAAGAAATACAGTCAATCCAGCAGCAATATCAACTTATAACACCTTACCTGCATCATAAATAGCGTTGTAGGCCTGTTCAAGGACTTTACGAGACATGGGTTCCATGCTGTTGCCGAGACGGTAGTGCACCTTGAAGAACTGGGCGTCGAACCGCTCTAGGTCTGGTACTGAGCCCATGTGCTGAGCCGCCTCAGGGTGACTGGCTTTCCAGCGCACATTGTTTGCAGTCACCGGATTCACCTGGGGGATAAGGTGTTTTTGGGTTACTATTCTACTGACAGTTTTTACGATTTTATTGCCTAGCCTGGCATCATTTGGACATTAGTATCAGTCTTTAGGGACTTTTTATATGAATTGAGCCTACCTCTAAAATAGATATAGAACTGCTGCATCTCTTCACTGCTCATCTCTTATTTTTATTATTAATCTTATATTTTGATTTGTTTCTTAATACACTTAATTTTTTTCTTTGTTCTCACATATAGAAGCAACAATAATAATGTACCCAGGATTTTGTAATATCTTGATTTAAAAAGAGTGTCCTTGGAGTTTTTCGCCCGTTCTTCTCTATAGAGATCCACGTGTTAGAATGGGCAAATAGCTTCAACTTTCTGACTAACTGACCGACTCTTTGACAATTCAAAAGTGCCTTTAAATGGTTTAATTGAAATACATGCGTTGACTTTTTTTTTTATGACCTGCTTAGTTAAAAATTGGTTAGCAAAATGATTAGCTTAAGAATAAATAAGTTATATGGGGCCATCTAGTTAAGCTAACAATTCCCAGGTTCTCACCTTATTGTACAATATCTCCGACAACTCCTTGACGTGGTGCGAGGAGGGGTAGATCCCCGACATGCCGGAGATGACGACTCTCTCACCGTCGGCGACCGGCGTCGACGCTGACGCAGCATCGCCCTCTGACTCTGGACGGGGTTGGGGTTGGGCGAGCTCTTGCGGGGTTGGCGTCATGGTTGAGCGTAGTGACTATAATATTAAACAGTTTCTTTAACAAAAATGTATGGATGTATATTGTCTTGCGATACTTTTAATACATTAATTTCAGAGGGTGAAGTCGGACTGTGGATCATGATGATGATGTACCGAAGCGGTTGGCAAACAAAATAAATAATTTAGTTAATAAGTGTATGGATTATTCAGAAAGTACCTATATAAATGGATACTTAAGAGAAAGAACTCTCCAAAATAGATTAAGAATAACTTAATATTAATATGTTTAATAACCTACATAAAAACAAGACCAAAATATGTTTCTGTTTAGAAAAAATCAAATGTAATATTTGGACACAATAAAATGTATGTTTATATAGAATTGGCTACTTACGTGTTTATTTTTAATGAAATTAAAAATAAATAAATAATAGTCCACACCAATCTCCAGCGATAGTTCGGTGAGAATGATATCAAATCGAAATAACTTCTGTTATATAAATTGAAGGACCTTATGAAATGCTTTAATTAGCAAAGACCGCATTTGAACTCGCCCGTGGTAGGCTGAACCATATTTATTTGGGTGCAATGAATAAATGAATAAATCGTCATTTTATTCATTGAAGTGTAACGTACCGTATGTTTAAGTAATTATATGGTATAACGCAGTGGCGTGCGTTTCATATAGACAGAAAGACACTGCCTACCCTAGTTTTGACAATAGATCTAATATTATTTTATGAATAAACAAAGCAACATAAAAAAACTTAAATCATAAATCAGCTCCACCTATCGAGTGCCGGTGGTATCATTAAGATAGCCTTGTTCACGTAATTTCGCATTGATCGATTCGCGCTGCACTAGCGCCGCCCTGCCTTTGCCACGGCAAAGACACAAACTATTCGTCTCTGAATGTTTTATATGTGTGCTCTCGTGGTAAGTCGTAGTCATGCGGATTTAATGTGTGTGCGTTCCTATAGCTACGTGGGCTTTGCTGACACACAATGACAAAAATCACGCACACTACTGCATGAAAAGCCAATGTCTTAGTAGTTTTTCTATACAGCTAACACGAAAAATTACGACTCGTACCGAACATTTCCGAACGAAAGTTTGCTATGCAAATATTTTAGGAAGTAACATCGAATTTTATATTAGATGACCATAATTTTTTGTCGTATTATGTTTCCCGTTTTACTAATTATTTTCAATAGTCAATAGTCGCCATATTGTTTGATGTTTGTTGTGTTTTTGATTTATTTGAGGATATGGCTGAAAACAAAGACTCTTTGGATGGCGAGACATTAAGTCAAGTTTCGTAATTGTTACACAATCTAAAAGACTTTCAATTCCAGTTTTTACTCCATGTGTTTAACGAAATCTTCGCAGAAACTGATGTGCTTTAGGAAATTATGTAAAAAAAGACGTCAGATGTGACTTCTTACATTAAAAAAATTAAGGAGTTTGAATCGTTTTTAGAATCATTCAGATCTAGGTTTGAATTAATTTTTGAAAGCTTAAAAATAATCACAGGGCCGCCAAAACGAAAACGTAATGTTGTGGACGCAAAAATCAATTTTAAGCGGATTTTTATTGAAATTATAAACAATATATCCAACGAATGTCACGACCGATATAAAAATCTGAAAAAGTTAAAAAAAAATGGACTAATTTCATGCGAAAATTTCAATAAATAGGTATAATGACAATTTTCCGGTTGAACTACATAGTACCGCAATTCGTAAATGTTTATAAATCATACGACTTTAACTTAGACCGCCTTATCAATGAGCTCAAATGTGTTTATAAATCTGCCGAATTCAAAACCCTTAGTATTTACAAAAATATAGAACATTTTTACGAAAATAACCTAAATACAGTTTTTCCCGAAGTGCTGCGTTTGGCAAAATTAATTGTTACAGTTCCCGCGAGCAGTGCTTCAACAGAAAGGTCATTCTCGTCGCTAAAACGTATACACACCTACTTAAGAAATACACAAGGTCAGCAACGTCTTACAGATCTTTCCATGATTTCAATAGAAAAAAACCTTCTTACGGAAATAAAACGCCTTCCCAACTTTTACGATTTCTTATTGCAGACATTCTTACAGAAAGATAGGCGTGTAGATTTAATATACAAAGAAAACCATCCTTTATAGTATACTCACACCACCATCTTTTCACTGCCTTTATTTAAACTTTGCAAATCACACAAACATTACAAAACATCAATCAAACGCGCCGAAAGGCCACTTCGAATATCCGTAAATTGATATGTCTATAAAATCAGTCAATCTATGGATATTTGAGCTGGCATTTGGCAATTACCTACACCATCGATCAACAAGACGACGAACCAAAACCAACGTGCATTATTTTTAGTGAGTAAAATTTTCTGCCTACCCTGTCTTAAAACTGTGTGCACGCCACTGGTATCACGGCAGTCATTCGCTCTATCCCCGTTTCAAGTAGTAGTCCGGTCATTTTAGACATAAAAATAGTGATCAAATAAAAAAAAATCCGACAGAGCCAAATCTTCGTAGAGACCTTAGGTTTACCACAAGGAATAAAGTGTCAAAAGTCCCCATCAGTCCCATGTGTGCTTAGGGACTTATTCGGGGCCCAAGGTCAAAATTTTAGGTTTTTTGGATTTTTCTCGAAAATGGTAAGTTTTATCGAAAAAGTACTTAAGAGCAAAGTTGTAGATCTTAAAATTCTCTATAAAAATGGTCCCTATGATTTTTTCTCTAAGACCCACTATTTCCCAGATATTGCGCTTGTAAGAATCACGTTCTACATAATATGCACACATTTCCACACCACCTGTGAGGTAGTGTACTCGGCGCGTTTTTTTTAACGTGGTATCCTCGGTAGGCCTATTCCACGAACCTTTATGACGTTATTTTCAGGAACAATAATTATTTAATAGTATGAAGATTATTGATATGGGTTACTGAGTTTAACTGTCGTTCTAACTTTTTTTTATTACTTTAATCTGACTCATACTCTTCATATTCAACTTCAACAATCATGTTTTCTTCAATTTCTTCTTCTCCTTCCTGTTGATGAACGCTTAGAAATTGTTCAAATGAAGATGAATCAGTTGTCTCTTCATCAAAATCACATGCATCTTCCTCTCTTGTATTTAATTGAACATTTGAGCAAGAGACACCTTGGCAATTGCTACACGCTGGAGAACACTGCAACCCTACTTTTTTACAGCCACATTTGGCACTACAACCTTTCTTGCAATTGCAAAAAATAGTGTTAAGAAGTTTTTCTGGAGCAGGGGGCAGTAAAGTTCGAATCGGTTCCAAAGTATTATTTATCAATTTCCAACCCCAGTCTTCAGGGTTCAGTTCATTGCCTTGCCATGTCTGAACTTGATAGTATACTCGAAACAAATGTTGACTAGCAGATGCCGATGTTGGAGGAAGACAAGATAGCTGTACTTGCTTTTTGTTTCGTGTATTTTTTACAAATGTTAAATATCTGTACGTATCTATGCAATCAATTTTTTTTGGAGCTCCATAAACCGCAAGAAGAAACCGAATTCCTTTAGTAATTAGTATTTGAGGTGAAGAATTAATTTCTGTAAATACTTTTGCGCAGTCAATCAAATCATTTTTTTAGGTAGGTAGGTATACGTGAGGCAGGTATACGAAGCAGGTATACGTGAACGACACCACATGGACAAAAGAATAGGCAGATGTTTTTCAAGGCCAGATGTTATTCAAGTAGAGAGGATTCGGTAAGGGACCGGCGGTCATTTTAGAGTAAATTTTCTTAGAATAGTATAATGTATACATAAAAGAGACACGAGTAGGCATTTTTGCTTGCTTGAGTACCTAAATATGTATATACGTGGCATATGTGTGCATACTATGTAGAACATGATTCTTACAAGCGCAATATCTGGGAAATAGTGGGTCTTAGAGAAAAAATCATAGGGACCATTTTTATAGAGAATTTTAAGATCTACAACTTTGCTCTGAGGTACTTTTTCGATAAATCTTACCGTTTTCGAGAAAAAGCCAAAAAACCTAAAATTTTGACCTTGGGCCCCGAATAAGTCCCTAAGCTCACATGGGACTGATGGGGACTTTTGACACTTTATTCCTTGTGGTAAACCTAAGGTCTCTACGAAGATTTGGCTCTGTCGGAATTTTCTTTATTTCAATTGTCTAAAATGACCGGACTATAGGTATAGCTACGCGTCTCTTCTGGTATCGTAAACAGATCAAGAAGATCGGCATCATCATCTTCTGTGATCAGAGCATCAAATTGCGTTCAACTGTTATTTCTGCCAAGTAGGTTTAGTGTGTGGTTGTGAAAACATAATATAGGTAATAACATAGCATTACAACCCGCATGTACCTATTCTTCAATAGGTTAGGCAGAGGATAGAGGAGCATAGTGTAAAAGGGGGCGAGCATGCCATTAACACAAAACCATGCAAAACATTAATTTCACCATGTACCTATTATAGTAAAATTTTTGAAAAACTTATTTTGAATCAAATGAGATTTTTTAATAATCACAAATTACTGCATAACAAACAGTTCGGTTTTACGAGGGATCGTTCGACTACTGATACCGGAGTTGAACTTTTAGGGCATGTTTATGATGCATGGGAGGACAAATGCGATGCTTTGGGAATCTTTTGCGATTTGTCCAAGGCATTCGATTGTGTTCTTCATGAAACATTGATCAGGAAACTGCACCACTACGGAATCCGAAACGCTTCTCTGGATCTTCTTACTTCTTACTTAAGTGATAGGATTCAGAGAGTTGATGTTAATGGAAAAAGATCACCCGGATCGGTAGTAAGAATGGGGGTCCCCCAGGGCTCAATTCTTGGGCCATTTTTATTTCTTATTTATATAAATGACTTGCCTTACCTCATAAAGGGTAAACATGATATAGTGTTATTTGCAGACGACACTTCACTTTTATTAAAACTGAAACGTCAGCAGCTGATTACTGACAATGTAAATAGCGCCCGGTTTAATGTTAATAACCTAATTCTTAACGAGAAAAAAACTAAATGTATTAAGTTTACGATACCTCATGTTAGACAAGTAGAAACTAGTGTTCTCATAAAGGGTGAAGTGCTGAAACCCGAAAATACCACAGTTTTCTTAGGCATAACTTTGGATACCAAGCTTCAATGGGGCCCCCACATAGATAAATTGTCAAAAAAGCTTATCTCTGCAGCATACGCCGTTAGAAAAATTCGTGGTTTAACTGATTTAGAGACAGCCCGTTTAGTATACTTTAGTTATTTTCATAGTGTGATGTCGTACGGTATTCTGTTGTGGAGAAATGCCGCCGATATCCAGACTATTTTCGTTTTACAAAAAAGGGCAATTCGTTCAATCTATAAATTAAGTCCCAGACACTCCCTCAGAGATAAATTTAAAGAGATTAATATAATTACTGTGCCTTCTCAGTATATTTATGAAAATCTTTTGTATGCACATAAAAATATTTATCTGTTTAAAAAATACAGTGATATCCACAATATAAATACTAGAAACAAACACAAATTTATTGTTCCTACAACCAGGCTCAAGAAAATAGGTGGCTCGTTTAGATGCCAATGTATACGTTTTTATAATAAACTTCTTAGCCACATTCAAGATCTAAGCTTTAATAAATTCAAATCTTTTATAAAACGGAAACTATGCCAGAAAGCCTATTATACTGTGAAAGACTATATTGACGACAAAAAGGCTTGGGATTGAGCTGCTCCAATAAATTTACACGGTGAATGTTGATTTTAATTTGCTAGCTATTTTAGACATGAATATTTACTGTAAAACGTATTATATTATTTTCATTATTGAGAATATGAGGACTATGTGGGTCATTGTTTCAGTTATATTCTTGATCTGGCAGTTTAAGTAGTTTATGCGGCCTACCCAAATGTCCTTTCTTTGGTATTGTTCGTCGAATCGTTGAGCTCCTTAAGTTCTGAGTTGAGCTGCACGGTTACTGACAAATGCGTGCACTGACTGGACAGGTCCACTTAATCTGTGTGGTTCTTTCCTCAAAAGACCATTTCAGACACCAATCTACATGGTTCTCAAACATTATGTCCGATTTTTTATATACACATTGACATTGTTGAATTTTATATACACAATGACATGAGTATTTACTTGTAAAGTATTATGTTATTTTAATTATTGTGAATGTGAGGATTATGTGGGTCATTGCTTTTTTTTCGCAGTTAATTTTGATCATGATCTGGCAGATTGAGTAATTTATGTGGCCTACCCAAATGTCCTTTCTTTGGTATTGTTCGTCGAATCGTTGAGCTCCTTAAGTCCTGACTTCCTGAGTTGAGCTGCACGATTACTGACAAATGCGTGCACTGACTGGACAGGTCCACTAAATCTGTGTGGTTCTTTCCTCAAAAGACCATTTCAGATACCAATCTACATGGTGTGTGACCTCTGAGTTTGTTTCGGCCTTTCTTCTCAGAGTAGTCAGATAGGAAACGCCGACCCCATCTAGTTTAAAAATATGATTGACGTGTAAAAGTGTTTGTACAAACCTACTTACAGAAATAAAATCATTTATCATTTATCATTTATCATTTATCATTTATTGACTAGACAGGTATTTAATTATTCCAGCAAAAAACGTCCACTGCTGGACATTGGGGTCCTCGAAGAAACGCTATAGCAACTGACTGTGCGCTGCCACGCTGATCCACCTTGTCTGCCTACCCATGCACAACGCGCCTTCTAGTACGCAGTCGCTCTTTGAAAGCTCTTTTAACCTTATAAGTTCAATGAGTTATTTAATCCATCCATAAAGCCTATCTGTCCTCATACGTAGGTATTAAAAGTCGTAAAGAATGTATCAGGACAGATGGGCCACTTACGCAGCAGGTGCCTAAAGACGAGCGTCCTCACCGACGCAGGCCTAAAAAACGCAGGCACGACGACTTGGATTCGTTCTACCGATTGTCCGCAAAGGGCTACAGATAAATATAAATGGCAAAGTATGGGGAGACCTTTGCCCAACAGTGGGATCAACAACAGGTTTAGGTTCAGGCTTCAGGGTAATATAAATAACATAAAAAAGGTCGCATATTTTCCGTCGTGCCTTGTTGTTCTGTTGCAGATACTCGATAATATTTTTTTTTACATTGATCATCACTATTTTACGTAGGTTCCCTTACCTAAAAGTCAAAAAAAAAGATTTACTTATCATAAAATTCCAAAAGGCACTGTCATCAATTTGAATAATTTTAGAATCATCAGTGTCTACTATATTTCGGACCCTCCTATTAATTTATTCTCTAAGGTTATCGTACTCAATGCCCTTTCTTCTATTTATTTACAACACAATGATAAGTACATTGCTTCCGATCGATTTCTTTTTGTTTATTTATGAGGTGAATATGACTTTAGGCTTAATTAATTAGGAATCAGGACGGTCACCGACACATGAATAAGTATTAAATGATGTCTACACTAACGAGCAATTTATAAAAGCCACTAACTTATCATGAAATATTTCCGAAACCACGCAAGTTAACTTCTTGAAGTGAAAAGCAACATTGAAATGAATGTATTAACACATTACAAAGACACCAAATTGAAACATTCTGTTTTTTAATTAATTGTGTTAAAGAAGGAAAAAACAAAATAGGGCATTTGGACAAAAAATTATTAACTCTTATTTATAGTGAGTTTACGAAAATAAAACTTATATGTTTAATCATTCAATATTTCTTATTGCCTCCGCGTGCTCTCAATACGGCTTCCACATGATTTGGCATGCTGAGTACCAGATTCGTTAGCATAAACGGAGGAATATTCTTCCATTCTGCAATAAGTGCATTTTTCAGGGTATGAAGTGTGACTGGAGGTGGATTTCGGCTTCTTACGTCTGCCAAGCGTGTCCCAGGCATGTTCAATAGGGCTAAGGCCCGTATTAATAAACGTTCCTCAGCCCAAGAGGTCGCACTTGATGACAACCTTGAGATCATGACCGTATTAATAAACATAATAATTTGTGTACTTAAGTTACGGCTTGGGTTTACGTTATCAGCCGAGTGATGGACTGATTAATAAACGGAACTCTACACTTAAGTATACAATAGGTGTGTATACTCGAGATGCGTAAACCTGAGTGTTGGCAGTACGTGACTTAAGGTCGTGATTAGTAGCGCGAAACATGGAGTTTTAAAATATTTTGGGTGAAATTAATTATTACGATGAAATAGAGCACCTACTATGACGATATTTTATGACCGGTTTTATGCTACAGCATCATTTCAGGTAGGTACCTATCTACCTATGTAAATATTTTAAATACATTTATCATAAGTATAATAAAATTTATTTAATTACTATTTATAGGTATAACACAAAGCCATTAAGTCCACAAATGTATTTCTTTAGTTGTATAAAGTTTAATAAATAAATAAACTTTAAATCCAATCCAAAAAGAAAAAACAAAAAAAAAAGAATAAATCCAATTAATCTAATTTTAAAACCCAATATATTTATGTGAAAATGTAATCTAATAAATTCATATTTCAGCTTGTGTAGGTGACCTAACACATTTATCACAACCTACAGCAGCAAATATAAAAATAAAAAAAATAAAAAAAAAGTTGGGAAATAAAAACACTTTTTTTTACAAGTTAAGGCTTTCTTGGGTAGAAAGCAACTTTATAACGTGATACAGCGCTATCCATTAAAGTTTGGGTGCTAATTAAGGCAGCTTCTTTAAAATGTCATTCTCGTCTTCAAATATATTTCGTTGTCTAATGAATTAATAGCTCAGTGACGAACTTTTAGCGTCTAATAAATGGTTTTCAAGCGACCATATATTGTAAAACGAGCTACTGTTAATATGACGCAGCTTGGTGATAATTCTTAAGCAACGTTATGGACCAAGTAATAAAAAGGGGCATTATTCATAATGCCCGCGCATTATGAATAATGACAAGCGTAGTCGACGGAGCCCCGCTTAGCGGGGCTCCTACTTCTGGGTGGTTTAAAAAAAAATAACCACGAAGGGAATGGCGGGGTCTGATAGACCCCGCCATTCCCTTCTAACCTAACCTGTCCGAGTCGGGGTGCCCTAAGTACTGAGCTCGCTTAGTAGCTCACTTACAACATTAGTCACGGAGTTATCAATTCAGAAGTAAATATATTTATCGGTAGGTCTGAGTCATACTAATTTACGTTCGTAAATTGACGCTGGTTTTTTGATATTCTGTTGGAATAGTAAAGATGACGAATTAATATAATTGAAGCTGTTCTATTAACTCGTTGCCTACATATAAAAAAGACGTTAGGTTGCAGGTGCTAAAGAAAACTTTTGTTGCTGCACTCATAATTTCCCTTAAAGCTTTAACAAAATACAAGTATTTCAATAAATCTTACAACATAAAATAATGAAATGTGATGCATGTCATTCTAAACTTCGGTCAATGTGACGTAATCGTTCACGAAATCAAGCCATCAAGTACAGCGCATTGAGGAGCTGATCTTGGTAACTGAGATACTGTATTCATGTGTTTATTAATTAGCAATGATCTTGAGATGCTGATATCGTAATAATGGCGTATCAAATGATTGCGCACTTGGGCACGTCATTGAGGAACGTTTATTAATACGGGCCTAAGTCAGGGCTTCTAGCTGGTCACTCCATTTGATGCATTGCAACGTCTTGAAGGTATTCATTTATCATATGAGCTGAACGGGGCCGGGCATTATCATGCGTAAACAATGCACTGTCGCCCATATTGACCAAAAACGGATGTTCATTGAGCATCTCGTTTATGTATCTCACAGCGGTCAGATAGGCAGTTTTTATCGGCACTTGCGCCGTGCGACCATCTGATGAAATACCGGCCCACATGTGTGGATCCGGACCTCTCCCGGATGGGACCTTTTCCTCGTAACATGCTTGCGTAAAACGTTTTCCTGGCCGTCTGTACTCGACGTCTCCCATCAAGATTATACAACACGAATCTCGATTCATCAGAGAACATTACTCTGCCCCATTCGTCCTCACCCCATTCGATGTGCTCACAGGCATATGTTAATACACATAACACATACATAACATCACGCCTGTATTCCCCGAAGGGTTAGGTAGAGGTGTACCTATAGCACACTCACATTTCGCCAGTTATGTTTAAGTCCCATGTAATAGGGGGCGAGCCTATTGCCAGCAACCGGGCACAAATCCAGACTCCGGGCTGCTACCGAGAAATTTATATGGAAAACACGATAACACTTTGTCCGACCCGGGAACCGAACACAGGACCAGCAGCCAACCACCAGGACCAGGAGGGACGTCTAATTACCGGCCTATATCATTAGCGACCATTTTTTCTAAAGTTTTTGAACGCATAATTATTACTTATTTAAGTGAAAAGAATTTCCCAATAAATAACGCACAATTTGGTTTCCATAAGGGCCTTTCTACTGATTTGGCTATCTTTGCCTTGAAGAACACAGTATATAAATTACGTACAAAGAAACACTAGTGTGTATGCGTGTTTCCTAGATCTAAGCCGCGTTTGATAGTATCAAATTATGAATGGAATAAGTTGAGAAGTTCTAAGGTGCCATCAAAAATTGTAGACATTCTAGAATTCTGGTATGCAAATCTTTGCAATCAAGTAAAATGGAACATATAAGTTGACATGTGGCGTGAGGCAGGGTGGACTCACTTCGCCGATGTTATTTAAGATCTTTACTAACGAGTTGATTGAGGAACTGAGCAGTACCCGAGCCGGTTGTCGTATTTGTGATGTAGGTTTGAACAACCTTAGCTATGCAGATACCATGGTGCTGCTCAGTCCCTCAGCCAACGGTTTAAGGAGACTTGTTGCGATCTGCGAGAAATATGCAGCTGAACATTATCTCACCTATAATGTTAAGAAATCGGAGGTTATGATATTTAAATACAATAAAGGTCGGGAACATATTTTAATGATCAATATGTGTGGAACTGCCCTAAACATTATTAGTAAGTTTAAATATCTTGGTCACAAAATTAAGGATGATTTAGCAGATGACGCTGATCTGGAACGACAGAGGCGCAGTATCGCATGTCGAAGCAACATGTTGTCTAGACGCTTTTCGCACTGCACCAACCAAGTTAAAATAACTCTGTTCAAGACTTACTGTCAGTCGTTCTACACCAGTCTACTCTGGTACAGGTATACGAAGAGTGCTTATAACACTCTTCGTGTACAATATAATAACGCCTTTAGAGCTATATTGACGCTGCCCTGGCGGTGTAGTGCGACTGATATGTTCGTTGAGAAAAGAGTTACTGAGTTTTTCGGGCTCTTGAGGAGACTCCAGGCATCTTTCCTGACCCGTTTATGTACATGTACTAATCACATTGTGTCTGAAATGTTTCGTTGTGTGTACCTGCTCAGACGTATTTAATTGTCTTTTAATTTTAATTTCATTTATTTTAATTTTAGTAATGTAATCTAATCTAATTTAATAAGCATTGCTATGGGTAAATACCTGAAATAAATGATGACAATAATAATTATAACCCCACCGCCCCCGCCCACCACCCCCCCACCCCACCACCCCCCCACCCCACGGACCCTATCTCCCGGGACAAGTCTTGTTCCTCACTTTTGGCTTGCCTTTATTGGCCGGTTGGAGTGAACAATGAAGAGGGACAGTGCTCATGCCTATTTCCTGCCTTTATTGGCCGGCTAGAGTGGAGATTCGCAGGAGCAAACGTGCTCGGAGGAAGAAAGTATTCCAGTAAGATGCTGGTAGGGATCTTGACCGTACTCCCAGGTTTGTCCTGATAGCCGTGGTATACCTCTCCACTCCTCATAAGTACCTCAGGACATGTTGCCCCTTAGTCACTACGACACTATTTGCTAACGACCGTTTTTGGGGGCCCATTATTGGGTGTGCAAGTCACCCCCTGCCATTTTATCTGTGTATTTCATATAAAACATTGGTCAGGCAGGGGCCATAGTCTTTCCATAGTCCTAGATAACCAGTCCACTTAAGCTACCTAAATCATTAGTCCTATATACCTATACATATTTGTTTGCATATCCTGCAATAGTCCTACACCAACCGAGGGTTGTCCTTGGGTGCACTTATATAGTCCGAATAGGAATAATCGTCGGTTGGTGCCTCATTTCTTAAAAACGTCTAACGGGCCTCTGCGAGTTGGCTTCGGCCCCTCGTTTGCCTTCCAAAGGTCCGGGATCCCAGGGTCCCGAGAAATGTGACACATAACAATACTTACTCATGTGTCGGTGACCGACCTGATTTCTAATTAAGCCTAAAGTCATATTCACCTGATAAATAAACAAAAAGCATTGTACTTATCATTGTGTTGTAAATAAATAGAAGAAAGGGTATTGAGTACGATAACCTTATTATAGAGAATAAATTAATAGCAGGTTCCAAAATATAGTAGACACTGAAGTCTGTAAAATTATTCAAATTGATGACTGTACCCTTTTGGAATTTGATGTTTTTTTTTGCATTTTTAGCTTTCCCACCTACGTGAAATAGAGATGAACAAATGTAAAAAAATATTGTCGAGTATCTGCAACAACACAACTATGCACGACTGAAAATACGCGACCTTTTTACATTTTCATTATGTTCACTCTTGCTTTAAAGGCTGACTGTTTTTATATGGAAGGACACAGAGACGCTGGCAAAGAATTCCACACTTTTACCGTGCGCATAACAAATGTGGAGAAAAAGTGCTGAGTAAAACTGTTCAGGATATCGGCAGTATGTCTGGTAGTCCGGTAGTTAAAGGGCGATGGTGGGATCAGGTCGCAAAGCTCCGACGCCCACTCTCCGAAGTACAATCTATAGAAGTCCGACAGGGAAGCAACATTACGCCGATAAGGTAGGCTCTGTGCCTAGCCACCAGCACCCCGTGGCCTGTTTTTTGCTCTGCGTTCCACCAAATCAAGTACAGCAAGCTGGTATTTTTGTGAGCCATCCCATAAGTGGCTGCAAAACTCCATACAGGAACGGACCTGTGCTTTGTACATATTTAAAAGCTGTCCACATGTGAAATATCGCCTCACATTATTTATTTATTTATTTAGGATTCCCACATTTCTTGGCCGCAGTCTGTGCTTTAAACTCGATGGTTGAGCCGAAGTTGAGATCTGACGTCAGCTCCATGCCCAAAAACTACAGGCGGTCGGTAACTGGTACAGATGCACGTCGGAAAGTAGGAGATAACTAAATCTGGCCTTTTGGTAGTCAAAAGACAAGCCTGTGTTTTCAGAGCATAGAATTTGTCTAGATTGTCGTCGCCCCACTGGGAAACGAGATTTAAGGTCAAATTCATTCGCTCCACCATGGTCTGGTATAAGTGTTTCCTCTCTGCAGACTCTTGCACTGGACAGGTATCTTTCTGAGACTATGCTGTCATCTGCGTACCCGCTAGGACCATGCTGTATTAGGTCGTTGATATGCAACAATATCCAAACTATATTTCAAAGGCCTTTGACATATCAAGGGACAAGGCGAAGCACTTGCTGTGTCAAGGGCTTCGCCGTGTTTGTCAATAGCTCACCCCAGCAATGCATAATATACACAAGATTCTCCAATTGAGCGACCACGGCGAAAGTGATAGTGAAAGTCACTGAGGAGCTCATTGTCGTCCAGTTACATAAGCAAGCAGCTTATTACTGTGTACCCTTTCCATCAATTTACAAAGTATAGAGGTGATGGCGATTGTTCTATAGTTGGCAGGATTGGCACGGTTACCCTAATTTGTGTACTGCCTGCACAATAGCAAGGTTCCACCACTCCGTTTCTTAGTAGGGTTATGTTTTAGTCTAGTCTATTTTAGTTACTTTCATAGTATTATGTCGTACGGTATTTTACTATGGGGACGGGCTGCAGACGTCGAGTCTATTTTTATTCTGCAGAAAAGAGCCATCCGAGCCATATATGGCCTCCGCAGGCGCGACTCTCTAAGGGAACGGTTTAAAGATATTAACATCATGACGGTACCTTGTCAATATATCTATGAAAACATCATGTACGTAAGGAAAAATCTACATCTTTTTAGTAAAAGAGGTGAAAGAAAAAAAAAAAAAAAAGAAAAAAAAAAAAAAAGTGAAAAAGTGAAAAGCTTTAAAGTGTCAGGCCATTGTAATTGGAAGCCCGCACATGATGGGTAGGGTGGCGCTTAGCTCTCTTCCTCCTCTTATTTTTAATGGTACCATCATACCTATTACCCCTACGGTGAAAGATCTCGGTTTGCATCTTGACTCAACGCTTAGCTGGCAGCGCCAGGTTTCTAGTGTTAGTCAAAGGGTCAACGGTACTCTGCGATCCCTGTATCGTTTGAGAAACTTTTTGCCCGCTAAGACGAAAACTATGCTTGTGCAGACTTTGATTTTCCCCATCATTGACTATGGTGACGTGTGCTACTTTGACTTGAATGCGGTTTTGCTGGATAAGCTTGACAGACTACTCAACAATGGTATCCGATTCATATTCAACCTCAGGAAATATGACCATGTGTCGAGTTACAGGACTGAGCTCAAATGGATGTCCATCCGCCAAAGGAGAAGTTTGCGCTCTTTGACCACACTTTTCTCGTTTCTCAACTCTCCCACCCCTCCCTCTTATCTTATGTCTCACTTTCAATATCTATGTTCTTCACACGCTAAGAATCTGCGTTCTTCCAACAATCTTCTCCTTCTCTGTCCTTCTCATACTTCCGATTTTATTCATTCTTCCTTTCTTATTCAGTCCATTCTTCTCTGGAATGCGCTTCCTCTTGAAATCAGGACGGCTACCAGTCGGTATGCTTTTAAGCGGAAATTGCGGAGTTATTTTCAAAATAAATAGCGTAGAGTCATCTCAATTACCTCCTTCCCTTTTTGTGTATATATATAGTATATGTATAATGTAGATATATATTATAGTAAATATGTATGTATGTGTATTATAAGTTTATATTCTGTTTAGGTACTTGTATACCTATTTTATTTATAAATACTTATGTTATCTTTTTAATATTTATTATTATTATTAGTAATGTCTGTTATTTAGAGCACCTGCCATCTTATCTCTTCACCACCCTTGGTTGACTGGTAGAGAATGCCTAAGGCATTAAGTCCGCCTTTGTATACTATTGTGTGCGAGAAGTTTTAATAAATAAATAAATAAATAAAGACACAATTATATCACTAGAAATAGGGATCAATTAGTTCAACCAGGTTTCAGGCTGGCTAAAGTAGACTCATCTTTCATGGGGTACTGTTTAAAATGTTACAATAAAATACCTCCCCATATTCTTCAACTGAATGAAACTAAATTCAAATCTTGTATAAAACGCACACTATGCAGCCAAGCATATTATAAGTTGGGGGATTACATCGCTGATAAAAATGCTTGGCTCAACGCTGGTCCTGCTCCACAAGGGCGCATAAAATAATTGATTAGATTGAACTACTGTTGGAGCTGCTGACGATTTAAAAAACTTATCTTTGCATTGTATAAATTCAATGTTTTAGTATTGTATAATTGCATAGCACATGTGTGAGTACTATGTACATACTATAAAGCTACCATTTAATAGGTTTTTCTTTCATTGACTTGAATGTGACCTGGCGGCTGAGAGTTTGTCATGCTCACTCTAATGTCTCGCTGGTGGTAGCGTGTGTGTTGGATCATTAAGTTCCCTTCAAAATGGTTGAGCAGAATGGTGCTGATCCATGCGTCATGTTCGTGAACGGGCGCCGTCAGTGGGGACTGGTCATTTCTTAGCTGCCACGGCTTATTTTAATTTAATTTAATATTTGAATTACTTTTGTCTTTTTATTACGGACGCTTTTGACGTTCTGCATCGTTCTCACATGCATAATTTCAACATGAACGATGTAATCAATATTTTTTAATCATTTTTTGATTTAAAAGAGTGTCCATGGAGTTTCTTGCCCGTTCTTCTCCATAGGTACCTACTACGCTTTGGAATGGGTAACTAGCTTCATCTTTCTGACTGACCGACCCCTTGACAATTCAAAAGTGCCTGTAATTGGTTTATTTGAAATAAATGCTTTGAGTTTTGAGTTTTTTGAGTTTTTTTTATACTTATTTATGTTATTTATGTAAATCATCATAATATAGCAAATGTTTATTTTCGAAATGATGTCCTTGACTTTTTTAGGTCTTTTTTGTTTTACTCCACATGAGAACAAAATTAAGAAAAAAAAAATTTACGACCTCTGTCAATGACAGCTGAAATCCACCATACTGTTTTTTAAGGTGTATTCAAAAGGTGCCAACGAAAGCCTATTTCTAAGGCTCCGCTATCCATCCGTCCGTCTGTCTGCCAGCGGGCGGTATCTAATGAATGGTAATAGTAGACAGTTGAAAAATCCACAGTGTGTATTTCTATTGCCGCTATAACAAATTAAAAGGGTTCCCCATACAAAAAACGTGTTTAAAAAATAGTAGCGTTAAATATTATACGGTGGTACGGAGCGAGGGCGAGTCCAACTCGCACTTGGCCGGCTTTTTTTTAAATCTATATATTCAGGGGCTACTCCACTCGCCACGTCAATACGATTCCAACGATACCTTCTTTGTGGAAATACGTTCACCTCTAGGAGGGAACATAGAGACAGATGTATGTTTATACATGTATATACTATACATATGTATAAGCATAGTTGTAGTTGCATACCAACCAAAAACATTACCTCCTTTTTGGATCCATCGCAGTAATAATAAAAAACAAGACTACCCTGCCGACCCTATACTTAGGAATGTAACTGAACATTTATTACAAAGTGGGTATCAGATACCATAGGTAGACATGGGCACAGTCAACCCAAAAGTTAACTTAGATAATCGTTAACTTGTTGATAAAAAGTTAACTTCGTTAATCGTTAAAGCGTTAAAATTTCGAAAATTTTACGCAAGATAAAGATAACCATTACAAGTTAACCATCCAAAACGTATACTGCTTTTGGCGCCTTTTGATTTAGATACATAGATAAATAAAACAAAAAAAAAGTAAATATATTAATTTATGTAATTATTACAAGCGACACTATCGACCCGCCCTGGTTTCGCAGGGTAGCAGAGTTTATACGCACCTAAACTAACCTATAATGAATTATATTAAAGACCTAAATTCTATCTTTTTATCTTTAAACCTTCATTATGCTTATTTTACTTACTATACTAATACGAGCATAATGTGGAAGAAAAAGGCTATTTATTTTATTATTAATTACTTTGCATTAGTTGTATGTTCATGTTGCCTTTCATGAACATTAGCATATTAAAATTGTCATCTGACAGTGATGAGCGTTTAGCTCTCAAAATATCTTTCCCTGTAGAAAAGAGCCGTTCCGTAAATTAATTTGAACGTCAATTTAATCAATTTATACCATCAACCATTTCCACCAACAACCAACACAAACGAAAAAGGTAAACTATAAATGGAGTCTTGTCACAATAAAAATAGCGCAAACCCTAAAAAGTCAAGTTATAGCGTATTCTCTGGCACAGAGCAAGTAAACAACAGAGCCGCTTTATTTTAAGGGTGATGCGCCAAGGTGTCCCACGAAATTCAAATTTTCTTACGTTTTTTGCAATTTGCAGGTCACTGTCAGGTTGTATGTTGATTAAAATATGATTCGCGGCCGTAACAATTAAGGATTTACAGAATTATAAGCATTAGAATCTGCAATACAACTCCTTAAGTTAGAATTGGCGTCAAATGTCATGATTTCATGAAATAGTCATTCAATACGATAATATGAACATAGAGATGATGATTTTTATGATTTTAATTCTATAAATAAATATTTGATACGGCCGCGAATCATATTTAGTTCAACATACAACCTGATACTAATCTGCAAATTGCAAAAAACCTAAGAAAAATTGAATTTCGCGTGCTACCTTGGCGCATCCCCCTTAAAGACGTTCTCGACTCTGAGTTCTTGCTCTTTTGAGCAATAGTTCGCGTAGCGTGTAATTCAAACAAATAATGACAACATGTCCACATAAAAACAACCAATGTAACGGACTAAACTTAACGGAAGTTCAATTTAACAGAAGTTAACAAGAACGTTTTTTTTTTAAGTTAACTTAAAAGTTAATCCGTTATGCATTTTCTTAACTTCGTTAATTAACGATTAACTAGTTAAGGCCCACCTATGTCAGATATAAGTTCTGTAATTTATAGTAACTATCTGCGTACTACGTAATTCCCACTTTTCCATACCTACCAGATACTTAAGTACTCATCATCTGCTTGCCTTTTCCCAACTATGTTAGGGTTGGCTTCCAGTCCAACCGGATGCAGCCGAATACCAGTATTTTACATAAAGCGACTGCCAACCTCCACAACCCAGTTACTGGGTAACAAGATACACTGACGAGCAATATTTAAAAGCCTGTTGATTTAATTATTGTTTTTTACCTTGGCGTATACATTTTTAAACTAAACGTGCTTACGGCAGACGTTGACTTGTAAGTAAAGGAATCATCATGTCGCCCACACCCGATGTGTATACCAGGATCAACACTATGGTGCAATTGGGGAGATCACAGAGACAAACGACCAGAACAATGGGTGTGAGACATTCTACTGTCCAACAAGTGCTTCGGATGTTTATGGAGACTGGACTTAACCTAAGAAGACCAAGCAATGGCAAGCCAAGGTGCAAAATCAGTGAGAGGAAAGTCAGGAGACGTCTTGCAGAAGCCAATTTAAAGCGTTACCGGCCAGCAAATAGCCCAAAACTCGAATGGCATCATAAAGTTGCAAGATTAAAATATGGCCATGAGCACATCGAATGGGGTGAGGACGAATGGAGCAGAGTAATGTTCTCTGATGAATCGAGATTCATATTGTATAATCATGATGGGAGACGTAGAGTGTAGGTACAGACGGCCAGGAGAACGTTTTACACAAGCATGTTACGAAGAAAAGGTCCCATCCGGGGGAGGTCCGGATCCACACATGTGGGACGCTATTCTAGTGCCGATAAAAAATGGCAATCTGACCGCTCTGTGATATACATAAACGAGATTCTCAATGAAAATCCGTATTTGGTCAATATAGGCGACAATGCATTGTTTTTGCATGATAATAGCCGGCCCCACACAGCACATATGGTAAACGAGTACCTTCAAGACGTTGCAATCCATCAAATGAGTGGCCAGCGAGAAGCTCTAACCTAAACCCTATTGAACATGCTTGGGACGAGCTTGGCAGACGTGTAAGAAGCCAAAATCCACCTCCATTCATACTTCATGCATTGAAAAATGCACTTATTGAAGAATGGGAAAATATTCCTCAGCTTATGCTGAAGAATCTGGTACGCAGCGTGCCAAATCGTGTAGAAGCCGTATTGAGAGTACGCGGAGGCAATACGAAATATTGTATACTTAAAAAATTAAGTTTCATTTTCGTAAACCCACTTTAACAGTTAATTGTAGTTTTCCTTCTTTAACACATCAAATTAATTATTTTATGTTTCAATTTGGTGTCTTTTTAACGCGTTCATAAATTCATTTGAATGTTGCTTTTCACTTCAAGAAGTTATCTTGCGTGGTTTCAGGGAAAATCGTATACTAAAGAGAAAACGGTTATTGGTTGGAACTATCATATCATATCATATGGAGGATATCATATGGAGGCTCGGCAGGGTTATACATTATGGAATTTTTATGGACGCCCCACGTAGGGTAAAATATAATGATGATATGGTTCACAGTAAAAAAGTTTATAAAAATAAAATAAAATGGTGTCAGTTAAATGAAAACAAAATTAAAATGGATATTATAGCCACCCATAGATACAATAAAGAGTTTGGAAAATTTTGGAAGGAGTCAAGTAAATTTAATTATAAAGCTAGTGTGCCAATTAATGTAAATGGTAGTGACGACCCAGATATTATTGCAAATATGTTTGCAAAACAGTTTAACCCTATATCCCTGTCGAGCAAAACGCCGGTAAACAGGGCGAGTGTGGCGCACAGGGCCCATGGTGAGCCTGCGACGTCTCCGCCGCGGTCGCGTGAAACACATGACCACGATACCAGCGTATTGCACGTCACTGCGGACGAGCTGTATCATTGTGTGAAAGGTATTAAACGTGGCAAGTCACCGGGCCACGATGGGCTCAGTGTCGAGCACCTTACGTACGCTCCTAAGTTGGTATTTATCAGAATGTCTCAATTGTTTAATGCATGTATTGACCACAGTTATTTTTCTGATAATTTCATACGACCCATAGTCGTACCAATTGTAAAAAATGGAACTGGCAATGTGGCCAGTATGTCTAATTACCGGCCTATATCATTAGCGAACACTTTTTCTAAAGCTTTTGAACGCATAATTATTACTTATTTAAGTGAAAAGAATTTCCCAATAAATAACGCACAATTTGGTTTCCGTAAAGGCCTTTCTACTGATTTGGCTATCTTTGCCTTGAAGAACACAGTATATAAATATGTACAAAGAAACACTAGTGCGTATACGTGTTTCCTAGATCTAAGCCGTGCGCGTTTGATAGTATCAAATTATGAATGGGATAAGTTGAGAAGTTCTAAGGTGCCATCAAAAATTGTAGACATTCTAGAATTCTGGTATGCAAATCAATGCAATCAAGTGAAATGGAACATATAAGTTGACATGTGGCGTGAGGCAGGGTGGACTCACTTCGCCGATGTTATTTAACATGTATACTAACGAGTTGATTGAGGAACTGAGCAGTACCCGAGCCGGTTGTCGTATTTGTGATGTAGGTTTGAACAACCTTAGCTATGCAGATACCATGGTGCTGCTCAGTCCCTCAGCCAACGGTTTAAGGCGACTTGTTGCGATCTCACCTATAATGTTAAGAAATCGGAGGTTATGATATTTAAATACAGTAAAGGTCCGGAACATATTTGAATGATCAATTTGTGTGGAACTACCCTAAACATTGTTAGTAAGTTTAAATATCTTGGTCACATAATTAAGGATGATTTAGCAGATGACGCTGATCTGGAACGACAGAGGCGCAGTATCGCATGTCGAAGCAACATGTTGGCTAGACGCTTTTCGCATTGTTCCAACCAAGTTAAAATAACTGTTCAAGACTTACTGTCAGTCGTTCTACACCAGTCTACTCTGGTACAGGTATACGAAGAGTGCTTATAACACTCTTCGTGTACAATATAATAACGCCTTTAGAGCTATATTGACGCTGCCCTGGCGGTGTAGTGCGACTGATATGTTCGTTGAGAACAGAGTTACTGATTTTTTCGGGCTCTTGAGGAGACTCCAGGCAACTTTCCTGACCCGTTTATGTACATGTACTAATCACATTGTGTCTGAAATGTTTCGTTGTGTGTACCTGCTCAGACGTATGTAATTGTCTTTTAATTTTAATTTCATTTATTTTAATTTTAGTAATGTAATGTAATCTAATTTAATAAGCATTGCTATGGGTAAATACCTGAAATAAATGATGACAATAATAATTATAAAGTCATATTCACCTGATAAATAAACAAAAAGCATTGTACTTATCATTGTGTTGTAAATAAATAGAAGAAAGGGTATTGAGTACGATAACCTTATTATAGAGAATAAATTAATAGCAGGTTCCAAAATATAGTAGACACTGAAGTCTGTAAAATAATTCAAATTAATGACTGTGCCCTTTTGGAATTTGATGTTTTTTTTGCATTTTAGCTTTCCCACCTACGTGAAATAGAGATGAACAAATGTAAAAAAATATTGTCGAGTATCTGCAACAACACAACTATGCACGACTGAAAATACGCGACCTTTTTATATTATTTATATTACCCTAAAGCCTGAAACTAAACCTGTTGTCGATCCCACTGTAGGGCAAAGGTCTCCCCATACTTTGCAATTTCTATTTATCTGTAGCCCTTTGCAGCCAGTCAGTAGAACAAATCCAAGTCGTCGTGCCAGCGTTTTTTAGGCTATTTTCGGTAAATCAATTCTGTGCATTCGTAAATATTCATCCTAATCCACCGTGTATGTTTCGACACGCATTTTGCCGGTTTTTTATTTTTACCCATATAGGACTAATGAATAGTGATACATAAGCTCATGTTCATTTAATTAAGTCCTTAAAACATTGTAGTGCTTTAAAAACCCACAGTTAGGGAAATAAAATTTTACTCACAACAACATTATCCTATTTTGTTGACATTGACAGTGACAGATCCAGATGCTTTGATGTTTCTGCATTTCCCTGACCATTGGCTAAGTTGTTCTGTGATTAAAAAAATGACAGAAAAAAATTAAAGGTACTCTTTGGACTTTAGAGATTTTCCTTAGAGAAAGGGCAAAGCAAATATTTATTGTATTAATGTTAATTTCAAATATTTATTAGGCTGGCTTGTTTAATCAAATCGTGCAATATTTCTTACAAGAAATACCGTGACTTTGAAACGGGCTACAAAACCAAAGAAACCTCTAAGCAAGAATTGATATAACTATAATCTTTATCTATATGTAGGTTGTTGGAGGAGGTTGTATCTATATGTAGTTGCTATGATGGTACTGCATGTACTTATTATTATTTTTATTTTTTATTTTTTATTTTAGATGGGTTTTCTCTTGACTATGCAAAAATAAGACAATCCAACAATGATGTAAAGCATTTTGATCGGAACTAAAACGTTTCTTAAGAGGAAACGCGGTCGAGTAGTCATTGGTGCCGATTCTCTTGTCAAAATTTTTTGTGTCCTTGTGCCCAGAAGATGCCTGTTCACTCTTGCTTTGTAGGCTGACTGGTTTTATGTGGAAGGGAACAGAGACGCTGGCAAAGAATTCCACACTTGTGCCGTGCGCATTACAAATGAGGAGAAAAAGCGCTGAGTAAGACTGTTCGGGATATCGACCAAGTGCGATTGGTACCCTGCAGTATGTCTGGTAGTCCGGTAGTTAAAGGGCGATGGTGGGATCAGGTCGTGAAGCTCTTGCGCGCACTCTCCGAAGTACAGTCTATAGAAGTCCGACAGGCAGTGGCGTATTTAAAGATTTAGCGCCCTGGGCCTGTAAGGTTTGCCGCCCCATGAATTAACGGAAAAAAGCAAAACCTTTTAATTAAGGGGGATGCGCTAAGACAGCCCGCGAAATTAAAATTTTGTTAAGTTTCTTGCAATTTGCAGGTCACTGTCGGGTTGTATTTTGAATAAAATATGATTCGCGACCATAACAAATATGCCTTTATAGAATTATAATCATTAGAATCAGCAATACAACTCCTTAAATTAGAATTGGCGTCAAATGTCATGATTTCATGAAATAGTCATTCAATACAGTAATATGAACATAAGTTTTTGAAATGTGGCTCGCTTGAATCCTTTCGTTTTATTATACATATAGCTCGAATACATTTTTTTCTGTGCTATTAATACCTCCTCTACCTTAGTAGCACTGCCCCAAAATATAAGACCATAGATAGCATAGGCTACGTATCCATGATAAGCTGCTAAGAGCGCTGTGATATTCACAATTTTGCCTAGCATATATAGAGCATAGGAAAACTTACTGAGCTTCCCACACATATTATCAATTTGGGTCCTCCATGACATATCGTTATCAATATGCAGTCCGAGAAATTTTGTTACATTCGTTTCAAGTATTTGGTCACCTTTGTAGTTTACCTGAGAGGGTGACAGAGATTCCTTTTAAAATTCATAATTTTAGTTTTAGTTAGATTAATTTTAAGGTTATTAGCGTTCAGCCAGTCAACAATCGGAACAAGACTAGTGTTAATGTCATCTTCTATATCTTTATTACTGCCAGTATTATATATAACCGTCAGCAAATAAGGACATTTGGTGCATAAGTACTTGGGGAAAGTCGGTTATGTAGCAAATGAACAGCAAGGGTCCCACCACAGAGCCCCGCGGAACACCTTAACAAAGAACTCTAGAGCTAGACGAGTATACTACTTCAGTTTTGGATTTAATGTCCACTTGACTAATCTGGGTAATTTGTTTTCTATCCTCCAAATAATATTGTATGAGATTAAGCACGTTACCTCTGATGCCGTATCTATTTAGCTTTGTTAAAAGAACTTTATGGTCCACATAGTCAAATGCCCTGGTCATATCCATGTACATTGCCATTACTGATTTCCTATTGTTCATATTGTGACGTATTTTTTCAAGAAAATTACATATGTCCATATTAATAGTTTTTGTCTTCCTAAAACCCATTTGTTCCTTGCAAAAAATATTATGTTTTTCAAAAAAATTATAAATATCACTATTTTGTTTTATCATTGTTCTCTGATGGATCGAGATTCGTGTTGTATAATCATGATGGGAGACGTCGAGTACAGACGGCCAGGAAAACGTTTTACACAAGCATGTCACGAAGAAAAGGTCCGATACGGGGGAGTATTTCATCAGATGGTCGCACGGCGCTAGTGCCTATAAAATATGGCAATCTGACCGCTGTGAGATACGTAAACGAGATTCCCAATGAACATCCGTTTTTGGTCAATATGGGCGACAGTGCATTGTTTTTGCATGATCATGCCCAGTTCCACTCAGCTCATATGGTGAATGAATACCTTCAAGACGTTGCAATGCATCAAATGGAGTGACCAGCTAGAAGCCCTAACCTAAGCCCTATTCAATATGCCTGGGACGAGCTTGGCAGACGTAAGAAGCCGAAATCCACCTCCAGTCACACTTCATGCCCTGAAAAATGCACTTATTGAAGAATGGGAGAATATTCCTCCGCTTATGCTGATGAAACTGGTACTCAGCATGCCAAGTCATGTGGAAGCCGTATTGAGAGCACGCGGAGGCAATAAGAAATATTTAATGATTAAACAATTAAGTTTCATTTTCGTAAACCCACTTTAAGAGTTAATTATTTTTTGGTCCTAATGCCCTATTTTGTTTTTTCCTTCTTTAACACATTTTTTTTTTCAATATGTCGTCTTAGTAATGTGTTAATAAATTCATTTCAATGTTGCTTTTCTCTTCAAGAAATTAACTTGCGTGGTTTCGGAAATATTTCATGATAAGTTAGTGGCTTTTATAAATTGCTCGTTAGTGTAGAAATCATTGAACATTAAGACCACTTACTCACTTACTCATGTGTCGGTGACCGTCCTGATTCGTAATTAATTAGGCCTAAAGTCATATTCACCTAATAAATAAACAAAGAGAAATCGAACGGAAGCAATGTACTTATCATTGTGTTGTAAATAAATAGAAGAAAGGCCATTGAGTACGATAACCTTAGAGAATAAATTAATTGGAGGATCCAAAATATAGTAGACACTGATGATTCCAAAATTATTCAAATTGATGACAGTGCAATGCCCTTTTGGAATTTGATGATAAATCTTTTTTTTAGACTTTTAGGTAAGGGAACCTACGTAAAAAGGTGATGATCAATGTAAAAAAAAATGTTATCGAGTATCTGCAACAAGGCACGACTGAAAATACGCGACCATTTTATGTTATTTATATTACCCTGAAGCCTGAACCTAAACCTGTTGTTGATCCCACTGTTGGGCAAAGGTCTCCCCATACTTTACCATTTATATTTATTTGTAGCCCTGTGCGGCCAATCAGTAGAACGAATCCAAGTCGTCGTGCCTGCGTTTTTTAGGCCTGCGTCGGTGAGGACGCTCGTCTTTAGGCACCTGCTGCGTAAGTGGCCCATCTGTCCTGATACATTCCTTACGACTTTTAATACCTATGTATGAGGACAGATAGGCTTTATGGATGGATTAAATAACTCATTGAACGTATAAGGTTAAAAGGGCTTTCAAGGAGCGACTGCGTACTAGAAGGCGCGTTGTGCATGGGTAGGCAGACAAGGTGGATCAGCGTGGCAGCGCACAGTCAGTTGTTATAGCGTTTCTTCGAGGACCCCAATGTCCAGCAGTGGACGTTTTTTGCTGGAATAATTAAATACCTGTCTAGTCAATATAATAGGTACATGGTGAAATTAATGTTTTGCATGGTTTTGTGTTAATGGCCTGCTCGCCCCCTTTTACATGGGACTAAGAAATGTCAGTGCGAGGTACACTATGCTCCTCTATCCTCTGCCTAACCTATTGAAGAATAGGTACATGCGGGTTGTAATGCTATGTTATTACCTATATTATGTTTTCACAACCACACACTAAACCTACTTGGCAGAAATAACAGTTGAACGCAATTTGATGCTCTGATCACAGAAGATGATGATGCCGATCTTCTTGATCTGTTTACGATACCAGAAGAGACGCGCAGCTATACCTACTCAGAACGGAGATAGAGCGAATGATTGCCGTTATACCATATAATTACTTAAACATACGGTACGTTACACTTCAATGAATAAAATGACGATTTACTCATTTCTTCATTACACCCAAATAAATATAGTTCAGCCTACCACGGGCGAGTTCAAATGCGGTCTTTACTAATTAAAGCATTTCATACGGTCCTTCAATTTATATAAATAGAAGTTATTTCGATTTGATATCATTCTCACCGAACTGTCGCTGGAGATTGGTGTGACTATTATTTATTTATTTTTAATTTCATTAAAAATAAACACGTAAGTAGCCAATTCTATACAAACATACATTTTATTGTGTCCATACAAAACATACATTTGATTTTTTCTAAGCAGAAACATATTTTGGTCTTGTTTTTATGTAGGTTATTAAACTTATTAATATTAAGTTATTCTTAATCTATTTTGGAGAGTTCTTTCTCTTAAGTATCCATTTATATAGGTACCTTCTGAATAATCCATACACTTATTAACTAATTTATTTATTTTGTTTGCCAACCGCTTCGGTACATTATCATCATGATCCACAGTCCGACTTCACCCTCTGAAATTAATGTATTAAAAGTATCGCAAGACAATATACGTTCATACATTTTTGTTAAAGCAACTGTTTAATATTATAGTCACTACGCTCAACCATGACGCCAACCCCGCAAGAGCTCGCCCAACCCCAACCCCGTCCAGAGTCGGAGGGCGATGCTGCGTCAGCGTCGACGCCGGTCGCCGACGGTGAGAGAGTCGTCATCTCCGGCATGTCGGGGATCTACCCCTCTTCGCACCACATCAAGGAGTTGTCGGAGATATTGTACAATAAGGTGAGAACCTGGCAATTGTTAGCTTAATTAGATGGCCCCATATAACTTATTTATTCTTAAGCTAATCATTTTGCTAACCAATTTATAACTAAGCAGCTCAAAAAAAAAAAAAGTCAACGCATTTATTTCAATTAAACCATTTAAAGGTACTTTAGAATTGTCAAAGAGTCGGTCAGTTAGTCAGAAAGTTGAAGCTACATGCCCACTCCAAAACGTAGATCTCTATGGAGAAGAACGGGAAAGAAACTCCAAGGACACTCTTTTTAAATCAAGATATTACAAAATCCTGGGTACATTATTATTGTTGCTTCTATGTGTGAGAACAAAGTAAAAAAAATATATGCATATTAAGTAACAAGTCAAAATAATTAAAATTATCCGTGGCAGTTAAGAGATGAGCAGTGAAGAGATGCAGCAGTTCTATATCTATTTTAGAAGTAGGATCAATTCATAAAAAAATCCCTAAGGACTGATACTAATGTCCCAATGGTGCCAGGCTAGGCTATAATATCGTAAAAACTGTAGCACAGGAACCCATAAACACCTTATCCCCCAGGTGAACCCAGTGACTGCAGGGAATGTGCGTTGGAAAGTCAGTCACCCTGAGGCAGCTCAGCACATGGGCTCAATACCAGACCTAGAGCGGTTCGACGCCCAGTTCTTCAAGGTGCACTACCGCCTCGGCAACAGCATGGATCCCATGTCTCGTAAAGTCCTTGAACAGACCTACAACGCTATTTATGATGCAGGTAAGATGTTATAAGATGACGTTGCTGCTAGTTTGACCGTATTTTTTGTAAATTCTTGGACTGAAAATGAAACTCCCAAACTATTAATAATAAGTTAGCTACGGGAAGAGTATTGGCAAATTTTTCAGAGTGGGCCGTATATACATTTGAGGAGTAACTTTCAAACGCTGATAAATACATTTTACCCTTTTTTATAGACAATGAATAAAACTGAAGTAGGCCTAACATAAATTTATTCTCAATTATTATGTGATTTGTGGGAATAAGATTAGAGCATCGATTTTCAATATAAGTTTTCAGTATGAATTGACGGCTTATGAAGCGATTTGATTGCATGTGGATATATATTGTTATACACACACGGAGACATACATATACATACATAAAGTCACGCCTTCTTCCCGTGGGGCTAGGCAGAAACTACAAAACGCCACCTGGTACGTATATCGTACGTATATCCTTACATAGTCCTTTTGCTTCGCTTACGTCATTACATCTGGTCTTACACGCACGCCGCTTGCGAGTACTACACATCTGACCTTTCTGAAGAACATCACCAATAAAGTTACTGTATGTCTTCTAGGGCGACCCGTCTCGGCGTTTTCACTCACCTCAGTCTTGTAAATACCTTTTGTTAGTCGCCTATCATTCGCTCTCAAAAAATTACCATATATTATGGAGTCACAGTAATGACCACACCCTTATTCAATGTTAATGTATGTATGTATTTATGTATGATTTCATGAGACATTGTACTGACCTGCTTCCTAAACATTTTGAGGATTCTTAAGTACCGCTATTGTCTCCGTAGCATAAAAACAAAAAGTAAAAGAAAACATCGGCAAGCATTCTACACTTAAAAAAAAAGAATCGTCAAAATCCTACTAGGTACTTACTTTGTAAAAAGTTACGCGTGGTCAAAAAATATATAAGGGTCTTTTTTGTCGGTAAATATATAGTTAATAAACGGCTTTTAGCCGGACAGTCAGCCAACCAGTCTTACCAAGGGATATCGTATTACCCAGAAATTGGGTTGTGTAGGTCAGATAGGAAGTCGCTCCATGTAAAATAATACTGTTATTCAGCTGCATCCGGTGAGACAGGAAGCTGACCCCAACACAGTTGGGAAAAGGCAGGCAAATAATGATGAAAAGACTAGCCATTAATAAATCATGTCCTATTAATAAGCTGATATTTTTCTTATCCATAGGAGTGAATCCTGAGCACTTATCTGGTAGAAAAGTAGGTGTGTTCGTCGGAACCTGTTTCTCTGAAGCTGAAAAAGCGTCCTTTTATGATGCTGCCTCTAAATCAGGCTTGGGTATAACTGGGTAAGAAACGATTTCCGTAATTTATAAACATCATATTTGTTTGTTCAAGTTATGTAATTCCCATGTCGTAGGGGTAAGATGACGATTGCCTTTAACTTTAACAGCGGCGGGCACTAAATCAGCATCCCAATTGTGTAACATACTTTCAATCAGAATCCGAAGGATTTTGAAGGGAATTCCTAATCCATTGCTTCATACGTTCGAAACATTTGTCTGAGCAAAAACGTAAATAACGCAATTAATGTTGTTGAACAGTCAGAATGAAAAGAATTGTCAATGTGAGTGTGTTACGCAATAACCCTGCAGAATACGAGAATCTTGGAAGAGAAACCTAATAACTGTTTTCCCGACCCAAAAATCTGGAGTCACTGTTGCTACCACAGTACCACTAGATTAGTCAACTGCTTAATATAGATGCTGCGTGCTTTTATGTCAGTGGTCATAATACCTTTTATTTTTAGATGCTGTAAGGCGATGTTCGCTAACCGCATTTCCTATTGGCTGAACGCGAAGGGTCCTTCGATGGCGATCGACGAGGCCTGCTGCAGCTCCACTGCGGCGCTGGAGCAGGCTTACCTCGCTATGAGCCGAGGTGAATGCGAGGCAGCCGTCGTTGGTGGCTGCTACTTGTGTCTGCATCCACAGTCTTCTGTGCATTACGGAAGGTAAAAGAATATTTATAAAAATACCAATTATTCCATCATGCCATCTGCAAATTGGATTCGCTTGTCGAAAGTTCCCCGTAATATTTACAAAGCAAAATAGTTTAAAATTCCGATCCTAACTCTTGATGAATTATATGAACAAACATGATAATTATAAGGGTAAAATATTTGCTACTTTTGAGACAATGAAAAATAAAATGGGTTTCCAATTTAGAGAAAATATTTATTATAATTGTTTTTTATGTGCAGGATCATAAGCCAGGCGATGGATGGTAAAACGAAATCATTTGATCAGAATGCTAATGGCTGCGTCAAATCAGAAGCTGTTAATGTTCTGTTTCTGCAGAAGGCTAAAGATGCACTGAGGTAAGTTTTATGAAGTATTAATGCCACCGTTTTCCAGTAGACGAGAGAAACATACATGACCGATTGCACCATCCCTTTTTCGCAACGGCATCTGGATGATCCCTGTTTCTGATCAAAGTAAAATATGTAGTCATTATTTTTAATAAAATAATGTAAATGTAGTTACTTCCATCTTGTTACAAAAAGATTTTTCAAAGACAACTCTAATTTTTGTGTATAATATACAGGATCTACGCAGATTTAATGCACGCGAAAACAGAATATACCGGCTTGCTAACGGGAGAAACGGGCCCTCAGTACGGATACTTTAGGAATCCTGATAATACTGTTAAATTTTTGACCAAATTCTATGAGGAAGCGAGGGTCCCACCGCATGCTGTGGAATATGTCGAAGCTTTTGGTTCAGGTATTAATTTCACTTGTATTCATTGTTGACTTGATAGTGTATGAAAGAACGAAGGATTACGGCTGAAGGGGTAAATCAGGGAAGATTTCTCCAGAAGATTAGGTTTCTCCTTTCTCTCTCCGTTTTTTAAGCCGTAATAAATTCAGCCTCCTGGTTGCTATAGTATCACCTTCAGCCTGACGCAAAATAACAGTAGTTTCAATTGCATAATTTCATTATAGGTACTCCTGATGCTGACAAAGCGGAACTGGACGCCATTGAAAGGGTGTTCTGTAAGGGAAAAGAAGACACACTCTTAGTTGGCAGCGTCATTTCCAACATTGGATACGGAGAAGCTGCATCGGGTATATCCGCTATAACGAAGGTAACCTTTTTATTGGGTTCATCATTATTATCATCTAAACATAATATTATAATTTAAAGTCTGTACGCAACGAATTTTGATGCGGTTTCTACCATCATTTAGATAATATATTCTGGAAGTTTTATGTATAATATGGATGTATATTCATATTAAAAATACATACATATGAATATTATCATCACTGTACATAGTATTTGGGAGCACACTAATTAATTTGTTTTTAATGAATTATTTAAAAACAAACTAGTTCGTTTCATTTCGCATGCATATCGCAACAATTTTAATTTCGACGCGATGTTAAGAGATCTGTTGGTTCCCCCACTAATTATTCAGATTTTTCTTGATGTCAACAGGTGTTGCTTGGCTACCATCGCGGTGAGATAGCCGCCAACCTGCACTGCAACAATCCGCGGCAGGACGTGTCAGCCATGCGCGAGGGGCGTATGCGCGTCGTCACTGAGCACCAGAGTTTCCGTCGCTCCTACGTGGCCGTCAACGGTATGTCCGTCACAGGCGTCAACTCACACGTGCTGCTGCATGGACACTATAAACCCAAGGTACAGATAACGTGATAATATCCAAGAATGACCTTTTCTGTTCACTATTATCTTCTCAGCCCGGGATCGACCAATACCGGGTACCTTTTATTTCTACTATTCTCCACAATTTTACATCCCTTGTTCTGGTGTTATCTGGTACTGACTATGTCCGTCGGTTATTTATTTATTTATCTTTATTTCAGACATACAATCCATATAATAATTACAAAGAAAGTGTTAGTAGGGTTGTTAGTAGTTCACACAAAAATAAAAAGATGTTAGTAATTTGTTAGTAAACAAAACACGATACACATTAATAACTTAGCCTATTTCCTATTCCTACAGTAAACGGACCATCAATTCTGCACGCTAACGTTATCACCGCGTGCTGCAGTCCTTTTCTGTTGCATACTACAAAATATTTACTAAGCCTATTAAATATTTTCTATTTTGTTCCAGGATCTATCACGCTACAATAGTAGTATTGCACATCTCGTGACTATATCTGCGAGACAGGACACTACCGTACAGAAAATATTTGAGAACTTGAAGTCACGCCCGATAGATCCTGAGGAGTTGTCTTTGTTGCACAACATTCACCAGACAAGCATCCCTGGACATTTGGGCAGAGGATTTATCATTTTAAGTAAGTTTTATAAACACCGGATGAAACTTACCTATCTTAACCATAAGCTTACAGCACTCTACTACTAGAAATAAGCTCCTCCAATTACGTAATGCCATTAAACTCAATTCTTGGCTAAAGTCATGTAACTGCCACCTGATCTCGCAAAAATCATTACTCCACCTAGCCTGAGCCGTCTTAAGGTCATCACTCATTATAACCGCACCGCTCCAGCGCAGCAACAGCCCGGCACCGCCTCGGAAAATAATCATCCACTTGTCGCCAACGCGCGATCAGCAAGACGAACAATCGTGGCTCGCACGCCACCGGTGAGGTGACAGCTTGTTGTTCACGCGCCGCTTACTAGTTTTTGCTCACCATCCACGTGCCAACGGTAAGTTTTCAGCTTACAAACCGGTTGGCGAATATCAGTGAGTGATCTCGCTTGAGAAGCACGCGTTTCTATGTAATGTCTCAGTTTAATTTACGCGAACTGGCAATCATAGCGATTGCACTTGACGAAGAAGAGAATAATTTGCGGGCGACGGGAAGGCAGGCAGTCGTGCAGAGGCACTAGGACTACGCGCGGGCGGCGCGGCGCCCCCGCGCGGACGGCGAGGCATTAGTAAGCATACCGCTTGCAGACGTGTCTTTACCGGGGAGCGGGCTGCTCGCTTGAAGCGCGCGGTCCGCGCATCTTGCGACAGCCCGCAGCTTCTGTCCACTATTCTGTATTGTCATCGTAAAATGTACTTTAATGCATTTCATTTAAAATTTTAACTTGAATGACAAGTTATTTGCTGTATTGGAGCGGTGCTGTTATAATGAGTGATGACCTTTATCCTACATTTGGCGTTTCTCGCCGGTATCCACTCAAAACACTTCTAGCCCTACTGTCATCGGTTCAACGGCTATGGCTGGCTCATTGCCACTTTAGCTTGTTTACTGTTGCCTTGCTTTTGTGATAACCAATATTTGTTTTGCTTCGTCATTCTAGAGACAGACGAAGAACAAAAGACAGTGAGTCTGTGTGAAAAGACTGAGTACTTCGACGACGCTCGGCGGCCGCTGTGGTTCGTGTACAGCGGAATGGGTTCGCAGTGGGCTGGTATGGGTGCGCAACTCATGCGCATACCGATCTTCGCTGCTGCTATAGAACGGTTAATGAATTTCTAAGCCAACCTTTAACAGATTGTCTCTTAGCAGATTTTTCTTTCTTGCTAACAGAGCAATATATTTGCAGTAAAATATCCTTTTATTTGAAAATTTGCAATAGAACACACAATATTTTTATTTCTGTCGACTAAATGAATCCAATATCTCTAAATTCCAGGTGCCGACAAACTTTAGAACCAAGAGGAATCAACATTGTGCACATAATCACATCGCCCGATAAGACTATATTTGACAACATTCTTCATTCGTTTGTTGGAATAGCTGCTATTCAAATAGGACTCACTGATGTGCTTCGGGAACTTGGATTGGTGCCTGATGGCATTATCGGTAATACTAATAATTCAGTTACACGTATTGAAGTATATCTTCTTTTTTCTCGTGTCTGCACGATAATATTCCATTGCATCCAATCAATCAATTCAATTGCATTCAATTGCGCAATTGTATTCGATATCTCCTTCAACTAATCGATAGTTCTCTTTCTTATTCTCTTTTCACTATTTTGTTTATATGAATGTATCTATGTGTAATTATAGTTCTTATATTTTATAATTATTTTCGATTATTTTTATATCGCACCTGCACTACTAAAAGGAAATACCTCAGACATTAAGTCCGCCTTTGGACAGTATTTATATTTGCTTGTGCATAATGTTTAAATAAATAAGTAGGTAAATAAATAATAGCTCATAGCATAATCAGCCTTTATTGTCCCGCTGCTGAGGCACAGGCCTCCTCCCTGTGAGAGGGAGTGGGCCATAATCCACCCCGCGAGCCCAGTGTGGGTTGGTGGATATCACATGTCTTAAAATTTTCAGTTCTAAGACATGTCGGTTTCCTCTCGATGTTTTCCTTCAACGTTTTTAGAGCAGTGGTGATGAAATTAAATACACAAAGTAGCCTGCCTGGGTTTGAACTCACGACCTACAACTCGTAAGTCGGGGCCGATATTTCTGGGCCACCATTGCTCTCAATGGTGGCCTTGAAGCCTTCCTTGCACCCATGCCTTAGTTAAAATAATGATTAGCCAGTCAGCAAGGTGATGACAGTGGGGCTGACTGGCCAAGTTGCGCCAAATGAGCGTCACAGTATTACAATACAACTCCTGAAGGCTGTTTAAATAACTTAAGTGAGAGGGCACCTTCAGGTGAACTCGCACTCCAAAATTGATCTACTCTTCTCGTATACAGGTCACAGTGTAGGCGAGCTGGGATGCGCGTACGCTGACGGTTGTTTAACGGCAGAGGAGATGATTCTATCAGCATACAGCCGCGGTCTGGTGTCGCTGCAGACTCCATTTATTCGAGGATCCATGGCTGCTATTGGTTTGGGATATGAACAGGTAAGAATATTGTAAAACCATACAGATTTTTGGATAATAAATAATTGTAAAAAAAGGTTTACGTATGTCCTTGCTGATCCCTGCTCCATATCTAAACTCTCGTATACTTTTGGTGATTCAACGTTCATACCATATTTTTATTCACAGATTTCAAAAATGTGTCCTCCTGAAATTGAAGTGGCTTGTCACAACGGGCCTGCATCTAGTACCATTTCGGGACCTGCTGATATCATGAAAGAGTTTGTCGCAGAGTTAACTGCTAAGGGTATATTCGCTAAGGAAGTTCCATGCTCTAACATCGCCTACCATTCGCGTTATATTGCTGATGCTGGTAAGCAAATATCACTCTTATTCTACCAACAAACATAGTTGTATAATATATGTATTCGGTTTAATCAATTTTTTTTTTTTTTAAACAGGTCCTGGCTTGCTGAAGTATTTGAGTGAAGTAATTAAGACCCCGAGGGCTCGAAGTGAACGCTGGGTTTCTACTTCGGTACCAGTCGACAGATGGGAGGAGCCGCTGGCTAAGTACTCGTCGGCTGAGTACCATACTAACAACCTTTTGGTAAGAAATCCCAATACCTACATAATTATACATTATTAGCATTTATACGTCGTTACTTCTAAACTAAAGGTTCGATTCGAATAATTTAAAGACGAATTTACATGTACATAATTAACATTGATTATGAATCTATTTCATTGGATAAGGATTAATATCAGGATAAAAGTGTCATCGTCTTTCGATTGTACCCGTGTTTGGATTGACTAATTTGAATAAAAAAAGGTTGTGACTTAACTATAATATGTACCTAGTTATACATATAGCTTCGCGGACTTTTATATGGGTACTGATGAGTACTTTAAACATGTACTATATTTTTTTATGTATCATCAAATGTTTTCGCAGAGCACGCCAAATAATGACTGTTATGGTATCACTTTTTATTTTATTGTTTTATACTTTTGATACCTTGAGAGATCCCTACGGAAATTTTAATAATGTGTTATTGCAATTTCCGTAGGGACCTCCAATTTAAAAAAAAATGCGTGTTTTAGACGCTGATAATGTAGCTTACTATAGGTGAAATAATTGTTAAAATCCGTTAAGTATTTTTTGAGTTTATCCATTACAAACAAACAAACAAACATACAAAAAAATCTTATCTTTTCTCAAGCTTTTCTCTCTATAATATTATAAGATAAAATAAGATTATTTAAAATAAACCAATTACAGGCACTTTTGAATTATCAAGGGGTCACTCAAATAGTAATTGGTCTCATGCGCGTATGACGTAACTCTTTTGTGCATCATAATTGATATGAACCATTAAATTATTTCTGCTCCTCCAAGTATCATGTTTTCTGAATTCTGATAAATTCTGTTACGTGTTTCACAAAACTTGAATTAAGTAACTTTTTTTTTTTGTTCTCGCCTTGTTTCAATGTCTCGGTGCTTTTTTTTAGTTATAGTTAGTTGCCACTTTAGTTGTGGCAAAAAATATTTATATTTAAAAACTTTTTGTTTTCTTTAATGTTCATAGTATTGATGATCCCTTGTATTCCAGAACCCGGTACTTTTCGAGGAGACTTTGAAACATATACCATCCAACGCAGTGCTAGTGGAGGTGGCTCCTCATGGTTTACTGCAAGCCATCCTGAAACGATCTCTTCCTGCCGATTGCAGAAACATAGCGTTGACTAGGCGTGCACACCCGGACAACTCATATCTGCTGCTTGAAGCAGTTGGCAAGTACGTACAAAAATAACAGTCATAATTTACTTAAGGAGGATACGCCAAGGTAGCCCGCGAAATTCAAATTTTCTTTCGTTTTTCGCAATCTGCAGGTCAGTATCAGGTTGTATGGTGATCTAAATATTTTTCGCAACCGTATCAAATATGGCTTTACAGAATTATATTCATAAGAATCAGCAATACAACTCCTTGAGTTAGAATTGCCCTCAAATGTCATGATTCCATTAAATAGTCATTCTATAGGGTAATATGAACTTATAGAGATGTATTGCTGATTTTAATGATTATAATTCTGTAAAGCCATATTTGTTACGGTCGCGAATCATATTTTAATCAAAATACAACCTGACAGTGTCCTGCGAATTGCAAAAAACTTAACAAAATTTGAATTTCGCGGGCTACCCTGAAGGTTCGGCCTTAGGACTTCCGCGTTTCATCATCAACCAAGTCTTTTCCCAAAGCTATTGGGGTCGGCTTCCAATTTAACCGGATGCAGTTAAATATTAATATTTTTCATGACTGTGATTGACGTGTTGTGTCTGGTTTGCCTTAGTAGTTTTGAATCGTACGGAAACGACTGTTCTATGTACGCCTCCTAATGAGCTCATGATAAAGAGCTTCGTAGGAATTCGAAACTAGTCGTCGTTGTCCCGAAATAAACACGTATCCGCAAAAACATGTTTTTTTTGTTATTTTCTTTTTGGTCATGATTACATTTCCATTTACAGATTATACATGGAAGGATATCACCCAAAGGTCAAAAGTCTCTACCCTAAAATAGAGATGCCAGTATCCACTGGGACGCCATTCCTTTCCCACCTGATCGAGTGGGCCCATGGGGAAACATGGTGAGTGAAATTACTTTTTGTGAACAATTAATAAAAGTGCTTAAAGATTTTATAGTATGTCCTCTACAGTTGGGTTTTCATAAGGTTTATGAAACAGCCATACTACGTCTGTTTAGTGGTTTATTTGTTCAACGTAACAACATTGTTTGTTTTATTTTTCAGGGCTTTGCCTTTGTACCATACTGCTAGCAGAAGGAAGGGTGCAGCTTGCACATATACCATATCATTGTACGATAAGGAACATGAGCATCTGAAAGGACATGTTATCAGAGGTACCTACAAAAAAAACAGCATATCTTGATTACCTATTGTCATTATGTTTTTTTTAAGTTAGGTACCTAAGATGATGGGTGAAAAAAAATTGAACAGCTTTGGCGGATTAATTTTGCAGTGTCTAAGGTGTGCACTGTCCATTAACTGTGCAATAATATGCATATCATCCGATCCTTGTTCTTTTTGTAATGGTGATTAATTTTTCATGATTTCACTAGAAAAAACGGTATATCCGTTCGCATCATCCCTGGTGGCTGTTTGGAACACTCTGGCCATGACCCTGGGTGTACCGATGAAGCAGCTTTCAGTGGACTTCCGTGACGTCCACTTGTACGCACAACCCGTGATGAACATACAGAGTCAACTGAGACTTAGAGTTTCATTTCAAAGAGGAACTGGGTGTTTTGAGGTATGTACTGAAACTTCTGTGACATAACTTCATCTATCTAAGCCCCTGATTACTCCAGACCATGAAAGTATCATGTAAGACATTGCAATGGACCTACTATGCCTCAGGTATTGCGAATTTCTATAGGCGGTGATCACTTACGATCACATGACTTTGCTATTGTACCATGTGCCATTATCTCATCCTTCTTTCCAGTATGAAAGTAAAACTATTAAAAGTATTCAATTTAACAGGTATTTGATGACAAAATTAAAGTAGCAACAGGCGTGATCGCTGTTTTTAAACCACACGATAACAAAAACGAAATACAATTCAAAGAATCTCAAGATATGAACCTCAGTGCTGAAGATATTTACGACTTGTTGCGTGAACGAGATTACTTGTACAGGTAAGATATATTATTAGTTTTTTTTAAAATATGTGTGTTAAGAGTGAAGAAATGTGCTACTAGGTGAACCATGCTAGATAACAGTCAGAGAGATGGAGTCCGATTTTAGTTAGATACGATGAAGATGAAATCAAGGGTCACTTTCGTCAGAAAATCGACTAAAATGGGCATTTTCATTATTTCCTTCACTTGCTGAATCACATTGATATGGAAGAGAATTTTGAAAGAAATGAGATCGGGAAAATTAAAAAGATCGATAGTGTCTTAATAGAAACGGAGTCCACGACTCATGTGCTGAATAAGCTATTTGGGTCGTGTATCATTTTCAGTTTTCACAAGTGTATTCAATCGACCTTAGAAAGGTAAATAAAATGACAATTTGACTCCGCAGTGGTGAATATCGCACTATCAATGCCGCAAGCGCTTCTCTAAATGAAGCTTCGCTGTTGTGGCGCGACAACTGGGCCACGTTCATCGACGGCTTGCTGCAGTTGAACATGCTGCGACAACCACACGATGGAGTCACCCTGCCCACACACATCAGGAGAATCTCTGTGGATGTGGAGATACATCCTAAGAAGAAAATAAGCATGGAAGAGGATAAAGCTTTGTATAAAGCTGAGGTTTTTGAAGAACATGATTTCGTAAGGTAAACATTACAAAACATTTGCTAACACATGCCCATTTGGTAAACCACGTTTTACTTAAGTGTGGTAATTAATTTTTGAATTTTTTCGCCATGTTCAGATGTGGAGGGCTAATGATGGAAAATATAAGATATCGTAATTTGCCAGCTATTAATAAAAGAAACATGGAGTTACAGACACTGAAGTTCGTTTCTAACTTCCAAGTAGACCAACAAGTAAGTGGGACCTTTAATTAACATGAACTTCCAAAAATTGTGTTGATATTTGCCTAGTGAATAACAATGATATAGCTAGAAAGAGTTACGACTGAGATGAACCCAAATGGAATAAGGATTGGCTAAATGATGATTTGAATAAAATTATGAATATAGTGATAATGGAATGTGTCATTTTAATTACCAGGTTTCAACATCATTACAAGTTTTCTTGCAAATGGTTGCCGAAAATGTTAACAACGACTCTATCAAAGTTGTTGGTATCACAAACAACCAAATGAAAGGATCTGTCTTTGAAGAAATGAAGAACATTGGAGCTAGTGTTTATGGCGTCAACATTAGTTATGAAGAATTCAATCTGGTAGACTTGAATTCAACAAAGAATAGTGGCCTCTCAATTAAAAATGCAGACCTTGCTATCGTCCGTAATCTTTCCACCGATGATAAAGTAAGACAGTTTTTAAGAATTATTTTTAAAATCTTAGTCAATTTGATTTAAGAATAATTTACTTTTAAAATCCACAGATGTGTCAACTGCTTCATTTTGCGCTACAACGAGACTCCTTCATAGTGAGCGAAGAAGACAATTTGTACGGAGGTCGCATTCGGCCGACGACTCTGTACCGTCAACTGTCAGCTCACAGCAACGCTAGCTCGCGCTTGGACCTGGTGCGCTGGCGGCCAACTAAGGTGGCCATGCCCACCACAGCCATTACAGTGCACGCGCATCTCGACTTCTCCCTCCTCACCGCCGCCCGCGCCAGCCTCTCCCCCCTTCATCGCTTTCTCATCGTAGCCCCCTACCCAGCTCCCTCTGGCCTCAAACAATTAGTACAATGTTGGAGAAAAGACGTCCAACGTAACAATGTTCACCTATTAGCTGTCAACAATGAAGAAGGCAACAATTTCTTCTTAGATGATCTACCGGATATCGATCTAGCGTTCACCATTTTGGATCAGGTAATTGTAAACCTTTTTGGTATTCAAATTCCAATAAGTACAGTATCCAGGTGTAATTTGGAAAATCACGTTTTAGATAAGTTCGGCTTTGCAGAATGTCTTTCGTAGAATTATCTGTGTGATCTTTGTGTGCGATAGTGTCTCTCTAGAAGGCAATGTGTTACATGAACTGTACTTCAGTTTCAAAATTTATATTTGACAATAACGTTTTTTTTAGGGAAAATGGGGAGGCGAGTATTATGTGCCAGTACAGGATAGTGCGAAAGTGAGCAGCAATGTGACGTTACAAAGCGTACAAGTAGGAGATTTGAATTCTTTGGAGTGGGTCGATGTTGCTGAGACATGTGGCTCTGGAGTACCAGTGAAGGTAATTATCAACAGTTATTGTAAATGATACTAATTAACTTAATTTATTTTCAATTAGAGACCTCGGAGTAGACACTAAGGGTACCCAGACCTGAGTTGGTTAGGATTGACAATATATACTTAATATCAAATCAACACAAATACGTTTGAATTTTCAGGTCCATTACGCCGGATTGTCCAACACTGACATTAAAAAAGCAATTGGAAAAATAACATCAAAACATGATGGAGAAAACAATTATGGCATGGATTTCAGTGGAACAACAGAGAGGTAATGAAATGTTTAGTACAGGGTGGTATGAAAAAGCTGATGTCAACTTTCGAAAAGAAGTCTTGTACAGGCCTTATATTATTTTGGTCAGATTCGCGCCAGATTCGAGATCAATCGATTTTTCTTCTTAGCGTATCGACGGGAAATAAAAAAACTGTTGGAAAAGTCTAAATATTATGTTTAGCCCAAAATTCAGTTTGCTGATGCAGTCATAAGATCCTCAATTGCACAGGTGGCATACCCCCCCTCCCCCCATGCTACCTGTGCACTTGAGGATCTTATGCTTAATGGTTATTAATCGATTGTAAAAGAGCTATAAAGAATCTAGGATGTATTATGTTACAGTGGTGAGCGCGTGATGGGGCTGGTGCGGGGCGGCGCGGCTGGCTCCGTGGTACGTGCGCAGCCGGAGCTGCTGTGGCCGGTGCCGGCGCACTGGAGCCTGGAGGACGCCGCCACAGTGCCGCTCGCCTACGCACATGCACTCTACTGTCTCGTGAGTTTACCCACAAGATACTGCAACAATAATTTTACCGCTTACTGTTAAACTGGTCCCACCATGTCTCTTTTCCTACCGGACATCTGGTAGGACGTACTGCAAGGTACCTTCAGCATTTGTCTATAATTTCTCTCCGCATAGCCAGTGTGGATTCTTCTATCAGTGTCTATGTTGCTAACGACTACCACCTTTATTAATCTGTCAGCTTTCAAAGCAAGAACGAAAAGGCATCTTCTGAGTTCGCTCGTTGTATCGTAAACTTCATCCATCGCTTCCCAACTAGCGAAATCGAGGTCAAGAGCAGGCTATATAATAAAAAAACAGCCAAGTGCGAGTTGGACTCGCAAACGATTAACTTTATTTTATTCTGATTATTTCTTGATAAAGCGGTAATCACGGAGTGTGTATTTCACACACTCCGTGAGAATTTCAACTGTCTGGTTTAAGAGATACAGCCCGCTGACACACAGACGGGTGGACACTGGAGGCTTAGTACTAGGGTTCCATAGGCACCTTTTGGGTACGGAACCGTAAAATCTAACATTAAAAAATCTGATTTGTTTTAGGGGATCAAATATGGCAAGAAGCTGAAGTCTGATATCTCTGTGTTTGTTCATGGAGGGGCTGGAGCTTTGGGCCAAGCTGTGTTATCAATAGTCCTTGCTCACGGCTGTGAAGTATACACAACTGTTAGTGACATACGGAAAAAACGTTTCTTACTTAAACTGTTCCCAGATTTGAAAGGTATACCTACAAGTGATGTTCGAATATTTATACATAAGCACCTACTTATTATTTTGTCTTGTTTATTCTGAATAAATATTTTTTATGTTTTCAGCTGATCATATTGGCAATTCTCGGGATCAAAGTTTCCTAGATATGATTCTTAATGCCAGAAAAGGGGAGGGTTGTAACGTTGTTATAAGTTCAGCCAAAGGCAACTTGAAGAAAGTGTGTATCTTACTTTATAAATTTTTAGTTGTAAGTAATGACTTTATGTTATTAAAAGTTAGTAGTTACACTGGATTGTTTCTTATTTCAGACTATACTTCACTGTACTGGTTACCTGGGCACAGTTTTTGATGTTTCTCAACTTCACAATCAAGATGAAGATTTTTCTTATGGATTGTACAACCTCACTAAGGAAAGGGCTTATGCTACCGTCGATTTCTCAACGATATTTGAAAGTCCCGAAGAAATGAAAGTAAGTTTATCAAACAAACCAGCCGAAACTCCAAAATACTAATTACGTAAATAAATTAGACCAAGAATAATACAAGAGATACACAATACAAGGGTTCGGTGAAGTTCTCTAACGAGCTGAACAAATGAATCTGTTGATCGGTAGTATTATTTGTTAATATCATTGATCTAAGATTCATTTAAAACTAGCGGTATATACATATAGGCTGTGTATTATCTGTCAGCCACTCAGACACGGAAACATGTGCTACTAGTAGGTTGACCATTTTAAAAAACAATCAGGCTTTTATGATGTCCATGTTTTTATAATAGATCATGGACCAGTTATCTCATTGAAACATTTGCTTTAATCCACAGGCCTTACAGACGATGTTGAGCGAGGGTATTAGTCGTGGCTACGTGCGTCCTCTGTCGCGTGTGTCGTATGCGCCGCACGATGCCGCGCGCGCCTTTCGACTACTCGCGGCCAGCAGGCACCGTGGCAGGGTGCTGCTGAACATGCAGGCACATTCGACACAAGGGAAGCCCAGGTGAAGAGAGACCCTTTTTCTGTTTTGCAATTTTATAGAAAATAGATTTAGCTTTGACTGTTTCGTTTTATTATGCCGCATTACAAATTGCGGTGTAGTATTCCTTTTAGTTAAGGTGGCCCTTATAGTTTATAGTAATTTCAATATTATTATTTTGCTTGCAGAATCTCTTGCAATCCAAATCACTGCCAAGTTGTAGTATTAAATGAAGAAAGGTTTGGACTTCAGATGATCGACAAATTAGTTCTTCGCGGTGCGAGGAAATTACACATTCATAGTAAAGCACATACAACTGCAAAGTTCCAATTTAAATTAAGGTAAGCAAATGATTAAAATTAATTCATCTCATGTCAATAATCCAAATGATAACAATGATAATGATGGTGTTATGTTTTAACATAGCCTAACAAAAAGTACTTTTCTATTATTCAGGAATTGGCAGAAGATCGGCGTGCAAATTCAAATATCGTATCAAAATTTAAATAATGAAACTGATGTAGTAAAGTTACTTAAGGATGCTACTAAATTGGGGTCTATTCAAAGCGTATATACCACTACCAATGCTAGTCAAATGGCTCAAGAAACATTCTTTGCTCATCTGGATGCAGTTTCAAGAAGATTTTGTCCGGATTTAAGGTAACACTACAGCTGTTTTTGATTATTTCTTTGAAAAATAAAAACAATTATAATCTTTTGTTGCTAAATCTACATCCATGTAATCTTTATTATTTTTTTATTACTTTTTCAGATACTTTGCGGTGATAAATGTTGGTGAGACTATGCTTGGAAAATCAATGTGTCTTTCCCGTGTTCAAAATAAATTACCAGCAAAATTGATAAATCTACCTCAACTGAAGAACGTAAGTAGTAGTATAGTAGACAATCAAAAGGTTCTTCATCGCCTTTGAAAATTCGTGAAGCTTTGTAAGCTTTGCAAATAAAACTTTTTTACAGACATATTTTTGATTCAAGGGTCATTGTTTGAGAATGATAAACATAAATGGCCCTACAACCGAGCCTTGTGGTATACCTCACCGTGCAATTAATCCAGTACGATTCCTGCTACATTCTTTTCACACATTGTATTCTTCCACTGTAATGAGATCAAATGACGTCAAGTGACATGTCCTACAAATGATTTATGCTGAATTTGCTAGGAAGTGTGCCATGTTGAACCTATTCAAATACTTTATAAAGATCACTGAGCACTTCAATTTAATCTTACATACCTTTTACTTCTTATTTGACTAGATCAACGAAATTCGTTCACGGACTACGAAACAACTTAATAAACAACAACAATAACTACGAGTACATTACTTTCCATTCAGGAGTCGAGTGCTGGTGATGCAGTGGACGCGGTTGAACGCGCACTTTGCGGTGTAGACACCTTGGTGGTTGCACAGAGAACTCATAGCCAAGAACCTAGTCTGTTGAAACAACTTGCGGCATTGGCTGGTTAGTGGTGTAATTTTGGTCTAAAGAGAAAACTAACACAGTAGATTAAAAAAAAAAGAATAACAGCATTTAACATTCAAGTTCTTTTATGTAACTTTTTATTTCTCTTTCACTTAGCATATAAGCTATTTGGTGTACGCATACTGTAAGCTTATTTTGTATTTTAAACAAATAAGTTTTATTTTTCCAGATATAAATTTGAAAAAGAACACCCCAAAAACAACTACTTTAGAAGAACTTGGAATTCAAGATGATAAACTACTACTAGTTGCTAGTTATTTGAGAATTAACCATAATGTTGAGTTTTCCGAACACGACATACTACAGCTAACAGTTGAAACGTAAGTTCTTTTACAAAATTAAATGTACGCTTTAAAAATCTTGCCAAAATTAGATTAACGATTTTATTTGACCACCAGAATACTGAATTTGGATAAAACAGAAAACGCCTTTAAAGATGTTAAAGGCTTGGCGACATTCATATCTTACGTGGACACGGACGAACTACTTGCGACTTCAGAAATAGTATGCATGCCTACAATCACTAGCGGCGGCGTATTGGTAAATATAATACAAATTATATTTTGCATATATTGCGCATTATTTAAATCGATTTATGATTTGAAGTAAACAGGTTAGATAAGATCTATTAGAAGCATCATCGCCTGACCTTACCTCAATTAATTTGTAGTCGGAGCACCATAGCTTCATCTTCATCTGATCATATCATATCATACACTCGATTCCTCGTATTCTAATACTTTTTGAAATATTTCAGCGTGAAGACGAATTTGACGCAAGCCAGACATATTTGTGCATAGTGCCGGGTATGGAGGGTCACCACGAAAGGTTCCGCGTGTTGTGCGAGCGCCTCAAGCTGCCAGCGTTGGTACTGCAGCCAGGACTCGACCATCCGTCGGAGACCGAGCGGGAGACTGCAGAGAGATACGTTGATGTATGAGCCCACAAATTTAAAAATAACTAGTTATGAAAATTAAATATGTATCAACTACAACTTTATTTCTCATATTTTAAGGTACTACTGAACAAGACAGGATTGAAAAATACTTTCTTCCTATTGGGTTATGAAACAGGGGTTCTGGTGGCCTTAGAAATGGCAGCTATCCTCGAGGATCATGGTAAGAAATATCAGTAAACAACCGTATTTTTTAAAATATTGAAATACTTAATTAACAAAACTAAAGACGTTTATTCATTTTTTTTAGGTTTAACCGGTACTGTATATTGCCTAGGATGTGCACCGAGCGAGGTTCAAACTGTGATTGAACAAAATATCGCAGAATATAAGACAAAAGAGCAACTTCAAAATGGAGTGGTTAAGCATATGTTTAAGTTGATGGTGGGTGACGACGTTGTGGACATGGAGGAAGCACTTAAAGACGGATATTCGTGGCAACAGAAAGTGGACGCGTGTGTGCGGACTTTGTTAGGTCGAGTGCCTCACTCGGCGCAATACTCACGCGCGCTCATAGAGGCTGCTCTGGCGCGTATTGAGCGCGCTCGCGGCTACGTACCACCGGCGCGTGCGCTGCGCTCTCAGTTGGTGTTGCTGCGCGCCGCATCTACACACGTGGCGTCACCCGTGCAAGCGCTGCAGCGCCACTCGAAGCGACCGGTCGCCATACACCAGCTAACCGCACCGCTAGCAAACGCGACTAATGACATGAGCTGTGCGTCTGTGATTAATGAGTATTTAAATCAAGAGATTTTAGAATCATTTAAAAATAAAAATATTTGCGATGCATATCTAATTAACCCCTGTAGTTTTATGATTTGTTATAATGATGACCAATAAACTTTTATTTGCCTACATGTTTGCTAACTTAATATTTTAAATTAAAATAAATTATATTATCTCGAATAAGCGTTGCATTTTATTTAAATGAACCTTTCGATGTAAGTAGGTATATGCAATGCAAAGATAATCAATCGTCTCGATATTTTTGAAATCACAATGAATTTACATGGATCGAGCTTAACATAATGTTTTTTTTTGCAAATAAGTAGTAGATTTTATAACACAATTTAGTTCAAGTACCTGCGGGGTAATTACATAACACACTAACAGTAGGGATGGCTTTCATTTTGACAGTTCAACAACATTCATTGCGTTATGTACGTTGTTGAACAGACACAATTTTCGAACCTATGAAGCAATGGATTAGCAATAGGCTTCAAAATGATTCAGATTGTGATAGATAGTGTGTTACGTAATTAGGGTTCTGGTCGTGAGAGAAATGCATGATAGAAAAAGGCGATGGAAAACCGTGGGCCCAAATGTAATAGGTTGAGGTATATGATCTAAAAAATTAGTCATATTTTTTATCTTTGAATACAAAAAATCGGTTCATTTCTCGATCTGGAAGCGGGGAAACCTGAGAAAGAGAGCTTTTTGAGATTGAGTAATCGATTACAAATTACAAAAAAAGAACCATCCCACTAGGTAGCACTAGGTAATTCTCAATTTCAATTAATTACTAAAAAACTAAAAATGACTATCGATTTCCTGTCGATTAAAATCAGTCTTATAATTATTTTTAGTCTATGTCACTAGCATGACAACTGACTGACATTAACAGTAAACAGATGCCGACTGCTCTTGCCTCTTGCTTGCTCACCCATTTCGTGTTTTTCGTTGAGTTTTAAGTTCTTTCTCGATTACTTTTCATTTTCAACGACCACTGATTTGTTTTTTTGGAACGAAGTTTTTTAACACATCTTGCGGTAGGAGTAAAATTTTAGAAAAGCAAAAATGAATTCATCATGTAACTAAAAAGCGCTATAACCCGTATGCGACTCTCGGGGCCGTCCACGGCTGACGTACTAAAAGCGAGTAGTGAATGTAAGCAAAAAGCAGGGGACACGGATGAATGGATAAAAGTGAAATATAAAAATCATATATAAATTAGCCATATTGGAACAGCAAATAACGAACTTAATAACAAATTTAGGGCAGCAACAAATATATAGGTATAGAATACCATTATATATATCCAACTCTATGGGACTTTTTAATATAATAATAGAAAAAGACAGAAAGAGAGATTTCATGGTTTCACTCACCATTGGGTTCAAAATGAAACACACATTTTTTTTTAATGGATTCTGACCCTGCCTACCTTGTGCGACCCTTGCTTTTACACTGGACACCGAAGTTCGCTTACACGTTTGACTTGGAATTGTTATTTTGGATTTTACTTCCGTTTGTGGATTGGATATTGTTCAAACTATGGATCGCTGTGTGACTTGTGTCATAGCAATTAGTTACTGCAATACACTGGGGCGAATTTTTATTCTAGACGTCCTTTCCATAACTCCATACCTTTTACATGTATCACGTACCTACCTATGACTTCCAAGTCTTTGACGTTCATTCATATGACTTTTCAAACATTCTCCACTAAATAATATATAATAAACAATAGTGATTAAAGAATATCTTTTGCACTTTTTACACTAATTGCGTAACACAAATTATTTTGAAACCTATTGCTAATCCATTGCTTCATTATGTTCTAAAAAATTGTCTGCTCAACAACATTAATAATGCAATGAATTTTATTGAACTGTCACAATGAAAGCCATCAAACAATACATTTTGTAGTATCAAACAATACATTTTGCTGTGCCCTAACTGGGTCTACAACAGCTTTTAGCTCTAAGCCTTTTGTTAACATCTTGTTTTACCTCTTGGAAAGCAATAAAAAAAAAAAGTTACTTGCACACATTCCAATGTGTACAAGTAACAGGAAACTCCCGAAACAACCGTGTCCGGTGAGGACCTGCGTCAGGCGGAAGGTGAGGACGCCGTGGCGCCTCACGAGCCACTCCTCAAACATGCGACTTAATGCCGCAATTGTTCCGTGGCCAATTCTGAACTCCCCTGCGCTGAAATTTCTAGGCGGTTATTTAAAAAAAAATAGCTCTGCCATACATTTTGACCGCGTAGATATTGCATGTTTCTATGAAACAGCAGTTTTTTTTTTAGATAACAGTTTGCTGTATTCATAGTTTCAGTTGGTGCGTTTAAATGTAAAATTGTACTATTGTGATCGGAAAAACGTAACTCTTCTACCGTTGTGTATATAATAACTTTATGTTCGAAGTTTGTGAATATGAGATCTAAACTTGTTTTTGTGGTAGGTGTGATGCATGTCGCGGTTTTTATGTGTTGTTTGAATTTAAAATCCTGCAAAAATTGGTTCGATTTTAAGTTATCACATCACGCCTCCTACAATAAAATTAAGTGTAGGTATGTACATATCTTAGATTTTTTTGTATTTGTTGATAGAATGTTTCTTCTAGTCTTCTATTCCAATACTCGGTTATAATATTAATATTTTTTCATTTAGGTAATTCAGTGCACATATCGCTGTAACAAATTCTATGTCGCATGTCCGTTATGTTGAGAGAAAAGTCTCTGGATGCAGTCTGATCTTGAAGTAGGATACAGACAACTCCACCTGTTTGAGTGCTGTGGCAGTAAGATGCTGCGAATTTATATCCACTACATTGAATACTATCCAGCTTTTCCTGCAAAAGCTAGGTTTACGAGATACCTATTGCTTTGTATGAAGAATTTTGAGTAATGAAAACTTCAAGAATATCCCGTTTATTGTAAATACTTTGAATATTCTGGAAAAGTATTTTAAATGGTGTGCCGTCGTCGACTTTATTTACGAAATGTATAATTTCCAGTTTCATCCCGCTATGGGTGTGCGGCAAAGTGGGTCAATGCTGCTTATCGTTGTTATATCATTTCCCTGGTAGCTCGAATTTATTTGTTGACTTTTTCTTTGGTTTTCTCTAATGTTGGTAAGTTTTCCGTCTATATATAATTTGTTATTCCTTATAATTGCGTGGACGCTATTTTTTCTGGCCTTAAGTAGTTCTTCTCTCAGTTGTGCTCTCTCCTTCCGTGCATTTACATTTAAAAACTCAGAATAAATAATCCAGTTCCTTGGAGCCATTGGCTGCTGTTCACGATGTATTTACTCATTATTTTGCTGAGCAACTCAATAACCAGCGGTCTGTCATTTAACCCTTTTTTTCCCCACTCTATACATGTCTTCAATGCACCCGGATAGTTCTACGTTAACAATATCTCAAAATAGTTCTATTAGTCTATTATAAAGTTCGCTTTGAGATTCTTTTTAATAATCAATGAGACCGTATAGTACAATTTTTTATGATTTATTTCAGTTTTATTTTTTTATTTTTTTAGTGTGTGGTGATTGGGATGCGTTGGTTGATAATTCCTTTATTTCATTCTTTAGTTTCTCATTTTCAATACGAAGTTTTCTAGTTTGATGTTGATTGTTTCTATTTCATGTTTTCTTTGGTTATTTTGCATGGTTAAATCCCTCGTTTTCTGATCAAAATCTTGTCTTAATTCGGTGATGGCTTTTGTAATTTCAGTTTTATATTGTATTTTGCGGTTCTTCTATTATAGATTTATTATTTTCTTTCGAACATAGTATGTACTATTAATTCGCTTAAACTCTGCATCGATAGTTGGGTTTGTGTATCTTTGAACATTTCAATATATTCTTGAGTTCGCAAAGTATCTCCTATAAAACTCAGATCGTCAGAGCAAGTCGTGTCGTTATTATTTTGGGTTTATTACAATTTTTCTCATGGTAATATTGTTTCTCTCGATTGGTGTGGTTGGGTACTGGGTACATTCTGGGTCCCTCGTAGAGCCAATTGATGTGTCAGAGTTGTCTGTCTTTGGTATTTTGCAAACGCAAGTCTGGCATTTCTAAGACTTTCTGTGTTCTAAGGTCATTGTTTTGGTGTAATAATCTTGCATAGCAAACAAGTTACACTACACCATACAACCCTCAGGGTAATGGACAAACAGAGAGATACAACGGAATCATTTGGCGTACAGTACAATTGGCTCTGAAAAACCATGATCTGCCTATAACCAAATGGAAGTCAGTTTTAACTCAGGCTCTACATTCTGTAAGATCACTTCTTTGCACGACTACAAACAGTACGCCCCATGAGCGGATGTTCTCTCATGCCAGGAGATCCTCAACTGGTCAGTCCATGCCTACATGGCTAAACGTCCCAGGAAAAGTACTAATGCGAAACCATAATCGAACTAGCAAATATGATCCACAGGTTGAACAAGTAGAGATTCTAGAAAGTAATCCTCAACATTCTCGTGTGCGTTTGGGCAGTGGAAGAGAAGTTGTCGTATCTAATCGACACCTAGCTCCTGCTGGGGAATCTTCGTTAGAAAGTGATGAAGATGATTCCAATGATGACGACGAGTTCATCGACGCACTCGCTGATCGTATCACGGATGACCAGGGAGAGTCCCAGAATGAGATGGTCCAGCCACAGAACATCACGACAGAGACTCTGCGTCGTTCTAAAAGAGTACGACGTCCGCCTGCTCATCTAACTGACTACGTGGCACAATAAATTGGCCCAGGAGAATATGGTAATAAATTGTAAACTCCGTGGTCTATATTGAACGCCATAACTAAAGAAGAAACTATCTGTCTGGATTCATTATGTCATGGAATGGATATGTTGATTTTTGTTAAATAAAACCTAAATACTACGTATATTTTTTACTACAAGTAGTCTTATAGAGGTATGAGGAACAGGTTGTAAAGCTCACTCATACTCTATGGAAAAGGGAGGATCGTCCGACCAGACGGGTGTTGTGTCTGGTCGGCAACTGCCCGACGGTTGATGTCGGGACGTTGTATATATGCTAGTCGCGCGGTAAACTCTGCTTGCGCGATGCAGGATTTGCATGACGTCAGTATAACGATAACGTGTAGCTCGCATGTGGCGATGTTGATACCGCTACAGTCTATACACATCCTTTTTTTATGATTTTCATTTGTAGTTACAAGTACGTGTGCTCTCCATGGTGACGAGCTAGGTTCTATAATCCCTTCAGCCAGTAATTCCTTACTTCAGTACGAATAAATTGCATGTCACTATCTGAGTATCTTCGTGACTTAACAGCTATTGGCTTGCAGCCTTGTGAGAGATTCGGGAACAAACAGATTGGATCCACATTGGCTCGAGATAGTGCACATAATTTCAATGGAGCTCCAGATCCGCCGAAATGCATTTCTAATGTATTATGTCTCATAAGAATATCATGGCCAATTATGACATCCATACATAACTTCTCCATTATTAATAAGTTCACTTAAAAACTATAACCTTGAAGATCGATATTGACGGAGCACAATTCATCTACCATTATCGTAGTATCCATATCATCCAAAAACAATGCATTGTCGCCTATATTGACCAAATACGGATGTTCATTGAGAATCTCGTTTATGTATATCACAGAGCGGTCAGATTGCCATTTTTTATCGGCACTAGAACCGTGCGACCATCTGATGAAATACCGGCCCACATGTGTGGATCCGGACCTCCCCCGGATGGGACCTTTTGTTCGTAATGCAAAACGTTCTCCTGGCCATCTGTACCTACACTCTACGTCTGCCATCATGATGATACAATATGAATCTCGATTCATCAGAGAACATTACTCTGCCCCATTCGTCCTCACCCCATTCGTTGTGCTCATGGCCATATCTTAATCTTGCAACTTTATGATGCCATTCGAGTTTTGGGCTATTTGCTGGCCGGTAATGCTTTAAATTGGCTTCTGCAAGACGTCTCCTGACCTTTCACTCACTGATTTTGAACCGTGGCTTGCCATTGCTTGGTCTTCTTAGGTTCGCACACCCATTGTTCTGGTCGTTTGTCCCTGGGATCTCCCCAATTGCACCATAGTGATGATCCTGGTACATACCTCGGGTGTGAGCTAGGGCATGCAAACCGGTTATCCGGATAACCGTTAAAACCGGATAGCCGACTGATTTTGAAACCCGGGTTTTTTTAGGATAAAAGTTGGTTTTTTCGGCTTCTCCGGTTTTTTCGGTTATGTTTCTCCTATGTAATTGATTTAATAATACTGTAATTTTCCCAAACAAAATATAAATTTTGTCACTGACAAACGTTGATAGGACGGCGAGGCGGCGTTAGTTTAGTTCCTATTTCAGCCACGTTAATTCAGATCCTTGTTGCACTACTAATACAACTATGCCACTTTGTTTTTGGGTCAGTCTGTATATAGTGACATTAGTTAGTGAGACGAGTGCACGTGTTGTGTTTGTCGGTGGTTAGTGGTTACATTACAGATATTATTTTTATCAAGGTAAGTTTGATCACATTATTTTGTATCGCCCGCTAATAATAGGTCTTTACCTATGAAATTGCCGTTTTGTATGAAAAAATTTAAACGAATTTTTTTCATGATTTTTTTATTTGTATTAATCGAAGTAATCACCCATGCAATCAATGCATCTTTGCCATCGCAGTGGCAGTTTATTGATGCCCTTCTTAAAGAAATCAGCTGGACGGGAGGCAACAAATTCTTCAAAGGCATTTTGTACTGCCTCTCGGGTATTAAATTTTTTTCCCGCCAAGAAGTTATCCAAATTCTGGAAAAAGTAGTAGTCTGTAGGCGCAAGGTCTGGTGAGTAGGGCGGATGACGGAGAGCTTCCAACCCCAGTTCTTGCAACTTGGAGACCGTCTGCTGTGCAGTATGAGGTCGCGCGTTGTCGTGCAGGAGCAGCGGAGACGAGCGATTGACCAATGCTGGTTGGAGATGCGCCAGCTTCTCCATCATTGTGTTCAGTTCTTCACAGTACACATCTGCAGTAATGCTCACCCCGTTTGGTAAGAAGCTGTGATGAATCACACCGGCGCTAGACCACCAAACAGTGACCATCACTTTTCTAGGGGTAAGTTTTCGTTTAGGGCATTGTTTAGGTGCTGAACCAGGATCCAACCAACTTGCTGAGCGCTTACGGTTATCAAACAGAATCCATTTTTCATCGCAGGTAACAATGCGGTTCAAAATTCCTTCATTTGTGTGTCTGTTGAGCAGTGCAAGGCACGTCTCGACGCGTACTTCGCGCTGGCGATCATTGAGTTCGTGGGGCACCCATTTGTCAAGCTTTTTTACCTTGCCAATTTGACGCAAATGGACCAATATTGTTTTGACGCTAACGTCGAAAGCTGCTGCTAATTCAGCCGTAGATTGTGTATCATCAGCTTCCACAATCGCCTTTAATTCGTCATTGTCGACCAAAGTCTTCGGACGACCGCGAGGTTCATTTTTCAGGTCGAAATTTCCAGAACGGAAGCGAGCAAACCAATAACAGGTGGTGCGTTGGTTTGTAGTGTTAGCTCCGTAAACGTCGTTGATGTTGCGTGCCGCTTGTGCCGCGTTGCTGCCACGACGGTACTCATATTCCATAATTACTCGAATTTTTAACGTATCCATGATGACGAAAAAGATTGAAATGCGATGAAAATGTAACACTAATCAATAAAGAAATGACTACTTTTAGAAAAAAAAATCCATGTTTTTAAAATAAAATTAATTTGAAATTAGAATTCTTAGCCAAACAAAAATTATTTTGATTTGAAATGGCCAGTACTGCAGAACGGCAATTTCATAGGTAAAGACCTAATATTACATGAAGTGTATGACCAAATACTAAAATGTAATCACAGCAGGGATGTTTTCCATATTTAAGTAATAAAGTAGTTTTGTATATTAATACATAGCTAAGAAGACTTACAAAGAGTGTGCATTTAACTAGAATACGTCGCCTAAAACTTCCTTCCAGTTGTCCGTTATTATTTTCAAGATTATGATGATGAACGTTTGCTACAATGGCACTTAATATTTACAGAAAGAAAAATCATGAAGAGGGCTGGCGAATCTACATCTACAGATGGCCGATACAGGAAAGACTAAATATGTGGAAAATAAAAAATCTGCTGGTGATAAATCATCAGTATGGTTTTATTTTTTGCGTGCCACGGACGGAAGCACTGCCAAATGCAAACAATGCAATAGAATATTAAAAGCGGCAGGCAGTTCTACATCAAGCTTACGAAACCACTTGCGCAGTAAACACTCAATAGATTTAAAAGAAAATGCCAAATCTACAACAGAACCAACACCAAACACAAGTGCAGTAGACCCATTTTTTTTTTAAAGATAGTCAAGAGGCTAACACATCTTCCAAAGCCAATAAAAAAACAAAAAAAATACACATTTTTTCACAAAATCACAAAATAATTATTTTGATCGCATTTTACGTACTGTTGATTTTGCCTGTTTGTATTTTATGACAGTTAAATTATTATTTAATGTTCTGTGGTTTTAGACCTTTGTGTGCCTACCAAATGTTCCTAATTTTGTATGTTAAGTTTTGAAGAATATGTTATTTTCCTAAATAATAATCTTTATTCTATTTAATGTATAAAGAAAAGAAACTTTTTTTATTGTTACTTAGTAGTTGTAGCTTATTTCTGTCCAAACTAATGCTCATTATTATAAAAATAAGTGTTAACAACGTAAAAAAATACTTAATTTGATTAGACTTCACCATTTTCATTTCGTTACACACATATTTCTCATTTTTTTAATAAAAATGGAAAAAAAAACGAAAAATCCGATTTAACCGGTTTCTCCGGTTTTGTAATCAAAAAACCCGAATAACCCGATTTTTTTTTAACAACCCGGTTTTTGCATGCCCTAGTGTGAGCGACATGATGATTCCTTTACTCACAAGTCAACGTCTGCCGTTAGCACGTTTAGTTTAAAAATCTATACGCCAAGGTAAAAAACAATAATTAAATCAACAGGCTTTTAAATATTGCTCGTCAGTGTATCTTGTTACCCAGTAACTGGGTTGCGCAGGTTGGCAGTCGCTTTATGTAAAATACTGGTATTCAGCTGCATCCGGTTAGACTGGAAGCCAACCCTAACATAGTTGGGAAAAGGCAAGCAGATTATGAGTAGGTACTTAAGGCGACAATAAATGCCAGTGACCTTGATCGAGTGGGAGGAGCATGCGAAACTTATAAGTGAATAAAATTGCACAGAGCGTTAGCGTCTACCCTGACATTGGTCAGTCATGCACTGCCGCCCGTTGCCCGCAAGAGCCCCCGCTTCAACGCGCATCAAGTTTATTCGCAAAACCAACCCACCTTGATTTATCAAACATAAAATAAATAAAAGCCGTATATAAAAATTTGGGTAATTAAATTGTCTTTTAGATGGTGCAGATTTTATGAAAATACGCCTGATAGTTTTTGCGTGATTATCGTTTTTGTGTTCGCGTTAGACATTACTTTACATATTAATTACATTATGTTAAAAAAATATAATTTCAAATATTCACATACCAAATTACGAAGAAAATAGTCTAGTTTATCATATATTTTTTTCAAACAAATTATACAATTCGTTTAGACGTGTTGTTCAATTTGAAATCATTAAAAGTCGTAAATCTGCGCCTAAGTATCTGGTAGGTATGGAAAAGTGAGAATTACGTAGTAGGTAGGCAGATACTTACTATAAATTACAGAACTTATATCTGACATAGGTGGGATTAACGAAGTTAACTAAATGCTTAACGGATTCATTTTTAAGTTAACTTAAAAAAAATATAACGCTCTTGTTAACTTCTGTTAAATTGAACATCCTTTAATTTTAGTCCGTTACATTGGTTGTTTGTTTGTGGACATGTTGTCATTATTTGTTTGAATTACGCGCTACGCCGACTATTGCTCAAAAGAGCAAGAACCCAGAGTCGAGAAACTATTTAAAACAAAAGCGGCCCTGGGGTTTACTTGCTTTGTGCTAGTGAATACGCCATCTTATTATAACCTAACTTTTCAGGGTTTGCGCCATTTTTATTCTGACAAGACTTCATTTATAGTTTATCTTTTTTGTTTGTGTTGGTTGTTGGTGGAAATGGTTGATTGTGTAAATTGACGTTCAAATTCATTACATTTACAAGTTTACATTATAAACACTGCAATCCCATCAAGCGCCGCAGTAGAACGGCTTTTTTCTACAGTGTCATTTTGTGAGATAAACGCTCATCAGTCATCACTATCTGATGACAATTTTATGAAATATATGACGGAGAAGGTACTTTTCTCTCGTTATTATGTAGCAGGACCTATCTATGTGAGGGTAGATTTATATTAGTAATATTTTAACGAACAGTCCATGGATAAGTCTTGTTATATAGTCGAATTACGTTTATGTCATTTTGAAACGTTCAAAAGTCACTGTTAGAGTGAATTGTCAGTTTGACAAGTTGCCAACATGAGTCAGTCTTGAACGAGGCACCGGAGCGATAAGTTTTAAGGTTAGTAAAATAATGTAAAATGATCTGAAAACCGTTGAATAATTTATATTAAATATTGTTATTGCGTTGATTTATCTGTTTAAATTCTATGACTCCTTTCTGAGGTAGGTTTACATCTCAGAAGTGGGATTCGCGAGACATTTTGTTTTGTGGTGAACCACCCCACGAGCTCGACCGCCGATAAACAAAACTATATTCGTTTTAAAACGGAAAATCGACGCAATCACAAGAAGAAAATTAGGAATGTGCGTTGCCTAACATTATATGATAACATTGTGAACCCCGATTTGGCTGATTGAAGCAGATGAGTTCGACAATTTATTTTTGAAAAATATTTATGGTTGATGAAAAAACAATTGATAAAATTAATTAGAAGAAGAAGAAATATTGGTTTAAAATAGCAATCGAGTATGATTGTCGTCATGGAATGATAAAGTCTTTATGAAATTATTAACAGTTCTCGTGATGAAAACAGATTTAAAAAAAAACGTGGCTAATTATTTGCTTTTCCTGTAAATAATCTATCAATTTTATCTCCCCTCGTTGGAAGTAGTTTAATAGGAGTAGAAAATACAAGTTTAAAACAGAAATATTGTGAAAATTATAACTAGAAATAAATAAAGAACCCCAAAATGTGTCGCCATTTTTGTGACGCAAAATGATAAAAAAAAAAACTGAAATGATATAAATATGTAGGAGAAATAAATTAAATAAAAAAATAAAAAATGCAATAATGCTAAGATAGACTGAGACTAGTAAATAGTTATAAAATTATGTTGAAATACCCACATTAAAATTTAAATTCAGTGACTTTGTTTCGCAAGCTTTTATACAATACATTAACAAAATGTTCTGAGTTCAAGGAAAATGAGCGACCAAGAACCCAATGCGGATTGTCGACGCACCAGCAACCCTTCTTGCAACTACGAAAGATGGAGCGAATACGACACCTAGAGGAAATCGAGAGGCGCAGTCGTAGCTGCAGTCGCAGTGGTCGTGGTGATGGCCAACAACAAACGTAAGGCTCTCGGAGGCGCAGTCCAGTTCGTGATCGTCGGCACAGCAGCGCAACGCGTCATCAGCTGAGAAGCCGAAGCATAAGCAACACGCGAACGCTACACGAGCAGGCACGTGAGCTGTCCAGGGAGAGGGAAAAATTACGAACCCTTGAAAACCAGGTACGTAAAGAACGGGAGAGATTAACGGAACGGAATAGATCACGGAGGCGTTTTGAGACACCTGAGCCTGGCCCGAGCATTCGTGGGCTGAGAAACGCTGGCAATAAAACCTCAACTCGGCACCGTTCCTCAATCACTCCTGCGACACGGCGCACGCCCATTGATGAAACTCATGAAGCACATGACAGCAAGAACACGAACTATATGACTACGGACCTGTTTGAGGATTTTTTTGAAACTTCTTACGTCTAAAGCAGGGGATCGTGAATCATTTTCAAGTTCAACTTTGCATAACGTGGTTTCAGACTTTGACCACATGACGAACGAACAGACTATTAATATCTGAGGGCCTAGACAAATGGCATTCGCTTCGGAGCGATTCTATTTCTACAATCGCTATCGCTTTCGCTAATGATTCCAAAAACTAGCAATAACGCTCGTCAAAAAGTGTCCCTTGGCTATGCATCTCTGTGGAAGTACCTAATCTTTCGACGCTGTCGATTCATTTCATAATCGAATGTTGTAAACGTTGTCTAGCTAATTTTTATTCGTTGACCTATGATCACGTGACATTTCGATAGCTTATGTCAACCCCATACATTTTAGCTTTTCTACTAGCGTTATCGTTAATCGAATGTTACTTTGTCTAGGCCCTCTGATTCGATAAAGTCGATGAATGTTCCGAAATTCATAATTGGAACGATAAGCAAACGATTTACTATGCCCTGCCTAAACTCACCGGACTGGCTAAGACATGTTTCCAGGGTCTGCCCTCTATCAAGCATACTTGGCTTGAATGGAAGTCGATGCTAAAGAAATCATTTCTTGCAACCGAAAATTATGCGGAATTTTTGACAGATATGCTTAATTAATAGGGTACACTCTGAAGAATCTTATGAACTTTATTATTTTGCGAAAATTAATTTACTGAACAGATGTAAGATATTTGGAAAGCAAGCAGTGGATTGTTTACTTTATGGGGTCGAAGACAAGGGAGTTCGTGTAGGTGCTCAAGCAGCAAAATTTGATCAACCAGAATTTTAAAAGTAGACCAAGATTGAGCACGCCTTATCGACAGAGGCAAGGCATTCCATAACCGTACTGCTTGAATTGTTAAAGACTTGTTATAAAAACTGGTGGACTGCATCGGCATCTCTAGTCTTAAGTTGTCCGATGACCTCAGATATCTATTATGTGTATCATGAAGGAACTTGAAACGTTCTTTTTCTAATAATAGGGGCTTTTAAGGTTAGGATTGAACTGGGAAAGCGTTAATGACCCATATTTAAGAGGATTAGGGAATGTATCATACTTACCGCTAGGGCGTACTTTAGTGAATATAGATGTGCAAGGTGTTTCGGAAAAGGATATCGAGGTGTTTATTGTAGATGGTCACTTAATTAGTTACGACGTGTTGCTTGGACATAGCTTTACTGAAAGACCTACACTTAAGATTATTAAAACTCTAACAGATCTAATATTTGAACGGGTAGGAAAGATGACTATTCTAAATTAAATCTTAATACAACTTGCGATGGCGTTGCGTGGACATCGGTGAGATGGTATCAGTCACTGTAAGGTCAATCGTTGCTTGTACCGGAAATATCATTGTAGGCGGATCGGTAAGGGGCTACACGGGTCATGAGTACTATCTGTTACCGGGAGACTATGAAATTCATAATTCTGAATGTCATTTATTAGCCGCTGGGACGCTTTTGATCAGTTTGTGAGGTCACCGCAATGCGCCCATGGTGTGAATTTCCTACCAAAACGTTTTCATAGTTTTGCGCCCATGGTGTGAAAGTCATACCAATTTTTTTTGGTTTTATTTTCATCCTTGTTTATCCTTGTATCACCACTATTAAGCGGTACTTTCCAATTCCATGGATTTAGTTTCATACGTTATCTGTTTCCGAACCATTTGAGATATGACAACCCTAGAAGGAATTAGTCTATGACATTAAAAAATATCATTTTCGCTGTCATTGAACGAGCGACCCGTCGTGAGTCTGAACTTTGGATGCTTTTAAATAATTAATATTGTACTGTGGTAAGTGGTTTTATTCATGTTTCGTATGAAGAACTAACACACCATGTTTTTTAAACCATAAAACATATAGGACAACCCCTGTTTTTCTTATTAGAAAAAATCTTGTTGGAATCTGTGAAAAAAGTGTCTGTTCATCTTAAACAGTCGTCTACAAACGGAAACATCGTATATTCAAATACAACGCACACTTTAATATAGCCCTACTCACTAGCATTCATAAAAAAATACAACGGTCGCAGAATACCAAGAAATGACGCCGCTTATCGGGTTTGTTTACAAACACTCTACGCGCGAGCCGACGCGTCAGATGACGTGAACAATTTAGTGGGAATACCTAAGAGCGTGAGTACAATTTAGTGTTAGAAAAGTCTGGTATTCTTTTGATACCAAAAGCGTCCCAGCGGTTAGTTCAAAATATTAGTTTGAATTTCCCAGTGGGCTTCAAAGAGAACACCCTCATTACACGGGCTCAGTTTGTAGGATCGAGCTATTAAGACTTACATGTTTTAAGAATTACGAATGACTTGAATAATCATGTCTCTGTAACTTCTAACGATTAAAACCGTCAATGCGCAAAATTGCTCGAAATATATAAGGACTGCTTGCTCATCCAGTGGCGACAATGACGATGAGAGTGATAGCAATTAAAACGAATAATATTGTAATTAAATGTTAATTATTTTATGAATTATTTGATTTGTAATTTATACATGATCTTAAGTATAGAATTTGAAATGATTGTGTTGTACTAGCTAGATGGTGTCTGGCATATGAACTTGCCAGACCCTTAGAGATAAGTGAGGGTGCTTTGAGTCGGGCAGGATCGGCGTTGGGATTCGCCGCCCATGATTGGCTCAAAGTATCGCTGCCGATGGCGGAGTGACGGTGAAGGAAGTAGCCTCACTCCTCTCGGCAATAGACATGACAATAGATTGAGCGAGAATGTTTGAACTGGGCAGGATTGGCGTATGAACTCGCCGCCCATGAGTAGTTCAAAACATTACAGCTGAAGCGGTGTGAGAGTGAAGGAAGTAGCTTTCACATCGCTCAAGCTATAAAACAAACGAAAATTATCATCTAGAATATTTATATTTTGTAAGAGTTGAGATAAAACTGATTAACTACATTGTTTTTGTTAAATAATACCTATGTACAGGTTATTTTTGTTACAAAAAAAAAATGAAAGATAATTGTTTGACAAGTAGAAGATACTCACCAAAACTATAACACACCTCTTTTACAATAATAAGGAACGAAGGGACTCGTTCTAGAAGGATGGCCGACTGTAGCAGGACCTATCTATGTGAGGGTAGATTTATATTAGTAATATTTTAACGAACAGTCCATGGATAAGTCTTGTTATATAGTCGAATTACGTTTATGTCATTTTGAAACGTTCAAAAGTCACTGTTAGAGTGAATTGTCAGTTTGACAAGTTGCCAACATGAGTCAGTCTTGAACGAGGCACCGGAGCGATAAGTTTTAAGGTTAGTAAAATAATGTAAAATGATCTGAAAACCGTTGAATAATTTATATTAAATATTGTTATTGCGTTGATTTATCTGTTTAAATTCTATGACTCCTTTCTGAGGTAGGTTTACAATTATCAGCCATATTTTAACTACGAGTACTGTGGGCGTACTATGGGTAATGTTGGTTATTGCGCAATAGAAAAATCAAATTAACGATCGATCAAATTAATCACACTAGCGAATCACACACTGCAGGTACAAGACAAAACATTACGGAACGCGCGACAGTTTCTAAACGTCTTCACTGCTTACCCGTCAACAACAAACTCTGCTTTAACTCTAGCCAAGCGTGAGCGTTATAGACTCTGTCCAGCGCCACCTGGTGGCACCGGCGCGGCGTCCCGATTAGTCAAGTCAAACGATTGATTTAACGTATCTCCAACTTATATAATATATTATCGTAAAAGGCAACATGAACTTGCAACTAATGCAAAATTATGAACAATAAAATAAATAGACCTTTTCTTCCATATTATATTAGTATGGTCATTAAAATAAGCGGTGTACCCTATAATTTAATTCATTCAGGGGATGCGATGAGGTAGCCCGCGAAATTCAAAGGAGGTGGCTAAATTGTTGCACTAAGCATGTATAGAAATATCTCACTAGCTCGTAACATTCAAATATTCCTTCAATCATTATTACGTGTTTAATAATCTCCTAGAACTTTCATGAACTAATCAAAAAATTAAAAGGTTTTTATTTATTTATTTATTTATTTATTTAACCATTTATGACACATATATAAACAGACAAGAAGAAAGGAACAGAAAAATAGGTACAAAGGTGATGCTTATTTCTAAAGAAATCTCTTCCAGCAAACCTGCGAAAGGAGAGTATATTAAAGAGATGAAGACAACGTGTAAGAGTAGAAGGGAAAACAAAATACATAAAATCCATCCAGTTCTTCCATGTTTTTTGTTTGACAAGAAGAACATTTGATTCTGACGTTTCGTTTTACGAAAAATATGGACAATAAACCTACTGTTAAAGATATTTGCGTAACGAGAAAAAAACAGTTTTAATAATTACATTATTTATTTTTGTACCACAATACTTCTCAAAACGTTGATTTCTTGGATTACCTTCATCTGATTCCTTGGATTACCATCATGTGATTTCTAGAAATGATTGGCAATATTCAGAAAAGGAACGGCACGAGAACAGTGGTGGCACTAAAAACTGACAATCGATTCTTTTCAATTTCACTTTATTCGTTTAGAACTAAATAAAAAATAGCTGAAACCTTCGGAACATGTATTAAACTTTTGTTTATTCTTTTCAAATGATCCAATAACCATCGCAATTTTTGTAACTATTTTAAGTAAGTGATGCTCATGGCATCACTTACAAAAGTATGACAATTACAATTTAATCCTATCTTTGCTATTAATTTATTCTCTATAATAAGGTTATCGTACTCAATGCCGTTTCTTCTATTTATTTATAACACAATGATAAGTACATTGCTTTTTGTTTATTTATTAGGTGAATATGACTTTAGGCTTAATTAGAAATCAGGTCGGTCGCCGACACATAAGTAAGTATTAACGTCTTAATATTCAATGATTTCTACACTAACGAGCAATTTATAAAAGCCACTAACTTATCATGAAATTTTTCCGAAACCACGCAAGATAACTTCTTGAAGTACAAAATAGGGCATTTGGACAAAAAATAATTATTTCTTACAGTGGGTTTGCGAAAATGAAACTTAATTTTTTAATCATAAAATATTTCGTATTGCCTCAGCGTGCTCTCAATACGGCTTCTGCACGATTTGGCACGCTGCGTACCAGATTCCTCAGAATAAGCTGAGGAATATTCTCCCATTTTTCAGTGCATGAAGTGTGACTAGAGGTGGATTTCGGCTTCTTACACGTCTGCCAAGCTCGTCCCAAGCATGTTCAATAGGGTTTAGGTTAGGGCTTCTCGCTGGCCACTCCATTTGATGGATTGGACGTCTTTAAGGTACTCTTTTACCACATGAGCTGTGTGGGGCCGGCTATTATCATGCAAAAACAATGCATTGTCGCCTATATTGACCAAATACGGATGTTCATTGAGAATCTCCTTATGTATATCACAGAGCGGTCAGATTGTCATTTTTTATCGGCACTAGAAACGTGCGACCATCTGATGAAATACCAGCCTACATGTGTAGATCCGGACCTCCCCCGAATTGGACCTTTTCTTCGTAACATGCTTGTGTAAAACGTTCTCCTGGCCGTCTGTACCTACACTCGACGTCTTCCATCATGATTATACAACACGAATCTCGATTCATCAGAGAACATTACTCTGCCCCATTCGTCCTCACCCCATTCGATATGCTCCTGGCCATATCTTAATCTTGCAACTTTATCATGCCATTCGAGTTTTGGGCTATTTGCTAGCCGGTAACGCTTTAAATTGGTTTCTGCAAGACGTCTCCTGACTTTTCACTCACTGATTGGGTCCCTTCGGGTCCGCAAAACTTGTTGCTGGATCGCAACTCCGGTCTGATGTCGATTTCCTAACATCGTTGACACAATGAATCGATCTTCTCTTGTCGTTTTGCACCTTGGCTTGCCATTACTTGGTCTTATTAGGTTACGTCCAGTCTCCCTAAACATCCGAAGCACTTGTTGGACAGTAGAATGTGTCACACCCATTGTTCTGGTCGTTTGTCTCTGAGATCCCCCCAATTGCACCATAGTGGTGATCGTGGAACATACCTCGGGTGTGAGCGACATGATGATTCCTTTACTTACAAGTCAACGTCTGCCGTAAACACGTTTAGTTTAAAAATCTATACGCTAAGGTAAAAACAATAATTAAATGAACAGGCTTTTAAATATTGTTCGTCAGTGTATCTTGTTACCCAGTAACTGGGTTGTGGACGTTGGCAGTCGCTTTATGTAAAATACTGGTATTAGGCCGCATCTGGTTAGACTGGAAGCCAACCCTAACATAGTTGGGTAAAGGCAAGCAGATGATGAGTACTTAAGTATCTGGTAGGTATGGAAAAGTGGGAATTAAGTAGTACGCAGATACTTACCATAAATTACAGAACTTATATCTGACTTAAGTGGGCCTTAACTAGTTAATCCGTTAATCGTTAAGAAACGAAGTTAACAAAATGCCTAACGGATTTAAACTCAAAAAAAATATAACGCTCTTGTTAACTTCCTTTATATTGAACTTCCGTTAAGTTTAGTCCGTTACATTGGTTGTTTGTTTGTGGACATGTTGTCATTATTTGTTTGAATTACGCGCTACGCGGACTATTGCTCAAAAGAGCAAGAACCCAGTGTCGAGAACTCTTTAAAATAAAGCGGCCCTGTTGTTTACTTGCTCTGTGCCAGTGAATACGCCATGTTATTATGACCTGACTTTTTAGGGTGTGCCATTTTTATTCTGACAAGTTTTCATTTATAGTTTATCTTTTTTGTTTGTGTTAGTTGCTGGTGTAAATTGATTAAATTGACGTTCAAATTCATTACATTTACAAGTTTACTTTATGAATCCTCGCAATCCCATCAAACGCCGCAGTAGAACGGTTTTTTTCTACAGGGTCAGATAATATGCTATTAATTACTATCTGATGAAAAATTTATTATGCTAATATCATGAAAGGCAACAGGAACATGCAACTAATGCAAAATGATGAATAATAAAATAAACAGACCTTTTCTTCCATATATTATATTAGTATAGTCAGTAAAATAAGCACGAGGAAAGTTTAAAGATAAAAAGATAAAATTTAGTTGTATAATTTAATTCAATAAGGGGATGCGCTGAGGTAGACCGCGAAATTCAAATTCGGTTGTATGTTGATTAAAATATGATTAGGTAATGTTATGTAATTAACAAATGCTTCCTCCCCTAACTCACTTATTTTGCTGTGCCTGACAGGGTCCATATGATCTAATTATAAGTTTACCACCTAAGAATACCTACATGTGGAATGCAATAAAAGTATTGAATATTCAGCTGACGTCAGATCTTAACTTCGGCTCAACTATCGAGTTACAAGCACAGACTGCAGCCAAGAAATGTGGAACCCCTAAATAAACTCAGTGAGGCGATACTTCACCATGAGGACAGCTTTTAAATTTGTACAAAGCACGTCCGTTCCTGTATGGAGTACTGCAACCACTTATGGGATGGCTCACAAAAATACCAGCTTGCTGTACTTAACTTGGTGGAACGCAGAGCAAAAAGGCTCACAGGCGACGGGATGCTGATGGCTAGGCTCACAGCCTAGCTTATCGGCGTAATGTTGCTTCCCTGTCGGTCTTGTATAGACTGTAGGTACTTCGGAGAGTGCGCGCAGGAGTTTCACGACCTGATCCTACCATCGCCCTTTGACTACCGGGCTACCAGACATACTGCAGGGTACCAACCGCACTTGGTCGATATCCCGACCAGTCTTACTCAGCACTTCTTCTGTGCGTCTGTGTTCCCTTCCACATAAAACCAGTCAGCCTTCAAAGCAAGAGTGAACAGGCATCTTCTGGGCACAAGGACACAAAAAATTGTGACAAGATAATCGGCACCAATGACTACTTGAACGCGTTTCCTCTTAAAAAACGTTTATAACTTACGATCAAAATGCTTTACATCACTGTTGCATTGTCTTATTTTTGCAATTGAAAATGTACATGCAGTACCATCATAGCAAAAGCGCATAGAAAAAACCCTTACTTACATACCTACATATAGATAAAGATTATAGATAGATCAATGCATGCTTAGGTTTTGTAGCCCGTTCCAAAGTCACGTTATTTATTGTAAGTAGCATACACGCCTTGATAAAACAAGCCAGCCTAATAAATTTTTGAAATTAACATTAACACAATACATATTTCCTTTGAAAATCTCTAAGGAAAATCTCGGAAATCCAAAGAGTACCTTTAATTTTTTTTTCTGACAACTTTTTAATCACAGAACAACCTAACCAATGGTCAGGGAAATCCAGAAACATCAAAGCATCTGAATCTGTCACTGTCAATGTCAACAAATAGGATAATGTTGTTGCAAGTAAAATTTTATTTCCCTGACTGTGGGTTTTTAAAGCACTACAATGTTTTACAAACATAGATGAATATAATTTTAATGTATCACAGGCCAAATGCGTGTCGGACCATGCACAATGAAGGATTAGGATAAATATTCACGCATGCACAGAATTGATTTACCGACTGCTAAGAACAAGTTTGAATTTCATAATTTTCCTCGAAAAAATAGGATAAACAAAGTTATTTCTGCCGTTGTAACCAAAAGCATCCCATAACTCACCAGCCATTCTTAAATAAAATAGTCACTTAGAAACATCATCATCTTTTTTTAAGTATGTAATCCAACGATATTGCATTGACAACATTGCACAACAAGTTTGTATAGCGGTGCACAGAATACACATTATTTCCAATTTTCATCGATATAGAGCCAATAGCCTCAGTAAAATGGCTGTGTTATCCGGATAGACGGCTAGACGGCAGATGGACAGGTGGACGTACGGACAGACTAACAAACGGACGTGACGATATTATAAAAGTTCCGTTTTTGCTATTTGGCTACTGAACATTTTATTTAATTTTTATCATAATAAATGATTAATTACATTTCAGATCAGTAAGTATAATAACTATGAAAACAGAACTAAAATTTAAAAAAAGAACGTGATTATAAGGAAATTTAACACTTCACAGTAGTAACCCTAAAATCTTGCGCATGTGTAGTTTTCGTGGCGAACGAACTGGTGACGTAAAGTTTCATCAGCTTGATAAAATATTGTGGTTCAGTGCAGAATAGAGTTGTATTTTTCTAAAATCAATATCAAACTGAACTTTAGTTCGACGTAAGTTAGAAACAGTGAAAATGGAGAACCTTTCAATAGGTAAGTTTTATCTTAGCTCTATTTGTATCCTAACCTTTACGCACACGTATGCAACATATTCTTCTAATTTTTAGGTGAGATATACACGTCGGATAAGAACGGCAGTGATGAGACTGGCGATGGGAGTGAAGCAAAGCCTTTCAAGACAGTATTACAGGCTATGCGCCATGCCGGTAAAGAACCATTTCCCACGATCTACGTCGATGCTAAAGAGGACACGAAAGTGTACGATGTTGTAGCAAAATCACAGCTGAAGAAAATTCACAAAATCTGGGTGAGGGAAGGCCATAAGACAGCAGACAAGGCGAAGGCTGAAGAAGAGGGCAACGACAAGAGACAACAGAACATTGAAGAGGCAAAAAAAGTTGTCATTCAAGAGGATCCTAGCTTGCCTAAGGCTACTATCGTGAAAATATCAGAAAGTGAGTATTATTTATTTATTTATTAAACACTAACAATTGTACACCACTTAAAATGAAAAGGACAAACATAATTAAAACTAATGTACAATGAGTAGTCTTATTGCACAAGGCTGATCTCTTACAGTCAACCTATACACCTACCTACATAAATTATATACTTTAAACCTGACTAAACAAAGAAAATGTTAAAAGAACAGTCAGCTCCAATATCAAATGCTTTTGGTAGTGATATTCAAAGACGTCAGAGATTGTGCCTAAATTGTATTTATATTTAAAATTCTGCATGTTTTGTACTTTCGTCTCACAAGCAACTCTTGAATTGAGGCTCCGATTAAGTCCAGAATTAATTCAGCGTACCCGAGACATGCATATGAGTAAAACTGTAATCACTGAATGTTCCAAGAAAATGATAACATTGTTTTCCTAATAGAAAAATTGTTGCTTAGAGAACCCATATTGTAATACTATGGGAAAAAAAGACAATAATTATCATCTATATACAAATATTTTTGTTGCACATTTGCAATCCCACAAAGATGATGTAACAAACTGCAGTATTGCTGTCTGACTCACTGTACTAACTAATAATAGTGCCTCATTTAATTAAAAACATCTAACGGGCCTCTGCGAGTTGGTTTCGTCTCCTCGTATGCCTGCCAAAGGTCCGGGATCGCAGGGGCCTGAGAAATGTCAAGAGACATAATAATAATAAGTATGTATGTACGAACTACGCTGTACATGTAACTAATTTGCCCTACTTACAGTGAAACATTGCAGTATTAAACCAACATTATTAACCTTATAACATGTTATTTTTAGTAGCATTAAAACCTTTATACCAATCGGTTGTTTACTCATTCAACATAATATAACATCCCAATACACAATATCAACATAACATTTCTCTGTTGGGAGTTATGCCCCAACAATGTATTTCACAAAAAACTGTACTTGTACATTGTTTGAAAAAAAAAACATTATTATGTAATAGTAGACTCTATCTTTTAAACCAGGACTAGCCTGTAATCTTTTAGTAGAGAGTTAGTGTTCACATCTAAGTTGCAGTAATAAAAGATATAATCTAATAATATAAATAAAAGATAAAGAGTACATACACAATATTGAATTGAGAATTTTATTGTTCAGAATTTGTATTGCACATCTTTGTGTTTTTGAATGCATTTTTATTCTATTTTGAAACCTTTTTTTATATCATAGTATTTAAGGTGCAGTAAAGATTATTTTAAAACATCATAGAAATCTGTGTACATTGGTTTGTAAAAGTTCCTATAAATTTTAAAACAATTAAATTGCTATCAAACTATTAACAGCTAAATATGTCCCAATTTAAAGTCAATAATACTCTTTATCACTGTTAATACAAATAGGGATTTCCCTTAAAATAGGGAAAACCTTATGTAACTGTATTGCATGCATCTGACATTTGTCAGCCTCACCAAGTACCTTGGTAGCTAGTAGTAGCCACTCTCTCATCTGCCGAGCCCTTTCCCTACTTAGTTTGGGGTCAGATTCCAGTCTAACTGATAACACAAGTATTTTGCATGGAGGGACTACTACCTCTGACCTTCACAACCCAGTTACAAGACCGATTGTCAGACTTTCGGGCTTATTCTAGTAGTAATATCTACCAGATACAGCTAAATACTAGAATTGTAAATAATGTGACTGAAATGTTGACCTACATACTTCACCCAATAAGTGATACTGACAAAATACTTGGTACTGGTATTCCAACTAGTTGGATTTTCTTTATTTATCTAACACTCAAGATAAATAAACCATGTGTGTGTTTTTATTTACACAGGTCAATAATCTGCAGATTATAAGGCACTTTAAGTTAGATTCTTGCTTACGAAAAGTAGCATCTATTTGTGTAATTGTCTGTCATACTATGTCATTGGTGCAGACACCGATTATCCCTAAATAATTAGAATTGCGTAATCTTCCAAAAACAAAATGATCTGATAATTGAAAACCCTTTCTTTTCCTGCCCACAGTTTAGTACTGTCCGTAAACACATTGTGCTCACAAATTCCCATAACTTTTCGTTTGCACTTTATTTTAGAACTAGCTGTTGCCCGCGACTTCGTCCGCGATCCAGGATGAAAAGTAACCTATGTCCTTACCCAGGTCATGGTCTATGTGTGTGCTGAATTTCATCCCAATCTATTCAGCCGTTTTAGCGTGAAAGCATAACAAACAAACAAACTTACTTTTGCATTTATAATATTACTTAGGATTAACCTATTAGATATTGTCCCACAGCTGGGCAAAGGTTTCCCCACATACTTTCCAATTTTCTTTGTGTTTTTCCTTCTCTGGCCGGTCAGCAATAAGTCCAAATGGTTAGGCCAGCTTTTCCTAGGCCAACCTTGATGCTCGTCTTCAGGCTCCCACTGTTTGACGATCCTGGCCCATCTATCCTGATGCATCCTACACTATAAGCGTGGCCCGTCCAGTCCCATTTCAGCCTCGCAGACTTATCGCCAACATGGGCGATGCTTGTATTAGAGCTTATTATGGTTTTGCGAATATGATCGGCACTCTTACTACAACCGCATTGTAACTTTCAGCAACCGACAATCGTGGCAAGCGCATCTGCGTACGCGGCTGGGTGCACCGCCTGCGTCGCCAGGGCCGCGCGCTCACTTTCCTAACTCTTCGCGACGGCACCGGCTACCTGCAGTGCGTGTTACATGGCCTGCTGTGTCAGACGTACAACGCGCTGGTACTCTCCACTGAGTCCTCCGTCGTCATCTATGGACAACTAGAGGTTGTGCCCGAAGGAAAGATGGTGAGTGTAAATGACACAGAAAAATATTTTTACAGCGGGACAAGAGACACATCATGATAGTACATAAAGAAGCCTAAAAATGTCCGTAATTCTTTATGAACGGCTTCAATTTGGAGCAAATTGCCTGGTGCCATTTTGGAGTATATTGCCTGGTGCCAATTTGGAGTATATTGCCTGGTGCCAATTTGGAGTATATTGCCTGGTGCCAATTTGGAGTATATTGCCTGGTGCCAATTTGGAGTATATTGCCTGGTGCCAATTTGGAGTATACAGCGTGGCGCTACAATGGCGACGTTAATTTAACACATGGGTAGGGCAGGGCTAGTGGCCAATAACAATAACAAATATTCGTGAAAAAAGTGTTAACAACAACAGTATGTGCCTCACAGCCGCGCCAAAAACGCTCATTTCAGCATTAATCAAATCAAATATCAAATCATTTTTATTTCAGGAATACACCCATATTGAAATTAAACCAAATTACAAATGAATTATTAAATGAATACAAAAACTTTCTTATTGTTACTGGCCACTAGCCCTACTCATGGGTTAAATTAATTTCGCCATCGTAGGGCCACGCTGTATTGTCTGGTGCCAATTTGAAGTACCTGTATTGTGTGGTGCCAATTTGGAGTATATTGTCTGGTGCCAATTTCCAGCTAAAAACATTACCTAAAATGTGATATTTTTTGTCTGATAATACCGACAGGCGACACGTTCTATATTCACGACTCCATTACCATTTCCCAAGCATGGAGACAATAGAAACAGGCTCATGTTAGCAGCAATCAATGATGGATGGAAAGTAGCAGTAGAAGTAATTTTTTGCTCCATTCGGGAATTGCTATATGGTGTTCCAGTGGGAGTATAAATAACACATAACATGTTATTCACACCTGTTATTCCCGAAAGTTTAGGCAGAGGTATACCTATACAGGGTGGATTTTTGAGATGGGGCAGCTACCTAAACCGTTGTAGCTACAGGAAAACGGTTGTAAGAGACTTTCCTTAACTTTTAAAGAAATTATTAATTGCATTCACAGATTTTGAAAAAAAACTAGTCTGCAGGAAAATGGGCAATTTTCGCAAAAACTTTTTTTATGCCTATCGATCATGTTTCATATAAGGATCAAAAACCTCTATAGGATTAACTGAGGTTTGAGTACTAGAAAAGTCAGAAATCGCAAAAAAAAAACTTTTCCCATACATTTCGTAGGAAATGAGAGAGCGACTATTGCGGATAAATTAATAATAATAAATTACATTATTACATTACATCTTCAACTGTACTTTTGATAATCCTCCTCGTTATCTATACATATTATTATAATAAACGGTATTTTGTGTTTTTAAGTAATTTTTGCGAGGTCTGGGAACGATTCTAATGCCAAAAATAAAAAATCAAGAATTTTTGTTTGTGTTTCTAAAAGTCCAGCATGACGCAAACAACTACCGGATAGATTTTGTTCAAATTTTGCATAGATATTCCCTATAGGTCTGGTCAGTCTGTAGGCTATAAATTATCACACTATTTGCTATGAGGGATGAGCAGTATTGCAATTTGTTCGTATTCTTCTATAGTTTACTGCTAATAGTAAAAAGACGAGCCTCGTTGGTCTAGTGGTCGCAAGCGCTACTGCTGAGCATGAGGTCTCGGGTTCGATTCCCGGGTCGGGCAAAGTGTTATTGGATTTTTCTGTCTGGAATTTCTCAGTAGCAGCCAGGAGTCTGGATTTGTGCCCGGTTGATGGCAATAGGCTCGCCCCCTATTTCATGGGACTTAAACATAACTGGCCAAATGTGGGTGTACTATAGGTACACCTCTGCCTAACCCTTCGGGGAATACAGGCCTGATGTTATGTTATGTTAGGAGCCAAAATATTGCAGATAGTTATAGATTTAACCTTTCAAATGATTATCATTCCGCTATACCTTTAAGAAGCTATGCAGTCAATCATGACATACTATAACTATTTTAATCAACTTTCAATATAGGAAATAGCTTAGCGGTTCGACGACTGCTTTGCAAACCTATGTTCGATTCCCAACAATTGATATTTTTTGTGCTTTCTTTTTTTTACACTATTATATTATGATAGTTCGTAAAACGTACACAGAAAAACAAAGTTGAGGGCTCTTAGAATAGAATAGAATAGAATAGTCCTTTATTTGCACAGAAAGTAGATACAAGTTACAGATGTTAAGTTTAAAATGATCCTTATACTAACTACCTTAACTAAGGCATGCAAACAGTTTAACCTATAATAACAAAAACTCATGCAAAGTATATTATTAACACATTAAATCAAAACCATACCAGTTTCTCTTCTGTCACCTTTGGTTATAAATATCTATGGTTCCGTGACTGTTAATGAGCAATTCCGTGTGTTTACAATCTACTGTTATATTAATTTAGTGGTAGCTGTTCCTCAGGAATAATCTGTAAAAAAGCATCATTCAGTTTATTAGTGTTGTGCCACTAAGTAGTATATTATACAGAAACGCAGGTGTTTATAAAAACTTAAACCTTCGCAAGCAGTGGGAAATTACTAGTGAAGGATGCGGGTGTCGACCTCAGGACGACCTCTTCTCACATGCACAACTGTACGTCACTTGCTCCCGCGTCACCACTTCTTACTCTCTTCATATTATGGCTACTGAGACCAAAACTACAAACGTAGTATACAGGAAAGTTTAACAAAAATGTGGCTGTTATTTTAGTAAATTGTGGTGGCTTACGACTTCCACGCGAAGGAAGTCGCGAGTAGAAGTTAGTAAACTTTATGCATTATTGTCTAGGCGCCAGGCGGTCACGAGTTGACGGCTGATTACTGGGAGCTGATCGGTCTCGCGCCTCCGGGCGGTGCTGACGCCATCCTCAACGAAGAAGCCTTACCTGACGTGCAGCTTGACAACAGGTAACAACTATGAGTCACTGCCTATCTAAGACCAGTATCTGATTGTTTGCTTGTGAAATAGTCTATAAAAGAGGGACTAATTCAGAACCGACAGCCTACATAAGATTTTTCGCCCGATTATTATGCTTGCGAATCTCTTAACTTGTCATGTCTATGAATAACACACAGTAAAATAATTTTACTGAGTGTTATTCAAAAATATAAAATGCTGGAAAGGATTTCGCTATTCGCTAGTGTATTGTATTGGTTCCGTTTTCTTTACAATAGGGTATGTGGAAGAGAGAAATATATTTTTTTCCAGTTTCTAAGTGCTAGTTTACTTATAAATGTTAAATATCGTAACTAGTGAGTAAAATAGAACTCGTCTTAGTTATATTTTACTCACTACGCTCCATTTATTAACCCTATTACCGATTTTTTATCAAAGTTATGATTAGTATTACCTATCTACCAGAACCATGTTTTAAAAGGCTGTTCTGTAAGTGACCCCACTAACAGTCAGTATTAATGTTAATATGTTCAAGTTAATTTATGACACGATTATCATTTCCAGGCACATAATGATCCGTGGCGAGAACACATCGAAGGTACTCCGCGCCCGCGCCGCCGTCACGCGCGCCTTCCGCGATCACTTCGCGGCGCGGCGCTACACGGAAGTGACGCCGCCCACACTCGTGCAGACACAGTGCGAAGGCGGTAGCACACTGTTCAAGTTCAGCTACTTCGGGTAAGTTGTATGAGCCTTATATTATGTATACACGAAGGTGATGTTACATGGAGGTGACACCGCCTAGTATTTTTATAAGTTTTTTTTTAAATCAAATGTGCGTCACAGATATATAACACTTTTTGCCCACGGTTTCGCCCGCGTGAAGGTGCGAAATTATCCCGCGGGACCGTACTACCGGTATAAAAAGTATCCTACGTGTTAATCCAAGTTATAAACTATCTGTGTACCAAATTTCATCCAAATCCGTTCAGTAGTTTTTGCGTGAAAGAATAACAAACATCCATCCGTCCATCTATCCTCACAAACTTTTACATTTATACTAGTTATTACAAGCGAGATTTCTCATCGGCAAAAATTTCATCCCATATTTAAACCCTTTAGGGAGCAAAGGAGGTCAACAAAAGCCCATACAACTTTGCCCAAACATGTACCTCGAGGTACACGTGCACCAAATCGTAGATAAAAAATAGGGGAATTCGAAAATAAGTGTATTTTTATCCTTCCATAATTTAAAACTACATAATCAATTATTTTATAAGCATGTACAATTGCGTTACATTTGGGTGACACTCGGGTTGACATTATTTCGTAAATGTCATTTACATGTCATTCCGTTCGTTCGTGAAACAACAGTGGCTGAATCCTACCGCAGACAGCTGTCAACTTGACAGTTTTTTTTTTAAAGTAAGGTAGTTGTGCTTGTGCCGATGATAGAATGCCAAAATGTCGTGCTTCATAATATGATAAAAGTTATTTTATTCTCGTGCTCGGGTAACCAACAGAAAATTATATAAATGCAATATTATTCAGTGTAATCTAGTGTATTTTATGCCACTAAGTGTACCTCGGTACTTAGTTTGGGCAGATTTTGGTGACGTCCTTTTCATAAAAACCGTTCGTTATATGTATAGAACTCTCGTGATAAATTTCATGTTTCAAGATTCAACATCGGTTTAGCTTGTGCATTGTATGTCAGTAAATTTAATTTTTATTAAGTAGATAATAATCCTTCTTTTGTTTACAGTGAAGAAGCATACCTCACTCAGAGTTCACAGCTGTACCTAGAAACATGCCTGGCCACTCTAGGCGACGTGTACTGCATCGCGCAGTCCTACCGCGCAGAGCAGTCGCGCACGCGTAGGCATCTCGCTGAGTACGTATTCCATAGACAAATCCTTGTTTCCAGTTGATTTCAAAATCAACTGAAACATGTCATAAAAAATGTAGAAAGTTGTAGCGCAAACTGTACTTTATGTGTAAAGTTACTTTTCCAAAAACACACTTGTTTCCATGTTTGGAAACTAAATTGCGAATGCAAGATACTAACTCCACATCTGAGCGCCAGATAGTATTTAACAGCTATAATTGTTATCATAATATTATGGTATTCAAAAAAGCATCACCAGTCAAGTACAAACTTCAAAAAGGGGTGTTTTAAAACTGACTGAACTCTGTCAAAAAAAAAACAACCTGTATAACTAACCACTATGAATATCTTCCAAACTCGTTTGAATTTACTTTGTCTGTGCATTGCCTGTTTATATTTAATCTAAACTCATTTATAATCCATTGTCTATTATTAACTTGCATCTTGTGTATATACAGGTACAGTCACGTAGAGGCCGAGTGTCCATTCATCTCGTTCGAGGACTTACTATCTCGGCTCGAGGACTTAGTTGTGGATGTCGTGGACAGAGTCCTCGCCTCGCCCGACGCGCACCTCGTCTATGAGCTCAACCCTAACTTCAAGGTAAATGATAAGTGATATTTATTACTGTATATTGGCTTCAAAAAAAAACTTTTACACGTCCAAAAGAAATAATAATATTTTAAAACTAGATAAGGTCGTTAACAAAATAGTCTAGAAAATACCCTTGACGTCACAAAACGTGGAAGCGAGACGGCACTAAACTTTATTCAGTTTTCTCGTACTAAATATTCGCTGTCCTACTCGCACGTTCTATGACCGCGACTGCACCGATTATGTTGATGTCTTCGCATATTATTTTCTTATTAAACTTTCTAGTAAAATTTATTTAATTGTTATGCATTTTCAACCTTGTACAAATAAACTAATGGACCAACAAACTTCTCCTGCTTCACACGGTGTTACGACTTGCCAAAACACCGAGTTTTCTTCTTTATTACAATGTGGAGAAGACAATACGACAATATATGAAAGTACTGACAATACTAATGCATTGGATTATTTTGAAACTATCAAATAAAGCCTAACATCGAAATTAAAAAAGTGTTTTTTTTTTCAAACAAACTTTTAATAAACAAATGAGTAGTGATGGGCCAACTATGAGTTTTGACAATCTTTGACTAGCTATTGTGACTAAACTATTGGATATATTTGGTTGAATTTTTGTGGGCAGACCCGGAACGTCATTAGATATAAGAAGTTTAATTTATTATTTTCTTGTCGTCTCCACCTTGTATATGGAAGTTTAATATTAATGTATTATAAATAACACTTGTATAAGTAAATGTATTATGTTGTTTCAGAGACCCAAGAAGCCGTTCAAGCGCATGGCGTACACGGAAGCTATCGAGTACTTGCGCGCTAACAACATTACCAAGGAAGACGGCTCCTTCTACGAGTTCGGAGAGGTAATAAATTTTAAATTATTTTATTTCAATTAATTAAATATTATTCATAATTGGCATAACGTTGACAGAAGGGCGCAGTACATTTATCACAGACTTTTGTGGAATGTATTGAGAAAAACCGGCCAAGTGCGAGTCGGACTCGCACACGAAGGGTTCCGTACCACCGTAGGTACAACATTTGACACTACATATTTATTTAAACACCTTTCTTGTATGGACCCCCTTTAATTTTCTTTTATTTTATTTATTATGGGACAATAAAAAGATACAATATAAAATCTTAACAAATAGCAATAATAACTAGTGTTAACAATATTGCAGCCCACTAGATTAGCAATACTCAGATATAAAAAAATAAAAAATAAATTGATTATTAAAATACAATACAATTAATTAATTAAGTATTAAAAAAATAGGCCCATAGTAAAAACCATAGATAAGCCCATTCATTCTAGAAAGCATGCCTATCTTTATAACCTGCGGGGTACTTTCATAACTCACTAACAGTAAAAATGGGTTTCATTTTGACAGTTCAACAACAACCATTGCATTATTTACGTCAACAACGTAAATAACGCGATGAATGTTGTTGATTTCTTTATTAATTTTATTATTCTTAGTGACCAGCGGGCTAATTACGTAACACACTAACAGTAGGAATGGGTTTAATTTTGAAAGTTCAACAATATTCATTGCGTTATTTACGTTGTTGAGCAGACATATTTTTTTCGGACATATGCAACAATAATCTTCAAAATGATTCAGATTGTGATAGATATTGTGAAACGCAATTATAAAATTATAAAACTGTTCATGTATTTAACATAACATCACGCCTTGCTTCCCCGAAGGGATAGGCAGAGGTGTACCTATAGTATTATCGTCATGTATTTATTATTTAATAAACTTTCACAGGACATACCAGAAATGCCAGAGCGTAAGATGACAGACGCGATCGGCGAGCCTATCCTTCTATGCAAGTTCCCGGCTGAGATCAAGTCGTTCTACATGCAGCGTTGTCCAGAAGATAGACGGCTTACCGAGTCTGTTGATGTATTGATGCCGGGAGTTGGAGAAATTGTTGGTGGATCTATGAGGACATGGGACTATGAGGAGCTGTTGGAAGGTAACTAACACTGTATTATGAAAACCAAGCAAGTTGTAGAAAGAAAGAGGTCATTTGTTTGTGTCAGAATAGGCGAGTTGAGGATTGGTAAATGGCCGGCTTACTACTAATACTTTTTCAGTATTTAAATCATCTACATCTTAAATCGTTAATTCAAATTAGCCAGACAATCAGCAGTTTTTGAATGGCAAAAGTTACGAAAGGCAGTCCTCAGCGAATTCCAAAGTTTTTAGCTAGGAAGAAGTAGTGCAATAAAATCCCTAGCAAATATTTGACTGTCATTAATACTTGTTTCAACAAACACCTATCATTACAGGTGGCCCTAATGCGATATTTATTTATTTGTTTATTCTCAACAAATTTACATTTGTGTCGAACAGTAGTTTTCACAATAAATGTAACACAAAGCCAGGAAAAAAACAAAGACTACATTCCACATTTTTAAGTTCACATAATATAATAATTATAAATCGAAATAAAATAATACACACACACATACATACATAAACTCACGCCTTCTTCCCATGGGGGTAGGCAGAAACTACAGAACGCCACCTGCTACGATCCATACATACTGCTTTTGCCTCGTTTACGTTCATACATCTGGTCATACACTCACGCTGGTTGTGAGTACTACGCACCTGACCTTTCTGAAGAACATCACCAATAAGGTCACTATATGTCTTCCTAGGGCGTCCCCTCCCGGCGTTTCCACTCACATCTGCCTTGTAAATACCTTTTGTTAATCGCCCTTCATTCATCCTCTCAACATAACCAAACCATCTTAGTATACTCTTTTCAATTTTTGTCACTACATATTCCTTTAAACCGCACCGTTGCCTTATCACATCAATAAAAAAAAAAAAAAAACGATCTTTAGAAATCAGTACCTCACATGATGAAAAGTAATTAAACACAACACCTATTGTACATGTGTAAAATAACAGTACTGTTAATTATCCTTTAAAAAATAATGTGAATTGGCTATGATAAATGAGAGGATTGGCGCTGATAGCCGAAATACAGGTTTTGCATAGTTCAGCTACAGATGCTTAACTCATTTGTACTCAAAACTAGCCTAAGTTTAATTTGTAAAATAATCTAGAAATAATATACATATATGACGGAGAAGGTACTTTTCTCTCGTTATTATCAGCCATGTTTTAACTACTGTAGGCGTACTATGGGTAGTGTCGGTTATTGCGCAATAGAAAAACCGTTTGCAGTTCAAATCAAATTATAATGTACGACCAAATTAATCACACATTGTAGGTACACGACATAACTATACGGAACGCGCGACAGTTTCTAAACGTGTTCACTGCTTACCCGTCAACAACAAACTCTGCTGTGCTCTGGTCAAGCGTGAGCGTTATAGACTCTGTCCAGCGCCACCTGGTGGCACCGGCGTCCTGATTAGTCAAGTTAAACGATTGATTCAACGTATTTCCGACATATATAATATATTGTACCTGGGTGCGCCAAAGTTCACCTAAATTTTCAACTCCGATAATGAGAAATCCGAAAATGTTATTCCTAACATTTTTCATCCTAACAATCACAATTCCTAACTACTCTGTCTCTAATGTTCATAAATCCGAAGCATTCAACTTCATAATGTCAGTAGCAATAAACATCTATTATACTTTTATTTGTTTTCCTATAATTTGTCAACATAACCATTTTTACACTATTATTCAATCATATCTTTTTTGTTTAGATTAATTAAAGCGTCTTCTTTAATTTTATTTATAGCGGTGTGTACCTGCAAAGATATCCATAGGTTAGGTTAGGTTAGAACTGTGACCAACTACGCGCGCGCCGAGCGAGCGAAGCGAGCGGTGCCGCGGCAGCGGGCGGCGAGCGCTACCTCGAAAATGATCGCGAAATTTTTCTAAGTATTTTTTTCATAGTGCCCCAAGACGATAATTATGTTTACGGATAAAAGCGTTATGTTAAAAAAGAGTAGGAGTTTAAATATATTTACATTAATGATATTATTAATTACAATTTTCGGAAACATGAGTGTTATGAACATCGCCGGTAGCACTACCAATAGTATGAATGAAAACTTTAGGATGAAAAATTTTAGGAAGAGTGATCATTCGGATTACAAATAATTAGGAAGAACAATTTCGGGTAAAGAACTTTAGGTGAGCCAATATGGACCCATTGTACCTTTATGAACATAACTAACTATTCTATTTAATTTCCAGGTTACAAGCGCGAAGGCATCGACCCCTCGCCCTACTACTGGTACACAGACCAGCGCAAGTTCGGCTCGGTCCCGCACGGCGGGTACGGCCTGGGCCTGGAGCGCTTCCTGTGCTGGCTGCTCGACCGGTACCACATCCGCGAGGTCTGTCTGTACCCGCGTTTCCTTGATCGTTGCACGCCTTAGAGGGTGTTATAAATGAAGGTGTAATGGAGTTGGAAATAGCAGTGTTCTTATCTTTACAGCATTAACTAAGTACAACTAAATACATAAATACACATGAAACACATAACCCTAACTTTGATTGCACGGGTAAAAAAGTTCATTCTGGGTTAAAAATATTATTATAAGCCAGTCAACAAAGTGCCCTGTGTACATTTTTTTATCGCCACTCGGGTGGACTATTTTAATAACCACTTATTATGAGTACTGCTATTTCTAATTACATTGTGTATCTAAAAGTACTGGCTGCAAGACTTTCAAGCTCACTCCTCGGCGCTTCGAAGGATATTATCGCAAGCTATATTACATAAAAATGCATTTTTAAAACAAAAATACTTATCAGTTTTGCGTCGATGCTCACAGCTTGCCTCTGCTTAAATAATATCATGAAACCATTTTACTATAAGTTTGAGCTTGATTTATAAGCTATTAGTGAATAGCTCGTATTTTAACTATTGCATTATATTGAAGCATTTTGTGTGACTTAGGAGAGCGTAAAATATCATAATAACATCTATTTTAAGTGTATTTTTATTGGCAGTAAGGTTGTTAATTATTTTTGATCTGAATTGGTTTGTAAAATTCATGAAAACAACTGGTTTTGTTGAAATAGACTGACTTCTCGCTTTGTGCCATCTGTGAAATGGTACAATAGTTTCTATATTTTGTTGATTGTGTAATTTATTATCATTCTAAATTATTAAAATGTTGTTGCCTAAGTATTTCTTGTCATGACACAGCTAAACATATTACTATGTTATTATAAACTTCATTCATTGCATTTTTATGCATTCAATAGAATAGGAATGTAAACATTCCATATTTCCCTTGCATTGTACTTTTTTATTTCATTTAAATACAGTTTCATATGGATTTGTGACTTTTATTTCTTGTAGGTATCTCCCCTTCTTTGTTTATTACACTAATATTATTTAAAACTAGCTGACTGGACAACGATATCCTGTACAAATTACATTTTTTTTTTAACTGAATTATGGTCGCCAGCAGGTCAAGTGAAAGTGTCAAATTTCTCCAAACGATTTTAAATCTTAAAATATTGTAGGTCAAGTTCAAAATCGAATGAGAAAATCTGACAGTTTGTGGTAACTTGATGTGCTGGCGACTGTACATTCAGTTTTACCCAAATTTGTTTTTTTTTTTCCGTAAAAATAATACTAATTCGGACTATTACGAACATTTATTATTATTACACACAATAGCCACAACGGTCCAGCCGTTCTCAAGTCATGCGTTAACCAACGAATAGCATTTCATTTTAATTTATGTTGATTAAAAATAGGTTTGAAATTGACTATGACAATGTAAATAAATATGTGTGTGCTATGGTTGACTGTAATTGTGTATAAAGATTTTTCCAATTATCGATTTGGTTTCTGCGCCCGCGCCGATTGTGGAGTCTTGGTCATGCCACAGAATACCTAATAGTACAATTACAGAAGACTTGCTACGACACAATAAAGTGCAATGCATATCACACAGCGCTAATTGTCTACAGTTATATTCACCTTAGAAGTTGTTTGTCTTGCCATCGCGTAAGTCATCTCTACCGACTAATTGACTTCTTTAAAAAAAAAAAAACTGAATATTTCATCACCAGTTACTGTACTTTTGTGAACAAAATAATGACGTTTCAAATAAACCTAGGCTAGGCACTTACTTAAGGGTGCTAATTAAAGCAGCTTCTTTAAAATGTCATTCTCGTCTTCAAATATATTTCGTTGTCTAATGAATTAATAGCTCAGTGACGAACTTTTAGCGTCTAATAAATGGTTTTCAAGCGACCATATATTGTAAAACGAGCTACTGTTAATATAACGCAGCATGGTGATAATTCTTAAGCAACGTTATGGACCAAGTAATAAATAGGGGCATTATTCATAATGCCCGCGCATTGTGAATAATGACAAGCGTAGTCGACGGAGCCCCGCTTAGCGGGGCTCCTACTTCTGGGTGGTTTAAAAACAAATAACCACGAAGGGGATGGCGGGGTCTGAAAGACCCCGCCATTCCCTTCTAACCTAACCTGTCCGAGTCGGGGTGCCCTAAGTACTGAGCTCGCTTAGTAGCTCACTTACAACATTAGTCACGGAGTTATCAATTCAGAAGTAAATATATTTATCGGTAGGTCTGAGTCATACTAATTTACGTTCGTAAATTGACGCTGGTTTTTTGATATTCTGTTGGAATAGTAAAGATGACGAATTAATATAATTGAAGCTGTTCTATTAACTCGTTGCCTACATATAAAAAAAGACGTTAGGTTGCAGGTGCTACAGAAAACTTTTGTTGCTGCACTCATAATTTCCCCTTACTTAATACTATTTAGATCAGAAAACTATTTTAGCCTCAGCTCTTTGGCCACGCCACAATTGCGGCGGTAAGTCCCCTCTTTGAGGAGTAGCTTGAGATGCGCCACGGCGTCCTCACCTTCCGCCTGACGCAGGTCCTCACCGGACATGGCTGTTTCGGGAGGTTCCTGTTTCGGATAAGGCGGGAGGAAACGCCCGGACGTTATCATTGTGTGGATCGACCGGAGGACACGGTGGAGGTCTGCCCGGTTTGGGCGGAGCACCGCCCTGTCCTAGTGGCGGCGATCTCTCGCGCCCGGCCCTGGTCCAGGCCATGGTACAGAGCGAGAGGGAATGGGAAGCCGTCACCTCCTTCCGCGAAGGAGGAGGCGGAGCGCGTGAGGCTGAGGCAATCGTTGCGCCTTCACGCCCCTAGTCGCCGCAGGAGGAGACACCCTGGGCGTCGGAAGTCGATAGCCAACTCCCGGCCACCGTAGGCGCAGACTTACGGACGGCGAGCAATGGGCAGCTTGCCGTCCGGTAAGGCCCAGGCCCGGGTCGACGGCGCGTTGTGTTCCACGCGCGTCTCAAGGAGATGTCAGCATAATTGATGGGGTCCGATAGGGCCGATGCCTGCCGGGGTCATGGATTGATGGAAAGAGTTACCGTGGCCCTAGCGCACAGGCAACTGAAGGAACACGGGTGGGTTTTAGCAAGAGTCTGACACGCTCTCCTGCTCTGCCTAGAGCGGGAGAAGTCAATTGATGACATCTCACCCAAAAAAAAAAAACATTTGGGCAAAGTAAGTATATAGATGGACGGGTGTGTGACTTTACCTAAAAGGTGAAATAATTATTAATTACTAGCTTCGCCCGTGTGGATATCGGAAATTATCCCATGGGAACGGGTTACGGGGACAAAAAGTAGCCGATGTCCTAGCCCAGGATGCCATTTATCTCCTTGCCAATTTTATCGAAATCCCTGCAGTGGTTTAGACGTGAAAAAGGAACATACAGACAGTTACTTTCGTTTTTATAATATTAATATGTAGTATGGGTTACATACATAAAGTGAAGTGGCGGTGCTTGGGGGAGGCCTATGGCCGGCAGTGGACATCTTTCGGCTGAAATGATGATGATGGCAACATAAGCTATGCGGATGACATGGTGCTGTTGAATCCCTCAGTCAGGGCACTCAGAAAACTTGTCGAAATCTGTGAGAACTATGCTGTCAGCCGCTAAATAATGCGAGGAAGTCCGAACTCATGGATTTTAAGGCTGTTGGCAGGAAATGTCCAGTAAATGTGCCACCAATAAAAATTAACGATGTCCCGATTCGTCGGGTACATCAGTTTAAATACTTGGGACATTTGATTGCTGACAACCTTAGAGATGATGCTGATGTTGACCGGGAACGCAGAGCACTAGCGATACGGGCGAACATGTTGGCCCGTAGGTTCGCTCGATGTACAGAAGCGGTCAAATACACGCTATTTAAAGCATACAGCACATCTCTGTACTCGAGCGCCCTATGGATCAACTGTACCAAAAGGTGCCGTCAGGGCGCTGCGCGTCCAATATAACAACGCCTTTAGGGCGCCGATGCGGCTGCCGCGTTACTGCAGCGCGTCAGAGATGTTCACAAAAGCCCGAGTCGACAGCTTCTCAGCTATCGTACGGAAGAAAAGTGCGTCTCTGCTCGCCAGATTGCGTGGCAGTGGCAACAGCCTCCTGACGGCTTGAGCTGCTGACAGGCTTGTTGAGAGCCCCTTAGTAAGACATCCCACCAAAATAACACTGTGTCGTAGAGTATAAGTACTAACATAGATAGTAAGCCGTGTTGTTACTAACATTAACATCCTAGGATATAAGTACTAACGTAGGTTATAAGAGTTGTTACTAACGTCTTTTAAGTATTTTTGATTCTGTTTTTTGTCAGTGTGGACCTTTTTGTTGTCTGATAAATAAAAAAATTATAATTATAATATTATAAACGCCTTCTTCCCATGAGGGTAGGCAAAATGGCAAAAAGAATTGTAAATAATAAAAAAACATCGTTATTGTAAATCTATTTATTCTTCTCATACACATACGAATAAACTATGATAACATGATAAGGCAAGGTATCCTTTGGTATAAAACTGCTAGTTTGCTATCGACATAAATCATATGTATGTATAAATCACTAGGTATATAAAATATTAGTTCACGTACTAAAATAAAAATCACATTTCTAGTCGGGTAGTGGGTGGAGTGCACTTATAAATAAAATGATGATAACCCGGCTATCTTATGAGTATTCACCTACGATAGTTACTTGTACTTAGAGCCATTCATCACGGACTCGTTTCAAGGCAACCACTCGGCGTCATCTTTGACGGAGAAAGCACGGCCGCCTGGCGCTTCGGTGAGGTCCTCCTTACTGCTAGCTACTTTGTTGTACACGGTCTTACCAGCTTCTACGACGTATTCTACACCATCGGCTGAAATAAACACTGGAGTTAGTAAGGCTCTTGTACTAAAGTGCCGAGTGGTCATCCCATGGTAAACAGATAGATCAATACTGCTGAGGTGCTGCCAACGGCAGAATTTGATAGCCAGGCTGAGTGCTCAGGCTTCAGACAATCATATACAGGCTGACTTGTTAAATGTGGGACATACTGGAACTTTCGTGTTAAGGAATTTGTATAATTAGATCCAAAAATGCGTGGGGTCCACCCCTCGCAGTTTTGGCTCTAGGCCAGTTTGGATCATAGCTAGCTGTTTTAATTGCTTGTTCAGATTTAGAAAACCGTTAAACTCCGGTTTTCTGTAGCATAAAAATAAGGAGATTATATTGACTCACCGATAGCACTGCCAGTTTTCCTGACGGCCTGTCCAATGTTGTGTGACGAGAAGGTCTCGGGATCAATGTTAATGTTGACGCCTTCAGTACCGTTGGAGTGAGAGGGGCACCCGCTCTGCGAGATGATGGAGAGGTCGTACGGATCCACACCGAATGATGCCAGCTTGTTGCGCATCTATGGAAAGAGAAAAAATAAACGTTAGGAAAAAATGTACTCAATGATTTAGTAGATCAACGTTTCATGGCAGATGTTTTTTTATAGCTATAGTAGTTTCTATAGTTGTTACATCACCAGATTTCAATATCAGAACTACTTTCGGCTTAAGTGACTTGAGCAACACCAGAGGTGGCTCTTGTTAGGCAGTTTGATCTTGATAGATCACAATGCGGACATATAACTAGATTTTTTGACGTAACTTGGACTTATTCCCGATGTCAATGGAGTAAATACTATCTGATGGAATAACAAATAAATAATTATGGATCACATTTTTATCGTGTTTATATCCAATAAAAACCACTGTATATCAAATGAAAGTTTATATCATAAGCATCAATTTTTATAACGTGCAGAAGGCTGTGAAATACCAGAGAAAATAAAAGATAAAGAGATATCAGAACTGCAAATACCTACCATGTAAATGTATTAGTTTGAGAATTTTCACTGCGGTTCTTAATAATATTAGTTATTGACTCATAACATGTTTTGTTAAATGTTGATAAAATGTTTTGTTATAGTAATTGCCGGTTACAAGCAATAAGTTGACATGCATTAGAACTCTATTGGTCATCAGGCCAGACTTCATACAAAAATGCCCATCATTCTATAATAAACAATTTATTACCTACAACAGTTTGTGATCATCAAAAACGGGGTGTTAAAAGATTAGGCTCTTTGTGACGATTTTTGCCAACATAATTTAAGAACAGATCAGATACTTGCCTTGTCGATGTACATCTTGTCAAGCTCCTTGGTTCTTGAGAGAATGGTAGCAGATCTCCGGTGCGCAAAGGCAAGCTTTTGGCAAGTAAAGATAACGGCGTGGGATGTGTAGTCAGTCATTATGACAGTGTAACTCGCTGAACCAGCTACACCTGAAAAAATGCAAAGCGTAATTTAAAATTAGTTATTCATTTAAGAGGCTTACAAGAGCTAAAGCGCGGTCACTGTCGGATTGCATAGAAAAGAAAGAGACGCACGATGACACAACGCTGGTAGTTTACTATTACGTTAGTATGTTACTTGTAGAATAATCTGAAAAAAAATCTGAATGTTTGCTTGTATACTAGTATGGTTTTTAATCGTTAAAATATTTTTTTTGAGGTATCTTCGTGATTTTTTTCTATCATATCAAGTTAATTGTATTATGTTTTCAACACACTATCTAACTAGCATAATTATATCCATATATAGAAGAATATCATGTATTTTTCTGATTTTAGTTACTGCAGTGGATCATATATTTTTAGGCATTTTATATTTGCGTTTAGGTCATGTAGTCCCCTTAAGTCATAAGAGGTATATGAGTTTCAGCACTAGATAGCGATCGGTTTGCAAAAAGGGATCGTTACTCAGAAAATGGATAGGTAGGTACTTACTCAGAGGAAATCTGACTTTCATTTTAGCGGGCACAGCTGGGTCTGGCACTGATAATATTCCAGTATACCTGTGGAAAAATTAAGATGGGGGTTAATAATAAGTTGTGTGCAAAAATAATCGATGACAGCCGGGCGTGGCAAGAAAAAACCAAACGTACATCATAATATCATCAAGTTTTGGACGCCAGTGAGTAGCATCTATTTCATGACGCTAAAGAGGTAAAATAATCAATCTATAATGTTTCCTCATTGCAGCTGGGACTTAGGTCTCCTTTCTGTGCGATAGCGAGGATGTATGGGAAGTGGGCCTCGCTAACCGAGAGATTTGCTGGGTTGGCTATAAATTAATAGTTAATATAACGTACCTATAGTCATGCTTTAGAGGTGTAAGACCCAAGATGAAGTGTTGTGACATCTGCTCCAGTTCATATTTGCCGGGTTCATCGGTCTTGGTGAAGTTATACGTCATGCAGTGTGACGCTGTCGACGTCTTTTGAACGACGTACCATACGCCCAGTAGCTGTTGATCACAGAAATAGTTTATGAGGTTTTGGTCACCGAAAATATTGCATTGCAGCAATGCTACCTGGGATGGTTGAAAACCTGGAAAGATTTCGCTCTCGTATGACTGTCGTCACTAGCTATGTAGGTATCGTGCTGTGTCGGCGTGTCAGCAGTTTATGGCGGGTATCATTTAAGCTATCACCAATTTAATTAGTTTTGTGTTTCTTAAATAATAGGGTTTGTCCTCAAAATAGTAGATCTGTCACCAAAATGTAGTCACCAAACAATGCAAAATCAGTTCCACAATAAATCACCTAAAATCCTGAGATATAAGGTCTAGTACCAAATAAATGTTTTTGTATGTATTATAATAGGTGTGTCCTAATAAGTATTTCAACAATAATGAGGCGTAGCCGACGGAGTCCCGCTTCGCGGGACTCCTACTTCTGGGCGGTTTAAAAAAAAATAACCACGAAGGGGACGGCGGGGTCTTTCAGACCCCGCCGTCCCCTTCTAACCTAACCTGTCCGAGTCGGGGTGCCCCAAGTTGTACCAAATACCTGGGAACAATTTATTTGGTGACAGATCTACCATTCTGAGCACAGAGCTATTATTTAAGTAACAAAACTTGAGAACGAAAATATTTCGTGGCGATAGATGTATTTATTAGGTGATACAACTTGATGACAAATATAAATTTTGGTGATAGAAAATATAGTTCCCGTTTATGGCAGCCTAGTACCGTGTAGGACTGTCTACGAGTGCGCTGGACTAAGGCTTAGTATCTACCATCACTCGTGGAGGCTTTTTCATAGAATTTTCTTTGAAAAATGGTGCAGGTGGATGCTGCCTTAATGCTGCTGACTCATGCTACGACAGTCTATTTGCCGTTTTCGATATTCGCAGGAATTATGCGTAGAAAGCGCCAACACAGGGCAAGTGATAAAAGAAACGAAAGTAATAAGTTGTCAAAACAATGGTAGCACTCATTACATGAAGAACAATAGAGTTTTGTGAGCAATTGTTCCAGTTCAATACACAGATGGAATTCATGCATACATTTATGGAATTTGATAACTTTCCAAGACCATATTCAATCTAAAATATTTATTTATTTTACATACAACCTCGCTTTTGCTGGGAAATAAAATAATGTCTTGCTGTAAACAGTTACCTGCCTTATCTATGTCAGCTAGATAGCTAATTAAAAACACAAACGACTTACTCGTAATTGATGTTACACTCGTAAATAAAATCTACATAATTTTAGAATCTGGGTGATGTGAAAGTGGGTAATTATGACTGAAAACAAGTTGACGAAACGTTCTCTCGCTACGTGAGTCATCGACGAGTGTTATCGGAAGTCACAGTAGCTGGGTCAAATTCCTATATGTTTGTATAACAAGACACGGCATTGTGTGAAGACAACGATATCAGTCAGTGTGGCTGATAAATCGGAATAACTCTACGTCAACAAATTTAATCTTCGTAGAACATAGTAGATGATAGTAGGAAAGTTTTAGTTTTAAATAGAAGACGAATAGAGGATGTTGACATTATTAGTCTAGGTAGGTATATAAGAGACAGGATATCCGCACTTCATTAAGGCTCCTACAAACAGGCGCGACACGCGACGCGAATCGCGGGCGACACAAAGGCACCGCTCGTCGCGCGACGAGTGGTGCCTTTGTGTCACACTGTCGCGTCGCGCCGGTCTGTGGGAGCCTTTACGTGATGAACGAAGCCAGTAGGTAGGAACTATTGTTATAAACAATGATTCTGTTTCACAGACGGCAGACAGACAACAATAATAATTGTTTTCGATATCAGTAGACGTCTGTCTACTAACAGACAATGACTGACTGATAATGATTTAGAAGGACCTATGATACGTCTGTATCATAGGTCCTTCTAAATCATTATCACACAGAGGCTGCTCCTGCCTGCCCTCCTTTTCCTATCCGCCTCTATCCCAATTTATTTGGAGCTTGCCTAACTCATTCACATAATATTTCCTTCCCGGTCTATCCATACTTCTGTATTTATTATTATAAATGCGAAAGAAGCTTTGTCTATCCATCTGTTAGTCTGTATCTGGCACACAGGTAGACCATGACCTGGGTATAAGATACTTTTTATCCCGGTAGTACGTTCCCGTAGGATAAATTTCGACCTCAACGCAGGTTATGTCGCTGGCGAATCCTAGCACACTAGGTATACAGCTTTTAGCAGATCAATTCACGAGAACAGCCTTATCATCCACATCCACACTAAGAATAATGTTTGAATGATGTATGATTTGTTGAGTCTTCCTATATTATCTAAGTGGGTGGTACGTAAGTGGAACATATTTTAGAGACGCCTTGAAGCGAAATGATAGAATCAGTTAATGTGTTACATTAACTGATTCTATCATATAACTTCATGGCGTCTCTACTGTGTTCCTTATTACTTCATCAATTATTTTATACTTTTTGCCATGCTTCCAACTGATTTTAATCGAACAAACGTTTTAAATTTCCGCCTATTAGGTACTAGGCGATATTTGTAAAACAAAAGATTTTTTACGAGAAACTTACCTACCTAAGTAAGTATAGTAATATTATACTTTGAAGGCTCTGTTAATGCAATGGATAAGTCGCTCGTGCGCATATCCTGCCGGTTTATTCTGTAAAAATCTCACCATGGAAACTTGAGTGAAGTGAGCTTCAAGTGAGGTGTCATTCCACTTTATTTTAAGGATTGACACTATTGACAGCTCACTTTACCTATTTTTTGACGGTGAATCAGTGATATTTTACAAAATAGGTCTGCTGGGTTGGATTTCCTCATTAACTAATTGTTTATGACTTACTAGTGGGTAGTTATTTCGACTCTGGGCTTTTCTGAATGTTTGTGTGTTTCTGAACCAAACAACGACTGGAAGATCCATAGTGTGGCAACGCTTTTTTTTTTAATTTAAGCAATCTCGAAATCGAAAACTTAGTTATTTTAGTATGAGATAACTAACTTGTTTATGTATAAAAAAACCCCATGCTAATAATTATATAAAAGGCCTTGAAACGCCTATTTTGCTAGCCGATTATAGTCGTTAGGCTGTTAACGAGCACACCTTTTGTATTCAAAACTAAGCAGTTAATGATGTGAAGTCCCAATTCCTTAATTTTTTTCAAAGAAGTAACGAAGCTGCTGTGTTTTATGGTAGCAAACATTAATGTATAGTCCCAAGAGTTCCTAAATAATTTATGGTAGCTAGCTGTGACATTGTCACAGGGACAAAGCAGCTGAAGCATCACACGTAGGTATCATCAATTAACATAAGTTCATGATAACCAGAGCATACAATAATAATTCAAATGATAAAAACAAACAGAAAGGCTTCAGATCACACGTTCTCTATTCTGTTATCTCCTCAACTTTATGTAAAGTAGGTAGGGAGGCTAAAATACATATAATAGCAAGGTATATTGTCTATCTTAGGTATCAACATAGAAATGTATTCTAGGAAACAGAAAGTTTGCATAAAATTAATTACCATGTGCCATGCTTCGACGGTACGACCGTTAGTCTATTCTTAAATTATCATTGTTCTAAAGAACAAAACACATATTATTGATTATTGTGTAAAGATGTACTTTCTTTATCACAAGTACTTTAGTCACGCCAGCTGCTCGCACACTCTCATTTTGAATCTCACAAACATGACCCTGATCCCTGTGATCCCGGTACAATAAAATAAAAATACAACAATAACAAAAAAGACAATTTGTACATACCCTGTTCATTTCAAAGCCAGGCATGGGCTCGACAAGAGGACACCCTCCCAAGTGGTAAGTGTGGCTTAACACACCCCCACATATCGCTAAAAATACTCCTAATGCCGATAAACTGTACATTTTTAATATTTTAATAAAATTGAGTAAGGTAAGCACGCGATCACGGCTCGGCGGTTCGCCGTAGACTGGGGCAGAGAACCGCAGAGTAGTCGTTTTAAACGAACTGTTGACCTTTCAACGCCGGCAATACGCAGACGCAAGATTCCAAGAAGTGTTGTTGATCTACCGTTTTCATTCATAAAACTTACGAATTCGTAACGAACAACTGATAGTAGTTACGAATTCGTAAGTTGAGCGTTCAGAAGATCGACAAAAGGTTTCGATTTCGGAAATCCTATATCATAAGCATAACATTTTGGTAATATTTTTCACGAACATAAAATTGTTATCTTCACCAAAGAATGTGACCTATCAGAAGAAATTAAACAAATGTGTTGTTTACTCTGTTGCATAGTAGGTTTGAACCCAATTACTGGATAACACGATACCCTGATAGGTATCAGGGTATCGTGTTATCCAGTAATTGGGTTGTGGAGGTCAGATGAGCAGTCCGCAGTAGCTTTATGTAAAATGTTGTTATTCAGCTGCACCAGGTTAGTCTGGCAAAGGACCCCGGCAGCATAGTTGGTTGGTTAAAAGGCTACGGAGATTATCATTATAACCACAGTATATTATACTGTGTGATAAATCAGATTCAAAGAAATTGGTCATTATAAAAACGCTACGAAAGGTAGATGACCGGGTGTTTGGGCGCAACTTGGGGATAACTCCCTCTGTCAAAAGTCTGGCAAAGGAACGCGATTGGCTGAGTTGATCATCAACTTCTTCCTTCCCTCATCCAATGTTAACGTTGTGCTGGTCATGGTCAGTTGAATTTGAATGGTTTCCTGTGTTAACAATAACATCGATAACCACTGTAAAGTGTTCTGAACAGATTCACGTCACTCACATCGCCTCATAAATGTAATACAGTTTGTTATAATTTTCAGTTTTCCATTATAAGTTATAACTGTGCTCACTCTATCAATCATCGCTCCCTATAGATAATACCTACCTACGGTGGGTACGTCTAGATATTGGTGAGCATTAGAGTATTCACTAGCTGTTAAGACTTGAGCGCGCTAGAATTATGCTACCCTAGGGAGTCTCCATCTTTGATGACTGATTAATCTTTAGACTTCGTCATGCGCTTGTTCTAACACTAGAGAAGAAGATCTTGGTTGTGCCAACGCCTTTAGTTCCTTGCCAAAGAAACAATGATTTTAATAGCCCATTCTTAAGGTACCTAATAGTAATAGTCCTCCAGACCGAATTTCTACCATGGCGGCCAATCTCAGAGGAGACTAGGCATCGGCGATATAGTGCACAAGTGTGAGCGCAGACACAGGTGCACTCTCTCTCCCCTCACTCTCATAGTCTGATGGGAAGGACCTTAAGGTACCTACACTCATACTTACATCATTTTGCTATTGTTATCAATGTTTTGGGCTGCCCATCCTGATAAATAATTATGAACTTATTTTAATTTTTTTCAGTTTACTTTTGCTGAATCACCAAAAACAGACAGCTAGAGATAACTTAAGTACTCCATATTGGAATGGGTAACAAAATAAGGCTCTATATTTCTAACAAAGCAAAGGAAGTCTCTATGGTATTCGTGATTGTTCTAATTAAAATACTGTAAATAATTGACTATTAGTAGGTGCCTAGTCACTTTGTATGTGAATCATATAGAAACGACAAAATAACAAAGGTCCTTATAGATGTGTCATAAGTACTTCCATGTTTAAGATAACATAATATGAGTTCAAAAACAACTCCTGGAAATTAAAGTTTATTTAACTAGGTATTATCACAGAAACTCGGATGAACTCTGTCATAACAATAAGGAAAAACAAAAGATTTATTATTACTAACTGATTCCTTGGTTTGCCCTGTATGTAAAGATTCGCTAATAGGTTGTTTAAATTGGCAAAATTGGCTTGGGCAAAGTGTTATTGGGTTTTCCATCTGGAATTTCTCAGCAGCAGCCCGGAGTCTGGATTTGTGCCCGATTGATGGCAATAGGCGCGCCCCCTTTTAATAACTGGCGAAATGTGGGTGTACTATAGATGCACCTCTGCCTTACCCTTCGGGAGATGCAGGCGTGATGTTATGTTATGTATGTTTAAATCGCAAATTGGTACCTATTTAGTTTTGACTAAGTCGTAATTTTTTATTAGGTTGGTACATTTCCCTTCTGACATTCCTGCATGATTCCACTATCTCCTTTCAATAACATTATCATTTCAGCAACGAAATGTTTACGTCCACTGCTAGAAGCAGGCCTTCCCCAATTTTCTGTTTAATTCTAGAAATTAATTCTGTCATACAACAAGCCAAACGGGATCCTACGTGGGATACATAGAATACTACTTTTCAACCGCCTTCCAAAAAGGAGGAGGTTATATGTTGGGCTATATGTTTATTTTACGTATCGCGATGTATTAGAGAGGTGAAACTCACTCTGTTCAATGAGTTTAAGAAGTCTTTCTACACGTGCAGCCTGTGGGTTAGACATACGCAGAGGGTCTACAACGTTCGTCGTATTCCGTACAACAACGCTTTTAGGGTGCTGTTGGGGCTCCCGCGGTTCTATATCGCACCGGGCATGTTTGCTGAAGCAGATACAGATAGCTTTCAAGCTATTAGGCGAAAAAGAACAGCATCTCTGATATGAAGGATTCGGGGGAGCACCAACAGCATTTAAAAGGTGATAGTGAACAAGCCAAGCAAGCAAGGTGATAGTGACTGTAGCGAGCTTCTTGGAAAGCTGCAAATAACTGCACCAACTCGTTTGCGTCGCAAACGTACCTATAGCCTTTTCTATGTGCCGGGATCCAAAACAAACCTCGGACATTTCGCCGTTTTGCCAAGGCTCTGTAGGCAGTATAACGAAGTATCGAAACATAAAGAATTAGATATTACATGCAAAATTGCAAAGTTTAAAAAGGACATAAGAGATATAATATCCAAGGCATAATATTTTGTTATTGATTTCCTTTGACATCCATGGTATTTTTTATTTTATTTTATATTTTTGAATGATTTTTTTAATCTTTTGAATTTGTTGCTATGTAATTTGTATATTTTTTTTTGTGTGATTCAGATCAAACTTTTTGTACCTACCTAGTTATTAAGTGAATGATGTGGTTTCCTGTAAATGGAGGCGCACACTGTTATTTGTCCCTGTGTTGGTTAACGTGCATGTTATTATATAGCCTCCGTTGGCAATCCAAAATAAATAAATAAATAAGCCTGATTGCCCGTTCCTGGGGCACTGGATCCGCATGCATAGCTGCAGATCTGCTTCAGCGAGAAGCGGACATAATTATAAGTTTTCGAATTAGTTTTATTTCATTATAAGTTTATTTTATTTTATTCATTTTACTAACATAGTTTTATAAGTGTTACTAACAACAATAAGAATCATTTGTGTTTGAGTTAAATAAATTTTAATAATAACCCCACCGCCGTATTACTACGTTGACGTCGTTTTGGGGCTTGCGCGTTCCGAACTCTAGGTCTGTACCAGTAGAGTCTACTTTGCCGGAACAGGTTTAGGGTGAGGAGCCCAGAGAGCTACAGAAACCCGCAGGACAGCATGTGGCGAGCTGTTGGACTGTAGCGAACCCACGGACCCTATCTCCCGGGAGAAGTCTTGTTCCTCACCTCTGGCTTGCCTTTATTGACCGGCTGGAGTGAACACTGCCGAGGAACAGAGCTCCCAGCTCTTTCTTGCCTTTTTTGGCCGGAATGAGTGGAGATTTGCAAGAGCAAACATGCTCGAGCACATGCTCGAGCTATGAGCAGTGGTGGCCCATTGGCCCCGACTTACGAGTTGTAGGTCGTGGGTTCGAACCCAGGCAGGCGCTTTACTTTGTGTAAATAATTTCATCACCACTGCTCTCAAAACGGTGAAGGAAAACATCGTGAGGAAACCGGCATATCCTAGAACCAAAAATTCGAAGACATGTGACATCTACCAACCCGCACTGGGCCCGCGTGGTGGATTACAGCCCATTCCCTCTCAAAGAGAGGAGGCCTGAGTCCCAACAGTGGGAACATTATAGGCTGATTATGTTATGTAAACATGCTCGGAGGAAGGAAGTATTTCATTTTCAGTGAGTGCTGGTAGGGATCTTGACCATCTTCCGGGCTCTGGGATTATTCTGATAGCCGTGGAATACCTCTCCACTCCTCAAGTACCTCAGGAAGTGTTGCCCCGTTGTCGCTACGTCACTATGTGCTAGCGACGGTTTCCGGAGGCCCATTATTGAGTGTGCAAGTCGCCCCATGCCATTTTATCCGTGTATACATAAAACATTGATCAGGCAGGGGTCATAGTCCTTTCATAGTTCTTGGTAACTACATATTCCATTTTAGGCACCCAAACCCATAGTCCAATCTCTTTTTTTCCATATCCTGCAATAGTCCAACATCAACCGGGGGTTGTCCTTGGGTGCGCTTGCACAGTGCATACAGGGATAATCGCCGGTTTGTGCTTAATTCCCTTTATATATAGAGCCTTACGGGCCTCTGCGAGTTGGTTTCGGCCCCTCGTATGCCTACCAAAGGTCCGGGACCCTATGGGCCCGAGATATACGAAAAACTTAAAAATAATAATAATATATTTTTTCGGCAAATAGGAGGATGAAGAGAAAAGACGTTTATTTATTAATAAGAGAGTGGTATTAAACGTTTTAAGTAGTTCGTTGCTATGCATGGACTTAAAACAATACGTTGGAAATAGATACCTATTAACATAAAGAGCTTACACACACGTAAGACATTTCGAAGGAGCATCAGGTTTTATTACTGGTAAATTTAATAATAGTCGTAATTCTGTTTACCGCGTGAGTCACCGAAGCCGTAGTTAGTAGGGTGACCAGTCAGTCCGGCCACGATGTCTGGCTCTGACCGCGATGACTCAACCATGACAACTTAAAGGAAATAGTCATAACAAAATATACATTTGTCATTCATTCATCACAATACCTGTTATTTGAGGACTCGTCTGAGAAATTGAGAACGTTTTCTTCAAATGTCTTAGTTATTGTGACATCTAAACGAATCTAACTATTATTAGAAAGAGGTCAATATTGTTTATTTCTTTGTAATTTTGTATAGGGGTAGTCTCTGGAACTAACGGTCGTATTTGAAAAATTTTTTTTGCATTGATACTTAGCCCAATTCTTGAGGAAGGATATGTAACATGACGCTAGGACCCTAAAGTGCCGAGCAAAAAGAAATAAAGGCAGAAAGAACGCTAAGCGAAAACGAAGTAATAGCGAGGGCAGGCTATCGCCACAGGAGGAGACACCCTGGGCGTCGGGAGTCGATAGCCGACTCCCGGCCACCGTAGGCGCGGGCTTGTGGACGGCGAGCAATGGGCAACTCGCCGTCCGGTAAGGACCAGGCCCGGGTCGACGGCGCGTTGTGTTCTACGCGCGCCTTAAAGAGATGTCAGCATAATTGACGGACGGGGTCCGATAGGGCCGATGACTGCCGTGGTCGCAGATGAAGTCGCGGGCAGAAGCTAATTTTAGGTATAAAGAGGTAAAACTGTTTGTTTATATGTTTGTAAAAGGTAATCCCTAAAAGTACTAATCCGATTACAACATTTTTTCACTGATAGGAAATTACACAATTGCCGAGTGCAATAGGATAATGTTTTTTATTACGCGGACGATGTCGCGAGTGCAATTGTTTATATTGGGAAATATTGAACTAATCCTTTAAAAACTTATTGAAATTCTAATGATGGACACTTTTACAATAATTTTCCCTCAAAAACTGTTTGCGCTACTAATGCTGCACACTTTTTTAAAGTAATTGAGCCTCTTTTTAACTTTCTCGCCTTTTCTCACAGTTGGTCGCAGTAACTAAGCTCGGGCACCCCGACCAAATGGTAACCCATTTGGTCGGAGGGGTTTGGGGGAGAACTTTGAACAACCGCGTTGGTCGTAGCTACTTGGCGATTTAATATTTTTAGGCCCCCTAAATAGGAATTCTTTGAAGTTCGCGAAAAGAGGCGGAATCACATTATATTAGTGTTTCAATTTAAAAATTTACGAACGCATAATTGGAATTATTAGATGTTCGATTAAATACGTTCTTATATTGTATGTAATCCTAATCAACTAATGATATCGCTGGCGACAATTTATAGCCTTATTTCAATCAATAAATAATTTAAAATAATTTATGCTACCTGTTTCAGATTCTGATATAATCAAAATAATTAGCAGCCTGAAAAATACAAATACTGTAGGATTTGATGGCATATCAACTAAAGTAATTAAATACGTAAAGGAAATTATAGCGCCTTTATTATCACATATAATTAATCTTTGCATTTGTGATGGTTTATTCCCAACTAGCCTAAAAAAAGTCATCATTAAACCACTTTATAAAAAAAATGATAAAAGTGACGTTCAAAATTATAGACCTATTGCATAAATATCAGTATTCTCAAAAATAATTGAGAAGGTAATTTATAATTCTATATATGCTTATTTCGAAAAATTCAAACTCTTTTGCTATGAACAAAAGGGCTTCAGGAAAAATACAAATATTAATATGGCTCTTTTTGACTTGCTATCTTGTGTAATGACATCTGTAGATAAAGGTAAACCTGTGTGTGTTTTACTAACAGATATGACAAAAGCGTTCGATTTCGTGGACCATAAGATTTTGCTGCAAAAATTACATGGGTATGGCATAAGAGGAAACATCTTGAAACTCCTAGAATCGTATTTGAGTGACCGAACTCAGTGTACAGAAATCACTAGAATTTGTCCTATTACTAAATTGGAGACAAAATACGTATCTAAACCAAGGCATATAAAATATGGTGTACCCCAAGGTAGCGTACTGGGGTCACCACTTTTCTTAATATATTAGGTCTTTACCTATGAAATTGCCGTTCTGCAGTACTGGCCATTTCAAATCAAAATAATTTTTGTTTGGCTAAGAATTCTAATTTCAAATTAATTTTATTTTAAAAACATGGTTTTTTTTTCTAAAAGTAGTCATTTCTTTATTGATTAGTGTTACATTTTCATCGCATTTCAATCTTTTTCGTCATCATGGATACGTTAAAAATTCGAGTAATTATGGAATATGAGTACCGTCGTGGCAGCAACGCGGCACAAGCGGCACGCAACATCAACGACGTTTACGGAGCTAACACTACAAACCAACGCACCACCTGTTATTGGTTTGCTCGCTTCCGTTCTGGAAATTTCGACCTGAAAAATGAACCTCGCGGTCGTCCGAAGACTTTGGTCGACAATGACGAATTAAAGGCGATTGTGGAAGCTGATGATACACAATCTACGGCTGAATTAGCAGCAGCTTTCGACGTTAGCGTCAAAACAATATTGGTCCATTTGCGTCAAATTGGCAAGGTAAAAAAGCTTGACAAATGGGTGCCCCACGAACTCAATGATCGCCAGCGCGAAGTACGCGTCGAGACGTGCCTTGCACTGCTCAACAGACACACAAATGAAGGAATTTTGAACCGCATTGTTACCTGCGATGAAAAATGGATTCTGTTTGATAACCGTAAGCGCTCAGCAAGTTGGTTGGATCCTGGTTCAGCACCTAAACAATGCCCTAAACGAAAACTTACCCCTAGAGAAGTGATGGTCACTGTTTGGTGGTCTAGCGCCGGTGTGATTCATCACAGCTTCTTACCAAACGGGGTGAGCATTACTGCAGATGTGTACTGTGAAGAACTGAACACAATGATGGAGAAGCTGGCGCATCTCCAACCAGCATTGGTCAATCGCTCGTCTCCGCTGCTCCTGCACGACAACGCGCGACCTCATACTGCACAGCAGACGGTCTCCAAGTTGCAAGAACTGGGGTTGGAAGCTCTCCGTCATCCGCCCTACTCACCAGACCTTGCGCCTACAGACTACTACTTTTTCCAGAATTTGGATAACTTCTTGGCGGGAAAAAAATTTAATACCCGAGAGGCAGTACAAAATGCCTTTGAAGAATTTGTTGCCTCCCGTCCAGCTGATTTCTTTAAGAAGGGCATCAATAAACTGCCACTGCGATGGCAAAGATGCATTGATTGCATGGGTGATTACTTCGATTAATACAAATAAAAAATTCATGAAAAAAAATCGTTTAAATTTTATCATACAAAACGGCAATTTCATAGGTAAAGACCTATTATATTAATGATCTCCCAAAAAGTATAGATCAAAAAATGGTATTATTTGCAGATGACAGCACGGCTATTGTGGAATATAATAATCCTAATAATTATCAAAATGACATAAATAATTCTCTGAGTGACATTATAAATTGGCTTAAAAAAAATAATCTTGTAATTAATTTAAATAAAACAAAAGTTATTCATTTCCACCAGCGCCGTAAGTATCCAGCAGTTAACATTGCTTATAATAACTCAATAGTAGAAGAAGTTACAAATGCAAAATTCTTGGGTATAACTATAGATAATAAACTAACCTGGAAACCTCACGTAGAGGAAATCTGCAAGCTTCTGAGTAAATCTGCATATCTATTATTCCAATTATCCAAGAAAGTAAATACAGACACATTATTAACAGCCTATCATGGACTGGTCGCTTCTATTTTAAGATATGGTGTTGTTTTTTTGGGGACAGTCAACTAATAGAGAAGTTATATTCAGGATGCAAAAAAGATGTATACGATCAATGTGTGGTCTAAGAACAACGGATAGTTGTGCTCCTTACTTTAAAGAATTGAAAATACTAACTTTACCATCTTTGTACATATTAGAAACAGCATTTTTTGTAAAAGCGAATGAACAATTATTTCAAAAATATTCAGCTGTTAAGAGAACCCCAATTCGTGCCCAATATAAGAATTTGTTATGCCTAAACAAATGCAAAACTGCTTTATTGCAAAAGAGTTTCTTTGGTATTGCTCCAAATATTTATAATAAAATACCTGATAATATTAAATGTATGCCTCTAAACAAATTTAAAAAGTTACTTCAGGGGTTACTACTATGGGCACGCCACAATTGCGGCGGTAAGTCCCCTCTTTGAGGAGTGGCTTGAGAGGCGCCACGGCGTCCTCACCTTCCGCCTGACGCAGGTCCTCACCGGACATGGCTGTTTCGGGAGGTTCCTGTTTCGGATAAGGCGGGAGGAAACGCCCGGGTGTTGGCATTGTGTGGATCGACCGGAGGACACGGTGGAGCATACGGTGGAGGTCTGCCCGGCTTGGGCGGAGCACCGCCGTGTCCTCGTGGCGGCGATCGGCGGCGGCGATCTCTCGCGTCCGGCCCTGGTTCGGGCCATAGTACGGAGCGAGAGAGAATGGGAAGCAGTCACCTCCTTCTGCGAAGCAGTAATGCTCGCGAAGGAGGAGGCGGAGCGCGTGAGGGAGAGGCAATCATTGCGCCCTCACGCCCCTAGTCGCCGCAGGAGGAGACACCCTGGGCGTCGGGAGTCCATAGCCGACTCCCGGCCACCGTAGGCGCGGGCCTGCGGACGGCGAGCAATGGGCAGCTCGCCGTCCGGTAAGGACCAGGCCCGGGTCGACGGCGCGTTGTGTTCCACGCGCGCCTCAAAGAGTTGTCAGCATAATTGACGGGGTCCGATAGGGCCGATGCCTGCCGGGGTCGCGGATTGTTCGAAAGAGTTACCGTGGCCCTGGCGCACAGGCAACTGAAGGAACACGGGTGGGTTTTAGTCAGTAAGAGTCTGACACGCCCTTCCGCTCCGCCTAGAGCGGGAGAGGTCATTTGATGATTTCCCATCCAAAAAAAAAAAAAAAAAAAAAGGGGTTACTACTAGAGAAGTGCTATTACAGCGTAGATGAATTCTTAAACGATATTTCTCTTGTATAGAATTCATAAGTTGGATTTTAATTTATAAATTAATTTAAATTTTGACTATGCAATTCTTAATCAAATTTAGACATTATAATTTAATTTAAATTTTGACATTGTAATTTCTTTCCTTTTTTATTTGTTTGTCTTTTGGTGTAATGTTTGTCTAGTGCGACTAATTTTGTACGCCATAAATGGCAAAACATGTAGCTACCTCATACTAATTATAAGACCTATAAACTGTACTCATGTTTTACAAAATAAATATATCTTGTATCTTGTATCTAATCACTGCTGAATATAAGATTTAACCCTTTTGTGTCATGCTTGTACGGTCTGCACTGTTGCTCTTATCCACGAGCTGTTACTTATTCAAACTCAAACTCAATCGTAATTGCCCGCCATCTCAAGCATTCGTTAAGGTTGGAAAGCGTTTCAATTAGCATGAACTCCTTTCGGAACTTACAATTCGTGGAAAGGTAGAACTAACAAACAGTGTCGATTCTCTCGTCACAAAATTCTATAAACTAGACTAAAAATCACTAAAATTTTCTCTATTCCTGTCAACCAACGATTTCCCATTCTGAAATACAGTAAATATGACACAACTTAACTATATTTTAGTTTGACAGCACTACGATGGCACTGAGTTTAGTGAAAATGGCAATTTTTATATTCTGAATTTGACGTTTTTCACCTAAAATCTGTTTCTTTTTAATCGCGATTAAAAAGGTGTGGATTAAAATTAGTTGTCATGAACAAAAATTCACCACAACACCTCGACTTCAGGCGCAAAAACAGTAGGTACTGTATCTTTTTTTATTTTATTTTGCTTATATTTCGAAAATGGTATCCTATCGCAAAAATAATGAAAATTTGACCCCCTTAAACCTCTAAAACGTAATCATTTTTCATATTTTCGATACGAAAGGTGAAAAATTCCATATAAAAACACGTTGAAGCTGCCTCCCATGCGCGCTGCCAGCTCTAAAAAAAAATCACGGGGTAAGGCAAACAAGTACCACATGGAGTCGCGATTGTCAAATTAAATTTTAGTTGCGTCAAAATTATTTTTGCAGAATAGCTTTAAGATTCTCATAGCCAAAAGTAAGGAATTTTAGTGATAGTTTAGTTAGTTTAGTTCAGTGTGCAAGAGAATCGGCGCCAATATTTAACTTCTACATGTTTTAGCGATAGCTTCAAACATAAAGTTAGTCACCCCACTAAACAATCACGTAGTATATACCTATTAGCAGAACAAGATTTGTGATTGACGCAGCGTACTCGTCATCGGCTTAACAACGCCATCCTGTCACGTTCATACGAGTATTACTTAATACGCAACGCAGAACAACGGCTAAAAGATGATTTCCACCAAACGGCTCGCATCGCATCGGATCGGAAAGGATACGAACTGATGCGGCGACAGCCGATCGCGTCCGGCAGGATGTCGATGCATACGATCGGCTCCGTACCGTCGCTTACGACCGTATCCGTTTCTGCGCCTAGTCAATTAGTTTCATTCCTACCGTGTTGACGATACGACGACAGGCGAACGGAGCCGATCGCGCGTCGCAGCATGGTTTCGGTTACGATCGCGTGTCGCGGAAGACGCCCGCGGTCAAGCTGCTGTGCGCGGCTTGGTAATATAGACTTTAAATACTGTGTACACGGTTTAATATCGTTTAAAGATTGTAAAATCCGTTCCGATCCGATGCGATGTGAGCCGTTTGGTAGAAATCATCCTTAATGGGACATGATTTGATGGCCTTGAATATTTTTAAATAGGTAGTTACTCTTTCTAAAATAATTTGGGCAGTAGTTATTCGCGTATTTGCATACCTACTAACCAAAAAACCCGAGGTAGGAACAGCTCTCTCAACAAAATTCTGGAAGTTTTGGACCAACAAATAAGATTTGAAAAACCGTCGTATCAGGCGACACGAAGAAAAAGAACAAAATTCTGCATGCAAACTGTTAAGGGTCCCCAAAACGATCAATAAAACTGCCAACAATTGCTATTGTAGTAATATTGTCAATCGTTTCAATTGCATTTGGTAGACGATTAATTTGCGAATCAATGTGTATCAATCACGTAAATATTGACAATTGCAATTGATCGTTTCAGGGACCCTTTACATGGGAATGGCTTAAGGCACCTGTCCCACCGCCATCGCCAGCGACTTGAGCTTCCAACTACAAACGAGTTGGCGAGTACCGAGCAGCGAGTGCGCGCCGGCGGCGACGAGCGAGTACTCGCTGGTATTCGTATGTACCACGGAATAGCTAAAAGAGGATCTCTTTTATCTGTTCTGTGCTATATACCAAGCGTTAGTCTCTCAGCGAGTGTTCTACCCGCCAAGCGGGCGTCGCTGAGCGAGTACGCACTATCTTTAATAGCCCTTGTCGCTGCGACAAATAAGTACTCACCGGGGTGGTGAGAACAGACCCCAATCAACTTATTATGTATATATTTTACTTACAAGGGACCTAAAACTTTTTGTTCGTTTCTTGAACGAGAAAACAGTTGATAGCTAGTCGCTTCCTCATCGACGCGACGCGGCGACGGATGTTGGGACAGGTAGGTACCTAAACCTAACTGGCGAAATTTGGTACCTACACCTCTGCTCAACCCTTCAGGGACATGCATGATGTCATGTGTGTTATTTGTAGTAATTTGACAAAACTGCTCTTACAGCGTTTAAATAGATCTCATCGTACTTTTAACGGGAACATTGTCCAGCATTATTACGAGGTTATCGTCTTGTGGTCTACATAGGCTATAATATTACCTACAACAGCGAATGATTTATAATACTGGAGAAGAGAAGATGAATAAATTGATCATCTTATCAAACACTTTCCGGCGTTTATGGGCACCCAAATATGGACTTAATATTTGGACATTTGGACTTTAGACTCCATCACGCACGTATACAATTTAGTAAGTGAATCAAAATAACATGTTCTAATTCCAAATTATTTTCCTAGTATAAAGAATCAGAAGAAATAAAATAACAATAAAACAATTATTATATTGGTAGAAAATTTATTACAAAATGAAAATATAATACCTGCACATTTTTTCTTTAAAATACAACTTTTCTTTCTTACATTACATAACTTGTTTTTGTACCTACTCGACGACACTACAATTTTCGTTGCACCTGTGTCATCGAAGATTTCTAAAACTAGTTGACAGTAGACATTATTTCGACGGTGGCAACTGAGTTGGCTTCCATCTGGACCACAGCTTGCTTGCTGTCTAACTGAATGTTCACTTTGGTAGCTTTGCCACTGTGGAAATAAAACAATAAGTTATTAAGAAACAGATAGTTACCATTTACACACACGGCACATTTAAAAAAGAATGTTATGTGGAGTCTCCCAAAGTACTGCATTCATTAGAAGGCCGTAACGTAAGAAGTAACGTGACTACCTAGGGTATGAGAGTGGCAAGGTACAAGCAGTGTGGGAAGGCAAAAGGCAAATTCTTTGGCCCATATACCGATTATTCTGTCCGATCGAGTCCTATCAAGCTGGTACTAGCTCACTATCGCCATGGCCTACTGTCACGGCTGATTGCCCTGGCTAATCGAGAAGCAAGACCTTCTGTACCAGCTACAGCATTTGCAAAAATATTTGGCATTAATACGTTGGTAATGTTGATATACCGTGTAACTCCGGCGCCTGAAATAGCTTCAAATACACAAATAGATATTAACAAAGTCGTCTCAAGTGGCACGGGTATTTGAGCATTTGTGTTTAGAGGTATGAGAAACAAGGTGCAAAGTGGGCTCATACCTGCATAGAAAAGGGACGATCCTCCGACCAGACGGGTGTTGTGTCTGGTCGGCAACTGCCCGACGATTGATGTCGGGACGTTGTATGTATGCTAGTTGCGCGGTAAACTCTGCTTGCGCGATGCAGGATTTTACTCGACGACGTCAGTGTGACGCGTAGCTCGCATGAGGCGTTGTAGATGCCGCTACATGTGCATAGTTTAAACAAACCTACATCTTGCACCTTGTCATCTTGTCTGACAAAGTCTTGAAAAGTTTAGAACAACTTCTAGAAATCTGATAAAGATACTTACTCATTATACAACACAACAATAGTAGTGTTTTTGGGTGTAAGAAAAGCGACGTTCCATACAGAGTCTCCACAACCAAGCTTGTGAGTGACATCAATCCTGCGCGACTCTCGAGGCACGAACTTTGAAAAATGTCCCATAGCATAGAACATTGGCTGTTTGATGAATGCGTTCTTCTCAGGGATCACAATGATGGGAGAGTCTACGAAGTTGCTTATGTAGTTCGGACCTCCTTGGACGTTTAAACACATATTCCAGTCTATCCATCCTACAACACCATGGTTGAAGTCCTGCAATATCAATTTAAATTAACTAAAGTTTTAAGCGGCTATGTCAAAAAGGGTCCATTTTAAAAAGGCTTCACGAGTGGTGACTTTGGACACATACGTCAGGTACCTACATTCTGAGCATTGAATCTCGTCATTACCAACTTGCTGACTGGCTGATATGTTTACTAAACTAGGCTTAGTTCGAGCCTATAAGAGCGTAATAGCAGAAGAACATCAAGAAAAAATGCAGGTGCAAAATACTTACGTCTATAATGTCAATAAGATATTTCCTAGCTCTTATCCACGAGCCTATATCAACATTAAATTTTTCAAACGGCATTGTGCCTATAATGTAAAAAAAACGTTACAGTTACCTACATTATGATGTCACAGAATCTCTCTCCATTACCTTAACTTTATCAATTAAAGTCAAATCATTTATTTCAAATAGCCACATAAAAGGCTCTTTTGTACGTATAAATTAACAAGAAAATTTAATTGATTCTAGTTGCCCCTTCCAAACGGTAGTTTCGTATGGAGAAAGTCGAGAAACTCCACCGTTACTCTTTTAAAATGTTTTACAATATTTTGTATACATTAATTACAATAATTATACAATTAAATTAGCAACCAGTTTTATTGTGTCCAGACTCTAGATTGTCCTATGGAGCAGGACAATAATAATCCTCCAATTTGTAATAATTATGCTTGTTTACAAAGTGAACTTTAATATGAGCTTAAAATTTTCTTTCATTTAATTGCAGTGAGTTGCTGAGATCGCGACAAGACAGAATTCCTTTTCAAATTCTATCATACCTACCTGCTGAATGTCTTTACTCTTAAAATTCTTCAGTCTGAATAGAGAAAAGAAACGTAATTTGATAAACTTGGACTGAAATAACTTACAGTTATAATATGACACTCAGATATATCTGACAGCCTACGACCTGTCGAAATCATAGAAAAATTGCAAAAATTGGCTATCTGAGAAGACTCTTAGTATTTCATGTTCGTGAACGGACGCCGTTGTCGGTTGAGACTGGTCATCTCTTAACTGCCACAGCTTATTTTTATTTTTAATCTTATATTTTGAATTGTTTCTTAATATTTTTTTTACATTGTTCTCACATATAGAAACAACAAGAATAATGTACCCAGGATTTTGTAATATTTAATTTAGAAGAGTGTCCTTGGAGTTTCTTGCCCGTTCTTCTCCATAGAGATCTACCTTTTGGAATGAGCAACTAGTTTCAACTTTCTGACTAACTGACCGACTCTTTGACACTTCAAAAGTGCCTGTAAATGATTTAATTGAAATAAATGCTTTGATTTTGAGTTTAGTGTTTATCTTGACAAAGCCTACCCTCAGCTGGTTCGGCCCCTCCGAAACCAAAATCCTGGATCCGCCACTGGATGTCGGTGACCAACTGGCCACTTACAGGTAGCAGGTAGGTTGTTGGCCAATAACATAAAAACTAGGTACCTTCACAAGCCTCAGTAGCGATGAGAAACTTATCTGGATATGATTTCGCCACCTCAGTCAAAACTGCCGCAGGGGTTATAAAGTCTGTGTAATAGTGTACTCCTATGCCGTCTATATAGTCCAGAATTTTAGGATGCTCTGCTATCAGCTGTGTTATATAAAAAAAACACGATTAGTTTGAATATATTTGCGATTCGACTACATGCTTCATCTTCATCCGAATGTGTCTCACCAAATTCGCCCAGTAGGGTAATGTAAGTCTCTGATCTTCCCCAGTTATTATTTTAATATGTTTAAACGTCGAATTTCTTATGGTAGGTCCCAAATTGTTTACTATCCAATTGCCCTGAAAATTATATTAGGTATAAGTTCCTTTACAAGGAAGAAAATATGTACTGTGCCTAATAAATAATGATGAAAACATCATACCATGCTCCCTGCAGTCCATCCAAGATTATTGATGGAATTAAGAAATCCTACCGCCCCGCTAGTAGGCTCGTTAGTAGTGGTGATAGCCCATATTGGGATTTCTACAGCCTTATACTGTTCTATAAACCTGAAAAAGACAACGATATTTTAGCGTTGCAGTAATACACGCACAATCCCCTTTATTTTGACAATACAACAAAATCCATTGCTTCATATATTATGTTTGACATTTGAAAAATTCGTCTGTTCGACAACGCAAGGAAATTGTTGAGTTGTCAAAATCAACGGGATAGTGGGTTGATTGGGTTTGGGTTTAAAGATTCTTTATTAATTTTAAAAGAACATAGCTACATTGTTCACTTAGCGAATACATACATAACGAAGGTACGAGTAAGTGTAGTTCAGTAGCTAATAAATTTGTTTTAATTCTTTTAATGTATTTAGGTACGATGTCGCATTTTATGAGCATGACTAGCTTATTAGTTTTATGTTGTTAACGACGGAGTGCTTGAGTTTGGCTTTAAATATGTTAAAAGAGGATGTGCTCCTGATATCTGCTGGTAGATTTTTATAAAGTTGTACACATACACATACATAAACTCACGCCTTCTTCCCATGGGGGTAGGCAGAAACTACAGAACGCCACCTGCTGCGATCCTTACATAAACGTTGTACACCTTCGTATTTTATATTTTTCCTGCCATATTCCATAGTAAAAGTTGTTCAAATATCATGAGTAGAGAATTACTGTCACACCCTGTAAAGCGTAGTAGAGCACTTCTATCTTCTTCTTATATCTACGAAGACAAACCACAATAAATCTTTCCTTAATTTTTTGACATCGCGCCGAAGAAATCTTTCTAACAACACGTCATTTGATATTTCATTTCAACGGTGCGCGGTGGTCATGCAACGCATGCTGGAAAGATTCCAATTATTTCTATGTGTATTTTTTACTTTAGATGGTAGTCGGCGTAAGTCTGGTAGTACTCCTTCTTCAGTCGGCTGCGGCCCGTGTACGCGTTGTTGGTCTTCATCCACGGAGGTGGTGACCAATTCGTCGCTATGACGTGTATTGGAGTGCTTGAAGTTTGCATGGCTGACTTGATTATCGGGATCTGTAGAACAAAGGTCTTCCGCAATTTATTGTGTCTTTTTCGGATGAAGAAAGAGGTGCAGGGTGCTCTACGTGGTAGAGCTTAATTCGAGATAATTAGACAACTTGGTAGATAAAGTGTGGCCTACACGCCCGCTTAGCACCACAGGTCACGCGCTATTGGAACCATTTGCGTTGTAGCTTGGTAGGTATGTCTTATTGTTCAAATCCACCAAATATTTGCGAATGACGCACAACACAACTGTCAGTTGTCTCTTTACCTTGGTTTGCTGGTAAGTGTGTATATTTGGTTATTCACCTTATACTGAAAATCTTCGTAACTGAGCGAGTAGTTGCTGAGCCGGGCGTCATTCACAGGGAGGTCGTTGTAAGCGTAGGGATGGGTGGAGAAGTCGGTGCCGCCGATAGGGACACGGATCATGTTGTACTGCAGCCCATTGTCGCTGAAATATGAGCTGTGGACGTAAATGAATACAAGTTAGCGTAAAGCATGGAAATATGACAGGAAAGACATTGATCTTAAAATATGAGTTGGTCGGTAAAACTACATTTATTCGAAGACCTAACCAGAGGGCAAGACACGTGGCAATGGCTTTCAAAGCGTATTGTATTTCTACAACGACTTTCAACATGACTGACAGCTTTTCGGTGGCTTATGTCAGTCTCATACATTTTTTCATTTTTCATCATCGCATCGTTATCGGTCATAAAATTTCAATTTGTCTAGGCCCTCAGGCTGAATTTCATTAAGAACAGAATTCGTGTGGAATTAGCCGTCAGACAGCTACCTATTTAACTTGTAACAGATACTTACCTGGAGATGTTGAAACGAGCTATAAGTTTATTAAACGGTGCGCTGTGATCATTTGACTCCTTTACTAACCTATAGGACAAATAGGGGACGGGCTGGCTAAATAACGATAACCGCACAGGTCGATCGATAAGGTTCAACTACGCTTGCCGCAGTTGGTCCGTGGACCAGTGACCATCTTTACTTACCAAGACCCTTTCGTGCCTGAGAAAGCCCGTTAAGCTGTTGGTCCCGGCTGTCAATCATGGATCTTTGACTGTTGTTACGGGTAGTCAGAAACCTGAAAGCCTGACAACCAGTGTTATCAAGGGGAATCGTATTACCCAGTACTGGCTTGTGAAAGTCAAATAGACAATCGCTCCATGTAGAATACAGGTATTCAGCTGCATCCGGTTAGACTGGAAGCCGACCCCAATATAGTTGGAACAAGGCAGGCAAATTGACTAACCTATGAACAAATGGCCCTAAACCTCATTTGAGAAATAGGTCCTACAAATAAAAAAGTAAGTCATTACTCGATCAAGGACTTCTGCAGCGGATCAGACAGGTTCTTCCAGTTGATTCCAGCGGCGTCTGTCACCGCGCCCCCGAATCCCTCCACCGTCTGATACGTCTTCCCCGGATGCAGGACTAACGTGCATCCTGATTCTGAAATGTATATAGTTTCAAATGTTAGTATCAAAATATACGCGAGCTGAGTGCAAAACGCTACCACTCACAATCTGTTTTGTATTTGAACAGAAGTGGGTTTAGAAGTGAACCTTGGTGTTCTCCTCCGTTGTTGCAAGCTTACTAACAAGTGGCTAGTTCTGTCTATAAACCCCAGTAATTTCGTATCATAAGCCCATAGGAGTGTCTGTGCGACGGCCGCGAAATGGCTCAGACGTACATTTTGGCCAAGATGTAATGGTTGTAGAGTTACGAGGGGCGTTCAATGTATTCTCAGTATCAAAAAAAAACGTAAATTCGATTAAAATTATTTTTATTTTTGAATGTAATCCCCCATTACCTCAAAGCATTTATTACATCTCAAAATTAACTTTTCAATACCCTGTAAAAAATAACTTTCCTCTTTCTCTGAAAAATGCGCATTTATTGCCGCCTTGAGCTCTTCATCGTTGGAAAATCGTTTCCCACGAAGGTCTTTTTCAAATTAGGGAACAAATAATAATCACTTGGGGCTAGATCCGGGCTATAGGGTGGGTGGTTAATGATTCCAAAATCTCTATCTCGCACTGCAGCCTCGGAAACACGCGCCATGTGCACCGGGGCGTTCTCGTGAAGAAGCAAAACACCGGTGATCAGTTTACTCCGTCTTTTTTCTTTAATTGCTTCCCGTAAATTTCGTAAAGTGGATGCGTAGGCATTTATAGTTTCACCTTGTTTTGTGTACTCAATCAGCAAAATTCCCTTTGAGTCCCAAAACATAGCGGCCATGATTTTTCCGGCAGACGGAACGAATTTGAATTTCTTAGGGGGCGCAGTACCCTTCTTGTGCCACTGCATAGACTCCTGCTTACTTTCAGGGTCATAATGATGAACCCACGTTTCATTTCAGTAACAATACGATCGAAAATACTTGATGGAACTTCACCACAGAGTTCTAAAAACACTCTAAAGCACTCGATTCGCAATTGTTTTTGAGGCGCCGTGAGCATTCGCGGCACCCATCGTGCACTGGCTTTTGAAAGGTAAAGAAGGTCATGAAGAACAGTGTGCTCGGTACCAACGGAGAGGTGGGTCATCGCTGCTATCATTTTTATCTTCATTCGAACGTCCTGCAGTATAAGCTTGTAAACTTTTTTCACGCTTTCTTCCGTAGTGGCAGTAACCGGGCCGCCCGAACAAGTGTCGTCTTCAATACTCTCTCTGCCCCTTTTAAATTCACATAACCACTTTTGAGCGCTTGTTCCCAACGAGTCACACCTCAACGGGTAACAGTGTGACTCGTTGGGAATGTTTTGGATAATAATTCCCAACGAGTCACAGTTACTGTTACACTGTTACTCGTTGGGATGATCCCACCTTGATTTAGGGTATCATTTAAGCTATCACCAATTTAATTAGTTTTGTGTTTCTTAAATAATAGGGTTTGTCCTCAAAATAGTAGATCTGTCACCAAAATGTAGTCACCAAACAATGCAAAATCAGTTCCACAATAAATCACCTAAAATCCTGAGATATAAGGTCTAGTACCAAATAAATGTTTTTGTATGTATTATAATAGGTGTGTCCTAATAAGTATTTCAACAATAATGAGGCGTAGCCGACGGAGTCCCGCTTCGCGGGACTCCTACTTCTGGGCGGTTTAAAAAAAAATAACCACGAAGGGGACGGCGGGGTCTTTCAGACCCCGCCGTCCCCTTCTAACCTAACCTGTCCGAGTCGGGGTGCCCCAAGTTGTACCAAATACCTGGGAACAATTTTTGTTTATCTGAGAACAAAAATATTTCGTGGCGATAGATGATATAGTAACAGTGTAACAGTAACTGTGACTCGTTGGGAATTATTATCCAAAACATTCCCAACGAGTCACACTGTTACCCGTTGAGGTGTGACTCGTTGGGAACAAGCTCTTTTGAGCCGTAGATAACGAAGGTACAGAATCTTGGTAAACAGCCACCATCACTTCGTGAATAGTTTTTGACTTTTTTCTTGTTTGATAAGGAATTTAATAACAGCGCGGTGCTCGATTTTTAACCGACTTCACAAAAAGGAGGAGGTCTGTATGTTTTTTTTTTTATCTGTGTTAGCTCATAAGTTTTTTTCTGGGTGAACCGATTTGGATGATTCTTTTTTTATTTGATAGGTGGTGCTTTACATGTGGTCCCATTTTGATCAGGGTCTGACCAGTAGTTTTTGAGTTATCCTTAATACTGCATATTTTTCCACGTAGTTTATATGGATGATGTGTTAATAATTTCCTGTCATTGTTATTTACACACCAAGAAGTGGTATACGAATTTGCGTGGGGTAGGTACTGCAACTAAAAAGTGAAAAATAAGAGCTTTTTTACAAAAAAACAACCGACTTCCAAAAAAAACACTAAAAGACATGAAAAATAACTTTAATTTCGGAAGTCGGTGGCCAAAATCGAAAATATAACACCAAAGATACCGACTTCCGAAATTAAAGTTATTTTTCACGTCTTTTAGTGTTTTTTTTGGAAGTCGGTTGTGTTTTTGTAAAAAAGTTTTTATTTTCAACATTGTCACGTTAGCCATTCCAGTTGTCGTTGACCAAGGATAACTAGCAAACTAACGATCGCAATTTAATAAAAGTTTACCTTTCTACCATTATAATGTCATTAATTAATTAATTAGTCAAATTACCCACATCATTAGTAAATCACTTTCATGCCGAGCATACATTGAACGCCCTTCGTTAGCCTTGTGGAATTAAGGATTGGCTCTATATTAAATCTGCGGAGTAATTACGTAACGCACTAACAGTCGTAATGGCCTTCATTTCAACAGGTCAACAACATTAATTGCGAAATTTACGTTGCTGAGCAGACAATTTTTTCGAAATGATTCAGGTTGTGTTTGAAAGTGATTTACGCAATTAGAGTGCTGATAACTTTTTAACAGTGAAAGCCTTATGTAAATCTTGGCAACCAACTTTACATGAAATGTTTTTGCTAGGTCACATATTCATTTTACGGAACCCTCTCCACGTGAGTTCCGCTCGCACTTGTCCGTTTTTTTTACTTAGTTTTTACAACGTATGGATATCTTATACATATCTATACATAATTACATACAAACAAATAAATAATATTGAAGTGTGTTTGTAATTTCTAAATAACAGCTTCTACTAAATGCATACGAAAGTATATAGGTTCGGTACCTACAAAAAAAACAATTTATAATTTTTTTGTCTGTGTCTGTTTGTTCCGGCTAATCTCCGAAACGGCTGGACCGATTTTAACGAAATTTGCTATGGGGATACATTTTATCGACATACCACGCGGGCGAAACCGCGGGTGAAAGCTAGTATACTTAGTCTGGCCATAAATACTGTTACAGTTAAAAATAAGAAAGATATTACATTTGAATTTGTAATCTGTCATTTTTATACGATTGTTCATTGAGTTTTCTAATTTTGGCGCCAATACATTGTACAATATTTTGCGATATTAAAATAGAGTGGGGTGATAAAGAGAACCGAATCGCTGTGATTGCATTACACAAAGTTGGTATGGAGCCAAGTGCAATTTTTAAAACTCTCCATACGCTTGGTATTAGTCAAAAGTTTGTGTACCGGGCTATTAATAGGTACAATGAGACTTCGTCTGTTTGTGACAGAAAAAGATCTGGCCGTCCACGTAGTGTTCGTACGAAAAAGGTGGTCAAAGCAGTAAGGGAAAGAATTCGAAGAAATCCTGTCCGAAAGCAAAAGATTTTATCTCGGGAGATGAAGATAGCACCCAGAACCATGTCGCGTATTTTAAAAGATGACTTAGGACTTGCAGCCTATAAGAAACGCGCTGGTCATTTTTTAACTGATAATTTAAAAAAGAATAGGGTGGTAAAATCGAAACAACTACTGAAGCGGTACGCAAAGGGAGGTCACAGTTTTTTTTTGTTTACGGATGAGATAATCTTTACAATTGAGCAACATTTTAACAAATAAAATGACCGTATTTATGCTCAAAGCTCTAAGGAAGCTTCCCAATTAGTCGACAGAGTGCAACGTGGGCATTATCCAACTTCAGTGATGGTTTGGTGGGGTGTTAGCTATGAAGGAGTGACTGAGCCATATTTTGGTGAAAAAGGTATCAAAACATCGGCACAAGTGTATCAAGATACCATTCTTGAGAAGGTAGTTAAGCCCTTTAACAACACCATGTTCAATAACCAAGTATGGTCCTTCCAACAAGACTCGGCGCCGGGTCAGTTCGGTCCACGCAGTCTTGGTTGGAAGTGAACGTTTCGGACTTCATCAGAGCTGAAGACTGGCCGTCGCGTCGTCTAGTCCCCATCTTAATCCGCTGGATTATGATTTATGGTCAGTTTTAGAGAGTATGGCTTGCTCTAAACGCCATGATAATTTGGAGTCCCTAAAACAATCCATACGATTGGCAGTGAAGAATTTTCCCATGGAAAGAGTGCGTGCTTCTATTGATAACTGGCCTCAACGTTTAAAGGACTGTATTGCAGCCAATGGATACCAACCACTTCGAATAAGCTTTTTATATTTTAAATTGTTTTATATTTATGTATTAAACTAACACACTGTAAAAGTAATAAATATTATTTGCAATAAAGAAAAAATTTTTTTCTTCGTGTCAATATTTATGGCAAGACTAGGTATATAATAAGAACTCACCTGAATTGTTCAGTGGTTGCAATTCAGCTTTGGTTTTGTTGAATCGTAATCCGCTCTGGAAACATGAATGTTTATGAATAAGTATTATGCTAAACCACTATCCCTTTTTTAGGGATTATGCCAAAAAGTAGGCCAGCGAGTTAATTGGGTAACACACTAAAAGTAGGAATCGCTTTCATTTTGACAGTTCAATAACATTCATTGCGTTATTTACATTGTTGAGCAGACAAATTTTTCGAACATATGAAGTAATGGATCAGCAGTATCCTTCAAAATGATTCAGATTGTGATTGATAGTTTTATTTTTATTTTTTTAATGTTCACAATCTTGTACATAATTTTTGTTTTTGTTCTTTTATGGAATTCGGGTGCTGTAATATCCTCCGGTCTGATAGCAAAACTAGGGCCTTTTATAGAAAGCCGTATACTTACACCTACGAGTACTACCGCACAATTTGCAATACCAATTGGCTTTGTTACAGTATGTTTTTAATCAAGGGTATAGATTTACTTCCTTTTTCACTGCTGAGATTCGGGGTCAACCTTCAAAAGGTTCCCGGCTTTCTGGGAGTGTTTTAAGTGGTTAAACTACCGCCGTTGTCACCATCGGTACAAGGGGGTACCGTGTGTGAATAAGACCACCACCAGAACCACCCCTCTGTGCCTACCACGATTCCAGTCAATGTACCTATGTTTTGTTAATAGCTGTATAATGGACATGATAATTATCTTACCTGTGAGCTCTTGTACACAGCGTACTGGCCGAGTGTTAGAGGTTCCTTAGTGATAGTGTCACAGTACTTAGAATTGCACACGCACACCACCGACTTTTTCGCTATCTGCCGCGCCGCACATGGCTTGTCTGAAGAAATAATTTATAGGTTTCATCCTTGATTTTGAGGCTTTTGTTTCTTATTAATATTATACATTCTAAGGATGTCTACACACCAAAGCTCGGGCTTGCGGCCCAACCCGGCTTAACCGCCGGGTACATTTGTCCAACTTGCAATTTTCCGGGCTGGCACCCGGCTTTGGTGTGGACACACTGGCTGATTATGGCTGAGATTGCATAAAAAAGCAGCTTAGTATGGAAACTATTACCCTCTCATAAAAAAACGAGTTCTAACTTAACATAGGTAACCTTCGAAATAGTTCTTGTATTTACCTAAAACTTGATTTCAACTACAAAAACCGACTTAAGAACTGAGTCTAAGTAGTCCATTTTGTATTAATTTAATACTTAGATAAGTTAATTTTTGGGATTGTCGAAATAAAATACAATTCAGACTAAAATTATAACTCGTTGTGTAATGAAACGGTAATGTGTTAGGCTCACTCACCATTTCATTGCCGAAAATGAGTGAATATATGACGGGCCTAAATGCTGAGTTCCACTCAGTGGTAGACTGTACTTTTGTCCGTATTACAGAACCTCACTAGGTAAAGACTGAAGCATTATTTATAACTAGTTTAAATCCAGTTGATTGCTTGAAACTAGTTATAAGTAATGCTTGAGTCTGTAATGATGAGTGGTGTAACGACTGGAGAGTGTGAACGAGAATTTATTACTCCTTTTCTATTTTTCTAAACAACTACTGACCGTGTAATATTTAGGAATTAAGTATACAAATTATATTAAGAACATAACAAAAAAATCCGCGGTTTTGCCTTATCTTTCGCCTTGGTCATACCTATTATATTATTATTAATTATATCATTATACTCGTATTATCAAGTAACTTGAATACATAATAATGGAAGGAAAAATGTGAGTTATTTTGCCATAATACGAGTACATGAAGTTAAACTATATTGAAAAACGTAAGTATGTTTAAAGACAACAAGTCTTTCATTACGTCTTGCAATAAATACTGCTGAAAGAATTAAATAGGTACACATGTACTATTACGAACATAAATACCTTAGACTTTCGCAAGATTCAAAAGCGGTATTTCCTTGATATATATGACTGTGCCTTCTTTCAAACTCAAACTCAAAGCATTTATTTCAATTAAACCATTTACAGGCACTTTGGAATTGTCAAAGAGTCGGTCAGTTAGTCAGAAAGTTGAAGATAATTGCCCATTCCAAAACGTAGATCTCTATGGAGAAGAACGGGCAAGAAACCCCAAGGACACTCTTTTTAAATCAAGATATTACAAAATCCTGGGTACATTATTCTTGTTGCTTCTATATGTGAGAACAATGTAAAAAAAAAAAATTAAGAAACAATTCAAAATATATGATTAAAAATAAAAATAGGCCGTGCCAGTTAAGAGATGACCAGTCCCAACCAACGGCGCCCATTCACGAACATGACGCATGGATCAGCTCCATCTAGCTCAACCATTTTGTAGGGAACCGAATGATCCAACACACGCTCCAACATCAATGAGACATTTAAGTGAGCTTTCTACATTCTATGCTGTTTACTTAAACAAATAAATCTAATCAACTCACCAGCACTCAATCCACTGAAGAGGTAAAGCAGCAGAGTCGAAAACAAGAAACAAACTTTATATTCATACATTTTGGGGAGAGAAAAAAAACGTAGCTACAACAGTGTCCGCTCCATTCAAAATGTTTATGGTATTACAATAAAACTTTAATAAAACACTAAGATATTTTATTTAATTGTATATGTGAGTATTGGTCACAGCTTGAATGTCGACTGAGCGACGACGTCTGCGCATTACTGATTACAATCACCGGTCTCGAGTTTCTTGCCAGTATCATTGAATAGGTACTTACTATTATGGGCAGAATGAATCAAAGATTCAAGTGCCTACATAAAAATATGCATAATTTTAAGAAAGTAGATATGGATTACACTTTTTTTTTTAAATCAGCCAGCGGGGTAATTGCGTAACACACTAGCAGTAGGAATGGCTTTCATTTTGACAGTTCAACAACATTCATTGCGTTATTTACATTGTTGAGCAGACAAATTTTCCAAACATGTGAAGCAACGGATTAGCAATAGGCTTCAAAATGATTCAGATTGTCATTGATAGTGTGTTACATAATTAGGGTGCTTGACTCAGTGAATTTAAACAGTGATTTGAAATAAAATTAATGCCATAAGAATAAAAATACCCAGTGAGGCAGATCTAGTGTCCAAGAGGATAAGACATAATGAGGAAAATTACTATTTTGAATATTTTGTTGTCTTAGTATTCCAACTTTTCCACCAATACACGGCTTTGCCAAATAGTCTGTAGTTACCAGCAACATTAAGGCGGAACCTTCAGGGTAGCCCGCGAAATTTAAATTTTGTTATGTTTTTTGCAATTTGCAAGTCACTGTCAGGTTGTATTTTAATTAAAATATGATTCGCGACAGGATCAAATATGGCTTTATAGTATTATAATCATTAGAATCAGCAATACATCTCTCTAAGTACATTTTACCCTATTAAATTACTATTTCATGAAATCATAACATTTGAGGGCAATTCTAACTTAAGGAGTTGTATTGCTGATTCTAATGATTATAATTCTGTAAAGCCATATTCGATACGGTCGCGAATCCTATTTAGATCACCATACCACCTGATACTGACCTGAAAATTGCAAAAAACGTAAGAAAATTTGAATGTCGTGGGCTACCTTGGCGCATTAAGTACTTAACCCTAGTGTTATGTTGATTATTGTGAATAGTTTAATATCTGTCGGCGCCAGACCAACCGTAGCCTAAACAACGGATGCAGTACATTTTTACGCATGATTATTACTCACATGCTATTTACTTTTTAAGATTCACCAATGTTAGATTAAGGACCCGTTGTTTCATACATAGTTAAACATGACCATTAGTCAATTTAACAATTAGTCACTTGACAATAGTCAATGGTGCCGATTCTCTTGTCACAAAATTCTCTAAACTAGACTAAAAATCACTAAGATTTAGTTTATTCCTGTCAAACGACGATTTCTCATTCTGAAAAAGACTAAAGTGACACAACTTAACTATATTTTAGTTTGACAGCACTAAGATGGCACTGAATTATTAGTTTAGTGAAAATGCCAATTTTGCTATTCTGAATTTGACATTTTACATCAAAAATTTTGGTTGTCTGATTAAATCTGGCTATTTTTAATCGCGATTAAAAAGGTGTGGAATAAAATTAGTTGTCATGAACCAAAATTCACCACAATACCTCGACTTCAGATGCAAAAAAAGTACTGTATTCATTTTTAAATTTTATTGCTTATATCTCGAAAATGGTGTGTCCTATCGCAAAAATAATGAAAATGTAGACCCCCTTTATAAGACCCTTAAACCCCTGAAATTCTACATACAGGTATTTTTTTTTTAACATTTTCCATAAAAAAAGTGTAAAATTCCATAAAAAACACGTCGAGGCTGCCCCACATACGTGCTCACGGCTCTAAAAAAAAAATCACGTGGTACGGCAAACAAGTACCATGTGGAGTCACGATTATCAAATTAAATTTTATTTGCGTCAAAATGATTCTTAAATTTAGAGATATTTTATTGCAGAATAGCTTTATGATTCTCATAGCCAAAAGTAAGAAATTTTAGTGATAGTTTAGTTAGTTTAGTTCGGTGTACAAGAGAATCGGCACCATTAGCTGTCAAAGTTTAACTACTCTGTCTGCGCATGGTTAACTTTCAAAGCAAATAGTCATTTTTTTAACTATAGTTAGCTTAACCATTTGTCAAACAACATATTTCTGTCATTTTTAATAAATTGCTAGTTTAACTAACGCATTTTAATGTTTGACTACTGATCAAACAACGGGCCCTAAGAGTCATAAATATCATCATAAATCACATAACGTTATCTTGGTTAAGTTTTGTCAATTAGTTAAAGTGGTAAAACGATAATTTGTTCACTTTCCCACAGCACTTCATAAACTAGCCATAAATCTAACATCTTTATTACCTACCTCTCATGTTGTTTTTGTAAACTTTCGTTTTTAGAAATAGGCAAACGTGCAGAGGCGGTCTTGCATTTTTTTGCTGCTGAGCGTGGTCACATGGCGAGGGGCGGGAAGAAATGCCCCAGGCTCAAAGGCAAAGGGTTTGGATATTGAACATTCTATTTTTGGCAAGTGAACCACACGGTTCATAGACGAACTGTTAGCTCACACTGATGTAAATATTTCTCGATGTTCTGAGCCCAGTGAATTCGTGAAAGCCTATTCTCACATTTAGACGTAACTAAAACTTAGTGTGTTAAATTAATGTAAGACTTTAAATTACAATTTGCCATCTTACTGGTATGTGTTACTTTCGCCTACACAAGTGTCATCCCTAACAACCTGATCGCTGACAATTGGAACTCGTAGAAAAAAGCATAAGCCATCTCCCATTACGACATATCTATCTATTGTTCATATTTTGGTGAATTATTAATCATTGGCATGACATTTTTAACTTACTTTAAATATGAAGGCTACAACAACTCTTGACATAAGACGTCACACAACCAAGCTCTGGAGGTCTACTCCTTAAGCACGAGATCCGTAGTTCCGGCCGAATTGACGGGCGTTTACTACTCCCTATCACCTACGGACATAAGACCGACCTAAGAATGAATGACACCACCGATTTGACAGCTATCCTTACTCCTCTGGAAAAGCCTGGGTCCTGGCCTTGGAGGCTCTCGGGCCTCGACTTAAAGGGCTCCTAAGCGCATGCTTGGAGGGGGGCCAGTTTCCGATTCGTTGGAAGACGGGGAAACTGGTCCTCATTAAGAAGACGGGGCGCCCTGCGGACTCTCCGTCCGCTTACCGGCCCATCGTGCTGCTCGACGAGGTGGGCAAACTCTTTGAAAGAGTCATTGCAGACCGCCTCGTCAGGCGGCTGGTGCGGGTGGGGCTGGATTTGGCGGACAGCCAGTTTGGTTTCCGCAGGGGGCGCTCTACGGTGGACGCCATCATGCGCGTGCGAGCCCTCACGACGGGGGATGCTGTGGCCCGGGGTGGGGTCGTCTTGGCGGTGTCTCTAGACATCGCCAATGCCTTCAATACCCTGCCCTGGAGTTGCATCAGGGAGGCACTCTGGTATCACCGGATGCCGACCTACCTCTGTCGCATAGTCGAGGCCTATCTGACGGACAGGGCCGTCATCTACCCCGGTCACCTGGGAGAATGGAACCGGCGAGAGATGTCGTGCGGTGTCCCACAGGGATCGGTCCTGGGGCCGCATCTGTGGGACATCGGGTACGACTGGGTGCTGCGCGCCGACCTCCCTAACGGCGTCAGCGTCGTTTGTTACGCTGACGACACGCTGGTCCTGGCGCAGGGGAGGTCGCACCAGGCGGCGGCCGAATTAATGACACGCGGGGTTGCGACAGTCATTGAGAGGATCCGGCAATTGGGACTCGAGGTGGCCCTGCACAAGTCCGAGGCCATGTGTTTTCATGGTCCTCGGAACGCGTCACTGTCGGGTTCCCAAATAATGGCGGGAGGGGTTCACATCGGCGTCGAGTCGACGATGAGGTACCTGGGACTCGTCCTCGACAGCCGGTGGAACTTCGTTGAGCATTTCCGACGTTTGGCTCCCAGACTGGACCGGGCCGGGGCTGCCTGGAAGCGGCTCTTGCCCAATCTAGGGGGTCTAAACGCCTCCTGCCGGAGGCTCTACGCGGGGGTCGTGCGGTCGATGGCCCTTTACGGGGCACCGGTGTGGGCGCGTTCATTGAGGCTCCGACCAGCACGCCGGTTGAACGCGTCCCAAAGGGTCATGGCCATCCGGCTGGTCCGAGGATACCGCACGGTCTCCTGCGAGGCGGCGAGCCTCCTTGCCGGATTGCCGCCATGGGATCTGGAGGCAAAAGTCCTCGCGCACATTTGGGAGTAGCGCGAGGAGGCGAAACGCCGGGGCGTTACTCCGCTGCCGCGAGAAATCGCGGCACAGCGGACAGAGCTCCGGCGGGATCTCATGGCGGCATGGAGAGTGCGACTGTCGCAACCCAGCGCTGGGCACGCCACAATTGCGGCGGTAAGTCTCCTCTTTGAGGAGTGGCTTGAGAGGCGCCACGGCGTCCTCACCTTCCGCCTGACGCAGGTCCTCACCGGACATGGCTGTTTCGGGAGGTTCCTGTTTCGGATAAGGCGGGAGGAAACGCCCGGGTGTTGGCATTGTGTGGATCGACCGGAGGACACGGTGGAGCATACGGTGGAGGTCTGCCCAGCTTGGGTGGAGCACCGCCGTGTCCTCGTGGCGGCGATCGGCGGCGGCGATCTCTCGCGTCCGGCCCTAGTACAGGCCATGGTACGGAGCGAGAGGGAATGGGAAGCCGTCACCTCCTTCTGTGAAGCAGTAATGCTCGCGAAGGAGGAGGCGGAGCGCGTGAGGGTGCGGCAATCGTTGCGCCCTCACGCCCCTAGTCGCCGCAGGAGGAGACACCCTGGGCGTCGGGAGTCAATTGCCGACTCCCGGCCACCGTAGGCGCGGGCTTGCGGACGGCGAGCAATGGGCAGCTCGCCGTCCGGTAAGGACCAGGCCCGGGTCGACGGCGCGTTGTGTTCCACGCGCGCCTCAAAAAGTTGTCAGCATAATTGACGGGGTCCGATAGGGCCGATGCGTGCCGGGGTCGCGGATTGTTTGAAAGAGTTACCGTGGCCCTGGCGCACAGGCAACTGAAGGAACACGGGTGGGTTTTAGTCAGTAAGAGTCTGACACGCCCTTCCGCTCCGCCCAGAGCGGGAGAGGTCATTTGATGCTTTACCACCCAAAAAAAAAAAAAAAAGCTGTCCTTACTCCCGATGTGTTTTTGCCCGTCCAAAAAAGTTAATTAATCAGGTGTAGGATCTACTTCAAAGTTCCGAACTACTTTCGGATGGGCCCGGATCTTCGTTGACGAAGAAAGAAAGTAGGCACCCTGACCCTTTACGCATTCATTTTATTATTAGAATTTTTTGTCCTATGATTCCTTCCCCTCCTTTTTATATACAAACATATTATTATTTTAAATATTATCTTTTTTGAAAGTAAAAGTACTCAATTATAATAACAACAACAAAAAAATATGTCTTATAAAATAGCTTTGTTGATAAAAGTAATAACTAAATAGCCCAAGATTACCTATAATAATACCTAGTTGTTAACGCCATAACTTACTAAGTTTATATTTCATGTCTAATTACTGGCAACTGTTATTAGTATCTTTGTGACACAAGATTCCTTCCGCTATCCTTTACTTCCGCTATCTCTCTCCCTTCCGCAACCCTTATAATGCCTGAGCGAGAGCGAAAAGGAAGATTCGGAATGGCGCTTACGCGGTCGCCATGCAGTGATGCCAGACTGGTGGGAATCCCCCCAATTTTGGGGGTATTTTAAAGTTATGGGGGGACAATTGGGGGGACAATATTTTTGGGGGGATATTTGGAGGGAAAAAATTGGGTTTGGCGGGAATTGAGGGATTTTTATTTCCAAAACTGTAGTCCGGGTAAAGCCGCGGCTAGCCGTGATGATTAAATCGGTAGTTTCAAAAGACATTTTGCGCAGCGTTATCAATTTCATTTTTACAGCTTCCGGCTGTTTCTAATTTATGATTTTGATCCATGGCACGAAGGAAAATATTACCAACACAAATTATTAAAATCTTCAGGCAAACAATTAAATAAATAAATATTCTAAAAGCTTTAACAAAAATACACAGTAATGGAAGCTATTGCTGAAATATATAAAACTGTATTTCATAAATAAATAAATAGTTAGCCATTTGTGGGGGATTTTTTCTTCAAAACCTGAATTTATGGGCGGATTTCGGCGAAAGTTTGAGGAGTAAACTGTTGCTGAAATAGTATAAACTTGTATTTCATTCTTAAATTTATATTTTGCCATTTGTGGGGGATTTTTTCTTCAAAACCTAAATTTTGGGGGGATTTCAGGGAAGGTTTGGGGAGAACGCGAGACGGTCATCTGGCAACACTGTCGCCATGAAGAACCGTTAGTTATCTGATCGACACCGCCGCTTGAGGGTCAAATAAACCCAAAGTCGAAAAGGACTCATATTTTCACCGCAAAGAACGAGGATTGTTATTGAACAGTGCAGGTGTGTGTCTGTGTGTTGTGGAAAGTGTAGATTCTCGTCCGTATGTGATATCCTGGACCAGGCCGCCGCCACGTGGCTAAGGAAACTCCTCAACGTGTCTCCGCCATAACCAGGCAGGTACCATTTCTCATTTCCCACACCACCAACCACCTACTTGTGTCACAGAACCGCCCCTGATACAGTCCACTAAAGAAATCTCGATTTCCCCCCCAAGGCTTACACCGCCGCATCACTAGTCATAAAAAAGAGTTGTTTTAAAATTAAAATCATTCAGGAAAAAAAATAGGAAAGAGAGAAATACTTTGTTATACCAGCAGGCTTAGCACAGGCATGGCACCGTCTTGTCGACGGAAGAATAGACAAAAATTACGTTTCGTGAAGACAGTACGACGGCAGCAAAGTAGAAAGAGTCAACTGCACTTTTTACGAAATTCAGTAATTTATTAACGTTTATCTTTTATTTTGCTTATATCTCGAAAATGTTGTGTCCTATCGCAAAAATAATGAAAATTTCGACCCCCTTTATGAAACCCTTAAACCCCTAAAACTTAGCATGTAGGTAATCATTTTTCACATTTTCCATACAATAAGTGAAAAATTCCTTTTTTCCTTTCCTTTTTTATACTTTGTGGCCGTCGAGTAAAAAGTTTTCTACCGCCTTTAGCATGGCGATTAAAAAATCAATTTGTCTTCACTACCTTAGACAACTGTCTTCTGAAATAGTCTACATTAAAAAGGACCTAGACAACGATCGGCAGAAACGAAAGCCAAAATGACAGATTTTAGAAGGATTTTTACGGTGCGATGTCAAAAATAGAGAAACGAAATGTCACTTTGTATGGGAATAGCCGTCTCTTTTCTTCGAAGAGATAGATAGCGTCATGCTAAGCCCGCTGTAGGTAATGCGTATAGACAATGTAACGCCTACTTGTAATGACTTAGCACTAAACTCCTATACAGCGTGTATCAGAAAGGTATGGGCCAAAAAATAATCAATCGTTCCATACAAAACTTCAATACCAACTCGACCCAAATGACGACTGATTTTTTTTTCGCGATTACGATATTGGTCCCAAGGAGAAAGTTGTTCAGCTTGATGGTATGTACCACAAACTTAATTTTGACCACACCTTTATAGAAAGACAGAAAATACGTTTATTTGTAAACATGTCGCAGAGCAAAACACACAAATACAAAAAAGAACGAGATAAAATTAAAAAGTCAAATCAAATTAATTTATTGGCACCAAAAATAAAACAAAGATTTAATGCAAGTTGTATTTAGTGTATTTTTAAGTACCTAACAATTAACAAATAAAATCCAAAAACATAAAAGCGCTTCTGCCTATGATAATAGGTCTTTACCTATGAAATTGCCGTTTTGTATGAAAAAATTTAAACGAATTTTTTTCATGAATTTTTTATTTGTATTAATCGAAGTAATCACCCATGCAATCAATGCATCTTTGCCATCGCAGTGGCAGTTTATTGATGCCCTTCTTAAATAAATCAGCTGGACGGGAGGCAACAAATTCTTCAAAGGCATTTTGTACTGCCTCTCGGGTATTAAATTTTTTTCCCGCCAAGAAGTTATCCAAATTCTGGAAAAAGTAGTAGTCTGTAGGCGCAAGGTCTGGTGAGTAGGGCGGATGACGGAGAGCTTCCAACCCCAGTTCTTGCAACTTGGAGACCGTCTGCTGTGCAGTATGAGGTCGCGCGTTGTCGTGCAGGAGCAGCGGAGACGAGCGATTGACCAATGCTGGTTGGAGATGCGCCAGCTTCTCCATCATTGTGTTCAGTTCTTCACAGTACACATTTGCAGTAATGCTCACCCCGTTTGGTAAGAAGCTGTGATGAATCACACCGGCGCTAGACCACCAAACAGTGACCATCACTTTTCTAGGGGTAAGTTTTCGTTTAGGGCATTGTTTAGGTGCTGAACCAGGATCCAACCAACTTGCTGAGCGCTTACGGTTATCAAACAGAATCCATTTTTCATCGCAGGTAACAATGCGGTTCAAAATTCCTTCATTTGTGTGTCTGTTGAGCAGTGCAAGGCACGTCTCGACGCGTACTTCGCGCTGGCGATCATTGAGTTCGTGGGGCACCCATTTGTCAAGCTTTTTTACCTTGCCAATTTGACGCAAATGGACCAATATTGTTTTGACGCTAACGTCGAAAGCTGCTGCTAATTCAGCCGTAGATTGTGTATCATCAGCTTCCACAATCGCCTTTAATTCGTCATTGTCGACCAAAGTCTTCGGACGACCGCGAGGTTCATTTTTCAGGTCGAAATTTCCAGAACGGAAGCGAGCAAACCAATAACAGGTGGTGCGTTGGTTTGTAGTGTTAGCTCCGTAAACGTCGTTGATGTTGCGTGCCGCTTGTGCCGCGTTGCTGCCACGACGGTACTCATATTCCATAATTACTCGAATTTTTAACGTATCCATGATGACGAAAAAGATTGAAATGCGATGAAAATGTAACACTAATCAATAAAGAAATGACTACTTTTAGAAAAAAAAAACCATGTTTTTAAAATAAAATTAATTTGAAATTAGAATTCTTAGCCAAACAAAAATTATTTTGATTTGAAATGGCCAGTACTGCAGAACGGCAATTTCATAGGTAAAGACCTAATATTTCATAAAAGTGCTGTTACATGGATGACTTATCTATAAGGATTTAATTTTAACAGGCTACAACCAAATGAGTTCATATCGGTCACAATGGCAACAGTTCATATGGGTAGATTTGCACATGTAAGAGCACCTCATTTAAATTACGGCTATAAACTAAATCTACTTGTATTGCAACTCAATGGTAGTTATTGAGTTAGAATCCAATTGTATCGAAGCCTGTCTACCTCCTAGCACGATGATCGCACTTGATGGAACTCTGAAAAATAAAATATTTCAAATTAAATAAATTAACCTCGTGACATCTACTTACATGAACTTTTTCAGACAGAGTAACTCATTTCACCACATAACCTTTATAAGGGACAATTGAAAAGTCCCCATAACGATCTCTAGCGACAGACCAACAATCACTGTTCTTTGTGTCCATAGCATTTTTTATAAGGGAATGTTGCTGCTGTTGACCTTCTGTAGCCTGGTCATCTTCTAAAACCCTACGGGATATAAAGTGATACGTCCTCCTCTTCCGTGAACCAAAACTATTATGGTCGAATGTGTAGTTTTTTTTTAGTTCCAACTATTTTTAATAACCTTCCAGTCGATATAAACAGTTGTATCACAAAAATCTGTTTTAAAAATAAAATACAATAAGTACCTCTTCACTGATGAAGATATTTAAAAAACTTGTATGTCTATTTTCAAATTTGCAGGAAGATATACGTATATATTTGATAAACTATGACAATGACTATCAAATGATAGTCATAGGTAATAATGTACTATAGATAATGTAGCGACAACGACCGCCCAAACTCAGGGCCAGCAAACTGAACATATCCTCCTGCGTCGAGCTGTGAGACAAGGGGACGTTATTTCCCCGAAATTGTTCTCAAACGCATTGGAGGATGTGTTGAAGACGCTGAACTGGGAAGGACGCGGCATTATCATCAACGGCGAGTACATCTCACGCTTGAGATCTGCAGATGACATCGTCATACTGGCTGAATCGCTGCATGACTTGCAGCAGATGCTGGACGGCCTAGTTAATTCTTCTGTACGCATTGGTCTACGGATGCACTTGGACAAAACCCAGGTTATGTTAAACGAACACGTCACTCCGTTACCGATTGCTGTCAATGGCGGTGCTTTCAAGGTTGTTCGAGAATACTTTTACCTCGGGCAAACTCTACAGTTTGGTAAGAACAACTCTGAGAAGGAGGCTAGCAGAAGAATTCGGCTGAGCTGGGCAGCATTTGGGAAGCTTCGTCGAGTTTTCTCGTTGCGTACGCCGCAGAGCCTAAAGACTAAAATCTTCAATCAGTGCGTCCTGACTGTTATGACATACGGAGCCGAAACGTGGACACTCACAATACGGCTGGTCCATAAATTTAAGGTCGCTCAGCGAGCTATGGAACGAGCCCATGCTTGGAGTATCTCTGAGGGATAGAATCCGGAATGAGGTGATCCGGCAGAGAACCAAAGTTGTTCACATAGCTTACAGAATAAGCAAGTTGAAGTGGCAGTGGGCCGGCCATATTAGCCGTAGAACCGATGACCGTTGGGGTAGACGTGTTCTTGAGTGGAGACCGCGAATCGGCAAACGTAAGGTAGGACGTGCTCAGGCCAGGTGGACCGACGATCTTCGCAGGGTGGCTGGTAGCAGCTGGATGAGAGTTGCCGAAAATCGAGCTAAACGGCGTGCGTGGAGAGGCCTATGTCCAACAGTGGACTGCTGTAGGCTGATGATGATGATGAAGATAATTTAGCGTACTCTATGTGAAAAAGTGTAAATTATGAAAAAATATCAAGTTTTAGAAATGTTTAAAAAAGGAGCAGTTTGGCAGAGGTAATATATTTTAGTCAATTTGTTTTCTGTGTATAAACACTTTTCTTCTTTTTTTTAACCGACTTCAAAAAAAGGAGGAGGTTCTCAATTCGACTGTATGTTTTTTTTTATATGTGTTAGCTCAGAACTTTTTTCTGGGTGATTCGCTTTGTATAATTCTTTTTTTGTTGGAAAGGAGATATCCCAAGGGTGGTCCCATGTTAAGGAAACCACCTAACACACTAACAGTAGGAATGGGTTTCATTTTGACAGTACAACTACTGTCATTGCGTTATTTACGTTGTTGAGCAGACAAATTTTTCGAACGTATCAAGCAATGGATTAGCAATAGGCTTGAAAATGATTCAGATTGTGATATACAGTGTGTTACGTAATTAGGGTGCAGGATGGCATACCGGAGAAACCGAGGTGAACCTTCGAAAATCGTAGGGGCGACTAGTGTGTTTGTTAATTTTTTCATTAAGTATTTTAAAGCACTACAATTTAATGAAGGTCTGGAGTCGATCTGATGATGGCGCCGAAAGACAGTCGAGGGAATTCCTCAATGATTTACAGCAGTTCCTTGTGTTTGGGCTTGATTAATTTGTATTAATGATAACTTTACACCTAGATGGGTTGTGACTGTCATTAGGGGTCTGATGATAAAGACGAACGACAGTTAACTCCTCAACGGTTTACAGTAGGTATGGTGACTTTACCATCAGCTCCAGTTCTTCTGGTTTTTACCAAGAGAACTCCTCAACATAAAACCCTCAATTCCTTGCATCGGGAAAATAAATATTTTGTAAAAGGTGATGAGCAGTTGACAAGCTATTGTAACTTAGATAAATTATTATCTAACCCACTAAAAAGTGAAAAATAAAAACTTTTTTACAAAAAATACAACCGACTTCCAAAAAAAACACTACAAAGTGAAAAATAACTTTAATTTCGGAAGTCGGTGGCAAAAAACTAAAATACAGATCCAAAGACACCGACTTCCGAAATTAAAGTTATTTTTCACTTCGCAGTTTTTTTTGGAAGTCGATTGTTTTTTTTGTTTTGTAAAAATGTTTTTTGATATTGTATTCAGTAATACTCACTGATTATAAAGCACAACCACAACAGTATTCTGAGGCGTAAGAAAGGCGACGCTCAGCATAGACAATCCTTCTTGATTCTGCGTAACCTGTATCCTGCGCGACCCTCGAGGCACGAACTTTGAGAAATGCCCCATCCCGTAGTACATGGGCTGCTTGACGAACTGTCCCAACTCTGGCAATACTATGACTGGCGAGTCTACGTCATTCCCGTTCCAGTTGGGCCCACCGTCCTTGTTAAGGCACAAGTTCCAATCTATCCAGCCTACCACACTGTGGTTGATATCCTGCACAACAATAAAATCTTTTAAGAGAATTAGCGGCTTAGCCCACGTCCAGGTAGGAAACTATCTCACGGGAATAACGCAGGTCATAGTCTAGCTGTTTGCCAAATTTCATCGAAATCCATTCAGCCGTTAAGGCGTGAAAAGGTTAACAACAGACGGACGGAGATTACTTATACTTAAATGAATATACACACATCAAAAGTGTCTAGGGATCATCTAGAGATCATGGTATTAAAAAAAATACGCCCTATTTAAATAAAAAATCTATATAAATTGATTAAATAAAAAGTTTTCGTATTTGTAGATCGACGAAGTATAAGTACTTCGCACTACGAGTACTAAGGTACTTGTAGTCGTTTTGCATTAGTAAAGACTTTTCGCGATTCTTGCATATGCTGGATTTTTCACATTAGTTAATCCTGACATTAAAAAGTGATATAAAGATATAGGTATAGTGATGCATGCTCAATGAGCAATGGGCCAAAATAACTACTACGTGGAGCCCTGACACAGCCAGAAGGCGTCGCGGCAGACCCCGTAGAAGGTGGCGGGACGAGCTAGACAAAACAAACGACCAGTGGTCCACTCTAACCCTGGATCGAAAGAGCTGGAAGTCATAGGGAGAGGCCTTTGCCCAGCAGTGGGATGATGCAGGCTAATAGTAGTAGTAGTAGTAGGTATAGTGATGCGATAACAATAAAAGGTTTTTGTTGCGTAAAATAATTTCTTCTCGGCTCAAGTAACGTATTCTCTCCGTTATAACGTTCTTTTGGATTGATTCCACTCAGAAGTATGGCAGAAATTTTACTGATTTAGCCTCAAACCTGTTGCAGGATAGGAATACGACTTGACGACAGAAGATTTTCAACTTTTGACCGAAATTCAAATTACGAAATTTACTAAATAAGTATCCATTGGAGTTACAAAATATATAATAAAAAAATCCTGATTTTTATTTAGTAACACGTCTGATATTTGTAGTATGGATTTATTTGCCTTCCCCATTATTTCACTAATAGGAACCTATAGCACCTATTGTAGAGTCTTATAAGATATATTTTATGTTAAAACAAGAAATTTCACGCTGACGAAGTCAAGGGTAGAAGCTAATGTGAAGATGAAGTACTTTTTTAAATAAAGCTTGCCCTTCCATAATGCAAGTGACTAATTCATTTAGTTTCAGTAACCCGTAAAAAATAAGACAAAACTTACATTGATTATGTCTGTAATGTACAATATAGCACTCGGCCAGTGTCCAAATTTCACAGCCGGTCCAGGATCACGGCTCGCACCTATGAGGCAATAGTTGTTTCGATATTTGATTTGTTTTGGAAAAAAAGGGTATCGAAATTGTTTTCCTTATTTTTTTATCAATTCAAATTATGGATACTGCACTTGAAGTATCTTCTTTCTTTTTATATATCTCACGGTTCTTCAGTCCGAGCTTAGTCAGCAATATGAAAACCTTTAAACAAAAATACCTATGCAGAGTGACTCGATTCAGGCGTCCTGGAAATACAACCCCTTTTTACGGTCTCCTCGTTGATATTATTATAGGTAAAATTGAATGGTATTAGGTGAATTGATTTATTAGGCTGATTTCCACCAAACCTTTGCGAGGAAGCAGGGCGTGGAGCGAGTAATTCTACCTATAGAATTGCTTCATTTTAATCATTATGAAATAATTTATTGGTGCATTTTATTCTTGATCACAGTTCCGCTTTCTCTTATATCACTTGTAGAAAGATAGTCTGAGAATAAGCACGGTCGACCCCTTACTCTCTTTCTTAAAATTTTCTCCTTTTTAATCGAGGAAAGTTACATTCGTGATAATGATATTTACCTACAGTAGCTTCAGTCCCAATTATAAATTTGTCTGGATACTGCTCGGATATTTGGGTCAGCACCGTCGGCGGTACAGTATCGTCGAAATAGTAATGCACTGCTATTCCGTCCACGTAATCCATTGCTTTTGGATGATCTTCAAACATCTGCCAAATATGATATAATATTACATAACATAACACATCGCCCTTTCCCCGAAGGACTAAGCAGAAGTGTATCATAATACACACACAGTTTGCACATAAGATTAATGGCCTTTTTAACATGCTTTTATTTATTACCTTCACTTGTAACTAGTAATGTAATAAAATCTTGGAAGTCAATTTTAATCTACTTCTAATGGTCGTATCGAAATTAATTATACTTTGTACGTATAATGTAGTTCCGATGACAATACTATAATTTGGTATCTTGGAACTGATCTGATGATAGAGCCAGGAGGTGGTGAGTGGAACTCTTCAGTGGCTACTAGTAAACCCCTCAAGTTTGGGCTCATATGATTCGTTTTGACGAGTGCAATAGATTGGGCTTGGTAATGTAGGTCTTATGATGGAGCCGGGAGGTAAATATTGTAATTCTTCAGTGGCTACTAGTAAACCCCTCGATTTTGAGGTCATAATTATGATTCGTTTTGCAATATCACTTGGTGTCAAGGGTCTGATGGTGGAGCCGGGAGGTGAATATTGAAACTCTTCAGTGGCTACTAGTGAACCCTTCGAGCTTCGGGTCATATGATTCGTTTTGATAAGCCCAATAGATTGCACTTGATGTTGAGGGTCTGATGGTGGAGCCAGGAGGTGGATAGTGGAACTCTTCAGTGGGTACTAGTAAGCCGGTCAAGAAATAACGTGGCAGAGACGCACAACCTGTTACCAAGGATTCAGTACATGATTCTGAATCCCACGGCGTTGAAAATTTTCACCGGTAATTTAAAAAAAAAATGGTGTTCGAAACATTTTGACCGCGTAGGTATTGCATTTTTCTATGAAACAGCAGTTTTTTTTTTGATAACCGACCTATATTTTCTGCGCTTGGGGTCTAGGATCATGTGCTGAATTCGTGTTACAGTTTGCGCATCGATATCCCTGCCACCCTGTATACTAAATTAAAAAGTTAAAAACAAATTGTTTAAAAAAAAACTTAAAAACACGCTTTTATCACGTTGCGCGTTTTGGTTGTATTTACTAAGCTTTAAATTAATTTAAACAAAGTGCTCCACGCTTTTTGAATGATGATTTAAAGAACTGATAAGCAGCTTATGTACTTGTCGGAAATACGTTAAATCAATCGTTTGACTTTGACTAATTGGGACTCCAGCGCCACCAGGTGGCGCTGGACAGAGTCTATTACGCTAACGCTTGACCAGAGTAAAGCAGAGTTTATGGTTGGCGGTTAAGCAGTGAATACGTTTAGAAACTGTCGCGCGTTCCGTATAGTAGTGTCGTGTACAGGACAGTGTGTGATTCGCTGGTGTGATTAATTTGATCGTACATTATAATTTGTATTGAACTGCAAACGGTTTTTCTATTGCGCAATATCCAACATTACCCATAGTACGCCCATAGTAGTTAAAATATGGCTGATAATAACAAGAGACACGTACCTTCTCCGTCATACTTATATCGTAACTAATACAAGTCAATTAAATTATTTTATAATTTTTAGTACGTGTTAAAAGCGTGTTTTTTAGTTATTTTTTTTTAAACTACGTTAAGCTTGTCTAAATAGGTTCCAAGTTAAATATCTGCTATATAAGTTACCCGATACTGATCAGGGGATGCTGAAACAAACCATTCTGAATTCTGCATTTTATGAATGTAATCGAGACATTGAAACAACAATACTCCAGTGGATTGTTACACAGTGCCCAAAAATATAAAGGTTTTGTATATCGAGTCACTTAGCCAATAACACTTCTACAAAATCAAGATACTCCTAATTATGAGGAATTTATCATTTTTGAGGCAATGAATGACATACGTCCAAAATTGCAAGTTGGTTGGTTGAAAACTGGTTCCTTTTCAAAAATAACTATAGTAAAGTGATTATCCTTACCAAAGTGACCCAATAAGGGAGCATTGGCCTCTGGTCGTCTCCACACAAAATCTTGACATCTTTGAATGGCGACTGCCGTATTGTCGGCCCCAAGTTATGTATTATCCATAATCCCTGAAATGTGTGAGGGTTTCTTCAAACTCAAAGAATATTTGACAAACAAATGATAAATGATTTTATTTCTGTAAGTAGGTTTGTACAAACACTTTTACACGGCCATCATATTTTTTAAACTAGATGAAGTCGGCGTTTCCTATCTGACTACTCTGAGAAGAAAAGCCGAAACAAACTCAGAGGTCACAGTCTCTTTTAAAGTCCAGACATAATCTTGGTCAGATCATGTGAAGACCATGTACATGTAGATTGGTATCTGAAATGGTCTGTTGAGGAAAGAACCACACAGAATGAGTGGACCTGTCCAGTCATTGCACGCATTTGTCAGTAATCGTGCAGCTCAACTCAGGAAGTCAGGACATAAGGAGCTCAACGATTCGACGAACAATACCAAAGAAAGGACATTTGGTTAGGCCGCATAAATTACTCAAACTGCCAGATCATAATTAAAATTAACTGAGAAAAAAAAGCACTGACCCACATAGTCATAATAGCTAAGATTTGCATCTTGTGGCTATGATCTGCTTAACATTATTATCCCATAGATGTCAAAGTCTACACTTGAAAATCCAAATATTATGACCATGTACATATCTTTTTAGCGCCCACGAAGAGTGTCCTTTTGTCCCTCCTCTTACAAGCACTTACTTTGAAGAAAAGAAACAAAAATATTTAATTTGGGACACGCACAGGAGACAAACAGTAAAAATAAAATAAAAGGAGTATTTAAAACTATCAAAATTTACATTAAAAATAGCCAAAAGAAAAAAGACCTGTGTGCAGCCAAAAAGGCTCCTATCTCAGCATAATGCTGTGATATTTAAAAAATAAATACCGCAGCGCTCGTATTCTGACAAGACCCGCTGTGATGCCACGGACACACCTACGGACATCTATACCACTAGGGGACAAAACGAAATGTAAGAAAATAAAAATACTTTCATGCGCATTTCAATGTTCACCAGCGCGTACAGAAAGAATACACGGATGTGGCTAACAAAACATCTCACCTAGTATTCCCCGAAGAGGTTGTCAGGGTCAACAGTCTTCCATACTGCCTAGATAAACCTACTTATTGAAATTAAATACTGTCTCACCAACGTGTCCGCGTTCCACCCGAGACAGTTCAAAGAAAAGAGACCTGTCATCCCGTCTGAAGGTTCGTTCCCTGTTGTGATGGCCCATATTGAGACACCTTCGGCCGCGTACCCTTCTAAAAACCTAAAAAGTATTCCAAGGAAAAAGCATATTAAGACAAACGATTCACAATCCATACATACATATACTACCTATAAGTGCAACATAGTATACATATATATACATACATACATAAAAATAAATAAAATTGAAGTGTCTGTTTGTAATGTCAAAATAACAGGTTTTTGCTAAATGCGTATGAAAGTTTAAACGGCACTTACAACAGAAAAACATATTTTTATTTTTTTGTTAGCCGGTCTATTTGTTTTTTCAGGCTAATCTCCGAAACGGCTCGACCGATTTTGATCGAATTTGGTACTGGGATACTTTGAACTCTGGGGAAGAATATAGGCTACTTTTTACTACGGGCAAAAGCTAGTATATAGAAAATAAATTATGGGAGTTAATTGTTCAATCCAGCCTGATTGAACAATTAGCTACCCTTTGGGAGTAACTACATTTATTGAGCTCCATTCGCGTTTCGCTGGACGATTTTCGTAATTTCTACACACTGAACACAATTTATGTAAATTTTAATAATGAATGTTAATTTAAATTTTAGTCTGACCATTCTTTAGCATGCGCAAGACAAAAACATACTTGTGCTAATTTTATGCCTGTTTGCCGCGAAAACTGAATAGACGCAGAAAGCTGACCGGCAGCGTACGAATCTCCATACAAAATCGCTGTTTTTTTTGGACAAAAGCTGAACAGAGCTGAATAAGTGTGGAAGTCCCTAAGTCACTATTACAGAACCAATCGTTCCTCGGCCAGGCCTGGGAATATCCATAAATAATTCTTATAATTCCTCTCTTACAAAAAAAACTGACCAGGAAATAAACCTAAAGCAACTACAAGCTACAAGAATGCGCATCAGTCTTTCCAATTGATACCTTATCACAATGACATAAGAGACACATGACGCGCGCTCGTCACTTGCATTATCTATGCTATTGATGGTTTTATGTAATAAAAGCAACAAGCTGTGTGTAATTCTCGTACTTCAAATGGTAGTGAGCATGGGTCCGGTATCAGGTGACTGTAGCTGATGGACTCGTTGGTGGTCTTCATCCACGAAACAGGCGACCAGGTCAAGACTATGATGTGCACTTTTTCAAACGAGAGCCACCCAACTTACTTTAAATAGTAGTCAGCGTAGGTCTGGTAGTAGTCGGGTATCAGGCGACTGTAGCCAGAGAACGCGTTGTTGGTCTTCATCCACGTAGGAGGCGACCAGGTCGAGGCTACGATGTGCACTTTGTGGGGCGAGGCCTTCATGATGGCTTTGATCATTGGGATCTGATAACAAGAAAATAGAGTATTATCATCACCATTAGCAGTCCAGTGCTGTTGGACAAAGGACTCTCCGTATCATTACGTAAGGCATCAATAACTCTCACCACGTTGGGTGCCGGCAAACCGAGGTTCAGCTGACTGAATTTGGTTTGTTATTATGTTTACTAGATATTATATTTCCCTAAAATTTATTAAATTATTGAAAGCAAGGCTGAGGGCTTGGATTTCTTTTAAATAATTTCCTAAACACATTTACGGAAAATTACTACTACCTACATACATATTTCTGTTATAGACCAAATTGCACACAGACCCAAAAAGTCAAGCATATGATACGACCTTCATCACCAGAATAAGGATATGCGTCTTTAAGTATCATTTGCTAGATATAGTTAGGTTAGGTTAGGCCGTTTTCTCTCTCCGAATACGTCATTCAAATCATCTAAATGATGATCTTCACATTTTCCGATGTTTTACCTTATATCTGTAGTCCTCCATCGCCAGTGAAAAATTGGACAATTTCACATCGTAAGGAGGGTACTCATTGTACGCGTAAGGATGCGTGGAGAAGTCAGTTCCGCCAATCGGAACCCGTATCATGCTGTATTCCAACCCATTGTCGCCGTAATATGAACTGTTAACAATAAACTGTTGTGTAATACACACTCCTTTAGCCAGTTACGGCACAAGTCTCATGTACGCAATATTTGACTGCCCCATTCTGGACACAAATCCAGTTACCTACCAAATGCCTACAGATAATTTCCACGGACACGTGCCTGATCCAGGACCACGAGAGCAACATGTGGGTGAACTTGGCAGATCATTTCCCAGCAGAGCATAAAAAGATATGAGGTCTATTCGCATGTGGCTGAGTTCTAGAGTTCCTTATACTCGTACTGACAAAAAATAGTTCTGGCTTTATTGCCTGAAAAAGATCGAATGAAAATATGCTCTGCTTACTTCCGTTAGCAGATCAATTTTTCCAAAATTAAAACTTCAAAATTGATTTAGGCGAGATCTTTTTATGCTCTGCTGGGAAATGATCTGCCAAGTTCACCCACATTAGAGCAACGAGGCAGTAAAATTATGTAAGACTGTGTCCATTCAAAGATAGTACATAAGTATATGACAGTGACCTGCAAAACAATACCACTTGGATGCGAGACCAATAAGCTAGCAGATTAGGCCAGTACCAATGCGCTCGATCTGTGTACTTATTATGATTTCTTTTAAAATTATTCGGACAATCCAGAAATAACCACAGAGCAAGGAGAAGCCTATATTTTTACGTACATATGGTTTCATAAGTATGAACTTCTTTAGAACAGAAAAAAAAGATATATTACTCAATAAGTTTTTTCTGCAGACGTGCAGGGATGCTTGACCACATGATACCGGCGGCGTCCGTCACTGAAGTGCCGAAGCCTTCCACCGTCTGATACCGCACCGATGGATTCAATGTGTATGTTGGACCAGGACATGGGTCTAAAATTGAATATACATTGGTTACTTTCATTCTTCAACATTAACAATATTCGTATTCGTACGTTGTATTATATTAAATAATAAAAGTAAAACTAAATGTTGTTGTAACTAACCAGATTCGATGTACGATTGTAATGTGCCTATGGTTTTATGAAACCGCAATCCACCCTGTAAACATTTCAATAAGAAGTGAGTAACATCAAATAAATTAATTTCGGATTCTCTATAAAGTTTCACAAAGCGTATATACTGCGTGTACAACATACGCAATGTTAGCTTTGGAAAAATACGCCAATGGTGCCGATTCTCTTGTACACCGAACTAAACTAACTAAACTATCACTAAAATTCCTTACTTTTGGCTATGAGAATCTTATAGCTATTCTGCAATAAAATATCTCTAAATTTAAAAATCATTTTGACGCAACTAAAATTTATTTTGACAATCGCGACTCCACATGGTACTTGTTTGCCCTACCCCGTGAATTTTTTTTAGAGCCGGAGGCGCGCATGTGTGGCAGCCTCGGCGTGTTTTATATGGATTTTTTCACTTTTTGTATGGAATATAATTAAAAAAAAAATACCTACATGTAGAGTTAAATGGGTTTAGGGGTTATATAAAGGGGGTCGAAATTTTCATTATTTTTTCTATAGGACACACTGTTTTTGAGATATATGCAAAATAAAATAAAAAATACAGTACTGTTTTTGCCCCTGAAGTCGAGGTGTTGTGATGAATCTTAGTTCATGACAACTAATTTTATTCCACACCTTTTCAATCGCGATTAAAAATAGCCAGATTTAGTTAAGACAACCAAAATTTTTAGTGAAAAACGTCAAATTCAGAATAGCAAAATTGCCATTTTCACTAAACTAATAAATCAGTACCATCTTAGTGCTGTCAAACTAAAATATAGTTAAGTTGTGTCACTTCAGTCTATTTCAGAATGAGAAATCGTCTTTTGACAGGAATAAACTAAATTTTAGTGATTTTTAGTCTAGTGTAGAGAATTTTGTGACAAGAAAATCGTCACCAATATTTCCCTATAGTCACATACTTCCACCCAAGGTAGCTACGGTAGTATTACAACGGCAATATATTCTGTAGTGGATGTTCTTGTACTGATTGTGATTTGATATTCTAAATTAATATTTTTCCTTTCTATGAGCTCACCTCAGAACTGGTGTACGTGACAAAAGAGCCCGGTGGGGGCGGGATCCTGGTGATGGTGTCACAGTACGTCACGTTGCACACACACACCACCGAGCTGCCCGGGATCTGCTGGGCCGCACACGGGAGGTCTGACAACATGTCCAAATTTAATCTTGATTCTAATTTAAAGCTCCCACACAGTAATCTAGTACTTTTAGCACTCATCCGATGCTAACAGTACTATACCTATTAAATAACAACCCATAAATCGACTTACCTGTAGCATTCGTCGAAGTCGAAAGGCAAAACAGGATTATCAGGAAAACAAAGTAATTTCTTAATTCCATGATGGATAACTAAAATCTGGAGCAAATCTTCAAACAACAAAATTATATACTATCACTAGGTACTAGTACTACTTTCATTTAAATTAAATAAAACAAACCTTCACTATGAATAAATGACTAAGATTAAATAAAAATAAACTAAATTAATAAATACAGCTCGTGGAACACTTCCATCAATATACGAAAACAACGTAAGCAAAGGGTCATATCCAAAACCTGCATTTATAACGTGCTCTTCGACTAGATATATAATAAAGGAAATCCAGAAAAAAGAACAATAAAATCTGTCAAGCCCTAAATTAAACTTAGTGCTCATGTACACGAGCGGTTACGTTGCCAACGGCAGAGACAACTGCAGCCCTCGACACTATTCGTCAGCCGTAGACGCGTCGAACTCTGGCGTCCACAGAAGCTACTGCAGCCGTTGACAACGTGCCGCACGTGTATTTGAGCTCAAATATACGAGCGACACTTTGTCGACGGCTGCAGTTGCCTCTGCCGTTAACGCGTGCTGCTCGTGCGTATGAACACTTATGTTTTAAATTAGTTTTACTTCCTCTTGGCGTCAACCGCTGTCAGACAATTAATAAAATTAAATAATAAAAAATTATACTATACTTAATTTTATTTATAAATTTACACATTTCCATATGTAATTAGGTACAACGAATTGCCACTAACTTATACATAAAATATGAAATATAGTTAAGGCCACCTGTAGCTTTCCATTAGGTAATCAAAAAGTGTAATGAATAAGTCTTTTAATTCTTTATTCATTTGTAATGGGACAGTAGCATGGATGCAGTTGCTATTAAATAAGCTAGCTTTATTATTATTTCGACATACATTGCGTACTCTTATTATTAACATGATTAAATGTTGTTAGACAGTCGAAGTTTCCACTAGTGTAACAGGTCTAGTGATTCCATTAGTTATTCATTGATCATCTCTACGGTTGATTTACTCCCTGATATTTAATTCAGCTTCTTTCGTTCCTAAACGCACTCTAACTGTTTCTGCAGCACCTCTGCAAAAAGTCATTGTGACAATTATTATCATCACCTGTGGGATTCTAAGAAGTGAATTATACAAATCCATACTAATATTATAATTGCGAAAGTGACTGTAACGTTTTCACAGCTAAAGCACTAAATATATTTTGATGAAATTTGATATATAAGGTGGCGTTTTGCATCCTCGTCAAATTCAAGCAGGTAACTATGCTAATGATTCTCGACATATATGTCAATCAATAATAAAATAAGGAGGTATTTTTTTTCTTTGTATATTTCGGAAATCGGCATGTTAAAACGCGACTTGTGTGATACCGCACTGTAACTGCCACGGAACAGCAAAAACAGTGGAAGTGCAATGCAACAAACTCACAATAGGAACCGTTGTCGCCAAACTCACACAAATAAACTGATAACCATACACTCCACTACAAATAAACAATTCGTTTGATTTGTCCTTTTAATTTTAGTCAAAACTAGCATAAGTCACAGATCCTTCATATGAGAATAAACCTTCAGTCTCTACAAATTGGATTTATTTTGCTTTATTGCAAAAAGTTTTTAAAACGTTTTGTAATCTATAATCAAACTAGATTAGATTGCCGAGTAAATTCCGCTACCCGACCATAGATGGCGGTTTTCTCAGTGTTCGCAATTATAAACTTCAATACGTTAAACATAAGGTTTACATTCGCGTGATAGGTCGTTATCTACTGCTACTCGACCAGTGCAGAACATGTTGGATATTAAATTACTTTATCGATATCGATGGATAATCTATTTCTTGTTTAATTCGAAAAAAATAAGACTCGTTGGGAGTTCAGTAAAACTGTAGGACAAATAACGTAGTACGTATTATTTAACAATAAAATATTTAAGTAAAAAAAAACAAAAAGGGGGTAATAATTAATTTAAGTATAAATTAGTTACTTTATATATATTAATGTGTTTTACATGAATTTATAAATCCCAAATAAATAAATACTTATGCTGAATGTTTTCAGCGTAAGTATATTACGCTGAATTTGTATTGTAATGTTTAAAATAAATATTAAATTACTTATTTTCTTTTATCGATATCAATCGATAAAATCAACATCCAACCAGACTACATCACTAATTGAGTAGCGAAGAACTTTCGAGAACTAAATAATGAATACATTCAAACCAAGATAAACTTTATTTTAATGACATAAGGTTGATTTTTACTATATAGACGTTCTATTAAATTATTAGTGAATTAAAATTAACGTTGATTTTATTAGAAAATAAATAAAATCGTACTTATCGATGGTACGAAACGACTCCATTTTTTAAATGTTTTCTCCTACTATCATTTTTGCACTCCAAAATGGAACAATACGGCATAGCTACGGAAAAATAAATTTATCGCAAGACTAGCGACTCGACGTGATGTTAGAACACGACTGGGATCAAGTAAGCGTAACTACGCTTATTTGTGGCACGCGTGCCACGCCCACTTTGTACTTCCACTGTTTTTTCTGTTCCGTGGTAACTGCCCTTTTACACACACATAAAAACGCGGCAGTTTAAACGATCATAATTTTGTCTACCCCCGCGCGCGCGCACCCTCACTACTAACTATCCCTACACCCCACCCGGCCACGCTCGTTCACACATCAACTACTTAGTGTGATTAATGTCGCCGCCGTAAGCGTGCCTTTCGCGATTTCCCGTCCCGCGCTCCTTTAATTCGTTTTAAATACGGCACGATGACGGAAAACTACTCCAATGTTGAGTTGGTCGAGATGGTTCGTTTATACGCGGTAAGTGGAGACAGCCTATGTAAAGCTGTGTAGATGCTCGCGGAAATGTTTCCCAACCGGCCACCCCCGTCCCAAAACGTCATGCTCGCTGCTACCCAGAGACTGCAGGATTATCACCAGTTTGATGACCCCAAGCATGCTCACGCTCGCAGCAGCAATGGTCTGCCTGTCGCCTTGCAGGAAGATATCCTGGAGTACTTCTAGCGAGAACCACGGGCGAGCACGCGGGATGTTGATCGTCGGTTTGGAGTGCACCACTCCACAGTATGGCGTCTATTGAAGCGGGAAAAACAACACCCATTCCATTTTGGCAAGGTGCAAGATATTCACCCGGGAGATAACGCCGCACCATAGATACAAGAAAGAAGGAGATATGCCCGGTATTTGAAAATGTATTGGAACTCGGTGTCTCCAGTTTGCCCCTGCCACGCGCCACTACTACACATGCAGTTCAGTAAAAGCAATAGATACGAAGTCGCGCACACACTCACAATTCATAAATCAGAACGTACTACTCAATCAATTTTAAACCTTATCTCGTTAACCACAGCGTGCATTTACCATGCACCGTACAACTTACTCACACAAAAACGTTTGTCGTTATCATTGCGCTGTGCAAAAGCAATTTATTTTACTTAGTATACGCTAGTAATTGACTAAATCGGCGACGCGTCGCCACGGCATGCGTCGGCACGCTCACAATCGGTTTTACCCGCGGCTATAGATGTTGCACATCAAAATAAACTATAATAGCAATATATTCATTGGTCAATCGACATTGTTGTCGACAGCATACGTTAGTAGATCTGCATAAGCACATCACTAACTCACCACAAGATGAACGGCCGTACCACGCGATGCGTCCGCACAAATGAAGTATCGTTTTGTGATTTTTACATTGCTTGTCCAGTCAGTTAGCGACATACTTAGGTAGTGGTTAAGGAGCAATGTATGTATTTACTCCAAAAATAGTACAGTCGTTACGATATTTGAAAATAAAAATAACAGTAAAAGCAAGAAATATTTTATGATTTGTTGTTTCTCACGATTTTAAAGACAAATATATTAAAATAAATGGTAAGTGATTCCATGATTGACAAAGTTTTTGTTTTGGCTTCGGTTGTTACAAGAAACCACTGAACAACAGGGCATTCTTATATTTTGTCACGATTACGGTCGAAAGTGCACTTGTTTGCGGAGACGACCATTTGCCTGTGACATGAGTAGTTTGAACATTACGCGTGAACACAGACACGCCCACTTGCCTCGCCTCGCCACTTCTCCTGTTTTTTTTTTATATTTCTATGCGCCGCACGCATTACGTTTTGTCGGTTATTTCTGGAACGTCAAGACGCCAACATCCTGTGGACGAACGAGTGTTTATTTACTCGAGTTGGCATCTACAATGTTCATAATGAACACTGGTGGACTCAGCGGGACCATAATCCGCACGTGACCAAACGGGATGCGTTCCAAGTGCGGTTTTCTTTAAATGTGTGTGCTGGCATAATAGGGGACCGCGCGCTTGGACCCTATTTCATCGAGGGTTACCTTACAAGCACTACTTACCTGGAGCTACTACAACAAGTTGTCAAGGAGATGCTCGATGACGTTCGCCTGGTACTCTATCGCAACCTGTACTACCAGCAGGACGCTGCCCTTTCTCACTACGGTCTTCAAAGTACGCGAGTACTTGACCGAAAGTTTCGGCAACCAGTGGACTAGCCGCGGTGGACCTGTGGCCTGGCCTCCGCGTTCTCCGGACATAACGCCCCTGGCCTTTTATTTGTGGGGAGACATTAAAAGACTAGTGTACACAGACGAAATAACAAGTGTTACAGAATTAAGGGGAAAAGTGGTTATCGCTTTCGACACTGTAAAAACGAATGAATTTGTGTTGCGAAAGCTAAAATAAAACCAGCGACTTCGTGCTAGACTGTGTCTAGAATTTGAAGGTGACACTTCGAACAATATATATACCTCCGGCTAACTTAGGTAATTTATTTATTTTTACATAGACAATAATTTGTACCTACGTTGTTATTTAAATCAATTGGTGTAAATAAGTTGATTACGAATTTTTAACTACGCCAAAAATACCTAGAATACCTGGTAGCCACCTCTGGTTTTTATTAAGTAGGTACCTACTTACTTTTATTATGTACCTATCAAAACACCGCGCGCCGAAGGCGCCATGCGTTCGTATTTGTAGGTACCTACACGTTTTTTAAGAGCGGGTAGTAACCAAAATTGCTTATCTTCAATTAGATTTTTCATGAAATAAATAAGACTTAGGTATAAAATAAAAATAATATGAGTAACTACATGATATTTTCAAACTTTTTGTGGAACAGAAACACAAAATATTAAAATTTTGTCGATAAAACAACATCACGAAGTTATCTCAAATCACGTTTTTTCGATTTACATGTACTTAATATGCTAATGACTAATAGGATAAAAATTTGATGATTATCTGTATTAAAACAAGGCGAAAAAAAATTTTGAGGCATTTTTAGAAATTCCTTTTATTTTTGGTCACTTACGACGTTTTAATTTGTGGAAGAAGTTATCTTCCATCGCACGTTGCGGGAACTTCAAGCATATTTTAAGTCGCTCTGTTGAGACGAGTAAACTGCGCTTGAATGTTCGGCTGCTTTGGGATATAATTAATTGCGTAAATAATATTTTCGTAATTTATCACATTGTAGGAAAAAGACTGTGAAATAGAAAACATGAAAAAACCACTAAAATCTCTTCCGAAACGATTATTAAAATCAATAAGAATTTATAAACTAAATAAATAAACCTTAAGACGAAAAAATATTATAATAATTCAATGTTGATATTGAATGAAAACTCAAGATGATATAAATTTATTTGACAGATTTTTGACTGGTATAGTACAACTAGCGCCATTGCTCTGCATTTCGGTCAATTTCCGTGCGGAGAAAATTGACAACATAGCCAATTAGCCGATTTCACTCTCTCTTACACTCACGAACTCCCTATGTTCCATGCACATTTGGCTCCCAACGACGTAAACATTCTGTCTGTCTCTCCATCCACACAAATTGTCGTTCGGCCCAACGTAGTTTCCCTTTCCTCAGTAGCCACGTCTAATAAGGCTAATATTTTTTTTAATATATACCCTACGTGCAAATCAAAATGTAAAAGAACTATTACTAAATAGCCATTTAGTAATAGTTCTTTTACATTTTGATTTCAAGTAGAGTTGAATTGGATTATGCAGAGACTGAAAATATACTAAATATCCTAAAATAATTTCGTCTACTGGAAATATTCACCTTCTGAATTAATCTTAGATAGCGATTCACCTTGTTTACCACACACAGACACACACTCACTCTCGGGCAAGTAAGTGCTCACGCCCAGTGCCCTTCGTGGGCGCTCGGCGTGAGCACATCCCGCGCGAAAAAGAAATAGAAATAGGTCAGTGAGTTGCTATTGCATCCTAGATCCTTGCGATCGGTAAGTGGGGCTTCTAAAAAACTTGTTTTTTCAGTGCGCCGACGCTATCCTTTCGGAACGTACTTATGTTACGTAACACGGAAGCTCCTGCACCGCTTTTGTTTTATCGAACTCGTGCGCTGACAATTGTGATTTTGTTTTGTTATTGTGATATGACACTAAATAAGTTTAAGACAGTATTTCATTTTTATTGTGACAGGACACGTAACTTGGGTTTTTTTTTTTTAGTGTTAGTGTTTTTTTTTGTGATTGACTGCTTTCATTGTGATACGTCACGTAATTAAACTTTGGTTGTGTGTGTGTGTGTGTGTGTGTGTAATTAAAGTGGCCACCACGATCTCCAGACCTCACTCCCATGGATTTCTTTTTGTGGGGGTACATTAAGGGTGAAGTGTATGCCTCAGAGGTAAATACAATTGTGGAACTAAATAATAGAATTATTTAGCATTTCACAAATTGAAGTGCTTAGCGACGGACAGTGATTTAATTAGAAAAATAAATAACAATATTCTCCGTCGGTATAATTTGTGCATTAATGTGAATGGATGACACATCGAGAATTAAAAAAAAGTGCTTTTGTTGTGCGCGTATTTCATAACCTTACATAACATAAAAGCAAACGCGAGCGGAGGCGTAATCCGCCGCCCGCGCCACTGCAGCCGCCCGCTTTGACACGAGATAACACGCAGCGCTCCGGCGCGCGCGCGACGTAGCCGTTTTGTTACCTAGGTATCTAAAGTCAGTTAAATTTCTTTACAAAGGGTGGTTGCGTTTTACTCTGATTTGTAAGCAATTAAGTTTGTTTGAAAAAAAAAACTCGTTTTTGGTGCTTTTTATTTTTATACCGTATCGAATTAATACTCGTCGTGTAATTTAATGCCGCTCTATCTTATCAACTCTGTATATAAAATACACGGATAAAATGGCAGGGGGGACTTGCACACTCAATAATGGGCCCCCTGAAAACGCTCGCTGGTACATAGTGTCGCAGCGACAAGGGGGCAACATGTCCTGAGGTGCTTAAGAGGAGCGAAAAGGTATCCCATGGCTATCAGGACAATCCTAGAAGTATGGTCAAGATCCCTACCAACATCTTACTGGAATACTTCTTTATTATTATTCCACGTTCATTTGAAAGTTCGCGCTGGATATTTTAGATCTTATTACGATTAAATCAAAATCCAAATTCGTTTACTCCCACTTTCGTTGACAAACTCCGTGTAAGAGTAACATTAGACCAGTGATGGCGAACCAATGGCACGTGACATAATAAATTGGGCACGGGCATAAATTGGGTGGAATTTAGGTACCTAAGTAACATACATTGAAATCTGAGCGCACCCTGCTACGATAAGCCCTTCGATTTCTGCCGTAAATGCAAGGAAAAATGTGAGCCTCATATAAAATAGGAGGGAGCTTAGGGAAGAGGGCGCTACTGTGCGTGAATACACATCAGCTCCGCGTATTTATATGTTTTAAAAATAGATAAAGTGACATTATAGTTTCAAAAAGTGATTAAATCTTTACCCAACTGGAAGTTATAGTGATCAAAGTAGAACTCCACAAGTTTAAAACAAATATTACGAAGAAACTAAGTGCGAAAATATCTCCAACGAACTAAATTCAAATTGGAAAATTTTGTTCGCTAGGTATTTTGCTTAACATAAAGCACTCCAAAGCAAGTGGAAATCCCGTTCTAAAGCCTAAAAGGTACGATAGTTATAACTAAAATAACATACTACTTGTTGATTTTAACAAATTTAAATAGCAAGTCATCCTGGCCATTTAAGACGTAACAGCGCCATCTATCATCGGGTAGACTAATCAACATCAAGCAGACATAAACACCGCCATCTGTCATCAAGTGGACTGAACATCTCCAATTGTCGATATCACTGGCCGTTAGTTTTCCTAGATATCAGCACTAGCAACAAACATAGTCGAAATGTCATTACAATGCGCAGGATGTTCGCAAGATCTACCTACCAGAGAATATCTTACGTGTTCGTTATGTAGTTATAAATACGATTTAGAATGTGCAAACGTCTCTCGAGATCTTTTTAATACATCAATGACTTCAGACCACAAAAAGATATGGAAATGTCAAGGCTGCCGCTGTAAAATGCCCAAAATGGGAAATACAAACACTCCCATACGCTCACAAAATTCTCCTACCAACCACTGAATAAGTTCACCTTATGATGAAAACAACATCACGCTTAGAAAGAAAACTACATGCCCCAGTGATGATACAACTTTTGAAGACCTTAGTTTACTAGGCGATACACTTCACACCGATGTAAAATCCTTGAATACCCACATTCAAACCGAAATTTCATTGCAAAGTTTAAGTGAAATTATTATAATACGTTTGAAAGAAAATAATGAAACCATAATATCCGATTTGCGGTGTACAATAAAAACAGAAATTAACAAAGCTATTGCTAAGCTTACAGAAGATATTGAACAAAAAACTACTCACCTATCAAAACAAAATGACCAAAGAAAACTAGAAATTGAAAAAGTTAATATCAAAATAGAAAACCTGATAATAGAAAACGAAAAACTAAAGAAAGAAATATCAGATATAAAAAATATATCCACGTCCCCAGTTGTAAAATGCACAGAAAGTAATTTAAAGAAAATAGTTATTTATGGCTTTGCCGAGTTCTATAAAGAGCCTGAAGAAGTTTTACACGACAGAATACTGGAAATGTTTCAAGGTATTCAGAATGTGGACCTAAGGGGCTATATAGAAAACATGTATAGATTAGGCAGGAAAAACACCAGTGCCCGACCTTTAGTAATAGAATTAATCAGCAAAAGAATGGTAAAATACATCTTAAATAATAGTCAATATTTTCAAGAAACAAAAATATCTTTATCCGAATTTTTTGATGAAAACGCTCGCAAAGAAAGGCAAAAAATGCGTGAAGAAATGATAAAAGCAAGAAAAAAAGGCTTATTTTCAGTAATACGGAACAATCAATTATATATCGAAGGAAAAATTATAAAAATAACAAATCATACAAAACATTTAGACTATTCAACTAATGAGAGGAAAAATAGTCTGAAATTAATCCAAAACGACACCAACAGTGAATACTAACCCAAACAAACAAGTAGTGACTTAGATACTGGAAATTATTCCTTTCGAAAACACAGGCCAACAATTTAAAATTTTATTCCAAAATATCCAAAGTATTTATAATAAAACACATTTGTTAGAAGCATTCTTCGAACAAAACCATATATATAACGCCGTGGAAATATCAGAGACATGGTTATCAAAGGAAAAACTATCAATGATTCAATTCACCGGATATAAAATTGCAGCGTCATACTGCAGAGTATGTGCGGAGGTGGTGGCGTCTGTATCCTGCTTCAAAATCACATCGATTGTATAGAGAGAAGTGATATCTCAGTCATGTCAATAGAATATACATATATTAGAATTATGTGCAATAGAATTACCAAAAGAAAATATATTATTAATTACGATTTACTGGAACAAAAGAGAAGAAGATATTTTTAATAGCCAATTAAAACTAATTTTGAATTATATAAACGATAAATATTCTAAACTTAATGTTATAGGCGGCGATCTCAACATAAATATTTTGGAGAATAACAGGAAGACCGGTCAATTCCTAGACCAAATGTTAGAATACAAACTAACACAACACATAAAAGAACCCACACGTATAACCCAAACAACATCTACATGTTTAGACTTAATTTTCACAAACTTGAATACAAACAAAATATTCACTTCCGTTGAAGAATTAGGTTTCTCGGATCAATGCGGAACAGTGATACACATTGCCATACCCAATGCAACTACCTCACAAACTACTTGGTACGCATATAAGAGATTATTTAACAACACAAACATATTAGAATTTAAATATGCTCTAAGTACCATAGATTGGAACGTTATTATATCGACAAATAGCAATATGAACGACAACTATAAAGCATTTCACGATGCATTATCTAATATCCTGAACGAATGCATACCTAAACAAAAAATTAAAACGAATTATAAAAAATATTGGTTAACCAAAGGCATCAAAATTTCCTGCAAAAATAAAAGATTATTAAAAACTCTTACCCTAAAAACAAATAACTTGATAATATCAAAATATTATAAAAAATATGAGAAATTATTAAAAAAAAATGTAACCACAGCGAGAAAATTACAATACATTAACAAAATAAAAAAATCTAATAATAAAGTCAAAACTATGTGGAGTATAATAAACGAACGTTCCAATAAACCAAACAAAAAAGGAAAAAATAACATAATACTACAAAGTAACAACAATAAAACAACCTCGGAACCAAAGGAAGTCGCAAACATTTTCAACAACTTTTTTGCATCCATCGGCGAAGACAGCTCTTCACGAACAAACGAGCCGAAAGGTATCCCCGTGCTCTCACCTACCCAAAACACTATGTTCCTTGCCCCTGTAGACCCATATGAAGTAAACACTTTAATAAAAAGCCTAAAAAATAAAAACAGTCACGGAATACACGAATTCCCACCTAGTTTACTCAGGCAATGTGCAAACGAACTCACCTTACCATTTTTCAAATTAATAAACCAATCCTTCGAAGAAGGTGTTTTCCCTGATCAGCTAAAAATCTCACTAGTGAAACCTTTACACAAGAAAAATAGCAAAACAGACCCTAACCATTATCGTCCAACAGCTCTTCTGCCTACAGCTTCAAAGATTTTTGAAAAAACAATGTGTAATCGTGTGTACACCAGTTCTGTGAGAAATATAATATTTGCTGAATGCCAAAATGGCTTTCGAAGAAACAAATCCACATCTTTAGCAGTTTATAAATTTATACAGGAAGCCCTAAATATAATTAATACTAAAAAATACGCAATCGGTATACTACTTGACATGACCAAAGCCTACGATAAAGTACAACATGGAATATTATTAAATAAACTCTACGGAGTGGGAATCCGCGGCAAATCTTATGAGTGGTTCCAATCTTACTTGGAAAACCGAGCGCAATTAGTAGAAATAGAATTCTTCGACAATAAAAATAATGAACTTCATAACTTTCGATCCGACAACAAGGCAATAAACGCCTCAATACCCCAAGGGAGCGTTATTGGATGTTTTCTTTTTCTCATTTACATCTATGATCTGCCAAAAACCATAAAGGAATCCAGACCATGCGTTTGTTTGCGGATGATATTTCGATTCATACTTCTTGTCAAGATAACGGACAATTAAATAATACCTTTAATAATATATTTACCAAAACAATCACCTGGATGAATGAACATAATTTGGAAATCAATTTTGCTAAAACTAAATTAATAACTTTTCACCCCCACCAAAAACACCCTCTCTATGTAAATTTTTCTTTAAACAACCACGAAATAGAATCAGTAAATGAATTCCCACTATTAGGCTTAACTATAGATTTAAACATCAATTGGAAATCACACGTACAAAAAATTAAATCCAAACTTTCCAAATTTCTGTACGCTTTTCGAGAAATAAAAAAGACCACAAACTTGCAAACTGCTCTGGTCACCTACTATGCCTATGCTCATGCATGGCAGCTACGGCGTAATAATGTGGCGAAATAACACAGACGCTGTTCACAACTCAAAAAAAGTTACTTCGGATTTTAGTTAATTTAAAACAAACCGATAGCTGCAAACCCCATTTCAAAAGCCTTAAAATTCTAACTCTTCCTTCTTTATACATACTGGAAATCTATAAATTCGCACACACACACCAAGACTTTTATACTAAACGAGAAGACATACAAACTAGATACACACTCCGTCACAAATCACGATTAAACCTACCGACATCCCGTTTAAAAATGCATTCATCTAGTCCACTGGTTATGTCGATAAAAATCTACAATAAACTACCCGGGGTGCTCAGAAATGAGGGAAAAATTGCTATTTTTACTAATAAATAAAAAAATGTTTACTAAATAAATGTTATTACAGTATAAATGAATATTTAATTGAAAAATCCATAGAACTGACATAATAATATAAATGAAGAATAAAAATTTAGATTTAATTAATAATTAATAGAATGTTATCTTTAATTTTACTTAGAATAAGTTTTTTTTTTTTTGCATGTATAAATATGTCCTCTTCCTTCAAATTTCTATTTTGCTGTGCCCGACAGGGTCGACGATTGGTACACTAATGTTAAATTACCACCTAAGCACATTGTGGAATACAATAAATGATTGAGTATTGAAAATATTTGGCATCTATTTTGTAACAGGAGAAGTCCCACCACTCAACTGCCCGAAACTAAAAAGTCACCAGTTCAGAAAGCCCTAGAATGCCCGAACGCACGAAACTCACCACTTCAAAATAACAGCGGTTCGCGCGTTCCCGCCTCATAGCTTTTATTTTTTTGAATTTTATGCATGGACCCACTCTTGTGTTCCAGGTTCTTTTGAAATGTGCCGCCTATGCCGCTGTACTTGCATTTAGCAAAGCTTAAATTAATTCCTGACTGGTTTTGCTGATAGCAAATACTATTGCATTTTATTTAATCTTACTCTATTAAATGCTGCCTGAGCTGGCATGATAGAGTCATCCAATTGATAGCCGCTGAGTCGGTGATCGCTGCACCGAAACCCTTGATCGTTTGGTTTTGGATGTTCGGCTCCAAGAAGAGCGTGAGCGGACAAGTCACATCTAAAATATAAAAGAAGAATGTACTTGTTCAGTCACGAACGTAAATGAAAAATTTAAAGCGTTTTTCTTGTGAAATAACAATTGCAACTTTGAGAAAAGACATTCCATAATAGTATGGTTTCGAAAATACTATGGCCATAATACCATCACCAATCATTTAGGAGCAAATCGCTTTTTAATTTGCGTAAATGTAAAGTACTGCTCGTGACTGTATGTTTATTTTAAGTATGTATTTAAGTCTTGCTTGTTAAGGTTGTATAGTAGGCTCAAATATACACTTACCTACTTTTAGACTTAATAAACTTCCCAGAGGACTTCTTAACAATAAGTAAATAATATATGAATGTAGTCATGACGTCACCCGCAAATATTTCAGGTATATATTAGGTCTTTACCTATGAAATTGCCGTTCTGCAGTACTGACCATTTCAAATCAAAATAATTTTTGTTTGGCTAAGAATTCTAATTTCAAATTAATTTTATTTTAAAATCATGGTTTTTTTTTTCTAAAAGTAGTCATTTCTTAATTGATTAGTGTTACATTTTCATCGCATTTCAATCTTTTTCGTCATCATGGATACGTTAAAAATTCGAGTAATTATGGAATATGAGTACCGTCGTGGCAGCAACGCGGCACAAGCGGCACGCAACATCAACGACGTTTACGGAGCTAACACTACAAACCAACGCACCACCTGTTATTGGTTTGCTCGCTTCCGTTCTGGAAATTTCGACCTGAAAAATGAACCTCGCGGTCGTCCGAAGACTTTGGTCGACAATGACGAATTAAAGGCGATTGTGGAAGCTGATGATACACAATCTACGGCTGAATTAGCAGCAGCTTTCGACGTTAGCGTCAAAACAATATTGGTCCATTTGCGTCAAATTGGCAAGGTAAAAAAGCTTGACAAATGGGTGCCCCACGAACTCAATGATCGCCAGCGCGAAGTACGCGTCGAGACGTGCCTTGCACTGCTCAACAGACACACAAATGAAGGAATTTTGAACCGCATTGTTACCTGCGATGAAAAATGGATTCTGTTTGATAACCGTAAGCGCTCAGCAAGTTGGTTGGATCCTGGTTCAGCACCTAAACAATGCCCTAAACGAAAACTTACCCCTAGAAAAGTGATGGTCACTGTTTGGTGGTCTAGCGCCGGTGTGATTCATCACAGCTTCTTACCAAACGGGGTGAGCATTACTGCAGATGTGTACTGTGAAGAACTGAACACAATGATGGAGAAGCTGGCGCATCTCCAACCAGCATTGGTCAATCGCTCGTCTCCGCTGCTCCTGCACGACAACGCGCGACCTCATACTGCACAGCAGACGGTCTCCAAGTTGCAAGAACTGGGGTTGGAAGCTCTCCGTCATCCGCCCTACTCACCAGACCTTGCGCCTACAGACTACTACTTTTTCCAGAATTTGGATAACTTCTTGGCGGGAAAAAAATTTAATACCCGAGAGGCAGTACAAAATGCCTTTGAAGAATTTGTTGCCTCCCGTCCAGCTGATTTCTTTAAGAAGGGCATCAATAAACTGCCACTGCGATGGCAAAGATGCATTGATTGCATGGGTGATTACTTCGATTAATACAAATAAAAAATTCATGAAAAAAATTCGTTTAAATTTTTTCATACAAAACGGCAATTTCATAGGTAAAGACCTATTATATGCCCCGTTCACACGACGATGATAGGTACGATATTTTACTTTATAATTTTGGGAAAACTGGGCCATTTCATACTGCATTTGTTACGAGTATTAACCGGGGCTGGCGGCTAAGTAATAACAGCCGCACGAGTCGATAGTCGATAGGTTAGGTAAAGCTACGCTTGCCACGGTTGGTCCGTGGATGTCTAACCATCGTTACATACCAAGCCGGCCGAGGCCCTCCGTGCCTCGGAAAGCACGTAAAGCCGTTGGTCTGTCTGTCATTCGTAGATCTTTCATTACGGGTCCGGGTTACGGGTTTACGTGTCTTTTTCATTACGGGTAGTCATAAGCCCGAAAGTTTGACACCCAGACTTACCAAGGGGTATCATTACCCAGTAACTGAGTTGTGGAGGTCGAGGGCAGTCGCTCCATGTAAAATAAAATTGTATTTAGCTGCATCCGGTTAGACTCCCTACATAGTTGGGGAAAAGGCTAGGTAAATGATGCAATATGTTTTTAACCGACATGTGATCCAGAGGCGTAGCTACCGCCATATCAGCCACATCAATGATACGAGGCCACCAAGCTACCGGGGCCCGCACGTGTGCAGTAATAATTCGTAAAATATTACCCGAGACCTCATTCTTATTGATAATTGAGGCCCATAATAAATGAATACCTAGTAAAAGCTTGTAAGCTATAAGCGCGGCATAACGCACTGAAAATTTAACCCATCCCAGTTAGCAAGCTCCTATTTTCTATCTTGCTACGATTGATCGCATTCTCTTAAAAAAAAAGTTACAATGAAAACTTTACCAATCCCGGCTCAGAATACTCTAATTTCCGTGATCGCTTCGCTCGCTCTGCAATGAAAACTTGCCGTATTCGGGTCAGGATGTCTCAATTTCGTACCTCTCTTCGCTCGCTCTTACATTTTCTTAGTAAAGGCGTAATAACAATTTAACCTACTGACTCTGGATGCCATTTTAGTTATTTTGTAAATACAAAATATTGCCCTTTTTCAGTGGCAGTCGGGTAAAATGGGGCCCCCAACATTATTTTAATACAGGGCCCCTTTAGGACTAGCTACGCCACTTGTGTGATCCCAAGTTTTTATCATAAAATATCGCACTGACTGTTTATTGCTGTGAGAACGGGGCTCGGTACTGAATGGCCGGTGCTATGGCCACTTTTCACCCAGTTTTCTAATTTTCTTGATAAGCTTATAAATCCGTATTTTTCATTATATTGAGGCACGTCTTCCTATTATACTGTCATCCTAACTTCGAGCTGGTGTAGGCAACGTACTCGTTGTCACTGAGAGATACTCTAGTGATGGTGTAACACTACGTCACATTACACAGACACACCACTGACTCGCCGCCGAAAACCCTCGCCGCAAATGGCTTGTCTGAAAATATGTGTAAATTAATTCTGCATTGACCAAACAGAGGGCCTACATAAATAGCATTCGCTTCGGAGCGATTCTATTTCTACAATCGCTATTGCTATCGCTAATATTTCCAGCATACGAATCGAAAACTACCGATAACGTTTGTCAAAAAGTGCCACTTGGCTACGCATCTCTATGGAAGTAATCGTTCGACGCGGTCGAATCGTTTCATAGAATCGAATGATGTTAACATTGTCTAGATAATTTCTATTTGTTGGCCTATGACCACGTGGCATTTGGATAACTTATGTCAACCCCATAATTTTTTTGGCTTTTCTACTAGCGTCATCGCTAATCGAATGATAATTTGTCTAAGCCCTCAGATACTGCACGTTTGGTTCCAGAGGTCGCGATAGTTTACATACTTTTGTATAAAACCAACTTTTTGAACTGCTGATGATTTTTGTACTGCATAAATCTTTTATGATATGACTACATTTCCATGATGAACACCAGTGGACCTAGCACGAACGCGCGGAGTAACCGTAACGTAACTACGAAAAATTTTAACATGGAAAATACTCGTGTCGCACGCAATATTTACTAAGCTCTAAGACCATCTATGGGTGCTTCTTTCATTACACAAAATACTATAGGATAGTGTTATATCTATTTCTGGTTCAAAAATCGTTCTAGTTTATGTTACTATATCTATACCACGGAAAACAAAACATTCAACATCAATAATACCGGCCTTTTATTGTTCCACTGCACGGCATAGGCCTCTTCTCGTACAGAGAAGGCACGAGCATTGATCACCACGCTTGCTCAAAACATGTTGGCGATTTCAGACTTATATTAACTATACGTCCAGGTTTCCGCACGGTGTTCTTTCTTCACCGATATCAGTATGTCCAAGATAAACTGTACTTACCACTTTTAATTACTGGCATAAGAACCATTAACAGAAAGAAAATACTTCCAATAAGGGCAAGCACAATCGTAAGCGTCATGGTTATTTTTAAATTAATATACATCGTATTTTTTTGTAAGTACGTAAGTACCAATGCGATAATTGCGGTGAATTGTGGTTCCATGTGGTGCATCATATTTACTGGCCCAGTTCATGATATTTCCAAATGCAAATTAGGTCATTGTAAATATTGTCGTCCAAAACACAACACTCTGTTACACATCGATAGTGATAATGTGCTTCCTAGTACAAACAACACTGCATTATCACTATTATCAGTTAGTCAATCGTCTACATGTCGAGTAATTTTAATTTGCACAGCGCTCGTGAGGGTGACCGACGCTGACGGTAACCACCACACAGCCCGGGTCTTGCTGGACAGTGGAAGTACAACAAATTTCATCTCGGAGGACTTTATTCGTAAGATACATGTTCCTACCTACATTACCAAGTCCAAGGTAACAGGTATCAATTCTCAAACTTCTAATTGTACTCAGGGGTGCTCAGTGCCATTAAAATCAATTGATGACAGTGAGTACGAACTGAATATCGAATGTCTTGTATTACCGCAAGTATCAGCATCAGTTCCTAATACTTACGTTGATACTAGCAACATACGTATACCTACGAACGTAAGTCTTGCTGACCCCACTTATTATGTTCCGTCTTCGATCGACGTCCTTGTCGGTGCGGAAGTATTTTGGGGTATCATAGGCACTGGCCGTATCGGATTAGGTACCCAGATTAGGTAAGCCCGCTTTGCTTGAGTCAAAATTAGGTTGGCTCATCTCGGGTGCATATCATCAGTCTGATTCCTCTTCACATGTTTGTATGCACACTAATAACTTACAAGTAGATTTAGATCGGTTTTGGCAGTTAGATTCTGTGTCGTCTATACATAAACACTCTGTGAAGAGAGATCCTGTGAACAACATTTTATAGATACCACATATCGTAATTCTGATGGGCGATTTGTGGTAAGTATTTCAAAGTCAAAGTCAAAGTCAAATCATTTATTTCAAATAGGCACATAAAAGGCACTTTTGTTTGTCAACTTAAAGAGTCACTGGACGTATTGGTTGATTCAGACATGATGGCTAAGCAGCGATTTCTATCTCTTGAACGTCGTTTGGGTAGAGATCCTCGCCTTAATAGTCTATATCTTGCCTTCATTAATGAGTACATAGAGTTAGGACACATGTCTGAATCTACAAGGCGCCCACTCGACTCAACAAGTTCTAATTATTTACCACATCATGGTGTTCTGAAGGAGTCAAGAATAACCACCAAATTGTGGGTAGTTTTTGACGCTTCCGCCAGGACTGCATCAAGTATTTTAACGTAATACAGATGGTTGGTCCCCCTATCCAAGATGATTTGTTGTCAATATTACTTCGATTCATTTAATTATTTACTATTAATTCTTTAAACTTGTTATTAAATAATTTATTAGTCAAAAGGAATCTTTCCCGGAAGAGTACCACTTACTTAAATCAGGTAAACAGTTACCAGCAAAGAACAAGTTGGTATCTTTGTCTCCTTTCTTTGATACTCTTTCTAATCTAATTCGTGTTGGAGGAAGATTAAACAACTCATTTTATAATTATAACATTAAGCCTCCAATTCTATTATCTAGTTCTCAAATAATTTACATCCTCTTGTTCAACATGTTTCATGTAAACCTTTTGCATGCTGGGCTACAGCTTTTATTGGCCACTATTCGTCATCACTACTAACCTATTGGAGGTAGAAACCTGGCTAAAAAGATCACACATCAATGCGTAAAATGTTGCATGATCAAGGCCAACATCATAGGCTAGGCTATCATGGGTAATCTCCCTGAGCAGCGGCTACATTTAGAGTTTCCATTTTTAGATACAGGGGTAAACCACGCCGGGCCCATCATGATAGCTGACCGGAATGGTAGAGGGTGTAGGCTCATCAAATGCTTCATTTGTGTGTTTGTGTGTCTAGCTAGGAGAGCCATACACCTTGAGCTTGTGTCGGACCTTACAAAGGAAGCTTTCCTAGCTGCACTTAACCGCTTTATTGCTCGAAGGGGATAACCCCGTAACATCTTTTCAGACAACGGTACAACCTTTGTCGGTGCTTTCAATGAGTTGTCCAGGCTGCTTTCGCAAGACTTAAACTTAAACAACATCGACCCTGGCATAAACTTTTCATTCATACCTGCATATACACCCCACTTCGGACTCCTATGGGAGTCTGCAGTTATATCCACCAAGCATCATCTATGACGCATTTTGGGTTTAACAAACCTGACCTTTGAGGAGATGGCTACTTGTTTAATTTAAGTCGAGGCTATTTTGAATTCAATGCCCTTAACTCCACTGTCCAACGAACCTTCCGACCTCGATCCTTTAACCCCGGCACACTTCCTTATTGGTCGTTCTCTAATCATGCTGTCTCACCCACAGATCCAGAACAACAACGTCAACAGCTTGCAACGATTTCGCCGCATCGAATATTTGAAGCAACACTTCTGGGCTCGCTTCTCCAATGAATATGTTCTGTGGCTACAGGAGAGAACAAAATGTTGCCGGTCGTCTGGCGAGCTCAAGGAAGGAACATTGGTCGTCATCAAGGAAAAAAACATACTTCCTCTTATGTGGCTTCTAGGACGCATCACACATGGTCTCCCAGGCAGAGATGGCGTCGCGAGGATCGCCGACATCCTCACAAGAAAGGGTGTCATCTGGCGCGCTTTCAACATCATCTGCCCGCTGCCGGTTACCACTGTTGAAGACTCTTCAACGGGGGGAGTATATTGAGACCGCTCCTCTCAACATCGCTGCGCACAGGCGGCAGTGAATGAGGGGCGCGGGGACAGCGGGAAGTCAGCCCGCCGACGACGGCAGAGCGCGGGCCCCCACACCGCACCACACCAGTCACAGTCAGCTGTTGCACGCGTCCACGCACGGCTGTATTGAGCGTTTTTATTAGCGTCTTTGTCGCGAAAAGCTTTTAACATTATTTCTCTTTTGTTAAATCATAATAATCTATTATTTGCATAATATACAGGTTGTTATTTTTTTTTAATGATTTTAGTATAAATTATTGAAAAGCAAAGCAAGAAAAGTTATCATGAGACTTAAACATAACTGGCAAAATATGGGTGTGTTATAGGTGCACCTCTGCCTAAACCTTCTGGGAATACAGGCGTGATATTATGTGTTATTGAAAATCGTAAAGAAACCGATTTTTAATTAGCAAATGATATTTGCATATGACAACTACTTTCTACACACATACATATACATACACATGCATAAATTCACGCCGTCTTCCCATGGGGAAGAAACTACAAAACGCCACCTGCTACGATCCTGACATACTCCTTTTGCCTCGTTTACGTTTATGCATTTGGTCATACAAGCACGCCGGTTGCGAGCACTACGCACCTGACCTTTCTAAAGAACATCGCCAATAAGGTCAATATAATTATGTCCTCCTAGGGCGTCCCCTCCCGACATTTCCACTCACATCTGCCATGTGTTAGACCTTTTGTTAGTCGCCTTTCTAACTCATCAAAATCCTTTTTATCACTCGTCTGATTGTGTGTAATTATTACGTACCCAATTTTACGATAAGTAGGTACATATTTTCTGCGTAGAGTTTTTTTTGTGGCCTTTTCGTGTGATTTGGTAAGGAATGACAACTTTAAACAAACGATAATTAGCTCCAAGCTAACGTGAGTCGATGGCGAAAGTAAAAATATTTTACTATATGTATTACTAGCGACCCGCCCCGGCTTCGCACGGGTGCAATGCTGATACTAAATATACTACAGAATGTCTTTAATACAACGTTCACAGCTTTTTTGTCATTAGACAATACAAACATGTTTTCTTTAGAGGTTACTCTTGAAAGAGCGACATATAATTGGTCATGTGAATAACACTCAACGCTCAAATCTAAGCCTGCAACGTTAAAAGTTTGACCCTGCGATTTATAGCCTCACGCTCCACTGAGAATTCTCTTTCTCTCTCAGCTCTATATCCATCCCGAAGCTGGCTGGGGCGAAAGCACGCCCCCCCCCCCCGGCCGGTACCGCCGCCGCAACCGCTATGTCCCTGCATTTTAAATCTGTAATATCTTCGAAAATATTCATCTAAATGACATGCTGTAAAGGGCCATATTGATCTATATTAAAAGCACAATGTATTTAAGGTACTTAATTGGATAAGGATTAATGTTGTATTGCTTAAAATCGCTTCGTAAATAAGCCATTATTTTTCGTAAAAAGTAAAGGATAAAAAATAATTATTGTGGGTTATCCCTAAGAGATAGACATACCATCGCGGACTTTTTTGTAGACCTTTTTAAGGTGTACAATACTGTAGTACATTATTTTGATCTATCTCGTGGGTTCAGCCAGCGTTTACAATGTAAGCGCAAAGAAATGTGTTTATTTACGACATCACATTAGAAACCTCTAAAATTATCAGTGTTTCTCTACTATATTATGCATGTATTATACATATAAACCTTCCTCTCGAATTACTCTATCTATTAAAAATAAAACCGCATCAAAATGCGTTGCGCAATTTTAAAGATCTAAACATACATAGGGACAGAAAGACAGCGGGAAGTGACTTTGTTTTATACTATGTAGTGATACGAGTTGGGCCCAAGTTAAGCGATAACGCAAGCTGTAGATTTTACCTATTCATGTAATTTATAATAAGTACTTTTACTTATATATGTTTACACAGCTGTCTGGTAAACGTCAATAAAATAAAGTTAAATTGTAAACAAGTTAAAATTAATTTTAGCAGTTTATTGCCAATAATAATCACACGATTAGAATGTTTGTTAGCGACTTACTTTCTCCTGCAATTTAACTGCACTAACCTGCAAGTACCATAGCATATCATATATAGGAAATAAAACCCAAGCTTTTTAACACGATGTATTTTTTATACAAGTATTTACAAATCAAGTACAAACATCGAAATATTTACATCTTTTCACGAGCTTCATATAAAAATATTGACAAAACAGTCGACTTTTATTAGTTTAACTTACTAACTTAACCTAAAACTGATCAGGTAACTAATTACTTATCTTACAATAATTTAATCTCAATCACACATGATACACTCAATCTTAAGCGCTCTTTCCACATTTTCATTTTGTATTCTTATGCCTTGGTACAAACCATTGTACACTTGTATGAAACATTTTCATTTAGCGTTTGTCCTTCAATGACATCAATATCCGTAGATGCAGATCGTGCCATGTCGGCATTTGAATTGAGAATACCTCCATTTTCACCCAGGAAATTACTCACAGAATTTACTGCCTGTTTGAACGTCACAGGGGAATTTAATTTCAACATCCTCGCTTTTACGGCTTCTTTCACCTTAGACAGAAAAGCACTTTCTGAAACTTTAGGCCAAGACTGTATAGCCTTACTCATTTTAGGCTGTTCTAGATTTTCTCTACTACCTAATATCCACGTTGGTAATACACCTGTTTGCCTGCTTTCGCTCTTCAGCCCATAATTTTCTAGGTTATTTTGATCTCGATCAATAGAAATTGAGGGTGAAATTAATGAATGTTTCATTTCACTCGGTGATCCGCTGTGATCTAGTTTCTGCCCAAATCTTCCTGTATTTTTTCCTAAATTACTGGTTAGTGGAAGTGACGAAGATGTTGATAGTTTTCTAGACTGTAACTTGGTTGATAGTGATGGCCGCGGTGTTGTTGAAAACGGAACCTTTATTTGACTGTCTTTGAAAGGATTAATTGTTTTTCCTAATCTTGTATCTGTAATAGGTAATTTCCTACTAGCCTGTTTCCTTAAAGTTATCAATGATTCCTTAGGTTCTGAAACATCCATATTTTGAAAAATAGGTTTTACACCTGATGCTCTTTGTATTCCTAGTCCTGGTGATTTCGTCAACGTAGCTTTAAGTTCAGGGACTTCAATAGTTCTCGGCACTGGCACGCTTGCCGCAGTTGGCATCTTGAACATTTTCTGTAGCCCATGTGAAGATCCAATTTTAGTTTGTCTCTGCTGCTCAAGTCTTCGAGGTTTTAATGTTTTCTTAGATTCGCTCCTGCTTGACAGTGATTGAGGTTGTGTTGATTTCAGTGATAACTTTTTATCTTTGTTTTTGTTACTAAAAGCAGTAAATGATTTTGTACTGCGTGATTCACCACTTCCAAATATAGACTTGTCAAAAAGATTGTTTCGCATTGTTTCAATTCTATCATTGAAATCAAAGTGTAGAGCTCGAAGTTTCTCATTAACGTCTTCGTGATTCCTAGATATGGTTTCTAATAAGTCGTTTGACTGTAAGTTTACGGGTTTTGTTGTGGCTCCTCTAAGCTTAGATTCTAACGTATGTTGCATACTTTTCAAAGAATGTTTAGTGTCAGATAAATCCCCTATTCCTGGGCTTGATTTAAGGCTATATCTCAGAATGTCAGGCTTACGTAGCGTTTTCGCAATTTTTTGGGTATTCGCTTTCAGTCGAGTCCCAAAATCATCCAAACCATGAATAGATTCCCATGGATTGTTATGTCCTAGAGATAGAGAAGTCCCTAGAAAACCACCTTTGTCATCGAATGCTGATTGCAACTTTAATGGTTTAGTCCTAAAGGAATGAAGGTCGAGTTTGGGTATTGTAGAGAATAGATTTGATTGCGGCTTCAGCTGTAGAATATCTAAATCTACGTCTTCAAGTCTCAAAGGAGGTAGCAGTGATCGAAAATATTTTGCGCTAGCGTCTGTTGACATACTTGGTGCCGTATCAATCATAGAAGCTGCTTCTGATGCGGAATGTTCTTCTACCTCTCGTGCAGGTTCATCAAACAAGTTGATAAAACTGAGTTTAATATCATCAAGTGTAGGTAATGGCTCCAATTTAATAGCTTGTATGTCTGGTAACGGGATGTTTAAATTAAAATAATTTTCGTTTGGCTGTTGAACTTTGTTGAGCAAAAGTGGTGAGGCGAAGAAGTTATTGCTTTGAGGTGTCCTATTAAGAACAACTTCACTCGCTTCGACATTTGCATCTGATTCTTGCTCAAATGACTGTTTTGGTAATATTAAATCACTTTGACAAGTATTTTTTATCTCGTCATTTTTATCACTGATATCAACAATGTTTTGTGGGTTCATTATTACTTCATCGTGTGTATTTCCAGATTGTTCAGGATCCGTATTCTCATTTTCTGCACTTTTTACTTCTATGGGTTCTTTAGGGCTGGTAACTTCCTTTGTTGGTTCATTGCAGTTCAAAGTTTTTGATTCTCGTTCTTGTTCTTCTTGTAACATCTCATCTGATATTTTCTGTAAGTCCTGCATGGTCACCTTATCATCATCAGGTTCATTTTCAATCTTCAAGTCATCTTTACAGATGTCTGGTTTTACTGTCGTAACTTGAATGGACTCTTCATTTTGACAGTCAAAATCAAGTTTTTCATCTTTAATCGGAGAAGATTCTTTGTTTTCTACAATATTGCTTGAATTTGGGGAATCAAGAATTTTTGAGTTAATTTTTGGACGCTTTAAGTTTTCTATATGTTTTGCGATTTTTTCTTTTATTGTGGATAGCTTTTCATCCAGTGAAAGTGGCTTTAACAATGTCGTTGGATTGACTTCAAGGGTTTTGGAATTATCACTAACGGATAGTTCTTGGCTACAATCATCTTCTGTTACTGTATTTTCGTTCACCAATGAATCGTCAACGTTTTCTAGAACTGTATCATTGGGTTTCAAAACATCGTTTGTATTGTTACTAGAATCAGTTATTGAGTCAGCGTCTTTAGTATTACTAACACAGTCTTCGTCATTTGAAACAAATTCAGATTCTGAGTCATCTTCTGCTTCAGCATCAAGTGGTGTAATTTCTTTGGAAGTTTCTAAATTAAGTTCAGCTTCACTATTACCTTGTGCCTCATTTTCAAAAGAGCTTTCCATTGATTGTGGGAGATTAGTTTCTATGACTGGTAAAGTTTGAATATGACAGTCATCACTATTGTCGGGTAATTCATTTGACTGGCTATTGGCAAAGTCATTGCTCGTGTCACTCACAATCTCTTCAATTTCAGAAGGACTTAATGCCGTGTCTATAATTTCTGATGAGGCTATCTTAGCTTCAGTGTCTTCACCATCGGTGGTCTTAAATGCTCTATTAATACAGTTGTCGTCATTAATTTGTTCAATTACATTACTCGGACTTACTTCCGCATCAAAGGTCTCATCTAGACTAGATTTTGGATTTTTTTCTATTATTTCCGTACTTCTAGCAACATTTATTGTATTATTGTCCCTATTACTCGATATCAAAGTGTCTCGTTTTTTGAAGATGTCTGGCCAAGCAAGTTTAGGCCTGTTAGGTGTAGGTCTATCTGTTGATTTAGGAACTAGATCTTTTAAAGGAACCAACTCAACATCTTTTAATTTTAACAAGGTTTTTAAACCAACTGGTCTAGTGTTCTGTAAAATATTCTCTAAGTGTGATTTGGTTTGCAAGAAACTTTTCTTTGCTTGTTCGTGAATATTACTGGGCGATAAACTCAGATCGTCTACGTTTTTCCCTTTCAACTTAAACAATGGGTTATTTAATCTCATTTTTGATATTAATGGCAAGGAAGTTTTATTTTTGCTTTCTAATAAAGCATTATTAGATACCAAATCCTTCAACTTATTCTTCACAGAAGGCAATTTGAAATCAGGTATCTTTTTCACGCTAGTATCAACATCAACATTGCTCTTCATAGAAGGCAATTTGAAATATGGTATTTTTTTTACACTTGTATCAACAGCAACAGTACTCTTTATATCTATAGATGATTTATCGCTTATGTTTTTGTCCAACTTTATGAATGGGGCGTATTTTCTCAACCCTAATACACTTTTATTCGTCACCTGATCGTTATTGACTTGAACCATGCTTTCTTGGACATTGCTAGCACCGTTATCCATATCTAATAAATTATTGTGTAAAAGTCCAGCAGGCTTGCTAATTCTTGGTAATCCGAAAACTTCACGCAACAAACTAGGATGCTTCTGAGCAACTCGCATCTGGCCAAGATTAGTACTATCGTTTTCTAACGGTGCATGTACACAACGCGAACCTTGGACTTGGTTTTCTTGAGGTATGTCATCATCTAAGCTATCACTTTGTTTTGGGTTCACTATGATAGTAACTATATTACCATTACTTGCCTCAGGCAGTGAGTCTCCAAATATACTTTCTTCAGCTTCTTTAGCCATACTTCTGGCGGCGTCCCTTGCAAGGGCATCCTGGTATTCTTCATCAGTAGCTTCACGTAAGGTTTGTAGAACGGATGAAGCGAGATCTACTTCTGGGTGTAAAAGTGGCTTGAAGTCCTCTTTTTTGTCTGCGGGCCTGTAAAAGAAAGACAAAACTGAAATGCAAGACCAGAGTGTAAAACTCGCACGCACTACTGCGTTCCGCAATAAAAACAGATATTAAAAAAAGAATAGACATGGTTTATACAACAGGCAACAAGACATTTATAAACAGTTCAGAAACCTTATTCACATGGGGAATGCAATAAGTCTACGCCGCACCAAGGCAGTCATTGCTTGGGTGCGACGAAGAGTTATTTGAACGCCATTGTATACCTCACAGGCAGGGCATTCTTTGACCAGCCCTCTTCTCCTCCGCTTCAGTAATCCGTCGTACCTAACCTTAAAGGTTAGTCAAAACATTTTCAAACGTGTGAAAACTTAGATGGAGCTTCAGAGGGATTGGTATTATGGAGCTAGTCTCGATACCGAGTCACCTGCTAGCAGTCTGTGTTATTTGTGGCATTGGTCTCAGAGATGATGGCAATAGGCTCGCCCCCTATTACATGGGACTTAAAACATAACTGGCGAAATGTGGGTGTACTGTATGTACACCTCTGCCAAACCCTTCGGGGAATACAGGCGTGATGTTATTTTTATTATTTTATTTATGTCTCAGAGATCGACAACATTTTGTGTAAGAAATAAAACATGACCGTTATCTCAAAACACATTTAAAGTTTACAATATTCGAATCTAAAAATAATTTAAATTACACTGCCTTTTACTTTTTATTACATCTACTTACGATGTCCCTAAACAAACGTATATAGAATTACTCACATGACATGACACACCATTACGCCCGTATTTGCTAAAAAGGGTAGCTACAGGTATATATAGCATACCTACGTTTCGCGCCAATTGTTGCGTATAATTAAAAAGTGACCAAAAAAACCCATACCTTAGGAAATTTCCATCTGAACGCGTTGAAGTAGGAAGGAAGATTGACGAGGCTCCATCGGAGTCAAAGCTTCGAGGCCTGCACGGACAGTCATCTATGTCCCTTGCTCGGGCAAACATGGCATCGTCATTGGACATTGAAGACTCGTGCGCTGCGAAGCCTTGCCCAGGGCTCGGGCAGGGGCAGCACTCACCGATGTCCAACTGACGAGCTTGGCGGGCATTCTCGCTGTCCTCTGTTACTAGTTGTGCTGATGACTGCAAAGAGAATGTTCAGTCAGGAAAAAAAAACAAAAATTTACTTCCTGCCGGGATAAATAATCGTCATTTTCTGTGACCCGATCTTTACAAGAGTCATTTCAGGACCTTATTATTTGTTTAATATCGACTTGAACTTCTGCATGCCCTAAATAGCAGACTTCGAGCCGACCAGTGAAAAAACCAACACAAATTAATACCTACATTTTTATCTTCACTTTGCAATGATGGTACGCACGGTCCGGTCGGTACCTACTTCCCCCGAGCAGACGTAAGGTTTGGATACCGTACAAATAGAAAAGTGGTCGATCTTTTTAAACGACTTTTATAAAGAGGTTTTGACGTTGACCCATGCAATTTTATAAAATGTCATAAAATAATAAAATCATAACTTACATGTCCGTAAACTATAAGGCACAATAAAACTGTCCACCGCCACATCGTGTGAGCTCACATGCCTTCCAAATGAATCCTTACCTCGCGACCCTTACCTTAATATTGTGATCATTATCATTAGATCTCATTGATACGACCGGACGCCGCACGCGCAGCTCGGCCGCGGCACACAAACGTGACAGAATCGCTGTTTCAGCATAAATTATATCAATACCGATAAATTATCTAGTTATGTGGAACAAGAACTTAAATATGTGATCTATTTAATGTTTGTTTTGTGATAGCCGAGATAAAGATAAAGTGCAGAATGCACCAGTATCGGTATGTGACGTTAGGTAATGTTTTCGGGGACAAATTTTTGAAGGATGATTTTTGTTTCTGTACTATGTACTCGTATGTTAGAGAATTTCAAAGTATGAAACATAGATGTTGGTGACACGGTAGAGTATAAATCAAAATCAAAATATTTTATTTCACATAAAACTACATGGGCACTTATGAAACATCAGAAGTTAGGTGCACGGTTCCAATTGGTCGTTTCCTATGGAGAAGAGCCGGGAAGAAGCTCCACGGTTACTCTTTTAAAAATAAATGGCTTTTACAATGTTTTGAAATTACAGTGTTAATAGGTATGAGAAGACAGTGTAGGCCTATCAACAAGTAATAGGTACTCAACAATATAGAAAAAGGTCTACAAATCTACAGTTTACAAGTTAGGCCTGCAATGTTCTCGTTGTAGGCCTAGGTACAAAGTTCTCGTTCAACGTTATAGGCATCGACTTCTGCGCCGAATGTCCCGGGTTCGATTTCCGCTGAATTACGCATGTAGCAAATATTTGTATAGCTTAGCCTATATAGGTATCCTCCAACTAGAGAAAAGTTTATCAGGAACTGCTACCTACCTCTAACGGGTGTAAACGGCTCCCGCAAACAGGCGCGACGCGACAACACGGCACAAAGGCGCCGCTCGTCGCGCGGCACGCGGTGCCTTTGTGTCACGCTGTCGCGTCGCGCCAGTGTGCACGAGCCTTTAACGAAGCCAAGAGTTACTTGTACTCCCCGTCATTGTTTTTTTTTTGTACTGTACCATACCTGGGAACCTTCTGGTTACGGAGATATTGAAGGTTAAAATTCCAACTTTTACTGACGTTTTTTTTTACGAAAACAAGTTTTTAATGTTATAAACTTATAACACATCTGTAAATACCCCCACGACCCCTGCACCGTTACATGCACCCATAATCACAATGTTTGGCGTGCGTTACGTTGCGCACTACCGTAAACAGCGACTTTTGTCACCATAAATTAAAATTCGTTCCGCAGCGTAATTTTTGTGCAATTTTACTTAGTTTGATGTACAGAATGCGTAGTTGACGGCTATGTGATGGGTCTTTTTACACTCTGTATATTTCATAATAGAGTATCTTAGCGAAAGTTATGTTAACTTACCGAGGACAATAATATATGATTTAGTGAAATATAAACTAGTACCGTACCTAAGATAATAATTGGCGCATGTTCTAATATTCGCTTAAAAAGTAAACAAAAAACAACAATATTTGTAACGTTAAGCCTTAGATATTTTATTTATTATACAATGTGTAACTTAAATAACGCACAACCTCTTAGGGGGTCATTGTACTCATCATTATGAACAACTTTTACTATGGGACCAAACCTGAAATCGCGAAAATCGCGAAAAGAACATCAGCTGTTCCCTACATTTTGACGAGTTATGCGAACATAAATGTAGAGAACAGCTGATGTTTTTTTCGCGATTTCAGGTTTGGTCCTATAGTAAAAATTGTTCATAATGATGACTAAAATGACCTCTTAAGAGGTTGTGCATTATTTATGTTACACATTGTATAGTAGGTACTTAGTGAAATACAAAATATTGCTACTTAATAACACTTCTAATAGCAATATGTTGGTAAAAAAAACAGTTTAAGACATTTTATAGTAGAATACAGGGTGGCATCGATGCGCAAACTGAAACCATAGACTCAGAACATAATTCTAGAACCCCTGGCGTAGAAATATGTCGTCGGTTATAAAAAAAAGCAGTTTCATATAAAAATGCAATACCTACGCGGTCAAAATGTATGTATATTTAAAAAATATATAGGTATACTTAAAAAAAAAACTTTTTTTTTTTAAATAACCGACGAAATATTTTAACGCAGGGGGGTTCAGAATCATGTACACCCATCATTAACGAAAAAAAAAAATGTGGATCATGTGTTTGTCCATAGAGTAACAGGTTGTGCGTCTATGTCATGGCACCCTGTATAAGACCCAGTGTTAATAACCTACAATATTGTGCATGGTGCCTTAATAAATCTTAGAGATGATGTTCAGTCATCGACAATTACAGAATTTTGGTTGATTATACCATTAAATCTAATTATTATTTGCAATCTATATCTACTTTATATAATAAAGCTGAAGTGTTTGTTTGTTTGTTTGAACGGGCTAATCTGTGTGTTCTGTGCTAATTCTTCTGTGGTCCTCTACCCAGATTTTACGATTTGTACTTCTAGATGAATCATGAATATCGAATCCACTGTCCTAATCTTCGTCAGATGAGCTGTCAAGGGACAAAACGTGCGTTTCTGAGGACTGCGTCCGGTAGAATAACGCACTCGAGATATATTATCGTATCTTAACTGTATGTGATCCGATTCAGTGTAAAATATCCCATCTGGCATGGCGCAGGGTAAGCGAATTCTTCAGACAACCAATGTAGGTAGGTACAGTAGGCCGCACGTCAGTGATAACAAAACCAGTGAAAGGTGGCCTCATATTGTGTATTGAAACTACGTACTACGCATGAACAGGCCAGCTCAAGATCAAAATGTTACCGGCCATGGAATTAGTATGTACTCGGCCTACTATTCCTAAGTTGACCAGCGCCCTAATTGAGTAGCACACTTTCAATCACAATCCGAGAGTTTTGAGAGAGAAGGATATTGCTAATCCATTGCTTCATGGGTTTGAAGAATTCGTCTGCTCAACAACGTAAATAACGCAATGAACGTGGGTGAACTGTCAAAATTAAACCCATTGCGTTCAATTGTCATTTTATGTGTACCATCCATTAGACCGAGGCAAAGCGGAGCCGAGTAATAAGAACTATTAGGTCCCTTTATATAAACGGCTCTTCTCCGCTCAACATCCTAAACCAAAGCTAATAAAAAGCAGACACCTCCACCATGTTCAAAACAGCCCGCGTTTTTTGCCATGAATGCCACACTACATAAATACCTTTATACATATTTACCTATCTTCTAACTATTTTGCTACTTCTTCTTTCTATTAAAATAAATAAATAAAAGCTTGTAAAAAGGAGAAGTTGACTTACCGACATTTCAGCGCACAGCCCAAACTGTAAGCATTATGAACGTAAAATTTTGCTACCTTTTTTTATTGTAGGCGAGCAGTAAGGGATTTTTTAAATATCTAAGTTCAGGGGGTGAAAAGGAGAGAATTCGTTTGTATGAAAAATCTTATTTCGTGGGTTAATGAACTTGTAATTTAAGTAGATAAATAATAAAGTTTACTCTTTTTGGTTTTTTTTTAACTACCGTAAAGAGAGATTGAGGAGTGTCAAAGTTTGGAATAATTTTAACGCGCGGTCTGATTAACTCGAAACTCCGAACATAAGTAAGACTGAAAATAGAGAATAACGTGTATCAGGGTTTTTCGAAAATCGGCCTCTAACGGAGCAGAAGGGGTAAATAAGTATTAAGGGGACGATGTCACTGCGTGTCTCGATTATGACGACACATAATAATACGATGTAAGATTGAAAAAAAAAAAACCTTTTAAAGGGGTGAACGGGTATTGAACTTTGTAGGGGGAAATACGAGATTCACGCAGACGAAGTCGTGGGCGAAAAGCTAGTCTATACATATAACAAATTAAAATCGCTATAAATAATACATTAAAATTAAAATTATGTTCATACAATAAAGTAATTTCGATGTTTTTTCAAGTCGTAGCAAACGAGTGAAACAGGGTGGCGGCTCGCTATTGATAAATAAGTGTTTTTACTAGTTCTAAATCAATCGTCTTAACCTTTTCCCAACTATGTTGGCGTCAGCTTCCAGTCTAACCGGATGCAGATAAATAACAGCATTTTACATGGAGTAACTGCCTATCTGACCTCCACAACCCAGTTACTGGGTACCTTCTACCATAGACTATAAACGATACTCCATAGTAAGACTGGTTGTCAGACTGTCGGGCTTCTGACTACTCGTAACGACTGTCAAAAATCCACGAATGACAGCCGGGACCAACTGCTTATCAAACTTTCCGAGGCACGGTGGCATATCGGAGGTATGTAAAGATGGTCACCCATCCACGGACCAACCACAGCAAGCGTAGCTTAACCTGATCGATTGACCCGTGCAGCTGTTATTACATAGCCACACAAAAACTACTACTATCTAGTACTGAAAAATAAGAAAAATATTATATACTGTGTAGTCGCTTCATAAGAATCTTTTGTCCATGTATTTTTTATTGTCTATGATAAAATGTTTCAGATCAAAAATGTAATGGACATATATTTGGAGCAAAAAATAATGGTAATCTATATATATTTTCGTAGATTATGCTAAACGTTTCTTTTATGTCTTTGGAACACGATCAAAAGTTCATAGACAATAACGAGAAAAGTTGACATGGGTATAAACAATTCAAATAGTTTAAAAAATTACGTTTGAAAGTCGTTGTGAATCGGTAACGATATTTTAGCTATTTTGCCAGTAAACAAATTCGTATTTTGTGTAATTGTAATAGTTAGAAGTTTCTAGTACTTACGCATAATAAATAATCTGTTTCTTAACTGTTTTATCAGTTATCGATGTGTTAGTAACTTTTGAAAAAACCTTGTAGGTTTGGTGAGGAAGTTTCCCACAGTTTTGCCTGGAAATCTAACAAAATTGCCTGCCCCAAGATGGATGATTTTCTCAAAATCGAGAAAATCGGTGAAGGTACTTATGGTGTAGTGTACAAAGGAAAAAACAAAATAACTGGGCAGTTTGTGGCTATGAAAAAAATTCGTCTCGAGTCTGAAGATGAAGGCATCCCCTCCACAGCGATCAGGTAAATTGAGATTTAACGCTTTTGTTCCACATTATTCTAATCGTTTTACTTGAGGGGCTGTTCCGAAATCTTCAAAAATTCCATGTTGCAAATTACAACATAACCTATTGCATTCTTTCATCGTTGTAGAGAAATTTCTCTACTGAAGGAGCTCAACCATCCTAACATAGTGAAATTGGAAGATGTGCTCATGGAGGAAAGCCGACTTTACCTAATCTTTGAGTTTCTCTCCATGGACTTGAAGAAATATATGGACTCGCTTGGATCTGGAAAAGTATGTACCTCAATTTTCTAACATAATTTGATTTGAATGTGGAAATTGACCCTAGCAGAACTCTAGATTAATTACTATTTAGATGAAATCAATTACATTCTACTCATGAGTGTAACAAATAACATGAAAATTACTCCCCAACTTTATAAGTATTACTTAGTTTACATAATATAATACAGCTAATTCATTTAGAACTGGTGACAGACGGGCAGTCAGCGGCAGTCTTTTACAGCTATTATGTTCTAAAAGTGTAGATTATCATCCTAATTTGAATAAATGAAATTAGATTTCACACCCAAATTCACAGTAATATTTTCCATGTGTGACTTTTCTATGAACAATGTCCCTGTGGTTACAGTTCATGGACCCGTCTGTGGTGAAGAGCTACCTCTACCAGATCAACAATGCTATCCTCTACTGCCATCAGAGGAGGATACTGCACAGGGATCTCAAACCACAGAACTTGCTCATTGACAAGACTGGTATTATTAAAGTAAGTACATAAGTATCTTAATCAAGTAAGCAAAAATGCTATTGAAAGATATTTTTCATTACTAGTTTTGATACCATTCCCTCCAAGTAAGCTAAATTTCTTTGTTCAACCACTCCCAGTGGTTTCATGTACACATTGCAACAGGTGGGCCACACTAGACTTGCCAGTTTGTGCTATAACCGCTTCAATTATTGTGTGCTGCAAGACTTGATAATTTTTATGATTTAATGATGTTTGACTGTTTCAGGTGGCTGACTTTGGCCTGGGTCGTGCCTTTGGAGTGCCTGTTAGAGTATACACGCATGAGGTGGTCACTCTGTGGTACAGAGCTCCTGAAGTCTTGCTAGGCAGCCAGAGGTGAGAACAGTAACAGAGACAAGGTGTAGCTTTTAAACACTGGAAATATTATTTAGAACTTCTAAAAGTAGTTACTCGAGCCTTTGCCCTACTGTAGGACAGAAGCAGATCTAGAAGTGCTTGTCTTGGCATGACAAAGTGTTTCCCGATAAGTAACTACTTATTTGACTGATGTGACTGACTGTCTTGAACTTTTAGGACATATTTATAATGCATGGGAAGATAAATGTGATGCCTTGGGCATCTTTTGTGACTTGTCCAAGGCATTTGATTGCAATCTTCATGAAATGTTAATCAGAAAACTCCACCACTACGGGATCCGGAACACCGCTCTGGATCTTCTTACTTCATACTTGAATAATAGGATTCAGAGCGTTGACGTTAATGGAAAAATATCTCCCAGATCTATAGGAACAATGGAAGTCCCGCAGGGCTCAATTCTTGATCCTTGTTTCTTATTTATATTAATGACTTGCCTTACCTCATAAAGGATAATCGTGATATAGTGTAGTTTTTGCGGATGACACTTCACTTTTGTTTAAATTTAAACATCTGCAGCTGGTTACTGACGATGTAAATAGCGCGATCTCAAAAGTAGTTTAAGTAGTTCAATGTCAATAATTTACTTCTTAATGAAAATAAACCAAATGCATCAAGTTTACGCTACCTCATGTTAGACAAGTGAAAACGAATGTATTGATGAAGGGCGAAGGATTGAATCCTGAAGATAGCACAGTATTCTTGGGCTTAACTTTGGATGCTAAGCTTCAGTGGGGCCCACATATAGATAAATTGTCAAAAAAGCTAGCATACGCTGTTAGAAAAAAATCGTAATTTAACCGACATAGAGACAGCCCGTTTAGTGTACTTTAGCTGTTTCCATAGTGTTATGTCGTACGGTATTCTGTTTGTGGGGAAATGCCGCCGACATTCAGACTATCTTTGTTTTGCAGAAAAGAGCTGTTCAATCAATTTATAATTTAAGTCCGAGACAATCTCAGTGAGAAATTTAAGGAGATTAATGTAATTACTGTGCCTTCTCTATATTTTTATGAAAATATATTATATCCCCATAAAAATATAAAATTGTTAAAATATAAATACAAGGAACAAACACAAATTTGTTGTACCTACAACAAGGCTCAAAAAAGTGGCTCGTTCAGATGTCAATGTATAAGGTTTTATAATAAACTTCCTAGCCACTAAGTTGGTGATGATTATATTAGGAACAAAAAGGCTTGGGATTGAGTTGCTCCAATTTTTGCATACTGAATGTTTTTTATTATTTTTATTTTTGCTATATTTTTATTATTTATTTTACATATACTTTGATATACAATGTCATGACAATTTACTTTGTGAAGTATAGTATTATTATTTAATTATTGTGAATGTGAGAACTATGTTACAATAAAATACCTCCCCATATTCTTCAACTGAATGAAACTAAATTCAAATCTTGTATAAAACGCACACTATGCAGCCAAGCATATTATAAGTTGGGGGATTACATCGCTGATAAAAATGCTTGGCTCAACGCTGGTCCTGCTCCACAAGGGCGCATAAAATAATTGATTAGCATTTGAAACTACTGTTGGAGCTGCTGAAGATTTTAAAAACTTATCTTTGCATTGTATAAATTCAATGTTTTAGTATTGTATAATTGCATAGCACATGTGTGAGTACTATAAACCTACCATTTAATAGGTTTTTCTTTCATTGACTTGAATGTGCCCTGGTGGCTGAGAGTATGTCATGCTCACTCTAATGTCTCGCTGGTGGTGGCGTGTGTATTGGATCATTAAGTTCCCTTCAAAATGGTGCTGTTCCATGCGTCATGTTCGTGAACGGGCGCCGTCAGTGGGGACTGGTCATTTATTAGCTGCCACGGCTTATTTTAATTTAATTTAATATTTGAATTGCTTTTGTCTTTTTATTACGGACGCTTTTAACGTTCTGCATCATTCTCACATGCATAATTTCAACATGAACGATGTAATCAATATTTTGTAACCATATTTTGATTTAAAAGAGTGTCCATGGAGGTTCTTGCCCGTTCTTCTCCATAGGTACCTACTACGCTTTGGAATGGGTAACTAGCTTCATCTTTCTGACTGACCGACCCCTTAACAATTCAAAAATGCCTGTAATTGGTTTATTTGAAATAAATGCTTTGAGTTTGAGTTATGTGGGTCACTATTGTTTTTTTTTTTTGTATCACTTTCTCAGGTAGTTTTAATGATAATCTGGCAGTTTGAGCCTACCCATATGTCCTTGGGTATAGTTCGTCGAATCGTTGACCTTAACTTTTGAGTTGAGCTTCACAATTACTGACAAATGTGTGCACTGACTGAACAGGTCCACTCATTCTGTGTGGTTTTTCCTCAAAAGACCTTTTCAAAGACAAATCTACATGGTCTTCACATGTTCTGACCAAGATTATGTCTGGACTTTAAAAGAGACTGTGACCTCTGAGTTTGTTTCGGCTTTTCTTCTCAGCGTAGTCAGATAGGAAACGCCGACCTCATCTAGTTTTAAAATTGTAAAAGTGTTTGTACAAACGTACTTACAGAAATAAAATAATTTATCATTTAAGTGATATATCTATACTAATATAATAAAGAGGTAAAATTTGTTTGTTTCTATGTAGGGGGTAGTCTCTGGAAATTCTGGTCGGATTTGAAGAAATCTTTTTGCATTAGATAGCCCAATTTTTGAGGAAGGTTATAGGCTATTTAACACGGCGCTACGACCCATAGAAGCTAGTAATTTATAGAATTACTTTTTAGAATTGTAATAAGGATCTTTAATTCTCAATGTCTGAAATTAACTTAAAATTAAATACGATAATTATTTTCAGGTACTCATGCCCCATTGACATGTGGTCAGTTGGTTGTATATTCTCAGAGATGTCATCAAAGAAACCTCTGTTCCAAGGAGACTCGGAAATTGATCAACTGTTCCGCATCTTCAGGTAGATTTTTTTAATTTTAGAAAGTTTGCTATCTAAACATCCATAAAGTAGATAGAAATTCAGACCCTTTTTTGTTTTATTACAATATTGAATATGTTTTTCCAGAATGCTTCGTACCCCTACTGAGGACATCTGGCCAGGAGTGTCATCTCTGCCTGACTACAAACCTACATTCCCTAACTGGACTACTTTCAACCTACACAATCATGTAAGTATTAATTAATATGTCTAATTATATCTTTAAATGGACCCTTTTTTTTACTAAAACACAATTTTATACAGTATGAATAAAATAAGTTCAAATTATTCGATACCAATGGATTTTGCTAAAGCATTTTGTTTCTCACTCTTCAGGTACAAAACCTAGACGAGGTCGGCATGGACCTGCTACAAAAGATGTTAGTGTTCGACCCAGTGAAGCGCATCTCGGCGAAGGACGCTCGGCGGCACCGCTACTTCCGCGACGTGAAGCTGCCGCCCGGCCTGACGCTGCACAACGCGTACATTCGCTATGAACCTGAACATTCACCTAACAGCGACTGCAGCGCGCAGAGCGTATAGTACATACCTTACTAGTATGAATCTTTGAATGCTGTATTGACATCGGTTACAGTTTGCGGTTCGGGACACGATACATCTGCGAGCTGAATAGCGATGGCGACTCCGAAATATTTAATTATTAATAAAATATCTCGACTAATTTATATTTCTCGATACTGCCCGACTCTGCTCCAAATCATCCCAGTTGAAGTAGTCAAAATCAAATAATTTCAGCATCGCGTATCGCTATTAGCTGTGTCATTCGGCTATTGAATATTTATGAGTTGACTGAAATAGAACAGCTTCGTTACAATTTCTGAAGTACTGTCTTTGCACAAACAACAGGCATTTGGTGTGACTCCTCAGATATTATTATTTTTATTTCTCCATATTTCCAACTTTCAAATGATTTTGTAACTATTCTATACTCTAGGATAGTCTGCGTAGCTAGTATAGCTGGTGCTATTAAAATATGACTATTACAATTTCTCATCATGCTCCTATCCTTACGATTCCAATAATGAAGCACTAAATGGGGATGTTGCTTCTTTTCTCACATTCCTATGTATTAAAATCATTATCTTCTAGAAGCTTTACTCCTACTAAGCGACTAGATTCGGACTGAATCTGCACCTTATCCTCCTATTTCATGCCTTAGATCAGTGAAGCAAAAATTGAATCATGCCTGTGATTAAAAGTATATCATTTGACGCAATAAAATCTCATAGAAAATATGAAACATGTGGCCTTCAAATTGTGTATTGTAATCGTAGTGTAAATAGAATGTTTAGCGGAAATATTTGTAAGCGCCGTCGGCTAGGTTTGATATTTTTATATTTACTCTATGTTATTGTTGTCGCTCACAACTTTGAATGACATCGGGAACCCATAGACACGAATTTTCAAAATGTGTCAAAAAAGGTTCGATAAATCGAGATGACTATAGATGAGTACTAGCGATGTGTGCATACATGTGCGACACGCTGTCTCGATAATTTACGTTTTTCTTCTCTTAAAAGGAAGGTCTTTTTTATTTTACGCGTTTGTGTAGCGGTGTCTTTTAACTTAAAGGGTGAATTCCAGTGTTGTTCTTTTGAAATATTGTATTGTATGCCTGCAGCCTCTTGGCAGTTGTGCGAGATTTGAGTTAATTTTGTGAAAACACAGTGGTCTGCAAAATTATCAACCGATCTTAGCATATAAATAGTTTGCTGTAAATAATGTTATTCAAATCATATGTGCCAAAAGGATAATTGAAAATATTTTTATTCTCTTTGCTACCATTTTAGACTTCTGGGCCACTGGTTATGTTCGTTCAGAGATATTATGAATAAAGAATGAATTGCATTGATTTAGGTATTATCTTAATTTTAAAGTAATTAAAATTTAACGATAAGTTTTAGTAATTTGACGTTTTATTTTTACCACCTGACCACTTGAAAAGTAAAGCACTATTATAAAATAATTAAAATGCATTTAGCGAAACAAACATTTTATTTAAATATAGTTGTGTCTATTTACATTATTGCTCAATACTTAATGCCATAGTGAAATATTATCATTATATCTTATTTACAATTAAAGAATATACACAAATAGCCATTCTAATAATCACATACTACGAGTAGCTACACTAGATATTGCCGTAGCCCTATACTGGAACTAATGTACACATAAATTCAAACATACAAATCTAAAGTAGAGCAATCTCAATATATTCAGGCACTAGTGCAATAAGACTTCCGATTTCTCTCTAAGTTATCTACATATTATCATCATTGACAAAGAGTAGTAACGAAATGGAGTGCATCACAGCTGTACGAAGCCATCAGAATGCCGAAAGTATCGTCCAGTTTGGATCTTGAACATCACAACAGAATCACTTTATAGGACCTAAATAAGGAGGAGTTTCGTGCTCGTTCTTCACCATAGCTACCTACTACGCTTTGTAATGGGCAACTAGCTTCATCTTTCTGACCGAGCTACCCATTGACAATTCAAAACTGTCTGTTTTATTTGGTTGAATTGATGAGTGAATCTTACTGTAATTTACTCTAGGGTCATAAACTCATAGAGTTTTGAATAATAACATAAATCTGGTTTTATCAACTTTGTAAATACCTCGGTAGGTAAAGTTAACTGGTAGCACTCCATTTACTACCTACTAACTTCGCGCAAGTTATCTAAAGATTATGCTACGTGTTTTGTGTATGTATAAGTTTGGAGCGTTTCCATCAATGGTGGATGGTGTAGACGGCAGGATGCGTGGCGGAGGGCTGCGGCTGCAGAATGATGCGGTGTGTGACGCCGCCCAGCTCCTGCTGGGACAGGCCTGACACTGCCACGGTAGCTGGTTGCAGCTGGGGACAAATTATATGTGGTTTAAAAGAGTAAGTTTTAAAGACATTCCGTGAGTGTCATAAAGACGACTTCAAGAAAGTCAACAGTAATCAACACTAACTTCAGGACTATTTACTAGAAGGAAATTACAGGCCAAGGAAGTGATGAGTAACATACCTGCAGTATATTGGGCAACATGGTCTGGCACGAGGAGGTGGCCACGTGGAGCTGTTGCTGCTGCACTTGTTGTACTCCCACCGCCTAAACAATACAATTATCAGTTACAAGGTTATGTCAATATTCACGATCCTTTATCGCTCGCTGGATTTTCAACGCACTACTTAGCGTCGAGAATTGAAAATCCAACAGTGTATCTTTTTGACGCGCAGAAATGTACTCTGTTGGATGCTCAATGCTCGGCTCAGCACAGAGAGTCACCTGTGCTTACCTGGGCTCAGACGACCAAACACAATACAAAAGTGTTGTTAACTTACATGTATTTGTATAGGTTGATGTTGCGGATGTATCTGTATGGTTTGTACTTGAAGCTGCTGTGGCTGTTGCTGTAAACGAAAATAGTAGTCTTTGTTATAACAAATCATTGATGCTTACTGTATCGTGGGAAAGCAGAATCAAATCTCACATGTATGAAAATAAACAGTCGAGATGTGTCGTGGGACACCCGGTCGGAACGAAGTTCCTTTTACTTTTGCACACAAGAACTTGGCGAATCAGAGATAGACCGCAAAAAGAGTAACATTTTGAGCGTCACGACACTTTTTACGGAACAAAAGTGTCGTGTGCAGAGAGTATAACGTGCAATAAGTATCTTCGTTCAGAAAAACTAGGACCCAGAACTTCTCTTTAAAAATTTTAATTACAAAGTTTTGGTTTTTGCGGAAATCGATTCCGTGACTTCACGTGCTGAAACTTGATCAGCCAATGCACTTATTATTTAATTGATTTATTAATAAATAATACGTCTGAAGTTGTGCATTATGCTATAGTTTTGAAGTGCAAAGTGCAATGCGGACGTTGACAACACATAGTAGAATGTATACCGTGTTAACCTGTTGTGTCTGCTGCAGCTGCAGGGACTGCACCGACGAGATCACCGGGTACGGGTGCTGACTCTGCAACAAACAATATTGTGTTATTTAGACAAGTGAAAAGTTGTTTGTTTGTATAGTTGTAAGCTAAGTAGGGATGGTCCGTAATTCGTTTCACATTTGGTATAACCGAACTTCGGCCGAAATTCGGTTCAAATAGCTCACATTTGATACAAGAAAATGTTAAACTAACTCAACTTTTTGATTAAAATAAATCATATACATGTAGTTGTTACTTATTTAAAAACTTATTAAAATCAAATTAAATAATAATCAGAATTTTGACATCTAAACATGAAATAATTATCGCCAAAAATAGCTCATTTTAATTTTTGTTAGTGTTAAATGAAATATTATTACCTGCTGGTATTTAAAATTTACCAAGGTTATGTTATGGTGCAAAAACACCAAGGATTCTGCGTTGTCTGGCATGAGTCTGTTACATTTTTGTCCGTATACATTCCTTTGAGAAAATTCGCTCAGAATATAAGGAGTTTCCAGGAATCGATAAGACTATAAAAACCGCGGTGAAAATAACCGAAATTCAACCGAACTTTTTAATTTTACCGAATGTTCGGCCGCAGTTCGTATACGGTTCATACCACGTTCGGCCCATCCCTAAATCTAAATCATTTTTCCGTAACAGTGAAGTATAAATACAATAGTGGAATGCAAAGGGTTTTTGTTTTGAACATTTCGTTGCTCTGAATGCTCTGATATGATAACTTATAGGTAGGTACTCTTAACCTACTTAAGAAAACTCGTACGAGAAAGATCTATTTTACGCTTACACTCAATTGTTTTTCCACATACATAGGTACTCGTAAGAACTCATTTTAACTATTAACAACGAAAACATAAATTTTGATCGAAATTCAAATAGTGTGTTATGTATTATATGTATATTATCAGTGCAGTTTATCGTACCTGTACTCCAGACACGGTGATGCCTTGTTGCACATGTTGCGCATGTATCGGCACCGCAAGCTGTTGCACGTTGCCGACCTGCAGCACCGCTTGTTGCTGCATCTGTTGCTGTTGCTGGTGGTGTTGCACCTGTTGCTGCACTTGTTGTTGCACTTGTTGTACTTGAACTTGCTGTACTTGATGCTGTTGTTGCAACTGCTGGTGTTGCTGTTGAACTTGTTGTTGTTGATGCTGCTGCCGTTGTTGTTGTTGTTGTTGTTGCTGCTGTTGCTGTTGTTGTTGCTGCTGCTGCTGTTGTTGTTGCTGCTGCTGCAGCTGTTGTTGTTGTTGCTGCTGCTGCTGTGGTTGCTGTTGTTGAAGGAATATTATTGGCTCCGTGTTACGCCCGTTTTCCTAAAAATATTTTTCTGCATGTACTTTAATCCTTCTAAGATTTATTCAATTAAAAGTGGAGGTGGTCTGTGTTATAAAATTCTAAAAAAATACAGGCACGGTCGTGTCGTCAAGGCGGTCAGTAAGTTGATTGATACCCATTCCAAAGCGTTGATTCCTTTCAAGTAAAAAAATTGGTAAGTACAATTAAAAAAACTTTTTTACAAAAAAACAACCGACTTCCAAAAACATCACTAAAAGACGTGAAAAATAACTTTAATTTCGGAAGTCGGTGTCTGTTTTTATATTTTCGTTTTTGGTCACCGACTTCCGAAATTAAAGTATTTTTTACTTTTTAGTTGCGGTACCTACCCCACACAAATTCGTATACCACTACTTGGTGTGTAAATAACAGTGACAGGAAATTATTAACACATCATCCATATAAACTAAGTGGAAAAAATATGCAATATTAAAGATAACTCAAAAACTACTAGTCAGACCTTGATCAAATTTAAATGGGACCACATGTGAAGCACCACCTATCAAATAAAAAAAGAATCATCCAAATCGGTTCACCCAGAAAAAAGTTACGAGCTAACACACATAAAAAAAACAAAAAAACACATACAGACGAATTGAGAACCTCCACCTTTTTGTGAAGTCGGTTAAAAATGTAGGACAAATAGTTAAGTCGACCGTCCACTGCTACGTAGATTGTGCACGGAGAGGTTTGCATGGTTAGCTGCCGCGGTTCATTTGTTTACCAGCCACGCATTTGTGCGTAGCGTGGCCGTGGGACGCAGTGGACGATCCCGTCTATATTTTCATACAAAACGAAGCTAAGAACTAGTGCGTACCTTAACCTTTGGACCTATCATTTTTCACACTTACTTGCTCATGCACCAGCATGTGTTTCTTCAGGTTGTGTAGATACATGTACGTCTTGACGCACAGCCCACACTTGTAGCGCGTGATCTTCTGCTGCGGGGTGCGTTCCACCTGACCCTGGACCTGCAGGACCTGCTGCGTGTCCTGCACTTGGATTTGAACTTGGGGTTGAACTGAAATAACGTAAGAATTTGCGTTTAGTTATTAATTGTTATAATTAACAGTTTATCAAGCTAGCTTGTAATTCGGGTGACTGATGTATCTATATTATTTTATTCACCGGTAACCCTCAATCAAATCTTCGAAGGAACGTGATTCGTTACAACCAAATTAAATCTTTGGTGAGAACACTGACAGACTATGATCTACTAGCTTTTGCCCGCGGCTTCACCCGCATGGATGTCGAAAATTATTCCACGGGAATGTACTACCAAGATAAAAAGTATCCTACATGTTAATCCAGATTATAAACTGTGTTCCAAATTCCATCCAAATCCGTTCAGTAGTTTTTGCGTGAAAGAGTAACAAACATCCATCCGTCCATCCATCGATCCATCCTCGCAAACTTTCACATTTATAATATTAGTAGGATTTTGCAGTTACCATAAGCAAAAGTGTTAAAAACATTGCCCCGTCGTTGATCTTGATTGCAAGGCTAAGTAGGGTTCAATTCCCAGGTCGGGCAGTGTTATTGGGGTGTTTCATTATGATTTTCTCAGAAGCAGCCCAGAGGTCTTGATTTTGATTTCCTTTAACGTGAGACAATTTAATATTTAAAGGTATTTTACCTTGGTTTGGCGCATCAGGCAAGTCCTCAGTGACGGTGACGGTCTGATGTTCGGCAAGGCAGGGCTCCTTCCCCTGCGGCGCCTCCGCACTGTTCTCCGACGTGGACGACTCCGTCTCTGACTTCGCGTGCGTCTTTATGTGCTTCTTGAATGAACTAGATTCTATGTAACCTGGGGATAAAAGTAAGGAACTATGTAATAGTGGTAAGGTTGTTTGTAACACGATTCAACCTTCTGTCTGAATAATAGTCTGCATTGCCTAAACGCCAAAGCTATACATTTAATTTTATTAACTCTGCTAAACTTTTTCAGTATGCAGATATAATATTTTTATCTCAAGAAGCGACACGCGCTTTACTTGTGGTAACCAAGGGTACAAATACGATGTGAATGTGTGCGTGAAGACGAATTGCGTCAGCATACAACACACACACGTACACAAAATTCCGACTTCGCCCAATGTCTCGGACGGTACCGAGAGCGCCTGCGCTTACACACACATTCACAGCGTGTCTGTACATTTGGTAACCAGTACCACAAGCAAAGAGCGCTTCGCTTCGTGAGATAAAAATACTGCACATACAGAATGAGTTTTTGAGATGAGACTTCGAAAGAGTAATATCGAAATTGAGCAAATTTTACAGAAAACTGAAACTGCCGTTTTAGTTAAATCAAGCTCATGACTTCTTTAACCATTTTGCTCTACTTCTCTAAGGCCTGTATTACAGAACCTTATTCAAAACTCAAGCATTTATCATCATCATCATATTTTACATAAAAATCAATTGCTGTTCGTTACTCTCGCTAAAACTCAAAAACGGCTTAACCGATTTGCATATTTTTATTTTTTTGTTTTATTCGCTCTATAAAGGGGTGGTTTGAAAAATAAGGCATTGCAACGCAATAGCTAGTCTTCTTCTTTTTATATATAAAAATCAATTGCCGTTCGTTAGTCTCCCAAAAACTCGAAAATGGCTCGACCGATTGCGATGAAACTTTGGTAAGTGGTTATGTGCGGGTCGGAGGTTTTAAAAGGCATTGCAACGTATGCCGGGCATTCGCTAGTTTAAAGTAATGCTTGGGGTCTTGAGTGAGGGTCTGTAATAAGCCTTAGTTACGGACTACAGTTATTTGTTCTGCATCGTTCTCACATGTATAATTTCAACATGAACGATGTAACTAAAACTCAAAGCATTTATTTCAAATAAACCAATTACAGGCACTTTTGAATTGTCAAAGGGTCAGTCAGTCAGAAAAATGAAGCTAGTTGCCCATTCCAAAGCGTAGTAGGTACCTATGGAGAAGAACGGGCAAGAAACTCCATGGATACTCTTTTAAATCAATATATAGTTACAGAAAACAAATTGTTTACATCATTCATGTTCAAATTAAAAATGTGAGAACGATGTAGAAAGACGTGCACGTTTAAAGTATCCGTAATAAAAAAGATAAAAAAATAATTCAAAAATAAATTAAAATAAGCCGTGGCAGCCAAGAGTTGACCAGTCCCTACTGACGGCGCCCGTTCACGAACATGACGCATGGATCAGCACCATTCAGCTCAACCATTTTGAAGGGAACTTAATGATCCAACACACACGCCACCACTAGCGAAACATTTGAGTGAGCATGACATACTCTCCGCCGCCAGGGCACATTCAAGTCAATGAAAGACGAGCCTAGTAAATGGTGGCTTTATAGTAGGTACATAGTGCTCACACATGTGCTATGCAATTATACATTGTTAAGAAATTGAATTTATACAATGCAAAGATGTTGTTGTTTTTACAATCTTCAGCAGCTCCAACAATATTTTCGAATGCTAATCAATTAATTTATGCGCCCCTGTGGAGCAGGACCAGCGTTGAGCCGAGCATCTTTGTCAGCGATGTAATCCCCCAACTTATAATATGCTTGGCTGCATAGTGTGCGTTTTATACGAGATTTAAATTTTGTTTCATTCAGTTTGAGTATGTGGGGAGGTATTTTATTATAACATTTTAAACAGTACCCCATGAAGGATGAGTCTACTTTAGCCAGTCTGAAACCTGGTTGAATTAATTGGTCCCTATTTCTAGTCATATAGTTATGTCTTTCATCTCTTTTACTGACAAGATTAAAAAAAAATCTTACGTACATGATGTTTTCATAGATATATTGACAAGGTACCGTCATGATGTTAATATCTTTAAACAGTTCCCTTAGAGAATCGCGCCTGCGGAGGCAATATATTGCTCTGATGGCTCTTTTCTGCAGAATAAAAATAGACTCGATATCTGCAGCCCGTCCCCATAGTAAAATACCGTAAGACATGATACTATGAAAGTAACTGAAATAGCCAATATTTTGTAACCATATTTTGATTTAAAAGAGTGTCCATGGAGTTTCTTGCCCGTTCTTCTCCATAGGTACCTACTACGCTTTGGAATGGGCAACTAGCTTCATCTTTCTGACTGACCGACCCCTTGACAATTCAAAAGTGCCTGTAATTGGTTTATTTGAAATAAATGGTTTGAGTTTGTATTTTTAGTTAACAATTAATGATTACAAAGAACAGTTTTTGTATAGTAGGTACGTACTAATTATAACTTTTTAACAAGTGCCAAACACAGCTGTATGGGGTAGGTAAGTACATACCCTTTCCACACACTGGACACTGGTACTTCTTTTCGCCGGTGTGGTAGCGACGATGCACGGCGAGGTAAGACGCCGAGCTGAACCGCTCTCCGCACTGATTGCACTCGAATAGTTTCTCTCCAGTATGCTTGCTTGAGTGAACGCGGAGTTCTGTGCGCGATGTGCAGCCTTTTAGGCAGACTGGACACACGAACCTGAGAGTAACATCAGACGGAGGTTCTTAAGATCTATTTATCAACTATCAGCTTGCGAAAAGATTAAGTAGAGCGCGGAATGAATAAACCGTATTTTTGTTTCAGTGCAACTAGTTCGCCTAATATTCCAGTCAAATTCACTGCTGCGTTTTCAAAATAATGGTAATGTTAATAAAATAAGGCTGCTATAACGAGCCACGAGCGAAACCTATTTTATGAAAGAATCTCTGAAAATGGATACAGATGCATAAAATTAGAAATACTTTGCCGGATAATCTTTTATTACAGATCACACAACAAACCTAAATGCCTTTCAACGAGGGTGATATAGGTTTTCTCATTTATACAATCCTAACCAATATTATAAATGAGAAAGTAAGTTTGTTTGTTTGTTACGCTTTCATGCCAGAACGGCTGAACGCATATGGATAAAATTTGGCACCATGACTTGGGTAAGGACATAGGCTACTTTCATCCTGCTCCCTAATTACGTAACACACTATCTATCACAATCTGAATCATTTTGAAGCCTATTGCTAATCCATAGCTTCATATGTTCGGAAATTGTGTCGGCTCAACAACGTAAATAACGCAATGAATCTTGTTGGTCTGTCAAAATGAAACCCATTCTTAGTGTTAGTGTGTTAAGTAATTACCCGCAGGATCGCAAACGAAGTCGTGGGCAACAGCTAGTCATATTATAAATTAAAGTCGCGTTTCGTGTCTGTCTGTGTGACCGCGTTGTTTTACTAAACATCTCAACTGATTTGGATGCGGTTTCACCATCAATTTTAGAATTTGTTTCGGAAGGTTTATGTGTATAACACCTGAAATCTCGATGTTTCGTAAAGTCGTAAAAACCGTGCGGAGCATGTCTACACCCTTATCACGAAGTCCGTAGTTTCAGCTGAAGTTACGTACGTTTCCTACTCCGTATCACTTACACGGACATAAGATTAGTTCGATTTCCGATCGAAGAATGAATGCCAATATGATTTGACAGTTGTCCCTACGCCCAAGGTAGTTTTACCTCTCCAAAAAATTTAATTTGACACTTGCTTTGACGGATCAACTACTTTCGGACTAGCCCGTATCTTCGTTGTCGGACTTAGAGAGTAGACCCCCAGGTGCGAGTCGCTAGTCTATAGTAGTACCTCTTGTTCCCAGTATGTGTGAGCATATGGTTGTTCCTAGCGGAGGAGGTGGTGAAGCGCGCGGAGCATATCTTGCAGCAGTAGGGCTTCTCGCCCGTGTGCGTGCGGCGGTGGTAGATCAGGGCGGACTGCTGCGCGAAGCGGCGCTCGCAGAACTGGCACTCGTATGGACGCTCGCCTGGCCACAAAACAGATATTGTAGAAGGCATAAAAAAGCATATTAATTAAATACATGACCAAACACACCACACCACCATCACACCCATTCACCCTACACTCACCACATTAACTCAACATCCCAATTCATGTCCGGTACTGTTTTATTTTTATATCTTTTTTTTTAATTTTATTATTATTTTTAACCGATTTCACAAAAAGGAGGAGGTTCTCAATTCGTCTGTATGTTTTTTTTATTTTTTTATTTGTGTTAGCTCATAACTTTTTTCTGGGTGAACCGATTTGGATGATTCTTTTTTTATTTGATAGGTGGTGCTTCACATGTGGTCCCTTTTACATTTGATCAAGGTCTGACCAGTAGTTTTTGAGTTATCCTTAATACTGCAGATTTTTTCCACTTAGTTTATATGGATGATGTGTTAATAATTTCCTGTCACTGTTATTTACACACCAAGTAGTGGTATACGAATTTGTGTGGGGTAGGTACCGCAACTAAAAAGTGAAAAATAAAAACTTTTTTACAAAAAAACAACCGACTTCCAAAAAAAACACTAAAAGACGTGAAAAATAACTTTAATTTCGAAAGTCGGTGGCCAAACACGAAAATACAAAACCAAAGGCACCGACTTCCGAAATTAAAGTTATTTTTCACGTCTTTTAGTGTTTTTTGTTTATTATTAATTAACTAACTCTAAATTAAAAGCACTTGCATGGAACATCATTCCATTCAATATCTGGAGAGGGGCGTTGGTAGCTACGCTACAGTTTATTCTTTTGCAGCTATCATCGTTTAAATTTTTGTACTTTGTGTTGTGTTATTGTTTCAACATAAACGTGTTCTTTTTTTAAATGTCGTCGCCTCAGATATGCACTCGGCTTGCCATTCCAAAGCTTGCAAAAAGGACGAACTTCCATACAGACTTTAGCCCAATTTACCTATTTTCCATTAGGCCATGAATTTCAAAAATCCTTTCTTAGTGCTTACTTTCATTATGGAACTGTAGTGCAATACTTGCACTTGCAACGGCTGTAAGTTGTCTGTCAATGAATTCTGATATCCAATTATACGTACCAGTATGCACCCTCATGTGCGCGTTCAGCTTGGACACCTCATAGAATCCCTTGTTGCAGACATTGCACACGTGGTTGCGGATGCCGCGGTGCTTCTTCATGTGTTGGCATAGGGTCGAGTGTCGCCTGAACGTCTTGTTGCACTCCGTACACTTCAGCGGCTTCTCCCCAGTGTGCAGGCGGAAGTGAACCTTTTGTGCAAAAGCATAAAGGTGTTTATAGCATGAGTGTAAATTTTAAATAGGACCTACTTCGTCGTTTTGAGAAATACCGGCCGTAAAAAAGTTTACGATAAAAACGAATATTGCGGCCACGATCTGTCATGCCAAATATGACATAAAAACGATTAAATTGTTTTTTTTGGACACGTCTACGCATCAAGTTTTTAACGAAAATACCTCGAAAATATTAGCTTTTAATGTTATTTTTCGTAATTCTATACACAAGGTGACATTAGCAATAAAAACATAAATAACAAATAGGTCGCGATGGGTTTCGATTTCTACGGCATACTGGGCGTGAAGCGCAACTGTAGCCAGTTGGAGGTAAAGCTCGCATACCGACGTCTGGCGCTGAAGTACAACCCCGAGCGGCACGGCGACGACGAGAACATGAAACGCATCTTCTCTCTGATCGCTGAAGCCTACGAGGTACTTGTAGACCACCAACACCGCGCCGTCTACGACCAGTACGGAGAGGAAGGCCTCAAGCGCGGCGTGCCCGGCCCCACGGAGTTCATCCAACCCTTCTGTTATCACGGAGAACCTCTCCAAACCTTCCACGACTTCTTCGGTACCTCCAACCCTTACGCAGACCTATTAGATTACTATGAAAACCCCCCGCCGATGTTCGAGTCTCCGTTAGGCAAAGGGTACAAGGAAAAGGACGCAACTATAGTAAGACCACTCGCACTGTCCTTAGAAGAAGTATACAAAGGGGGACTCAAGAAAATGAAGATCCAGAGACTGGTTTTCACAGATGAGACGTGCACCGAACTAAAGCTTCGAGAGAAAGTTCTATCTATACCAATCAAAGCCGGTATATACCCCAACACTGAAATGAGGTTCAAAGAAGAGGGTGATCAGGGACCGACGAGGATTCCCGCCGACGTTATATTTATTACAGAAGATCGTCCGCACGACACCTTCGTCAGGTCCAGTCTGAGCGACTTGCTTTACATCAAGAATATAACTTTAAAAGAAGCATTGTGCGGGTTCATGGAAACTATCACAACGTTAGATGGCAGAATATTGAGGATCAAAATATCGGACGTTGTGACTCCCACGTACGAGAAAATTATAGAAGATGAAGGGCTTCCATTACCAGCTTGTCCCACTAAAGCAAAAGGCAATCTCATTTTAAGATTTCGCGTCACGTTCCCGGAGTATTTATCGCAGCGCAGTAAAAAAGCGTTCGAGGCAGCATTCAGAGTAAAAGATGAAGAGGAAGAAAAGTTTGAAAAGTTAAAGTGTGGTACTCTATCAGAGGTTTCTATGATATAATTAGCTTAGCTAGTTTCTATACGATTGCTAAAGAAAATGAATACAATTCTGAAAATTCTGGTTGATGAAGTAAATGATCAATATTTTTATTGGATCCATCATTTTTACGTGTTCCAACTCTATACCTCTGACCACAATATATTAATTTTTATTAGAAACAAGCTGACCCGACAGACGTTGTCCTGTCTTAACTATGAATGTCATATGTGGTTTAGTTTTAGTTTTGACTATTGACTAAAACTAAAACTATCGACTCATTTATCAACCGATCCATCTGTGTCAAACGATATTTGCAGCGCGCATTCTGTCAATCGCTGACAGTTATTTCAAACAACTGACAGTTATGTAAAATTAATATTGGCGTTAAGTTTTCTTAAATTTTGTAACGTTCCGATCAACTTCCTTATTTTTTTATTTCATAAGATCCTTCTCCTGACAATAACGAACACAACAAAAAAAAAAAATGTGAAATCGGTCCAGCCGTTCACGCGTGATGGCGTGACCAAGGGAAATGGGGATTCATTTTTATATATATATAGATATATATAGACTAGTTTCTGCTCGCGACTTCGCCCGCGTGAAATTTCTTGTTCCCCCGACCTACCCTGTCGCATCGCATTAACAGCCAGCGCTATCACTTCGTTTTCGCATAGCGTTCTTTCTGGTTTTTTTATATCTGCTCAATTTGTTAGGGTCATAGCGTGATGTTAAATAACCTATAGCCTTCCTCAAGAATTAGGCTATCAAATGCAAACAAAAAAAAACAAATCCGACCGGTACTTTCAGAGATTATCCGCTACGTACAAACTTACAAACTAATTTTACCTCTTTATAATATTAGTATAGAAGATATACCTAATGCTATGACACATTAATGTAGAAACTGCCGCTGTCTAGCGGCGGCGCGGCGGCGGTAAGTTCTAACGTAGTTCCTGCCATGTTTCTCGTCAATATGAGCATCGACACATCTTACCTTCAGATCAGTCGGGTTATAAAAGCTCTTGTTGCAATTCGAGCAGACGTAGGGCCGCTCCCCACGGTGCCGCGCCATGTGCGAGCGCAGAGCATATCCGCTGTAAAAACGCTTGTCGCACACAGAGCATAGGTGTGTTTTCTGCTCGAAGTGCGTCTGTCTGTGTCGGTATAGCAACGTCTTGCTCGGGAACGTTCGCTGGCACACCGAGCATGTTGGCTGCTTAGCTGGACGCTGCTCGTGTGTTCGCATGTGCATCTTCAGCATGCCTGGGCCCTGGAAAAGTACATTGTTGACGGGATTCAAGAAGAAAACTCTCTTACAATACATTAAAAAATTACGCATTTACGAGGCTCTAAAACAGAAAATGAAGATATTATCAAGGATATTAGCTAGGTTTTATTCTGTTTGAGTCAATAAAACACAAAAAGTGCTTATAAATGACATGGTCGTGCGCTTGCAAAGAGGCTGCTATGCATCCTTGACTCGATATTACAATTTTTACTTTCTACAGTTCTCTTGGGTTAACAGATTTTGCGTACCAACGGTCTACGAAGCCAAAACTAAAACCCTTGAATAAATAAAACACATAATAATTTCAAATTCCAATGTTGTCCTCACCTTAAAAGTCCTATCACAGATGGGGCACATGGGTGGCTTCTTACAGTTCGCCTTGATCCAGTTAGTATGTGATCGCATGTGCTGCTTCAGCCAGCGTGCGTGTTTGAACTCCTTGTGGCAGAGGTTGCATACGTGTCTGCCTGGGGACACCGTGGAGGTTGCTTGGAATAGGACCAGTTGGAGGTAGTTCTCCTCGTCAGAGTTAAGACCTTCTTTGTCTTTCAATTGGACGAGGACTGGTTCCAGCTAGAATTAAAATAATGGGATGAAAATTCGTTGTCTGGGTTAATGGTCCACAGAGGTCAATTAAGATCTGACCCTCCTAAATCAGGGCGACGACCTCACCAAGGTTCCGTCAAAAGCGCAAAAAATGTCTGTACACATTTTGTATGATTTTTTTTATACAACAAGCCATGTCTGGGGCATACGCGGCCGTCATGTACCGAACTTATGTGGTTAGAACTTTAAGCTCCAAAAGCTCCTTAATAAAATAACAAATATTACTAAAACTGCACCATTCAACCGTGTACCTTCTCAACATCGAAGTCTTGTTTATCATCAGTATCGGGCGCGACTGTGGGCGTCTGGTCTGGCGTAGCCGCGAAGAACCCATCCAGGATCTGACTCGTGTTGGTAAGGGGGACCTCCATGTACTGCATGTACGGCTCCGTGCAGTTCAGGGTTAGGAGCTTCTCTTTCTGCGCAGAGATGGACAATTACTTGTAATATAAGAAGTACCTAATCCACCGAAGTAACGCACCGGTGAAGTTTTCTTGACCAACTTTAAATAAGAGAAATTCTTAAGCATGTCATGGTAAATCTGGTTTCACACGTCTATTATATTTATTTATAGAAGTTAGGGCCGATACAAGCGTTGCAACGTCGAATAGCAAATACCCGGGACATCACCGAAAAGTTTCTTAAAGCCCGAAGTTTTTGGGATGCAATTGCGGCGTCGCACCGCTTTTTTGTGTGTGGGCAGCGGCTCCTCAGTAGTAATTACTTTTAAGTAAGGTTGTAATCTCCAACTTACTACACTCCGATCCAGGATCACTTTCGTTGTCCACAGTACCGGCGTTAGGGTAGGGCGCGACTGGGCGACCGCTCAGGGTGCCAGAGGTGAAGGTGCGCCGAAAGGGCTGTGACTAGGCGCCCTTCACCTCTGGCACCTGCAGACTACTTTTGTTTTAGTTCATTTGGAGTTATAAAACCAAAAAAATGGATAAACTCTCTCCGCTTGCTCGTGTATCCGACATTCTCTGAATTCTTAAAATTTTCTGCATAAGCTGACAGAGTAACTCCTATTTATTTCTGAATGAACAGGGTTGAACGACCTTGGGCAAGTCGGATATTCAAGAAAACCCAAGCGGAGTGCTGAAATTTTTAGCCCCTCTACTCTCCAAGAGAAGCGAGGGGCGCTGCCGCCGAAATTTCGCTCAGGGCGCCTGTAATGTTAAAACTGGTTGTCCACTTCCTGAAATATTTAATACCAACCAAGCCAGTTCCTTACCTCTTCCCTCTCCCTCTTAAAGGCCTCTTCTGCCATCCGCGAGGCATGCTCTCGCAGCGTGATGTCATTCCTTTCCACCAAGTCCTTGAAGGCATGGCACCGCGAGATCTGGTGCACACACTGGAGACACAGCTGGGGAGGTAGACCATCGCCCACTGCCACCTGCATTACGAGCAGAAACTTTTATAATGAAGCAAATATATGGCATAATTCCTTTGACTTTTGAAATGGGAAGAGAAAAATGTCGTATAAACGTAGCCGGCCGTAGATATGGCAAATCTAGCTAAAAAAAACTAACGCTCTGTGGACCATCGTCTCTGTCTCTGTTATACCTGAGTGAAAGACTTTTTTTAAAAGCTCAATCAGTCATATTTATTTTAACTCTTGGGGCAGTTATGTGACTAGACCGGAATTATCATGTCCAGAGACCAACCACACAGGTCAGCGAGACAGGCACTAGGTTACGGTTAGTCAAGATCAGAATAATGTTTCTCGCTGTTAATTTACGAGTTTACTAATTTACGATGAGATGGACACAACTGTCGCCACGCCAATCTTTATGGGCGCACTTCTTACCTCGCTCGTGTCGACACGGACTAGGTACATACCTACCTATTTATTAGCAGGCTTTTGTCGGGATAAAATATTGGCAAGTTGGTAGCCGACCGCCCAGGGAGCGCCAGGCATGCAATTTTAAGTGGGTATAGCCGTATAGCGATTCGGAGGACTATAATAATTAGTAGATGTTCAGTGTGCTGTAAATATAAATACAAACGGATTCCTACGGGGCCATAAGGGCCTAAACAAATGACATTCGATTCTATTTCTACAATCGCTGTCGCTTTCGCTAATGTTTCCATCATACGAATCAAAAACTAGCGATAACGCTTGTCAAAACTGCCACTTGGCTACGCATCTCTATGGAAGTAATCGTTCGATGCTGTCGATTCTTTTCATAGAATCGAATGATGTTAAAAGTATCTAGCTAATTTCTATTCGTTGACCTATGATCACGTGACGTTTCGATAGCTTAGGTTAACCACATACATTTTTTGGCTTTTCCACTAGCGTCATCGCTTATCGAATGTTACTTTATCTGGGCCCTCTGGTATCACTAATTTATGAAGGGTTCTATAAACTGTAAGTACAGTACGATTCAAACTTAATGGCGGCTATGAAGAGCGCTATTCGCGCGCAGTACCTCACCCTGCACCCCCCTTAACACGTGAATTGAATACTGCGCAGCGACTCGCCTCATGTTCCGAGCCGCCATTAAGTTTGAATCGTACTATACCCACACTACCGACCAACTTACTCAGTGAGGATCATTGCAAAAAAACTGACCTCTTCACTAACGCAGAAAACGATAATTTGAAGCGACCATCCATGAGGATCCAATGTCGAAGCCTGAGCGAATGACTACGAATACCACATCGAAGTAAGTATCAAAAGGGATAGATACCTAATCAGAAATAACAAATAGATATGTAACCTACATAATATTTTTGTAAGGATTAGACATTGGGCGTTTGAGTATAAGATATGGGGTCCAAACCAAAACCCATTTGGAGTGCGCGTCTTTATAAAAAAATGTGTCAATCCGGAGTACCTACCTACTAAGTAGGTACTTTACCTAATTTTTACATTGCAGCACCCACATTAAGGTACATCGACACGACGCGAACGATTTGATCGGCGCGGCGCAGGGATGTGCTGCCTTTTTAACCGACTTCACAAAAAGGAGGAGGTTCTCAATTCGTCTGTATGTTTTTTTTTATGTGTGTTAGCTCATAACTTTTTTCTTTGTGAACCGATTTGGATGATTTATTTCATTTGATAGGTGATGCTTCACATGTGGTCCCATTTAAATTTGATCAAGGTCTGACCTGTAGTTTTTGAGTTATCCCTAATACTGCATATTTTTTCCATTTAGTTTATAAGGATGATGTGTTAATAATTTCCTGTCACTGTAATTTACACACCAAGTAGTGGTAAGTATACGAATTTGTGTGGGGTAGGTACCGCAACTAAAAAGTGAAAAATTAAAACTTTTTTACAGGAACCTTCTCCTTTTTGTGAAGTCGGTTAAAAAAACAACCGACTTCCAAAAAAAAACACTAAAAGACGTGAAAAATAACTTTCATTTCGGAAGTCGGTGGCCAAAAACGAAAATACAAAACCAAAGACACCTACTTCCGAAATGAAAGTTATTTTTCACGTCTTTTAGTGTTTTTTTTTTGGAAGTCGGTTGTTTTTTTGTAAAAAAGTTTTTATTAGTTAGTTGGCTAGTTAGGCTGTTTAGTGATTTCGCTCGCTCGCACGCTCGCCGACGACCTGAGCTTGCCGATTGGCCAGTCAACGGCTAAAGTACGCTTAATTGGCTACGTGTGAGCAAGCGTAAGAACAGAAATGAACTCACCCCAGTAGCTGAGTGATTGACAGCTTGTCCACTGTTCGCGGGATTGAATCCCAACATGACACCTAAGGAACAAACATCCTACAGGTTGTTGTTTTATGTGGCTGGGTGCATGTAATATTTTTGTTTTTTTAACGTAACTACAGCTTAACTTCTTCTTTAGCACTTATCATCAACTTACGGACATTTTCATTGGGTTCTCAAGTGAAGAGGGAGAGCCCTTTGTGTTCAATAGAAAGAGCCGGGGGAAAATTGTAAGCACCGGGACGGCACTGACTAGCCGGCTCGAACGAAAGAGATAGTGTGACCTTCGTTCTCTCTCTCTCCCTTTTGGGAAATCGAAGGAATCGTTTTATTCCAGTCTGGCCGATTTTATTAGCGTTTGTCTTTTCTTTTTTTAGTCGCTCGGTATAATTAACTGTAGGCTACAACTTAATAATGCCAGCAACCAGCAACATAGTGATAAATCTTCTACAACCTGCCACGGCGATGATCCTTTGACGAATTATAATGGATTGACTGTATACTGGAATACCAACCGCGCCGGAGAAAGCGGTGTGAATCTAAACCTAAATTATTATTAATGTGAGCGGTAAAATAAATTTCTTTAAAATCTATCAAATCACCATCGAACGATCTCGTGAAACATATTTTTTATTCTTATTACAATATTGTTACTTTCGCGCATAATATAATATTTCGGTGGAGAAAAAAAGATAAACGATAAAGGACAACATCATTAACATTTCCAGATTCCACACCTATCTCGGTCTTTCAGGTACATTTTGAAGCCTCCGTTTCAATGATCATGCGTGCCAACGCACGCGTTAGAAAGAGAACGAATGACATTTCTCAACAAATTTTCGAGAATTCACACAGCTCCTCAGGAATTCGAAATTGTTCATATCTGATGACTTCTAAACAAAGATGACGCGATGTACAGGACGATTGCTATCAATACATTCATATTGCGTTTGCCATGAGTGTGAAAGAGACAAAAATAGATTCCCAAAATATCTTAACAATTTGTCATCTCACCTGCACTTTCGATATGCCCATCAGCATCGTCGCTGTGAGTTGGTCAAATAGGGGTCGCATGTCCTTTTTTATCTCTAAACAAGCGCGACATATTTTGTCGAAATTCAAAGGTTTATTGAGAGCAGCCATTTTGAGCTGCACTACGAAGATGTTTTTGTCCTTGTTTTACGATAGTGATTTTCACTACACAAACATTGTTTAAAATTAACACCACTTGCTAAGTGCACCTTGGGATATTAATTAATAAAATAGAACGGCGCAGCAATACAAACATCCCTATTTTAACAGTAACAATAAAATTCACCACTAGTCGCTTACAAAATCAAATAAGAAAGAAAGACTGTGACGATGGGTGGGGTGACGAAATTAGAGCGAGCGAATAAGGTGTGCCGATTATGGCAAAAAGTACATGTGAGAAAGAGATAGCTAATGGTTGAATATGTTCGATTAAGTTGGCTATGAATAACTTCTGGTAGTTGATATAGATCTTATTGCTTTACCGTCAAGGATGATATTTGCTTTATCCAAATGTTATTGGATTTTGTAACACTCAACAAGCTAGAAAGGACAGAGAAGTTGATAATAAAAACAACTAACTGCATGTTCGATTCATTATGAAATTGTGCAAAAGCTAAAGACTGGCTTCAGTCTTTTATAAAATCCAGTCCCACCCAATATGTTCCGGTATGTAATGAAATAGCTGCCTATCACGTCAATGTTTTGGATCAACGTTTGTCTCTCTCTCACTAAACAGATTTCGAGGGCACTAGAAAGAGATATTGGTATTACCTACCAATTTTTGTACTGGCTTTCTCGGTTTGTATGAATTCAATTTAAAGTAATTAATTGTTTTCGATTGAACAATGTCTGTAAATGTTTTGAATGCCCGTATAATTTAATTTTATCGTGGAGTGTATTTATTTAGCGTAGCAATACTATGTCAGTTATTACAGGTACTAGTATTTATTCATAACAACATTTAAAACATTAATGTATCGGTATCTCTGTCGCACTTACAAGGAAAGAGTTTTCTTCCGTTTCATATTTCAGCTGTCAAATACCAAAACACTGGATTGGATTCGAAAATGTCAAAACTCAAATGTCATCGCAATTTGTTTCGAATGAGTCGAAAAAGTCGTAGTTTCTATGAAAATAAATAAGCAGTATCGAAACAAAATACACAATAAGTGATTTAGAAATCAATTTGTAAATTTTATGTAAAATGACGGCAATGTCGGGCTCGTCATGGGAAGGTGCGTATTTAACTGTAAATCAACAGTGTGCCGATGCACTTACTCAGATTATTGTGACGTTGCATTGTAAAATTTATCAACACGTAAAATCTTAGTATTGGTAAAGCTTTTCTTAGATTAATATATCAACGGCCGTAGTTTCACACGAAAACCACATCTTATGAAATTCTAAATTAACGTAGAAATAACATTAATTAAGTGGGATGATGAGATTCATGTATAGGTATTAGTTATAAGTTCATATCCTCCGCTAGGAGTAATAGTGTTCTGTGTTCATAACACAAAAAAACTCCAACCGGTTTGTTATTAATCTAATTATTCAAAATATGTATGACATGGAACACTCACAGGAACAACTCACAGGAAACAGGTGGGCAGTCTAACAGCATCTATCAAATAAACATAACTATTTAAACATTTTAGAGTTTCGGAAGCACGCCCGCCTCCTCGAAAATGATATAGATGTGAAACTGGTGGCATTTAGCAAGTTGGGAGTGAGCTCAGCCAACACAGGGCTCAGCTCGGAGAGTGTACCTCTGATCAACAGTGATGACATGTTCGACACCATGTCTATGGAACTGCAACAACTACTTAACAAGGTTAGTTTGTATCCTGTAGAAGTGTATCTTCTTGTATGACACTTCAATAGCTGATTGGAAGTTTGTGAGAAAATTGAAGTGTTTTGGCAAATAGATAAAACTTGTATCCAATAGTTTCATGGTCCAACTGCTGCTACAAAACAATGCACATTGTATTTTATTATCTCTGTTGATTCTTAGTTTTTGTGGGTGTCAAATGCCTGGCTAGTTAATTCCACAAAGTTATCTCTGCTAGACGCGACATATCATGCTTGATTATTTATAATGCAAAGGGTTTATTCTTATTTACATACCGGTCATATTATTATCATTTAATAAAAGCAAAAACCTCTAAATTATTTTATTTTTGTAAAATTCTAGCTGTCCTCAATAAATGACAAAATGGCTGATTTGGCACCAAGCGGCACAGCTACAATGCACACCATCAAGCGGCATAGAGAAATATTAATGGTGAGTTTATATTACATAGTATCCACTATGCATCTCAAAGAGGAAAAACATCTGCCACCGCTGTGGAATGGAGGTGTACATAAACTTACCCAGGGAATAAACAGCAGAATGTACTGCTATGCAAAAGTACTTAGGAAGGCCACCTTGGCGGTTAAATGAACTTACATTTATCCAAAAGTGCATATTGTTAGCCAAATTTGAAGAAATATTGAAATCAGGCTGAGAATCGTCACTTTTTGAACGTCAAAATTATATGAGACAGGACTGACTAGGAAATTGTGAAAGGCGGGCATTTTGGGGGACCCCAAAATGCCCGCCTTTCACCATTTCCTAGTGTTTTTGTTGGGAAACTACAACTGTCTGTTGGGTTAGAACAACTTGATTCAATACAATATTAGTTCTACACTTTTGTATTATCATTACAGGACTACCAGCAAGAGTTCTCAAAGACCTCAGCCCGTGTGAACGCTCGGCGTGAGCGTGAGGAACTGCTGCGTGGAGGCAGTCCGCCGCCCGCCGCCACCATCGGCCTGTCGCGACGAGACCAGTTCACCAAGGAGGCCAACCATTTACACAGGTCTGATAAAACTTCTTTAGCTGAACTTTTGCATTCAGTCTATGATAAACTATGTTACTGGTTCAGGTTCTGCCAGGTATTCGCGTAACACACTAACGGTAGGAATGGATTTCATTTTGACAGTTCAACAACAATCATTGCGTTATTTACGTTGTTGAGCAATTAGCAATATCCTTCAAAATGATTCAGATTGTGATTGATAAGTCTGTAACGCAATTAGAGTGGTGGTTATCTAAATTTCCAAAACTTAAAACATTGTTTCTAAGATTAGAGTATGATAAACGTAAGTAAAATCGCACTTCTGGAATCACCAAAGCCTGTACAGAAATTGTTTTAATTCACGTTTACTCTTTTTGAATTAGAATATTTTTTAGCACATCTCACAGTAGAGTTTCCGTTGACGATGTGAATCTATAGTAATCTTATGGTACTATCTTTATCCTACTAATATTATAAATGTGAAAGTTTGTCAGGATAGATGGATGGATGTTTGTAACTCTTTCACGCAAAAACTACTGAACGGATTTGGATGGAATTTGGAACACAGATAGTTTATAACCTGGATTAACATGTAGGGTACTTTTTATCCCGTTAGTACGTTCCCGTGGGATAATTTTCGACATCCACGCGGGCGAAGCCGCGGGCAAAAGCTAGTCTATTATAATAAAATAGTTAGTCCGTTCGTCGGTATTGGCGCAAAATCGGCTGAACGGATTTGGCTGAAATTTGGCACACAGCTCGTTTATAACCTTGATTAACGCATAGGGTAATTTTAATTTCGGTAGTAAATTCCCGTGGGATATTTTCCAACATCCACGTCGGCGAAGCCGTGGGCAAAAGTTAGTCAGTCATATTTATGTAGAGACAGAAGCATTGTTAAGAATCATTGTTTCTGTCTGTCTTATGAAGATTTGGTTTTTTATTTTCAATCTTATAAAATGTTTCCAGCTCTCACATCCTAGTGGACGAACAAATCAACATAGCGATGGAAGCGCGCGAGCACCTCGCGTCACAACGACAGACATTCAAACGGATGCAGACCACATTCAATAACATCACTAACAGGTGAGCTCTCACTCAAATCTCCACAGCTATTAAGGTGGAGGCCAAAGACAACCGCAATCTATGAGAGTTTTTACGTCGTATTCGGTTCGTACATTATTGCGGACTCATTTTGCATTGAGTGTGGCGGAAACCAATTTATTGTACGAAATGGAATGCAATCTGCAACTCACTAAATACTCGTAACAAGAATAGGGTTTCTTGTCAGTTGTATTTTGCTGTCCCTATAACATTAATATTACTTATAGAAAGTTTTTACTATAAAAACCATCGTATTTTTTCTAGATTCCCAATGCTGAACAGTCTAATCTACCGAATCAACGCTCGCAAACGCCGCGACTCCCTCATCATAGGCTTGGTGGTCGCCGTGTGCACCTTCTTGTTGCTGTTGTACGCATTCCACTGAGTGTTGTCTAGTGAGTGGTCAGTCTTAGAATCAGTGTGTTGGGAAGTGATTGCCAAATAGTGTTGGAAATGTGTTAGTACTTTCAATTTATAAATTATACAAAAAAATAAACATAATTTTATAAGATAGTGGTCTCTGTAATCGATTTAATCTGCACTAAATTATTTCCTGTCTTATTAATATACAACTTACTACCTGCATGATTAAACGACACTTCAGAAAACAAAAAAAAAATGTAAGTAAATTAATAGATATCATCAACAATCATATTGTAAAAGAATATTGTAAGAAATTAATGAGTTTCATGTTTCAATGTGAAATGACAATCTTTTGTCAACGTAATTATATTGGTTACTGTGTAACAAAATGTTGGTGTTTTCAGTTTTGCGTTTTAAAGATCTCGCGCCCTTTACCTCCATCTCTGAATATCTGGCTTATCTACACAACCACATATTCATAGATGATTATTCCCCCGCCCCGCCCCGCTTCGTTGGTCTAGTGGTCGCAAGCGCTACTGCTGAGCATGAGGTCCTGGGTTCGACTCCCGGGTCGGGCAAAGTGTTATTGGGTTTTTCCATCTGGAATTTCTCGGTAGCAGCCCGGAGTCTGGATTTGTGCCCGGTTGATGGCAATAGGCTCGCCCCCTATTACATGGGACTTAAACATAACTGGCGAAATGTGGGTGTACTATAAGTACACCTCTGCCTAACCCTTCTGGGAATACAGGCGTGATGTTATGTGTGATTATTAAATTTTGTTGTTGCTTGCACTACGGCACAAAACGGCGCCGATCGAGACATATTTGATTTTGTCCAGTGCGAAAACTGTGGCCATTAATTCAACATTATGATTCTAGACTCCCTAGAGTAGAAAATTCTGGTAGGATAAAAAAAAAAAAGTTGTTCATTACATTTTGACTGCGTAGGTATTGCACTTTTCTATGAAACAGCAGTTTTTTTTTTTTATTCGGCGAAAAATGTCTATGCTATATGGTCTAGAATCATATATGCTGAATTCATGGCCACAGTTTGCGCACTGGATAAAAAATCTCCTGTATAGTGACTCGGTTCCCTAGTGCGAACGAAGCTTTAAGCTTACGGCTCTGCCCGTTACAATATTTTCATTCCTCTTGTAATGTGAAGTTAGTTGTTACTTATAATATGTTCCAAGATATTAGTAGGTACCAAAATATTGTTGCTTTTATTATTGCATATTATAAAAGTATAGTGAAGTATGACTTTTATTTATAGGTCTAACATGTTATTATAATGTAATATAGATATATGTAAATACTTATCCTATATATGTAATTGCTGTATCAAATAAAAACAAATTATTTTAAATATTTTATTTTATTTTATTTTAAGACTTAAAAAAATATGATTTCTGCACCCAGTCATTCTAAAATGCCTTTGGATTGAAAGTCAATTAAAGTGGTATCTCCAGACTGGATAGGATTCCATTGGATATGGAATGTTGAGTAGAAGAGGCTGACCAATCGCTAACCCCAGGCTGAGGCGAGGTTTACACTGCGACGCACATTTTTAAGAAAAACGTTTTATTATTTCAAATCGAACAGTTTCTTGTTATGTACAGTACAACAAACATTCGTAAATGTACCGTCGGACAAAGTATTTGGTATACAGGCAGCTCACTTTGTCCTCAGTAGTCAATATTGGCAGTGTCATAGATCTATGGGCAGTGTAGTATTGTAGATGAATATTTTTGGGTTTATACCAAATAGCTTGATCGACTGTACGTTATCCAAAATCACTTTGGAAAATCCCAATTTTAAAAATTATAATATTTTTGTTCCTGATGCTGTTTGTTTTTGTTTTGTGGCCTTCTGCTAAGTACCAAAAAATAAAAGTTTTACTGATGATTGGAACAGAAAAGATCTTAATTCTTAATTTTCGATGTTAAACCATTAAGAATTTATATTGTAATATAAAAGATAAAAATTCTCAATTTTTCTTAATTTTCGATTGTAAGCCATGAAGAATTTAATAATTCTAAAACAAACTATTTCTATTCTGAATGATAATTATTACTACTTAATAAAAGACATGTATTAGGTACTTACTTAAAATGGTAATGTATAATATATAGGGTGACTGGTAATTAATGACTGATACTATGTAACATGAGACAAAACGGGGTCAAGCGACTAACAGCTGCAGGCTTAGCATGACGGTGTCTATTTCTCCGAAGAATAGACACGGCTATTTCCATACAAAGTGACATTTCGTTTGTCCATTTTTGACATCGCACCGTAAAAATCCTTCTAAAATCTGTCATTTTGTCTTTCGTTTCTATAGATCGTTGTCTAGGTCCTTTTTAATGTGGACTATTTCAGAAGACAGTTGTCTATGGTAGTGAAGACAATTTGATTTTTAATCGACATACTAGACAGTAGATTTTTTTTTACTCGACGGCCACAAAGTATAAAAACGGAATGGAAAAATGAAATTTTTCACTTTTTGTATGGAAAATGTGAAAAAAAATTACCTACATGTTGAGTTTAAGGGGTTTCAGGCTTTCAGTAAGGGGGTCGAAATTTTAATTATTTTTGCGATAGGACACGCCATTTTCGAGATATAAGCAAAATAAAAGAAAAATGTGAATAAATTACTGAATTTCGTAAAAAGTGCAGTTGACTCTTTCTACTTTACTGCCGTCGTACTGTTTTCACGAAACGTCATTTTTGTCTATTCTTCCGTCGACAAAACGATGCTTGTGCTAAGGCTGCTGGTAGCACGCGCGCGGTCCGAAGGGTTGTTAAATGAATGAAACAAGAATAATGCATGGTAAAAGTGGAATAATTTTGTTTGTAAAAAGAGTTTACTAACTAAATTAAATTACAGCTGATGGTGTATTATTCTTGTTAGGTACTCAATATTCTATTTGGGGTGATTGAGGCAAAGCACTTGGTAAATTAACAAAAAAAAAAAGATTCTTTGAGAAAGTTGTTTGTTGTTGTTGATGAGTACCTACCTACAATCATGTGCTTAAGTATCGGTCCCTAATTACCAGTCACCATAAATAATATATATTAATAATATAACGTAAGTAAATAAACGCCTGATAAAAATTTAATGTAATTTAAGTAAGTTTTGCACATTATCTACTGCAAATTAAAAAAAAGCGTATAAAAATATGCTGGAGATTCCAATGATGGCATTATATTATAATGACAATCATAACAACATAATAATATATAAAATCTATCTAACAACTATCCAACCAAATGGTTGAGATAATACAGTTAGACTGTAACAAATAGGTACCTACCTAGTACCTTTGTACTTAATACTAATATGCCGTATCTGTATTTATTTTTACTGTGTGTACATAAATAATAAAATAATACAAATACTTTCATAAATCCTGGCTAAGGTCCAGCCGGTCTATTCTCTAAAAACCTATAAACCGTGAAAATGTAGGTAAGTGAGCTTGACGTGAACTGTCATCCTACCTGACGCAAGGGAATCTAAGTATTGACAGCTCACTTTAAACTCACTTCATCTGAGTTCATCTACGTTTTCGCGGTGAGATGTTTACAGATTAGCTTACAGGTCTGGTATTATAAGTCTTCGTCTTTTATTTAAGAGTTCACCTCTCTTTTGAGGGCCCACTCTAGTAAGTCGGGTCGAACCTTAAACTCTACACCAACTTTAAGATTCCACTAGACTTCAGGATCACTTCACAATGCAACAACTAGTACAAGTACAAGTCATTAATGTTTCTCAGCCTTTTGTAGGGGTTGCACTTTGTGCGTGCACAGTTAGTTTGTGCGACTTCAGCGAGCCTCGTTGCGCGAACCTTTTGTCGCAGAGATCACAGCTGAAGGGCCGGTCGCCCGTGTGTGTCCGCACATGCTTCTCGAGGTCTCCTTTAGTTGCAAACTTCTTTCCGCAAGTATCCAGCGGACACATTATATTTCTATTATGTGTTTTCTGATGCAAATAATACTTTTTCCATGCATTAAACTTCTTTTCACATACCTGAAAAAAATAATTTCAATGGTAAGTTATAAAATTTATGGTTTATTCAGAAAGTACTGCCATCAAAATGTAACAGTTTTACTAATGTAATAATAACTACACTTACGTCGCATACATAGTGAAAACAATCACCAGTTTCTGTTTTAAATCGTTTTATTTTTACTTTCAAATTCGCCTTTACAGATGTGTCTTTAGTTGAAGAAGTCTGCAATCAATAAAATAGTATTTTGAAAGATAAGAAAGAAAATTAATTTATTTGGGACATGCACAGGAAATCCAAACAAAAAAATATTAATAAAAAAAAAGGAGCACTTCCATTTGCATTTTCTTACTTTCATGTACTTACATACAGTTTGAATTAGAGGCATTATTGGGTTTGGACATTTATTTCGAGAAAATAAGAAATTCTAAAAGTGTCTCAAATAGATGCAATTTAAGTTTAATAAATATGCCACCACATATGACACCATTCTCGAAATATGTTGAAGGTCTAAACACCCAATAAGAGATATCAGGAATTCCGGTAGCACTTACCACAGCTCCAGAAGAATCAAACAAGTCTTTTCTAACCGATATCTTCTTCATTTCTTCAGATTTACTCTGAAATATATAAGAAGTTTAATGGGAGTAAGGTTGACAAAAAATATGAACAGTTGAGATTTTTCAAATTCTATATAGGTCTGGCAAAAAATGCCAACAATGCATGCCACGCATGCAAACAATGCCATTGCATTGCATTTTATGCATAAAATGATTTCATGCAAAAAAACTTTTTGCAATTTGACTATCGCAAACTGACACCGCATATCCATGCCATGTCAGCAAAAGAAATTATGTTAACTCAATATACCTACAATACAAAGTAAAAGTATAAACTTAGACCTAACTTAAAAACACAAACAACATCCATATTGCTTGATTCTGCAGTTGACTGTACCACTCACTCATTAAGTCTTTGCATTAAAAGAATGAAAATCATTTTTTGTTTTTATGTTTTCTTTTCTTCTACTTTTTTTTTTAAGCCGGCTTGCCACATATACCTGTTTAAAAGCCATAATCCTAAAAAGTGTAGGACTAAATTTTTAATCCACTTTTTTGTCACCTAGATTTTTTTAGTAACTATATGAGTACAAAGATATTAAAGATGAAGAACTACACTAGCAGTACTGACTTGTTCAGAGGAATCTGATGTCTTCGTCTTCTCTGATTGACTTTGGTTTTCAGGAGAACTATGAATATTTTCTACTATCTCCAGTTTAACAGTTCTGTCAGAATCTGTGCTGCTTTTCCGTGACATTAAGTTTCCTTCTTTCTGGTTCTGAAAGGATGGTGATTTATATACATTTTAATTATGAAAAATAAGTTTCATAATTTCAGATGATATGGCTAGAAAGGGGGTGACAACCGAGTTGACAATTAATAGTATGAAAGAAAAAGACATGTTTCGCCAACCACAAATAAAATGGAATAAGGATAATGAACTTTTAGCAAACAAGATGGTTATTATTTAAAAAAACATTGAGCAAACAACAAGTCCTCCACAATACTACTAGTAAAACATTAATGTGGGTGGTACTAGGTGATAACAGCCACACGGGGTCGATGGATTGGGCTACACTTGCGGCGGCCAGTCCATGAATGCATTGTTGGCAGTTGTTACAGATCATCAGAAGCCTAAAAGTCTGACAAGCAGTCTTAGTCTTTCTTAGTAGGTGCTATAATGTAGGATTATATTATGTGTGTAAACTAACAACTCTGCTTGGTAAGGATATTCTAACTATTAATTTCATGTACTTTCTGTATGGTAACCTAAAAAATGTTCACAATACCTGATCTGTTTTATGGAACCCTATAGTAAATGTTTCATTATCATCAAATAGGGAATTCAGATGTCTATCATTTGCCGTAGCCAGCACTCGCAACTGCTTCGCGTTTACAACAGTTTCTAAACATTGAAAGCATATTTTCCGGGGCAAGTTATCTTGGCTAGCAACCTGTAAGAATACAATGTATTATTTACACAGAAAGAGATACGCGTTCAAAGGCCGATTTTTAAGCAAAATATATATATACAAAGTACGTACATTGACACCTGTACAGAGGAATATATCATGAATTAGATCTGTTTCTGTAAACATATTGTTCACCCCAGGTTTTTCAAGGCATAGCCTGCATAGATCGTAAAATAAAACGGTTTTCTGCTTTTCCATCTTTATGGGAAATTCCTGATCAAGCAAAATGCACACATTACACTTTGCACTTGTCCTAATTTCGCAATTTTATTAGATATTTCAAAATAAGCATCAAACCAACTCATCAACAATTTTTCGGTTGTTCAAGACTTGTCCTTGGCGTCAAGGAATATATTTACTCTGGTATGTTTAATTGTATGTCCGTTTGTTTCCAATTTCCCTTTTCCCTCCCAAGTCATCCTGAGTCACATTTGTTTGGGAAGCATTTATGCATTATGCATGCACGGTAAAAAGTATTATTAATTTATTAATTCCGAGTATTTCTATGTTATTATTTAATAACCAAGATTTGACGTCTCACTCAATGTGTTTTGATTTGAAGGTTTTGTTTCCTTTTTCGTTTTTTTTGTTGTCAATTTTGACACTGACAGTGTCAAATACTGGAATGCAAGCTTCCTTTCTGCTTATTTAAAATCTGGAACGCGTTCTAATAAAACCGCGCGACCCTCTAGAGCTCCGTTAGGAGTTTATACGTTCTGTGCTTTATAGGACCACCGGGACTTGACGGTATGGGCGACATAATTGCCGGATTTAGCGATATTACTCCCCGTAGACTTTTTAAAAGGTACTGTGTGCCGTAGACAGATTATTCTGGAATACTCTGTCTACGTTACCACCATATATAAATAAAATGTTAAGGGTCCCCGGAGACCAGTCCGATCACTATGTATGGCAAGCCGATCCCTTGGGAGAAGTGAGCCAAATACCTAGGTATGATTCTCGACTACCACCTTACCTTCAGCGAGCACATAAGGATGGCTCGTTCGCACGGCTCATTCGCTCTCGGTAGGCTCCACTTTTTATTGACCACCCGCAGTAGCGGGCGGTCAATAATAAGTGGAGCTTAGTAGATGCGCAATTTGTACTTGAGAAACAATTTACTAATTGTCTCTCAAGTGCAAATTGCGCATTTACACCGCGGTCATCCGTCCCATCATGACCTATGCCTGCGTTGTATTTGCGCACACAATGCCCCGCCATCTCCATAAGATGCTGACCCTTAACAACCGTTTCCTCAGAAAGGCTACGGGAGCCCCCTTGTATGTCCGAAATATGAATCTTCACATACACCTTCGAATTCCCACCATCCAGCAGTTTATGAAACGCCTTTCAAAGAGAGTGGCATTAAACACCCCAATTTCCTAATCAAAGCAGCCGCATGCTACACTCCCCTCCCGCATAATTAAGATTCGCCGCCCGGGGTTATACCTTAGTCACCCCCGATGACGCAACTGCCGTACTCCAGGAGAGTAATAAGGCCACCAGTACTATAAAGAAATACAAAAACAGACCGCTGGCCGTCCTTCCGTCCTGACCACTGCGCCGAGACCTGCCGCCGCGACGCCGCAATCCACGTCCGCCCCGACCCTTGCTCGAGCCAGCCCACACCGCTGAGCCTGTAGCTTTAAATTCGTCCCCTAATAATAATAATTCCGATTTAGCCTGTCCCTTGCTGCCCTCCCCCAGCGATGCTCTAAGCCAAGGTCCGTTCCCTACAGGGGGTGTAGCGTGTAGTCGCTAGTTGGTAAGTTTTTTTTAAGCCCTGTCTGGGGGCCTTAATTTATTAAGGCAACCCCAGGCATGTCCGGTTAAGCAGCCGACAACCTCCTAAGTTGACCTGCAAGAAGCCATTCTCTTTTCGTCTTTTCGTCTCGGACTCTGGAGTCTACGCCGCCGGCTACACCCGCTAAGCCACGTCTACGCGTAGATCGCTACGATCTACGACAGGACTGAAAAACCATGCAGAATATTAATCCAATGTTTTTAATTAGGTACCCGAGCACGGCGAAGCCCAAAAGGAGGGTATTTTTTTTTAACGCGTATGTTTTTAAATGATTTTAACAACTAAAGTATTATTAGATGGGTCTTGACTCTACGAATGATATTAGGATTTGGACCAACGCCTAACGGATTTTAGCTACCAATAAGTTTTTTTTTTGTGACATGTTTATTTCGGCAAAACATTTTAAACATAACTGGCGAAATGTAGGTGTAGGTACCTACTATACGTGCACCTCTGCCCAACCCTTCGGAGAATACAGGCGTGATGTTATGTTATGTTATGCTCATTTCGGTTTTCAAAATGAAGGGCTCAAAGAGACAATTCTGAAAATATCTTATACCTACATTAGAAAATCATATAATATAAAAAAGTCGAGTAAGTAATTAAAGTTTTGAAAACAAAATAAATCATTTAAAAAAAAATCTGCTGCTGTTCGCACTGAATAGGCTGAAACAAGACAAATCCATCAATCCATATGTTGAAAAATCGGCCAAGTGCGTGTCGGGCCACGCACAGTGTAGGGTTCCGTAGTAGCCCGTTATCACAATATAGTACGATTCTGTTGTTCTTTAATCTGAATTAACTTTAATCTAAAAACGTAACCCGTTGGTACAGCGCCATCTAGCGGCAGTATTGTGAAACTTATGATAATTTATTATGTTTTATTTTTGTTTTTTTATTTCATATTTTGTTTTTCAATGCAAGTCTTTACCCGTTATAAACAAACAAGCAACTACTTCATCTTAGTCACTTTAAAGGATTAATGCTAAGGATTTTGATTTTGGTACAAAATTATCCAACACCCAAGTTCATTGACTATTACTGCTAAACTAATAAATTTATTTTAACCGCTATAATTTTCCTTTTTCCTTTAAAGTTCATGAAATGCACATCGTGACTTTTTCCAGATTTTTCAAGTCAGCTGTTTAGCTTTTAGACGGGGGGGGGGGACGCCCTACTGGAATTTTTTTTGCACTTTAAAGTTTAATATTTCGTAAATGGAGCATTAAATCGAAAAATAATTTTAGAAACCCCCAAGTCATTTTAGAAGGCCTATTCAACGATATCCAACACGATAGGATAGACGACGAAAACAATATTCCTCTCCACTTCACATGTAGGGGAGCTACCCAAATTTTTTTTTTTCCAAAAAAATATTTTAGGTACCATTTTGTCGGCGTAATTGATGCACACTCCTACAAAATTACAGCTTTCTAGTACTAACGGTCTCTTAGCAAAACCTCGGACAGACGGACATAACGAAACTATAAGGGTTCCTTGTCAGAACTACGGAACCCTAAAATGATGATCACTAAGAATTTCTCACAACCAAGTGATGGCAATGAATGAATGAATGAACGAAATACCTTCCTACTTATCAAGAAATCATAATTAATAAATGGAGTAAAATTAAAACCTAGCATTCCCTATTTTTTCTGAGCTTTCTATTGCCTCCTGAAAGCCTCCTTGCCTACAGGCGCGATGTTATGTTTTTAATTCCATTGGTCACAGCACAGCAATGCAAGCGCCGCGCCGACACAAACGCAGAGCAGTTATAGAGCTAGGAAGACGGAGGGGCGTTGCAAAAGGAGGCTTATTCAAAGATATCAATCTATCAAGCATTATAATGTAACCTACTTGATTAAATTACTGGCTAGCTAAGTTGTGACATAATTTAATTTTTGTCAGTTTGTCACTTATCTGACGTTGCGTTGCTGATTCGTGGATGGATGTGATGATTTTAGGGAGCTTTTATGGTATTGTGCCATTTTACGAATAAAAATACAGTAAAAATAGTTTACAAAATCATAAAACACCATTTCGAATAACTAACTGTTTTCCGGTCATTCATGATGTGAAGCTACGCTTTCAATTACCTATGTGATCAAAAACTAGGTAAGTAGGCAATTTGCCTCTGTATTACTAATTCCATACATACATAGGACTCACGCCTTCTTCCCATGGGGGTAGGCAGAAATTACAGAACGCCACCTGTTACGATCCTTACTTAATCCTTTTCCCTGGTATAAACACGTACGCCGGTTGCGAGTACTACGCACCTGAACTTTCTGAAGAACATCACCGATAAAGTCATAATCATAATATACAAAAAAAAAAGGTCTTAAACAAACAATTTATAGTGTCCAGTAACCATATCCTACGGCAAAACAAAAAAAAAATGCAAATTTACACACATACATATCTACATAATATACTTTTATTTAACAACGCTGTTCTAACATATATTGAATTTGTATCTTTTGCAATGTAACTTATTAAAGAGGTTTGTATTTTTCCTATCGAACATTATAACCTCTAATATAAATAAACATGGTAACGTAAGAATAGGGGAGGTAAGCCTAAAACGGGTAGCCCGCCTAAAACGGGTATGCATTTTAAATTGCGCGCCTTTAAAGTTAGTGAGAATGTGTGCGTTCAGGGCAGGGCCCCTCCCGCTCGCCAATCACAGGCAGTCGGCGCGCTTCTCTGGCGGACTCGAGTTCACGGTAAGACGAAAACAAAGGTTTTTGCTATTTTCGTTAAAAAAAAAACGAGTTACATAACTTTTGAATACTCGAAAATGGTTTACGATATGTTCTTAGTAGTTTTGTGTTATGATTTTGCAATAAATAGACGTTTTATTTGTGCAATAGGTTGGCGTATATTATTTCGGTTTTAAGGTTATGAGTCGATTGAAAAAAATACATGCTTGTGGGCAAAAAGGGTAGGGGTAAAGCGGCTACCCGCTTTGCCCATACCCGATTTGCCCTGTACAATTTCATTGAGTGCTTATGAGGTCTTTTATTTTTTAGTTAATTTTACTTTTGCAGATGGTTAATAAATATAAAAGAAAGACTGCAAATGCATCGTGGGATGAGAGAGTTATGAAGATTGCGATAGAAGAAGCTCTCAAAACTTCCGTCAATGGTGCAGCCAAAAAATATGGCATCAACCTTTCGACTTAACAGAGACATGTAAAGAAGGGTTGTCCAAAAAAGAAACTAGGAAGATTTACAACAGTTTTTACAGCAGCTCAAGAATCAGAGCTCGTTGAGTACCTATCTATTTCATATGGATAATCTGTTTTTTGGACTGCCGAAAATAGAATTCTTGAAACTAGTATACCAATATGCTGAGAGAAACAATATTACACATCCTTTTAAAAACGGAGCCGCGGGTGATGATTGGTACGCTGGCTTTAAGATGCATTTTTACTGATATAATATGTAGAATTTGTGAAGTTAGGGTCGATAGAGTTAGGCCGTGTAGATTCAGAAGCTTGGCTCTACATGAGATCTGATATCTTTTTCACAGGGCAAACCTTATGTGGTCGTCTTGGCAACATTTTATATGAAATGTTTTTGGTGGGATAAGATTGTTATGAAACAGTTCTAGTCATTGATTGACGTTGGTCTCACTAATTTAGTCCCTACCCGCTTTGCCCAAAAGCCCTACCTGCTTTAGGCCCCCCCTACGGGCAAAACGGGTAATTGGAATGGTAAAGCTTTTTGTATTTTTTTTGTTCTTAATGTAGAAAATTATTACATTTGTCATTTATTTTATAGTCCTTAATAACTAAACATTTCAAAATGTTCAAATAAAAGTTCAATTTACATGTATTATTTGTTTTTTTTTATCATCAACCTTAGCTTACCCGTTTTAGGCTGGTCTCCCCTATTAAATTTTAGAAATGATGGTCTGCAACTGTCTGTTACTTTTATACCAGTTAAGGCTCGTATACATTTCTTCTGGGCCTTAAATACCGCTTCTTTATTAGTAGAATTACCCCAAAAAATAACATAATACTTTAGAATAGGTGCAACATAGCTATTGTAGGTTGTAAGGACTGTAGAAACACTAAATGTTCTGACTGATGTTTGTTTTGTGACTGTTGTCACTAAATGTCCTCCTAGGGCGTGTCGTTTATTATTATTACTTAATCCGATAAATCATAAACAGAACCCTGAACCTCATGCTCAACTGTATCGTAGCGCTTGCGACCAATAAATAAACGAGGCAGTCAATTCCAATAAAATAATAAATATTACGAATAATCAAGAATCCGATAAAGGATTGCTTTTAACTGATATTATAATATAATGTATGTATTTGCAAAACAATTTTCTAGTCCTATATAAGGCAAGGAAAGCTAAGCTAAGTACCTACATAAATAGTTTATGAACAAATTGACTGAGCATGAATGCAAGAGTAGGTATTCGTAGTTACATTCATACCTACCTACTTACTTCTGCAGCGCGCTTCGTTTTTAGTAAAATCAGTATGTAATTATTTCTATCTGTAGACGGTCAGATTAAATTTGCTAGTGAAACTCTACAAACGTGATGGCCATCGATATCTAAAAACGATAAAATAAAAATTATTTGATGTTTTTCTTGGGGCGGTCAACGACCGCTGGCTGTGTTGTTACTTGAACTATGTGAGTTGAGAAAATCCGTTTCATTTTGTTTTATCGTGCTCAGATACTGACTGTTGACTTGAAAGCATGGCAGTTGAGTCTATGCCATGCTCACTTAAATGTGTCACAGTTGGTGGCGCGTGTGTTGGATCATTCGGTTCCCTACAAAATGGTTGAGCTAGATGGTGCTGATCCCCGCGTCATGTTCGTGAACGGGCGCCGTCATTTGGGACTGGTCATCTCTTAACTGCCACGGCTTGTTTTTTATTATTAAGAATAATAAAAAACAAGCCGTGGCAGTTATTTTGATTTCTTTTTTAATATACATTTTTTTTTTTTTTACATTGTTCTCACATATAGAAGCAACAAGAATAATGTACCAAGGATTTTGTAATATCTTGATTTAAAAAGAGTGTCCTTGGAGTTTCTTGCCCGTTCTTCTCCATAGAGATCTACGTTTTGGAATGGGCAACTAGCATCAACTTTCTGACTAACTGACCGACTCTTTGACAGTTCAAAAGTGCCTGTAAATGGTTTAATTTAAATAAATGGTTTGATTTTGAGTTTTAGTTTGAGTTTGATATCGATACCAATCACGTCTGAGAAGTATAAACAAAGAAACAACAGATTTTTTATACTGATATTTCAAGTGACTGCATTAATTGCGGTAGATTACTGCACAAAAAAATATCATCAAATTATATTTTCTTTTATCATTTTTGATATCGATACCGATCACATCTGCAGGGTTGCACTAGCTAATTTAATTTGACCCTGTACAGGGACAAATTAAATTAGCTGAACTGCTGCTATTAATTAAACTCTGAAATTAATTCGTATTATATCTGTATAGGTATATTTTAACCGACTTCACAAAAAGGAGGAGGTTCTCAATTCGTCTGTATGTTTTTTTTTTTTTGTGTGTATTAGCTCATAACTTTTTTCTGGGTGATCCGATTTGGATGATTCTTTTTTTATTTGATAGGTGGTGCTTCACATGTGGTCCCGTTTAAATTTGATCAAGGTCTGACCAGCAGTTTTTGAGTTATCCTTAATACTGCATATTTTTCCACTTAGTTTATATGGATGATGTGTTAATAATTTCCTGTCACTGTTATTTACACACCAAGTAGTGGTATACGAATTTGTGTGGGGTAGGTACCGCAACTAAAAAGTGAAAAATAAAAACTTGTTTCCAAAAAAACAACCGACTTCCAAAAAAAAACACTAAAAGACGTGAAAAATAACTTTAATTTCGGAAGTCGGTGGCCAAAAGAGAAAATACAAAACCAAAGACACCGACTTCCGAAGTTAAAGTTATTTTTCACGTCTTTTAGTGTTTTTATTGGAAGTCGGTTGTTTTTTTGGAAAAAAGTTTTTAGACAATTACATTTCGCCTCACACAGTATCTTTCTCCTAGTACCTCTCAGCTAGCATTTTGTTAAGCCTTTCTTAACACCTAAGTGCAACTGAGTCACTGTTGAAGTAGTAGTTGCTATAACACCGTTATACCGCGCATCAATTTCTATTGGCGCCTCAGTCAGGAAATGTTTTGATCCGGTATCCTTGGCAACGAATAGGAAAATTCAAAGCTTTCCGATCGATTTTCAGAGGAATTGTAAACAGTTCAACTTTAAATTCGTTTAATTTACTAACAACTAGGTCAGATTGTCTAGACGGAAACAAGAAAGCATTCAAAATGTCTTTAGGTAAGTGATATTTCTTCTCATTACTTACTTACCTACTCATTACCTACCTATTGCAACAATTTGTAGTAGATAGTTTGTATTTGGTTTTTTATCAAATGCTTATTATAAGCCCCTGACCCTGTAAGGTACATATATTTTTATATATTTATTTTATTTTTATTTTAGATGGGTTTGCTCTTGACTCTAGTCTAGGACAGAGATGACAGGGACAAACTCGACGATGGAGTCAGCTTACCCAGAAGAAGCCTGTTCACTCTCACTTTGAAGAGAGAGAACATCTATACAGCACATCTATCATGCATCTATCTATCTTTGAGATATTGTTTAGGTAGGCCCGTATTTGACCACTATCAAAGCTGGCGTTTTTTTAATCATAACAAGGTTACAACTTGGTTGAATGTTGATGACGACTTGCACTCTATACAGTAAGATGAACACTTTTATTTATACTGGCTGCTTAATTCCGGCTGCCGACTACCGTCCACTTACGGGCTAAACAACAGCGCAATGACCTGCGAGAATAAAATAAATGTAGGACTAGCAGTTGACCGCAGTTTCAGTCATATTATGATCGTATCCTAGAGGAATTTTCATGTACGCAGATAAGACGTGTTTTATGAATGTGGGTAAGGTTTGTTTAAATAAGTTTATCAACAACACTCAACGCACATTAACACCCTCTAGACTTCAAGGTTGATTATAATAATAAATCATCAATATCGTCAAAGCCTCCGATAAGATAAATAAGCCAATCTAATTAATTAATAATATTTTTAGGTAATTTTCCATCTAAACTCGAGGATCGCGTTAATTTAATATTTTGACATCGTGAGTCCTAAACTTCTTTGTTGTTGCAAGATCCGTAGTAAAAAGACATGAAATATGTTTTTTACAAGCTGAAAAATAGTTTCATCAGTATCAACAGGCGCCATACATTTGCTATACTTAGGTACGCTGAAGGTAAGAAGAATTTCATATACTAGACGTACTCAGGCGATTTTAGAAAGTTTTACTTCATCATTCGTGCATTATAGCGTTATTCTATCTCCAAGTAAATTAATTAACTAATAAAAATACACTAGATTTTTTTTGCGTCACTAATGGAATACAATTTGGTATTTTTATGGTATACTTAATTCTCTACAATAAATCGGAATTACAACAGCTAGACAAGATCTACGAGTAACATTTATAATTTGTTTGAATTCGGCCCTTTTGCTACGAGGCGTCCCTATAGGCCCTATATTATAGGGAGTAGCGGGGAAGCGTAGCACCGTAGCAGTAGATTGTAAAACGCGCAGCGCGCCGCCCGCGTAGCTCGCTACGAAGCTCTGCGACTACGAATTTATTTTTGCGTACTAGAGTGGTGTATTCAGTAAGTAAGTGAATGTTAAGTTTTAATTGTATTTTCCAATGCAGAGTAGTTATTGTGAATGGTTGTTAGAAATTTACATAATTTACAATTTAGATAAGTTTTAAAATAAGTTGTGATATGACACATGTTTGTAATTTTTCAATTTTCCTAGTAGCGTTGCGTCTGGCTTTATTTGTTCAGGGCGGCTAAAGAGAAAAGTAGTTTCAATTACTTATAATATACATTATTATGTGTGATAAACATTCTAGCTATTTTTTGTCTCCCTCAAAACATCTAAATTTTTAGCTCTAACGAATAACAGATGATTCAATCACCTCATTTATCTTTACTTTTCAATTGCTGGCAATTATTATAAATTGATATGGTAAACTGAAATAATTACGAAAAAGCCATTTCTTTGTAAAACTAGTAGACCCAAGATTTCCGCGAAGCGTTGTTGTTTTCACGAAGTATATTTGAGTTGCGTGTCGATATAATGCCTACTTCCTCCAAAGTACATTAATCGCTGTTCGCAGTTACCTATATTATACTTTCGCATTATTATAAGAGTTTTGGTTAGGTATGCGAGCCCATTTCCACAAACATTACGGTAGTTGCTATTTGCGTGTTTTCCAAAGTAAAACTTTTGACAGTGAAATTTGAGTATAAGTAATATTAAAATTTCACTGTCCAAAGTTTTACTACGGGAGACAAAAATTGGCTCATGCCTAAATAATAATAGCCACACAGGTCGATTGCAGGTTAAGCTACGCTTGCCGCGGACGGTTCGTGGATGGGTTCCATCCATTACATATCGAGAACCCTCCGTGCCTCGGAAAGCACGTAAAGCCGTTGGTCGCGGCTGTCATTCGTAGATCTTTGATAGTCGTTACGGTTGGTCAAAAGCCCAAAAATCTGACAACCAGTCTTACCGAAGGCTATCGTGTACCCCGTAACTGGGTTGTGGAGGTCAGCAGATAGGCAGTCGCTCCATGTAAAATTCTGGTTTTTAGCTGCATCCGGTCAGCCTGGAAGCCGACCCCAACATAGAAGGTAAAAGGCTTGAAGTCTATCTACTCTTTCAATTGAAAATTGCTTACTACGGGAGAAAAAATAAAATAATAATTTCAAAAAAGATTTACCAAAACTTCCCTTTGAGCGGGGATCATACCGGTCGAAGTTTCTGTCCATATTGAACGTAGTTGTCTGTTCCTAAACTAGGATTGTTGTATTCGCTTTAAATACCAAAGGGTTCGTATCTACACTCAAATAGCATCGTTTTTAGGGTTCTGTAGTCAACAAGGGGTTTCGCCATATCCGTCTGTCCATCTGACCGCAGCTTAGCTCAGAGACTCTTAGTACTAGAAAGCTGTACATTGGCATGGATATACATATTAGTCGTGCAAATAATATATTTAGGGTACTACTACCTCCTCTACACGTAAATTCGGGTTTTTTTTTTCTCGTCTACAGCTTGGTGTGGAGTGTCCTTGGATAGGCCTTTCAAAAATATTACGGGTTTGTGCAAACAATTTTTCAATTAAGGGATTCGTTTGTGAAATATTAAGCTTTAAAGTGCAAATTTCTGTTAGAGTCAAGTGTCCCCCCCCCCCTGCCAGTTAAATGGTTGTTTTTGGATATATAAAAAAAATTACGGTAGTAATACATAAATAACTAAGTTAAAAGGAAAAATATCACAGCTAAGAGGCTTTACAAGTTAACGAGTAATAGTCGACCAACTTACTTTTGCATTGGAACGTATGGAAGAACATGTTTTTCAACTACAATGTTAAGTTTGTTCTTGGGATAAATTCATCCCGACTACGGAACCCTCCGATGTGCGTGATCCGACACGTAGTTGGGCGGTTTTTTTCATCTTGAGATTTGATTTGAATATAGCATTCGTTCGCTAGATATTCATGCCATTTCATAAATTTGTTTTCTATAACAATGACCGACGAACGTATCTATATTTATTCAAGGTTAAAAACGATAATAAAATAAAATACTACATTAGGAGGTACAGGAATTTATATACTGTAAAATGCAGACCGATATCCATGAAGCGGTATGGTTCCTTTGTGGTTGATAGGTAGCCTACCCTGTAGCCAGTAGCCCAGCGTCTAAAGAGAGCCGTTTGGATTTACCACCATGGTCGGTAGTTGATTGTTTTTAGCGTTTGCAGGTAACTAAATCGTCAGCCTACACGGATAGGGTGTCATTATAGTAACACGATATGATTCGTATGTGGGTCGTCGTGTTAACTACCCGATGGACTAAATTGACAAGACAAACATTATTTATTCACATCGCCCTACATTTCACGAGGCTTTACGTGTATTTCATAGTATCGGTAATGTAATAAGTTGTTGCAGGATTCAGTTACATTAATAGTTCCGCCTAATTGCAATGTGGCGCTTTTGTCGATTAGTGATAAGTAGTAAAGATAATGTTAAATTGTTAATTCCAAGAATAGGTTGATATAATCTATTAACTATTCCATGGAAGCAATACATGTTTTGAATCATACTTTCGTGGGATCTTGTAAAAAGTTACGGGACTTTATTCTGCGACTGACAGAGTGTAGCTGAATCAACATAATTACAGCGCATCCAATTACATTTTAGTTTCCAACATATTTTCAATTCCCTAAGTAAAAAATATATATTAAACTTGGGTAATGAAATATCTGTTGTTCATCGTTTATCCTTGTTACAGGGTAGATAATGAGCGAGCGAGGCGCTCGACGCGGCGCAGGCGCACCCTTCTACGCGCCACTGCGGCGCAAAACCTCTGCAGAGATTATCAGCGAAGCACGTGCTGCCATATACGGAGGTAAAAGAAATAAATACTTAACAAAGATATATAGAATACTCTTTATTAATTACACCATAAAAATTACAGATAATTTTTTTATGTAGAAATGCAACAACATTGAACATTTCTTCCTTCATAAGAAGTTTTCATAAGATAGCTACTTACCTCTTCCATGCACCTTAACACTTTAACTTAGCAGCCAATGTTTGAAAGATAACACCATTCAGCGACGCAGCCACCTTTAAGGCAGCCGTGATGCATGATCTGCAAACAAATAAAATTCACTGACCTGCACTCTAATTAAGTAACACACTCAATCTGAATCATTTTTAAGCCTATTGCTAATCCATTACTTCATATGTTCGAAAAATTTGTCTGCTCAACAGCGTAAATGACGCAATGAATGTTGTTGAACTGTCAAAATGAAACCCATTCCTACTGTTAGTGTGATACGCAATTACCCCGCTGACGGCCAGTTCCCGTAGTTAAAAAGGTTCTAAATCTAGTAGCAATCACACATCAGCCACATTCAATAATCAATGTCATAAACTTATCAGAGAAGATATTTTTGACAAGTTGAGACTGAGATAAAAATGCGAACGTTACCTATTCAAAATACGGGGCAATCCTCTGGTCTCTTAAGGCGCAGATATACGACATTAATTTAATGATTTCAAATTGAACATCACGTCTAGACGAATAGTCTTATTTGTTTGAAAAAATATATGATAAACTAGACTATCTTCTTCGTAATTTGATATGTGAATATTTGAAATTATATTTTTATAACATAATGTAATTAATTTGTAAAGTAATGTCTAACGCGAACACAAAAACGATAATCACGCAAAAACTATCAGGCGTATTTTCATGAAATCTGCACCATGTAAAAGACAATTTAATTACCCAAATTTTTGTATACGGCTTTTATTTGTATCGTGTTTGATAAATCAAGGGGGGTTGTTTTTGCGAAAAAACTTGATGCGCGTTGAAGCGGGGCTCTTACGGGTGACGGGCGGCAGTGCATCGCTGACCAATATCCGGGTAGATGCTAACGCTCTGTGCAATTTGATTCGCTTAAAAGTTTCGCATGCTCCTCCCACTCGCTCAAGGTCGCTGGCACTTATTGTCGCCTTAATATGCTTTGTTGGGGCAAGTTTTCTCCAGTACCGTACCACGAAACGCTGGAAGCGGTAGGTATAACATGCTTTTACTGCCAAATATGTTATGTTTCGGTCTACTGCTAAGCGCAAAATTTGCTGCAATGATAATAAACGTGACGTGCATGTTGTGCGCTTTTATTTAAGACATCGGCTCACAAAGGGTTTTAAAAAACGAACGATTATAAACTTTTTCCTGAGCTGCCCTGTTATGTTTTTACTCCTCTGTGAAGAACTGTGAAAAGTATCAAATTCTTATTCTCCTTCAAATGATCTATTTTAGAGAACTTTTAATAAAGATAAAGTGATAACTAGTAACCATCCAACAAAGTCGTTTAATCGATGCAGTATCATAGAATTCACCGAATCGTTATCGTTTTTCGCACATCGATTGTGATGGTTGGGTTAATTGGGCGCGACAACCACCGGTGCCCTCACCTTGTCGATCACAAGGTGAGCTAATGTTGAACAGTCACGATACGTTTACAGCTTTTCGAAAATACCGTTTCGCATCGCCACGTTTGACGTCACAATAAATCAGATTACCTTTTCTGCTTTCACGTTTACATCGTCGGCAATACTGTGGATTTCCGCCATTTTCTTTTACGACATTGAAACTTGTATTTATAGGTCATAGTTTGTTTTGTGTGTTTACCTTTTACTTGTTCTAAGGCACATTTTTTTCTGATTTGTATTTATTACTTTATCCCCTAAGTTGAGATAGGTAGTTATTTGTTAAGCCTTTTATGCACAGAATAGTACAGAGGGCGGACTTAACTGTCTTAAGCAATTATAAATATCCAGAGTATCCACAAACAACACATACCTATTTGAGCAGTATTCGCTCTCTAAATCTATCACCTTCTAGACATTTCGGAATGTTTTAAACTTATTACATTTTCTATCAGCAGGCGTAGCACAAGCACCGTCTTGTCGATGGATGGTCTTCACTACCTTAGACAACTGCCTTCTGAAATAGTCTACATTAAAAAGGACCTAGACAACGATCGGCAGAAACGAAAGACAAAATGACAGATTTTAGAAGGATTTTTACGGTGCGATGTCAAAAATAGAGAAACGAAATGTCACTTTGTATGGGAATAGCCGTCTCTATTCTTCGAAGAGATAGATAGCGTCATGGTAAGCCCGCAGGTCCGAAAAATAACAAAAACTAGAAAAAAAAAAACTTTTAGCGTAGGTACCTATCTAGAGCGATGCCTTCACCGCAATGTTCATAAGTTTACAGTGTGTTCGTCGTTTTTCATTGGCTGGCGTCTTGTTTTCGTTTTGTTTCACAAACCGATACAGCTATACCCATAGGTTTACAGTTGGAGCTTTCTTTGTGTTGTTTCTTGAGGTGGTTGATCGGCGAGGTCACGCGGTCATTCTGGCTTGTTATTCTGTTACCGGCTCCGTTGCCACGGTGAACTCCTTCGCACGCCATTCTTACATTAATACTTCACATATCGGTGGAGATTTTAAATCAAACGCTTTAATATAGTACTACTCAAGCAGAAGGTCATTGTCGTAGTATGTTGAAGGCTAGTATTTTAATATTTTCTTAATCACTTGATTGAGAGGTACTTAATTAAGAATGTATTTTGTTGTACTAAGCGAGGAGAATGTAGTAGAAAGTAAAGCAAAAGGCTATAATAATTTTGTAAAGATGACAAACATTTGTCATGAAACAAACAAAAATGTTAAACGTTTTTAGGGATATTAATGGTTATGCTATAGAACAGTAAAAAGCTCTTTTGAGGTAGGTCGGGTAAAAACAGATTGGATTCTTGTAAACTTGTTTTTAACTTGTTTTTAAATTGCGTGAAAGCGATCGCCCGTTTCATTATGTTAATGGCGTGAACGACGATCGTCAACAATTGTATACGCCCAAAAGCATTTACAGGATCTTTTCTATAGAATGTTAGATATAGGTGAGACAGAGTGAAATTATAATTGTTCCTAGTGTAGAAATACTGAAGCATTTCCCGTAGGTCACTCGCTGGAACTGTGCACTGTGCCTAGGTATAACTTTACTCATTTTAAGGTTATTGGAAAAACTACAGATTATAACCATAATTACCTATGGTGTAATGAGAGGTTTGTTTACGTAAAAATATCAAATTGTATCATTTAACTGAAATTAAATGAATCTTTATGGAAGTTAAAACTTCCTTAGGCGCGTTGAGCACTTTTTGGATGAACAAAAATCATGGAACTCACGTCATCGTCATCGAACGCTTTCCATGAGCTATATTTATACTGTGTATATATGTGTACTTTTTGGGTGAATAAAAAGCGTGAAACTCGTGTCATCGTCACCGCACGCTTCGACGATACAATTCACAAGTTTCTTAGTTTTCACTTCTATCGGCAGTCCTCAAAGACTGCCCGCATTTTTTTTTAATCGGTGGCTTTGTCTTTTAAGTTTTTACGGGCAGGTAGGTAAAGCATTTTCTATGCATACCTATTAGCTTTATCTCTCCTTCCAGTCTAACTTATTATATGTATAATTTGATTGATTTCTCGATCACCAAGCTACCTTGATGACAGCTGTGGTATCGGTATATACAGCTGTCATGTACCTCGAGTACAGCCGCAAGAGTCGACCGAAGGTTAAGTTACGCTTGCCGAGGTCGGCCCGTTGATTGGTGACCATTCATTACATATCAAGACTTCTCCGTGCCTCGGAAAACACGTTAAGCCGCTGGTTTCGGCTGTCATTTGTAATCTTTGACAGTAGTTACGGGTAGTCAGCAGCCCGAAAGTCTGCCAACAGTTTTACCAAGGGGTATCGTATTGCCCAGTAACTGAGTTGTAGAGGTCAGATATAATAATAATAATAATGATAATTATAAAAATTATAGGCCGATCACGTGTTTACCGACGGTCTATAAAGTTCTTACATCCATTTTGAGAGCTAAAATTAACGAACATATAGACACCAACTCAATCATGTCTCCTTCTCAAAATGGATGTAGGAACTGGTCCCGTGGTACTAAGGAGCTACTCCTCATTGATATGGCCATTAGCCAACAGGTTCGTCGTTCCCGAAAGGATCTGTCGACATGTTGGATAGATTACAAGAAGGCTTATGACTCGGTGCCACATACATGGCTTATGAGGTTGCTGGAGTTGTATAAAGTAGATGCAACTCTGCGCACCTTCCTAAGGTCATGTATGGGGCAATGGAGAACGGTCCTTCACTATCCAGGGTGTCGAAATGTCCAGAGGAATAACGAACCGATAAGGATCGAGTGAGGCATATTTCAGGGTGATAGTCTGAGTCCGCTTTGGTTGTGCTTAGCCTTGAATCCTCTAAGCACACTGTTGGAGGATTCAGGTCTAGGCTATCGGCTGAGGAGAGGTGGTCAGGTTATATCTCACCTCCTCTACATGGATAACCTAAAACTCTTTGCCCCCAACAATTTGCAACTGATGGAGCTACTGAAAGTAACTGAAACTTTCAGTAACGCCATCAGGATGGAATTTGGTGTGGACAAATGGGCGGTCATGCATGTAAAGCGAGGCGAGATTGTGGAATCCGTCGGAACCCAAATCTCGGATTCTATAAACCTTAGAGCCCTCTCCGCATCCGAAACCTATAAGTATTTGGGTATGTCGGAAGCGTTGGGCATCAATGGTACTGACATGAAGCAGTCGTTAAAGGAACGCTTCTTTGGCCGCCTGAAAAAAGTATTTAACAGTCTTTTATCAGGCGGAAACAAGGTGCGCGCCTTTAACGGTTGGGTCGCGCCGGTTTTGATGTACTCTTTCGGCATACTCAAATGGACTCAGACCGAACTCGACGTTCTGGATAGGAAGGTCCGTACACTGCTAACTGCAAATCGAATGCATCACCCACGATCATCGGTAATGAGGCTGTATATCCCGCGAAAGTGTGGAGGTCGAGGCTTTTTAAATGCTAAGACCCTACACAATCGCGAGATATGCAGTCTCAGGGAATATTTCTTAGAAGCCGACGTGGATATGCATCGAGATGTGTTCATAGTGGACAAGGGCCTCACCCCGCTCTCCTTGGCTAAAGAGAACTGGCGCAAACCAGTAGTTCTTGACACTAATGATCGCATGGAAGTATGGCAGAGTAAGGAGCTTCAAGGACACTTTTTTCGGGTCATACATGGACCTGATGTAGACCAACTAGCGTCCGTAGCCTGGCTGCGTTTCGGTGACCTCTTTGGAGAAACCGATGGTGTTGTCTGTGCAATTATGGACGAAGTTATGATGACAAACAACTATCGGAGATTTATTGTGAAAGACGGCACGGTTGACATCTGTCGGGCATGCCACCGTCCGGGTGAATCAATCAGACATATTATCTCCGGATGTTCTCGTCTAGCTAACGAAGAGTACTTGCATAGACACAACCTTGTAGCCAGGATTATCCATCAGCAATTTGCTCTGAAATACAGCCTTGTAGAATCGGAAGTGCCGTACTACAGGTATGTGCCCGACCCAGTTCTCGAAAAAGGACATATCACATTGTAGTGGGATCGATCCATCATCACTGACAGGACTATTGCTGCCAATAAGCCTGATATAGTGGTGGTGGATCGATTAGAGCGGCGCGCAATGATTGTTGACATAACGGTCCCGCATGACGGGAACCTCGTGAAAGCCGAGAAAGATAAACAAATCAAGTATCTTGACTTGGCTCGCGAGGTTGTCGACATATGGGATGTGGAATCAGCGATCATTGTGCCGAAAGTCGTGACAGCCAATGGCTTAATAGCCAAGAGCCTCGACCAACACCGGAGGAGGCTCTCGTTGGGCAGTTGGATCAAGGGCTTTATTCAGAAAGCGGTACTTCTAGGCACGGCTCGCATTGTTAGGAGGTTCCTCTCTCTGGAGCCCTGACCGCCTATAGCTTGGACCCTGTTCCCGATACCGGTGGGCTACTATTTTTTTATATTTTAAATGTTTTTATATTTTTTATATTCTAATATTTAAAAATGTAATTTATATGTATATAATGGAATAAAGGAAATAATAATAATAATTTATCATTTATTCTCTCTTCACAAAGCTGACTTAAACATAATGTGTTCAAAAAAATTACATATATATGTCTCAGCTGTATTCCACCTTTGTGAGAGACTGGTGCCTGATATAGTTTTTTGGAAAAAAACCTGTTACGGGTCACCAGGCCCCTTCCACGGCTAGAATTAGCTTTAACAGAGATACCGTGCAAGAGTCGCAGTTAAACAATATGCATAACAAAAATAAAAACTAAGTAGTACCTAGTTAAACAATATGCTTAACACAAATAAAATAAGAACTAATAACAATAAAAAATACCTACCTATAATTCTGCAGACGTTATTGAGTATAATGTTCTGAGACGATGTTTGAGTGAGTGTTTATCTTGTGTGAAGTATTAGACTAGTAGGAGATGTATGTGAGTAATTCAGATTAGCAGTGTGTGAGCGAAGGTGACAGATGTAGGCAGTCACTCCTTGCAAAATGCTGGTATTCGGCTGCATCCGGTTAGTCTGGAAACCGACTCCAACATAGTTGTGATATGGCAGGGAGATGATGAGCTGTAGCGGAGAATAATCGAGTAACGTTTGATTTGATGGTGCAGAGATGAGCGGCACATCAAGCGGCGGCGGTGCGGGCGGTGGCCTGCGCCCGCTGCGCACGCGCCGCCCCTACACGCCGCGCGAGCCGCAACGATCGCTGTTCGACGCTAACAAGAAGGAACCCAGACCACCCAGCTGTTATGAGTATGTTCACTTGTCTATTGTTCTAGTTTTTACTTAGGTTAGGACTAGACAAACGTATCTAAGAAGATAATTGATTACGTTTACGCACGATGCGTTTAAAGCTTTTTATAGACACTTTTCAACGCTGTTAACGCTTTTGTTGGTATATGAAAGCATAAGTATGTTCTACTTGTATAAAAAACGATGGGTGCCATGGCTCGAGATGCACTGCGCATGCATGAATTTATTAATCATGAACGTCTTTATGACGTAAACTTCGTGGTCATTAACGATGACAAAGACTTGTTACTCTTTTAAATGTTGTTTTGCGCACCATGCCTGATGATCACAGCTCCGCGTTCCCTCCTAGCCTCAAGTTCCTGAGTCTGTCGGAGAGCAGCGAGGACACACTGTCGACGCTGGACGCGCGCATCGCTCATCTAGATGAGGAGACGCTCAACGAGATGCTCGCTGATTCACATCACACACGGAAAAAGCCTGCGGTAATTAATTTCGTTAAAATTATATTGTGATTATTAACTCTGTATTATTCCTTAGATCTTGATTTTGACCTCTTGATGGAAAACAATGACTGAGGCCTCCTATGGCATAAGATAAGATGATGCGTATCTATTCATTGACATTTTATTTACTAAGCTAAATCAAAATAATACATTAAACGACTTTTCAGTTTGAGTATTTTTATTTATGGTATTGTTTACGTGGATGATTCACAATCGCTCTACCAGACCAACTTCCTTCAAATATCTAATTCGCCGCGTGTATAACTTTTCACAGAAACTTTTTAACGCTGTTAACACGCGTGGGTATACGAAAGGTTATTTTCTACTCGTATAAAAACCGTCGAGTGTAAAAAATGCACTGCGCTTGCATTTCAAAATAAATATTCATTGATCTCTTAAAAACAAATAAATAAAAATAAAATTCAATCATAAGCTATACTTGTTTTGGTGTAGATTCGCAAGGAGACTCGCCCTGCGGCGGCGGGCGAAGTTTGGGGCGGGTTCACCAAGCTGCCGCACCTCAGCGGCCGTAGCAAGCCACTGCATCGCCGGAATACCACCGGACAAGTGCAAGCTGAAGGTTTGTCTAACATGTTCATGTTTAGGAAATAGATTTAAAGAAAAGACTAACAAAAAGTTAGTTACCTAGCCAATGTTTGAAAATTGTAAGTTGTCTAGTTACCTCTTTAAACGGTATACTAGGTTCACAAACTTAAACCTATTGTGGGCGTACCTACCTTTGAATTCTGTAACGGCTTAGTAGCAAGAAAAGAGAATGACATTTATATAATATTTGTACACCATTGTTGTGGTAGAATGTACAGAACTTGTAACATCATACTAAGTATATAAAACTGCACTCTTATAAATAAATAAATAGTGATCTGAAAATCAGTAATGCAACTTAAATCGAGTACCTATGTAATCAATTTTAGTTGACAGTTAACTGATGGAACAGAAGTTGTTCCAATCCTGCTCGACAATCAATCTTCAATAAAAGAAAAAGTTAAAATAAACATTAAATATATGAACTTAATGCTTCTTGTACGTTTTCAGATTTCAAACCAGAGGAACATTTAGGGCGTGCGATCTTAGTTACTAGACCGTTGGGCGACACAGAGTCTAGCTCCGTCAGAAGCGCAATGGTCGCCGATAATCTCACTAAATGTAAGAATATACCTTTTCACATAACCACCACATGACCTGTTTCTTTATTTAAAACCCTACAAGGTACACACAAGTTTTATTGTGTAAATTCACTTCCACAATAAGCTTGCACCGTGGAAGTACGATTTTTACCACAATGAACAGACAATTCTGGAACTCAGACAAACTTTTCCTTGATTAATAAAAGTTCATTAGCACGTACTTTGGCTTAGATGTTTCCGTCTTTATCTTGAGCTTGTAGGTTGACAGTTGTGCACTGACAGGAATAATACTCACCTAAGCATGTCCTAACTGTAATGCTTACTAATCGCCTCAGTATTGACAACGTGAAGATGGCAATGTAGAAGACAACTTGCGCGTCAAACTTGCTAGTTTATCCGCTTTGTTTTGTATTTAACTAATAAGTACCTACCTACCATATTGTATAGCATTAACTCCGGAGGTGGCAGTGAAACGCAAGCAGTTTGTGCTCAGCAAGGCGGCGTCGTGCGATGCGGCGAGCGGCGCGGGCCTGAGCCGGTCCGACATCGACGTCAAACACCTCGCCGTACAGCTGCCCAACACTTCAGCTGATAGCTTGGACAAGTACGCGATATGTTTTTTATCTTATAATTTTCGTTGCGAGTTTAAAGAATGTTGAATCATGTCTGTATCATTATTTTAATCTTTTACTGGTAGGTGGGGACTCTAGATTCTAAATATATAGCTTACAGGAGTTATAGTCGTTGGGAATAATAATAGAATAATAATAACAAAATCTCAGAAACATACTGTCAAGAACTGGTTGTGAGACGAATTCTGTGAATTTTTTCAACCTGAAAGTAAGAATAGCAGCTCTGCATTTGCGTATTCTTTAAACAACACCAGTTTTTTGATGTTTGGGAGTTTTTTTTTTATTGGCTCTTTAGGGACTACTTATACCAACTCAATCTATCCACAGTATGAACATCCTGGAGCTATCAGAAGCGCTGTCTCAAAGATGTCGCGACTCTCACCGCGCATTGCAGCTCCTCGACGTAGTGATACTCACCGTGCAGGCGTCGCCACCTAGCGGCAGTCTCCGAGACATGCTGCTACGCTCCCTGTACGTGCAAGCAGACAGTGACGACGAACGCGTGCTCGTCGCCGTAGCACGCGCCATGCTCACGGTACGTGCGCATACAAGCATAAATAGAAGAAGAAAACGGGATTTCTTAAGAGCTACGCCGTACCCGTCTATGTCTGGAAGGAGACAAGGTTTCGAAAACTGCTACGCCGTAGCCAGTCTACGAAACCGACTAGTACGTCGCGTTCTGAAAGTAATTTTGTCTTTGTTTCTAGATGCGCGTGACTGGCACGCACTTGGCAGCTGCTTGCAAGCTCGTGTTCAAGATTGCTAAAAATGATAAAAACGACCACTTCTTTAGAAATACTAATTTATTAGGTAAGTTCAGTATGTAGCCGTATTAGTATAACAAAGCATAATCTGCCTATAATGTTCCCACTGCTAGGACACACGCCTCCACTCGGTGATAGGGAGTGGGAAACTGATGCAAAACGGTAAAGGAAAACATCGTGAGGAAACCGGCGTGACCTAGAACCAAAAATTCGAAGACATGCGAAATCTACCAACCCGCACTAGGCCCGCGTGGTAGCCGTATTATAAAGTATTAATACCATCATGATTCCGTTGCGAAAAAGGAATGGTACTGACGGTGGTCGTGGATAGCTCCGTCCCTCTTTAGCACAGGAAAATTTATGGCATTTATTTACCTAATTCATATTTTCATAATATATGTAGTCATAATCATGAATATGTTGTATTTGTATATCAGAGCTGCTGGTAGAAGGCTGCGGTCGCGCGGAGCCGGTATCGGAGAGCTCGTGCTGTGTGTACGGCTGCGCGGCGCTGCGCGTGCTGGCGCTGGAGCCGCGCCTGGCCGCGCGCGCGCACCGCGCCGGCGCCGCGCACCTCGCCGCGCTGCACCTCAAGATACTCAACAACGCCGTGAGTACTTGTGCTACCATGCGGCCTCAGAATATCAAGGAACATAATTATGATACACTGTGTTTGGACTTGAACATTATTTATTGCTATTTAATTTTAAAAAAAAACATTTACATCTTCTGAAAATACATAATCATTCGTGACTTCTATTTTCAAATCGAGAGTTTGTCTCTAATATTAATTAAATATTATTTAGTAACGGTCAACTACTACGTAGGTTCTGCTTGACAAAACAACGGCGAGCCTTAACAGTACTGTGTGTGTTAGAGCTAGCAAATGGTTGATAAAACTCAACTACCTGATGCAATTGTTGCCAACTTATCAGCCCTTCTATTTCAGAAAGCAGAGTCGCCCCGTTCCCTTGGCGAGCAGAGCACCCATGCTCTGTACCAGGTGACAGGCGCGCTGCGTAGCCTGGCAGGTGCCGTGGACCAGTTCGCGCACGAGTTTCTAGCTAGTGGCGCCCTGCCTGAGCTCGTGAACGCGCTCGCCTTGCACACGGATCGAGACGTGCTCACTAACGTTGCTAGGTGTCTTAGGTAGGTACTACTTACATTTTATTATCTCTCTAGCTGCGTATTGGATTTAAAAGTCTTCAGTTTTGTGCCTGAGCCAACTATTTAGTCCGATTTATAACCACTTTACCTACTATGATTAGGTATAATAGCCTTGAGATACTTGTGGGACCTGTGTTGCCATTTTCCCAAATCATGAAGAAAATATTACTAGGTTCTTTAAGGGCAAAACGTCATACTTTCACGAGGTTTCATCTAACAAAATGCATTAAATTATTGACAACAACTTTCTCTTGCAATATACTAAACCCTTCGAAGAGAATAATATACTATATACGTAATGCTCGCCCCCTGTTACATGGGACTTAAACATAACTGGCGAAATGTGGGTGTACTATAGGTACACCTCTGCCTAACCCTTGGGGGAATACAGGCGTGATATTATGGGATTTTATACGTAATGAAATTGTGTATTCTGTAGCGTGGTGTCGGGATCTGCGGAATGTTGCGCGTGGCTGTGCGGCGCAGGAGGCGCTGCTCGTCAGCTGGTGCGCGCGCTGGCGGCCTGCGCGCCGCGCGCGCCGCTCGCGGTGCGCCTGGCCTACACACTCGGGAACATGGCCGCCGCTGATGAACGCGTCAGGAATGATGTTAGAACCTTCAATTTCTTTTAATAAAATTAATAATTAATAAAATGTGCCGTACTACAGGTATGTGCCCGACACAGTTCTCGAAAATGGAAATATCACATAGTACTGGGATCGATCCATCATCACTGACAGGACTATTGTTGCCAATAAGCCTGATATAGTGGTGGTGGCTCGATTAGAGCGACGCGTAATGATTGTTGACGTAACGGCATGACGGGATTCTCGTGAATGCAGAGAAAAACAAATCAAGTATCCTGAATACTAGATTTGGTTTTCTTGGCTAGGGAGGTTGTCGACATGTGGGATGTGGACTCATCGATCAGTGCGCCGATAGTCGTGAAGTGAGAGCCAATGGCTTGATAGCCATCAGCCTCGAACAACTCCTGAGGACGCTCTCGTTGGGCAACTGGATCAAGGACTTGATTCAGAAAGCGATACTTCTGGACACAGCTCGCATTGTTTGGAGGTTCCTCTCATTGGAGCCCTGCCCGCCAGTAGCTTGGACCCTGTTCCCGATACCAGTGGGCTACTACTATTTATATTTTTAAATGCTTATTTTATGAAAATATAAGAAAATGTAATTTATAAGTATTCAAATGAAATAAAGGAAATAATTAGTCATTTAATTTAGGCGACACACATAGCACCCATCTTGGTAGCACTTCTCTTTGTACTAGCTTGACTTTGTGTTGTCCGCGGAAACGATGGAACACCACGACCTGCGGTCAAAACTCACCAACTAGCCAACCAACTACAGTTTTATCTAAGTAGCAGCTCGGAAGTCTTCAATTTCACATAGCAAATGTGAAAAGACTACGTTTTTGTCTTTAACTTTTACAGATCTAACTCTAACTCAGAGCATTTATTTCAAATAAACCAATTACAGGCACTCAGAAAGATGAAGCTAGTTGCCCATTCCAAAGCGTAGTAGGGAGGTACCTATAGAGAAGGAGGGACAAGAAACTCCACGGACACTCTTTTAAATCAAAATATTGTTACAAAATATTGGTTACATCTTTCACGTTGAAATTATACATGTGAAAACGATGCAGAAACACGTGTAGGTACGTTGAAAGCGTCCGTAATAAAAAAGAGAAACAAAATAAAAGCAATTCAGAAATTAAAATAAGCCATTGCAGCTAAGAGATGACCAGTCCCAGATCCATTTGATAACCCTCGCGATCACAATACCTGCTGGCTTCTGATAATCTTACTGTAAAGATCTTTTTCAAAATTTAGGTACCGAATAACGACCTGTTCCTTGAACAACCTTTAAGATAATTCCTAAGTCAGATCCTAAATCCAAATCTGAAAACGCACGTTGAATTACATTTCGGTGTTCCTAACAGATTTACAACGAAGAGGGTGCAATTGATGTTCTCCTCACAATATTAGAATCGTACAGCAAACGGAACCCACAAGATCCGATAGATGTGGAGTCCGATCCAGATCTACATTTGGTAGGTGAGTAACAAAACCTCAATTCACTGAAGGTCTACAATGATGATATTTTTAGGGTTCCGTAGGTCCGGATGAAAAACGGAACCCTATAGGATCACTCGTGTGTCTGTGTGTCTGTCCGTCTGTCGCAGCCAATTTGCTCCAAATCTACTGGACCGATTAAGTTGAAAGGTACACATATGAATTTCTGTGACCCAAACACTGACGTCTACGTCAATAAAAGAATTTCGAATATGTGGGGTTAGTTTATTTTTTTATAATTGTTGAATAAATACTTTTATAGTTATTTTAATAGATGAAAAAATTAACCACCCCCACCCCACTAAGTCCGAAACTAAATAGGCTAAAATAAAAAATAAAATACAGAAAATAGTTCTTATACTGATAGGTTACAGAAAAATCTATAAGAAGACTATGGTCTTAAAACAAGGTGGTAAATCTCTCAAAATTGTGCGAACCAACTAACATTTACAGTTGGAATATATGGAAGAATATGTTTTTCAACTACAATGTTAAGTTTGTTCGTGGAATTAACTATCTTGGGATAAAAACATGGTAGATACGCGAGTTCAACTCGCACTTGTGCGGTTTTTTTACATTTCATACTAACTTGTTGCACTAATTGTTTCTAGGTTCAGATTTGGGCGGATCAGATGGTTCCAATGAAGATGTTCTTATTAAGGTAACTAAATAAATAAAAAAATCATTTCTGTATCACATTTTATCTGAACTGGTATAATATCTGTCCATTCCATACAGTCGGACACAAGACAATCATGTTATTAATAGCATCGTTTCTTACAAACAAAAACACGGGTTTTCTGCAATCGATTTCAAAACGTGCAAAATTGAGTCTAAGTATAATATATCAAAGGCAACGGGCTGACTCTAACCTGACTGAACTTTATATTTTGCAGACTGTACGCGTAGTCGCCAATCTGTGTTTGGCAGAACGTGTGGGGCGAGGACTAGCGGACTTGTACGCTGAGCGGATCGTGAACGCCTTGCTGTCCTGTCTACAACTCGCTGAGAAAATCGTAGAAAATTCGGTAATGCTCTCAAGATTTATGTACAACATGGCATAAGATAGTTAAAGACCTTGCTCACTTATAATAAACTTATAATTTGATAGATACAATAAACAATAATTTTAGTCAATTTTATTGATTTGGACTATGTTTTGTAAAAAAATCACATAATATGTATGTAATTACTTTATTTTGTTTTGTTTTGCAGTGCCTTTAGGTACTTACAGGGTGCATGTTTGAAACGTTTAATCTTATTCCAACCTCTGTAAAACATGTTTTGCAATAGACTGATTTGATTTCCTGAACTACTTATGAAAGCATTGTGTTTTGTTTTGCCTGACAAGTTATGAACCTACAATTATGTTCAGGACAAGTCGTTGCAAGAGCACACGGCATCAGTGGAGCGCGGCGAGGAGCTGGCGACGGCGGCGCTGGCCACACTCAACAACATTACTTTCTACCGCGAGCCGCCCGACCCGCCCGACCCGCTGCACGTGCCCCTTGACAACATATGCAAAGGTACATGAGGCTAACCAGCGCTACGACAATGTTACGTCAACGAAACGCTGCGGCTAGCAAGCGCTACAGCGCGGTGTCACGTCATTGCTACGTTGGCGTTTGCCAGCGCTACGAAGACTACGCCGTAGCTACGCTGCACGCTCGCGCTGGCACTAGCAAGTAAAGTAAGTACTACGTTAATGCTGCGTCAACGTTGCTATACTGCTGTTTGCCAGCGCTACGAAACGCTATGCACACGCTACGACCCGCATGCTTATCTGCTGTTTTATTCTGTAAAAATATCACCGTGAAAATTTAGGTAATCAGTTCGACACCTCACTTCACCTAATGACGATTAGATTTTTACAGAATAGATCGGTTTTCTCTTCTCAAATGGTTCAAGTAATGTCATACGTGTTTCTTATGCAGCGACGTGTGGCTGGCTGCGCGGCAGCGGGCCCGCGTCCTGCGAAGCGGTGCGCGCACTCGGCAACGTGTCGCGCGCCACGCGCACCGCGCAGCTCATCGTGCTCGAGGGTGTACTCGACAGGCTCGAGCCTTTCTTACAACATGGTGAGTTTTACACCGAACACATGATATTAATGAATGTTTGCAGTTTTGGTGGTACGGAAGTCGAAACCTTTCTTAGTGCGTAAGGCCGACTCGCACTTGGCTGGGATTTTCCTCTTTATTTGGTTTGGTAAATAAATGATATTTAATTTCTGTAAATTGGTACTAAAGCACATTTACAAATTTAAAGAAGTAATAATATTTTAAAATCTTACGAGGTCGGTGTTTTGAAACCAATTACCCGAAGAAGAAACACCTAAACAAACTCGGAGGCCCAGACATTATCTTAGTCAGAATATGTGAGGAACTGAGGACATATAGACATACATATACATACCATACAGATTAGTGTCTTTTGAGGATAAAACTACACAGATTATACTTTATACACAATAGTATTCTATCTATCAATCTATCTGTGTATCAGAAGAGTGCAGCGTGCGCTGTGCGGCGGCAGGAGTCCTCGTCAACGTATGCGGCGCGGGCGCAGACTGCACGGCGGCGGCGGCGCTGGCGGCGCGCGCGCTGTCCGCCGCGGCCGCGCAGCGCGACACTGCGCCCGCGCCGCTGCTGGCGCGCGCGCTTTGGAACGCGCACGCGCACAACCACGCGCCGCTCTCGCCCATACACGCGCACCTCGTGTCTGAAGCGTTAGCTGTATTTATTGGTAAGGCGCTTTTAAATCTTCTACTTAATCAAAATCTTCATTCACTTACAGACAACACAAAACGCACAGCCTGTGCCGCTGGGTTTAGCAGCATTAAATTGTGCACAAGAGTTCCTTATATAACGAAAGTAAGCAGTATTCCACCCCTGAAAGGGTTATATGAAAGTTTGTATCGTGTATTGTGTATTTTTCGTGCACATCGCTTTTAAACGAAGAACCACCCCAAAGAACCGTAGAATTGGTTAATAATAATAATATCATGAGAAGGTTCCTGTTTCTGGAGCCCTAACCACCGGTAACTTGGACCCTGCTCCCGATACCGGCGGACCACTATTTTTTATATTTTTTAATGTTTTTTTTCAATGTTTTTATAAAAATATTTAAAAATGTATATTAATAAGTATGAAAATAAATAAACGACATATGTAATAATTCATTCACAATAACACACTACACACACTACTTCTGGGCACGGTTTGAAGGCAACAATAGCGTCCTCAGCCAGAGCTTCAATTTATGGCCATCAGTCCTATCCGATACGGTCATCAAGAGACTGTGAGCGCTGCCACGCACCCGCCACACCGGGGATGCGATACGCTTTCGAATAATAGCATAGAAGTCATCTACACATGCCTCAGCGAACATTCCTGATGCGCTGCAGTGTCGCGGCAGCCTCAACAGTGTCCTGTACGCGTTATTGTATTGTACTCGCAAGGCGCTGTAAGCCCTCTGCGTGTAGGCGACCCATAGGCTGCAAGTATAAAAAGATTAGCAGTATGCGCTAAGCAGAGTACCCTTTACATCACTTCACTTTGCAAACCTATGGATCAACATATTGCTCCTGACTGACAGCGCTCTACGTTCCCTCTCCATGTCAATGTTATCGGTTAAAGTGCTGTCCTATTATTTGACCTATTTGAATTTAATAAGTCAATAAGTTCGGGATCTTTATAAAAATAACCAGCGATACAAAATTCTTGATAATTACTTAGGTACAAGGCTAGGGCTTCTACAAACTGTAACTAAAAAAAAAATTGTTCGATTCTCATCGAACATCTTTTTTCTTAATGAGTGGTCTACCACTCATTAAGATAAAATTCTATCTTCTAAAGTAGAACCGCAGACGTTTATAGAACCAATGTAACTATGTACTTAAACAATAATATCAGCTAGTTTCATGAACGTTGCTGTTTGTTATTTCCACTATGCGTGAAAGAGGTTTTGCTCCAAACTCAGTTCGCGTTGTTTTCTACTTACCTACTGACATAGGTAAAAGATTTTCTAATCATTTTTGTCGGAAGAAAGAGTACCCAATTGTACTACATAATATAATATCTGCGTATATATGTATATCTGCAATCCAATACGACAATAATCTACTGATATGCTGCATAAAAATCATACATTAGCATAACATTGTAATTTTTATCTTTATTGAATGCATGGTAGGTAGTTCTATCACTATCAGTAAAGTACATTATCAACAAGATACTTTGCCAATTGTTTGTATCTATGTGAAACGTTTCATTATTTCACGATCCATCTCCAGCGACTCCGTGGCGCAACGGTAGCGCGTCTGACTCCAGATCAGAAGGTTGCGTGTTCAAATCACGTCGGGGTCAAAATGGTCTTTTTGTTTTTTTTTTTTGTTAGTTTCTGTTTTCATGATTAGTAAATGTTATAGATGATGAATCAGCATTCGCTGCCTGCGAAGCATCTAAAATGGGAGATCGATGTGCCGGTGATCAAAGCATCGTCAAACACCATGTGAGTATAAAATCGTTTTCTTTACCAACTAATTGATTACTTTGGAAGTCAAATAACATTACTTTCGTACCTAAGTTTGTTAAATAAATTAAGTGCTTATTAAAAGCCGCCAACTCTATTCTAGTCAAGTGCCACTTTCGAACCTCTTTCGGAAACATGTACTTGGTAGTTCACTCACTCAGCTACACACACAAATACATTATATACCTATAACCGACAGGGCCCGTATCATAATCATTGACAAGGCAAGTAAATATGGCAAATAATAGTTGTACCACACATGGTACAAAATTGCTTGATAACGCTTGACACTACACTTTTTGCACAATATTGACCTGCTTTAAGAATTAATGGTAACCCCCCAGGTGACGTTTGATATGGAGAACAACAACTACGCAACAGAGTGTGACCCTTCCTGCTACGCTGCGGGCCCAAAGCGTCTCACTCGCAAGGGTAGCGTTGAGCTCGAAGACGGTGACTTCACAGGCGAGGACCTGGGCTTCGAGGAAGGGGATGTGGAGGAGTGCCTCTGTGACCCGTGCCGCCGCCTGGCCTCATGGGACGAGCTGGCCGGTGTTGCCATACCGCTCATGGAGAGGTTGCGACCTCCGCGGACTGACGCCTCCGTGGGGACCGAGTGAATGTACAAGGATCTTTTGGCTCTTGAATGACGTTGACTGGGAGCGGTTTTGATAAACATTTGTGCAATTGTCACTTGAAATATATACAAAAAATAAAAGATGGTGGCGTTAGTTCTGATTTTGGCCACGCGCCAAAATAACCTTGTAGCGCTATACTAAACTGTTTGCGAAGAGCCAGAAAAAAGGCTTGGAGTGGACATTGTTCACAGAATGTTGGAAGTACGCACGACGAAATATCAAGCTATACTTTTCCAGTATAAGCTCACATCTCATTGTACGAAAAGCCAATGCAATGTGACGTCAGCTAAAACTGGAAATCTATATATTTCCAGTTTGATAGGTCGTCGTGTGTACAATAAGTAGGGCGGAAAATTACTGGGTCCATAATATTTGGAAAGAGTCATATGTACTATAATTATTATTATTGCAACATAGTTGTTTGAATAGCAGAAATCAATACTTTCGAACATTGCTTTTCAAGAAAGAGCTAGAAAAAGATGGTGACGCGTCGGTTGTGAATGTGTGGTAGTTAATCGAAATTAATTAGTGAAAAACTAGTCATTAATTATTAAAATGATTTTAAAATACCATACCCAGTCACATTTATTTTGCGCCAATGACTAATCGAATTAATTTGAGTCTTTGCAGACTGTGATGGAGAAATCAACTCAATTTCAATTATTTTGTTTTCAAAGGAATGTAATAGATGACCTTAACTGTAGTATGTAATTATGTAATTATATGTATGATAGAGTATATGAGTTGTAGGTATTTTGCTGCTGAGGCTGTCCCCTTTGACGTGTCCTTTACGGCAACAACGGGAATAGAATGGAGATAATTACCTATGTCAATATATACCAACCAACACACTAATATATATAATAGTGGCATAAGAGTTCAAGAAGCAGTTTCAAGTTTCATATTTGCTTCCGATAACGTCTGTAGCTACAAAAGTAACTAAAAGTGGCAGTAATGGAACCAAATACTACCCTTGCCTTTATAATAGTTCATGCTAGAGCCCATTTATTACTTACGTCTGTAACAGAGAGTTACAAAGGGCATTTGGTCACTGAAAGCTGCTAACAGGATTCTCTTATAACTGTTAAACGCCACTTAACTGCGTAAAAGATTTCATTGTAGCCTACCTTAAGTAAGCAGCTGTATAAGAGTTGAAATAACCACTGTTATTCTACTTAAAGTTCTGGTAATAAAGGTAATAATAACTCTTATATAAATTCAAGTTCCAGAAAGTCAATAAATATTACTAAAGTATACTTTGAACTTTAGAAATAGGAGCAATGCTCCCTTGAGTAGTATAATAGAGTTAACCAAATCAGCGGGGACATGCCCAAATGATAAGTCGAGTTTCATAAATACAGGTTAGGGTTCCGAAGCTAGATTTTATTCAACCAATAATTGTGATTCCGTTATGGATGAGACGAGAAGTGTTAGTGTATTATATAATTAATTAGAGTAACATTTTGAGATTATTTTTGAAATTAAACTGGTACATAATGTACGCTACTCTACTTTATCTAAGTACGTATAGGGGATACGACGACTATTTGTTGTTTTTTTTTACTTTGTATTTTTTAATCTAACTTTTTATAAGTATATTCTGTGTTTTTTTTAGATACTTACCAGAGACCTCAAATGATGCGTCTAGTTATAAATATACATACGAGGGTTCTGCAGATATATTTTATTCAAATAATAATGGTGATGTATCCGTTATTCACTTTCGCGATACATTTTCTTCAACTGCAGCTACTTCGTAGGTAAAATCAGTATCCAAGTATACTCCATGGGCAGCATACAAGTAAACAGTTTCAGAATTTTGCATTGTTGGAGCAGAAACAACTGAAACCTGAAAAAAAACTACTATTTAGTACTAGCTACGTCACGCGGTTTCACCCGCGTGGAGGTTTTCCAGGATAAAAACTGTCCTGTCTTTTTTCTTTTACCTAAAGCACCTGCATACCAAATATCAAAATCCGTTTAGTAGTTTTTGAGTGATTGATTAACAAACATCTATCCATCCATATTCGCAGGAAGTAGGATTTTCAGATATGTTACGGATCTCCAAACCAAACCAAACGAAACATAAAGCATAGCGTAAACCTTCTAAACACATCAAATTAGTAGTTATGCCTGCAAAAAGGGCAAGACTACAGCCCTTTTGACGATTCCAACTGCACTAAAGAAATACAAATCACTTAAAGCTTTCTAAGAGTTAAAATGAGCGGTTTAATCAGCATAAAGGAAGTTTTGGGGTGATAGTAAAGTAAAGCTGCACTGCATGAACGACAAATTTTTAAAGAAAATTATCCTTTTTACTTACAAGATTTATAGATCAACATTTCAGCGAAATTATCACAAAAAAAAACACATTATGCAAACGACATATTGCACACTTTCAATAGACTTTTTTTTAAATCTTTTAATAAATATATGAATTTTATTACATACCTTTTCACATTTTGATGTTATCATAAAAACGCTTCAAAATTACTTGAAGGACATCATTTATATGTATAAGCACAGTAAACTTGGAAGCGTTTTAAGCCGCTGACATATATATCACGAAACAGTCATGTAATTTAAACTTTATAAATAATATTTTAATGATGGCGCTGATGGTTGATTGCAATAAAAACGCTTCACCATTCCATTCTACGAACATATTCAAAATACTGAACTGGAATCTCATAAATAAAGTGCATTCATTCGTTTACTCGCGTTCACAAAGTAGCTGTATAAAAGTTACTGTGGCGTTAATCATTCCTTGAAGCAAGGAACTTTTGTGCATCTGTTGTGCAGTTGAAATGGAACTGAGAGCTGCATCAAATTGTGCCCGAAATGGCGCTAGTGTTGCTGCATTATGCCTGCAGAGCACGCTCTAGCACTTGGGTCTCAGCATCTTAGGGAATAATCGGGTTGACTCCAAAGCTTTTATGCAGTAAATTTGTGATACTTGGGTAGTATGTATTTGGATGAAATGTGTTCTTTCCTATCACTTTCCTACGCTTGAATCAATGAATCGTGTTCAATGTTTTGAATTTAAATAATTATATAAAAATCATGATAACTGCTTATACTCGTACTGTACCTGAAGTTACCTACATGTAAACATGAAATTATTTGTTATAATATGCATTTACAATTTTATTGATAGATACACTTATTAAATACACTGAGGTACTTACTCGTGAATATTAATTTATTATTGCGGTGTAATTATGCGTAAAACTTGATAATAAATACATTGATTAATCTTGAATGTTTTATTTTATCACTCACACTCTAGCCGACCGAGAATCACAAAAATATTCCCTACTCGATAAGGATCTGATGTCTGTCTTACAAAGACAAATCCAAGAATGCAGAAGAATGTAGATCCAAGTGGATGACAAATTCTGGAACTCTGGAGTCTACGATGTAAGTTTACTGGATAGTACAAGATATCGATTTATGTAGGAAGTTTAAGTTAGTCTTTAAGCTTCTGAATCATCTACCATTATATACAAAGACAAAGAAAAAAATAAAGAAAATACGTTTATTTGCGGCAAACATAACGCAGAAAAAACAAATACAAAAAATCGTCCAAGTGCGAGTCAGACTCGCGCACGAAGGGTTCCGTACCATTATCTATAAAAACGGCAAAAAAAATCACGTTTGTAGTATGGAACTCCTTAAAAAAAAAACTGTTTTTTAGTATTTGTTGTCATAGCAGCAACAGAAATACATCGTCTGTGAAAATTTCAACTGTCTAACTATCACGGTTCATATGATACAGCCTGGTGACAGACGGACAGACGCGGAGTCTTAGTAATAAGGTCCCGTTTTATCCTTTGGGTACGGAACCCTAAAAATAACAAGTTGGGGGGAAATATGCGTCACATCCACGCAAAACTGCAATCGCTCAGCATAATGCTACGACCCTATGCGAGACAGAGCCCCAGCGCCGGTTTTCAGCGACAGCCGGCGGTGACGTGATGACGTCAACCAGTGCAGCATACGAAAATTAAAAATAACAAAAAAAAAAAAACACTATACCTAGTTCTAAATGTTTACATGTATAATAAAGTGGTAACACTCCGGGCAACGACTCATGTGCCGCCGGCCTTTAATTTACGTACGTACTTAGCTTACCTACTTAAGGGGACTACATGACCTAAACGCAAATTTATAATGCCTAAAAATATATGATCCACTGCAGTAACCAAAATCAGAAAAATATATGATATTCTGCAGGATATATGCCAGTCAGATAGTGTGTTGAAAACGTAATACAATTAAGTTGATATGATAGAAAAAAATCACGAAGATACCTCTAAAAATTTTTTTTTACGATTAATAACCATACTAATATACGTGCAAACATTCAGTTTTTTTGTCAGATTATTCTATAAGCAACATACTAACGTAATAGTGTTTTAATTTTTAGTGTAATGAATAGATTTTTTGTAAATCCATAATTGCTTCATATTTTGCAATAAATTACCAGCGTTGTGTCATCACGCGTCTCTGTCTTTTCTATGCAATCCGTAAGTGACCGCGCTTTAGATCTTGTAAGCCCCTTAATAAAAATCTTAAATTCACTGACAGACAACGCACAGCCTGAACCGCTGGCTCTAGAAGCATGAAAATATGCACAAGAGTTCCTTTTATAACGAAGGTGAAAACTAAGAAAGGATTTTTAAAAATTCTACCTCTGTACGGTTAAATTGGGGATGAAAGTTTGTACGGAAGTTCGTAATTTTTGCCGGTGGGTAACCCCATCGGGCGCACGGCTTGTAATATAGTATATCTGCAAGCGAGTGTATACTACCTATCATACAAGTTCTCTACCATGATCATCATCATGAACGCGAAATTTCGATGACATTTGTTTCCACCGCCTCGTTGGTCTAGTGGTCGCAAGCGCTACTGCTGAGCATGAGGTCCAGGTTTCGATTCCCGGGTCGGGGAAAGTGTTATTGGGTTTTTCCATCTGGAATTTCTCGGTAGCAGCCCGGAGTCTGGATTTGTGGCGGTTGATGGCAATAGGCTCGCCCCCTATTACATAGGACTTAAACATAACTGGCGAAATTGTGGGTATGCTATAGGTACACCTCTGCCTAACCCTTCGGGGAATACAGGCGTGATGTTATGTTATGTTATTTGTTTCCATCCCACTGCGTTATTTTAGTTGTGCAACAGTTGATTTTATTCTGATCCATTGGCAACAATGTCTGATGCAACTTAAGAATAGATTACACGGGATACGAGATGTGAGGAAGTGTCCGACACGTAGAGTGTATGTTTACGGAGACCGGAGGCCGGAGGACCAGAGGGAAGTGCGTCGCGATCGTTTGGCAACTCGAGTGGCGCAAGCGCAGCGGTCGGCGACAAACGCTAATGTCGATGTTCGGACGGACCTTCAGCTGGGCGACACCCCGCCCCTATGTACAGGCTGTTGCTGGTTGATGTAGGCAATATTAACTAAATCTTACAAAAAATAATGCACAATGGATCATGAAATATTGCACCTGAAAGAAGATCTACTAGCGATAACCAGAAGAACCAAAACAATTTGATGTAAATAACAAGGCTGCAAGAGCTCGATGAGCCAACTTTAACTTTAGAAGTATAGTATGATAGCACAAATCCATAAACGCTCTTAGATAGGCTTCAAATTGATCACGATAGTACAACTTAATAAGTTTAGAGTGCCTCAAGCAAGGTAATGTGCTAAGACCCCTTTTGTTTTAGATACCTACTACGACGTACGATAGACGTTTTATTTAGTTTACTTACAAATACTTAGTTTCGTGATTATTATAGATGGCGTTTATTTGCAGTTGGTTAATTACAGCTAACGTATGTCAATACTACGTGATTATAGTTTCAGGTTTCAGGACTAATTAAATTGTAAGCCTTTTTCTGCCTGTCCTTATCCCACATTACTTGGGGTCGGTACAAAATGTGTTTCTCTTTCATTCACCCCTGTCAACCGACGCGGCTTCTCGCCATCATTCAATCGATTCTCATTCAGATCATCCCTCAGATAATCCGAAGATTTTATCTTTGGTCTTCCCCTCCCTCCATCAACATTGCACATTCAACAACTCGTGAGTTGTTGAATATGCACGTGAGATTAAAAAAAAACATCGGCCTGTAGCCACGCGACAGGAACCCAGTTTTGTTATAAGTTATTCCTTGCGGCGTGTAACGAACCAATAAGCGAATGTTACCTGATTCGACCACATCTAGTCAGAAAGGTACTGTGCCACAATTTTTTCTATTACATACACATTACACATGTCACGTCCCTATGGTCTACATTAGTGTAACAAACCTATCACGAAAATTGTAGCGTCTATAACGGTTCATATAATATGGAAAGAAAAAAATTACCCTAGTTGTTCTAATGGTCATTTTAGAATGTTTTTTTTAACCTGGATAATTGTAACTGCTACATATTAATGAAGGCACTTTAGGTACTATAATTCTGTCTGCATCGGGTGTTACTTCAATTGGGTTCCTGTTCTATTATATTTTGATGTACAGCTGTAGTACTTACTCACTTCTCACTAATTGTTTAACGAATGTCAATTAAAGAGACCACCGGTCTATTCATTATGATGAACAGTTATCACAATAAGCCTACGTACACACGGACGTAAACATATCGCAGCAGGATTTTAACGCGCACTTGATTTTCAACCCTCGGTGTTGAGAATCTAATAGAGTGCATCCCAGCGCGTCGACAAAACACACTGTTGGATTTTCAACTCTCGGCGCTAAACAGAGCGTTGCAAATCCAGTGTGCGATAAAATCCCGCCGTCCCGTCCGTGCGAACATGGACTAACTTCCATAAGTCACGTACCTATCTTGAGAAACCTACCTAGACAGGTTCATTAGTAAATACAGTAATGTAAATATTAATTTCACAAATGAGTGCTCCATTATATACTAATTTATAACTAGTTTTGCAACATTCCTGTACGTCAGTAAAAGATATATTTAATTGGCAGTAAAAATATTTAGATGGTTACGTTGTTGTAGTGATTGCAGTGTACCTAGTGAGCTGGTGATGACAATGGCGCGCGCTCAAAGTTTTGCGATGTTCCTGGTTCTGTCTCTGATGGCAAACGCGTTTTGCGTGCCAGCCAATGGGTTCCCTCGGATGAGAGGTTTTGCTTACAACCAGCTGGATTCAAAGGAATCATTGTCTAATAGGGCTTCTATGGAATCATCGACCGCCACTGGTGGTAAAGGATGGGTAAGTACACTTAAAAACTTCTCTTTTAAACTCAAGTTTATTGCATTCTTTTTGTCTTTATAAATTCCTGTTGTGTCTTTATTAATACCTATACTCGAAAGGTTTAGGTAGTTAAATAAAGGTAAACAAATCGTAAAAAGGGTTTTTATAGTTGACACTTTCTTATTTAAAAATACGTTACAACAAAATTAAAGTTATTTGCGACTTATACGATAGTTTCCTCTTTTATTAATGTATTAGCTGACCTGACAGACGTTGTCCTGTCTTAACTATGAATGTCATATGTTGTTTGGTTTTAGTTTTAACTATTGACTAAAACTAAAACACATTTATCAACCGATCCATCTGTGTCGAAACGATATTTGCAGCGCGCATTCTGTCAATTGCTGACAGTTATTTCAAACAACTGACATTTATGTAAAATTAATATTGGCGTTAAGTTTTCTTAAATTTTCTGATGTTCCGCTCAACTTCCTTAATTTTTACTTTGATATGTATGATCCTTCTCCTGACAATAATTAACAAAACAAAAAAAAAAAATAGCGAAATTGTTCCATGCGTGATGCGATGACCAAGGGAAATAGAGATTCATTTTTATATATTAATGTATGTTAAACTTTATCATTTATTCGTAAACTATACTCTGCGTACATGTAATTGCTTGAGCACATTTTTTTATTAGATTTATAAAATAGTATAATATTTTGTAATCTGTCTATTGTAAAGAGCCCAAAAAGACAGATTCCCTAAACCTTTTAGAAAATACAACGAATTAGATAACGTTGCTAAATTGAAGAGTACACCTGTGACGTAGTATGGCAACTGAAGTAGCAGGTATTACGTTTAGTCTGTTAACCAGAATGCCTTATAAGTTGTGGATGACTTAGAAAAAATGTTAGGTGTCACTGTATTGCGGCTGCCACCATACCACTGTGAGCGCAATTCAATTAAGTTAACATGGGCTCAAGTTAAAGGGTTTGTAGCCGAGAGCCGTATTATGTTTTAAATAAAACTTTTAAAATGTCTGACCTAAACATTCTTTTGCCAGAGGCTTTAGCTAATGTGACTGCTGAGAATTGGAAAAGCTGCGAGGGTCATGTAATAAAAGAAGAACCGAAAATGTTTAAATTAGACAAAATAATTGATGATACCACTGAACGCTTTATTATTATTGTGACAGATAGTTGTTTGTTTGTTCAGATGTTGGTTTAACATCTATGAGTCACGTGGTTTTTTTTGTTTACCTTTATTTAACTACCTAAACCTTTCGAGAATAGTCAAGTTATTTTAAACTGGTTGCGACCCATTTATATTACCACTTACAGTTTAAATTTATAGTCCCTTCTAAACTAGCTTTTCCTTATACTTGCCGGATAAGCATTCAATTTAATTTTTACCCTGTGGAACAATGACTTGAGTGGTGGTGGTGGTGCCTGTGGAGTAATATGAAAATAAATTCATTGAAAGAAAAACCGAATACAGATTGTTTGTTACTACACTCGTCTTTCAACGGAAAACAGTCTTGAACTTAATAATTGTCTATTACAGAAAGAAATCAGCGACAATCATTCATCAGCCGATGATTCAAAGACAAGCTCCTCGACTACAGTGTCAATAGGTTCAGACAAGAGCAACAATGACGACGATGATGATGACGATGACTTTGGCAACGGCAACCAGAACGCGCCCCCATCGAGCGGTGGCAGCAATATCTTCAGTCTGCTCAACCTGGTCAGCGCACTGTTCCCTGCTTCGTCTGGGTCCGGTGAATCTAAAGTAAGTTCCCCTTGCTTATCCAAGACCTTTGACGTTAGCCAAATTGATTTTCGAAGACCAGCGGCACTCTTTTTGTTTTGCTTTATCTTTTCACCTGCACTTCACTATTGGCTAATTAGCTAAGGGCCCGTTGTTTGATACATAGTTAAAAATGACCAATAGTCAATTTAACAATTAGTCACTTGACAATAATTAAAGTTTAACTACTCTGTCTGCGCATGGTTAACTTTCATAGCAAATTGTCAATTTTTAACTATAATTAGCTTAACCATTTGTCAAACAACATACTTATGTAATTTTAAACAATTTGTTAGTTTAATTAACGCATTTTAACTATTAGTATGTTTGACTACGGATCAAACAACGGGCCCTAAGTGAAGATGATCAAGAAGAATTTAGGTTTATTCTTTTTGATCCCATTATCGGGAATTTTGCGGTATAAGACGGACATTGATTGCACGTCCCGCCCGGGGTAACGCTGTTTCACAAGTATTTGCCAGACTTGTGTGGTGTATTCCCGAAACGCTAGCAACATGGCAGGCAAATTACCACGCAATAGCTAAAAGATAAAAGATATTTTACCACGCAATAGTTAAAAGATAAAAGATATTTTATTTTGCAAACATGTGTATAGTAGGTTCAGCCATATTTTATATTTATAACTATTTCAGTCAAACGCAGAAATCCAAGTGCATGCTAAATTTTGTTTATGATTATTAGTGAAAATAAAGATATACGCTTACCTGCAAAACAATAAGTTAAGCTGGCGTTTCCGGGTGTTAGTATAAATTATCGGGTGCTAATTAAGGCAGCTTCTTTAAAATGTCATTCTCGTCTTCAAATATATTTAGTTGTCTAAATAATTAATAGGTAGGTAAGCGACAAACTTTTAGCGTCTAATAAATGGTTTTCAAGCGAATATATATTGTAAAACGAGCTACTGTTAATATGACGCAGCATGGTGATAATTCTTAAGCAACGTTATGGACCAAGTAATAAATAGGGGCATTATTCATAATGCCCGCGCATTATGAATAATGACAAGCGTAGTCGACGGAGCCCCGCTTTGCGGGGCTCCTACTTCTGGGTGGTTTAAAAAAAATAACCACGAAGGGGATGGCGGGGTCTTTTAGACCCCGCCATTCCCTTCTAACCTAACCTGTCCGAGTCGGGGTGCCCTAAGTCCCGAGCTCGCTTAGTAGCTCACTTACAACATTAGTCACTTGAGTTATCAATTCAGAAGTAAATATATTTATCGGTAGCTCTGAGTCATATTAATTTACGCTCGTAAATTGACGCTGGTTTTTTGATATTCTGTTGGAATAGTAAAGATGATGAATTAATATAATTGAAGCTGTTCTATGAACTCGTCGCCTACATATAAAAAAAGACGCTAGGTTTGCCGCACATATAATTTCCCTAAATTATCCACGCGTACCTATTTCGCATATTTATGCATTCTTGCACTTTAACGCACTACATGGTTGACCGGTAAAGCTCACGCCAACACAGTCAAGGCTTTTTACTTTATTTTTTTGCGTAGTGGTTAAAAACAAGGTTGCTTTTAAAAATTCAATGTGTATGTAAGTTATATTTTGTGATGCACTCTCACGGATTTTATTGCACTGAAGCACTTTGCACCAAAGGTAAGTTTGATTTTCTTTTGACAAATTCTTTGGCACTTTCAATACATGGATCCAGTTACGAAAAATTATTTAGTGGTTAATAACTTCATTCAACTTACAGGTTAAAAACAACAACATAATAGTAAAGAAGTTAATACGAGACCTGGTACGTATCAACCACAACCAAATAAAGGTGATACAGAAACGTCAGGACATCGGAGACAATGAGATAGACATCGACTATACTGCAGATTTGAAACCTCCTCCCTTTCAAAAACTTGAAATAGATGAGACTGATAATAGTGATAGTAATGATAGCGATTCTGAAGATTCCGACGAAGATAATGGCGCAGAAGAAAGCGTCGAGAAAGAGAGTAATGAAAATGGAGGATCTAAACAAGACTCCGCTTCGAACGGCAATGGAGACAATGATGGCGATGATGATGATGATAATGATTCCGATTACGATGATGTACCTGGAGGGGACGGTCAGGGAGGTGGCATTTTGGGCCTACTTGCTGGATTGAGTGGCGTAAGTTGGGAACCAAAGTAAGTGTTTCATCCATCGAAAATCACACTAAAACAGACATTTTCAACAGGATGGTGAATCGGATTTGGGAACTTTATTAGCGACAGTAGGTGGTATTGTCGCCAGCTTGAGCGTGAGTTAAACAGTTTAACAAAGGTTATGGACTAATTTATATATTTCTACAATTATAGGATTCACTAAAAAATGAGCATTTTCAGGGAGATGGCGTTGACATAAATGCCATCATAGCAACTGGATTAGGACTTTTTGTTGGCTTGCTGGTGAGTGTAGACCTAAGATATTTCAAAATACTTGTAAGTATTCTTTACTAAAACGACAAGAGCTTATACTGACTGACGTATTTTCTTTAAGTCTGATGGTAACCAGAATCCTGGAGAGATCATTGGAAGTTATCTTCTGACATCTCTTGACACTATCACTGAAGGTGGAGCGGTACGTTACACTTTTGCGTTTTTGCTTATTTTCAGTACTTAATTTTTACCCAATTTCTTTACGTAATGTGTGTAAATTTCAGAAAAATAATGGTGCCTTCTTTGGAAAGTTCATATCCACATTAGTAAAAGGGACAAGCGCGGTAAGAGCCAATCTAATAATGAAGTTCTGTTAAAAACACAAATATTAGTGGAATTTAATGAAAACATAAACTGTCGCAGGGTGGTGATCCGAACGCATCAGCGTCTGATGAGGAGAATGGAGGAATGAAAACGGTGGACTCAGCAGGATTCTTTGCAAGTCTACTGATGGGTCTACTCGGAGAAATGTCCAAAACAAGTTCTGGAGGCAGTGGTTGGCGGCGATAAAAACAAAACACGTCTAGTTGCAGAAGAATTCATGGTCAATAGTTATATGTAGCACATTCGTCGTTAGTCCTTCGCTTATGGTATTACTACTTAACATTACTTTAATGACATACCCGAAAAAGGTTTTTAGTTTAAGCATGTTATCGTTATACATTTGTTAGTGTAAAGTAGGACCAGTAGGACTCTATAGCTCTAAGAGGCTCTATTTTATTTAAGTGAAATGTTAATTAATATACACAAAAACACTTAAGATTATTTATTTATTTCATTCCTTTGCAGATATAACTTAAAGTAAGTATTTTCCGTGTGCCGTCGTGCTATCGAATTTTAGACGTAAGATTGTTACAAAGATGAGGTTACCGAATCTTCGATGCTTAATGTACTATATCGTTATATTATGTTCTTTTTTATGTGCAGACGCAGTCATCGCCGCAGCCGTCGTCGACGTCTCCCCTGTGGACCCTGAAGATGGACGTCATACGTGCAGTGCTGCAGTTCGGTACCAGCATAATAGGGCTCGCATCATCTTCCTTTTCTAATGCCTCCGTCTAGTCTTTAATTATAGTGCATTTCTAGTGCTGTGCCATTATAGTCAATAAATTATTTTTGAATTATAACCTTCTTTCTGTTACTGGTGTTATTGTTAGCTCGTTTATCTGAAAAGATGAATTTTACTTGTTAACATTTAATTTTCCTTCAGAAGGTACAACTAACTGTGGGGATACGTCCCGTCGCATCCATTCTTTGTGTCGTATTGTTTATTCTAGTTTCGAATTGTGCAAAACTAGACTAAACGAAGGATTGAACGGGTTGGAATGATTTAAAATCAAAATAAGATTATTATAGCTGGCTATTTATGAGTATGACAAGTTTGTGCCTGATTTATGGTAGTGTTATAATTACTTTATGTATGAGAACAAATAAAAATAACAACAGCTAACTTAATTATATCAGAACTCGATTCTTTCAACCCTCACCATATTCAGGATAGCATGTTTTCATCAGAATACTGTGTGCATTACTAGTCGATCCTATTGAGGTATAAGTATATGCAATACTAACGTTGACAGTAGGAGGTGTGGAGAGCACGTAGAGCACTGCATCGGCCACGTCCTTGGGGCGCAGCATGCACAGCTGTTCCTCGCCTGTCACCACGTCCAAACCTGTGTCCACCAACCCCGGGGACACGCTCTGACGACAAACAACGTAATATAAATAGGTGGTCTTCCCTTGCAAACTTATGATATACGTATTTAACGTAAAAATAAAGTAGTAGGTAAGATTTTTGATAACAAATTCGAATCTGGCCTTATTGGAAAAAGCATAAGTACGGTCACCAAATGTGATAAGTAACCAGGGTCGTTGGATATAGTTAAAGTTTAGTAAGAAACCTGTGGTGACTGTACCTACAGCAGCGAACTTGAAACTTGAAAGGAAGGATGAAAATGTATGCGTTTTTTGACAAAAAACAACTTAAAACTATTAACTAACTTCTCATAGTGAATAAAAACTTTATAACAAAAAAAAAAAACCGTAACCGCAAAAAAAAAAAAAAATTTACTTTGTAGTGTTTTTTTTGAAGTCGGTTGTTTTTTTTGTAAAAATGTTTTTATTTTTCACTTTTTAGTGAGTCGGTTATTAATACATCTAAGTTACAATAGTCTAATGTCAACTGCACAACATCTTTTACAAAATATTCCTTTTCCCGACGCAGGGACGTTAACTGTTGAGGAGTTAAGAACCAAAACTACTGGATGAAGCCACCATCAGCTCCATTTCACCATATGCATTGTGACGAGCATAAATTGCTTACCAACCATATTAAAATCGAATCGAAACCCGTGAAATATTTATTTTTGAGAAGTTCCGGTGGCCACCTCTGGTCTTCATCATCAGTTCCACTTCACCGAATGGTGCTTTTCAAGAGCAAATGCACGAGTTACTATAAAAAATACCCCATAACTCTATACGTGTGCCTATAAAATTTGAGGATTTCCCTCGATTTCCATGGGATCCCCTAATCAGATTCTGACTTAGTGACAATGGGACCACCTCAAGAGTATACCCTTTCAAACAAAAAAAGAATTTTCAAAATCTATTCACAATTGACGGAGAAATCGGTGAAACATAAAAAAAAAAAAAACACATACAGTCGAACATATACCCTCCTCCTTTTTGGAATTCGGTTAAAAATACAACTTGCAACTATAGGCCCCCCGGCGGATGACAATGAGTCGTTCCACCATAGCCTACTACTAGACATACATGTGTTCCAAGTTACGCAAAACAGCCGGCTACGAGTCCGCCCTCCACTGTCGATGTAACTGGTCCAGCGGTACGAACGTTTGTCGATTCGAGGTCTTCTGCCAATGTTAGCCTAACTACACTATTAACTTACGGTAACTTTGATCTTGTTCTTATGATCAGCCAGTTCATTGAGGAGTCCGGCGCTGAAGCCGGTGATGCCATACTTCGTGCTGGTGTACACGTTGAACTTGGACGACATCGGCACGTAGTGACCCGCGATACTGCATACAATAATACAGGCGAGCACCATAAAATAGTAGTAATTATTAGTAGTTAATCAAATACCTGATACAATCACGCGGCAATAACACGAGATTCATGCTTATTGTACGGAAATAAACGTCATTTGGTAGTAAACGCAGTGGTTTACTTAGGGAAGTTTTTTTATTTTTTTGACGCCCATCTGGACCATGTAGTCCCGGTGGTTTTGGAAGGCGTACGAGGGTCGAAGCACACTCGCAGAGGCCCCTTAGACAATTTTAAATGGAATGAGGCACCAACCGAGGGTTATCCCTGTATGCTCTATACAAGTGCACTCAAGGACACAGGACTATTGCACTACTTGGAAACGAACATATTTGGCTATAATAATAATAATAACAAAACATTTTTTTCAGGCCAAATGGCCCATGGACATATACCTTACAAACTAACATATATAAAGTATAAAGTATATAGTGTGTGTGTGTGTGTGTGTGTGTGTGTATAGTGTATGGGTTTGGGTGGCTATAGTGGATTGGTTACTTGGAATTATGGAAGGACTTTGTCCCCTGCCTGCCCAATGATAATATAATTTACACGAAAATATGGCAGGGGGGACTTGCGCACTCAATAATGGCCCACTGGACACTGTGGCTCGCATAGTGACGTAGCGACAGAGGGCAACATGTCCTGAGGTGCTTGAAGAGTGGAGAGGTATTCCACGGCTATCAGGATAATACCAGAGCACGGAAGATAGTGTAGATCCCTACCAGCTTTTACTGGAATACTTCCTTCCTCCGAGCACGTTTACTCTTGCGAATCTCCACTGAAGCCGGCCAATAAAGGCAAGAAAGAGGTGAGGAACAAGACTACTCCCGGGAGATAGGGTCCGTGGGGTTGCTAATGCCCAACAGCTCGCCACACGCTCCCTGTGGGTTTCTGTATCTCTCTTGGTCTGGCTCTTCACCCTACACCTGTTCCGGCAAATTAAATTAAACTCTACCGGGAAAGACCTAGACTTCGGAGCGCGCAAGCCCCACCCCGACGTCAACGTAAAGGTACGGTGGTGGGGCTATTATTATTATTTTATTTATGTTTTATATAGTCTGTTCTATTTTGTAAATGTGAAAACGCTGTAGACCTTGTAGACATAGATGTTTCGTTTTTCTGACCATTAATGCGAATTGCAAGCACTAGGTAGGTATTTATTAGTAAGTACTGTACCCTAATTACGTAACACACTATTTATCACAATCTGAATCATTTTGAAGCCTATTGCTTCATATGTTCGTATAACGCAATGAATGTTGTTGAACAGTCAAAATGAAAGCTATTCCTACTGTTAGTGTGTTACATAATCACCCCGCTGGGTTCTAAATTCGCAATACTATGGCATGTTATTAATTCCCACATGTGATGGAATTTGTTTACGTTTACGTATGTAATAGAAACAAAGACACTACATTTACTTCCTATTGTGTCTATGGAAAATGTAGTGGTTAGTATATTTGTTCATTTTTAACTAGCTGGTGCCCGCGACGTCGTCTGCGTGAACGCTATACAGCACCAAAAATACCTACGATTATACCTTTTAAAATAACATTCATTTACCCGTTTCTTCTTTACATTTCATATCTACAGAAAGTGCAGTAATCAAGGGAGACTGTCTTTTATAAAATTGACCTTCAAAAAGTGCTGATTTTCAGCCTGCTTTGAATAAATGACTTTATGGTGATTCTGCTAAATTAAGTCATAAGTTGTGACTGAAGCAGATGTTACTATTTATTCTGTACTGTAAAAAAAATGAGCATATCTTATCTTTGAGATATAATTATATGGCATGCTTAATTTTCCTCTTTCTTCGTTATTTAGCTCAAATTGCTTACAGCGTGCCGTTTTCGAGTTTAAATTTTGTTCTATATGTATGCAGTTATTTTTGAGTTCTGATTGTTATTACATACAGACAAACTCGATGAATTTTATAAGAAATAGATGAAGCAGCTTAAAACTTATATAAACACATTTTTTTTTTTGTGTCTTGCTCATCTCTGAAATGAATTAACGATACAATTTTTAAGAAGAAAATGCACAACTACATCTATGACTCTTAAAAACAACTATTAACCTCGCCAACATGATCAAATTTAAATTATTTATATCCAAAAAGGGCTTACACATGTAATTCAACTTGATGTTTTTGAAATCTCATAATTGGCGCTACTTTAAAATTGTCTTGATACTACTTATATTCATTTAATTATGTCTATCGGCCTAAGTTACTTATATTGTGTGATTTTTATAGTGTGAAGCTAGCTTATAGCATGGTTAACATAATAGCAACATTCAAATATGTGTCGTTAGACTACACGTTGTTACAGAATGCGTTGAAGAAATAAAGGTTCACTGCTCGTTCCCCGTAGGTGATAGCGTGATAATATGTAGCCTATATGTTGACCCGACTTCTTAATAATATTCGTGCCAAAGAAGTAAATCCATGCAGTACTATTTGAGTTTATCCCGGACATACATACAGACAAACAGACAAAAATTCAAAAAACTATATTTTTGGCTTCGGTATCGATTGTAAATCACACCCCAAGTATTCTTTAAAAAAAAAAAACAATGTACAGTTTTGACTTTCCTACCATTTTATTATATGCATAGATATACTGTTTGTTTTCCCATCCAAAATAAACTCATAACATAACATCACGCCTGTATACGCCTGTGTAACAGCACACTCACATTTCGCCAGTTATGTGTAAGCCCCATGTAATAGGGGGCGAGCCTATTGCCATCAACCGGGCACAAATCCAGACTCCGGGCTGCTACCGAGAAATTCCAGATGGAAAAACCCAATAACACTTTGGCCGACCCGGGAATCGAACCCAGGACCTCATGCTCAGCTGTAGCGCTTGCGACCACTAGACCAAAATATTAATAGTCCAGTCATTTAAAATGCCAGTCGCAAAATATTGCACTGTAAGTACTGATTGTTTGGGATGTTGTTAGGATAGATACCAATAGTGTAAAACCAAGTTGCAGCTTCGAAAGACCTGTGCTAACTGTGTGGTGCTCGAAAACCTCGAATTTTTCGGACTTCTTTCAGTGGTTTGCTTCTAACTTCTAAAAAGTGCATTCTCCGGAAAATACATGTTTACAGTTTTAAAGTATACAAAATTTGATACAATTTGAGCGCCAGCCGCAGCTCTGTAGGTCCAACAGAACCTGAGATAAAGCACTTCAAATACTGGCAATTTTCACAAAAGTAGTTTTAGCGACGACCTAATGCGATTTTTGTGTCTGCGGTGACTGGCCCCGTTAAACGGGTTTACGGTTATCGAACTTCTAAATTACAGAAACACCAAACTTAATTACATGCGAAAATTCCAGTATACAGAATCATCAATGAACCAGTGTAAAAATACGTATTACCTGTTAATGTTAACAACATGCCCATCGAAGTCATTGTTCCTCATGGAGGCGATGGCGTGCCTCGCGCAAAGTATGGGGCCTTTCAAGTTGATGTCAATGACCGACAGCACGTCTTTCTCACTTAACATGTCGTTGCCGACGTCTGAAATAGATGAAAATATTGTGAGAAAAGCCGAATTTGCCGGCTTTAGACGGTTAAATTAATCGAAGCGAGAAAAAAAACCAATCAAGCTGAACCTGCATTGTTTTGAATTTGAATCAATAAATAACCTTGAGAAGTAAGAGTTGAGTTGAACAACAACACAACGACTCAAACACACGCATGACTCAATTCATGAAAGTTTTAACTGGGTTAATGCTACATTATGTGCTGTACCTACAAAACTTATCGTTGTCGGTAAACTCACGCGAGTTCACCAAAATCTGTAAAATATAGGTAATCGATTCGCTGAAAAAAAACCGGTACGATCCCTGCCAGGTGCATTTAGACCACATACTATATAAGAACAGTCGACCGCACGTCTTTGGTAACCAGCATAATAATTACTGTAACCTGTTTAACCAGTAGTAAACTGGCCTATAATATTGAAATACCCAAAGTACAGGCCAGCTCAAAGTGTGACCATTGACGTGCGATCGACAGTAACGTCTTTATTATCGTCCCTACCCTGTATCTGCCACCTACCTGTGATACCCCCTTGCAGGAGCACCCCCGCGTTATTGACCATAATGTGAACGCAGCCGAAGCTGTCGTCGACCCATTTGAACATTGCCGCCACTTCCTCCGCGCTGGACACGTCGCACTTCCGAGCAGAGATCGTGCCATTACCCGTCACTTGAGTTTTCAATTCCTGTACATAAAGTCATCATAGTATCAGTCTGTAAATCCTACAGCACGATAAAAAGCAGTCGTTCTTTTGAAACCCTAATTACAATTCACATCAGAATCTAATCGCCGGAAAATATAAAAACCGCCGGATAATAATAATAAGCTTAATGCGTACAGGGATAATCGTCGGTTGGTCCCTCGTTGCATTAAAAGCGTCTAACGGGCCTCTGCGGGTCGGCTTCGGCCCTCCGTACGACTTCCAAAGGTCAGGGGCCCCGTGGTCCCGAGATACGTTAAGATAAATCACACATACTAATATAATTATATTCACACCAATGAACCTTAGTGAAGACAATATTAGAACAATAGATAAAGCGTGATATATCAGAAGAGATACAAAAATAATGGAGGCAGAAAAAACTACACGGAAGACATCCAAATGATTTATTTATACCAATCACACATTGATAAAGAACGTTCAAACAAATCGCTGGAATTAAGTGGAATATTTCCAGAAACAGAAGGATTCATGCTGGCCATTCAAGACCAAACCATAAATACCAAAAATTATAGAAAATACATTAAATTTATAGCGATTTATGCAGAAACAGCCACAAAAAAACCTGAAACTGTACGACACATCCAGGAGCTTGTAGCACGCTCACCCGAAACGACACAATTAACTTGTTAAGATTATACATCAAAAACTCGCAACAAACCGCAATCTCATGAATGATCCATACACACCATACGACAAATATTCACCAAGGCCGTATTAGAAACCCAATCTTACAAATTGTATTATGATGAGCGCACCATAATTACAGATCATACAATATATTATAATAACAGGCCCGATTATAACACTTGTTGATAAAGAAAACAAACACACATACATAATAGATATAGCAGACCCAAACACCATTAATATACAGAAAACTATCACCGAAAAAATCAGAAAATATACAGAACTACGAGTACAAGAAGAAATTACCGGAGTTTGGAAAATGAACAGAGTAACCATAGTCCCAATAGTGGTATCAACGACTGGTATCATCTCGAGCAATCAATCTTTCCAAATATATCTTACACTACAGAAAGCAGCTATATTAAACATGTCGCATAGTCCGGAAATTCCTACAATTATATTTAGACAATAATTTCAATATAGTACAAAACACCTAATCTACTCAAACTTAAAATCTCACCTTGGTTTACACCCGTGAGGTTTTAAAAAGTACCAGGTTCAAAGAACCCGTGAAAGTAAAATTAAAAATAATAATAATAATAAATATTTATTGTTCAACTACGAATAGATCACATGGCAAGGTAAAATAATATAAAGTACAAGCATAAAGTGAATGCCGTGCTGTCCTCCTAGATACGAGTAGGTTACAAAATAACCTGTGTTTAGGAGAAACAGTTCCGACCCCCGTCATAAATAGTTGACTTATAATAAAAGGGTATTACAAGACCTATCACATTTTTTGGTGTGAAAAATCACTGTTTACCTACGGTAGTGCGCAACGTAATGCACACAAAATATTGTGCTCATGAGTGCATGTAACGACACAGGGCTCGTGGGGCTATTTAAAGTTGTGTTATACAGGGTGGAATTTTGTAATGCCACCTGGAGGGAAAGTACTCTTAATACTGCAGATAGAAAATTTTACTCAAAGGAAACATTCCTTTATTTTTGAATATAAAGCAAACTGCATTCAAAGATTTTCGAAAATTCTCTTCTCCCACACCCGGGAATCGAACCGGCTAAAATCTGAAAAAATTATACCCTGTACTTTTATTGCATCGATCGTTAGGGTCAATTATAAGGATGAAATCTCTCTAACAAAAATGTAAATTAAATGAAAGGAAAACCAGGAAATCTGAAGTTACAAATTCAATGAGTCAAGTTAAACTCTTTAACTAACATCCATCTTTTGTAATGCAGACTCCTTTGCGACATACTCGTAGCTGCGTGTATGAGGTAATTTAAATATGGAATGTTAGATTAAAATTTGAAAATTAGATTGTCATAGTTGTTATTCACATTTGATTGTTTTTACAACTCATTTCACATTTTGTCTCACGGTGAAAATGGCTTATCAAGAACAGTTTGATTTAATGGAAGCTTATTTTTTAAATAACAAAAACGTGAATCTAGCTCTGCGGTGATATGGAGAGAGATATCAAGACCGACAGGCACCAACTCGGTTCGTATTGAAATGAATGGTAGAAAATTTAAAGAATACGGGTGGTTTCAAGAAGAGACGGCAAACTATTCAGCAAAACTATTTCGATTTTGAACTAGATGTTTTAACATACTTTGAATCATTTCCAAAGGCTTCAAGTAGAGATGCTGCCAATGAATTAGGAACAACCCACACTCGCGTACTTAAAGTGCTGAAAAAGTATAAGCATAAATGCTATCGTGAAGGTCGGTTGGTGCAAAAATTGCATATTGGGGATCGTGACAGACGATTACAATTTTGTGAAAATATGCTTGGAGAAATTGACCGAAACCCTAATTTTTTGAGTAACATTGTATGGTCTGACGAAACCAACTTCAGCAATAATGGCATGTACAATCGCCGCAATAACCATTATTGGTCTCGAGTGAATCCTGTTCGTGTTCATGAAACTAACAATCAAGTAAGATTTTCTTTCAACGTTTGGTGCGGAATTATGAGAAATAATGTAGTGTTAGTCCACGTGTACGAAGGTCATTTAAACACTGTCAAGTATATTGAAATACTGGATCTCTTAAGAAACGAGTTAAATGGTTTCCCCGAGGAAGAGCGAAACCAAATAATTCTACAGCAAGATGGTGCTCCAGCACATAACAGCAGAATCACTACTGCCTACATTAATAACCATTTTAATACCTGGATTGGTACAAACGGCACAATCAGATGGCCTGCGAGATCGCCAGATCTCACCCCATTAGATTTTTTTTTGTGGGGATATGTAAAAAATCAAATTTACATGAAATCTTATGCGAATGACAACGAGTTGAGAGTTGAAGTTCAAAATACGATTTATAATATTCACCACAACACTTTATTAAAGGTTACTAGAAATGAATTCGTTAAAAGAATAAATTTGTGTATCCAAGAGAATGGAGCCCATTTCGAGCAACTAATTAGTTAGTTTACCATTTTTTGTAAATAATTAAATTAATTTAAGATTTCCTGGTTTTCATTTAATTTATCATGTTTGTTAGAGAGATTTCATCCTTATAATTGACCCTAACGATCGATGCAATAAAAGTACAGGGTATAATTTTTTCAGATTTTAGCCGGTTCGATTCCCGGGTGTGGGAGAAGAGAATTTTCGAAAATCTTTGAATGCAGTTTGCTTTCTATTCAAAAATAAAGGAATGTTTCCTTTGAGTAAAACTTTCTATCTGCAGTATTAAGAGTACTTTCCCAAAATTCCACCCTGTATATACCTAACATTAAAAACTTGTTTTCATAAAAATCCTACGTCAGTCAAAGTTGGAATGTTGACCTTCAATATTTCCGTAAACGGAAGGTAACCCAAGGTCCCAAGTACAAAAAAATTATAACAATGACGGGGAGTACAAGTGACTCTCGGCTTCGTCAAGTATCTTTTTGCACCAGTTATGTATATTATATAGTAATCATTACAGCAAGCTACACAATGAGAGACATAAAAGGGTTATTAAACAACAAAAAAAAGACTTTGAAGCAAAAAATTGCAATTTCGGAAAAGACAAAAAAATAAATATGTCCATTGTGTTCGTGTGGTGAGTACATTGTTAGTGTGGTGTGTGTTTCGCTAATCTATTTGTGTTTGACGCCTGTATGTGTTTGAGTGATCCCTTATTTAGAAATTCTTCGGTTTCGTCGTAGTTTAGGTTTAGAAAGAAGGAGCGAACAGTCTTTTTGCAGTAAGTATGTTAAGCCGTAAATCGGAATTTTTGCGATAATTTTATTGTAGTGATGGGCCAGGGTAGAGGGCAAACTTTTTTATAAAATCTGTGCGTGTAGGTGTGGTATTGTGTAGATTAGGTCTATGCGGCATTTGGAGATTTCTTGTTTTCGTCGGTGTTGCAGAAGGACTATATGTAAAATATATTGTTGCCTTTACGCTACATGATTGATAAATAGTTCGATAATTGGGGAGAGTATCGGTCTGAACGTAGCCTCTTTTAAAATAGCTCTGTGTGCGACCTCTGGAGGCTTAAGTATGGTCTTAGCAGTAACACCACAGCATAAAATACAATAAATTAGGATGGACTGACAAACAGCAAAGTAAACGTTTCCGATGATTAACAGGTTGGCTACATATCGCAGGGTTTTAAAAATGTAAATTAACTTTCGTATGCGACCAGACAGAGGATATGGGATTTGAAATTAAGGTTTTTGTACAGAACTACACAAAGATATTTAACCTGCTCTACTGAGGTTAAGGTAGAAGTTGAGTTTGTATGGGACAAGAATGAGCTTCTATAAAGATTGAGGTTTTTGCCATACAAAAAGGGATGAAGTTAGTTTTGTTGGCATTGAGAGGAAAGCCACTTGAAGGCGGAATTAAAGCCGTCTTGTACAGTAACTTGCGGGTTCCGACCATAAGTTTGCGGTGAACGTGATGGCAGTACTGTCTGCAAATGAAACTATTTTGGCATTTGTACTTTTAAGATTGCAGAGGTCGTTTATGAACACAATCTAGAAATAGAGTGGGCTCCAAAATGCTACCCTGGGGTACGCCATACTGAATGGGTAGTTCATCACACTTGTCATTCTCTATAGTGACCGATTGTGAGCGATCAGTAAGATAACTTTAAGATTGCAGAGGTCGTTTATGAACACAATCTAGAAATAGAGTGGGCTCCAAAATGCTACCCTGGGGTACGCCATACTGAATGGGTAGTTCATCACACTTGTCATTCTCTATAGTGACCGATTGTGAGCGATCAGTAAGATAACTCTTGAAGAGATCAAGTGAAGACCCTCTGACATCCAAAGAAGAATGGCAAATTCTTATTTGAAATAAATTGGACGTCTAAAAGTGACACTTATACGAAAAATAAATAATCAACGTTTTTTTTACTAACATATTATCTAGTTAAGGCCGAGTAAAAAATAATGTTTAATGAAAAGTTATTTGACTAATTGGTTCTAAAAGATTAGCAAATTGTTGGTTGGATTGGTTTAGTAGTATTGGCATTTTATGAAAATTTTCCTAAATAGTAGGTATAGCGTAATTATCGTGGTGTTGTTATGATTTTTAGTTTGTTATTATATTAACATGAAGTAAATGAATACCTATTACATTTATTTGGTTGTACCTATACCTAAGTTTATTCTGTATTCTTACTTTGATAACCATATTGCAATAAAGTGGGAAAAATATTAAATGTTATGGCAATTCTGAACTATAAAGACTACTAAACTACTACTACTACTTTAGACTACTATTTAAAGTCTTGAAAAAATATAGCTTGGTTCTTGACATTGACAACCGTTGACCAGTTACAGTAAGTACTCTTTGGTTGACAGTTTACAACTCTTGACCAGAACCTGTGTTGTTTAAAAGTTCAACACTGAATATCTATTAATCTCCGCCTTCTCTATCTATCTTACACAAACTAGCTCATAAAATGACGCTGACTTTAATTATATATTTTTCATTTAGAGACGTAATGATTTAATTTCAAATAAAACAATGTATGGGAAGCTGCCATTGTTCTTTTCAGATTAGATAATATAGACAAAGAATTTCCTACCACTTAAATTACAATTTAGATGTTAAGTCATGTCATACTATTTAAATGTCTTTGGGTAATACCTTCTGTTTTAAGTTACCTGCGAAGTTATTTTAGTTATGTCACGAAAAGACACAGTGTGGTCTCTTTTTCCTTGACTGTGTCGTTAAAGAGGAAAGTGTTATGTAAACCAACAATCATGCAACTGAAAGTGAGCCCCGTTTATGATTGTGTTCGTCGAACCGTTTCCTAGAGACACTTATATAACGTGGGAATAGCTGTTATAGTCAAATAACTTGTATTAGATCATAAAATATTACACAATTACGGCTTGCAGATTCTAACTCTGATAATCAGAAACCTCAGTGCAGTTGGAATTTTTATTTACAGTGAAATATACTTAAACACATTATAAAAGATAACACTAAAATATATAGGAAATATTATGTAAATAAAAAGGGGAACAAGTCATTGGGCTTCTATTGGGCGTCAGCATCGCTGTCAATGTGAGCAAAACGACGACGCGGCTGGCCCACACGGAGATGGCGGAATGAGCTGGACTCCTCTAATAAAGATTGGTCCTTGGCAGCTCTGGACAGAGAGAGGTAGGGAGGACTCTGCCCAGCAGGAAACATGAAAGTATTATTAAAAAACGCTCTTTATGGTAAAGTGTCTAAAAATCTGGCAGCATTGCCACGTTGTATGGCAATTCTGATTCTTTGCAATTTATTATGAATTATTCAGAAGAAAGTTTCAACAATTTCCTGAAATATTTTTCAACCTACGCTGAGTTTAAGTTTGTTGGGCATGATTTAATTAGTTACTAATGAGTAGGTGTTTACAGTCTCACCTCAATAGGTCCAGTCCTCCTGGCCAGGCCCACGACGTTGATGCCAGCATTCGCCAGCTCCACACAAATGGCTGCCCCGATGCCCGAGCTCGCGCCTGTCACCACAGCTGTCTTGCCGACCCAACGATCCATGCTGTACCAACACGTTTAATCAATGTTTTAAACATAATTAAAAAACTGCACAAAAGCGGCCTTCATGCCATAAGCATTTTATCTGTGCTATGTGAATACAGTCGGCTACTCTTAAATCTGGCGATATCAACATTATTGACGATATTGTTAGCACGTAGAACGTCCAGTATGTATTTAATTAATAGGGTTATTAACCTTCACTTCTACCAGCATCCCACAGTCGCCCCAATGGCTTGTTCTAGCAAAGGCGCAGTCTTCCGATCTTGCCAAACCAGCGATCAATGGCCGTTTCCATTTTTATTATGTTTATACATTTAACACCGTACGATCCACTGCATCAAATCGCAACGAAATTACATCGATCGCATCTTGGGTGCCGTCAAATAACTTCATACATAAACAACACCGTACGCACAACTACACTATAGCCTCAAAAGTCGACGTACGTTAAATAATTAGAGTATGTACAATCGCCAGCATATCACGTTACCACAAACGGTCAGATTTTCTCATTCGATTTTGAACTTAAACATTATCATTTTAAAGTTTAAAATCGTTTGGAGAAATTTGATAGTTTCGTGTAGTCTGCTTCTTCTTCGTGTGATCTGCTGGCGACTGCACGTGCGTTGTATGTTTAAATACACGCAAACTAAGCGACAAGTGAACCATGCCAACGAATAGACCGTGAGTCATGTTGAAAATTGCAAAGCCACTCCGTGACTCGTGACCTGCGGGGTAATTACTCAACACTAACTAACAGTTAGGAATGGGTTTAATTTTGACAGTTCAACAACATTCATTGCGTTGTTTACGTTGTCGAGCAGACAAATTTTTCGAACATATGAAGCAATGGATTAACAATAGGCTTCAAAATGATTCAGATTGTGATAGACAGTGGTGCCAATTCTCTTGTCACAAAATTCTCTAAACTAGACTAAAAATCACTAAAATTTAGTTTATTCCTGTCAAAAGACGATTTCTCATTCTGAAATAGACTAAAGTGATACAACTTAACTAACTTTTAGTTTGACAACACTAAGATGGTACTGATTTATTAGTTTAGTGAAAATGGCAATTTTGCTATTCTGAATTTGACGTTTTTCACCTAAAATTTTGGTTATCGTAACTAAATCTGGCTATTTTTAATCGCGATTAAAAAGGTGTGGAATAAAATTAGTTGTCATGAACTAAGATTCACCACAACACCTCGACTTCAGGGGCAAAAACAGTACCGTATTTTTTTATTATTTTGCTTATATCTCGAAAACGGTGTGTCCTATCGCAAAAATAATAAAAATTTCGACCCCCGTTATGAAACCCTTAAACCCATATAACTCTACATGTAGGTATTTTTTTTTTAATATTTTCCATACAAAAAGTGAAAAATTACTTAAAAAACACGCCGAGGCTTCCACACATGCGCGCCTCCGGCTCTAAAAAAAATTCACGGGTTAGGGCAAACAAGTACTATGTGGAGTGACGATTGTCAAATAAAATTTTAGTTGCGTCAAAATGATTTTTAAATTTAGAGATATTTTATTGCAGAATAGCTTTAAGATTCTCATAGCCAAAAGTAAGGAATTTTAGTGATAGTTTAGAACTTTTCCTTTCACGTTGAACTGATAGACGTTTAAAAAAAAAATTGGATACATCGAAAGGTTTTTTAAAGTATTAGGTACCTACCCAATGGAATACCAATAGAAGTCATTCAATTTGAGAATTTAGAGAAAACTGATATTTAGTGCCGAATTCTGGGAAATTTTAGCCTAGTCTAGGCTTTATGGGGTGCTTAGTTGCAAATGGGTCACACTATCATGTTCTGGAACGAATACGTCAAATTACAAGTCACCCTGTATAAATGTACAAAATAATAATAAAGATTAAAGTTAGTACTTACATTTATTTATAAATAGTATCCGACCGTTAACCGACTTCCTTGAATTTTTAATACCGACTTGACCGCTCACTACCACCGTGCAACACAGAATGAATTGAATTGTGAATCGAACCAAAAGCCTATAAACATAAGAACCAAGAATATACGAAGGTTTGAGGTTTGTTACAATTGTTACTAATAAAAATATTATCTCATTTAAATTTATAATTGCTACACTAATTCTTCTTTTTGCCCCACACTAATCTGGAAACACAACTTTGGTCATGTCATGTCCTTCCTGCTGATTCATTGGTCTACTTTTCGCATGAATTCGGTAAGTACCGGTCTATCAACTCTTCGATTCCTTTAATACTTATATTTTCAACAACTGTCATGGTAGCTTTAGCAGTCTGAATCCATTATGCATTCAGCAAATTTAAATAAATAAAATGCTTCGACATGATGATTATTTATTTATTTACCTACGTAACGTCACTGAAATTAGGTACGTCACGTTCATCACCTTAGACCTTCTATTCAACTCAACTCAAAGCATTTATTTCTAATAAACCAATTACCTACAGGCAGTCAGTCAGAAAGATGAAGGTATTTGCCCATTCCAAAGCGTAGTAGGTGCCAATGGAGAAGAACGGGCTAGAGCTCTATTTAATCTAGTCTAGGCATATATATTTAAAGATATCTCTGTTACAAATCAAGTACTCAAACATATTTACATAAACAATACTAATAAAGTCCAAATTCAGATCGAATTATTGCGTCATACCATTTCAGAAAGTAAACAAATCTCGTAATCGATTTTTCTCGAACTTCTCGAATCTGGATCGAGTTGAAATACATGAAATAAAATATTGGGATGTCATTATAGCCAATGCTAATCTTATACCTGATGATGCTGGATACGGATGGCGGTTCTAGTAAAAAACCTTTATAATAGACAACATAATAATAATTCAACAACAAATTTTAACAGTAAGTACCTACATTTTTTAACAATTAGGTACATAATAATTATAATATAACACCGTTTATGCTGTAGCTTTTTGCTGGAAGCAACGTTATTCTTGAACTCTTTACAGCCGCGTCTCCATTACTGGTGTTATAGTCAATTCACTAATCTGAAACGAAATAAGTTTGAATAGGCAATTGAGTCATTTATCAAATGATTTATAGTAATTGGTAGGTATTTTTGGTTCATACTATTTCTCAGTTAATTTTTTGCCATTTCGCCAGCCCACTTATCGAAAACATGACAGCATCAATCTTGGTGCTGCGGTTCATGTTGCATTCATCTAATTGCAACATGAACCGCTTACACAGGCGGCATGAGGAACACTGACAGTACGGTGTCTGTCAGGTCACCTTACTGCAGTGCTGGAATCTTCAGCTGTTCCACGTAGCTAGCCATCAACTGACACTAACATCAAGTACAGGACAGTGACATAAGTATCACAAGTAAAACAAGAAAAGTTTACATTGAACTGCATCCGCCAGGTCTCGTGGCTGCAGCGCTAGCATCTTTATCTGTTCCACGTAGCTAGCCATTGGAAGTGCTCAACAAGCCTGGAGATATGGTCTAAAGAATATTGAAATTAAAACAAAGTTTAACGTAACTTTCAAAGTGAAGGCCAACCAGAAGGTTGCAAAAAGAAGGCAGCTATAAGGTACTTACGTATTAACAACCAACCGGTTGGTTGAGGAAGGTGGATGGGGCATGAATGATATAGCGTCCAATTTTATTTAAGTACAGAAATGGCAATGCAACTTAATTTTTGCGACAACTGAGATTTTTAGTAGTACCTGTGTAGATAAATTTAGTATTTTTGGGTTCTGCAGTGCTACCTGATTTATGGAGCGGGTGGGTAACTCCTATTGTTAGGAACTGGGATAGCGAACCAGACTCCAAGGCGGTCTGGTACTAAGCCGCCAAGCGAGCGAGCGACCTTACGAACCATTTGTTCCAAAAGTTTTGCAGTCCGTCCGGCCCTGGAGACTTATTATTATTATTATCGACCGGGGTTCCGATACTAGACTACACTAACATAGGTACCTACCTATGTTAGTGTAGGTAAACATCAGGTTTACATAACTGGAAAAATTGAGACGACAGTGTGACAAACGGGATCAAAGCGTATCAAGCTTTGCTGTGGCGTTGTTGTATTATTGATGTAACCGTTTCGTAGGTCTATAATGCAAAATGTAAGAAGATGGCTTTTTATGCAGTCGGGTTTTTTGATTTTTGTATTTAGTTTTTTTATTGACCGAGCGAGGGCAAAGCGCGAGCGAAGCGTCTCCGTTTCAGTTTGGGCATAAATGCTTTCGTAAGTCCGGATGTCTAGCGGATGGCTGTTCTCCTCTACAGGTCGCATTTCTCAACCAATTCTCGTGAAATTTTGTTAGCAGGTTCGATAATTATATGGATTTAATTTTCGATTCATTTTTAAATTTTTGTCCAAATGGCCGAGATATGAGGGTTGAAAAGGGAAAAAAAACATATTTCTGCCATTTCGAAACATTTTCAAAAATGCCTCACGCATAAACTTCAAGGAGTTGGGGGTGTGAAGGGGTGGAAATAATGGAAAAAGAAACGCTAATTTCTTGTGTCACATCAAATCACAAGGAACTTCATCAGCTTTCGGAATATGACTATGATTTTAAGCTATGCAAAGTCAGACTTGCCAGGTCTACAGCGTACAGAGCCGCTAGTTTAACACTTTTTGGAACGAAGTTCCTTATCGCACGGTACGGATTGGGGCTAGGCGAAAAAAAGTGTAAGAATTTTCCGTCACGAGTTTCCGTCACGACCCTTTCTTTATTTGTTTTCAGTTAGGTCAATTTCGCAATCTTGTCATTTCGTTGAGTAGCTTGTAGCTTGCAGTGGTCTAAACTACTGATTATTAATCCATCTAGAGACGTAACCCAGCAAAGCTGCGTGAACTTAAATCAACCACAGCTCGGCCCGAAGTAGTTCCCAGTAACTTGCACAGTAACAATGGCAAGATTTTTCGGTCTATTTTTGCTCTCACTGTACTACCTATTAAGTAACACTTTAGGTAGCGGTCGTCAAAGTTAACAATCAATTTTAACAAATATATTAAATTATATTATAATTATTATTTTTCACGTTAATAAGACATAGAATAGATAAGAAATTTTTCATATTCATATTCATATCTTTATTTGCATTCCATAATGTGTGAAGATCTTACAATGGGCTTAAAAAGCTGACGTACAATTACGGACCCTGTAGGGCACAGCAAAAAGTATAAAATTAATATTTTAAAAAGAATTAATACTTAATTAAATATCAATTTTTAACACATGTGAACAATCTTAGATCAATAATTCGAAGAAGGCGATTTATAAGGAAATAACAATATTTCGGTTCCACCAAAGACTAATATGTCCACCACAAAGACTAATATGTCCACCGAGTGGACTAAAATGTTAATTATTGAAAAAAAAACAAAACAAAAAGTGATTAATATCTTTAACAAAAATAACGTTAATGCTATCTTCACATAATCACAAACAAATCAGTCACTTAAAAACATTCAAAAAGTAAACAAAAAAAAATTTGTGTCCGTCTACCGAAAAGACAATTCATTTCGGTGGTCAAAATATGTCTTCGTCGTCAGAAGAGCAGAAGCGTTCAATCCGTCCAGCCAGAGAAATGGGGATCGGTGGCTTCTCTGGTTTTGACGTTGACGTATCTGAGCTGTCAGAATATACGTCCGGAAATTGTATGCGCTTATGGACATTACCTCCAAACAGCAGTGATGGACTGCGCCCGCCAATTTTCAATAGTTACTGCATCGAGCCACTCGCAATTGGACTAGACCATCGGCTTGCCACTGGACTGTGCATAGGAGTCAAGGTTGGACTCGGTGAATTCACCCTCTCAGCGGGAGCTGGTGTGTCATTCCGAGTAGAACTTTGCAAAGGAGTCGTCAGGACTGGACTTGATAGAGTTGGGACATTATTTTGGAGTGGTCTGGAACATAGTGCTATGAAAAGATTTTTGCTACTTAAACCGTTATGTATACAAGTATTTTCTGGACTACATTTCATACAACTCAACCTACGAAACTGAAGCATCATTGGTTTACGGCGACTCCAAGTAACCTGATGGACTTTAATAGTTCCACGAAACGCAATTCCTTGTCTTTCTTAGAAATTTCATTCCTTTTCTTTTTTTGTGCTTCATTTGCAGCCTTTCGTTTCTTGTTCCGTAATCTGTGTAATCGCATTCCGTATTTAGCAATTTTACATTCTAAACTCATCAACTTCTTTTTCAGTAAAACATTCTCTACTTTCAACCTTCTTCTGTTTCTCACTGCAATACGTGCACCCATTTCAGCTCTTTGTGATACTGAAGTCACCGGACTCGAGGGCGGACTTTCGCGTGCAATATACTTTCAGCTTCTTTTTGTATTTTGACTTTTTCCCTGCATCTTCTTGCATCCTCTCTCCATTTCCTCCTCAAAAGCTTTTTTTGCACATCTGGTAAGTCTTCTACAGTTTTTATTTTCCCTTCGGCATTCTTCCGATAGTAATATTCTCTGTCCTTTCTTCGCTTTTCTTCCAAGGCTTCGGGATCCTGTTTAAGTTTTTCATGCGCCTTCCTCCTACTCAGTGTTTTGTTATCGGTAATTTTACTTCTTGTTTTCGCCATCGCCTGAAAAATCACAACAAGCAATGCACACAAACGAAAAGAAAGTAAAGCTGTGCAAAGGAAGAGCAGGAGATTTCGTTCGTAAAACATTTTGCAAGGGAAACGACCGTGCTTATGAAAATATATTATTTCCCATGCCGGTAGAAATGCATTACAGGTACCAATCATTGTTAACTTAGAGTATGTAGCTATGGATAACTACATTAACTACAAGTCGACATGGTGTACAAAGGTGTGAGGGAAGTGGTGGTTTAAAACATATTTACTCATAAAAATAAAGTGAAAATGAAAAAGTTAGTCCTTAACTGTTAAAAACACCAGTAATCAGAAGCAGTTTTATAAGTTATAATAACAAAAAAAAAACCACATTCAAGAAACCAATCCACTCGGTGGACATCTGTGGTTTCGGTGGATAAAAGTTCCACCAAAAAGATATCCACCGAATGGACTTTTTTCGCAAAATTATTCACACCAATCGCCGTTTATAGGTTATGTCAAAAGCCAAGGTATATTCATAGTTTCATTGTTTAACTAGTTATAAAGAATGTTTAATGAATTTAAACTGATTTACTTACCAAAATACAGCAGTAACCGGAAAGACAACTAAGCTTTGACACCACTAAATATTTTTCTTAGTACAACAACTACGTTTTCCGCGTACGAGTCGCGGCAAAATGGCCTTTGACAGGGATAGTACTAGGGCATGTAATATCGGAAGGTTTTCAATTCCGATATTAGATTTCAATATCGGAATTCCAATATTAATATCGGAATTTCGTTATGTCGTTAGAAATTGCACATTTTATTTCAAAATTGCACAAATTCAGTATGAGGTTGGATTTAGTACAATAAAAAACATTTTTAAATCGTATTCTTTAATTTGGCTCTTAAATTGGTTGTTTATTAAGTATGTCTACTGTATTTTTTAAATCACATATTTCTCATTATTTTCCTATACTTATTACTAATTAAACTACCTGACTCAGAATCAATAAATCTTCTTATAATTTAAAAGGTGCAAGCACAATCAAGAATTAGGAACAAAAATTATGTATCCAGTCATTAGCTTCCGTTTCTTGAGCTTTGTCGTCTGCTCTTGTGATGTTGATGTGCTTGGAGCACTCTCCGATGAAGGGAGTCCAACTGCAGTATTTGAATGCACAGTTCGTAAATGTGTGTGCAAGCCCGTAGTAGACCCACCAGTAGTTTTTAGTTTTTTTTAACATATCTGGCACTTAGTGGTTTGGCCGTCATGATGATCCCATACATTTGATGAGCGTTTGTTGAGAAATTCTGAGTATGTGTCTTTCTTTTTTGATGAAGCCCTGCCAAGAAAATAATTGTGTTATGTAATGTAAATATATAATTGTACGTAAACTTTGACTAGTAATTTTAATAGGTATCTAACCTACCTATTGGTATCTGGGCCTGGAACGACCAAGCAAACCTACCTATAGCAGGTAATATTAAATATTACCTACTATAGGTAGGTTTTATGACTCTCTCATAACCTAAAATTAATTTTCTGCTTAATTTAATAAATTTTATTTCATGAAATGTAAGTGAAGAAACCATCTTTTTACGATCCAATACAAACTAGCAACCTAAAAGTCTACGAACGAAAGAATCACTTTCGGCATTTTTTGTTTTATTTTGAGCTAACACCTAGCACAATTATAAAACCATTTAAACACTGATATTTATATTGAATTGGAATACAACAATTAGATAATAATTTGTACTTACATATTTTAAAGCGACGTTGCATGTAGCCACATAAAACACAAACACGTTTTAACTTACACAGTTCACGAGCGCAACTGATTGGCAGGACATTTTTTTCGTTTGTGCGAATAAGCAAGACGTACACGCGCAGGTAAAGAGTGAGCGAGACAGACAACTAACACTATTATAGCTCTTGTATCGCATGCTTAGCGAGCTGGCAACAGGAATACGGTTAAGCTCGCTATCGCGCTCGGCGCTACACAAGGAGCTAAAATATAGGTTTAGTTTAAATCTCTTTATTTTTTTTACTGATTCCGATATTGGATCATTCAGTATCGGAATTGTAATATCGGAACTTGCGTTCCGAGATTCCGATATTGCGATATTCCGAGATTCCGAGATTCATGCCCTAGATAGTACGATATCGACTGCGTTCAATTTTACGTTCCGTTCCATCATTTGAAATTTACTTCATTTTAATCAGTATCAAAAGTAATGTCCAGCGGAAAGACAGAAAATGTTGTGACAAGATGCAAAAAGGGTGTTTTATTTCTATCATAATTTTTTTAATACTTTTACCGTTAAATGGAAAACACACGTAGATTAGGAAAATATATCATTTTATAAGATAATAATTATTAAACACGTATTTATTCTATGCTACTTTCTATTGAAAGGTAGAATCCGAACAGTACACCGAAGTGGACAATTCGGTTACATGGTGGTGGTAGGTTTAAAGTAAAAAATACAAATGTATGTAATCTGTTACAGTTATGGTCTAGTAAGTTTCGTTTACTTTATGATAATGATTTAAAATTAAGGGGGATGCGCCAAGGTAGCCCGCGAAATTCAAATTTTCTTACGTTTTTTGCAATTTGCATGTCAGTATCAGGTTGTATGGTGATCTAAATATGATTCGCGACCGTATCAGATATGGATTTACAGAATTATAATCATTAGAATCAGCAATACCACTCCTTAAGTTAGAATGGCCCTCAAATGTCATGATTTCATGAAATAGTCATTCAATAGTAATATGAACTTATAGGGATGTATTGTTGATCCTAATGATTATAATTCTTTAAAGCCATATTTGTTACGGTCGCGAATCATATTTTAATCAAAATACAATCTGACAGTAACCTGCAAATTGCAAAAATCGTAACAAATTTTGAATTTCGAGGGAACCCTGAAGGTTCCGCCTTAAGACGCAATTGTTAAAAGTGTCTTATAGATTCGTATGAACAGTTTCTTTCAGGGTTATGACAATGACCCAGGTATGAATTAAAATTCTAAACAATTAACAATGTATGGTGTCTGTTTGCGTTAAATATATTTGTTTGTCATGTATGTATTCGTTAATTGTGTAGTATGCTTTTTTAATTAATAATTGTCACAGCTTCATTATAAGTTTTGAAAATGTATGTGAGAATGGTTGCTAACCAACTTTATATCGTTATAAATCCTAAATGGTCATTCAAAATGAAAAATGATTAGAGAAACTTATTCAATGATAGGACTTGACATAGTTTGTCGATGCACATGTGTGAGCACCATGTACCTACTATAAAGCTACCATTTACTGGGTTCGTCTTTCATTGACTTGATTGAATATGTCCTGGCGGCTGAGAGTATGTCATGCTCACTCAAATGTCTCGCTGTTGGTGGCGTGTGTGTTGGATCATTAAGTTCCCTTCAAAATGGTTGAGCTGAATGGTGCTGATCCATACGTCATGTTCGTGAACGGGCGCCATCAGTAGGGACTTAGTCATCTATTAGCTGCCACCGATTATTTTAATTTCTGAATTGTTTTTTTGTTTTGTTTGTTTCTATATTTTTTATTACGGACGCTTTTATCGTGCACGTCTTTCTACATCGTTCTCACATGAATAATTTCAACATGAATGATGAAACCAATTTTCTCTTACAATATTTTGATTTAAAAGAGTGTCCATGGAGTTCCTTGCCCGTTCTTTTCCATTAGTACCTACTACGCTTTGGAATGGGCAACTAGCTTCATCTTTCTGACTGACCGACCCCCGGACAATTCGAAAGTGCCTGTAATTGGTTTATTTGAAATAAATGATTTGAGTTTGAGTTTGACTTTATTTTTTGTCTTTTTCACAATATGGTGTCTGGTTGTCGCCATATTTAATTTTGATTACCTTCTGTCATAACGTTTTTAGTGACACTCACAAGATTAAGAAAAATCGATTGACTTATGCATCATCAAATTCGGCCCACGCGTTTGGTCTTTAGTGCGCCACAAAGGAACAAAAGACTGATAAACACATTACCCTCCTTTGCGTCCCGCATGCAGTCATGTAACAAAATAAACTTGGTCAGGAGAAATAACGATGGATATAGGAATAAAACGAATCCAGCAAATTAGCGCTGTGGTGATTCTGCCAAATTCTTCTGGATATGTTCACCTGCCTTCACTTTAAAAGCGACTGGTTGCCGTCCTGTTGTTCAGAGAGAGCCATTCCCAAAGAAAGACCGCGTGGATGAAGAAAGAAGAGTGAATGTAACCAGAGCGGTGGACATCGTAGACGACGATTGTTGGTAGAACAAAGAGTTTTACTATAGGTAGAGCATAAGTATTGAACATGGAAAGTCAGGTAACAAGATTGTTTACTCCTGTTAACGTCTTATTTCATTCTTCTATAAGACATGCACTTCTATAAAAGTCTTAGTTATAACTTTTATAGATCAAGGATATAATAGCATTCATTTGTCTTAGTCGTGACTTCTAATGGATTCTTAGCACCAAACTAGCATGCTCTCCGATTTCTATACGTAAGATTTTACTTAAGTATAGGTATGTGTCCTGCATTGCCATTACTAGAGTAATCGGCCGTTTCTCTAAAAGAACCCTAAAAATTTAATATGGTGCCGAAGTAGGTATGTCCTGTAGTTGTCTTAACTGTGCCTAAATTGTATCATATTTATAAGTATTAATAATGCAATATTATGACACGTGATCCAGATCCTATAGCGGCTTAAGTATTTTTTAATAATTATCGAATAATAAATAGATTTAATTTTGAAGGGGCATGGAGATAGGTTTATTATCATCGAACCCTATCTCAATCAAATTAATTTCGCAAGTTGAATAGGCATTATTTTACAAAAATTGCATAATATGATAAGTAATCCACATTTTAGTATCTATACACTAAAATGTGGATTACTTATCCTTTGAAATATTATATTTTTTCTTAAAACACCAGGGCGTCACTGTTACAAAAATAAAGAAGAACGAATGCTCTACTAATAGTATCACGCTGACAACTGTTGGATCAATTACACCTGTTAGTGACACGCGCGAGATCGTTAGAGGACTAATCACGCTTATTCAGTGCGTTTACCGGATCTTTATAGGACAATTTATCGTTTGAATGCACCTAAAAAGATAATTATTAAATCGAATTGCATTTTACCGAACTGTAACAAAACGACTAAAGGGCATAATAGTCCTTATAAACTGCGCGCAAATGCGGTTCTATAAACGTTAATAGGATTTCTAATGTTCTATAAATACATGCTCCTATGTAGAATACTTACAGGAAAACATTTTGCTACTTAAATTGTAGAAAGTTCGCGTAGCAGTGTCATAGCGCAGCCGTAGCGTTATCGTAGCTTTGTCGTAGCGGTGCTGTAGCGCTGTTGATGTCGGTCGTAGCGATTGTGTAAAGTTCACGTAGCAGGATCGTAGCGTTGTCGTAGCACTATCGTAGAGTTGTCGTAGTACTTGTCGCAGACTTGTCGTGGCGCTGTCGTAGCAGTTGAAAAGTTTGCGTAGCAGTGTCGTAGTGTATGCGAACGTACTTGTATCAATGCGTAATGATTACGTTTTGCGTAGCATATGCGTCACATTATTGGTGTAGTATTAGGTAGTGTTTGTGTTGCCTTGTTGAGTGTGGTTCATGATGATGAAGATGATGGTAACTAAAATAACTATCTACGTAATTAAGTGAGCAACAATTACGTACCACTCCGTACCAGTGATATGCCCTTGGTACACCACACCGGCACAATTGACTAGAATGTGTACACCATCAAACTCCTCGTTAACCCACTTGAAAGTCTTCGTCACCTCAGAACCTAACCTAACCTAACCTTCCTTCACTTAACCTAACCTTCGAACCTAAGTTTCATGAACAGATAACATAACATCACGCCTTTATTTGCTGTGGTGGTAGGAAGCAGTACAGAACTACAGACCATCACACAAGGGAAATTACATTGCCCGACCCGGAGCTCGAACCCAGGACTCCACGCCCAGTAAACTCACAACAATAGTTCAACTTTCAGGAATACAATCTAAGTGCACATCTACCGCGATGACAGTCATTCCAGCACTCGACAAGCCAACACAGACAGCGCTTCCGCGCGACGACTCCGCCGGTAGCTCAATCAATACAGCAGTCGCTGTGCACCAGCACTCCATGCTCGTCTGCTCCTAGGTTCAATGTAACATAGCGTCACGCCCAATGATATCATAAGTAAAAAGGGCTACAAGACAATTTGCCGCTCGAATGGCAATAATAGGGGGGCGCTGTTGGTAAACATGAGAACATTTGTGCCATTGTTTTTTTAAATGTCACTTGAAATGTAGAAAAAAAACAAGATGGCGGCATTAGTAGTGGAGAATTGGGGATCCTGGATCGGGGATCCAGGAACCCCAATTCTCCATTGGAAATTAGCTATCTATCAATCAATCAATCAATTAATTAATATTTAGGGTTTCTGGATTAGATAAGGTCCAGAGTCGTGAACTAGACAATCAGTGAATCAATCAATATTCGTCAATACATTTCATTCATTCATTTACTCAGATTCTACATTCAACTATTCTCGAAAAAATAAATAGTGTGGTCTACATTTCATCTTAGTTATATTTAAGTCCCATGTAATAGGGAGGGCAGCCTATTACTAACTACTGGACACAAATCCGATGAGAATCGGAAAATGGGATTGAACTCAAGACCTCATGCTCAGCAGTCATCATTCCACTATTCAAGTGTGCATATTTATGGTAACAGTAATACGCAGTACATACTGTATACGACACGGCGCGCGGCAGGGCATTGAATATGGAATGCTCTCCTGTTACCCACAACCGCTGCCTTTTATAGCGCAGAGGCTATTTACGCTAAACTGTTCTATTAAGTACTTCATATTTTTATTAGGTAGAAATAAAAAGAACTATTTTGTAAATATTATTTTATTTTAAATACAACAGTTTAATTACCACATTTTACATAGTTGCTTGTTTACCTAATTATTACCCCATACATTTAAATACTTATATTTTACAGAACGCTACTTAATTTTATTTAATCTATGGTTTTGGATCGAAATCATCCTGAATTCTTGCTATTAATTCCCTCGTACTGGAATAAATATCATCAAATAATATGGATTTTACAACATGCTGAGCACACACATCAGCTTGACAATTGCACATCGGCTGTTCGGATTTTGGAAAACTGTCCGTATCGTAAATTTCAATCTTGATTATTTTTGCCCCGCGAGTGACAGGTTTCTTTATGTATTGAAAAAACGTTTGATCTGTTTTTTGTCTCTTACGAGCAAGACCTAGCGTTTTCTGTCCAGATGTTTGTTGAACTGCTGGTTGATTCATAGGTACAAAATTGAAAAGATCTTCCGAGTCCAGGAAAAAAAAAATAACTGCTTTAAATAAGTCTCAAATCTTAATACGAACATTTTTGTTGAAACAAAGCGTAATGTTGAAATAAATACTGACAGTGGTGTACCAGACACATACTAAATAATGATCACCTATTACTTAATGCTTTTTTTATTTTATTGTTAGTTATACTGTTAAAGAAAAATATTATTAACACTTACCGACATTACACGATGATAAAAGTTCTACTCAGCCAGGAGGATTCACATGCAGAAATTGAATGATTGATTTTAAGGTTTTTTTTTCCATTTATATTATAATTTTAGTTTTATTCAATAGAGTTTAAAGTCGTACGTTTTTTGTTAAATGTTGATATCCCAGACAAAAATGGTAAGGTGAAATTGAAACCACTAGGCATCACGTCGCCAAACATTTTATTGTTTATCGTAAGTATATATTGGTAAAATAAGTACTACTGTACGTTTGTTCGCTGTAATCTATTCATACATTTTATTGAGAAGATACGGCAGGCAAAATCATCGTATGTAAGTAGTATGTCATTGTTAGTGACTTTGCAAAGTTGTAATTCTTTCTAAGGAGACGGATCAAAACAAAATAGCAAAATCGATATACTATTGTTACGCCTGGTTTTGCCCTGCTATTATTATTATTATTTTTCAAACTTAATAAAGAAAAAGTATTCTTTATACTAGATTTTAGTTTATTAATTTACAAAGTAATATCCGTATGCTGAAATTGAACACAAGATTTACTGATGTGATATGTGATGTGGTTTACACCCTGAAGCAGTATTAAAATTAAGTACGCGTACCTAAGTATCCCCTTTATATGTTTGTTACTTAATCACACAAAAAACTGGCCAAACAGATTTTGATGAAATTTAGCACACAGATAGTTTATAATCTGAATATGCACCTATCTTTCCAATAGCCATTTAAAAGGAGGAAACAAATCCAGGTGTAATACTTAGTATGTGGTTGGGGAACAATCCTATTTAGATCTACAATTCACTTTCATCGATTTTATGTCTTATACGATGTACATAAAGTTGAAATTACGTGATATCAATATGTTGACAAGTAATTTTTCTACAACTTAAATTACTTATTTCATATTTGGGTGGTACATCTGACAAAGCATTTTAGTTACACATGCCCTAATCCTTAAATGGAATACCATCACGTGGATTTACTACTATTTAAGAGCTAACCTGAAGAAGCTGGATCATACGAATTCTCCTGGTCAAGGCAGTCACATCTGAACTTCAACCTACCTAAAAAAAAAAACAATCTGCTAAAATGTAAGTACTAACCCATTACTTTTTTAAAGTTAAATATTTTTAGCAACAAATTAGTAGTTTTTCTATTAGAATTTCTAATTGATACATTTCTTACTAAGTTCATATTTCACTATTCAATTGTTTTTGTATTTCTTTCAATCAAGTGTACATCCAATTAATAAATTCATATTTTATTTATTTATTCAATCGTTCAATTATTACATTCATCCAATTGTTTGATTAGTCAATTCATAATTGTTGACTTATTCTTTGATTTCGTATTGTTACAGGCCTAAGAACACAGCCGACCATCTATTCCCATCGGACGACGAATCGCTGAGTGACACACCAGTGAAAGCCAAGCTGAAGGCGCATAAAAAGCGTAAGCCAGCGTCAACGAGCAGCTCGCAACCGTCCACCAGTAAGAAAAATAAGATTCTCCCCATCACTCCTGCGACCAAGGCTACTGCTCGTGAACTGTTTGGGAGTGACAGCGATGACGACGCGCTTGAAGTTAGTGGAGAGAAGAAGCCTCCTCCTATTTACTCTTACATTACGAGGAGATTGGCAAACGGCTTTTCCCGTCAAATGGATGAACAGAAGAAAGGTGCGTTCTACATTGAAGTTAAAATTTATAGGTCGGATGAGATAGAACGTGTACATCCTGTAAATAGATGGCGTCATTCCATCATCACCATTAAAAATAAAACCGATGAAGATTCAGAGTCCTGGAATCATATGAATGCGTTTATCGCCACTACTAGAAAAGAGTTCAAAAAATGTCCTCCACCATTTATAAGCTCCTATCAATAAAATAATCACATTGTATTACCTATACCATATAAGTACATATTTACGGTTAAATAATGTAATAATCATTTATCAACATTTATCATGTTAAACTATCTATATTCATTTTATGGCCTTATGTAATCGATTAATTCTATTAATTAAACTATGTTGTACGTATAACATTCGTTGTTTTTCTTTTCAGTTCAACCTGCCTGTTAACCGTGCGAACCTATGTCTACATAATTTAATATATATATATTACTTGTATCCCTTTGTTTCCGAATAAACTTTAATGTACGTTCGAGGAGCCTTGTTAGCGTGCGGGGGACTGAAGGTGGGCGCGGGGCAGGGGAGCGCGGGCGCGCGTCGCGAGCCGGCCGCAGGCCGAGCAAGTAGTCGTCGATGTTGTCAAGTTAGCGCGCACGTACATACTCCTCGTCCGCGACATTTTCGAAATCTCTTTACTCTTGGTTTCTTCATTACCTCCCCTACAATCTGGTCTTCGAGCCGAATCTGCTGGATGTTTCATACTCCACCGAAATCGCGAGCTATGGTGAATACACGGAGCACAGCGAAGAAGAACAAAGACCTTTATGGCGAAATGTCTAAGGGCGCTGAAGGCTTGGAAACTGCTGTTCAAGATGATTCCAGGCAACCAAACACTAAAAGTGACCGTGATGGGAAAAAGAAAGCCCCAAAACAAGTCGGAAAACCTATATTTTTAGCCGAACAAAGTGAAAAAGTAAAACTGAGTTCCAATATAGATCTACCCTCGAAGTCAGAAAACATATCAAAGTCGAAATCTCTGTCAAAGTCCGCATCGTCATCAGTGTTAGCTAGAAGGAAAAGACTGGAATTAGAAGCAGCAGAAGCTAAGGCAAAAATACATATGGAAATAATCGATAAAAGGTTGGCGGCCGAGTTGGCCGAGCTAGAAAACGAAGAATACAGTTCACAATCGGAAGGAAGAGAAGAAGGAGATCATAAAGTTGAAGTAGAGAAGTGGCTAGAACGAAGTCATCGCGAACTGGAGGCAGAGGCTGCCCAGCCGCAGGATACAAAACTGGGCGACCTTCCGCTACTGCCGCTGGCGCAGCAAACAGCTGCCCGAGGTGGCACTGACGGAACAGTTCACATGTTGGCAAGTGCTCTCAAGGATCTGGCCGCTGCTACCACAGCTAACGGATCGCATGCTCAAATGCTGAGCCGATTAAGTACACCTAAAGACTTACCTGGTTTTGGAGGTGACCCGTTGGATTGGCTGCAGTTCAAGCAAGCATACGAAGACTCAACAAAAGTGTGTAACTTCAGCAATCAGGAAAACTTATGGAGACTACGGAAATGTTTACATGGAGCAGCTAAAAATGCTGTAACAGCGCTGTTAATTAGTGCTACGTCACCGGATGTTGTGATGTCTACGCTGGAGCTACAATTTGGAAATCCAGATATTATCATAGCTAAAATTATGTACGAAATCAACAAGCTTCAACCGATGGCCCAGGAATATCACAAAGAAATAATAACGTTCTCTGTGAAAGTAAAAAACTATGTCGCTGCTGTGCTCGCTATTGGTCAAGATGAGTACCTAAAAGGAACAAACGTTATATCTATTATCCTGTCTAAATTACCTACAGTGCTTATCTCAAAATGGGCAGACTACAGTTATCCAATTATTAGCTGCGGGGATAAGCCCAAACTTGTGCTATTATCCGAGTTTTTGAACCAAGAAGCTATAAAAATATCGAAAACATCAGTGAATATAATATACAATCCCAGTGAATACAAACGTAGACAAAGTGATAACGTAAACAGAACTCATACGGTGCTAGTGCAAAACTATTCGGACAATAACATTAATGACGATAAGTGCCGTTTTTGTAAAATAAATAAACACAAAATAATAGACTGTAAAAAGTTTAAAAAAGCGTTGCGTAAGGACAGATGGCAGTTTATAAAACGTAACGGTTTATGCTATAAGTGTCTGGTGTCGCGTCATAACCGTGACGCTTGCTCAGCACCCGTGTGTGACAGGGATAATTGTGGACAATCGCACCATCAACTTCTGCATTTCCCTGATGGGCGCGGTAATGAGCAGTGTCAACCGTCCGTTGCGGCAACTCCTGCGGCGTCATCGGCGTCGGCCTCGGCGAGGGCGCTGCCGAGCGAGGCTGTCGCCCACATTAACGATGACAGTTATAGTCAAGTGTTACTAAAGACAGTGCCTATAAACATACACGGACCTTACGGAACATTGAGCACGGTGGCTTTACTGGACGATGGTTCCACTGTGACGATAGCTAGTGACGAACTGATGGCGAAGTTAGGTATACGCGGACGTAAACAAACATTAAAAGTACGAAGCGCATGGGATGGTAGCGAACTTGTATGTGATAGTGAAATAGTGGACTTAAGCGTGTCGAACAGTGACGGTACGATGTTTACATTGCAAGCACGTACCACCAAAGGACTTAACTTACCTATACAATTTATATCGCTCGACAAACTAAAGTGCAGTGATGCAATTAATGATATAAAACACAAATTATGTTTTGGACAATGCAAACCGGAAATACTAATAGGACAGGACAATTACTATTTGTTATTGCCTCTGGAAGTTATTCGAGGCAATCCTACCGAACCGTACCTAACTCGAACTCCGCTGGGTTGGTGTTTACATGGCCGCACGTCCTTGAATGTGAACTGTCGAAGCAAGCATTCAACTTTGTTTTTAACTGAAGCCGATGAATCTCAAAGAGAAAGTAAATGCATAATGGACGACTTACATGAGGAAGTCCGCCGCTCGTTTTCAATAGAAGCTATGGGCATATTAGGAAAACCTCGTCTAAACTCAGAAGATGAACGAGCAATAGCCCACCTCGAAAGAACTTCTACCCTGAAGGACGGCAACTGGTACATCGGCCTACCGTGGAAAGATGAAAATTGCAAGATGCCAGAGTCATATACCACTGCCTTGAACAGACTAAAAGGAGTTGAAAGAAAACTAAAGAAATGTGAAAGTTACGCGGAGAGATACAAAGAGAGAATATACCATCTACTACGCAATGACTACGCACGAGAATTGACCGATGTCCAAAACACGCCAAAGACCTGGTATCTTCCACACTTCGGCGTGGACAACCCCAATAAAAAGAAACTGCGGTTAGTTTTTGACGCCGCAGCGAAGAGTCATAACTTCTCGTTGAATGATTATATGCTAACCGGACCTGACTTACTTGCATCATTATACGGAATCATGTTGAGATTCCGCGAAAGCAGAGTGGCTGTGATCGGTGACATCCGCGATATGTTCCTGAGAATTAAAATACAAAGTGAGGACCAAAACGCACTACGCTTCTTGTGGAGAGATTCACCAGACGATCCTGTAAAGACATATGCGATGACGTCATTAATCTTTGGTTCGAATTCATCGCCGTTTATTTCACAATTTATAAAGAATAAAAATGCTAAAAGATTCGAAACAACTCACCCCGCAGCAGTTAATGCAATCTGTAATCAGCACTACATGGATGACTACATAGATAGTTTAGAAGACGAGTCAACAGCGGTTCGATTAACAAAAGAGATTGCATACATCCATAAATGTGGAGGGTTTGAAATAAGAAACTGGAATAGCAACAGCGCGGCCGTGTTAGAAAACTTACCAAAAGAAACCTTATGTTCTACAGCAGTACGTTTTAAAGTCGGCCAGCAAGAAGCTGGAGAACGAACTCTTGGATTAATCTGGTACCCGAAAGAAGATACGTTGGGATTCGATACCTCATTTAAACGAATTCCTGAAAACATAATAAATGGCCTGAAACGTCCTACGAAAAGGGAAATGTTACGATTGATAATGTCTATTTTTGACGTCTATGGATTCCTGTCACCATTCACGATCAAAGCTAAAATACTATTACAACAAATGTGGAAGATTAATTTATGTTGGGATAACGAAATACCAGAACGTCTGTTGATCATGCACTCCCAGAGGCAGACATTCGCCGAAGACCTGGAACACCTGAAACAGAAAAAACCATTAAATCGAAAAAGCAAGCTACTCACCTTAACTCCTGTGATTGACGAGTACGGAGTTTTACGCGTTGGAAGCCGCATTCACCAGGCACCTGGGATACCACCTGAAACCAAATATCCAGTAATACTTGACGGCCGGAATTACGTGGCTGAGTTGATAGTCAAGCACCACCACGTGAAGGCCGCCCACGGAAACCAGGAGGTTCTCGTCAATAACCTGAAGCAACATTATTGGATTATACGTTTGAGACCTACAATTAAACATGTGACATCAAAATGCATGTTTTGTAGAATAAGAAAAGCACAACCCCAACCACCCAAAATGGGGAACTTACCTGAAGCCAGAATGGCTTATAATCAACGCCCGTTCACTTTCTGTGGAGTGGATCTTTTCGGGCCCATGGAGGTGACAGTACAGTACAGGCGACGAGAGAAAAGATATGGCGTCCTATTCACTTGTCTGACTGTTAGAGCTATACATATTGAAGTAGTATCGAAATTAACCTCTGACGCATTTATTATGGCTTTACGTCGCATGGCCGCGAGGAGAGGGTGGCCACAACATATGTACTCGGACAACGGGACTAACCTGAGAGGGGGTCTAAATGAAATAAGAAAGTCGATAAGCGAACTTGATGAAGAGACGCTAAAAGGAGAAGCTGCTAACTACGGCACTACATGGACTTTCTCTCCGCCTGCCAGCCCACATTGGGGTGGGGCGTGGGAACGCCTAATACGTTGTGTGAAAAATTCAATGAAGGTCGTTCTGAAGGAACGAGCACCACGCGATGAGATTCTAAATACTCTGCTGGCAGAGGTCGAACACATGGTGAACAGTCGTCCGCTGACCCACGTGAGCGTCGAACCGCATTCCGATGAGTCACTGACGCCTAATCATTTTCTTCTTGGCTCTTCATCTAACCTACCTACGATCGGTACATACGATGAGTCAGATGCATACCTACGAAAACAATGGCGCATCTCCCAAAGACTCGCAGATTTGTTTTGGAAGCGTTGGGTGAGGGAGGTACTACCAGATATGCGACCAAGAACCAAATGGCATCAGGAACAAACGCCCTTGAAAGTGGGTGACCTTGTGTTAATCGTCGATCCTGATTCTCCGCGCAATGTCTGGCCGCGCGGTCGCGTGCAGGCAGTAATGGCAGGCAGAGATGGACGCATAAGAGTCCTTGATATAAAAACCAAGAGTGGTATGTTGCGTCGGTCTGCTGCACGCATCGCCCGAATCCCGACGGAAGATGAGTGCTGACGCACTGGGGTGGGGGATGTTAACCGTGCGAACCTATGTCTACATAATTTAATATATATATATTACTTGTATCCCTTTGTTTCCGAATAAACTTTAATGTACGTTCGAGGAGCCTTGTTAGCGTGCGGGGGACTGAAGGTGGGCGCGGGGCAGGGGAGCGCGGGCGCGCGTCGCGAGCCGGCCGCAGGCCGAGCAAGTAGTCGTCGATGTTGTCAAGTTAGCGCGCACGTACATACTCCTCGTCCGCGACATTTTCGAAATCTCTTTACTCTTGGTTTCTTCATTACCTCCCCTACACTGCCCATCACATCTCGCAAAGTTCTAATATTATTATTAATAATGATACAAGCCAATTTGATATCTCAGAACAAGAATATGATACAAATGTTTATGAACCTAATTGTTTATCAAAGACTATTCATTGTGACAAATGTAAACTTGAGATCCCAGAACATAAATACAGGTACCATAAGAGAACGAATATCCATAAATCGAATTGTTTAATGAAATCAAGATTTGAAAATGTTGAAATTATAGCAACAGCTTTTAAGAATAGAATTATGACTTATCGCTTAAACCCATCCAAAGAAGACGAGAACCTCATACCAGAGGCGTTCTTAGATGATAAGCGACAATATATCCTAGAAATAATTAAGTTTTTATTGTCCAAAAATACCACTATCAAAGTTAACTTTGAACTGTTTGCTTATTTTATATTACCTAAATCAAATGAGCAGCAGTTAAAATCATTTAATACGCAATATGAAATTATTTACAACAGCACTGATTTTAATAAGATATATTCAAATTTAATAGAAGTATTTAAAAGAAAACTTACCGAATTCGAGCATTGTGAATCTGGATGGTCATTTGTTTCCATAAGTCATTTGGAAATAAATATAAATAAATATTGCCCTTTGCGGGGTGGTACTTATTTAGACCTACCTGATATTATTAAAAATACAAAAAGTTGTTTGAATGTACAGAATAATGATGAGTATTGTTTTTTGTGGAGTATAGTCGCAGCGTTATATCCAGCCAAAAATAATGTCTGCAGGACGAACTCCTATCCACATTTTAGTTCAATGTTTAATCTAGAAGGAGTTACATTTCCACCTTCATTTGGTGATATCAAGTTATTTGAGAAGAATAACTCTGAGTTAAGTATTAATGTTTACGGATTAAATGAATACTATACTGTAACCGGTCCTCTTTATGTGACGAACTGTAAGAAAGATAAACATATTAACTTACTGTATTTTGAAAAACACAACAAAGGACATTACTGTTTAATTAAAAACCTTTTACGTTTAGTGCGACGACAAGTTTCATACCATAAAGGTAGAATGTATTTATGTGACACTTGCTTGCAGTTTTTTACCTCTGAAACAAAGTATAATTCTCATAGTTGCTCTAAAATTTTAACTATACTACCTGACGAAAACAGTGCATTACAGTTCAAAAATTATGAACGAAAGCAAAAAATAAATTTTGTTATATACGCTGATTTCGAAAGTATATTAATGGACTGTGAAATAGAGCAGAGTGATAAAAATACGATAAAGAGGAAACTACATCAACCGTCTTGTTTTGCATTTTATGTGTGTTGCTCACATGACAGCAGTTTAAATAAATACGTTACATATAGAGGGCCTAACTGTGTTGAAGTATTTGTTAAAAAATTGATACAAGAAGCGAAATTGATTCATAAAATTTTGATGACAAAGAAACCAATGCAATCTATGACAAGAGAACAAATTAATAATTATCGTGAAGCAACTACATGCCATATCTGTAATAATTTGTTATTTGATGATAAAGTTTGTGATCATGATCACATTACATCCGAGTACAGAGGCGCAGCACATTCGCATTGTAATTTAATTTATAGAGTGTGTCCCTTTATACCTATTATATTTCACAACTTAGCTGGCTATGATTCTCATATATTTATAAAAGAATTATCAAAGTATGGTGGTGAGATAAAAGTTATAGCAGAAACTAAAGAAAAATATTTAACTATAACAAAAATAATAAATACGGGGAAAGGATGTAAACCAATACAGATAAAATTCATAGACTCGTATCAATTTCTTAGTTCAAGTCTTGAGAATTTATGTAAAAGTTTAACTGAGAATGATTTTATTCATTTGTCGTCACATTTCCCAGACAAAAATCAATTCAATTTACTGCAAAGGAAAGGCATATTTCCGTATGAATACATCTGTTCATGGCAAAAATACAATGAAAAACAACTGCCTGCTAAGGATAATTTTTATAACACTTTACAAATGAAACATATAACTGACGCTGAATATCAACATGCTCAGACTGTGTGGAAATATTTTAATATAAGTTCTCTCGGTGAATATACAGACTTGTATTTAAAGTGTGATGTACTATTATTATGTGATATATTTGAAAATTTCAGAAACATTTGTCTACAGCATTATAAACTCGATCCTGCATATTATGTAACTTCACCTGGATTGAGTTGGGATGCTATGCTACTTTATACAGGCGTGCAGTTAGAATTGATTCATGATTTGGAAATTTATGAAATGTTGGAGAAAGGAATACGCGGAGGGTTAGCTCAATGTTCTCACCGATACGCTAAAGCTAATAATATTTATTTACCTCAATTCGATAATTCAAAACCATCAACATATTTAATATACTTGGACTGTAATAACCTTTACGGATATGCTATGACGAAAAAATTACCGATATCAGGATTTAAATTCATGACAAATAATGATATGAATAAGTTTAATGTACTTAATGTGCCTGATGATGGGGAGTACGGATACATTTTAGAAGTAGATTTAGCGTATCCAGATCATTTACACAATTTACATAGTGACTTACCTTTCGCTCCTGAGAAATTCATACCCATTGGAGGGAAAACTCAAAAACTAATTGCAAATTTATATGATAAATATAAGTACATCATTCATTTCGTTCATTTAAAAGAATGCATTAAAAATGGTCTTGTGTTGAAAAAAATTCATAGGATTCTTTGTTTTAAACAAGAATTATTTTTGAAAAAGTACATAGAGTTGAATACTAGATTACGGCAAGCAGCTTCAACATCATTTGAAAGAGATTTTTTCAAACTTTTAAATAACTCCATATTTGGTAAAACAATAGAAAATAAACGTAATCATGTTGATGTGAAATTAGTTACCAAATGGACTGACACTTCAAATATAACGAATAAATTAAATGGTGCTGAGAAATTAATCGCAAAACCTAATTTAAAAAGTGTTTCTATATTTAGTGAAAATTTTATAGCTATACAGCTGAGTCCTGAAAAACTTGTTTTAGATAGACCAATATATATTGGATTTGCAGTACTAGAATACTCTAAGCAACATGTATATAACTTTCATTATAATTTCATTAAGAAAAAATATGGTAGTAAAGCTAAATTGTGTTACACTGATACAGATAGCTTGTTATATTTAATACATACTGAAGACTTTTATAAAGATATGTATGATAATTTGTTGGAATTTGACACTAGTAATTTTGAAACTAATAATCGTTACAATATTCCTAAGGTCAATAAAAGAATTCCCGGTTTGTTTAAGGATGAATTAGGAGGAGACCCAATCACCGAATTTATAGGTTTAAGAGCAAAACTGTACTGTATTAAATCATTAAATACACAAATTAATAAAGCTAAAGGCGTGTCTAAACCTATTACAAGATGTTTAAAGCCACATAACTATAAGGAGGTTTTATTTAAAAACTCAACACTTAAGCGTAAAATGAATATGATTAAATCAATGAAACACGTGCTTTACTCGCAAGAAGTAAATAAAGTAGTATTGAACAGAATAGATGATAAAAGACAAATTGTATCAAATCAAATTGAGACTGTTCCTTGGGGACATTGTAATTACATATGTTAACTGGTTGTAATCATAAATGTTCTTTGATAATTTAATTATACGTTGTATATTTTTTTAATAATTACTAATAAAAAATAAAAAATTCACAACACACTACTTGACTTTTCATTTGTTTCCTTAAGTACCTAATACCAGTACCTTCCACCAATATTATTTTGTTACTTTCATTAGATTTTTTTATTAATAAAACACCGTTTTATAGTATTTTTTATTATATTAAACTTAAATATACACATATGGTTATAATAAACTCTAAATAGACACAAACTAACACAGACCTAATAAAACACATTTCAAATACATATTATGAAGTCGAACTTAACTTTTTAACTATTTTACTCACTAAGTGCTCAGTTTCACACATGATATCATCATAATCACTTCTCACTAAATACTGTACATTCACGCTTGCACTATCAGGTTCAGTGTCTATTTCATCCATGTGGCGACCATCCAAATCATGTATAATTATTTTTATTAGTTGGCGAACATGCCCTGGCTCTTTACGCATGACAAAGGATGTGTTTTTAAAAGATTTTGTTTTAGTATTTTTCTTTTTCTTCTTCTGTTTTTGTTCTTCTTTGCTTTTATGCTGACTCTCTTCACACACACTTGCCGCTACTTCAGCGTACCAACTCTCTCTATCTTGTGCATAGTAGAAAGGATTTATAACTGGATCGGAGATCAAATTCTGAAAAAAAAAACAAAGATATTTTTTTTTTTGCGTTATTAAACAGCACCAACTATGAATTTATTTGATAATAGCAAAACTGGCTTAGATACTTACATTGCACTGAGGGTTAATATTATCTAGAACAGGACTGTAGGATGGTGACCGTGACATGATGCTGTAACAAAAAAAAAAGATTATGCATTATTTTTATTAGATCAAATAATAAAATAATTAAACAATAAACTTAAAAATATTTACCTTGACAATGTCCTGATAAACGAAAGCTATACGAAACGACTTACTTATGGAAAAGAGGGTAGTGAAGTGAAGTGATTGCTTATTTTATAGTAAGTACACTCCTTAGGTCAGATTACATATTATGTATAAATTTGAAAGATGAGAATAGCATCATTCTTGTACTCAACACAAGTTTCGACTTGTTAGTTAAACAAGTATAAATGTGCATGTTAAGTAGTTATTTGACTTAATAGGTAAGATGAGGTTGATTAAGCAACCCATATCCCTCAATGTTAATAATATAAAATTAAGTGACTCCATTCACCACATCAGACATAGCGCTTTATTGCCAAATACCATTCGCTGTATAATATGTGGTCCATCAAACTGTGGTAAAACGAATGTTATGATTAGTTTACTGCTGCATCAAAATGGGCTCAAATTTAGAAATCTTTATCTTTACTCTAAAACTACTTTTCAACCAAAATACCGTTTCTTGGCTGAAGTTTTGAAAAGAGTACCGCAGATTAACTTCTACGAGTTCAGTGACGATAAAGATGTAATTTCTCCGAATGAAGCTTTAATGAATTCTGTATGTATTTTCGATGATGTTGCGTGTGAAAATCAAGTAAATATCCGCAATTATTTTTGTATGGGTAGGCATAAACAAATCGATTGTTTCTATTTATCTCAAACCTATTCAAAAGTTCCAAAACAATTGTTACGTGACAATGTAAATTTTCTTATTATATTCAAGCAAGATGATGTGAATATAAAACATATTTATGAAGAGCATGTTAGTTCCGATTTACAATGGAAAGAGTTCAAGAACATTTGTCAAACTGTTTGGAGTAAACCTTATAATTTTCTACTTATTAATAAAGAATCGTCATTAAATAATGGAAGGTACCGACAGAATTTTGATGTTTTTTTTAAATTTGACTGACTGTTTTTACGTATAAGTAATTAATATGTAAAAAACAAATTCAGTATAGTTTGTTCTTTAGCTGCACGTAGTTGTTATACTATAAAATGGAGAAAAATATTAAAATAGAATTAATGAAGTCTGTAGACTCCATAAAGAATAAAATAAAACAAATGAAGGATCAGGAGCACTCAATGAACTTGTCACTCGATAAAATGTTAAAACCTGTCACAGATCCCCTTAAAACTCTAGTTGATTCGAATATAAATATGGAAAAAACAAAACATTTAGAAAACACAACACTCACTAATTCTGGAGATATTGAATTGGATGACGTTAATACTAGCTCATCTACAAAGTTTGAGGACTGTTACGAACAAAAACTTAATTCTACACAGTTGGTTAAAAAGTCTCCTAAAATTGTATCACCAGATGATTTAGAAATTTCATTAGAGATTCCTGATATCTATGATATTTACGATGGTTTAAATATACCGTTTGGTATAAGAAGAGAAAACAAAATTTTATTAATGGGAAATTCAGTAGTATCATTTTCTAAAATTGATAGTTTGAATAACGATGCTGATTTTTTTATTAAAATCGATGATAAATCCTACAATTTAACTCCTGGGCTGAAAGAACTTTTACTTCGAAAGAAACCTGATTTAAAATTAATATCCAGCAAAGATAAACTTGTCTACAAGGATATATTACATTATACAAATGCTCATAAAAGAGACTTCAATCCCAAAGGGCAAATAAAAGGTGATAAAGGAATAAAATATCGTGAAATAATCAGACCATTGTTTTCTGAAACGTCAAACGATAATGTTCACACTAAACTTGGAGGAAACTTGCCAAAGTTAAAGAAATACAAATACAATACTGACCTGGTATATTGGGACGACCCCAACGAATTGGTTGAGAGACTGAAACTATTAGTTGCTTCAAGAGATGCTGGCAATACAAACCATGATAATGAAATTTTATCTATAATAGAAGAATTAAAAGAAGCTGACATAATTAAAGAATAAATAGTAGCACTAACATGGTTTTCTTTCAGTATCATTGCCGGATTCATGATAAATGTTTATATACTGAATTCTGAACATGAGTAAAGCCGATGTGGTAAACGAAATTCATAAAAATGCAAGGGTAAACTTTCCACGAAGACATGTTATTATGAAAGATATTGATGACCTTTGGCAAGCAGACTTAATTGATATGCAATCAATTTCTAAAGAAAATAAAAAATACAGATTTATTCTTACTGTTATTGATACATTTTCGAAATACGCTTGGACCTTTCCATTAAAAAGTAAAACCAAAGATGTTGTATGCAACTCTTTCAAGATTTTGTTGGATAAAGGCCATGTCCCTAAAAATCTGCAAACGGATAATGGAACAGAATTTTATAATAATAAATTTCAAAAACTTATGAAAACTTATTATATAAACCATTATTCTACTTTCTCAACAAAAAAGGCATCAATAGTTGAGCGATTTATCAGAACATTGAAATCTAAACTGTATAAGGAATTCAGTTTAAAAGGTGACTATAACTGGATAGATAATACCATCAATAATGTTATTTACAAATACAATCACACCTATCATCGGACTATTGATGAAATCCCCGCAAACGTGGATAATACTAATAAAGAACGTATATTAGGGAGATATTATAGGTTGGTGAAAACCAATAGTATAAAAAGTAAATTTAAAGTTGGTGATTATGTACGTATCAGTAAGTACAAAGGAACATTTGAAAAAGGATATACCCCCAACTGGTCGACGGAAATATTTAAAATTCGAAAAATACAATATACAACTCCTATCACCTACTTAATAGAAGATGCGATCAGAGACCAACCCATTTTAGGTGCATTTTATGTGCAAGAGCTGCAAAAGACTAAACATCCTAATTTATATCTAGTCGAGAAAGTTCTTAAAAGTAAAGGAAATAGAGTTTTAGTAAAATGGTTAGGTTTGTCTTCTTCTGAAAACAGTTGGATTGACAGATCGAATATTTATTGAGTGTTCAACCCATGATGCATCAGTCTTATGATGGGTATTGGGGAGAGCAGTCTTCTCAATTGGCTTATAAATAATTTACCGTTTGAATTACATTTACCAGGATACAATTATTGTGGACCTGGCACTAAATTAATTAAAAGGCTTACACACGGAGATAAAGGCATTAATAAATTAGATGAATATTGCAAAGAACACGACATTGCCTATCACAAGTCATCAAATTTAAAGGATCGTCACAAGGCAGATTTAATTTTGTTAAATATGGCTAAAGATCGAGCACTTGCCTCAGATGCGAGTGTAGGGGAAAAACTGGCAGCACGTTTAGTAAGCAGCGTTATGTCAACAAAAATTAAAACTGGTTCTGGCCTAAAAAAAAGTAGCAAAAAGTGTTCTCCAAAAATTCAATCTGGAAAAGGGTTGAAAAATAAATTTAAAAATGTTATTAACAAAACAAAAAGACATATAAGAAAATTAAAACCAAAATGCAAAAAAGTGGCGATAGAATTAGCTATGGCCGCTAGCAGAGAATTAGCTAATGATTCATCCATTAAACTTCCTCGTGTTATTCCTATACCAAAATCTGGTGGAGTATTACCTTTGATTCCTATTTTTGCTGGTTTATCTGCAGTAGGTGCCCTAGCAGGTGGTGTAGCTGGTATTACTAAAACCATAAATGAATTCAAGATAGCAAAAAAGTTGTATGCTGAATCGAAGAGGCACAATGAAAAGATGGAGGCTCTCTGCATTGGAAAAGGACTACACCTTAAACCACATAAAGATGGGCTCGGAATTTTCGTATCGAAAGAAAAAAACTAAAATATCGGCTACCTAAACGAGCCTTGAGTAATTTAGATATTTTGAAGTATGGAAATAATATTCCCTATTTTAGAGGTGTCTTTATGAGAGATGAGCTCCCTAAATACCCGTTTAAAAATGAATGTGGAGTTATTAATTTAGATAGCTCTAAAAATCCTGGTTCTCATTGGGTAGCCTATGTAAAATACAATGACTATATTGAGTATTTTGACAGTTATGGAAATCTTAAGCCTCCAAAGGAATTTATTAAATATGTGGGTTCCGAAGTTCACTATAATTATGACAATATTCAGCGTGATCATCCATTCAATTGTGGTCATCTTTGTTTAAACTTTGTGAAGAATTTTTGGTATAGTGAAAGAATAAAATAAACAGAATCTTGCAAAAGAGTTCAGTATACAAGCATGTCTACAACGGTTACCATCTCTGGAAAATCTGAACTGGTTACGTACTTTCAACCACCACTACATTTATCTGACCAATACGAGTGCGGTTTGCTATACTTTTCAGTATTAAATTCAAGACCAAATATCCCTATTAATAACAGCAGTCTGTCTGTGATCAGAATTGAATGTGATCTTGTTCACGGTTCGTACTGCAACGGATTACCAACTCATTTCATTCATGAGTTTGTATCTGATACCCCTCCAGGTAATCAGTGCATAGAAATACCGCAAAACGTTATTTACTATCCAGTAAACAAAAATATTATTTCATCTATATCTGTTAGGATTGTTGATCAATTTGGTAACTGTATTAACTTTGGAGAAGAATATCTTCAACAACGTCTTCATTTAAGAAAAACAAAATGATAGTATACTATAAAAACACCCCCATGAAAACAAAACGTCTTAGTTCTTCTACGAATGCTAAAGTGCAGAGACGTAAGAAAAAAGTTAAGAAATTGACTGAAGCAAATAAAGATTTTCTTAAAGCCCTAGGGTTTAAAGTATGAATATACTACAGATTACTGAATCACCACACTTCGACACTTCGATTGAAAGTTATGAAGTCCATTCATACAATCCCTACAATAACAGCTTTAGAGAAAACGATGAAATCAGAATCCCCATACACCAACAAGATATATACGTGTTACCATCAGCCAGTTCAATTTACATCGAAGGTCAAGCAAAACTCTTCGGAAAAGATGGGAATCCAATCAAGAAAACTGTTACGTTCACTAATAACCCTGTTATGTCTTTGTTTCAAGACATCAGGTACGAAATAAATGGTATTGAAATAGACCGTATAAAAAATTCAGGAATAACGTCAACAATAAAATCATACATCTCATTAAATGAAGCAGAAAATAAAGTTGCTGCCCTATGGGGTTGGAGTTTAGAGGGATTTCAAAGTGATGGATATTTTAGTGCTGTGATACCATTAAATAAGGTTTTAGGGTATGCAGAGGATTACAATAAAATAGTGATAAATTGCAAACATGAGCTAATATTAAATAGAAGTAACACTAACTTAAATAGTGTTATTCTTACTGATGATATTGCTCATTTTCAAATAGACATACAAAGGGTTCAGTGGAGGGTGCCACACATAAAAGTATCAGACCGAGAACGACTGACACTTTTAAAACATTTAGAAAGAGATAAACCGATTCAGATGGCGTTTAGAAATTGGGATTTATATGAGTATCCGTTACTACCTAAAACCACAAAGCATTCTTGGTCCGTTAAAACTGCTTCACAATTGGAAAAACCCAGATATGTAATTTTTTGTTTACAAACTAATCGAAAAAATAATAAAACTAAAGACAGTTCATTATTCGATCATTGTGAAGTAACAAACGTTACGCTCTATTTGAATTCACAATATTATCCATATGAACCTTTAGGTTTAAAGTTTTCTGAGAGCAAATATAGTATATTATACGAAATGTTTGTGAAATTTCGTCAGTCGTATTATAACTGTCCAGTAGACCCGTTGCTTAGCCTAAAGGAGTTCAAAGAAAAAGCCCCTCTTTTTATCTTAGACTGCTCAAGACAGAACGATAGCCTAAAAACAGGTCCAGTGGACGTGAGGTTGGAGATTGAATGTTCTACAGCACTACCAGATAAGACAACTGCATATTGTTTGATTATAAACGATCGACTTGTGGAATACAAACCTCTCAGCAACATTGTGCGCAGGTTATCATGATTGCTATTGTGGATATTCAAGGCTTTAAAACAGAAACAAATGAATTTATAATAAAAGAAATCGCTATATTATGTAACAAAACATTACAAGTGTTTTTAATTAAGCCACCATTTCCATTCGAAAAATTAACGAAACAAGAAAAAAAACAAGTTAGTTGGATTGAACGTAACAGAAAGATACACTGGCGCGAAGGATTTGTACCCTATTCTAATCATCAGAATTTGGTTATAGATATTTTAAGAGATAAATGTATCTACATCAAAGGTTCAGAAAAAGTGTTGTGGTTAAAGCATATTTTAGAAAATAGTAATTGTAATATATTCAATCTAGAAGATAAAGGTTGTTCTAGTTTCATAAGTTTATATGATCAATATAAATATTCTCAAGATTTATATAACTGTATTTATCATGACTCTGTATGTGCTTTAAAAAATGTATTGTGTTTAAATAAGTGGTGTTTTGATAATAAAATTTTACAATAAATATTTTCTTGTTTTTATTTCTATAGTTTGGTAAAACGCATCTTAGAGTTTTCTATCCCCCCCACCTCTATCAGGTCTTTATAAGTTGTTGACAAAAGCTGAAAGATATCATTCTACGTTTATAATTGAATTAGAAAGTAAATAACATGTCTCAAAATGAATATAAACCTCGATATGATATGTATAACACGTTTAAAATGCGTGAATTTTCATTTAATTATTACTGGAGGACGATTAATTCAAAGAATAGATTAGTGAGGGAAATGGCTGATGCTGGATTCTTTTATTGTGGAAATAGTATAAATGATAAAGTGGCATGTTTCTCATGTGGAGGGGTTATAGAAGATTGGGAGATTTATGACGATCCTTGGATGCAACATGCGATACATTATCCTCAATGTTTTTATGTGAACGCTGTGAAAGGAAGAGATTATGTTGACAAATCAAAACGTCTATTTTATAAAGAAACAAAAATATAAAATTATTCTAAAGTAGTGGAGGATAGATTGATTGTCTGCTGATTAAGCAACTAAATGCAATGAAACCTAACTATAAATTACTGACACTAATTTTATGGGACATTCCATGCCTACAATTGTAGTCAAAAGGTTGAATCATAAACTGAATTAAACATTTAAAAACAGATTAAATAAATTATATTAGCTACAATGCAAGATTCAGTGAAATATACTTCTGTAGATATTAGTAAAATTATTATTCAGAACGCTAATGGTGAGGCCATATTTGTCCGTGATATGCAACCCGCTCATAAAAAATCGAGTGCAGATTCATCAAAACCTCAGGTCAAAGATACAACGAAAGAAGATTTATTCTATCAAAGCATGTGTGATGCATTAAATTCGGGAAACATTCAAGAACTTGTGTTTAAAAGTGGTAATAGAGAGCTAACATTCGCCCGAGTCAACGAGTGTCGGGACACCGACACATCATCAATGAGGAACGCAATGCATGATGTAGTGATACCTGATACAGAAGACATTATATGCTACCAGATTCTACCGGACGATGAAATTCCTTTTATTTAAAACAGTTTGAAAGAAATTTCAATTCCAATCAGATGAGAAGTGAAACTGAGATTGAAAGTTACTCATGGGGGCGATCTGGATATTTCGAATACTTGAATGTACTCGTAGAACCTGAGTATGAATGAATGAATGAAATGTATTGACGAATATTGATTGATTCACTGATTGTCTAGTTCACAACTCTGGATCTCATCTAATCCAGAAACCCTAAATATTAATTAATTGATCGATTGATTGATAGATAGCTAATTTCCAATGAAGAATTGGGGTTCCTGAATCCCTGATCCAGGATCCCCAATTCTCCACTACTACTGGCATTAGTAACGATTTTAGCCATGTGCCAAAAGAACCTTGTTGCGCTATAGATCCTACCCATGGACCTAATATACAAACTAACACACTATATTACCTAGATGACACGTGGAAGTAGGATAGCATGTCCTTCTTTTCGGAAGCATACAGACGGAGACTGACTTGCAACGTTTGTTTGTAATGTATCGAGTTCTTGTAACACGTAGCAATAGTCAGTGCAGCGAGCCGACCCACTCGACACAAGCATTGCGAGCGCATGTTTACAAACAAGTCAGTGTAGGTTGACACGTCTTCGCAAAGCACAACAGTATCTCACTGCTGGGCAAAGGGCACTCATGTTGGCTCCGCAAATATGATCAGATCGTCACACCACCTCCATCGCGGTCTATTTCGACGGCGATGTCCTCCATCAGGCGTCCAGTGAGTGACGAACTTTGCCCATCTATCCGGGTGCATTCGTGCAACGTGGTCAGCCCACTCACACTTCAGTCTGGCTGTTTTTGCTCCAACATCCGCTACTTGTGTTATGGAGTTCAGGGTGGTATTTCTAACGCGATCTGTTTGCTTGACACCTGCTGCTCTCCATTGCCCGTTGGCAAATCTTGAGTTTGGACTTCTGTTGTTCAGTAAGTGACCAACTTTGTGCACCGTAGGTTAGGACGGGCAGAATGCACATGGCGATGAGTTTTCGTTTCAGTGTTATTGCAAGACTACCTTTCATATGTTCTTTAAGGGCCCAGTAGGTCTTCCATGCATTTTGAACTCGTCATTCAATTTCCTTGTCTTGTCTATTCTTGGAAGACATTATCTGGCCTAAGTATATTTACTCATCGACATATTGCAACACGTGCCTGTCTACCTAGACCCTACGTTTCGTGCTGTTTTCCAACCTCAAGACTTGCTGTGCACAGATCTTGGAGCATTTCTTCAAGTTGAGCATTTCCTCAATTTCTGAAGGTGATGTGGAGAATAACACAATATTATTACAAAGTGATGTCTTGATAGCTGGTGGCCGCTAACATTTATGCCTCGTGCGTGACTGCCACGAATCAGGAAAGTTGTTAAAACCTCCAGTGCGCTTGTGAACAGCTTAGGTGAGAGTGGACCGCCTTGTTTGACAACTTTTGCTATATGGGTCAAAACCAAAATATTGGACAATTTCATATTAATTTCATGTCCACCGACTTTTCCTTGTTCCTACAAAGTTTCTGTAATAGTAATGCTAATTAAAAAAATGGATTTGATTCGATATTTAATTTATCTGTTGGTGGTTCAGTTATATTTAAGAAATATTATGAAAATAATAAAATGGAATGGAAAATACCATATTATTCTCCCTCAAAAAACCTGTGTCCAACTATCGATTTCAATGTTTCAAACCGAAAAAAACGTCGAAAAGAGTTTTATTTATTCAAAATAGTATTTATGATCTTAACCAGCCTAATGGTGCGTAAAATCACTCAATATCTAGTCAACATATATATATTATTAATATTTAAAAAAAATATAAAACAATACGTCTCAAAATAAGTTCATTTATGTTGTTTCATCTAAGTAACGCATTATTTAATATAATAAAATGTTTTTTTTTTATTTACTACGGGCAAAATTGACGGAAATGTCACGCCATTACACCACCAATCACTGCGCGGCATCCATATTTTGTATGTCTAGCTACTCAAAGGTGTTGTGTGCGGAGCGAAAAAAAAACATTTATTGGATTTTCGGTGATAATTCCTAAAAAAACAACATGTAAGTATGTTTGATTTATATCCTATTATCGGAAAATCGTTTTGTTTGTGCTATTCAGTCTCTTACGAGCAATAATCATTAAGTGAATAGTGTGTTTTGAATTGAAATGAAACATTTCAAAAATATCGTCCATGTTTCCGTTATGTCACATTTATGTTACTTTTTTATGTTACGCTACATAAAAATTGCATTAAGGTGTGTTCACAAACACAGACATGTACTTTTTATAAGATATTATACCGCTAGCAAATATTTTTATCTATTCAATGACATCTTTGTATACCGGTTACCGATACTAACTTTCCTTCTCATTATCCGTCATCGCGTCACGTTCCATTTCTCGAACAGTTCGAAGTGTGTATCAATTGTTTTTTATTTTTATTATTATCATTTTGTATTCTATTTCTCTTTAATTACCCATTATTTTGTTTACTAATTTGTGTTACTTTGTTAGTTATTATTGTAAAAAAATCTGCCAATATACCAGCGAGTGGGGGAGGTTTTTCTGGTCAAAGGAAAATCTATATTAGTGTTTTAGTATTTAACGGTTTTTTTTTTTAAATTACGTTTACACTTGTATTTTAGATATTTATATTATTTTTATATTTATATTATAATTTAGCTACACTCATGGATGATGTAGCTGATCTTAACGACAGCTTCTTCTCGTGCTCTTCATCTGCTAGTTTTGTTAGTGCGGACAGTGACTCTTCCATACCACTTACTTTACATGATAAAATCTCTTCTCTTTTTTCCAATGATCCTTAGAATCTGCATATAGCACACATAAATGCTCAGAGTGTTCCTGGTCACTATTCTGACCTTCTGGCATCCTTTAGCAGTGCTCACCTAGATGCTTTATTGACATCTGAATCTTTTCTGAAGCCGTCTCTCCGCTCTACTCAATACTCACTCCCCGGCTTCGTCTTGATCCGCAACGATAGGACTGGCAAAGGTGGAGGAGGTGTTGCTGTGTACCTGCGTGCTGATTTACCATACAAAGTGGTCAGTTCATCACCTTCACGGTATTCTGAGTCGACTGAATACTTGTTTCTCGAGATTACAGTGCATCACACAAAAGTTTTGTTAGCAGTGCTCTACATTCCTAATCTTTACATTGACTACTTCAATTCCCTTGACTCCACTCTCAATGATCTTTGCCCTATGTATGAGCACGTTATTTTAATGGGTGACTTTAATACTTGCTTGATTAAAAATGATTCTCGCTCTCTTAAACTCCTTTCACTCTTGTCTGCTTTCAATCTTCAAGTTTTGTCTCTTTCTGCAACCCACTATTTTCCTAATTGTTCACCTTCTTTTCTAGATCTGATGATTGTTTCCTCTCCTAATAATGTTTCTTACCATGGTCAACTTACGGCTACCTTTTCTTATCACGATCTAATTTATCTCTCGTATCGTATCCGCGTTCCCAAGTGTAAGTCCCAGCTCTTATATCTCCGTAACTACAAAGGCATAAATCTAGAGGCTTTGCAACGTGATGCCAGCGATATCGACTGGACCCGTCTGGTCGAAAACGATGACATCGACCGTAAGCTGGATTGCTTTAACACAACCGTTCTCGACTTGTATGATCAGCATGCCCCTATCCGACGTGTCAAAGTAAGACATAACCCTGCACCATGGATAACGCTAAAAATTAAAGAGCTTATGGCTCGTAGGGATAAAGCTAAGAGCAGATATAAGCGCAGACCTTCAGAGCTGAATCTGTCTTTCTACTAATCCTTACGTAATCGCTGCAGTCATCTGTGTCAAGATGCTAAGAGACGCTATTTCCACGATCAACTCAATAATCGCAGTTCTTCCGATGTATGGAAATTTCTCAAATCTGTAAAATCACCAACCAAAGCATGTATCAAAGCATGTGTGATGCATTAAATTCGGGAAACATTCAAGAACTTGTGTTTAAAAGTGGTAATAGAGAGCTAACATTCGCCCGAGTCAACGAGTGTCGGGACACCGACACATCATCAATGAGGAACGCAATGCATGATGTAGTGATACCTGATACAGAAGACATTATATGCTACCAGATTCTACCGGACGATGAAATTCCTTTTATTTAAAACAGTTTGAAAGAAATTTCAATTCCAATCAGATGAGAAGTGAAACTGAGATTGAAAGTTACTCATGGGGGCGATCTGGATATTTCGAATACTTGAATGTACTCGTAGAACCTGAGTATGAATGAATGAATGAAATGTATTGACGAATATTGATTGATTCACTGATTGTCTAGTTCACAACTCTGGATCTCATCTAATCCAGAAACCCTAAATATTAATTAATTGATCGATTGATTGATAGATAGCTAATTTCCAATGAAGAATTGGGGTTCCTGAATCCCTGATCCAGGATCCCCAATTCTCCACTACTACTGGCATTAGTAACGATTTTAGCCATGTGCCAAAAGAACCTTGTTGCGCTATAGATCCTACCCATGGACCTAATATACAAACTAACACACTATATTACCTAGATGACACGTGGAAGTAGGATAGCATGTCCTTCTTTTCGGAAGCATACAGACGGAGACTGACTTGCAACGTTTGTTTGTAATGTATCGAGTTCTTGTAACACGTAGCAATAGTCAGTGCAGCGAGCCGACCCACTCGACACAAGCATTGCGAGCGCATGTTTACAAACAAGTCAGTGTAGGTTGACACGTCTTCGCAAAGCACAACAGTATCTCACTGCTGGGCAAAGGGCACTCATGTTGGCTCCGCAAATATGATCAGATCGTCACACCACCTCCATCGCGGTCTATTTCGACGGCGATGTCCTCCATCAGGCGTCCAGTGAGTGACGAACTTTGCCCATCTATCCGGGTGCATTCGTGCAACGTGGTCAGCCCACTCACACTTCAGTCTGGCTGTTTTTGCTCCAACATCCGCTACTTGTGTTATGGAGTTCAGGGTGGTATTTCTAACGCGATCTGTTTGCTTGACACCTGCTGCTCTCCATTGCCCGTTGGCAAATCTTGAGTTTGGACTTCTGTTGTTCAGTAAGTGACCAACTTTGTGCACCGTAGGTTAGGACGGGCAGAATGCACATGGCGATGAGTTTTCGTTTCAGTGTTATTGCAAGACTACCTTTCATATGTTCTTTAAGGGCCCAGTAGGTCTTCCATGCATTTTGAACTCGTCATTCAATTTCCTTGTCTTGTCTATTCTTGGAAGACATTATCTGGCCTAAGTATATTTACTCATCGACATATTGCAACACGTGCCTGTCTACCTAGACCCTACGTTTCGTGCTGTTTTCCAACCTCAAGACTTGCTGTGCACAGATCTTGGAGCATTTCTTCAAGTTGAGCATTTCCTCAATTTCTGAAGGTGATGTGGAGAATAACACAATATTATTACAAAGTGATGTCTTGATAGCTGGTGGCCGCTAACATTTATGCCTCGTGCGTGACTGCCACGAATCAGGAAAGTTGTTAAAACCTCCAGTGCGCTTGTGAACAGCTTAGGTGAGAGTGGACCGCCTTGTTTGACAACTTTTGCTATATGGGTCAAAACCAAAATATTGGACAATTTCATATTAATTTCATGTCCACCGACTTTTCCTTGTTCCTACAAAGTTTCTGTAATAGTAATGCTAATTAAAAAAATGGATTTGATTCGATATTTAATTTATCTGTTGGTGGTTCAGTTATATTTAAGAAATATTATGAAAATAATAAAATGGAATGGAAAATACCATATTATTCTCCCTCAAAAAACCTGTGTCCAACTATCGATTTCAATGTTTCAAACCGAAAAAAACGTCGAAAAGAGTTTTATTTATTCAAAATAGTATTTATGATCTTAACCAGCCTAATGGTGCGTAAAATCACTCAATATCTAGTCAACATATATATATTATTAATATTTAAAAAAAATATAAAACAATACGTCTCAAAATAAGTTCATTTATGTTGTTTCATCTAAGTAACGCATTATTTAATATAATAAAATGTTTTTTTTTTATTTACTACGGGCAAAATTGACGGAAATGTCACGCCATTACACCACCAATCACTGCGCGGCATCCATATTTTGTATGTCTAGCTACTCAAAGGTGTTGTGTGCGGAGCGAAAAAAAAACATTTATTGGATTTTCGGTGATAATTCCTAAAAAAACAACATGTAAGTATGTTTGATTTATATCCTATTATCGGAAAATCGTTTTGTTTGTGCTATTCAGTCTCTTACGAGCAATAATCATTAAGTGAATAGTGTGTTTTGAATTGAAATGAAACATTTCAAAAATATCGTCCATGTTTCCGTTATGTCACATTTATGTTACTTTTTAACCGACTTCACAAAAAGGAGGAGGTTCTCAATTCGTCTGTATGTTTTTTTTTTTTTTTTTTTTTTTTTTTTTTTTTTATGTGTGTTAGCTCATAACTTTTTTCTGGGTGAACCGATTTGGATGATTCTTTTTTTATTTGATAGGTGGTGCTTCACATGTGGTCCCATTTAAATTTGATCAAGGTCTGACCAGTAGTTTTTGAGTTATCCTTAGTACTGCAGATTTTTTCCACTTAGTTTATATGGATGATGTGTTAATAATTTCCTGCCACTGTTATTTACACACCAAGTAGTGGTATACGAATTTGTGTGGGGTAGGTACCGCAACTAAAAAGTGAAAAATAAAAACTTTTTTACAAAAAAACAACCGACTTCCAAAAAAAACACTAAAAGACGTGAAAAATAACTTTAATTTCGGAAGTCGGTGGCCAAACACGAAAATACAAAACCAAAGGCACCGACTTCCGAAATTAAAGTTATTTTTCACGTCTTTTAGTGTTTTTTTTGGAAGTCGGTTGTTTTTTTATGTTACGCTACATAAAAATTGCATTAAGGTGTGTTCACAAACACAGACATGTACTTTTTATAAGATATTATACCGCTAGCAAATATTTTTATCTATTCAATGACATCTTTGTATACCGGTTACCGATACTAACTTTCCTTCTCATTATCCGTCATCGCGTCACGTTCCATTTCTCGAACAGTTCGAAGTGTGTATCAATTGTTTTTTATTTTTATTATTATCATTTTGTATTCTATTTCTCTTTAATTACCCATTATTTTGTTTACTAATTTGTGTTACTTTGTTAGTTATTATTGTAAAAAAATCTGCCAATATACCAGCGAGTGGGGGAGGTTTTTCTGGTCAAAGGAAAATCTATATTAGTGTTTTAGTATTTAACGGTTTTTTTTTTTAAATTACGTTTACACTTGTATTTTAGATATTTATATTATTTTTATATTTATATTATAATTTAGCTACACTCATGGATGATGTAGCTGATCTTAACGACAGCTTCTTCTCGTGCTCTTCATCTGCTAGTTTTGTTAGTGCGGACAGTGACTCTTCCATACCACTTACTTTACATGATAAAATCTCTTCTCTTTTTTCCAATGATCCTTAGAATCTGCATATAGCACACATAAATGCTCAGAGTGTTCCTGGTCACTATTCTGACCTTCTGGCATCCTTTAGCAGTGCTCACCTAGATGCTTTATTGACATCTGAATCTTTTCTGAAGCCGTCTCTCCGCTCTACTCAATACTCACTCCCCGGCTTCGTCTTGATCCGCAACGATAGGACTGGCAAAGGTGGAGGAGGTGTTGCTGTGTACCTGCGTGCTGATTTACCATACAAAGTGGTCAGTTCATCACCTTCACGGTATTCTGAGTCGACTGAATACTTGTTTCTCGAGATTACAGTGCATCACACAAAAGTTTTGTTAGCAGTGCTCTACATTCCTAATCTTTACATTGACTACTTCAATTCCCTTGACTCCACTCTCAATGATCTTTGCCCTATGTATGAGCACGTTATTTTAATGGGTGACTTTAATACTTGCTTGATTAAAAATGATTCTCGCTCTCTTAAACTCCTTTCACTCTTGTCTGCTTTCAATCTTCAAGTTTTGTCTCTTTCTGCAACCCACTATTTTCCTAATTGTTCACCTTCTTTTCTAGATCTGATGATTGTTTCCTCTCCTAATAATGTTTCTTACCATGGTCAACTTACGGCTACCTTTTCTTATCACGATCTAATTTATCTCTCGTATCGTATCCGCGTTCCCAAGTGTAAGTCCCAGCTCTTATATCTCCGTAACTACAAAGGCATAAATCTAGAGGCTTTGCAACGTGATGCCAGCGATATCGACTGGACCCGTCTGGTCGAAAACGATGACATCGACCGTAAGCTGGATTGCTTTAACACAACCGTTCTCGACTTGTATGATCAGCATGCCCCTATCCGACGTGTCAAAGTAAGACATAACCCTGCACCATGGATAACGCTAAAAATTAAAGAGCTTATGGCTCGTAGGGATAAAGCTAAGAGCAGATATAAGCGCAGACCTTCAGAGCTGAATCTGTCTTTCTACTAATCCTTACGTAATCGCTGCAGTCATCTGTGTCAAGATGCTAAGAGACGCTATTTCCACGATCAACTCAATAATCGCAGTTCTTCCGATGTATGGAAATTTCTCAAATCTGTAGGTGATAGGCAAATCACCTACTAACCAGTGTAAAGATGTAAACCTCAATGATCTCAATAAGCATTTCTCTATCCTTCCCTTTTCTCTTGATCCGTCTGTCAAAGCTGCGACACTGGAGAGCCTTGCTAGTTTGCCGTTACCGCAATGTTCTAGCTTTAAGCTTAACGATGCTACTGAGGATGACGTCAAGAAATCTGTAGTTGCGATTACTTCTTCAGCAGTCGGTAATGATAAGTTGTGTTCAAGAATGGTAACTCTTATCCTTCCCTCTTTACTTCCTGTTCTCACTCACATCTTCAATCACTCTTTTTCCTCATGCTCCTTTCCGTCGGTTTGGAAACAGGCGCACATTATACCGCTACCGAAAACTAGCGATCCTTCTTTAGTAACCGACTTTAGATCTATTTCTATTCTCCCATTTCTCTCTAAAGTTTTTGAGCATATAGTTCATAGACAATTATCATTTTTCTTGACGTCAAACTCGATAATATCCCGTTTTCAATCCGGTTTTCGGCCGGGTCACAGTACTGTATCCGCGCTTTTGAAAGTAACTGACGACATCCGCTGGGCAATGGAGAATAAGTACCTTACTGTACTTGTATTGCTTGACTTGAGTAGCGCCTTTAACTCAGTGGATTTCGACATTTTACTCGGTATCCTCACATCTGTCAATTTCTCTTCTTCCGCCCTAGCCTGGTTCAGTTCTTATCTTCGGGGCCGCTCTCAGTGTGTTCACCTTGAGGAGTCTTTCTCTGATTGGTGTAGGCTCACGGAGGGCGTTCCTCAGGGAAGCGTTCTCTCTCCTCTCCTCTTTTCAATTTTCATAAACTTTGTTACCAGAGTAATCTCTTCTAGTTTCCATCTCTACGCAGATGACTTGCAGCTATATAGACATTTTACTGTAGCAGACGCGGGTTCTGCAATTGCTGCAATGAATCATGACCTGGCTTGTATCAGCGCTTGGGCGCAGTCTTTTGGTCTGCAAGTTAACCCAACTAAATCCCAGGCCATGATCATAGGTAGCAGATTCGTTCGCAATGCGGCTGATGTTACATCTCTGATGCCTTTATATCTCGGTGGTGTTCTGATTGACTATACCGAAACAGCCAAAGATTTGGGTGAAATTATAGACTCCAATCTTTCGTGGCGTGCTCAGGTCAATGAGGTCAGTCGAAAGGTACATTTCTCTTTTCATTCGCTGAAATGCCTTCAAAGTCTCCTGCCCTTGAAGACTAAAATTTCTTTGGCACAGACACTTATTCAGCCGATTATAGATTATGCCGACGCCTGCTACTTGGATGCTACTGAGGAGCTATTAAACAAGCTTGAGCGCTTGCAAAACTTGTGCATTCGCTTTGTTTTTGGTCTGCGAAAGTATGACCATGTTTCTCAACTTCGCAAGGAACTCTAGTGGCTCCCGATCCGCTTTCGCAGGAACACTCGGATTTTATGTCTCCTCTTCAACATCTTACACCACCCGTCTTATCCTTCCTACCTGCGTGAGCGATTTTCTTACGCTCGCCCTAGCGACGCACCGTGTAGATCTAATCTTAGATCCCTCCTCAAATCCCATCCTCATAAAACAAGCTACTATTCTTATTCCTTCTCTGTTCATGCTGTAAGATTGTGCAACGCACTCCCGCCTAGCATTCGGGATTTAAAATCTATTTCTCATTTCAAAAACCGAGTAAACGAGCATTACCTTTCCATTTAACTGTGAGAATTTATATATTTATATATACGTTTATTTATTTTAGCATTATGTATTTATTTAAGTATATGTTATTGTTATTTATTTTTGTATTATATATAAGTATATTTAATATTCTAGTTTAAGACGTCACAAATCAAATTCTTCTCTTCTTGTTCTCACACATTATCGTCTACATTTCTTTTTCATTTCTCCTTTCGCAGGTCTGCTGGAAGAAATTTCTTAAGAAATAAGCAGTACCTACCTTTGTACTTAATACTAATATGCCGTAATAACATATCTGTATCTATTTTACTGTGTGTACATAAATAATAAATAAATAAAATAAATAAAACTTTTAAAATATCGACAAATCTAATTGTATAAAAAATCCTAACCCAACACCCTGCGCGTGGCGGCCATTTTAGTTTTTTAAACGGCTGCATTTAGTGTTTGATCCATGATTTCGACTCATCCGATGTACTAATTATTACATATTGTTGGCAGCCTTAACTTTTGTCTGGCAACGCATCTGCGTTGCCAGACAAAAGAACAATATTGCCCGAGATAAATCTTTATCTCGGGCAATATTGGTTTGTCCTCCGGTGGTAAGTGGTAACTAAAGAAAACTTATTTCATATTGTAATCGGGAAGCAGCAAATGGTAAGAGATATAGTTTTTGACGGCATTTCAGTTATTCTTATAAGCGTCGAAATGCGAGTTTTTTCAATCTTTCAGAATGTTAAATTTTTACTAAATAAAAAACTTTATAAAATATTTTACTGTTTTTCTCTTACATCATGAACACAGCCCTTATTTTCCTTTATGTTATTGTTACATAAAAATAACATAAATGAAATGGTCCAAAATTTTGGTTTTGACCCATATTGAAATTTGGATCAAAAATATGTAATTTAATGCTCGCAGAATGGTGTCAATGAGGTCAATGTAGACCAGTTGTGCGTAACGTTTTGGGACTCCAAGGCATTGTTAACTGACTGATGGTCTATACTGTCGAAGGCCTTGATAGATATAGTCCACAAAGGCCAGGTAAAGCGGTTTGTTAAATTCGTTGTATTTTGTTATTACTTAATGAATAGTACTTATAAATACTATAATATAATAGCTGGTCAAATAAAAAATAAAGTCACAAAATGATAGGCAGAGGTGTATGTGCGTCCGTACCAACTTGTATACTTTCACTAGCTGCCTATATTCAAGTACCAAGTAATACGAGTCGCACCTGTTGCATGTGACATTATTATACCATGCATGGGACCAAGAAATCCAAACCCCGGATAACTGAGGAACCTTGACGTGTACCTTGAGACCTGCAGTCCCGCTTGCGGCTCGCCGTGAAAAACTCATGGCACGTTTGTCACTTTAGTACGCAGATGCCAACACCTACTGCCGTCATTAACTAATGCTACGTAAATTCCTTGATAGACACGGTACAAAGAGGCGCGGCAAATCGTGCAACAATTTTCCTTTGGAGATTACCAACCTTTGCTACTCCATAAGTAGCAGGAAGTACACAACTCGTCCGAATAGCAGGAGGAAACCCTGACAATATTCGAGATTAGGTACGTACTTTTATCTCAAATTAGACTAGGTATTGTTATTCACATTTGCTTTACCATATTCAGATAAGATAATGTTACTATATAACATTTATCAGCTTTTTAGGCGTAGAACACGTCACAGCCACAACATGCAAACGGTGCAACTTTTGGATCACGAAAGACTATCGCTGCCGATACGTATTTACGTAACTTTGGGCCCGCGTAGTTTTTAAGAATAGCTTTGTAGTGTTTGTTCCGTGCCGAAACATACAAAAATCGGATTCCCATGAAACTATGCTTATATATAAGTATAAATAATGCCGTTATAGGTAAGCAACCAGTTTGGCAAAGAGATAGATGGCATCCGGAGGAAGGCCATAGGCTACTTTATGTTTCTAAAATAATAATAATAATAATCGCTTTATTTCGGACAAACATCCATATAGTGTTAGTAACATACAAAAAAATAACTTAGTGCCTAGTGTTAGTAAAGATCAGCCTCCGCACAAACTGCTGTACAATCGGAGAGCCGAAGCTCTCGGCTACAGTCTTCAGGATGCTGTTCCGACTGCCCCTCACTCTCCTCAGTAGCGACGCAGTTTAACCAGTATAATCCAAAGGGGATGAAAGTTTGTATGGGAAACCCACCATTTCTTAAGTTAAGGATATGAAAATTCAAATTTATGCTTTTGATAAGAAATAAAAAATTTGGTGTTTCAGAGTTTTAGAAAAATCATCCATTAACACACTTTCTACCACGATACGACGGATTTTTAAGGAAATTCCTAATCCATTGCTTCATAATGTTTGATACTGCGCTTCGCCAGGTGTACGCTGACCCTTAAGGTTTATGGCCTACGTGCAAGACACAGAAGGGTTAGTGTTTGTTAGGAGCCTTCGAGCTGAAGCTAAAAGTAGCATAAGTGGAAAATAAATAATAGACATCAGTATGGTTGCATATTTTATTATCGATAATTATTTGTATGTTAATAGAAAAATCTCCGACATGCTGACACTTAACAAGGCTAAAAATATTGAAATGGTCGACTATACAACACGCGGCATATATCCATCGACAATAATCGAACTTTCTGACACACTCATAGGAACATTTGCACCTTATCCTAACGCAACTATATCTCTATCGGACGCTTTCAATAACCCACATATCTGTGGACCCAGATTTAGAAAAGTCCTTCACAAGCCGCGGTACCTAAATGTACGTCCAGCGCACCTTAGGCAGTCCATCCCGCTACCAACTTGCTCACTAATATTTTTACCACGAAATGAGCTTATTTATATTTTTTGTCTCGATACGACAGAAGATTTACATGGAATTTTAGTGAAAGGACAATGCTCAAAACTGGAAGACCAAAACAGTGACGCAAAATCCTTTCTACTTACTGCTGATACATCATACATGGGTTATTGATAACGTGCGTCTGATGATCTACAATAAGCTTACCTCTACCATAGCTAGCGAGGAAATCTCATGACCTCGACCTCCGTGTTGTAAATAAACTTCTATTGACCACAAATTAGTTCAGGGGCCATTGATTGGGGTACTTTTAAAAACATTTGCTTCTTAAATAAGTTCACACTAATTGCTTTATCTCGCTAAACATATCCTCGTTATATCGCTATGGCTTCCATATGCTTAACAGGAAATAATTTCAGTTAACTACCCTCATTAAAACAATTCAAACACAATTTATAATCAATTTCAGTCGAACAAACTTATCAAATCCAACAAACAGTGTCACAATAAAGCGTGCAATTTATAAAAAGGAAAAAACATGTAAACCATAATTAATGATATTTATAAGAACCAAAATTCCAAAAAAAAATATAAGTATAATTTATAATACTGGAAAAATACTTCTTTAGATTTGAATAATATACAATTCGGCAAAGTAAAATTCTATCGGCTAAATAATATCTCACCAAATTCAAATCCACTCATCACAGTCTTTTTATTGAAACAGATTTAAGTAAAAATAAAAGCATGATTAATACAGAAATACATAATACATGTATCGCATATCCTATGATATTTTTTCGTAAATGTATCTATTTCTCGATACTTTACGCACTACGGCTTGGAGTCAAAAATAAAATATTGAAAGTTAATGCTTACGCTAATGTAACAATATTATAAAGTTGTTACAGTAAATTGCACTTATTTATTATCACTTAACAGTATTATAATCATAGATTTAGATTTTTTTTACTAACTTCTATTAATTTGATATTTAAAAAAAGTTTTAATAATCCAATGAGAATCTTAGTGCGAATAATAACTCCTTACTATCACTATTTCGCTGTACTTAATAATTATTTCTCGACACATAACGTGTCCATACTAAATAATAGATGCATCATTTTATTTCACAATTACATAATAAAAGTAAAAAAAAAAACTGATTTAACTGATATCCTCTCTGATATCCTCTCTGATACACATAAATTCAATAATGGTATGTATGTGTGTACTTATTAATATAAATCTGCAATAAAACAAAGCATAAAGTAAACTTTAAGTACAAAGCATAAACTTCACTTAACTAGTTGGCCCTAAGTTAGAGAAATACAACAATGTCCCGAGATGTCATAGTAACTGAAACTAATGGTCAGCCCAGACTGGTGGAGGAGACGAAATGTGCAGCTTATGGACAATCAAATATGGAATTTATTGCTATTTCTTTAAGGTTCACAGTACAAGTGAAGCATGTGCTCGTCCGTGGCTTGCCTTCCCGCCAGTCTGCGCAGACGCCGACGTGACGTCACAACATCGCCTGCATGTGGCGCACTGTCAACATTATCCACCACTCACTGGAATAAACTCTGCACTTTCAGCTTGGGCAAGTATTGGGGCTGCGATGATTTTGTCATTTTTACCTGAAACAGTTACATTACTTGTTATTATTGATCAAATATTATTTAATAGTATGGTTGTAAATCAAATAAGTAAAATAATGTACGTACTTCATCGAATTCCTCTTCTTTGATTTCCAGGGGATCTTTCATCATCTGGAAACAAACAACAAAACATTAATGGACGTATTGTACGAGTGGGCGTAGTCCTTTACAATATAACGAATGTCTTTACGAGATCTAGGGAGGTAGAGCCTACCTTGGGAGGTCGTCCGCGTCGCGGCGGGTGTCTCGTGTGGCTGAGCACTCGCAGCTGATGCTCGCGCAACAAATGCTCGGTGTGCTCGCGAGCAGACGACAGTCGCTTGCCGCACGAAGAGAACACGCACGTGTACTCGCGACCTTTTAAGTAAAAGTACACAACTTTTGTACTGACGATGTACGTTTTATTTTACATAAGAGCATTGTTTCCTCATAATTTTATTAAATTTAAGTTATTTACAAACTTTTCCTTATTTCATAAACAAACATGCATTTGAGTCGGAACATAAGGATAAAGTTTACAAAATGCTTATAAGAGAATACAAAACGCGTAAGGGTGCTGAGTTGCTGAAACTTCTCTCAATGATTTATTTTTCAAAAATTAAAGAAGCGCAACATCGTAAAAAAGTAAAGAATGGAAGATGGAGGCTTTTACCCGGGAGTGGGGCAATGTGGGCAAAATAATGAAAGATGTAAAGTTAAACATACTATGGTCGTCATCATCGCTGTGCGCGGCGAGAGCGGGCGCGTGCTGCGCGGCGTGTCGCTGCAGCACGCGCTCGTTGGGGAAGCTCAGGCCGCACACCGCGCACGCCGCGCGCCCGGGAGGACTGCGCGCCGGACTCTTTATCTCAGAGTGCATTTCCCTTCTGAAAATAAAACGTAACAAGACTTCATAATTACTACAGGACAGGTCCACTCATTCTGTGTGGTTTTTCCTCAAAAGACCATTTCAGACATAAATCTACATGGTCTTCACATGATCTGACCAAGATTATGTCTGGACTTTAAAAGAGACTGTGACCTCTGAGTTTGTTTCGGCCCTTCTTCTCAGAGTAGTCAGATAGGAAACGCGGACCTCATCTAGTTTTAAAAATATGATTGACGAGTAAAAGTGTTTGTATAAACCTACTTACAGAAATAAAATCATTTATCATTTACTATTTTACGCTCAAATGTAGACTCTACAGATGCATTACATCGTCTATTCCTGAATGGATTGAACTCGTTGAACTAGCGCCAAAACAGATATGGTATGCAATCATTCCAGGTCTGCAGCTACTTCTCTCTAACCTCAGCAAGTCCCAGGGAAAAGGGGACCACGGTTGAGGTGGTCACTTCAAAATTTAACTATGGTAAGTGCCTGCTACACGGTTGCCAGATGAGTTTCCGACAGAGGTGACCTTGGTTGGTGACCGGAAGGGTTGTTTCAATTACATGGTCGCCAACATGCCATTCTGTCGTGATATCCGAACAGTAAAGACGTCATGGCAAATTTATTTGATTCAGAAAGAGTAAGCGGTTTGGCAATTTTGTGCGTGAGCGAAGAAAAATAAAAGTTTTTTTTTTATTGACAATTTTCATTTTGACCGATGCCTCATTGGCATTTGGAGTTTTCCATTCAAACTCAAACTCAAACTCAAAGCATTTATTTCAAATAAACCAATTACAGGCACTTTTGAATTGTCAAAGGGTCAGTCAGTCAGAAAAATGAAGCTAGTTGCCCATTCCAAAGCGTAGTAGGTACCTATGGAGAAGAACGGGCAAGAAAAACTCCATGGACACTCTTTTAAATCAATATATAGTTACAAAAACCAAATTGTTTACATCATTCATGTTCAAATTAAAAATGTGAGAACGATGTAGAAAGACGTGCACGTTTAAAGTATCCGTAGTAAAAAAGATAAAAAAACAATTCAAAAATTTAAATTAAAATAAGCCGTGGCAGCCAAGAGTTGACCAGTCCCTACTGACGGCGCCCGTTCACGAACATGACGCATGGATCAGCACCATTCAGCTCAACCATTTTGAAGGGAACTTAATGATCCAACACACACGCCACCACCAGCGAAACATTTGAGTGAGCATGACATACTCTCAGCCGCCAGGGCACATTCAAGTCAATGAAAGACGAGCCTAGTAAATGGTGGCTTTATAGTAGGTACATAGTGCTCACACATGTGCAATGCAATTATACATTGTTAAGAAATTGAATTTATACAATGCAAAGATGTTGTTGTTTTTACAATCTTCAGCAGCTCCAACAATATTTTCGAATGTTAATCAATTAATTTATGCCCCCCTGTGGAGCAGGACCAGCGTTGAGCCAAGCATCTTTGTCAGCGATGTAATCCCCCAACTTATAATATGCTTGGCTGCATAGTGTGCGTTTTATACGAGATTTAAATTTTGTTTCATTCAGTTGGAGTATGTGGGGAGGTATTTTATTATAACATTTTAAACAGTACCCCATGAAGGATGAGTCTACTTTAGCCAGTCTGAAACCTGGTTGAACTAATTGGTCCCTATTTCTAGTCATATAGTTATGTCTTTCACCTCTTTTACTGAAAAGATTTTTTTTTTTTTTTTTATTTAGAAACCAAAACCTCCCAGGCTAGGCGCTTTTGATTGTTGTCTTTGTACTGTTCGCAGCTAAGATCCCACAGTCATAGGTGTCTGTAGAGCTCGATCAACTCAATAACATTTTTTTTTTCTGCCACCATTTTGCTCTTATTAATACATAGGTAAACTTGTAAAACTTGCGCGCGCAGCACGTGTGCCTCGCGCGACGATTGACAGCGAGCGACTGACGTATTCGCGGTTAGCAACCGCCGTCCCAACCTCCTCTATTCGCCCTTGGTCGCTAGCGCAGCTCTTTAAACCAAGGTCGTTGGAAGGTCAAAAGAAATTTGGCCGTAAACCACCATCTACACGGTTGTAAACCACCAAGGTCACCTCTGTCGGGACGCGGTTGGCGACCGTGTAGCAGTCGCTTTACTGATTTATTGCTGTTGTGTATTTCACCTAAGTACCTATTATTACATTTCTTCTATAGTTTACCTGTGCATATACATGTGGTTCCGCTGTTGGAACTGCTCTCCGCAGACGGTGCAGTCGTACGTGGCCTCTACAGAGCGCCCGTTCATGTGGCGCTTGCGATGTTGATTCAGGTTCGTTACCTACAGTTGTATTTAATAAATTATTGAAAATAAGTGGTTTTCTGACTTCACAACCACAGAACTTAAAAAAAAAACAAATCCCAATCAATAAATTCAGTGGTAATTCAGTTTAGTTGGGCTGTCATGGTAATAGATTTTTGGTTTCGATCAAGAAAATATTCTTAAAGGAAGAGCAAATGATAGTCAATATCTGGATCCCCACCGGACAATCTAAATTTGGATCGGCACTCCACAACCCACAATCATGGAGCGCCGATCGTGGGTCTAAGATTCTTTCGCACTATCTGTTATGTAACCCGCGATCTACAGTGCCGATCCACGTTTTAGCTAGATTAAGTTCAGTTGAACATCATCGCATTATCCATATTGCCCGATCGCCCGATCCACACACAACCGTCCACACCGAGCGCGCCAAATGACTGAAGCGCCATTGAGCATTGTCAAAAAAAGTTCATCTAACAAATCAAAAAACCCGATTTATTTTACTCTTTTTGGTTAGGATTATTTTTATCTGACTGTATTAAGTAACGCTTTAGGTAACGATCGTTTAAATTATCTTTCAAAGCAGTAACATTCTGGGTCTTTCACTTGATTTTAAGAATTATATTATAGGTAATTATTATTTTCCACGTTTATTTTATTTTATTTGGGAAAACAAACAATCGTACATTGTAACGTTATCACAGCTTCATCATAAGTTTTGAAAATGTAAGTGAGAATGGTTGTTAACCAACTTTAAATCGTTATAAATCCTAAATGGTCATTCAAAATGAAAAATTATTAGAGATAACTAAAAATGATTTTCAAAGACCTATTCAACGATACCCCACTTGACATAGTTTGTCGATTATTTTTTTTCTTTTTCATATTATAGCGACTGGTTGTCGCCTTATTTAATTTTGATTGCTGTCATGTCTTTAGTGGCATTCACAAGATTAAGACAAAGCGATTGACGTAAGAATCATCAAAATTGGCCCACGCGTTTGGTCTCTAGAGCGCCAAAAAGGAACAAACATGCATACATACATAGACCAATAAACACATTACCCTCCTTTCCATCGCGCAATCGGGTAAAAACCGACAGCGTTCCTCGGATCGCACGCTCAACGGAGCACGCGCTCCACCGGGTGTGCTCGGATCACGTGCGGCATGTCCATTGTCCATACCGACCGCGCATTTGGATCGTGCTCCTGCCACGCCCGATCAGAGTGCATTGGATCGTCCGGTATGGACCCAGCTATTAATTAAGTACGTGTGTGTTTACCTGCGCGTATGCCTTATTGCATCCCGGCTCCGGGCACACGAATGGACGCTCGCCAGTATGCAATCGAACGTGATTGTTCAGGTTCGTAACCTGTCACCAAATATAAACAGTATGATATTATTATACCTAGGTATTGTTAACTAAAACTATTTTATAGTCAAAGTAATAGAAAATTGATTATTATCCAGGTAATATAAACAGTGTACATAGCTTAAAATATTACGTACAGTTAGGTTACATTAAGTGTTAGTTACCAATGACTGTGAGCCCCAAACTAGACAGTCTGTATCATGGGGAAATGCCGTGTTTATTCCATAAATAATAATCACACACCTGAGTAAATGCCTTCCCACATTCGGAGCATTTGAATGGTCTCTCATTAGTGTGGATGCGAAGATGCGCCCTCAAGTTGTTGGACTGCGAGAACGCTAGAAAAATATATGAAGTGTCAGCTTTGTGGATCTGACGCAAAAACAATAGGTATTTATTACGTAAGATCACCTTTTTAGCTCCGCCGCGCCGTAACATTTGGGTATCTATGCAAGGTGTAATAGGTAATTGAATTTACTGAAAACCTCTTTAGTGTACTCAATATTATGAACAACTTTTATTACGAGAACAACATTGGATTCGCGAAAAAAAAACAGCTGTGCTCTAAGTTTATCGAGCTATGCTAAAATAAATGTATGAAGCAGCAGATTTTTTTTTTCGCGCTTTCAGCCTTTTTCATAAAGAGTAATTGAGTACAATGACCCCTTATGAGGTTTCAATTATTTTAATAACACCTTGTATATGTCTTCCAACAGTAAAGATTTGGTTTTAATTATATTATTAGGTGATTTTTTTTACAGACATACTGCAATCTGCTAAAAAAAAGAAGGTCAAATATGTATTTTTCAAAATGTTTGTTATAAATAGAATAAAAATCATACCTTTGTTGCAGTAAGTGCAGACAAAGCGTCGCTCGGCGCGATGGTTGCGCAAGTGGTTCTGTAACTGCATGTTCTTCTGAAAAGACTTGTGGCAGAGGCCACAATACAATGATGATTCAATTCCCTCCTGCAAGGTGCAAAAATGTTGCTATAACACTGGGTGCAAATCGGCGATTCAGCTATGTTAGAGCAGACACGCATCTTGCTAATTACTTCAACGTAGTAACGCGCCTCATTACCGAGACATCGCCAATGTGAACCCAGTGTTCTATTTTCACCTTAGTGGAGTTAGTTTACAGATGAAAGTATAATTTCAACTAAGCTGGAAAAAGGCTACAAAACTTGCTATTCACTAGCAGTTTTGCTATTAGCAGTCCCAGGAAGTGGTGGGAAGATTCAAATAGATTTCTTTCAAGTAAGATATACAACAAAATGGTTTCTGATTGATTCTATATTGAGGGGATACCTAAATCTACAGTGTGTTTGTGTGACTGAAAAAAAACTCCTGGGTCACCATAATCTTAACAGTAAATGTTTTATGATTTTAGGAGGATGTTGTCCCCATTATCACCTTTTCCATTCTGTTTCCATGCATTAATTTGAGAAGGTGTAGACGCAAGACTAGCGCTGATTAACAAAACAAGAAGCTACTGCTGCAAAATGATTAAATAACATTAGAAATATTATTTTTGTTTGTGTGACTGTAATACAGTTCCTAATTTATTACTCAGCAGGTTTTGCAGTTTTGCACCATAGTAACAAGCATATTAAATAACAGTTAAATATATTAGCTACCTCTTCGCTGTTGCTACTCTGGGGTACTGTGTGGTCGGAGTCATTCTCTCCAAGTGTTATTTCAGGCACTAGCGGCTGACACTTGAAACAGGCGTATATACCATCCTTGCCTGTCTCGAAAAGTTGCTGGAACATACACAATGTTAAGTATAATCAAAATAATCTTATCTTTCTTGTAATACATTTTGTTCCTAAACTACAGTTTAGTAAAGAACATAAAACTTAAACACTGCTCAACATTGTAGCAATGGGCCAGTCGAATGTTTGTCATCCTTTCTAAATAAAATAGAATCAAACAAGTTTTTATATAAGTGAATATCTATTTAAAGTGCTATTATTATTTAACAGAGATGCTTGTGGTACCTATAGCATATGCCAAGGTTCACTATTCAAGTACATAAAAAAAGGATCACTGTTGTTTTTTACACTGCGCTGAGCCAGACGTAAAAAAACAGACGGACCGACAAAAAATAGAAAAAAAATACGCGGGCAGGTTTCGAATGTCAAGTTTTTTCTCATTTCTGCTTATACTTCTATTAAATTCCAACTTAATTAGTTACAAAATGCTTGCTTTGTGAAAACTATAGAAGCCCGAATGACCAGGAACTTTATTTTTATAACATTCTCCAAAGAAAACAAAAAAATATTGATGATATATTTCTAGACGACGCATAAAACAAGTAAACAGATACTCACAACAGCAGGTTTAAGACAAATCCCACATTTGTCCATAGTGGACGAACACAGTACTATCAAATAAATCAAAATAACTTATAAAATTGCTGATATTTATTTTAAAAAAAGCAGCCCTCGGTGGCTCTCACTCAGAAAAATCACAGGGCGGGGCGGGAGCGGGGAGTGCAGGGGGGAGTGGCAGACATAAAACCGTAGACAAGATTCCAAAAATGTTGCCATTTTATTTCAAAATACACTTTTCTGGTAAAATGTAAAAGGTCCTTAATATATTTTTTTTTCATTTGACATTTTCGGATATACTTCATTCAATGTGCTTATTTCGTTCAAAATTGCTCACTTGTCGAAATACGAAAATAACATGTATTATTCCTCTATTTCCTCTTGAATGCTTCAATTCTCGACTCGAGGAAAAATAGTGTTCTGTGCTTGAACTGCGTATTTTTATTTTTTGTAATGTTTTATCAAGAGAATTAAAAAATTGTTACACTTCTATAGTTTTATATGCTCATCTAAAGGGCTTTTGTTGATAAGTGTTTACTATTCTTTTTGTGAAAGATGGCTGAGAAAATTGTCACCAGTGGCAACCAGCCCATTGTAAAGATAGGTCACTACACGCTGGGAGCAACCCTTGGCGTGGGCACCTTCGGGAAGGTAAAGATCGGGGAGCACCAGCTGACCAAACATAAGGTCGCCGTTAAGATTCTGAACAGGCAGAAGATCAAGAGCCTCGATGTCGTGGGAAAGATCAGACGTGAAATACAAAATCTTAAGTTGTTCAGACATCCGCACATCATCAAACTGTACCAGGTATGACAAGTTTGTTCATATCTTAATGTTCTTTGACCTTGAAAAGTCACACTTGACTCACACATTGTGTTGTTGTTAATGTTATTGTAGTAATTAATAGGAATAAAATCTTATAAACAGTACTTTTTTTACCATAAAACTATTTCTACCAATATCATGTTACTTTTCCAGGTGATATCTACTCCTACAGACATATTCATGATTATGGAATATGTGTCTGGTGGTGAACTGTTTGACTACATAGTCAAGAGAGGCAAGCTTCAGGAGCATGAAGCGCGGAGGTTCTTTCAGCAGATCATATCGGGCGTGGACTACTGCCACCGGCACATGATCGTGCACAGGGACCTGAAGCCTGAGAATCTGCTGCTAGACCACAACATGCATGTAAAGATAGCTGACTTTGGACTCTCCAACATGATGATGGATGGAGAATTTTTGAGGACATCTTGTGGATCCCCTAATTATGCTGCGCCTGAGGTTAGAGCACATTTGTGTCATTACTGATTTCACTGAAGATAATGTAATCAACAGTTATAACAATGTTGTCTTGTATAACTAATGAGGGAATTAATTCCAACCACCTACTGGCTTGGGCTGCAAGCCACTACGATTATACTCAATACTACTGCACTCATCTATTTTTCTCCTTGCTTTAAAACAGTAAATTTAACTGTCACAATAACAATACTCACAATAATTTCTCCCCAGGTTATATCTGGCAAACTGTATGCTGGCCCAGAAGTGGATGTCTGGTCATGTGGAGTCATATTATATGCGTTACTCTGTGGAACATTACCCTTTGACGATGAACATGTGCCAACACTGTTCAGAAAGATCAAATCTGGCATATTCCCCATTCCTGAGTACCTAAACAAGACTGTGGTCAGTCTGTTGTGCATGACGCTGCAAGTGGACCCCATGAAGAGGGCCTCCATAGAAGATGTAAAGAAACATGAATGGTTCCAGAAAGACCTGCCAGGATATCTGTTCCCATCTCCTGTTGAGCAGGTAATTACAGTATGTAAACCTCATCCTTTTTTTTTACTAGTTTTTAAGTAGTTTTAGTTGTCTGTATTATTTGTTCCTTTTATGTTTGAATCTGTTTTGCCACTGTTTTTGGAATGCATGTTGTGAGCTTATGCTAACACTTTGGCAGTTCATTTAGCTGCTTGTTCTTGTGTCTTATTCCAAGCTTGGTCTACATTTACAGAATATCCATAAATGTGTGTGTGTAAGTGAATCAACAGCCATCACACATAATCTTTAAGCATTAATTTACTGTAAATTAATTTAAGTTTTATTTCTCTTATCACAGCAGCTTCTCAAAACACTGTCATGACTATATTGAATTTTGATACACTTTGTCATAATATGGTTGTAGTATGATCAGCAGTATCAGGACACAGCAGGATGCTGATTTTTATCCAAATTTACAAAATTGTCAACTTTTGTGTCACACCTGTGGGGTAATTACGTAACACACTAACAGTAGGAACGGGTTTCATATTGACAGTTCAACAACATTCATTGCGTTATTTACGTTGTTGAGCAGACAAATTTTTCGAACATATGAAGTAATAGGCTTCAAAATGATTCAGATTGTGATAGATAGTGTGTTATGTAATTAGTAGGAATGGGCCGAATATTCGTTTTATATTCGGCAGGTTTACCGAATATTCATATTCGGCTAAATCACCGAATGTTCGGCAAAGTGGTACTCGTTTTTACTGTATTGAGCCGTGTATGATTGATCATGAGTCGAGTGTTAAATGCGTTATTTTTATGAGGTTAAGTAATTTATAGTGCAGGTTTATATTTTTGTCAACACTGTAGCTTTATTTTCAATAAAAGTAGTTAAACAAGATGGTTATTAAAAACAAAATATAAGTATTCAGATGTTTTGGGATTAATCTACAGTGAACTCTTTATAATAAAATAATATATTAAAACCAGGTCTTTATTGTAAGAAATTAAGCAAGTTTTTGTTTTTCAATATTTATTGTAAGAAAGAGGTTGCACTGCCGCAGTATCATCCACAGTCTTTCTGACAGATTTTGAATATTAACGGAACTACTGTTGTCTGAAATGCACAAGCTGATAGCTCGTTTTTGCTCTTCAAGACGTTCGCACATGTAATATAATATTTACTATTCCATCGTGTTATTACATTTAGTTTACATCAAGTTTGTGTTGAGGCAAATTTAGCTCTTCTTGAATTTTGCTGAACTTTTCTTGTGCTTGAGTTGAGTGAGGAAAATGTGTGACTATTTCTCGTGCTTGGGCAATGGTTTCCTCAACATCCTGTTGGACTTGTAAGGTATCGACAATGACGCGTTGTAAAATATGTAGAAAACACTTCTGACCAGTAAAAGGGCTGTCTTTAACGGCTTTCACAATGTTATGTCCGCTATCTGTCATTATAATATGGATTTTTGACATTATTTGCCAGACGTCTGCAATTTCCTCAAAATATGTGCGTATGTTATCGGCGTTGTATTGGCCGGAAAATGACTTCATTTGAAGCACTCTGTGCTGTAGTATGAATTCGTCATCCAACCAGTGGATAGTGAATCTCAAGAAGGATAACAAATTATTTATGTTTGTCCACATGTCCGATGTAACCGATAAAGCCTTGGTCTTAGACAGCTCACCTTGAATAGTCTTTTTCAATTTTTCGTAAAGTTGTGGAATAACAGTTTCACCTATGTGTTTTCGGCTCAGTATTTGGTATTTGGGCTTTAGCAATTGCATAAGACGATTAAAATCTTTATCTTCGACAACAGAAATTGGTTGGTTGTCTACTCATTTCAGAAATTAAATTCGTAATCGGAACTGATCTGGGGTCGTCTGTTTTCCATTTGGAAATAAATGAATCTTTTAGTGAAGTTAGTTTGAGTTGTTGCAAAAGTTTTAAGATTTGAAGGTTGAGCACCACTGGTAGATGGTTGGATGTCCCGTGCAGCCGCAGGCTCTTGCTGCATCGTCTCGTCATTTGGAGAACTTTGGCTTACCTGACGCACAGGTCTTTCAAGACTAGTAAATTCCGTAGGGTGCTTCAATTTTATGTGGTTGCTCAAAGCTGAGGATGAAGCCTTTCGGCCGCTGCCTCCCCGCGAAAGTATTTTCCCGCTAATCGTACATTTCACTTTGCTGCGATCTTCTTCACTTTCCCGAAAATAAGTCCATATACTCGATCTCCTTCTTCTGCTCATTTTTAGGAACACAACAATTAAACCAAGCTAAAAAAAAACTCAATTAAGACTTTTCAAATAAAAAATAACCATAACAAACGCACGTGGCGAATTTTTCCTCCTTACTAGATGATGCAATAACAACATCGGGTACAGCGGGGGTAGCGGGCGGGAGGGTCCTGCGCCATTCCACGCGCTTACACAAGCTGCGTAAACAAGTTAAGACCTGTAGTTTACGTAAGGGAATCAAAAATGCCGAATATTCGGTTCGGTAAAAGGTTTACCGAACATTCGGCCGAATGTTCATATTCGGTGACACCCATGTTCGGCCCATCCCTAGTAATTAGTGTTGGAAAAGAGCACACAGTTTGTTTAACTTTTTTGCACTCTGGTTGATTGCCTATATTAATACAAACAGCATTTGAAATATCAAATGGCCAAAATATTTTAAATTGCACACACAAGCTGCAGTATTTGCAATGTTACGCATTTCGCAACCCCACATGACTATTCTGTTTTACGAAAAGTCGTGCATGGTTGCTTAACCATACAACTGTCTATATTAATTGACAGATACTTTTTAGGACAGCAGTGTGATAGACACAGAGGCAATATCAGAAGTATGCGACAAGTTTGGTGTGAAAGAACATGAAGTACACAATGCTTTACTAAGCGGAGATCCCCATGATCAGCTGGCCATAGCCTACCATCTCATCATAGACAATAAGAGGATCGCTGACGAAGCCGCTAAGGCAGAAATTAAGGACTTCTATGTAGCCAGTAAGTTTCATTACATGCCATCTACAGACACAAAATTGCATAGCAATAGCATTGCATCCTGCGTGATTCTTATTTCCTAATTATAGCCGACGTCTTGCAAAGTACTAGCATCGACGGCGCATAAGCTTACAATAAAAATTAAAGAACTTTTTGGAAATGTAGCCCCCCCCATTTTTGTGAAGTTGGTTATAAGCTTGATATAACAGTACGTACGGTACATCAAAATCACGACTATCGGACTTCCAGTTTGGTCCAGGCAAGGCTTGTATAATCTGTCTGTTCGCGTCATCATCTTTCATTCTTCACCATCTCTTTGCTCTTTGACCCACATTATGTTCTTATTTTCAAGCTGGCAGCTCTCCCCCCGTGGCGACGGAGACAGCGCGCCCGCATCCCGAACGCATCGCGCCGCATCCGCACCCGCATCAGGACAAGGCCAGAGGGACACCCGTAAAGAGGTACTTACACTTTGCTAAACTTACCCTAAGACCATTTATTACGTTGCTAGAAACATACACATTACAATTCATTAGTATGAGTCCTGTTATGTAAATGTTTTTAAGCCGCGCTTTTACCAATCTTACTTTCATACGTGCAATACTTGATGAGCGCGATAAGCGAGGTTTAAATTGCAATTATTGTCGCGCGCTCTCTGTCTTTTCACTTTGTCGTTTTTGTTATGTCATTAATTTAATTATTTTTCTTTCACAGGGCAAAATGGCACTTGGGTATTAGGTCTCAAAGCAAGCCCAACGACATTATGCTAGAAGTGTTCCGCGCTATGAAAGCGCTCGACTACGAATGGAAAGTTATCAATCCTTACCACGTAAGGTGAGTCAAACTTACGGTCGTCGCAAGCGCATATTTAGCGACCACGCTAAATATGCGCTATGTCCGTTGCAGCAACACCGTTATTATTGCAAATAACTTCACTTTTAGATGTTATTGTCTTGGATATGAAATTTCATTTGTTTATTTCTCAATTTTAACTCGACTATGGCCCAGCAACGAAGGCAGGCAGATTTTGAAATAATAACCTATAGACTTATCGACGTAATTTCCGTTACAGGGTACGCACATTAAATAAGATGACAGAAAAATACGTGAAGATGTCGCTACAGTTATACCAAGTGGATTACAAGTCGTACTTACTGGACTTCAAGTCTTTATCCGGGGAGAAGGAGGATTCCGACGAGGAGGCCGCCTCGCCCCTCGTGTCGGCGCCGCCCCCGCCGCCCTCGCCCGCCGGCCCGCAGGGACATCACACGATGGAGTTCTTTGAGATGTGCGCCGCGCTCATCATACAACTGGCACGGTAATTACTGCCTAGTTGATGTAATGTATCGTTGGACCAGGGAACATTGCAACTTGTCGCTTGTGCAGTTACTAGATAATATGAATTGGTTTAGTGAACCGTGGCGTCTTCGGCATACGCTCGTAATAGAAAAAATTAAGTAGAAATGTAAATAAAGTTGTTATCCCACGGTATGAAACACGTGTCTGTCTGTATAATAATCTCAATATGCAATGTTTTGATACACTTACATATTTTCAATTTAGCAAATTAATACTTAATCACTAGTCTTAATTGCCTCGAGCAACGCGTATTATTGCAAACTAATATAATGTAATCAATGGGAAACTAAATGAATGTTACAACTATGTAGTTCCAAATAAATATTAGCTGTACAATAAGTATGATGATCTGGAACCTTCCATTGATATTGTAACTCCAAAAAGTTTAAAGCGTGATACGTTATAGTGCGACGCTTAAAGTCTCGGCCACACTAGCGCGCAACGTGCGTGCTCGTCACGCGGTACGTTCACATCGCACCTTTTGCTATGCTAATCAACTTTCAGCTTTATTGATCCTTGCAGCGCTACATAGCCGCCTCTGATTGCTAGCTCACTCGCACCTGCCGCGTGACCGTATCGGCGACTCGCATCGCACGCTGGTGTGCTCAGACCTCGTTCATGTGATTCTACCAAAGATTACAAATGTTAATTTAAACAAAACTAGTGCCTTTTCGTATTTATTACAAGCGTAACGTGCTCCATAGCTTACATCTGATTGTTCACATGAAATGAAGGTGATTATTCCCGATGTCCACCACTTGTCTGGCCACCACTGGGGGACAGCGAGACAACTTTAAAACATTATTCTCGTTGTCCACCACTGGGGGACAGCGTCACAACTTTGTAAATTATTTCCATTCGCCACCACTGGTGGACAGCGACACGGATTTTTTAACATTCCCTATGGCCGCCGTTGGGGGACAATGGCACAACTCTTTTGATCCGATTCCCACTGGCCATCAATTTAAATTGTTTAATCTATACTTTCAAATAAAATAACCTAATTTTCAAAAAAAAAAAACACTAATCTTCCGAAAAAAATACTAAGTTGCCGAAAACATATAATTATGTTCCCGAAAATCCTAACCCTAAACGGTCGACGTCAGGGGCACCCCGAGGTTCGGTTGGTTAGGTTCCTTTAAACCCTTTAGACAGAAATAGGAGCCCCGCAGAGCGGGGCTCCGTCGACCTGCTTATTAACCCTAACCCTAGCCGGCGACGTCAGGGACACCCCGAGGTTTGGTATGTTAGGTGTAAGGTTGATTCTAAATTTATAAGCTGGTGGAAAAATATTACGTCAGCAAATATTGCATTCATTTTTAGTGGGAATCGGATCAAAAGAGTTGTGCCATTGTCCCCCAACGGCGGCCATAGGGAATGTTAAAAAATCCGTGTCGCTGTCCACCAGTGGTGGCGAATGGAAATAATTTACAAAGTTGTGACGCTGTCCCCCAGTGGTGGACAACGAGAATAATGTTTTAAAGTTGTCTCGCTGTCCCCCAGTGGTGGCCAGACAAGTGGTGGACATCGGGAATGATCGAATGAAGGTAACAAATTAGGAGTTGATGTAATACATACAAGATGTATGGGTTTATTAGAATAGCTAGGGCTTTATAATCCTGATATTTTATAGTCTGTATGCAACTGAGTATTATTATATAAAATGTTCATTGTTTATGTTGTACAGCTTTGAATATATGTATAGTATTGTCCAAATAAAATATTAATTCTTTTTTTTTTTTTGTAGTTACTTATTATTAAAGTCTGTTAGAGATAGTAATAGAAGTTTTACTCCATTTAGGAAACACTATACAACCCGAGCAAACCATCTTAGATATTATTATTAATATGTAAGATATTTTGCTCGGGTTTTCTATGGTTATCCATAGAAATTGACCCGAATCTTCACTCTATTGGGTATAAAGCATTAATAAAACCTTTCAAACAGAATACTGTAATTTATTAGTTATTACAGATCTAGGAATTATTTTAAAATAACTAAGGAATTTATTCTTTACAAAACAAGAAGATGCAGTGAATAGTTTCAAAGAATTTCAAACTACGCTCAACAACAACATAATAAATAAAGCTAACAGGTATATCATCATTCCTCTTTCTAATAGCAACGGCTAAAACTGACTGTTGAATGAATATCGCAATACAAGATTCATCACATCCTGAACTTGAGAAGGTTCGACCGCAGATTATCAATCATCTAGGGATCTCGTAGTATAGTAGGTTTGCTTCGATGTTGGTTCCAACGTAGCCACAACGCCCGATAGACGTGGAAGAACAGTGGCCGTACTATGACGTGTTAAAGCCATCATTGTTCCAAAGTGAAAGAGAGACAGCTATATATGACCAATAGCACTATCCCTTTTTCTCAATGGAACCATGATGGTATTAGCACGTCATATTATGGCAACAGTACGAGATGGCTGTTAATATGGCAAAACGAGATTTAAAAAAGTTCGGCCATGTAGAGCGTTGTCCTTGTCACACAGCTGTATAAGTCTCTTTGAAATCTTACGATGTGCCGTATAAACGCCCGGGTACTGTACGTACATACTGCGTGGCAGAGACATCGACGCTTAAGGGGGATGCGCCAAGGTAGCCCGCGAAATTCAAATTTTCTTACGTTTTTTGCAATTTGCAGGTCAGTATCAGGTTGTATCGTGATCTAAATATGATTCGCGACCTTATCAAATATGTATTTACAGAATTATAATCATTAGAATCAGCAATACAACTCCTTAAGTTAGAATTGCCCTCAAATGTCATGACTTCATGAAATAGTCATTCAATAGGGTAATATGAACTTATAGAGATGTATTGCTGATTCTTATGATTATAATTCTGTAAAGCCATACTTGTTACGGTCGCGAATCATATTTTAAGCAAAATACAACCTGACAGTGACCTGCAAATTGCAAAAAAACGTAAGAAAATTTGAATTTCGCGGGCTACCCTGAAGGTTCCGCCTTAACCTGTTACCATGGACTGTTACCCCGCGTTGAAATTTGTCGTCGGTTAATTAAAAAAATAGAACTCCATACATTTTGACCGCGTAGGAATTGCACTTTTGTAGGAAACAGCTGATTTAAAAAATTTCAATGCAGGTTTTTTCAGAACCATTTACTGAATCCATGGCAACAGGTTGTACGTCAATGTCCCTGCCACCCTGTATAAAAGGTCAAAATAAATTAGCTAGCGAAACTGCAGGCGGGATGGGTATCGACACGATAAAACAAAAGAAATAAATATTGTTTTCTTTTTTTGTTTGGTCAACGACCACTGGTAGCGTAGTTACATGAAGTATGAATTGCGAAAATCAGTTATTTTTATTTGTTTTGTCATGTTTAGACATCGATATCAACTATGTCGGTGAAAATTACAAGAAGAAAAAAAAAATATAAAAAAAAAATGATATTTCAATTAAGTGCCCTAGAGATCGTACTAGTCAGGCCCGAGGTGGCCCGCTAAAAGATCATAACAATACATAATCAATTGTGTCTCATTAGCGATGCTTAACTAGATTTAAAACTGCTTGAAAACCCTCCACTAAAATTTATATACAAACATTGAAATGTGTATGCAACAATAAGTGGAGCAATTTTAAATTAAACGACCTCTATCTACGGTCGTTGACCCCAAGAGGGAATATCATCAATTTTGTTTTATTATATTTAGATATCGAAACAACATCACGTCTGTCGAGCTTCCTTAGAGAATTTACTTCGACCCATAGTGTAACTTCGGTCGTCTGGTGTCGGCTTAAGTTCGGAATCGCGGTAGTGTTGTGTGCGGTCACGCAGTCGGCGTGGGCGCGGGCGGGACGCTCTCGTCAGGTTTGCTCTCCAGTGAAAACGGGGGAATCCGACAATCGAATGTGTAGCCGTCTTCCCGTTCCATTCTAAATGTGCCCCTGGAAAGAGAATTCAAATATTTTATTAGTCTTGTAACTAGCTATCAGAACTAACTTTTAAATTAGAATAAATGGAAGTAGAGTAACCGCGTGCCAGTAGTAACACGTGAACTGCTTACTGCTGAAATAAACGCGCTGCCAAAGTCAAATGGTTACCATGGATGAGCTGTTGACTGTACTATAAAAAAGCTTTAGATCAGGGCTGCCAGATTATATAATTGGATACAAAATCTGTATAATTTTGTCACCTTAAACAGGATCCCTGTTTGTACAGCAGATTACCATGTATAATTGGATATAAGAACACGAATATAACGAAAGCTTTACTTTACCAATCGGCTGATTATCGGTAGTTAGCGGCAGAATTTGCTACAAACTTTGGCTCTACTGGCAGCCCTGCTTTAGATACAATTTTCAATCACCACAAAGCACCGGGTTTATAATCCGCTCTAGATACCTGCATCCTGTTTTCATCAAGCGCAAATTCAATCATGTTATTTTCTGGAAAGCTACACGAGTATTCGGAGCTTAGTGCTCACCACATGTGTCCGCTGGGCGCCTGCAGACTGACGTGCGAGCTGTACTGGAAGGCGGGCGAGTGGCGCGCCAGCACGGGCTCCTGCCCCACCACGCCGCGCCCGCGCACCGTCTCCAGCGTGCCGCTCAGCGAGAAGATGCGCCAGTGACGCTCGCGCAGCTGCACTGCCTGAGAGCCCAGGTTCTCAAGGCGGATGCAGTAACGCCACTGGGGAAAGTGATATTGGTTAACTTATGTCGTTCGAGCATATCTGAATGACCGCAATCTAGAAATATCAGTGCCGATCGAAGGAAAGGAAAGAAAAAGCAAAGTCAGTAAGAATAAATTCATTTATTCTCTGACAGACAACGCCCAACCCTGAACGGTTGGGTCTAGAACCATGACATTATGCACAAGACGTCCATAGAACGTCGCTCGCATAACTAAAACTCCTATCTCATTTTTTTAGCTGTTGAGTTAGGACAACTACATTTTTCTATTCGTGATTCTTTACATTTTTCACTAACCGTCGTTACTCTATGTTATTTGGATCTCAAAATATAATCATTTTGAAAGGCAATATTGCAAATATATATCTCATATTACATCAAAAAAAAAAATGTAATGTCTAAGGAAGGATTTTTGAAAATTCATCCCCTAAAGGAGTTAAAGGGATGAAAGTTTTTATGGAACTTCGGCGATGAGAAATACCAGCGGGATCACAGCTTGTTACCCAATAAACTGAAGAATTTTGTGACTCGCGGCTGCCCATGTAGAATGGTATGACGGTGACGCGAACACCTTCTGTTGTCTCTCGATGCACGTCGCTCAGCTCCAGCCAGGGATGGTTCTTCTTCTGCCAGGCGCGCAGAGTCTCTTGCGCTATGAAGGGTGGATCTAAAAAACATTAATACCTCAGTGTAGCTCTACAATACTTAGGACAGGTCTAGATACATGGACGTACAAAAAAAGTCGGACGGAACTCCCGCTATGACAAAACTGTGTCCCGTAATGGCGCCAACTATTTATGTGTGTATCGTATTATGTGTGAATGAATTTAGGGTTGCCATGTTTGCCTTTACCCATTCATTATTGTTTTATTTTAATACAAATACAGCTGATGGTGTATTATTCTTGTTAGGTACACAATATTCTATTGGGGTGATTGGGGGTCAAGCACCAATAACTATAAATTTCCCATATTTCGGGTAATTTGCACACGTGAATATTGGCAACACTGGCCTTGTTATGAAATAATTTGTTCAGATGAACGAAAATTGATTTTAATTGATTTTGAACTAAGTAATTGAATTAATAATTATTGTACTGTTTTTTTTTTCTTCCGATCACTACGGATTTTACACCATTTCACCACACAAGATATGTTGTATTTGACCGAGCGAGCGCGAAACGTCTTCGCACGTAGCGCGAGCGAAGCGGCTCCGTTTCAGCTTGGGCAAAAATGCTTTCTTATGTCCGGCTGTTCTCTACAGGTCGCATTTCTCAACCGATTCTCGTGAAATTTTGTGAAAAGGATCAATAGTTCGATTTTGTAAGACGATTAGTTTTGCGAAATTTTTCAAAATGGCGGAGCTAAGGGGGTTAAAAACGTAAAAAAAAACATATTTTAGCCATTCAGCGCTCTTTGGGCGCGCTTTTTATTTTAAGGATTTTGTATTATGGGCGCACCTTAGACAAAATCCTTAAAACAAAAAGGTGAACATTTATTCAGTTTTAAGCTATGCAAAGACAGACTCGCGAGGTCTACACCATGGTCTACACTAGTTTTACATTTTTTCATCACATAGACGTGTCGACCGTGTTGACGTTTAAGCGCGTAATGGCTGAGTATATATTATTAGATCATGGGCTGAGTAATGTGTGAATGTGTGCGTGCCGGCCGGTCCGTACAGCAGCGAGCTGGCTGACTCTGAGTGACAGTTTTTTGTTAGCGAGAATCTGTCCGACTTTTTTTGTACATCCATGTCTGGATAGTTAACTTCTGTCAATTTCAATCAGTTTAAATTGTGATTTATCTATTAGCTCCTTTATGCGGCAGATGTGTGTTATACATTATTTTCACAATAGTCAAAACATATTTTTGCTACCCACTTATTGATGTAGACATGAAAAGTAGCATGCCGAATTTCTCCACACGAATAACGACGGATATTACAGTAACCATATTTTAATGGCTGGAAATCTGTAGAATTAAATTTACCTTTGTCAGCACTATGCATAAGAAATTTGTCAAACAGTTCATGCTGTAGCGGGACTCGTTCTACTGAAGTATAGGGGATAATGTCGTCATGTGCCACATAGTCCAGTCCGGGGATGGCGTACAAACTTCTGCTTGACTCTTGATTGCCAAGAAAAGTCACCGCCTCGGTTTGCGCACGCTGTAATGTACATGCACATAATTGAATAACACTATAAGACTTCTACTAAGGCCTGTACCCTAATTGCGTGACACTCATCAGTCACAATCTGAATCATTTTGAAGCCTATTGCTAATCCATTGCTTCATATGCGTTCGAAATGTTTGTTTGCTCAACAACGTAAATAATGCAGTGAATGGAATGTTGTTGAGCTGTCAAAATGAAAGCCATTCCTTCTGTTAGTGTGTTACGCAATTACCCCGCTGGCTGCACCACAAATCACTAAATGCGTATAGCGCTACTTCAACGTATTTAATACATTGTCCTGTTTCCGTCAATCATTTGAAGATGACACAGACAGAATTATGTTTTAAATATATATATAGCTCTAAACGCTTAGTGATTTGTAGTGCAAGTGGGCCCAAGTATATATGAGCATAACCATCTAAACAATTTCTAAGTAAAAGCCACCATACCAAAAACAATGGCAATGAGTGAAAACGGTGCAATCTATCCAATAGACCAGGTTTATATTTTCGTTCTGATAGATTGGACTACTTCTTGTATTTATTGAATAAACCCACATCCCTTTTATGAACATAATCTTTATTACTATTAATATTGCTTCACATGTAGTTGTGCAGTTACGTTTGCCTTAATAATGTTCCTATATTACAACTAATTTTTGTTATTAAAATCAACCAACTTCCAAAAAAAACACTACTATGTGAAAATAACTTTAATTTAGGAAGTCATTTTTTTTGTATTTTCGTTGTTAACTTCCGAAATTAATGTTACTTTTCACTTTATAGTGCTTTTTTTGGACGTCCGTGTTTTTTTTTGTAACAGTTTTATTTTTCTTTTTTAGTTGTGCTACCTACCCCATACACATTCGTATACCTTCATTTGCTAAGTAAATTACAGTGACAAGAACTTATTATAACATCATCAACATACACTAAGTGGAAAAATTACTGTAATGTTGAAACTAACTCAAAAACCAGTCATCAGAACTTGACAGAATTTTTATGCGACAACCCTATAAGTATACCCTTTCAAACAAAAGAAGAATTTTTAAAACAGGATAAATCAAGGAGTTCTGAAGTGACAAAAATTAAAAACAAAAAATGAGAACGCCCTCCTTTTTTTGAAGTTGGTTAAACCATTTCTATACTGATTGTCTGAATGTTATTAAAACAATGACAACTGAGTAGGTATAAAAAAAATAGTTGTAACACCTACAACAAAGCTTTATTTATTATTAATACAAAGCTCTAAATCTGTGTAACTTGTTAATTCAGTTAGTTTTGATCCACATACAAACACACATTATTCATGTACACATAAATGTATTTTATTGTACCTTTCTCTTCCATTCAGGTCTCATATCGATGTTTGTTGTCACAGTCCAAAATAATTAAGACATACTATAAATCTCATTTTATAAAATCACGGGTTGAAATGTAGAATGTTGCTTCTTGAACCAACACCATCCAGTGTTTAAAACAGATACCTAACATGAATATTCTGCTTATTTATAACCCAGGAATTCATAAATCTTATTGGCCAAGGAATAAGTTATAACTACATTTTTGTATTAACATTATGTGAATAGACAAGGCCATCAATAGGAAATAATCTACAAACCAATGTGTTACTATGTAGTGGCTAAAAATTGAAAAGGGAAGTGGAACTTTGCCAATTAGCCAAAACAACTCACAGTGTTTGCTTATTTATAGGCACCACAGCAATTATAATCAGACAAAAGTATGCAAGTTAATTATTGGCTTATTAATTTAAGAACATTATCAAAAGCATTCCAATAAATAATTATAATGGTGGTTTTTTGAAATTAGAATACTTACTATGTAAGGTGCATCCCTGGTGTCAATCAGGACTTGATAAAAAGTATGTGTACGGCCTTTGACTTCTTTGCCGACGTTAGACAAGGAGTCTCCTGAGGCCTCCGTGGAGGCCGAGGAGTCCTTGCTCTCCTTCTTGTTGGTGGCATCTCTATCGTACACCCGTGCCAGCCAGGGGAACAGAATCACTCCTCGATATCCGAATACCTTGTGTAAAATTAACTGCCCTGTATCATATTTGCCTGTATTCTTCGGTGGTTCGAGTTTTCCAACCTCGGCCAATCTAAAATAATGGATAAAATGTTTAGCGACCAAATAGGTTATGCAGATATTGACCGTCACGTCAGTTTTTTACCTGGTATAATTTGCTACTTGACATAATAGAAGTTTAGAAGCAGTTACTTTTAATGGATTTGTTGGTAAAATTCTTAACAATATCTCCATTTTATCATTGTAATTTGTATATTTTTTTCCTACTTTTGTTTGACAGTTGACTTTGTCAAAAATTCACTAATCAAAGTACTGCAATATTTTCCAATTTTTATTTATCAGCTGTCATAATTTTTTTTTTGTCATAGATAGGACTTTTTAGTTTTTTAGTCGATTCATGTTCAATCAATGTCAACTATGATTACAAATTTTCTGATAATAAACCATTAGGTGTTGGTATATTTTAATTTAACCATTACATTTCATAATTATAGAATAGAATATTTATTTATAATTATGTTCAAGCGAAAATAAAAATATTTGGATCTTTATGAGCAGTCTGATATGATTACTTTACTTGTTTCTGCGCTCTATTTGCTAAATAACTTTGATTTCTAAACGAACGAGTTCAAAGTCCTGACTTATTTTGATTTTCAGCTGTCTTGTATTGTTTTTGTTCATTTAAAATTTCCTAAAATGATAAAGAATGTTTCTAAATTGGTACAAACACTTGGTAAGTATTACAAAGAACTTTATTATGAAAATCGTAAGACAATGTTGGTCAAAGTTATCAACTTTTATTTTATTTATTTACAGCACCAACAAGTGTTAGACAGACAAGATGCATAGCTTCTCTTTCAGCATTGTCTGAAGATTACCAAATGCTGTACAAAACATGTCGAGACTTCGCTGAAGGGGAATTAAAGCCCAACGCTGCTAAGTTCGATCGCGAGCACTTGTACCCTGGTGATGCTATAAAAAAAATGGGTGAACTGGGACTTATGGCTATAGCCGTGCCGGAGGAATTCGGCGGCGCCGGTCTCGACTATCTGGCGTACGCTATAGCTCTAGAAGAGATATCACGAGGATGTGCATCGGCAGGTGTCATCATGTCTGTGAACAACTCCCTGTACTTAGGACCTGTGATGCACTGGGGCACTGAAAAACAAAAGGAACAATTTGTCACACCATTCTCGACTGGTTTGTTGACTTTATCTTTGTACTTAAATCAATTTTAATCTGGTTGCTATTTTAAGTAAACCTAGTAATAATTCTATCCTATCAACAGTACATCTTATATTATATTGGCCCAGTAACTTGCCACATTCATTGTGGCAACAATAGGGTTCCAGAGATCACCAAAAGTGCAGGTGTCCGGGACCTAGGACACTCCAGTAAGTGAGACATGATCTGGTCAGACACTACACTCACTAGGTGTGGGGTGGGAACAAAAAATAACAATATAGAGCACTGCAGTTCATGTCCACAATTTGCTTCTAACTCTGGGTGGCTAGTCTTGGATGCCATGTTAGGGCAGGAAGCTCATATGAATTCCAGTTTCCACAAGCTTTCTTGAGACTAGTGTAAATTAATCATCTATGTTAAAAAGACAACTAGTCATAAGTCATGTTATCAAAAAAGAGCTGTTTAGGTGTATGATTGCGGTGTGAGGACTGCAAACTCTGTGATGAAACCTTTGTCAATAAGCTTATATTTAGATTTAAATAGTACTCAATCTAAAACCTCAAAGCATTTATTTCAATAAACTAATTACAGGCACTTTTGAATTGTCAAGGGGTCGGTCAGTCAGAAAAATGAAAGCCATTCCAAAGCGTAGTAGGTACCTATGGAGAAGAATGGGAAATAAACTCCATGGACACTTTTAAATCAAAATATTGTTACAAAACATTGGTTACATCATTCAAGTTGAAATTATACATGTGAGAACGATGTAGAAAGACATGTACGTTAAAAGCGTCCATAATAAAAAAGAGACAATAAAAAACTATTTAGAAATTAAAATAAGCCGTGGCAGCTAAGAGATGACCAGAGTCTACTAACGGCCCACGTTCACGAACATAACGTATGGATCAGAATCATTCAACTCAACCATTTTGAAGGGAATTAATGATAACACACATACCACCACCAGCGAAACATTTTAAGTGAGCATGACATACTCTCAGCTGCCAGGGCACATTTAAGTCAATGAAATACGTACCCAGTAAATGGTAGCCTTATAGTAGGTACATACATAGTGCTCACACATGTGCATGGACATTGAAACAATTATATTTCAGGTGAAATTGTTGGTTGCTTTGCTCTTTCTGAACCTGGTAATGGATCTGATGCTGGTGCAGCATCCACCACAGCAAAAGATGGTGGTGACAAATGGGTACTGAATGGCACAAAATGTTGGATCACTAATGGATATGAGAGCAAAGCCTCTGTTGTCTTTGCAACTACAGACAAAAGTCTGAAACACAAAGGAATATCAGCTTTTATTGTACCTAAACCTATCAAAGGTCTAGAATTAGGGAAGAAAGAGGATAAATTAGGTATAAGAGGTTCTTCCACTTGCTCACTGATGTATGAAGACTGTTCAATTCCTAAGGAGAATATCCTAGGTCAGCCAGGTCTTGGCTTTAAGATAGCCATGATGACTTTAGATGCTGGGAGAATTGGTATTGCATCACAAGCTTTAGGTATAGCACAGGTAAAAATATTGTTGTCTGAAAATAGTAATACTTTTAACTGAAACCTTTTCATAATCAAAGTTGTACTGACCAACAAAACATTTGTGCTTTCTGTTAACAGGCCTCATTAGATGTTGCTGCTGAGTATGCATCAAAACGCATTGCATTTGGAAAACCAATTATGAAATTGCAAACCATTCAGAATAAGCTAGCCGACATGGCTCTGCAACTGGAATCAGCAAGACTGCTGACATGGAGGGCAGCTTGGTTGAAGGACAACAAGAAACCTTACACCAAGGAGGCAGCTATGGCCAAACTGGCAGCTTCTGAGGCAGCAACATTCTTATCCCATCAATGCATACAGGTATGTTAAAAATGCTCCCAGCAGGTTTTAGGAGATACTTTAATTTGCCCTGTATATCTGATTTCTATTTCTACTCTCTGCATAAACATAATACCAAATATTTACACCATAAGAAGTCCAAAGATTTGTAATATTCTTCTGCAATTTTATTCTAGATTCTTGGTGGTATGGGCTATGTGTCGGATATGCCAGCAGAACGACACTACCGCGATGCAAGGATCACAGAAATATATGAAGGAACTTCTGAAATACAGAGGCTTGTGATAGCTGGGCAGCTGATCAAAGAATATGGTCTCAATTAAATTTCAGTATAGAATGTATGTGTAACTGTAGTTGTAAGCGTAAGACAAATATTACCCTTTTATTGTCATAAAGTACCAATCTATCTCATTTTTAGCAGCTGAAGTATATGTAAACTGATATTAATCATATATTTTAGAGCCTCTGTACAAGTTTTTAATCAAATGATATTATGTACTTAAAAAATATTTACACCTAATTTAAAATAAAAAAGATGTTTTTAGTATTTCCAAATACTTTATTGATTCCTTTATATGCCCAAATAATCAAAACAATTAGTCTTAAAATATTAACATACTGTTTTCAACTGACATGTCTGGGCAGACTACACAGTCATGATTATATAGATAATGTGGTTTAACAGGTATCAGTAGTAGTAGATAAGTAGCACAAAAATAACCACCATGAAGTCATGAAGTGTTAGAAAACATTTTGGAATGTTTTTTTTTTTAATCTCTCATATTATTCAAAGAAAAAATAGGGTATAAAATAAATGTTGACTTTGGTGAACAGTGATTATTGTCCGGGGCCAGACAGGGACTTGTCCATGAATTTCCTCTTGGCAAAACAAAGCCACCACTTGCTTGGCTTACCATCTTCTGTGGCAAATACCTGAGAGAAACAATTCATTATAATTTTGTTACAGTTTAACATTGTAGAACACTTGTGATGATTTGTGGTTGTTACAGTAACTCTTCAAGTTAGAATAAATGGATAATTACCTTCTCACACACACGGGCACCAGTCTCATGTCTCATCTGCTGTAAATACTGTCTCATCAAGTCTGAAATCACAAAACAAGCAACAATTATAAAACAACATAACCTAAGCTGTTTGTCTATAATCTGCTTTTAATTAAATATTATTAAAATAATAACAGTTTCCAACATACCAGCTTCCTGGGTACTGGTAGGCTTAGCATACACAGAGTTCAGAGGAAATCCATATTCTCCAGGTATATCAAACTTAGATATGGCCAGCATATACATCTCTTGTTGACCCTGATTCTTGTTTGAGCATTTCTGGAGCCGTTTCAGACATTCAGAAATGTACAGTGTGAGGTAAATGAGAACTCTGTCAGCATCAGACTAAAAAAAACACCCTTTTTATGTCTATAAACATGGATTAGGAAATGTTAAACAGAATTTCACTCAAACCCTTACCTTTATCTCATAAAACCTAAAAAATACATTTGCTTTGAAGTAGTTGAGAGCTTCGTCGACAATATCCAATTCAATTTTAGGGCTGATCGGAGCTGGGCCTCTGAAAGATGTGCGCATAGGCAGGAGAGCCAGGTTACCAACGGACTGGGTGTAGTCCGTCAAAGTTGAGTGATAAGCCTAAGGAAAATTATGTGTTATAATTGTAAATATGTGTTATATTCGTAAAGATTTGCACAAAACATGGTCGGCTTATGGTCTAAGGGCGGGCTGTATAATATTCAGACACTTACGGGCATTTTTACGGAGAACGCTGTTTATTTCCTGAAATTCGATAGAAGCACTGCAGTTCCGCCGGTTTTCTCTAGTTGATATTTGCCTGAAACCCCTACAAATAAGTACGTCCAACATATGATTATATACTTGAATAAATACGCCCAAAGAACAGAATAATTTCTTCAAAATGTATCTTTAGATTGATGAGGAAATACTGAAAACGTAAATGAATGAATCACTTCATCGCAGGAACAGACATTTATTGAAACTGTGTGACAGTGACAGCAGACTTGCCAATTTGACTTTGACAGCATCACAAAGACAAGAAAACCAAAGCACAAACTACCAATCTTAAGGGCAAACCTTAGACGAAATAAAAGGCGTCAGATCAAAATGTATGGATTTGGACATGGGTTCATAACCAGAGGAACGCTCTTACTTAAAAAAAAGGGACGACCTTGAGTGACTGATGAGGGGGCACGGTGGCTCCAAAAATAAAAAAATCTTGATATTAGAAAAGGTTAGGCTAGATTGCAAAACCCAAACCTTTCAAAATACTTAGGTGCTGTAAAATGAGGTGCACCTTTTCTGCAAAGTCGACATTAAAAGTTTTCCTATTTCTGTATAAATGGTCACCGTTGGTCTAGTGGTCGTTAGTGTAACTGCTCCTGCTCGTGCTTGGTATGAGATCCTAGGTTAGATTCCCTGTTCAGGCAAAAGCTAAGGCATATTGGGTTATCCATCAGCAATTTCTCAGTAGCAGCGGAAGTTTAGACGTGCCCGATTAATGGCAATAGGCTCACCCCCTAATTACTTGGGACATAAAAATAACAAGCAAAATGTGGTTGTACTTTAGGTACACCTCTGTTGTGGTCGAAAGAAACCGAACGTATCCGAGGCCGCGAGGCGGAATGTTTACATTTACGAGCTCACTTCGCTCGCTCTTGCATTCTACATTCTCATAATTCTTGAGGCTCTGTATAACTCGACAAAATAACTCCTTTGTCTGTTTGAATGATCAAAAGAAAATGTAACCTATCCAAGGGGGTGCAAATATTTTCGAATTCGCTTTCACTGGCTCTTACAATCTTAATCTATTCTGCAAAATAAAACAAAATAAAATATTTATAATAAATGTCGACAAAATAACTCGGGGTGTCTTAGTGATTATAAAATAAAGCTAGGGGGCTAACGTATATTAAAAAAGGTTGGGAGTCCCTGATTTGTTAGCATCAAACGATCAAAGAGAACCTCAAAGATCACTAATACCGCACTTCCGCATTCTAATCTCATTCTCAATTTATCAAAAATACCTCTACTTTCGCTTTAGTTTCCCTACATTTTTTATAAATTATTATTGCCATCCATATTGGCCATATTGGTCTCTTGACCTCAGTTGTCGCTGAGATGAGATTGCGAGCTACTAGATTTTGAGCGTTTTTAATGACGGGAATTGGCCTTCAGGGTTGAAATTAAGCTAACCAAGATCACGGATTGAACTGATACCACATTGATCATTTGCCCTCTGATGATTTCTTGTGGTACAAAAGATTACTAATCAAGAAAATATATTATCACGTGTCATGTCATTTTGAAATTGACATGGAAATGAGTGATGACACTTGACGTTGACTTGACAGAAAATTAAATTAAACGTGCTCGGCTCGTATCTTCGTATCGTGGTGGACACAGTCTTTTGCGCAAATTCTTGATATTTAATTATAGAACTATAGAGCTTTATTTATAACTTCATATGCATTAAATATGGCTGAAGAAGCACATAGTAAAGTTCTTGCAATAGTAGCAAACATAGCTAAAAACCAAGATAACTTGGAAAAATCAGAAAGCAGCGATGAAGACAACAGTGAACAAGATACAACATCTTTAAGTAAAACAGAACCCATAAGAGGCATTCCCAAGTCTGGAAAGTTTTGGAAGTCTAAAAAAGAAAGGTAACTTTAACACTTACGTTGCTTAATTTTGTATTTATAAATATAACCTAAAACTTATGTTCCTATTCTACTTGTTTTGCTCTTTCAGGTTTTCAACCATCAATAAAACTAAGGGACTCAGGCATACTTTTGAAAAGAAAAAAGCACTACGCCAAAAGTTACAGAAAACAAAGGAGCTATCTAAACAAATGTTAGCACAATTGAAACAAAAAGAAGTAGATCGAAAGGAAAGGCGGCGACAGAATTTACAACGTACTGAAGAAAACAAGCGTAAAGCTGAAGTAGTACAAGTTATCACAAATATTGCTAAGCTGAAAAGAATGAGGAAGAAACAGTTGAGGTTTATTGAGAAAAGAGACACAACCAAACAAGTTGAAGCAAATAAATAACTACTTTAAACAAATATCTCCGTTTTATTTCTATCACGCTTTCGTATATCGCCTTTTATTGACATTAATCAGTCCTACTCATAACAAACTATTTTTTTTACATTATATGTAAAAAGAGGTAGATAAGTTAAACACGTTCCATAAGAGGCAGGTTAAAACTGGGCTAGATAGCAGCACAGAACATATACCCCTAAGAGTATATGTTGAGTGTTGCACCGGCATCAATGGAAGCAACTTATTCTTCCAAAAATTGCCACATACCATCCTACTTCCACTTTGCATCTATAGTGTAGTTCAGTGTTGTTATTTTCGTGTGCGATAGTCGTTGTACTCTCATTTCAATTCATAAAATACTGTAATTTTATAACAGACTTTCAAAAAATGGAGGAGGCTGTGCATTTCGAGAGGTGATTATTTCTCATTCGGTAGAGGAAACCTGCGCAGGTCCCGTACAAATTTCATTAACTTTGCTTGAGCAGTTTTTGAGTTAGGCTTCATTATTGTTTGTTGATGATGTTATAACTTCCTGTCATTGTTATAAAAATAGCAAGTAATAGTACCTACACGAATTTGTTTGGGTATGTACCACCACAAAAAAGCAAACATTAAAAACTTACATTAAATAAACCACTGGCTTCCAAAACAATATAATAATATAAAATTTATTCAAGTATAAAATAAAATTATGATTTACATTAATTACAATCGATGAATCGAGAAAAATGTTTACTTCTAACTGTAATGTAGACCTGCCTGATCTAGGTTTATAAACCCGTGTTTCAGGCCATCAATTCACATCAAACATTTAAAAAGAAGACAACTATACATTTAGTAAAATTAATTAAAATAAGATATCATATTGTCAATGATTTAACGAGTAACTAATTGATTATATTATTATAAAACTAGATTATGTAAATATATTATGTTTAAATAAATTAACGAACGATATTCAAGTAGATAAAATGGAGACTATTATTAATAAGGTAAAAGAAGAGACTTATATTAGCTAGATAGAAATTTAATTTAAAATATCTAGTAGTTTTTCCGTGTCTGCATAATTGAGTTTTGCCAAATATTCCTGTACTAGTAAATTACACCTATTATAAGTTAAACTATAAATCTTTAGCACTCTGTTAAACTGGTTATACAAGTAGGGTCCTAAAATAAAGCTCAGTGTGTTGGAATAAAACTACATTCAAAACAAATAATTGATGTACTGTTAGCACCTGTTCCCTCTCAAAGAGATCAGGGCTGTGTCCCAGCAGTGGGAACATTATAGGCTGATTATGATGTTGGCACCTTACATGCCAAAGCTGGTGTAGAAATCTAAATGGACGAAAAGTAAGAACTGCTCTTTGGGCGCGTTCAAGGTACAGTAAAGTTGATTTAGCGGCACCACCCCAGGATGTTATGCAGTAGGTAATAATAGACTGACACAAAGCCAAATAAACCTGTCTAATTAATTTAAAGTCGCCAATGTTAAGTAATTAAAAAAAAAAATAGGGTCGCACTCAGGTGCATAATAAATCGATGTGTTTGCGGAAGTTCAGGTTTGTGTCAATCGTGACGCCTAGATATTTAATATGGTCGGCTTTAGCTAATGTGGGACAAGTGTATGCAATTTCAGCATAAGGTAAATTACAATTGTTATGGGCTTGAATGTTTAGATTGGTAAGCGTTGGGTTAGTGTTTCTCAAACTGCAAACAGTAGAGCTGTGTCATCCGCATATGAAATAATTTCACCCTTTTGGAGTGTCAAATTGCACAGGTCATTTATGTAGATTAAAAACAAAGTAGGACCCAAAATACTACCTTGTGGGATTCCATAACAGCTATTCTTAAGTTCAAAACTCGTGGACTGACCTATTTTTACACTCTGATGGCGGTCGCTAATGTAATCAGATAACAGTTGCAATTGTACTCCCCGTATTCCCAGCATTTCCAGCTGCTATAGACTGTGCAAAAGCAAAGTACAGGAAATTGTGTCAAAAGCCTTGGCAAAGTCTAAAAATACCCCTATGGTGTGCATGCCGTTATCCAGGTTTGTGCTTATAAAATTTGTCAGATGGTGAACAGCTTGGCTTGTTGATCTTTTAAGCCTAAAACCAAATTGATGATCAGAGAGTGATTTATTACTTTTAAGATATTTTATTAGTTTACGTTTATAATTTTTTCCAAAATCTTTGAGAGGCCTGTTAAAACTGAAATTGGCCTGTAATTATTAACACAATTTTTGTCTCCAGCTTTAAAGACAGGGGTGACTACAGCTTTTTTAAGCAATTTTGGAAATATTCCTTTTGTATAAACATAAGTGAAAGATGTGAGTCAATTACGTCTATCTTTTGAGTATGCGAAAAAAAAAGGTAAAGGTATGTCGTCAGATCCTACGGCACAAATTTCCTTTAATCCATCTATTATGCTTTCTACCTCATTAACATCAGTATCCAATAAGACAAAAGAGTTTCGTATTGGATATTTCTTCGTTTGGCTTTGAATGGAAAAACATCTATTAGATAATAAAGGTTTTTTTCTGCTAAGTTTTTTCCCTCGTTAATGAAGAAGTTGTTAGCTTTATTTGCTGCTTCGGTAGGACTTAGCTCAGGAGATAATAGATCAAGCGCAGGTTCGGGATTGTTTTACCTAATAGTATTAGTTTTTATGTATTTCCATATAAGTTTACTGTTTTTACCTGCTTTCTGTTGACTTTGATCATATTTGTTTTTTTAGCTTTTTCAACAGATTATTACAGAAATTCCTATATCGTTTGTAAATAACTGATAGTAGTTCATTATACGGTGCATATTTTTTGATTTTTGGTGAAGTTTATCTCTATGTCTGATACATCGAACAAGTCCGGGCGTAATCCATGGTTTAATATTTCTATACTTTCTAGGATTACTTAAGTAAATGTATTTTTCCTTATCGTAGATTGTAACAAATTCAAAATTCTAATTCAAAACTTTTATTTCAGACCAAAGGGTCAAAATGAATACCGCGTAAGTCAGTTTCAAGACTCGTCATATTGAGTTCAGTATAGCTGCGCATGCAGTTGTTTCTAGGTGAAGACATTTGTAATGTTAGTAAAACAGCTTGATGATCGGTAAGTGACGAATTAGTAACCAATGTTTTGGATGGCCTTTTCGATTTTATAAGGATATGGTTTAGACAAAAGCCGCTCTGGTGGGTTGAGTGATAATGAGCTGGTAATAGTCCATAAAATGAGCAACTATTAAGGTAATTATGTGAATGAGTATCGATTCTTTCGGCAGCAATGTTTATGTTGATATCACCTACCAGTACGATATTTTTACACAAAGATAATTTTTCTAAGTTACTTTTAAACGAATCCAAAACCCCATCAATACTTTGGGATGGAGGCTTATAAATAGCCATAATTACCGTATCGGGAATAATTTTAATCACTAAACAGTTGAAGTCTAGAAAATGGGGTTCTTCTGCTTATACTTTTAAATTATTTTTAATATAAACCACTATGCCATCATTCTGGTGGAATGGTCTATCGCTTTTATGAAGATTAAAGCCATCAAGAGATGGTATATTAGCCGTTTGTTTGGATAACCAACACTCTGTTAGAAAAATAAAATAATCGCAGCATATATCAATGTTTTGTACCAAAACTTGGAAACCGTTAAAATTACGGGTTATACTGCGTATATTTTGTGTAAGTAAAGTTAATGTTTTATCACCAGTATAGACTATGTTTTTGCACTCCTCAACATTACAGATTTTAGATTCAGACACGGAAAACCCATCTAGATCACAGATTAGCTGATTGGCCATAAAAATAATTATATGTAGAAGTTAACCTACTATCTATGTGCTTACTTAACTAGGTAGTCGGCGGCGCTTCTAGGCGCCTTCATAGTCAATGGAATTAATATAATTGTCTTCTGCATATTTACGTGCTGGGCAATTTACGTCACCAGTTGGGTGATCATTTTTTCTCTTGAAACGCTTGCAGGTCGCACATTGAGGCGGAGAACCTTTATTATTGCATTCCTTGAAATAATGTCCTGTTTCGCCACAGAGGTTGCACGTAGGGCTCGTTTCTCTGCAAAATTTGGCTGCGTGTCCGAACTGCTGGCAGTTAAAACACCTGGTCACAATAGTGAAATCTCTCACTGGACATGACGTCCAATTTATGAAAATTCTGCCGTGGTCCATCATAATTTTCCTGATATAAGCAGGAACTTCCAATATATAATTGCAAGTAGGACGATCTTTCTTTTCTTTCCTGACTTATGGCTCAATTTTATACTTTCTAAAAATGACTCAATGTTCAGCAATTTATCTGTCAAGTTTTGTACGTAAATGCAATCAAATACCTCTTTTTCAGTTAGGGCTACGGGGACACCAATGACAGCAATCCTAGGACGGCGTTTCGATGGTTCTTCAACTGTAAGGCGTGAGGAAACTAGCTGCGAGCTTTTTAATTTGTCAATGTCATCTTTGTTATCCGTCCTAATGATGACGGCTCCGTTTCTAATTTTCCTAAGACCGCGGACATGGAGTTTTAATTCCTCAGGCGAGATATTTTTTTTTTTACCACAACTTGGTGTCGTCACTGGTTTTGGTTTTATCGCTGGGATATATAGCGACCGAACTGAGATTTGCTGGGCGAATAAATTTATCAGAGCCTTTCCTCACCATGTTAGTGTAGGAAGTACTTTCTAGTTCGGTTCGGTTCAACTTCGTTTCCACGACTTCTTTGAACTGGCAAAGGGATTCCGCAACATTCTGCTGCACTTGAAGGGGCTGGATGGTTGTGTGCGCCTGGATGGACTTCTGCTTCAGGGATTGGTACAGCACGGCGATCTGAGACGTGAGACGTCCCATGGTTGAGTTTTCGACAGAGATTGGTAACACGAAGTTTTTGGTCGGAATTAATTTTTCCCTCCGCCACAATCAAGCAAGTTTCGCTCAAGATTGTGTCGATGGCCCTAAGCCATCTCTGAATCTCCGACGTAGAGACAACTTCAGTCGGTAATTCGTTCTCCGTACCAGATGGCGGCGCTAGTGCTCTTCTCTGGTTTTGATCGGCAGGCGATGGAGTCGGTGGGGGACTTCGTCGTAGCAATTTGCTGCGGCCGAAGGGGCTATCTCCTGGGTTAGACATACTGCTAACACCCAAAAACGCTGATTGTCTATAAAACTATTTAGTTCATCGTTCACAACATCACTTACACAATAAACTGATTCCGCAAATTATTGCAATAACATTATTCGTAATTACTTAAATCAATAACGTTATAATCCACACAAAAAACACGTCCGTTTAGTATCGCGTATGATCACATCAATCCAAAAAGAACATTACAAAGAGAAAAATAACTGTACTTTCAGAAGTCGGTGTCTTTGGATTTGTTTTTAGGGTTCTGTCCGTACCCAAAGTCTCTCAGAGTATTTAGTCACGAAACGCCGACCTCACCTAATTTTTTAAATATGATTGACGTGTAAAAGTGTTTGTACAAAACTACTTACAGAAATAAAATCATGTATCATTTTATCAAACTAACCCTATTACTAAGCCTCCGCTGTCGGTCCGTCTGTCTGTCAGCGGGCTGTATCAGGACCGTAATAGGAAGACGGTTCAAATTTTCACATAGTGTGTATGTCTATTGCCGCTATAACAAGAAATTTAATAATAAAAATTAAATAAAGTAAAAAATTAAAGGGGGTCCACATAAAAGAAATGTTTTTTTGTTCGTGTTAAATGTTGTACGGCGGCGGTACGAAATCCTGCGTGTGCAAGTTGGACTCGCACTTGGCCGGGTTTTTTATTGCACAATATTATATTAGTAGCCTGCAACGTTTATCTATGGTTAGTTAGACGTTGGATGTAAACAAATGCCTCATTCTGTCCATCTCTTCTTTTTGGTGCATATTGATACTTCTGCTCAGCATGGTACACAAGAACACGGGCAACTGAAGTCTGACAAACGCAGCTCGGCAATTTCGCAGGCTTCGGAATATTTTACTGCGACACTTAATGTATCTACTACATCTGCCGCAGGGCACGAAATCAAAGTACGTTTCGTATTGAAAGCGAAAATAAAATTCAAGTTTACTTCCATCTAATATTTTTATTAAGTATTTATAGCAATATAACATACTCCCACAGATACATATAAAAATATTAAATGCAATTTTCCAAGTTTTGGCAGGTAATGAATTGTGTGGGCATTAAATATTTACATTAATAGTCTCAAGATCAATGATGAGATGAAACAGTGACGCAAATAATGGAACATCAATCTTAATATTAAGTTCACGTAATTATGTATTTATGTACATCAATGAGAAAACTTCAGTGACTATTTATATAAATATCTATAAAATACACCAAAACTATTTGGTTACACTTTACATTGAAAACACAAAGCAAGAATTTTTCAAATAAAATTACGATCTATGTGATAGACGACATCAGCAAATTCATAAGTGACACTGTCTGTTACGTTCATAAAATTAAGCCTCAATAATTATATTACATCACTTTTGTCAGAATACTGCTCCATGTTAATAGTATTTAGCTCGCACACCGTAAACTTATCAATGATAACCACTTAGTACAAAATAAACCTATTAAAATAAATCCAAAATTAAAAATGTTATAAATCGTTATAAAAATTAAATCACACATACCAAGTATACCTCTTACGATGTAATGTCTTAACATCTTTTATTAAATTCAATCAAATAATTTACAACAACAATACAGTTGTTATAATAATAACAACAATAGTTAGTAGCTTATATTCTAATATTTTAGTCTAACATTTGTCTATAATACTCCATTCAACATATAGAAAAAATCTTCATTGAAAACATCAGTCTAAGGCAGTGACAACAAAGTTTGATCATGGAATCTAATGATGACTACTCATGAACCAAATTATAATAATAATATCAAATGTTGGGACACATCACAAACGTGTCATATTGTAGATTTGATCTGGATTAAAAAAAAAAACATATAAAAATGATTACGTAATAGTGTAAAATAAAAATGAGATTCATACAAAGATCTTAACTTATCCTAACAACCAGATGTACGTACAAAATCGTGTATTTGTTCTTGCGGCTCTACACGGTGTATACTGGCAACGAAAACGAATAGCCACTCATATGTAACCCTTGGATATGTAAAGGAATAGTTCTCCAGTCACAAACTACAACTGCAGAACTGTTTATAGTAGGTAGGTATTATTGTTGCCTTTACCCAATCAAACATACTGTTACTCATCGAAAGGGTTACATGATATTGGCATACAGTATATATTTCTGTTCACAAAACAAACGTTTTCGATATAAAATTCATCAAATGCTACAACTGAGTATTTTCAAAATACCAATAATTGTATTACTGTCATAGTATAATTTAATCGAAATTTATCAAAATCTCTCGCACTGGTCCTGATCACTTCACAGTTTAACTCATAGACAGCAAGTTACCCTGTGCTGTAACTTGAACTTAACATTTACTAACGAAACCAAAGCGTATCGACTAACCTAAAAAGTACAACTTATGTCTTTATAATAATAATAAACACATCAACTCACATGTGGCCCAGCGTGCATGTACAGTTAGTTACAAGTTAGCAGATATATACGTATAGTGCAACTTGCTATTCACACGTTTGAGAGGAATAATACTAAACATCTAGGTCACCGTTACTTGAGAGAACACAGAAACGCAGATAGCTATGTAGTTACGAGTCGCGTATCTAACTGTACATCGCCGGGAGGGTGAGAGCGGGCGGGCGGCTCGCTCTATGCGGAGAACACGGCGCGCGCGCAGCCGCGCAGTCACACGTCGAAGTCGGCGCCCGCCTTGCCGTTCGGCGGGGCTATGAACGGCTCACTCCACATTCTTCTGAGATCTCCCTGCAACAACATAATAGGGGTTAGAATAGGGTTTTTACTCCTATAAAAAAAAAAATCTTTGTTCTAGGTTTCGAGAAATCTAAATTAAAAAATTTAGTCAAGTAGCCCAAAAGGTCGTCAAGAAGGGATAACCTTTCTCTATGGTCCAGAGTGGGATGACGTTAGCCAAGGTTATGTTTAATTTCATATCAACCCGTCAATTTTCCATACATAAAGTGTAGCAATCTGCTCTGGAAGAACTAATCCAATTTAAATAATGATTTCGCTGATAGAATGCTACACTACTGCGTGAGTGCCATAGGACCTGTTTTATGGTATAGTTAGCATCCACACGCACGAAGTCGCGGGCAGAAACCAGTTCAGCTATAATTTGGTACTGAACCAATCATTTAACAGTACATTAAATAAGATAGACAAGAATACTTTTGTTTTTTTGTAATGTGCGTGTTGTTTGTGCAGAATAAAGAGTTGTTGTTACTTTAACATAGGCCATGGTGAGCAGCGGCAGGAGCGTGAAGGGCACGAGGTACAGCAGCGCGGGCTGCGCCGCCTTGAACACCTCGGCCGACACCGTGGCCGTCAGCAGGCCCAGGAAGTAGCCCAGCAGCGAGCAGTGGAAGTACGTCAGCCGAGAACCCTGGCGGACATGACGATAACGTTACAACCGTTGGAAAGATGATACACAAAAAAAAAAAAAACTTAAAAAAAAATACGCGTTTATAGAAAATCCAAAAAAAAAAAAAAAATTTTTAATAAATTCGTTTTCAAAAAAATTGTGTAAGAAAAAATGATTTTATTGTAAAAAAAAAAGCGTGGGGTGCATGGTATGAATAGTTATAAATATTTTATGAACAGATATGAGTAGAAGGGTTATTTTGATAATATCCTGAAAAGCACCCCACGCTTTTTTTTACAATAAAATCATTTTTTCGTACACAATTTTTTTGAAATCAAATTTATTAATATTTATTTTCTATTTTGTTGTTGGATTTTCTATAAAAGCCGTTTTTTTTAAACTATTATTTATTTTTCATTTTTTAGTTGAAGTTTCTATAAAAGCGTATTTTTTAGTTTTTTTAAACTATTATTTAGGGTCCGGGAGCAATCTCGGTGAACGAAGTGTGGCGTAGATAAAATAAAATTGTGTACCATCTATCGTTAATTTATCATCAACAAAAATCTACGTTACCTACTTTGTCGACGTATGAAAGAAATTTTATATCAAATGTAAAAAAACTTGATAGTAATTACATCAATTTACTATTAAAGTAGATTTTGAATAATTATTGGCTGCAGTCGAAATAAAATCGATAAATATTGTTTTATATCAGAACTCTTGAAACGTACGAAATTACCTGACTTTTCTGACGAGTAGTCATATGTTTGGCTCAATAAATAAGTCATGTATGTCTCTAAATATGGGTCAATTTTTTTTTTCATTACAAAAATTTACTACTAAAGTGAGTTTGATTTTCACTACATCAATTTACTACTAAAAGAGTTTAAGTATATATTGGCTGCTTTTAGAATATATACTCGATATAGCGAGTTGACGAACTATAGTACACAATATTTTCGATATCCTACTATGAAAATCAATGATTTTCAATAAAATTGGGCCGTCATTGATGTTTATTCTAAGTCTGTAACTTATCCGATAAATGGGTAAATTGAGTGCCTACTGCCTTCCTTGGATGAGATAGCCTGTTCTCAGGTTCCCTCTCCGAAAATTGTATCTTAATCACAGTCGGTAACTTATCCGAGAAATAGGTGATCGGCGGGCCAAGTAGTTTCCTTTATTGGTCTTGACGCAGACACTCCGGCTATCAGGAAAACAAAAATTCGCTAATCCTGATTATCCTAGTAAGGATAACGGGTCAAACTGTTGGCCTCTAAGGTGAATACACGTCGAGGGGCGCAAATTGCGACCATCGGCAGTTTTGAATCGGCGAACACAAGTGCGTCACTAGCTGCCGATAACGCTGAGCAAGCGCCGCCCGCCGCCGTCGTCGCCCGCGCCACAACACCGGCTGCGGAAACGTCACACGTAGGTACGTCGACCCCTAAACGTGCCTATGCTGCTATCGTCACCAGCGGCAAATCTGATGCGTCGCAGCCTAAGCGACAAACCAGAAAAGGGGATAAACGGAAAGTGGGTGCTCAACCTGCCCTGACTGTGGTCTGTAGCTCCGTGCCAAGAACGACACAAGTTGATGAGGAAGGCTTCACTAAAGTCGAAAGGAAGAAGAAGAAGGAGAAGAACCTGTGTGGTACCGCACCGAGTGGACCCAACATGCTGCTGCGTCCTGCTGTGCCTACGACGCAGCTGTACCTTTCGCGTCTGCATCACTCCACTACAACTGAAGAGGTCGTGCAGTACGTCAAAGTGAAGACAAATTGGACTCTGAGGGTTGAAAGGTTGGAGTCGCGCCACAATATCAACTTTAAGTCATTCGTGGTGCGAGTTCCAACCCACCATCTACAGGCCTGCATGAAGGAGGACTTTTGGCCGAAGGATGTCGTGTATCGACGTTTCCGAGGACGGTTACGCGACACCACGCAGCGAAACACGACGCCGACAACATTGCGTGTGTAGTTATAGTTATAGGGTTTAAAATTATGTATTAGTTTATTATTTTTGTTTTATTAAATGTAAATGTGTGTATTTTATGTATGGGCCCTCAGCTGCCTGAAATAAAATGATTGATTGATTGATTGAAAATATTGAATTGTCATTGGTCCTTAATAAGTATGCCAAATTTCGAGTTAATCCGACGTTTTGAAGGGGATCAAAATCATGTTCGAAGATTCCGTTACATACTAACATACGTATGAAGCTAATAAAAGCGTATTAAAAATAGAAATAATTGAGTTATAACAGTATTGTGTGCCTCACGGCTGCGCCAAATAGGCCCAGCTCAGTATAAATGCCAGACGACTAATGACTGACGCTGGTATCTGGCTGGTTGTCAATTGGACCTTGTTGTAATGTGTTATGGAGGCCTGTTTCTTAACACTTAAATAAAGGAAGAGAACCCTAACAAGTAAGTGAACTAAACATTGTGATCATCAAAAAATTATCATTAATCCTCCACATATTATTTCAGACATGTTGTGCTGAGCAATTTACACAAGTTTCCTTCCATGATCTATAAAAGTAGCAAGCGATACATGGATTTGTATAATGCCACTTTCAATGGCCATAAATTAAGTACCACAATGTTACATAAAATAGTCACTCACAACTAAACTGGAACAGTAAGATATATAAAAAAATGTTTCTTTATTGTAAAGTAAATAAGTATTATTCTAAAGCGTAATTATTAGAAAATCAATACATAACAGTGAATGTTTACAGATAATAAGTGGTAGATAACTAAAAGATAACATACCATAGATCTGGGCCCAGGAACCTGTCCCATTTGGCATACTAGTGTAGCCTTCTTGTACGCGTCGTATCGCAGTACAAAACACAGCAGCAGACCCGGCATCACTATGTCCCCGAGACCTGAAAAACATAACTCACTTATTTATTTATCTTACCAGGAATAACAACGTGGTGTTGTCAATAAGCCTGCTCTCTTTGGCGCGAATTACACAGAAACGGCGTACGGTGAAGACGCGGCGCAGGCGCAGAGCAGGCGTGGAACAGATAAGGCACGGACGCGATCTAAATTATATCAAAGAGGCGAAGACACACCGCAACTAGTCATTATACAGGCTGACTTTATCGTGATGGCATGTCTTCCTTTTCAGACGACGAAGATGCGCTTGCTTTGCTGCAACTCATTGACTTTTAATCCTATTTCTCTCCATGTTTTATCTTGTACATTTTCATTACTGTACTCCGGCTTAGTATAGTCGTAAAGACCTGGATATTGTTCAATTATCTCGCAGAACTCTACATTAAACTCACTATCGTCACGAATTTTTCTACACCTATAGTATAAACATAAGTCGTGCTGCTTGCGCACCTCTCCAGTCGCGACTGCTAGCGACGCAGAACAGGCGACGAAGCGATGCGCCTGCGCCACGCCGCTTGAGTATAATTCACATCGTGTCGCCTACCTACATTTTGTATTGAAACGTTTTGAAGCGGCAAGATGCCTGCGCCGCGCCTTCACCTTACGCCGTTTCTGTGTAATTCGCGCCTTTAACATGCGACGTAAACACAACTGGCACCTCTGCCTACCCCTTTGGCGAATACAGGCGTGACGTCATGCTCATGTGTGAGAATAATGTATGTCATGTGGTAATTATGTTTAGAAGTATATTGTTACTAGCTCTTGAAAGCGGTTACGCCCGCGTTGGATCGAAAAAATACCCCATAAAAATCTTCAATCATAATTATGTACACATAGCCAATATTATTTATATAGATTTAAATCATTGTACTGACTGTACTTCAGTCATGCGGAATCAGAATTATTATTTTTTCTCTAGTTTTAATATAGCATGTCATTAAAATAAGTCGCATTTTACAAAAAGGTATGAGCTTCACTTTGTCCGTAGAGTGGAAACTTTTGAAACCTATCCAGTGCACAAGCACCGTCTTGTCAACAGAAGAATAGACAAAAATGACGTTTCGTGAAGACAGTACGACGGCAGCAAAGTAGAAAGAGTCAACTGCACTTTTTACGAAATTCAGTAATATATTCACGTTTATCTTTTATTTTGCTTATATCTCGAAAATGGTGTGTCCTATCGCAAAAATAATGAAAATTTCGAACCCCTTTAAGGAACCCTTAAACCCCTAAAATACAATATGTAGGAAATAATCTAAAAAAAAAATTCAAACAAAAAATGAAAAGTTCCATTCAATTTTTATACTTCGTGGCCGTCGAGTAAAAAGTTTTCTTCTGTCTTTATCATGGCGATTAAAAAATCAAATTGTCTTCACTACCTTAGACAACTGCCTTCTGAAATAGTCTACATTAAAAAGGACCTAGACAACGATTGGCAGAAACGAAAGACAAAATGACAGATTTTAGATTTCGATGCGAAGTCAAAAATGGAGAAACGAAATGTCACTTTATATGGGAATAGCCGTCCCTATTCTTCGAAGAGATAGATAGCGTCATGCTGAGCCCGCTGGGTGTTTCGTCGTATTACTCGTGTTTATATAAATGAAGATGAGGATAAAGATGAAGCAATGGGGATTAGCCCCAGAGCGGCTAGCCGCTTACTACTCAATGAGTGACGTCATAGCCAACGCTGTCGGAATGGGGCCAGTAGTATGAAGAGCGGCTTGTCCCTATCTTTTTTATTAATATATTGAGTTTCTCCTACTCTAGTAGTGAAAAGAGTGATTGTGTTGCCCGTAGCGCGTGTAGCCGAGCAGGCACGCGGAAGGTGCACTGAGCGTAGCGGACGCGGGCGAAGGTATCCTAGGCCTACAATATGGTGGACAAAGGTCTTGCGAATGTTGCAGGAATCTGAAGCAAGCAACGCAGGACCAGTCTTTGTGGCGATGTTTGGAGGTGGCCGATATGTTGCAGGCTGCAGTAGACGTCTTGAATGATGATGATAACTCACCGAGCATAGAAAAGTGTCCCTGGTGGTGCATGGAGGGGAACACAAGCTTGGCGGGTAGTGACAGCTTGGGCGCGTCTCGCATGGCGCCGCCCAGCTGCAAACGACGAGCTACCACGTTCATCGGGTTCTCTGCCGGTCTGCAAAAAGAACAAAGTAAACACAGTCAAAGAATGAAAAAGCTGAGCATCTTAAGGGCCATTTGAAAAGTGCATGAAGATTATTATTTTTCCGAGTACATACTGTCAACATTATGAAATGAATGTGTTTGAAAATTGATTAGCCTTTTCGTACTGCCACTGTACACTATTTCTGTTTTCTTAGCAACAAATCACAATGTCTCTGGGTGTAGGTATTAAAACCATGAACGATTTTTTTATGTGCACAATAGAGAATAATAATAATAATAAATGTAAACAAATCCGTGCCGGTTATGGCATAGATAACCTCTTTATATTATGATTATCTATTTTAAGTAGTTGCTCGTCATCAATCAACCTCATCATTAACACTATCGCACGATAACTCTTTACGATCATTATAATCTACGATCATATATTATACCTCCGGACTCTTAAATCGAGTCACCCTGCATTTATGATAAAAACGTCAAAAAAAAATTTAAGGTAGTGAATTCAGGTGCGGAACTATGATGACACCAAAATAATGAGGCCAGGATTTCGGCTTCAAAACTGTCTTTGACTGACCAATAATTTGTTGTTCTAGGCCTGTATACCTTACATGGTGGCAAGGTGATACCTCCGGACTCTTAAATCGAGTCACCCTGCATTTATGATAAAAACGTCAAAAAAAAATTTAAGGTAGTGAATTCAGATGCGAACTATGATGACACCAAAATAATGAGGCCAGGATTTCGGCTTCAAAACTGTCTTTGACTGACCAATAATTTGTTGTTCTAGGCCTGTATACCTTACATGGTGGCAAGGTGGGCGGTAGCTCGATTTCGGAATCCGGGAGTGTATTTATTACAGCACTAGATCGCGCCTTCGTCCACATGAAATTTCTTGTTCCCCCGACCCAGCACGTCGCATCGCATCGCCTACCCGCGCTATCACTTCGTTTTCGCCTAGCGTTCTTTCAACTTTTTTCTTTTGCTCGGTTCCTAAGGGTCATACCGTGATGTTAAACCTATAGCCTTCCTCAAGAATTAGGCTATCAAATTCAAAAATATTTTTTCAAATCCGACCGGTAGTTCCAGAGATTACCCCCGACACAAACTTACAAACAAAGAAATTTGACTTCTTTAAAATATTAGTATAGATAAACTAAATTATCATTACGATTGATGGATTATTTATAAAAATCGAGGTCGCATGAGTTGTTGATAAATATTATATATGATAAACAGGTCATCGCGCACGAACCCCAGACGTAAACATAAATAATGTTCAAAGAAGCGCGGCGATAGATAGGAGGAATACTATTATAATTATAAATATCATACGAGCTAGATCGGATATTCAAAAGCATATTCACCTAAAGTTGAGATGTTGGCTAATATGGAATACGCTTTTGTATCGAAAAAAAAAACCCGCATACGTCAGATTTCAGATTTCAGTGACCAAACCGGACCAAATCATAGCGATCGAAAGGTACTGGTTGAAGTTGTTGTAGCCGACGTAATATTTACCTACGCCCAATCAGGATACAGAAGTAGTTAATTCAATAAAAATAATTATTTTAAATTAAGTTTTTTGTTTTTGTTTTAACTAACACACACCACCCCTCCTCTTACACCCTACATACACATATTTGCATCGGGGATTAAACACTTATTTTAAATAATTATGCAAATGATACATTAAAAAAAAAGTTGCCACTTCCATACTTTCATAACAAAAATAATGTTAGGTAAATATGCATTCGAATATCCGATCTCTGCATACAAATCAACTAGAGAACGTCTGGGCTTTCTTAGATTCTAGGATACACCAAATTCATTTAAAAATCTAGGTAAATAAATAGGTATCAAATTTTATTCAAAGAAGTTTTTTTTTTTGCTTGAACTTTAACTGATTTTTATCCAACTACGGTAAAACCAAAAGAAGGTTATGGTTTTTAACAACTCCTGAGATTTATTATGATGACTGTTATGAAGTCAGATGGGTAATTCAAAAGTCAAAATTAATTACTTATTCTGCCTCACTCTTGGGTATTTGATTAAGTGGGAGTTAGGAGAGGAATTATTCAGTAATTATTTCCACTTCTCAAAATCCCGCGCAACTTTAATTCTAGTATTAATTTAAATAAGACATACATCCAAATGCAGTATGCGCTTCGGGAATCATCGTCTATCTTCGGAAATACGAACGCGCGATGAGATCTATTAAAGCGCTGTTACAACCATGGAAGTACTTGCCTATTGTGTATTACCATGATCACAGAATTATAGGTTAGCAACTCTATGCAATTATAAAAAACTTTTCGAAACTTGTTTCATCATCTTTATGTCGATCTGCGACCGGCGTATACTACGGGCTACCACCCGATGCACGGAGAGAAAACTTCATACAAACGCGCAATAATAGGAGCACTACTACAAAGCGCGGCAGTACACAACTTAGAAGCTTATGCCTCTAAGGGCAAATTTTACCAAAGTCAGATATCTTTTATCCATGGAATAAAATTGACTTCTGACAGTTCTAGTATGGAAAAACTGTCAAAAATTTTAAAAAAAAAACTCAGTGTATGACTTATTCTAGGTATAAAAGTTTGGTGAAGTTCGCCCTAAGTGGGTAACTCTGTGGCACGACGTTCGTGCTAATTCGGAAACACGAAGATTACCGAAGCGCATACCTACATTTTTTGGTTTACTGAATTGTAATAATTGTATAATTTACCTGGTAGCAACTTTGACCATGACGTTGGTGGTGAATATGTAGGAGGAGAAAAAGACCCAGAACACGTCGTACAGCAGTAGCCCGGTGAGCAGCAGTGTGGACACCTTCAAGGAGGGCAGGCGGATCAGCGCGATGAACGTCACGCACAGGCCCATGCCCATCGCTGGGGAATGATGATAGCATTTTGTTAGTTTGTGGATGTATTCTATTATAAAAAATTATGTCACTGAGAATAGTAATGTGTGTAGATTTGTATAGTGCCTCATTTGTAGGACACAGAAACAAAATCTTTGCGATGTTCTAGAATACTTATTCTGTCCCATTTTTGTATTTTCCTAATAATTATATTAGTGCCTATCTGAAATTTTGGTTATGATAAAAACGGCTTTTAATATCATGTTTCCGTGAATAAGTAAGTCTTACTTCCAGTCAAGGTCTATACGGTTTCTCCCTTGAACAAGTCCAATGGAATATGCATTATTTAGGCATACGTCGCTCAAAGGCTCCTTCAAAACGGCGTGACACTAAGGCACCGTCTGTCACGCGACGAGTGGTGCCTTAGTGTCACGTGCGATTTGCGTCGCGTGTCGCACCTGTTTGTAGGCGCCTTATGAGAATAATTTTAAGGACGTTGCTCTAATCACAGCGAAATCATGATATTTGAAATCAATTCTAACTTAACAGTTGTATTGATGATTATAATTCTGTAAATACATATTTGGTCGCGAATCATATTTTGATCAACAGAAAACCTGATACTGATCTGCAAATTGCGAAAATGGAATTATATTTGAATTTCGCGGGCTACCGTAGTGCATTTAAGAAGGAACAGGGAAGTATTCTCACCGTCCATAAGCAGCCAGTGGCCGGTGAGCACCCACACGGCCACGATGGCCGCGGCCAGCAGCGCGGCGCCCAGCTCGGGCGCGGAGTAGCGCCCGCACACGGCGCCGCGCGCGCCGCCCGCCACGTACTGGCACAGCGGCGTCAGCAGGAACGCCAGCGCCGCGCACGCTATTACTGCGGGCCAACTACGCGTTAGTGCTATGTCGGGCATGACACTGTTGGCGCCACTACGACAATCAGCAGCCCGAAACTGACGACCAGTCTTACCAAGGAGTATCGTATTGCCCAGGTGACTGGGTAGGAAGTCGCTCCATGTACAATACTGCTATTCAGTTCCATCAGGTTAGACTGGAAACTGACCCCAATATAGTTGGAAAAAAAGCTAGGTATGCTGAATATATTTATTCATGATCAGGATCAGGACCACCCAGGGTCACTATCCCATCTATGCCGGAAAAAAATAGCTTGCATGCAGCTTAGAGGGCTCCAGGTCTTCCGAGCCGTCTGTTTTCTGTAGCATGCCCAGACTAAAATAAAATCAGATATGCAGATGCCCCAGAAAGCTTTGACCCGGAACAACCGGTTACCAAAAAACTCGACATTATCCGACGATTCGTCGAACAGGAAATGAAAATTGGCTATCTACATGGTCTGATAAGCAGCACAACAGTTACGTCTTTTGTCACTTACTTGCAGTACATATCGCCACGAGCGTCTGCATAGAGTCGAAGAAGAAGAACATGATGAGCAGCGCCACCGACGAGCCGAGAGGGAAGCACAGCGCTTGCATTGTGTTCAAGGTTTGGACATCTGGGGAAAGGACACAGATTAGGGCACACAACACAGTTGGTAAATCATTAGGCTTGCAACAAACTTGTATGGGTCGGCATGATTCGGCACAGCCGCACAGTAAAATGTAGGTAAACTGTGTCTAATCATACCGACCTTAACATATGTGTAGCGCCCCTTATGCTATCAACAGGGTTGATAGCGGTTACAAACAAGACTGTCTATTTTTTTATTTTAACGGTCTACGTGCCAGTATCAATATTTATGTTTTCAGACCAAGTGCATTGTATTTTCTTTTGAGCCGACCACGGCCTGATAACATTTATTAGGTATTTTTAGCACAGATAATAATATAATACTAGCGTACTATTAGTATACTTTCGTGTAACGTAAAATACGCACACAGTTCACTGCAGACTCGTGTAATGGCATGCAGAAAAGACAACTAGCAAGTAACTGGATAACCATCCAACTTGTTAGTTTACATTTTTCTATGAATGCAGAGAGGCCCTTGTCGTGATTTGATCAATCACAAACATGAACGTCATCGGTGCATACTTAAATTCTTCCTTTTCTCTCGAATGTCATATGGGTGCTATAAACACATAGGAATAGGTTTTGCCACAAAAATAGTACACTGTCAGGTGTAAGGTGTTACTGGGGCCTGACTGCCCAGTGTTCATAGAGGCCATATTCTTGCATTATTCATTATTGAGTTCTTGGGAGTTAGGATCTTTCGTTTTTGACCCAATGCTATAGTAGCTTAGTAGTATGAGTATCCCCGATGTTTCTATATGCATAAAGTTTACGATGCATTCAACAACATTGTCGTTTGCTTACAAATTACATACATCTTAATATGCCATTGACACAATAAGTTTGCATAATAATCTGTGCAGGCTCTGTAGGAACCTAAAATAGATAGGTTCAAACTAACGTAATCAAAAGGGTCTGTCCCAAGTACCTAAGCTACGAAGTTATGATTATCAATATGTTATGAAATGCGTTCAATTCAAAGGAATGATTTATGCGACATACTGGCGCCAAGGTAGCTCCGTATTAGGTTGTGTTCTCGTCAGCTAGATAGCTGGACTATAAACTGTACGCAATCGCAGAATGTGCGTGGAAATATCGTTTAAAAGGAAATAAGAACGCGAATTTTCTCTACACCGCTATTGCAGCAATGGGCTGCGTTGTTGAACATAAACAATTCAGAAACTGATACCGCTAACATGAAGAAGTTAAGCAAATTCGCGCTATCCATTTATTTATGCTGTGAAGTGCTGCTACTAACTTATTTCTTATCAGCCCATAAACCACTCCTAAATATAGGCCTTCTACAAACCACAATTTAATCAGAGTCGTTAGTGTAAACAACTAAACAATCAGGATTCGTAAGGCCCCAGTGCCGATAACCTCATTTGGCTAATGTATTTTATATGCCTTCCCTCTGCACGTACCACGATGTTGGCAGTTCACTTGGCGTATTTGTCAAAATATTCGCGTTTTATGGGCAATCCAATAAAGACTCTTTTCACATTCGAATAAGGTTTACTTTGTGATGTGCTCCATTAATTGTATTGGTCTTCTGCTGTACTATAACCTGTCAGCCTCCAAAGCAAGAATGAACAGGCATCTTCTGGGCGCGCTCGTTTCATCGTAGATATCATCCATCGCTGTTCATCGGGCGAGGTCGTACTCAAGAGCAGGCCCTTTCCGTAATAAAAAAATGTATAGATACGATTACACACTATTGGGAAATAACTTATGGTTCACACTGCTGGGACACAGGCCTCCTCTCTGTTAGGGTGGGCCGTAATCCACCACGCGGGCCCCGTGCGGTTTGGTAGATGTCACACGTCTTCGAATTTTTGGTTTTAGGACATGCCTAACCGGACATGCCCTAAGAAGCAAAGACTCAGATAAAAAATAGCTAAATAACGAAAATACTATGACAACCCAGCTAGTGCCAGATTTAGATTGCAGTATCGCAATTAGTAGTTATTCTAATACTGGTAAAATCTTACTAGAGTTGGAACTGGAGCTGCTGGTGACAGGTTTCCCGCCCAGCAGCGAGGCTTCTCTCTCTCGTTCCGCCCGCTCGCGCGCCTCTCTCTCCATGTTCAGCGAGCGAAAGCTGCCGTACACGATGAGCAGCATGGAGATCAGACACGCCGATACCCTACAAACATTACAATATTTAGCATTATAAACAATAACGGTAGGTACAGTTGTGGATCGTAGGAACAATGGTCTATGACCTTTTTATTGTATTTTGACGCTCCGCACTCATTTGCCGCGATTGAGCTTCCAACTGTAAATTCGTTAAATAATTGTTTTACCAGTTTCGAATGTATCTAAAGTAAATAACTCCGCTGATCCGTTGGGGCAGATGTAGCTTTAGAGTGTGGAGCAAGTGGTTACCCTTACTATTAATGGGCAAATTATGGCAATTCCTATAATTTACGGACCGTTATTGGTTAAAATTAAGACTCTTGTATCTTTACTCAAAGACCTTCATTGCTTTGAATAGTAGAACCTCGCATGGAAGTAGCTATCACAGGTAAAATTAGCTTACGAATCTATTTATATGCCCAGTTCGCCATAAAAACATGCTACCATTGGTAAGCAAAACGATTCGTTTTACGGAACAGTAAGTAATCATGTTATACGAACTAAGAGAATATGATGAAGAAAATTCGTACCTAACGGCAACACTATTGCCATTAAATAGGAACGTATTTAACCCTTTAACCGCTTGGCTAAATATCAATTGTCGTGCCCCTAGCGCGAGGCTACAAATCGACAAAATAATACCTACAATAAATAAGGAGGGGCAATCGTTGTATCGATAAAAAAAAGTCAAAGAATTTTTTATGTTTTTATTTTAAATCAGCCTTATGGCTTCTACAAACAGGCGCGACACAAAGAAACCGCTCATGTTTTTGTGTCGCGTGTCGCGCCTGTTTGTAGGACCTTTAAATTAACCACCCTAATCACTTTCTTCGTATCACAATCGTTCATCTTTAAGCTAATAAGTAAATGTTTTTAACAGTTACTAATTGTTTAACCTTACTAAATTCGAATTGTTTACATCACAATAATCTCTTATTAATCGACTAGGTACTTTTTTTCTTTTCTTATAAATCTACCTACAACAGCAATGGCTAAATCTTTGTATCACAATTGTTTAATCTTACTATCTAAATTTTAATTACTTACATCAAAATAATCTCTTATTATTCGACTTTTTCCTTTTCAAATCAAACTAAGTATAATAAATCTTTGAATCACAATTGTTTTTTTTGTTTTTGCTTACCAGTTACTATACTCCATTTGTTTAGGTAATTAAATAAAGGTAAACAAAAAAACCACGTGACTTAGTTAGCCGACTAAACGTAATATCACTCACTTCACTTGTCATGCTATGTCACAGTTGTACTCTTCAATTTAGCAACATTATTAACGAATTATAACGTTGCTAAATTGAAGAGTACAACTGTGACGTAGCATGACAACTGAATAGACTGGTATTACGTTTAGTTGGATAACCACGGCACGTGGTTTTTTTGTTTACCTTTATTTAATTACCTAAACAAATGGAGTATAATACTTTACATCACATTCATTTACACATATTCCTCAGTATACTATAAAATACCTAATAAGTTTTGATTACCTATTAGATCAAATGCAATGATTTACGTATTTATAATAAGTAGGTTATAGTTGTTACAATTCACGAGCGCACTTTTCATTTAGATGTGTGTTGAACTGTTACCTATTTGTAACTACCTATGAATGACGTCCGCGCGCAACTGTTCGCTTCGTCGGGCACACACACAAGTGCAATGTGTACCTACGTGACGTGTACGTACACGAAACCTACACGCAAAGGCTTGAGTGCGCTCGTGAATTGCAACAACTATAATTAGAATTACGCAGTCATAAGCTAAAAACAAAAAAAAGGACAATTAATCAGTCAAACAGTAGGTAACAAGTAGTAGGTACATGATTCATAAAATTATTCGTTGTCTGTTTTTATCAGACGTATTATAGATGTCACAAAATGTGTGTACGTTTCTATAAATTTATTCGTGCGAGTCACATTAGTACCGAAATGTTTTTCGGCTAATATTTTTGCCGTTTTTGAAATTAGGTCAGTGCTGATCGCTTCGTATTGTGTGCCTACACTTGATATTTTTGTTAGAGTTTGTGTTCCTCTTGATACAAATAAATCAGGCGTACTATCTGTACTTCGTAAGTCACCGTCATGTGGTACATAGTAACATAACTGGGATTGTGCTACCGACGAAGGCAAACATACATCTTCTACATCTTCAAGATTCATTTCGTCTTGACTATCGCTAGTTGGATCCAAAATTGATTGACTACATTCCTGAGACTCGTCATACTTTCCTTAAAAGCAATTAAATATAAATAAGTACCTATAAAAATGGCTACAGGATGTGTATAATCAAAGGCTACAAGTATCAATTTGGCACAATTTACTTACTTTTCGATGTCATTTCGTTTTCTATCAAATTTAAATTTAATGCTCAACAAAACTGTGACGTTCAAGGTGTATAATATAACTAGGGTTCAATTCGCATAACACTTGCACTGAACCGTAAAAAAAGACGTGGGCTCGGTGTGTTTGACATGGACAAAGTGAAGTTGAACACAGACTAAATAGAGCAACGCAAGAAAAGAAATTAGTGACAGGATGATCTACCTACTTACTTAAACTATCGATATTTAGTCGATAGCTTCTATCTATGGTATTCCGCAGCACATGTGTCAACGCAAAGATAAACATTACACGTTTTACACATATACCGTGTGTGTGATCTTTTATTCTTAGTCGCGCATACTTTACAACGCTGACTTTTGCCACTGGGAATTCGTACAGGAAAATGTGCCAAAGCATCGATATGTAGACTGCGAGGAGGATTGGACTGAGTACCAGAAGTGAACGCTGGGCTAGTATTTGCAATTAATCTTTTATTTTTTTCTAAAAGTTGCCGTATCACATTTAATTGAAAATCTGCAAAACTATGTTTTTTGTTATTTTTTAAGACTCTGAACAAATAAAAAGCATTAAGCATAAACAAATCGATGATGTGGAAGCCTAATTTTTTATACCACTTCCTAGTTTTCCTTATACAACCTATGCTACTCATCATCATGTCGGTGATGTCCACCGAACCCATATTTTTATTGTAATCTATTACACATTGCGGCTTTAATTTAGGCAGACCAGAAACATGATCCAAATTGTCTGACGGAACAATTTTGTCATCATGTATGGTAGACAGCATGGTAACAGCTTTTTTGTCTTGCCATTTTAACGCTAAAAGAGGAGGAGATGAAAATGCTTCTATTTCTCCACGCTTAAGTTTTTTGAATTTTGGCATATGTTTCCTATTACTTTTGACCGTACCGCATGCATAAATGCCTCTTTGTTTTAAATAAAGAAAAAGTCGCGGACTAGAATACCAATTGTCGACATATAGCTCTCGATTACTATGATAATAACCTTGTACCAGTTCAGTGACTACTGATCCTGTAATACCTAAATTTGGTACATGCTCTATTTGTGTTTGTGAACCACAGTAAACAATGAAATCAATTATAAACCCTGATTCGACATCACACAAAACAAAAAGTTTTATTCCAAATCTGTTTCGCTTTTTTGGCAAATATTGTTTGATTACCAGACGACCTTTGAAAGGCACAATGCTTTCATCAACGCATAGTTTGCCTCCGGGGACCAATGTGTGTCGAAATTTTTGTCGTGCGTGGTCAATCATCATTTCAATTTTATATAATCTTGATAAATTACTTACATCGTGTACTTCAGAAAATGAAAGCATTGCCAGTATTGCGCAATATCTATCTCTACACATAATACTATGAAATATGGGACTATTTAAAAGGGGGTCTACAGACCAATGTTCTTCAATAGTGAGCCTTTTATTCCTTGTAAAGAGCATCGTAAGGGCTAAAAAGATATAAATGTCATGAACAGTCACATCTTGCCACCTTTTTAAACGAGCGTACACCCTTAGATCCGTATGCCTGACATAGAATTGGTGATATTTGTTAGTAAAATAACATATTTTTTCTACTAAATCATTGCCACAAAAATGTTCAAAAATATCCAGTTCCGAGGAGTCGCTGCTCAAAGGTACTGAAGGTGATACCCCCGAAATAAATTCGTCAAAGTTTTCTTTATCAGGTACAGTTATGTCTAACGTCCAATTAATGCCTTCATTGTCGTCATGAGCCTGAAATGACAAATTAAAATTTATTACGTAAGTATATTATTTTTTATATTCATTAGGTAGGTATATAACTTTAACAAAAAGGAACCTAGTTAGCGTTCCTGCACACGATGCCGTCACCGCGCCGTCGCCGTGCCGACGCCCGCCGCACAGTTACACTGTAGAATACGAGTCGCGCGAAGCCCGCCACCGCGCCGCCACCGCGCGCGTTCCCGTCCCTGTCTCGTTTGATTCATTCCATTGATTCCATTACCGACCGCGTACGAACGTGCACGCCGCGAGATCGCACGCAGCCGGTACCTAATGGAATGAATCAAACAGACAGGGACGGGAACGCGCGCGGTGGCGGCGCGGTGGCGGGCTTCGCGCGACTCGTATTCTACAGTGTAACTGTGCGGCGGGCGTCGGCGCGGCGACGGCGCGGTGACGGCATCGTGTGCAGAACGCTTATTAAAGTTATCTTTTTTTTAAAGATAACTCATGCACTAGGAATAATTCCTGTGTAGCTTGGGACTTCACAAACACACAAGTCACGGACACAAAACAGCTACACCCAAACTCGAATAATGATTTATGAAAGAAAGAGAGAGAGAGAGAGAGAGAGAGAGAGAAAAAGAGACAAACGCGAGTGCGAGTGCCTGTCCGGCTTGGTAGGTACTGTCACAGTACCTTAATAATGGTAAGGACAACATACAACACGGTTCCAAATTTGAACAATCAATAGGATATGTAGGTAGTTAAGTAGGTAATATAGGTAATAACAGAATTACATCACAATATTTAAAATACTATTTCGATTCATCAAGGAGTTACCTAAACCCAACGAAAGTCTTATTTATACCTATACCTACTGAATAATGTGCAAATAACCTAAGAAGAAATTGAAATAGGTACTTACCTCTCCATCACTTCTAAATTCTATCGAATCGAATAATTCCAATTCGTCGTCACACTCGTCGTCGTCACCTTCTAATATTCTTAATAATTCCTCAGTAGTCGTCATTATTGAAAATTGAAATGTGACTATTTTATCGACAATGCACAAATACCAACGAACAACATTAATGGAACTTTCCATTCGTTTGATCCGCTTGTGACGTAGGCAGTGGTCGTATTAATGTGACAGCCGCGCTAGACTAACTAGAGAAATATGTTGCAAGCATAGGAGTCAAGGGATGGGAACTAACGTCAAATGTTGGCAATAGACAAAGATCGTGAGGGATATTTTTCTTATGAATAATAAGGAAAAGAATTAATAACACAAGGCAATATGTTAAATTTAACTTTATTTGGTATGACACCGTTTATTTTATGCTGAATGATGCATTATACCTGATTATTTAACTGTTTGTTATTTCGTTTTTAAAATGCGCATTGCATTGTATCCCATCCCTATGGTCATATTTATGCGACGCGCGCGATAGACGCCGAAGAAAATTTCAAGCTGCCAATTACTTATTTTTGTTTAAGTTTTTTGAATGCTTAGAGTTATGACACATAATTTTAAGTAATTGTTGTAAATAATAGCTCTATTTAATAATAGTTTTAGTTGTACCACGCAATTAATAGGACGAAAATAGAACGAAAAAATCATGCATGTTCTCTGTCGCAGAAATACGACACGCGCGGTAGGGACACGGAAATATTTGTCGCATATATGCGACACGCGCGGTTAAAGGGTTAACTTACTCACTATTTTTATGGTAGGTAAATAGTTTATTAACATACCTAACATTAATGTCCATGCCCTTCATACAATAAGTACTATATTAACAGGAGATGATCAGGGATCACACAAGTCATAGACATAGCAAATATTACATAAAATAAATTTATTTTATTGGTTCAGGTGAAATTACTTGAAACTGTTTGCAATAGAAGCTACATCGTTAAAGCAAGCTTATTTCCTTCTTGTAAATCGTCTATAATCTCTAAACGTTACGCGGGCTAAACAGGGTTCATCCCGCTAATCGGATATCCGATTTACCGAAATCCAGTTACAGTAGGAATTTTCCGGAGTAGTAAATAATAAAGTACCGTTGTTTTCGGTATATTAATATCAGCTTGTTATTTACCCACTGCAGGGCAAAGGGACTTATAACACGAGGGTCTCATACAGGGACGGCATGACCATTGATCACCAGTCAATACGCTTGCTCAAGCCGGATGGACGATCGCCGATGTTAGTGATGTCCAACATAATTATGTAAACTTAGAAAGTACATTATGAATTAAAACAGGCACTTTGGTAGATGCCGAAGTCTTATAATCGAGATGCGATGTACAGACTTGATCCTAAGCGTCTGTTTTATGGCTGTGATGGTGTAATCAGTGAGCAGTGACGGACATAACATGTTTCCTTTGCGACATGTGGACCAATAGTTCAATAAGACAATTATGTATACTGTATTTCTTTCGTCGCATTATAATAAATAGCATCACCAAATTTTTGTACCCAACCACACCATTCCGTTTAATCACAAGTAGCTCCAATATCCAAGAGGTAGGTTATGTCTGAAATTCAGTTTTCATTCATGCAATGCTAATCAATTTTGTAAGTAACTATTCAAATTTCTAACCCAAATATAACTGAACTGGAAAATAACCAGCAATAAACAATGACGGATAGATAAAGTGGGTAAACCACGAAGTGACCTATCGACCCGCACCTAATTAAATGAAGCGCTTTCCAGCACCGCGGGGTATCTCTCTAATGAAATGTAATATCTTGCTCAGGACCCCTCCAATTAACGGCATGCACTCTACATCAGCGCACTGAGGACATCGCGACTTATTTTTAAAGTTTCGAAGCAATTAGGAACACTTGAAATATCGCTTTGTTCAGTCGCTCGTGTGTCATTGGATCGTTCTTCAGTATTGCAATATTTTTCAGCAAAGATAATACAGGATGTCTCAGAAAAAACTAACTTTTGTAGATGCATACATAATTAACAAATATAATTATATTTACACGTTAAATTACAAAATCAGAAACTGAAGACATGGGAAAATGACTTTATGAAAACAACATTATTCAAATGTCGTCCTTCGCGGCTGTGGCACTCTTCAAAGCGATCTCTAACATTCATGAAAACGCGCCTCAGAAGTTCATTAGGAATGTTGTTGATTTCTTGTCTAATGTTTTCCTTCAATTGAGATATGGTTGATGGATTGTTGTACACCCGAGTCTTCAAATAACCCCAGAGGAAAAATCCGAAGGTGTGAGGTCTGGGCGAGCGCGTTTTCATGAATGTTAGAGATCGCTTTGAAGAGTGCCAGAGCCGTGAAGGAAAACATTTGAATAATGTTATTTTCAAAAAGTAATTTTCCCATGTCTTCAGTTTCTGATTTTGTAATTTAACGTGTACATATAAATATGAGCATGATAAAAAAATGGAGCAGTGGTGGCCCAGTGGTATCGGCCCCGACTTACGAGTTGTAGATCGTGGGTTCGAACCCAGGCAGGCGCTTTACTTTGTGTAAATAATTCCATCACCACTGCTCTCAAAACGGTGAAGGAAAACATCGTGAGGAAACCGGCATGACCTAGAACCAAAAATTCGAAGACATGTGACATCTACCAACCCGCACTGGGCCTGCGTGGTAGATTCTAGCCCATTCCCTCTCAAAGAGAGGAGGCCTGTGTCCCAGCAGTGGGAACATTATAGGCTGATTATGATATAAATATATTTGTTAATTTTTTATGCACTACAAAAGTTAGTTTTTTCTGAGACACCTGTATAATTATTCCAAGTTTAAATAACATGGAAAAGGAGCGCATATTTAAATTATGTTATTTTCAATTCATTCAGGTCTTATAAAACAATGGTCTTAACAGTTATCGAACTTTCTCATCTCTCTATGCCCATGGGAGCTGAGCGTAGTCTCCAAAACAAAAACCATAAACAATAAAGGCGCAATAGCCTGCTTGCTGCACAATTGTTTTTTACTTCAATAATGGTTGTTCGTGTAAATAAAGAAACGTTTCGCAACGGACTGGTCATTGGTGTTTTAGTAATGGTACTTTTATTGCGAATTATACAAAGTGTGGTTTCGCAATGAGTCCCTGTGACTGTCGCACATCGTGTCGTGAAGGTCTACTGTCACGTCGTATTTATTATCCACTGCATTATACTCTCGCACCTTCGCTAGAAAAAGAGATCAGACAAAAAATCGAAAAATGACTTAAGTTTGCCAAAGTGCTAAAAAGCTCTTTTGACCATAGGAACAAAGACCCGTATCAATATCAGCTTAATGCCGCAAGAGGGCCACACTGCCTTTATCATATTGTTGCATTTCTTTGACTATCTTGGCACAACAAGATCTTTAAATGACTCCTGTAAAATCACTAAAAGTGCAGTCATGGCCTTGTTCTACCGAAGGTGCGCTCTATTCTTTTCCTAGCGATATCTACTTTTCAAAAGATATATCATCGACATGCTACTGTTTATTCATGGTAGTAATACAATACAGTTCTTATAGTGTCTGTATTTACAACTTTCTTTCTAATCTCTCACGCTTATCCTGATGGTTCCGGGTTAGGACCTTCCGGGTTTCAGGCCTCAATGTTCTTGTAGGTACGTCAAGCAAGAGCATGATGAATGCAAGCAATGCTATTCTCTTCTTAGACGTGACCCTGAATTCGGACGGTCTGGAGGTCGGAATGGCTTGGCCCCATTCCCCCTCACTCTGATAAGTGTGAGACCTTAACACAATATTTGTGAATATTGGGGATAAGAAATATCTAAATCCCCATATACCTTACAAAATAGACGCCGTTATACCTATAATAATTATAAAGAAAACATTTAATTACTTGGAGGAGTCCATGATTGAGTAGGCCCACTTATATTCCTGGTATTCCATGTTAGCTCCGACCTGCGCCATCTTCACTGTTTACCACTCAACTCCAAGCCAAGATGTGGTGGTAGCACTACAGTTTGATCACGTCGTGGGGCTCTAAAACAATACACAACACTTATGTACACTTTCAAAACATCTATAAAAATATTAATCAACTATAGGAAAGTAGAAGGAAAATGTATCGACAAATCTATCAATTGACTATAAATAAATAACTAAACACCACTACCTACCATCACAAAAAATAATAATGGAATGCCATTTTTTTATCCGTTTAAATAAAGTTTTTTTGTAAACTCTGTAATCACCGTGAGGCGCGGATCCCGATGCAATGATGTTTTAGACATGTTAGATTGACCAAGTCAGACCAAGGAAACCTAATGAACACCGATATTTGAACACTACATCAACACTGCAATTTATCTCATAACAAGGCAGTGGAACGTGATCTCCGTTGTATAATAATAACATGCTCAAATATTTGTGGGAGAATGCCGTATGTGAAGACGCGGAAGCTAACATCGACTTAAAATTAATAACTTAATATGGCAAGGAAACTTAAAATTGAACCGGCTAGACGAATCGGCATGATTGTTATGAATATTCATAACAAACGAAGTGCAGGTACATAAAGGTGCCTACAGATGTGCACGATTTTTAACCGACTTCCAACAAAGGAGGAGGTACTCAGTTCGTCGTATTTTTAAAATTTGTACTTATGTTTCCCCATTACTCTAAAACGGCTGGACCGATTAGAAAAAATCTTTTGTAGTTTCAAAGGGTATACTTTTTAGGTGGTCCCATTGTCATCAGGTCAGGTTCTAAAGACCCATCTTCAGAACCAGACCTGATGACAATGAATCCTGGAGAAATCGAGGGAACTATTCAAATATTATAGACACACCTATAGTGATTTGGGTATTTTTTATAGTAACTCGTGCATTTGTGCTTGGAAAGAACCATTTGGTGAAGTGGAACTGATGATGAAGACCACAGATGATGAAGCCACCAGAACTACTTAATAATAAGTATTTCACGGGTTGCGATTCGATTACTTTAATACAGCCATATTAAAGTAATCGAATCGCAACCCGTACTGAGAAATTTATGCTCGACACAATGCATAGTTATAGTGAAGTACCAGGCGAACTCCTCAACAATTAACGTCCCTGCATCCGGAAAGCAATATTATTTTGTAAATGTGATGAGCAGTTGACATTAGGCTGTTGTAAATTACAAACCGACTCACAAAAAAAAAGACATAAAATTAAAAAATTCAATTAAATTTTATTACATATCAAGTAGTGGTTTAAGAATTTGTGTGGGGTAGGTACAACAAAAAAGTGAAAAATAAAAACTTTATGACAAATAAAAACACAAACCAAAAAAACAAAATAAAATAAAAACTTTATTACAAAAAAAAACCAAAACCGAAAATACAAAACCAAAGACACCGACTTCCGAAATTAAAGTTATTTTTCACTTCGTAGTGTTTATTTGGAAGTCGGTAGTTTTGTTTTTTTTTTGTAAAAAAGTTTTTCAGGATCGTTAAGGCTCCTACAAACAGGCGCGACACGCGACGCGAATCGCAGGCGATACAAAGGCACCGCTCGTAGCGCGACGTGCGGCGCCTTTGTGTCGCGCTGTCGCGTCGCCCCTGTCTAAGAGAGCCTTTATCCTTCACCCGCACCGGCGATTTTTTTTCATCGCTCACCTTTTTTTTTAACTCACTGCTGCGCTAGCAGAGTCGAAAATCGAACACTGAGATTTTTTACGTGCTGTGACGCGCTCTGCTGGATTCATAGTGCTCGGCTCAGTACAGAAAGTTGATAACCCAGTGCGTGGTAAAAACTCGCCCGTGCCTAAAAAGGCTTATTACGCCTCAATATTTACGCTGTGTTTTGACGATCAATAGGATACGTCAGTCAGCTTCTTACAGATTTTCTTACAAAAATACGATGTCGATCGTCTATTAGTTTACACATTTACTCGAATTTATTTGTTCACACGTGACGATCGTCAAAATCGAACAAATCTGTCAACAACTTAACAGGAAATATTTGTCGAGATTTACACTTGAAACAAGGAAATGTTTTATGTGCAAATCGCTCACAGATTATTTTTAGGTAATATTTCAAATAGTTACGACTTGATGTACAAAATTAACACTTTATGTTATGCCTATAGATGATCGATATACTTACAGGATGTTTTGAAATGAGACGTGGGCGAAAACAAAAACAACCGACTTCCAAAAAAAACACTAAAAGACGTGAAAAATAACTTTTATTTCGGAAGTCGGTGTCTTTGTTTTGTATTTTCGTTTTTAGCCACCGACTTCCGAAATAAAAGTTATTTTTCACGTCTTTTAATGTTTTTTTTTTGAAGTCGGTTGTTTTTTTGTAAAAACGTATTTATTTTTCACTTTTTTGTTGCGGTACCTACCCCACACAAATTCGTATAGGTACCACTACTTGATATGTAAATAACAGTGACAGGAAATTATTAACACATCATCAATATAAACTAAGTGGAAAAAATATACAGTATTAAGGATAACTCAATAGCTACTGGTCAGACCTTGATCAAATTTAAATGGGACCACATGTGAAGCACCAGCTATCAAAACACACGTAAAAAAAACAAAAACATAGTCGAATTGAGAACCTCATCCTTTTTCTTAAGTCGGTTAAAAAAAAGTATTGTGAGCTCGATTTAGAGAAGTTTGAGAAGAATTAAAAACTATTAGGTACGTACACTATATTTCTCTTTATCAGATATTAATTTAAAGGAAGCAATTAAAACAATAATAAAATACTAAAAAATAGTTAGGTACTTAGATAGTTTAGTAATGAAACAGCCAAACCATCAACCAGACAGTAATTTGTTAACACAGGAACAAAACAATTACACTTAGGTACTATAACTTTCGTGATTTTACTGTTATCGTGTTATAAACGAGAAATTATAGAATGGTTCAATAAATTAATTTTATATTTTCGTTGTTACTTACATACAAACTACTTATTTCAACTTTAAACCAAAGCTGATTACTGGAAGCTGCCTTCAGTTCAAAACGAATCGGGAAAACCCTTTATAAAAACGTGAGTAAATAAATAAACCAAATACTTTTAAACTTAGATAGCACTTTCATGCTTATAGAAGGTTAACTCTATAACCCTTCCTTTACCACGTCGAAGTCGGATAAAAAGATTCGTGTTAATTAAGTTAATTAAATAGAGCGTGTTTAAAAGTTTACTTACATGTTTTATGAGTTATTGAGTTTACATTGCATAGGGTTGGAAGCAGCAAATAGAAATGATTAAGGATATCAAAAGGGCAATGCCCTGCACTACCGTAGCAGTGTGGAGTTGCTTCACCTATTTTAATTAAACTTGTAGTTTGATATTTGAAGTTCTATCTTCTATCTAAGCCCTTTATTTTTAAAAGAGTAATCGTGGAGTTTCTTGCCGGCTCTTCTCCATAAGTAAAAACCAATTGGAACCGTGCACCTAGCTTCTTACGTTTCTGAGGTGCCCATTTTGGTTTATGTGAAATAAAATATTTTGATTTGATCAAATTTTACTGTATGTATTATGTGGAGTCATCACCACTGAAGTTTTAGCTACTTTTGGTCTAAAGAACATCTTATGTTTGCTGGTAAGTAAGTGGTGTGTACTAAATGTAGACAAATCTAGAATCCTGAAGAACTGGATGACCAAATATTTTTTATGAGGCAAAAGTTGGCAAAATTTCTTGGATCCTTGTTACCAGACCTCATTCATCTATGCAGCTAGTCAGATCGAGGAAAGCACCTTACATGACATAAAAAATCTATACAGAAAGGGATATCTAGGCCATCCGCGTGCTTCAATGGGCACTGACAGACGCAAGCGACGTGCCCTCTTCCGTATACTTCAACGGTTGCGCGTGCGCTCATAGATGAGCCCAACACTTTATTTTTATTTTTAGAAATAAAAGGAGAAAAGTATTTTAACATAATAACATGTTATTGTCCACATGCTGCATGCCAGCTGATTTGTGGAACAATAAAATACACTAGGGGCTCTGTGAGCTGTATCAGCTGTACGCCTCGCGAGTCTGTCTTTGCAAATCATTAGTCATATTCCGAAAGCTGATGAAATTCCTTGTGATTTGATGTGACACAGGAATTTTGCATTTTTTTTTTCCACCCCTCGCATCCCCGACCCCTTGAAGTCGATGCGTCTTAATTTAATAAGCGTACCTAACAAAAAATATTTGTGTAACTTTTGAAAGTTTTTCGAAATTACTGAAATATGTCTTTTTTACGTTTTCAACCCCATACCACCGCCATTTTGAAAAATTTCGAAAAACTGTGTCGATAAAGAAAAATCCGTAAAATTATCGCGCGAGTGAAGCGTCTCCGTTTCAGCTTGGACAAAAATGCTTTCGTTTCTCCGGATGACCGGCTGTTCTCCTCTACCTACAGGTCGCATTTCTCAAACGATTCTTGCGAAATTCTGGGAGCAGATTCGATAATTACATAGTTTTTTTTTTGTCGATTTTGTTTTTCGAAATTTTTCAAAATGTAGTTTGTATGGGGGTTGAAAACGTAACAAAAAACAGTTTTCAGCCATTTCGCGCTCTTTGCGCGCGCTTTTTCTTTTAAGGTGAACATTTATCCAGTAAAGACAAACTCGCGAGGTCTACAGCTCACAGACCCACTAGTTTATATTTGATAATCATGTTGGTATTACAAACATTAAGAACTCACATTACTACACACTTAATGATTATGGTTTTAAAACCGCTGTAGATACTTTTTTTTTTAAATTATATCTGTCAATTGGCTAGGATAGTGGATAAATTAGGAATGATATTATACAGGTTGAGTATTTTGAGGGGGATATCCTCAAAATACTCAACCTGTATAATATCATTCCTAATTTTTATTTACTTTCAATATTACAATTAGTGTGCCCGAGTTTACGAATCGGTGGGTTGTATAATGATACCATTTAATTACTTTTGGTTGTTTCCTTGTATTTTTAACTATAAGGTAATTGGGTATTAAATTGTTTATTCTGTAGAAGGCCCAAAATTTATACATTGCCAATTCTAGCAATATTTGGTAACAACTCCAAATTTCTTGCACTGTAAGCAATTATATAGGAGGATGTTATGCATTTGGTGAAGGTTTTATTTCATATATGTACACCTGTTTCTCCATGATTATTAGGAAAATTTTGGTGTTTTTTTTTTTATTATTTGGTAGGATAAGTTTGCGGGATGGTCCCATGTATATGATATATTTTATATGATTAGTGTGGGGTAGGATACCACAAATAAAATGTGAAAAATAAAAATCTTTTTTACAAAAAGCAACAACTTCCAAAACAAATACTACAAAGTAGTGTATTTTTTTTTTTTATGTTATGATGATAATGATATGTTCAACTGACATTTTATGGGGTACTGCTATTCACGCAAGCAAAGGACATTTCATTCTTACAATATAAATTTATGCTGTACTCACCAGGCTACTACAATTTTACAACCTGTTAATTTTTGTGTTATCAATTTAATATGATTATTTATAAATAAATACTATAAAAATTAAATAAAGTAAGTAGAACATTAAGCATAAGAACATTGTTACTAACAAACTTATGGACCAAGTCTGAATTAAATAAATATTATTATTATTAAATATTTATGATATAATCTCTGTAAGCAATGCATTTAATTAATACAAATTAATAATAGTATTTAATAAACACAAGTCAGTTAATTAATTAACCTCTAACTACATGAAAACAATAGATACAGGTGTTCAATGAAATGAAATGGGCTAGATATTTGGTAACAATCTTGCTAGCATAATACAAGAGACCTGTAGTGTACCAAAAAGCTACTTGCAGAATAAGGATAGCAAATAATATGTAGGTCATTTTTAATGACAATAACACTTAGGACTATCTTGAAGTTTATGACCAACTACAATAATTTAAAAATAACTAAATGTCAGTAACATACCATCATTTTAATTATCTACTAACCGACCAGAACAGTTTCTTTCAAAATTGAAGAATTTAATAAAAAAAGAGCGAGCTCGAAATAAGTAGAGCACGAAAATAATGTACACAATAAAGTGAAAGGGTACCAAAATGAAATGCCTCATTGTATTGCAAGTATATCTGCAAATTAAAATGAGCACAACGAGGTAGCTAATATATTTGAACACTGATATTGTTTCGCGTATTAGCATCTTATTACAATTATCGGGAAGCTCTAAAATACAAATATCTACTCAAGCCTAGCAATAAGATACGAAAATTACTCACCAATCTTGGAGAATGCTCCAAAAAAAGAAATAACTGTCAGCCCCGGGATCTCATACTTAAAAGTTAAATGTATCTTTATCGACAATTAACTTACATTAGGAATTAATTGATTTTCACACAATTTATTTACGACAATACGACACCCCTACGCTCGATCGACAGCCATTCTGGCCATAGACTAAAGAGATTAAGAGAGTAATATAGAGTGTAGAGAGGTAGAGAGTGACAATAGTCTATGTAATAGAGTTGATTTAGTTTATTTTATTGTTCTTTTCGATAACTAAGTTTCGATGGGAAAACGTTCTAACCAGTACCGTAATTATCGTAAGGGCACACGGGGTCCGTGCGCAGGGCCCCTGACCCCACGGGGACCCATACAACGCTTGAAATAATTTATCGTCAAGCTTTCTAAATTGAAATATTAATCGTAGGTCAGATTTTGAAATGTTTTCTTTTCTTTTAAATGCTAAAAAAATGCAACTAAGTTGCAGAATTTTAACATGAAGATATTAATGTTTATGAGCGTAAATCAGTATGTTTTCATTTAGCCGGACTTAAAAAACAGCAAAGGAATCAGCTGATTCGAGTAGGTTCTTATTTTAACAATACATAATTTTAAAAAAAACGCGGAAAATGTATGGATGTATGGCTTGTATGGAGACTCCCTTTAATTTTTAACTTTATTTTATTGTTTGTTGTTCTAGCGGCAATAGAAATAAATACTCTGTGAAAATTTCAACTGTCTTAATATTACGGTTCATGAGATACAGCCCCCTGATAGACAGATGGATGGACGGACAGCAGAGGCTTAGTAATAGAGTTCCGTTGGCACCCTTTGGATATGGAACTCTAAAAATGAATTAGAAACGTCAATATATGTGCATAGAACGTGATATCCTTAAAAATATAGGAAGATTTTGCGGAACAGAAATTCAAAAGGAAATATTATCGTAACAAATTGAAACCGGCAGCATTTTATTTAATAGCATATCTCCCTCGGTTCTATTCTTCAAACAGTTAATCATAACATAAGGGTTTTTTTGTTATTCTCTTTTTATACTTTCCAAAAGGGGCCCAAATGCTTGCATGCCCATAGGCTCCGACCTGCCCTAAGACGGCCTTGGTTCTAACGGATATAATAATACAGCAAGCTTATTTGGCCCGGTATCTTTTTTATTCTCTGATAGTAATTAAATTATTTTATTTTACAAGCTGTTGTCCACGACTTTGCCTTCGATGATTTTGTATTTTTCTATACACATATCCTTTAGAAATATACATACAGGATTAGTAGCCTATATCCTTCTATCTGTCTTTTATTACGATCGCTTCAGTGGTTTAGGTATGAAAGGTAACAGACATGTACCATACTTTCGCATTAATTTTAATTTGTTTTTAAAAACGCCAAAACTTGTTACTTTCACAGCCAATTCAAATGGCTACGTCCGCACAGATTTTATCATCGCTAGCGAAGCAATAAATCGGTTGTCAAAATCTGGGTGTGAACTTGTTTTTGAAATCACCTTGAGTCTCGGAGACTGAAGTCGTTGTGTGTGCACCTAGCATAATAAAAATAGAATCTCCAATGTAATTTTTTTGTCCATGCTTAACATAACCTCTCGTCGTTGTCAAGTGTCAAATGTCAGATTTTTATTTGTAACATTACAATCTGAGTGTTTCCAATTCCCTGTAATAATCATCTAATACTGTTATTCACCTTTTTTAAACATGAAACTGTCCCTTGTGCTTTTTCGCCGTAATCGCTTACCAAATGGACATTTGTTTAGAGGAAAAGATCGGCTAGTACAAAAAGTAGAACCGAAACATTTACGGAAAATTCAACACGAATTCGCTATCGAAGAACAAAATATGTTATATTTACGGTATCCGTATCTCACAGAGGTATGTTTTCGTGCGAGAGTTCGTCCGCGCGGATGTTGTACTTTCCCCTGCGGACTTCAACACCCCCTCCACCCCCTTTAAAGGGTAGTTTTGAAATAGTAATCATCATGATCTATAGTATTTACCGAGATAGTATTTGTGCCAAATTTCAAGTTTGTAAATCAAAGAAATGCAATTTTTCATACAAATTCTTTTACCGCTCTTCACCCCTACGGGTTGGTTTTTGTAAAATCGCATAATAGGTTTCCATTATTCGCCTTTTTGATTATTCATGTAAACTCTCAAGTTAATACAAGCAAGCAGGAATATCCTCTCCTAAAACCTTGATTACCGCTTTCACCCAGTTAAGGGTTGTATTTGGCGAAAACCCCAAAAAAACATAACTAAAAAGTTGTCTTTTTGGGTTATTCTAAATTCAACCATTCAACCAACTTAAAGTTTTTATCCCAAGTAATATGATTTTTTATTTTCCCAGTGTCTGTTAAGTTAATTAATTCTACAGATTAATTAACTACATGCAATACATATTTTCAGGCTGAAAGTTCCGGTCATACTAAAGCGCTTGGAAAACCAGAAATGCAGAAACAAAAAATATTGGACAAACCAAGAAGAATTTTCAAACAAGATGTTACACTTTATGAGAGACTACAACATTTACGTGTCAAAGAATCCTGGGATTAATAGTTATTATAAATATTGGAGCATGATGTAATTTAGTGTAAATCTAAATAGGTTATTTTTATGTAGTAGTAATTCCAAATAAAACACAATATAAACTCGAAAGTAATATATTATTTGTCTTAAGTAATATTGGCTGTACCAGAAATCTAAATCTTTTTATTGCACTCACCTTTTTACAATTGAAAACAAACAGGCACACAGCACAAAATTTAACGAAAGCCAAAATGAGCTTGGCGGCAGAGTTTTCAGAGGACTGAATAATACACCTTATTTATGTGGACATAAAATGGCTCCCTGGGTGTTTGTGTTAGCTAGTTTGAACTTTGAATCTGTAAAGATAAGGTTTATTATTCATGTTATAAAAAAAATCCTTTGCTGCTCTCTTGGTCTGCTATACTGTGCCATATCACCAGTGACAATCCTTCTAAATACATAGTCATCCTGCTCTATATAATTGTGCAGTAGGTCACGATGGAATACCAGCCTCAGTTATTAAGTCTGCCAGACATGTACTTGTTCCAGCAATTACGCATATCTGTAATTAATGTATCTTGAAAGGTATTTTCCCCAACACTTTTAAGAAGGCATTAGTCACACCAATATGTAAGGGTGGGGATGGTGTCCGTGTCGCCAACTATAGGCCTATATCTATACTTACCACACTGTCCAAAATTATGGAGAAGGTTTTGAAAAAAATTGCCAAGCTATCTTGAATCCAACAACGTAATTGCGCCAAACCAATACGGTTTTAGGAGAGGCGTATCAACAGAGGATGCTGTTCTTGAACTGACAAGCCAAATTATTAAGAATCATGAGTCTAGGACTAAAACTATAGGAATATTTCTTGATTTAGCCAAGGCTTTCGACACGGTCTCTACTCCCATCCTTTTACGTGGTTTGGAAAGCTTGGGAATAAGAGATATCGCTCTAAACCTCTTCCGTGACTATCTCACAAACCGTAACCAACGAGTTAAAGTAGACAACTACATCAGCGACGATGTGAATCTAACCTTCGGCGTACCACAGGGTAGCGTGCTTGGTCCCACCCTTTTTCTTCTATTTGTAAACAGATTGTGACGTAGAAAGATAGTGTTCTATCACTCTTCTAAAAACTGCAACAGTTCGGCAGTCTATAATGACAGGCGGCAGTGAATTCCACAACCGCACTGCACTGCTTCCACAGTGAAGAAGTAGGTAGCAGTAGAAGTGGGTGGAGTGGGGAGGGCACTTATGGAGGTTTCTAAGATACGACATACGTAGCGTAGTATCTCTGTATTTATCCGTTGCGTAGCGTGTTCTAGGTTAATAATAGGCATATTACGTTAACCTCTATAAACTTACACATGAGTCCGCGGCGCAGGTGAGCTCACACATTCATGACGGCTTCTTAGTCCGAACCGTGACCGGCTAGCTCTGGAAGCGGGGCGGGCGGCAGCTACACACCTTATCTGTAGGAGCGTCGAGTCGCTGTTCGTCTGTCGCTGGGCCTCCCCCAAGTATCTGGGGGTTCTCACCTGGCGGGGCAGCCCGAGGTGTCGTGAAAAAAGGGGCGCGGCTACAGACACAATTATAGCAATCACTCATATGGGCATGCGCACTCTCATTCCACTGCCAGTGTAGGCAAGTATGATAAGGGGCCCATATTTACGGGCCACCGTATCACATCTGCGTCAGGGGTGCAAAGCCCTGGTTCCGCTCGCCACGTCCCCTTACGGGGGCGAAGCGACATCTAACAAGTCTCCATGTAATCTGTGGATGCGACCTGCAAGGCACATCTAAAGGACAGGCTTAGGAAAAACGCTCCTGCAGATAGGATGTAGTTTTAGGATTGTGAAAGAGTTTAAATAGGAGACACACAAAATATCCGAGAATTTCTGCGAATTCGAATGGGGAGCTCCTTGAGTATCTTGCGAAAGTTGGAAACATGAACCAAATGAATACAGATATTTTCCAAATGCTCAAGTTTATTTAACAGCTCCTCGGTGGCATCCAAATAACAGGCATCGGCGTATAATCTATGTATATTAGGTGGACTGAATGACAGTTTGAGCAAGAGAGATTTTGGTGTTCAAGGGCACGATTCTAGTGAACCTGAAAGGTTGTTAATAGTAAGGGTACCTATAAATAAACAAATTTGAAATTATACGGTAGTATATTATTATATAGTAGTAGTTCAGAGATTATCCCCGATATACAAACTTACCTCTTTATAATATTACTAGCTTTTGCCCGCAGTGAGGTCGGAAATTATCCCACGGGAACGTACTACCTATATAAACTATGTGTGCCAAATTTCATCCAAATCCATTCAGTAGTTTTTGCGTGATAGAGTAACAAACATCCATCCATCCTCACAAACTTTCACATTTATAATACTAGCTTTTGACCGCGGCTTCGCCCGCGTGGATGTCGGAAATCATCCCACGGGAACGTACTACCGAAATAAGTGACTTACGTGTTAATCCAGGTTATAAACCACCTGTGTTCCAAATTCCATCCAATTCATGGGACTTAAACATACGAACTAGCGAAATGTGGGTGTACTTTATGTACACCTCTGCCCAACCCTTCGGGTAAATAAGGCGTCATGTTATGTTTATGTAATAACCATTATCTCGCTTCGCGTCATTCAGATATCTTTTTATTCTTGTATTTAATATTGTTAAAAATTAATACAAAAAATTCAATTTTTTTTTTTTTATTAATCAAATATGTACATACATCTAAAGAGGCAACAATTTATAATATCACATCAATAAGTAGGATTTTATCAAGCAGAGTAGAAGGTTTACAATAATGACAAAAGGTAGGAAGAAGGAAAGCCAGTTATCATTACAAGTTTTAGATCTGGTTGTTAATCACAATGTACAATCTAGGGTCTGGAGGATGTGAACACACTGGATGAAAGTTGTTTTTCTTCTCATTCTCAAGTAAATAGAAAGAAAGAAACAAAAATTGTTTATTGAATAAACAACACTATAACGATTTGGACCTTTTACTGAACCCTAGGTTCACTGCTTGAATACTCAATATCCACAAATGGTCAGTGTACATCTGGCGGTGCGCAGCGCAGTGCGTTTTCTCTGACAAATAAAGATCAATCTTGCACTAGTTGAAAATAAAACTTCATTTCTCCGAGAGCATCAACGCAGAAAAAGCGACTTTATTTTTAGAGACGCAATGTTGATATTGGTTAGGCAGGGAAAACCGCGCATTACTGCGCTTGGCCAGCACCCTAATTACGCATCACAATTAAAATCTGAGGGTTTTGAAGAAAATTTCTATGCTATTGCTGGTAAAAGTGGCTGAACTGTCAAAATGAAAGACATTGCGATCGACTGCCATTTTTTCTTTTTTTAAGACGTTGCCCCACACTAGGTATTTCTCCTGTATTGTGGGTGCGTTTACAAACATTTAAACTCACATACACAAACAGCCAGACCCGGAACAACTATTTGTAGGTCATACAAAAATTTGTTCCGTGCGGGAATCGAACCCGCGACACGCAGCGCAGCAGTCAATCGCTTAACCACAGCGCCAACCATGCCGTCGACACACATTGTATGTGTGTTACGCACTTACTCCACTGGTCTGTGCAGGCCCTAATTGGTATAAATGTGGCTTCCTTACTTCTTCCCTTAAAATAATTATTTAACATACGGAACAACATTTACAGCAAATTAAATACTAACTAAAGAGCACATCATTGTACATTTTATTGTGACACACACATCCATCAATAATATAATTTTGCAAGTGGTATCTATGGATTTTGATGTGTTTATTATTTGTGCTTTGCACGATAGTGGGTGATACACGCGTGTTTGTACCTTATAAACATAAGTATATAATTATGACCCTTCTTCAGACTGACCACTACGGGCGATTTTGACAAACGAGGTTTTAATAAATTCGTAAGGATCCCGGGAGTGTCATACTAACATAACATAACAAAATGACTTTATAAGTCCAATATTTTACATAAACATAAATGAACGTCGATCAAAAGTAATGGACCTTTATTAATAAATTAACTATAAGTTAGAACGATTATTTTCAAATGATTAAATAAAAATGAGTTGGTTGTCGGTGGCGTAAGGTATACAATTACCTTGTTACATTACGACACTTTTCTTTAGGCAATTTTGACCCTGTTGGATTCTTTTTTTAAATAAATTAAACTACGATGTAATACTTCAGTTGGCAACTAAATCTACAGCAGTAATAACTGTGAAGTTACATTTAACAATATCAATCGAAAATATCAACTGAGTAGGTATATCTTAAAATTGCACCATGATAAACTGATAAGTACACACCTACGTTAGTACCTAGTTTGTAATTTCTTTAACTGTGGATTTATTTGAAAGGTACAGGTTTTTTTTCATCTTTTGTACTTTTTTTATACATTTAAAACATTTTTAAATATAAATAAGCTTACAAAAATAATTATTGTAACTTATTAAATTACAAATTAGCTTTAAACAAATGCTTACACTCAGGTGTATTCGATATCAATATTTACCACGCACTATACATATATACATAAATAAAATACATTTTTCCTAAGAAAAATGCGAACATCTAAATACACATTGGACAAAGAAATCTACATTTAGACACAAATGCAGTATTATTCATAAGGGCCGCGATTTATTTCAGCATCATGAAATATAATAATCTCGTATCACAAATACTATAGAAATTCTTGAATAGATATACATTAGTGAAAAAAGTAATGAAGTCTCGAATTATGGGCATTTAAAATGATACTGTGGTGCACTACTTTTAAATACTATTTCCCAAGTTCTGATTTGAACAAATTTAAAATATTATTGTCATGTGTTGGACCTTGAAAAATACAATAAAAGCACGTCTTGAGGAGCGTGTAGTCTACTGACACAAATTTATAGTTTAAATAATATCTTCATGTAGAATTAGATAAATAGAGCTTCAAGCTTTATAAATATAATGTGATAAGTACACTGACATCCTTCGAAAAAGAGGAGCTCTCGGTCTAGTTTATAGACAACAGAAATAATGATTAGTTTATATTAATTTTGGTCCACGCAAAAGGATCTTCTTTGAGGTCCTTCTTGTGTAATGTTTTGCCTTGTTGCATGAACTCCGCGAATTGAGCAACAACTGGATCTCTCATACACGAAGCTACCGCAATCACTTTATCCGACTCATCAAAGAAGAATATGGCAAACTTCAGGCCTTCTACATCTCCTTCTACTTGAGTACTTGCAGATTTACCGCATCCAGCGTAGCGGATAGACTTGCCGAACAGCATGGTCCAGAAGAACGGAACTGTCTTCAAAGGAGTTTCTTTCTTGACTATATTTAATGCAGCAACTCGACCATGGTATTGAGCTAAACCAATATGTCCTATGCTCATATGTTTATTACCATGGGCGAAAACTGGTGCCAAGGCGATATCGCCGCCTGCGTATACATTTTTTATATTGGTTTCAAGCTTATCATCCACATTGACCGCACCATTTCCCTCCATTGATATTCCACTGTCCTGTAAGAAACCTGTGTTGAACGTTGTTCCCACGCCCATTATCAGCATGTCAGCAGGAAGTGTGGTCCCATTGGACAACTCTACCGATTTGATGACTCCGTTCTCGCCGTTACATTTGACTATTGTAGTTTCAAACTGAAACTTGACGCCCTTATCTTCAAATAACTTTTGTAAGCTACGGCCAATTTCATTTCCGAATATTGAGCCAAGTGGTGATGTGTCCTTGCCAACAACAGTCATTGACTTAGCTTTATCAGTACAGGACGACGCGCTTTCTAAGCCAATAAAACTCAAACCTAATACTACAACGTCCTTGTCTTTGTTAGATCCTAGTGTGTTCAGGATGTTCACGGAATCATCAAAGTCTCGGACCGTGAAAATGTTTTGTAGACCGATGCCTGGAACATCTGGCACACGTGGACTGGAGCCAGTAGCGATGTATAATGCATTGTAACGTAGCTTGTTTCCATTACTTAAGTGTACAATTTTCTCTTCGGTATCTACTTTAGTGGCATCGACACCTTTTAATACTTCGATGTTAGCGTCTTCATAATACTGTTGAGACCTTGCTTGTAGTTTTTCGATGTCGGTGACCGTTCCTATCTTGGAGACCTTAACTCTGTCGTAGGGTAGGTAGTTTTCCCTGGCGACCATGGTGATGCGTCCCTTGAAACCCTCGCTGCGCAGGGTCTCGGCGCAGGTGGCGCCGGACGGGCCGCCGCCCACGACTACGGCCACTGAGCTGTCGCACTGGGACGCCATGCCCATCTCTTTGATGCGTTTCTTCGACTTTAAGTCGCTGCGTTTAGCTCTTACCTGAAATTTAAAAAGGCAAAAAATAAGACGAAGTTTATTTCATTTTAAGTTGCCTCATCCAACAATGACGATTACACAGACACTATCTGAATAAAAAATGCCTAGAAAAACTGAATTTCCCACGGTTAAACCTGGCGTGGCTCAACAGACTGGCGTGCATCAAATATACAAATGATTCCATTGATAATGCATATAAACTCTCGGCGGTACGTTACTAAACTAAGCATTTAGTAAAACGCCGTTATTTTGACATTACAAATAGACACTTCAAGTGCTTGTTACGGTCGCGAATCATGTTTTGTTCAACATACAACCTGCCACTGACCTGCAAATTGCAAATAACGTAAGAAAATTTGAATTTAGCGGGCTACCATGGCGCTTCCCCCTTAGAGGAAGTAGGAATAGGAAGTATCAATAAAAACGAATAAATAAGTATTCTTGGGACTATCAAAACATATTTCATAATTTTCCTACTTTAATTAATTAGGGGTAAGTTAATACCTAAAAAGGGCAGTAAACTATTTAATTTACGTGTCTGGTGCTAAGTGATTGGTGTTTGCTCAGGGGAATGACATTGAGTCACCATCTGGTAAGTTATAACATGAATATAACGTAATGTAAAGAACCAGCGGCTACGATTGTGAACCAATTGTACAGAGTTGGTCAAGGCGAGTCAAGGTCAGCTACTTCTTAGATCACGCTTGTTATGTTGCATACCTACCTTACGATAAGTCAGTTTGCGTAGGCGCACCTGAGTTAAAATATGGGCGTTTTTCACTCGAAATGTATTAAGTACCTATCCCATGAGTAAAACCATTAGTGACAATAAATATTCTGAAGAATACCAGAACAGTGGCCGCTATGTACTTACTACAGTGTATTGAGTAACCAAAATCTCTCTACCGGCTATACTGCACACTAAACAGTGCCCAAGTTCTTCTTATTTTTTTCGAGTCGATGGTCAATTATTAAATGAGTTGGGCTTGGCCCCAGTAGGTGGCCACGCCAATCGCGGCATTAGTAGTGCTCAAGTTATATGAAATAAAATACATATTGACTTCTGTGAATAAAATTCTTCCTCGACGCTAATAGTTTGAAAAGTAAATTGTTTCCCACGCATTTATCGAGTTAAAATTAGCATGGGTACTCAGATAGAGATTTTTGCCAAGTCCAAGATATTTTGTTTTTCTTTATGCAGAACTAGGCACGTATCCAAACTTTTGGTTCGGGGGGGGGACAAACATTGAGACAACCATGTGAACTCTACGAGCCTGTGCAGAACCAGCAAACATGACGGTGTATTGCCAATTCAATAAAAAAAACTATCGAATGGTAGATAAGGTCTTACTCATTTTTTTACGACTACCTATATAAATCAGGTAGGTAATTGTATTCTATCTAATACGACGTTCGCCTCTCATAAAAATGTGGTTTCTTATCAGCTATGTAACTGTATAAACATTGACATTAAGGTGTTTTAGCCACATCTGTAGGGTAGGCTATAGGTACGGAGGACGGTCCGATAAAATCTGCCTTACGTTTGCCATAACAAAATAAATGAGGTAAGCGCATTACTCACTACACTCGTTAGTCACAAATTCACAATGACGCTATGTTTGCAAGACAGATTACTTTTGGATAAAGCAACCTTGTGTACAATGAGGATATTAACAGACAGACAAGTTGGAGTTTTGGCGCAGACTAATTAATATAAATATATTGCAATGCCTCAAGGCTAAGACGGAACTTCCTAATTTTTCATGGTTGAACTAGTTTTGTAGGTAAACGAAATCACTGACGCTGAACGCACAGACGATACTGATAACTGATAAGCACTAACTTAGCCAGACACGCTGACAATTAATTACGTAAAAACCTGTCACGTGCGAATTGGGCTCGTCCGCTTAGGTATCTTTACAATTTATCTACAATTCAATAGTGTTACTGGCCCAAAGTTATGTAATACAAATGCAGTACATAAACAATGTAAATAATGTGACTGCAAGTCACAAGTCCGAACGGACAAATTATTCATAATTGAGACGTCAAAATCAAGAGTAGTTTTCAATAGTATTTTCCTTGAATAGAATTTTCCGTGTTGGAGTGGAGTTTGCTCATTTTCCTTTATACCAGTATCTTTTTAAAAACGGTGAGATAGTCAACTTTGACATACATTACAGAGGCGAAGACAAAATAGGGATCCCTGTCCGTATTTTAGGAGATCATTAAAAAATGGAACGAGTGGGACCTTTCTTCAAAACAGAATTTAAGTAAAATACACGGTGGACGCGCAAACTGTAACCATGAATTCAGAAAGCACATGATTCTAGACCCCCTAGCGTAGAAATTTTACGTCGAGAATCAAAAAAAAAAATGCTGTTCCATAGAAAAGTGCAATACCTACGCGGTCAAAATATATGGAACAGCATTTTTTTTTAGATAACCCTAGTATTGTTTAAACGCATGGAAAGGTTCAGAATAATGTACCTACTAACTCCATGGTAACAGGTTGCACATCGATATCCCTGCCACCCTGTTTAACCAACTATTATAAGTGCTACCTATGTGAGTGAAACAGTTTCAGAGGTCCGGTATATACACCTACTTACCACACTATGTATTTCGTATTGTGGTAATTGCTTTGAATGAAACATTGCCTTTCTAAATTTCTGTCTCTCTCTCAGTTATTGTTCATTGTCTAATAGTTTCAGAGAAAATCGACCTCGAGTTCAATTTACTTAACCAATATAGGTACTATTTGACTGTATTTTTTATTTGATTTTTCGAGACCTAAAAAAAATTAAGCCACAGTAAAAAAATGGCTTAATATCTCTAAAAATGGGGAACTTATAAGTCGATATTACACAGAGACAGCAATTTTAGCATCTGACGTCACACCACAGGAACGCCATTGTAACTTCGTGCCATTCTGTAGGTCCTGTACAATGATCGTTTATTTATAAAAAATTGGGTCTGTGATAAAAACGCATAGATTTAATACAAGGTGTAATGTTTTAGGGTTTAATAAAAAAATATAATTAGGTATATACGATATGGGATTATTGTGACGTAGACGAAGAAGGTTAATTATCGTTAATGGTTGCAATGTAGGTAAGTACCTATACAATGGTATTTTTCTTATCAGATTTAAATAATTTTTATCTTTTTAGTTCTTTTTATTAACAAGTAGGTAGGTAAGTAATAAAAGCTTGTTTTTAAAAAGCCTCCTATTCTTTAAAAAAAAATTAGTAACTTCTTTAAAATTTGTATTAATTCATGTATATTTTTGATAGCACTCAAATACTCTATTATGTATGGCACGGAACACTAAAACGCCCTAATAGAATCTTATCCTTGGTGAAATCGGTTTAAACTAAACTCTTTTGAAAGACTGTCAACGGAACTGCCGAAGCAGACAGAATGCGTTTTTAAAAGTAAATAGACTGGGAGATTCTCTTTCATAGTGATCTGATACCTCCTAGAGTAAATATGTTCCTTGTCTGATACCGTCGCGCGTCCGGCGTCGTCGTCGGTAGCGCCGCGGCCGGTCAGTAAGAAGAATTAAAAATGTACGTCGGTGGGCAGTTATTTGGCCATAAGTTTACTGTTATGTAGCACAGGCCACTGGCTGGCTATGTAGTGCAAATCAGACGTGATTCTGATTACTTATCAGCGATAAAAATCCTTTTATTAGATTAAAATTATCACAAAATATGTCGAATCATACGCATGCACCTTATTATTATTAGTATGCCCGTCAAGTGAAAAAACCTAGGTACGTCTGACGTTCCGATTCAAGGAAATTAATAAGAATTTTTATCAGAGTTGATCGTTGCCGTCATAAATAATCCGCTTTTACACTTCAGATAAAGACAATTATTAAGATAAACTATTTAAAAAAAATGACATTCTACATTTCTAGGTAAGTAACTAGCTTCTGCCCACGACTTTGGCCGGCGTGGATGTCGGAAATTATCCCATGGGACATGGGACCAGGATAAATAGTATCATAAAATCCAAATCCATTCAAACATTAAAGCGTGAAAGGTAACAGACAGACATAATAATCCCAAATAATCTTTTTAAATCTATTCAACAGGTTTTCATTAGGATTCAAAATGTCTAACTTAAAAACTTTTTTACCAAAAAAAAAACAACCGACTTCCAAAGAAGACACTAAAAAGTGAAAAATAACTTTAATTTCAGAAGTCGGTGTCTTTGGTTTTATATTTTCGTTTTTTGCCACCGACTTCCGAAATTAAAGTTATTTTTCAATTTTTAGTTGTGGTTCCCCTAACCCCACACAAATTCCTATACCACTACTTGATATGTAAATAACAATGACAGAAAATTATTAAAACACCATCAATATTATACTACTAGCTTTTGCCCGCGGCTTCGCCCGCGGTCAGATCGGAAATTATCCCACGGGAACGTACTACCGCGATAAAAAGTATCTTATGTCCAGGCTATAAACTATCTGTGTTCCAATTCCAAATTCCATGCAGTAGTTTTTGCCTGATAGAGTAACAAACATCCATCCTCACAAACTGTCACATTTATAATATTAGTAGGAAGTCGAAAAATACGTATTATTAAGGATAGGTAACTCAAAAACTACTGGTGAGATCTTAATCATATTTATTTGGGACCACTTAAGAAGCACCAGCTATCAAATAAATAATTAATTTTAATATTAATTATCATCATTAATTTTAATATTAATTATCATCATTAATTTGAAATACTTTAACGTCACCATTGACGACGTATTACGTACATTTATTAGCTAAGTTATTTTGTAACTTCAAATTGTAATAAATTGTGGGTGGACCGATTTTAATGAAATAAATATTAAAGAAAGAAAGAAAATAAATAATAATTAATACTTCAAGATACGGGTTCTGACTATATTACCAATTCCTTAAATCTCATAAAAAGACGTACCTACACAATTTTTTTAATAAACTTGTGACATTTAAAAATAAACCCCCATTTTACCCCCTTGGATGATTTTACAAAAACGTTGAAACAAATATTTTTTATTTCTTACCAAAAGCATAAATTTAAAGTTTAATATCCCGAAATGTCTAATTTCTCATACAAACTTTCATCCCCTATATCACTCCCCTTGAGGATTATTTTTGACACAAAAAGTTGCCCAGAATGTTTTTTTTGTTTTTTGTTTACCTAGTATGCGGTCTATCTCCTTGCAAAATTATATCGAAATCCGTTCCATGGTTTAGGCGTGAAAGGTAACATACCGACAGAGTTACTTTCGAATTTATAATATTAGTATGGATTCGATTTCATAATATAATTATACCTATTTGCTTTATTTAATCGATTAGCAGCCTAAGCGCTAATTAATTACCCAAGCAATTGATATCAAGAGATAAGCCCTTAGTAGGCAAGAAGCTGAAATATGAACGAGTACGACCGTCAGCAAAAAAACTTTGCGCTTCCGTGTCAGAAAAGACGATGATCTACTCGAAAAAGGGACAGACACGACAGCAACGATGCATTTCACAAACACTGACACATTTCGTGTTAACACCGAGTGTCCCAGAATTTTATTTTTAGAGCAGTTTTCTGTCATCAATTCGAAGGTCCATATCTTGTTTGGTGTGCGTGTTGATATGGGACGAAGACATTACCTAAGTGCGTTTGCGTACTGCATCCAAATCAGATATAGATACCTAATCCTAACAGTAATGCACAAATGCTGTAGATACTCTCGTCTGTCGAGCGGGTCGAATGACAGTTTTTAGTCAGCATAGTAGTGCGTTTGCGCACTGCATCCAAATCAGATATAGATACCTAATCCTAACAGTAATGCACAAATGCTGTAGATACTGTCGTCTGTCGAGCGGGTCGAATGACAGTTGTTAGTCAGCATAGTAGTGCGTTTGCGCACTGCATCCAAATCAGATATAGATACCTAATCCTAACAGTAATGCACAAATGCTGTAGATACTCTCGTCTGTCGAGCGGGTCGAATGACAGTTTTTAGTCAGCATAGTAGTGCGTTTGCGCACTGCATTCAAATCAAATATAGATACCTAATCCTAACAGTAATGCACAAATGCTGTAGCAACTCGCGTCTGTCGGACAGGTCGAATGACAGTTTTTAGTCAGCATAATCATTAGCGATGCGTCTCTAGAATTTCCATGCATGCGGTGCGGGATGCGGATTTTAGGAAGAATGCTTTTAGCATCACATATTCACAACAGTTATGAAATCAAAGCGCTGCTTGTTTTTAGTCAGCATAGTAGTGCGTTTGCGCACTGCATCCAAATCAGATATAGATACCTAATCCTAACAGTAATGCACAAATGCTGTAGATACTCTCGTCTGTCGAGCGGGTCGAATGACAGTTTTTAGTCAGCATAGTAGTGCGTTTGCGCACTGCATCCAAATCAGATATAGATACCTAATCCTAACAGTAATGCACAAATGCTGTAGATACTCTCGTCTGTCGAGCGGGTCGAATGACAGTTTTTAGTCAGCATAGTAGTGCGTTTGCGCACTGCATCCAAATCAGATATAGATACCTAATCCTAACAGTAATGCACAAATGCTGTAGATACTCTCGTCTGTCGAGCGGGTCGAATGACAGTTTTTAGTCAGCATAGTAGTGCGTTTGCGCACTGCGTCCAAATCAGATATAGATACCTAATCCTAACAGTAATGCACAAATGCTGTAGATACTCTCGTCTGTCGAGCGGGTCGAATGACAGTTTTTAGTCAGCATAGTAGTGCGTTTGCGCACTGCATCCAAATCAGATATAGATACCTAATCCTAACAGTAATGCACAAATGCTGTAGATACTCTCGTCTGTCGAGCGGGTCGAATGACAGTTTTTAGTCAGCATAATCATTAGCGATGCGTCTCTAGAATTTCCATGCATGCGGTGCGGGATGCGGATTTTAGGAAGAATGCTTTTAGCATCACATATTCACAACAGTTATGAAATCAAAGCGCTGCTTGTCTATCTGCTGAAAGTCACCAGTCTTAACTGCGAATCTAAAACTATTTATTTGAAGCATAAACTTGAAAACTAGCCCATAGTGCGCAATGGATGGCCTTGTGATAACGTTGAACTTTGAATGCTGGTATTTGGAAAGCAAGATCTCGGGTGGCAAATGAAAGACATTGTTGAATTTTATATATACAATGACATGGGTATTTACTTGTAAAGTATTATGTTATTTTAATTATAGTGAATGTGAGGACTATGTGGGTCATTGCTTTTTTTTTTTCAGTTAATTTTAATCACGATCTGGCAGTTTGAGTAATTTATGCGGCCTACCCAAATGTCCTTTCTTTGGTATTGTTTGTCGAATCGTTGAGTTCCTTAAGTCCTGACTTCCTGAGTTGATTTGCACGATTACTGACAAATGCGTGCACTGACTGGACAGGTCCACTCAATCTGTGTGGTTCTTTCCTCAAAAGGCCATTTCAGATACCAATCTACATGATCTTCACATGATCTGACCAATATTATGTCTGGACTTTAAAAGAGACTGTGACCTCTGAGTTTGTTTTGGCCTTTCTTCTCAGAGTAGTCAGATAGGAAACGCCGACCTCATCTAGTTTAAAAAATATGATTGACGTGTAAACGTGTTTGTACAAACCTACTTACAGAAATAAAATCATATAAGATTTATCATTAAAATATCACTAAAGCTAGAGCCCTAAGTAGTTAGAATAACGTCTCAGAAAGTGTTTGGAGACGTCGGTCGTCACTCGTCGGCCAAAGCTCAGAGGCAAATACTAACATGAGGAAAAGTAGTCACGACGGGTAAGAAGAACAGTCGAAGGCGTGACGTCGGGTTTTGGACAGAAAACACAAAATTCACAACACGAATAATTCTTGTCGCCCGATGTATCAGCATTCAGCAAAGCATAACATCCTAGCCCGAGGTTACATGAATGACATCATCTCTCGTTTTATTGCAAATATTTTAATATATTCTCACTTGGAACTTAGGAAGAACTAGGACAGCGAATACAGCTATGCTATTCTATTATAGACTGGAAAACATATTATGTAGATTCCGAGATTGCGATGCAAGAGTGTTGCGTATGTTGTGATTAGTAAAGTGAAGAAAAAATATTTGCCTTCTATTTACAGTTATTTGTTAGTTAAGCAGGAAAGGCAGCTTACATGAAGTTGTGAAAGATAAACTCATCAATTCATCAGTCACGGACTCGAGGAAGTTAACAAGTAGGTACGTTAGTCATGGAGCGTAGTCTTTTTTGATGAGGCGCTAAACTATGTACAGTTTTTAGGCCTTAATAGTATATTGTTAGTTAGTGCGACAAATTAGGAAAGACTACGCCGTACCTACCTACCTACCTGCCTACTTACCCTACCTAGCTGACCGGTCAGACGTTGTCCCTGTTAAAAAAATCCTTTTGGATTTCCTATTTTTTTTTCTTTTAAACCACCCTTGTAAAGATGTGAATAAACAAAAAAATATATTCATATCGGTCATGCCGTTTATGAGTTTTAGCGAGACTAACGAACAGCAATTCATTTTTAGGGTTCCGTAGCCAAATGTTAAAAAACGGAACCCTTATGGATTCGTCAAGTCTGTCTGTCCGTCCGTATGTCACAGCCACTTTTTTCCGAAACTGTAAGAACTATACTGTTGAAACTTGGTAAGTAGATGTATTCTGTGAACCGCTTTAACATTTATACACAAAAATAGAAAAAAAAAACAATAAATTTTGGGGGTTCCCCATACTTAGAACTGAAACTCATTTTTTTTTTTTCATCAAACCCACACCTGTGGGGCATCTATGGATAGGCCTTCAAAACTGATATTGAGGATTCTAATATCATTTTTTTTCTAAACTGAACAGTTTGCGCGGGAGACACTTCCAAAGTGGTAAAATGTGCCCCCCCCCTTTAACTTCTAAAATAAGAGAATGATAAAACTAACAAAAAAATATGATGTACATTACCATGTAAACTTCCACCGAAAATTGGTTTGAACGAGATCTAGTAAGTAGTTTTTTTTTATACGTCATAAATCGTAAATCGCAATTTACCTTTTATTCAATCAACTCAATAGATAATGGTACGGAACCCTTCGTGCGCGAGTCCGACTCGCACTTGGCCGGTTTTTTATTTTAAGTAACTTCATTGTCAAATCCGCCGCTTAGTTTAAATAACCTAGGCAAGGCAGACAGAGTAGTGGCTAAAGACAGACGCTTCATCATTATCATCATTGGCAGCCTTGTCCCACTCACTGCCATGCTTCAAGACAGAGGTTCATAACCGTATAAAACATACTTAATAATTGAGCTAATTCAGGCACAAGCGCTTGTCGCTGGCGCCACGACCGCTTTCAGGGTCAGGCTGTAGAGAACTAAATGCCAGCACCTACTTAGTGAGCAATTGCATGTAAAACCGTCACGTTTTGACATTTTTATCAACGTTTTTATTGTTAGAAGATTGGTGCTTGCTTTCGAGAGCAGCGACATTAGCGTTGAAAATTGCGAAAGATACATTTTGTTTTTTTCGAAACTTTGTATCTTTCCTATAAATACATGTCATTTTCGAAAACACGTTCGTCTGAAAAATACAATCATACATGTATATATAATACTTGTTAAATACTGTGTATTTTTCATATTTAGAAATCAAAGGGAATCTTGCGGGAAGTTTCTGTATTATAATGAAAAATACATTTGCATTTGACATGTATTTTACATATAATTTTCAACCCTAATCGATATACGCATGATAATAATTACAAGTTTACCTAAAGTGCAACTCTAAAAAATCTTTCCTATTGTCAGCGATTCAGTCGATACTCGATAGATATCAGTGCATTAGAGATCAATATTGACAACGATCAAGTATCCAAGCTTACTCAGCCAGATTGTTTGATAAAATTACCTATCTTCTATCTTGGACCAATCTCTATGTTTGACACACAATAGTAGACCGTCCCATAATTACCTATGTGAGAAGCACATCATTACTTCAATACTAAAATTTTATAAAAAAATGCAGTCAACAGTCATGTTTTTCGACAACTATCAGGAACCGCAAACCGAAAATGAGGTAGGTGAACCTGAAGTTTTTGCATTGTTCTTTTGAAGAGACAGGGGGCCGTGCGCATTCTTTTACACACTTCACCTTGTTCAATATAGTGTCAATATTTTGTAATAGGTACCTATGTACTACTGAAATGTTTCGTTTTATCGTGGATTTTACAGGAAGACCGCAGAAGGCAATCAACAGTAGGTAAAAGAAAGTAAATATTTGTCTTCAGTTTGTCATGTCATTTAGGCACGGCGACATATCAAGTTATAATTTTCCAGTAAAAAGCTGACTTCTCATTGTACGAAAAGCCTATACAATGCGAGGTCGGCTAAAACTGGAAATGCATAGTTTGATATTAATTATGTCGTCGTGTGTACGACGCTAAGTATTGATCACGCGGCCCCATTGGACGACCTCTATTTCACTCCGCTCGGGCGTTGCAACCTCCACCCAACTTTGGACGACCGCGACATCTGTTTAGTTCTATTTATTTATATTACTTCACAGTCTTTATGCTATGCAAGCTGTTCTCAAGAAACACATTGTAAGGGAAAATACGCTGGGATTCCTTCTGTATCCTGGTTTTGTTTGCAAGTGAGTTCATAAGCTCAAATCCCGTTCCGTTCGACTCAGGGACCTGTTGCATAGAAGCCGACCTCGAAACGACTTCAAAATCTTAAAATAATAATATATGTCCATGACCCATGTGGCTCCATGGTAAAGTAGTTGTCATACATATTTCTTACCTTAACGTCTCCCTTTTCCGTGACTGTAACTTGGTAGCAAGGTAACGAATCGAAGCCAGGAAAATCTTCAATGTCTCCAGTTTTGATGTTGAAGCAGGCTCCGTGCCAAGGACAGCGGACTCTGCCATCTCCCAACGCACCGGATACGAGCGGAGCACCATAATGAGTGCATGTAGTGCCTACTGCACTGAATTCGCCCTTTTGTTTCACAAGCAATACTTTGCCTTCTTCTCCAATATCAAAAACCTTCATTTCATTGTCTTTGAGGTCATCTTCCCTGCAGACAACTGCTTCGACATAGTTATTGCTTGACTCCATCCGCGATATTGTTCCACCTGATAAGAGACAAAAACATATATTTTTTTAGGAAAATAGAGATCTTGACTAGCCTCAACAATTCGGCCATTGGTCGCCACAAGCAGCGGTCATTTAAATTTCTAGTCAGGGTCATGGAAATGTTTCATACCATACATTTTAGATATTCTCGCCCGATGTCGTAGCGACGCTAAACAAAACATTTATAATTACATGGTAAGTTTTTAGACTTGAGGTCCGAGTTACCAGCTTATTAAAGCGGCCAAATGCGTAAAAAAAGGAGCAAATTCTCATCATGTCTCTCAATAATAAGGAATTTAATAACTCTTATTTCGAATTGACTAGTCACGGCGCATGTCGCGTGCCGGACGATATTATGGGGTATAGGAAATATTTGCCACGGCCGAGGTAATTGAAGAACACCGTTGAGTTTCCATCTGTAAGAGTCTGCTGACACACAATTATGCCCAGCCCAGGGCGGACGACGTCCAAGAGAAGTCTCCTCTTGCCGAAATAGAGGAAAATTACTCTACAAGAAAACGAATAATTTGCGAAAGCAACGGTAATGTTATTTTAGAGAATAGCTAGCAATGCCAAAACAGATTCTACTAGAAAAATAAACGTGTCAGTTAGTAACAAGATCTGATACATCTCAGATCAGCGGGGTAATTGCCTAAAACACTATCAGTAGGAATGGCTTTCATTTTAACAGTACAACATTCATTGCGTTACTTACGTTGTTGAGCACACTTTGTCGAACATAATTTATATGAAGCAATGGATTAGCAATAGGCTTCAAAATGATTTAGATTGTGATTGATAGTGTGTCATGCAATTAGGGTGCAGGTTTCTAGTTGACTTATTTCGGGACATGACGGCAGATCATGTCGGTCTTTGGTCAGATCACCATCAAGCGGTAGTCCGCCCGGTGATTGCAAGTAGTCATTAGCAAGTGTCGCTTGCAACATAATTGCCTCATGATTTGCTTGATCTTAATTGACTGATTTATTGTCTAAGGGGACTTAAACACACGGCAGTTTTTACGCATCATCAACGCGCGAGTCGAATTCGCAGTCGATGCGCGTTACATGGAACGCGCGTATTATAAACGCCGTGTGTATTTGCCCTAAGAAATCACAAATATAGGTACATATATAAAATAAAAAAGTTTGGAGGGATTCAGAAAATGAGCTAAGTAGGTACAAGCTGAAACCAACTGTTGAACTAAACAAACTAGTTGTATTTTACCGAAATATACTACTTACTATAAAGAATTATAGTTACTTTATGCTAGTAAATAAATCATACAGTTTATTCGCTAAATTGATTTGTAGCACCCGTAAGCACGAAGATAAACGGATCAGTAAAAAAATACCAAATACTAAAATATTACTAAGATTTGTTTTAATACAATAAGAAGTTTTATTGTAAGAAAGTTTTAAGATTTTTGAAATTACTGATCAATCAACAATAGCCACTGCACAAGATTTATAATTTATTCCGTAAATCGTAGAAAGCATCAAGGAGGAGAACAAGGGCCATGCTAGGTTTTTTAAACTGAGATTTTAGAAATACATCTACTTTTGTAACACGCAACTTTTTAACATATTTTTTTTTGGATTAAATGTTACTTACTGTTTCCGGGACCAGTTGGACACTGTCCGCTGTTAGGGGAATAAGATCTTGAATATGAGCTGCCCATTGTGCTGGACAAAGATGAGCCTAGAACAAAATTAACAGTTTGGTTTTAAAATACTTTTTGATAGTGACACAGCTATTTCATAACAGGATGGAAAGAAACTTCTCTACTCATTAAACATAAATTCTTATTAAAACCAAAACCACACACCCTTTAATAATGAAAACAATTATTATCCTTTCAAATTAAACCGTGAAAGGTTTTACCTTGGACAAAACGTCTAACAGCCTTGTTGACCAAAACGTAACTTTGACGTAGAACCATTGTTTTTAATTTATTCGATCTTTTCAATGGAATTACACATTGAATGATTTCATTCGTTCCAAAGCAATGTTGCCAATACTAACAAAATAGAGTCGTCACGTCAACACTCATTGATATCCGAATCATTTAGCATTATAACAGAAACTGTATCCGAAACAGTTAGCGTAGCGCTAGCGTAAGTTTTGCCCCATCATAAGAAAATCTGTTAGTTTCGTGTGGCTTGACGTGCTGGCGTAGATGGTTTCGCGTCTTCACGTTCGCGCTTCGCACCGTTTCCCTATCGGTGTCGGTTTTTTGTCCAAAGGGCTCGCACTTGGTTCACGGTGCGCGAACGCGAACGCATCTACACTACAACTAGAGTAAATATGTTCCTTGATCTACACTTGCAGCTCTTCGCAGTAGCGCACGACACAGAGCATGTGGCGCACGAGACGTACCTAGTCGGAAGTGTTCCCGCATATACTTTTAATTAAACTTTTTGAAAAAATGTGTGCAACTTCGTTCGTCATCCACCATCTTCTTATTCTCCATCTCGTTTTTATTTCTTTGTTCTTTTTAATATAAAGATAATTGTAGTACGCTACAGTACAGCACATAGCGTCGGAGCAGCAGGTACCGCCACATCTTCGTCCATTTCCACGAAGATCGCGAACGAAACTGCAAAACTTTGAGAGTGTGGAGGGACACGTTTTCACGCGAACTTCGCGGCGCGAACCGCGGCTTGAATTCACAGCAAGATTCGCGCGCGAGTGTAAGTCCGACATTATACTTTTGACAAGAGACCAATCAAGATCTTTTCGATTTATTATCTGTGCAATATGAATGAACGAATTTAAATTGATATGTTGGATCGACGACAGACGTGGCTAGCAGGGAAATTATATTATGTTTTTCTAATTTAAATTGTGTTACTAAGAAAAAAATGTCGGATGCCATCGTAGCCAAGGGTCAGCCCATACCCGGAGATCCTGAAAAAAAGGGTTGGCTATTCAAGTGGACAAATTATTTGAAGGGTTATCAGCGAAGATGGTTCGTGTTGTCGAATGGACTGTTGTCGTACTACAGGTAATTTACTATTAGATTCTTGCTTGTACCTTCTAGCTATCTGATTTATGAATAGCCAAGAAGGTGAGAGGATCATTTTACAGTCTAAATCACCTAAGTTTAACCTACCGACAGGTTAATTTTATTTTTTCTAATGATATGACGCAGTGTTTTTGCAGTATTTATAATTGGTTTTCTTGCGCCAGAGGAGTTATTCAATAAAACCATATAAACAATTCATTCAAATAATATAAAAAGTTCATATGGCACCTCAATATAGTTAAAAATGTAAGAATTCTTTACATACACACATTTGTACTTTATTTTAAGTATGTTGACAGTGACAGTAGATAATTTGTAGTAACACATAGTTTTGGTTCCAGTGAGAGCACTTTGTAGATACACAATAAGCTCTAGGATATATTGATATTGATGAGAGATAAGTTAAAGAGATACCTATTGTTATGACACAATAGATAATTGATATTTTTATGGAACTATTTCCAATGCTGGTACATGTTAATAATACATTCCAATTAAATTTGTACTGGAAAACTACTTAAATGTAGAATAAGTTGGTCATACCTACAGGTAATTTGATGTTTGGGGCCAGTTTCCCCTGTAGACCTTTGACAAGCTTATAGGTATTTCCTACAATAAAAGTACAAGAAACAACATTATTTATTTTCCTTACATCCATTCTACTCTGTTATTATTCTGTTATTTTTCAAGGTGAGCAAGTTTTTTACTGCTCACTATATTAATATCATCAGCACTGTGTAAGATGTTTCCTGAAGCTGTGTACTTAACATGTTTATTAGTTCTAATTAGACACATTTCACATGGTTCTTTTATATAATACAGACTCAAAGGAATATTACATGTACTACTTTCAATACTAGAAAAGTGCAATATCAGTACTTTACAAGATTTTCAACGGCATACAAATTAATACTTCTAATTAATGTGTGTTCATATATGAACTTGCACATTCCATTAATTACTAGTAAAAAGGTCGTAGAATATAAATAAACTAGCTTTTGCCCGCGGCTTCGCCCGCATGGATGTTGGAAATTATCCTACGGGAACATACTTCCGGGATAAAAAGTATCCTACGTGTTAATCCAGTTTATAAACTGTCTGTGTTCCAAATCCATTCAATAGTTTTTGCATGAAAGAGTAAAAAACACCCATCCATCCATCCATCCATCCATCCATTCATGCATCCATCCAAACTCACAAACTAGCACATTTATAATATTAGTAGGGTAATTAACATGAGGTAATCTGATCACCAGCGTGATAAAACACAGTGATTATTTACATTCTTGGTAAAATTGGAACATTAAAATGTAAGTTACAAGCGTTTTTTTTAAATATAGCTTTACCTATTTCTAGGTGAGGTCGATTAAATTAAACTTATTTCTTTTATATCAAATTCTCAGGAGCCTTAGCGGATGAATTTCTGAATACCAAGATATAATTTAACTTTAACTTATAAATAGGATCTGCCCGGTGTCCATATGAACAACGTACTCAATATTACAACATGATTACTCTGCGCGACCGTCGACTGGTGCAAGATCTCATGTTCTTTTTCAAATTGGTTAACAATAGATTGGACTGCAATAAATTAACTGAACAAATTGGACTAAAAGTCCCCTATAATTTACCCAGATATCCCATTACCCATTTATTCTCCAATAAAGCATCCAAAACAAATATTGGAGTAAACTCACCTCTCAATAGGCTCTGCCGAGAAATGAATTCTTATATTAAATCCAACCCTTGATGTTGACATATTTCATGATTCCGTGAATATCTTTAAAGCCCAAGTTTTAAGTTTTAGGGTCCCAAAGCACCCAACCCACATAATCTAAGATTAATTGTGTTAGTATGTAAGTGTTTCTTGCAACCTCTGTAGCTTTTCTTATGTAATTTGATATTTCTGTTTTTATGGTTTGTTATTGCTTAAATTGTATAATTTTTTAATTACTTTTTGTTTTTACCCTAGATTATCACTGTATTTGAGATTGTTGGTTCACCTGTTATTGGCAACTGTATAAGCCCATGGCTGTTACCCACTGTTATGTGATATTTTATATACAGAAGCTGTTGGTGTACCTTTTTTTAAATAAATAAAATAAATAATAAATAGGATTCATAGTACCAACTTCCACATTTGTAAAAAAAAATACGAAATTCCATACACTGCACAAAATATGAGGTAATAATTTGTAATTTGAATTATTTCAGAAATCAAGCAGAGATGGCTCACACCTGTCGGGGCACTATTTCTCTGCTAGGTGCCCTCATCCACACCGCAGACTCCTGCACCTTCGTTATCAGTAACGGAGGCACGCAGACCTTCCACATCAGAGCTCACGATGAAGTGGAACGACAAAGTTGGGTCACTGCTTTAGAGCTGGCCAAGGCGAAAGCAATGTAAGGGTTCTTTTCAGCTTAATGTTGTGCTTGCACATGCTCAACTTTAGGCAATTTTTATACAATATTGGAATTGCTGTAATTTGTTTGGTGATGCCTAGACGTCATGTTGACCACATTGCTAATTACGCACTTAATGATTCCGCTACACGGCGCGAAGCATGCGTCGCCTCACTACGCATGCAATTATCACTGCATTTAGGTGAGGACTAATGAATACTAAATAAAGTTTAGGTTCATTTTCTCTATAACTATAGGGCCTTACAAGGCAAGGCATGTCCAGAACTATTTAAATTGTTGCGATCCAGTAACATAATGTTCAGTCCAAAAACCCCCTTCTTACTAGTCGCTAGCAGAGGCTGTACCCCGCAAATGGTCTGTCTGGACGCGACTTGTCAGTGTCAGCTGCCCAAAATTGTGCCTAATCAATAACACAATCATAATTATAATCACTTGTTGCATATCACTAGGCGGGCACCAAATATCGTCATTGGCCACCAGTTTGATATGAGTATAGAATGGGCAACCAACTCAATTACAAATTGTTTGTTTGAATTCTTTGCATGCCTTAAGCGCAATACACACAAAAGCCGCCGACCCGCGTCGGCAACTTTTTGTCGGCGGCTTCACTCATTGCAAGTCGGAAATCTTTGTCGGCGGCTGGAGATGAGATGATGAAAAATACTAGCACTTCACTACAGCTCAAGTGTCGCCGGGCAACTGACTAACTGAGCGCTTGCGTACCGTGCGTACGCAAGCCGCACATGCCGCCAACGTGTCGGCCCAACACGCTCGAGCGCATGTTGCCGACATGATTATTTTCATATAGGTCGCCGGGTTGTGTCGGCTGGTGTGTGTTGCGCTTTAGAGCCAGTAATATGCTGCATTGCCGAATATCTAATGTTACCACAACCTATGTACATACAGTCCCCAGCAGATCATGTTACTACAAACTGTCAGATTTAATCATTCGATTTTGAACTTAACCTTCAACATTTTAAGGTTTAAAATCGTTTGGAGAAATTTGACAGTTTCGTATAGCTTGACCTGCTGGCGACTGTACCTATTATCTACAAAAATTATGAATTTAATTATCACCCTATGAATGAATGTGTTGATTTATCACCTAATCTGCTCATTAGCACCAAAATATTGTGAAATCACAAAACTTATTTCTCATCAGTCGAGCACAAGAATCAGATGATGATGAGGACCAGCTATCGACAGGCGTCGTAGTAGCGGGGGGTGGTGAGGCGGAAGGAGAGGACGCGGGCGGGATAGCTAGAGAACTCGCAGCTAGGTTCCATGACCTGCGAACTTGTTCTGAACTTGTGGCGAGGCACGGTGCTGCTCTACAGAGGTCTCTTGTTGACTTGGAGATCCCACCGACGGATACTACGAAACAAGTCTCAGAGAGGGCGACGCTCTTTAGGATATCATGCAATGCTATGATGAATGTAAGTGTGCTTCAGCTTAGTAACATCGTCTATACAAATTGCGCGTTGATACACACCGCCTTAAGCTAATATAACATCCATAAGGTCGACGTCGCATCGATGCCCTGCTCAAAGCAGAATATTTTCTTCTTTCATCGATCGATAGACAATATTTTAGCCCGACGTCGGATTGATCACAGTGCAAATAGTTCGGTTTGGTGTATAGCACATAATGATCGACGTTGAAAGGTCTCTAATCAACGATGACCAATACTAGCAAAATAGTGAGACGTCGATCGTGTGGGTCCTGGGACCCGTTGATCTATTATAGAAATTCAGCGTGAGTTTATTTTGTTTATAAACTCATAATAAATAAAATTTATTTAATAAATTTTATTTATTATCGAGGTCATTGTCAAATTAACTTGTAATAAAGCAAATACTGAACATGATTACATCAAATACAGTAAGTTTTACTACTTCTATATTTATTATAAAATAGCATGTTGAAAACGATAAAGATTTCATGGTGCACCAACAAGGCGTAAGTCGCTACTCCGACTAAACCTGTTGCTTATTCATTTGAAGGGGATTTAGTGTTCAACAGTATAATTAATTGGCCTCTCTGGACTTCTAGATTAATAACACCTAGACTAACTATGCAATTCCTTGCCCATTCTTCTCCATACGAAACTAACTTTTAGAAGGGGCAATTAGATTTAATTGCTCATTTTTCTTGTAATTTTTGACATTCAAAAGTGCCTTTTAATTTTTTTGGTCTAATTGGTCTAATATACGACTTGAATTTCACTGGGAAATATAAGTACAAATACCCCTTATCATCAGGCCTGCTCAGAGTTCATGAGCGCAGCTGCAGCGTCGAGTGCGCGCATGAGTCGCGCGCTTCAACATGAACGTGACCAAAAGATGAGACTGCAGGAGGTGGTGGAACAACTCGCGCGGCAACACGACAATTTGGAGAAGACTGTCACCGCGCGCAGTACCGCACAGCCTGGTCAGTGTTTATTTTTATATGACTTCTCGCATGTCGACCTTGGAGGTTGTTGGCTACTTAACCGAACTTTTTGGTGATTGTTTTATAGCTAATGGCTTATTATTAAATAAGTAGCGGAGTCCTACATAAGCGTGAAAAAAGGAGACTATAGTAGATACAACGAGTGGAGCAACTCGTTACTCACACGGCATTATGACAATCTGGAGAAAAACGTCTGCTCGCATTGACGCAGAGCCTAGTCTTCCGTAATAGACGTCTGATATACTAAGTTGTGCGCTCTAGCATGAGCGTAAACAGTAGATGCCTTGCCATTGCATCTCAAGGAACAGGAGTTGGTTGCAAAAACTTTGCTGTCTACTATTCTGCAGTAGCTTCAAGAAAATTCTGACTAGCACTGACTTAATCAGGTTTTATTGGTCATGGATTATTTCAGTAGTAATAGCATTGCTTTATTTTAGGTTGGGACTTGGGAGTAACAGGTAAGATGAAGTTTGATATAGAAGCGGGCTTTTTATTTCTCCACCAACCTAAAACGCCTGCCCAAATTCTTCTGCTTGTAACTATTTAGTTTTGGATAAAGGTCTTCTTATGGTGGACACGTTCCAGATCGATGAATACCGCCATCTCATTAGCGGCATAACCAAACGATTTTATTAACAACTAGTTGCGTCCCGCGGTTTCAACTGCATAAGTCTCGATCTCGTGGGAATGTCGTGATAAAAAGTATTCTATGTCCTAATCCAGGTCATGATCTACGCATGTGGCAAATTTCATCAAAATCTGTTCAGCCGTTTTAGCGTGAAAGCGTAACAAACAAACATACAAAAAAAAAAAAACTCTTTAAATATTAAGTTAAGACGAATACGGCAGGCGCTGTCATAGTGTGTTACTACGAGCATTTTACTGTATAACTAGCTTTTGCCCGCGGCTTCGCTCGCGTTAATTTAGACTGACCATCAATTCGGGATAAAATTCAATCATGATTAGAAAGCCATGTGGCGCCATCTATTATCATAAGAACGTTATATTTGTTTTCCTCGGGAACAGTACTTTTTTTTGGACAAAAAGGTACCCTATGTCCGTTTCTGTAAACCTGACAATGTATGTGCAAAATTTCGGGATGATCGGTTCAGTGGTTTAGGCATGAAAAGGTAACAAACAAACAAACTTACTTTTGCATTTATAATATTAGTTAGGATTTCATGTAATATGGGAGAGTACTGTAGAGGCTGTCTACATGTGTCAACCTTATGTTGACTGGCTCGATATATATTTACGTTGGTTTGCCTCGAACAGTCAAGCTAGTTTAAAAATAAGATATAGGAAAAGTGATGGTTTAATTGGTAGACAGGCAGAGCTAGGGCCTGCCGTTGTATAATTCCTTGATAAAATATATTTACATTCTAAAGAATACTACGTATCTTAAACTCTACGTCCCCCTTGTTATTATTAGATATACGTAGGACTCCCACAGTACCTACTCCCATCCTGTTAATTATTCTACTGGCACGCCTTTTCCTTGTTTGCTACTCTGAAAACAATCTTTACTCCACAAGGCCCTGACCCCTGCTTGATATGAGCTTGCAATAGTAAGGCATTTTCACAAAAATGTGTAGGTCTTAAAAAAGTAATGATATATTTTCAACTTAATTTTTTGTATGATATTTTGTTTTTATACAATGCTTGTTTTTATACAAACTATATATTTTACGAATCTCGGCTTTATATCTATAATTTATTAATAAGCACTGAAAAATAAAAGGAAATTTAGGGTAGTTCAAGAAAATGTGTTACTTGTATAAAATTTGATCATAAATTAAACAACGAATACAATCAAATTTTCTTTAATACACAAATTAAAAACAGTTTGTGTTAAATAAATCACGCTGAAAAAATACGATATCTTAAAATGGCACCAAGAAAAACGCACTCAATTACAATTTTGTTACCAGTGGTGACAAACTACACACAAATTTTATTTTTGAGGCTATGATACCAAGTTGCTTTCAATATGACTATAATATTTATATTGTGGTTATAATTTGCTATATAATTAACATCGTAATAAGTTATTAATGCTTTAATATAAAAAAATAAAAAGGATTTCAATTTGAAAATTAGTGGGACAGTAACAAAATTGTGCCATTTATGTAAACACACACAGACACACAGATGTCTGTATGTTCATCGTATACTAAAAACTACTCTATTGGTGTAAATAAAAATTAAACTCTTCATTTTTAAAACGAACACAATTAGATTTTTATTAGGTTAGGTATCATGTACAAGACACTGAAAATAAAACTTTTTTATAAATAATGAAATAAAACACTATTTTAATCATAAAATTGGCGTATCTACTTACCTATCAATACTGCATATTAAGAAATAAAACGATAAATCTAAAATACATAAATACTTGCTCATTTTTTATCTCTTTGTATCGTACAAAAAGCATTACCTACTTTTGTCAAATTTGGTATAAACAGCATCATGTGAGAAATCTTCTTTACAGTCAGTTTTGTTACTTTGTATGTCAGGCCTGTATGTTACCACACAAAACTGACGTAACGTTACCTCACCTTTGCGGATTATATATATTTTAAAACAAGTATGATAATAACTATTTAAAAATGATGCAAGATGTTGAACGATTCAGAAACAACCAGAATAATATTATTTATATATATATCACCTTATATAAGGGATTTATCTCGGTGGATTTTGAAATGAACTACACACGGACTTTTATTACACGATCAATCCTTAATCTAGTGGTACTTAGAGAAATACAAAAGATGGCGTCCGTCGCACGATCTGGCGACGGAAAGCGAGCAAAGTATCTTTGTAGCGGCGAGTACTGCGTGAACTAACTTTGACGCGGCGACGCGGACGCAACACAACGCTACACACTCCCCCTCTAGTTCGAACATAGTGCCCTCGCGTTCGGGATAGCAATCAAATCTACGCGGCAGACCGCGTCTTCGCTTCTCTCTAACCGGAGCCTCGACATCACCGATGAATGGAGTCAAATCAGAGACGTCCTACGTGCTCACCTCTAGTAACTCCCTCCACTAGGTAAGTAGTAGGGCTTACTACTTCGCGGATACGATAAGGGCCATCCCTTCGGGGTATAAATTTCGCAGACTGTCCGGGGCCGACATCATTCATCCCCTGCGTTTTCAATAAAACGAGATCACCTACCTTGTATTGGGAGACTTAAGGCTCATCAGCCAACGTAGCGGCTGATGGTCGGACTTAACCACTACTTCCGAGCCTTCCACGTAACCTCTGAACTTTGTGACCGCCCAGACGACGGCAAGAGCTTCGCGCTCGGTGGTGGTGTAATTGCGCTCGGCTGGCGAGAGTAGGCGACTGGCGTACTCTATGGGCCTTTCGTCGGGGCCCTCCCCCTGCATCAAAACTGCGCCGAGACAGTAGCCACTGCTATCTGTCCGGAGGGAGAAACTCGTCACCTTGGCGAAGAATGGGAGCAGTGACCAGGAGCTCTTTGATGCGGTGGAAAGCAGCCTGCTGCTCATCATGCTATCTCCAACTGCTGTTATTCTTGAGTAGTTCAGTCAAAGGCCTGGCTATTGTGGCGTAGTTCGGTACAAACCGTTGAAACCAACTGGATGTGGCCAGAAAACCTTTGAGCTGCCTCTCGCTCTTCGGTGTAGGCATGTCAGCAACAGCTGAGGTTTTCTCTGGGTCTACTTGTAGACCTCCAGGAACAATTATGTGATCAAGGAATTTCACAGAGTCACGGGCGAAACAGCTTTTCTTTCGATTGATTCGAAGGTCGAACTTTTCGAGTCTGTCGAAGACCGCTTCGAGATCTTCAATATGACCTTCGAAACTCGGTGACAAGATTATTAGATCGTCTACATATCCAAGAATAGTCACAGGCCTACTTCCTTGGGGGTCTGGTGGGATATCGGTCACACTTACCTTGTGTCCTCGAATAGGCACACTCAGGTTTGACTTGAAACGGTCTATTAATCTCTAAAACGTGGCGCCAGAGTTGCGAAGGCCCATCGGCATCCTCTTAAACCTATAGGTGCCGGAGGGTGTAACGAATGCAGTTTTATCGCGATCTTCTGCGACACAAACCTGAAAGTAGCCGGAGTGGAGGTCCAGCATCGTTATATACCTGGTCTTCTTCGCTGCATAAAGCACGTCTTCCATGCGCGGGGGCGGGTACCTATCCGGCTCAGTCACGGCGTTGAGCTTACGGTACTCCACACATATGCGGACTCCACCATCCTTCTTCGCGACTAAAACGACGTTGGCAGCCCACGGCGACTCGCACTCCTCTATTACATCTGCGTGCAGCAGCTTCATCAAGCTCACCGTTCAACAGCTCTCTCTTACCTTGCGACGTCCTATAAGATGGTGAAGCGGTCGGTTCCTGCTTCTCGTCAACCCGAATGTGATGAGCGGCGTAATTTGTAGGAGGTCCTTCGGTGGCGAAGCGCGCAACTCTCTTTGATGTGAGCTGGTTGAGCTGCGTCCTTTCAGCAGGTGACAGCTTCGTCCTTTCATCCTCTCTCAGCGCCAAGCCGGTGGTATCAACCTGCATCAGCTCTGCATCGCCGGTGGATGTTAGGCTAAAAGACTGCACAAACGTAAACTTCTGACCAGGGAAATTATTAAAATGCCAACAGTTATTTTGAGGTCCACTAATATACCTGCTCTAGCGATAAAGTCCTGTCCTAGAAGCATCCTATTATGCGCTTCTGGTATCACTAGGAAAGTGGTGGCGATAACGCGTCCCTGAATGGTGACGTTCGTGTCACATAACAATAACTCATGTTCCTGCTGCGTTCCGTCGACGAGGCCGAGGTTACAACGTGTTTTCGTGAAAGTGGACCCACTGTCTAATAATACTTTATAGAGTCCGGGACTAGCGAGACTCTCAGTAGCACCTGTATCCAGCACTGCAACACCTACTAAAGACGCAACTTCTATCTTGACCGTAGGGTGTGACAGGTCAGACTCATGGGTGATAGCGCTTTGGAAACTCACCTTGTCGGCGGAGGGCGTGCCCTTGCACGTCGGATACTTCGAGCGTATTACTCCTTGTCGACCGCAGCCGTAACACGACAGCGGTGCATTATTATCTTGGTCACCCGATTTTATTTTAATTTTGCATTCATCTATCGAATAACCAAACCGTTTACAAAAAACGCCAGCGCGGTCGAACACGTTTCGTATTCGAATTCGTATCGTTACAAATATTCGAACTAGAGTCGGACACAGCGCGCGAAGGGTTACTTTGATTAACCGTCGCCGTCGGAGGGTTAATGTTTACATTTCGAGATTTCGCGGTACTTGCAGTGTTATTAGTCGAGATACTCGAGTTGTGAGATGGAATTAGTGATTTTGTATGACTTACCTCGCCTAGCGTCACCTCAACATACCTTGCTCGCTCGAGTAGACAGTTACAGAACTTACGATGTAAAAGGCCATAAACTATGTCTACTTGCATAACATGGTATACGCGACATATATTATTATATCTGCCCGCACTCGCGATATAAAGGAATCGACATTGGTGCCGATTCTCTTGTACACCGAACTAAACTAACTAAACTATCACTAAAATTACTTACTTTTGGCTATGAGAATCTTAGAGCTATTCTGCAATAAAATATCTCTAAATTTAAAAATCATTTTGACGCAACTAAAATTTAATTTGACAATCGCGACTCCACATGGTACCTACTTGTTTATCCTACCACGTCATTTTTTTTTAGAGTCGGAGGCGCGCCTGGGTTGCAGCCTCGGCGTGTTTTATATGGAATTTTTCACTTTTTGTAGGGAAAATATTTAAAAAAAAAAATACCTTTGTGTAGAGTTATATGGGTTTAAGGGTTTCTTTCATAAAGGGGGTCGAAATTTTCATTATTTTTGCGATAGGACACACCGTTTTCGAGATATAAGCAAAATTAAAAAAAAATACAGTACTGTTTTTGCCCCTGAAGTCGAGGTGTTGTGGTGAATCTTAGTTCATGACAACTAATTTTATTCCACACCTTTTTAATCGCGATTAAAAATAGCCAGATTTAGGTAAGACAACCAAAATTTTAGGTTAAAACCGTCAAATTCAGAATAGCAAAATTGCCATTTTCACTAAACTAATTATTCAGTACCATCTTGGTGCTGTCAAACTAAAACATAGTTAAGTTGTGTCACTTTAGTCTATTTCAGAATGAGAAATCGTCTTTTGACAGGACTAAACAAAATTTTAGTGATTTTTAGTCTAGTTTAGAGAATTTTGTGACAAGAGAATCGGCACCATTATCGTTATCACTTTGTTCGTGAGCGGGGCGCGGGGCGCCGTACATGAAAAGAAGGCGGCGTATAGCGTCGACCCAGGTCTCCACGATAGATTTCACGCCTTGCCACCACACTGCGGCGTCTCCGGTCAGCAACATAGGTAGACTTCGAAGGGCGTGTTCATCGGATACACTTGCGCACTCTTTGTAGATCACGCTCTCGACAAATGCTTCTAGGGCTTCGGTACTGCGTGCGGCTTCGTCGAAGCGGGCCGTGCACCGGGTAAAGTTGTTGTGCATGCCGTGCATGGCATGCACGGTCGGTACAGTGTGTGCCGCGGTGGGTTGAGTCGGTCCCGTAAGGTAAGGTTCGCCACTCGTTGACGTCGCGACGCTTCTCATGACGTTAGGTAACAATCGTGTGAGCTGTTTCTCGGACATGGAAATCATGTTGCCACATGTCGTTGTCGGGATCGGTGTAGCCGTTATCGTAGTGTTCACGTTCGCGGGATTAGCTACCGCGTGGCTTTCTTCATCGCTACTGGAACGATTGTTTCCCGCGTATGCGTGCGCGCGGCGTGTTTTTGGCGGCATTTTCTCGATGATAACAACCGGTGATGAACGCAAACGGTAAATAACGCCAGTATAGTCCAGTAGGTACGCAGATTACTCCAGCCGTGACTAGGTAGAACACTTCGCGTGGATTTTGTTTGCACTCGCGTCGGGTATTTTTCCATTTCGTAGTTAGGTACTTGCCGTACGGAGCACGTGCCACGAGTTGGGCGCAATTTATAAGGGATTTATCTCGGTGGATTTTGAAATGAACTACACACGGACTTAGTAAAACAGTTTGTATTGATAACGGCTCAATTATTACACGATCAATCCTTAATCTAGTGATACTTAGAGAAAGATGGATGGATGGATACAAAAGATGGCGTTCGTCGCACGATCGCAGCGTGCGCGGTGTTAGGTGCGTAGCGGAGGATCGACAGCGCTGGCGACGGGAAGCGAGCAAAGTATCTTTGTAGCGGCGAGTACTGCGAGAACTAACTTTGACGCTGCGACGCGGACGCAACACAACGCTACACTTATAATTATAATATTTTTGGTAACTTACCTTGACAAAAAGTTTGCTACGTAGCTATCAATGAGTCACGCACTACCTCACACGGTGAAATGGCACTTGCAACTGACGATCAGTGTGACCGTTTCTAATTTTATAAACCTACCAACGGAATCTTGGAAATCTACAAAAAAAATACTATAAAGAAAATACAATTAAACCAAAGTACTACTAAAATGTTTGCTTCATTTTGAAAATATTGCAAATAAAACACATCTTTTTTAATCGAAATTGTTTATTCTAAATCAATAGTATAATCATTATTACTACATTTATTTACTTTAAGCATGTCTGTCGTCGGATCAACTGAAGTACAACCGTCAGTCAAACCTTGTTTAACATGAATAGTGAAACAACCGCCATAAACCGACCGAAGTAATCAAAACACAAATACCAATTATGGCGAAAATCTTCGGACAGCATAGTCAATCGAATTTAACACTACTACGGGGAATCCCCTGATATAAAACTGACAAACATACATTCAATTTCATTCAATCAGTGTGTAAAAGAGAAAGATTGCTACAAAGAACTTAATGCGCGACAAAGACAGCGTAATTAAGAAACGGTCTTGACAAAAGTATTTTCCTTTTCAGGGTTGCCAGGTGAATATACAAAAAAAATACCGTGATATTTGAAATTGTACCAATATTATACCCATATTTAGTAATATACTAAAAATATGCTATCGACATTCTTCGGAGCCTCAAATATACCAATTTAATACTAAAAATACCAAAAACGGTCACACTGCTGACGATTTTTACAAAATGGCGATGTCTTAATGCAGTCAGTATTAGCGATACTGACTGCATTAAGACATCGCCATTTAAAACCAAACCGCCAGATAAACTTTTTCTATCAAAATATTGGTAAGTATTGGAAAAAATGCTGTAACAAACCTGACTCGTCACAAATCTCAGTAATATAATTAAATTACCATAATTTAATACAGTAAAGCCGTAATATTTTAATTTTGTTATAAAATGGTTACCACAGTCTCATTAAAAATAAAATTCGATATCGACGGTAAATTCTAAAGATAAAACGAGAATAATGTACACTTAAATATCTCTCGACTGTTGAGGGACAACGCAAAATGACAGCTCTCTAATACTTATTAATTATTCAATTTAAAATATATATATCTGGGGTAGTAATGCATTCATAAAATAATAGCTGGATTTCTTATAAACCTTACGTAATATTTTTTTCATGTTACGGGTAGTATTTTAAAAGTAAAAACAATAATCTTTTGAGGGACAGGTCTAAACTCACAAATACACATTTTTGTGAAAATGCCCACTAACCAATCCATGAGCGAAATGACCTTATTTGACCTCTTCTTTTATTAATTTACAAACTGGTTGCGTTGTGATGTTGATATTCTACTTTTAATATGATTTAAACATAAGGTATTTGCCTTTAAACTTCGTCTTTCCCGATCAAGATTATGAAGACATTTTTGGATGTATTCTTGAGGCTATTTTACGCGTCAAACAATCCCCGTTCTACGCCTTACAACGGGGTGTAGAAGAAATCAACTAACCCAAAATACAAATCGACGAAAATTTGGATTTTGGGTGTGAATTGATTTTAATTGGCGTGATTGTTCCCTTCTATCTTCAACACCGCATTGTACCCCTTCTAAGGGATTGTTTTCTTTAACCATTAGTATCGAGAATTGAGACGAAAAACGAAAAGCATGAACCTGTGGCTCACGTTTCAGTGCGGCTTATTATGTTGCAGCCTGCAGGGTTTGCAAATACATAATCTCTACTATCTGTATTCGCAATGATCTGAAAATAGGACAATTTGTACGTATATTATTTCCCGGTTTAACAGCTTACTCAAAACACTGCCATATGTAGTCATTGCAGTGTTTTGCTCCGTTAATGCAACGCATTAACCTTTTGCATTGTATTAATTTCATTTCTGAATCATTTTATTCGATCCGCAATTCCGCACAGCATTCGGTACTTCTGTTTTAAAATAGGCCGCTTTTATTCAAATATGGTTTCAGAACGATTCCGAATACTTGCCAACGCAAAATTCTTTTGAGCATTGACAGTACGAATGAATTTTTATAACGAAGGACTGTTACACACTTCGACGCAGTGTTGCCAACCCGTACGATATTTTAGCTTAAGGGGCGTGCGCCAAAGTAGCCCGCGAAATTCAAATTTTCTTACGTTTTTTGCAATTTGCAGGTCAGTATCAGGTTGAATGGTGATCTAAATATGATTCGCGACTGTATCAAATATGGCTTTACAGTATTATAATCATTAGAATCAGCAATACATCTCTATAAGTTCGTATTACCCTATTGAATGACTATTTCATGAAATCATGACATTTGAGGGCAATTCTAACTTAAGGAGTTGTATTGCTGATTGTAATGATTATAATTCTGTAAAGACATATTTGACAACCAACAAAACAGAAGTGCCAATGCGTAGAACTTCCATTAAAAAAAAAAACCAGTCGGTCTTTCTTGTGCAAGGTTTGGGGTTGACGTTGAGCGAGCACTGTGAGCGCGTTCACGACCGTTCCGAATTGTTGACAGTTCTCAGCTGTCATAATGGTGATATCTAAATCAGAACGGAAATTATTGACATGAGCGCTGTGATAGATTATGCCTTAATTCGGATTGTAGCATAAATGTACGATAATTTTGAGGTTTGAATAAAAAATAGCTAAAATGAGATTTTCATAAATATTTAACTTCTTACTGTGTTGCTTTATGGCTCCCGCAGACAGGCGCGACCCGACACAGGTAGAACAATTTCTTTGAAAACTTAATGGAAAATGTTCTACCAGAATCACGTCCCGCCTGTCTATGGGAGCCTTTAAGATAAATAGAAGACTAGTACTATTAATTAATAACAAAGAGTGTGACGTGTAAGTGAGTCTATGAATGTCCCGAGTTGTGAACTCGTGACGGGGATATTGTCCTGTTCAAATCAAATTGTCGTGATATGCACTGTTCACTTAAAAATACTGCTGTACGATAATAGGCGTCGGGGATAGTTAAAAACAATGTAATTTTATAATTTTCTTACTCGTTGTTTACGTCACCATCAAAATTGTCACTACTCAAAGTTATGAGAAAATATTGTTTGGGTACGGTTTGTGCTGCTATACTACAACCACTAGCGTTGACTATAGTATATAATTTTATTGTCATTTGTTAGCATTTATAATCAATCTGTTAGGTATATAATCATGACGTGCGATGACAAGTCAAACTAAATAAACAGAAAACGATCAGATTTTTATTTTAGCCGATTTTACGATTACTTGTTCGTAAAAACGATAATTTCGACAATTTAAACTTTTGGAGTTGGCAACACTACTTCGAACGTCGAAGCACTGTTGCCAACTCCAACAGTTTAAATTACGTCGACGAACGTAAAACGGAACGTGTTGTGCGTGACGGATGAAAAATCGAAAATAAATTTGCGTTTCGGGCTACAAAAATTAAACATTATTTCCGTCGAAACATTTAAGAAATGTGTGTGATACAATAACAAAAATGTATATACAAAAATAATACTACCATAATTCGGTACGTAAAGTGTAAAGCGAAACGATATAATTTGTCATACTACCTCTAGAGTGTAGACAGATTTTTGGTGATTTTCAAGGTTGTTGCTTTTCAGTTCAACATATTACTTACAGTTTGTAATTGGTTGTTCTCTATTCGTTTATTTAATTAACGTGTATCGCGACTGAAGTGTTGTCATTTGGCAGTGTAGTATTGTGTTGGTTCTGCCTAGTAATAACAAAATCACATTCATGTACGCGTCTATTGTGATCTTGGCCTTGTATAACTAGCTTTGCGTTATTTATTATTCTTGTTAGGTATAAAGCAATGCTAAATTGACTCCTCCATAACAATACATCATTATGGGCGGTAAGTAGAAACAAATAATAAATAAGGAAACACATCATCACTGAATGCTATACAAAGACTAGCTTTCCAGTTGATTTCATGGGGTTATTAAAGCGACGAATGATCATAACACAAATCACTTGCTGGTAGAATAGGCCAATTTGATAATACTACATGTGTGCTTTAATAGATACATGTAGGGGGCAAATATCAGCAGAATTGGGTAATGTACAAAATGTTTAGTAATATTAGAGGCATGTTTTTGATAACTGCTGCCTACCAGTTACCTAGATGTTTGTAAATTTTCTACAGGTGTGGTGAGACTCAGATTAGTCAAAGTATAAATAAATCACTTTAGCTTTCTTTGATCAGCTACTGCATGCTTACCATATAATAGTGTTTTTTCATTGTAGGTTAAGAAAATGAAAATGACTCATATAATAGAATGGTGCTATAATTATTTAATCAATACAATTTTTAAACCACGGATAGAGCAAAGTGATGTACCTTTTTATTATTCTATATGTTGTTAATTAGTTTTTACAAATATTTTGTTGCAATACAATCATGGATAAGTTTGAGAAGTCATTAGATAAGCATATTATTAATATCTATTAAATTGATAGTTCAGCATAGATAGACACATATTAAAATGCAATTAATAGAGGCATGTAGAATATAATATAAATTAGAATATGAATAATGTTTGTTTATAAAATTTATGTAGAACACACTGGAAAAGTAAATATATAAAAAAAAGATGTTTTTTACAAGTTTTTGTAAGTACTTAGAAAATCTTCTAGGCTGACACAAGAAACTGGCAGAATCTTTGAAAATCTACTACAATAATATACATTTACTATTTACACTTGAAATGGTGAAAGTAACAAACTTAAATCTTTCTGCACTGTATAGTAATTAAACACACCCACAACATGTAAAAAAATATTATGACATTAATCAATTTTATGTATACAGTTCAGTTTCAGTGTCCTATGTAATGTCCTATTTAAGTTACTTTTATTTTATGGTTTGTTTTTGTTGTGCAGGAGGGAACGGCACGGGACAAGGCAACGAGACTGAGGATGAGGACCATGAGTTCTTTGATGCCGTGGAAGAAGGTGTTTCGACAAATATGGATGACACAACATCATTTGTAATTAAAGTGCCCGTAAGTCCTCTAGCTAACTTTTAGCTTCCATTCAGAGATAATGTGACTCATGAATAATAATTGCATGTTGTTCTCACTTCAACAAACTTAGTGGTTGTTAAAAAAGAACATTGTGCCAGGCTTAAACATGTATTAAAAGTGCTCAAAGACAATAATGTTTTACTAAACAAAAATAAATGTGTTTTCAATTCAAAAACTATTTATTTTCTGTGCTATAAACTTTATTGTATAAAGTTCCAATGTTACAAGCAATGTCAAAGTAAAACTACTTTAAAAATAAACAGTTTTGCATGATAATGTTAAGTTTACAAAACAAATACAATTTGGCTATAAACAAGGTTTATAATAAGATAACTTTATTTGTTTACTAACAGAAATTGAATTTCCTTATCTTATCTTGCACATGGATCTTAAAACAACATAGTTATTAGTTGTAATAACTTTATGTACTAATTATATTGTTAATAGTGTCTGCTATCTTGAACTAACACCATGTCATGGTACTAGATAACATTACTGTGACCATGTATTGATTTACTTTTGATTTACAGTAAATGTTTGGAGTAAACTGTTGTTAATGTTAGTCTACATTATCCCATGAGGGTTGTTGTTTCAGAGCGACTCAGGCTTGTTGTTCATTGTCTTTTTTGTCTTTACAGGTAAATAGGAAAAACAAAGTAAAAAGTGGCGAAAGTTCAGATGAGTCTGAGGGTGAAACTGTCACCGAGACTCAACAGGTCAGTTACTATTTTATTTATTATTTTTATGCTTTATCTATATCTTGAAGTTGCAAGTCAAAGAAGTACTTAGAAATGATGTTGTGATCTTATCTTGCAATGTGAAATAAGAAATGCATTTACTTAATTCTTTACAGCGCCAATAATATCACACGACTGAAGTAGTTAGCAGTTCTTTAAAACCCATTTAAACTTAGTGGTTTTTTTTCCGCATAAAATGAACACTGCATTAATTAGCATAATTATGTCGCTTCAAATTGGAAAGGCCCCGGTTTCAATAGATTCAGTTTTAAATGATAAATGATTTTATGTCTGTAAGTAGGTTTGTATAAACACTTTTACACGTCAATCAAACTTTAAAACTAGTTGAGATCGGCGTTTCTTATCTGAATACTCTGAGAAGAAAGGCTGAAATAAACTCAGAGGTCTCAGTCTCTTTTAAAGCCCAGACATAATCTTGGTCAGATCATGTAGATTTGTGTCTTAAATGGTCTTTTGAGGAAAAACCACACAGAATGAGTGGACCTGTCCAGTCAGTGCATGCATTTGTCAGTAATTGTGCAGCTCAACTCAGAACTTAATGAGCTCAACAATTCGACGAACAATACCAAAGAAAGGACATTTGGGTAGGCCGCATAAATTACTCAAACTGCCAGACCATAATTAAAACTAAATGAGAAGAAAAAAGAAACAATGACCCACATAGTCTTTACATTCACAACAATTAAAATAATATACTATTTTACAAAGTAAATATTCATGTCATTTTATTTATAAAAAATCATCAATTTCAATGTGTAGGTTACTTATAAAAATCCGGAAATAATCTTGTGTCAGGTTATTTGAGGACCATGTTAGATTGGTGTCTGAAATGGTCTTTTGAGGAAAGAACCACACAGATTTGAGTAGACCTGTCCAGTCAGTGCACGCATTTGTCAGTAATCGTGAAGCTCAACTCGGAACTTAAGGAGCTCAAACGCTCGACGAACAATACAAAAGAAAGGACATTTGGGTAGGCCGCATAAAGCACTCACAACTGCCAGATTATCATTAAAACAACATAAGAAAATGAGAAAAAAAAAGGGACCCACATAGTCCTCACATTCACAATAATTAAATAATAATACCTTTGCTTTAATCTTCACAAAGTAAATTGTCATGACATTGTATATATAATAATTAACAAATGTCAAAGTTTATGTTAAATAAAAATATAGCAAAAATAAAAATTAATAAAGAACAGTATGCAAAAATAAGAGCAACTTAATCCCAAGCATTTTTGTCCTCAATTTAATCTTTAACAGTATAAAAGGCTTTCTGGCACAAGTTACCTTTAATGAATGATTTGAATTTATTAAAGCTTAGATCTTGAATGTAGCTAGGAAGCTTATTATAAAAGTTTATACATTGACATCTAAACGAGCCACTTTCTTTTTATGGTCATGTAAAAGATTTTCATAAATATATTGAGAAGGCACAGTCATTACATTAATCTCCTTAAATTTCTCTCTGAGAGACTGTCTCGGACTTAATTTATAAAGTGATTGAACAGCTCTTTTCTGCAAAACAAAGATAGCCTGAATGTCGGCGGCATTTCCCCACAAACAGAATACCGTACGACATAACACCATGAAAATAGCTAAAGTACACTAAACGGGCTGTCTCTATGTCGGTTAAATTACGAACTTTTCTAACAGCGCTCCGGAGCTTAGCTTTTTCGACAATTTATCTATATGTGGGCCCCACTGAAGCTTAGCATCCAAAGTTAGGCCCAAGAATACTGTGCTATCTTCAGGATTCAATTCTTCGCCGTTCATCATTACGTTAGTTTTCACCTGTCTAACATGAGGTTGCGTAAACTTGATGCATTTGGTTTTTTTTCATAAAGAAGTAAATTATTGACATTGAACTAGTAAACTACTTTTGAGATCGCGCTATTTACATCGTCAGTAACCAGCTGCTGACGTTTAAGTTTAAACAAAAGTGAAGTGTCATCCGCAAACAACACTATATCATGATTCTCCTTTATGAGGTATTAATACGGGTTTTGTATCTTTTTAGATAAGATTATTATTGATTACATAATAAATAGTGATTATATTTAACTCAAAGCATTTATTTCAAATAAACCAATTACAGGCATTTTTGAATTGCCAAGGGGTCGGTCAGTCAGAAAGATGAAGCTTGTTGCCCATTCCAAAGCGTAGTAGGTACCTGTGGAGAAGCATGGGCAAGAAACTCCGTGGACACTCTTTTAAATGAAAATATGGTTACATCATTCATGTTGAAATTATGCATATGAGAACGATGCAGAAAGTTAAAAGCGTCCGTAATAAAAAGTCAACAATTCAAATATTAAATTAAAATAAGCCGTGGCAGCTAAGAGATGACCAGTCCCTACTGACGGCGCCCGTTCACGAACATGTCAATGTAGAGGCACAACTGACTCCGTCATTCTATATAACGTAATCACATCTTACGGATGTTCATACTGTACGTAAAATAGATACATTCACACGAATCGTATTATACCAAGTGTCCTATATTGTGTAAAGCCTTAATGTTGTTATTACAGTGGACAAGAGCGGGTGTTTAGCGGTTAATAGCTTTAGTCGGTTAAATATGAAGAAACATAAATATTAACGTAGCCTTCATTTGTTTTAACACTCGCATGTTCTGTAAAATGCGCATGATGTAGGTAGTGGACTAATCTGAACTGTATTGTTGAATAAAGGTAATTTTCGTGGAAGACAAAGAACGACCGGAAAGTGTGATGGGGGGTACGGAAGCGGAAACCACTGCCGAAGGCGAAGCTATCGTGCCGAAAACACAGGATATAGTAGTATGGGTGAGTACATTTATCGCAGTTCTGAATTTAAAAAATAGTTTTGAATTAATAAACTATCTTCTATCTTATCGGTACGCTTAATGAGGGCAGGTCATAGCATAATCAGCCTAAAACATTCCCACTGCTGGGACACAGGCCTCCTCTCTGTGAGAGGGAGTGGTCCGTAATCTGCCACGCGGGCCCAGTGCGGATTAGTAGATGTCACATGTCTTCGAATTTTTGATTCTAGGACAGGTTCTAGGTTTTCGCACGACTTTTTCCTTCTCCGTTTTGAGAGCAGTGGTGATGACATAAATTACACAAAGTAAAGCGCCTGCCTGGGTTCGAACCCACGACCTACAACTCGGTAAGTCGGGGCCCGGCCGTTACCACTGGGCCACCACTGCTCTTGAAGGCAGGTCATGCCGTGTTACAAATATGTGCCAGTCGGCAAAGTAGTAGCGGCTAACTTCCCAGCTTTCACCGGACGTACGTGTGAGTATTGTCACACGTAGAGGCTATTTTATTGCACCCCAAAATATACAATTCAGTGCCGCGACCCCAAATAGTTGATACCCACTACTGTAACCCAATAACTAAGGATGTTTTGGCGTTCATACAATAAGACGTTTGACAAAAATTACTGGGGTGCTAGAGTTTTTGACCGACTTCAAAAAAAGGTGGCGATTCTCAATTCGGCTGCATTTTTTTTAAATGTGTGTTAGCTCAGAACTTTTTTCTATGTGAACCGATTTGGATGATTCTTTTTTTATTTGAAAGCAGGTGCTTCTCATGTGATCCCATATAAATGATCAAGTTCTGACCAGTAGTTTTTGAGTTATCCTTAATACTGCGTATTTTTTCCGCTTAGTTTATATTGATGATGTTTTAATAATTTCCTGTCACTTTTATTTACATATCAAGTAGTGGAATACGATTTTTTGTGGTGTAGGTACCACAACTAAAACGTGAAAAATAAAAACAATCGACTTCCAAAAAAACACAAAAAAAGAGATAAATAACTTTAATTTCGGAAGTCGGTGGCAAAAAACAAAAATACAAAACCAAAGACACCGACTTCCGAAATTAAAGTTACTTTTTAGTTTTTTTTGGAAGTCGGTTGTTTTTATCAAACGTCTTCTTGTATGATGGTGGTCACTGGGTCCCTAATTATGTACTCGAATCCAAAGTTACATTTCGCATTGCTAACTTCATAAATAACTTATAACTACCATAAACATTAAGCGGCAATAAATTTGTCTAAACACTAAATTCAACAACAAAAAAGCGAAAATATTTGCTAAGTGAGATGCTTAGGAGACAACTTCTAATTGTCACTAAATGTGTTCCTGTAAACGCGTGAAAATAAAAAACTATTTATAGAGAGAATTGGCATGTTGCACCAATGCCGAGGAAAGTGCCAATTTACCTATGATAGAATGTAGTGACTCAAACAACTAATACATGTATTACATGACGCACGGGTACAACGTTCGTGTATTCTATTAATTATTATCTACACGGACTTGATACTTAGTAACAACAAACATAAAAGTTGTGATGAAGATACTTATTTATGGGTACGGCTCTCGAGAATTCTCCGAGCATTCACCTGGATTCTGTATAGGATTGGGTTAGCTACATTGGATATAAAATGATAACATTTTGTGTAAGCTTTTCATAATTCATTGGTGTAAGTAAGCCTTTCAAAAAACCCACGTAGTTAGCCTTGTCACTGTATGTCGCTGTTCAGAGACTGGAAGGATCTTTGGTTGATTTCTAAATAGTTAGGTAATTTACATATCAATGGATGTCGTATGTTAATTAGCGTTTTCACAAATATTATGCGATCATTCAGGCATTGGTAAATATGTTCACGATAATTTGCGAAAAAAGAAGGAAAATGGTCAAGCCAGCCTCAGTAAAAAACCCGGACAGTGCGAGTAGGACTGGCACCCTGAGGGTTCCATATGAAACCTGCACACTACTTGCGTAACACACCATCAATCATAATCTAAATCATTTTGAAGCCATTATTGCTAATACATTGCTTCATATTGTTCGAAAATTTTGTTTGAGCAGACAACGTAAATAACGCAATGAGTGTCGTTGAACTGTCAAAATTAAAGCCATTCCTACTGTTTGTCTGTTACGTAATTACCCCGCTGTGCCTGGTTGCCTGCGTCTGCACTCAAGTGACGGCCTATGAATTTTAAATTACGGATTGAAGTACGAACATAACTTTTCAGTTGAAATAATGTTCTCCACATCGTTCTACATCTCGGCCGATGCTCCAACTGCAAACATAAGTTTGTAATCGCAAAAACTAATATTTTTAAGTGATATAACTATACTACTTGTACTGTGAGACCTTGCTTTTTGCCAAATTTCATGCTGCTAAGTCAAGGGAGATTGCCTTAAAAGTTATGAAAAGTGCGATATTCGTCAAAATATCTGACATTGACCATATTATCTCTTGATTGCATTGACTACCTTAGAAGCTTAAATTTTTCACCCGTCCAAGGGACCGCAATTGCAAACCTTAGTGTATGATATTAGTTTCAACTTGATACCTTTAGCTCTTGAGTAAAAGGGTCTTGACAGACGACAAAACCGTGATCCGTTCAGTTTCTTTTGAGGTACCGTACCTTAAATAGGCTGTAGGAGACAGCATGTACCAAACTGTTCTCATCTCTATAGACCGCATACCCAGGAGGTTCATATCTACTACGTAAGCCGGTGCTGACAAGGAAAACGAACAGGTGTAACTCCTTGTCATCGGATAATTATGTTGAAAACTATAAGCAATCATATAATGATAGACCCCATACCCTGAAGTCGCGCTGTATGTCGTAATGGTCCGCACTGGGGGGACAACGAAGAAGAAATGTAACGAGTTTGATGTTGTATGTTCACAGCCGCACGTGATGCACACACAGGCGGTACTGATCGACGGCCACCCGCGACGGACGCGCGTGCCCGACAAGCCCAACTACCCGCTCAGTCTGTGGTCCATTATGAAGAATTGTATAGGTCTGTAAATCTTCGTGTTACCCCTTTAGAGGCTATGCTTCTAATTTTTGAACTACCGCGCTTTGTAGTAGTGCACCTATCATTGCGCGTTTGTATGAGTTTTCTCTTTATCAAAGATAATCTTGAGAAATGCAACGGCCAATGGCCCATCGGCCGAGTCCTTGACCTCGATCGTAATCTCAGAGGCTATCGTTGGCCGGCTCGATCAGTATCCACCTATAATTAGAACCCTGTTTTTGATTCTACAGGATCCATTATCTATACTTTTAGGAACCAGAAGTAGAGATAAAAAAACAATATTCAAGTAGATTTTACAAATTTTCTAAACATTAATTAACTTAAAACAAACATAACAAAATCACATCAGTAAACATCCATTAATTTTAATATTCATGTACAAATTCAAAATAACGACGATCACCAGACAACCTTTCCGTTCGAGAGCCGACCGACAAAATCCTCCTTCTTCCTCGTCCTTTTATAGTGTGACTCTCAGATGGCGACACAAAATGCTATCTGTCATGGCGTCTATCCTAATAATACATATTATAAATCAAAGTAGCTTTTCATGTCTGAATGTGTGACTGCGTTGTTCTTCTAAACTACAAAATGGAATATAATGTGGTTTTTACCGTCATTTAGAGAATTAATCCCAGAAAGTTTATGTGCATAATACAATAATATTTAACTTAGATAAAGCCCTGATATCTCGATGTTTTGACAAGTCACCACATTATTAGATTGCACCCGTGCAAAGCAAGGGCGGGTAACTAGTGTATTAAATTTAACAAATTAATGAATAAAACACATTACTTAATTAGGTAAGGAATTATCGAAGATTCCTATCCCGGTGAACTTCAGCGAGCCGCTGTCGATGCTGCAGCGGCTGACGGAGGACTACGAGTACTCGTCCGTGCTGGACCAGGCCGCCAAGTTCAGTGACCCCGCGCAACAGCTGGCGTACGTCGCCGCATTCACAGTCTCCTCCTACGCTACGACCGCTTGCAGGTACTAACATCACTTCACTTGATTATTTGGCGCTCAAAGGACGATCATTTGAGAATGATTACTTATCTATAAGTTACAAGCTGACCCGACAGACGTTGTCCTGTCTTAACTGTGAATGTCATATGTCGTTTAGTTTTAGTTTTGACTATTGACTAAAACTATAAGACTCATTTATCAACCGATCGATCTGTGTTAAACGATGTTTGCAGCGCGCATTCTGTCAATCGCTGACAGTTATTTCAAACAACTGACAGTTATGTAAAATTAATATTGGCGTTAAGTTTTCTAAAATTTTGTAACGTTCCGATCAACTTCCTTATTTTTTTATTTCATAAGATCCTTCTCCTGGCAATAACGAACACAACAAAAAAAAAAGAAAGTGAAATCGGTCCAGCCGTTCACGCGTGATGGCGTGACGAAGGGAAATAGGGATCATTTTTATATATTAGGTCTTTACCTTTGAAATTGCCGTTCTGCAGTACTGGCCATTTCAAATCAAAATAATTTTTGTTTGGCTAAGAATTCTAATTTCAAATTAATTTTATTTTAAAAACATGGTTTTTTTTTTCTAAAAGTAGTCATTTCTTTATTGATTAGTGTTACATTTTCATCGCATTTCAATCTTTTTCGTCATCATGGATACGTTAAAAATTCGAGTAATTATGGAATATGAGTACCGTCGTGGCAGCAACGCGGCACAAGCGGCACGCAACATCAACGACGTTTACGGAGCTAACACTACAAACCAACGCACCACCTGTTATTGGTTTGCTCGCTTCCGTTCTGGAAATTTCGACCTGAAAAATGAACCTCGCGGTCGTCCGAAGACTTTGGTCGACAATGACGAATTAAAGGCGATTGTGGAAGCTGATGATACACAATCTACGGCTGAATTAGCAGCAGCTTTCGACGTTAGCGTCAAAACAATATTGGTCCATTTGCGTCAAATTGGCAAGGTAAAAAAGCTTGACAAATGGGTGCCCCACGAACTCAATGATCGCCAGCGCGAAGTACGCGTCGAGACGTGCCTTGCACTGCTCAACAGACACACAAATGAAGGAATTTTGAACCGCATTGTTACCTGCGATGAAAAATGGATTCTGTTTGATAACCGTAAGCGCTCAGCAAGTTGGTTGGATCCTGGTTCAGCACCTAAACAATGCCCTAAACGAAAACTTACCCCTAGAAAAGTGATGGTCACTGTTTGGTGGTCTAGCGCCGGTGTGATTCATCACAGCTTCTTACCAAACGGGGTGAGCATTACTGCAGATGTGTACTGTGAAGAACTGAACACAATGATGGAGAAGCTGGCGCATCTCCAACCAGCATTGGTCAATCGCTCGTCTCCGCTGCTCCTGCACGACAACGCGCGACCTCATACTGCACAGCAGACGGTCTCCAAGTTGCAAGAACTGGGGTTGGAAGCTCTCCGTCATCCGCCCTACTCACCAGACCTTGCGCCTACAGACTACTACTTTTTCCAGAATTTGGATAACTTCTTGGCGGGAAAAAAATTTAATACCCGAGAGGCAGTACAAAATGCCTTTGAAGAATTTGTTGCCTCCCGTCCAGCTGATTTCTTTAAGAAGGGCATCAATAAACTGCCACTGCGATGGCAAAGATGCATTGATTGCATGGGTGATTACTTCGATTAATACAAATAAAAAATTCATGAAAAAAATTCGTTTAAATTTTTTCATACAAAACGGCAATTTCATAGGTAAAGACCTATTATATAAGTTATTATCAATTGCCAATTATTGTAACTGCATTGACTACCCGTTAGTCTAGTGGTCGCAAACGCTACTGCTGAGCATCAGGTCTTGGGTTCGATTCCCGGGTCGGGCAAAGTGTAATTGGGTTTATCCATCTCGTAGCAGTCCGGAATCTGGATTCGTGTCCGTTTGGTAGCAATAGGCTCGCCCGCTGTCACGTGGGATTAAACATAACTGGTGGCATGTGGGGTACCTCTGCCTGACCCCTCGGAGAATACCGGCGTGATGTTATGTTTAAATTAAAGTCCTTTTTCGTGTCCGTCAGTGTCACCGCGTTGTTCTTTTGATGCGGTTTTAACCATTATTCACCCATACCCTATGTGAATTACTACATATACTCATATAAAAAGTATTATGTCTTATCCAGAATATCGTTCATATTTGTGTGCATCCAATCTATTTGGTTGTATAAGAGTTACAAACATCCAAATGAATACTTTTTCACATTAATTATAATATTATGCAGTAGGTTAATAATATACATATAATTTGATGAGCCACTTTCAAACTTTTATATTTTGCAGTTTTATACATTCACGAGATTAGACGATTAAACACGAACTCAAACCGCATGCTCGGGAACAAGATGACAAATTACTAATAATCGGAAATAGTCTTATCCATAGAGGTTGAAGGTTGACTACTAAGTTGTCCAAGATAAATCAATAAAATGTTGTATACGTTTATCCAATATATTTGATACCGACCTTCTTTGAATTAGAGCTCATTAAATACTCGTTATTTCTGAAAACCTATCCGAAGACAGTGACTGCATGATTGATTGATAAGCGAAATAAAACTATTTCTCAAAGATATTTTTTTTTATCTTAGCAAATTTTATGACATCTAATATAGCTAAAACAGAAATACCTACCTAGTAAATAAAATTCATAATAAATTCTTCCAAGAAGGCGGCAGTTAGGTCTTATTTAGGTGTATGTGCAACAGTTATGGTAATTGTCATGAACGTCATCTTGGACGCTACGCGTTCGGATAAAATCGTGGGTCCGAGTTTTTCCGATGTCGAAATGACCAATCATAACTTTTCCGTACGCTAACGTTACTATGGCTACGCTAAAACAATTGTCGCTAGGTTACGGTTGCTATACCTGCAATTGGTTGATTTTGGGTAGTCACTCTGTTCTATGTACGAGTATAACCGACTAAACCCGATTTGCTATACACGGCTAAAATACGAACAGTACCAAGTGGCTCATCAATTAAAGTCCGTGACTGTACAACATACCTGTTTATAAGTGTAACAGTAGTAGTTAAAGACTTATGTAACTAAGTACTTGATTAGTATAACTACATGGTTGAATACAATACATAACCAAAGGTTTCATTGTACACGGAAAATAAAAAATGGAAATGCTCTATGGGCGCTCTTATCGCCCTGGGGAAATTCTGCCAGGCAACCTTGTGATGAACGTAACACGCAAATATAGCTCCCGTGACATAGGACACTAGTTTTATGCCCTTGGTGAATAATCTACTATTAAAGTTTGACTAAAATCATTGTGTGTTGATTGCTGTTTCAGAACGAACAAGCCGTTCAACCCGCTGCTCGGCGAGACGTTCGAGTGCGACCGCATGGCGGATCTCGGCTGGCGCTCCATATCCGAGCAGGCAAGTGGATGATCTTGTAATTGTTAGTGGACCATCCTTATCCCTCATCTCATTCCTTTGTTGCTTATTAAAAGAGAATGTGCTAAAACAGCCTGCGAAACTTCTATCGGCGCGTCTTGGGGGGAAGACCCACTCGTACGCAGTGACGGCAAACGGCATGACGCTCTCTTATGTCGTCATGCCGTCTCCGTCGCTGCTCTTATCGAAATTTTACATTTGCCGGGCGTCCCGTGAGAGCCACATTTTTTTTTTGCAAATTGCTGCTCAATGGAATAATTTCATGAAAGATGAATTTGGCAGGCTACTTTACCGCATCCCCTTTGAGTCATCTAAGCATTAGCACTCGCGATGGTTATCAAATAGTCTATGGTGATCAAATATTTCACTTTGCAATCGAGAACAATTTCCGGTTGTTATATGGCGCCAAATGTTTTTCTACCATATGCATTTCCAATGTGATTATATTATCGCGTGTGCTTTGGACCTATTTCTTTATTAATGTATCCTTAAAAACTCTTTTCCCTGAATATGCTGGCAAGTCCTTGCTAATACTCTCCCTGCCTCTTCCCCTGCCTTCCTCTTCCTTCCAGCACCAGCCTTTATTTATCACATTTACACTACATTTCGGCCACTAAATATAAATGAATAAATTCAAAATTGTCTGTGGTCAGGTGTCCCACCACCCGCCGATGGTGGCGCAGTTCTGCGAGGGGCAGGCGGGCTGGCAGTGCTGGCAGGAGTTCACCATGACCACCAAGTTTAGGGGGAAGTACCTGCAGGTCATTCCGTTGGGCGGCGCCTCCGCCATGTTCCCTAGCTCCGGCAACAAGTACACGTGGAGAAAGGTACGCAGCAGAGCGGGCAGGGGGAGTTACAACACACCCGAGCAACGCAATACATATACATCCACGTCAGTAGAACTGGGATTGAATGCCCGATTTTCCATTAACAATTTGGAACACACAAAATTTTAAGGGCCAGTTTCAGGAACGAAAATTATCATAAAACTTATATGACAAATTGTCAAGCGCGCGTAAACAGCTGTGATTGGTTGAGTGATTTATCAACGGCCAATCACAGCAGTTTACGCGCGCTTTACAATTTGTCACATTAATTATGCGATAATTTTGGTTCCCGAAATTGGCGCTAAGATTTTTACTTGGTAACTTGTTTTCTAAAGTAGTGAAGATTGCGTTACGTGGTAGTGCTGCGGGGTAATTGTGTAACACACTAACAGTAAGGGAATGGCTTTCATTTAGACAGTTCAACAAGATTCATTGCGTTACTTACGTTGTTGAGCAGACACATTTTTCGAACATAATATGAAGCAATGGATTAGAAATGTCCTTAAAATGATTCATATTCTAAGTTACTGATAGTGTGGTACGCAATTAGGGTCCTGGTGTAAGTAGCGTGTGTAGAGAGCACCGGCTCGGCTGGTAGGTGTCAGCTCACGCCGGCGAGCTGGAAGGCGGCCACGACCTCGCCGCCAGACAGTTCCGCGGACAGATCATCATGTCTCTAGTTCCAAAATATTATCGCTTTCTATTGGAAAAAGGTAATTTTTGATTAAGGGGACTACGTGACCTAAACGCAGATTTATAATGCCTAAAAATATATGATCCACTGCAGTTACCAAAATCAGAAAAATATATGATATTCTGCAGTATATACGCTAGTTAGTGTGTTGAAAACATAATACAATTAACTTGGTATGATAGAAAAAAATCACAAAGATACCTCTAAAAAAATGTTTTAACGATTAAAAACCATACTAATATACATGCAAACATTCAGATTTATCGTCAGATTATTCTACAAGCAACATACTAACGTACCTAAGTGTTTTTTTTTTTTTGTCCAATGAATAGATTTTTTGTAAATCCCGAATTGCTTCATATTTTGCAATAAATTACCAGCGTTGTGTCATCGCGTGTCTCTTTCTTTTCTATGCAATCCGACAGTGACCGCGCTTTAGCTCTTGTAAGCCCCTTAAGCTACGTATTGCAGTAGCCGTCGCCTACCTTAGACCATTACTACACACCAGCCTATAGATATAAGCATTTACTATCATTGATCAAGGGACTCAATATTGCAAGCCCAATATAGTTATGGTATAAGTAAACTACATATTACAGCCTCTAGGCTTTGTTCTTCAGGTTTAGAATCTCAAACTGGTGCATACAGCTTCTTAGGTTGAGTGCGACGCGTGCACTGGGGATAAACACTGCCACTTGATCACTTCAGATAGATGTCACTACTATCACTTGTCCATGAACTGGAGAGCTGCCTATCACTATCCATATTTATTTGTAAACAAGCTACTTCTTTTGAATAATTATTTGATGTGACCCTTTGCCCAGCTGTTATTTGCATAAATATGGGAATGATTACATCTGCTCTTATCAATAGTATACCGGGTATTCCATAACGGGTCACTTTACAAGGCGCACACAGTTTAATCGTCTAATTTTAATTAAACAATGACAGTAAGGAACATTTAACAGTACTGTCAAAGCACGGATGAGCTTTCAGTTTTTGACCCCATTGAATTTGGCGATTAGACGTCATTTAGAGTTGTACAAAACAGATATTTGTATGCACAATAATTTTCTCCAGGTGACAACAACGGTGCACAACATAATCGTGGGCAAGCTGTGGGTGGACAACCACGGCGACATGGACATCGTGGGCGAGGCGGGGCAGGCGGCCGGCTACGTCGCGCATCTCAAGTACCTGCCCTACGGGTACTTCAGCAAGGACACGCAGCGGAAGGTCACCGGCGTCATCAAGGACCCGCAGGGAGTGGTCAGTGTTGTTACTTTTTACTCGACTGCAAGGAAAGGGTTATGTTTTTGTATTTATTTGACCAGTACAGATAGACAGACTGCGAAAACTAATGTCACTTATCCTGGTTTTAAAACAAAGTAAATATGCGTAGACGTGCGAGATGTAGTAAAGTCAGTAATGTCCGCCGTGTGTTGCAGCCGCGCTACGTGCTGCAGGGCCACTGGGACAGCCGCGTGGAGGTGGCGCCCGTGACGTCGGCGTCGCCCGACAACACCGTGTGCAAGACCGGCAAGTTCACAGTCGCGTGGGAGCGCGTGGCCGCGCCGCCCGACGCCGACAAGTGGTACAACTTCACGCTGCTGGCCGCGCAGCTCAACGAGTTCGAGGAGGGCGTGGCGCCCACGGACTCGCGCCGCCGCCCCGACCAGCGCCTCATGGAGGAGGGGCTGTGGGACGAGGCCAACACCGAGAAGCTGCGCCTGGAGGAGAAGCAGCGCGCTGCGCGGCGCTCGCTGGAGGCGGCGGCCGAGGCGGCGGCGGCGCGCGCGGCGCCGGCCCCGCCCGCGCCGCGCGCGCGCTGGTTCTCGCGCCAGGCGCTGTGCGCGCACGCCGCGCAGCCGCAGCCGCACCTGCGCCACCTGTACACGCACCGCTACTGGGACAGCAAGCGCAAGCAGGACTGGGCCGACTGTCCGGACATTTTCTAGCCGGCCCGGCCCGGACGCCCGACGTCGGCGGGAGTGCATCACCGGATCGAGTCTCAGTCGTCAGTGTCGCTATAGGCTAACGTTGTTTTCGTTTACGCTGTCACATTTTGCGTTGGAAGTTTTACTCATTCCATAATAACTGAGGTTGTTTCTATTATTTATTGTTATTTTTCAAAATTAGTTTATCGTACGGTTAACGTGTACATAATCCTTATTTATGACGCTATCTCGATTTCCACGCGACTCGTGGCCTAATAGTTAATTTGTTAGCTCTTAGACATTTGTGCGCACCGCTTTCATCGTACGTTTCAAACGTTTCGAGGCTTCACACTACAACTAACAACGAAAATATTTCACTTACATTATCGAAACTAACGGGCTTAACACGGTGTTCCAACTAACACGATTCATTATTCAAACGACTCGATGCTTTGTTAGTCCCAGGAAACAGGAGTGCCATTCATGAAAATGTTGTTGGGCTGGAGATGAAGGTATTGTTGTCAGTTACAAACTGTCTGATGTTAATAGGAAGGTTATTTTAATCCCACTCTTGGGGTCTGGTAATTGTCTTAATTGAGTTGTATATATATCTTCTGTAGAAGCCAAGAAAATTAATAAGTAGACGTGAATATAAAGTTATATAAAATCAGGTGCTTCTAATGAACAGGTTTCAATTTTAATCAATAATATTTATTATCGTCATTGCTACTAATCTAGAAACTGACAAATGTCTAGCGGGCATTAAACGAAGCTCTTTACGTCCTTATAGAAATTGCCGCGTCGTAAAACTATCTTTTAATGCCTAAATGTAGGAGCAATAGAGCATTATCTTTGTAAGTGTTAAAAATGAACACAAGTTGATATCAGGATGTTGCCGCGTGTGGAGTGCTGCGTCTCGCCGCGACTCAGACGGTCAGCGAAGGCGCACCGCGTCTTGATATCAACTTGTAGTGCTCTAGAATATTTTGTAAGGTCTATTACAAATGTACATTTTCAAGTGGATGTAAGATAATTTGTTAATATTTTTATTATAATAGAATGATATTTGAATACGAAGCCATAAACATCTGTATCATGTTGATTATGAAAATAAAATATTGTCACTGATTTTTCTGATGTTATTATTTTCCGAAATATGAATCATGCTCATGACTGAATAATTTAAGTAACCGTGGTAAGTTCAACCAGGTAGACTTCCACGAATACAGGACTGAAAAACCAACTCTGTCTGATCATCAGTGATCGGAGTAGGTAGATTGAACTGGGGTCATTGATCCGAAACGTATATATTACTATGGACATTCCTCCGGAATTGGTGGATTATTAAAAAAAACCGGAACTTATGTAGGAATTGTATTCTGCCAGAGTGGAAGGAGTCATTTGATGATTTGCCATCCTCAAAAAAAAGGTAGGAATTGTAATAAAATGAGCAATTTTATTCTTTATTATTCTTCCTATTTTTTTTTTTTGTCACGATTTGACAAAACCCAAAGACCAATCAGAACAAAGGATCATGGGTGGTACAATAACCGGTTATCAGAACAATGCGTACGCCCGCCGGAAATACTAAATCCGGAAATACCGGAATTACTTTCCGGAAAAATGGCTTATCCATGTTATTCTTTCTGTGTGCATTTATGATACAAGTACTAAAAATCAATCTACCTACTCCGATCACTGCTGATCATACACAGAACGTCCAAAACGCAAAATTTTAATACGCGTCTTTATTTAGGGTTCCGTAGCCAAATAGCAAAAACCGAACCCATCTTTGTAAGGTGCCTTACCTTACAAAGAAAACACTCGCTCAGCGCCGCTCGCTTGGCGGGCAGAACACCCGCTTTGTACATACGCAAGTGGCTGGGCAGTAACTACTCGTCGCACTCGCTTATAGCCCAGCGACAAAACCATTCGAACTAAACACTTGGCGCACCTTGCTCGCCAACTCGTTTCTAGTAGCTAGTTCCAGTTATTGAAAAGGTTCCTAAAATACCGATATTTAGTGGTTCCGTTACTAGAATCTGAACCGGAACAAGAACCAACATTGGAACCTTTATTTTACCGGTTCTTCTTCAAAGGGAGTCCGAACGAGTTCATACGATGCCGTTCAGCGCAGGACGCAGCTTTGTATTTACGATAGCGGCGAGGTACGGGCGCGGCCGCAAACGGGTGAAGAGTTTTATAGTTTTTGTGTGAGGGGCACATTTGCTTTGGTAGATCATGTGGTAGTTCTTAGAGAACCTTTAAATCTGATGATACGGAACTGGAAATCTTTATTTGGTACCAGAACCATACCGGAATCTGAACCGTATCGAAAAGAACCTTTTTAATAACCGGAACCCAGATTCGTGTGTCCGTGTGGATTGAGGAGCCATGTTGCGAGTACTACCAATATTTAGTAGTGAATTAGTCGATTTTGTAGGCCCGCTCTTGGATTTTGTAGAAAATCCTTTTAAAAGATACAGGTAGCTCCTCAATTCAGACGTTTTTTTAGGAAATATATATACGTAGCTACTAAAGCTTGATCAACTGCTTTAGTAGCTGCGTACTTATATTTCCTAGAAAGCATCAGAATTGAGGAGCCACATAAAACGTGTTGTATCACGGAAATTATAGTTTTCAATTTTATTGAATAGAATACTACTAAATCATACTAAAAATCTGTTTTAATTGGCTGATTACTTTCCGAAAACAACGCGCAATCAAAGCATTGTAGCTATCTCAAATTCTAATATATCATAATATATCTATACTACTAAATCGTATCAAATTCACAAAAATATCCTTCGGCTAGTTTTCGAGTTCCAGGGTGGCTCCTCAATTCAGACGTCTATATTGAGGAGTCACCTTAAACATGTTGTAACTTTTATGGATTTTACTACAAATTCCAGGATCGTGCTTACAAAATTGGCTAATTTACTAATAAATATTGGTAGCATCTGCGGTTAATCCTCAATCCATATGAGCACAAATTCGTACCGGTTTTCAATCCCTGGCTGGTTGTGGGCACTCAATCCACTAGCATCCATGTCCCGAGGCATGGGAAAAATAAATTCATTGCACATAAGCGTGTACCGTCAACGGGGTGAATAGAGATGCACGGGTGAATTGGAACTAAACTTTAAAATAGATTTTAACATTGAAATAATATAGTTTGTGGTCGTGTTTACTGTATTATAATTAACGATTAAGCGCTCTTGTGGGCAACAATTTTATTTCAATGTTAAAATCCCTTTTAAAGTTTCGTTCCGATTCACCCCTGCATGTCTATTCACCCTGTTTGACGATATCTTATAATTAAAACGATTTATTTATTAATCTCATGTCATATAAATAAACCATAATCTGTTTAATTATGGGACTTTAATTACTTAGCTATTAAAGGGATGATTTTTTAACAGTCGGGTAACTTTTATCTCAGGAATTTATAATGGTGGTTTGACAGCTTTTGCATAGAAAGTATGTTACATTGCCATTTTTATTCTTCAGATCGACATTGAAAAGTCAGCCCCAATTCAATAGTTTTTGAGATATATGGGATATTTTCGGTTACAACCTCAAAAATAGCTTTGTTTTTCATATTTTTTTCGAGAAACACTGATATATACTGATTTTGGAACCCATCACTATGCTTGGTCCGACAAGCACTTGGCCGGTTTTGTTTCACTCCGCCCTTCGATCACGAATATACTAGATGAGCGCCTCTCAAAAACGGCTACTTGGCTTTTGTTGTGCGATCAAAAATGGAATAAGCACCAATGTGTTGAGCAATGAGTTTTCGTGATCTTTTATCTAGAGTATTGTTGATCGAAGACTCTGTCCCACTGGTTGGACCACCTGTGGGGTTGAGTGGAACAATCCTTATTTTCACTAAACCCCAAGCAAGAATTTTGAAAACAAACGATTTTGTATTTTCAACATTTTATTAAGAAAACGGAAACAGTGAAAAAGTACATAACTGTAAATTGCAGTTGGTTACAATATTGTTTATATAAACAAATCTTTTACAGTTAAAATCGGTACTAAATTTTTACTCTATTCACATTTACATAAGGAACATCAGTAATAATGTACAGGAGAAAGTTGCAATTCAAACTAATATTATTGTCGCGCCTGCATGACCCTAAACATAACTAAACAGTACACAGCCGTGGACGAACCCTCATTTATAGAAACACTTTTAATTAATTTAACATCTACATACACAATGTACGGACAATTAACTCACATTCCAGTATTATACATTTGTAGCAAACATCAATCAAAATCAAAGATTTATCCACGACTGTTACTGAATATCGAAATTAATAATATATTTTTTTTTGTAACTATTTCAAAGAGAGTCTAGTCAACACAAAGTTCTTCTTACATCCGGGCGCATAACAATAAACGTATACGTCTTGTTCATTAGTAAGCAACCTCAAAAACTAATTATGTAAATATAAAAGACGACATCCCGAGATACTAATCATGCCACAATGAGCTTACAATTTCTTTGATTGCTTGTCACCGGATTGTTTCGCCACAAAAGTAAAGGGCCCTTAGAATACGTAAATAAGCCAGAAACAGGATGTTTATGTAAAGCAGGCTAGTAAATTATAATATTATCATTAAAAAAACATACCATATTGATAAAACGATATGAAAATTGTGTAATAAACGAAAAACTACTAACCAGGTCACAAACCAGTTTTCATATAGCATTTTGTACGCATTTCATAGGACGTCGTCTTTTATTTAATTTAAATTAGGCAACATTATTTCGAGTAACGAACAGAGTAAAAACCTAGAATAATTATTAATCAGTTAGATGCAAAGCAGATAAATAAAATTTCTCATATTGGTACATATTATGATACAGAACGTATGCCCCATTTTCTGAATAAATAGTTTGACTAAGTCACAGAGAACAAATCAGAAACTTAATTGGGCACTGAATATGTTGCACCTAGTATATTTCATATTCATTCAGAAAATGATACAATCATTCAAAACTTATGTCTCGGCATTAATTTATTTATACATTTACACTTCGCCAAATAGCTTTCCTAAGCAATATCACTCCATTACCTAAACAAAATAATTACATTTATTTCAGCTCAAGATAATAAATTTTAGCTCATCCATACTTTCATTATATTCTCTTATGTTTATTTTTAGATCTCCAGATACTTTGCATAAAATATATATTCAGTAGCTTTTAAAATACGATAAAATTAATAATATTTAAATGGTTATGTTTTCTGCATAGTAATTGCAATATTATATATTTTATTATTTGGAGAGGCACGAAGCTCCGAGCGTCGAGCACGCCGCCCCAACCCGCTGTGCCGGTTCAAACCATCACATATTTACATTATGATGTCAATGTCAACAGCCTGTGCTTACAGAAAGGCAGCAAAAATATCTTAACACAATGGAAATACGACACATATACATTTGTATCAGAATCAATCAATGGCAGTGTATTAGTCGGGCTTAGTTCGAATCGGCGCAGCGGGTGTGCGAGCCGCGAGGGCGCGCGGCTCTGACAGGTCTGTTCCGTGTGTAGTCACAACATCCAACTTAAGAGATCTTTTATCTACAACGTCTAGGATGCACTAAAACGATAAAAATCCGATAATTTTCTGCATATCTATATACATATTTTACAAGGGAAAGAAATAATAAATAATTTCTATACCTTTGATATGAGCTTCCTCTCAGTACATTGATATCAATCTCAACAATATTAAAAAAAAACATTATCTCTCTGAAAATAAAATGAAATTAATGTACACTATATTTACAATGTTGTGGCTGGTCATACAGATTTTTTTGTAACGATTTTCGCCGTCAAATATCATGTGATTACTTTTTGTTATTAAAGAAACCATAATGAGTTTTTTTCTTGGATTACCTTATAATTGAAATAGATCAGCTTAAATCTCAGCTTTTCATTAGAATGGGCCCAGCTCAAAAAGTTATTACTTAATTACATCAGACCCTTCGTTTCTAAATTTGATTTGTACAAAAAAAAGAAATCAGTTGTTTGATCTAGTCTTGTTTGGTAGTTCATGCTTAAATATAATATTGCCGCCATATCTAGAATACAGGAGCAAGTTTGTGTGGAAGACATACTGACAAGTGATTTCATTGTGTAATTGTTAGTTACCTTTTGTAAATTTTCGTCGCAGTGATAAGTCTTATGTTTCAAATGAACAGGGTTTTTTACTTTAATTAAGATAGTATAAGAATTTATTCTTATTTTAAAGCGGTTCAAAGCACAGAACTGAAGGCGCACTTTGAAATTTTCTCGAATACATATATATACCGATCTTGTCCGAAAAGAGCATCGTACTGAACGGCGCGGTGTGACATATGACGACAGCTTTGAGTGGTGCAGTCTCTTTTTAGCAATTAATTTAAAACTTGGTAATTTTTCACTCGATAATTTTAAAATGCAAGCTTTTCTCTTCACAACTGTTTAGAGATGTCAAAATTATAAAATATACCGAAACACATTTCGGTATGTAATGTAACTACGACGAACATTCAAATCACCGTGCTACTACAAACTGTAGACCAAACCAATTTTTTCCTTTTTCTTTTGTATAATAATATCTGTGTGTATTCCAGAAAAACCTGATGTAATTGCATCATAGGTACTCTTACTCATATATTATAAGTTGAACACTACATTCTATTGCAATTTTGATCATTATTCTCATCTTCAATATAGCAAGATTTTTGGTTGCAAAATAGTATGTTTGTTTTTTGAAATACAAAAACGAATATAATTATTATTGTGGTATATTTTTCAAATCAGAGCTTGTTACCGTTCATTCATTTACAGTTACAATCTTGCAATAATAAAAAAATGCTTAGCTGACCAAATAACATATTTTGAGTTCTTGACAAAAAATATATTTTCTTACATAATATTCAATAAGTTTGCCACGTAAGAAGGCATGCCAAGGCCCCTGACATAACGGTACAAGTAAAAAGCCAATACAAGACTAATTTTATATCTCAGTAAAATTAGAAATGCTTATTGTAACATTTACTTATCTGTGAAAATAATAATATTATTCTAAGTCGCATAAATTTCGTAGTATTAATAGTTAATTTTTAGTTTTTCAAGTCGACTAGTTTCATCTCAAATAAATTTTGGATCCAAGATCCGAAAGAAGCAACACCACGTAGGCCCGCTCGCATACCAGCCCACTTCAAACAATTAGCTAACAATATCTAGTCTCTGCGAACTTCAAACAATTAAGATAAATATAATTATATTTTACATAATATGTGTTAAGCATGTTGTCATGCGAGCGGGCAAGGATGTATGGACAGTGTTTTGGTAGAAAATTAATAAATCACACAAAACCTTTGTTTACGTAAATGCGGCTTTTCGTAATATTGCCTGTTAAAATTATAATTCTCACTTTGTTTGAAGTGATAATAAATAAACCATGATTTTTTCTGATGATTTCACTCATCACACGATTCATACAGAAGCCATAGTATTATTTGTTTTTTTTTATTCTCATACCCAAAGTAACTCATTCATTATACATTTGACATTGGTTGTAAGGATATTTAACTTAGGACATGATAGTATGTGTCTGTAAATAATCATCACGACTACAATGAATTTTAAATGACTTCTTAATGACTATATAAATGTTTGGTCAAACTTTTTAATTTGTCATACATGAGTTTGTATGACAACCAATGAACAAGGGAAACGCTCGGCGTCGAGCGTACCGCGCGGTAACGTTTGTCATCGCATGCACAAACACAAATCCTCATGTATAAATTATTTAGATGTTAATTTCACATATTGACACTCTATTCCACTTGAACATGATCTTACTAATTTCCAACCACATTCCAACTCTTAACAAAAGAAAATAATATAAATCACACAGCCAGTGGTGATAGTACATAACATTACTTACATTATAATTATGATCTCTAAATTAACTTGTTAAAGTTGACGAGTTCAATATAAAATCACATCACAGCAAGATCATGTCCAAGTGTGGTCGCGCCGCCCCTAGTATGGCCAGTTACTCCTTATAAGATCTTCATTTTATTTACAGTAGGTAGTATCTAATGGTAAAACTTAAAAATATATAACAAAATAGACTTGAGTGGCTAGTTAGAAAAATCTACCAAATATTTGTGATTACAGCATAACAAAAGCATAATAAAAATCAACAGAAACAAAATAATACATGCCTCTTCAACTGGAACCAAAACATGAGTACTGTTCGTCTGGCGCGCTGCGTGTTGGCCCAGTGCGGCGCACTGCGAGCTCACGTCGCTATGTCACATGGGCACCTGCCTCCCAGTGCGGCGCACTGCGAGCTCACGTCGCTATGTCACATGGGCACCTGCCTGCCAGTGCGGCGCACTGCGAGCTCACGTCGCTATGTCACATGGGCACCTGCCTGCCAGTGCGGCGCACTGCGAGCTCACGTCGCTATGTCACATGGGCACCTGCCTGCCAGTGCGGCGCACTGCGAGCTCACGTCGCTATGTCACATGGGCACCTGCCTCCCAGTGCGGCGCACTGCGAGCTCATGTCGCTATGTCACATGGGCACCTGCCTGCCAGTGCGGCGCACTGCGAGCTCACGTCGCTATGTCACATGGGCACCTGCCTGCCAGTGCGGCGCACTGCGAGCTCACGTCGCTATGTCACATGGGCACCTGCCTCCCAGTGCGGCGCACTGCGAGCTCATGTCGCTATGTCACATGGGCACCTGCCTGCCAGTGCGGCGCACTGCGAGCTCACGTCGCTATGTCACATGGGCACCTGCCTGCCAGTGCGGCGCACTGCGAGCTCACGTCGCTATGTCACATGGGCACCTGCCTCCCAGTGCGGCGCACTGCGAGCTCATGTCGCTATGTCACATGGGCACCTGCCTGCCAGTGCGGCGCACTGCGAGCTCACGTCGCTATGTCACATGGGCACCTGCCTCCCAGTGCGGCGCACTGCGAGCTCACGTCGCTATGTCACATGGGCACCTGCCTGCCAGTGCGGCGCACTGCGAGCTCACGTCGCTACGTCACACGGGCACCTGCCTCCCAGCACGTCGCTACGTCACACGGGCACCGCCTCGCACCGCCGTGCGCGTCGCTCACGGCACATCACAATGTTGTACTTGGCTATTAGTCACGTCAAGAACGGTTTAACTGTGTTACTCCTAACTAGTACATACATTACAAATAAACAATTTTTACAAGGTTAAAGCAGGTCTTGGTGTTAAATTACAGCAAATGCAAATAACATAATCACACATATTGTTTAGTGACATCTGTAAATGTTAAAGCATTGTGACTTTCACTCACACAAAATAATTATGTTGTTACATTTACAGCTACATTCACTCGAAACCGTCCACGCGCCAGACAAATAACTAAAATTATATCATCCTCTAAATTAATAATTTAAAAAAAAAATGAAGTGCAAATTGAACTGTTAAATGCTTATTGCCACATTTCATACTTTTAAGCGAAATTAAATTTATTTCAATCACAGCGAAAACACTGGTTAGATAGTGTAACCACTTCACATATTTGATAGTATGAACGAGATACCGATCAGTCGCATCGACGCAGCACAGCACGACATGAGACGAGCGCACGCCGACACTTCGGCACGCGACGTCAACGCATCACTCACACGAGTCCCGTCACGTGACACGACACACACCTTACTCGACCATCGACGATACAATAATACACTCGCATCGTCACCTCACTCTCTACTCATCCGATATTTCGTCTCGAGGGCACCGCGGAAAGATTCAATTGTTTCTGTTTTTTTTTTTTTCTAATTTAAACTATAGTAACATTTAGCTTGAACACCCGCGAGAAAGGCTCGGCGACGACCGACCTCGACCATCGGCGATCGTGTCCGAGCGGCGAGCACGCCACGCAGTCCGCTCAGTACGGTGCACGGTCCGCTCGGCACGTTCAACCCGCTCAGCTCGCTCAGCACGGCGCGGCGCGCGCGAGGCCCGCGCCCGCACTCGCGCCTCCTCCGCAGAGACGAGGCTCCGCGCTTGTCGCGGGCGCCGCGCGCTACTCGCTGAAGTAGCGCACCTTGCCGGCGCCGCACCGCACCACGTCCTCCCAGGCTGCAACAGACAACACTCGTCAGCCGGCGCTCGCACCGCGCGCAGGCTCGCGGGCCCTCACTCACCTGCGCCCACGTAGTCCACGATCTGCAGCAGGTGCGCCGTGTCGCGCGGCGCGTCGGGCGGCACGTAGCGCAGCGCGGCGCAGCCGGCGCGCACGGCCACGCCCGCGCCGGGCTCGGGCGCGTCGCGCAGCAGGTCGCAGCGCGGCCGGCGCGCCAGGCCGCCCAGCAGCTGCTCGTTGATGTCGAAGCCGAACGTGACGCCGTCCAGGTCGCGCGGGCGCGCGGCCGAGTCCAGCAAGATGACGGGCGGGCGCCGGTCGGCCACCACGTCGGGCGCGGCGGGCGCGGGCGGCGCGCGCTCCTTGCGGCGCGGCGCCTTGTCGCGGCGCCGCGCCGGCTCCGCGCGCGCCTCCAGCGCCGGGTAGCCGTCGGCGTCGGGCGGCGCGGCGCCGGGCGCGCCCTGGCCCTCCGCGTAGAAGTTGCAGCTCTCGATGAGGTCGGGGATGTTGTGGCGCGTGCGCGCGATGTCGGCGTACGAGGCCACGGGCGGCGGCGCGGGCGGCGCGGGCGGCGGCGCGGCGGGCAGCGAGTGCACGGAGTCCATGTCGTCGTTGGAGTCGTTGCTGCGGTCGGAGGGCGGCGCGGACTCGCGGCGCGCGCGCGGGCTGGGCGCACGCGCGCGGCGCGGCGGCTCGTCGGCGCGGCGCCGCGGCTTGCGCTTCTTGGTGACGGTCTGGAAGTCGGTGAGCTCGGCGGCGGGGTCGGGCGCGTCGCAGTAGAGCGCGTCGTCGCCCCAGGAGCGCCGCTCCTTGGCGGGAGCGTCGCGGCGCTCCTTCTTGTCGCGCAGGGGCGCCGCGGCCAGGTCGGTGAGGTCCTCCATCTTGGTGCGCGATAGCTCCTCCATGGAGGTGGCGCGCTTGATCTTGTTCTCCTTGTCCTTGCGTCGCTCGGTGGAGCGCTTCTTGCTCTTGTCGTCGGAGTCGTCCTTGTGCTTGACGCGTCCTAGCTTGGCTCCGCGCCCGTTGTCCGCGTTCGATTCGATGAACCGAAGCAGCTCATTGACGTCCTTGTCTCCCTGGTAGCCGTCGATCTGTTGGCAATCGATGACGGTCTCGTTCTTTGAAGACTTTTTCCTCCGAGGTTTTTTGTGTTGACTAGATCCCGAAAGAGGTGAACTGAATCCTTGTACTGAGTTGCCGTTTTCGTCTAAAGACTTCTGTAACAGAAAACGTAAGCTATTATTTTTGAAAAATAGTATAGTTTATACAACAAGTAACAAAATCGATATAGACAATCTTTTGATGTAAAACATCTATTGGCACGCCTTGGGGTAAGATCGAATCGTATGGCGCCACATTCGTTCCGTAGGTGTCACTCCCGTGGTCCTAACCGGTGAAGGGGACGCGGTTACAAACAAATGACGCGCACCCGACCGCACAAGGTACATACACCTCCCCACCTACTTCAACTGAATGAAACGAAATTTAAATCTTGTTCAAAGCGCACACTATGCGGCCAAGCATATTATAAGTTGGAGGATTACATCGCTGACAAAGATGCTTGGCTCAACGCTGGTCCTGCTCCACAGGGGCGCATAAATTAATTGAATAGCATCCGAAAATATTGTTGGAGCTACTGAAGATTGTAAAAACTATCTTTGCATTGTATAAATTCAATCTATTTGTAATGTATTATTGCATAACACATGTGGGAGCACCATGTACCTACTATAAAGGTACCATTTACTAGGTTCGTCGTTCATTGACTTGAATGTGCCCTGGCGGCTGAAAGTATGTCATGCTCACTCAAATGTCTCGCTGGTGGTGGCGCGTGCGTTGGATCATTAAGTTCCCTTCAAAATGGTTGAGCTGAATGGTGCTGATCCATACGTCATGTTCGTGAACGGGCGCCGTCAGCTGTCCGGACTGGTCATCTCTTAGCTGCCACGGCTTATTTTAATTTGAATTGTTTTTTTTTTTTGTTTTTATCGCTTTTATTACGGACACTTTTAACGTGCACGTCTTTTTACATCGTCTCACATGTATAATTTCAACATGAATGATGTAACGATATTTTTTTTGTAACGTTATATGATTTAAAAGAGTGTCCGTGGAGTTTCTTGCCCGTTCTTCTCCATAGGTACCTACTACGCTTTGGAATGGGCAACTAGCTTAATTTTTCTGACTGACCGACCCCTAGACAATTTAAAAGTGCCTGTAAGGGGGTTGTTTCCCGGAAGCTTCGCCGCAAGACGGCGCTGTTTGTAACCTGTCAAAAGTTGTTGATAAAAACGTGTACATTCTAAGGACGATTTTTTAAGTATTTGCGTGTTATTGTCGTCAATTGGTGTTGCTTACAGTTGCTTCACAATGAATTCTACCTGGCGTATCGCCCAGTTGAAGGAGGAGTTGACAAAAAGAGGAGCATCGTAACAAGGAAAGAATGCCGAGCTTGTCATTATACATATTTAATATTTTATCAACTTTTAGCAGTTTTCTGAACAATATTATGTTATTTTAAGTTATAAAACACTCGCTAACTTTTTGCTTTTTAATGATACTAATAATAAACAAGACGTAGGTTACGGAGACGGAGGGTACTTCTTACAAAATATAAGGATATTTGAAAAGAAACCATTTTTTTTCTTCACAGGTTGGAAGCTTACGACAGAAATATCAACTTAGACAGTGTGTGTTACAGTCCTGAATCCAGTCCGCTATCGTACGTGGTCCGCCAACATCGTCTTAGAAGGATCGTGGATCGTCTAAGAAGTGGTCTCTCAAAAAATCACAAGATTTGAAGTTTTTTTGATTTCAGTGCCTTTTCCCACTTTCTCTTCATGTGCAAATTACTTGGAAATTAGACAACCCCTACTTCTGTGCATCCAAAGGCTACACAACGACCCGACACTTATATTAATATAAGTCACAAACAAAAACTAATATTGTTTAATTTCATAGGAGTTTGACAGTTCGTTTGTAACAAACACTTAGCGCTACCTACGCGGAACTTATTCGACAGTTTTCTTCCCCATTGGTTTATCTATATATATATATAAATGAATCCCTATTTCCCTTGGTCACGCCATCACGCGTGAACGGCTGGACCGATATCACAAATTTTTTTTTTGTTGTGTTCGTTATTGTCAGGAGAACGATCTTATGAAATAAAAAAAATAAGGAAGTTGATCGGAACGTTACAAAATTTAAGAAAACTTAACGCCAATATTAATTTTACATAACTGTCAGTTGTTTGAAATAACGGTCAGCGATTGACAGAATGCGCGCTGCAAATATCGTTTAACACAGATGGATCGGTTGATAAATGAGTCTATAGTTTTAGTTAATAGTCAAAACTAAAACTAAACGACATATGACATTCATAGTTAAGACAGGACAACGTCTGTCGGGTCAGCTTGTTTGAAATAAATGCTTTGAGTTTGAGTTGAGTTTGACAACAATGAGTTGAGAAAGAAGGGTTTACAGATTTCTCTATGAAATATTTCATAATTTACTTCCACTGAACGAAATTTCAGGTATAAAAACATTTTAAATATTAGTATACATTCATTTGCATTTAAAAATGTTATCTTTACAAAACGATCTGTGCACATTACTCTACCCTAAACATAAACAATTGAGTTTCCATAATACTTCAAATGGGTTTTTTTTTTACTTAGTACTTCGTCCATAATGCTAAAGGTACCAATAAGTAAGTTATAGGTTTATGTCCAGCTCACCTGGACATGGATCTTATTTCTAAATTTGGTCTTTATACACGGGATCGCAAAAATTCCGGGTCGCTAATAAATGGCGTGATAGTTTCTTAAATACATAAGACTAATTTCCGAAACCATAGTATTTTGTAGATGACTGATTAATATATATAAAAAAATGTGTAACACGTTTTGTACACTATATAACTTTAATGATATACTAAAAAATAAGAAAATTTCGCTTCTAACTTATGACAACAAAAATACACTCCGCAGTAAATCTTAAAAAATAAAAGATTTTTTGTCAATTTAATATTTTGTATTTCCTCCATGAGCCCGTATCACTTCATTAAGACGATGTGGCATGCTGTAAACCAAAATTTTAATACGATTTTGGTCTATGTTTGCCCATTCTTCCACTAGCGCATTCCTTAACTCGTGTAAGGTAACGGGAGCAGGAGGGCGTTGTCTCACGCCTCTCCCGAGCTCGTCCCATGCTTGTTCTATGGGATTTAAGTCTGGGTTGCGAGCTGGCCACTCCCTGCAGGTGATACCGACGTCTTGAATATACATATTGACCAAACGAGCAGTATGTGGTCGCGCATTATCGTGCATAAAAATGGAATTTGCACCCATATTCACTAAGAAAGGACCAGCATGCTCATTTAAAACCTCTTCTAAGTATCTGACAGCAGTCAGAGAACCCTTTTCTATGATCACTAACTCCGTGCGATTCTCATAAGATATCCCAGCCCAAACCATTAATGGTCCTCCTCCGAATGGCACCTTTTCTTCAAAACAAGCTTGATGATACCGATCTCCGGGTCGTCTAAATACTCTTTCGCCTCCCGTCGTGCATAAATAAACAAAATCTGGACTCATCGGAAAACCTAACCTGGACCAATCTTCATCTGTCCATCGGATGTGTTATCGAGCAAACCGTAACCTGGCAACTCGATGTTCTCTGAGCAGTTTGGGGCCGTTTGCTGGTCTATAAGGCTTTATATCAGCTTCACAAAGACGTCGCAGAATCGTATCAGAGCTCACATTGTTGTGGGGAATTTTTTGAAGACTGTTTCGGACCTGAACAGCCGTGAGATGTCGATTTCTTAACATAGTGCTCACGATAAATCGGTCTTCTCGTGTAGTTGTGCCCCTTGGCCTGCCATTTCCTGGTCTCCTGATGTTCATGCGGCTCTCTTGAAATCGCTGGAGTACTCTTTGAACCGTTGATAAAGATACTCCTACTGTTCTAGCAGTGCTACGCTGACTTCTTCCTTCTTGTACCATGGTAATAATCCGTGTATATTCTTCAGGTGTTAATGACATGATCTTAGATAAATGATTGGTCTCGCTGCGCTCGACTAGATACCGCCAGAGTACTTGTCAAATGCGGCAACAAATAGTACGCCAAAGTCGGCGTACCCGAGCCAGTCACACTGCAAGTTGTGTGTAACGTGTATGTGCCAAATGTTTTATTAAATTTTGGGCATAATCCGAAGTAAAATGCCAGTTTGCGTAGTGAAACTGTGTAAAAATAATACTACAAGAAATAAGAACGACACTGGGATCACATACCATAATTAAGTATCGTATAATTTCGAAATTTCAACATAAAATAACATGAACCCTAAACGCCATTCAGTGATGCCGCGTATACAAGAATCAAGTTCCCCGTGGTTGAGATTTTTATAATGTGAATTTGTCGTTTTTGTATTTTATTATATAACCTATTTCATTTATTTAACCTAGTTATTATAACTTAACCTAGTTCTATAAATTATTTAATGTTTATTTTTTGTAATCTATACACTTAAGGTGTAAAAACTACTGACACTGTTTCAAGGGGTGATTCTATCCATGAAATTGAACAACTTTCCCCAAGGAACATGGACCGAAAAATTAAAAAAAAAACCGTCTTCCCATAAAAAATGCGCAATCAGTTGATTGACTTACTACGGGAAAACCTTTATTTTTCGTATTTCGACTCATGTTCCTGAAATGTAAACTTCGTGTTTGTACATCAAAAATATTTGCGAAAAAAATATTCGAGGGGATGAAGGATATGTGAGAGAACACATTATTTTTTATTTTTTTTAATAGTTTTTAATCTTGTAATCATTGATATACATACCTACCTTCCATTTTTCTAAAGAAGAAACTTACACCTAACGTATACACGAATATATTTATACATTCGATTTCAATTTATTGTTCATTTTTTAGTATTTTCTGAGCTACATTTATAACTTAACTACTAGACCACAGCATAAAATATTTTTCCCATTAACTCGGGTAACAGTTGAGCAGCTGGTATCACAATCTTCACGCACACTAGTTGTCAATGTCAACTGACAAATGTCAAGTGGCGATTTATTACACACACTACAATAATGAGTTGCCGCATTCACGGAGCTATTGTTTTTGGATAGCGCGGTATCTAGTCGAGCGCAGCGAGACTAATCATTAATCTATGGACATGATATTGCACTGAATACGCTGATCAATCCAAGGAACCATTTATAATGACAGCTCGGTTTGAAACAAAAGCAGAAAAAACAATCTATTCTAAATATTAAATTCCTAACTTAAAATTTTGAAATTTTTCAAAGAGCAGTTTTTTTTTTAAATCTGTAACTTGTACAAATGAAACCTCTTATGAGATTTAGAACAGGCATTAGTAACCTGCTTACTACATATTATTTCTAGCGATCTAGGCATATAATTTATAGAGATATTACGGTTTTTATTAACGACCCGGATTTTTTGCGATCCAGTGTAGTTTGCTACAGAGAACTTGAAATTAGGTATTTATATGCAAGTAAAACCTTGTAGTCGTCTGAAGCGGAGGTGCCGGTGGAGCCGTAGTTAGGTCGCGACAGCGGCAGCCCGTTGAAGCTGCTAGAGATCACGCTGCGAGGCTGCCGGGCGGAAATGTTTACATTTATCATTCACTGGTGACACAATTATAATAAGGATAGTCCAAGCAGGGGCACTTGATATGTACCTTAGGGTCTACGGCGACCGCTGACTGCGCCGTGGACGACGTCGTGTTGCAACTGGACACAACCTCCGGTGTTGTGATGCAACTAAACGATATAGCGGAGTCGACCTGCAGAAACAAACAATCATTAGTGTGACTCCTAGCTAACACTGTACTGTACAAAACATTTTAACCAAAGTGGGAATCCTACCTCATCATTGGTGATAGCTGACACCCCGGAGTTGTGCGATAAGTTCTCGTTAGCATTGTTTTTAAAAAGACTTTCAAACAGAAGCACTTTAAGGACATTTTGATCTAGCGCACTCTTCTTCACGTCGCTACTGCCGGGGTGTTCTGGGGACATCTTTTGTCTTTTCTTCTTTACAATGTTCGGTTTACTATTACTTTCGGAGAGAGGTCTGATCTCGTTATTATTTTCAATTTCGAATATCTGGACGGGAGTGTTAACATTACTATTAGATGGCGAAACTAAAGGCTTAGGTAATGTTAAAAAAATATAAGCATTGTTAGGAAGCTGGGTTAAAATAATACGATCGCTCTTCGGGGAATGTTCGTGTTCAGGTCTCGTGGTACGTTCGTCTGCCGGTTTGTTTGCGCCGCTTAGGATTTCAATTTCGTCTACAGAAGCCGACTTCGAACACTCTTGTTCTGTGGGACATTGTGCATCATTATCAGAGTGACGTGTAACATTTTCTGGGACATTTAAAGCTTGACATATTTCCTCTTTCTCGTATTCACGAGCTGTTGTCATAACGTTGCTCTCCTCGCTGTTTCCTATGGATTCTAACAGCTTTTGTTGCTTGGATACATATGCAGTAAACGAATCATCTGTATTACTTTTCTGTGAATGGCTAGGATTCACATCTGTCAACTCTACCTCTCCACCTTGAGACTTGTCATTTTGTAAATAAACAAAGGGATTTGTGAGCAAATCTTCCCCTTCATCAGATGAATTATAACATTTTGTAGATGAATCAAATAATTGGCTCGACTTAGTCCAATTTATATCTTCGATGTTTTTTAATTTACTTTGAACATCAGTTAAGATTGAATTTGATGTACCATCCATTTCGTTTGAACACATTATGGTAGCATCTTTTTGACTACATTTCTGGGGATGTTTTTCCTTACGATGTGTGCCTATAGAATGGCAAGCTTGTTGGACATACGGGAGGGGTTGACCTATGGTCATACGTCTAACGTTCCTTGGGTTTATATCCGACAATGTCGGCACTACTAAATTTTCACCTACTTGTTTCCTATAGTTTTTCCTTAATTTAATATCACATTCGTTATCATATTCAAAACTTTCGACAACCCTGTGCGCTCCTTCATCGTGGCGACGTATATTACTAAAATGTAGAGATTCTTTTGCTTTAAATTCGTTTACTATACCTTTTTCTCGTAGGTCAGATATAAAATGATTATTTAAATTGTCTTTAAGGCTTATATCAGGAGAATTATTGTGCCCACTAGTTATTGCAAATGGCAAAATAAAATTATTTTCTATATTTGTACTTTCAGTGTTTTTAGGGTTTGATGGAATATCCGTAACTTTAGCCTGGATATTACGTTCCTTTAATTTAGTCAAGTTCGCATATTGTAGAGGGTCGGTATAGTTCGATAGGCTTTTATACCAATGATCTACATTGCCAGCCCACAGCCGGGAATCGTCTGCACGATTTTCGTTTCTTGGTATTTTTTCAGTTGAATCTTTGATAATTCGGTCGCACATTGAAAAGCGTCGATCGTCTGTTTTGTCCACCGGCTGGTCGCGTCGGTTCGGGCCGCGCGGTTTTCCGTCGAGACGCCGGAGGGCGCCGACAGCCGCGCCCGGCGCGCCGGCCTGGGGCCGCAGGGCGCTCATGAGGCGCGCCTGCGCGCGCGCGGCGCGAGGGGTACGCACCTGGTTGGACGGCGTGGTGGTGGTGACCGCGCGGCCCGAGCACACGCTGCCGCTGCCGATCTCCAGCGTGGCGCGCGCCGTGTACGTCATCGGGAACATCGGCTTACTTCTTCTGTGAACAAATTTCATGTGGGAGATCACGTTCGTCGTGGATAGACCTGATACTTTCATGTTTGTGCGATGAATTTCAAATACATAAAGTTATTGATGGATTTTTTTCATGCACTCTTTTGGAATGTCCCTCGTGAGACTAACTATAATTATGTAAGCATTCCATTTCTCGTATAATAATCTATATCGGCCACTTCGCCATAGTTTGAACCTGTAAATATTACTGAGTATACCACAGTATTCGCTACGCCTCGTACCTGTTGAGTAGTTCCATCTCGCCGGGCGCGTTGGCATCGCTGGCGGACACGCGGCGCTCGGCCAGCGGCGGCGGGTTGACGCAGCGCACCGTGGCCAGGTAGCCGGCGCCGCGCGCGGGCTCCTCGCTCAGCAACGAGGCTGGCGACACAATATCACGACCATTTTAACTTTGTCATCATCACCATCATCTGTCTGCCTTTTACCAACGACGTTGGGGTCGTCTTCCCAGTCTTACCAGATGCAGCTGAATACCAGTATTTTACATGGAGCGACTGCCTATCTGACCTGCCCAACCCAATTACTAGGTACCACGATACGCCTTGGTAAGACGAAAATACTTTTTAACTTTATATCACTAACTTTAACACTGATAGTGACAATTAAAACTGTAGTAGCTTCAAATAAAGATGAACTTTCAAGAGAAATTTATGATCTCAGAATAATCCCACCGGTGAGGCAGCGTCACGTCCTACTCCTGTGATTAAGACTGACAAAGTGAATATGCCTAAGTTATGGTCAGACTTCGAACCGAGATGCAATTAAATATGGATTCGTCGAAAGGGAGCATCGCGGGCAGGAACCCATCGTCGAAGTGAAGGTAATGCTAACTCACAGGTGTCGACGCCGGACGGCAGACTGCCGCCGTGGATGGCGCGCGCGGACACGTTGCTGGGCGCGGGCGCGGGCGCGTGGCGCACGTGCGCGCGGCGCGGCGCGGGCTCGGCCGCCAGCGCCGCCACCAGGTCCTGCAGCGAGTTGGAGTGCGGCAGCGCGCGCCGCCCGCGCCCGCGCCGCGCGCCGCGCCCGCCCGGCAGCACGCGCGCCGCCGCCTCGCACGCCTGCTCGTCCTGCTCCACCTCCTCCAGCAACTCCTGAAGCGGCGCATTCACGATCACATTTGAATGACGTAAAATCATTTGTGAGCCATTGCAATGTAACCGTTATCTCATTGTTAAAAAGTATAAATTAAAAAACTTTTTTACAAAAATAAACAACCGACTTCAAAAAAAAAAACACTACAAAGTGAAAAATAACTTTCACTTCGGAAGTCGGTGTGTTTGGATCTGTATTTTAGTTTTTTGCCACCGACTTCCGAAATTTAAGTTATTTTTCACTTTGTAGTGAGTCAGCTATTAATTTATCTAACTTACAATAGCCTAATGTCAACTACTCATTACCTTTTACAAAATATTCCTTTTCTCGAAGCAGGGACGTTAATTGTTGAGGAGTTCTCCTGGTAAGAACCAAAAGAACTGGAGCTGATGATGAAGCCACCATCAGCACCATTTCACCATATTCATTGTGACGAGCATAAATTGCTTAGCAACCATATTAAAGTAATCGAATCGTAACCCATGAAATACTTATAATTGAGTAGTTCCGGTGGCCACTTTTGGTTTTCATCATCAGGTCCACTTCACCAAATGGTGCTTTCCGAGAGCAAATGCACGAGTTACTATAAAAAATGCCCAAATCGCTATAGGCGTGCCTGTAAAATTTGAGGATTTCCCTCGATTCCATGGGATCCCTTCATCAGATTCTTACTTGGTGACAATGGGACCACCTCGAGAGTATACCCTTTCAAACAAAAAAAAGAATTTTGCAAATCCGTTTATATATGACAGAGTACGAACATACAAAAAAAAAATATACAAACATCCGAATTGATAACCTCCTCCTTTTTGAAGTCGGTTAAAAATGATTACCGTGACTTTGATGAAACTAACGGCGATAATTCTAATTTATACCTTATCTTACCGATATAAGAGTTACATTGCATTGTTTTACGTCGATCGTGATGGCCTACCTTAAATCCGCATCAACTTCGTTTAGGGCACCGGACCGCACTGTTGATCAACGACATTTTGCCATATTTGACAACGGTCCATGTCCATCGACTGCGGTCACCCTAATTACAGACTGCGACGTGCCACGCGACGGGCGCAAGAACTTAGCTCAGTTTATAAGGAAAAACGCACTTCTACGGGACGCGTCGCATAATGTGATCAGTCTTAGTGACAATAAAGCTGAAGCTACTTTATTGCTTTCCACTAATATTATGAACGTAGGCATTGTATGCAATACCGGCCGAATTTGTAAGTCATACTTATCACGGTATGTTTGCGAGAGATCAATCATAAGTTGAGAACCTGCTACATTTTTTGAAGTCGGTTAAAAGCGCTAACATTTAAGCGTAAATGCATTTGGTTCAACAAAATGCTTGACCAAAACTCAGCATCACACATGCAATTTTAAGTCTGATTGACGCAACTTCTAGTTAAGCAAGTCTGCGTGATATAAATACAATTTATTTTTAGCACTCACCTTAAATAGACTGCTTTTACCCTCTCGGTCTTTGGGACATTTGTATGTGATAGCCTCGTCCAACAGTGCTCGTAATTGTCCGTCGTCCAAAGTCTCTACATGTTTGTTGTTCTGTTAACAAAAGAAAATGGTTATTACAATAGTGTTTCACTACATGTAAACGTATAATAAAATTATAATTACATCAATTCCTTGTGTATGTAAGTCGCAGTGAAATAGGCGTAAAAAGATAAGTCGAAATTCAGTATTAAAATTATACTTATATATCTAATACTGCTACTTTGGTAAGCGCTCAAGAAGGTACGTAATATCAACATTAGTGAATGAGCTACCCCAAAACTATAATATCACATGGTCAAGTCAAAGGACCAAGCTAAAATAATTCCACGAAAACATCTCTCATTGTGTCCATAGCTATATATATATATATATTATGTTTGTAACAAACCCCACGTTTGCGAAAATGCCGTCTTGTAAAATGGGAGACTTTTGATCTCGACTGTAGATATATTATTTTATAGTTTATTTAGCATAATTAAGTTTTAGCACATCAACCCTTTGCTAGACGAGAACATGAGAACATCTGCCGACAAACTGTTGTGCAGTTTGGCAGACCCTAAGTTACAGGGTGGCAGGGCGGTGGCCTTGCCACCCTGTAACTACGCGCAAACTGTAGCCATGAATTCAGCACATGATTCTGAACAGAATTCTGAATTTTTCGTCGGGTATAAAAAAAATCGATGTTCCATACATTTTGACCGCGTAGGTATTGCACTTTTCTGTGAACCATGTACGCGCTGCTGAATGGGTCGCACACAACTTGCTTGTTATCTTTAATGATAAGTCACGGATAGCCAAAGATGATGGTTTATTGAATATATTTAACTACCACGTAACTAATGCTATATGAATATTGTGTGAATGAGTACTGCTGACTATGAAGGCTGATGGTGTACTTTCGCGTTACACTATGATTTGTGCAAGGCGATGGAAAAGAGCTGATCTGTGCAATGCGCGCGTGCCATACATGACTCGTACAAACCAGGAGATTTTTTTTTTGAAACCCGGCGAAAGCTTCTACTCTAGGGGTCTAGAATTCATCGTTTACAGTTTGCGCGCCGATGTACCTACCACCTGTATGTTATTGTTAATACAGATTTTGAATAAATAACTTAAAAAGACAGGTATAGTTAGGTACCTTAAAAATAACAATCATAAATTAGAAATAAATAATAAGTATTTCCTAATATTTTATTTAATAGTTGTTTTATTATCTCTGCAATGTAAACACGTAAGTATGAGAATAGTTTTTTTTGATATAGGAAGTAACCAACCAGTATAAGATAGAGATAAAGTTCATTTATATCGCATTAGTGACGAGGTTGAAAAAGTAAATAACGGCCATAGTTAACTGTAAAAAAAACTAGTCAACGAGTTTGATACTCCAAAATAATGCATGTCAAAATAGCCGATAGGCCTAAACTACACCTGATCCCCCAACAGTGTGAAAAAAGGGCTCAAGGCTAAACAGATCCATAACGGACTCAGACTAACGCCCTATAGTAAAACTCGCTCTATCCTTATTTGTTCGCTGTTTCTATGGGTTTGCCGACATCATTGATAGCGAAGAACCGACCTCCATTAACATATTGTAACATTAAAATGTGGGTAATGTTTTCTATAGTAGGTACGCTGTTTTTTTTTTTACTGGGACAGTATGGGGAAATTTCCGAATCCATAGGAGATTCGGGAAAACTGTTAGGGAGCCATTATCTCCTTTTTCATCGAAACAATTTTGGCATACTTACTTAATTTTTTGGTCAAGTGAGATGTTCATTAAGCAATATTTACCAATTTTTTCTATAGATTCAGACTTCCCCAAACTCTCCCAGTTATATAATACACTCTGTATACAACTCCAGTACCCTCCAGGTGAATGTGGCACAGTGTTATCAGCTTTCTTATAAACCAATATGTCGACAGATCCTTTTTGGAACGAATTGGCTTATTGCCATGTGGATGAGAAACAGTCCCTAGTGCCACAGGTCACGTTCATTCATTCATCATGGTGTGACTTCGTCTGTCTGTACATCTGTCGCATCTGCTTATTACAGGAACTGCTACTGCTATCGACTTGAAAGTAACAGTTTTAAATAATGCTTGCCCAACCATATTGCAAGTGAAAGATCTGTAAAAATATTTCTATTTTGAATGCAACAAATGACATGCAGAAGATAGCTCTGCTTCTTACTGGCTAGAGGCTCATCGCCCAGGGGTTTAATACTGAATTATACCTTACAAAACCTGTTTAATTTCAAGCAATACATTATATCGCATTTTTTTTATTAAAACATTGCATAAATAATACAGCTGGCGTTCTTAAATACTGAACTTAAAAAATTAACAATAATCTGAATATTTTTCAGGTAGGTATCCATTATTTGATCCACCTTTCACATCACACAATAAATAAATATAAAGATTCAATTTGATATTATGGCGGAAAGTAAACTGAACGAGTATGTATTTACAGAATTCTAATCATTAGAATCAGCAATACATCTCTATAAGTTCATATTACCCTATTGAATGACTATTTCATGAAATCATGACATTTGAAGGCAATTCTAACGTATGGAGTTGTATTGATGATTCTAATGATTATAATTCTGTAAAGCCATATTTGATACAGTCGTGAATCATATTTAGATCACCATACAACCTGATACTGACCTGCAAATTGCAAAAAAACGTAAGAAAAATTGAATTTCGAGGGCTACCTTGGCGCATCCCCCTTAAGTGGAAAGAGATTTTTCAATTGAATTACAACATGAAAACATTTATTTTACTTATTTGTAATGTGTGAATGTGTCACTTACATAAATCTAGGTTACCATAATAAACACAGTAATGTCTAATTTATAAAATAAAGTCATTGCAACGTGTAATGGAGCGCAGTATTCTAGGCGTTCAATTGACAGACCATATTCGCAACACCACACTGCGCTCCAAAACACAGTACTGACGTTGCTCAAAATGCCACTAAGCTGAAGTGGGGCTGGGCTGGCCATGTCTGCCGTATGCCCAATAAGCTGTAGCTAGGCCAAAATAACCACTAGGTGCAGCCTTGACAGCCAGGCGTCGCGGCAGAGCCCGTAAAAGACGGCGGGACGAGCTGGAGAAAACAGAAAATCAGTGGTCCACTTTAGCCCTGGATCGAAAGAGCAGGAAGTCATGTGGAGGATGGGATGATGCAAGCTAACAGTAACAGCCATTGCAATCTTCTGAAATTCGGTACGGTAGCATAATCTGTCGGCTCGAATTTACTCAAACTAATTAATTTTAATGAATAGACTCAATGAATTATTCAATCGATTGACTTAAATCGATTTTGTTTGTAGCACAGCACTATTTGTGCAGAGAAAGATCACGTTTCAAAAGTTTTTTTTTTTTTGCATTTTTACTTTTGTTTTTCATTTCATATTCCCTGTCGTGTTATAAATTTATATATAATTGTATTTATTATAAATCTAATAGGTACAAATTTTATTATTATGTTAATCAGTAGATGATTAACTTATTAATAAAGAACAATGACAGCTTCCCATACGTTGTTTTATTTGGAATTAAATTACTGCGTCTTTAAATGAAAAACATCTTATTAAACTCCAGCGTAATTTTCTGAGCTAGTTAGTGCAAAATTTTTTGTTAGAGAAGGCGGATGTTAATAGATATTCAGTGTTGAACTTTTGAACAACACAGGACAGAGCGCAAGCTTCTGTGGTCAAAAGTTGTAAACTGTCAACAGTTGTCAATGTCAACAATCAAGCTATATTTTTGAGACTTTTATTATGTACTAATCTTTTAAGTTCAGAATGGGGTCGACAGCTGTCAAAGTGGCGCTACTAGCGCACATACCAATAACAAAGCAGTTTTTGTATGGAATTATTAGTGAATTCATAGAGACAATTATTGAGGAAATGCCTAGATGTTGTGTACCAAATTGTAAAGAAACTGGAGGTCACTAGTTTCCTCGAGGTGAGAAACTTAAAAAATTGTGGCTCAAAGCGATAAGGCGATTAAACTTTGAGCCTAAAAGCGGGCGAGATTGTATTATAAACATTTCAAGGAAAGTGACTATGAAAAGATTGGTAAATACTCAGGTTTTTAGTAAGAATGATTACTTTCAGTTTGACTAGGTCGTCAAAAACTATTTCCTTTTATTTGTACGTAACCTATACCTACCTGCATCACATAATCTAAAATGTAAGATAATGCGATTCAATAAACCTTAAATGAAAACAGACTGCCCATAATACACAAACAAACAAATTAACAAATGAATGGTGAATTTCCGTCTTAAAATTCTATTAATGTGCGCCCTTGTGTGCCCATGTTCTCCACAAGGAGCCCACTGGAGGCTTAGAGATCTTCCCCAGATAGTTAATCCATCTTGTATTACTCCTTGATACAATACATAAATTATTTGTTTGCTAAAGGCATATCAGTCTTTCAGGGATCACAAACCAGCGCAATATTTTGAAAAAGTCTGCTTTCCTTCCACGTAAAGAGGCGCCTCTTTTTTTTAACTCTTCTTTTAATTTTAACTCACATATTTTCCAAGTAGAATACATGTTCTAAATCAGAAAACTGTCAAGAAATCAACGCAATTAAGAAATCCGAAGCGTGTAAATCTTTATCTCACTTAATGACAAGGATTCGTACAGTGGTGGCGCCATCTGCGATCAGCTTTCACTTGCCAGCCCCATTGTCGTAACATTTGATATTTTTCCCACTTTACTGCAATATTCTTATCTAACTAAGAACACAGAATAAACTTATATATAGGTACAACAAAATCAATGTGTTATTTACTCATTTACACCAAGTTAATATTATAACAAACTACAAACGATAACAACACCACGACAATTACGCTATACCCACTATTTAGGAAAATAAATATAATATAATGGCAATACTAAACCAATCGAACCACCAACTTCCTTATCTTTTAGAACGAAGTATTCCAATAACTTTTCATAACATTATTTTTTTACTCGACCAGGCACTATAGAATAATTTTCACGCAAGCTCCGCCCACATGCACCCCGCCGCTCCGCGCAGCATGTCACGCCAGCGCAAGCGACCCGAAAAAATAACCCCCCAAAAATTTTAACTTTATGTAGGTATATTGATTTGTGTTGGAACTCGGTGTCTGCAGTTTGCCGCCACTACTACACGTGCAATTCAGTAAAAGCAATAGATACGAAGTCGTGCACACACTCGCAATTCATAAATCAGAACGTACTACACAATCAATTTTAAATCTAATCTCGTCAAGCACAGCGTGCATTTACATACACCGAACAACTTACTCACACAAAAACATCGGTTGCTTTCGTTGTGCTGTGCAAAAGTAATTTATTTTACATATACGCTAGTGATTGACTAAATCGGAAACCAATAGATTTTTCCATTTATTATAGTACTAAAAATAATTAGGGGTCCTGAAAATAAAATAAATAAAAAACGAGAAATAATAAATTATAAACAAATAAAATGTAGCTAAAAAAAATATTAATTAAATCAAAAAATTTAAACAATATAAAAAAAATGAACGTCACGGGACGCCTGGCAAATGTGAAAGATACCATCGTATAGCGTGGCGACGCGTCGCCACGGCATGCGTCGCTACGCCAACAATCGGTTTTACCCGCGGCTATAGATGTTTCACATCAAAAATACCGGTTTACATTGGTTTAGGCTGTCATAGCGTATTGAAACAGTAGGTATTTTGCTTCCAAACGGGTTAAAACGGTTGACTAATTGAAAAATAAACTACAATACGAGGCCGACACTGAATGTTTTTAGAACTGGTCACTTGTAAACGATATAATAAAAAAAATTGTACAAATTTTGGAAATGGAACTCTTTGCCAATATTATTGTGTATGTATTGTATTCATTTGTTTACGATTTGGCGGTAAATTGGAAATTGTCTGTGTCACGTCAGCATGAATTTAACGCGACAAAATTTCCGTACAATGATTTTTTATGACTTTCGATGTCATTTAAGTCAACAAGAAAGTTATGATACGACTTCGATGGGCCTTTCACGATGAAGCCCCATCTCGTGCCACTGTTTACAACTGGTTTAATGAGTTTAAACGCGGTCGCACTAATCTCACCGATGATCTGCGTGAGGGATGGCTTTCTACGGCGACGACCAAAGATAACATCAGTGTTGTGCGGCGTATGATAGAGACTGACAAAAGAGTGACTTATCAGCATATTCGGACAAGCTTAGGCATCGGTATGAGTCAAGTGCACAAAGCCTCCATGAACATTTAGCGGTCAGGAAGCTGTATTGCATGTATTCATTATTTCGTTCTCGAAAGTTCTTCGCTACTCAATTAGTGATGTAGTCTGGTCGGATGTTGATTTTATCGATTGATATCGATAAAAGAAAATAAGTAATTTAATATTTATTCCATATAAACATTACAATACAAATTCAGCGTAATATCCTTACGCTGAAAACATTCAGCATAAGTATTTGTTTATTTGGGATTTATTAATTTATATAAAACACATTAATATATATATATAAAGTAATTAATTTATATTAGTACTTAAATATTTTATTTTTAAATAATACGTACTACGTTATTTGTCTTACAGTTTTACTGAACTCCCAACGAGTCTTATTTTTTTCGAATTAAACAAGAAATAGATTGATTATCCATCGATATCGATAAAGTAATTTAAAATTCAACATGTTCTGCACTGGTCGAGTAGCAGTAAATAACGACTTATCACGCGAATGTAAACCTTATGTTTAACGTACTGAAGTTTATAATTGCGACCACTGAGAAAACCGCCATCTATGGTCGGGTGGCGGAATTTACTCGGCAATCGAATCTAGTTTGGTTATAGATTACAAAACGTTAAAAAAACTTTTTGCACTAAAGCAAAATAAATCCTATTTGAGACTGAAGGTTTATTCCCAGATGAAGGATCTGTGACTTATGTTAGTTTTGACTAAAATTAAAACGACAAATCAAACGAATTGTTTATTTGTGGTGGATTGTATGATTATCAGTTTATTTGTGTGAGTTTGGCGACAACGGTTCCTATAGCGAGTTTGTCGCATTGCACTTCCACTGTTTTTTCTGTTCCGTGAAGAAATCGGTTAGGCCGATAAATGATAAACGCTAAAACATCGGTAATAAAGTTGAATATCGCGTGCGCTCTTTGATCGTGTTCTACCACGAAACTAAACGAAGTAAGTCTCCATTCTCAATTCGTTTATAACTAAAGTAATAATTGATCTAGAGAAAAACTATCTTGCGGATAGATAATAAACTATATTGTCGTTTTCTTAATATTTATTTTAGACATAAAAACCGAGCAATCATGATTTTCGAATAAAAAATACAGAAACGTTTACAATTACGTAACTGTCTTGGATGTAGAAAGAAAAAGAACCAATAAATCATTTATTAAAGTTCCATTTTGATTGTATGTGTGACTGTTTCAGAATATTAATGCAAATTGACATAAACATTAGGGAGCCTCCTCTTAACTAGATAATATAATAGTTGAAAAACGTAGTTAATTAATAGAATTTCTTTTGTATAATAAAATTGGCACTTTTAGACGTTCAAATTTATTTCAAATAAGATTCGCCATTGTTCTTTCAGTATAATTTTATTTTCCTTTGCCTACGCCGCCGCGAAGATTTTACAACCCTCCCCGCACACTAATAAATGGACGTTTATGCAAATATAATATTACACGAAAAATAAAACGATGTCTCAAACTACCAGGTTTCCCTCCCTCGGTATGACTGCGACTTGCTCTTTGCTAGTTTTTATTATTTTCTTTAAGATTATGTTACTTAGATCAATCGCTCCATGTGCAATACTGGTATTCAGCTGCATCCGGTTAGACTGGAAACCGACCCCAACATAGTTGTTTTATTGGTTTACTTGTTAGGCTGATTGATTATGATATTTAGATACGTCAGTTGTCACAGTAAACAATTCAAAAATTTTATTTCATCATTTTTGGTGTCAACGCGCACCGTAGCTTAATCCTATTAAGAGGGATGCACTACGGCATGGTCTAAAAAACAAGGTCTGGCATTCCGGGAGTGACACATGCTCACGTCACTGTCCAGTTGCCACTTTATTGCAACAAAACACGAATTATGGAAACATTTTCAGTCACCATTCTGTTAATAAATATATAATATAAACCATTTAAACTGTCGTTTATTTTTTCGAATCAAACGAAACAATACCAACGTAATTGTTAAAACCTCTTTGTTTTATCGGATTCGCACAGGTAATAAAGGCGATTGGGGAGTTATTATTACACACTACTGGTAACACAGCGGTGATGACGTAGGCTTGTGTCACCCCCGTGACCGGAATGCTATACCTGGCGAAGTATATTATTATACCATGCACTAAGGTAGCCCGCGAAATTCAAATTTACTTACGTTTTTTGCAATTTAGAGGTCAGTGTCAGGTTGTATGTTGACTTAAATATGATTTGCGGCCGTAATAAATATGGCTTTACAGAATTATAATCATTAGAATCAGCAATACAATTCCTTAAGTTAGAATTGGCCTCAAATGTCATGATTTCATGAAATAGTCATTCAATGGGATTATATGAACTTAGAGGGCTGTATTGATGATTTTAATTATTATAATTCTGTAAATACATAGGTACGTTTCAAGTTCCTTCATGACACACATAATAGATACCTGAGGTCATCGGAAAACTTAAGACTAGAGATGCCGAGGCATTCCACCAGTTTTTATGACAAGTCTTTTACAGTTCAAGCAGTACGGTTATGGAATGCCTTGCCCATGTCGATAAGGCGTGCTCAATCTTTATCCACTTTTAAAATTCTGGTTAAAAAACACTCCTTAAACATTGTCTTTACATTTAGTTTCCTTACTCTTGTTTCATGTTTATTATTGTATATATTATATTATGTATATGTTTTATGTATGTATGAATTTGTTGTATATGTAAATGGTACACCACTGGCTACCTGCATTATTGTCTCTCCTTCTACCTTGAATCCATCCAAAGGTTGTCTGTAAAAGATCGCTTTTAGCGATAAGACCGCCCATTGTGTCACCCTATGTAAAATTTCTACTTTTATATCTGTAATTTTATGGTGTACATAATAAAGAGTATTCTATTCTATTCTATTCTACTTGTTACGGTCGCGAATAAAATTTTGTTCATCATACAATCCGACATTGGCTTGCAAATTGCCAAAAACGTAAGAAAATTCGAATTTCGCGGGCTACCCTGGTGCTTCCCCATTAAATAAAAGGTTTTTATCTCGCTAGAATAACAAAAAAATTGTTGTTAATTTAGGTAATACGGGGGCTAGTGACCGCATGTCCACGTCAAAGCGCGTATTTTGCGTACGGTTATTAATTTAATAGTTATAAATAACTGTGATAATATTTATAGACCATTTTATAGTTTACTTCGTGTAAGAAATTCATGACGTGGCCCGGTGGGTCTGATGCTGAACGGAGTAAAATGAAGGCTCGAGCGTCTTCGGTATGTATTCATTGTTCACCTCAGTACATCACCTAGACACGACAGTCACGCCACTTACAAGTCACGGGGCCGATATAATTTCAAACACTAATTAACTTAATGGCGTGCCAGTTTTGTGCTTTATTCAACATCGAAACATCACTATTAATGAATGCCCAAAGTACACAATTAGGAAAAGTAGTATTTGTTTTAGTTATTTCTATACTGCTGTGTTGATTTTCGGGTTTTTGAGTAGTCATTGGTAACAAACACCAGCACTTTTCGACTTATGTATCCTTTTCCATAACGGGTGCCGGAATGTCGATGAAATGCTATTCTGATTTGTAATGCTGCTTCAATTAGGACTTATACCGATGCAAGAGTAAATAAGCCTCCACATTACCACTTGTGCACATCATAAATTGATAAAAACTTAATTTGTAGGTACTTACATGATTTTATGATCACGATTAAAGTACCCGTCCCGCTGTAAGCCATATTCAATCCGATTACGATGATAAGTGAAGTATTGACAGGTGCAGCAGTACATAGTAAATCGAAGCAACGGCGTGCGTAATGTAGGTACACAAGCAAACAGTCAAATACTTTCCTATGACAAGGCAGAATCTGTTTAGTGATAAGAATCAGTCTTACAGATAATAGGGAGATAAAAAGTGCGTCACTATACTATCCCTGACGGACAAATGGGCTCAGAAGACAACAAGCAAACATGGAAGAATGCCAAAATTCTGACGAAATTACGAGACACACTGTCTGGTCTCGAGTTCTCGACATATTACATTATTATCTGGAATTCGAAACACACTTAAATCATTAATAATAAGCAATTTCAATTAGCTTTGAATACACTGCTTAGTGCTTGGAAATAATTAAACATTTCACGGGTGGCGCAGTGGTTAAGCGATTGACTGCTGCGCTGCGTGTCGCGGGTTCGATTCCCGCATGGACAAATATTTGTATGACCTACAAGTAGTTGTTTCGGGTGTGGCTGTTTGTGTATGTGAATTTAAATGTTTGTAAACGCACCCACAATACAGGAGAAATTCCTAGTGGGGCAACGTTAAAAAAAAAAAAAAAAACGACACATGGTCTAACATTCTTCTACAAATTTGAGTGAGAAGCATGTATTGCATAAAATATAAGGTTTACGACAAAGGGAAAACGTGCGATACCACCTATCTAGGTCGCAACCTGTATTGGCTCATGGGAAGAAACTGTGCACTCTGTAGACAACAAACTCCTCATCTACAACTCGGTCCTTAAGCCAATATGGACCTACGGGATCCAATTGCGGGGCGTTGCTAACAAAACTAACATACTCTGCCTGCAATGACTCTAAAATGGTATCCTATGATCAATAGCAAATGCACCTTGGTTTGCTAGGAACGACGAAATCCACGATTATCTACAAAAATGTCATAAGTAAACTGAAATTGAGCGGTAAAAATAAAAAGACAGCACAAGGCACGCCTAACCTTGCATCCAAGCCCACTAGTTACTGAACTGTTAAACCGGACCGGTGGTAAAAACAAGCTTTTATCACGCATTAAAAATTATAAATAATTAAATTGACTTGTATTCTTTATTCTGTTAGATCCAATGATTAAATCAAAAAGCGTGAAACGCTTTGTTTAAATTAATTAAAAGTACACACAACTCAAAAGAGCTTTTTGATTTAATCATTGGATATAGAAAAACATATTATTTTTTAAACCCACTCCGGGTTTTAAAACGTAATCGAAAAAGGTTTAGATAACTTTTTTGATGGTTCACCGACTAGAGGTAAATATGAAAGGACAGATTAAATAAAAAAAACCTTTAAAAGAAGTTGATCTGTTTCGAGTTCTGCCATACAAATAACTAATTTATTAATCTTCTTACTTTATCTAACATTACGTACCTAATGGTTTCTCGTAGGGATAGACAGCAACTATATCAAACACTGGTACTACATATTACACTCATATACCTATACAACCACTATTCCATGCAGCCACTGAAGAGTTCCACTATCTACCTGGCTCCATCATCAGAATAGAATAGAATAGAATACTCTTTATTATGTACACCATAAAAATTACAGATATAAAAGTAGAAATTCAGCATCAGATCAGCTCCAAGATAGGAATTTATTGAATTGATTGATGAATTAAGGTTTTGTCATCTGAACTACATAATATGCATACAAAGTTTAATTTCGATACTACAGTTAGAAATAAGTTAAAATTGACTTCTAAAATGTTATTACATTATTTGTTAGTTACCAGTGAAGCTAAAAAAGCGTGTTAATAAAGCTGAAGAGGAACCATCTTCAATAGGTGGGAGGCGCAGCACTGGCTGCTTCACCACAACGCCATTTCACATGAAACGAATTCACTTATGGTCCGACGACCGAATGCAAGTAGAATTTAAAATATAAATAAACTATATTACCTGAGTACTTAACATGAGGAGCTCGTGGCTAAATAATAACAGCCGCACGGGTCGATTGATTAGGTTAAGCTACGCTTGCCGCGGTTTGTCCGTGGATGGTTGAAGATCTTTACATACCGAGACCCCGTGTCTCGGAAAGGACGTTAAAAGCCGTTGATCCCGGCTGACATTCTTGGATCTTTGACAGTCGTTACGGGTCTTACCAAGGGTATCGTATTACCCAGTAACTGGGTTGTGGAGGTCAGATAGCCAGTCGCTCCATGTAAAATACTGGTATTCAGCTGCATCCGGTTAGTCTGGAAGCCGACCCCACCATAGTTGGGAGAAGGCAGACAGATGATGACCTCAATACCTTAATATGTTTTTATGTATGTCGAAAAGGAAGCCAAACTAAAGATGTGATAAAATAGGTATTTCACGCATAATAATTATCTTCCGATATATGTAGTTAGTAGTGTACTTACTGCCTTTACTTTAAAGTTCAGTAATTAAAATTGAACTCTGTCGCATTGGAAATTCCCAATTAGAACTATGTATTTGGACATAATCTGGTTCGTGGTCCAGTATTCGAAAATAGTCATATAACATCGTTCTATTATCATCGACATGACTAAATAAAGAGCCTGATTGTTTGGAAGACCACGCTATTGATATCATACCAGTGCCTTGCATAACGAGAATCCCGAAAAAGATAAAAAATATGAAGATATCAAGTAATTTTTCTTGAATCTTTGTCTTGTCCAGTGACCAAATCACACCATGACGAGATGCATAAGCTGGGGCTGATTTGTAAAGTTTTATTTAATTCACTCGTGGGATAATCAGAATAACATCGGACCACAAAATGACTACGCTGAAAGGCGCAAAAAATACGTTCCTTGTAACAGGTTTAAAAGGTAAACCAAGTTAGAAGTTCTTACGCGAATCTCGAATTGTAAACAAACAAATATTTGCATTATTTGAGTGAAAGGATTGACGTCATTACATCTGTGTGCCCTACAGGCCGCACGGGGCTCTCCGGAGAGGTCAGGGTCGGGCCAGGAGCGCCCGAAGAGGGACGGGATCGATGGCGCGCCCTTGTCCCTCATATTAACGGTTTTCCGTCCTCGCTGGATAGCCGATATACTTTTTTAGCTCGTAATAAGACACTTGTTGCGCTCATAAAATGTGCTTGGATGGTCGTTTTTAAACGCCAAGTCATCTTCGTATGCGTAACAAATGTGTGAAAACTACGAATGTGTGTCATATTATTTAAGCACTTATCCTTCATCTAAAGTTTAGATGAATGATAAATGCTTAAATAATATGACAAGAAATCAAATCTTTTCTCTTTATAATATTAGTTTAGAATCTAAACTAATATTATAAAGAGAAAAGATTTGATTTCTTGTATGTTTGTTTGTTACGCTTTCACGCTAAAACGGCTGAACGATTTGGCACATGGGTAGACCATGACCTTGATTAGGACATAGGATACTTTTTATCCAAATATTCCCACGGGATCGAGACTTATGCGGGTGGAACCGCGCGACTCAGCTAATCAAATGTTTTCTCTTTATAATATTAGTTTAGATTCTAAACTAATATTATAAAGAGAAAAGATTTGATTTCTTGTATGTTTGTTTGTTACGCTTTCACGCTAAAACGGCTGAACGATTTGGATGAAATTTGGCACATGGGTAGACCATGACCTTGATTAGGACATAGGATACTTTTTATCCAAATATTCCCACGGGATCGAGACTTATGCGGGTGGAACCGCGCGACTCAGCTAGTCCTCAAACATTAGAAATATTGTGGTGTATCTTTATCGTATCTGAAAATACTTTACGACGACGTAATATTTTTTTTTCGTTTTTTCCTGTTGTGCCCAAAAACCAACAAGCATCGCGAAGACACCGTTTGTTGGCCGTTCTGAGTCCGACAGTACGCACAATGTCACATGCCTAAATCGCCCCTAGTTGCGTGCGCTTGCGGTCCCCAATGCTGTCCTGACATCAACACCAGTGTGATTTGTTTGCTGCCGCAAGGTGGATACATGTAACGTACCTGTATAGTGAATGTTCGAGATTTTGTGCAACGCCTTGGACTTGATTCTGCAATTTTGTGCACGTTTTTTAAATGAATTTAGTTCAAGTGTGCCAAAAATACTTTGTAGGTACCGGACATTAATTTTCCCCAAAGATTTGTAGTTTATTAGGTGTTAGAAAATATGCAAGATTAGGCGTTAAAATAATAATAAAAATAGGCTACATGATTATATCGTAATTAAAAAGTATAGTAGTGTCTGACCGCAATTATGAGTATTTATTTACAAACATGTTTCGTGACGCATTAGCAAAATAGCGTTAAGTTGGCGAGCACTGGAAAAAATGGAACATGTAAAAGCTAACCTGCAGTATTGGACCATTGCCAAATAGTTTTCAGAGTTCTGTAAGTACAGCAAAGATACAAAAATGTGTGTATATAATATTCAAAATAAAACTTATTAACTTCGGGGTGGTAACACAAGCGTGAGTTCTTCTGTCGCGGTGCCACAGTGCTGACCAGACAATTTAAAAGTGAATTGGTGTTGACCTTCTACTTTAAATCATTGTTCTCGTTATCAGGACCACCGTGTTTTTATTTGTTATTATCCTTTAGCTGGTGATCTAATACTACGATGTTGCTAGCCCAGCAGCCGATATCTTGGGAATCCTAATAAACTTAGTACGTACGTTCTGCTGTGGGCGCCGTAAGTGTAGCAAATTATTTGGTCTCACTTGCTTCTAGAATTATTCTCTTACATAACAATTAAGCTAGTTGAGCTCAATACTGTCAAAGACATTGACTGATTCGTTTAAGCTAAACCGAAGCTTCAAACCCTAAAAACAATCTCTATTGTTTATACATATATAATTTTAAAGTCAAATCAACTTTAAACTAATTAAGTATCGTACCGGGCCTTAAGAAAGTGGATACAGAAAAGTTACCGAAACCCGCAAAGTAAACCGCGACCAAGTCAGAATACAACACGTGTTAATCTAGAACATGTGGTCGAGGCAGGAGGCCGTCACTTGCTAATATAACTTGTAATTTCGTATAGAGCCTTATAATTGATACGTACAAACTACGAACTTACTTCAGTATTAAGTAGGACAGGACTTCGAGTTAGAATACGGTGACGCGCCGCCGTATTCTAACTCGAAGTCTTGTGCCGCCGCGGCAGCGCAAGTGTGAATAACACAAACAACTAACATATTTACATTTGTAACGTTTACAACATTGCTATTAAATATCAGTTATTCTGGTGATTAATTAGAACTGAAGCTGCAAATTATTAGGCGACCAAGTATTAATGTAAATAACGTCATAGGGTCCCCCCTATGACGTTAAAGTTATGTCAGCATAACTTTTCGCAGTGAATCGCCCAAAATACTTTACTTTTGGGTTGTGCCACACTTGATGTTTAAAGAATCATAAGCTCCATGTTCAAACCGTGCTAGCGTCTTTTTATAGCAATCAAAATCCTAAACCGCCATTTGCAATGTAATGATGTACGTAGGCAAGCGCCGGAAGAAGAAAGGTAGTCATATCTCTCCTAACCTCTGGAAGGTACACTACGGAGACTGAAGAGGGTCCTCCAGTTTTATTTGAAAGCCCCTTTTCCATTTCCGGTAAGTAACCTACCCAGTCAGCAGACTTCAGGAAGGCTGTTACCTGATCACATATAGGTTAGAGACTGCTGGGAACTATGTTCCGTGGCTTGCTAATCTGGACGATTGAGTGGCCGTAGGCTTGCTAGCATCCGAGGTGAGTCAAACCTTTGCGGGTTAGCAGAGAACACTGCACCCTTTACGGAAGTTGGAGGTTGTTTTCCAACACTCCATTGTGGAGTTTATCGAGTCCTATCGCTAGTGCAAGCCCTTTCGACACGGAATCAATAACCATTCGAACCAGTCGCTCAAAAACAGTGATTATAAAGCGGGATCCTAGCCGCAAAAGTATAGTTACCGTTTTTTGGGGTAGCCTAGTATCTAATAACTCTGCCAAGGATAGAAAGCTTCTTCGGGGGAACTTGATCGGGGAAGACAGCCACAGTAATCGGTTCTCTCTTTCTATATAGACCGTATGTGTTTTCTGAATAACAACACGAATGCAACTTCCGTAAAATAAACTGGGCCCAATTAGCGGACTGAATTTTGGATTTGGTATTATGATGATTCATATCACGTAACGTTTGGCGTCCAAAGCGAACATGATTAAAGTCGGTAGCATGCTCCGGAGAAACAATAAGTAGGCCTTGAAGTTTTTTGATCCCTTGTATGAATTCATTAAATCTATATTTTACAGACCGTAACTTATGCTGGATATTGTTAAGGTGAGTTTCGTCACAAATTTGAGGAGCGTTTTATTAGGCTTGAGCATGATATGAATATAACTAGGTCAGTGGACATCAATGCTAACACTAATATTGATCCTAGCCTTTCTACTACTTCTTGATCATTTCAGTACAACGCATAGGCGGGCGGAAGGCTGAAAGATCAATGGTATTTAAGATAGGTAGTATATGCAGGTAATTACATTGTTGGAATATCTGCTTATTCGCCTTTTGGGAATTCGGTAAATTATTAGGTCAAGAATATGACATAGTTATTGCTACTGGAAAAAAAATTAAGAGACAAGACTTGTGGTGAGAGTGTGCAAGTGGCGTCTGCGGCGGCGCGGCGGCCCGCCGTGACGGGGCAACAATGCGGTGCCCGCGCTTCCGTTACACGACCAGGACCCACCGCGTAAACCTACACCGCCTCCTACTGTCGCCACTATTGTCACCGATCCGTACCACACTGTCTACCTTTACAGTTCTGCTCGAAATAATTTGCCATCTGACCCCAATTTTCGTTCAGCTTCATGATGCTGGTAATTATGATGAATTTCGTCGTGCAAATCATTAACGACTGTTGGGATCATGAGATGTAGCTAGTTAGCTAATGTGTAAAAGGCTGATTGGGATAAAAAATAATACTGAATTTAAACTGCCGTCGATTCTAATTTTGATCTTGCATGCAAATCTGGTCGTAATCATTTATTTCTTTTCTAAAGCGAATCAAAATGCGCAGTTTGCATGCTAATGTATCTTTCTTAGATGATGCTGTGAAATTGTGACCTAGCTCAAAAGCACGCGATTTAGAGAAATGTCGCAGAACTGTTGCCTAGTGCGCTATACCTACCGCTACAGTGCTCACAAAACGAGCTCAAGTTTTCCTCGGCTAAAAAAATATCTACACTGTACAATCGTGGTACAATCTATGATACTTTCTTTTTCATCTCGTGTTGGAGTATCATTACAGTGCAATAGATTATTATATTTTTAATGTTGATCACGCCAAATATGTCGAGCTGATTTGACGGTTGCTCCGGTTGAATGCCATTTTCAGTGAACCATCTGTTGTCATAATTATGATCATACTTATTATAAGAGCGTCAAAAAAAATTGCTCACTAGATACAAGTTTGAATAGTGGTTTAAATCAAATGTTCTGTCAGATGTTCCGTTATTGTACCTAGAATATTATCTACGAGATAAACCAACATAATAATACAATAACCAAATGCAACAAGAATAACTTCAGTGTTTCTCATTAATGTTATACAAAACTGTAAATATCTAGTGTGAGGCATTGTAATGTATCCATTTTTTTCTTAGATTCGATGAATTTCCGTTTCGTTTACGAATATTATAAATAGAGAATCTACTATTAATATAAATACAGCATTCGGCATTCATTAATTATTTAAAACTAGGTATCTGCATTCTTGCGGGACTAATTGGCATTGCCATCGCTTAACGTTTTAGAATTTAATTTGGTAACCAACGGTATATTCTCTTTGGCAAATTGAAAACCATTTTCTACCAAGTAAATATTCAATGTTTTGACAACATCTCACCATCAATAGATTGTACTCGTGCAAAGCAGAGGCTGGTCGCTAATATAGCAGAAATGCATCCCATAACACATTGCTAGGCCTTTACCATGTATTAATAGTTAGTTAAGCTTTTAACTAAATTGGTGTAAGTATATTCTTGTTTACCCGTCGATTTGACAAAAAAAATGTCCTACCAGTGTGTAGCCGCCTGTACACCTCTATCATTGACTTCGTTTAAATCCTGGACGGTGCTGGTGATAGTTGCAAGATGGGCAGAAAAGAAGGTGGCACTGTGTTTGGCTTGGTTATCAACTTATTTAGTATACATACATCCCGGAAAGTTTTTTTTTTTATTGGAATTGACTCCGAGTAGCTCATAAGAGGCACGTGAATGTGAAAACTATGTGGATCATTGTTGTTTTTTCCTTTTCAGTTAGTTTTAATCATGGTCTGGCAGTCGAGTAATAATAATAATAATAGTAATTTTTGTGGCCTACCCAAATGTTCTTTTCTTTGGTATTGTTTGTCGAATCGTTGAGTTCCTTAAGCACTGAGTGGACAGGTCCACCCAATCTGTGTGGTTTTTCGTCAAAAGACTATTTCAGACACAAATCTACATTGTCTTCACATGATCTGACCAAGATTATGTCTGGACTTTAAAAAAGACTGTGACCTCTGAGTTTGTTTTACCCTTTCTTCTCAGAGTAGTCAGATAGGAAACGCTGACTTCATCTAGTTTTTAAAGTTTGATTGACATGTAAAAGTGTTTGTACAAACCTACTTACAGAAATAAAATCATTTATCATTTGTCTCACGCCTGAGACTTAGTAGCATTCAAAAACCTGTTAAAGTTAGTATCTGTAGTAGTAAATTATCCTGCTTTGTTTAACTCACCATCGCTTGCCGTATTATTACCACTTTTTTTTTTTTTTTACGATATGGAATTCATTTCTTTCCATCATTGTTGCCAAACCAAGCCAACCAATCAAACTTTGGTCTTGTTGAGTTAGTTTTTGTGTCCTAAGTACACTTGCAATCGCCAATATTGTAATCAGTGTGCCATTTTTCATACACGCTACCAGTCTTTCAACATAATTGTGAAGGCAACAAATGGAATTATTAAAATCTTATTTATTTGCTTTTCACACATAAAAAAATGAGCATACAGAAATTCAAAATGGATTAATATTCTTTCGAAAACACTTTAACCTAATAAATATAATTCAACTCAATTTTTTTAAATAATAATAAATACAATATGGCAATGTGGTGGCGAAATATTGAGAAAAATGATTAAGCCAGTCCAAAAATTTGCTTGCAACAATCTTTTGGGCTGAGAACCTAACACAAATCCTTCAGATCTCTACAAAACCCATAGGTAAAGGAGCTTATAACTATAATGTATCAGCTGTTTGACAGTGCCTTTCTTGAAGTTGTGAATTCTCGTTGACTATGGATCATTAGTATGATCAAGAAGAAATTATGTACCTTGAATAGTTGCCAACTGGGCACATTATCATAATTTATTGATTTCTTTGACAAAGTGTGTTGTAATTTTAATTAAAGCTACTTTGAGCTGGTGTTCTACATATTAGTGCAACCTTAGTTAGCTTGTCGTAGCGTTGCCGTCAGTAGGGACTGGTCAACTCTTGGCTGCCACGGCTTATTTTAATTTAAATTTTTGAATTGTTTTTTTATTTTTTTTATTACGGATACTTTAAACGTGCACGTCTTTCTACATCGTTCTCACATTTTTAATTTGAACATGAATGATGTAAACAATTTGTTTTTTGTAACTATATATTGATTTAAAAGAGTGTCCATGGAGTTTCTTGCCCGTTCTTCTCCATAGGTACCTACTACGCTTTGGAATGGGCAACTAGCTTCATTTTTCTGACTGACTGACCCTTTGACAATTCAAAAGTGCCTGTAATTGGTTTATTTGAAATAAATGCTTTGAGTTTGAGTTTGAGTTTTGAGTTTTGTACCCGTTAATTTAGTAATCATTAATTTTATCAGCAGTGTCAGTATAAAATAAAAAAAGCATGTTATTATTCTGTTCTGTCTTGAAACCACCACAGGTTAATGTGAAATTTCAAAAATCCGAATAGCACTAGTTTTGAATAACACACAGAAATTAAGTCTACATTTTTTTTTTTCAAAACCTTCCAGGTTTTTATTTACGTAACCTACTATTTGCAAGTTTGTTTGTTGCAAGCTTAGCTCTAGTGGCGCTTGATCATTGTGACGTTATAATGAGCATGTAAATTGATCTTGCTGAGTATAGTATAATCAGCCTATAATGTTCCCACTGCTGGGACACAGGCCTCCACTCTTTGAGAGGGAATGGGCTGTAATCCACGCGGGCCCAGTGCGGGTTGGTGCTGAGTATAAAACTATATTATTTCTCAATAATGTTACCTTACAATTTTATCATGTGAGTAAACCTTGTTCTTAAAATGATGTGTGTAGTACCTTTTAATATTTCATATTATTAAACTTTAGAAAGGTATGGCATATGGAATTAAAATTGTTGATAAGTGAAATCTCAAGGGACCTAGGATTATTTATCACTTGAAAGAAGTTTTTCATTTACCCAGTTTCCCGAATAGTTAGATTTCAAATGACAGTTGTCTTATTTACTGAGGCCCCCGCTAAGACAGGTTGAAATGTACCATTTCTCATTTAGAGAGGAGCACAAACGTGTTGCGAGTTTGCAACCTGTCCAGACCAATATTCAAAATGATTAAGTATTAGTTGTCTTATATAAACAGGCTATTGAACTATGAAGTCCCAAATATAGAGGTAACAATTGAAAAATCGAACAAATGCATTCTCAGTTATAAAGGTTTAATTATTCCCAGTAACAGGTATTTCAATACAAAAGTGTACCCGGACCTCATTGTAATTCTCATCCCCTCCTCATCCTCATTGTGTTTTGTCACATATCCAGGGCCCACCATTTAACCAGGTTACACTGTATTATTTGTAAAACAATAAGAAGGTAATTTGATAAAAATATATCCTTATTAGAACTATGGGCCTTGTTGAGTGGAAAAATCAATTACTTTTTCTAGACAGGTCATGGCTAAGCAGTGTGTATCTGTGTAAAACACTATTTCTTTTTTGACATTAAAAATATGGACATGTTGTGTTTAAAGAATAGGGTATAACATTAAGAATAATTGTTACCAAATTATTATTATTTTTATAATGTTTCTTACAATAAAACTGGGTAGGTAGTCTAAATGAAGTTTACAAAATATCCTTGAGTGCATACATTATTTTGATAGATTACTGCTCAATTAGTAGAGCTCTACAGTTTGTTTGAAAACTATAACAGTTCCAATAAATGTGGTAAATTAGCGTGCACAAACCAATTTAAAATGCATACTCATGCTTACCGTACACCAGTTAAAGTAAATTAATTATAATTTTTGACAGAACTGTTATCCTTCGCCATTTTCACCTACCTACTTTATTATTACACATACTGTTCGAATAGTTTCAATTGTGAAAGAATAAAGTATGCTTGAGAAGCTTCATTAGGTGCATGAGATTACATACACGATAAATGTAATCGACGACAAAAAGGTTTCTACTTTACACACACTAAAATCAAAAAATGGCAGCAGAGATCGACTTACCTCAACTTCAACGGCTGCGGCCGTATTTGTTGGTTTGTGGTCTGAATTTGTGTGCTGGTCATATAATAGATTATGTAGAAGTTTTGAATCTTCAGTGGAAATATTTGTGGCACTTTTGTCCGGGGCTTTGGGTTCCTTATCATACTCCGGCGGAGGAGCCATCTTGAAGGAAGAGCAGTCAGATGACACAAGTCGTATGACTTTCGCACACCGGAATCACTCTTTTCCTCAACAAAATGTCTTTTCCACTTACTAGCTACTAAATCGAATCATGATGAGTAATTTAGCTACAACATAATGAAAGTTCTAACCATTTGCAAAAACGGATTCATCATTTTCGACAGATTCCGACCAACATTTATAACGACTACGAGAACGCCCTCTAGCGACGTGAATTTCAAGATTTGTTACAGATTAAAAACTTTGCTCTCCAGTTAACATAGACTTCACTTGCCAGCTTTACAGAAAAAATTAAAAACAAGAACATTATTATTATGAGATTGGCTTGATTCCTTACTTGATTTATGTTATAATTCATAAAATAAAAGTTTTATTGCCTGGGATAAAAACTGCCCCTTACTCACTTCAGATGTCACTGCTATCCAACGTCCAAGAATTTGACAGCTAGATGTCACTATGCATACATTTTTTTGTAAACCCCGTTGCGCAGCTGTTGACTGCAAAACAATGGGGACCCATGTATTTGCCAAAGATGTTAAAAGACGAAACTATGGGAGAAAGCTCTCCGAAAAAAATTGGAAACCTGATATTTCGTCGAGTCTATGTGCTATCCTTTTTAAACCTAAAGACTTTTATGGCAGAAATTTGTATACTCGAGAAATAAGTCCATTTTTATTATCAACAGGCACTTGTGGTGTGATATTACGTAAATTAAAGTAAAGGTTAGTGCTAGAATTAACATCTCTGAAGTTTTTCAGTCAGAAAGATCATCCCCGAGTTGTTTTTCAACTCCGATCAGATTATTCCTGTCGGACGCCTCCAGTCTTCACCAAAAAATTAACTTCAAATAAACAAACACAAGATAACATATAAATTATAAAACATTCATAATTCATTGTCTTTTCCACTAAACTGATTTTTTACCTCTGGTAGACGCTTCCCTTTTCCTTAGCTCGTCTTTTAACCGCATTACAATAGGATGGAAGACTGGAACTTGACCACACGCTGTGAATTGTCACACGCATCGAACAAGACTTAGGAGATCTTAGACTATCAATCTTGCATCAGTTCAATCCGTCAATCTTTAGTTGTGTAAATTAATATTGGATTGAGACTTAATCACGGATTGGATTGATGTTTGATCATTCAAGGTCCCCGTGATACAAAGAGATTTAAGATACTATAGAGAGGCTATGCGAAGAAATGTCATAGAAAAACTGTGATCCCAAGTCTCAGTGACGCCATCTAGCATAATATAGCAAAATTAGAGCGGCATGTAAGCGTACCACGCTAGACTGAGCGACTTTTGCCCACTAGGACAAATGTATCGGATTACGATTTTGTTCACTATGTCCCGTCTATTGTTGAGTAAATAATTAAATGTCTTTGCCCTGATAAAAGGAACCTAACATAACTGCAAGTCTGCAAACTAGCAAACCTTGAGTAAATTTGTGCGAATGGGGAAGAAAACGCTTACGTAACTATAAACAGGAGGCGCTGCTTGTCTACTCAATGTTTTTCGGGTTTTCTTTAATTATAGCAAAAAACTAGCGTCTTAATTTGTTATGTTATTGAACTATTTATTCGCTGTAAACTGTATGACAGTTAAAAGCTAAATTATAGCCTACTAAATTATAGTCTACTTCGTAGGTCTAGTGGTCGCAAGTGCTACTCTTGAGCATGAGGTCCTGAGTTCGATGCCCAGGTTGGACAAAATGTTATTGGGTTTTCTATCTGGAATTTCTCAATAGCAGCTCGGAATCTGGAATTGTGCCCAGCTGATAGCAATAAGCTCATCCCCTATTACATGGAACTTCATAACTGGTGAAATATGGGTGTACCTACCACAGGTACACCTCTGCCTAACCATTCGGAGAAACAAGGCGTGAAGTTTCGTTATGTATAAAGGATAAAACATAAAAAATACCGAAGTCGGTGTCTTTGGTTTTGTATTTTCGTTTTTTGCCACCGACTCAAAAACTACCCAAGCAAAGTTAATAAAATTTATATGGGACCACCGCGCAAGCTTTCTCTACCAAATGAAAAAGAGTCCGACCTAGCAATCATAGAAAGATCGGTGTATGTACATACATACATACATAAAAGATAAAAATATCCCAACTCCTCCTTTCTTTGAAGTCTGTTAAAAAGATTAGAATATCGAATCATTACGTCATAATTTAAACTTCTAAATACATTAACAGCATGAAACTGATGATACCAAGAAGGATTCTCCCCTTCAGACCTCCAGAGAGTCAATTAGCACATATCCTGAAATTGAGAGCTGTTAAACTGCTTATTTTAGTCGCCTTTTCTCATAGATTTTTAATCATAAATATCTAGGAATGTCGTGCTGGCCTAGTTGTTATGGCCTTGCCCCTCACGCACGAGGTTGTGGGTTCAAATCCGGGAAAGTACCAATGTGACTTTTTCAATAGAATTAGACATCATTGACATCGGTGAAAGAAAAACATTTTGCAGCAGTGCTGCGTGTTCAGTTGTTCAAACGTTACCAGTCATTTTCAAGTGCAGAACTCAGAAGGTTCCATTTGAACTTCTAGTTTCGCGAACTGCGAATACTATCTCATTAGGGTCTCAAAAGGCTTTATTCTAAAATCTATTTCCCTTCAATTAAAAAAGCTGTCAATGTGCTGTCATGTTAATTGATATGTCATTGTCATTTTATCAATATAATTTTTTTTTACGTTGCTGACTGCTGCTGTTGCTGTATCACGTTCATTTTAGCATCAGTTTACAGAATTCACATAATTATTTGGGTGTGATACTTCCTATAATTCTTTAAAGATGACTGAAACTAAGGAAAATATTTTCCTATTTGTGCCTAACATAATTGGTATGTATTTGAGAAGCCAATTTTTCAATTTGGATGTATTTGCGCATCTCATTCTTATTGTTGTTAAAATCACTAAAAAAATGTTTCAGGTTTTGGGAGGGTAATCCTTGCGATTATTTCTTTTTATTTTATGCCGACACACTGCGTTCTGGCGTGTGTATGCTACGTATCCTCCGCTCTGCTGGACGCTATTGATGGGCATGCCGCAAGATACTTTAATCAAAGTAAGTGTTTTTTATGGTATCATATAATTCAATTACTTTATACTTATCTGTCACTGAGTCAGTAAGCTGGCGAGAGATAACATTGGTAATCTTTAAACATATACATGTACATGTTATAGTTAAACTGTTTTTTTTTAATAACATCTTATGATAATGGTAGATAAGTAGGTATGCAGACTAATAATAGAACATGTTTGTCTTACCACAGTTATAAATATTAACTAGTCCAATAATCTCATAAACATCCTGCATGTGTATGATGTTCTGAACCACTCAGAAATTGATGAGATTGACACATTAGATACTATGAATTGTCCGGAATCCTTAATTGAATTAGAATAATGAAAGTGTAAATTCCCTGGAACTTTTTTGTCTGTCACTATTTATCTAGTAATACACAAACAAGATTCCTAATATTAAAACAATCAGTACCTAATATGCATTCAAAAGATAAACTTGTTTTACAGGCACAAAGTTTGGTGCAATACTGGATCAGCTAACGGACCGTGCTGGCACTGCCTGCCTCATGATGACCCTGGCAACATTCTACCCGCAGTACACATTCTGGTTTCAAATATCTATGGCAATTGACATAACATGCCACTGGTTGTACCTACACACTGTGACCCTGCAAGGCAAGGCTTCCCACAAGTTCATTGACATGTCAGAGAACCCCATCATGTGTATCTACTACACAAACAAGATGGTTCTCTTCTTCATGTGTGCAGGCAATGAGGCTTTCTATGCAGCTCTCTATGTAACGTACTTCTATACTGGACCTACAGGTAATGTATTCTTATTTTTAAACTGTTTTTGTTTTTATTGACTTGCCATTGAACTGAACTTTAGGCCTACAAAAATATGATTTTAACAAATTATTTCTCGATTTCAGTCCTGGGTGTTGGCCTGTACAAACTGATTGTCATCATCACAGCACCAATAGCTATAGTGAAGACGGGTATATCAGTCCTGCAAGGTGTTGTTGGAGCCATCAACCTTTCCACAATTGATATCAACGACCGAGCTGCTCTGGCTGCCAAACAGAACAAATAAACACAACACCGATCATCAGCAGAATGTTAAAATGTTAATATCATTCATTGGCATTTGGTTTTACTGAAGCTGAATAATTAAATTAGCTGGTCCTAATCAAAATTATATGCATAATAATGTTTACTGAAAATAATAGAAGCTAGTCACCCTGAATTTACATTTAAATACTAAAGGAATATAATAATCTGCTTTTGTCTGTTCACCAGTTTTTGTTATAGAAATTGTCATCTTTTTGTATTATTTTGTAAATATTTCATATTTTTTTCTTTCTTATGGACGCAAGTTCTGGAAGATTACACAGAACATATTTGTGTATCATCGTTAATTAAAAAGCCCCCAGTTTTTGGAACGAAAATCAACACAAAAATAAGCTTACAAACTGTCAAGCTCGTGAATCTGATTGGTTGAAAGAATTATCAACAGCAATTTTTTTTGATGCGTCCATAATTTTTGGTTCTAGAAACCGGGCGTAAGCGTCAACATAATATAATTTATTATTTATAAAAAAATAAAAATTTGTTGCATTGTTTTCTAAATTTCACATCATTGTATAATCTATTATTTATACAACGATGTGAAATTTAGAAAACAATGGACAGATTCGGTTTTATAATTATTAATATTACCACTATATTTCTTTAAATATTTATGTCGCTGATTGCGCGGATATATAACATTTATTATGTTAACTAATATTATTATTGAGTCGCATGTATGTTTATTGCGAATCTCTTGTCTGTTATGTTGCGAATATTAATTAAGCTAACTGTTGTTTTATGTAACCCTTCGTTGGATATTAGGAGATGCCTACTCACTGAGAGTACCTCCCATAAAACGAGGTCTTCTTCATGACATAATTCGAGCAAATTCTATTAATTTTATGGTAATGGTAGAATGTAGATGGTATGTTGTCTAAGAGACCTAAGTGTGAAGTCTTTGTGGAATAATGTATGTAGTGACTACCTAAACAGATTGTAATGTGTATGTTCCATGCTACTATTATCAACATCTATTTTCTGTTTTTGTAGCACTGTGTACTCGTAGTGGTAAGAAAAGAAAGGGAATTTATCATTCTGTGTAAAATTACTCCAATCGCATTTATCTTCTATTTTTATAGATTGTTTAGGCACCTTCTCTATTTTTTATTATTATTTACATTCCATCCACTAGAATTAAAAGGAATGGAATGGAGTGTAACTTTGTTTTGAAACTCAAATTATGCAGAACTGTCTTTTTATTTTAACGTTTTGTTTAGTCACAGTTTATTAACCCACTACAATTCACGATGTTTGTTGTTTGTCTTGTTGAACTTAGCATGTTTATTAGGGTTTCAGGTTTCACATCACAATTTTATTTGTTGTTTGTGTCCATGTTAGAATAAGTTGTATTTCCAAGTTTAGTGATATCTATAACTATGGACATAAATTATATCCTAAAATACGAAAATATTAAGATGTAAGATTTTATCCCTGGACAAGGTATACAAAAATATTATAAAGTAAATTAGGTGACGTTATTTATTGACATTTGAACAATTAAATCGATTTCGATATTAATTATATGCAATCCAATAGGCTGAAAATGAAGTACCCAAAAAATATGTTGGTAATTTATATGTTGACCCCCAAAAAAACTTTTTTACAAAAAAACAACCGACTTCCAACAAAAACACTAAAAGACGTGAAAAATAACTTTAATTTCGGAATTCGGTGTCTTTGGTTTTGTATTTTCGTTTTTGGCCACCGACTTCCGAAATTAAAGTTATTTTTCACGTCTTTTAGTGTTTTTGTTGGAAGTCGGTTGTTTTTTTGTAAAAAAGTTTTTATTTTTCACTTTTTAGTTGCGATACCTACCCCACACAAATTCGTATACCACTACTTGGCTTGTAAATAACAGTGACAGGAAATTATTAGCACATCATCCATATAAACTAAGTGGCAAAAATATGCAGTATTAAGGATAACTCAAAAACTACTGGTCAGACCTTGATCAAATTTAAATGGGACCACATGTGAACCACCAGCTACCAAATGCAAAAAGAATCATCCAAATCGGTTCAACCAGAAAAAAGTTATGAGCTAACACACATAAAAAAAAAAAAAAAAAAAAAAAAAAAAAAAAAAAAAAAAAAAAAAACATACAGACGAATTGAGAACCTCCTCCTTTTTGTGAAGTCGGTTAATAAATGTCATAAAACAGGTAATTGTTTCTTTTAATCTATTTTATTTGACTACTAAGTAATTCAAACAAAAGTTATTTATTAGTGTTTATTTATTTAGTTTTTAGCAGTACATAAAGAAAATTATATTAACAAGTTAATTTTCTTGTTATTTTCAAAAGCAATATTTAGAATAACAGAAACACTGTTGCAGTGTGAATTAATATTACTAAATTATTATTATTACTTGTGAAATGAGAGAATAGCTGTTGTCCTCAAAGCATAACCTTATTTATTATTAAAATAACATAAAATTATCCTTTCAAACTGCTCATACCAGCTCTCATAATCTCATCAACAAGAAGGAGGTTGCTTGCAATCACAGAACAGGAGTTGACGATTTGCTTTTTGACAATATAGTTGTCAATAATACCCAAATCAGTTGGTTTGATAGCTTCACCAGTACTCAGGTCGAGACCAATTGGATCGGGGCTCAAGCGCGACTCTTCCTGAAGCTTCACAATAGTGTCCTGGGCGTCGTAACCAGAGTTAATGGCCAAGGTCTTGGGGATTACTAGTAAAGCTTCGGCGTAAGCCTGGATACCAAGACGTGCCTTTCCTTTGACAGTGTCCTTAAATTTCAACAGTTCCATGTTCGCTTTGATCTCGAAAGCGCCAGCGCCAGGAATGACGCATTTATCTTCGATGGCGTTGTTGATGGCTCTGAGGCCGTCACGTACAGCATCCTTGATCTGCGCAAGTGTGTGCTTGTTGGGCCCCTTGATAAGAATAGTAACAGACTGGGGGTTCTTACACTCCTCCACAAAGGTGAATTTGTCTTCACCAAGAATATGTTCATAAACAAGGCCAGCGTAACCAAGACACTCTTCAGTGAGACCATCGACAGAGTTCATAGCAGAACCACCGCACGCCAGAACCAGGCGCTCCATGTTACGCCTCTTAGCTCTGCGCAATCCCATGATGCCTTCTTTGGCGAATGCGTCCAGAGAAATAGGGTCAATACCTTTCTGGTTGATGACAACAAAGGTCTTGTCAGTTCCATCACAAACCTTTTTCTTTAGGTCAATGATCTGTAAAGGAAGACATATTTATAATATACCCCATTTACTAGCACAAATGATTGAGTTTTATTATTGCTTATTGTATATTAAATAAAATAACATTGAAATCATTTTGAATGGGTGGGTCAGGGTATGTTTAGCTTTTTCCAAACTTAGTAAAGCAAAACTTATTAATGAAGCAATTCATGTGGAATTTGACTCGTGGTAACTTTTACATACCATACTGTTAGGTTAAAAGAGTAATGAAACAAAAAAAAGCAATTCTATGGTACCCTAGAGATAGAGAGGGAGAGTAAAAGAGGGAAAACTTAGACTAGACTAGCAAGTAAAACTGGTAAAGGTCGGAGGAGGCCTTTGGCAATGGGCACAACGCAAATTAAAACTGAAAAGTGATGTTTATTATATTTTGAAGTAGTAAAAACTGATACTCGGAAATAAGGCTTTCAATAAATAAATTCAATCGTACATACCGCCTTAACACGTTGGTCGATGAAGTCTCGTTCAGCAGCAATCAACTTCTCCCTGTCCTCAGCAGACTTGTAGAAGAATCCGGAGTTGACCTCAGTCTTCTCGTACTCAAGAGAAATGTTGCATGTGAGGATGTATGCGTTCTCAACACGCTTCGGCATGTCAGGGTGACGGGAGCCGTGGTCCATCACTATACCTGTGCAAAGACTTTTATGTTACAGAGTTATATAGGGTAGGTTTTTGAAAAGAAATCACTATTCCAACCATGGAGTGCTGGCATAGCTAGCTTGTGAGTGTTTTAAAACTGAATTTAATGAGCAAAAATAAATTAAATTTATAATTTTCAAAAATTTTGTCCCTGTCTTTAAAGTGTGATCCAAGATCCCGGTTTAAACGCTGATCCTTATTAAATAGCCCACATGGGTTGTTTCCTCTTATGCAAAACTTCTCCTTGAATCTCAAATGGATTTCCAAGAAAATTCTTGAATTACTGTAATTATGGAGATCAACAATAAATTACCTTTGACTAATGCAGTCTCTGTAGCAGTCTTATGCTGCATCTCCATGATCTCTACCATATGCAAGTCAGCAGGTTTATCTTGTGAGCGAATGGTCAACACTGCATCCACACAAGCATCAGTCAGCACCTCAGATAAGCTTGGATGAACCTGAATAAAAATAGCAATTACTTTAAAATGTAAAGAGTTTCATATTGGGCGCTTGACATTATTTTTGAGTTAATGTGTCAATAAGACTTACTGATAATTGCTTTACTATTGTTTTTTTTTTTTTTCTAAATGACAAACCAACATACCTTAGTCTTGAGAGATGTACGAGCAACATCAAGTAAATCTGCCCGCTTTATTTCAATAGGAATCTTAATTGACTCAAGAACTTCTAGAGCCTTAGCACGAGCTATGTCAAACCCTTCCGTGAGAATCCTTGGATGCAAACCTGTGAATGAAAATTGAAATATTTATAATGTTGATATAGTGTTTGTGTTATAGTTGAAATGGGAGTTAAAGACAAGATCTTGTGATTGAAACCAACAAAGTATAGTATTTCTTAAATAAATAACATTTTGTAGGCAGTTTATTTCTATTAACTACTAATAAGTTAACCCATAGTGTACCTTCGCTGATGTAAATGTCAGCTTGTTTGAGCAGCTCTCCAATAAGCAGCACAGTGGACGTTGTTCCATCGCCAGTGGCGTCATCTTGAGCAGTGGAAGCGCGGGCTATCAGCGACGCAGTGGGGTGCTGGATTTGCATCTCGTGTAGGAGGACATTTCCATCTTTAGTGATTTTAATGTCACCTGCACCAGAAACCAACCTGAAAAAACAGATTCCAGATTTAAAGTAAAGTATACTCCAACTTGGCACAAGAAAAGAGAGGCCTATGCTGGGCTGTGGATGATGCTGATACTCCAACAAAGCTACATATTTTTTTTTTAGTAATAAACGTCAAAACCCAAACCATGACTGATATACCAAAAAGATAAATCGAGATCATATGACTTTTTCAATGAGAATAAATCACTGAAAGTTACAAATTCACTTCACTTTTGTAATGAAATAAAGTGTATGAAAGTGAAAATTTGAATTTTCAACTGCTTATCAAGCGAGAAATAGCGTAATTACAGAAAAATTGTTACATTTTCATTGTTCCTTTGGGGCCGAGGTTAGTTCTCATCACATCTTGAATTCCTTTTGCTGCAGAAATATTCACTGCCAGAGCTTGCGAAGCCCTCGCTAATTCAGCTTTAGGATTGAGTAGACTGATTGCGGCCATTTTTTTTTACTTATTTCTCCAACAATTTTAGAAAACTATAACACGCGGAAGAATAATGGCGAACAAGAGCAATTTTACGGACAAAAAAGGCTATTTGGATTTGACAGTATAGTTAGTGTAGCCATCTAATAAAATCTATCTTGTTATTCTCATTATTCTAATGAACTGACCACAGAACACTATTACTCCTAGATAAAGTACTCTGTGCTCCTAGCGGAGGAACCTCGGAGGAACTAACCACCGACCGAAGCACCGAGTTCGGTTATATGCTAAATGATTTTATTTCTGTAAGTAGGTTTGTACAAACACTTTTACACGTCAATCATATTTTAAAAACTAGATGAGGTCGGCGTTTCTTATCTGACTACTCTGAGAAGAAACGCCGAAACAAACTCATCTCCTATTTCACAGTCTCTCTTAAAGTCCAGACATAATCTAGGTCAGATCATGTGAAAACCATGTAGATTTGTGTCTGAAAGAATCTTTTGAGGAAAAACCATATTGAGTGGACCTGTCCAGTCAGAGCACGCATTCGTGCGACTCAACGAACAATACCAAAGAAAGGACATTTTGGTAGGCCGCATAAATTATTCAAACTGCCAGATCATAATTATAACTAACTGAGAAGAAAATAAAACGAAGGATGGACGACATAGTACGATACCCACCACCCACACTACAACAACACTTGGCCCGCGAGGTAGATTATGGCTCACTCCCTCTCACAGAGTGGAAGCTTGTTTATCAGTTATGGGAACATTATAGGCTGAATAATATTATGCGTATGCTTAAAGCTAGAGAGATGGCGGGGATCTTAGACGATCAACGATCAACCCATGTTCATGAGTGAAATAGACTGTTTTTTTGTTACATTATTATGATGATGCACTGTTTAGTGACGTTGGCCGCCTCTGTCTGAACACTGCAACAATGCATAAACGAAGAAAAAAACTAAATTTTCCGCAAAATTACCCTGGTAATAGCTTACCGGCTGCGGCGTTCCTGTCCTCTGTCCAAAGAACCGAAAAGTTTAGTCCCCTCCCTGGTTAACTCTGAAGTGCCGTGCTTAACCGACGCAGTGAAAGCCTGGAAAGTGGTTTGCCCCGATACAGGTCGGCTCGCGAACTCAGCTTCCCAGAGGCAGTGGGATGAGCCGCTCTGCAGGTTGGTACGGAATAATCTTATTAACACGTTCACCAATAGTGCTGAACGTGCCCGCCTGCTGGCTGTGGGTGAGATGGAGTCAGGCCTCTGGCTTCAGGGGCTACCATAACCCAACATAGGCACTATGCTTGGTGACACCACCTTCCGGCTCGCTACTTGTCAGCGTCTGGGCTCTCCTTGCGTGGCTCACACCATGACACCATGGCCTATGCTGCGCGGTAAGAGCGCAGGCCAGATAGTCCGGCACGCCAGCATCATTGATATCATCCGTCATTCTCTTGTCACCACCGGGGTGCCAGCTGTTTTAGAAGCCAATGGCTTGGCACGGAACCGTCGATGGGAAGAAAAGGTAGGTAGGCCGTTGGTGTGGGATGCAACTTGTGTCCTAGCACGGTCGGCTGTACAGGGCTAGCTGCTGCAGGAGCGGAAAACCTCAAACGGCCCAAATACTCCAATATTTTTGGGACTTTGGGATTTTAATTATGTTTGAGCCATTGGGGGTTGAAACACTAGGGCCATGTGGTCCGAGTGCTCAATTAGTTTTTCGAGACATTGCCAAGCGGTTGGTCGACTAATCACGTGACCAGATTTTTGGCCAAAGAATCAGCATTGCCATACGAAGGCGGTACTGAAAATTTCGGGAATCAAGGAAGTGACACAACATTACTATTTAAAAATGTATTTATTGCTTTTCGAAGTATTCTCCGCGAAATTTGACACATTTTTCCATGCGATGGAACCAATCATTGAAGCAACCATTCCATTCGGAAGTTGGGGTCTCCAAAATGGACGTTTTGTAAGCGTCCACAGTTTCTTCAGGTGATGAAAATCTCTGTCCACGCAATTTATGCTTTATTTTAGGGAAAGTATAGAAATCATTAGGGCTTAGGTCGGGGCTGTACGGCGGATGGTCTAATAATTCTATGTTTTCTTGCTCTAAAAACTCTTTTGTTCTGTGCGCGGTGTGAGAACTCGCATTGTCGTGATGGAGGATGATGCGGCGGTTGCAGTTCTCTTTACGGAGTTCAGAAACGACCTGTGGCAAATGCTAGCATACCATTCTGCATTAACCGTTCTTTGACCCTCAAGAGGAATAGTCGTAACATGGCCGGTTTTGGAGACAAACGTGGCCACCATTTTTTTGCAACACTCCGTGAACGAACAATTTTTGTTGGCTTTAACTCATTTTCGAACACCTAAACTCGTGACTGGTTTTTTGTTTCGGGTTCGTACGCGTATATCCAGGATTCGTCACCTGATACGATGTTGTATACAGCATTTGAGGATCCTGCGTGGAATCTTTCGAGTGTTCTGACGCACCAAGTAACGCGAGCCGCTTTTTGCTCTTCACAGAGCGAATGCGGTATCCATCGGGAAAACAACTTTTTTACACCTAATTGTTCATGCAAGGTTATTTGTATTTGACTCATGCCAATGTCTAAAGTTGACTGAATTTCGCGGTATGTCACATGTCGATCTTCCTCAATCAGCTTACGCACAGCATCAACGTTTTCTTGGGTGACTGCAGTTTTTGGACAACCTTGAAGGGGATCATCACTGAGCTTGACACGTCCACGTTAAAATTCAGCAAACCAGCGATAAATTGTGGTTTTGGATGGAGCTTCATCACCAAATGCAGAAATCATCCGGTCAACACACTGTTTTTGTGTTAAACCGCTTCGAAAGTCATAATAAATCATGGCTCTTGAATTTTCTCGAGTCAATTCCATTTTCTCAACGACTAAACAAGTTTGACAAAACCTTGTGACAAGACCGAGAATCTTTTTTTAAATAAATAAATGGTATTCGATTTTTAAAACAAAGGAGTTTTCAATTAAAAAGACTTTAATATGACAGGAACAGTGGAAATACGGTATTCCATTCCCGATACTTATAATGCAGCCCTCGTACAACGTAGCAATGCTGCCAGCCTTTTGGGCACTTTTCATGTTGAGAGCGTTGCGGTCGAAGTTTTTGATGCCCTATATTATTTCCCCTCCTTGTAAAAACTGTAAACTATTTAATTTGGAAACTGAAATAAATAATTTTTAGATTGGCAATATTCTGATAAAAATTCCATACATTCAAAACATCTGATCATTGTGCCATTAATTCCAACTTTTTGGTTAGCTGTCATTACGTCTTGTTTGTAGTAAATTAATAGTTGCAATATTAAACATTCAAAAGTAAAAATATTAATTCTATGTTACAATACAAAATTTTAAATAAAATTAAGTAACTATTTTTATTGGATACAAGACTATAAAAATGAGAACAGATTCTAAAAACCGTCATCCCCCCCCCCCCCCCCCCCGACCCTTGCTCGACGACGCGCCAGCCCGCGCCGTAGCTGAGCCTGTAGTTTTAAATTCCCCAGTTAATAATAATATAATGTAGATCCAGCCTGTTCCATCTTGCTGCCCTCCCCTCAGTGACGCCCTAAGCCGAGGTTCGTACCCCACAGGGGGTGCCCTTAGCGTGCGGTCACCTAATTTTTAAGTATTTTTCGCCCCTGGCTGGAGGCTTTAAGTTAGTAGCTTAAGGCACCCACAGGTTTGCCCGGTTAAGTAGACAGGACCTTAGTGGTCACAACTACGACCTGCCAATTAGGAAAAAAAAAAAAAAAAAAACCGTCAGAGTATCTTTAGTCTGTGTTCAAAACGCAACTGTCAAGGATCTTATACCTGTGTCTTGTTTATCTGTCGTCTCTCCACATATGGGGTACAAAAATAAATTTCTATTTTAGTTCGTATGGGTATTTGAGATGAACTTACCAGCATTTACTAGAACAATCTTTAAAGCTGAGTATATAAGTGTTGCCGCAGTAATATCGACCTATTAAGTATAATTTATCTGGAAGAGACAATGGGTGTTCAAAGCGACGAAGCAGAAACTTACAAGAATAAAGGAAACGAAGCCTTTAAGGTTGAAAACTATGAAGAAGCCATATCATTTTACAGCAAGGCTGTCGCCCTCGCTGAAAAAGACAGCCGCGACTTATCTACTTACCTGAAGAACCGCGCTGCCGCTTATCTGAAGATTAAGGACTACGATAAAGTTATAAAAGACTGCGATGAAGCCTTACGAATTGTTCCGGAAGATCCAAAAGCCTTATTTCGACGGTCACAAGCCTTGGAATCCTTAGAAAGGTTTGAGGAAGCTTACCGCGATGCTAAAGCAATATTTACTGTTGATCCTACCAATAAGGCTGTGCAACCGGTACTGGCGCGTTTACATACAATCGTCCAAGAAAGAGCGCGGCAAAATGCACAAACCAGCAATAAGGTGGAGCAAATGTTTAAACTTGCCTTTAACATTCAGGAAGATATTGAAAAACGAGAAAAAGCTATTACTAACCTTGTAGTGCTTGCTAAGGAAAATGCAGGTGCCGAAATAATGTTACAAAATGGTGTAGTTCACAAAATACAACAGTTACTTAAAGTTGAGAAGCATCCTGAAATATACATTAATTCAGTGAGAGTTATTAGCCAACTCTGCAAGAGAAGTATTGAGAGGACAAGGGCAGTGATTAAAATTGTTGGCATACCCTGGCTGCTTGAAGTCATTGACAGTGAAAACGAAGAGAGGGTCAATGCAGCCCAATACTGCCTTCAAGTTTTATTAAATACGTTTTCTGGAATGGATAACAAGAAGGACTCTACACCAGATCCAAAGCTATGTGAAGAATACAAAAGTGAAGTAGACACTCTACTTACTTGTTTAACTTACTCTATTACAAACAGAGTAATCAGTGGACATGCAAGAGATGCTATTATGGAATTAATCATGAGAAACTGCCACTTCAGTGCCTTAAACTGGGCTGAAAGGTTTGTAGAAATCAAAGGATTGCTGAGGTTGCTTGAGGTTTGCAGTGAATTAGAGGAGTACAAATACGAATCAGCTTTAAACATCACCCCTTCATCTAGAACTATATCTGCTGCTTGCCTTGCAAGGATTTATGAAAATATGTATTATGATGAAGCCAGAGAAAAATTCAACAATCAAGTTGATGACTTTGTAAAAGATAAACTTATGTCACCCGATTTGGAATCTAAAGTTAGGGTAACTGTAGCTATAACCTCTTTGCTGAGAGGTCCTCTGGATGTTGGAAATTATGTTATTTCTAAAGAAGGTATTATTGAGATGATATTAGTCATGGCTCAGACTGAAGATCCACTCCAACAAAAGGTTGCTTGTGAATGCTTAGTGGCTGCTGCATCTAAGAAAGATAAAGCTAGAACCATAATCGATAAAGGAGTTGACATCTTGAAGAAACTATATCAGAGCAAAGATGATGCTGTAAGAGTGAGAGCATTAGTTGGGCTGTGCAAGGTTGGCAGTTTTGGAGGTGATGATGCATCTGTGCGCCCTTTTGCTGATGGCTCTACTAAAAAGCTAGCAGAAGCTTGCAGGAAATTTCTGGTTAACCCTGCTAAAGAAAACGATGTCAGAAAATGGGCTGCTGAAGGGCTTTCATACTTGACTTTGGATGCGGATGTGAAAGAAAAACTAGTAGAAGATAAAGCTGCCCTTCATGCTCTTATTGAGTTAGCTAAAAGTGGTGATCAGTCTTGCCTTTATGGTGTAGTTACCACATTAGTAAACTTGTGTAATGCATATGAAAAACAAGAGCTTATGCCAGAAATGATGGAACTTGCAAAGTTTGCCAAGCACCACATACCAGAGACGCATGAACTGGATGACCCAGATTTCATAAACAAAAGGATTACGGTATTAGCTAAGGCTGGTGTAACTACAGGTTTAGTTGCCCTGGCCAAGACTGAGAGTCATAATTCTAAAGAATTAATTGCCAGAGTATTTAATGCCATTTGTGGTTTGCCAGAACTTAGAGGAATAGTTGTGCAACAAGGTGGAGCAAAAGTGCTACTACCAATGTCTTTAGAAGGCACTCCAAATGGTAAAAAACAAGCATCTCAAGCATTAGCACGTATTGGGATAACCATTAACCCAGAAGTTGCTTTCCCTGGCCAACGAAATTTGGAAGTTGTTAGGCCTCTTGTGGCTTTACTACATCCAGACTGCACCGCTTTGGAAAATTTCGAGGCCCTAATGGCCCTTTGCAATTTGGCTGGAATGAGTGAATCTACACGAAACAGAATACTAAAAGAAGGAGGCCTAGCTAAAGTTGAGCATTATTTGTATGAAGATCATGAAATGTTGCTAAGAGCAGCAACACAGTGTATTTGTAATTTACTGCAATCTGAGGATGTTCTCAAAACTTATGAGAGCAACAATGACAAAACAAAGTTTTTGTACCTTTTGTGTCAAGAAGAAGACATGGACACAGTAATGGCAGCTGCAGGTGCTTTGTGCATTCTAACATCTGAAAGCAAAGCTTGCTGCCGAAAATTATTAGATGTTCAGGTATGGCCAGAAACATTAAGGTGCTTGTTAGCTAATCCAAACAAAGAAATTCAGTTCAGAGGCACATACTTGTTATATAACATAATTTCTGGCGATAAAGATATTGCTGCAAAAGTGTTTGAAACTGACATAATGGAAATATTAATGGCCTTGACGAAATTAGAGGATCCAGAACTGAAGAGGACTATTGAAAATGCTCAAAAATGTCTTGATGCAGCTGAGAAAATGGGAGTCATCAGAAAGCCTGATGAAGCAACTTTGGTAGATCCATTTATAGAAGCAGAAGCTGAAGTTATTGAAGAAGAAACATAATAAAAAGAAGTTACAAGTAGTTATAGTTTGGTGGAATAATGTGAAATGAAAGTGATTTTTATTATTGGTCTTGTTTTGACTATAAATTCGAAAGTGTACTGCATCTGCATACATGTGAAACAATCAAACTTGAAATTAGATTAAGATTCGGCTACTTTGTATTTATCGGTTTTATCTTCCAAACCGGGCATGCCGAATATTGCCGTTTCGCTCGATGCCACTAGGGTTGCCAACTTTTTTTTTATAACAAGTAATTATAGTATTTTCGAAGCCATTGCCTATAAAAATATAGTAGTTAAAAAAAATGCATATTCTTGCAAAACATTTATTAATGTTTTTTTTAATGTCTCATATCCATAATCATTATTAAACTCCAAGAATAAATTATTTGGCATATTTCAGCAGTAGATTTAGCAACACATTTTTGGTCAGAAATAGCAATAGGCAGAATAATATTAAACTGACATATTTCTGAATACAAATTTCAAAAAGAGATGACGGCTGCGTTTCGTTTTACAAAATCGTTTTTTTTTTTTTTGTTAAACGAAATGCATGTTATTTAAATTTTCATATAAACTAATATTATAAAGAAAATAGATTGGATTTTTTGTATGTTTGTTTGTTACGCTTTCACGCTAAAACTGCTCAACGGATTTGGATGAAATTTGGCACATGGGTAGACGGGTATGCGGTATGCACGGGTGTGTGGTATGCGGGTCGAAAATATAGTAGTTTCGCCAATTTTAATTATACTGGTTAGGCCTCTAATATAGTAAGATACCATATTATATAGTCAGATACTTTATTATAGTAGGGTTGGCAACCCTAATGCACACTAACAAAAGCAAGTACTTTTTCGCAGATGTATGTTTAATGTATTCTGATAAATGTTTAATTTTATACTGTTTGAATTATTGTGCTGTATTAATTTTATTGTAAGAAATAATTTGTAGGAAAACACATTCTTTTCTATTTATAATTTTATTTTAGAAATAAACTAATTTATATATCTACCTAATCATAATTTATTATTTATCTCTATGTCGCATGTTCAGGCTCCAAGGGGGCGACGTTTCGGATTTACTTCCTGGCCCCATTGCCGCACCACTATATTACTTTCACCACCAGTACCACCACAGATTACCTATCAACAAAGTTAAAAATAACTCCCTCTCCTTGCAAAATAAAGGCCCGACCCGATGGTGCCTGGCCTGGGACTCCCGCCAAGACATAAAATTGAAATGTCTCAGGTATTCGAATAAACTTGTACCATGTTTATTTTTTGAGTATACCAGTAAAGCCGGCTTTAATGTTGGCCATAGCTCGTGCGCTATGGCTAACACGCGGTCGCTAAGTCGAGTATCAGACCAGCGTATAGATAGACTGCCTTGCTTGCCTGACCGACCGTTGCTCGTCGTCGGTCGCCTCTTTTTTTTTGTTTTCGGTGTAAAACCTTCAAAATAGCCCAAGAGCCCATGACGGCCAGACCAATCTATTACTATACCCTATGGGGCAGACCTTTATTTTTTATAAGCTAACAGTTTTTCTGTGCATGTCCCTTAAACAGGTAAGAACGACCAGCGACTATAGAGTTTGGGTTGTGGTTACTTGGGCAGGTAACAGGTAGTAAAGGTGTATAAAATAGTACCTTAGATTCGTTAAAGTATAAAGCTCATTTTTTTTATTTTTTTTTCGGGATATCTTTAGAAATCGCGTGATCCATTGCCGGACACATAAGACAGTTGCTACCACCTGCCAGACACCCCTAAACTTTAACAAATTATGATTATGCTTTCGTTATAGTATAAAAGCTACATTTTTTATATGTTACTTGGGGACCTATAAAAAAATGTTACCTCAATAGCCGGACAGTTTTAATGGTTTTTACATCTTGCCAGACACATTGAAAGTCCTATGTAGGTGCGAGCGCGCTATAGCTTGTGATTTTAATCCTGCGTTCTTCAGAAAAGGAAAATGAAAACCATACAAGACATAAAAAAAAATATCCAGAGTATGTACCAGGAAGCTTTCAAGAACTTTGAAAAATTAGATCATCAACAAAACATCTTTAATATTACTCAGAGATTATATGCAATGTTTACAATGTCCCTAATTTAATTGATGTTGATGCCGCTAGACTTCAAATATTCTTCGACTCGTATACAGTCTCCAATGTAAACGAAGCTTTTGACCGAAAGAAGTTGGGAAATTTGGACGCTAGCAATCTACCACGTTGCAAAAGCGAGCTATTGCAGCAATTTCTGCAATCCAACCAGACAATAACGGCTGGGTATTGAAAGATGTTATATACCATTTCAAATGGTTTGAAGGGGATCAACTACCAAGTTATGTATGATAATGATTCGCTCAAAACTCAATCAGGTATGTAAATAATAAGACAAATTATTGTAAGTACCTACATAATTTTTTAATTATTCATTGTATAAACTTGCTTTTATTTTTTCAGAAACTGATGAAGAAGGCGATATTGACGACGATCATGCCATCGATTGCAGGAGTACTGATGAAGAAAATGAAAATATCGACGACAATGATGAAATTTATTATAAAAACGATTCCATTTTTTTTTTACATGTATGTACTTACCTACTAGTACTTTTTTGTATTTTATAATATTAAAATAACATTTTTAACTTTATATAACATGACTATGAACGTATTTTTATTTTATTTTATTGGATATCATCAAAAGATCGCAATCGACTAAGCACTCGCGCTCGGACCTACAGCGGACTTTCAATGTGTCTGGCAAGATGTAAAAACCATTAAAACGGTCCGGCTATTGAGGTTACATTTTTTTATAGGTCCCCAAGTAACATAATTATATAAAATTTTGTTGTTATACTATAACGAAAGTATAATTTATTTTAGTCTAGGGGTGTCTGGCAGGGGGTAGCAACTGTCTTAAGTGTCCGGCAATGGATGACCAGATTTCTAAAGCAGTGTTTCCCAAACATTGTTCTGCCATGGCCCGGTAATTTTCACACTGCCCCTTCGTGACCCACTGAATACTTAAACCCAAGCTGGCTCCATTAGGTAAAATAATACACATTTATTAATAGGAATATTTACGATGCGTCGGTCGATAGCAGGTATTATTTTTAAAACAAGGCGGGAATGTTGCGACCCGGTATTTTATTTTGATGGCCCGGTACCGGGTCGCGACCCGGCTAATGGGAAACAATGTTCTAAAGACATCCAGAAAAAAAAAATGAGCTTTATACTTTAACGAATTTAAGGTACTAATAAAAACAACTTTACTACCTGTTACCTGCCCAAGTAACCACAGCCCGCAAACTCTATAGTCGCTGGTCGTTCTTACCTGTAAAGGGGACATGCACAGAAAAACTTTCGGCTTTTATAAGATAACGAAGGTCCGGCCGTCGTGGGCTCTTGCTTTAAAAGGCACCCGGGCTTAGTGGATAGTATCATTTTAGCTCTCGCCGACAGCGCCCTTCTTTCTCTGTCTATATCATCATCATCATCTTTGAGATCAACGGTCAAAATATGTATTTCACATTATATATCTTTACAAGAGATATTCCTTTCAACTTTTCAAATCATCGACCGCTGACACCAAACACCATGTCTTCACTTTTAGTGACGGTGTATACCAATCCATGAACTAACGCATACTCATCACAGTCATCACAGATGGTCACCAACCTCCTAAGACCGCAAACCGAGGCGCTTAGCAGCGCCATGTCATCGGCGTAACTAATGTTGTTAATACATAGTTACTCCGTCCATGTAACAGCCGGCACGCTCTCTGCTGAGCGCTTCGATCAGCTCAGATTGATGTGGCCTCCATACAAGCATTTAAAAGTTCTATCAACTGTGGAGGAAGTCCAGCTTCCTCTAACTTCCTCCAGAAGATACTGTGTGCGACCAGATCAAAAGCTTTGGAGAGATCGATGGAGCAAGCATACGTAGGTGTTTTCCTATCTGAGTAGTACATCACAGCCCACTTTAGACACAAGATGGGCACTCTCAATAGATAACCCGGTGATGAAATCCGAACTGAGTGTCGTGCAGCTGAACAAAGCTATTAAGTTGTGCCAAGTACTTTTGCAACCACCGTACGTAGCCAGAGAAATGGGCCTGTAGTTGTTTAAGACCGAGATATCACCTGTTTTATTTAATGGGCATTACAATTGTTTAGCCATATGACAATGATAAGTTGTAAAACCTAGCTAACATTCTTGGTAAATGAGGTCCCGCGAACTTGAGGTGCTCGATGCTCAGACCATCTTGACCTGGAGACTTGCCTCTTCATATACTGTTGATAACACGTTTTAAAGTCCTTAGCTGTGAATCTCGTCTCAAATTCACCATGGTCAGCAACATCAGGCTCCAATACGCAGGTACACAGTGGTGACTTAATCCTAAAATGTTCTGTAAAGAGGTCAACAATGCCTACAAGATCACTTTCGCCACTGACCGACACAGGCAGGCCAGGCTTCCTGCTCAGCCGTTGGTATGTTTCCAAAACCAGCGAAAATCATTGCTTGAATGTTGTAAAGCCAAAATATACATTTTTATTTGGTCTTCATGATTTTGACAAAATTTCAAGCGAGATTCAAACATTCTCTTAGCTTCACTCATGTCACAAAATGTGGGACTAGCAGAAGGCTTCCCAAGGTTTTCCCACAGTCGAAACTTCTGCCTGGCGTCCCTGTAAGCCTCACCAACATGCGTATTCTAACCTACCACTACTTTCTTATTCCCCGGCTTATTGCGCCCCGGACCCACCACAGTTGACTCAGAGCATAACCATATAACTTTATACATAGAATAGAATAGAATACTCTTTATTATATACATCACAAAAATACACACACGCACACATACGTACCTACAGATATTATCTATGTATAACAGAGCGATGACAATACTTGTTTGCAACTTTCGCCACTACAGATTCTGAAGTCATCAGGGAAATCCATAAGTCTGTCTTTCATGACATGCCTTCGTGTAAGACTGAGACTGTTCAAGACTTCTAACTCCCCAAACAACAACACTTTCCACATAATTAAAATCACATTGCTTTAAAAACATTCTAAAACAAGCGGGTAGTGGTCCGACCATACCGTATCGTATGTAACGCTCGCAGTAGGTAACTACAGAGCCACAGGCCGATTTAGTAACCACATTGTGACCAAGCTGCCTCCGTGAGCCGTGTGCGTTACTCACAAAACTATAGGTACTGAGTCTAACCTACCTATATATAAAAGTACTCTGTGGTCTAACCACAAAATCTCCCAAAGACTACAATAGTATACTGGCAAATATCTCCGTACCCACAGTTCCATACAGTTCACTTCTGTAAAAAAACGTTCAACAGAATTAATGCACACCCAACAGAGTGTGCATTAATTAAATCACCAAGCTTAGGTATAACAGTTTTCAATAAGGAAACCCCGGATAAGACCGAGGAGTGCGGGATTTTTACCTCACTATAACCACCCCGGTAACATTGCTCCCTTTCATGTACATTATATGGTGGTCAATAACTGCACATGGAAAAGGGCACGCGTTACCGAACTATACGTGTAGACGGTAGCACTCATTCATTATCAATTTATCATTCATCATTTTAGGCGAAAGACGTCCACTGCTGGACATAGGCCTCATAAGTAGCACTCGCTTTAGTATAAATTTGTCTACGCTCACGTTGGCTGAGGCTTGTCCTTCATATGTTTCGGCAATTGTAACGTGGTCGGATTAGTTTCAGGTATAAAACGATCTTACAAACTCTTTTCCGTTTTTTCAATTTAAAACCACATGGCCATTATATGGACCTGCCCTTTCATTTATATGTATATAATTAGTCTATGAGGCCCTTCTCAGCTACGCTGTTGAGGTGTACGGTGGGTGTACGTTACACGATGTTGAGGCTAGTGTGGCCACTGTGCGATACCCTCTTCCCCAAAATTATACCTCTATAAAAAAAAACATATACATACTGATATTCCATATTTTGACCAGTTTCGACCAAAATTGCAAAACCAGACTGTAAGTTCCGTTTTTTCAAAATTCCCGCATTTTTTGTTAGAATATTTCTACACTAAAATACCGCGTCCTTCCCCCACTAAAATCCCTCCCTTTCCCACCATTTTTAAGTTAAGGTTATTTAATAAGTCACGATGCCGCCATTTTCTATTTAACGCTTTTTACAACTAGAAACAGTCTATTAAACAAAATTTTGTTCATAATACACATACTGTTTATCTTGTTTTTTGTAGTTAACATTTAATAAAGCATAGTAACTGTGTCATGAAATCAAAATTAATGTAAGCGATTGTTAGTCTGCCTCTGATCGTGACATATTAAAAATCTTTTGAAATGACAGCTTGATTTGGTTTGGTTTCCGCTACTGTGCTATTGTGCTATTTTTCGGTTTTTGATACGAAAATCATCAGAAAATGTCAATTTCTACTGCTACAGGTATATATCCCAACACAGAGTTTAATTATTTGTATAAATTAACTATAATCTTTACGTGTTTACCATCAAACCTGATAGGAGTTGTTTTTTCGGAGAAATGCCATGGAATCCCATATGGCGGTCCATACTCCACATGATTTAATGACGCTATCTGATAAATGAAAATATGTTTTTTCAAGAATCAATTCATACAGGTTATATTTGAAACACCAAACATCAGGTTAATCATGCAATCGTAAACGTTAAGGTTACTACAATATCTAGATTTTACTGGTCTTTCTAGCGTCTTCGTAATTGCCGGACGCTCACGACTGCCAATATGAGTTAACTTTTAGTTATGTCACATAGCTGTTAATATTAAATACGTCAAATAATGTGTAATAAGCAGAAACTATACATAGAGTAATATCATCCAAGATAAAACAATAATTTGTTTTGTTTGTATTAGAAATGAGTAAAATTGTTTTCTCAAAAGCCTATGACTGTCATTTTCTTACAGATGAACGTACAGAAGGTGATGATGATACATCACAAGGAAGCCAACCAAAAGATGACAGCAGTGACTCAGAAAATGAAAATGATAATGAGCCTCAAAGCCAAAATGGGGTTTCTCTGGCCCCTGAGGTTCATGAGATCACAAGTGATGATGATGAGGATTGTGTAGTGACTAATGACGACGATGATGATGATGACAGTTCAAATTCTAGTACAGATAGTAATGATAGTTCAGATGAATCACAAAGTGAAAATAAAATTGTTGAAGAGAAAAAAATTGAAGAACAACATCTAGAAAATGGTGACGAAGAATCTGATATTGAAGAAGTGTCTATGGAGGATCCTCTCAATGAAGTCCCTGGTAATAAGAACAAACCCATAGTAGTCAATGACACTAAAAGTTTGGCTGACTTAGCTACTAAACAACCAAAGCCTAATGGAGATCAGAATAGTGAGCCAACCGTAGTTATCATTGACACAAATTCTATTTTGACCACTAAACCACCATCCTCAGCACCCAGCAAGCCATCTACTACAAGTGCTATGGATGCACACAACTTGTGCCAGAGTATTGCCGCCCGTGGCACGACTATTACTCCAGTGAGTGTTAAAAATGCTTCCATCAACAGCAGCACCCCTGCACCTCAACCAAACATACTGCCATCCCTGACTGATGACATGTTTGTTGTTGAAGCACCCTCTTTTATAGTTCCCTATGTATATGAAAAGCCATCTGTCAAACCATTTAGGGAATTTGTGGATAAGTTAGGAAAAGAATTGGAAGAACTTAAAATTAAAGAAGAACATGAAAAGATTGAGAGAGAAAAAGTTGAAAAAGAGAAAAAAGAAAAAGAGAGGCAAGAAAAGATTGAGAGAGGTGAACAGGAAGAGGAAGGAGAACCTAGTGAAACTAAAAGTGCAGATGAACCAGTGAAGGATAAAAAGTCTGAGAAAAAGCAGAAAAGGAAGCGTGGCGAGGAAGATGATGATTCTTGGGATGGAGAGTCCTCCTCAGAGTCTGATGATGAGCAAGCCACTGATGACGACGCCATAGTTATCAAGGACAGAGATGATACTATTGATAAACTTAAAGACCCAATCAGCTTGATAGCTAAAGGTCTCAGTGCTGGTAAACCGGATAGTTATTTTGATTGTTCCCTTGGACAGTTTTTCATCAATGTTGGTATTAATTTAGTTCAAGAATATGTGCAGAGTGATCTACTGAAACATCAAAACCGAAAATTATATAAGGAAAAGAAATCTGGCAGAAGCACTAAAGCTACTGAGGCAGCTATTGCATCACTTACTCAGAACTTAGAGTTCAGCAAGAAAACAAATGCACCTTATGCTCTTGTACAGAGACGCTGTGAGTTTTGTAGTTTTAAGACTGAGTCCATGTTAGTTATGGCTCATCATCTAGAAGCACCCCATATGCGAAATAATATCTACAAATGTAACTCGTGTGAGTTTGAAATTCGTAGTCCACATGACATACTGTTTCACATGGAGGCAGAGCACAATATTAGGGGTAGATTGGAAAGAGCTCCAGCATACCAGCAGTGTGCTAATTGTCACTTTGAGGATAACAGTAAGACAAAGTTAGCGCGACATCTGATCGCATGTGCAAAGAAATTCAAACCAGATCTCAATCTCGGACCTCCAATAGAGTGGGAGCCACCAGCGAAAATACCAAAACTAACAAGAGCTCGTAACAACATGGTGGGCTCCTATCAGACCAATTTCAATAGGACACAAATGAATATGAACAATTTGAGTCGGCCTCAGATAAATATGGCAAATGTAATTCCAAGCATGCCTATACTTGGCAGACCGCGCGGCCGGCCGCCGATCAGCGGTCCGCCGCGCCCGCAACCCGTGTCGGGCGTGCCGATCATACGAAGTGGTGTCATGATCATGCACAACACACCTGCTGTAGGTACCACTATTGCCAATTATCCTATGATACAAAACCAGACCAACAATGCTACACCTAAGATATCAATCACCCCACTTCCACGGGCCCCACAACCATCTTCTTCCCAATCATCACAAAACTCCAAGGCTACCTTTGTCATATGTGAGATCTGTGATGGCTACATCAAGGACCTAGAACAATTGAGGAATCACATGCAGTGGATCCACAAAGTTAAAATTCATCCTAAGATGATTTATAACAGGCCACCATTGAATTGCCAAAAATGCCAATTTAGATTTTTCACTGACCAAGGATTGGAAAGGCATCTTCTTGGTTCACATGGCCTAGTTACAAGTTCCATGCAAGAAGCTGCGAATAAAGGCAAGGATGCTGGCAGGTGTCCAGTGTGTGGGAGAGTTTATCAATGGAAACTACTAAATCATGTTTCCAGGGACCACAATATGACTCTAAAGCCGGCACACCTATCATACAAGTGCACGGTATGCACAGCTACCTTTGGGATGTACAAACAGTTTGAGAACCATGTCTATTCCGCTCACAGTGTTGTGGCTAAACGTGTGATGGATAAGAGTAAGCCGCCTGCATCTTCAACCAAGCCTGATGGTGATTCTCTATTGAAACCATTGAAAATAAGTGACGAGATTACAATTATACCACAACCTGCAAAATCAACTGTTACTATCACTGCTAAAGGTAAATAACATTCATGTTTGTGGGAGTGTGCAGACTGTACTAGCACCAGTAGACCGACAAGCCTGCTTCCTCAGGATGCACATCCATTGTATCAAGCAGTATTGTGTAAATAACTTAAGCTGTAACAAACTTATTTAACAATATTAATGGAATACCAGAAGTATGGTGAAAATTAGATATTGAATTCTTTATTGATGGTGTTTTATCACAAATTAAGTTTAATTTCAGCCAAGTTGTAAATTCACTGTATAAAACTGTTGCATGAATAATTATGTATTACTGTCAACACCACAACACAACTTTAAAAAAATGGTATAGCTTTGTCCCTATTTATAATATTATTGTTATCATGGTTGTTTGAGTGCTATGTGATTGTTTGATTGTCACAAATTAAGTAAAATCTGTTATTATGATAAATTGATAATATATGGATCTGTATCCTCCTCATTGCTGTATTGTAAGACGGAATGGGAAAAAAACACTAAAATAAAACATTTGTCTAATTCCAATGCGCTCTATGAGTATTTATTTATTTCATTCTCGTGTTTATTTCTGTCTGTAGTATGCTATCAGCCTATTCTAGTTTAATTCTTGTATGAATTAAGTTAACAGAATATTTGTAAAAAATGTCTTAGGTAGATACTTTCCATTATGCGTGTATATTATTAAATCAATTGATTATAACAGTGTAGGTAAGTTTAGATTACAAATCGTAGACACTAATTGTAAGTGAGTACTACTGAGCCGAAAATTACCTGTTTCTTTGAATATCTACTACCAACAGTGCTATTGGATACTAGCAGAACCATTGCAACCTTCGTCGTCGGTCTTATTTATTTCTGATCTCAGGTCAACCAGATGGAAGTGTTGATTTGGTAAAAGTTTACTGAATTGTTAATGTACTTATAGAACTGAAAATGATGTATTTTTTTTATTTAATAAAAAAGACCACTGTAATTGAAAAAATCTTTAATTATTTAATATTCATTTCTAACCATTTTTATGGCACAAATAAATACACATTGCATCGACTTGCCATACATTCCTATGCATGCCCCTTCTGGATAGTTTATCGCTTAAGAAAATCACACCAGACCTTTAGTTAGCTACAGGTCCTCAGATAGAGGGCTTTGAGAAGCTTCAGAGCTACTAGTTGATTTTAAAAAGTTATTAGATATGCCAATGCTTGCCCAAACACTCAACATCGCAGGCAAGTACCTAAATTCGAGTACATTTTCGCTCAAAGGCCATAATAATATTGTTCTCTTAGGGGAGTTCCTAAACCACCTAGCTAGTCTCTGTAGTCTATATTGTTAACATTTACATTGACTTATTGACAAAGTGGAAAGTAGGTAATGGACGCCTAACGGGCGATGTGTTGTTAAGGTAAGTAAAAAAAAGTTGTAGGAATAACGCTGCGCCCTGCCACTAGAGAGCGCTTGCGACGCTAGTCATCCACGCCGCACGCCCGCCACGCCATCGCCATGCGCCGCCAAGCCATGCCATGACCCCATGACGTCATACCCTGCTTCCATTGCCTAGCCTGCCATCTGACGGCCCGACTAGTTAAAATATTTTGCGTCGTCAAGTGTCCATCACATCGATTTGAAACGTGTACCTCGTAATTGTACTCCTATGAGTCAGGTTCTAGTCACCTGAAAGAACAAATGGTCCCAATCCTAACGTCAAAATGGCTCCGGATTGGTCATTTGATGAATTTTGACGATCATTAAATACAATACGATCGCTAGTTCGCATAGCCAACGTTAAAGCATTCATAATTCCTGACGAACGTATAGTCTGTAACAACTACATCTACAAGTTTTATTCTCTGCGTACTTGCTTCGCACATAATTTAAAGAGGCGCTGAAGACTAAGTCCCATAATACTGTTGTCTTTTTATTACGGACGCTTTTAACGTTCTGCATCGTTCTCACATGCATAATTTCAACATGAACGATGTAATCAATATTTTGTAACCATTTTTTGATTTAAAAGAGTGTCCATGGAGTTTCTTGCCCGTTCTTCTCCATAGGTACCTACTACGCTTTGGAATGGGTAACTAGCTTCATCTTTCTGACTGACCGACCCCTTGACAATTCAAAAGTGCCTGTAATTGGTTTATTTGAAATAAATGCTTTGAGTTTGAGTTTGACTGAAAGTCATTCAATACTCAAGCCTTACTAGTTTCAACCAAACAAATGGCTTGAATCTAGTTTTAAGTAATGCTTGAGTATTGAGTGACGTTCTGTAATACGGGCCTAAAGTTTCTGTTCAACAAACATACCTACGTTGTACGCACACAGCACACAGTGATTTGTCTATTCCAAATCAGCACAATGTCCCTATTTTAAACATATAAGAAGACAGGAACGTACGTATAGTAGCTAAATAATTACCTACCTTCATCGTAAGTCTAGTAAAGTAGTTATAAGCGCGACTACTGAGCAGGAGGTCTCTGGTTCGATCTTCGAGTCAGGCTAAGTGTTATTGGGGCTTAATTTATTGTGTCTAGTTTATTGTTTGTAATATTAAAACACTCAAATATATAAGGAGAAGTGAAAAATAAAAACTTTTTTACAAAAAAACAACCGACTTCCAAAAAAAACACTAAAAGACGTGAAAAATAACTTTAATTTCGGAAGTCGGTGCCTTTGGTTTTGTATTTTCGTGTTTGGCCACCGACTTCCGAAATTAAAGTTATTTTTCACGTCTTTTAGTGTTTTTTTTGGAAGTCGGTTGTTTTTTTGTAAAAAAGTTTTTATTTTTCACTTTTTAGTTGCGGTACCTACCCCACACAAATTCGTATACCACTACTTGGTGTGTAAGTAACAGTGATAGGAAATTATTAGCACATCATCCATATAAACTAAGTGGAAAAAATATGCAGTATTAAGGATAACTCAAAAACTACTGGTCAGACCTTGATCAAATTTAAATGGGACCACATGTGAAGCACCACCTATCAAATAAAAAAAGAATCATCCAAATCGGTTCACCCAGAAAAAAGTTATGAGCTAACACACATAAAAAAAAAAAAAAAAAAAAAAAACATACAGACGAATTGAGAACCTCCTCCTTTTTGTGAAGTCGGTTAAAAACCAAAGGCACCGACTTCCGAAATGAAAGTTATTTTTCACGTCTTTTAGTGTTTTTTTTGGAAGTCGGTTGTTTTTTTTATTTACTCCCATAGGCTGTCTTGAGCATTTATTATAATGGTATTGTATGAAAAATCGGTCGGTTTTTACATTGGCTGGACATAAATTTTGGTATTTTTCTACAATACTTATATATTTCTCGCGTACGACAAAATACCTGTCAAGGTTCGTCTTCGTATTTTTCAATTTTACTAACAGTAATTTATCTGAATGTTTTTCGATATTATTAATTGTTAGCTGTAATAGCTCGTTATTGCGACACGCTCCACTAATTCCTATGATCAGTACAACCTGTTATGAAAATATTACATAATTAATATGTATAATTTAACATTTACAGCATATTTTACATATCGTAATAAGTATTGCTAAGCCAGACTAGGATTCATTGCGCCTCCAAAAATTAGTAGTAGGCAGTAAGTACCTTTATACATAACCAAAGAGATCTAGGATAAATACAATAGAGAGGCTATGCAAAGAAATGTCATAGAAAAACTGTGATCCCACGTCTCAGTGATTTCTCTCTCTTTGTGAGACGCGCGTTCGCAGGGACTAATATCAGCCCTCAGAACTACATGTCCTGTGTCACAGAGCGCATCGACTTCCTGAAGCAGAAACTGTATGCATGGGCGAACCGTATTCGTCGGTATAAGCGGCGAGTGGAGCGGTACACTCAGAATCGCACCTTCCAGCGCGATGAAAGGTGGGTTTATAGGGGTTGGGAGCGACCGGATCAAGGTGTGGCTGACACGTGCCTGCCGGATGATGATGCCATGTGTTCTTTCTGGCGCAATATCTGGTCGGTGCCTGTCAGTCACACCGAAGGTGATTGGGCTCGGGAAGTCGAGCGAGCCTGCGATCCAATACCAGAAATGGGGGCTATTTCCATCTGTCCCCAAGATGTAACTCGTGCAGTCCGTCCGCTGCCTAACTGGAAGTCTCCAGGGCCGGACGGACTGCACAACTTCTGGATCAAATGGTTTGCTAGGTCGCACGCTCGCTTGGCGGCTCAGTACCAGGTTGCTTTAGAATCTGGTTCGCTACCCCAGTTCCTAACAACAGGAGTTACCCACCTGCTCCATAAATCAGGTAGTACTGCGGAACCCAAAAATTATAGGCCCATCACGTGTTTACCGACGGTCTATAAAGTTCTTACATCCATTTTGAGAGCTAAAATTAACAAACATATAGACACCAACTCCATCATGTCTCCTTCTCAAAATGGATGTAGGAACGGGTCCCGTGGTACTAAGGAGCTACTCCTCATTGATATGGCCATTAGCCAACAGGTTCGTCGTTCCCGAAAGGATCTGTCGACATGTTGGATAGATTACAAGAAGGCCTATGACTCAGTGCCACATACATGGCTTGTGAGGGTGTTGGAGTTGTATAAAGTAGATGCAACTCTGCGCACCTTCCTGAAGTCATGTATGGGGCAATGGAGAACAGTCCTTCACTATCCAGGATGTCGAAATATCCAGAGGAATAACGAACCGATAAGGATCGAGCGAGGCATATTTCAGGGTGATAGTTTGAGTCCGCTTTGGTTCTGCTTAGCCTTGAATCCTCTAAGCACACTGTTGGAGGATTCAGGTCTAGGCTATCGGCTGAGGAGAGGTGGTCAGCTTATATCTCACCTCCTCTACATGGATGACCTAAAACTCTTTGCCCCCAACAATTTGCAACTGATGGAGCTACTGAAAGTAACTGAAGCTTTCAGTAGCGCCATCAGGATGGAATTTGGTGTGGACAAATGTGCGGTCATGCATGTAAAGCGAGGGGAGATTGTGGAATCCGTCGGAACACAACTCTCGGATTCCATAAATCTTAGAGCCCTCTCCGCATTCGAAACCTATAAGTATTTGGGTATGTCGGAAGCGTTGGGCATCAATGGTACTGACATGAAGCAGTCGTTAAAGGAGCGCTTCTTTGGGCGCCTGAAAAAAGTATTTAATAGTCTTTTATCAGGCGGAAACAAGGTGCTCGCCCTTAACGGTTGGGTCATGCCGGTTTTGATGTACTCTTTCGGCATACTCAAATGGACTCAGACCGAACTCGACGCCTTGGATAGGAAGGTCCGTACACTGCTGACAGCAAATCGAATGCATCACCCACGATCATCGGTAATGAGGCTGTATATCCCGCGAAAGTGTGGAGGTCGAGGCTTTTTAAATGCTAAGACCCTCCACAATCGCGAGATATGCAGTCTCAGGGAATATTTCTTAGAAGCCGACGTGGGGATGCATCGAGATGTGGTCACAGTGGACAAGGGCCTCACCCCGCTATCCTTAGCTAAAGAGAACTGGCGCAAACCAGTAGTGCTTGACACTAATGATCGCATGGAAATATGACAGAGTAAGGAGCTTCACGGCCGCTTTTTTCGGGCCCTACATGGGCCCGATGTAGACCAACTAGCATCCGTAGCCTGGCTGCGTTTCGGTGACCTCTTTGGGGAAACCGAAGGTTTTGTCTGTGCAATTATGGACGAAGTTATTTTAACGAATAACTACCGGAGACATATTATGAAGGACGGGACGGTTGACGTGTGTCGGGCATGCCATCGTCCGGGTGAGTCCATCAGACATATTATCTCTGGTTGTTCTCGTCTAGCTAACGAAGAGTACTTGCATAGACACAACCTTGTAGCCAGGATTATCCATCAGCAACTTGCTCTGAAATACAGGCTTGTAGAATCAGAAGTGCCGTACTACAGGTATGGGCCCGACCCAGTTCTCGAAAATGGGCATATCACATTATACTGAGATCGATCCATCATTACTGACAGGACTATTGTTGCCAATAAGCCTGATATAGTGGTGGTGGATCGATTAGAGCGGCGCGCAATGATTGTTGACATAACGGTCCCTCATGACGGGAACCTCGTGAAAGCCGAGAAAGATAAACAAATCAAGTATCTTGACTTGGCTCGCGAGGTTGTCGACATGTGGGATGTGGACTCAGCGATCATTGTGCCGATAGTCGTGACAGCCAATGGCTTAATAGCCAAGAACCTCGACCAACACCTCAGGAGGCTCTCGTTGGGCAGCTGGATCAAGGGCTTGATTCAGAAAGCGGTACTTCTAGACACGGCTCGCATTGTTAGGAGGTTCCTCTCTCTGGAGCCCTGACCGCCGGTAGCTTGGACCCTGTTCCCGATACCGGTGGGCTACTATTTTTTATATTTTTAAATATTTTTATATTTTTTATATTCTAATATTTAAAAATGTAATTTATATGTGTAGGCGACGCGAGTACATAATATTAATTTGTAAATTGACTTATTTTAGCGGAACGTAAATCTTACTATTTTACCTCTAATGTACATGTCATAGTGATTTTGAATTTTAATAATAAACAGTGGAGCGCGGTCAAGAAGGCGTACACGTTTAGAGGGGCGCGGGGGTATTCGGGGTTCGCAGCGCTCGCGCCAAGGACAACGCGGCCGCGCGTTCGGCGGCGCAGCAGTCGGTTAGAAACCTATCAAACGAGAGCACGTACACGCCTCTTTCACCCCGCTTGCACGCAATTAAGCCTGAATATTCTTTTACTGGTCCACCCTTTACATCAATGGTCCTTCGAGCTGGATTGGCTATCAGAAACACTTGTCAAGCTTCATTTGTTCATTTGCTTCGCTTCAACTAATTGCACGACGAATGTATCGCACGCCGCCCGCAAAAAACAAAATGGTGGGCACGCGAAGCACGTTGCGACGGGAGCGCGAACAGCAATTGGCGATCGCAAGTGGTGTGAAACCTGAAGAAAAACTAGCTCATCCTCCGTCTAGTTCAAGTAAAAAATCTGGCAGCAGAAACATCATGGTAAAACCTCCTTCTGCGAGCACATCAGTGAAGGCGAGGAGGGCGCAGCTCCTCTTCGAAGCTGCACAAGAAAAAGCGCAGCTACAAATGGAATTGATAGATAAAAAACTAGCCGTCGACCTGGCGGAGCTGGACAGCAACAGCTCACAGTCACTGGCAGATATTGAGCCTGCTGAAAGTGAAGTTGGTTCCCGAGTGGAAAAGTGGTTACAAACAAGTCAGGAGGTGAAAACTCAGTGTGTCACTATTGGTAACGACGACGCGCTGTGCCCGGCACATCGGCAAGACGCTATCTTGCAGCAAATGGGGGGCGCCGGCCCACTACCACCTGTAACAGAAAACACATCCCAACAACACAGAACGCTGCCAGCGGTGACTGCAATGCGGAGTGGCACTGAAGATACCATGCACATGCTGGCGTGTGCACTCAAGGACCTAGCCGCTGCCGCAACCACCAACGACAACCAGCCAGGAACTAACGTGAAAATGCTTAATCGATTGTGTACGCCAAAGGACTTACCTAAATACGATGGTGACCCGCTCGAGTGGCTACAATTTAAGCGAGCCTATGAAGAATCTTCTCAAGTCTGCAATTTCAGCGACCGAGAAAACTTATGGCGACTACGAAAGAGTCTCCACGGACGTGCCAAAGAAGCAGTCACAGCGCTGCTGATCGGCGCCACCTCTCCTGACGTCGTGATGTCCACGCTGCAACTACAATTTGGAAATAATGATATAATAATATCTAGAATATTACAAGACATCAGCAAGTTACGCCCAATGTCACAGGAATATCACAAAGAAATTGTTTCCTTCTCGATCAAAGTTAAAAACTGCGTCGCAGCGGTGACTGCCATCGGCTGCGAAGATTATCTAAAAGGAATGAACATAGTTTCTACTGTGCTGTCTAAATTACCGACAGTATTGATTTCTAAATGGACTGATTACTGTTATCCGCTTCTCAATGAAAACACAAAACCGAAGCTCGTCATATTATCCGAGTTCCTAAGTGCAGAAGCCCAGAAGATAACACAATGCTCAGTGAATATATCTTACGTGCAAAATTATAAGAACAGTTACAACGATAAAAATAAGTCGCAAATAGTTTTGATAAACGAAAACAAACACAGTGAAAATGAAAACAGAAGTACCAAGTGCGGGTTTTGTCCATTAAAAAATCATGCACTACCAGACTGTAAGAAGTTTAAAAAGGCATTACGTAAAGACCGATGGACCTACGTGAAACGCCATGGTGTCTGTTTTAAGTGTTTGACGTCACGACATAATAAAGAATCTTGTCCCGCTACCGCGTGTGATATCGACAACTGTGGACAACTACATCATCGTCTGTTACACTATAACGTGAATAAAAACAATATAAAAGTGCCGTCAACTAGTGAAAATGAAAGTAAACCGCCAGAGACTGATACATCTGTGGAAACCGTAACACACATAAACAAATGCAACAAAGTGTTGTTAAAAACGGTGCCTATTTTAATTCACGGACCAAAAGGAACGTCGCGCAGTGTTGCACTTCTGGACGATGGCTCGACAGTGACACTGATAAGCGCCGAGCTAGCGTCGCGCTTAGGACTGCACGGCTACAAGCAATCTATGCGTGTGTGCGGCGCGTGGGACAATACCGAACTAGTGTGCGATAGTGAGATTATAAACTTAAACTTATCTAACATTGAGGACAACAACAAGTTTACAATAAAAGCGCGTAGTGTTAAAAATCTAAACTTACCTGTGCAAAACCAAACTTCAGTGAACTTCAACGATTACGAACTGAGACCTGAAATGTTAAAAGTGATAATGTCAATATTCGACGTCTTTGGGTTTTTATCACCGTTTACTATAAAAGGAAAGATTATGTTACAAGACACATGGAAGTCCGGTATCAACTGGGATGACGAGATACCAGATGAAATATACACAAAATGGTCAGAATGGCTAGATGTATTAAAATACATAAATAACATACGCCTACCTAGGCATTACGTAGCGGCTACACGAGCGACCGCTACGAGTGCTACGCGGCCTACGGCAAGTACGCGTAGCGCGGAGACAGCGACTATGGACGATTACGCGAGGGCGAGAGCTGACGGCCCGAGTGCAAACGCACTGAATAGTGCGACCGACGAGCACTGCGGCTATACGAACCTACAGTTGCACGTATTTTGCGATGCGTCGACCAAAGCGATGTGCGCCGTCGCCTACTGGCGGTGGCTTGATAATGATAAACAAGTTCGAGTTGCGTTCGTCTCTAGTAAATGTCGTGTGGCACCTGTGAAGTACGTGTCTGTGCCGCGCCTGGAACTACAAGCGGCATTGATTGGTTCACGATTGGCTGAAACATTGATTAATGAACACAGGATAAAAACAGTAAAGAAATATATGTGGTGCGACTCAGCCACTGTATTACATTGGGTTCGCAACGATAGGCGTACCTATAAAGCCTATATTGCTCATCGACTCGGTGAGATTGATGAGTATACACAAATGAAGGATTGGAGATATATACCTACGAAGAAGAATGTCGCCGATGCCGCCACGCGAGAGTTTTGCGAAGTAGAAACATTGGAAAATGAGTGGTTATACGGACCAGCATTTTTATACGAGGACGAAAGTTTATGGCCTTTGGAAGCGGATGTACAGCTAGTTGAAGTTAGTAACATGGACCTAGAATGCATAAATACTCTTCGTGTTACGCCCGTGTGTTTGCCTGCTGTACCAGAACCTAGCAGGTTCTCCTCCTGGCTCCGTATCTTGAGGTCTACGTGTGTCGTCTTATCTTTCATAGAAAAATGTAAAAAACTTACCGGTGACGTCGACGGCGTGATGATGGGACGCGCAGAAGTGTTGCTACTGAAATATTCTCAGATGAAATCCTTCCCTGAAGACATAGAAAACCTGCAAAAGAAAAGGGCATTAGATAAGAAAAGTAAACTGCTTACCTTATCACCGTTCGTTGATGATGATGGCGTTCTCCGTGTGGGCGGTCGCATAGACGCCGCTCCTGCAATAACGAAAGAGATAAAACAACCAGTAATACTGGACGGACGAAGTCATATTGCTCACCTCATAGTTAAACATTATCACCAGAAGGCTAACCACGGGAATCAGGAAATGGTCGTAAACGAACTGAAACAAAAATACTGGATTGTTCGAATAAGACCAACGGTAAAATACATTACTTCAAAATGCATGTTATGTAGAATCAAAAAGGCACAACCTCATCCACCTAGAATGGGTGACTTACCGGAAGCGCGAATGGCCCATCATCAGCGTCCCTTCACTTTCACGGGGGTTGATCTATTTGGCCCCATGGAGATAACTACTGGCCGCCGCAAGGAGAAGGTATACGGCGTGATTTTCACCTGCCTAACCGTCAGGGCGGTACATATTGAGCTTGTTTCTAGCCTGACAACTGATGCTCTCATCATGGCTCTCCGACGGATGGCGGCGAGGCGAGGCTGGCCGCGACATCTATACTCAGATAACGGCACTAATTTGAGAGGCGCTGACAAGGAGCTTAGAAAATGTATCCTAGAGTTGGACGAGGAACAATTAAAGAAAGAAGCTCTCAACTATAGTTTGACCACAACATGGACATTCATCCCCCCCGCTAGTCCTCACTGGGGAGGGGCGTGGGAAAGATTAATCAGGAGCATCAAGTGTTCGCTGAAAGTGATTTTAAAGGAACGAGCACCACGTTACGAGACACTGCACACATTGATGGCCGAGGTGGAGCACATTGTGAATAGCCGTCCACTTACGCATGTGTCGGTGGAACCAAACACTGATGAGTCATTGACACCCAACCATTTCTTACTGGGTGCGGCTTCAAACTTACCGGTCCTTGGCACCTACAATGACTCCGACTTATACCTGAGGAAGCAGTGGCGCATATCGCAGAGGCTGGCTGATATGTACTGGAGACGCTGGGTTCGTGAGGTTCTTCCGGACATGCGACCCAGGCAGAAGTGGAACGAAGAGCAGAGACCTTTGAAAGTGGGAGATCTCGCACTGGTTGTCGACCCCAATTCCCCTAGAAATACGTGGCCGAGAGGCGTCATTCAAGATGTATTGCCAGGAAAAGACGGACGTATCAGAGTCGTTGATATTAAAACGAGAACGGGGGTGCTGCGGAGGACCGCGGCACGCGTCGCACGAATCGCGATGGGTGATGAGTGCTGCGTCCGCACTGGGGAGGGGAATGTAGGCGACGCGAGTACATAATATTAATTTGTAAATTGACTTATTTTAGCGGAACGTAAATCTTACTATTTTACCTCTAATGTACATGTCATAGTGATTTTGAATTTTAATAATAAACTGTGGAGCGCGGTCAAGAAGGCGTACACGTTTAGAGGGGCGCGGGGGTATTCGGGGTTCGCAGCGCTCGCGCCAAGGACAACGCGGCCGCGCGTTCGGCGGCGCAGCAGTCGGTTAGAAACCTATCAAACGAGAGCACGTACACGCCTTTTTCACCCCGCTTGCACGCAATTAAGCCTGAATATTCTTTTACTGGTCCACCCTTTACAATATGTATATAATGGAATAAAGGAAAAAAAAAAAAAAAAAATTCAGAAAATAAAATTCCACATAAAGTTGTTAGTAAAGCTTAAAACTATGTTAGTAACTTATACCTAATTATAAAAAAAATACAATTTATTTTACATTAAAAAGGGCACCACCAGAACTGTGTACCCTATTCCAGTGCCCCACAATAGGACACTCAACCCTTTCTGTTATGGTGTTTAGAAGGCCGTTGGTGCTGCCCCGTACACGACGCATCAGGGAGGCCACTCTCTTGCGCACTATTGCTCTAAAGCAGTCGGTGTTGGCCTCTGCAAACATCCCCGATGCACTACAGTAACGTGGCAAACCCATCAGCATCCTAAACCCATTATTGTAGAGGATCCGCAGGGCATTGAAATCCTTCTGCGTATAGCGGACCCACATGCTGCAGGTGTACAATGTCTGGCAGTACGCCTTAAACAGAATAATTTTAACATTTTTTGTGCACCTTGCAAACCTGCGCGCCAACATATTACATCTCACTGCCAAAGCCCTGCGTTCCCTCTCAATATCCAAATCATCAGAGAGGTCCTCAGTGACCCAGTGCCCCAGGTACTTGAATTTGGTGACCCTACTTACCGGCATTCCTCCAAGACTGACCGGTGGAATGGCCGTGGGAGTTTTATAATGAATCAAATAAAAAAGTTACAGCGGTTCCTAAAGTCCAACAATTACCATTACAAATAAATGCTAATATTATGGCCTCAAGATACATATAATTATGCATTCCGACTGGCAACATGTAGATACAATTATTATATCTACACGTTGCCAGTCGGAATGCATTTTTCTCTTTTATATGAATCCTACTTATGTGAATATGTCCCGCTCGCTCCTGTACTATCGATAAAGATCGCTACCTGCACTCGCGCTGACCGGGTTTCAACAATACCAGTGCGTGTTCTGTCCTGCTCAATCCTGAGTATTCCTTTTTTTGTCTATTTCTAATAGTTCACTTAAGCTATTAATAATTCATTAAACAACGAAAATGTATAAACATTATTTATTGGCATCGTTAGGTCATAATATTAGCATTTCAAACGGTAGTTATTGGACTTTTGAACTTGAACTTTTAGACTTTTTTAAGCTCTGCAGCATACGCTGTTAGAAAAATTCGTAATTTAACCGACACAGAGACAACCCGTTCAGTGTAGTGTAGTCTTTAGCTATTTTCATAGTGTTATGTCGTACGGTATTCTGTTATTGGGAAATGCCGCCGACATTCAGACTATTTTTTATTTGGCAGAAAAGAGCTGTTCGATCAATTTATAAATTAAGTCCGAGACAATCTCTCAGAGAGAAATTTAAGGAGATTAATGTAATGACTGTGCCTTCTCAATATATTTATGAAAATCTTTTACATGCTCATAAAAATATAAAATTGTTTAAAAATAGGTACTGTGATATCCATAATATAAATAGTAGGAATAAACACAAATTTGTTGTACCTACAACAAGGCTCAAAAAATAGGTGGCTCGTTCAGGTGTCAATGTATACGCTTTTATAATAGACTTCCAAGCCACGTTCAAGATCTAAGCCTTAATAAATTCAAATCATTAATTAACCTTTCGTATGCCGGTAATTACAGAAACAATTAAAAAGCCATTGTGTCTGGCGTGGATCTACGTTCCGGCATACGAAAGGTTAAACGTAAGGTGTGCCAGAAAGCCTTTTATACCGTTAAGGACTATATTGAGGGCAAAAAGGAGTTGCTCCAATTTTTTCATACTGAATGTTTTTTTAATACCATTACCATTTCAGACACAAATCTACATGATCTTCACATGTTTGATGAATCGTTGAGCTCCTTAAGTTCTGAGTTGAGCTGCACGGTTACTGACAAATGCGTGCACTGACTGGACAGGTCCACTTAATCTGTGTGGTTCTTTCCTCAAAAGACCATTTCAGACACCAATCTACATGGTTCTCAAACATTATGTCCGATTTTTTATATACACATTGACATTGTTGAATTTTATATACACAATGACATGAGTATTTACTTGTAAAGTATTATGTTATTTTAATTATTGTGAATGTGAGGATTATGTGGGTCATTGCTTTTTTTTTCGCAGTTAATTTTGATCATGATCTGGCAGATTGAGTAATTTATGTGGCCTACCCAAATTTCCTTTCTTTAGTATTGTTCGTCGAATCGTTGAGCTCCTTAAGTTCTGACTTCCTGAGTTGAGCTGCACGATTACTGACAAATGCGTGCACTGACTGGACAGGTCCACTCAATCTGTGTGGTTCTTTCCTCAAAAGACCATTTCAGATACCAATCTACATGGTCTTCACATGATCTGACCACGATTATTTCTGGACTTTAAAAGAGACTCTGACCTCTGAGTTTGTTTCGGCGTTTCTTCTCACAGTAGTCAGATAGGAAACGCCGACCTCATCTAGTTTAAAAATATGATTGACGTGTAAAAGTGTTTGTACAAACCTACTTACAGAAATAAAATCATTTATCATGATCTGACCAAGATTATGTCTGGACTTTTAAAGAGACTGTCTGACTGAGACCTCTGAGTTTGTTTCGGCCTTTCTTCTCAGAGTAGTCAGTTATGTCAAATAATCCCTATTATATAGTCAATTAGTCCCTATTTTTTGTCAAATAGTTGTGGCATTCACCTTTTTTACTGAAAATATTTTATTTTTCCTTACGTACATGATGTTTTCATAGATATGGACAAGGTACCGTCATGATTTTAGTATCTTTAAACAGGCTTCTTAGAGAATCCAGCCTACGGAGGCAATATATTGCTCTGATGGCTCTTTTCTGCAAAATAAAAATAGACTCGATTTCTGCAGCCCGTCCCCAAAGTAAAAAAATACCGTAAGACATGATACTGGTGCCGATTCTCTTGACACAAAATTCTCTAAACTAGACTAAAAATCACTAAAATTTTGTTTATTCCTGTCAAAAGACGATTTCTCATTCTGAAATAGATTAAAGTGACACAACTTAACTATATTTTGGTTTGACAGCACTAAGACGGTACTGATTAATTAGTTTAGTGAAAATGGCAATTATGCTATTCTGAATTTGACGTTTTTAACCTAAAATTTTGGTTGTCTTAACTAAATCTGGTTATTTTTAATCGCGATTAAAAAGGTATGGAATAAAATTAGTTGTCATGAACTATGATTCACCACAACACCTCGACTTCAGGGGCAAAAACAGTACTGTTTTTTATTTATTTTATTTGCTTATAATTATCTCGAAAACGGTGTGTCCTATCGCAAAAATAATGAAAATTTCGACCCCCTTTATGAAACCCTTAAACCCATATAACTCTACATGTAGGTATTTTTTTTAAATATTTACCGTACAAAAAGTGAAAAATTCCATATAAAACACGCCGAGGCTGCCACCAATGCGCGCCTCCGGCTCTAAAAAAAAATCACGTGGTAGGGCAAACAAGTAGGTACCATGTGGAGTCGCGATTAGTAAATTAAATTTTAGTTGCGTCAAAATGATTTTTAAATTTAGAGATATTTTATTGCAGAATAGCTCTAAGATTCTCATACCCAAAAGTAAGGAATTTTAGTGATAGTTTAGTTAGTTTAGTTCGGTGTACAAGAGAATCGGCACCACTATGAAAGTAACTGAAATATACTAGCCGCGCGGTATCTACATTAGTAAACTGACGTTTTTTTTTTCGGTTTTTTCTTCGAGCATAATTTTGATGAAGCAGTTGGAAGCCAATTTTCTTCTCTACGGTCTATTTGAACAAACCGTATCCACTTTTCACGTTCTACTTTATTTACATTCGAAAACCTAAAATATCAGAAAACTACTTGAACGAATAATAGTTGTTCCTATACTGCATCTAAATTAAATTACATAATTATGTTCAAACACTATTATATTTTAAGAGTTATTTATTATTTACCTCATTAAATATTATCGATAAGCAACATCACATCTCTACAAGGCTAGTAAAGCTACTCCGCAATAGAGGGCGTTTATTCAAAAATTTGCAAATGTTCTAGATCTTTAGATGAAAATTATTTAATTCTAATTACTGAGTAATTTTAAAAAATAAGTACGTAAATAAACCGAAGTTAGGTCTAGTCGTTTTACCATAACGAGATTTGCAATATCGCAATGCGTAAATCAGCATATTTTCTTAGATAATATTGTTATTTTGGTGGACACAAATGCGACTTGACAGTCTTGAGTAGTCTTGACATGCAGGCGTACTACCACACTAGATGACTAGACTGAGCGACTGACTTTTGTCCACTAGGACTAGGACAAATGTATCGGATTACGATTTTGTTCGTTATGTCTATTGTTATAATAATTTAATGTCTTTGTACATAACAGTCTACACACAAATTTTAATAACTAACAACATAAATTCATAGGTACCACTTACTTTAGCGGCAAGAAAATTGCAGTCCGGAGCTTCAAGAAATTTTTCTATGTTATGGGCCGTGAAAATTTTGGACTTTTTAGCCTTATGCCCAACTGACATTCTTTTTACAAAATATACGAGTTTTGCGTATGTTTCAATATGCAAGTTATGTTTTGTTTTTAACGTTGAGTAAATACTCCACATTGTAGATGATCGCCTCGTCTGTGATAAATCTAAAAAATAAGATAGCAACACCGTCTCCGAAAAACTGCTTGCGCCCTTTGTAAGTCTCCTTTCATTGAAAACATGGTATGCTTTCAGATATTTCTCGCGAGACTTCTCCGGTAGGAAACTTAAGTCGCTAGTTTCACTCATATTTTTCGATTATTATAAGATTTTTTAACATAGTGAACTCCACGAAATTTTATTCCCGCTCTTTTATTTAAATTAAAGCGTGTTCGGAAATAGCACCAATGATATTTGATTATTCAAAAACATATTACGTAACATTATTGAAACTAGAAATAACTATTTACAGGTTAAATATCAGTTTTATTTGCAGTAAATACTTATTTTCGTTTAAATACAACAATAAGTTAAAAATCAATAAATTACATTAAAAGACATAATTATCTTTTTGCAAAATTTCTTTAGTTAGTACGAAATTCCGAACGTCTTTGAGATCGAATTCAAAACCGGAACTTCGAAAGGGCTGGTCTTTATCTCTCTCTCTTTCTAATGGCGGAAAAGAGATACAGTGTGAATGTTTCGAATTGTATTATTAACTCAAAGCTGAGTAAGATATTCGCGGCTATCTGTAAAAAAAAAAAAAGTTACTTGGTCTCACTCAGTTGCAAATTGCATTTTTCTCACTGATTTCAGGCAGCAAAACCTACATGTTTGAGCTACTGAAGTGAAAAATAACATTAATTTCGGAAGTCGGTGTCTTTGATTTTGTATTTTCGTTTTTGCCACCGACTTACGAAATTAAAGTTATTTTTCACTTTTTTTGTGTTTTTAGAAGTTAGTTGATTTTTTTGTATAATAGTTTTTTGGTCTTGTGTATTAATACTGGTTTTGAGGTAAAACTTAAAGGTCGAATTACCAATAACCCCTTCTTAGTGCTCTCTTACATTAATAAAGGAAGCCGCGTGCAAAATTTCACGTTCCTAGTCCCAGTAGTTTCGGTTGTGCGTTGATAATTGATAAATGATTTTATTTCTGTAAATAGGTTTGTACAAACACTTTTACACGTCAATTATATTTTAAAACTAGATGAGGTTGGCGTTTCCTATCCTATCTGACTACTCTGAGAAGAAAAACCGAAACAAAATCATTTTTTTTTTTTTTCCTAATGGGCAGCTCGTAGTTATGACCACTAAGGTCCTGGCTACTTAACCGGGCAAACCTGTGGGTGCCTTAAGCTACTAACTTAAAGCCTCCAGCCAGGGGCGAAAAATACTTAAAAATTAGGTGACCGCACGCTAAGGGCACCCCCTGTGGGGTACGAACCTCGGCTTAGGGCGTCAGTGCTTGCTGCTCAGTGACGCGTCACTGAGGGGAGGGCAGCAAGATGGGACAGGCTGGATCTAAATTATATTATTATTAACTGGGGAATTTAAAACTACAGGCTTAGCTACGGCGCGGGCTGGCGCGTCGTCGAGCAAGGGTCGGGGGGGGGGACAATTACGTCGGGGGCGTCGCGTAGGACCTCGGCGGCGAGGTCGGAACGATGGCGGTCTGTTTTTGTGTACTGTACTGGTGGCCCTACTGCTCTCCTGGAGGAGGGTTATGGGGTCATCGGGGTCGGACAGGGCATGCCTTGGACGGCGGGTACGACTAATGCGGGAGGGGGCATATCTGGCAGCCTCGACAACCAGAGGGTTGCGATGTGAGGCCGCGGAGTCGAAGAAGCGTTTGGAAATGCGCTTCATGAACTGACGGATAGTGGGGATTTTAAGGTCGAGATGGAGGATCTCGTTCCGAACGAACCAAGGGGAGCCGGTTGCCCTACGGAGGAACCGGTTTTGGAGGGTCTGCATCCTATGGATGTGGTGGGGTTTCGAGTGTGCGAAAACCACGCTCGCGTAAGTCATGATTGGTCGAATGCACGCTGTGTAAATGCGCAATTTGCACTTGAGTGACAATTTGCTGCGTGCATTCAATAGGGAATGGAGTCTACCGAGAGCGAAAGCGGCGCGCGAACGCGCCTGCTTTATGTGCTCACCGAAAGAGAGTCTATGGTCCAGAGTGACACCCAAGTATTTGGCTCGCTTCTCCCAAGGGATAGGCTTGCCGAACATGGTGATCGGACGGGGAGGGGTGAGGTTGAGTCTCGGTTTCGAAAATAGAACCGCTTGACTCTTATCGGGATTGACTTCGATTCTCCACTTCCTAAACCAGTCACCGAGTTGGTTGACTGTGGTTTGGAGAGTGCGAGATATCGCGTCGGGGCTTACGCCGGTGTAGTAAATGGGAAACAAAATCAGAGGTCACAGTCTCTTTTAAAGTCCAGACATAATCTTGGTCAGATCATGTGAAGACCATGTAGATTTTTGTCTGAAATGGTCTTTTGAGGAAAAATCACACAGATTGAGTGGACCTGTCCAGTCAGTGCACGCATTCGTCAGTAATCGTGCAGCTCAACTCAGAACTTAAGGAGCTCAACGATTCGACGAACAATACCAAAGAAAGGACATTTGGGTAGGCCACAAAAATTACTCAAACTGCCAGACTATGATTAAAACTAGCTGAGAGGGAAAAGAAAAATATGTCAGTAACTCAGTCAGCCAGTTTCTCCAATCTCCTTTTATACAATTACTAGCGACCCGTCCCGGCTTCACACGGGTGCAATGTAGATACTAATGTGGTGTCAGTGTGGAGTGATTAATAATATTATTATTATGATTAGACTATAATAATAATATAATGGTATATTAAACAATAGTATATATTACAATATTTACAGCTGTTTTTATCTGCTGCTGCTGTGCTGACTGGACCTTAAATATGACTACCCAATGATACCCAAAGTGGCCTTTATCGACCCCCATTGTTAGATGTTACACTTATATATCGGTGATATCATATAAGATATTCCACATTAGACTCTCGGCATCGGTCGCGAACGGTTGTGTGCTTGCGCTCTCCCGTTTTCGATTTTTGTCGAAGTTTAATTCTCGCTGCGAACCTCGTAGCGCCCCCGCTGCCGCCCCGGCCGCATCCGATCGTCGAACAATTAATTAAATTTATTTAATTAATTGGTCGTATCAAGTGATCAATTAAAAACTGCCTTTTTCAAGGCAAGTGATATTTCTTTAACTGCGCGTTTGTGTGAGTAGCTTCACTAGGCCCCTTCTGGGCAAAACCACAGTTTCGTGGTCCTCGGTGGATACCTAGCGGTGTTAACGATCCGAGTGGGGTGTTGTCCCAACACACCCGCCGAACCCTTTCAGGGTGAGGCAGTCAGTTGGACGGGTCCCAGAGCTAACCGGCCTTGGGGGATCTCCTAGTCGGCTCTGGTGACAGTTTTCCTTCCCCAGCTACTCACCTAGTGTCTCTAGGGTGTGTCTACACCCTTCGCGCTAGACTGTCAGGGCCCCGTTCGCACAATAAGACTGGCGACGGGTTTACAAGCTTAAGGCTCACCATAGGTACTCACCTCCCTGTCTATACCCGACAGGGAGGGTAACTCATCCCCGGGAACACCCACCCGGGGAGTTAGGCATAGGGAATTTTTTAGGCTGGAATCTTAAATTCCAACATCCCCCCCAAATAAATAGCCCCGCACCCCCCAACCATGGGGGATGCCTTAATTGCGACCTTCTTTAGGGAGGTCCTCCTTAAGGACCCCGAGTTCCTCGCCAAATATGGCGCTAAGTTCGCTGCTCTGCAGCCCCCCACCCCCTGTCCTTCCGACAACTCTGCCGCCATCGCTAACTTTAGCGATGCACTAGAGGCCCCCCCCCCGGTGCAAACCGCCCCCCTCCCCCCCGTACCGATGGAAACCGACCATCGGACAACAACTAGACGCCCCGTCTCCCCGTACTCCTCAGGCTCGGAAACCCTGACGAACTCCTCCTCCGAGGATGACGGTTTCCAGACCGTCACCTCTTCCTCCAAGAGGAAAAAGAACTTCGCCTCTTCGCAGGCAAACAAACTTAGGGACCAATCGGTCACTCCCCCGCCCACCCTTGCGACACCGACCCCCGTCGTCGCCATCACGACCGGCCCCCCCCCCCCGCGTTAAGCCCCCCCCCGGCTCTCAATGCTTTACTTGAAAGCAACCCCAAAAAAACCCCCCCCCCCCCCCCCTGTCTTCATCCAAGACAAAGCTAAATGGACTGAAGTGTCCAAATGGTGCGTCGATCTCAGGATCGGCTTCACCAGTGCCCGTTCAACCGAGCAGGGCATCAAAGTCCAAGTCCCTAAATCTAACGATTATAGGGAACTTACTAAGCTCCTCAGAGCACGTGGTGTGTCCTTTCACACGTACTCCCTCCTCGAGGACCGCCAGACCCGCGTAGTAATCAATAGGATCCCAAAGGAGATCGCTACCTCCGATCTTAAGGAAGACCTTGTCTCACAAGGCATCCCAGTAGCCGAGGTGCACCGCATGCACCGTGCCCGAGGCGGCGAGCCATACAACATGGTCCTTGTTGTATGCCCCCCCGTCGAAGGTCACCACCCGATCTTCAAGATCAAGTCCCTATGTCATCTCACTGGATTCGATATCCAGAAGCCCCGTAAGACTGGAATAGTTGGCCAGTGTCACCGCTGCCAACTATACGGTCACTCCCAAAAGAATTGCCATGCCACACCCAGGTGCGTCAAGTGCCTGGGTGGGCATGGCACTTCCGAGTGCTCCCGCCCAAAGGACCGTACCCTATGCACGGAACCACCCAGCTGTGTGCTGTGTGGCCTCTCCGGGCATCCAGCCAACTACCGTGGCTGCCCCAAAGCCCCTAAGGCAACGAATCCCAAACTGGCGAAGCGTACGGACGCTCGTCAGGGAAGGGAAGCCCCCTCCACTCAACTTCCCGAGCGTCTGAGTCCCCAGAGACCCAACGCTTGGAATTTATCCCAGCACCAACAGGCCTTCCCGCCCCTGGTACGCAACCAACCCCCCCCTCCGCCCCTCATCGCTCATCAGATGGACCCCCGCATTCGCGCACACGCGCTCGCGGCCGCGCCCGCACCCGCGCCCGCGCCCGCGCGCGCACCCGCGCCCCTCGCTACTAACCCCCCGGCTCCTAAAGCCACCACCCCCGCCCCAGTCGCGCCCGTTCCTTCCTCATCCACACCCGTGGCTGTAGGCCCCAACCCCATGGATCCGTTCAACGTGATCTCAGGCACATTCACTGCCTTCCTCACCCCTCGCGCCCGTCAAATGGCCAATGAAATCGTTGCCGCCAGAAATGCCGGTAACCTTTATGCCATTCAGTGCATATATAACGCGTACCCGGACATTACGCACGCGTTACAGTCATTCGTAAACTCTCCCAATCCCACTAATGGATAACGGAATCCTCTCGCGTTTAAAACCCCGATCCCTAAAGCTAGGTTATTTCAATGCCAATGGCATCCAAGGTCAGCGCGATGAAATCGGTATCTTCCTCCGCGACCACCAGATCGATGTCCTCCTCGTACAGGAGACTTTCCTAAAACCCCACACGCGAACGCCGTCGATAGCGAACTATCGGGTTGTTCGAAACGACAGGACTCGGTGTCACAAGGGTGGCACCCTCATTTACTACAGAAAATCCCTCTACTGCATCCCCTTGGACCCGCCCCCCCTCTCACGACTAGAAGTCTCCATTTGCCGACTAGGCATGACAGGCCACCAACCGATCACCTTGGTATCGGTCTACCTCCCCCCTACGAGCCATTCAGAGAACTTCCAACTCTTGACTGACGACCTGACCTTACTCCTCGGCCTGAGTGACTCCGTTATCATAGCGGGGGATCTCAACGCCAAACATCACGCCTGGAATAGTACCAGAATCTCTACCCGAGGGAGACACTTGTTCGACCTCTGCACCCCTCTAAATTTTGATGTCATCGCCCCGATGACTCCCACTCACTTCCCTCACTTGGTTGACCATTCCCCTGACGTGCTCGATGTATCACTTTTAAAGAATATCAACCTACGGTTGGATTCTATAGAGGTGATACACGAACTATCATCTGACCACCGACCAGTTGTGCTTAAGCTAGCCCCTCGCGTAGGCCTCCCTGACCCCGACCAACCCCCCTCCACCAAAGTGGTAACGGACTGGAGGAAAGTAAGCGAACGCCTGAAATCCAACACGTCCCCCCACCTAGACTCCATCCCCGACCTCTTCGACTCTATCGCTGACACGACGGCCGCGATCGACTCATTCACTGGACACGTACAATCAGTCCTGAACGATTGTTCAAGGGAAGTTCCAGCGACGGACGACCGTCGCTGGAAGTTGCCGGACGATGTACGTGAACTGATGACTGAGAAGAACGCGGCTGTCCGTGCGTACAGCAACTTTCCCTGCGACGCGAACCGAGCCCATATGCGCTACTTACAGCGAGCTGTAAGGACACGTGTAGCGGAGCATCGGGAAACGGGCTGGGATGAGTTGCTGAGCGAACTTGAGCCTACCCACCTAGCATTCTGGGAGCTTCAGAGGAAACTCAAATCCCGAGAAGTAGTCCCTATGCCCCCCTTGATCCGCCCAGACAATACCATCGCTTTCGATGATGTCGACAAGGCCGAGTGCCTAGCCGACAGTCTTGAGGCCCAATGCTCGCCCAGCTCTCAACCTGTAGACCAAGCTCACCTCTCTGAGGTCGACGCCGAAGTCGAAAGGAGAGCCTCCCTCCCCCCCGTAGAAGACCCCGAGTGCCCTCTGCCTCCCGTCACCCCCGACGAAGTGCAAGAGCTCATAAAGGGCCTTAAGCCCCGTAAAGCCCCCGGTTCTGATGGAATGACCAATAAGGTGTTCCAACTGTTCCCTGCCCACCTGATCATGCTAATGACCACCATCTTCAATGGTGCCATGAGCAATAACATCTTCCCCCAAGCGTGGAAACAGGCCACTGTCATCGGCATTCCCAAGCCGGGCAAGCCTAAATCCGCTCCCTCCAGCTACCGCCCCATCAGTCTCCTCAATGTCATAGGCAAAATCTATGAGAGGCTTATTTATAAGCGTCTCAGAGACTATGCCGAGACGAAAGGTCTCATTCCCAACGAGCAGTTCGGTTTCCGAACCCAACACTCGTGCGTCCAACAGGTCCACCGTATCGTCGAACACATAAGCGTTGGCTTCCAACGTGGTTCGTTGACGGGTGCTGTTTTCTTCGATATAGCGAAAGCGTTCGACAAAGTCTGGCACAATGGCTTATTATATAAGCTATACCAACTTAAAGTGCCAGATCGTCTCGTGCTCATCCTGCGAGACTTTTTGTCGAACCGCACCTTCCGATTCCGCATCGAAGGAGCGCTATCCTCCCCCCGCCCCATTCGCGCCGGAGTCCCTCAGGGCTCCGTGCTCGCCCCTCTCATTTTCACGCTTTTCACCAGCGATATCCCCAAGAGTAAAAGGGCTCAGTTGGCTCTGTTCGCAGACGATACGGCCATTTACTACACCGGCGTAAGCCCCGACGCGATATCTCGCACTCTCCAAACCACAGTCAACCAACTCGGTGACTGGTTTAGGAAGTGGAGAATCGAAGTCAATCCCGATAAGAGTCAAGCGGTTCTATTTTCGAAACCGAGACTCAACCCCACCCCCCCCCGTCCGATCACCATGTTCGGCAAGCCTATCCCTTGGGAGAAGCGAGCCAAATACTTGGGTGTCACACTGGACCACAGACTCTCTTTCGGCGAGCACATAAAGCAGGCGCGTTCGCGCGCCGCTTTCACTCTCGGTAGACTCCACTTCCTATTGAATGCACGCAGCAAATTGTCACTCAAGTGCAAATTGCGCATTTACACAGCGTGCATTCGTCCCATCATGACCTACGCGAGTGTGGTTTTCGCACACTCGAAACCCCACCACATCCATAGGATGCAGACCCTCCAAAACCGGTTCCTCCGTAGGGCAACCGGCTCCTCTTGGTTCGTTCGGAACGAGATCCTCCATCTTGACCTTAAAATCCCCACTATCCGTCAGTTCATGAAGCGCATTTCCAAGCGCTTCTTCGACTCCGCGGCCTCACATCGCAACCCTCTGGTTGTCGAGGCTGCCAGATATGCCCCCTCCCGCATTAGTCGTACCCGCCGTCCAAGGCATGCCCTGACCGACCCCGATGACCCCATAACCCTCCTCCAGGAGAGCAGTAGGGCCACCAGTACAGTGCACAAACACAGACCGCCATCGTTCCGACCTCGCCGCCGAGGTCCTACGCGACGCCCCCGACGTAATTGTCCCCCCCCCCGACCCTTGCTCGACGACGCGCCAGCCCGCGCCGTAGCTGAGCCTGTAGCTTTAAATTCCCCAGTATAATAATAATATAATTTAGATCCAGCCTGTCCCATCTTGCTGCCCTCCCCTCAGTGACGCCCTAAGCCGAGGTTCGTACCCCACAGGGGGTGCCCTTAGCGTGCGGTCACTTAAATTTAAGTATTGTTCGCCCCTGGCTGGAGGCTTTAAGTTAGTAGCTTAAGGCACCCACAGGTTTGCCCGGTTAAGTAGCCAGGACCTTAGTGGTCAAAACTACGAGCTGCCCAATAGGAAAAAAAAAAAAAAAAAAAATAAGATATTCATTTTAATTAATGATATGCTAAGGGCAATTTTGATTTACATTAAGTACACAACGTATCTAACGTATTTAATCGGTTAGGGATTAAATATTGTATTGTTTAAAATAGCTTCGTAAATAAATCATATTTTTTTTGTAATGTGTAAAAATAAAAAATGGTTACTGCGGGTTATCCTTTCCTAAGGATAGACCCAAAGTAACCATTTTTATCTTTTGATAGTCATATATGACCGTCTCCTGATAGTCATATACCATCACGAACTTTTTTGTAGATCTTTTTATGATATACAATTCCATAGTACATTATTTTGATCTATCTCGTAAGGTTTAGCCAGCGTTTGCAATGTCAGCGCACAAAAATATGTTGTTTACGACATCACATTACAAATTCTTGAAATTCCTGACTTTTCTTTACTTTATTATGCATGAATTACACCTATAAACCTTCCCCTTGAATCACTGTGTTTATTGATGAAAAACGCATTAAAATCCGTTGCGTAGTTTATAAGATCTAAGCGTACGTACATACATGAAAGGCGACTTTGTTATATACAATGTAGAGATATATGTAGTTCGAGATGTATTCGGGTTAATTTTCAAGTTTACTGAAACAGACAGATAAAAAAAAAACTAAATCGTGTGTTTCGTCATTTAATCTTGGATTATCTACTTTTCAGAAACGCAGAGAATCGTCCCCTAAAAACTTAATTAATCCCCTTTTGCCCCGTTTATCCCTATTGAACCCCTTTAAGTTGATTTTCCAATAACTTTTGCTAGTCCCAGAAGTATTGCTTGTACTCTAATATATCAGTCAGTAAGTCAGTCATTTATCCTTTTATTTAAACAACAATCACAATATTATATGTAGCGTTCTGAAAAATGGGTGAAAGGAACTCAATAAAACCTCACCCGATCTTGGGACTGAACCTCCGCTAGGATAGGAGTAATACTGTTCTGTGGACTGAACCCACTACACCAAAGACGCAGTCAGCCTTACGTATCCCATTAAAACAGACAGTATAAGAACGCCAGTTTCAGTTGTGTCGAAGGTTAAGCCACTTTTTGGCTGAAACCGAAACTGCGGCTGAAACCTGATTTTCGGACAAAACCGAATATTCGGTCGGATACTAATTAGTATCCGACCGAATCGTCACTCAAGTTACGAGTTTCTTAATTAAGAAACTCGTAACTTGAGTGACGATTTCTCCTCGCAAATAAATAATTTTGACTTTGTACTTTGAGATTTGGACTACATTTTGTACCGAATATTTTTCACTGGTAACATTATCCTGGTCATATTCCATCCCATTCCATGCCATTGATCCCAGCCATTCATTCATTCATTTTTCAAGTTGAATCGGGCGAGCAATGGCGGCACAGCAGTCGGCACCAGAGTATAATAATATTATGGGAGGGCGGCACGCTGGGAACAGGAAATCGGCGCGGGAACACAAAGGTTACTTTTATTATTAGTAATTTTAAAAGCAATATTATAGACTGATGCTAAGAATATAGGTTTGTACATGAATATGATTCAACATTTACTTCGTGATGATTTTCACCACGTGGCATGCACCTCCTCTCAGAAAATGTATTCTAGGGATTATCTTACTAGATAATAAGATTAAATTCCAATCACTTCTTTCGATTGTGTTTCGAGATAAGATTTTTTACTTGTGTTTACACATTACCAATACTGTCCGATAAGATTATTTGGTTAGGCCACGCGGTCGGCTTCTGTAGAAAGCAAATAAATCGATGAGGTGCTGTTATCTGCTACTTATTTCGTATTTATCTAGATTAAATGATGACAATAACACGAGCCGAAAAGTGTTTATATGATATTAACACGTGATATTAAATGATAGGCCTGATGATCCTAATGATACAAAATACCTTTCATCTTTTAATTAGCTTTTTGGCTAATCGCCCCTTATTTTCTATTTTCCAGGTCAAAACATACTACTGCATTCTTCATGACAGGTGAGAAGCGTTTATTTCATTACTTAGAAGTTTCACTGTAACCAAAGGATTTTTCAATCAGACATCTTCCAATGACCATTCAATAATTCGTATGCACCTATGTTGAATTTAAAGTGTCCTATTTTAGATGTGGGATGGAATAAATATCTAAAGCTTGTTCTTAAAGGAACATCTCAAGTCAACAGTACCTCTGTTAGATACACTCAAATTGAGAACCGTCACATGATTTTGTAAATGGTAAAAAAATATGGGTTTGCATTATTATAAAATAATTAATTATCAATCACTTATTAATTAATCTGAGCAATTTATTTTCTATTAAATGAAGGTTATTGATTGATTGCCAAATAACATAACATTAAATAAAATGATGAGAATCAACATGAGCCAATAAATGTTGTTTTGATAACAATGTGATATTAAATGATAGGGCTGATAAAGAATTTTATCTGTTTTAAGACATTGTATTTAATGATGGAACTTCTAACATTGTGTATTTCTTCTGCAGGTAAGCTGATGCACCACTCCTTGGGAGGATGTTAACAAATCTTGGCACTTTGCCACAGTGTATTCAGAGTGAAGCGTTCTCTTTCTGGAGGTTATTATTTTTTAATTTTAATTTATACACAGGCAGAATCAGAATCAGATCTCCAGAAAGAAAACGATTGCCTTAGTTAGGATCTAGCAAAATATGAATCAAATTATTGTAACTTCAGTTTGTTTGAATGTATAATATTGATGTTATATAATTTTTTTATTTGTGATTTTAATGTATAATAATAAATGTTGATTCTGTTTACAATTTTTTTTGTGTTCTTTTCCTGCCACACTCGGATCAAGTAAAAAAAAGGCTTTCTTTACTTGATCTGGGGCCACACCACAGTAACTAACACTTTTTCACACCTACGATCAAGACACAAGTATTACTTATGATAAAAAAAAAATACAGGAAAATATTTTCGTTAACAATTTTATTTTATTATAATTGCATAAACTAGTAAACGGGTCTATAACTAAATTAAACATAATTCATAATTTTATTTACAGTATTTACACTTGCATTCTTTAAACCTAATAATCAGCCTTTATTTTTTATGATGCTTTATGATACTTAACATTAATATTTTTTGGTACATCCTTGTCTTAGTTGTCAATTGCTGAGTTATGTACATCTCATCATCATGATACATAATTAAAACAAGATCAGTTAGTAGTTGGGTTCCTTGGGTTTTGCTCAACTTGGTTTGTCAGGCGAATTGTAATATCCTGCAGTCCCATGTTGGGTAGAATGAAGTCTTCAATGTTAGTGGCCGTGCTTGAAGGTCTGTCGAAGGGGAAGCCCATAGCGCGCCGGTCAGGGTACTTCTTGTCCTTCAGACCACAGAAGCTGGATGCTTCAACGCAGCTCAGCTGTGAGCCATCGGGCTGCTCCACCTAGGCGATTAAAAGATATTGGTAAGCAGAGTCCTGCTCGTATTATATCGTACCTAAGTAAGAGGCATGAGGATTACTTACACTGTCAAGATCGTAGTTGGAGAGCATAACGAAGAGCTGATAGGCAGCGCCTGCTTCAGTGCCTTTGGGGACGAGCATGTGTTGGGGCCAGCCGCAGCCGCAGAAGTTGAACTCTGCGAGAGAGGGCCGGCGGGCGTCATTGGTCTGCGCCGAAAGGTCGCGGAACGTTTGCTCGAATGGAATTGTCACGGAAGACTCCGTCGATAACCGTGTGATGGTGTTTTCGCCGGCGTTCACTGGAACATTGCAATGACAGTGTAATTATTTAAGGGGAATCTGGCGACAATTTCCCAGCCTCTTTCTCGTTCGTTAGATGGCGTCCAATCTGACCTGCTGAGGTTGAATATTCCAGTCTGCAACACCCACCATACTAAAGTTAAGTGATATAATATAGCCGCTCTATGTAATACATATACACTCACATGGGGTCACGAATCTGTCCATTTCCACGAACATCTTGCGTTGGTCGGAGAGAGCCCAGACCAAGTTGCGTTCGTCAAACTTAGGCGCCATGAAGATACGACAGGTTGTACGGCGGGCGTGACCAGTGTTGTTACATTTGATACTGAAAAATATTAGATATATTGAAAATAAGTGTCATGCCTACTTTATGATGCTTTTTAGTTTTGATCATGCATAGCTAACTTACACGTAACGGAAGCGCCGATTATTAAGATGAGTGAATCGGGCAAATACGGAACCACGGTCGGAGAAGTCCAAGCCTCGAGAGAGATCGACATCACTGGACATCCAGAAGGTATTCAATGTGTTAGGCTGGCCGCCGTCACTTTCCACCACCACGGATGTCACTTGAACACCGGGGTTTTCAAGCTGAAAACGATAGAACATTTAGTAAGCGCTATACATGCGCCATTAAAGCTTGGTAGGTAGGTACTATATTAGGTTCATGTCTGTTATTTCAATTCATTACTCTTATTTCAATACAGGTAAGTGTAAAAGTTGGCTTTCGGTAAATAATGTTTTTACGTAAAACCTACCTCCGAGCGAGTGTAAGCGCGCACAGAAGCCGACTCCTTGTGCATCTGGCAGATGTCGTCGATCCACGCATGCCAACGGAAGAAGAACGGATCACGCATCGTAGTTGCTTCATCAGCGATGACTCCAAAGCTTTCCTGCAAGTAAAAGAAGAATGTATAAAAATTAAAAAATCGATCGGTAATTTACGCCTACACGAAATTAAATAGCAAGACATCGTTGTGCGGTTGCTGTGGCGGGAAACCGCTAAATGCGAGATGCGCAGACAGAAAATGAAATGATGAATCTGAGCCCAGTCCACAGTCTACATTTTGCCCAGTCACTACATAGCCCAGGAAAATAAGTTTTGCTCTGCGGAAAAAAACCTGGTGAAGATATCTCACAGCGATAATCTTTGTTTAAGTATTAGAAGTACACCATATCATGTGCGAAAAAAAACAATTGACTGTTAAAAGTCCCGAAAATCAGTTTTTTGCTAATATCTCGCAAATTATTCGTTTACGTGAATTTATATTACTACAAGTTTATTTCGTACTTAATTTTGTATGGGTCACTTACCAGATAACGGTGTGTAGGGTCGTGCATGTAGGCAGAGAAGCTGTGTCCGTTGTTGTGTATACTTCCGTACAGCTCCCTGTTCGGGGACAGGATGCTCGACTCCAGCATGTTGCCGAGCTTGTCGATGTCCAGAGGGCTGGTTGTACCGTCAGCCTGCAATCATTTAGTGGTTACAATGGTAGTGTTCATAAACAGGTGTGGTAGGAATAGTTATACAGGTAGGACTAGGTAGTTTGTTCGGGGACAGGATGCTCGACTCCAGCATGTTGCCGAGCTTGTCGATGTCCAGAGGGCTGATTGTACCGTCAGCCTGCAATCATTTAGTGGTTACAATGGTAGTGTTCATAAACAGGTGTGATAGGAATAGTTATACAGGTAGGACTAGGTAGTTTAATTATGTACTGTTCATTATCATTTGATACTTACGTTAGTCACCCTGCCGGTAGAGATAGCTTCCTCAACATTCCTCCTCCACCTTTCCATGTCGCTGATGGTGAGATTAAGTCCGTCAACGGGACGGTTGAGGTCTTGCCAGCGCATGTTCGCCTGCCGTGGCGGCCAGCCGCGCGATGACGTAAGACTGTCCAATTTGGGGAAGTAAGCCTCGGGGATTGGCTCCCTCCAGTTGTGGAACTTCTTTACTCTCTTTAGAGAATTGTTGAGACGCTCACAGTTGTAACTAAGAAATGAATAAAAACGATCAGAGACATTATCCTCCTGCCCTTATCCGGCAAAGAGAATAAAACGCACGCGGGCAAAGCCGTTGGCGTAGTATCTGGTAGAGCTAGTCTTTCATAAAAAAGCATTTTGAGGCTTTAGTATCTATGGTTACTGTGACCAGCTAATGTATTGGCATAAGTACTCGGTAAGTAATTGGGGAACAGTTACCGAGCAATAAGTTGTTGATGCATGTAGAAGAAGAGCTCGCCGCGACGGTCTTTAGCAACGATGGCTCTCTGTGATGCTGTAAACGGATAAACGAGATGCCAATGCCAGTGATGTAGGTTAACGCCAATATCTTCACGCCAATACGCCAAACGATGTTCTTCTTCTAAATCCGTCGCAGTGTAGTCCCGAGGAATAATGATCGGTGTGCGCTGTATAAATTAAAACAATTAATTAATAATCAGTCTAAAGTGTTAAAAGTTAGGGCTCTAGCAGCATCAAGTGGTCAAGATCGACGGAAAAGGCATTGTATAATGAGGGTTTTTTTCATATCAAGCTCTGGATCTAGCGATCAACGAGAGCCACTAGAGATGATGGGTTAGTCCCCTGGCCACTGGCCCTGGCCGTTACGTCTTTCAGAAAAATAATTACTTAAATAGGTAAAACTTCAAATCCTTCTTTCAACCTCGTGTGTGATTTGGTAAAAAAAAGGTCCTCTCTATTAGCTTCACGTTTCTCATCCTACGACTCATCAGTTAACTAATCTGTGCCACTAATAGAAAATTACGTGTAACGAAACGCATTTGTTTTGTCACTTTGACAGCATTTGTCACTTGGCCGCTCCGTTATACGTACAGATTATCTTAAAGGTTAGGTTACAATTTCAACAAGAAGATAGGCAATGTTAACAATATATGCAGAAGTTTAACCAAAATATTGAAACGTTCACCATCAAGTTATGTCCTTGTTTTATTATTAAAACTTCTTACGTGTTGTTCCTATATTTTTCAATGGACCTAACTGACACTGACTGGTTTGACAATTGACATCCGTGAATTATGGATAATTGAAACGGAACGCAAATTCATGCGAAAAGTCACGTAGGCCACCGCGCGTGTTTATATTTTGATTAAATTATTAACCTGCGAAAGAATTACTACTGCCTGTCTAGGTTTATAACTAGTAAAAACAATGTGTATAAAGTGTTCCTAACATGGAAAATTTTGGTTTAAGCTCAGGCGCAGTCGTAGTGCGTGCAAAACCAGAAGGTCAAAGGAAGACTTTCAAACCAAATATACGTGCTATAAACAAAATTCCGAATGAATTATTAAATGACCCTTTGTTAAATAGAGCGTGTGAAGCTTTACCACAAAATTATAATTTTGAAATACACAAGACAATATGGAGAATAAGGTCTTTGGGTTCAAAACGAGTGGCTCTTCAACTACCTGAAGGTATGGTAATTCATGTGTAAACAATAATATATTTTTTGTTCTGTTTTCATAGTAATATACGGTACTTATAAATATTTCCTTACAGGTCTGACAATGTTTGCGACGACGTTGTGTGATTTAATAGAGACATTTACTGAAGCTGATACTGTTATAATGGGCGACGTAACTTATGGTGCGTGCTGTATCGACGACTTCACCGCTATCGCACTTGGGGTCGACCTGCTGGTACATTACGGGCACTCTTGCCTGATACCTATAGACCAAACATGTGACATCAAGGTACTCTACATTTTTGTTGATATAAAGATTGATCCATCACATTTTGTGGAAACTGTTAAACTAAACTTTCCAAAACAAACTCATGTAGCTTTAGTTAGTACAATTCAATTTGTAACAACATTGCATTCTGTTGCTAAGATTCTAAGAAGTGAAGAATATATAGTGACTGTACCACAGTGTAAACCTTTGTCACCTGGAGAGATCCTTGGTTGTACATCTCCTAAGTTAAATTCTGATGTAGTCATTTATCTAGGTGATGGCCGATTTCACTTGGAATCAGTTATGATAGCTAATCCAAAAATTGCAGCATATAAATATGACCCATATGAGAAGAAATTTACTTCAGAGTTGTATGAGCATAAAGTAATGCAGTCAAATAGACAGAATCAGATTAAAATAGCTGAGGAAGCAGACAGTTTTGGTCTCATACTTGGAACATTAGGGAGACAAGGTAGTACTAAAGTACTAAGCAATTTAGAAAAACAAGTTGGCAACTCTGATAAAACATTTGTAAAGATTCTTTTATCAGAGATTTTTCCTAGTAAATTAGCATTATTTGGCCTTGATGCTTTTGTTCAGGTGGCTTGTCCAAGACTGTCCATTGACTGGGGTACAGCCTTTCCAAAGCCATTGTTGACTCCATATGAGTTTTCTGTATCGTTAGGTAATAGCAAATGGTTGAAGGATGATGGGACATATCCTATGGACTTCTATTCAAATGATAGTCTGGGGCCCTGGACACCGAACTATAAACCTGTGCTATGTTCGGACACTGACAAAAAATGTGATAACTGCTGCGGTGGCAAAGATAAGTAATGTTACTTACTGCCACAGACATGGGGACCACCGCCGCCAGCTCACGGGCTCTCTGGAACACTTGAGAATCCATGAACTTGGAAGGGAAAGTCTCTGCAAAGTTCTGAATGGGCACATTCTTGGTGTCATCACTGAAAGACAAGTTTTGTTTTAGCTTTGTTTATTAATTATGAAAGGGAATAATAGAAATATCTGTTGTTTTATAATAATAATAATAAAACTTTATTTCGGGTGGCATAGACCCATAGAAACCTTAACCTAGTAAATTTTTATTTGACATGACTCGCCACACATGTTTTGAAGAACATAATCAGTTTAATTAAAGAAATCATAATAAGTTTTATAATCCATATAGATAGTAACTAACAAGCTTTATTTGCATGGGTAAACTAAGTAAAATGATTGAGTCATTTTTAGAAAAATAATACTAATTTGACGAAATGCTTGAATATGGTTTACCTGCCAGCATAATTTAATTCAAATGTCAGATTAATTACTGTTACTGAAATTAATATGTAAACATGTGTGTCAGAAGTACTAGGCAAAGAATCTAGAATGATGTATGAACAAAAGTTTTTTTTATATATTTTTGTGTGCTCGTATTTTTGTGACAAATAAACCAATTTTTTAAGTGAAACTTTTATTACATTGTCTCAAACTTTTTCGTCTGTGTGTTGCATGTCGCGTGACGGTTGGCCGCGGAGTAGGGATAAAGTGAAAGGAAAGAGGTTTTTAGTTAAATGTCTATAATGTGAAAAAAAGTTTCACTTTTACCATGGTTTCATAAAACCACACAATCCTTTTTTCTTTTTTTCTAAAGTATCATGTACATTATTTGCAAAGCACAAAACCAGACCAGAACTTATGACACTCATACTTATTTAGATAACTTTAATGACAAATATGGGGAACCAGATATTATTGAATTGTATACTTAAAAAGCTTTTATATACAATGTATTGTATTCTGAATATTTATTATATTTTAGTAATAATTAAGTTGGATGTTAACTCACCGATGCATCAGAGCTACTGAGTAACAGTAGTTAAAGAGCTGTGGGTTGAGATTAGCTCTTGCATACACACATGTTGACAGGAAGTCTTGCAGCTGATTCACAGGTACATCTACCGAAAGAGACAAATATTTTACAATAAGCTGCTAACAACGACTTAATTTATTGTTAATAAATGTTTGTTTTCATCGTAATTTAATGTTTTATTCAGTACTTCACAGTGCGAGCTTAGCGCGGTAGCGACGACGGGCGCGAATTATCAAACCTATTTATGGAGCATTTCACAATCGGCCACTTTAAATAATTTCATAGATTTGTTGTTTTCATGCTACATGAAGCGATATACTATACCTAAGTATGAAGACTAGCGCCCCCGCTTTCTCCCGCTACTCACCCAAAAGCGCATCAATGACTTCAGTAGCCATTTCCTGGTGTTTCGGCAGGAACAGTGAGAAGTCCGCATCGGTAGGCAGTTGCTTCGCGACGGTGAACGGAGGGTACGCATCTAAGGTCTTCAGTGGAATCTTCTCGGTGGCATCGTCACCGAAACGGTCGTTTAATTCGACGCCGTTGTTTGCGTACTCCGGGGGCTGTGAAAGAACAATAAAATAAGCTTAATAGATTATGGTCCAGTGTAGTGGTGCCGCCGCGGACGTGACTATTGAGTGTTGGCTCCCAAGTTCGATTCCCTCGTTAGGCGATGTGTTACCTATTAGGTAAAATAATCCATAATTAAATGCTCAGGCCACAATCCCAGACACCGCGCTCCGGGGCGACAAAGTATCTTGTCGCCCCGGAGCGCGGTGTCTGGAATTGGGGCCGGTCGGTAATAAACACCACTACTTACCTACGAGTATATACATCTTTGCAAGTTCTACACTTGAGAAAAGGTAACTTTATGTAAATAATTTACTTACCACATGTTTTTCTGTGAGCTGAAATACAGCTTGATTATCGCCCTTCGGAGTGATCAACGGTTCGTTTGGCCGATCGAACAGCAACTTGAGGCTTTCTACGACATCAGTCATTTTGGTAAAATTAACTATTAAATAAATTAATAATGAAATAATACTCACTTCACAGAAACTGTGAAGTGGAATGGTTGTTTAAAAACAATCACATCAATTTATACTATGTCCCCGAATAGTATGGGGTGCAATATTCGGAGTGCAAAACCGCACGGGAATTGATAAAATACGGTGAGAAATACATTGCTATCAAAATTGTGCGGTGAGCTTTAGTAGCGTAGTGTAGGTATTATAATAGCAGTGATAATAGCAACCCTATAGAAAATCTACGGAAACTGTTGTGGGTAGGTACTAAATACGATACGTTTCTGCGGCCATATGTTCCATTGTGGAATATGGCATGTGAAGCACAAATAAATAAGTACCTTGAGAAGATATAGGTTTCCATCTATACACTAAAAAATTAACGAATAATTTTTGTCCGTTTATCTAGATCTTAGAATGCGTTATTATTCTAAGGTCTAGATGTATGTTCCGGATTGGCGCGGCCGCAAAAACTGCTGAATGGATTTGGATGTTTGCCACAAAGATAGTTTATAACCTAGATTAACACATAGGGTATCTTCTTTTTATCCCGGTTGTACGTTCCCGTGGGATATTTTTAGACATCCACGCGGGCGAAGCCGCGCGCAAAAGGTTCATTAGAATCTAGCCTGGAGCTTGCTGTGTGGAACAATCTAAAACTAGTGGCTCTGTGAGCTGTAGACGTCGCGAGTCTGTCTCATAGCTTAAAACTGAATAAATGTTCACCGCACTATGTAAAACAAAAGAGCGCGAAATGGCTGAAATATGTGTTTTTTAGGGTTCCGTACTCAAAGGGTAAAAACGGGACCCTAACTATTAAGACTTCGCTGTCTGTCCGTCCGTCTGTCTGTCACCAGGATGAATCCCAAGAACCGCGATAGCTAGACAGTTGAAATTTTCACAAATGATGTATTTCTGTTGCCGCTATAACAACAAATACTAAAAACAAAATAAAATAAATATTTAAGGGGGGCTCCCATACAACAAACGCGATTTTTTTGCCGATTTTTTAGATACTTAGTGGTACGGAACCCTTTTTTGCGCGAGTGCGACTCGCACTTGGCCGGTTTTTACGTTTTCAACCCCGTATCTGCACCATTTCGAAAAACTGAATCGACAAAAATACCCATATAATTATCGAACCTGGTCACAAAATTTCACGAGAATCGGTTGCGACCTGTACCTAGAGGAGAACAGACATCCGAACATACGAAAACATTTTTGCCCAAGCTGAAACGAAGACGCTTCGCTCGCGCTTCGTGCTCGCTTGGACAATAACATTTCCAAAAAATATTTTTCGGCTTTCATCCCATTGGTAATGAATCGATGGTACGGTAGCCGATTGGCTGCTGCGCTACGTGTCGCAGGTTCGACTAACGAAAAAATAGAGCGCCTCGCAACTCAGGGCAAGATTCAGAGATCGCACTTGACTTTTCAAAGTAAGCGTCCCATACGAATATGGACCTATTCTTCTAGATAAGTATAATGTTGATATTCGTGTAACGACCGTAAACGAAGCAAAAGGCTCGTAGCAGGTGGCGTTCTGCAGTTTCTGCCTACAGCCTATATTACTTAGATTACTCTTTGGCCTACCCCCATGGGAAGAAGTCGTCTGGTCGAGAGAATGCGTTCCTGACACCTGTCAGTGCGACAATTCTAGTAGCTTTAGAGATCAAATTCGCAAAACACGTATTAGTTTGTATAAAACTGACAGGTGTCAAAAACTCATTCTTTCGTCGGCTGCACCGTATGTTTCATTCGAGTGTAGGTGTACTATAGGTACACCTCTGCTTAACCCCTCGGGGAATACAGGCGTGTCGTATTCATTTGAGTAGAAACATTAGAGCTATACAACTAAAATGTTCACATTCGTATGCGTCGCTTACTTAGCAAAGTGTTTTATACAAATATGAATCTTATTCTCATGTTGGTAATGTTTATATTCATATAAGCGAATTTGAGCAAGCTTTTCTTAGGACAAAATATAATGTTCATAAGCGCGATTGCTGAGCATTGGGCCCTGAACTCCTGGGTCTGACCCCCGGGGTCGGGCAGTGTTATTAGGTTTTTACATTACCTTTTGTCAGGACTTGTGGCCGGTTATTGGCAATCGGTGTCATCAGGACGGCAACAAAAACAAGATGTAGTAATAAAACTGAGAAGATTAAAATGGAGATGGGCCGGCCACACTGTCAGGGGCAAGAGGAATGGTACACAAAAATGACCCTTTAGTACCCTAGGGAGGGGAAGAGAAAGAAAAGTAAACTCTCGAAAAGATGGCAGGATGACTTGGTGAGGACGGCTCGAAAGACATTGACTATACAGGCAAGGATCAGGGAGAATTGGAAGGAGGCCTTTGGCAACGGCCTCCTCTAAAGGCCGTTGCCAAAGGGCACACAGAAACTCAGAACTGGTTTATACTACGACTATCACTCTGAAAAAAGGCTATAAATAATAAAAAAACTCTTTTACCAAAAAAAAAAAACAAGACTTACAAAAAACAACACTAAAGTGAAAAATAATTTTAATTTCGGAAGTCGATATCTTTGGTTTTGTATTTTCGTTGTTTGCCACCGACTTCCGAAATTAAAGTTATTTTTCACTTTTTTTTGTTCTTTTTTGGAATTTGGTTGTTTTTTTTGTAAAAGAGATTTTATTTTTTACTTTTTAGTTGTGGTACCATCCCACACAAATTCGTATACCACTATTTGCTATGTAAATAACAGTGACAGGAAATTATTAAAACATCATCAACATAAACTAAGTGGATAGAATATGCATTATTAAGGATAACTCAAAAACAGTAGTTTTTCCATATTAATTTGATCAAGTTCTGATGAGTACATCAGAACTTGATCAAATTAATATGGGACCAAACGGGAGGCACCAGCTTTAAAAAAAAAAAACCTAATCGGTTCTCCTAGAAAAGAGTTGATCTAACACACAATAATAAAAACATCCAGTCGAATTGAGAACCTCCTCGTTTTGAAGTCGGTTAAAAATTATTGGCAATCGCCTCGCTCTCAAAAGCATGGGACATATAACTGACAAAACGTGAGTGCACCTCATAGAATATAGGTAGGTACGCTATAATGTACTAGTGTACCTATACATCCTTGTCTACCCCTTCTGGGAATAGAGACGTGGGGTTACGAATGTGAGACAGCAGCGATGCATCTTACCATGGATTCAGAACATACATGATTCTGCCGGCGTGCGTGTATGACCAGATGTATGAACGTAAACGAGGCAAAAGGAGTATGTAAGGATCGCAGCAGGTGGCGTTCTATAGTTTCTACCTACCCCCATGGGAAGAAGGCGTGAGTTTATGTATGTATGATTCTGAACCCCCCTGCGCTGAGAATTTTCCAAGGTTATTAAAAAATAAAATGCTATTCGGTACATTTTAACCGCGTAGGTATTGTACTTTTCTATGAAACTGCATTTTTTTTTTGTTACCTGACGAAAAATTATCTACGCTAAGGCGTCTAGAATCATTTGCTGAATTCATGGTTTTAGTTTGTGCGTCGATGCCATCCTGTATTATAATGCTTTTGGGCTAAAACTGTTGATGATAAGACCTTAGTTGGCTTATCGACACCAATTCATTTTATCTCTATATTGTGACAACAATTTATTGCTATGTAGTATCTTTACCACATGAGGATGTGGTTATGTGTTCAGTGGGCAAATACACAAATAAAATATAATAATAAAATTACTCACGGTAGGTACCTATATCACATTTTATTCATCCACTATGGATGTAACAATAAATAGACTAATAACAATTATTTTACTACTCAAAAATTGATGACTACCTAATTTAATGAGAACTGCAATAATTTATATTCGACTGATATTCTTATTTCTCTTGTAGAAAATTACAAACTGCTTCTAGGAACTTTTCTGGCTTCTGACTATGTACCCAGTGACCGGCACCATCTATGAACGTCAGCTCTGCGAGGGGGAAGTATTCCTGTATTTCCTTTAGGTCATTTTTACTGTAAAATAATATAAACATTGGAATTAAAAGATAACCAGAGTTACAACTCTTGTATTTAGATACCCTAGATACTGACTTGCTTAGTTTGGGGCCAATGTAAATCTCCAAAATGAACTCTTGTAATCATGGACAAACAAAAAAAGTCGGACGGAACTCCGCTAAGACAAAACTGAGTCCTGTTTATGTGTAAATATTTGTGTTGCCGTTTGCGCGCGCAATGGCCGACCGTCGCGTCGTCGTCTGAAAGTGTTCGTACAGCGAGCTGGCCGACTTGACTGACATAGTTGTTTGTTAGCGAGATCTGTCTCTTTTTTTTATTTGTCCATGCTTGTAATATTTATGACAGTTAAGTTTTTATTTATTTATTAATATTGGGCATAGACTTGAAGTAGCATAGTGGATAGCTTTCTGTGGGACCAGTATAATGTAGGCAAACAAGTTTGTTTGAATGATCTTCTGCTATTACCCATGTATATAAGGTAGCTGGGACATCCACACGCAACCTGTTACCATGGATACAGTACAAGATCCTGAAACCTGTGTTGAATTGCTGTTCCATACATCTTGACAGCGTAGGTATTGCACTTTCCTATGAAATAGTTTTTTTATTGATTGATATCCATTGAATGTTTTCACTGCTAGGGTTCTAATCAAGTGTGGGTGTATTCATGGTTACGGTTTGCATGTCAATGTACCTGCCACCTTGTATTTAGCTGCATTCAAGGTGGGCCCTAGAATACTTCATACTACTTAGTACTAGAATATTTCCATAAACTTGTGCTTGCCTATAGGTCTCTATTACAACATCCATGAAAAGATAAAGTGGGAATCCTTGCCAGGAATGGTTACTACAGACGGTTATTGCCTCTAGTCTCTATAATAATAATAAAGGCTAGTTTATTAAGAGTCCAAAAATCTGATACATACCCTATGTAATCAGATAAAGATCCTCCTATAAACAGTGTTGGTCCACAATATTGAAGTCCTCTCAAGTTTGTGGGAAAACTTGATATGTGTGACTGGAAGTTATCCTTTAGAGCTGCTATGTTAACTCTCCAAGTATATGAGCCTGTATTTGTTTGTACTAAATTAGTTATTAAGAAATTCCTCAGGTTGATATCAGGAGTTATTCCTTTTAGTTGCTCATCAGCCAACTTCCGCGCTTTAGACATGGCAATTCCTGGTCTGATTGCTACTAAAGTCATAGCATCAAATAAACTGGCCATCGAGAAGATTTGTGGGCTTGTTTTCACAGGAGAAATATCAACCACAATGAGACTTGATATCATGTCAGACTGAAAACATTTGTATGTAATTAATAACTGAAAAAAGTATTTTTTATATAAGTTCAATACAAATATTGTATGCTTGTGTATGTAACTATCATAATACAAAGGTCATGGTAACTACAAGTATGTACAAACTACGTACAACTTACACAGAGCAGTGACAGCACCATGGCTGTGCGTCCGCCCATACTGTGGCCCAGGATCGACACCTTCGACAACTCCAGCTTCTTCAGCAGCTTCATGACGTCATGCGCCATGTGCACGTACGTGTGCTGCGAGGCATGTCTACTGTCCCCGTGGTTCCGTGCATCTACGCTAATAACTTTCCTACCAGTGGTCCTATGAATGGCTTTGCTCATACTGTTCCAATTGTTTTTCGATCCTAATAACCCGTGTAATATCACCAGAGGTGGCCGTTCTGCAACTTGTGAATCAGTTGTACTTTCGTAAGAAGCGTAGGCCAAGTCCACAGCTTCTGCATTGTCTGACGTAGAGGCCAGTAGTCTGCGGGCAATTTGCGTAGTACCGGGGAGTAATTTAGGGCACACGTTCAAGCTATTGAAAACGTTTTTAAGAGTTACCACGCTAAGTAACATTTTTATTTTAGTATATTTGATAGAAGATAATAATTTTGAAGATTACTTGCTCGACATTACGTACTCTTGTTGAGTTACATATTTGATGATGAGTGTTTGACTGTTGATGTTGACAGCAATGACATAACTGATGGTAGCAGTGATGTCAACAAAAGTTCAAATTATCGAACTTCATAGGCAAAATTATAGTTTCTACGACAAAAATTATCGTACACACGATGACTTGTCAAGCTATACGCTTCCAGTTGACTACGCTGACCTCGAATAGTCTAGGCTTTTCGTACAATGACAAGTCGGCTTATACCTACTGGAAATGGATAGCTTGATAAGTAGTCGTGCGTACAATCGGATAAAATCCAATAATTTCCATAATTTTCTTTTATTTTAGTGTGACCCATCATCTCGCGTCTTGACTAATAGGTACCAGCGAGGTGAGGTGACTGCGTAAGCGCAACACACAGCAGTGTTGCCAGATGACCGTCTCGCGTTCTCCCCAAACCTTCCCCAAAATCCCCCCAAAATTTAGGTTTTGAAGAAAAAGTCCCCCACAAATGGCAACATATTAATTTAGGAATGAAATACAGTTTTATAATATTACAGCAACAGTTTACTCCTCAAACTTTCCCCAAAATACCCCCAAAATTCAGGTTTTGAAGAAGAAATCCCCCAAAAATGGCTAAATATTTATTTATTTATGAAATACAATTTTATACTACGAGTATTTCAGCAATAGCTTCCATTACTGTGTATTCTTGTTAAAGCTTTCGAATATTTATTTATGAAATACAATTTTATACTATTTCAGCAATAGCTTCCATTACTGTGTATTCTTGTTAAAGCTTTTAGATTATTTGTTTATTTAATTGGATGCCTGAAGATTTTAATAACTTGTGTTGGTAATATTTTCTTTCATGTCATGGATCAAAATCATAAATTAGAAACAGCCGGAAGCTGTAAAAACGTAATTGATAACGCTGCGCAAACTGTCTTTTGAAACTACCGATTTAATCATCATGGCTAGCCGCGGGCATTTCCCGGACTACAGTTTTGGAAATAAAAATCCCCCAATTCCCACCAAATGCAAATTTTTCCCTCCAAATATCCCCCCAAAATATTGTCTCCCCAATTATCCCCCCATAACTATAAAATACCCCCAAATTTGGGGGGATTCCCCCCCAGTCTGGCATCACTGACACACAGCACACTAACAGTAGCAATGGCTTTCATTTTGACAGTTCAACAACATTCACTACGTTATTGAGCAGACAAATTTTTCGAACGAAGCAATGGATCAGCCATGCCCAGCCATGCCATGCCAGCATGTGGATGGATCCTTCAGACTGTGATTGTTAGGGTGTTACGAAATTAGGGGATAATGAATTAGATAATCTAGCAGCTCTAGCAGCACAAACCAACTAAACAACGGTTTTTCATATTTTTAAGTAGTGACAATTTTATTAGTGATAAAGAAAAAAAAGAAAAAAAATGCACTTCTGTGAATTATCCTTGTGACACGCCTGTTATTGTGCCGCAGTATTTAAATGAACCGTGCATGACACGATGATTGACAACTAACACTCGTGACGATTTCACTTCATGACAAAGTGGGGACATTCACGGACTCACTTACACACGCTCTTTGTTATTAATTATTAGTACAAGTCTTCTACTTATTTTAGAGCAACATATCAAGAAGTTAGTGATTTAAGAAAATCTCATTATAGCAATTTTTATTCAAACCTCACAATTATCGTACATCTAACGTAATTTAGACATAATTATGCTATCGTATGTACAGTCGCCAGCACATCAAGTTACCAAAAATGTCACATTTTCTCATTTGATTTTGAACTTAATCACTAACATTTTAAGATTTAAAATCGTTTGGAGAAATTTGACAGATTCGTGTAGCTTGACCTGCTGGCGACTGTACATCGTACCATAGGTTAAAATATTGTACGGCTCCCTAATTATCGTAAGGGTTGGCAACATTGGATGACAGCCATGACAGCTAGGTAGGTAGGAGAAATACAACCGTGGAAGGGTGGAAGTGTCGGACTCGAAACCGATGATTAGTCGCATTAGTCGGAACCAAGGAGCTTTCTAAAATCATTGCTTTTTGTCTTACAAATTGTAAAAAGTAACTAAGCGTTGGACACAAAGTTTCTTTTGCTTTACCAATGGACGTTAGGAAAAAATGCTCTTGAAAAGGAGAACATTAATCTGTGGTGACTGTTCCAAAACTATCTCATGAAAATGTAAACAAATGGACCAGAAAATGTACCTGTGCCAATTTGTAGTGCCACTTACAAAATATTGAATGCATTGATTTGATTATTTGAATTAAACCTGAAATTTTAATTTTAAATCACCATAAAGATGTTTTGCATTCGAAAATTGAGGTTAATCTAAACTAATAGACTAACTAATATTATAAATGTGAAAGTAAGTTTTTTTGTTTGTTACGCTTTCATGCCAAAACGGCAGAAGGGGTTTGGATGAAATTTGGCACACAGATAGACCATGACTTGGGTCCTTACCCAAAGTAGCCTATGTCCTTACATAGGCTACTTTCATCCTGGATGGTAGACGAAGTCACGGGCAATAGCTAGTAATATTATAAAGAGAAAATATTTGAATTTGTATTTTAGCTTGTTACGCTTTCAAGCTAAATCTGCTGAACGGATTTAAATGAAATTTGGCACATGAGTAGACCGTGACCTGGAAAAGGACATAGGCTACTTTTCATCATGGATCGCAGACGAAGTCACGGGCAACAGCTAGTTATGTAATAATAATCCATTTAATTTTGAAACATTAATTTACATCAAAGGTTTTTTAAGTAGGTACGTACAACTACTTTTATTCAAACAATAATTGTTGGAAAAAGTAGTGAGATATAAAGTTAAAACCTTCTAAATACACATGAATGTGTTACTGAACACTGAACAGGGTTTGTTTATACTTGCATCAGATACTTTTTGAACAGACCATAGCAGTAAAATAATTTTAAAGGTTATTTGCTTGTCATGACGTACTCTGGTTGAGTTGAATTCAGTGATCGAGTAACATTTTTGATGGCAGTATGAGTATTTGACTGTTGATGTTAACAGCTGCAATGTTGGGTCTATACCTATTTGGCCACGCGCCAAAAGATCCTTGTACAACTATCTGTATAAGGATATTTTGGTGCGTCGCCGAAATCGGAACTAACGCCGTATTTTTTTTTTCAATACCTACCTTTTATTTTTATATTAGGTTGGGTTAAAAGTTCTTTCGTATTTTATATACAAATTAAAGACTAAGAGCTCCTGTGGTACCCAAATGTAGAGTTTGTTTTGTATAACCAGACTTTTTCAAATTGATCAAAACTGTTTTGTGATCAACTCTCTAACTCTTCAGCTATGTCGTAACTACTAATATGCCGATCTTGCTCCACTTTTTCAAAAATGGCATCGGTTTTATCCGTAACAGGGCGACTAGAGCGAGCTGCATCTTTGACATTAAATTTCCCGGACTGAAAACGCTTGAATCTTTGTCCTACTCTTAATGATACTGCGTTTTTTTCGCGGTTTCTGTTGCATTTTTGTCTTTTATTAACCAACTTCAACAAAAGGAGGAGGTTCTCAATTCAACTGTATGGTTTTTTTTTTGTAATAGAACTACAAATGTATCGAATGTCTTCGTTAGATTCACTCATTTTGGCGGACAGACAAACAATTGAAAAATGGTAGGAAAACGTTTTTACTTTTATAAATGTCATCAATTTATTGGTATTAAAATCAGCCAAATACAAACAGTACAGCCAAAGAGATTTTACTACAACTTTATAGTTACTTATAAAATACGAAAATCCTTTTGCTCCCCGACCTATATTAAACAAATTAAAATTCTACAGAACGTCTGGAATTCTGGATTGAGGAGCCAAAGAGTATGTGTAATGTTAAATGTCCTATAACAAGACAAACAGCAGTAGTGCAAGACAGACAGCAGTACGTTGACTGCAATGGAAGTGAATCTGACCCATATTGCACTTGGTCTGGTGTGAGTCAAGGCAGCAACTTGGGGCCTCTCGAATTCATAATAATGGTAAACGATTTGCCGCAAGTCATCAGACATGGCACATGTTTACTATTTGCAGATGACCTGAAGTTGCTGCTCGAGATCAAATGTGAGTCTGATGGCGATCGCTTGCAGGAGGACATAGACAGGATAGTGCAATGGAGTCACGAGAATAGGCTCTACTTCAACGTGTCGAAGTGCTCGGTGATGAGTTTCACCCGCGCACGTGCACCGCTACTTCGTGAGTACGTGGTGGACGCAGCGCCTATGCAACGAGTCACGCAGGTACTTGATTTAGGGGTTTCTGTTACTCCTGAACTGTCATTTCGTGATCATGTATCGAAGATCTGCAAAAAGGCGTTCAGAAATCTGGGTTTTGTGCTGAGACAGACACGAGACTTTACCAACATAGCAGCAGTTAGGGTTCTGTATGATGCACTGGTCAGGAGTCATCTGGAACATAGTGCTATCATATGGGCTCCACACGAAACCAAATACTCTGTTATGTTGGAACGAGTTCAGAACAAGTTTACGCGATACTTGTACAGGAAGCTTTACGGGGTATATCCGTTTTACCCGTTGATGTATCCCACTTTATTTGTACTGGGTATGGTCGGGTATAATGAATTGAGGGTGCGACGGGAGTTTACACTGGTCGCTTTCTTAGTCAAGTTACTCCGAGGCATTGAGCATAATCCGGAAGTGCTGCAGCGCTTAAGTCTTTGCGTACCAGACCGCTATGTATGGAGGCGACGGCGCCCCCCACTGCTGGCCGTGCCGACAGCCAGAACCAACTTACTCGCCAAAACGCCACTAACCCGAGCAATTCGGGTCATTAACGATCTTCATAACAAAATTGATCTATTCACATGTAATTTGAGTGAATTCGCAAGGTTATTGTTGTTTATTTTATGTTATACCTAACGTAGATTAGTGTAGTACGAGTATGTTATTGTGGGATAGGATGTATTTTTATTGTCTAACAGATATTTTATTGTATAGAATATTTAGAATATTTATTGAACAAAAACGTTACAAAAAGGGTACACTTAGTCAATAGTAAGATTTGTCAAACAATAATTAATAATGCTTAAAAATAAACTAAAGCTAAACTATGTTTAGAACAGGTGCAAGTAATGATTGTTCGGAATTACAATGTAAGGTAGCGACCTACCCGATCTAGGTTAATTCAAACCTGTGTTTCAGGCCATCACTTTACAATTCAATTAAATTGGAACACTCAAATTTAAAGTAAAATTGATATAAAATGTATTAACAACTATGAGAAAAAGCATATTGGTACATTATTATCTAAAACTAAACCTATGTAAATATACAAAAGTAAATATTTACGAGGGACTAAATTATCATCATGACAAAATTTCTAGAAGTTTTTCTGTGTCTGTGTAGTTGAGTAGCGCTAAATGCTCTGATAACATTTTACTACATTTTTTATAACTTATACTATAGAAGCTTAGTAACTTGTTGAGCCTATTATACAGAAAAGGTCCTAAAAACACATAAAATCTATTTGCAAACGCATGTCTAGTTTGAGGCTTTATGCAAACCAAGTCCTTCCTTCTCTTGTCGGATGGTACTGGATCAAAAGGAAGTGCAGTGTGCTGGTGTAATATTATACTTAGTATAAATAATTGCCTTACTGTTAGTACATTACATTCTATATAGAGCTGGTGTGTAGGAAATCTAAAAGGCCGAAAGGTAGCAACCTTTAGAATTGCTCTTTGAGTACGCTCTAGAGGAAGCAAAATTGTTTTTGCAGCACCACCCCAAGAAGTTATGCAATAGGTAAGAACGGATTGACACAAAGCTAAATAAACCTGTTTAATTAATTTATAGTCTGCTATATTCCGTAAATACTTAAATACATATATTAATTTGCGCACTCTAGTACATAGTAAATCGATATGTTTACGGAAATTTAGATTGGAGTCAATAGTGACACCCAGATATTTTAAATGGTCAGCTTTAGCTAAAGTGGGGCAGGAACATGCAGTGTCAGCGTACGTGCTACAATTATGTGCGTAAATGTTTAGATTAGTAAGCGGTATGTTAGTATTTCTCATTGTAAATAAAATGTATTTTGTTTTATCTGTGTTTAACGTTAATAGATTATTATGAAGCCAATTACACACAATGTTAAAACCATTCTGAGCATGTTCGTAGACCTCATCTCTTGATTTAGCTGAGAACAATAGAGCGGTGTCATCTGCATAAGACATTATGATACCATTTTGGAGTGACAGGCGGCACAGTTCATTTATGTATATTAAAAATAATGTAGGGCCCAAAATGCTGCCTTGAGGAATTCCAAAACCACTGTTTTTGAGTTCGGAACTTGTATACTGATCAATTTTTACACATTGCTGACGATCGCTAAGATAATCAGAAAATAGTTGAAGTTGTGCTCCTCTTATCCCAAGTGTTTCGAGCTTGTGCAAAAGTAAAGTACATGAAATAGTGTCGAAGGCCTTGGCAAGGTCTAGAAAGATCCCAATTGTGTGCATACCATTATCTAGATTGGTAGTAACATGGTTAGTCAATTTGTGTACTGCTTGGCTAGTTGATCTTTTGGGCCTAAAAAAAACAACCGACTTCCAAAAAAAACACTAAAAGACGTGAAAAATAACTTTAATTTCGGAAGTCGGTGTCTGGTTTTGTATTTTCGTTTTTGGTCACCGACTTCCGAAATTAAAGTTATTTTTCACGTCTTTTAGTGTTTTTTTTGGAAGTCGGTTGTTTTTTTGTAAAAAAGTTTTTATTTTTCACTTTTTAGTTGCGGTACCTACCCCACACAAACACTTATACCACTACTTGGTGTGTAAATAACAGTGACAGGAAATTATTAACACATCATCCATATAAACTAAGTGGAAAAAATATGCAATATTAAAGATAACTCAAAAACTACTGGTCAGACCTTGATCAAATTTAAATGGGACCACATGTGAAGCACCACCTATCAATTAAAAAAAGAATCATCCAAATCGGTTCACCCAGACAAAAGTTATGAGCTAACACACATAAAAAAAAAAAAAAAAAAAAAAAAAAAAAAAAAACATACAGACGAATTGAGAACCTCCTCCTTTTTGTGAAGTCGGTTAAAAACCAAATTGACTATCGGAAAGTAGTTTGTTAACTTCCAGATATTTTATCAATCTACTGTTTATTATTTTTTCTAAAATTTTTGAAAGGCCTGTTAACACTGAAATGGGTCTGTAGTTATTAACACAGTTTTTGTCTCCAGACTTGAATACAGGTGTGACCACAGCTTTTTTAAGCATTTTAGGGAATATACCTTTAGATAAAGATAGCTGAAAAATATGTGTTAGAGGAGGGGCAAGTAGGTTTTTAAATTGTTTAAGTATATTATTTGGTATGTCATCCCACCCAGTGGCACAAACATCCTTTAACCCGTTTATTATTCTTACTACTTCGTAAACGTCGGTATCTAATAAAACAAATGAATTTAGTGTAGAGGAAGTCGTAATAGGGTTAGGGCGGGAAAAATTACTCGAATTTAAAGATTTAGCAGCCAGGTTTTTACCAACGTCAGCAAAAAATTTGTTTACTTTATTCATTGCTTCGGATGGGTTTATCTCTGTTGATAGTAAATCAAGCGGAGGATCGGGATTTTTTGATCGAAATGTGTTTGTTTTTATAAATTTCCATACAAGTTTACTATTTGTTCCTGCCTTCTGTAATTCATTTTTATCATACAGATTTTTTTGTTTTTTCAAAAGATTATTGCAGAAATTTCGATACCTTTTATATGTCAGAGAAAGTATTTCGTTATCAGGTGCGAGTTTCAGTTTAAGATGAAGTTTGTCTCTATGTCTTATACAACGAACGAGACCGGGTGTAATCCAAGGTTTAATACAACTATACTTTCTAGGCATTGTCTTAGTGAATGTGTTTTTCCTTATTGCATATTGTAGGGAATCTATGAAATACTTTAACGTAATATTTGCATCGGTTGAATTATAAACTGGGTCAAAATTAATACCGCGTAAGTCATTTTCCAGGTTTGACATATTGACTTTAGTGTAGCTACGCATGCAGTTATTTCTAGGTGAAGATATTTGTAATGTTAGTAAAACAGCTTGATGATCGGTAAGCGAAGAATTAGTAACCAATGTTTTGGATGGATTTTTTGATTTTAGAATGATATGGTCTAAGCATGAGCCACTCTGATGCGTGGGGTGATAGTGAGCTGGTAAAAGTCCATGAAATGAGCAAATATTCAGATAATTATGTGCATGGGTATCGGTTTTCCCGGAAACAATGTTAATGTTAATATCGCCCAAGAGTACTATGTTTTTAAAAGATGCTATACTTTTTAAGTTTCTGTCAAGCGACTCTAAAAATCCGTCCATACTTTGAGAAGGGGGCCTATAAATAGCCATGACTACCGTATCGGGAATAATTTTAATTATTAAGCAGTTACTATCTTGGGATATAGGTTCTTCTTTGATAGTTCGTATATTACTTTTTATATAAACTACTAATCCATCGTTTTGGTTTATGTTTCTGTCAGTTTTGTAGGAATAATATCCGTCAAGTGATGGTAAAGTGACTGACTGCTTAGACAACCAACACTCTGTCAGGACGATAATATCACAGCTTATGTCGAGATTCTGTAATAACACTTCAAATCCGTTCATGTTTCGATTTATGCTGCGAATATTCTGTGTGAGCAGGGTTAACGTTTTTTCACCAGAAAGAAGAAGGTGCTTACAGTCCTCAACATTACAGGTTTTAGATTCAGACACAGAGAAACTATCTAGATCACAAATAAGTTGATTTGTCATGTTAGTTACAAACTAACTGGAAATATAAATAGACGATAAGCTAACTGTTAGTGTGCTAACTGAATAAACTATTCGGTGGCGCTCTTAGACGCCGTCATAGTCTATTGAGTTGATGTAATTGATCTCTGCATATCTGCGCGCTGGGCAACTTACATCACCAGTTGGATGGTCACATTTCCTCTTGAACCGCTTGCACGTCGCACATTGAGCAGGAGAAGATTTGCTGCTACATTCCTTGAAGGAGTGTCCAGTCTCTCCACAGTGGTTACAAGTAGGACTAGTTTCCCGGCAAAACTTGGCTGCATGTCCGAACTGCTGGCAATTGAAGCACCTGGTGACTATCGTGAAATCTCTCACAGGGCATGATGTCCAGTTTATAAAAAGTCGGCTTTGATTGATGATAATTTTTCTTATGCTAGCAGGTAGTTCCAGGATGTAGTTGCAAGTAGGGAGGTCTTTCTTACCCGATTTATGGCTCAATTTGATGCTCGCAAGGAAGGACTCACGAGTTATATTCGGCAACTTATCTGACAGGTTCTGCTCGTAAATACAATCAAATACCTCCTTCTCTGTAAGGGTTACGGGAACACCAATGACGGCGACCCTAGGGCGGCGTTTAGAAGGTTCTTCTATTGTAAGGCCTGATGATACTAATTTTTCCGAATTCTTTAGCTTCTCAATATCGCCTTTGTTTTCGGTGCTAATCAAAACGCCCCCATTCTTCACTTTTCTCAGGCCACGGACATGAAGCTTAAGTTGTTCGGGGGAGATAATCTTTTGAACAAGCGACTTGGTGTCGTCACTTGTTTGGGTCTTATTGCTGGGATAGATGGCGACTGATCTTAAATTAGCAGGACGGACGAAGTTATCGGAACCTTTCTTCACCATACTAGCATATGAAGTATTTTCCGAGGGATTTAGCTTTGCTTCTACGACCTCTTTGAATTGCTGGAGAGAGTTACTAACGTTCTGGGTAACCTGTAGGTGCTGAATTGTGGTATGGGCCTGGATTGTTTTCTGCTTCAATGATTGGTATAGGACAGCCATCTGAGAGGTCCCACTTGAGACCTTCCGGCAGAGAGTGGAGACACGAAGCTTCTGATCTGAGTTCATTTTCCCATCACCAACAATAGTGCAGACTTCGTTTAAAATTGTGTCAATAGATCCTAACCATTTCTGGATCTCCGGCGTACTGATGACTTCACTCGGCAATTTATTCTCTTCGGGTGCTGGTGGGTTTGGGTCACTCGGGGATAATGGTTCAGTAGGCGTCGGTGGAGGACTTCGCCGTAGTAATTGGCTACGACCAAACGGGCTCGATCCTAAATGGGACATCCTACTACTAAACACTTGATTTATTGTTTATAAAAATTATTTAGATCATTTTGCAACTTCGGTAAAAACACTGTTGAAAGTCGGTAAAAACCTATAAGTCACACGCGACACACTTTACTTTTTACTGACGGCGCAAATTATTATATTTATTTGTCGTAAATTGTTTATTTCATTATACTTAATAAATACAAAACACACGTCCGCTTAGTCTCGCGTCTCGTAAAGCGATCAAAAGATCAAAAGTATAGGTATGTAATTGGATGAAACGTTAGTAATGTTTCCTATACCTGTAATATGTTAAAGAACTTGAAAGTTCCAAAAAGTTTTGAATAGTAAATGATTTTTATTATATAAAGACAGCATATAAAGTGACCGCGCTATCGCATTAGGTGATGAACCTGTAATGATAGTTTTTATGGGAGAAATAAATAAATAACTTGAAGGGTTTTACTACACATTGTAGGATCGGGCCACAAAATCGGCAAATTTACTACTACTTATTGGTTGTAACCGCGTTTAAATATGAGACATGGCTCCTCAATCCATTCGGATCCAGGGTATATAGTGTTCTGTGATTCGGATACGCCATGCCAATGCCGTCCCTAAAGCATTATCTTTGGGTCGCATCTTGCGGTGCCATACGCTGGTTCGCGCAAGTCACTGGTCCTATTATGCCGCTGGACCTTTGCTTAGGCCTTTTGCAGCTCGATATGATGAGGTATACAGTTGCTTGCCCCGTTTCAACTCGTCCCGCGCAAACGATATAGATAGTGACGCGGGGATTTAAGCGTCAATATGTGTGGTAGGTGCCTAATCTACAGAGCTGCATGCGGTGATTCTGGACTGTGTTTTACGCGGCTGTTCAGTATGCTGGCGTACCTAATCTACTCCCACACTGATTAGTTTGTGTACCTAGTGTAGCTACACCACAAGAATAAAATACCGAGCAGAAGCCAAGTTTCATACTAATGCACCACACTGGATCGACACTGCTACACGAGGGACATTCGTTTTTATTTTACAAATTGCATTTTTTTTTAAATGTTTCTCGAGAGATCTCGTCATTCCGATGAATAATTGTCATTACAAGTTTTTCTCTAAAACTGATAGTTTGGGCGGAAAAAAATATTTTAGTTTTTTTTTTGTATGGAATGAAACAGAAATTGCTAAAATTTGCCCATGTCTTGAAATACCAGGCTTTCAAACTACTATATTCTTATTCTTTGACTGTTAGCTATAATTCTACGCTATCAGCGTGCGCCCATAGTTGCCCGTTCAAGAGTTACGAGGTTCTGAATAATAATAAAAAAAAGTCAAAAGTACTTTTTCATTAATAATATCATTGATAAAACATTAAAACATTTATAATTAAGGAATAATAATTTAAAAACATGTTTATCGAAAAAAGTACAAAAAAAAAAATAGTTAAATAAATAATAAAAATAAAATTTGTATTCAAAACAACAAAAAAAAAAAACAGCTAAACTCGAACAAAATTAATCACTATCACTGTCTTGTATAGTGTGTACATCTAGAAGCTATTGGTGACATTTTCTGTTGTAGACATAAGGGCTTCATGCCAGGCTATGGCAGATTCAAGCCAATCTCCATTTCTCTTCAAAAAATTGCTAACAGTCCTATTTGAGCTTTCCCATCTTCCACAAACATTTGTACAAAAAATCTGACAGAACATCAGGAGGTTTTCGATTCTTTCTTCAGTCCAATTAATATTCAGCGTCTGCTTGAGGTATTCAAAAAGTTTTTTACGTTCCGCCAAGGATACAAACTGTTCTCTTGAAACCATAAACAAATCCAAATTATTCACTAGACCTTCCTTACTAGTCACAAAAATATTTAAGCACGCAGCAAGTTGTCTTGGTATTCAAATCTCTGAATGATTTTATTTAAATTATACCCTTATTTATATGGGTCGGAATAACTCCTTCCTATCCCTATCATTAAAGTAGGTATATTAATAGAGAAGTGTTAAATTTCATTATGAATGTAGTTATTAGCAAATAGGTAAAATAATTCGTAGAAGAGATAATTCGTAAATAAAAGAACAGAAAATTAACTAATTGATGACTAGCAAATTTTGCACTGTATATAATTACTAATATATAGTATTTTTTTTACAATATTAAATTAATTATCAATATCAATAAATTTATCATTTGCTTTAATTGGAATGTTTTTGTACGTTTTTTAGTTTTTTTTTCCCATTTTTCGATTTTATATTGTTTTGAAATTAATATTATTACTTATTTATAAATGTTTTAATGTTCTATCTATGATATTATTAATGAAAATGTACTTTTGACTTACTTTTTTTATTATTTTTCCGAACCTCACGGGCAACTATGGGCACGAGCCTATAGCGTAGAATTATAGCCAACAAGTCAAAGAATAAGAATACAGTAGTTTGAATTATCGATCCACTGACGGGCGGCGCCTTTGTGTCTGGCTGTCGCGTCGCGCCAGTGTGCACGAGCCTATATTGTTTGTCTCCCTTATTTGTTTCGTACTTTTGTATTAGTAGGTTTGTAGGTACCAAAGTGTGTTTGTAGGCCGTTTTAGCAAGATTCCGTTTGACCTTTTCTATTAGATACTTAACTTATGTTCGTCAAATAGTAAAATAAGGAAGAAAACACTATAGTTTCGCTATGTCCGTCTGTCCGTCCGGCGTCCGTCCGTAACTCATAGTACCTAATTTTATAGGTCCTTAAATTGAAATTGGCGTTTTTGTCGAACTGGCCACTTTGATCTCAAATGTTTGGCGTTTGGTTAGGAATTAAATGTACCTACTAAACTAACTTACTTTGTTTGTTTGTACATATTTCCTAAATTTTAAACAAACATAACATTATAAACCATTTCGTCTGTCAAAGCTACACTAATTTAATAATCTGTACCAAATTTGGAAAACGGAAAACTTATGGGATCACCTCAGTCACAGTGCCTGTCCGTCCATTCGTCTGTCGGTCTGTCCATCTGTTGCGTCCGTCCGTGCGTCCGTGCTCATTGCCGAATCCCGACTCGCACTTGCCCGTTTTTATTTTTATTTTCAATAACCGAGTGACAGCCCTATGAAAGTAGGTACCTAAGAATTTTGAGCTCTGATATGAAGCTTTGCTTCTGCTCGGATTTTTATTCTAGTGGCTAACTGGCTACATTGTTAATTTAGGATTAATGATTAACATACGCACGGTGACGACGAGAGTGTTAATGACTGAATTAAGTAAGGATCTTAATTTGTGACTAAGTCATTGGATAAAAGTACATAAATTAATGGAGCAAACCGATAGTAAACCGATTTACTAAAAACAGGCGCGACGCGACTCTAGTAAAACAATTTTTATGAAAACTTCATGGAAATTTTTCTACAAGAGTCGCGTTGCGATGACGCGCGTCGCGCCTGTCTGCCTTTACCCATATGGCCATATCTCCTATACCTAAATATATATTTGTACCTACAAATTGTATCTTAACAATAAACAAAATAAACGAAAGGATCAGTTTCATGTAGGTACCTTTATTCCTACTTATTGTATTCGTAAAATCCTTCACAATAGTATAAAACAATAGTAAAATATAACAATAGGTCTAAAAAATCAATGCAAACGGTAAAATAAGACACGCAACGCACGTTCTGATTCATTGTGTTTCAGGCAATGGTTTCAGGATATAAATTGCACGACTGTGTTGAAAAAATCATTTGGTTTCTCAGAATGTACATTATGTCCAGCACCTTCAACATAAACCAAATTTGCTTTAGGAAACAGTTTCCGGATCCCTGTTATGTCACCAGGTCTGAAATAAAACAGTCTGTTGATAAAAAATATTAATAAATATGCACAAATTCTATTAGTAGCATTTATTATGTAGCGGTATCTACATCGCCAGATGCGAGCTACACGTCATACTGACGTCACGCAAATCCTGCATCGCGCAAGCAGAGTTTACCGCGCGACTAGCATTTATAAAACGTCCCGACAACAACCGTCGGGCAGTTGCCCACCAGACACGACATCCGTCTGGTCAGAGGATCCTCCCTTTTCCATAGAGTATGAGTGAACTTTACACCCTGTTCCTCATACCTCTATACTGGTGGCCCGACGTGATATGAATACGCAACCTTCTGATCTATAATTAAACTTACGGGATGTATTTTGATAGCTTGCCGCCGATGAATAGAGTAGGCCCATCATACGATTTTCCAGTCATACTTGGAAATGAGGCGATATCGGTAAAATATTTCTGCAAGGATCTAACATTACACTTCCACCCGAAAGAGTTATCAGGCAATTGTCCAACATTCATTAAAATGAAATAAATGGACCCTTCGTCCGGAAATAATTGAGATTCCGCTATTTTCTTTTTAGCTGCAGTCCTTGCTTTATCCAAACTATCCAAACCAGTAAAGTCGACACCGATCATGACATTAATGACCTTTGGAAAGAAGTCAAGAGGTCTACCACTTGCTGTCGGGATGATAGGTGAGATATCTACTACGATCAAACTCGCTACTTTCGACGGCTGCAAATAAACAAAAAAAGCTAAAGAAAATTTTATAGAAAAAAAACCATTTTTAAAACAAGCTTTTTATTAATTGCTCTAAAAAGAAGAAACTAAACTTTAAATTAAATCAAACCCATTCAATTGATTACATTGCACAAATACACAATAATTAATATGATATAAAAGCTTGTCGCGTGATTTACTTGTAAAGATAAACAAGAATACTATATACTATTTATATTTATATACCTACACATTGACATTGATGAATTTTTATAAATACATTGACACGAGTATTTACTTTGTAAAATAGTATATTATTTTAATTATTGTGAATGTAAAGACTATGTGGGTCTGTGTTTTCTTTTTATTTTCAATTAGTTTTAATCATGGTCTGGCAGTTTGAGTAATTTATGCGGCCTCCCCAAATGTCCCTTCTTTGGTATTGTTCGTCAAATCGTTGAGCTCCTTAAGTTTTGAGTTGAGCTGCACGATTACTGACAAATTCGTGCACTGACTGTACAGGTCCACTCATTCTGTGTGGTTTTTCCTCAAAAAACCATTTCAGACACAAATCATCATGGCCTTCTCATGATCTGATCAAGATTATGTCTGGACTTTAAAAGAGACTGTGACGTCTGAGTTTGTTTCGGCCTTTCTTCTCAGAGTAGTCAGATAGGAAACGCCGACCTCATCTAGTTTTAAAATATGATTGACGTGTAAAAGTGTTTGTACAAACCTACTTACAGAAATAAAATCATTTACCGTGCCAATACTGAGCGCTCCCGAGTTTACGTCCATACAAACCCTGCACATACCTACTTAAGTTTTTCAGACACACAATATAATGAAGAAGATCAACCTGTTTACGTTACACAAAACTATACAACAAGGCTACACAATGGCTTACCATGACACTACTGAGTATTGCAGTTCGTAATTAGACTGTCCCACTACATGGAAAAGGTTTCTTCTTACAAAGAAAAGGCGAAAAGAAAACAGTTATTTAAATTAAAGGTACATTAAATTGCCGAACCTCTGTCAAAGCTAAAACCATTCCTGTCCTGCCTCCCATGCTGTGGCCAATAACAACACTTTTTTTGATTGAAAGTTTAGATATTACTTGAGAGACATCAGCAGCTAATGACATGTAGTCGTGGACATCGCTGTGAGGGCTGTCCCCATGATTACGGGCGTCCACCGCTATCACAGGTTTGTTCGTATGAGCAGTTATCTTCCCACACATGCTATGCCAATTCCTTTTAGACCCAAGTAAGCCATGGAGCACCACTATTGCTTCGTCGTCGGCTGTGGGACTGGGGCCGTAGATTTTATGTGATAAATTAACCGTTGATTGAGAACGAATTGCCTTACATATATTTTTTAACTCAATGTACGGTTGAGGTCTGATTCTTCGGATTGTACATAGAATAACCATCTCATGTCTATATTTTGTTTCAAAAGTTAGGCTACAAAACCAATCTAGTCACCGGTTTCTGAGGCGGTAGTCCTGTCCCAAAGAGTATAATAATAATAATAATAATAAGTCCTGTCCTGTCAATTTCCTATGTACATTTCTGATGTCACTCGATGTCACCAATTTTGACAAAAATATACTTGTCAGTGTTACAAACGCAGCAAATAGTTTGTATCTAAAGCCGGCAGCTAGCCTTATGTACTCAAGGGTGCTTATGACGAAAGCGCGCAACATCAAACCCCCGATTCATGTAGGTGTACCTTGAAGTATGAGGAATTGGAACGGAGGAGGATAAGGAACGGCCAGAGCGTCAGGGGTCGGGCCGCTGGCCGCACCAGGGACCTCAAGCATCCGGGCCCCAGTCGCAGAGGAATTGAAAAAATCTTTTTGAGTTGGAAAGTCCATTTATCGAGGAAGGCTTTAAGCTATATAGAATCAAGCAATGACCAATAGCGAAAACGAAAAAAAAAAGAAAAAAGCGAGCGTAAATGAAAAATGTTGCAAAAAGAGGAAAAAAATATTCCCTTTGAGGGCTTCCGTTGCGTGCGCAGCGTAAACGGTTAAAGTTACGCAAAAATCCGCAAGAATCAAATCCTTTAAAAGTTCTAAAGAAAAGTCCGCAACAGCATAATAAATTATGTCTATATTTTAAGGTTGACTCAATATAACCCTTTTTATGGTAATCAAATTTGTTCTATGGATGTTCTAAATATACTACGAAAGGAACTTCCTTCCAAGCGAGTGTTCCATGATTCTCACGTTTTTATTTTTATCTTTTTATCAAGGTGAAAAATCCCGCATAAGCAGAATTGTTAAAAGTCGTGAGTACTTCGTCGATCTTAGAATTTTTATTTAATTTGAATACGGCAATAAATTATATTTTTTAAATAACTTGATCTCTAGACACTTGTCAGACACGGGACCTACATCTATTGTACGTATCTTTAGCGAGAAAGTCTTATTAAAGATGTGAATATGTACTTAAATATGAATAAGGAATCTTAAAACATAATATTTATATTCAGCTAAATATATTTCTTTTACTTTTGGTTACAGTCAGATGTTTTCTATCTATGATAAGCATAAATGTGTAAAAAGGCTTTATGCCGTAACATCCGGCTCTGTTTTGAATGCCTGCCATTTTGCACTTGGACTGGCCTCTCAACTAATAAACTCAAGAGATGGCACCAAGCATGAAAAATACTCTGTATCAAGCGTCACGAAACATTACGCCAAATCGGATGAGCTTTTAAGAGGTTGTGATGGTATCCTAGTATCTGAAAAGCACAAAATAATACTATGTATCGGTGAAAACGACACAAATCCTACAAACAGCTTGTGCGAATTATATTATGTTTTAAGGAAACTGCAAAAAAATACTGTTTTTCTGTTGAACGTAGTAAAGAACCGATATCTGAATGAACGTATGTTAAACCAACAATTTAAATTATTATGTAATACTTTTCCGAACTCCCATTTCATCAATGTTACGGGTGCTACAGGGGACTTATTGCAGGAGACTTGTGACATATTGAATTATGTAATTGACTGTCTTGACTATAATGAAAAATTCTTTAGTTATAATAATTTACATATTAATCCGCTATCTGTGAAATGTGATAGCGTCAATAAGGTGGCACGGCAAAACAGCGGAAACACAGTTATCTCTTCAAAAAAATGCACCCAGCAATCCATTCTTAACTATTTTTCTCGTATAAAGAATCCCAAACCATTATTAACTACGGATAAGCCTACGTATCAGTCGCCTCCCAACTCAAATAAATCAACACATTCACATATACAGGATATTTGTTTAGTCAAGGCGAATCTGAAACCTCCTACCTAACTATACTGCATCAAAATATAGCAGGAGTACTTAGTAAATTAGACATTCTTCAAATTACTCTTTGCGACCTTTTAATAATAAAAAAATACGTAGACATAATATGCCTATCTGAAACATTTCTCAAATCAGGAGAGGAATCTAACTTATCTTTAAAGGGATTTAAGCTAGCTGATTTCTATTCCAGACCAAACCAAAGGCGAGGCGGGGTTGGTATATTGTGTAAACATTTTCTAGAAACTAAAAAAGTTCCATTACTGAATGAATTGCGCATTGAACGGTCGTACGAATGCTGTGGAATTGAAATTCCATTTTATAAATGTATAATTGTATGTATATATCGCATTCCAAAATCAAATCCTGACATTTTTCTTCGTAACTTAGAATACTTAATTACAAATCTAAGACGCAGACTCAAGGTGAAAATCATCATAACTGGGGATTTCAATATCGATTCACTTAAGGAGAGTAAAGTGTTGACTGAATTTCAGAAAATAGTGCATAATTACAACTACAACATACATATTAATCAACCTACTCGCGCAAATGCCTGTCTCGATCAATTTATTAGTAATTCTCCGGAAGCTTTGAGGTTCTCAAACTTGGTTTATCGGACCATGAAACGGCACAAATCTTGTGCATCCCCACTTCCAAAAAGACAAAACCTCTTATGGAATAGTTTATATTCAGACGTGACTTCTGTTCCATAAACCTAAAAAAGTTTTGTGACTGTCTCTCTAAATTATGTTGGTCGGATGTATACTCGGAAGAGGACTTTAACACTGCATTTAACGCTTTTTATGATGCATTTATACTCTTCTTTAATTTATGTTTTCCTATATGTAAACGAAAAATAACAAACAAACAAAATAAAAACTCTGGTTGGATTACTACAGGAATTAAAAAATCATGCGCAACAAAGCGAACATTGCGATTTAGGTATTATAAATTCAAAACATCAGGTAGTAAGATTAATTACAGAAAGTACAATAAACAATTCAAAAAAATTATCTTTGCAGCACAAAAATTATTCAATGTAAAATATATTAAAGAATCAAAGAACATTTGTAAAGGATCTTGGACATTAATAAAAAAAAATACGCAGACAAATTCAAATAATGATAAAAAACTAATTACAAAAATAAAATTTAATAATATGATTTTGACGAATACTACTGACATTTCAAACGTGTTTAATAATTATTTTATCGATATAACCGCCGGAAAAAAGGGAACAGCATCTACGATGGGACATCGTCATTTAATTTCACCGCTCAACGCCAGTTTCTTCATTTATCCGGTTAGTGATGATGAAACATTTAAAACTATACTCTCATTAAACAATACTTCGTCTGTGGGATATGATGAGATCCCGACACATATCCTAAAACACACTACAACCTTGATTACACCAATCTTAACGTACCTTAATTAATATGTCATTCTCTCAGGGCACCTTCCGGATAAATTCCTTCACCGGATAAATTAAAAACCTCCGTTATTAAACCGATTTTAAAAAAAGGTGACGTTACGGATATAAACAATTATAGGCCAATCGCCTTAATACCTGTGTTATCTAAGGTATTTGAGAAGATAATGCATTCTCGTATGACTCAATTCTTGACTAAACATAAAATACTAAAAGCCGAACAAAATGGATTCCAAAAAGGCAAATCGACAACTTTAGCAGCATTTAAACTACTGTCAAAAATTACTGAAAATGTTGATAAACATACACGTACCTGCACTGTGTTTTTCGATATGAGCAAGGCTTTCGACTTTGTTGACCACAATATTCTGCTCACTAAATGTGAAATGTACGGTTTTCGCGGCCTGGCATTAAAGTGGCTGGAAAGTTATCTTTCGAATAGGATTCAATATACAGCGATTACTGAAATAAATTCAAATAAAGAAGAAATAGTATGTAAGTCCAGCATTAGGAACAACAGCACAGGAGTGCCGCAAGGTAGTGTAACAGAGTCATTATTTTTTCTGTTATATATTAACGACCTACCAAATATAACTAGTCATTTCTACTCACTGTTTGCGGATGATATTGCTTTGGTTATCACGGAGAATAAAATGTTTAATTATAATACTGAAATTAATGAAACGGTTAATGCTATTATAACATTGCTTAGTAATAATAATTTAAAAGTAAACATTTATAAAACCTCCATCGTTCAATTCCACAATAGGAAATCAAATTCTGACCTTATGATCACTTATTCAGATCGAAGAATTAATGAAGCTCACCAAACCATTTTTCTTGGTATAACGGTAGACAGTGGATGCACATGGAAACCTCACTGCTTAAAGGTCACAAATAAGATTAATCGCTTCGCTTTTGCCTTGTGGAGACTTTGTAAAATAGCAAACCTCAAAACAGCCCTCTTAGCGTATCATGGTTACGTAGCTTCTAACATTAGATACGGCATTGTGCTATGGGGGAATTCTGTTCTTGTAAATAGGGTATTTATAGCCCAAAAACATTGTATCCGTGCTCTTTGTGATGTGCCACCATTGACTTCATGTAAACCTCTTTTTAAAGATTTGAAAATATTAACTGTTCCCGGTATGTACATATTTGAATGCTGTAAATTTGTTAAAATGCGCTCCGACTTATTTCAACGTCTTGGAGACACTGTTACGTTTAAGACAAGATATCCTGATAGATTAATTATTCCTCAAATGAAAAGCCATTTATATCACAGAAGTTGCTTTCCAATGGTTTTAAGGATATTTAATAAACTACCAAAATCGTATAGAGAACTACCAATCAATCGATTTAAAGCGGCGTTATTCAAATGGCTAATAGAAAAATCATTCTATTCTGTCAGTGAGTATTTAGACTTCAAAGATTGACACTGAAATTGACATCTTACTATTATAATTTGACAAGTACTTGACATTTGAATAACTATGATTTATGTACCACTTATATTAACTTCATTAATGTAACAATAATTTTGTAATTTTGCACGCTAGTTCTAGCGAATTATTTTTAGAAACTGTTTAAAAAAAGCCGACCATCTGTATGTACTACAATTCTTGCAAATAAATATCATTTCATTTCATATCATTTCATTTCATTTTGCAGAGTTCCAAAATCCTGGGTCCATAACTGGGCTTCGTTAGCAAGCTGCCGATTCGCAGGGACTTTGTATAATTCTAATATGCCACCTGTAACACATTCTCGTATAAAGAATCGATCTTATACGTATGTGTTTTTTCCGATGATGACATTCATGCGGTGGATTTTTGGCTAGCCTGATTGCAGATTCATTGTCCGATACATTAGCTTGTTGAACAATCGGACTGATGTGTGATGTATTTCAAGATCTTCTTTAGCCATATGATCTGTCGTGCAGTTTCACTGGCAGCGACTATTTCTGCTTCGGTTGATGAAATAGCAATGGTAGATTGTCTTTTGCTCTGTCATGAAATTGATCCTCCAGCAAACAAACATAAGCATTCCAGTAGTGGAGCGCCCTGTGCTGTGGTCACCACCGTGATCGACGTCGCTGTACCACTCTAAGCCAAGAGTTTTATCGTTTGTACAAACTATTCCTATGTCTATTGTGCCTTTCAGATAGTGTAAGATTCACTTGGCAGTTATAATATCCTCCTTTGTAGGATTATCAAGATTGCGTGACACAACACTTATAGGGTAAGCTATGTCTGGTCTTGTCCCAGTCATGAGGCAAGCTAGTGCTCTCTTCTTCTTACTTACTAGCTTTCGACTTTAGGATCGGTGTTGCAACAGCTTTACAGTTTTCCATGCCGAATCTTTCAATAATGCGTTTGGTGTACGCTTTCTGATGAAGAAAAATAGAACCGTCTGACTTTTTTTCTATTTCTATTCCCAAATAATAGCTTGCTGATTTAACAGTTATGTTAGACCGTTTTTAAGCTCTTCCAAAAAGGGCGCTTGCCGAAGAAAAACGTCCATCGTCGAAATAAAGTGCTAAAACAATCTTACGTTTGTCTCTTTTTCTTATCCACTAGAATGCCCGAAACTACAAAGTCACAATTTCGCAATACCCTAAAATGTCCGAACGCACGAAGCTCACTACTTCAAATTAGATTACGTCAAAATGACAGCGCACCCCGCGTTGGCACCTCTTAGTTTTTTATTTTTTTAAATTCTATGCGTGGTGCTATAATTATTGTTCTGAGGCGTGGACTCAGCACTTGCGTTCCAGGTTATTTTGAAAGGTGGATAAATGTAGCATATTTTTTGCTACAATCCGTGCGTGTGTATTATTCTTTATTTATCGGACAACAATGATCCATCGTGTTAGTAAACAATAATAAAACTTATTACTAGTGTTAGTAGTTACAATACAATAGAGAAGAAGATAGAATAGTTAATATTGTGAAAAGGACACTCCCAATTAATGTTTTGTGATTGTCCTTCTCATAAAACTTGGCTGTGGGACAGGTGCCACACTCCGGGCTGCTACTAACGAATTCCTATTGGAAAACACAATAGATAACACTTTTCCCGACTTGGAGAATCGAACCCACGACCCCACGCTCAGTAATCGCACCACTTGCGACCACAAGACCAACGGAGCAGTCAAATGTATATAATTGGGGTAATAAAATGTAAAAATATTTGAAGACAGTGGTAAAGAAGACCAAATTTAATCGCTCTAGTGTTTTTATTACAGTTGCTGTTATATTTTTTACCACAGACCACGGAGACGACTCGGCGCCCACTGACAGATGCGGCATCGTCAACACTCTCCATAAAAATGTGTCACCGTTTACTCGTACTCGCGAGCCACCGGTGAACACGTTCGGTGGAGGACATGCTTGGTTTGTCGAACTAAATGACGTAAAAAAACTTCTGCTTTGAATGGTGGTGCGTGAGAGAAGTTAGGCCCTAACCACAGAATACTTAATAGTACCGCGCAACGCCCTCTGAACGCTCACGAATTTTGTTAGTGGTGTTGTATTTAGCCGGCGCCGGCGCGATGATTCCGTGCTCTGTGTTTTGACAAAAAACTAATTTATCTTAAAAAATAATAAGATGTGAACGCCTATTACGGCTATCACTTATCAGACATGCAGATTATAACTATGATGGCGTTGTTACAACGGTATTATAGTCAAAAGAATTGACAACTGCGGAGAGAAAGCCATTTGGGTCCTCAATGTGTACGTTATGTCTAACTTCATCGAGGTAGACCAACTTTGCTGAAGGGAAGAGTTTATGGATCCCCGCTAAGTCATCCGTTCTGAAACAAATAAGACTTTTTGTGGATATAATCGTGAAAGATTCTCTACCCGTCACACTGAACAACTTTTCCAATGAAATCCTTTACCGAGCGGTTCACGTTGCAGAAGAACGCATAACTTTGAGACACGTCGTCTATTATCGCGATCCTCAGCATTGAGGGTACGAAGAAGAAGATGAAGAAGGTGAATGTTTCTTTTTATGAGATTTCAAAGTAGAGGAAGAAAAAATGGGACAACACGTGCGCAAAGTTTTATGATACCAGTATGTAGTTATAAAAGTTTTCACGAATTGGCTATGGGTTTCACAGGGAAAATGTTCAATATAACGTTTAGAATAACCTCCGTAACTGCCTACCTACTTATAACCATCAACCGCCAGTAGGTATAATGAATCGTTGGAGTGGGAAACCGCTATCGTCAGTCCTGTTCTGTATGTAGTTAGAACCAGTAAACATATTATACACATACTACGTTACCGTTTACCTATTGTGGTATAGTAATTTTATTCTAGGTGCATCGTCTTCACATATAATTATTATGTATACATAATATTGTAAAACATTTTTAAAAGAGTAACGGTGGAGTTTCTTGCCCATTCTTCTCCATACGAAACTAACTTTTGGAAGGGGCAACTAGAATCAATTCTATTTTTTGTAAATTTTGACGTTCAAAAGTGCCTTTTATGTGCCTATTTGAAATAAACGATTTGAATTTGACTTTGACTTTACCGAGTCTATGTACATATTATTTAAAATGATCGTAACAAAAATCTCACGGGATGCAGTATGACAGCTTGCCGGCGATGAATAGCGTGGGGCCTGTATACGTTTTGCCAGGCATATCTGGGAATTCGACGATGTTGTTAAATTGTTTCCGCAAGGTATCGAGATTGAATTTCCATCCAAAAGATTCGTCAGGCAATTTTCCAATATTTAATAATAAGGCTTGTATTTCCTCATCACTATGGAATAATCGGTGTTCCATAATTTTGTCTTTAGCTGCCTCTTTTGCTTTAATTAAATCCAGCCCTTTAAAGTTGACAGACATCAGTACATCTATTAGTTTCGGAAAGGAGTCTGTTAAAAATGTAGATGTAGATACAGGCGATATATCAACGACGACCAAACCTGCTACACTGGAAGGCTGCGGAAAAAAACAGGCAAAGAATTATGAAGTTGTGTGGTTAACACAAGGGTGATACAAAGTGAACCAATAACTGGTGAAGATCGCCAAAATCCGTGGATGCAGGATTGGTCGGCGTGCCTGGCGGAGGCCTATGTCCCGCAGAGGACATCTTTCTGTTGAATAATGACGGTGACGAGCATCATCACTATCACTATTCTTCTTCTCGGAATCTTAGCATTTGCTTGCATCAACTTTTCTCTAGTCTATATTATGTAAAGTTATGACTCTCAAACAGTTGATAAGCGTGAGGGTTTAAGCGGGGGAAAGCGCTGCATACGTTTAAAACGTTTTACGACGACCAAGCTGACTTCTACGCTAGCGCTCGTATTACTTAATTTGTCATTGTTTTACTACGGGGCAAAGGCCCTCATAAATCAAAAAAAGGACTAAGAAAATAGTTAATATACAAACATGAATTCTCGAACCTTATTCAGAGCCAAAAACATTCCTGTCCTGCCTCCCATGCTGTGGCCAATAATAAAACCTTTTTTAATTTCAAAATAAGAGTATAATTGCGATACATCGGCAGCTAAAGACGTGTAGTCATGGGGGTCACAATAAGGGCTGTCCCCATGGTTGCGAGCATCCACTGCTATCACAGGTGATTTATAAATACATGTTAGCTTTTTGCAAATAAATTCCCAGTTATTTTTAGTTTCAAGACAGTCATGGAGCACAAAAATTGGTACACAGCTGGGAGTGGGACTGGGACCATAGATTTTATGCGATAGCTTCAGTGCCGTTGATTTTGTTCGAACTTCGATGAAGCAACTTGATCGAAGAGTTCGAATGACTCTTTTAAATTTATTTAAGCCAATGTACTGCATAGATATATTTTTGGTACCAAAGTAAGAAAATAATAGGTTTACGTTTTTATTATAGAATGTTTTACTACTCGAGTCAATTTCGTATGATGGATGCCAGAAGATGTCACGATATCTGTCAAGATCGTACAGAGCATCATTATCAAGATCGCCATGCGATCATTGTGGCTATATAGTGCTACAACATAGAGGATCTTTTGGCGCTCGAATGACATTACAGAGAAGCGTTGTTGGTAAACATTTGCGAAATTGTCATAATTTTTTTATTGACAAAGGTTGATGGCAGCGTTAGTTCCAATTATGACCACGCGCCAAAAGAACTGTAGGATTGTACTTACCAAGTAGTACATACATGATACATAATAATTCCATGATTGTGGGTGATTGTTGGAAAATTATACAAATAAGTACAAATAAGTATTTACATACATACATACATAAACTCACGCCTTCTTCCGATGGGGGTAGGCAGAAACTACAGAACGCCACCTGCTACGATCTTTACATACTCCTTTTGCCTCGTTTACGTTCATACATCTGGTCATACACGCACGCCAGTTGTGAGTACTACGCACCTGACCTTTCTGAAGAACATCACCAATAAGGCCACTATATGTCTTCCTAGGGCGTCCCCTCCCGGCGTTTCCACTCACATCTGCCTTGTAAATACCTTTTGTTAGTCGCATTTCATTCATCCTCTCAACATGACTAAACCATCTTAGCATACTCTTTTCAATTTTTGTCACTACATCTTCTTTTAAACCACACCGTTGCCTTATCACATCATTCTTCAGTCTATCATTCATAGTCACATGCTTCGCAAGGAACGCATTTCCACAGCATTTATTCTACTTTCATGCTCCTTTTGCCACACCCAACACTCACTTCCATACATAAGCGTAGGCACCAGCACACCATTGTGAACAGCCAGTCGTGCATTGTAATAAATAAGTATTTATTATGAATATATACTACCTTTTTATAATTTTCTGTTCCTGGGCCTTGTGCTCCCGGCAAGGGTATAACTCGATCGTAAAGGACCGATTGTGACCAGATTTTGATGTCTTTTGGCTTCACGATGAATTCTTCACAAGACACGATTAAAATTTAAGTAAGATTTTAATAAAAATGGTTACTAGCCTGGGCTCGGTTATGTTCTCTTGTTATTGATGGGGGCTGGGCTACGGCAAATAGCAAATAAAGCAGCGCAGTAAGCTTAGATGCTACTATGCAGTAAGCTTAGATGATAATTTATAAGTATTAAAAAAAAACTTATTATAGAATGTTTTAGTATGTACCTACTCTTAAATAGTGATGATTAACATTCTTAAACACGCCAAGATTGATTGATTGAATTGTAGAAAGTTATTACAGTGAACAGATTTCCATTCCTCCTCCATTTCCTCCATTTAACGCCACTCGATTTAACAACAAACTCCCTGGAACGTCGAAATTACATGACTTTGGTTGGTTTACCTTGTTGTCCATACAATGATATACTCTATGTAGCATCACACTCACTCTAAATAACGAAACCAATAAGTCATTAATAAGCAATAAACAGTACGTTCTAAGTTGCCGAAATTACTAATAACTGCAGCTGTGTACGTTCTTTAGTTTGTTACTTTTTTGTCTAGCACGTATTTAACTCGACTGTCGGCATCTTATTTATTAAAACTTTATGCACAAGTAAAAAAAAAATACTGTACAAAGGCGGACTTATTGCCTGCCTGAGGCATTTTCTACCAGTCATCCTTAGGGTGATGCAGAGACAAAACATGGCAGGTGCAACATAAGGGATAGATAACTTGAAAAATAATAAATACTAATACATAGATACATACATACATACATACATATAACGAAAATAAACTTAGTCAAGCGAAATAACGATAGGAAGAGGAGAAAACGAATCCAGCAAATCAGCGCTGGGATGATTTTGCCAACTTCTTACGAGTATGTTCACGTGCCTTCAATTTAAAAGATTGGTTGCCGTCCTGATGTTCAGAGGGAGCGCATTCCAAAGAAAGACCGCCTGGACAAAGAAAGAAGAGTGAATGAAATCAGAGCGGTGAGAAGGACATCGTAGAAGACGATTGTTGGTGGAACGAAGATTTTTACTATGCGCGGAGCATAAGTATTGAACATTTGAAGTGAGGTAAGAAGGAGAAGTAGGTTTGTCGAGAATAGAAAACAACATACACAGAGCCCTCAACTCTCTGCGCTGACGAATAGGTAAGCATTTTAAAAGCAACCGGTGCGCGGACACATGATCGTACTTACGAAGATGGAAAACGAATCCAATGCAGTTATTTAGAAGGCGGTCAAGTTTATTGAGGAGATCAGCATTCAGGTCATAGTAGCACACATCATCATAGTCAATTATGGGAAATATTAGGGACTGTACAAGCATTGCCTTTATGTATGATGGGAGAAGGTTTTTCAACCGATAGAGCGACCGCAACGTTCCGGTGACTTTTTTACTAACAGTCGTGACCTGCTTTCGCCAGTCAAGACAAGTGTCGACATGTAGACCAAGACCCCTAACATCGGAGCTAAACGGGATGACTGCGTTGTCGAACATTACAGGTGGCACTGGTAAGCCATTCCTCATACTGTGGGGGCTTCCTACAATGATAGCTTGACACTTGGTAGGGTTTACCGCCACCCCAAATCGATCAGACCAGTTTTTTATCACGTCTAAATTGCGATTTAGCTCCTCAACCGCATCGGATATATTGTCAACACTTGCCTGGCAGTAAAGCTGCAAATCGTCAGCATAAAGATGATACGCAGTCCGAAGCTCGATGGTAATGAAATTAATAACAATGGAGAACAAAATAGGAAATATCTTATGTACCGAAGATTCTAAGAAATCGCGCAAGACGACACGGGAGGTGCAGACGGTGCGGAGGCGCCGCGTCGTGAGCATGTTTTTGTACGGCAACCAGGTAACATAACAAGCTTATAAATTTGTGATTTTTCATGATACAGTTTTGAAATTTTGTATATAGATTCTTTACATAAAATACTCGACACGTGTTTCGGGTTTCGCATATACTAAAACTAATGTGTTATAATATTAGAGTGTTAGTTAGATAGTTACATACCCGGCCTAACTCCAGAGTCCTCAAAGCTTCTTAAAACCTACGAAGACCTGTATGAAAATTACCCTTTCCCTGAGAAAACTTACTCTTGCTGCTGGGGATGAATTGGTGTCCATGGTAGGCGAAAACCGGAAACAAACATGGAACACCACAGTTACCAACATATCCCACAACAGTAAGAAAGCCTGGTATACATAGACTTACTGGAGACCCATCGGAACCTATCAGCCAAGTTTATGTCACAGCCAATCAAATAGCGCAACAACTGCTTCTTAACAGCAAACCTCCACATAAATTAAACAGAGCCAAGAGACCTGTCTAATGACACCTGAGAGACCTGTCTAATGACAGGTCTCTTGGCTCTGTTTAATTTATGTCTCTGTATGTATTTATGTACTCTGGCAAATTCCACCGAGATTATCAAGTCTCACAGACATCATTCTGCCCATTAAGGCAATAAAAAACGGTAAGGCGGGTGGTGTCGATGATCTAACGGTGGAACAAATGAAACACTTGGGGCCTTTAGCTGTATCGTGGCTCTTGGCATTTTTTTTATAAATGCATGGTTACCGCAAACATTGTCAAACTTTGGAGAAAAACCAAAATCGTTGCGCTGCCGAAACCAGGTCAACCCTCCTTCGACCCCAAAAGCTACCGGCTCAAATCTCTGCTATGCCACACCTATAAGCTGTTTGAAAGATTGTTACTTAAACGCCTCAAAGCAGTAATTGATCCAGCACTAATACTTGAGTAGGCTGGCTTTAGACCTAGCAAATCTTGCTCCAGCCAGGTCTTCCGACTAACGGAATATAAAGAGGATGGATATGAGGCTATCAAAGTCATTGGCGTCGTATTTGTTGACCTCTCAGCTTACGATACCATAAATATCAAGAGATTACTTGACAAAATAAACACGCTAACTAACGACCAGCGTTTTGTGCAAATACTAAGTGAACTCCTGCACTACCGCCGCTTCCATGTGTTCTTCTAGTCGGGTAAGAGTACATGGTGATGGCAAAAGAACGGCCTACCGGCAGTGTGTGCGTGTCAACGCTTTTTAACATATTATATTACCAACGACAAGCCTATCACCATACACACTGAGCGCTTCCTCTACGCGGATGACTTGGCCCCAGCGACACAATCAACACCTTTCGATGACGTAGAGTACACATTGACACTGGCACTCCGACTTACTGGGTAAATATTATGACAGTAATGCTCTCCGGCTCAACCCTTCCAAGATACAGTCGTGCTTATTCCACAACAGGAACTAAAAACTGTCACTTAAACGTCACGTGGCAAGGAACTGAGGTCGAACACTGCTCAAATCCTAAATATGTAGGTGTAACTTTGGATAGGGCCTTAACGTATAAGTCACACTGTCACAAAACAAAGCAGAAGGTCGGGACCCACAATATTTTTTTATGTCGCCAAATATCCACCAACTGTGGAGCAGTACCCGATGATCTTCGCACAATTGGCATGTCACTATGCTTTTCCACTGGTGAATTTGCGTGTCGAGTGTGGCACCGATCTGCTCACGCCAAGCAGCCATAAACAAGACGAGTCGGATAATATCAGGCTGCTTAAAACCGATCCCACTCTGTAAACTCTACCCGTGAGCAGGTATAGCACCACCTGCCGTACGAAGGGATGACATAATGCGCGCTGGAAAAAGGAACCAAGATTTCGATTCCCGACATCCTCTACGACTACTCCGGATAGCCTAAAAAGTCGCAGGAGCTCTTACGGTCCACATAGGCGATTCAAGATAAGCCACTCAAAGAGGACCTCAAGACTTCGTAAAGCCCCAAGAACACTTGCCTGCCTGTCGCGAACTACATCTCGATCCGGTCCATCACCACCTTGAGGCCGAGAAGCCGCACCTGTTTTTCCTAACGGAGACGAAGATAACAACCCCATCGGATGTGGCGTACCTCAACTACCCGGGTTACTGTCTTGAACACAAGTTCAAGAAACAAGCTGGGGTCTGTGTGTCCGTCAGCGATGACATTTGTTGTCGTTGTCTCCGTTGCTTTGAGAAACCGGGTTTTTATGCCATATGGCTACTTGTGGACACTGGCGTGGAGAAATCTCTCTACATCGGCATCTAGCGATCGCACAGCGGTGACCAGGAGACAACAGCGCTCTTTAATTTCCTCGTGCTGTCGACTGACGTAGCCCAGCAGCGGTACCCAACAGTGAAGCTCATTTTTCTGGGGGACTTCAACGCCCATCATAAACAGTGGTTATTCCCGTACCGGAAAACTGACCATGCCGGGTTAGAGGCTCGCAAGTTTGTTTTAACGCTAGATCTAACCCAGATGGTGAATGAGGCAACGCGGGTACCGGATGTTGACAGCCATACACCCAATTGCTTGGACCTTCTGCTGGCAACTGATCCGGACAGTAATTCAGTATTGGCCCTTAGCCCCGCTGGAAACATCTGACCACTGTCTGGTGAAATCCATATCGTCCTGCTCTCCTCCAGATGAGAACATGAACCCATGAACGATGTAATCAATATTTTGTAACCATATTTTGATTTAGAAGTGTCCATGGAGTTTCTTGCCCGTTCTTCTCCATAGGTACCTACTACGCTTTGGAATGGGTAACTAGCTTCATCTTTCTGACTGACCGACCCCTTGACAATTCAAAAGTGCCTGTAATTGGTTTATTTGAAATAAATGCTTTGAGTTTGAGTTTGAGTTTGAGAGTCCCAGAGGTACGAGGCGAGTATGGCGTTACTGGTCAGCAAATTGGGATGAGATGCGGCACTTTTTTGTGTCTTATCCATGGCGGCAAGTGTGCTTCTCCTCGGGTGACCCTTCGTGCTGTGCTGACGTGGTTGCGGACGTGATTCGGCAGGGGATGGAGTATTTTATTCCATTCTCCGACATCCCGCTCGGACACAAATTCGGCCTTGGTATAATGCAGAATGCGCCCAAGCTGAGGCCAGAAAAGAGTCTGCCTACCAAGCCCGGGTCAAGGCCCGCGACTGCAAAGTAAGAGCACGTAGGGTGCGCGCGAGGAAAAGAGCCTTTAATTCTGCCGCCAGGCTCTGCAACCGGGTTTTGGGTGGGGCACGTTTTGACCATGTCGGACGTATTGGGGCCGAACTAGCATCGCACCCTCCGGGTAGTAAACAGTTCTGGTCCCTGTCTAAAGCGGTTGAAACGAATTTCTGTCGTCTTACTTTACCTCCAATGATGAAACCTGATGGGTCGCTGGCTCACTCTGCAACTGAGAAAGCAAATCTTTTTGCATCTCTCTTTGCAAGCAATTCACGTCTGGACGCTGGCTCCAAGCAACCACCTACTGTACCTCAATGCCGGAGATCGTAGTTCACATTAAAGAGGTCCGAAGAGTATTGTGCAGTCTAGACGTGAACAAGGCCAGCGGGCCTGACGGTATTCCAGCGAGAGTATTGAGGCAGTGTGTGCCCGAACTGTCTCCTGTATTGACACGCTTGTTCCGCATCTCTCTTAAAAAGAGAACGGTGCCAAACTCCTGGAGGCTTGCAAATGTACTACCACTGCCCAAAAAGGGCGACCGTGCAGACCCTGCCCATTACCGTCCAATCGCCATTGCCTTCATTCTGTGCAAGGTTATGGAAAGGGTACTAAACAGTAAGTTTCTGACCTACCTTGAAGACAATGATCTCCTCAGTGACCGTCAATATGGCTTTCGCCGTGGACGGTCTACTGGCGATCTTCTTGTGTATGTCACGCACTGCTGGGGCGAAGCCATTGAGAAACACGGCGAGGCACTTGCTGTATCGCTTGATATCTCGAAGGCCTTTGACAGGGTCTGGCATGCTGGTTTACTCAGCAAGCTTCCTGCTTATGGCATCCCGGCTGATTTTTGTAGCTGGATATCAGACTTCCTTAGCGAACGGTTGATCAGAGTAGTCGTAAACGGCTGCTCCTCCGACCTTATGGCTATTGATGCCGGAGTTCCTCAAGGGTCTGTTCTCTCTGCAACTCTTTTCCTGCTGCACATCAATGACCTACTTTAGCCTGGTATTGTTGGGTACGCAGATGACAGTACTGTTTCAGAGAGATACTTGTCCAGCACAAAAACCAGCGGGTCCGAAGTTTGTTCCCTGAGAGAGGCCATGGTAGAGCGGACAGATTTGAACTTAAGCCTTGTCTCCCAGTGGGGTGATGACAATCTGGTCTCTTGTAACGCCACCAAAACACAGGCGTGTCTTTTTACCGCTAAAAGGAGTCATTTCGACCAATCTCCTACTTTTCGGGGTACATCTGTTCCTGTAACTGATCGGCTCGAGCTCCTAGGCATGGAGTTGACATCTGGTCTCAACTTCGGCGCCACCATCGAGTATAAAGCCCAAACTGCGGCCAAGAAACTGGGCATCCTAAGTAGGGTGAAGCGATACTTTACGCCTGGACAGCTTTTAACCCTGTACAAAGCGCAAGTCCGATCCTGCATGGAGTATTGCAGCCACCTTTGGGATGGCTCATCTAAATACTAACTTGCCGCGCTTGACTCGGTGGAATGCAAAGCTAAGACTCATTGGCGACATAAAACTGATGGATGCCAAGCTTCACATCTTGGCACATCGCCGCAAGGTTGCCTGCTTGTCGGTCTTCTACAGATTGTACTTCGGTGAGTGTGCCCAAGAACTCCACGACCTCATTCCACCGGCCTTCTACCATCAGACATCTAGGCGCACTGCAAGTTACCATTCCTACCTAGTTGCTATTCCACCAATTCGCCCTAAGCGCTTCCAAACATCTTTTATAATGCGCACAGCAAAAGAGTGGAATTCTCTACCTGCGTCTGTGTTTCCGACCGCATACAACCCAAATCTCTTCAAAGTGAGAGTGAACAGGCTTCTTCTGGGTAAGCTCACTCCATCGTCGACTTTGTCTCTTTCATCTCTGACCTAGACTAGAGTCAAGAGCAAACCCATCTAAAATAAAAAAATAAAAAACTGGCGAAATCGGGGATTAGCGATTCACCCAACATCCAGTGCGAGTGCGGTGCGCCTGAACAACCTATGTATGTCCCATCTGCTAGTGTCCCAATTGTCCGTTCATTTGCACCCTTGATGATCTGAACAACGCCTCTGAAGCCGTGATAAATGCCCCAAACACTATAAGCAACATAGATGTACTGTCGAAACGAAAAGAAAATAAAATAATTACATAAATAAAATTACCTAATAAAATTAAGGAAATCATTTTAATGTAGTAGTATTTTTAATACACAAAACTTAATAACAATGTAGCATCTAACGTAGCTATTTATTTAGCCATTTTCGGTTTCGGTTTAAAGTGGCGCTTGTAGTGATGGGTCCTGATGAAAGCGATCGCAAGCTCCAAAAACGATCTGGGATTGTCTATATGAACGTTGTGGCGTGTTTTGGCAATGTAAGTTATTACAGCTTTCGGGAACATTCCTCGAATTTCATTTAAATCATCGGGTCTGTAATCAAACATGTAAGGATTAAATTAAACGTTTTGGACTACACGTAAAAAAATCGCATTGCAGAGTGCTTTTTATGTGCCCTTGCCTTCAACCCTTAGTCTAGAATTAATATACTGGTAGGGAAGCGCAGAGCCTGTCGAGTATCCTGTCGCTCGAGGCCGCCAAGAGGGGACGGGGTTGCCTGGCAGCACGGTTCCGGGGGGATTGTTGTGGTAGGGGTATACTTCTCCTCGAACTGAACTCTCGCCGAGTTGCACAACTCCCTTGCGGAGTTGAGAGTCGTCGTCGTTGGGTACCATTCCCTCCCCGTGCTCCTACTCGGGGACTTCAATGTCAAGAACACGGCTTGGGGTTCTTGGTATAAGGACATAAGGGCCAGGATGGTGGAGTACTGGGCTCTGGAGACAGGCCCGGTCGTCTTAAACCGGGGTTCTGTCCGCACGTGTGAGCGTATGCGGTGTGAGTCAGTGGTGGACATCTCGTTCACCAGCCCCACTCTGTCGACGCGTGTCATTGACTGGCGAGTAGGGGGTGGAGACGTATTCCGACCATAGGTACATCCGGTTTGACATCTCCGCCCAGACCTCGAGCGCGCTGGTCCGACAGACCCCGAGTAGTCCGCGGTGGGCGCCGAAGCAGCTGGACCGGGAGCTCCTCCTGGAAGCCTCGATCGTGCAGGCCTGGGCGTCACCACTGGGCAGGCGTGCAGACATCAACCAGGAGGCGGAGTGGTGCCGGGAGGCCATGTCTGAAATATGTGATGTGGCAATGCCCCGGTTCCATCCTGGACGCCCCTGGCGCCAGGTGTACTGGTGGTCGCCGGAGCTAACGTCTTTGCGCGAGGCGTGCGTTGCTGCGCGACGTCTGTACACCAGGTACCTCAGACTCCGTATTCGCCCTCCGGATACGGAAGCAATTCAAGCGGAGCTGTATGAGGATTACATAGCGGCGAATACCGCCCTCCGAGCGGATATCCTGCGAGCCAGGGCCTGGCCCGCGAGAAGTCACTCCACCTCCTGCAGTGCTCACTGTGGACCACATAACCGATGACGACGATGCTTCTGAGGTGACCGAGGTAGAGCTGAGAATGGCGGTACGTAGGCTGAGTGCCAAAAATATTGCCCCAGGACCCGACAGCTTACCTAGAAAAGCCTGGGTACTGGTCTTGGAGGCTGTCGGGCCTCGACTAAGAGGGCTCCTAAGCGCATGCTTGGAGGAGCGCCAGTTCTCAGTTCTCACTTGTTGGCTGACTGGGAAACTGGTCTTCATTAAGATGCCGGGGTGCCCTGCGGAGTCTCCGTTCGCTTACCGGCCCATCGTGCTGCTCGACGAGGTGGGCATGCTCTTTGAAAGAGTCATTGCAGACCGCCTTGTCGGGTGGCTGGTGCGGGTGGGGCCGGATTTGGCGGAGAGCCAGCTTGGTTTCCGCAGGGGGCGCTCTACGGTGGACGCCATCATGCGCGTGCGAACCCTCACGACGGGGATGCTGTGGCCCGGGGTGGGGTTGTCTTGGCGGTGTCTCAAGACATCGCCAATGCTTTCAATACCCTGCCCTGGAGTTGCATCAGGGAGGCACTCCAGTATCCCCGGATGCCGACCTACCTCTGTTCTGTGGTCGAGGCCTATCTGACGGGTAGGGCCGTCATCTACCCCAGTCACCAAGGAGAATGGAACTGGTGAGAGATGTCGTGCGGTGTTCCACAGGGATCGGTCCTGGGGCTGCATCTGTGGGACATCGGGTACGACTGGGTGCTGCGCGCCGCCCTCCCTAGCGGTGACAACGTGGTGTGCTACGCTGACGACACGCTGGTCCTGGCGCAGAGGAGGTCGCACCAGGCGACAGTCGTCGACAGGATCCGGCAATTGGGACTCGAGGTGGCCTTGCACAATTTCGAGGCCATGTGTTTTCATGGTCTTCGTAACGCGCCAATGTTAGGTTCCCAAATAAGGGTAGGAGGGGTTCACATCGGCGTCGAGTCGACGACGAAGTACCTGGGACTCATCCTCGACAGCCGGTAGAACTTCTTAGAGCATTTTCGACTTTTGGCTCCCAGACCGGAGTGGGCCGGGGCTGCCTTGAAGCGGCTCCTGCCCAATCTAAGGGGTCCAAACGTCTCCTGATGGAGGCTCAAGGGGTCGTGCGGTCCATGGCCCTTTACGGGGCATCGGTGTGGGTGCGCTCATTGAGGCGCCGACCAACCCGCCGGTTGAACGCGTCCAAAAGGGTCATCGCCATCCGGCTGGTCCGGGGACACCGTACGGTCTCGTGCGAGGCGGCGAGCCTTCTTGCCGGATTGCCGCCATGGGATCTGGAGGCAAAAGTCCTCGCGCACATTTGGGAGTGACGCGAGGAGGCGACATGCCGGGGCGTAACTCCGCTGCCACAAGAAATCGCGGCACAGCGGACAGAGCTCCGGCGGGATCTCATGGCAGCATGGAGAGTGTGACTGCCGCAACCCATTGCAGGGCACGCTACAATTGCCACGGCGTCCTCACCTTCCGCCTGACGCAGGACCTCACCGGTCATGGCGGTTTGGGACGTTCCTGTTTCGGATAAGGTGGGAGGAAATGCCCGGGTGTTACCATTGAGTGGATCGACCTGAGGACACGGTGGAGCATACGGTGGACGTCTGCCCGGCTTGGGCGGATCACTGCCATGTCCTCGTGGTGGCGATCAGCGGCGGCGATCGGCGGTGGCGATCGGCGGCGGCGATCTCTCGCGTCCGGGCCTGTTCCAGGTCATGGTACGGACCGAGAGGGAATGAGAAGCGGTCACCTCCTTCTGCGAAGCAGTAATGCTCGCGAAGGAGGAGCAGAGCGCGTGAGGGAGAGGCAATCGTTGCACCCTCACGCCACCCGAAGAGACACCCTGGGCGTCGGGAGTCGATAGCCGAGTCCCGGCCACCGTAGGCGCGGGCTTGCGGACGGCGAGCAATAGGCAGCCCGCCGTCCGGTAAGGACCAGGCCCGGGTCGACAGCGCGTTGTGTTCCACGCGCGCCTCAAAGAGATGTCAGCATAAGTAACGGGGTCCGATAGGGCCGATTCCTGCTGGGGTCGCGGATTGTTCGGAAGAGTTACTGTGGCCCTGGCGTACAGGCAACTGAAGGAACACGGGTGGGTTTTAGTCAGTAAAAGTCTGACACGCCCTCCCGCTCTGCCTCGAGCGGGAGAAGTCATTTGATGACTTACCAACCGAAAAAAAAAGGAGAGCCCACAGGGTTTTTGAGCAAGCATATGCAGGGCAAAAAGTTGATAGCTGGGTAGGTGTGGCATAATATATTAGAAAAGTTTCAGATACGAGCTCCGTGGTCAGGGATCCACTTTCAGATTTCTAAAATGGACAATAAATGTCGTGATCTTCAGAGCCTTTGATTTTTGTATGATCGGGTGCGGCCTGACGCATAATGAATTAAATAGTCAAATCTGATGAAGAAATTATTGTGGGCGTTCCCTAAATATGACGATTTTGAAAAGTCAGATTTGGGTAATTAGTTATTCTGTAAAATAGTGTAACATCCTGATAGTGAATATATAAATATCCAACGGGTTGATGGACCCTTTTGGCAAATATAACGAAATGTCATTGATTTAGGAAAGTAAGTACCCAAAAGTGGTCATAATTTTGCATTTGTCTCTAAATCAACGAATGGAATAGTTTTGATTGATATTTGAATTTAAAGCTGACGCTTTTTTGAATATTAGTCAGTCGTCAGAAGTTTGGAAATAACAAAAACTTGAGAGTAATGATTAAAAGTTCAGTGGCAAAATTAGAACATCGTTGGAGTACATCATAAACGGGGATGATTATATCCAAATTTTACTGTAATTAAGCAAAAAAAAAAATTTGAAAAACATTCTCATCTTATGGGGTATCCAACGAGCCCAACAACATTAAGAAAAAAAATCAGAGGTGCCCGTCAGTTGCTTGATAAAGCTGGCAAAGATGGAAAACCACAATTACTAAAATTAACGAACACATTAAACTAAAAACTTTTAACTCCACTGTAGTCGGCCCTAAGCCCGTTTCAGAAAAAAGGAAACTTGGCTGTGACCAACGTACACCCAATATCACCAGGGATAAAAACAGCCGTCAAATACGTCAACGCCGAGCAGCAGGCGGCGGTAAATTAACCTAACTACTTCGGGCAGCGGGGGCCTAAATTCTCCCAGAAAAAACCGATGTAGAAGGTAATGGGAACCCACTTCTATAGAAATCCCAAGAGAACTCCATGATAAAAATGCTGTTATGACGGGCGATTTGGTCGACCACCAGCGCCCAATCTATTTGGAGTCGGCGCAACAAGCCTTCTTCTTACATACTTCTTTATTCGTCATCATCTCAATAGTCATCCCCTATCTAGGCAAATCATCTTTCACACGTTCTACAGTCCATCCATCGTTTTTTTGGAACGAAAAGTTCCTTAACGCTGCTTGCAGTAGGATATGACTGGTAGAAATCGTCACGTACGGAAAAAGCGTTATACCCTCCATGCGACTTTGTCTCTCTCTTTCTATTATATACACACAGCGCATGTTACACTATTGTACAGAATAACCTTTTTTCACCCTGAATATTCTTTTAATAATTGTCCAAGTCTGAGTTTTCGAAGTCGCCAGATTTTGGGAAAGCCCACAATTTCTTCATCAGATTTGACTTCTTATGTGGTGATGCGTCAGGCGGCACCCGATCATACGAAAATCAAAGGCTCTGAAAATCACGTAATTTTTTGTCCACGCTGGAAATCTAAAAGTGGATCCGTCATCTTTTTGAATATATTATCGGCGTTCTCTCATCATGCCGCACCTACTCAGCTATCAACTTTTCTGAAAACCCTCTGGGCTCCCCGACCATACTGTTAAGACACTCAAAGGAACTCATCATATTCATTACTGGAATCACAGACCACGGACCCAATGGCAGCCGCTGCTAGAGGCGGCATTATCAACACTTTCCATACAATCCAAGCGTCACTGTTTAGTCGCAGTATGACACAAATGACGTATAGAAACTGACTGCTTTGAAGGCGGTCTGTGAGTGCTCGCACCACGAATTTTATTAGTAGTAGGTAGTTAAGTAGTGCCGTCTCTAGACGCTGCCGATGCCGGTGTGGGCGATTTCGTGCTCTGTGACTGGAAAGCATAACTTTAGGGACGCAAGATTACTTTAACTGAAACTAAAGTGAAGAAATTAACGATCTAGGTACTAAACTACACTACTACTAGGTACTAGGTAGTAGTTAGGTACATAGGCAAATAAAATGACAGGAAATAAAGTTCAACTTACGGAATTAATTCAGATAACTGACCACCGATTAAAAGTGTCGGCCCAAAGTACTTCTTATCTTTCAGAGATAATTTAGGGAAATCAGCAATATTTTTGATATTATCCAATAAGACATCGATATTGAGCTTCCAACCAATAGTGTTATCAGGTTTTATTTGTATATTGGCAAGAATAGCTTTTAAGAGGTGGCGATCTGTGGTTATCTCTTTCAACTGTTTCTTGGCTACATCTTTTGCGTGACCAAGATTTTTCGGGTTCTTAAAGTCCACAGCCTTCATAGCTGCTAATATTTTTGGGAACTCGTCTCTGTAGTGCTTCGACGTCGAAACAGGAGAAATGTCAACTACTAATACGCCAGTTATTTTAAGTGGCTAAAAATAAAAAGTCTCAATTAAATGAATTTATGATTCTGCAAACTATAAAATATAAATGAGCGAATGAGCCACGCTAGCATTTGAAATGTCAGTGTCATTATTACTACTATAAGGTAAACACAGTATTAACGACCCATAAAAATCCGTAGGTGTACCGATCCATTCATTTAATTTGCATTTTTTACGTTTCTGAGACGACTTAAGCTACAGAAATTGCAGAAAACCGGCGTGATTGAAAATAGACAAAATACGTAATTTTCTGTGACGTCACAGAAAATTGGCGCAGGCTGTTTCATACATGCTCTTGTTCCTACAGATAACAGAACGTTACGTTTTTTCTTAAGACATTTTATAGAAAGATTTGCTAACTACACTTATTCTGTATTGTTAAATACATACAAATACATTCATGTTTAAACTTTTCATTTTATACCACGACTATAGACTTTCAGTAATTTTCTACATTTCTACGACTAACTTAAAAATTTTGAGCTATCACCGATCCCGACATACGAGTTGGTAACGACCGACACCTAATGTTTAATCTTAATTCTTTCTTTGCTGTTATATGGCAAGTTGTTAATAATAGACGCTTTAATGAAATACATACTTGTATTTCTCTAACAATAACTGAATTCCTCAATACTTTTTGTAATACTTATAAAACTAAAACTCAAAGCATTTATTTCAAATAAACCAATTACAGACCGAACGTGAAAAGCGTCTGGAATAAAAAGATAAAAACAATTCAAATATTAAATTAAATTAAAATAAGCCGTGGTAGCTAAGAGATGACCAGTCCTTACTGACGGCGCCCGTTCACGAACATGACGCATGGATTATTGTTTTTTTCAAGGAAGCTAAATGATCCAACACATGTGCCACCATCAGTGAGACAATAGAGTGAGCATGACATACTCTCGGCCGCCAGGTGGGCTTCTTCCCACGCCGTAAATATGTGTTTTAATAAGGTGACAACGGCGTTAGTCGTACAACTTCCCTTGGTGAAACCATACATATTTTATTGGTGTAAAAATGATTGAGCATTTGATTCAGCATTACCTTTACAAACACCTTGCTGAAAACCGGCAACACGGATACGGGTCTATAATTATTGGTGTCTTTCCTGTCCCCGGATTTGAAACCCTTCTGGTATTTCATTAGATCCGAGAAGACTTCTTGATCCACACACAAATTAAATATTAAGGCGCTTCCCCGACCAAACGACCATGAGCATTCGGCTCTTCTCTGCCCCGCCGCTGAGTCTCGCTCTGTCTCGCTCCCTGCGCACGCTCATTTATCATAAAATTCACAAAAAAAATGAAATTATTTTAATAAAAAAAGACAAGCGATGGTTTGAAATAAAATAAAACGTGAATTATTTAGATTTTTAAATTATCTATCCATTAGTGTAATCCTCGAATTAATAGAACGTCACCTTTAGCAAAAGATGCATGCAATCAATAATTTTAGTCACTTTTTTACAAGGAGACTTTAAATGTATTTATAACACATAAAAACAAATAAGAACGTGCAATGTGATGATAGGATATCGAACATTAATAATGTGCTTTTAGATGTAGTTGTAATAGTAGTGAGAATATTACCATTTTTATGAGTCGGTACTACATTTTAGACCCCTGTGCGAGCGAAGACCCGGCGAAAGGCGGTTTAAACTTTCAAACAAATATCAAGTTTGCACAAGTTCAAAATAAGTCGAATAAAAAAAAAACTTCCACAGGCTCGAACATAGGGGCGCGTCTTAGGTTATGTATTTTAAAGACCTTACTTTAGGAAACGCAATATTGATATTTATTTAGTAGTGAAAACCACGCTGCACTGCACTTCGCCAGATCTGCGCCGGCCTTATGAGTTGGTATTTCTTCTATGTAGGGCACTACAGATTTTCACTAGTTCAATTTGCCAAAGAAGAGCAGGGTTAAGTTCCTTATCTACTGCGACAACATTTATATGCATCCCCACATCGGTTCGGCACCATCGCCAATATCGCGGTTGTAGAGGGTCAAAGCATTTAAGGACAAGTGTTATTGGAAATAAAAGATAAATACTTTAATTAAAACTTGTATATCAAATCCTTACACTTGGTTTAGGCTTCCTGTACATGACGCCGGAGCCGCGCCGGAACCACGTGTAAACCGCATTGATGCCGACTTAAGTAGTAAAGCAACGATCACAGTTGGGTAAAGCATTTCCAACAAAACTGTCAAGATGCCTGCTGCTTTTCATTTTAATATTTACCTTAAGATAGCTTAAGATGTTAATTTTAGCCAAAAAAAAGTGCTACTTATGTACTTACTTTATTTATAAAGGTAGACAGAAACAAATTCATAGACGTAAGAGGCAATTTTGGGTACATCCTGTTTAAGCCTGCAGAGAAGACAAAGGTGAAATTCCCGTGCTTTTTGAAGAAATAAGAAATTATGAAGCAACATTTTAAGAATATCTCAGAATGAGCATAAAAACTTTTGCAAAGTCGTAGCAGTTTCTTCGGCATTGCTTTATTTACCTGTGATCGTTGCTTTACTATTAAAAACTCGACATTAATGCGGTGTACACGAGGTTCCAGCGCGGCTCCGGTACGGCGGCGCGGCGGCTCCGGCATCATGTACAGGAAGCCTACTAGCTTCATAAAAACCGTGAATAGCTTTATAGCCGTTGCTATGGGTCGGCAATAGCAACAAGCGACTTGTTCACTTCAATACTTAATTAATTATTCTAAGATAGGCATATTTTTTAAATAATTTAGGGTACTTAGCTATTAAAAATACAGAGTTTACCTCAAAAACTTGCATTAAAAAAAAAAGTAACTGTGGAACCACTTCACTTCACGCGGCACGCTCCAAGGCGTAAGTTCGATTCTTGCAAACTGTCATGTTTTATTTGGTTTAAAATTAAGTAAATATTTTTTTTTGTAATCTTTTATGTCTCAGTATTTTTTTAATGTGATTGTACGTAACCGTGGTGATAAAGGAACTGGTTTTTCTTTCTACAAGACAAAAGACAATATATAAAAAATATCGGCATAACTACCTCAGTAATCATAATATAGTGATAAATAAGTGAAGATTGAAGTGAATCACAACATAACTATTAGTATTATTTATATCAAAATAAAAGTGAGATATTTTTAAATAAGTTACACAAAATGCGTTAAAAAGTTACAAATATCAAATAAACATTGTTAAATGACTAAAAACGCTACAAATAAAGTCACAAAAAATTCATTAATAATTGAAGTGACGATAAGGGTACTAAATCAGTGCTTAAAAGGAGATATTTAAGTTAGAAAAAACTTTTTTACAATAAAACAACCGACTTCCAAAAAAAACACTAAATCACGTGAAAAATAACTTGAATTTCGGAATTCGGTGTCTTTGGTTTTGTATTTTCGTTTTTGGCCCCTTTTTTTTTTTTTTTTGGGTGGGAAATCATCAAATGACCTCTCCCGCTCTGGGCGGAGCGGAAGGGCGTGTCAGACTCTTACTGACTATAACCCACCAGTGTGCCTTCATTTACCTGTGCGCCAGGGCCACTGTAACTCTTTCGAACAATCCGCAACCCCGGCAGGCATCGGCCCTGTCGGACCCCGTCAGTGCTGCTGACATCTCTTTGAGGCGGGCGTGGAACACGACGCGTCGTCGACCCGGGCCTGGTCCTTACCGGACGGCGAACTGCCCATCGCTCGCCGTCCGCAAGCCCGCGCCTACGGTGGCCGGGAGTCGGCAATCGACACCCGACGCCCAGGGTGTCGCGCCCTGAGGCGACTAGGGGCGTGAGGGAGCAACGATTGCCTCACCCTCACGTGCTCCGCCTCCTCCTTCGCGAGCATTACTGCTTCGCAGAAGGAGGTGACGGCTTCCCATTCCCTCTCGCTGCGTACCATGGCCTGGACCAGGGCCGGTCGTGAGAGATTGCCGCCGCCGATCGCCGCCACGAGGACACGGCGGTGCGCCGCCCAAGCCGGGCAGACCTCCACCGTATGCTCCACCGTGTCCTCCGGTCGATCCACACAATGATAACACCCGGGCGTTTCCTCCCGCCTTATCCGAAACAGGAACCTCCCGAAACAGCCATGTCCGATGAGGACCTGCTTCAGGCGGAAGGTGAGGACGCCGTGGCGCCTCTCAAGCCACTCCTCAAAGAGGGGACTTACCGCCGCAATTGTGGCGTGCCCAGCGCTGGGTTGCGACAGTCGCACTCTCCATGCCGCCATGAGATCCCGCCGGAGCTCTGTCCGCTGTACCGCGATATCTCGCGGCAGCGGAGTTACTCTCCGGCGTTTCGCCTCCTCATGCCACTCCCAAATATGCGCGAGGACTTTTGCCTCCAGATCCCATGGCGGCAATCCGGCAAGGAGGCTCGTCGCCTCGCAGGAGACCGTGCGGTATCCCCGGATCAGCCGGATGGCCATGATCCTCTGGGACGCGTTCAACCGGCGGGCCGGTCGGCGCCTTAATGAACTTGTGTGGGGTAGGTACCGCAACTAAAAAGTGAAAAATAAAAACTGTTTTTACAAAAAACAACCGACTTCCAAAAAAAACACTAAAAGACGTGAAAAATAACTTTAATTTCGGAAGTCGATGGCCAAAAACGAAAATACAATACCAAAGACACCGACTTCCGAAATTAAAGTTATTTTTCACGTCTTTTAGTGTTATTTTTGGGTGTCGGTTGTGTTTTTGTAAAAAGGTTTTTATTTTTCACTTTTTAGTTGCGGTACCTACCCCACACAAATTCGTTACCACTACTTGGTGTGTAAATAACAGCGATAGGAAATTATTAACACATGATCCATATAAACTAAGTGCAAAACTATGCGGTATTAAGGATAACTCAAAAACTACTGGTCAGACCTTGATCAAATTTAAATGGGACCACATGTGAAGCAACACCTATCAAATAAAAAAAGAATCATCCAAATCTGTTCACCCAGAAAAAAAGTTCTGAGCTAACACACATAAAAAAAACATACAGACGAATTGAGAACTTCCTCCTTTTTGTGAAGTCGGTTAAAAAGAACAAAGAGTGTGTTAAAAATTCTATTGGCATGAATCATCTTTAACTACCAGTCATTATTCAAAAAAATAATTAACAAGAAAAGGACTCACATTTTCGCCTCCCTGCATAACGTACCTACATTTGGCGTGGTTGGTTTAACAAGTGGAATACTCGAGCGTTATTACCGCAGTGCGAGTTCGAATCCCGCGAACGGAAATTCTTTTACTACGATAATAAAATTACAATACAAGTTTAAAATACCACAGACTTCTACTATAGAAACCACAATGTCACTTGAAAATAATGTTACACTAAGGCGTATGCAGTTATATAAATCGAAATCTGTCGAGTCTGTTAACTTTGACTCATCACTAAGTAACTCAGACATTGACATAAATATACGAAGTTTCGAACTGGCCCTTGTAAATAATAACTCAAATGATGCATGGAAGAATGAAATCTCGCAATTAAGGATGGAACTGGATAGCACGCGTAATGAGTTAGAAAATGTAATACTTGACAATAATGAATTAAGAGAAACTGTATCGCGACAGCAGAAACAAATAAATGCACTTAAAGAGATCTGTGGTAGTCCCTTGAAATCACACAGAATACAATTACTCTCGGCTAGGAAACGGAGTAGACGCTCCGTCACAGATAGCTTGCGCATAGCGCTAGATCATAATGAATCTTGTGAACATGACAAAAACATACAAAACACAGGCGAAATTACATCGCAAATTCACGAAATTATCTTAGTAACTGAGAAAAGGGAAATTTCACCGCAAATTCACGAAATGATCTTAGAAAATGAAGAAAGGGAAATTTCACCGCAAATTCACGAAATCATCTTAGAAAATGAAGAAAGGAAATTTTCACCTCAAATTCAAGAAATCATCTTAGAAAATGAGGAAAGGGAAGTTACGCCGCAAATTCACGAAATACCGAAAGACGACGAACATGTAGGTCACCAGGAACAATTAACAGATTGCATAGACAAAAGGGAGCTGCAAGTAAGCGATGAGTCCAGCCAGATGAAGACAAATAGAATCATGTTTTTCGCAGATCAAACTGGATATGGTGTGCGACAAATTCTGCAAAATTACTTGGGAAATGATTTCTCTGTGACCTCTGTAATAAAACCCTACGCAACCATAAATGAAGTACTGAAGTCTTGTGTGTCTGTGTGTAGACTTTACTAAATCAGATTTTGTATTGATACTGGCGGGCTCTAACGATAACAGTCCGATGGTGGTGCAATCGCATTTACATTATACGTTGTGTCAATTGAGTAATACTAATGTTATGATAGAAAATATTTATTGCAATAATTTAATAAGCGTAAAAATGTTGAACAGCCTTCTTAATTTTGTGTGTTGTAATTGTGATAACTCAACTTTTATTCAGCTGGATTCCAATTTCGGTAAGTCAGTAAAACGTATTAACAAATTACATGCATGCAGACTAGTTCTTTGACAAATCCTAAGTGTGAAATACATGAACAACTATTGAAATTATAAGTAATCACTAGCAAATTGCAAACAAGTAAAGCCTGTATACTTCAACAGCGTTGGTAGCCAAACAGATTTCTCGTTAGATGTAAGTTGCAAACAATTGTATACAGAGTGTGTTGACTGCATGACACAAACTGACAACCTTATATTGGAGTCAGACTTTTTTCGTGAATGATTTGTATGCTACTTTCAATTCTTGCCACAAACGTGATTCAAAGTTTTCTCCAATTCAAACAAATGTGTTCTTATGTCATCAAAATGTATGTGGTATCAGTAATAAGAAAAGTGAACTAGAGGTTTACATTAATCGCTAGATAAGAGAGTAGACTTTATATGTTTAACTGAACATTTTTTAAATGATAAATCGATTCATGTATTTAATCTAGAAAATTACAAGCTAATCTCATACAAAACTAGGAACAAAAAAAAAATAAGAGGGGGGAGTCTAATCTTGGGGCACTTAGATAGAAAAGTGGAAAATATAGATATAATCAACCAATTGTATAAGATGGAAGTTTTTGAGGTATGTTGTATTAAGGATACTAGTACTGGCCTATACTTGTGTTGCTGTAACCGCACCCCTAATGATAAGAATTTCGAACATTTTATGATAAATATGGAGAAATTGTTGGAATATTTGTTCAATAGGAAAAGCATTATTTGTGATGATTTTAATGTGGACTTAATGGCAGAGAGCAGAACCTGGACTGAATTCATAAGTTTACTGGCATGTTATAATTTCCGACTGCTTATTAATACACCTACTTTTATTCGCAACAACTACGCAACTTGTATAGATAACATTATAACTAATCTGCCAGATGATTATGTGGAACAATGTGAAGTAGACCACAATGGCTTGGCAGATGAACACGGTGCGCTATTGGGCGACTTTTTGTTAAATAATATAATTGATCATTCAAATAAAGATAAATATATAGTTGTAAATAAAAGAGTCTTTAACACTAAAAACCGCCTAGCTCTCAGACAAAGAATTCTTGAAATTGACTTTAGTGGTATGGGAATGAACACGTTCTTAAGGACATTTGTTACAATTTTCAGAAATTGTTACAGAAAGAGAGAACAAAAATTTAAACTCAAAAATGGTTTCAAATTAAGGTGGATAACAAAAGGCATTAAGACATCAAGCCAAATGAAACGGTCGCTATGTGCTGGTAGTACTAATAAGCTGGAAAACAGTGTTCTAAATTATAAAAACCGATATATAAGAATATACAGAAGGGTAGTATCTAAGGCCAAAAAAATAACAATAACTGAAACTATTAACAATTCTCGTAATTTAGGTAAAGAGGTGTGGAAAGTAATAAATAAAAGCACGAATAAAAATAAAAGCACCGCATTCTGAAATTCTCTTGCTTATGTGACGGTAAAATTATAGAAAATCCCTTAGATGTTGCAAACGTATTAGTAAATCAATTTAGTTACAAATGTATTTTGAGTAATATTAAGAATCTAGATCCCCATATATTTCTTAAACAGATCACTAAAAGAATTCAAAATGACATGGTTATTGCGCCTGTTACTTCAAATGAGATAGTGAAAATAGTTAATGGTATGAAAAATAAGAAATCATGTGGCTATGACGACATTCCAATAGCAGTTATGATAGATAATTTAGATATATTAGCTGAACCTTTGACTATTTTTTTACAATAAATGCATTTCCGAGGGTATCTTTCCGGAACTGTTAAAAATAGCAAAAATTATCCCACTCCACAAAAAGGGCTCTGAAACAGATCCAAAATACTATAGACCTATCTCTTTGCTACCAATTCTTTCCAAATTTTTTGAAAATATATTTTAAATGTAGACTTGTAGTTCATCTAAATTTATACAAGGTTTTGCACTTGAGACAATTTGGATACCAAAAAAATGTGGGAACAAGGGACGCTATATATACATTAGTGGAAAATATTATTAGTAAATTGAATAGGAAAAAGAGGGTAGCTGGCATTTTCCTTGAATTAAGCTCAGCCTGTGATAGATACAATTGACCACAAATTACTCATTGCAAAATTGGAGCATTATGGTGTGAGGGGGAAAACTTTTCAACTTTTCTCATCTTATTTAAGGAACAGGCAGATGTATATGGATATGAGTAATAAGCAAGCCAATTGTAATAGCAATTGCAATAAATCTTCTATGCAAGATATAGTAGCGGGCGTACCCCAAGGATCGATTTTGGGGCCAATTTTGTTTATATTATTTACAAATGATTTAATTAATTATATTAATTCAATGTTTCCCGACACACAGCTGACAGTTTTTGCAAATGACACCAACGCTATAGTTGAAGCTAGCGACATACACGAGCTTTCCGCTAAGGTTAATGCAGTTTTTAATTCTTGGTTTGAAAGTAACAAGCTCATATTTAACACTGTAAAAACTAAAATAATGTTATTTAGTACAACAGCTCGAAATAAAGATAACATGACGATCGCACTTAATGAAGATAAAATTGACATAGTTAATGAGGTAAAGTTTCTAGGGGTATACATGGACAAATATTTAAATTGGAAAAGGGAATTGCAAGCCATTGACTCATATATTTCCTCAGCGTGTTATGCCTTACGCAGTCTTAGGGATGAAATAGACATAAAACACCTTAGAATGGTATACTGTGCTCTAATCGAATCAAGGTTGAGATATAGTCACATACGCCTCAAGCAGGTACTGTATAATTTAAAATTGTTTAAATCTTACTGCATAATAACTGTAAAACTACTGGGAGAAGACAATGATTCCTGTAACACAGGTTACAACCTAGCGCAGGAGTCAGGGTTTCCATATATAAATGCAACATACTTTTATGTCAATAAAATATTATTATTATAGTATTCAGTTTTGGGGGAATGGTTTTATATATAACTGCCAGAGAGCCTTTGTACTCCAAAAGAGAGCCATACGAACCATGGTTCGGATATCACAAATACAGAGCTGTCGGCCACACTTTATAAATTTAAAAATTCTTACTGTGCCCAGCCTCTATGTTTTAGTATTGTTGGTGAATTTAAAAAAAATACCTGCATAATTATGAAACAGATGAGGAAAGACAGTTGAGGGAAAGTACGCGCAGGAAAGATTATAAAAGCAAAATAATACCGCAACTTAAGATTGTTCAGCATAATCCTCAATATCAAGCAGTTCGGATTTTTAACAGGTTGCCATTGGACTTAAAAACTATAATTTACAAGAGCTCATTTAAGTCGAGACTCAAAGCGTTCCTTTTGGAGAAATGTCTGTATTCGATAGACGATGACATATCCACATGTTATTTTTTTTGTCTTAGTTAATGTGAGACTGGGTATTACGAGTATTAGTATGTAGTAGCTTGTAACGGTATTGACATTTTAATAGTATTGAATGTTTAATTTGTAATGTTATTGGATTTTTTATATTTTTTATTATTTTCTATAATTTATTGTATTGTGAATGTGTCTTATTTATTTATTTATGATTTCAAACACAATGTGAATTGTTCCTGAAAAAAAATCATAAAAATAAAAACTTTTTAATAATTGATATTGATTTCAAAATTGTCTTAAGGCTCTCGCAAACAGACTTGACGCGACTCTTGTAGATCAATTTCCATAAAAAATTCATACAAATCCTTCTACTAGACTTAATCGTATTGCGTCGCGTCGCGCCTGTTTGCCTGTAATAGCAGCATTTACCTTAATCATATTTTATTTACTACTTGTGCCCGCGAATCCGACAATAAAGTTCTAAAAACATTATTTTCGCGATTTAATCAAGTAGGTACACCTTTATACCTACTGTATGGCAGCAGGATATGGTTATATATTTTTTAATTTTCTAAAAGCCAGATGTTACACATCGGGTGGGGCGACAAATAAGATCATGGTGATCATGTTTAAAATGTATTGATGCGTGGGAGAAACGGGTGGTTGCTTGCTCTACGTCTGTGTTAAGTTAGGCTAGAAGAGCTGCTAAAAACGCGCCAGCCTGTGCTCTCCAATCGTGCGTATATTTAAAACTCGATTTTCAGCAACTCTTATCCAATTCATCAGTCACCATTTCCACTTTCTCTAATAGTCACTTACTTAAATGCTAAAGCAACACATTTATTTAATACTCGCTGCGTCATAATTTCATGTACCTAATTTGATGTTATGTTAAGATAGGTAGAAACAGTTCAAAATAAATTGCTCTTTAAATGTATGTGTTATTGGGACCTTACCGCCATTAAGGCTAAGCACATGGCTGCTTTGCCTCCCATGCTGTGTCCGACGAGGCTCGCTTGTTCAACTCCTAGTTTCTTAAATAAATGTAGAATATCTTCTGCTTGGTCTTCATATTTGTGAGAGTTTACATGTGGACTATCGCCATGATTTCGCAAATCTACGGCTACCACAGACCTTCGTGTCATATTCAATATTATCTTCCCTATGCTTTCCCATTGCTTTTTACTGCCTAGAAGGCCGTGAAAAAGAAAGATGGGAGGTTCTTCTGATTCCGTGCTTCCTTCGCCGAGTATTTTATATGATAGAATAACAGATCTTTTACAGATCCGGTAAGAAGGTATTACTTGTTTAAACAGTGCATTATATTGAGATACAATTAAATGGAATCTTCTTTCCATGTTCTGAGGAGTGCGGCTACAGGTTATACTCAATCACACTGCACACTTCTCTTTTGATAAACTTTATTTCTACATTAATTGCTTGTTCTCAAATCGAATGGTTTTCATTTTAGAAACACGAATTTGACATTTCTTTATCAACTTCAACTTGACTTGTACGTTCCATAGATTATGTCACAATACATAATGTTGAATGAAAAGCTTACATAAAAGGTTTTCTTATATAACTAGCTTCTGCCCGTGACTTCGTTCGCGTGGAAGTCGTAAGACACCATAATATACTAAAATAACAGCCACATTTTTATAAAACATTCCTGTATATTACGTTTGTCATTACGGTCTCAGCAGGCAAAATATGAAGAGAGTTAGGACTGGTGACGCAGGACCAAGCGAAATACAGTTGTCCGTGTGAGAAGCAACTCGTCCTGAGGTCGACACCCGCAACCTTCAGTAGTAATTTCCCATTATAGCGCACAGACTGGCCAGACCTGTAGGGAATATCAGTGAAAAATTTGAAAAAAATCTGTCTGGTTGTTTTTGCGTGATGCTGGAACATACACACATCAAAAGCGTCTACGGATCAAGGTATTTAATTAAAAATAGTAGATCATTCACCAAGGGAATAAAGCAGTGTCTTATGTCGCGGGCGCCGTATTGAATCCCGAGCGTTATGAAGGAATCTAGTGTGAACTCCCGAGCGGAGCGCGGCAGTTTTGAGTTAACAACAATCCTGAGTTTAAGCCAAGAATCCTGAGTGCAGCGAGGGATTCAAGCTCGCCCAAGACGAAGGCACGTTTATCCCCGAGGAGGATACTCTACTTTTCACACCATTTATGAGACAATAAAAGCAATCGTTTTACTAGAATCGAAGTATTTATAAAGAAAATACTATTACAATTAGTAGACCTATTTAAAACAGTTAAAAGTTAAAGGTTTGATACATTAATTTGACCAGTTGTGGAAAGACATGGTTATATTTTTATTCGGTACATTTATTGAAGTGGAGTTAGACTTTATTTGCGTTGAGTAAAGTTTCAGAAACTTGGGTCTGCTGCGGATCATGATAGTTGGTGAACGTGGTCCTTGAGGCAGCGGGCTAGATGATTGGTGCTTTGATATGCATGGGTGCGGTGACAAAGGTGTCCAAGGATCAGTTATCGACAGTGTTTTATGTTTAATGTTGTCACCAATGCGGCAGCTTATTATCCTTATTCTGTATAGAATGTTGAATGTAGCTTTCCGCTACTACATCAGATTTCCATCCACCGTGTCTTTTAATCTGGGTCACGTCTGCTTCTGAATCCGCCAATAGAGTAGCCGACGTTCTCCTGAAACAATGGCCCGTGTAGAGCTGGGCATTTGTCAATTTCAGGTATTTCGCAATTTCTATCGGTATGGTGCTGATCTGATTTTTGCCAGTGACTTGCCCGGTGTACTTGCCATCATTATAAGCTACGAAAAATCTGTTAGTGTTTATATTAGAGGGGCGTAGAGCTTGGTACTTTTAGATAATTCTTACGTGTTCTCTACGGAATACGAACGACCGTTCTTATCTTTGATTTTGTATTTGGCAAATTTACCAGCAACTAATGTGAATGTTTTTCGATATCTTCGACTTTAATGTTGAACAGTTAATTTCAACGACAAGCTCCATTCAATCCAAAGTTTATGGCCACCTGTAACAAAAATAGACAGGTAGGTTCGTATGTTGTAGGTAAGTTATGTACTTTAGTATATATTAATTCGTATGTATTACAAGTTAGACACTTTCTTAGATTTGATTGACACATATTATTGTAATAATAGACACATAACCCTAACGAAGGTTTACAACTATCTGCAATCTGCTCGACAATGTCAAATTATGTCATGTAAACATAACCTACAGTACCTAAGTCATTACAGCCTAGCATACATTTCGGTCTAGTCGGGCATTAATATTGTACTGAATTACATTATGACCCGCTGGTAATTAATGTGATTTGAATTTTGAACATTGGAACCTCAATTAATAATCGTATACAAACATCTTCTATAGTACATACTTATCCCATGCCACCATTGACCATTACCATTGGGACAAGCACAAAAAAAAAATGTTCGGAAATCGAATAGGCCACCAAGAATAAAATACAAATTAAAAAAATTAGAACACATAAAAAAGGCGCAAATACTAAATAAAGAATACATATTAGGTCTTTACCTATGAAATTGCCGTTCTGCAGTACTGGCCATTTCAAATCAAAATAATTTTTGTTTGGCTAAGAATTCTAATTTCAAATTAATTTTATTTTAAAAACATGGTTTTTTTTTTCTAAAAGTAGTCATTTCTTTATTGATTAGTGTTACATTTTCATCGCATTTCAATCTTTTTCGTCATCATGGATACGTTAAAAATTCGAGTAATTATGGAATATGAGTACCGTCGTGGCAGCAACGCGGCACAAGCGGCACGCAACATCAACGACGTTTACGGAGCTAACACTACAAACCAACGCACCACCTGTTATTGGTTTGCTCGCTTCCGTTCTGGAAATTTCGACCTGAAAAATGAACCTCGCGGTCGTCCGAAGACTTTGGTCGACAATGACGAATTAAAGGCGATTGTGGAAGCTGATGATACACAATCTACGGCTGAATTAGCAGCAGCTTTCGACGTTAGCGTCAAAACAATATTGGTCCATTTGCGTCAAATTGGCAAGGTAAAAAAGCTTGACAAATGGGTGCCCCACGAACTCAATGATCGCCAGCGCGAAGTACGCGTCGAGACGTGCCTTGCACTGCTCAACAGACACACAAATGAAGGAATTTTGAACCGCATTGTTACCTGCGATGAAAAATGGATTCTGTTTGATAACCGTAAGCGCTCAGCAAGTTGGTTGGATCCTGGTTCAGCACCTAAACAATGCCCTAAACGAAAACTTACCCCTAGAAAAGTGATGGTCACTGTTTGGTGGTCTAGCGCCGGTGTGATTCATCACAGCTTCTTACCAAACGGGGTGAGCATTACTGCAGATGTGTACTGTGAAGAACTGAACACAATGATGGAGAAGCTGGCGCATCTCCAACCAGCATTGGTCAATCGCTCGTCTCCGCTGCTCCTGCACGACAACGCGCGACCTCATACTGCACAGCAGACGGTCTCCAAGTTGCAAGAACTGGGGTTGGAAGCTCTCCGTCATCCGCCCTACTCACCAGACCTTGCGCCTACAGACTACTACTTTTTCCAGAATTTGGATAACTTCTTGGCGGGAAAAAAATTTAATACCCGAGAGGCAGTACAAAATGCCTTTGAAGAATTTGTTGCCTCCCGTCCAGCTGATTTCTTTAAGAAGGGCATCAATAAACTGCCACTGCGATGGCAAAGATGCATTGATTGCATGGGTGATTACTTCGATTAATACAAATAAAAAATTCATGAAAAAAAATCGTTTAAATTTTTTCATACAAAACGGCAATTTCATAGGTAAAGACCTATTATATTATATTCTATACAAATAATATATTTATTTGCTTTTAAACATGGTACATTATGGTCTTATAAATAGAATTATGATCTAACATGTTTCGCCATGGACTGGCATACAAATATCTAAACATGTTAAATTTTAACATTATAAACGACACATTTATTTGTTAAAATTATTATTCTAACATGTCTAATAACGCAGGTAAAATCTTAACAATAATATAAAATAATGAAAACTCAGTAACCATATTTATCTATTACTTTTTTATCAATACATTCTTTCACACAATAAAAGCAATTACCAATAATGGACTGATACCGCAGATTGCTTTTAAGCATTGTTTCTGCACTAAGAAGGCTTCATTTACGTTCGTCGAGTTCCCCCAGAGTAGGTGTCCATACCTGAGAAAGAGGAAAGTTAAGCAACAAATTCTCACAAAAATGTGGAGTGACGATAGTGATTTGACTCCGGAGTACATTAAATCCCAAACCATTGGCATTGCCAACAATCTACTACCAGAACAGTCCAAGGAATCGTACACGAAAGCCTATGACGATTTTTACAAATGGAAAAATAAAAATGGCTTCAAATCTGTATCTGAATCAGTGCTTTTAATGTAGTTCCAGCATTTAAACAATAAAACATTTAAAAAAGGAAATCGGAAGAACACCATGCTAAGAAGAAGCCAGCCATCACAGCTTTTTCGCCACAAAAGTAAGTACCAAACTAATGTTTGAATTTGTAGTAACTAAAATAGCTACATACTTAAGTATACTTACTAGCCACCCGCTCATGCATCGCTTGTGTGCGTTGCGTAATGATTCGATAAGCCAAAATGTCAAGATTTCTGCGCTCTTTCCAAGTTAAATACCTATTATTGCAAACCTTCGATAAGTTTATGTGTCTATTATTACAATCACATGGTGTCAATCAAATCTAGGAAAGTATATAACTTGTAATACATAAGAATGAAAATATGTATTAAAGTACGTAACTTACCTTCCTACTCTTTGTTACAGGTGGCCATCATTTTTGAGTGAATGGAGCTTGTCGTTGAAACTAACTGTTCAACATTAAAATCGAAGATATCGAAAAACATTCAGATTTGTTGCTAATAAATTTTCCAGATACAAAATCAAAGAAAGAACGGTCGTTCGTATTCCGCAGAGAACACGTAAGAATTATCTAAAAGTACCAAGCACTACGCCCCTCTAATATAAACACTAACAGATATTTCGTAGCTTATAATGATGGCAAGTACACCGGGCAAGTCATTGGCAAAAATCAGATCAGCACCATACCGATAGAAATTGCGAAATACCTGAAATTGACAAATGCCCAGCTCTACACGGGCCATTGTTTAAGGAGAACGTCGGCTACTCTATTGGCGGATTCAGAAGCAGACATGACCCAGATTAAAAGACACGGTGGATGGAAATCTGATGTAGTAGCGGAAAGCTACATTCAACATTCTATACAGAATAAGGATAAAATAAGCTGCCGCATTGGTGACAACATTAAACTAAAATCATCCTCGATAAGTGATCGTTGGACACCTTTGTTACCAGAACCATCCATATCAAAACACTATTCATCTAGCCCGCTGCCTCAACCACCTTCACCAACTTTCACGATCCAAAATTATCCTCAGCAGACTCAAGTTTCTGAAACGTTACTCATCAGCAATACGCATATAAAGTCTACCTCCACTTCAATAAATTAACCGAATAAAAACATAACTTTGTCTTTCCACAACTGGTGAAATTAATTACCTGACCTTTAACTTTTAATTGTTTTAAACAGGTCTGGTCAGGTCTACTAACTGTAATTGTGATTTTACTAAATACTTCGATTCTACTATTGCTTTTTAGTGTCTCGTAGATGGTGTGAAAAGTAGAGTATCCTCCTCGGGGATAAACGCGCCTTCGTTTTGGGCACGTGTCTTCGTCTTGGGCGAGCTTATGAATCCCTCGCTGCACTCAGGATTCTTGTCTCAAACTCAGGATTGTTGTTAACCCAAAACTGCCTCGCTCCGCTGGGGAGTTCACACTAGATTCCTTCTTTACACTCAGGAACCAATTCGGCGCCCGCGATATAAAACACTGCTTTATCCCCTTGGTGCATAATCTATATTCCCAAGACTAGCTAAAACCAAAAACCAGGAGCACTACCTAACCTACCTGTTCTCGAAGAGTTTCGCCGTATTTTCAAACCCTTATAGTTTCGGTCTGGATAATGGTAGAGAGCTCAAATTCTCAGGATAAGATGACATTAGCAGACTTATAAAACACACAAACAACATAAAAAATAAGAAAACTGTAACCTTTACCCTCCAACTCCCTTAAAGGGAGGTGCAAGTCTGCATTTCTTACGGATACGTATTATAGGTATACACTATACCTAATTCCATTTGTTATAAAAGCTAGATTAGTATGTACGTAAACAATGAAGAAGAAACTCTTTTTCGTGGGCTATGTAGAAAGTAACATATAAAGGTAATTATGATTTTAACATGTGTGTGAAATATCAATACAATATCACTGCTGAAATAAAAATAAATAGATCACTCTACAAAAAGAAATGAAATCCCACCAAAAACATTTCATGTAAATTAGGTTGCCAAGACTTTCATAATACTTTCACTGTTAAAAAGTTATCAGATCTAATGTAGAGCCAAGCCCCTAACTCTACAAGACGTAACTTTACAAACTTTACATATTAGTTTTTAGTGGGATATAAATATAATAAAAGTAATAACCGACGACAGATTCGGAACTCTTATTTGTTCCTACTTATAAGTTACTTACATACCTATTAATCAAGTAACATGTGACTACTGATAAACACAAAGAATTTCGGTATTTCAATTAATGAAGGTTCATTATACTTAACTGTCCAATTGTGGTATATTTAAAAAGAAGGTACCTAATTATACACTGAATAATCAAATTACATTTAAATGCGGTCTATTTTTACATTCTTAATGTACCTAGTTAAACGTTTTTTCATCAGGATGCTTTTCATTTGTTCTACAACAAAGCTGAAACATTATTTAGATACTTACATGAAAAAATTCAAAGAAAAAATTAAAATTCAAAGAAAGAACTAAAAAGTTAAAAATAATTTCAACCTGATAAGAAAAATACCATTATATAAGTAGCTACATTGCAACCTTTAACGATAATTAACCTTCTTCGTCTACGTCACAATAATTCCATATCGTATATACCTAATTCTATATTTTTATTAAACCCTAAAACTTTACACCTTGTATTAAATCTTTCCGTTTTTATCACAGACCCATTTTTTTATAAATAAAAGCGTGTTACATTTTGATGGAACATTAATGAACATTTAGCATTTATTACACCTTCATTATTTTTCTTTTGCAATCACAACAATTAAAGTACTTAGTTCAGAATTCAAATCATTGTACGCGATAATTCTAATAATTGATGGAGATGCAAATGCATTCATTTGTATTCGGAAATGCGATGATTCCCGAAGGACATTAAGAAAATAGTTGCTGTGATCTGTTCCACGATGAGGCGCCAAAATAAGTGTCCACTAGGTCTTCGATTTATATTCAGGGTTTCCACGAGTATCACCTCCTACCTTAAAATATATACTTGATTGTATATATTTTAGTGTATTTTAGTGTACTAATAATGAACAATTTACAAAAAAAAACAGTGAGGCATTTCTCTTGGTTTCCTCCGGTCTGGGGAGAACGGAGGGTTATGCTTAAGTCGGACTCCTACCACTTCAATGAGTCGGGGTTCAACAAACGAATCTGTTTAATCCTATGAGAAAGAACAATGACGCTTTCCTTTGTACATTTTCCTTTATCCATGTTACGATGAAAAGCATGTAGATATACCTATTCTGGTTAACCAATGGAATAAGAAACGTTGTGGTATGAAAAAATATTGCGTAGTGTTAATTTTTAATTACTGTTAGACTTTGTGTATACATTCCCCAATTACAAAATCTACACTGTAATTCTAATTATTCACAGTAGGTACACACTTAGTATAAAATACTCATTCCATGTTTTATTTATAAATTTAAATCTAACTGTAAATATTTCAACCATAAATAGAATTTAGACTAACTCATGACTTATCACCTACAATAATTATTCTAAAATGGCTAAAACTCATTAGGCACTGGTTCCCACAATTAATTTCTTTTGAATAAAAAGATTGAATAGCAATTATTCAAAGCATTGGTTAACTTGACTGTCTCACTTCTGAATTTCTAATCAATATTCGTAACCATTCTTTGTAGCTACTGGGATGAACTAAAACTGATCGGCCAAAACGATACAAGCCACATAGTACACTTACAGCACAATCCAGCATAATGTTGCATTACATTATGAGTACCTTAACTCTTTTTTCCAAACAATTAAAAATTGTACACACCGCGTTGGACATAATAAGGGCGCGTTGACCCACACGCGGTATGCGTGGAGGCACACTACTCAAAGTTAGAGGTAAGGAAAGTGAATTTACTTCAATTCATTCAGTATATTCAATTCATTGAGGCCGGTCGGGTACCGGCACTGGAGTGCTGCTCAGAATCATTCTAGGCGAACTCTTGACTTCAGTTACACGTTCCCTGGCCAGGTACTTGTTTATTTACTATAATAGTTGCTAATTATGTGAAACATTTTAAGGATTACAGAACAAATAGTGGTGTACATTGAAATTAATATAACTTCGGTGAGCGATCAGTGAGTTTTCAGTTGAAAATATTTTTTCAACAGCCTAAACATTCGGCTTTTTTATATTTTGGGTGCTTTTGTGATATTTCTTTGTATGTACTTAGTTAACAAAAGTATTGACAAACCAACTATTTTAGCCTATTTTGAAAATGAGGATGGATTAAGAAAACTTTGTTTTGGCCTCTTGAAAGTTTTTGATAATTTGTATTTTGTGGAGCACTGATTTCGCCTTTCAGTCCCACCAACATATTTTTTAGACTAGAAATGAATATGAAATTAGAATGATGGTAATACTCTATTATATATATATGTGTGTGAGGCATCCCAAAAATGATCAAATTATTATTATGGTAATTTATTACGTTTAAGTAATATTTTCACTTGAAAATATTAAAATATTATCCTTTATCCCTCCGACTAAGTTTCCTGTTTGAAATGTTTTAATTATTTTTGATTGTTTACCAAATAGGATCAATTTTTATTTGTCTAAGATTTTCCAAAAAAAACAAATTCTTAGTCAAGCATAGGGTTCCGATAGTTGTTTATTTTCCATGTAGACGAGATACCGTTGAAATTTTTCAATTGTTTGTTTAAACTGTTACATAAGCATTGTACAAAGCCTACTTGGTAGTGGTCATTTTGTATTTTAATCGTTAAAATGCCACTATTACTAATACTTTACAGCTACTCAGAATAATAGTGGTCTAGGTCTCCACGTTTTAGGGCCTTCCAGGTTCCGGAGGCGTAACAGGCTCATAGTCCCTCCCGCCAGGGACGGTAAACGAGGCTGTGAGACACAGACGGACAAACAGATGGACAAACGAGCATGGCAAAACTAAAACTTGTTTGTCTAAGCTCCACACATACATTAGATACCTGCTTACATAAAATAAAACTAGGAAATACCTAGTCAAATGAACTGAGAACTAAGAAATATGATACTGGATCACATTCTGTTTTATGTTACCATCTGAATACCTAGCACTTGTGATATAATGAGTCCGCCGCAGTAGTCCGCAGCCCTTATGCAAATAAAAAACTTGCGTAAGTAATACAACACGCCTGATGTTTGATTATGTTTTTATGATTTCCTAAAGATTAGCAAATAGACACAGTCAGTTAAAGGCGAAATCTGAAATTAAACTTATGACGTGTAAAAGTATTTGAAAATAAAAGAAAGAAAATACATTTATTTCAAACTCAAACTCAAACTCAAACTCAAAGCATTTATTTCAAATAAACCAATTACAGGCACTTTTGAATTGTCAAGGGGTCGGTCAGTCAGAAAGATGAAGCTAGTTCTAGTTAGCACAGACTACAAAGTACTAAACACAAAATACAGGGTGTAAAAAGACCCATCACATAGCCGTAACTACGCATTCTGTACATCAAAGTTAGTGATACTGCATTTTAAAACATCAGATCCCATGCGTAGGTACTCCCGGTCGACTACTGAAAAGGTGACCCTTCATTACAAAACTCGACCTTTACGATCCCATTCAGTCGTTATAAGTAGTCAGGCCGACAACTAGCCTTCGCTTCACTTAGGTTTTTGGTAATCTTCCGTAAAGGGAAGGTCAATGGCAGATGGTACATACATGTAAACAAACTGCATCACCCTCGTTAGACTGCACATAATTATGTATAAAGCTCAGGCTATAGTTTTTAAAGTGCATTATTTTTTCCAATACTTAAGCGCAGGCCACACTGGGAATGAAACTAAGATCGTTTAGTTTCACTCATGTAGCTAGCCCGTCTTTTCCCACTTCAGTTCATAGTTTGCGGTGTGAACCGATATATGCAAACACGTGAAACTACATGAGCTAACATAACAACTAACTAACATACATACACATACATAAACTCACGCCTTCTTCCGATGGGGGTAGGCAGAAACTACAGAAAGCCACCTGCTACGATCCTTACATACTCCTTTTGCCTCGTTTACGTTCATACATATGGTCATACACGCACGCCGGTTATGAGTACTACGCACCTGACCTTTCTGAAGAACATCACCAATAAGGTCACTATATGTCTCCCCAGGGCGTCCCCTCCCGGCTTTTCCACTCACAAATGCCTTGTAAATACCTTTTGTTAATCGCCCTTCATTCATCCTCTCAACATGACCAAACCATCTTAGAATACTCTTTCCAATTTTTGTCACTACATCTTCTTCAACGAACTAAGTTCATCCCAAATGTGGCCTGCGCTTATGTATTGGAAAAAATAATGCACTTTATATACTAGATTATCTGTCTGGACGAGTCTAGATTCGGGCCCGGTGATGACAATAAGATCGCCTCCTATTACATGGGACTTAAACATTACTAGTAAAATGTGGGTGCAGTATAGGTGCACCTCAGCCTTACCCTTCGGGATTACAGGCGTGATGTCATATGTGTGTGTACAAATACAATTTCATGATACTCTAGTATAACGTGAATTTCAGTGCTAGTTAAGAGACGTTGACTGGTCTATGTATAACTAATAAGTAGTTCACATTAGTGCACCTTCAGGGATCAGTAACCCTTCACTTAATTTATTGTTTACATGAATATTTAAATGGAGACATTTCCATAGACCCTGTTTAAATTATTTGTAATTTAAAGTCGCTTCGTCATACACGATGCGCGGGCGCTGCTGCTGCAAGGAGGTTCATGAAAATAGTTGAGAGTTCGTGAAAGTACAATGAAAGGTCATCAATCATACATAGTATATCATTTCATTCTGTAGTATGTTTACTGCTAGAACTCTTGGGAAGCTGTAGTGGAGTTATTTCGTTAACTAAGCACCATACCTTACAGATTTAAGATCCTTTGGACTGATTGTGTTATAGTCACTACTTAGTTTCTGTTACATTATAACGTATAGTGTACCTAGTTCTTTGGGAATGTTTTTTTTATTTCCATGAATGTTACTTGTGCGTTTCGTCTTTATTTATTTTTAAGACCTATGGCAGCTGATATGACGTTAATGATGTGATGATATTGCTCCGAATGCGGTTATTACGAAGTTATATTAATTTGTTTTTTTTTACGCCTAATCAAAGTGTTTAAAAACTAATTTAAGTATGTGTTTATTTTTTAAGAGACATATAAGCACAACCGCTAAAATTTTTTTTTCAGCGTTAGAAACAGCGACATGGGCACCCTTATACGGAATATAACAACTTATTACCGCTTCGTAAATGAGGACCTGGCGGGTAAGCGCCACTTTTATTGTTTATTTTTTAAATATATCACTTGGTGAGTTTAAAATAATAATTTAGTTACTTTCTATAATGGATATAATCATCACAAATATAGAGCCAGTGCAGTGCTCTAAAAAAAAATGATGAGCTAAAAATCTACCCCAAGAAGAGTGTGAATTTATTATGTTGCTACCACTTATTGTGTAATTTTATGTTTTATTTTGTATTTCTTGACATTTCAAAGAAAATTCGTCGCTGAAATTATATTTGCCATTTACTCAGATTTGAAACAACTTGTTAATATATGAGTGCATGCCGACTTTTCACAAAGTAATCGATGACCTTGTAAAGTTCAGTGATTCCTTTATAATTTTATTAATTAAATAAAAAAATCCACATTCACAAGAATGCGTATACAACGCGTAAAAGTAAAATATTTCTGAGTCAGGTCAGACGGGGTCTTGTATTGTGAATATTGAATACTTTTTTATACTAAAATAGCCAATACATTGTCAATACCGTATCAAAATGGCAAAATTGACACTTTTGACTGACTAGGCTCATGCCCAAGTTTGTTTATTTAAATAAATTAACGTACTATTGCTACCACAGCGACTGTTAGCCACATACTACTAAGACCTCAGAATAATAACTTATTGTTCTGAGACTGCGACCCAATTACATTCTGACAGATGGTATTCCCATAGAGTGCACATACTGTCCTTACTACAGACATTTTGTCCGTACTAGTGCCAAACTGTCCCTACTGGTGCCATGCGCTGTCTGCATGGTCACGAACCTAACGATCCCTGTAATAATGATTATTAATTTGTCTTCCATTTCCAGATCCTCGGACGAACAGTTTCCCGCTGGTGTCAAACCCGGTGCCCATTCTACTAATAGTGTACCTGTACCACAGATTCGTCGGGTCTTGGGGCCCTGCGTTCATGGCCAAGCGTGAGCCGTACAATCTTAAGAACGTCATCATCATATACAATGTAATTCAGATCGGATTGTCAGCTTACCTCACAGTACAAGTAAGTGACAAAGAGCTGCTACTTAAGGCGAAAGCGTCAGGGTAGCCCGCGAAATTCAAAATTTCTTAATTTTTTTGCAATTTGCAGGTCAGTGTTAGGTTATACATAATATTGTTGATCAAAATATGATTCGCGACCTTAAAAAATATCATATCCCCTCACCTAGCCTTTTCCAACAATGTTGGGATCGGCTTCAGACCAGTATTTTACATGCCTATCTGACTTCCACAACCCAGTTACTAGGATAGGGGTAATACGATACCCCTTGGTAAAACTGTTTGTCAGACTTTCGGGCTTCTGACGACCCGTAATGACCATAACAAATATGTATTTACAGAATTAAAAATATTTAAATCAATACCACTCTCTGAATAAATTTAAATTTAATTTCGCGGGCTACCCTGAGCGCATCCCCATGATAAAATGTTTATATAGGTCCAAGCGAAATAATTTAAATAATTGGAAGATGAATAATAATCGCCTGGCTAACAGAAGGCTTCTGGTTTCTGTCCCACCGAAGTCCATAACGGTAACGGTTAATTTGTGAATGCTGTGATGTCATCTTCTTTTGATGTAGAGGTAGGAGACTGGAGTGCAATAAAAATAGCCTCCATTATTGACGGTACCGCAATACAAACCTACAGCACTTTTAACCACATCATAAGCTTAAATATATGATCACGTTGCTTGCAATATAAGCTCGAGGTCGCCCGAGAAAATATAAATTTTCTTGCAGTCATTTAGTGTCCACGGTTGGACATTCCCAAAAAAACATCATAAACTTTATACCTATTTTTCTGTTGTTTTATTCTTGTCCGTTTATATAGTTAAATAAGAAATAAAAAAAACGAGCGCCATCAAAGCGGTGATTCTTTCTTACCGACCTCTACATTTATTAACTATAATTACATAGTTGAATCCTCGAATGATTTATTAATTATTAGGTATTTAATATTTTGATTCTTTCAACGGCGTAATGTACCTTGTAGCCGTAAAATGTATAGGTAGAGGTATACCTTTATATGAACTGTAGACTTTTCATATTATATTTTATGTGATCCATCATCGATTTCTTTTTAGATTTTTTGTATTATCTCTATTTATTTATTGAAATGCTATTTTGGACGTCGGCGATGTAATTATATTCACAAAACCATATTAATTATGTATAGTGAGTTCATAACTTAGATCATCTAGCTTGCCTCATATTTGTCTGAATAAATTGTATTATCAGTGGGCCTGGGCAAGGTTAATTTTGAAGCTTCCACCTCCCCTGAAGTGACTCACACACTTACAACTTACGAGCTGTAGTTGGTCGGGTGTTTGATACCTACATGTTGCGATACATTCACCAACCCGCATTAGGCCCACTCCCTCTCACACAGAGGAAGCCTGTGACCCAGCAGTAGTAACTTTATTAATGAATTAAAATAACAAGCAAAATACCATTCCTCAAAATCTAGTTAGAGTTTATCGTAATCAGATTATACACTCAATAGTGTACTGGAGCAGTTGCGTTGAAATTCCGTTACATTACGAAAGCATAATTGCAATCGTGAAAAGCGTAGGAAATGACAATTAAGTTATTGAGCCAAGGCAAAGGATACGCAGGGCTGCCTCGCCGGCTTGCACGCGAGTAATTCCGTGAAATCGGCCCTGGCCCTGTAGGTATTTCCTATTTTTTTAATGAATTAATTTATAATCATGCATTCGTTTTATTTGCATAACTTATCATTTCATACAGAACTGCTAGGCTTCATCATAACCAAAACTAGCACAAAGCAAAAAATACATTAAAAAGCTCCTGTTGAAGGTTCTGACGGGAGAGTTTTTCATGTAAAAGACATAAACGAGATCAGTAAAAGGTGCGAAATGCCAAATTGTGTCGGGCTTGTTTTTTGTAAATTTTTAAGTTCTTTTTCACTTAGTTTATTTATTTTCTATTTTCATTTTAGGTACCTAAGATTTATTATTTTATCTAATAAAAAAGTGTCTAATCAGTTCTATCCTAAATTCCGCCCTATTACTGTTTCCTGCATCCGGCTTTGTTCTCTTCCTAAATTATACTTTTTTTTTTAAACTTAACATTGTGTGAATGCGCAAACCGTCAGTTCGTCACAATAATAAAATAAAATAGGTAAGTTTTATTGAATTTAAATCCTGAGATGTTATTAACAATCGAAATTATAACATTAACGAAAATGTCTTAAAAATAAACATAAAATGCGTTAACAATTTTCTCATAGCAACATTATGTACTCATAAAAAGATATGTAGGTTAATAATATTTATTAGAGTTTATTTACAAAACTGCTGATTTCAACTCTTCTCTCTTGCTAATAATTTATATGTAGATTTAACAATATATTTCTGCGCACTTTTCTTATTCGACCATCCCATGAATATTATGAAGGACGACAAAAAATAACTTCAAGAGGTGTGCATTGTGTTCATAAAAACTTACGTCAAAGGTATTTTCTGCAATTTCTTATTATTATGGTCAGAGATCAATGTTTCTGGTAATCGTGATTATTCATGATAACCCTGCAAAACCATTTTATTATAATTGTACTTGCACCAATGCTTGCACCCAAGGCCGTGAAATAATGTTCCTTCGTTACTTTAATTTCTGGTCGACTTGAGTTGGACTTACTTAATAACCACAAATGCAAACGTTTACTTTGTAAACACTCGGCCACTGACGCGTTGCAGAAAAGTGAATACCTTACATAACTTTACGGTCATCAATTCATAATCGACGTTTTTGACCGAAAATAATCAATAACAATAGAATACACAGTCACGTGAGACAGCCGCGGGCACAGCTAGTAATCAATAATAAGAACCTTTACGGTACCTACATATGTATACAAGAACATTCTGCGTGACAATTGACAGACATTTTTCTAACGACCAGAGAGATCTAGCGGTCAGTTAAGGTACAATACAAGTCCATAGCCGACTGCAAGCAGCAGCAGCAGCTGACGTGTTGCCGCGACACTACTGGTTTCTATGTATTTCTATGAAATACCTTCCGTAGCTAGCGATATGCCGTTTTCATAGAAATACATAGAAACCAGTAGTGTCGCGGCGACACGTCGTCTGTTGCTGCTGCGGGCAGACGGCTACGAACTTGTACCTTTAAGTTTCAAGAAATATATTACTTAAATATATATATACATATATATAAATGAATCCTTATTTCCCTTGGTGGTCACGCCATCACGCGTGAAAGGCTGGAACGAATTCACTTTTTTTTTTTTGTTGTGTTCGTTATTGTCATGAGAAGGATCTTATGAAATAACAAAATACGGAAGTTGATCGGAACGTTACAAAATTTTAGAAAACTTAACGCCAATATTAATTTTACATAACTGTCAGTTGCTTGAAATAACTGTCAGCGATTGACAGAATGCGCGCTGCAAATATCGTTTAACACATATGGATCGGTTGATAAATGAGTCGATAGTTTTAGTCAATAGTCAAAACTAAAACTAAACGACATATGACATTCATAGTTAAGTCAGGACAACGTCTGTCGGGTCAGCTTGTATTATTATAAATATACTTAAGATGATAAATTTAGCCAAATAAATCCATAAATATTTTGGCGTTCGTCCTTTGCTCACACGTTACACCATAGAGTAACCATCTAAGCCTTTCTTCTCCAAATAAAAGTATTGCAATGATTTTAAACTGTTAAAAAGGAAGAGTAAATTTAAGTATGCAGTAAAGATTCGAGTTTTAGGTCGAGTGTAAGAAAACAATCGGCCGAGTGCGTGTCAGACCACGTACAATGAAGAATTCCGTAGTTGGGATAAATTATTCCCAAGAACAAACTTAACATTGTAGTTGAAAAACATGTTCTCCCATACGTTCCAACTGCAAATATAAGTTGGTCGACTATTACTCGCTAAACTTGTAAAGCCTACTTAGCTGTGATAGTTTTTTGTTTTAATTTCCTTACATATACTACTGCCGTGATTTTTTTCACATAACCAAAGGCAACTATTTAGCTGGCACGGAGGAGGGGGGCACTTGACTCTAACAAAAATTAGCAACTTAAGCTAGCTTAATTTTACGCAAACGGATACCTGAATCGAAAAATGGTTTTCACAGATCCGTAATAATTTTGAATGGCCTATCTAACGATACCCCACACCACAGGATAGACGAGAAAAAATAAAACATCCCCACTTTACGTGTACAGGAGGTACCCTAAATATATATTTTTTTCTTGATTTTATTTTACAACTTTGTTCGCGTGATCAATACCTATGTAAATTCATGCCAAATTATTGCTTTCTAGTACTAAGAGTCTCTGAGCTAAGATGCGGGTGGACGGACAGACGCACATGGCGAAACTATAAGGGCTCCTTGTTGACTACGGAACCCTAAAAAACTGTCCTCCAAAAATTGCAGTTATAAATCTGAAATCTATCATCCAAATTACTATGAAAATCGACCCCAAGCAGCCTACCCTTCGTGAAAACATAGTTTTGAGCTGAAAACATGTTACTAGTGAAGCTGTGAGTCGATGTTCTAAGACAATTTTATTTTCATATTGTTTGCAGTGTCTGACCAGGCTGTACCTGTCGGGCTACTACAGCCTGTGGTGCCAGAAGATGATTTACGAGGACACGCCGCTGGAGCGCGTCGTCGTTAGCCGCGTCTGGTTGTACTACATGATCAAAATCATCGACCTCATGGACACGGTGCGTGTTCACAAAAATCAAATCATTCATTGTAGTCCCAGAATTATGCTGAGGCTACACGACGACGCCGACGGTGGGGAGCAATAGGCTACCACAGCCCTTGGCTAGAGGCCATAAAACAACGCTACGCTTTGGGACTGCATGTGCATACTAAAACAATTGAAACATATCGAGCATTACTCACTTAACTTTAGTTGAACGCATTTCAATCATCTATATTCCAGTTACAGAGAACAATAAACAGAAAGAACCCTAGAACAGAATAGATTAGAATACGCCTTATTGTGGCTCTTTGTTATTTTTTTGTGTGTGTATGTCGGCAACAATGCAGGTCAGAGGGGTAATTACCTACGTAACACACTAACAGTAGGAATGGGTTTCATTTTGACAGTTCAACAACATTCATTGCGTTATTTACGTTGTTGAGCAGACACATTTTTCGAAAATATGCAACAATGGATTAGCAATAGGCTTCAAAATGATTCAGATTGTGATAGATAGTGTGTTACGTAATAAGGGTGCTGATTGCATGAAATTACGTCCCCAATACCTATTAAAAGGGGAGGGCGCCAAGGATTCGCCTAAAATTTTCACTGCTTCTCTGGAAGACGTGATGAAAACACTGGAAACGGACGAGCGTGTTATAAACATCAATGGTGTTTACTTGTCGCACCTTTGGTTTGCGTTTAAGACCTAATTTTATTCGCCGAATTCCTGGAAGGCCTCCAACACCATGTTAAAATAATTTTATGATGTCTCCTTACAAGTTGGCTTGAGAATGAAAATTTCCAAGACGAAGGTGATGTCAGGCGTCCCGGATGACTCAGTTTCAACTGTTATGGTTGGAAATATGAGCGTCTGGATATGATTGACCAATATGTTTATTTGAGACATGTTCTATCTTTTGACAAGGAGCATTCCAATGAAGAGATTGCCAGGAGAATACGGCTTGGGTGGGCACTGGGCATCTGGGCATGGGCAAAAACATCCGCCAGTGCCTAAAAACCCGCCTTTTCAACTAATCTGTCTTGTTACCAATGACGGTCGGTGCCGAGACATGAACGCTCACAAAGGAGACTGTCCACTGCATATGAGTAGCACTAAGGGCCATGGAACGACCCAGGCTTGGCTATTAGACCAAGTGCGTAACACCGATCTCTATCGTCGGTCGAAAGTCTACGACGACGCGACGACGTCGCGAACAGGGTGATGTGCCTCAAATGGAGTTGGGCAGGACATCTAGTTACACGAGGAGATGGCCGATGCAGTAAAGCAGTTACCGAATGATGGCCAAGGTGAGGCCAAAGAAACCAGGGCCGTCCAAAAGCGCGTTGGATTGATGATATCGTCAAAGTCGCGGAAAACACCTGGATGAGGGACGCACGGAGCCGGGAAGTATAGCAGAAAAAGGGAAGGCCTATACTCAGCAGCGGGTGACACTGGGCTGAAATGATGAATGATGTTGATGTTTTTTTTTTAGTGTATGTGTACATGTCCTTCGAGCGACCTCTAGATGTCCTTTTGTTTGACTTCGAACCCATGCTGATTCTACTTTTTCTTCAGGTGCCTCTTCAGTTTTAATATACTGAAGTTAGGCCATCAACTACGTAATTACTCCTTGTCTTCTGCGAGGTGGAACAGCTCAGCAGCACTCGTAACTCCGGTCTACTCGCGAATTACTTGTTTGATGGCTCATGATTAATGTGCTATAATTTATGTCAACAGGTATTCTTCGTGTTACGGAAAAAATTCAACCAAGTATCGTTCCTACATGTATACCATCACTTAGGAATGTGTCTACTTGGATTCTTAGGCACCAAATATGTACCAGGTATGTTCAATTGGAAACAGTTGTGTTGATCGTCATGTTACCTACTGGCATGTGGTGCATCCAACCTAACACTAGGTCTGCTTAGCACCCCGCCTGAATCATTTGAGCCCGCTTAGCGGCTTTGGTTTTGCAGTGGTCACGTGCTGCCCTACACAGCGAGGCTCTGGGGCGACCTGCCCAAAAGGGGCAGGTCTCTCCAGAGCCTCTCTAAGACTGAAAAGTCAGTCTTCCCAGAGATTATAAGGCATTGCACAGTTTCTCATCTCCAGAACCCGGGGAGGGTAGTTTATTAACTCCACCATTCGAACCTCTGTTTGTTTTAACCTGTCGTCGTAAGTCGTTATAGTATAACGACTTACGACGACAGGTTAAAACAAACATATCATGTAGGTATTGGATTAACTGCTTTTATACAATAATCTAATTATGTGTACCTAGGTGCCACGCTTGATTCTGAAGGTTCAATAACAATTTGGCAAACAAAAGAATACATATAAATAGGTACCTATTTTTGGTACACAACCAATCGATCGAATCGAATACGCGTAGGTAGGTATAATAAACAAACATTTATTTCGGGACATGACCCAATATAACATTTCGTTTTGCATAACACAAATTCAGCGAACAGAAGTACTGAATAAAATAAAATATTCACTTACAATTCCTTTGTGGTAACATGTTAAATAAATCAAATGATTAATTAAGCATGTTTGTCCTGTTTAAATAATATTATAATAGGTGAATATCGTAAATGGCCCGCTGAATCGTAAATCTGATATTTCCAAAAACAGGGTATAGGTATAGGATTTTAAAAGAACAATCAAAGTTAGTATAATTAAAAAATAAAAATATTTTAGAATTTATGATTACCTACCTATGAAAAGGTCGTGGTGTTATTAACAGCGAATAAAACGAAATGTTATTCATTATCATGTTGATTGTGTACCTACTTGCGCAAGAGTTGCAGCAATGCAGCATCGCGTGCACGAAATGGGTCGAGTGGCCTAACGCGCCCGCGACGAAGGAAACCGCGCGAACGCCGAAGGACTTCTTACAAACATCCTTACTAAATATTATTAGTCCATGTATGGATTCGATTGAAATTCATAATCCGGTAACTATGCAAAAGGTGTTTTTTAAAGCATCTATCACCTCAATTATATTAAAGAGTAGAAGAGCGACTCTCGTAAAATTGAGAAAATTGCCTACGGCGGCACCGTATACACGTAAGTAGGTATAGTCCTCTTCACTGTATCCGGCGACAATGATCCAGACAAATTTTCCTTCCTTTCGTAAGCTCTCTGATGACTAGCAATAATTAGAGACTAACAAAACGGCGGCAACGGCATAGGCTCGGGCAATAGACATGGCTTATTCTGATTGGATCCCACAATACGAACCCATTTTTGGGATTCGTTAGGTATGTAGATAAAAGGGCGTACAGCATACAAAATTCGCCCCCTTTGAAATGGAAATGAATACAGTCACTGGGAACGAACTAGTAGGTAAAATAGTGCTGAGCAGTACCTTCAGCTCTGTACCTAACCGCAAATAATAATGACGACACCGTAAACAACATAGGTATGGCTCCAACACAATGTTACCGTCCGCAGTATTTTTCACTAACACGCAAGGTCAAGTCCATAAAACTGCACTTCTTTGTTCCGCAGGAGGTCACGGCATAATGCTGGGCTTCATCAACTCCATGGTACACGCTGTCATGTACTCCTACTACTTGGTCTCCATCGTGAGGCCGCAGTGGGTGCGCCAGTGGTGGAAGAAGTACATCACACAACTGCAGATTGTAAGTGTTTGCTTCATATTACAGTTTTGTTCAAAACTGTTTTCATTCATTACCTACCTATAACACACATACAAGTACACACATACACGCACACAACACAACACACACACACAACATACAACACACACATACATACAAGTACACACATACAAGTACACACAAACACACAATACATACACACACACACACATACAACCACACACACACAACATACAAAACATCACACATACAACACACACACACACACACAAGACACACAAGTCACTCACAACACATCACACATATAAGCACACACACACAAGTACACACACATATCTACATATAAGTATATACATATAATATATTTTAAACGTTTCGTGGCGGCCAGCTTAGAGTAAAGTCAATTTTAATAGACTTAGCCTACGTCCTAACCGCTAGGACTGTCGTTTATCTCAATAATGACGTACAAACGCGACATGATTGATCGCTCGAATATGTCATATTCATATGAACATCACGAAATCGCGCGAGTCGACGGCGTGCGGCGGGCGGCGTCCTTACCCCGCGTTCTAACCGTCGTCGACACGATCGTTTGTATGAATTATTCAATGACTTACTAACGCGACTTGATTGATCGCGCGAGTATAAGTACGTATAAAAAGCGCGACGATCACGTACTCGTGCGGAGATACTTTTAGTTAGGACGCGGACTTTGGCCAGAGTCGAGTCTGGAATTGAGCTTCTGTGCTTATAAACTCTTTTTCTGATAATCCTATTATTTTTTTCAGTTGCAGTTCGTCATCCTGATCCTACACTTCGGTCACGTCCTGTTCGAGCCCTCGTGTGAATACCCCAAGTGGGTCTCCTTCCTGTTCCTGCCACACAACATATTTATTTTATTTTTGTTTTCAGACTTCTACATCAAAGAATATATTCTAAAGAAAAATAAAAATAAATCTAAGTAGATAGTTAAGCATCATAACTAGTAAATATATTATTATTAATTATAATTATAACGTAATGATAAGGACAACATACTTAGTTTTATTTTTGTAAGCATTTCCGTATCTCCCAAAACGCATCCCTTGTTGTTTTAGTACTTACCTACTTACTAAATATAAATAGCTACTGACTTTCGTCCAAAAAAGATAACAAGACAAGTGCACTGTGCTCACTAGCTTATTGACCGAGCAGTAATTTTTAGGGTTGCGGCCGTTGCGGGCCGCCACTGGTTCCATTGGCCCTCTTTGGGTATGGCCCAAAGGTTGCCGACGGGATCAGCGGCCTTAACCATTGCGAGGCCCTTATCCTTTGCGTTAAGGCGGAACCTTCAGGGTATAATTCTGTAAAACCATATTTGATACGGTCGCGAATCATATTTAAATCACCATACAACCTGACACTGACCTGCAAATTGCAAATAACGTAAGAAATTTTGAATTTCGCGGGCTACCTTGGCGCTTCCCCCTTAAGTAGGTAGCTATGTGAATTGTAAGTAAGTACGAGTATTTCTGATGACTGATGATAAATGTGTAGCGGTATCAACATCGCCACATGCGAACTACACGTCATACTGACGTCACGCAAATCCTGCATCGCGCAATTAGAGTTTACCGCGCGACTAGCATATATACAACGTCCCGACATCAACCGTCGGGCAGTTGCCCACCAGACACAACACCCGTCTGGTCGGAGGATCCTCCCTTTTCTATAGAGTATGAGTGAACTTTACACCCTGTTCCTCATACCTCTATAAATGTAATTTTTACCAATTGCATTTATCATCAGTCATCTAGAGCAGTCTAGGGGGCAACGAAGAGTATTTTTAAAACAGATGAAAAACGCTTCACAGATTTCTACAGTTTATGTATAATACTAAAAATATACTAAAGAAAAAAAGATAAATGGTAGACGAATGGAACTTTTTTGGAATAATATAACGTTTTCAGTTTCCACGTCTGAACACCCGTCAGTTTCAATAATTAGCTTATTAATAAAGAAGTATAGTATACTCAGTTTCCAAAAACATAAGCTTCGTATGGTTTCATATCGTATACTGCCATTGGCGGTTTTTTTATGGGTGCTAATTAAGGCAGCTTCTTTAAAATGTCATTCTCGTCTTCAAATATATTTAGTTGTCTAAATAATTAATAGGTGAGCGACAAACTTTTAGCGTCTAATAAATGGTTTTCAAGCGAATATATATTGTAAAACGAGCTACTGTTAATATGACGCAGCATGGTGATAATTCTTAAGCAACGTTATGGACCAAGTAATAAATAGGGGCATTATTCATAATGCCCGCGCATTATGAATAATGACAAGCGTAGTCGACGGAGCCCCGCTTTGCGGGGCTCCTACTTCTGGGTGGTTTAAAAAAAATAACCACGAAGGGGATGGCGGGGTCTTTTAGACCCCGCCATTCCCTTCTAACCTAACCTGTCCGAGTCGGGGTGCCCTAAGTCCCGAGCTCGCTTAGTAGCTCACTTACAACATTAGTCACTTGAGTTATCAATTCAGAAGTAAATATATTTATCGGTAGCTCTGAGTCATATTAATTTACGCTCGTAAATTGACGCTGGTTTTTTGATATTCTGTTGGAATAGTAAAGATGATGAATTAATATAACTGAAGCTGTTCTATTAACTCGTCGCCTACATATAAAAAAAGACGCTAGGTTGCAGGTGCTAAAGAAAACTTTTGTTGCCGCACATATAATTTCCCTTTTTTTATCACGCACTCGATTTTCAATGCACTGCTTATGGGCTTGTAATAGTTCAGCTGAAATTCATATTTCACCCCCACTTCCCCGCGCCTTGTATCTTTCTATCCCGCTCGCACTGTCAAACTGATTCGGTTAGGGTGAACTGAACTATTGTTGGAAAGATGCCAGAAATAAAATGATTAAGCTTATCATTAATTTATTACATTAGTATAAAAATTTGCTTTCACATTGTATGTACAGTGCATATAAAATTATAGCTTTTGAAATGGGCAGGTAAATAATAAGTAAAACAAAAAAAAAAACATGGGAGGCCTTCATCTTTTGTATAGAAACAACGACAAAATTAAATAGCGATGGATGGATGGATGGGATGGATTTGTGGCCAGTGCTGACCTCTATATCGCCACAAACGAACTACCTACGCAAGACATGTGAATGACGTCAAAATCCTACATCACGGAAGCAAAGTTTACTGCGAAATCTGCAATATACCGGATTAGTTTTCAATGACCAACCAAAGAAAATTGCTCTGCCGCCATACATTGCCATCCTAAAACAGCGACAGCCTAATAAAATTATTAGTCTTTTTGCTGATTTTTTTGCCAAAAAATAGGTCAGGCCTCTAGTCACGTGAAGAGTCGACTAACCGCTTGGCGATTTCTCGAAAAACTAAGTGGGCACTCGGACCGCATGGCCCTAGGTTTTAGCCCAATACGGCTGGAACATATAAGTCTCAATAAGATTGGAGTATTTGCGCCGTTTGAGGTTTTACGCACCTGCAGTAGCCGCTCCAGCACGGCTCGCCGTGCTAGGAAGATGGGATGGCACGAAGAACTCAACGCAACATGTTAATGAAATGAAATTGAATTGTATTTTTTATGTTTAATAATAATTTAAAATACAATTTTTAAATATATTTTTGGACTATGATACCACTGAGCAGCTACTGATTGTTCCCTCATAATGTTTAATAATTTCGTGTTTTTGACGGTAACAAACCCTACACACCTACACTCACACAATCATTCTACCTCTCCATACACTTCACATGCACACTACACATACATTACATAATACCTATTTTTTTTTTAATTCATATTTTTTTTCTGTTTAGTTAATTTAAACATGTCTGTTTTTATTTTCCCTTCATCAATATTTAATTTGTCTAGAGTTTTAAAATTTACCACTGCAATGTTAATTATATTTAATTCGGGGTGATAGCCTGGTGATCCGTCACACAAGGTATCCTGGTATGGACGCCAGTCTCTCACAAAGGATCATATAATGTGTATTGTTGTTGAAACGCTTGTCTCTATGTTTATAAATATGTGAACCTTTGTGAAGAGATAAAATGAATATATATTATTATTATATTTTTATGTAAGTAACGTTTATGTAAGACATACACATGTAAGTATACCTGCCATTATGTTAGGTGGCTTGAAGCTAAATAAGGTAGATTCTTTCAAGTACCTCGGGCATTTCCTCACCGCCGACCTTAAAGACAATGGAGACATCTTTTTTTTTTTTTTGGGTGGGAAATCATCAAATGACCTCTCCCGCTCTGGGCGGAGCGAAAGGGCATGTCAGACTCTTACTGACTAAAACCCACCCGTGTTCCTTCATTTGCCTGTGCGTCAGGGCCACGGTAACTCTTTCGAACAATCCGCAACCCCGGCAGGCATTAGCCCTATCGGACGTCGTCAATGATGCTGACATCTCTTTGAGGCGCGCATGGAACACGACGCGCCGTCGACCCGGGCCTGGGTCTTACCGGACGGCGAACTGCCCATCGCTCGCCGTCCGCAAGCCCGCGCCTACGGTGGCCGGGAGTCGGCAATCGCGACGTAATATGCTGGCACGCAGATTCTCCCGATGTAGTGTAGAGGTCAAAATCACACTTTTTAAGGCATATTGCCAAAGTCTCTACACGGGAAATCTGTGGGTCGTGTATACCAAAAGAGCGATGGACGCTCTGCGCGTCCAGTATAATAAAATTTTTAGGATGCTGTTGCGAAGGCCTCGTTTTTGTAGTGCCTCAGAAATGTTTGTGCAGAATCGGACCGACGGATTCCATGAGATGATTCGCAAACAAAACTGCATCTCTACTAAGCAGAGTACGAGAATCTAGCAACAGCATCCTCAAATTAATAGGGGAGGATGTTACATCTCCATTTTTTTTTTAAATAGTGAGGACGGTGACAACTTAATTATTGCCGTCATAAATCATCAACATCAGTCACTTAACTAACAATAGTTGTAAGTCATTATTGTAATTACTAAGACTTTGGATCGTAGCTATCTGAAATAAAGAATTATTATTATTATTATATCTCGGGATCATGGGGTCCCGGACCTTTGAAAGGCGTACGAAGGCCCGAGGCCAACTCGCAGAGGCCCCTTAGAAATTTTTAAATGGAATGGGGCACCTACCGATGATTATACCTGCATGCACTGTGCAAGTACACCCAAGGACAACCCCCGGTTGGTGTCGGACTATTGCAGGATATGGAAACAAAGATATTGGACTATTGATTTGGGTAGCTTAACTGGACTGGTTATAGAACTATACTATAGAAAGACTATAGAAAGACTATGGCCCCTGCCTGACCAATGTTTTATATAAAATACAAAGATAAAATGGCAGGGGTTGACTTGCACACTCAATAATGGGCCCTCGAAAAGGGTCGCTAGCACATAGTATCGTAGCGACAAGGGGGTAACATGTCCTGAGGTACTTATGAGGAGTGGAGAGATATCCCACGGTTATCAGGACAATCCCGGAAGTACGGTTAAGATCCCTACCAGCATCTTACTGGGATACTTCCTTCCCCCGAGCACGTTTACTCTTGCTAATCTCCACTCAAGCCGGCCAATAAAGGCAAGCCAGAGGTGAGGAACAAGAGTTCTTCGGGAGATAGGGTACGTGGGGTCGCTACTACCCAAGAGCTCTCCACATGCTGCCCTTTTAAATTTAATTGTATTTTAGGCCGATCTATACAGATTAAAAGTTATTAAAAATACGGGATTTGCCCCCCAGGCGCAGGCGGACCACGATTTTACATGCTTTTGGAGGCACGGGGGTATAACAACAACTTCTAGTTCGAATCTCCGGCTGTTTTGTAACATTGATTAAGTTTAAATTTATGTTTACTATAAATTTGTTAAAAATCTTATCCTCAAACCTTTCTCCAAACCGTTCTCTAAAAAATAAAATTATTAAAGTATCTAAGTAAACCAAAAAGTTTTTTTCTGAATATGTTGGAGACACCGTAAAATTTTGGTAACTCTCGAAAATAGGTACATTCACCTACCTAAATTTTTGACAAGTTTCTGATATTGACCTGTAATTATGATATTGAACCCTTTTAAATATGTTTTTATAAATGAAAACTACAACATTTGGAAAAAATTAAACTACGGATGTCATATTTTTACACGTAAATTTCATTTTACTTTAATACATAATTTCTTCAGAACATAAAACGTTGTCAATCGGGTATTTTGAATGCAAGCGAAATGCCACAGGTTCCCCGTTTGATAGCCGAAGCGGTACTGACAAGTACTGAATCGGGGTCCTGTCGGGGGCCGGGCGGCAGGGCGGTCCAAGTTTTGAGTGGTTATAAAACTTGATATTTGCCATCTCATCTTTTTACGGTTAATATAACGTTGAAAAAATAAAAAAGAACAGATGGTATCTGCTTTAGACATAGGTCGATTAGCCTGCAAAGTTTCATGATCTAATTTGAAAATTTTCATTGAATATTATCCATTTATTGTACGGTTCAGAGGTAACTTTGAGATTTCTTTGTATCGAGAAAATTGTATGCAATCGTGTATTCGAAACAGACAGTACTTAGTAGAAGTCCTTATTTGTACTGCATATTGATTTGAAAGTGAATACTACAGTACTGTTGAAACCACAGCCATTCATGTTAAGACAATTTTCGCAATCTGAGGTAGTACAAGCCCGTTATAAATCCAACGGTGTGTATTTTTGACGCGTGCGATGCACTCTGCTGGATTCTCAATGCTCGGCTCAACACCGAAAGTTGAAAATCCAGTGCGCGATAAAAGATCGCTCGTGCGTACGTGAGCTAACCAAGCGGACCAAGTGATGGTACAGAGACGGACTACCAGTCTCGGTCGCCCTCGGCGCCCTCGGCCGTTTAGTAGTAGCCGCTCTCCCGCCCCTTTTTTCTGATTGTGCAGCGTAACCCCACGTTACACCTGTAGGATGCAAGAGCGAGCGAAGCGAGCTCGATAATTTTTGCATCCCGCCTCGACTGGGACAGGTTTTCTTAAGTCCAGGCATGCACAAAGATATACAACTGATTGTTGATTTATACAAGAAGCGCGCGAGGTCGAAAATGTTTGCAGCCCGCTTACGGTAGATTAGATTGTCTGTTGACCACAGAAATTGTTAAATACACTCGAGAGCAATGAATCCGGGTCACTTAAAGAATGTTAAAAATCTCGGAAACTAAAAATGATAGGTTAATGCAATAAATTGTATTTAATAGACAATGTAATACTCCTTAAATGAAAGTAAAAAAAATATGAGTCACCATACATTTTATTAACACAAAATTACATAAAGAAAAAAACTGCTGATCTCTCCTTAAAACAAAAATAGGAAACATGAAATTTTTGAACTTTATTACGATTTTCTTGAATTTTAATACTTCGTATTGCCTCCTCGTGCTTCCATTACTGCGTTTACGCGGTTTGGCATGCTGTACACCAAGTTCCTTATACGATTTTGGGGAATATTCTCCCATTCCTCTGTGAGAGCAATTTTGAGCTCACGAAGCGTGATTGGGGGAGGGTTTCGTTGTTTTACGCATCTGCCTAGCTCGTCCCAAGCATGCTCGATCGGGTTGATATCCGGGCTGCGCGCTGGCCACTCCATACGAGTAATGTTCATCTCTTGAAGGTAGTCATTCACAATCCTACCTGTATGAGGTCGGGCATTGTCATGCATAAATATAGCATCCTCACCTAAATTGACCATAAATGGACCAACGTGATCATTGAGGATTTCTTCCACATATCTTACGCTAGTTAAAGAGCCGTTTTCTATGATCACCAGCTCTGTGCGACTTTCAGAAGAAATTCCGGCCCATACAAGTACAGACCCACCACCGTAGGCTACTTTTTCTTCGATGCATGCTTGCTTGAATCTTTCCCCTGGTCTTCGATACACTCTGTGTCTTCCATCGTGCTTGTAGAGCATAAATTTTGATTCGTCGGAGAACATAACTTTTGACCAATCTTCAATAATCCAATTTACGTGGCTCTGGGCATATCTTAGTCTTGAAATACGATGCCCACGCTCCAGTTTAGGGCCGTTTGCAGGTCTAAGGGGTTTTAAGTTAGATTCAGCAAGCCGACGTCTTACTGTCCATGCACTTGGGTTACTTCCTCCGAGGCGTCGAAACTGATTTCTGAGTTCAGTTCCTGTGAGAAAGCGATTTCGAATCATGGTGTTCACCAAGTATCGGTCTTCTCGTGCTGTGGTACACCTGGTTCTGCCCGTTCCTGGTCTGCGTAGGTTAGAACCAGTTTCTTCGTAACGTCGGAGAACTCTTTGTACTGTTGACAGCGACACACCGACAGTCCTGGCTGTATCGCGCTGACTCCGGCCGGTTTCCAGCATTGTAAGTATTCTGGTGCATTCTTCAGGCGTAAGCGACATAATTTCAGCTTGAATAATGAATATAGAGCACTATCAACATGGTTTATGTACCCACATAAATGACAGATTACAAACAAAAGCAAAACCAAATGCTGTAATTTCGTAGTTCCATCTTCGAAAGTGGCCCTTTTTCAAATTAGATTTTTTTATTATATAACTTTACAATAACTAAGAAGTTTTAATACCTTCATTTAAGGAGTATTACATTGTCTATTAAATACAATTTATTGCATTAACCTAGCATTTTTAGTTTCCGAGATTTTTAGGATTCTTTAAGTGACCCGGATTCATTGCTCTCGAGTGTACTTCGTGGACTTATGCACAAAAGCTCAAGGATCAAGCGATTGTACTCGTAGAATGCAAATAATAAATAGAAATTTTAGGATCCCGTCTCGGATTTGTCTCTGTTACTATAACGGGTGTAAAAATACCCTTAACAAAGCCGAGAGTCACTCTGCGGTAGGAGTTGACTGATAGAAACCGACGCTGAAAAAGCGCTATGCACCCTCCATGCGACTTTCTCTCTCTCTCTCTCTCTGTCTCTTTCTATTATATGTATACGAGTGTGTGTGCGCGTGTGAGTATCGCATAAGGAACTTCGTTCTTGACCGGGATCCCCGCCCGCACGTTTTGTATGTTTTTTTTTTATTGTACTGGCCATTTCTGGGAACCTTCTGGTTACAGAGATATATTTAAGGTCCAAATTCCAACTTTTTGGGATCAAGGTAATTTAACGTATCCTTTACAAGACCATCAACGCAGGACCAGGTGCGGTCCCAGGAGCGGGGGGTCACGGGGATCATGACCCCCCAAAATCATTCAAGCGGTCGAGAGCCTGAATGATTGACTTATAACTAAACTTAAAACTTTATTTGGGCTACGTTGACCCCGACGGGCATATACAAAAAAAAATAGAAAATAGGCAGCACGGGGACTGCCACCAGAAAGGTTTTTTGAATTTTCAAATCTGTGGGCTCTCCGAGTCAACAAGCGCAACACTCATACTCATACGAGTAGCTGTAGCATTTGTGTGTCGGTGACGCAAACGCAAAAGATTTTCCCTTAACAAAAATCGTACAACGCGCATAAAGAAGTTTTCAATATAAAAAACCTGTTATAAAAATAGGTTATCTAGGAAGCAAGAGCGAGCAAAGCAATGTCGGGAATTTTGGCACTCCGCTTGTACGTAAGTTTCGTGAGGCTAAGGTTAACGCCAGATTCCAAAACCTAAACTGCTGTAAAAACGAGTTTAAGCTTTTCTTCACAGCTCGAACTCAAAGATTGTTCTCTTTCTGTTTAGTGGTCATTAGAAAACAGAACCTATTCAACGTGGGATGCAAACATTTTTTTTGCTCGCTTCCCTCGCTCTTGCATTCTACGCTCTCTTGATACTTGAGTTTTTTTCATAATTCGACAAAGCAACTAATTCCATTCCCTCGCTCGACCTTACTATTTATCAAAAAGTGCTGCGAACAATTTACCCGCATTATGAAGTACCCCCCCCCCCCCCATGCAAAAACTGCGTCCCTGAATAGCAGCTCCGAGGGGTTAGGCAGGTTAGTCAATATGAGAAGAGCCCGTCCTGAGAATGGAACCCAGGACCTCATGCTTGCGACCACTAGATCAACGAGGAGATGTACCTTCCTAAAAATATTCCTGGGCACCCGTGGTGACCTCCCAATCTTGAGCTGCTACCGCGGTCGCGCAGGACTTGAAAAGAAAATTAATAAAGGTACTTTACTTTGTGAATGAATTATTTTATCGTGTCTAAAAATAAATCAAATTATAGAGGATTTTTATGCCCTGGTTGGGGGCCTTAATTTACTAAGGAAACCACAGGCATGTCCAGTTAAGCAGCCGGCGACCTCCTTTTTTTTTTTTTTTTGTTCCGGGATATAAATTCCTCATGGATGTCCTCCGCCCTGCGGCGGACGGAGTGGTCTATCAGACTGCTACTGACTAAAACCACCCCGTGTTCCCTCGCACACTTGCACCGGGGGCTACGGGGGCACTTAAGCACTTTTCAACGCAGCCCCCGACTGGTGCCGGCCCGCCTGTGCGGGCCCCGTCTGGTCAAGCTGGGTGAGTGCAAGGGCGGATCCAGGGGGGGGTCATGGGGGTCATGACCCCCCCCCCCCCCCCCCTGGGCTGGGTGCAGGACCTAGGTGGACCAGTAATTAAAATTGTTAAACATAATGTTTTTTTTTTTTTTTTCCTAATATAGATTTTATGTAAGTACCTTCAATATTTAATTAATTTAATATAATATTTTGTATGATGGCAAACGCAATAATCGGGAACGAACGCATCGAAAATTTGAATTTTACCGCGCCACCGCCACCTTTCATCTGATGTCACATTTCGTGTGACACTGACACTTGCGCGCGCTTTGTTTCGACTAACGTCTAGCAATAGCTAGACCTAACTTCAATCGAAACGACTAAACTTACTTCAATCAACTGTTATTCTTATAATAGTTATTATAGTACTAAGTTAAAAAGCTTTAAAATTCCAATATTGAATTTTATCCAGTGCGCAACTGTGGCCATGAATATACAGGCCTTATAACAGCATATGATTCGAAACCCCCTAGGGTAGAAATTTATGGTCGGTTATAAAAAAAAAAACTTGTTCCATACATTTTGACCGCGTAGGTATTGCACTTTTCTATGAAACAGCTGATTTTGTTAAATGATAAATGATTATATTTTTGTAAACAGGTTTGTACAAACACTTTTACACGTCAATCATATTTTAAAAACTAGAGAGGGAGAGAAAAAAAGCAACAATGGCCCACATAGTCTTCACATTCACAATATTAAAATAAGAATCATGTATTCAATCTAGCCTGCATGCTACTGACATTCACAGACAGTTTTCTGTTTAAACGTCATCAAAAATATCATATGTTAGGTCATGTAAATCAATAAAAATGACACTAAGATTAAATCTAAAACACTTAATCACATTATAAAATGGATTGTTGCTTAGGGGACATTGAAGTAGCTTAATTTAATCCCAAGCCTTTTTGTCATCCAAGTAATCTTTAACTTTATAGAAACCTTTTTGACTGAGTTTCTGTTTAATAAATGATTTAAATTTATTGAGCCTCAGTTCTTTAACAAGGCTTAGGAGTTTGTTGTAAAAACGTATACTTTGGCACTTAAATAAATTACTAATTTTTTGGAGCCTAGTCAATATCACAATAAGTAAATCTTTGTTTCTAGTATTTATGAATGTCGCTGTGTTTAGAATATAGATTAATATTATTTTTACATAAATCAGGTTTAATATACACATATTTCAATATATACAAATATACATATTGAGATGTGACTGTCATTATGTTTATTTTCTTAAATTTATCCCTCAATGCCTACAACTAATGTTATAAATTGCTCGAATGGCTCGTTTATGCAGCACAAATATAGCCTGAATGTCGGCTCCATTTCCCCACAGCAAAATGCCGAATTGTTTCTGATAACCGACGAAAAATTTCTATGCTAGGTGGTCAAAAATCATAAGCTGAATCATTGGCCACAGTTTGCGCACTGGATAAAAATTCAACTTGTATATGTAAGTAATAGTGTTCTTAGAAATTGTTGCTGCAAATTCATTATAAGAAATGGTAGATAAAGGGCAGAGCGCACGCAGTGTTTAACTAATTAGAGTATCATTCGAGGTCAACCTGTAGTCCCGATTAAAAACGCCGTATAAAGTTTATAAATTACTGATAAAATTATAATTCTACATAATTTGATTTTTTTATTAACTATTAGGTTATAATTAATATTTTTTTCAATAATTCAGTATCTATTAATTTAACAACACTTATCTACTCGTGTTATTATAAAGTTACTAAGGGAAATACTTTAATTATATTTTAATTCTAATCTTATAAACTCATTACTTCCTAATTAGATAAAAAGAAAAGACTTTTTTTATTGAAACGTACCATTTCATACATATATGAACGTTGAAATTTAAAAAAAATCAAAATTATCAGAACTACAACTTCTAATTTCAATTTTCTTCTTCTTCATCATCATCGTCTTCCAGTCGCTGTAAAATTTCAAATTCCTCTGTGTTCTCGTCTTCAACGACATTTGTCTCCAGTTCTTCCAGGATTTCGGGTACAAAAGTAGGTACAGTCTTCATTGATATCACTCTGATGTGGTGAAGCTTTAAAACAAGCTTGCCCATTACACTGGCCGCAAGCTAAAGAGCACTGCAGCCCTGCTTTCCTGCATCCAAATCGCGAACCACAACCATTCCTGCAGTTGCAGAACATTGTGTTAAGCATTTCCTCCGGAGCTGGTGGATTCATTGTCATAACACGTTCCAGGAATTCATCACGCATTATTCAACCCAATTCTGGGGTTCTAAATCATGCCCTAACCAAGTCTGAACTTGATAACTTGATCGCTCTGCCCTCTATATAGAAAATAGTTCAAGATATAAAAAAAAAGTTGAACAAAAGTTGTAGAGAATTTCATCATCTACAATATTTATTAAAATACAAATAGCATAAAACCCATAGGAAACGAGATATTTGCAATAAATGTGTAAAAAAAATCGTTTTTTTTAACCTTTGACCTTGGAATATCTGTAGTCGCGGACACCCTACGATAAGTAGGTTCTGAGACAAGTTTTAGGGTGCCAAAATAAAGGTTTATACTAGTTTATAGCTGACTATCTCTCATTCTGAGATACTTGCCCTAATTTGACTGATATTCCTAAACTACTACTACTTTTTACTTTATTTATATATTAATAGATTTTTAAAAGCTACAAAATATTTAAGAAGCTAAAACCGTTTTGCTTGTTTTAACACTATACCTAAAGTATTATTTAATGCACATAATAACAATTCGATTTACTACTTTTAAATACATAATGTATGTAAGTACAGTAAGTACTTACATACATTAATAAAATACCTACTCTTTACTTGTATCTATGATTATAAAAATTAAATTATAACTTTTTGTGACTTGACCACGACTATGTGACCCCCCCCTGGCACCAAAGCTGGATCCGCCCTTGGGTGAGTGAGGGGTTTGACTTCACCCGCGACGTCTAAGAGAGGCACGCGTGGAACATTACGCGTCGCCACTTCGGGTCTTATATGATAGAGTCCGCCGTCCCTGGACCTATTTAGGGGGGCCGGAAGAGGGCATTATCTGCCCTCTGCCGACACCCGGTGTGCCCGCCGCGGGCCGGGAGAGCACTCGAGATCTCCCTCTCCCTTTCCGCTGCCTTCTTCTGCAACATGGCATTTTCTCAGAAGGAGATCACCGCGTCCCACGCCGTCGCGCCGCCGACCATAGAATTAATCACAGCCGGCAGCGACAGGTCGCTTTCCACTTCCGAAAAGAGGTCATGACTTGGCTCCTCCCAAGCTGCACACTCTGCAAGTGTATGCCACGCCGTGTCCTCCCGGCAATGGACGCAGTGATGACACCGAGCGTCTGGCTTCCTGCCTATGCGATGCAGGTACCTCCCGAAGCAGCCGTGCCCCGAGAACACCTGCTTCGCCCTAAATGACAGGGAGCCGTGCCTCCTCCCGAGCCAGTCGTCGAGCACCGGCCGGACCGCCCCGATGGTGACGAGGCCAGCGGTAGGGCGCAAAAGCCTTTCTTTTTTTTATCCGGGGTGGAATATCCTCATGGATGTCCCCCGCCCTAGGGGGGAAGAGGGGTCTGTCAGACTCTTACTGACTAAAAACCACCCCGGTGTTCCATCTCACACCTGCGCCGTGGGGTCGCGGGAACGTATGAATCTTCCGCAATCCCCGACTGTTGCCGGCCCGCCTCTGCGGGCCCCGTCCGGTCGAGCGGGGGAGTGAGGTGTTTGACTCCCCCCGAAACGTCTAAGAGGGGCGCGCGTTGAACACTACCCGCCACCGCCTCGGGTCCTGATGTATGGGAGGCGACGGACGTCCCCAAGTCCGTCGTCCCTGGACCCATTTAGGAGAGCTGGAAGAGAGCGTTGTCCGCCCTCCGCCGACGCCCGGTGCGCCTGGTGCGGGCCGGGAGAGAGGATGAGATCTCTCGCTCCCTTTCAGCAGCCTCCTTCTGCGAGATCGCTGTTTCGCAGAAGGATACCACTGCGTCCCAGGACTCGTCGCCGCCGACCATAGCATTCACTACGGCTGGCAGCGACAGGTCACTGCCTACTCCTGAGATGAGGGAAAGGCGCGGCTCCTCCCAAGTAGCACACTCTGCCAGCGTATGCCGCGCCGTGTCCTCCCGACAGTCGACGCAGTGGTGACACCGGGAGTCCGGCTCCCTGTTTATGCGACACAGGTACTTCCCGAAGCAACCATGCCCCGAGAGCACCTGCGTCACCCGAAACGACAGGGAGCCGTGCCTCCTCCCGAGCCAGAGATCGAGCACCGGCCGGACCGCCTCGATGGTGACGAGGCCGGCGGTAGGTTGTGAGAGCCTGTCCTGCCATTCCACCACCAGGACCGCGCGGAGCTGCGACCGACGCTGCTCCATATGTCGCTGCATCGTTCGCTCGCCCCGCGCCCGCCTTTCCTCGCGCCACCGATATAGTGACGCGAGCACCGTCGCCTCCAGGTCCCAGGGCGGGGATCCGGCCAGCGCACAAGCCGCCTCGTAGGAGATCGTGCAGGGCGCAGAAGCCTGCCCCAACATAATTGGGAAAAGGCTAGGTAGATGACGATGATTCCTTATTCACTGAATAATTAAACTAAGTAGGTCATACCTTTGATTATATCAGGTATATAATCAGGTACATAATGTATGAATACAACCACAGAGTACATTTATGTTCAAAATGCAACTCTCTTTTACTAATGTCATTCCTCAGAACATTATATAATAATCTGAGTGTCATTCAAAGCCAAAATGTCATTTAGGCATTCATGTCATCGGAAAATGTTCCAGTGCATGACTTTAACAGTATCTTGAACATTGATTATGATTTCTGTCAATGCTGTTTTTGCTGCCATGGGTTTACAATTAAAATTATAGAGAAACTTATTATTGATGACAACACATAGGGGAAACAAAAACAAAAAGAAACGAAACTTTAGTTACCTTAACAATATTTTAATTTACGTTTAAAACAAAGAAAAGGACAATAGAAAAACTGGTTGACAGTGACAATGACAGATTGCAATTTTGAAATGTTTTGTTGTTTTTCAAGTCTTTTGTCATTTTCTTTCACTTTTCACAATGTGATTTAGTTGTTCAGATTTTAGTGCAAAAAAGTTGTCAATAATCAACTTTCTACTGAATGTAAACCTATATTATTGGATTCATCAGTTTACATCATGTCGGGAGGAAATAACTCAGCCAAACCTGGGGCTGCAGCGTTGGAAAACATGAAGTTGTTAAGACACGAGAGTGCAATATTCAAGGTTCCAAAAATCCCTAAACGGAGAGAGAAAAAGAAAGCTCAAGTTTTGGACGAAGATGTTTATGTCGAGGTAATCTGTAATTAGTTAGCTGGGAAAACAAATGATATCTATTTAGCTGCCTAATCTTATTTACTAGACTAAGATCATAGTGGTCACGATGGTAGAAAGGAACTGCCTAACAAAGTGCCCATGAAACTTGTCAATAATTTTCTGTTAATAATGGTCAGTGATCCATCATTGACAGAAAATTGATTCAATATTCCCAATATATACAAACAATATTCATTTGTTGTATGTTAATCATGCTCTTTACTACTCTGCTCCATAACATGTACTTTAATAATGGAAATACTTAACATTGTATAATAGCCAGTATCATTGGCATGCTGAGAATAGAATAGAATAGGTCTTTATTTGCTTACAATGTAGGTACATAAAAATAAGTTGTTAAATTATAAGTAGGATCCAGGTACATTTTACCTTAATATAGCATGCAAATGTAATACGAAGTAGAGGATAATAAAGATATTACAAAAAATTGTCATTTAAGAAATCCTGCACAGAATAATAACATTTATAAACAAGTAATTCTGTGAAACGTTTTTTAAATTGTTGCAACCGATAGGGATTTTGCCTACTAAAGCTAAGAGAGAGATGAATGAGCAGATTGCTCAATGTTGTAATAACTATTTGTAGACTGCTTCCATTTGTGGTTTATTCTTATGAAAGGATTTGAAAACAATCCCTTTAAATATAATACGGTTCCACTCTCCAATTCATACCTAATAATGTTTGTTAATTTGATGTATTTGATCATAAAACTTAAACATCTCAATTGTTTTTCAGGGCATTGCAAAAATTATACAGAGAGATTTTTTTCCCGATTTGGAAAAACTAAAAGCACAGAATGAATTTTTGGAGGCAACAGAGAACAAAGATTATGCCCGACTCAGAGAACTGACCAGAAAGTACAGCGGACAGAGACCACCAACAGAGCCTTGTGAGTTATACACCAAGTAGATTAATTAGATGAGTAATGTAGTTTTTGGAAAATATTATTAAATTCTAATTAAAATTATTTTATAAATAATCTTCATGACCTATGGGATTTGTAAATAACCCAGGGCTTAGTTAAATCGTCAGTTAGTAAAAAAAATGCAGGAAGAAAGCCATTTCCTGAAAAGACGTAATAGCAAATATGGAATAGCTGTTAAACAATTTGATTTCATTTATATTTGCATGCACATTCCAATTAATGCTAGTGTATGATTTCAAAGATTGAAAAACATGTTAATTTTCACTTTTCAGATAACTCCCCAGCAACCTTTGACACTCCTCACCTGGACAGACCATTCTCTCCGGCAGCACCCACAATAAGAAGTAACCATCCCAACTCCGACACTGAATCTATCATATCAGACAGATTTAAAGATGTCACAGACAATCTCTCTTTAGGTATGGTTTTATGCCTTATTTAGAAACGATCTAAGACACCTGTACAGAAATACTTAGGAACTACTCTTAAATACTTACATAAATGATGCATTTTTAACATCCTGTTTCGAAACAATTTTTTTTTGTTCTTTAATTTTGTAGCTATGCCAAGTTGATAATGTTATATGGGTCAAAATCACCAAGGTGGGAAATTTTATTCTCCAACAAATAAATGACTAAAGTCGTAATTTTATTAAACAAATGACCATAAAGAAACATTAAAATCTATTGGTAGACTTGAAAAGTAAACTAAATTCGTTATTATTTTGAAATATATCACAAGTCATTTCGAGAGCCTAATGTTTAAAAGCAAAATTCTAATATTTAAAAGTATTCTAGTATTTAAAAATATATTCAAATCTATCAATAATAAACAGTTTCCATTATTTATCAACAGCATTTTTATCAAATAACAAGATTATTGAAGTATTATTTAAGAAAACCTTAAATTTATAATAAAAGTGCGCTAAAATGCATATTATTATTATTTCAGTGAACGCAGTTCTAATGCCAAAAATATATAAAAGTGAATCTAGCCATAAGATGCTATGCTAGGCTCCGTAGTAGGATGAAATGTCATTATAACCGGATGTTAGAGCTTTTTCCGCCAAATAAATCATAATTTGGTAGTTTGTGTACCTTTCAATCCATTTTTTACACAGCATACCTCAATATTTCACCATTCCGGGAATGAATTTGTTACCTTAAAAATACTAGAAATACCCTAGTACAATATTAACAAAATATCCTCAAATATTTTACTTGCACAGTGTCAGACCGCGTGTAAAACGGCCACCACAAATAAAAAGCGTGCATTACTTGAAATTTTCATTGCGTGAACGGTCATTTTGGGAACGTTCCCGAACATGATAACACGTAGTAGAAGACGTATCGTCATGTCCGCGAACGTTATTTTTTATGATTTTTTTACTTCAAAACGGTTTTGTTTGTTTTATTTATATTTATTTTTTATTCAATATTATTTATTATATAAGTACAGACGCCATTGTATAAAGCAAATAAAAATATGTGCTATTTTTGCTTTTCATTTCAACTTTTCAATAACGTTCCCGTAATGACCGAAGGCTCTGTTCAAAAGTAAATTTGAAAAATGAATTCTATGCTCTGCCTACTAAATTTTTGTTTAAACACAAGTTAAGTGAAAATTATAAAATATTTGTCATATTTCGTACTTTACAGATTCATACCTATCTACTCACACAAGTGAAGACAACGCGAGCTATGACCGGGTTATCGCACTAGAAAACAAGAAGCGTGCCGCGAAGCTGGCAACACAGCTACAATCAGAAGTGATGTCAGCGGCCATCGCGGACGCGGCGCTCGCATTGCCCTCTATCGAACAACAAGCGGACCAGACTGAGAGGCCTCATGAGGTAACAGCTTAGAGAATATAACACTCGAGAAGTTTTACAAACACCTTTGTAAAAGTAGAAGAACAGAATGTTCTAGAAAGAACGTTCTTAAAAACTTCTTTCAAAATCGATTCTAACGCACTTTGTCAATCGTTTTCAAGGCGTGCGGACCTCCGTGAAAATGCCTGGCTGTGCTGTTAGATCCCTAAAAAGCTTTCAAATACGTCAAACTTACATATAGACAGACTAATCTTCCATATGTAAATATTATTTTTATAATGTTTAGTAATGCTTTAACTATTTTAATCATAAGCTGTTTTATTTGATGGATTCAGTCAAAAAACGATCAAAAATCAAATTAAAAAAAAACAAAAATCGATGGTACGGGCATCTCTTTCCGGGCGAGCAGCTTTTGTTTTTTTATGTAGTAGCTGCCGCTTCCCCCGCCAAAAGAGGCAGACTGTTTGTTCAGAATATGCGCTTAAATGCATTCTCCAGTGCTATATACTCTTAGGGTAACAATCAACAAAGTGTTCACAATACTTAGTTTCTAATTTATGTTATTCCGAAAAAATGTTTTTAGTGCCTACACATAATAATATAGTATTTTATTATATTATTATATATAATAGTTTATTTACGTCTGTTACAACTTCAATATTTTCTGAAGGCTAGTCAATCTGAAATCAACTTAATTTCAACTGGGGTAAAGTTAAAATTTGTTTAAGGGAAAATAACATCAAAGTCAAATCATTTGTTTCCAATACGCACATAAAAGGCATTTCTGAACGTCAAAATTTACAAAAAATAATAGAATTGATTCTAGATGATTCCAAAAAAAAAGGTAGTTTCGTATGGAAAAGAATGGGCAAGAAACTCCACCGTTGCTCTTTTAAAATGTCTTACAATATTTTGTATACATTAATTATACGAAGACGATGCACCCAGCATAAAATTACTATACCACAAAAGGTAACGTCAATTCAGAACAAGGATTTAATGAGACTTTAATCCATATAACTATCCGGACATGTAATATGGAATTGCATAATATGTTATTAACCATAGAAATAAAAAAAAAACAGGAGAATTGGCAAGACGGCGTGCCTGTGTCCACGCGGAATGTTCAAACTGCTCATGTCACAGGCAAATGGCCGTCTCCGCGAACTAGTGCACTTTCGACCGTAATCGTGAAAAAATATAAGAATGCCCTGTTATTCAGTGGTTTCTTGTAACAACCGAAGCCAAAACAAAAACTTTGTCAATCATGGAATCACTTACCATTTTTAAGTACAAGTAAATCATAAAATACAACAAATCATAAAATATTTCTTGCTTTTACTACGTTATTTTTATTTTCAAATATCGTAACGACTGTACTATTTTTGGAGTAAATACATTGTTCCTTAACCACTACCTAAGTATGTCGCTTAGTGTCTGGACAAGCAATGTAAAAATCACAAAACGATACTTCATTCGTGCGGATTTGTCGCGTGGTACGGCCGCTGCATCTTGCGGCGAGTTAGTGATGTGCTTGTGCAGATCCACTAACGTATGCTATCGACAACAATGTCCATTGCCCAACGAATATATTGCTATTATAGTTTATTTTTCAATTGGCCAACCGTTTTAACCCGTTTGGAAGCGTTTAAACGATTCCACAATACCCACTGTTTCAATACGCTATGACAGCCTAAACTAACGTAACCGTTTTTTTTTTTTATATTGTTTAAATTTTTTGATTCACTTCATATTTTTTAGCTACATTTTGTTTATTTATAATAATAATATTTTCTCGTTTATTATTTATTTTATTAGGAATCTAGTACGTTGTGTAGTACGTTCTGATTTATGAATTGCGAGTGTGTTCGCGACTTCATATCTATTGCTTTTACTGAAATGCATGTGTAGTAGTGGCGCGTGGTAGGGGCAAACTGGAGACACCGGTTTCCAATACATATTCAAATATCTCCTTGTTTCTTATATCTATGTTATTAACTAACTATATCACGTGGATAAGGCACATGCCCCTCCGCCGACGAGGGAGCGACTAGCTATCGATATTTTTCGCTCAGAAAAACGTGCAATAGACGTATGTAGGTCCCGTGTCAGTAAAAGAGATATCTACATATATTAATAGTTGATCGCTGACTATTCGCTCTGTCGCAGCGACAGGAGCTATCAAAGGAAATACTCATTCAGCGACCCTCGCTTGGTACATACGCACATTAGCAAGTGTCTGGGCAGTAATTCTACTCGTTGCACTCGTTGATAGCCTAGCGACAAGACTATCCGAACTACACACTCGTTGCTCGACAACTTGTTTCTAGTTCTACAAGCTTTTCGCTAGTCGTTGGCGGTGGGACAGCTGCCTGAGGCGGTGTTACTTACAAAAGTTAAATACAAATTAAAGTTGGACACATGGCGCTACACGGCGAAGAACTACATAATGTACGTACCAGACGGGGCGGCGTCCCAGCAGGCGCCACCGAAGCCAGAGCTCGTGCATCACAACACGCGCCTCAAGACCGAGCCCTTCGACCACGTCAAGAACAAGGAAGCCATCAGCGCCATCGCTAGGAGTCAGGTAATATGCAAGTACTTTTTTAATGGTCCCATTTTTTTTCTGGTAGAGTTATATTGTTGTTGAGCAATGGCTCTTTCTTCAAAAGCTCCTTCCAGACATGGCCTTCCGTTGGTAGACTTGCATAATATATTAATAAATAAAATAAAAAGTTTTTAATTCAGACTTCGATATCCATAGAATATTAGTACAGTAAAACTTATGAAAGTAGTATTTGTACTTAGTTAAAATATAAACATTATAATTAATTAATTTCTAATGTGGGTATTAACCTAATGCTGGACGTAAGGTAACGTAACAGCCAGGATGCTGTTGGTGCGGGCGCCCCGCGCATCGCTTGCGGAGCACGGCGTGGTAGCAGTCAGCGTGTGCGTCCGCGAACATGCCCGACGCACTGCACCAGCGCGGTAGCCCCAACAACGCTCTGAGCGCATTGTTATATTGGACGCGCAGGGCGCTAAATGATCTTTGCATATAATGAGCGCACAAGCAGCACGTGTATAGTGATGAGCAATGCGCTCTGAACATTGTTATTTTCACTTGAGCATTACAACGTTTAAACCTGTGGCCTGTGACTCTCGGCTTCTTTAAGCGTCCTTTTACATCTCTCAGGATGCTACCGTAACCGGCAAGATAGGTGTAGACGGCGTGAGCATATCCAGCGACAAGCCGGGCGACGCGTACCCGTTGGTAGCCACGCCTTCTCCGCGCCCGGGCGAAGGGCCCGACCAGTCGCCACTTATGACCTGGGGAGAAATCGAAGGCACGCCCTTCCGCCTCGATGGAGGAGATACGCCCCTGCCAGCGTGAGTATCCCCTTAATAAAAATCTTAAATTGACTGACAGACAACACACAGCCTAGCGCTGAGTTTAGAAGCAAGAAATTTTTGCACAGGAGTTCCTTTTTAACCGCCGACGCAAAAAGAGGGGTGTTATAAGTTTGACCGCTATGTGTATGTGTGTCTGTCTGTGGCACCGTAGGGCTTAAACGGGTGAACCGATTGGAATGCGGTTTTTTTTATTTGAAAGCAGGTTTTCTAACGATAGTTCATAGACATGTTTTATCAAAATCGGTTCAGCCGTTTCAAGGTAATCAGCTCTTTTGTTAGCTGCGGTAAGGATCTTAGACGCATAATAGGTATTTACTTTACTCGCAAACATATGTGTGACCTAAAATTTGAAACACCCATGTACGCTATATAAATATGCAAGATTATGGAATTCTTGGTCCGGTGCTGCAGCCAGGATATCCAGCACTCCAGTACACTCTTGAAAACATAATAGCAGATATATCGTGTTTGGTTTCGTTTTGATCAGTATTTAATTCTACATACAATACAATGGTGGCAACTTGATGAGCTGATGTTGCAGTCAGGATATCCAGCACATTAGTACACTCTTGAAAAAATTATAGCAGATATGTCGTGTTTGGGGATTACGTAAACGCCAAAAGAAGCTATTTGATGTAGTGTCTAAAGATACCCTGAAAAACTCTCACAACTGTTAACTCATATACAAAACAAAACTAAATTAAGTTAAAAACAAAAAAAAAAAAAAAACCTCCAACGCAAAAAATTGAGTATTTAAAAAGTCAAAAATAATGCCTATCGTTGAGCCATCAAATTCGATTGAGTAACATCATATATTTTAATTAGGTATAGAAATTGATGGATGGCACGATAAGGTTTGCTCGTTGAAATGGCGCTATAATGTCGCGGCGGGGTACCGCTAACCTTAAAGCAATAAAAATAGCTAAAATAGGAGATTGTATACACATTACTCATAGCGCTCCCAGACTTAACAATTTAACACCCAACTAGATTTTCTACAAAAAAATTATCGTATCGAAGCAAGTTGGTTGGAAATGCTAGTAAATTAATAGAAATCAAATGAAGGGTCTGACTTACATAAGCGGCGGTGCCCCGCCGCGACATTATAGCGCCATTTCAACGAGCAAACCTTATCGTGCCATCCATCAATTTCTATACCTAATTAAAATATATGATGTTACTCAATCGAATTTGATGGCTCAACGATAGGCATTATTTTTGACTTGTTAAATGTACACTTTTCTTTTTGGCGTTGGGGGTTTTTTAAATTTTAAATTGAATTTTTATAACGAAAGTAAGCACCATAGGCTCTCCTTCGTTATCTAAAGCATATTCGTTAATAATGAGCTGTCATTTGTGTCGCGTAGGTTTAGAAGTTTTGTATTGAACATTTGGTTTTTTTTTCGCGATTTCGATGTTGGTCCCATGGAGAAAGTTATTCAGGTTGATGGTCTCTACCACACCCTTAAAAATTACCAAACCTTTCTGATACAATGATATACTGTATAAAAAAAACCTTTCATTAAGTACGTAAAACTAACTCAAAACCTGCTCCAACAAAGTAAATAAAATTTATATGGGGCCAATCGAAAAAGAATTCACTCGAGAAATCGGTGTATCTGCATGAAAAAAATATATGCTCGCCAAATGCATAACCTCCCTCCTTTTCTGAAGTCAGTTAAAAACGGTGATTGAGGGGCGCTTTTAGACGAGAACATTCACTATATAACTAAACGTATTAATTTCGTTTGGCCTACAGGGTGGGTGCGGGTGCGGCGTACCGCATGCTGGAGGGCGGGGTACGGGAACGTATCGCGCTGCAACTCGCCGAACAGGTGGCCAAGCGACGTAGACCCACCACGCCGAGGGTCGCGCCGCCCACACCAAGGTAACTAGCAACATTAAATCATTTATTTCATGTAGACCATTGAAAGGCACGTTTGAACGTCAAATTTTACTCTAGTATTGATTCTAGATGTATGCCACTTCCAAAAGGTTTCGTATGGAGAATAATGGGCAAGGAACTCCATCGTTACTCTTTTAAAATGTTTTATAATATTTTGTACATATTAATTATATTAGACACATTGGTTTTTCTTTTTGTCATTGGTATGTAAATACGACGTACTTGGAATTAAATTACTGTACTCCAATACGTACAAAGTAATAAAAAGTAACCAATGACATATTAATGAATTATGTTGATAGATACTTGATGATCACATATTGACAAATATTGGAACTGTGCACAATTTGTCCTAGAACTTTCAATTATATTCTGTCTTCTTTTTCAAATAACCTTTATTAGCAATCTTAAAACTAGTTTTTGTGTCTCTTAACCTGGGATTTTGTTTCCCTTTATTTGTTTATACGTCGACTTAAAAGAATTATCAAAATGGTTAAAATCAACTGTTGTTTCAAGGTATTCCTTTCTACCATACAAACAGTGTTTTCATAATGCAACTTTTATTATCTAAACTTTGCATTTAACACGTAACTTAATTGCTCCGCGTAAGGTTCTTTAATCGGGCATAGTTGCATTTTACGAGCGCGCGTCAATCATTGCAATTTGAACCTTATGTCAGTGACATAAGTTACCTACATGACGCGTAATTAATAAACGCATATTTTTCACAGTTTCAGATCGAACACCGAGCGCCTAGCCAGCATGTCGCCCGCAGCACGTAAGTTGGCAGCCAAACACTTACTATCTCCGCGCTTGAAGCTCACGCCCAACGACATGGGGATCCTGTCGCACGCGACGCCGCGCGCGCCGCCCTCGGGGTCGCTGGTGGCGCGCCGCGCCAGCCCGCGCGCGCCGCGCACCCCGCGCACCCCGCGCGGGAGCCGTGACGTCAGCGTCGCTGAAGACCTCACGGATAATCTACTGCAGATCAATGTCGCTAAGCGCACAAGGCTAAAAGCAAAGGATTTCTTCAAATAAAATAGTGTTGAGGTTTTAATGTGTTTTGTTTCTGAAATTTGATCTAAAAGAGCTCCGGTCGAGTTTAAAGTAGTCGGGCAGACGGCAAAAATTCATGAGGAAAACAGTAAAACGGTCGTAACCAAGCTAAATCCTAATGAAAACTTTAAATAAACCATTTTTTTTTTTTTTACATCATAGTCTTTACAAAATGTAGATTCATTGACTTTTAATCCAACAGTCGACCAGAACTGAGACTTGAACCCAGAACCCTTCGCCGTGCTAATCGCGCTATACAGGTTATGCGGTTCCTTATGTTATATTAATTCGCAACCAGTGGCGACACGGTAACGGTAAGTACCTACGTTGGCCCGGAACAGACCTGGTGAAGCGCGGCGCTGGTCTATTGTCACTACCAAACAAATATCGACCTTGCGGGAGTTGAAATGAAGTTGTAAATAAATAAACATCCATTAGCCCTTCCATTTTCGACTTGTATTTGAAGGAATTTAATATTGCTATTGTTTGGAACTGACAACTGCGCTTCGCCAAGTCTGCGGCTCTTTAAAGCAGCTATTACGACTTCAAATAGTACACAAATAAAACAAGGTATGATTCTCAATTAATATGCATTTTGTTTAAAAGCTATCTCAATAAAAATGTTAACATTTACAACCATTACAAAATCATAATCATAATTTAATATATTGTCATAATAAGTTTTATCTTTACATCTAAGATAAAAGATTTTTGTGCATTGATGTTTGTCTCATATCACCATAAAACTAGTGCATTGTACAATAATACATTGTGTTGATATAAATAGCATCACAGCATTGACTTCTGACGTCAATTTAACAATAAAAACTTAATATAATATGAACAATGTTTCAAATATAAAATGCATTACAAATTCCTCAGGTAAATTATATTTTACATATATCTACATTTGATTACTTACATATATTTTAAACCAATACGCATACAACAGTTAATATGTTAAAAGTAGTGCTTTCTATGCTTAGTTATGACAATAACTACATTGTATCTACAAAATAAATATTATGTATTATTAATCATGTCAGGTTCACTAGTAAAAGTTCATACAGGAAAGTACCGAATATAGTTCCTAATATGGAACAGTCATGCAATTCATAGCAACGTGATATTTTCATGAATTATTATTACCATAATATTATTTACATTACACAATGATCTACTTAAGTATAAGTCAATCTTATAAAAGTCTGTCTATATTATAACCCTGCACAATTAAATAAAACCCAATTAAACTTGGAATTGCGCTAATTGTATGCACATTGATTACGAAAATGCACTCAGCCGTCGTCAATAAATTAATAATGAATTCATTATTTAATAAAAATATCGCCTAGTTGCCGAATAATAATGGTTTTGCCAGCACTAGCAAGTCATAATGTCAAACGTTCTCATGAAACACTATGTCAATAGCTAGAGTCTAGAGGTAGTTATTTAATACATACTATTGTTTACATAGTAATCATCCAAGAATAATAAAACTTATCAGCTATGACCCAACACCGTTATTATATCGCATTATTTGTCTATAACAATCCTGGGAAACACATTTTCATATGTTCCAAGTAAGAAATTATAACGTTGAAACAATGAGGTGTTTATCCAATTATCGCGTCTTAAACGAACGACTGGTGATTGTATGCGCAGAACATAATTATCATATCGATAATCACTGTTTACTGAGTCGGAAGGTAGATAAAATTCACGTACTACCAAATTAAACTGAGCGCAGCCTTGTAAAAGGGTTCGGGCGGTTGCGGCTTGTTGTACTCTGCGTTAAGCTTAGGTTTAGAGTCGTCCGTCGGATCCTCCTCGAAGATGTTAACAAGAGACTCTTTGATGCCGAATCTGATGAAAGCCAAGTACGGGAAGTACCTCATGAGAAGTACACTGAACTTGAAGTTGAGGTTGAAATAAAGCCGTCCTAGGTAGGAGGAGTAGAGAGTCATGTAGAGGTTGTAGAGGAAGATCTTGTACTTAGCTTTGAAGTTGAGTTGTTTGTAGATGGGCGCGCTGTCCACGGTGTCGTAGTCTTTGTAGTAGAGGAGGCGAGGGGCGGTCTTGGGGAGGCCGTCGACGGCCGGTTTGGAAATGAGTTCTGTCGTTTCGACGCCTGTCGAACAAAATGAAACATGGTTCTTAAGTCTTTTTGACCAGCCAAAACCTTTTAAATTGCTTTAAAAACTAAAGCATTGCTAATGAGACACAATTGCTTATCTATTGATATGGCCCTCTAGCGGGCCACCACGGGCCTGACTCATTACGAAATCTCACCTGTATCAAGAGATTTTCCTTTCAAATGCTTCTTCAGCTTACTCTGCAACTGTAACCTGTCGTTCTCGCTGTAGATGTAGCCGGGCACGTCGGCCAGCACGCGGCACCAGTACAGGAAGCCGTCCGTCTCCACCGTGGGGTTGACGCACCACATGCCGTCCAGCATGACGCGCGCCATGTGCTCGAAGTGTTCTGGAACGTTCTCGAGGCAGGGCGTGTATACACGTTCTTGGATCAGCTGGCACACCTCGCGGGTTTCTTCGAATGTCTCGCGGCAGATGTTGTACCTGAAATTGTGTTGTATGTTGAACTGAGCTAAGATATTACTTGGACCCAGTGACGAGGCGAGTCCTAAATGGGCCCTGTACAAAATTTATTTGGGGGGTCTTCTTTACCCTTTTGTGGTGAAGGTATAAAGGAGTGTTGGTATGGAAAAGGCTACGCACATGACGAATCAAAAACACACCCGTATTAACAAAATAAGTACCTACTTATATTTAAAAGTGCATGTTAGCTATTACTTAATTTGGAGCAGCTTATCGCGACTTTTATCGGATCAATATCAGAGTTCTACAGTTTTAACTCACGCCTTCAGAGATTACAAGCGGTATGGTCAGGGATTCCTTACATTACATAAATTGTCGTAGACACTTCTCGTCTGCATCATCATCATCGCCAGCCTATAATGTTCCCACTGCTGGGACACAGACCTCCTCTCTTCGAGAGGGAGTGGGCTGTAATCCACCACGCGGGCCCCGGGCGGGTTGATAGATGTCACATGTCTTCGCATTTTTGGTTCTAGGACATGCCGGTTTCTTCACGATGTTTTCCTTCACAGTTTTGAGAGCAGTGGTAATGAAATTATTTACACAAAGCAAAGTGCCTGGCTGGGTTCGAACCCAGGACCTAAAACTTGTAAGTCGGAGCCGTTACCAATGGGCCAAAACTGCTCTCGTCTGCATACGTTGACATTTTTATCCGACTTCAAAAAAAGGAAGAGGTTCCCAATTCGACTGTATTTTTTTTTTATGTGAGTACCTGAGAACTTTTTTCTGGTTTTTTATTTGAAAGCTGGTGCTTCCCATATGAATTTGATCAAGATCTGGCCACTAGTTTTTGAGTTACCCGTGCCTATTTTTTCCACTTAGTACTTATATTGGTGATGTTTTAATAATTTCCTGTCACTGTTATTTACATATCAAGTAGTGGTATACGAATTTGTGTGCGGTAGGTACCACAACTAAAAAGTGAAAAATTACTTTAATTTCGGAAGTCGGTGGCAAATAACGAAAATACAAAACAAAGACCGAAATTAAAAGTTATTGTTTACTTTTTTGTTTTATTTTTGGAAGTAGTTTGTTATTTTTTGTAAAAAAGTTTTTTGAGCCGGATATTATTTTTCTTCCAATTTGGTAAAACCTCAGAAGGAAAATGATTTTACGAATCCAGTAAATACATAATTGGAAAACCTAACTAAACTGAATTCACTTCCTGAAACTGGAGGTTGTAACTCAGCCGTGTTGATTTCTTTATTTTATTTTATTATTCGTAGTGATCTGCACCCTAATTTCGTAACACACTTTAATCACAATCCGAGTCATTATGAAGGAAATGGTTCAGGAAACGCTAATCCATTGTGTCATATGTTCGAAAAAATTGTCTGCTCAACAACGTAAAACAACGCTATGAGTGTTGTTGAACTCTCAAAATGGAAGCCATTGCTACTGCAGGCTTAGCACGAGCACCGTTTTGTCGATTAAATAGTAGACAAAAATGACGTTCCGTATAGACAGTACGACGGCAGCAAAGTAGAAAGAGTCAGCTGCACTTTTTACGAAATTCACTCTTTTATAAAATTCGACTCAGAATTCTTGGTTAAAAACTGAGAATCAAATAACAAAAAAAATCCTATGACAAGTTTTTTTTTCTGTTTGATTCTCAATTTTTACTGATATTAAGTCACGTATATAAAGACAACTACAACAGTTTTTCTCAGTGTCGAAGTACCTTATTTTTTAACAAAAAAATATTACAGTAATATTGGCCTTAACCATTTCCTTGGATTACCAAGGAAATGGTTAAGGTGGTGGTGGTGGTGGTGGTTGGTATGGGTAGGGTATTAACCCTATTAACTAAATTATGTAAAATAGGAGAAGAAAGCTTTATTCTCCTATTAATTATCACAGTTTTGCGTTCAAAACGCACTCCTGTAAAATCATGATTTTGTACAAAGTTTTCTACTGTCTTTATCATGGCGATTACAAAATCTAATTGTCTTCACTACCTCAGACAACTGTCAGTTGTCAGTGTGATTTTAACAGTTTGGGATAGAAAACTTTCTTCTTTCTTTCTTTTAGACTATTTAGTCTACATAAAAAAGGATCTAGAGAAAGATCGTTAAAAAAGAAAGACAAAATTACAGACTGTAGTAGGATTTCTACGGTGCGATGTCAAAAATCAAGAAACGAAATGTCACTTTGTATAGAAAGAGCTGTGTCTATTCTTCGTAGAAATAGAAAATGTCGTGCTAAGCCTGCTGATAGTGTGTTACGCAATTACTCCGCTGATACGTCAAAAGTAAAAATGTTAAACTTGTTTTTACTAAAACTCGTTCGGCTCGGTCAGTTCTACTATAATTACATCACCTCTACTATTAGTAGAGGTGATATGATGTAGGTACATATAAAAATGCTGCTTAGCGTCTCGTGGTCGCTGAGCGTGGGGTCCTGGGTTCGGTGTCCTTCCCAGGCCGGGCAAAGTGTTACTGAGTTTTTCCATTAATAATTTCTCAGTAGCAACCCTATGTTTGGAAGTTGGCGGTGTTATACCCCGTGCCTCATGCGCACTTGTGCCGAGTTTCCTGCGCCTGATAGACCTCCGCGAGTGTCGGATTACCGCCCCATTGGACTGTGACAGTGAGGGAAGAAAGAGTGCCCCTGTGTCTACGCACACACTTTTACACTATAATATCTCCCGCGTCTAGTCTCCGCTCTGATTGGCCGCCATGGCCGTAATTCGATTTTATTTATTTTAGAAGTATGTATGTATGTATGTTAGTATATTCTCTTATTGTACCTATGTTTATATTTAAATTGGAAAATTATTTTAGATTTATGTATTTTATTTTCCCTTCTACTCTTACACACGTTGCCTTCATCTCTTTGATATACTCTCCTATCGCAGGTATGCTGGAAGAGATTTCTTTAGAAATAAGCATCACCTTTGTACCTATTTTTCTGTTCCTTTCTTCTTGTCTGTTTATATATGTGTGTACATAAATGGTTAAATAAATAAATAAATAAAAAAATAGATACTAGTAAATTAAATTTTAAGTAGGCATCCAAAGTATATCACAGGACATAGGCAATGTAGGCATAAAATTTCAAACAGAACTCAAACGAACCTGTCTTCAATCCCGATCATGTACCCGACGACTCTCCAGAAATAATTGTAGTCGTCCCAGTCGCCCGGCTGCAGCTGCCTGATGCCGAACTTGTCAGGCTTGAGCATCGAGAAGCCGACGAAGCCGAACTGAGTGAGGGCCAGGTCCCGTTGTGACACGATCCCGGTGCCTTTCAGCGTTGACGCAAGTCCTGCCCTCAGGTGACGACTGCGCACGGCGTATAATGACCTCCAAGATCTGTTATAATTACACATAAAACTTAAGTAAGCTGTTATTTATTGTAGGTATAAGAGATTTATAGAGCGGAGGGGTAAGTGAAACTAGCGGAATTCACGCCACAAAACACGCACTCAATCTTTGTGCTGACCTACAAAACCCGAGATGCAGACGCTAGCGAAACTCAATACCGATGCGAGGTACGAAAACCATGATAAGTCAAGGTAATATTAAAAATTTAAGACATGATCAAGCAGTAGGTTCACTATGGTTTATTTCATCGTTGACAACCAACCTTTCGCAGAACTAGTAGGTACCTATCCATTCAGGTCGCCAGGCGAAACGCGGTCAGCAAACCTTCGATAAGCGTGGTAGATAGCAAATAATTACCTAATGCTGTAGAATGCGGTAGGCTGATTGATTAAATTAATCTGCACCTATCAGCTGTGCCACCGCCACGAGGCATTTCAGTGCATCTTTAATCAAAATAACACTCCAGGGCTTACGTGAATATTTTGATTTAATGAATGATGAGCTAATAAAAAAACCCAGTTACCGGATTTCATTAACATAGGTGGGTAATGTTATTTCGTTATTTGAGGTAGTTAGGAAAATGGGCAGAAAGTCAGACTATCCTTAATGACGACGACGAAGATAATGAAGACGGAAATGTCTGTAAGACTAAGTAAATAGCTAAGTAGATACCTATATATCTTCTTTGCGTTATTACAGCCAAAAGCATACTTACATGCTTCCAGGCTTGAGTTCGTTCTCGAACCAGGCGATGACGTGCAGTAGTGTGGAGAGGTACCGCTTGTAGGCAGTGTAGACAGAGGTGGAGCGGCGAGACCCGACCAGCACGCGAAGGATGGACGGCACCGCGAATACGGCCACTAGCCCCATCAGCATCGACGACGTCAATGCAAAGCAGTTGTCCATGTAGAAGCTTCGACCCCTGGAGCATAGGAAATTTGTTCGCAAAGCTTCCTTAGATGGGAATTTGACGGTCGGTTTCCAGTTCATGATTTGATGTTTGATAACCTGGAAACGATGCAAGTCGAATAGTTCGGTCCGGCCTATCGTTATGTACCTACATGGCAGAGATCTAAGAAAACCTTGCGTGAGTAAATATTTAGGTATCTAAATACCTACATAGTTAACCGTCCCAAAAGGCTTGAAGAGTCCCTAATAACTTTGTTTTTAAGGACCTTTCAATAGATTAGATAGGTCAATGGTGACTAAAGAACTTCATTGGACCATTGATGAAATTTCTGTATCTTTCCACAAGTATTGGAGGGATGGTGAACAGTGTTCCTACCTAGTATCCCATGCCTATGTTAGTTAACCATAGCGTTGGAATCCTAATCGAAAAGCAAAACTTCTAACCGAACTTTTTGAAGTAGCAAACCAGCCAAAGTTCTGCAGGCAGACTTGACTAGTGGCCGGCCTCGAAAAGACGACTAGCGATAATTTGCAAGAATAATACAAAAAAAGATGCTAATAGCAAGGTTTTTGCAATGAGTTGAAAAACCTACCAGGAAACCAACTTAGGGGTCGAATCTAGTTCATCAATCATTTCGTGAGAGAAAGATGCAGAGCAGAGTCCGGACTGGCAGGTTGTGGAAAGTACTAGAACAATTTGAGCATACACTAGTCACGCCCCCACATTAGATATAATATCTATCGATGATACTATGTTTGTTATGATTTAGATTTTAGCCATTATTATATTCCCAAAGAAGCACTCAACAAGAACATATTCTTTATCGGTAGATACCTGAAAGAGCAATCATATTGAATAACTCGTATACCTACATTTATAACATTTACAATTTTCCTCATCATATTTCTTTTTAATAATTTCTTCTAGAACTAGAAGTGCTTTCCCATCCTTTCCGTCCTTCCATTTGTAACATCCGATTCAATAAACGTAATATGATCATAGAGCATGGTCCTACGACTAGCTTTACAAAAGATTAAGAAAAATTCCTTTTGTGTTATATTTGTCCCAAATTACCCGCACATTAATTAGCCACTTATAGATCTCTTCTATTGCTGACTCTACTCTTGCCCCGTAGCTGGAAAGAGTCTTTGATAGCCAAGTTAATTTTATGTTTATCTATGGCCAAGATGGCATTATTTCCTTACCTGTTATATTTCTTCTCGTCGAACCATTCAGGCAGTTCCATAACGAGTGAATCTGGATTTACTTTGTCAGAAGGCTGCTCTGTCGCCTCCTTTGTCAGGAGCGCGTCCACGAACGCTTCCGCTGTAACAAAACTCTTCATTAAACACCCATATAAAATATTCATGTTTTTGAACTACCTGTACAACTACTACCTGCCCACTACACTATCAAAACTAATTTGGGACTAGAGATGAATTCCGTTTTTTTTAGTAGGATATTCTCATTGGATTCTCTTGTACATTCGCGATGCTAAATAAAAAGCAAAAGTTTTTCTTACAAAGTATCTTATATATACAATACAAGGCATAATACCTGACGGCGGACAATCGATTTCTTACAAAGTATCTCATATATAAATATATATATATATATACAATACAAGGCATAATACCTGACGGCGGACAATCGATTTCTCCACATCTAAAAATAGGACAATGCCGTGAAGAGCGGCTATGCAAAATGCAAAACATCAGGAAACGCAAAACGATAAAATTTGTTAAAACTGACACCAGCAACGTGTCGAATGCTAATGTAAAATCAAAGAAAGGGGTCCCTCAGCGAGCTCCTTGCGGGTCAATTAAGTTTGGATGCTCCACATTCAGTCCATAACTGTAGATACCGGATAGTACATAAACTATATTACAGCATAATGAATATGATTTGGTTATCAATGAAATATGTAGGTATATCCCACCTGTACAACTTTTTTTTCAAAAACGCTGGTTAGAATGGTAACAATGGATTTGAACAATCATGATTGGTCGGCACTTATCAGTGAATTTGTAAACATTGCCAGGAACAATATGCATTTTGATATCTACTCTCAGAGCAAAGCCACAGAAGGCATCGATTTAACATGGAAGTTATTTTCGTACAGTTATTTATATTTTTATTAACGTCGCGTATTTGCAGTTCCGACTGGGTAAGAATACAACAATTATACCTACTTATTATATTATGATAAATATAATGTATTTAGCAGGGTAGGCATATTATATTTTTGTCCGTTTGTGGACTCAGGCCACAAGAAGATATTTTAAAGGTAAATTAGCTCGTTGTCACGATTGACAATAAAATGATCAAAGAACAATCCAAATGTTTTGGTCATCGAACGATATTTGAAATTAGTAATTAACTAATTTATCCGATGCCAGCTAGGCACCTTTATCAATAGTCTTCAAGAATTTTAAAGATTATGTATCAAGTTTCTCTATAAAAATATCTGATTATAATCTTTTCCAAATATTCTCACAGGTTTCAGAGTGGATGAGCCCAATTGAAGATCAGTTGTAAGTAATATTATCATTGTATAATATAAATGATGATAGTGGGAAATAGTTTAATATTAAAATTAAACACAATGCATTAAGACATTAAATATTATGCTAAAGTTACGCAAAATCAACTAATACCCAGCAATATCTCCGTTCTTAGGTTGTTATAAATATCATTCTGCTGAATCACCTTGAATCAGAGGTAGGACACAAACATACCGGGGATAAAAAAGGTTACGTAGGTGAATATCGGTTTAAAATTCTGAAACCATTCATTCATTTGATTTAACAGAAGAAAAACAAGCGTAGATAATAATAATTAATAAATACTTAACGTGAATTGACCGTTTACCAGAGGAGTAGCACAGCGAAGATTCGATGGAGATTCAATGATGGTTCAAATGAGTCAAGACGAAGAGGACAATAAAAAGACGACACCAGAGCCTCAAATCTCCAACCACTTATCAGCTGTAAATCTGAAGATCAAGTTGGACCAGACAATGCGTACTGCCAAGGTGTTAGCTGAAACATTGAAGGTTCAAATTCGCGACCTGGTCACGCGTGAGACCACGTTGAAGGAAGCCATCGCGAACGGCAGGTAACGTGGCACTATTCTTATACCATGTTTTGATTCGCAATTTTTCTGACCAGCTTGCATGACTAGGCCAATAACAGAGGGACTAAACCCGAACCAACAAAATAATTTCGTGGAAATAAGACAATATCCGCCACTAACGCATGTTACCGAACTGCGAATTCTATAATAATAGGTACATGCAAATCTAATAATGGTTAGCTTATTTTGGGAGTAAAAGGCCTAGACTGTTTACCTAATTTTGATGCAAAGTTAGTGCAATGTAATTTTTGTAGTACCGTTTTAATTAACTATAAATAAATAAATAGTTAAAGTTCAAATCAGCTAAAAATAAGTATCGACTGAACAAGACAAACCAGTAACTACTTAACATCATCCTGGAAATAGAGTCACTATATTATACCTTTTACAGTTGGTATTGCAACTTACGACGAAATTCATCATTTTATAAGGGCAATAAACGGCTTAAAAGTTCATTTTGAAATGCACCAAGACCCGAACGCACTACAAGTCCGTATATAATATGATGATAAAACATATCCATGAGTTAGTATGACATTTTTAATACTATGGTAAATGGATAGTAATAACCGTGAACTGCATGCATAATTGCATTTTTAACCGACTTCGTGTACGGTCACCAAAATAGATAAGTAACCAGGGTCGTCGGATATAGTTGAAGTTTAGTTCTTACTAAACTTCAACAACTATCCAAATATCCTTTATCGATGGATATTTGGAAATTTAATTTGATAAATGAACTATTTGTTTCCTATAAATTAAATTAAGTTTTATTCAAAAACGTCCATCGGTTTTTTACTAAACTTCAACTATATCCGACGACCATGGTTCCTTATCACTTTTGGTGATCGTACATAACTTTTCAGCTAATTTCTTCTTTTTTTTTTTGCTTTTTCCAAAATCCAAAGTAGTTTTTTAGCCTAACATTTAACAACTATATTTCTTGTTTGTTGTTTGTTTTTTATGTCTTTGTTGTCGATAGGTAAATGTACTTACAGTCTATTTAACTTCCACGCATTCTCCAGTATCGCCTGATCGATAATAAGGTGGGTTGACCTAGGCAGTGTTTCATACCCTATATTTACGTTTTGAACTCATACGTAATTACCTACTTTTATACATAAACTCTGCCACTTGAAATCCCTCATGTCGCCTATATAGCAAAGGATTTATATATGATTCCCATGACACAGAACATAGTGATTTCAACCATCTTCTTGAACTAATTTATTCACTAAACCAGTCTTTACTGCATAACAATTCCATGACTATCTCAAACATTATGAGAATGTCATCAACATAAACACAATTGTAAATTGCATTCTGATTATAACCAGCTGCAGAATTAAGAGGATAACTTTGAGTTTGAAGGTCAGTTAAGTAGTTTATTATGCATTTCGCGAAGTAACACAATGAACGGGTCCCAATGATATGTCACATTTATAACAAATTCCTACCGATCGATAATAATGAGAAGTCGAACTCGAATCGATACAGTAGTTCTACACTTAGAAGTTTTGCTATGAAATGTGGTGCTATTTAGTATAATACGAAAAAAAAGGAAATAGGATCATACGGGTAAACAAGTCATGATAAGGCTAATTGAAGCTATAATTTTGAATTTGTACTTGCGAGCGTGCGACAATTTTAATGTATCTTTGCAATACGTCCACAGGCTAGGAGTATCGACATTGACTGTATCTACGATGAGCCAGGTGCCTCGGTCGTACATCATCCGCGACGGTCGCTGGACCCTCTGCAATGGCATGATACAGTTCCCTGTCACCAGCCAGACATCTTCGACTAATCTCTTTAATGGACTGTTCTTGGAACCAAGATGCATAGGGAGAGAGGTAAATAATAGTCCGCTGAATTCCCTAAAACATAAGTCCTCCTAAAAATTTAAGGTCATGCTACCGTTACATCAAGAAGCCAGTTTATTGTCAGTACCTATAGAGACAGTTCGTTTGTACTGGCGATGCAGCTGCTGGCCGTCATGCCTAATTTAATTTAATTTTATTTTAACCAGTTCAATGATTACTCAGATCCGTCATTAATGAGAGCCTTATCGTCCATGTGATGCAGATGCACCGTGCATCGCGTGGATTTAAGGGGTATAAAAAACGTTTTTACAAAAAAAAACCGTCTTCCATAAAAAACACTACAAAGAGAAACATAATTTTAATTTCGGAAGTCGGTGTCTTTGAATCTATATTTTAGTTTTTTGCCACCGACTTCCGAAATTAAAGTGATTTTTGTCATTGAACTGTTTTTTTTTGGTAGTCGGTTGTTTTTATTATAAATAAATATGTTTTTATTTTTCACTTTTTAGTGGGTCAGACAATAATTTATCTAAGTTACAATACCCTAATGTCCCCTCATCACCTTTAACAAAATATTTCTTTTCCCGATGCAGGGAAAAGACGAGTTTATTGTTGAGAAGTTCTCTTGGTAAAAACCAGAAGACCTGGAGCTGCTGGTGAAGCCACCATCGGCTCCATTTCACAATATGCATTGTGACAAGCATAAATTGCTTAGCAACCAACGAAAGAGCATTGCTAGAGATGACGCGATAACGCAACTTAAATTCAGTCTCAAATTGACGCATCAGTATGACTAGTAGGTAGTGGTTGACCTATATAAAACTTCAATCTTAATTAGGTATTTTTTTTGTACGAACTGAATATTTTGGCATATTGAACCCTATGAAGTAATCCCAACAAAAGGTAACTGCTGTAAATTGTTGAGGAATTCCCTCGACTGTCTATGGTCTCCATCTTCAGACCCCTAATGACAGTCACAACCCATAGAGGTGTAAAGTTCTCGTCAATACAAAATAATCAAGCCCAAACAAACACAAGGTAACTGCTGTAAATCGTTGAGGAGTTCCCTCGACTGTCTTTCGGCTCCAGATAGACTCCAGACCTTCATTAAATTGTAGTGCTTTAAGATACTTAATGAAAAAATTAACAAACGCACTAGTCGCCCCTACGGTTTTCGAAGGTTCCCCTCGATTTCTCTGGGATACCATCATCCGGTCCTGGTTTTGTTATCATGAGATATCCCAAGGGTGGTCCACCCTTGGGATATCTCCTTTCCAAAAAATAAAGAATCTTTAAGATCGGTTCATAAACGACGAAGTTCCGCGTACAGACATAAAAAAAAGGTCAAATTGAGAAACCTCCTCCTTTTTGAAGTCGGTTAAAAAAATCTGTATTTGTTTATGCATTACCTCATAAATAAAGAGGCTACTAGTATTTAAAATGGGTTGAACTCGTCGTTTGAACTAACACGTCGCAGTGCCATGAACTAACGCTAAATCTATGTTTGCACTATTATTAGCTTGTGTATTATCATCTAAATAACTGACAGTCGCCGCGGACACAGTTAATGCTAAGAGCCTTATTATGTTATATAACCAATCATTTTGTGGTTAGGCGAACTATGTATCATTAAAATACACTGTACAAGCCGGTGTCTATTACCTTGAAACTCGAGACAAATAAAAACAAAAGTTCAGCTGACAATGAGCACTAGTTGAAATGCAGTCTTGAACTTGAACTTGAACTCTTGATGTCAATCTCCAGACTTAGGTATCTGAGGCATTTTCAGTAGGTAACCTAAGTAAATAAATATAAAATATCGATGCGTCGAATACTTTTGACTTTTAAGAAGCACGCTAATGCAAACATGCAAGATTCAGGTCCAGAAACCTAAACCGATTTACAATGATAAATTTATTCGGTCGAGGATAGCAAATTTAAGAGTTTCATGCGACAAATCAACGTGTGATGCGTGGAAAAATACACTGAAAAAACTTTGCTGCTCAGAATTATGGAATACATAGAAAATTGTAGTGGTCGTGTGAAATCATTTCAATCTGGGGATTGGCCCGATAACCAATAGTGTTGAAGGTAGTTGTGGCCGCGACTCTCACTCACATTCTGAATTTAACTTTGTAAAACAGAGTGAAGTCTGCTAGACAAACGTGCGGGGCGGCTAAGCTCGGCCGCATAAATGCTGTTAGAAACATAACACAGTTACGAGGGGTATTCAATGTATTCTCTGTATCGGCATGAAAAAAACGTAAATTCAATTATAATTATTTCTATTTTGCAATGTAATCCCCTATTACCTCATTTATTATATCCCGAAATTACCTTTTCAATACCCTGTAAAAATAACTTTCCTCTTTCTCTGAAAAATGCACATTTATTTCCGCCTCGAGCTCTTCATCGTTGGAAAATCGTTACCCACGAAGGTCTTTTTTCAAATTAGGGAGCAAACAATAATTACTTGGGGCTAAGTCCGGGCTATAAGGTGGGTGGTTAATTTCTTCGAAACCACAACCTCGCACAGCAGCCTTGGAAACACGCGCCGTGTGGACCGGGGCGTTATTGTGAAGAAGCAACACACCGGTGCAGCGGTGGTCTGTTTACCCCATCTTTTTACTTTAATTGCTTCTCGTAAATTTCGTAAAGTGGATGCGAAAGATGATGCGTTTATGGTTTCACCTTCGTTCCGAATCTTGGTAAACAGCCTCCATCTCTTCGTGAATAGTTTTTTGACTTTTTCCTTGTTTGGTAAGGAATATATTAACAGCGCGGTGGCTCTATTTTCTTCAACATTGTCTTGTTAGCCATTCCAGTTGTCGTTCACTAAGGATAACTAGCAAACTAATGATCACAACTATATGAAATTTTACCTTTATACCCTTAGATAATGTCATTAATTAATTATTCAAATTATCCACAACATTAGTAAATCACCCTCACACCGAGAATACATTGAACGCCCCTCGTAACAGGTGTAGAAAGCGCGCGTTTGGTCTATTTTAGCTACTTCCACAGCATTATGTCATATGGCATTTTACTGTGGGGTCGGGCTGCTGACATTGAATCCATTTTTATTTTGCAAAAGAGAGCTGTCAGAGCCGTTTACAATCTACGTCGTCGCGTCGGCTCGAAGCTCTTTGGGATCTATATAAAAATATTTATATTATGACGGTACCTTACCAATTCATTTATGAAAATATTATGTATGTTAGAAAAAATCGTCCACTTTTAAACAAAATAAGTGATAGACATAATTCTAATACTAGAAATAAAGATAAAATTATGTAACGTACTTAGACTTTTATGGGGTACTGTGTAATACCTAACCTACCTACCTGTGTAATGCGTAATAACTTGTAATATATTGCAATTAAATGAAAGAAAATTGAATAGACATATTAAAAGTACACTTTGTAAACAAGCTTATTACAAATTAGAAGATTATATCCTAGATAAGAATGCTTGGAAACATGCTGGTCCTGCTTCATAGAACAATCTAGAATCTAGACAAAATCAAACTGGTGGCTAATTTAATTGTATATTTTTTATGATATTTATTTTACATTCTGTAATTACTTTAACTCACACACTAAATTATTATTTGTGTTATTTGTTAAATATTTTATATAAAAAGTACCTACTAAATCATGTACGTACTTCTTAACCCCCGACGCAAAAAGAGGGGTTTATAAGTTTGGCCGCTATGTGTGTATGTCTGTCTGTGGCACCGTAGCTCTTAAACGGATGAACCGATTTGGAAGCGTTTTTTTTATTTGAAAGCAAGTTTTCTAGCGGTGGGTCTACATGTTTTATCAAAATCGGTTCAACCGTTTCAAGGTCATCAGCTCTTTTATGTGTCGGGGGTTTTTTAATTTTACCAATCTATATATATCTATATATATAAAAATGAATCCCTATTTCTCTTGGTCACGCCATCACGCGTGAACGGCTGGACCGATATCACTATTTTTTTTTGTTGTGTTCGTTATTGTCAGGAGAAGGATCTTATGAAATAAAAAGAATAAGGAAGTTGATAGGAACGTTACAAAATTTAAGAAAACTTAACGCCAATATTAATTTTACATAACTGTCAGCGATTGAAAGAATGCACGCTGCAAATATCGTTTAACACAAATGGATCGTTTGATAAATGAGTCGCTAGTTTTAGTCAATAGTCAAAACTAAAACCAAACGACATATTATGACATCCATAGTTAAGACAGGACAACGTCTGTCGGGTCAGCTAGTTACATATAAATGTTTGTTGTAGTTTTGTAACTTGAACTAAGCCAGCTATTAAGCAACAGAAAAATAAAATGCCACTGTGGCTCGTATGGTTTACGGTTTTCCGTTACCAGTCCCAGTTAAAAAAACACCGTAGAAGATTGTATACCGCAAAGCATTGCCATGCATTATACATTGATTGCAATTTGCAACGGGTTTGTTGTGTTTGTCTATTGACCTGTAATTATTCAATAAAATCATAGAGGTGTTAAGGATAGGTAGGTACCTGTGTTTTTTTCGCAAAGATGCTCATACCATTTCTGAAACATTGCGTACTAAGAAGATATAATTCAAGATAAGGATTTGTGCAAATATTATTATGATTGATATATATATTATGATATATATATATTATTATGATAGTTATAGTAAGGTCAATTACCCGTTGCGTTAATTTTGCAATACGACATTACATTAGGTACACTAGCAGATGTATTTTCACACTCTATGCATTTTGTATAGACACAATATGCCAGCCAATAAAGACTTTTTTTTTTTTTATTGGTGATTCTGCCGCTGTTCTAATTTCTTAACAAATAACAGGTAGTGACCGTCCAAGACCCGTGTGTGTTCAACTCTGTCATCAAGTATGACGTGGTTCCGTCAGCTCGGGCGCCAGAATATACTGAAGACGAGTACCTCTGCCTAAAGCCAACCTTCAACACCACTCTGGAGCGCTACATGAGCGTCACGAAGCAAATCATCAACGATACGTGCAAGGATGGTGAGTTAAGTTGATATTTAAGGACCAAGCTTATTTTCAGAATAGGACAGCACTTAATTTTTATCATAAACCTGTAAAACTAATATTGCTGGCTCACAGTAGGGGTTAATTTTATAGAAGCATACAAATATATTTTTTGCGAACTTAAAGCGTTCGACAATTATTCGTATTTGCAGGTTTGACTTCAATTTGAATAACAGACGTGCTTCATCCAATCGTTTTTATGAGCTGTGCATCTTAACACATAGGTGGACTAACAACGTTAAACCGATTTTATATGTTTGAATGATAATTTGATATAACGATGATAAAATTAAGTATTAGTATTAGTATTTATTTAGTATTATTACTTAGAGTACAATTCAGAACGTGCCGGCAGACCGCGGATGGCAGACCGCAGACTGCAGCAGCGGGCGTTGCGGTTAATAATAAACACAGGCGACAGTGCCGTTGCAAATTTGACTCCGAACACGACGTCACATCTACGGAGGCAGCGGCACTTCTCTCCAGTTTTGGGAACTCATTTGGAAAATACTTTTTGGTCGCTTTTTCCTGACAGCACTAGTGGTATGCCATCTGCAGTCACCCCTCGACCGCAGCAGCAGGCGGTCGTCAGTAAGAGTCTGACACGCCCTGCCGCTCCGCCCAGAGCGGGAGAGGTCATTTGATGATTTCCCACACAAAAAAAAAAGCACGCGGCACAGTCGCCATCTACGGAAGCGTTTTCATAGAAATACCCAGTAGTGTCGCCGCGAGTGCAGTCAGGTATTCATTGCGGTTGGACGTCACTGCCGCTGCCGTCTATGGTCTGCGGTCGCCTTCCGAATAATAATTGTACCTTAATCCAACTCGTTCAAAATAATATTTCACATAACATAAATCAAGATAAAAACCTGTTCGCTCAAAAGTACTTAATCCTACATTTGGACTATGGTCAAGGCCAGGTAACAAATTATTAGAAAAAATAACTTTGCAAAGATAATAGCGTGATTACGTGAATTTAATTAGCCACCCATTGAATAACTAAACAGGCAGATAGATGTTGCTGGGAAGTTTGTAGTGCGGTGCCACTTCTTCCCAGCTTAAGCACTAGGGATTGGCGAAAGATGGTCGTTATAGAAGCTGTATTTTGTAAAAATCTTGACCGTCAAACAGTGATCATTAAATGATAAATGATAAATGATTTTATTTCTGTAAGTAGGTTTGTACAAACACTTTTACACGTCAATCATATTTTTAAACTAGATGAGGTCGGCATTTATCATTTACAGCAATATTTGAAGGTCCCTTTCTAATTTATTTAACAAAGTAACGGTCTTATAATTCCGCACCGACTTCTTGTCTCGACTGCCGTCTCTGAAAACCTATCTAATTTGATCTATCACTAAATCTCGAGGACCTAATTATACTTGCAGGTTCTTGTTTTTGAAACAATCAAAACATTTGGTAGAACCTTTTCAGCAGATGCTCTCAGAGGTTCAGAACAAGGTTTTGCTGAATGTGGCGGTTTTGAGTTATTTTTAATATCTTTTATGCTTACTTACGTTAGTTTTTGTTGTTGATAAGTCGTAATTTTTAAAGCATTCCACCAAGGTACAAACAAGAAACTAGTAGACTAACCAGATTCTATTTTTAAAAGAAGGCTTTTAAGGCTTAAGAGCAGTGGTAGCCTAGAGGTAACGGCAGCGACTCACGAGTGGTAGGTCGTAAGTTCGAACCCAGACAGGCGCTCGCTTTACTTTGTGTAATTTATTTAATTATCACTACTCTCAAAACGGTGAAGGAAAACATCGTGACATAACCGGCATGTCATAGAACTAAAAATTCGAAGACATGTAACATGTACCAACCCGCACTGGGCCCGCGTGGTGGATTATGGTCCACTCCCTCTCACCGAGAGGAGGCCTGTATCCCAGCAGTGGGAACATTATAGGCTAATTATGCTGCTTATGCTAAACTCTTTACACACCGTTCCGAGTTAGGGCTTTCCGGGCTCTAAGATAGGTATCCTGGCTCTTTGCCGGCCTTATCGGGACCCTCAACTTCACTATCAGAATGTTTATAAATCTCTATTTTTTTTCAGGTCTCGTCAGGAGCCTCGCTGATAATAACCTAGAATGCGGTTTGAGAATATTGTCTGAATACAGTTTCTATCCTCATAAAAGTTCTGCGGCCGCTACTTTGCCACTTGAATACTGCATTGAGAAAGATGGTGCTTGTAAACTTATAGTAGCCTGGCACGTATCTAACGCGACCATAGAGAACTTCGAGTTTTTAAAAAATGAACACAATTTCAAGAAGTATTTTATAAAAAGTGAGCCGTATAGCGAAATGTAATTTAACTGTAACATTATTATGAATAATTGATGGTAACTATAGCTGAGGAATAAATGTAAAATCCGTATTAAAAAATACGCTTTGAACAAGTATTATTGTGTGGTGGATTAAGTAGATTTGCTTCTGAACATTCGTTCATTGGACGAAGTGACTTTGTAATGTCTTCTTTTGGCAGGTAGGTACTTGATAAGTACATCTGTGGAGCTCTTTAACACCGCTGTTCAAAATAATTCGTTCCATTCATATCAAGTTTTCATAACTTTATATGAATGGAACGTGTTATACTGAAATGATCGTTCTACAGATCTGATCTCTACCACCAATGGTAGGTACCATTTTTTATGTTAGGTAGGTTAACACTTGGATATTCATAGGCTGTCGGATGCTAAAGGAATTCGGGCTAAGGAAAGGAGCGAGTGTAAGGGCTTCTACATACGGCGTTTCTTTTTCGTTTTTTACGCGCTGCGGTCACGCGTATAGCCCCGCTACAAACTCAACTAGCGCTGCTTTTGCAAGGCAGAAAACACGCAATCGAAGCACAGATGACGCGCGTTTAAAAAAACGCCGTATTAGGCCCTTAATAAACGATGTCGTGTATACACACTCGTCTCCAGTCAGATCGTTGTTTCAGGCACCCGAAAGTCAAATTCGGATATCCGTTGACGCTGTAGCTTTCAGAGGTGCAAATCGACCTGCTCGGTCAGTTATCATCATCACTATGAGCCCGAATTCTATTCAAATCCTAATTCTTCAAGGCCCTATGCTCTGAGGGTCTAAATAACTCGTCGGAAATCCGGATTCGGTAAGATAATATCTAAATGCTAAACAAAGTGTAGGTCGGTACTAAATTGCCATTTCCTTTGTGTGTGATTTTAACTTGCAATTAAATTACGGATTGTAAACAGTGATTTTGATTTGATTGGTGATTTGGTGGTAAGACATACCTAGAAACTTAAGTGGTGTTAAGTAACGTGATTACTTAAGCCCGTTTTCACTAACACTACTCTTAACAGTAGGTAATTCCTAATAGGTTCTCCTCGCTAATACTATAGTAGGTACGAGAGTTGAAAATCCAACAGTGCGACTTTTTTAAACATTACTTTTGGTGTCGCGTAGTGCCAGTAAAAACAGGCATTATTTATTTTACGGTAAGTACAACACCGATTATTCAGGTAATGTTTACATTATTTAAATAATTGGTGCAGTTCGTTTTAACGAACTAAGTTATGTCTAAGAACTGTACCTACCTACAACTGTATTTCAAACACAAATATTTAGATAAATATCACTACAGGCAGACACACGACAGCTTAAAAGTGATTTGATTGAATGGACCAAACAGAAGCAACGGGAAATACCCTTTAAATCGCGCGCTCGCAAACTCGTCTCAATCTATATAATATATATGTATATCAACACTGATCATTTATTCACTGGTGATGATCTGTGGCCTCTGTGGGCTTTGTAGCGATGGCGATCGACCTACGATGAGTATGGGAATATGAGATCAGACATGAAGCGCAAATTGTATACTGAGATTACTTCAATTTTTAATCCATCTGTGCTAAGATTTTTTTAAATCGAAAAGCAAAAGTAGGTAGGTGTTAAAGATAAGTAGTTATGTTAGAAAAAAACAATTAATAAACTATATTGATTTGTTTAAATAAACCGAATAATCCGAATGCCTTCATTCAACATTAAGTATTCCTAGGTAGCACAATCTTATAGTACCATAAAAATACTTCTTTCATCTATTTAAGTAGAGTACTAAAATTGGGAGTATGCATTCCTCAACAATAGGTTCCTAGTTTCCTACGTATTAAACTTAGATAAAAGATTATTAAGTTTTATAAAGTAGGTATCATTATTTGCGTTCAAATCTCTCAGTATTTACCTACGTAACAATAAAGCATTTAAGTGGGTTGACCTGGTTATTCTAATGAATAGCATCATAACTTCATAAGCATTCCCTTGGTATTTACAATCACCTGTTCCACAGAAAACGTTTCTGTCGTTTGGTAAGTACATACACAAAACTTGCCAACGGAAGTTTGTATGGAGAAATGTGAAAAAATCTAATTTCATTTAAATAACGGAGACGCTTCCTACATAGTGATAATAAATACATAACGGTCCTAGTAACACGCTCTATCCACTCCACGGTCGGGTTTATTATTTATAATAAAAAATAGCAACTCACCGCTTGAACCCATTTTCTATTTCTTAGTCGCTTTTAAATGTATTTCTTTCATATAAATCGCTTTTTAGTTTAGTCGTACTTCCTTTCGTATTATTTATTTGTGCTGTACCCGATGCGCGACGCGTACACTCGTCATCGGTTCCACTCCACTGACAACAGACTGTGGAAGTGTGGACAGATTCAAGGAACTTAAACTCACGACAGACTGCTACATACCATAGACTACTATATATTGTACTCACTGACATATTGGACTGCTGAAATATATGTTCTGTGCTGCTGACTGAGCCCATTGAAATAGGAAAAACAACTGAGCCACACTCAGATTAATTATTGTTCTGAGGAGCCACAGCAGCTGCAAAAACGTCTATGTTTTCATTGTCACTTTCCTTGAAATGTTTATGACACAATCTCGCCCCGCTTTTAGGCTCAAACTTTACTCGCCATAAAGCTTGTGTCACAATTTTTTAAGTTTCTCATCTCGAGGAAACTTCTGGCCTCCAGTTTCTTTACAATTTGGTACACAACATCTAGGCATTTCCTCAATAATTGTCTCTAATTATGAATTCACTACTAATTCCATACAAAAACTGTTTTGTTATTGGTATGTGCGCTACTAGCGCCACTTTGACAGTTGTCGGCCCCATTGCCCTCAAATGACATGATTTCATGAAATAGTCATTCAATAAGGTAATATGAACTTGTATTGATGATTTTTATGATTATGATTGTATAAATAAATATTTGAAACGGCCGCGAATCATATTTAGATCAACATACAACCTGACGTTCCCAACCTGATTTTGACGTTCAAAAGTGCCTTTTATGTGCCTATTTGAAATAAATGATTTGACTTTGACCTGGTAATTGCTAAAAACGTAAGAAAATTTGAATTTCACGGTCTACCTTGGTGCATCCCCCATAAATAGAGTAGACTACCCACCATAGATAAATGATTAGTCTGGCTGCGCTCGACTAGATACCGCCGGAGTACTTGTCAATTGCGGCAAAAAAATACTACGCCGAAATCGGCGTACCCGAGCCAGTCACACTGCAAGCTGTGTGTGACGTGTATGTGCCAAATGTTTTATTAAATATTGGGCGTAATCCGAAGTAAAATGCCAGTTTGGGTAGTGAAACTGTATAAAAATAATACTACAAGAAATAAGAAGGACACTGGGATCACATACCATCAATAAGTATCGTATAATTTCAAAATTTCAACATAAAATAACATGAACCCTAAACGCCATTCAGTGTTGCCGCGTATACAAGAATCAAGTTCCCCGTGGATGAGATTTTTATAATGTGAATTTATTGTTTTTGTATTTTATTATATAACCTATTTAATTTATCTAACCTAGTTATTATATACTTAACCTAGTTCTATAAATTAATTAATGTTTATTTTTGTAATCTATACACATAAGGTGTAAAAATGTTTGCTGACACTATTTCAAGTGATGATTCTATCCATGAAACTGAACAACTTTCCCCAAGGAACATGGACCAAAAAATTAAAAAAAAACATCTTGCCATAAAAAATGCGCAATCAGCTGATTGACTTACTACGGGAAAATCAACTTTATTTTTCGTATTTCGACTCATGTTCCTGAAATGTAAACTTAACTACATCAAAAATATTTGCGAAAAAAATATTCGAGGGGATGAAGGATACGTGAGAGAACACATTAGAATCATTTTTTTTTTTAATAGTTTTTAATCTTCTAATCATTGATATACATACCTACCTTCCATTTTTTTAAAGACGAAACCTACACCTCACGTATACACAAATATATTTATACATTCGCTTTTAATTTATTGTTAATTTTTAAGTATTTTCAGAGCTACATTTATAACTTAACTAATAGACCACAGCATAAAATATTTTTCCCATTAACTCGGGTAACAGTTGAGCAAGCTGGTAACACAATCTTCACGCACACTAGTTGTCAATGTCAACTGACAAAATGTCAAGTGGCGATGTCTTACACACACTAAAATAATGAGTTGCCGCATTCACAGAGCTATTGTTTTTGGATAGCGCGGAATCTAGTCGAGCGCAGCGAGACTAATCATTTATGTAAGCTACCCACCATGGACCAAATAGTAAATCTGATTGACAGACATGAATGAAGGCAAATCATGGACAAATCAGTCTAATTTGTTGACGCTGTAGACAAAGTGTCGACCACTTGGACTACCATTTCATTTACGAATGCTCATAATTAAGATTCTCAGTAAAACATTGTAACTGTGGCTGAATACTGTCGTCTTCGTGCTTCCTCCTAGAACCTTCCTCAGTCCTATTACTCATAATGTATCATTTTGCTAAATGTTCAGTCTTCTGTCAGACCCAAGAGTTTTGGATACTCTGTACTCATAAGCTGAGATCAGACCAAAGATAATTATTTGTCCTAAGTTGACAGACCCTACAGGGTTGTCAAACCAAAATACGGAACCTTAAAAGAACTATTAGTACACTTTACTAAGTTAGTACAAAAAAAAAACTTTGCGCAGTGACGCCGAGTGCACATCTGCGACATAGCTCTGCTGATAGTTAGCACGTGTTGCAGGTACAGCATCCGATAGTATGTTCTACAATACCGATTTTATTGTCAGTGACTACTATATATTATTTACTAATTCCACTATTGTCACACCCCCCCGACCCTTGCTCGACGAAGTGCCAGCCCGCGCCGTAGCTGAGCCTGTAGCTTTAAATTCCCCGTTTAATAATAATTTTATAAATTCGATCCAGCCTGTCCCACCTTGCTGCCCTCCCCTCAGTGACGCCCTAAGCCGAGGTTCGTACCCCACAGGGGGTGCCCTTAGCGTGCGGTGACCTAGTAATTTAAGAAATTCGCCCCTGGCTGGAGGCTTTGAGTTAGCTTATGGCACCGACAGGACAGTCCGGTTAAGTAGCCACGACCTCTAAGGGTCACAACTACGGGTTACCATGTTAGGAAAAAAAAAAACGATTGTCACAAATTTTATCACGAACTCTGCATAAACTTCTATTGACAGTTTGTCAGTGAATAACAGAAACTGTCAAATGTCAAAAGATATCAGCGCGCAATGATTTTTAACAGTTGCATTTCCTGATTATTAATTTAAATCACAATACAAAATGAAATGCCACATACCAGGAGCCAATGTTAAAGGCAAGTATTAAAGTTAATTGAAAGAAAAACAAACTTGTTTGTAATGTTATAAAAATCCTTCGAACGAAAAAATAAACTCAATAATCTTTTTAGTTTTAGCTAGAACTGTTCATGCTCTTGCAAGATTTGGGGATGAACTTTACTTAGAATCCCTTCCAGATTGTATACTACTAAGAACTTTAAATGCAGCTGAATCTGCGTATGCTATGGTCAAGTTTAATAAAAATTTCTTCTCATACTTCAACTATAACTTTTACTCAACCGAGGATAATGAGGGATTAAAGTGTAAAATATCCATGAAATCGGCCCTCAACACGTTTAAGTCGCCTACACATATGGACAAACAAGTTGAAAACCTAGAAATCAAACTGGATCCAGAATCCTGCAAGTTGATATTCCAGTTGAAATGCAGACATGGCATTGTCAAAACACACTTTGTATCAATATTAGATTGTAAAGCAATGCAGGCAGTGTACACAAAGGATTCTGTACCAAACAGGTAAGCTGATCTTCACAACTGTGTATATACTTAGTCTTTAAAACTTTGTATGTGTAATGTCAATGTAGCTACACTCAATTATAATAATCTGAAGCCTGTTGTGACAAATTTAAAATCCTTTCAGGATAACATCCCCACAGAGAATATTAACAGATGCCCTCAACAACTTCCAAAGTTCAGATGATCAAGTAACATTAGAAGCTACCTCACTCTCTCTCATACTGCGTAACTATATTGACTGTAGTATAGATCTCACCAAAATTATCAGAACACAAATAAGTTTAAAGCCAGCAGAGTTTGATAGTTACCTCATAGGGTCAGAAACAACTATTACATTCTCACTAAAAGAATTCAGAGCACTGCTGACATTTTCTGAAGCTCTTAATTTGCCTCTACAACTACATTTTGAGACTACTGGAAGACCTGCTGTTTTTATTGTACATAACGGCACCACATTTGAAGCACACTTTGTGTTAGCAACAACTAAACCCGATAATGCATCACAAACAACAACACAGAACACTAATGTTGAAAGAAACAAGCGAAAAGACAGCAGCACTCAAGGATCTGCCAAGAAGAAGCCTCATTTAGATATGGACATTTCAAAATGCTTAGATGAAGACTCTCATCTATTTAACTTTGTGGATATACCTGGAGACAATGTAATTAACTTAAGTAACAAATTAAATGGTAGTATAAGCAAAGATAGTGCAAATGGCAAAGATAGAAGGATAGATTTAATGGACTGTGATAATATACCGGCTTCACCTGCAGCCAGAACAATGATTAAGTCTGTGTTTAAAAGGTGCTTTGAAAGTACTTTCGACCCAAGAAGCATACAAGGTGCAGTTCTAGCAGAAAACTCTGATAGTGACTGAAATGTAGATCTGTGCTGCAAAATATTGTAAATTTTGAACATAACATCTCACTCACACCTGAATTTCTTAAGGGGCAGGCAGACATGTACAGAACAATATTGAAGTTGTGTATTTTGTTAAGAATAACAATTGTTAATTAAAAAGTTACCATGGCATGTTACTTCTACTTTTTCAATGCTTTCCTCATCTAACCTCTCATGCTGTGTAAGGGCTTGGGCTTAGGTATTGGTAATTACAAATAAAATCACATTATCACTGCATTATGATTTTATAGCAAAAAATATACATACACAGGGAAAAGTATTATACACACGTCACAAATCAATGTTCGATGATATAGAATGAATATGAGGGGGTTTTCATTTATCATCATAACTATTATAATTTTCACATCCAAAATGGTAACAAAGCTTTTCTTCTAATTGTACAAAAACATAATTGACAATATTGAGAACTAATGTACAAGACTAAAAAGGTATCAAACAATTCATAAATAATGCCTATCTTCTTCCCGCCATGTATAAACGTTGAGCAAAAATATTTTTGAAGTATTGGGCATGGGACACCGCAACTAGTTTGCTAAGCGACAATTTAACATCTGCAATTTATCAACCTGTGCTTTATTCATATGTGCATAGAGGGCAAGGTACAATCGATACAATGATAGGTTTACAAAAGTTATATTTATTCAGTAAAAATTATAATTAAGTATTATATTTACTACTAAAATTACCACTAGAATAAAATTGTAATTCTGAAGCAACATTATAAAAGCTACCAATGTGTATGCATCGCGTCGAGTCGGTAACTAACAATTATTATTATCATGCAAAGTACAAGTTTGGTAGCTCATTTTACTTTTTTTAATAATTTTGCCAGGTTCTTAGTATTGCATGTTTAAATTTTATTTATACAATAGAGAATTGTGATACATAATAAATAATTATTGTTTAAATTACTTCAGATTTGGTTTCTACTATACAGAGATCAAACTTGTAATCATATAGGAAGTAAAAACAACAAAATGCAGATTTGTTTTTCTATAAAAAAATTACCATACATATTTCATTATTATAACAATAGCTAGCTAACATGTCTTAAAAAAGATGAAAAAGACCTTGGATTCTATTTTAATTTATTATTTATAAAATACGGCAGCAATACCATTTAATTACAATAAGTATTTATTTTAAATCAATTTCAATATTGTCTCTGGCCCGGGTGGGGGGGCCCGCACTATGAGTCACGCCGGGGCCTGCTCTCAACAACGTCCTAACTGCATCACCAAACACTCACTATCCAACTAAATTAATGAAAAAGGGCACTGTTACTTAGGAACAATCCTCTTGGCTCTTTCTCACACACTGTGCTACTTTCCTTTTAAACTCCGAATATGATTCTCTCCATTCTTTCTGTAAAAAGAAACAGAATGAGCACTCGTCTATTATTGGCGTACGCGGGTCGTGTTTGAGTAAATACGGGTTGGTGCGTGCAGCGACCTAGCGTGAAAAACTATTCAATATATTGTGGTTTTGGTATAGTTGTGTCACATGGCCCTTTTCCAATGATAATATTTTCTGATCTAAATCCCCTCACTCTCCTAAAAACAATCTTCTTGACTTTTCCTAACACATCTCGCGACTTTCTTTTTGAAATCCGAATATCGCTCTCTCCATTCTTTCTGTGAATGCAAACAATAGTTAAATGAGCATGGTAATAATTACAGATGCAGATCAAACACAAGCACGTTGTGAGTCTCCTGTGGAAAAAAACTAAATTTATTATTAATATCAAACAAAATTAACTATGTAAATGCAAGATTTACACAACTACAAAACCTAGTAGAAGAAAACTTGCAGTCATCTAACTTAATTTGCCATTTTATACTCTGTTCTGACAGGCCCTGCTTTTTTCAGCAGTCATTTAAATAGCACAATCAACTAACAAACCAGGTGATTCAGTTGAATGGGCAATTTGGTTAGATGGCTGCCTAATCATATACACAGTAGCCCATAGGTTGTCAATTTGTTTTTTTTTTTAAGATGTGTTTTTGCTCCAGGACATATTGCAAAAAAAGAATACTTAGAAGTATGAAATATAGCAGCTATGCAAAAATCTACTTATTTCTTTAAATATGGATGTGCAGAATACTTTGATTGGTTTATGGAACATCACTTTTTTAAACTTGCCTACCATTGGGCCACCCTGCACACAATCATCAGAATGCTTGCTGCTGTTAATGGTTTCGTTCCACTAAGGGGTAGCTGTGCTGCAGGTTACAGCTTTACATTACCAACTTGGAAGGACTTTCAAGACATTAAACTTAGATGTCTTGCATTTCCTATTTTTTTTTAGCTACTTTACCAGTCAACCATAACTAACATTTCCAGTACTAAAAAAACTCCTCTAAAACAAAGTGGTTCATCAAAATTAGCAATCTTAACATTCATAGTTTCTATCCAAAAAATTACATAATATTTCATTGTCTAAACATGAAACATGAACTACTGTAGACACTCAGGGTGCAGCTGGCAACAAGATGTGCCATGGAGCAACAAGTGAGAAACATTGCCCACTCATCGCCCAGAACTATTTCACATACCTAATTCTTAGGTCACTGCATACACACAACTATACCAATGTGCAGTAGTTCTGTTGCATTGCTAGCAGCTGAAGCATCAAAATTTGTGGTTGCAAGTTGTATATTTTCATCTATTGCACATGGTTTACTTGAATGTATGCAGTCTTGATTAGTAAGTTAAAAAAAGTACACATACATGCACATTTAACTTTTGCTACAGTAATAAACATAAATAAAGTGACATCACTTCACTCACCGCAGCATCAACATTAGCAGGGCTCTCATCATTTGGGTCTGCCAGCATGGAAATAACACTTATGAGAATGGTCTCCACCGTGTGCACTGGCAACCACCTTTCAGATGCCTTCTCATAGCCCCACTTGTCATCTCCAGGTTCATGCAATATTGATATGCAAACATCACCATTTTTTTCAACTGAAAATATATATATTTACTTTAATCAAGCTATGTAGCAGCTAGCATTTAATAAAAAAATATCTGATTGAAGGTGGTAGCAGCCTATGAGAATTTTATATCAAAGATTATTCAATCATTGATTAAAAAAAAAATCTTCCCTATGCTCATAGGAAATATATTTTACACCAGTGTTAGTGATTGACTGCTCGATTGACAATGGTTAGCATAATGTTACTGCTAACTAAATAATTAGGGCCATCACAATGCATTATGCTGGCACCACATTAAAACTGCCTCATGACATTTTTTTTATTTGCAATTGCTTGAAGCGTTAAAAAAAAAAAAGAAAGACTAACATAGGTCTTTGATGAAATAAACAAAATGTTAAAAGTTATTTTGAGAAACACTATAGACATGAGGGGATAGATAAATAGACACGGCTCAGACATGAAAAACCGTAATTTTTAAGTAAAACTTTATACTAAGATGAGAAGAAACATGGTGCTACCATTTATAGGTATTCAGAAAAAACTGAACTTGTACAATTTCATTTCTTCCTATCAATGGTTCACTAAATATTTGCAACAAAGATTACTCACTATTTGGATGCCATATTTCAGTAACAAATTTCATCCGTGGCGGCCTCAGAGGATATTCCTTGGGAAAATGTAAATGTGCCTTGAAGAACCCACCCTCACTGAAAATGGGAGTTACACACTTCATTGCAGCAAAATTATTATTCATTGAGTCACACTACCATGGCTATTGTATTATCAAATAGTAAATATGTCTTTTACAAACAAACTTGTATAGATATAACATCTACTTTGTAGTGTATCATGACTTGGAAGTTAACTGCCTAAAGAACATTTATATCTAAATTAAGAATGCTTAGTCATGGATTGAACGTACCTGTGACTCTAAATTAATTTTGTTACTGATAAAACACCATGCTTATGAGGTTAACAATTATTTTCTGTGATCCAGTGAACATATTGATGTTTGCTACTTACTATAATGTGTCTGGAGGACCGATGATGAGGACTTCCCATCTGTATATGTCATTGTCATCTATCAACCCAGCAGAAAAACCTTCCACTGGATTTTTGTTCAGTTCTGAAAACAACGAGTAGAAAATCCTACATTTTCATAGAGACACTTATTATTCTTTACACATTTACACATTATAACCGAAGGAAACGCGAAACCCTGCCAACTGTGAACCGTAAATATACTTGTAAATAGTTATTTTACTCCTTTGACTTTGGCACGAACACCTGTCATCGCTGCGAATATTGATTTTAATATAATGAGTCCATTTTTCGTCAGAACCATAAAAATTACCACACGTGCAGCACAAAGGAAGTTCCAAACTTACAGTATCATCCGAATCACAAAGATACTCAAAATTCGACCCGCTGAGGTCAATGATTGCTCGAATAACTAGTCTGACGGCCCAAGCATGAGACATCAGCACAAATTATTATTAAATACGAATAATACACTTACCAGCTAGCTGCTTTTTTAATAAAAGCGAAGACTGTGGCTCTGACATTAATTACAATTGCGAAATTTACCCTGACGACACGAAACAAATGATTTTTCCACAAAAGATGGCTGGCTGAGTTTAGAGCAGGTTGTGAAACATATGAGTTACTGCTTGTTTCCGGTGAGTGTTACCACTACATAGAAATAAAAATAAATAAACAATAAATTCGGACAATTTATTATTTAGAATCGTTTTACTTACAATATTTAATGTAAAACGATGCCGTCACTTTCAAAATAATGTTTTTTAAGTTAGTAATAAATAATAAAAGATTCACACAGAACATAATTTAAAGATTTCGAAGAAAAATACTGCTATTTTTTTTTAGTACATATGCAATTTTAGGTTTGTGCATTACTTATGTTATGTCAGTATCGATACTTGTTTAGCAGCTAGTAATTTAATAATATGATTGTTTGTTATGTTGATTTTAATACAAATCTCTGAAGATAAAGTAAGAATCGAACTTTGCAAAAATGGTAACATTTACCGGAAACATTGCGCGCCATCTATTGGATTAATAAAATAATATCAACTATAACATTCCGCTTTATTTAAAAATATCTACCGCCTTCGGGCTAGTCATTCAGAGTTATTTATATATCACACTGTAGGGTTCAATTTGAATCACATTTAGGATCACCACCATGCCCTCCACTACTCAAGTGCGAGATGTTGAAGTAGACCGGTTGCCCATGTCTCCCGAATGCCTTTTATAATAGCTCTTACTGCTGATGCTGAGCAGTCCTCCTCCGCCCCATGTCTTCCAGCAATTTTGGTCCCGTTCAGATGTGGAACATTGTTTGTTGGTTTTGTCCAGTTCTTCCAGCTATCTTCTTATTAGTTATGAATGTTATAATATAATTTATTTTAATTCATAGAGGCGCGGTCAGTACAATATTTAATATTTACATTCCGAAATCAGCATCGATTTATGTCGCTGACTGTACCTAAAATGGCTTTACCAGTATTTTTTTCTTTGGGGTAGACAAACGTGAAGCTGTTTCTTTTTAAAATTCATTATCCCTCTACGAGTGAATAGATTCAAGTGTGTCCGTCGCGCCCAGGGTAAACATCCAGTATTAGCCTAGACTGATAAATATGATCAAATCAGCTAGGATGATAGTGGCATACCATGGCATGTGAATAGATATTTCAGGATGCATATTGCACCAGTAACTTTATTGATTGTAAAAATGAAATAAAAAAATCTTGTCTGTAATTTATTATAAAATTCAAACTTAACTAGCTCTCGTAAAATTATTCACTTTCACTAATCTTTTTCGTTTTTTTTTGTTGTGGTTCAACATTCCCGTTCACCTGCTCCATTTTTCTTTTCTTTTTGTTCTTCTTTGTTTTTTTTTTATTGTTGTTCTGTTGGTTCTGATTTTCCTGAACTTGTGTACTCGTATTTGTTTTCACTGCAGGTTTACATGAGCCTACAATATCTAGTAAGCTCTTAAAATCTAGCTTAGTTTCAATATGGCAACTTTCATGAAACTGTTGCATTGTATTTATCAACTTTTTAAGTGTAACAAAGAAGTTATTTTTGACTGTGGATTCTGTATCACTTGTGAGTGATTCTGTTAAAGTACTTTCAAAGGTGGCCTCTAAGCTGGCTAAAGCTTTGAGAGCCATCTCAGAAGTAGGTTTGTTTCTTTTCAAAGAACGATAAAAACCTGCAATTAATTCCAATCCTTCGTTACGGCGGAATTGCCGAACATTATCATTAAAAACATTTCCTATTATTACCGGCACAAGTTTGTAACTGCCAATCCATTCTGTCTGCAAGACACTGTGGAAGAAAATTATCGGGAGCATACAGTTACGGTTCTGAAAGTAACTTTGCAATGATTCCTTGAAAATTTCAGTTATGGGTGAGACAGCCTTGCTCTTTTTCGGCGATTTGGGTGTCTTTGTTTCAATCTTTAGTGAGCAATTTATTATGAATGTTGCAAAAAATGTAATGACGTCACCAAGAGCTTGGAACAAGAAGTGGCTCCTGGCGCCTTTGTCTATCGTTGCTTTTAGGTGGTCGCATAGGATATCCATATCAATATCATCTACAGAAGAAAACTTTCTAACTTTAGCAAGAGTTTTAATTGATTTTCTGACTCTGTTCTCCAATTCATTAAATTGACCATCTTGGATACAGAATTCCAGACATCTTGTCAGAGGTGCGATCATGCCGAGACATATATCCATTGATGGATCCTTTTCCAAGTAAATGTCTATCAGATCAAGTACCTTGATTCTGAAGTCTGACAAAGCCTTTTTATCTTTGCGATCTTTCTTGTTCTTTTTTCCTTTGCCTTGATGGAACTGCTTAAAGGCCTCTGCTAGAGCATCATCAAGTTTTTTGCCTTCCTCTTCATCTATCATATCGGCATCAACACTCTCAGTGTCGGACTCTAGAGCTGCCGCGCCTAACGCTTTCTGGACTGCTAATCTCAACTGCTCAGGCGTTCTCATTTCCTCATCGTCGCCATCCTCGTCGTCTTCTTCACCTTCACTGTCACTCTCTTCCTCTTCTTCGCTTTCCCCATCACTTTCCTTGGCATTTTCTTTAGTTTCATTTTCGTCACCTTCGTTTTCTGAGTCAGAGTCCTCATTTGTAAGTGGATTTGATTCATTTTCAGGATCTAACACCGATACTATTTGCCCCACTGATGATGGGGTCAAGTATTCCCATAGTAATCTAAATACGCATTGTACTACAGATCTGAGGACACTGGACTCAGCTGATAAAATGGACAACAAAACTTCAACTAACACCTCAATCCATTCTGGTTCAATTGAAATATCTCCTTCTTTTACTGTTTTGGATTTCTTTTTCTTTCCTTTTCTGTAATGTTCGTAACAACTTTTAAGTTCCTTAATTGAACTTCTCGCAATTTTAACGTGAACAGGTTCAGAGAAAAGAAACAGTCCAAGTTGGTAGAGCAGAACAAGGAACACTTTATCAACTTTTGATTTAGTGTCATTCTTTTCTATATTCTGACAGACTTCCATGAGCATTTCCCAGCAATCCACATTCTCTTTTGGGAATTGTTTCTCTATTTTTTGTCTTACTTGTTCTTTTTGTAAAATGCTACAAATAAAACTGCTCAGAGATGATAGAACTGTGACTAGATTGTCGACGTTCGAGAAGCGAGATGTGAAGCAACGGTAGAAGCACGACTTTATAGCTCCTGGAAACAAGAAAAATAAGGTTTAATCAGTAACACAATTAATTTGTGTGCCGACATATTGTTAACGAAGCAAATGGACATTTACCTGATAACTCACTGCTGACGGCCACTGTCTCATCACCTCCAACTTTAAAGAAGCCAAAGCACATGAGTAGCTTCATGTACGTCAGCTTCAATTCTGTATCATCTTTCACAGATTCATGGCTCACCAAATATGAAATAAGTTCAGCTGCCTTCACTCTCTCGTTATTGTACCAATTCCTCTCAACATCTTCTTTTATAAATTTCTTAGAAGTATTCAAAAGTACTCCCTTAAATAATTTAGCCATTTTTTTCACTCCATCTTTAGTTAAATCAGAAATTATTGATCTCACAATAGTATTGCCTGTAATTTCAGTGAAATTCATTTCACCTGGATTTAACAAAAGTTTTTTTAATATCTCTACTCTTACAGTGTCATCAACTTTGTCCGATTTCAATGCTTTAGCTAAAGCATTGAGCAGTTCTCTCTGTTTTTTTATCATAATTTTGTTATCATCTTCATCATCTCTCTTGCTTCTGATCTTGCTTGCTGTTTGGAGTCCTTTGAACCAGTCCATGAACAGTTTAAAGAAATTTCTGCTGATCAAGTCTGGTATAATATCAACATTTTCGTTGATGTTGTTAAGAACAGTGGTAAGAATGTTGAGTGCTACTAATTCTCTGTTTCTGTTATGCTTTACAAGTTGGCTATCAATGCCCGATGTCCAAAATAGTTTTAAATGAGGTGAGTTAGCAATATTTGTAGAAATTTCCTTGTAGATGGGATGACCAATTGAGTTGAAATCGATTCCAGTCTGCAATAAAATAAAAATTGTTGCATTCTTTTATCTGATCCATTGATCACATCATTAAAAAAGCATGTACTCATAATATGGTTTAGTTAGATCATAGAAATTTGTTTAGGCATGGGGTTCTAATAAAAACACATTTTTATCTCTTACCATTACTTTCTCAGAAATTGTATGAATGTTGTCTTCACAGAGTATTTCAGTAACTCCTATCAACTTCCTGAGCTTAACTTTGGCTGGGAACTTAGAATTGACCATCATCAGGAAGTAGAGGGAATCCAGTGAGTGCTCTTTAATATCTTTCTTGAAGTCTTGTTTTATAAGTGGCCATATAAGTGTAGCAAATTGCTCTGCATCTACCTAAAATTAAAATAGATTAGTATTTTCAAAGCTTTGTTGTTGTGTCTTACCATAACTTATCATTTGATCATAGGCTAGACTGTTAAAAAGAATTAATGAGCCTTAGCAAAAATAATGGTTTGAATTTCACTTACACTATTGATAAAATCAAGCAATATGAGGTATGCTACAGTGCTCAGATAAGACTTCTTCTTGCCAGCTGTTGTCAGCAGTTGAATGACTTGCGCCTGCTCCTCACTACTACATTTGAGGAAAAGTCTCGAACGGAAAACTGCGCTACAGACTAAAATCTGACCAAGAGCCACATCACCAACTTCCTGAAAATATATAACAATTTTAATGCATTTTACTGACACTGCTATTACATAAACCCTATAAAGCGAAACTCAAGAGAACAAGCGTTTATTACATTAAAGAGAGTTTTGGTTATGTCGAGTGAATAAAGAGAAACAACTTCATACATGTTCTAGTCAATTAACAATAACAAAATTTTGTCAGAGCCTTTTCAAAACAGGTAACTTATATATTAATGCTGATAAAATATATTTACGCATGTCATATGAACATATTTTTATGTATTAGGGAATGGCTGTTGCGCTATAGTGTATCAATGTTTGGTTTTTTAGGGAAACAAACCAAATTGAACTAATTTCTACCTTAGACAAACTTTTACATTATATCAAAATGCATTATAAAGAGTTAACACTGTATCTAGTAATACTTACACTTTTAGAAGAGCCATTGCTATGAAGCTCTTTCTTGATGAGTTCCAACACTTGTGGAATAGTGACTTTTTCAAAGTTGGACAGCAATGCCACCAGAGTTGCAAAGTATCCAGTCCTCATGTCAGGCAGATTGGCGCCTAAACTCCTTACGAGCCTCTTGAGGACGTACTGTAGATCTTTTTCATTCTAAATAGTAAAACAGCATGTATTAGTAACAGTTTCCGATGTCTCAATTGTGTATACATTGCAAAATATGTAGCTAGTGACAGTAATATGAACATGAAAAACAATTGTCTGATCGGATAGGGCAGAATACGTCAGGTTGAAGCCGTTAAAGTCAACTTTTCCACCCCGTCACTTCATTCATAGAATTTAGAAAACTAACATAGCTTAAAACTAACCTCACTGCCGTGTAACTGTGATATGATTTTACTCCCTCCAAGAAGTTTAGCATCATCTTTCGCGGCTTTAAGAAGATCAAATGCATCTAAAACGGAAGCAGACACTTTACTCTCCGTCTGAGTTTTATTAGAGTCTGATTCTTCCTTCATTTTGATACAATTAATTAGTATATTAGCAACAATTAAATCCACATGGAACGCACATTTTACGACACTCGTGAGGTGCGATTTGCTTTGTCAAATGTCAATGTCATAATCCCCTTTAGGGGTATATATGTTCTGTGGTCATAATCACCAATGTGACAAGCTTTTTTTTAAAAAAAAAAAGAAAAGAAAATTATGGCGTGGTTGCTAAGACCTTTTAGCCAAGTCTTTAGTCAATTTGACACGCTTTTTGAGACAACATAATAGAGAGGAGACTGTCGAGCGATGTTTTAAAGTTTTTACTCACGACTATGTAGTCGACTAAATAATTAATAAAATACTGTAAAAAAAAATGTCACCAAGTACACTTGTACTACATTACATTTTACATTACATTACATACATTTTTTTTTACAGTATTTTTTTTTAAATTTAATTGAAATAAATGCTTTGAGTTTGAGTATGTACTTACATACTCAAACTCAAAGCATTTATTTCAATTAAACCATTTACAGGCACTTTGAACTGTCAAAGAGTCGGTCAGTTAGTCAGAAAGCTGAAGCTAGTTGCCCATTCCAAAACGTAGATCTCTATGGAGAAGAACAGGGAAGAAACTTCAAGGACGCTCTTTCTAAATCAAGATATTACAAAATCCCTGGTACATTATTATTGTTGCTTCTGTATGTATGAAAAGTAAGCACGACCAGTCTCAACTCACGGCGCCCGTTCACGAACATGACGCGTGGATCAGCACTATCCAGCTCAACCATTTTGTAGGGAACCGAATGATCCAACACACGCGCCACCAACAGTGAGACATTTAAGTGAGCATGACATAATCTCAACCGCCATGCTTTCAAGTCAACATACTTACTAATGATATAATAAACGAATCCATGGTTACTCACATTTACAAAATTGAAAAAATGCTTCTAAATTATACAAAACTATAGTTTGCAATGTATTTGAGCAATGAATTAAATTTACTACCAAAAAGAAAAGACAATCATTAAAATATCTATTGAAGTATTTAATATTAAAATATGTTTCCACCGATGTGCCTAATAATAATATTCCTGATGTTCCTGCTCCGTCCTTATTAGTTCTCACTCAGATAGGTAGAAAATCATATGACAAAACTGACAGCTCGCCTTTTGTTATTCATGTCCAAAAAAAACTATTTCTGATGGAACGAAATTGCACCCAATCACATTTGGCAAGTTCTTAAAGCCTTCCAAAACATAATAAATGGTAGCGTTCCAATTTCCTGGACGCAATTTCTTTTATTACCAACAATAGTCTTGAAACATATAAATAGAAAGCTTTTATACCTACTTTTAACGTTACTAGAATGGGTTTAGTGCGTGGTGTTTCTGCGGAATGGTCTCAGGAGGAAGTTATTCATAATTGAACAGTACCTAATTGGTTGCGGTCCAATTTTAAAAGTCAGACGCCTCAATTTTAAAACCATTGTTGATGGTACAACTCTTTGGAAACCATCCCAATCCATAGTTGTTACCTTTGATGGGCAGGTTCTACCAAAAAGGATTAGATAGATTATATATTTTCTGTAGATTTATATATTTTCCCTACTGTACAGTGCTTCAGTTGCTGTCGTTTTGATCACACTAAAATACACATAACACAACTAAAATTCAATTAACATTCACATTTGATGTTTCTTCATACCGTCCCATAGTTCTGTCTTCAATTGTGATGAAACTAGCGGAACACATAATTAAAAATCGCTTAGAATGGTATGTTGAAAGTAAGGGTCTTTTGGCAGAATAACAATATGGTTTTAGAAAAGGTAAAAGTACAACTGACTGTTTAAGTATTTGCACGTCCGATATTCGGTTATCCTTCTCTAACAACCATTCCACCGTTACAGTTTTCCTTGATATTAATGCAGCTTATGATAATGTTGTATTATCAGTTTTACAAAATAAATTAATAGCCTTACAAGTCCCATTGAATTTGTCCAATTTCATTATTAATATCCTGAGTGAACGCTCTGTTAACATGTTAATAGGAGATCATGAGGTATCTCGTCTTGTGTGGAGAGGTCTCCCACAGGGTTCTGTGCTGAGTCCCCTCATATACAATATTTATACTTTTGATTTGTACTCCTCCTTAACTAACCATGTTAAGGTTCTTCAATATGCCGACAATTTATTATTGTATTCTTCAAGCCAATCATGAACAAGCTACCTTTGTTATGAATTCTGCTTTATCTACTTTAGAGTCATGGTTACATCTAAACGGTTTGGATTTATCCACGTCTAAAAGCGCAGCTGTTTTATTCACCCGGAAGAGAAATATTCCCGAAGTAAATATCTTTTATAAGGAAATACCTATTCCAGTTAAAGATAAATTCAGATATCTAGGTTTAATAATCGATTATATATTAAGTGGTGTTCCTCATTGTGATTATATTGTTAACAAATGTGAAAATCACCTTATCATGCTTAGATGCCTCTCTGGTGTGTGGTGGGGTGCCCAACCCTTATCTTTGAAACTCGTTTACAACGCAATCATCAGAAGCACTCTGGATTATGGATTGTTCGTTTTAGAACTTGCTAGTGTTATGGCTTTTAAAAAATTGGATCGCATCCAGTCTAAGGCGTTACGCATTATTTCGGGTGCCATGAAGTGTAGTCCCATTAATACACTCCAAGTTGAATGCGGGGAAGCTCCTTTATATCTTAGAAGACAATTCCTATCTGACAAATATTTGTTCCGGATTCTTCTGATCTCAACTCATCCTCTCATTCCTAGACTGTAATCTTTAGTGTTGCAGATTAAATCTTCAAACTACTGGTCCCGTAAACGTGCTCCTTGTTTAGTTGTAAGCTATAAAAAAATCCTTTCACTTTCTTCTCCTATTCACCAATAAACTTCCCCTATTTGGCGGTGGTTATGAGAGTTTACAATTCCATAAAATATAACTGTGTAAATCAGACGCCGATTGCCATTTAAGTTTTAATCAATTTTTAGCTATATACAAATATATACAAAAAAGCCGTATATAAATTTCTGCTGTGACCTCGTGACGTTACCAAAGACTTTTCTTCTGGACACCTGGAAGGTAGCTTGGGATATCGGAAGCAAATCGAAGGGTCGTTATTAATCACTTATTCAACCCGACGTTCCGGAAAAACCGTGGTTTAGCAGGGCAAAGTTTGGCAAGATGGAGACCTCCATTTTAATACAGATGAGACTGGGTCATGTCTGCTCTCCAGCCCATCTTGCCAAACTTCATATTATCGACGACCCCATTTGCCTGTGTGGCGCAGACGTAGGCGACTTAGATCACATTTTTTTCTCCTCTCCATTATATGACCGTTCATCCTTTCTCAGTAACCTCTTGTCTCTCCGTACTCCTTTTCCTACCTCAATACTTTCTTTACTTTGTACAAATAGCTTTCCTGTATATAAATGCATAGTCTCATTCATTACTATAAATAATATTAAGTTGTAGGTTTTCGTCATTGTATTTAGCTCATTTTTCATTATGATATATCACTGTAATTAAATAATACTGATCCTATAGATACAACCCTCCTATCCTAAATCCCGTTATAATTTTTAATAATAGTATTTTCGTTTCCCTTTCTTTGTTTACTTCATACTAAACAAACTAAACGTGACATTGGCTAAATGCACAAACCGTGAGAAACCAAAAGCAAAAAAAAAAGTATCTCTTCCAAACAATACAATTTTAACTAGTGCGCGTAAGTCAAGGAACATGCCTATAACCCGAAAGGTTTAGGTAATTAAATAAAGGTAAACAAAAAAAACCACGTGACTCATAGATGTTAAACCTTTTATTTCAAATGTTAATTTCATATTATTTTGAGTCCCATAATAAAAGGCTCTATTCTGAATCTGAATTTGAGGAACTATCTGTCACATTAATAATAAAGCGTTCAGTGATATCATCAATTATTTTGTCTAATTTAAACATTTTCTGTTCTTCTTTTATTACATAAACCTCGCAACTTTTCCTATTCTCAGCAGTCACATTAGCTAAAGCCTCTGGCAAAAGAATGTTTAGGTCAGACATTTTAAAAGTATTGTTTCTCTCGGCTACAAACCCTTTAACTTGAGTCCGTATTAACTCAATTGAATTGCGTTAACAGTGGTATGGTGGCAGGCGCAATACAGTGACACCATAAAACATTTTTTTTTTTTTTTTTCCTAATTGGCAGCTCGTAGTTGTGACCACTAAGGTCCTGGCTACTTAACCGGGCAAACCTGTGGGTGCCTTAAGCTACTAACTTAAAGCCTCCAGCCAGGGGCGAAAAATACTTAAATTTAGGTGACCGCACGCTAAGGGCACCCCCTGTGGGGTACGAACCTCGGCTTAGGGCGTCACTGAGGGGAGGGCAGCAAGATGGGACGGGCTGGATCTAAATTATATTATTATTAACTGGGGAATTTAAAACTACAGGCTCAGCTACGGCGCGGGCTGGCGCGTCGTCGAGCAAGGGTCGGGGGGGGGGACAATTACGTCGGGGGCGTCGCGTAGGACCTCGGCGGCGAGGTCGGAACGATGGCGGTCTGTGTTTGTTTACTGTACTGGTGGCCCTACTGTTCTCCTGGAGGAGGGTTATGGGGTCATCGGGGTCGGACAGGGCATGCCTTGGACAGCGGGTACGACTAATGCGGGAGGGGGCATATCTGGCAGCCTCGACAACCAGAGGGTTGCGATGTGAGGCCGCGGAGTAGAAGAAGCGCTTGGAAATGCGCTTCATGAACTGACGGATAGTGGGGATTTTAAGATCGAGATGGAGGATCTCGTTTCGAACGAACCAGGGGGAGCCGGTTGCCCTACGGAGGAACCGGTTTTGGAGGGTCTGCATCCTGCATGGATGTGGTGGGGTTTCGAGTGTGCGAAAACCACGCTCGCGTAGGTCATGATTGGCGGAATGCACGCTGTGTAAATGCGCAATTTGCACTTGAGTGACAATTTGCTGCGTGCATTCAATAGGGAGTGGAGTCTACCGAGAGCGAAAGCGGCGCGCGAACGCGCCTGCTTTATCTGCTCACCGAAAGAGAGTCTATGGTCTAGAGTGACACCCAAGTATTTGGCTCGCTTCTCCCAAGGGATAGGCTTGCCGAACATGGTGATCGGACGGGGAGGGGTGGGGTTGAGTCTCGGTTTCGAAAATAGAACCACTTGACTCTTATCGGGATTGACTTCGATTCTCCACTTCCTAAACCAGTCACCGAGTTGGTTGACTGTGGTTTGGAGAGTGCGAGATATCGCGTCGGGGCTTACGCCGGTGTAGTAAATGGCCGTATCGTCTGCGAACAGAGCCAACTGAGCCCTTTTACTTTTGGGGATATCGCTGGTGAAAAGCGTAAAAATGAGAGGGGCGAGCACGGAGCCCTGAGGGACTCCGGCGTGAATGGGACGGGGGGAGGATAGCGCTCCTTCGATGCGGAATCGGAAGGTGCGGTTCGACAAAAAGTCTCGCAGGATGAGCACGAGACGATCTGGCACTTTAAGTTGGTATAGCTTATATAATAAGCCATTGTGCCAGACTTTGTCGAACGCTTTCGCTATATCGAAGAAAACAGCACCCGTCAACGAACCACGTTGGAAGCCAACGCTTATGTGTTCGACGATACGGTGGACCTGAGTGTTGGGTTCGGAAACCGAACTGCTCGTTGGGAATGAGACCTTTCGTCTCGGCATAATCTCTGAGACGCTTATAAATAAGCCTCTCATAGATTTTGCCGATGACATTGAGGAGACTGATGGGGCGGTAGCTGGAGGGAGCGGATTTAGGCTTGCCCGGCTTGGGAATGCCGATGACAGTGGCCTGTTTCCACGCTTGGGGGAAGATGTTATTGCTCATGGCACCATTGAAGATGGTGGTCATTAGCATGATCAGGTGGGCAGGGAAAAGTTGGAACACCTTATTGGTCATTCCATCAGAACCGGGGGCTTTACGGGGCTTAAGGCCCTTTATGAGCTCTTGCACTTCGTCGGGGGTGACGGGAGGCAGAGGGCACTCGGGGTCTTCTACGGGGGGGAGGGAGGCTCTCCTTTCGACTTCGGCGTCGACCTCAGAGAGGTGAGCTTGGTCTACAGGTTGAGAGCTGGGCGAACATTGGGCCTCAAGACTGTCGGCTAGGCACTCGGCCTTGTCGACATCATCGAAAGCGATGGTACTGTCTGGGCGGATCAAGGGGGGCATAGGGGCTACTTCTCGGGATTTGAGTTTCCTCTGAAGCTCCCAGAATGCTAGGTGGGTAGGCTCTAGTTCGCTCAGCAACTTATCCCAGCCCGTTTCCCGATGCTCCGCTACACGTGTCCTTACAGCTCGCTGTAAGTAGCGCATATGGGCTCGGTTCGCGTCGCAGGGAAAGTTGCTGTACGCACGGACAGCCGCGTTCTTCTCAGTCATCAGTTCACGTACATCGTCCGGCAACTTCCAGCGATGGTCGTCCGTCGCTGGAACTTCCCTTGAACAATCGTTCAGGACTGATTGTACGTGTCCAGTGAATGAGTCGATCGCAGCCGTCGTGTCAGCGATAGAGTCGAAGAGGTCGGGGATGGAGTCTAGGTGGGGGGACGTGTTGGATTTCAGGCGTTCGCTTACTTTCCTCCAGTCCGTTACCACTTTTGTGGAGGGGGGTTGGTCGGGGTCGGGGAGGCCTACGCGAGGGGCTAGCTTAAGCACAACTGGTCGGTGGTCAGATGATAGTTCGTGTATCACCTCTATAGAATCCAACCGTAGGTTGATATTCTTTAAAAGTGATACATCGAGCACGTCAGGGGTATGGTCAACCGAGTGGGGGAAGTGAGTGGGCGTCATCGGGGCGATGACATCGAAATTTAGAGGGGTACAGAGGTCGAACAAGTGTCTCCCTCGGGTAGAGATTCTGGTACTATTCCAGGCGTGATGTTTGGCGTTGAGATCCCCCGCTATGATAACGGAGTCACTCAGGCCGAGGAGTAAGGTCAGGTCGTCAGTCAAGAGTTGGAAGTTCTCTGATTGGTTCGTAGGGGGGAGGTAGACCGATACCAAGGTGATCGGTTGGTGGCCTGTCATGCCTAGTCGGCAAATGGAGACTTCTAGTCGTGAGAGGGGGGGCGGGTCCAAGGGGATGCAGTAGAGGGATTTTCTGTAGTAAATGAGGGTGCCACCCTTGTGACACCGAGTCCTGTCGTTTCGAACAACCCGATAGTTCGCTATCGACGGCGTTCGCATGTGGAGTTTTAGAAATGTCTCCTGTACGAGGAGGACATCGATCTGGTGGTCGCGGAGGAAGGTACCGATTTCGTCGCGCTGACCCTGGATGCCATTGGCATTGAAATAACCTAACTTTAGGTATCGGGGTTTTAAACGCGAGAGGATTCCGTTATCCATTAGTGGGATTGGGGGAGTTTACAAATGACTGTAGCGCGTGCGTAATATCCGGGTACGCGTTATATATGCACTGAATGGCATAAAGGTTACCGGCATTTCTGGCGGCAACGATTTCATTGGCCATTTGACGGGCGCGAGGGGTGAGGAAGGCAGTGAATGTGCCTGAGATCACGTTGAACGGATCCATGGGGTTGGGGCCTACAGCCACGGGTGTGGTTGAGGAAGGAACGGGCGCGACTGGGGCGGGGGTGTTGGCTTTAGGAGCCGGGGGGTTAGTAGCGACGGGCGCGGGTGGGGGCGCGGCCGCGAGCGCGTGTGCGCGAATGCGGGGGTCCATCTGATGAGCGATGAGGGGCGGAGGGGGGGGTTGGTTGCGTACCAGGGGCGGGAAGGCCTGTTGGTGCTGGGGTAAATTCCAAGCGTTGGGTCTTTGGGGACTCAGGCGCTCGGGAAGTTGGGTGGAGGGGGCTTCCCTTCCCTGACGAGCGTCCGTACGCTTCGCCAGTTTGGGATTTGTTGCCTTAGGGGCTTTGGGGCAGCCACGGTAGTTGGCTGGATGCCCGGAGAGGCCACACAGCACACAGCTGGGTGGTTCCGTGCAGAGGGTACGGTCCTTAGGACGGGAGCACTCGGAAGTGCCATGCCCACCCAGGCACTTGACGCACCTGGGTGTGGCATGGCAATTCTTTTGAGAGTGGCCGTATAGTTGGCAGCGGTGACACTGGCCAACGATTCCAGTCTTGCGGGGCTTCTGGATATCGAATCCAGTGAGATGGCAGAGGGACTTAATCTTGAAGATCGGGTGGTGTCCTTCGACGGGGGGGCATACAACAAGGACCATGTTGTATGGCTCGCCGCCTCGGGCACGGTGCATGCGGTGCACCTCGGCTACTGGGATGCCTTGTGAGACAAGGTCTTCCTTAAGGTCGGAGGTAGCGATCTCCTTTGGGATCCTATTGATAACCACGCGGGTCTGGCGGTCCTCGGGGAGGGAGTACGTGTGAAAGGACACACCTCGTGCTCTGAGGAGCTTAGTAAGTTCCCTATAATCGTTAGATTTAGGGACTTGGACCTTAATGCCCTGCTCGGTTGAACGGGCACTGGTGAAGCCGATCCTGAGATCGACGCACCATTTGGACACTTCAGTCCATTTTGATTTGTCTTGGATGAAGACAGGGGGGGGGGGTGGGGGTCTTTTTGGGGTTGCTTTCTAGGAAAGCATTGAGAGCCGGGGGGGGGCTTAACGCGGGGGGGGGGGGGGGGGGGCGGTCGTGATGGCGACGACGGGGGTCGGAGTCGCAAGGGTGGGCGGGGGAGTGACCGATTGGTCCCTAAGTTTATTTGCCTGTGAAGAGGCGAAGTTCTTCTTCCTTTTGGAGGACGAAGTGACGGTCTGGAAACCGTCATCCTCGGAGGAGGAGTTCGTGAGGGTTTCCGAGCCGGAGGAGTACGGGGAGACGGGGCGTCTGGTTGTTGTCCGTTGGTCGGTTTCCATCGGTACGGGGGGGAGGGGGGCGGTTTGCACCGGGGGGGGGCCTCTAGTGCATCGCTAAAGTTAGCGATAGCAGCAGAGTTGTCGGGAGGACAGGGGGTGGGGGGCTGCAGAGCAGCGAACTTGGCGCCATATTTGGCGATGAACTCGGGGTTCTTTAGGAGGACCTCCTTGAGGAAGGTTAATAAAATGGCATCCCCCATGGTTGGGGGGTGCGGGGCTATTTACTTGGGGGGGATGGTGGAATATAAGATTCCGGCCTAAATTCCCTATAAAAAAAAAAAAAATAACAAAAAAAAAAAAAAAAAAAAAAAACTTTTATTTACAGACTACATAGGCCCACATTATGTTAGTGAATATAATTATCTTACAAACTATGTTAGTAAAGGTAGAAAACAAAAACAAAATAAAAGTTAAAATTAAATCACACACAAAATAGTTTCATCAAGCCCCATGCAATACATGAAGCTTGATAAATCTACCCATGGTAGGGCCATCCAGCCGTTCAGCAAACACCCTCAAGATACTGTTGGTGCTTCCTCCCACTCTGCGCGTCATCGACGCCACCTTCTTACGCATTATTGCAAAATAGTCGTCAGTGTGGGCGTCGGCGAACATACCTGACGCACTACAATAGGGTGGAAGCCTCAACAGCACCCTAAAGGTATTATTATATTGTATTCGCAGGGCATTGTTTGCTTTTTGGGTATGATTAGCCCAAAGGCTGCTGGTGTAAAATGTTTGGCAGTAAGCCTTGAATAGGGTAATTTTTACTGGTACTGAGCAACCAGCAAACCTTCGAGCCACCATATTTCCCCTCACAGCCAATGCCCTGCGCTCCCTTTCCATATCTGTGTCGTCTTTCAAGTCTTCGGTGACAACAAACTATGCCTAACTCCCCGGGTGGGTGTTCCCGGGGATGAGTTACCCTCCCTGTCGGGTATAGACAGGGAGGTGAGTACCTATGGTGAGCCTTAAACTTGTAAACCCGTCGCCAGTCTTATTGTGCGAACGGGGCCCTGACAGTCTAGCGCGAAGGGTGTAGACACACCCTAGAGACACTAGGTGAGTAGCTGTGAAGGGAAAACTGTCACCAGAGCCGACTAGGAGATCCCCCAAGGCCGGTTAGCTCTGGGACCCGTCCAACTGACTGCCTCGCCCTGAAAGGGTTCGGCGGGTGTGTTGGGACAACACCCCACTCGGATCGTTAACACCGCTAGGTATCCACCGAGGACCACGAAACTGTGGTTTTGCCCAGAAGGGGCCTAATGAAGCTACTCACACTGTCGCGCAGTTAAAGAAATAACACTTTGCCTTGAAAAAGGCAGTTTTTAATTGATCACTTGATACGACCAATTAATTAAATAAATTTAATTAATTGTTCGACGATCGGATGCAGCCGGGGCGCGGCTGCGAGGGCGCTACGAGGTTCGCAGCGAGAAGAATTAAACTTCGACAAAAATCGAAAACGGGAGAGCGCAAGCACACAACCGTTCGCGACCGATGCCGAGAGTCTGAAACATTTTTTCTAATTCATCCACAACTTATAAGGCATCTGGTTAACCGACTAAACGTAATACCTGCTACTTCAGTTGCCATACTACGTCACAGGTGTACTCTTCAATCTAGCAACGTTATCTAATTCGTTGTATGTTCTAAAAGGTTTAGGGAACCTGTCTTTTTGGGCTCTTTACAATAGACAGATTACAAAATATTATACTATTTTAATATCTAACAAAAAAATTGTGCTCAAGCAATTACATGTACGAAGAGTATAGTTTACGAATAAATGATAAAGTTTAACATACATTAATAAAAGAGGAAAATATCGTATAAATCGCAAATAACTTTAATTTTGTTGTGACGTATTTTTAAACAAGAAAGTGTCAACTATAAAAAACCCTTTTTACGATTTGTTTACCTTTATTTAATTACCTAAACCTTTCGGGTTTATGTGGCTAAGGACCAACATTAAGCCAAGCATTTTTAGCTACATATGCGGTATCCACGTCTGTTAATTGACGGATTTTCCAAATAGCGTAAGCGGCTAGACTTAGCCGCCCTGAAAGTGATGATATGTGAGGAGTGTGAGGACTCCACTGCAGCTTTGAATCAAGCGTGATCCCCAGGAAAACAGCTTTTTCGACGAATTGTAGTATCTCCTTATTCAATACAACGTGATATTTACTACTTCTAACATTCGGTAACGCGAATCTTATGAATTTAGTTTTCTTCTCATTTAATACCAAATTATTTACAGTAAACCAATTATGAACCTTAAGGGGGATGCGCCAAGGTAGCCCGCGAAATTCAAATTTTCTTACTTTTTTTGCAATTTGCAGGTCAGTATCAGGTTGTATGGTGATCTAAATATGATTCGCGACCGTATCAATTCCTTCGTTTTTATGCAGAATTAATTCGGGTGCCTTTTTTGTATATAGTAATAACTAATAGAAGCTATATCCGGCAAAAAAACCGGCACTTGCAAATTGAAATCCCTAAGTCTATGAAACCGCCGACTTCAAGCCGCCGGAGCTGTGTCGGCGAGTTGGCGGGTTCGGTGCGTAGTCTGCTTAAGAGCGCGTTATTCGGCTATGTCAAGAGCGCTGTAGGGCTGCCGCGCGATGGTATTCATGGTGAAAAAATAACCTCATTGTTATTGAAAAATAAGCAAGAAAATCTAATCTACCCGAGAAAGTTCAAAAAAAAATAACTAGCCATGCTCACCCTTGCATTATACGATTTATGACTCTCTTGAGTTTTTGTGTCTAGCTCAACCAAGTAACTCCTATTCCTGTATGAATGATCAAAGGAAAATCTACCATAAACAAGAGTGAAAAAAATTGTAACTCGCTCGCTTGCTCTTGCATTATCTGATCTCATAGTTCATGATTTTATCTTGATTTTTCTGTATAACTCGAAAAAGTACTTAACTTATATTTCTGTATGAATGATCAATGGATAATCGAAACTATTCGAGTTGTTTTAAATTTTATTCGAGCTTGCTCATAACTCGTAACTATCTAGCATTGTTACGACCCCCTGCCCCAAATCCCCACCACTGCATGCATTATTGCGACCGCGCGTGGTGCTAACTGATCGCATGCACTACAGTACTTTACCAAGTTCAAAGAAACGGTGTGAATTCATTGGGCTTAAAAATGAAAATGGTCACGAATCATATTTTAATCAAAATACAACCTGAGAGTGACCTGCAAATTGCAAAAAACGTACCAAAATTTGAATTTCGCGGGCTACCCTGAAGGTTCCGCCTTAAGCATAGCCTTAGTTACGTCGTCAAGCTCTTGTGCATGTCTGTTTATTTTAAAAATCAGTGATGTATCATCAGCAAATAACACCATTTGTGGTCGGTGTTTCAGTAAATGAAGTAAATCATTTACATATAGATACTAAAAAGAGGAACGCACCCAATATTGAGCCCTGCGGTACACCCATGTTGATTAAATAAGAAATAAAAACATGTAAAAGATTTAAAAAAAAAAATCAGCAGCGATAACTGTTATGTCAAAAAATCATAAATAATTAGTACTATAGCAGCCAGTAAGGATATTATGTATTTCCTTGCCGCTTAAGAGATAATTAGATTTTTCATTGAAACCAGGCAAACATGCAGATGATCCGAATGGCCTTAGGCCAATCGCTTTATCTTCAGTTCTAGCCAAATTACTGGAGCACCTTATTAAAAATCGTCTCGAGTGGATAGTCGAATCGAGAGACTTACTGCCGAATCATCAATTTGGTTTTAGGAAAGGTCTTAGTACAATGGACAGTGTTAGTATTTTAGTTGCGGATATCCGCTTAGCTTATTCTAAAAATGAATCTGTTGTTGCCACTTTCCTTGACATCTCCTCTGCGTATGACAATGTACTTCTTCCCGTACTCAGGCAAAAACTGCAACAGCTGAGTCTTCCGGCTAAGATGATACAATGCATATCGCATGCTTAATAATAGACTGACCTAACTAAAAAATAATGTTTTTTGGGAAAATGCATAAAACTTTTTGGCAATCATGACTTGTCTTACATAATGGCTTATAAATCAGTGAAAAAGCATAAAAATAACGAAATAATGTATTGTAGGAATAGTTGATGAACTGATTATTGATACAGAAATGATATTTTGAAGAAATTTAGTTTTTTGATTATATTTTTAAAGGTTTAAAAATGAGGTTCATAACTTAAGTCTGTTTACTATTAAAGTCAATTATTTATTGTTCAAGTACTGATGTCATATTTTGTAATATGTTTGTATTTTATTAAATATCTACCTAAATCTTTAACATTCTTATGTTTTTAGTCTATATTGGATAAGATAATAAAACATTTTCTATATTTTAACAGACTTAATCAAAAATGGGTCATGGTTTTATGAATAATTTGAATAAAACTTAGCTTAGATTTTTGCACTAAACAGACTCAATTATTAACCGGTCACTTTAAAATAAAAGCTCCAAGTGTTCAATAAGACAGTGCCCGACGCATAATGGTTTACGCCACTATCTTGCAAAAATCCATGTGAAAACGTATGAGAGTGAAAGAGACAAATAAAGTTGTGTCTTGCTTTAGGAACGAGATATCGAAAAAAATCCGAGACTTCCAGATAGATGGTGTTAAAATGAATTACTTTGGTTGCTTATCTCATTTTGGACCTAAACCGTAATCGGTCAGTTTATTATTAAGCGTGCGATATGTGAACTTCTGCTGTCTCGCTCATTGGTTCTGAGAGTCCAGGGTGAGGATTTCGATGCAAGGCAGACATGGAAGGGCCTCCCACAAGGCTATGTCCTCAGTCCCATACTCTACAATTTATATACGGCTGATATTGGGTCCTGCCTAAACAACAATTGTCACTGTCAGATGCTACAATATACCGATGACATTGTTCTGTATGTGACAGATTCCTCCATAGTTTTTTTTTTTTTTTTTTTTTTTTTTTTTCTTTCCTTTGGCGTTGCACTATTCGTGCTTATTGCCACTAACAATATTTTATTAGATAACAAAAACGTAAGAAACAAGTACTCGCGAAATGATAAAATATTACAACGGGAAATTTGGAAATGGAAAGGAGATTAGTTGTTATTACATAAAATTAATAAATTATGATAAGTTAACTGTAGGGAAATATAATACAACAGAAAACTGTAACCATTTAACGTCACCAGGTGGCCCAACAAAAAGGCCGACTTGGTGCAAAAACTTAGAACTACATGGTAAATTAAGTAAGTACTTATATTAGTGTTTAAATAGCTATATCATTATTTACAAGGAAAAGAGCTATTGTTTTATAAATATCTACATTAAAATTAAATAAAATACATGAGATCGAAGTGGGTAAAGGGACTCGGAGGGAAACAAGACTTTGGAATAGTGAGGAGTGGTCATAGAGGGAGCAGGAAAAAATAAGGTGGTTCAGATCTCCCACTTCAGCGCCACATTCACACGCAGGGTTCTGTACAATGCCAAGCCTGGCAAGATGAGCAGGAGTGCACACGTGACCCAATCGCATACGTATGAATATTGTTGTAATCTTTTTGCTTAGCTTGTACTTGCTAAACCAAGGTTTAACAAAAATGGATGGCTGAATAGTACGATAAAATTTCCCTTTCACTGATTGCCCGGACCAAAGCTGACCCCAGGATTCCTGTAGATAAACCTTGGGCAGAGCTGCCAGATCTTGGGTGTTATTTTTGTACGGGAAAACGTCTCCACAGAATACGGCATCATTAGCTAACTGGTCAGCTCTCTCATTACCTAGAATGCCACAATGCGAGGGTATCCACGCAAAATGCACTGAATACCCCTTAATAGAACACCTATAAAGGAGTTCACGTGTTTCAAATATAATATAGGGATTATGAGAATAGAAAGGGAATCTGGCCAAAGATTGCAAGGCACTCCTTGCATCAGTCAATATGAGTGAATTCCGTAACCCCATCACAAGTATATATTCGACAGCTTTGAATAGACCGTAACATTCTCCCGTAAATACAGATGATTCGGGCGGGAGCTTTATTTTTTGGACAATATTATATTGGGAGTGGTATACACCTACTCCCACACATGAGTCTCTTCCATGCTTCGAAGCATCTGTAAACAAGAGCTGACAGCCCTTCCAGTCTCTATCCATAATGAAGTTGAAGTTAAGATTGTGACATACGTCATCTCGGTAAATGCCAAGGTTATAATGTATATTTGGTGACATAATTAATGAACTGTAATTACAGTGAAATATAGGAAGAAATTCAGATTGGTGACAAGGGGCTTCAATTAAATTGTATTTTCTAAAACTTTTAACTAAACACGGAGTAGCTTTGTGCCTCCAGTAAGTGGATGAAATTACTTCTTCAGAGAGAGTGGAAAGTTTATTTCGCAAAGGATGATATGTAAATTGAAAACACCGAGCCATAAATCTATCAGCCAAATATTGACGTCGCAAATGAAGTGGTGGGTCTCCACATTCCACCTGAAGACAATTAATAGGACTGCTTTTCATTGCACCTGAAACCACCCTAAGTGCCTTGGACTGAACACTGTCCAGTTTCTTAAGACCAGCAACATTAGCAGGTTCCAGCAAAAAAGTCCCATAATCCAATACGCTTCTAATCAAGGTGTTGTACAGTAGTTTTAATGAAAAGGGATGTGCTCCCCACCAAACACCAGCAAGACATCTAATTATGTTGATATTTCGTTCGCATTTAGCAGCTATATAATCACAGTGTGGTAAACCAGTAAGATGTGTATCCAAAATAAGGCCTAAAAATTTAGCCTGGTTTTTAACGGGCATAGGGATATTATTATACCTTACGGTAACTATAGGAGGTTTACGCATTCTAGTAAACAACACAATGTTGCTTTTATCAATTGACAGGTGTAGACCATTGGTTTCTAGCCAAGTCTTGAGTAAGCATAAAGAAGAGGTTAAGGAAGTACAAATATTTGCAACAGAGTTACCAGATAAATAAAGAAGTAAATCATCTGCATATTGAAGGACATGTACTGACTCATTTAGAGAGGATTCCAAATCATAAGTGTAAATATTGTAGAGAATTGGACTAAGTACAGAACCTTGAGGGAGACCTTTCCATACTAAACGGGTAAATGAATACCCTTCAATATGAAGATTTAAAGATCTCTCTGAAAGCATGTTAATTATGAACTTAGACAGCATTGTTGGAACTTGTAATGAGTTCAGCTTTTGTTCTAGGACTGATACCAGGACATTATCGTAAGCTGAGCTAATATCAAGGAAAGCAGCAATTACAGAGTTATTAGAAGAGAAGGCTAAGCGAATATCAGTTGTGAACACAGTAAGGCTGTCCATCGTACTTTTACCCTTCCTAAAACCAAACTGTGATGTAGCTAGCAAGTTTTTGCTTTCCAAAAACCACTCCAAACGATGCTTAATGAGATGTTCAACAATTTTAGCAAAAACTGTAGAAAGTGCAATTGGTCGATACGAAGTAACATTGGAAGAAGGTTTGTTTGGTTTCAGAATAGGAATAATTGTTTGAGACTTCCAACTTGATGGAATGTTGCCAGATATCAAAGCTGTATTGATGAGATTTAAATATATTAAAAGAACAGAGTCGGACAGATTAACTATAAATGAATATGGTATACCATCTTCACCAGGAGCTGAATCCTTAACATGTGAAAGGACTCCCTTCAACTCACTTAGTATGAACGGGGAATTCAACTCCGAATTAGGAATAGGAACATAGGGAAAGTGCATTAAAGATCTCTGTTCTGGGACTGAAGGAGGAGCTAAATGATCCATAAACTCATTGGCTAATTCTAATGGGAGTTTTGAGGCTGTTGTGTCACTGAATGCTGACCTGAATCTCCTAATATTTTGCCATACTAGAGATGCGTTAACTTCTGGTGAGATAGATGCACAGAATCTTTGCCAACCTTCAAATTTCTTTTTCCTAAGGAGCTTACGAGTTGTACGAGCAGCATCTAGGTATATCTCAAAATTGTGACGAGTCATAGTATGGCCATAATTTTTTTCTGCTTCTTTTCTTTTTTTAATGGCCTGAGTACATTCAGCATCCCACCAAGGTGGTGAAGGAATTTTGCCTGTAACACCATTCTTAATAGGGAAAGTATTATCAGCCACCTCTATTAAAGTTCTTGTTATTTGATTAGATAATAACTGAGGATCATGTAGTTGTAAGGAATTAGTTAAAGCAAGAATTCTTTCTTCTACACAGTTTTTGTATGTATCCCAATCTGCATTTTGAAGTCTATACTTTAATCGTGGTGTTGGATTGCAAGCATCTGGTTTTTTATGTGGAAATGAAATGATTAAAGGGTAATGATCACTACCATAAGAAGACGGTAAAGGAGACCAGGATAATGTCGATGCTAACTCAGGTGTGCAGATTGAGAGGTCAGGGGCACTTATTCCCTCATCTGGATTCGATTGGCGTGTTGGGAGACATGTATTTAAAATACACAAATTATTAGAGTCTAGAATTTCTAATAACTTTTCCCCATAGGAATTGGAACTAGAACTACCCCAGGACTGATGTTGTGTATTAAAGTCGCCCATTACCAAAAATGGTTTAGGTAAAACTGAAAGAAGATTACTTATTTCAGAAAGAATATTTACAGTGGGACGAGAATAATATATACATACTAAACAGATTTTATTTACAATTGCAGCAACAGCAGATATGTCGTCACTGAGACTTGGAAGAGAAAAAAAACAACCGACTTCTAAAAAAAAACACTAAAAGACGTGAAAAATAACTTTAATTTCGGAAGTCGGTGTCTTTGGTGTTATATTTTCGATTTTGGCCACCGACTTCCGAAATTAAAGTTATTTTTCACGTCTTTTAGTGTTTTTTTTTAGAAGTCGGTTGTTTTTTTGTAAAAAAGTTTTTATTTTTCACTTTTTAGTTGCGGTACCTACCCCACACAAATTCGTATACCACTTCTTGGTGTGTAAATAACAATGACAGGAAATTATTAACACGTCATCCATATAAACTACGTGGAAAAATATGCAGTATTAAAGATAACTCAAAAACTACTGGTCAGACCTTGATCAAATTTAAATGGGACCACATGTAAAGCACCACCTATCAAATAAAAAAAGAATCATCGAAATCGGTTCACGCAGAAAAAAGTTATGAGCTAACACACATAAAAAAAAAAAAAAAAAAAAAAAAAAAAAAAAAACATACAGACGAATTGAGAACCTCCTCCTTTTTGTGAAGTCGGTTAAAAAGATTGAAAAGACAAGTTATTTTTAATAAGTATGGCGACGCCGCCATACCCATCGCTTCTGTCTGTTCTTAGACACGCATAGCCAGGAATTCTAAAAGAGAAACCTGGTTTAAGCCATGTCTCACAGAGAGCGACTGCAAAGGGATTGTATTTGTTCAATATGTAGGACAGATCAGATTTTTTATTCACAATGCTGCGACTGTTCCACTGGACAATCTTCAGTAGATTTGGATCCATTATGATGGTTGAATAAGTTAGACAGTGTATCAATTACAGTGGCAACGTTGGACGGTTCAATATTATTATTTTTAGATAAGGTATTAATTAACATGATTATTAAATTTAAAATTTGACTCTCATTATTATTTGTTGTTTTATTTTGGAATGCAACACCATTCCCTGACACAGAAACTTCATTACTGATTAATGCTTGATGAGCTGCCCGGTCATACCCCTTAGCTGTTTTTGGAGGATCCCGAGGTTTCAGAAATACCGTTTTTCTTTGTGAGGAGACAATTGGTGTGTTAAATGATTGGGGCATAGGTTGTGAAAAGAAAGAATTTTTTGTGGTATGTGATGGGGCAGATGTTACCACATCTGCATACAATTTTGAGATTGGTGGATGTAACTGCGACGCTTCAGCATACGACACGCAGCTATGGGCCATATAATGCTTAATTGATTTTTGTCTCTCAAATTCTGGGCATTTTTTATTGATGGCGTAATGAGTGCCACCGCAATGACAGCATTTACTATTAGTCTCGTCTTCAATACCGCAAGTGTCAGCAGAATGTTTCTCTCCACACTTGAAGCACTGAGGGTTGGACCTGCATTGTACCTTTGTATGGCCAAAACGACAACAATTATAACATTGAATTGTTGGGAATGTATACAATTCCACTGACATGGAATTGTAACAACAAAACACACGTTTTGGTAAAATTTGTCCGTCAAAGGTGAGCACGACTGTTTGGGATGGTTTCCACACAGGGGTCGGTTCGTGTATTTTGTAATTAAGACGCCTAGCTTTGATGACTTTCCCGCATCCAGCGGGGACAGATATATTTTCCATTATTTCCTCAGGAGACCATTCGGTAGGTACGCCTTTAACAATTCCAATACGACACACATTAATTGATGGAACAAATGCCTTTAATTTCTCCTTAGCCAAACTTGGGTCATTTAGAAAAGAGTTTGCATCTACGTAACGGGAGAAGCTTAGTGATATTCTATTTCGACCAATGCGTTTTAATGAACCGTTAATGATGTTGTTAAACCCGCGTTTTTTAAGAAAGTGCCCTATAGTTATTGGGTGTAATGATTGAGCCGAGTTTGGTGTATCAACATTTTTTTGGATGTGTACAACGTATGGTGACAGGTCTGTGGCTTCGTACAAAGCCCTAGCAACCTGTGGCGCCTTCTGAGGAACATCTGATTTTAAGACGTTTTCAGTCTGGGGACCATCCACAGAACGTGGAGTGGCTTCTTGGTGAACTAAAAATGAATGTACCGGTACGTCTGATGTTATTTTTGGACTGAATGTGACTACCGAGTCATTATCACAATAGCAATTTGTTTCGGAGTTATTTATTCCTGTTGAGTGACCATTTCGTCTTCTTTTATGGCAATTTTTGCATATTTTGCGTGGAGCTCTAGTCCTTTTCCGCTCCGATTTGGTTAAGGACGAGTCTGTATCCATACTGGATTCATAAATAATAACATTATGACCGACCGAGGGGACTGTGCCCCCCGGATCAGGCGGTTCATTGTCCATTATGACCACTGGCCAGAAAAAATAAAAATAAAACTTACCCTAAATATGAAGAAATATATTTACAAATAATTACACTATCTAATTTAATGAATATTTACATAAATCTACACAACTTATCTCCAATCGCAAACGTTTTTTATAATTTATAAGAAAACGAAAGAAAAATCACGCCCGCCAAATTCGATGATTCCCGCGTTTTTTGTCCTCCATAGTTGACGCTGCGACATCTTTAAGCCTCTCTCTGGATTCTTTGAATCAGTGGCTTTTAAGCCATGGTCTATCGCTATCTGCACCAAAAAGTTCGGCGGTAATTTTCTCTCGCAAAAGACTTATTCCTCATATTTCAGTGAACATTTTAGGCCACAATATTCTTGTAGTTACAAAAGTTAAATTTTTAGGCGTTATTTTAGATACAAAATTAACCGGCAAACATCACATAAATTATCTTATTAAAAAGTGTGAAAGAGTTATTTCAATTTTAAAAGTCCTTGCGGGGGTTTGGTGGGGTGCTCACCCCTTCACCATGAAATTAGTTTATAATGCCTTAGTTCGTAGTGTTTTAGATTATGGAATGTATCTTCTGACTCCTTGCAACAAAGGTGCTTTGGCAGGGCTAGATAGAGTTCAGTCCAAGTGCCTTCGAATCATCTCAGGTTGTATGAAGCCCTCTCCCGTTAACGCATTGCAGGTCGAATGTGCTGAACCTCCTCTGGAACTTAGACGGCAATATCTGGCCTCCCGTTTCGTGTCTAGACTAATATGTAGATCCTCCCATCCTCTTATACGAAAACTGAACGAGTTAGATGCCATATGCAGAAGCTCAAATTACTGGAAAAATAAAGAAATACCCTTAATCCTAAAATCCTTTCGACTAATTCTAAATTTAGCATGCCCGATAGTCCAATATCCCAGATTACCCCTGTTTAATTTTCCATATGAAGTTTTAAGTTATATCCCAAAAATTTTCTTTAATATTGGTATATCTAAAAAATCTCCGTCAGCAAATTTGGCTTTCAATGCGGTGGTGGGCGGGCGATGGCATGGTTTTCAATTATTTTTTACGGATGCTTCGAAACTATCCGAGCTTGGTCACACTGGAGCTGCAGTCTATTACCAAAACTCCAAAATTATTCTACAGTTTAAAAGCCCTAAGGAGTCTTCTGTATTCACTGGTGAGTGTGTGGCTATATTGGAAGCTTGTCTTTTTATAGAATCACATCATAATATTGAGAAAGCCGTTATTTTTACAGATTCCCTTAGTTGTTTGCAAGCTTTAGTCCAAAATCCCTTTAAAAGTAAATTGCACAGTTCTCTTATTTTAAAAATTAAAAAATCTTTATTGTCCTGCGCTAATAGTCAAAAGGATGTTCAGTTAGTTTGGATACCCAGTCATTGTGGCATTAAGGGTAACGAATATGTTGATGGTTTGGCTAAAGATGCTTGTTCATCTATAACGTCAGATCTCAAGCACAATTCATATCAGGGTTACGACCTATTGTCTCTTCCAAGACTGAACCTGCAGCGTTCCTGGCAGGAGCAGTGGAATATATCCAGTAAAAAGAAAGGCAGTTTTTTTTATGCAGTGCAACCGATTATCAAACCAAAACCGTGGTTTTTCGGTCACAAAAAAGTATCGAAAACTATTATTTCTGTTCTTTGTAGAATCCGTCTAGGTTTTTGTTGCACTCCCGTCTTTTTACGTAAAATCCATGTTCGAGACTCCTCTCTCTGCGAGTGCGGGTTGGAGGAGGGCACCTTGGATCACATATTTTTCGAATGCTCTAATAACATCCCACCTCTAGATCTGTATAACCGTCTCCCTAAATTTAAGATCCCTCTTCCGATTAATTTCCCTTCCCTTTTAACATACCCCTCTCCAGAACTGCTTGTGGCGCTGATGATTTTCATCCGCCACAATAATATAAAGTTATGACTTGTTTCTCCAAATATTCTTCCATTGTGGTTGTGGTATATTTAATGTTCTAACAATAATTATAATCTATTATACGTATTTTTTTTTTTTTTGTTTGTTTCAGTCAGTACTAACCCCACAAGATCTACATTAAGTTCAACTGTATCATCGTAGATATTTATGTATTTTTTTTTTTTTTTTTTCTATAATAATACCTACACATTTGCTTTCCAATTCAATTTAGACATTGGCAGAATAGTCGACATCGGCTTTGCTTGCCATAATAAAAAATAGAATAGAATAGATTTTTCATACTAGCTTCATACAAAGTTTTCGTAAAAAAAATATAATTCCTTCGTTTTTGTGCAGAATTAACTCGGGTGTCATTTTTGTTTAAAGTAATGACTAATAGAAGCGATATTCGGAAAAAAAAACCGGCACTTGCAAATTGAAATCCCTAAGTCTATGAAAGAAAATTATCAGCCCACCGTGCGGCGAATCGGTGGGTTTGGTGTGTATACTCCTTAATGCGAGTTTCATGATTTTAGCGCGTTACTGGTCTCATCTTAACCATGAATAAACTCAGACAAACCTGTCTGGGAGACGTTCGGGCGCGCTACTGTGTGCCGGTATCTGAAGCTGGAAAATTATATTGAATAATAGGGTTACCTAAAAATAATAATAATAATAAACCTAAAAATAAATAAAAACAAAAAACACCAAAACAAAAGAAACAATAAAATAATTAAAAACAAATTGGTTATGTATTCAAAAGAATAACTAAATTGTTTTTATGTCTTAGGATTCAGCAAAGGTTGGAAATAATCGAAGACATTTAACATTTCACAAATTTAATGTCTTTGGAAATAATTTATGATTATGATTTTATGATTGAGTATTGACAATGTTTCCGGATATCCATAGACCGAAACCGAATTAAAATTCTCATTTGATTTGATCTGTGATTTGATTCTAGAAGTGATTTCATTATTTCATGAATCGATTTAAAAACATTCCTCTTGCTGTATTATAAAGAACGGGAAATTCTAAAAGTTGATATTTTACGTTTTTTTTACGAAACAAAACACGAAAGTTGTTATTTATGGTAATTGTTACAAATTTTAGTTCAATGTTGATATGCGAAAAAATAAATCGCTTCGTCGCTTCCAGGGTTTGATGCGCGCGCCTTTAGTGTTCCATGTTTCTAAACATGGCAGGTCGAAGTGGATACGATGATGTTAATCCCAGGTATTTATTATAAAATACTACAAAAATCATGCTTGATTTCATAGTACAGTGCGTGCTAAATGTTTTTATTTGTTATTTTCATAAATGCCGCGGGATCCGATCTTTCTTATCGAAAAAATGTTCATGTTTTTGCTTTCCGATAACATTGAATGAAAATAGGATTTTTACCCAGGCTTGCAAAGTTATATCTATTTCTTCAATGTTATCGTGTGCTACGAAGTGTCTGTGACCATTTGTTTTGAGTCGGGAGTGTGTGTTTCAGATTTTATAGGTTATGAATTACCTACGATTGTGGTGCTCGTTTCAGGGATTATGGTGGCGGTGGCGGCAGAAGAACGCTCGGTGGCCGGCCTCTTCCTACAGAGCCTCCATACAAGGCTTACGTCGGGAATTTACCCTCTGGAATTATTCAAGGCGACATTAATAGGATTTTCCCTGTAAGTATTACCTACCCTCGTATTGTCTTGGCTTCACTGCTTGTGGTGTGTGAGATGTCACAGTATCAAGGATTTTTATGTTGTTACACTACAAGTGGTCTGCTGCTCGACTGGATTTAATAGTCATTAAGAGCAGTCAATCCATTATGATAAAATATTCTGTGTTAGTATAATTCGCAGGACCATGAAACAATGTGTAAATGTTTATCCTTTCTTAATTTCTTTTAAATATAAACAGAATTTAAGTTTCCGTGTTTACATAAACGGAGAGACGAAAGAGACTGAAATCAGTTATACTTTATAACAAATGTATATGACCGATACTAATTATAATTTATAACATTTATATCATTATGCTATGCGATAGTTTGAACAAACATAACATTTATTAGGACTGCTCAACAAATTATTTCAGTTTTTTTGTATTTCTGTTAGTTGAATATACCAAAATTGCAAGTTATTGCAGGCTATTATATTTCTTTTGATTTATTAACATTGTATCCAGTTGAATTTGGTGTATCACTTCCATAGGTATTTTTAATACATCAGTTATATCTAAAGCAAACTAAAATGTTGATTAAAGAATCCGCTAATAATAAGTATGCTTATCTAATATACCTACTTATGTTACTATAATCTGTAAGGCAGGCAGGCAGCTACTGTGACTAAATAAATGTCTAACAAAGCCTTGGGCACATCAAAATAACTGTTAAAATAGATATTAATCCTTGTGACTGGGCTAGTGAGGGCATGACATAATATGTTTACAGAGCTAATGTAAACACATCTCCTTTCTTATAATGGAAGATAGTCTTAAGGTCAATAGTGATATAATACTTCCAAAGGTGTATAACCTACTCTTACTACATAATTTTGTTTGTTTACCATTTTATTGTGTATAAAATTGTAGTTCATTATCATCAAAGCTTAAAATCTAGCCAATCAGGACAATCAAAAAACATCTAATTTAAAAATGAGATGTTTTTTTTTTGAATATCCCGCCATAATCATCAGTCTTTGATAATGATCATAATTCAGTATGCCTTTTAAAAACCTGCTCCTTTCCTTGGTATATGCTAGAAATTGAAGCAGTTCTACCTAGGAATCTACATTTTCGCACATATCATGAGGCCAAACTTATTAGTAGTAAATATCTTGCAATAATTGCAACACACACAATGATTGATTCATATATACCAAGGTCAACTAAACTAATAAATCATACTAAACAAAAAAAATGTGCAAACTTTTTTTTGTTTGTGAAGTATAGCCATAAAATTAGAAACTCTTTGCTGAACACCAAGTAATACAAACAATACAGAGCACAATAATCTGCACTAATTTTCTATTAGCATAATCAGCCTATTACATTCCCACTGCTGGGACATAGCACCCCAATTGCATAACACAGGCCTCCTCTATGTGAGATTAACCATAATACACCACGAAAGCCCCGTGCGGGTTGGTGCATATCACATCTTCGAATTTTTGGTTCTAAGATATGCTTGTTAGCAATTACTAACCAATAATATATTATTGTTTCAGGACTTAGCAATTAAAAATGTGAGGCTGGTGATGGATAGAGAAACAGATAAATTCAAAGGATTCTGCTATGTGGAGTTTGAATACCTCGAGGATTTGATAAAAGCAATTGAAATGAATGGCGCTCTAAATGTAGATGGGCAATTTATTAAAATTGATGTGGCTGAAGAAAAAAGAAATGATCGGTGAGTGTCCCAACTTTTCTTTTACTATGAATTAAGTTGAGACAACAGTTCCTGTGTTGATTACAATTTAAAAATAATAAAATTATGAGTAAAACAATTTTGTAAATATGTATAACAAGCTAGTTATTCTTCTATTAATAATCAGGGTTGAAACGGTGAATACTTAATGTGGTGCAACTAATAATGTAAAAGTCCATCAGAGGATTTTGAGGATAAAGTGGAAATGTAAATAATTAGTTACTTAGAAATATATTCGATCAATGCCGCTGGGAATTACTTAAATAAGTTCTAGTTTTTAAGTGGAATTGAATTTATCAACTTGTTAAATTAATTTCAAAATAAATGTTTGAAATTCATAGGCCCACAGTAGAATTCCGTGGGTGTCATAACACATACACAACAGCTCCAGATATAATACAAATATTGTACTGATGCGGGAATCAAACCCGACACGAGCCTGACTACGCCGGCGGACACTCCGCCACTGCGCCACTCTGGTCTACAAAATAGTTACGTATCTTATAACGAAATTGTCAAGTAGACCATGTATATTACCTCAGGGCTGTACTTACCGGGCATCCGCGGATATTCTTGCCGTTGCAACAATGGGAGGTCAACACGATTTAGCCATTTTGCTTACTCTGGCTGTGCTGACGGCAGGAATCATCGCTGAACCCCGCTGAAAGTGGCGCACGAAGTACTAAACAAATGAAGTGCAAAAATATTTGCTCTTGACTTTGCGAGTACGGGACTGAGGAAAGAAAAGCCTGCCAATGAAAGACGCGGTGTATCCGACACGACATTAAAATGTCGTGACCGTAGTCATAAATTTTATGACTACGGTCACGATGTTATGAGAAATGTTCCTAGGTACCCGCGCAGAAAATGCATTGAATTTGTTTACTACTCAGTGTTGTGGTCGTAGTACGGTGTTGTAACACAGTGGTGTCACAGGGGAGGCTTTGACCGCGGCCGGCGAGACGGCGGCGGCGGCGGCGGCGGCGGAGGCGGCGGTGGTGGCGGCCGGGACGGCGGGCGCGACGGCAGCCGGCCCGGCGGCGGCGGCGGCTTCCGGCGGGACGGCGGCGGCGGGGGCGGCGGCGGCCGCGGTACGTACGACCACTTCGATGGGCTCGACCGCCGCGCGCCGCGCCACCAGGGTGGAGGGCTCGCTCATGGTACCATCGCCTCATTACTAACATTCGGACTCACCTCATACTTGTACTGAAAAATGAAAGGTATTGAAACAGCTTCATACAACAGGAGTTGGATTGGATTCATTTAATTTGTAATGAAACTAATCTTTATTAAGTACTGTTTGGTTTTTTGGATAATAACCATGCTTTGAACTTCATAACATTTAATAACAACATTTACTCCAATGAATTATTGGGACTACATTCATTTACGGTTTTATTTATAGTTCATACAGATTTAAAGTTGAAAAGCAACACTTAAATTGTTCATATTGGGGTGGGCCATACACGAAATACAAAATGATCATAAAATACGCATTGTCGGATCGTTTTCGTGTAGTATATCACATTCATTGTCATTATGCTAAACACGTGGTACAAACATATTGAATAATTAGCTGCCTGCTTACTGTTCCTTAAAAGTTGTTCAGAAGAAAATATTGTATCTGGTTTGTGGATGACAATGATTTTATGCCTTTAAATCATTTGGTTTGGGTCTTGGTTTCATTGGGGAGCTGGTTATGAACGCTTTAGGGCATGCACCAAGGTAGCCCGCGAAATTCAAATTTTCTTACTTTTTTTGCAATTTTTAGGTCAGTATCAGGTTGTATGTTGATTTAAATATGATTCGCGGCCATCAAATAAAGAATTATAATCATAAAAATCATCAATACATATCTCTTAAGTTGATATTACCCTATTGATCGACTATTTCATGAAATCATGACATTTGAGGCCAATTCTAACTTACGGAGTTGTATTGCTGATTCTAATGATTATAATTCTGTAAAGCCATATTTTTTACGGCCGCGAATCATGTTTTAAGCAACATACAACCTGACAGCCACCTGCAAATTGCAAAAAACTTAAGTATTTTTGAATTTCGCTGTCTACCTGAGCGCATCCCCCTTAACAACATTACGTGCAAGCACACATTGGAACCATTGTCCGCTCGAATTTATACATTACTTAACTAGTCTTGGTACTTGAAGGTATTCTTTTTTTAAAATTTTACTAGTATTGTTGAGTAAAGTTATTAGTAATTTTATTGCATTTGGTTACAGTAACTAAGTATTATCTGCATGAACATGATTATTTTTAGAATTACGTAATATTCGGTTTTATTTATTTATGGTTTATTTTTGTACCTGACAAAAAAAAAGACAAAAAGAAATAAAACCGGACAATTGCCAGTAGGACTCGTGCTCTGACGGCTGACAATAAAATACTATAAATATTATTTTTGGCTACCATTTATGGAGCATGATATTAAACAAATATTAAAAGGATAGTCTACAGATAACCGTAGACTATCGTTGTGATTGTTTAAAAAAACAAATATTAATTCCCTTAGGAAAACTACGTAAAAAATGTGTAACGCCCGAAACCCTTGATATTTCCCGCGATTTTTTTTTTAACCTTCGGGATCAGAATTTTTAATAAACACAAAAGTGAGAAGTAGAAAGTATGATATTTTTGCATTAAGTCTGTTGTTTTTAACGCTACTGTCTTTAGATCATTTCAATTGAACGACATATTAAATTTTTCGAAGTTTTTGAGAGTTGATTACTAACTTCACTTCCAAAAACTTAAAACCTTAAGTACAACCTTTTCACTTAATATAAAAATTAAAAGTGACGTTAAATATTGATGATCATCATACTACCAAAATCCCCAAAATTGATACCCATCAAGACTTTATTTTTTGTATTTTTGTTGCTGCAATGCCAATAAACGCATTTTTCTTTCTTTCTTTCATCAAAACATTACATCCGCTATCTTAAATTAAAAATGTATGATACATTCGTAATCACCAGCCCCAAAATTCCCAAGATTGATAACCAAGTAGACTCTTTATTGTGGTTATTGTGGTGCAGGTGGTGAAAACGTATTTGAGTGAACATTTTGTATGAGGCTATGCAATTTTTATGGTGGCATTCCGGAGATGAATATATTATCTTTAATTTGTAACTATGATTGCCTCGAAGTTGTGATGCCTATTCATTTAATTGGTACTTGAAAACGGCGGTATTTGTAGAAATATTGGATAGCATCCTTAAATGTATGTTTTTTTGACTCACCAACCACTTGTTTAACTAATGGGGTGTTTTGATGGTGATTTCCCAGTTAATCTTACATAATTTATACTAAAATGAATCATTGTTAAAGAACACAACACATGGTTGTTGTGGACATTTTGTGAAATACCTTTGTCTTGGGTTTTCTCTTGTTCTCGTTTTGTGTGGTGTAAGTGGTGTGAGTCATATATTTATACTTACAGGGAAAATCCGTTTTGGGCTACACTTACCAGTCTACTGTGAGCGTTCATGCTGTCACAATAATTTCCAACATTCCACCTCATTCCAATGGGAATAAAGTGGATAGGTTATCAAAATAGCATTTTTTTTTTTCAACGTCATATTGAAGCCATCAATCTTAGGAAATCTGCATGTTGAGCCTTATCATTGATTTAAATCCAGTGTAAATGAATACTAACATTGGCATTCTACATAATGTACACATGGCTACATAATCAAGCTATACTTTTCCAGTTTAAGCTGATCTCGCATTGTATAGCATTTCCGTACAATGAGAGGTTACCGAATACTGGAAATGCATATCTTGATTATGTAGTCTTGTGTCAACACTTGTCTTGTGTCTTGTGGCAACAAATGCGTGCACGTTTCATGTGACTGTTCTTTTTCTGTTAGACCCAGAAAGAGATTCGTGAAAAAGTAAATAGACTTGTCACATTTATTGTGGCGTTATGAATACTCACTAAAACTCGTCCCGACGCTAAACTAACAAAAATAGGGTGGTAGGTTGACCAAACTGTCGTTAGTGGGGTAATACGTGTCTAAATCCCAAGTGGACAAGTATCGTGATATTCGTGTCCGCTTGTGATTTGATTTCGTGGTCAACTATCCACATCTCGGAACCACTAACACTTGCGTTCCGATAGCACACTTGTTCAGAAAAGCGTGAGCCCTGCTGACGACAGTGCGATGTGGGTCAGACCTATGACTGTACTTACCTCAAAAATTTGTTGTTCCAAAATAATAGATGGTGTTGCAGAGCGTGAGCGAGGAGGAGGCGGCGGGGGCGGGGGCGGCGAGCGCTGGGCCGAGCGCGGCGAGCGGGAGGGCGGGCGCGGCTCGCGCGGCGCCAGCGAGGAGCCGCGCCCGGGCGACTGGGGCCGCATGGGCCGCGGCGCAGCGCCCGCGCCGCGCCCGGCGCCCGCCCCGCGCAGGCAATTCGAAGACATGCCGCCGTCGCGTCCAGGTACTACTGCTTCATGTTTATTTTGTTCTGCTCTTTTCAAGTCCGTCCACTTTAATAGTGCTGCGCTTCGAGACCGCAACACGCGCAGGCTCTCCGAATATGTTCGAAGTCCCACAAGAAATATTGTTATCATATTTCTGTCGCCTTTTGGGTTTACCGTCACTATTTGAGCAAATAGAGCATTATTGTTATCCCGTCAGGCAAATTATAACATTTCTGTGGGCCTATTCACACTAAATGATTTTCGCATGAATTTGTGAATGCAAAACATACAACTTTAGCATAATATAAAACGCGGATCAAATGAGCAGTGCGTGTAGGCTCAATAAGTGTTATCAACTTGTCTTATAACTCATAAATCAACTTTTCCTTGTATAGTTGTTACATTTCACGAACGCTCGCCAGTCATTGCAATTTATACCTTATAGTTATGACAATGATATAAGTCACATGACGCGCGCTTCTGAATTGCAAGGACTATGTAACTTGCATGGCATTCCATGCAAGTTACAATAATTAATATTTAATCAAATGAATAGTTGAACATTTTCAGCTATTAATTTTTATTAAATGTTATTTATTGATGTTTTGTTTGTGTTTCTAATTAGTGTATTTTGGTTAGGGAGCTCGGGTACGATTTTTAAAAGTGATCTGTACGCGGTGCAGTCAGTATTAGTAAAGATACACTCTTGAGGAACTATATTTGATAGCTTTTAATTCTATAGTCAAGTTTTTGTAAAGTAGCAAATTGCATGTCAGACACGATTTTTTGTAGTTGTTGTATTTTTAGACCATACAATAATAGTTCAACAGTTTTTTCAATGTAGAGTAGAATTTCTGATACGATATTTAAATTGCTAGATAAAAATAGAATATTCAAGGTTATGATCGCATCTTGTTCAAAATACAGATGCCTGAACATATAACGTATGCGACATAGCAGACGTCTGTTCGTAGTTTTGCAAGGTTGTAGATTGCACCTAGTCATTTGTGCCACTTGAATGTAGTTGAGCTGTGAGTAGTTTAGTTTCGATGAACAGATCACCTGCTGTTCCCGTCCTTAGCTCCCTAACTATTTCTTTTCCAGACACGTCAGGCAGGCCGAAGTTGAAGCTTGAGCCTCGGACTGTAAAAGAGCCAGTGAATTCTCTGGCGTCGACCAGTCAGACGCATTCGATATTCGGCGGCGCGCGGCCGAGGGAAGAACGACTCAAGGAGCTGGGGAAAGAATAAGCGCTCTAGCAACCCCATACTACCGCGTACTCTCACCTCCCGGTCCCGTGTGTATATGTATCGTCCCGAAGCCCGATCCCTATGTGTGCCCCGATATTTACAAGCAGTCTCTTGTCTCCTTTTAATGCAGTACGATGAAATTGTATATGAAGCTGCAGTCATTTTGTTAGGTTATATGAGGTTGTAAATCATTTTTATCGTATATTTTGTTAGCTTTATTGTGTATATCGAAAGATAGCTTCTTATTGTTTTTGCGTCGTCTCCGCCTCGTTTTCGAGCCCGGGGACTGCGCGTCGGCGTCGCTTGATTAATCCGCAGTATTTAAATTGCTAGTATGTATTGTTTGTCTCATTATAAGATTTATCCGGGCTTGTGTGTACATACGATATCGGCTCGCATAATATTAAATAATTTTTCGAAATTAGACTTGGAAGAAAAATAATTTTTGTTCCTCACTTTTGGGTTATAATATGTGTATTGAAATATTGTAATAATTATTTTATTTTTAAAATAGCATTGTGTCGATAGAGGTTCGTAACAGAGTCTCTGTTGTATTTGTTTTTTTTTTTTTTTTCATTTATTAATTGTTTAGTTTGTTAGGTCATGAAAATTAATCATTGAACGAGTAATTATGATACATAATTTAAGAGTTGAGATAATATGGTGATGTAATTACGGTGTCATTAATAAAATTAACTTGCACGTACTTGAATTTCTACTTTATTACATAATTGTGTAATGGCAAGTAACGTGGCCAAGAAATGAAAAAAAAATCGCAAAATTGTAACAGAACATAGAAAAACGAATAAAAAGTGAATTCTTTGTAACCGAGGGTTTGTCTACAACACCTGATCAAAAAAATTAACAATCCAAGTCCATGTCCGCATTCCCGAACACACAAGGAAGTAAACTACGTTATCTTCTTAGTAGTAGATATTCCACATAACCACAACACAGAATCAAGTTGCTCAAGTGTAGATAAAAAAGGGAAGCATTATTTAAGAGCTGCTTTTTCAAGATTAGCTAGTCAGAAAACCCGTGTAAATAGGCCGTGAATATTAATTTTATGAACATGGCACACTATGGACTATTTTCCCTTGCCTCAGCGGCTCAGCATGAAGAAAAGAGGGCAGGGGGCTTTGTTCGTCACTGAATGAAGGGGTAAAGGGGGCGGTGTTGAAAAGTCGACCGCAACGCAGCTGCCGATGCCGTCGCCTTCGGAATTGTACCTTAAAAGGTCAACGCACAAGTATATGCACTGCACGGTATCAGTATCGCCTTGTCTCGAGCTGTTCCGGATTGGGACGTGCTTATTAGCATACGTTGAGATGAGCGGACGAGGTGAGGTGATGCTGATTCAGCGCCCCACTTTATCTTTCATAATACGAAGGATTTTGAAGGAAATGCCTAAACTATTGCAATGTTTATTTTTTCTCTTTCTGGGAGGATGGGAGACGGGGGGGGGGGGCTTATGAATTCCACAAGCCATGACATTGCTGCCGATTCTCTTGTACACCGAAATAAACTATCACTAAAATTCCTTTACAAATAATTTTTGACGCAACTGTTTTTGCACCTGAAGGTGTTGTGGTGAAATATAATTCCTATATTTTCATTAACAATTCTGCAATTACATGGGCAGGTAAGTGTTGTTAAATAAATTAATACTGAATAAAAAGTGGATAGGTTACGAAAAAAATTATAAAATATAATATAATAGTTAATAAAAATTTACAAATATTTATAATCATTGATTTATCGATAGTTCATCAACTATATATGGCGCGTTTTCGACCAGAGGCACCGGTTGACCTGAAGTGATGCTGTGACCGCGCGCTCTCCGCCCTCTATCTCGAAAACGGTTCACCGTATGAAAAATTTTATAAACTAAATTTGTACAGAACGTTGAATTCTACAATATTGATAATACATACAAATAGCAAAAAACCCATAGGAAATGAGATATTTCCAAAAAGAGCGCAAAAAACCGATTTTTGTGACCTTTGACCTTCAAATTTAATAGTTGCGTACACCCTACCATATGTAGGTTTTGAGACTACTTTTATGGTGTCAATATACAAGTATTTACAGACTTACAGCTGGGTATCTCGAATTCCGAGATTCTTACTGACTGGACTAATCAAACTAACATATAGTTAAGTTGTGTCACTTTTGTCTATTTCAGAATTAAAAATCGTCGTTTGACACGAATAGATTAAATTTTTGTGATTTTTAGTCTAGTTTAGAGAATTTTGTGACAAGAGAATCGGCACCAACATATACCTATGTAGTCTTTGGGCACCAATGTGCCCCATTTTTCGAGGATGTTGGTAATACTTATATAAAGTAAAAATACAGGTTAGAAGACTATGTTTATGTCCAATTTAGAGTTTTAGACTCAGTTTGGTCGAGGCCCAGGGGGAGGCAACTGCACCCGTTGCTCCCTCCCGTGTATCCGCGCCTGCCCGTATTTCAGTGTTTAGATTAGGTATAAATGTGCGTTGACCTAATGGGTGTCCTTTTTTACACAGATAGGTACAGTTTGTTTTGAAAAAGGCTCAAGATCTCCCAGAGCCCTGCCAGTCGCTTGCAAGAATAATTGGACGTAGTTACACGATAAGGTGGATCCTTATCGTGTAACTATGTCCAATTTAAAGTTGGTTTCAAAGCACACTATTTACTTAAGTACCTAGGTATATAAAAAATGAACAGGGTATGTTCGTAACTCTCGTACAGCTCAAACCTCTAAAGAGTGAAACTTGAAATTTCTAAGAAACGATTTTGAGAAAATCGACCTAAGAGCGGTTCTGCACTGCCAATGATGCACTGCATCCAATCCGAATCCGAATTCAAGATCAGAGTTCAATCCAAATTGGGAATGTTCTAAATTCGGACGGAAAGAGTTCGGATCTAGTGCGCAACCCCTCATACAAATACACTTGCAAGCAAAAGTATGGAACTTACTTGTAATTGAATCCGCGCGATCTTGAGTACTCAACAACTAGTTACGAATAATAAAAATGGTACCATTTTAAAGGTTTTAACTGTTAACTTTAAATTGATAGCAAATTCACTTAAATCACACCAGTATTCAAGGAGATTGAATGAAGGAGTTAGGAAAACATAAGGATAATGGAAAAATAATAAAAGAAGAAAACAACAAAAATTAATTAATAAAAAAAAAATTGCCTTAAAATTAAGTTTCAATATTTTGTGTCCCCCCCCCCCACTTCGCCCTAATAACTGCTCGAAGACGGTTCTTCATTGACCTAATCAGCTTCTGAATCGATTTTTGCGGGATACCTTCCCACTCCTCTATCAAAGCCGATTTCAGCTCATTATCACTTGAAGGAGCAGGATTTCTGGAACGACTCTTCAGTTCATCCCACACTTGCTCAATGGGATTCAAGTCCGGGCTGAGCGCTGGCCAGTCCAATGTGGCGATACCGACTTCTTCGAGGTATTCAGTTGTGGCACGGGAAGTGTGACAACGAGCGTTATCGTGCATAAGGAGGAAGTCATCACCGATATATATATACAATGGTGCTTGAACAACAGAATGACGCTCAATGTAAAAAACTGCCAGACTATTCACTTTTTTCACTTTTCATAACTTTTATTTAACAATAATATCCACATGTGATTTGATGACATTGTACTCTGTTATGAAGCCGAGCAGACCGATGGCCGCCAGCAGCGTGAACATCAGCAGGGACACCACTATCTGCACGTTCTCCTTTAACACACAGGTCTCGCTCGTATTACATTCACGAATAAAGTTAACTGCATTAAATGTGATTATCATATTGATGGATCAGTACTGAGCAGAGTATCGGTCATCCGTGACCTAGGGGTTCTCTTCGATACATCCCTATCTTTCCGCGATCATATTGATAGTATAGTGACTCAGGCTAAAATAATGCTTGGCTTTATAATCCGTATGTCAAAACCTTTCCGTAATTATAGTAGCATTATTTTACTTTACAACGCACTAGTAAGGAGCTCTTTGGAGTATTGTTCCACTGTTTGGTCTCCCTATTATTCAACTTATACTAATAATGTTGAATCTGTTCAGGCCCGTTTTGTTAGGTATTTATGTATGAAGAATGGGATCCGAAAAGCTATACCTGATTACAATGACAGGTTAAAGCACTTTAAAATGATTAGCTTAAAAGAAAGACGTAACCTTTCTGACTTACTAATACTTCATAAAATTATAAACGGTTCCATTGACGCACAATTGGTAAACTATTTTAACTTTAGGTCTAGCTAACGTAGTAAGCGTCATCATCGTATTTTTGAATTGCCTAAATCCACCTTAAATACCACATAAAATAGCCCAGTAACACGTATGGCAAGGCAATATAATGATAGGTCCAACTTCAAAGATTACCCTATTGATATTTTCTCCATGAGTTTCGCTTCATACAGACGTTCCCTATTTAAACGGTGCGAACAGTGCACGTCTATATAGCTCAAATTGGTTAGTTTTGTAGTGTTCTAGTTTTATGTCTTCTAGACACACTTTATTTTTGTTACCTTTGTCTCTAATTTTTCATATGTTCAATGTCATGCACACCTGTTATTTGCATGGTTACTGTAATGCCAATTTTAGTTGTTATTTTTATTTGAATTCTAAGTGACTGTGCTGTTGGTGTGCTTATTCTAAATAAATAAATAAATATCCCGTATAAGGACCGACATGTTCCAGCAGAATACCGGAAATGTAGCGGTCTGAAGTTAGACCGCTTCCTCGTCTCCCGCCAGGCACGAAAACATGGCAAGCTCCGTTTTGCCGTCGAAGGAAATGCCGGCCCACATCATACAAAAACCGCCCCCATAAGCCACTGTCTCAGCGAAATAGCACTACGCAAATCGCTCTCCAGGCGGCCTGTAGACCCGACCCCTTCGGCCGCTGCCGTGCAAACACATTCTGCATTCGTTGGAGAACAGGACTCGCCTCCATTGCTCAACCTCTCAATCAACTTGGGAGCGAGCAAATTGAAGGCGTGCTTGTCGGTGACCTGCTGTCAGTTTCGGGCCTGTGGCAGGCCTTTTTGGTGTCAAATTAGCTTTCTTAAGTCTTCGATGAACTGTCCACTCGCTGGCAGCTACCCCACGAACATTTCGGAGCTTCTGTTGGACGTCGACACCAGTCAAATGTCGATTTCGGAGAGAGGTTGACACGCTAAAACGGTCGGATGACCGTTTTATCGTGTCAACCTCTCTCTTAAGACTTGGACGGCGCCGGTGCACATCGGAGAGGGATCTCTCCGATGTGCACCGGCGCCGTCCAAGTCTTAAGTCTCGGGATAAAGCCACCAGTCTCCCGAAAGCGTTTATAAACTTTCGAAACACAGGACTGGCTCATGTGGAGCTGCCGTGCGACAGCCCGCTGGCTGAGGCCTTCTTGCAATAGGGCGACGATTCGTGCTGCTTCTGTAGGTGTAGTATCCATTGTCTTCCAAGTTCAAGGATCAAAAGTAGCAGGGATGTGTACCGGTCAACGTGTGAAAGCCGACTGATAAAGTTTTTTTTTTTTTTTTTACCTACTTTGCAACTCGTAGTTTTGACCTCTCAGGTCCTGGCTACTTAACTGGTATGTCCTGTGGTGCCTTAAGCTACTAACGTAAAGCCTCCAGCCAGGGGCGAATTACTTAATTTCTAGGTGACCGCACGCTAAGGGCACCCCCTGTGGGGTACGGGCCACGGCTTAGGGCGTCACTGAGCGGAGGGCAGCAAGGCTGTCCCACCTAGAGATGGGTAATCACCCGGGTTAAAACCTACTAGTGGGTTAAAACCCAGTTATAACCCGTTTCATTCCACCCAGTGGGTGGTTTGGCCGGGTGAAAACAAAATAATTCAGATTTTTACATTCAAACATGTAACACGCTACAGACAGCCGGTGGCAGGACCGAGAGGGCAGGGGGGGGGGGGTGTGGCTCGTTCGCAGCGATACCCGCGCCTCTTTCCCGCTCAGATTCTCATTCTAGTTTACCTCGCTGGATAGAGTGCGCACGTTTTGAGTTAATTTTGTGTTTTTACTTACGACCCGGAACTGTTGTGTCACTGACTCTGGCAGGGCCACCATCAGGGATTTTAATTTTGATAACAAAAAAAATATGTCGGTAATTAGTCGAAATTTGTCGCCAAATATCACAATTTGTCGGTCACTGATTCAAAAGATATAAGGGTTTATAGGTGGCCGATCTGGAGAGTCTCCCCAGCAGGGTCACATTTATATCTCAAAAACTAGGGCACCTAGCGAAGATCTGTTTTCTCCCATATTTTGTCACCAATTACTCGGAATCAGTCGGTGTTATTACACATACATTGTACACCAGCTTTAAAAGTATCGAAAACACTAAAGTAGCCTTGCAGACTTTAGCTGTACATGAAAAGCAACACTTGGGAAATGAATCGACAATGCAAACTTATTATGGATCCCCAACACAAGTATTATTAATAACTTATTGGGGCTGTTTCATTTAAAATTCCGAACATGTAATCGTTTGAGACCAAATAAACAATAAAATAAACCTATTTCTGATGCAATATTTCAATTAGAAGGAAATGAAAAAAATATTCATAGGGGTATTTTTGACATAAAAAAATATGAAATCGAAATTATTCCTTAGTTTACCGGATGTCACAATAATAGAAAACGACAAAAAAGATAAAATATTAATCAATGTCGACAAGATGTCGACGAAAGAATCAGTATGTGTTTGAAACCGATTCACTTTGCAGCGTACTTATTAGACCCCACAGACCAAGGATCTGAACTTGATGAAAGTCAAGAAGTAGACGCTATGGAGTTCATATGCGAAGTAGGACAAAGTATCGGTTTAGATGTCATGACCAACTTGACATCTTATAGAGCAAGAGATGGATTTTGGAGTCGGAGATTTCTGTGGACTAACATCAACGATGTAAGCGCATCAATCTGGTGGAAGAGAATATGTGGATCTACTGCATTAATGTTGCTGTCCGTATACTTACAGCACCGTGCACTTCTGCTGCTGTAGAGCGGTCCTTTAGTACTCATAGTAACATACACATTAAAAAAAGAAATAAACTCACTACGGGAAGGGCAGCAAAACTAACATATATAACTACAATTGGAATTTGTTGCACAAGCACGTGGATGATTTAAGTGATAACACTGAGGACTGCATGCCTGATTCACCACTAATAGATATGGAATCTTCGAGATATAATAGGCAAACCACGCCGCTACGTACAAATAGTCTACTCCGTAGTAATAGTCTACGTCCGGCATTAACAATTTTAAATTTTAGCTTGTGACAAGTGATGATGATGATGATGATTAAGCTGCCTAATAAATTGTTGTATTTTTTCAAATAAATATTAAATGTATCTGATTTTGTGCTCAGGCTTTTATTTTTGACAAGCTAGTAGTGAATTCTACTTCCCACTATTAAATAATTAACAATACTCATTTTCACCCAGTAAAGTGGGTGAAAATGGGTTAAAACCGGGTTAAAACCCAAATCACCCAATTTTAACCCAAATGGGAAGAATGGGTTTTAACCCACTACCCATCTCTAGTCCCACCTGGATCGAATTTACAATATTATTATTAATCGGGGAAATTAAAGCTACAGGCTCAGCTACGGCGCGGGCTGGCGTTACGTCGAGCAAGGGTCGGGGGGGGGGGGGCGGCTTGGGGGGGGACAATTACGTCGGGGGCGTCGCGTTGGACCTCAGCGGCGAGTTCAGAACGATGGCGGTCTGTGTTTGTGCACTGTACTGGAGGCCCTACTGCTGTCCTGGAGGAGGGTTATGAAGTCATCGGCAAAATCCGATAACGCGTGCTTATCAATTGCTGGGGACTCTTTCCAGATCGGCCACATATAAACCCTTATATCTTTTGAACCAGTGACCGACAAATTCTGATATTTGGCGACTGATTCCAACTAATTCGCGACAAAATATGGGAGAAAACACATCTTCGCTAGGTGCCCTAGTTTTTGAGATATAAATGTGGCCCTGCTGGGAAGACTCTCCAGATCGGCCACCTATAAACCCTTATGTCTTTTGAACCAGTGACCGACAAATTAGGATATTTGGCGACAAATTTCTACTAATTAGACTAATCTTTTGTGTTATCAAAATTAAAATCCCTGATGGTGGCCCTGCCAGTCAGTGACACAAAAAAGGTGACAAGAACTATGCCCGAAAAAACTGCTTTCTGGCCACCAAACAATCTCCACAACGCAAACCTGCTAAATCCTGTTGGGACCTGTTTTGTACTGACAACAGTCCCAGACCCACGTGCCGTTTGCGACGCATCAAAATCTATATATACACCATACTCAATTTAAATAAAAAACTGCTAAGTCCTCAAGCAAATTGAAACTTCACCTCGACAAACTGCTAAATAATTGTTTTTCTAAATTTTATAAAAATTTGTTTAAGTTATGCTGCTACATTATATTGTTAAAATATCAAGAAAAAATTATAGAACCAACAGGATTTTCAGAATTTTGATTGCTAAATTAATACAGATATTATTCAGATTTTTCTTTGTCCTGTAAACTATGTCAAAATGGACTTAGCAGGTTAACAAATTAGGCCAACAATATAATAAACTTGTATCGTAATGATAATTTTTTCAAAACTACTTTTCGAAAAGAGAGGGGGTGTTGTAGTGTTACAAAGTACGAAATCCACGTGGTCAGTGTTATTTTATTTAAAAAAATATGTTGGAAGAAAAATTTATGGAATGCAACCATCTACCTGAGCAAATAGGTATGTAGAACTAAGAAAATGTATGTCAAACGGTAAACTAGCCTGCATAAGGAAGCAGGGATGAAAAGTGATTATATTTAATAATAAAATGCACAAAGGTTTTATGTTGATTTATACTTTATTTAAATATCAAGATCCTCATCAGGGTCTTCTTCATCCCAGTCATCTACTGCGTCGGGCTCGTAGTAGACCTTACTCTCGCCTTCGTGGATCTTACTCATGTATGGCAGTTTCAAATTATACTTCTGTATCTTTTCATTTTGGTCTACTTCTATTTTGAATGTGGACAGATTTGAAGGCAATGGCTTTTCAGGTTCCTCTTCCTTTTTCTCCTGTTTTATAACTGGAGTTAAGGTGAATGTTGATGCTTTACTATCATATGACATAATTTCTTCACTTCTTATAACTTTGCTGCCTTTTTTTAGCTTAATCCATACTTTGTGCGGGTTTGTTTTATCATATGTTATCACAACATTTACCAAATGATTTAAATGTGTTTGTAGTTTGGAACTGTGTGGTAGACAGTCTCTGTGCAGTATTAGTACTAGTCTATTTACATTAGGATCACTTTGTAATTGTTTTAAGTACTTCAAACACTTGTTCCAACCCATACAAAGAGCCATTTGGTTTATTGAATCAATTATCAATGAACACTTGCCACTTACATATTTACTGTACATGTCAGTATTAAACTCATCGTAGTAATTAACGTTGGAATGGTTTTTGAAAACGTTCCTCCAAAGGCTGCTAGGTTGTTCATAGCTAAATAAGTTGACAGATTTTTCTTCCTGCACAAGCTCTAGCAGTAAAGGTAATATATTTTTGTCACCATCATCTTCTATTAACACAAATGGAGCAGATTTTAATCTAAATAAGGTCATTATCAACTACTGTATAAGAAATATAAAAATAAAAAACTATAATGAAAGTGAACTGAAAGAAAAGAAAACTTGCTGAAAATTGCAATAGAAATTTTCGATTTGACTTAGTCAAGTGTCAAGTATGACACTACCTGACATAGGACCATCACAGCTTAAAAAATATCGACTAGACGAGCGAGTCAGTATCGTCTGGCTTTCTATAATAAAATGATTAGTAGAGTAGATTTCTGTTAGGTTCCGATCACTTATCTCCACCACAGTTGATATTGATAGGACAGCTGCAAATTGAAACTAAAGACTTGGCTAAAAGGTCTTAGCAACCAGGCCATAAAAATACATTTAAACAAAAAGACAGCTGCAAACCAAAACCAATAGATAATGACAGACAATTGACATTTGTGATGACATGACATGACATCAAAGTCATTTGTTATTATTGTTGTGGATATTTATAATATTTAATTAGAATTACTGATATAGTAACGTCACGCCTGCATCTCCCGAAGGGATCTAAGATTAACAAAATGCATAGACTGAAGGTATCAACTAGTATCAAACAGTTCACTCGTCAGATAGTTTATGTTCCAAAACATAAGGCACCCAACCAAGAAGATTTTGAGGTTCTAAAAGATTTTATAACTAGATACAAAAATATTCTCATCCTGACTGGTGCTGGTATTTCCACGGAATCTGGTAATTGCTATGTTTGTACAAAATACTTGGTTCTAGACCAACTGTTTTAATGTTTTTCTGTATTATCATAGGAATTCCAGACTACAGATCAGAAGAAGTTGGTTTGTATGCTCGCACCAACCATAAGCCTATACAATACCAAGAGTTTGTGAAGTATCCTAAAGTCAGACAACGGTATTGGGCCAGAAATTTCATTGGATGGCCAAGGTTCAGTGCCGTACAGCCAAATGATGCACATCTTGCTGTCAGAGAGCTAGAAAAGGTAATGTGTTGATATTTACTATAACATCAACCACTCTGTATTTCAGCTGTTGTAGACAGTGATATTATGTAGATCTAATTACTATTTCAACCTGAGATAAAATGTTAGAACATAATATAAACTGTGATAGTTTTCAGTTTCACTATTTTATAAGAATATTACATAATCCACTTGGAAATGCATGGATATTTCAAGTAAAAAACTGTTTTTTTCCTCCCAAAATGAACCATCATATCATTTTATTGGGTGGATTGTAGGTAGTAAAATTTTAACTATTAATAGTTTTCCATCATTGCTTTTTAATTATCTACCTACTGTATTTCACACCATTTCCTTGTTTACTATTTGTTTGTTGGTCTCTATTTTACAGATGGGAAAGGTGACATCAATAGTGACACAAAATGTGGACAGACTACATCACAAGGCTGGTTCAACAAATGTAATAGAGCTTCATGGCACTGGTTATATTGTGAAATGTTTGAAGTGTCCCTATGAGATAACCAGGGAGGAGCTGCAGGTGGAACTAATGAGGAATAACCCTTACATGGAAGATAGTTTCACCATGATAAGGCCTGATGGGGACGTGGACTTACCTAAAGTATGTGTACCAATTGTTATGGATATTGATAAATAAATCTATATATTTATGATGATTATCCTTCAATTATTACAGGAACAAGTGGAAAAGTTCAGGTCACCACTGTGCCCAAAATGTGAAGGCCCTTTAAAACCAGACATTGTGTTCTTTGGTGACAATGTCCCAAAGTCGAGGGTGGAAGCAGTCAGGAGTCAAGTATCCTCCAGTGATGCTGTTTTTGTTTTAGGTTCAAGTTTGACAGTTTACTCAAGCTATAGAATAATTTTACAAGCCAGAGATGAACATAAGAAAGTTGCTTTGTTGAATATAGGCCCCACTAGAGCTGATGATATTGTAGACATCAAAGTATCTACGAAATGTGGTGATATATTACCTGAATTGTGTAATTCTATAACAAAGAACCTCAGTTGATAGTACCTGATTTTTTTTACCTAGTTTTTGTTATGATGGTCTGCCTACCTCAAAATAAGTGTTATTTTTTGTCTAAGTAGTTGAATGGAATAGATTTTAAATAAATGAAATACGGAAAAATGATGGCATTTCATTTTAATAATTAATAGTATAAAAAGAAGTAGGGATATAAAACTGGTTTATATTTTTAATAAAGAATGGACAGCATTTTAAGCAAATTAATCATTTTTAAACAGTATAGTTGTGGTAAAATTAAGAATGTTAAATTGTCCTTGAATAATAGATTGCTAGGAGAACTAAAAATGAATAGGAATAGTTATTTTTGGTCACCTTAGGACTGATTGAACGCAAGGTATGGGAAATACACATTTGTGTTTGGTTAACCTCTACACATGGGTATTCCTAGATCAAACACCACAAAAAACATGGAGTTCCGATTTTCCTACAATTTTTTTTTTTAAATTTAGAAAATACTAAAGAGACGAACTTAATTGAATGTTTCGAAGTAACAATCCATACCTTGCGCAAATCAGTCATTTGTTACAATTTGTCGACTTTAAACATAACAAGAACAATGAGATCACATTTAAGTTACTTTTAATCTTTATCAAAATTATTGTGAATATTTCTAACAATCACATTGCAAAGTCTAATTCACAAGGCAGGGTGCTAAGTTGACAAAATATCTAATTAATTCATGTAGTAATAGATGAAAATAGACAGAGATAATTATATTCTCGAAAGAGAACATCAAGCATAAAATACAAATGTAATTTGTTTTGTCTTCTAGGAATACTAATAAGTGGAATTCTGACAATGCGTTTGGGTATAGTGCCCTGTGGGATTTAAAATACAGGAAAATTATAGAAAACTTCTAAAAATAATTATATTTCTAGAATTTTTAAATTCTCTACTAGTACCCAAAATCTAGAAATATTTTAATTTAATGTGTTTGAGACTATTTAGTATTTATTGTAATACATTGCATTTGCACTAGTTTCTTTATCAATTTGTAAAGATAATTAACAATATGTCTACGATACGAAAATGTGTTATCTCTTGCATACTTTAGGTATATTATATAATTTGCTTAATATTACATACCTAATAATAGTTAACGGCAGTGTTTAATGACATCACAAATCACATTATTATGAACCTGATCTATACAAAGACATGCGGCAGTAAGCGCTAGAGGCCGACAAGTTACTCATAAAGGCTCGTACACACAGGCGCGACGCGACAGCACGACACAAAGGCGCCGCTCGTCGCCTTTGTGTAGGAGCCTTAATGCTTCTTACTTTTACAAATTTATTTAAGATAGGTATAAATGTCTGCTATAACTTTTCGTCAATACAGCGACGGGTCAATGGACCTATCATTTTACTATGCTAACTATTCTCGCGGCGCGGGATCTGCGCCTATTCTGTTACAAATTAAAACTTGGCTTATTCTACTCATTGTCCGTTTCATATTATCGGGTACTAGATACATATTTATATAATAATATTGATTTATCAACTGGTCACCTACTTAATACAATGAATTAAAATATTAACTTAATCAATGGCATAGTTGAAAAATGGTAAAATGCCATCTAGCTTTGCAAGGGACTAACACAAATCAATAGAAATGCCTGTTGTTCAAAATATTGTGTTCAACATTGAGTTAATTACACTAAGTCAAGATTACATTATAAATTATTTGCTTGAGAAGTTAACTTAACTAACATTCAGTTGTGGGTCTCGAAAGTTTGTACTAAACCATTGATTTTAAGTCCAAATGTCTTTAGAACGCCACGTTACGTTCACACGTGGCGGTTTTTGGTATATTGTAGTGTGATACTTGCGTCTCTTTCGTATACCAATTCAATCGGCTGTTTGAAGGTCCGACGTCGCAACCAACTCGCGAGGCGAACGGAGAGTCAGCAAATGAATTAAACACGTATTCAATGACTTAAAATAAACACATTCAACTTACAATTCAACACCAGTCTTAAGATCACTATTAAATTATCTCCACATGAAATGTTTTGTCACTACAATAAAACCGTACATAATACTAGATGGGTCGCTCGCTCATGTGTCAATTGTCTATTGTAAGCAACATTATAAGAAGTAGTCGGCCTGCGGTTTCTTGGAGGGCACGCCCCGCGACTCCTGCGGCGCCGCTTCGAATATTGTGAACTCTCGCTGAAGATTATCATTCAGTTCTAATATTGCAGCCACGTTGCCACATCTGTGTACAGAAAACCGATAGTTATGTTACATTGTTAAACAGAATTAGTAAAATCAACATGCAAATAGTTTTTAACCAACTTTAAAAAAAGGAGGAGGTTCTCAATTCAACTGTGTTTTTTTTGAATGTGTTACCTCAGAACTTTTTTTTGGGTGAACACCGATTTGGATAATTCTAATTCTTTATTTGATAGCTGGGGCTTCGCATGTGGTCCCATTTAAATTTGATCAAGTTCTGACCAATTTGACAAGTTTTTGAGTTATCCTTAATATTGCATATTTTTACCACTTAGTTTATATTGATGATGTTTTGATAATTTACTGTCACTGTTATTTACATATCAAGTAGTGGTATACGAATTTGTGTGGGGTAGGTTTCGCAACTAAAACGTGAAAAATAAAAACTTTTTTACAAAACAACAACCAACTTCTAAAAAAAAACTAAAAAAAACGTGAAAAATAACTTTAATTTCGGAAGTCGGTGGCCAAAAACGAAAACACAAAACCAAAGACAACAACTTCCGAAATGAAAGTAATTTTTAACGTTTTTTTTTAGAAGTTAGTTGTTTTTTTGTAAAAAAGTTTTATTATCTCCAATAAAAGATATATGAATGTGTTCCTAAATATTCAGATTTGGATTTGTCCTAGCAAAATCTAAAATTGACTTGGGTCTGTATAGCTGGTATTGTTTCGCCCCTCGCGTGAACAATCAGGCAAGACATTTAGTTAAACTGGAAGTTGCCCTATTATGGATTTGATCAGACCTGTAGCAGTAGTTAGGTGCCGACCACACTGTGAGTACGGTCTCGTTGAAGTGCCACTTGTAACCCTCCATGACGAGCTGGTGCGCGCGGCAGATCATGTCGATGTCGTTGGACACGTTGAACTGCGCCACCACGTCGGAGCCGAAAAGGTAGCCCGCGCCGCGAGGGGACACGCCCCAGCCTTGTGTGTCTAGAATTCATTACAATAATTATTAATAATATAACAGAGACCACCAGTAACATCGAGACATGTTGGCCTTTCTCGCGGAGTTAGGGTAGATCAAGAGATCATCCATAAACAAAATACACAGTAAGACATGGAGTTGCCGCAGTAATATTAGCTTGCTATACCAATACTATTACTGTGTACATTTTGAAATTGTGAAGATGTCTGATCAAAACTTGCTGATATAATATTGAATTCTTACTTGATAAATCATTATATTGTAGTAATACTAATCATATTATACTCAGATTATGTATTAACATCTACAAACAACTCCATTCCAATTCTGCCATTTCAATAGCAGTTGAGGGAGCTTAAATAAATAAACTGTTTGCGACTTCTACATGGCTGTGTCAAACCTTCAGGGTCACTCCAGAGCAGGTCACACATGGGTCCATCATGAGGCACCTCTTGCTTGCGGTCGATTGTGCGGATTTGGTCAAGCGTCTGTATTGAAGGACTCAGTCCACCATGCACACAGAATATCCTTCCATCAATAATTGCCGATAGGGATAAGTAGTCGAATATTTCTGTGCAATACCTGTGGAAATTCACATTTGTAATAGTTATTTTATAGATACACTGGACATGTTAAGCAATCAGTTTAGATGAAACCGGAACAACTTACATTTTGTAATCATCTTAATGTCCACAAATCTCTGATTGTAATTGCAAAGAATTTTGAGAAAAAATTGTAAATAATAGGTTTAGATATACCTCCATACAGTAATAGATCCATATTTCCTAAGACATTCATCATAAAAGCCATACACCTGTGTGATCTGTCTGGACTCATGATTGCCTCTGATAAGTGTGATGCGGTCAGGGTAACGGACCTATGTAAAACAGATTATTAGATACACCTCTAATTTTTTAGTTACTGATTAGCAGGATGTTTACTTTTTTTTTTTTGGATTTTTGGACTGCCTCATTGGTCTAGTGGTTGCAAGCTCTACTGTTGAGCATGAGGTCCTGGATTGGATTCCCGGGTCCGGCAAACTGTTATTGGGTTTTTCCATCTAGAATTTCTCAGTAGTAGCCCAGAGTCTGAATATGTGCCCAGTTGATGGCAACAGACTTGCCTGCTATTACATGGGACTTAAACATAACCGGTGAAATGTGGGTGTACTATAGGTACACTTCTGCCTAACATTTTGGGGATCACAGGCGTGCTGCTGATAAAACAGGTTGCTCATAAAATATCTGTGTAGTAGAAACGTTAGGTGTTTATTTTTAAAACTTTATGAACATGTTTACTTGAATTAGAGATTGCCATAATAACAATAATCTAAATTAAGGACCTATATATCACAGGGTATTGCATTGTTCAATGATTAAAAAGAAAATCTTACCACAACTTACATGTTGATTCATTTAAGAAATTAATTGCAAACACAATAATGGCGAAGCATAATTTGTATGAAGGAAGTGTAACTGTCACCATCATAGTGGTCAGTAGAGATCTGCCATAATCCTACTAATATTATAAATGTGAAAGTTTGTGAGGTTGGATAGATGGATGTTTGTTACTCTTTCAAGCAAAAACTATGGAACGGATTTGGATGGAATTTGGAATACAGATAGTATAAAACCTGGATTAACATGTAGGATACTTTTAATCCCGGTAGTATGTTTCCGTGGGATAATTTCCGACATCCACATGGGCGAAGCCGCCGGCAAAAGCTAGTAATTACATTATGTTTGTAATGAAATCTCATAGACTTACCTTTAAAGCGAGTAGTAATAAGAATGTCTCTACAGAATAGAATCCTCTGTCTACAAAATCACCCATAAATAAATAATTGGTCTCGGGAACGTCACCACCCACTTTAAAGAGTTCTTTCAGGTCATAGAATTGGCCATGAATGTCACCACAAACCTGAAACAAGGAATAATAGAAACTTGTAGTTTGTAGAGAATAGTAGTAGGTCTTGATGACATATTGTTTTAGTTAACTCCAACTATTTACAAACAAAAAGTGTATCACAACAACTTACTGGTCTATCAAAGAATAGCTAAATAAAATCAAAACTTAGTTATAGACTGACCATAACAAAGTAAAACAGAATTTTGTGTCTTGTATTTTGAAAACATTCAACAACAGAAATTGAAAACATTCAATTTAGAGAAAAAATATGTTTGGGATGTAAATTCTGTAAATGACAAATAAAGGTAAATTATCACTGTTGATCTCATAGCAATCGTAAAGATACGTGAAAGGTTAATTACCGTGACAGGAGAGTCTACCCGCTGAACGTTGCTCTCTTCGACGAGAATTTCGCGGGCCTTGGCACAAAGTGCCTTAACCTCGGCCTCCATTATAATCTCACATCTTTTTAGCTGCTCGATTTGACGATCTAGATCACTTGTATCAGACATCTTTCTAAATAAAATCACCACGCTCTATCTGTGAGGTAAAAAAATTGTGAGTAATAATACAAAGATTACATGACAGAGAAGATAACGTCTGACCAATAAAGGTCTAAGCTGTCTAACAGGAAAAACAGACACTGTTTGAAGACTTACTATTTATAATCACTTAATGTTATGTTTTCTTTTGGTTATTTCGTATCAGTAGCTCAAATTCTTCAACAAACAATCACAATGCCTCCGCCATTTACAACGTTAATTCTACTACCATAGCCAATAGTGATTTCTAGTCTATGATTATGCACGTAGACTTCGTAGTGTTGGACCCAGCAAATTGATCGGGTCCGAGTCCGAATCGTTCAAAGTAAGCAATATTTCATAGCGTTCAAATGTTGTAAAGTTACGCACATAACGGCCGCAGTGATGGCTGTAATGAAAGTGATGACTGCGGCAAAGATTTAAATCGCTAGATACGCCCTACCGCGTCCAAAGATAGTCGCGTTTATGTTTCGTTTTGCAATCTCTGACACAATAACGTAGTGACTTGACTTGATTGTCATGGAAACCCTATTAGAATAATGTGTGAGCACACTCTTCTCAGTATGGATACTTTTTCACGTGACCAAGTACGGTAAGGGCAAATCTAGCGATTTAAATCTATTGCCAGCAGGGTTTGACTTTGCGGTGTCAAAAACGCTCTCTAGGAAAATACACCAACTTACTTTCATAGATAACGTTTCAGTGACATCATTCACCGAACACACCGAAATTGCGAACACTATTTGGGCGGTCACCCGTCTTTTAGGAAACCGTAGCTTTAGTGAAGTGTTACCATTGGCCATGGACCATGCATCAATGCTACATGCTACCATTATCATAATTTAATTTAATTTGATGATCCTGAAAACTTTGTGTTTCAGTAGTAGGAACACGTGATTGTATGAACACTACTTTACATAGGTTTAATCTGTGCATGGTGTCTATGGAATTATTTAATCATCGTTCGTTCGTTTCATTCATTGTTGTTTGTTATATTTATTGATTTGGCGCAAGTTGTTTTTTTTCGTAACAGTAAAAATATAGTGTTGTTTTGTGCGTTTTCTTTGAACTCGGAAGGAAAAATGGGCAATATACACACCGTGGGTCCGAATGAGGCGCTAATAGTTTCAGGTAAATTCAGTCAAGCCTGTCATAAACGATCTAATAAGAGATAATGTTATGTTTTGCTGATTTTTCGGGTGTTCTTTACAGCTAAAGATGCAAAAGATGCGTAATATGTAACCGAATAACAGTATCTTTAATTTTTTGTGTCTTTAATTTAGTGTTTTGTCTTACTGATAACAAAATAACCTCTTATCTCGGATAGGCAAATACAGCCTTTTGCCTATATATAGATTTGCAAATACGCAAACTATTGTGCAAGTAGGTATTCTTATAGCCAAGGGGAAGTACCAAAGCCCTTAAAAGTACAAGTTACATTGGTTAATTCGAAATAAATAACGTGTAAAAAATCTGAAGAGTCCACGCCCAAAATTACATTTAGCATACCTACCTACCTAGATACATCTACTACTCTAGCAATTATCTCACTGACGACGGCGGCGCTCGCGCATATTTTTAGCGAGTAGCATAAAATCATTGATAATACTTGAATTCAAATCTGAGGTCAATAGGGATATGCACATTTTCGGCACCACGCATTGTATTCAATATTTTTTGTACATTAGCATCACGTAATTATGTAACTAGTAGACGGACCCCCGCGCCGTAATACATAGTACTATTTCACTTAGGTAGGCTACTCTACTTACCATGGGTATTATTATAGTATGGCTATACCTATTTTTTTCCGTAGCGTAACTATTTTGTAGCCGGTCAGGCTCATCATCTCAGACCATTATTTGATGCCAGACTCAGACCATAATTTATTGATAAATTTATCAGAAAACGTGCCAGTGCTGGATGCCAATTTGTTTGTATTTGATTATTTTAATATTTATATCCAAAATTCTAATTATAAATCACCTCAACCGATCGTCGATGTTTTTTCTAATGTTATTCAAACAATAATTGTTCGAAAAAGTGGTGGTATACATATAAAGTTGTAACCTTCTAAAAATAATGATTAAGTTACTAATTCCCTTTAGCACCCAGAGAAGCTGAAAGTAGACTCACGGTACGGAGAATAGGTCCTACGTCGAACAGACGAAGGGTTGCAGTTTGGGCCTCACTATAAAAACTCTCTGAAAGCTCAAACGACCTTCTTAAATTCTAAATAGATACTATAATAGCCTATAATGAGACGACCGTACCCAGTTTGATTACAATCCATTGTTTGAACGAGTCGGCTTGCGCTATGTTATAAATTTTAACACCGAGTTTTGTCCTTGCGCATGTAGCGGTCATCACTACACGGACTCCAGCACCCTAATTACTTAACACACTATCTATCACGATCTGAATCATTTTGAAGCCTATTGTTAATCTATTGCTTCATAGGTTCGAATAAATTGTCTGCTCAACTACGTAAATAACGCAATGAATGTTGTTGAACTGTCAAAAAAAACGCATTCCTACTATTAGTGTGTTACGTAATTACCCCGCAGGACTAGACCAATTTAAGTTATCTAAAAGATATATGAATTCATCAGACGGAGATCGTAATTAATTTTTAGTTAGGAAGGTCAGATCTAGTTTTGTTGCATTCTTTTCTAATACCAGCACAGTGAGTATTTTTTAGATGACGATCAGGAAAATATAGTAGGAAACTAATACAGGCATAGGTATTACGGCTGGGGTTATTACTGTGACTTACATTACATCTATGGTGACTTACCTACACAGTGCCTTGTATGGACTTACTTACAAACTATTTGGGAAAAATTCATCTGTATATATTCATCTGTGTGTGCTACCTACTTCTAATCAAAAGGGGGAATTACAAGAGTGTAGGTAGCTGAACTTATTGATTGATAATAATTATGTATTTTTGCTTGACCTAATAAATAATTTACTTGCGTGGTCGCGTAGTGCACAAAGATGGTAAATAAGTATCCAATTTTCAAAGATGAGTTATTTCGTAAATATTAATAATTATCAGCATTGATCATATCAAATGCGACCACGTCCTACGTAACCAAGAATCTTGTTTTCAGTTTCCGCACATGATAACTTGGTAATGAATGAGTATTTTTGAAATCGCATCTCATCTAAAGATTGATGGGAGATAATTTCGGACAAAGAACAAATACCTACGTAAGTATGGTCCTAGATATAGGTCTCGATATCGTTGACGGAAAATGTTCTGAGAAAACTACATGAACAGATATTGTAATTTGTAATACACGTTATGTTCCGAGGTTTTATAATAGTTTAGATAATCATCGTAATAATCCACCATGCGTTTTTTCCTCCTATTTCGTGGTAAAATGGTAAAATCTACAATGCGTTCGCACAAACATAAAATTGTGGTGGAAAGACTTCTTTAATTTCAATTCGATGAATTGAAAAAAATGGATATTTTTTACGGTTATCCTAGTTGTTTTCTAAGTGAGAAATACGAAAAAATAAGTTTTTATTATTTGGGATAGTCAAAATAAAATTATCTCAAAAAAACTAGTTATTGTCGAATTAATAAACTATTTATTTATTAAATAAATATTACGCATCTTAGACAAAAACTATTAAAATAACATTAAACACTAATTACTTTGCTGCTATATCTACAGGAATTTATGAACTTATTATAAGTAGTCATTATTATCTCAACTCAACAAGTTTTGTCTTGATAAAAGACAACATTTGGCTTCGCGAATAACTCCCTTTTCATATCTATTATCTAACGTATTGGCGCCATTTAATCGAGATATAACTCTCAATTATGTAACCCTGGCCGACCTGCCAGTAACTACTTTATTTCAGTACAAGTTCCAGGTCCTTTTGATCATATCGGCTGCCTTTTCCCCAATCATGATGGCTGGTGCGTTAGTATGAGCTACTATTGTCCTCGGTATAATACTACTGTCAACCACTCGTAAATTGTTCACACCGTACACTCTCAGTTCTGGGTCTACCACTGCGTCAGGATCCGTCGGTGGACCCATCTTGCACGTCGCTATCTGATGATGGAGTGTCGAAGTCACTGCTCGTATAGCACACTCCCAATAATCATCGCTGCCAAATTCGAATTGTTTACAGTTAGGGAACTTCTTCGTATGTAATGTCGCTCCGTATTTTCTGAATGGTGGCGTGTCCACAAGTTTGATGATATACCTTATTGCGGCTATCATTGTATCAACGTCCTGTCTATGAGTTAAATAATTACCGTGTAGACTAGGTTGGTCGTAGGGATCTGTAGATCGCAGCTGTAAATAACCCTTAGATTTCGGGTGCAGCAGCATGAACAGTACAGTGAAACTTTCGACGTCTTCTATTGATTTATAAACATCTTTGTAAAGCCAATCTGCCATACGAATTCCTTTGGCTACGACGTTGCCTTCGTCCGAAGCTAAAGAAGCGCACGATCCTAGTAATTCTATGTCAGGGTATTCGCCAATTTCATTGGATATATTTGTTTTGATGTATCCAATAGTTTCCACTCCGGCCAAGGAAGACATAGGACCGTCACCGTAATGGTCAAACTGGACTGCGGTCTGTACTGTAGCTATTTTCTTTTCGACTAACGTTAATCTCGTCTGGTTCAAAGTAAAAGCCAAACCGGGGAAACAAATGTGGTCATACAACGATTCTCCTACTTTTAGATTCTGTATCACAGGTATTCCGAAGGATTTTAAATGTTTTTTAGGCCCTATACCAGAAAGCATAAGTAAATGAGGTGATTCAATGGGACCAGCGGAGAGTATCACTTCTTTCTTGGCTCTAATTTGGTACACTCGTCCATTTTTATGGAATTCAACGCCAACTGCGGTTTTACTGACAGGATCAATAATAACTTTAGTAGCTCTGCTCGTAATTAATATGTGCAGATTTTTCCTCTTTTTGTTTTTATGAAGGAACGCTTTGGCGCTGCTTGCACGTTGTCCTTTACTGAGGGTTGCTTGAATGTAGCTGAATCCAAATGCATCTGGACTGTTGTAATCTACTCTGCGATGGCCATACAATTTCGCTGCATCTAAAAATGCTTTGGAGAGCTTAGATCTGTAATAAACAAAAAAATATACATTAAAACTCTTGTCATTTAAAAGTGCTTCTTATATAATATCTTGCTACCGTTCGGCAGATGGAATAATTTCTATTTTAGGATCTGGGCCATCATATCACTACAACATAAAAACCGCAATAAAAGACTAGCTCGACCGACAGCAATTTAATAATCTTGTTATCAAAAAAGTCCCGTCTACATATTATGCTGATTGATCGGGTCATGGACAAATAATTATTTATTTTAAATATTTGCTGTATCCAAATATTTGAGTTAGTATTGATAGTTCGGGTACAGTCTTATCAAGTCATAAGTTTAGCGGTTATCATGCTCGTATCTATGACGAATATTTGTGTGGGTATTGATAATGATAATAGTCTAATGCGTGCAATATAATAAAGTGACAGAGTGATAATGACCTGAATGGTACGTCTTCTACGGACAGTTCACCGTCGCGTCCATGCCACGGCGAGTTGTTGAGCCCTTTCAGATTCACACGTTCTGACTTGATGTAATATGGCGTAACTTCATTGTAGGACCTGCAATGGATAATATACTTTAGACAAAAGTACATTATTTTTATCAAGATGCGTGTTAAGTACAGATATGGGATGTTGTTAGTAGAAAATAGCCTTATCAAAGTCTCAAGAGGCGGAGTACTCGTAAAGTAAGGCAATGTATGCGAGAGTTGAATACAAAAAGTTCCTACAGGTACTCCAAATCAAATCAAAATATTTTATTTCACATAAAACAACATGGGCACTTATGAAACGTCAGAAGCTAGGTGCACGGTTCCAATTGATTGTTTCACGGAGAAGAGACGGCAAGAAACTCCACGGTTACTCTTTTAAAAATAAAGGGCTTTTACAATGTTTCCAATTACAGTGTTGATAGATATGGGAGGACAGTGTAGGCAACAGGTACTCAACAAAATATAAAAAGGTCCACAAATCTACAGTCTACAAGTTAGGTCTACAACGTTCTCACATTCACAAAATATAGAAGAATCTATATAAAAATAAAAGCCTATATAGACCAAATGACATGATTGCCATTACTACTGTAACAAATCGGAATCAAAATCCTATCCACAAATCCACGATACCTATAGCATCAAACACTACGTCCTATTCTTTTAAGTTCTAAAGCCATGTTCCGATACCGTAGTGCATAGACGAAATCAAACGAACACAGAAAGAGACAATCAACTTTGTGGCTCCGTCCGTTTTTATTTAAATTGTAGATAAAAGGTGACTGACAACATAATTTGTTTTTTTCAGGTACGTCACAGTCTCACAGACATTCACATCCGAATTTAGATATAGTAAGTACTATTCAAAATGAAGTGGAAATTATATCATGTGTACGCTTACCATCCATAGTTGCCGGCGGCGGCGATCCTGTCCCAATCCTGCTGCATGCCTCTGGTGTAGATCATGTAGTTGACCACGCTTGAACCACCCACTGCCTTGCCTCTCGGCCAGAAGCACTTCCCATCCACCATCCCTGAAAACATCCAAATTCCAAGCGTTTAAAAAAGTATTTGAAGATTTTTGTATGGCTTTCAAAATTATTTACATTGAGTAGTTTATTTGAACTTTGCCTGACTCATAACTTTCTCGTACAGATTTTGCTTTACGGTAACGATTAGCATCCCGAGCCAATGTCGCAGGCAAAGAGAATTAAATAGTCATCGAACGCAGGTCACATAATTCCAGGTATGCGTCGGCACTGTGTGGTGTGCATAAGTTACAAATTAGACAACAATGCAAAGGAAGTAGCTTATCATAAATATCATAACCACCGTCCATACTCACATAGGCATTTTGCATTTACTTTTATTGCCTATAATTGGGATTTGAGATCCCTGAAAGTGTAAAGTCAGTAGTTTTTTGTCTTATTTTCAAATCCAGGAATACTTATTAAGTCAAATTGAACATTGCTGTTAAACTGTAATATTAATTTTAAAAAATCCAACATTTACCCGTGCAAACTCCCGGCTCATACTCCATAACGTAAGGCCACACATAATCGGTCTGTTGGAGCAAAGGTGCCAGGATTGGCACGTCGGTCAGTAGCGACTCTCCACGGCCTGCTTCGATGAGCAGCACAGAAGCCTTCTGACCCTCGCTTAGACGAGAAGCCAGCACGCTTCCTGCGGATCCTGCACCCACGACGATGAAGTCGTATTCCGATAGAGGTCCTTTGAAACCTGGAAATAATAGAATTTTTTGTTGTTATGGCTGTCGCGTTAGTCTAATGGTCGCCAGCGTTACTGCTGAGCATGATGTCCAGGGTTCGATTCCCAGGCCATGCAAAGTGTTATTGGGTTTTTCGATCTGGAATTTGTCAGTAGCAGCCCGGATTCTAGATTTGTGCACGGTTGTTGGCAATAAGCTCGCCCCCTACATCCTTTGGTGTTTATTATAATTCCATCATAAATTCATTACATAATGTGCCATGTTTTAGAATATGTATTACGGAACCAATAAGTCAAAATGTCAAACCTATAGTTTTATGACAGCTGCGCGCGCAGATTATTAAAGCCTGGCGGCGCATGAGTCGTTACCCAGAATGTAACCACTTTATAAATATTATGTTTATATATGCATTTAGAACTAGGTATAGTGTATTTATTTTATTTCTTATTTTTTTGTTTATTTTAAATTTTCGTACACTGCACTGGTTGACGTCATCACGTCAACGCCGGCTATCGCTGAAAACCAGCGCTGGGGCTCTGTCTCGCATAGGTTCGTAGCATTATGCTGAGCGATTGCCGTTTTGCGTGGATGTGACACATATTTTCCCCCAACTCGTTCTTTTTTGTATTTGTGTGTTTTTTCTTTGCGTCATGTTAACCGCAATTATACGTATTTTCTTTCTTTCTTTTTACATAGGACTAAAACATAACTGGCGAAATGTGCGTGTGCTATAGATAAGAACACCTCTACCGAACCCTTCGGAGAAAACAGGCGTGATGTTATGTTATGTTTCATAAAGATAAAGATCAATTTATTTGTTTCACATAAGTAGATTACAATACATGGATGCATGCAATGGTGTTAAATACAAGTACGTGCTACGTGCTATACCATAGAAGGTGTACAAATCTTACAGGTTTTTAAATACGTAGTCAATAAAATTACAAAATATTAAATTGTACCATGCAATTGTCACAAATTTTAAAATGTCAAAATTTATCATTTAGGAAGTCAGTTATGCTACTCGTATATTAACATTTCATGGTCAACATCTTTTCAACTTTGTCTTAAATAAAGGTGTATTTAATTGTTTAATGTCCTTTGGAATTTTGTTATATATTTTAGGAGTCATACAGATTATGCGTTGAATTATTGATGTTATGAATAAGATATGGTCACGATTTGCACCCAGGCTTCACGATTTAGATAAGACAAGATGTCTGATACCCGTGTCTTCCCTACGACGACGGCACACACGTAAGTAATTGAGGAGGTTAGGATCAAAACCACCCCATATCCACTTTTTTCAATAAGGTAGAAATCGAAAATAAGGTAAATATAAGTAAATAGTGAGCACAATTTTTTGTATTTTTTTTTTTTAAGAATTCTAGTTACTTTCGTGATAAATAGGTCCATAAAGGTAACAGTTTTTTTTACGTGGACATGTTGAGGTTTTGAACTAAACGTTAATATTAGACATCAATTTACTAAGGAGAATAATTTCTTTTGAAGTAAACAGTTGCTGCTAATGATAATTTTTATCATTTTGAGCAGAAACCTTGAAAAAAAAATTGCCAGAAGTGGATATGTTGGGGTATTGATCCTAACCTCCTCAATTATGATGCTATTACTTTAATTTGAACAATTAAAACTCTGGTCCATGACACAGCTCGTAACCATCGTTTCTAAGGCTATGGGATAGTGGGATAGATCCGCTGGTGTAACTTTGTTGCCACGATTTATAACAAGGTTTGTACAAGGTGCCTAATATTTCGAAATAGATGTAAAGTCGCACTGCGAAAAAAAAAGGAACACCTTTCAGTTTTCAAACTATTTATAAATTATACATTATGTTTTTGTTGGTCTAGCACAGCGTTTCCCATTAGCCGGGTCGCGACCCGGTACCGGGCCATCACAATAGAATACCGGGTCGCGACATTCCCGCCTTGTTTTAAAGTGGCTACATATCTGATCATTTTGATTTTTTAAATAATCTAAACATGGCACTGCAAGATAAAAAGATAACAACGTAACAATATTTAAGGCGCTTCCCTGACCAAACGACCTTGAGCGTTCGGTCCTTCTCTGTCCCGTCGCTGAGTCTCGCTCTGTCTCGCTCCCTCCGCACGCTCATTTATCATAAAATTCACAAAAATAATGAAATTATTTGAATAAAAAAAGACAAGTGAAGTTTTAAAATAAAATAAAACGTGTATTATTTCGATTTTTAAATTATCTATCCATTAGTGTAATCCTCAAATGAATAGAACGTCACCTTTAGCAAAAGATGCATGCAATCAATAATTTTAGTCACTTTTTTACAAGGAGATTTTAGATGTATTTATAACACATAAAAACAAATAAGAAAGTGCAATGTGATGATAGGATATCGAACATTAATAATGTGCTTTTAGATTTAGTTTATTGCCCATAGTGAATGAGTTAATAGGCTCTGAATAACGCACTATGACAAGGTTTTGGTCGGGTTACCGCCCTAAAGTGCAAGACAAGGTGGAAGCTGCAAGAATAAAGCTTAATGTGTGGGCACAATGCGCGGAAACAGGGAACTTCAAAGCATTTAGTAATTTAAGTGAAATACAAAAAGAGTACAACATGATTGCTTTGTCACAAGACATCTTAACTCAAATTAAAGAACATTTATTAGGACTGGAGAGGAATCTTCAAGAATATTTTCCTCCAATCGACAGCAACAAAGCTTGGATAAAAAACCCATTTACATTCAAGTTAGATTCCGAAACTAATTTGCCAGATTCAGATGTTGACTCGTTAATTGAACTGTCAACTGACACAGCACTCAAGGATATATTTGACACAAGACCATTGATCGTTTTTTGTTATCTTGTAGTCAAGAATACACAAAATTCATGCAATACATCAAGCAATAACTTTTTAACCGACTTCACAAAAAGGAGGAGGTACTCAATTCGTCTGTATGTTTTTTTTTATTTTATTTTTATGTGTGTTAGCTCATAACTTTTTTCTGGGTGAACCGATTTGGATGATTCTTTTTTTTTTGATAGGTGATGCTTCACATGTGGTCCCATTTAAATTTGATCAAGGTCTGACCAGTAGTTTTTGAGTTATCCTTAATACTGCATATTTTATGCACTTAGTTTATATGGATGATGTGTTAATAATTTCCTGTCACTGTTATTTACACACCCAGTAGTGGTATACGAATTTGTGTGGGGTACGTACCGCAACTAAAAAGTGAAAAATAAAAACTTTTTTAAAAAAAAACAACCGACTTCCAAAAAAAAACACTCTTTAATTTCGGAAGTCGGTGACTAAAAACGAAAATACAAAACCAAAGACACCGACTTCCGAAATTAAAGTTATTTTTCACGTCTTTTAGTGTTTTCTGGGAACCACTGGTCTAGCATATTTTATACTGGAAACTTAGTTAATTTTAATTACTCTTAATTAAAATTTCCTGCAATAACTATGTAAATTAGTTTTATCACTTTATTTAACCATGCTAATTTAACAAGTGTATTCAAAACTTCCATAGTGAATAAAAACTCCTGTTGTAATTATTTGCAATATTATTATTAAATTTGCGATTTCGATACGACCGCGACGATTAAATGCATTCCGACGCAAAATATTTGACTTCCTATTTTTTCTCTTGCTGCTTTACAAGGTCTCTTCCCCTTCCGTGTGTTTACCATTTACGTATTAAAAATTGATATAGATAATAAAAAACGATAATTATACAAAGTAGTTATGGGAACCAGTTCGACTTCTAAAATTAAAGCAAAGTTCTTGTTATTATTTACATTTAACCGCCTACGCACAGTACGTACACACACCATACAATTAATGTCAGACAGGCGATAGCTCAAATATTTGAAAAGGTTATGAAAAGAAAGGCCGAACTGGGCCCAAAATAGTTTCATATCAAAGTACATTTGCCTTATCATTTCATGATAATGTCGCTAGATAATCAAATCAGCTAAATCGGTCCTCTGTCAATGCTTAAACTTGAGAAGATGATGCCCGATGTCCCTGACCAAATCTTAGTAAACATTGTGTTAGTAGTCTACAGTGTATAGGGTTACCATACGTCTCGTGTTTTAATACCCCTCATTATTAAACATTTTCATAAACTACTATTATCACCAGACTTTTAATCTCAAAAGGAGGCGTTCATTCGTTGTCATATTATAAGATAAAAATATTGCCTCATAAAAAACCTGCAGTGTGCGCTTTACCTAAGTTCCGCATAGACCAGTTTTGTATTGGTGTTGTAGTGAATTAATGTATTAGTCCAATAAAAGCTCTTAATGACTTTGAAACCATATGACCAAGGAATTTACTTCCTTTATTGACCCACGTGTGCATTTGATATTATAAAATTGTTAGCATTTCAGGTTTCCATATGATTGATTTAAAAATAAATGTAGATATAAATACTTTTCAGTAAAAACTAAAACATAACCTGTTGTTGTACAGTCAGTACCGTATTTAAAGTACAAAAATAAATAAATGGAATGGACAGTTAGGTAAATAGTTCGGCAGTTCATATTAGAATTGATTGGAACTGCGACCAACCACGCGCGAGCCGAATTGGTCGCAGTAACTGAGCCAGGGCACCCCGACCAAATAGATTAGGATAGGTTAGATAGAATTGTGACCAACCGCGCGCGAGCTGAGCGAGCGGTACTTTCAGGTTAGATTTCTTACCGACTAATTCCGATTTATTAACTGCCCACACGTAACTGCCTGTTAAGCCATATTACTGCGTAATATTTATTTAATTACCCATTTAAATATTTGTCATGCATGACTCATTCTTATTTAGTTTACTCCTCAGTTTCTACTGCCGAACTTGTTAAAAACTGCATTTGGCATTTTTAATTTACCAAAACTACATTTGACAACTGCCGCTTTAAATCAGTGCCATAAAAAAATCATAGTAGATCCCATTTTTTTTTTTTTTTATAAATTACTAGCTGATCCAACAGACGTTGTCCTGATCAAATTTCAATAAACCAATAAAAAAAAGCGCAGCGTTTGTCAAAAAAAGATTTGAGTTCATACAAAAATTCTATAGAAAAATCACTTTCCGCTGTTCCCGAATTTTCCAACTTTACGGGAAACTTTGCCAATTGTCCTATCCTTAAAAACCTCATTTGGAATATAAAGAACATCAAAAGAAAAAATAATTAAATCACCCCAGCCGTCTTCAAGTGACGCGCTTACCAACGAACAAATTTTTATTTTACTTATAAATATAATATAGGTACATGACTTACGAATTACGACAGATTATAAAAATATACGTTCCAACATTCTATTTAAAAAAAAACTTATTTAGATTCATTCAGAATAATAATAGACTTACACCGATAACCGACATATATTCATTTTATCCTGAATCCTGAATTCCTGTGAACTTGGCGGCTGTTTTAAGTAGTTGCTACCGAAAAACCCGAAATATAACATTTTTTCCTTAAAATAACACAACTTAGCCAACCGGGACGTCTCTGGCGGAAAACCGGAGAAAAGAATTAAATCCTCCATCATTATGCATTATAAATGTATTATTAGCATTGACATTAAGTTCAAGTTCATTGACATCGTAGTCGTTTTCCTTTGTAAAGACTTATTTACCGTTGGATGAAGGCATTTATTATAATGAGTACTTACTTGTGAAATCGAGTTTATCTTAAGAAAACTACAGTTAGGGACATGTAAGAATATGTAGTATAAAGAACTATGTTACAAGTATTTACAGCAGAGTCTTTATGTCTGCCGAATTAACGACAACATACTGATATCACCAATCTGTCTTCCTGTTGTGGTGATTAAAGCTACAGCATACCTCGCGTAGGGTTGTTGGGACTTGGGGACCTAAGCTCAGCTGAATAGTAAATGTTAACGATCTGAATGTCGTGGTATGTATAAAGTGATTTGCAAAATGAAAAATACAAAAGAAAATTTAAAAACTCTGAGAGAAAGAAATGTTGACACACCAGTCACATATCGTTTTTGAAACAATAGAACCGGTCAAATGTTTCAAATATGAAAACAGTCTTCTTTTTAGCAATAACCTGTAATTTTAACACAAGATCAAAGAGAATAAAAATCCTTTTCACACTAAAGCCAAATGGAATGCTCCGAAATGCCAATAATTCTTGTACTGATGCAGATAGATCGATCTCAATAATTAGTTATACAAAACTAGTGAGCCGCCCCATGCTTCGCACGGTTTTTACGAATTGACAAAAATCGAGAATTCTTGTTGTAGGTATGTAAGTGTAATATTAAAGTGTAAATGTTGGTGCAAACCGCATCAAAATCCGTTACGTAGTTTAGAAGAACGACGAAGTCACACTACATCGTTCTTCAGACACACACTTACAGCGACTTTAATTCATAATATGTATAGATGCGTACTCACCCTTGGGTAGTTCATATTGATCCCTCAAAAACGCAAACAAGTCTGGTTCGTCTGGTCTCAAAGGTAAAATCTTAGTGCTCATCATTACGTCTACAATCCGACTCTTCACCGGAGCATTAGATCTTTTTTCTCTATTACCATTTTCATCACAGTAGCCTCTACATGCACTTGGTCTAGCATATTCCTCTTCATCAATCGACACATAAGCTTCGTCATCATAATTAGAACTTGCACCTTTTTGTAATAAATATAAAAATGTTAATAATATTATTTTATTCTTCATTGTGTGTTTTATATAATACTGTTCTTGACCGTGATCAAGTTAATTCTGAGCTCTGCTAGCAATTTAGATGTTTGTCGTAACCGGTTTAACTGTTAATGATGTTTTTTTTTTATAACTAGATTCGAGAACTATGAACTTGAATTAAGCTGGCGAAGTCAACATGTCAGAGAGAAAAAGTTTCATAACGGACTGTTCTTACCGGTACTTTTTTTGAACTGATCGTTTTGCGTTTCATTTCAGTAGGCATTCTTTTGATCCAGTTCAAAATGAACAACAAGGTGATCGAATATGTGTGTTGTAACAAAAGATTCGAGAATTATTGTAATATTATATAAGTACTAGCAGTGGAATTTCGAGCGTGCTCGTGCGTTGTCATGTGCATGATCGTGTGCATTAATGGACATCTGTCATACCATTTGCAGCATTATATTCCTGCATTAAAATTTTCGTAATATATGTACAAATGTACATCTTTCGTTTAAAAAAAGTATTCAACCTGTTTTAAGCTTTTCTTGACCGGCAATTAATGTTCTTAATTTTTTGGAATTTAGAACTTCTTCGTTTTGACAAGCCAAATTTTCTTACAATGGTTGTCTTTCCAGAAAATTTCTTATACCTAATGGGTTGTTCATGATTTTTTAAGGCAAAATTTCCTGTAGTAATATATAATATTTATGTGGATTTAACCACAATCAGTCAAATTACCCAGTGTGGTTATTAGATATTCCGTTTTAGACTGGGAACGTTCAGCGTATGCTTGTCTTCGTGTGCTTTATTGCTATAAGAATCTTATCTACAGCAGAACGGTGTTGACCGTGTTTATCAAGCCGAATTTCGGTCAAACCCCCCGGGCTGATGGTCTACTAGCCTGTGAGTAACAAGCAACCTCACGACTTGCGATGAGACTACGTACTACATCCTTGTTCCCGACTCCGGCAGTCACAACGATCGCAGGATTTTACCAGCTATTTCGTTCTTTTTCTGTTTAATTTAAGTCCGTACCATGACCACGCTCTAACTCAGCGCCGTCTCCTAAATAATAGAAACCTTATATTTAACTTGCACGTCCTAGAATACTGGTTTCAATCAGGCTCTTAGGGACGTATTGCGAATACTTGAGTAAAGGTATTATAGATCTTGCGCGTCTTAAGTTTTTTATCTTGTATATAATATATAAGAAGCCATATCGACAACACTTTCTGCAATATTCTGAATTGATTTCTTAAAATTTTATTTATCTTATTTTTTTTTTTTATATTGGTGTATTTTCGGTGTATTTTTTTGTTTATCTAAATTATACGTGTTTATGTGGTGAATCCTTTTTTATTTCGCTACACATTGTAACAATTTACCGCTATGGTGTTAATGGGTAAACGCTATGGGTTCAACCACCTAACTGTTTGCTCACAGATTCTGCTATTATTCATAAAAGCTGGATCTGCCGTGACTGTGAACTCTCTCATATTCAGTACAAGAGTACAATCAAGTATATCAATACATAGTCGGTAAAATTCCAGAAGAGAACCGTTATGGATCAAATTCGTACGTAACTACGTATAATTAAGTCAAACGTATACGTCGGTCTGTTACAACCTAGTAACCTTTAAAAGGTTTTTCATTCAATACATTATGTACATTTTTCGTTTTATAATTAGTGTCCTTGGTTTAGGTCCAATACCTCCTATAACTCCTTTGCCACAATCTCGCTTCAGTTTATTTTTGTTTTTAGAAACGGGCTGCGACTGGTTTTAAGAATTCGGTTTGTTGCATTAACGATCCTAAGTTATATACAGTCAACAAAAAAAGTAATCAGACAAAAACTTTTTTTTTTTGCACATGATGAAGGTAAAATTCTTTATTATTTCGTTTTTTTTTAAAGTTTTATACATCAAAAGCACATCGCTGATTTTCAGTGGTCAACCGAAAAGGACGTACGGAAACCAAGTCAGGTTTAATGATTGGTCCTATAGGTAACAATTAAAATAAAATGAACATGTTGCTTTATGTTCCAAGTACCTACTACTTGGAACATAAAGCAACTACTTATATCAATTATATGAATAAATATTATTATGTTAACATAGACGAAAAAAAACCTCGGACAGATTTTTGCTAACAAAAAAAACTGGGTCTCGCACGTCGGCCAGCTCGCTATACGTACAGGCCGCTGTACGCACGCGCGACGCCGTGACGGTTTCGGCCATTCCGCGCGCGAACGGTAACACTCGCATATAAATATATTCACACATAAACGAGACTCAGTTTGTCTTAGCGGAGTTCCGTCCGACATTTTTTGTTCGTCCATAAAAAATAATGATTGCACCCTTCTTTGAATACCGGAACGTAGGCAACGTAGATCTACGCGAGACAGTGTATAATTTTTAATGCGGCTTTCAAGCTCTGTCGAGTCTCTGGTAACTTTTCTAGCTTGCTGTCTGTACATGATCGTATACTTTAGATGACTACAGTCCCGGAGAGTCCGTCGACCCTTACATGTTTTTTTGCACATAATGAGGCGGCCTCTTGATAAAAACTGGACTTGACCGATGCGAAATAAAATGAAAAAGCTTTTATGTGTTCTAAGGCTAACAACGTACCTACAGTTTGTTAATTACATGGTTTCGTTATTCTTGATGTCAAGTTTGAGGTAGTCATTTTATTGAGGGTACGTCAGGCAGAGCTGATATAATGATATTAAAGCGAAACACCGAAACCTAAAAAGCAAGTTTTAAACCTACGGTGTAGGTGCCCTCTAAGAAAGTATTTTGGAATTTCCACGTATTTAATACTTTTCTTTCAGGCGGAAACAAGGTCTTCAACGATTGGGTCATGCCGGTTTTGATGTACCTACTCTTTCGGCATACCAAATGGACTCAGACCGAACTCGACGCCCTGGATAGGAACGTCCGGACACTACTAACTGCAAATCGAATGCATCACCCACGATCATCGGTAATGAGGCTGTATATCCCGCGAAAGTGTGGAGGTCGAGGCTTTTTAAATGCTAAGACCCTCCACAATCGCGAGATATGCAGTCTCTGGGAATATTTCTTAGAAGCCGACGTGGGGATGCATCGAGATGTGGTCACAGTGGACAAGGGCCTCACCCCGCTCTCCTTGGCTAAAGAGAACTGGTGCAAACCAGTAGTGCTTGACACTATTGATCGCATGGAAGTATGGCAGAGTAAGGAGCTTCACGGACGCTTTTTTCGGGCCCTACATGGGCCTGATGTAGACCAACTAGCGTCCGTAGCCTGGCTGCGTTTCGGTGACCTCTTTGGAGAAACCGAAAGTTTTGTCTGTGCAATTATGGACGAAGTTATGATGACAAACAATTACCGGAGATTTATTGTGATAGACGGCACGGTTGACATCTGTCGGGCATGCCACCGTCCGGGTGAATCAATCAGACATATTATCTCCGGATGTTCTCGTCTAGCTAACGAAGAGTACTTGCATAGACACAACCTTGTAGCCAGGATTGTCCATCAGCAACTTGCTCTGAAATACAGCCTTGTGGAATCAAAAGTGCCGTACTACAGGTATGTGCTCGATCCCAGTACAATGTTATATTTCCATTTTCGAGAACTGGGTCGGCCCAGTTCTCGAAAATGGAAATATCACATTGTACTGGGATCGATCTATCATCACAGTTAGGACTATTGCTGCTAATAAGCCTGATATAGTGATGGTGGATCGATTAGGGTAGCGCACAATGATTGTTGACATAACGGTCCCGAATGATGGGAACCTCGTGAAAGCCGAGAAAGATAAACAAATCAAGTATCTTGACTTGGCTCGCGAGCTTGTCGACATGTGGGATGTGGACTCAGCGATCATAGTCGTGACAGCCAATGGCTTAATAGCCAAGAGCCTCGACCAACACCTGAGGAGGCTCTCGTTGGACAGCTGGATCAAGGGCTTGATTCAGAAAGCGGTACTTCTGGACACGGCTCGTATTGTTAGGAGGTTCCTCTCTCTGGAGCTCTGACCGCCGGTAGCTTGGACTCTGTTCCGGGATACCGGTGGCCTTCTATTTTTTATATTTTTAAATGTTTTCGTGTTTTTATATTCCAATATTTAAAAATATAATTTTTATGTACATAAATAATAAAAAAAATGAGATAATAATAATTAATTATTATTGCCAAACAGGTTACAGAACAAAGACATTAAATTATTATCTTAAATATCTTTGTTACAGACTTAATGTACTTGGTTAACAAAAGCTATTATTACAACTAGTGGTAGGAGGTAAGTACAGAGCAATAATCTAAGCTGCAGACACTGACTAGAAAAAAAAGAAGGAATCCGCGCCACGTACATGGAAAGTAAATCACCGTACCGATGTGTGTGTGTGTGTGTGTGTGTGTAAATAAGTGTCTTACTTGTGATATTTTATTCCTTGACACTTTTTTGGGATGTAGAATTATTTTTACACCATTTCACAACACAATAAGGCATTATTTTATTCCTTGACGTAAACAGTACCTACAATGACGCCGTAGTGCCGCGAGACAGCAGCCGGTCGGCACCTTATGATGTAAATGTGTGCGTGAGGCATATTTGTACAAACGGTGCGGCATACTTATAGTGCTTCATTTACGATACGCGTGGCCCGGAGTCCTATTTTTCCAGTCTGTGGCTGCAGAAATCTGTAAACAATAATTGGTGAACCCTGCCTCTTAAACTAGAATTACCTGTATCTAATGAGACAGTGGTCAGCTATGAGGTTAATGCAATAGGATTAAGACAACCTGTGAGTTGAGTCGATCTACCAAGTGATTATAAAATTTAGCTTAGTTTATAAAAAAAAAATCCTAACACAACTAGCTTTACAGGTTGCTTCAAATCGATAGCGTGGTCTTAAACATTTTTTTTCAAATTACAGCTTATCACTATCATGTAAAGTAATTTTTGTGAACTCATTCATAGAACAGTTAAATAAATCCACCGTTTCCGCGATTTCGTTAAGTGTATGCAAGGCGCAAATAGTGATTCTGTTTGTGACTAATCCTGTTGAAGTAGCCATTCTGTCACCTTAGACTTTAGTTCATATCTATTTAGGTCGAGTATGTTAAGTTCTAGAGTTTTTTTTTAAATGTGTGTGCATAATGTATAATATTGGTGTCTGGCAAAAGATTTATGTCGCGTGCCTGGGATTGGTTCGTTTTTTGGGGTCAGGCAGCAGGCGGACGCTAGCGTGTCTTCTAAGGACAGATTGAAGCGCGAAGAGCTGACGGACTGTTGGTACATTGTAATCCGAATACAGTTGCTTTGTAGGATAACGATATGGTTTACGTAACATACAGTATAGCTCTCTGTGCTCTTTCCACTCTGATTAGACTAGTTGTAGTTGCACCACCCCAAACGGTAATGCAATATCCACCAACAACGGTTTGACACAGTGCATAGAAGACCAGAGTAGGGTTTTCCGACTCTATAAGACACTTAAAGATATTTATCAATCTCATTATTCTAAAGGTGTGGGCGTTAAGTTGTTTATCCCATCGTAACCCTGCGTCTATTTGTACGCCGAGATTATCATACATTATCAGTTCTTGTGAGTGCAGGACATACACACGAAGAGGACAGCTGTAACAGCTGTGGGCAAGTGTGAGCTATTATCGAGAAAGTGTGACCTGGTGCGATGTTAGAGAGAATAGAAAATGGAATTTAAGATGTTTTGATAAAGTTGAGAGTAAGCAGATTTGAGTTGAGTCATTTTAATACTTTGGTAAATTCTGATTCTGCGCTACATTTAACGCTATCCCACTTTTGTCCTTAAGCTACACCACGGTGGCATCAGCATAGGCAAATTATTAGGGAGGGTCATTCTGCACAGGTCGTGTATGTAGATTAGGAACAAACTGTCTGTTACCTTTCGTAATAATTATATTAATTAAGTAGGTAACTACAATTTCTTGTTTTCAATCCATCAACTCAGCCTATCGCAGTCCACTGATGGACATAGGCCTCTCCTCCGCCTTCCGTATCCAGTCTGTCCCAGCTACCTTCTTGAGGTCGTCGGTCCATCTAGCTGGGGGGCGTCCCACACTAAGCTCGCACTTACGTGGTCTTGTTTTACGGGTTAGTCCCGCTATGGTATGGTCCCGGTATGGCACCCTCTTAAAATACCTATCAAAAAGTCCCGCTATGGTACCCATCTTTTAGATCTACGTTAGACAATAGAAGGTACAACTGAAAAGAAAAGTGTATCTATAAATAAATACTTTTAGGAGTGTATCAATAAAACGTCTGTTTGCGATATTAAATCAGTCTTTTATTAATTCAAAATATTTATAAAAAAATATCAAACAGTAAAACGAAATATTAATTGCAATGTAATTTTTAAAATAATCAACAATATTAATTACAAATAATCAACATGGAGAAAAAGGCGCAAATTGTAAACATAAACTACAAAAAATAATAGCTTGTTCCCAACGAGTCACACCTCAACGGGTAACAGTGTGACTCGTTGGGAATGTTTTGGATAATAATTCCCAACGAGTCACAGTTACTGTTACACTGTTACTCGTTGGGATGATCCCACCTTGATTTAGGGTATCAATACATCTATCGCCACGAAATATTTTCGTTCTCAGATAAACAAAAATTGTTCCCAGGTATTTGGTACAACTTGGGGCACCCCGACTCGGACAGGTTAGGTTAGAAGGGGACGGCGGGGTCTGAAAGACCCCGCCGTCCCCTTCGTGGTTATTTTTTTTTAAACCGCCCAGAAGTAGGAGTCCCGCGAAGCGGGACTCCGTCGGCTATTGTGGAACTGATTTTGCATTGTTTGGTGACTACATTTTGGTGACAGATCTACTATTTTGAGGACAAACCCTATTATTTAAGAAACACAAAACTAATTAAATTGGTGATAGCTTACTAGTTAAGAAAAGATATTTTTTATTAATACTATTTTTTTCTTAACGCATTGTATAACTTTTCTTTACAACAGTACCAAAAACTGAAGGGTACCATAGCGGGACTTTTTGATAGGTATTTTAAGAGGGTGCCATACCGGGACCATACCATAGCGGGACTAACCGTGTTTTACGACCTTTAAATTAAAATTCAATATGACGCGAAAATTTACCATAACCATGACGAAAAATTTTAATATTTTGATAGCCGCTGTCTTGGATTATCATTTCGATCCCCTCCGACCCCCATCATTTCGAACCCCATCATCATGTGAAAATATAATGGTTTATTTTTAACAAATAGCTCATTGTTGATTGGTTTCATAATTATATCAAAATGTATTTAAAATGGTGACATATCTTACATAGTATAATGCATAACTGATTTATTGAAGTTTGGAGGACCGAATATTTTTTCTGACGCACAATTTATTTAATTAAACAGTCAATCATAAAGATGAATTCGGATTTTTTTGATGTTCACAAAAAGAGGCGCAATTATTATAATAGTGTTCAATAATATATAATATTTTTAGGAACGCAAAATGGGAATTATTAGAGGTTCGATTAAATATATGCCGTGATTGATGTTTCTGTACATCCATTAAACTTTTAATGTTCATAGCTAAGTTGTAAAACAGGTACATAAACGCGAGCTTTTTCGTCATCTTTGTTAACTAACTGTTATTAACTACGTGTAACATTTATAATCTTCGCCATTATTCAATATTAAAGCTTTGCATAAATAGTTAACTGTTTCCTTTACAAATAATTCCGGTTTATCTTTTGAGAATGTTTGTCAGATCCTCTTCATATTAAAAAACAAGTCAACAATAACAAAGAACACGTATGTAGAGATAGGCAGAGACAATACAGGATGGCTGGGACAACCTGTTACCATGAATTCCGTACATTATTCTGATATTTCCTGCGCTGAAAGTTATCTTCGGTATTTTTTTTTTATTAGCTCTGCCATATATATTGACCACGTAGGTTCACTAGTTCGTAGTTCACTTTTCTATGAAACAGCAAATTGATTTTTGATAACCGACCAAGAATTTCTGTGCTGAATTCATGGTTTTAGTTTGCGTGTCGATGTCCCTGCAACCTGGTACACAACCTTGTGTGTATACAGGTGCAGATTTAAAGTAAATTTATTATAAAGAATCAGAATCTTGAGGCGAAGTTGTTTGGCTATATTTCATATTTTAGCTTTTTCGTTAAGGGGGATGCGCCAAGGTAGCCCGCAAAATTCAATTTTTCTTACGTTTTTTGCAATTTGCAGGTCAGAATCAGGTTGTATGGTGATCTAAATATGATTCGCGACCGTATCAAATATGGCTTTACGGAATTATAATAATTAGAATCAGCAATACAACTCCGTAAGTTAGAATTGGCCTCAAATGTCATGATTTCATGAAATAGTAATTCAATAGGGTAATATGAACTTATAGAGATGTATTGCTGATTCTAATGATTATAATCCTGTAAAGCCATATTTGTTACGATCGTGAAACATATTTTAATCAAAATACAACCTGACAGTGACCTGCAAATTGCAAAAAACGTAACAAAATTTGTATTTCGCGGGCTACCCTGAAGGTTCCGCCTTAATGTGCTGAAATCGGAGAGTCTAGGACTTGGTGTAATGCCGGTCACTCACATTCGCACGAATACGAAAACCCGCAAGTGTAGGACGACATTCGCTAATGAATAATGTACATATTTACAGTCCCCATTCACGATTTTCCAAGCCGTGTCGTTTATTGACGCATATCAAAGTGCGTGAACCTCGGACGAATGTTTGCGCGCATGTAAGTGACCCGGGTAAGAGCAATGGTGTAAGAGCAACGTAGATTCACGGATCTCCTATGCATCGTATCGGCCAACTAAACATGAAGTTTAGGCTTGAGTTTTTAAACTTTCAGCAGATGGCAAGCATTATCAAAATGAACAGTATCATTTCGAAACTCCTAGCGTCAGATAACTAGCAATGATTTCGACTCGAGGTTTAGTGAAATGCAGCTACTATGTTTTAAGCAAATGGAACCAATGAAAATAAGTTTTGTTTTATTTTTAACCGACTTCAAAAAAAGGAGGAGGTTCTCAATTCGTCTGTTTTTTTTTTTTTTTTTTTGTGTTATTTCTGAACATTTTCTGGGTGAACCGATTTGGATGATTCCTTTGATAGCTGGCGCTTCACATGTGGTCCCACTTAAATTTGATCAAGGTCTGACCAGTAGTTTTTGAGTTATCCTTAATACTGCATATTTTTTCCACTTAGTTTATATTGATGATGTGTTAATAATTTCCTGTCACTGTTATTTACATACCAAGTAGTGGTATACGAATTTGTGTGGGGTAGGTACCACAACTAAAAAGTGAAAAATAAAAACTTTTTTACAAAAAAACAACCAACTTCCAAAAAAAAACACTAAAAGACGTGAGAAATAAGTATAATTTTGGAAGTCGGTGGCCAAAAACGAAAATAACAAAACCAAAGACACCGACTTCCGAAATTATAGTTATTTTTCATGTCTTTTAGTGTTTTTTTTTGGAAGTCGGTTGTTATTTTGTAAAAAAGTTTTTATTTAGTTTACTTTAGAGTCTTCGTAATATCAGCCTGCAGATGGGCACCATTGCATGCTGCCATTTTACTGGAATTGGATGGATGAGAAATTGGACACAGGCTTTTGCCAAATATGTCTCTTTAATTAGTTCTAAGCTATCCTGGCTTGGCTTGTTTCGTGAAGGAGATGCGCTAGGGCAATAACATAACGACGGCGAAGTGACAAGAAATTCTAACATTGATGATTTTTTATAAATACATTGACATGAATATTTACTTTGTAAAATAGTATATTATTTTAATTATTGTGAATGTAAAGACTATGTGGGTCATTGTTTTTTTTTCTTCTCAATTAGTTTTAATCATGGTCTGGCAGTTTGAGTAATTAATGCGGCCTACCCGAATGTCCTTTCTTTGAATGTCGAATCGCACGATTACTGACAAATGCGTGCACTGACTGGACAGGTCCACTCATTCTTTGTGGTTTTTCCTCAAAATACCATTTCAGAAACAAATCTGCATAGCCTTCACATGATCTGACCAAGATTATGTCTGGACTTTAAAAGAGATTGTGATTGTGACCTCTGAGTTTTTTTCGGCCTTTCTTCTGAGAGTAGTCAGATAGGAAACGCCGACCTCATCTAGTTTTAAAATATGATTGACGTGTAAAAGTGTTTGTACAAATCTACTTACAGAAATAAAACCATTTATCATTTATCATTAATTGCCGAAGTGGACGATTAACACAAAGTGAAAAAAAAAAATAAAAAAATTGAGAAGGTAAATTGATTGACCGAAGTGGCGTCATCATCAACCTAGCCTTGTCCCAACTATGGTGGGGTCGGCTTCCAGTCTAACCGGATGCAGTTGAATACCAGTATTTTACATGAAGCGACTGCCTATCTGACCTCCATAACCTTGTAGTAACAAGGTTATGAAGGTCAGATAGGCAGTCAATACGATATCCCGTGGTAAGACAGTTTGTCAGACTTTCGGGCTTCTGACGACCCGTAAAGACTGCCAAAGATCCACGAATGACAGCCGGGACCAACGGCTTCACGTGCTTTCCCAGGCACGGAGGGGCCTTGATATGTAAAGATGGTCACCCATCCACAGACCAACCGTGGCAAGTGTAGCTTAAGCTGATCGATCAACCCGTGCTGCAGTTATTACTTAGCCACAAGCTCCTCATTTAATCAAAGTGCCAATAACTTCTAATTGTCGCAGTCAACACTTGTCCCAACTCCCATGGAAGTTAGGAGGTAATACCAGACTCGGTGGTCTAGTTAGAAGGTATTTCCACATTTTGATCTATGCTGTTGCAATACTTGCAATTTAAAATAAAGTTAAGAGATTTTACTAGAACATGCATAGTTATTAAAATTCGAAACCATAAAAAGTGAATTTCACGAAAATTTTTGATCGATAGGAGGTATTAACACTTCGCCGTCGATAATCAAAATAAAATACATATTTCTAAGTCATTTATTAATCTTAAAACAGACATTTCTACCCCTTCGTTATCCTTTACATACATATTATTGACTACAACTTATTGCTATAATAATTTACTAAGTCTAAGCTTTATTGAGTACGTTCCATGTCCATTTTATTAAATCCGCCGCTTTTTCTCCGATCATCATGGCCGGTGCGTGTGTATGTGCGGACACAGTACGCGGTAACACGCTGGAGTCCACGACTCGCAGCCTGTGCACGCCATGCACGCGTAGCTCAGGGTCCACGACAGCGAGCGGGTCGCCGACAGGACCCATGCGACACGTGGCTATCTGATGGTGAAGAGTCGCTGTAAGGGTACGCAACGCACACTCCCAGTACTCGTCGGAGTCGAAAATCGTCGAACGACACAATGGGTACTCCGCTCTGTGTAACTTAGCTCCGAAACGTTGGAAAGGTGGAGTCGCCACAAGCGCCTGTACGTGACGGAACGCTGCAATAAAAGTTGCTACGTCTTTAGGGTCCGTCAAGTAGTTTCCGTACATTAGAGGATAGCTGAACGGGTTACTATCCTTCAGTTCTATTCGACCTACAGATTTCGGATGAAGCAACATAGGGAAGGCACTCCAACTGTCTTTGTTTATTCTATCTATCTCTCCAAAAGCTTCGTCAAAAACGTCTTCTCTTATTCTCATGCCTCTTCGTACAGCCCTACTTCCCTCCGGTCCACCATCAGAAATAATTGATCCGCCGATACTTATTAGTTCTATATCAGGCACAGGTTCAGGGTCATCTGATAACGGTGTTTTAATGTATCCAATACCTTCCACTCCCCCAGGCGTAGACAAATCAGTTTCACCGTTTCGAAGCCATACAATTGCGTTCCGAATATTGAGGGACCTAGCTTCACTGAGACTCACTCCTGTCGTATTCAGTTCAAATATTAATCCTGGGAAACAGATGTGATCGTATAGCGTTTGTCCAACTGGCAAGTCCTTTATCACAGGAATGTTAACCGATTTTAAGTGTTTTTTGGGGCCCACGCCAGATAACATAAGAAGTTGAGGAGAAGCAATGGGTCCTGCAGAGAGTACTACTTCTTTGCGTGCTCTTACTGTAAATTTAAGCCTGTTTCTCACGTAGTTTACACCATAAGCTGTATTGGTCTGCGGGTCAATCAAGACTTTAGTCACTGTGCTCTCGGGCAATATGTGTAAATTGCGTCTCTTCTTGTGTTTGTGTAAGAATGCTTTAGCAGCGCTGCTTCTGTGGCCGTAAGTTGTGGTGGCCTGCACATAACCAAAACCCAATTCGTGCGGTGAGTTGTAATCCACAGTAGGATGTCCAAGGATTTTCCCAGCTTCCAGAAAAGCTTTTATTAATTTGGTTCTGAAATACAAGAAAAAACAGTCTGTTGTAGGTTTATGGGAACTGGTTTGCATGACTAACGTAACTCAGTTCGTAAGTAAATCGTAATTGAGTTTAATACTCCTAAGTCACAGGTATTCCTAGTTTGGGAGTCAGGGTTTCAACTTTTGTGCGCCTTTAACTATTGTGAACTTAAGCTTGATATTAAGTAAATTGTAAGGATTTGTATCAATAAAAGTATATTATAATTATTATTATTACTTTTTGGGCACGAGCTCTACAGGAACCACTCCGTCTCGACTTCTAAAGGGGCTTTTCTCCAAACCACCTAATGATGCTCTCTCAGACTTCATATAGTAATATAGAACGTCGTTGTATGACCTGAAAATGTTAATTAGATATTGGTTTAAACCCATGCAAATAGACACGAGATAATTAAATAGATAATTTCAATTATGTTTAAAAGTATAATTAATTCTTGTTATCCCACGTGAGAAAACCTTTTTAATTAAATAGATAAATGCGCAATAAAAGTGCCACATTGGATCACAGACTCAAAACCAAAATGATATCCAATGATCTGACTTTAATCGCTTTGCAACAACCATCAAAATTGTGAGCAATTGATTTGCTTGAAAAATAGCTCGAGTGCGACTTGCTAAAAGGCCTCAGATAAATTCAAATTGCAATAACCAGGTTTTTAATTCCTTCAATTTTAATTGGTGCTTTAATTAAATAAATGTGTGAGTAGTTAATCCTTTGTCCGATTTTCTGATTGATCGCGATAGTAAATCTACCAAAGACCTTCCGGGATTTCAATGTCCAAATAATGCTACTGTCCATACGATTTCATATTATACATAATATATTCCCGTAGCCTCCTCATGGCTGAGGATTAAATGGACCGTCTATCATATTATCACGCTGATTAATATTAATGGCCAGTGGGCCAGAAGCTATGAGAAATAGACTACACCTCTATTATGGGTATATGATGCAAGAATTACTATAACGATTTGTGTTGTGTAAAAGATGCATAATATGCATATATTGTAGTGACAAGAATAACAATTCTAAAACGGACTTCCCGTAGTTGTTTTATCTTCTAATGCTCACGTGCCTTTCCATATTGGGATTACATCAATGTTAATTACCATCCGTAGTTGCCGTCTGCGGCGATGCGGTCCCAGTCTTGAGGCCTTCCTCGGGTGTATATCATGTAGTTGATAACACTCGTCCCGCCAACAGCCTTGCCGCGTGGCCAAAAACAGCGCCCGTTGAGCATGCCTGGAATATCAGATTGATAAATAATATTTGGCATTGTTCGACCTTAAATTTAATTGAATCTTTGTTATTTGTTTGTTGGAATTATTAAAAACATACATTGCTGCGTTTAATGCAAGGCATGACTTTATATTAGTTTATTATCATAATAAAATCTTTGTTTTGTGCTTCTAATAACATTTTAATTATCGATGTGGCCAGATGTAATAATTTAAGTTACCAGTGCATACTCCTGGTTGATATTCCATGTAATACTGCCACGAGTAGTCCGTTGACTGGAAGTAAGGTGCCATGACGGGTAAGTCGGTGAGCAGCATCTCTGGTTTGCCAGCTTCAAGCAGTAACACTGTCACGTTCTTATCTTCTGACAGTCTCGAAGCGAGGGCAGATCCTGCCGATCCAGCGCCTACTATGATGTAGTCATATTCTTCATAAGGAGCTTGGAGACCTTATAATCAACAATTATAGAATTTAACTTTGAGAGTACAATCAGAATGTCTTAAATCAAAATGAGAACAAAAATATCAATATGATGGTAAAATTGTTAAATTCGGTGTACCGCAAGGTAGTCTATTGGGTCCCCCGCTGTTTTTGCTGTATATAATAAATAATCTGCCCCGTCAAATACCAAATCCAATGGTTCTATTTGCCGATGACAGCACAGCACTGATAAAATGTACAAATATTAATAATTATGAACAGGATATCAACATTAAACCATAGAAATATTATTCATTGGCTTGATAAAAACAACCTGGTAATAAACTTATTAAAGACTAATGTAATGCATTTTCACCAACGTACTATTACACCGAACGTTAATGTACAGTACAATGGACAAGTGATCAATCAAACAAAGGTCACGAAATTTTTAGGAATTCATATAGACGATCAATTAATTTGGAAACCACAAGCAGAGGAGGTGTACAAAAAGTTCTTTGTAATGTTGTTCTTTTTAATCTGGCAAAAAAAGTTGACATAAAGACTGCGTTAGTAGCATACCATGGTTTGGTCGCATCGGTGTTGAGGTAAAGGCTAAGGTCTTGGACACCAAGAAAGGTCCCGTGAGAAGTCAATAAAAAAACCTCTTAATTATCGGTGGCTATAAAACAGCACTACTAGAAAAAGTGTTTTCTGCATGTGTCCAATAATATTTAATAAACTACCGGACAGCATAAAAAGTGACACCCTTCAACAATTAAAAAATAAACTCAAGGCTTTTTTGATACAGAAATGTTATTATTCGTTAAGTGATTTTGGAATGACTCTATGTGTGACATCTCAATAATTTAATATTTTGTGTAACAACTTTATTGTACAATACCTACATTCTATGCGAATAAATGATTTGATTTGATTTGATTTGAATCGTCGTATTTATCCAAGTCTATAATTAATATCCCCATCTTATCATCATTCATACCGCTAAATGGAGATTCAACGTAGTTTCGGCAATCAAGGATAGTATAAGTTAAACTACAAAATGAAAATGAGGTGACAGCTGTAAGGATCCTTTTGTAAACTAAGACATCATTTATATTACATAGTCCAGAAACTAGCGCATGTTTAGTTTACTGTGTCGACAGGGATTATGTTTCTATTGCACCAGCAGAGTGGAGTGACCCTTTACGTGTTACAAACATGTCGATATTGTTTCCAATAGTCGCATGCCATTCACCATTATTTTACAATTATGTCTCTTATAGACCTGTCTAACTATCAATAATATTACGGGTCAAGTAATGCGGCAAGTCGACACCGGTATATAATTTTAATTAAGTACTGGTTTTATTTTTTCATATTTATTAATCGATATGGTACTGTGTCAATTTAATAGAATTTGGCTGCTAGAATGAATTAAGACATACATAAGCATTAGATTTATTACAAGGCAGATGTTAGTGGAAACGCCGGGTGGGGACGCCCTGGGAGGACATTATACCAAGACATTATACTATTATTAAGACATAGTGACCTTATTGGTGATGTTCTTCAGAAAGGTCAGTTGTGTGGTACTCGCAACCAGCGTGCGTGTTTGACCAGATGTATGAACGTAAACGAGGCAAAACGGGTATGTAAGGATCGTAGCAAGTGGCGTTCTGTAGTTTCTGCCTACCCCCATGGGAAGAAGGCGTGAGTTAATGTTTGTATGTATATAGATATTTTGATTAATTGAATGTCGTTAACCTTTCAGGATTTAATAAGAACTATGAGTCATAGAAAGCGGTACAGGATATCGTATTTACAAAGGACATTATTTAAAACGGATATAATCATTGTACCTACCTAGAAAAAGTAGGAATTTTGATAAGAGCATAATTCTGAGAAATCAGGTCGAATTGCGGTTAAAATTCGCATATTTATGAATGGTAAATAAAATATCAGTTTTATATGCTTGCGATTTCCATGTCCCTGGCTTAAAATACCTAACTTTGTTCTTTAATCAGAGAAAGTTTTAGATAACTTATTCACTAACCGATATAACTTTTTATCAAACATGTTTTTATATTATTAATAGCGAAAAAATAATCTTATCGTGTGAACCTCCACGATTTATCATAATCCTAACTATGGCCTTTTCAAGAATGATAAAGTTAATCGCTGTTCAAAATATTGATTGCTAATATTCAATAGTACTATGGTTTTTAATTACCGATTGCATATATATGATAAGCGATTGAGCATCAATTAGCCTAGCTTGAATGTTATATACATTAAGATGACAGTAATTATGATATAAAAGAAAAATAATCGGTTCTGAAGATTGACTAATTAAGCTCAAGCCATGCAAAAGAATCTTTACAATAATGTACGTTACGTGTTTAAGAATGATTTAATTCAAAATGAAAACCTTCGTTATTCGGTTACTACCTTTTTGTGGCATTCAAGTACGATTGTTTATTCTCGCTTAAACTTTTGCCTACCTAACTTCTTCATGCAATGTGTTTACATCAAATACGTTATCGTTTACAAGGTGCTCTATAACGTTTTTTGTTGTAATTGTGGTTATTTCTTAATAATCCTGTGTTTCTTGTTAGTTTAATTTGTCGAGTTTTATTTTAAAGGCAAGTCAGAGGAAGGTCGAATTTAAATTATCGCTTATCAGTTATCACATTAATTAAGAGTGTGTAAGTGATTGTTTTATTTTGAAAAGTCAATGTAACAAGGATTTTTGTTATATTTTTAATATATGTAATAGTATTTTTTTCTACATTTATATCCGTATTTTTTGTGTGTAGATACATAATACATATTCTATTCTATAATTTTATTTATTTTTTAGTTCTACACGATAGGTTTAGCTTCACTGAACTCACCTGCAGGTAATGGATACGAATCCCTTAGAAAATCAAATATATCATCAGGATGCTTGGGGACATAGTTAGGCGCTACAGTTTGCAGCATTATGTTGATCATAGGATTCTGCCGATATGAATACAACAACCTCCCTTTTCTGCCATCTTCCTCTGCATGGTCTTCATAATTATATATAAAATTTCTTGGTTCTACAGTATCATCACCCACTGTTTCTACAGTAGCTTCTTCGTCACTGTTTGTTGTACTTCCAATCGACAAAATTGTCAGTGTAAACAATATTTTGTACAACATTTTCTTGTGTAAAATTCTACCTGTTACCACTTTATTAACACATTACAATAAAAAATAAAAAAAATATGCATGAAATGCAAGTAAACACGTCGAAGTCTTGTGAGACTATGAAAGTGTTGACAGTGCGGTCTCCGTATAGATGTGTGGTTCGTGAATATATTCTAAGTAGGTAACTATAGCTGACCGTTAAAGGATGTGGGCTCTTGTAGCGCACCGGTACTTATACGAGTATTCCTACGCCGAATTATTTCTACTACATGTGTTCTCTATCGGCTAAGAAAATAATTGAAAACATTTGTTGACCGCTACAGTGTCTGGATTAACACTTCTGTAATTGCTAATTGTAGTTTCTTTTTTATATTGTAAATAAAGACTTTGCACTTGATGTGAAACACTTGTAACACCAAGATGTTAACTGATCCAAATAGCTGATAGTCATAATTAATAAGTTTAAGAATTCGGAAAGGTAAAATTAGAGCTCAAATTTTAAACATGGGTCAGATATTGACCTGGTTTAGGGATCTAGGTCCTATCTCTTAGTTTGATATCATAATTGTTATTATGCAATTTTAAAATACCTTGCTTGATAAACCGTTCAGATTCGCATCCGGCCGAATAAAATCATGGGGACCAAAATACACTGAAAGTTCATAAAAATCAGTCGCCATTCGCTGGCAAAGTGCCTGATAGAAACGATTGACATACAATTTGTATCTTGAGTAGGTGGTAGGTACCTGCTATAAATTATATATTTTCTTTCACATTTTTATGTTTTAAAGACCATCGCACTTGTCAGAAGCCCGTTCCTATTACTGCCTCATTGGTCAAAAGGTGGGAATGGGATACTTATCGTATTAAGGGGTCTACATGACCTAAACGCAAATTTATAATGCCTAAAAATATATGATCCACTGCAGTAACCAAAATCAGAAAAATATATGATATTCTTCTGGATATATGCTAGTTAGATAGTGTGTTGAAAACATAATACAATTAACTTGATATGATAGAAAAAAATCACGAAGATACCTCTAAAAATATATTTTAACGATTAAAAACCATACTAATATACATGCAAACATTGAGATTTTTTGTCAGATAATTAATTCTACAAGTAACATATGTCGTAATAGTGTTTTAATTTGTTAGTCCAATTAATAGATTTTTTTGTAAATCCTTAATTGCTTCATATTTTGCAATAAATTACCAGCGTTTTGTCATCGCGCGTCTCTTTCTTTTCTATGCAATCCCACAGTGACCGCGCTTTAGTTCTTGTAAGCCTCTTAATAACGGTAGAAGGAGCGTTGGAAGACCAAGGACCAGGTGGGTTTATGACCCACAGAAGATCGCTGGGAAGACCTGGATGAGACTCACACAGACCAGTGAAATATGGCACAGGGAGGAGGCCTATACTCAGCAGTGGGTGGAACTGGCTGCCAATAATGATGATACTTATCGTATTTATAATTCCGTTTCGTAATTACTTACAGTGAAGAGCCTGCCTTTAATGCCTCCTGCACGCGTAGCATGACCACCATAGAAACGGATTTTGTCGACGGATGATAAATAAAGATAAAGATAAAATAAAGATAAAGATCAATTTATTTGTTTAACATGAGTAGATTACAATACATGGATGCATGCAATGGTGTTAAATACAAGTACGTGCTACATGCTATACCATTTACAGGTTTTCAAATACCTAGTCATTAAAAATACAAAATATTAAATTGTACCATAAAATTGTCATAAATTGTATATGTCAAGATTTATCGTTTAAGAAGTCAGTTATGCTATAGTAACATTTCATGGTCAACATCTTTTTCAACTTTGTCTTAAATAAAGGTGTATTTAATTGTTTAATGTCCTTTGGAATTTTATTATATATTTTAGGAGCTATACAGATTATGCTTTTGTGCAGCATTGCAGTCCTAGAAGGGTGAATGCATAGATCATTGTTGCATCGACTTCTAACGAAATTATCCGATAACCGTGGAAACAAATACACTCGAGAGCAATGAATCCGGGTCACTTAAAGAATCCTAAAAATCTCGGAAACTAAAAATGCTAGGTTAATGCAATAAATTGTATTTAATAGACAATGTAATACTCCTTAAATGAAGGTATTAAAACTTCTTAGTTATTGTAAAGTTATATCATAAAAAAATCAAATTTGAAAAAGGGCCACTTTCGAAGATGGAACTACGAAATTACAGCATTTGGTTTTGCTTTTGTTTGTAATCTGTCATTTATGTGGGTACATAAACCATGTTGATAGTGCTCTATATTCATTATTCAAGCTGAAATTATGTCGCTTACGCCTGAAGAATGCACCAGAATACTTACAATGCTGGAAACCGGCCGGAGTCAGCGCGATACAGCCAGGACTGTCGGTGTGTCGCTGTCAACAGTACAAAGAGTTCTCCGACGTTACGAAGAAACTGGTTCTAACCTACGCAGACCAGGAACGGGCAGAACCAGGTGTACCACAGCACGAGAAGACCGATACTTGGTGAACAACATGCTTCGAAATCGCTTTCTCACAGGAACTGAACTCACAAATCAGTTTCGACGCCTCGGAGGAAGTAACCCAAGTGCATGGACAGTAAGACGTCGGCTTGCTGAATCTAACTTAAAACAGACCTGCAAACGGCCCTAAACTGGAGCGTGGGCATCGTATTTCAAGACTAAGATATGCCCAGAGCCACGTAAATTGGAGTATTGAAGATTGGTCAAAAGTTATGTTCTCCGACGAATCAAAATTTATGCTCTACAAGCACGATGGAAGACACAGAGTGTATCGAAGACCAGGGGAAAGATTCAAGCAAGCATGCATCGAAGAAAAAGTAGCCTACGGTGGTGGGTCTGTACTTGTGTGGGCCGGAATTTCTTCTGAAAGTCGCACAGAGCTGGTGATCATAGAAAACGGCTCTTTAACTAGCGTAAGATATGTGGAAGAAATCCTCAATGATCACGTTGGTCCATTTATGGTCAATTTAGGTGAGGATGCTATATTTATGCATGACAATGCCCGACCTCATACAGGTAGGATTGTGAATGACTACCTTCAAGAGATGAACATTACTCGTATGGAGTGGCCAGCGCGCAGCCCGGATATCAACCCGATCGAGCATGCTTGGGACGAGCTAGGCAGATGCGTAAAACAACGAAACCCTCCCCCAATCACGCTTCGTGAGCTCAAAATTGCTCTCACAGAGGAATGGGAGAATATTCCCCAAAATCGTATAAGGAACTTGGTGTACAGCATGCCAAACCGCGTAAACGCAGTAATGGAAGCACGAGGAGGCAATACGAAGTATTAAAATTCAAGAAAATCGTAATAAAGTTCAAAAATTTCATGTTTCCTATTTTTGTTTTAAGGAGAGATCAGCAGTTTTTTTCTTTATGTAATTTTGTGTTAATAAAATGTATGGTGACTCATATTTTTTTTACTTTCATTTAAGGAGTATTACATTGTCTATTAAATACAATTTATTGCATTAACCTATCATTTTTAGTTTCCGAGATTTTTAACATTCTTTAAGTGACCCGGATTCATTGCTCTCGAGTGTACATATTCTGACTTACAAACAATGCTACTTCAAAAATGTATATACATTCAGTCAAAAAAGTATCGGGAATGGATGATTTGTTTATGGTTCCAAATTCAAATTTTTGTTTTTATTGTTGTTGTTAGATTGGCACAAGTGTTTTCCATTTTGGCGCGGAGTTTGAGTTGCATCTGTTATTTATCTTAAATACAGTGCTGTTTTTAGTTATATCATACTCGTATCTAGTGTGTATAGCGAATTTCATTATGGACAAAAACACTGAACAAAGAGTTTGTCTTAAATTTTGCATCGCCAATGGAATTTCGTGTTCGGAGTCACTGAAAATGTTACAGAAGGTTTACGGTGAATCGACTTAAGGCGCTTCCCCGAGCAAACGACCTTGAGCGTTAGGTCCTTCTCTGTCCCGTCGCTGAGTCTCGCTCTGTCTCGCTCCTTGCGCACGCTCATTTATCATAAAATTAACAAAAAAATTGAAATTATTTTAATAAAAAAAGACAAGCGATGTTTTGGAATAAAATAAAACGTGAATTATTTAGATATTTAAATTATCTATCCATTAGTGTAATCCTCAAATTAATAGAACGTCACCTTTAGCAAAAGATGCATGCAATCAATAATTTTAGTCACTTTTTTACAAGGACTTTTTAAATGTATTTATAACACATAAAAACAAATAAGAACGTGCAATGTGATGATAGGATATCGAACATTAATAATGTGCTTTTAGATGTAGTTTATTACTCATAGTGAATGAGTTAATAGCCTCTGAATAACGCACTATAGCAAGGTTTTGGTCAAAAACACGTGCTTATGAGTGGTACAAAGCGTTCAAAAGCGGTCGAGATGTGATGGAAGATTTGCCTCGCTCTGGTAGGCCATCAACGTCTGCAACTGAAGTTAACATCGCAAAGTGAAGGAAATAGTGACTGAAAATCCTCATTCAACTTTGAGAGAGATAGCCGCCGAACTTTCTGTATCTCACGAGTCGATCCGTACCATTTTAACTAATCATTTGGGTATGAAACATGTTACCGCTCGGCTAGTCCCAAAAGACCTGAATTTTCTTCAAAAACTCAATCGTATGAGATTCGCTGAGGACATGCTAGAACGAGTCAATTCCGACCCAACATCCATGAAACGCATTGTTACTGGGGACGAGACGTGGGTTTACGAGTTTGACATGCAAACTAGTCAACAAGCTTCGGAGTGGCCCATTTTCGGTAGAAGACATAAAGGAGAATTCGCGGCGAGAACTGAACTCAATTCCGGAAACAGCGTTTAAAAAATGTTTTGATGATTGGATTATTCGTTGGCGTAAGTGTATCGTTTCTGAAGGAGCATACTTTGAAAATGATAAAATAAATTTGGATGAATAACAAACATTTTGTGTATTATTGATCTTTTCCCGTTACTTTCTTGACAGAATAGTAGAATGAGATGATAAGATGAATAGACATACTGACAGATTGGTGACAGATTTCTAAGAAATATTTCTACAATCTGTCATTTTGTCTAACAAAACCCTTTTCTATGGTGATCATGCTACGCGTGCTGCTGTCGACCCGATAATGAATTAATCAGTTTGCTCATCAATGTTCCTAACATAATCTTTTTCCAATCGCCTACACGAGCCAAAGTTCGTTGCACCAGCGAAACGACGCCGGATAGCTACAGGCAATTTTATTTTCGATTCGTTCACAACAGGTTGGAATTTAGCTTGCCTCTTCGCGAGAGTTGTCTCAGCAAAATTATCTCGCTCTCGTTATATCATTATAAGAACCAGATTTTACGTACTTATACGAACCTAGATTACTTACTGTTCCACCTTGGTGTTTTGATATAAAAACAAGTTAAATTCAGTTGAATAGCACAATATAGCATGTCATTATGATGTCATAATTTTCATGAATTAAGAAGGTAACTTTTATTTCATCAATTTACTTAAGAAAATTTTGTGCGACTTACCTACCTTCGAGTAATGTAACCTTCGAAAACCTTCGAAAATAATTACATTGTGTAAGCAAAATTCTGCATTTTGCTTTGTTGCAATTTATTTGTATGCTGTTAAGTATTTTTCAACCGACTCGGCCGGATTTTGGATAGCTAATCAACTTGGTTGATAATTCAATTTGGCTCCGAGACTGGTGTATCGAGGCTAGCCTATGTAAATGAAAAACATTTTATACAAAAAAAAAACCAACCGACTTCCAAAAAAAACACTATAATGTGAAAAATTACTTTAATTTCGGAAGTCGGTGCCTTTGGTTTTGTATTTTCGTTTTTTTTGCTACCGACTTCAGATATTAAAGTTATTTTTCACTTTGTAGTGTTTTTTTGGAAGACAGTTGTTTTTTTTTTGTAAAAAAGTTTTTATTTTTCACTTTTTAGTTGTGTTTGTTTCACACAAATTCGTATACCACTACTTGATATGTAAATAACAGTGACATGAAGTTATTAAAACATCATCAGTATTATATTGTGGAAAAAATACCCATTATTAAGGATAACTCAAAAACTCCTGGGTCAAATATTAATCAAATTTATATGGGACCACATGAGAAGCACCAGCTTTCAAATAAAAAAAGAATCATCAAAATCGGTGCACATAGAAAAAGGTTCTGAGGTAACACACATTAAAAACAAATACGCTAGAATGGAGAACCTCCTCCTTTATTTGAAGTCGGATTAAAAGTTTTGGTCCAAAAGCTTTGTCTTAGATTGTTTACATCACCTTGTAAACTTAGGATTTCGAGGAGAGGTTCTACCTAGATGATTATCTATCTATGTAAATTGTTATCTAAGCAAGGACTACTTGCCTAGAATATGAGGCGGTAATTCGCGTATTAATTTTCTAGACAAGCTTTCCTGGTTTACGGCCTCAATAATACAACAAGTATCTAGACTTATTCTATTTTACGAGTATTAGCATTATACAACTTATGGTGGTAGATTATCTTTGTGGTGCTCTAGTCCTCAAACACAATGGGTTCATTCTTAATCGTCGGGACTATTATAGCTTGCTACTGTAGCTTCCAAACTACATGGCATTCATAGAATCATGGCGATTACACATTTATACTCGAACGGTAATCCTGTTTAGGCAGTCTGTCAAGGCCGGCAATAACACATAAAAGCTACGATGCTATTTCGATAAACTGTATTTACCGGTTTCCTTCTAAACAGTTTTACAAGGCATTCCATGATGCACTTGGTCACGTGTGGTCTACTTTGGACTCAGTTGTCTTTTTCTATCACATGTAACTGCTAATGCTTTTTTTAAGGTCCTCTTCAACTTGCAAAACACCACGAGGTCTTTAAATGTACATTATTAAAACGAGTGATGTAAGCAAACAGTTTCCCAAAATAAACAATATCTCTGGCTGAGCAAACATTTATTGTTTTAATTGTAACATATTTTTGGCTGCGGTTTAACTAACTAAGTATTAATAAATAATACACTGTGTTCCCTATATTACTTGTAACAATGTCTTGACTAGTTCCAAGTAGTCTTAAGCATATCTGCAGCCTTTTCTCCAATCATTACTGCTGGGGCATGCGTGTGCACTGAAACAGTTCGCGGCAATATACTAGAGTCGACGACGCGAAGATTATTTATACCGTGAACTCTTAATTCAGGATCTACCACTGCCAGTGGGTCGCCTACTGGACCCATGCGACAAGTCGCTATTTGATGATGCAGAGTACTAGTGAGTGTACGCAACGCACACTCCCAGTACTCATCAGAGTCGTAATCCAATCCACGACATGTCGAGAAATTCGCTTTGTGCAACCTTGCCCCGAAACGCTGGAACGGTGGCGTCGCAACCAATGCCTGTATATAACGTATTGAAGCAATCATCGTTGCTACGTCAATACTATGTGTGTAATAATTGCCATATAGTAGAGGATAACTGAAAGGATTTTTATCTTTCAACTCTAGATATCCTACTGATTTAGGATGCAACAGCATAGGAAATACACTCCATGAATCCGTATTGTCTATTGTTCCAAAAGCTTTGTCGAATAATTCTGGAGATATCATCATTCCTCGTCGCACTGATTTGCTCCCTGATGCTCCGCCGTCAGCCGTAAGTGAAGCTCCAAGACTTATTAATTCAATATCTGGTATTCGGTCATGTTTATTAGATAGAGGAGTTTTGATGTATCCGATTCCTTCCACGCCGCCAGGACTCGCGACTACATTGTCACCGAACTGCAACCACTCCAGCAAGTTTTGAATAGATCCGTCTCTATTTTCGTTAAAGCTTACATTTGTGACATTGAGAGTGAACACTAATCCCGGATACGTGATGTGATCATAAAGCGTTCGACCGACGGGCAAGTTTTGTATTACGGGGATACCGTGGCTCCTGAGATGCTCTTTGAGACCTACTCCTGATAACATGAGTAACTGAGGCGACGCTATCGGTCCGGCTGACAATATTACTTCCCTTCGCGCTCTCACTTTATTACTCAAACGATTTCTAATGTATTCTACTCCATAAGCGGTTTGTGTATTTTTGTCTATAAGTACTCTTGTCACTGTTGTTGATGGTAGTATATGCAAATTGAGCCGTCTCTTGTTGGGGTGTAAAAATGCTTTGGCGGCGCTCAGTCTTCTGCCGTATCTTATATTCGTTTGAACGTATCCAAATCCGAGTTGCTCTGGAGAATTGTAGTCTACTGTAGGGCTACCCAATATTCTTCCTGCTTCTAAGAAGGCATCAACTAGTGGCGTCCTGAAAACAGTTAAGTGGAAATTAAAAACGGTTTTAATGGGAAGGTCCATGGAAGTCTACCATATTGTCCTTTTAAAATCTACGTAAGCTTTTAATTTAAACCGAAGTCGCAATTGAAGTTAACCGCAGCGAGCTTAGTAATAGTAATATCCTTAAATAAGTAAATAAAGTGTTAAATAAAGACACAGAATGTTCTATTCATCATATTTATATTGTATTCAAGTAAAAGACATAGACAGATTCTTTACTGGATCATGGCCTCGCAATTTAAATCAATGGTATTCGGTATATACCCGGGTTTATGTGGCTTTATATGCACATTAACTGTTAACAGCGATGTCAGTAAAACACGATTTATATTATTTATGATTTGATTTTATTGATAGTTTGAATAAGTAGATAAAATAGTAATGACAACTTACTTGAAGTTTACGAATTGGATATTCATTTCGCCGTTCCTTCCTCGATATGGGGAATTTTCATATCCATTTAAATTGGCGTGCTCCGATTTCATGTAGTATTTGAGAACGTCTTCGTAGGACCTGGAAGCAAGTAGAAAATAAACTGCATTATTATTTGTAAATTAAGTAATGCGACTGTTTGAAGATATCTGTCATGCAATTTTGAACACGGCTAAATAAGTGGAGCACATTATAATTATGAAACAGTGAGCATTTTTTCTATATTGTTCATTATTATGTAGTCCTCTCTTTTATTTGGGTCAGATTTTATTTTGGTGTAAGTATTAGTATTGCTATTTTGAAATGTAATATACGTTACAGTATTTTTATATTATTTTTAGTATAAAGCTTTAGGTATACTAATAATATTCATTATTAAGTAGTATAAAGTTGGGCATGCATTACCAGCCATAGTTTCCTGCGGCTGCGATTCTGTCCCATTCCTCGGGTCGCCCTCTAGTATAGATCATGTAGTTTATGGTGCTGCTGCCTCCTATAGCCCGCCCTCTCGGCCAGTAGCATCTTTGGTTTAACATGCCTATAACAGAAGAGAGAAAACAATAATTAATTCGTGAACCTGCTACGTGAGCTGTAATCATTTAGTACGCGTTTGAAATTACAGAGAACTTTTTGTCTATTTTCAAATCAATGACAACGCAAATTCCACGAGAAGTCAATTCTTAATGCTCCATGCAAGGTACTTCCACTAGACCAATAACATTACTGATTGCAACAGACTTCGAAGTAATTATAGTCTCTCCCATTAGTTACCTACATTAGTCTTATAACATATTATTATTCCAGAATACCTACTTTTAGTGTTTACATGAGACTGATCAATATCTATCTATACGGCTGAAGAATATGTTTGAACGCACTAATCTCTGGAACTACCAGTCGCATTTGAAAAATTCTTTTTGCATTTGGTACCCTAATTCTTGAGGTAGTCTTTAGACTATTTAACATCACGCTAGGCCCCTTAGGATACGAGCAAAACGAAAACGAAGTAATAGCGCGGACAGGCGATGCGATGCGACGTGGTGGGACGGGGGAGCATGAATTTTCACGCGGACAAAGTCGCGAGCAGAATCTAGTAAAGAAAAAGCTGATAATAATCGAACATTACCCAAACAGAGTCCAGACTGGGGTTCCATATAGTAGGGCCAAGCATATTCCGTGCGTTGAAAGAACGGTGCAATCCCAGGGACGTCAGTAAAGAAGTTCTCAGGTCTACCGGCCTCTAGCACCAGGACATTGATGTTGGGATCCTCAGTCAGACGAGCAGCCAGGACGCAGCCGGCTGAACCGGCCCCCACGATTATGTAGTCGTACTCTGGTAGTGGAGATTTTAAACCTGGAATTGTGGGCAATAATTGTTTAATTAAATAGTTGGGAATGTAAAATCATAAATAAACTTTTTTTGAAAGTGTAATATCAGTGGTGCCTATATAATGCCTACTTTTAAACAGTAAACGTCAAGTGTTTTTATGTGTGTTTATGTTGTAATTGCTTGCAGCACACTAGACTCGAATGTGAGGTTCAGAATGGTGTTCTTTAAGATTAGGCAAGATAGCTGATTTAAAAAAAATTACCCGATTTATGGTCATGGGGCCCGAGAGCGCGTCTCCTTTTTAAGAAAATATCTTGCCGACTGGTCGACAGTTCCCGTTTTGAGATTGCCATTCAAAGTGGCAATGTTGCTAGTCTACTGGACATCCTTGTTTGAACTGGCTTGGTTGAAGCCTTGATATAGTTATATGAAAGCGGCTCATAACCGTCTTACTATTAATTTAAGGAGTGAGCTGGTGCCTTTCGTACCGGCGGCGCGGCGGCGTCTGACTTATATTTAATCGGTGGCGTGGATGGTGAAAATACCACCACGTGATGATAACCAAATTACCACAAAGCTCTTTAAAGTGCCAACCCGCACTGGGCCCGCGTGGTAGATTACAGCCCATTCCCTCTCAAAGAGAGGAGGCCTGTGTCCCAGCAGTGGGAACATTATAGGCTGATTATGTTGTTGTCTTTAAAGTGGGCGGGGCTACAATCCTGAGAGAGCTTGCGAGTCTCTTCAATTGCTTCATCCAAGAAAGTACAGCGCCCGAGAGGAGACACGAAGTTCAAAGGTTCTGTTCTTCAAATAAAGATGATAAAATCTTGCTAAAGATATATACAAGGTGCAGTTTTGGACCTGCAAAACATTTTAGGGGGTAATTATGTTAGTGATTCTCGACCCGAATCAACAATAAAATGGGCAGGATTTATTTTTTCATTTTATTCTTATTTATTGAAATCGGTAAGTGTGAACTCCCCTTTTTAAAAACGCGGCCAATCTGTACGTGTCCTTAAACTGCGCTTTCACACACACACACACATACAAACGCAACCGACATTTCTTTCATAGATCCAAAGCACCAACCACCGCCCGCTCCCTCTCCCACTAGCCACGCCCCCGCGGCCATCGCAACTCGCAAGCACATAAATCGGGTCTATTTATTAGTGTAATTGATGACGCCGGCGTGTGCATACGCTTGCAAATTCCGCCCCTCAAGTGCGCCTTCGATTAACGTCGCGATAGGTACCTACTAACTAGTTGTAAAGATGACGGACCAATACTCCAATGTAGAGTTGGTGGAGATCGTTCGCTTGTATGCTATCTGTGGAGATAATGTATCTCGAGCCATCGAAATGTTCGCGGAGTTATACCCCAATCGGCAACGTCCCTCACACGGGGTAATGTTGGCTGCTACGCAGAGACTGCGCGATCATCGGCAGTTCGAAGTTCCCGAGCATGCTGAAGGTTGCGGCAACGAAGGCCTGCCTGTCGCCTTGCAGGAAGATATCCTGGATTTCTTCCGGCGAGAGCCACGGGCAAGCACGCGGGAGGCTGGTCGACGGTTTGGAGTGCAACACTCTACAGTGTGGCGGCTACTGCACAAAAGAAATGCAGCATCTTGTCACTACCGCATGGTACATGATCTCCACCAACTTGATAACGCCGCGCGAGTTACATTTTAGTAAGACTGGTGTACACAGACGAAATCACCAGTGTTACCCAACTACGTGCAAAAGTGATCAGTGCTTTCGACACATAAAAACGAATGTGTTTGTGTTACGTAAGCTGAAGGAAAATCAGCAACATCGTGCTAGACTGTGCCTGGAGTGTGACGGTGGAAACTTTGAACAATACCTCTAGGTAACATAAGTAGGTCATTTATTTATTTTTACATAGACAATAATTTGTAAATACGATGTTAGCTAAATCTACTTGATTAGTGTAAATAAGTTGATTTAAAAAAATTAACTACCTACGCCAAAAATACCTATCACACAAAATGAATCACTTAAAATCCCTAACACATGGGTACCTACCTACTTAACTAGCACGAATTAACATAAGGTATTTTTGTCAGTCCTCAGCCCGTTAAAAAGTAGGAAGGAAAAATAATCTACAAATAAAAACGCTGAATTTACCTACAGAGCGCACCGACTGCGCCGAGTACCTACATGCCTTATTATTATTATTAGGTGGCTACCTAAATACCGCGCACGCGCTTCGATCATAGTTACACAATTGTGTAACAGGAACTGCTTACGTGTTATGTAAGGTTTATTTATCTCCGCCTATCATTTTATTCATTAGCTGATAGGTAACTAACGACGCCAACGTGAACTTTTTTTTGGCGCAGTTGTATCTACTTCCTACTATTATTATTTATCGTAATAGCCCAGTTGTTAAGGCGTTCTCCTCTCATGCATGAGGTTGCGAGTTCGCAACTGAGCAAGTACCACTGTGTTTTATTTTTTTTATTCATAATGATGTAAGTACTTTTTTAATTTATCTAGGACATCATTGAAACCCCGTGTTTCGGTAAGCACTTAATTAAAGCCTTTGGTTCGAATTGATTTGTAGCTCTCGGACAGTCGTTAGGTACCACACGGGTCGGTACGGGTCAACGACCTTACAGCCCTGCCATATGGTCGTTGGTACGGGTAGTCAAAAGCCTGAAAGTCTGACAATTACTCTAACATATGGGTATCGTGTATCAACTGGTTTGTTGAGGTCTGATACGTAGTCGCCCTACGTGATTTACCGGCACTCCATGTAATGAGCTGCATACAGTTAGACTGAAAGCCGACCCTAACATAGTTGGGAACAGGCTCGGCAGATGATGAACATTTTCGCATTGTAATGATGCCTAAAAATGAGTTATTATTTTGTGAAATTTAAAACAATAATGTAGGTACCTACATTGTGATTTTCGAGTCTCAATCGAAGTGCGCGTGCGGTATGACGAGCTCGCAGGGGCGGGGCGTAACCATAGCAACGACCGCATTCACGCACACAATGAAATGACGCGCGATACATCGCAATGGGTGATTCTGTTTTTTTGAAGAGGGTTAGTAAGAGAGTTATTCTGAAAAACAATAAAATGGAAAAATCGAAAATAAAAAGTATTATTGATTACTGACTTGGTATCGTATTGTTATATGATTATTTACGAGTCTCATAACAACCTCCTGAAATGTTTTGCAGGTTCAAAACTGCACTTGTATAGACCCTTACTTCAGAGTCACTTGTACCTGCAACTGTTCTGGAGAGCCGACACGAACCGTCTCGCCAGGAGATTTGTGACACGTGACTAGAACAGGCCGGGTTTCGAAAAGGCTTCAGTACCGTAGACCACATCCATACTGTTAGCAAATTGCACAGATGACCGAAGAGTACAATTAGCCGCCGTGTATGGCATTTGTAGACTAGGAGAATAATCTATCGAAATATGAGCAGTTCTGGCCTCTCTGCAACAATGTCGAATTGACTGGCGCTACATTAAAATAATATATATATAAGGTGTATCTATTCATACACGAAATATTTTAAGAGATACATCTATAGCTGGTACAGAACCTATAGACACTAAAAAAAAATTTTTGTCTTAATGTTTTGTATTTTACGCAATTATTATAATTTTAAAACTGCTTGAGACAATTTGCATAAAACCTTTAAGTCTCGTGCACACAGGCGCGACGCGACAGCCAGACACAAAGGCGCCGCCCGTCGCGCTGCATGCGGTGCCTTGCCTTTGTGTACGCTGTCGCGTCGCGCCAGTGTCTACGAGCCTTTACTCCCCATTCTATGAATGACCCGCCCGACACGGCGAGGGAGGCGGTGCGCCGCCGCATCGAGCGAGGCGTCTCATCTATTCTGTGTCGAGCAGCGTGTTGGTGAGGTTGTGTTCGCATGCACGTCTCCGCGAGGCCGCGCAAGCTGCCGGACGCAAACACCTGCCCTGACCTTTTACATGGGCCCTAACAATATCATTGGTGAACTGTAGTAAACGTATGAAAATACACCTCTGCCTATCTCTACTGGGAATGCAGGCGTGATGATGTTAAAAATAAAACCAACGTAGGTAGACTTCGTACCTCTATCTAGTCTTATTTTAATAGCTTATCGATTACAAAAATAATAAATGTGAATTTAAAATACAAAACCACCTAAACCTAAGTAGGTACCTACCTACATTATTAAAGTCCCTCCTTAAAGTTTTACGAAAAGGAACCTAGGTGTGATTAAAACAAATTTTAATCCGAATCTACAGTACCTACACATCGGTAAATTAGGTAAATACTAATAAACAGCTGATAGGTGCAACTCGAATTCGTATAAGTTAATGACCTCTGTGACGTTATGAGTGCATCGACTTGTATCCGTCAGCTGATTGTTAGTTGCCTACCTCCATACTCGTACAGATGTGAACATTATGAAGTCTAAGTGCGTGGCGTGGATTTATTTGATCAAAAATCGTACCATAGATTGACAGACGTGGACATACGTGTACTGTTGTAGGTACACGCTGTTTCTCGCCTCGCAGTGACTGAGTGATAAACGGGATAAATGGCTTGCCATGTTATCGTGGAAATTAGAATCAACTTATTTACAATAATTTAAAATGTACATACCTAATTCCTATGTAGTTATTATTTATACTATTTACACCAATTATTGTACAAATTCGCCCTGTTGTTGGACGCAGACGGCTGCACGTTTCATTATGTGTCCTGGCACTTTAAAATAATGTGTCTATCACTAGCCATCACTGCAAAAGCTTTCACAATTCACATTTTTAATTGTTCCGCACTAGATATGGTATGGCCGTCATTACCATAAACCAGGTCTTTTGCCCTAACCCACACATGGAAGTCCAACGGCGTTCTGCTACTCCTTTAGTTAGGCATTGTTGTGTTTCTTGCCCGAAGCCCGACGCGTGTTAACTGTGGCGCGGGCGGTGCACAGAACACTATTACGTGCGGTATGACACGCGGATTATACGGGACTGAGAGGTGCGGGCAGGGAAGGGAGGCGCGCGCGCGCTTCGCGGCTCGCGAGCTCGCGTTTCTTCCCTTTGATCTAAGCCGCGCGCCGTCTTGGCGCGCCGAAATGTTGACGCCCGCTTTAATGGCAGTAAATACTACGTAGAAACTAGCGTAATGGATGCTAAAAAATAAGAAGGAGCCAGTATTTATTATGTGTGTCAAGTAATATTATTTTTTTTAAATAATATAGCTAGATAAAAAAAAAAAAAACGTGTTGTTTAGGTTCTGTACCAGCTATAGGTGTACCTCTTAAAATATTTCGTGTATGAATAGATACACCTTATATATACACATAGGTATATATATGTATATACATTTTTTTTCTTTCTTTCTTTCTTTTGAGATGTTTGTATGACAGTGCCACGGTGACTGTCCAAATCCAGGATAAGAAAACCAGCCCCATCCAACTGCTCAGACGGGCGAGAGGGGGAATTAATAATAATTAATAAATAAATGTATATAATTTATAAAACAATATAACTTACTAACTACTCAACTAATAATAAAATGTATCATATCAAACCGCCAGTGTTCTTCCTCCTCTCTCCTACCTGATCTATGCTGTGCCCGACAGGGTCCATAATTGTGACTAGTATAATTATTTCCCTACCAACTGTATACATTATGGTACGCAATAAAGAATTGAGAATTGAGAATTGAGAAATGAAGCCTGTGGGCTGGTTGGCCTCGGCATGAATTTAGACAAGACATAAGTCACTTACAACTTGCTCGTCTTGCTGAGTCGAGTCCACATCGAAGGTTCGCTACTCGAAATTGTGAAGGAGTAGGTCTATCTGGCAGACATGATCATTACTTCGAGAACGATGCTGGCAGAAGGATCCAGTTGGGTTGGGTTAGTTGGATAGCGTGAAAAATTTCATCAGGTCCTCTCTTCGCCCATACGACAATGTTTCAAGACTAAGATTTTCAACCAGTGCGTCCAGCCTGCTACTTAAAGCTCTAAAAAATTTTTTTTCGTAAAAAAATTCGTTGAACCAAAACCAATAACTTTATATTTAAACATTTTTGTGTTTAGTTTACTAGTATATCTCCGTTGTATCTAAAACTAGAATCTTACATATTTAAACGTTGGCGCCGATGACGCCGACAAAAAAGTCGGCGGCGGAGGCGCGGCGCGGCGCTGAAATGATTATAAAAGCGGGGTGCAGAGTGCGGGGCGCTCCCCGCAGCTTTTTATTTGGATTTCAAAGTATGTAACATTAAGGCTTCTTCAAATAGGCGAGACACGCGACGCGACGCAAAGGCACCGCCTGTCGCGCAACGAGTGGTGCCTTTGTGTCGCATACGTTTCGCGTCGTGTGTGGCGCCTGTTTGCAGGAGCCTTTATACTTTGAAATCCAAATATTTTATACCCGGTGGTTGTCAGTTTCGCCATAGTGTGTGTAACTCGTCAAGACGAGAAAGCGTTTTCAAAGAAAGGTATTGTCCGCCCTATAATATGAAACTCGTTTAACAACCGAAGGCCAATGGAGTTAATTGACCTGCAATCTACTCCAGCGGTGTAATTACGTAATACACTAACAGTAGTAATGGCTTTTATTTTGACAGTTCAAGAACATTCATTGCGGTATTTACGTTGCTGAGCAGACAAATTTTCGAACATATGAAGCAATGGATTAGCCATAGGCTTCAAAATGATTCAGATTGTGATAGATAGTATGTTACGTAATTAGGGTGCAGGTCCTTACTGGAAGGCGAGCTACCCATTGCTCGCCGTCCGCAAACCCGCGCCTGCGGTGGCCGGGAATCGGCTATCGATTCCTGATGCCCAGGGCGTCTCCTGCGGCAACTAGGAGCGTGATGGCGCAACGATTGCCTCTCCCTCACGCGCTCCGCCTCCTCCTTCGCGAGCATTACTGCTTCGCAGAAGGAGGTGACGGCTTCCCATGCCTTCTCGCTCCGTACCATGGCCGGACCAGGGCCGGACGCGAGAGATCGCCAGCGCGAGGACACGGCGGTGCTCCGCCCAAGCCGGGTAGACTTCCACCGTATGCTCCAGCGTGTGTTCGAAAAAATTGTCTGCTCAACAACGTAAATATCGCAATGAGTGTTGTTGATCTGTCAAAATGAAACCATTCCTACTGTTAGTGTGTTACGTAATTACCCCGTAGGCCCGGATCGACGGCGCGTTGTGTTCCACGCGCGCCTCAAAGAGATGTCAACACCAATTGATGGGGTCTGCTAGGACCGATGCCTGCCAGGGTCGCGGATTGTTCGAAAGAGTTACCGTGGCCCTGGCAGACAGGCAACTGAAGGAACAGGGGTGGGTTTTAGTCAGAAAAAAGTCTGACACGCCCTCCCACTTTGCCCAGAGCTGCAGAAGGTATGTGATGATGTCCCACCCAAAAAAAAGGATGCTGATGGAGTATATACAAATAGATTCTTCATTATCAAGACCACACAATAAAGTTTTAATTCCTTCGTCCTTTGACCTCCAAGCGTGCGACAGAGGCAGCTGTTAGCATTACAGTTGTGGAGGTTAGGATCAAAATCACTATATACTCGTATATATATGCACTTTTTTCAATAAGACAAAACGAAAATATCTTAATAAATAGTGAGCACAGTTTTTAACAAAAATTATATTTTTGAGACCGTGCTTATTTAAATAAAATACACTTTAACATCATTTTAACAATTAAAACTTAAATTCAACAATAAGACTTTCTAGATTCCTATAATGCTATTTTATAATAATATAATATAATTATTTTAACAGTTAGCACGTGGATAATTTTTAGCTTTTTACGTTTTCGTTTATAAGTTTGTAATTAAAAGGCTTGTGACGTTTTTTAAATATTCCCAGTTTAAACGCATAGCTGTCGCAGGAAACGGACGGAGGGTCGTTCGGGAAGGGGCCATTTTGGGAAATGGACGTTTCGGAAAAGGGACATTCTGGGAAATTGACATTATGGGGAGGGGACATTTCGGGAAAGGGACTATTTGAAACCAACGGACATTTTGGGAAAGGGACATTCTGAGCCTGAATGGTTTTTTACGGGTTTAGGAATTGGAGGATAATACTCTCGTAGCAACCAAACACATTTTAGTTAGGCACCAAAGAATTTAAAATACAGTTACTTACCATTGGGCAGTGGATACCTGTCCCTAAGTATATCGAACAGGTCGCCGGGGTTCTTTGGCGTGTAGTTAGGTGCCGCCGATTGCATCAGTAAATTAATTATCGGGTTCTGAATGTGCGAAACGTCATTCTGACAAAATATCCGGTTCTGATCGATGATCGTTGATAATATCAGAATGGACCATATCACCCGTTGAAACATTCTTTATGAATACCTGAATAAAAAAACGAACTGTTTAAGATTCTCCAAAAACTTGGCAGCTCTTTTAAGATTCATGCGATACCCACATACACCACTAAAATCAAGCATTGATGCATACCAAAAGTTTTGGACAGGAATGTGTATTGCATGATAATATGGATTATTTAAATCAGCGTTGACACGAGGAACGTTCGCATACATTCGTTAGTACAGGCCAACTGCGCTATAACTGCAGGGCGAGCCATCGCCCGCCCGCGCCTGATCAAACTGCAGTGAGTATTATAGTAGGCAGATATAGATTCTGATTGTAAATTCTTCTTCTTGAAGAAGAGCTATTTGAGAGAGTTATTTGAATAGTGTATAATGCATGTGCCTACGTATTACTTCACGCGAACCGAGCTGCGGGCACAGCTAGTTAATAGCATGATATCAAAGAGTACTACTAGACTATTAACAAGAAAAATAAAAATTAAAAAAACAACCGACGTCCAAAAAAAATTATAGTGAAAAATAACTTTAATTTCGGAAGTCGGTGTCTTTGGTTTTGTATTTTCGTTTTTTAAGGATAACTAAAAAACTTCTGGTCAGATCTTGATCAAATTTATATGGGACTACATTAGAAGCCTCAGCTTTTAAATAAAAAAGAATCATCAAAATCGGTTCACCATGAAAAAAGTTCTGAGGTAAAACACATTAAAAATTACAGTCGAATTGAGAATCTCCTCTTTTTTGAAGTCGGTTAAAAATTAAAAAGGACTTCTATTTTTTGCTATCTGTATTACCTAAGTACTAGCTTTTTTCTTGGCAATGACAATGTATAATCAAAGTTCAATGTGCTCGTTTAACGGCCGAACCCAATAACATATTTATTATTCATTTTGGCGTACTGGAGATAGAAAAACCTATCTATCTGTGGTTTTAACGTTCCAATAATTTATCAGAGATTTAAGAATCTTACCAGCCCCTCCATCGAAGGGAGGCTTACTACGGATAGCTATTTGTATCAAAAAGCCAAAATATAGGTCCCTATAACACGTTGACAGTTATTTGTTTGACAGGACAGTTACTAATAGAGATAGAGATCAAGAGAAACTAGAATTCGTCGATAAAACTGTTTTCCTGGGGATTACGCTCGACTCAAGGCTTCAATGGGGTCCTCATTTAACATCCCTTGCAGGACGGCTAAGTTCAGCAGCATATACTGTGAGAAAAATCCGTCAATTTACTGATGTAGGTACCGCGAGGCAAGTCTATTTTAGTTACTTTCATAGTATTACGTCTTACGGTATTTTACTATGAGGACGGGCTGCAGACGTTGAGTCCATTTTTATCCTGCAGAAAAGAGCCATCAGAGCCATATATAGCCTACGCAGGCGCGACTCTCTAAGGGAACGGTTTAAAGATATTAACATCATGACGGTACCTTGTCAATATGTCTATGAAAACATCATGTAAGTACGTAAGGAAAAATCTACATCTTTTTAGTAAAAGAGGTGAGAGACAATATATCACTAGAGATAGGGACCAATTAGTTCGACCAGGTTTCAAGCTGGCTAAAGTAGACTTATCTTTCATGGGGTCCTGTTTAAAATGCTACAATAAAATACCTCCCCATGTACTTCAACTAAATGAAACTATATTTAAATCTTATATAATACGCACACTATGCAGCCAAGCATATTATAAGTTGGAGGATTACATCGCTGATAAAAATGCTTGGCTCAACGCAGGTCCTGCTCCACAAGGGCGCATAAACTAATTGATTAGCATTTTAAACTACTGTTGGAGCTGCTGAAGATTGTAAAAACTGTCTTTGCATTGTATACTTGTACATTCAATCTTTAAGTATTGTATTATTGCATAGCACATGTGTGAGTACCTACTTTAAAGCTACCATTTAGTAGGTTTGTCTTTCATTGACTTGAATAAGCCCTGGCGGCTGAGAGTATGTCATGCTCACTCAAATGTCTCGCTGGTGCGAGGTGGCGTGTGTGTTGGATCATTAAGTTCCCTTCAAAATGGTTGAGCTGAATGAAGAAAGAAAGAAAAGTATTTTATTTGGGACACGCAAAGGAAATCCAAACAAAAATAAAGTAAATAAAAAATAAAATATAAAAATATTATTATTTATATAATATTTTTTTATTTTATTTTTTGTCAAAATGATTTGCGCTGGTTGTAATGCTACCATTCTCGTTACACAAAAGAGAATTAAGTGCTGTTTAAGCAAATGTGCCCTTCAGTACCATTTGGAATGCGTTAACTTCGATGAAGCGTCAACACCTAGGAGTAAATGGACTTGTCCAATCTGCGTCTCTAGCCGTCCTAAACTGGACAACACGAATACACCAGTGCATGCTAAAGGTCACACTGTACAAGCGGCTAAAGTTGCTGAACCGGCTACAATGCATTCCTCTATATCAAACCGTCTAATAGCCAAAATAAACCAATAGTTGGTCTGAGACTTACGCCAGCTGAGAAGTCGCCACCAGCTACGCCTCCAGTGGCATGCGTTGTCACAGAAGTCAACTTGTAAGACACAATACTTTCAGAAATTCGTAAATTACGGCAGGAAATGAATGAAAAGTTTGATCGTCAACAGGCCTCTTTGGCGAAATTTGAAACCACTCTAGCTACGGTCCAAAGAGAAGTTTATGACCTAACCTTGAGATTTTCCTCTATGTATGAAGACTTCGACGAGTTTAAAAAGACTGTTACTTTTCTTTCTGACGCTTATGATGATCAAGTCTTATTAAATGTCAGGAATTAATAACTGTATTGCCGAACTCCTCAAGAATAACAACGCGATGAGCACTCAAGTGAGGGAATTGGAAACTAAATTGCAGCAAATTTATCAATTAGCACGTGAGAACAATATTGAGATACAGTGCTTTCCTGAACACAAAACCGAAAACCTTTTAACGGTCGTAAAACAGTTGGGTAGAATTGTGGGAAATGAACTCCACGACAATGAAATCCAGTCATTTCATAGAGTTGCCAAATTAAATGAAGAGACAAATCGTCCACGTAGCATAGTCGTCAAGTTAGCCAGTCCTCGCATTCGTGATAATATACTTGCTGCAGTTAGAAACTTTAATAAGAAGAATGAGTCGGAAAAGTTGAACAGCAGTCATGTTGGTATTGGTGGAGAAAAGCACCCGATTTTTGTGACGGAAAATCTGACTCTGGCTAATAAAAACTACATGCAGCAACAAGAATTGCTGCTAAGGATAAGAAATATAACTTTGTATGGGTTCGAAATGGTCACATATTTGTGAGGAAGGATGTAACAACTAAATCTCTGCTAGTAAAAAAAATGGAATCTGTGGAATCTTTGTAAATTGTTAATTTATTGTCACGTACTTTGCACGCTTAATTGTGTTATAATAATTTAAATTCAAGTTTAAAATCTATTATCAAAATGTAAGAGGCTTACGAACTAAGACAGACGATTTCTATTCCACTGCTTTAGATTTTGATTACGACGTAATTATCGGCACTGAAAGTTGGCTCAATGATAAGGTGTTAGACCATGTATTTTTAGATAACCGATATAGAGTGTTCAGGCGTGATAGGTCATCTACGGTATCCTCGACTATAAAAAGGGATGGTGGGGGGGAGTTTTGTAGCAACTCTAGACAAATATAAGGTGTCACGGAGATTAAATTGGGAGTCCCATTGCGAGGAATTGTGGATCACAATCAAGTGTGAGAGTGGCTTAAGTATTAATATTTGTGCGGTTTATATCCCGCCTCCAATCAAGCAAGATTATATCGATGCACTGTTTCGAAACTTTACAGAAGTAATTAACAAAAAGAGCAAAATCAATTCTGTCAACTTATTAATCGGTGATTTTAATATGGGCAATATCTCTTGGGAATATAATGCGGATTCTGGTCTATTGGTCCCCAAAGAATCTAGTAGTAATCTAGAACACCTTTTTTTAGACATGCAAGCCTTTAACGATCTTCATCAATGCAACACGATACTCAATGCTTCAAATCGGATTTTAGATCTAGTTCTTAGTAGTAGTAACAACACAGTGCTGGTGTCTCAGGCCTCATCTCCACTTATACAAATTGATCCTCATCATCCAGCGCTGGAGATCTCATTTATATCTAGTCATGGCAATCCTCTTGTGCAAAACAAAATCCCATACTTGAACTTTTATCTCTGTAATTATGAAGCGGTCAACGCTGAGCTTGCAAAAATTGCTTGGTCTGATAAATGGAATTCTATAACTAATATTAACGAAATGTTGCAAATTTATTATATTTATTCGTTGCTATGATATTCTTATGCCAATTATTAAATTGCATACTCCGATTACAAAACTACGAGATGAACGCAATCCTGTCTGGTATAGCCGAGCTTTACTAAAAGTCATTAAGGAAAAAGCTAAATATCACAATATGTATAAAAAATACGGCAATCCTAGAGATAAAATTACGCTTGATTGCCTAAGAATGCGCTGCAGTGAGTTGATAAAAAACTGTTATGCTAATTTTAAAAAGAATATAGCTGACCATTTGCGCACCAATCCTAAGCATGTCTGGAGGTACTTACAAAATAAACGGATAGGTAACAGTTATATTCCCAACAAAATGACTATGCATAACGGTAGGTTTGCCAGAGGCGGCCAGGAAATTTCTGACTTGTTTTCCTATAATTTTCAGTCCATCTAAACAGCAAATAGCAACATACACACTGCAACGCCAGTTGAACCCACTCCCTGTAACAATAACACTTTCAGTCGGTGCAAACTTGAAGTAAAAGAAGTTTTTGATTGCTTGTCTTCCCTAGATTGTGATAAAGGACCCGGGCCTGATTCAATCCCTCCTCTCTTCCTTCGAAAATGTGCAGCGAATCTGGCTGTTCCTCTGACTAGAATGTTCAACTATTCTTTGGCAAAGGGCTTATACGAGGGCTGCACTAAAAGTATCGGGAATGGAATATTTCCACTGTTCCTGTCATATTAAAATCTTTTTAATTGAAAACTCCTTGGTTTTAAAAATCGAATACCATTTATTTATTTAAAAAAAGATTCTCGGTCTTGTCACAAGGTTTTGTCAAACTTGTTTAGTCGTTGAGAAAATGGAATTGACTCGAGAATATTCAAGAGCGATGATTTATTATGACTTTCGAAGTGGTTTATCACAAAAACAGTGTGTTGACCGGATGATTTTTGCATTTGGTGATGAAGCCCCATCCAAAACCACAATTTATCGCTGGTTTGCTGAATTTCAACGTGGACGTGTCAAGCTGTGATGATCCCCGTCAAGGTCGTCCAAAAACTGCAGTCACCCAAGAAAACGTTGATGCTGTGCGTAAGCTGATTGAGGAAGATCGACATGTGACATACCGCGAAATTCAGGCAACTTTAGACATTGGCATGAGTCAAATACAAATAATCTTGCATGAACAATTAGGTGTAAAAAAGTTGTTTTCCCGATGTATACCGCATTCGCTCTGTGAAGAGCAAAAAGCGGCTCGCGTTACTTGGTGCGTCAGAACTCTCGAAAGATTCCACGCAGGATCCTCAAATGCTGTATACAACATCGTATCAGGTGACGAATCCTGGATATACGCGTACGAACCCGAAACAAAAAACCAGTCACGAGTTTGGGTGTTCGAAAATGAGTTATAGCCAACAAAAATTGTTCGTTCACGGAGTGTTGCAAAAAAATGGTGGCCACGTTTGTCTCCAAAATCGGCCATGTTACGACTATTCCTCTTGAGGGACACAGAACGGTTAATGCAGAATGGTATGCTAGCATTTGTTTGCCACCGGTCGTTTCTGAACTCCGTAAAGAGAACTGCAACCGCCGCATCATCCTCCATCACGACAATGCGAGTTCTCACACCGCGCACAGAACAAAAGAGTTTTTAGAGCAAGAAAACATAGAATTATTAGACCATCCGCCGTACAGCCCCGACCTAAGCCCTAATGATTTCTATACTTTCCCTAAAATAAAGAATAAATTGCGTGGACAGAGATTTTCATCACCTGAAGAAGCTGTGGACGCCTACAAAACGGCCATTTTGGAGACCCCAACTTCCGAATGGACTGGTTGCTTCAATGATTGGTTCCATCGTATGGAAAAATGTGTCAAATTTCGCGGAGAATACTTCGAAAAGCAATAAATACATTTTTAAATAGTAATGTTGTGTCGCTTCCTTGATTCCCGAAATTTTCAGTGCCGCCCTCGTACCCTGATCAGTGCAAACTAGCGCACATCACGCCAATCTTTAAATCTGGTAGTGTTAAGGATGTTTCAAATTACAGACCAGTGTCTATTCTGTCCGCTTGTGGCAAAATTATCGAATCGCTTGTTCAAAAAAAAATGTTTTCTCACTTCAAAAATGTGCTGGATGACAACCAGCACGGCTTTCGACCCAAAAAATCGACACTGTCTAATCTAGTCGAGTATGTTTCATATATATCATCTGCATTAGATGACGGTAGAGAAGTTCATGCAATATACACCGATTTTAAAAAGGCCTTCGATTTGGTAGATCACGACTTACTAACAACTAAATTAGAAAGTATGGGTATTCATGGGTCGTTGCTGCGTTGGTGCGAATCGTACTTAAAAAATCGTTCACAATTGGTGTATCTCAAGGGTTTTAAATCTAAACAATGTTACATACCATCAGGGGTGCCTCAGGGGTCACACTTGGGGCCTCTATTTTTCTTAGTTTTTATAAATGATTTGGGCTGCAGAATTGATTCGGAATATAAACTTTTTGCTGATGATTTAAAAATATATCGAACTTTAGACAACGAATCCGATATTTTTCAGCTTCAGCTTGATTTAAATAACGTACACAATTGGTGCATACAAAATAAAATGTCATTAAATCAAAACAAATGTTACTTCATTAAATTTAGCAGAAAAAGGAAAACATGTCAAAATTATTACTCGATTAATAACAGGCCGCTCCAAGAAGTCGACACTATAAGGGACCTTGGTGTTTTAGTAGATAGTAGTTTAAGTTTTAGGAGTCATTACGACCTAATGATTAGTCGAGCATCTAAATTGTCAGGTTTCATCGTCCGGGAAATTAAAATTTTTAAAGAACCAATTCTGACTATTTCTATTTACAAGTGCGTAATTCGAAGTATACTGGAGTATTGTAGTACGGTACGGAACCCGTTTTATCAGGTGCACTCTGATCGAATAGAGCGCGTTCAAAAAAGGTTTTTGTATCACTTATGTTACTCGGATAACAAATGTCGTAGTCTGAACTCATATAATTCTAGGCTGAGTCATTATAAAATGATATCTTTAAGTGTACGTAGGAAATCTCTAGACTTCATGTTTTTGTTTAAACTAATAAATGGTATAATAGATTCTCCTGAGCTTTTAGAAAAAGTTAAATTTAGGATCGTGTGTCGTGTGTGTTTAGTGTCGTGTCGTGTGTGTTTAGTTTTGTGTAGTAGCCGCTTAATTAACCGGACTTGCGTCCTACCTCATAGTCGAACTAATATAGGTAATTTTTCACCCATTTGCCGCATGCTTTCCCTTGCCAATTCAATTCGTGGTGGAATAGATGTCTTTGCTGGTTCTGTAGCCTCGATTAGGACTAAACTTAGAGTCTTGATTGTATAATTTATTTTTATTACTTATATATTTTTTATATATCATTTTCTTTCCCTAAACTTTTTCATTATGCATGGAAAAGTTCACATTTTGTAAGTCTTGTTTAAAGTAATTTTTGTTTTAAATATTAAGTGTTTTACATAAAATAAGCATGCTAGATTCACATCTAGTAGATGTCAATCAAAACTATTTTTTGTAACTGTTTTATTGCATTTGTGATTGTATATCAGTTTTGAGAATTACAATAAAAAAAAGGAGCATTTAAAACTAACAAAATTAACATAAAACAAAAATAAACAAGTGGTGTTTATCCATGTGTCATGTTCGTGAACGGGCGCCGTCAGTAGGGATTGGTCATTTCTGAGCTGCCTCGGTTTATTTTAATTTAATTTAATATTTGGATTGTTTTTTGTCTTTTTATTACGGACGCTTTAAGCGTTCTGCATCGTTCTCACATGCATAATTTCAAGATGAATGATGTAACCAAAAGAGTGTCCGTGGAGTTTCTTGCCCGTTCTTCTCCATAGGTAACAACTACGCTTTGGAATGGGCAACTGGCTTCATCTTTCTGACTGACCAACCCCTTGACAATTCAAAAGTGCCTGTAATTGGTTTATTTGAAATAAATGCTTTGAGTTTGAGTTGAGTTTGAGTTTAAAGGTGACAAATAGGGCTATCCGCCGAATTGAAAGAAATCAGAAAGAAAGAAAAATATTTTATTTGGGACACGCACAGGAAATACAAAGAGTACAAAAAATAAAAATAAAAAAACAGCATTTAAAACTAACAAAATCAACAATAAAAAAACCTGTGCGAGGCCAAAAAGGCTCTTCTCTCAGCATAATGCTGCGATTTAAAAAATAAGTACCGCAGCGTTGGTATTCTGATAGGGCATCGTTAGAGACAAATTGAGGGTAGATTTGAAATAGCGACCTCGAATTAGCAACCAACAGCTATAAAATTCCATGCAACAAAAATAGTCAAATATTGGTCTCCTGTGTAATCATTTCAAACGTCCGATGCATGTGAAAGTGATTTTGAAATCGTAACAAAGTTATTCGATTGGAAAAATGATTTTGAGATGAAAATGACCTTCAAAATCTTCAAGTCAAAGGAACCTATTAATGCCGCATTGACTATAATAATATGAGCAAATGAAGTTGTTATGCACTTACATAGATTTCGTTCAAATAAAACAGCAGTGAGTAATTTAAGGCGGTACCCCGACCAAAACCTTGCCATAGTGCGTTATTCCGAGGCTATTAACTCATTCACTACCGATAATAAACTACATCTAAAAGCACATTATTTATGTTCGATATCCTATCATCACATTGCACGTTCTTATTTGTTTTATGTTTTATAAATACATTTAAAATCTCCTTGTAAAAAAGTGACTAAAATTATTGATTGCATGCATCTTTTGCTAAAGGTGACGTTCTATTAATTTGAGGATTACACTAATGGATAAATAATTTAAAAATCTAAATAATTCACGTTTTATTTTATTTCAAAACATCGCTTGTCTTTTTTAAATAAAATAATTTCATTTTTTTTGTGAGTTCTATGATAAATGAGCGTGCACAGGGAGCGAGACAGAGCGAGACTCAGCGACGGGACCGAACGCTCAAGGTCGTTTGGTCGGGGAAGCGCCTTAATCACCGAAATATAACCTCATTTCAAAGTAACTTCAACAGGGTTTGGTGTTTCTTATGTCAAACTATCAATTACATTTCATTTCTCCTCTCTAGCGTTAAATAATTTGTTCAGCAAAATGCATTGCAGTAAAATCTTGTATTATGTAATACTTACTTGCAGACTTTTAATTTATTATAAATTATAACTTAATCCAGTCATTTAAAATTTAAATTTAAAGTTTTTTTTTAATAAAAAGTCTAATTATTTTCGTCGAACCATATCTATTGTTTTCGTTAGATAGATTGCCTTTATCGATAATTGTTAGACGAAATTCAAGGACGGATAGAATTATACTGTCTATCATCAATAGCGATCTGTCTTTCACTGAAAATAGGTTATTGGGATCAGCTGTAAGTCCAGTCACTTACTTAATTGTAAGAACGAAAACATGCGAATGTAATCTGGACTCGAGGGTCTGTTGTAGGTATGTGAAAAAGCTTAATGAGATTTTATACTTAGTTTGGTTTTTAGGTTGCCAAAATATTTTTTATTTTTAGAACCTCAGACCAAATATTAAATCAAGACATAGCGCTGCGAACAATACAGTGAAGCATGAAAACTATACCTTGCTCTGAGCATACACGCTCACACGTACACATTACAACCCGAATTACAAGCAAACTACACTATTTTTTCTTTTTTTTTGTCGACCCTGGCGTGGTCCTTACTAGACGGCATGCTGCCCATTGCTCGCCGTCCGCAAGCCGCGCCTACGGTGGCCGGGAGTCGGCTATCGACTCCTGACGCCCAGGGTGTCTCCTCCTGCGGCGACTAGGGGCGTGAGGGCGCTACAATTGCCTCACCCTCTCGCGCTCCGCCTCCTCCTTCGCGAGCATTACTGCTTCGCAGAAGGAGGTAACGGCTTCCAATTCCCTCTCGCTCCGTACCATGGTCTGGACAAGGGCCGGACGCGAGAGATAGCCGCCACGAGGACACGGTGGTGCTCCGCCCATGCCGGGCAGACCTCCACCGTATGCTCCACCGTGTCCTCCGGTCGATCCACACAATGACAACACCCGGGCGTTTCCTCCCGCCTTATCCGAAACAGGAACCTCTCGAAACAGCCATGTCCGGTGAGGACCTGTGTCAGGTGGAAGGTGAGGACGCCGTGGCGCCTCTCAAGCCACTCCTCAAAGAGGGGACTTACCGCCGCAATTGCGGCGTGCCCAAGCAAACTACACCTCACTAAGTGCACACATGTTTACGAAACCGGCCATACGTCACTGTTCACAGCGCTATGTTTTGATTTTTATTTGGTCTGAGTTTAGAACTAATAGCTTAGTTTGGTAACCGTTTAAGTTCAAAGCGTCTTAATTTAATCTGGTTCCATGGATGCTAAGACTTGCTCACATTTAACACGTTTAAGTCCTTTTTTATCCATACTGTGGAGTATTGTTAGCTGTATCTAACTAAACGTAGGTATATCCTGGGGCTTCTGCAAGTTTTGTCATTGATTATCGTCGCCGTATTTGTCTTCTTTAAGAGTAGAGTCCCTATCAATTTCGCAGTCTAAAAACAGAAAATTCAAGTTTTTTCAGTGCAAATTTCTCAATAACCTTTAGATATCTGTTTTTTTTTTTAATGCACTGTTATTCATCACCTATTTATCTAGTATGTAGACGAATTAAAATTTTGATAGCTACTCAATATAAATTACTAAAAATTAAAATCTAACACACGTTTTTACGTAAGCACGAAACACCAGATTTTTCAATTGCTTTTTTAGCTTACTAGTAGCAAATAACAATCAGAGAAAATCCTTAATACTGGACATATAGTATATTAGTAAGTGTACGATTTATTATATAAAGTTTAATGAATTAGTACTCTAAAAAAAATGTGAACCACACTGCAAAAACGCAATAAAACCATGTGCAAAATCATCGTCTACGCGTAAGAATATATTGAAAATAAGAAAAAGTCTTAAATATTTTAAAATTTAAGGTGTTTATCTACCAAACTCAATTTGTATATTTTATTTTTGACTACTTATATATTTGTAATAAAATATCTAAATAATACCTTATAAACCGATGCGCTTGCTCGACGCATTCAGTCGCGCCCAAGGGCTTCTCGACGACGGACCTGTGTCGCCCGTGACGTTCACCGCTCCCGACGTAACTCGTGAATCGTACGTGATTTTATACTAGGTCTAACCAGTTTTGAGACTGAGTCTATTTTTTATTTATGCATTGTGTGACACCTATTAATTATTGTGCAAACACACTGTACATTTGTAATAAATTAATAGTTTTTAATAAATAATAAAAAATAAAATATTTTTTATAATCTATAGGGACGAAAAGGAGAACAAGTCACCAGTCAGTTCAGGAACATGGTCACTTTTACTAGCAAATGGGTACTGTAATGTGTCTTAGCTATATGGGTGTAGTAAAAGGACATGATGTTTTTATAGGATACCGGGTACCCTCGTTATAATTTATCTCTTTCTGCACCTAGTTCTATGTAAATATAAATTTCTTCTATGTAAATTTTATATGACATGTATAGTACCCGAAATTGTTGTCTCCAGAAAAGCACGTTCTATGAATATCTGAAACACCTTGTACTAAACTATAATAAAATACTTAGGTAGATACCTACGTGTAATAATAAAAAAAAAACTATAAAGAATTTTGTATTTATTTTCACGCTGTTGCTACCTACAATGAAAAAATAATTATAGGAAATTATAAATATGAATTAGATTAGGATGGGCTAAAACAAAAGAATGTTTTGTTTCAGTAAAATTTGCTATCTTCTATATAAAAGTACTTTTCCTCCATGTCCCGCTCGTTTTTTCCACCTTGTATAAATAATATAAATTTGTTAGCTTTATAATACGACAATTTGGCTCGCTATACTATTACTATACTCTCATGGTCTGCGGTCTCATAGCGAGGGAAATAAAGATAAACAGGAGTCTCGAAGCGTACCGTTATCTACAAACCTCCCCGGCGTTCTGTAGTAGGTAAATAATACAGGAATACAATGACACGTGTAATTAGTTTCAGACGTACCTTATATATACGTTGGTCACACTTTATAATTATTATAGTTTGCTTTTACTATAGTGAATGCCGTACTAGGTAACGATATCTTTATGGGGTACCTAAACATAACACGTCATAATCACAATAAAATCCATCCAGTAATATGGAACCTAGTACTTAAGTATATATTACGGAGTGCTGATAATAGAGGTTACGAATCAAGATTATTTTGTTCCCGCTTCACCGTACGACAACGCACACTGCGATTGTTAGCAATAGTTCGAACGCACACAGACACGCTGCGCTCCGATAGTTAGGTACCTAATCTAGTAGCGCGCCGAAATTGATAGGGACTCTTAAGTTATTACGCCCGCAAAAACCACAAGGACCACATTCATAAATAAATGTAACAGAATTTGTATGTACGAGTAATTATTTGTCAGATACTACTTCAAGTTCGGTGCTTCAGAGGTTGAACTACTTCAGAGTCGAGAGGTGGCGTAACAGGCAAGAAAATAAATTGCCTTCGTAGGACAGAGATGTAAAGTATCTCCATAGCTAGCTCTTTGCTATGTACAACTGTACGTCCTCCTTTTCACATTACTATCTACGATTCTCTAACGTTTTAAATGTTCGGACTAAAGTACTGGCTAGCGACTGCTAATCATGATTGCACGGGTATATTACTGGTCGGAACTTACATTAGTTTCATATTAGGTGTCCTTATAACTGATAGCATTCCATCATCACCGTTAAGTTTTTCTCAAGCTTGCGCACTAAGACTTTCCTGTTGGCAATATTTTCTTTAGGCGTAGCTCTACTGGTTCATGCTATGCATTACCATTTAACATTGGGAAGAGAGAGGACTCCAGATGAGTATCGATTGGGTACATTAAACAATGTGCATGTTGAAAGAATGTGTTGGTTTTAACGTCAATTTCAAGTCATTTGTTCTCTTCCGCGTCAAAATTAGACCAATCCTCTACAAGCTTGAGTGACTACGATGTCTACGCTGAAGGCCACAGTTTCGCGTGCCTAAAGTGCAGTTATTAATAATGTGTTATTACAACACTATATTCGCATTAAACCAGTGAGCGGCGTAGCTACGTGCAGGTAAATATTAGACCGTTAAACGAGAGTATGCTTACTCTAGATTATTTAGGTTATTTTTATTAACTAACAAACCAGTCCAGCGAGCACATGGCGGTCGAGTGTGCATGCAATTCAGTTAACAAGTACGAGTTAATTTAGGCTACCCTAATTGCTACCTTGGCCGTTCTTGGCCGTAGAAACCTCGGGGGTGATCAAAAGTACCAGAATTTTGCGGTGGCGTTAAGTATCTTGATAAAGGAAAAGCCATGCGGTTAGTAATAATGTTGATTAATATACTTAACGTCGCCTTAGGCTTGAAATAGGTTTTCCCAAAAAGGCTCATCATGGACATTTAGCCTAGAGGTTCCCGTTCTGTGTGTTACGGCCGCTTTTAACGTTCTGCATCGTTCTCACATGCATAATTTCAACATGAATGATGTAACCAATATTTTGTAACCATTTTTTTTATTTTATTGTTGTCCGTGGAGTTTCATGCCCGTTCTTCTCCATAAGTACCTACTACGCTTTGCAATGGGCAACTGACCGGCCGACCCCTTGACAATTCAAAAGTGCCTGTAATTGGTTTATTTGAAATAAATGCTTTGAGTTTGAGTGTCCGTGATTGCGACCCATTGATTTCAAACAGGCGTGACACGCAACGCGACACAACGGCACCGCCTGTCGCGCGACAAGCAGTGCCTTTGTGTCGCGTGCGATTCGCGTCGCATGTCGCGTCTGTTTGTAGGAGCCTTAAAGCAGAAGCTATGAGTTCAAATAAAAACTTTAAAGTACTTTGGAAGCTGAAATACGCTGAAACACAGATTAAGTAATTAGGCGTAGGTACATAATTGTAAAAAAATGTGCATGAGCAAAGATTTATCTGTATACCAACGCTTAAAGACCAGTTTTCCAATGAACAATAATTAGGATTAACCTTCTGACTCTTGACTCCAGGTGGTCTTTGCGTCTTAGTGGAAATGAGTACCAGCCATAAATACCAACGCACGGTTATTTGTGAATATTTCTGTGCTAAAACACGGTTAGTTTAGTTAGTTAGCCTGATTTTATAGGTGAGAGATTAGAATTGAAAACTATTTATTCATTCATGTCTAGGAATGTTAGCTTTGTTATGGCCTAACTTGAAATTTGTGCATAGCCAACCTGCAACAACTTTTATATTTCAGTAAGTAATGGTAAACTTTGAGGTTTAAGTTAGTTTTGCCATTTTGTGGACGAAATATAAATTACAATAATTTTCTGTATCCACAATTCTGCATTAATATTCTGTAGATTTTGAACCTGATCAATCAATCAATCAATCAAAATATTTTATTTCACATAAACCAACATGGGCACTTATGAAACGTCAGAAGCTAGGTGCACGGTTTCAATTGGTTGTTTCCTATGGAGAAGAGCCGGCAAGAAACTCCACGGTTACTCTTTTAAAAATATCATCATCGCACAACCAAAATATAAAATAATATTCTCCAAATCTGCTAAGAAATGCCGGAAATTTGAGTTGAGGTACACAAAATCGGTTACAAGAAAAGCTTGGCAGGGCCTCTTAATTTTTTATTCATTCATTAAAGACCTCTTTAAAAGTTAATGCAGTCACTTTATTACTTTTAAATTCATAAATAGATATGCAATTAAGTTTTATTCTATAACAAGTCGATCAATGAACTCGGTATTTTTGAATTATTTTTGTTTCATTAATGTAGGTAACCGTACCTATTGCGGAATTACAACTTAATTTGATTAGTATAAAACATAATTAAGTATTTAAATTGATTTATGAAACTGTTTGAAGCTAAATCAAAACTTACGTAGTCATGAAAATCCAAGAAAACACTGATAAACCACTAGTGCATATGTTCTGGTCCTACTATTCGGACTACGTCCTACGGTACGTATTAAGTTCGACTGTAGTGTACCGACGCTCGCTTACTCACTGGCGAGTTTGGCGATCAGTGACCAGGTAGGTGGTGGCCAATGACACAATAAGTTTTTAATCAATTATCTTTATATTGCCACCAGCATACCTATTCACAACCGTTCGATAGTCCGTGCCTAATCGAACATCAATCAATGTTATCAAAACCGAACTCTTAAAAGCGAAAATTTTGTCAGTTTAAATCAATATTAGACGACCCCCATTCTTCTGATAGCTATTTGCTGTTGGGGGGCAATGCAAATTAGTCAAAACCAAAATCAAAATATTTTATTTCACATAAACCAACATGGGCACTTATGAAACGTCAGAAGCTAGGTGCATGGTTCCAATTGGTTGTTTCCTATGGAGAAGAGCCGGCAAGAAAATCCACAACCGGCAAGAAACTCCACTAGTAGTAAAAAACGTGCCATTTTTTATTCGACAACCTTTCGTATGGTTGTGAATTGCTATGCAGGTTCAGAGTTGACTCCATTGCCTTTGATTCTAAACCTTTTATGTATACAAGAAAAAAAAATACAGGCTGTTTTTAAAGATTCAGTCTCGTCAACAAATTGAAAAAATATAAAAACATTTTAAAGAATTTTTTGACAAGGAAAGGTGAAACTGACTAAAGATTCAGGCGCATGGGCTCGCTCTATGAGAATAGGTTCACCAAAAGCTAAATACACCCTTGTTTGTCGGCACGTTTCATGAGCATCAGATGCATTATGATTAAAATAAAAATGGAAGGGTAAGGGTTATTCTTTTAAAAATAAGTGGCTTTTACAATGTTTTCAAATTACAGTGTTAATAGATATGGTAGGACAGTGTACGCCTGTCAACAAGTAACAGGTACTCAACTAAATAGAAAAAGTCTACAAATATACAGTCTACAAGTTAGGCCTACAACGTTCTCACATTCACAAAAACCTTTTTACAAAAAAACAACCGACTTCCAAAAAAAAAACACTAAGTGACGTGAAAAATAACTTTAATTTCGGAATTCGGTGTCCTTGGTTTTGTATTTTCGTTTTTGGCCACCGACTTCCGAAATTAAAGTTATTTTTCACGTCACTTAGTGTTTTTTTTTGGGAGTCGGTTGATTTTTTGTAAAAAAAGTTTTTATTTTTCACTTTTTGTTGCGGTACCTACCCTATACAAATTCGTATACCACTACTTGGTGTGTAAATAACAGTGACAGGAAATTATTAACACATCATCCATATAAACTAAGTGGAAAAATATGCATTATTAAAGATAACTCAAAAACTACTGGTCAGACCTTGATCAAATTGGAATGGGACCACATGTGAAGTACTGTAGCATGCCAAAACATGTATATATTGCTGTGCCCTGACAGGGTCAATGTATGAAACAAATATTATTGTAACATCTTGTACACTACATTGAATGCAATAAATGATGATTATGATTATGATTATGATTATGAAGCACCTCCTATCAAATGAAAAAGAATCATCAAAATCGGTTCTCGCAGAAAAAAGTTCTGAGCTAAAAGACATAAAAAAAAAAAACACTCATGAATTGAGAACCTCCTCCTTTTTGTGAAGTCGGATAAAAATAGAAGAGTCTCAGCTTATATACCTGCAAAGTGACGACGTAGACGTACAAAGAGCGATGACTGTGTCACGTTACGATGACTTAAATGTAGTGCTGTCTTGTTGGTATGAGCCTCGGTATTATGAGTCGACCTTGTCTAAAAACTGAGTTGAGATTTTGTAACGTAAGTTCAACGTTCTCACTTAGGGTTGATTGTTATCAAATGGCATCGTTTGGTAACCGTAAGTACATACCACCGTCACAAAAGCCAGGCTTTAAGTTAATCTAACCATAGCTAACTTTGTTCATAATGAATCGAAAGTATAGCCTTCATAAGTAGGTAGGTAAAGAAGGTGATTCTGTGAAAATTATATCGCACACCTAGATAAAGAATAGCACAACTCAAAACGTTTTTTACAAAAAAACAACCGCCTTCCAAAAAAAACACTAAAAGACGTAAGAAATAGCTTTAATTTCGGAAGTCGGTGTCTTTGGTTTTGTATTTTCGTTTTTGGCCACCGACTTCCGAAATTAAAGTTATTTCTCACGTCTTTTAGTGTTTTTTTTGGAAGTCGGTTGCTTTTTTGGAAAAAAGTTTTTATTTTTCACTTTTTAGTTGCGGTACCTACCCCACACAAATTCGTATACCACTACTTGATGTGTAAATAACAGTGACAGGAAATTATTAACACATCATCCATATAAACTAAGTGGAAAAAATATGCATTATTAAGTATAACTCAAAAAGTACTGGTCAGACCTTGATCAAATTTAAATGGGACCACATGTGAAGCACCACCTATCAAATAAAAAAAGAATCATCCAAATCGGTTCACCCAGAAAAACGTTCTGAGCTAACAAACATAAAAAAAGAACACGGAATTGAGAAACTCCTCCTTTTTGTGAACTCGGTTAAAAATACCTCTTTTTTCAGCAAAAAACGTTTTACTCGTTTTCTATTTGACCGATGATTTAAAATTATTGTTGTATGATGTTGTATATTATTTTACCAAGATATTAATTGGCTCAATTAATATGTAAGCAAAACAATATACAACATCGTATAGATCCGATAATCGCAATAACTCGATTTTGGATTATTTTGAGTTATGCCACCCTTTATCTAGCTGTCCGATATGTCAGAATGCGAGTTACTACGAAACTATGTTATTGCCATTGTATTTGTTACAATATGTTGAATTATTGGAGTAATACAAACATGATAATGGTGAAGGTCAGAAGCAGTCGCTCCTTGTAAAATACTGGAATTCAGCTGCACTGCATCGGATTAGGCTGGAAGCCGATCCGACTTAGTTGGGCAACGGCTAGGAAGATGATGACAAACATCCAAATGATAATGTCGAACTTACGTATTGTTTTTTTTTGTTACAGGTACCTACACCAATTTTGAGAAGCGGGTGGACTAACGCGCCAGTCAAAACAAGCCTCGACTTCAAATATTTGAAGAAGTTCGTTTGAAGTCAGTGCACTTCGGGGTTCCCTAAATAAAATAATTAATCGTTTAATGACCAGTCAGCCTTTAGAGTACCTACCTACTTTATTTTTACTCGACTGCAAAGAAAGGGTTATGTTTTTCGCGCGAATCTTGTATGTATGTAATAATTATTATTACCTCATGTCTTACCGGTAGACGGGTTTACACATATAACTAAGACATCGTTAGATACGTCTTGACCGCCCAAGTGTTCTTAGACAAGTTAAAAAAAAAACTAACATGGCGGCTGTGAGATGCCATTGTTTGGAGTGAAAAAAAAAAGTTATTTCGAATACTGCAATATGGGTATCAAATGAAAGGGCTCATCGTAAGCATTTAAAAAAAAAGTATATCATGATCATGGCCGTCATACTAAATAAAAAAAGACATCAATAAAAAATAAAAATAATTTAAAAACTAAAGTCTCGCCAGCATAAAAAGACAATTTAAAGCTTGTTTCTATTCTTATTTTTTCAAAGATTCATATTGACGATTTTTGCAATTAAGCTTATCAGAATTTTTTCCAAGCAAACAGTCAGTCGTTGGAATTCCTGAACCATACATCATTTTTTAATTTCTGTTAATAAAGCAAAGGTTATATTTAATATGTTATACTAGCAAATGCTAGATTATCTTGAGTGAATTATTATCAAAGTTTTCGTCACGAATCAATAATTTGTAAACATCGAACGTCTGCCTGTTTCCAGCATCGTTCTGCTCCTTTTTAGGGTATGTATTCCTTTCATTGGTTTGGTATTCCTTTTTATTTAATTTGCGCCTGGTTCTTCGATCTAAGAAGAATTCGTTTTGACTTAGGGTTAAAGATCAGTCATAAGGCCAATTTTGGCCGTACGTAACCATCTAACTGTTTACGTATACATCTGCCGGCTGCCAAGCTACCGACCGGTCCTGTCCCCAGGGACTTGTTGCCGAGTGAGGTCTACGAGGCGCTATAACGCGCTGAATCCCGACAGACGAGGCGTTGAGTAGTACATCGTCAGGAAACATTTCCATTCTCAATCTATTCTATTCTATTCTCTTCTTTAATCTTGAAGCCAATTTAAACTATCTAAATATTTATTATTTAACAAAAAACTTAAAACTTTCCGCTTATTTTCATACCTATAGTTCTATAAACAGCGACACGAATTGCAATCGAACTATTAATTCGTCAGAGCGCAATTAACACAAAATATATTTTGTAGCATATTTTAAGTTTTTCTCTCTTAAAATCAAGTTCAAATTATTTATCCCATATTACCTATATTGTTTCTAATGTTTATTTAAAATAACCAACGACTAATTCCTATGTTTATCTTATTTTCCTTCTTTATTTAATTTACAATAAATTGTGCTCGTGTTTTGGCGGTTAAAAAGGGTTTGATTTTAAAGTACCACACCAAACAAAAAAGTTTTTTTTTATTTTTTCTTTGGCAATCATCAAATGACACATTTTTATATCAAGTCTGTAGGCGATATGAAGTATACAATCCATAAACCTAATCCAGGAATGCAAAGGAGAAAGCCCGAAAGACAATGCAGGTTGATCGATAGATTTCATCAAAATAAGACATGGATTATTCATCTCTGAAGGCTTTGCTCCACATATATAGCAAGTTTGAGATGAGGTCGAAACATCAGATAGAGCACTAAATATTTTGCCGTCTATCCTAGTCAGCATAAAAACTGGTTACACTAAAATCTTAATACCTAGACTTACTTCGACGGCCGACAACATATCGATTTGGTGTTGTATCATGTCAACCTCTTCTTTAATGAATGAAGCAGTCTCTTTAGCAAAGTTAAGTCTAATTGGTCGACAGTACCTTGTTGAAGAAGTGGCTGGATTTTGCCATACTATAATACTATTCTCTTCAACATTAAACCATAACTGTATAGGTACCATGGGTATGCTAAAAGGGTTTTCATCAAATTTAGTTTCTGAACAAAATTTTTGTTTATATGATTTTTGTTGTGCTCCATCACAACCCCCACTTAATTAACAGTGATAGTTCCTTTACTTCACTTTGGAAGTCCTCCATTGACCCAAGAACCACTTTCTAAGATACACATAGTCGTTCGATACTGTGATCAACTAATGTTGCAGGTCACACGTTGCAGTTGATTCTGTTACGGTTTTATTGGAAGGATAACATTTCTTCTTAGCTTCTTTTATTCGGTCATAAGATGGCAATAAGTTTTTAACCAATTTATTAATCCTTTGCCGTATTATCTCATATTGATGTGTTGATAAATCAGAATCTACCACCATGCTTAATGCGTCATCGGCCGACACAGTCACTTGAGCGCTTTCGCTAATCATTCTTTTACGTACGCTTTTCATGGCGGAACCTCTCTGAGGTGAACTCATAGAACGTTCTTTTACGATAGCTGCAGAGTCCCTTTTACCTGCTTTTCGAAGATTACATTCATGTGCAATCATTATTTCTTCAGGGCTAGTAGACGATATTAGATTCAGAACTTTGCGTTTTTTGATTTTATCGCAATATTCTACAAAACTTTTGTGTGGTCTTCCTGGTGAACGGCCAGATGTAGATGGTATATTATTTAAAACATTATCTGGTAATTTAATGCATTCATTTAACCAAGTTATAGTCTTGTTTAAAAAGCTTTTACGATGTCTACCGCTTGCTGTCCATTTTTCGTTAATATTTTTACATACCTTTCTAAAAAAGAACGTAATTTTATTTATATCACCTTCCGAAAATTGTACTTGAGGGTAATTACCTACTATAAAAGGAAAAAAGAAAAAAAATGGAAATTAAAAAAACGGAATAAAATTAAAGGAGTATGTAAAGATCGTAGCAGGTGGAGTTCTGTTGTTTCTGCCTGCCCCCATGGGAAGAAGGCGTGAGTTCATGTATGTATGTATGTATAAAAGCAAAAATAGCATCAATTCGCTCCTTTTTCGCATTTGACATCATTTGTGACCGCTTGTGTTGTATCAAAATAAAGGGCTTGGTATAAAATAAAATAAAAATTAAAAACCCGACTGCAATTAAAAAGTTCAAAACAAACTCTTCTTTCAAGCATTCTGATGCAGTTGGTAGCATCAAATCTGAGATTGAATTAAAATAACTGCCACCAACTGCATTAGGCTGCTTGAAAAGTGAGCTTGTTTTTTCTTTCATACAACTCTATTAGTCGTCATCTCAGAGTTCACTTTTCCTAGCCATACCATCTTTTACACATTCCATCCGTTTTTTTTTGGTCTGACTCTTTTCTTATACCCATCCAGCAGGGTAATTGCGAAACACACTAACAGTAGGAACGGCATTCATTTTGACAGTTCAACAACATTCATTGCGTTATCTACGTTGTTGAGCAGACAAATTTTTCGGACATAGGAAGCAATGGATTAGCAATAGACATCAAAATTATTCCGATTTTGATAGATAGTATGATAGGCAATTAGAGTGCAGATTCTTACACCATTCTTACGCTCCTCATTCCTTCGCATATCATGTCTTGAAGTTTATATATAAAGTTACCATAACCATACAGGCACCCATCATATACACTGCAACTGAGTGTAAAATATTATAATTGAATATTATTTTAATGCTCATTTCTAAACTTAGCATCAAACAGGGTTAATGGTTATTCTATAAATGCAACTATTATGTACACGAGGTTAGATATGCGAGGCCGTATTCAAATAAGATGTTTGTTTGTAAACGAAGGGACAAGTATTGCCAGTAAGTAGGCATAAATACTGTTAAAAAATACTGTTTATAAAGAGAGTATGTTGCTATGATATTTCATGGATTTACAGTGATGAACGTCACAGAAGGAAACTCAGCAGTTTAAACAAATCAGTTCAAAGTTTTAGAAACAGAAAGCTGGTGAAAATGGATAACATTTTAGCAGGTGGGTGCAGTGGCGTAGCTAGTTCTAAAGGGGCCCGGTGGCCCTTTTTACGAGAATGTAAGCAAGCGAAGCAAGATAGAAAATTGGAGCATCCTGACTACGATAGGTTAGATTTGCAGTGCTATATGCCGCGCCTATAGCTTACAAGCTTTTTCTAGGTGTTCATTTATTACGGGCCTTTTATCAATAAGAATGTAGTCTTGAGTAATATTTTACGAATTGTTACTACACACGTGGCTCAGCTTGGGGGCCCCGTATCATTGATACAGCTGATAAGGCGTAGAGAAGAGAGATAGAATGAAATTGAATGCATTATGTTCAAGATTACGAAAGATATGACAACAATTGGTTGATATTAATAAGTTAATTACAACTTTTCATTCATAGCAAGAAATATTGCACACACCTATTGCTATGAATAGAATGCAAGGAGTCTAAGAATTAAACTGTATTTGATGGAGTTCAGTAGCAACAATTTTCTTGTCGATTTCTGGACATTTGTGGGTTATTGCCAATTGAAATATTTCCTATCAGGTGATGATATTATACGTTTTTTTTTATCTAATTTAAACAAGTTAACTTTTCTTCCATTCTAGCAACTTTTAGCTCGTAATTTTGCTAAAACGTAACGACAAGGCGTCGAAACCGGCGTATGCGCAGCTTGCCTTAGTTCAGAGTTTATTCAGCAAAACTCTATATAGTTTCCTGATATTTTTCACTTTTAAAATGTTTTTAAAAGTGTTGTAAAAACTATACACCTATAATGGTATTATTCACTAGCGGTAAGAATTTGCAACAACTACGCTTAAAAAGGCAAGAACGCTAACTAGACATATTGCTTTAATATCCAGTAAGCCGTTCAAGCCTTTGTTCTTAATACTTTATATTTAAATTTTTTGCATATTTTTCTCCAGTCTTAAGTCCAAATAAAACAAAATATTGTTAGGTACGTAGCTAGGTATAAACCAGATTTATTTTATTGACAAAATTAAGAAAATCAAAATACTCCATTTCACAAAAACCTACATGGGGACTTAGAAAACGTCAGAAGGTACGTGCACGGTTCCAATTGGTCGTTTCCTATGGAGAAGAGCCAGCAACAAACTCCACGGTTACTCTTTTAAAAATGATTGGCTTTTACAATGTTTTCAAATTACGGTGTTAATAGGTATTGGAGGACAGTGTACGCCTCTCCACAAGTACCAGGTACTTAACAAAACAACCGACTTCCAAAAAAAACACTAAAAGACGTGAAAAATAACTTTAATTTCGGAAGTCGGTGCCTTTGGTTTTTTTTTTTTCGTGTTTGGCCACCGACTTCCAAAATTAAAGTTATTTTTCACGTCTTTTAGTGTTTTTTTTGGAAGTCGGTTGTTTTTTTGTAAAAAAGTTTTTATTTTTCACTTTTTAGTTGCGGTACCTACCCCACACAAATTCGTATACCACTACTTGGTGTGTAAATAACAGTGATAGGAAATTATTAGCACATCATCCATATAAACTAAGTGGAAAAAATATGCAGTATTAAGGATAACTCAAAAACAACTGGTCAGACCTTGATCAAATTTAAATGGGACCACATGTGAAGCACCACCTATCAAATAAAAAAAGAATCATCCAAATCGGTTCACCCAGAAAAAAGTTATGAGCTAACACACATAAAAAAAAAAAAAAAAAAAACATACAGACGAATTGAGAACCTCCTCCTTTTTGTGAAGTCGGTTAAAAATAGAAAATGGTCTACAAATCTACAGTCTATTAGTTAGGCCTACTAAGTTCTCACATTACAAAATGTAGAAGAATCTATTGTAAGACAACAGATGGCGCTCGAGAACTGTAATGAAGCTGACAACTGCGAAGGTAGCAACGAGCGGGCGGTGCGCCTAGCTGGCATATTGCACCGGGGGTTTCGATGTCTTGTCTGGCAGACACCGACGGCTTAACAAATACCTGACATTTTGTTGTACTACTCTAAGTGTATATTTTTATCAATCTTGTACCTTGTTTTTAACCGACTTCAAAAAAAGGAGGAGGTTCTCAATTCACCTTTATGTTTTTTTTTTATGTGTGTTAGCTCAGAACTCTTTCCTGGGTGAACCGATTTGGATGATTCTTTTTTTGTTAGAAAGGACATACCTCAAGGGTGGTCCCATGATAAGGAAACCAGGATCTGATGATGGAATCCCGGAGAAATCGAGGGGAACCTTCGAAAATCATAGGAGCGCCTAGTGCGTTTGTTAATTTTTTCATTAAGTATTTTAAAGAACTACAATTTAATGAAGGTCTGGAATCGATCTGATGATGGAGCCGAAAGACAGTCGAGGGAATTCCTCAATGATTTACAGCAGGTACCTTGTGTTTGGGCTTGATTGATTTGTATTTATGAGAACTTTACGCCTGAAGGGTTGTGACAGTCATTAGGGGTCTGATGATGAAGACGAAGGACAGTTAAGGGAACTCCTCAACGGTTTACAGGAGCTACCTTGTGATTCGTTTTAATTCATTTATATTGATGATAACTGCACTCATATGGGTTATAAGTGCCATTACAGGTCTGATGATGGAAACCATAGACAGTTGAAGGAATTCCTTAACGATTTACAGCAGTTACCTTGGGTTTGGGCTTGATTAATTTTTATTGATGAGAATACTATACCCAGATGTGTTATGACTGTCATTAGGGGTCTGATGATGAAGATGAAAAACAGTTAAGGGAACTCCTCAACGGTTTACAGTAGCTACCTTGTGTTTGGACTTAATTTATTTATATTGATGAGAACTTTGCACCCATATGGGTTATAAGTGCCATTACATGACTGATGATGGAGACCATAGACAGTCGAGGGAATTCCTCAACGATTTACAGCAGTTACCTTTTGTTGGGCTTACTTGATACGGTTCAATATTCCAAAATATTCAGGTCGTACAAAAATAATACCCAATTAAGATTGAAGTTTTTCATAGGGCAACCACTACCTACTAGTCATGCTGATGCGTCAATTGAGACTGAATTTAAGTTGCGTAATCGCGTCATCTCTAGCAATGCTCTTTCGTTGGTTGCTAAGCAATTTATGCTTGTCACAATGCATATGGTGAAATGGAGCTGATGGTGGCTTCACCACCAGCTCCAGTTCTTCTGGTTTTTACCAAGAGAAATCCTCAACAATAAACTCCTCAATTCCTTGCATCGGGAAACGAAATATTTTGTAAAAGGTGATGAGCAGTTGACATTAGGCTATTGTAACTTCGATAAATTATTATCTAACCCACTAAAAAGTGAAAAATAAAAACTTTTTGACAAAAAAAACAACCGAATTCCAAAAAATACACTACAAAGTGAAAAATAACTTTAATTTCGGAAGTCGGTGTCTTTGGATCTTTATTTTAGTTTTTTGCCACCGACTTCCGAAATTAAAGTTATTTCGAAATTTAAGTCGGTTGTTTTTTTTGTCAAAAAGTTTTTTTCTGAGCTCTTACAGCTCAGAAGCGGGACTAAATAACTGTGAGTGTACTGATCAGGTACCGTGTTTGACTATTGCTTGACTTTATTTTACACTTGCATTTCACTTGTCTGTGTGATCTATTGCTTCGTGTGATTAATCTACAATAATGGGACACCATAAAAAAAGTTAACGTAAAATTAAGGACGACAGTGACAATGAAAAATCTTTGCGTCGCCGTTAAGTCTATTAAAGTATTATTATTGGTTTTGGCACCGCGTCGAATCTGGAAAATCAAAGCGCAGATGCCCGGTCTGGTGAGCGTTCCAGTACGCCGCCGTCACTACCCGCGGTACCCTTCGTGAACCTATTGCCTCCAGTACTTAACGAGTTTCTGTTACCGCGGTCGGGAGACTGGTCCCCGATGGCACACACTGTAGCATCCCTGCGTTGGAGATACCTCTCGTGAAGTACATTCTGAAACTTCCGTGCAATCGGCATCGGTGATAGTCCCGTCGCTAGAAGCTACCACTACAAGTCCACCACATTGCCATCATCATAATATTAATCCATAAGATAATTATGTCGGTCGTAGCGATCTCATACCGGACTTCGATCCTCATATTTCTTTAATTACAATGGAACAATGGATTAGAAAAGTTGAGGTTATTTCAAACATGTACGGTTGGGACGAAAAAACTGCTATATTGAATTGTTCCTTTAAACTAAAAGGCTATGCGCGGCGGTGGTATGATGGTGGCGGTAACGCATGTGGAATACCAGACTCCCTTCTCACTGAGACCATCATAGTTACGATCGGAAATGACTTAGTAGAAGTAGGGACTATTTCCGCGGGATGTCGTGACCCAACTAGGTTATTAAATTACTTGTCATCGTTTAAGCGCCCCGCAGGCTTAAATGTTGATCGCAATAAAAATACAATAGACATTTTGACGACTAATTAAAGGCTCGTGCACACTGGCGCGACGCGACAGCCCGACACAAAGCCTTAAAGTGTAATATTTGCAAACGGCGAGGCCACACTGCAAATAAGTGTAATAATAAATCTCGGAAGCAAGACAGACCGACTTTGGTGTGTGTATTCTGTAGCAAGCGTGGACATGACGACACTAATTGTTTTATTAAAAATAAAAAATGTAGTTACTGTGGCAAAACAGGTCATATAAAAGAATAATGTCTTAAATTTAAAATTCGTTGTACAACTAACAAAGAAAATGACAAACAATGGCATACTGTGCGCGTTATCACTGATGCGTCGGGTAGTTCCAAATATTACATGACCGTAAAAATTAATGATATCTCTGTGTATGGTTTTATCGATTTTGGAAGAGCTTGCGTCACAATAACAGAATCAGTAGCTAGGCGTTTACAATTAGAAGCGAGTCCTTGCGAAAATATTGTTTTGTCCGGTTTTGGTGGCTAAAAAACCAAACCGATCGGTGTGGTAGTAGTTAAGATTGAAGTTGACGAGGCTACTTGTGTTTGTAAGGCTTTCATAGTACCGGACTCTGCTCAAGATATTGCACCATAATAGGTCAGCCTTTGACAGAGCATACTACTGTATATGTAATTGAAACACCGACATCTTTAAAGATATTTAATGCTAATCATTTTCTCGAACTACCTGGTGCCTGTAGTGAAATTGAAGGCGTCAAGTTAGTTTCGGATGACGAAGTAATTTTACAACCCGGTGTAAATATTAGGTTGGGGAAAAAGTCTTTTCGCATTATAGTATGTATGAACTTGTAATAAAATCTCTTTGGCTATACTATTTGTATGTGGCTGGTTTTGGTATCATTGAAAGTTTAAATTTTAAAGAACATAATTCCAAATTCAAATTAGGAAAATGTGTGATTTTCATTTGTTTTTCGTACTGTCAAGATGAGTGAATCTAATGAAGAAATTCGATACATTTTAAAATTTTACTACAAAAAAGGTAAAAATGCAACGCTAGCCGCGAAAAAATTTTGCGATGTTTATGGACCTAGTGCAGTGTCTGTCAGAGTAGCACAAAGGGAAATGCCCACCATCCATAGACACTTCGGCCTCGAGTGCACACATTTTAAAGTATATGGATAGGCTAATATGCAACTTAAATAATGAACTGGTCAAGGAATTGGTTTAAAAAAAGATCGAGTTTTTAAGATAAAATAGTTTGTAATTGTCACAAACACAACTATTTTACAATCATCCTAATTTAATATTTTATGATCATAAACATCATTTGTATCATATACAATTAGTACTTAACAGATTCTACTATCTGATGGTACATAATAATTGTAGTTCACAAAATAGATGTGCCCGCCGAGACTTATTGTGGTAAATAACAACAATTTATGTAGATTAGATGTGATTTGACAATTGACAGCCGGCATAACTCAATGTTGCCACACTATACACAAAAAATTGATAAATCGATAACGATTTTTTATTCGAATCATAATTTAATTCAAAGATATAAACATCACTGAAACTCTTAAGACTTTATGTACGTCTTTGTAAATATATTTTTATTTAACATATTCTGTTTTTATTGTGCTGAACAAATTAAGAATGATTATTAAAATGTGTGGTATTTTTTTTGCCATTATCTTATGCATTCGATATTATATTATCAACTATCAATTCGCTTGTTCATTGAATTTAATATCAATAGTAACAGCAGAACACTGTTTAAAATATAACAGATTGAATAATAAGCATTACAGATGTGATACTTATTATAAATATAAAAAATCCATGAAAACATAATCGATTATTTCGTGCACGAAATTAATAATTATTGGCAACACTGCTGATTTTAGACACAAACGTGAGTTTTAATTCATTTATCTTTTCGGTACTTTTTATTTGTGCAAAAACGTTGCAATCTCGTTCAGAGAAACGAATATAATGTTAATTAACTAGAAATTACGATGTTTTTTTTACAAAAACGTAAATTGTTGTGCCTTTATGGCCAAATATGGGCATCTCCCTTTGGTTTAAGCGTTTTCAATCCGGAAATTTTGATGTCAAAGATGCACGTCGCTCTGGTCGGCCTATTACGGATAAAATGGATGCCATTTTTGAAAAAGTGGAGTAAGATCGGCATATCAGTAGTTACGACGTAGCTGAAGAACTGGGAATTGACTACAAAACAGTTTTGGCACATTTGAAAAAAACTGGGTACACAAAAAAGCTCGAAATTTGGGTACCTCACGAGCTCACTGAAAGAAACCTAATGAACCGTGTACTCATTTGTGATTCTTTATTACGACGTAATGAAACCGAACCATTTTTGAAGAATCTGATAACTGGTGATGAAAAGTGGATCACGTATGACAAGAACGTGCGAAAAAGGTCGTGGTCAAAGGCCGGTCAGGCTTCACAGACTGTGGCGAAACCCGGGTTAACTCGCAACAAGGTGATGCTGTGTGTGTGGTGGGATTGGAAGGGCATTATTCATTATGAGCTGTTACCACCAGGCAGGACCATCGATTCTGAACTCTACTGCGAACAACTGAAGAGATTAAAGCAAGAAGTTGAGAGAAAGCGGCCGGAATTAATCAACAGAAGGGGTGTGGTTTTTCATCATGATAACGCTAGACCTCACACATCTTTAGCCACTCAGCAAAAATTAAGAGAGTTTGGCTGGGAGGTGTCAATGCATCCGCCGTATAGTCCTGATCTTGCACCTTCATATTTCCACCTGTTTCGGTCTCTTCAGAATTCTTTAGGCAATGTCAGGTTAACATCACAAGAGGACTGCCAAAACCACTTGTCGCGGTATTTTGATCAGAAGTCCCAAAATTTCTATAGCAATGGGATCATGTCCCTACCTACAAGATGGCAAAAAGTTTTCGAACAAAATGGTACCTACATACTTTAGTTAAATATAAATAAACTATATTAAAAAATGTTTTGAATTTTCTTAAAAAAAGTTAAGAAACTTTTTCCCCAACCTATTAAAATACTATTATCTTGTTTTGATTTTTTCTCTGGTTCGATTACACTGAGTGCTACTGAATATAATACGCCGAGGGCGGAGTGTATTATTCCCGAATGCGACAACGAGGTTATTGATGGCAAAGTTGTCGTAAACGTAATTAATATAAGTAATGAGGTCATAAAATTACCGCGCAACCGATGCGTGGAGCGAGCAACGATTACGGACGATTATAATAAGAAATACAAAAATAGGTGATTACCTGGCACCAAACTGACCTTGAATCTTTACTGCACGATTATTCTGATTGTTTTACGGGTAGTGAAAATAAAATTGTAAAATGTTCAGTCCAAGTGCACATTGAAGTAACTGATACGAAGCCTAGTTATTACCGCCCGTATCGAATGTCTTTAGGAGACCGGGAGAAAGTCCGTGATATTTTATCAGACTTACTGAGTAAAGGAATTGTGGAGGAATTAAATTCCTCTTATTCTAGTCCCGTCATACTGGTCCGCAAAAAGTCGGATGAAGTACGCATGTGCGTGGATTATCGTGCATTAAATAAAAATACTAAAAAGGAACGGTATCCTGTACCCGTAATACAAGATCAGTATTAGACCTGTTATCCAAGCAACGGGTTTACACCTGTCTCGATATTATCTCAGCCTATTATTGCATTCAAATTGCTGATGATAGCAAACAGTATACAGCGTTCATAACACCGGATGGGCACTATCAGTATACGCGTATGAGCTTTGGATTGGTGAATGCGTCAGTGTTTCAGCGCGCAATGGACAATATTCTTGGTTCTTTGCGTTTCCAATGTGCTACAGCATATTTATACCCGAAAGGTTTAGGTAATTAAATAAAGGTAAACAAAAAAAACCACGTGACTCATAGATGTTAAACCTTTTATTTCAAATGTTAATTTCATATTATTTTGAGTCCCTTATTAAAAGGCTCTATTCTGAATCTGAATTTGAGGAACTATCTGTCACATTAATAATAAAGCGTTCAGTGGTATCATCAATTCTTTTGTCTAATTTAAACATTTTCTGTTCTTCTTTTATTACATGAACCTCGCAACTTTTCCAATTCTCAGCAGTCACTCTGGCAAAAGAATGTTTAGGTCAGACATTTTAAAAGTATTGTTTCTCTCGGCTACAAACCCTTTAACTTGAGTCCATATTAACTCAATTGAATTGCGTTAACAGTGGTATGGTGGCAGCCGCAATACAGTGACACCATAAAACATTTTTTCTAATTCATCTTCAACTTATAAGGCATCTGGTTAACCGACTAAACGTAATACCTGCTACTTCAGTTGCCATACTACGTCACAGGTGTACTCTTCAATCTAGCAATGTTATCTAATTCGTTGTATGTTCTAAAAGGTTTAGGGAACCTGTCTTTTTGGGCTCTTTACAATAGACAGATTACAAAATATTATACTATTTTATAATCTAACAAAAAAATTGTGCTCAAGCAATTACATGTACGAAGAGTATAGTTTACGAATAAATGATAAAGTTTAACATACATTAATAAAAGAGGAAAATATCGTATAAATCGCAAATAACTTTAATTTTGTTGTGACGTATTTTTAAACAAGAAAGTTTCAACTATAAAAAACCCTTTTTACGAGTTGTTTACCTTTATTTAATTACCTAAACCTTTCGGGTATAGATGATATTCTGGTTTACGCTGAAAATTATGATAATGCATTGCACCGTCTGAAAGCCGTGTTGGAGAAAATACGAGATGCTAATGTGACGCTCAGGCTAGATAAGTGTTCTTTCTTAATCTCAAGTATAGAGTCTAAAATAATGCCTTTCCACCCCCGACAAAAAGCCCCACTAGACATAAACTTCACCTACAACGGTACAAAAATAGAAGTCGTTACTGAATTTACTCTACTTGGCCTGTCTATAGATACAAACATTAATTGGAAATCACACATCAAAAAAAATTAATCAAAATTATCCAAATTTGCATACGCCCTTCATGAAGTCAAAAATACCACTAACCTTAAAACTGCACTTGTTACCTATTATGCCTACGCTTATGTGTGGCTCAGTTACGGCGTGATATTATGGGGAAACAGCACAGATGCACCGATTCTTTTCACATTGCAAAAAAGGTTTATAAGGATCCTAGTAAATATAGAAGACACTGACAGCATTGAATTACATGACATAACATATTATGATTTTTTGATGACATTTAAAGAGAAACCTGTCTGTGAATGTGAGTAGCATGCAGGCTAGATGAAATACATGATATTCATTTTAATATTGTGAATGTGAAGACTATGTGGGTCATTGTTGCTTTTTTTTTTCCTTTCAGGTAGTTTTATCTTAGTCTGGCAGTTTGAGTAATTTTTGTGGCCTACCCAAATGTCCTTTCTTTGGTATTGTTCGTTGAATCGTTGAGCTCCTTAAGTTCTGAGTTGAGCTGCACGATTACTGACAAATGCGTGCACTGACTGGACAGGTCCACTCAATCTGTGTGGTTTTTCTTCAAAATACCATTTCAAACAAATCTACATGGTCTTCACATGATCTGACCAAGATTATGTCTGGACTTTAAAAGAGACTGTGACCTCTGAGTTTGTGTCGGCCTTTCTTCTCAGAGTAGTCAGATAGGAAACGCCGACCTCATCTAGTTTTAAAATATCATTGACGTGTAAAAGTGTTTGTACAAACCTATTTACAGAAATAAAATCATTTATCATTTATCATTTATCATTTAGCTGCAAACCTCATTTCCAAGAACATAAAATACTTGCCCTCGCCTGCCTATACATTCTAGAAATATGCAAATTCGTTCGAAATTACCAACACTTTTACACAACAAGAGGAAATATACGGTCGAAATATACATTGCGCCATAAAAATAGGTTAAACTTACCAGGCTCTAAGCTAAAAACGCACTCAACAAGTACACTGGTCATGTCCATGAAGATATATAATAAATTACCAGAAAAAATTAAAGAAGAACAAAAATTTTATACATTCACAAATAAATTAAAACGATATTTCTTATCAGATGATGATAATATACGATTTTTTATCTAATTTAAACAAGTTAACTTTTCTTTCACTAGCAACTTTCAGCTCGTACTTTTGCTAAAACGTAACGACTAGGCGTCGAAACCGGCGTATGCGCCGCTTGCCTTAGATCAGAATTTATTCAGCACAATTCTATTTAGATTCCTGATATTTTACACTTTAATTTTTTTTTATATTTCAAAACTCTTGAAAAGTTAGAAGTAAATACACCTATAACGATATTAATGGTATTAATCACTAGCGGTAAGAATTTGCAGTTATTACGAGTATGCTTAAAAAGGCAAGAACGCTAACTAGACATATTGCCAGTAAGCCGTTCAAGCCTTTGTTCTTAATATTTTTTATTTTAATTTTTGCATATTTTTGTCCTGGGTCTTAAGCCCAAATAAAACAAAATATTGTTAGGTACGTAGCTAGGTATAAATCAGATTTATTTTATTGACAAAATTAATAAAATCAAAATATTTCATTTCACATAAACCTACATGGGCACTTATGAAACGTCAGAAGCTACGTGCATGGTTCCAATTGGTGGTTTCCTATGGAGAAGAGCCGGCAAGAAACTCCACGGTTAATCTTTTAAAAATAATTGGCTTTTATTTTACAATGTTTTCAAATTACAGTGTTAATAGGTGTGGGAGGACAGTGTAGGCCTGTCAACAAGTACCAGGTACTTAACAAAATAGAAAATGGTCTACAAATCTATAGTCTACTAGTTAGGCCTACAACGTTCTCACATTCACAAAATGTAGAATAATCATATAAAAGATAAGTAAACATAAATTTAAAAAAAACCTATTAAATCCAAATGATATGATTGCCATTACAAATGTGAATTAAAATCCTGTCTACAAAAGCCATTAGTAAAGAGTTGAAATAAGAATTGGAGGTATATGATATCAAATAATGAGAAGATTATGTCAAAGAAGAATGTAAAAAAAAAAACATCGTAATTTGGGAGTAGTTAACACACATTTACATAGTGATGCCGTTAATGAGGTACCAGGGAAGCCACGTGTGGAGGAGTTATTGCCAAACTTCCTTGTCTTCAACCTAGTTTTTATTAATTTTTTAATTATGCTTTTTAACCGACTTCCAAAAAGGAGGAGATTATATGTTCGGTATGTATGATTTTTTTTTTCTTTTTATGTATGTTCACTGATTTCTTCTTCAATTGTAGACCGATTTTGAAAATTCTTTTTTTGTTGGAAAGTGTATGCTCTCGAAGTGGTCCCATTGTCACCAATTCAGAATCTGATAACGGGATCCCGTGGAAGTCGAGGGAAATCTTCAACTTTTATAGGCACACCTATAGCGATTTGGGTAGTTTTTGTTGTAACTCGTGCACTTGCTCTCGGAAAACACCATTCGGTGAAGTGGAACTGATGATGAAGTCAGAGGTGTTCACCGGAACTACTCAATAATAAGCATTTCACGGATTGCGATTCGATTACTTCAATATGGTTGCTTAGCAATTTATGCTCGTCACAATGCATAAATGGTGAAATGGAGCTGATGGTGAAGCCACCATCAGTCCCAGTTCTTCTGTTTTTTACCAGGTGACTCCTCAACAATTAGGTAACGTCCCTGCACCGAGAAAAGCAATATTTTGTAAAAGGTGATGAACAGCTGACATTAGGCTATTGTAACCTTTATAACTTTAAATTCGTACGTCGTGGACGCGTGAGCGGTTAGGTTAGGTTAGGTTATTATTATCTGACCCACTAAGATTTAAAAACTTTTTTACAAAAAAGAAAAACACTACAAAGTGAAAAATTGCATTAATTTCGGTTGTCGATGGCAAAAAACTAAAATACAGATCCAAAGACACTGACTTCCGAAATTAAAGTTATTTTTCACTTTGTAGTGTTCTTTTTTGGAAGTCTGTTGTTTATTTTTGGAAAACAGTTTTTTTTTTGATAAGGTTACATTTGATGTAGGTTTTGAACTTTCCATCGCGAAGTTCTGTAACTGACTTTGGTAACATGTTTTAAAAGCAGATAACTGTTTAAAAGAAATGACTTGCTTGTTTTAGTTTGTCTGGGTATCACAATTATTTTTTTACTACGTATATTTATATTATGGAAATCGCTTCTTATTTTGAAAAGTCCTAATTTTTGCGAACATACAAAATATTTTCTTAAAAGGGAGAAGGCAGAGTTAGTATAAGAATTTCTTTGAATTAGTTTCTAAGAGACTCGCGAGCTAAGCTGTGTTAAAACACAGCGAATTTCCTTAATTTAGCCTTTATCTTAATGCACTACTTAATTAAGTTATAACAGAACAGTACACAGACTGAACAAATATTCATCGGAACTGGATATTTATAAATAATTTAGGTATCCTTGTAATTATTATGTCAATGAAGTGAGACGGCAATGGACCATAATTTTAGGTCGGAGAAAAAGTTCTTTCGTATTTTATATACAAATTCAAGACTAAAAGCTCGTGTGGCACCCAAATATTAACCATTTTTTGTATACCCAGACATTTTCCCAATGAGTCAAAACTGTTTTGAGGTCAACCCCTAAATCTTCAGCTTTGTCGTAACTACTAATATGCCCACTAATATAATCTAGCTCCACTTAAAAAAAATGGCAGTGGCTTTATCCGTAACTGGGCGACCAGAACAAGCTGAAACTTTGACATCAAAATTCCCGGACTGAAAATGCTCCAACCAACTTTGTGCTACTCTTACTAACACTGCGTTAAATATTGAGTTATATAACATATATATCAATGGCGTTAAGTGTATAAACGTCACATATTTTTTCGCGGCTTGCGTCGCATTTTTCCCTTTTAATAAAACTTCAAAAATCTAATTTCTTGTTTAGATTCAATAATTTTGGAGGACAGAAAAATAATTGAAAAGTGGCGGGAAGTCGTTTTTACCTTTTATTTTTAAAATGTCATATATTTAATTGTATCAAAACCAGCCAGATACACACAGTACAACCAAAGAGATTTTACTACAGCTTTATACCTATAAAATACGAAAAAAATTAAAATCCCCGACCTATTACAATAAGGACATTAAAATTTTCTCAAGATATTAATGAATCTGGTCGAAGACAAGTAGTGGGACTACTATGGCAGACTACTGCTAGACATAGGCCCCTCCCTTCAATCGCAGGACTTTGTAAGTACTCTATCCTTGGCTTAGTCCTTTTTATGAATATGCGGGGTTTCAATCATATTGTATAATACCATTAAATGGCTGTAGTTAAAAAAACCATCTTTTCTCAAACATGCTTGGAAATTCGGGGATTATTTTGACGACCTTCTTCGAGATAAATGAAAATGCTGTAATGGTCGGGAATATGAAAATAGGGATAAATGAAAATGCTGTACTGGTCGAAAATGCTATACCTAATACATGCGAAGAGCAACCGGTAATGTTAGTATGAAAATCCTTATTTCGACGGTTTAGCGGCCGAATAAATTTGAAAACTAATATCTGTCGTGTAATTTAAAAATGGAACAAACTTTTAACTTGGTATGGCGACCCATAGCAACCAAGGAGGTAACTTGTCAAAGATTTTATTTAAATCTCGAACTGGCTTAGCAAATAGAGCTGTTTAAGGGGCATGCGCCAAGTTAGCCCGCGAAATTCAAATTTTCTAACGTTTTTTGCAATTTGCAGGTCAGTATCAGGTTGTATGGTGATCTAAATAGGATTCGCGACCGTATCAAATATGGCTTTACAGAATTATAATTATTAGAATCAGCAATACAACTCCTTAAGTTAGAATTGCAATTAATTTCATGAAATAGTCCTAAAATAGGGTAATATGAACTTATAGAGGTGTATTGCTGATTCCAATGATTATAATTCTGTAAATCCATATTTGTTACGGTCGCGAATCATATTTTAATCAAAATACAACCTGACAGTGACCTGCAAATTGCAAAAAACGTAACAAAATTTGAATTTCGTGGGCTACCTGAAGGTTCCGCCTTAAAGTGAAAATAAAATTATTAAATTAATAATATACTATAATTATTTAATTTTGTTAATATTGATACCTATTTTTGTATGCTCAAAATCCAAATTTAAATGTAATGTTAATTATTAACTAATAATGTTATTAAGAATGTGAGCTAGTCTAGACTTTATTATTTGTTTGTTTTTAGTGTTAATTATTACTCTGTTGCTAAACAAACAATCAATTGGAATTTCTTGTTGCATGATGTAATCTATTATTATTGATATTAATGTGATGTAATTAATCATTAATTACCTATCTAGTGGCACTTATTATCATTATCGTATTTTCTTTTGTTAATATACGGATAATATAGTGGGCTGCAATATTGTTAGTATGTTGTATTATGTTCTCTTTGTTCCAACACATATTGTAGCTGTTTATTGTCCCTGAATAAATAAAATAAAAAAGAAACAGGTGAACATATTGGCGTGAGAAAAGTCATTGTTGTTCGTCATTGATTCCGAAATTTATAATTAATTTACTTACTTTGAAATTCCGCGCATTGTTTGAGAAAAGTACTGTACAAGCCTTGGCCAGCCATTGAAGGACCACCAGGCATTGATGGACTCACGTATATCAATACCTCTGTTGTCGGCCGCTGCAGTAATGTACTTACTATATTTCGTAATTCAGTTTTTATGTCATTTCTAATCATACATTGGTGTTAAAATAATATTATTGAGATACAATACAGTAGAAAACATTTGCTTAGTTCCTAAAATATCACAGGTGACCCTTCTACAAAACTATACGATACTTATCGCGAACACATGGATATTGAAATAATTATGAATAACCCCAATCACTTTTGATCATGTCTGCTCCTTTTTCAGCTATCATATATACTGGAGCGTTTGTGTGACCTGACACTATATCGGGCATTATACTAGCGTCGATCACTCTCACTCCTTCAATACCATGCACTTTTAATCTGGGGCTGACCACAGCCGTCTGGTCACTTTCAACTCCCATTTTGCAGGTCCCACATAGATGGTATATTGTAAATGTAAACATCTTTGCTTGACAGGCGAAGTATGCATCACTGCCGAATGGTCCATATTTCAAGCAATCTTTGATCGGTACATCGTATATCTTGGTACCAATTTTTTTCATAGCCGGTTGCTTTGCAATCTCTACGGCTACTTTTATTCCTTCTACAATTTTCTGCAAGTCTTCGGGATGCTCAAAATAATTTGGAACTAATGCCGGATATACATTCGGATTTTTATTTTGTAGCATGATTCGTCCCTTTGATTTAGGACGTAATAACATAGGGAAGATCATGAAAGTGTCAGATCTCCCTAAAGGTCCGTATGTGTCGGTGTATATTTTTTCATCAAAACCGAAATTCCGACGTAATAGTGGATCTGCGTTCAAGCCACCGGTAATGAAGAGCAATTCCATGTCGGGCCAGCTTGTAGAATTGAACTTATCATTTAAATTCATAAAAACTAGACTCTCACATCCCCCAGGTACAGAAAGAGGACCTTTGTGCGTCTTCATCCATTTGAATACTAAACCTAAATTGTTTAATATGGATTCCGAGGAAAAACTTGAATTTTGTTGTTGCACTACAAATTGTAAACCACCAGCCGCTATGTGATCCATTAGATTATATCCGACAGGTAAATCTTTCACAACATTGATTCTCATCGATTCCAAATGATTCTTTGGTCCGATACCAGATAGCATTAACAGTTGCGGAGAGTTGATAGCACCGGCAGATAAAATTACTTCTTTCTTTGCTAAAATTTTACGTTTTTTGTTTTGTTTTGCAAATTCCACGCCGATCACTTTAGTATTTGTATCGTCAAAAATAAGTTTTGTGACCACGCTACCTTTGGACACATGAAGATTTTTTCTTCCGTTTATTGGGTGCAAATAAGCTCTACTAGAACTATGACGAGTTCCATTTTTCATTGACAGCTGGAGAAATGACACCCCTGATGGTTCTGCTCCATTATGATCTCCATATTTAAAACCCATTTCTTGTGCTGCTGTGACCCATGATTTGCCTTTGCTTGTGCGAAAGGGGGCGTGTTCGATATTGACATAACCACCGTGTCCGTGATACACCGAATCATCGAAGGCTGGTATATTGTAATTTTCAACTTTCTTGAAATATGGAAGTACATCATCCCATCCCCAGCCGTCGTTGCCCATTGATTTCCAATTATCGTAGTCTGGTTTAGCTCCTCTCGTATATATCATATAATTTAAAACGCTAGAACCTCCAACTACTTTCCCACGTGGCCAGTTACACTGATTGTTCTCAAATCCTGCACAGTACTTATTAGATGGCATCGTTTTATAAGCCCAGTTAACAGACGTAAATTGAAGATAGCTCGCTAAGATGGGTATGTCCATTACGTAGTTTTCATTACTTCCAGCTTCTATAAGTAAAACTTTCCAGTCTGCGATTTCAGTTAGTCGATTTGCGAGTACGCATCCCGCTGTGCCAGCCCCAACAATGATGAAGTCATATACAGAAAGTAAGTTGGTTTCGTCGGGTGGTTCGTTATCATACTGATTTGTTTCGTCGTGCATGAAGTTAATAAGAGACGATAAAGGGCTCGCAGGCTGTGTTTCGATTAGATGCAATAGGGTGAATAACGTCCATGTTGCGACTGCGAAAACTGGCGCGCGATGCTTAAGGCTCATCTGGAACGATCAATACATAAATTATTCGTACAGCTTGGTTTTGAGCATTTCTTAAAGGGCGGGTTCAAAGTTTTTGTGATCTGTTCACTTTTTAGGAATATGTTCTTCCCCATTTTCTAATTAACTTTGCACCACCAGCATTTTGCGCAATAGCCTTACCTACAATCGAAATGTTGATAACACTTTAAACAAGTAAAGCTAAATAAAAGCTTTGTAAAAAAATATTACACTATGATCGTCTGAACACAGTTTTTTTTAAAGTACCTGATTTTCTTTCATTTTTGTGACTGTCCATACAAAGTAACTTTTGGATATTCAGCATATTCAGATATTTGAGTTTGTAACAAAAATGAAAAAGAATAAATACCTACCTTTAGGGAAAACGCACTTATGGTCCTCAAAACTTTAATGGCTTTAATATCCAAGGTTTTTTATTATTTTATTTAGGAGCCTTGTCGCCTGTAGGTAATATCGGAGTCCTCACAAGCACTTAACTCTTTTGACCTAATAGTCACTACAAAAACGCCACTTGCACTGTTACCAAATTAATACTGAACAGAATATTGATAAATTGACACCGTTTAGTTGTTTAGAATAATTAAGAAGCCATTGAGGCGAGGACAATGATTTATTAATAAAACCATTTAAAACTCATTGACCTACTAGAGAAGTAGAATATGGTAGATACCGGAATTTTCTGATTGGTTAGTTCCGTTGCTAGATTATATTTCTTTGATAATGTTAATGATCTTAATTGTATTACGAATAATGTCTGGTGCTGCTCCCCAGTTGGTAGAATAAGGATCCGTAGCAGGTTGTTTGGAGTCCTGACCTTCTGTTTTGTTTTATAGCACTGTTACTGTTAGCCTGTATCATCCCACTGCTGGGCAAATGCCGGTCCCCATGACTTCCAGTGCTTGCGATTTAGCGCTAATGTGGACTACTGGTCGTTTGTTTTGTCCAGCTCGTCCCGCCATCTTCTACGGGGCCGAGACGCCTTCTAGCTGTCTCAGGGCTCCACATAGTGGTTAGACTTATAGGTTAGGGATAAATTCTATAATAAAAATAACTTAAGTTCTCTGTCATAGTCTTTGATTACCCGAACGAAGCTGGGGCAGGCCGCTTGTTGTTTTTATAAAGGAAAATACCACAATATTTCCACAATACGCATTATGTCAGATCACATCATTATGCTCTTTTTAACCGACGAAAAAAAAAGGAGGAGGTTCTCAAGTCGACCCGTATATATATATATTTTTTTTTTTTTTTATGACCACGCATAACTTTTTACAGAGTAGTCCGATTTTGATGATTCTTTTTTTATGTAAAATTATGCTGCGATTTCTAATCCGATTGTCAAGGGTGGTGCTTGTGGTTTCACCCTTACAATATTTCATTGCTGTGTCCAAATATGAGGCTCATCATATTATTTTGCAGTTGACTTTGGTTGGCGTACCTACGCTAAGATGTGTGACTGATCTGCCGAAATTACTTGGCAGAAGTGCGGCGTGCTGCCTGCAAAGCTTTTTAAATGAAAAGCAATACATCTATACTAATATTACAAAGAGGTAATGTAGGGGGTAATCTGCGGAACTAAAGATTTGATTCCGAAAATTATTTCACTAGAAGCTACAATATCCATGAGTGTCATAGGATATGTTTTATGTTAAAACAAGAAACTTTACGCGACCGGAGTCGCGGGCAGAAGGATGTCAGGCATAAAATTCGGTCGGTTCGTACTGGGAATTCCGACGCGTAAATTGGCAGGTAGGAATTGGATAGCACTAAAGAAAACGAAAAAATAATGTTTGCCTTTTTTGTTGAATTATTTTAATATTTTTTGTCACTTGTTTTGTTATTAAATAAGTTAACTAAACATCATTAATTTGTCAAACTTAACAGTACCCTAGTTGTCGTTGTAGCTACTTAACAACTGTGCCCATTACACAAGGTGGAGATGACAATACGAAAATAAATTAGAGTTCGTATTTCTTATGACTTTTCTAGTCAGCATGCCAAAATTCAATGAAATATATTCAATAGTTTAGTCAATATAGCTTCTGGGCAGATCAGAAAAACCAAAAACCTGCTGAAAAAAAAATCCTATGATAGTTTCAAAATACTCCTATGAATTAGTGTTGCCAATGTTTTAATTTATTTTCATATTGTCGTCTCCACATTGCATGTACCTATATTGTGAATCGATTTTTTTCGTGGTCTACATTATCATGTGCATATGGTGTAAAGGCTCGTACACACTGGCGCGACGCGACAGCCCAACACAAAGGCGCCGCCCGTCGCGCTGCACGCGGTGCCTTTGTGACACGCTGTCGCGTCGCGCCAGTGTGCACGAGCCTTAATACAATTACTTATTTATCGTAGTTAATAATATCTTCATTGAACACAAATATACATACAATAATAATTGATACAAATACCTATTTAAAAAATATAAAATGTAAACGTAAAATATTGTATTTATTCATTGGGTGAAATTAAGTTCAATACCAACATTTGATATTAAAATTTTACAATTATTTTTAACACATTCCAAGTCCCTACTTAAATTATAATTACACATTTTTCTCGTAAACTGGGTGACATCGTTTATGTACAAGTACCTATTAATAGTTCTACGGAAAACTGGTGTATTTTCATATAGGTACTTGAAATTTGCACCTTAGTATGCTATCACAAAATATTGACTATTTCCCTTTCTTTAAATTTATATTTATTCCGTTATTGTGCTTATTTTCTTTTAGGATTTTATTACCTTGAAGGTTAAAAAATCTAAATAAATTATTTTTGACAATTTGTGAAAATTGCACATCAACGGCACAATATATTACTGTTAAAATTACATCACAGATGTGCTTTATTAAATAAATACTCCTTGCAACGGATGTGTACTATCTTCATTTACCATATTCTTTTTTGATCATGTCTGCTCCTTTTTCAGCTATCATGTAAACGGGGGCGTTCGTATGACTTGACACTATTTGTGGCATTACACTCGCGTCGATCACTCTTATGCCCTGAATGCCGTGGATTTTCAATCTGGGGCTGACGACTGCTGAGGGATCACTCTCTATTCCCATTTTGCAAGTTCCGCTTTGATGATATATAGTAAAGGTGAACATCTGTGCTTGACAAGCAAAATAAGCATCGCTACCAAAAGGTCCATCTTTCAAACAATCTTCGATCGGCACATCGTATAATTTTGCACCCATTTTTTTCAAAGCCGGTTGTCTTGCTATTTGCACGGCTACTTTTATTCCTTCTACAATTTTCTGCAAGTCTTCGGGATATTCGAAATAATTCGGAATTAATGCCGGATGTGCCTTTGGGTTTCTACTCCGCAGCATGACCCTTCCCTTTGATTTAGGACGCATTAACATTGGAAAGACCATAAAAGCATCAGATCTGCCTAAGGGTCCGTATGTATCAGTAAAGATTTGGTCGTCAAAGCCGAAGTTTCGACGTAACAGTGGATCTGAATTCAATCCACCAGAAATAAAGAGCAGTTCCATATCTGGCCAGCCCGTAGAATTGAACTTATCCTTTAGATCCATAAATACTAGAGCTTCACATCCACCAGGGATTGAAAGCGGGCCTTTGTGTGACTTCATCCATTTAAAAACCAAATCTAAATGGTTCAATATGTATTCAGTCGATACTGATACATTTTGTTGTTGAACAATAAATTGAACCCCACCAGCCGCTATGTGATCCATTAGATTATATCCGACAGGTAAATCTTTCACAACATTGATTCTCATCGATTCCAAATGATTCCTTGGTCCGATACCAGATAGCATTAACAATTGCGGAGTATTGATAGCACCGGCAGATAAAATCACTTCTTTCTTTGCTAAAATTTTACGTTTTTTGTTTTGTTTTTCAAATTCCACGCCGATTACTTTAGTATTTGTATCGTCAAAAATAAGTTTTGTGACCATGCTACCTTTGGACACATGAAGATTTTTTCTTCCATTTATTGGGTGTAAATAAGCTCTACTAGAACTATGACGGGTTCCATTTTTCATTGACAGCTGAAGAAAAGAAACTGCTGATGGTTCTGCTCCATTGTAGTCTCCATATTTAAAACCCATTTCTTGTGCTGCTTTTACCCAAGCTTTACCTTTAGTAGTGCGGAATGGGGCGTATTCAATATTGAGATGGCCGCTGTGTCCATGGTGCTTTGGATTATCGAATGACGGTATGTTGTAGTTTTCAATTTTCTTGAAATATGGGAGAACATCGTCCCACCCCCATCCATCATTGCCCATTGCTTCCCAGCTATCATAGTCTGGCTTAGATCCTCGGGTGTATATCATGTAATTTAATACACTAGAGCCTCCAACGACTTTTCCACGTGGCCAGTTACACTGCTGGTTCTCAAATCCCGCACAATATTTATTGGATGGCATTGTTTTATAAGCCCAGTTAGCTGATGTGAATTGCAGATAATTGGCAACAATAGGAATATCCATAACAAAATTTTCGTTGGTTCCAGCTTCAATTAGTAAAACTTTCCAGTCTGGGATTTCAGATAGTCGATTAGCGAGCACACATCCTGCGGTGCCAGCTCCAACGATGATGAAGTCATATTCAGTCAACATGTTATTTTGATCCTGTGGTTCGTTATCCAGCTGATTGGAGCCCTCGTTCAGGAAGTTCATGAATGACGAGAGTGGGTTGACGAACTGTGTTTCTGTTGGAAGCAGGAGGGCGAAAAACACACATGTTGCCGTCGCCAGGTCCGGCGTGCGATGCTGATGCCTCATCTGGAAAATTCAAAAAAAATATTAGACACTGTACAATGTTATGAACTTAATTAGGTATATTTTGTATAATAGTGATGTAAATATTGTTATAATTGTATATTTTTAACAACATTGATTCTAAATTAGAAACTATTAGCATTCGAGCGGAAGTCGACTTCTGAGGGGCTGCTCACACGGGTACAATAATGAATTTAAATTTTAAGGATAATGCTGAAGCGGAAAGAGATTAGACTTTCCTAATAGAGTATCACGATAGTGATTTCATTGTTGTTGTTATGGATTCAAAGTCGATGCCAAGTACCGCCGAGGTTGGCGATACCTGTCTACAACAAAAGAATACATAAAATGTTTGCGTGACTTGGTGTTTAAAGTGGCCAGTATTAGGCCTTCGCATGTCTCTCTGATTAAATCGACTAAGTAGTGAGGAGCTGTTTTCCTGCTAGCGGGACCAGTGACTGCACTTTGTTAGGAATCAAGTGGTCTTACTCTTGTGATTATTGACGTATCATTTGTACACATTTTACCTTAGTTTATATTGAATTAAAATATTTTAATATAATTTCATGAATTTTAAAATCTGCAAGTGTAGTTAAATAACCGAATTTCAAATAGACCATTATTATTGTTAAAAAAAAAGTACCTACTGGACTTATAAAGTACTCTTTTTTTTTTGTAGTATCACCATGGTGTCACATGTGACTAATTTGTCGTTAGTTAAATGATAGTAAGAACAATACACCTGTCAAACTAATAATTAGGATGTAAAGTCCTAGGTCAAACGTCAGTTTTTGTTCTGTATGTAAACTGTGTACTGTAGTGTAATATGTGGCTGACACGTCAGGGGTCACAACAAAAATCAAACACTTTATTAACCACAAGAACACGTACAATTTATTCTAAACATAAAAAAATACACAATAAATATATTAAATAAAATGAGAGTTTCAGTCGTTGGTGTTAACGTAAAGGGTAGTAGAATCAATATGTGACACCAAGTAAAGAAGTTAAAGTTCATATTAGGAGAGAAAAACTTAAAATATATTACGACATAGATTTTTGTGTTAAATACGTTCTGACAAATAGCTATAATAGTTCGATTGCAATCGCACTTGATATTCGTGTCGCTATTAATGTAATTATTCCAAAAGATACGGAATAGGTTTAAGTTTTTCAGTATATCAAGTATTTTATGCTGAACTAGAGAATAATCTGTATAAATAAAAATGAATCGCTGAAATGTATGTACGCTCATAACTTCCGAACGATTGCACTAAATTGGATAATTCTTTATTTTTGTGTTCGTTATTGTCAGGACAAGGTTTGTAGGTAGGGTAGTTAGAGTAGGTAGGTAGGGTAGGTAGGTAGGGTAGGTAGGTAGGGAGGGTCGGTAGGGTCAGTGGCGTGCCTAGGAGGCAAGCTGAAATACCTATATTCAACAAAAAAAACAGGTATGTCATTATACTTGTCAATTCTTGCGACATGATTGAGTTAGTTAATTTACAAGTTTGCATGACGTGTAGTTTTTTTATGTTTTTTGTTGATAGGTTCACATTTAATTGAAAGCCGGGCTTTCCGGCTTGTATGGAAGGAACGTCACTGTATAGGGTAAGTAGGTAGGGTAGGTGTTAGATACTTAGTGCTTCATGTGCGAAGCCGGGCCGAGTAAAGCTAGTCACTAGATAGATAATTCAATTGATAATAATCAATACATAAAGAGTAAGGTTTCTGGCGACGCGTTGTAGCACTCCACGCCTCATCTGATGGTGATCGGCACGTTATTGCGTCACGTGGATCAACTGAAATGCACCTGTGTGCTTAGTGTGAGTTTTTTTAACTTCACCATCACGTTACAGTGTACTCAGATTTGTATGGCGCTGAGTTAGTGCCACCTGGTGCCATACGCGATTACTGAAAATTGTGAGTGTAGGTTTTTTATTTTACTTTGTAGATGGTGACGATCGATTCCCACTAGAAAGTGAGCTCGTAAATTAGCGTGACCCTGTGTTATCGCGAGTGTGAGTTACATTTTCGACAGTATTGACAGCTTGTTTGAGTAACTTGTTCACTTTCGAATGAGTAAAGTGTTCACTGAAGGATTTATAGTGAGTGCCTTGTGAGTGTGGTGAATTATCTTATTTTAATTCGTTGTTTGGATTAAAGATAACTATGGCAGCACGTTTATATTTTGCCTGGAAGATGTTTGAGACCGCTAGGGCACTAGGTAAGCGTAATTACATGTAAGAAAGAAAGAAAAAGAAAGAAAATACGTTTATTTGCGGTAAACATGACGCAAAGAAAAACGAACAAATACAAAAACAACGAGTTGGGGGAAAATATGGGTCACATCCACGCAAAACGGCAATCGCTCAGCATAATGTTACGACCCTATGTGAGACAGAGCCTAGTGGTTGCTGAGAGCAACCACTAGGTTGTTCCTAGAGCCGCTGGTCTAATGTTCGTGCAAAAGCCCGTACTTATAGCAATCCCCAAAGAGATTTTCTGGAGGCCGTATTTAAGAGAAGATATAGGCTTCCGAAGAAAGCGGTCAGGTTTTTATGCCGAGAGCTGTGACAGCTGACTGGTTTAAGGTCTTCTCAACGGGTAAACTTGGAAGATAAGGTAATGTATCTTATATGTCACCATCATAACAAATTGGGACGAACTTGTCTTCATTTTGAATTTATAGAATCCAATAGTAATGTAATGTATATGGTTGTCTATGAGTTTGACGTTAACTCGATTTACTCGATGGTGAAGTCATTCGAACAATCGTGTTAAGCTCACACTAAGCATACTGGGCCCCAATTCTGTATGGTAATTATTATTTCCCGCGTAATCTTACTACGTGTAAACCACGTCAATATTGTGTCTTGTAGAAACGGTTTCGTTCATTGTATCTTAAAGAATACGTTATTAGCAGATGTTGTGGTTAGATAAGGAATTGACGTGGTTTCGAAGAAAGGAATCGTTAAGTGGGCATAGGGAATTAGGACCCTGATGGATTAAGTCACGGGCGACGCGATGTGGCGAATCGCACGCGTCGGCCGCGCTCAGCGACGACAGTTGCTGCCGGTGAAGATGGACTAGTCGCAATATCGGTAGCCGGCGCGCGGGTGGGTTGGTTTGGTTTGGGTCTGGTAGAGCCAAAGTTTTGCCTTTTGACTGATCTTATACCATAAATGGAACAGGACGATCCTGGGGACGGGCAGACAATTGATGTCTATAAACTATTGCTTCATAATATAATTTGTTGGATTAAAATGTGCACAACTGTTAAGCTAGCACTTGCTAGAGGAAAACTTTGTAAATCATTTTAGTTTATTATGGGCATGAACAATTAATAAGTACTTTTTGATATCCAACGACTGACTGATTGCATAGAAAATCTCTGACAAGCTTGTTTGGAAATATTGTCAATTTTAATCCTTGAAAAATTATGAATAAAAAACCGGCCAAGTGCGAGTCGGACTCGCGCACGAAGTGTTACGTACCATTATCTATAGTAACGGCAAAAAAAAAAACGTTTGTTGTATGGGAGCCCCCTTAAATATTTATTTTATTCTGTTTTTTAGTATTTGTTGTTATAGCGGCAACAGAAATACATCATCTATGAAAATTTCAACTAACTATGACGGTTCATGAGATACTGCCTGGTGGCAGACAGACGGACAGCGGAGTCTTAGTAATAGGGTCCCGATTTACCCTTAAAAATAAGCTGACCGTTTAGCGCGCAAAAAGTATCTTACCGCTTTGCGAGCAAAACGTATGTAACAGCAAGAATAATATTGCAATAGGTATAATAATTAATATTAATTATTACTATTAATTGAATTCACAACAAATAACAATATATTGATTAACGACCATGTGTCGGTGTAGGATGATGTTACTTAACTAGTCAATTGCATGTGTCAACGACCAACTGCCGATGCCGATTTCGGAACCTAGCCATTGGATACGAGTACCAGAAAATTTAAGAAAAAGGCAACACAACATCATAACATCACGCCTGTATTCCCCGAAGGGTTAGGCAGAGGTGTACCTATAGCACACCCACATTACGCCAGTTATGTTTAAGGAAAAAAACAAAAAAAAAGGAAAAGGCAACCGACGAATCTTCAGCTGTAGCCCGCGAATTTCAAAATTTGTTGGTTTTTTGCAAATTGCACCTGTGTTATACGTCGTATGTTGATGAAAATGCAATTCGCGACTGTAGGAATGATAATTATATTTATTGAATAATAATCATCAATTTCATATCAATCGTCAAACTTTGGAAATTTGTTCCACCTCAGAATAATCATATGAAATATTCTGATAAATTCTTAGGTGGAACAGATTTCCGAAGTTTGACGATTGATATGAAATTGATGATTATTATTCAATAAATATAATTGTCATTCCTACAGTCGCGAATTGCATTTTCATCAACATACGACGTAAAACAGAGCTGCAATTTGCTAAAAAACCAAAGAAAATTTGAATTTGGCAGGCTACAGCTGAAGATTTACCTAAAACAGACATAATAAGAATTTCTTTGAATGCTACTTTTAAACTATTTGAGTTCCCATCTTCCTTGTTGGGCAAGCGAGCAAAGACATTCGGAGAAGATAATCGCGCAATCACGTTTAGTTAGAGATGATATTTACGGAAGCTCAATAGCTGGCGCATATTATTTATTGTTGTTACTTAAAAATTTTGATAAAAAATAAACTTACATGTGTGTACCGGAATCAGAAATGGTGACATTTCTGATTGTAGCGCGAAGACCTTGTTATATTGTTAATATTACGCAATTGTTTCTGTGCAACCCGTTATCTATCCGATTTTACGTAGAAATATTGTCCAATAACTTACTAATAATACATTATTGCTTAGATTGTATAATTATTACTAAACTAGAAGTCAAGGTTGCAATTTTGATTAGTTCCTATTTGACGGACATTACGATTTAGCTCCACAACTTAGTGCGTATTTCACCACTGAAACTTAATACGATCAGCACTTCTAAACCGCGTTCAAAGGCTGTCAGTGTCAATATTCCATAACTTTTTTTTTTTTTACACTGACAGCTCTGGGAACCCGGTATACATGTGCTGAATGCATTCAGTTTAATTGATGAAATTCGTCCTTATTTGACAAACATGTACTAGAAAGAAAAAAAGAAAGAATGAAAAAGCATTTATTGGGACTCGCACAGGATTATATTATTTTTACTGAGATTAAACTATTGCGATTGTTACGCCAGTCGGCACGTCATCTATATAGGTTGATAGCAAATGCACTTATACTCGTATTTATTCTAGGTATAAAAAAATAAAATAAACTCGAATCCGCGACCTTTTCCTTATTCAAGAATAAATGTTGTTATTTAATTATTGTATATTTGACTGGTTTTAGTATGCTACAAGTAGACAGCTTATTGTTTATTTCATGTGTTGGGATGTCAAGATTCCGGAGTTTTTCTGACGATCGTGAATTTGTCTACGCTCTACAATTTATTCGATGAATTCCAATAAATTGTATGTTAGATAGTTAATTTTACTTGTTTTCGGATAAATTAATTAAATTACTGATAACTTTCCAACGAGTAATTTATGACAGTTAATGATTGAATTTAAGACTTCGTTATGTAGCCGTCATATTTACTTATTATGTTGATATTAATTTTTTATTTCTTTATCGCGTAAAGATTGTAGAATTAAGTAGGTACCTACACCTAATGCGACGCTATAGGTTTAAATTGACAATAGCATACTTCTTTCAAAATATTTAGTAAATAAACTTCAACATTATTTTATTAAGGACGCTATCACATTTTTCTACAAATATACCGCTTTTTTTCAGGTACCAATTATAATACAATAATTATAATAGCACAAGATTAACATTCTGTTTATTATAGGCGATAACTGCGCCCATCACAGGGTTCGCGGCTCCTCAGCGGAAGTACTAAGATTAGTTATGTAATGTATAAAATCGAGCGGACAATGCTTTCAATGTGTGCGTGCGCATAATGTTATGTTAGGCCGTTAGGAGTCAGATACCAAAACTTCGAGTGATTCCAAAATTTGATAACGTCCTTGAGTAATAATTTACCAAACTATGTAGTTTTTCTTCTAGGATAATTATATATAACTGTTGGTTGTATAACGAGTAGGTACCTATACTAACGGCGCAAGGTTTTGCACAAAAACATCTAAGTATCTAAACATGTTTCAAATTATTTAAATAAGGTATTTAATTCTCGTTACTTAGGATTGAGCTTCAAAACGCCACGATGGTTTTAACCTAAATGTTCTGTAATAAAAAAGACAACAACAGGATGGACATAGGACAGAATTGGTATAATTGATTCTGCTAGATAATAAATAATGAATGAAGGGCGACTAACAAAAGGTTTTTACAAGGCAGATGTGAGTGGAAACGCCGGGAGGGTACGCCCTAGGACGACATATAGTGACCTTATTGGTGATGTTCTTCAGAAAGGTCAGGTGCGTAGTACTCACAACCGGCGTGCGTGTATGACCAGAAGTATGAACGTAAACGAGGCAAAAGTTGTATGTAAAGATCGTAGCAGGTGGCGTTCTGTAGTTTCTGCCTACCCCCATGGGAAGAAGGCGTGAGTTTATGTATGTATGTATGTATGTAGATAATAAAGAAAACATAATATGTACATGTACAGCCCTAGCTGGTATATTCTGTAAAAATCTCACTGAAAATTTACGTAAAGCGAGCTTGAAGTGAACTGGCATCCTGCCCTAAACCCACCTTTATAAAGAGAGTAAAAAAAAATAGATTTATTTGTCACAGAAACACGTGCCTACAAAAAGCACTCGAATAAAAAACATGTCGCCCTACCTAACTAACGTTATGGGAATCTTAAGGGTTGACAGCTCACTTCAAACTTACTTTACATAAGTTTTACCTGTGAGATTTTATAGAAAGGCACTACTGGTACGGAATCCCCTGAACTACGAGACATGTTTCGGAAACTGGTTTAATTTCATACGAAAATGAATGTAAACCGATTTGCTTGCGGCTCGTAACGGACGTGAGTCAAGCCTTGTGAACGGCCACGGTCATGGTTAATTAAAACATAATCGTCACATTTAATGCGAATATAAAGATGTCACGCTAGAAATGCCGTTTTTTGTGGTTTTAATGCGGAAATTCGTGGTCTTATATATATGTTACATCGACACTATCGTAATTAGGCTCGTCTATTTTTTACGTTAACTGATCTTTGTTTTTGTCATACTTGTGTGTTGTTTGTTTAATAATTAAATGCTGTCTCGACGTAGTTTAACTATTTTATGGAGTAAATAGTTCAAATTACCTGTCTTATATTTGAAAATGATGTAGGTACTCAATACTCAATATATTTATTTCATGTTGCGACTTTCGGCACTGTACCTTCTAGTGAAATACATGAAAAGTTGTTTAACCGTGGCGCGTTTTCCTGATTTACTTCCATTAATTTTGATAAGTCGTCGTATCAGCATGTATCCATTTTTGTGGTATGCAAGGGCTATTTTCTATTTTGCCATATAAAATTTGAAAATATACATCTCTTCAGCCGGTCTATTCTGTATAAATCTCACCGTGAAAACTTATATACTTAGGTGAAGTGATACAGGGTGTAAAAAGACCCATCACATAGCCGTCAACTACGCATTCTGTACATCAATCTAAGTATCAGCACAAAAATAATTGCTGGGAAAATAATTTTATTTTTGGTGTAAAAAATCGCCGTTTACGGTAATCAACGTAACGCACGCAAAACATTGTGCTTATGGGTGCATCCAACGGTGCAGGGGTCGTGGGGGTATGTCAAGTTGTGTTATAACATCAAAAACTAGTTTACGTAAAAAACGCTAGTTGAAGTTGGAGTTTTGACCTTCAATATCTCCGTAACCAGAAGGTTCCTAGGTATGGTCCAGTACAAAAAAAAAAACAATGATGGGGGAGTACAAGTGACTCTCGGCTTCGTTAAGTGTCTTTTTAAAAACACCCGGTATAGGTGAAGTGAGCTGTAATTCTGCCTGATGCTACGGATAGACACTACTGAATCAGCTCACTTTACCTAAGCTTTCACGGTGAAATTTTTACAGATTAAATCGGCAGCTCTCAGCCTTTTCATGTCATGAAAAATCCAAGTAGCCACAATTTTTTTAAACTTGATTTTAATCGACCGGATTAAACTCGCTGACCATCATATCAATGCGAGCTTCCACAAACATCGACACGACTTAATTTAGATTTAAAAATATTCGAACCGGACTTTTAACCATCTAAAATTAACGAGACCCGAAAATATACAAGATATCCAAGTACCCTTCAAATTATACTACTAATGGTTTAACACCGAATATTGAAAAAAAAAAAAAACAAGAAGTTCATAAAAAAATCGGAATTATATAAGTTTCAAGGTTCTTGGATCCGCAAAACAACGGAATTTGTGAATCACCTAAGTACCTTGTTCGAAAGTTAAGTCATTGATGAGTTTTGATTATTTGCCTGAAGGCTGTTATGTAGTTTATTTATAATTTAGCTTACTGTTTTTAAGAAAAATATTACTAGGAAACATTAGTTATCTCTCATTTTTGCTATAGCTACCTACAACTTTTTTAATAAAAAGATCACTACTGAATAATTTAACATGTTAAAACTAGTCTGGGCTGTAGACTTCCTAAATCATTCGAAGTGACAAGGACGCCGCAAGGGCATAGAAAAAGAAACTAATACCTACTGTTTAGTGTGCAAGTCGCCTTTTCAATATCTAGTTTAGAATTTGATACTGACTACCTGCTTCAAGACTTTCTGACTGTATTGGCCCTTGTAGGAGGATTTCGGGCTAATTTTAAAAACAAACGTCATTTAGCACTGCAGGGTTGTTTTATTTGCTAAATTACAAAATAGCGTGTTTTTTTATTGTTTTTATTTAAGTATTTAGCAAAGTTGGTAACTATTACCGTAGTTTTAACAAACGCACATGGTCATGTTGTAGGTATAATTAAAAAATCATTAGGGATAGTGCAAAGATAGTTAAAAAATAATCGATGTGTGAAGTGAAACAGAGATAGTTACTTGCAGTGGGTATTGTTAGAACCGCAAGGGTCATTATCATTAATTACCAGTTAATTGATTAAATGAAAGACAGTTTTCCTTGCACTGTTTGTTTCGAAATGTTCTGCGATAAATTCGATTTTGATATAATATTAATTCTTTCTTCATTTACTTGACAGGAGATTAATAACTTCGTCTCCTTTTCGTTTTGGATTGCGTTAGTGTCAGGATTCAAAAACATGAATATAAAGTTGTTATTAGTTTTGGGGAAATAAATACATGCACTTAGGTACTTATGAGGCACCTTTGTCTTTACATCAGTTCAGGACTCATGATTGGTTTTACATGTCTGCCTTTAATCACATTAGTTTCTTACTTCATTGGTTAATAATAGTAGAACCTTGATTTTTTCGGATACTAAACATTTTGAGATAAATTACTTGGGAGTTTATTTGATAACTTGAATTAAAAATTTTGTAACTGTGTAGATAGAAAATTTTATTAAAGTCGCAATTACTTACTTTAAAACATAAATAAATTAAGAATTTATAATGAGAAGCACAACACGACACATATAGTCACACACTGCGCGCGTTCTATTTAGCGCGCCACTCGATCGTTACTTGGGACCTGTATGCGCAGGCGGCGCAGGATCGACACTCCTTACGCACCACTGCTTCGCGAGGGAAACGCTGTCGATGTTTTATTCAGCCGATGGAAAAATTACGTGCGTTAGCACGTCATTTACGGCGCACGTCATTTACGGCACACGCCACACACGCCCGTGACCTTTTCACTCGCGTTCAAGTACACCTGTTGAACGCATACCGCACTTGAATTTTCAAGATGCGCTGAATTGCTGAGTAGTTATTAGGAATATTGTAATTTTTCTTTCTTTGACATTGAAAGTGTGTTGTTCGCAAGGAAAGTGAAGATATTTCATAGTAGGCAAGTAGACAACAATATTCCTCTGTAGGATAGGCTTCTAGGTTATTTTTCCCTGAAGCTTTAGGATTAGATTCTTACTGGAAATAGATGTTTCAGGCGCTCAATCATCGTTGTCAAAACAGCATGGTAGCATTCATTTCCATATTAATTTGGTAGCTATGTCGTATCGAAATTTCTGTTTTATCAAGCTTACTAAATACGAGTTTCAGTTTGAGGAAGCTGGGTTCTGATTTCAGAGCTCCTACGCCTCCTAAGTTGCGTATGCATTAATGATAACACTCCGTTGTGTAGTTTTTCCATAATATCATATAGGTGGATGTACGTAGGTACATCGAGGCGTAGACTGTGAGATGGGCGGACGATATTTTTGCCATCGCGGGTAGTACCTGGAGGAGGCTGGTACAGGGGCGTGCAGACTGGCGCAAGAAAAGATTTAGATGATCATGATGACGTTTGTACTTTGTTGCTAATAAGCTTTTTTTAGTGGAACCCTGGATGACCTAAGCTAATGCTGATGAGGCAGCAAATTCGCAGATTCATTATGAGTACTAATGAATCTGCGACCATAAAGAGCTTCGTTCTTCGAAGAGCGTATCTTCAATTATTAATTTAAATAGTGTAAAACAAAGTCTCTGTTTTGTTTGTGACGCTTAGGTTATTCTAAACTACGCACTGGATTTCGATACGGTTTTCACCACGACTTAGAGAATTGTTTCCGGAAGGTTTAAGGCTCCTACAAACACGCGCGACACAAAGGCATCGCGCGATGAGCGGTGCCTTTGTGTCGGGTCGCGTGTCGCGCCTGTTTGAAGGAGCCGTTATGTGTATAATACATTAATATTTAACTTTTAACATAGCACAGTAATCTCAATGTTCTGACAACATGTCGCCACATTGCACTTGTGCGAAGCAGGGGCAATAATTGTCTGTCGGGATTGTCAGACGAACTACGACATAGCTACGAGTATAAAAAAAATATGTCCTTCAGAAGAACAATAATTACATCGTAGATATAACTAGTCGCAAATCTATTGTTTTCGTTTGCTAGCGAATAAATTATTGTATTCTCTGGTTCGTAAAAGCACGAAGTCGACTTAAAATTATTTAACAGTTTATTTTGAATGCAAGCAGCACTGTTTGTTATGTAAAATATTATATTCACGGGGTCATTAACAGTTACAATAAAAATAGTGTAGTTTTTTTTTTTTTTGGACCGGAACTGAATTAATTTAATTGGCTGTATTAATTTATTTTGCAGTGCTTAACAATATTATTGTAGGTTGGTTTGGTACTTACTTCCTATTTATCTTGGTGACTAATGTAAGTAGGTACATGTATAAAGGGTTCCGTGAGCTTTTAAATATGAGTAATTGCTGTGTTACTTTTTTATATTTCCAAAATTTTGTAATGGATTTTATCTTTGATAATAATTTTATCTTTGATAATAATTTTATCTTTGATAATAATTTTATCTTTGATAATAATTTTATCTTTGATAATAATTACGAGAATGTTGTCTGCTTGGAACTTGACTTTAGATACTTTAATTGTGTATTATGTTACCGGTAATATTTAATTTTTGCAAAACAGAATAGGTAATTGGGTAATGTAATTATTACCAAGCACATACTTAATTATAATTCGTGTAGTTTCAACATTATGTTGACACTGAAAAACGTTACCTATTCGATATATTTTTATGTAGAGGAAATTTTTTAAACAAAGATGCTACAAAATAATAGTAGCTACATTATAAATAAATGCGTCATTAGCATTAAAAGCTTATCTTATTTAGGGACGGAGCAAAAGTTTCCCCCGCGTCAAAAAACAGGCTCACCGGGCATGGAACATTCATGATTAGTACTTTTACTTTACCCCGGTCACTAACATGCGCACAAACATTCGTTCGAGGTTCGCGCACTTTGATCTGCGTCAAAAACCGACACGGCTTGGAATACCCTGAATGTGGTAAAAACTGTGCATTATTAATTTGCGAATGTCGTCCTACACTTGCGGGTTCGCGTATTCGTGCGAATGTGAGTGACCGGCATTAGATTCGCGAATATTTTGACAGGTCTGAGGACCTACCTATACCTTTGTACGTGGCCGAAATCAGAACTAACGCCGCCATGTTGTTTTTAACCGACTTCCAAAAAGGAGGAGGTTATATGTTCGACTGTATGTATGTTCATCGATTTCTCCGTCAATTGAGGACCGATTTTGAAAATTCTTTTTTTGTTTGAAAGGGTATACTCTCGAGATGGTCCCATTGCCATTGTCGGTGTAGTGGAACTGATGATGAAGACCAGAGGTGGCCACCGGAACTTCTCAATAATAAGTATTTCACGGGTTGCGATTCGATTTTAATATGGTTGCTAAGCAATTTATGCTCGTCACAATGCATAATGGTGAAATGGAGCTGATGGTGGCATCACCATCCAGTGGTTTTGGTTCTTGACAGGAGAACTCCTCAACAGTTAACGTCCCTGCGTCGGGAAAAGGAATAAATTTGTAAAAGATGATGTGCTGTTGAAATTAGGCTATTGTAACTTAGATTTATTAATAACTGACTCACTAAAAAGTGAAAAATAAAAACTTTTTTACAAAAAAAAACAACCGACTTCAAAAAAACACTACAAAGTGAAAAATAACTTTGATTTCGGAAGTCGGTGGCAAAAAACCAAATACAGATACAAAGACACCGACTTCCGAAATTAAAGTTATTTTTCACTTTGTAGTGTTTTTTTTGAAGCCGGTTGTTTTTTTTTGTAAAAAAAAATTTTTACAATCCAATTTCACAAATCGCACCTTAATTTCGAAACTGTTACTAAACGAAATTTTCACGAAATTGAAAATATTTAATTACATGACTACACATCTTAAAAAGGAACCAATAATTTAACAAAAAGAAACCAATAATTTAACAAATAATCTCAGGAATATCTCTCATGAGTTCATCAGATATTTAATAAGAGGTAAATAATAATGCAAATATCGTAAATTATTTCTCTTGTAAAATTTAGTTTTTTTGTTTAATAACGGTTTCGAAATGAAGGTGCGAAATGTTTACTAACCAGTATCTTTTCTCGTTTTTCTCAAGTGCTAATGGTGAAGTTCAGGGCAAACATTAGTCCCCCTTCGGTTTGTTTAGGCCCTAATAATGTTTGTTTAGTATTTCATATTCTGTTTGTTTTTAAGTAACTGTAGGAAATATTATTCGTGTGTATTTATTTATATCATTGTCGAATAAATTATGTATTAAAAATAAAGACAACAGTTTTTGTTGTACCTAACAGCTAGGTATTACAAAAATTCAATTCATGACCGACCTAAAATAATGGTTACCCATGTACTTAGATATAAATCTCGTTAATGGGCACTACCTGCAAAAAACCTCCGTATAAATTCCTCATTTATGCTCTACCTACTGGCGTAGCGTTTTATAATATTTTTTTCCTGAGTCATTCGCAGTTTTTTTCTCGATCACATGTAATATTGTATTTTTTTTATTTTATTATTCAACTTTGACCAATTATGTGCGTTTTTTGTTTCCGTGTGAAAATGAAAATGCCCTCGCTTATGAATAATTTATTAATAATATTAAATTGCTTGATCATCAGATAAAGTATGATTCTGAGAAATAACTTAGGTAATTAATAAGTTACGCAATATTTATTTCAGAAATGCTCACCTTTAATTGACGAATCCCTCTTTAAAGGATTTTAAAGTTAACAACTTTGACTATTAAATCAAAATTGCTGTCTAATTATCGTGCATTCTGACGGATCTAGATCGATTCAGGTAATTTCAGAAGATCATTCGGTCTACGGTCACGGTCAAAATGTGCAGGTGGTAATTATTTTACATTATTATATTGATTTACGAGAATATGAGGAGCACGTAATATGTGTGTTTGATTAGACAGTTTTAACATTAAGGCGCTACCCCGAGCAAAACTTTACGATACTGCGTTATTCAGAGGTTATTAACTCTGTTAATTAAGAGTAATAAACTACATCTAAGAGTACATTATCAATGTTCGATAACCTATCATCACATTGCACGTTCTTATTTGTTTGTATGTGTTATAAATACATTTAAAATCTGTTTGTAAAAAAGTGAGTAAAATTATTGATTGCATGCATCTTTTGCTAAAGGTCCTAATAATTTGAGGATTACACAAATGGATAGATAATTTGAAAACCTAAATAATTCACGTTTTATTTTATTTCAAAAGATCGCTTGTCTTTTTTTATTAAAGTAAATCCATTTGTTTGTGAATTCTATGATAAATGGGCGTGCGCAGGGTGCTGGACAGAGCGAGACTCCGCGACGGCACAGAGAAGGACCGAACGCTCAAGGTCGTTTGGTCGGGGAAGCGCCTTAAATACTTACAATTTAATTGAAATGTTTAATAACCACGTGAAATCTTTAACTACATAGGCACATAAACTCACGCCTTCTTCCCATGGGGATAGGCAGAAACTACAGAACGCCACCTGCTACGATCACTACATTCTCTGAAAAAAATTAAAATCTTGAATTATTGCAGGTATTAACCATTCCCATGTTAATAGTAATTGTGAATTCGTAAAGAAATTATTTATTTCCATTTAAGCATTCCAATTTTATGTGACAATGACAGTAATGAAATTCTCCTTAAGAGTGTGGCCCGTTAAGGGGATTAAATTCTTTAATCAGAGTAAGAGAAGCAGGAAATGGACGTAAAAAGCATAATGCACACAAAAATATAAAATGGTTCGCCCAAATACGGATGCAACACTAAGGGTGAATTTCACTAATAAAACTGAACGCGATCAGCTTAACTAAACTAACATTCAAGGGCTGTCAGTGACAATATTCCACAATAATAATGACACTGAAAGCTCTTGAACGCAGTTTAGATGCGCTGATCACGTTCATTTTCATTGGCATTCGCCCTAAGAATCCTGTTGTCCATTTCGTCTGGTTATGCGTTTACAACCGCCCTTAGTTTCGCCTGGCCACCACATCCAACTGCTCTTATCCCTATTTCTTTGGGGTCTTCAGTCTTCATCTCAGTATTAAGGAACTCAGTCATACCTATCATCTCACAATCTGTCCATCGATTCCTGGGTCTTCTGCCGTTGTCGAACATTCTTGCTCAAAATTTCCTCGCGGCAAATCCTTCAATCCTGCTTATCACTTGTTCATACAAAGACAAAAATTCCCATGAAAACCAAATGATTCCCACATCATCATCATCAGCCTATATTCGTCCACTGCTGGACGTAGGCCTCTCCTAGTGAACACCACTGAGCAAAAGAAATAAAGAAAAAATTATTATTCAGCACAAACAAAACCAAAAGGATCTAGTAATTCACGGAATGCCGGAAAACAATAAGGATTTGGTATTAATGGTACCAAGTTATCGTACTTAATAAGTACTATAACTTGGTAAGTAAGTAGTAGCATGGTCTAAAAAAACAAGGTCTGGCATTCCGGGAGTGACACATGCCTACGTCATTATCCAGTTGCCACTTTATTGCAACAAAACACGAATTATGGAAACATTTTTAGTCACTATTCTGTTAAAAAATATATATAAGGCATTTAAATTGTCGTTTCGTTTTTCTAATCAAACGGAACAATTCGATTTAAACATATACCAACGTAATAGTTAGTTAAAACCTCATTGTTTTACCGGATTCGTTTTAAAGGTGGTTGTGGAGTTATTATTACACACTAGTGGTAACACAGCGGCGATGACGTAGGCTTGTGTCTCCCACGTGACCACTGTGTCTCGGACTGCTATACCTGGCGAAGTATACCTATTATTATAACATGAGTAGTAGTAGTAGTACTCCATAAGTACTACTTATGGAGGCGTAAAAATGTCCATCTAATCAGTTAATATCTTAATTTTTTTCTCTTCACAAAGGTTCACATAGTTATAAACATAGAGACAAGCGTTTCGAGAACAATGCACATAATATGATCCTTTGTGAGAGACTGGCGTCCATACTAGGATACCTACCCTGTGCGACGGATCACCAGAAAACGCGTCGCGGTCCTGTTTCAGTAAATTTTTATTAAACTTAGATCTCTCTGTAGAGTCATTTTTAAAGGAGACTGGACATTATGCCCACTGACCAATATCTGACGGTACAGAAGGTAAAAATTAACATCAATAATAAAAACACTAACATTTATCCTTTATTTATGCCTTTGCAATCACAACAGACATACAATTACGGATAAACCTATCTTAGTACGTAAGGACCACGTTTCTATAATTCTTTGCATTATTATTGAAAACCTGATTAATCTTTACAGCTTGCAATTGAATGAATGTAGCTCATTTCATACGTTAATAAGTGTAAGGTAATAAATAATTATTTTCTGAAGTTGGCAGTGTGCCTAAGCAGGTGTCACCGGTATCAGGTTGAAACTTAAACTTTACCTACTTCATTATATTTTCAAGTCTACCACAGCTAAACTACTGCAAAACATAGTCAGAGGTTGGGAAATTCTGTTGTTTTTCCGTGATAATCACACCACTAGTAAAATATAAAGGAGTTATAAAGTGGACAACTCAGATTGTTAGGAATACAAAGCGTATAAATATTCCGAGGCCAGCTAGTTGGCACTAATGCCTTGTTAGTCTGTATAAAAGGGTAAATTACGAGCATGTACTCTGAAACCGCCACATCATTTGCTGCATTAAGGGGACAACATGACCTAAACGCAAATTTATAATGCCTAAAAATATATGATCCACTGCAGTAACCACAATCTGAAAAATATATGATATTCTTCTGGATATATGCTAGTTAGATAGTGTGTTGAAAACATAATACAATTACCTTGATTTGATAGAAAAAAATCACGAAGATACCTCTAAAAAAATATTTTATCGATTAAAAACCACACTAAAATACATGCAAACATTCAGTTTTTTTGTCAGATTATTCTACAAGCAACATACTAACGTAATAGTGTTTTAATTTTTTAGTCCAATGAATAGATTTTTTGTAAATCCATAATTGCTTCATATTTTGCAATAAATTACCAGTGTTGTGTCATCGCGCGTCTCTTTCTTTTCTATGCAATCCGACAGTGACCGCGCTTTAACTCTTGTAAGCCTCTTAAAGCGGGGCCACATTAGCGATGTGACACGCCATGCCATGGCCGCCGTACACCATCTAACATGTACTCACTTTGGCCACAATTCTTCGGTCAAATAGTGCTCACGGGCAGTCCAAGCGGAAACACAGCTAAATACAACGTCACACGTAGCTTGAATTTCTGTCTGAACTCTTTGTACACCAGTTTTTGCGTTGAATTTTCTGATCACTGTTTTCGTCTTGCATGTTGGAAGATTATTTTCCCGGATTATTTATCAATAATTTTATCCCACGATGACTTTTATTGAACATCAGTAACTCTCATAAAATAGTTCCTTTAATAAACGTGATTTGTATGACATAAATTATACACTCGGTTGTATTTTAAATTGTATTTTTTAATTTATATCACTTAACTGAAAAGATCAGGGATGAGAGGTCTCTTGCGGTACCTATGTTGTACGTGTGCACTTTATTGAGCATAACAGAACTAAACATAAGTAAGAATATTCTGATGATATGGCGCAAATGACGATTTAAAAAAAAAACAGATTGGTGCATTACAATTTTTCGTACTTTGTACGTTGGTTCTTAAACATTCCGACAAGATCAAACTTAACGACGTTTGTTTAAATGCGTATGATAGGAGAACGATAGGCCTTTATTCGATATTTATAATAAAAAAATATATTACGCTGAACTGGTTAAACATATATACATACATGCCATACATACATAAACTCACGTTTTCTTCCCATGGGGGTAGGCAGAAACTATAGAACGCCACCTGTTACGATCCTTACATAGGTAGGTACCTACTCCTTTTGGCTCGTTTACGTTCATACATATACTGGTTAAACCTGATATAATAATCAAGTAACATTTAGAAAAAAGTAAAACCAATGGTTATTAATGAACAAGATTCTGCCCGCGACTTTGTCCGCGTAAAATTTCGGCTTCCGACCCACCACGTCACATCGCATCGCCCGCTCGCGCTATTACTTCGTTTTCGCTTAGCGTTCTTTCTGACTTTTTACTTTTTGCTCGTCTTCTAAGGTCGTAACGTGATGCTAAGAAGCTTTAAAGTACCTTCTTCAATAATTGGTCTATCATATGCAAAAAAAATAATTAAATCCGACTAGTTGTGTCAGAGATTAGCGCGTTCAATCAAACAAACAAACAAAAAACTCTTTAGATTTATTATAAAAAAAAATATTGCTATAGATATAAGTATTTTGAATTCATCACTTCCTAGTTGTTTTTATTCGTATCGGCCAGTTATTTTATACGCGGCATTTGAATTTGTTTCACATCGAATTGAACAAAGACAATGTGGCAGTGCTGCCAGCCTTAAGGCTCGTACACACTGGCGCGACGCGACAGCCCGACACAAAGGCGCAGCCCGTCGCGCTGCACGCGGTGCCTTTGAGTACGCTGTCGCGACGCGCCAGTGTGCACGAGCCTTTATGGGTACTTTTCCTGTTGACAATGATGCAGACGAATCTTTTGATACCTTATGATTCTTTGCCCTCTCCTTTTTATATACTTGTACATTATTATTATTATTATTTTAAGACTGTTAGCTTTTAAAATATGTAAATAAAACGTACAACAATGTTACAAAGAAAACCACACGTTTTGTAGTTATAGTTCAAAAACAGACAAATATGTGTTGTGACAAGTATAACTTGTTATTTACTTTGCCGGTGAAAGGCCTCACACGTGAGGAATGCCCGATGTCCTCCAGTGTCACGGATTTGAATGAAACGCATAACATTTATCTGGAAAACTATTTTAATTTCAATAATAATTTGTTCAGGTAACAAAATTGTATCGTGCAGAAATAATTTATAATATAAAAGTGTTACGTAATACAAAATACTTTAAAAGATCCAGAAACTAACTCATAAGCGGTGTTATTTTATCATAAAATATGCGTATATTATGTCCAACGGGTAACTAGCGTGAAACGTCGTTGACACCAGCATGTGTAGCATGACCACTATAGAAACAGAAGAAACGGGAGACAAAATGACATACATATTGTAGAAAAATTCTACGGCGCGATGTCAAAGTTCAAAAAAAGAATCGACTTTTTCTTAAGAAAGTGAATTGTCTTCTCTTCGTAGAGTAGAGATAGAAGTGGTCATGCTACGCATGCTGAAGATGAGATACTTAATTATTTTACAAAAGCCGTTTTTTTCTATAAGTAATATTTTTGATGTATTTTAGTCTGATCACTTTGTCGGCTAAGGACGGTTGCATATTGGCTGTTCCTGAATTTACACTCTGTTATTGGTGCGTTAGCGATGCCGATGAAAGCACATTTAAATAAATCTATGTTTTTTGTACGTATTCCGTACCTATTTATTATGTACGACTAATCGTCCCTGATTAGTCGGTGTTCTGAAAAACGCTCGATCGAGTCGACATCAAGTACTAGAACAATTGTGCATGTACCTTTAAATAATTAATTTGTTAGTGTATTCTTATAATTCTGAGAATGACATTGAAATAAATAAATTATTATTATTACTCAATAAATTATTATTCTTACTAAATTAATTAATAAAATTACTAAATTAATTATTAATCTGTATAAATATAACTTTATGAAAGACATTCCATGTAATTTAATATCTTAAATTATTTTATCTAATTTTATATATTTTAATGCCAATCTTTTATATTTTTTTTTTTTTAATTAACTTTTATTGTATACATTTTGCATGCCTTACGGTAGAATCACTAGAAGCATGTACATTTAATAACACCATCATAACAGTGTTTTCTGCAAAAATAAATAATTTGATTTGATTTGACCATACCGTGTAAAAATGCTGTAAGGCTAAATTTTAACAGGTTATTGCCCTCCAAAAAATAATTCGGTTCATTAGCATTCGCAGCCTTTGCGATAACAAAACTATGTTAATATGTCATCATCATCATCACACGTTTGATTTATTTCGCAGGCAGCGTGCGTTCATTTAAAAGTTACCAGTAGCTTCCTTGATACCGTCGTACGCGCATATCAATGCAGGCGTCCTTCTGCAGTTGCGAGGTCAATAGCGACACTTAAGTAGGCAATCTGCTTTAGTCTGGTTTGTTAATAAACTCTACACATATTATTGTAACGCTATGCACTATTTATACCTCTACCAGAAATAAATGAGAATATTTTTAGGTTTTAGTATTAAGGCTCGTGCACACTGGCGCGACGCGACAGCCCGACGCAAAGGCGCCGCCCGTCGCGCTGCACGCGGTTCCTTTGTGTACGCTGTCGCGTCGCACCAGTGTGCACGATACTTTAATCTTTACAGGTTTCGTGACACATTTTTTACGCTGTATTACTCACGTGTTTCAGTATTGATCGGTGTGGTAATAATTAATTGAAAATAACTAATATACAGGGTTAGTTTTCAAAGACCAGCCAAATTTAAGGATGTGGTACAGACCATCAAACTGAACAATTTTCTCCTTGGGATCAAAATCGTAATCACGAAAAAAAAATCAGCGGTCCCATACATTTAGGTCAAGTAGGTATTGAAGTTTTTTATGGGACAGTTTATAAATTTTTCGCGATGATGATATTGGTCCCATGGAGAGAGTTGTTCAGTTTGATGGTCTGTACCACATCCTTAAATTTGGCTGGTCATGTTTCGATTTTAAACTTGCGGAAAACTGAAGAGACTACAAAACAATACCTTGTGGTGATATTGTAATAATAATAACATTGAAAAACAGGAAATGTTTTTCTAGTTTCTTCATTTCCGCGATCGGATTGCGAAAGTTCTAGTCTAGAATACCCATAATCTTCTACTAACGACCCGCTCCCATGCTTCGCACGGTTTTTACGACCTGACAAAAAATCGAGATTTCTGTATTATATGTAAGTTTAGTATTAGTGTTTTATACACATAAATTTTCCGGAATACATTTTCTAAATGACGGTGACAACCGCATCATCAAAATCCGTTGCGTAGTTTTGAAGAACAATGCGGTCACAGAGCTGTCTCTGTGGTGTGTCACAGGCAAATTCTTTTATTTAAAATTCGACATCGTTATTAATACAGAGGTACTTAAGAGTGGCTTTAGGTAGCATTCAGGATTCAAGAAAAAACCAAGCAAGTGTGTATAATTCCGTAACTACTGGCTCTTTGTCCCTCAAATGCATTCGTTTCCAAACGTGACAAATATGTAGCGTAGCGTAGGTGATATCTTGTTATTCGGTTCCTTCCTATTTACTTATTTTATTCTGTCCATTGTAAAGGTTCCTTAAAAAATGCCTAAATATATTTTTTGGTAATCAATTTAAAGATCATTGACGACCGCTAATATTGCTGCTTTCACACAGGTAGATGTGCTACTCATTCTCGTGAAATAATCAATGAATCATTATCTACCATTGAAATTTCAGCTAGTGCGTGTTCAGTATTAAAAGAAAATTCAGGAAAATTATCGCAGTGATCACGTTTTTCAAAGCTAAATTACTGATTTAGAAGTAGACGGGTAATGTCTAGGTTTTCTGACCGTAATGAATAGGTTTTCTTATTAATGCCTAGATAACTAGCTAACTTGCACTTGTGTTGTATTACCAAACATGTTGTATCATCGTATGGAAATCTGCGACGAAGAGGCGTGCAGTGGAATTATACTGAATCAAATCGTTAGTCGGGGCCTGCTATTATACTCGTATTGTGTCGGAAAAACCCAAATGATAGGCTCCTCAGCCGGATGTAAATAAATTGGTTTTGGTTAATTATCTTGTTTTGTTTTAAATGCCATGGTAATGTCCCATAATCTTGATTACGCGAATGTTAACGTTACGGTAAGCTTTTGTTTTTGTTGTTGTTATCGTTGATAATTATTTTAATAATTATCAACGAACGAACAAAAACTAAAGTTGACCGTAAAATGTTCTATCCGTATTCAAAGGGCCCTACCTATTCTACTGTATCCCTATACAGCAGAATAGGTAGGGCCCCTTGAATACGGATAGAAAATTTTTGTTGCCGTCGAACAGCATCTGTATTGGAAGTGGGGCTGACTGTAGTAGGGGTAGAGCATTTACTTTAGAGGGGATGAAGTAATTCTAGTCGGGAACAGTAAGTTTAGTACTTCCACGGCCATGACGCGGTCAAACTCAAAATAAGAATATTCGAAGCCTATCCACATGCGCAATCAGGATAGCTTGAAGCTAATGAAAACAACTGTCGTCACTATTTAGATTTAGTTTAATAAAAATGTTCTTTATTGTATTGGTAATGTAAAAAAAAAAACATTTATTATAAAAATGAACGTGGAATGAGGAACTAAGACTGAAGTTACGAGTATCTTTAAAAATATATTGCTCACTAGTTGTGATGTATGTACTGAAGCATTTACTGAATCTTGGTTTAACTCAAAAATTACTAATGGAGAGTTCATTGACGCTCGGTACGTAGTATATGTATAATAATAATAATAATAACGTATTGGTGAAGCCAGAGCACTCATCGGCAAACTAATCTGCTTCAGGGAGGGCAATACTCGCCCCAGAGTGATGCGTTTTGTGAGACGGGCGTTCTCAGGGACTGATATCACCTCTCAGAACTATATGTCCTGTGTCACAGCGCTTCGACTTCCTGAAGCAGAAAGTGTACGCATGGGCGAACCGTATTCGTAGGTATAAGCGGCGAGTTGAACGATACATTTAGAATCGCTCCTTCCAGAGTGATGAAAGGTGGGTTTCTAGGGGTTGGGAGCGACCAAACCAAGGTGTGACTGACACGTGCCTCCCGGATGATGATGCCTTGTGTTCTTTCTGGCGCAGTATCTGGCCGGTGCCTGTCAGTCACACTGAAGGTGCTTGGGTTCGGGAAGTCGAGCGAGCCTGCCATTCAATACCAGAAATGGGGTCTATTACCATCTGCCCCTAACATGAGGCTCGTGCAGTCCGTCCGTTGCCTAATTGGAAGTCTCCAGGGCTGCACAACTTTTGGATTAAATGGTTTTTAAGGTCGCACGCTCGCTTGGCGGCTCAGTACCAGACCAGCTTTGGAGTCTGGTTTGGTACCCCAGTTCTTACCGACAGGAGTTATTCACCTGCACCATAAATCAGGTAGCACCGCGGAACCCAAAAATTATAGGCCGATCACGTGTTTACCGACCGTCTATAAAGTTCTTACATCCATTTTGAAAGCTAAATTTAACAAATATATAGACACCAACTCCATCATGTCTGCCTCTCAAAATGGATGTAGGAACGGGTCCCGTGGTACTAACGAGCTACTCCTCATGGATATGGCCATTAGGCAACAGGTTCATCGTTTCCGAAAGGATCTGTCGACATGTTGGGTAGATTATTTTATACAATGGAAAACAATTTATACAAATGAATAAACAGAATTATAATACATTATGTAGCTACAGGTATATAAAAATAATTTAAAATATTTAAGTACATTTGCAGATAAAATAATACTTGTGTAAGCGAAATGTTACTATCTTATTCGCGATCTCCTGACTGATTATATAACAATTTAATGATCTCCTAAAACGGGGCTTCCTCTCTCCTACCCTTTTGCTGTTCCCTAGAGGGTCCATAATGATCTCAATTATATTAGTTACCACCTAAGTACACATTATGTTAAAGCAATAAAAATATTGAGTATTGAGTATTACAAGAAGGCCTATGACTCGGTGCAACATACATGACTCGTGAGGGTGCTGGAGTTGTATGAAGTAGATGCAACTCTGCGCACCTTCCTGATGTCGTGTATGGGGCAATGGAGGACGGTCCTTCGCTATCCAGCATGTCTAAATACCCAGAGGAATAGCGAGCCGATAAGGATCGAGCGAGGAATATTTCAGAGAGATAGTTTGAGTCTGCTTAGGTTCTGCTTAGCCTTGAATCCTCTAAGCACACTGCAGGAGGATTCAGGTCTAGGCTATCGGTAGAGGAGAGGTGGTCAGGAGAGGTGGTCTCACCTCCTCTACATGGATTACCTAAACCTCTTTGCCCCAAACAATTTATAACTGATGGAGCTACAGCATGTAACTGAAACTTTCAGTAGTGCCATCAGGATGGAATTTGGTGTGGACAAATGTGCTGTCATGCATGTAAAGAGAGGGGAGATTTTGGAATCCGTGGGAAACTCTCGGATTCCATAAACCTTAGAGCCCTCTCCGCATCCGAAAACTATTAATATTTGGGTATGTCGGAAGCGTTGGGCATCAATGATACTGATATGAAGAAATCGTTGGAGGAGCGCTTCTTTGGCTGCCTGAAGAAAGTATTTAATAGTCTTCTATCAGGCGGAAACGAGGTGCGCGCCTTCAACCGTTGGGTCATGCCAGTTTTGATATATTCTTTCGGCATACTCAAGTGGACTCAGACCGAACTCGACACCCTAGATAGGAGGGTCCGGACGCTGCTGACTGCAAATCGAATGCATCATCCACGATCATCGGTAATGAGGCTGTATATCCCGCGAGTGTGGAGGTTGAGGCTTTTTAAGTGCTAAGACCCTCCACAATCCCGAGTTATGCAGTCTCAGGGAATATTTACTATTCCTAGAAGCTGACGCCGATGCATCGAGATGTGTGTGATGCACGCCAGTTCTCTCATCATTTATTTATTTTTATTTTATTATTTATGTACACACAGTAAAATAGATACAGATACGGCATATTAGTATTAAGTACAAAGGTACTGCTTATTTCTTAAGATTTTTTTTCCACCAGACTTTCGAAAGGAGAAATGAAAAAGAAAATCATCATCATTATCATCATTATAATCATCATTGATCATAGTAGTGCTTGACACTAATGACCGTATGTATGTATGGCAGAGTAAGGAGCTTCACGGACGCTTTTTCCGGGCCCTACATGGACCCGATGTAGATCTGCTAGCGTCCGTAGCCTGGCTACGTTTCGGTGACCTCTTTGGGGAAACCGATGGGTTTGTCTGTGCAATTACGGACGAAGTTATGATAAGGAACAATTACCGGAGATTTATTGTGAAAGACGGCACGGTTGACATCTGTCGGGCATGCCACCGTCCGGGGAAATCAATTAGACATATTATCTCTGGCTGTTCTCGTCTAGCCAACTAAGAATACTTGCATAGACACAACCTTGTAGCCAGGATTATCCATCAGCAACTTGCTCTGAAATACAGCTTTGTGGAATCGGAAGTGCCGTACTACAGGTATGTGCCCGACCCAGTTCTCGAAAATGGAAATATCACATTGTAATGGGATCGATCCATCATCACTAACAGGACTATTGTTGCCAATAAGCCTGATATAGTGGTGGTAGATCGAATAGAGCGGTGCGCAATGATCGTTGACATAACGATCTCGCATGACGGGAAACTCGTGAATGCCGAGAAAGATAAATAAATCAAGTATCTTCACTTAACTCGCGAGGTTGTCGACATATGGGACGTGGACTCAGCGATCATTGTGCCGATAGTCGTGACAGCCAATGGTTAAATAGCAAAGAGCCTCGACCAACACCTGAGGAGGCTCTCGTTGGGCAGCTGGATCAAGTGCTTGATTCAGAAGGTGGTACTTCTGGACACACACTTTCGTTCATTAAACGCTGCAGCCATGTTCTCTTCTTACAATTGCAATTTATTTTCAATTCCTCTCTTGAAAAAAGAATCTTCCCAGAGGTATGGAAAAGCGCAAGAATAGTCCCGGTATTTAAAAAAGGTAATCCTGAAAGTGTTAAGAACTAACGCCCCATCTCAATCTTATCGTGCTTTCCTAAAATCTTGAGTCTCTTATTTATCCGGTCATCACTCCCCCACATTGATAAAATTATCTCACCAAATCAACATGGTATTTAAAGCTGGTCGCAGTGTAGAAACGAATGTTGTCGAGTTTGTAACTGACGTAACCGTAGCTCTTGACAAAAGATTAGAAGTAGATGCCGTATACACGGGCCTCAGCAATGCATTTGATAATGTTGACCATTCTCTTTACTGTCGAAGTTGGAATACAATGGTATACATGGCTCACTGTTAAACTGGTTTTCGTCCTATCTATCCCGTAAATCGCAAATTCTTGTCATAAACGGTTAAGAATGTTACTTACATTACGCTGACTCAGGAGTTCCTCAGGGTTATCATCTCGCACCAGTTCTATTTTCGCTCTTCATTCACGACATTATAGATCAAATCCATCACTATAAATATTTAATATTAGCCGATGATTTACTCGATGGCGACTTATAGGTACCATGATTCCCTAAAAGTCTTTAAAGCCAAAATACTGGAGTCCCAAAACCACAATCATTTTATTTTTATGTTAGTATATTTTGAATAGGTACCTACTACGCTTTGGAATGGGCAACTAGCTTCATTTTTCTGACTGACTGACCCTTTGACAATTCAAAAGTGCCTGTAATTAGTTTATTTGAAATAAATGCTTTGACTTCCCATGTAATAGGGGGCGAGCCTATTGCCATCAACCGGGCACAAAACCAGACTCCGGGCTGCTACCGAGAAATTCCAGATGGAAAAACCCAATAACACTTTGCCCGACCCGGGAATCGAACCCAGGACCTCATGCGAAATGCGGGTGTGCTATAGGTACACCTCTGCTTAACCCTTCGGGGAATACAGGCGTGATGTTATGTTTATGTTATGCTTTGACTTTTGAGTTTGAGTTTGAGTTTGAGTTTTGTAAACTCTGCACCTTTTTATATACTTTATTTTAGAAGCTATACTTTCCTTATTATCTCATTTTATTTACATTTTTATTGTTTATGTCTCAGTCTTAGGAATAGACAACTGTACCAGTGATGAGGTCAGTGTAAGCTATGGTGTTCCGCAAGGAAGTATACTTGGACCCTCACTGTTTTTAGTTTATATAAACATTTTGTGTCAGCTACAACTTCATAACGGAAGAATACTAACCAAAGCTGATGACACTGCGCTCATGTTCTACGGAAATATTTGGGACGATGTTTTTCGTTATCCGCAGAATGGATTTCAAACCGTTTGCAAATGGCTGAAGAACAATGTATTTACGCTGAATGCCATGAAAACGAAATACATAAAATTTGCTTTTAGAAAAAACCTTCTACCTCCTACTGCTCTATCTAACACTGCTCATTCACGTGACCACCCGGTGTTAACTGGCTGCGCCTGACCGACGCTCCAAAGAACGGATTCTCCAAAATATTTAGGTGTCACTATAGACTAATCCCATCATTCAAATTCCACTTGAGGGTTCTTGTTACCAGACTTCGCAAGATTATTCATATATTTAAGACATTCAGACACATTGCTGACCGTCAAACAATCAAAATGGTATACGATGCCCTTTACCAATCTCTTATTTACTATTGCGTATCCTCGCGGGGAAGGGCCGCAAAAACTCACATTTGGAGGTTGAAAGAGCGCAGCGGGCAATTGTCAAGGTTGCAGCTGGACTTCATTTTCGATTCCCTACTGCACAAGTTTACAAAAAATGGGACGTCCTGACAATCAGAGAGACGTTTTTAATAAACATAATTAAAAAAAACAATCCTAGTTGAAGTAAATATACGGTATGCCATAACCCTTTATTTAAAACCAGCTTTTCTCACAAAATTGGCATTATTTATTGGCTTTTTTGGTTCATTCATCTACAACAAGGCAAACACCGCTCTTTCTATCTACCAGAAGCCCAAAAGTGGTTGTAAGGCTTCTGTGAGAAAATGGCTGAAAACTATGGATTATGAAACAACTGAAAAATGATTGATTCCTTTAAGTTAACACTTCGTACTTACACATTATTTCACATAAAACTACAAACGCTAAACCTACACAAATAAGCTCACTTACACACAACACACAGTCAAATTCAGTCTTGAAAGTTTCCATTATCGTTATGTTATTTTAATTAAGTTACGTTGTTTCTTATCTTACTTTTATTTTTTTGTTCTTATATTGTTAATTCTCTTCAGTCTCATAAAAACACCCAATGTACGCTTGTACATATGAAGCGTCGTGGAGCCCTGGTGACTTGTACCACAGGCGTTGCTTGCAATGCCTATTTAGCACCAGTCTCTCACAAATGTAAACTTATCCTTATGCTATTTTTAAGCACTACTACTGTACATTTTGTGTACAGAAAATAAATATACTTATACTTAAGTAAGTGGGTAAAGTTGCAATACTGTTCGTCTTGTAATTTTATTTTCCTTTTTGTTATTAATCATAAGTTTTTTGCCAGAATTTCTTAATTCGAGAGCCTTTAGTTTTATTATTATCATGTGTTATCAGTTTATCACCTATTTCTGAGATTCCTGGTTGACCTGTAATTGGTGACTGTGATAGTTTGAGGCTATTGTTATTTTAAAGTACTAACTTTAGATAAATTATACACAGAAACTGTTGGTGAATCTTTATAAATAAATAAATAAATAGTCTGAAATTTGCGTGCGTGCAGACTGCTAGGAAACGCACCAATTCTTGTTGACAGTTTTATTTTATTTTATAAAGTACTAGCTTCTGCCCGTGGCTTCGCCCGCGTGGATCTCAGAAACTGTCCCGTCACGGGAACGTGTTACCTGGATAAATATTATCCTACCATCCAAATCCATTCAACCGTTAAAGCGTGAAAAGGTAACAGACAGAGAGATAATAAATGCAATCGTTTTTTAATTTTTATTAAACAGGTTTTTATGATTCTAAATGTCTAACTTAAAAATTGTAATAATTCATTTTAATAATATTATCATTAATTTAAAACACTCTAGCGCCGCTATTGACCTTACTTGTTACTTTTACTTAAATACGAGTATTATTCAAGTTATTTGAGCTAAACTTTAAATTTTAGTAAGGCTTAAGCCGTTGGAAATCGGGTGGACCGATTTAAATGAAATAAATAATTCTGGCTATATTTCCAATTCAATACTCAATATTTTTATTGCTTTACCCTAATGTGTTCTTAGGTGGTAACTAATATAATTGAGAAGAATTGAATTGATTCCTTAAATCTCTTAAAAAGAGTTACACTAAAAATTCAATAATCATGTGAATTTTAAATTCCCTATTATACCTTCTTGGGAGATGATGTTACGAAAACGCTGAAACAAATATATTTTTTTTCGCACCAAAAGCATACATTTTAATTTTTCATATCTCTAACTTAAGAAATGCTAAGTTTCCTATCAAACTTTCATCCCCAATATCACCCCCCTTTAGAATTATTTTTGAGACAAAAAGTAACCTATGTCCGTCCCCAGGATGCCATCTATCGCCTTGCCAAATTTTATCGAAATCAGTTCAGTGATTTAGGTGTGAAAAGGTAACATACAGACAAACAGACAGACAGTTACTTTCGAATTTATAATATTATAAGTATGGACTAGTATGGATTATTTTTGGTCATGTTGTAATAAGGTTCTGTTCTTGTTGGCCTTATATTTAAGAACGAGATTTTTCCGTTATTTTGTTATAATTTCATGGCCTACGAGTGTTTCCCCGCTTTTTTTGATAAACAAGAAGCTGTAATAAAAAATAGCTAAACACAAGCTTGCCCATTAGGGTGAGTTTATTTAAAGGGGTAACTGTGGCAGCTGCGGATTATTTTTTAAACTTTAAACAAGACAAGGAGAATAAGTTCAGCCTAACAGCGCAACGCGATTCAGTGCCAAACCCTTATGAGCACTAATCTACATGGTCCTCAAATTATTTGACCAACGGTATTTCCGGATTTCTATATACCTGCACATTGACATTGATTAATTTTATATATACATTAACATGAATATTTATGTACATTGTAAAAAAAAAAAGTGAATGCGAAGACTATGTATGTGGGTCATTGTTGTTTTTTTTTTCATCTCGATTAGTTTTTATCATGGTATGGCAGTTTGAGTTATTTATGCGGCCTACCCAAATATCCTTTCTTTGGTATTGTGCGTTGAATCGTTGAGCTAGTTAAGGCTGCTCTCTCGAAAAAGCTTGAAAAAAGCATGCAGATGAAGCAACTTTTCGTCGGCATTTACAGAGAAATTACATCTGAAAAAAAATGTTAGTAATCTACATGATATAATAAGTAATTTGGTTTAGCCATAATTTTTCTATCGGTATCACAAAATAAAATAAAAATACACCAAATCACCTCCAAATCATTGAGATGAAACCATTTTACTCCTTTGTTTGTTATCAAAAGAGTATAAAAAAAATATCTACTGCTTTGCAATACAAACGAAAATGATTTGGTTTTGTTACTTTTTTTTAATATGTATTATTTTTATTGTAATAATTTAAACAGGCGTCCGATTAATGACTGCGTCTACGTCACCCCCGCACTCGTCCTTAGATTCAGTTGGTCGTTAGCTCCGCCCAAATGCTCAAGGTTATTGGCATTATTACAAGCCTTAAGTTCTGAGCTGAGCTGCAAGTTTACTGACAAATGCCTGCACTGACTGGACAGGTCCACTCAATCTGTGTGGTTTTGTCCTCAAAAGACTATTTCAGACACCAATCTACATGGTCGTCACATGATCTGGCCAAGATTATGTCTGGACTTCAAAAGAGAATAGGAAACGCAGACCTCATCTAGTTTTTAAAATGTGATTGGCGTATAAAAGTGTTTGTACAAAACTACTTATAGAAATAAAATCATTTATCATTTACCTAAAAGGTTTTACCTTTGAGTTTCCATAACCTCATCTATGAGTACGAAAGAGTCAATTTCATCCATGACATTAGTCTGATTGTTATCTGTAGTCATGGCATAATTAACTTAGTGCAGCCTTTAATTGACCTAGATAGTAGGTAGTCCTTTGTGTTAATGAAGGGCATGCGCGCCTGTGCATGTTACGTGTCTCACGCATCGTATCAAAACTATATTATTTGAGATGTGCTTAACGTCACGGCATTTCGAAGGAACGAGCGGATCTAATGATATCTTACAGTTTAGCATAATTTTGTCGCATTTGCGTCTTTATTGAGGTTGTCCCAGTGTAGCTTGATTTGTATGTTATGGGTCGTTCGACCTCCCATTTAGTTTATTAATCTCTTTATGTACAGTTTAGGATAGTCTTTAAGCATGTAGGTACAGTCAGGGATTTTAATTGTTAAGCAATTGTTGGCTGTATTTTTTTCTTTCTTTCAAATTAACACCTTTTTTTTTGGGTGGTAAGTCATCAAATGACCTCTCCCGCTCTAGGCGGAGCGAAAGGGCGTGTCAGACTTTTACTAACTAAAACCCACCCATGTTCCTTCAATTGTCTGTGCGCTAGGGCCCCGGTAACTCTTTCGAACAATCCGCGACCCCGGCAGGCATTGGCACTATCGGACGCCGTCAATGATGCTGACATCTCTTTGAGGCGCGCGTGGAACACGATGCGCCGTCGACCCGGGCCTGGTCCTTACCGAACGGCGAACTGCCCATTGCTCGCCGTCCGCAAGCCCGCGCCTACGGTGGCCGGGAATCGGCAATCGACTCCCGACGCCCAGGATGTCTCCTCCTGCGGCGACTAGGGGCGTAAGGGCGCAACGATTGGCTCACCCTCACGCACTCCGCCTCCTCCTTCGCGAGAATTACTGCTTCGCAGAAGGAGGTGACTGCTTCCCATTCCCTCTCGCTCCGTACCATGGCCTGAACCAGGGCCGGAAAGAAATAATTGGCTACGTCAATGGGCCGTGTTATAGCCATTTCATACCACTGATATAGAATTACTGTTGTGATTTGTGATATATGGACAACAGACTAGCTGTTGCCCGCGATTTCATCTGCGATCCAAAATGAAAAGTAGCCTATGTCTTTACCCAGGTCATGATCTATCTGTGTGACAAATTTCATACAAATCCGTTCAGCCGTTTTAGCGTGAAAGCATAACAAACAAACAAACAAACGTTTTTTCACATTTACATATAATATTAGTTAGGAAGTTAGAATTTAAGTTTGTAGTCAAGTAGTTTAACAATTAATTTCCCTGACTTTGCATAGTATCGGTGCTGGTGATCCACAAGTTAGGTTTCTAACTATTCAGGCTGAAAAGTAAGGAGCTCTCGGTATCATGTCTTTTCCGGGTGAGTGGTGACCTTCACCAAGTGCCGAAGCGAGATTTTAACTGAATCTAACATATTTTCATGCAACCGTTAGTTGTTATTATTGGAAATTCTATCCTTTCAATAAAAATTATAATCTGTGGTTATCTAGTAGATATAACGGGTGTAAACAGACACTTAACGAAGCCGAGAGTCACTTGTACTCCCCGTCATTGTAATCATTTTATTGTACTAAACCATACCTGGGAACCTTCTGGTTACGGAGATATTGAAGGTCAAAATTCCAACTTTTACTGACGTCATTAATAAAAACAAGTTTTTAATGTTATAACACATCTTTAAATACCCCTACGAATCCTGTACCGTTGCATGCTATAAGCACAATGTTTTGCGTGCGGTACGTTACACACTACCGTAAACAGATTTTTTTCCCATAGAAAATAAAAGTCGTTTTCCAGCAATTATTTTTGTGCAATGTTACTTAGTTTAATGTACATACAGAATGCACAGTTGGCGGCTATGAGATGGGTATTTTTACACCCTGTATTAAAAACGGTTATACCACCATAGATATGTGCAAAATTGATGTGAGTCTAACATAACCAAACTTTAGAATTAATTAATCTCCTTATACGTAGATTTGATTTCAGAATAAAGCCTACCTACACTCGTGTCAAATGAGCAATAAGCCTGTTTTATTTTTTATTTTGTTGTTTTCTTAAACTGATAACTAAAAGACATTATATTATTAGATTTCTCTACGTAAAAAAATATATTATAATTAAATCTGTATTTGATATTAAAACAGGCGATTAACGTACCTACTAGGTGTACCTAAAGAAGATTAAGCAACTCTTTTTTTTTAACAAATCAAGATCAATATCACAAATTAACATCTTGTGGTCGTATCTAAAAACTACTTTATGGAAGAATGTAAATTTTTCCACTGAGACCGTGTAAACAACCACTTTAATAACTAGTAATTACTGAACCAGTTTTCGGTATAGTAACTCGAATTTCAGTAACCATAGACGAACGATGTGTGAACGAATGATGTATACTTAGAACAGAAATGGTGGATCATCCAAACATAAGTGGGTACTGCTTTTTTGGTTCCCAAGAGCCTTCTTGAAACGAAATTCTTTCTTATTTACGACATTAAGAGGAAACTCGGTCACGTGGTCGTTGGAGTTTATTCCATATTTTATGTTTTATGGCATAATTAGGTACATTAATTTTAGAAAAAAAATACAAAATATATATAAATACGCCAATAAAAAAAATATACGGACATGGCAGTGGTATATACATTAATACATCGTAAAAAAATATTTGGACAAGTATCATTAACGAGGGAGAAATCAGAGGAATACGTTAGTATGGAATGAACGACAACGACCACGTGACCGCATTTCCTGGTAAACTTCTTTTACACAAGATACAAAGGTGAAGCGATTACATTTTATTCTGCTTGTTCATACAAGTTTTATAGTATTGTCACAGACAGGTTAATTTAATATAAATCATAATTAACCCCTTTGACGTCAGTTAGCTGTTTACAGCATAATAAAGTGGTTAGTTGGCAGACCAGCCATGAATCGACGCCAGATTAATTTATACAGAGATTATCCAAGACATTGTAATTTTACCGAAACATTTTCCTAAAAGATTTCATCAAGCACTGTTTTGTTCACTTGTGAACTGAACTTGTTTTAAATGATATTTGGTCGTCAGGATTTTTGATATAGTAAAATGTAGTACCTAGATTTTAATTATGGTATCATAAGTTTCTGTTAACGCTTCCTATACATTTCATACAAATATTAAAAGGATGTACATACGAAGTTTTAAATTATGTATCATCGTTACGATCTAGATTTCCATCAGAATCTGATATCAAAATGACCAGTGCACTATAAACTTTTACGATAAAGCTTTTGTATGAATGGATAATTTTTTTAAATGTCAATTGCTTGATAACAGTCATTTCACACCATGTAGTGATTGTTTCTGATGCTTTAAGTATACGATCTTGCTAAACTATGGGGAAATTTAATTATCAACATGTTTACATCTTCGGTAACGACTTTAACGACATAATTTTGCCTGCCGGCCATGGTGTGATTATTTTTAAGCCAAGTTGCTCTACAGTGCGTCAGAATATATATTTTATTATGCTGCAAAATAATGATTTTGACAGGTTTATTTTTTATTTATTTATTTATTTATTGATATTGCACCTAAAACTGGATGTAATCTGTACACTGCACTAGCATAGAACTTATTGATTAAAGGACGTGTAAGATACTGTTAGTTGAATTGGTTACAAGTTACAAAATAAAGCGAAAATGAGCTATGTTCACAAATACATACAATGGGGAGTACAGAAATATTTAACAAAATAATAAGTAAGGCTGAAAAAGAAGGACATGGAAGAGGACACAATTATTAAGAGGCGGCTCGTGTCGCACAGAGGTATTGAGCCTCGGAGCTAGTTAAAAGCCTCGTACGGAATTGACGGTAAGGATTAGATTAGATGACGATGCTATTGGTTCGTGTAGCGATTTTGTTATAGTTTCTCACTAAACGGTTCATGGGTGCGGTGCTATCAAGGTTAGGACGACTTGCAATTGTTTCTTTGTACAAATAAGGATCTGCTAAGACATACGGAGAATACAGTTTGCATAATGTCGTTGCCATGGCATTGAAAACAAAAATGACAATGTATTTACTTGAGCATATATTTGTATTAATTGATTTGGTGTGTGAGATGTAACATTTGTTTGCTTCTGTACGTTATTAGGTAACCAGGCTAGACGGGCAAAGTATATTTAATATTTGTCTTTACCATAATTTGATATGTATTAGATTATTATTTAGTCACATGTAACTACTATTTTATTTGACGGAGCAGCATCTAATTTTCTTACAAACTTATTGGAATCACCAAAAAGGTTGGATAGGAGTGACACTAGCTGGATGAATGACACTCTAGCAGGGCGACGCGTCGCATCGATGGTTTCGTGGCGGCTGCCTTCCGTTGACAGGTGATGTAAGCCGCTGTCGTACCACGACCACGACGAACTGCTATAATCCGGCACAATCCTGATGTTATTGAAGCTGTTGAACCATTAATACGATAACCACTTCTGGGGGTCTACTCTCTAAGTCCGTCAACGAAGAAGGCCCGTTCGAAAGTAGTTTGATGCGTTGGAATGAACCCTACTCCCGATTAATTAACTTTTTCGGCCAGACAATAACACATCCGAAGTAAGGACAACTGTCAAGTGGTGTTGTAATACATTTTTAATTCCGGCCTCGAAATAATCTCATGTGCGTAGATGATACGGAGTAGCAAACGCCGGTAACGTCGACCGAAATTACGGATTTCGTGCTTAGAGAGTCCCCTGGTAAAGGCTATCCTGCACCGTTATATTATAATATGGATTATAATTTCATCAAAGGCTCATTGGTGTCCGTAACAAATCTTGATGCCAAGATGTCCAAGCTCTTGTCACATCTAGGTAGCTATACTCGGCAGCATTGTTTGAAGTTATGATATTTCCAACTAGCATATACATATGTAGCAATAAAACTACTTATAATTCATACATCGTCGTATTAGTACGAATGTTTTGTGGTTGCTGAATATACATGGCTTCATTAAACTTGCCACCGTTGCTAAAACCTATAAGTACTACCACAATTTATTGTATTTTAGGTATTCTTAAAGAAGCAAATGTTTTAAAGAGAATAATACATAAAACGTGTTTGCCATAAATTAGATATGTTTGTCTATCAGCACAGCATGAGATGGCCATCGTATGTGTCTACATATGGATTCTCCAATGAGTAAAGGACAAGTGTTTTGCGATTCGCTGTCATACTTTTGGCAGAAGATGATAATAGCAGATTTAGTCATATAAGATAAGTTGTAAAACGTATGTGTCTACATATGGATTCTCCTATGAATAAAGGACAAGTGTTTTTCGAACCGCTGTTATACTTTTGGCAGAAGATAATAATAGCAGATTTAGTCATAAGTTGTAAAAAAAACCTGCTAAAAATACCTACCTATACTAGAATCTTCTAATAAAATCCGGTTGACTAGATGTCATGTGAAGAGCACAGGGAAAGAACGATCAAAGTCATCCTGAAACTGCTTTTGAGTTAGTAGCGCCATCTAGTTCGTAAGATGCTAAGCTTGCCTATCCCGCAATAGGAAAAGGGTAAAAACGTACAAAGTCCCGAAAAATTACCTTTTATTTTTTTGCATAAAAGTTATTAGTGATCATAGTCATCAAGACTTTGATCCTTCTTACAAGTTTTCGAACGAATAATCCAAACGTCAAGAAGACAGTTCGTTACTTTTCGTTTTTCTACGATTTTGTTCAATTTGTTGTTGTTTACGCCGTAAATCAGATAAGTATAAAGGATTTTGGTCATGTCTGATAGTGAATGTACCGTGGATGATGATGTGGGCAATAGTAACACTAAAAACGTAACTTTTTTAGTGTTATTATTCTCATTCGTAATTTTGAATATGACTGATCATTATTTTAATTTATGTTTGAGTGTTAATTAAGAAAAGATTAAATATAATGATTGTGATTTTTTTATTTATAAAACTATATTACAAAAATATAAGAAGTCATTTATGTCAAATGGAATTTTAATGTGTCACGTTTATGAATTAAATAGGTACAAGTCTTTAAAGTTAAAAAAACATTTCTTTTGCAAATCACATTAAGTGACTTTGATCGTTCCTTCCCTGTGCTCTTCATATGTCATTAATGCGTAACATGCATTAAACGAAACTTTTCTTTTTTTGATTTGTATAATTCTAAAAGTTTAGAATGAAAATAATTATGTTGTTAAGCGCCCCGAATTTTCGGTGACGTGTTTCGCTTTCTCTGGTCTAGACTCTCAGGGCATAGTAGCAGTGACACACAGCATAAAAAATACCATAAATAAATAATAATAATAAATAACATTATTTATTCAATCGACGCACATCGACAGGACTTACTTAATTACTATACTTTGTAAGCACTTCATGCCATACTACATGTAGGTACTACGTCGTCTGTACACGGTGAGAAAGAGTAATTAGAATTAAATAAACATTTAAATAGTAATGTCCTTGTACCTTTATATAATCATAAGTGATAGAAATTGCGATTAAAGGCTCCTTCAAACAGGCGCGACACAAAGGCACCGCCTGTCGCGCGACGAGCGGTGCCTTTGTGTCGCGTGCGATTCGCATCGCGTGTGGCGCCTGTTTGTGGGAGCCTTAACGGACATATCGATGCAATTATTACCTTTTCGATACCTAGTTGATTTCGCCATTTATGTCTAAGTCCCATGTAACAAGGTGCAACCCTATTGCCATCAACCGGGCACAAATCTAGTCTCCGGGCGCCTACTGAGAATTACAGATGAAAAACCCAATACCACTTTGCCCGACCCAGGAATCAAACCACATGCTCAGCGGTAGCTCTTGCGGCCACTTGACCAACGAGGCGGTTCAATACCTACTCGTATATTAATTATGTAAGTTTTTAAGATACTCTCCGCATTGTTACGCATAAAGGCTCTCGCAGACAGGCGCGACGCGACAGCGCGATGCAACTCTTGTAGAATAATTTCCATGAAGTTTTGATACAAATTGTTCTACTAGAGTCACGTCGCGCCTGTTTGCGGGCGTCCTAATCCTTTATTTATTTAATTTCACATCTCGTTGAAAAATAAAATAACGACATAGAAACCCTGTCCCTAATTTCAAATGACCAACACATTTGTTAATGAGTTAAATAAAATAAATCTAGTGCAAAATAATAATAACACATCTAATAATAATAACTTAATAGGTAATTAATGATCTTTGAAAAACACATACAGGGATGTCCCAGAAATCGACCGACATACTGTAGGTGGTGATAGCTTCGGTCAAGCCCTCCCAAAATAACAAAACATATGTTTCGCAAAATCTTTTAGTTTTCGAGATATACTAGATTTAAATTTAAAAAACAAAAACGGAATAACCGCCATGCGTCATTCTTTTGGGTCGATTTCTGGGACACCCTGTATATATTATATATACATAATTATATTTGAGCAAGCTAGTTTGAAGCAACTTAGCACCTTGTGATGTGTTTCCTATTTCCATACACACAATAATATGTCACAGATTTTCCTACAGATAAAATATAGGAGAGAAACGTGACAGATGTGCTTTCAGGGTGATCACCCTGACCCAACGGAGACGTGATCTAATAGCAAATGACCAAATGATATATCATCATCTTAGCCTTTTAACAAGTAGGTCAGCTATACAAGTAAATACATAACAAATAGCTGAAATTGTTTCAGGTAATGTTACCTGTTAAATGATAGCGAAGTTTTAGGGCATTGTTAAATTTACATGATACAATTTCAAGTAATGTTAAGGAAGTTCGGTTTTCTTATCAATTGACCTTTTAAATGAACCATTTATTTTTTTAGAACACGAGGTTGCTGTCAGAAAAACAAAACGCGTAGTCACTATACTCTAGCCAATCGAATACTAACTCGACCGGCCACATACAGCTAGACAAGCCAAGCTCAAAAAATAGAACCCCATCCTATTAAACTATCCTAGCTTGAAGAGCTTTCTCACTAACTTACTAGCCTAGAAATGAAGCTAGTTCTATATACATACACGAAACCAAAGTCACTAGCTTACTAGTTTACTAAAACTAGCTTACTCTCCTGGCTTGTGAAACTAGCCTCGTAAATCTCGGACATTTAATTGATGATGGGACTATTTATTTTCCTTACAATCTCCTTACAAACTCTTATGTGATTTGATTTCCTAACCGTGTACAGTCACCAAAAGTGATAAGTAACCAGGGTCGTCGATATACTTGAAGTTTAGAAAAAACTGATGAATGATTTCGAATAAAATTTAATTTAATTATTAGAAAACAAACAGGTCAATTGTCAAATTAAATTTCATTCGAAAACATCCATCGGTTTGTTACTAAACTTCAACTGTATCGACGACCCTGGTTTCTTATTTCTTTTGGTGACCAGGTAAATGATATTTAATTTAGACAGGTAAAACCTGTGTCATTTGATTAGTTTATCCTTGCTGACACTTAGACTCCTTTAAACAGGCGCGATGCGCGACGCGAATCGCACGTCGAGCGGTGCCTTTCTGTCACGAGCGATTCGCGTCGCGTGTCGCGCCTGTTTGAAAGAGTCTTAATACATCACGCTACACTTCCTCATTTGTCATGCTAATGTAAATAGAATATTAATAAGTTTAAAGTCTATAAACTATCTTTATCCTTAAACCCCGACCAATGTTAGAATTCCAATCAATATACAAGGTTTAATTTAAAGGATGAAGGTAGTACTTATGGTACATTATAAGGATGTAAAACTTTAGGTACAGCGAGTTCTTTATATTTTAATTATGAACTACGGAGTAATTGCGTAACACACTGAGATTAGGAACGGCTTTCATTTTGACGGTTCAACAACATTCATTGCGTTACTTACGTTGTTGAGCAGACACATTTTTCGAACATAATATGAAGCAATGATAAATGACAAAAGATTTTATTTCTGTAATTAGGTTTGTACAAACACTTTTACACGTCAATCATATTTTTAAAACTGGATGAGGTCGGCGTTTCCTATCTGACTACTCTGAGAAGAAAGGCCGAAACAAACTCAGAAGTCACAGTCTCTTTTAAAGTCCAGACATAATCTTGGTCAAATCATGTGAAGACCATGTAGATTTGTGTCTGAAATGGTCTTTTGAGGAAAAACCACACAGATGAGAGAGAGATGGTATTGTTCGTCGAGTGGTTGAGCTCATAGAGTTCTGAGTTGAGCTCCACGATTAGTGACAAATGCCTGCACTGACTGGACAGGTTGAGTGGACCTGTCCAGTCAGTGCAGGCATTTGTCACTAATCGTGGAGCTCATCTCAGAACTTAAGGAGCTCAACCACTCGACGAACAATACCAAAGAAAGGACATTTGGGTAGGCCACATAAAGCACTCAAACTGCCAGATTATCATTAAAACCACCTGAGAAAGTAAAAAATAAAACAAAACTGACCCACATAGTCCTCACATTCACAATAATTAAATAATAATACTTTACTTCACAAAGTAAATTGTCATGACATTGTATATATAATAATTATGAAATGTCAAAGTTTATGTAAAATAAAAAAAATAAAAAAATAGAAAAAAAAAAAAAATCATTCATTATGCATTGGAGCAACTCAATCCCAAGCCTTTTTGTCCTCAATATAATCCTTAACGGTATAAAAGGCTTTCTGGCACAACCTACGTTTAATTAATGGTTTGAATTTATTAAGGCTTAGATCTTGAACGTGGCTTGGAGGTTTATTATAAAAGCGTATACATTGACACCTGAACGAGCAACCTATTTTTTTGAGCCTTGTTGTAGGTACAACAAATTTGTGTTTGTTCCTAGTATTTATATTATGGATATCACTGTATTTTTTAAACAAATTTATATTTTTATGGGCATATATGAGATTTTCATAAATATATTGAGAAGGCACGGTAATTACATTAATCTCCTTAAATTTCTCTCTGAGATATTGTCCTCGTAATTTGATCGAACAGCTCTTTTCTGCAAAACAAAAATAGTCTGAATGTCTGCGGTATTTCCCCATAACAGAATACCGTACGACATAACACTATGAAAATAGCTAAAGTACACTACACGGGCTGTCTCTGTGTCGGTTAAATTACGAATTTTTCTAACAGCGTATGCTGCGGAGCTTAGCTTTTTTGACAATTTATCTATATGTGGGCCCCACGGAAGCTTAACATCCAAAGTTAAGCCCAAGAATACTGTGCTATCTTCAGGATTCAATTCTTCGCCCTTCATCAATACATTCGTTTTCACCTTTCTAACGTGAGGTAGCGTAAACTTAATGCATTTGGTTTTCTTTTCATTAAGAAGTAAATTATTGACATTGAACCAATAAACCACTTTTGAAATCGCACTATTTACTTCGTCAGTAACCAGCTGCTGACGTTTAAGTTTAAACAAAAGTGAAGTGTCATCAGCAAACAACACTATATCATGATTATCCTTTATGAGGTAAGGCAAGTCATTAATATAAATAAGAAACAAGAAAGGACCAAGAATTGAGCCCTGTGGGACTCCCATTGTTACTATAGATCCGGGAGATCTTTTCCATTAACGTCAACGCTCTGAATCCTATTACTCAAGTATGAAGTAAGAAGATCCAGAGCGGTGTTCCGGATCCCGTAGTGGCGGAGTGGAGAGTGAGAATGGATTGGCAATAGCTTTCAAAATGATTCAGATTGTGATTTATAGGGTGTTAGTGTGCTACGGTGCTGGGATGAACCTTTTCTAACGTGTTAATATCTATCACAAAACATAAAATGTTTATCACAAAAACCCGCTAAAATCATAAAACATATGAGGATCAATTATGTTTCTGATTGAATTTACATTAAAAAAAAAATTCATTCACCAACTCGTTATGTATAAGTAGCTATGTGGTAGTTCCTGTATGAAAATCAGCATTAAAACGTCCACATAACAACTAAGCCTATGAATAAATTAAATTCATGTTGGCAAATGATAGTAAAAACATAAGGGAATTTTAATGATTGTCGGATGACGTCAATAAATTCAGCTGCGAATATTTAATAGTAGGTAGATACTTTTGTTCCATTTAGTTTCTTCGACAAACACAGCGAAAAAAACACGATTCTTGCGTTAAAAAATAATAAGTCGTTGTTTCACGTATGTTATAGAACAATCTATGATGGCGGAGTTTTCTTGTGAAATAGTGGAACATTTTTATTATAAATCTATTAGGTAGATATGTATGACTAAGGAATTCTTAGTAGACAAGCAAAAAATGAATGATGTTACAATCCAGAATGAATAAAAATAGACGGAAATATACACTATTGCAAAAGCAATAACAGATTACTTACCTATTGCATTAATTAGAATAAAATAAGATAATTACTACACAATATAATCGATATCGGTATGTCACTTATATCGAAACAAAGAACGAAAGAATGTAGGGGTATTTACATACCGGGTGCTTATTCTTTTAGTCGTGATAAAGATGGCGTCGTGGTCTGCATCTCCAATGAACCTGGTGCCAAGGTTGGCTCTCCAGCGTGGTCCGGAGCGCATTGCCAGGCCAGTCCGCAGGGACACAACTCGAGAATATGCGTCAAACGGCACGTCCACGAGCGTTTTCTTTTTCGATCACGTATCGTCGAACTATCAAGTGTATTCCGTAATAGTTTGATAAGCATTTCATAATTGTGATTAAAATCGTATTAAGTAGCGTATGTTTAAATTAGATCATTATCTATTTTGATTATTTTGTTACTTTGAACCAAGTTGATTGGTGACGAAGCAGTTTACTCTGGTTGTCGTTAATGAAATAATAGTTTTCCACTCAGGTTCACTTGTAGTCGTTATGACATGTGGAGGATACAGTCAGCAGATAGGTAATGCTAGAATACTTACAGCATGTCTGTTTCATGTTTTCATCAAACTCCCACCAATATTTCAGCTAAAATGGAAACCCTTCTACAAAACGTAGGTACAGTCACCAAGAGATAGTAACCAGGGTCGTCGGATACAGTTGAATTTTAGTAAGAAACCAATGGATGTTTTTGAATTAAATTAAATTTGATAAATTAACTGATTGTTTTCTATTAATTAAATTAATTTTATTCAAAAACGTCCATCGGTTTCTTACTAAACTTCAACTGTATCCAACGACCCTGGTTACTTATCACTTTTGGTGACCGTACATCTTACCGAGTTTCTGCAGATGATCAATATAAATATAAAATATTAGATACTGATATTACGGATTCGCATTTCTGCTTTCATCATAATCATTTCAGCCGAAAGACGTCCACTGCTGGACATAGGTCTCCCCCAAGCACCGCCACGTCGACTGGTTCTGTGCTTCCCGGATCCAATGAATTCCTGCGGCCTTCACAAGGTCACCGGTCCACCTTGTGGGAGGCCCTCCAACGCTACGTCTTCCGGTTTTTCTGCTTTAGGTAACTATAATGCTAAAAAAGGTAGTCAGTGAAAAATCAAATCTTTTAATCTCGCCCTTTGTAATTTAACTTTCAGGTCGCTTACTCTTGATTTCAATCCGATCGATCGACATTGGAGTTTTGACATTTCGTACTCTTGAGTTCGCAGTTAAGTAGGTATGATAGTGGTAAATTTGTCGTTTAATTAGTTGTAAGTAATTAGTTATTTACTGTCTATAATTGCCTCATGCGTGTCGCCAATTGACAACACCGTATGTTTAGGTTTTTAATAAATACGTGACGTTTGACACGAATCAAGAGGAATTTTTGGTATCTACTAGATTTAATTTATTTATGTTTTGTTTTGCTCCACATTATCGAGAAGTCTGACAAAAAGGGTGCTAAGATTAAGATTTTATTGGATCTTTTTATAAAGGCCGGGTTTTTTCCTTATGAACCATTGACGTCGTGTCGGTCGCGTAACAGCATTCGCAAAGTTAAAATTAGCTTCAAGTTCTCAAAAGGTTATATTACATATTGACAGATTTTAATAAAAAGGAGACGCTACTTAGTTGCTATTTTTATAAATTTTACAGCAGTCTTACAATACAGTACTTAATGTCAGTACGAAAAACAGAGATTTCCCTCAATATTTTGCGCTTACGTAACGTTTTACGTGTTCGGTTGATTTCTTTTCAGCTTTAGTAATACCTACGGTACCATCCCCTAAAAATATCTTAATCAGACACTGAATAATCCTAATAAAATATTTGCAACAGTTGCCCAAAACCAACCTGAAACGAGAGACCTTACTACACTCAGCGGCAGTAAATGTGGCCGAATTTGTTGTTTTATTATATTTTGTTAATTCAAGGAAAACTTACAATATTTGAGTATGTAGTAACATTGTGTAGAAGATGGTCAATTAGATACAAGTTCACACTTATGTAAATATTATCTATAAAATTAAATAATGTGCGTAAACAGCGTGAACCAATCATGTAAACAATTGCTTTACAAAATAAAAAAAAAACTTTAAAATGAACTAAAAAAGTGGTTACACATCAAAGAACAAAAGCAAACGGGTAGTTAATATAAAAACAAAACAAAAAAACGTAAAAATGTATACCAGTACTGTTTTTACGAACTGTAAAAACAGCTTTAGAAAAAAAAAATACACAAGTAAATTTTGAACTAACTTAATGTGAAATTATTTACTAGAATCCAGAGGTTTTCTTTGGCACCTATTTAGAATAATAAAATCCATATTATATTATTGGGTTTAGTTTGTTCACAAGTTCGCGTTTAGGGTTTGCGCCAAATTTACTGCCGCTGATTGTAGATACATAATTCAGTCGTCAAGTATTTGTTACGTTCAGTGATGTAATAATACCAGTCAAGCATAATAAAATGTCAATCATATCTGTGTTTGTTACCCTGGACTCTGCCATAGAACTTTTTGTTCAAAAGATACCACATTTGTTATGAACTCTTCTTAGGTACCTGCCATTATTTTCCTTGAAAGTTGTTGTAGCAGATATAAATAAACATAACATACACATAAACATCACGCCTGTATTCCCAGAAGATTTAGGCAGAGCTGTACCTATAGTACATCTACATTTCGCCAGTTATGTTTATGATCCATACAATAAGGGCCGAGCCTATTACCATCAACCGGGCACAAATCCAGACTCCGGCCTGCTACTAAGAAATTCCTAATGGAAAAACCCAATAACACTTTGCTCGACCCGGGAATCAAACCCAGGACCTCATGTTCAGCAGAGCGCTTGCGACCAAAGCGACAGACTGCGACGGATCTACCCATTTTAAGTTACGTAATTTGCTAATATTTAATTTAAATAACTTTACTAAACATTCGTGTTTTTCAAGTTATTTTTACATTTTAGGTAGTCACCTTTAAAAAATGTTTGCTAATGTATAGCGATGACACGTGACAACAAGCATAACAAATTATTAGTTTAACTTATATCAAGTTTTAGACAACAGAAGGTATACCACTAACAGTGTTATATGCTCTTAGTCCTAAGATATTTTAATGTGTTGCCTTTTTTGTGAAAGTATAGTTGTAAGGATCGTATCAGGTGGCGTTCTGTAGTCTCTGCTTACCCCCATGGGAATAAGGCGTGACTTTATGTATGTATGTGTGTAGTATAGTTATATTTAATAACAAAAATGTAATTTCTAGCACTAAAATAGCTATTGAAAAGGGGAAAACAAATGGAAAAATAATTGTTTAAAAAAAAAAACTTTATTTGTTTAACCGAGCCTTGGTTAAAAGATTATGAAATGTTAATGAACCATGAGAATTTTAGTGTAGCCAGTTGTTTTAACCAAAAATCAATACATTTAATACCAAAAAGTTATTTTCTAACACTAAAACAGTTAACTGTAGAAAAGGGGCAAACAATTTTATTGAAAATTAAATTGTTTTTAGTAAAAACAATGTTTGACATTGGTGCCAATTCTCTAGTCACAAAATTCTCTTAACTAGACTAAAAATCACTAAAATTTCGTTTATTCCTGTCAAACGACGAATTCTCATTCTGAAATAGACTAAAGTGACACAACTTAGCTACTTTTTAGTTTGACAGCACTAAGATGGCACTGAGTTATTAGTTTATTGAAAATGGCAATTTTGCTATTCTGAATTTAATGTTTTTCACCATAAAGTTTGGTTGTCTAACTAAATCTGGCTATTTTTAATCGCGATTAAAAAGGTGTGGAATAAAATTAATTGTCATGAACTAAAATTCACCACAACACCTCGACTTCAGGTGCAAAAACAGCACTGTATCTTTGTTTTATTGTGCTTGTATCTCGAAAATGGTGTCCTATCGCAAAAATAATGAAAATTTCAACCCCCTTTATGAGAACCTTAAACCCCTAAAACTCAACATGTAGGTAATAATTTTTATATTTTCCATACAGAAATGGAAAAAATCCATATAAAAACACCTCAAGGCTGCCCATGCAGGCACGCGCGCCTCCTGCTCTAAAAAAATTCACGGTGTAGGGCAAAAAAGTATAACGTGGAATCGCGATTGTCAAATTAAATTTTAGTTGCGTTATAACTATTTTTAAATTTGGAGATATTTTTTTGGAGAATAGCTTTAAGATACTCATAGCCAAAAACAAGGAATTTTAGTAATAGTTTAGTTAGTTTAGTTCGGTGTACAAGAGAATCGGCACCATTATTTGTTTAACAGGGGTACAATACGAAAAACTTTATTCCGTCAGTCACAAATACGAATTTCAAAATACCGATTTTCATAATTCCGAATGGTTCAAAATTCCTAATATAACAACTCCGATTTATCATTCATCCTTTTTTTATAATTCCGAAATTTCAATAATCCTAACGTTTATAATTACTATTCTCAAAATACCGAGTTTCAATAGGTCGAATAACAAAAAGTCCGACTTAATGATAATTCGAAATATCAAAAATACGAATTCCGATTATTAAAGTGCCGATTAATTAGAATTCCGAAATAAAAACGCCTTGTAAAACTGTGTGTAACTTAACCCAAATTATTCACCAACAATAGAGGGGATCTGGCGCTCGGCGGCCACTGCCGCGGCACGCTCGCTCCGCTCGCTCGCCTTCGCGCGTTAATGGTCACAGTTCTAACCTAACCCAAGTGATTCACCAACTACATATAGAGGGGATCTGGTGCTCGGCGGCCGCTGCCGCGGCACGCTCGCTCGCCTTCGCGCGTTAATGGTCACAGTTCTAACCTAACCTAACCCAAGTGATTCACCAACAATGGAGGGGGTCTGGCGTTAATGGCCACTGTTCTAACCTAACCAAAGGATTCAATAACAGTCGGTGGTACCCGGCGCAGAGGAGAAGAAAACACAAAAAAAAAATATTAATACTTACACAAATATTAATAACAAATTAGACATTTTTTAATTACATTAAACGTTAAAGATTTTGAATTTCTGATAATTATACTAGTTGAATCAGAATCAAAATTTTAGCAGTTTATTCGAAGTATTGAAAACCAGAATGTCGTTTGTCGGACCGAGAACCCATCGCGCATTTGATTCTTCGAACGTATGAAAATCGGAAAACAAACAAATCGCGTTTACGACTGTCGGTAAAATAAATTTCGTGATTTTTATTATTAGACATTATAATTTTTAGGTATTATGAAATTTGGAAAATATTTCGGAGTAGGTATTTCCCGTCTAACCGAGCATTGGTTAAAAGATTATAAAATGTTAATTAACTATGAGAATTACGAGTATAGTGTGGTCAGTTGTTTTAACCGAAAGTTAATGCTGCGTGGTGGTTCACTAATCCTAATATTTTTTTTATTAAATCAAAAACTCGAGACATAGTTGAACTATCGGTTGAACATAGCATTGAACTGTCTTGTGTTGAGCTAGATAAGCATTTTATAGTGTGCGTTTAAAGACCCCCAAATTATCAAACACTCTCTCTCTTATATTTGAGTCAGTAATGGAAGATGTTTTGACAAAACTTGTAACTGCACACTAATTGCGTAGCAAGCCATTTATCACAATCTGAATCATTTTGAAGCCTATTCGTAATCCATTGCTTTATTTATATGTTCGAAAAATTTGTCTGCTCAACAACGGAAATAACGCAATGAATGTTGTTGAACTGTCAAAATGAAAGCTGTTCTACTGTGCGTTACGCAATTACCCCGCTGGTAATAAATCGGTCTGTTTAGTAAGAATATTGTTGCAGCTGCCGCCGCGACGCGACTTTTGTAGAACAATTTCCATGAAGTTTTCATAGTAATTGTTCTACTAGAGTCGTCTGTCTGTCTGCGGGAGCCTTAACATAACGTTATTAATCTTACATTTAAGACGTCGTAAAAGATTCTAATCTGATAAGCTGTTATAATAAATAAATGAAAAAAATATAACAAGTAATTTTTAACATAACATGTTATGTTAAAATTTTAACATAACTATTATGTTAAAATTATCTATATGATCTAAGTTCACTTATAACCATGACGTCACCGCGTCGTGACTACTAGCTAGCTACAGAAGCGGCTATTTTATAGAAAAAGAAAAAGGGTGGTAATAATAAATATACCGAACTCTTATTAAAATCATGTTTAAACAGAGTTGTATGTAAAATGTAAAATGTCATAATACAATTAGCAACAAATCTGTGTTTACAAATAAAGACTATTTGAATAGATTTGATTTTTGATTCAATCTTCTTTTTCTTTTTTTTTGCTGAAATCGTCCTCTGAAATTCACCTCATAATCGCCTACAACAACGATAGCAAAGCGTAGGGGAAAAGGTGGCATCTTCCTGGGATACTAATTTAGATGGCCTCTTCAGCAGCTTCTAATTTAGCAGGCCTTGGCTGCTACGGATGAGAGCAAGAACTCCTACGTTATAGTGATGCTTATCAATCAAGACAACATTTTCCAGCTGTTGTCTGAAGAATATGGCAGCATATGACAGCCGTCATATGGTTTCCTATGACTGCTGTCACTGGCCATGGCCAGTGCCTGCGTTAGGGTTATAGGGCGCGGCTGGGCGACCGCCTTAGCTGCCAGAGGTGAAGGGGCGCCGAAGGGGCTGTGACTAGACGCCCCTTCACCTCTGGCGCCTGCAGAGTACTTTTGTTTTAGTTCATTTGGAGTTTGAAAACCAAAAATAAAATTGAAATCTCGTCGCTTGCCTTGCATCCGACATTCTCTGAATTCTCAAACTATTCTGCATAAGCCGACAAAGTAACTCCTCTTTCTTTATGAATGGAGATTAGAAAACCTAGGCGGAGTGCTGAAATTTTACGCCCCCCTACTCTTCAAGAGAGGAGAGGGACGCTGCCGAAATTTTGCTCAAGGCGCCTGTAATATCAAAACCGGCACTGACCATGGCCTTCGTCATGGGGGAACGAAAGCATTTCTCCTCATCGTTCATGCATGTACTGACTATAACATACAGATAGCAGCTATGGGTCGTGGCTTGGGCGGAACACCGCCGTGTCCTCGTGGCGGCGATCGGCCGCAGGAGGAGACACCCTGGGCGTCGGGAGTCGATAGCCGACTCCCGGCCACCCGGCCACCGCAGGCGCGGGCCTGCGGACGGCGAGCAATGGGCAGCTCGCCGTCCGGTAAGGACCAGGCCCGAGTCGATGGCGCGTTGTGTTTCACGCGCGCCTCAAAGAGATGTCAGCATACTTGACGGGGTCCGATAGGGCCGATGCCTGCCGGGGTCGCGGATTGTTCGAAAGAGTTACCCTGGCGCACAGGCAACTGAAGGAACACGGGTGGGTTTTAGTCAGTAAGAGTCTGACACGCCCTTCCGCTCCGCCCAGAGCGGGAGAGGTCATTTGATGATTTCCCACCCAAAAAAAAAAAAAAAACCTATGTGTCGTGTTATCAATGGGATTTGTGTTACGTGTTACTCAGGGATTGGGTTGTGGAGGATATTCCACCAAGGAGTTTCACATTACGAGAATAAATAAGCTGAATAATCGAACCTCCTTGGAAGCGATTTTGCTCAATACGTTTCTCTAACTTTAATACTAAAGAGAAAATGAGACGAAAGATGTAGTTTTCATTTTCACCACGCGCACGTGGCGCCATTTGCTGTTCGAGCCATTTTCATATTAGAAACGTCAAAGATTGTTGCGACTTTCCGATTGATATTTATAAACAAAGTAATAATAAATGAGTTCAAGCGAGAAATCTGATATTAATATTGTACTGTTTTCTCGCAAATGTGTTGAAAAACGTTGTATGACACACGTGCGGAAATTGGTATTTACAAACTCGTGACTATGGTAAGCCCTCGACTTCTCGGGCTTACATTCGTGTACTCGTTTGTAAAAACGAACTTACCGCACTATTATCATAAATAACTATTTCGGACAAAGAAGGAATCATCGAAATCAGTTTACAATAGGCGAAGATATCGCGGAACATACTTAAAAAAACCATACAGACTAACACAGAACCTCATCCTTTTTTGAAGTCGGTTAAATACAGCTGCATCTTGTTAGACTGGAAGCTGACCACAACCAACATAGTAGGGAAAAGGATAGTCTGATGATGATGGTAGCTATGGTCTAAAATTTTGTTCAATATGTGAGCGTGTAACGTGTGTTTTTTTTTTGTTTTTGTCGGTTGCGGAATCTTGAATACACTTCCTGCTCGTCTAGCTAAATCCTGATTTAGGTACCGAATTCGGTGAAGAAACTTTTTTATCATCTATAACTGCTCAAATCTGCTATTCAGTCAATTAGGTATATGTCGTTACAGCTTTGACTTTACTGTTCTTAATTTTAAAGACTTGTCATTTAATAATTTTATTAGTTTTGATCATAATGTGAGTTATGTTGTAATTTTTTAAATGTTTTTATTGTATCATGTTTTTATTTTATTTTATTATACATATTATATATAAATAATTTGCATAGTGTTTGAAATCATTCTATATAGAATGATTTCAAACACTATGCAAATTATTTGTGAAACATAAATTGATTTGAAGTTTTAATGCTTCTGAAGAATTCAGTGAAATAGTCTAAATACCTAAGCACGAAAGAGATATATCGTCGAGATTACGATTTTTTGTTTGGGATACTGGAGTTTTGCGATTTAATATGGTAATAAAACATCTACGCAGTTTTTGTTCGATTAGCTGTGGCACCGTACTTTAGTATTGACGTAACCAAGTGTGTTACAAAAACTGATGTAACATTCATAATAATATATTTATCTTATCTTCCTCACGTGTCAGTTTTGGGAAAATTAATTGAATTAACCTTAATGACCAGTTATTAAAAGTGAATTTACAAGACATTCACTTCAACATGTAAAGGTAAACAAAAGATTAAGCAATTTTGCTTAGGAATCTACATTTACAGAGACGAAATTCGCCAAATAACGCGACAGTTTCAAAGAGCACTTTTAATTTGTAACCCCCGTCGGAAAAAGAGGGGTGTTAACGTGTGTATCTGTGTGTCTGTGTGCGGCATCGTACCTCCCAAACGGCTGAACCGATTTTGTTTGTTTACACGACTGCCCAAAAAAGAAGTGTTATGTTTTCAGGGTTCATGTATGTTTTTTTTTTGTTTTGTTTGAAAGTTGACGTGATCGAGAGTATTTTTAGCTAAAAGAAAAAGGCAAGAAGATAATCTTTTCAGCCGTTTTTAGAGGTTTTTGTTTGTGTCGCGGGATTTTAATTTTTTTCATTGCTGTAAAGATTTTAATTTTAGCAAGCTAACTTTGGCTGGCCAGTATGTACCTACACCACAGCATGAGCTACTTTCATATTACAAAATAGCTCATGGTTATGCATATAAGTAAAGGAAGAATTATCGAACATAAAGCGAAGACGCAAAGCCATACAGGAAAGGCCCACAAACAAAATCATTATTAGACGTCTATAACTTGGTCCAGCCTGTGTGTGTGTACAGTCACCAAAAAAGATAAGTAACCTGGGTCGTCGGATATAGTTGAAGTTTAGTAAGAAACCGAGGGATGTTTTCGAATGTTATTTAATTTGATAAATTACCCGTTTTTTTCTATTAAATAAATTAATTTTTATTCGAAAATATTCATCGATTTCTTACTAAACTTGAACTGTACCGGACGACCCTGGTTACTTATCACGTTTGGTGACCGTACATGTCGAAAGGGATTTAATGTACGAAATCACTGCTCTAATGATGTTATGCTCCGTGACTTCGTTCGTCATCATTGTAATTGCTACAAGTATGGGGAATTCCTGCATGAGAAAAAATAACAACTAAACAATAATAAAATATTTATATTCGTAAGAAAAACAATGAACATGATCCGAACATGGCTCGCTACGGTAATGTGATGTATAATATTATGTGTTATGGCAATACTAACTAAATAAATAGGAGTATTATTATACAGGTTTAATTAATACCTACCTATTTTAAATATTTACATAATGTACACTTACAGCACGTTTCTTATTTACCAGGTACGAAATAACCAGTTTCTTTTACAGGTTCATTGTATGCAAATTGATGGCAGTCGATTATTATGCAATCTTTTCCAAAAAATTATCTCAGTGCATTGGTTTCCGGTGAAACTCGTTTACAATTGCATTAAATTCTACTTACTACACAGAGATACTAATATAGAACGACTGTGCCACAGCATTCGTTATCAAACTTATACTTAGTTTTACAAAATAATTTCGGTTCGTGATGCAATTACAGGGAATCTTTGGAACTTAACATTCTACTAGAATTTACCTAACATTACTGGTAACTTAAAAGGTACACAAGAGTTCACTTACTAGTCACTGTCATCGTCTTTTATTCAACCAGTCCTGTTTGATTAGATCGGCACCTTTCTCACCGATCATTATGACTGCGGCGTTTGTGTTACCGCTCACTATTGTAGGCATTATACTAGCATCGATTACCCTAAGTCCTTCTATACCATGGACCCTCAGTCGAGGGTCTACAACCGCTTCTGGGTCCCACGACGGACCCATTTTAGCAGTTCCGCTTTGATGATATATCGTCATCGATATAGTCCGCACTTGACACTCAATGTATTCATCCGACATGAATGTATGCTGCTTACAGTTCGGCAAAGGCTTCATGTACAGTCTAGATCCGAATTGCTTGAAAGGAGAGGCATTAGCAACTTTCAGAGCTATCTTGATTCCTTCGACTAGACGAGCCACGTCTATAGGATCTTCATGGTATCGGGGATTCATTAGAGGATAGTGGAATGGATTAGAACTTCTTAATCTGACATATCCTCGTGTATTTGGCCTGAGCAACAAAGGCATGATCGTCCATGCGTCTTTGTTAGCTATCGGCCTGTATACACTGTCGTATACCTCATCAGTGAGACCAAGGATTTTCCGTACTATTTGTCCGTTATCAGACGAGAACGATGCCGGTGCCATGTGGAACTGGATGTCAGGCCACAATCCAGATGTGTTCGCGTACTTTGTGTTAACAAAAGCAATCCCTTCAAGTCCTCCGAGTGTGGTCATAGGACCTCTTTCGTTCACAACGTAGTTCATTGTGACTGGGAAAGCTTGGAATCTATTCTGGACAATTGCAACTGGCTTGTCAACCAAGAATGTTAATCCTCCAACGCCCACATGGTCCTGTAGGTTCTCCCCGACCGGCAAATCTTTCAGAACTTTTATTCCAACGTCTCTCAAATGATCTTTTGGACCGATACCTGATAACATCAATAACTGTGGACTGTTGATGGCACCGGCTGCTAATATCACCTCTTTTCTTGCATATACTGTGCGTTTTACTCCATGCTTGACATATTCCACGCCATATGCCTTCATCGTCACAGGATTAATGAGGACCCGGGTCGCTTGTGAATTCAAAGATATGTCTAGATTTTTTCTCGTTCGGACGGGTCTTAGGAAAGCTTTAGCTGTACTGCATCTGGACCCTCGCCTTATTGTTCCTTGAGCGATCATAAACCCAGTCTGGACTGCACCGTTTATGTCTCTGTTCTCGTACCCAATTTCTACCCCAGATTCTACGAAGGCAGCGACGAGAGGTGTCCTCCAGGGGGCTTCTTGAACAGTTAAATATCCTCCTTTGCCATGATACTTGCTTTTAGCCAAGTAAGGGTTCCTGTTGTCCTCAGACTTGATGAAGTACTTGAGCACTTCCTGGTAGCCCCAGCCGGGGTTGCCAGACGACTCCCATTGGTCGAAGTCAAATTTGTTGCCTCGTACGTAGATCATGTAGTTGAGCACGCTCGAGCCGCCGAGTACCTAGAATTTTATAATGACTATATTTTAATAATATGAAAGTAACAATATGTGTGCGGTCCGGGGACTCCCGTCAGGAACGAACGAAAATGAAGTAAGTTCCTAACGCGATACGGCGATACTCGGACGCACACACACACACACGTATGTAATAGAAAGAGACAGAGAGAGAGAGTGAAAGTCTATGGAGGGGGCATAAATGCTTTAGTTATTGTTTTGAGGGCGTAACGCTTTTTCAGCATGTCTGTGATTTCTACCAGTCGTCAACTCCTACCGAAGGCCACGTTAAGGAACTTCAGTATTGGAAATTTAAGCGTTCCAAAAATAGAAACATTTATTGCTGACACTGAAATTACACTCATCATAAAGTTGTCAAAACAACTTTGCAATAAAACTTGCAACAACATGTTGCTTTTATATTTATTGTAGGCGCTTTCGGAATGATATTGAGCGAGCGACCAAAAGCTTCATTGTAGCAAGTAATTGTAAGGCTAAGCGCGCACTACGATTTTAATTGTTGCGATTTTTACTGTTTTACTAATTGCGCAACGATTAAAATTCGTAGTGCGCGCTTATTCTAACTGGTAACAGGAATCACGCTAGACGAGACATTACAATGCAATGGGTACTTCATTATAACATCTCTTGCGGGGCGGCTAAGCTCGGCTGCTTATGCTGTAGAAAGATACGACAGATAACAGATGTAGAAACCGCGCGTTTGGTCTCTTTTAGCTAATTCCACAGCATTACGTCGTATGACATTTTACTGTGGGGTCGGGCTGCTGATATGGAATCCATCTTTATTTTGCAAAAGAGAGCTAGCTGTCAGAGCCATTTATAATCTACGTCGCCGCAAATCTCTCAATACTATTTAAAATTATTAATATTATGACGGTATCTTGCTAATTAATTAATGAAAATATTATATATGTAAGAAAAAATCTACATCTTTTTAATAGAATAAGTGATAGATATAATTTTAATAATAGAAATAAAGATAAAAAGATCAACCATTTTTCCGATTAGCTAAAGCACATACATCTTTTATGGGGTACTGTGTTAAATGTTACAACAAAATACCTTGTGATATATTGCAATTAAATGAAAGAAAATTTTAAACTCACATTAAAAGTACACTTTGTAAACAAGCATGATATAAATTAGAGGATTATAATATATCGAAGATAAGAATGCTAGGATAATGCTGGTCCTGCTTCAAGACAATCTAGAGTCTAGTCTAGACAAAATCAAAATGGTTGCTAATTTAACTGCATATTTTTTTTTGACATTGATTTACATTCTCATTACTTTTACTCACACACAGACTAATTAATTGTTAAAATTTTAGGAAAATTGTGTACTTTTACCATGTTAGTAAATATGTGAGAAACATGTATCTGTTGCAGGCAAAACTCTTAACCAGTCAAAAGTACTTTTAACTAGCAAATTCAGTCAAAAGTACTTTTGACTATAAGCTCTCGACAATAGTACAGTACTTTTGACTGAAATTATAGTCAAAACTAGTTTTGCCAAATGGACCTGGTTAAAAGTATTTTCGACTAACTAATTTCGTTAAAAGTAGTTTTGATTGGTTCTATCAGATAATTAAACACTTTAAAGTAATAATTTTATAAACAACATAATTAAAATACCAACAAAATTAATGGTTTGCACTATAACTGTGACGAATAATAATAAGGCGTAGTCGACGGAGCCCCGCTGGGCGGGGCTCCTACTTACGAGTGGTTTTAAAAAAAATAACCACGAAGGGGATGGCGGGTCTCCCAGAGGGGGTCTGGGAGACCCCGCCATCCCCTTCGTGGTTATTTATCCCCTTCTAACCTAACCTGTCCGAGTCGGGATGCCCCAAGTACCGAGCTCGCTTCGCTCGCTCTTATAGTGGAAACCATTATTTTTAGTTCATTCAATTAATTTTAAAGCTATACATTTTAAAGTGTGGAACATATTTTTTAAACCTTCTTATTAAACGAATTTACAACATATAAAATCTAAGCTCTAGTCGTTAAAAGTAGTTTTGACTAAGAGCGCCAGTCAAAACTACTTTTGCCACATTTTGTCAGTTAAAATCACTAATAACTACAGATTTTCAGACAAAACTACTTTTGACCAACGTGTTCAGTCAAAATTACTTTTGCCTGATATTTTCAGTTAAAAGTACTTTTGACCGATTAAGAGTCTTGATTGTGAAATATCTATCACATAATTAATTTATCTGTCATTGCTTCATTTTAAATTATTTTTACCTATTGCGGTGTAGTAATTTTATTCAAGGTGCATAGTTTTCACATATGTTAGGTTGGGGAAAAAGTCTTTTCGCATTATAGTATGTATGAACTTGTAATAAAATCTCTTTGGCTATACTATTTGTATCTGGCTGGTTTTGGTATCATTGAAAGTTTAAATTTTAAAGAACATAATTCCAAATTCAAATTAGGAAAATGTGTGATTTTCATTTGTTTTTCGTGCTGTCAAGATGAGTGAATCTAATGAAGACATTCGATACATTTTAAAATTTTACTACAAAAAAGGTAAAAATGAAACGCAAGCCGCGAAAAAAAAATTCGATGTTTATGGACCTAGTGCAGTGTCTGTGAGAGTAGCACACATTTGGCTTAAGCGTTTTCAATCCGGAAATTTTGATGTCAAAGATGCACGTCGCTCTGGTCGCCCTATTACGGATAAAATGGATGCCATTTTTGAAAAAGTGGAGCAAAATCGGCATATCATTAGTTACGACGTAGCTGAAGAACTGGGAATTGACCACAAAACAGTTTTGGCACATTTGAAAAAAAACTGGGTACACATAAAAGCTCGATATTTGGGTACCTCACGAGCTCACTGAAAGAAACCTAATGAACCGTGTACTCATTTGTGATTCTTTATTACGACGTAATGAAACCGAACCATTTTTGAAGAAGCTGATAACTGGTGATGAAAAGTGGATCACGTACGACAAGAACGTGCGAAAAAGGTCGTGGTCAAAGGCCGGTCAGGCTTCACAGACTGGCGAAACCCGAGTTAATTCGCAACAAGGTGATGCTGTGTGTGTGGTGGGATTGGAAGGGCATTATTCATTATGAGCTGTTACCACCAGGCAGGACCATCGATTCTGAACTCTACTGCGAACAACTGATGAGATTATAGCAAGAAGTTGAGAGAAAGCGGCCGGAATTAATCAATAGAAGGGGTGTGGTTTTTCATCATGATAACGCTAGACCTCACACATCTTTAGCCACTCAGCAAAAATTAAGAGAGTTTGGCTGGGAGGTGTTAATGCATCCGCTGTATAGTCCTGACCTTGCACCTTCAGATTTCCACCTGTTTCGGTCTCTTCAGAATTCTTTAGGCAGTGTCAGGTTAACATCACGAGAGGACTGCCAAAACCACTTGTCGCGGTATTTTGATCAGAAGTCCCAAAATTCCTATAGCAATGGGATCATGTCCTTACCTACAAGATGGCAAAAAGTTATTGAACAAAATGGTACCTACATACTTTAGTTAAATGTAAATAAACGATATTAAAAAATGTTTTGAACTTTCTTAAAAAGTGCGAAGAAACTTTTTCCCCAACCTATTATTTATATAATAAATAATAATATATTTATTTAATTTGACAACATTGGTCTACTGATTAGTAAAAACTTATCAACTCAGGGTTTAATATTATCTTATTAATGTATACAAAATTAAATTAAACATTTTCAAAGAATATAGCACCGTGTTCATGGTAAACTTTTGTTGAGCAACAGTTGATTAACATTGTTGATAAGCAACGACAAAGTTGCTGGAAACAAAGTTTATATCAATGTCTTGTCCACACGCCAGTCTGCGATAAAATGTTGCCCGAGGAAATAGTGTTGTTGTGTTCTATGTATTTTTTTTTAATAAAAAAGAAAAAAGGGTGGGAACAAAGTGAAAATGTGTATTTCTTTTTTTTATCTTTGTATTTTTTTCTTGAACTATCCCATAATAATGCTTTTGATTGAAAGAACTCTATTAACTGCATTACTATAATCTTTGCTCCACACTACTGCTATGTTTATAAACTGGTTGCAAACACGTCCACACCCGTCAACAATTTATTGTTGGTAAATAGATTTTGTCGCTCTTCGAGCGAGAACTTGTCAACATGCCATGATCAACTCTACAACACGCACTGTTGCCAGCAACATGTTGACAGCAACTCAGCGACATGTTGATTAAACTTTGTTTATAAACAAATGTTTACCATGAATACGGGGCTTAACGGTGGAGTTTTTACGCATTCTTCTCCATACCAAACTACCGTTTGGAAAGGACAACTAGATCAATTCGATTTTATTGTAAATTTTGTCGTTCAATGCCTTTTATGTGCCTATTTGAAATAAATGCTTTTACTTTGACTTTAACTGTTGAATCGAATGTATTTAACTAACATAGTGGGGCTGTTTTGTTAGTGTGGTACTTTTGATTCCCAGTTAAACTTTGATGATCAAGTCCCATTTTGGTGTTGATGAGATAAATCCGATGTTATTTTTTTACCTTTCCTCTCGGCCAGCTGCACTGTTTCTTCTTGAACCCTAGGCAGGCGTAGGACGTGGGCTCCGTCTTGTACTGCCAGTCCAATTTCGTTAGCTGCAGGTAGCCCGCTAACGAGGGCACGTCCGTTATCTCGTTCTCGTCCGGACCTGGAAATGTATGCAGTAGACTTGAGTTTTATATCTGTGATGTATACAACGTAGTTTGGGGGGCAATGGCTTTTAATAACTTTCCGTAAATTTTTACTTGATATCTTGTACGATATTTGGAGTAGCAAAGATGGTGTGGTAGGTAGGTTTGCGATTCATCATACATTTTCAATCTGTAAACTGCATGAGCCAAAGTGACATAATAATTCACTTGCAATTCTAATACCTTTTATAAACTTTCATATTGAGACACGAAGCAACCAAATTCGATTATAGTATTTTGTTGGTTCGTGTCTCAATGTGAAGGTTTATAAAAGGTATTAGAAATTTCTAGACACACTTACCGAGGTCGCTTATTGAGCCGTTTTTCAAAATTCCTTCTCAGTCTCGAGATAATATTTTTTTAAAGGAGTGGCGCTAGTGTACCCGTGTAAGCGCTCTTAATACTTCCGCTAAAAAGTTTCGCAACATCACTTACCGCTTTCCAATAATAGTACATTCCAAGATTGGACCTCACTGAGGCGGCTCGCCACCACGGCCCCGGCCGAGCCTCCGCCGACCACAATGAAGTCATACTCCTTCAGCGGCAGCTCCTTATCTAATATCTTCGCTTCCGGGTCGTAGGAGTTATAATTATGGTACGTAAGAGCTCCAAGCAGTAGTGGAATCAACCACAGTCCTGTCACACTCACAGTTTTCAAGGCTGTTGACGCTAGAAGTACGTGCACGCCCATTTTCGTTTTGTTTTTTATCACAGTTCAAATCGGTTGCCAATATCACAGCATTTGAACTTAACTTTGGTTTTTTTGGTAGGACTAGTTTGCTTATCATTAGAGTGTGCGTTTGTGTCTGTCTGGCGGCTTGCTCCTGCGCATAGGGTGGGTGACGGGGTGCGGGTGTGGGCGCGACGGCCGCATGTTATGACGCATTACAGCGTCTCATGCAAGTACGGTCGGACTCTCGAATCTGGAATTAGAGAAAAAGTCTTTGAATACAAATATTCTAAATGGAAATTAATTTAAAATCAAAGCCTTCCTACAAAAGAGTGTTGTGGGTCCCCATCTCTTAAAATATACCCAGCCATCTTTTAAAACGTTTTCTAATAACTTTTATTTCTGTTTCAGGTATTTGGAATCCCATTGTTGTTTTACGACTAATGTAACGCGATCACCAGTAAGTATTTTAATGTGTCATTAAAGAGGAATAAATTGTACGGTAGTAAATGCCACATTTAATATCGTTAAGTTATTATAAAATTAATATCAGTAATGACGTAAGCTTAAATACGAATGCCAAGGGAAAGCACAAACAATTTAATCTCATTACGTTATACACGCCCATGAAATATTGCGCTGTTAAAATAATAGAACGAAAGAGAAAACGCTATACAAAGTGATTGTGGAAGGAAAGAGACACAGAACAGGTGTCTATTTCCTACTTGTGCGGAAGATTATGATCTAATTTCCAGACATTACCCGTTCCTCAGGCGATGTCGTGAAAGGCATCGCTGATAGAAATCGGTGACACAATATTTTTACAATTCCTTCACAAAGAGATGGAGATAGTAGTTAGCTAATTGGTGAAGTTGAATGTAAAAAAAAAGGTTTAACAATGTCATACCCTTCATCGATAAATACAATCTAAATAATATTGCGAAAGTTTTGATGTTTGTGACTGAATCACAAAGCCACGAACTTCTCATAACAATTACTGTCTTCATCCTGTTTATTTGCCAAATCAATGAAATTGATTCTGAATTTATCCAAACCTACATTTTATACCCAGATATTTTTAGAAATTGTCGCTGATCATAAATATTATAGACAGCTTACAATCTAATATTCTGTTGCTGCTTTCCGTTTTATAAGTGAGATCGTCTAGCCCATGGTCTAAAAAAACAAGGTCTGGCATTCAGGGAGTGTGTCACTCCCTGAATGCCAGACCTTGTTTTTTAGTGCTTACGTCACTATCCAGTTGCCACTTTCTTGCACCGAAACACGAATTATGGAAACATTTTCAGTCACCATTCTGTTAAAAAATATAATTATAAACCATTTGAATTGTCGTTTCATTTTTCTAATCAAACGAAAGAATTCAATTTAAACAATACCAACGTAATTGTTAGTTAAAACCTCTTTATTTTAACGGATTCGCACAGGTAATAAAGGTAAACAAAGCGGTGATGACGTAAGCTTGTGTCACCGCCGTGATCGGAATGCTATACCTGGCGAAGTATAATATTATACCATGGTCTAGCCCTACGGTTCCTAACCTGCGGGTAATTACCCCGTTGTGGGTAAAACTGGTATTCTCTGGGGGTAATAAGCTGGTAACATAAAACAAAGATTAGAATAATAATACCGAATCTATTTCGCCAGTGCATTTCATGCCCTAGCTGTGTAATGTAATTGTAAGACCTTACTCATTATTTTTGTGCATTTTTTACGTGTCTAATAAAGTCAATTGATATTTCTATTCCTGGAACTCCTGGTAGATATTAAAATTACAGTTTTGGTCGTTGGTATTGTACCTAATTATTGTAACATAACATATATATTTTGTTAATGAGATTAACATAAGAAGTAATGATGTTCTTTACAGATGTGCTTCTATCGCCTTTAATGTAACCATTGTTTGAGTTATCTTGTCGTTTCGTGATCATCGTCTTGAATTCAGTCATTTATTATTTTCCTTCAAATTAAACTATTTGTAGCACTTGTCAATTTGTCATGCGTTTTTGTTCATCTCCAGTGTGTGATGCTTGCACCCCTCGCTTCTTTATGTTGCTGATGGTGTCTCTTGTCTGCTGTGTAATCTTAATTTGACCCACAAATTCGTTCCACAGTTCCAGCAAATCTCTGTTATTAATTCTTGGTTCTTATCACACCTATACTTAGATACATTGTAGTTAAGTAATTCTTTCACATCTTGTTAGAATGGAATTCCAGATGATTGAGCAATAATCACAGGTAAGATTCAATTCTATCGGTCATATAACATAATTAATACCACTATTACATCAATTTTACCTCTTGGGAGACAGCAAATCGCTCTTATACATAATGATGCTAAACGCAAGTCACTTCCTCGACCGTTCCATTGACTATTGGTATTATATTACTACTATATACACTCGAGAGCAATGAATCCGGGTCACTTAAAGAATGTTAAAAATCTCGGAAACTAAAAATGATAGGTTAATGCAATAAATTGTATTTAATAGACAATGTAATACTCCTTAAATGAAAGTAAAAAAAATATGAGTCACCATACATTTTATTAACACAAAATTACATAAAGAAAAAAACTGCTGATCTCTCCTTAAAACAAAAATAGGAAACATGAAATTTTTGAACTTTATTACGATTTTCTTGAATTTTAATACTTCGTATTGCCTCCTCGTGCTTCCATTACTGCGTTTACGCGGTTTGGCATGCTGTACACCAAGTTCCTTATACGATTTTGGGGAATATTCTCCCATTCCTCTGTGAGAGCAATTTTGAGCTCACGAAGCGTGATTGGGGGAGGGTTTCGTTGTTTTACGCATCTGCCTAGCTCGTCCCAAGCATGCTCGATCGGGTTGATATCCGGGCTGCGCGCTGGCCACTCCATACGAGTAATGTTCATCTCTTGAAGGTAGTCATTCACAATCCTACCTGTATGAGGTCGGGCATTGTCATGCATAAATATAGCATCCTCACCTAAATTGACCATAAATGGACCAACGTGATCATTGAGGATTTCTTCCACATATCTTACGCTAGTTAAAGAGCCGTTTTCTATGATCACCAGCTCTGTGCGACTTTCAGAAGAAATTCCGGCCCACACAAGTACAGACCCACCACCGTAGGCTACTTTTTCTTCGATGCATGCTTGCTTGAATCTTTCCCCTGGTCTTCGATACACTCTGTGTCTTTCATCGTGCTTGTAGAGCATAAATTTTGATTCGTCGGAGAACATAACTTTTGACCAATCTTCAATACTCCAATTTACGTGGCTCTGGGCATATCTTAGTCTTGAAATACGATGCCCACGCTCCAGTTTAGGGCCGTTTGCAGGTCTAAGGGGTTTTAAGTTAGATTCAGCAAGCCGACGTCTTACTGTCCATGCACTTGGGTTACTTCCTCCGAGGCGTCGAAACTGATTTGTGAGTTCAGTTCCTGTGAGAAAGCGATTTCGAAGCATGGTGTTCACCAAGTATCGGTCTTCTCGTGCTGTGGTACACCTGGTTCTGCCCGTTCCTGGTCTGCGTAGGTTAGAACCAGTTTCTTCGTAACGTCGGAGAACTCTTTGTACTGTTGACAGCGACACACCGACAGTCCTGGCTGTATCGCGCTGACTCCGGCCGGTTTCCAGCATTGTAAGTATTCTGGTGCATTCTTCAGACGTAAGCGACATAATTTCAGCTTGAATAATGAATATAGAGCACTATCAACATGGTTTATGTACCCACATAAATGACAGATTACAAACAAAAGCAAAACCAAATGCTGTAATTTCGTAGTTCCATCTTCGAAAGTGGCCCTTTTTCAAATTTGATTTTTTTATGATATAACTTTACAATAACTAAGAAGTTTTAATACCTTCATTTAAGGAGTATTACATTGTCTATTAAATACAATTTATTGCATTAACCTAGCATTTTTAGTTTCCGAGATTTTTAGGATTCTTTAAGTGACCCGGATTCATTGCTCTCGAGTGTATTATTTTATGGTAGACTTATGATTGTATTATATGGGTCAATTAGTCGGAAATGTTGTCGACTATCACTGACCTTTGGATGAAAGGCGGTCGGCACATTGAGGTGTTGCTAGGCGAAAGTTGAGAAGTATTGAATGAGTAGTGTCATAATGATGACTTGGTTGAAAGAGCTGAGCAAATTATCTAATACTTGTACAATCTATGTAGAGCTATGCCGTATTTTAAGTACAGTTTGTACAGACTAGACACCTACTTTTAATTATTTCGTTTCTGTCGTTTCCTTTGAATTCTACATGCTCGAAATGTTTGTTAGATAATGTTGATGGGTGTAGCAGTAAAAAGTCAATTTATGAGTAAAACTAATGATGGTGTCGTGTCACGCAAGCTCAACGCACTTCACTAATTACTTATCGATTCTCTTCGAATTTGTTAGTTTCCTAGATATTTACTTACTGGGCCGAATAGGATATTATATTTGTAGTGTCTATTCAAACATACGTGATATTATTTTAGATGTGGAAATAAGTAACCTCGTATTGTTTAGTCAACCCAAATGACATTGCTTATTACGGTTCCGTACCCAAAGGGTAAAACGGGACCCCACTACTAAGACTCCACTGTCCGTCCGTCTGTCTGTCCGTCTGTCACCAGTCTGTATCTCATGAACCGTGATAGTAAGACAGTTGAAATTTTCACAGATGGTTTATTTCTGTTGCCGCTATAACAAATACTAAAAAACAGAATAAAATAAATATTTAAGGGGGCTCCCATACAATAGACATGATTTTTTTGCTGTTTTTATGGTGCGGAACCCTTCGTGCGCAAGTCTGACTCGCACTTGGCCGGTTTTTTTTTGTTAAAAATAAATGTGTCAAAACTTTTATAGCTTTATTAAAGGCGTTTCAGGTGGACGATTCATGTATTAGATTGCATCTCTAAAAAAAATTAATAGAATTTCCAGCGCACAAGTAAACGAGCTGACCTATGAAAACAAAGTCATTTCATTGATAAGTTGCGTCATTTTAATAAACATGTCACGTTTTGGTATTTTATTTCAGGCACAATAGAGCCTCAAGTGTCCAGCCGCGATTCAGAACAATACCAGCATTAGGCACGCTCTGACGAAGTTATTAGAGCGTACGCTCTTTGGCTTACTCTTATATTCGTGCATAACATTATCATGTAATAGTATTGTGTTTATGTTTACATATTGTTAAGTATTTGTATCGTTTATTGTATGTAGGGCCTCTCCAAAAGAGGTTTTTGCAATCCTTATGCATTAATTTCTCATCCATTTGTGAGGTTGCGCTGATGATTATCACCGTATAATTGTTTCGTAGTTTTTCATAACTTTTATGTCAGTCGTCAGAAAAAATTGGGTTGCAGAGGGAAAATAAATGATGCTGAGGTTTGGGGACCTGGAAGGCATACATAATCAGCCTATAATGTTCCCACTGCTGGGACTCAGGCCTCCTCTCTTTGAGAGGGAATGGGCTGTAATCTACCACGCGGGCCCAGTGCGGATTGGTGGATGTCACATGTCTTCGAATTTTTTGTTATAGGACGTGCCAGTTTCCTCACGATGTTTTCCTTCACCGTTTTGAGAGCAGTGGTGATGAAATTATTTACACAAAGTAAAGCGCCTGCCTGGGTTCGAACCCACGACCTACATCTTGTAAGTCGGGGCCGATTCCACTGGGCCACCACTGCTCTCTGGAAAGCATACTCCTCACCAACTAACATACATCCTTCTTTTTGAGTGGTGTTGTATATTGAAGTGACTTTCCCAATATTTCCTTACCGCTATTAATTTTCTTCTGTCTGCTCGTATCGTAAAAAAAGTTTTTTTTTACTAACCGTCTTTATAACTATCACTTACCATAATTATATTATATATAATCAATAGTTATGTAGTTTATCTAACTAGTTCATTTTCATGTGAAAACACAATAACAAACTGAATGTTCTTTAGAAATAATAACAAGAACTCAAATCATAATTGGTTCATTATTTATTACGATTTAGCGATAATTTTGACAGCTACGTTATTCAACTCTAGTCTGCCAATAATTGACTAGGAAGTTAGGAAGTTATGAAAAGTTCAAGATGGCTACCATTGTTGTTAGTCTATGCAATAGCTCGATGAATCTATGGTCAACTAGCCGGAAAATTAATCAAAATATCGATTAAAATATGACCTAAATATGTCGATAAAATATTATTAATTTTAAAGTGGACCTTTGTTGGTATGTTTGGTTCAACGGAGTAATTATTTAACGCGTACCTAACCAACATTTTATTTTAAAATGAAAAGTAGTTAAACTCTGAGCCTGGTTACATCATTTTAGTCATCGATCTCCATTCACGTTAATTATTGTGTTAAATAATAATGACAAATATAACGAATAATTGTTTGGAAAGCGAATCGAAGAGTAGGAGACCATCAAATAAATTGATAGTTGACCGTAACAGGTTTTTTCTAATCGACTATTATCTATCACTGAACACAGATTATCGCATTGTTTAAAGCGACCAGGAAACGTCATGTGGGGCGGACCCCCTAGGCAAAATTAGTGGCCATGTGCACATAATAATACCTACATTATTTATCTATTTGTTGTGTAATCTGTGGCATGTAGCCGCACCCACTTGTGCTGTAATGCCACCAAACCTTTTTTAATTGAGGTCGTGTCTACGAACCTGCCTTCTGAAATATGAGTCATTGACTATCATAATTAAACCCACAGGCTTTATCCAGGCTAATGCTGGACTGTGTATAAATATTGCTATAATAGAAAAACCCCATTAGCCCTTGTGCTTATATAGTTAACTAGAGGATACCCGACGTGTACTACTAAACTAATAAAAAAACAAACATTAGAGATTAGAGTCTAAAACCATCTTCGCATTATTGCCTTTCTAATTAAACCGGTTTGGGGCACATCGGTTGGATGGTTTCAAAATATATAACGGACATAGATAGAAACATTTTTTGTGTTTTATATAATTATATTGATAGACACAGGAGCTAATCGGCTTCGGGAACTTCTTTTTAAATACGCAGACGGGAAAGATAACCTTACAAATACAATAAAGATGATATTGAACTTGACCACGTTCAATAATAAACAATAACCATTAGTTGTTAGTTGCAACAATACTTAATGCTGACATTTAGAAAAACCAAAACATGACGACACACGAGAAGTTAAGACTTTAGAAGTTACGACTTTTCGCAACTATGGAATGCTGTAATAGGTACTTTGAATTTATGTTTGTTATGCAGTTGTGCCGTGGTTATACTAAAACGTAAGAATCAAAGAAAAGATCATGCGGATGACGTAGAAATGGGCTTTGTGGCGGTGGTAGTGGCTTAACCAAGGAGACTTGCCCAGCCCCTGCAGTCTCGACATTAGACAGCGACAAAAATCGGTCGCTAAGTCGTATCGTTGTCAAATTCCTTTAATAGGTTTTCAACTTTATTTCGAAATTATAAGGTTGAAAATCTATTAAAGAAATTTGTCATCGATTAGACTTAACGACCGATTCTTGTCGTTATATTTGTCGAGACTGCAGGTCCAGGCTTCGACAAACTGAGTTCAATATAAATTAAATACACGGTGGCAGTGACATCATCGCACAACCTGTTACCATGGACTCGGTACATGATGAACCGCCCTGCGTTGAAATATTTCGAGGGTAATTTAAAAAAAAAAACTTGCTGTTCAGTACATTTTGACCACCTAGGTGTTGCACTTTTCTATGAAACAGCAGATTTTTTGTTTTAGCTGGCTGTAAATTTATACGCTAGGGGTATAGAATCATGTGCTGAATTCATGGTTACAGTTTGCGAGTCGATGCCCCTCCACCCTGTATAGCTTTATGGAAGCAAATTGAATCCTGATTCATAGAAATTTAGTCTTTACGTCACTTAGGCTATACCTAATGTCCGATTTCAGCATAATTATTATTCTGCCTTTATTATTTTCATTTATCATATTTAAAGTGAAACATTTATTAGATCGTCTCAAACTTTTTCGTCTGTGTGTTGCATGTCGCGTGACGGTCGGCCGCGGAGTGGGGAAAAAGTTTCACTTTTACCGTGGTTTCATAAAACCACACAATACTTTTTTTTTAATTTCTTTTGTTTCCACTTTTGCAAAAGAGAAGCAGCTCGTTCTATCCCCGGTAACAAATAAACAAACGTTATGCAAGCCAACCTGTTTGCTTGTGGCTATCGGTGGCAATGGGTGAAGGCCGTTTCTCGAACTTTCGTCCGCTGACATACGGTGTCATAAGAGGGCGTCTCGTTTGACATATACATAGCAAGAAAGTTGATTTTAATTTTTTTAAAGTCTACCGGTTTGTGTCTATGGATGTGATAGTGATAGGTATTGCAATATTGTGTGTCAACACATTAATTATAGATTTTATTGTAGTGTATTTATTGGTGTGCGGTTCTATACTGATTTGAGTTGAGTTGCTCGTTGAATTCAAAACTAATCTGTAATAAATAGTCTGGTAGAAATTCAGTATTACTAACAGACAACAGAACTTCATTCTGTTATTCAACGAAGGGTAAGGCGAGGTTGCTGGTGGTGGGAGGTCGGGGTGGTCAGCATTAATATATGGGATAAATAAACACTGATGACTGTAAGCAATAATTAGTTGTTTCTTTTTAATTAGTGTTTTTTTATGATTTTGCCTCGGTTCCTGCCTTCTTAAATCTTATTCAACCTTATTTTCTGTCCTTAAGTTAACTTGATTTTCCTCTTTGCATCGGTAGTCCCCCAAATAAAACAGTTAACGTGAGTTTTGAGAGCAGATTAACAGTGGCTTTAACGGGCTTAGGGTCATCGGTGGAAGTGGCTCCGTTAACAAATCAGCCAATTAGTCCTAATTCTATCATTCTATGTAAGTTACATCCAAGTTGGTCAGTAATTTTAAGCCTTATTTTTATGTATCACGAGTTACAAGGTTATGCGTAATGGAAGTAATGATGCAGACCGTAATTGTAATGGCAAAATTACAGGATTCGCCCGGTTTAAAGCCTTGACCCGGCTTGGCTATTTTTTACTTAATTGTAACTTGAATATAACTTGAAAATCAGCCAAGTAGGTACTTATACCAACTTAATTTCTTCTACACTAATTTTATAATGTAGCCAATTTTATTTATAAATACATGTAACATTTATTATGATTTATTTGCCGTTACGTTTACCGTTAACACTATTATTTCTAATCAAATGCAAAATAATGCAGATGGTAAGATAACGTAACCCGATTAAGTTTAATAGCACATTGGGTGAAGGCCGCGCCGAAATTACTTTCAGTGTTGCGCAAGAGTTGCCCGGGGCGGCGCGCGGCGCACGTGCATGCTAACTTGTGAGTGGTCAAGAAATGCCTACTAATCATGTGAGTTAAGTTGAATCAGTCTGTGTAGTCCGCGCAATAAAAAAAACTTACGTTTTTTGCCAATTGCAGCGCTGTTTTACGTTGTATGTTAATTATACATTGAAGGAATCACCTTAATTCATATAATTAGTTGGCCTTTTTCTTGAACACTCAAGTTAGCAAGCGCGTGCGCCGCGCCGCCGCGCCGGCGTGATCAACAGATCAAAATTCGATACGCGGCAATTATGATAAAATAATTACTAAATTATAATCATTTAAAGCATCAATATAGCTTTCGAAATTATAGTTGCTGCAAATAAGAGTATTTCGTGAAAAGCCGCAAATCAGAAGAACTTTTTACAGTCAAGTGCGTATGTTTTTTTGCATTACTGTGTTGGTGGACTATAATATTATTTTTAAAGGTAACCAACTCAGCTTTTCGACTTAATATAAGGTAGCTTCACTTGGAGCTCATGCTTGACAGATTGCTGACTAAGTAGAGTACTCAGTTGTATTGTAATGTTTATAGTTATTGGCGTCCTTGGGCCTTAGTCTCAGTGCATTCAATCTCGATAGGTACATATTTAATCTACCCATTAAAACATTGCATTTTTTAAATTATAAGCTCTTAGACCACTTTTCCCACGTGCTGGCCTCGCTCGCATAATTTACATACCTGTCTAATATGAATCATATTGAATGAGCATCAATCCCGCGCTAATGTCATTTGAATTGGTGTAACTCTATAATTTGACATTTCAATTATGGTTACGTGCCAACTACACTGTGTATTGTAATAATGTCGCATTGAATAAATTATTTATTATGATTATGCGCCTCTTACTTTGTTCCGGATTTTAAGCATCTTACATAATCTATATTTTCGCAAACATGCTCGGAAATTCGAGCATTATTTTGAAACCTTCTTCGAGATAAATCGATAATGCTGTTCCGGTCAAATACATGCGAGCAGCGGGCGGCAATGTTAGTAATATATGAAAATCCATATCTGCCGTGTTTAGCGGCCCAATAAATTACTATGAAAACTTATATACGTCGTGTAATTGAAAAATGGAACGAACTTTTTACTTCGACCCATGGCAATCAAGAAGGTAATGTATCAAACATTTTATTTAAATCTCGAACTGGCTTAGCAAGTAGAGCTGTTTAAAGTGAAAAAGAAACAAATGAACATAGTAGCGCAAGAAAACTTATCGTTGTTCGTTATTGATTTTCATGTTTATAATTAATTTACTTAGTTTGAATTTCCGCGCATTATTTGAGAAATGTACTATACTCGAAACCAGGCATTGATAGACTCACGTATGTGTGCCTTGGCTTCGCATCGGCCCACATTTTCACGTTCGTCCATCAATGCCGCTGTTGTCGGCCGCTGCAGTAATGTACCTACTATTATTTGTTCTATATTGACAAAACAATAACGTTGCAAACCCTTAAGTACCAATTAACCGCGAAGTAAGGATGGCACTCAAACGATTACAACCTTTTTAGGTCCTATCCTCTATCCTAAAAAAATTTTTTAAGGAAGTACCAGGACACAATAAAAAAAAAACACGTAATGCCAATTACTGATAAAACAAAAAAAAGGTTTACTTTTTATTTAGATTTAATAACGGCAGTAAAGTTTAACATCGGTTAAAATTGCCAGTCACAAGTTTTCAACTTTATCGATTTATAGTTTAGTCGATTACAAGGATGATCAATTTTACATTTTAAAATGATTAAACAAATATTTAAAAGCTTTTCTTTTGATAGTATAGTGTTTTTTTTTAATTTTAGGCAAATATTTGTTTATTGAATCTCTTATCTATAAATATATCTTTGAATGAAGTCATGCCATGTTGTGATTGTGACGTACTTAAGGTGATATATTGAAAAAAGTGTGCTATTTCTTTTTAGTGTACCCTTTTAAGTATATGGAATAGGTATTTAAAAATTTGGTGTATGTTTTAAGACTATATTTTCTAGCATCCTGTAAAAGGAATACACGATTCAATGAAATTTTCTCGATACAAAAAAAATGCAAAGTTCTATCAATGTTTATGTTTTATTGAATACTAAGGCGTAACGCTTATGAGTTGTTAATTGGAGCTTACTATATAACATAGAGAATAATATTATTAAAGTTTAAGTAAAGCAGTTTTAGTTTTAATAATACTTTTTATTTAAAAAAGACGGCATTTCGTTTTGGCACATACGTTGTTTTATTCCGAGCACACACACATTATCGCCATCCCTTCTTTTGCCTATCAAAAGAAATGTCATCACTCTCGTTCGACCATAAATTAGTCGCCCGGTGGGGCTGATTGAAGATGAATCTATGTCACTTTTCTGCAAATCGCTGCGATCTTTTTTACGTGATTTAATTATTTATGTTTACAGAAAATGTTAGTAGGTTAGCACGTCAAGGTAATTATTTAATACAATTAGTATCGAATAGGTATTTAGACTCTGTGTGTGTGTATTCTTGTGGCTGTGAACAATATAACATTCGTTTTCTATTATTATTTTGTGATGACATTCAAATTATTTATGAAAATAGAAAGAAATAAAAAACCAAAACTGAACAGTACCTTCAACGTTAGGAGTATCTGCTGTCTGCACAGGGCAATCAATGAACTCATTCAATAGCAATAAGATGATGATAATAGTGAGTCGAATGATCACCACCTTCACTAAAGCATTACCAGCAACAATCTATTTTCGCCTTGCAAAGTAATGTTGGGTACCTAAGCATTGTATTTTCTAGAGAAGAACATCTGTTTTTATACCTACAACTTATAATAATCGTTTACATAAAGAAATAGGCTAAAATAAATGATTCGTTTTTAGGTTTGAAATACGTCAAAAATACTTCAATATGTCAAATACTGTCACTACGAGTGATAGAGCACAAAAAATGAATGGTGTCGCATTTCAATTGTGAAAAAAGGTGAATTCTTACCCGACTACTGCAAAGCCAAAGGATGGTATTGATTTTACAGGCTATGTAAGTATATATGTTTATCTGTTTCCTCGTCATATTTGGACAAACGAGAAATCGTTGGAAGCGTCATGTTGTCGCGCGGGTTAAATGCTACATGACGTCACATAAAATTCTACATGGCAGCTAATAGCGGATGTGAAGAAAAAAAATCGCGTCTGGTATCTAATAAAAGGTCTTAAAGAGTACTTTCTGAAAATATATTGGATATCTATAACTAAACCCGAAATAAGATCAAAACAATTGTGTTTCACTCAGACTGTTTTCAATAACACTAAACATCCTTGTAAAATGTTATGAAGGCTGCTTAGCAAATTATTGTTATCAAATTCCATTTGCTACCTACCCTCAATGATCTCTAACCCTACAATAATTGAAATAAAAAACAAAGTTAAAATCTAAAACCCTACTACGACAAAAATATGAACTAAAAAGTTATAAACAAGACATAGTAACAAAATAACATCGGTTTCGGATTTAGTATAACCGAAATAACGTAACGTAATTTCTAAAATTATAATGTCATGTAATTAGGGCATAAATCATACAGATTACCACTACCATACGAAATCGATCTTGAAGAAAATGTGAATAACTTCCATTTTAATGTTATTCATGTAGAATGAACTATTAAGCTAACATAGAGCCTGGCCTAAATAGCGATTTCGTTTTTACTTTTTTTTCAGGTTTACAAAACTCTCTGGAATACCTACTTTATGCCGAAAAATATTTTATCTATTTATTACACTGCATGGAATTACTATGCACTTTATAGTTCCAATGGAATGCTTACAAGCACCGAAAAGTCGGTCTTGAAAGAGAAAACTGAAAAAGTAGTGTGTCCTCTTTTAGTAAGGTGAACATAAATTTTCTTGAAAAGTAGGACACGATGGAAAAGTTAAGAGTATCGCGTTATTGACGGAATGTATGTAATAATAGGTAAATGAAAAAAATCTTTTAATTGGCATTTACCAAGCCAGTGTATGGTGATCGGTGAAACGATGTTGGAGTTTATCAATCTCATATATACCAACATCCATTTTATGTAAATAAAGAAGATTAATTAACTAATTATAATTTCATGTAGTATATTATAAGTAATAAAATAAATCTTTTGGCTATTGATTAAAAATATTTTGTATTACTTGTCTACTCCATAGATGCATAGTGCGAAAAATTCATAAACCGAGATAAATTAACGTTACTTAGATATGTTTCCGTCTTTATCTTGCCCTTTTAGATTGACAGTTGTGCGACAGTGACAAGAATAATGCTTAGCGAAAGCCCATGCTAAGTAAGGAACCTTTTTAAATTCCGGTCAGTAATTTTGTTAATTCCACTTTTGGCCACTGGTTCAGGTTCAGATAAGTTTTTAGCGGTGACGTGTTGACAACCACGGAAGATAGAACCGCCACTCCCCGCGTTCGGGGGAAATAAGCCACGCCCTTCAAACAATAATTTCTTTTCAAGGTAGGGCCTTAATTTGCGTGCGCTACGTGCGTGGAAGGCTACATTATGCAGCTCCCGTAATGCCCACCCAGACATGAAGTAAATGGCGGTTTTCCTCTGATTTGCCTTTTTTCTTTACAAATCTCTCATCAACACATATTTACTAAGAAAATAACAACTTTTCTAGTGACGCGATTAATAGAGCTTTTATTGTTGCCAAGATTAAAAACAAATAACTGGAAAATTTATTGGAAAGAAAATGGTAACCGATTATTATTTTAGACCACGTGGATTGAAAATTAGTTTCGAAACAATTTGTTGAATATTGTTGAATCTTTTGTGTTAATAATAATTCTCTGGGAATTAGGTGTAAGCTAGTAAAAAGTTCAATAGACAATTAATTTGAACTATCCATACTAATATTATAAATTCGAAAGTAACTCTGTCTGTCTATCTATCTGTCTGTCTGCATGTTACCTTTCACGTCTTAACCACTGAACGGGTTTCGATGAAATTTGGCAAGGGGATGGTATCCTGGAGAAAGACTAACTTTTTGTCTCAAAAATAATCCTAAAAGAAATTATAAGCGATGAAAGTTTGTATGGGAAACTTAGCATTTGTTTTAAGTATGGAATATATATGGAAATTTTAATCTATGCATTTGCTAAGAAAAAAAAAAAAAAAAACAGCGTTTTTGTAAAATTATCTCCCAAGGTGTGTGAATTTTAAAATCAGCCCCTGTATTACCCATAGGGGCTGATTTTAAAAATCACTTGATTATTGAAATTAATGTATAGGTACCTCTTTTAAGAAATTTAAGGAATTGGACATCTAATCAGAACCAGTATCTTGGACGTAATAATTATTTTAGTATTTATTTAATTCGGTCCACCCGCTTAAAATAAAGATATTTAAAATAACTTAGCTAATATGTAGGTAATACGTGATCAATGGTGGCACTAGAGTATTTCAAAATAATGATGATAATATTAAAATTAATTAATATTATTTATAATTTAGACATTTAGAATCATAAAACCTATTCAACAATAATAAAATAAAGATTATTTGCGTTTATTATCTGTCTGTCTGTTACCTTTTCACGCTTTAACGTCTCAATGAATTTGGATGATAGGATACTGTAATTATATCCCGATTGCACATTCCTGTGAGATAATTTCCGATATCCACGCGGGCGAATCCGCGGGCAGAAGCTAGTATTAAATACATTACACTCTAAGTACCTATGTATGCATGTGCTGTTGCTGTACAATTGAAATCGTGTTTTTATCATCTAGTATTTCATTTAATTTTACTTCTTATATTTAATTTACCTTTCAAAAATATGAATTCTCGTTTAATTCATACAAAACTGAAAGATGAGAACAAATGAAAAAACAAAAAACGACAGCTAGATCTACGTAACAGTAATTTACTTAATAAACAAACATTCCGACATATAAAGACGTTAACAATGCAAGTAAACATTTTCGTATTACATTAGCGAGTATTTCAACTATTTTACCGTCAATTTGCGGCTGTGTAATAAATTACAAGTCACTTTGAGCGTTGTTACAACATAAAACGTCTATTATGGTCAACGGTATCTTATTCAGACAAAATTGAAACGTAATTTCTTTTGGTTTTTATTGAAATGGGGATAAAAACTGCCACTTGCTCACTTCAGATGTCGCTGCTCTCCAACGTCCAGGAATTTGACAGCTAGCTATCACTATCCATACATTTTCGTAAACAAGCGACGCGTCGCTTGTTTACGAAAATCATTGTTTATAAAATTCACATAGGAGTATTACACATAAAAAACCGGACAAAATTGAAAATAGTGATGTTAATCCAACCGCACCCAAAATACATGTTTCTTTACCTACGATAACCGGTTGATCAAAAGGCAGACCCCCAACCCTCAACTCCCGCGCAAGTGCCACACAACGTCAGTCGGAACCCAGTCATCGCACTGTACGCGTGTCTTTGTTCTCGGCGCTCTCGTTTGTGTTTATCAGTTTTCTGTGCTAAAATGGCTTCGTGTAGCAAACGACAGGAGACTAACTATTCGGACATGGATATAGAAGGTTAGTACTATAGATTGAAGTTTATTTTACTACGTTTCTTCCAAATTTATTACTTGTATAGCCATCAATAAACAGCGGCACTTTTTTGACTTTTTTTTAAAGAAATTTGAAATATATTAGTGTTTTTGTTTATGTGTCGCGCCTTGTCGCCTCGAAATTTTTATGTGGGCATAAAATGTAGACTCTAAGGAAGTAGAAACATGAATAAAATGATCCCCCAACGTACCCCATAATTTTTTATAGTGGTTCAAACAATATGGGGAAGATTATAATTATACTGACAAAGCTTATTTTTTTGTTTTCTTTTGTCATAGATCCTTCGGAAAGAGTCAAAAAAATCACCAGAATGGAGCTCTATACTATTATCAAAGAGTTCAAAGGAAAGAAGATTGAAGAAAAATTTTCGTTGTTGGAAGAAAGACTTGCGCAACTAACTTCATGTCCACCCGAAGAAACAAGTGTTCTTACCCGTTCTTTGAAATATTTCAAGACCAGTTTCAAAGAAAGATGGTCAGCAGCCCGTAATACTGATAAGAGATTCGTAGAAAACAATATGGAATGGCTTAATGTATCACTGGAACTACCTTCTTGGACCCACAAAGCAGGCCGACGAACAAAAGAATTCGGAGAATTGTGTGATCGAAGCAAGCGTCGAAGAACAAAAGATTTACGGGACCGGGTACCTGTTGAGGAATTGACGTACGCTGCAAGCGTGAGTCAAGGTACTTCGGGAAATGTTGATGCGTCTAAGATTATGAAAGAAATAACGTCAACGCCTACCAGAGCTAAAAAGTTCCGAAAAGCAATACGGTCAGCTAAAAAAGTACCAATCGCGAGAAAATACACACCACAAGAAGCATTAGCGTTATTTGTAGAAGGTAATTTTACAAGAGGGCAGTGGGAATTAATACAAGGTGGCCGAAAAGAAATTTATCCTTGCTATTCGCTTTTACAAAAAGCGAAAAAGGACTGTTATCCCGCCGAAGATAGCATAAAAGTTACTGAAACTAGCTTTGAAGTGGAACTTCAAGCTTTGCTGGACCATACAGCTTTGCGACTACTTCAGTATTTAAAAGAAGTGATTGAAACATTATCAGAGTTTGAGAAACAACATCTTACCTTAATATCAAAATGGGGCTGTGATGGATCTAGCCAGACACAGTTTAAGCAGACATTTGCCAACACTGGCGACGATGATGCCAACATATTTTTAAGTTCTCTTGTACCTGTGAGAATGGTTGTTTCTATTAGTGGAGAGACAAGAAAACTTGTATGGCAAAATCCAGTGCCTTCTTCAGTGAGATTCTGTCGTCCTATCCGGGCTCGGTTCATTCACGAAACAAAGGATATCACAAAGGAAGAAATCACCTATATTGAAGAACAAGCAAGGAATCTCAAAGAAACAACTGGTATGGAAGATTCCGTTAAAATAAATCACACCATTTTGCTCACAATGGTCGATGGAAAGGTGTGCAATGCCGCGACTGATACGGCTTCAACAATGAGATGCTACATATGTGGACAGACATCTAAGGACTTCAACAAACTTGAAAGAAGTAATGTTTGTGAAGAGTCTCTGAAATTCGGACTCTCCATTCTGCACGCGAGAATTCGTTTCTTCGAACTATTGTTGCACCTGGCGTACAAAGCGCCCTTACAGAAGTGGCAAGCCCGAACGGCAGAAGACAAAAATGTTTTGAAAGAAACAAAACAGAAAATACAAAAAAGCTTCAAAGAAGAGATGGGCCTTCTTGTTGACATACCCAAAGTCGGTTAGGGCAATAGTAACGACGGAAATACGTCGAGAAGATTTTTTGACAATCCTGAATGCTCATCTCGGATTACTGGAATAAATATAGATTTGATAAAAAGGTTCCAAATCATTCTTGAAGTGATATCAAGCGGATATGATATTGATCCGGCGAAATTCGATGACTTTGCTCACACAACTGCCAAACTGTACGTGGAATTGTATGGTTGGCATCCTATGTCACCTACAGTTCACAAGATTCTGATGCATGGCGCTCAAGTAATATCAAGTCACATTGTACCTATCGGACAGCTATCAGAGGAGGCTGCTGAAGCCCGGAACAAACATTTCCGTAAATATCGCGTAGACTTTGCAAGAAAATTTTCAAGAGTGGACTGCAATAGAGATATTTTAAATAGGCTGTTGCTGACATCTGATCCCTTCATCAGCTGCAACCGAATAAAACGGAAGAAGAAAAGCAAGTCTTTTTCCCAGGAAGCTATTAGTATGCTGCTCACGAAAACACTGAATTGTGACAGTTCCGACGACGAAGATGTTGAGGACCAAATCACATGTGAACTCGGAGACAGTGATTCTGATTGATTCGGTCTCCTCATGATTATCCTCTTGAAAACCAATCCTGTTTTAAGAGTAAATACTCTCTTATATTTCTAATTTTTTTTTAATTGTTTTCTTTTTAAATAAATGCCTAATTATGATGAATTATTGACTTTTATTTCATAAAATAGTAAAATAAAATATAAAATAATTTTGTCCGGTTTTTTATGTGAATTACTCCTATGTGCGACGTCTTTTACGCATAATTAATTAATATTCCCCGTTGTGCAAGCACTCCGAAAAAAAATTGGAAACCCGATATTTCGTCGAGGCTATTTTTAGACCTACTATTTTTTTTAAAGCTGAAGACTTCATGGCAGAAATTCGTATACAGGTGATGCTCCCATGCGAACTAAATCCATTTTTTTTACCTATAGGCACTTGTGATATTACGTAAAGGTGTGTGTGTGTGTGTATTTATACTATCATAATAGATCAGTGCTAGAATTAACATCTCTGAAGTTTTTCAGTCAGGAATATCACCCTCGAGTTGGTTTTCAACTCCGATCAGGTTTCTCCTGTCGTACGCCACCAGTCTTCACAAAAAAAAGAACTTTCCACTAAAGGTGCTTTTTTACCAGACGTAGACGCTTCGTTTTCCTTAGCTCGTCTTTTAATAGGGCTACACTCCAATTCTCACAATAAGTATGTCATCGGTGTTTTTGTAAAAAAAATGTTCTGACAGTTAGAAATTAGGATTTTATCAAATTAAGCAGTTGTAATAAATCCTATTTAATTATATAATCGACTAACGTATCATCATGTTACATTCATCAGTCAGTATCGATGCAGCGCTGCAATCGGTGTTGCAAACCTTACGTAAGGACCGGCGAGTTTGTTGTCGCAATGTTGGCTGCCTTGCAAGGATTAGCGGTCATAGCCTCGCCGTTCTATAATCAAAATGATATCAGTGGCACGGTCACGAACGCCATTAGCCTTGTTATTGGTTAATCAATTCGTTTTGTATATTAATATAATCAATTTCGTATTCTAATGAGATGACTACATGTTATACGTTTATAATATAAATATTGCAAAATTCAAGAGATTTTCAGCTATGAACAGTCATAATTCGATTGGAAGGACATTGCTTCAATTTGTCGCTTCCTATTGAAAAGAACAGTTCCGAACCTCAAAATCCTTGTAAACTTAAAATATCTCAATGTCAACCGTCAACTTTTTGTTCCGAAATTAAAATTGAAGTCAGATAATATTGCTTACACATTGCAATATTGGTCAAAAATATTATAACGCCAGTAACAGCGATGCTCATAAACGTAGTCATATGAGTACCGGTTACCTTCACTGCGCAAACGCCGGTCCTTCAGCGAGTGCTATCATTATGCCGTAACACGGTTACGCTGATAGTGTCAAGAAGCATTACATTGGTACTGGAGCACTTGTTTGTTGCCATTCTCATTCATAGTCATGGTTATGTGACAAAGGAGTTTTTTCTTTGTTTCTCGCTGTTAGATTTTAGGTTCCTAGTAGTGTTAAAATCGGGCGTGTTTTAGTGCGAAATCGATGAGATTTAGATTGAAATTGAAACCTCTCTCACGATTATTTTAGACACTTGCCAATACAATCTGGGTCTACCCTTTTCAGACAATAAAGTTCCCAGTACCTACATAATTTATTTGTTACGAAAATAAATCAAGAAAATCAAATTCAAGTACACCATTTGGCGCCCAACAACGAATTATTAATGTTTGTTGGGCGCCATTATTGATCCATATTAATAATGTCTATGTACGACTCATAAAAGTAAAAGGTCACGTCGACGTCTCTTCAAACAGAAAGTAGACGGATGTTTTATGGATAGGCGAAACCGTTCACGGGGACTTTAATTGCCTATATTCACCATTACTTGCTTTCCTATGTTGCTTCTTCTTCGTCGTTCGATGGCACGACAGTGTATTAAATGTTGCTTTGTCGCTTCAATGGAATCGTCGGTGGCAGCGAAGAGGCTGCATTTTCTGGGGCAAAGAGGGCAGGATAGGACGTGGGACATAGTTTGTGCCACAGTTCCACATCCAAACCCTGTTGCCGTTACCTATGCTCTTTTTAGTTTACACTTCTTAGGGTTTGTATTTACAATTAAAAGTATTATTTTAGATTATATTGTCAGTTACTTATTTGTGTATTTTTTGTCCAACTTTTACTTACAATTAAAACTACATTATTATTATTCAGCAACACTAAACTTACAAATAAATTTCGTTGTTTGCTTGGTTTGTCAATTTTATTTGGTTTCAAATGTCTAGGTTTCAAATTGATAAAGTTCTGTAACTGAAAATTTTGAAAGAGACCAACGAAATCAATGTTAGTTAACACTAGACGCAATACCTACTTCAAATGTGAAATATGGGTGTTTCATACAGTTGACACCGACATTCAGTTTTTAAATTATTCGGAACTGAACTTGAGCCACGATTTTATTGAACGTATCGTTCATTGGTATATCAAGGCTAAGTTGTAAATTGTATGCTATTACTATAAGCTGTTACACTTTCGATTTTAAAAGCAACGTCCGTGATCGTAAGTGATATCTGACAATATTTAAAATGTCAATTGTTAGACTGGTTTAAATATAATCCTTCGAGATACGTAATCACGTAACTTCTTTTCGATAGTTGTAAGATGACGTTAGAGCTTTTAACGCGAAATAATATATTTTATTAATTCTAATAACTTGTCTTTCTTCAGCTTGTAAGGTGTCCATTAGCTCGGGCTCATGGAAATAGTATTACGACCTAGTTATATCATCGGCCATTGGATTCACTTTCCTCGGCTAGTTCCAACGATTTGAGGACGCCATTAGCATGGTTGGTCGTCATAGCAACGGTTTTATTTATGACAGGTCGCTATGGTTCGTGACTGCTTTTTGTTAGATTACGATTCAATAGTTTGTTATATTTACAATAAAACATACATTTGTATACTTATCGGGTTTTTACATCGATTTTGTAGGTAAGTTTATTCGTTCTGGTAAGTAGTAAGTTGTAAAGTATCGTTACTACAGTTTACGGTATATTAGAGTCTAAGAATATTTAATCAAAAAGCTTCATACTTGTTAATTAGACAAATATCAGTCTAAATGCATTCTAAATTGGTGATACTAAAGTTACAGGCACTTCTGTTATCGGGTTTATTTTATTTTGCCAATGTGTAGAGTCCTGCCGAAAATTAACACCATCGAGCAATTTAATGTTTAATTAAGCCTTGCCATCGACCAACTGAGTCGGAAAATCAGCGTCTGCGATCGTGCACCGTTGAATTTCGGCCGGTCACGTAGGCACAGCCAGGCAAGCATGCGCACTGTTATTAACCATTATTTACGTCAGATGTTTTTCTTCCGCACGCGTATCTGTTTAATTTACAATGATTTAACCTCATTGTGGCGTCATTCAATTGTTTCCTTCGGACCATAAATATGTGTTTAAAAAGTTTCATGCCGTTATTGTCGCAGAATTTGCATGTTTTTAACGTTTATTTCTTTCATAAGTGTTTTATTTTAGCTGTAGAGGTTTGTGCTGTCAGTAAATGACTTGCAATTAAGTTAATTTATAATAAACATTTGCACTTGGAGATAATTTAGTATTATGTTATTTGCATTCTTTCAGCCTATTATAATATAAATTAGGTATTAAGTCAGAGTTTTTATCAACGTAATGTAATTGAAATCTAAGGCAGGTTTCAAATATTACATATTTCGTTGTCAACCAAATCGACACCTACCTCTTAACCTCAAACAGGTACGTCATCTAACAATTTTTAAATAACCTTTGCTTCGACACTGTCTTCCAAGTTAACAGGATAGCAACGAGTATGAAAAACTGCTTGATATAACACCAGCATTTATATCTTAAAATTACTACATTTTTAAAACGTATTCAAGTAAAAAACCTGTGTCTCACCGCGGGGTCGCAGAGTTTCCGCACGGTGAACACGCAAGCGCAGGTGCAGAAAATAGACGGAACTAATCGACTTGCTTCTTAACAAATAGTAGATCTTTAGAAGACTTTTACTTATTTTCATGCCGTGTTACTATATTTTATACAGAATATCGTAGGAACAACGATAAATGTTGTTTCAATCCTTAGCCTATTTAGGATAGAGGTGGCATAGACCTTGTAGCTACTCTAGAAAAGCGAAAAGATACGAACGATAAAATATCAAATGAAACAGAGCCCTACTCAAGGAAATACTGACCATAAACTCTTCGTAAAAGCTTAACTTTTATAAAACCCAACAAGTGCGGTCCACCTCTCTGGGGTAGGTTTTGTATTTTTTTATATTACAAGAATCCTATCTTCTGATAAATACTTTTAAAATATTCTAATGAAACTTGTGGCTCAAGTAACCGACTGAATTTAGGTTGCCATCATGTCGATGGTAAAGAAGAAGTACCTATAGGTAGCTACCCTAAATCGCGACATATCATGCCTACCAGTAATCTACATGGTCCTCATATGATTACACCAAGATTATGTATGGTCTTTAAAAGAGACTGACCCCTGAGTTTGTTTCGCCATTTCTTTCAAGGAGTAATCAGATAGAAAATGTCGACTATATCTAGTTTATTTTTTTATGACTTGATAAAGTGATTCCGATATCCTATTTACAGAATAAACAATTTTATTTCACAACTTTTGCCATTTTTAAGAAGTAATGAGATACGACACTGCCTAGAAAATTAAGATATTTTATTATACAAAAAAAAAAAACAATTGAATTGAAGTAACTAAGTAAACTTAGTTTTAATTTTGGAAGTGATATGTAAACCGTGGACTGGCAGCTTTATAGTTGCGCAAACGCATTACTGAGCACTTCCTGGGTGAACTATTATGTTACGTCGTCGGTGTTTGTTATTTGTCACTTGTTACGCTCAGGCTGTATTGTGAGAACGCACTTTTGTCCAACTAAGGTAACTACGTGATACATTATTAGTCATACATATTGACTTCATTTTATATACGTGCATGTATGTACTTGCAGTATTTGTTTCAAAAGAAAATAAATTACTTAGATACGTTAAAAAGCTTCTCCGACTTTTAGCAAGGTTTGTCAGATTTTAGGTGTTTGGTTCAGGAAAGGAATACCATAAGTAATTAAAAGATTGACGAAGAAAATGTATGAAGTCAATGCACGTGATGTCTAGGGTACAATACCACCGGACATCCCATTGACCTGTACGATAAGGCAACTGACTGTAAAAACAATAGAGAATGAGATCAATTAATAAAGGAACAGATAAGCCCAAGGACCGATCCGATCTTTAGACGAGTTTTGGAAAAGGTGACTGAAAGGGATAGCGAAGCAAGAAGATGGAGATAGTACAAATAGGTGATATAGATATTTCGTCTACCGAAATAACATACAATGATTCTAGTTACATTTTGGCTTGACCAAATAGTTCTCGATTTGAAATACTTAACCATATCTTTAAAGAACACATCTACGGGGTAATTGCGTAACAAACATGCAATGACAATTGATCATTGCGTTATTTTCAGATACGTTCATTACGTTATTTACGTTGTTGAGGAGACGAATTTTTCAAACTAATGACGCAATGGGTTAGGAATTTTCGTTCATAACCGACGGATAGTGATTGAAAGTGGACTTTAAAAGAGAACATGACCTCTGAGTTTGTTTCGGCCTTTTTTTTCAGGGATCAGTCAGCTAGGAAATGCCGGCCCCATCTAGTTATCAAATATTGACGTGTAAAAGTGTCAAGATGAAAAAGATCGATCGTGTAAAGATCTACTTCCAGAAGTAAACTTTTCATTTAATTTCGTTACGCAATTATGGTGCTGGGTATCTGTTGAATTATAAAGGCTTAATGATAGAGATGAATACGTGATCTAATTACGTACTTCTCAAAAGATTCTAATTGATGCGTCCCTTTCTAAAACCGTATGTGGTGCCTAAATATCAAATGATATAATGTGCGTTAATTATATTCAATAACATAATAAGAGACATTATGCAGTAGGCTCTTCCTTATTAAAATAACTTGGTTACGTCTGCGGTTAACAGAGCATGAATGTGTTTAACTGTACAAGTTGCTGATAGTGCAGTTGACTAATGATTACATTGGAGATTAATAGCCTAATTGCAGAACAATCATGATCGATATTATCACAAATGGAATCGCGTTCATTTTGACAGCGAAGCAGTGTCTATTGTTAACCGACTTAAAAAAAAGGAGGAGGTTCTCAATACGGTTGTATTTTTTATGTTTGTTACTTTTATTTATTTTATTGGTTCAACAACGATTGTTCTATAGGTACTAAAGGTTACATGCGAAAGTGTGTATGCAACAGTGCAACAATCACTTACAGACAAACTCCGCATGCAAAAAGAAGTTGTACAAAAAAATATCATTAATCTTGTTTTAAATTACTTAATACTCTAAAAGTGTAAATAATGACAATAACTATATAATTTAACAATATAAGGTACTCATTATATTTATTTATTTATTTACGCAAATCTTACCTACAACTACCATTACAGATCAGCGATCCAATGCGATAGAGTGGCCTTACATGTTAAATCCATAATCTACATCCTATAAATTTCAATCAAATGTCCTAAATCTTTACCTACATCTAAATAACATATTCTAAATAATGTAACTTTAGCGAATTCACTCAAGTTGCACCACAATACATCAACCCTCTCGTGAACCTCGTTCACCACACGCAAGGCTCTAGTGAGATGAGGTCTCGCCAGTAGGTTGGTTCTGGCTGCCGGCAGCGCAGGCAGCGGCGGATATGTAAACACACACATCTATTTAAGAAATTTGGCTTTCAATTTGCCTAAACTTTCAAAGTGCACATCGATTTGATCACTGCAGCTATTTACGACCTTGTATAATCTTGCTTAGGGAGAGTTGGCGCCTAGAACCATTCTTCTTTGCGGTGGGCAGAGTGGTTTTATGGGATTGCGAGGAATTCTTGAGGGAGCACGGAAATTAAAGGTGCAATTTTTGTGCGCAGTCAATTTAATGGTTCATTACTTTGCAAACAAACATTGCGTCATTAATGCGTCCAGCGAAACCATTTTAAAGTGTTTCATTCTGTTACTGTACGAACGTACTTTTTAGTTTTTCCGCTAGAAAACGCCAGGTGCTATAGAAAACGCTTTTGAACGCATTCTAGACGCAACGAGTGTGTGGCATTATAGTGTGGACGCCAGATCAAGCTACAATATTCCAAAATACCTCTGAACTTCGTCATTTATAAACTGATGTGAAAAAGTCTTCTTTCGTTTGAAAGGGCATACTTATAGGGTGATTCCACATAAATTTGGTCAAGTTATGTTGATTGGTTTTTGAGTTAGCTTCAATAATACGTTTTCCACTTAGTGTATGTTGATGATGTTATAATAACTTCCTGTCACTGTTATTTCCTTAGCAAGTGAAGGTATACGAACTTGTTTGGGGTAGATACCACCACTAAAAAGTTAAAATAAATACTCTATTACAAAATTAAATCAAGCGACTTCCAAAAACATGGAGCATGGAGAACATTATCAAAACATTATAACATCTATTTTGCTTACCCATGTTGAAAAAAAAAACACTACAATGTGAAAAATAACTTTAATTTCGGAAGTCGGTGTCTTTGGTTTTGTATTTGTCGTTTTTTGCCGCCGAATTTCGAAGTTAGTTATTTTTCACTTTAGGGTGTTTTTTTCGGAAGTCGCTTGTTTTTATTTTGTAATCCGCTCTAACGTCAGACCCCCCGATCGTGACCGAAAATATTTTCCGGTCTAACGTCCAACCCCTCAACTGTGACTTATTCGGTTTGCTGCGTTCAAATCGATTTAAATACCACTGGCACACTGTATTGTTGCAAAAAAAAAACCGCCGGGTGGCTCCTTATTAGTTTCCGCGTACAATAGTATGCTATAATCTGTGTCGACCATAAATATTTTTTGCAAAAAAAAAAGTTTTAAGTCAGCGCTCCGCCATTTTGGATGACGAACGATGCACGCTCCGTAGATATTATGTGTTGATGTCGTAGTTAATAACCCAATGTATTAGTGTTATATATCATAAAAATCCTCATTAATCAAGGTTTACGAATATCTATATGTGTCATAGGTTTTGAATCAGTTTTATTGTGTTAAACTCGTTATGAAAAATTGAGGCCGTAGCGACACGCTACGCGCCGGCATTTTCGTGTTAAATTACGTGTGTTTTACTAAATAATTTACTAAAGTAATGCTTGTAATATGGACATAAGTTAATTATTAGTATTTTAAAACGCTCAGAACGTTTTAATACTATGAAGATAGTTCAAGATCACGAATAATCTAATTCGTTCCGCAGTACAATTTGTAATCAGCAACAGTTGAGGCGTTCACGAATTTAACAGATAAGGGTTCAGACGAATGTTTAACGGCGCATACGCTTCGTTGTTTTTCCAATTCTTTTGGTATGCCGGTACTGAATTGTTGTAAAGTATATATAATTATTGCATACAAATGATTGCCTATCATTTCAAATATAATTACACAAAAATCATGTAAAATAAATTAAATCCTATTTATAAACACACGTTTCGCAGAACCCTTATCTGGACCTCGCAGGGGGCATGAAATTGTTGCGGGAATGGGGTGTTTGTTTTGGTGTATTGTGCTACTCTGAGCAAACCAAGTACGGACATATGGGTATCAAAAAAAAGCTTAGATAGTCTAGTTTAATAATAAATAGGTTTTATTGACACAAACTACAAATTAATGTACAAAAATTCAGTAAGAACAAATATTTTACGGAAATTCAACACATATTTTTAGTTTTAACATTTTTTTATAGTTCTTTCGACTATGAAGTTGTAATGTAGTTTTAACACCTGTTGATTCTGTATGGTTTCAGCTACACACACGATTTTTTATTAAGGTATAAGTTCGGTAGTTTTCAAGTTATTACACTTTATGTTAGAAATGACCGGTGCGCGGTGCCGTGCCCGGGCGACTATAGTCGCCTTGACGTACGGCGTACCTGCAGGCGTTTGACGTTTACGTTAGAGCGGAAGTATTTATTTTGTTGTTGATCCAAATGTTGATATGGAGATGGGAGATAACTATGAATAATGACTAAACAAAGTAAACCTACTGCGACCACAATAATGGATTGGATAACTAACTGCGATAATTTAAACTTGAATATCTACGTAAAAGAAGGAAAGATATTTCTTTTTTTAGGGTTCCGTACCCAAAGACATGACAGTACGGTTCGCGCTGACTGCTGCGCTACGTGTCGCGGGTTCGATTCCCGCACGGAACAAATACTTGTATGACCTACAAGCAGTTGTTCCGGGTCTGGCTGTTTGTGTATGTGAGTTTGAATGTTTGTAAACGCACCCACAATATAGGAGAAATTCATAGTGTGGGGCAACGTTAAAAAATAAGGGTAAAACGGGACCCTAATACTAAGACTGCGCTGTCCATCCGTCCTTCCGTCTGTCTGTCCGTCTGTCACCAGGCTGTGTCTCATGAACCGTGACAGTTAGAAACTTGAAATTTTCACAGATGATGTATTTCTGTTGCCGCTAAACAACAAATACTAAAAAACAGAATAAAATAAATATTTAAGGGAGCTCCATACAAAAAACGTGTTCTTTTTTGCCGTTTTTATAGATAATGTTACGGAACCCTTCGTGTGCGAGTCCGACTCGAACTTGGCCGATTTAAAAAAAAATACGCTGAGTAATTTGGACCCGTTCAGGGTGTCAGTTACGGCAACAATCTTGGTCCAAACAGATTTCGATTTAATTTTAGGCGCCTAAATTAATAATAAATTATCAATAGTAAATACTTCATTATTATTTCCTACCACTAAGTTAACGCGACCAACTTCTGATCCTAATTACCTTAATTCTTCACACATTTCACATTAACATATTTATTACCAAATATTATGTCAAAAACTGCAATAAGACGTTATGTAGTATGATGCAATGAGATTTGGTATCTGCTTTGCATAATCAAACGATCACCGGCGCGCGCGTAGACCAGTGTGGCGCCCGTAACTTTGCACTTCATAAATATAGATCTCAATTAGTCTTGTCGTCTTTATTAGTTAAGATTATTGCAGATGAATAGAACTCAATTTAAATTCTTTTAAGGATTAAGTATATTGTATTTATTATATTGGCTGCAAACAGCCTCTGGGTACGTGCTAATCTGATTAGCCTGAATTGCATAAACATAAATAATTTGGATCGTTAGTAGTTCGTTTTTTAGATAGCTACCAACTTACCTAAATGGAACTTTATTACGTAAGGATGAAAGTAATGTTGGTTTTTACTTTGAGGATGACTGTGCACTCGACTACGCGTACTCATAAATCAAAGTTGTTACAACAATTTACATGCACTTTTACCCTCGCTAATGAGAAGATTCGAATTGAAACATTAATCTCGAGTCGGAAGTAAATGAGCGACTCGATTTGTTAGAGAATGGCAACAAATTATGTACTAGAAGTCTAATTACGTTTAAGTGCTAATCAGCTACGACACAGACATTATGCACGAGAGATTTCACACAGTGGAACTAAATTAGTTGGCAGAGCAGAAATTGCAAGATGTTTTCGTTGAGCAATAGACGATAAAATATTTCAGGTTAACGTGCATGATGCTGCAGCTTTAGAAGATTTGAAAGGCTGATTAGATAAAAAAGAAATAATTATTATTATGAATCCAATCCCAAAAATGAGCGTATCTAATAATGAACTTCATAGGGATGTGCCTTCATCATCACAATAATACGAAGCTTTTTGTTACGTGTCTAACTAACTGACGATGACCCTGAATTGTCCTAATTTTAAATCAGTTTCCACAATTTAAAATTGGTTTCCTTGAAAAACGCTAAAAGTATTCAGAATCCACCGGTCACTTAGCACTGTTGACGAGTTAGCAACAAAACCACAGCATTTCACAATAACAGTGCAATGTTTGGTTTAGTTATTTACCGGCCTTGGCACACTGCTATTTACTATTAATGTTGTGACACAGAATATCGTTTAGTTTAACGTATCACCTATCAAATTGCGCAATGCCATGGTTCACGGCTTGTAGTAATCTTTGCGAAGATAACGATTTGTTCACTCTCAAAAAAAAACGTGAGAATGTGAAATGAATTACGTAAAAAAACGTTTGTATTCTTTCCGCGATTAAGAAATTTGGTTAATAAAAATATTATTATGTTTTTGATTGCTTAAACTTGACCACGTAACTTGAGTTTTGATAAAATTATGACTTTGTGTTCATTCAATGGATAATTATCTGTTTTCACAATTCGTTTTAGCATCTGGGGAACATCCATCATAAAGAATATTGACAGAAACCTTCGCCATGAATTTCAGAAAATCAGTCACGAAATTTTCGTGATTGACTCCGCACTCTATTTCTCTGAGTCTAGTTCACAAAATATGTTCATCCTCGACAGCTTTTCCATCCAAATTATAATTAACTCGCATTGCGTCCTAACTATTGACTATGCCTTTGACTAACTTATTACTAGCTCAACAATTATCAAGTCACACTCACCTTCATTTCTCTCGATTTTCATATAAACACGCGAATATATGTTCTACAGTAACTTCACTATTACAGGACACACGAAACTGTTCACTGATCAGCACTCACAGGTAGTCGGCAGGCTCAGCAGGTTCAGTAGCCTTAGGAGCCTTGGTAGCCTCAGTAGCCTCAGTGGCCTTAGGCTTAGACTCAGTGGGTTGAGCACCCAGTGCAGATGAATGATCTTTTGTTATGAGTCGAAAGTAATACGCCTTGTTATGAGTATTGTGACAATTTTTCTCACGCACTGTCGATGCACTTTGAACTTGAATGTCGAACCTATAATTAGAAAAAGTGACAGAATAAGAAGAGGTATTATGTGTGGTGACATCAAATAGCTGTCAATTTTTAGATCGTCTTTTCTCTCCTGCTTGTGGTGAATTTTTGTCATTACTGTATTGAAAGTTTTTCATTCTTCATGTTTAGTGTGATTTTTATTGCGATCGATTGGATGTATATCGCCATAAATTTTAGAGCAAATCATTGGAATTCGTAATTAAAAAAAAAACGGAAAGCATTGAAAAAAAACATTTGGTCTTCTTGTAAGTATAGTATACAGTTTTTACAGACTATTAGTCAACCTGTCATTTATTAATTAGCTCAGCTTAATTTGCAGCTTCAAGCAATTAAGGTCCAAAAATTCAAAGGAATGTGGGTCAACATCGTAACGATGTCATAAAATTGAAGGAAATAAATTCCAGTTAGAGGCTTGCGTCAGAAGAATTAAACATAGCAGTTATATAATAGTAAATACAGCTAATTGCACCCAATCATTAGTATTATGCTGGAGAAGCTATTACCATTGTTTTGACGTAATAGGTTAGCAACGATTATATTTGACAGGTCACGCCAAAGCATCATTAGATCGCTCAAATTGAACCAAAAGAAAACAAAAGTATACTGGGAATTTAACGTAGCAATAACGAGACTGGTCTAAAAAAGATTAAACATGAACATTTTGAGATGAAAGGAGTCAAGGAAATAACAATGCCTTTGAACACTCTCACGAAACACGTTATTCAAATTACTTTCAGTGACGAGTATTGCCGTCTAACAAATTTTCAATGAAGCTAGGAAATAACTTTATAGCTTCAAAAGTACTTAGAATGCGCTTATATAACTTAGCGCTCCTAGCTTTTACTAACTTTAACACCAAGTTAACGAGAAATTCTACAGCCTTATCGCGATCACGATTTATTGTTAGATGTTATCACGATTACGACTTACGAGTCGATATTACGATAATGGGCTACAGACGTCTACGTGAAACTACAGGACTGATGAAATTACATGACCTATCACAACACACGCTAACTTCTTATGTGAATCCAAGGGTGAAAAAGGAGTATGACGTTATGCAATAATCGACAAGATTAACCAGTCGTATTACGCTACGTTAGATAAGGCTCTATTACACCACATTACAGGTACAATGAGTGGAAACGATATAATCGCTGAAGTCAGTCACGAAACGAACAGCTATTGAAATTCATGATGCTGAATTTTTCACAGTTAATTGATAGAAGAGATAGAGAAGGAGGTTTTAGTTAAAAAAATAGAACTGACGTAATTTGTGGGTAGTATTCCGGTTGGCTCGCGACAGCTGCGCGACGCGACTCCGCGTGGTGGACTGGCGTTGCGCGTGCGCTGGCCGGCGCGGGCGCCCCACGCGCTCCCCGGTCAGATAATTCGTAATGTGTGTTACGAGGTGGCTTATGTGGAGTTGTGGGTCGCGGGGTATGTTATGGTTTGTTTGATGAAATTGGACTATGTATGTGCTGTAATTATTATGTTGTATATTAAGAGCTGTGAAATTGATTGATGTGATCTTATTTGTATTATTTATATACCTTGTTGAAGTTATTAGTAGGTGTTTTACATATTGGATAAGGTCCGTTGCGATAACTAAGTTTATTTTTAAATTTCTTATCTACCTGTCACCAGTTTCACGCTCAAACATTTATTTTCGATTCACCTATTTTGTTTGCTGAAAAAGCAAATGCTCTATCAAAAGAAATCGTATTGAACCTCGCAAATCTGAAAATTTTACCCCGAATTCTATCTCCTTTCTAATAACATGGTAACGTTGGATTCTATCCTTACTGACAATCTACAGCTAGACTTATAATAAACTTTAATAGTAATAAATCATAATAAAATATGTAAAATTATGCTAGTAAGTCCGCCAAGGAACTCATCAACATCAGTTCGTCTGCCGCGTGATGAGTTTTTCCGCCTGCTTCTATAATTTTCTATTCAGCACTTAGTCTTAGAAGTACATCTTCAGTGATATTGTTTGTTCTTGAATGACGTGGGATTTATTCATTAGCGCTAACAATAATAGGTATTTTTTTGCGTTGTTACTTGTTGCTTATCATAGTTTGTAAGATTGTATCCGTTTAATGGATGCAGTTTTACTTTCTTTTGAATTTGTAGAGGACGTTGTGGAGTAATTGCTTTCTGGTCAGCCCTCGGGTTCCACTGGTTAAGAATATTTGCAGTGACATTGCTAATCATCGTCATTCTCCTGCCTTTATCCCAATTTATTTAAGGTCTGCGCAACATATCTTTGTCTTCTATACTTCTCTATTAGTCGCCATCTCGGTAATCACCTCCTTTCTAACCATATCATCATTTACACAGTCCATCAATCTCGTTTCTTTAGTCTTCCCCTACTCTTATAGCCATTCACATTCATACTCAAAACGTTCCTAACGACATTTTCTACATTATTCCGTATCACATGCCCATACCATGACAACCAATATCCACACAAATTTTCTGTTACCGGTGCCACATTCAGACTTCCTTCTATGTACTTATTTCTTATTCTATCCATTCGTGTAACATTACACATCCCTCTTAGCATTCTCATCTCAGCTACATGCAATTGCCTTTCATTCATCCCTTTCGTGGCCCAAGATTCTGATCTTTGGATCAGAATGCAAGAGAGCATGTCTAACCATTGTTTTATATATCTTCCCCTTAAGTTTAAGGGGAATGCGGGAGTTGCAGATTGTTCCCGTAGCCTGCCGCCATTTCATCCATCCAGATTTAATTCTGTGCTTAACCGTCCGATCTACTTCGCCATCGCTTTGCATGACCGAACCGAGATACTGAAAGTCGGAATAGACTGGGAGAAGCAAGCCATCCAGCGCTATGGCTCCAGTTCTTTGCTAATGTAGAAGTAAATAAATAAGCAGGAGCAATCTAATTCATGTTCAACAAATATCTCTTTGCAAAAGAAAAGTAAGACTTACATTTAGAAACGCAAATGACGGAACTAACACTATTCCCTCAACAATAGCTGAGGTTGTTGATCTTTACAAAACCAAAAACTCGGAAACACAAACAGAAAGACAAACAAGATCAAACAAACAGAAAAGTAGATCATGAACTTAAACTCTAGTCTAACGTTACGTTAGATGTGGTAACATGTGCTCATAAAGACAAAAGCGACGTGATGTGAGGTGTGTCAGTATACCGATGACACCGACGACACCGGTCAGGTATGCATGTGACGAAAATCGCACACGTAATCGTTGCAAAACGATGCGATCGACCTAATTCCAGCATCGATTGAGAAACACTGCACATCGATTCTTATTTTAATCGAGTTGTCATGCTTCCTGATACTTATTGTTACTTTGGCCAGAACCTTCGAAACCTTTTCCTAAAAAGATACCTATTTAAAAAAAAATACTTGAGTAGTTTTCTTCCTCAGAAATATGTCTACCAAATGGTGGGGGTGTCTCTAAATCTATTTCTCTTCTTCTACATTTTGTCAACCCTTGACATTTTCAAGCTATGATTCTATTGCCATGCTGATTAAGTTATAACTCTTATTCAAATAGTTTTCCAAGTTTATTGTTGTCAAAGTTAGTAGGTAATTACTTACCTATAAAGTAACTCCTAATGGATAAGATACAGTAATGCTTAGCCATTAATTCTTCCTCGTTTATTTATAAAGTTAAATCACCTTTCCACAAGGTAGTCAATCGTTACGAGCCGAGTAAGGTAGCAGACTCGATTTCATCCAGAAATCGAAAGTTGTGGGTAATCGGGCCGCTTACGACATCGACCCCCGGCGACGGACCAACGCGCTGTTCAAAAAACTTTTTTACAAAAAAACAACCGACTTCCAAAAAAAACACTAAAAGACCTGAAAAATAACTTTAATTTCGGAAGTCGGTGTCTTTGGTTTTGTATTTTCGTTTTTGGCCACCGACTTCCGAAATTAAAGTTATTTTTCAGGTCTTTTAGTGTTTTTTTTGGAAGTCGGTTGTTTTTTTGTAAAAAAGTTTTTATTTTTCACTTTTTAGATGCCGTACCTACCCCACACAAATTCGTATACCACTACTTGGTGTGTAAATAACAGTGACAGGAAATTATTAACACATCATCCATATAAACTAAGTGGAAAAAATATGCATTATTAAAGATAACTCAAAAACTACTGGTCAGACCATGATCAAACTTAAATGGGACCACATGTGAAGCACCACCTATCAAATAAAAAAAGAATCATCCAAATCGGTCCACCCAGAAAAAAGTTATGAGCTAACACACATAAAAAAAAAAAAAAAAAAAAAAAAAAAAAAAAACATACAGACGAATTGAGAACCTCCTCCTTTTTGTGAAGTCGGTTAAAAATAAACACACATGATAGAGCTTGGAAGGCGATTAGCAGAGTATCGATAAACCTTAATCGATATTCGATTTTGAAATATAAATTTAAGAATTGTTATTTGATTTATTGCATAATAGATAATTATGGAATAAATCGAATTATAATCGAATCGAATTAATCGATTTATTCCATAATAATCTGTTAAGGAATAAATCGAATAACAAGTAACATTTTTCAACTTACAAAAATTTTATTACTTCGCATGGTTTGCTATGCCTTCAGTTCAGTGGAAGGATATAATTTTTTATCAACATTGTAATGCAGTTCATGTAACAATCAGTCATTTAAGTATCGTGAAGACTTAAAAACTTTCCAGAAGATTATAAGCATCCGGAAAGGAAGCAAACACGACTTCATCCAGAAATCGAAAGTTGTGGGTAATACGGCCGTTTACGTCACCGAGGCAGGCCACGGACCCACAATGTGAGTGTGAAAAGCTTTCTCAGCCCGTGCTCTGAAACTGTCGAGTATTGTTCGTGTTATATTACGGCTAAACGACCAATTGTTGTATATTTTACGTAAATATTTAAGCTCTTACATAATATTCGCAACACATAACTTCAGGTGAATGAACTGCGAATGTTTGCGATGCGCGATGCCTTTAGCTTTTTAGGTTTGTTGCACTTCTTCTGGTACTCGATGACATCCGCCCCTTCGATTGTACACAAAATTCACCCCCACAATTGACAAATTCAGGGGGCCTAAAAATACATCGGGAGTAGCGACAGCTGTCAAATCGCGATGCTATTCCTTCTTAGGCTGGGCCTCAAACTAATCTTATGTCCGTAGGTGATACGGAGTAGTATTCGCCCGTAGCTTCGACCGAAACTACGGTTTTCGTGGTAAAGGCGTAGACCTCCAGGGACTTCAGGGATTCTCCAAATTTCCTTCTTTAGTACAACTCTACATTCTCTAAGGACCTCTGATATGTTTCTTTCTGCAGTGGTTTAATTGGTTGAAGTCGCTGAAGGACACTGAACGAGACACAATAAAAGTTTTATTGTTATTACGCGTATACTCGTTAAGTTTCCCTCAAAGTGTTAAGTTGTGCGTTGTTTCTGAGTCAATCAGTCGATCACGGAAACGTTCTTTGCCTCTTTTTGCTTGTTAAAACAACATTTCTAGAGGTACCATAAAAAATACTCACAGCCTGTTCACAGCGGACGTGATAAATAGGAAATAGGGCCACGAAACTCATACTTCATTCGATTGCGTCACGTAATACAAAACTTCTGTAATGCGATCCTTTGTAAGTGAGAGAGAAGTGCGATCGCGGAAATTATGCCCGGGGAATGCAAATAGCCTAGTTATTGCAGAGTGAACAATTAAATGAATATGTATAGATATTTTGAGGTTACTGATGCTGGTATGACAGGGTCTAGTTACGATTTGTTTAATAGCTTTGTTTTATTTTGTAATAGGTTTTTAATTTTTATGTAAGTGTTGGAGGTAATAAATGTTCTTCTCGGAATGTGTTGTTCATTCTCTTGAGTAGACTTGAACAATATGAAGTGGTGTGTAAATCCTGTGTAGGTACCTATTTTTGTGTTTGTAGCATTTTTCTCGAAAACAGGTGAATAGTTTCATTCAATGCAAGAGTAAATATTTGGGTTAGTCCCGCTATGGTATGGTCCCGGTATGGCACCCTCTTAAAATACCTATCAAAAAGTCCCGCTATGGTACCCATCTTTTAGATCTACGTTAGACAATAGAAGGTACAACTGAAAAGAAAAGTGTATCTATAAATAAATACTTTTAGGAGTGTATCAATAAAACGTCTGTTTGCGATATTAAATCAGTCTTTTATTAATTCAAAATATTTATAAAAAAATATCAAACAGTAAAACGAAATATTAATTGCAATGTAATTTTTAAAATAATCAACAATATTAATTACAAATAATCAACATGGAGAAAAAGGCGCAAATTGTAAACATAAACTACAAAAAATAATAGCTTGTTCCCAACGAGTCACACCTCAACGGGTAACAGTGTGACTCGTTGGGAATGTTTTGGATAATAATTCCCAACGAGTCACAGTTACTGTTACACTGTTACTCGTTGGGATGATCCCACCTTGATTTAGGGTATCAATACATCTATCGCCACGAAATATTTTCGTTCTCAGATAAACAAAAATTGTTCCCAGGTATTTGGTACAACTTGGGGCACCCCGACTCGGACAGGTTAGGTTAGAAGGGGACGGCGGGGTCTGAAAGACCCCGCCGTCCCCTTCGTGGTTATTTTTTTTTAAACCGCCCAGAAGTAGGAGTCCCGCGAAGCGGGACTCCGTCGGCTATTGTGGAACTGATTTTGCATTGTTTGGTGACTACATTTTGGTGACAGATCTACTATTTTGAGGACAAACCCTATTATTTAAGAAACACAAAACTAATTAAATTGGTGATAGCTTACTAGTTAAGAAAAGATATTTTTTATTAATACTATTTTTTTCTTAACGCATTGTATAACTTTTCTTTACAACAGTACCAAAAACTGAAGGGTACCATAGCGGGACTTTTTGATAGGTATTTTAAGAGGGTGCCATACCGGGACCATACCATAGCGGGACTAACCGAAATATTTCTATTAGTAAAGATATTGGTATTGATAATGACAGCGATAACTTATGAAGCGTAACTATTGGCTGTCAAGTTTTTATAAAGGATTACATATATGCATGCAACAACGAGTATGGAATTCAAGTAACTTGTACTCTTCAAGTAATACAGTTTACACTAGTTTTACTTGAACTTTACTTAACCTTTCAGTAATTAGAAGGTGACTAGTACTGGGTCTGAAAAGGCAGATTGGGCGGTAATCAACTCATGCGCAATGCAATTTAACTTAACATTTTGGTAGAGACCTTGATGATAAACACCTGGTTGCCAATTCTGTATGGTAACTAATTATTATTCCCCGCGTAATCTTACCACGTCAATATCGTGTCTTGTAGAAATGGTTTGGTTTATTGTATCATAGAGAAAACGTTATTAGCAGATGTCGTGGTTAGATAAGGAATTGGCGTGTTTTCGAAGTAAGGAATCGTTAAGTGGTCATAGTGAATTAGGGTCCTGTTGTGATACATGATAATGATAAACACCACGAATTTAAGAATTTCAAAATACCTATGTTGTCATTATAATTATGACGTTCATATTCTTCTGCAACATTTCTGATGGTAGATAGTAGTTTTCTTGAAATCTAATTAATTATGTACGTTATCTTTAGTAAAACCTTGGAAAGTAGGAACGAAACGAAGTAACTAAGTACATTTCAACATGTATGATGTAACCAATTATTTGTAACCACATTTTGATTTAAAAGAGTGTCCGTGAGTTTCTTGCCCGTTATTCTCCATAGGTACCTACTACGCTTGGGGATGGGCAACTAGCTTCATCTTTCTGACCGACCGATCCCATTTTTTTTTTCATTCTTCATTTTATTAGGGACTTTTATGACGGCAAGGCGTAAGACAGTCCCATCGTGCCCTAAATATACACACTGCTACAGATTACATTTGGGCCATGAACCTGAACAGACTCTTCGCATCATCGCCATTTGGACGAAGTCGCAGGCAACAGATAGTAAGACAATATTTCTTGCCCCTTCTTCTCCATAAGTACCTACAAGGCTTTGGAGTGGGCTCCTAGCTTCATCTTTCTGACCGGCCAATTCCTTGACAATTCAAAAGTGCCTGTAATTAGTTTTATAAAAGTATGAGGAACAGGTTGTAAAGTTCACTCATACTCTATTGGAAAGGAGGATCCTCCGACCAGACGGGTGTTGTGTCTGGTGGGCAACTACCCGACGTTTGATGTCGGGACGTTGTATATATGCTAGTTGCGCGGTAAACTCTGCTTGCGTGATGCTGGATTTTGCGTGACGTCAGTGTGACATGTAGCTCGCATGTGGCGATGTAGATACTGCTACAGTTTATTTGAATTAAATGCTTTGAGTTTGAGTTTATCTAATATCGAACTTCCTTCCTACAATGGTATTTTCACTAGCACACATACTCGGATACCATATTTGTGTACATAATGAGTAAGATTGCTGCAATCAGCTTTGTGCTTAAGTCGTCACGTTCCTGATTTCAGTCAGAATTTCTAGCAAATGTGAGTTCTAAGTGGCAAATTTTGTAATATGGCAATCGAAATCATTAAAAAAAAATGAACGAGTCAAACCGGTGTTCTTGTACCGATTACACACGAACGGATTATTCGAACAAAGTAGCGTGTGGAAAAGATATACGAGAAATTATGTGACAGATAATTACGTATTAAAAAAAAGTATAATAATTAGTAACGAAGATGAAGAAAACGAAGTATTATCCGCTTATAAGTCAAATTTCCCCAGCCTCACGGACAGTATAACAAGATTTGTAATAGATTCCAGTAATTCCAATAAAACGGAAATTAAATTCAACTGTACTGTATGACGTGGCTTCCTGGATCTATTTCTACTGTCGACTACATTAGGGCATTAGTCCATATATTATTTAGTCAACCCAAATTCTAATCCGCTAATAATTGAGGAATATAAACAAAATGAGATGTTTAGACTGAAAACCGAGTTCACAATACTGTTGTAAGCCTAGTAAGTAACTATATTTAATTCATCTCACGGAGTTAGTGATTCGTCTCTACGTGGTTATAGAGCTTCAACATCGGTTCCAGATATCATCCCAAAAGGTAGAGTTTTTCAATCAGAGTGTACGTAAGTGCCTGTCAACGTCAGTCCTCCGAGAGTGTGCGCCGGGTGTTATGCGGAACCCTGCGAATATGATGTGCGTGTTACATAAGGTGGCGTACGTGAGCGCGAGCGCATTGTTGGTCGCACTGCGGTGCAAAGCGCTGTGATGCGTCGGCGCAGTTGGAGAACAAGAACCGTTTAATTTAAAATTACCTTTTATAATACAATGGGTTCTAAAGTTGGCATATTTTTTTTGTACATTGAGATTTTGCAGCTGAGGTTCAAGAAGGTTTATGTACCAATCTCCAGCAGGTGTTTGATTTGAATAGAGAATCATTAATTTTTAAACGGTTAAAGACTAGACCAGCCATGCAAGTTTTAGCTGCCACTGTCATCAGCTAGAAAAAGTGGGGTGCTACCTTTTAGCATAAAATTCTATTCAACTACTCATTTACCGAAACTTTGAAGTTTGTTCTGACTGTTTGACTTTATTCACAGCTTTAAAATGGCTTATAGTTTCTTTCTCTCCAGTAATCGCTGCCTTATTGTAGAGGCTGATAAGAGATGCTTATAAACCTGTCAATCTCACGCCTGTCTTTCCCGAAGGGTAAGGCAGAGGTTCCCCTATAGTAGGTACACCCATATTTCGCTAGTTATGTTTAAGTCCCATGTAATAGGGGGCGAGCCTATTGCCGTCAACTAGTCACAAATTCAGACTCCGGGCTGATACTGAGAAATTCCGGATAGAAAAATCCAATAATATTTTATCGACCCGGGAATCGAAACCAGGTCCTTATGCTCAGCTGGAGCACTTGCGATCACTAGACCGCCGAGGCCCTGAACGAGAACCTGTCAATCTATTCTGTAAAAAGTGAACTTGAAGTAAGCTGTCATTCCACCTGGTGGGTTGACAATATTGACAATTGAAGCTCATTAATTGTGAGTTTTTTTATAGAATAGACCGGTTGGGCTTAAGGCTACTATGACATGCAGATTAAAGGCTTCCACAGAGAGGCGCGACGCGACAACGCGACACAAAGGCGCCGCCCGTCGCGCGACGAGCGAAGTCTTTGATCGCGTGCGATTCGCGTCGCGTGTCGCTCCTGTTTTTAGTAGCCTTATTTATTAACTTAATAAGTAGAAACAAATCAATGAGCATTACCAAACCTTACTCAATACTCAGTAATGTGTTCAATGGATAATAATGACCACATCCAGGAACGAACTGATTATTTTTATTTAATGGTTTCTAATTGCATATTCCTTATGAATTTAATTATGTTTAGCAATTAATGTTGCTGTTCTATTATCCTTAGCATAAACCAGTGATTTCTCCAATCATGAGATCAGCTGTCATCCTAGTATTCTGTTTTGTGCCTTTTTTTAAACCCACCTGTTTGTCTCCCAGAATTTATGTTCTCTGGACACCAGTGTCTTTCAAACTTGCATAAACCCTTGCTGCCCTTGCTTGTTGCTTGCTTGCTTGCTTGCTTTAGCCCACGGCTTCGCCCGGGTGGTGGTCGGAAATTATCCCACGGTAACGTACTACCGGGCTAAAAAGTATCCTGTGTCCCAACCCAAGTCATGGTCTACCCGTGGGGCAATTTCTATCCAAATCAGTTCAGCCGTTAAGGCGTGAAAAGGTAGACAGAGAGGATACAGTTTCTTCCGCATTTATAATATTAGTATGGATTCAAATAATATCTCTACGAAACTAATAAAGTTTTAGAGATCCTGACCTTTTGTTATGCGACAACACGTCTATAGATATAACATTATCTCTCGTCTTTGTCGTCATGTAAATCAGAAGTCTTTTGACCTCTTAGACCTCACCTAATCACCACCACACTCGGCACCTGTGGGGTCACAGATGAAAACTTCCGTGTTTAAATGCAACCATGTAGCTACAGATACGTTATTTTAATGAATCGCTTTTCTGCAACGTGAGATAGCTGCTGCATAAAATTATAAAATTAATCGTGTTTTGCCTGAAGAACAGAATTGGTACACATTTTACTTGTCTTTCGGCAGTTGGCCCAAACAAGCTTAGTGATGGAGAAATATGGAAGACCGTAGGTAGGTTGATTAGGGTCAGAAGTATCCCTAAAGAAAAAAAACAATTCCAAAATATGTCTAGGCTAGGTTAGTTTTTTCTTTGCTTTTAACATCGTAGCTATGCAAGCTAGGGCGTTGAAATCACAACCTTTTTGACCCAACGCCATTGCTAAGCAAGTTTTAGAAGGAAGGAAAGATAAATATTAGTTTTTCTTCCTATACAAATACTAAATAGCGTTATAAAGTCTTAGTGACGTCACTATTTACTTGGTGGTAAACCTATATGCAGCTCTTACATGATGCAGTTAAATACAAAGTGATATAACTCGAGGTGTCAGTTTACTCATCTGTTTTGTAAGTGGTTGAGTTGAGGTGTCTGCATAGATAACAAGATTAAAACTTAGTCATTGCCTTAACACACTTATTAGGTAATGCCAATATTTATTTTCCCGTAGCAGCGTTTGTGTTTGCATGGAGGCCATTCGTTAACATTCAATTATTCTATATATTGTATGAGAACATTGGCTAATCATCACTTAAAACCTGATTTATTAAAACAAAGGAGTGGTCAAAATGGGTCGAGTATTCCGATATTTTACAAACGAGTGTTTGTAGTTAGGAAGTTAGGAAGAACCGAGCAATGTTATCGCAGTGCAAATTTTCATAGTATGATAATCTTTTCAAACCTACTTTCTATGTAGCTTAATGACTTTATGGTAGAAGCTGGAATCTTTTCTGCCGAGAGCAAAAAAGACTGGATGTCTCTTTGCTACCGACAGTGGTTAATCACTTCTGCAAGTACGTACCAATTAAATGCATATCAGTGAAATGATTAAAATTCCCCAAGTCATAAAGCAGGTGGCGCTTATAGCTATAAATCAGAACAGCTAGTAATCACACCTGATCGAGTTGTTAGAATGTTGTGCAACGGCTCGTAGCTCGTAGGTTTAACCAGCCGGTTACTCGTACGCGTAACGCCACGTACGGCGACTGGTTCTGGCGTTACTATCATAATTATTATGTACAACTACAAATACTTACGTTTGGATAAGTAGCCGCTCCTTGTATCAATAGACTCAAGTCTGGCCGATCGTGTAGTTAGAGTGAATAACAAACAAAGTACTACTTTAAGTTGGTATTATCAGTTTTCGTGTGTCAAAAATGTCCGAATTGTCTGTTGAGGCTACAGAAATGTACAGATGGTCGCTTATAGTTCCTCACAATTATCCAAGATGGTACCATTTCCAGTGAGCCTGTATTGAGTTTATCTATTTAAAAATAAACAACAACTTGGGGTAGAAAAATTAGTTGGTTTTACCTTTCTAATACTGTTTTCCCACAACTGCAGTATGCAACATATAAAAACTTGGAAACCCTACCTGTGCAAAAATGGGCATGGTAAAGCACGAGAACTACTTAGTCTGGTGAAGTATCTTCACACGTTCTAGTACTCCTGTTTCTTGAGAAGTAAATACACAGTTAATAGTAAAATTATTAGGTACGTTTATGTAAATTAGATAATATCACTTAACTCTATCTGCGAAGCAATTTATGTAAATCTGCTGACACATAAAACTAGAAATCTAGATTAATTCAATACTTATTAGTATTACATTCTGAATGAGGTGTGTACAGGAACTTATCTAACGGCCGGGAAATGATAATAAATGTAGGTTTATTATTATTATTAGTTATTATTTAATGTAGGTAAATAAGTAAAAAGTGGGTGCTTTATTACGTTGATTGAAACACCACATTCATTGACCTGAAAATTTGGTTCACTTTTTTGTCATAATCTTGATCTTGTTTGCATTCCTTCTCTAAGCAAAACAATTTGCTTTCATTTTATTCTTTAGAGCTTTATGTACATTAATCATTTGTAAATAATCTTTTTGAAAGATTATTTATATCTTTGTTTGTGTTAAAACTTAGATGTTCCTTGCCAGGCTGCCAGTTAGCAGTTTCTAGTGCTTCTTCATTTTATCTTTCTTATTAGATCATTTTGAGTACTCAAAGCCAACAGTTTTATTTCAACGTTTTCTACCAAGAGGAAGCTCATTTTTATTTGGAACCACAGTTTTATTAAAATACAAGTGGTTTTCTCTGCTGCTTACCTTAATATCAAGAACAAGCAAGATGTTGCACCCCATCTAGTGGGTCTAAATTGAACTATGAGTGGTTTAGGTATTGTGCGTAGTACAGCTATTCCATAAGAGATGGCGCTTAACATAATGTTTTTGCTATTCGCCTACAGATGTCACTGTTAGTATGACGGTTTATACAGTAGCTTTTTATTTATTTAATGTGCTTATTAAGCGTGTATGGTCGTATGGATCCATCCTTTCATTTCATGAAATTTACCAAAACCTGTCGGATCCAATTTAGTTTACATTTGATCTAGTTTTGATTTTTTATTCCCTAAAGCAGCATTTTCCAAACTATGGGCGACCTGATTGGGTGGGCCTTGAAATTACGACGATATCAAGTGTAGAACTCATTGTTTTATCGGAATACACGTCACTGAAACATACTTTCGATCGCAAGCAGTTAACGAAATCTTTTTCTCTCAGTTGCTGACGACTATCCTTGCTTGTGATGAAGCTATGAAAGTCCTCCTCCCCTTCAGTACCTCACACCTATGTGAGGCGGGGATTTTAAGCTATCATTAATATTATAACTAAATACCGCAATAAATTGGATGTTTGAGACACATTGCGATCAAAAGTAACTAAAAGTGAAGTTGATGCTCAAGCTGTTATGACAGAAAATAGGAAGCAAATACTTCCTTCGCATTGAAATAGCACTCCTTGTATTTAGTAAGTACCTACTGACATTTTCGATTGTAACTGAATGGTTTTTGTTATTTGAACAGTTTTTCATTCATATATTTATGCTCCTTTTTTTCTCCATGATAGCCAAAAGGTGAGTCCGGAATTTGGAAGTTTTTCTTGGGTGGGTCGCGGTCCACTTAACTTTAGGAAACATTGCTAAAAAAAAATGAAGAACAGTATATTTTTCGTAATAATTATAACCTACCTACGTATGCGAGTTGTGCAAATAAAACCAGAAACAATTTTTTATTTTTTATTGTATAGCGTACCAGCGAATGGTATTTTTTTTATTAGAATACATTACGTCTAAAAGACTCGGAAAGTAAAATAATTACGTACACTACATACCTTAAAAATATATTTACAGTCCTAAAAACGACAATACGAGTTTCTTTCAATAAAATAGCATTTTATCTATCGAGTATTTACGATAACAATTTTGTTCGTGACTGAGTATTTTTCATTCAATATAATTTAACACTGTCATAATACAAGCCAGTCCTCTTTTATCATGTCTGATGCTTTTTCAGCGATCATGATGACAGGAGCGTTGGGGTTCCCACTTATGATGGTGGGCATAACACTCGCGTCGACAACTCTCAAATTAGCTACGCCATGGACACGTAACCTCGGGTCTACCACAGCATCTATGTCCTGCTTCGGACCCATTTTGCACGTGCCAGTAGGATGGTATATTGTAAATGTGAAGTGCTTCAAACTGCACTCCCAATATTCGTCACTAAACAGCACGTGATGCTGACAACCAGGCATGGCAATGTTGTGCGGCCTCGAGCCGTACCTCTGGAAAGCTGTCGTATTCGACAAAGCCATTGCTATCTTTATACCTTCCGTTAGAACTTTAATATCTTCCTTGTACGCGAAGTAATTCGGCTCTATAGACGGCGCAGCGAACGGGTTGCGACTCTTCAGTTTAATCCAACCGGAGCTTTTCGGTCTCAACAGTAATGGAAGTATAGTCCAGGTCTCAGCATCCTCTACTGGTTTGTAGACAGTATTGTACACTCTATCACGCAGGTTCAATATCTTTCTAATCTGTTCCCCCCCATCAGAATTAACTGAACTGGGCGCGAAGTGGAACTGTATGTCCGGCCAGTTGCCGGAAGGTGGCGCGTATTTTGTGTTAACGAAGGCTAGTCCTTCCACGCCTTGAGTCGTCATCGGTCCTTTTTCGTATAAAATATAGTTCATAGCAACGTTGAACGTCTGGAAACGGTCCTTCTTAAATGTAACTGGTTTGTTGACAACGAAAGTCAAACCACCAAGACCAACGTGATCCTGCAGATTATGGCCTACCTTTAGATTTGCTACCAAAGGAATACCATGTTCTCTTAGATGGTCCGCTGGCCCAATTCCACTTAACATCATTATTTTAGGTGTCGCTAATGCTCCGGCGGACATTATCACTTCTCTTTTTATTCTGATTTTGTGCTTTTGACCATTTCTATAGAACTCTACTCCATATGCCTGTTTTTTAACTGGATTGATAAGAATTCTAGTAACCTGGGCGCCTAGAGCTACGTGCAGGTTGTCCCTTTGTCTGACAGGTCTGAGGAAAGCCTTGGCCGTACTGCACCGACTGCCGCGCCGCATGGTCGCCTGGGTCAGCATGAAGCCTGTCTGTTTCGCTCCGTTTATGTCACGGTTTTCGTAACCAAGTTCCATGCCTCCTTTCAAGAACGTAACCGATAATGGCGTGCGCCACGGTGCTTCTTGGACCGTGAGGTATCCGCCGGCGGCGTGGTATGGCGTGTTCACTAAGTACGGGTTGCGATTGTCTTCAGATTTGAGGAAATATGGTAACACTTGATCATACGACCAGCCGGGGTTACCGAGCGCTTCCCAGAGGTCGTAGTCGTTGCGGTTGCCCCTGACGTACACCATCGCATTGAGCACGCTGCAGCCACCGAGTACCTTGCCTCTGGGCCAGTTGCAGCGGTCGCCGTTCATGGCGAGGCAGTAGGAGCGGTTGTTTGAAGGCGTGGTCTGGAACTGCCAGTCCATTTCGGAGAGCTGTGTGTAGCCCGCCAGCGCGGGGATGTCAGAGATCTCAGTTTCGTCTTGGCCGGCCTCCAGGAGCAGCACAGTCCAGTTGCCGATCTCGGAGAGCCGCGACGCGACCACAGCGCCGGCAGAACCGCCGCCGACTATCACGAAGTCGTAGATCGGTAACAGCTGAAACATTTAAAGTTTAACATTATGATATTGTAATTGTATAGGTATCATTTTCTTCTCGTTTCAATAATGTTTTTTTATCCTATAACTAGCTTCTGCCCGCGACTTTGTTCGCGTGAAATTTCTTGTTCCCCCGACCCACTCCGTCGCATCGCAACTTTCTTAATATTTTTGCCGTAAGAACCTTCTGCAAAGTATTAGAAAACTTTGAAATCGGTAAAGTGGTCCTCAAGTTATGGCGTGACCAAGGGAAATAGGGATTCCTTTTTTTTTTTTTTTTTTTGTAGTGTACTTACTTAATTTTTATTAAGGTATACCTTTGCCTAACCCTTTAGGGGAAAACAGGCGTGATATTATGTTGTTATAATGAAAATGCATAATTCAAATAACTTTACGTGCTACGAATTATGAGTATGATATTTAAAATACTTACAGTATTGACATCCGTAATATAAGACTCTGGGTCGAATTGTTGGTATCTGAAGTACGTGATCCCGAGTGCCAGGAGTGGTATCAGACCCAATACGGTGATGGGCGACGGTGCCAAGCTGGCCAGCGCTCCTGCCGCCTCCATGGCTGCCCTTACAACTCATTTACCGCTAAACTAATATTTACAACTTAGCCTACTAGTCTTAGCTCTCTTAAATCCAATGCTGGCTTTTCTTTCTTTGCTCCTCTTCTGAAAGAATTTTAGGTGTGTAATTCCTAATGCCAGGCTTTTTCGTGGGCGTCGTTTTCGCCGCCTTTTCTGTTTCGCTAAGATAGCTTTTGAGTCGCGCGCTCTTCAGTTCGTCTTTGTCGGCGTCGAAGAGTTGTAGCGTGTTGTATCGCTTCTCTTTGTGGAGTTTGATGGGTTTATAGAGTTCTTTGTTGACGTCTTTGTAGTGTTCGTTCTTGTACAAGGACGTGCAGTAGTAGTCGCTTTTGGAGGATCTGTCGGAGCGGTATTCGCAGGCGCTGGAGCCGCTCCTGTAGCCGCTGCTCTCTGTTGAAGAGTTGTCGCTCTTGAAGCTGTCAGCGCTCCTCCTCGCTTTGTGTCGCTTGTAGTCCTTATCGTAGTCGTTGGCTCGGTAGTCGACGGGCGAGCTCCGGTAGTGCACGGGCTCTTCGTAGTTGTCCTTGTACCGTCTCACTTGCGTGCCGCTAGCGTGCGCGTATGATTGTTCCTGGCCCATGATGTAATGCGCGCTCGCGCTCTCGTGTGGTTACTGTAACGATAATAATTTGTGTTTTAGTACAAAAATAATAAATGCTCGTTAACACATCAGGGTGGACAATATAGAATTCGATATTTGACGAAATATATAACTATAAAAATATTAATAACCGTCTTTGTTTTTTATTGCGGGTAATGATAATGATCAATGTTTCTGACGACTAATTTTAAAGTAAGTTTGAAGGTATAAAAAACTATCAAGATTCAAATATTACTAAGTCTGTAAATACTGACACCATAGCGCGAATTTCAAGTGATCAGTATCATCTATCGGCAAGCTACTAAAACTTAGCATGGCCTTGTCAGTACCGGTACTGATAAAAATAACAACTGATTTGTGATTAAGGTGACAATAGATTTAAATCATGAATGATTAGTTATTCAAAGTGTGTGCATAGTGTGTCAGTAGAACGGGCTCTCAACTTGGGAGTGGACCAGCCGAAATTAAACACGAGAGAAATTTTAACAGGTTTTTCAAACCACTTGCATTGGAGGTGACGTGTTTCTACAAACAACGAAATTAGGATAGATTTAGAACATGCTGAAAGTAAATTGATTCGTAGAAACAAAAGTCCAAATTGTTCACACTTTTACTCTCGACTTGTTATTACATGCATGAGTGAATTAATTATTGTATGTTACTTGTTTGGCACCAAGAGAACCGTAGAAAAAGTGGCTTGGTAACTCAGAATTAATACGTCTCAAAATTGAAGTATTTACTTATGTAACTGTTAAGAATAATCTCGTTGCAACTACAAAATTATTAACTTTCTTTGCAAAAAAAAAAAACTGTATTTGTGGTTTGTTCTGTGGTGTCAACTCGGAAGTTATCATGACTTTCACTCACATTTTAGCTGTAATTTGATATCTATCTCTGCGGCGGTTTTATTGTTTCCTTGTTTATTTGATTCACAGTCAATAATCTTATTAGAGGTTGCCAAATCATGGATTAGTTTCACACTCTCATGTGAATCAGTAAGTGCAAATTACATGTTTGTGATAACATCTTCTGGAACACTGTCAATTATATCTCTACCAAGATTTAGAAATCTATGATTTATTAACTCCTTATTCTCTATTAATTTAAAATACATTTTTTTATTATTATTAAGTCCATTACTCGACTTTTAAACTTTTTTGCGTAACCCTCACAGCATTTAAGTATTGGGCAACGGGTTTTATAACGTTATTCGATTGTCATAAGTATTCAATAAAAAAATCGAGTTCGTGTCGCCTTCTTTCAAACAGTCCAATGCATATACGTCTGTCAAGCTGTTCGTAACGAGGTTAATACGCTATTACTTGTAGAGTCAACAAAATGTATACAAAGTAGCTGTAAACAGAACATAAAACCACTAAAACCTTAAATCTTAAAGCTTTAATCAACCTTGAAGATTAGAAACTTAACGTACTAGTCACGTTGACATTCAAAGCGGGCATGAAATGCGATCACCATGGACAATCCGTCATGGACGCATTACCGACCAAACTGCCCCAGAACAACGGCGGTAACAACCGAGAAGAACTCATTAGTTCACGTTGTCGAACAACACACATTTGTTGTTTGAAAATAAAAATAAAGAAGACTAAACGATTTTAAACTTTATCCAAACGATATAAAAACTATGACTGGAGAATCTACCCACGGTCTTCTGAAAGGTCTGCTCAACAAAGTGCCATACAATTTTAATTCTTATGTCAACGATATAGAAGTGGTGACTGCAATCCTTTCAAGTGTTTTCTTTTCCACGCTAAGTGAGTTGGCCTGTTTTAAAGATGCAAATTGCGTATTTATTGTGGGCGATTGTTCGCTAAAGCCTCAAAACTAATATTTTTATTTACCAAAGTACCTGAGGCTTAAACTCAAGACAGTCTTAAAAAAAGGTGTTTTTGTAATAAATCAGAAATAATTTTCCGACCGATTATTCTGCAAAGGATGCACTTGATCCTCCCAGAGCTCTTAAGCTGCTGAAGTGATCAGTAAAAAGCAGCTTTATAAAAATTAAAATAAAATGGGAATCATGAATCAGATGCACTCTTGACGTTAAGATAATATAATTGGTCTCTGCTACAGAACTTGCAGATTCTTTTTATCTGCACGTACGATCCAACAATACCTTGTAGGATTCCGAACTTAACTACTTATTCCGACTTTTGCTGCTATGCGAAATAGGATAGTTTCATTAAAGTCTTGTGTGTCAACGTAGAATCCGTTAACTTCATAACAATATAATTTAATTGTTCACATTTGTGACATTGCATTCTAAATTTTTGGAGCACAACGGTAACGGTGTTTTATTACAATTAATGTTATGCTTTCTGTTAATAAGATTTTAGTATATTACTACATAGGTACCTAGTTATTTTGTTTTATAAGTATACCATAGTCCCCGTTAATTTATTTCGGAATACCGGTATCTTTTGAAGTGAGTATAAGTGGTTTTGGTGATAACTTGCGAATTGCTTTAAGTAGATAATAATTTTAACAAAATTCTTTCGATGCAAAGAAAACATTGTGGTTGGTTCCCAGCGTATTAAATATCATACAGTTATAGAGATTGAAGTTTACAGCTATTAGCATTTCATTTGTTACCATATTCGCAGTAAACGTTTAACAGGGTCACTGTTTGCGAAGCAGGTAGAATAGTTATGAATAGAAAGATATAATACTTAATAGGATATTAAATAATTCAAACATAATATCAAGGAAAATTAATAAGGCGCTATTCCTCTCTCAACTTATTTAAAAATTTGCTGTGCCCGACAGGGTCCATAATTGTTTCTATTATATTCTATTTACCACCTGTAAGTGTACATTATGGATTGCAATAAACGATTTGAGATTTGAGATTTGAGTTAAACCTGTCAATCTTAGAAAGATTTATGGGTTTATGACATTTATATCTCTCCACAATAGTATGGCCATATTGTATAATTCTCTGCTCACAATTACTGTTTAACTATTATTGTTTTTTACTTCCACCATTACCACAACACGTCTGTAAGTGAGTGCTCCGTTAGTTTAGCCTGTGCGTCCGCGTTTCTGTTTCCGCACCGCCGCGCCACCCTGATATTAATTTACGAGTAACTAACTGTCACAGCTTCTGCCTACCATCTATTCTATACAGGGTTAGTTTTCAAAGACCAGCCAAATTTAAGGATGTGGTACAGACCATCAAACTGAACAACTCTCTCCATGGGACCAATATCATCATCGCGAAAAATTTATAAACTGTCCCATAAAAAACTTCAATACCTACTTGACCTAAATGTATGGGACCGCTGATTTTTTTTTCGTGATTACGATTTTGATCCCAAGGAGAAAATTGTTCAGTTTGATGGTCTGTACCACATCCTTAAATTTGGCTGGTCTTTGAAAACTAACCCTGTATAATCAAGGCATTTTCGTAGTTTTTCAACTGATGTGGGTTTTATAGAGAAGAAGATTTTTTTGGCCATTTAAGCGATCATTGTGGAGTAAAGATCGACTATTTCTTATTTGAAACGTATATCCTTCGATCACTGTGGCGTAAAGATCGACTATTTCTTATTTCAAACGTATATACTTCGTTCTGAGACATTCTAAGAGTGGAACACTATTCTGGACGCAATTTTTATGGAAATTCGTGATAAGTTTTGCTATTATGGCTGGAAAACCATGGCCAAAGTAGCTATATTAAATGTGACCACAAGGTCAGTTGCGATTCCTTTCGCGATACCTTTAAAATACTACCAGACTTTCTAGGCCATTTTAGTGCTGTCATGACATTTTCATGGAATTTAGCCAATCCCTTTAACTTAGCATATTATGTGTTAACCAATGGGTCCCTTAAAAATGGTTAAGCGTTGTCGTTGGCAACATAATTGAGAAACGGTTGAGAGTGCTCACTGGGCTGACCTAAGTACATTCTACGCACTAGGCTAACAAGTATTTTGCAATAAAATGTTGCACCAAGTATTAAGTCGACAGGTGCAAGCTCACTTGTATAATCTTTAGATTTGCTTACTTGATCAAATAGATGACTTGGAAGTATTAAACACTCTCTCACTCACCCACTCATCACTCACTCTCTTCATTGTATTAAATGCTTAATTGCAAATACTCGTACATTTACAAATCCAAAAACTAAAGTAAATGTAAAATTTTAAGGAATGCGATTAGTTTGGTTACTTAGGTTCTATAAATTACAAAAAATTCAATTGTTATCTGATCTATTAACATATATTGTCGAGATTTCAAAACACATAAATTTGAGAATGACCTTAGAATGTTGCTTATGATCCTTGAACGTGTGAACGAGAGAAAGGAAAAGTTTTGGAAGACGCAACTTTGATTGGATTGCTCAAGTCAGACAAACACATTTCAAACCAGTCTAAACCTATACTTATTTTATCACAGTTAGATTTATATAATACGTCGACAAAACATGGATATCAAGAAGGACTTTTAAAATGAAAGACCTTGAAAGAATCTTGAAACTATAATCGCCACTAGGGCATTCTACTGTTTTATTTTGTTCAGCTGTTCGCACTTGCCGTTATTTTTATTCTCAAGTACATGGCGAGATTCGGGTTTAACGTAAAATTGCCATCTGACCTCCTTTAAACGAAATCAGGTTTTTGCTTTAGTAGACTCCAAACCAATCATTTTATTCCATTACTTCATATGGCCGGGCCCTTTTATTAACCTTCATTTTCGAAGCTACTGGTTATTATATTTATTTATTTATAAAGCCTTATAAACGGTGAAGGAAAACATCGTGAGGAAACCGGCATGTCCTAGAACCAAAAATTCGAAGACATGTGACATCTACCAACCCGCACTGGGCCCGCGTGGTGGATTACAGCCCATTCCCTCTCGAAGAGAGGAGGCCTGAGTCCCAGCTGTGGGAACATTATAGGCTGATTATGTTATGTATGTAAGCCTTATAACCGTATTCTTACTCTAGGATTTTACAGGTGTATTGAAATCATTCAAATTCCTTTCTTTCGTAGAAATAAATCTTACCTAAATCCTGTTCTTTTCATTCCAATGTATCCTTAACCAGGTTAAACATACAGGGTTTTAACAGGGTTAATTAGCTATGTAAATGTTTGTCACGAAGACATCAAAGTTTTTTGCCACCTGCGTCGTCGTGGTCCATAACGTGAAGAGTTTACACGATGAGGTGATAAGCAAACACAAACCAATAAATGTAACCCATTGTGTAAAGCATGTGATCTGAATTCTTAGATAGGAAACACAAAATACCATTTGTGATTGTCTGTGTATCCCCAGTAGTATCACATCTAGATTTTTCTGTTTTTAGTATAAAATGAAATTTAATGTGGTTTCTTTGACCGTGTTTTCTGACCTCTACCCGTTTTGTCCACTGGTTTAAAATGTTCGAGTATTTGATATCTATCTCCATATTCATGTGGACTATCAGTTTTTTTTTTCGAATAACAAAACTGGTCAACTATTGGACTGATTTTTATTTCATTTTGAAACACAGCAAGATAGCGAGTAACTGTGTCGATATACCGTATTTTGTATTTATTCTTTGTTTCCATGGCTCAACCTGAATAATGGATTATATTTCTTTATTCATGGGCATTTGTGGCCTCGAATTATGCAGATTTTTAACGGTTTTGGACGCGAGTCGCCTTGTAGCTCTTATATAAGATGAATTTTGCGGCTCTAAAGTAGGTTGTCCTACTTCAGAGCCGCACTTTGGGCTAGGTTTTGTGTGAAGTACCTCCAGAGCTATTCAAGATGAACTCTTCAAAGTTTCAAAAACATTAAAAGCTATTCGCGGTTTTTGAAGCTTCCTCGTAAAGTAATATTTTGTTTAGTATTATTTCAAATATTATAATGACATACTGGGTTCGTCTTGTTCTGTCTTCGCATCGTTGTTGTGCTTCCATAACTGTTATTGTATAACTTTCTTTCAAATATGGATGACAATAATTTTATACGTAACCCGCTGCTTCAACTTGACACGCAACAGCCCCATTATATTATTTGGTTCAGTAAACGTTCGCCACCTCAACCGTATTCAGATTTATAAATGCGTTCATTAATTCACTGGCGGTTTCATTGCAAACTTTGTTTGGAATGTCCATTCCACCAAGTGGGACACTGGCTTCATTTCCAACAGCCTACGTGCAGATTGGTTCGTCTCCATTATGTATTTCATGCCTACCACAAAAATAATCTTTATTACAATCACGTATAGTTCATAATGGTGTGAGGTTGACATACAAATGGATCCACCCCTTTGTGATTCTATTCTGAAGGCATTCTTTGACGCAAGAGATTGATATGTATGTGTCCATCCACGTTAGAGAAAGCTACGAGATTGTTTGGTGCGTTTTGTTGGTTCAGCAGTTAGCTGACCACCGCGTGCGTATTGTGGCGTAACTCAGAATTATGGACGACACTCTCAATTTCTATTGACACGTGCACTTTGGGATCAAGTGTGAGACGTGTCGTAGACACAGTTGCACAAGAATCAGGTGGTATGGCCAGATAATAATGTAAAGCTGTGGTTATACAATTGTGTACTTTAGCACTGATTCATATTTAGCTCCTGAAGGTCAAAACGTTCTTAAATTCTAATATTATGCAGATTAGGTAAAATATTATTTCAAAGTTCATATTCTAATGCCACAATAGTAGAAATCTCTTTCAAGTCTTTAGTGAAATAGTGACCAAGTGTTGAAATATCGGGCTCACAAATTACGCCAGTCAGTAGCAGTAGATGAGTGTACTCAATGAGTTTAAATGATTAGTTTAGTAAGTAGAAATTTCGTAATAGGCTTTATCGGAAATATTCATTTACGTGATGCTAGTCATGCAAATTGTAAATCGTTTACATTGACCATGCATCCATAGATTATAAAAGGAAAGATGTAAGATCATGGCAAAAATGAACACACATAACATAACAACATAATATCACGGCTGTAATTCTCGAAGGCAAAAATAAACATGCTGACAATATAATAAGATGGTGCAGTACCGGTTCAGGACATAGATGTAGTCTGATAAGGTAAGGTGTGGACTTGCTTTCTAAGTAATGTATGACGGTGAGATGAATATCACTAATGTGCTGGGAGGAGAAAATGTCGTCAAACAACAATAAATTAAAGCAATCGCTGCAAAGAAATGTATACAATTAACTTTATTTTCACAATATACGTAACAACTATCATATAAACCAAATCGAGAATCTCTCACTGTGTTGGTCAATGTTAATAAGATTATCTCTATTAGAATAAATTGCAATGTGTAAAGAATCATTAAAAACTTTTGTAATAACTAGAAGTTTGGTTTAATATGATTACACGAAAGAAACAATTGTGAATGTTAACTTTTACGTAATGTATCGATGAAATGATGATATTTCGCTATTTAGCTGAACTTTGACCCACACAAACTTTATTATAATGAAAAGTATAGGTATTATGTATGAGATATACTCACTCGTTAATTAATAAAACTTCGAACAATAGAAGACCACCCGCGGAAAACACTATAGCTAAATGCTATATATAATTTACCATGTTGAGTAACTCAGTGCCTTCAAGTGTATACTGGTAAAAGAGGCGCTTCATTTTAAAATGCAATTATATACCATTTCATACACAATCATTTTTATTATGGACTTCACTAATAAACAACTCCCTTTTAAATATATCCTGCATCACGACTCTCCGTCTCCATAGGCGGATTGCCAAACGCGTTGTTTTTACTGTTAACAACTTCGACAAAGTTAACAAGCTCTACAGATATTTCGTAAAGTTTAGATTCAACAGCAATATTATATTTTACTACTACGTCGATGTTAGCATTTATAGCCGTGCAACAATCGTCTGCTATCTCAACCAGTTTCATCTCTACATACTTGTTAATGATGACGGTTTAGGCTTGCAATCTCAATTTCTCCGTGAGTTTGTCTTTTCTAAAAATTAAGGTACTCACGTATACCAACCGGTTTGAGTAAGCACTTGGCTTTTATAATCGTATCGAGTTCATCGTCCTGTTTCATTTTCCTTATCCATACTGTATTCTTGTAAAGATCAAGATCAATGGCACGCTTTACATTTCCTGTAGGCCTACCTTTTATTAATGGTACGACTCTTATCTTTATTAGTGTGTCCTTAAAAGGCTCAATTATCTATCATACGTTATCTTGGCTACTTATAACTTGATCAAGTCCACCCGTTCATTTACTCCCCAAACAAGCCATTCTACTGTAATTATTTACGATTCTGGTGATGCTGACCTTAGTGCTGATTCCAAAAAACAGTGTTTTCTTTATTCAGTAAACATCATCAACTCATTAAGTATTCGTAATTATCTGTTTAAAGCACGAAAGACAGAAGACAGAAGGACTCATGCCATCATCATTATTATTACGAAACTCGTAGTTTTTTTGCAATGGAAGCCATTATCTCGGTGGGTCAACATAACATCTGTGTCACTGGGTGCGTGTCCGAGCACACAATCTACCACTGCCCACTGCCTCGCGAACTTACGTCAATATTTGTCTTTGTGTAGCGTTCAATTGTTTGTTAATTAGAATTCTTTAAGGACAGTGGTACCGGCCAAATCGCGTGCGCACCTATGGTTATCGTCGTGATCATCGGAAGAAATTCTAATTGAAGTTTAATTGTTATAAACTTTAATTATTCCGTGGTTAACAACATTCATATTCTTCTAATCTATGTAAAAAATATTACATATTGAAGATGATTTATGTAATCGTCGTCCCATTGATTTGTATTAGGTAATTCTTTTTTACATAACTGCAAATCGCTTCGAAATGGTTTGTTGTTATTGATAATGTCATCTTATATCATAATATTCACTCTCAAGTACTTTTTTAGCTAATAAATATGTATTTTATGAAATATTTTCATATGACTAACAAATATTTTGTCACTATTCAAATACTACTCAAACGGTGAAAAAAACATCGTGAGGAAACCGGCATGTCCTAGAACCAAAAAATCGAAGACATGTGACATCTACCAACTCGCACTGGGCTCGCGTGGCGAATTACGTCCCACTCCCTCTCACCGAAAGGAGGCCTGTGTCCCAACAGTGGGAACATTATAGGCTAATACGAGTACGAAATACTACTCATCGTATGACTATTTTGTTTAAATGGGGATAACAGACAAAGATAATTGAACATTTAAAAGTCAAACTCGTTTCTTCCTTTTAACTATTAAAGCCATCCATCGAAATGCAACTCGTAAACTTACTCATCATAGCTTCTAAATCTTCAGAAGCTGCAAGTAAGAAAGGGATAGACATAGGTAACAAAAACAACACTAATGGTCTATCTATATTGATATAGGACACAAACAGGTGGAATCCAGTTTGACAAGTGGATCAGGAAATGACGTGACCAGTTGACCGGTGACCAAGAGAAGGGGAGGCGAAAACAACCTTACTTGAGATTGCACACCTTATTTGTTAATTGTACTATATGCAACATTATCTGACAGTATATGGCTACAGGTCAGGGCTAAGTGAAATATCAACGAGTAGCGACATAGGTAAACTTGCAAAATGGATTCAGCCGATTGAGAGTATTTTCAGACGTATCTTTATCGAATTACCTTCAAATTCAAATTATTTATTGCGAACTAAGTGTAGGTACAGAATTTTGAGGATGTTTACAATAGGTAGGTTCTTAGAACTTAGTTGCCTGTTAACGCATTGCAATTTACCTTACTCATCTTATTTCTTAAATCAGTGGCAAACAAAACCAAGACGATCACTTTGAGATTCGTTAAGAAATACTCGTAATAACACTTAGGGTTATTACGCCAGTTGCTAACCAAATTAAGGAAGAATAAGCAACTAGACATTCAATTATGAAGTCGTACCAGCTTTGCGTGCAATCCTAACTGTTGGCAACACTGCTATTATGTTGTTGCATTGTACATCATGATGTCAAGTGGTTTTGAATATTTCGTGATGAACACTTAAGTTTAATCTGTTACGCACATCATATGTATGGTGGCCGGCAAAAATAGAGCATTTTCTATTTCACCATTAGACCCATGACAGAGAACAAGGATAGAATAAGGCTAGGATATGGCATGATTAGATAGGATAGGATTAGGGCTATACGTTAAGTAACTTTTCCAGGTAGATTAGAAGCAAAATCCTCTTAGGTGCTAATAATATTTTAGAGGTACTGCGGTTGCTGATTATAGTTAAACTATCATGGCTGTTCACTGTAGGAGTAGTATAAATACATGCCCTTATTTAGCAGTGGAAAACTGTGATGTAATGAACCATCAAGATTATCTAAAAGAATCAGATAGTAGGTCATTCGACACAAAGTTGCAGCTTTCCAAGCACGAATTAATGCTAGACGCGGCCCGCACCTGCTTGGTAGAATAAATCGCTGTGTGGTGTAGCCAACGAATTTATTGACGTTACCCAATGGCTTTCAAAGATGAGTTTAAATTGCAGATACACGTTCCATTTGGTCATCATCTTTGAGTACTTAATCACGGTTATTCTTCCTGATTGCTTAAACAGACATTAAATTAAGGAGTGCTTCGAAAAACTTGTTGCTAAGTCGGTTCAATAGATCTTTGCGACAGAAAACAAATCATCTTCGTATAATTTTGCGCCCTCCTTAAATATTTAAGAATAAGGCGATATTGTACAGATGATAATTCTATTGTGATCTTAGCAATTTCTTTCCTACAAATACATTCAATTGTTAAATAGGTATATATTTTATCCTTTATAAGGTCAATTTATGACGCTAGAGTTTGGAGAAATTAAAACCGGTATGATCGTCCTCTCTAGAAAACTACTAAACATATTGGTACCTATAGTTATAGACATACGCGAAATTTAATAGGTTGTTATGAATGATATATTTTAATGTTACCTTGGATCCATTGTGATTTTCAAAATTGCAGCGTCCCAAATAGTAAAAACAAACAGTCCAACAACTCTGACGTAAAACGATGTCACTATTTAACTCAACTGATATTTCGCATTCCTCACTAAAAAATCACTTTCATCACACTAGTTGTCACTCCAATTGAAAATGTTGACAGTTTAAAACGTTATTTTTTAATTTAGAAGTATATCAAAAAGAACACTGCTATGGTTTTGTTCTCGAATTCAAAGAAACTTTATAAATTCCATTCGAAATGTCTCGGTTGATAGAAAGCCATGAGTGTTCCGGTGTGGACTTTCTTCGCGCGTGCGCTGACGTGCCGCGGCTCACGGCGAGTGAAGCGCAGTCGCCGCCACTAGTGTTGATACCGATTGGACGTTGCTTAATATATGTATTGAGTGATGTTTGGAAATGTTTATCCAAAGAGGCTTAATTCGTCGACCTTCGTGGCAGGTGATTATCTCCTTAGGCCCTTAAAAAGGACATATGACTACAATCATTACATATGGACTTTATCATTTCTCTTAAATCCCTTCAGTGTATCTTAGACCTTTCAAAGTTTAATTATAAATAATGTGAATACAAAGGATACTTAGTTTATTGGATTGTGTAGGTATACCTATTGCCATAAATACTGTCACGAAGAAATTTTTTTTTTTTTTTGTTGCGAATAATATTTATTACTTTTACAGTGTGTTAGTTTAATACATAAATATAAAACAATTTAAAATATATAAAGCTTATTCGAAGTGGTCTCCATTGGCTGCAATACAGTCCTTTAAACGTTGAGGCCAGTTATCAATAGAAGCACGCACTCTTTCCATGGGAAAATTCTTCACTGCCAATCGTATGGATTGTTTTAGGGACTCCAAATTATCATGGCATTAGAGCAAGCCATACTCTCTAAAACTGACCATAAATCATAATCCAGCGGATTAAGATCGGGACCAGACGACGGCCAGTCTTCAGCTCTGATGAAGTCCGAAACGTTCACTTCCAACCAAGACTGCGTGGACCGAGCTTTATGACCCGGTGCCGAGTCTTGTTGGAAGGACCATACTTGGTTATTGAACATGGTTTGTTAAGGGGCTTAAATACCTTCTCAAGAATGGTATTTTGGTACACTTGTGCCGATGTTTTGATACCTTTTTCACAAAAATATGGCTCAGTCACTCCTTCATAGCTAACACCCCACCAAACCATCACTGAAGTCGGATAATGCCCACGTTGCACTCTGTCGACTAATTGGGAAGCTTCCTTAAAGCTTTGAGCATAAATACGGTCATTTTGTTTGTTAAAATGTTGCTCAATTGTAAAGATTTTCTCATCCGTAAACAAAAAAAATCTGTGACCTTCCTTTGCGTACCGCTTCAGTAGTTGTTTCGATTTTACCACCCTATTCTTTTTTAAATTATCAGTTAAAAAATGACTAGTGCATCTCTTATAGGCTGCAAGTCCTAAGTCATCTTTTAAAATACGCGACATGGTTCTGGGTGCTATCTTCATCTCCCGAGATAAAATCTTTTGCTTTCGGACAGGATTTCTTCGAATTCTTTCCCTTACTGCTTTGACCACCTTTTTCGTACGAACACTACGTGGACGGCCAGATAATTTTCTGTCACAAATAGAGGAGGTCTCATTGTACCTATTAATAGCCCGGTACACAAACATTTGACTAATACCAAGCGTATGGAGAGTTTTAAAAATTACATTTGGCTCCATACCAACTTTGAGTAATGCAATCACAGCGATTCGGTTCTCTTTATCACCCCACTCCATTTTAATAACGCAAAATATTGTACAATGTATTGGCGCCAAAATTAGAAAACTCAATGAACAATCGTATATAAATGACAGATTCCAAATTCAAATGTAATCTTTCTTATTTTTAACTGTAACAGTATTTGTGGCCAGACTAAGTATATGTAAGAAATTGTTGAAAGGTGCCTCTTGGTGCTCAATACAATTTAACTAACCTTTATTGATAATGTACCTTTTTAATAATTGCGGCTAGGCTCAATATGGATAAATCGGATACCAAACATGAATTACATCCAATGAACACGATTTAATTTCTTAAAGCTCTTATGTCTTTCTCCTATGTAGTTCCTTTAGACAGACTGTCTGGTCGTTGCAAGCACGAGTGCTATCTGACCTGCGTAACCCTTCAAAGCAGGTTTCTCAGTGTATTGAAATAGATATACGCTGCGAGTGTCTCGATTTGAAATAGGTGTCAGCATAAATAATTATTTTCAAGAGAGTGTAAGATCATATCTAACTTGACAGAGATTAAATGTTAGAAGAGGTGAATATACCATATTCTAACATGAAGTTTAATATTCTTCCGTCGAAACTAGCTGTCGTATCATTCGTTTAGATAGAACTTTTCGGAATGATCTCGTATAGATATTAATTTAGTATGAAAACTGATCAACCCAAATCCATACTTAATGTTATAAATTCGAAAGTCACTCTGTCTGTATATTACCTTTTCACGCCTAAACCACTGAACGGATTTCGATAAAATCTGGCAAGGAGATAGATGGCATTCTGGAGAAGGACATAGGCTACTTTTTGTCTCGGTAGCACGTTCTCGTGGCATAATTTCCGACATCCACGCAGGCGAAGGCGCGGGTTGAAGCTAGTAAGAAATAGATGAAGAAATTCAACGTAACAAAACTGTTGGATGATCTCTAAGTCATCGTAAAGTTACAAGCATGTCTTAATAATGTTAACATTCGAATGTAATAGAAGAAATAAATAACATTCTAGACAGGTAAATGATGATTTAACAGACATTCATATTTACTACAAAAAATATTGACCACTGTTACATACTCATACTCATACTGGTCCTAGCAACAGTTTTATTACAAGGTAATTACTTATAATTTCAATAAATCAGAGCATAACATTAAAATCATACCATTGGTCATGCATTCCAACGTAAACGGCTAAATAGTGACTTCTTTAAACTGGACTTGAATCTGCTCAGGTGAAACAAAAAAGACAGACAAATTAAAACATAGTTTGGTATATAGAAATATTATCTATGGCTTAGTATGACAGCATCATGCAGTGCATCATTTCCGGTGCAAATGACTGACTGAATAAATGACTGTTAAATGATCATCAATAAGGCAGCCTAAGAAGACAAGACTTTTCCTAACTGGACTCGATGTGATGGTATATTGGAATTTTGCATATTCGTTTACACTCTGACCTCAAAATTTATTATCCTCGGTAACTTTGGAATTCTAACATAAATATCGGATAATCGGTTGTTCGATTATCGAAGTATATCGACTGCCCGTGAAGAGATATTCTTTATGACAAGCATATTAACCTTGTCACTGACATTGACCGTCGCTGCCTTATCATCTTCAACTTCTCTTGCATTCTCAGTTTGTTTATTTGCTCCATTGTTTACAACACCTTATTAGTGATCAACAATACCGATGAAGCGTGAGTGGTCGACCAGGTAAAAGCCTTTCTCGCCAGCCTCCGTGTCAGTGGCCGCCTCGATCCCTCTGCACGTTGGTGTGCGCAGGAGAAAGGCGTCGTTAGTGAAATTTTGCCGCAATGTGCGTTTTGGCGAAATGATTCGGTTTGACTGGTTTACGTGGGAATTTTTGGTGTTATTTTAATCTTGTTCTAAGCTGTGCCGGAAGTCGAAATGTTTATATTGGTTCGATCTTTTAGGGGAAGGGAAATTATTCGTTAGTATGTAGTTCTGTGCTGATGGTTATGTTTCGGAAACGAACTCGTCGATTTCGTAGATAAGTTCAATTAATGACTCGCAAATTGCATATAACTAATTATGGTACGAGTAATGGTAAGGCTGAAACAACGAGGAATAAATTGACCAAAGTAACTAATTCGTTGAAAACAATTAGGAAAGTGTTTAGCTTAATGAACTTAATATTTAGACCTGTTCGGCTTATTATTGTGAAGCGCAATTACTGTATTTCGCCCTTAATCACTATGAATTCACTAGAAGAATTTGCTGCAATGAAATAATAACAATTTCCGGCGATACCTACTTAGTTCTCATGTATTTTCTAGTTGTAGGTCAGGTTCAAGAATTTTACTGTATTAAATAACGGCTGATTGTAATTGGAAAGCAAGAGTATCCTTGGGGCCTACCGTTAACTTGACTATTACTGTCCCGTTATACAACGAGCTGTTCCTCCGCGCCTCACCAAACCGGAAGGTTTGTGGCGAACTTGAGATTAAACGTCACACAGAACAGAATTGCAATATCTGAATAAATGATTAGGTCGTTTTTAGGTCTTTGGCTATGATGGTGGTGTTAGTGGACAAGGGTAACATACTGCATACGTACACCATAATAAGTACTTTTACGAAAAAAAAAAAATTTTTTCCAAATAGGAACATGTTTTCTTTGCCAAGTCTTTTAAATTAATGTTATGTTTTTGATATGTATAAAAAAATCTTTTCGTTTCTTTATATACATTTAAATTAATAATGTCGACGTGCAGAATCACTAGTGCCATCTCTTGGGAAGTAGCCAAACTAACAAATATGAGTTTGTACAGCTACTCACCGATAGATAGCTCTAATAAGTTCTTCAAAGTTTGCCTAGATGGCGCTGCTTATAACGGATTTGGTTGCTGCCACTGATACCACATTAACTGTACAGGGTGTTTCGAACGTAGTGGTCCAAAGGCAAATGGGGTAAAGGGGAGGTACCTCATATCATTAAAAAAAAAAAAGTTGGGATATTCGCAACAGTTTAGAAAATTTCGCGAATTTAATAATTTTCAAGTTACACTTTCACTTGGATTTATGGACCATGGGAACAAAATTTTCGACGAAGCAAGTTATCTGGCTGGAAGATAGCGTAGGCACAAGATCATGTAGTCATTTACGTTCAGTTTGGCTCGGCAACTCACCAGTATTTTTTTATTGGTCGTTACTAGCTTTTTATTAACTTTAGCAAAACATTCTGAGCGCTGATATAAAAAAATATTGTTGAGAATATCCCAACTTTTAATTTTTTTAATTATAGGTGGCCACCTCGGCTTTACCCCATTTGCCTTTGGACCACTTCGTTTGAGACACCCTGTATAGTTAATTATACCTTTTTAAGAATTCTTGGCTTTGCAAACATTCGTTCTAATATTCCGACTAACATCAAGCTAGGTACTGATTTTCTATGTTTCCTGTGGTTCACAGGGCAGTTATCTGGCGAAGGCTGTAATGGAATGCAATGGAGATAATCTGACGAGTTTGATAGTAGATAAACCAAAATATGCATAGGTTTGAACCACATTTTTTCGTTCCTTACGGATTATGCTCACCGACAAATAAGTACCTACACACGGCTACATAAAAAGCTGTACATTTCCAGTAAAAGCTGATCTCGCATTGTATAGGATTTCCATACAATAAGAGGTTAGCTTATACTGGAAATGTATAGCTCGATATGTAGCCACATGTACAAATAAGTTAAATACCTATCTTTTCAGACTCTTACAGTGATGCAAAACCTGAACATATCATTTTACAAACAACATAATATTAAGCCAAAGTGTCTACTTATGTCAATAATTTTAATAATAATCAACTAGGCTTACGACTTGCGCGGCATTTTAGTGTTTTTATGCAATACTTGACCGATTTCTACGTTTCCTTGTTTGTACGAGCGTTGCATGTACGGCATCAGCTACATTGTGTGTTTTACGCAAATAAAATATGAAAGGTGAGTGATATTAGCATTTATTTGAACTACTCGTATGTAAATCTTGCACGGAGTGTCAATTTGAAGAGAACGAGTTATGTTCGGAATTAGTAATAGGCTGGTTTTTCAATCGTGTTTGAAATTTGTTATAATGGTTCGTGAAAGGAAAGCCGTAGGTACCTATATTAATTAGGCCTAGTGTCATTTATATTTAGAAATATTCTGTGATTGAAAAATTCAAAAATGCTAGTTATTGTTAACACTGGGGTCGAATTGGAATTTAACACACCTACTCATAATTTTAAGATTAATAATTGCTCGTATCCAAGTTGCAAGATTGGAAGTCTGTTTTCAAACTAAACTTAGGATCAAAATGGACTAAATACGATTCCACTTTGCTGCCAAAATTTGATGGAATGACCATGAGGTCATTTTTTATGGTCTGCGTAATATCTTTGTAGCCAAAAATGAAAATGACGTAAAAATTGGTATTTAGACGATATAAAAGGCCAGCCCCATTTTTTTTTTTTAAATAATTCTGGGTAGGTATACACTAGTCAACGATTTTTTTATTATTGAATGTAGGTAATATTAAAAAGTACGTAGTAAAAAACGGATTAATTGTGCCGGTAGTGTACGGTCGTCTATCGCATTCGTACCTACTACTATAAGCCTGCATCATCCCACTGCTGGGCAAAGGCCTCTCCCCATGACTTCCAGCTCCTTCGATCCAGGGCTAAACTGGACCACTGGTCGTTTGTTCTAGCTCGTTCCGCTATCTTCTACGGGATCTGCCGCGACGCCTTCTGGCTGTGTCTGGGCTCCACGTAGTGGTCATTTAGACCCACAGCTCATTGGGCATACGGCAGACGTATTCGTACCTAATCAAGATTAAAGAAAACAGAATAAATTCTTGAAAACGCTAAAGTCATGCTACCTTGAGACCCGTTTTACGTGTAGGTACACCTGGACAACTACAAGGCTTGTAGTCATCAACGTAGTCGTAAAGCAGTGGGCTACTGTCTACCCTCTAAGACTTACCAACAGCTACCTGATCTGAAACAAGTGATTATGTTTGGATTTAACATGCATCACACATAACTTTCAGTATACAATGAATGAACGAATTTTAACAGCTCAACACTGCAGTAGCGGATGACCGAACGAATACACAAGTGCGTAATCGAGAAATCGGTAAGAGAAAGATCGATACTCTTGTTAAAGTCAAGTCGATTAAGCCCACGTGCCCACGTTCGTACTAAACTCGCGGCGGATTAAAAACGTGTAGCCCGATTTTTTCCCTTCAACAGATTTTTCGAATGCGAACGAGCGTTAAAAAATCACTTCGAACAGAATCTTCGTGTAGTGCGGACGTACAATGTGGTCCGCAAAATTATTAGCGGCAGCCATTTGTGAGACCAGGAGACTACCAAAAAACCAAAAAAAAACAAAAAAATTGCATGTATCCTTGAATAATGAACTATATTTAAAAGGCCAATTTTCGACGCCGTACAAAGAGTTAAGGAAATATTCTAATAAATATAATAATTATCCATTAAATCGCATATATATTATATTGTACTTCTCAAATTAAACCCGTTTAATGTTTACTTACTTTCTTTGTAATAAAGTACACCCATATACCTACCTATGCCCAGAACTATTCTAGGATTCCATATTATATATTAAAAACATCGGAGGTGTTCTAAAATAACACAACGGGCAAAAAATATCCGATATCAAGTAAATAAAACTAAGACTTTATAACTTAAACTAAAAACTCAGGCTTCTTGGAAGGAATTAGTCATCAGTTAGTATAGATTAAGGTAGGATAGGCGCATTTATCGCATTGGGGTTATCCTGTAATGGTAGAAGTAATTAGACAAATAAATCAATAAACCTTTTCGAAAATTAGTAAAAGAAAGTGAGTGCTTACTACGTACCAACGCTATCGTCTAACGTCGAATGACGTCCGATAACTATCTTCAAAGTACTTTCTTTAAAGACTGATTATTCCGTAAATAAAACATTGGCATAATTCCAATATTTTATTTACTTACGCGTTCTTCGGCTCGGCATCGCTGTACGCCATGGGCTTAAGCATGCGGCACGTCTGCAATCTACGAGCCAGCGCCCGTACCACAGAGTACTTTATACTATACTGAAACGTACTGACCAACGCGCGCGCGATGGAACATAAGTACAGTAGGCCTAGCCAAGTTACAAACGTTGCGTATCGCATCTCATTCTACAACCGTTAACGCTTTGGCGTAAGCAATTTTAGAAAACGATAACGTGGTAGCCAAGTTGACGCGCTTAATTTATTAATTGAACGAATTGCCCTTTTTTGTAAAACAAAAATAGTCTGAATATCGGCGGCATTTCCCCTCAACAGAATACCGTACGACAACATATTTAAAATATGCATTTTAAATGCTAAATGGTAAATAAAGTCCAAAATAATGGTAAATAAACAAAACACTTCTCGGTTTCAACAAAGCTGTATCATATAGACGCCATTTAATTATCGTTAACTCTTGGGTCTCGGCGATCGCTTAGCTATCGTTAAAAAAATTCGATATCGTTTCGTTAGCGCTTGTCAAAACTGTAACTTGGCTACCATATGTATGGGATGTAGCGATCAACGTTGTAGAAACGATCACATTTCATTCTAACATTTTGAACGATCTGATAAGTTGTAAACTTGGCTACGAATTTTCTATTCGTTTGTTCTGACCACGTGACTTAACGTTGACATGATGTCATTCCTATACATTTGATTAGTTTTCTATTAGCGTTGTCGATTGTAGATTGTCAACTTGGCAAAGCCTGCTGAACTTTGTATGTCGTATTCATTCAACGCTCAACGCCGAGCATTCAAAATCCAAAAGTGCGCGATAAAAAATCGCGGCGGGGAAAAATCGCGGCCGTGTGAACAGATGTTCCGCTTTCTATTTGTTCCATTCCTAGCGCGGCACGCGTTTTTATTCCGCCGCGTTTCTTACGTCCGTGCGAACGTGGGCTTATTGTTACGTAAACGGGTATAGCGGTGGCGCCTCGATCGGACTTTATTGCAATTGTACGATACGTCACTACGTCTACTTAAAAAAAAAAAAACTGGCACAGACAATATAATGCCTTGCTCTTTCCGAGTTATATACAGGGTTAGTTTTCAAAGACCAGCCAAATTTAAGGATGTGGTACAGACCATCAAACTGAACAATTTTCTCCTTGGGATCAAAATCGTAATCACGAAAAAAAAATCAGCGGTCCCATACATTTAGGTCAAGTAGGTATTGAAGTTTTTTATGGGACAGTTTATAAATTTTTCGCGATGATGATATTGGTCCCATGGAGAGAGTTGTTCAGTTTGATGGTCTGTACCACATCCTTAAATTTGGCTGGTCTTTGAAAACTAACCCTGTATAAACATTATTTTGTCTAAATAATGTCAACCCAGTCAAATTCTAGGTTACCAAGAACCAGTTAACTGAATATTAAATACTGAATGACTCAAAGTCTTTATTAGTTTAATTGATTCCGAATATTTGTAATAAGCGATAAATTTTTAGCTCTCGAATTTGATTATGTCTCGGTTCGCGCCAACTCGTTTTAGCTTTTCTAAAGTTGTTGGTTTTAATCCTATTAGCACTATGTTATTTTAAAATTTATCGTTTTTTTTTAAAAGGTTCATCGACCCATGAATTTTTGTTTTCTTGTAGCAAAATATTCAATTGTGCTCAAAAGCCTGTTTATCAAAATGACAGTCGCAAATTGAATATAGAATATAAATTAACCTTAGTGTTTAAATTAATATTAATTCAGAAAAAATGCTAAGCATTCACTGTAATCATCAATCACACACGTCTTTGAGATAGATGAAAAGAGAGATAAAGATGTTCCTTACGATTTCCAAAGTATTGGTCCTTATTCCCCGCAACCTTGACATACGTGCCTGGGTCCCAGGACTGTATTGTTCATAGAATGTGCTAGAGTAAGACCACAATGTCGGGTGGTTAGAAACTTTCGTGCTCTTAATTGGATCTCGTTACCTACGATCTGTCTGGAGATAAGTTTTATGTCGTTAACTGCCACTGGAATTATAATTATTTACTTGCTCACTGTTATTCAACTCTAATATGCTATTCGACATGGCTGCTTTAAAATGTGTGCTCTTTCAGGTATATTCGTTCTACATATTTGAGATCTCATCAATCTATGATTTCTACAAGTTGAAATATAGGTCAAGAACGGGCTAATATTAAAAAAAAACCGGCCAAGTGTGTGTCGGACCACGCACAATGAAGGGTTCCGTAGTAGGGATGAATTTATCCCAAGAACAAATTTAACATTGTAGTTGAAAAACATGTTCTCCCATACGTTCCAACTGCAAATGTAAGTTTGTTGACTATTACTCGTTAACTTGTAAAGCCTACTTAGCTGTGATAGTTTTCCTTTTAATTTCGTTATATATACTACTACCGTGAATTTTTTCACATATCCAAAAACAAGTTAGAATTGGCGTCAAATGTCATGATTTCATGAAATAGTCATTCAATACAGTAATATGAACTTAGACAGATGTATTGCTGATTCTAATGATTATAATTCTGTAAAGCCATATTTGTTACGGTCGCGAATCATATTTTCATGAAAATACAACCTGACATGTGACCTGCAAATTGCAAAAAACGTAATAAATTTTGAATTTTGCGGGGTACCCTGAAGGTTCCGCCTTAAGGGGACTACATGACTTAAACGCAAATTTATAATGCCTAAAAATATATGATCCACTGCAGTTACCAAAATCAGAAAAATATATGATATTCTGCAGGATATATGCTAGTTAGATAGTGTGTTGAAAACATAATACAATTATCTTGATATGATAGAAAAAAATCAAGAAGACACATCTAAAAAAATTTTTTTACGATTAAAAACCATACTAATATACATGAAAACATTCAGTTTTTTTGTCAGATTATTCTACAAGCTACATACTAACGTAATAGTGTTTTAATTTTTTAGTCCATTGAATAGATTTTTTGTAAATCCATAATTACTTCATATTTTGCAATAAATTACCAGGGTTGTGTCATGGCGCGTCTCTTTCTTTTCTATGCAATCCGACAGTGACCGCGCTTTAGCTCTTGTGAGCCCCCTAAGGGTTCCTTGTTGACTACAAACAATAAAAAGAAGCCATTTCGCAGGGGTTTATTAATTGTAACAACCGCGATACTATGTTTCTACCTATACAAGTGTCATGAAAGAATATTATGAGCGTATGAGTTTTAACATTTTCAGCATAACTAACCAACTAACTAATTAACCATTACACTAACAACTTACCACAACTTAACCAACCAACTAACACTAACGAACCACTAACACAACTATGTTATAACTTTCCATTTCTGGGCGAAAGCATTCCCTAAGTTCTGTCACAATTTTTAAGATTACAATTTTTCGGCGCCATACAAGATGGACTGGTTCTGGTCAACAAGTGGGGCCTAAGTCTACTAATTTACAAACGTTGCAATTGTCTCGTGATTGTTAGTTTTTGACAGATTTTGTATGGCAAATCTATCAAAAACTCACAATGCGGAGACCATTGCGACGTTTGTAAATTAGTAAACTTGGCCCCCTGGTGGTTACATCGTCAAAACTACACAGTTTAAACTGCTATTTATGCAATTTTAGTTCCCCATTACGAAACTGCAGCTTTAAATAAATTTAAATAATATAATTAGTAAGTTATTATTAAATAAATCTAATTAGGTATCTTATTAATTTTGACATGATTTCCAAATCTTGTAATAAGGAAGGCTGACATTAATAAGAAATTGTTTAACATTGTGTTTATTCATAATAATGTTATGTGTTATGTTATCTTTGTATTGAGGTTCTACATATATTTTGTAAGCAAGAACGCGCATTTTAAAGTAGCTACACAATTTACACACACTTTGAAAATATGCGTTCGCACAAATTAGTCAGAAGTTCACTCCATACGTATAAATATTACAAGGTATTTATGTTATTGGTTTTATTAACTGAATATCAGCAGAATGAAAACTGACTAAACCAGTGATAAACTAGTGGTTCTGGGAGTTGTAGACTGTTTTACACTAATAAATATTCACCACGCACCTTAAAAAAGACCTTAAAACAAGCGCGCGCAAGGAGCGCGCTTGGTTTCCCCCCATATCTCCGACATTTTGAAAAATTTCGAAAAACTATATTGACAAAAAAACACCAAATAATTATCGAACCTGCTCACAAAATTTGACGAGAATCGGTTGAAACATGCGACCTGTAGAGGAGAACAGCCGGACATCCGAACATACGAAAACATTTTTGCCCAAGCTGAAACGGAGACGCTTCGCTCGCGCCACGCGCTCGCTCGGTCAATTAATGTTGATAGAAGGAGAGGAAGAGGAAAACCAAATAAAAGATGGACGGATTGTGTGGGGGATGCATTATGTAATTATTAATGAGAAGGAAGTGAATGATGGTGTGAAGGCTCCCGCACTGTCGCGTCACGCCTGTCTGCGGGAGCTTTGACAGTTGACAAATGCAGAATGGTAGAGAAAAACGTTTTGCGCCGATCAAGTAAGTAACACCTAATATGGAACAAAATCAGGAAAAAGAAGCAAAACACTAAAATGCCACTTTCTGTATTAAGTTTCAGTAAGAGAACCCGCTTTGAGCAAGCCTGGTGATCAGTGCTCGTGCCTTCTCTGTATGAGAAGAGGCATTTGGCCTGCAGTGGGACAATAAGGGGCTGGTATTATTAAAATAGTAGGAAAGTCAAAACATAACATGTAGAAAAGTAAATTCGTGAATATCGGTTAAAGCAAATGCATAGTAAGTTTCAAACATTTGTTGACAAGGAATAGCAGAGGAGAACATTTTGTGCCGACCCCCAAGTAAAGGCTCCCGCAGAGAGGCTCCGGTAGAACAATTTCCATAAAGTTTTGTAGAAATTGTTCCACCACAGTCGCGTCGCGCCACTGCGGGAGCCTTAACATGGGATAGTGGCAGGAAGAACAAGAATGACGCTAAAATGCCGCTTTCTGGCTGTTTCTGTACGACAATATTATTCTACCACCTACATTTTGGTTAAGCAAACGCAGAGTTTTCACACATGTTTCCGCCATTAAAATTTGTACGTAACAAGGAAATTTGCTGCGAAGGTACCTAGCAGCGTGCACGTGCAGCCCAGAGCGCGTGTTATCCAATAACATCATCTTTGGCCCCTTTACATAATGACTCAACACTTTCGGACATTCATATTTATTTTATTTTCCGCGGCTAACTTACCCGTATTGTTATTTCTTATTATACATCGATGGTATAAAGAGATAACTGCAGATATACTGTTTTACACGGTCCGTTTCGATATGTTCAGGTGCTTATATATTTATTTAAAGAAATTATAATACAGAGGGGTTACTTAATTCTAAACTCGCCAAACTTTTACGTTTGATGGCGAGAGGCGCTCTTTTTCATAACAATGAACCGTTACTACTACTTAAATAATATACTGTTATATTTTTGTATTTATGGTGATTTGTATGTAATTAGTACTGTTTGCAATCCTGCAAAAAAAAAAAATGATTTTGTTTTAAGTGTTCCTTTACTAATCTTTACTTTTTCTCTTAATAAATCTAAATCAAATCTAGTCTAATCTTAATTAATCTTTGTGTAGTTACGACTTCCGTTTTACTTTAAGATACTTTCCTTTGAAGATCTATGTCTTGCAGTAGACTGCGGTTGTTCGATTGTGGCTTGTACAGACGTCTAGTAGCCACCCTGGTTTTCAGCCAAGGTCTTGCCAGTGGCTTAAAGTATCATTTTGGTTTTACACTTATGGGAACATTGTACAGGCCCAAGTAAAATAATAACTTACTTTATAGTATATACCGTAAAACGGGGTGAATAGGAACGCAGGGGTGAATCGTAACGAAACTTTAAAAGGAATTTTAACATTTAAATAATATAATTTGTTGCCAACAGGGACACGTAATCGGTTAATTATAATACAGTATACACGTTAGAGTCCTTTTTGGCGACAGACTATAATATTTCAATGTTCAAATCCCTTTTAAAGTTTCGTTACGATTCACCTCTGCGTTCCTATTCACCCCGTTTTACCGGTACCTCAAAACGAAATCCGCTGTACACAATTTTAATGGGTTACAGAAAGGCTCTCAAGACAGTCATCTAACGAGGTTTACTTTATTTGTTAAGAATGAATATAATTAGTTCTGCTATTCCGCAAGGGCCCGTGCGGTCGAAGTTAGAAGTGATTTATAATCGATAAATTCGCTGATTTCCAAAACATAATTATTCACAACTCAACGTATGAGAAATTTTAGGCCTCATATATCTTTTGATAACTCACGGAAGTGGACCCATAAAATATCGAATACATAACTTCTATTCATAACTAACTATTAGGCAGCAACTATCCGACTCTATTGACAAAGTGACAAAAATCACGACCGACTAGAAACATTTTACATGGCATTTTAAACCCTTTTCTTGGGTAGTAAAGTCCGAAATGGATAATTAGTTGGAATGAATATTTTATTATGAATAAATGTATGGCACGCGCTGAGTACATAAAATATAAGTATTTGGGTTTTTATGACAGCTTATCAAAATCACTAGCATGGTCATAATTATGGCGGACCTACTTTCACGTGTTAAATGTAATTTTAATGTTTTGTGTGCAAAATAAGTATCTTCACCTACATTTTTAATTATTCTCATAATTAAAATAAGGTTTCTTGTGTGGAATAACCATCGACTTTACAAATGTTGCAACAATTACTACACAGAACCATTCATATTTAAACATACAACGTTGGGTTTAATGATAAAACCATATTTTTCTATAGTTACACATCAGTTAACCTTTTACCAGGAAAACGTATTAATTAATTTAAAAGTAGGATTACTTAATACTTATGAATAAACTTTCTTATTGGTTAGATCTTTTTTAACTGTCTTCTACGGACTTAGTTTTAAACGTTAGAATTTTCCTATTTCTCTAAAATGGCCTGGCTGGTCTTCTTAATTATTTAAATTAATTAATTTTACTGCGTGTTCCGCACTCATCTGGCAGTTTCTTTACTATTGTGATCTCAACCCTCCATATAATCATCTATATTGTTTTTTTCCTCGCGCAGAAAAGTGCTAATTAATCTAATTAGTGTTTCTGATGTTCTAATAATAACTAAAATGGCGAAGAACGCAAATATTTACAGTGAAAGTTTAAACATTGTTTAAAATAAATTATATAAATGTTTTAAGAATATTTATTTATACCGTTCCATCATGTAATTTTGCTACCGTAAAAGATTATCAAAAAATTATAGACAGCTAATACCATATGTTTACATGCGTGAGTCATTTGTCAACATTTTAGCCACCTCTTTTTGTAAATATTTTTGAGGTTTTTGCTTGGTGATGATTTATTAGAGTAATTTATCAAAATTTATATTTTTTGTTGTTTTTTCCTGCAATGCGTTAAAATGTTATATGATTTAAAAATGGACACCGGCACTGACAGCGTTAGCGATAGTAGTCGCGTAACATTCGTTTGGGCTAATATCAAAAAGAGTCTTTCGCCGCGAGACGATCATTTATCATATTTTTTTATCAATACATAAGTTCAACTCATCAGTTTTAAATATTCCTTACCCGTAAATTATGAATTAAGCGAATTTAACTGCTGAGTTATATGAACCGCGGTACAGATTGCGTATGAACCAATAAACTCTGCCTATCGCTGTCCACTGCAGGCTGCAGGACATAGGCCTCTTCCAAGTTGCGCCACAACAGGTTCATAGATTTCGTATGAATTCGATTAATTCTATTTAAAGCTCAAAAACGTTGTATTAGATCAATGTGCAATCTACAACGGATGGATTCATGTAAACAATATTTCATAAATTTAAAAATATGAACTCTCCCTAGTGTATACATATATGAAACAATAATGTTCATAAAATCAAATCCAAATTTATTTCAATTTTATATTAGGACCGGACACAAAGACAAGTTGCGCATAGTACCTCGAAAAACAAAACTTTTGCGTCAAAGCATCTTTTGTATGGGTCCACATATATTTAATAACCTTCTACCTTTTTTCAGAAATATGAGTAATATAAATACTTTAAAAAAAAAGTTACATCGATTCCTGATAGCTAAATGTTATTATTCTATTAAAGAATTTTTAAATGATAAAACACAGAACCAGTCGACATTTATTATGACAAACCAGTAATGAAAATTAAATGTAAACTACTGATAAACTCACGCAGTGATTTGTAGAATAATTTGGAATCTGACATACAATTGACATTTAATTTAATATACAATGTGACATGTAATCTGACATATGTAATAGCTACTTCTTGAATAATTTGTAAATATTAAGAACAAACCACAATTTCTCAAACAATTGTATATTAAAAAAAATGTCAATGTACCGGATTATTATTGTTGTATTTTAAAATATTTAGTGTTTAATTGTTCTTCTGTAACGTACCTATTATGAATTTTGTATGCCTCAATGGGGAGACATAGCAGACCATGTATAACTATATTGTAACATCTTACTTTACCTATGTTATACAATAAATTAATTTGAATTTGAATTTATTTATATCTATTGGCCTACTTTTGGATTTAATGCATGAATCGTTTAATTACTATTCATATATTCATAACAATCTTAGGTCACAAAAATATGGATTTACTGATGCTATTTTTAGCTCAACATCTTTTGTTTATTATGTCATATACCTATAACATTTATAGCGATAGTAATTAATTACATCGGTTACATCGACAGGTTAATTTAGATTCTATGTTGGTAACATATATATCTATCTGTAAAGCAAGCTTCGGATCTGTCACCATACTGTGTTGTGTAAGTATGTTTATTGAAGGTTTTCTGAAATGACGTTCACTAGGTGGCAGTACTAAGACGTCCGGTCCGGGCATCTGTCAAAAGTGTCAAAGCGCCTATATTTTCTTTAGTCATGATTGAATGATGAACAAATGAATGAAACGAATGATGAACGTCATGATATATTGTAGATTCATTGTGGAAATAGAAAACCTCTTGTCAAAGTGGCGCCAACTGGTGTAGTGAATTTTCATGAAATCCCTCATTTCTTAAATTCGAATCTATCTACAATATAAATAAAAATGAAATGCTATTCGTTGGTAAGCGCATCACTTGAGAACGTGGATAGATTTGACTATTTTTGTTTTAAAATGTTCGTAATAGTCCGAATTATGTTATTATGGAAAGAAAAATTGGAAAAGTTTCCCGGAATTTTTGAATTACGGGAAAAACTGAACGTCTCTTTTTGGGATTTTGTATGAATTCAAGACCGTATCTCACGATACAAACGATACTGAAATTTGGACAAAACAACGTCTGTCCGGTAGCTACTAAATAATATTAACCAAATTGTCTTCACAAAAATATTTGATGAAAGTTTTTCCGAAGTATTTTTATTTGTTTGAAGTGCACCAGTCAATACTAATCCAACACGATATATGCATTATTAAGGAAAACGCGACAGATGCATGCATAGTTATACGTATAATTCACGGCCTGTCTGCAAATTACAATCATCATTTATACTAAGCGATTAATGAACCGCGTGGGCGCCATATTAGGTGCCCACGCGATATTTGGCTTTGGTTGAAACGAGCGTGTGATTTGTATGTATCTGTCAACAGCACGCTTCCTTTTATGAATTTATTATGTATCTGTATTAAGACATTTGCATAATCTGTGAGTGTTGAAGCGTCAAGCGGAAAAGTTAACAATGTGTTGAGATGTGACGGCTACGGCTATGTTTCTCTATATCAGTGTGTTTGGTCCACTGTTCTTGCCCAAATATTAGCATAGAGTAAAAAACGTTACTGCCGATGCCGTGGTACCGTCCGGAAATTGAATCCAAATATCAATATTTATATTATTGTTAATTTTAGCATCTGGGGCTTTGAGTTAAGCATACTATTAAAAGTTTAGTTCGAAATGATATGAAAAGATCAGATGTAACACTTAGCTGTTAAGTCAGTATTGACATTAAATGGTGTTCGAAGAGAAGTGAAAATATTTTTTAAGCTTACTTTTAGTTTATGAGTAAGATAACGTTATGTAAGTGGAATTATGTTATTTATGTAATAATATTTAGGCTATCAACATTTAAGTAAATGTTGATAGCCCTTTATTTTAGTAATGGGAGCATGACTATCTTTAGTGGGCAGATGCTTCGAGGTAATAATTTTTATAATAATAATAATTATTTATTTCACTCTCAAAGTACAACAAAAAACTTAATCTATGAATAACATTATTTTTTTATATTTTTAATGGTTGTACTGCAGTTCGTAATAGGTGTTCTACCAACTCCCAAACTATGTCAAGCTTGTATTTTGGAAGTTGGTGGTTCTTATGATGCAGGATTTACATAGACAGGTGCGACTTGAAGGACCAGAAATGTATAGGTACCAAAATTTCTGGTCCTTCGAGTACTGTTTAGCACGCTGCACGATACATAGTAGTGATGAATTTGATTGAATGTTACTTTTATTCCAATTGCACTTTTTTGCATTTGAAGTTTTCCTGATGTCCAAAAGGCATAAAACAAAACGAGTTTATTTCTTGGTCGTAATTCGGAAGTTAAAAAATGTAAAACCAGTTAATTACTTAATTCAAAGTTAATTCACTATATTATATAAGCGAAACGATTTAATAGAGTTTTACAAAAATCGTAGCATGATTAATATACGCGGAAAAAAAAAACAAAATATATATACGACTAGGTTCTGCCCACGGCTTCGCCCGCGTGGATGTCGGAAATTATCCCACAAGAACGTGCTACCGGGATAAAAAGTAGCTTATGTCCTTCCCCAGGATACCATCTATCTGTTTGCCAAATTATATCGAAATCCGTGGGTTAATTGCGTAACACACTAACATTATGAATGGCTTTCATTTTGACAGTTCCACAACATTTATTGCGTTATCTACGTTGTTGAGGAGACAAATTTTTCGAACATATGAAGCAATGGATGTGAATGTGTTACGCACTTAGGGAGCTGTTCAGTGGTTTAGCCGTGAAAAGGTAAGATACAGAGTTACTTTCGAATTTATAATATTATATAGTATGGATACAGGGTTTTTAGTAAATGTATATGAACATAATAAACATTTATTATTATTATCATTATGTTAAGTGGCTCAAAGCTAAATAAGGTAGACTGTTTCAAGTACCTCGGGCATTTCCTCACCGCCGACCCTAAAGACAATGCAGACATTGAAAGGGAGCGCAGGGCGCTATCGGTCCGAGGTAATATGCTGGCACGCAGATTCTCCCGATGTAGTGTAGAGGTCAAAATCACCCTTTTTAAGGCATATTGCCAAAGTCTCTACACGGGAAATCTGTGGGTCGTGTATACCAAAAGAGCGATGGACGTTCTGCGCGTCCAGTATAATAATATTTTTAGGATGCTGTTGCGAAGGCCTCGTTTTTGTAGTGCCTCAGAAATGTTTGTGCAGAATCGGACCGACGGATTCCATGAGATGATTCGCAAACAAAACTGCATCTCTACTAAGCAGAGTACGTGAATCTAGCAACAGCATCCTCAAAATAATAGGGGAGGATGTCACATCTCCAATTTTTTTTAAAATGGTGAGTACGGTGACAACTTAATTGTTGCCGTCATAAATCATCAGCATCAGTCACTTAACTAACAATAGTTGTAAGTCATTATTGTAATTACTAACACTTTGGATCGTAGTTATCTGAAATAAAGAATTATTATTATTATATAAAATGGTAATCTTAATTTTCTAAACAAATACTTATTGTGTAAATCGGGTACCTACCTATTGATCAAATGTTATGGTCAACATATATGCATGCCCATTTTAGGTAGGTATATACTGTTTGTTTTGTTAGTTTTTGGTGTAATGTGACGAGAAAATGTAATAATACATAAATCTCTATTGGCTATTTTTATCTAACTTGATTCTGATACCGAGCCCCACTACATTATTATTTTTAATCTAACGATGTTTATTCACGACACACTTTTTACAGCTTTTTGTATAAAATTAATATTATATTAATTAATATTATTGAATATTAAAATTAATTTCTAGTTAAATTTTAAACAGCGGATCTAGTTCATCGAATTGGATGAGCAAATATTACTTATTGTGCAATCTAACGCATAGGAAATCCGTTCTTTTTTGACTTCCCAGTTACATCAACATTGTCCAAGTTATTTATAGACGTCTGGCGATAGTTACTTTAGCACTGTTTTTGAGAATAATCAGTATTAGAACTCAAACTCAAAGCATTTATTTCAAACAAACCAATTACAGTCACTTTTGAATGGTCTAGGGGTCGGTCAGTCAGAAAGATGAAGCTAGTTGCCCATTCCAAAGCGAAGTAGGTACCTATGGAGAAGAACGGGAAAGAAACTCCACGGACACTCTTAGATAAAAAAATTATTACAAAAAATTGGTTACGTCATGCATGTTGGAATTTTACATTTGAGAACGATGTAGAAAGACGTGCACGTTAAAAGCGTCCTTAATAAAAACAATAAAAACAAAAAAAAAAATAAGCCGTGGCAGCAGTCTCTATGAGCAGACAGGAGAACGCTGCAGTCATGAATGCGTATTTTGAGCCTTTGATACGCGTGCAGCTTTGGCCAACTTAGAAATACTTAACTTTGAAGCTTAAATAAATTTGTGCCCAATCCATATTATCTATACTTATATTGTAAATCGAAAGTAACTCTATATGTCTGTCTGTTACCTTTCCACGCCTAAACCGCTAGCTTGGGACCTGAAGCACAAATAGGCTACTTTTCCCGAAAATTTCTATAAAAAAATAATGAAATTATACAAAATACAACCAGATGAAGTCGCGGGCAACAGCTAGTAAGACAATATTTCTTGCTCGTTCATGTCCATAGGGTACTACTACGCTTTGGAATTGAAAACTAGCTTCATCTTTCTGACTGACCGACCCCTTGACAATTCAAAAGTGCCTGTTATTGGTTTATGTGAAATAAATGCTTTGAGTTTAAGTTAGAATAAGTTTACCTCCAGCCTACAAGATATTAATAATACCCCAAAAGATGCGCTAAAGTGTTATGTAGGAGCTAACGGTACTACTTAAACAACATTGTAAGGAGCAATAGTGCAGAATAATTGGTTCTAACAGCTTGCCAACTGATCGCATACACTGCCATAAACATTACTTCCCCTGCTACGACTCTGTTAAGGCTCGTCGTACGAATAGCTTATGAAAGTGGTTTTGGTGTTATCCAACTTTGAGAGCATACGCGTTGTCACCCAATAGTGTTCCCACTACTGGGGCACAGGCTTCCTCTCCTTGAGAGTTGGCCAATATCTATTACGCGGGCCCACATGTCTTTGCTGTTGAACTTCCTGATCTTGATGATCCTACTGACTACTTGAATGGATTGGGACCTTACACTGTACGTACACGCACGACTACATTTATCAAGCTATACATTTCCAGTATACGCTGACTTCTCATTGTACGAAAAGCCTATACAATTCGAGGACAGCTAAAACTGGAAATGTATAGCTTGAAATGTAGCCGTGTGTACTTGTGTGTCGTTTCTTAAAAGATTGTATGAAAATTAAATCTGTGTTAAAACTTTGGTGTTAAAACCATGGGTCCGCCATAAGGCGTAAAACCAAGGTAGGCTATTAATACGCGTGAATCGCTATGCCCGTGAAGTAGTAATGTTATAGGCATTTAAGAAGGATTTACAGCAGCATTTTTCTGGCACAAACATAAGATGATGTAATTATGATCACAAATCGATTTACCTAGGCAAAGTATGATCTCTACGAGTCCCTTAATTGCAAAGCTGCAGTTTATATCTGTTATTTTTATGGTGTACATAATTAACAGTATTCTTTTCTAAAATATTACACAGTGGCTGTCACAACTCAACGTATGAGAATTTTTAGGCCTCATATATCTTTCGATAACTCACGGAAGTGGACTCATAATACATAACTTCTATTTATAACTAACTAGTAAGCAGAAACTGTCCGACTCTATTGACGAAGTGACAAAAATCACGAACGTTTAGCTAAATTTAACATGGCATTTTAAACCCTTTTCTTGTCTTGGGATGTAAATTCGGAAATGGATAATTAGTTGGAATGAATATTATGAATATGCATGGCACGCGCTAAGTACATATAAGTATTTGGGTTTTTAAGACATCTTATCAAAATCACTAGCATACGAAAAGCCTATACAATTCGAGGAGAGCTAAAACTGAAAATGTTTAGCTTGAAATGTGGTCGTGTATACTTGTGTGTCGTTTCTTAAAAGATTGTATGAAAATTAAATCTGTGTTAAAACCATGGATCCGCCGTAAGGCGTAAACCAAGGTAGGCCATTAATACGCGTGAATCGCTATACCTGTGAAGAAGTAATGTTATAGGCATTTAAGAAGGATTTACAGCAGCATTTTTCTGTTACAAACATAAGATGATGTAATTATGATCGCAAATCGATTTACCTAGCCAAAGCAGACCTCAGTACGTCTCAATGAGACCGTTAATTGCAAAGCTGCAGTTTATAAAAAGGGCCTTGCTGGGACGAAAATATTCTTTATTTATATCTGTAATTTTTATGGTGCACGTACTAAAGAGTATTCTACTCTAAAATATTACACAGTGGTTGTCACAAGTGGATAGCAACATTCTTTCACATACACGTTAAAATTATTCTAAGTTAACAAGACGTGCTACTCGTATAAAAGGAAAGCAGCGACGTCATCGCACGGTTAGGCGATATTTCTACGATTTTGACAACACTAATTGACGTGCCGTTATATATTGTGATTCGCCGAGACGAATTCGAGAATTACTCTTACTAAATAATCTTTATACTCTATAGCATTCGCGTACGCAAAGATCAGCTGTTGCTAGCTTTCACGTTCGATGACTTAGAAGACGTAAACTCTTAGTTATATGTTATTAGGTAAAGTTACGAAAGAAACAATAATATTTGAAGTGTTTTATATGCCGACATGATTACACTAAGACATTTAGCGTTTCTCATGTAACTGAAAACTTGAAATATGGGCGAATAAATGTCGATAAGTATTCAAGTTAAGTCGCTCGGTAAGGTTATTAAAGTCAACAAATAATAGTTATAGTACAATAAAATAGTTATAATGTTATATAAATAAACATAATAAATAAGTTAATAACCGATTCAAAACCTGATTTGTGCCATAATCATAACTGGATCGGGCATTTATACCTAGTTTTCACTCGTGAAACATTATTTAAAATGTATTAGATTTAAGTAACCTGTTATGTGCAGAATAATAAATAACGAAGAGCATTGCGGTACCTGAAAATCATTCTACTTGGTCCTTACGTCCTAACTTACAAGTGTGTCAAATTACAAGGACCAAATTGACGTGTTGAATCGACTGCTTATAATATAGCTAATTAAGATATTAAAATAATACAATATCAAGCATAATAAATTCTAATGAAAAGTCATGGATACTGGCATTAAGTGATTGTAAATGTTAAACGTTGTGTTGTTGCAACTTGTAAGTGACCATCATGTTATTAATGTCTTATACAGGGTCAAATTAAATTAGCTAGTGAAACTCCGCAGACGTGTTGGGTATCGATACATAAACACGACAAAAAAAAAGATATGATGTTTTTTTTAGGGGTCAACGACCGCTGGTTGTTTTGTTAAATGAAATATGAGTTGAAAAAATATGTTTTATCGTTTTTAGATATTGATACCAATCACGTCTGTGAAGTTTACAAAACAAAAATGGATTTTTTAAACTGACATTCAACTGAACGAACGAAAACTGTCAATGACCCAACGAAAAAAAAACATGAATTTCTTTTTGTTTTATCATTTTTAGAAATCGATATTCATAACGTCTGCGGAGTTTCGCTAGCTAATTTAATTTGACCCTGTATATCAGCCATTGTCGTCATTATATTGAGTATCTAGCTTTTGCCCGCGGCTTCGCCCGCGTGGTTGTTGGAAAATATCCCACGGGAACATACTACCGGGATTAAAAGTACCGTATGTTTTAATCCAGGTTATAAACTACCTGTGTGCCAAATTCCGTCTTTACACCAATTCGGAACATACATCCTGACGAGCAGACAAACGCACAAAAATTCTAAAAACTATATTTTCGGCATCGGACTCCTACCACCCACACCTCGTAACAATTACTTTTTTTCAAAAATATTCAATGTAAATTTTTGACTTCGTTACTATTTTATTATAGCCTGTCGCTTTAATTTATATTCAGTGTAAGATTAGTCACTAACATCGTACATCCGAGTCACGTCTATAAAGTAGTCGTAAATGTGTTGACTTCAAAATGCCAATCGGTAACGTGCCTCTCACATTTAAGAGGGAAATGGACTCCTAGTGGACTTTAACACGCCATTGGAAAAAGGAATTCCTTTAAGGTTTCAGAAAAGTAGTTCCTTTAAGGGTTCCGTAGTCAAAGGGTGCCAACGGGACGCTATTACTAAGCCTCTTCTGCCCGTCCGTCCGTCCGTCCGTTCGTCCGTCTGTCCGTTCGTCCGTCTGTCTTTAAGTGGGCTGTGTCTCATAAACCGTAATAGATAGACAGTTGAAATTTACACAGAGTGTGCATTTCTTTTACAAATTATAAAAGAAAATAAAGTTATTTCAATAGGAAACAGAACAAACTAGAGATCAAGAGCCTGCGAGTTCGATGAACAAAGGATTTTTGTTCATGGTTTTTTCTTCGCTTTTTTTTAAATTTTGTTTAATTTTCTTTTTCAATGTTTTCTTTATTTTCTAACCTTTTTTAACCGCGTCTTTTCTGTAACATGTAAAACGGTTGCTAATTATTTTCAGTCACTTTCATGAAACTGAAGCAGCCTCTATAATGAGTATATTACTATTTATGTTACAGAATGCTACATAGTTTCATCTCACTATCTTACCTTTCTATCAAATTCTTAATTTAACGCAATAATTACTCTCCTTATCTTTGAATTGAGAAAACTATATTGTTAGATGATAGCTATAAGATAAGGGGGTATTATACGAGCAAGATCACAAAGTTGCTATAATAATTAATGATATGAGATAAATTTCCTATAAACATTTTATGTCATTAAGTTGTAACAAGACGTTCATTCAAACAGTTTTTCTTATAATGAAAGATTTTTTTACTTTCAACATCCGATGTTATGTTGTAATTAATTAATTAACTTAATTGAACTAAGTTACCTACTTAATCGTAATCGTAAAGATTACGATTAAGTAGGTAACTTAGTTCAATTAAGTTAGTGTTAAGTAATTACGCGTAACTTGAACTTTAGATTGATGATATCATACATGCTATTGTTGTTATCATAATGAAATACGAACAAAGAGTTTTTATTAAAAGTTTTTGCGCATATCACATAATTACTAACTCAAAGTATGTACCTACCTACTGAATTAATTTCTCTTAATTCACTAAATTCAAAACATGAACTGCACTAATTTAATTTAATTCCTTAAGGGTTTAGCCCCATAAGGAGAGGCATTTGCCTATCACTGGGACTTATTCCAGGCCAGAATCTACAGATTGAAGAAACTCTCAAAATTTTCACAAAATTGTAAGTATCCTTGCCAAAAAAAAATACCGCACACTTATATTAAAAAGTAATAACAATGAACACCTACCTTTATCAATAGGGATGTAACTCTTCGGTCAGTGCAAATCCTTATTAAAGAGGGGACACTCACACGTGTACTGTTTTCACCGCTATCGCTAGAGATCGAGAGTGGCGCGTTGTGGCCGGCGCGCGCGCTTAACCGCCAATGCGCATGCGCACGTCACACACCTGAACGCTCTCCTACTCCCTGTGCTTAGCCCCGTACTGCACCGGTGTTGGGTGATGCTTCCTGATCTTGTAACAATGCTTTGTAATTATAGTTTAGAGGTTGGACTTTGATGATGTGTGATTGTGACCTGACAATAAGTTACATACTTTTTTGAATGTCATATGGTTACGATTCTTTTCTCTTATTATCGGATCCGCTGTGTAGTTTTTTTTTTGTTTACTGTGGTCATAACGTTTCCTTGAGACCTACATACTACTTTCCTATTATTTAAAGAAATGAGAGCGAATGTTGCTGGAAAATAAATTAATTTCGATATTCTGATTCTGATCAGTCAAAGATTCAGTCGGTAACTCAGCGATTTTCCCGAAGTACTCGAAAAGCGACTTCTTCATCTATCATTATTGGTCTTGGTCGGTAAATTTTTACAAGCCTACTTAATAGTTTTTTCAAATAGCCCATTTTCTGTCATCCATCCATACATCAAGCTATCGTTATAAATGCATCTGATTACACGAATCACATGACTTTCCTGTCATCCGTAACATGCGTCGCTCAATGCATCTGCACGTCATTATAACGCAACCGCCATGATTATGTAATAGTAATGACATATATGACATTGGCACTTACGTCAATTTGACGTATGGAAATGACAGTACCGTCATTATAGGTAATAAGCGGCTGATTCAATTTGAACGGTGCATCAGTCAGTAAATCATTGCAATCATTGATTTTAAAGCATTTAATGATCATGTCCGCATTACGGAAGTTTAAATCTAGTTTCAATTTAATTATAAAAGTTGCATCTTCCTAAATAACTAATAGATGTAACTTACTGAAGAGCATTATGCAAATTAATGATTAGGATTTCAAGTTGTGAAGATTCATCATTGGGATGATGTAGCAGTATTTACGTGTCGTAGATACAATGAATTTTAGATATGATATGATGTTTTATTTCACAAAACACAGAACATTATTTCATATCTATAATCCATTAGTCATTTAGGAAGATGCAACTTTGATAATTAAATTTATGCATTAAATAATCACGACATCGAAAAATTAATAATTATTAATTCGTCGATGTTGTGATAATTTAATGCATATTATTTAACACCTTCAGTAGCCACTCAGAAAAAGTTTTGCACCTAATAGGTGACATTTTACTTATTAACCTAAGATTATTTTTTGGAAACATTAATACACTGGAGCGAAAAGCTGTAAAATTCGAAGCTGACACTGATACTGATACGGACTGGTGGGACATAAGATTTATGGTTACGGTGTAAATCACTTACCTGTTATAGCTCAAAAATAGAGCTTCAATTTTACGACATTATTACCACCTGTATCTGAAACCCTGATATCATAATAATTTACTGTAGAATAACTTGTTAGCTAGTTCATAAAATAATAAAGAATAGAAGAAGCCAATTAAATTACCTGAATAATTTACATATAGAACAGCATTTTTTTTTTTTTTTTAGTAAGCTTTCATGGACTAGTGTAATTATTTTAACTAACATTTTAAAGTGTTAGCTTTATTTGTTCATTTAAATTATTCCAAAAAAAAAGACCTAATCTGACACATTACTTCTCTAAGATAATTCAAGTGATTGTACAAACATTTGGCAACACGTGATTATAAATTATAAGCCTTTTGAATATTTATGATTACAATTATATGTAATCTTGTTAGATAAGAGGATCTTCATTAAATAATTACATTACTCAACAAATAGAGGCATTCAATTAGATTGTGCAAATTAGAACCACCGAGTCTAGACGAGATTTAGTGCCTTCCTCGCCAAACAATAATAATGGTCAATGAGTCGGTCAGTTAGTCAGAATGTTGAAGCTAGTTGCTCATACCAAAACGTAGATCTTCATGGAGAAGAACGGGCAAGAAACTCGATGGACACTCTTTTTAATCAAGCTAGGTATGACAACATCCTTGGTGCAGTATTCTTGTAGTTCTACTAGTGCTTACTTTCTTAATCATGACTGGAAGACGACGAAAGGAGCGACGTCGATCGAAATAAATTTTATAAAAATGGCCGGCTGTATAATATACCACAGTGGAATACTAGTCCGATATTTATTGACCGAGCGAGTGCGAAGCGTCTCCGTTTCAGCTTGGGCAAAAATCCATTCTTATGTCCGGATGTCCGGCCATTCTCCACCACAGGTCGCATTTCTCAACCGATTTTCGTGAAATTTTGTGAGCAGGTTCGATATTTATATGATTGTTTTTGTCGATTCGTTTTGACAATTTTTTCTTAATGGGGTGAAAACGTAAAATAAAACATTTCAGCTATTTTGCGCTTTTTTATAAAGATTTTGTTTTAAGGTGCGCGGTGAACATTTATTCAGTTTTTAAGCTATGCAAATATAGACTTGTGAGGTCTTCACCTCACAGAGCCAGTAGTTTTTAAACTTATTTGGTTTTATAGCACCAATATACTTTTATATATGGTCCTTGTATCCGAATAAACAGAACATCAAATCAAATCAAAATATTTTATTTCACATAAACCAACATGGGCACTTATGAAACGTCAGATACATACTATTTTTATCTTGGACATAAAATATGTATTTTCCGTACAACACATACTCAATCAAGCCACAGTATACAAAGAAAGCAAAATCATTCAGTACACCAACATTGTTAGCATAAATACACTTCGTGCTATCTCTGCCTATAATGGCGTTTATCGTAATATTTCCTGCTATAAAACAGGACTCAAATAGAAAGTGCAATATATAATTTTGCTTGAAATTGATCTTGATGTGCGTACGAGTAGGTACATAAAGATGTGTATCACCGATGTAATGTGTTGCGTGAGATTCGCGGCAACACGTCACGATATGGTCGTCTTCATTGGTAATTGAACATCTAGTTGTTACTAACTACTATCTTTGTAATTAAATAATAGGAATATTATTTTGGTATTTTAGTAAGTGTTGATGCCTGCTTTAGCGTATTTTTCAATGCACACGCAGAAGCGACGCGACGTTTCAATTCTTCTAATATTGGTTATCAACCATTGCTTTTTAGCATAGAATACCACAGTGCATTTTCATCAGCTTCTGGAGTTCTTCTATCATCATTCATTCTCTCTTGCTCCTTATTCAAATTTATTTGGAGATTCTACTAGCTAAATGCAAATAAGCGTAATGCGAACACCTACTTATTTGGCCTATCGTTATGTTCTACTCTGTGGTTTGCCATTTGGGCCTGCTATAATTTAAAAACAATCTAATTCCAATTTCAAACACTTCAGATCCTATTGAAATCAAGAGGCTATTTGGATGGAACACATTTATTAACACCACAATTAATACAGGGTAAAATTAAATTAGCCAGTGAAACTCCGCAAAAGATATTTACAATGCAGATGTGTGTGGAAAGAAGGAAGTGGAGGGGACGTCCTAGGAAGACATAGTGATCTTATTGGACATGTTCTTCAGAAAGATCAGGTGCGTAGTACTCGCAACCGGCGTGCGTGTATGACCAGCGGGCTTAGCATGATGCTATCTATCTCTTCGAAGAATAGAGACGGCTATTCCCATACAAAGTGACATTTTGTTTCTCTATTTTTGACATCGCACCGTAAAAATCCTTCTAAAATCTGTAATTTTGTCTTCCGTTTCTGCCAATCGTTGTCTAGCTCCTTTTTAATGTAGACTATTTCAGAAGACAGTTGTCTAAGGTAGTGAAGACAGTTTGATTCTTAATCGCCATGCTAAAGACGGTACAAAACTTTTTACTCGACGGCCACAAAGTTAAAAATGGAAAGGAAAAAAGGAAATTTTCACTTTTTGTATGGAAAATGTGAAAAATGATTACCTACATGTTGAGTTTTAGGGGTTTAAAGGTTGCTTGAAGGGGGTCGAAAATTTCATTATTTTTGCGATAGGACACACCATTTTCGAGATATAAGCAAAATAAAAGATAAACGTGAATAAATTACTGGATTTCGTAAAAAGTGCTGTTGACTCTTTCTACTTTACTGCCGTCGCACTGTCTTCACGAAACGTCATTTTTGTCTATTCTTCCGTCGACAAGACGGTGCTTGTGCTAAGCCTGCAGATGTATGAACGTAAACGAGGCAAAAGGAGTATGTAAGGATCGTAGCAGGTGGCGTTCTGTAGTTTCTGCCTACCCCCATGGGAAGAAGGCGTGAGTTTATGTATGTATGTAAACTCCGCAGACGTTATAGGTAACGATAACTAAACACGATAAAATAATATAAAAAAGATTTGATGTTTTTTTAGGGTTCAACGACTGCTGGCAGTGTTGTTAAGTAAATGAACTATGAGTTGAACAAATATGTTTTATACATAACATCACGCCTGTATTCCCTGAACGGTTAGGCAGAGGTGCACCGGTAGGTACACCCACAATTGGCCAGTTATGTTTAAGTCACATGTAACAGGGGGCGAGCCTATTGCCATCAACCGGGCACAAATCTAAACTCCGGGCTACTGCTGAGAAATTCCAGATGGAAAAACCCAATAACACTTTGCTCGACCAGGGTATAGAAACCAGGACGTCAAAAATTTAATATGTTTTATCGTATTAAGATACCGATACCGATCACGTCTGTGAGTGGTTTACACAAAACAAAAGATTATTTAAAGTGATATTTCAAGGGAAAAACTAAGACCACGCCCCGCAAAAAAAAAAATTTTTTTTTGTTTCATCATGTTTAGATATCGATATCTATCACGTCTGCGGAGTTTTTCTAGCTAGTTTAATTTGACCCTATATAATATAATACACGACTTTTTCTCCTTGACGGAACAGATTTTACTGACTGATTTTAAACAGTTTTACTCGAAACTTAAAACACTGTCATGTAGGTATACAGGCTGGATTTTTGAGATGGGGCAGCAAGGGCAGCTACCAGTGTAGCGGAGCGCCATCTTTATCTTCAGAGGTCTTTTTTGTCACAGAATTTCGGAAATCATAAGCAACCAGGCAACAAACAATCTCGATTCTGTTTTCAAAGCAAATTAAATTATGACGCGTATTCGTTCGAAATTCGAAGTAAAATTTGTTTTTTCTTTATTTTCGGCCAGTCTTCATTGTAGCGGTTAGTCTATCCATAATAAAAAAAGTAAATTGTAGTCTCATTTCCTACGAAATGTATGGGAAAAGTTTTTTGTGATTTCTGACTTTTCTAGTACTCAAACATCAGTTGGTCCAATAGAGGTTTTTGATCCTTATATGAAACATGATCGATTGGCATAAAAAAAGTTTTTGTGAAAATTGCCCATTTTCCTGTTGACTGTATTTATTTTTTCAAAATCTGTGAATGCAAATCAAAATTTCTCAAAAAGTTAAAGAAAGTCTCCAAAGACCGTTTTCCTGTAGCTACAACAGTTAAGGTAGCTGCCCTTGCTGCGCCATCTGAAAAATCCACCCTGTATATACAGCCTTCATCAAATCCGAACATTCAATTAAGTTTCTAATTATATTACTTACCTCGACTTCTGCCTATCCTGATTGAAACTAACAAATAAATAATAACGCTTAGACAGAACATTTAAATAATAATAATAATAATAATAATTTTATTATCAAGCTACTAAGGCCCATAGATAAAATACAACCCCAACCAACCCCTGAATTCAGGACGACCGGAAATGAGTACACAGTAAATCACACAATCTCATAAAGTTATCGATTTTTGTATTATCCATTTATGTAACTGGTGAAGCGGTATTTCACGATCACATTGATTGTGCGGTTAAGTCGGCGATTTAAGGTGAAGTGTCCACTATATGAAAATCTATTGATACTTCTTAGAATTAAGTTCAGCTACCAGCTACCTGTATTGTTAAATAAATATAGCCTTCCATAATTTTCTGTGTGTTGCCTTTTCTTTCCAATTACTCAAGAACGCTCCTAATACATGTATCCCGTACATGGGACTTAAATATAGCTGGCGAAATGTGGGTGTACTATAGGTACACCTCTGCCCTACCCTCAGGGGCAACAAGGCGTGATGTTACGTTATGTTATGTGCTCCCTAAATTATGACATCATCTACTGGTTAAGTTATTGCAAAACAATAATTTCGTATGGGATCAAAGTCGAAATTCGAGCTTCGCCTTAATGTGACGTCACTAACACACCTTTCTACATTGAACTGTGTTCCATAACTTGTGGGTATGGATACCACCGTAACGATAGGTAGGTGAATAGTGCAGAATGTACCTAATGGTCTTTGAGGTCGGGTCGGAGTCTTATGGGGTCAATGCGATATTGGAAACGGTGAAGCTATCTTAATATGGCTTTTAACCTCCACGTGGTTGATTGAGTTCCGTTAATGATGTACATTTGAAATCGCCATAAACATTCGCTAATTCAGGAAGCTATAGAAAGAAGATTCATGCACACGCATTTTGTGATGTCTTCCCTGCTATAACTTTTTATCATGGTAAGAGCAGCTTGTGAATACTTGTGCCGACACAGAATATGTGAATGAATACCTAATTCCATAAAAAATGAAAAATAATTATTTTCTGCTAAAGAACGGCTCGACCAAAGAGTTCTCACTTCATAGGTTTTAGTTGCCGTCGTTGAGTATTCTCCTCGTGGTTTCCACGCTGTGCTCAGGAGCCCTTTCTTTTCGTTTTTCTTTTTGTTTTCGTGGGGAAACCTTCAAAAGGCACCCGAACTCTGGGGAGGGAGGTCGGGGAGTGTGGGATTTTTACCTCACTAAAACCACCCTGGTGATCACCATCAGCACATAGAAGGGGTCCCGGTTCCTCTTAAACGACCAATTCCGGAACTCCCCCTGTGCAACGCCTGTAAGGCACATCCCTGGAGAGACTGTAAAGGGGCCACACCTGACCCTCACTATGCACAGCAATACGTGACCACTCTGCCATCGTCTTCCCTGGGGTCACTCGGTGGGCGGACAGAGTCCCCACTCTGTGCGCCTGCGACCCCAAAGGTCCACCTACCTTGATTGGTAAGCTGGTTTCGGCGTATTAGGCGCCGAGGCGGTTGCCTCCCAGACGTCTCCTTCTCCGAGCAGGATCAGCCCTCTCCCGATCCCACTCGGTGGCCTTCTTCTTGACCATCACGTTCTCACAGAAGGAGGCGTGCTCAAGAGCCCTAGAATCCTTCGTTACGATCGGAATTCAAAATAGTGCGCGTGACCTAAGGCACTGCCTTATCCCCTTAGTTAATAATCTACTATATTAACACGAATATTACATACCATAGTGAAAAGATAGAATGTATCAAAAGTAGGGAAATATCGAGAAAATTTTGGGACTGAATTATTATTAATAAGTATTAAGTATTCTAACATAAATACGTGAAATAGTCAAATACTTAGGCTTTTATAATACAGAAATGGGTAGAAGCAAAAACGAATGAAGTAGTCCATTGACTATCTTTGGGTCTTAATTCTATTGGTACGTATGTACGTAACATTCAAACGTGGAATATGGATGAAACGTAAAGGAAGTCAAATTACATATTTGGTAAACATTGAAAGCGTTTGTTTTGCACCCGTGATTATTCTAGTCTTTTTCGTTTAATCCCCAAGTTTCCCTTAATTTAACCTCATTTTAACAAAGACTGAGAGAAACCCAGTAAAATAAATAAGGTGAGGAATCCTAATTTTTTTTTCTACATCGATAAAATTCAACAAATGCTTTACCTGTTTTGATTTTGTGTAACAAAGTAATAAATAAGTATTGTTGTTTTAGTATCGTTCAAACACTAAAAATATAAAGAATTATTTTTATGTCGTTTCGCTATACAACCTTCTTGATCTCATTTACAATGACATTACTGGCCATTATCGGTCAAAATAATTTTAGGATGCCATTAGAGTGTTTCTGTTTTTTTTTTTTGTTGTGATAAATATGGCTGTATTTCAAAAGATTTTCGACTTAATCAGACAGTCTTTTTAAAATGAGCTATTAAAGCTACTAAAATAAGGCTAGTAACCTCCTTGCATTCTTATCGGTACTATTAATATACTAAATTTTCTTTGAAATTGTGATTTTTCATTTTCTTTGTTTGAAAATGAAGTGTATTTATTTATATTAATTATTAAATAAGTACAAAATGACTTATTGGCTCCTCGTCAAAGAAAAAATAAATGGAAGTTTATATTTAAGCAAGACACGGAAACGCGCCAATGTAATGCTCCGTGTTCAAACGGCTTTTCTCAAATGCTTGAGACATGTAGCTTATAGCATTTTCACTTTCGCTCGCAGAAAGCGTAGGTACGCCTCATTGTTAGATGAAAATATTGTCTAGTATTTAAAAGGAATTAATTTATTATTCAGTTTCTTGATGCAGAGAAATACAGATATACCAACCCTATATGTAAATATTATCGTTGAACTTAGGTACTAAAGTATAATTAAAAAGTCACATAATTACGATTTTTGATTGACTCAAATACAAGTCTAGATGCATAATACTATCTATTTTACTTATTTTACATAACCATTTAAGTACACACATATATACAGACAGGAAGAATGGAACAGAAAAATACTTACAAAGGTGATGCTTATTTCTAACGAAATCTCTTCTAGCATACCTGCGATAGGAGAGTACTCGTACATTAAAAGAGATGTAGAACGTATGTAACAGTACATGAGAAAATAAAATACATAAAATCGAAAACTATTTTGCAATTTAAATATAAAAACTTTTTTACCAAAAAAACAACCGCCTTCCAAAAAAAACACTAAAAGACGTGAAAAATAACTTTAATTTCGGAAGTCGGTGCCTTTGGTTTTGTATTTTCGTGTTTGGCCACCGACTTCCGAAATTAAAGTTATTTTTCACGTCTTTTAGTGTTTTTTTTGGAAGGCGGTTGTTTTTTTGGTAAAAAAGTTTTTATTTTTCACTTTTTAGTTGCGGTACCTACCCCACACAAATTCGTATACCACTACTTGGTGTGTAAATAACAGTGACAGGAAATTATTAACACATCATCCATATAAACCAAGTGGAAAAAATCTGCAGTATTAAGGATAACTCAAAAACTACTGGTCAGACCTTGATTAAATTTAAATGGGACCACATGTGAAGCACCACCTATCAAATAAAAAAAGAATCATCCAAATCGGTTCACCCAGAAAAAAGTTATGAGCTAACACACATAAAAAAAAAAAAAAAAAAAAAAAAAAAAAAAAAACATACAGACGAATTGAGAACCTCCTCCTTTTTGTGAAGTCGGTTAAAAATACAATATGTCAAGTACACACACATACATATTTCTATATACTACTTACACACATACATATTTCTAAAACAAATATCACTAAAATATATAAAAATATAATGTAATTTAAATAATAAATATATAATTATGTAATTATGACAAAATGAAAAGATAGTTTTTTTTATTCTATTTTTACATAGTTATATCAGAGTTTTAACCGAATGATTAAGTCTGATTAAGTTGAAATGCTTAGTGCTGTCTACAGCCTCGTCTAGAATATACAAATGAATAAAACTAGATTGTATTTACATGTTATCTTAAGTTTTATTAGTGATTTCGCAAAATCATTGACAGAATGAACTTTTAACAAGGCATTGAGTTGTATTATTTATTTATTACTAAAGCAATTACTTTTCAAATTTATCGAGATGTTGCTCTTTTGTCAAAAGTCAAGGCGTTATTCGTATAGGTCAAAGATATTTGATATTAGGTAGTTTCAAACTGAAAAACAACTTGTGGGGTCAATATACCAAGTATAGCAACACACACCATTATTATACTACTACCATTAGCCTGCATCATCCCACTGCTGGGCAAAGGCCTCCCCATGACTTCCAGCTCTTTCGATCCGGGGCTAAATTGGTCCACTGGTCGTTTGTTTTCTCTAGCTGGTCCCGCCATCTTCTACGGGGTCTGCCGCGACGCCTTCTGGCTGTGTCAGGGCTCCACGTGGTGGTTATCTTAGCCCACAGCTCATTGGGCATACGGTAGTCGTGGCCAGCCCAGTCCCCAGTCCCACTTCAGCTTAGCGGCTTTTTTAGCAACGTCAGTCATCTGTGTTTTGGAGCGCAGTGTGGTGTTGTGAATATGGTCTGTCAATTTGACGCCTAGAATACTGCGCTCCATTGCACGTTGGTAAACCCTGAGTTTGAACTTTTGAATGTTTGTTAAAGACCAGGATCCATATGTCAAAATGGGAAGGTTGCACATGTCCATAATTTTTCGCTTGAGTGACAAAGGTAGGTTTCCTTTCATAAGCTCTTTCATGGACCAGTAGCTGTTCCAGGCATTTTTGGTTCGTCTTAAGACTTCCTTGACTTGTCTGGACTGGAAAGAGACTAACTGGTCCAAGTAGATGTATTAAACATACCAATGATACCATGATTATAGCAAACAACAAATCAATCAATCAACTCAGCCTATCGCAGTCCACTGCTAGACATAGGCCTCTCCCATGCTGCGCCACAACATCCTGTCCTCCACCTTCCGCATCCAGTTTGTCCCAGCCATCTTGGGGCCATTCAAGTATTACGTAAGTACCAAAGGGGGGTGGGTGGGTCATGAAGGTGATTATGTCAGCAATATTTAGAATAAATAAATTAATATCATTTATATGTTAAGAATATAATATTTAAATGCGATGTTAATAATTTGCTTGAATAAATATGAAATGGACATTCAATTTATTTATAGTCTTATTTAAAGCTAAATAGATTTTTTTTAAAATACCAATGTTTTCGTAAGCATAAGAGGGGGGGGGGGGGTGGTGAGAGCTTTGCTTGGAATATATACTAAAAACAAAATAAGGGCCACTTGTTATTTTTACATTTTTATATTGATGTTACGAACTCTTCGATATGTAACCTCTTTGATGTTATGCTTGAGATGAAATAATAGCCATAATTTAAAAAAAAACATGAATTTAATTTTTTTCTTGTACTTTTGTTTTGTCTTGTAAGTTTTGTTTTGATTAGCGGATTGGTATTCTGAAAAATATCATAATTTTGTTTTGTTATCTTGTTAAAACAACATCTTGCGTAAATATGCCACAAACACGAAGACATATGGACACAATTACTGCAACTAAATAGAGCCGTTACAATGATCCAAGAAGGAATTTCGCAGCGATCTGTGGGTTTGCGACTGGGTTTTCCTCAAAGATCTATCCAAATGCTTGGAATCGCTTCAAAGAGACCGCCAGTGTTGCAAGAAGATCAGATTCAGGTAGAGTTCGCATTACAACTGTTCACGAGGATCGGTACATCCGGCTAAGTGCCCGCCGAGAACGCACAGTGACGGCTCGTATTTTACAAAATCGCTTACGGTTGACAACGGGTACTCGTGTCAGTGACCAAACTATCCGGAATCGATTGCACGAAGACCAGCAAACTTCAAAACGACGAGTTGTTCGAATTCCTTTGTCCAGGGCTCAACGTGCCTAACGTTTAAGTTTCTGCCGTCAATTCTTGGACTGGGGCATAAATCAGTGGGGCATGGTGTTTTTCACCGACGAGTGCAAGGTAATTTTTTTTTAATGACGATCGATGCATTAGGGTGTGAAGGCGACGCGGCGAGCGATTTTCGGAAACCTGCATACATGAAGTTAGCCGTTTTGGTGGACCCCACGTAATGATTTGGGGTGGCATTAGCTTACACGGCAAATCTGAGCTCGCTATTTTGAATGAGGGTTCAGTAACTGCTCAGCGTTACATTGAAGAAGTCATCAGGCCTCTTGGGATCGGACCTAGGTTCGTCTTGATGCAGGACAATGCCCGTGCACACACAGCTCAAGCGACCCAGTCTGTGCTGGAAGACTCTCACATCCATGTTTTACCGTGGCCAGCAAACAGTCCTTAGTTGAATCCAATCGGGCACATGTGGGGCCAATTGAAACGAAGGGTTAGAAAGAGTGAGCAAGAGGTCTGCAACCAGCAGCAACTGATTAACGCTTTGAAAATTGCCTGGGAAGAGATTCCAGCTGAAAACGTGAGACATTTGATCGAGAGCATGCATTCCAGGCTTCAGGAGTGCATAGTTAAAAGAGGATATATACGCATTATTAAAAAACAGCACAAGAAATAAAACGTAAAGATTTTTTTAGTTATTCGTGACTTTTCGTTTTTATGTTATTTATCTTAAATTGACATTTTTTATTTAAAGTTAAATAAACATATTTATTGATAATTTATTTAAACAGCTAATAGCCTAAACGGTAAACAATAACATTGTTTCATGTTTACTAAAACTAAGCAATTAATTAATTTAACAATTTTCATGGTACACCTTAAATACCTAGTGGACTTTATTTTGTTTTGACTAGCGAATGTATATAATTTTGCTTACGTAATACTTAAACGGTCGGTCCATCTAGCTGGGGGGCGTCTCAGACTACCCTTGCCGATACGCGGTCTCCACTCCAGGACTCGTCTGCTCCACTGGCCATCGGTCCTTGACAGACATAGCCAGCCCACTGCCACTTCAGCTTGCGTACTCTGCAAGCTATGTTGGCAACTCCGGTTCTATTTCCGGATAATTTATTTTTTGATTTTATCCTTCAAAGAGTACTCCGAGCATAGCCCGCTCCATAGCGCGCTGAGCGACCTTAAAGCAAACGATGTCTAATACTATTAAGCCGAAATCATAGATCATTTCCTTACAAGCGTTAAACTATTTTGAAATAACCAGTGTGTTTTTAGATCTATATTATTGTACCCACGACTAGGCTCCAAACAATTAGTAATTCATTTCAGTTCCAAAGTATACGTTTTTACAACAAACTCCGAAGTCTTGTTGTAGAACTGAGCCTCAATAAATTTCATTCAAAATTCAAAAATCATTTATTGAACAGAAACTCTGTCAAAAAGGTTTCTCTAAAGATTACTTGGATGACAAAAAGGCTTGAGATTAATTAAGCTACTTCAATGTACCCCCCAAGAAACAATCCATTTTACACACATACATACATAACATCACGCCTGTATTCCCCGAAGGGTTAGGCAGAGGTGTACCTATAGCACACCCACGCCAGCTATGTTTAAGTCCCATGTAATAGGGGGCGAGCCTATTGCCATCAACTGGGCACAAATCCAGACTCCGGGCTGCTACTGAGAAATTCCAGAAAAAAAAAAAATACTGTGAATAAGTGTTTTTATTGATATCTATGACATAACTTATGATATTTTTGATGACATTTAAAGAGAAAACTATCTGTGAATGTCAGTAGCATGCAGGCTAGATTGAATACATGATAATTATTTTAATATTGTGAATGTTAAGACTATGTGGGTCATTAGTGTTTTGTTTTTTTTTTTTCGTTTTCAGTTTCTTTTAATCATGGTCTGGCAGTTTGATATTGTTTGTGGCCTACTCAAATGTCCTTTTTTTGGTATTGTTCGTCGAATCGTTGAGCTCCTTAGGTTCTGAGTTGAGCTGCACGATTACTGTCAAATGCGTGCACTGACTGGACAGGTCCACTCGATCTGTGTGGCTTTTCCTCAAAATACCAGTTCAGACACAACCCTACATGGTGTTCACATGATCTGACCAAGATTATGTCTGGACTTTGTGACCTCTGAGTTTGTTTCGGCCTTTCTTCTCAGAGTAGTCAGATAGGAAACGCCGACGTCATCTAGTTTTGAAAATATGATTGACGTGTAAAAGATTTTGTACAAACCTACTTAGAGAAATAAAAACATGTATCATTTATCATCTATAAATATAATTATGTTATGAAAAGAAATAATGGGAATAATATTCATTTTCGTAACACCCTGAAGAGAAAGATACACGAACTCAATGAGCGGCTGGAAGAGCCTGCACAAGGCGGAGAACCGGCCCCCTAATAAACGTAACACACTCAATCACAATCTGAATCATTTTGAAGTATATTGCTAATCCATTGCTTCGTATGTTCGAAAAATTTGTCTGCTCAACCACGTAGATAATGCAATGAATGTTGTTGAACTGTCAAAATGAAAACCATTCCTACTGATCGCCGCCTGGTGCTATTTCGTTCATAATATTTTTAATATTCGATTCACCATTGTCACCCGTTGCTAGTTATGGTTAACACATAACACCTATCTATACGTACACTAACATTTTGCTGGTTATTTTTAAGTCCTATGTAATAGGGGGCGAGCCTATTGCCATCAACCGGGCACAAATCCTGAATCTGGGCTGCTACTGAGAAATAGTTAAGTTGGTAGTAATACTAATTTTACGAGTATTACCATTCTTTTCCCGTTCCGTGTCTGCACCGATTTTTTATTGTAAACGATATTTTAATTTATGTCAGTTCGTGTTTGGATTGTATTAGTAGTTAATATACTATCTTCATCAATCTTCCTTTAGCCTTGACCTGTGCCGCTATTTCGTTTCAGCAAAAAATATTAACAAAATAAAATCGTAAAATTCATAATCAGTATCATGTGATATCATGATACTGACTATAAATTTTGCTTAACATAATTATCTAGAACAACCAACTTTTTAAATTTAGAATTAATGTTAAATTTAAAATTTTCTAAATCTAAATTCCTAGATTTTAAGACAATATATAAAACTTTGATGTCTTTAAGAGTTAGACAACGAAGAATCGAAACTTATGAAACTCTTTTTATCTCATGCCCTTATAAGTAGGTACATTAATATCAGGTTCTGTTTCTTTTCAACTTCACAATGTAAATGATAATTAAAGCAGCATATTCAGTAACATAGTTATTAATGTTGGTGTAAATAATGATAAGAGCCAAAAAACCAAAGAGTTATATGGTGTGCAGTCAGTGGAACCGAGTCAGTAGACGAAGCACTGCCACTGACGAATGACAATTATTTGCAGTTTATTGCAAAATTATAGACCAGCACCCCAATTGCTAAACACACTTTCAAACACAATCCGAAGGATCTTGAAGAAAGTTCCTAATCCGTTGTTTCATATGTTTGAAAAAAATTGTCTGCTCTACAACGTAAATAACGCAATGAATGTTCCTGAACTGTCTAATTGAATGGTATTGCCATTGTTAGTGTGTTAAGCAATTACTCCGCTGAACTGTATCTTGTGTAGTCACTCCACAGTTTCTTATAATTTAACTTGGTGTTTGACTGATAGTTTCAAGACGTCATTCCAGTTTTTTTTTTAGTCCTCCAGTCAGAGTGCTGAAATACGGACATGTTTCCGCCAATATGGCTAATCCAAATTATTATCTTATTAACAACCTCTTTCTTTATTTCCAGGTACATACGAATGCTCCGTAAATCTTCAACTACACCTCTATTCGTCGTAGTGAGGCGGTACGTTGATGCGTTGGCGCAGATCTAGCCGCGACCAAGTGAAAGTATAACTCGGCCGTTTACTGCCACCAACAGAAATTCACTTAGAGTGGCGACCCCAGGCACCGAAGAAAACTATAAAATTCAGAATTATAGCGTTAATCCATAGATACAACAGCAAACATAATAAAATCAGCGGAGCAATTGCATAACACACATGAAATGACAATTGGTCGCAGTGCCTTTCATTTTGACAGTTCAGTCAAGTTTATTGCGCTATTTACGTTGTAGAGCAGACAATTTTTTGCAAACCTATAAAGCAATGGATTATGATTGTCCTATACAGACTCCTCGGATTGTTGACTTAAGCCAGTACAGTATAGTTTTCTCTTCTTAAAATAACTCTTCCAATACGACCGCTGTTATTGGTCGTATTACAATCATCAGGTTTGCTGCTGTTGTTTGCCCTGAAGAGCTATACTGTAGCAGGTACTATAGTCCCCCGTTTTTTTTTTTTGTTGTATGTTATTATACCGACGTGACATAATTAAGTATATTATGTACCTATGTTGCATTTGTTCGCTCTACAAAGCCAGGTTGATATAATCAACTAGCTTCTGCGTCAGACTTCGTCCGATTGGAAGTCAATTATGCCATGAAACATTTAGTGCTACATTTTTTGTAATCAGATCAGTACTTCCAGAGATTAATTACCTCTTACAAACAAACAATTTTATCTCTTTATAATATAGTTTAGATGTATTGTTTGTATCGAGTAGACCTTCTAAAATTTTCTCTATGTTCTGTACACACCTTAGTGCGTTTGCGCACATTCTAGAGAGATCTATTATGCCGCAAGCACTTCCCCATTACTTAGTTTTATTAATCTAACAACTAAGTTGATCAAGTGAAGGTGTATATACATACTTACTTACTTTAACGAGTTTGCCTGTTTTACTATCAATTACCATAAAGATGTCTTTTGATAGGCCGATCTTGCGTCAGTTGATTACACCTTATCTAACTTGAACGAAAGTTTCGCCATTTTACCACCAATTGCGTGCTTGATTTATTTGTTTGTAAAACAATTATGTTTATTAACGTACCTATAGTTTAAGGAAGTTGCACGATAATAATTAATAACAAAAGAGCCATTTCTTCTTCTTTCTTAATCAAAGAATGACACTGGGAGTCTCCAGATTTCTCTGTGAGTGCTGTCCAGAAATCTTATATATAAACTACACATCTGAAACAATAAAGTATGTGAGCTGTTTATTAGCCAAAAGTTCCTCAATGTCGTAAACTCTTCAAAAATATATTGCTACATAATCGGAAGAATAATTTAATCGGCTTTGATTTAAACATCTTCATTAGATTAAACTCTATTAATGTTGATGTAACTGTACTAATCTTTCACAAAATTACGACCAACATTTTAATATAGTTGATCGTCACTTTATGAAAACAGGTATGGAATCTAGAACACACGTATCTACCCAGCATCTTGCAGTACAAGTTGATTGTAAGTGTTCGTAACACTATCCTATTTAGATAGCAACTTCCGACACGACCTTAGGCCAGGCCTGGTCAGCCCATTTGTACGCGGACAATACAACATCATTGTTACTTCAAGATTGTATCCGATTTGACTTGCAAGTTTTGGATGACCACTGGGAGTTTGGAGTTGAGACATAATGGAGGCAACAAATAAAATCACCTTCTTCAATAATATGTATTATAATGTCTGGTTCTCAGATCGTAGCTCTTTTAAACACGTCAGCTTCGTAGTATTGAGTATACGATATCCTTGCCATATCAGATACCTCGACAAGATAGCGATGTGTTGCAAAAAAATCTTTCATTCAAAACCATACCTTATATTAATTTGTTGTACTGTTAATTATGTAAATTTCCATTTATGTCTCGACTCATCTTTCTACCCCCGTACCATGTTTCTAGTGGTCGGCGCAACACGTTTTTTTCTTCTATTCTCCCCTGTCAACCGTCACGCTATTATTAACTTCTTTCATATCATTCCTCACACAATCCACAATCCGTACGACAGTTACTTCGGCGTCAGTGTTTGTAGTGCCAATTTTGTTATAACCCTAAGTTCTCACTTTAAGCAAGTAAACCAGTAAGTAGTTGATGTGTAAGTGTGATCCCGCGCATAATGGATATCACGCTTGCGCAACTGTCCTCGTAATATTACCGAGCTCGCACGATGACAGAAAATAAAGGCTGTCTCATTGTTGTTGTGTTTGCTTTGTGCGCCTGCTTCTTACGTCATTGAATGAGGCCAATACGGCGGTAATCTTGTTACATCGGCCATTGGATTGTTGTCAATGTCCTATCGATGTCTGCTGCTGATAGTCAATTGCTAAGAATAAGGTATTGTTTATCTTGGCCTTGTCAAGTTGGTTGTTGGGTGGCTCCAGAGGATTGGCTCTATCAAGCCTCTCGAGAGGCTAATCACGTGTCAACGTTGGTGGTGGTTGTGAATTTGGTCAAACAGTCACAAGTTTGGTCGACACATACAAAACATACATAATTAGGGATATTATTGATCAAACTTCATCAGGCTTTCTGTAAGTAAACAAGGAATAGAGGTGGTTCCTAGATGAGCATAGTCGACGAAGCGGCTAATTCACCGATGTGCAGCTGTTGATACCTAATCTGTTAGTAGTAGGAAGGCGGATAACAATCCTTTGAATATTGCAGTATTTTGCAATTGCTGAAGATGGTCTCTAAAAAGGTTTGAATTTGAAAAAGATTTAACTGATATTCCCCGGTTAAGATTTCAAAATTTATTCGGTGTCTTGGTTTCCAAAAACTTTAAATACATAATTATGGTCATCAAAAACTATTGGCGTAATTACCTTGGCCATTTTCTTGACACAATCACTACATATATAATCTTATAGCCTGCCGCCCCATATTTTCTTGTTTTTTTTTTTTTATTTTTTTTTTTTCCCTAATTGGCAGCTCGTAGTTTTGACCACTAAGGTCCTGGCTACTTAACCGGGCAAACCTGTGGGTGCCTTAAGCTACTAACTTAAAGCCTCCAGCCAGGGGCGAACAATACTTAAATTTAGGTGACCGCACGCTAAGGGCACCCCCTGTGGGGTACGAACCTCGGCTTAGGGCGTCACTGAGGGGAGGGCAGCAAGATGGGACAGGCTGGATCTAAATTATATTATTATTATACTGGGGAATTTAAAGCTACAGGCTCAGCTACGGCACGGGCTGGCGCGTCGTCGAGCAAGGGTCGGGGGGGGGGACAATTACGTCGGGGGCGTCGCGTAGGACCTCGGCGGCGAGGTCGGAACGATGGCGGTCTGTGTTTGTGCACTGTACTGGTGGCCCTACTGCTCTCCTGGAGGAGGGTTATGGGGTCATCGGGGTCGGTCAGGGCATGCCTTGGACGGCGGGTACGACTAATGCGGGAGGGGGCATATCTGGCAGCCTCGACAACCAGAGGGTTGCGATGTGAGGCCGCGGAGTCGAAGAAGCGCTTGGAAATGCGCTTCATGAACTGACGGATAGTGGGGATTTTAAGGTCGAGATGGAGGATCTCGTTCCGAACGAACCAAGGGGAGCCGGTTGCCCTACGGAGGAACCGGTTTTGGAGGGTCTGCATCCTATGGATGTGGTGGGGTTTCGAGTGTGCGAAAACCACACTCGCGTAGGTCATGATGGGACGAATGCACGCTGTGTAAATGCGCAATTTGCACTTGAGTGACAATTTGCTGCGTGCATTCAATAGGGAGTGGAGTCTACCGAGAGCGAAAGCGGCGCGCGAACGCGCCTGCTTTATGTGCTCGCCGAAGGAGAGTCTGTGGTCCAGAGTGACACCCAAGTATTTGGCTCGCTTCTCCCAAGGGATAGGCTTGCCGAACATGGTGATCGGACGGGGAGGGGTGGGGTTGAGTCTCGGTTTCGAAAATAGAACCGCTTGACTCTTATCGGGGTTTACTTCGATTCTCCACTTCCTAAACCAGTCACCGAGTTGGTTGACTATGGTTTGGAGAGTGCGAGATATCGCGTCGGGGCTTACGCCGGTGTAGTAGATGGCCGTATCGTCTGCGAACAGAGCCAACTGAGCCCTTTTACTCTTGGGGATATCGCTGGTGAAAAGCGTAAAAATGAGAGGGGCGAGCACGGAGCCCTGAGGGACTCCGGCGCGAATGGGACGGGGGGAGGATAGCGCTCCTTCGATGCGGAATCGGAAGGTGCGGTTCGACAAAAAGTCTCGCAGGATGAGCACGAGACGATCTGGCACTTTAAGTTGGTATAGCTTATATAATAAGCCATTGTGCCAGACTTTGTCGAACGCTTTCGCTATATCGAAGAAAACAGCACCCGTCAACGAACCACGTTGGAAGCCAACGCTTATGTGTTCGACGATACGGTGGACCTGTTGGACGCACGAGTGTTGGGTTCGGAAACCGAACTGCTCGTTGGGAATGAGACCTTTCGTCTCGGCATAGTCTCTGAGACGCTTATAAATAAGCCTCTCATAGATTTTGCCGATGACATTGAGGAGACTGATGGGGCGGTAGCTGGAGGGAGCGGATTTAGGCTTGCCCGGCTTGGGAATGCCGATGACAGTGGCCTGTTTCCACGCTTGGGGGAAGATGTTATTGCTCATGGCGCCATTGAAGATGGTGGTCATTAGCATGATCAGGTGGGCAGGGAACAGTTGGAACACCTTATTGGTCATTCCATCAGAACCGGGGGCTTTACGGGGCTTAAGGCCCTTTATGAGCTCTTGCACTTCGTCGGGGGTGACGGGAGGCAGAGGGCACTCGGGGTCTTCTACGGGGGGGAGGGAGGCTCTCCTTTCGACTTCGGCGTCGACCTCAGAGAGGTGAGCTTGGTCTACAGGTTGAGAGCTGGGCGAACATTGGGCCTCAAGACTGTCGGCTAGGCACTCGGCCTTGTCGACATCATCGAAAGCGATGGTATTGTCTGGGCGGATCAAGGGGGGCATAGGGACTACTTCTCGGGATTTGAGTTTCCTCTGAAGCTCCCAGAATGCTAGGTGGGTAGGCTCAAGTTCGCTCAGCAACTCATCCCAGCCCGTTTCCCGATGCTCCGCTACACGTGTCCTTACAGCTCGCTGTAAGTAGCGCATATGGGCTCGGTTCGCGTCGCAGGGAAAGTTGCTGTACGCACGGACAGCCGCGTTCTTCTCAGTCATCAGTTCACGTACATCGTCCGGCAACTTCCAGCGACGGTCGTCCGTCGCTGGAACTTCCCTTGAACAATCGTTCAGGACTGATTGTACGTGTCCAGTGAATGAGTCGATCGCGGCCGTCGTGTCAGCGATAGAGTCGAAGAGGTCGGGGATGGAGTCTAGGTGGGGGGACGTGTTGGATTTCAGGCGTTCGCTTACTTTCCTCCAGTCCGTTACCACTTTGGTGGAGGCGGGTTGGTCGGGGTCAGGGAGGCCTACGCGAGGGGCTAGCTTAAGCACAACTGGTCGGTGGTCAGATGATAGTTCGTGTATCACCTCTATAGAATCCAACCGTAGGTTGATATTCTTTAAAAGTGATACATCGAGCACGTCAGGGGTATGGTCAACCAAGTGAGGGAAGTGAGTGGGAGTCATCGGGGCGATGACATCGAAATTTAGAGGGGTGCAGAGGTCGAACAAGTGTCTCCCTCGGGTAGAGATTCTGGTACTATTCCAGGCGTGATGTTTGGCGTTGAGATCCCCCGCTATGATAACGGAGTCACTCAGGCCGAGGAGTAAGGTCAGGTCGTCAGTCAAGAGTTGGAAGTTCTCTGAATGGCTCGTAGGGGGGAGGTAGACCGATACCAAGGTGATCGGTTGGTGGCCTGTCATGCCTAGTCGGCAAATGGAGACTTCTAGTCGTGAGAGGGGGGGCGGGTCCAAGGGGATGCAGTAGAGGGATTTTCTGTAGTAAATGAGGGTGCCACCCTTGTGACACCGAGTCCTGTCGTTTCGAACAACCCGATAGTTCGCTATCGACGGCGTTCGCGTGTGGGGTTTTAGGAAAGTCTCCTGTACGAGGAGGACATCGATCTGGTGGTCGCGGAGGAAGATACCGATTTCGTCGCGCTGACCTTGGATGCCATTGGCATTGAAATAACCTAGCTTTAGGGATCGGGGTTTTAAACGCGAGAGGATTCCGTTATCCATTAGTGGGATTGGGAGAGTTCACGAATGACTGTAGCGCGTGCGTAATGTCTGGGTACGCATTATATATGCACTGAATGGCATAAAGGTTACCGGCATTTCTGGCGGCAACGATTTCATTGGCCATTTGACGGGCGCGAGGGGTGAGGAAGGCAGTGAATGTGCCTGAGATCACGTTGAACGGATCCATGGGGTTGGGGCCTACAGCCACGGGTGTGGTTGAGGAAGGAACGGGCGCGACTGGGGCGGGGGTGGTGGCTTTAGGAGCGGGGGGGTTAGTAGCGAGGGGCGCGGGTGCGCGCGCGGGCGCGGGCGCGGGTGCGGGCGCGGCCGCGAGCGCGTGTGCGCGAATGCGGGGGTCCATCTGATGAGCGATGAGGGGCGGAGGGGGGGGTTGGTTGCGTACCAGGGGCGGGAAGGCCTGTTGGTGCTGGGATAAATTCCAAGCGTTGGGTCTCTGGGGACTCAGACGCTCGGGAAGTTGGGTGGAGGGGGCTTCCCTTCCCTGACGAGCGTCCGTACGCTTCGCCAGTTTGGGATTCGTTGCCTTAGGGGCTTTGGGGCAGCCACGGTAGTTGGCTGGATGCCCGGAGAGGCCACACAGCACACAGCTGGGTGGTTCCGTGCATAGGGTACGGTCCTTTGGGCGGGAGCACTCGGAAGTGCCATGCCCACCCAGGCACTTGACGCACCTGGGTGTGGCATGGCAATTCTTTTGGGAGTGACCGTATAGTTGGCAGCGGTGACACTGGCCAACTATTCCAGTCTTGCGGGGCTTCTGGATATCGAATCCAGTGAGATGACATAGGGACTTGATCTTGAAGATCGGGTGGTGACCTTCGACGGGGGGGCATACAACAAGGACCATGTTGTATGGCTCGCCGCCTCGGGCACGGTGCATGCGGTGCACCTCGGCTACTGGGATGCCTTGTGAGACAAGGTCTTCCTTAAGATCGGAGGTAGCGATCTCCTTTGGGATCCTATTGATTACTACGCGGGTCTGGCGGTCCTCGGGGAGGGAGTACGTGTGAAAGGACACACCACGTGCTCTGAGGAGCTTAGTAAGTTCCCTATAATCGTTAGATTTAGGGACTTGGACTTTGATGCCCTGCTCGGTTGAACGGGCACTGGTGAAGCCGATCCTGAGATCGACGCACCATTTGGACACTTCAGTCCATTTAGATTTGTCTTGGATGAAGACAGGGGGGGGGGTGGGGGTCTTTTTGGGGTTGCTTTCAAGTAAAGCATTGAGAGCCGGGGGGGGGCTTAACGCGGGGGGGGGGCCGGTCGTGATGGCGACGACGGGGGTCGGTGTCGCAAGGGTGGGCGGGGGAGTGACCGATTGGTCCCTAAGTTTATTTGCCTGCGAAGAGGCGAAGTTCTTTTTCCTCTTGGAGGAAGAGGTGACGGTCTGAAAACCGTCATCCTCGGAGGAGGAGTTCGTCAGGGTTTCCTCGCCTGAGGAGTACGGGGAGACGGGGCGTCTAGTTGTTGTCCGATGGTCGGTTTCCATCGGTACGGGGGGGAGGGGGGCGGTTTGCACCGGGGGGGGGGCCTCTAGTGCATCGCTAAAGTTAGCGATAGCGGCAGAGTTGTCGGAAGGACAGGGGGTGGGGGGCTGCAAAGCAGCGAACTTAGCGCCATATTTGGCGATGAATTCGGGGTCCTTTAGGAGGACCTCCTTGAGGAAGGTTAATAAAATGGCATCCCCCATGGTTGGGGGGTGCGGGGCTATTTATTTGGGGGGGATGTTGGAATTTAAGATTCCAGCCTAAAAATTCCCTATGCCTAACTCCCCGGGTGGGTGTTCCCGGGGATGAGTTACCCTCCCTGTCGGGTATAGACAGGGAGGTGAGTAGCTATGGTGAGCCTTAAGCTTGTAAACCCGTCGCCAGTCTTATTGTGCGAACGGGGCCCTGACAGTCTAGCGCGAAGGGTGTAGACACACCCTAGAGACACTAGGTGAGTAGCTGGGGAAGGAAAACTGTCACCAGAGCCGACTAGGAGATCCCCCAAGGCCGGTTAGCTCTGGGACCCGTCCAACTGACTGCCTCACCCTGAAAGGGTTCGGCGGGTGTGTTGGGACAACACCCCACTCGGATCGTTAACACCGCTAGGTATCCACCGAGGACCACGAAACTGTGGTTTTGCCCAGAAGGGGCCTAGTGAAGCTACTCACACAAACGCGCAGTTAAAGAAATATCACTTGCCTTGAAAAAGGCAGTTTTTAATTGATCACTTGATACGACCAATTAATTAAATAAATTTAATTAATTGTTCGACGATCGGATGCGGCCGGGGCGGCAGCGGGGGCGCTACGAGGTTCGCAGCGAGAAGAATTAAACTTCGACAAAAATCGAAAACGGGAGAGCGCAAGCACACAACCGTTCGCGACCGATGCCGAGAGTCTAATGATATTTTCTTGATACAAGCACTACTACTTTATACTTTTCTAGCCTTTCCTCCCGTAACTTCTATATCTATATGAATGGTCATATATATTTATACAAGTCTTACCTATTTGTGACACAGTACCTACAAAATGTTTTAAGCTCGCTTTCGCATCCTAAGGTAGTTTAATTAATCTGTAGCTTTTATGTCTAAATCGACAAAGTCTTCGATATCTGTATGAATGGTAGAAAGAAAATCTGACATATCCGGGGCGGGGTGCTAAAATTTTCGAGCTCGCTTTGCAGTGTCTCAAATCCTATATTCTCATGCTTTTATGCAGAAGGCGACAAAAATACTCCAAAGGTAATCTACCTATCCGAGGTGCTAAACTTTTTGAGCTCTCGTCGCTCTTTCTCTCATTTTATCTTTTTTTTTTTTGGAAAATCATCCACTATTGTGGATGCAATGATTTTTATTTTTAGTTTGTTAAATTGCCACTGTCAAAACCATAATGGGAAGCTGTACCCAGGTTGGCGTCTAGTTGGTTCGTGGTTACAAAGTCGGTGCTCTTTCGAAAAAAAAAATGAATGGATACTTCGTGTTCTTGTCATAACATAGAAAATGTTGTACATACGAGTACATTAGGCTACACTATTGTTACATAAGCTGGTTTGCAGCCTAGTTATTAAAATGACTGATTTTTGAATTTCGAGCTCAGGAATGTAGGCATAAGTTTTTATACTGATTAACCTGCGCCTAGACGATTGTTGTTTTTATCGCCCGCAGCGATTTCATTGCTTTGATCAGATAAAGTTCAGTTCCGAAAGTGATATTCAAATAAATGCGGCTATACCTACTACGAAACACAATACTGTGCTCCAACACTTATATAGCTGACGTGTTTTAAAAGGCTGCCCAACTCAAATGGGACTGAGCAGGATATGTCTGCTGCATGCCGGACAAGCTGTGGGCACAAATAGCACAGAACTAGTGTCAGTAACGGTGTGGAGACGGTAAGACGGGGTCGCGACAGGCCACATAGGAGTTGGCGGGACAAACTAGATAGGTTCCATTAAAACTGAAAGTAGAACGCGCGGGGTCGCGAAAAGTGGAAGGAGTGATGAAAAGCCTATGCCCAGGAGTGGAACAGCGCTGGTTAGAAAAAAAAACCTACTACATAATATTTTCATGAAAAATAAGTATCAATATTTTTACGATGTTAGTAATAAAATCTTATTTCCCGCTTCCCACGACTTGGGGTCATTCGTAGACATGGCGGATGTTTACCGTGTCAAACGCCATAGTCGTTACTGCATACCAATTTACTGTTAGTTACTCGTAAAATTGCAATGTACTCTGGTTCCCGGAATGTAAACCAAAATACTGTATTACTTTGTCTTTTCTGGAAAATACGTTCGTAAACAACATCGTTTTCTTGTTTATTATAGAGGGGTAAATTAACTATCCTACATTAAGCAAGGTCAGTTCGCTACCTAATTTTCTTATTCCATTTTTCGCTTTACGAATTTCTGCGGTTCCAGCTATGCAGGCTGATGTAACAATCGCTTCTTCTTCTGTCGCTCATGCAGTAGTAAAAAGAGTTCCGAAGGGTTCCGTACCAGAAGTACGAAAATTTCAACTGTCAATCAATTAAGGATCATGAGATACAGCCCGCTGATAGACAGGTGGACGGGCGGACAGCGGAGGCTTAGTAATAGCGTTCCGTTGCCACCCATAGGGTACGGAACCCTAAAAACTAGTAAGTAGCAGGGTTGGAAGCGCGCTCCCAATTTCCCAAGATAACGTCAACTTAGGTAATGGTGCCCGAAGATTTTTTGAGTCTAATTAAGTCTAGGTGGTGATTACGAAACTAGCTGCTTGACTAGACTATGAAACGGTAGCAGAACGGAAACTGTCATAAAATGAAGAAACTAGCTGCTTGACGAGGCTATGAAACGCTAGCAGAACGGAAACTGTCATAAAATGACGAAACTAGCTGCTTGACTAGACTATGAAACGGTAGCAGAACGGAAAGTGTCATAAAATGACGAAACTAGCTGCTTGACTAGGCTATGAAACGCTAGCAGAACGGAATCTGTCATAAAATGACGAAACTAGCTGCTTGACTAGGCTATGAAACGCTAGCAGAACGGAAAGTGTCATAAAATTACTATACTGTCGCTTTTAAAAGCCCAATAAATCACTACTGCAATTATAATTATAAACGCATTCTATTTACGAAATAGAGTTGCATTAGTTTTGTCTGAGTGAATCAGTCTGGTTACAAAATCGTAGTGGGCGGCTAGATCTGCTGTGCTTAATATACTAATTTGGACATTTTTATTGCTCTGGTAAATAGGTTAGTATACCTATGTGCACATGCTGTTATTAGAGCCATTGGCAGTAGTCAGAAATATTGAATAACAAGATTAGGATCGTTGCTTTTTGTAGTGAGCTTTTTGATTTCAAGGAACTATCCAATCCAAAAAACTGTCCAACTAGCGAATCTATGTAATCAACGAAACTGGCGAATTTTATAAAATGAGGAGTGAGGAAAACTGACCAGTGATACACGGACTCTTCATACTTCCATGGTTATCCATGATGTTTGGTTTGAAAAACTCATATAAGTACCTTGAAAATTAGGTACCTTATAACATTTTCTAAAAAGAAAGCAGAAAGAGATCTTATTCGGAAACTCCGCTTTAAGTTTTCACTAAGTAATTATTAAAACATCTCATTTACAAAGTGTCAGAGATTAAAGACTTTTCATCTACCTACTTACGGTCAAAAATATTATGTAAGTTTTAAGACCGCCAATAAATTGTCAATACATCTTTAGGTAGGTTTTGCAGGTATTATAATGGTCAATGGTTTATCCTGCTTGTTGTGTTTGTAGTGCAGCGAGCGTGCAGCAAGCTTAAAACTGGCTCGGTAATGGCGGCGCTGTCAGCGATCCAAAAATGACGACCTTGTCAATTTTCATAGTGATTTCAATAGTTCCAATATAATTCATTCGGTTTGCTGCAACAGCACCCTAATTTCATAACTCACTATCAATCACAATCTGAATCATTTTGAAGCCTATTACTAATCCATTGCTTTATATGTTCGAAAAACTAGTCTGCTCAACAACGTAAATAAAGTTGTTGAACTGTCAAAATCAAACCTATTCCTACTGTTAGTGTGTTACGCGATTACCCCGCATGCTCAGGTATACATTATTAAAGATTTTCTCTGAAGTGATAATCGTGACGAGGTTTAAGCTAACTACAGCGCCATCTAAACTTTACACACTGAAATAAGCCAACAACTTGTAAAATAAATGTTGATTGTGAACACGGGTACATGAGTTTAAGTTCATCAAAACAACAGCAGAGGGCGTTGCTTACTTACAATGTTGATAAATGTGAGGAATACATGATAGTACTGGAAAGTTTGCACTATACACTTACATACACTCACGACTGTTTCACTATCATCACGTTTTATCAGTTTGTAAGATTTTTTTTTCACGTAAAACGTAGAAACTTGTTCACTTATTTCAGGTTCCTGATACTGTGAGCTTATTTCATTTACGTATAAAATATAACTTCGTTCTTTAGCCACGACGACATTTTTAGTAGTACAATCGCCAGCAGGTCAGGCTACCCGAAACTGTCAAGTTTCTCCAAACGATGTTAAGGAAACTGTACATGTTTAATGTTGTAATCTTTTGAAATAGTTACTACTTGTGTTAGTTGTTTGCGGTAGCTGTACTACTGTGGTTAGAGTAGGGTAGAATTATTTGGATTTGTTTAGGTTTTAGCAATAATTTGATCCTTCAAAAGGAGTAGTAATTCTGCTGCGGTTATAATAACCGCACATAACGTTGAAGCAATAAAATTTTGATCACTGTAGAATAGATGAACAGCATATTTCGTTTACAAAATGGTAAAGGAAAAAAAAAAAACAATGAAATTTTTATTTACAATAATTACATTTATCTAAAACTTAAAAGGTAATGACCATTCAGCGTATTGTTAATTAATTAAAACAGAATTTAATTATTAACATTGCACCCACTAAAACATAACATCACGCCTGGATTCCCTGAAGGGTTGGGCGTTGGGCAGAGGTGTCCCTATAGTACACCCACTTTTCGCCAGTTATGTTTGAGTCCCATGTAATAGGAGGAGAGCCTATTACCATCAACCGGGCACTAATCTAGACTCCTTTAAGTTAAATAATAAAGTGATTTTAAGATTCCGTGCAAATCTTTTGTGATTTAATCTACGAGCATGTTCTTTTGTGATGATGTCTATGACTGTTTAAGCTATATTCAGAGCTCGGATATTCGGATGCATATTCATCTAAAGTTGAGATGGTGGCTGATATATTATGCGCTTTTATATCGAAAAAATCTTAACTTTAATTATCACACACCACCCTATTACACCTTACATACATATATTTCCATGGGGGGTCGAGGTATTTTTTAAATACATTTTTTTTAGAAGTCGCTTCCATACTATAAACCCGACTAGTTATGTGAATACTAGTAACAATAAAATAGTTTAACAATAAAATATTTGAAGAAGCCCACTATCATGCTTTCTAAAAATTAACTTTAAGTAAATATGCATCCGAATATCCGATCTCTGGCTATAACACTATGTTTATTATTTAATATTATTGTTGGTAAAGACTAGAACTTTTTACGGTAACTTCAACTTAACAATGAGGTACACATCGTACATTATAATCTAGGTACTTGAGAGTTCTTTCTCTCATGCTCTCCCACACAAATATTAGGAATAGTGCACAACTACTCAATGTATCTTCTATGAATATAATTTTTATAGCTTTGCCTCTTCTACCTTAAACTGCTATAACCCTTTTGGTATAGTCAATTGTACATTATTTTTAGATAAAATATGGCTAACTAATTTGTCTACTCTTTGTTTTGCCATCATCTTTCAGTCCTGCAATATCTTTTCATCCTCTCACTTTTAAGCCCCAATTGCTCTAACATAGCACATTTTGCTGAGCGGCGAGTTCTTCGCTTTTTGGTTGGTTCTGACATCCAGTCTTCCTTGATCATGTCAGCGCCTTTCTCTGCAATCATTATCACCGGAGCGTTAATGTTGCCATTAGTAATAGTAGGCATTATACTCGCGTCGATTACGCGAAGCCCTTCTATTCCGTAAACACGTAACCGAGAGTCTAGGACCGCCATGGGGTCGCTAGTTGGTCCCATTTTGGCTGTGCACGACACGTGATAAATAGTCATAGTGTACTGCCGAATGTAACAGTCCCAGTATTCGTCCGTGTATGGAGGTAGATGTTTACAATTGGGCAATGGTTTGCTGTGGTATCTAGCACCTAACCTCTTCATGGCCGCCGTTTCACCTACAGCTAAAGCAGCTTTCACACCTTCTCTTAAAACGCCAACATCATCGGGATGCGTCAAGTAGTTGTGGATCATAATCGGGTGGTCCAGAGGGTTCTTGGTTCGCAACTTGATAAATCCTCGACTTTTCGGTCTCAACATCATAGGAAAAACGCCGAACACGTCTTGGTTGTTCACTTCGGAAAATACTTCATTGTAAAAGTCATCAGTAAGACTATGAGCTTTCTTGACTTGCGTACCACCGTCTGACGGAGTTGAAGCTGACGTCATCATGAACTCAATATCCGGCCAGTCGTCAGTAGCGTTTGCATATTTGGTGTTTATAAAAGCGACAACTTCTAAACCAATACTTGATGTTAACGGTCCATCTTCAGTAATTGCATACCGCAGAGCCGAATTTATATTAACAAGCCGATTCATTACTAAACTGATAGGATGATCTATGCGGAATATAATACCACCAATTGCGATGTGATCTTGCAAGTTTCTCCCGACTCCAGGAGAATCTTGGATCACATCTATTCCGACTTCTTGCAAATGGCTTGCGGGTCCAACGCCAGACAACATGAGTAGTTGTGGTGATCCAATCGAACCAGCCGACAGTATCACTTCTCGTGTAGCATAGACAACCTGCTTTTTACCGTCTCTCAGGAATTCAATTCCATAAGCTCTCTTGGTGTCCTTATCAATAAGTACTTGAGTGACGTGTGAGAAAAGGGCAACGTGAAGGTTTTGACGTAACCTGACTGGCCTTAGGAAAGCTTTCGCTGCGGAACATCTAGTACCCCTACGTATGGTGAACTGGTACCACGCGTAGCCGGTTTGTTGAGCTCCGTTAACGTCGATAAAGTCGTATCCCATTTCTTCGCCTGCTTGTATTAAAGCTGCTCCTATCGGTGTGTTGAATGGCGAATCTTGTACGGTCAGGTATCCCCCTGGAATTAGAAAATAGACTCATCAGCATTTTTTTCAACTTCTTAGTTCTTACCCCAGAATGTAATCATTTTGTGCATACCTGTCGAATGATGGCGTGTATCCTTAGCTAAGTAAGGGTTCCGCTGGTCCTGAGACTTCTTGAAGTAAGGCAGTACATCTTCGTAGCCCCAGCCAGGATTGCCGAAAGACTCCCATTGGTCGAAGTCTCGTTTGTTGCCTCGGATATACAGCATCGTGTTCAGGACTGAAGAACCTCCTAACACTTTGCCTTTGGTCCACGAGCAGCGTTTGTCGATCATAGCTTGGCAGGCAGTGTCTTGAGGTTGTGTACTGGAAAATAACACAGAGAAAAAAGTTAGAATTTATGTAAAGCAAGCAATTTACGTATTGAATTATAGTAAGATATATTTCTGTAAATGTATCCGTTTCATATGGACCACTTAATAAAGCCGGAATAACTTAATTTCAGATATTAACTCTTATAAGTTCCGCCCAACCACTACTATTACATATTCCAAAACCAAAATTAAATAAATGATAAAAATTATATATGATAAATTATGAATGATTTTTATTTCTGTAAGTAGGTTTGTACAAACACTTTTACACATCAATCATATTATTTTTTTAAACTGGATGAGGTCGGTAAAATATAACTGCCGTTCACTTACCGATACTTCCAGTCCAGTTTACTCTTATGTAAATACAAAGACAGTAAAGGAACATCACTAATGTCGGTTTCGTGTCCTCCTGCTTCAAGTAGCAGGACATTCCACCCTTCTACTTCCGAAAGTCTATTAGCCAGGACAGATCCAGCTGAACCTCCTCCAACTATGACAAAATCATATTTCTCTCGAAGATATTTTTGGTTGAAAGGCCTCTGTTCAGGATCAAGGATCTCATAGTTGAAGTACGCCATAGTTGCCAGCATTACTGGGATGAAGGTGAGTTTACTGAGGCCACCGATTGCGAGAGCCGCCTTGGTGGCCGCAGAAGCCACAGTTGCCACTCCCATTGTTGCTCAGTGTTGCTTCATCGGCATCTGGAAATTGACAGAAAGATACTTTAGTCATAAAATTAAGACATCATGTAAATGATGGATAGCTGCATAACTCTGTGTTTGTATCGTTGTTGAAATAACAGGTTAACGAAATGTGGTTTGTCTAAATTAAAGGTGAGTAACCCAAGAAATATTATCTTCACCTTATACTAGACACTGAACTGAACTGACTCTGAAGAGTAAATACGAGATGAACTGATGGATGATATTCGCAAAACCAAATGATTGCTTCACATGCATTATGGCTTAGAACGGAAGCAGTAACATTAACTTCCTACCGGTAACATTACTTTAATGATGCACACTGTAAGGTTTATGAGTCTAAAACGTGTCGGCCATTGTCTTAAGCTATTTATTACAGGACGAAGTAAAGGCTTTATCATTATTCAGTTTCTGAAAGCAATCAAGTCAAGAAAGAATAGCCCTCAATAAAAAAGTAGATCATATTTATTACGTTCAACAAGTATCTCAAAGTTAAGAATTATGGAATATTTATGTAATTCATTACTTCAGACTTAATTAAAGCCTGTTACATGAAAGAAGGGCAGGGTGCGCTTTCGAAACTGGATCGCTTTTACACTGTTCTCGGAAGTAAAAAGTTTGCACTCGTTAATATAAATTTGGGCGTAAAATTCGGAGCAAGAGACGGAAAAGGAAGCTAATCTTTCTCTAGATTTCTATAATTGGTTTTATATTAGGAAACAAATAATTTTATCTTCTAGTCTAGACATCTAATTATTTCACTAAACATCTAAATGTTGTGTAGAGACGAACAGCTATCTGAACATTAATTTCTTCTTTGTTTTCAATTCCATTGTCAAAATATTTATCTTATTAGCATTTCACGGGTGTTTTCTAAGTATTTTACACATATCCTGTTTAATGATTCAACATGACCGCTCAAAATTCCCACCATTGCAAAACGACACTCGAGTATGCAACCAGTTTCTCCAATGGAGGTCATAGGGCCATACAAGACACGTTCTTCCTTGAAGACGTTTCTTAAAACATGGTCCAAAAAAAGCGAAGTAAATTTGATGGAAAACATTCAAATGGAGGAACAGTGCCAAGTTGGGCCATTGTCTGTACGGATATAGTGGACGGATGACAGTGTTCGAAACTATTTACGTAAGCGCAATATTATGCAAGGCAACGCAATGCGTCGCCTTACGCGTGTCGAGTCTTTTTTACACATGTTTTTGCGTTAACTTTATCAACTACGCGTGTTAATTGTTTTCTTATGAATCTGTAATTTATTATTTTGTTGACACAGTTACTATTTATCGAAAACTTATTATTTTTTACGATCTCATCTCGAACTCAATGAGCAAATTCAAATTAGCAAGGCATGACATTATCAAAACAGTTCGATAGCTTGTGTTAGTTCTACGCAAGAACGAATCTAACAAGTAAACTTTTTGACATTAGAAGATGAATCGGAACATTTCCATCGAATCAGCAATTAGTTGTGGCAACAATTTTCTCAACAAATATTAGGTAGGTATGTTTGTTCTTGTAAACAAATGCAGGAAATAGAATTTACGTTAGAAAAACAAGAAATATTGAATTCATTTTGCATTGTTGTGACTTGTGAGTTTTATCGTCGATCCGTATACTGTGAGAACCGGGCCGAGTATAGCACCTTGCTGAATGATTGCCACACCGATCATATTGACTGAGACCATCGCGATTCCACGGCACACAAAGTGAATACTTATTATGAGAAGTGTTCCTGGAGGTTTGGTACTTCACTCCTATGTACCTTTATCGGTCTAGGCAGCCGCAAGCGTTGCATCGCTCTTTGAACTGTATAATGCCAACGCTAGAATTTCGGATATTTCAATTGCACTAGGCAATTCCTATTTCTACTTAGTCTTGTGTCTGGGTCTTTATACCTGTATAACTTGATTTACGAGAAAAGTTCTTTGAGTGTGTTCGACATAGTCCAGATAATTATTTTAGATAAAATTATGCTTGTATGCGCCGAGTCTGGTGCAAATAGAATAACTTGGTCTAATGGTGCAACTTGGGGCAGGCATAATTATGTCCAACAGTATTAAGGGACTAAGCAGATTTATTGATAAGCTTACATAAATGAACAGCGTTTTCTTAAGGAGTGCTAGTTCCATTACCCATTTTTTCTATGCAAGTGTTTAGCACACATTTTGCGAAAACGTGAAACACTGATGTAATGTCACACTTTACGAATAACGTGTGGGACCATATGTCGCTAAAGTAAACAATTTAGAAGTGTTTGAAGAAATGGAAATAGTTATGACTGATCTGAGGACATCGAAAAACATATTATCATAAATGTATTCGTCCTTCTACAAAGTCAACAATATAATTCTTACAACAGTTTTGAAGACGTTTGACCAAAGAAATGAATCAAGTACAAAATTTCAGCATTATTCGAAATAGCTTCATGGCAAAAGCAACTAAACAATGGCGCTATTCATACGTCATCAAGATGATAGCTAGAATATTTTTTGTAAACCTTGCGTGCCATGCAATATGGTAACTCCTGATATTTCATACTTTGATAATTACTAATCTTTCGCTTTAATAATATCCAAACTTTTATATATTTTCTTTGATCTCGTTTCTTCAAGATAAAGCAATTTGTCGACTCCCGCGCGATACTTTCACTGTCCAGTGCACCGCGCATGCATGGTTGCATCGGCTTTCTTAACCCGTCTCAGTGTCGCTGTGGAAGTGTGGACGTGCAAGTGGACAGACATCTGTCTGGTATTTAGGTTGCGTTATGTAAACCATTGTAACAATACGACTGCAATGATAATGTTTTTGAAGAACATAAACATTGTTTTATTTTATAGATCTGTTTCTATTTCTTGTTGTCTTACAAAATATAGATTGTTACAAATGACATAACTAGATTCAGACAGGTTTTTTTTATGCACTGTTACACATAACATAACATAACATAACATCTCGCCTGTATTCCCCGAAGGGTTAGGCAGAGGTGTACCTATAGTACACCCACATTTCGCCAGTTATGTTTCAAGTCCCATGTAATAGGGGGCGAGCCTATTGCCATCAACCGGGCACAAATCCAGACTCCGGGCTGCTACCGAGAAATTCCAGATGGAAAAACCCAATAACACTTTGCCCGACACGGGAATCGAACCCAGAACCTCATGCTCAGCAGTAGCGCTTGCGACCACTAGACCAACGAGGCAGTCAGTGTTACACTTATGTGTTTTAGCTGTTATTCCAGTTCTGTTCTTACTATCATGTGCCTGACCTGTTCTCTGATTTACCGAGGAGCATTTACAGCCTGACCTTTGATATCATTGAGATCACACTCTTGTCTATACAGGGTCATTTGGAATTTGACGTATTCCTTCTAGAACGTGAGAGTGTGACCCATTTGCAACAATTAAGCACCCCATAACATTTTGGTGAAAATTCAAGGTATTCGAGAAAACCCATTTTTATATGTATTTTTTAAAAAATCTTCAGAATTCGTCTCTACTCTCAAATTGAGTGGCCTTCATTGCTATCACATTGAGCACCTAATACTTAACCCTTACTGTTTCAATGTCAACAAAATATTCTAAAACATCAAACAGTTATAAGTTTAAAGAAGAAGATTATGAACCATTTTCAAAAATCATCTACCTACATGAACTTTGACACCAGTTATCCCAAAACATTACCATGGCGTTCAATGTACAAATTACGGGGAAGACATTTTCATTTAATCAGCTATCTAATGAGTTACAAAAGTTAAAAATGGTTTAGAGGTGCCGAGGAGATAGTCGATAATGCAAAGGTCGAATTTGCAATATGTTGAAATATAAAAAACTTGTGTGATTATCGAATAGATTAACTGGTTTAAGCCACCCTACTAATTTCTAACCTTCCAGCAATCCACCACGGTCACAAGTCGTAGAGCGGTTTTTTTATTACTCACTGTTTACTCGCTGGTCACGGTTCACTTGTCGCTTAGTTTGCGTGTATTTAAACATACAGTGCACGTACATACTATAATAGTTTGACATAAGTCGCTTGACCATACTCCTCAAAATTTTTACCATCCTGTATTTAAGAGTTTCATTGTATTAACAACATTCAAAGTGTGCTGTTACTCTGCTGTCACTTATTAACCGACTTCACAAAAAGGAGGAGGTTCTCAATTCGTCCGTATGTTTTTTTTTTTGTATGTGTGTTAGCTCAGAACTTTTTTCTGGGTGAACCGATTTGGATGATTCTTTTTTTATTTGGTAGGTGGTGCTTCACATGTGGTCCCATTTAAATTTGATCAAGGTCTGACCAGTAGTTTTGAGTTATCCTTAATACTGCATATTTTTTCCACTTCGTTTATATGGATGATGTGTTAATAATTTCCTGTCACTGTTATTTACAACCCAAGTAGTGGTATACGAATTTATGTGGGGTAGATACCGCAACTAAAAAGTGAAAAATAAAAACTTTTTTACAAAAAACAACCGACTTCCAAAAAAAACACTAAAAGACGTGAAAAATAACTTTAATTTCGGAAGTCGGTGGCCAAAAACGAAAATTCACTACCAAAGACACCGACTTCTGATTTTAAAGTTATTTTTCACGTCTTTTAGTGTTTTTTTTGGAAATCGGTTTTGTAAAAAAGTTTTTATTTTCTTCATCATTTCACAATCGGTCATTTTCTGGCTGAGACCAAATGGTGTCAACCAGAAACCAAGTCAAAACACCAAATCACCAAATGGTGATTTGTAAACTTGCTTTCTATCACATGATTATTTTGTTGATATTGATTGCAAAGACGATAAATCCAATGGTTTGCCCAATTCTATAGCTGATGAGGATCCTACATGCGATAGTCTAATCTAATAGAATAACTATCTATTGCTCAACTGAATTTATTATAACATAGGAAGGCATTATCAAAAAATATTGACGAAATAATGACTATTACATCGTAAATTTAAAAACCACATCAATTTAATTAACTATGATCATTTAAACTAAATATGTAATAATTAATTTTATGAACACGAAATGTATTGTGTAACACGAAAAGGAAGTAAAATTTAATGCTTATCATATCCGAAATATCGCGTTCGTTGCAAATAAAGGTGCATTAACATTTGGTAAATTACTTTAACATCGTCCAAATACTGCATTATATATTATAATGCAGTATTTGGACGATGTTAAAGTACAACACCACAAAATAAAACTAGACTTATATAAGTCTAAGATAAATGCTTTGTGCCAGTCACTGGTGTCTCAAATGTATTTCATACCTACGGAGAATAAATTTAGTATATTAGGAGGGAACTCTTTTGCTTTCATTTTGAGAGTCTATGAAGGCTTGTTCTATGAAAACATATTTAAAAAAAAACCTATAATGAAAGACGTAAGATGGCTAAGTTAATAAAGCAAGTGCACGTGTAATAAAGCGAAAGATAACAAAATGTACAATAGATGGGATTTTAGGGCGGCCCAATCTGAATAGGTAAATGAGCTTTGATTTTAAAATTGGGCAAGTATATATGGCCAAATTTGTTTCTCTTTACTGGACTACTTACTTCACCAATGTGTGCATAGCTTTAGGTCCACTTACATTGTTAGTATTTACTTTTTCAGAATGAGTTCGACAACTGGTTTCACATTAAGTACGAACTTAATGTAGGATAAAGTAATACGTAACTTTTCCGTTTCGTTCGTGATATCTTTTTTTGTTTTCTTTCTTTTTCCTCTTTTAATTTGGGGTCGGGTAAGGTGTATTTTCGATTTATTTTGACGTTCGTGTCGTAGATGTTCATTTATTATATGTATATAGAACCTCTGCTGTTTATTATTGAGGAAATTTTAATTCATTTAACAATAATTGTAATTTAGAGCTTTAGGGCAACGGGTGCAATCTTTGAAGATTATAGTCCTCTCAGCGGAGACTAGCCATCGACCCGGAAGTTGTTCTACCTTGCATAGACCAATGGGACGGCAACCCGACAGGATCTGACAATGATCAGGCCCATGGGGTAGACCCCATGCGCCTGATCATTCGCAGGTCGGGAGTTTTCGACTCTGTGTCACCTACGCACGTAAGATTCGTTCGGAACCCGAACTAAAAATAAATGACAACAGCATTTGACAGTTGTCCCTACTCGCGATGTGCTTTACCCGTTCAAAAATAAAATTTGTCACTTGTTTTGACGGTTCAACTACATTCGGACGGGTTTGTATCTTCATTGACGGACTTAGAGAGTAGACCCCAAGACCAACGGCCTAACGTAATTTCCGAGGCACGGGTACGGGTATCACATCGCCAATTTCCATACTACAACACATCGTATGATATTAAAGTCGAATCCAGGGGGTCTACTCTTTTAGCACGAAATCCGTAGTTTCGCCCGAAGTTATGGATTCCTCTAGCTCCGTAGGTGGTATCGCTTTGAGACATAACATTAGTCCCGAACTAAAAATTAATGACAAAATAATTTGAGTTTTGTCATTACCCCCGGTGTGTTTTCGGCCATCCGAAATTGATAATTAATCGGGAGTAGGGTTCACCCCCATGAATCGAACTACTTTCGGATGGGCCCATATCTGCGTAGACGGTCTTTAAAACTTTTAGCCCCCTCTTTCGATATCCTAAATAATCCTAATCTGAAAGACCTGATCCTAAGAAATAATTATTAATTTAAAAAATATGGAACTTATTACTTAGGCAGTTAAGGAAATAATCTTTGTAAAATTGCAAAATAAGAATAACTTGCGCCAGATAAGGTAATTAAGTAAAAAAGATAAGAAAAAGAAAGAAAATGAATTTATTTGACCCAGGTTAAGGCACACAATATTCACACAAAATCAACAAAAATTGAAAAAACTTAAAATAGTATGTGTGCCTCACGGCTGCGTCAAACCAACCTCGCATTTAGAATGCAAATGTATTTGTGATGGTACTTAAAAAATAATTAGTGTTGTTATTTGCCAATTATGTTCCTACCTACCTAATGTTTCATTATTTAAATATTCTAACTTCTTTGAGTTTTTAACGAATACTGAGGAGGACTTATTACGAAATTAATCGATGCATTATTTTAATTTGGAAATGCGAAAACAATCCTAAATTACATAGGAAACTAAAGCACTTTAATGTGTAGGTCACTGACATATATTATAACGTTTATTTAAATTACCATTATTGTAATCAGTAACTAAATCTAAAAATATTCATAAAATAATAACAATATTTAAAGTTTACTTTACGTAAACAAACCAGTGAACGACTAGTGTATTCTAATCTCGTGTCAAAATATGTTTCGTTATCAAGGACGTATTAGGTAAACGTTTGACCCAGTAACATGCAGTAACTTTAACATGACCTCATATATCCAGCGACAAGTCATCGGAACGCACCTCAAGACGACCTTGTGCTATGTGGTTGTCGATAGAGACAAGGAGAAAAGACTACCCAGACCCTCCAGACTACCCTCGATACTTACTACCTTGCTGACTGGCTAACCTATTTTTATCACGTTAGCGAAGATTAATAAAATACATACCGACATTAGGCCCTATGACTAGGCGTTATAAGATTTATATCTGTATGATTACGAAGAATGACAGGAAAGTCTACGCACTGTTTTCAAGTTAAGGGGACTACATGACCTAAACGCAAATTTTTAATGCCTAAAAATATATGATCCACTGCAGTAACCAATATCAGAAAAATATATGATATTCTTCTGGATATATGGTAGCTAGATAGTGTGTTTAAAACATAATACAATTAACTTGATATGACAGAAAAAAATCACGAAGATACCTCTAAAAATATATTTAAACGTTTAAAAACCATATTAATATACATGCAAACATTCAGTTTTTTTTGTCAGATTATTCTACAAGTAACATACTAACGTAATAGTGTTTTAATTTTTTAGTCCAATGAATAGATTTTTTGTAAATCCATAATTGCTTCATATTTTGCAATAAATTACCAGCGTTGTGTCATCGCGCGTCTGTTTTTTTTTTCTATGCAATCTGACAGTGACCGCGCTTTAGCTCTTGTAAGCCTCTTAAGGGGACTACATGACCTAAACGCAAATTTATAATGCCTAAAAATATATGATCCACTGCAGTAACCAAAATCAGAAAAATATATGATATTCTTCTGGATATATGCTAGTTAGATAGTGTCTTGAAAACATAATACAATTCACTTGATATGATAGAAAAAAATCACGAAAATACCTATAAAAAAATATTGTAACGATTAAAAACCATACTAATATACATGCAAACATTGAGATTATTTGTCAGATTATTCTACAAGTAACATACTAACGTAATAGTGTTTTAATTTTTTAGTCCAAGAATAGATTTTTTGTAAATCCATACTTTCTTCATATTTTGCAATAAATTACCAGCGTTTTGTCATCGCGCGTCTCTTTCTTTTCTATGCAATCCGAAAGTGAGCACGCCTTAGCTCTTGTAAGCCTCTTAAACCGTCTTATTACATAAACTAGTGAATTCTAGTTGCGAGAAATTTCAATGGTACAAACACGTAGATAATATTTAATTTAAAATGAAGAAGAACCCCCGACGCAAAGAAAAACCTCTAAAAACGGCTGAACAGATTTTCATCTTTCTTTTTTAACTAATAACGCTCTCGATCAAGTCACCTTTCAAACAAAATAAAAAAGCAATATTGGTTCAGCCATTTGGGAGCTACGATGCCGCAGACAGACAGACAGATACACAAGTTAAACTTATAAACCCCTCTTTTTTCGTCGGGAGTAAAATCTAAAGTTTTTCTTCAGACCCGTGAATGGATCCATTTTTAAACAAGAATTATATATTTCGACTACGGTAAAGTCCTTAATACAAAAATGACAACTTAATATCGGACTAAGTTCAATAAGTTATTATAATTTTTTATAAAGAACTTAATTTCAATCACAGATACTTATCTCTTTACTACAAAAAACTGACTCGATAGTTTACCTAAACCTTGGCGAATGAAAAACCTTTTTTGTAGTAAGGCCGTAAAGGTTCTACCGGTGAGATGCACATCCAAACAATAGGTGGTGATGTTGATGTTGTTGTTGTTTTGATGTGGTGGTGGTGATTAGAAAGTAAATTCGTGATCAAAATTAATTTTTAGTTTCCGTACAACAAAATCGTGGAAACTGCGTTTACATCTCGAGTATTGATCAATTAATTTCATTTGACCAAAACTAAGCTGAACTACTAAATAGTGCATTATTAACTTATCAAAATAAAGATAATCACAATAATAAATATATAAAGGGGATGAGAAAACAATTTGAGACCCTTGGCTTGCCTCTCAAAGAGCGGGCGAAGAATGCCTTAATGTCAGATTCGAGAAGAAAGACGTTCGGAATGAATTGTCAATAAAATGTTATGGGTTACATAAAAATAACAATATTTAATAGAAGCTTAATTAACTACAGTCCGTTTATTAAATGATACGAGTGGATAAATTATTTCGAAGTGCTTTTGGTTAAAGACTACCGTTTACGTAAGCTTAAGTTCAATCGTCTTAAGAAGTGGCTTAGTATTAGTCACCACATAAATTCGATTTGAATTTGAGCACTGATAGGTAGGAACTTGACCCCATTTCCGACGGATTTGTTTGTGAGACAGATTCTAAGGTTTGCAAAACCTCTAGTCTCGATGTATCATATAATACACGAGAGGAAAATTTGTAAGCAAACACAAACATAAGCGTCTTAATTATTAAAATATTATTTGGTGGATCAAAAAAATCTTCTCACGAAATTAATATTGCAGAAGACAATGATTAGGTAGTCATCGATTTTAAGATTTCATTAGGTACCAATACATGAGAGTTAGCCATGACTCAAATCATAAGCTCGTTCTGTGTAAGCTATGCGTGATGAGTTAATGATTAATCTTTTAATTAACGGTCAATGGCATACCACACGACACTTGTCTTGTATCTCTCACTGAGTCATAAAAATAAAGTTGCGAATATTCATTGTAAAGAAAGAAAATACGTTTATTTGCGGTAACATGACGCAAAGAGAAAACACACAAATACAAAACAAAAAATAATGCGTTTGGGGAATATATTGTGTCTTCAAAGCAATAGTACAAGGTTAAACAAATAGATTTAGTTAAAGCAAAACGAACAATGAAGATGCACTGTTTGATGGATACAAGTAAATGCAGATAGCTACCTAGAGAAATGTAAAAATAAATCTTAATATAACAGGGCAAAAGCTTTATCTGTTTATCGGAACTTACGTGGAAGAATAGCAACGTGGTCTATCAAAATATATTGATAAAATGTAGTTCGTTAATTTTGACCGATTTGTCTCATATCCGTTATCAATAAAACTTTAGTTGTATGTCAGCTAGCAGCAGATTCTACTTCTTTCAACACAAAAGTTCAATGTGCTTTTCGTAATTTATAATAGGGCATCAGAATTTCATAATGTTTCACAATCAAACGCCATGGTTGACCATGAATAACTATATAATTATTAAAAAGTACAAATCTACATAATTACTGACATTAACATTAAAATTATCATCTAATGTGTTCTCACAACATAGCTTTACACGCATACCTGAATTCCTCAAAATGAACACATAAATCACTTCCATGGGTTTTCTAATAATTACATGAAATTATGAACACAAACGAACCGTAGTAATTTGCTCTAGAAATCGCAACGCGTTGAGAATAAAAATGAAAGATTACCTGAAAAAAACAAGCACAACACTATTACGAGAGGTTCACTGTTCGCGACACCATGTGGTTTCCCATTCACTGACAGACTGCGCGTGCGCGGCCTGCACTGCGCCTGCGCCGAGCGGTTGCACAACCAACTGGTTGCGAACCTGCGGTCAATGTTAATAGGCTAATTTTGATTTAGGACGATAGATTGTGATGTGATGAGCTTATCCATAATGGGTGCCTTTTAAAGGCACTGGATGAAATATGTTTTAATGAACTTGTAGAGAACAAAGAGAAAGGTTATAATAAAATCGAGTGTGAAGAACGTAAATAGAAGACTGTATCCGGTGAATTAGAAACAGGATGAAACATTACACATGGTTTTAAAGAGGTTAGACGTCAGTCGTTGCTAGTTATTCCAAAATCAAGGAAATATACGTAAGGAAATATACGTAAGGAAATATACGTAAGGAAATATACGTAAGGAAATATACGTAAGGAAATATACGTAAGGAAATATGTCTAAGCTACTTGCGCCCCAATTTTGTATGGTAATTATTATTCCCCGCGTAATCTTACCACGTCAATATCGTGTCTTGTAAAAACGGTTTCGTTTATTGTACGAGTATCATAGAGCATACGATATTAGCAGATGTCGTGGTTAGATAAGGAATTGAGTGGTTTCGAAGTAAGGAATCGTTAAGTGATCATAGTGAACTAAGGTCTTGCCTGTGTTAACTTAATCACATCGCATGCATTGCCTTCTAGTAACATTTTAAAAGATAGTTGAGCAACCTGATAGAAATGACGACACTAGTTCTCATTTGGTATCATAAATTGATTGGACCAGCAATAGGAACCTTGAGGGTATTGCTCACTAGACGTTTGATTGAAACATGTCTATGGTAATGAGAAGTACGGTCTCCAATGTGGCAACATTTAGAAATAGTATAAGAAAAGTAAAGAAGAACTCTATTGAAAGTCTTTTGTTGAAAAAAAAACTGCACAAAAAACATTTTCGATGTTGTGTTATTTATTGTACGGCGTACCTACTACCGACCTGTTCGGGTCGGCATCAAACGATATCTATATAATAATAGCGCGGGCGGGCGATGCGATGCGACGAGGTGGGACGGGGGTACAAGTAATTTCACGCGGCGAAAATTGCTTCGGGTCGGCTTTGTTGTTCAACAAATACTGCTGAATCGAATGTGCTGACCCGAACAAGGATGTAGCACTTTGCCTTTATTTTCCGTTGCATGACCACAAGGCTGTACTTCATACATTCGCAGCATACATTTTTGAATTCAAGCAGAAATGAGATGCCATGCTGCAAAGGACTGAAATAGTTCACAGAAATATAGGACGGTAAAATAAATAATGTAAGTAGAAAAGACGGTGAATGGAAGAGTAATGACGATGCTGCAGCTCATCAAACTAAACCTAAGAGCAGTCATAAAAAGTCTACAAAATAATTATTACAGTATTATACAACGGCCAGCTGAATTGCTCAGAGAAAACTACTACAATCTTAATGGAATGCACAATGCTGTAACAGCAATTTAGTTAACAGTACCGCCAAATAAATCAGTTTCGAATTAATAACTTTCAGCGGGAAAAGTTAAGGCCAAGAGTTATCATGTCTCAAATGGGTCCGTACCACGCCACCATAGCAACTGGTATTATACTACGTTAGTAGTGTCTAGAACAGGATTTGTGTTTCAAGGCAGACAAATTGAAAGTAGCTGTTAGTTGTAAGCGTAAACCGTTAGAATTGTTGAGAATTTGTAGAGAACTAAAAATACAACGTGCTGCTGTGACATATTTTATATATGACAGATAAAATGATTTTGTCCTAATTCAGGCGCTGCTTAGCTTTTGAGAACGCTTGAGCTTTTGTTTCTCGAAATATATATGTATATATCTCTCAATTTATAAACATTCCCCCCCCCCCCCCCCGCGACCCTTGCTCGACGACGCGCCAGCCCGCGCCGTAGCTGAGCCTGTAGCTTTAAATTCCCCTTATAATAATAATAATAATATAATTTCGATCCAGCCTGTCCCATCTTGCTGCCCTCCCCTCAGTGACGCCCTAAGCCGAGGTTCGTACCCCACAAGGGGTGCCCTTAGCGTGCGGTCACCTAGTATTTAAGAATTTCGCCCCTGGCTGGAGGCTTTAAGTTAGTAGCTTAAGGCTCCCACAGGCTTGACCGGTTAAGTAGCCAAGACCTCAGTGGTCAAAAGCTGCCAATTAGGAAAAAAAAAAAAAAAATTAACATGTTTAAGTTTTACGTCCTATTAAACTAATGTTACTGTAGACGATGATGTTATTGTAAACCACGTTTGCATTTTCTCACGGCCGATATACACTCAATTATGGCAGATAGTAATTTGAGCAAACCTTACTATTCGCTTTTGCGTGTTAAATGAAATGTTATTGTGATGCACATATTTTTTATAAAATCACGGATTCCATTCACCATAACGCAAGAAGTTACTATAAATAACTCCAGAAATAGAGACGAGTGTGTCATAACTCGTAAGATTGAAGTTTGCAAACTTACCGAGTGCTGGTGTACGTGATGCCGAGCGCATGTGTCAGGCGCTGTCGGCGCTCGCGCAGGTGACGCCGCTGTCTAGGGGCTTACAAGAGCTAAAGCGCGGTCACTGTCGGATTGCATGGAAAAGAAAGAGACGCGCGATGACACAACGCTGGTAATTTATTGCAAAATATGAAGCAATTATGGATTTTCAAAAAATCTATTCATTGGACTTAAAAATTAAAACACTATTACGTTAGTATGTTGCTTATAGAATAATCTGACAAAAAATCTGATTGTTTGCATGTGTATTAGTATGGTTTTTAATCGTAATTTTTTTTTTCTAGAGGTATCTTCGTGTTTTTTTTCTATAATACTCGTATCTAGTTAATTGTATTATGTTTTCAACACATTATCTAACTAGCGTATATCCTGCAGAATGTCATATATTTTTCTGATTTTGGTTACTGTAGTGGATCATATATTTTTAGGCATTATAAATTTGCGTTTAGGTCATGTAGTCCCCTTAATGTTACGACGTGGAATTTTTATGAGGAAAAGATACGATGCAGGTTTATAGATTTATAGAACTAATGATCAACTATGAAAACGGATTGGTCATGGCAGTATGCGTTTACTGCCTTTCCTCTTTACCAATTGCTCATTCATCTTTTAAGACACCTAATGAGTTAATAGGGGCTGTATTTTGGAATGTAGAAGCTCTAACTTCGAACATATATTGTTCTTGAAAGCTTAACTTAGCATTATACATTTAGCCAAATACATCGTCCAATAAGTCTGGCCATTTTTTTTAACGAGTAATTAGCCTTGTAAATAGATGCTTGTAGACTAGTAACTTGCTGATAGACAAGGACCTAATCAAGCTATAAAGGGCAAAATTAAAAAAAAAACTCGACGCAAAAAAGAGCTGATGACCTTGAAACAGCTGAACCGATTTTGATAAAACATGCAAGAACCACCGCTAGAAAACATGCTTTAAAATAAAAATAAAACCGCATCCAAATCGGTTCACTCGTATAATAGCTACGGTGCCACAGACAGACACACACACATAGCGGTCAAACTTATAACACCCCTCTTTTTGCGTCGGGGGGGGGGTTAAAAAATAGAGGTAAGTACGGCTTACTTAGCTCGTCCTAAATGGAGGACCTTCTTGGACTTGCCCTTCTGCTTTTTCTCACACAGTGTCATTACAGTTCGATTCGGGGGTTTCCTAAAATTACGTCACGTTAATGTAATGTTCCTATCGTTGTTATCTTTGTATTGACGCCTAGATTATTATTTATTACCTAATTAGTTTTTAATTGTCTTGGTATCTAATTACTGACCTTTATTGTGGTATTTAGTTGGTAATTTCCGGATTATGGTAAGTCATGCATTCATTAATACTTAGTTATGTTTATTTTCTCTTGCGAATTTGTTTGTGACAGAAAGTTGTGCTTTCGAAGTTGTCCCATACTTTTTATTTTCCGGCTGTGGGTAACTCTTCTTTTTTACCAAAATCGTAACATCTTGTAACTTTTAATTTAACCACATTAATAATTTTCATCATAACAGCTTTACAGTATTAATTCCGCACTGTTAGGTAACGAATGATGCCTGTAGCCTGGTTCAGATTAATTCTTGAGTTCTGTAGTTGAGTTCTAGTTATGTTTTTGTATATGTAAATGGTACACCACTGACTACCTGCATTATTGTGTCTCCTTTTCCCTTGAATCCATCCAAAGGTTGTCTGTAAAAGATCGCTTTTAGCGATAAGACCGCCCATTGTGTCACCCTATGTAAAATTTCTACATTTATATCTGTAATTTTTATGGTGTACAAAATAAAGAGTATTCTATTCTATTTTATACAAAGAAAAGTATGACCAAAGTCCGTGCATTGATTTGATGGCTTTTGGATCACAGTTAGCTTCGTAACTTTTGCGAAATGTGTCTTTTAATGTTTTATTACTCCGCACCAAATGGTTAGAAAGCCGTTATTAATTGTTATTCTATATGACGTAACAGTTAATGATCCGAATCCAAGTATAGAAAACAAACTTGTATTCTAGAATCGCAGGTACCCTATATTTGCATAAGTGCACACCTTTCTATTCTGTATGATACTTTCTGGCTGTTATATCCTGAATGTAGTAAGGGTTGTTAAGGTGAATCTTCAGCTGTAGCCCACCAAATTCAAAATTTCTTTGGTTTTTTCCAAATTGTAGCTCTTACGTCGTATGAAATATTCCGAAAAATTCTTAGGTGGGACAAATTTCCAAAGTATGATGAGTGATATGAAATTGATGATTATTATTCAATAAATATATCATTCCTACACTCGCAAATCTCATTTTGACCAAAATACGACGTAAAACAGAGCTGCAATTTGCACTAAAGCCAAAGAAAATTTGACTTTGGCTAGCTACAGCTGAGGATTCACCGTAATACTTCTTCTTCCCTGGATAGCACTAGATAGCTCCTGAATAACCGAATACACAAACATATTTTCTTAACAAAGTCGTTTGTCTGTGCATTCGCTTAGTACCAACTTACTTTTGAACTACTTGGTGGATTTTGATTCGGTTTCGACCATCATTTGGATAATTTCAAAGGAGAAGTTTATGTGTCGGTACTTACTTATAGTGAAGAATGACGACTAAAAAGAAGTATAGAAGAAAAAGACATGATGAGCCGATCCCAGATAAATTAGGATAACGGCAGGAAAATGATGACCTACTTACAATAAATTCTGATATTATTTAAGTACACGTGCAAAACCGGGGCGGTCCGCTGGTCTAATATAATTTGATGATTCACGAAAAGGAAAGTCACTCCTCTTAATAAATAAGAGGTGTAACGTCTCCGACTTATAAGTTGTAAGTCGTGGGTTCGATCCCAGGCAGGCGCTTTATTTTGTGTCAATAATTTCATCACCACTGCTCTCAAAACGGTGAAGGAAAACATCGTGAGGAAACCGGCATGTCCTAGAAACAAAAATTCGAAGACATGTGACATCTACTAAGCCGTACTGGACCCGCGTGGTAGATTACGACCCACTCTTTCTCACAGAGAGGAGGCCCGTGTTCCAGCAGTGGTAACATGCATTATACAGGTCTCTTAAAAAGCTTCGCATTTCATAGTGAGTGTATTAAGAAATATTAGGACAAAACTAAATAAGATAAGCAACAATCAGGTGGATCCTACGCAAATAAATATTATATTCTATTAAGGCTCCCACAAACAGGTGCGAGGCGACTCTAGTAGAACAATGTCTTTGAAAACTTCTTGAAAATTGTTCTGCAAGAGTTGCGTCGTGCTTGTCTGCGGAAGGGAGCCTTTATATTCCATTCATATCGAAAGATTCCTGAGTCGACACAATATTTTAGGTAAAAGGAGATTACCCCATTATGATTTTGGTGGCAAAGCTCTTATGTGAATGGGCTTGCCATGGGAAGTACTAAAAATATTAATTCGCACGTATCACTGCCATCAAACATCGTTGCTGTGTTCGATAGATATGGGTAAGTACATATAATAATATAAGCCGGTGTAAGTAATTACTAGGGCACGGATAAATATGTATTAAAAAATTCAAAATATGTACATATAATATGGACCAAATAATGTAAAATATAGAAAAAATATGGAGTATAAAATAAGAATATCTTTCATATTAAACATTGTTTATTGTGAAAAATTTGCGTATACTCGTATAACACTTTCAGTGCATCTGCAGCTTTCACCATATAAGGAGCTGCATCAGATAATGTGGAATAAATGAAGTTAATTAGAGAATCAAAAATCAAATACGCGAGAGAAATGAAACACTTGCGGCTGTGTGTGGTGGCGAGAATGCAAATACATAAAATTATATAATTTTTTGTGAACTTACTCAAATTCTATGATATAAAAGTCGAAAATATGGATGATTGTGATATTTTTTTGTAAAATATGGACTTAACCATGAAATATGGAACAATATGGAAAATTAAAATTGGTTTTTCACAATCTATATATGATAATCGATGTAGAGAACACATTCGAGACCGCAAATCGTGTAAATTAAAAATATGTATTTACATATTAATCCGGGCCCTAGTAATTACATACACATACTTTTTTATGTCGGTATTATTTTTTTGTATGATTTTATTTTGATTTATTTTACTGTTTTCGTCCTTGTCAAACTTTTTGTACCCACCTAGATATTAATTGAATGATGTGGTGTCCTATAATAATTAGACGCGCACACTTATATTCGGCCCTGTGTATGTTAACATGCATGTAATCGTGGTTTAGTCCCATCTCGGCACCCATGAATTTTTCGTGGGCATCATAAATAAATTCATAGGTGCCGAGATGGGACTAAACCGTAATTGTGTTAGCCTCTGTTGGCGATCCGAAGATAAATAAATACTTACACATGAGACATTTCAATTCTGTCCCTGAGATGCCAATGGACATGCTATACGGAATTAGTTATGTATTTTATTTCAACGTAGCTCGTTGTTACAACAAAACTAAATAAATATTTAACATAAATTATTAAATTTTATTTACATATTCATATATGTAAATAAAATTAATTTACACATTTGTGATCATTTGTTGATGCTTTGTAGAATGCGCGTGGAAATTGTGTAATTTATTATTAATTAAATATTAATTTATCCTGTAGTATTTTTAACTTTTTAAACTAAGCACATGGAATTTTAACGACGAATGGTTATTTTTTACAACTCAGTAAATTTTTCTTTCTTTGGAAGCTGTACAGTATGTTTGACATGTTTTAAAAAAAAATGTGTTTGTAATAATGTTGTAATTTTTGCTAAAATTTCATAAATAAAAACATCTATTCATAGCTTAATCCATGAACAAACCAAGCAAGTAATGAATAGAATGAATAGCCAAGCCATTAAAAGGTGAGTGATTCAATAAAAGATGGCAACATTTCTCAGCAGTAGCGTGCAAAGGTGATAGTGTTGCAAGCTGTGGTCAACGGCGCGTCTTCAAGGTTCATCCTTGTACTTATACCGTTTTAGTGATGTAAATGTAATGTAGGACAGGAAAATTTTATCATGCTATTGTTATACGCGTTTTGGAAGATTGGTCGCAAAAATGAGAAAATCTTTTCCTTGGTTGTTGACAGTTTCAGATTGATAACGATAACTTTAGCAAACAAGTAGAATGTACATCCAGATACTATATTAGAATCCGTGTATGATAAAACATTCAAATAAAACTAAGTACTTATTCTGGTGAAAATACTCGTAGACCGGAAAATCGAGCTTTCACTAATGAAAATGTGCCAGCAGTTGTCTTAATACCTACACTTGCGGGGTAATTGCATAACACACTAACAGTAGGAAAGGGTTTCATTTTGACAGTCCAACAACATTCATTGCGTTATTTACGTTGTTGAGCAGACACATTTTTCGAACATATGAAGCAATGGATTAGCAATAGGCTTCAAAATTGTTCAGATTGTGGTAGATTGTGTATTACGTAATTAGGGTGCTGCTTAGAGAAAATAACATAGCACAGTAGGCCGCACATCAAAGGTAACAAACCTATAGAAGCTGTTCCCGTATTCCATTGAAACTCCGTGCTTCGCTATGCCAGCTCAACGTCAAAGTGTTAGTGTGTGTTCAGCGTTTTTGGGCGCTGACAAGCACTGGTTGTCAATGCTGGTCGGTGCAGGCAGTTTTCATACTTTTACAGACTTGACACATTTTCCAATTCAGTTTTTTTATAACCACTTGTAACTTTATAACGATAATCTAACATAAACAATACTTAGATTTTTTTTAACAGCCCCGACATGTCAGCTGGTATACAAAATATATTTAAAATATTCATTAGGATTTATGTAACTTGCCAAATATGTGTTTAAGGAATGGCTACTGTGACTAATGAGAGGAATGAATGACTCGCTTCCACCTATAGGTACCTTAAGTGTCGGAGTTCACGACCCGCGCGTTTCATATGCAAATACGGCATTGTTTGTAATACAATGATTATCATGTGAATTTGGTACTGAGACACAGATTCATGTAGATTTATAAAAACTACAGATGATACTTGTTTTGCAGAATTGAAGCGATCGTACCTAAGGACCAAATTCACTCGGATATCATTTTTCTCAGGAATAAATTGTTTTTTTTTTTTGTTTAAGGCGCTTCCCTGACCAAACGACCTTGAGCGTTCGGTCCTTCTCTGTCCCGTCGCTGAGTCTCGCTCTGTCTCGCTCTCTCCGCACGCTCATTTATCATAAAATTCACAAAAATTATGAAATTACTTGAATAAAAAAAGACCAGTGAAGTTTTAAAATAAAATAAAACGTGTATTATTTAGATTTTTAAATTATCTATCCATTAGTGTAATCCTCAAATGAATAGAACGTCGCCTTTAGCAAGAGATGCATGCAATCAATAATTTTAGTCACTTTTTTAGAAGGAGATTTCAGATGAATTTATAACACATAAAAACAAATAAGAACGTGCAATGTGATGATAGGATATCGAACATTAATAATGTGCTTTTAGATGAAGTTTATTACCCATAGTGAATGAGTTAATAGCCTCTGAATAACGCACTTTGACTAGGTTTTGGTCGGGGTACCGCCTTAAAGCTTAAATCATACCACAGAAGTGAAATTGAAAACTGTTTCTTGTTTATTATCCGCTCGAGCGTCAGACCCCCGGAGTGTGACCGAAAATATTTTCCGGTCTAACGTCAAACCCCCGATCGTTGCCGAAAATATTTTCCGGTCTAACGTCAGACCCCCCGATCGTGACCGATTCGGTTTGCTGCGTTCAAATCGATTTAAATACCACTGGCACACTGTACTGTTGCAAAAAAATTCCGCCGGGTGGCGCCCTATTAGTTTCCGCGTACAATATTATGCTATAATCTGTGGCGACCATAAATATTTTTTGCAAAATAAAAGTTTTAAGTCAGCGCTCCGCCATTTTGGATGACGAACGATGCGCGCTCCGTACATATTATGTGTTGATGGCGTAGTTAATAACCCAATGTATTAGTGTTATATATCATAAAAATCCTCATTAATCAAGGTTTACGAATATCTATATGTGTCATAGGTTTTGAATCAGTTTTTATGTGTTAAACTCGTTGTGAAAAATTGAGGCCGTAGCGACACGCTACGCGCCGGCATTTTCGTGTTAAATTACGTGTGTTTTACTAAAAAATTTACTAAAGTAATGCTTGTAATATGGACATAAGTTAATTATTAGTATTTTAAAACGCTCAGAACGTTTTAATACTATGAAGATAGTTCAAGATCACGAATAATCTAATTCGTTCCGCAGTACAATTTGTAATCAGCAACAGTTGAGGGGTGTGACGTTTTAACACGTTCACGAATTTAACAGATAAGGGTTCAGACGAATGTTTAACCGCGCATACGCTTCGTTGTTTTTCCAATTCTTTTGGTATGCCGGTACTGAATTGTTGTAAAGTATATATAATTATTGCATACAAATGATTGCCTATCATTTCAAATATAATTACACAAAAATCATGTAAAATAAATTAAATCCTATTTATAAACACACGTTTCGCAGAACCCTTATGGGGGCATGAAATTGTTGCGGGAATGGGGTGTTTGTTTTAGTGTATTGTGCTACTCTGAGCAAACCAAGTACGGACATATGGGTATCAAAAAAAAGCTTAGATAGTCTAGTTTAATAATTAATAGGTTTTATTGACACAAACTACAAACTAATGTACAAAATTTCAGTAAGAACAAATATTTTACGGAAATTCAACACATATTTTTAGTTTAACATTTTTTTACAGTTCTTTCGACTATGAAGTTGTATGGTAGTTTTAACACTTGTTGATTCTGTATGGTTTCAGCTACACACACGATTTTTTATTAGGGTATAAGTTCGGTAGTTTTCAAGTTATTACACTTTATGTTAGAAATGACCGGTGCGCGGTGCCGTGGCCGGGCGACTATAGTGACCTCGTCGTATGCCACTCCTGCAGGCGTTTGACGTTTGCGTATGACACTCCTGCAGGCGTTTGACGTTTACGTTTGAGCGGTTATAAAACAGTAGAAACAGAAACTAGTTTCACTATGTTTTTGCCTGCGTAATAAACTTTTTTCTTTCTTTCTTTCTTTCTTTACACCATCACAGCGGCGTAACACACTTTATTTCACAATCCGAAGGATTTTGTAGAAAATTCCTAAACCAATGCTTCATTTTGAGAAATTCGTCTTCCCAACAACGTAAGTAAATAACGCAATGAATGTCCAACTGTCAAAATGAAAGGCATTGCAATTTTTATTTTGCTACGGATTTACCCCGCAGATGTTCTTCCAATACAATCCCGTTTTGTAGTCTATACTATTATAATAATAATAATAGTATTTCCATAGTTCTAGGTAATCAGATCACTTTAGCTACCCAAACCAATACCAATATCCAATATCTTTTTTTTTTTTGATATTCTATAATAGCTTTGCACCAATCAGGGGTTGTCCTTGGGTACACTTGCATAGTGCATACAAGGAAAATCGTCGATTGGTGCTCGCTTATCATTTAAAATTGTCAAAGGGGCCTCTGCGAGTTGGCTTCGGCCCCTTGTACCTACGCCTTCCAAAGGTCCGGGACCCGAGGGTCCCGAGATATGTCAAATACATTTTAAACATAATAATATTCTGAAGAGGTAAAATTTATTTGTTTGTAAATTTGTATGTAGGGGGTAATCTCTGGAACTACCAGCCATATTTAAAAAACAACTATTTGCATTTGATGGCCCAATTCTTAAGGAAGGCTATAAGCTATTTAACATCACGCTAGGAGCCAAGCAATAACAAAAATAAAATCTGAAAGAACGCTAAGCGAACATGAAGTTATAGAAGTATGAGGAGCAGGGTGTAAAGCTCACTCATACTCTATGGAAAAGGGAGGAACATCTGACCAGACGGGTGTCGTGTCTGGTGGGCAACTGCCCGACGGTTGATGTCGGTATATATGCTAGTCGCGCGGTAAACTCTGCTTGCGCGATGCAGGATTTGCGTGACGTCAGTATGACGTGTAGCTCGCATGTGGCGATGTAGATACCGCTACAAAGTAATAGCGCGGGCAGACGATGCGATGCGACGCGGTGGATCGGGGGAACCAGAAATTTCACGCCGACGAAGTTGCGGGCAGAAGCGAGTTAGATATATTATAGACTAGCTTTTGCCCGCGGCTTCGCCCGCGGCTTCGCCCGCGTGGATGTCGGAAATTATTCCACGGGACATACTACCGGGATAAAAAGTATCCTACATGTAACTCCAAGTTATAAACTATGTGTTCCAAATTCCAGCCAGATCCGTTCAGTAGTTTTTGCGTGAAAGAGTAACAAACATCCATCCATCCATCCATCCATCCATCCCCACAAATTTTCACATTTATAATATTAGTAGGATAGAGAGATAACCGTGGTGGAACATAATTATACACGTAGCCATAAATGGACAAGATTGATGTCATAAAAAGATAAACCAAGTGATTTCCATTTACAGTCTGCATAAGTGGCAGCATGTGAGGAAATTATATCGATAGAGAACCTTGCAATCTCTCTTTCACTTCATTTACTAGAATCGTCAATGCCCTTTTTTTTTGTTCATCTCGTGATCTGCCTAGCCTATTCCCATATTGGGGTCGGCTTCCACTGTATCCAGATGCAGCTGACTACCAGTATTTTACACGGAGCGACTGCCTATCTGACGTCCACAACCCAAGTACTGGGTAATACGATACTCCTTGATAAGACTAGTTGTCGGGCTTCTGACTACCCGTAATGACTGTCAAAAATCTACAAATGACAGCCGGACCAACGGCTTAACGTACTTGCTTTCCGAGGCACGGAGGGCTCGATATGTAACCAGTCATCCACGGACCGACCTCGGCAAGCGTAGCTTAACCTTCGATCGACTCGTGCGGCTGTTATTTTTCAGCCACGAGCCCAGTTCATCAAACGAGACAAAACTGTAAGTACCGAAACCTTACCAGATATATCTGTCGGAAATACGTTAAATCAATCGTTTGACTTGACTAATCGGGACGCCGGTGCCACCAGGTGGCGCTGGACAGAGTCTTATAACCCTAACGCTTGACCAGAGTAAAGCTGAGTTTGTAGTTGGGGGTTAATCAGTGAACACGTTTAGAAACTGTCGTGCGTTCCGTATGGTTGTGTCGTATACAGACCTACAATGTGTGATTCGCAAGTGTGATTAATTTGATCGTACATTATAATTTGATTTGAACTGCAAACGGTTTTTCTATTGCGCAATAACTAACATTACCCATAGTACGCCCACAGTAATTAAAATATGGCTGATAATAACGAGAGACACGTACCTTCTCCGTCATACTCATATCTATGTCTATTAAATCAAATATCATGTAAATCGAAAGTGGATCTCGATTTATAAGCGCAATAACGCACACAGAGGCAAATGGCGTTTAATGAAATGTAAGGAGTCGGGATAGAACATAATAATATGTAACATGCACTCTCAATATGAACGTTTCGAAAGATGAAATCAATACGACGATAGGAACTACTTTATGAACGAGCGGAGTCGATCAAACAGAACTAATAGGCTTCGATATATTCTCGATCGTCTTGTGTTAAGTACTATAAGATATTCCCTGCTATTGTAACTTTGATCTGTCGGGAAATTTTGTGAACGCTTTATTAACAAGGAATAGTACATTATTGCCGCGGCCTGCAAAAGGGGTATTGATGGACGAACATGAAAATGTGGGCTGAGGCGAAGCCAAGGCACACATAGACGTGAGTCCATCAATGCCTGGTTGCGGCCAAGGCTTGTATAGCATTTTACTCAAATAATGCGCGGAAATTCAAACTAAGTAAATCTGTTTATAAATTCTAGAATCAATGACGAACAACGATATCATTTTACGCGCCAATATGTTCATTTGGTTCTATTTTACTTAAAACAGCTCTATTTGCAAGCCAAATCTAAAGGAGATGGATAACGGTCCCATACAAACTTGGCCCAGAAAGGGCACACATAAAACAAAATGTGTTATGAAGCAATAATAATGTTTTAAAGCCCTGTATATTTTTGGTCGTCGTAAAACTTTGTGAAGGGCTATAAGACCCTTCCCAAATCTGATGACTTCAAACCTGTCAACAAAAATTAATTCAAACCTGTTTATCGCAGAGTAAACGACTGTCTTCCAACAGATTGAATTTCACTCAAATCTAACGACTATTATTATTTTTATTTTATTTGCTATGCCTAGGGCTCCCAACTTTTTTATATCAGATATAGTATTTTCAAAGCCCTTGCCTGTAAAAATATAGTAGACACCGAAAAAAAAAGTATTTAAGTAAAAAATGCATGTTTTTTGCTACTTTAAGCCTTTATTAACAGGTTTTTTTTTAAGTCTCATAACTATTACCTATTACTCTAAAAATAAATTATGGTTAAAAAATACTTTTATTTCACTTTTTACGAGATTAATACTGGCCCTATTGCGGTCATCGCGCCATTTTGTATTCAGCACTAAAAATATGCGCTCAGTAAAAGCTGAAGTTGCTGGTATAGAAAGAAGAAATGATACGATTTTGTAAATATAAGAAAAGTCTGAATCATTGAGCCACACTTGTTGCCATTTTTCAGCAGTTGATTTATTTTTTATACTGGCTTTATGATAAAGGTAACATGCAAAAGTGTGTGCGAAACAGTGCAACAATCACTTACGGTCATAAGTCATATTTTAGAATCGTCTAGTGTCTACATCAAAAATAGCTAATGGCATATATAAGCATTAAAGCGTACTCTTTCTAACACACGGCATGTTTCGTATAGAAAAAAGAAAACAAACTATTTTGGGTTCATTGTTTATCTTTTAATTCCTGCCTCTATGTTAGTTATAGCTCTGTGCAAAGCATACATGACGTTATGACAAATTCATGACAATGACGGGCAGTGACAATGATTATGAAAGATAAAGAATGGTGTTGCCATACCTTTAACATTGGGCTTATCTATCTATTTAAAAATCCAATTGATAATTAATCAATGGTTAAACATTGATTCTTTACAGTCTTGTTATTATTCAATACGCTTTAAATACAGTTTTTTTTTAATATTCTAAAAATACTCGTGAAATCATATCAATTCTTACAATAAGCATGTCCCAATTACCATCTTATTTCCAAATCTGGCAAGATAAAGATCTTCCCAAATACTTGCATTAAAATAATAATCTTTTTAATTGAAATTTTTACTGCAAAGTTTTGCCAACTAACGAAGCTTTGGTGGGATTTCAAATATTATCAGTTATTTTTTAAATATTATTAAGTTTTTGTTTGGACTAGGCCAGACTTTATCCATGTCCTTTCTGATAGGTGACATTATGTGTCTCTGATATGTTACCTCCTTAATTGTCATGTATCAAAGTAAAAAAGTTCGTTCTATTTTTTTATTACACGACAGGTATGAGTTTTCATAGTAATTTATTCGGCCGCAGCCGCTAAACATGACATAAATATTATGGATTTTCATACTAACATTGTCGGCTGCCTGCTCGCATTAATTTTACCAGTACAGCATAATTAATTTATCTCGAAGAAGGTCATCAAAATAATGCTAGAATTTCCAAGCATGTTTGAGAAGAAGAAAGAACAATCGTTAATTTGCCAAACGATCCAAAAAAAAAAAAATGCCAGTCATGGGGCCTGCCGCGGATTGTTCGAAATTGTTACCGTGGCCCTGGCGCACAGGTAACTGAAGGAACACGGGAGGGTTTTTTAGATTTACCACCCAAAAAAAAAAAGTCTTGGGAACTGCCGACAGAAGTGAAAACAAAAAACTAAGAAGTAATGTTGCACAACACGTCCCCTTATAGCTGCAGATATACTGCTTTTGCAGCATGTTGGTGACGCGAACCTATAAGATTTTCTCGTACCAAAAATCGCGCAACGGGCCTCAAGAAATTTTCTAGTGACACTTTACCTATATCAAATCAGTTTGTCCCTATAGATAAAGTCCGTGATACATTAGTACTGTCAATTCAATCAATGGTAATGAAGTAATGATGGAGGTTAGCAACTTGTAATTATGTGTAGGTTTTAACCTGTTGGTCTAATAAAATAATTAAATATCAGTAGTTGATTCAAATTTGCATTTAGACCTTCTAAGACCTTTGAGTCTCGAAAGCAATTCAAGGCCTGCATAGCTATTCACAACCATTTGACAGGTTGTCGAATCGACAATGACCCATTTTAAATTACTGATTTGCCCTGTCCCCGACAAGAATGGGGAGCAGTGGTGGCCCTGTGATACCGACCGCGACTCACGGTTTGTATGTCGTAGGTTTGAACCCAGAGGTGCTTTATTTTTTGTAAATTATTTCATCATCACTGCTCTTGAAACGGTAAAGGAAAACATCGTGAGGAAACCGGCATGTCCTAGAACCAAAAATTCGAAGACATGTGACATCTACCAACCCGCACTGGACCCGCGTGTTGGATTGCGGCCCACTCCCTCTCGCCGAGTGGAGGCTTGTGTCCCAGCAGTGGGAACATTTAAGCTTGCCCCCGACAGCAAATACCTGTCGGAAGAATGTCGGTCGTCTATTTGATTTACACTGACAAAATTTTCAGATTTTGAATTTGTGCAGTCTTTAGAGGACTCTTTTGATAACATTGATTGACGTTCGATTCGTTTCGAACGGCACGGAAGCGTTTCGAACGGTTGTGAATAACTCAAACTTAAAATATTAATTTCAACCCACCAAAAACATTTCATGTAAAATGTTGCCAAGACGACCACATAAGGATTGCCCTGCGAAAAAGATATCAGATCTCATGTAGAGCTAAGCTTCTGAATCTACACGGCTTAACTCTACCGACCCTAACTTCACAAATTCTACATATCAGTAAAAATGTATGGCTTGGCTGTTTCGTTACTTACTTCAGAAACTAAATATTCGCATCACCTCCACGACGGTAGCGAAACGGCGAAGCCATACATTTTTGGTGTATGTAAATGTTTTTGGTGGGATTTCAGTTCTTTTTGTAAGTTGCTAGGCAGTCTTTTTAGTGTTTATTTTTTAAGTTTATCTGGGGGCACGGTAGTTTTTTTTTGTATACTGAACTTTGTCTACATACCAAATTTCGGCTTTCTAGCACTTCAGGAAGTACCCTAACATTTTGAAGTCTCATACAAACTTCCACCCCCCTTTTAGGGGATGGTGGGCGAAAGTTATAAGTTTATGAATTTTTTTGTTGGTCGTATACTAAACTTAGATTACATACCAAATTTCAGCTTTCTAGCGTTTTAGGAAGTAGCCAAAAATTTTGATGATCATCAGTGTGTCAGTGTATCAGTGAGTGTGTCAGTGACGAAATCGGTGTATTTTAGATATCAATAAAATCTAAAGTATTAGAGCTATTCAGTTGAGACTTTGTATGTTTCATTAGTCTATTATTGACATCATATCCTGAGAATATGAACTATCTGGTACATCGGAAACCAACTCTATGAGGGTTCAAAAAAACGACGAAACACTTCGAGAAAAGGTAGTTAGTGCCCTTGCGCTTCGCTTGGCTCGTCTTGGGGCACTACCGTGCCCCCAGATTAAACCATTTACAAGCACTTTTGAATTGTCAAAGAGTCGGTCAGTTCGTCAGAAAGTTGAAGCAAGTTGCCCATTGCAAAACGTAAATCTCTAAGGAAAAGAATGGGCAAGAAACTCCAAGGACACTGGTCAAAGTCAAATCATATATTTCAAATACTCGTAGGCACATAAAAGGCACCTTTGAACGTCAACATTTACACAACAAAAATATTGAATCTAGTTGCCCCTTCCAAAAAAAGGTAGTTTCGTATGGAGAACAATGGGCAAGAAACTCCACCGTTACTCTTTTACAATGTTTTACAATATTTCCTATACATTAATTATATGTGAAGTCGATGCACCACAATAGGTAAAAAGAATTAAAAATAAAGCAACGACAGGTAAATTAACTATGTGATAGATAAATGGTGCACACATATTTACAAATATTGAAAAGTAGATGATTTTTCTAAAAATTTTACAAGTTGTAATTTAGTGTGTGAGTTAAAGTAGTTACAGAATGTAAATTTAATGTCATAAAAATTATAAACTATACAATTAAATTAGCAAACAGTTTGATTTTGTCTAGACTCTAGATTTCTTGCTAATTTAATGCAATATTTAGCTGGACCAGCATGTTTCCAAGCATTCCTATCTAGGATATAATCCTCTAATTTGCATTAAGCTTGTTTACAAAGTGTACTTTTAATATGAGTTTTAAATTTTCTTTCATTTAATTGCACACACACACACACAAGGTATTTTGTTGTAACATTTAACACAGTACCCCATAAAAGATGTATGTACTTACGATATTCTAAAAAAATGTTGATCTATTTTATATTTAGTATCAAAATGATGTTTATCACTTATTTCAAAAAATGTAGATGATGTAGATTTTTTCTTAGTTATATAATATTTTCATAAATGAATGAATGACTACTAGATAAGCTGGTATCACATACAAAATGTTAAACGAATTTTCGGATAAATGATTTTATTTCTGTAAACACTTTTACACACGCTAATCATATTTTAAAAACTAGACGAGGTCGGCGTTTCCTATCGTACTACTCTGAGAAGAAGGGCCGAAACTAACTCAGAAGGTCTCTTTTGTAGTTCAGATATAATCTTGGTCAGAATATGTGAACACCATGTAGATTGATACAGTTACCGTTGCATAAACAAACAAGCAATCCACTACGCAGTAGATAATCTATGAGTTTAAGTTAAGTAACAGTATATTTTCACAATCGCACCCAACAGTGAAGACTTGCAACTGTAACCTTGACTCGTCTGTTTTGGCAACGTCACGCCGTGTGTGCTAATGAGCCTCTGCTCAAGGGACCGTAACACTATTATACACGATTTAATTCCACAAAATTGAACAAAACGGCAATTTTGTTCAATTTTGTGGAATTGAATCGTGTATTTACGTGAAGCTGCACATAATTCAAAAGACCAATTTTTGGATTTGTTAAATTAAAAGTTAAAAAAACCGGCCAAGTACGAGTCGGACTCGCGCACGAAGGGTTCCGTACCATTATCTATAAAAACGGCAAAAAAAAACACGTTTGTTGTATGGGAGCCCCCTTAAATATTTATTTTATTCTGTTTTTTAGTATTTGTTGTTATAGCGGCAACAGAAATACATCATCTGTGAAAATTTCAACTGTCTAACTATCACGGTTCATGAGAAACAGCCAGGCCCTGCAGTCTCGACAAATATAACGACAAAAATCAGTCGTTAAGTCTTAACGATGTCAAATTTCTTTAATAGATTTTCAACCTTATACTTTAGAAATAAAGTTGAAAATCTATTAAAGGAATTTGACATCGATACGACTTAGCGACCGATTTTTGTCGCTGTCTAATGTCGAGACTGCAGGGGCTGGTGAGAGACGGACAGACGGACGGACAGCGGAGTCTTAGTAATAGGGTCCCGGTTTACCCTTTGGGTACGGAACCCTAAAAAGTAGCAGTAAGAGTGCGACTAAGCATATTATAGTCACATTTTTTTAGATCCTACATTTTTAGGCTTTAACATAATGTCGTTTTTGTTGCAAATATAATAAAATTTGCTGCGTTCACCTTTATACTTAACTCAAATTTGCAGATTTTTTAGTTATGTATCACCCTCCTTGCCAATGAGCGAATGATAGAACACCTAGAATGAAAGGAAAACTGCTACGCTACCGAAACGGAGGGTTATGTAAGGTTATGCGGGGATCGTAGCTAAGTAGTAACAGCGTAGGGTTAAGTTGTGCTTGCCGGGCCTGTTCGAGGATGGCTTACCATCCACTTCATATCAAGACCCCTCCGTGCCTCGGAAAGCGTGTTAAACCATTTATCTCAGGTGTCTTTTGTAGATATTTGTCAGCCACTACGGGTAGTCATAGGTAGGTACTGTTATTATAACACTTTTTTTAAATTGCTTATTAGTTTGCCTCAGTTTGGGTCCGATAAATATATTTTTTCAGAAGCCCGAGAGTCTGAAAACCAGTCTTACCAATGGGTATTGTATTACCCAGTAACAGTAACAGCTTATACTGGTTTCGTTACCACTGACGTGCTAACTACTGTACCTACATACCGTTTATTTAAGCTATTTATACGACAACTTACTTGGGGCTAAAGGCTCCTACAAACAGGCGCGACACAAAGGCACCGCCTGTCGCGCGACGAGCGGTGCCTTTGTGAACTTAACGTTGGGTTTTAAACAAAAAACTATACTCGTTTATGTCTTTTCAACCACGAGATCTGCTACGGACAGTACATCGCCAGTAGATCGCGACATGGGATTTCTCTACTCTTTTTTATGTTGCTAACCTATCAATCAAGTTCGTCATGACTTAATCAACCGATAAGTTAAAAAAAAGGCAAAACAATTATCACTAATATTGTAACAATTCGTTACCTATCGAAAGATAAGTAGTTTGTTATTATTTTTAATAATAATCGAAATGTTTTATCATACTAACATGATAAGTCACAGTCACATGATCACAAATTTGTTGGTCATGCGGTAATAATAATTAATTATCAGAATTTGTAAATAAGTAATTTTCGTTTTACGAGATGACTTCACGATGATCTGCTGATGCCAATATGAGCAATATTTTTTTTCTAACATTGAATAAAGTTCCGTTAGAACTGTTTAGTGTTTTGTGTACCAAAAGACCAAAATATACTTAACATAATCAGCCTACCCACTGCTAGGACACAGACCTCTCGGTGAGCGGTAGTGGGCCATAATCCACCACGCGAGCCCAGCGCGGGTTGGTGGATGTCACATGTCTTCGAATTCTTGGTTCTAGGACATACCGGTTTCCTCACGATGTTTTCCTTCGCCTTTTTGAGAACAGTGGTGATGAAATAAACTACGTTTAAGTAATGTGCATGATGTCTGGGTTCAAACCCCCAACCTACGACACGTTAAGGCTCGAGCACACTGTCGCGACGCGACAACGTGACGAAGGCACCGCGTGCCGCGCGACGAGCGGCGCCTTTGTGTCGTGCTGTCGCGTTGCGCCTGTTTGCAGGAGCCTTAACTCGGGGCCGTAACCACTGTGTCACCGCTGCTCTAAAATGTCAACAAAAAAATAAAACATTTTTGTAAAAACTTCTTAAGATTGCAAAAATAATTGACAGTCTCAGAATAGTATGATAGAAAAAAAAATGGCACCTACATTAACGTCCTCGTATAGACCGTACCGTGAAATAACCTTTGACTTTGTAACATTAAAAGCGACTTCTTTCTCAATATAGCAAACATGATTAGATATAATCAATGGATACATAATTATTTCGGCAAAGTACTTAATCATCCACATCCACAATGGTTGCGAAGTGCACTAATCAACTGGATATTAAGAAATATGGTAAAAAGGTGGACTTCGCCCACCAATTTAGGTACTTTGATCACCTATTATAATTTAGCTACTTTGACTACCGTACCTATTATAATTTCTGACACTATAATCTGAAGTCCTTGGTCTAATTTCCTGGTTGTCCAAAGTGTTATTGGGTTTATTAACCATTAGGGAATTCTCAGTAGCAGCACGGAGTAAAGAAACTTTACTCATGTGGTGTTAGTAGCCCGGAGTCCGCCCCATTTGTGCCCGTTAAGGCAATTGGCTCGTTCTCTATTACTTTGGAGTTATAATAGCATAACTGGCGAAATATGGTTATATACTACACAACTGACATCAATACTTACTTAACAAAAACCGTTACTTTTTATGTTTATTAACTAACATTTGTCTTGTACAAAATTAGCAGCCTCGCGTCTGGGATTTCCGTAGTGAAGGCTCGTTGGGATTAGGTTATGAAATTCATTAGGTACTTAGTATTTTCGACTCCAATTATTCAACAATTTCAACCAATCGCAGACTGCTATTGGACATCCCTATATCTTTAGAAGGGCTGAACCGGAATTTCATAATAGCAGTTCGCAGTCTGAATTTGTCCCCTATTACTTATAACTTGCTACTTAAGGCGGTACCCCGACCAAAACATTGCCATAGTGCGTTATTCAGAGGCTATTAACTCATTCACTATGGGTAATAAACTACATCTAAAAGCACATTATTAATGTTCGATATCCTATCATCACATTGCACGTTCTTATTTGGTTTTATGTGTTATAAATACATTTAAAATCTCCTTGTAAAAAAGTGACTAAAATTATTGATTGCATGCATCTTTTGCTAAAGGTGACGTTCTATTAATTTGAGGATTACACTAATGGATAGATAATTTAAAAATCTAAATAATTTACGTTTTATTTTATTTCATAACGGCTCATGTCATTTTTTATTAAAATAATTTTTAAAAAAATGTGAATTTTATGTTGAATGAGCGTGCGCAGGGAGCGAGACAGAGCGAGATTCAGCGACGGGACAGACAAGGACCGAACGCTCAAGGTCGTTTGGTCAGGGAAGCGCCTTAACCGGCGAAACGTAGGTGTATGAAACCTACTTACATCTCTGCCTAAGCCTTCGTAGAATTCAGGCGTGATGTTATGTACTGTACCTAATTAAATATTTGTGTCAACAACAAGTCTATATTTAAACAATTAAATCAAGTTTCTGTTATCAGTAATGGTGTCGCTAAAAAAGTTGGTTATTTTTTTTGTAAAAAAGTTTTTATGTTTCACTTTTTAGTTGTGGTATCTACCCCACACAAATTCGTATACCTCTACTTGATATGTAAATAATAGTGACAGGAAATTATTAAAACATCATCAATATAAACTAAGTGGAAAAAACACATACAGCGTGTTTTTTCCACTTAGTTAAGGATAACTCAAAAACTGCTGTCAGAACTTGATCAAATTTATATGGGACCACATATAAAGCATCAGCTTTCAAATTAAAAAAGAATCATCCAAATCGGTTCACCTAGAAAAAAGTTCTGAGCTAACATGAATAAAAAAAAACATACAGTCGAATTGATAACCTCCTCCTTTTTTGAAGTCGGTTAAAAGTACGTTCTTACAATAAAAGACTTAAGCATTTTAAAATAACTTCTCTGGAAAAACGTAGACACTTGATTGATATATCGCTGACTGAAGACTAGATGATGGAATGTAATATATTCCATAAAGTACGGTCAGTAAGAGCTAAATTGTGCGCGCGCACTAGTCTTCGAGTATTTATTGTGCGTTTTCTCAAATTGTTGAATTTTGTCTTGTGCCACTATCGAATTCAGTCAGCGATATGATGTAATGTTTGCCTATAAAATCATTAAGCTAGAAAATAGATAATCCCAGCTTGCATGCCCTTTTCAGTTTTCGTGCACCCTCTAGAGTCTCGCGTAGTGCCATCACGCAAGTTTGTCCACCTTTTAGATGAAGGGTTTTAGGAGCCAATTCGCCTTTTGCAAGAATGTGTAAAGCAGTAAATGGCTACAGTGATGTTATTGATCTCCACTTTGACTCTCTTGCTAAACAGAAACCTATTACCGAGCAACCCGTAATCCTAATCAAGTTTAACAATTGTGCCAATACTACCATGCATACCATTGCATATCATGGAGTAGACCGGGGTGCGCCGTAATGGTAGGGAAGACGTGCCCTAAGGATTGGAAAGGATTTACAAGCCATACCGGATATCCTAGAGTAGGTATTGAGATATTGTAGAGATGAGTGATATACAATATGTCCGGTTTCGGACTGTACAAACTTAAAGGAGTGGTAGTTTGCTCTATTCTATCAATAACATTATTCTACATGTAGGGTCGGAACCCATCCCCCACTGAATGGCAGCCATTTTTGTGTTTTGATCGCCTGTTATGGAGCGTGCCTACTAAAAGTACAGTAACTTTAAAATTTAAAGCCCAATTGTCATAAAAAAATACTTTTAGCAACGGAAAAGTATTAACAATGGGTTAAATAAGTCAAATAATAACATTAAATGCTGCATCATATTAAAATAAATGCTAAAAGATCAGTTTTACGTTAAAAATAACATCGTTTTTTTTGTTAATCATGGTTATTACAAAATTCACCCCGGGGAACTACCTTTTTTTATCTACTCGTCTAACATATGTTTAGTTCACCTAAAAATGATACCAAAAAAAATATTCTAAGACTATTTTTGTTGGAACATAGGCTTGTGTAGGTAGTGAGTTCATAACGATTTGGTTTTTCTGTAGATATTTACAGTCATCACAGATCAATGATAAACAAATAACAAGTATTAATTACTATTTATTATTTACAACACACAAGAAATTATAAAAGTTGTTCAAAATGTCCCCCGCCATTTTGAAGACATGCATTAGCTCGGATCGCCACCTGCTGTGTTGAGCGTCTTAACTGGCTCGGATCAGCCTTAATTTCTGCTGCAGCAACGCGAATACGCCCCAGCAGCTCTTCCCTGGTGTTGGCTGGCTCAAAATAAACTTTTTGCTTCATCCAACCCCAAAGATAAAAGTCTAGTGGCGTTAAGTCTGGTGAACGCGGTGGCCAGGCAACGGGACCGCCGCGACCAATCCACTGTGAATGATGTTGGTCTAGCTGACTTCTAACTGCTCGGGCAAAGTGTGGTGGAGCTCCGTCTAACTGTAGCCACATGAGTCGGCGATATGACAGTGGCAATTCTGATAACGCTTCCCAAAATTCATTATTAAGAAATTCTAGAAATCTTGGGCCATTTAAATTTCTTGGGAGTTCAGGACCAATTAATTGCTCTATTCCCATCCAATACCAAGAGCTAATACCATTTGGTATTAGTTTATTTCCGAATTTATTTTCTATTCCCAACGAGTACCACATTTTTTTAAATAAAAAATCTATTACTAACGAATACCAAAGCGTGACTTTTTGTACACTCAGCTACACAAAGTTTTATTTAAATTACGTTTTACCGAAATCTAGGGTAATCTAAATATAGGGTTAGGGTTAATAAGCTGGTCGACGGAGCCCCGCTTCGCGGGGCTCCTATTTCTGTCTAAAGGGTTTAAAGGAACCTAACCAACCGAACCTCGGGATGCCACTGACGTCGACCGTCTAGGGTTAGGATTTTCGGGAACATTTATTATGTTTTCGGAAACTTAGTTCGGTAATTCATTTTAACACAGCTTAGCTGTTAGTATTACAGTCAACCAGAGATCGATCGCTGGAAGTTAATTTGGTAGGTAGGTAGGTAGGTTAAACATTACTTAAAATCACTCAAAGCATTTTAATTTTACTGAACCTGACTGTATCTGATTTCTTCAAACTTGTTTTGGTATTGGTTTTAAAATGTGGTACTCGTTGGGAACAGAAAATAAATAAACTAATACCAAATGGTATTAGCTCTTGGTATTGGATGGGAATAGATCAATTAATTGATCATCAATCCCCATTGTGTATTTTGTCCCTTTCTCACTTCAATAATACGCAGAAAACCTTTTTTGTACCTGCTAACCCATGGAATGCGGCGCTCATTCATATCGCACGTACGGAAGGGCCGCGTTCAAGCAACAATATCTCTTAAAGTAATTGTCATAGAATCGATTTTTTGGTATCATTATTTAGGTGAACTAAACATCAGTTAGACGAGTAGATAAAAAAGGCATTTCCCGGGGTGAATTTTGTAATAACCTTGATTATGGGCTTTAAATTTTAAAGTTACTGTACTTTAAGTATGCACTCTCCATAAAAGGCGATCAAAACACAAAAATGGCTGCCATTCGGGGGGGGGATGGGTTCCGACCCTAGATGTAGAATAATTATATTGATAGAATAGACTGAATAGAGCAAACTACCACCCCTTTAGGTTTTCTACAGTCCGAAACCGGACATATTGTATGTCTATGGGAGGCCATCTTTTAACGACGTTGCCGTTGTTGTTGCGTTGTTGCCCTCTTATAAAGTTACATATTGAGACACAAAACAACAAAATTCATCTAAAGAAAAGCGGCCACATTCTTCTAGATCATATTTTGTTGATGCGTGTCTCAATATGAAACTTTATAGAAGTTATTACAAAATTCTAGATACACTTACAGAGGTTCCTTATTGAGTGGTTATTCATAATTCCTCCACAGTCACGTGATATTTTATTTTTTAAAGAGTGGTGGTAGTGTTCCTTTGTACGCCCTCTTACTGTGTGTAAATTAAGTGTTGAAGAAATTAGCTTCTTGCAATAGTTGAGATAGCGAGCAATCCAATCAGGAAAATAGATTGATACAATAAACGCGGCTTTTGCTATACCTAGTATATGAGACTTATCAAGTTAATGGAGGAAAATTTACGACGACGCCGTAAAATGATACTTGGCACAATAAACACCTGTCTATGGTATGTTAGAAGATAGCGTAGTAACATACTCGTAGTTATTACCTTTTACTTATTTTTTCCCGTCAGTTATCCTCATGGATACCATCCGGCCGTCTGGGCAGAACGGAGGGTTATGCTGGACTCCTACCGACTAAAACCCCACTACTGTTCACGTAGTATGTACCTACTAACCGTGTTACAACAAATTCAAAGTTACTCAGTAAAAGGTTGACCACGAATTCAAAGTTACCCTGTATACCTGTATACAGGGTAACTTTGAATTCGTGGTCAACCTTTTAAGGGATGAAAGTATTTATAAATTTTCACAACTTCTAATAAGGGATCTTAAATATATAATCGTTTATAAGCAAGTTTTCATTGATTATATTTCTCTTTGGAACTTTAAATAGTGGCAACTTTTTTACTGACTGCACTAACATTTTACTTACCAAGGGGCTCGTGGCTAAATAATAACAGCCGCACGCCTCGATCTTCAAGGTTAAGCAACGCTTGCCGAGATCGATCCGTGGATGGGTGACCATCCATTACATACCGACACCACGAAAGCACGTTAAGCCGCGCGTTGGTCCCGGCTGTCATTTGTAGATTTTTGACAGTCGTTACGGGTAATCAGAAGCCCGAGAATCTGAAAACCATTCTTACCAAGAGGTATCGCGTTATCCAGTAACTGGGTGGTAGAGGTCCGACAGGCAGTCCCTCCATGTGAAATACTGGTATTCAGCTGCATTCGGTTAGACTGGAAGCCTACCTCAATATAGTCGGGAAAAAGCTTGGCAGTTGATGAGCTAAGTTTTTAGGTTGAAGTTTAGCACTGGTTAAAACAGAAGGAGATAAAGATAGGTACTTACTTATTTTTAGTTCATTCATAGCTGATTATTATATAAGTAAATTAATAATTATCATTAAACAACAATATTATCGATAATATTATGTCACTATTACACCGCGGTCAGAATGTTATCAGCTTATTTATTCCTAGCAACCAGCCCCTGCTTCGCTCGGATGCAATGATGACTTGTAATAACTTTTTTTTTTTTTTCTTTATATATTTATAGGGACTTTTACGCATAGCGTATGTCAGTCCCATCGTATCCTAAACAATTTAGCTTTCACAAGACATAGGCCATGAATTTGAACAAACCCTTCGCATCGTCACCATTTGGTTGGGATAAAATTGTATGGAACATGCCTACATCAGTTCTGTTTAAATTCAGGGACCTTACAAAATTATTTCTACTGGACTCAAATTGGACACATTCCATCAATAAATGTTGTTGGTCCTCGACAACTCCACATTCCTCACAATTGGGTGAAGCGATTTTCTTCATCATGAAGGCAAATTTCTTGCATGGAATGTGTCCAGATCTGAGTCTAAGAGCAGTAACAATAAGTTTGCTACTAGCATCCATGAACCAGGGCACGCGAAGAGGTTCACACTGTATGGTTTTATACCATAATCCCTTCTCTAATGACCGTTTATTAAAATATTCTCTCCAATAATCATAGCATATGTTTTTAAATTTTGGTAAATATTCTGAATAATCTAATACAATGCTTATTTCTTTTCCATTCCTAGCCGCCAATTTCGCCAATGTGTCCGCCTCTTCGTTGCCCCGCAAACCAATATGCGATGGAACCCACTGCAACCTCAGTTGGATGCCTTTTAAAGTAATTTCATCAATTTTAGATAAAATAGCATAAGCTATCGATGCACCTCTGTGGCCAGAGGCGCATCGAGCTATATGCTGTAATGAACATTTGCTGTCTGTACAGATGACAACATTTTTATGTTCACAATGATTAATTATATAAGTCAAAGCCTCTGAGATTGCAATGAGCTCCAACGTCATAATGGATGTAGGTTCACTTATTTTAAAACCATTATCCTGAGTGCTTATATCTATATTAGGTATATAATATGCAGACCCATTACCTTCTACACTCTTCGACCCATCTGTAAATATGTAAAACCAACCACTATACTTTGTATATAATTCACTAATAACTTCATATTTTAGTATATTACTATCGTATGAACGTTTAGATTTTTTTATTGATTCTAAATTTAGTATAATTATTTCATTAACATTAATATTAGTTATCCATGTTCGTAAGGTATACATTAATAATGGACAGGAAGAAGCTACCTGCAACTCTTTTACCTCATTCATAACAGATACTAATAATGGAATGTTTTATTTTTCCAATAACAATTTTGTCGAAGAGCGTAGAGATTTTCTAATAACTGACAAGGTATGTTATTTTCCATAGCCTTTGATTTTAGACAGAATTTATAAGCTAAATATTTCCTTCGTAAATACAGTGGGACAACACATAGCTCACTTTCCATAACGTGAATCGGTGAAGTTTTAATAAAACCTCCTATAACAACTTTCTATTTTAATACACTTAAAACTTCCGAAATAAATGCTATAAAAGACACTAAAAACCGCATCAAAATCCATTGTATAGTTTAGCAGGTCTCAGCGATCACACAGACAGACACTAAAGTACAGAGAAGAAGCAGTTGTTCTGACTAACAGTTTGATTTAGGGGCTCAGTAGTAGGACCAATTTACTGAGTAAAGCCCCTATAACGCGTACCTTGCGCGTACTTAATGATGTAGCAGACAGCATAGATCTTTTTACTTGTTCTCTGAGTGAGTTCACAAAGACCATGAATTGTGCAGAATAAACTATTTTTTTTTTTTTTTTTTTTTTTCTATGTATTAATATGTTATAGTAAATAATAAAATTGTAATTATGACCACACTATTGAATTAGGAAATCCCTGTAATGATAGTGATGATGAGTTAATAAATAAATAATAAATAAATAAATTTTGAAACAAAACAAATCCATTATTTACGGTTATGGTCGTTATGTCATTAATGATAATTTAAGTGAACAATACGAGTGTATAGGGAGTCAAATAACCACGTAGATAATCATGTTGCCTGTACAATTATATTTTTATTCCTTGAAAACTAAGCACTCTTTCATTTATCACAATTCAGTTACATACGGTTGTACTAAGCTTATCACGCATTAAAGTTCTTGGTGTTGGTGTAACCACGTTTCCTTAATCATATCGGCTCCCTTCTCGCCAATCATAATGGTTGGCGCATTAGTGTTGCCTCTCACCACGAATGGCATTATACTTGCATCTATCACTCGTAACCCTTTCACATCGTGTACCCTGAGCTCCGGGTCCACCACCGATTCCTTGTCAGTCTTGGGTCCCATCTTTACAGTGCTGGTAGGATGGTACAGTGAAAATGTAAGTTCTCTCGCTATACACTCCAGGTGTTCATCGCTTGCCTTTTCAAATCCCTTGCATGCTTCGATCTCCATCCAATTCAATTTTAAACCCGCTCCCTTAAATATTTTGGTGTCACCTAATCTCAAGGCATGTTGCTTCATTGCCCTTAGCATAGTTTCTAAGTCTTCTGGCTCCTTGAAGTAGTTTGCGAATATCAGAGGGTCCTCGAAAGGATTTTTGCTGTGTAGAACAATTTTACCTTTTGACTTTGGGTGTAGTACTACAGTGTATACTATTATAACAAAGTTATCCTTGTTCATCTTTATAAACTCTCGATATACGTGGTCATTCAATCCGTGCTTGTCCATCATATCAATCATACCAGACACACTCGGAGGCAAAACAAGGTAATGATGTTGCACATCTGGGATAGATGAATTAGGATCTGTAGTATTAATAAAACTGATGACTCTGTGCGGATTAGTATCCTTCAATACTCCAGAACGATTCAAAAAGTACTCTGCGAAAGCGCCTGCTATGTTATTTATGGAAGTCAAATCAGCATCACCTGGCATCGTATAAAACAGGGGTGCAAATACGTGGTCCTGTAAGTTTTCACCAACGGGTAGGTCAGCGATAACTTCAATATTCAGGTCCTGTAACTGCTTTTTCGGTCCAATACCTGATAGCAATAAAATTTGTGGAGAGTTAATGGCACCACCTGACACCACTACCTCTTTCTTTGCATTTACTATTATATCCTGTCCATCTTTATGAATCTTCACACCTTTTACTATGTTCGTGCCGGGCTTGAATAAAACTTTAGTAACCAGGCCATTCTTAATCACATGTAAATTCTTTCTGTCTTTTACTGGGGTCAAAAATGCTCTAGCAGTACTGAATCTTACGTTTTCTTTTATATTAGATTGGGTTGCAGTCACGCCCATTTGATTAGCACCATTAACATCAGTTAAGTTAGCCATTCCAAGTTCAACCGCTGCTTCAATAATTGTTTTTTCAAAAAAGTTGGGCTCTGTTGCTTCAATAATATTTAAAGGCCCATCTTGATTATGATATTTGCTCTTTTCTTCAGTATATTCTCCAGTGAATTTTTCGCTTTTCAAAAAGTAGGGTAAAATTTCATCGTAGCTCCATCCGTAGTTACCGTCGGCTGCCCACTCGTCGTAGTCAGCCTTATTAGCTCGCACGTAGAACATGGCGTTGATACTGCTGCAACCGCCCAGCACTTTCCCCCGAGGCCAAGCACAGCCCTTGTTCTTGTAACTTCTACAAGCGTCTTGTGGTTGTGTTTTGTATCCCCAATCTAGTGGAGTGTTCAGAGTGTTGTAGAAAAGTTGTGGAATCTGAAACATTAAACGTCAATACTGTTTATTCGGACATATTTGTATGAACCATATATACGGGTCTTTCGTAGGCTTTTCGTAGGTTTCGATGAAGAATGCATTTTGGATCTAAATCTAGATCGGAATCAAGCAAGAAAGACTGCATGGTTTCATATTAGTTACTGTTTTGTCGTTAAAACTATGCGATTATTACTCACTTCGGTACTTAACGTGGGGTTTCCTCCGGCTTCAATTAGTAACACCTTCCATTCTGGCACTTCACTCAAACGATTTGCGACCACTGCACCTGCTGAACCAGCGCCCACCACTATGAAGTCATAGTTTGGATCTGAAATATGCAAAGTTAATAAATTAAGACATGGCCAGACGAAAAAACAAATAAATAAATAACATCTTCTTATTGAGATTTAATGACCGCGTATGTTTCATTCATATTTTATGAAATCATGTACAATATATTATATGTCATCATGTTTTAGTAAAATATTGTATTCTTGACTTGACGCAATAATTTGCAAGTTCTTTGTATTTTACATAGTTTAAATTTATACAACGGTAGTGTAAAGTCCGTCATATTTTTACAGTTTTAATCATAATGAAACTACTTTTGTTGACCCCATATTGTTTCAGACATAATTTCTACGAATTAATTCTTCTTCATTACCAGTCGACAGCGATGCGGAGAAATTTTTCGACGCCATATTTTAGTTTGGTAATAGTTTTAGTCAGGTTAGGTTATTATATTTTAATTTAATATTTGTAAAAACGAATAAATTCTTCTACAACGTTCGTGCCATGTTCAGCCAATTTGTATAATTACTATTGATACAGAAAATTCTCCTTGGCCTTTATCGTTATTGTGCAATTTCAACAGATAAAAATCGAATTTTTACGACCAGAATTAAATTAAATTGAGTTTTCTTATTTAGTATTACTAGGCATAATAACATAAAGTATAAATCCCAATACTGAACTGCAGGTCCCCTAGTCCCGCAGTCTCTAACTGATCTAGCAATATGTCGTGTGACACCCAGATCGAAGGCTTTCGATGAATAAATAAAATACCAGTAGTCTGATGATTGTTGTTAATATTTGTAAATAATGCTTTCGAGATAAAATGGCCAATGATGTGGATCCCATTCATATAATTTCCATCGAAACGTCCTAAGTTTACAAATCGTTTGGTTAAAATTCAACAGTTGACGCTATAAGATTTTTTCGTATCAAAAACTTGTGCTTCGTACTCGAAGCTACCAACACAGGTTTATTGTTATTTTGTTATTTTTAGATAAGTATGTGGTATTTTCATTTAATATCGACATAATATGGATTCAATTAAAAACAAATCATAATAATTTGCTAGACAACCAAATTGGCCCTTATTATTTATGACAAATACTATTGAAAAAAAAAATTGTTATCGTTACCTTGAAGGACAGCATTCGTAGCATCGTTGGGCCAAAGATGGTCCCCTGCGAGAGCACACTGTGCCGCAAAGATGCTCTGCAGCGTCTGCACGAACAGTGGCCCAGCCACCTGGTAGCTGTCCACGATCATCGACGTCATCGCTGGATCACAGGCCCACGACATGTTCACCTGAAATTAGTATTAAATTGAATTTAGTATGGTTGAAGATGTACGACGAGCCTAATGTTAGTAAGACCATAAAAATAGGACGTCTTCGGTAGGCAGCACATATTGTAAGAATTAATGAGACCCGAACACCCAAACGTTTACTTGATAATAAACCGGATGGACGGAGAAGTCGAGATCGGCCCAAATTCATATAGTTGGATGGCGTAGACCAATTAAGATGTAAGAATTGTTGGATTAACAAATTGGAGTTAAAAAAACGCAAATAGGTGACTGTGGAGAAATATACACATACAGGCTAAGGCCACCACACACGGTCGCCACACCTGCGGCTGTACTGCCTTAGACGAGGGTTGTATTTTAACATACTATATGTTTTTTTAATAAATAACGATGATGTCAACTTCGTGTGTACCAAAGTAGTACGTACTTACAGTTATCTTAGATTAAAATAATTATTCTTGATTAGGAATTTCCTGACAGAAGTAATGTTTCATTGCTAATCAACTAATCAACAATAATATCTAAGTCAGGAATCTCAAATGTTTGTGTTGACAAAGATTAGCACGCTGATGGCGTAACACACCCAATCAAAATCTGAATCATTTTGAAGGATATTGTTAATCCATTGCTTTATATGTCCGAAAAAATCGTCTGCTCAACGTAAATGACGCAATGAATGTTGTTGAACTGTCAAAATGAAAGCCATTGCTACTGTTACGCAACTACCCCGCAGATTATCTCTCTGATTTTTTGACGTAGGTAGTAACTTAATCAGGTATGAAAAGCTACCTCAGACTAATTACATTAATTTTATGATTAAAATTGACTACGGTAAAAACATTGGAGTTTTGAATTTGTACTTAAAATATTGGACTATGACCTAGGATAGTACGACACCTACTCTTGTCAAGCCGTGGTCTGTCCTTGAGTTAACATGTATGACAAAACGAGTTGGATTTTGACCGCGTCCAAATATTTCGAGTTATTTCGATTGAATGATGGCTCTGGTGTGATTTCTTAGGTTTTTAACCGAATTTTTTAACCGATGAACAAAAAATATATGCAAGTCAGGCATTATGTCATATCTTTCGTTAGAGTTCAAGGTAAACTAGGTTGTTCTATGGTAAAAAATCAATGCTAATAAATCTTCTTGCGGGGCTGCTTTTTACTACTTAGTCTTAAACGATTAATATTGACATTTATAGTTCCTTCATAACTCCTGCATTATTCAGGCCTTTTGCGCTGTGTCACGGAACAGATATAATAGAAATTCGATCTGACCGAGCATTTATCATTTGCCAAGCTTTGCATTTGCTTTCATCAATCATTCTATAGAGGTTTGAGGAACAGGGTGTAAAGCTCACTCATACCTCCATAGAAAAGGGAGGATCTTCTGACCAGATGGCTGTTGTCTGGTGGGCAAGTGCCCCACGCGCGACATTTTGATGTCGGGACATTGTATACATACTAGATGCGCGGTAAATTCTGCTTGCGTGATGCAGGATTTTGCGTGACGTCAGTGTGACGCGAGCTCGCATGTGGCTTTGTAGATGCCGCTAAAATTCTATGGGATACTTTTCTAGAACGACCACTAGCACTAGAGATAGTTGAAGTGTTCTGAAGATATTTGCATAAGTAACTACGCCTATAATAATATAGGAGAAATCGGTGTTTATACAAAAAAACGCTCATTTTGACGGCGCGGCGCAGTAACAACAATAACAATGTAAACGCTTAGTCTCGCAAGAACATTGAAGTCTATGTAACCTTGAAATTAAGATAATGATAGTTTTAAGTCAATAATTATTCGAATTAGATAATAATGTGTGTACTTAAATATTTATCCAATTACTTAAATAGGAAAAAAAAATATACGTTACTACCAATTTCCAAGGCGAGGAGGTATTATCGCGAATCTACTTTTTAACCAACTTCCAACAAGGAGGAGTTTATATGTTATATTCACAAAAAAAAAACATATATACAGTCGTATAATACATGTTTTTTTGTGTTTAAAAGATAAATGATTTTATTTCTGTAAATAGGTTTGTACAAACACTTTTACACGTCAATCATATTTTAAAACTAGATGAGGTCGGCGTTTCCTATCTGACTACTCTGAGAAGAAAGGCTGAAACAAAATCACAGGTCACAGTCTCTTTTAAAGTCCAGACATAATCTTGGTCAGATCATGTGAAGACCATGTAGATTTGTCTGAAATGGTCTTTTGAGGAAAAACCAGACAGATTGAGTGGACCTGTCCAGTCAGTGCACGCATTTGTCAGTAATCGTGCAGCTCAACTCAGAACTTAAGGAGCTCAACGATTCGACGAACAATACCAAAGAAAGGACATTTGGGTAGGCCACAAAAATTACTCAAACTGCCAGACTAAGATTAAAACTACCTGAAAGAGGAAAAAAAAAAGCAACAATGACCCACATAGTCTTCACATTCACAATATTAAAATGAATATCATGTATTTAATCTAGCCTGCATGCTACTCACATTCAATGTCATCAAAAAATCATAATATTTTATGTCATGTAAATCCATAAAAATGACATTATTAATGCTAAAACACATAATCACAGTATAAAATGGATTGTTGCTTGGGGGTACATTGAAGTAGCTTAATTAATCCCAAGAGTTTTTGTCATCCAAGTAATCTTTAACTTTATAGAAACCTTTTTGACAGAGTTTCTGTTTAATAAATGATTTAAATTTATGGAGGTTTGTTAACCGATTTCTTCTTCAATTGTAGACCGATTTTGTTTGATTGTGTTTGCTTTCGTGGTGGTCCCATTGTCACCAAGTAAGAATCTGATGAGCGGATCCCATGTAAATCGAGGGAAATCCTGAAATTTTATAGGCACACCTATAGCGATTTGGGTATTTTTATAGTAACTCGTTCATTTGCTCTCGGAAAGCACAATTCGGTGAAGTGGAACTGATGATGAAGACCAGTGGTGGCCATCGGAACTACTCAATAATTTCACGGGTTCAATTCGATGACTTTAATATGGTTGCTAAGCAATTTATGCTCGTCACAATGCATATGGTGAAATCACCATCAGCTCCAGTTTTTCTGGTTCTTCCCAGGAAAACTCCTCGACAATTAACGTCCCAGCATCGAGAAAAGCAATATTTTTTAAAGGTGATGAGCAGTTGCCATTAACCTATTTTAACTTAGATAAATTAATAACTGAACCACTAAAAAGAAAAAAAAAAAAACTTTTTTACAAAAAAAAAAGCACTACCAAGTGAAAAATTACTTTAATTTCGGAGGTCTGTAGCAAAAAACTAAAATACAGATCCAAAGACACCGACTTCCGAAATTAAAGTTATTTTTCACTTTGTCAAGTAGTGTTTTTTTGGAAGTCGGTTGTTTTTTTTAAATTATTGATTGTAAAATGTGTACTTGATGCGAACCTTAATCTTATAAGTTTATATCTTGATAAAATAATTAGTTGTTTATATAATACTACACAACAAGCAGGACAGATGATAATTATAATGGGTATCTACTAAAAATTACTAAAGAAATCAAAATTTAAATTCTGCATGTTGATTATTATAAAATTCTACCCGCGTGGTTCCGCGTGGTTAGTAACAGATACCTACTGAATCACCATATTTTTTATTTTTTGTAAAATTTTGTTTAGCACGGAGAAATGGAACGAAAGTTACCGTCAAACTGAATATGAACAATCGGAGAAAGTCGGCTGGGTCAAATCAATCAAATGCAATTGAGAAAAATAAGACTAGCACTTCACATAGAAATCAATGTAAAATGTAAAAAAAAAAAAAAACTAGAAATTTATATATAATTCATAGTTTTTTAAACCGGCACCACTGTAACTTCATACTGCCTCAAAACGTTGACACGTGTTTTTTTAAACCGGTGTTTATTTTAAACCACTATCCCGTACATCCATTTTGACTAAACCACAATTCCACTAAACTCAAAAAATTAAAATCAATAGCTAAATAATCTTACCGCTTAGGATTTTCTTTTTAAACAGTAACTGTTACGAACGTAAGTGCATAGCGTGCTGCCCGACCACTGACCGTCAACTGGTGGCACGCACTTCACTCACAACCGCTTAATATCTATTTGTGGATATATCTGTAATAACTTAATAAGCAACCACACTGATATACATACAAAACAGGTCTCTTGGCAGTCTTCGCGCCATTACCGAGCTGTTGTCTTATCTGTACTGTAATAAACATTTCAGTTAAGATTCGTCTTTTTTTTTTTCTCTTTTTTTTTTTTTCTTATCTTCTTTTTGGGTAACCACTGAAAATCAGCGCTGTGCTGTGGGTCCCCCATAGCACAGCATCATGTTGAGTGGAAGCCTTCTTGTCACAGTCATGACATGCAGCTGTCGACTATTTCTGTTTTGTGCTCGTGATTATAGATCTATTTTGTTTGTTTTTATTTTACATTGTTTCCAGAGCTAATTATCTTTGTTGTATGCGCGTGTTTCTGTGACAAATAAACCTATTTTTCTTTCATTCTTTCTTTTCTTTCTCTTTTTAATCATATTTTTCGCCTTGAAAAATGTTTTTGTATTGGTTTATCTAAAACGCGTTTGGCTATGTGAAATACAGCAGGCACTGAAAATCGCATTATTTTGAAACTACTGGAATTATTGGCTATTTTAGCTAGTCTATGTATGTATGTATGTATGTATGTTTGTTCCTTTGTAGCGCTCTAGCCACCAAACGCGCGGACCAAACCGATTTTGATGATTCTTACGTTAATCGATTTGTCTTAATCTTGTGAGCGTCACTAAAGACATGACAATAATCAAAATTCAATCGACAACCAGACGCCATATTGTGAAAAATAAAAATAAATTGTCGACGAACTATGTCAAGTGGGATATCGTCGAATAGGTCTCTAAAAATCACTTCGAGTTTTCTTCAATCATTTTTAATTTTGAATTACCATTTAGGATCTATTACGATTTAAAGTTGGTTAGCTACCATTCTCACTTACATTTTCAAAACTTATAATAAAGCTGTGATGAAGTTTTTATATAATCGTATCATAGGTCTTATTATCGTGAAAAATTATAATTACCTATAATATAATTCAAAATAATTCTTAAAAACCACATGGCAAACCCTGAATGTTACTGCTTTGAAAGATAATTTAAACAAACGTTACCTAAAGCTTGACTTAATACAGTCAGAGAAAAATAAACCTAACTAAAAAGTGTAAACTAAAAAAAAAGTTAATTTACAAAATCTAAAAACCCGACTGCGTAAAAAGTAAACTTTAAATACCTATGCCATCTTTTTTCCATGTTTTGTAAAGTTCACTTTTTACGCAGTCGTGTTTTTTGATTTTAAACTAACTTTTTTTTAACACTAGATACTACACTATGAGTGCACCGAAACATACTTGACCAGTAGTTTTTACTTATTCTTATTTTGGTGTTTTTCTTTACAACCGATTTCTTAAACATACCTATCAACAAAAACACACTTCACACCAATATTAAAGACAATGAAATTACCTGATCAATTATACGGGCCGTTTTTGTAGGGCTTTGAAATAAGTTTTTCTAGAAACCTGCAAATGACTCAATTTTTATAACCACCAGTGTACTATGCATTTTCAATTACAAAACTAAAACAACACCAAGGAAGTAATGACACTTGTATTTAATGACTTGTATTACAGTGAAGAATAAAATAAATATATGTCCTATAATAATTAATAGACTAGCTAGGTAATACTCACGTGTATACACTATGTGTAGTATGTATAAATACTACATCCACCGCTACCACTACCTACTCTACCACTACTACTACTTTACTACTCTAGTACCTAGCTGCGGAGGTATAGTTGTTATAAATAGCCTAAGAGTCTTGTTTAAATAGTATAATGTTTGCGTTCATATGGCATTTACCTGTAGCTTATGTAATAATCTATGGAATTCAACAACCTTTGAGGAAAATGTTCTTGGCAAACAAGATTGGAGGACTATAAGATTGGCCGGGAATCAAGGTTAAATAACTGAACTTGTGTTTGAGGAATACAGATTAGTAACACTCGAAATTTGAACTGCTGGAGTACCAGTTTGTTTTACAGAAATAGTAGATACTGATTGAATATTATATGCTGGCAACTTTCGTTTATTTATGAAGACTGCTTTCCTTGAAGTCCTCAATAAAGAAAGAGTGGGTACGATTTTTCAAATTAAGGGGAAATTAAACCAATGTGATAATGGATACCATAACATTTTTATTCCTTAAAATACCTTATCATAACTTTTACATAAGATTATCCAAGTAAGGAATTGTTAAAGGAAAAAAAATATTCTTCTAATAAATAACATAACTTATAGTTCGGTGTGTTTGTTCAACCAGAACTTCTTGATCAGATCAGCTCCCTTCTCACCGATCATGATGGAGGGCGCGTTGGTGTTGCCTCTTATAACAGAGGGCATGATACTGGCGTCGATCACTCTCAATCCCTTCACTTTGCGTACTCTGAGCTCCAGGTCAACGACCGCGCTCTCGTCACCATCAGGACCCATCTTGGCGGTACTGGTCGGGTGGTATAGAGAGAACGTCAGCTCCCTCGAGATGCAGTCCAAGTACTCATCGCTGCTCTTGTCGAACTTCTTGCATGCGTCGATGTCTAACCAGTCCAGTTTAAAACCAGCCTGCTTAAGGGCTTTAGTGTCACCAAGTCTCAAAGAATGTTGTTTCATTGCCCTGATAACGGTTGCCATATCTTCGGGGTCCTTGTAGTAGTCAGCGAAGAACAAGGGAGCTTCGAGCGGGTTCTTGCTCGCCAAAAGGATCTTACCAGCAGACTTAGGCTTCAGCAGGGTGTTGAAAATTACCAGCGTGAATTTGTCTTCATTCATTTTCTTGAACTTGGTGTATGCCTCATCGTTTAATCCGTGCTTCTGGAAAATGTCTATCAAGTTGTATACGCCAGGAGGCAGAACGAAGTAATGGAACTGCATGTCTGAGGCAAGTGATTCTGGGTCAGTAGTGTTGACGAAACTGATGACTCTGTTAGGGCTAGTGTTGATCAATGGGCCAGTTCCTTCCAAAATGTACTGAGCGAAGTCACCCGCAATTTTAGAGATAGAGTAGTAGTCTTTAGGACCAGGCTTGGTGTAGAAAGTAGGAACGAATAAGTGGTCTTGCAAATTTTCTCCAACGGGCAGATCAGCCTTAACTTCGATTTTCATGTCTTCCAAGTGCTTCCTAGGTCCGATACCAGACAGCAATAAGATATGTGGCGAGTTAAGGGCACCAGCCGACAGGATGAGCTCTTTCTTTACATTGACAACGATGTCTTTTCCGTCTTTGTGGAGCATGACACCGCTCACGATGTTAGTTCCAGGTACGAACAAAACTTTAGTAGCTTGAGCGTGTTTGATGACGTGGAAATTCTTCCTTTCCTTGATTGGGTTCAAGAAGGCACGAGCAGTACTGAATCTATGACCATTTTTAGTCGTAGTCTGTGACGTCATTACTCCCATTTGGCTCTCGCCGTTGATGTCAGTCGAGTTCTTCAATCCAAGTTCAATGGCAGCGTTGATGATCATGTGCTCGAAATCGTGGGACTGTTTGTCGACAGCGACGTTAAGGTTGCCCTCCCAGTTGTGGTATTTCTTGTTCTGTTCATTGAAAATGCCAGTGAATTTCTCGCTCTTCCTGAAGTATGGCAGAACGTCATCGTAGCTCCATCCTGTGCAACCGTCGTCAGTTGCCCATTCATCGAAGTCGGCTCTGTTACCTCTGACATAGAACATGAAGTTGATACTGCTGCTGCCTCCGAGAGCTTTACCACGCGGCCAAGCGCAACCCTTTGCTGTGTAGCTTCTGCAGGCGCCATCTTGAGGTTGAGTCTTATAGGCCCAATCTTGAGGACTGCGCATGTTGTTATAGAAAAGATGTGGGATCTGAAATTAAATTGATGCGTTAGTTTATAGTGAAAGCGTTTATGTACTTCAGTCTTTCATTGTTGAACGGAAATCATTACAGTTTCATCCAGAATATTTACCTCGGTGTTAAGAGTAGGGTTGCCTCCAGCTTCTACGAGAAGAACCTTCCATTCTGGCACCTCACTGAGTCGGTTAGCGACGGCTGAACCTGCCGAGCCTGCTCCTACCACTATGAAGTCGTAGTAGGGATCTGAAACAAAAATATATTTCTTAAAATGTTGTTTGTTGCTACTTTGATCAATATTCGAACTTATCTTCATGATTACTTGAATTTAAGTAGAAAAACATTTATTATGGTCATCATGTGTTATAATGTTGAGGATCCTCGAAAATGTATTTTTGATTTATAGTCCAATAATTTCATTTTCTGTGGGGATATTCTGCCGCTTAATCATTTTGTAATAAATATGGACATGAACATTATTTGTCAAAATCGCAAATTCGTTACAAACTACATTTTAAATTAGAATGAAATGATTAAAAGTAGATAGTGGGTATGTGTCTCTTCATCTATTAGGAAATTCTCAATAAGGAGCCGAATTTGTGCCCAGTTCATGAGAATAGTGTCGCCTCATAGCGGAACGTGGCTGCACTATACATCTCTACACTACTGGGAATACAGGCATGATGTTATGTTCAGTATGATAATTACCTTCAAGCACTTGCTGGGTGGCATCAGCAGGCCACAGGTGGTCGCCAACCAGCGCGCACTGCGCTGCTAGGAACGTCTGCAGTGACTGCACGAACAGGGGCCCAGCAGTCTGGTAGCTGTTCACAATGTTGGCGGTCAACGCCGGATCGCAAGCCCACGACATCTTGATCTAGTGGAGAGAATTATATGGTTAAACATAGATACGTAGATCATTATCAGTTACTGTAATAGAACAATATAATAACGAGAAAAATAAACCAAAATTAACCTGTTTTAATTAAAATAGTTCTTCAAAATTACTAGAAACATAAAGAGTAGAGTAGCCCTTGTATCCCGAATGCTTGGTCAAGTCTGATCAATAAACTTTCTGTATACAATGAGGATACAACAATACGAGAATAAATGAAAACACTGGCAATACTAATGCTTATGAGTATTTCGGAACTACCAAATAAATCTTAACATTGGATATAAAAAAATATTTTTTCAAACAAACTAATTATTAGAGATGGGCCGAATACGGGATTTGCCGATCTTTGACTGGCTATAGTGACTAAACCATTGGATATATTTGATTGCATTTTCGTATGCAGACTAGGAACATCGTAAGTTACACGAAGTTTAAATTATTTTTGTATCGTCGTCTCCACCTTGTAGAATATACTATTGTGATTGTTTTATCAAAATAAACAAAAAACAATCAAATAAGTTCACACACAAATTTAATTAAACAGAAACCAAATAAAAGTTCTTCTCCGAAAATTATAATTTTCTATTAAATATTACTTTAAAATAGCTGTATTATTAAAATATTTGACTTACCTCTCTTTTTCAGCTCCCACTATAGTTATATATGAAGCTGTCAGTTCCAAGAGAGCTGGCAGTATGACTTTCCAGGGATCTGTTCCAGATTTAAATACGAGAAATTTTAGGCATCTTACATACGTCAGAGGAAGATAACTGCAATTATGTTATTGTTTCATTATCGTAATGACTTATAATTTGTAACCTTTAATTTTTATGTTATTTTTATCAGCTCATCAAAATTTGGGAGTAAGGGCTTGTACATACATAACGCTGATTCCACATACCTACGTAAAAAATAATTTAAAACTCTGAAGTTCTGGGACCGATGAGTGAATACATCAGCCTTCTTATGCCCTTATTCCAATTTGTTTTCGGCACTGTACGTCATATTCTTTCATACAAAGCCATCAGCCGTCATCTCGGTGTTCATTTCCATCGTAGCCATATCTTCTTTCACACAACCCATCCGACTTTTCTTTGATCTGCCTCTTTTCTTGTAGATTTCTTGTACATTCATACTACTAATGCTCGGTTCCTATAAACAAAAAATAATCGTTTTGCTTACCAATAATGGTAGCATTTTTTGTTGCAATTCTGGGCATGTACATAGATTCGTAAGCTAATTTTACCTGTGATAGCTACTATTCAAAGCTATGAGGTCTTTGATCCATTATTAGTAAAGATAAAAGAGTCTTAATTTTAACCAATAACGGTACATAAATTATAGGAATCGGCCATAAGACTTAACATTTTTCTTGTCACTCGCCCCTGTTCTCGACATCACCTGCCCATAGTAAGTAAGTAAGCAAAATTTTATTTCTTTAATCATGGTGTACATGATTTATTGCATGCAAGATAATAAAAGATACAGAAAAGTTCTAACATGTTCAGCCGCATATCGTGGCGTAAAAATTGGTAGGAAGAGATGGTGCATAAACCGTGATAATATTCATTAAAATTACATTATAGAAATTATATAGGTACTTATTAAATCATCATTATTCATTAAAGATTATGTATCATTACAATTCAGAAATCACATTATTTGATAAAATTTAATGTCAAAGTAGTCATTAAATAAATTAGTCAATAAAAAATATGAATTACTGTCATTAAAATATCAATTCCAAATTACAATTATTCCACAAAAAATACAATAGATCACAATAACATGTCAATAAAAAACAACATCGTCATCTCAAAAACGAAGAAAAAATATTCTCTTTCATAAACTCTGTTATACTGTAAAATGCTCTTTCAGTTAGTAAACTCTTCAATTTACTTTTAAGAGCAGTATATCTGCTCTTAAAAATGTTTTTATGTTCTCCATGATTTGGGCAATTTATTAAAGATGGTCGGACCCATGAAAAAGATGCTCTTACGCATAAGAGTGGTTTTAGCGCCATGACCACAGAGTTTGAAATTATCACGTCTATTCCTAGGGACAGCAATAGACAAAAGCTGAAATAAATGAGTATTCGCTTTAATGAACATTACTGTTTCCAGGATATATAATGAGGGCAATGTCAATATCTTACGTTCGATAAAATAAGATTTACAGCTGTCCGTTGTTTGCAGTCTAAACATCGATCTAATGCACCTTATTTGTGCCCGAAACGCTATTTCATTGTCCGTGCTATTCCCCCAAAAGATGACTCCATATCTAATAATCGATTCGGTTAAACCATAGTAAGCAGTTATTAGCGCATCTGTGTTGAGAACCACAGCAAGCTGTTTCAGTGCGTAGGCTCGTACTCAATTTTTACTAAGTGCCTCTATTTGAGGTTTCCAATTCAATCTAGAATCTATTATTAGTACCAGAAATTTTGTTGTGTCAGCTTCATTGATATAATATATTATCAACTTGAATATTAAGATTGTTGATTGTTTGTGTACGTTGTCTAAAGTGCATTACGTTAGTCTTTTTTAAGTTAATTATTACATTATTATTATTTAACCAATTTATAATAGGTATTAGTGAATTATTAATGTCATGTTCATATGTGTTTATATCATTACAAGCTATTGTCATAGTGCAATAGTCACCAAAAAGTGTCATCAGTTGTCTAGTTACTTTAGGCAAGTCATTTTTAGACAGGGTGAACAACGGAGGCCCCAATACATTGCCTTGACGTACTCCGTATATAACTTCGAGTTCCTCTGATCTTGAAGTTTCTTCACGTTTACTTTATTTATTTATTGCACTGATTTCTGTAACTTGTTACGGTTATGAAGATATGATTTAATTCATTCTAAAATGCATGACACATTAGTGAGAGTGGTCAGGAAGAGTAGTTGTCAACGTTTGTTTCAATTGTGAGCAAAACCTGGAGGCCAGCTTTTCGAAATTCTGTTCTGTAAATTAAATATTGAAATTGTGGATATTGGAAGATCAATTTTCTTGCAAGAAATATGTTTATTTTTAAAGTAACCGAAGCGATATTTTTCCTGTTAAAGGAAGTCTCGTGTCTAGCTCAATACCATTATAAACGTATTAGAGCGCAATTGATTATGAGTCACGTTGACCATAAAGTACAGAACATAATTATTTGCTTTAAATTAACATAAAATACTCGGTTTTTTAAGGCTTTGGTTAATTATGTTCAGCTCCAAAGTCGAGCTCGGTGTGCACAATTGCGCAGTAACGAAATCTTATTTTAATACGTTTTTTCCATCCCTAAATGTCTCGGTGATGACCATCGGTCTTCCCCATAATGTTCTTCATCTCATTGTGGTGTGATAATTGGCTTATCCATCATAAGCAATAACAAGTCCTTCGGCAATATTCTCATGTTTCTCAAATATGAAACAGACCCACGCTTTATTCGTCTAAGCTGCTTCAGTATTCTAAATGGGACCATGATCTAAAAAAAGCTACCAATCCGCTCTTCTGACAATTTTGTAAATGAGAATAAGCCCTAATATCGCAGACCCCGTCTGAAGAAATTAAACATAGGTATATAATTAAGATAAACTTTGACTGAATTCAAACATAATGTACTTTTAAGTTTATATTTATTATGGTGCGATAAGTAACAACAAATTATCTGCTTAATGTCAAGCAATTAACCTCCACGAGTTAGACAAATCATAAAAACTGTGGCTCTTGACCAATTCGGCGTGGAGTTTCAGGCTCGCGCATATATTCCTGTCTATCGTTATCAAGGTCGTCAATTTTATTGTTATACTAGCTTCTGCCCGCGAATTCGTCCGCGTGAAATTTCTTGTTTCCTTGACTCACCCCGTGGCATCGCATCGCCCGCCCGCACTATTAGTGCGTCTTCGCTTAGCGTTCTATCTGCCTTTTCCCCTTTTTTCGGCTTCTAAAGGTCATAACGTGATGTTAAACCCCTTCCCCCCCTAACCTTACCTTACCCCCCTACCTACCCACCACCTACCCACCACCTACCCCCACCCCCCCTTACCTTTCTTTAAAATTAGACTATCAAATTCAAAAAGATTTTCCCACATCCGACTGGTAGTTCCAGAGATTAGCGTGATCAAACGGACATACAAACAAACTCTTCAGCTTTATTATTAGTATAGACATAGATTTATAGGAATATCTTGATTCTTATGGAACCGGGCAAACTAAGCGACGCCTTTCTTACTATGTTCGTAAAAATGTAGAAATGTGAATCATCGTTATATGTAACTTGTTTGAGATTTGACAGTCGTCATTTTGCGATCATACCTACTAAATTTTCGGAAATTGCAGTTCCAGTCGATGATCGTTCCTCCTTATAACTTGGCTCCCTTATAATCAGTCTGAAAACGATTCAGTAACGTAGGCAACTAAATCAATATTACCAAACGAACCGCAGGTCTATTCTGCCAAAATTTGACCGTGAAATCTTAGTACTTTGCAGTGAACTGTCTACCCCTAGCATTAAATGGGATGAAGGGTCACTCCAAAGCGAGGCTCCTAAAGAATAGCACTACTGACACTATAATTATTTCAGAATCGTTTCATCGATTTGACAGATGGCAGTGACTGCACATATTTGAATTGAAATGGGTTTTTTTCTGGTTAAAGTCAAAGGCAAATTATTTATTTCAAATAGGCACAAAAAAAGCATTTTTGAACATCAAAATTTACAAAAAATAGAACTATTTCTAGTTGCCTGTTCTAAAATGTAGTTTCTTATGGAGTAGAATGGGCAAGAAACTCCCACCATTACTCTTTTAAAATGTTTTACAATATTTTGTACATTAATTATTATATAATATAATTAAGTGTGAAGACGATGCACCTTGAATAAAATTACTATGCCACAATAAGTAAAAATAATTAAATATAAAGCAATGACAAGTAAATTAATTATGTGATAGATACATGGTGCTCACGTGTTTAACAATATTGAAAAGATCAATGGCATAAACATTATAAATTATACAAATTAAATTAGCAACCAGTTTGATTTTGTCTAAACTCTTAGATTGCCCCTATGGAGCAGGACCAGCATGTTTCCAAGCATTCTTATCTAGGATATAATCCTCTTATTTGTAATATCCTTGTTTACAGAGTGTACTTTTAATATGAATTTAACATTTTCTTTCATTTAATTGCAATATATCATAAGGTATTTTGTTGTAACATTTAACACAGTACCCCATACAAAATGTATGTACTTTAGATAAACTGAAAAATAATTGATCTATTTTATCTTTATTTGTAGTATTAAAATGATGTCTATCACTAATTTTTCATACTATTGTATATCTATTGAAACTATATAGTGTTCATCTTATCTTCTTCTTCTTTAAGCGTTTTGGTTTCCGCACTTAGTCGTTCGTGTCGACCATTGTGCGTGGGCTCATGTTCATCTTATTATATGCATTCTAATTCTAGCGTTAGTCACTTGATATGCTCGGCATGTTTATCCAGCAAAGTAATGTAAGCAAACCGTGCAATTACAAACTACTTGTGGTAAAACTATAAACTACTAGCTTCTGCCCACGACTTTGTCCGCGTGAAATTTCTTGATCCCCTGACCTACCAGGGCTACCAGTCGCGTCGCATCGTATCACCTGCCCGCGCTATCACTTCGTTTTCGCTTAGCGTTCTTCTGACTTTTTTTTCTCGGCTCCTAATAGTCATAGCTCGATGTTGAATAGCCTTCCTCAAGAATTGAGCTATCAAATGCAAAAATTATTTTTCAACTCCGACCAGTAGTTCCAGAGATTACCCCTACATAGAAAGTCACAAACAAGTTTTACCTTTTTGTAACATTACTATAATAAACTATAATATTAACACTTTATATTCAATGCCATACTATTGAATATTCTAGTAGTCTAACATCCTCAGCAACGAATGTGCGTCTATATTTAATTGCACCTTTAGCCTGCGTTTTATAAAATGCAAATCAATGCGTTTACATTATATCAATCCTAATATGAGACGGACTGTCGCACTTCCGGTAGCATCATGATGCAGTTGTCGGTACATGGGTATTCATATCCAACTATAATAACATAATTATCGTTCATGCTGTGGCGCGTTCTTTACATACAAGCCAGAAAGCCCGGCTTTCAATTAAATGTGAACCTATCAACGAAAAACATAAACAAACTATTCGTCATGCAAACTTGTAAATTGACTACCTTAATCATGTCGCAAGAATTGATAAGAATAATGAGATACCTGTTTTTTTTTCTAATATAGGTATTTCGGATTGCCCCTTAGGCACACCACTGGGTACAGCCACACAATCTACCATTGAGATCGATAGATTCAACGTAGGTACGAGGATATAGGATATATCCTTCGTAGTTTAGCATGTAGTAAATTTGGAAATCAACCCTGCCTGGGTCAAATGGCGGGTTGAAGTTTGTATGCAAAAAAAATCACGTACAGCTATTAATTAATTTAATGAAACAAAAGTATCTTTAAACATTCTACTCATTTATTTAAATAAAACAGAATAGTTCTTCGGTAGTTCCACCTTAATACTTGATATTTAATTTATCCTTATTCTATTTCACTTGGTTTAATCTACGTACTACTTACATCTAACCAAATAAATACATGTTATCTATAAAGTTACAACACAACTTCATACTTCACACCGTCATTGTACAACCAGATCTTGCATTTTTTTTGCCCCCTAGGAGTAATAACTTCACCAGTCTCATAATAAATTGGGTCTCTTACCTTATTAACTTTATTATAATAAACCAATGGTCTTGGCTCTTGATTTGCAAATATATTATTTATTAAAGGCTTCTGTCGTCCTAATTTTGGAAATGGGTAAAGTGGATTGTGTAGCTCCCCATAATTTGACCCGTAGTAATGATTTTGGTCTTGAATATTCGGAGAGCCATATAGATAATTTCGGAAAGGATTTTGTGCTTGACTATCGAATTTTCTCTGAGCATAATTGTAACTTGGATAATGATTCTTCTTTGAAACAACTTTTGGTACTTGTTTAGGAATATTTACCGAGCTTGGCACAACATTGTGTTGATTTTCTTTTTTGGGTTCCGACTTTTTGTCATTATTGTTTTTAAAAGGATTAACTGCAATTTTGCTATCTAATAATGGGAATAGGCTAGTAGTTTCGTTAAACAAATCTGTAGGAGGATTCAGTTGAATTTTAGTTGGTTCTTCGTCTTCCGTAGTCTTAGTCCGTTGAAAGTGCTCTTGATCTTCTATAGGACAGGTGACTTCTTCAATGGTGACGTCATACCAGTCTTCTTTGATCATGTCGGAAGCTTTCTCAGCGATCATAATTATGGGCGCGTTAGTGTTACCACTTGTTATTGTTGGGATAACACTCCCGTCGATTACTCGAAGGCTTTTGATTCCGTACACCTGGAAATTAAGGGTTTGACATATAAGAAAAATGGCCTTGTATTAGAAGTAGGGATGAAACAATTTCAGAGAGCGAGAAAGTAAGTTTTGGCACATAAAAAAAATGCTCTGAAATCCAACTTAGGCAAGATTATATTCCAACTAGCTTATGCCCGCAGCTTCGCCAGCATGGATTTCGGAAATTATCCCACGGGAACGAACTATCTGGGATAAAAAGTATCCTATGTCATTACCCAGGTCATAGTGTACCTGTATGCCAAATTTAATCGAGAAGAGAGAATTTGTTCAGGCGTTAAGGCGTTAAAGCGTAAAAAATAAACAAACAAATTCACTTTCGCATTTATAATATTAGTTGCGAAGTTAGGATTAGGATTTAGATGAAGGGCTAGGGCAGATGCTATATGAGTTTGATAAAACACTCGTCTTTAACCCTCGTACAATATTTATAGGCTGAGAACAATCTTACCTTTAGCCTGGGATCAACTACAGCAGCCGGATCTTCAGGAGGCCCCATTGCACATGTGCCCACTGGATGGTATATGGTCAGCGAGTGGTGCCTGGCCTGGCACTCTAGGTGGTCGTCCGACATCAGCTCGTGAGTCGCACACCCTGGGTTCCGCCGAGGGTTCGGCCGGGCGTTCAGTTCGCGAAGTGCTGGCTGATTCACTAGCTCCTGGACTATACGGCCGCCTTCCACCTGAAATCAAATTAAAAAAAAAACACACTTTGGTTTGTCGTAATTGCAGGGTCCTGTAATTAATTAGTTTTTAGAAGGAAGTTCCTTATCACACAGTTCTTTGGCGGATGGGGGCTAGTCGAAGAAAAGTGTTACAATTTTCCGTCACGCCCCTTGCTTTGTTTGTTTGGTTGAACGCGCTAATCTCAGGAACTGCTGGTTGGAATTGAAAAAGTCGTTTTGTGTTGGATAGTTCATTTATCGAGGAAGGCGTTAGGCTATATAACATCACGCTATGACCAAAAGGAGCGGAGCATAAATGAAAAATGTTGCAAAAAATGTTTTTTTTTTATTCGTTTTGCGAGCTTCCATTGCGTGCGCTGCGTTAACGGTTAAAGCTAAGCAAAAATCACGTGTGGCGGAATTATTCCTTTGAGTGTTCTAAAAAAAAGTCCGCGACAGCATAAGTCTATCTTTTAAGGTTGACTCAATATAACCCTTTTTATGGTAATCAAATTTGTTCTATGGATGTTCTTATACTACGAAAGGAACTTCGTTCCAACCGAGTGTTCCACGACACTAACGCGTTTTTTTGTTATATCTCGTTTTATGGACGTGTCCCTTATGACTAATCTAACAACACAACCTATAACAAAATGTGCTTCTGGCCGCGTCTTGTCCGCGTGTTTTAACATAAAACATATCATATGTAGCACTGAAAGATTTTTTGAAATCGGAGCAGTACTTCCAGAGATTACTTTTTATAAACTAACAATTTTACCTCTTTATACTATTAATTTAGATAACTCAACCTATAATCATAAAATCATACATACATACATAAACTCATGACTTCTTCCCATGGGGATAGGCAGAAACTACAGAACGCCACCTGCTATGATCCTTACATAGTCCTTTTGCCTCGTTAACATTAATACATACATCTGGTCATACACACACGCCAGTTGCGAGTACTATGCACTTTACCTTTCTGAAGAACATCACCAATAAGGTTACTATAATGTCCTCCTAGGGCATATAGTACCCGTATGCAAGTAGGTAATAAGATCCAGACTTTCCATACAAGAGCAATTACATAATTATATTTGATAACATTACATTTTATAGTAATTACTTTAACCTTTACATTTCTGTGACCCATTGACAGCAATCATCGCGATTTTTTACATGCTTAGCTTTTATCTAGACTATAAAAAGTTATCTGCTTGTAATTTGTACAAAGTTTATCGGCTCATTAGCAGATCATTATGTTTCTGTTTTAACAACATTAATTCGAAGTTCTATTAGCGTACATGTATAATAATACTCACAATTACTTTGACGTCTTCTGGGTCGGTGTAGTAGTTAGGATAAATCAGTGGTGGCGAGAAAGGGTTCGCATCTCGTAGTTTCAAGTAGCCGCGGCTTTTCGGCCTCAGTAACAGAGGCACGATGGAGAACGAAGAGTCATAGAGCATCTCTTCATACAACTCCGCATACGTGACGTCGTCCAAACCGTTCGCCCTTTTACCAAATAAGCCTCCATCCATATTGTCAGCAGTAGGAGCAATAAACAGCTGTATATCTGGATAGTCTTCATTCGGGTCCTGATATTTAGTGTTGACGAATGCCATCGCTTCAGCCTCCATCATACTGTACAGTGGCCCATTCTTGTGAACAGTAAAATCTATGAGACTTCCTATAGAGATGACTGCGTTTAGATTAAAGCAATAATCTGTTCCGTTATCGTAGGGGTTGTCGAAGAAAAATGAGTGACCGCCCATTGCGACGTGGTCTTGCAGATTTTTTCCGACGCCAGACAAATTGACAATCGGATATATCCCAAGTTCTTTCAAGTGTTCGGCATCTCCTATTCCAGACAACATTAATAACTGTGGAGACTGTATCGTACCAGCTGATAAAATCACCTCCTTGCTTGCCTTAACGATTCTTTCTTGTCCATGTTTTTTAAACTTTACACCGTATGCAGTTTTTTGTTCGTCTATCAGTATTTTTTCGACTAAAGAATGCACACTAACATGAAGGTTATTTCGTTTGGATGTTGGCCGTAAAAACGCTTTAGCTGTGCTACAACGAAGACCGTCGCGTACTGTCGCTTGGGAGCGAGTAAATCCGGTTTGAAATTCTCCATTCACATCGCGAATGCTGTACCCTAACTGTTCTCCAGCTTCCAATATTTTTCTTGTTATTGGCTGCTCGAATGCGAAATGTTCAACAGTCAAAGGACCTCCAGTCGCGTGATACCGATCGTTTTGCTGCTCAGGTATCCTCATGTCTTCCGATTTCTTAAAGTACGGCAACACACTATCGTATCCCCAGCCTACATTGCCCATACTCTCCCAGTTATCATAGTCACGCTTATTCCCTCTTATATACAGCATAGCGTTCAACACACTGGAACCACCGAGCACTTTACCGCGCGGCCACTTGCACTTTCTTTCCACCATACTCAAACAGTACCCGGCACTGGGTTCCGTAAGAAATTGCCAATCGATAGAAGAAGTTTGAAGTATAGGGAATAACGCTGGTACTTCTGATAACACATTCTCGTCTTGTCCCGCTTCTAGCAAAAGCACTTTCCAGTTAGGATTCTCTGAAAGTCGACTAGCTAACACTGCACCTGCAGACCCCGCACCAACTATGATGAAATCGTAGCAATCATACAGCTCTTCAAAAGGATGATCTCTAACGCGGTTCTCTGCGTCTTCAATATCGGGTCTGTATAAATGTATGGCCATGCGGAGGATTATCATAATGCCGAGTCCTGGTAGCAACCCGAAAGTGATCCTTGTATTAGATAGGAGTCCCCTGAGAGACGTTGGGTTGTGGGTCGACATGGTTCCATAATACACGCGCCGCTGATGCTCCGACACTGATATGGAATTAAATTGAATGGCGACTGATTCAGCAGATTAAGCAAGTTATTGTTTACATCAGGCCAATCCGTATTGTGTCACACTTGTCAGTTTCATTGCACAGTGTAATGAATTTATTTTGAAGGCAAAATATCAGGTATCGTAATATGAATATGAAGACAAGAAACGTTAAGGTTTGAATGCGAAATCATTATAAGCAAAACATGTATGTGTATTGTTTCTTTTAATTTTAAGTTTCACATCACGCCTAGGTTCTCCAGAAGGGAGGCTGAGGTGTATAGTGGTTCGCCAGAAATGTTATCATATCTATGATGTTATCAGAACGAGCCCAATCCTGTCAAGTAGAAATAACGAATTCAGTAGTGTTTAAATATAGATTCAATTTATTAACTGATGGTATTTGATTACTCTGTACTAAGTTCATCGTCTCACAATAATCAATATTAGTGTCAGCAAATAAGCAACAATGCAGTATTATGACATCGCGTGTCTCTGACCTAGAAATGATGACAAGAGAGCAAACACATGTAGTATTACAATAATTTATTATCTATGAACACTATCCTTAGCCAAATGATTTACAATTGCGTGCCGTCAATAAATATAAAATAAATAAATTCACAATATTGGGCCATAACAGGAATGTTTTACAACAAAATTACGTTTTATTACAAATACCTACGTTTTCGTTAATTAAATGTAATATCTAGAGCTTCGTCGTTTTAACCAAAATTCCTTGATCATGTCGCTGCCTTTCTCTCCTATCATGATAATAGGTGCGTTGGTATTCCCACTCACTATGTTAGGCATGATACTGCCGTCTATGACACGTAGACCTTTCACTCCATACACCCTCAGCTGGTTGTCGACAACCGCGTCAGGATCCCAATACGGCCCCATCTTCGCTGTTCCAACAGGATGATAGATAGTTAAAGTGTACTGTCTGAGCATGCACTCCCAATATGCATCTGAGTACCTCTTGATGCTTACACACGCGGGAAAGACGTGCTTGTTCAAAAGTGAGCCATGTTTTTTAAATGCTCTAGTCCTGGAGAGTGCTACAGCGATTTTCGTTCCTTCTACTAGAGTTTTCACGTCCAACTCGTCTGCTAGATAGTTTGGATAAATGTAAGGATAATCGTATGGGTTAGCACTGCGCAGTTGTATGAAGCCCTTGCTCCGCGGTCGGAGCAACATAGGAACGATACTCCATACATCCATATTATTTATAGGTCTATACACAGCATCGTAGAACGTGTCCAGCAGTCCATAGTTTTTTCGTAACTGGTCACCGCCATCAGAATTAGTTGATCCAGAAACAAAATGGAATTCAACATCAGGGTAATCGTCAGTCTCGTTTACATACTTAGTGTTGACAAAACCTAAACCTTCGACACCCCCCATTATAGTTAAAGGACCTTCTCCTAACATGGCGTACTCCATCAGTGTACCTGCAGTATAAAGACGATGTTCTACAATAGCTATAGGCTGGTTTACCATAAACGTTAAGCCGCCCAATGCAACGTGATCCTGTAAGTTCCTTCCAACTTTTAAATTCTGTATCATAGGTATTTTATGCTTATTTAGTTCCTCTGCAGGTCCTATTCCAGACAACATCAACAACTGGGCAGAGTTAACTGTTCCAGCTGAAAGAATGACTTCCTTTCGAGCCCTGATGCGGTATACCATTTTGTTTCTCACAAATTCTACTCCAAAAGCAACTTTAGTTCTGGGGTCAATCATCACTTTGGTGACGTGTGAATACATGGATATATGTAGATTAGGACGATCCTTAGCTGGTCTTAGGTATGCCTTGGCTGTCGAACAGCGGCTACCACGTCTAGTTGTCCCCTGTGCCTCCATGAAACCGGTTTGGCACTCTCCATTTATATCTCTGTTCATGTACCCTAATTCTAGGCCTCCATCAATAAAAGATCGTAGGAGTGGTGTATGATAGGGAGCTTCGGAAACTGTCAAGTACCCTCCAGTGCTGTGGTACGGTGTGTGGGCTAGGGAAGGATTTTTGTTGTCTTCAGACTTCTTGAAGTAATAGAGCACGTCTTTGTAGCCCCAGCCCTCGTTGCCCAGCGCCTCCCAGGAGTCGTAGTCTTTTCTGTTGCCTCGTAAGTACAGCATGTAGTTGAGGACTGAGCTGCCTCCGAGCACCTTGCCACGGGGCCAGTTGCATCTGCCTCCTTCCATTGCTGAAATGATAGTGGTAAGGGAAATTATAATCAAACTGTTGAATGTAGTTAATATTAATTTACCTAACTAATATTATTAGAGTATTTCAGTGAGTTATGTTTATGAGTTAGTGGATGGATATGATTGATAACGTACTTTCCTGTTTTTCGCTAAGGTATCTTACGAATTATACATATAGAAGCCTTTCCGTATCACAGAGAGGAGGCCTGCGTCCCAGTCGTGTGAACGTTAAAGGCTAATTATGTATGAATGTGAGAATTACCATCAATGTAGTAACAATTACAAAACAGCGGTTTGAGCAATGTATCCGTGATAAATGGTCAAATAATAATTAATTAAATTATTTACCTAGGCAGGTTGTTCCCGAAGGTTCAGTCTTGTACTGCCAGTCTAACTTGCTGAGTTGCAGGTACCCAGCCAAAAGAGGCACGTCAGATATCTCCGTCTCATCTCCTCCGGCTTCCAAGAGTAGAATCTTCCAGTTACTAACTTCAGATAGCCGGTTTGCTAAAACTGCACCTGGAAACAGTATAAATTGATAAGATTTACATAATCAATGTATGTAAATAATAATGTAAACTGGAACCACATTTAGAGGAGTTAAGCAAGCGACTGAGTAAATCCGCCTTTACGCTCTACAAAATCACTCCTGTTCTAGGTGTAGATGCCAAGCTCACGGCGTATCATGGCATAGTAGGTCATCTTCTGAGATATGGTGTTATGTTCTGGGGAAACTCAACCCTCAAACAGTTAATATTCATTATTCAGGTCACAAAAGAGATGCATCAGAACCATGTTCGGCTTAAAAACAACCGAGTCATGCAAGCCATACTTTGCAAATATAAAATTTTAACCCTCCCATCACTCTATATCTTTGAAATTGCGGTGTTTGTAAAATCAAACCCGCATTTGTTTAACAAACTATCAGATATGGATAACCGCAACCGGCGCGATAAATATAAGCACAGATTGTGTGTGAGACCATCCAATACAGCACTAATGCGTAACCATCTACCACAAGCACTCAGGGACATAACTGTTAATAAGTTGTTCAAGAAAAAACTAAAAGAGTATTTAGCAGCCAAATGTTTCTATAGTATCGCTGAGTTTTTAATGGAGAAAACATAATAATTCTAATGTAGGGGCGAAGTTTGGTTCCGTTAACTATTGTAAGTATTTGATTTTGACATTTGAATTAACGGAAGACGATAATATTTTGTTCTTCTATCTATCTAATTTAATTGCTGTTTGAACTGCTTGTGATGTATCTACATTATCTAAATTTAATTATTAATAGTTATAATTACTGATCAAATGTTATTAATATTATAATACATATTTGTGCGCCGTTAAGGTAAAACATGACTGTGATCCTTTCTGCAATGTACTTAACATCTTGCATGCTTTGTGTGTGTACGAGTATACTCATGTTTCTGAAAAATAAATGATCTCTTATCTCTCTTATCTCTAATGTATCCAATGATCGTCTCTATTTAATTAAATAATCCCTATGAGCCAGCCTATTGTAGATACTTATTAAATGAAACCTCCTTGGGCAGTTGCTTTCACCACATTACCATTTAAACAATCGCAGTCCTTGACTAGATACAAACATGTTTTCTACTGGGAATATTTTATTCGAATTATTATAATTGGCTAATTATTTTCCAGGCGTCTTACAACTTAAAGGCGACTAACTATTTGCTCCCAAACAAGAACTTGGCAGCGATTAAATATATTGGGAATAATTATATTAGATGAGCTTCAAAATGCAAGGAATTATAAAAACTAAATAATGGCAGCTAATTTAAGGTAGCGAACATATTAAACAGGGCCAATTGAAATCATAGGCGAGATACTTACTATAAATAATGACATGGCAACTAATGATAACAGTGGGAGAGGATGCAAGAAAGAGTGAGCGAAACGAACTTGGAATTTGGGGCATCCCGACTCGGACAGGTTAGATTAGAAGCCCTGAAGTAGGAGCCACGCCAAAGTGGGCTTTGTGGGCTACGCCTTATTATTATTGCCATTCAGAAATAGGATGCCTCGCCAAAACAAAAGTTTAAATTAAAACAAAACTAACAACTGATTATTAAGCTGCTACTTTCTACTTAAAATTATTCTTCGCTGTAGCTCCCAAGCTCCTATTTTTTCTACCGGCTTTAATAATTTTTTAATCCCAAATTCAGATTAATTTGTCGCCGCGTTAAATACATGCAATTATAATTTTGCCCCATCTCTCATGGGTATACTAAAAGTGGAAATAGTTAAACTGGTTATGGGGGACTGACGAGAAAAAGAGCGTAAGCCATTCGCACTGTCTTGTTCAACTGTTCACATGAACTAACAAGTACATTTTCAATACATGCACAAACAAAAAAAAAAAAACAATATATAAAAAATATAAAAAAACGAATAAAAATTTAAAAAAAAATATGAATGATGATGATGTGTGATGTGGGATGATGGAATATGTGCATTTACGAGATGATACGAAAGAAATGAAAATCGTTTATTGGCGATTAAATAACAAAAACGGCTTAAAGTGTTGAAAAAAATATAAAGGAAGTAAATACTTATGCCAAAAGGGGCCTCAACTCAGCATAATGTCCGATGGCAACATTACTATAATTGAGGCCTATAAAATCAAAGTCAGCTAAATCCAACTCTGTGAAATGTTCAGGAAGGTACAAAATCTAATATTTTTGTCAAAGTAGCAACTCTATATTTTATTTTTTAACTGAATTTTCTAGGGACTTAGTCATTTGTTAGTAAAAATTTATACACCAAAGTGTGTCAAGCTTATGTAACTTGATGGCGCCATAGTTAACTCATTTTACGACTTCATGGCGTTTAGCTGCCTTTAATTTTGTAAGCCTTAATTAATGCTAGAAATAAAGGCTCGTATACCCACTTACCAGCAGAGCCGGCTCCAACGATGATGAAGTCGTATTCTGGCAGTATGTTGTCGTCACTGATATCTGCTGGCCGTCCCTCAGGGTCCGTCGCGTCGAAGTTGTAGTACGCTATCGCTGCCACCAGCATCGGGATGAACCAGCCTATCTGGAATCATACGAACACTTGGATTTAGAGTTTATTCATTTATTTATATAGAGGCTTGACAAAGCCTGTACAAAAGATCTTGCATGTTCTAAAGTATAGGTAAGCACAGCACTATTAATTAGCGTACTTGTACAATACAAAAAAAGTAGTATAGAGTTGTGTTCTAAGTCACATCACAAAGTCTCCTAGTGTGGTTTTCTGTGGCTATAGCAGTTTTGACTGTATGTTTAAGTTTCTAAGGTTTATTTTCGATTGGTTTTGAATCATTCGCTTCCCATAGTATGAGCTGAAAATCACTACCTACTAAGTTCTGTTTTTATAGTGACAAATGGCTTGTTAAAATTGTGTTTTTATAAACCAAAATTCAGTAGCTAGCAAAAATGTTTCTAATATGGTTATAACAAGTAGAAGCCGGTACAAATCCGGTCTCCGGTCTCCAGTTTCCGCCTCCATTATGGACCTAAAACCTAACCTGTTATATTAGAAGTGGATGCTGTTTACTTTAAGCCTAAAACAACAGCTCCTTCAGGGATTTAAAAGACGTGGCAACTTCAGACATGACTAGCCCTTTTAGTGATAAGACAGCCCATTATGTCACCCTATGTAAAATGTTTACATTTATATCTGTAATTTTATGGTGTGAATGATAGCCTTACTGTTGTTTGCCGATCTGCAAGATATAAGATCAAACATTCATATAGCATGGTTTCCTATTATATAGTATTTGGCATTTTTCAAAAGTTTTCGTCATCTCGATCAGATGAAAATTGTATGAAAGATCTAGGTAGTAAATTAGGCAATTGCGCTATTGACACTTACTATCAAAATGCTACAAAATACAAAGCACATAAAATCCGGAACAAATAATAAGTATAATTATGAATACAAACATATTTTAAATTATAAAATTTATAAAATGGTGGTATTGCTTACAAAGTTATAGTGTCTTATTATAAATGACAAATATCGGCACGACCTTTTTTGCAAGCTAAAAAGTAAGATTAAACTTTAATGATTTTGGATACTAAACTCTACCTAAAAAAAAAAGTAAGTTAAGGTCAAAAAGCCCACAATTCACACACAAACTACATTTATCTCAAATGATAGCTGTGAATGAAAATAAAGTGTCACTTATTATCAAACCATTACATTCATGTCTTTGAGAATATTCAGTGAGTATGCAAGAGTAACAGATGTATAAGAACGCCAGGCATTAATACCGGAAAGTGGAAGTTAGTCGCGTTCGTTCTAGCATCGCGTGCAGGCGGCATCAGGCATGCCAGTCGGGTGTACCTTGACGTCATATAAGGCTGGTAGCATGACTTACACAGTCGTATGTTACTACACGCAAACATACACACTAGGTCATACACAATACCCACTCGCACTAAAGGCTCAAGAAGAAGTATAAACAGAGACTAAGCTTCATACGTTTGACACTTGCGTAAAGACTAGTACAAATAAATGATCAAGTCAACGTGCCATGAAGTAGCGTACCCATTGCACAATTGCACGAAACTACTTTTTCATCACCCTGTAGCAGTTCACTGCTGGATATTGGACTCTTCAATCTCATGCTTCACTCAATCCTCGGCTAATCTTATCCAGCTACATCCTGCGAATATCATTGCCGGAAGCGTGCTTGTGCCAATTAACTCAAGAACACGACTACCTGAACTGTCATCGGTTTTATGGATAAATATGAAGTTTGGTCTCTGTTCAATATCTACTCATGCGCTTTAGCTCCCTTGCCTCCCCGTAGATTCAAGCGCTACCGAACGCTGTCTATGTGTGCGTGCGTTGTTCTTCGAATATTGACAGTATGTGTCTATATCGTGTCTGTGTATTACGATGTGGTGTGTGATAGTAGGTTAGCGGACATTTACCTGCGAGCCGGCGGCAGCGGCGATGGCGGTGCCCGACAGCACGTCGGCGGCCACGTTCACTATCGCACTCATCTTCACACCTGAAACATTATGCGAATAATGTTACTGCATGATGGGATGTTAATAAATGAGCTGCTAAAGGATATTGTTTGGGGCTAAATATGCTCGTATAGTCGTTGAGCATGTATCGGTTTTAAGTTTATTGAGAACCGTTCTGAAGACTTTTATGCAGGGATGCACAGACTTATTAAGACTAGGGGCCACTCGGGCAAATTATGAACTGATGGCGGGCCGCCAGAAGTATAGGTAATTAAAGACAATAAAGAATTGATAATAATGTATTAAAATTGAAAAAGAATTTATTAATTTGAAGCGTGGCACTGCATAGTGCTTACAATCTTTTTTATATTTGGCTCAAATTTACTTGTAGCAACACATAAAACTGCTTCCAACTTTCGTTTGCAAGGTGGTTTCGATTTTTTGTTTTATTATTATTTAGTATTGAGAAGGTTTGTTCACATATATAGGTAGAACCAAATAAGCTGACACATTTCAGAGCGTTTATGCGCAACTCATTGTACGTATTTTTATCAATGCAGCGGTAAAAGTTCAGCAAGTCTCCTTCGTTGAATTTGTTGCGTAAATCTTGGTCGTTTTGAATGTCGATAATTTCTAATTGCATTGACTCTGGCGCATTTTCAACTGAAATCGTGAAAGGATTGCTGAATATGTCCAACAGAGGTTTCACTTTTTTAAACTCCGAAAATCTGTCTTGAAAAGATTGAATCAAAATATCTAGCTTTTCCACATAACTGAAATTAATCGCAGTTTTGTTGAATTTTTCAGCCATTTTCTTACAATTCTGAAAATGATTGTAATTTCCAGAATTCAATTGCGATCTGAAAATTGTCAGCTTGCATTGAAAGGATGATACATGAGCGTAGAGCTGGGATATCAGTTCATTTTTGCCTTGAAGCCGTGTGTTCAAGACATTCAAATGATTTGTAATGTCAACAAAAAAAGCCAAATCACACAACCAATCAGGATTTTTAAGTTCCGGGACATCCCTTTGCTTTTCCGCCAGAAATATTCCAATTTCTTCTATTAAATTTAGAAATCGTTCCAGTGTCAATCCACGACTTAGCCACCTTACTTCTGTATAATACAGTAAATCTCGATATTCGCTTTCGATGTCATCAAGGAATTGTTTGAATTGCCTGTGATTGAGTCCTCGTGATTTTATGAAATTTACAGTCGAAACTACCACTTTCATGACATTTTGAAATTCAATTTTTTTAGAACAGAGGGCTTCTTGGTGTATAATGCAGTGAAACTGCATGAGATCTTCAGCGTTTATGTTTTTTTCTTGCAGATGCTTTTTCAGCAAAGTAACTAGCCCAGAATTGACACCAATCATCGAAGGAGCACCGTCAGTCGCAACTCCCGATAATTTTGATAAGTCCAAATCAGTTTTTGAACACTCATCCAAAAGTACATTGAGTATATCAACTCCTCTGGTTTGACCTTTCAATGAACACATTCCTAATAACTCTTCTAAGACTTCAAAATCTTGAGTAACACCTCGTATGAATATGAGAAGTTGAGCTGTGGAACTAATATCAGTGTTTTCGTCGAGTGCTAATGAAAAAAAATCAATGATCTTAGTTTTTTCATTTAATTGTTCCGCAATATTACCTGACAAAGACATAATTCGTCTTTGGATAGTCATACGATTCAGTTGAATTTTCTCAAACTTTTTTGCTGCTTCTGGACACATTTTCTTAGCGGCAATTTCTATGCATTCTTTTACAAAATCCCCATCATTGAAGGGGCGACTTCGCTTTGCTATCATTCGAGAAATTTCATAACTAACTTCTGTAGCTGTTTCTGAATCTTGAATGGGTTTTGTAAACATAGCTTGCTGACCAATAAGCTCCCGTTTTAAAGACTAAATTTTTTGCTTTCTTAATTCGCCTGTAAACTTGGTAAAAGTAGGATGCTGCGTTTCATAGTGCCTTTTTACATTATATTCCTTTGCAATCGCAACAGAATTCTTGCAAATTAAACAAACGACTTTGTTATGCGACCATACAAAAAAGTATTTCTCAGTCCAAATTTCTTGAAACTGCCGATTTTCATCTTTAACCTTACGTTTTTTACTAGGCCCTGGCTTGTCCATGTTGCGTTCTAATCCTGGCTAGGATTAACACGGCACCTAAAAACAATTACAGTACCTACTTAAATTACCCATCCTTTTTTAAATTACCAAAAATAATTGATTAAATATGTAGGGAAACACTTATTAATAACAGAGTTTTACTTACGATTTCACAACACAATTATATACGGCACTTGACGGGAAATCTACGTTGAATGTGGATCAAAATATATGAAACCGGCTAGTCGAGTTAAAATCTACACTAGAACTATTGACACTTCACTCAAATTAAAACCGAACTGTCGGTCGCTGCGGTTAGCGTGGCTTTTATACCGCGCGTATAGAGTCGAAAACTGTCTGGAGAAATCTCGAAACCGACTCTGGAAGCTTCGTGTATCTACCTACGCGAGCAATCGGGAATTCGGGACTATTGCTATCTCGCTTGCTCTAACAATATAACCCGTGGATAAGCCGCCACCGCGCTGCCGTCGTCGCCGCGCCGCCAGCCGCGGCGCTTTCTCAAGAAAACGAATTTAACCGAGATCGGCACGAACATTACCGACCGCTGTTACCGACGCATGTACGGCGCACCGATAAGCGCACTTAAGAGCGCGCGCGCGAGATTCAAATTACTTTTCGAACATATTTTTTTTGGTTTTATTCTGGAATAGAATTCAATATTTTTCGAATGTACGAGAGTATTATTTTTGCTGTCGGCGGGCCACCAGTATTCGACCGGCGGGCCGCATGCGGCCCGCGGGCCGTGGTCTGTGCATCCCTGCTTTTATGTAATCGTCAGCCCTGTAGTCATCTGTCCTATATCAAAGTCATTATCTGGTTCAAATTATATATTCAGTTAGTTGTACCGGAATATAACTCTGTAATTCTATACTGTTCAGTTCGCACAGTTGTAACAGTTTGTACGATTTCTTGTGCAAATAGTTTCATTCCACTTTTGAACACTTTTACTTTCAGCGAAAAGCAGATAAACAATTTTTTTCTTAAAAAAATCCAACTCGAAACCTATAAAATTCCAACTCTAAACCTATAAAAATCCAACTCTAAACCTATAAAATTCCAACTCTAAACCTATAAAATTCCAACTCTAAACCTATAAAATTCCAACTCTAAACCTATAAAATTCCAACTCTAAACCTATAAAATTCCAACTCTGAACTTCATCAGTTGCATTTTAAAACAGTGTCACTTGGTTAAAGCTGATGATTCATGATGTACCGTAACGTTGAGGTCGGTGCGTGCGCTTGCGACTACGTCACTGTACATTTTAGTAGAGTGGGTCACCTAAACTGACAGTTATCAGTATATTTTGATGTCATCGCATCGGGAGATTTTGATAGTTCAATTTTATGACGTCTAGTCATGATGTCGAAATAATTTCAGCAGAGACTTACGTGCCCGTTTTATTAAGTTTGACGTTTTAGAACTTAGCAAAAAAAATAAGAATAAGCTATCTTGTTTTTGGGAATGAATTATATGTGTTAAACTGTACTAAACGATGATCAATCCAAATCAGGATAATGCTGCCAAATCTAAGTATCTTTGATTAACTAGTCATTTTGAAAACCTGCCCTATTGTATAAAGACCTAACAAAACATTCGCGTAAAATCTTTAATCATAAAAATATGAAATGATTATTTAAAAATCTGCCATGGTTCATAAAAACTGTGATCATCCACGCGTCACTAATCGTATCATTACATAGTTCGATTACATAGTTCGATCTTATTTTTAACAAGCCAGTTCGGAGACGAGTGAAATACTAGATATTTCACTCGTCTCCGAACTGGCTTGTTGGGAAAAGTTCCATCATGTACATTACACCGTTTACAAGAGCCTAAATATTTTCAGTAAAATGAAATAAACCAGCCAACTACTGTTTTAATGAAGCCAAAACTAACTTGCCGTGAAACATTTTGAACTTAACACCTCAGAAAAACTGTGAAAATATTGGTCCACAAAATCCATGACACTACAATTTTGTATTGACTTGACTTTGTTGAAAATTATGCATATTTTGTCAACCCTAAAATAGTTACGCTTAGTTTCTGAATTGAGAAGTTGAAGTCGAGGAACTTGTCGAACGCTATTTTAGTATTACATACGGTGATCCTACAGTGTAACCCGCAAAAATGAAATTCGCATTTTTTGCAATTAATTTTTTAATTTAGCGGGCGTCGCCTCAAGTAATGCCAAAGTAGAGATTGAAAAGTTCTCAACTTCAAATTCTCAATTCAGAAACTGCGTGTAGTCTGTTTCGATCAGTATTTTCTCACTTACGAGTTAGCTTTCCGTGGTGGAATAACCAAGTCACAGACATAAGAGTAAATTGACTCCACTGAACATGACTTCCGTCTCCCATGCACACAAATCGTATACCCACCTGCTTATGTCATAGTCTCAGGTTTTCCTTCACGGATTCACTTTCATCTCACACGCAACAAATAAGTTCCGCCTTCTTGATTAATTGATTCTCACTAAAATGAGGTTATCTATCACATTTCTGCTAGGCGCTTCTAATTAACAGGGTCTGTCAAACAAGCCATTTTAAACTACATTTCTAGCTGGGTAAAGTTTGAAATTCAATGCAATGTCGCTAGTAATAACTTGAGTGCAATCTAATGTAGAATCGATTATAGAAGAAAGAAAACATGTACGGATGTACACTACGAGTATGTACAATCGAGTGCTAAGTAAACGACTATTTAATGACATTATAACAGTAATTACTGTAAGTAGTATCTTTTGTATGTTTGATTGATATGTTGTGCAAGATGCCTTTTTAACCGACTTCACAAAAAGGAGGAGGTTCTCAATTCGTCTGTATGTTTTTTATTTTTATGTGTGTTAGCTCATAACTTTTTTCTGATTGAACCGAATTGGATGATTCTTTTTTTATTTGGCAGGTGGTGCTTCACATGTGGTCCCATTTGAATTTGATCAAGGTCTGACCAGCACTTTTTGAGTTATCCTTAATACTGCATATTTTTTCCAATTAATTTATATTGATGATGTGTTAATAATTTCCTGTCACTGTTATTTACTTACCAAGTAGTGGTATACGAATTTGTGTGGGGTAGGTACCGCAACTAAAAAGTGAAAAATAAAAACTTTTTTACAAAAAAACAACCGACTTCCAAAAAAAACACTAAAAGACGTGAAAAATGACTTTAATTTCAGAAGTCGGTGGCCTAAAACGAAAATACAGAAACCAAAGACACCGAATTCCGAAATTAAAGTTATTTTTCACGTCTCGTAGTGTTTTTTTTGGAAGTCGGTTATTTTTTTGTAAAAAAGTTTTTTTTGTAAAAACGTTTTTATTTTTCACTTTTTAGTTGCGGTAGCTACCCCACACAAATTCGTATACCACTACTTGGTGTGTAAATAACAGTGACAGGAAATTATTAACACACCATCCATATAAACTAAGTGGAAAAAATATGCAGTATTAAGTATAGCTCAAAAACTACTGGTCAGACCTTGATCAAATTTAAATGGGACCACATGTGAAGCACCACCTATCAAATAAAAACAGAATCATCCAAATCGGTTCACCCAGAAAAAAGTTATGAGCTAACACACATAAAAATAAAAAAATAAAAAACATACAGACGAATTGAGAACCTCCTCCTTTTTGTGAAGTCGGTTAAAAACATAAAGAAAGATAAACAATAATAAACGTTGCTTAAAGTTAAGAGATATTTAATAAATGTCAAAAATGTTTGGTTAAGCGGCACTAGTAATTACTTAACTTTAAGTAACGTTTATAAATAAGAGGGTCAGCATTTAGTTGTAAACTTAACAGCCTAACTTGATCTTGACTTTGTGAACCGTTAAAAAGCATTGTTTACAATTCATACTGTGTTAGAAAGTGTTCTAAAATGCCATTGAACCGCGGCCAAGAGAACTTACGAATGCTTGTCGTTGCCTCCAGAATATTAAAGAGTTCCGGAGAAAATACATCCATTGTCATTATGTAACCATTCCCTTTTGGCAGCTGAAATGTTGTGTAATTAAAAATAATTATATTCAGAGGCTACTGGAATATTGATTAAAATTTTGATATGTTGAAGGTGTAATAGCTGTTGCTAAATAGGCTACAGTTTGTTTTACTAATGATAGTTTTGTTATCTATAAATAAATCAACTATGTTTTGCAACCACTGTTGTATACACTATGTGACGAACTTGACAATACTATCTACACTCGAGAGCAATGAATCCGGGTCACTTAAAGAATCCTAAAAATCTCGGAAACTAAAAATGCTAGGTTAATGCAATAAATTGTATTTAATAGACAATGTAATACTCCTTAAATGAAGGTATTAAAACTTCTTAGTTATTGTAAAGTTATATCATAAAAAAATCAAATTTGAAAAAGGGCCACTTTCGAAGATGGAACTACGAAATTACAGCATTTGGTTTTGCTTTTGTTTGTAATCTGTCATTTATGTGGGTACATAAACCATGTTGATAGTGCTCTATATTCATTATTCAAGCTGAAATTATGTCGCTTACGCCTGAAGAATGCACCAGAATACTTACAATGCTGGAAACCGGCCGGAGTCAGCGCGATACAGCCAGGACTGTCGGTGTGTCGCTGTCAACAGTACAAAGAGTTCTCCGACGTTACGAAGAAACTGGTTCTAACCTACGCAGACCAGGAACGGGCAGAACCAGGTGTACCACAGCACGAGAAGACCGATACTTGGTGAACACCATGCTTCGAAATCGCTTTCTCACAGGAACTGAACTCACAAATCAGTTTCGACGCCTCGGAGGAAGTAACCCAAGTGCATGGACAGTAAGACGTCGGCTTGCTGAATCTAACTTAAAACCCCTTAGACCTGCAAACGGCCCTAAACTGGAGCGTGGGCATCGTATTTCAAGACTAAGATATGCCCAGAGCCACGTAAATTGGAGTATTGAAGATTGGTCAAAAGTTATGTTCTCCGACGAATCAAAATTTATGCTCTACAAGCACGATGGAAGACACAGAGTGTATCGAAGACCAGGGGAAAGATTCAAGCAAGCATGCATCGAAGAAAAAGTAGCCTACGGTGGTGGGTCTGTACTTGTGTGGGCCGGAATTTCTTCTGAAAGTCGCACAGAGCTGGTGATCATAGAAAACGGCTCTTTAACTAGCGTAAGATATGTGGAAGAAATCCTCAATGATCACGTTGGTCCATTTATGGTCAATTTAGGTGAGGATGCTATATTTATGCATGACAATGCCCGACCTCATACAGGTAGGATTGTGAATGACTACCTTCATGAGATGAACATTACTCGTATGGAGTGGCCAGCGCGCAGCCCGGATATCAACCCGATCGAGCATGCTTGGGACGAGCTAGGCAGATGCGTAAAACAACGAAACCCTCCCCCAATCACGCTTCGTGAGCTCAAAATTGCTCTCACAGAGGAATGGGAGAATATTCCCCAAAATCGTATAAGGAACTTGGTGTACAGCATGCCAAACCGCGTAAACGCAGTAATGGAAGCACGAGGAGGCAATACGAAGTATTAAAATTCAAGAAAATCGTAATAAAGTTCAAAAATTTCATGTTTCCTATTTTTGTTTTAAGGAGAGATCAGCAGTTTTTTTCTTTATGTAATTTTGTGTTAATAAAATGTATGGTGACTCATATTTTTTTTACTTTCATTTAAGGAGTATTACATTGTCTATTAAATACAATTTATTGCATTAACCTATCATTTTTAGTTTCCGAGATTTTTAACATTCTTTAAGTGACCCGGATTCATTGCTCTCGAGTGTAGTTATGCATCTCGCCCTTGTGTTAGCAATAATTCATGTTTGGTTGTGGTAAAAGGGCCCACTTGTACTTAAGCGCCGTCGCGGTCGGGTCGCCGCGAAATTTCATTCTCATGGCACTCCACGAGTTTTAAATGGTCTGCCAATTAGTGTTGACAGACATAGGTTAAGATTTATTAGCGATTAGTAAAATAGTTTAAGAAATATGTTTTAGGAAGTTAGTCTATAATAAACCACCATTCGAGTAAGACTCCTCGTTTTACTTCCAAATTCCTCCGGCAAACGCTCCCGAAAGTTAACTATCTAACGTAATTTTAAACTACGAGTACATACTTATTTGTTTATTTATTTATTTATAGGAGAACCAACAGCTATTACAGATGAATAACAATTATATATGAGACATAGCCAATTATAGGTTCTCACGGGTAAAAACAGTTAATTTAGTTAATAAAAACTAAACAACTAAAGTTAATTTAGTTTTATCTTGATTATCAGGAGAAGCAGCAAATACCGTATATCGCGGAAAGCATGATTTTTCTTGACAGGCGATAAAAACTTTATTAGTACAACGGTATGGTAGATGGCAAGTTATAATTGAAGATATTATTGCAGACATTCAAAATATTCGAGCCTCTACTGATCGACTTGTATCACTAATAAACGAATTAGACGAGATAGTTAACGAAGGAGAAGCTCAAATAAAAGGAGTATCATTTATTTTAGACAAACAATTTTAAATTTTTCCGTTCTTCAGTCTGCTTATATGTGCGTACATAAATAGTTGAATAAGAAATAAATAAATAATATTCTTACCACCTTTATACGAGGATCTATGTAAAATGGATTAATACCTTGACGTTCTTAATAAAGCTTGAAGACTAGATAGAGAAGGAAATCGAATTGCAAAAAAATAACCCTTCAAGAAACTCATAAATATTCGACTCTAAATTGGACTTCACAACCTAACCAAATAAATCAACAAAAAATAAACCCGTTTAATCAACAACAACCTAAATACCCGTCTAATCAACAACAATCTGAATACCCGTTTAATCAACAACAATCTAAATACCGAGGAAAAAAGAGGAAGAAAGGATCGTAGCAGGTGGCATTCCGTAGTTTCTGCCTACCCCTTGGGAAGACGGCGTGAGTTTATGTTATGTGTAATCTAAATACCCGTTTAATCAACAACCATTTAAACAATGGAGACCACCTCAAAGACATACATACCCACCTTCACCGTTCTCATTTAAACAAAGACTACGAAATGACTTTAAATCCCAACAGACAGAATTACGTAGAAATAACAGAATTATGTAGTCGACGACTTTGGTGCACGGTAAAACTCTAATGAGTTTATGTTGGCACAAACTTAAATATATAAAATGTATGTGATCTACTGAATAATAAAAAAGACAATACCATTTTTTTTAATGTTCAAAATCTGTATCAACAATTGAATTATTTATAGTCCTCCAAACTGCATAACAGTTTGTCGGCAGTTGTTCTCGTACTGTAATATTAAAAAAAAAAAAAATGTGCTTAAACTTAATTAAGCTAAGTAAACTATAAAATCCATCATCATTCTGTCGAGATCAAATATCGTACCTTTTTCAGAAAGGCATTTATGCAAACTTGAGGTTTGTTACGAACACAGTTACACAGCTATGGATAGAATGAGAGATAATGTTACTGTAGAATTATTTTAAGTTGGTCCTTTGACTTGACCAGCCCCCAACACTTACCCCACAATCACCCCAATCTTTTTTCACCTCAAAGAACTGAAGATGTTACCATGGGAACTGTAACTGACAGAACACCACTTAAACGACCACGTGAAAATATGTTTAACCTAATAGAATCAACCGAACCGAAATGAATATGATAATTATATGCAATTTTGTGAAGATTATCAACAGACTACTTCTCACAAGAACCTCCAGTTCCTGAAGAACCAAATGAGGATTTATCCCAGGTAGCTATACCACAGGGCATCACCCGCCTGGGATAGAGCCCCCTAACACGGCATCACCCGCCTTGGATCTAGCCATACCACACGGCATCACCCGCCTAGGATCTAGCCATACCACATGGCATCACCCGCCTGGGATATAGCCCCCTAACATGGCATCACTCGCCTTGTATCTAGCCATACCACATGGCATCACCCGCCTGGGATATAGCCCCCTAACACGGCATCACCCGCCTTGGATCTAGCCATACGACATGGCATCACCCGCCTGGGATAGAGCCTTAGGACCAGGAAAAAGGATACGCATGGTGGCCAGTCAGCGTAGTAGGAAGGAAGGTGGAGTAGTTAAGATAATTTACAAATCATCCGCCCATGCGGTCGGTTCATTAGCATTGTCATCCATAAATTGATCATTTTGAGCCAGAGGGGCTGCTGGTCTCAAAAAATCATGACTAAGCTATTTTTTCGGAACATCCCCTTAAATTGACATGCTTTACTTTGTAGCGATTATTAGCCAATATTTCTAGAACTTCCATAGGACCTTCATATTTAGGACCAAGTTTAGTCGTATGTCTTTTATGCTTATGCATTAGGACAAATTCTCCTTTTTCAAAGGGATTGATTTGAGCTTTGCCCTTGTCAAATCTTAAATTGTCCAGAAATGATCGCTCGTCCATCGTTAATTTACATAATGATCTAACAGTACTAATATCTACAATAGGTTCATCATCATCGATTTGTAAGAGCTTAATACCCGGTGGCGATTTTTTTTTTCCCAAACAGCAACTCCATGGGAGATCTTCCCGTACTTTTAGAAACGGTAGAATTAATAGTCTACTGCAAATCTCGAATAGCAGTGTGCCACTGTTTATTAAGCTTCACAACAGATATTGATGATCTTCATAATACGTTCTACCTGACCGTTTGCCCGACTAGCGCCTTTAGCTACTACGTGGTGTTCAATACCGAACCGATACAAAAATTCTTGAAATCAGATGATTTGATATTTTTATCCTGATCTGTTATGACTCTATGTGGGGTGCCGAAAATAGAAATGACATCTTGCAAACAAGATCTGGCTGTATCAGATGTTTGATCATTGGTGTAAATTATATGAGTATATTTGGTAAAAGCATCGATAAAAACAAACGCATATTCAGCATTATTACGTTTACCGTTCATACGTCCAGTTATGTAAGCATGTACGGTGCGAAAGGGAATTGCAATTTTATCTATAGGATGAAGGGTAACTTGTTTAGCAGCAGATATACATTCAGTCAAAAAAGTATCGGGAATGGATGATTTGTATAAGGTTCCAAATTCAAATTTTTGTTTTTATTGTTGTTGTTAGATTGGGACAACTGTTTTCCATTTTGGCGCGGAGTTTGAGTTGCATCTGTTATTTATATTAAATACAGTGCTGTTTTTAGTTATATCATATCTAGTGTGTATAGCGAATTTCATTATGAACAAAAACACTGAACAAAGAGTTTGTCTTAAATTTTGCATCGCCAATGGAATTTCGTGTTCGGAGTCACTGAAAATGTTACAGAAGGCTTACGGTGAATCGACTTTATCAAAAACACGTGCTTATGAGTGGTATAAAGCGTTCAAAAGCGGTCGAGATGTGATGGATGATTTGCCTCGCTCTGGTAGGTCATCAACGTCTGCAACTGAAGTTAACATCGCAAAAGTGAAGGAAATAGTGACTGAAAATCCTCATTCAACTTTGAGAGAAATAGCCGACGAACTTTCTGTATCTCACGAGTCGATCCGTACCATTTTAACTAATCATTTGGGTATAAAACATGTTACCGCTCGGCTAGTCCCAAAAGACCTGAATTTTCTTCAAAAACTCAATCGCATGAGAGTCGCTGAGGACATGCTAGAACGAGTCAATTCCGACCCAACATTCATGAAACGCATTGTTACTGGTGACTAGACGTGGGTTTACGAGTTTGACATGCAAACTAGTCAACAACAAAAAGTCGATCAAAAGTCAAAGTCATGTTGACTGTTTTCTTTGACTATCGCGGTGTTGTGCACTCGGAAGGTCAAACGGTAAATAATGAATATTATTTGAGCGTTATGCGGCATTTAAGACAGCAAATTCGAAGAAAAAGGCCAGATTTGTGGAAAGAAAATTCTTGGATTTTGCACCACGATAATGCGCCTTCACACACGGCCATCATTGTGAACGAATTTTCGACCAAACACTCAACAAATACCATCGAGCAACCACCATATTCACCAGATATGGCTCCAGCCGACTTCTTTCTTTTTCCTAAACTCGAATTACCACTTCGTGGCACCCGTTTTCAATCGGTAGAAGACATAAAGGAGAATTCGCGGAGAACAGAACTCAATTCCGGAAACAGCGTTTAAAAAATGTTTTGATGATTGGATTATTCGTTGGCGTAAGTGTATCGTTTCTGAAGGAGCATACTTTGAAGGTGATAAACTAAATTTGGATGAATAACAAACATTGTGTGTATTATTGATCTTTTCCCGTTACTTTCTTGACAGAGTAGTACCTTTACGAATTCGACAACTAACACAATTTTCAATAAACCTTCAAACTGTTTTTGACATATTGGGAAACCAATATTGCTCTCTTAATTTAATTAGAACCTTTGAAGCCAACTGAAGTGTTGAAGATTATCATGGTAGTGGAAATTAGATTCCATCTATAATTACGTGGCGCGATAATAACTTTACTAGTTTTACTTTCTATTTGAATTTTACGTCTAAGCAATCTTGCGATATAACATAAGTTTAACAAAAGTCTTTTGGGATTGTATCAGAACTAATTTGTTAAACTATGTTTTTGAGAACTGGATCACGTTTTTGTTCTATTGGGAGCCAGTTATGATCAAAAATAAATTTTAGATTGAAGGAACTTTACAGGGGTTCGCTACGGGATTTAGACAAAAAAAATCGGCATGAGAAACTTTGTCACATTTCCTATACTCAATATCAAATTGGAAAAGTTTGCAAAAATGCCCACCAGCGGTGTATTCTAGGCGTTAGTTCTTTTTTGGTTCTAGATGCTTTCAGCGAATTACAATCTATTACTACTTTAAAAGCATCTACCAAACAAAAAGTGACGAAAATGTTTAGTAGCTTTGACGACAGTCAATGTTTCGAGCTCATATGATTTGTATTTGCTCTCAGCATTGGTCGTTCGCCTACTAAAATAACCAACAACAGGAGGATTCTTATCAAATCGCTGAATCAAAATTGCACCATAACCTAGCTGTGGGAAATAGGTCGCAGTAGGAAAGAAAAAGACGTGTGCGCTGTTCGACGGTTTGATTTATAGTAACAGAAAACAGTTGAACGACCGACATCAACGAATGATCGAATGAGTGAATAATCGATTGTGATAATCGAGTGATTTAATCGAGTACTTATTTTAACCTGTTAACACTGGGATTTTTGTAATATTCCAACACTAGCGAACTAGCGCTTGTATGGAGTCCACATGGTAAACCATGGTCGAAACTCGTCAAGAGTACGGAAGATGTTAATCTACTAATTATTTCCTTTCGGGCATTTTCCTGCTTTTCAGTCCACCTCTAAGGTACGCCAGATTTAATAATAAAAGGTTAATTCATATAAAGGGGCCATGATTTTGGAAAAAAATGGTACTGATGTCCTAAAATAACCAGCTAGGCCGTTAAATTGCCGTAATTCTTTAATGTTTTTAGGTAAATCAGACTTAGAGAGGGCATCTAATTTTCTGGGACTAGGCTTAACGGTTCTGTTTTCTATTATATTTCGTAAATATTCAACCGATTTTTTAAGAAATGAGCATTTTTTTATGTTTCATGAAAAACCTGCATTATATTTAGATCTATATCTTTCCAAAATAATTCCAAGTTAGTTAACCCTTCTTCTATTGTTACAGAAATTACAAGGACATCGTCACTATAAACTAGAGCAATCTTATCCATATAGTCACCCAAAGCTTTATTAATGGCACGCTGTTTAGACGCCCCATAGCATAGGGCAAATGACATGCGTAAAAATTTTAATTTGATGACATAATTTATTTATCATATGTTATAAATATTAATGAGCGAAAAAATACGTACGCGCATCGCATATTATTAGATATTTGGCATATCGTGATAGTTTTAACTTGATAAATGACATTTCTTGGACAACTGCTACAACAATACTGCTGAAACTGGAGTAATACTTACTCTAAACATGTCTGAATTGGAACCATTCGTTCGAATAGTTAACAGTACAATCACCGACAAAATGCATGACAATAAAAACCAATGTTTACGTTACAAAAGTTTGGTAACTTACGTTCAGTCGCTTACACTTTCACAACAAAACATAATACACAAGAAAGCTCCACAGTCCGCACCGAATTATATTGAACACTTTGTTTTACTGTTCATTACAAACGCTGTAGGTATATCACAGATTCCTGAACACTTTCCCTGCGTCTGCGCACCTCACACATCACGTATCTTTCCAAACAAATCACTGGAACACACTTGGTTAGTTTCGGTTTTTTGAAATTATCAAGCGGTTTTATTTCAATGTCGTGCGGTGTTTCGTCTAACCGGGTGACGGGCACTTTCTTCGGCTGTTGTGGATCAACTCCCGCGCAGGTCGCTTATTGGATAGTAGTGAAATGGAGGGAGGACTCTATTTGAACTTGTTGTGGCGTCATTTTGATGTGACAATACTGACAATTGGCTAGTTACTTGCCTTTTCAATTAAGTGCGCTAAAGGTATAGAGATAATTATACTACCGTGGTTATGGTATGGAGATATACTTATGACATGATTGTGCCTTTTGGCTATTATTATTATTATTATATTCTTTATTTTCGGACAACAATGATCTAGCGTATTAGTAAACAATATTATAACTTATTAATAGTGTTAGTAGTTAAAATACAATAGGGAAGAAGACAGAATAATAGTATTGTATTGTGAAACGGACATCCCCAAATTAATGTTTAGTGATCGTGCTTCTCACAAAACTTTTAATAATCATATACAGAATTAAATTAAATTAGTGAGTGTTAAAACAAAAAAAAAACACTGATGGTTGTATTTTTTTTTGGGTTGACGACCATTGATATTGTGATTACTTGAAATAATAGTTTGAATAATCAGTTTTCTTTTTGTAAACTTCATGGTCGTAATGGATATCGATATTTAAATATAATAAAACAAAATAATAAGACTTTCTCAACTCATATTTCAAATAAAGACGATACGAGATGTGCTTGAACAAGGGTTGACCCAAAAAAAACAGGCCAAATGCGAGTCGGACTTGCACACGAGGGGTTCCGTACCACCGTACAACATTTAACACTACGTTTTTTTTAAACACGTTTCTTGTGTGGATCCCCTTTAATTTTAAAAATTATTTTTCGTTTTAACGACAATAGAACACACTCTGTGAACATTTTAACTGTCTACCTATAACGATTCATGAGATACAGCCCGCTGACTGACGGACAGCGGAGGCTTAGTAATAGGGTTCCGTTGGCACCTTCTGGATATGGAACCCTAAAAAAATAATTGAAGTTATATGTTTTTTGTTTTATCTTGCTTAGATATCGATATTTTGCTTCGTGAGTTTGATTCTTTAGCTACCTCACGCCGGGGTTCGACTCCCTGGTGTGCCTTGGCAAGCTCTAAGTTGCAATACTTGGATATGTGTAGATTAGGACGATCCTTAGCTGATCTTAAGTAAGCCTTGGATGTCGAACAGCGACTACCCCGTCTAATTGTCCCCTATGCCGCCATAAAACCGGTTTGGTTCTCTCCATTTATAACTCTGTTCATGTACCTTAATTCTAGGCCCCCATCAATAAAAGATTGTAGGAGTGGTGTATGATAGGGTGCTTCGGAAATTGTCGGGTACCCTCCAGTACTGTGGTATGGCGTTTGTGCTAGGGAAGGCTTCTTGTTGTCTTCCGACTTAATAGCTTAATAGAGCATGTCGTTGTAGCCCCACCCCTCGTTGCCCAGCGCCTCCCAGGAGTCGTAGTCTTTTCTGCTGCCTCGTAAGTAAAGCATGTAGTTAAGGACTGAGCTGCTTCCGAGCACCTTGCCGCGAGGCCAGTTGCATCGGCCGCCTTCCATCGCTGAAAAAACAATAAAGTACTTCGAGTAAACTAAACCTTAAGACTAGTTCAAAAGATGAATAGAATTATAATACGGTTATAGGTATAGGTCTGTACTGTTCCGCTGCTGGGCAATGACCTCCCCCAAGTCCTTCCAGAAACTCTTTTCACGTGCCTCCTCGAACTAGCCCTCGCGGTATGCGTCCAGGTCGTCTTGTGACCTCCTTCTGAGCCGACTTCGGTGGCTCCGTCCATCTTCAGACACCCATTGTGTGGAGACTTTTGCCCAGCGGTCGTTGCATGCGGCTGATGTGACCCGTCCAATTCCATTTAAGCCTGGAAGCTATTTTTCATACATCCAGTATGCCCGTTTTGGAACGCAGCGTGGTGTTCCGAATTCTGTCCTATCTTTTTACACCCAGAATTCCATCGCTCTTTGGCAAACTTCAAAGCTGAATTTTTGGCGACTAATATGCAAGCATTTTTCCAAGATGGTTTCTTGTGAATTTATTACCTAGACAGCTGGTTCCCGAAGGTTCAGTTTGGTATTGCCAGTCTAACTCGCTGAACTGCAGGTATCCAGCTAGAAGAGACACGTCAGATATCACCGTCTCATCTGCGCCGGCTTCCAAGAGTAGAATCTTCCAGTTGCTGACTTCTGATAACAGGTTAGCTACCACTGCGCCTGGACAACAGTTGAAGAATACTTATAAATAAATTGAAACTATATTAATAAATAATGGAAGATAGAAATTGAAGCTTCCATGCTCTGTATGTATTCAAAGGCTCCATATGGACCTCTAGACATACCGACTTACGATTAAGTTTTTTTTTCACCACATAGTCATTCAAACAACCGCAATCTATGACTGGACACGTGCATATTTCAAAAAGGCAATATTTTCTCCTGTGAAAATAATAATTCATCCTTTCCCATTGGCATTAACTATAGTCGCAATAACTCATTCACTGACGAGAAAGATCGTGTTCGAAACAACTATCTTCAAACCTGGACATTTACCTGCGCGCTGGGGCCTGGTTAATTAAACCGTCACCCGACAGGTGACAATCCTACATTCCGACGACATTGTAAGTTATTTTCATAGTTTTCTGTGCTATTAAACAGCACCTCTCGTGAAAAAAAATACATTTTGAAAGTTTTCTACAAATAAGTCGCATTGTAACTTTTAATAAATAGGACGCTGATATCGTAGAAATAAAGGCTCCTATACCCACTGACCAGTAGACTCGGCTCCAATGATGATGAAGTCGTAGTCTGGCAGCATGTCGACGTCACTGATGTCTGCTGGCCGTCCCTCAGGGTCCGTCGCGTCGAAGTTGTAGTACGCTATCGCTGCCACCAGCATCGGGATGAACCAGGTTACCTGGAATGTTACGAAAACTTGAATTTAGTGTTGTGTTCTGAAGGGTATATGTCCCATCACAAGCTCTCATAATAATATTTTATTTATTTATTTATTTATTCATGCACACACAAAACACTCAATAAAGAAAAGTACATAAGGATAGAAAAGCGTAAAGAATAGAATAGAATACTCTTTGTTATGTACACCATAAAATTATTGCTTGTGTTCTTTTTTACTTCCTACTGTATATTTAAGTTGCTTAGGTTTATTTTCGATTGTCCACTTTTAGTGGTCGCCAAAAATCACTACCTTCTTAGATCTGTTCTTATACAAATGGCTTTAAGCTTGTAGATATTCTGGAACCACTATTGAACTTCAGTCAGGGCCGGCGCACATCTGGCGGGGCGCAGCGCAGCGCATTCGTCACTGCCAAACTAATATCGACCTTGCGATAGTTGATATAAAGTTTAAAATAAATAAACTTCCATTAGCTCGAGAGCGCGTCTAAGCGGAAAGAGGCACGATTCTCAAATTATTTATGTGCAGTGGCAACCGCGCCGCGCTGCGCTTCGCCAGGTGTGCGCAGTGTATCTAATATGGCCACTACGAGCAGAAGCCGGTAACAATCCTGTCTCCATTTTCCGACTTCGTTATGGACCCAAACCCTTACCTGTTCACCTAGAACCGGAGGCTGTTTACTTTGGCCTAAGCTCCTTCAAGGATTAAAATTTTAAAAGTAGCAACTTCTAATTCTTTTTTTAAATTTTTATTTTAGATTGGTTTGCTCTTGATTCTAGTCTAGGTCAGAGCTGACAGAGACAAAGTCGACAATGGAGTAAGCGTACCCAGAAGAAGCCTGTGATTTATTATAATTAATTAAATCGAGTCTAGGACTTTCAAAAAAAAAGAAAAGATTAACAATATTTATTTGCCAACAATTCATTAAACAAGATAGGTACCTATGCCAAAAAATAATAGATAGATACCCTAATACCCTTTATTGTGTATACCATATGAACGATAAAATGCTTTAAAAAAAAAAACACTGTAACTGTGCCTCACGGTTGGACCAAACAGGTATATTTCAGCAGTAATGTCAGTAAAACGCTGTCTGATGCTTGTTTTTTAATGAATTTAGCAGTTATTAGTAACAGGAAACTTACACAATATTATACTTACAATGTTGCTTCTTAAAATAAATTTTAAAGTCTATTATTATTATTACTAGGTGCGTAATAAATAAGTGTGTCGAACACTGCTATTGCATAATCCATGTTTGCACAAGTTTAACGAAGCGTGCTCACTACCGGGATTGAGCGAAAAAGCTAATGAACGCCTGACATCCGATATAAATGCGAAACTAAGTTTCTTTGTTTGTTTGTTACCTTTTCACGCCTAAACCACTGAACCGTACATCTTGAAATTTTGCATATATGTTGTCAGGTGTACAGAAACGGACATAGGGTACCTTTCATCACGAAAAAAAGTACTGTTCCCGAGGAAAACAACAATAACGTTCATATGATAATAGATGGCGCCACGTGTCTTTCGAATCATTATTGAATTATAACCCGAATTGATTGTCAAAGGCTAAATTAAAGCGAGCGAAGCCGAGGGCAAAACCTAGTCCGATATAAATGATAGCCCTCCTGTTATTTGTCGATCTACAAGGTATAAACAAACATTAATAGTGCAGATATACCCAATAAATACATAGTTACTGAGTACGAAATATGTTAGTATTTGGTTGGGTTTTTCAAATTTACAAATTCAATTGAAGCTGGAAAAAATAGTGTAGATGTAGATAACATCGGTAATTATGATTAAATATATCACAAATTTCTATATTAAACAATTTTCAATATAAAACCAAGAAGCAATCTTAATATAATCATGATAGGAGGTATCGCTTACAAAATAAAGATTTATAAAATAAATGACAATAAATTATCGCTCTGACCTGTTTTGCTAACTGAAAAGTAAGATTAAAAACTCGTATTACTTTTGGATACTGAAATCTACCAAACCAAAAAATATAGCAAATCTAGTTAAGCTTAAAATCACAATTCACACACAAGTAATTCAAAGTTTACCTCAAATAATAGCTGTGAAAGAAAAAATGTGTCATCTAATATCATTTCATGAATATGCCTTCTGTGAGTATGCAAGAGTAACAGATGGATAAGAATGCCAGGCATTAGTTCCGGAAGGCGGAAGTTAGTCGCGTTCGTTCTAGCATCGCGTGCAGGTGGCATCACGCATGCCAGTCCGGTGTAACTTGACGTCATAATAAGGCTGGTGGCATGACTTACAAACTCGTATATTGCTACACGCATACATACATACATACATAGTAGGTTATATACGAGTACAAGACATACACGGTTTACTCTATCAATTATAAATTTAAATATAGAAACGGCGAGACAATGGCCGGTCTAATCGCTAAAATCGAACTTATGATCAGAGGCGTTATACGATTGACGCTTGCGAAAATTCAATGAGTGTATATTTACGTTAACGTACTACCCATATGCAATAACTCATCGCTGCACAATTGTATATTATCGCTTCATTATCATATACTGCCTGTCATCTAGTGCTGGACAAAGGCCTCTCCAATTCTCCAATCCCACGCCATTTTGCTATATTCTCGGGTGTTTTCGTCAAGCCTTAACCAGCCATCTTACGAAGATCGTCAGTCATCCTGCCCTCGGTTGTCACTCAAGAACTCGTCTATCATAAGAATCATAACTGTCATCAGTTCTTCGGTTAAGCAGCTTTGTCTCTCTCTACTTAATCTACTCATGTGCTACAGTTCCCTTGCCTCCCCGTTGATTCCAGCGTTACCGAACACTGTCTATGCGTTTAGCAGACATTTACCTGCGAGCCGGCGGCGGCGGCGATGGCGGTCCCTGACAGCATGTAAGCGGCCACGTTCACTATCGCACTCATCTTCACACCTGAAACATTATGAGGGCAATGTTACTCGTACCTCAATATAGGTATATTAATGAATGCTGTGCTGCTATAGAATATTTTTTGGGCCTTAGGGTGGAATATTAAGCTGATCATAATCGTCGGGTCGCATGAGGGTTTTAAATCTAGTGGGAACCGTTCAGAGGAGTATTATACCTTGTAAACATCTGGCCAATATCACTGTCATTATTTATTTATTTAAGCTCTTTGGAAGACTTATAGCTAAATAAAATAAAAAATAGTAACTGTAACTGTCAGCCAATTACAAGTCTTCATTTATAAAAACAGAACAATATTATTAGGTAACATATATTACTAGGTATAACGTTAAAATCAGTTCTTATTAGAGATGGACCGACTAGCCGACTAGCCGACTAGTCGGCTGCAAAATGGCCGACTAATCGGCCGACTAGTCGGTATATCACTAATAATTATATATACAGGCCAAATGAATCATTGCTTTCGGTTCAGTTCGGGTGACATCGGCAATGTTCGTGACTACGCTTTCGGCTCGTAGATACCCCGCAGCGTCCGGCGGCCAGATCTAAGTCTAATTCATTATTATTAGGTCAAAGGAAGAGTTCCTATTTCTAAGTTGTAAACCTATTTATTGCCAATTGTTTGTCATAGTTTCTTCTTTTTTTGTTAGAAGTATTAGTTAATTTTATTTTTTATAATTTCTGGATCTAAGTCCAATTAATTATTGGACCAAACGAAGGGTTCCTATTCCTTCCTATCCTATTCTAAATTGCACTGAAAGTAAACTCTAAAACTCATTCTATAATAAAAAATAATAACAGTAACGATTTCAATTTCATTTCAATCATGCTCTTTTAAATTTTTAAGCATATTAATACGAGTAAAAATGGGCCGTAGTCGGCGACTAGTCGGTACGTCACTAGTTCTTATGTGTAATGAAATCTATTAAAAAAAAACCAGTAGAATACTAGAAGAAAAAGATACTCGCTTTTTCCAAAATAGACAATAACCCAACTGATAAGAAAAGATTTGACGAGAATATTCGACTTCTTCACAAGAAAATCTGCAATTGAGTGAATAATTGTGTTGTTATTTCATAAAGTTTTAATTCTATTGTTTCGATACATTCATATTTCAGTTACAATAAGGTGTCGATGCATAATAGTTATTCGTTGGTATGCCTACCTGGCTTGGTAGTTTGTGGCACCTTATCATTTTAACGTTTTTACAAAGATCATAAATTCCTGAAATCATTTTAGGTATTTCACGTAGCTTTAGTAACAACGACAAGGACAGTCAGGACACTTTTATTATAGCATGCGTTTTTTTTTCCTTTATTTACTCTCAAACGTTGTTAATTTATTTCATTATGCCCGTTATTTAATACATAATATACAGGGAAAAAAATTTTGTTCCAACTAAATGTCCCACGACACCTCTCGATATTTTCTTTTTCATGTTCACTATGACTAATATTTATTTTGTAGGATGTAATTAATTAATGATTAAGGAAAACAAATAACTTGTATCTGGGAATCCCGGCCGTAGCAACACGGTTGTGATGCAATTAATTTGTGAATCGGTATTATTAACTTTCCTTCACTTTCATAATGTTTGTATGAATCATTTGTGTCAGTAAGAGATCTTGTTTGGCGATGACGACCTGTAAGGCTCGTCTAGAGGCTTATGGCTGACCTCAACCGATCTCGAACAGAAACTTCTATCGGCTTTTTTTAAGGAAAGCAATAACCTATATATGTGAAAACGTTACAAAGAAACTTTTTGAAGATCTAAAAAGTTGCTGATATAATAATTTTACATCTTGTGCGAGAGTTCTTTGTATGTATAAGAAGTTGTTGTGAAGTAACAGTAGCAAAGCGGAGGTCCAAAACTGTTTATCCAGAAACAATGGGTAAATTTTATTCACATTGTTAAAAATCTGTCTTTCTGCGTTGCAGTTGAAAGAGTAGTTCTCGAAAGAAAAAAAAACAATAAGTATAGTAATTTAGGTCGCACTACTTTCTTCGGTAGAGCGCGCGTGATGTATTTGTCGTCGACAATAGTCACCAAGACAGGACGAATGACTTCGACCACGTATGACGACCGGCGACCCATCGGTATTCATATCCCCTAGGTAGGAATTCACTTGCTTTCAAATTACGGAGCATTGGACTAGTTTCATTAGCTGTACTGTTATTCATTTTAAGTTTAATTTCCGCATACTTCAAAGAAATAGCCAATGATTTAGAGACATTTCGTTGCCTATTTCTGAGACTTTCTCTTGAAATGACTCATAAGAAAAACATTTTGATTTTAAAGTTTTACATACTGCAGCTTCGCTCATTTGACATGGTTGTTTATGCTCTTAAATGGAGTCATTAATCATAATAATGCTCTCCACTCGCAGAAGCCACGACAGGGAAACTGATTCCTACGTATTTACCTTCGGCAAAAAGGTTTCATTCATAAAGGTTTTATCTCTGAAACGCACTTCACTAAGCAATCATTCATCAACAAGGTATATAATTCGCTCGACCCTGACAACTCCGCCAGAGGAGGTAGCGCGGTTATAATCAAAGAAAACGACAATTATTACGAGCAGAGTACGATCATTATGAGAAGAACCAGACATTCAAGCCGTGGCAGTATTTGTTAAAACGTTTGGTCACATTTCCGTAGCAGCCGTATACTGTCCTCCAAGGCACATGATAAGAAAAGAGCGACACTTACTATTCTTTGAACTTCTAGGCCTGAGATTCATTCTAGGCGGTGATTTCAATGCCAAGCATACGCACTTGGGATCAAGACTTACTATAACAAAGGGAAGGCAGCTCTTAAGGGGCTTACAAGAGCTAAAGCGCGGTCACTCTGTTGGATTGCATAGAAAAGAAAGAGACGCGCGATGACACAACGCTGGTAATTTATTGCAAAATATGAAGCAATTATGGATTTACAAAAAATCTACTCATTGGACTAAAAAATTAAAACACTATTACGCTAGTATGTTGCTTGTAGAATAATCTGACAAAAAATCTGAATGTTTGCATGTATATTAGTATGGTTTTTAATCGTTAAAAATTTTTTTAGAGGCATCTTCGTGATTGTTTTCTATCCTATCAAGTTAATTGTATTATGTTTTCAACACACTATCTAACTAGCATATATCCTGCAGAATATCATATATTTTTCTGATTTTGGTTACTGCAGTGGATCATATATTTTTAGGCATTATAAATTTGTGTTTAGGTCATGTAGTCCCCTTAAATGCAGTTAAAGACACACACATTGTGAAGTTATGAGTACAGACAAACCAACATACTGGCCCGCTGACCACTAGAAAATACCGGATCTTATAGACTTTTTCATAATAAAAAATATATCCACGAATTACGTTAATTCGCAGGAAGGTTTTCACATGATTCGGACTCCTCCCCGATTATTCAAAGACTTAGTCAAAAAATCCTACTAAGAGAAAGCCATTTAACTCTGGTTAATAAGTCTACAGATTGTAACAGTTTACCCTAGATCTAGATAATATTATCGACCTAAAAACTCCGTTACTAAATCAGGATCAGCTGGATTTAGAAGTAAACAAATATGTTGGTAATAGCCAACAATGTGCGTGGAACAACACGCCACTTTTAAAACATAAATATAAGGGACATATCTATCCCAAGGAAATTGTGAGTTTACTATCTGAGAAAAGAAAGCGGTGGCAGTAAACAAGATGCCCGCGGGATAAAACATTATTAAATAGCCTATCTAAACGGTTAAAAAGAAAAATTCTACAATTTGAGGATGACTGTCTGAATACTAAACATTTTGCAGCTAATCAACGACCAATCAACGGATTTCTCTCCTTGGAAAGTGACAAGACAACTAAAAAGGCCGATTATGCAAATACCGCCCGTCAGAAACAGCGACGGAAAATAGGCCATAAGCAATGGACAAAAAGCGTTCAGGTTTGCCCAATATTAGAAAACACTTTTCAACCCAATGAGAGCTCCATAGAAATACTTGAGACTGAAAAGTTATCACAAAGTCAAAGAATTCAGCTTGTGACTCCTAAAGAAGTTCTGAGATAAATTCAAAACAACATAAGCTCGAGGAAATCCCCGGGTTACGACCTCATAACCGGAAAGGTTCTAAAACACCTCCCGCGCAAAGCGATAGTAAAGCTGACCAGACTTATTAATGCCACATTTATGCTAAAACATGTGCCTCAGCCATGGAAGGTTGCTGAAGTCATTATGATTGCAAAGCGTGGGAAACTACCTCATGAAGCATCATCATATAGACCCATTTCCCTGTTGCTAATATTATCGAAACTATTTGAAAAACTGTTATTAAAACGGTTAAAACCGATAATAAAAGAAAAATACCTAATACCAAACCATCAATTTGGCTTCAGGGGAAAAAACTCTACGATGGACCAGGTACACAGGATAACTAACATCATTGAAAAAACACTTGCAAACAAACAAAGTCTGCGCCACCGCATTCCTATATGTCGCACAAGCTCTGGTAAAGTTTGGCATGAGGGTCTGGTATATAAACTCAGACGCATGCTACCTCCAGAATTTGCAGACATTCTAGAATTATATTAGTAACAGAATGTTTAGAAAAAGGCAAGAAAGAGGATGCATATTACGAGTTAAAAACGATAAAGGCTGGGGTGCCACAAGGAAGTGTGTTAGGCCCAATCTTGTACTTCCTATACACATGTGATATCACAGAGCTGGAAAACAACATCATTGCAACATTGGCAGATGACACTGCTATGATGGCTACCGGATCAAGCCATAAAGAAGCAGCAAAAAAAGTTCAACTGGCTGTGAACAAAGTTTATGATTATACACAAAAGTGGTAGATCAAACTGAAAGAGTTAAAATCAATTCTTATTGACTCCACTAACAAATACTGCGATTACCAACCAATCTGTATACACTCAAACTCAAAGCATTTATTTCAAATAAACCAATTACAGGCACTATTGAATTTTCAAGGGGTCGGTCTGTCAGAAAGATGAAGCTAGTTACCCATTCCAAAGCGTAGTAGGTACCTATGGAGAAGAACGGGCAAGAAACTCCACGGACACTCTTTTATAAATCAAAATATGGTTACAAAATATTGGTTACATCATTCATGTTGAAATTATGCATGTGAGAATGATGCAGAACTTTAAAAGCGTCCGTAATAAAAACACAAATCAAAATTAAGATAAGCCGTGGTCGCTAAGAGGTGACCAGTCCCTATTGACGGCGCCCGTTCACGAACATGACACATGGATTAGCACCATACAGCTCAACCATTTTGAAGGGAAATTAATGATCCAACACACACGCCACCACCAGCGAAATGGCATGCAAGTATCTTATGCTAATACAGCCAAATACCTTGGCATAAATCTTGACGCGAAACTGCGTTGGAAATCTCACGTCAAAAAGGTAAAACTGGAACTCGTCATCCGTTATAAAAGTATGTTTTGGTTACTCGGAAGGAAATCCTGCCTATCAATAATAATGAAATTATATTTCACAAGCATATTCTTATGCCAATTTGGACGTATGACATTCAACTTTGGAGTTGTAATAAACGAAGTAAAGTTAAAATAATCCAACAATTCCAAAATAAAGTACTCAGGGATGGTGTAAATGCACCATGGTACATTAGAAATGTCGGCTCCACCGTGACTTTAAAATGGAACTCGTCACAAATTTGCTGAAGCCCACGAACACAGCAGACTTCACCGACATGTGAATGTCGAGGCAATTCAGCTGCTAGACAACACGGACATACTGCGTAGGCTAAAGAGAACTAAACCACTTGAGTTACTGTAGTGTACAAATAGTGAATGAATAATGAGTAAACAAAGTATTTTTATTAACTATACTCGTATATCAGACTCTAAGAAAGTCCTACGGAATTGTGTGAAAGTGCAAATTGACACTATTCTTAGTTATACCGTAAACTATCACGTAAAATAATAAGTTAAATTTAAGTTGCTTATTAGTCTATTAGGCTAGATTGTAATTAATAAGATTAAGAACTTTAGAAAAAAAAAATCGCGTGAAATGTCTTTAAAATAGAAAAGTGACATAACGGATGTCTGTTTCCCGTAAGACAGATATGACTAATGTTACCAGTATCATTATACAAACACTGATGCGCGGGAGTTGCGGTGTCAAGTGACGGTCAGTTACCCACCATTACTGATGAAAGTGAATTTGGTCTCGACATCTAATAGCGGCTCTCGAACTTATTTTACACTGTACATAATTATTTATGTAGGCAACGGTGCGGTTTAAAAGAAGATGTAGTGACAAAAATTGAACAGAGTATGCTAAGATGGTTTGGTCATGTTGAGAGGATGAATGAAGGGCGACTAACAAAAGGTATTTACAGGGCAGATGTGAATGGAAACGCCGGGAGGGGACGCCCTAGGAAGACATATAGTGACCTTATTGGTGATGTTCTTCAGAAAGGTCAGGTGCGTTGTGTTTTTAGTATATGCTGTAATATATGTATAAAAAAAAAAACATAAAACGCATTAATTAATATTATGAACAGTAATGTACTTACACCTAATTAAAAAATAGAAAGCGAATATATATATATATATATAAGGACTAACTAACACGTAACGGTATCTTTGAGAACGGGAAGACTAACTTGTTTGCACTCTATGAGCTGCACCTAAGCGAGCCGGTCACTCTCCCTGAGGTTACCGCCCTTTTAATAATACTGTGGGTACCCACTACCCCACTACCTCTACTACGGGTGTTATCTAACGAGGAATGGGAATACTTTCCTTTTTTAACCGACGAAAAAAAAAGGAGGAGGTTCTCAAGTTGACCCGTATATTTTTTATTTTTATTTTTTATTAGGAACTAAAACTGTGTGGGTGCATTTAGAAACGGAATCGATTACAATTCAGAACAAGAGTACAGTATGTTTCTGATAAAATGTAATTTAAATTTCGTATCGCTTTGGTGATTGTTTTTGGGGTTACTTATAGGCCAAGTACATAATCAAAGATTCGTGTTTCGCAGAACAACATTTATACACTTAGTTTGCAGTATAGGTAGGGGGGGGGGGGTAGGTAGGTAGGTAGGGTAGGCACTTTGACGACTTGTGATCTGTACTTCTACAATCACCAATGACGATTGCAAATTGCCGAGTTCACGTAGGAGATTCGTTATCTGGTTGGGTGGAGTTCAATATTCGCTTAGGATCTTATTGAGAGGTTAAAAGGGTTTATTTGTAGGAACTTAAAAAGTTAAAATACTTACTAAATTTGGTCAATATCAGCCTTTTCATGCCTGCATTGAGCAGTATGTGACTGTGGGCAGTGTTGGCGCAGTGGAGACGACCGCGTCTTTAGAGTTGTAGGTCCTAGGTACGATCTCAAGTAGGCACTTTACTGTCACTTACACTACTTCAAAATGGTGAAGGAAAACATAGTTAATAAACCGACATGTCTTAGAACCAAAAATTCGAAGACATGTGATATCCACCAAACCGCACTGGGCCCGCGTGGATTATGGTCCACTCCCTCTTACAGAGAGGAGGCCTGTGTGATGTGTCCGAGCAGTGGGAACTGGGAACTTTATAGGTTAATTATGCTATTGAGAAGTGTCTGTTAAATCATTCTTGTAATTGATTTTATTTTATCTGTTGTTCACAGGCGGCTGCTGCGGTTCTCAGACGAAGCGCACAATCGTGGGGGGATGGGCGTGGGCGTGGTGGTTGATCACCGATGTCCAGAAGATCTCACTAGAGGTAAGTTATCAAATCACTGCATTATTATTAATTAATTTATTTAACAATTTATGTACACACTATGAAACCAGACAAAAAGAAAGGAACTGAATAATACGAACAAAGCTATTGTAAGTATACTAATGTCTAAAGAAATCTCTTCCAGCGTATCGACTATATGAGAACATAGGTGGAAATTCCGTAAAATAGACATGTAGACACAGTATGTTAGAATTGAGCAAATAACAATACCAATTACTGCCAGACGCAAAAACAGATACTTAATAACTTAATTGTTGTAATAACTGACCAAGAAAAACAGAATCCTACAAAGAAATCCTAAGTGATTTTCAGTGGATGTTATAAAAAGCATGAATAGCAAAACAAGTAGCATTCCTACAAGATAATGAGTTAATAAAAATGATAAGGAAAAAACTTTTAGTTATTTGCCCAATCGATTCGAATAAGCGTGGCGAGTCCCTAAAACTGATTAACTACAAATAAGTTTATATCATGCCAACGTCTCTTCCAGGTGATGACCCTCAACCCTATGTGCGAATACGTGGAAACAGCACAGGGTGTCCCACTCACCGTCACCGGTGTGGCCCAATGCAAGATTATGAATGAAGACGAACTCCTCACAACTGCTTGCGAGCAGTTCCTGGGCAAGCATGTCAAAGAAATCAAGATGACGATATTACAAACACTGGAGGGACATCTCAGAGCTATCCTTGGTAAGTGAATTATGCTTTTTACATCAGCACCATCTATTGTTGATATGTGGTATTAATGGCAACAGCGACATCTAACGTTATATGGGAACACTAAAGTACTTATATTCTGTGCCTCTAGATGTCGCTAGTAATTGGGTATTGCATTTCATTACATCAGCTGTGTCGATTTCTCCTGCTTTTCTAAGAGCCCTTTCAGCCGAAAACTGCACCACATCTGCCACTGCATCCAATAGCATCTTCAGTGCGTCTTCTTTTTGCCGGTTACCAAGACCCTAAATGCATTTACGAGGACTAAGATTTGTACAGGTTGAAGTCTCTGATTTAGCTGGGGTAATCATGTGCTCGATAGCTTCCCTTACATTTTCTGTACAAGGGTCTACATTATCATTATGTTTCTTTGGAAATTCTCGCCACTGAATTGCATCTTGCAGCCATTCTTCGTATTTCTTACGGAACTTATCCGTGCTTCTTCCAGATTCTGTCCATTTAGCAAAAATGCGGTAGCAACATCAACGACACCAGTATTTTAATCTTGATTCGGAACTATTAATAGTTGTACAGAACTATTATCTTTTAAAACACTGAACTAGTAGTTATTGTCGCGTAAATCCCTATGTGCGCGTACACAAAGCAACGTAAAGTTTAAGATTCGTAGTAAAATTTGAAAAAATCATTTCGAGATTAGCGTGACTATACGAGGTGTAAATCAATACTGATTTTAAAGCTACTTCTGGTGACTCATTTGTACTATATCCAGGTACCTTCATTGATTGATTAATATTACACGGTCCTATTTGCTGATGAACCATGGTAAATTAGTTTATTACAAGCAGTTTGTTAGTGCTCAGTACAGCATTAATTATTCTGTGGAAACCATTAAGTAACCATTTCTCTAATCACTTTTCTTAATAAACTATATCTCTTTTAATTGGGAGTTTGTTGGTGCTCATTACTGCATTAGTTATTCTGTGTAAACCATTGTGTAACCATTTCCCTAATCACTTTTCTTAATAACTTATATCTCCTTTAATTGGGTTCTTAGGAAAGTTATATTTTGTATCGATACTCCTTAATATCTATTCCACAATACAGTCCATGTCTGACGAAACCAGTATACTTAAAATAATAAAAACAATATATGCCCGCTAGATCGCCCATTGTGTCACCCTATGTGAAATTTCTATCTGTAATTTTTATGGCATACTTAATAAAGAGTATTCTATTCTATTCTAAAATATGTTTTTTATTAAAAATATACAAATCACCCTGTATGTCACTAGATGCACGTTTGGCCCACCATGTGTCTTAGCACTAAATGCAGCTCTTGGTATGTGTATTATGATAGCAAGTTCAGTTGTGTCTTGAAATAGGATCAGATTTGTTTTTCAAATTGAGGCTTTTTTTTGCTCGGAAATGCCTATGTTCAACCTCTCCCATACTTTCGTTCCACTGTGCGGCGGCGCCGAGGTGTCTCCGTGCTCTACGGAATACCTACACAAATACACACGTCTATTGCAGCGCTGAACGGTCCTGGGTTCGATTCCCGGGTCGAGCAGTGTTATTGGGTTTTTCCATCTGGAATTTGTCAGTAGCAGCCCGGAGTCTGGACTTGTGCCCGGTTGAAGGCATTAGGCTTGCCCCCTGTTACATGGGACTTAAACATATCTGATCAAATGTGGGTGTGCCTATACCCTCTTCCCACCCCTTCGGGAACTTAGTTGTGAAACATCAAACAATACACATAACATGACAACGTTATGTATTGCAGCGCAGTTCGATATCATTGAACTTGAAATACACCTAGCCCTTCTTATTAATTAATTGATGACGGAATTAAGGCTCCTACAAAGAGGCGCGACACGTGATGCCAGTCGCACAAAAGCTTCGGTCGCCGCGCGAATAGTTGGTGGCTTTGTGTCGCGTCACGCGTATTTAAAGGACCCTAGGTACAGTTTTTTTTAAAGGCTCCCAGGCGGACAGGCGCGACGCGACTTCAGTAGCACAATTTCTACGAAAACTTCATGGAAATTGTTCTATAAGAGTCGTGTCGCGCTGTCGCATCGCGCCTGTCTGCCTGAGCCTAAAAGCTACTACGGTGTGTTAATACTCCTGGGACTGGTTCCAATAACGCGAAATAGGCATTAGCTGCCACTCCTTTGAATTTAGTGGCATACCTTTGTTATTTTTAAGTGAATAAATAATACTCAAACTAAATATTTTGAATACCATCATATGCGTAGCCTTTTCGCAACTGTGTTGGGGTCGACTTCCAGTCTTACCAGATGCAGCTGAATACCAGTATTTCACATGGAGCGACTGCCTATCTGACCTCCAGAACCCAGCTATTGGGTAATACGATACCTATTATTAAGAGGTGAGCTAAAATTTAGTGCTTATTGAACGGCCGTACCATATTCGCAACACCACACTGCGCTCCAAAACACAGATTACTGACGTTGCTTAAAAAGCCGGTAAGCTGAAGAGGGACTGGGCTGGCCACGTCTGCCGTGTGCCCAAAAGAACCACTACATGGAGCCCTGACACAGCCAGAAGGCGTCGCGGTAAACCCCGTAGAAGATGGCGGGACGAGCTAGAGAAAACAAACGACCAGTGGTCCATTTTAGCCCTGGATCGAAAGAGCTGGAAGTCATGGGGAGAGGACTTTGCCTAGCAGTGGGATGATGCAGGCTAATTAGTAGTAGTAGTAGTAGTATTGAACAGCATATAATTTACAGAAGACAGTCCCAAAAGCGCTCATTTTACCCATCAAATACAGGAGCTGCAGATTACTGACACTGTCTACACTGACGTTGACAGTGTCACACTCTGACTACGACCCACTGGTAGTGACGACGCACCTGACCGCAGCCACACGCGCTGATCGGCCAATGTGTTGACCATGGAACAGAACAAACAGATGTTGACTGAATGCGTGCGCGCGTGTATGCAGGGTGTCGGAGATTTTATAATTATAGAGATGTCTAGTCTGCACCCCAATTGCATAACACATATTATATCACAATCCGAAGGATTTTGAAGGAAATTTCTATCTAAATTTCGAATTGCATCTTATGTTTGAAAAATTCGTCTGCTCGTCAACCTAAGTAACGTAATGATTACCATACTGATATTAATTTGGTTTGCAGCAAAAACAGAGCCAGAATTTCGCTGTTTAAAATGTTATAGTAGTTTTCATGATGGCACCTGAGTTTAACCGGGCGTAAACAATTTTCTATATCCAGTTTCCCATGATCCAATACGACAATCACCTCTCGAAAACTGCCTACAAAAGAATCTCCGATAACTTTCCAATGTATAAGATCGTTTTTCCGTTACAACTGTTTGCATTTTATCGCTGACACTAATTCCTTTGAATCATTGTCATCCGATTGCCTAACCAATGAGTCAGCGACATTCCCCTCGCAACATTGGCTTCAAACAGTGATGCCAATGCTTCGGTTGTATTAGAAATTGCAGCCAATGTTGGTAACATTCATTGGCACCAATCTCGTCTTGGTAAAAGGTTAGACGCATACTTTCATTAGGCTACGTGGTTGGTCAAGGTCACCAAGGCCTCAAGATTTGGAGTTGGTGTAACAGTGTTTAACTATCAATTTAATAACAGGTTTTTATTACTTGTCGATGAGTGTGTTAACATTTACATGTAGATTAAGGTCATCTCGAGTGTGAAGCATTACATCTATTGTACCAGCTCAGGTTTATCTATTGGTTGCATAGTTATGTCAGAATAAAATGCTTATGTTAGCTCGATAGATATTATAATCGACCTCGTATTTTTATTACCACTTTTGGCAACAATAACCCGTAAATTGGAACTTCACTAAGTTTGAAACTATCTACCCGTCACATAGACGAATAGACCTTGTCGTTTTAAGACGTGCAGCATGCGTAGTATGGCAACTATAGAAACGGAAGACAAAATTACAGATTGTAGAAAGATTTCTACGGCGTGATTTCAAAATTCAGGCTAATAATGAGTCTTTACTAAGAAAGTGACTTGTCTTCTTCATAGAGTAGAGATAGAAGTGGCCATGCTACGCATGCTGGTGACAATCATCATTAGGGTGATAAAGCAATTACGAGGTCAACTATACTGAAGTAAAGAAGTGCATGTGCATCTTAAGTGGTTGCTGCATAAACATGATTTTCATAACGTTTAGGTACATTATTTTGTAGCTGGGCCAACAACCCCATATGAATAAATCAATCTCGACAAGGTGCTTGAGAGATGAACTCCGTAATTGATAGTGTCTGTACCACAAATAAAAGCTCCCGCAGACAGGCGTGGCGCGACTCTTTTAGAAAAACTTCTATGAAAACTTCATGGAACTTGTTCTACCAGAAACGCGTCGCGCCTGTCTGTTGGAGCCTTAAGTTCGGTTTAATAATATGGGATCTTTAGATAGATTGGATTTGATTAGCGACTGTTCGCGGTTTTTTGGACTACTGATCATCCCTAAGAAATCGACGAATCCCATCCCTAAGACAAAATGAAAGAAAGATGTTTCTTGGGGATGGGATAATAATTTTATCTGCGGCTAGGTATATGCTATAGGCTCGAAGTTCCGTCGCAGTCTCCACTCTGTCTGAATGCAGCTCAGATAGAAAACGCAAAAACGGTTAAAAATCTGGGGGTGACCATGGAGTTTTAGTTATCGTGAACTGCCCATCTTGCTCAAGTCAGTTGCAAAGTGCACTACATATTCCATTCGTGAAAATGCCTCCAGATCTTCTTGCCCTTGAACACCAAAATCTCCCTTGCTCAAACTCTGATATAGTCCATCGTAGACTACGCTGATGCCACCGAATAGCTTTTAAATAAACTTGAGCGTTTGCAAAATATGTGTATTCGTTTTGTTTTTTACCTTAAAAAGTATGATGACGTTTCTAACTTTCGCAAGATACTCAAGTGGCTCCCTATTCGACGTCGCAGGAACTCACCGATATTGTATCCGCTATTTAACGCTTCACAACCCTAAAACGCGACCCTATCTGCGGTAACGCTTCTCCTAAGCCTTGCAGGTCGCATCTTAGAAATCTCCTCAAAGCCCCTCCCCATTCAACCGACTTCTACTCCAACTCCTTCACTGTGCACGCGGTACGGTTGTGGAATTCACTTCCGCCTGACATTAGGCATTGCTAAACTGTTGCAGTATTTAAAAGAAGAGTTACAGAACACTATCTATCCGCTTTGTTATAATTGCATATTTATTTATTATTTAAATTACATTATAATTACATGTTAGTGATATTTATTTTAAAAGTATACCGTATGTTCTCATATTGTATGTTTGTCCTTCTACTCTTACACACGTTGTCTTCATCTCTTTTTATCTACTTTCCTATCGCAGGTTATATGCTGGATTAAATTTCTTTAGAACTAATTTAATAATAATAAGCATCACCTTTGTACGTATTTTTCTGTTCCTTTCTTCTTGTCTGTTTAGTATATAAATGGTTAAATAAAAATAAAATAGAAAAGTATATGAAGCCAATACCTTACCAGCATTTTTTTTAAATCCGTAAAAAATAACAAACCATATAGCATAATATTTGCTCCCGTTATCCTTTTCACCAGGAAATGCAATCGTTCCTGCTCACTTAACGCGTTGAATTATAAAGGGTAAACGTAATGATGAAGACCTTGCCTTGGAAGCAGTTGGCAAGGCTTTGTCTAGGTCAGTACTTATGACCTAGGTACTAAACTAGTATTACTGCAGTCAGGTTTAATAGTACACTTCCTTGCCTCAATGGTCCAATGACCATCGGCCATGCGTGAAGAGGCCTGCAGTAGGTCAGAAGCCTTATTTACATTGTGCAATTTAATTGCCAGTGGTGGTATGCAAGAAGTTAAAGCAACAATAAAAGTTGCACCGTGTAAACAGTGTTTAGACATTGTTTAGACGGTGCAACTCAATTATTGCTTATTTTTATTGCTAAGTAGCAATGATGGCCCAGCGGAGCGATGGTGGCCCATTGTTATCGGCCCCGACTTACGAGTTGTAGGTCGAAGTTCGAACCGAAACAGGCGCTTTACTTGGTCAATTTTTTTTTCATCACTACTGCTCTCAAAATGGTGAAGGAAAACATTTTGAGGAAACCGGCATGTCCTAGAACCAAAATTTCGAAGACATGTGACATTTACCAACCCGCACTGGGCCCGCGTGGTTGATTACTGCTCACTCCCTCTCACATAGAGGAGGCCTGTGACCCAGCAGTGGGAACATTATAGACTGTTTGTATTTAGGTAGTCTTGATTGTTAATAGAGTATAAAGAAACAGTTGAAATACATTATCTCAAAGCTCTATTATTTTCATAGTTTTAGGTGTTATTACTAAAATTATAAGGAGACTTAGCGATTGAAATTAAGAGTCAGTTCTTCCGCATTACCATTTTTAGTTCCAAGTGGCTGCTTAAAACATAAATTAAACGGTTAAACCAATCAGTAAATAAATAATGTGTTATCTATGCACATAATGATGTAAGTGGTAAAACTTGAACGTTGGTTTCTGCGCGTGAGTCACACGAAATGGGATTCCTCTTTCCTGTGAAAATTATCTGTGTCTTGCAGTCAGTGACCGATTTTACGGTTAGCAGTATTGTGTTATTTCACTACTCTACATGATGATATTTGACATAAGTGAAGTGTACCTACTTCAAGTATCTACATCGAACTTGCTAACATTTCTTTTAGTTCAAGTCTATATCATAATATCGTAGGTACATAGTACACACTATAATTTCATGTAAGTCGACAACAGCCTACCAATTTTCCTCCATCCAATTGCACCATAAAAAACTTAATAAGCACTTTCCCTGCTGTCGGTACCCGCTGCAGACGTGCAGCCGATCACGTAGACCTCTAGAGGCTTTTGTACTAAAACTGCAGTGAAAAGAAAAGTAACATAACGTTATTATAACAGTACTGTGAATTAAGTACCAGTCATGGAAGTTCTGTATTCGTTTCTCGTCTTTTGTAATGTTAATAGTTACCCAAAGATTTAAATCGTAGATTCGCCCTACCGTGTCAAAAGATGGTCGCGTTTCTGCTTGGTTTTGACACGACTGACACACACGATGTCGCAGAGACTTGACTTGATTGTCTTGGAAATGCCATTATTATTCTGTAACTCACTCACTCTTCTCAGTATGGATATCTTTTCGCGCGGCTTAGTACAGTGAGGACAAATCTGACGATTTAAATCTTCGTTGTTACCTCATTCTGCCATAATGCCAAGCACGGTTCCAAGACTCGTTGTGTCAAACAGAAAAAATATGTTTTTTTTTTTTTCGTAAAACTTTGTCTCGGCTCGAGACTAAGCTGATAAGAAAATACTGACTTTTTGCAACTGCGTATGCGCCATTTAGTCTGGCCGTATTCTTTAACCAACTACTAAAATCTATAGCAGAAACAGTATTCTACTGAATTTAATAACTACCTAAGAATAACTATGCTCTAATTTGCCTACTTACATGCACTGCCCCTTATTTCATATTAAATACTCTGAAAGCCTACGTCATATTTTTGTAAGTAGGTAGGTACTTACATTTTCCTGTCGATATTCGATCGTACCTTTTATGAAGACGAAAATATCGTGATCTTCGGCCCGGAACAATCAAATTCGTCCAGTGGTTAGGTGGATTTGATTATCCGGTATTGGCTCCGAGTCAATATTCCTTAAAAGCATGTCCATTTTAACTCCTTTCCTGTCTACTTTCAGTCTGTTATTACTTATAATTTTTATTTGTAACCTATGTTCTCTCACTGCAGGACAAAAGCTTCCCTTTTTCCTTACGTTATGGTTTATAGGAATTAATTTTGTTTAATTACTTTACACTAGCTGCGCCCCGCGGTTTCACCCGCATGAGTCTGGATCCCGTGGGAATATCGGGATAAAAAGTATTCTAGGTCCTAATCCAGCTCATCGTCTACCCATGTGCCAAATTTCATCCCAATCCGTTCAGATGTTTCAGTGTGAAAGCGTAACAAACAAACATACAAAAAATCCACTCTTTTCTCTTTTTTAATATTAGTTTAGACTAAAGATCAGCATGATCAACTACCAAATTCTCACGTGTAATTATACCTAATTGCCAAAGGTTTCCAAAATAGCCCGATTCTACAAAGTTTAGTAACAATCATGTAATGATGTAACAGAAAACACAGTCTCCCTTTTATCACAACATAACTGCTAAAAGAAAAATAACTCATTTATAAGTATCCCCGTACCGGTACCTAAAAGTAAACAAATATATCCACATCCATTCAAGTTCGTATTAAAATACTTCAGCTGACGACATAGCTATTGTTCTCAATTCACTATTGGTTCCAAATCGACTCGACTTAAGTTCGGTACGGTGGTCTTCGAGGCGCCTCAAGACGAAGGTATTGTACGAGAAGGCTTACGGCACCGCATCAATTGATATATTGGTTGCTTGGGGGATTTGCCACACCTATACATTTATCAGTTGCCCATACCTAAACCGCAGAATACGTCGTTCTAGACTAGTTATGTAAAGAAGTCTGGGGAAATATTCGACTAAAACACAAATCTAAGTAGGTACTCCCAGCCGCCCGGAGCCGGCTCCGGATCCGGGGCTCCGGATCCTCAAGCGGAACGCACCTGTGTTATGTCTGTGCTTCCTTTGGCACAACCCGGAAAACAAAATCGTTTCCCCCGGAAAAATCTTCTGCCTAGCTCCTTTCTTGCCATTTGAGAGAATCTGCTCTTCCTTATTAGGCTATGTGTTTCTATAACGCCCTTATAAAATCACACGTTATTACCATACTATAACTATAACTTATAATAACATACCATATTATATATATAACATACCATATTAACTTCATATAAATACCGTCAAACGGGGTGAAAAGAGATGCAGGGGTGAATCGAGACGAAACTTTAAAAGGGATTTTAACATTGAAATAATATAACACATAACATCACGCCTGTATTCCCCGAGGGGTTAGGCAGAGGTGTACCTATAGCACACCCACACACAAATAATATAGTTTGTTGCTAAAAAGGACTCAATGTGTTTACTGTATTTTAAATTTATAATTAACGAGTAAGTGCCCTTGTTGGCAACAAACTATATTATTTCAGTGTTAAAATCCCTTTTAAAGCTTCGTTTCGATTCACCCTAGCATCCCTATTCACCCCGTTCGACGGTACTAGCTGAAATGCAAGCGCAAAGTTATCATGTTGCAAGACGATCCGACGATGTAATATTAAACTTGGTAATTACCCAAGCTATTTTACCGTTTGAAAGTACAGCCTACTCGGTCGGCAAACCACAGTTAAGAAGGAAAAGGCCACCATCTTCCCTCCCCTACAGTTTTCGATTTATGTACTTTAATTAGCGAGTCACCGGTGAACGTGCTTCGGAGAAAACGTTTATTTGAAATCGAGGAGAAAAATAAATATTGATGAGAGGAGTTGGTATTGAGGTAATGAGAGAGGCAAACTTCCCGAATTATTTTGTTGTTTATGACCGACGGGGTTTTCTCAAGGAAAATCTACGGGTGTTGTACTCTTACGAGTAGTTCACGGATTTATTTTATCTTAATAAATAAATAATGTTTATTTTAACTCCACAAATTACATTCTTGCACTAATTAGGTATTGACTCACAAATTATGTTGTTTCTTCTTACTTTGACGATTTATTTTTGTCATATTACGAGTAAATGACGTAGGCACAGTAAATGGCATTTATTTTATAAAGTAATTACCGTGGCCTTAGCATTAAGGCTAGGTTAGGCTTTCCATACGTAATATGACTGCAATCTCTATTAGTTTTTATTTTAGCTTCGGCTAAGGTCACAGCCATTGTCTGGTGAAAGGGAAAATATAAGATAAGTCTTGTTGTTTAGACTATCCATTAGATTGCATGTTTGTTAACGATTTCTCTGAAAAATACAAGCTTGTAAATAAGTCTCGTCACAATTGGGTATAGTAGAATATATACATACATACATAACAGCCTATAACGTTCCCACTGCTGGCACACAGGCCTCCTCTCTGTGAGAGGGGGTGGGCTGTAATCCACCACGCGGGCGCAGTGCGGGTTGGTAGATGTCACATATCTTCGAATTTTCCGGTTCTAACACATGCCGGTTTCCTCACGACGTTTTTCTTCATCGTTTTGAGAGCAGTGGTGATGAAATAAATTACACAAAATAAAGCGCCTGTTTTGGTTCGAACTTCGACCTACAAATCGTAAGTCGGGGCTGTTACCACTGCGCCACGACCAGCTCCACAGTCGTATAGAGAAACATAAACAACAGAAATTTAAAGAATTTATATATCAAAGTGTTCGCAGACCATTGAAAAGTTCCTTCCGTTGAAGTGGCCTCGACTACCACTTCAAATGGTTATATTTAGTCGGCCTGAATCAAAACCCTGATAAGAAAGCTGTTCTCAACACGAAACTTACTGTGAGGAGGTCCATCACTCATCATCAGCTTTCTCCTGCCCATAACTGAATATGTTAGGAACGGCGCAGTATTTCTTTTTCGTCCATTTGCCTCTCTTAACGGTCATGGATTTTGGCTCCCATTTCCTGCCTCTTGAGCCAAATCTCGTGGTAGTTTGGATCGGGGAAATTAAGCAGGGATAATCACTTGTTGCCATGCAAGCGGTGTTCTGTATTCCTGTAACTACAGAACGCCACGTGCTACGATCTTTACATTTCTACTCCTCTCGCTTCTTCCACGTTTATACATCTTGACATAGAAGTAAATACATGCGAGCCAGTTGTTCAAGCTACAGAATTTACCTTCAATAATGCAAACTGTTCACTTAAGAGGACGGACAACGGTACACTAGCGCCACTACTTAAAAAAAAAAGATTAATTTTGAAACACGAAACAACAAAATACGATCTAGTGGAATGTTGCCGCTTTTCTTTAGATCGAATTTTGTTGCTTCGTGTCTCAATATGAAACTTTATAAAAGGTATTAAAAAATTCTACCATACACTTACCGATGGTCCTTATTGATCCGTTACTCATATTTCCTTCTCAGTTATAAGATAATATTTTTTTAAAGGAATGGCGCTAGTGTTCCGTTGTACGCCCTCTTAAACCCATTGTGTCAATTAATTAATTCATAAGCAAAGTAAGCCTATGCGTCATTAAAGGTGTGCCGGTATATTGGGAATACCCTAATTGTAATGGCATTTGTTTGTCGAAATTACTGTAGGTATCTAATGTGTTTACTGTATTATAATTAACGATAAGGTAAGAGCCCTTGTTGGCAACAAACTATATTATTTCAATGTTATAATCCCTTTTAAAGTTTCGTTCCAATTCACCCCTGCATCCCTATTCATTCCGTTTGACGGTATCTTAGTGCGAAACACACTAACAGTAGGAATGGCTTTCAAATTGACACTTCAACAACATTGATTGCGTTATATAAGTTGTTGAACAGACACATTTTTGGAACATATGAAGCAATGTATTTCAGCTCTTTATCTTTTTGAGAAATAGTGTAAAAGCTCCCACAGACAGGCGCGACGCGATTCTAGTAGAGCCTTTTTTATGAAAACTTCATGGAAATTGTTCTACCAAAATCGCGTCGCACCGAGCGTCGCGCCTGTCTGCGAGAGCCTTGATGCAAAGATGGAAGAGTACTAGATTACTTATTTATTATTAACATAGATCATTACTTAACTTAATTAAGTAGGTATTGAGGTAGGTACAACTTGAACTAATTATTTTACATTTCTATTGAGTCACGAAATGCCTGAAAGCATTTCACGTCCATAATTGAATTTAATTAGTAATGCAAACCACGTTAATTTTAAATAGCATTTTTTTACATGCACCAGACAAGTTTCAAACCAATTAGGAGCTGCACTCTAATTTCATAACACATTATCAGTCACAATCTGAATAATTTTGAAGCCTATTGCTAATCCATTGCTTCATATGTTCGAAAAATTTGTCTGCTCAACAACATAAACAACGCAATGAATGTTGTTGAACTGTCAAAATGAAAGCCATTCCTATTAATAATATAATATAATAATTTATTTATTTCAGACATAAATCTAGTCCATATTTTTCCACAGATAAGTTTAAAAAAAGATTATTTTTATACTATTTTAAAATTCATACAGATAAAAACCCAAAATAAAGTGTTAGTGTGTTACGTAATTACCCGCTGCTTGGTTCTAATTTGTAACAGAACAAATATTTTGTAAAACATTCCCAAACAAAATGTATGAATTGCTGAAACAATTTACCAAATTGAAGCTCAAATACCCAACAATAGTACCATATTGTACGAGTAACAAAGTGCATGCAACTACATAATGTTCTCATTTAGCCAAAATGCAAGGAATTGCATCATAGAGCAATATAAAACCCGCGAAATGGAAATAACCGCGAAGTTTACTATAGAGGAGTGCGGGGGGGCAATCTCCGGTTTATACTGTAAAGGACAGAACCACCACGCCATTCGTTCACTAACGTTTGAACTCGCTACTCGATCAACTAAACTTAACTTTCATCAATATAACACTCGAGTAATAAGACCCGAAAATAATAATTTAAAAATAAATTCTGCCATAAAAAGAACATCAAAGGTCTGTCAATCAAGGGGATCTGTCAATTACGACCACAGACAAATCATACCTGCTCATAATTTATTTTCACTTCAATTCGAAATCCGAAGTCAGTGTTGTGCCGTATCACGGGATGAACGGGACAGTTGTCTAGTGTTGTGAAGTGCCCTTAGGTGTCGATATCGAGGCTGATTTGACTACAAGAAGTAGCCATGTCTATACTATGGATGAGCGCTTTTAATCTTGGATTAACTGTTGGCGCTACTTTTGCGGTTGTAACGAGGTAAGGTCCACACATAAAGTTTTAAAAGTATTTAAGTTTTTATTAAACGTTTTGGAGGGTGAAACTTAGTGAAACTAAGTTACCCGAAGTTATTATTTCACAAGTATTTAAAGTTAAAAATGTCAGTACTTAAATTAACATGAAATGGTAATGTATTGATGCAATTTCTGAAAATGATTGAGTTCTCAGGTTGGAACAAAAGTTTAGGTTGATGAGGAAAGCAATAATAACTAACAAAGACAAAACATAAAAGATTCCTGATGCTACGAAAATGAAAAGAAAACCATTTTGTTACTTTGAAACCCAAAATATAACCGTTTTCTTCTCCAATCAAGTAAATAATTACGTTCCAGCTTTCCTTTGTTTCAATTCAATGAAATATTTTATGCGTTTTTGGAATATTTAAAGGCACGACTGAACTATGGATGCTCTTAAAGCGTTCTTTAGCTTTTGCAATGTCAAAGACTGAGCATGAATAGTTTATTCACCTCTCTCTCCCCCACTAGGGGTAAGCATAAAGGAAGCGGGAAAGCATAAAGTCAAGTATGTGCGCTAGAGATTGGAGTACAAATCACATTTTTGGCCAACGCTCTGGGCTAGATTCAGTAACCTCTATGTAAATAGATAACTACTTTACCATAAAATCAATTTTGAAATTGGAACAGTAATATTTTAGTAGTTTCTTGCCCCTACTATAGTAGGTACCTACTACTTATCGTACCGATATTATATAGCCATGCTGCTCCCACCAGCCAGTCACTTTAGTCTATGGTATAGGCTTAGAATAGCTGCTATAAAAAATGCAACTTCAATAGGTTAATGACCCCTTGCAGTACCTACTAGCTTTCTTTACGTGTATTTTAAAGCTTCGAGCTAGCTTGTCGTAAGTTGTTACATTCAAGTCTGCAACATTTGCGCAATAGATTCTGGCTTGGCTTCTTGGGCCAATTGACCCAATAAGTCGATAGGTATTTTGAATAATATGGGGAGAAACCGAGTTATTTGAACAGCAAGTATTTCTTATTCTGCATTGAAGCTCTTTCATTTCAAATTGTTAAAATATTCATGGAATTTTGTTTAAGGTAAGCATGCGTTAGCATTTAAGTTTTATGCATAAGTATATTAATACTATTTTTCCTTGTTTTTCAACTCATTCATGCATAAAATCTACCTAACACGATCATATTGTTAGGTATTATTTTGTTTGCAATAAATAATTGTATAAACAATAACTCATTGGAAGCTACGTGGTTGCAAAACAAAATACTTCAACGATCTACCGCAGAGTAAACCGCATGTTTACGTCATTAATTAATTAAATGTAAGTGGGTATATTAATATTATCGCACTTGACGTCACTGGTAACGCCGATAATTAGTGTTATCGATAATTTTGTTGCGTCGTGAGTCGTGGGGAAACACTAATTCTAAAATTTTAGAAGAAGTGAAATTTAGTATCCCACGTAGTAGTAGTAACTGCTTAATTAGCCGAATTGGACTTTCGTCCTGCCTAATTGTCGTACTAATATAGGTAATTTTTCACCTATTAGTAACATGCTTTCTTTCGCCAACTCCATTCGTGATGATATAGATGGTCTTTGCTGGTTCTATAGCCTCAGTTAGGACAATACTTAAGAGTCTTAATTGTATAAAATAAAAAAATAAAAAATTATATTAAATTTTACTTTCCCAAAACTATTTCATTATCTGATCTATTGTTTATTTTGTAAGTTTTGTTTAACTTTTTTTTAATAGTAAGTGTTTTACATAAAATATGCATGCTAGATTCACATCTAGTTGATGCCAATCAGAAATATTGTGTTGTAACTGTTTTATTGAACTGGTGATATGTATATCAGTTTTGAGAATTATATTATATAATTATATTATATAAATTATACATGATGTACGCAGATACCTGTAATCCACGCGTAGATATTTCGGGATTCTCTATCTGTAATAGAGTCTCAAGTACGTCACTACATCGATCTCAGCGGGGTTATTGCGTACCGAGTGTTACGCAACAGTAACAGTAGGAATGGCTTTCATTTTGACAGTTCAACAATATTCCTTGCGTTATTTACGTTGTTGAGCATACAATTTTTTCGAACATATGAAGCAATAGATTAGCAATATCCTTCAAAATGATTCACATCGTAATTGATAGTGTCTAACGCAATTAGGCTGCTGGACCTAATAGTATTTTTAAACATCGTAAGATAAAATATATAAAATTAATTCATCATCTGCGTTGACCAACAACATTGATTGTACTATTTATAATTATTATTATCTACAACGTACACCGAATTCGATTTGATTGGGTTTCCATCCTCATCGACTTTAGGTCTCGTATCGTATAATTATTCTGCGAAGTCCAGATTTAATTGCGATTTTACAATATCTTGTATAGGCTTAGGTCATACACGAAAGACTACTAAGAATTCAGTTTCTGCATGTTTGCTGAAATATTGCATTGATTCATATTTTATTATCTTCTAAAACCTACCTACTACCTGAATTCGTAATGATCAAAATCGAATAACAAAAGTCATCAATCATTATTCGATACTTATTTCGATTGAATCCATAATCCGTTCGTACTTAATTTGAATAAATGTTGGCTGGTACACTTTATCGTATTCGATAAATAAGTTTGAATACATCCGTTCCATAGTTTCAGTTAAACATATTTTCTGAATTTCGAACAATAAACAAAATGGACGTGTGTTTCATAATGGCGGGAATATTCCCGCGCTGGCAGGCGAGGCCTGCAACTATTGTTGCTACTTTGTTCCGATATTATGCTGCAATCGAAACTAAAGTTGAGCCTATCATAAAGGCTTCCGCAAACAGGTGCGACGCGACTCTAATAGAACAATTTCTATAAAAACTTCCTGGAAATTATTCTCTAAGTTTAGTTCCTTTACAGCTTTAATAATTAATTAGTTTGCGATTCAATTTGGGAATATAGATATTATTAGAATATAAATAATATTATTAAGCAGCATAGGCACCTACTTACATTACTAAGAGGTTGAATTTGATGTGAATGACACCTTTATAAATTATCGAATTAGTAACTATGGTATCATCACACGTTCTTAAAGAATCTCTCAATCGCATCTAAAATAGTTATAATTATATTGGAAATTCCTTCCGTTGTCTCTGGTGAAAACTAGCTGAATGGAAATAGTTATTTGTGCAACAAGATATCAAAATTGGTCTTTGCTGCGAGTGTGTTGATTTTGAATCCGGAGTAATAAAGCGAAGGATTCTATAATCGAATTACTTGCTACGCTCGTGATTCTATGTTAGGATACCGAGGCAGCGAGGGATTCAAAGACACGAGATGCAAATAACTTTGATCTCGTGTAACACATACTACTTTTTACCTCAGCAGCGAGAATATATTACCTAAAGGTAAAAAGATCACAACATGGTAAAAATTAAACCTCATGTATAATATTATTTTGTAAAACGAAAAATAACAAAAAATTAAAAGTAAAATGAGTGCAGTTTTGCAAATTAAAAGAAAGTTTTGTTTGGAACCGATGTTTTTGATTAATGATTTTATTTCTGTAAGTAGGTTTGTACAAACACTTTTACACGTCAGTCATATTCTTTAAACTAGATGTGGTCGGCGTTTCCTATCTGATTACTCTGAGAAGAAGGACCGAAACAAACTCGAGAGGTCACAGTCTCTTTTAAGTCCATACATAATCTTAGTCAGATCATGTGAAAACCATGTAGATTGGAGTCTGAAATGGTCTTTTGAGGAAAGAACCACACCGATTGAGTAGACCTGTCTAGTCAGTGCACGCATTTGTCAGTAATCGTGCTCAACTCAGAATTTAAGGAGCTCAAAGATTCGACGAACAATACCAAAGAAAGGACATTTGGGTAGGCCGCATAAATTAGTCAAACTAACTGAGCATAAGAAAAAAAAGCAATGACCGACAGTCCTCACATTCACAATAATTAAAATAATATAACACTACAAAGTAAATACTAATGTCATAGTATACAATATTGTATATACATCATTCATCAATGTCAATGTGTATATAAAAATTCGGACAAAATCTTTGAGGACCATGTAGATTGGTGTCTGAAATGGTCGTTTGAGGAAAGAACCACACAGATTAATAATGGACCTGTCCAGTCAGTGCACGCATATTTATTATTATTTTTATAATATCCAACGTGTATCGAGCTTTGTAGCTAGCGTAACTGCGTACCAGAAGATGAAATTAATAATAATAAAAGGATAGTAATAAAACCTCCGAAAAAGAATTAAAATATGAGCGTACTCAAAATATGAAATTTACTGCTTTAAATAATAACTTTCCGACAACTTACATGCGAATACAAGATAAAGAAACGACCGAATAAAATACTGAAAATTCCGAAAAATTAATACAATATTTGCTGACGTAATATTTTTTCACCAGCTTAAATTGTGTTTTACCAAAATCTACAGGTAGTCATTTTTATTGTAACTTACCTATTATAAATTTAGAATCAACCTTACACCTAACCAACCAAACCTCGGGGTGCCCCTGAGGTCGGCCGGCTAGGGTTAGGGTTAATAAGCAGGTCGACGGAGCCCCGCTCTGCGTGGCTCCTATTTCTGTCTAAAGGGTTTAAAGGAACCTAACCAACCGAACCTCGGGGTGCCCCTGACGTCGACCGTTTAGAGTTAGGATTTTCGGGAACATATTATATGTTTTCGGCAACTTAGTAATTTTGCGGAAGATTAGTGTTTTTTTTTGGAAATTTAGTTTATTTTATTTGAAAGTATAGATTAGTTTCGTAGAATTATAATTTGAATAAGTTCATGTTTGTCCGTTAAATACAACATTTTTGTCGTTTAATTTTATATTAATGTTTCGGTAATTCATTTTAACACAGCTAGTTAGTATTATAGTCAACCACAGATCGCTAGAAGTTAATTTGTTTTTCGGAAGCTTTATTATTTTCCATAATAAAAAACCAGCTATTTTAAGATGCGTTTTGAAACTGCACCTGCGATATACTGTCACAATATTAAAGATCGTTAAAACTATAAATAAATTTGAGGACACATGATAAACTTCGTATTTTTTCTTCAACATTCTCTGTATTTGATTATATAAAAATATAATTCAATTATTTAGAAAAAATATAATAATTACATTATTTAAAACCTTAAAGATGATTTGCAATTTTACGGTTATGTGTATCCGAACATTTATTGTTTGAAAAATTAAATTAAATTCCATACCTAGAGGTATGGAATTTAATTCACGGAATTACACTAGGCACTATTCACGGAATTAAAAAAAGAAAAATTACTTTGTCTCACGCTCGCAGCAAAATCGAATTTTTCAAACTGTCTTTAAACAGCAAAACCTGCTTGTTTAGGTGCTGAGGTGATAAAATATAAATGCAATGTACAAAGGTTAACGTTTAACCAAGCAAAAAGTTCGATTTCCCCAAGACTAAAAGTGCAATATAGACCAAGCATGTACTTAGGCTTGTGGAAAGGGTACAGCAAAGAAATCTGACGCAATCGAACTGTTTAGAACCAGTACATAAACACAGCTGACGAAAACCGCTGACCTCCTTAGTTGACGTATTATCAGTACCTATGACGTCACGACCGTGAACTTGACTCGAGGGCCGGAACGACCTTGATGCAAGTTTTACGATATTATAGAACTTTATCGAGTAATACTGACAATGTCAAGTACCCCAAATAATTTACGTTAGTGTCTCAATTACTCGAAATGTTTACGTTACGTAAGTAACTGGGACAGGGTGACCGCGTCATCTAGAGGTTTCGAATAGAAAACAGCTCACTCTCGATATCTACTCGTACACACAGCTACATATCAAGCTATACATTTCCAGTTTTAACTGACCCCGCATTGTATAGACTTTTCGTACAATGAGAAGTCAGCTTATACTGGAAATGTATAGCTTGATATGTAGTCGTGCGTACTAACTACTCGATTTCGTAATGAACATGGCAAGGGCTTGAGCACGCGTTGCACTTTACGGTTGCTCGCTAGAATTGACAAGAAAAGTTAATGTAGAGAGAAAATCTTTATGTTCCAAGTAGATTTCATTAAATTATTATGTTGATATTATAGGAGGCTGTCTTTTTCTACAAAGTCACTCTACTGATTGGCTTCCACACATGTGGGCTTCCACGATTTAGTCGTCATGAATCTATGAAAATTGGATTGACATGAACATTGGATATACGAGTATTAAGGCGCAGATATGCGACTTTTATTGATTTCAAATTGAACATCACGTCTAAACGAATAGTCTCATTTGTTTGAAAAAAAAATATGATAAACTAGACTATTTTCTTCGTAATTTGATATGTGAATATTTGAAATTATATTTTTATAACATAGTGTAATTAATTTGTAAAGTAATGTCTAATGCGAACACAAAAACGATAATCACGCAAAGAATATCGGGCGTATTTTCATGAAATCTGCACCATCTAAAAGACAATTTAATTACCGAAATTTTTGTATACGGCTTTTATTTGTATTGTGTTTGATAAATCAAGGTGGGTTGTTTTTGCGAATAAACTTGATGCGCATTGAAGCGGGGCCTCTTGCGGGCGACGGGCGGCAGTGCGTCGCTGACCAATGTCCGGGTAGACGCTAACGCTCTGTGCAATTTTATTCGCTTAAAAGTTTCGCATGCTCCTCCCACTCGCTCAAGGTCACTGGCACTTATTGTCGCCTTAAAGAAAGTTTGTACCTACCTGAAAGTTAAAATTAGATGCGTCAGTATTTCAATCTTCCTAGTCTTTTACCAACTATGTTAGGGTCGGCTTCCAGTCTAACCGGATGCATCGGAATACCAGTATTTCACATGGAGCGACTACCCAATAGAGATGGGTCTGATATCATATCACATATAAAAACCGTCGATATTTTAAAATCATTTCATCATGCAATGGCAGTGACAAAATCATCAATGCCTAAATCATTACTTGAATGAACGGTAACTTCGGTGATTCGGACGAGCCGTCTCAGGCGCAGCGAATTGCGACGTTGCGAGGCTGCGCGTCACGCGTAACAACAAATGCTAATTTCCGCGATCGTTTCAACACTCATAATTGAAGTGACGTGATCTTATACTCAACTAAAAATCATTGATGATTTTGTCATTGTTCTCGTCATCGATATGTTGTTGTCATTGTCATGCAGTCATTGATACCGAAAAATCATCACTCAGCCCATCTCTACTACCTATCTGACCTCCATAACCCAGTTACTGGGTAACACGATACCTCTAGGTAAGACTGGTGGTCAGACTTTCGGGCTTCGGACTACCCGTAACGACTGTCAAAGATCTACGAATGACAGCCGGGACCAACTGCTTAACGTGCTTTCCGAGGCACGTAGGGGTCTCGATATGTAATGGATGGTCACCCATCCACGAACCGACCGCGACAAGCGTAGCTTAACCTTCGATCGACCTGTGCGGCTGTTATTATTTAGCCACGAGCCCCGAATACGTCATCATTTATTAGCCTTAATCTTGACTCTAATAGGTAGCGTGACAGATTAATGAAACCTTATCAGTGGAAACTTTGAAACTGGTCGACAACCTTAACGACTAATTTGATGAGGGTTCCTATCAACTTATCCTGACTTATACCAGCTTACGCGATTATTTTCACGCGAAGCCCTCTCTGCTGTACAGTTCTATGAAACTTTAAAACATCTCAGTTAAAAAGTATTGTCGACCACCTAAGTGCTTCACAACTTTTTACAACAATTTCAAGTAAATTGTGACTTCACATAAGTTAAAAAATATCCAAAGTTAAAGTCAAATCATTTATTTCAAATTGGCACATAAAAGGCACATTTGAGCGTCAAAATTTACAAAAAAATAGAATTGATTCTAGTTGCCCCTTCCAAAAGGTAGTTTCGTATGGAGAAGAATGGGCAAGAAACTACACCGTTACTCTTTTAAAAAATGTAAATGAATGTGAATGTTGTTGTAATGTAATGTAATGTGTATGTGTAATATGATGTATAGGTATACATTAGTTATATAATTATGTGAAGACGATACACCTAGAATAAAATTGCTATACCGCAATAGGTAAAAAGAATTAAATATAACGCAATGACAGGTAAATCAATTATAAGATAGATACATGGCGCTCACATATTTACAAAAAGTAAATGATTTTTCTAAAATTTCACATGTAATAATTTAGTGTGTGAGTTAAAGTAGTTACATAATATAAAAATCAATGTCATAAAAATTATGCAATTAAATTAGCAACCAGTTTGCTTTTGTCTAGACTCTAGATTGTCCTATGGAGCAGGACCAGCATGTTTCCAAGCATTCTTATCTAGGATATAATCCTCAAATTTGTAATATGCTTGTTTACAAAGTGTACTTTTAATGTGAGTTTTAAAGTTTCTTTCATTTAATTGCAATATATCACAAGGTATTTTGTTGTAACATCTAACACAGTACCCCATAAAAGATGTATGTACTTTAGATAATCTAAAAAATGGTTGATCTATTTTATCTTTATTTCTAGTATTAAAATTATGTCTATCACTTATTTTATTAAAAATCCCACTGTTAAATAGACAAGTAGACCTTGTCGTTTTATAAAGTGCAATGCAAGTGACATTCTACGTTAGGGTGATAAATCAATTACGAGGTCAACTATACCACTAAGCTCCAAAGACCTGGTAATGCCCTACTTTTCTCCTGAAAAACATCTAAACTAGACCCAGGTCTTTTTATTGGAAGATAATGATAATGCGGTGAGGAAAATTTGTTGGAAATCGCTTTCGTTAAGAAGAGTGGCGGTAATGTTTTCTTCATTTTACAAAAATATAGTCTGTTATAAAAGCTTAAGGAAAAAGTAATGCGTCAAAACTTTCTCAGAAGCTTTTTTAAGCAGGAAAAATCCAACACTTTTTGTCGAAGAAAAGTTTTCAAAAGTGAGACCTAAGTGTGCATTCACACGAGCGACACACGTCAACGGCACAGGCAACTTGAGGTGTCGACAACCATCGACGGCCACCGTTGACAACGTGCTGCTTGTGTATTTGAGTATGGTGCTCAAATACACGAGCGACATGTTTTCGCCAGCTGCAGTTGCCTCTATCGTGGACTCGTGTCGCTCGTGTGAATGTGCACTAATTTTTTACAACGTCGAAAACTTATGTACACAATGTAGTTAGCTGCAAGGTAACAAACTGGCAACTAAGTATTTTCCAAATTTATTTCGTGTGGCCTTGGCAGGAGTACCTAATACAAAATAATATTCTTGTACTGGTATAGAACTAATTATAGTTTTTTTATAAGCCTAACTCCCGAATAATGATGGAGCTAATGGAGCAAAAATTGCTTTCGGATGCTGTAGTTTTTTATTTATGATGTAAGTCTGATGTATGGGATAATAACATCCTAAGACACCTGTACCGTTTAAAAAGCCTCAATTTATTTAGCGATAAATAGGAAACAATCTAACTATCTGCAACAGAAAGGTGAAGATTTTTCACAGAGAATTTAGTTTGACGTGGGTACAAAAGGAGGCGTGCAGTTTCTAGTAGCAGGAGGTTCTAAAGGGTTTAAAATGGTCGCCTAAAAATGCCACAACATAGCTGGTACCTTGCCTCTGTTGATTCAAAAAACATTATAACGAAATAAATCATTTTTATACAAAACGGGGTTCAGAGGTAAGTCATACATCAACGAACTTTGGATGCGGTCCATATACAAAGGAAGTCCCATGTCAGCTACCTTTTTGAAGAACTGCGGGGTAATTGTGTAACACACTAACAGTAGGAATGGCTTTCATCTTGACAGTTCAACAACATTCGAGCAGACAAATATTTCGAACATATGAAGCAATATATACTCGTATATATATATATTTCGTTTATTACGGATCGCATGTAAAAGTACACACAATCCATATAAAAATCATTTAAAAAAAAAAACTCCAAACTCAAAGCATTTATTTCAATTAAACCATTAACAGGCACTTTTGAATTGTCGAAGAGTCGGTCAGTTAGTCAGAAAGTTGAAGCTAGTTGCCCATTCCAAAACGTAGATCTCTATGGAGAAGAACGGGCAAGAAACTCCAAGGAAACTCTTTTTAAATCAAGATATTACAAAATCGTGGGTACATTAATTCTTGTTGCTTCTTTAAGTGAGAACAATGTAAAAAAATATAAAAAAAATGTATATTAAAAAATAAATCAAAATATAAGAATAATAAAAATAAGCCGTGGCAGTTAAGAGATGACCAGTCTCAACTGACAGCACTCGTTCACGAACATGACGCGTGGATCAGCACCATCCAGCTCAACCATTTTGTAGGGAACCGAATGATCAAACACACGCGCCACCAACAGTGAGACATTTAAGTGAGCATGACATAGTCTCAACTGCCATGCTTTCAAGTCAACATACATAATAATGATACAATAAACGAATCCATGGTACTCACATTTACAAAATTGAAGAAATGCGTCTAAATTACATTAGAAACTAACCTAAAAACAACTAATTACTACGTGGCTCAACACATATTGGGCACGTGGCTCTGCACCCAGTGCCGAATAGTGTAAATGGATTAGCAGTATCCTTCAAAATGATTCAGATTGAGATTGATAGTGTGCTAAGAAATTAGGGGGCGAGCCTACATTTTGTATCCCCTTTTTAGGCTTTCTTATTTAAAAAATGGATAAAACGGTTGGATGGAACTGAAATGGAATTTAAATGTATGCTAATAAGACGACAGATTCCGCTCGTTCTTGTTTTAATGGCACTCTTTTCCTACCGTTTGATGGAGGACTGAGGGTGGCAGTTAATCCTGATGCCAGTTATTACTCGCAGGTCATAACAATGAGTTATATCGAGTGCATCCGAGCGTGAAGTGTTTGTTCGCAAAGTGGATACGTTTAATTTTTACTTTGTGTACTTACGTTCTTTTCCTACCGTGTGGTTGAGGACTGAGAGTGGCAATTAATCCTGATGCCAGTTTTTACTCTCAGGTCATAACATAACAATGAGGTAAATCGAGTGAATCCGAGCGTGAATCGTTTGTTCGCAACGCGGATACGTTTAATTTTTACTTTGTGTACTCGTTTATATTTGCAAATAAATAAAATATATTTGGCATTGAATTTACAGATGTTGAAAGGCATTTGAAGTGTTTGTGTTTGTGTGTTTGAATAATAGTGGGTAAAGGATTTAATTTGCGTTGCTAATTATTATTATATTTTTACAACCGTGAATAACTTACTTACATGAGAACTATTTCCCATTATGCTTACGCCAAAAATAATAGATCACATCGGCAGATATATTACTTAAAAATACACCAATACCCATAGACATCGTTCGGATGTCATATTAAAAAAATGCCTTTCTATTCAGAAAATGTGATCACAAAATAGCTGAATACACATTTATAAGGAGATCCGACTATTCAATCAAGTCGAGACGTTCTCTGCCTGAAACTGCCTACAAAGCGATTATGTCAAACCATCCCCTTAACTTTTCCCGCCACTCGTTAATGATGACACTTCATTAAATGATGCTGGCAGAATACTCGACATCGGATCAGATGCCAAAAAGAAACAAAAAAGATGACAGTTGTGTCTTAAAAAATAAGGCATTAGCTTTCAGGAGATGATGATGATTATAAGAAGCGTTCACACCACACATAGGTTTTAAATGAGGAAACTCTGTAAAAACATTAAAAGGACTTTTTGCCATTGCCACTCGAAAAAAGGCATTTGATTCATCGATATAACAGTGAATAAAACTCTCTTTTAGTCACTGAGTGAATAAAAATATTTTGAATTTGGAACAAGCACAAATTTAGCGAATTTATTATACAAAAAATGAATTAAACCTACTGGCTGGCTAAATGAGGCTATTCCATAGAGCTATACATTTTTTTTAAAATATCTCGCTAGTTTTGTTGAGGTACTTTTCTACCTGTTAACGTGGTTTTTTATTGTCATTGGAAAATCTAGTAACATAATTTTTTTATGTTTATATTTAATCCTTTGTTCTCTTATTATTTATTAGCGGTTATATAATAATATGTGATAACTATAAATACTATACTCGTACTACTATTTATTTTCTCGCAGTAAAAAGGTAAAAAGTAGAGCTACTTTTTACCAACTCGTGAAAAAAAGATCATCTCGGTCCTTGTATCCGTCGCTCCGCTCAAGATTCTAATCTAGAATTCTTCGCTGCTCTCGGGATCCAACTTATTCCATTAGTCCTGTCCACTTGTTGTATAATCTACTAATACCGATCTTCGACCTCGAACGCGGAAAATTCAGTCTTAATGATAGGCAGGTATTAATAGAATTTTCCCATAATAACAATGCAACTAGAAAATGATAACCTATATTATACGAAATTTTACCAGTTTATGATCGAAAGATAGCCGAGAGGACTGAAAAAAGGGCTGTCCCTTTTCTCAAGTTGCTGAAGAATCTTTTATATCGTCATTAGTTCAAAGATTTTTTACTAAATTCTGTATTCTATTACGAAATAGTAAGTAAAACGTTTCCGTTTGTTTAGAAAAACAAATAAGGAGCCATCATATACGCGAAGCTGACGATCAAACACGTTTCGCAAACAAATCGATTGTTTTCACCATCGTCTTTTTACGTTCCATGACCTGGAACTTTTTGCTGCACAATTCCTTCAAAAATGCGAAGCCATGGAACACATTCCAATAAAGTTTGAATTTTCATTTCGAACTCGGTAATATAAAAAGGGGGATAATGTCATGCCATCTGCTGCCGGTTGGAAAACGCGTCTGATTCTGTACGACTTTTGCATTTTGCTATTTGGATTGCCTTAAATTCGGAACTTCTCTCGAATTTTATTCACCCGTGATCGAGCGTGACTTTGTGCCATATGTATGAGTCCCCATAACTAATTGAACGAGTTCGAATTTCAAAAGACTTTGTCAGAAACTGTTCAAATGTCCGAATTCAGGTTTGACACACAAAACACAAAAGAATCGAATATGCCGTGAACTATGACTCCTCCATTCACACTGTGTTTGATCCCGTCATAGTCTTCACTTGTAGATCACTGCAGTAGTAGGAAATTAAATGTCAGATCTTTAATAAAAGCTCTCGGCATGAAGAAGGGAGTGACATCTCATAAACGTGACCTCATTTATATGAAGTCGTTTTAATACGTTTTAATCGTCAAACGTGACACTTTGTTATTAAAAAGTAAAGGTTAACTTTTCTAAACTATAAGGGAGTGACAAATTGACAACACTTATTGACGCAGAAACGGCTTGAGCCAGTCAGAAAGAGTTTTATGTCCATGCAATAAAGCGAATAGAACGACGCGGTGTCGAGACTCGTCGATAAGTGTTGTCACTCCCTAAAAAATAAGGGTCCAAAGAAAACTGATCCTTTGGAGCTCAAGTTAAGATGAGACAAAACCCAAATGTAACGCGAACAAAATATAATTAAACGAATTCAAACAAGACAGCGGCGATATACTCTATTCCATTTTTAAAAAGCACTTCTTAATGCACACATCAAAATGTATAACATTATTCAAAACTTAGTACAAAAACTGGTCTCCAACTGTATAGTATCTTTTCCGCCCTTTCGATGCCCGTTTATGGTCGTCGAGTCTTTTTATATGGATACTTGACCCACTTACGCAAGTAGACGAAGAGTATCCTACGTTTTATGGACGAACGAAACATGTTACTGAGATTCGCGACGTCATCTTTGAAATGGTGTTCTTAAATAAAATGCTCAAGGAAGATTGGAACCACTTTTCACATGAAATGTTTCTTCTGTCTTTTATGTGGATTTGATGGAACGAAGCTCTATACAGCAGCTTACAGTAGGAGTAAAATTGTAGAAATCGTCACGTAACGAAAAACTCCCTCCATGCGACTTTTTAATTTATCTATACTATAATAAAAAGAGACAGAGTTAAATAGAATTAGTTTTCATGGTTTTCGAGGGTACTGAAGTCGATAGTGAGGTCAAAATTAAAATCCAAGATGGCGGCTGCATTTTATTTTATTTGTCATCATAGGTGTCGTTTTCATAGTTTTCGAGGGTGCTGACGCCAATAGTGAGGTCAAAATGAAATTCCAAGACGGCGGCTGAGAAAATTTTCAATTTTTTTCGTCATCCCAACTAAATCTCCATATCGAATTATATTCGGAGTTGAATAAAACCGTAAGGAATTTCATTCCTGACGGGGGTCCCCCGACCCCACACGTGTTATTTCTCTAACGTTCATTTATTTAGTAAATAGTGACAGTCTTTTCAATTTTTGAAGATCGTGTTAACTAATATGGTTGGTTGTTGGTGTTATTGTTGAGGGCTCGTGGCTAAATGACAACAGCCGCAAGGGTCGATCGAAAGTTAAGCTACGCATGCCGCGGTTGGTTTGTGGATGGTCGAATATTCATTAAATATCGAGACCCTTCCGTGCCTCGGAAGCCGTTGGTCCCGGCTGTCATTTTTATATCTTTGACAGTCGTTACGGGTAATCAGCGGGTAGTAACCAGTCTTACCACGGGGTATCGTGTAACCCAGTATCTGGGTAGTGGAAGTCAGGCAGGCAGTCGCTCCATGTAAAATACTGGTATTCACCTGCATCCGATTAGATTTGAAGCAACATTTTTAGGAAAGGGCTAGGCAGATTAATTGTTGTTACTTTGGTCTGCCAATCGTAGCAGATAACACGATATTAGGCAGCTATATAGTGTACTACTGCTGTGTCCTGATACAATCGTAGCAGCTAACACGATATTGGTCAGCTAGATAGTGTACTACTGCTGTGTCCTGATACAATCGTAGCAGCTAACACGATATTGGTCAGCTATATAGTGTACTACTGCTGTGTCCTGATACAATCGTAGCAGCTAACACGATATTGGTCAGCTATATAGTCTACTACTGCTGTGTCCTGATACAATCGTAGCAGCTAACACGATATTGGTCAGCTAGATAGTGTACTACTGCTGTGTCCTGATACAATCGTAGCAGCTAACACGATATTGGTCAGCTATATAGTGCACTACTGCTGTGTCCTGATACAATCGTAGCAGCTAACACGATATTGGTCAGCTATATAGTGTACTACTGCTGTGTCCTGATACAATCGTAGCAGCTAACACGATATTGGTCAGCTATATAGTGTACTACTGCTGTGTCCTGATACAATCGTAGCAGCTAACACGATATGGGTCAAATATTTAGCGTACTACTGCTGTGTATACAACACTTAATCAGGCTTTCAGTATACCTCATAAAGCTATATAAATAATATAACAGAAAACATATTATGGCTTTCTCGTTATTATTAGAAACTGATACAGGTGGCCTATTTAATAGTGTTGTGTGGTCGTGACATAAATAAAGGGCGTTATTTATCGGTCACTAGCGACGTGGCCTGCCAGTGACTTAACACGCTTAAGTAAAATAAATACCTACCACTAACCGTACCGTGAAAAACAACCTTAGGGAATTGAGATTTTCGATAGAATATGGTAGATTCTTTTGCGATGTCCGAAAAAACTGATTTAAGGCTCCAGCAGATAGGCGCGACGATAAGCCGGCCGCAGGAGGAGACGCCCTGGGCGTCGGGAGTCGATAGCCGATTCCCCGGCCACCGTAGGTGCGGGCTTGCGGATGGCGAGCAATGGGTAGCTCGTCGTCCGGTAAGGACCAGGCCCGGGTCGACGACGCGTTGTGTTCCACGCGCGCCTCAAAGAGATGTCAGCACTAATTGACGGGGTCCGATAGGGCCGATGCCTGCCAGGGTCGTGGATTGTTCGAAAGAGTTACCGTGGCCCTGGCGCCTGAAGTGAACAGGCAACTGAAGGAACACGGTTGGGAGTCAGTAAAAGTTTTAGACGCTCTCCCGCTCTGCCCAGAGCGGGCGAAGTTATTTGATGATGTCCCACCCAAAAAAAAAAGCCTTTAGTAGCTAGCCCATACATTTTTGTACCTACATATTTTTTTAATATTGCGGCGGCAGCAGTCGAATCAACTAAATGTTCAAATGGGGCAATAATAAATTCAAATTAAGGTGCCATTTATTCACACGAAACGATTTTTAACTAAAAGAACAGGTCAGGTAGGTACTAACAACTCTTTTACAAAAATAATGATTCCAGCCTTAAATGTGAAAAGCTTATCAACCTCAGAGATCTTTTTCAAGCCGCTGAAGCGAGTAAAAAAATTGGAAAAATAATGTTTTTCCGATACAAACAATCGCCTACATTTTGTTCGAAACATTTTTTAATAAAAATGTCGCCATATGACACAGCTTTTTTTATTTAAAAAATCAGTAGACTTTTTGAAATTACGTGTCCTATCTTCAGGAAATGTGGATGGAAAAATTATAGGTTTCTTATTAAAAGGATTCAGAACTAATGACTATAAGATTTAAACCAAATTGGTCAAGACCAATTCCAATTTATTTTATTGCTTAATCTGTCTTTTAATTAAACTAGGTATTGATGAAATAGATTCAGTTCGAATTTCTAATGCTTCGGAATTGTAATTATACCCTTACCTAAACAAACCTGTAGGTTTGTCAAAAATAAACTTTCTAGGCATAAATGTACAAACTGTCTTTCAAAGAAAAGTCAATCTCACTTTCATTCGTTCGCCTTTCAAATCAATTTCCCGCTTTTAAAGTTAACTGAGATTAATGTTCAAAGCTTCTCCAAGTAGAAAGTATTACCTCTCCTTGTGTACTCGTAAGCTTTTCAAAGTTGAAAAGTTTTGGAAAATGATGACACCTTCTTTCAGAAACTTCAAAAAGTTAGGGTGTGTTTTCAGGCCGATTTGGGAACAAGTAAAAACCACATTATTTAAGGGCTTACATTTTATTCTTCACAATGTATTTTACTAAGTGGGTCTCTCTGCTCTCACATTATGTGAGCCAGCGTATTAGAAACTTTCATAAGCATTTTTTTTTCTGTTAATTTATGTAAAATAAAAGTACTTCGTATTGGCCTACTTTTTTCTATTGACTGGCAATTTTAATTCGTTGCCATGGGAAGTGTGAAAAATGCAATCCATATTGTCTAAATATTTTAAAAACTAGTTCACATTATTGTGCGTTACCTTTATATTAATATCGGAGTAAAGAAAAAGGCCGTGGAAAAAGGTCTTTCGTTTTTTCCTTGAAAGGCGATTGATTATACGTCCACAAAACGACACTGAACAATTAAAAACTGTCTGTCAGTATTCACAATGACATTGATTGAGGTCCACTTTATCCAGAGTAGCTTTAATCATTTATTGGAAAATCGTGGAAATATTTTGGACATGACAGTTCCGAAATCACTGACCATATTAATTTTGACAGCCGGCATTCTGAAAGACCTAAAATAATGAGCTTAGTAAAAACCATAACGGATATTTTTTTACGCAAACGTATAATTTCATTATGCCAAGCTATTTTTAATTTTAATGCGCTGCTTAACTAAGTGATAAATCGTTTTAATCTTAGATAAACTGCGGTTTTAACACAAGAATATCGTATAACGTTCATATAAGAAGGTTCATAAAAGGGAATGCGAGCTGGCTGGAAATGGGATACGATGATAGTCGCTGTAACTAAAATGATACGCAATTTTCCGCGCTACAATGAAAACTGTCTCGCCGACGTTAAAAGACGTTCTAATAGGAGTCTGCACGAATCCAGCACTATAAAAGTTTATATTGGAAAAATGGAGACTGTTCAGCGATTGAAGTTTGTTGTTTCTTGGTTCAATAGCACCATTAACGTGAATCCTCAGCTGTAGACAGACAGAAAGAATTCAAATTTTCATTGGTTTTTTGCAAATTGTAGCTCTGATTTACGTCGTATTATGATCAAAATGCGATTCGCGACTGTAAGAATGATATATTTACTGAATAAAATCATCATTCCTTTTTTTTAAGATTGTCATTTTGATTTTGGCGGGCTCACAGCTGAGGATTTACCTTAAGTAAATATTTTGAATATAATTTTAACCTACAATTTAATCGGTAGAAGAACACTGAACGACAGACAACAGATTTTTTATTGTTATTACGTGTGGGGGCCTTTAGTGTTCCGAAAAGTGTTAAATTAGCTCTTGATTGTATTTCTAATTGTTAAAAGTACTAGCTGAATATTAACTATAATATGTACTTAAATTATGTATTTTACTATCTCTCTAAGGGTATAGTATTCAATAGTCAGATATCTAAGTTTTATCTGAGGAATAAGTACCTATTACGGTTCGACAGCTTTTCTATAGAAAATTATGTCAATAGCTGTATTTAAGGCTCCGTCAAACAGGCGCGACACGCGACGCGAATCGCACGCGATACAAAGGCACCGCTCGTCGCGTGTCGCGCCTGTTTGTAGGAGCCTTAATTCTTCAGATAAAAGCTATCTAGCGAGTGAAAAATCAGCCCTTAATTAATCGGTAAAAGAACACTAAACAAGACACAATAGGAGTTTATTGTTATTACATCTGGGGGCGTTTAGTGTCTATCAAAGTGTTAATTAATCAAACTAACGTCTTCATTTTAATTCACATTTATTCGGATCTTTAGATCGACAGCAATCTGTTAGTTGCGGGTGCGGCGAAGCACTTCTAGTGTGCTTTTTTATTTCAGACGCTGAAATTAAAACGAAGCTCGCGTTTTCACAACTTTTTTTAAAACACACGTGTAAATTTAAAATGGTAATTTTCACAAAAAACAGAGGAAGAACGTTGGCTATTCTATATTCACTTGTTTTTAAAATTCTGACTACTTTCCAAGGGATAATTAATTGAGTCTCCGGTCCCAGTAGTATACTTATGTAATATATACTCTATTTATATATACTATACTCTAATAGTACAATAGACTCCATTGTGACCTAGAATATCTAGATTATAATAATAGTCGGCTAGGAACCGGGGCATAGAGATTGCGGCTAGTTGATTTTAATTAGATCCTTCTAGGAGGGCCATTATTCAAGACAAGATTATTCAGTCGCGTATCAACAGCTTGTCTATGGAAACTTCTGCCATATTCATAAAGGAGTTTACATAATGAAGGTTTCAGCAGTATTTCTGGCTTGTAAATATATATTTCCAACAACTTTGGTAAATAGTCAAATAAATTATGAAAATCCTTTTCGTAATTTTCGTAAAAGTCGTACATTGTTATACTAAACCTACGTCGAGGTATTGAAAGTCCAGGCTAGATTCATCTCTTTGTGGGGTAACTACACTTCTAAGCTGAAAGACTTGTTATCACGTGTTTCCTTTTATTTTTATTATTATTTATTAATGGAATACATTTAATTAACAGTATTTTCTCAAGCCCTTTCAGATAATTAAGCGATTCTCGATCCAAAATTAATATGTATGCAGTATTATGCAAGACCTAAAACAATTCATTTAAAAAAGACTGGCTGATTGTTATAAAAAACTTTGACAGAAAAGCCGTAAAAGGAAAATGTAAACTTTTCTTTTTCTGTTTTATGGCACGGCAATAACTTTTTCAAGCATTTTGGCCAGTGACAAATAATTGTAGTTCCGAAAAAGTTTTTAATTGGTGACAAACTATTTGAAACTATCGCGCAATGGAATTACTTAAAATATTTTATTTGAGTTGAATTGTTGACATATTTCTTTCTACATAGCAGTGTTACCTCAACCAATCTTGTTTAATAATTTCGCTGTACCCATACCTAATATTGATGAGATTTTCTCGACGAGCAAATTTTCTTAAAAACATTTTTGCAATCGGGAATAGTGCTTTCGAATGAGTCGAGTTCGAGGAGTCTTGGAACTTCTAAACTTATGTTATAAAGAAGTAAAGTGTTTGTTATGTTTGTAAAATGTAATCTCTGAAAGTAGGTACTGATCCGATTTTGAAAATTCGTTGACTAACAGGATGGTACACTATCGGTGAGTGCCAGAGGATACTTACTTGCTGTGTTAAGGGGACTACATGACCTAAACGCAAATTTATAATGCCTAAAAATATATGATCCACTGCAGTAACCAAAATCAGAAAAATATATGATATTCTGCAGGATATACACTAAGTTAGATAGTGTGTTGAAAACATAATACAATTAACTTGATATGATAGAAAAAAATCACGAAGATACCGCTAAAAATATTTTTTTAACGATTAAAAACCATACTAATATACATGCAAACATTCAGATTTTTTGTCAGATTATTCTACAAGCAACATACTAACGTAATAGTGTTTTAATTTTTTAGTCCAATTTATAGATTTTCTGTAAATCCATAATTGCTTCATATTTGCAATAAATTACCAGCGTTGTGTCATCGCGCGTCTCTTTCTTTTCTATGGAATCCGACAGTGACCGCGCTTTAACTCTTGTAAGCCCCTTAAAACATGAAACTTTACGCGAACTACATCGCAGGCAGAAGCTATTAATAAAATCATGTAATGCAGTATCATTCCTATAAATTATTGCAATCTTAATCCATAGTAATTCGTAACTTATAATTATTCCTTATCCCTGTAGAGACGTGGAACTGGAATAGATAAGCAGTTACCTTCTGAATATTGCAGTCACGCTGTATTTCGTCCATCGAACTACGTATTTGGTATTAATGTAATTCGCGCCTACGTGTACGAAGTGGGCCATATGTTCTTCCAACGGGCTTCATTCAACGATATTATCCAATATTGGTATGTGGTATCATCCATCAATATTAATATCCGTTGGCAGAAAATCAATTAAATCATTATATTCTCGCAACGCGCGACGGTTTTATTGGCAATGATAAAAATTTCGCGCCCATGCCTACTGCTTTTGTCGTTCAAAAAGCCTACTTAGAATAAATTAGTTTTCGAGTTTTCTGGATACTTACATGTAGGTTGAAAACCGCAAGTTCTTTGCCCGCACTTCGAAATAACCCTGCTGAAACTTTTAATTAATTTGTCAACATATTGAGCCTGATATCTCTGAATATTAAAACGTAAAAACTTCCTGTAGCTAAATACGTATGAAGATATTCGATTGTACCTAGTTTCTTTCATTCAATATTTTTCCGAAAGTTAGGTATTTTTTTAGTTTTGCTCAATCTTGTGGAAAAATATATTAAATAATTAATTAATATTGTATAGTATCAATGATTTTAAAGCAGCTTGCAGCAGCAGCTTGTAAAATCCTATTAATAATACAGGTAGGCACCTACTGTGGCTGACCGAAACGCCATAGTTTAATTTATAGCGCTAACAAGAAAATGGCAGCCACATCCTGTCTTAAGAACATTTTTCATAAATTCGCTCAGTAAGACTACACCCTACTACTACTACTACCCTTGTCAATATGAAAATAAAATACATGTCCCACCAATAAATTTTCCCGAGAATAAACAGCTGTAAATTCGTTGTCAGCATTAGTTCGGAAGGAAGGATTCCACTAATATTAACGATAGGATTGTATCCAAGTCTCTGGAGGATTGGAGGTTCGAAATCTCCGAGTGTCAGTCCCGCCGCGGCCGTCGCGAGCGGCGGGTCACTCTGCCTTTGCGATCCTCCGCCTTCGGACAACGCGAAGGCGTTCGTGTATTAAGACCTTAAACTACACGATCATATTTCACCAATTGGGACCGTTATTAGATTAGTGCGAGGACTTCTTTCGCGCGTTTTTGAATGAAATGCAATGTAAAGAAATTAGGTTAAAGAGGTAAACGGGAACACAATGCGAAGAGCTTTGTTGATGTTGATACTATGTTTATAGCTGTTTTCAAAGCGTTGTGTAGGTCACTTTACAACCCCGCTTGTGAAAGATTATGTCCGGACTTTAATAGGGACTGTGATTTCTAGAGTTTGTTTCGGCCTTCTCCTCAGAGTAGTCGGATAGGAAACGCCGGACCTCATCCATTTTATTTAAATATCATTGACGTGCTTTACAAACTTACAAACAGAAATAAAATCATCAATCATAGACCATTTAAAATAGTATTTTTTTAAATAAGCTGCTACTTTGTTGCTAAGTCCTTACCTACAAAAGATAGAGGAAGATGAGCTACGTAGCAGATTAGATGATTGAGATAAGCAACGCTACTTTTGACCAATTACTGCACTGTAAAAGTTAGTGAATAAGTCAAAGTCAAACCATTTATTTCAAATAGGCACATACAAGCCAGTTTTGAACGTTCTATTAATTATGTCGATTTTTGTAATTAAACAGTAATTAAAACCAATAAATATAGCTCAATCATATCAAGCTTATAGAATTGTCAGCAACATTATAATTAATGGAAAAGCGTGTCATTGAAACGCGTCGGTAATATTAGAGGTATACACAGTAGCAGGGACATCAACGCACAACCTGTAACATAATTCTGGAAATTGATTTTGGAGACTGAAATTTTTGATCCGATATAAAAAAAAATGCTGTTCCATACATTTTGAACGCGTAGGTAATGCACTTTTGTAGGAAACAGTTTTTTTTTTTTTTAAATAACTGACGAAAAGTGTGACGAAAAATGGCAACTTATAGAGATGCATTGATAATTTTTGTGATTATAATTCTATAAATACATATTTGTTACAGCCGCGAATCACATTTAGATCAACATACAACCTGACACTGAAAATGTACCCTAATTTTCAATCGAAAATTCTCGCGTCAAAATATCTGCTTTTTAAAAAAAGTCGGCAGGCTTTTTGTTCTATGAAATCTCTACTTTATGATGGTGTAAAAAAAAATACATTACTATGGTAACGAACGAACCCAGACAGGCGCTTTATGTGTAAATAATTTCATCACCACTGCTCTCAAACCGGTGAAGGAAAACATCGTGACGAAACCGTCATATCCTAGAACCAAAAAATTCGAAGACATGTGACTTCTACCAACCCGCACGACCCCGCGTGGTAGATTACAGCCCACTCCCTCTCGAAAAGAGGAGTCCTGTGTCCAACATTATAGGCTCATAAGATGATAATGATTCGTCGGTTCCTTACTAAACCTCCAAATATATCCGACGAGCCTCTTTACTTATCACATTTGGTGACCGTACGTATTTCAATTTTCTAACTAAAATATTACAAGGGACTTTATTTATTATTATTTATTAAAACTTTATCGCTTGTTCCCAACGAGTCACACCTCAACGGGTAACAGTGTGACTCGTTGGGAATGTTTTGGATAATAATTTCCAACGAGTCACAGTTACTGTTACACTGTTACTCGTTGGGATGATCCCACCTTGATTTAGGGTATCATTTAAGCTATCACCAATTTAATTAGTTTTGTGTTTCTTAAATAATAGGGTTTGTCCTCAAAATAGTAGATCTGTCACCAAAATGTAGTCACCAAACAATGCAAAATCAGTTCCACAATAAATCACCTAAAATCCTGAGATATAAGGTCTAGTACCAAATAAATGTTTTTGTATGTATTATAATAGGTGTGTCCTAATAAGTATTTCAACAATAATGAGGCGTAGCCGACGGAGTCCCGCTTCGCGGGACTCCTACTTCTGGGCGGTTTAAAAAAAAATAACCACGAAGGGGACGGCGGGGTCTTTCAGACCCCGCCGTCCCCTTCTAACCTAACCTGTCCGAGTCGGGGTGCCCCAAGTTGTACCAAATACCTGGGAACAATTTTTGTTTATCTGAGAACGAAAATATTTCGTGGCGATAGATGATATAGTAACAGTGTAACAGTAACTGTGACTCGTTGGGAATTATTATCCAAAACATTCCCAACGAGTCACACTGTTACCCGTTGAGGTGTGACTCGTTGGGAACAAGCTAACTTTATGCACAAGTAAAAAAATACTGTACAAAGGCGGACTTAATGCCTGAGGCATTTTCTACCAGTCAACCTTAGGGTGATGCAGAGACTAAACATGGCAGGTGCAATATGCAGGATAGATAGCTTGGCAATAACTATAAAATACAAGAATAAATATTAATACATAAATACTAATACATACATACATATAAACAAAATAAACTTTGTCATGAGAAATAGCGATCGGTAGAGGAGAAAACAAATCCAGCGACTTTCAGTTTGGGATGTAGGTAAGTAGGTACTACTTAATTAATTTCCGAAAGTGTAGGTATAATAAATCACTGTAAGCCCTAGAAGCCTTTTCTCGCCCAACATTAAAAGTAGCCCTTTTTCAGGTCGTTTGTGAAAATTGCTGTTGTAACGCCTAAAATGAATACGTAAACTGTCCAGGCTCTAGGTATATTAATAACTTTAGGAAAGGTTCTCGGGAATGTTCTCTTTGTCGGTATATTTATATTAAGAAACATAATCATGGAACCGTTTTCTGCAAAAAGACTAATTAAATCCCCATTATTTCATAATATTATAAAAACGCACTGTTGATTTTTCAACACAACGCAAACAAAATCGAAGAATGCAATAATATATGCGTTCATTTAGGTGTTTCCTGGTTTTAATGAAAACAGGCATTACTTATCTACCAGTAGTGTATCTATTTAATAGATGTGTAAACACTGTCTCATTCACACAAGAGTTGTCGCTGCTGTCACTAATGTCATCTGTCAGTCACGAGGAATGGCGGGAAACGGACAAAGTGAAGCAAGTCTGCACGATAGAGCTTGGTGTGGTAGTGAGCCAGCGAAGTGATGTATTCAACTTAAGGCGCTACCCCAAGCAAAACCTTGCGATAGTGCGTTATTAAGCGGCTATTAACTCATTAATTAAGAGTAATAAACTACATATAAAAGCATATTATTAATTTTCGTTATCCTATCATGACATTGCTCGTTCTTATTTGTTTTTATGTGTTGTAAATACATTTAAAATCTCCTTATAAAAAAGTGACTAAAATTACTGATTGCATGCATCTTTTCTTAAAGGTGACGTTCTAATAATTTAAGGATTACACTAATGAATAGATAGTTTAAAAATCTAAATAATTGTCGTTTTATTTTATTTCAAAAGCTCACTTGTCTCTTTTTATCAAAATAATTCCACAATTTTTGAGAATTCTATAATAAATGGGCGTACGCAGGGAGCTGGACAGAGTGAGACTCAGCGACGGAAAAGAGAAGGACCGAACGCTCAGGGTCGTTTGGTCAGGAAAGCGCCTTAAATACGAAATCAACAGCTTTCTACACTACCTATATGCTTCTCTTCTTGGTAAGGTCCAAGTCTGTAATTCTAATTTTACTATGAATTCAGAGTATAAACCAGACACAGTTGTTATACTTCGTCGTAATAAATGTAAATTAACTGATTCATGCCATTTGAAGAGATCGTAGGCGGCTAATGTTTCGCTTCTTTAGGAATGAAACATTTAGCTTACGTTATGCCATCAGCGTCATGTCTGCAATAATACTTACCGTATTAGTTTAAAGTTAAAATTTATTTAGGCGCTCTCTGCGCTCTTTCTGAACAGTGAACGAAATTGAACCGTCAAGCTCGGCTCCAGTCCTCATCAGCTGTCTTCATTTCTATCGTGTGGTCACAAGCACATACCCTCTTTTTTTTCATAAATATTTCATAGGCTTGCGTTTGACTTCCGTCTCACCCGATCAAATTAAAACAAAAACGTACAATAGATGTTACAATGTTGGTTCCAGCATACCCTGCCATAGAATGGCGTACAATTATTTCTCTACAAACACAAAGCCCATATTACTAACCTATTAATAATTCTGAATAATAATGAATTAGAGAATAAAATATGAATAATAATAATGAATTAATACCGATTGAGATTGTATTGTAGTAATAATAATAATTAATAATAATGAAGTATGTAGTTTTTGCATGTGATGGATTAAAGGCTATTTTTATAAATTTATTATATTATTATCGATTTATCCTCTAGGTATTCTTGAACACTGTAATATATTTTTTTCTAGTAAAAGTCTGAACCTGAGTCTGTCTTTTGAACTTTTGATGGTAACCGATCACGATGGAGCAAGCTTACCCAGAAGTAACCTTAACAGTCGAGCCTGAAAAACAGCTCAATAAGGCCATTTAAGAGAATGCAATATAGTTCAATCTAAATATATAAAAGGCAAAAGTGATTGACTGATGTATCAACGCACAGGCCAAACCTTTAAGGCTAGAAACTTAAAATTTCGCACACGTATTCCTCTTATTACGTAGGCATCCACTAAGGAAGGATTTTTCAAAATTCAACCCCCAAGGGGGTGAAATAGGGAATAAAAGTTTGTATGAAACTTTTTATTCCTTCGACGTATTTGCATGAAATTGTTATGAATTGAATTGATATGAAATGAGTTATGTATATCAGCGTTTTCTAAAATTCAACCCCTAAGAAGATAAAATAGGGGATGAAAGTTCTAAATAAACACAGGCCAAACCCTAGGGCTAGAAACTTAAAATTTGCACACGTATTCCTCTTATGACGTAGGTATCCACTAAGGAAGGATTTTAAATTTGAATTTGAATACATATTAAAGAATAAACCGTACATAAAACAAAATACCAATTTTTAACACTTGTCTGTCTGTTAGTTCCGGGTAATCTCTGAAACGGCTGGACCGATTTTGACGGGACTTTCGCTGGCAAATAGCTGATGTTATACGGAGTGACATAGGCTACTTTTTGTCTCGGTAGTACGTTCCCGTTGGATAATATCTGACATCCACGCGGGCGAAGCCGCGGGCAGCAGCTAGTGAATTATATCGGGGAACCCACAATCTTCTGAATATTCATAGAGGTTTAGACATTACCATCCTAACATAAGTGCGTCTGTCGGTACATATAGGAACTATTCTCTGCAATAATTATTACGTCGAACGACGACCTAATACTCTAGAGAGCCTTGATAAATGCCTAAAGAGGCTTTCGCTAGGCGGCTGGGTCAAGGGTCTAATTAAGAGGGCTTTATTTTTGGCCTCCAACACGATAAGTATGTATTGTGAGAAAGTACACCTACTGCGCTCTGTATAGAACACACACAAGCTAAGGGCTTTTGTCTTTATCCCTGCCCCCTTGATCATCTCTATCTTTGTGATATAATAAATAAAATGAAGCGACAAAAATTTGGGCTTTGGTTAACTTTATTTTATTTATTTTCCAACTTACATCTGTCATTACAGGGTAACCTATTGTGATAGTGTACTTATCTAAACTCATATCTTAACTTATTAATAGAATTAAATCTTGTAACTTATTACAAACAATGCATTATTTCTGAACTCAGAGAACAACAGAATAGGTCCGTGTCCCTAGCTATGAGGTTGAGAGTTCGGAGTGCACACGCCAGTGGCCCCTCACTTAAAACTAACTTATTATTTTAATAATAGCCCGAAAAGCACTGATATAAAATGAAATCACTAGATATTAAATTGTTAACGTAATTTAAAAATATTTAAAAGTACATGAAATATTTAACAATCTTTCAATTTGGCCCTATTTAAAACATAACTGACAATGCGACATAATTGTCAAAAAAATTCAAAATTTACACATTTTCACGAAAAGTGCTATTTAGTAAAGCTGTAAATGTACGAAAGAAACTTGTAAACTGGGCGGATTGTCGCCAGTCGCCAGTCGCCTGTCAGTTTTAGTAAATAGGTCATTTAGCGCACTATTTAATTTAAGACGGATGCGTCAAAGTGCGATTTTTAAGCGCGGCATAAGTCCAGTGTGTCGTTGACGCGAGTAGGTAGGTTACACTTGTCATTACGCATGCTAGGCACGTGTCAAGGTCGGAACGAATACATTTAGTAACACTACCTAATACTAGTATTTCCGCATTTAACGGTAGATTTGCAAAAACATGGTGCAAATCTTGAAAGGAAGAAAATTGAAAAGGCTTAAACGTTTTTCCGAGATTTCTTTGTTTGATAAAAGATGTCTGAGAACAGATATCTGGCGAGGATTACATCTTAATTAATTATCTTAAGTAAGTAACTGAATGCGCTGCTCCGTTTATTTTTCGTTCGTTTTTCGGTCAATATATTTCCTTATTTATTTATTTTCTTAAGCGACAAACTTGAATTAAAAACTCATTTGTATGCAATTAAGGTCCATTACCGTTCAGAAGTTTGGTCGACCAGCGATCAGCACGCTTCATTGGTTACCTACCTATTGTTTAGATTACATTTGCGAAATTAATCCTTCCTTCCTTATGCACACATTGTTTTCGCATTAAGATCCACTTGCTCAGCCAATCACTAAACACGTTTAGCGCTAAACGTGTTTAAAACATAATTCTGTTTTTGTCAAATGTTTGAAGATGACTGAGACAGAATGATTTTTTTTAACCCTTTTAGCGCTAAACGTGTTTACTGATTGGTGGTGCAAGTGGGCCTAAAGTAATAAGGGCCGGCCACCTCAGAAAAATAACGATGCGAAGCCGATAAACTAATTCCGCTGTGAAACATTACTACATTATGTCGCGTTTCGAGTAGCGGAATATCATCGAACAACAGTTGAATTGTAGAAAAGAGAGCAAAATGTCGTCGCTTTCGACCTTAGTAAATACAGCATAGGTCTACTCCGGACCTCTCGGAGTTTGCCACCAAAATCAACAAACATTTTACAATTAAAAATAAGTTTCGCTTTATAAACTTGTTGACTGCTTGTTGTTGTTTCTGCTTCTTGTTGGTTGCTGCCTGTTGATACGTGCGAAACAAACGCGGCACTGCAACAAAATAGCGGGCTGAGCGCGGAAGTGTAACCGGCTTTCGAGCAGATCGGCGAAATCACGCGGGAAAGAGATAGAATCATAATCAAATCTGAACGTTAGACCGGGCGGTTTTGCTTCTGTTTCGCTTGTCGTGCAGTGGACAAGTCGTGGTGGAACTACTGCGGTTTCGCTGCGATACGATGGTTTCGCAGCGGAGGTGTGATACCTGCCTCTAGGGCAACGCACACTTGAATGCTATCAATACTGTGCATAAAAAGTTCGAAAAGCGTAGTTCTAGCTTCTTTCTTTGGTGATTTAATTAAAGTCCTATTTGATTTGATGTACTTTTCATTATGAATTGTATAATTGTGAATTCTCTGATGTCTACAAAGACCTAAACAGTAGATCACAGGATAATTTTTTGCAGTTTTTAGGGTTCCGTAGCCAAATGGCAAAAAACGGAACCATTATGGATTCGTCATGTCTGTCTGTCTGTCTGTCCGTCCGTATATCACAGCCACTTTTTTCCGAAACTATAAGAACTATACTGTTGAAACTTGGTAAGTAGATGTAATCTGTGAACCTCATTAGGATTTTCACACAAAAATAGAAAAAAAAACAATAAAGTTTGGGAGTTCCCCATACTTAGAACGAAATCTCAATTTTTTTTTCATCAAACCCGTACGTGTGGGGTAGCTATAGATAGGTCTTCAAAAATGATATTGAGGTTTCTAATGTCATTTTTTTCTAAACTGAATAGTTTGCGCGAGAGACACTTCCAAAGTGGTAAAATGTAACTTCTAAAATAAGAGAATGATAAAACTAAAAAAAAAATATGATGTACATTACCATGTAAACTTCCACCGAAAATTGGCTTGAACGAGATCTAGTAAGTAGTTTTTTTTAATACGTCTTATATCGTAAACTGCTACGGAACCCTTCATGGGCGAGTCCGACTCGCACTTGGCCGCTTTTTTTTTCAAAGGGAACTAAATCCGAGTCATAAAACATATAAGAAAGAAATTTTGAAATAAAACGTCCACCGTGCTCTCAGAAAATTTACTGCTAACGGAATCTTATAACATAAATCTACGCGAATATTGCGTAAACTCCTTGAGAATTGGACGAATACATTCGCACCTGTGCCCTATTTTCTTGTTAACATTAAAACGCTATTTAGATAGTGATCGATATTTCAATTGAAAACGTTTCTAATGGAAACTAAACGTACATCTTCCTTTGTTTCTATAAAGTACTTATAGAGGTATGAGGAACAGGGTGTAAAGTTTACTCATACCTCCATAGAAAAGGGAAGATCCTCCGACCAGACGGGTGTCGTATCTGGTGGGCAACTGCCCAACGATTGATGTATTATGCTAGTTGCGTGGAAAACTTTGCTTGCGCGATGCAGGATTTTACGCGACATCAGTGTGACGCGTAGCTCGCATGTGGCGATGTAGATGCCGCTACATACTTATAAGTATCTCTAAACTGCCTTGTTGGTCTAGTGGTCGCAAGCGGAACTGCTGAGCATGAAGTCCTGGATTCGATCCCCGAGACGGGCAAAGTGTTATTGGGTTTTTCCATCTGGAATTTCTCAGTAGCAGCCCGAAGTCTGGATATGTGCCCGGTTGTGCTCTCTATTACATGGGACTTAAACATAACTGGCAACATGTGGGTGTACTATAGGTACACCTTCGTACACCTCTGCCTAACCTTATAATTATAAGTATAGTATATAAATCATAAAAGTATCTTATAATATTCCAAGACAAAGAAATAACAAAGCCATTTGCAAAATAAAGATTACATCACACCACGCGGAAGAAGACGTAATAAAAATAGATTGCGACTCAATTGTAGACGAATTCAATTGGGTTTGAAAAATCTATCAATTCAAAGTGTATTTAAGATACTAACAGACATGCATCAGATAACATGACTAGAACACAATTGCTTTTGAGTATTCTGTAGGAAAGTTGTTCTAGAGCACAATGTTGTACCTACCTATATTATGTGGTTTACTAGAAAACAATGTTGGTACACCTACAAGTAGACTCCTAAATAATTCAGAAAAGACAATCTTTAAGGCGCAGATATACGACTTTTAATGATTTCAAATTGAACATCACGTCTAAACGAATAGTCTTATTTGTTTGAAAAAAAATATATAATAAACTAGACTATTTTCTTCGTAATTTGATATGTGAATATTTGTTATTATATTTTTATAACATAGTGTAATTAATTTGTAAAGTAATGTCTAACGCGAACACAAAAACGATAATCACGCAAAAGCTATCGGGCGTATTTTCATGAAATCTGCAACATCTAAAAGACAATTTAATTACCCTAATTTAACGGCTTTTATTTGTATTGTGTTTGATAAATCAAGGTGGGTTGTTTTTGCGAATAAACTTAATGCGCGTTGAAGCAGGGGCTCTTGCGGGCGACGGGCGGCAGTGTATCGCTGACCAATGTCCGGGTAGACGCTCTGTGCAATTTTATTCGCTTAAAAGTATCGCATGCTCCTCCCACTCGCTTAAGGTCGCTGGCACTTATTGTCGCCTTAACCTTTATCACACTTAGGACGAGTTTCCACCAATAAACTGAAGGCGATCAGCACATCCAAACCGCGTTCAAAAGCTGCCACTGTCTACATTCCACAACAGCGATGACAGTGACAGCTCCTAAGCGCGGATTAGTTGTCCTGATCACGTTTAGTTTCATTGGTGAAATTCGTCCTACAAATGACCTACAAATTCCAAAAAACGTAAGAAAATTTGAATTTTCCTGGCAACCTGGCGCTTCCCCTTTAAAATTAAATTAAAACAATGTGTGCCAGTGACAATAAACTACTGACAGTAATAATGTTATTTTTAAAACAAATGTGTCAAGGTATTTGAAAGTAGAACGATGTAATGCTCTATACTTTATGGCCACTTGAAGAAATTAACCTAATGTCAAGACCGCATGCATGTGGAGCATGGAATACTACGCTGCCCCATTTATTTACAAGATATTGCACATAGCTAAAATACATAAAAAAATATCACGCCTGTATTCCTGGTGATGTAGTACACCCAGTTATATTTAACTCGTAAGTAATATGGGGCAAGCCTTCAGCGATTACTCCAGAGGCCCGGCTGCTTAATCTGTTTCAAAAAATTACTGGTACTGATAGCTTGTATCATCCCACTGCTGGGCAAAGACCTAAAAAATAGCTATTAGAAAACCCAAAAACACTGCCCGGCGCTAGGATCGAACACAGGGTCCGAAATTGAACAGTCGCGCATGCGACCAGCAACTAAACCAATGACAGACAACTTAAAAAAAAAAAAAATGATAAGAGTTTGCTCTTGACTCTCGTCTAGGTCAGAGGTGTCAGAGACAAAGTCGATGATGGAGTGAGCTTACCCAGAAGAAGTCCTCTCACTTTGAAGAGATTTGGGTTGTATGCGTTCGGAAACACATACGCAGGTAGATTTGTAGATAGATCTCAATTACTCTTGATAAGTCTTTTTCTTGAGTTCCTTTCCACGAATAACCCGTCAGCCTTCGCAAGGGTGAATAGGCATTTTCTGGGCATGCTCGTTCCATCATATACCTCATCCATCGCTTTCCACCAGACGAGATCAAGGTCAAGAGCTGGTCCATTTAGCAATAAAAAATAAATTAAATATTAAGTTTATTAAAAACAAAAACAACCTACTTCCAAATTAACACTACAAAGTGAAAAATAATTTTTATTTCCGAAGTCGGTGGCAAAAAACGAAAATACAAAACCAAAGACACCGACTTCCGAAATTAAAGTTATTTTCCGAAATTTAAGTTTTTATTTTTCACTTTTTAGTTGTGGTAGGTACCTAGCCCACACAAATTTGAATACATTCACTTGCTAAGTAAATAACATTGACAGGAAGTTATTATAACATCATCAACATACTTACAATAAGTGGAAAAAATACGTTTTATTCAAGCTAATTCAAAAACCACTCATTAGAAGTTGACCAAATGTTTATGTATACCCTTTCAAACGAAAGAAGAATGTTTCAAATCGGTTTATACATGACAGAGTTCCGAGACAAAAACATAAAAAAACTACCAAATCGAGAAAATCCTCCTTTGTTTGAAATCGCTTAAAGAATTGCTGTTTGAATTGTGGGCACTAATCTAACCAACGCTTTATACAAGCAATACAGATTTGGATTAGATTTAGATATATCAAAATGAACCAGACTATTTGAACACGAACAGTCGAACACTTCGCATGGGAGCGGCCGCGTTTTTATATCCACTGAAAACCTCCTGTAACTTCTAAAATACATACTGAAAATTGAATTACTTTCATAGATCACACTGTGAATTCAATATGAAGGATTATTTTCTTCCTGGGGACGAAACTCCACTTAAATTCGTTATAACTCTGCGAGTTTTAATGAAGGAAAGTTAATATCATGTGTGATATCAACACGTTAATGTTATGTATTGTCACGTTCTATGTAATTATAAGGATATGTGTTATGTGCTAGTACAAGAAGAGGGTTATAAAGTTAAGGATGGTTATAATAAAGGTCATTTTCGGATAGCGTATAGAGTAACGTCGCAACCGGTGCGCGTGTATGACCAGATGTATGAACATAAACGAAGCAAAAGGAATATACAGGGATCGTAGCAGGTGGCGTTCTTTAATTTCTGCCGACCCCTATGGGAAGAATGTGTGAGTTTATTTATGTATGAAACATAGAACATAGAACCTTTTTCATTCAAACTAAACATGATTTAAAAAATATTCGTTTTACAGCCGACGCGGAGGTAATTTATTATAAAGTATAAACAATTTTCTATTTAATGTACAAGTCAGTGCTGTAAGGAATCTGCTAAGACTTCCTGCAACAGACATAAAGTAAAGAGCAGTTAATCTAAACTTTTTTAATCTGGCCTGAACGAGATGGCACGACGTTTTCTCTTTCTAACGAGCCAGACGGAATGAAAAACAAAACTTCTATTTCTTTTCTTACAATGCCAACATTATCCAACTTGCCTCCGGAGGGTTAGAAGTGGTTAAAAGGGTTGCTAAAATGCATAATGTATGACTCTTTAACCTTTGTGGATGTGACAGCATTTACATTTGGTAGGTACTTACGACGTTTTCAAATGTCATGTGTGAAGATTACTTATTTGGCACTTGGCTTAATGACATTACATATTCGTAAGCAATAGGATTAATCTTGCGAGATGAATTACCGAAGATTTTTATCATTCTACTTATTTTTTTATTTTTTCAGTGCACATTTGTCTTGCTTTTCAAATTCACCTTAGACATTGGCAGAATGTTACCGTCGGGTTTGCTTGCTATGATTAAGTATAGAATAGTATGGACTGGCTTCAAAAAATTATAATAAAATACCCGATTGTATAAAAAATATGCCCCTATCAAAGTTTAAGAAAGCTCTCACTTCGCTATTAATTGAAAAATGTTATTATACTGTTGCAGATTTTATAAATGATAATTTTTAATATTTTGTTAGTTTGTTTTTTTTTGTTTTATTACTTGTTTTATTTAATTTTTAAGTATTTTAGTTTTTAATATTATTTTACTCAATATTTGTACGCCGTCACGGCAAAACATAGCGCCCAAATATGTTAACCTAACACCTATAAGTAATTACCTATGTTTAACAAATAAATATTCTGATTCTGATTCTGATTCTGAATAGAATAGATGCCTGCGAGGTAATCATAACACACTTACAAAGCCAATGTCACTTTGACAGTTGAAAAACATTCATTGCGTTATTTACGTTGTTCAGCAGATGAATGTTTCAAACTTAAGAAGTAATGGATTGGAATTTCGTTTAAACACCTTTGGATTGTGGTTGAAAGTATGTAGGTATGTTATGCAATAAATTGGAGTGCTGGGTATTAGTGGCGAAGGTACCATACAACTTGATTCCTACCGGCTTCCCTTTGAAAAATGGCAGAGTCAGTATTCTATAGACAATTAATAATATAATTACAAATATGTACTCCGGCTTACATCTTACAAAAAATTACCCTTAGCTACTGCTGGGTATAATTATTTGGAAATCTATCTGATTCTCTAATTATACCTGCATAGCCAGTTCAAGGATAGTCTTCTCGATTAATCCAATGCCTTTTGCAAATTGTCGTTATCGTATTTGCTGATCGTAATAATTGGGATCAATTATCTTAATAGGTATAATTTCAGACAGGTTTTGTATCGTTGGCTCTAGTCGTTGTAAATATTTGAAATCATAACATTTGATATTGCAGACAGAGCTGTATGTTGTGTTCTGCTTTGATATATTATTTTCCAATGTTTATTTAAAACTCTCTTATCGTTCTCGCGTTAATTAACATTACCCATGGTGATATTGCTACTTATAAATACCTAGATAACATAACATAACATAGCATAACATCACGCCTGTATTTCACGAAGGGTTAGGCAGAAGTGCACCTATAGTACAACCACATTTCCTCTGGAAATATGTACCTAAATATTATAATACACATACATACATAAACTCACGCCTTCTTCCCATGGGGTTAGGCAGAAACTACAGAACGCCACCTGCTACGATCCTTAGATAGGTACTCTTTTTGCCTCGGTCATACGCGCACGCCCGTTGCGAGTACTACGCACCAGACCTTTCTGAAGAACATCACCAATAAGGTCACTACATGTCCTCCTAGGGCGCCCCTTCCGGCGTTTCCACTCACATCTGCCTTGTTAATACCTTTTGTTAGTCGCCTTTCATTCATCCTCCCAACATGACCAAAGCATCTAAGCATACTCTTCTCCTCTCTCTTTTTCTCTTCTTCTTCTTTCTCTTTTATTATAATAAAACTAATAATAACTCTTCTCGCTGTGTCTTTGGACTCATCTCTTATGTTTCTGGCTCCAATTATGTGAGATCAAATATTTTAGTATTTGCCTCAACGCTTTTAGTTTTATTATTAACTTTTTCTCATTCTTCCTCTTCTTCGTATCGATGATTGTCTGTACATATATATATATATACATATTATATATATCTATACATATTATTACAAATTAAAGTCGCTTTTCGTGTCTGTATGCGTGACCGCGTTGTTCTTTTAAACTACGAAACATATTTTCCTGCATTTCACTACCATTTAGATAATTTATTCTGGAAGGTTTATGCATATAATACATATACTTATAGCACAGAATTATTGGATGTTTTGATATGTCGCCATTGCACCCTTGCACAGCAGCGGCGAGCGATTTTATTTATTTAAACCTGTACCCTAATTACGTAACACACTATCTATCACAATCTGAATCATTTTGAAGCCTATTGCTAATTCATTGCTTCATATGTCCGAAAAATTTGTTTGCACAACAACGTAAATAACGCAATGAATGTTGTTGAACTGTCAAAATGAAAGTTATTCCTACTGTTAGTGTGTTACGCAACTGCCCCGCTGAATTCAGCCACGTTGACAGCTGACAGCTTTGTCTCATTCCCTTTTATGGATGTTTCCTCCGCCTTGCACCTTTAATTTTTTACTGGCCATTTCATGAGATATTTCAGGGATCGCTCTACATTATCGCTACATATTATATACGGTTTATGCGGAACGACAAAAATGTCGTATCTCACTGCAGTAAATGATAAGAAGATTTTACACGCTCACAACATTAGTACCTACCTACCTACTTATTGTGTTTGTGTAATGGTTCTTTCTTTTCTTTTAGGAAAAGGAGTCATGTCATATATTATTAGTAAATTGTACTCAAGTATCTATAAATCTAGATTTAATTCAAGATTTCAGTACTTAGGTACCTAGAGATATACCTATATTAAATGACAGATATGACGATTTCTTTTTTCATTCTAAATATGATGTATCTTATCATAAGTTACAGTTTGAAATTGACTGTATGTGCAAGAAAATTCCAAGAAAATATTGAGTTGTAACTTGTTTTTTTTATTATAACCAGAAATCTTAATCAAATAAGTCGTGTGCGCAACATCTAACTATCTACGGCAATCCTTATCATTATCATATTTATATCATTCGCAACGTAAATAACGATAAAATCACAGCATGTACGGAAATGTGTGTTTTATGTTAGTGGAATAAGATTTATAATTGCTCTAGTTATAAATCGGGCATGTTACTTATAGGGGCGGTAAGACAGCAGTATTTTTTCGCATCTGTGTCGGTCGCGACGTCTCGATGATATTTATACGTGTGAAAATTATAATATTTACATACTTTTATTACAAAAATTCAGTACCAAAATTATTTTTTTCAACAAGTAATTTTATTTTTGCCAAAATATTATTTTAAATCGTTAAGTGCTAGTTTCTTTTACAGTAGTTTTAAATTTCTTATCGTAAACCGTTTGTGTGTTAATTCAATTATTTTTATTTGTGGCGAGAATTAAGTTTGATTTGCCTCGACTTATTCTAAATACAAATATATAGCGAAATACTTACCTTAGATTTCTAGTTTGAGCGTATAAAATATAGCGTACCTAACGTATAAGATAAATACATAAGGGTATGTACATACCAGGAAGTGCATTCAACATAAAAGCATAACCATACAAGATTATATTGATACATATCTAGTCATTAATACCTATATGTACATTATTTATGTTTTCAACCTATGTATTGGTACCATTTAGGGATTGTAAGAATTTATCACATTTAAAAAGACAAATATCCTTGTTTTCTGCTTCTTTTCGTCTGGTTTTAACAACACCTCATTATTATTTATTTATTACTCGCTGACCCGTTAGTCGTCCAAATTTCAATAAATTTGTTTGTTATCGTTTTGTGAATACAAATTGGTACCTACGTGAGTTATGGTCTTGAGTTCATAGGAAAAAGGACGTTCAGTTTTTCCCGAATTTGAACATTTTTCGGGAAACTTTCCCAATTTTTCTATCCATAAAAAGCTAATCTGGACAAATACGATCATTTTAAAATAAAAAATAGACAAATCGGTCCAGCCATTCTCAAGTAATGCGCTTATCAACGAACAGCATTTTTATATAGAAAAGTATTTTTATTTGTATAGATATATAATAAAATAATAAAGACAACAATAAATAAGGACTCGAAAAAAGTAACGAAAGTATATCAAAATTAGTCTTCCATATACAATTAATATAATAGTAGTAATGTGCAATAGTGTGTGAGTGAGTGTTAAATCAATAATACCTAAGTGAGTTTAATAATAACTTTGAGTATGGAAATGTTACGTATGGGATTAGTGCCAGTGGCTGGTGTCGCGTTGACCATCGGACTGACATGGTTTAATGTGCAAAAGTGAGTGAATTTGGTTTATAAACATTTTTCAGAGTACCTACTCTAATTAGTTTCAAGCAACTCGTCCACGAGATCCCTACTTACCTGTTTATAGCGATTATCTCGCTATATAGTAACTTTAAAAACCATAACATACTACACATCGTAACACCACAAAACAACCCACACATCACACAAAAACAAAAGGCAACAACAACACATACAAACACAACACAATACATTCACACACACACACACACACACACACACGCTCACACATAAACAAACACACAATATATACGAGTACATTATGCACAGTCCCTCAATATGCCTACCTGTGGAGAAAATCGCTGCTGAATTTCATTAAGTGCATCCATCTTTGTGCACGTACAACAGTATTCTGTTTTATGCACTCAATGGAATGAAATAAGTGTCATTATAAGTAAACCTAGGTTAGGTTTGCTTAGGTGATACTTATCTCGGTCCAATGACAACCTACAAAGCTGCAGAAAGAGATAATGATGCATTAGCTAGAGATTAAAAAATATATATAGGTATATATATGGTTTTACAAAATTATAATCATTAAAATCAGCAACACAACTCCTGAAATTAGAATTCGCTTCAAATGTCATTATTTCATGAAATAGTCAATGAATAGGATAATATGAACTTATGTATTGATGATTTTTATGATTATAATAATACTTTAAATAAATATTTATTACGGCCGCGAATCATATTTAGATCAACATACAACCTGATACTGACCTGTAAATTGCAAAAAACATAAGAAAATTTGAATTTCGCGGGCTACCCTGACGCTTTCGCCTTAATTACTTTTTATCGAATCGTCTACCTACTGGTTTATTGCTCTATCGTGGATGGTGCTCATCAGCATTCGTTCAGCATCATTGCATCTCATGGGACCTTGGTCTATCAACTGCCAGTTGACAAAAGATAAATGTAATCAGATCTCGTTTGTTTAATTAAAACATCATGGTTATATGCACCTAATAATTATACAGCTAAAATAATTGGCAAACATAATATTGTATTTCTTTGAAGTAGTCATAATATCATTGCGATATACCAATCCCAATAGCGAAATAGATAAGTAGGTGCAATGCTATGCGGATAAGTCTACAAATAGATCTATGAACTTGACAATGACAGAATAAAATTTCTGCATCGGCCGATCTATCATTAGATTAGGTCATTAGACCTAATTGACTCTGATCTCAATGACTTGATCAATTTAAACTATGAACATTATCTAGTCTCCTAAAATAACTTTTTCAGGGAGTATATTATTATTATCAGCAGTTTGTGTCCCAACTGCAGGGCAATAGCGTCACTTCCTGCCTTCCACTTTTCCCTATCTACTGCTGTATGTGGCCAATCTTTAACAAAAGAGTCAAGTTCGTCGCCATCTTCTGATGGACCGCGATTTGTTTTAATTTGGGTGGGAAGTCGTCAAATGACTTCTCCCGCTCTGGGGGGAGCAGGAGGGCGTGTCAGACTCTTACTGACTAAAACCCACCGGTGTTCCTTCAGTTGCCTGTGCGACAGGGCCCCGGTAACTCTTTCGAACAAACCGCAACCCCGGCAGTCCTGGACCGCGATGCCGTTTACGTTTGTCAAAAAGTTTTTTTGATTTTTTTAAGAATCTGCCAACATCTAACCGTCTGTTTCCCTCTTATAGGAACTCTTACAGTAGAAGAGGTGTACAGGGACAGAGATCAGTTCGCGGGTCTTGTGCGCGAGGTGGCAGCACCGGACGTGGGCCGCATGGGAATCGAGATCCTGTCGTTCACGATCAAGGACGTGTACGATGACGTGCAGTACCTCGCCAGCTTGGGCAAGGCGCAGACGGCGGTCGTCAAGAGAGACGCCGACGTGGGGGTCGCGCAGGCGAATCGAGATGCTGGAATCAGGGTAAGAACGATTTCAAATTATTTGTTAGTATCTTATTTTGACCCCGTGAGGGCCCAGTGGTTAAGGCCTCACCTCTCATACACGAGGTTGTGGGTTCAAATTCGGACAAATATCAATGTGACTTTTCAATTAATTTATGTACTTTCTGGGTTTAACTTGGACATTAGTGACATCCGTGCAAACGTCTTGGGCTGCCGTTAGATATCAGAGTATGGGGTTTGTATTATTCGTGGTTAGGTAAGGAGAGGTTGGGTTGTCAATGAAATATTTATAAACCCTGGTCCCTGTGGTTTCCTCCTTTAAACTTGCTTACTTTACATCAGAATATAATTTCAGAGGCGATTACATTGAAATACATGCGCTTGTGATGCTTCCACCATTGGCACGTATTATATAATTAAAGAAGACCTACAATTACCTGCACTCACGATTTTAAAATCCAACTAAAGAACTTAACTATACAAGGAGTGAGTCAAACTTGCACGCGATTGAAACCGATAGAAGCCATAAAATACAATATATAGCATAGCACAATCAGCCTATAATGTTCGCACTGCTGGGACACGGTCCTCCTCTCTGTGAGAGGGACTGGGCTGTAATTCACCAAGCGAGCTCAGTGCGGATTGTTAGAAGTCACATGACTCGAATTTTTGGTTCTATCTAGGACATGCTGGTTTCCTCACGATGGTTTAATTACTTACGAAATAATGAATCCGCCTCGTAACCTGAAAACTGAATAAAATCCAAGCCAACACAACAAAATAACTTCATAATGACTGCAGATATTCACGAAAATTGCTTGAATGGGAATTATTCAGCTCATTAGGTCCGTAATGAATAGAACGCAGGCTGTTTGAGTATAATGAATCGTATTCAATGCCCACGCGTGCCTGAAACTTCCATTTATTTGCCGTCCACAGCCTGTCACTACCACGAATCATATAATTAATTTAATGCGACATCCAACTGTTCTATATGAGCTGATATTAGTTGGAATAAATTGTCTTTGTTACATTTCTAATGAGTCAGGATAAAGTTATTGTCTTGCGAAGCTTCTTCAAACGCAGACCCAAAGCATTTATTTCAATTAAACCATTTACAGGCACTTTTTAACTGTCAAAGAGTCGGTCAGTTAGTCAGAAAGTTGAAGCTAGTTGCCCATTCCAAAACGTAGATTTCTATGGAAAAGAACGTCGACGTCGTCGTCATTTTGAAGACTGTAGATGCATAGAATATTCTTAACTCTACAATAGCCCAAGTAAATAAAGATAAAGCCTCGTATTTAATTGGTGACATTTTGCCGCAGACACAAACTCAAAGATTTATGGGAATTAAGGTGTAACTAGTTCGTGGCCGAGTGCAGGTAGCAGCAGCAGGCGACGTGTCGGCTCAACACTACTATGGTTACTGTGTATTTCTATGAAATACCTTCCGTAGCTAGCGACACGTCGTGTTCACAGGAATACATAGAAACCATAGTGTAGCGGCGACACGTTGCCTGCTGCTGCTGCCTGAAATCGGTTACGGACTTGTACCTTTATCCTGCCATTTTCGATGTGTTTAGTGAGTTATACGAAACATAGGACAAATAAACCTATTTTTCTTTCTTTCTTTCTTTCTTTTTAGGAATGGCCTATGACGGCTCGTGATATTGGCAGAAACAGACGCGAGATATTGGAATAGCAAGTAGAAACTATTTAAGAACTAGTTTGTAGTAGAAGAACCCCTTGAAGGCGACAACCATTGTTTAGAAGAGGATTACTTAAGCAATCTTCTTCTTAGCGTGTCTATGGCAATCTAAATGCACTCGGCCCGAATTCGTCTACGTGTTTGGCGCCATCACTAGCGTCCATCAGTTCCTGTAACGTGCAGCTGACAGGACACGCGCAGGACATAATATTAAATTGTTCCATCGTTGGTGGAACAGCACCACATTTACACTCCAAGGCGGAGTCGTCTATGTATCTCTCAGCTACTGTGCGTTATTTATTACACTGCTGCAAGTCTGTATATGGCTGCAAGGTTCTGACGGCGCTCGAATGACGTTGACAGAGGGGCGTTTGCAAAATGTCATTTGAAATGATGATAAAAAAACAAGATGATTAGTTCTGATCTTGGCCACGCGTCAAAATAACTTTCTAGCTATGCTAGTTATAATTTTATATGTCTTTGCTTCTAGCGCTATATGTCGGTTATAGTGAAGACGGTAGATCATGCCGACACAATAAAAGAAGCTTATGTCAGAAGCAATAACGTTTATTTTATCATTGTTTCCCAGGAAGCGGAGTGCGAGAAGAGCGCGATGGACGTGAAGTACTCCATGGACACGAGGATCGAGGACAATACACGTATGTTCAAGCTGCAGAAGGCGCAGTTCGACCAGGAGGTCAACACTGCGGTGAGTGTGCAATGACCTCGTAGCCTTTACTTCGATCGATTTTATAAAATGTCCCTTTTATGGCGTAGGTACTGGCTGACTGTCTCCTTAGTCTATTGTTTGCTAGCGCTAGTTCAGAGCATGAGGTCCTGGGTTCGTTTCCCAGGTCGAAAAGAGTTATTGGGTTTTCCGTTTTTCCATTAGGAATTTCTCAGTAGCAGCACGGAGTCTGGATTTATGCCCGGTTGATGGCAAAAAGCTCGCTCCCTATAACGAGGGACGTAAACATAACTGGAGAAATGTGGGTGTATAAAAACTGGGCTTCGTGAACCCATGAATAGAAGTTTTGTCTGCATTGGAGTACCCATTGTATTGGGCCAAAATGTGGAAATTCTATGCAACAAAAACAATTCGAACAAAAATATTTGAGAGACATTTTACCGCTGCTTGTTCCGTACTGTGGATGAGACTTTAAACACTCACCTGCTACAGCTTTCCCGCATTTTGTCGACATAAGTTCCTGAAGTAAAGTGATATTTTTCTGTTTTAGAAAGCGGAAGCGGCGCTGGCGTACGAGTTGCAAGCTGCGAAAATAAAACAAAAGATTCGAAACGAAGAAATCGAGATCGAGGTCGTTGAAAGACGCAAGCAGATTGAGGTAAGACCTTTTTAAACAGGCCGAATTTTGAGATAACACTTTAGATTCTATTAATAGAGAAAAAATCTTTTTGATTAAGCATAATATGCTTTAGTCATCAATTACCTACATCCAGCCAGGGCTGGGTAAACGATTGCTTCCAAACTTTTCTTCGGGCTTCTCTCCGGTATCTTAGTAATACGGAGCAAGTTCTTAACCGGGTTCCCAAGGGTTCCCTAAAATAATTCAATTATTACACAACAACTTGTGAGCCCAATGGAATTTCCCATTGGCAAAACATGACGCAAAAACGCTATTGAACTGCTTTTGGGGATAAATTTTCGAAAATCCTTCCTTAACACTCACCTTCGTTTATATAAAGGACTCATGTGCAAGATTTCATGCTTCTAGATCTAGCAGTTCTTGCTATGCATTTTCTGTCAGTGAATGAATGACTTTATAGAAGTACGGGGTGGTCAGGATACCCGTAGAAGCAGTGGGTGCTGGCTGGCTGTGTGACTCGGCGCTCTAAAGCTTGCGGAAGTGATGATGATGACGTCACACTGAAGTAGTTGGAGGAAGGCTGCGCTGACGTTCATTTTCGGGGTTTCCAGTATAGAGATATAAAGAACCGGGTATAAAGTTCACTCATACCTCCATAAAAAGCGGAGGATCTTTCGACCAGACCGGTGTTGTGTCTGGTGGGCAAGAGCCCGACGTTTTGATGTCGGGACTGATACCGGGACGGACGGGGATGATAAGTTATGCTTGCGCGATGCAGGATTTTGTGTGACGTTAGTGTGACGCGTAGCTCGCATGTGGCGTTATAGATGCCGCTACAACTTTTACATTGTTATTGAGTAGATACTAAGCTTGTGTGATGTCAATGCAGGTAGAACAACAGGAGATCTTGCGTCGTGAGGAGGAGCTGAAGTCGTTGGTGAAACTGCCGGCCGAGGCAGAGGCATACCGTCTACAGGCCATAGCTGAAGGAAAACGGTAAGTGACACATTTTGTATCTTCAACTAATCAAAATCAACAAGGTCAAATTAAATTAGCTGGCGGAACTTCGCAGACATGTTTATTGAAAGCTAATGACGACAAAAAAAAAAAAAAGCAAAACCCATAATTTCAAGTAACAGCTGATTACAGGGTCAACAGCCGCTGTAGTTACTTCAGTTTTTTTATTATTTTGTTTTATCGTCATGTCATACTGATACCCATCACGTCTGTGAAGTTTCGCTGCTTACGTAATTTAATTTGACCTTGTCTAATAGCGGAATAATGAAGCTTAGAGTCTGTCTGTGGCACCGTAGCTCTTAAACGGGTGAACTGATTTGGATGCGGTTTTTTTTGTATTTGAAAGCAAGTTTTCTATAATATCTATGACGATTTCACAAATGTTTACCAACAAGACAACGCCCCTGTCAATATCATCCAGACGCCAAAAGATCCTTGTAGCACTCTAAAGGCTTGCGCACACTACAGGCGGACCGCACCGAACTTTTTTATATGAAAATACGTTGCGGCTGTAATGGGTACTTCTTCTACAAAGCAATTGCGACCAACATTTAAATCATTTGAATTCTTCCCATTTCTTTTTAGAACTCAAACCGTGGAAGGTGCTAAAGCCGATGCGGAGCGCATCAAGGTGCTGGGTCTGGCAGAGGCGACGGCCATCGGCGACGTGGGCAAGGCAGACGCCGAACGCATGCTGGCCAAGGCGAAGGTCTACAAGCAGTACGGAGACGCGGCCATCATGGCGCTGGTGCTTGAAGCGCTGCCTAAGGTACGGATGTTACCGAATTTTAAAACTAAAAATATTGTCAAAAATTTAAATTTTAATATATTTTTGTTTTGGTTTAATTTCCCGACTTGGGTCAAAATGATCATGATTGATAATGAATAAGGATGTCATTTCCCACATTTGGAATGCTAAAAACAGTCAAAAACAACAATCTATTTTCAAATTTCGCAATCTTGCATTTGCAATGTTGTATGTTTCGTGGAAACACGATTGGCGGTACTTAAGAGCTTTACAGCCTGGTTACTGAAAAATCAACATTGCTGGTTTTCAAACAAAATACTCCTGGCCCCAACTTAACCATTTCAATTCTCCCACAGATCGCAGCCGAAGTATCAGCCCCTCTCGCCAAGACGGACGAGATTGTCCTAGTGGGTGACAACGGTGCGTCGGGCGAAATCGCCCGCTTGGCAGGCGGCATCCCGCCCACGTTGAAGACGCTGACCGGGCTCGACCTCACGGCCGTGCTCAAGAGACTGCACCCCACCGGCACCGGTCAGTAACGTACACTTGACACGCCGAGCACTGAGGTAGGGTATAATGTGACAATATTTATAGAAGTTTCCGGTGACGGTGGAGATTTGGGCAATGGTCCAAAGTTTAGAAGTCCTCGATATGATGATATGTTGCCCAAATAAGCGAACCATTGGCTCCATTGGCCTGTTGATGACCGCTGCAATGCGCAATTGAGCCTAATCGATGCAGCCGCGAGACAAACATTCCTGATTTGTTTTATTTTGTGTGCCTTTTAGTCTGTGCTAAATAAATGTATTATCTTTCTTTATTTTTTCAATTAACAATATTGAAGTAGAGTTTTGATCGGTGGTAATCGGCCTTCCTTTTCCTTCTAGGGATACTAAAGGTGCGGAATTACCTACGTCATGGAAATGGGCAGCGTTACCACTGCCATTCATTTATCTAACCGCCTGTTGATTATCGCAAGCAATCCTATCATATCAACAATTTTGTCAAAAATACCCACTAGTTCTTTGTATTGGTTTATAACGTCCATGTTCAGTGGATGTTAATCACCTAGTAATAAGTGCTTCCATCATATACATTAATACCAATTGAGGGCCAACATTTCTTCGTCAGCTCCTAAAAAAAAGTGAAATGGGAGTAAAAGGGACATTCTGGTTGGATGAGACCGCTCTGCTTCCGCTAACTTTGCGGACATAAAACCGCAATCGGGTACAAATAGTGCGCTTGGCAGTTCTTATCTATCAACCTATTTACTAACAATAATGTATTGTCTCTTTCAGACCCCTCTATCTCTGCGGCCACCAGTTAGAAGAAAACACCTGAAGTTGCAGCATGCTAATAACCAATCAGAGAGCAAGCTGTCCGTGCCGCACATTCTGCCACCAATGGTAGCATGTCGCACGGCAGACCAAGCAGTCAGTGCCATACAAGTTACCGCAAACACAATATACCATGGTACAATCTATAGCTATATAAGCAATAATATTATTTTTACAACTGTATAACGTATGCTTAGATCGAGACCAAAGGAAATACCACCGGTTTCTGAAAGACTATTATTCTATTTAATCTATGGTCACGCCTCATGATAAGTGATTTGATTGGCTGGTGCTGGCTGGTGCTATTTCATTCAACCAATCGGAACACTTAACGTGAGGTTTGGTTCAATTTTTTGATCTGAAACTTGGTGAGACTTTCAGAATCCGGAGGTCATTCGTTCCTTTCATGTTTGTCTTTGTCGAGTTTATAATGTTTCGTACCCCTTTCTTCCTCATTAATGTTGGGGGCGTGTCCGATCAAATCGATGTATTCGAATTTCTACGTCATATATATTTATAGATTAATGTCGATTGCCTATTTAGTACATACTTGTAGCACATAACGTTCAAACGTACTCATAGCGTACCTACATGTTAACCGAAGATGTATATTTTTCAATAGAATGACTACAGGTAATTGTCTTATAGAATTTAGATTTTGTACAACTGCGTAGAAGTTAAATATAAGACAACGTGTTCGTTAAGGTACTGCCTTTTTCACTAGGATTTACCTTACTTGTGTGAAGTACGACACGACCGCGGTCGCATCAATCAATGTTTATGGATTGTACAAGTTTTGCTTGAAATATATTTCTGATATTTAAACTCTTATAACGGAAAAAAACGGTTACACTTAATAGGTCTAAATGTGAATCTGTTTTCGATGTCAAATTGTGTGACAATTTCGACAAAAATATTTAATCTTAGTTTATTCAGCTTCGTCTGGAATCGTATGATTATTATTATTTTCTACTTTGATAAGTATGGATGTTAGCTTGTGAATCCTGCCATAGCTTACTTTGTTGTAAGGATTTATTTCAACTTGGGGTTGCGATTATTTTGTGTGGTGTGCGTGTGTCTTTATATTCCATATGTATGGCATTTTTTACAGTTGACATTTTGTATTTTTTATTATTATCTACTTACAATTAATGAAATACTTTAATTTTGTTGGTATAATTTTGTTATTGTCAATGTTTTTTTTGCTTTTATTTTAATTCGTGTATATTAATATATTTGCACAATAAATGTATCTGAATTGGCCATGCCTTAAAAAAAATTGTTTCGATTATATACTTAGTCCATTTTGAGAAACTTTTTGCGTGTTTTTTTTAGGGCTTGTAGATATTTTAAAGTTTGACTTTTTAGATGCCATCTTTTTTGTCGCATGGGAAAAATAGCTTCGCTGCATAACCAAATAACATAGCCACAAAAAAAAAACAATGATAATATACATTATTACTCAAGGTTACAACGCTACAAGGTTATTTTGACGCGTGGGCGAAATCGGAACTAACGCCGCCATATTGTTTTTTCAATACATTTCACAAAGCAGTTGCAAAAATTTATGTCCCAGACAAATGTTTACGTTGATAGAGCGGCGGCGTTGGTAAAAAAATGTGCAATTGTTTTGTGAAATGTATTGAAAAAACAAGATGTCGCCGTTAATTTAGTTCCAAATTTAGCCACGCACCAAAAGAACTTTGTAGCGCTTTAGCAGTGTTTATATAATATGTCAAATAGATAAATGTTTGTTTCGAAATAGTTTCCTTGTGCTCACAAAATATTCATTTTTACTCCGTAATTTTACAGTATCTTCCCAGCATCGTCCACGACGCTACTCACAAGTAACGTGTTACAACCCCAATCACCAATGAGTAGCGCAACTTAATACGCGTTATTAACTAGTTTATGATCGGTTGCGTCGTTTACGGACTGCCATTAAAATCCTAGTGCTGTGACATCTGGCTACTCATTGGTAATTTGAGATTGTAAAGGCTCCTGCAAACAGGCGCGACACACGACGAGAATCGCACGCGACTTAAAGTCACCGTTCGTCTCGCGACACGTGGTGTCTTTGTCTCGCGTCGCGTGTCGCGCCTGTTCGTAGGAGCCTTAATATGTTACTTTTGAATAGTTTTGAGTAGCGTCGTGGACGATAGCCTAAGGAAAAGGAGTTTTTCTACGATTTTTTTTGGCAGACCTAGCAATGTCAAATCAAGGTCATTAATAAAATCATTTAAGTACAACTTTATGAATGTTGCGTTTTTTAAATCTGAATACTGGAATAAATTATTCTAAAGAAAACCTCAAAATGATTTTGAGAAAGTTGTAAGAAAAATTGGCATGGCCAATATTAATTTCCTTGTGAATTATGATATTGAATAAGCTAAATTGATTATTTTTAATAAAAATATGTGTAACAATATAGATTGTTTCATTTCGAAATCATGACGTCATCATACGCCTAGCACGTTCTCAACTAGAATGGATTATTCCAGTTTTAAACTTAGTTAACAATTTTGCAAAAGTTGACGCTACTCAGGAAATGCTAGGATTTCAGGACACGGTTGAATATGACTTTTGCATCCAAGGACGGTTATCTAATTTATTAAATTTGACAGACCATACACACCCTAAACCGCTGGATCTAGAAGCAAGAATGTTTCAACAAGTGTTCCTTATTTAACGAAGGTAAGCATATATTTTCCACAAGGGTTCCTTATTTAACGAAGGTAAACATATATTTGCCACAAGGGTTCCTTATTTAACGAAGGTAAGCATATATTTTCCACAAGGGTTCCTTATTTAACGAAGGTAAACATATATTTTCCACAAGGATTCCTTATTTAACGAAGGTAAGCATATATTTTCCACAAGGGTTCCTTATTTAACGAAGGTAAGCGTTCAGGATATTTTATTAATTCATCTCATATTGTGGTTAAATAGGGGATGGAAGTTTGTAATTTTTGCCGATTTGTAATCCAATTGGGCGGCACCTTGCTTGTGGTAGGTATTATGACGCAAAATGACCCATATAGTACCAAGGCCTCATGACTTGAAGATAGATAGGATAGAATACTCATTGTTATGTACCTACACCACATAAATTACAGATATATAAATGAAGCACCAGTGAACAAGGTGGAACCACAAGATTGTGTCGTCTTCCTCTTCTAATAGTATAAAAACAATTGGAAATCATTATTACTCTGCGTCCTACCCAAGCCATCATCGCGGGAACACGTGGTCGTTGCGTTCATTTTGTTCGGCGAACCCGAAAGCGCGGTGACGCCGTCAGAGGGCGCCTTCCTGTATGTGGAAAAAATGAGTGCCATGAACGCGACGATCGTGTATACGCGAGACCAATCGCTTAGGTTAGGACGCAGGGTCAGACTTTGTATGTACATACGTATACATAAGAATTGAGTGTTAAAAAAACTTCAAATAGTAGAAAAACTTATGAGTAATTTATTTGAAGTTTGAATACATTACAAATTAGGAATTTAGCAGATTAATTATTTATGAACTAGTTAAATGAGCTTGGTTACAACATCTCGCCTCGAATATTCGTCTTCATCAACTGCAAAAAGAAAGTAAATATGATTAAATACGTGAAATTTACGAAAAAGAAAAGACAGTGAGCAAGTTTGTATATGTAAGAGTTGGTCCAAAAGCGGTCACGATCATTTTTATTTTATTTTATATCCTCAGGATAATAAACAATTGCGCAATATCTGTACCTGACTATTGTCAGGTACAGATATTTTACAAAACAATTAAGTAAACACGCAACCAGCATCGTTAACCACAAATTAATCCAACAGTTAAAATAGTTTGAACAAGGACCAACCAAACTTGTCAAAAAATTGTCTATCATATATTAATTAATTAGAATAGACTCAAGTCTTGTGAAATAACGTGTGACTCACTAGATGTCAGAATATAACAACTGAAATTTAAATTCAAATTATTTATTTGTTAACATAGGTATAATGTAGTGGGACATGAGAGTATAAAATAAAAAAATATTGAGTCTCTATTTGTACCTTGCAAGGTGTACAAATATTGCTTACACAGTTGGTAATAGGTCCTGTATACAGATAGTATAGCCTATATAATTATATAAATAATGATAAGTAACCGTCTTAAACCTTTAGCAATAAAATAAACATAAAGAAAATAGTACAAATTAAGGTAAAAAATTATTAATTAAAGTTATTAAATAAAATAAGTAGGTAATAAATAAATTTGAGAAAAGGTACTTTTACGCATTTTATTTTTCTTCTAAATATTCATATAAAGTAATATATGCTTTTTGTATCAGAAACCTTTGAAAGTATTTAAGCCTTTTATAGCTTTTATCGATATGGTAGTTTGTTAAATATTTTTGGAGCCATGAATACTTATATTTTTGTTTCCTAGGAATCTACTTATGTAGTATTTTTTAGTATAAATAGTATTTTTAAACTGTGTATTCAAGTATTTCAATATCAGCAACATTATCGTTATTGTTTTTTTTTTTTTCCTGTTGGGCAGCTCGTAGTTGTGACCTCTGAGGTCGTGGCTACTTAACCGGGCAGTCCTGTGGGTCCTTAATTACTAAGTGACCGCATGCTTAGGGCACCCCCTGTGAGGTACGAACTTCGGCTTAGGGTGTCACTGAGGGGAGGGCAGCAAGGTGAGACAGGCTGGATCGAATTCGTTTCATTATTATTAAACGGGGAATTTAAATCTACAGGCTCAGCTACAGGGACAATTACGTCGGGGGCGTCGCGACGGACCTCGGCAGCGAGGTCGGAACGATGGCGGTCTGTGTTTGTATACTGTACTGGTGGCCCTACTGCTCTCCTAGAGGAGGGTTATGGGGTCATCGGGGTCGATCAGGAAATGCCTTGTACGGCGAGTACGACTGATACGGGAGGGGGTATAACTGGCAGCCTCGACAACCAGACGGTTGCGATGTGAGGCTGCGGAATCAAAGAAACACTTGGAAATGCGCTTCATGAATTGATTATCGTTGTAACCACAGAGTATCTTTTATAGTTGTAACTTTTCATTAGTCGACGTAAAGAAGCTCGTTCTCCTACGTATGTTCTGCACCGCTTCAGCGCGCATAGACTAAAGTATCACGAATACGTTAGGAAGACTAGGTATGCGAAGGTATATGTGGTTTACTTATTAGGTTATTACAATCTTTATTGTGACATTGTATAGGAACAATCGATCATGATACAATCTCCTGACTCTAAAAGTTGACAAGGAAAAAGTACCTACCTAGAAGAACGTGATATGATGACCACCTATTAAATAATGTACATGTAAAAGTAGTTAAGAAACCTAAGATATTTACGTTGCACCGATTCCAATTGGTCACTATATTTATTATAGATGGGGTTCCAAACACAAGTGGCATATTCCAGTTGAAATCTAATAAGTGATAAATGATAAATGATAAATGATTTTATTTCTGTAAGTAGGTTTATACAAACACTTTTACACGTCAATCATATTTTTAAAACTAGATGAGGTCGGCGTTTCCTATCTGACTACTCTGAGAAGAAAGGCCGAAACAAACTCAGAGGTCACAGTCTCTTTTAAAGTCCAGACATAATCTTGGTCAGATCATGTGAAGACCATGTAGATTTATGTCTGAAATGGTCTTTTGAGGAAAAACCACACAGATTGAGTGGACCTGTCCAGTCAGTGCACGCATTTGTCACTAATCGTGGAGCTCAACTCAGAACTTAAGGAGCTCAACCACTCCACGAACAATACCAAAGAAAGGACATTTGGGTAGGCCGCATAAAGCACTCAAACTGCCAGATTATCATTGAAACTACCTGAGAAAGGGAAAAATAAAAATAAAAAATAAAAGTTACCTACATAGTCCTCACATTCACAATAAATAAATAATAATACTATACTTCACAAAGTAAATTGTCATGAAATTGTATATATAATAATTATCAAAATGTCAAAATTTATGTAAAATAAAAAACTAAAAAATTTAGCAAAAATATAAAATAATCAAAAAAAAAATAACATTTAGTATGCAAAAATTGGAGCAACTCAATCCCAAGCCTTTTTGTCCTCAATATAATCCTTAACGGTATAAAAAGCTTTCTGGCACAACTTACGTTTAATTAATGATTTGAATTTATTATGGCTTAGATCTTGAACGTGGCTTGGAAGTTTATTATAAAAGCGAATACATTGACACCTGAACGAGCCGCCTATTTTTTTGAGCCTTGTTGGAGGTACAACAATTTTTTGTTTATTCCTAGTATTTATATTATGGATATCACTGTATTTTTTAAACAATTTTATATTTTTATGTGCATATAAAAGATTTTCATAAATATATTGAGAAGGCACAGTCATTACATTAATCTCCTTAAATTTCTCTCTGAGAGATTGTCTCGGAGTGCTTTGTACAGTAATAATAATGTAGATATATTCTTAAATGGGTTGCAGGTCCGCCTTACAATGCTATATATAGTTGAAAACCTTTGGCTGTGATGTGATCAACGTGTGCATCAAAGTGTAACTTATAGTCAAAGAGTACACCTAAATCTTTAATTAAGGAAAGTTTTTCCAGAGGAGTGTTGCAAAGAGATTATGTGAATTGAATGGCATTAATGATTAAGATAACATAACATAACACCACGCCTACTTTCCCCGAAGCGACAGACAGAACTGTACCTACTTAATAATATAATAGGTAATTATTATTATTATTATTATTATTTGTATGTTTAGATGTTTGGATGTTTGTTACTCAATCACGCAAAAATCGCTGAACCGATTTGGTTGTTTAGCACACAGAGAGTGTAAAACCTGGATTAACACATAGGATACTTGTTTCATCCCGGTAATACGTTCCCGTGGAATAATTTCCGACCTACACGCGGGCAAAGCCGGTGGCAAAAGCAAGTAGGTATTAAATAAATATTTAATAATAGAGGGCGAGCCTTTTGCCATCAAGCGGGCACAGATCCAAACAATTAATATATTCACGATTATGCGAAATCCTTTAATGAACTACTAGTACCTATGTACTTATTCACTGCCGGGTTGAAACGTAAACTGAACACAAAAGTTGGCGTTGGTGCGCGTTACGCTTGTCGTATCGTTTAATGGCCGATTCCTAAAAGTTTACATACCGTTATTGATTAAAATTAACTCTTAGATCTTTACCAATAATGAAGCAATTAATACCTCATAGCTTTGCATAGTAGACCCTCCTATAAGGAAGTAGCTATGACAGGTAAAATTAGCTTACGAATCTAGTTATTATATCATTTTTATTATTATTATATTATATCAATGTATTTATTTATTTGTGGCAATAAAAAATGCCACCATTGGTAAGCAAAACGATTCGTTCTTATTTTTAGAAACCGAGCATAAGTCAAGTAATAAAACATTTAACTCACTTTAACTTTCTCTTCATAGCTGAGCTCTTTCTTGGTCAGTACGTAGGACAACTTGGCCCACGCCGCCTCGGCTGTCATGTCGTATGCTGGTACTACTCCGCATTCCAACAGGAGCTGAAAAAATAAATTATACTTAGTTAAGAAATGAAAAATTTATATAAAGAAGGCCTGCAAGCTTAGCTGACCGAGGGCCTTTTAGTAAACGTGTTTGAAATGGTCTCACTAAGGATTTCTTTGGTATTATGATATAGGTAGGGAAGAAGTTGCAGCACAATCTTATATTTAACTAGGTAGATAATGCAGAAATCACTTACCAGATTGCTTGTCAGATTGGCAGCTATTGAGTCTCGCCAATAATTGCTACATATCAATGCTATTAAAGAAGTAGTCGTTGGACGTTCCTAGGCAGGTACGTCCAACGTCGCTTCCTGATATTCTAATCTAATTATTTAGCAATTTTAATATTATAAATATAAATAATATTACAAATTCGCAAGTAACTCTGTCTTTCTGTCTGTTCCCTTACTAGCTCAATAGATTTTGATGAAATTTGGACACAAGCAGACCATTACCTGTGTTAGACATAGGATTTTTATCCCGGTAGTAAGTTCCCGTGGGATAAATTCCGACATCCACGCGGGCGAAGTTGCGGGGAAAGCTAATGGTATATAAACAAGTCTATTAACCATCAAAAAGATCATTGCTACTCACCAGTCCAGTCTCATACAGCGGCTTAGCGATGACAGTACCATTGATGCACTGCGTCACATTCACGACCAAGACCTTGTTCTTCACGGCCGCCTCAATCTCTTTGTAGATCTCCTTGCGTTTGATGGGGATGTTTCCGTTGCCGTACGTCTCGAGGACAACACCTGGTAAGGAGAAATTGATGATTAAGCTGGTATTGTACCGGTTTTACGTTGACTAAGAGCCCATGCACACGACTTTTTTTATATGCATTGTTTTTTTTAATTGCCGGCCTTGAAAATACTTCGCTAGTTGCGTTTGCAGCGCCTTATACGCGCTTAAAATGATAAACAAATTTTTTGGGGTACTGAAAAGGCAAGATTTCTTCCTTTGCGTGTACCTACTGTAAGAGGCAGAAAATAGACAATTAGGCACTAACCGGATCTGAACAAATTATAGGTATGCTAATTGACTAATATTTACTTAGGCAGTCAGAATTATTAGTATTTTTCATATTTATTAAGGGGTATTGCGTGACATACCTACCTACATATTTCCACAAGACGGCAAGACTAGGTTTCCCATCACAGTGACCACATATAATAAGATAAGAATTATATTTACCTTCCATTCCCGAAAACACAGCTCTGATCAGCTCAGGCGTGATGGTCGGCGCCACCTTGAGTATGTAGACCTTTCTGCAGACCTGGTCATGTAACCGGCACTCGTTGGGCACGGAGCCAGCCGGGTGGATCAACATCTTGGGGTCAACCTCCAGGGTTGTCTTGGCTTCTAACAGTGCTGGGAAGTTCGGCGAGTCGAAGGCGTAGATCTTTGTGTTTGATACTTTCTTTACTCTATGGAATCTCAAAGGATGTCAGGACAAAGATGGAGCGAATCATCAGCCAACATTTAAATGGCCACTTTGGAATATTTTAGGATTTTAGTATAGACGTATAGAACACGAGACTAACCAGTTCAAATCAATGTTATTTGCCATAAGTGTTGGCACAATTTCAGTCTTAGCATAATATATAATTACACAGATCCATATCACTTATATAGTCATAATACTGTGACATGCAAACATTTCGACTTATACTTAGTCATGATTAAATTATAGTTATACCTAATACAATTAAAATTGAGTAGCAATATTAAATTATAATTATTAGATACATAAAAAAAAATGTCAGAGGGTAGATTATTATGATTGTTAAGTATTTATTTTTCAATCTCTTATTAAATATGTCGCTTGCTGAGTGGAAATTATTTTCCCTTAACCATACGAGTACTTTAAGACAGTTTGCTTGCAAATTAAAACCGAAGTTACGAACCAATCCATGTCACCCTATGTGGAGTCGGAAGCAGGGGCGTATTTACCCTAGGGCCAAAAGGGCCATGGCCCGGGGCGGCGCAAGCCGCACCTCGCACTCAGCTTTGTGCGCCTTTCTTTTTGATTCTACATGCCTGAAGAAATTTTAAAAAGCCTACCTAATCAACAAAAACTAAAACTCATTTGGTTGTAAGTTTGATAGACATCAAGGCGGGGGCTATCGTATTAACTGACCGGCGCGCACGGCGGCGGGGCGGCGGGGCGGCGGGGTGTCCGTCGGACTCCGTCGCGACTCGGGTCTAGTCGGGTTGTTTTGACGTTGCGCTTGCCGCTTTCGTTCATAGGCGAGAGCGATGGTCAGCGAGGGACGATGCTTGTACCAGCCTTAATACAGATTGGGGCCAAATAATAGCTGTTCTTGAAGCTATAAAAAGTGACTTTGACCTTCAAAAAGCTTTAGTTAAAAATTTCAAAATGATGCTGCAGGCTATTGGCTCAACTAAATTCTCTAGAAACGGCCATATTACCGGAATTTTGGGGATCTGTATTAAAACCATTTAACATAGTTTCCAAAATTTTACAAGGTGTCGACACAGACGTAGTCCATAGTATCCAGGCATTATCAGTCAGGGCACGCCACAATTGTGGCGGTAAGTCCCCTTTTTGAGGAATCGATTGAGAGGCGCCACGGCGTCCTCACCTTCCGCCTGACGCAGGTCCTCACCGGAAATGGCTATTTCGGTAGGTTCCTGTTTCGGATAAGGCGGGAGGAAACGCCCGGGTGTTACCATTGTGTGGATCGACCAGAGGACACGGTGGAACATACGGTGGAGGTCTGCCCGGCATGGGCGGAGCACCGCCGTGTCTTCGTGGCGGCGATCTCTTGCGTCCGGCCCTGGTCCAGGCCATGGTATGGAGCGATAGGGAATGGGAAGCCGTCACCTCCTTCTGCGAAGCAGTAATGCTCGCGAAGGAGGAGGCGGAGCGCGTGAGGGTGAGGCAATTGTTGCGCCCTCACGGCCCTAGTCGCCGCAGGAGGAGACACCCTGGGTGTCGGGAGTCGATAGCCGAGTCCCAGCCACCGCAGGCGCGGGCTTGCGGACGGCGAGCAATGGGCAGCTCGCCGTCCGGTAAGGACCAGGCCCGGGTAGACGGCGCGTTGTGTTCCACGCGCGCCTCTAAGAGATGTCAGCATAATTGACGGGGTCCGATAGGGCCGATGCCTGCCGGGGTCGCGGATTGTTCGAAAGAGTTATCCTGGCCCTGGCGCACAGGCAACTGAAGGAACACGGGTGGATTTTAGTCAGCAAGAGTTTAGCACGCCCTCCTGCTCCGCTCAGAGCGGGAGAATTCATTAGAAAATGTTCTCCCAAAATAAATCTGGCCGATGATCTACCAGAAGAATGTGTTCTTTTAAAACAATTCTTGACGTCTCTTCAAAGTAAAATGAGTTCGAGGCAACTTATTTAATAAATAAAAGATTGGAAGGAAGCATTTCCATAGAATGAACTAGCATTACGCATATTTCTGTGCACTGCGGCATGGACCTAATATATAAACATTAGATCCATGCACTGCGGTGACAAATTGCAGCGCAGAACGTTCGTTTTCCTTACATATAAGAATAGAAGTTATCTACGTTCCCGTTTAAGCGAAGAACGTTTATACAGTTTAGCTATCCATAACGTAGAAGCTGACTTGACAAAATCCGTTAATGATTCCGATTCTCTTGTACACCGAATTAAACTATCACTAAAATTCCTTACTTTTGCCTATGAGAATCTTAAAGATATTCTGCAAAAAAAAAAATTGAAATTTAAAAATAAATTTGACACAACTAAAATCGAATTTGAATTGAAACTCGGGGGAATTTGACAATCGCGACTCCATGTGGTACTTGTTTACCCTATCCTGTGATTTTTTTTTGAGTGTGTATGGCGGCAGCCTCGACGTGTTTTAAGTATATGGAATTTTTCACTTTTTGTATGGAAAATATGAAAAATTATTACCTACGTGTTGAGTTTTAAAGGTTTATGAGTCTTATAAAGGGGGTCGAAATTTTTCATTATTTTTGCGATAGGACACACAATTTTCGAGATATAAGCAAAATAAAAGAGATAAGTACAGTACTGTTTTTGCACCTGAAGCCGAGGTGTAAAAATAAATGCGGTCGACTTGAGAACCTCCTCCTTTTTTTTGCGTCGGTTAAACACTTTAGTCTATGTCAGAATGGGAAATCGCCGTTTGACAGGAATAAACAAAATTTTGGTGATTTTTGGTCTAGTTTAGAGGCATTTGTGACAAGAGAATCGGCACCAATGTAATTGAAGAATTTGTTAAGGTTATCTATTATGATTTATATTTATATTTGTGAACCTTCAGGGTAACCCGCGAAATTCAAATTTTCTTACGTTTTTTTTTGCAAATGACAGTGACCTGCAACACTGTCATTTCTTGAAATCATGACATGTGAGGGCAATTCTAACTTAAGCAGTTGTATTGCTGATTCTAATGATTATAATTCTTTAAAGCCATATTTGATACGGTCGCGAATCATATTTAGATCATCATACAGCCTAATACTGACCTGCAAATTGCAAAAAACGTAAGAAAATTTGAATTTCGCGGGCTACTTTGGCGCATCCCACATAAGCAATATGTCCATCGGAAAAATAATCTACGAATAAATATTATGTTTTTTATGGACTTTTTAGTTTTTTTCATTCACATGAACACACTGCTGGATTTTATTTTCGAAGTACTTAATTAAAAGGTTTTGCCTTGCAGGCCTGCGGAAGAGTCTGTATTTGAAGAAGTGAAAACTCATACCCAGCCTGCAATGTTCTCACTGCTGATACTCATGCCTTCTTTGCAACAACATCACTTTCCATTCAACCATACCCCGCCATAGCCATAGGGCCATGATAGCTCCGAAATGACAAAGGATGATAAAATTATAATGCAGTATATCAGGTTAATTATTATAACTTCCTAAAAAAAAAGTATCATACCTGGTTCCTCTGAAGAGCCTAGCTCCGAAGAACACGGTGACTTCTGGAATGTGTTGCGTAGCGGCGACCAAGATGGCGCACAACAAGTTATTGTTACCGTCGCTTCGAGGTTGGAAGATGGGGACCTGGAAGTAAAAAAAACCATTAGCTGTCACATGCTAACTGTCACCAGACCGCCGATTATCATACCTTCTATCAACCGAGCATTACAGTCCTTTCCCAGTTATTTTAACTTTGACAACAACAAAAACCAAGCATATTCTGATGAGAACAAAGATCACTGTGATTTTGACAGAGATGCAAAATCAGACAGATAGATAGATAGATTAGTTTGGCAGATTATGGGGCTGGATTACCAGAAGAGAGCTATGGACTAAAGTGTCGTTCGAGATTTCAATGTGTAAGAAGCGGTAACTTACCAAGAACATTAAGAAAATGTTCTTGTTAGGTGACCGCAACTTGCATAGTTTATAAACAAATTCGCTTTTCGTTTCTGTACGTGTGACCACTTGGATCTTCTAAAATAAACAATGTGTGTGATGTGGTTTTCAGAAGTTTTGTGGTTGAAGAAATCAAAACTCACATTGAAATAACATTAATATTGAATATATGGTTCTAACTAACAATTGGATCATTGTTCTGGAAGGTTTATTTAACATAAATAAACATTGCACAGAAATCTCAATTTTTTGACATGTCACCATTGCACCCGTGCGAGACAGGGGGGTTCGCTAGTTACTGGTAATAAAAGATAATTTCAGCTTAAGCGTAAGTTGGTACCTGTGCTCCAGTAAGTACGACGGTCTTGCCAACGGACTCTAGCATGAAGGAGAGAATGGAGGCGCCGTACGCTGTCGTGTCCGTGCCGTGGAGCACCACGAAACCATCGTAGTCGTAGTAGAATTTCTGGAAAAGAGGAAATTCGTGGTTGATATTGACAGAGAAACACAAATTAAATAATTTTATATATAGCCTGCGAACTACCGGTATACAACATTAGCCTTCGTGTAGACGGAGATGTTAGACCTTAATAAATTATTATTATATTGCCAAATAGAGATCTATTGTATCCAGCTCGCGTTATCTATTATTTTAATGGAGAACAAATATCTCGGAAGATAATAAAACAGAAGAGTGTTTGTGATGTCAAAAATATTTTTAGATAAGCTATACATGCCTTGTTTAGGGGTTGTCCACTTTGGAAGAAAGTATTTGTTCATCACGACTATTAGCCTATATTCCCCGAAGGAGGCCAGGCAAAGGTCTGAATCTTTTATTCTCATTGTTACCTTTATATCTCTCGCTTGTCTGACCCAATCGTCCATAGTAAAATCTGAGGAGTCTTTGAGTTCATCGTATTCATATATTTTGTATAAAACCTTCTGCTCTGTGTCCTTGCCATCTGAAATAAGCATACATCTTAAAGTAAATCCTAAGCTGTAGCCCGCCAAATTCAAATTTTCTTTGTTTTTTTGCAAATTGCAGGTCTGTTTTACGTCGTATGTTGATCAAAATGCGATTCGCAACTGTAGGAATGATCTGAATAATAATCATCAATTTCATATCAATCTTTAATCTTTGGAAAATTGCTCCACCTAAGAATTTTTCTGAATATTTTTTTTATGAAAATTCTTAGGTGGAACAAATTTCAAAAGATTGACGATTAATAGGTATGACATTGATGGTTACTATTATTCAATAAATATATAATTCTAGAGTCGCGAATCGCTTCTATAAGGTATATACGTAAAACATTACCCTTGGGACCTTTGCACAGCAGGTCAAATGGTGGTAAGTGCGGTGCACCCACAACCCTGCCAACCCCTGTTCAACTACATTATGCTATGTAGGCAGGTAAACCTCGTGCGTAGGTACATACCTGGTAATGCGAGATATTCCTTATGCTCTGTCCCAGCGAGTTTCGTCTGCCAGTATTCGTTGTCGTGGAGCTGTGGCAGCTTCCTTATCACTTGCTCTATGTTCTTCTGAGGTACCAGCACTGGAAAAAAAAAAGATGATTTATTTATTTTCGAAATACAAAATGAGACTGTATATTGCGCTGGTGCATCTAGAGCAGTTTTCCTTATTTGTACAGTTACTTTATTGATCATTTTTCTGTAGAAGGTCGTGTGAAAAACTGGAGTAAATAGAGCTAACAGTGTTCGCACCTACATTTGTATAAGTAGAATGACAAATGCAATATAAGCAAGGTGTTAACTACACATATTTAACATAGGTCCTAGGTCGATAATAATCTTGGCGGAGTAATAGAGTCGCGCATGTTTTACGTAATCAATTTAAATTCAATAAACAAACTTGCGATGATGTTGAAAATGTTTTCCATTTTACACACACGATCTTTCATATTTTTTTTTAGTTTTTACCGCTGAGTAAAGGCGTCCCCAAATCCTTCCAGGCATCCTTTTTCAGAGCCTCCTTGATCCCACCCTTGCGGTATGCGTCTATGTAGGTCATAATTCGGGGATGTTCGCGGACGAACGTATTTCGGCTCGCTGCTGGGTCTGCGAATCGCATTACTGTCGGATGCCTGACAGCCCCAACAGCCTCGTAGCTAATGTAGCCGGCCAAGTGGATGGCCTAATAATGTCACTGGATGTCGGCTCACAAACCGTCATTCAGATTCATGTGAAATAATAAGTTTATTTAACGTGTTTTAGTTAGTAAGTGCCAAATTGTTTACTCATATAATAAGGATCTCTGGTCTGAAAATAAAGATTTATTATTATTATAATTATACCAAGAAATTCCTACTATGGACTTATGCATCGGTACGTCGAGACTGTTAACTTTCCACATAAACACGTTTTTTTTTTATAATAATTAGTTTTAAAACGTACCTCCTTTATCATTTTTCAGCATACCAAAGGTACCTCCAGTGTAAATAACTAGCACTCTTTTGTTTTGCACCATTTTAACTATTTAAACAACGATTCTATTTCTAAATTATTTATTTATTATTAAGTACACTATCAATTATCCGCTAATGTAACGAATGCGCGATGTATCGACAAAGCGGCACTTATAGAGCTCTAGTAATACAAACGAACTTAAAATTCGCGTCGTATCTCAGTTCTCAAGGTGAAAACGATGTGTCGTGTAATCGTGTTATATGTACAGTAACGTATGCACTGTGCAGGGCTTTGTGCAGCTCTACCGCTAACTAGATGCTGTTTGGAATGATTTGACAAGTTAGCATATACAGCGTGTATCAGAATTGTGTGGTCCCATGGTGAAAGGTGTAGTTTTACGGTCTGTACCACACCCTTAAATATGACCACATATTTCTGATACACGCCGTATATTATAACTTGTCAAACTTGTCTCTTGTTCAACTTGTCTTTTTCTACAAGGAAAACTGTGGCAGCTATGCCATCCGTTGCAGATAGGAAGATTATAAGAAATCTTAACAATTAGTTTCTCCAGCATAAGTTAGAGGAAGACGCAAAAAAATCGATGAAAACATGATTTCAATTTTCAGGAACTATTTTAAACTTAATATACTCTCTCTCTCTCTCTTTTTTTCTTTTTTTTTTTAGACACGAAGCAACTAAATACGATCTAAATGAATGTGGCCGCTTTTGTTTAGATCGAATTTTGTTGCTTCGTGTCTCAATATGAAAGTTTATAAAATGTATTAGAAAAATCTTGACACACTTAGCGAGGTCGCTCATTGAGCCGTTTTTCAAAATTCCTTCTCAGTCACGAGATAATATTTTTTTAAAGAAGTGACGAAGTGGACCCGTGTACGCGCTCTTAAGTCCCATGTAATAGGGGGCGAGCCTATTGCCACCCGGTTACAATAAAGATTTCGGGCTGCTAATGAAATTCCAGATAGAAAAACCATAACACTTTACCCAATCCGGGAATCGAACCCACCACTAGACAGTTCAACGAGGCCGTATTTAACTTCTCAAAACTAATTCTGCGTTTGATTAAATGATCTTGAATACCCCTTTTTTTTGGGTGGGAAATCATCAAATAACTTCTCCCGCTCTGGGTGAAGCGGGAGGGCGTGTCAGACTTTTACTGACTAAAAACCACCCGTGTTCCTTCAGTTGCCTGTGTGCCAGGGCCACGGTAACCCTGTCGGACAAACCCGCGACCCTGCCCCTGACTTCGGTTTTGACTTTTTACTGAGATCAGCGGGGTAATTACCTACGTAACACACTAACAGTAGTAATGGGCTTCATTTTGACAGTTCAACAACATTCAATGCGTTATTTACGTTGTTGAACAGATTATTTTTTCGAACATATGTAGCAATTGAGTAGCAATAGGCTTCAAAATGATTAAGATTGTGATAGATAGTGTGTTACGTAATTAGGGTGCTGATAATATTATTTTCAACACATTTGCTCAAAAAATGCATTTACGGTGCCTGTATACATTGTTCGAGTTTTCGAAGTTCGAAGTTTAAAATTACGCACTATACAATGGAGCATGCGGTAAAATAGGTACTCACACCTAAGTACATGTTTTACCGCATGCTCCGTTGTATAGCGCCGTGCGTATCCTTTACGGTTTATTTTTAATTTCCATAAAAAATATATAAGAATTCCACCAAGGAGTTTCACATTACGAGAATAAATAAACTGAATAATCGAACCTCCTTGGAAGCGCTTTTGCTCAATACGTTTGTTTCGCTTTAATACTAAAGAGAAAATGAGACGAAAGATGTAGTTCTAATTTTCACCACGCACACGTGGCGCCATTTGCAATTCGCGCCATTTTCATATTAGAAACGTCAAAGATTGTTGCGACTTCCCGACTGATATTTCTAGACAAAGTAGGTAATAATAAATGAGTTCAAGCGAGGAATCCGTTATTAATATTGTACGGTTTTCTCGCAAATGTGTTGAAAAACGTTGTATGACACACGTGCGGAAATTGGTATTTACAAACGAGTAGACGAATGTAAGCCCGAGACGAAGTCGAGGGCTTACCATAGTCACGAGTTTGTAAATACCACTTACCGCCCTAATATCATAAATAACTATTTCCGTTCATTTTCGACACCACCCTGTATACATTGCGCAAGATTGATGTAACATCAAATAATAGTGTCATGACATGCGTTATCAACTGCGTGGTAGATCGAACATTCTTATCAGAACTCAGATGAAAACACATTATGTGTTTCTGTTTTTATTTAAATTTTTAACGTCTTGTGCTACACCGGTGTAGTCATTATTTTTCCGTAGTGGAATCTTTTGAGTGTGCGATATTGGACCTGGAAAGGTACAATATCTATAAGAGCAAAATGTCTATCATAAATTTTGTATATAACCAGTTAAGTTGCTTGGGTAGTTTGACAGAGGGAATTAATTTTCTATGATACCTACCTAAGTATGTTCGTTGTAGGTACCAATTCGCAAGATGTGGGTGACTACATTCGCCTGATTATTTTTATTTTATACAAGCCATGTGCCAATGGAATTTCCCATCGAAAAATTGACGAAATTCCATACAAACTTCAACCCCCTATTTAACACCTTTAGGGGATTAATTTTCAAAATTGTACACCTACATAATAAAAAGAAATTTTGTGAAAAATTACATGCTTCTGAACCCAGCGGTCTATGCTGGGCGTTACCTGTCAGAATTGAAGACTGGTTAACAGACAGGCGGCACAAAAAAGTGATGATAATCGGTCCCAGCCGCCTTTGGTATGATTGATATGAACATAATCGTTTGGCAACTACAGAGGTACATTTAGGAGCAGTAAGTAGGTACCTATCTAAGAACTTTGATATCATTTGAAGTCACCTAAAGTCGTTATGAATGTTTGCTAAAATATGGCCAAAGTCTACTGATAATAGCCATTGATTTACTTGCTGATGGCCTCCATATAGCGGGACGCTTCGTCATTTTCTCCACTTTGATGAAGCCGCCCTGGTTCTTTACGCCCTTGTTGTCTTTAAGTTGCCGTTAATTAGGTATAGATGAGTTGGAATTTGTGATGAGTAAGCACGTAGAGCGTAAGTAACATTCGAAGACCGGGAACGCGGTGCAGTGGCGACGAAGTAGTGCATCGCTTGCAGTGATGGCGACAGACGCGTCGAATATCGCTGACTCGAAAACGAAACAGCTGCGGATGCACTGAACGATGACAACGTGGCTCTCCTACACAGATACCTATACAGTCATATTTGCGAAACAAGCTCACTGATTATACTAAGACTAAGTTCAAATGATTCTCGACCACGAATACTTTGTAACGGAATTTTGTTGCACATTATGGTAATGTTTTTGGTACCAAGTTTATAGTATCTAGGTTTCTTTGCATGATAAATAACGCGTAAACACTGTACACATATATATACTGCGATAATCAGAAAAGCACAACTCGCGTCGGAGCTCCAACGCGCTGCGAGCGGGAACTAATCGACACAAACATGAAACATCTTTGTCTCTTCTTACTGTTTTCCTGTCTAAGACTCTCTGTACAGGTAAGTTCTTGAAATTTTCATTTACTAATTCTGATCACTACCAGTGAAAGTTCGATCCATGTTATATCGAAAGCTGAAACTATGACAAGCGTTATCTTCGACAGGATGGAACTTAAAACTTGGATTTTCTTAAGTCCTATGGATTTCCGCCTAGGATTTAAGGGGTGCTTAATTGTTCCAAATACGTCACACTATCTCGTCGTGCCGTGATTACACCCGAGTTACTTACTGGTAACTGTATTATGAATCGAAAAGTTTTCTCCTCAACAGAGATCAACTCCTCAAGATGACCACTACGTAGCCGCTGTGGTGGAGTACAGAGTTAACAATGACGTCACTACGAACCTGATTAACTATGCGAATATTATAAAGGAAGCTGCACAAAAGGTACCTTGTTTTTTTATTATTTTTATAAACTATGCATAACACACATAACATTAGTTTGATATTATTAACTAAACTAACCCAATATTCGATCTTCAAAAACGACACAAGCTCTCACTACCAAGGGGGAGCCTTGGTAGTGAGAGCTTGTGTCGTTTTTGAAGATCGAATATTGGGTTAGTTAGCAGACAGGCACTACGCGACAGCGTGACACAAAGGCACCGCTCGTCGCGCGACAGGCGGTGCCTTTGTGTCATGTCGCGTGTCGCACCTGTTTGTAGGTGCCTGTATACTAAGCGCACAAACATTGAAGTCTTAATGCTTCAATCATTGCAAAAAATGCGCCAAAACACAATAGGAATTACGGCGCAGGCGGCGGGCCGTGCCGACTGCCGAAACGCAGTAATTGTTTAAGACAGATTCAAATTTCGAAATAGAATTCGAACTCCAGTGCAATGAAGCTGCGCACATGTGGGAAGGCCGCGGCGTAACGTACCGCATTGCAAAAATCCACCATCATCATTTTCGTACATTTTGTATTAACCATCGCGCACTGAGGCGGGCCGTATGGCATCGCAAACCAGTTCAAAGTTCGAGTTACAATTGAAATTTGAAAGAACAATGGCATATTCTTATTTGAAATAAAATTGAACGTCTAAAAGTGACACTACGAATGAAATTTAATTATTTATTAACGTTTTTTGTCAACTATCATATTATCTAGATAAGGCCGAGTAAAAAAAATATGTTTAACGCAAAGTCATTTGACTAGTTCGTTCTAAAAGATTAAGAAATTGTTGATTGGATTGGTTTAGTATTGCCATTTTATATTTATTTTCCTAAATAGTAGGTACAGTGTAATTGTCGTGGTGCTGTTATCATTTTTAGTTTGTTATTATATTAACATGGAGTAAATTAATTAATAACACATTTATTTTGTGGTCCCTATATCTAAGTTTATTCTGTGTTCTTACTTAGATAAGCATATTGCAGTAAAGTGGGAAAAATATCAAATGTTATGGACGTTCTGAACTAAAAAGTCTAGTACCTATTTAAAGTCAAAAGGAAAAAATATAGTTTGGTTGTTGACATTGACAACCATTGACAGTTTACAACTCTTGACCATAAGCTTGCGCTCTGTCCTATGTTGTTCAAAAGTTCATCACTGAATATCTATTAATCTCCGCCTTCTCTAACGAAAAATCTTACACAAACTAGCTCAGAAAATGACGCTGAGTTTTATAATATATTTTTCATTTAAAGACGTAATCATTTAATTTCAAATAAAACAATGTATGGGAAGCTGCCATTGTTCTTTAATCTGTCTGAAATAACTAGGTACTGCGTTGCGGTGCGGCCCGACGCGACTCCTAGTGTGCGCTTAGCTTTAGATGACACGGAAGTAGGACGGCACGTCGTAATTATCGGGAGCGAAAAACAGACAAGACGATATACAACTTGGCTAGCAAGCTAAGTTTTGACGTGCCACTTGGCTGAGCGCGTATAATCAGTCTACCTCTTTTTACTTATAATATTATTAATTATTCATCATTATTCTTATATTTTAAACTACTAATGAGACAGAATTTTGAAACAATAGAGTTTTATTATCAAGCAGTACTGAAGGACCAAAATTGTTTTATGAGATTTCTTATCTCGCATATGTCGTAATAGGATGTATGTTCGTGTTACAGTTGCTAATAATATTTTCAGGGTGCTGACATTGTGGTGTTTCCTGAACAAACCCTCACAGACTTCATGAGTACCTTCGAAGTACCAATCAACGGCACTCTGCGCCAACATCCTGTACCAGCTCTCTACCCTGAGATGTTCGATAAGGTTTGTACGCAAACAGAAATATTGCCGAAGGGTTAGGCAGAGGTATACCTAATATAATTAGTGGTTATGTAAGCTGTAGACTTGGCGAGTCCTTACACCTTAAAACAATATCCTTAAAACAAAAAGTACGCGCAAAGAACGCTAAATGGCTAAAATATGTTTTTTTCTACGTTTTCAAACCCCATATCTCCGCCATTTTGTAAATTTTGAAATAGAATCGATACATATAATTATCGAACCTGCTCACAAAATTTCACGAGAATCGGTTGAGAAATGCGACCTGTAGAGGAGAACAGATGAAAGCATTTTTGCTCAAGCTGAAACGGAGACGCTTCGTGCTTCGCTCGGTCAAAAAATATTTAATAGGTTAACCCTTGGCTTACCTCTAACTCTTGCTGGCGCAAAAGAATTATTTGATTAACCCTGAGCTTGCTGTTAGTTCAGAGTTATTTAGGATAACCCATGAACGTGCAGCGCAAGTGGGCGTTAGTGAATTATTGTGTAAGAAATTAACTTTAACAGGGTTTATTTTTATTTTTAAAACCCATGTAATAGAGGGCGAGCCTATTGCCATCAACCGGGCAAAACTGCAGACCCAGAGCTGCTACTGAAAAATTCCTGATGTAAAAACCCAATAATATTTTGCCCGATCTGGGAATCGAAGCCAGGATGACGCTTGCGACCACTAGACTTATGTGGCAGGTTGTTTGTTGTATGTAAGCAGTCGATTCTTATTTATACATACTAATAATAGGTCTTTACCTATGAAATTGCCGTTTTGTATGAAAAAATTTAAACGAATTTTTTTCATGAATTTTTTATTTGTATTAATCGAAGTAATCACCCATGCAATCAATGCATCTTTGCCATCGCAGTGGCAGTTTATTGATGCCCTTCTTAAAGAAATCAGCTGGACGGGAGGCAACAAATTCTTCAAAGGCATTTTGTACTGCCTCTCGGGTATTAAATTTTTTTCCCGCCAAGAAGTTATCCAAATTCTGGAAAAAGTAGTAGTCTGTAGGCGCAAGGTCTGGTGAGTAGGGCGGATGACGGAGAGCTTCCAACCCCAGTTCTTGCAACTTGGAGACCGTCTGCTGTGCAGTATGAGGTCGCGCGTTGTCGTGCAGGAGCAGCGGAGACGAGCGATTGACCAATGCTGGTTGGAGATGCGCCAGCTTCTCCATCATTGTGTTCAGTTCTTCACAGTACACATCTGCAGTAATGCTCACCCCGTTTGGTAAGAAGCTGTGATGAATCACACCGGCGCTAGACCACCAAACAGTGACCATCACTTTTCTAGGGGTAAGTTTTCGTTTAGGGCATTGTTTAGGTGCTGAACCAGGATCCAACCAACTTGCTGAGCGCTTACGGTTATCAAACAGAATCCATTTTTCATCGCAGGTACCAATGCGGTTCAAAATTCCTTCATTTGTGTGTCTGTTGAGCAGTGCAAGGCACGTCTCGACGCGTACTTCGCGCTGGCGATCATTGAGTTCGTGGGGCACCCATTTGTCAAGCTTTTTTACCTTGCCAATTTGACGCAAATGGACCAATATTGTTTTGACGCTAACGTCGAAAGCTGCTGCTAATTCAGCCGTAGATTGTGTATCATCAGCTTCCACAATCGCCTTTAATTCGTCATTGTCGACCAAAGTCTTCGGACGACCGCGAGGTTCATTTTTCAGGTCGAAATTTCCAGAACGGAAGCGAGCAAACCAATAACAGGTGGTGCGTTGGTTTGTAGTGTTAGCTCCGTAAACGTCGTTGATGTTGCGTGCCGCTTGTGCCGCGTTGCTGCCACGACGGTACTCATATTCCATAATTACTCGAATTTTTAACGTATCCATGATGACGAAAAAGATTGAAATGCGATGAAAATGTAACACTAATCAATAAAGAAATGACTACTTTTAGAAAAAAAAATCCATGTTTTTAAAATAAAATTAATTTGAAATTAGAATTCTTAGCCAAACAAAAATTATTTTGATTTGAAATGGCCAGTACTGCAGAACGGCAATTTCATAGGTAAAGACCTAATATTATAAATTCGGAAATAATTCTGTCTGTATGTTACCTTTTCACGCCTAAACCACTGAACGAATTTCGATAAGATTTGGCAAGGAGATAGATGGCATTCTGAGGAAGGACATAGGCTACTTTTTGTCCCGGCAGCACGATCTCGTGGGATATTTTCCGATATCCTCGCGGCTAAAGCCGCGTGAAGAAGCTAGTTGGTTAAAAAAAATTGATAAACTAATAAATCATAAGTATGCTTACGTAATTACATTAAATAATTTAATACAATAACAACGTTAAAATACCCATAAAAATTCTACATTATTCATGTGTAGTGGTCATATATATTATTTTGTGTAATCGTAGTTTGGGCTTATGCATATATCACCAACCTACTTCCAAAGAGATTTTCTGTAAGTATTCAGTTTTATTGTCCCATAACCCATAATCAGCCTATAATGTTCCCACTGCTGGGACTCAGGCCTCCTCTCTCTTTGAGAGGGAATGGGCTGTAATCCACCACGCGGGCCCAGTGCGGGTTGGTAGATGTCACATGTCGTCGAATTTATGGTTCTAGGACATGCCGGTTTCCTCACGATGTTTTCGTTCACCGTTTTGAGAGCAGTGGTGATGAAATTATTTACACAAAGTAAAGCGCCTGCCTGGGTTCGAACCCACGACCTACAACTCGTAAGTCGGAGCCGACACCACTGGGCCACCACTGCTCCTGTTTTATTGTATGTTACACGAAATACCAACTAGTCCGTTGAAGTCTATAAATAAGTTCTTAAGACCTCCTTGAATGGAAGTGAAAGTTGGAAGTGCATATCTTAGGCGCTAAAGCCAGTTGCAGAATGCAACCGTCTTATTACAAAACAAGTTTTATCTTCAGACCCAGCACCCTAATTACGTACCACATAATCAATCACAATCTGAATCATTTTGAAGGATATTGCTAATCCATTGCTTCATATGTTCGAAAAAATTGTCTGCTCAACAACGTAAATAACGCAATGAATGTTGTTGAACTGTCAAAATGAAAGGCCATTCCTACTGTTTAGTTAGTGTGTTACGGTTTAAATCATCGAGCCATTTTTGAATGTCGAACTCCTGTTCCGGCAATGGTACTAAACTAACAACTTAGCACAGGCCTAAGTCATCAGAATTGTATGAAGAACTGTATTTCAATCACAGTTAAGTTCTTATTTAAAAAAAATGCTCTATGGTATAAATCATTCATATGAAAAACATTGTTTTCTAATAATAAGACCACAACAGTCTACATTCTTTGGACTATTGTGAACAAAATAAGTTTCCCACCATTGGATCATTTTAATGAGCTTATATTATGTAGAGGTATGAGGAACAGGGTGTAAACTTCACTCTTACCTCTCTATAAATGGTAGTATCCTCCGACCAGACGGGTGTCGTATCTGGTGGGCAACTGCCTGATGATTGATGTCGGGATATATTATGCTAGTTGAGCGGTAAACTCTGCTTGCGCGATGCAGAATTTTGCGTGACGTCAGTGTGACGCGTAGCTCGCATGTGGCGTTGTAGATACCGCTACAAGTTTTATTGGCTTTTTGGTTAATTTTATAGAATGGTCCCTCAATTATTTATGTCAATATTTTAGCGATGTATTTGTGTGTTTTATTGGGATTTGGTGCCTTAATTTTTTTTTTTATTATTGTTTCAGTTCATGGTAGGTATATCAGCAGCCGCGCGGCAGAACGATATCTACGTGGTGATCAATGGTCGCGAGCACTTGGACTGCACAGCCCAGGACACGGGCGAGTACTGTCCTGAAGAGAAAGAATACATCTTCGTTACCACCGTTGTCTTCGACAGGACAGGAGCCGTCATTGATAGGTGAGACTGTTACATGTAGATGTTGATGTTGGTATAGTACGACTACAGTCAAAGATTCCAAAGGTCGATGGCAATCTTAGCGCGTCGATGGCAATCTAAATGGAGTACCATTTTGGCGCCATCACTTGCGTCCATCAGTTCCTGGGGGTCTACTTTCTAAGCACGAAATCCGTAGTTTAGGCCGAAATTACGGGCGTTTCCTACTCCGTATCACCTACGGACATATAGTCCGTAGTTTGGGGCTCGACCTAAAAATAAATGACACCACGATGTAACAGTTGTCCCTACTCCCGATGTGTTTTGACCTGTCCGAAAAAGTTAATTATAATAATAATAATAATAATTTCTTTATTGGCATAAAAACAGTTTACAGAAAAATGTGAGACCCTGGCTCCAGAGCTAGGTTAGAATACCTGTATTTCAGTAGCCAGTGACTTCTTCCATTTAAATTACAATTGGGCAAGTTTTTTGCAAGCAAAAGGTGACAAAATTAAATTACTCAAAATTAAGTTCATTTTACATTTAGGTAATTACTTATGCACTAAAATAGAATTAGAATAAAATCAGGATTAAAAATTTAGATTAATAATTGAATTAAAAAACAATAATTTAAAAAATAATGATTGTAGTAAAAAAAAAAAAAAAAGCTTGTAATAAATTAGAATAAATTGCAATTCAGATAAGATGAAGCAAAATAATATTAGAAATAAGGGTACAGATATGTCAATGTGCATGTGGGCTTGGGTGAGAGTGGGAGTGTGTATGTGTATGTGTGTGTGTATTTGTGTATGTGTGTGTATTTGTGTGTGTGTGAATACCATTTAATTGTGTTCTTAAATATTTATGTTGATTGCAGTAAATTTTCAGTAGCGTTGTAGTCCTGTGTCAGGAGCCAGATTTTTACCTTCTTTTTTGTTTCACGAGTCGTTAGGGGATTTATGTTCAGGATTTTATTTAATTTATTATAAAGAAAAGCGGCAAGATATAGCCGCTGTCGCCTAGCGGACGCCGTGTGACAGCGTAAAGGTAAGCAAACGTTTTTTATAGTACGCTTCTTATTACTTTGTGCATTATAAGGGGTAATACTGTGTTGCTTACAAACCACCTGCAGAATATAACTCTGTCTTACTGTGAGTACTTCACACTTCTCGTATAAGACTTTGGTGGGAAATCTAAAGGGTCTGAAAGTCATGACTTTAAGCAGAGATCTTTGGGCCCGTTCCAGGTGAATCATAAAAGTCTTGCATCCACCACCCCATACAGTAACACAATATCCCACGACTGAGTGCACGAGCGCATAGTACACAGTGCGAAGGAGTTCGAAGTCTGCTACGTGTCTGTAATTAATCGGGTGTAGGGTTCACGTCAAAGTTTCAAACTATTTTCGGATGAGCTCGTATCTTCGTTGACGGAGTTAGAGAGGCCCCCTGTACCGTGCAGACAACAAGACACGCACGACACGATATTAATAAAAATCCCATCGTTTGTGGAACAGCACCACATTTACTCTCCAGAGCAGAATCATTTATGAACTTGAACAGGTTTTGTTTGCTTCTGCCAACCTGGGTCTGAAGTCTGTTTCTAAGACTTCCAGGTTAGCCAAGGTTATAAATTGTGACTTTCAACCAAGACATACCGATTTATAATCCCAAAAATAATCGATATATCGATTTTTAATCGGCTTTTGCCCGCGGCTTCACCCGCGTGGAGGTCGGAAACTTTCCCACGGGAATGAACGTCCGGGATGAAAAGTATCCTGGGCATCCTAACCCGTGTCTATCCGTGTGCCAAATGTCATCCAAATCCTATCAGCAGTTAAGGCTTGAAAAGGTAAGACAGACAAGGCCTTCTTTTCCATTGGCTACTATGGGCAAGTTCCCATGGTCCCTCGATTCACGGGGCTCCATTTCCTGCCAGCATCGAAGCTATCAGACGTAGGGTGGTACAAATGTCGAGCTCGCTTCGCTTGCTCTCGCATCCTAGATTCTCCAAAGGGGCCCCAGTATCCTAAAGTGCCTAGGGCCTCCAATGGGTTAAAAACGGACCTGCAGACAGACAGACACGCAGACAGATTTACTTTCGCTAAAATATTAATATGGTATGGATTTCCACCTAAATCACAATAGCTTGACGCACTAGTTCCGTCACTCGGTTTGCCCGGGCTTTTCCGAAGTTAACCGATGTAACCTTCGACCGTGGTCCTACTACCACTTTATATCTTCTTTTAGAAGAATTGAATTAATTGGTGTTATGATGACTATTTGCATTTTCGTTATCATGTCTGGGCGAGCACGTTTTCATGAATGTTAGAGATCGCTTTGAGAGTGCCAGAGCCGCGAAGGACGACATTTGAATAATGTTATTTTCAAAAAGAAAATTTCTGATGTATTCAGTTTCTGATTTTGTTATAATATATATGTTATATATATATTTAAATATGTTTGTTATTTTTTTTTTGTAAGTATCTACAAATGTTAGTTTTTTTCTGAAACAGACTGTGTATTGTATATAATCATTGTAATGTTTATGAAAGTTAATGATTAAACACTTTTACTTCGAATTCGCTTACATTAGCGACTTTCAAAAACCTTGCTAAATGCGTATTTATATTGAAATAATAGTTGTTATTGCTGGTTTCGCACAATCTTGATTCAAATACATCATCTGGTACAGTTGATTGGCTGCTGTCATCAGTAAGTATTTTAAGTAACTGCCCCGTTTTACTCACATGCTCATATAACTTTGCGACCAAGCTGATTCCTATAAACTCTTCAGCAGGCAAGACGACCAGCCCAACTCACAAATTCTTTCGTATATTTCAGATACCGCAAGATCAATTTGTTCATCGACCACTTAAGCACGCCAGCCCTGCGTCCCGAGCTTGGAGAGTTCACCACAGACTTTGGAGTGACCTTCGGCCACTTCATCTGCTTCGATATCTTGTTCCAAGTGCCAGCTTTACAGGTGGTGCAGAAGAGACACGTGAAGAACATCTTGTTCCCAACTATGTGGATGTCGGAACTACCGTTTTTGACTGGTGAGTGACAGGACACCGAAGGTCTGCAGTCCAGTTGCTTGACAAATTCTTGGCCATAAAGTCCGTGGCCTCCTTCCTTAAGTCTACTTCCCCACGATCAGAACAATGCAATATAAATCGGTTAACTACCAAAAGAGAACTCAGTTTAATTTTAATTGTATTTTTAATTATGAATACAATAGTAAATTACATAGTATTCAAGCTTTTTACATTATAACCTAACTTAGCTAAAACTTAACAAATCAAAATATGGCGTCGGAAAATTCCTCGGCATGGCTGTCGCTGTTTAAAAGAATTTATGGATAAAAATGTTGATGTTGATGATTGATGATGTTGACGCCTTCTAACTCAAAAACCCTGATATTTTGCATGCTATGCCTTATCCTAGCTAAACATGTTTCAAGTGTCATTATATTTATATTTAACGACATTGTATACCTACAATGTCGTTGTATACCACCATGGTTTATGTAAATAAATGTATTTATTATTATTATTTATTACTGGTAATATACCCAAGAGACTGGTGGCATTACCACATTGTATGGCAACGCTTAGCCTCTGGCCAGAAGAGTTACAGTGGCCCTAGCGCACAGGCAACTGGAGGAACTCGGGTGGGTTTTAGTCGGTAAGAGTCTGACACGCCCTCCTGCGCCGCCCAGAGCGTCAGAAGTCATTTGATGATTTCCCACCCGACTCACTGGTAATGTCAACCAGCCGTTTTAATGGTCTTTGGTTCTAGCACCCGGATCCCACTGCCCGAGAGCTTAGTAGCTGGTAAAATGTGGTATAGTAGTAAGCCGGAGCATATTAACGGAATGTTTTAGAGCGATTATTTTTAATGTTTCAGCTGTACAGATGCAGGAATCGTACGCTTACGCAATGGATGTTAACTTTTTGGCAGCTGGGGCCAATCATGTTTCCTTTGGTAGTGCAGGTAAGCTAGAATATTTATCCATTTTTGTTTTGTTCGAAAATTTTAAAATGAATTTACTTATAGTTGTTTGTTAACGATCTGTGATTGGAGATTCTATTCAGATCATATTTCAGAGTAATTCATTTTTTAATTACTTAAATATGTTTTCAGGTTCTGGAATATATTCGGGCAAAGCTGGTGCTCTGATCAGCGTCATGCCAGGATCGGATACGACTAAAGTACTTGTAGCCAAAGTGCCTAAAGTTCCTGGACAGGTAAAACATTTTCTTCAAATTATGTGGTTTACAGTCCCTACAAACCCAGTCTGTTTACCAGTAAATTCATTTGTAAGCTGCTCATCACTTAGTAAACTCCTGTCTATCCAGTTAACAGAGAAGTACCCAGGTCCGACCTACGGCAACCCGGCAGACCAGGACGACCTGCGCTTGATGGCAGATATGTCGCTCTCGTCGCACGTCAGCAGGCTGCTGGAGCCGGGCTCCCAGGAGTTCACGCTGGTGCACAGGGATACCACCTGCACCTTCAAGGTCACGCTTGCCCAGAGAGATGGCAGCAAGGTGAATAGACTCTGAAGTTGTTTCATAGTTTTATCAACTGCCCCAAAAGGAGGGGTACCTAATGTTTTAATGAGTTATTATAGCCCCCTTTTATTATTTATTCTTCCAGCATTACAGATACAGAGCGGGAGTTTTCAGCGGCGTAAGATCGTGCTACGTCAGGCTGAGGCGCGGTGTGAGGATGTGCGGCATATACGCCTGCACTGGCGACGACATACAAACCTGTGGCATAAGGTAACACATCAACCAAATTGTCCCACTGCGGGGCAAATAGGTCTTCTGACGGAGTAGATCCGAGAATCCGAGAAAACACTCCGCAAATTTAAAAACTCCCAGAAACTACACGTAATCTATTCGCTGTTCGTAAGTCTCGCTAAAACTCAGAAACGGCTTGACTGATTTGTTTTTTTTGTTTTTTTTTGTGCTCTTCTTCACAAGGATAGTTTAAAAGGGGGGGTCTACGTAGGGTAGGTGTTAGATACTTAGTGCTACCTGTGCGAAGCCAGGCCGGGTAAAGCTAGTAATCAAAATAATAAAATCAAAATTATTAATCATATAATCAGCGGTCTCCGAGACTATACTTGTCGCACACAAGCAAACAAACACGTGCTTGCACTACACTAGCACACACAAACACATTCACACAGTAGTTCGTTTTTTAACGTTGTTTGTGTTCCTCACAAAGTGAAATTATCAGTACTTATACCTAGTAGTTTGGTGTCAAATTGGCCAGTTGTATTGTTTTATAAGTAACTACCAACACTTTTGCTTTGTTTGCTGTTTATCTGTTACGTTGTTGTTATTGTTTTACTTATTCTACTTTGCATGCTTCGTCATTAGACGACGATTATATTTATGTTAAAAGTTAAATCTCATATATGTGAATAGTATCATGTTTTTATGAGAAATAAAGATTATTTAAACCTAAATTTAAATGTAAAAAGTCGTTTGTTCTTAGCGTGCCAATCAGAACTTTTGGAGAAGTTACAAAAACACTCTCCTTTTAAATGTTGCCGGGTCTGGTCATCCGTAAAACATTGCTAATTACTTGCAGGCTGTCTTTGAACTCTTGTCATTACCTATTTCTATAATATCTCTGTGTCATCTTTTTATAGGTTCCCCACGTACAAAGTGAACACAACTGCCATTTTCAAGGAGCTCACTATAACTGCCAGGATGCCGACTACCACACTCGTTACTAAGTTGGACACTGACAACTCTATCGTGTACCCTGTCTCTACGACTGTGCACGTCACGCCTTTAGAACCAAAAGACTTCGCGTACACCGCCGTTAAAAATAATAACGTCACCGTACATACTATGACGCTGATAGAGAACACTGCTGAGTTATATTCTTTCGCTATCTGGGGAAGACATTTCGCCATTGACGAAACGGACAAACTATTCGAATATGAAGATGAAGACGGCATCAGCATAGTAGAACACAACTGAAATATCGACAAAAACAACACTATAATAATATGTAATTATGCAATGAACACACATAATAAAATAAATAAACAGGTATGCCTTATATATAAGTTATGTAATGTTGATATTTCCCAGTAAAATACAACGTAAATGCTGAATAAAGCGTGTTTGTTTATATTTGAAGTGATGATACAATGATAATAATGAAGATACCTACACTAACATTACATGACATTGGTGCCGATTCTCTTGTCCCAAAATTCTCTAAACTAGACTAAAAATCACTAAAATTTATTTTATTCCTGTCAAAAGACGATTTCTCATTCTGAAATAGACTAAAGTGACGCAACTTAACTATATTTTAGTTTGACAGCACTAAGGTGGTACTGATTTATTAGTTTAGTGAAAATGGCAATTTTGCTATTCTGAATTTGACGTTTTTCACCTAAAATTTTTGTTGTCTTAACTAAATCTGGCTATTTTAAACGCGATTAAAAAGGTGTGGAATAAAATTAGTTGTTATGAACTAAGATTCACCACAACACCTCGACTTCAGGGGCAAAACAGTACTGTTTTTTTTTTTAATTTTGTTTATATCTCGAAAACGGTGTGTCCTATCGCAAAAATAATGAAAATGTCGACCCTGTTTATATAACCCTTAAACCCATATAACTCTACATGGAGGTATTTTTTTTTTAATATTTTCCATGAAAAAAGTGAAAAATTCCATAAAAAATACGCAGAGGCTGCCACACATGCGCGCGACCGGCTCTATAAAAAAATCACGGGGTAGGGCAAACAAGTACCATGTGGAGTCGCGATTGTCAAATTAAATTTTAGTTGCGTCAAAATGATTTTTAAATTTAGAGATATTTCATTGCAGAATAGCTTTAAGATTCTTATAGCCAAAAGCAAGGAATTTTAGTGATGGTTTAGTTAGTTTAGTTCGGTGTACAAGAGAATTGGCACCATTGATGACATTATTCAATATGTAAGAGTCTATGATACCAATACAATTAATATCTAAAGAACTTTAGATGTCGTTTCATTTATTATCTAAAACTGTTAACTTTATCGCGTTGCAGTTGCTGGCGTAACGACGCACAGTGGAACGAAATCAAAAAGTACAGACTTAAGGATATATTTGTACATTTTTGAAATCAACTTACTAATGCAATACTATTTTCATTAACCCATTACTTTCAAAGATATACCTCTTTCAATGTTATATGATTTTTTTTAATACTTAGTATTAGAATTATATTGCAAAATATAGTCAAATTAAACTTTGATGTAAGTATGTACAATGAAATTCCACCACTTTCGTGACGTCATTTGTTTGTGTCCAAACCGGTTTTCTTATCAGTAGATACGCAGTCATTAGTATGTCATTAGTGACATGCACCAATCAGAAGGGTTTAAATTTGCAGTTAGTTGGAAAATGTCCCTACCCTCTCGGTAGGAAATGTCAAATGATGACCTCAGTTCGTTGTTACCCACCATTACATACGGACTACCCCTTATTAAATTTCTACCCCTTATTAAGTTGCAATTTACGTGGATTTTGTAAAAATGTTTCGTGATTTAGTAACTAACCTTGATTTGTTTGTGAAATTGAAAGTAGCTGGCCGTATTAAAGATAATAACTTCTTATACAATACCATTAAGTCAAAACTGTCTGATTTAAATGATGATGATGATAAAAATCTAAAGGATTTCTGTGCAAAGTACCTATTGTTATAATATTAATAAGAAATGGAAAATTGCTCATCGTAAGGAGCAAATGTTTAAATGCAATTTCAGTGAGTGGTTAGATTCGGAAATAGTTTGGCCACATTTTATGAGTGCTTTTGTGGAAAATGACGATGAATCAGTACCCAGTACGTCTACACAGTTTGTAACTCCATCTCCAGTGAAAGCATCTGTTGGCACATCGACCGAGATAAGTCATAGAAAACCTTTTACTGAATTAGGTCCTAAGCAAAAAAAGAGACGAACAGAACATATTGTAACAACTATGTGTTCAGAAGATTCATCACATGTATATATTTCAAAATTAATAGCAGATGGAAATCAAAGCATTGCTGAAACATTAGAGCAAGATGTGCAGAAAGTAAAAGGATGTCATTTAGTTAAAAAAAAAAAAACAGAATTTGCACCTGATGTAGCATTAGGCTTGTTCTTGTCTCTTAAATTGACGAAGTGGCAATATAATACGCTACGGACTGTACCCAACAAATAACTAGTGTTAACATATTTCCGTCCTACTACGCACTACAAAATGAAAAACTTAAATGCTATCCACCTAAAACTACTATTACAGTAACAGATACAACAGCTAAAATAGAATTGCAGGATCTTTTGGATATTACTGTGAAAAGACTAATTAAGTCAACCACAATTGATGAGGCGTACAGGGAAATGATACTGATTAGTAAATGGAGTTTTGACGGAGCTTCAACTCAACCCAACTATAAGCAAAAAATGCCTGTATATAGCACCGAGGAAGGTGATTATGTTGACTCAGTGTTTTTATGGGTTGTTTGCTACCTATCAAACTAGTTTCTGGTGATCAACTTGTTTGGGAAAATGATTCCCCTAACTCTGCATATTGGTGTCGTCCACTTTTTCAAATTTGTAAAAGAAAACCAGTTTAGCATTTTACAAGAGAATAATTCAATGATGGCAGAGATTGATAATTTGGTAGAGACAGTGATTGGAGAAATGAAAATCTCATACAGTTTAATACAAACCATGATAGATGGTAAAGTAACAGCTTTTCTTTGCGAAACATCATCACAAAGATGTGACATATGGAAAGCTAAGCTAAGAATGTTGAGGCCGACTTATATAAATATGGTCTATCGTCGTTACACATTTGGATACGATTCATGTAATGCATTCTTCATATAGCATATACATTAGATTTGAAAACATGGTCTGTAAAGGGTGACAACAAGGCTATTATGCAGAGCAGAATGAAAAATATTCAGAACGCGTTTAAATCTCAAACAGGACTTTTAATTGATGTTGTCAAACAGGGTCACGGTACGACTAATGATGGAAATACTGCTAGGAGATTTTGCAGCTTCGATCACAGGAGTTAATCAGGATTTAATAAAACGTTTTAAAACCATACTAGAGACAATTTCTTCAGGTCACCCTATAGATACAATAAAGTTTAAAGATTATGCCGAAGCCACCATGAAATTATACATTGATTCGTATAATTGGTATTACATGCCTGCAAGTGTACATAAAGTTCGTGCTCACCGAGCAGCTATCATTGAACATTTTGGTTTAGTGCCAATTGAAAAATTATCCGAAGAAGCAGCTGAAGCTCGAAATAAAGACTTCAGAAGATATCGTGCACATCATTCGAGAAAATTCTGTAGAAAGGCTACTAATGAAGATATTTTGAATAATTTTCTGATCAGCTCTGTGCCACATATTTCAAAAATACGTCATAAACTATTCCGAAAACACAAAGCCCTTTCAGAAGAGGCAAAAGGTTTATTGATTATGACTGAGACATACCTTTGTCAAAAGACGAAGAACGTTCATAGTTTTTTTTAAAACGTCCTTAGTTCTCTACCTCTGGACTGGTGTGGTATAGAGAATAAAAAAATATACAGAGTGATTCTTTTAAGTTGGTCAACAGGGGCAAATCCGAATCCATAAGAGATATGGGAAAACTTTGCTAGGAAACTTGAGCTCTGTTTTGATCGCAACAACTTTGGCATACTTATTTTTTTGGTCAAGTGTGAGTTGTCTATAAAAATTAATGAAATTGATTACACAAATTGTACGAAAATATATTTTGCAAAATTTGACCAACTTCCACAGTCCCGATTTTTTTTCACTTTTACAATGAAATGATCCTTACATGAAACAGAGTCGAATAGCAATAAAAGAATTATTGGTAGATTTCACTTATTCTTATGGCCAACTCACACTTAACCAAAAAAATTAATATGCTAAAATTGTTAAGATCAAAAAAGAACTAAAGTTTTCAAAGATTTTTTTCTGATATCTCTTATGGATTCCGATTTACACATGTTGGCCAACTTAAAATAAACACTCTGTATATCTTCAATATCGCAGAACCAGATTATATGCAAAAATAGGTTAATAATTTGGACTATCCAAATATGCAATCCATTTTTGGACAAAATTGGAAAATTGCGAGATATTCATGAATTTGTGTTTTTCTTCATACAAAAAAAAAACTTTAAATATTCATAGCATTAAAAATAGTAGGTAAAACGTAAAAGTCATAGAACAATATTATAATGTATTTGATAGTAAATTACATTTATGTTTTTTTTTTTTAAATATACGAGTATCAATCAGTTTTAGTTGATGCCTAAGTCTTCTACGGTTAAATATCAGTCCACCGTGCGACGTCATTAGAGGTTATATAATATGATTGGATTTTTTAAATATTATTTTTCGAAACTTAATAAATATTGACTGATTGACAGACTTTTGGGCTTCTGACTACCCGTAACGACCGTCAAAGATCCACGAATGACAGCCGGGATCAATAGCTTAACGTGCTTTTCGAGGCACGGAAGGGTCTCGGTATGTAAAGATGGTCACCCATCCACAGACAGACCGCGGCAAGCGTAGCTTACTTAACCTATCAATCGACCCCCTGTGGCTGTTATTACTTAGCAACGAGCCCCTTGTATTTAATTTTATTTGTAGGAACTATTTTCTACTCATCATAATGACAGAGCAGTCAATGGTCAGGCAGAGGTGTACGGTCACCAAAAGTGATAAGTAACCAGGGTCGTTGGATATAGTTCAAGTTTAGTAAGAAGCCGATTGATATTTTCCAATAAAATAAAATTAAATTAATATAAAACAAACAGTTAATTTATCAAATTAAATTTCATTCAAAAACGTCTATCAGTCTCTTACTAAACTACAACTAAGTATATCGGACGACTCTGGTTAGTAGGTATCTCTTTTGGTGAGTGTACCTATATTATAGTACACCCAGATTTCACCAGTTATGTTTAGAGTGCCATAATGTAATCCTTATTATAAGGATCAAATTTTCAAACTATTTATTTGGCTTGAAAATATTGAAACTGACTTACAGTTCCACTTCCCCACAATGGTAGGTATGGCAAATAAAATACACATCAACTGGTTAACAATAGTATATTTCAATAACTTATTTTATAGAATTATAAAATAATAACAATAATTATTAAAACAATAGCTTTTACCCACGGCTTCGCCCGCGTGGATGTCGGATATTATCCCACGGGAACGTACTACCGGGATAAAAGTAATCTACGTGTTAATACAGGTTATAAACTATCTGTGTTCCAAATTCCATCCAAATCCATCGTGGATGTCGGAAATTATCCCACGGGAACGTACTACCGGGATAAAAAGTATTCTACGTGTTAATACAGGTTATAAACTATCTGTGTTCCAAATTCCATCCAAATCCGTTCAGTAGTTTTTGCGTGAAAGAGTCCACCCATCCATCCAAACAAACTTTCACATTTATAATATTAGTAGGATAAGCAACCTTTAACGCTAGTAACATACCACCCTGTAACGAAGCCATTACCTACTAATTGGTATACCCACGGTTTTGTTTGGGCTATAACAATGATTTTAAACACTTCGAGTAACTTAATAACCTACTACTTAATAATAAGTTAATCTTTTAATCGAACACAATAAAAATGGCGCATTTTTAATAGACATGATAAAAAACCTACTACGTATTTCCTCGTAAGGCATACAAATGATGAATACAATACAATCAAATATTAATTATCGTAATATTGGTAATAGTTTGATAGTGCAAAGCTCACTACAACCTACAACTTCAGAAACTATCACTGAATAGCTAGGTCAAGACGCTGATACTGAAGACAATCTTGGACACGGCATGCATTGTGAGGAGGTTCCTCATTCTGAACCCCTAATAACCACCCTGATAAAAATAAATGATAGTTAAATCATCATTTTCAGACCAAAGATCCATATATAAACATAAAGAAACTTATCAGCTATGTTTATGCAGTACTAGCAATAAGTAGCACTGCTGACTCCAGTTTTTTTTGCTATATAACTTTCTACACTTTCTGTGATTTTAATCTTTAATAATTAAAAATAATAAGTAGTCCTCCATCTCGAATTTCAGCCCTGGCAGCCAATGCCTGGCAGCCTGGCGCAGACACAGGTCCACTGACTCTTCCCTCACTCTCATAGTCCGATAGGACAGCAATCCGACACGACCGGAGAGAGAACAGGCGCAGGAACAACGGCTTAACGTGCTTGCCGAGGCACAGGTGTATCACACCGCCAACTTCCAAACTCTGGACTGTTACTGAGAAATTCCTAATTGTAAAACACAATAACAAAAAACAACCATTATAATGAAAATCTTCAATAATAACATCATAGTAAAACGGCATCTTTGGTATCTTATAAAAATAAATAATAAGTTTATAAAAAGCAAGTTAAGACTTTAATTAGTTATAATAATATGTAAAGGAAACTAATATGGCAAGAGCTGGTAATGCAGTTGTACTCGTACGTCTGTTAATTATCAAGGTTAATAATATTTATTGTAAATACTTGCCCGAATTTAACCCTATCTAAAACTGACTGTAACATATCAAAGCTACAACAGACGTCAACAGCACTCGACTCAGAAAATGAATAGCAGAAGCATCTGGTTCAGCTGTTGTTGCTGGTTCAGCGGTTGTTGTTGCTTCAGTTGAACTTAGAGTTGTTGTACTGTCAGTCGTCGAATTTTCAGTTGAAGCGCCTTCAGTAGTCGACTCTGGTGTCAAGTCGCCTTCAGCATCAGTCAACGGTGGGTCTTCAGTCTGACCATCAGTCGCGAACCGTCTTCCCCAGATAGCGAACGTATACAACTCAGCAGAGCTGTTCTTCAAAGTCATAGTATATATGGAATTGGTGCTGTATTTAGAAGTGGTGTAATCAAATTCGTTTGATTCTAAAGGCATGATGGAGACCTTGGAAGACACAGGGTACATGATGGCGTTGTTGGTTTCCACATCATTGACAATGGCGGGAGTTGGAATCCTGGCAGTTATAACCAGCTCTTCGAACTTAGCAGTTGTGTCTGACATGTAGCTGGAGAACCTGTAACAAACACAGAGATGTTATTGGGACTTTGTTAACAAGGAGGTTTTGTTACTTAATTCGAATAGTCTGCATTCTGTGTTAGGTAATTATGCTGTATTGGCGACACATCTTGTTTTGCTTGTGTCATATCAAAGCAAAACAACAGAAAGCAAATTGCCATTTGTTGCCAAGAGACACTGATTTAATAAAATATTTGCAAACCGACCGATCTGCGACGCTGGAAAGTGCTAATCACCACCTCTTGATTACCACTTAATCCCTGAGGGGTTACACTGTCAAAACTAGAGACCAAGTGGAATTACCTCTTGTGGTCTATGCTGCTTTTCAGCATTAATAGTTTAGGTCAGTAGGACGAGCTCTTTCACAAGCATCTATTTTACTACATCCCAGCTTTCTTCACTAGAAAAAGAAACTCATTGTTGTTTGCATGTTACCTAAGGCCACAAGTCTCTCTGGTGTCTCCAGTGCAGGCGTAGACGCCGCAAATCCTCGTGCCACCCGTCGCCACGCCGGAAAACGATCTTACGCCGCTGAATACGCCTGCTCTGTATCTGTAATGCTGCAATCGAAATAAAACTTGTAAAACCTGTGATTGGATTCAATAGAGCTATTCAATAGAGCTATGGTACGTCACTGGCTGTTAAGACATACGTACGGTGGCACGTACGCGCGGAGTAAACGTAACGTAAACGCAACGTAAACGTACGAGTAACGTAAATTCGAACGATTTTGAATCGAAAATACAACTATTCCATAACACTATCGTGTTTTTTTACGACAACGACAACATGTAATAAATAAAGATTCAAAACTAAGCAAAGCTGGGCACAAGACCCTTAATCCGTTAATCATTAAATAACGAAGCTAATTAACATTTCAAGTAACGGATTTTAAAAATTGTTAAGGGACTCTTTAACTTTATTTTATTTATCAACTTATATTCTGTATTTCTGTAGTACTGATTTAATTATATATGTCATTATTGCTTGGCACCTATTCTTGTATTAAAATACTCGAGGGGAATGGTGCTGATAGCCGAAATACAGGCTATGCCTAGTTCGGCTACAGACGCTAATTTCTTTACCCTAACTGAATTTGTTGCCACATTGCCATTGTAAAGTAGTACTAAGTTTTTGGAAAATAAACTATTATTATTATTATTATTATTATTATAACTTCAGTTAACTTTCCATAAGTCCGTTGATCGTTAATTAAGCACCTACTATTTGCCAGAAGGACACCGCGCCGCACAGTGGATCGTCCCCATACAAGAGGTCGGACATAGAATTAAAAATTTAAAAAGTATTTAATTGAAAAAAATGAATTATACAGTTGCATTACTCTATTATGGAACTACAAAAAATGATACTACAATTTTTTTATTTGACCAGTACTTTATGAGCAATACGATGAAAACTGTTATTTTTCTATGGAAATGGTCACAAAAATGTCTGTATCTCATGATTCCCTCCTTGTTTCGATTTGCGGTTTTCACTACTGTTATTTACCCATATTATGCCACATTTTCTTCAAGGACACATGGTGCCCCCAGCGACCCCCTTCCGAGATATTTTGCTTTTAGTAACTATACTTTTTATTGTATAACTGATGAAATGGAGGTACATTAAGTATATTCATTACTGAGAATAAGTCATCCCTAAGTAGTTCCTTAAATAACAGGTGCATTTGCGATTACTTTAATGACTTATGAACGCTTCTGTTGCCATACAACAAAAGCGTTAATGAGTCCTTAAGTAAAGATTACCAGTACTTGCTTAATCTAATTAGTTATTGTAATTACTATGTTAACAGCCCTTAATCTCTGCATTGTGATTGTCTAATGTCATCATTAGCTTATCAAATTCATTGCTAGTTGCCTACTTGCTGCCCTATATATTTGAGTGTGTTTAGCAAATGTAATTCAGTTGTAATTATAACTTCTATCAAGTGTTGTCATTATGGCTTTCCGTGGGTTTTCTACTTATCTAGATCTTTACGTTGCTCTTCGTAATCATAAAGATCTTCGTGACTATGACAATTTATTTAACACATTGAAGTCGAGTACTAACGTCCAGTTAAGTGAAAGTGATGTGACGGATCTCAAGAACTGGTGTCGACGATTTTGCTATAGGGTTTACACCAAATGGGTGCAATCAAGAAGGACAGTCGACAGGTTCATTAACAAGAACGGAGAGTGGTTAAATTCCGATATCGTTTGGCCAGATTGCTTTAAAGAAAATGTTGTTGACACTGAAGAAGCAAATGAAAATGAGGCAGAAGAGGTAGTCAGTCCATCAAAATCAGATGCATCAACTTCAACATATACATCTCCTCGCAAACGCTTTGAAGTTTATCGACTAGACACAAAAGAAGACGTGTTAATGAAAATGTTGCTAGTTGCAGTCGTCCGGATGAGCTTTTGTATACTGTTGAAAGTATACTTAAGTCTGCCGGAAAAACTGATATGGCCAGAATAATGAAAAATTTGCTGGAAAATCCTGAACACGTCTCAACAGTTTTAAATGTCCTGGAAACTAAGCAGAATCCTTCGCTTCGTGAAGTTCCTACTCACAAAGCACTTGCTCTTTACGTTTACTTGCAGTTATCCAAGTGGCGTTACATCACACTTCGGGACTTTAGTTTAAAAGAAGGTCATGCGAAATACCCAAGCTACTACTTGTTAGTTAAAGAAAAGCTTAAATGCTACCCGGCAAAAGAAGACATAACTGTGACTGAAACTTCCGCAAAGATACGGATCCAAGCCCTCCTTGATCTCACAGTTAGGAGGCTGATCGATTCACTTGAATCAAATTTTGATGCTGGTGAACCACTTGTGCTTCACAGTAAATGGGGTTTTGATGGAGCTTCAAGTCAAAGCATTTACCATCAAACGACAACAACAAGTGAACAAGACTTATCCAGTGTATTTATGGCAAGTCTTGTACCGCTTAAGTTAGTGACTTCTAGTGGAAGTATAGTGTGGCAGAATGATCGGCCATCGTCAACCACATATTGTCGCCCGATTTCATTTACATTTATGAAAGAAACGGAAGCGAATGTTAAGGCTGAAATGGAAATATTTGAGACCGAGATTCGTGAACTGAACCCGACTGATTGCGGCAATGCTACTGTTACTCACAATCTATGGCTAACCATGATTGATGGTAAGGTACATTCAATCATATCTGGTACATCGGCAGCAGTGTGTGATTTCTGCAAAGCTCGCCCAAGCGAAATGAATAACTTGGAAGAAGTGAGAGCTAAACCCGTGAATACAGATTTATACAAGCATGGATTTAGTTCATTGCATGCTTGGATTCGGTCTATGGAGTGTTTATTACACATTGCTTACAGAATGGACATAAAATCATGGCAAGCAAAAGGTGACGAAAAAAAAAAAAAAGTTAAACATAAGAAAGAAGCCATTCAAGAAGCTTTCCGAAGAAGCACAGGCTTACTTATAGACGTTGTTAAGCAGGGTAGTGGCAATACAAACACTGGAAATGCTGCAAGAAGGTTTTTTGCAAACCCTGAAACGACTGCGGAAATTACTAAATTAGACGTTAATTTAATTAGAAGACTCGCCGTTATTTTGCAATGCATTTCCTCAGGCGAAAAAATTCAAGTCCAAAAATTTAAATTATATTGTGATGAAACAGCAAATTTATTCGTGGAATTATATCCATGGTATAACATGCCAGCAAGTTTACACAAATTGCTGATTCATGGATCACAGAAAGTGGACCACTTATCAGTAGTACCTATAGGTTTTTTGTCTGAAGAAGCATCTGAAGCAAGAAACAAGGATTTTCGTAAATTTAGAGAATATCATACACGAAAGCATAGTAGCATCGCCACTAATGAAGACATTCTTCATAATCTGCTATTATCTTCCGATCCTCTTCTCACCAGCTTACGACCGAAGATGACAAATAAAGCCAACAAGTCTTCATTTAGTGAACTAGACGATTTACTCATAGTTGATCAGAGTGAATTGGAGTTCATTGACGTTTCAACTGATACACTTGCTGCATGTAGTGGTGTTGAAGAAGATGATGACGATAATAATGATCATGATGTCGTTATTGATGAAGATGAAGAAAATATAGTTTAAGTCTTATAGTACCTAATATTATTATTAACAAGCAGATTCTTTGTCAATTTCTTGTTTTTGTGTATTTTTTTTTATTCTGTTCTTTTTTTGTTTTGTGTTATGCCACCCATCGGCCAATAAATGTTTTTTTTTTCTTTCTTTTCTATTGTTGTTAGAACTAAATGGTCGTGTTAATTAATTAATTTCCTATTATAATTTAGTTCTTAGTAGTTGTTTAATTTTTTAGTTTGTTTTAGGGTACATAGTTGTTTTATTTTTAAATTATTTTTACAGTGTTATATTATTTAAATAAAAAATATTTTTATACCTACATATTTTCTTATTGATCATAAAACTCTATTTCTTTTCGATGTGTTATTGTAAATTCGACTCAGTCATTACTAAGCTAATGATGACATTATCCAATCACAATGCAGAGATTAAGGGCTGTTAACATAGTAATTACAATAACTAATTAGATTAAGCAAGTACTGGTAATCTTTACTTAAGGACTCATTAACGCTTTTGTTGTATGGCAACAGAAGCGTTCATAAGTCATTAAAGTAATCGCAAATGCACCTGTTATTTAAGGAACTACTTAGGGATGACTTATTCTCAGTAATGAATATACTTAATGTACCTCCATTTCATCAGTTATACAATAAAAAGTATAGTTACTAAAAGCAAAATATCTCGGAAGGGGGTCGCTGGGGGCACCATGTGTCCTTGAAGAAAATGTGGCATAATATGGGTAAATAACAGTAGTGAAAACCGCAAATCGAAACAAGGAGGGAATCATGAGATACAGACATTTTTGTGACCATTTCCATAGAAAAATAACAGTTTTCATCGAATTGCTCATAAAGTACTGGTCAAATAAAAAAATTGTAGTAACATTTTTTGTAGTTCCATAATAGAGTAATGCAACTGTATATTTCATTTTTTTCAATTAAATACTTTTTAAATTTTTAATTCTATGTCCGACCTCTTGTATGGGGACGATCCACTGTGCGCCGCACCGCGCTGTGCCGCGAAAAATACGTTCTGAAAATCTCTATAGAATTGTTATTACAAACTCTAATGTATACCCTTCTTTTAAGAATTTTTCATGTCCTGTCTAAACTTCCATAGCCCATACCAACATTTTTTTATAAATAAATCATTAACGCAACGACATAAAAAATGCAATTTCTTTCACGCATCTTCCGAAATGAAACGCTGAAGTTAACTATTTTAAGTATCGGATTAGCGATTAACGGAGTTAACTATATATTTGAACAACGGTGCCCAGCTAAAAACTTGTGTGTAAACTAAGGTGCGAAACGAGTATTTTCATTTTATAAATCGTTCGAATGTACAGTCGCCAGCACATCAAGTTACCACAAACTGTCAGATTTTCTCATTCGATTTTGAACTTAATCATCAATATGTTAAGGTTTGAAATCGTTTGGAGAAATTTGACAGTTTCGTGTAGCTTGACCTGCTGGCGACTGTACCTTAGGTATATGGAATGCAAGAAAGAATAGAGTAATGAGTTGTTTTACTCTACTGTTCATGCTTGGCCCACAGAAGAGATAGTGTACCTTTACGTGCAGTACGATATTAATTACCTTTTGGCCCTTGTTGCCAGTATACTATTGTAGTCTTTGGACCCTTGTATATTCTGTGGTGAGCACTCAACTCTTTGACATTGTTCATCTGAGTGTTTCTGTGTGTTGGTTTAGATCTTGTGATCTAAGCAGAAGTATTTCATACTGTATGCTACTTTGTATACTCGTAGGATGATACTGCTTGGATTTTTTATATTGATGAATTGGCATTATCAATGTATTGAACATATTGGCAAACAATGCGAATCAAATATAGGTCAACATGTCAGATCATACACATACCAAAACAAACATTCTCATACAGTTTTATCTGTAGCTCGTATGGTGAAGGATGTACAATTTTAACTTAACCGATGTATAGACAATTACCAAAGGTTTAATGAGGATTGGTGTACTATCCATCAAAGTATTTACATCCCAAGGTACCGATTCTAATGATACTGTATCCTTGAATCAATTCGAAATATTTCGGATAATAATATAATAGGTAGGTTAATGATTAAGAAGAAAATGTGATGGGACAAACGGGACATAGTCAATAATAAAGGTACGACAACGATAAACATTTAATAATGAGTAAAATGTACCTTTTAAGGTCTTACGAGCAGACTTAACAACTCAGTCCTCAGTCGAGCCTAAGGGACTTACTAATAATTATTAGACTTTTGTGAATAGTATATGAAATCACATGTGCAAATCAAATTCTGTCTGTTACCAAATAGTGCAATCTATTCTTACGCGATATTATGTATACATTGAAGACAAAAATCGTTTCATAATGCATAATTACAAATTATCAATACAACCATCATTACAATGTTTCGGTTTACCAAATACTTTCAGTCTTCCAAACTCATTCAGCTTCACTTCAATATAAACTTACAAACTAATTAACATGCAAATATTTCAAAATGGCACAATATTCCATAAATGCAGTATTTTTAATCAGCACTGAATATCTCATCGAGTAGAGTGTTAAAACGATGAAGATCTTCCTCAGACACTCCTTTATTGTGGTCAATATCTCTGGTATAGATCCTACCCCAGATGCCAAACGCGATTAGCTCGTTTTGGGGAACATTGATCTTGAAATTCAAACGCTCTCGATTGTTTTTACTCAGAATTTCTTTTCGTAGTACAGATACAGTATTCTGGTCCTTCGGTTCGCACTTAGGTTGGTCCTTCAGCTTCGCAGTGTAAGTGAAGTTCTTAGTACTGAGCGGAAACTTGTTATATCTTAGTGTCATCGGGAAGTACACGATGTTGTCACAATCAAGCGTGTCGTTGTGCGTGTGGCTGTATGTTTTCATTTGAATTTCCAGTTTTTCTACAGTGGTTTCTTCAGTTTGATTGAACCTGAAAGATTTAAACAACATTGAAATTCTTCAGTAAACGTCCCCACTGTGGATATGATCATTGAGGATATTATGCTTATTTATATCAGTGGACAATGTATCGGATCGCACAGTAAGTGAAATAATGTTAAAGATTGTAAGATTGATAAAACGAATAAAAAATATTCTGATTGAATAAACAAAATTAATGTGCTACCTGTAAGGGCAGGTGGTGATGTCATCAGTTTTGCAGGCGACGAGCAGGCAGGAGGCGACGCCTATCTCGCGCCGCGCGTATGTCTGGGTGCCATCTTGTATGAACGCGCGGTACCGCACCGACTGGCAACATGACAATGTATTGTACATACTTAGTAGTCTAATTTGGAGCTATTTAGGTAGGGTGGAAAAAAGTTTTACGAAGGTAATGGAGAAGGTAGTAAAGGTGACTAGATAGATGAAGAAGAAGATTATCAGAAAGATGGATATCGGCTTATTTCAAGTGGTTGCAGTGACATAAATACTGTGTTTACCCATTCGGACACTATGCATGATGGTGATGATTTGCCAACCGGGTTCATTGAAGTTGAACCTAGATAGTCTAGACTGATGCTGAAGTAAAAAAGTAAGTGGAAGTAAAATAAGCCCAATAATTATTTTAAGGTCTAGCCATTTTATTAGTAAATCATAAAATATGTTAAGGAAAATCCAACATAAATCAAAAGGTAACTTACCTCCGTCAATTATACACTACATAAATTAAAACCATATAGCAAGCACTAAATCACACTTAGATACAATTAAATAAAAAAGGCGTGCAAATTGTTAATTTTCGTGTAACTAAGCTTACATGCGGTGGATTAGCAGTGTTAGTAGTACATTAAAAAATGTGTAACAATTATAATAATATTATAATTGGTGCAAAAAACAATAAATTAAATAAACTGTTAAAAACTAACCAAATTTAGTCGACATATATCATGCAAAAATAAAAATATCATGCAAAAAATGCAAATAAAAAATACATATACAAGGACACGTTATTCACTACCAGTATCAAAAAGAGGTCATGCAATAAACAATAAAAGAAAAAAAAAAAATTCCAAAGTCAACTTACGGTGGCGCTATCTCTCTGGGCAAGCGTGACCTTGAAGGTGCAGGTTGTATCCCTGTGCGCCAGCGTGAACTCCTGGGAGCCTACCTCCAGCAGCCTGCTGACGTGCGAAGGGAGCGAGAGGTCTGTGATCAGGCGCAGGCTGTCGTGGTCTGCCGGGTTGTCATAGATAGGACCAGGGTATGATTCTGTTACCTGGCAAAGTGGAGGAAATTATTGATTGGTGAGTAGCAATACTGATGTTCTAAAACAGAGAGTAGATAAAAGTATGGAAACTAAGACACAGCCAGAAATGGTTCGTGAGGAGTATGACAATTTTCTATTTGCACAAGTAGAGAGAAATTGGAATACCTATAGTCAGAAGTTGCTAGCTCCTAATGTATGTGACTACTTCTGGGATACAAACGAGAGTTGGGCAGGCCTTGGTAAATTTAGTCCCTAAACGTAAACAAGAAAATTTAGAGAAAAATGTCTTACTTGTCCAGGTACTTTAGGCACTTTAGCTACAAGTACTTTAGTGGTGGGTACGCCTGGCATGATGCTGATTAGAGCACCGGCTTTGCCTGAATATATTCCGGAACCTGAAAAGTAAAATGAATATAAGGTTATTGAGACTTGAGACGACCAGAATCTGCACTTCTATTATCGACCAGCCGCTTTTTGAACTTCTCGAAAACCAATATAAATTGAGACAGTTTACCTGCACTGCCAACTCTGACGTTGTTAGCTCCAGCTCCCAAGAAGTTGACATCCAGGGTATAAGCGTATGCTTCTTGAATCTGGACAGCTGGAACATTGAAGCAAACAGTTTTGAAGTCAATATACCAGTCGACTATTGAAGTATAATCATCCCTAGTTAAACCTCTTGGCAGCGATAATATTCGTCTAAACTTTTTTTCACTCACCAGTCAAATACGGTAGCTCAGAGAACCACATGGTGGGGAATATGACATCTTTGACGTGGCTCTTCTGCACCACCTGCACAGCCGGTACTTGAAACATGAGGTCGAAGCAGATGAAGTGGCCAAAGGTTACTCCAAAATCTGTGGTGAACAAGCCCAGTTCGGGACGCAAAGCTGGCGTGTGCGCGGACTCGCCGAATAAGTTGATCTTGCGGAATCTAGAATACACCAAAAAAGTATTAGTTTTGATTGTCACCTTAATCATAATTAATTTCAGATAGATGTCGAGCGACTGACGATAGTATAATTTATACCAGCCGTGATCAACAACTGCAAGGTTGAAATTATTATAATCATGACCGTGAAACCTCAGATAAAACTTCTGAAACTTATCACTAATCACTCCTGCACTATTCCTCGATAAAAGCAGTCGGTATCTGGGTGGGTTAAAAGTCAACTCTAACGATGTAAAAAATGACATTAGTCAAGAAAGATAATAACACCCTGAAGCCGGCGACGCCGGCAGCATATTATTTATGTTTATTAATTATTTATATTCGATTCATTTTACCATCTTCGCGCCCCTAGAGCGACTAGCGGTCTTTCTGGTCCTTATAGTCTCACCTGTCAATCACCGCTCCAGTCCTGTCGAAAACGACGTTGGTGTTGAAAATATATTCCTTCGCCTCAGGACAGTACTCTTCCGTGTCCTGGGCTGTGCAGTCCAAGTGCTCGCGACCATTGATCACCACGTAGATGTCGTTCTGCCGCGCGGCTGTTGATATGCCTACCATGAACTGAAACGATGATTTCACGAAGTTTAAATTAAATATTGCAAGCTCATATTCATTGAAGCTAGGTTCATTGGATGTCAAATTTGGAACCAATGCTGGTTTCAATCGACAAATGAGTTGGTGACTACAAAGGTACCCAGGAAGGCCTGGTCTGGGTCTTCAAAGCATTAAGGTCGAATATTATCATCATCATCAGGAGGAAGGGGGAAAAGGGGGAGAAGGGGGAGGGGGGAGTAGGAGGAGGGGGAGGGATCAGGAGGATTTTTATGGTGTACATAATAAAACGTATTCTATTCTATTCTATTCTATGATAATGATAATATGTTCGACCCTATTTCTAACCCAAATCCAAATATAATAGGTCTTTACCTATGAAATTGCCGTTTTGTATGAAAAAATTTAAACGAATTTTTTTCATGAATTTTTTATTTGTATTAATCGAAGTAATCACCCATGCAATCAATGCATCTTTGCCATCGCAGTGGCAGTTTATTGATGCCCTTCTTAAAGAAATCAGCTGGACGGGAGGCAACAAATTCTTCAAAGGCATTTTGTACTGCCTCTCGGGTATTAAATTTTTTTCCCGCCAAGAAGTTATCCAAATTCTGGAAAAAGTAGTAGTCTGTAGGCGCAAGGTCTGGTGAGTAGGGCGGATGACGGAGAGCTTCCAACCCCAGTTCTTGCAACTTGGAGACCGTCTGCTGTGCAGTATGAGGTCGCGCGTTGTCGTGCAGGAGCAGCGGAGACGAGCGATTGACCAATGCTGGTTGGAGATGCGCCAGCTTCTCCATCATTGTGTTCAGTTCTTCACAGTACACATCTGCAGTAATGCTCACCCCGTTTGGTAAGAAGCTGTGATGAATCACACCGGCGCTAGACCACCAAACAGTGACCATCACTTTTCTAGGGGTAAGTTTTCGTTTAGGGCATTGTTTAGGTGCTGAACCAGGATCCAACCAACTTGCTGAGCGCTTACGGTTATCAAACAGAATCCATTTTTCATCGCAGGTAACAATGCGGTTCAAAATTCCTTCATTTGTGTGTCTGTTGAGCAGTGCAAGGCACGTCTCGACGCGTACTTCGCGCTGGCGATCATTGAGTTCGTGGGGCACCCATTTGTCAAGCTTTTTTACCTTGCCAATTTGACGCAAATGGACCAATATTGTTTTGACGCTAACGTCGAAAGCTGCTGCTAATTCAGCCGTAGATTGTGTATCATCAGCTTCCACAATCGCCTTTAATTCGTCATTGTCGACCAAAGTCTTCGGACGACCGCGAGGTTCATTTTTCAGGTCGAAATTTCCAGAACGGAAGCGAGCAAACCAATAACAGGTGGTGCGTTGGTTTGTAGTGTTAGCTCCGTAAACGTCGTTGATGTTGCGTGCCGCTTGTGCCGCGTTGCTGCCACGACGGTACTCATATTCCATAATTACTCGAATTTTTAACGTATCCATGATGACGAAAAAGATTGAAATGCGATGAAAATGTAACACTAATCAATAAAGAAATGACTACTTTTAGAAAAAAAAATCCATGTTTTTAAAATAAAATTAATTTGAAATTAGAATTCTTAGCCAAACAAAAATTATTTTGATTTGAAATGGCCAGTACTGCAGAACGGCAATTTCATAGGTAAAGACCTAATATTTGGGGTCGACGCATGTCGATCTCATGATACGAATATTTTGTGGTATATCTACGTTTATGTGTATTCATTCAAATGAATATTTCAATGAATACGTAGAAATGTAATGTCATGAAGTTTTAATAGGTGTTTCACAAACCTCATCAAATATCAAGGGGTAGAGAGCTGGAATTGGATACTGCCGCAGTGCGTCGAGTATTGGTACCGTGAAGTAAGTCGAGCTATTAGTGAGGGTGAGTTCAGGGAACACCACGATGTCAGCACCCTGAAAACATTGTTAAGTCAGTTTGTTCATTATCCTGTTATCAACATTAGCATCATGAGGAAAGTCGAACACTTAAGGAAAAATCTGGTCCTTTTGTACGACTTCATAGATATTGAAACTTTTGTGGTCTTCCAACTTTCGGAGTTATTACTAAATAAAAAATATGACAATCTTCAATAATAATTAAAAATATGACAATAAAAAAATGTAGTTAGTAATTTTTCCCGGTGCCCACTGGGCTATCCCTAGTCCCGGCTTGTTCATTCAGAACTGAAGGTCAATTGACAAAAGTTTTAACCCTATACTTGGCAAGATTTTTTTTTTTTGAAATGTTGATAAATTTTACATAGAATGTATTCTGAGGTATTTATTGAGAGGAGAAAAAATAAAAACAAAAATATAATTTTATTAGTTTATGATTTATTGAATGTATCACATAAGGCACATTGCCAGACTCTTAGAAATTAACCTCATAAAATCTACGTATCACATTTGCCGCACTGCCAGGCTTTCAACAAGTTATAAAGATTATTATAGCAAACCAAAAAAAAAAAAAAAAAACTAACGTGAAAAAAAACATGAACTTAAATTATATTTTGTACTTCCGTACATACAATTAAAAAACAGAACCTCCTTTTAGTATAATAGTCGGTTAAAATCAACAATAATAGTTATAAACAGTCTTCGAACCTTCTAAAAATCTTAATTATTGGTAGAATGAGATCAATCACGAATATATACTAATTATACTAACAGTCTTACAATCACAAATTATTATCAGTCTTACAATTACTTTATTATTTTTTATGATACTCTAAGAAACAATTACGTTCCGGCAATAAGCATAACCGCATTTTGCATTTTTGACAAAACAATTTGGTTTGCCCTTTTGTGCAATACATGCACCTCCCTCTGATGGATGCTATAGTTGGAAAATGAGCAATTTGATCATACCGAACAGCATCTGGGGGTCTTTCAGCTACTGGTTTCTGTATGGTCTTGGTTGAGCTAACGCTAGTCCTGCTGACATTGCTTGTATTAGTTCTCTCATATCTGCGTAGGCTTTCGAAAATTTCAATTCGGAATGTTTTCAGCGACTTGGGTTTTTTGGCTTCATGCCTGGCTTCTCTATCACGTCGATAGAGAAGCCAGGCATTGTTCACGCAAATATCGAGCATTTGCGAAAAAATTGGTAAATACCAGCGATGACCTCGGAACGGTGTTCGATACAGAGCAATCAGCATATCTGATAGATCAACTCCACCCATGTTGTTGTTATATTCTTTTATCAAATTTGGACAAGTCACTGGCATTTTCCTTCCTTGTTCTTTCTTGTAACGAAGTACATTCTGAATAGGATGCGCGTCAATAAATGTGCTTGCAGCTGTAACACATTTGTTATCGTACCATTTGACAACAACTATCTTATTTGTGTTGCATACGACTTGTGCGTGTGATCCTCTGCCGCTTCTTTTAAGATTTTTATCTGTGGGTAGTTTTTTCTCTGCTCCACGGAGCCTGTTAGATCGGATTGTTCCCAGTGCAAAAATTCCGTATTCGTTTCGTAAATATTGCAGGACTTCAACAGATGTGAAAAAGTTGTCAAAGCATAAGACTTTGCATGCAGGCTGGTGAATGGATTTCGCCAAAGCTATTACTACTTTTGCTCCCAAGCCCATACCATTTTCTTCATCAGTAAAAGAGTGAAATCTAAATGTGTCGTCTCCTCCATAGATCAGGAAGTCGTAAACGATCCCAGAGACACCAGCGCGAACAAATATTTTGAACCCCCATTTTTTAGGTTTATTTTTTATATATTGTTTGCGGCTGCCTGCTCTGGTTCCTTTATGTGGAACCATCATTTCATCAATGCTGAAACGCGTCTCTTCTTCTACTTTTAGACAGTTCTCACGGATTCTTTGAAGAAGTGGTCTCACTTTGTGATATCTATCGCCATCATCAATACAATTGTCACTAAAATGTAAATATCGCCTCAGTAACTGGAACTTCTTCAGAGTCATTATATCCGCTACTTTGTCGTATCGTAGAATTTTGGACCAATAATCTGTATACGCGTGCATTTTAACGACCCCCATAAATAAAAGGATTGCCAGAAAATCTTTGATATCATCTTCTTTGATATTTATTGAGCTGCCATTTTTCTGTGTGCTATAGATATTTGTTTGTTGCACTATGAGAGTGATGATGTCATCTGAAAAGAACAGCTTGAAGTATTCAATCGCACTCTTCTCTTCACGAGGCTCAAACGAGTTATCTTCCACTTCTGCAGAACCAGTAAACTTACAGCAACGCCAATTAGGTTGTAATCTTTTAGCAGGTATTACTTTTCGTTTTGTCGCAACAACTCTAGGTCTTTTTGAACGAGTAGCCGCTGAGGGAGAGGGTGGCAACAATGGTGACAGCACCTGGTTATAAAGCATCAAGTTGCTGGCTCGTGGTAAAGGTAGTTGCGAGGAGGTGGCCAGTGGTGAAGGTACTTGCGAAGAGGTTGCTAGAGGAGATGGTAAACTTACTTGATGAAACAAAGGTGATACCGGAGATAATGGACTAGCCTCAGCACAATGAAGCTGCCTTATTACAGATGGATTTGATAAAATTGATGGCGAACAAGGGTTGGTTGATGGCGATGACTGTGGGGGGTATATTACCAAAGATGTTGAAGCAACCACTTGATTTACTTCAGTATCGTCATCTGATAGATGATTTAGATTTTCTATCGAAGAAGGCAATGATGGAGGCGGTGAACTGCTGTCGGAGTGTGCTGGGGGTTCATCTTCAGCAGATGATTCGCTTTCATCCAAATCCGATTTTGCGTTTGGCTTTGGAACAAGCGCCACAAGTTGCCGAGCTCTTCTCTGTTGTTGAATGCTAAGCTGACGAACCACCTGTGACAGAAAAATACAAATAAACAATAATAATATCAATAATATAACAATAATAATATAAAATAGTTATAATAATAATAAAATTCACAATTAAATTGTAACCGTACAAATCAAGCAATGTTACGTATTTGATACATAACAAAAGATGTCTAGAAGGATGGCTACCTAGCAGTGTGTCATATCTGATACACTCGAAAAAAAATGTAAATTACAGTCGATTTTAATCCAGTTAAGTACTCGAAAATAGTGTTTCCGAGTAGCAAATATTATAACCTATTCGAATTATACAGCTTTTGAAAACAATTTGACCAAAATATAATAAAAAATGAGTATTTTTACCTTGCGACACGCAGACGCCTTCGATCGATTCGCCATCTTGTTTTCTACTGCATATTTGGTGTTACAAGAAATAAAATAGTATTTTTTAGTAGAATAGGGATTATATTTTGTAGCAAATTAAATAATAAATGTTTCGTAAATACGTCTCGAAACGTCTCGAGATATTCGCAAAGTTCAATGTATCAAATTATCCACCGTGCCAAGAATAGGGTTAAAATGATTTCCTTTATTCGTCAGTGAAGGCTTGCACAGTTTATTAATACATGCTGCTTCGACACAAAATTACATGTTTATGTTGATATTTAACTGATTTTCTTCTTTAAAAATATTAATTGTCCTGCTAACCTTGCCTATTTTACTATTTTAGGATTTTCAAAATGTTAGGCATCAGTCCTGGGGTTATTCCAGCATTGTTTCCTACGTCCATCTGCGGTGCGGTCCAGCTAGGTACGATCAACGAAAACCGCTCTTATTGCTTGGAAATAAAGGCGCTGTCTTTGTCAAATTGTTACCATGGACTTGACTACCTACATCATAGGTTTGTTAAATCGTAGGTCCTACGATATAAAACAGGAAAATCAAAAAAAGAATACAGTGTACCTACCTAATTATATTAACAATGGTTGCATTCATTTTGTAGCATTTGGTTATCATTTCAAAACTATTGTTCCATTGACAGTCCCGGAAGCAGCGTCTATATTTGCCTAGTAAGGGCATAGCAGTGTTATAAGTAAGCTGTTCACAAAAACTTAATCTCAAGCTAAAAGTGAATAAAAAAAAACTGTGCAAGTGACTTTCACCATGTCTGACAGTGGGGGAGAGAGTAATGATACTCTTTTCTTCACTTTACCAATCATTGGGATTGTGCTGACCTTAGCTACGTTGATATACGGAGTGACGTCATGGTGCATTCACAAGAACTTCCGTAATTACAGAAATTACGTGTGCCTCAACGCAATTTTAGCGAACTTCTTCGTCTTTCTCATGGAAACGATCGTCATCTGTGTTATAAAAAGTGTTTCCATACAATACGATAATTTATTTTATAACATACTCATGACAACTTCATTTCTTGTAAAATACTTCGTTACAGCGAAAAATCTCTGGTTGATTGTTATATGCCATATGTTATACGTGCACATTGTGAAAGGTTTTAATAGCCATATCCAACGGAGATATTTAAAAAGCACCCTGTTTGGCTGGGGTGTGTCTTTTATATCTAGCCTTATTTTTACTTTTATTCCTGATCTGATGTTTAACACATTTATATTTACCATAATTGTAAGAATTTTAATTTTATTTTTTCCTGTGATAGTAAACTGTTTACTTTATATTATAATTATTTTATATTCACTTTGTCTTAGTTCGAACGCGAGCGCACATACAGCTACCAAGGTATGGGTTCGCTTGTACATCGCTTCTGTGATATTTATAACGAGCAACGTCTTCTTGTTGTCTGATCTAATTATATCGCTGGTCAAAGTCGATCTCGGATATCTAGCGAGTTTACTGCAATTTCTATTATTCCACGCTTATGCGCTAATATTGGCACTTTTTTTGGTTGTTGTAAAGAGTAATCGAGAAATGTGTTACGAATTTCATGTAAATAAATTAGGTCGTCGGTCGTTATCAGCAAAGCATCAGGATCACGATATCAATATCAACATGGATGAGAAAGTTAGTCGTCTGCCAAACGACGGTACTTGATATACAGGATTAATTTAAATATACTAGTAACCTCTCGGAGGTTGCTTCGTCGATTAGATATTATTAATTTTAATACTATTATTATTTTGTGAATTAACGAATCTGTTCAGTAATAAAAACGACCTACTTATTATTGTATCATTAATCTTATGACTTTGTAGCATTTTGTAGTGTTTTTTTTTTTTTAAAATTTATTGTTATAATTGTGTCTAATACGATTTCCTTCTCATTACATAATCATGAGTACTAACTATAGTCGAAGTACAAACCGTCGAATCAGTTTTGCATTTTGAACCTTATTCCGGCTGCGGTAAAGTTCTTAATACAAAATTGATAACTTACGATTCGGGTTTAAAGTCAGTTTAAACGTTAACTTTGCTCGAAGATTTGAGGTTGAGACGGAAATAATTTTAGATCTTTTAGGTACATTTTCCAGTAGTGTAATCTGTAATTATTGGTCAGAAGTTTGCTTTTGTAATTTGTGTGTTTTTAATATTTGCCAATCCGTAGTTATTATTATATAAGTAATATTATTTTAGATGTCATTCATACCATCATGTCTGCTGTGAAGTTTGACCAATGTACTTAATAAATATGTTCAATCTCAAATCTAAAATTCATTTATTCATTTACCCACTGACAGAGAACGCACAGCCTAAATTATTCTAAGTCTAGAAGCTTGAAATTCTGCACAAGAGTTCCTTACAATAATAACATAACATCACGCCTGTCATCCCCGAAGTGTTAGGCAGAGGTGTACCCTAAAGTACACCCACCAGTTTCGCCAGTTATGTTTAAGTCCCATGTAATAGGGGGCGAGTCTTTTGCCATCAACCGGGCACAAATCCAGACTCCGGGCTACTACTGAGAATTTACTGCCTGACCTGGGAACCGACCCAGCGGAATAACTACGTGACACACTAACAGTAGGAATGGGTTTCATTTTGACAGTTCAACAACATGCATTGCGTTATTTACGTTGTTGAGAAGACAAATTTTTCGAACTTTGAAAGCAATGGATTAGCAATTTGGCTTCAAAACGATTCTCGATAGTGTGTTACGGGAGAGTTCAGCAGTTGCGCTTGCGACATCTAAACTAACGATGCAGTCCTTATAAAAATGTATCCCATAGAGAGATTAATTAGGGTATGAAAGTTTGTACCTACGGTAATTATTGCAAACATCAAGCAATGGACAACATTGTCAAACTTTTAACGTTTTGAATACGAGGCTTTTGGGTACTTTTATTAGTGTACCGTCAAATGGGGTGAATAGGGATGCTGTGGTGAATCGGAACGAAGCTTTAAAAGGGATTTTAATATTAAAATAATATAGTTTATTGCCAAGAAGGGCACTTAATCGTTAATTATATACAGTAAATACAATAGAGTCATTTTTGGCAACAAACTATATTATTTCAATGTTAAAATCCCTTTTAAAGTTTCGTTCCGATTCACCCCGTTTGACGGCATGTATTTTGTCTATTTTTTTATGTGCGTCTTGTTTGTTTTGAAGAAACAATTTTTCTTTCTTTCTTTTCATTAATTTTTGCCGATGGGAGAACCCATCGCGCGCACGGCTTGTATTGTATTTGTAAAGTGGCTCTGTAAAAAACAAACCTGATCGGCCGCTTCCTTTATAAGACTCGCGTAGTTGACAAGGTTCGTCGCCACATTTCCGGTTACTGTGTACTCGACCACAGCGCCTACGTAGTGGTCATCTTGAGGCGTCGATTTCTGTGGAGAAGAGATAAAGATGTAGTGTAAGTTATTTCAATGCGAGTGTCTTGATAAATGATTTTATTTCTGTAAGTTTTGTACACAGACTTTTACACGTCTATCATATTTTAAAACTAGAGGAGTTTGGCGTTTCCTATCCGAATACTTTGAGAAGAAAGGCCGAAACAAACTCAGAGGTCTCTTTTAAAGTCCAGACATAATATTGGTCAAAACATGTGAGGGTCATGTAGATTAGGATCTGAAATGGTCTCTTGAGGAAAGAACCACATAGATTAGAGTGGACCTGTCCAGTCAGTGAACGCATCTGTCAGTACTCGTGCAGCTCAACTCAGAACTTATGGAGCTCAACAACTCGACGAACAATACTAAAGAAAGGACTTGCCTGTGGCGTACAATAACATTGAAGCAACAAATGACTTGCATCATCTAAACACTGTTTAGACGGAGCAACTTGTATTGTTGCTGTAACTTACGGCTTGTCACAGGCAATTAAATCGTACTGTGTACATCAGGCTTTACTTTGCTATTGTGTTAAGGTGGAACCTACCAGGGTAGCCCGCGAAATTCAAATTTTCTTACGTTTTTTGCAATTTGCAGGTCACTTTCAGGTTGTATTTTGATTAAAATACGATTCGCGACCGTAACAAATATGGCTTTTTACCGTAACAATTATGTATAATCATTAGAATCCGCAATACATCTCTATAAGTTCATATTACTCTATTGAATGACTATTTCTTGAAATCATGACATTTGAGGGCAATTCTAACTTAAGGAGTTATATTGCTGATTCTAATGATTATAATTCTGTAAAGCCATATTTGATACGGTCGCGAATCATATTTAGATCACCATACATTCTGATACAGACCTGCAAATTGCAAAAAACGTAAGAAAATTTGAATTTCGCGGGCTACCTTGGCGCATCCCTTTTAAGGCTCCCGCAGACAGGCGCGACGCGACTCTTGTAGAACAATTTCCATGTAGTTTTCATAGAAATTGTTCTACGGAGCCTTTATTTTTTTAATATATTAAGTATTGTTGAACACAATCTTGTTTTGGGGGCAAACCACGTTCGATATGGAATACTGGTAACACTGGCAATGAATATAGACCATAAGTATAGATAAAAGGTGGCCAGTCCGCTGTCGAAAATGGTCCTAAATGTAAATTAATCAGCGTAGCCTTGTTCTAACTATGTTAGGCTCGGCTTCTAGTGTAACCGGATGCAGTATTGTGCAAGGAGCGACTGCCTATCTTACCATCCAGTTACTGGGTAACACGATAAGACTGTACTAAATGTAACAATAATATTATTTTTAAAGCACATCGTACTGAAAGTCTGCCAGGTCGAAGTGTGTAGGTAGGCAAGTCAATTCCGACACAAGGACTAGACAACCGTAAAATAAAGGGTTCTATCATAATTCTTTGAACACAATGATCGATAAACCACTACAACACACTACGCAACAAGGAATACCCACTTTTATTGAGAAATGTAACAGACACAACCACAACAAAGGCAAATAAACAAGTTTATTTATTCATAATGAATCACTTTACCTCATAAGAATTCAACACTAGACAAAGAAGTATGAGTACACTAACAATCGACATTATTTACTGATGAAAACATCGGGTGATGAAATTGTTTTCGTATTAAATAAACAAGTGGATTTGATAGCCGGGGTCGAGACATCCGTCGTGAGAGAAGTCTCGCTCGCTACTACGGCTACATGTACTCATGTACTGATGTACCTACCTACACACAGGCCTACTCACCTACTGTTTGTTTGTGTCTCATGTCCAAGTGGTTCAAGCATGCTCAGTTCATGTTCATAACATTATGATAAAAAAAAAAACGTACAGGTCGAATTGAGAACCTCCTCCTTTTTTTTTCGTCGGTTAAAAAGTGAACTTTGTTTACAACTCGGTTACAAACTTTGGGTCTTAGAAGTTGAGGAAGACTTCTGTAAAAATTAAAAATGGAACTGCTTTATGTTTTCATTTCCTAGTTTCTATTTTGGTCAGTGTCAATTAGTTAAGGTTAATTCAATTCAGTTCTACTTTGATTGGATCATTTTAAAGGCGAGTCGTGTATTATAAATTAATTTCTTTGTTTATCACCTTACAGCTGGAAGTGAACTTTATAAATACCGACCAGTGACATGTTTCACAATAACAAATGATCCCGCAAAACAATCTGTTTCTTTATTTTAAATTGGCTTGTATCCATAACAACTGTTACAGCAATCGATAAATCGTGGACACGGCTTCGCAACGTCAAAAATATTTCCATCCTTTTCTTTTTCCACTGAATTGAAAAGAGACAGAAAGATGACAAACTTTTTACGTGTCATGAAATTCTTTTTTTAGATTTCATTGAATGCAGTTAGTTGCAGATGATGCACTAGGATAGCATGAAGTCACTCATGTTAGTTTTTTGAGAGGGGATACATTTCTAATAGACTTTGCCAATGAGTGTGAAAGAGACAGAGCATTATTGATGCAACTTGACTAGCGTTGATTCAACGGCCAGTGATTCAAGGGGTCGCTAAACCTTTGAGTCCGATGTTTACTATTGACACTTAGTAACCTCTAAGTCTGTCGTCAGTATGATACACGTTAGGCAAACAGGGGGCCAAGTCTACTAATTTACAAACGTCACAATGGTCTCTGCATTGTGAGTTTTTGACAGATTTGCACAATGGTCTCTGCATTGTGACGTTTGTAAATTAGTAGACTTGGCCCCTGATCTTGTTGTTACACTGGTCATCAAAAAAATCGCCCCCCCTGCAGTATTTCCGAAAATCATGTTTTTTCTTTAGCGAAACCAAACAAAATGATTCATTAATGATATGTTTAATTTGACTTGTTTATTTACACTAATTGTAGCACAATATAAACATAAAAATGTTTTTATTTTATTATATTATAAGTAAAATTGAAAATAATAATTTTACACTTCTTTGGATTAATTTTAAACACGCTATAATTTTTCAGTCTTATGTGATAAGAACACAATTGTTGCAGTTTATCATTGGGTACTCGAATGACGGCCTGCTTTCGCCGTTTTAGTGACCTAATCAAGGTTTTGATGGTCAACGACGTTGAAGAATAAGACGTCAATCATCATATCGACCCTCAAAATAAAAAAAAAACAAAATATGTGAAACAGCTTATCTGAGGGCCTAGACAAAGTAACATTCGATTAACGATAACGCTAGTAGAAAAGCTAAAATGTATGGGGTTGACATAAGCTATCGAAATGTCACGTGATCATAGGTCAACGAATAAAAATTAGCTAGACAATGTAAACAACATTCGATTATGAAATGAATCGAGAGCGTCGAAAGATTAGGTACTTCCACAGAGATGCATAGCCAAGGGACACTTTTTGACGAGCGTTATTGCTAGTTTTTGGAATCATTAACGAAAGCGATAGCGATTGTAGAAATAGAATCGCTCCGAAGCGAATGCCATTTGTCTAGGCCCTCAGAGAAGCAATCGACAGATATTAAACAAAAAGTAGGTGGGTCGATATTTTTGATGACCTGTGTATTATCGCACGAAAGAACATTACTGCACATATTTACAGTCTGTACATATGGTATGAGATAAGCGATATTATTATTTTTTGCGAAAGACCAAATGGAAGTTGTATCTTATAGAGTTTTTTCTTTTTTAAATCTTTATTTATTAGAAAGGATTTTATCACTTAGTGATAATGTCACCCTCGTAACAGAAAACATTCAACAACTTAAAACTAAACAATGGATAATAAACAGTTATTATTATAATTATGACCTCCTTAATAGTGTTGTTCCTATTCGTTTTGGTAAATAACCAACAACAGTCGGCACAACATCCTAGCCTCCTCAGACATAGGGGACGCTAGGATGCTGTTACATGCCCCCACTTCAAATCCCACACCAAGCGAATATTGTCTATCGTGTATGTTCCGGTCACATTCCATCAGCACGTGGTAAATATCGTCAATCACCCCACAAACTTCGCAGTTTGGTGAGGTACTTTTACCCATTAAATATTTAAACTTATTCGATGGAATGTGGCCCGAACGCATCCTCAACAGAGCCACTACATAACCAAAGTTTTTGGGAACGAATGCGGAATCATGATAAACATTAAAAACAAATGAACAGCACACTAATTACGTAACACACTTATATCACAATCTGAATCAGTTTTAAAGCCTATTGCAAATCCATTGCTTCATATGTTCGAAAAATTTGTCTGCTCAACAACGTAAATAACGCAATGAATGTTGTTGAACTGTCAAAATGAAACCTATTGCTACCGTTAGTGTGTTACGTAATTACCCCGCAGGTTAACCAAATACTAATGACAGTTACCTACTTCCTTAGATCCTATCATTATTTCTATTTTGTTTATAATGAAAAACAATAATTTTGATAACGAAATCAATTAGCCGCGGATGTTACGCCACTTCCGGAAAAACCAGATTTGTAGATTTGATTTTGATACAGAAGAAAATAAAGTATGGAAAGTAATAGTTCATGTTCAGTCAAAATTAGATTATCTATCCAAGGTTAGTTTAGACTAGTTCATAAACTAAAAACTATGTAGGTAGAAACTACAAGTACCAACGATACCCAAAATGTCTCTCCAGAAACCAAATCTTCTCGTGCAACGACTCCTCTACATTTACACACACAAGGCATTTAAATTCATAGAACTAAAAATCAATCATCAATTTTGAAAAAACTTTATAAATTCCAGCACGAATTACGTAACTACGAAAATTACGAAAATTGATATTTCTGCAAAAATAAAAAAAATCGGTCTTTTCGATATAGAATAGAATAGAATAGAATACTCTTTAGTATGTACACCATAAAAAATACAGATATAAAAGTAGAAATTTTACATAGGGTGACACAATGGGCGGTCTTATCGCTAAAAGCGATCTTTTACAGACAACCTTTGGATGGATTCAAGGTACAAGGAGAGACAATAATGCAGGTAGTCAGAGGTGTACCACACCACTCGATATTGACCGAAATACAACATAGTTTCGGCAGTGGCCGAAAAAAGTTAAGTTCCGGCAAATCAATACCAACAGTGCATTTTTTCATCTTAAGATAAAATAAAAGCACAACAACAGCAGGCTTAGCATGACGCTTACTATTTCTTGGAAGAATAAAGATAGCTATTTCTATACAAAGTAACATTTAGTTTCTCCATTTTTGTCAACGCACCGTAAAAATCCTCCTACAGTCTGTCATTTTGTCTTTCGTTTCTACCGATCGTTGTCTAGGTCCTTTTTTATGTAAACTATTACAGAAGAAAGTTCCCAATCCCAAACTGTCAAAATCACACTGACAACTGACAGTTGTCTAAGGTTTTATAATCGCCATGTTAGAGACAGTAGAAAACTTTTTACTCGGCGGCCACAAAGTATAAAAATAAAAAGGAAAGGAAAGGAATTTTTCACTTTTTGTATGGAAAATGTGAAAAATTATTACCTACATGTTGAGTTTTAGGGTTTAGGGGTTCCATAAAGGGGGCGAAATTTTCATTATTTTTGTGATACGAGACACCAATTTCGAGATATAAGCAAAATAAAACAAAAACGTGAATAAACAACTGAATTTCGTAAAAAGTGCAGTTGACTCTTTCTACTTTGCTGCCGTCGTACTTGTCTTCACAGAAAGTCATTTTTGTCTATTCTTCCGTCGACAAAACGGTGCTCGTGCTTAAGCCTGCTGATATATTATTATGACTGCTTTTTCTCGCGTATAATATGATCGTTTTCACCTATAATGTTTAAATAATATATAAACTAACAGACTTAAAATAATATTATGTACATGAATATAAAAAAGGTGAAAGAATCATAGGGCACCAGAAAATTCATCTGCATCGTTGTCAACAGGAAAAGTGCACTATAATTAGGTAATTAAGTTAATTTTCTGGTGATTTAAGTTGAAACGGTCAAATTCATGTATAAAAAAATCGACCCTGCATTTATTTAACTTTTGCCAAACCAAACCTATAGACAATTTTTTTTATTTTTCGTTGTCGGTTTTCGGTCGAAAAGCAAATAAGACCGAATTTCGTTTTTGTTTTCAGCCTTAGAGAAATCCATTTTCGGTCGAACTAATTACTAACCAAAGAAAACAAAAAACCATTTCTTGTATTTTCTACCCAATTGTGCACCAGTTGATTAGTTTGCTTTAAATTTAGGTTGGCGAAAAAGTCTTTTCGCATTGTAGTATGTATGAACTTGTAATAAAATCTCTTTGGCTATACTATTTGTATCTGGCTGGTTTTGGTATCATTGAAAGTTTAAATTTTAAAGAACATAATTCCAAATTCAAATTAGGAAAATGTGTGATTTTCATTTGTTTTTCGTACTGTCGAGATGAGTGAATCTAATGAAGAAATTCGATACATTTTAAAATTTTACTTCAAAAAAGGTAAAAATGCAACGCAAGCCGCGAAAAAAATTTGCGTTGTTTGAACAAAAAAAACACACAAACACACAAATTTGGTTTAAGCGTTTTCAATCCGGAAATTTTGATGTCAAAGATGCACGTCGCGCTGATCCGTCCTATTACGGATAAAATGGATGCCATTTTTGAAAAAGTGGAGCAAGATGGGCATATCAGTAGTTAACGACGTAGCTGAAGAACTGGGAATTGACCACAAAACAGTTTTGGCACATTTGAAAAAAACTGGGTACACAAAAAAGCTCGATATTTGGGTACCTCACGAGCTCACTGAAAGAAACCTAATGAACCGTGTACTCATTTGTGATTCTTTATTACGACGTAATGAAACCGAACCATTTTTGAAGAAGCTGATAACTGGTGATGAAAAGTGGATCACGTACGACAAGAACGTGCGAAAAAGGTCGTGGTCAAAGGCCGGTCAGGCTTCACAGACTGTGGCGAAACCTGGGTTAACTCGCAACAAGGTGATGCTGTGTGTGTGGTGGGATTGGAAGGGCATTATTCATTATGAGCTGTTACCACCAGGCAGGACCATCGATTCTGAACTCTACTGCGAACAACTAATGAGATTAAAGCAAGAAGTTGAGAGAAAGCTGCCGGAATTAATCAACAGAAGGGGTGTGGGTTTTCATCATGATAACGCTAGACCTCACACATCTTTATCCACTCAGCAAAAATTAAGAGAGTTTGGCTGGGAGGTGTTAATGCATCCGGCGTATAGTCCTGACCTTGCACCTTCAGATTTCCACCTGTTTCGGTCTATTCGGAATTCATTAGGCAGTGTCAGGTTAACATCACGAGAGGACTGCCAAAACCATTTGTCGCGGTATTTTTATCAGAAGTCCCAAAATTTCTATAGCAATGGGATCATGTCCCTACCTACAAGATGGCAAAAACTTATCGAACAAAATGGTACCTACACACTTTAGTTAAATGTAAATAAACTATATTAAAAAATGTTTTGAATTTTCTTAAAAAAATGCGAAGAAACTTTTTCCCCAACCTATTACAAGTGTTTTCTGTACATTTTTCCGCCCGCATTTTGCTTAACGAACAGTCGTTTAGCTGAAAAATGTTCCTATTCTCATTCTGAACGCCCAAACCTGTGACTTTCCTTTGTACGCACGACTACTTATCAAGCTATACATTTCCAGTAAAAGCCTCAACTAAAACTGAAAATGTATAGCTTGATATGTCGCCGTGTGTACGGTCTCTTTACAGTGCTAACAGTGATAGTAGGGGAGCCCATGAAGGGATTACGGGATTTACTAAAGCGCGGCAGATTAATATACAGGGGGATACCTTGTCCCTGGTTAAGTACCTCAACCAAATATGAGCCCCATATATAAGGCCGCCAAAGATAAAGGATCAGATTAGTAAAAAAAAATTGATCATCAGAAACTCTCGAGCGCGTCAGATTAAGGTAGGGTGAGTTAATTTTATGCTAAAAAAGTGTATATTCCACTAATCTGACAATTTGAGAGTGACGTAAAGAAAGGGGCGGGCTACAAAGTCGTAAAAAAAAACGTCATTTCGGCATTCTCGAGCGTGGCTACTTTACTTTTTATTTTAAAGGAACTAATTCAAGGATAACGAAAAATATATAATCTGACGATTTCCACAAACCGAAGTAACAAAAAATCGTCGATAAAGGTTAATGCGTGCAGCTGCGAGATGCATATATTCCCCTCTCCGCGTTTCAATTCCTCTCTCACTCCGTCCCCACTCTGGTTTCTGTTGCCATGACCATGGGTGGTCAGCTTTCTAAGCGGCCAACAATGGCAGGATTTGCAAAAAAAGAATAGCGCTGTACGAAAGAATGAGACAGTTAGATTCATAAAGAACAATGGCGAATCGTTATTTGAAATAAAATTGAACGTCTAAAAGTGACACCTATACGAATGAAATTTAATAATTTATATACGTTTTGTTCAACTATCACATTATCTAGATAAGGCCGAGTAACAAAAATATGTTTAACGCAAAGTCATTTGACTATTTCGTTCTAAAAGATTAAGAAATTGTTGGTTGGATTAGTTTAGTATTGCCATTTTATATTTATTTTCTTAAATAGTAGGTGCAGCGTAATTGTCGTGGTGCTCTTATCATGTTTAGTTTGTTATTATATTAACATGGAGTAAATGAATTAGTAACACATTTATTTTGTTGAACATATCTAAGTTTATTCTGTGTTCTTACTTAGATATGCATATTGCAGTCAAGTGGGAAAAATATCAAATGTTATGGAAATTCTGAACTAAAAAGTCTAGTGCCTATTTAAAGTCAAAAGGAAAAAACATAGTTTGGTTGTTGACATTGACAACCATTGACAGTTTACAACTCTTGACCAGAAGCTTGCGCTCTGTCCTATGTTGTTCAAAAGTTCATCACTGAATATCTATTAATTTCCGCCTTCTCTAACGAAAAATCTTACACAAACTAGCTCAGAAAATGACGCTGAGTTTTATAATGTATTTTTTATTTAAAGACGTAATAATTTAATTTCAAATAAGACAATGTATGGGAAGCTGCCATTGTTCTTCACATACCCGACTGAATACTTACCTACCATATTGGTATTTTTTGTTATTTGAAATATATAGATGATGGACATAGCGAGTGTTTTTTTAAAAGTAATTTGATGTTATTATAGAAAACATGGTGTTAAAAATTTGAATAACATGGTTTTTTTTGTCGGATTAGGCGAATCCCTCAAGATAATCGTCAGATTATGAGATAGCACGACTAGGATATAAAGATGAACTATATATATCTTAATGTGACGTGCTTGAGTATTACAAAAAGGCGTTTTTTTTTTGCACATTATAATAATGGCCCCGAGTTTGCGTCACATCGAAATCGTCAGATTATTGAATGAGAGCTTTTTTTTAGGTTCACCTATCATCCTCGTAGAAAATCTGAAGCGCTCGTTTTTTTTTTTTTTCATTTTCAACTCTTAAAACGATCAGATTAACATACGTACAATATTAAAAATACGTAGGACATTGATGCTATCAACATCTGACGCGCTCGAGTATGTCCATGCAACAGTATTTTTTTACATATTTGAAAATGGGTAGTAATAAAAGCTCCGAAAAAGAATTAAAATATGAGCGTACACAAATTATGAAATTTACTGCTTTAAATACTAACTTTCCGACAGCTTATATGCGAATACCAATAAAGAAACGACCGAATAAAATACTGAAAATTCCGAAAAATTAATACAATATTTGCTGACGTAAAAATCTACTGGTAGGTAGTCATTTTTATTGTAACTTACCTATTATAAATTTAGAATCAACCTTACACCTAACATACCAAACCTCGGGGTGCTCCTGACGTCGGCCGGCTAGGGTTAGGATTTTCGGGAACATAATATTATATGTTTTCGGCAACTTAGTAATTTTTTCGGAAGATAAGTGTTTTTTTTTGGAAATTTAGTTTATTTTATTTGAAAGTATAGATTATTTTTCGTAGAATTATAATTTGAATAAGTTCATGTTTGTTCGTTAAATACAACATTTTGGTCGGTTAATTTTGTATTAATTTTTCGGTAATTCATTTTAACACAGCTTAGTTAGTATTATAGTCAACCACAGATCGCTGGAAGTTAATTTGTTTTTCGGAAGCTTTATTATTTCCCTTTGAAAATCTATAGCCACTCCCCCCACCGATGAAAAGGTATACATTATATAACATTTTTTTCTTCTTATCATCTAAACTTTGCAACCCAACATGTCTCTATGACGCTCGAGTGAATCCCCATTTAGCATCGTGGGCTCCCCTACTATGAGGCATGCCTCAAGGTAACAATAAGCCCAGTATTTATTTTCATATTATCAAACTGTATTATAAGTCTTTGTCCAAAACCATTCAATAATCTGCGGAGAGTTAGTTACCTACTTATCAGCCAGTTATCAACACGCTAAAATAAAACATGCACATCATAAACACTTTAGGAAAACGAGTACTACTGCAGAAACTAGCATGGTGAATACGACCAGTAATGACCCTAGACCCTAATTTTCTTTGAAATAGGAAGTAGGTTTTCTTTACCTAACTTTGTTACCAAATAATCTCAAACTCTCCTGCAATAGCAGAATGATTTTTAAGGTTTCGACCTAAAAAGGAAAAACCAAACCTCTATTTTGTCAGTCTGTCTCAGAAGTTTTTCTTGGAAGTATGCAAAGGAGCAATTTAAATTTTGGCGCGATGAAGGGTCTCGATGACACGGATCACTGGGCAAAGACAATTTTTTTTTTTTGAAGTTGAAGTGTTTTGCGAATCTTTTCTAAAGGTAGATATAGTTATGAATATCGATGCAAAAAACGTGATAGTGATGCTTACAACGGTATCACAAACTTATCTCAAATGAGGCAATGAGGTAGCCACAATAAATTATGCATAGTTTAGGTACAATGTGCATCTAAGTATGTATGCACTTATTTATAGATAAGTCGCCAAGCGGTATTTCCCGGTAACTCGAGTTGTTGAGGTCAATCAAAATGGTAAGCACTCCATGCAAAATATTGATAATAAGTCAAAATGTAACTATGTGCTGGAAGCCAAAAAATTTAGATAATAAGTCAATAAAATAAAAATAAAAAAAATACATCAATATCTCAGTTCGCAGTTGTGATTGGTCGAATGAAGGAACAGCAGTCAATTTACTTGGCTAGATCTGAAATAATACAAGCTTTCCGGAAACAGAAAATGAAATAATGTGAAGAACTTACTTGTACAGAGAGTCCTATACAGGAAAACAGTAAAAAGAGACAAAAATATTTCATTTTGTGTGTTATTAAGTTCTCGCTCGCAGCACGTTGTAGCTCCGACGCGACTCGTGCTGTGCTGACTAATCTGAGCATATTTATGTGTACCATGTACGTGCACATTATCGGACGACAGACGACACGATACGATATAAAGGGAAAGATGTCAACATTAAACAGAATATTTTTTACATGCTGTAAAGTGATTTTTGGACAAAGTTTCGATTACAATTTTCTAGAAGGTTCATAGGTTCAAATAACAACTGTACAATTTAGAAAGGGAAACAACACAACTCATTCTTAAATTCATCTTGAAGGAACTTAGGTGCACCTACAAATGATTCCATCAAATTATATCTAAGTAAGTACTAATAATACATTTCTTTAAAAACGTCTAATGGGCCTCTGCGAGTTGGCTTCGGCCCCTCGTACGCCTTACAAAGGTCCGAGTTACGACGGTCCCGAGAAATGAAAGGAGACGTAAAAATAAGAATAAATAGTCTTTATTTCGTTGACTTACATTTTTATATCTATACAATTTATATTTTATAGGTAGGTTCCCTCTCCTTCGCTTTCTTTGTCCATTCCTTTCCGGCAATTTGTTGTATTTTATCTGCCCAACATTCTCTGGGTCGTCTTCTGGCTCTCTTGCTGCTTGGGCTGAGTAAGTAAATATACTAAATTCCTTAAAGCAAACCAAGATGAGCAAAATTATGCAGGAAGGTCAATAACAAGAATAAAACGGTCTATAAAAGTTAATGAAGAACCAATAAAAAAACATTAAGCTATGAAAGATGCTTTTAAATGGAAACGGACGAGATTGATGATAAAGTCGTGGTGGGATACGGGGAGATCCCGAATGTACCTACAAATGCAATAGATATAGATATTCAAGCCACATGAGGAAAGAACATTTATCTACACACATTTTGTATTGTCTGAGGTCATAAATAAATATACTGACAAGTGAACTGATAAACATATGTTATGAAGATTTTACGCAAAAGTAGATCTTCGTTGGACATTTGGGGAGAATGGCCTTATTGAGAAGATTGAATTATGGTGAATTGTGAGTAATGACGATACGCCCTAGTGATACCCACTGCCAATATTATGAGTTCGTATTTTTTTACGATGGATTTTATGGGCTAATATTGTCGTGTTACTCGTGTCACAGATAAGATGACACAAAATAGGAACCCTTACAAAATGTAAGCACCTTATGTATACCCCCTATAATGTATGAGGAATAGAATAGAATAGAATACTCTTTATTATGTACACCATAAAAATTACAGATATAAATGTAGAAATTTTGCATAGGCGGTCTTAACGCTAAAAGCGATCTTTTACAGACAACCTTTGGATGGATTCAAGGGAGAAGGAGAGACAATAATGCAGGTAGTCAGTGGTGTACCATTTACATATACAACACATACATACATACATAAAACATATACTTATCTACATATAATATATACAATAATAAACATGAAACACGTGCAAGGAAACTAAATGTAATGACAATGTTTAAGGAGAGAGGAAGAGTTTTTTAACCAGAATTTTAAAAGTGGACAAAGATTGAGCACGCCTTATCGACACGGGCAAGGCATTCCATAACCGAAACCGATCCGATCCGATCGAAATAACTTAAATAATCTCTTAGCAGTTCAGGACCTATGGGGAAAGGAACGTTTGGTATTTCTACAACGACTTTCAACTAGACTGACTTATGGTTTTTTTCGGTAGCTGACACTCCCACACATTTTTTACTTTTATATTATCGTTACTGCTAACAAAATGTCACTTAGTCTAGGTCTTCTGGTATCTAGGTAGTCTTATGGAATCGTCTACGATGGGTTTCATATCTTGCAAGCTCGGGATGACTTAACTAAAATCATCTCCCACTTGCGATCAATGTAGATCATCAATGTTCATAAAGGTATGAAGTTCTTTGAGTGAACTCTAAAATTCGACGTTATCTTTAATAATATCTTTTAGAATAATTTCATCACCTGGAAACAGTCCCAATGTATCATCTAAATGAAACGCCTTATCAACAGTCAACAACTTGTCTATACTGATACGAATCAAGATTACAACTTGTGTTTGTTTTATAACGCCATTATTATCGAGCTACAATCAAATAATCCCCAATTTTGTTCCCATACATTTCCTGCTTTATTTCATAAACTATCAAATGCAGTCAAATGCATTGTTTTCCGATAAGCTTTAGCAAAATCTTTCTATACGTTAATGTAGTTTAAAATTCAAATAAGTGGTATTTTTTTTCTTGACCAAGTTCTTGTTGGCTCTTATCTTTAGGTAATAAAGCTGATAATTCTGTGACAAAATATGGATCTTAATCAGGTCTTACTTTCATATACATTTAATAAGATAAAGAGTAATAAATAGAGGCTTATTTTTATCAAATCACTTTCAATCCAAGCATAATTTTAATCCCCTTGTTCCTGAGGTTTTTTCGATTTTTATCAAAAACTATTGGAATTACATCAGCCATAATTATCCCGATAAGGTTTTCTCAAAATTGTCTATAAGATATGCTTTTTTTCTTTTTAAATCAAATTACTTTTTCTATTAGTTGTGTAACCGTATCAGCTACTGCTTATAACTTCTTATCAATTTAAACGTTTCTATATTCCGCCACTAATTTGCTTATCGTAGCCACGTTCATCTTATTATTTTAGTTTTGTCAGGATTAGTCACCGTCATTTGTGACGTCTTTGTATTTTTTCCTAGTAGCAATAACGCGTTTCGTGACTTCAAGAAAAGGTACAAAAAATTGGTAAAACTGGTAAAAGTACTTACTCTGAGTCTTTACCAACTACATACCTTTCTCAACGGTACAGGGTGATTCGTTGAGATGGGTCAGTATGGAGAAATCCGAAACTGTTAGAGGTAGAAATTATTAGACATAAGCAAACAAATAAATAAATATTATAAAATATTTATTTAGCTTTGTGAAACATAGAAATAAAAAACAAAAGAAGGTGCAAAATATTTAAAAGGAAGAAGAATATAAACAAAACTATAAAAAGAGGTTTTATACCTTCTTGTTTGCTCTAACAATATTGCCAGGCCAGAAAAAAACATAAATCAATCAATTAGTGACAAAAGAAATATAATGTAATATAATGTAATGAACTTATTGTGTTCGAATTATACATGATAAATCTATAGGCAATATATTACTTAATTTAGAAACTGCCCGCAAATGCATTTAGCTGTTAGCTGTTCTAATTTCAACAATTCGAACCTTGTTATAGGAAGCTGAAAATATTTTAGTTATTCTTCCCAAAGGCCGGTGAAGAGGCGGAGAGTTTGGGTTTTTAAGCACCACTACAATATTTTCCTTAATATTTGGTAGCTCTTTTTGCCACTTATTTCGATTATTCAAGAACGATAAATGGTCAATTGACCACGCCTTCCAAAAATGCTGCCGTGCTTGTTCACAAGATCGCTAAAAACGAAGTCGATTAAAAGGGACCTCTGTGATATCTGGGTGAGGATAGGATGTCAAGGAACTACTACAACTAAGAAATGACCTAGAGTCAGAAATAAAAATCATGATCTTGCGGAAGAGGGGCAAGGGGCAAGAATTCAATATACTCTCTGTCTCTGCCCTAATGGTATTTAATTACCAAATTGCTTCGATCAATAATAGCACTAGATTCCGGATCAGGAACAAAACCAAGTCGCTGAAGTGGCCACGTTTACACAAACATAAACATTTACATGTCATACTACGAAATATAGAAAAAGGTTTTATAATATTAACAACATCAGTTCATTATAAACCTTAACACTCAAGCATACAGTTTAATTACGATTGCAAAATATTTATGTGTAAGTCCTTCTGTCATCGGAGAAATGTAAAAGCAATAAATAAAAAAACATTTTTTGTTAATAAGTACAAAAATATTTATTCTAAAATTAAACTTAAAACCTTAGTAATAAGGTTAAAACATTTTGTTGACAATTTCATGCTTACTCTATTTTGGAACTAGACGTAATTCTTGGTATGACATTTCAATGCTCAGAACACAGTAAGTATTGAAAGACGTAGAATTGCAGTTTTTTTTTTTTGTCGAAGTTTCGTTTTGTATAGTAGCAAATATTTTTGACCGATTTAAAAAAGTAGTAGGACTAAATTAGTACAATAGTTATTTTTTATAAGATACCTATTGCTATTAATTGTCTGCGGGTTGGCTCATTGTAATCGGTTCACCCTTGTTTGGTATAACAACTTTTGATGTAATGTTGCTAATTCGAACAACGTTTAACAAAATAATAAATTTTTATAATATCGATTAACATAATTTTCATTTCATCGAATATTTGTTTGCCATAACAACATTTGCGCTATTGATTAAAAGGTATAATGTTCATTTGATGTAGTGTTCAGGTGGTTTAACATGTATTTTATCGAATATTCAATTGGTGTGTATTCTTCTGTTGGGAGTTGAACACAACGTACGTACACAACGCTTAGGTTAGAAGGCTAAGGCGGGAGCGTAGCGGAGCGGAGCTCCCGCCTTAGCCTTCTTGGTTGTTTTTTTTTAAACCACCCAGAAATAGGAGCCCCGCAAGGCGGGGCTCCTATTTCTCGACCTATCTTAGCGCAGGTGGTGGTTTTTAAGTAGGCGTTTTCATCATATTAGACCAAATAGGTTTTATACATAACATAAGGGGTTTTTTTAATTAACTGGTAGTAACCTAACCGAACTTAACTGTTTCCTTTTACAAAAGCGATTCGCTTCTGGCACATCGCCGGACGCTGCCACGGCACGCTCGCTTCGCTCGCTCGGCTCGTGCGTTGTTTGTCATACTCTAACCTAACCTATCGTAACCAAGATTTCTGTTGCAATACATATAAAAAAATAATGTTTTAGGCAAGTTCAAGACCAGGGTTTCGCCAAAAGCTAGCTAAATGAATGGCTAGTGAACTGAATATTTGATACGATCTTTCGACTAAATCATTATTAGTCTAGTGAAACATTAATTTAAATAAAATTAGTGCATTTGAAAATTCGGTCAAATGACATTATTTCAAATAAATAAATATGCTAAATAAAAATCTACCAATTAATTATTCGGTCAAATGGATAATTATACGAAATGATTTTATTGTAATTAAAATTAGCCGGAGTGATTTTCGACAAAACGTTGTTATACTAAACAACCCGTACAAAAACTGGCTGCGTCTACTCATGTACGCGATTTAGAAGTTCGAATAAATATTTGTATTAAATTTAAATTATTTATTTTAATTTAATTTTTGATGCGAAATATCTATAGCCGCGGATAAAGCGATTGTTAGCGTGACGACGCGTGGGCACGCTATACGATGGTATGTTTCACATCTGCCAGGCGTCCCGTGACGGCTCAATTTTTTTAATTTAAATTAAACTGCAAATAAGAGCGAATGGTAGGTAAACAACCATGACTGAAGGTGCGTGCGAGGTGGATGCTTTAAGTAATGTATCTGGACAATCGTAATCGGTCTCTTTAAGGGGAATGTGCTGAGGCAGCCCGCGAAATTCAAATTTTCTTGCGTTTTTTGCAACTTGCAGGTTAGTGTAAAGTTGTATCTTGATCAAAATATGATTCGCGATAATAAAAAATGTGTATTTACATAATTATAATCATAAGAATCATCAATATATCTCTCTAATTTAGATTAACTCCGGATTGGTCTGATTTCGAACCAATGCGGCGGAAATCTAAGTTAGAGAGATGAAAAATAACATAATATGATATAACAATACCACTCCATGCATTCCCTCTTCCAGAACAGTCGATGTTTGTTACAATAGTTGGCGCGTTGTCGCAAAAATTGATCAAACAATCATAATATTTGCTAAATGATTTACATTTACTACTTAACTAATTATTTTTATTTTATGAAAAACACATACATAATGATATAAACTTACCGAAAAAAAGATATTACTTCCAAAATCTTGGTGTTACGGTGGTTATTTAGACTACTTTTAAACGCGCACTGTGACTATTTTGACGTCTTGACGTTGGCTATGTTTGGACAATACTAATTTGAAATAAGACCACAAAAGTATTTGTGCTCTTATTTTTCGGGCCGTTTTTGAGGCGCTTAACGGGAATCTAGTACTATTATTGATCGAAGCTCATATGTAAATATTTTTGAGCCAACTATTATTTTAAGATGGTAATTTGAAGATTTACCTGCCGCTCCCCATAGGCCACCATGATTTTGACTATAAGCGGGAATAAAATGAAATTGAATACCTTTTACGGAAGCATAACTATGAATCGCATCTTGGTTATACTTTTGTGTAGCTTATAAAGCTAGTTCAATGTAGTTTTAGCTCCTTTAAAATTAATGGCATTATCACAGTACTTATATATCTAATGAGAGTCCAGGGCGAGCTAGGACCCGCTTTAAAGCCGCCAGAAAGGTTTCAGTGGTCATGTCGGTGACTACTTCGATGTGTATACAATGCCTATGCCTTGGTGGAAAAGCAAACAATCATGGTCACATCACATACCCTTTGGATTTATATCCAAAGGGTATGTGGCCATGTTTGTTTGCTTCGGCGTATAGTTGATTGCTTGACGTCAAATGGTCCACAGTAGTCAACTCTGACCTTTTCAAAAGAAGGCGAGATTCTGTCCTTAGGCAAGGATCCCATTAGCTAAGAAGCTGTTTTGGCTTTATATCTGTGACATACTTAAACATTCATGTATAACACTTTTTATTTCTCGAACCTAGTTAATAATGTAATATTTTTGAGACAAACTACTCATAACCAGCTTTAAGCCGCCATGTAACAAATTCAAATGTTCATTTCTTATTATTTATAAATTGAGTAAGATAGCATTTCTTTGGAAGAATGGCTGGAAACTTCTTGGCGAAGGTCAGATCTGCATTTTTTAAGCATCACCATAGCATATTATGTTTTATGATTAGAAGCATTTAAGGATTTTAAAGTTGATATTATTCTCAATGCATTTTAAGTCATCTGAAAAGTATTGAAGTTGAACACCTTTTATTAAAGTTTGAATGGCATCTCGGATTTCTTGAGCAGAGAGGCGTCCAGTATTTACAGGTATTACATTTATTTATAAACCTTAGAATGTATTACATAACAATTACACATATATAGAAACTCGAGAATGTTGTGAATTCTCGAGTTTTCGTATTGGTAACAAATTAATATGCTTATTCGGGAGAATTGAATGTTGAGTAACATTTATATACATATCACAGCTGTTCTCTTGTTTTTCTGTATTAATCAAAAGTGGCTCTATTTCAAATAAGTAAAAAGTATAATTATTACATATTTTTAATAATCTGGTTCACGCCACTACATTTTATTTTCAGATAAGTTATGTGGATCACAGCCTCTAGATAAGATTTCTGCTGGATTACTTGATCCAAGTGTGCATAGCCATAACATATTAGTAATTTGTAAACTTAGAGATTTCACTTACTCGATTACCTACATAAGAAGGTAATTTAGTGCCGTTAGAAGAACTTAACAAACCAAATACTATTTAAGAATCACAAAATAAATTAATATTTTTTACATTAGGAAGTAAATTGGAAATTATATGTACAAGTTTAGCTAACAATTATGCGCCATTTGATTCTAGCTTCGGCATAGTTAGCTTTGAATGTAAGGGAGCGATACGCAATTTGAACATAATAAGTATACGTGATTTTTACCGTCTACTTTTGCCTTTACATATATACAACAACCATAAGCAGTCATGGATACATCACAATACCCAATTAGCTCAGTTTCATTAGATTCGAATAATTGCAAATAACTATTTACCTTAATATCAGACATAGTAGAAATCTCTACATGAAATTCTTGCCATTTTTTTGCTAATTCCACAGGAAGTGGCTGAGCCCAGCCTAGGTACCATAGCCAGATTTTTTGCAGTCATAATTTGGCTCTAACTATTAGAGGGCCAGCGAAACCCAGAGGATCAAACAGCCTACGGGTTGCGTTCAATACTGATCATTTTGCTGGGATAACGAGATCTTTTGGTGAAGACACTACGTTACCATTAAGATTGAATATGTCTTCCCTAGACTCGTACAAAAGACCAAGTGCCCTTGTTATGTTCGAAAATTAACTTATCTATAGGTAAATCTGACAATAGACTCTTATCATTTGAACACTATTTATGCAAATCAAAACTTCCTAATTGCAAAAGAGCAATTAGTTCTTTTCTTTACTGCAAGGCGTCTTGAAAGCTGTTTGCACCGGTAATGATGTCATCACAATAGGAATGAAGTAATATAGACCAGCGGGGTAATTACGTAACACACTAACAGTAGGAATGTTAGCGTTATTTACGTTGTTGAGCAGACCAATTTTTCGAACATTTGAAGCAATGGATTAGTAATAGGCTTCAAAATGATTCAGATTGTGATAGATAGTGTGATACGTAATAGGGTGCTGGAATCTAATGAATATTGAGCCCCAAAAGTTTTGGCCCGTTCAATCAGGCATTGTATTGCGAAGTAGGCAGAACTAGTTAAACCATAAGATATCGTTTTTAATTGTAAATATTTTAATTCTTTATCTGGATTCTCGTGCCATAGTATATTTTGGGGGGCCCTATGATCGGCGTGCTCATTAGTCTATCTGCACATATGACGGATACTTGCATGCGAGATAAAATTAATATTTCACACTGTTGTTTTTGATTTACAGGCCCGTTGCATTACATATCATTTAAACTAATGCTACCTTTAATCTTTGCACTGCCAACAAAAACAACATGTAATTTGTTTGGTTTTCTACCAGTTCGTAAAACTGCGTGATGCGGGAGAAAATACAAAGGTTAATCACTAGGAGAACAATGTGTTGGCATCATTTACCTTTACATGTCCCAGCTCAAGATCTTCACTAATAAAGTTAGTATAGAAGGAGTGATATAGATTTTCCTTAGCAAAACCATAATCTAAATTATATAATCGCTGCAATCCAACACTAGACTAAATGACTCTGAAGTACGTGTTTTACATCTATTTTTAGAGGTAATTTAAACTCAATCAGTGAACAGGCTTCTGCTGGGTAAGCTCACTCCATCGTCGACTTTGTCTCTGTCATCTTTGACCTAGACTAGAGTCAAGAGCAAACCCATCTAAAATAAAAAAATAAAATAAAAAAACGTTTATTATTTAAAAAATATTTTTATACAATATTCTAGCTCCACTAGTTTTTCAAGGTACATATAGCTCTGGGATGGGACCTTTTCATTCTCCCAGAACTTACTGACCAGAAACTGAAGACCTGTTTCCAAGTCTCTGTCCGGGTGAAATAGCCTGACAGTCAATGGATCAAACTTGCGGGATATTATGCAAACTAAGATTGAATCCCACTGGTCGACAGGCTCCTTCATGTTCTTTATGGCAGGGATCTGCTGCTGGACCTGCGCCACTAAGTCTCGTAATTGTGTGACGTACCTCAGTGAATTGCCAGCAAATCGAGTATCGACGTTATGCGTTTGTTAACAAGCAGCATCGGATTGTTGTAGCGTGTCTCTAAGATCTTGACAGCAGACTCGTAGGATTCGTTAATCAGCGGCAAGTTGTCTATCAGCGTAAATGGTTCTCATTTAATATACTTTTTCAAATAAAAAAGGTTTTGAACATCAGATAGTCTTATATCTCCGTGTATTATCGCCTTGAAGATGTCTATGAGTGGCTAGTAACAAACAATATCCTTTTTTACGGTTTAACGGTTTTAGACATTTATTTTCTCAAAAGATTTACACAATGACTTACAGAGAAAATATAATATTTACTTAACAATACTTATTGCCGATTGGCGTAGCGGGTTAGTACTATAACAAAATTACATTAGGATGTCTTATCAGTTTTAGAAAAATGGTAGTTTAGAAAAAATGTTCACACGAAACTAAGTGCACGACGTCGTCGTTTGCGTACCGCCACTGCGGGTAGATGTGTATGATATGATTTGAGGGATACAATACAATACATGTTTACTAAGGCCTATGACACAGTTATTGTTTCACTGCGTTTAAAGTACTTAGTTGGTTGCTATTATTATGTTTATCAATATATATTTTAAGCTTGTTATTTTTATGTTATGGTATATAGCTGCATAGAATTTATTTATTATAACTACTTGAGTTTGTTTATGCATTAATCTACTATATATATATATATATATATATATATATATAATAGTTAGTAGGTATTATCAAATAAGTGTGTTAAAATAGGTATGTAAATTGTTATTATTTGTAAATATATTTATTTAAACATAATTTTATACAGATTAAAATATAGTGTACCTATGTATATGTATATATTTTGTTTATATGTATGTGTGTGTTAGGTAGTGTATAGTTTTATTTTTATTTTTTCTTTTATATTTTATATGTTATACTATCATAATGTATTTATGTGTATTATATTCATATATGACTAATTGTTTGATAAGATATATTTTGAATTGTATGTGTATTACAACGTAAAATAGTAATTGGTAATTGCCTAATTGGTACCACTGAACTCAATATTAAGCTCTTATTTATGAAAAATCCTTTAAAATGTGGCTTTTTAATAATTTTTTAAATGTAAACAGTGATTTTGCTTCTTTTATATTTTTAGGTAATTCGTTGTAGTATTGAGCCCCATCATAAAGAATGCTCTTGTTTCCATAGTTCGTTCTATGCCGTCTTAGACACAGGTTATTGGCCTGCCTAGTCATGCGTTTATGATAATCTATCTTTTTTGTGAAAATAATTTGTGAGTGGAAATCTTTAGTAAGGATTTTTCTAATAAAAATGCATAATATATTATATTTATGTGTCTGAGCCAGATTAAATAGTTTTGTTTCTTTATAAATTTTGATAGTTGGTGTTAGGTAATCGTATAGGAATAATGTTTTAATATTTCTATTTTGTGCAACTTGCAGTTTTTGCAAGTTTGACTTAGTTGCTGAACCCCACACCTCTATCAAATAATCTATACGAGACTTGACCAAGGAGTTATATATCGTGTATCGAACGTGCCTAGGGAGACATCTCACTATACCTCTTAGCGCGCCTGTTAGAGAATTTATTTAGTTGCGGATTTTTTCGATTTGCGGTTTCCAGGTAAGCTGACTATCAAGAACAAGGCCTAAATATTTTTCATTGTTAATTTTAGTTATTTTTTCACCGTTTATAGTAAGAGGACTACGATTATTTTTTTGTTTTTAGCAGAGAAAATAATGTATGTCGTTTTCGAGGCATTAATAGTAAGCAAATTTGACTTTAGCCAGATGTGTAACGGATGAAGATCATGCTGAGCTTGGTTCATTACTGTTTCCAGTGAGTGACCAGAATAGAACAGGCTAGTATCATCTGCATATAAAGTAATATCTCCCTTTAGTCCTATCTCATATATGTTATTGACATAAATAAGGAATAACAGGGGTCCCAAAATGGAACCCTGAGGAATGCCACAAGTAGTCAATTGAGGGCTGCTTTGGTGGTTATTAATTTTGACAACTTGAGATCTGTCTGTAAGATATGATTTAAAAATCTCATATGCTTTACCAGTTACACCTATGTCCTTTAGTTTCGATAGTAGTATGTTGTGGCTAACGGTGTCAAATGCCTTTTTTAAATCAATGAAAATTCCTAAAGTAATTGTTTTCTGATCAATGTTAAGTCTAATATTGGTTACTAAGTCAACAGTCGCGGACATAGTGTTCGATTTGGGGCGAAAGCCGTATTGCTTTCTGTATAGGTAATCAATAGTAGTCAGGAATCCATACAGTTGTTTATGTAGAACTTTTTCGAATATTTTTGACATCACTGGTAGTACCGATATAGGTCGGTAGTTACTAGGGTCCTGCTTGCTGCCTGATTTAAATATTGGGCTAACCTTCGCAATTTTAAGACGGTTGGGGAAATAACCTTCGTTTAAGCATCTGTTAATACAGTTTGCTAAGCTTTCCGCTATGTTGACTTTAACACATTTTATGGATTTCGTACTAATGCCATCTAAACCGGAGCTAGTGTTAGAATTTAGGTTTTCTATTATTTTCAATACCTCGTCTGCAGTGGTTGGTTTTAATTTAGATAATTCATGATTGTTATTTTTAGGTTTATTATATGTTAATGTCTGTGTTAAGTTGTTATGGTATTTTTGTGGTATTTTATTTGCAAGTTCAGTACCTATTGTCGCAAAAAGTCTATTAAAATTTTCACAGATTTCTTGAGTATCTGAGATTTGACCATTGGAGGCATTGATTTTTAAATGCCCAAGGTCTGCCAATTCTGTTTTATTATTTGATAGTCTATTAATTAGTTGCCACATTGTTAAAGGATATTTCTTACAGTTCACAAAAGCCTTATAGTAGTATTGATTTTTAATAGAAGCAACAAGAATAATGTACCCAGGATTTAGTAATATCTTGATTTAAAAAAGTATCTCTGGAGTTTCTTGCTCGTTCTTCTCCATAGAGAACTTTCTGACTAACTGACCGACTCCTTAACAATTAAAAAGTGCTTGTAGATGGTTTAATTAAAATAAATGTTTAAGTTTTGAGTTTTATGTGTACCGTCCTTTGCTTTGTGTCAAGAATATCGGCGCCTACTGCAATTGTAATAGATTTACTATGAGTTTTCATACTTTTGTGATAAATTGCTTTGATGTCCGTAATGTTATCATGTGTTGAAGATATTTATGTCCCAAAATAAACGGGCGATTAAAGAAACGAAATGATAAAGGATATTTTATTTCTATTCATTTGGACTACTGTAGTTTTACACTACACTTAGTATCCCGCTTGTTTTCCCCTTCGGCACAGAGCATAATAAATATTGAATACCCACATTTTGCCAATTAAGTTGTTCCATATAATAATATAGAACGAGCCTATTACTATCAAATGGGCACAGTTCCAAACTACTTTTCAATATTTCTTTTCAAAGTGAGTTTGCTAGGCTCGGTTCTAGGTCCTTTCTATTTATTCAGCAGCATTTTGATAATAAGAATACCTAATAGGATCCAAAATTAAATTAATCTTCGACTAATTAAATCAATCGGTTGCCATCTACTGCTGAACTGTTTCAATAATTGTGACCAGATTTAAGTTATCAACATACCTAATATTAGGTATAGATAAAAGCATGCCCCTCCTCTGGTTTTTGGATACACATTTCAAATGTTTGTATAGTTTAGTTAGGTTTTTATTATGTGGAGGGGCGTGCAATTTTTAATTATACGATTCCTATCTACGTTTACCAAAGGTTGGGATCCTCAGTTAAAAAGTCCGTCTGTTTATCTCTTTTGTAGTACTGCTATATTAAGTTCTCTCAGCTAATTACAAGACCGCGTTTCAAGTGACTTTGTGTTCAGCGCCTATTATAATATTCATTATTTATCAGGTCAAAATGTCCACTGATGAATTTGTGACAACAATTTTCAACGCCTGACGATATATTAATGCAAGCAGTATCGCTAACTCTTAACAGTATTACTATACTACACGTGATATACAAATCCACATTTTTTATATTCATCACGCCTTATTTCCCGAAGGTTTAGGCAGAGGAGCACCAGTTATGTTAGTCTCATGCAGCGGTGGATCTAGGTAGGGGGTCATTGGCGGGGGAGCTGACTCTGTGGGTGCTCGGGGGTTTCAGCGCCCACGAGACGTAAATACCCACAGAGCACCCTTGAGCATAGACATCAAAATTGATCAGTCAATGGGCTTTGTTCGATTTCTCCTTAAAATCACGTCACGTTGTTAGGTATAATGTTTTAAACCATGGTGCTAATATTGTAGAGCTCGTTTTGCTCGCTCTGTAGATTTTCTTCAATCCTTATTTTATAAACTTAATTAATTAGTAAGTTCTTAAGGGTGCAGACGGTGCCTGTCTGTTCGCTGAATATGAGTTTTACTGGACGGATTTAAATGCGATTTTAGGGATTCAGCAGGCCATAAAAAAGGAACCCCAAGTCGGGCATGAGAATGAGCACCTAATACAAAGTTTTCTAAAAGCTGGCACCCCTGCGGGCTTAGCATGATGCTATCTATCTCTTCGAAGAATAGAGACGGCTATTCCCATACAAAGTGACATTTCGTTTCTCTATTTTTGACATCGCACCGTAAAAATCCTTCTAAAATCTGTCAGTTTGTCTTCCGTTTCTGCCAATCGTTGTCTAGGTCATTTTTAATGTAGACTATTTCAGAAGACAGTTGTCTAAGGTAGTGAAGACAATTTGATTTTTAATCGCCATGCTAAAGACGGTAGAAAACTTTTTCCTCGACGGCCACAAAGTATAAAAATGGAAAGGAAAAAAGGAAATTTTCACTTTTTGTATGGAAAATGTGAAAAATGATTACCTACATGTTGAGTTTTAGGGGTTTAAATAAGGGTTTCATAAAGGGGGTCAAAAATTTCATTATTTTTGCGATAGGACACCATTTTCGAGATATAAGCAATATAAAAGATAAACGTGAATAAATTACTGAATTTCGTAAAAAGTGCAGTTGACTCTTTCTACTTTGCTGCCGTCGTACTGTCTTCACGAAATGTCATTTTTGTCTATTCTTCCGTCGACAAGACGGTGCTTGTGCTAAGCCTGCTGGTCATTGGAGTCATGACTCCTCCCCCCTCGGCTGGGACGACCACTGATAATTTTTCTAATCTTATTGATAATTTTATAAAATAATTATTTTGTATGATGGCAAACACATACGCGAACGACACGCATAATACCACTCTGTGCTGTTATTATAATTATATGATGCATTGTGAATAAATACTGTTCGCACGATTCCAAGTTTGATTTTGCCCTCCCATCACCCTTTTTGTTCGCGGCTGTCCCTCCGATCACCCGATATGTCGGTGACACCCATGAAATTAGTATGTACTATATATATGTATAGACGCTGTAAATATGGGTGTTCTACGACAAAAAAGGAGGAGGCAAAAGAAGTAGCTGAGCAACTAGACGTGGAAAATAAATAAAAAATTTAAGCTCGCTTCGCTCGCTCTTATTCTTCTGACTTTCAAAGACAATTGCAAAAAAAAATTTGCTCGCCTCGCTCGCTCATGCATCCTACATTATTCATTTTCATAACTAGCATATTGAGGAGATGACAATGCACTTCCCTGAAAAAAAATCCTGCCACGTGCGAGGCCCATGGTGTAGGAGTAGGTAGGGTTTAATTACGCACGTCAAACTTGTTTCTGTTTTGTCATTATTTATTTTGCAAAATGTTCGTTGAAATACATACATGAGCAGAAAAGGCCGGGTGGCCTCATTTTGTTTTGCCGCCCTGGACCCCCGACAGGCTTAGTCCGCCACTGATTGAAGCCTGTCCTGACTGGACCTCGACCATGTAAGCCCCCCTGACCGAAGTCTGGATCCGCCCATGGTCCCATGTAATAGGGGGCGAGCTTATTGCCATCTACCGGGCACAAATCCAGACTCCGGGCTGCTACTAAGAAATTCCGGATGGAAAAACCCAATAACATAAATATTATAAATGCAAAAGTAACTCTGTGTGTCTGTCTGTTAACTTTTTACGCTTAAACCACTGAACCAATCGTTATAAAATTTTACAGGACCTGGGTAAAAACAGGCTACTGCCTCATTGGTCTAATGGTTGCAAGCGCATGAGCATGAGCTCCTGGGTTCGCTTCCCAGGTCGGGCAAAGTGGTATTGGGTATTTCCATCTAGAATTTCTCAGTAGCCGTGTCCGGTTGATGGCAACTGGCTCGCCCCCTGTTACATGGGACTTAAGAGGCTTACAAGAGCTAAAGCGCGGTCACTGTCGGATTGCATAGAAAAGAAAAAGACGCGCGATGACATAACGCTGGTAATTTATTGCAAAATATGAAGCAATAATGGATTTACAAAAAATCTATTCATTGGACTAAAAAATTAAACAATATTTCGTTAGTATGTTATTTGTAGAATAATCTGACAAAAAATCTGAATGTTTGCATGTCTATTAGTATGGTTTTTAATCGTAAAAAAATTTTTTTAGAGGTATCTTCGAGATTTTTTTTTATCATATCAAGTTAATTGTATTATGTTTTCAACACACTATCTAACTAGCATATATCCAGAAGAATATCATATATTTTTCTGATTTTGGTTACTGCAGTGGATCATATATATATTATAAATTTGCGTTTAGGTTATGTAGTCCCCTTAAACATAACTGGCGAAATGTGGGTCACACGTCTGCCTAACCCTTCGTGGTATTATGATTATTTGTATTAAAAATTATGCAATACAAACACACGCTGAAAAAGTCGCAGGCAACAGCCAGTAGAAAATAATTTTCTTATCTACATAAATTGTAAGTTCAGAAACAGTTTTGGGGGCGGCTTGGGCGCCACTAAGCAAGCGGGGTAATTGCGTAACACACTAACAGTAGGAATAGCTTTCATTTTGACAGTTCAACAACATTCATTGCGTTATTTACGTTGTTGAACAGACAAATTTTTCAAACATATGAAGCAATGGATTAGCAATAGGCTTCAAAATGATTCAAATAGTGTTAGATAGTGTGTGTTACGTAGTTAGCGAGCTGGTACCCCAAATACATTATTTATGACATTCAACTAGAACAAGTTCAAAGAAAATTTATTAACCACCTTAACTATCGCCTCCGATCGCCTATGAAGATACCTATACTCGAAAGGTTTAGGTAGTTAAATAAAGGTAAACAAATCGGAAAAAGGTTTTTATAGTTGACACTTTGTTGTTTAAAATACGTTACAACAAAATTAAAGTTATTTGCGATTTATACGTTAGTTTCCTCTTTTATTAATGTATGTTAAACTTTATCATTTATTCGTAAACTATACTCTTCGTACTTGTAATTGCTTGAGCACAGTTTTTTGTTAGATTTATAAAGAAGTATAATATTTTGTAATCTGTCTATTGTAAAGAGCCCAAAAAGACAGGTTCCCTAAACCTTATAGAAAATACAACGAATTAGATAACGTTGCTTAATTGAAGAGTACACCTATGACGTAGTATGGCAACTGAAGTAGCAGGTATTACGTTTAGTCGGTTAACCAGATGCATTTTATGATGTGAATGAATTAGAAAAAATGTTAAATGGTGTCACTGTATTGCGGCTGCCACCATACCACTGTGAGCACAATTCAATTGAGTTAATATGGGTTCAAGTTAAAGGGTTTGTAGCCGAGAAAAATAAAACTTTTAAAATGTCTGACCTAAACATTCTTTTGCCAGGCGCTTTAGCTAATGTGACTGCTGAGAATAGGAAAAGTTGCGAGGGTCATGTAATAAAAGAAGAACAGAAAATGTTTAAATTAGACAAAATAATTGATGATACCACTGAACGCTTTATTATTAATGTGACAGTTAGTTCCTCAAATTCAGATTCAAAATAGAGCCTATTATTATGGGACTCAAAATAATATGATTTTAACATTTGAAATAAAAGGTTTAACATCTATGAGTCACGTGTTTTTTTTTTGTTTACCTTTATTTAACTACCTAAACCTTTCGAGTATAGTTGTCGAACACATGGTCTGCTAACACTCGATGAAAGGCACAAAGTAATGGTTAGGTGTTTACTTTATGACATACCTACTCAATGGATGCCTCGATTGCCCAGGTAACTTTTAACACTCCCATAGGGCGAACTCGTCACACGACAATGCTACACGTGCCTCGGCACTTGACTAATTAAGTATGCCAAAAATTGTGTTACATCGACCCGCATTGCTCGAATTTATAACATAGATTTCTTTCAAGTGGATATATTTAACTGTAATAAACCTACATTCAAAAAACAAATAATAAAAACCATAAACGAAGGCAAATGAAAAGCACATATTCAAACTTTATGCAAACTTCTTTTTCTAAAATTTAAACTTAATTATATGATATCATGTCATGATCAACCAACCCGCACAGGGACCGCGTGGATTAAGGCCCACTCCCTGTCACAGAGAGGAGGCGTGTATCCCAGCAGTGGGGGGAACGTTATAGGCTGATTTGTGATGATGATCATGTCATGGGGACCCCTGAGAAAAAACTCATCGTCAAATATAACCATTTGTATTACGACCGCGACGGCGACGGCTAGAATAAAAATGCCCTACAATTTTATTTCGTATCAACTCGCGATAAACGTATAGCATGTAATTTTATTGCATAGATACTACATAATTTACAGCAATCAAAAAAGTTGCCTGAAGGCTCCTACACACTGGCGCGACGCGACAGCGCGCAGCGTACACAAAGGCACCGCGTGCCGCGCGACGAGCGGTGCCTTTGTGTCGTGCTGTCGCGTTGCGCCTGTATGTACGAGCCTTGATTCCTATATATTTCCGATCGTTTTTACAGCTAAGACCCTTAGTGGGCATACACACGAGCGACACGCGTCAACGGTAGAGGCAACTGCAACCGTCGACGAGTGTCGCCGGCAGCCGTCGACGCGTGTCGCTCGTGAGTATGAACACTTAAGTGCAAAAAATAGTGGGCTAATTTGAAGGTGCCCTTAGTAAGACTATCTCGTATCGAAGCCTTGCCAAGGACTGACTTAAGTACCATTAGATTCTAACCTGTAAACCCAAAGCTTAGTTTACGACTTTGACTTCATTTAGACTCACAGACTTCGTCTGCGTACACGCGGACGAAGTCTGTGAAAACTTAAAAGTAGCCTATGTCTTTCTTCAGGTCACAGGCTACCTGTGCTTCAAAGCGATTGGTTTAGGCGTGAAAGGTTTACAGACAGTCAGGATTACTTACTTTCGCATTTATAAATATAGTACATATAGTATGGATTGATATGGAGAGGTGCTCGTGGCTAAATGATAAAAGCCGCACGGGTCGATCGAAGGTTAAGCTTCACTTGCCGCGGTCGGTTTGTGGATGGGTGACCCTCCATTATATATGGAGACCCTTCCATGCCTCGGAAAGCACTAACGTGCCAGAAACAACGGCCGCCAGGCCATTGGTTCTGGCTGTCATTCGTATATTTTTGACAGTCGTTACGGGTAGTCAGAAAGCCCAAAAATCTGACAACCAGTCTTACCAAGGGGTGTTACCCAGTAACTGGTTTGTGAAGGTCAGATAGGCAGTCGCTCCAAGTAACATACTGGTATTCACCTGCATCAAGTTGAACTGGAAGCCGACCCCACATATTTGGAAAAAGGCAGGCAGACCGAGTATGGATTAATATTGCCGGCACAGTCCACATCTACCCTGCGTCAGATGGACCTCTTGTTTACCAGTGTACACAGAATCCTGCCATGATCTTTATTTTACACCCATCACAATGCTCAATTAATTATCGTAGTTAAGGCGCTTCCCCGACCAAACGACCTTGAGCGTTCGGTCCTTCTCTGTCCCGTCGCTGAGTCTCGCTCTGTCTCGCTCCCTGCGCACGCTCATTTATCATAGAATTCACAAAAAAAAAAGACAAGAGATGTTTTGAAATAAAATAAAACGTGAATTATTTAGATTTTTAAATTATCTATCCATTAGTGTAATCCTCAAATTAATAGAACGTCATCTTTAGCCAAAGATGCATGCAATCAATAATGTTAGTCATTTTTTTACAAGGAGATTTTAAATATATGTGGAGCACACAAAAACAAATAAGAACGTGCATTGTGATGACAGGATATCGAACATTAATAATGTGCTTTTAGATGTAGCTTACTACCCATGGTGAATGAGTTAATAGCCTCTGAATAACACACTATGGCAAGGTTTTGGTCGGAATACCACCATAATGAGAACGACTAAGGCGACTTGCACCGCCAATCACTAAACACGTTTAGCGCTAAACGAGTTTCAAACATTTGACAGAAACAGGATTTATGTTTTAAACTCGTTTAGCACTAAAGGTGTTTAGTGATTGGCGGTGCAAGTGAGTCTAAGTTGAGTAACCACTAAGTTGTCAAATAAAAACCCTCTCTCCTAACTACTTTGCTGTGACCGACAGGGTCCACAATGATCATGTCTTTGTAAACCCTCACCAAAGTTCACATACAATAAATAATAGGTCTTTACCTATGAAATTGCCGTTTTGTATGAAAAAATTTAAACGATTTTTTTTCATGAATTTTTTATTTGTATTAATCGAAGTAATCACCCATGCAATCAATGCATCTTTGCCATCGCAGTGGCAGTTTATTGATGCCCTTCTTAAAGAAATCAGCTGGACGGGAGGCAACAAATTCTTCAAAGGCATTTTGTACTGCCTCTCGGGTAATAAATTTTTTTCCCGCCAAGAAGTTATCCAAATTCTGGAAAAAGTAGTAGTCTGTAGGCGCAAGGTCTGGTGAGTAGGGCGGATGACGGAGAGCTTCCAACCCCAGTTCTTGCAACTTGGAGACCGTCTGCTGTGCAGTATGAGGTCGCGCGTTGTCGTGCAGGAGCAGCGGAGACGAGCGATTGACCAATGCTGGTTGGAGATGCGCCAGCTTCTCCATCATTGTGTTCAGTTCTTCACAGTACACATCTGCAGTAATGCTCACCCCGTTTGGTAAGAAGCTGTGATGAATCACACCGGCGCTAGACCACCAAACAGTGACCATCACTTTTCTAGGGGTAAGTTTTCGTTTAGGGCATTGTTTAGGTGCTGAACCAGGATCCAACCAACTTGCTGAGCGCTTACGGTTATCAAACAGAATCCATTTTTCATCGCAGGTAACAATGCGGTTCAAAATTCCTTCATTTGTGTGTCTGTTGAGCAGTGCAAGGCACGTCTCGACGCGTACTTCGCGCTGGCGATCATTGAGTTCGTGGGGCACCCATTTGTCAAGCTTTTTTACCTTGCCAATTTGACGCAAATGGACCAATATTGTTTTGACGCTAACGTCGAAAGCTGCTGCTAATTCAGCCGTAGATTGTGTATCATCAGCTTCCACAATCGCCTTTAATTCGTCATTGTCGACCAAAGTCTTCGGACGACCGCGAGGTTCATTTTTCAGGTCGAAATTTCCAGAACGGAAGCGAGCAAACCAATAACAGGTGGTGCGTTGGTTTGTAGTGTTAGCTCCGTAAACGTCGTTGATGTTGCGTGCCGCTTGTGCCGCGTTGCTGCCACGACGGTACTCATATTCCATAATTACTCGAATTTTTAACGTATCCATGATGACGAAAAAGATTGAAATGCGATGAAAATGTAACACTAATCAATAAAGAAATGACTACTTTTAGAAAAAAAAATCCATGTTTTTAAAATAAAATTAATTTGAAATTAGAATTCTTAGCCAAACAAAAATTATTTTGATTTGAAATGGCCAGTACTGCAGAACGGCAATTTCATAGGTAAAGACCTAATATATTGAATATTGACTGTTTGGCGGTCACCGTCCTATAGCAAATCGAATCAGTGTAGATCACATGTTATTATATTAGACCTGTATACCGTAGGCGTAGATCATCCATCGTCACCTAACATAAAGTGAGGATCTATAAAAGTCAATCGCCACTGCGCTAACCTGTCTTATCTACCAAAATTACAACGCTGAGCAGACGATGGACAATTTTTCCGCAACGATAGAGAACGTTTGGAAATCTCTCGCTTTTAGCGATAAGACCGCCCATTGTGTCACCCTATGTAAAATTTCTACTTTTATATCTGTAATTTTGGTAGTTTTGGTGTACATAATAAAGAGTATTCTATTCTATTCTATTCAGAGGTGGCCACCCGAACTTCTCAATAATAAGTATTTCACGGGTTGCGATTCGATTTTAATATGGTTGCTAAGCAATTTATGCTCGTCACAATGCATATGGTGAAATGGAGCTGACGGTGGCTTCACCATCAGCTCCAGTGGTTTTGGTTCTTAACAGGAAAACTCCTCAACAATTAAGTTCCCTGCGTCGAGAAAAGGAATATTTTGTAAAAAAAAATTATGAGTACTTGACATTAGGCTATTGTAACTTAGATTTACTAATAACTGAATCACTAAAAAGTGAAAAATGAAAACTTTTTTACAAAAAAAAAACAACCTTTTTTTTTAAGTCGGTTATTTTTTTTTTGTAAAAAAGTGTTTTTATCTATACTTAGTATTAGAATTGTATTGCAAAATATAGTCAAATTAAACTTTGTTGTAAGTATGTACAATGATATTCTACACCACTTCCGTGACGTCTTTGTTTGTGTCTTTTTTTTTTTTTTTTCCTATTTGGCAGCTCGTAGTTGTGACCACTAAGGTCCTGGCTACTTAACCGGGCAAACCTGTGGGTGCCTTAAGCTACTAACTTAAAGCCTCCAGCCAGGGGCGAACAAAACTTAAAATTTAGGTGACCGCACGCTAAGGGCACCCCCTGTGGGGTACGAACCTCGGCTTAGGGCGTCACTGAGGGGGGGGCAGCAAGATGGGACAGGCTGGATCTAAATTATATTATTATTAACTGGGGAATTTAAATCTACAGGCTCAGCTACGGCGCGGGCTGGCGCGTCGTCGAGCAAGGGTCGGGGGGGGGGACAATTACGTCGGGGGCGTCGCGTAGGACCTCGGCGGCGAGGTCGGAACGATGGCGGTCTGTGTTTGTGTACTGTACTGGTGGCCCTACTGCTCTCCTGGAGGAGGGTTATGGGGTCATCGGGGTCGGACAGGGTTTGTTTGTGTCCAAACCAGGTTTTCTTATCAGTAGGTGCGGCATTAGTGACGTGCGCCAATTATAGGGCATTCAATTTGCAGATGGTTGGAAAATTTCCCTACCCTCTCGGTAGGAAAAGTCAAATGATGACCTCAGTCTGTGGTACCCACCATTACATATGGACTACCCCATATTTAATGTTTGTGAAGTTGCGATTTACGTAGATTTTGGAGTACTAATGGAAGAGGACTAATGATGTAAATACCGCAAGGAGATTTTTGGAAAACTCTGAAATTGCAGCTTCGATCACAGGAGTCAATCAGGATTTAATAAAACGATTTAAAACCATACTAGAGACAATTTCTTCAGGTCACACATAAATACAATTAAGTTTAAAGATTATGCCGAAGCCACCATGACATTGTACGTTGATTTGTATAATTGGTAATACATGCCTGCAAGTGTACATAAAATTCTTGCTCACGGAGCAGCTATCATTGAACATTTTAGTGTAGTGCCGATTGAAACATTATCCGCAGAAGCTGCTGAAGCTCGAAATAAAGACTTCAGGAGATATCGTGCACATCATTCGAGAAAATTATTGACGATAATGATCAGGAGAACTTAGTTTTTAAGTGTAGACTCATCATTGAATAATGAACCCGAATCTGACTCTTCTGAATATAATGATACCTTTGCTGTAGTGGATTAGGATTATTGGGGATACAACTGATTAAAAAAAAATGTGCCTAGTTCTCTACCTCTGGGGTGGTGTGGAATAGAGAATAAAAAAATATACAGAGTGATTTTTTTAAGTTGGACAACAGGGGCAAATCTGAATCCATAAGAGATGTCGGAAAACTTTGTTAGAAAACTTTAGCCCTTTTTTCATCGTAACGATTTTGGCATACTTAATTTTTTGGTCAAATGTGAGTTGATATTTTGCGATATCTCCAATATCGCAAAATATCACAGTACCAGATTAGATGCAAAAATAGGTTAATAATGTTTATTATTCAAATCTTCAATCCGTTGTTGGAGAAAACTTGAAAATGGCGAGATATTCATGAATTTATGTTTTTCTTCATACAAAAAAATCTTTAAATAGTCATAACATTAATAATAATAGGTAAAACGTAAAACTCAGAGAACAATATTTATATTGTATTTGATAGTAGATTTCATTAGTGTATTTTTTTTTTATATAAATCATTCGGTTTTTTTTATGCTTAAGTCTTCTACGGTTAAATATCAGTCCACCGTGCGCCGTCGCTGGCCGAATGTCCCTCGCGGTCATTCGATGTCAAAATGATATCCATATGCGCCGCCTTAGGTATACATATAACGATGACAATTTGTCTGCGACGTTGGAACGTAAGGAAATCTATGCAATAACGCACAAGAAGCACAAATAGACCGCTGGGATTTCCATAAGTTCTATCATCGCACAGTGGAACGAATGTATGGGAGGGTTGGACATAGGCATATCCGTGAAAAAAAGACTCATTTTATTAAACTAATAATGCCAACGTATTTTGTTACCACAGGCTTTCAAAACTTGTGCTGACAAATTTCTTTCTATCTCTCATATTTCGGGAGTTAATTGAGAAAATGTGAAACCTCACTATAAAAATGACTGAATCGAGCTCCCTACCGCCTAATTCCGGCCTCGTTTCAAATTATGGGCTTTACTATAGTATTAAACATAGCAAAGCACACACATTTACTGCTAAATGGTGCGCCAGACGTGCACCTTCTGACAAATAGGATGATATATTATTTTACTGAATCGAGCTCTCTGCCTCCTGAATCTCGCTCTGTTTCAAGTTTTTGTCTTTACGATCTTAATACACATACTAAGAGCAGCATTTACTGCTAAGACACATGGTGCGCCAAACGTGCGCCTTCTGACATATAGGTTGATGTATTATTTTACTGAATCGACCTATCCGCGTCCTGAATCTGCGGGGTAATTGCGTAACACAATAACAGTAGGAATGACTTTCATTTTGACTGTTCAACAACATTCATTGCGTTATTTACGTTGCTGAGCAGACAAATTTTTCGAACACATGAAGCAATGGAATAGCTATAACCTTCAAAATGATTCAGATTGTGATTAATAATGTGTTAAGCAATTAGGGTGCTGGTCCTGTTTCAAGTTGAGGTCATACTATCATAATACACATACCAAGAGCTGCATTTAATGCTAAGACACATAGTGCGCCAAATATGCACCTTCTGACACACAGGTTGATTTACATATTTTTAACAAAAAAACATATTTGTTCCTTATTATTTTAAGTATACTGGTTTCGTTAGACTTATAATAATATTGATTCACACATGGAATATATTGTGGAATAGATATTAAGAGTACAAAATATTTTTTTCCTGCGAACCCAATTAAAGGAGATATCGGTTATTAAGAAAAGTGATTAAGGAAATGGTTACTTAATGTTAACTGTTGTTGTGTTGTTGTTACATGTTAAATGTTAACACAGAATAACTAATGCAATTATGAGAAAATTATGAGCACTAACAAACTGCTTGTAATAAACTAATTTACCATGCCTCATCAAGTCATTAGCAAATAGAACCGTGTAATATTAATCAATCAATGACCTGGATATACTCGTAGTATAAATAAATCAGTATAAGTAGCTTTAAAATCAGTATTGATTTATACCTCGTATACTCACGCTAATCTAGAAATGAATTTTCCAAATTTTACTACGAACCATGATCTTTACGTTGCTTTATGTGCACGCGCATATAAAGATTTACGTGACTATAACTACTTGTTCAGTGTTTTAAAAGAGAATAGTTCTGTACAACTATGTAATAGTTCCGAATCAAGTTTAAAAGTGTCGTCAATTTTACTACCGCATTTTTGCAAAATGGACACAATCTGGAAGAAGCACGGATAAGTTCCGTAAGAAATACGAAGAGTAGCTGCAAGATGCAATTCAGTGGCCAGAATTTCCAACGAAATAAAACCCTTTTACAGAAAATGTACGGAAAGATATCGAGCACATGATTTCCCCGGCTAAACAGATGCTTCAACCTGTAAGAAAGAAAGAGAGAAAAATAGGTTTATTTGTCACAGAAACACAAATCCTAGTCCTTGTAAATGGTTTGAGGATCTTGGTAAGAAGCAAAAAAGACGACGCACTGAAGATGATATTGGATGCAATGATAGCACCAGCAGCGCTGAAACCGTGTTTTCGGCTAAAACGGCGCTTAGAAAAGCAGGAGAAATCGATACAGCTGATGTAATGAAATTCATAATGGTAAATCCAGAAGAGGCCTCGAAAATTAAAGCGTTTATTCATGGGATTACAATTCAGTCTTGTCTTGTGTCTCTGCGGCTCGCCTCAAACGATGTTATAGTTTGGGAAACAACCGACCATCCTCAACGTCATTTTGCCGCCCCATATGAAATAATCTAAAGAAAATGTACAGACAGAGCTGGCTGCAATTGAAGCTGAGATTAAGGCCTTAATGCCATCAACCATCACTGATGGAAATAGTGTTACACGCCAGCTGTTGTTGACAATGATTGATGGTATAGTTCATTCTATTATATCTGATGCAGCAGCTTTAGTGTGTGACATATGTAAGGCTAGTCCTATAGGACTAGCCTTACATATGTCACACAAATTATTCATATCTATAGATATAATTTGGAATTGGTAAAAGGGAAACCTATTGGTTCCCCTGGCTTAAGCCGTATTTGTACATGTCCTTGTTTACTAACAAGGACATGTACAAATACAGCTTAACCTTTCTTCACATTTGGATTCGCTCAATGGAATGTTTTCTACACATTTCCTATAAATTAGACATAAAATCGTGGTAAGCGAAGGGTGATGTGGTAAAAAGGGAAGTTTAGGAGAGGAAAAGAAGGATCCAAGAAGCTGTAAGAAGAGAAACGAGCTTAATTCTCGATGTGTGAAACAATATAGGTGATATGGTTAGACCAACAATTGCAACTCAGCAAGGAGATTTTTTGAAAACTACGCTAACTATTACATATGCTGAACTTACGGCAACAAACGCTGAGCTATTGAGAAAAACCTGTGTAATCTTGCAGTGTATTTCATTAGGGCCAAAGATAAATGACATTAAATTCAGAAATTTCTGCCTTGACACTGTTAAACCTTACGTAGATTTGTACCCATGATTTTATATGCCTTCTTCGCTTCATAAACTTCTTATAAACGGACCAGACATTGTTCAGAATTTAGAAATTATACCCATTGAGTTTCTATCTGAAAAGGCATCTGAGGCTAAAAACATTTTTCGAAAATATAAATAGGGGCATTCTGGAAAATACATGAGTATCTCATGTAATGTAGTTATGCACAATCTTTTATTATGGTCTGATGCACTGCTTACAAGCATTTGTCCAATAATAAATACGTTCGTTAAAGAATCTTCTTTTACGTAATTTTATGACCTATCGGATTCCGAAAAGAATGACACCGAATTTGTTGATGTCAATAATTTAGTAAATATAGATCTGAATCGAATAATTATGACGAGGATGATGGTGAGGAGGTTGATTAAAATTTGATTTTGAAATGTTCTTAGGTTGTGGTTATTATAATATTTCTATGTGTACATAAAGTTAATAAACAAATAAAACAGGCGATTTTTTTTTTGTATATTCTTTAATCACCTTCAATCATCAATCACCCTACATATCAGAAGCTATACGTTGAGCGCACCAAATTTCCTACTAAATGCAGCTCTTAATATGTGTATTACGATAGTAAAGACCACAACTTCAAACGATCAGATTCAGGAAGCAAAGAAAAATACATCATTCTATATATCAGAAGGTACACGTTTGGCGCACCATGTGTTTTAGCGCTAAATGCAGTTCTTAGTGTGTATATTATGATAGTAAAGACCACAACTTGAAACAGGACCAGATTCAGAAGGTAGAGAACTCGATACAGTCATTATCATAGTAAAATTTCACATTTCCTCAAATAACTTCTAAAATACGAGAAATAGAAAGAAATTTATCAGAACAAGTTTTGAAGGCATTTGATAGCTAAATACTATGGTATTATTCGTTTTTCAAAATTAGACTTTTTTCTCGGAAATTACTATGTCCAACCCATGTCCAACCTCTCCCATACATTCGTTCCACTGTGCGTCGCGGACAAAAAGTCCATTGTGTGCTTAGCGCCTTAGGGCTCAAAAGAAATATCTTTCTATCCGTAATCGGTATAAAACCGCTCCACAAACTACTTAGTATCTCATCAAATTAATGAATGTTAGATGCAAGTTTCCCACCCCTCGCGCCATCCCATCTTCCTAGCCCAGCGGGCTGTGCTAGGGCGGCTGCTGCAGGAGCAGAAAACCTCAAACGGCGCAAGTATAACAACCTTATTGGGAGCTATATGTTTGAGCCGTTTGGGGTTGAAACACTAGGGCCTTGGGGTCACTGTGCTTATCGAATATTTTGGAACATCGCCAAGCGGTTGGTCGAACCTTCATGTGACCGGAGGGCAGGCCTACTTTTAGCCCAAAGAATCAGCATTGCCATCCAACGTGGCAAGCCTTTTGAGCACTTATCCCATTGACAGCGATGCGGACGAATTTGTTGATGCCCTATGAGCTCTTCTCATTTTTTATTATATACTTATACATAATATATATTTTAGTGTTAGCTTGTATACTGTAATCTAGTTAGATTGATTAAATAAAATTTACCCAATTAATGAATTGAGAAAACCAATGTTACAAAATGTAATTAAGTATATCAAATGTTTTCAGAAGGTTTTACACAGCACAGTCGCAGGTGTTAGTTGGCACCATATAATGTACTTATAGAGAGTCAACAATCTGATGTCAATCGGTACATAATAATAAATTAAATAAATCAGCCTGCATCATCCCACTGCTGGGTTATTAAAAAAAGGATATTAGCCCAGAAACAAGTCATGTTTTTATTTGTCTATTAACATTATGTAATAATTATACATAATTATTCTAAGGTTTTAGCCTATTTAAAGGCGAGTAAACTAAGTTAACTACTTTCGTAACTTAAAAATACCCGGTGACGACAGTCTTATGAAAATGTGAATAAAGGAACTCCCAATGTCAAAAAATACTTAGCCTAAGGGCCAGTTTCACCGTTATGCTATTTGACGGGTTGTCTCACTACGAAAAATAGTCCGTCAAATAGCATAACGGGGCATGTAGAATTAACACAGTATGGTGAAACTGGCCCTTTGCCTAGTAGACATTGGGTACCTAAAGGCTCCTTCAAACAGGCGCGACACGCGACTCGACGGCACCACTCGTCGCGCCTGTTTGAAGGAGCCTTTAGGTACCCAATGTCTACTAGGCGGATCAATCACACAGTACAACGCACCACGCGACGAGCGCAGATAACGCGCCCCCACGCGCGCGTGATTTTTTACTAATAAATTTTATTAATTAATATTATATTATTTCAATTTTATTAATTTAATTATTTAAAAAAAAAAAACGTAATTCCCCAATTAGATTCCGTTTCCCGCGCCCCGTCGCGTGACGTGTGATGCGCCTAATGGCCTAACCCTAGCTGATGTCGCATGCGCATCTTCGCAGACGTTTCTTGCCTAAAAACTGCTTCAATAATAACAAGAATTGCAGTCTCAGGTCTGTCGGTGGTCACACAAAAAAAATTGCCCTGACAAAATTAAAAACAAAAGACTATTCGCTGTAATCGATAGTGGTCTGTCGGGAATGTAGCAGATGGCTCCTCAAGCTCTGGCTGTTCAGTTTCTGCTGTCTCAGAGCTTGTGTCCTCGCTCTTCGCCTGCCAACGGGAGACTGGAAGCGAGGCGCTTTCCGGCGCCGGTCCAGTACACCACCTGAAAATTACAAAAGTAGTTTACGGATACTTTAAGAGATGAGGTAGTAAAACGCACTGTTTTAAACAATAAAAAACGCCTAATTGTCTAGATCGTGTGGATGCCTAATGAGGATTTTAACAAAATTCTGATGGATAGCTTCATCTATGGATTGGCGTTATTTCAGTAGTTTAGAATCGGTGTTGAAAATGACCACCCACAAATCACAAACCCACGAGGCTTGCAGGTTGGTGATAACTGGTTTACCCTTTGCCCAAAGTGGGCTAGTAGCGCAAGCCTATCAAGTGGGCTCTAACTATGAAGTCTATTTAAGGTAGACTATGATAATCTGCTACTATAATAATCTTCCAAGTCCATCTTTAAACACGATAAAAAAATTAAAAGTTAAATAAAATTATTTGACGTGTTTGCGGTGATTGTATAAACTCGATAAAATATACAATAGAATCTCACAAACCTTCTCTCATGACTTCGTAATTATGATTTCCGACGCCACTGCGGAGCCTTCTCTCATCTCGACTGGCGAAGCTTTCGAATGACTCCTGACTGGCCTTCAGTATCTCATGGTACTGGTACATGTACTCCTGGTTGAGACGGGCAGCTTCCAGGGTTTTTTCGAACCTCTTCCTTATTGCAAAGCCGAGTAACTTCGTCAAGGGAGGATCTGTCAACATGTCTCCCACAAGAATGTCTTCTGGTCTTATATTCTGAAAATGAAAAACTAGTTTTAAGAACATTATTCATTAACTTATTTCTATAAATAATGCCCCCCATGTCGGCTGATGGAAAGCGATGGATGAGATCTACGATGAAAAAAGCGTAGGTAGCTAGAACATGCCGATTTACTCTTGCACTGAAGGGTTTCGGGTTAACAGAAGCTGGCACTCCATTTCCATACTTCAAGATGCTGTAAAAAGGTAATGACCCTGATGACTGTCATTTATTTTTACTTGCCAATAATGGCGGCATAATTTTGTAAAACTATTAGTTAGCCATAACATAGAGGAGGCCGTGCCTAAGTAATTACGGGTCGATCGAAGGTCCGTGGTTGGGTGACCATCCATAACATACCTTTTTTGTTTTATTTGTTTCGGGTTTTAAAATCCTCATGGATGTCCTCCGCCCCCTGGGGGGGGGGGGGGGGTGAAGGGATCTGTCAGACTCTTACTGACTAAAAACCACCCCGGTGTTCCATCTCACACCTACGTCGGGGATCCATTACATACCTTTTTTTTTGTTCCGGTGTGGAAAATCCTCATGGATGACCTTCGCCCTGGTGGGGCGGAGGGGTCTGTCAGACTGCTACTGACAAAAAACCACCCCGGTGTTCCATCTCACACCTGCGCTGGGGGTCGCGGGAACGTACGATTCTTCCGCAACCCCCGACTGGTGGCGGCCCGCCTCAGTGGGCACCGTCTGGTTGAGCGGGGGGAGTGAGGTGTTTGACTCCCACCACGACGTTTAATTAAGAGGGACGCGCATGGAACACTACGTGCCGCCACCTCTTGTCCTGATGTATGAGGGGCAGCAGACGTCCCCGAGTCCTTCGCCCCCGGACCCATTTAGGAGGGCTGGAAGAGGGCGTTGTCCACCCTCCGCCGACGCCCAGTGCATCTGCTGCGGGCCGGGTGAGTAGATGAGATTTCTATCCATTACATACCTAGACCAACATTTTTCTTTCTATCTTACAATAATGAAGGACAGTGACTTATTGATAAGTATGACTGCCAGTAATTTAATAAAATAAACTAGTAGGTTCCTTAGAAAAATCATGGCCATCGCCTACAAAGGCATTAAATTAACTGACACCAGCACACTGCGCTCCAAAACACGGATCACAGACGTTGCTCAAGAGCCGCAAAATTTAAGTGTGATTGGACTGGCCTCATCTGCCACAGGCCCAATGAGCTGTGGACCGACATAGTCATGGGGAACCCTGACACAGCCAAAAGGCGTCGCGGGCTCGCGGCAGACCACGCAACGGATGGCGGGATGAACTAAACAAAATTAATGGCCAATGGTCTAGACTAGCCCTGGACCGAAACAGCTGGAAGCCATGGGAAACGCGTTTGCCCAGCAAGGGGGGGTTGTATAATACAGGCTTACAATTGCCCTTAATTTTAAATATTCATCGGATGCTTTTAGAGATCCATACGCGCCAAAAATGCGGAATCACTTCAATTCCTGCAAGTTTCGCTTTTACTACAAGGCCTCGAAAAGTCAGCGTGTAGTATACAAAAAAATTAAAAGAGAGAAAAACTTAATAAATTAAACATGCACGCACACTTTCAAATAAAGAATTTACACTAAGACGGGATTCTCATTATAATATTAAACATAGCAGATACCTCTATTAGTGAAAATAAAACCACGAAAACAGTCCACCGTACGGCCATCACTATAACAAACACATTTGATTATTTAACACAGCAGTACATCACCATTTGAAGATCGGCACGATACAAAAGGATTCCTCTGAAACTCAGTCTTCGTTGTTGAACAAACAATAGTGTTATGAAAACGTTATGACACTCCCAAGAATAATGTGAACATACATTGTACAAACTAAAACAAATGCGTGAATAGTTTCTAATGATACTCGTATAACATTGTCATCGGATGCTATCATAATTTTGTGAGATGTAACAAAACAACTGAATAATAATAAATAACTTTGATTAATAACTATAGTGACCCAACATACACCTAATATCATCACTAGACTTCATCAGCATCATGCACAGCCCGACTTCACCCACTGCTAGACATACATAGGTACACCTAGGGTTACCATATCTCAGGATTTGTCCTGAGATCTCAGGTTATTTAGGGTCCTGACAGGATTGCGGCCGGATTAAGGGAAATCTCGGGAAACTCAGGATTTTGCGATTTTTAATAAAATAAAATATCTCTATCTAGATTTACTGTTTTTTTTTGGTAAAATATAATCTTCTTTGGATAGTATCACAGCACAACGCATTTTTTACATAAGCATGTGAAAAACAAATGCGTCGTCGTTAATTACGTTTCCGACAAAATCTCAGGACTTTTCTATAGAAATCAGGCTTTTTGTCAGGACTTTTCATTCTTCCATATGGTAACCCTAGGTACACCTCTTATTGCTTGTGCCAATTCCCCTTTACTCCGTACTCCATAGGCAGGGGCGCTGACTGTAAGACAACCTCGTGGGTGCTCATACTCATGGCCTACTTCCTTGGCTTACTTAGCCTTCTTCTTGAAAATCGCATCTAAATCCGTCCAGAGGGCCTAGACAAAGTAACATTCGATTAGCGATGACGCTAGTAGAAAAGTTAAAATGTATGGGGTTGACATAAGCTATCGAAATGTCACGTGATCATAGGTCAACGAATAAAAATTAGCTAGACAATGTTAACAACATTCGATTATGAAATGAATCGACAACGTCGAAAGATTAGGTACTTCCACAGAGATGCATAGCCAAGTGACACTTGTTGACGAGCGTTATCGCTAGTTTTTGGAATCATTAGCGAAAGCGATAGCGATTGTAGAAATAGAATCGCTCCGAAGCGAATGCCATTTGTCTAGGCCCTCAGTACAATTAATGTTAAGCGAACATAGCAGTAGAGTAAGGAAGATGTTGCATTTTATAAATGTAAGTAAGAAAGATAGGTTTGTAAAACCTGTGCCGGTTTTAACATTACAGGCACCCTGAACGAAATTTTGGTGGCACCACTCTCCCCACTTGGAGAGTAGAGAGGGGCGAAAAATTTCATCACGCCGCCTAGGTTTTCTTATGTCCATTCATAAAGAAATAGGAGTTACTTTGTGAGCTTATGTAGTAAAGTTTAAGAATTCAGAGAATGTCCGATGCGAGACCATGCGAAGAGATCTCAATTTTTTTTTTGATTTATTACTTCAAAACGAACTAAAACAAAAGTACTCTGCAAGCGCAAGAGGTGAAGGGATGCCTAGTCACAGCCACTTCAGTACCCCATCACCTCTGGCACCCTGGACGGTCGCCCAGCCGCGCCCTACCCTAACGCCAGCACTGTGTAAAACAATGATACACTATGATGACTAGATACACGCATTAATTATTTTATGAATTAATCCAACACTTCAATAAGTAAGCACCTACGTTTAACAAAAATATATCATGAATGAACAATCTAATCAAACTACCCCAATTCTTCCTAGAACGGTATTTTTACACTTAGTTTTATAGTTATTGTTTTTAAGTTCATCACCGACCAACATACATCTTATGAGTAAAGAAAGTAGTTTGTGCTGGCGAATCAGAAAACTAAACTGCGAGCGAAGCCGACTCCAAAATTTTTGCGTCTCGGATAGGTTAAGGCACCGCTTTAAGTCTCGTGCACACAGGCGCAACGCGACAGCCAGACACAAAAGCGCCGCCCGTCGCGCTGCACGCGGTGCCATTGTGTACGCTGTCGCGTCGCGCCAGTGTGCACGAGCCTTAAAAAGGTTATAGGCGAGATCGGATATTCGGATGTATATTTACCTAAAGTTAAATTTTGTGTATCGGTTGTTTTGTTGTTTTTTTTTTTTTGGTTATTCCATCTGGAATTTCTCATTAGCAGCCCGGAGTCTGCATTTGTGCCCGGTTGTTGGCAATAGGCTCGCCCCCTATTACATGGGACTTAAACATAACTGGCGAAATGTGGGTGTACTATAGGTACACCTCTGCCTAACCCTTCGGGGAATACAGGCGTGGTGTTATGTGTTATGTTAAATTTTATCTATGAAAGTATGGAAGCGGCTTCTTCAAATATATTTTTTTGAGTTATCTCAAGAATCCTGAGTGCAGCGAGGGATTCAAGCTCGCCCAAGACGATGTTTATCCTCGAGGAGGATACTCTACTTTTCACACCATCTACGAGAAAATGAATAGAATATAAAAGTATAATAAATAGTAATAGAATCGAAGTATTTCTTATAATTATAATTACTGTTAGTAGACCTATTCAAAACAATTAAAAGTTAACACAAAGTTTGTGGAAACACAAAGTTATGTTTTTATTCGATACATTTATTGAAGTGAAGGTAGAGTTTATTTGCGTATTGCTGTTGAGTACATTTTCAGAAACTCGGTCTGCTGAGGATAATTTTGGATCGTGAAAATTGGTAACAATAAAAAAATAATTAATAAATATAATTTTTTATTTTTATTTTTTTAGACACATAAATCTAACGAAGGTTTACAATATTATTTAACTTGGAAAGACCGCAGAAATCTCGACATTTTGGCTTGTCGAAACAAGTAGTACCTAGATCGCACACAAGCGATCGATGCATGAGCGGGTCGCTAGTAAGTTTAAGTAATTATGTGGCTATTTTAGTTACTAAAAATTCAATCATTATGTAGGTACTTACTTTTGTGGCAAGAAAGCTGTGGTCAGGGACTTCATTTAGTTTCCACTTTTGGAAACAGGAACAGTTCACAGGAAAACTGTTGATTTCTTAGCAAGATGTCCTTCCGATTTCCTTTTTAATAATGCCAATAATTTGGTGTATGTATATACTTATTGATGACCTGACCGTCGAATATATATAACATAGCATAGGCTACTTAACTTAACTTCGTTGAACACGATAAAAGCTTGAAGTTGAAAAAGACTGGACTTAACGCCTTTTATAGTTTTCCATTTGTATAAATTGTCGTAGGCTTTCATGTACGATTCCTTGGACTTTTCTGGGAGTCCATTGTTAGCAATGCCAATGGCGTCGGATTAAATGTACTCTGGACTCAATTCACTATCGTCCCTCGACATTTTTGTGAGAAGTTGTAGTTTAATTTGTTGTTTATCAACAAGGCGATTTGCAGTCACTATTCGCGCCTTTTCTTTTGTATTCTATTTTTTTATTTGTTTTCTACTCTCGGTGGCCTGTTCGATTTCCAAACAATTGATTTTTTTGTGCAGGTCTCAATGGTAAATGTATGGGATTAGTATGTACTGTAGAAAATGTTTGTATGCGATTTTTAGTTGAGGTTCCCTTAATGAAATTCAGTACAATATTAATGCCCGGCTCGACCCCAGGGCTTTAACTTACTTTAGGTAAGTACCTGACATATAATTTGTCACTGTCGAGCCGGTACGGTGGTGAGAAAAGTTAATTAATTTTAAACATGCTTGAAAATTCGAGCATTAATTTGACGAGTTACTTCTTCGAAAATAAATTGATAATGCTGTACTGGTCAAATACATGCGAGCAGCGGCCGATGGACTCACGTATGTGTGCCTCTGCTTCGTGTACGTTCATCCATCAATCAATGCCTCTGTTGTCGGCCACTGCAGTAATATTAATGTACTATAATTATCTTTTGATTGTTTTAATTTCAATGAAAGCAGTTCGAACTCGATTGGTCAAGATATCTCTCGATAATAATTACCTATCGATCGGAATGACTACATTGTCTACATAATATAATAAATAACTGCGTTGTCATTTTACCTACTGATTGTCATACCTACGTACTCATCTATACTTATATTATTAATTATTATCTATAGGTACTAATATTATAAAGCTGAAGAGTTTGTTTGTTTGTTTGCTTGAACACGCTAATCTCAGGAACTACTGGTCCGATTTGAAATTAATTATTATTTATAAATTTTATAGAATATATAATATTATTATTTTATAATACATAATATTTATAATATTTAATATTATAAAGCTGAAGAGTGAAGAGTCTGTTTGTATGTTTGCTTGAACGCGCTAATCTCAGGAACTTCTGGTCCGATTTGAAAATTATTTCAGTGTTAGATAGCTCAATTATCGAGGAAGGTTATATATCATCAATTCATCACGCTAAAACGAATAGGAGCGGAGAACCAATGAGGAATGTTTCAAAATCAGGTTTTTTTCCTTTTGAGAGCTTCCGCTGCGTGCGCTGCGTAAACGGTTAAAGTTTCGCAAAAATCATGTATGACAGTATTGTTCCCCATTAAATTAAAAAAAAAAGTCTGCAACGGCATAAGTCTATCTTTTAAGGTTGGCTCACTATAACCTTTTTTATGCTAACCAAATATTGTTCTAAAATAATGCATTATTTGCGAAGGTGTTTTTATAAACATGATATTAATGCTAATCCAAATAAATACGTTATTCATCACAAGTATTTAATTTAAAACAAAATTGCCCTTTACATCATATGATTTCAATGAATATCTTAGGAGAGTTGCATCGACTTGCCAGGTTACGGTTTTCTCGAGAACAAATCCGATGGACAGATGAATATTGGTCTTAAGTTATGTATTCCGATGAGTCCAGATTTTGTTTATTTACGCACGACGGGAGACGAAGAGTATTTAGACGACCAGGAGATCGGTAGCATCAAGCGTGTTTTGAAGAAAAGGTGCCATTCGGTGAAGGGTCAATAATGGTTTGGGCTGGGATATCTTCAGAGGATCGCACTAAGTTAATGATCATAGAAAACGGTTCTTTGACTGCTGTCAGATACGTAGAAGAGGTTTTAAATGTGCATGCTGGTCCTTTCTTAGTGAATATGGGTGCAAATTCCATTTTTATGCACGATAATGCGCGACCACATACTGCTCGTTTGGTCAATATGTATATTCAAGACGTCGGTATTACCTGCATGAAGTAGCCGGCTCGCAGCCCAGACTTAAATCCCATAGAACATGCATGGGACGAGCTCGGGAGATGCGTGAGACAACGCTCTCGTGCTCCCGTTACCTTACACGAGTTCAGGAATACGCTAGTGGAAGAATGGGCAAACATAGACCAAAATCGTATTAAAAATTTGGTTTACAGCATGCCACATCATCTTAATGAAGTGATACGGGCTCGTGGAGGAAATACAAAATATTAAATTGACAAAGATTTACCGCGAAGTGTATTTTTGTTGTCATAAGTTAGAAGCGAAATTTTCTTATTTTTTAGTATTTAATTAAAGTTCTAAAGTGTACAAAACGTGTTACACTTTTTTTTATATATACGAGTATTATCAGTCATTTACAATATACTATAGTTTCGCAAATTAGTCTTATGTATTTAAGAAACTATAACGCCATTTATTAGCGACCCGGAATTTTTGCGATCCAGTGTATTATAAACCAGGCAGGGGCCATAATATTTCCAAAGTTCTTGATAACCAGTTCACTTTATCCACCCAAACCAATAATCCAATATCTTTGTTTCCATATCCTGCAATACTCCTACACCAACTGGGGGTTGTTCTTGGGTGCGCTTGCATAGTGCAAACATGGATTATCGTCGCAGCCCCGGATTTAGGGGAGGCAAGCCGGGTCCCATGGCCCGGGCGCCTATTTCAAGGGCGGCAAATTCAAGCGTGGCAGACAATGATGTATATAATACGTCATTGGTGGCAGACAAGTGCACCACCCAGCTTACAGCAAATGGCAATAAATGAGATGCGCGGCAATTATTATCTTTCTCTGCGGGTGGCACACTGAGGAAATCACCACGTGATTAACGTATACATAGGTCGTGAAACGGTGTGAGCGGGTTGCGGACGGGCGCAGTTTAATTCTTCCAGGAACTCTCCGTTTTTAAATCAAATGGTCCACTTCTATTTGTTGGTATGAAAAAGGCTAGCTTTCTATATTTTGCAACAGATCTATGCCGCAGTGAACCAGAGGCGGATATGCGCCTTTGTGGTCAATATTTTTTTGGAAAAATCCTTTATTTTAGGAATATTACTTCGCGCAGCGGGGGCTCCGAGCTTCCAAAATTTTGACATTTCCGACGCCAGTAAGCAAGGGCGGATCCAGGCTTTATTTCTGGGAGTGGCACATGGGCCAGACAGTCAAGAAGTGTCTCACACATGTAGTATTGCAATATGTTGTTTTTGGGATTAATTCTTTTACAATAACATTTAAGAATAACTACAAACAAAAATGCAATTTTTGCACTCCGCCTCGCATAGGATTGATTTTCTTTTGACCTGACAGCTTGACAGAAATAAGAGTAACTTTGTCGACATAAGTATTAAAGTTTAAGAATTAAGAGATCCTGTGCTGCAAGAGCGAGCGTAGCAAGCTCAACAATTTTAGCACCCCACCTCGAATTGGTTTCATTAGTTTTTCTTTTGACCATTCACAGTATTAGCTACATATTTTACATAAGTTGAAGGAAGCTGTATAATGTATTGACGCGCGAGGCCCCTGAGCGGTATCTTTTTAGCATTATATGGTATCCTGCAATCCTCTCGCCGACTACAAGCCGGTGCATTGTTGGCTTAGCAGACCTCAGTACCCGAATACGAACTGACTGCACCATTTTGAACCATAATAGTTACGCCACAGCTGCTGAAGATATAGTAGGTACTTTTTCAGCGTTCATCATTGAAGCAACGTCATGATGGATATGCATTCAGGCCAGTCCATCCAAACGATTCGATTATATTTCACTTAAACCCTTTAGGGGGGCACGTGCCCCTGTTGCCCCCCCCCCCCCCCCCCCGAATCCGCCCTTGCCAGTAAGTGCAAAAGCAACACGATTTCCTTTATTTTTTTACCACAGCGCTGGCGCCCCTTATGGATTAGAGCAGGGTTTCTCAAACTTATGGCCCCACGGACCTCTGTTAAAGTTCCCAAACGATTGCGAACCCCATCACCCCCACCCCCGCGCCAGTAAAATATAACTGTACAGGAAAATAAGGTTTTTTATTTTAATAAAGGGTAACACAGTGACAAAAATAGATATATTATTAATACTAATGTGATGCGTGGGCTTGTTTCTTGTCGCAAATTGAGTCCATTTTAGGAGCAATATCCGTCTTAATTCTGACTCGATATCAAGTCGATTTCTAAGTTTGGTAGTAAGTTGTTACGAAGGGTAAAAGGAATTCACCGCTTTGCATGAGAGTTCGGGATATTCTTCCTGTGTGTCTGCCCAAATATCAATTAAATATATTCTTTTAAATCAGCTTGAAGAGTTTCATTTTTGGACATTTCTAGAAATTACTCCTGTTGCTTTATACTCAAACCATTATATTATATGCTCTCAGTTGTGACCATAAATGGGCTTCGAATCCAGCCTTCAGCATTATCAATATCTGGAAAATACTTTTTTCAGTTCACCAGAGAGCTGAGAACAGTCATCCAGCCGCCGTTACGTAAATCTTGTCTAGAACCCCCTACCATCAAGTGGCGAACCCCTGAAGGTTTGCGTACCCCACTTTGAGAAACCCTGGATCAGAGCATTAGCGATTGATAAAATTTGACTGCTGGTAAAATATTCAAGCTCGGTTCACTCTCTCTTGTAGCCTATCGACTCTTAATTTTTACAACCTTTTTATATAAGTTGGTAAGTACTTAAAGTTAAAAATCTAACTTATCTGAGGCAGTGTAAAAAATTTCGCATTCGCTTCGCTCGCTCGCGCATTCTAGATTGTCGTAATTGGTGTTAATAATTTCTGCATAAGTCAAGTCTCGCCTGGAGATCTTAGAAATCGAAAATCATGACAAGACAATCAGATTAATCATGACAAGCCCATCGATTATTTTCAGAAATCGCGCTTCGAAAAAAGTCTAAATCCGGGGCTGATACGTCGTTTGGTGCTTCATTTCATTAAAAATGTGTCACGGGCCGCTGCGAGTTAGCTTCGTTCCCTCATACGCCTTCCAAAGTTTCGGGACCCTGGGGTCCCGAGAAATGTCAAGACACGTATTATACCATAATACTCTCAATTTTAAAAACTCATCCTGTTTATGTTTATCCTCGGAGAATAGGTACCTACATTGTTCAAACCGAAACTTTAACAAAAAAAAACTTTTTTACAAAAAAAACAACCGACTTCAAAAAAACACTACAAAGTGAAAAATAACTTTAATTTCGGAAGTCGGTGTCTTTGTATCTGTATTTTGTTTTTTGCCACCGACTTGCGAAATTAAAGTTATTTTTCACTTTGTAGTGTTTTTTTGAAGTCAGTTGTTTTTTTTGTAAAAAAGTTTTTATTTTTCACTTTTCACTTTTTAGTGAGTCAGTTATTTAATAAATCTAAGTTACAACAGCCTAATGTCAACTGCACATCATCTGTTACAAAATATTCCTTTTCCCGACGCAGGGACGTTAACTGTTGAGGAGTTCTCCTGTTAAGAACCAAAACCACTGGATGGTGAAGCAACCATCAGCTCCATTTCACCATATGCATTATGACGAGCATAAATTGCTTAGCAACCGTATTAAAATCGAATCGCTACCCGTGAAATACTTATTATTGATAAGTGCCGGTGGCCACCTTTGGTCTTTATCATCAGTTCCACTTCACCAAATGGTGCTTTCCAAGAGCATATGCACGAGTTACTATAAAAAATACCCAAATCGCTATACATGTGCCTATAAAATTTGAGGATTTCCCTCGATTTCCATGGGATCCCCTCATCAGATTCTGACTTGGTGACAATGGGACCACCTCGAGAGCATATCCTTCCAAACAAAAAAATAATTTTCAAAATCGGTTCACAATTGACGGAGAAATCGGTGAACATATTGTATATAAAAAAAAAAACTTACATACAGTCGAACATATAACCTCCTCCTTTTTGGAAGTCGGTTAAAAAGAAACGTTTTGCACCACCTTTACTCATAAAAATCGGCTAAGTACGAGTCGGACACGAAGGGTTCCATACCACCGTACAATATATAGCAGTACATTTTTTTTAAAACAGCAGTACATTTTTTTTAAGTATTACTTTGAAGGGACTTGGCCCTCATCAGTGATATTTATTGGATCCATGATCCAAATTCTGAAGTTGCACTTTGTAGGTAGGCGTGGATTGGCGGGCGAAGAAAATAGAGACACTCGTTATAGCAAAATCACTTTATTTTAAACAGTAATCCTTTATAAAATATTCACCACAAAATAGGTAGCACTATTAAGACACTCCACCGAACGCGTAGCACGCTTCTGCGATCTCGACCAAGTCTAAAATCATACTGCCAGCAAGTCGTCGCTTTAATCCGCACTAGCGCTCGGTGTTGTGTCAGAGTGTCCTATCATCGGAAGTGACGTAGCAAACACAGATAATTCATGTTCACGACACTCTAAACTAACAGCGACATCTAGGAAATTTAACTAACACTAATTTAAATATTGAAGCGCCGTCACGGCCAGACTGACATTCGCACGTCCTCGTGCGTCTCTATCCTTTTAAGTCGCCGCTTGCCCATTATTCTGTAAAGAGAATAAAACTGGTAGATACATTACTTTGTACGCTCGTCCATCACTGACACATATTACAACGTTTTATAACCCACAAACTCAACCACTATGAGCTGAGTCGGACAGCTGAAATAGGTGTCCCTTCGACCAGTTATCTCTCCAGATAACATGGACCGGACAACCCATCAGCGTCCCTCCGATCACTCACTAGTACCACACATCGCAATTGATCTCGTAGCCTCTCAGACTAGACGATCAGTGCAATAACGTGATCCGGAACATCGACCTGCCTAAGCCAGTTCCTTAGATCACCCAATACATGTCCACTGCGCAACTACACACGTCATAGGATGTCGACCCGCGTGAGCCAGCCCCTTACATCATCCTCATGCAGTTAAGTTAATCTCGAACATTAGTAACAATGTTACCTTTATCTAAGTTTCTTCACCCTCGGAGACCGAGAGGGTTCCGGATCTGGCGGTTAACGTACGTGAACTACAAATCGACAAGGTATCACTGTCATCACCAGATGATACCCACTCCACTCCCCGATCTTGGACCGCCGTCTCGGCCTCCTCTAAGTTATTAGTTAAGGTGGTTGCTATATCTACCAAACCTTCATAGCCCCCGGGTACTGCACGCAAATGTTCGTGACTATATTTGTAAGTTCTATTAGACCCATCTATGTTTTTTAATTCGTATCTGTCGTTACCTAAAACATCGGTTATAACAAAGGGACCTCTAAATTTCCTATTAAGTTTTGTCTGATTCCTTTCGCTACATTTAATGAAGACAAAATCGCCCTTGGACAATGGTCTCACCGTTGCCCTACCACGATTGAAACGCGCAACCTCTGACGCAGCAGCTTTACTTATATTCTCGGATGCTATCTCACGAATTTCATTTAAATCTAACTGAGACTCAGACTCGGAATTTGAAGCTATGCGTGCTAGACCTAAAGACCTCGCCCGAATGCCAAACATAAGTTCTGTCGGTGTGTAGCCAGTTACCCTAGACCGTGTACTATTCAAAGCTAGTTGTACTTCGAGAAGTTCGTCACGCCAGGTTTTGTTTGGGTCATTTTATATTATAGTAAGTAAGCATTTTAATGTCCGCATAGCTCTCTCTACTTGACCATTTGCCCTGCTAGAACCGGTAGCAATAAGATGCAATTCTATTCTATAGTCACTACAAAATTGCTTAAAGTCTGCGCTAATATAACACCTGCCTTGATCTGCAATGATCCGTGAAGGAGCACCGAAAAGACAGACAGCTTTTTTTAGTGCTCTAATTGCACTAGCTGTATCTAAAGAGGAGGTGTACTCGAGAACGTATTTAGTGAAAGAGTCAATAATGACAGAAGAATACTCCTTCCTATCGCTTTTTCCACTTAACTTCCCCGTGATGTCTATATGTATAGTATGCCATGGTGTAGAAACTTTAGGTATGGGATGAAGTCTGACTTGTTGGGCCCCTGAACATCCTTTTGAGGCCTTGCATACAATGCATGATTCAACAAATTTTCGCACCTGCTTAGCTATTTCAGGGAACCGGTATTGCTCATAAATCTTATCAAGGGTTATTAAACATAAATCTTATCTGCACCAAGGTGTTTAATTTCTGTGTGAACATGATTAATTAAAGTCCAAGTTAGTGACCATGGGACTATTGGAAGCCAGAAGCTATTTTTGTTACGCTCAATTTTCCTATACAATACTCCTTTACGAACGTCATAAGTGTGAGCTACTGCTTCTGGGACTTCATGATTGTCATGCCTACAGATGAGATCCTGGATCTCACAATCACGTTTCTGCTCTACTGAAAGCCAACCTTGATGCAATTCAACAAACTGGACAATTTTAGTTTTATTTGATTCCCCAGATTGTGGGACGGGATTATGTACCAATTCCGGAATAGGATTTCTGGACAGAAAATCAGCATGTTCCATGCTACTCCCCTGCTTATGGACAATATCAAAATCATAGGCCTGCAAAAAGGCCCACCACCTATGAACGCGTGGGGTGAGGTCGATCTTCGATTTCGATGCTTTGAGGGAGTAACAGTCTGTGTAGACTGTGAAATGTTGCCCGTACGAGTAATGCCTGAAATTTTCAACAGCTCTAACGACGGCCAAGGTCTCTAACTCGTAAGAGTGATATCGCGATTCTGTATCAGAAGTTCGCCGGCTAAAGTAAGACACGACATGAGGAACATTATCCTTTCTTTGGATCAATATGGTCCGTACCCCTCAGAGCTCACGTCAGTGTGAAGTTCTATAGGAGAGTCACGGTTAAATATAGTCAGTACCGGTTCTGACGTTAGTATTTCGACCACTTTCTTGTGAATATCATTGTGTCTCTGTCCATATAATTGGCCCCTTTAACTTGGTCAAAGGATATAGTGGTCCGACAATACGAGTGTAATTCGGTATAAATCGCCTGAAATAGGAAGCAAGACCTAAAAACTGCCTAACTTGAGAAGCGGTTTTCGGAATAGTTGCCTGTACCAAAACTTTTATTTTCTTAGGATTTGTAGTTACTACTCCTGCTTTTATCACATAACCGAGATAATCAACTTCAGTTTTCATAAATTTACATTTTTTTAAATTGAATGAAAATCCAGCATCCCATAATGCTCGCAATGTTTAATCTAAGCGTTCTAGACCCTGGGAAACATTAACTAAATAACACAAAACGTCATCCATGTAAGCAAGCGCTACTTTGTCTTTAAGGGTACTTAATGCTTTGTTAATACAACGCTGATACACAGAAGCAGCGTTTCTAAGTCCGAAAGGCATAGCCAAATATTCGTACTGGCCATCAGGGGTCACGAACGCCGTCCGCTCTATACTATCGCCATCTGTGTCAACGCAAATTTGATGATACCGCGATGCCATATCAAGACAAGAAAAATAGTGCGCCCCGTGAAGACGGTCTATTTGTTCGTCTATCCTGGGTAAAGGGAAATGTTCAGGGCGTGTGTTAGCATTAAGTTCCCTATAGTCTACGCACATCCTATCCGTATTATCCTTTTTTTTTACAAGAAGAATTGGGCTAGCGAATGGTGAAGAACTTTCACGAATGACACCCGCTTTCAAAAGGGAATCGATTTTTTCTTGAACTATTTCTTTCTCTGTGGGGGATAACCTATATGGGCGTCTTTGTACTGTTTTAATTGGATCAATAGGGTCTAAACGTAAAACACCGGTCGTAACGCGACGCGTAGGTATACCATCAATAAAGAATTTACTATACTTTTGCGATATCTGAGCTAATGAGATTTTATCTTCACCCTGTACGTCAGTGTCAATACTATTAAAATCAAAGTAATGAGGCTTTTCGGTAACGTTAACTTCCTTGCGCAAAGAGAACACAACTTTGTCACTATCTATACGTACGAGGATACCGCTATCTAATAGATCCCTACCTATAATAACCGGTTCTGCAATCGATTTATCAGGCACCACGTGAAACAAAAGGGACACTGTGATACTTTGAATTTCAACGCAGCTCAATATTTGCGATTCACATTGTACGGTTTCTTTGCCTATCCCTGCAAGGTAAACTAACTCATAGCGCATAGTACCCGGGAACTTGTTGGCAAAACTACAAGTTACAAGTGAACAAGCAGAACCACTATCAAATAGAAAAGAAACGAGCTCACTAGATGACGTGGTCAGGTTACTCCTTGTCGATTTGAGCTCGCAGATTTGACCTCCTTGACTGCAGCTACAGCTACCTCGCTGCCTCCTTTTCGGTCTGGGCACGACGATGCAACATGTCCTGGTTGTCCACACACGTAACATGTTATACGGTTCTTATCGTGACTCCTTGGTGTTGGTGCTCGATTCGAAGCCTTCATTTGGGATGAAGGCTCGTCCTGCCGCTTGCGGCAATCCATTAATTTGTGGCCTGGTTTGCCACAACGAAGACATGTACCGTTGAAGCGATTGTCCGCGTAGCGGGGTTTTTTGGTGTCACCATCGTATCCCTCGCTGCTTTCATGTCTTCGTTATTGAGAAATTCCGTTAAGGATTCGCAACAGTTGGGCTCTTGTAATCACGTTATGTGAGTGCAATTCTCTACGAATTGTGTCATCCTTTTGGGACAAGACTGATGCAACAAATCCCGTCATTATGTCTTCTGCCATCTCTGTACGTGGTATGCGCTCTATGAGACTCCATAGACGTATAGCGGCCTCACTAACAGTTTCTTTTGCAGTTATTTGGAATCGTAGTATTTCGTCAAAATAGTCTTGCCCGAGCATAGGCTTTGCAAACTTGGCTAGCAATAATTCCTTTACTTGAGGCCATGATAGCTGAGACAGCTGCAATTTTGTTAAACAGGTGGCAGCCCGGCCTTTTAACGCATGGGTAAGAGCTAACAGTAATTCGGCACCATCTAGCTTTCGGCTATGAACCATTATTTCCGTAATGTTGCAGCAACCTTCTATGTCAGCATCAGCAGCATCAGGATCAAACCGTATCAACCGTGCAGTTGCGTTGAAATTTGACGTTTCTGGTTGAGCGTTTGCCAGCAGTCGCGAAATCAAAATCTCCATATCTTGCAATAAGTTAGACGTTGGCGGAGCCACTACACTGTCGTCGTTATTTTCTTCAGGTATTTGCCCTTCGAATCCCACTTCTGATGAAGGGACTTGGCCCTCATCAGTGATATTTATTGGATCCATGATCCAAATTCTGAAGTTGCACTTTGTAGGTAGGCGTGGATTGGCGAGCGAAGAAAATAGAGACACTCGTTATAGCAAAATCACTTTATTTTAAACAGTAATCCTTTATAAAATATTCACCACAAAATAGGTAGCACTATTAAGACACTCCACCGAACGCGTAGCACCCTTGTGCGATCTCGACCAAGTCTAAAATCATACTGCCAGCAAGTCGTCGCTTTAATCCGCACTAGCGCTCGGTGTTGTGTCAGAGTGTCGTATCATCGGATGTGACGTAGCAAACACAGATAATTCATGTTCACGACACTCTAAACTAACAAGCGACATCTAGGAAATTTAACTAACACTAATTTAAATATTGAAGCGCCGTCAACTTTATTTAATTTTTATTATTTGTTGCTATAGTGGTAATAGAAATACACAGTCTGTGAAAATTTCAACTGTCTACCTATTACAGTTCATGACATACCTACAGCCAGACGACGGACGGACAGACAGACGGACGCGGACGGATGGACAGCGGAGGCTTAGTAATAGAGTTCCGTTGACACCCTTTAGGTACGAAATCCTAAAAACTTGCAAAGTTATGAATACAAAAGTAACCAGTTTCACCAAGAATCAGTATCATATTATTGTACCCGAAAACACGTCAGTGATAGCCATCCACCAAACAACAGCTGATATCAACGCTCAGGCCACTCGAGGTCAGTTCTCTAGCTATATTTCAGTCACTTATCTGGGGTCAATTTATCTGACATGCATCGTCACTGTCAATGGAACCGGATTCAACCGGATACCTTCACATCTTGTAATAGGGTATATCTACCTATTTAACTACTACATTTTGAAATGTTCGTATCGTGAGATTGGCTAGTGGAATAGACACTCGTGTTGTATGAGAATAGTATTTCTAAATAAGAATTACCTAGTTTTGTGAAATACTGATTGGTATTTAGCTTAATTTCCTTAGAACTAAATCACACTTAGTTTGTCGGTAATTCTGTACACTTAAAACAGCTGCTTACATAATTAAATTACAATGGTGCCGATTCTCTTGTCACAAAATTCTCAACCAAAACCAAAAAACACAAACAAACAAACAAAAACAAACAAACTCACAAAAATCACACACACACACTCACTCACAAAAATTTAGTTTATACAAATCTATGTCAAACGACAATTTCTCATTCTGAAATAGACTAAAGTGACACAACTTAATTATATTTTAGTTTGACAGCACTAAGATGGCACTGAATTATTAGTATAATGAAAATGGCAATTTTGCTATTCTGAATTTGACGATTTCACTTAAAATTTTGGTTGTTTAACTAAATCTGGCTAATTTTAAACGCTATTAAAAAGGTGTGCAATAAAATTAGTTGTCATGAACTAAAATTCACCACAACACCTCGACTTCAGGTGCAATAACACTACTAGGTACTGTATCATTTTTTTTTGCTTATGTCTCGACAATTGTGTGTCCTATCGCAAAATAATGAAAATTTCGACTCCCTTTATGAAACCCTTATACCCCAAAAACTCTACATGTAGGTATTTTTTTTTCATATTTTCCATACAAAAAGTGAAAAATTCCATATAAAACACGTCGAGGCTGCCACAAGAGTGCCTCCGGCTCTAAAAAAGAAGCACGGGGCAAACAAGTACCACGTGGAGTCGCGATTATCAAATTAAATTTTAGTTGCGTCAAAATTATTTTAAAATTTAGAGATTCTTTTTTGCAGGATAGCTTTATGCTTCTCATAGCTAAAAGTAAGGAACTCTAATGATAGTTTAGTTAGTTTAGTTCGGTGTACAAGAGAATCGGCACCATTAGCTCTAACAAAAAGTGGAAACGTTTTGATGGCCCACCATTGTCTTCTGCGTAATCAGCACTACAATACGTTGGGTAGGTGGAGTTTCTTGCCCATTCTTCTCCATACGAAACTACTTTCTGGAAGGGGCAACTAGAATCAATTCTATTTTGTTGTAAAGACGTTAAAACGTGCCTTTTAAGTGCCTATTTGAAATAAATGATTTGACTTTGAGGTAGGTATGTAACAATTGGACTTTAAAACATAAGAAAATGTGAGGAAACCTACCACACCCTATCGACTAGTGTTACCAAACCCATCCGACCAACTTCGATGGACGTCGATCAAAGTTACAAATCGACTGAAAAATCTAGTAAAAACTGTCAATCGACGTCGGCTGATCCAAGTTTCTATCTATCAATGATATCGATCGAAGTTGAAAATCAAATGACCAAAACTCGCTGTATCGTACAGTCGCCAGCAGGTCAAGCTACACGAAACTGTCAAATTTCTCCAAATGATTGTAAACCTTAAATTGTTATTATTTAAGTTCAAAATCGAATGAGAAAATCTGACAGTTTGTGGTAACTTGATGTGCTGGCGACTGTACCTAATCACTTCCATTTTCGTTCAAAACCTACAAAAGCTCTTCTCTCAAAATTCCTTTCAAGATAAATACCTACTTATCAGCGACGGACTAGAAAAAAATAAAGGACTCCGCGCCACAAATATCGAAAGTGAAGCACCGTACCGACCGATCTATGTGTGCGTGATAGGTTATTCCGTGACACTTTTCCTAGGATGTAGAATTATTTTTACACCATTTCACAACAAAAGAAAACATTATTTTATTTTATTATTTGACGTAAACAGTACCTACAATGACGCCGCAGTGCCGCGTAATGGCGGCCGGTCGGCACCCTAAGATGTAAATGTGTGCATGACGCATGTTTGACTTGACAAACGGTCATACATAAAGTGCTTCACTTTCGATACGCGTAGCGCGGAGTCCTTCTTTTTTTTCTAGGCCGTGCTATCAGCTTATTTTGTCTGTTTGGTAAATATTAGGGGACCTTATTCAAACTTTCAAAGCAGCACCCTAATTTCGTAACACACTATCAATCACAAATTCACAATCTGAATTATATTGAAGCGAAGCTAATCCATTCCTTCAATGTTCGAAAAATGTGCCTGCTCAATAACGTAAATAACGCAATTAATGTTGTTGTACTGTCAAAATGAAAGTCATCCCTAGTCCCTACTGTTAGTGGACTAAGTTACGCAATTAGGTACCCCACAGATGTAAAATTCTGGTAGGGAGGTACCTACCCAAGTAAGAATATTCGCTCGCAAAAATGCTGATATATAGCAGTACCTACCTACGTAAATATCTAAAATATCGTTGTCCAATCGCTAAGCTACTTTGCCAATAATTAGAAAAATAAATGTATTCAACCTATTTACGATAATTGTTTTCATATCACAACCGCTAGCTAACCGCTTTTATTATTGAAAACCGCTTTTAACTGGTTTCGCTTGTTAACTTTAGCTGTTTATGCAACTAATGTGTTTTGTACCAAGTATTATCTTCAACAATTATACATTGAACAGAATGTTATTAGAGTGCCTCCGCTGCCTACCTACTCTTTACATTGATTTAGAGCATGCCATGGGAGAAATACCATGATATTATTTCATCATCATAGTTCATTTATCATTATCATTTATCATCATAGTTCATTTCAGCCGAAAGAAACCCATTAGATACGGGGCCTAGACCTCCGGCCTCCCCAAGAATTGATATTATATACATATCCGCTAGTAGATTTTAATTTACTGGTTTTTTAATCATGCGCTCCGTTTCTCCGCTACCGCTGAGCAAATTGAAACAAAACAACTATTACGAACCTCTCCTGTATTGTGGGTGCGTTTACAAACATTCAAACTCACATTCACAAACAGCTTACTTGGACGTGTTTCAGTTAAAATACCAAATCTACTTCATCATAAACATTTTCAGTTATTTTGGAAATGCGACTTTACCAAAAAAAAACTGTATTTTGGTAAAGTCGACAGATAATGCGAAAGTTATGGTGTTCCACTACTGTCACTGTCAGCTGCTCAGCTGGCTGTCATCACATCACAAAAAATTACTATTTGTCAAAAAAAAATGTATTGTTTTGGCGGCATCGGCAAGGCAACGTGTCTTTCTTTTCGAAATTAACACGATTCTCTTTAGCTATAACGATATAAATGCTAAACTTACGATAGCGATGTCAAGGCTAAGCCGGTGGAGGAGAAGCTAAATACGAGCGTACAGTTGGGTTCGTGTTAGTACGACCGCGCGCCAGTCGGCGAGAAGTGGATAACAAATTAGTTGTTTGATTATTTTGAACAAATCAAGATTGCCTGTCATTAACTAAAATGCCACCTGTTTCATTAAATGACGATGTAAGTACTTTCTTGTATTCATTTTATTCAGTATAAACAGTGCGGCCATTCATTAATAAATACATAGTGGTTTAGTGTATATTTAATAGTAATATTATCCTCATCGTTTATCCAGGAATAATTCATGTTTGTTTATCCAAGCTCAGCGACAATTACATTTTCTAATCAAATATATTTTTCCCCAAAAATCCCAGATCAACATAAAAATTTACTTAAAAGACTAGAAAATCCTGTCTTGTTTTTATGAAGACAAATAATATTAGAATTAATTATTTATAGGCTCCAAAGAAGCAGCTGCGGGTAGCCATTATTGGACAAAGCACATTTGCAGCAGAAGTGTTCAAACTCCTGCAAAAAGATGGTCATGAGGTGGTCGGAGTCTTCACAGTGCTTGACAAAGGCAACCGAGAGGATCCACTTGGTAATTATAATTATTATTTAAACTAATTTAAATGACGTGGTCTTCCTATGCTAAAAGAGAAATGGTGTATTATTTGCTATTTCAATTTAAAAAGTGCAATAAATCCATGAAGGAAAATATTGTGAAAATTATATTAATGAAATTTCACATGAACATGTAACGCATTGGCACTGTTGTGTGAAAGGACTCTTTATCCTCGTCAATGGATAGTTTGAATGTGTGTATTGTCATTTATTGATCACCATATCTAATCAATCATAGACTGTGGTCATCTGCCCAACATAGAACACTGTATCCATAGATCAAAAAGTTTTTTTTATTGATAAAGACACTGTTTCTAGAATTACAACACAGATATAAGAGATTGTAAGTGTCCTGTGATGACAATATTAAATACAATCATATTATAAAAAAAATCTTTAATGAGTAGGTAACCTATGACAAAATATTGTTTTTTTTTTAAAAGCTTATTTATTGTCTTGTTAAAATATGCAAACCTGCTTAAATAAGCACGATAGAAGTTTTAATCATTAACAAAGTGTAGATAACTGAAATATGAGATATTAAAAAAATAATTCATCTGATATTATAAACTTCATCCTCTTTCCTTATTGCATTTCAACAGGAAAAAATATTGAGACTAACTTAATATTCCAAAAGGGGTTTGAGTAACTTTGTATGGACTAGTGGCGTCATTTTTTTTTCAGCGGCCACCAATAATTTTCATTTTCTTTGTTGTGTTGTGTGAAGTACACATATATGTTCAATTATTTTTGTCCTAAGTGATATTGACACTGAGAAATTTGCATTTGAAGATTTTAAAAATATTGTCAATATAAATACTTTAATTACTGTCCTGCGTAAAACATCTTAGTTATGTTTTTAGAAGGTTGTTATTAGAGATTGGCTTTACTGTTTTACGACCATCTGTCAATATGCCGTCAGTAGTGGGTTCTTGGGAAATAATAAAAAACACATTATTATACTTTATTGCATTTTATTACATGATTAGTAATAACACATTTTTCAACTTTCTTCACCCATTTCATTCTCAATGTCATGTCGAATAATCGTATATTATATAAATTGTGCCGGTGGAGTCAGATTATTTTGATATCTGCCCCATCCCATGTACCATATAATCGAAATTACATGCAAACAGCAGCCTAAGGCCCGTTTCCCAATAATACATGAGCAGTAGTGGCCCAATATTGCATCCAGCCCTTGTTTAGCTCTTTCTACGAGAATATTCAAGTAATATATCCGTCTAGATGAATGTCTAGATTGGATCCTGCCTCTAAGAAGCCACGGATTAATCCAGTTTAAGGTTTCCGCCGAAAATTCATTAGTATTGGGTTCTCTGCATGCTTCAATGACATTGAGCCGTCACTTTTTACATATTCTCCGTAGTAGCTACGAGCTTGTTATACTTGATACATTCCATGTCCATAGATTATATTAAATTATCGGCACTTAAAATAGGAAAGCCATCTAGCGCAGGAACTTCAGCATTCATATAATATTCAAAATCTGCCCTTTGATTCAGATTATTCGCAATGACATTTCCTGTGGTCGCCTTTTAATTTTTATTTTTTTGTTTTTTCTTGGGGGGATATCAATAAACCCACCCGTGTTCCTTCAGTTGCCTATGTGCTAGGGCTACGGTAACCCTTTCGGACATATGACTCCACATCTTCGATGCAGCCTCTGAATCCTCTGTCTAATATAAGCACATCGTTCTCATGAAAGAACCAATGAAAGGGATCATATTGATTCATAAAGATGTTTGAGAGAATCTTCGCATCGGATTCAGTCGCTTCATATAAACCATATATGTCTATGATGTGGCCATTAGGACAAACCAGTAAAAAGGCTAATAAATACCGGAAGTTGTGTAAGCTATAAGACTTTTTCTGAAAGTAATAATTACTAGTTTTTGCAAATAAAAGTACGTGCCATTTAGTATGATTATGGCCTTCCTTTCAGTCAAAGAAACATCAGGATTGCCAAATAATGCTCTTGAGATTGTTAAACATCTCGATATAATATCTTGACGAGTCAAATGATTACAGCCAAGGTGCTGTGGAACAAACTCCCTAATTAAGTCTTGTCTTACGAGACTTAGAGCATATTGAAAATCTGAGATAATCTCTTGATTTAACTCACTCGTGTGAAGTTTGTTAACCACGGTGGCGAGAGCTCTATCTATTTGATTTGTTTTATTTGGAATTCTTAAACAAATACGGCAGAAACCTAAAAAATTGCAGTAGAATATAATAACTTCGATTTTAATGAGCAATACAAATCCAAATATCTCCGTTCCGATATGGTTTAGAGAAATGTATCCATAACAACTTTTGATCGCTTTATTCTGTTCTTTCATAATATCCAAGTTTCATTAATGGCCGCTCAACTTCAAAACGACGCCAACTTTACCCAAACCCCTTTGGTTTATTAATGTGTTACTTTTACATTGCAGCGACGGTTGCAGCTCAAAACGGCAAACCAGTTTACAAATACAAGACATGGCGGGTGAAAGGTCAAGTGATACCCGAAATATTGGAGCAGTACAAATCTGTGAGTGACGCGATTTGACTATTAGTTATTACTGATTTTAAATTGAGACAAATTGATCCTCTAAATATTATGATTGAGGTTGAAATTCAATCAGATGGTCAACTTTTATGTTGTCTAGTTACACAGGTGGTCGTAGACTCAACCGAGTTGCGAAAAAATAACACACATATAACATCACGGTTGTATTATTTGAAGGGTTAGGCAGGGATGTCCACCCACATTTCGCCAGTTATGTTTAAGTCCCATGTAATAAAGGGCAAAAAATAATTATTTGATTTCATCCACTGCTAGGCATAGACCTAATTAATTTATGCTTCTAAATTGAAAAAAAATCTGGTGATTTTACAAATCATAGACAGAATTCTAATTAAGATCAAATCTGTTAATGGAAATGGAAAGTTAAAAGCTTAGCTAAACATGGACTAGGCAATCTTCATTAAGTCCACGCTTTTTCTAGTTATCATGGGCGTTTGTATCTTACAGGAGTTTCATTGACAGCTAGTGAGATGAGACTTAATAATAATAATTAATTCATTTATTTATTTCCGGTAATTTCAACCATTTCCAAATATAAATTACTTATATAAAATAAAATCAAATAAACAGCTTGAATGTGTCATGTCAACTGAGCTGCTAAGTTTGGACTCAAAGTCAAAACTCAAAGTATTTATTTCAATTAAACCATTTACAGGCACGTTTGAATTATTAAAGAATTGATCAATTAGTCAGAAAGGTGAAGTTTAATGCCATTCCTAAACATAGATCTCTATGGAGAAGAATGGGCAAGAAACTCCAAGGACACTCTTTTTAAATCAAGATATTACAAAATCCTGGATACATTATTATTGTTACTTCTTTATGTGAGAACAATGTAAAAAAAAATATTACGAAACAATTCAATATATAAGATTAAAAATTAAAATAAGCCGTGGCAGTTAAAAGATGATCAGTCCCAACCGACGGCGCCCGTTCACGAACATGACGCGTGGATCAACACTATCCAGCTCAAACCATTTTGTAGGGAACCGAATGATCCAACACACGCGCCACCAACAGTGAGACATTTAAGTGAGCATGAATTAATAAAAACCCAGGAAATGTGAATCTAAAACACTGCTAAGATAATATTTTAGCACTCAGTTGTGAAGTTTTTTTGGGACTTGACATTGGCCATTCCACTTTTTAGTGCATACAGATCGTCACAATTAACATCTGTACCTATTCATAAATTACGTAAATGCACCTGTTTCAACAAGTTCAGGAAAAGAAACCACTATAAAGTGGTATCTATAATATTATACCATGAAGTATTAGAAGTACTCTCAAGTATACGTCTGTAGTAACACTCGAACTACGAAAACCGCTCATACTGCCACGAAATAACATATACGTTGTTATAGTCAAACTTGCCATATGAGTGCGGTTGACGGTACCACTTAAGTTAAATTGTTGGTAATCTTAAAGTATTCTAAGTAAAAAGACAAAGTTGTCTTAATTATAAACAGTACTAACTTATGAATAAGTGATTACATGCTTAATTATAACAGGTAAAGTCTAGCTGTCTGTCATCTGTCCGTTAGTGCGCATATCGCTCAAGAACTAGGTACTTATCCGATTTACGTGACTTTATTTTTAATTTCATAGATAGTTATAATTATAAAATAAGCACCACATGCTGCATTTACGTGTCTTCGGCGCTTAAATCTTGTTGAAACCAGCTAAAGATATGAGAAAAAAATATGCCGGAAGATAATAATCATTTATACATTGATTTAAATTCATTTTTATACATTGTTTATAAATTGATTTATTTCGTAATCAACTAGTTTTAACAAAACATTATAGAGGCCTAGACCTCACTCTTCCATGTCTATGTGTACACATACGAAGCCTGTTAATGACAGAATCAATAACAAAATAGGTATAATAATAAAAGAGAATTTAGAGATAATTACTTAGGTACAGTCACGGACTTTAATTGATGAGCCATTTGGCACTGTTCGTATTTTAGCCGTGTATAGCAAATCGGGTTTAATCGGTTATACTCGTACATAGTACAGAGTGACTACCCAAAATCAACCAATTGCAGGTATAGCAACCGTAACGTTAGCGTACGGAAAAATTATGATTAGTCATTTCGACGTCGGAAAAACTCGGACCCACGATTTTATCCGAACGCGTAGCGTCCAAGATGACGTTCATGACAATTATGATAAATGTTGCACATACACCTAAATAACACCTAACTGCCGCCTTCTTGGAAGTATTTATTATGAATTTTATTTACTAGGTACCGTAGGTATTTCTTTTTTAGCTATTAGAAATGTCATAAAATTTGCTAAGATAAAAAATAATAGTCAACCTTTGAAAAATAGTTTTATTTTGTTTATCAATCAATCAGTCACTGTCTTCGGATAGGTTTTCAGAAATAACGAGCTCTAATTCAAAGAAGGTCGGTATCAAATATATTGGATAAACGTATGCAACATTTTATTGATTTATCTTGGACAACTTAGTAGTCAACCTTCAACCTCTATGGATAAGACTATTTCCGATTATTAGTAATTTGTCATCTTGCCAACGAGCATGTGGTTTGAGTTCGTGTTTAATCGTCTAATCTCGTGAATGTATAAAACTGCAATATTGAAAAGTTTGAAAGTGGCTCATCCATCAGTCCGTGACTGTACATGAAATCGTAATCTCATATAATTCTGTCTAGTTTAATATTTTGTTATGTTAGGATTGGATTCTCATCTTCTCTCTTGACAAATTTTACGACAGAAACTCGTGTCTTGATAAAAAGTTTAGCCATTCAGCAAAGATCAGATGCTTTTCTAGTCGGGCTGACTACCCAGTATACGTTCCTACTTAAGGGGCAAGCGCCAGAGTAGCCCGCGAAATTCAATTTTCCTTACGTTTTTTGTAATATGCAGGTCAGTGTCAGGTTGTATGTTAAACTAAATATGATTCGCGACCGCAACAAGTATGTATTTACAGAATTATAATCATTGAAATCATCAATACAACCCTTTAAGTTCATATAATCCCATTGAATGGCTATTCATGAAATAGTCTTTTAATGGGACACTGACCTACAAATTGAAAAAAACGTGAGAATATTTGAATTTCGCGGGCAACCTTGCGCTTCCCCCTTAATGCACTATTCCCTCTTCTTGATGTCTCTCCTACTAGTAAAGGTAGTAGAAGGTAGTCGGCTCTGCCTAGTTTGCTTTGTTTTTTTTTCAAGGTGAAAGAGTTGGCGGCACTTGCTATTCCAGTCCATTCTTTAAAGTTGCGCGATTTTTTTCCTAAAATCAGCATTCCTTCTACCGCAACAAGCAATACACTAAAACAATAATAATACCAGCCTAACATTGTCCCACTGCAGAGCAAAGCCTCTTCCCATACCGAGAAGGTGTGAGCATTGATCACCATACTCGCTCAAAGCAGATTGGCGATTATTATATCAATCATCAATCCAGGTTATACTGCACTAAATTAGCTCTACAGTATTCTGTTCAACCCTATAACCCCTTCTTATCTTTAGCGTTTCAAGTTCCTTCATAACACATAATAGATATCTGAGGTCATCGGAAAACTTAAGACTAGAGATGATGCATTCCACCAGTTTTTATGACAAGTACGGCTATGGAATGCAAATGCCTTGCCCGTGTCTATAAAGCGTGCTGAATCTTTGTCCACTTTTAAAATTCTGGTTAAAAACAAGAAGTACACCACTGACTACCTGCAGTATTGTCTCTCCTTCTCCCTTTAATCCATCCAAAAGTTGTCTGTCAAAGAACGCTTTTAGCGATAAGACCGCCCATTGTGTCACCCTATGTAAAATTACTACAAATACATCTGTAATTTTTATGGTGTACCTAATAAAGAGTACTCTATTCTATATTATATACCTAGTTAAACTCCAACCATCCTCCATAATAATATAATGTTCATTTAATTATCTAACTGACATATTATTATCATTATATTGATATGTGACGTAACTGGTTATGTCACAGACTCACAGCGGTATCAACATTTGAGCCACTGCTCCTACTGCACTTTCGACCTCTTATATCTCACTTTAGTTGGTCATCACATGTGTTAGTATGCAGTACATAGAGCAAGTCATCTATCTATTATAATAACGGAACATACTTAGGTATTAGTTTATGTGAGCATACGTGAGAGTTTGAGAGTATAGAAATTTAGTTCACTGCTAGGATGGACTTAGTTTGCTTATACCAATCTACAAGCTCCTGTTGCCTTACTATGACGTGCTAATACCATCATGGTTCCATTGAGAAAAAGGGATAGTGCTATCGGTCATATATAGCTCCGTCTCTCTTTCACGCTGGAACAATGATGGCTTTAACACGTCATAGTACGGCCTCTGTGCAAGTCTCCTCCATGATCATCTTTTGGTTACCCTTTTCCTAACTATGTTGGAGCCATCTTCCGGTCTAACCGGACGTAGCTGAATACCAGTACTTTATTTACATGGAGCTACAACCTATCTGACATCCACAACCCAGTTACTGTCATCCACTACGACGAATTGCTGTAAACTCTGACAATAGGTTCATAGCATTCTACATCCTGTGGCTTCCATCGACCACTTTTGGGGAAAAAGCGTGACGTTTCAATATAAATATTCGAACATTTTAACTTGTAAGATACGTTATCTTTGTAATGAAAAAAATGGTAGGTATTTCTGTTAAAAATTTTCCACTGGGTTTATTCATTTATTCTGACTGTTTTACAACAACAGTCCGTTAGAATATCTAGGTAACTTTATTTACCATAAGCTATAGGAGTACACACTAGACTTATACCTGCAAAGAATCCCTTTAGAGCACCTGGCCAATCTATGAACTACTAGACATGAGACTCCTGTTGAACTGTGTCTGGCCTAATATACTACTTAATGTTTACGAAAGAAAATAAATTTATTTGAGCCAGGTTAAGGCACACAAAATTCACGCAAAAATAAAAATTAAAATTAAAAACAGTATTGTGTGCCTCACGGCTGCGCCAAATAGGCTCAGTTCAGCATAAATGCCAAACAACTAGTGCCTGTTTATTAGTGTGGGATGGTTACTGAGTGTCATACCATCCGATAACCTGTCTATCTCGTAAATTAAAGTTTGCACGAAAGGGGCACGTGTTCATAAAAACAAACAGTTATGTAGGTATTTTGTATATTTCAGAGATAGCTAAATGAGAACAGCTGATCATTAAAAATAACGATATTTTGTTATTAAATGCTAGTTCCGGAAAAACACGTTGTTAGGTTCACAGAACTAAAGAGAATGGAAACCTTTTACGGCAACTTAACGGCGTTGAGCTTACTATGGTCGGAATTCGAACTTTTCAACAAAATCTCGCTGCGTGATCAGCTCTGAATCCATTTGAGTCTCAAGCCAGACCCCAACACATATTCCACAAACGTAACCATATTTAAAAAAAAAAACATTAAAATTGGCGTCGAGCCAAGGAAAGCTCCTGTTTGACAGAACTTATAGTAGACTACCTACAAACCAATATTTACTCATTTCAAATGTTTCAATCAATAGGTGAACGCAGACATCAATGTCCTGCCGTTCTGCACGCAGTTCATCCCCATGGAAGTAATCACGTACCCCAAGTACGAAAGCATCTGCTACCACCCCAGTATTCTGCCCAGACATAGAGGAGCTTCTTCTATTAACTGGTAAGTCAATCCACTTATTACTTGGTAAATATAGACGGGATCATACATAACCACCCACGCCCACAACAAATCAATCAACTCAGCCTATCGGAGTCCACTGCTGGACATAGGCCTTTCCCAGGCTGCGCTACTGCACCCTGTCCTCCGCCTTCCGCATCCAATCCACGGCCGCGCTACGCACGAATGCGTGGCTGGAAAACAAATAAATCGCGCAGATAACGTGGACAGCCTCTCCGTGCAATTCCTGAGCGTAGCAGTGATAAGACAAATGCTTAGAATTTGTATAAAATCTTGAATATTATAATTATGAATTTATGAAGTAAGAAATCGTGTTTTTCATAGTAGTAAGCGTCTTCATAGATCCTAAACGCGTCTACGCATGCGAGTGCGCATGCGCACGGCATGACACTGCTTCCGAAACGAACGATATTATTAAAGTGCAAGGATTACAGTTCAATATCATTTATAAAAACAAAGATAAGATTTTCTTAAAAAAACAAACTATATCCCAAATGATAACCTATCATACTTAATTATGTAATATTTTTATGGAAGACGTAAATCTGCCTCTCGCAACGTTATCAACACGCTATAATATGTCCAATGATGAAATGAGCTTCACTATGTCATCACAGCACGGAACACGTTCTATCGAAACTTTATGTAATCACGCGAGATCGATTGCATGCACATTGCAATAGACTGTAGCACATTAAAATCGATTACCTGCGTCACAATATCGATTCTCACATTCACTATAAAATCGATTAGTTTTGCTTTGGGAGTTTGCAACTGTTCCTATGAATATTTTCATAGGGAAGTATATGAACGGGGCTGCGTTTTTTTTTTGTTCCTATGTTTTGACATGTCGGTAATTTTAACCAGCATAAGCATAATCAGCCTATAATGTTCCCACTGCTGGGACACAGGCCTCCTCTCTGTGAAAGGGAATGGACCGCAATCCACCACGCGGGCCCAGTGCGGGTCGGTAGATGTCACATGTCTTTGAATTTTTTAACTTGCAACGACCAGTAAATTATAGGAACACGGTATTCCACATTCTCGACTCTGTCTAGAACTTTCACCTTTGGAAGTTTGCAATAAATTGTTCCTATGAAGATTTTGAAGTAAAAATGCTAGTATGACAAAAAATGGCTGCGTATTTCTCCAGAGGAAAGACTTGTCTCGTTGGTAACTTTTTGTTCCAAACCAATGACTTTCGCTACAGTTAACCGGTAACCACCAGTAAATTATAGGAACACGGTATTCTACATTGCCCTGTCTAGAATTTTCAATTTGTTGCGGTCTTTGAGGTTTTCCGCGAAGCTTATTTCCTCTAATGACATCGTTGTATACTAATCAAGTTAAATTACATGGGTAGTTCTGCCATTTACCGTGACATTTCTCGCGTTAGAAAATTGAGCGTATGGTAAACAAGCAAAAAGTTTCCATGCGAGGCTTTGTCGTGTCCTAATAATATCAGAGAATATGGTTTTTGTAACGACTCATTACGATAACGTTTTATGCGTTGTCCTATCACTTTTGCCAGTAAAGCGACGAACACTTGTTAGGTATTATAGGTTTCGATTGTTTAGTTATCAGGGGGCCAAGACTACTAATTTACAAACGTCACAGTGGTCTCTGCATTGTTAGTTTTTGATAGATTGTGTATGACAAATCTGTCAAAAACTCACAATGCAGAGACCACTGTGACCTTTGTAAATTAGTAGACTTGGTCCCCTGTGAATGTGATCGATGCATGATGATCAGAGATCGGATATTCGGATGCCTATTTACCTAAAATTATTTTTTTGTTGTGAAAGTATGGAATAGGCTTCTTAAAATATATTTTTTGTAAAAAAAAAAAACCCGGGAAGCCAGGAACACCGGAAATGCATAAGTATTCGGGTGTTTAGTACAGAAGTGACTACATTTTTTTTATTTTTTTATTTAGTTAGGTACTATATCCTGATTGGGCATAATTATTACCTCGACTACAACAACTTTAATCACTACATTTCGATCGCTATGATTTGGTCCGGTTTGGTCTCCGAAATCTGACGTTAGCGGTATTTTTGCGATACAAAAGCGCATTCCATATTAGCCAACATTTCAACTTTAGGTGAATATGCATCCGAATATCCGATCTCTGATGATGATCTTAACTTATAATATTCCTTAGGTAATCAATCAGTAAGAATGATCTAGAAGAAAACAATTTTTTGCGATGATTATTTGGTTAACACCTACCCAACACGTCCTGTCGGCATTCGTCTAAGTAGGTACATGTTCTTTAATGAAAATAGCTATTAAAAATAAACCAATACCTAACGACACAATTACATCAATGCAGAGTTAATTACAATTTATTCAATTGGTTTTCTACACTATTCTGGAATCATCGGGTAAAAATTCCCACGCCGTCACTTCAGGTCATCTAAGGTCATTTACTACGATACAAAACTACCCTACCTTTCCTCAATCAAATAGCGAGCACTTTTGTTTCAAACAAATAATTAATAATTTCAGTCTTTAGTAGTTTTGCTGTTAATAATTACGAAACAAACAGGTAGATTTACTTTCAATAAGCAATTCAGATCGTAACAATTTTCCCTTACAACGCATCCTACGATTCACGATACAAATGACTACTATTTGCTTAAAAATTTGTGCGTAATATATGACTACCCATTAATTAGATGATCTAGCATAATTATTTACATTCCTCTGCATGACTTGCTAAACTTGCCCGTATCTAGAATCTATCACAATTTTACTTATCCATACTAATATGATACATTCGTAAGTAACTCTGTCTGTATGTTCCCTTTTCACGCCTAAGCCACTGAACGGATTCCGATAAGATTTGGCAAGGAGATAAATGGCATCCTGGGGAAGGACATAATCTAGGACAAAAAGTAGCGTATGTTCTTCCCCAGGATACCACCTATCTCCTTGCCAAGTCTTATCAAAATTCGTTCAGTGGTTTAGGCGTTAAAAGGTAACATACAGACAGAGTTATTTACGAATTTATAATATTAGTATGGATTCAATATTAACCCCTATTCTATATTTCTGACCTCTCGGGCTCTGAGACAGCCTGGTTGCAAGAGCGACTGCTGAACGTGGTGTTTTGGGTTCAACTACTGACTCAGGAAAAATGTAACTTGGTTTTTTCGTTAAGAAATTCTCAGTAGAAGCCGCGAAGTCCAGATTATGGCAGCCCAGTTAATGGCAGTATGCTCTCTTACAGCGAACTTATAATGACATGATGTTATTCTGACCAAAAATTATATATATTTGTTGAATTAGCTTAATACCTGTAGCAAAAATTAATATTATTTTATTCCATCCTAAAGGACAAAAAAAAATGCCACATAATTTGCAAATCGTCTACGTGGCTGCAAAAAATACTAATAGGGTCGTAAGTGTTCCAAATGAGACTCCAATTACTCTCATGCCTCGCATACAAAAGTAACGTAATATTCGTTGCCTATTTCATGTTCAAGTTTACAAAGGACTAGCGAATTCCATTTAGTCATGCTTGCGTGTTTGTAACCCAGTATTAGCTACAAAATTACTCAAATTATAGAACGTTTCATCGTATGTAGTAAACTAATCACTTGTTTCCTGTCGAGGCTTATTAAGCAAATTATTCTTGTTTAGCAATTTTCAAGAGGCACGCTACATTTTTTTTTAAATTTTAATTTGTTAAATCGGAGTCAATCATCTGCATGATTGTTATTGGATAGCAACAACTACAGTTCAGAGAATCTGAAAAGTCTTCTAACGGTGATGTTCAATCGGAATAAAGGGATGTTCATTAGAGGGCAAGTTAATAGACCAAACAGTGATAAAATGTTAGAAGCAGCGGCGGTCAACTTCTATACAACCGCTTTGGCTACGAAACACTAAAGACATCTATAGCTTACTCTTTCTAATTCTGGTTAAAAAACACTTCCTCTCTCCTTAAACATCATCATTACATTTAGTTTCCTTGCTCTTGTTTCATGTTTATTATTGTATATATTATATGTAGATAGTTACATGTTTTATGTATGTATTTGTTGTATATGTAAATGGTATACTACTGACTACCTGCATTATTGTCTCACCTTCTCCCTTGAACCCATCCAAAGGTTGTCTGTAAAGGATCGCTTTTAGCGATAAGACCGCCCATTGTGTCACCCTATGTAAAATTTCTACATTTGTATCTGTAATTGTTATGCTGTACATAATAAAGAGTATTCTATTCTTTTTTCTTCTAGTTGTCTGTTACTTGCCGATCTGCATAAAATAATGAGTCATTCCTCAGCGCATTGAGCTTACAATATATATATACAGAGGAAGTTATGAACTACTTTTACCGTGGGACCAAACCTAAAATCGCGGGGAAAAAAAAAACACTATTCCCTACATTTTGACGAGTTATGCAAACATAAATGTAGGGAACAACAGATTTTTTTCCTTCGCGATTTCATGTTTGGTCCCACAGTAAAAGTTGTTCATAATAATGAGTACAATGACCCCTTAGTAGGCTGTTATTGTTTCACCAATAACTCTATATAGATCAGTGTTTAGCCACATACATAACTTCATTATAAGTAGCACCTATTATTCTAGAACCTATCTTAAATCCAACAGGACCTTAATAGAGGGCGACACAACCTGCGGCCTGTCCATCTTCTGGGCGGACGACGGTCTGGACACTGGCCCCATTCTGCTGCAGAAGAGCTTCCCTGCTGGCACTGATGATACCGTCGACTCCATCTACAACAAATATTTGTATCCTGAGGGTAAGATATATTAAATTACAATACTTCTTTTTCTCCTCTCGCATCGGTCAAAGTTATATGACAACCGCACATGTCTTGGCGTGATGATTAGAATGGGCACGGTTGGTAGAGAGGCTGCGGCCCGGCACATCGTGTCAGACTCGAAACTCTTTAGACTAATTATTAAAAATATTAAACCAGGATGTAAGTGGAGCTTCTTAACATAATATCCCATATTAGTAAACTTATCCACCCACTTAGACACCCACGAATTGGAATTACCTTCCAAAACCAAATAAAGTCCTTAAATGTTATTTTTCTGGCTTTTAACGAAACAAAACGTGCAACAGCCATTATGGCCAACGTATTAACAAATTTCTTTGTAAACAGGTATCAAAGCTTTAGCGGAGGCTGTGAACATGGTAGCAAACGACACGGCCCCTAGAATCAAGCAAACCGAAGAGGGCGCCACTTACGACCCGGCGCTGTTCAAAGCAGAAACACATCAGGTAGGACCCAAATTTTTATATTTTTATTACGTTCATTTGTCTATGGTATTTGCCTACCGGTATATGTATACTGGTATTTGTCTATGGCATAGACAAATACCGGTAACCATAGACTCTATGGTATTACTTTGCGTCTATACGTATAACTTTCCCGTAATAAAATTCCACTCTCTTTAATTTGACTGCGTCGTTAGTCTAGTGGTCGCAAGCGGTCTGCTCAGCATGAGGTCCTGAGTTCGATTCCCAGGTCGGGGAGAGTGTTATTGGGTTTTCTATCTGGTACTTCTCAGTAGCAGCCCGGAGTCTGGATTTGTGCCCGGTTGATGGCAATAGGCTCGCCCCCTGTTACATGGGACTTAAATATAACTAGCGACATGTGGTTGTACTATAGGTAGATACACCTCTGCCCAACCCTTCGGGGAAACAAGGCGTGATGTTGAGTTACGTCTCTTTAATTTTGTTTTTTTTTTAACACCCTTTTTCACTCTTTTTTTTTCCGTCTGTCTATCAAGACAGACGGACGGTCAAGAAGTGATCCTATAAGGGTTCCGTGTTTTCCTTTGAGGTACGGAATCCTAAAAACTACAAGGAGTACTAATTCAAACTTTATTTTCCAGATCGACTGGTCAAAAGGCGGAGTAGCCCTCCACAACTTCATCCGAGGCCTCGACTCCTCTCCCGGCGCGACAACTTCCATAAAACCACAGACTAAAGAAGGCATCGAAGAGGACAGTGAAAAGACCATAGAGGTCAAGTTCTACGGTTCGTCTCTATGGGTCGACGAGTATGAGACGAAGGGAGACGCGTTGGTTATTAAAGGGTTGAAAAAACCAGCTGTGGTGCACGATGCTGGGCTGCTAATTACTGCTAATGATGGAGTTAAGGTATGTCGAATTTTGGAAAGAAACATACTTAATATTTGACTGTGAAAATATGGGAAAGATTCTCTGTCTATATTTGACCCGCCGGAAGTTTTGAAATTATTCGCTGCGTTATCGAAAACCAGTCCTAAGGCAATGTATTAAGATTGATTTTGGTACTTTACTGTTAGTGGGAAAAAGAAAATTCTTGAAAAAAATCACTATATTTGCTTACTGTAGAGCAAATGCGGTGAACAGAGCTGGTTCCTTCTTTGAATTACAAAAATCTTTTGCTCTTCAGCAGGGCTGATAAATTTATAAAAATAAAAAAAATATCTCGTGACCATTGGGTGCCGGGACCTTTGCAAGGCGTACGAGGGGCTGAAGCTAACTCGCAGAGGCCCGTTAGACACTTTTAATAGAATGAGGCACCAACCGACGATAATCCCTATACGCACTATGCAAGTGCATCCAAGGACGACCCCCGGTGGGTGTAGGACTATTGCAGGATATGGAAACAAATATATTGGATAATGGGTTTGGGTGACTAAAGTGAACTGGTCATCTAGAACTATGGGAAGACCATGGCCCCTGCTTGACCAATATTTTATATAAATTACAAGCTGTTCGTGCCCGGCGTCGCCCGGAGTGAATTTCAATTTAAAAAAATAGCATTAGTATTTCCGACTTTCCCGGTGGATTTTCCAAAAAAAATCTTTCATACAAAACTTGGTCCTGACAATTAAAACAACAACAAAAATGAATTAGCCAAATAGGTGCAGCCGCTTTGAAGTAATGCGCGGGCAAACATTTTTGGCAATTGATTTTTGACTATTACTTAATCATTCTTTAATCAACTTTTACCAGTCTACTCAAACCTACCATAACTTTCCATTACAGCTGAACATCCAAAGACTCAAAGTTAACGGCAAAATGATAGCTGCCCAAAACTTCTTCAAGGCAAACGAAGATAAAGTGCAACTAGAACTGACAGCAGAAGAGAAACAATTCGTAGAAAGCGTTCGCGACGTATGGAAGGCTATCCTTCGGATCGACATTGATGACGACACGGATTTCTTCTCATCAGGAGCCGGCTCCATGGACGTTGTCAGACTAGTCGAAGAGGTCAAAGACTTAGCTAATCTGGAACTGCAAAACGAAGACATATACATGAATACTACTTTCGAAGAATTCTATAACATAGCTGTATTTAAATCTAGAGGTGGCTCAGCGAACCAAGAAATTGTCTATGATGGCGTAGAAATGGAATGTAATAAAATGAAGATTAAATTCCCTACGCAATTGTTCATTGATGGTAAATTCGTGGACTCTGATAGCGGGAAGACGATGACGCTGATCAATCCTACGGATGAGAGCGTGATCTGTAAGGTTCAGAGTGCGTCGGTAAATGATGTCGATAAAGCAGTTAAAGCCGCGAAGAAAGCGTTTGATGAAGGAGAGTGGTCGAAAATCAGTGCCCGGGAGAGGGGGGCGCTGTTGTTCAAGTAAGTATTATCATAATATTTCTTTCTCATGTCGTCGGCCTAATTCGTTAACCTGCTAAGTCCTTTTTGACATAGTTTACAGGACAAAGAAAAATTTGAATAATATCCGTATTAATTTAGCAATCAAAATTCTGAAAATCCCGTTGGTTTCTATAATTTTTCTTGATATTTTAACAATACAATGTAGCAGCATAACTTATACACATTTTATAAAATTTAGAAAAACAATTATTTAGCAGTTTATCGAGGTGAAGTTCCAATTTGCTTGAGGACTTAGCAGTTTTTTATTTAAATTGAGTATGGTGTATAGATTTTGACGCGTCGCAAACGGCATGTGGGTCTGGGAACATTGTCAGTACAAAACTGAGGTCCCAACAGGATTTAGCAGGTTTGCGTTGTGGAGATTGACTGGTGGTCAGAAAGCAGTTTTTCGGGCATAGCATTTGTCACCTTTTTTGGCTAATATCGCAGTTATTTCTTAAACTATACGGTAGATATTAGATTGAACTTTTTAACTGGTATAAAAAGTATTTTTTTTGGCAAAATTAGGCCGAAGATAGTTAATTAGACAGTGTTAAAGGAGTATTAGTATTTTTTTGACATTTTCCTTTTTTGCATGCAAACTTTGAGGAATTTGAAAGTAAGTTCTAGCATTTTAATTAAATGTCTTAAAACTATTTGGAGGTCAATTTCAGTTTACGTTTAGTTTTTACAATTTCCTTATTCTTTTCTTAGTATCGTGTTGTATAAACGTTTTTTTTTTAACTTATAGACTAGCAGATCTAATGGAGCAACACAAAGAAGAACTAGCAACAATTGAAACCATAGACTCAGGCGCAGTCTACACGCTCGCTCTTAAGACACACGTGGGCATGTCCATAGAGACGTGGCGCTACTTCGCCGGCTGGTGCGACAAGATACAAGGCGCTACCATACCAATCAACCATGCTAGACCCAACAGGTAAATATGAGCATTATAAAATACATTATTTTCCCTATAGCAAACCCATACTTATATTATAAATGCGAAAACACTGTCTGTCACTTTTTCACAGTTAAACCACCGAACCTATCGTTATGAAATTCAGGTAGACTATGACCTGGAGACGGACTTAGGCTATTTTACATCCTGGACGTTTGTATTATTTGTCTGGTGGTCAGTATTTTACACGAAGCTGCGATTTATAGAATATGCTGCGATTCAACTATACTCGTGTTTAGGTAGTTAAATAAAGGTAAACAAACAAAACCACGTGACTCATAGATGTTAAACCTTTTATTCCAAATGTTAATATCATATTATTTTGAGTCCCATGATAATAGGCTCCATTCTGAATGTGAATTTGAGGAACTATCTGTCACATTAATAATAAAGCGTTCAGTGGTATCATCAATTGTTATGTCTAATTTAAACATTTTCTGTTCTTCTTTTATTACATGACCCTCGCAACTTTTCAAATTCACAGCAGTCACATTAGCTAAAGCCTCTGGCAAAAGTTTTTTTTTTTTAAACAGCCATTTTTAAAGTTATATTTTCTCGGGTACAAACCCTAATATCAACTCAATTGAATGGAGCTCACAGTGGTATGGTGGCAGCCGTAATACTGTGACATAGTTTTTTTTTTTTTGTAATTCAGCCACAACATAAAAGGCATCTGGTTAACCGACTAAACATATACCTCCTACTTCAGTTGCCATACTACGTCACAGGTGTACTCTTCAATTTAGTAACGTTATCTAATTCGTTGTATCTTCTAAAAGGTTTCGGGAACCTGTCTTTTTGGGCTCTTTGCAATAGACAGATTACAAAAAATTATACTATTTTATAAATCTCACAAAAAAATTGTGCTCAAGCAATTACATGTACGAAGAGTATACTCGTATATAAATGATAAAGTTTAACATACATTAATAAAAGAGGAAACTATCGTATAAATCGCAAATAACTTAAATTTTGTTGTAACGTATTTTTAAACAAGAAAGTGTCAACTATAAAAAACCCTTTTTAGGATTTGTTTACCTTTATTTAACTACCTAAACCTTTCGAGTATAGTGTATAGTTCTTTGCTGTCCTATGCACTCAAATAGTTCAACATCATTTTTTAAATCTGTTATCTGATCAATGGAATGTAATACATACGTACCTATACCTAGATTTAATAGCTTTGAATTATGCAGACTTTTTTGTGCATATTATGTAAAAAAAAACCGGCCAAGTGCGAGTAGTCGGATTCGCGCACGAAGGATTCCGTACCATTATCTATAAAAACGGCAATAAAATCACGTTTGGTGTATGGGAGCCCCCTTAAATATTTATTTTATTCTGTTTTTTAGTATTTGTTGTTATAGCAGCAACAGAAATACATCATCTGTGGAAATTTCAACCGTCTAATTATCACGGTTCATGAGATACAGCCTGGTGAAAGACAGACTGACAGACGGACGGACAGCAGAGTCTTAGTAATAGGGTCCCGTTTTACCCTTTGGTTACGGAACCCTAAAAAACTAACAATTATTTGACTATTATTTTAAAATTCAATATCATCATGACTTACACTCTTCATTTTGCATGCCTAGTTCAATGTAGATTGTACAGGGATCGCCAATTTTATTGTAACAACTTATTTTAAGTACCTACAATCTATGCATTTTTTATTATTTGTTACTAAATAACAATCATAAATTGTTTCTACAGGAATCTGGCTATGACAAGGAAAGAGCCGATCGGCGTGTGCGCACTAATCACTCCGTGGAACTATCCTTTAATGATGCTGTCGTGGAAGATGGCCGCCTGCCTCGCGGCTGGTAACACCGTCGTTATGAAGCCCGCTGCTGTAAGTACTGAGTTGTAGAACTTATTTATTAGGTACATGTTTTAATTTTATTGGATACATGAAGTCCCACTCCTGGGCAAAGGGCTCTTAGTGGGACAAAACAAGAATAGTAAAATGTTAATCTTTATCTTCAATCAAATCACTAAACTTAACTTTTGACGATAGTTAAAATTCAGGAGGGGATGACCACACTTATCGAAGCACAATCGGTTTGAGCCGGTCAGAAAGAGCTTTATGTCCATGCAGTAAAAGCAAAAAATACGTTATTCGCCTCCTTTCAAAAAATTCAACAAGTGTGGTGATACATGATCGGCTCAAACCGATTCCACGTGGATAAGTAATAAAAAACAAAAGTTTTATTGACATAAAGAGGATGTAAAATTCACTATTGAAGCTTGATTCCTGATCAAGGTGGTATTTCCGTTACAGGAGACAGAAATAAGTGTAGTCACTCCTAAATAAGTCTTCTGAAACTTTTGTTTGCTTTGATATTTTCAACCATTCGTATTTTCTTCGCATTTATTTTTTAACGTTGCCCTTCAATAGGAATTTCTCCTGTATTGTGGGTGCGTTTACAAACATTCAAACTCACATACTTAAACAGCCAGACCCGGAAAAACTACTTTGTAGGTCATACAAATATTTATTCCGTGCGGGAATCTAACCCGCGACACGCAGCGCAGCATTCAATCGCTTAACCACTGCGCCAACCGTGTCGTTAAGGGGCATGCGCCAAGGTAGCCCGCGAAATTCAAAATTTCTTACGTTTTTTGCAATTTGTAGGTCAGTATCAGGTTGTATGGTGATCTAAATAGAATTCGCGACCGTACCAAATATGGCTTTACAGCATTATAATCATTAGAATCAGCAATACAACTCCTTAAGTTAGAATTGCCCTCAAATGTCATGATTTCATGAAATAGGGTAATATGAACTTAAAGAGATGTATTGCTGATTCTAATTCTGTAAAGCCATATTTGTTACGGTCGCGAATCATATTTTAATCAAAATACAACCTGACAGTGACCTGCAAACTGCAAAAAAACGTAACATAATTTGAATTTCGCGGGCTACCCTGAAGGTTCCGCCTTAAACATGTAGCGGTATCAACATCGCCACATGCGAGCTACACGTCATACTGACGTCACGCAAATCCTGCATCGCGCAAACAGAGTTTACCGCGCGACTAGCATATATACAACGTCCCGACATCGGGCATTTGCCCACCAGACACAACACCCGTCTGGTCGGAGGATCCACCCTTTTCCATAGAGTATGAGTGAACTTTACACCCTCTTCCGCATACCTCTATAAACACAACCATTAAATTACCAAGGCATTATAGCTTGAACCTTCCAAAAGGCACAGTTTACTCAAGACCCCCTCCTCCCCAGGTGTGCCCCCTGACGGCTCTGAAGTTCGCGGAGCTGTCGGTGCGCGCGGGCATCCCGCCCGGCGTCATCAACATCGTGTCGGGCAGCGGCGCGCTGGTGGGGCAGGCGCTGTCCGACCACCCGCTGGTCAGGAAGCTGGGCTTCACGGGCAGCACGGAGATCGGTATGTACTCAATATATGGAAACGTAGACTTCTCCCGTAGCCAAGCAGTCTTGAAGAGGGAAATAGACATCAGGGCTAGTACTATAATGCATGGTTGATGACTGAACTTGTGGATTTCGAAACAAGAAGAATGACCAACTACTCTGACTGCCTCGTTGGTCTAGTGTTCACAAGCGCTACTGCTGAGCATGAGGTCCTGGGTTCGATTCCCGGGTCGGGCAAAGTGTTATTGGGTTTTTCCATCTGGAATTTCTCGGTAGCAGCCCGGAGTCTGGATTTGTGCCCGGTTGATGGCAATAGGCTCGCCCCCTATTACATGGGACTTAAACATAACTGGCGAAATGTGGGTGTACTATAGGTACAGCTCTGCCTAACCCTTCGGGGAATACAGGCGTGATGTTATGTTATGTTAAGAATGACCAAAAATACTACACGCTATAAAAAACAAAAATACAGTGTAAACTCTATAAAACTGACACTCAAGGGACTGTGCATATTTTGACGTTATAGAGAGTTGTCGATAAATGGAGAGAAGAAAAATCTGTATTAGAAAAAGAAAAAGTTAATTTCAGACTAATGTTAGTAATTACATAAAAAAAACAATTATTATTTGAATGCTATTACGTATAGTCTGTTATTTTCGTCTGGCGTCCTTTGCTGCACCAGTAATTTTGTTGTATTTTTTTCATATCTTGCAATATTGAGGCATCTTGATGATACAGTTTTACATATGTTTACAGTTTGAAAGTTTGTGAGCAACTAAGAATATGATAACGTATAAATAATCCATGACTCCCTACTAACAAAAGTCTACACGTGCAAGCAAATTTATGCTTCGACTTTTTGCTGCTACACTGAACTTGGAGGAAAATAAATTTGCCGGCTCCTAGAAAACTATGAATTAACGTATTCTGCCAATGTTCAACAGTAAACTAAAGTTTTAGTTAAGTTAATTTAGTGTTTGGCATGAAATTGTGACATGTACGTAACTACTGACTTTGTTTATTTCTATTTTTTAATTGACATTCGATTACTTAAGCTATTTTGTATGCCCTTTGGCGGGTCATAGTATGGAGTGGCCCAACATTTTTTTTATATAGCATCTTTCTCATTTTTACCCTATGTTCACAAAATGAATTTTAATTTGAAAGTAAACCGAATCAAAATTAATACCCATATTTTATTTTCAGGTCAAACCATTATGAAGTCATGTGCAGCTTCGAACATGAAGAAAGTATCTCTGGAGCTGGGTGGCAAGTCACCGCTCGTTATATTTGAAGACTGTGATCTCGACAAGGCTGTCAGAAATGTAAGCAAACTTGATCTTTATAAACAATCCCACTAGGTCTATATTTGAGGCGTCAAAATTTTAAGGTTTTCATGAATTTGTGGCCATTTCCCCAGTTTGGGTTTCCCCTTATAACTTATTATTTCCATACAAAGTTACAGGTCCTTACTTAAATATTTTGAGGACGACAGTCAAACTTGATAATTTTTAACCGACTTCACAAAAAGGAGGAGGTTCTCAATTCGTCTGTATGTTTTTTTTATTTTTTTTTATTTGTGTTAGCTCATAACTTTTTTCTGGGTGAACCGATTTGGATGATTTTTTTTTTATTTGATAGGAGGTGCTTCACATGTGGTCCCATTTAAATTTGATCAAGGTCTGAGCAGTAGTTTTTGAGTTATCCTTAATACTGCAGATTTTTTCCACTTAGTTTATATGGATGATGTGTTAATAATTTCCTGTCACTGTTATTTACACACCAAGTAGTGGTATACGAATTTGTGTGGGGTAGGTACCGCAACTAAAAAGTGAAAAATAAAAACTTTTTTACAAAAAAACAACCGACTTCCAAAAAAAACACTAAAAGACGTGAAAAATAACTTTAATTTCGGAAGTCGGTGGCCAAACACGAAAATACAAAACCAAAGGCACCGACTTCCGAAATTAAAGTTATTTTTCACGTCTTTTAGTGTTTTTTTTGGAAGTCGGTTGTTTTTTTGTAAAAAAGTTTTATCTCAGTATAATAGCCGACAAGAGATAGTGACTGAATGAAAACTTGAACTTGTGCGAAAAACGATAATACGAAGATTTTTCTTCTTTTAATTAGGGACTTTTATGACGGCAATGCGTATGCCAGTCCCATCGTACCCTAAACATACATACTTACTGCTACAGATAACATCTGGGCCATGAACCTGAACAGACTCTTCGCATCATCACCATTTGGTTGAGACAAAATTTTATGAAATATGCCCATATCAAGTCGGTTCAACCACAAGACCTCAAACAGATATTTTCTTTGAGACTCATATTTAACACAATCCATTAATAAGTGATGTAAGTCTTCCACAACTCCACACTCCAAACAATTAGGCGAGTTAGTTTTCTTCATCATGAACGTAAACTTATTACATGGAATGTGTCCAGATCTGAGTGTATGAGCTATTACAACCAATTTCCTACTTAAGTTACTATTTATAAACCAGGGCACACGAAAAGGCTGATCCTGCATGGTTTTATACCAGATCCCTTTTTCCAATGAGCGTTTGTCAAAATACTCCTTCCAATCATCGTAACATTTCTTTTTAAATTTAGGTAAAACTTCTGCATAATCTAACGTTATATTAGTTTCTTTCCCATTTTTAGCTGCATATTTTGCCAGCATGTCAGCCTTCTCATTGCCCTGTATCCCAATATGCGATGGAACCCATTGAATACGAAGTTATTTGAGGAACGTATGGCGTGTTATCATTTCTAATTTGTATACTTATTTATTTTCTTTTTTTTTATCAGGGCATGGCATCCGTATTCTTCAACAAAGGCGAGAACTGCATAGCAGCCGGTCGGCTATTCGTCGAGGAGACGATTCACGACGAGTTCGTCCGACGCGTCGTCGCCGAGACCAAGAAGATTAGCATCGGCGACCCGATGCATAGAGGCACGTCGCACGGGCCACAGAACCATAAGGCGCATATGGATAAACTTATTGAGGTATATATCTTTAGTAATAGTGTATTAGGGAGCCAAATGTAACACTTGAACTACGAAAATCTCCCCTGCTGTTACAGTATTTTTATCTCACGACGCGCGCTTTACTTGTGGTAACCAATTGTACAAACACGCTGGGAAAAACATACATAATATAATTAGACTGTCTCGTGGGTCTAGCCGTCCAAAGCGCGACTGCTGAACGTGGGGTCCTGGGTTTGACTCCCAGGTCGGGCAATGACATTTCATTTTTCCTTCAGAGAATCTCAGTAGCAGCCAGAATCCAGGATTATATGCCTAATGGCAATAAATTCGCCCCCTATAACATGGGACTAAAACTTAATTACCGAAATGCGAGTGTACACCTCTGCCTACCCCTTTTTCTGAGCCGCCGTAAACTCCGGATGAGGTCTTAAGGTTAATCCTCAGCTGTACCTCGCCAAATTCAAATTTTCTTTGGTTGTTTGCAAATTGCAGCTCTGTTTTACGTCGTATGTTGATCAAAATGCAATTCGCGACTGTAGGAATAATATATTTACTGAATAATAAATCATCAATTACGATACGCTACGATCTATGATACGGTCGCGAATCATATTTAGATTACTAAATATGATTCGCGACCGTATCATATATGGCTTTACACAATTATAACCATTAGAATCAGCAATACAACTCCATAAGTTAGAATTGCCCTCAAATGTCATAATTACATGAAATAGTCATTCAATAGGGTAATATGAACTTATAGAGATGTATTGCTGATTATAATTCTGTAAAGCCATATTTGTTTCGGTCGCGAATAGTATTTTAATCAAAATACAACCTGACAGTGACCTGCAAATTGCAAAAAACGTAACAAAATTTAAATTTCGCGGGCTACCCTGAAGGTTTCGCCTTAAAATAAAAATAAAAGCTGTTCTATACATTATGACCGTGTAGGTACTGCACTTTCCTATGAAACAGCTGATTTTTTACGCTAGGAGGTCTAGAATCATGTGCTAAATTCATGGTTGCAGTTGGCGCTTCAATGACGCTGCCACCCTTGCATTATTACCAGCCAGCTAGCATTATACCATAAACGAAACGAACCCAGGGAAATACAAACTTTTTTTTTTCTCCTACAGTTCGTCAAACGCGGCGTGAAAGAAGGCGCGACTCTCCTCCAAGGCGGCAAGCGTGTGGACCGCGCAGGGTACTTCTTTGAACCAACTGTCTTCACTGATGTGGCTGACGACATGTGGATCGCTAAGGAGGAGTCGTTCGGCCCCATCATGATTATCAGCAAGTTTAGTAGCAAGTAAGTGATTATAGAAGACATGTAGTGAGCTTATTGGTGATGTTCTTCAGAAATGTCAGGTGCGTAGTACTTGCAACTGGCGTGCGTGTATGACCAAATGTATGAACGTAAACGAGGTGAAAGGAGTATGTAAGGATCGTAGCAGGTGGCGTTCTGTAGTTTCTGCCTACCCCCATGGGAAGAAAGCGTGAGTTTATGTATGTATGTAAGTGATCATTTAACTTCCGACATCTAGATCTTTTGTCTAAATCTAAAGTGGAATAGTAGATGGATTGTAATCCTAACTAATATTATAAATCCAAAAGTAACTTTGTTTGTTACGCTTTCACGCTAAAACGGCTAAACTAATTTGGAAGAAATTTTTCACACGGGGAGACCATGACCTGGGTTAGGACATATGATACTTTTTATTCCAATATTCCCACGGGATCGAGACTTATGCGGGTGAAACCGCGGGGCAAAGCAAGTCATGGATAAAAAATAACACTCATTAAATTGGTGAGATTGTTCCGTTTGATTCTAGTAGGTATTGGCTTGTTATGATAGGTTAACGGGGAAGCACTACGGTAGCCCGAGAAATTCAAAATTCCTTACGTTCTTCGAAATAGTTATTCAATAGGGTTATATCAACTTATAGGGTTGTATTGATTTTAATGCCAACTCTTTCACCTTGAAAAAAAAACAAAGCTAACTAGGCAGAGCCGACTACCTTCTACTACCTTTACTAGTAGGAGAGACATCAAGAAGAAGGAATAGTGCATTAAGGGGGAAGCGCATGGTTGCCCGCGAAATTCAAATTTTCTTACGTTTTTTTTTGCAATTTGCAGTTCAGTGACCCATTAAAAGACTATTTCATGACATAGCCATTCAATGGGATTATATGAACTGATTTTAATGATTATAATTCTGTAAATTGGTGATACTTGTTACGGTCGCAAATCATATTTTGTTCACCATACAACCTGACACTGACTTGAAAATTGCAAAAAGCGTAAAAGAAGAATTTCGCGGGCTACCTTGGAACTTCCCCGTTTGAGAACTAGATTATGTTTCCCAATTCCAGCTTTGTGGCTTTTGCATCGTGCCAACATTAATGAGCTGAAGGACACTGAACGAGATACAATAAAAGTTTTATTGTTATTATGTCTGGGACCATTTTTCGCACGAATTTCACGAGCTAAAGGGTAGCCCCCTTTAGCTTCCCCCTTAGGTCAGTAACTAGCTGGCAATAGAGATTTTTGTTGTAAACTGAAACAAAGACCAACAAGGGCCAGCTCACTTCTTATCCTAGCAGTCTTGTGTTATTTCTCCTTTGTTAGGTAAAAACTGTTGTCAAAAGACCATTTCATATACCAATCTACATTGTCTTCACATGATCTGACCAAGATTATGTATAGACTTTAAAAACTTGTTTACAAAAAAAACAACCGACTTCAAAAAAAACACTACAAAGTGAAAAATAACTTTAATTTCGGAAGTCGGTGTCTTTGTATCTGTATTTTGTTTTTTGCCACCGACTTCCGAAAAAAAAGTTCTTTTCACTTAGTAGTTTTTTTTTAAGTCGGTTATTTTTTTTGTAAAAAAGTTTTTATTTTTCACTTTTTAAGAAATCTAAGTTACAATAGCCTAATGTCAACTGCTCATCACCTTTTACAAAATATTCCTTTTCCCGACGCAGGGACGTTCATTGTTGAGGAGTTCTCCTGTTAAGAACCAAAATCACTGGCGCTGATGGTGAAGGCACCATCAGCTCCATTTCACCATATGCATTGTGACGAGCATAAATTGCTTATCAACCATATTAAAATCGAATCGCAACCCGTGAAATACTTATTATTGAGAAGTTCCGGTGGCTACCTCTGGTCTTCATCATCAGTTCCATTTCATCGAATGGTGCTTTCCAAGAGCAAATGCACGAGTTACTATAAAAAATACCCGAATCGCTATACGTGTGCCTATAAAATTTGAGGATTTCCCTCGATTTCCATGGGATCCCCTCATTAGATTCTGACTTGGTGACTATGGGACAACCTCGAGAGCATATCCTTTGAAACAAAAAAAGAATTTTCAAAATCGGTCCACAATTGACGGAGAAATCAGTGAACATACATATAGTCGAACATATAACCTCCTCGTTTTTGGAAGTCGGTTAAAAAGAGACTGTGAACTCTTGAGTTTGTTTCGGCCTTTCTTCACAGAGTAGTCAGATAGGAAACGCCGACCTCATCTACTTAGTTTAAAAAATATGATTGACGTGTGAAAGTGTATGTACAAACCTACTTACAGAAATAAAATCATTTATCATTTATAAATTTTTCATAGAAGTGAGACACCATGGTTTAATTTACAATCGTTTGCCTTCTCCCACAGAAACATGGACGACGTAATCCGCCGCGCCAACAACACAGAGTACGGGCTGGCGAGCGGCGTGTTCACGCGCGACGTGTCACGCGCGCTGCACTTCGCGGAGCGCATCGACGCCGGCACCGTGTTCGTCAACACCTACAACAAGACCGACGTCGCTGCGCCCTTCGGAGGGTTCAAACAGTCTGGATTTGGAAAGGACTTAGGTATGGAACCACTACCACAATGATAACGGCGAGTTGAATATCGTGGGTTTGAACCCAAGCAGGCACTTTACTTTTTAGGGTTCCGTACCCAAAGGATAAAATACGACCCTATTACTAAGACTCCGCTGTCCGTCCGTCTGTCACCAGGCTGTATCTCATGAACCGTGATAGTTAGACAGTTCAAATTTTCACAATTGATGTATTTCTATTGCCGCTTTAACAACAAATACTAAAAAACAGAATAAAATAAATATTTAAGCGGGCTCCCATACAACAAACATGATTTTTTGCCGTTTTTATAGATAATGGTACGGAACCCTTCGTGCGCGAGTCCGACTCGCACTTGGCTGGTTTTTGTAAATTATTTCATCACCACGGCTCTCAAAAACGGTGAAGGAAAACATCTTGAGGAAACCGGCATGTCCTAAAACCAAAAATTCAAGGACATGTGACATCTACCAAACCGCACTGGGTCCGCGTGGTGGATTACGGTCCACTCCCTCTCACTGAGAGGAGGCTTGTGTCCCAGCTGTGGGAACATTATAGGCTGAGTATGCTGATGTAATCGATTATCAGAACAATCATCATCTGCCTAGCTTGTTGTCTATGTTGTGGTCAGCTTCCAGTCTAACTGGAGGCAGCTAAATGCCATTGTTTTACATGAAGCGGCTGCCTATCGGGCTTCCACAACCCAATACTGCCTAAGAAAGAGATATGAACAACAAGAGCGTTTGGTACGTTCAACCAGGTTCAACCAGTCAGGATTTTAACCAAAATATAACATAACAACTCGCCTGTATTCCCCGAACACATCCACATTTCGCCCACATTTCGCCATTTATGTTTAAGTCCCATGTAATAGGGGGCGAGCCTATTGCCATCAACCGGGCACAAATCCAGACTCCGGGCTGCTACCGAGAAATTCCAGATGGAAAAACCCAATAACACTTTGCCCGACCCGGGAATCGAACCCAGGACCTCATGCTCAGCAGTAGCGCTTGCGACTACTAGACCAACGAGGCAGTAAAACCAAAATCAGTCAGGATTGTTTACCGAAAACAATCCTGACTGATTCGCAGTATTACACACACCCTGAAACTAGGATCTATGCCTAAAATATTAAATACTAGCTAATCCCCGGCATGTTTTGCAATGCCTTTTAAGATTTTTTTTCAAACTACCCGCACCCCTGTATTTAAGCTAACAAAACAATAAAATCAAATCTGTGAAGCTGTTTTTGAGTTTTAATTTTTGAGACTAACAAACAGCAATTGATTCTAATATACAAGAAAATATATAAATATATTACTTAAAATACCTCGATCTTCCAACTACTTTTTGGCGATAACAGAGCACTGAGTTTATTGCCTACTAACGTATACTAATATATGTTATCAATTGGTTCCAGGCCAGGACGCGCTCAACGAGTATCTCAAGACGAAAAACATCACTATCGAATATTAGGTTAAATTAAGTGCCTACTGTAATTTATACGATTTACTTATTATTTAGATGTAAATTTATGTACATAATTAGTATATAAGCGAAGACTTGATGATTATGTGAAATATTTCAGTAATATACATAACGGTATTTAAAAAATCTTCGTTTTATTTGTTTCCAAGTGTATTCGATCTTTAAATAAGTATAGAATTATTTCCAAAAATAAAATAACTCGAACTTCCTGTTCAAAACGATTAAAAAGGTTCAGTTTTTTTTTAATTACGATAATGACGTAATTCTCTGGTATGCGCAAAGCGTAAGGAATTTAACTATGGGAATAATTGAATTCCGATAATCCTGTATTAATGATACACAAAATATTTGTATTTAAAAAATAATTTTATTATGTGCAAAAATATTTATCATCGTGTAGGTACAAGCCAAATCAACGATTTTTTTAACAATAAAAGTTATGAACGAGGAGCTCAGACAGAGACGCATATTGATTTAGCTGTTTACAAAATACATATTTCTTCCATTATTATTTCATACGAGCATAAAATATGTCTTCATAAAAATAATGGTCGAATATATTATATCAGAAAGGTGCTGTACATAATATTTTTAAACCTTGCGTCGGGTTTAGGCGTCTTATTCCATTTTTCAAGTACTTCCGATCTGTAAATAGAGAACATTTTTCAATCATAGATCTCGTGGCTTGCCATGCCGATGCCTGAACGATAAGTCGTCATGATCAATTTGATCATGTCACTAAGCATCTTATTAAAAATGTCAAGTTTTTAATTTGATAGTCTCGTGTTTCACACACAATGTTTATTTAACCTAATTGATAGTAGGTCGACGATGGTGCACGGTGCACACTTATACAATGTGTATCTTAAATAACGCATAACCTCTTAAGGGGTCATTGTACTCATCATTATGAACAACTTTTACTATGGGACCAAACCTGAAATCGCGAAAAAAAATCCGCTGTTCCCTACATTTTGACGAGCTGTTTTTTTTTTTTCGCGATTTCAAGTTTGGTCCCATAGTAAAAGTTGTTCATAATGATGAGTACAATGGCCCCTTAAGAGGTTGTGCGTTATTTAAGATACACATTGTATAGAAGTATGTATTTAAGTATACAATTAATAATTATCTAACCGTATGTCGTGGCAATTCCGTAAGCGTTTGGGATTGCCTGCCAGCGATGATGAAAAAGTACTTGTCTTCACAGCTTCATAAATATTTGATCCTTGTCCATAGCTAGGTGTCACGGCCATACGCAAGTTGCGAAGCATTACGCTATCCGAAGAACTGCGGATATCACTTGGAACAATAGGAATAGATTAACAAATCAGTATAATTACTCATCAATAGAGACCGGATTAAATGCATTTGCATATTTAGTCCATTTTCAGCGGTCATCGTATATTTTATCGAAGATGTAATGATGATGCATATTTTCGCTATATTTTGGTCAGTATAGTATTTTTCGGTAGGATAGTTAATGGTTGAAATATTACATCGTTGCCGGCCAAACCACAGATTTATTAACTAGTTACTACGTAATAGATTAAATCACTGCCTACAAAATCGTCCATACCTACTGCTTTATCAGCCTACGCCAATACATTTGAATTAGTGCCAAAACGATAGTTTTATTAATAGGACGACGGATAAATCGCTCTGTTCTGTTCTGTTCTGGTGATCTGTTTCTGCTGTGTAGTTTCTGGTAAAAACCAGAAACTAGTAAAATAGCACCCAAATTCAAACATTGGCCAGGTACCTTAGTGGATGCGGAGCGAAACTTTTACACTTATAAAAATATTTTGAGTGATCGAAGACAATCTTACTACCGAAAATGTATGTCCGTGACTACCGCAGGACCACCAACGCCAATCGCTTCCATATTTGGTAAATAATTAGTACTCAATTGGTACTAATTAGTACTCAAACAACAAAATTGGTACCTTAGTAGTTTTCGAGAAAATCGTCTTTGAAGGTGGTCCTGTGGTCCCTTCAGCAGGACCACCACGAGCGCCGAAACAGGGGGCATGCTACAGCTATTCTAAGTATACAAATAATTAGTACCCATAAATGTGATTCATTTCGTAAAAAAAACAGAACTGAAACATTTGTATTTACCGAGAAATCAACGATGAGAACTTTCGCGCGCTATTTCAGCAGGACCACGACTTTGAATGTTGATTCCAGGTTTCAGGAGCTTGTCGCTTCCCTCAAACCTACATAGAAAATTAGTACCCTGCAAGATAAAATTAGTACTCAAAATTCAAAATTATTACTCCAGTAGTTCACGAGGTATAACATGCCATTGGTGGGGTGGCGGTAGTCACGGTGTTAAATTTTCATTTCAAGATTGCCCTATTAAAAACTCTGTGTTTTCTTCCCAATTTTGTACAAAAAGTTGTACTCCTAATGAAGTTATAGTGACCAAAAATTCAGATTCCTAAGTGGTGTATTTTAAGAGAAATTAGCTTTCATTACTTTTCCATACTAAATCTCCGCGTATAACCCGACCAAATTAAGTTGTCAATGGTATTGAGCTGTTTAGGAGATGTACATTCGTGCACATAAATTTATGGATGTCGGAATAGTATTAACAACAGCTCAATATCTATAATTTTTATACCAACTGTGTACCTTTATAGGTACATATTAAGAAAATAATAAAACCTATCGTTAACCATGGCCTTTTTTTTTGGGTGGGAAATCATCAAATGACCTCTCCCGCTCTGGGCGGAGCGGAAGGGCGTGTCAGACTCTTACAGACTAAAACCCACCCGTATTCCTTCAGTTGCCTGTGCGGCAGGGCCACGGTAACTCTTTCGAACAATCCGCGACCCCGGCAGGCATCGGCCCTATCGGACCCCGTTAGTTATGCTGACATCTCTTTGAGGCGCGCGTGGAACACAACGCGCCGTCGACCCGGGCCTGGTCATTACCGGACGGCGAGCTGATCGTTACCTATGGCCTGTGATACCTTTGTTAATGACGTGGGTAGGTAGGGTAATCAAATAATTGTTTTTCTGTATTGTAAGTACCTACATTCTATGTTGTTATATGAATATCATTAAACAGCGATAGGTATTTCTTATTTATTTCTTTCCTACTAATTTACAATTATTAAAAAACCTAATTTACTGCAGTAACAATATGTCGCTAATAACGTAAGTTTAGAAGGATTACATAAGTAATAGGCATTATCTGTGGATCTTGGGTGTATCGATTGGTAACGACAGGTTTTATTTTTTTCTTAATAATCTACCTATAAAGGTACACAGTTGGTATAAAAATTATAGATATTGAGCTGTTGTTAATACTATTCCGACATCCATAAATTTATGTGCACGAATGTACATCTCTTAGACAACTCAATACCATTGACAACTTAATTTGGTCGGGTTATACACGGAGATTTAGTATGGAAAAGTAATGAAAGCTAATTTCTCTTAAAATACACCAATTAGGAATCAGAATTTTTGGTCACTATAACTTCTTTAGGAGTACTAATTTTTGTACAAAATTGGGAAGAAAATAGAGTTTTTAATAGGGAAATCTTGAAATGAAAATCTAACAACGTGACTACCGCCACCCCACCAATGGCATGGTATACCTCGTGAACTACTGGAGTACTAACTTTGAATTTTGGGTACTAATTTTATCTTGCAGGGTACTAATTTTATCTTGCAGGGTACTAATTTTCTATGTAGGTTTGAGGGAAGCGACAAGCTCCTGAAACCTGGAATCAACATTCAAAGTCGTGGTCCTGCTGAAATAGCGCGCGAAAGTTATCATCGTTGATTTCTCGGTAAATACAAATGTTTCAGTTCTGTTTTTTTACAAAATGAATCACATTTATGGGTACCGTACTAATTATTTGTATAATAGGTTACATGGAAAAAGTTTCTTCGCATTTTTTAAGAAAGTTCAAAACATTTTTTAATATAGTTTATTTACATTTAACTGAAGTATGTAGGTACCATTTGGTCGATAACTTTTTGCTATCTTGTAGGTAGGGACATGATCCCATTGCTATAGAAATTTTGGGACTTCTGATCAAAATACCGCGACAAGTGGTTTTGGCAGTCCTCTCGTGATGTTAACCTGACACTGCCTAAAGAATTCTGAAGAGACCGAAACAGGTGGAAATCTGAAGGTGCAAGGTCAGGACTATACGGCGGATGCATTAACACCTCCCAGCCAAACTCTCTTAATTTTTGCTGAGTGGCTAAAGATGTGTGAGGTCTAGCGTTATCATGATGAAAAACCACACCCCTTCTGTTGATTAATTCCGGCCGCTTTCTCTCAACTTCTTGCTTTAATCTCATCAGTAGTTCGCAGTAGAGTTCAGAATCGATGGTCCTGCCTAGTGGTAACAGCTCATAATGAATAATGCCCTTCCAATCCCACCACACACACAGCAACACCTTGTTGCGAGTTAACCCGAGTTTCGCCACAGTCTGTGAAGCCTGACCCCGGCCTTTGACCACGACCTTTTTCGCACGTTTTTGTCGTACGTGATCCAATTTTCATCACCAGTTATCAGCTTCTTCAAAAATGGTTCGGTTTCATTACGTCGTAATAAAGAATCACAAATGAGTACACGGTTCATTAGGTTTCTTTCAGTGAGCTCGTGAGGTACCCAAATATCGAGCTTTTTTGTGTACCCAGTTTTTTTTCAAATGTGCTAAAACTGGTTTGTGGTCAATTCCCAGTGCTTCAGCTACGTCGTAACTACTGATATGCCGATCTTGCTCCACATTTTCAAAAATGGCATCCATTTTATCCGTAATAGGGCGACCAGAGCGACGTGCATCTTTGACATCAAAATTTCCGGATTGAAAACGCTTAAACCAAATTTGTGCTACTCTCACAGACACTGCACTAGGTCCATAAACATCGCAATTTTTTTTCGCGGCTTGCGTTGCATTTTTACCTTTTTTGTAGTAAAATTTTAAAATGTATCGAATTTCTTCATTAGATTCACTCATCTTGACAGTACGAAAAACAAATGAAAATCACAAATTTTCCTAATTTGAATTTGGAATTATGTTCTTTAAAATTTAAACTTTCAATGATACCAAAACCAGCCAGATACAAATAGTATAGCCAAAGAGATTTTATTACAAGTTCATACATACTATAATGCGAAAAGACTTTTTCCCAACCTAATACATAGAATAGCTGTAGCATGCCCCCTGTTTCGGCGCTCGTGGTGGTCCTGCTGAAGGGAGCGTGACTACCGCAGGACCACCTTCAAAGACGATTTTCTCGAAAACTAATAAAGTACCAATTTTGTTGTTCGAGTACCAATTGAGTACTAATTATTTGCCAAATAAGGAAGCGATTCGCGTTCGTGGTCCTGCAGTAGTCACGGACATGAAAATTTGGAACAGTAGGTACCGAGTTGTTAATATTTACTTACAAGAATAACAAAATGTTAAATAATTGTAATTTTATTATATCATCGTCGATATCGATCGTATAAGAGCGAATCATTGCTTAATTGTTGCTGATTGAAAATAAATAATGTAAAACTAACTTTTTTTTACTATTTAATGTTGCATATTTTGTCAATTTTCATGCATATTTTAGGCATTTTTCATGCATATTTCAAGTTTTTTATGTTGCAAATAATCAGGTCTTTACTCATCGTCATCAAGTATCAAAAAACAACCGACTTCCAAAAAAAACACTAAAAGACGTGAAAAATAACTTTAATTTCGGAAGTCGGTGCCTTTGGTTTTGTATTTTCGTGTTTGGCCACCGACTTCCGAAATTAAAGTTATTTTTCACGTCTTTTAGTGTTTTTTTTGGAAGTCGGTTGTTTTTTTGTAAAAAAGTTTTTATTTTTCACTTTTTAGTTGCGGTACCTACCCCACACAAATTCGTATACCACTACTTGGTGTGTAAATAACAGTGACAGGAAATTATTAACACATCATCCATATAAACTAAGTGGAAAAAATCTGCAATATTAAGGATAACTCAAAAACTACTGGTCAGACCTTGATCAAATTTAAATGGGACCACATGTGAAGCACCACCTATCAAATAAAAAAAGAATCATCCAAATCGGTTCACCTAGAAAAAAGTTATGAGCTAACACACATAAAAAAAAAAAAAAAAAAAAAAAAAAAAAAAAAAACATACAGACGAATTGAGAACCTCCTCCTTTTTGTGAAGTCGGTTAAAAAGTAAAAAAATAACAAAATCACATACTGTTCAGGAGTACACGGTAACATTTTTATACTGTTTATAGGGTTTGCAATCATATTAATGTTCGTAAATGGGATGGAGTTACTTCTCTGAAACAAGGATTGGTTCAGTTTAGTAAGAAATTGATTTAGTTAACATGATATAACAACATTAACAAGATTGTGAATAAGCAAGCTGAAGTGACAATGGGCAGGCGATATTACCCGTAGAGCTGATGAGCGCATTTATTTTTAGTAGGTATGGTTGACTATATTTAATGCGATTATTTGTTTTAGTGAAGAAAATAAATCTACCAAAGTAGGGCACTCTATGTAGAGTGCGCGCAAAATATAATTGTTTGGCGCCATCTCGACATTTAAATCAGGTGTCTTGTATGTTGTGTTCCGTGATTTCCAAAGTAAATAATTATGCCGAAAGTGATTAAAAGTGCTGGCAGTCTTGAAGTTCAAACACCCGCACAGACTTATCTTGCGCGCACTCTAGGACCTAGCTAGGTCAAGCCACAGGCTCCACAGGTTTCATCACTGGATCGACGACCTTCACATGGTAATGGCTGATTATAAATTAATGACAGTAACCAGAGATGAAGCTTACAGGCCAGAGATGAATGTTAATTATAAATATTTGAAACTTACAAGCATATTGCATACATTTCGAGCAATCATATATTTAGCCATATTTGCTCAAAAGGTCTGCAAAAGAACTAAAACATAACCGATAATTTTGACTACAAGATAATAATAAAATTGTCAATGTCAAAATAAGTTTTATCTGTAACAAGTTATGAAAACGAAAAGGTCATAAAAGAAAAAAGGATTTATTTTATAAACGGTCGAGAGAAGCGCGTTGATAGTCTCGCCGAGCTATAAAATTCAATAGAAACTCTGAATGAATCTCCACAGCGAAATCATCGCGGTTATAATTTGATAAATTCGCTCTTCCGTGGAGATAGCGCCTAAAATGCTTGTAAGTTCGTATTTCATCATCATCACTATCATTTCACTCCAAGACGTCCACTGCTGGATATAAAACTTTTTGACAAAAAACACAACCGACTTCCAAAAAATACACTACAAAGTGAAAAATAACTTTAATTTCGGAAGTCGGTGTCTTTGGATCTTTATTTTAGTTTTTTGCCACCGACTTCCCAAATTAAAGTTATTTTTCACTATGTAGTGTATTTTTTGGAAGTCGGTTGTGTTTTTTGTCAAAAAGTTTTTATTTTTCACTTTTTAGTGGGTTAGATAATAATTTATCGAAGTTACAATAGCCTAATGTCAACTGCTCATCACCTTTTACAAAATATTTTGTTTCCCGATGCAAGGAATTGAGGAGTTTATTGTTGAGGATTTCTCTTGGTAAAAACCAGAAGAACTGGAGCTGATGGTGAAGCCACCATCAGCTCCATTTCACCATATGCATTGTGACAAGCATAAATTGCTTAGCAACCAACGAAAGAGCATTGCTAGAGATGACGCGATTACGCAACTTAAATTCAGTCTCAAATTGACGCATCAGCATGACTAGTAGGTAGTGGTTGCCCTATGAAAAACTTCAATCTTAATTGGGTATTATTTTTGTACGACCTGAATATTTTGGAATATTGAACCGTATGAAGTAAGCCCAACAAAAGGTAACTGCTGTAAATCGTTGAGGAATTCCCTCGACTGTCTATGGTCTCCATCATCAGACCTGTAATGGCACTTATAACCATATGGGTGCAAAGTTCTCATCAATATAAATGAATTAAGTCCAAACACAAGGTAGCTACTGTAAACCGTTGAGGAATTTCCTTAACTGTCTTTCATCTTCATCATCAGACCCCTAATGACAATCATAACACATCTGGGTATAATATTCTCATCAATAAAAAATAATCAAGCCCAAACACAAGGTAACTGCTGTAAATCGTTAAGGAATTCCTTCAACTGTCTATGGTCTCCATCATCAGACCTGTAATGGCACTAATAACCCATATGAGTGCAAAGTTCTCATCAATATAAATGAATTAAAACGAATCACAAGGTAGCTACTGTAAACCGTTGAGGAGTTCCCTTAACTGTCCTTCGTCTTCATCATCAGACCCCTAATGACTGTCACAACCCTTCAGGTGTAAAGTTCTCATAAATACAAATTAATCAAGCCCAAACACAAGGCACCTGCTGTAAATCATTGAGGAATTCCCTCGACTGTCTTTCGGCTCCATCATCAGATCGATTCCAGACCTACATTAAATTGTAGTTCTTTAAAATACTTAATGAAAAAATTTACAAACGCACTAGGCGCTCCTACGATTTTCGAAGGTTCCCCTCGATTTCTCCAGGATTCCATCATCAGGTCCTGGTTTCCTTAACATGGGACCACCCTTGAGGTATGTCCTTTCTAACAAAAAAAGAATCATCCAAATCGGTTCACCCAGGAAAGAGTTCTGAGCAAACACACATAAAAAAAAAAAACAGGCGAATTGAGAACCTCCTCCTTTTTAACCGACTTCACAAAAAGGAGGAGGTTCTCAATTCGCCTGTTTTTTTTTTTAATGTGTGTTAGCTCAGAACTCTTTTCTGGTTGAACCGATTTGGATGATTCTTTTTGTATTTGGTAGCTGGTGCTTCACATGTGGTCCCATTTAAATTTGATCAAGGTCTGACTAGTAGTTTTTGAGTTATCCTTAATACTCCATATTTTTGCCACTTAGTTTATATGGATGATGTGCTAATAATTTCCTGTCACTGTTATTTACACACCAAGTAGTGGTATACGAATTTGTGTGGGGTAGGTACCGCAACTAAAAAGTGAAAAATAAAAACTTTTTTACAAAAAAACAACCGACTTCCAACAAAAACACTAAAAGACGTGAAAAATAACTTTAATTTCGGAAGTCGGTGGCCAAAAACGAAAATACAAAACCAAAGACACCGAATTCCGAAATTAAAGTTATTTTTCACGTCTTTTAGTGTTTTTGTTGGAAGTCGGTTGTTTTTTTGTAAAAAAGTTTTTTTGTGAAGTCGGTTAATTACCTAGCATCTAAACCTCCGCCAAGCGTCGCTACATCGTACGTTGGTACCTATCTAATTTCATTTAAATTACAAAATAACAATAATAGGTTTGCTCATGGGACTTAATATAACTGGCGAAACCTGGGTTGTACTAAACAGCTCTGGTCCAACTCTTTTACGAACACAGGTGTGATGTTATGCTGTTACATAAAAACTTTACCAAACAATGAACGAATGATTCCGAACGAAACACAATTTGTCAGTGTCAAACTGACGTTACGTCACGTCGTAATAAACTTCAAAATCAGATGTTATGTTATTGCCTAGTTCTGTGAAAATCGCAATTGCGAAAAAGTATTGATTTTTTCAATTTACTTGTAAAATAATATTTTAAAATGAGCAAAGCAAACATAGCGTTGCGCGATATATCGCCAATATTGCAAAGAGTTAGAGATTTCCTTCTTGGAGTGAGTATCAATCGTTTTGTTTTGGTCCATTATGTAACTGAAAAGGTTTTTGTAAACAGCTGTATTGTTTGTTTATATTAGAGGAAACACACGAATGCGCTGCGCTTCGAGCCTCTGGTGGCAGACAGGACTCAGCCCCAACCACAGATTCCTGATGGAGTTTCTCACAAGTTAGTATCAAATGTAACCTCATAGTCCTAGAGGTTAAGTTAGTTTTTTGGCCTTAGGTCTCCTATGTTTAAAGTGTAAGTAAGTGTAGTAATACTAGTTTATATAAGTACTTCTCTTAAGATGGAAAGTGGAGATACTAAATGTAGTTGGGTAATCTCAACAGAGGCTAGCCTTCGATGCTGGAGATATTAAAGTGCATAAGTGTTTGCGCAGACACAGGTGCACTCTCTCTTCTCTCATTCTCATAGTCCGATGGGATGGCAATCTGCCACGACCGGAGAGGGATAAGGCACAGGACCAACGGCTTAACATGCTTTCAGAGGCATGGGGGTATTACACCACCAACTTCCAAACTCTGGTCCGTTACTAAGAAGTTCCTAATGGAAAAACCAATAACACTTTGCCCGACCTGGGAATCGAACCCAGGACCCCACAATACCAAATATTATGTTACTAAATAAACACTGTGAGGTGGACTAATAATCTGTAGTAGTTCCTAATATCGATATAATGTTGAAAGCAGAATTATTATTGCCCACACACAATGGTCCACCTGAAGAACTAAGTGCAGAAACCAAACCCTAAAGAAGAAGCAGAATAAATTATCTTACTATTATGCTATTAGTCAAGGGTTCAAGACTAGGTGCTCATAATATGTTTACTACTTAGGCGCCCATTACACTATCATATATTATTTATCATTTATAAATGATTTCATACTCGTATCTGTTAAATTCTATGATCATAGTTAAATGATAGAATCATATGAACCATATGTAGTTATTAATACCGTCATAGGTTCTTCATTTAAAAATGACTCATACATCTCTGATCATATTTATATGATAGTGTAATTTATTTTTGTTTGCAGGCATGCTCAGAACTACTACTACACACGGGATGGACGTCGTGAAGTGGCGCCACCTATGGACCTTACCAAGAAGCTTCTAGGTGCTGGTGATGACAAGGGGTAAATATCATTTTAAAGCAAAACCTAGCATAGATTTAATAATTCATAAAGGTAGTGATGTAGTGAATATGTATGGTTCTAAGTTGTTGGAAAGGCTTGAGCTGTGTATTCCGCCAGTAACAGGCCTGCTTTTTATTTTGCTATTTTTAGCTGGACAGGAGTTGCCAGTTACCCAAGAATTCAAAATCGTGTCCAAAAATGTATTTTACTTCCATTTTTTATTTGGGGCATTGTTAGCACCAACCACATTCTATTGGAATAAAGCTTTTTCTTACAATCTGTCACTATGTATTAGGACATTCAATGATTTTTATGACACATCCTAGAACCTGTATAGCATCAAGCAAGTTTGTCCAATGAAATCCTGTGGAATGTTTTTTATGCCTGCATATTTCTTTTTTATCCATTAAGTGGTTTGCCAGTTATTTGGGTGGCGAGTTATCCTATCTATATATGACTTGATATAGCTTTTCATTTCCTCTTAGACTGTTTGTGTTGCCAGATCATGGTGTATTATGTATGGTGTATAGCTTCATTTGTACAAACCATGGGGCGTTTGTGATTGTTCTTAGATACTTGTTCTGAAATCACTTTAAGATCTCTATGTTAGTGTGATGCTGTTCCCCATAGCTGAATGCCATGTGCCATGCCATGCTGAAGGTCCATATAGGATAGATTTTCTTTTAAGGCGGAACCTTCAGGGTAGCCCGCGAAATTCAAATTTTCTTACGTTTTTTGCAATTTGCAGGTCACTGTCAGGTTGTATTTTGATTAAAATATGATTCGCGACCGTAACAAATATGGCTTTACAGAATTATAAGCATTGGAATCAGCAATACATCTCTCTAAGTTCATATTACTGTATTGAATGACTATTTCATGAAATCATGACATTTGACGCCAATTCTAAGTTATGGAGTTGTATTGCTGATTCTAATAATTATAATTCTGTAAAGCCATATTTGTTACGGCCGCGAATCATATTTTAATCAAAATACGACCTGACAGTGACCTGCAAATTGCAAAAAACGTAACAAAATTTGTATTTCGCGGGCTACCTTATAGCGCCTTCCCCTTAAATAGGTCATATTATTTTTAGTAGACATTATAAAATTATTCATTCAATGTAATTTTGTTTTCAGAGCACCCAAGGCCGCAGTTAATGTAAGACCAACCCCTGGCCCTGTGTACCAGTGGGACAAACACTATGAATGAACTGCAAGACACTAATGAATGGAATATGAACAATATATTCAGGTTTAATTTAAATAAAGTTTATGTAGCATAAGGGCCAATGGTTTTTAATGCTCAGAATTCCTCACAAATCATAACCCTCCATTTGCTGTGCCAGTCAAGAATGTTTGTGTGCATTTGTCAAAAACCACTTGACTGATCCTTATTTCTGTTATTTTTTTATAGATTGTCATTATTAGGATAAATAATACAAGTACATTGAAATACACTTTTATGTATTTTTCTACAAACAGGCAATGCATAAAACAATAACAACTTTTAAATTTTACAATTCTTAAAGAAATAGTGCCAAAACTTGGCCAGACATGCCAAAATAGTTTCATATTATTGCAAAAAATTACAAAAAGATCTATTAGATCAGGGGCTTTAGTTGGAGCTCAAACCTTCCCACAATACAATACCCGGTCGTTAATGATAATGACACATCGAGCTTAAGAAAGAGACTGTCTCAAACAGAGGTACGTATGACCGAGATGCTGCTCTACAAATCCGATTTTTTTAGGGTTCCGTACCCAAAGGGTAAAACGGGACCCTATTACTAAGACTGCTTTCCGTCTGTCTGTCACCAGGCTGTATCTCATGAACCGTGTTAGTTAGACAGTTGAAATTTTCACAGATGATGTATTTCTATTGCCATTATAACAACAAATACAAAAAAAAAAACAATAAAATAAATATTTAAGGGGGCTCCCCCATACAACAAACGTGATTATTTGCCGTTTTTATAAATAATTGTACGGAAACCTTCGTGCGCGAGTCCGACTCGTACTTGGCCGATTTTTCTTATCAATAACTAGGTGACCCGACAGACGTTGTCCTGAACAAATTTCAATAATTCATACAAAAATCCCATAAAAAAGCACTTTCGGTTTTTCCCGAATTTCCAATTTTACGGGCAAATTTTCCAGTTTTTCTTTCCCTTAATATCTTATTCAGACTAGTACGAATATTTTAAAATAGAAAATATCCAAATCGGTCCAGACGTTCTCAAGTGATGCGCTTACCAAATAACAGCATTTCATTTTATTTATACAGCTAAAAGATAGATGTGCCACATTTACGTCCAGGAACTGCATATAAGTTTACGAACTCGGTCAGGCAATTAGAGCTTGGAATAAGCCCTCCGAAAACACTCATTAACACACATGCATGCAACCTATATACATAACTTATTTTATCAAAGTCTATCCTACATCCCAATATCCAATATTTTTTTAAGTATACATGATTATGCTTTTTTCCTCTCTACAATATATGGATACAATTCATTCACTAAGCTCGACCATATAGATACAAATTGAATACATTTCAAATTCTATGTTTAACAAATACTAGTTAATTTCATGTTAATATTTCACAATTAGAAGATTTAAGAGATTAATTTTATTATAGCTGCACATTATGATGCGAATTCCACACATTACGTTCTGCGTTCAACGATTTCATTGGCCTATAAGTCGTGCTGTGATTGGTGCATTTTTGTAGCTGTCCCAATAGAAACAGGACAGAGTCACGCGCAAGTTGAATTTTGTTTTAAGAAATCATTGACGACAAACGCAATCTGTCTTCACATGCCCATACTACTATAATCGTATACAATAATCATTCTTCCTTAATTTAACGTAATCCTATCCAAATTACCTCATTTATCGAGTGTTAAAACAACACTGTTGACCTACCAATATATTATACAAAACTTACCGAAATTCGAGTTAGTCACTACTGTTTCTAATTTAAATATTTTATCGTCCCAAATCGAGTTTATTTTTCACAGTCCATCACGCTAATGCTATCAGACCTTACACTTCCCAAATAATAAAATGGAATGAGGGTTACTTCAATAAAAGCAAAAGATAAAGCGAAAAAACTTAATTCAATCATCACTGGAATCGGTGGTGTCTGGGGTACGTATGTGCATTGTAGAAAAGTGGCCAAAGCTGAAGGTTCTGTTTCGCGGAGGCCGGCGGGACCTGTACTTAAACTTTTGTCATTTGTTGTCACCATGAACCTGCTTACGGAACTGCATGGCGTCACCGTACGCTTTCTTTACCGCTTTTCTGTCCGTTGGTTTTCTGGATTCAATTAATTTCGCTTGATCGACACTTTTATCGAGTCCTAGAGCTTCAAGCTTATTGGGGGGCAGCCATTGCCAAGTGCGTTTGACGTCAAAGAACAGCACGAGGTAGAGGATGGGCTCGTGAGAGTGGTTCTTCTTAAGGTTGAGCACGTCTTGTGGTGGGACTGGAAGAGGGACGCCGTTGTAGATGAAGCCTTTTGGTATCTTCGGATCGATGATTAGAGCTGGGTACCAGGGGTAGCCTCTGTTGAAATTTTTTGAGTTAAAGTTGGTTCGTAGTACAGATGCGAATAAATTAAATAATTCTAAAAAGAAGGTTCAAAGCTTTGTTATCGTAATCAAATGACTACCGAGAAAATTGGTTGTCTGTAAAGTCGGTTTACGGACGATAATTTTACGTGATAACGTCATCGGCTCAGGCGGAACGTGACAATGAGTCATGCTTTTTCGTGCGTGCAGCCGGCTTTCATCGATTTATAAGACGTTATCACGTCAAAACCGGTACTTGGTGTGATCCCATGGCAGTAGATGGAAGGAATTCCTTCACCAATTAGAAAATTATTTTAACAGCCAGTCGAAAGTCTGAAACTATAGGCACCTAAAAGTTATTAAATTAGAGGAGGGTGGACGGTAGTCGTTGCGTATAAAATAGTGAAATATTAAGTTCCTTTAAGATTAACTGCAACACTCCAACATAGTTGACAATAAATAAGAATCATAAAAAATTACAATCACCTGTTTTCACTAACACTAGACGACACTAAATGTAATGCTTTAAGAAAGCGTACTGTTGGATTATTACCCGACTACGGCGAAGCCAAAAGAAACGTTTATGTTACTGTATAACTACACACATCAACACGGTCTAGGGATATTTCATACTCAATTAAATAACTGGAAAAGTACTGGCCGCATTGGAATCTTTTATACACCGATTTGTTTGTAATTTATCTCAGACTAATTGACTAATTCCAAATTCAAATTTTTGAAAATTCTTTTGTTTCGGTGGCATAAAAATGTCTTGATGTGTAGGAGAGGGAATTTTCATTTGTGCGAAATTTAGAAAACAATACGAATTACGTTTAGTTACAGTTTTTTTTAATTTTTAAACGAAAGATAAAGTTAAAATTGAGGTATTGTAGCCATGCAACGCCAACATTTGACGAGGGCGGAGATGTTACGAGCTGTGGGAATGCTGGAAGCTGGGTCTGTTCAGCGTAATGTTGCTGAGGCCATAGGGACCCACCAAAATGTAATTTCAAGATTGTGGACACGCTATCGTGCCACAGGTGAAGTAGCGGAGAGGCACCGGGGGCCAAGTCGCATCACTACCCCCAGACAAGACCGATTTTTGCAAATTACTGCGCGAGCTCAGCCAAATGCAACGGCGACTCAATTGGTCCAAAGGCTGCGAGTGGAACACCAAGTGCTTTTAAGTGACCAAACTGTAAGAAGGCGACTGCATGAAAGCAATCTACGCTCTCGTAGACCACTCCGGGTCCCACTTTTACGGAGAGGCAATCGTGGACGACGATTAGAATGGGTTCGGAACCACGTGGACTGGGGCCGTGAGCAATGGTCCAATGTGCTGTTCACGGATGAATCTAGGTTCGGCTTCCATCCAGATTCACGACGGACGCGTGTTTGGCGAGTTCCTGGACGATGGAGCCGTCTTCAGAACCCTCAGGAAGTTCACCCATACCAAGGAGGAACAATTGACGATGCTAAAACCAGAGTGATCTAGGGCACAAAAATATGTTTCTGAGAAAATTGAGGAAATGCGTTAAGCGTTATTGTTGGAAACGTATGAGCTGTATATTCAATTTTTTCAATTTAATATACTTCTAATGAGTTTTAAATAAAAAACGAATAGGTTTTATCAATATGTTTTATTTAATAAAGCGGATATTCAAAGACTTATGAAAAAAAACACACTTAGATCACTATGGCACTTCACAAATTTAAAAAATGTACTAACAATGTAAGTTATGACTTCAGTATTATAAAAAAAAAAACACATATTAATCATCACCTATTAAAGCAGGCAAGAATCCATCATCATCTTGTATTTCTTGATTGCCCCTTCTCCTAGGAACATGTGGTAATGTCAAATAAAACTGATGATGGATGGGAGGAACGAATTTTAGAATTTTTCTTATGTCTTGCATTTTTTGATATGATATTGGTCTAGTTTCGGGGGCTTTTTCAGGTATATAATTCTTTAGGTTAAGTAAAAAGGTTTCGGTATCCATATCATTTGGTTTCAAATCAACCGTTTCATATGTTTCCATGTAATCATCATTATAACGGATTAAACTTGAACCTTTACTGAACTTTATCTGCCGCATCTTAGAAATTTTGGCACCTTCTCTTAAAACAATCTGATAATCTTTGAATAGTCCTGTGAGGCTTTCGAAATCTAGAAACTTATCTTTCATATCGCGTACTACAAAAGGGTTTTTCTTTCTGCAGTCACGGACCAGCTTCATCCAATCTTCTGGTGTATAAATATCACTCTTCTTTTTTTGTTCTCGACTTATGAAAGAGAAGTCGGTGTCGTTAGGCAGGTAAGTATGGCCACTGACGAGATAATTCATAGTGATCGTTTCTAGATATGGCGATTTATTAACTAGAAACATCATAAAGTGCAAAACATTCCAGTTTCTGTTTTGACCGGAGCAACAGTCACTAAAAAAATACAGAGATTTAACGGTATCTGGCACGGAATCTTCTAGAAAGTAGTGCAGTGAGGACATAATTTCTTGAGAGCCTCTGGCCCCACAATGTTCTGGCCACATATTCATTACTACTTTTTCTCCTTCTTTTGCATAAGCATGAATCCCAAAGTTCAGCATTTGCAGTTGTCTTAAATAATAAACCTCACCTGTGTTCAAATAAGGCAGAGGCAAGGTTCGTTCCAGGTCAAAAGTAGCTACTAACAACGATTCGTCAGTTTTGACTTTACCTTTACAGTCGTTTAATATGTGTCGTACTTCGCCTGCAAGTTTAATATGCTTATCTTTTTGTACTCTTAGAGCTATGCATGTTTCTAGGTCTTCTTCGGCTTTTATTGAGATCTCGAGCATATCACAGGTTTTACAAGTATCTGCCTTAGGGATATAGAAGTGTAAATTAAACTCCGTTGTAAATATTTTCACGTAAGCACTCTTTTTCAATATTGGTTTACCTTCTGACTCACATTTTGTTTTAAAAAGTTCATACATTTTATTCATTGAAAGGTCCGGACGTAAATATTGGCGTATTGATCGACTTTCTCCATAATGACTGACATATTTTGGGAAACTATTAATGTGATCTCTAATCCATGTCAACTTTTCATCAGATAGCTTGTTAGCAGGTGCATGTTTTCCCCGCTTATCTGTTTCTGCTATGCCAGAAACTGATTTTTTAATACGTAATGCATAATCTAGTCTCTTGTTAGATATATGTATGACTTTTAAAAAGAAATTTTTGCACACTCTTTTGCCCATTAGCATGAATTGGCGTACATAATTTATGCGGCTAAGATTTTGAGTAGGTTGTCTTTGCTTACGGCGTTTTGGTTCTAAAGTATTAACGACGCTGCACAGCCATGTTGTTTGAGCATCCCATGAAGTGAGCTGGTAATACATTTTGTGTATTGCTTTTTGATTTTCAGATGAAACTTGCTCACTGCATTTGAACCTACAGTTACATTCAACTGGTGTAAATAGTTTAGCCGGGACAATATTACCTCGTACGTTGCGATATTCTTGGCCTGCAGTTCTTTTAAATTTCCTTTTATTCTTCGCCCAACTGTCGAAATTACGAACTCTTTTTCTTCCTTTGACAGGTTCTTCGGAATCTGGATGATTCACTTCTCCCAAATTACCCATAGACCTCTCTGGATTGGCCCTGATTTCTTCATTATCTGTAAATAATAGCATTAACTGCATTAACATGCAATAACTCAAAAAATTTACGACTATTTATTTATAAAAGAGTTTTATAAGAGAAACAATAAAAGCTAAACAAACTAGCTATACATACTTTAGAATATACATGTCTGTCATAATAAGTGTATTAGTGCTTTTTTTTGAAAATCTGATAAGCTAGAGATGCAATAGATTGTATGGTTATTGGGAGTAGCATGGTTTTTTAATCAATAAAATAAAATCGCTCCTATAATATTCAACAACAATACAGACCTTCTCTTCTGTTTGCTTCTACATCTGTGGAACTTTCTTCATTTTGTTCTGGATGGTAAAAAGAGTGATCACTTGAATAATCTTCATTAATAGTTGAAGTCGATGAAGATGGCTGCGGTGTAGGTTGTAACGCCATGTTCACTATTCTTTTAGCTCTGGTTCTGTTATCCATTGTTTAAGTTTATGCAACACCCTTTAAATTTAACGATATACTAAAACCAACGACAACGCAACGCAATCGCATGTGACTAATTAAATCAATACCATCAGCTGATTTTGACGTACCGTGTTTGTGTGACCAGTTTAAAAATTTTCAGTGTTTTTGTTAAACATTAAACAACAAAAATAAAAAATAAAGTAAAAATATGTAACTGGATGTTAAAAAAAAAAGTAATGACGTAAATTACATTAATTTATTGTTTTTCTATTGCACTTAGATGACTTTGGTTTCACATAACCTATTAAACTTGCGACCACAGTGATCTAAGTACGCGTCATTACTTAGATCAGTTTGGCATGCTTCTACTTTGTAAACTGAACAAATTCTATAGTGAGATAATGTGATCCCTCAAGTAATAAAGTACTGGGAGGCACTTAGATCGGTGTGGTCTGAAAGAATTATGTTTTTTCTACCTCCTTGGGTAACAAACTCATTTTTGGTAAAAATGTCACTTAGATCACTCTGGTTTTAGCGTCGTCAATTATGGTTTGGGCAGGAATTCGTCTTGGAGGACGGACGGATCTCGTTTGGGTGCGGGGCAATATGACGGCAGAACGATACGTCCAACAGGTGCTGGGGCCCGTAATCTTGCCCCGCAGAACACAAATGGGGCAAGATTTCCTGCTCATGTACGACAATGCCCGGGCACACACGGCGAGAATGGTAACAGCTTGGTTACATACACACAATGTTAGGGCTTTAGACTGACCTGCTCAATCGCCAGATCTAACTCCCATTGAGCATGCGTGGGATATGCTGCAAAGAAGAGCTCTGAAGGAAGTTCCTGAAAATCTGGCTACAGAAGATCAACTTTTTGCGCACCTCAGAAGGACATGGGACAATATTCCGCAGCAACACATTGACAACCTTGTTCTGAGCATGCCGAATCGTTGCCGATGTGTTATGAACATCATGGGCGCTTTCTCAGACTACTAACTTCAAGTTTATAAACACAAATTAAATGATTTTTTTCAGTTTTTACTCACAAATTAAAAGTTAATTCATATACGGTTTCCGTCTATGCTTCATTTTTTTTCCATAAAATCCTGAAATTTTAATCTAAGTACGTTAAATAACGTATCTTTTAAATATATACATGTCATATAAATAATTAACACATTGATAGTAATTCGCTTTTTTTAAAATATCCCTAGACCGTGTTGATGTGTGTATTTTCTTAATGTCCCTCGGCGGGAATCATCGCATTTCCGAATACAAACGAATGCTAATTTCCATGTCTATCAATTATTAGATTTATCGTGTATAATAATTTGAATTCAGAACTAAGTACTTTATTGTTGTTTTTGACGTAACAACAATAAAGTACTTACTTCTGAATTCAAATTATTAATTGTATTGTATCAATTGTACTGTACGTATGTACGCGCGGCTTAGCGCGCAGAATTGATAATCTAACAGTGTTAGTGAAAACGGGCATAAAACTTATCAATAACTAAACTAATTTAGTGCTACATAATAAGTAATATAAAATAAATGTGGTATACAGCTACTGACTTTACTGACCTGCATTTGGCCCAGACGAGTTGTAACGGTTCCAGTTGTAAAGTCGACGCCTGTGCAGACTTGACGGGGGTTTTTGACGTTGAAGATCTTGTTCCTCGGCCCTGCATAGTATCACATTATTTTGGTGTTATTTATTCGCCTTTTTAGTTTGCAGACTTTTCAATTTGGATATAATCATCAGGACAAATAAAACTCTTTTTTTTTTTGTATAAGTTTAGTGTACTGAATAGTGTTCCAACGAACAGCCTCCATGAAGTCTATTTAAATTATATTAAAAAAAGTGTATTGATGTCATTTCCACTTAAACGACTATCAAAATAAGTTGATCACAGAATGCCAAGTAATACAAAAAGGACAACTTAAAATCCCACACATAAAATTTAGTTTAGTTTAATTCATCAAACACATAAATATATGTTTACATGTTTGGAAACTTAATCCCGAACGCATTATAGCGAATTTGCTATAATCATCAAGCAAATAGACTGTGTTGGTATTTTTATAAGGCTTCTTGGCTCAAGAAGTATTTTGTAGACTGATCTTTTTGTGATGTTGAGTGAAATCTTACGACACCCACGAACCTACCATGAGAACAACGAAGTACCTTAACGCGGCTTGCGGTAGGTGACTGACAAAAATCGTTACGTAAAGAAAAAGCGTTATGCCCCCTCCATGCGACTCTCTGTCTGTCTCTTTCTATTATATACGAGTGTGTTTGTGCGTGCATGTATTGCGTAAGGAACTTCGTTCCTGACGGGGGTCCTCCGACCGCACAGGATTTTTTGTTTCTTATTTATTTTCTTTCGCTACTTATTTACCAAGTCCAACATTGGTAACAAGACAGTAGCTTCCAAAAGGCCTACAACTCACTTTGGCGGGCGCGGCGGGCTCGGTGTCGGACACGTCGGTGTGCGCGGCGCTGCGGCGCGAGCGGCGCCGGCGCTGCTCGGGCCCGCTGCTGCCCGAGCGCGCAGACTCGGGCGCCTCGGTGAAGCTAGACCTGGAAAGAAGAACCGGCCCATCATTATCATCATCATCGTCGTCATCAGCCTACAGCAGTCCACTGCTGGGCATAGGCCTCTCCAATCGCGCGCCATTCAACTCGATTCTCGGCACTTCATCCAGCTGGAACTCTCGACACATTTTTAAGTCATTTATTTTAGATTCCGATAATCTATACAAAATAAAATTGTGCATAAATAAATCAAATTAAATTAAATCAAACAAAATCCAAAAATAAATTAATATCAAAACAAAATTGTGTTGTACGACACGCAGAAATATTCATGAGGGAGGATCAAAATTTGGTGGCAATGTTTCTTTTACACTTCGAAACAAAAAATGGTAGGGGTGTAACTTATAATGGTGAACGCTTTATAAAAATGGCAATTTTTTAACGTACTTCGGCCACTGTTACCTACACTACACTCGAATGGAACTGGATGAAAAAATCTAAAACGGATATTAAGGTATTGTCGATGTATATCATCCTGGAAAATAACAGCTTATATGTAAAATTGCCTATTTTTGGCTTTCCCGGGTGATTTAAATGATTTACAAAGTTACGATACCCGCCAGTAGAGGTCATAGAATAGGAATGGTGGACAAGGGCGGACCCAAGATTTATTTCTTGGAGGGGCACATGGGCCAGACAGTCGAGAAGTGTCTCCGACATATAGTATTGCACTACGTTGTTTTTGGGATTAATTATTTTTTAATAAACATTTAAGAATAACACTATAAACAAAAATGCAATTTTTGCACCCCGCCTCGGTTAGGGTTGATTTTCTTTTGACCATAGATACAGAAATAAGAATAACTTTGTTGACATAAGTACTAAAGTTTAAGAATTAAGAGATCCTGTGCTGCAAGAGCGAGCGTAGCAAGCTCAATAATTTTAGCACCCCACCTCGAATTGGTTTGGTTAGTTTTTCTTTTGACCATTCACATTATTAGCTATATATTTTACATGCGTTGAAGAAAGCTGTATAAACTTTTGACGCGCGAGGTCCCTCAGACCGCGCTATCTTTTTAGCTTTGTATGTTATCCTGAAATCCTCTCGCCGACTCCAGGCCGGTGCATTGTTGGCTTAGCAGACCTAAGTACCAGAGTACGAACTGACTGCACCATTTTGAACCTTAGTAGTTACGCCACAGCAGCTGAAGATATAGTAGGTAGTTTTTCAGCGTTCATCATTGAAGCAACGTCATGATGGATATTCATTCGTGCCAGTCCATCCAAACGATTCGATTATATTTCACTTAAGCCCTTTGGGGGGGGGGGGGGCACGTGCCCCTGTCCCCCCCCTGAATCCACCCTTGGTGGTGGAAGCCCCCAACTTCATAGTGTGTGCACGACGAGCACGAATGCGACACGAGCTGTGCCGACGATCTACGACATGATTGTGTATACATAGTACTCACCCGTCAGTAGAACTCATAGAGCAGGAGTGGTGGGAGCCTTCATCTTCGTAGTGCGTGCACGAAGAGCACGACTGCGACCACGCTGAACTGCTCGACGACGATCTGCAATGACATCAAGAAATAAAAAAATAGTAGAAAAAAGAACTCCGGTCGAAGATTGAGAGAGGTATCAATTGATCGAAGGGTATCATAGACAATCGCCATTATTCAGTCTGAAAAGCTGCCGAAAATTGAACATACACTGCTACAAGGATCTTTTGGCGCTCGAATGAAGTTGACAGAGGGGTGCTGTAGGTAAAAAAATTGTGAAATTGTTTTGTAAAATGTATAGAAAAAATACAAGCTGGCGGCGTTAGTTCCTATTTCGGCCACGCGCCAAAAGAACCTTGTACAGCTATAATAATGAGTGATTGAAAAAAAAAAACGAAAGAGGTATCATGGACGACTGTCAGTATTACCTCGGTCTGGCAAGAAATGACATTTATCGCCCCGAAATGACATTTATCACTTTCAATCCGGTAGATCGTTGAATCGTCGGTAAGTTTAGGCTTTATCGCAGACGATTATTTTTTATCGAAGACCGATCCTCACTTACTGAACTCGTCCATTAATTATCAAATGACAAGTGATTGGTTGAACAGTTTTTTGCCTTTCTAACAACTGTCGCTAGATCTGGTGAAATTGGTTACCAAATACTGTCGACTATAGACACCTGCGTCACCCCAATGGGTTTGACTAAGCATTTTCAAAAGATGTTATAGGAATCGCCCCCCCCCCCCCCTCCCCTAAACTGAGTCAGAGCCGACCTCCCCCGGCGGGCCGCGGTATTGCAGGAGCATACTCTTGCTATGCTTGGTTTGTTACTTTATCACCTCTACCTGGAGAGCGCAAGGTCACTCTCAGAGCCGACCTCCCCCGGCGGGCCGCGGTATTGCAGGAACATACTCTTGCTATGCTTGGTTTACCTATGTTCACTTTATCAACTGTACCTGGAGAGCGCAAGGTCACTGTCGGAGCCAACCTCCCCTGGCGGGCCGCGGTATTGCAGGAACATACTCTTGCTGTGCTGGGTTTATGTTACTTTTGCTTTATCAACTGTACCTGGAGAGCGCAAGGTCACTGTCAGAGCCAACCTCCCCCGGCGGGCCGCGGTATTGCAGGAACATACTCTTGCTATGCTTGGTTTACCTATGCTCACTTTATCAACTGTACCTGGAGAGCGCAAGGTCACTCTCAGAGCCGACCTCCCCCGGCGGGCCGCGGTATTGCAGGAACATACTCTTGCTATGCTTGGTTTACCTATGTTCACTTTATCAACTGTACCTGGAGAGCGCAAGGTCACTCTCAGAACCGACCTCCTCTGGCAGGCCGCGGTATTGCAGGAACATACTCTTGCTATGCTTGGTTTACCTATGTTCACTTTATCAACTGTACCTGGAGAGCGCAAGGTCACTGTCGGAGCCAACCTCCCCTGGCGGGCCGCGGTATTGCAGGAACATACTCTTGCTATGCTTGGTTTACCTATGCTCACTTTATCAACTGTACCTGGAGAGCGCAAGGTCACTCTCAGAGCCGACCTCCCCCGGCGGGCCGCGGTATTGCAGGAACATACTCTTGCTATGCTTGGTTTACCTATGTTCACTTTATCAACTGTACCTGGAGAGCGCAAGGTCACTGTCGGAGCCAACCTCCACCGGCGGGCCGCGGTATTGCAGGCACATACTCTTGCTATGCTTGGTTTACCTATGTTCACTTTATCAACTGTACCTGGAGAGTGCAAGGTCACTCTCAGAGCCGACCTCCACCGGCGGGCCGCGGTATTGCAGGAACATACTATTGCTATGCTGGGTTTATGTTACTTTTGCTTTATCGACTGTACCTGGAGAGCGCAAGGTCACTGTCAGAGCCAACCTCCCCTGGCGGTCCGCGGTATTGCAGGAACGACGCGGCAACCGGCGTCGACATACTCTTGCCCTCGCCGCTTTGTGACGATCTGATCACATCATAAGGATACAATGTAATGTATGTAGAAAAAAAACAAATGCTAAGTAGCTGGTCAAACATTAATGACGCTCTTGGACTACACGAGCCCCTAAACTGCACCTTTATGGTCACCCTTACTCACCTAAAATTCGGTACAAATTAGCTTCAGTAGGTTTGTAAAGGCAGAAATACATTGATTTGATAATTGACAACCAACTTAAATTGACGTAGTGTATGAATTTGATAAACAATTAATTTCCCAGACTGTACTACGCCACTTCGTTATATATTAAATAAAGTTTTTTTTTTTCAGAGCGTCATTGATGTTCGACGCAGATAATATTAAGGCTCATTTACACGAAGAGAGTTTCACTACCATTGAGAGGCGAGAAAATGATCATAATGCCTCGACTCATAGGCGAGGTTCGCCAGTCAATTATCACACTCACAATCTGTTTAACTCTAGTGTTTTTTTTTTCAATAATAGTTTATACCAGACATAGAACTCTGCTTGTGTAAAGGACCAATTAAGATGTATTTATTTATTGCTTACGGCGAGTTAGTTCGTACAAAAAAGTTTTGCACCTATCAAATCAAACTTCTATGGATGACCGAGAAACACTTGAATATATTCAATCAAAAACTTAGTAGCTTTAAGTTTAGCCCTTATGTGTGGGTCATGCGCACCGTTTTCAAAAAATAAGCAATATTGATATATATTATAAGCGGTGCAAAGCTTTTATTATACAAAAACGTAAGCGCTTTGGTCAAGGTTCGCTTAGAAACACAATCTTCTCCATGAAATCTATGATTTCACATTTGCAATCAAATAGAAGCATTTGTACTTCAAAATGTATTTTTATTTCTTAATAAACTGTTCGTACAAAAATCTATCTAATTCACTAAAGCCTAGTTTATTTACATACTATTCTTGCCTTCAGTAGTGTTCTCCCACTCCAAAAATTGTGCTAGAGATCAATTTCAAAATCGTGCAATAAAATGAACGAAAATACCTGTGGGCCTGTTAGTATTTTGATTCTGAACAAATTGACAGCTCTTGTGTTACTTTTTATGAACGAAAACCGGATTTTAGGCGTAAATGTGGGGTTTTTCAAGGTCCATAGATATTTCCGTCTTGTATAATGTACCTAAACAGGTCTGGTGAGGATGTGGACTTGTCCTTATCTTGTTTCCGGGGTCTGCCGCGACCCTTCTTCTTTGGCGATGGCTCTAAGCTGGAGCGACCCAGACTGGCTGATAAGGTCGGCAACGACGCTGTTCGTAATGTTTTAAAAGTAAAATAAATAGCAAAGAGGAGTTGATTTAGGCTAAAGAAACCGCTGAAAGAAAGTTGTATCATTCTTGAGGTGACAATCAACTGGTTTTTTTTTCATTTTGTATTGCCGATAGGAACGGACATTTTTGTTTGTTATCATCAGACAAAATATATTTTATTTCAGGCCTTATCAAAATCATTTATTACAGATTTAATTACAAAAATTCAATTAAACAAAATAAAACCTTTATTCCGTAACAGTTAATTGATTCTAGTGTAGCTCCAATTGAAGTTTGAAAAGAGGTTATAATTACCATCAGAGCCGAAGCTCTTGGGTGGCGCGGCGACGGTAGATGGCGACACCAGCAGTGTGGGCTTCCTAAGCGCACCCATGAGCCCCAGGCCTGTAACTGGCAACATTTGCACCTATTACAAGTATTTTTAATAGCAGTGAGGTCAGATATGATATGGTTACTATCACCTGTATAAACCGAAGTAAAGTAATTCAACATCCAGACAAACCTATTGAGGTTTTTGTAATGTTTCTGTTTACGTTTTGTTTGATTCTTTAATTAATAAAAAAAAAAAACTAACATTTATGCATTCACGACAATTTACAAAAAAATATAAATAAGACCTTGCTGATACATCTAACTTAAAAAACAGCATGTTTTATAACAACTAAAATAATTACAAAAAAACATTATTTATTAAAAAATAATAGTAGGTATTGTTCATGACATAAAAATACTATGATCTGTCAAAATATCACAGACAATGGAGAAGATTGGTCTGTCACGGCGGACCCTGAACAAATCGCACTGAACATAAAATTAGATTGTTTACTAACTTGGCGTTGTCTCTGGTTGTTTAACTGGTGACGTTTCGGGGGTGGCCAGTTTGAGGGTGCGTTCCACTGGCTTTGGAGGCACTGGTGTCTCGGAACCAGACGTTGGTGTATCTGTAGTTACAAAATAATTGAAATATTTGTAAGATTGATGTCGTTCTATCAACAATATGACAAAATTTTGACAAAAGTAAAATGTCGACTATTACATAGCTAATATTTTAGAATATTCAATTTCCCAATAATCAACGTTTTAAGCTCCATTCACAGTTCCAGTCACTGTTTTTGTTCACAGACCATGCACTGATATCAAGGAGTTTAGCTATCAAGTCCATACAAAATGTATGCAAGCACTCATTTTTCCTCGGAATTAGTTAGAATTAGAATAGTTATTTATTCAACAAAGTTATTAATTTAAGGCGTTAGCGTTAGGGTAGCTCGCGAATTTCAATTTTTATTACCTTTTTTGCAACTTGCAGGACAGGATGAGGATGAGGTTGTATGTCGATCTCGGCCGTAACAAATACTTATTTATACCATTATAATCATAAAAATCATCAATACATCTCTCTAAGTTCATATTACCCTATGGAATGACTACTTTATGAAATCATGACATTTGAGGCCAATTCTAACTTAAGGAGTTGGATTGCTGATTCTAATGATTACAGTTCTGTAAAGCCATATTTGTTACGATCGCGAATTATATAAAAACGTAAGTAAATTTGATTTTCGCGGACCCTTAGCGCATCCCCCTTAAGCAAAACTTCTTCCTTAACAGAGTGTACAGAAACAAGGTATCGATCACATAGCACTATTGAATAGACAAACTTCGATTAATAAATCTCAGAAACAGGGAATTAGTGTATTTCAGTAGGTTTCGTACCGTTATCCCTGGCGCGGTCCGCATGCGCAGCGGTGCGCCCGCGCCCACCGCGCCGCCCGCGCCCGCGCGCCCGCCCGCGCGCTCGCCCGCGCGCGCCCGCCCGGCGCGCGCCCGGCGCCGCTGCGGGTGAGCTAGCGACGTGCGACTGGGGAAAAAAACTTGTTATATACCATATAAAATAGAAATAAAATGCCGGAGTGGAGTCTATTTATCTCTGTTTCTTTTTATGGAACTAATTTTCATGTTCAAACCGAAGCTTTTACGTCATTTGCAATATGAATACTGTTTTTATTTTTTTGTATGTAGTAAACCAGCGTCAGACAGCATCTGTCTGGCATTAATGCTGAAATGGAACTTTTTGACGCAGAAACTGTGCGTACGATGTGGCCAACACTGTTGATTTTAAAGACTTTCACTTTTTACTATTTTTTATTTCGTGTTACATGAACTGTTGCCAATTAACAGTTATTTGTGCAACAAGAGAACACGGTTGGTTTTAAATTCTATGATTGAATCACGAGCGTAGTGAGTAGGGATTCAATGACACGACATGCAAATAACTTTGGTCTCATGTAACACATACTACTTTTTACCACAGCAGCGAGAACATATTACCTAAAGGTAAAAAATACAACATGGTCAAATTTTAGACAATGGACAGGGTGACTGGTAATTAGTGACCGATACTTAAACACAATATAATTGTACTCATCTGAACAAACAACTTTCCAAAAGAAACGATTTGTTTTTTATTTACCAAGTGTTAAACCCCAATCACCCCAATATAATATTGAGTACCTACCTAACAAAAATAATACACCGTCATCTGTAATTTATTTTAGTTACTACCGTACGGAGCGCGCGTGTACGTACCGCGCGTGTGCTATCAGCTGTTAGCCTCTTGACCCCGTTCTGTCAAATGTTCCATGAATGAAAAACAAATAATGCGTGGTAAAAGTGGAATAATATTCTTTGTAAACAGGGATGAGTAACTAAATTAAATTACAGCTGATGGTGTATTATTCTTGTTAGGTACTCAATATTCTATTGGGGTGATCAGGGTCATGCGCTAGATAAAAAAAATTAAAAAAAGAAAACAGTCACCCAATATTTTCAAAACAAACAAAAACAGAAAAAAAAATTATACCTTAACAGATGATTTGCAATTTTACGGTTAACGTTTTATTGTTTTATTTTTCTTTTTTGGGCATACTACGTATGGAATTTGAAAATCGAACTTCGAATCGATTTGTTTCTATCTTACGCTTTTTTTTGTATAGAAGTGAAAGTGACAGAACGAAGTGAAGTTCAAATCTTTCGAATTTTGTGAGTAGACCCAGCACTGTTCTCGGCATTTAAAATGAATAATTCAAAAGTTACTTTGTGTCACGCTTGAAGCAAAATCGATTTTTTCTCACTGTCTTTAAATAGCAAAACCTGCTTGTTTGAGGTGCTGAAGTGAAAATTATATTATTTATTTTTGACATCTTAGAGTTTTACGCGAAATAGGAGAAGGAAACGAATTTGAAACCTGATTTAAAAAAATCCTCGTTCGATCAGGGAAACTTCATAATCATGCCTGTTCACTCACTGCCTGTTGATGTGTTGTTTTATTTATTCTGAACATATTAAATGAGCAACACAATTAGACACTGCGCAAAAAAGTTTGCTTTATGTATGGAAATGTAATACTTACAGCGATATTTTCATCATCTGAGTCTTTAGTCGCGTTGGACTGCCGCCTCTCACTCGCCCTCGACACACTGCGTTCCTTACACCTCTCTATAAACACAAAAACGTTACATATTCAACTTATTATTCAGTACAAAATCTCGTAACGACTTTCTTTGTTCCAAAAGAAACAAATTGTTGGTCGTTTGACATGAAAATAGAGATAGGGACAGAACGGGTAACACCATACCTTGCTCGTACTGAAAAAAAAACCGGCCCAGTGCGAGTCGGACTCGCGCATGAAGGGTTCCGTACCATTATCTACAAAAACGGCAAAAAAAAAACACGTTTGTTGTATGGGAGCCCCCTTAAATATTTATTTTATTATGTTTTTAGTATTTGTTGCTATAGCGGCAGCAGAAATACATCATCTGTGAAAATTCAACTGTCTAACTATCACGGTTCATGACATACAGCCTGGTGACAGACGGACGGATGGACAGCGGACTCTTAGTAATAGACCCTTACGGTACGGAACCCTAAAGATGATGACTTTTACACTATCCTGTAAGGTACCAGAGCGACGAGCACGATCGCGCGACGTAAACGTAACGTAAAGGGGTTAACCTTTGTGGCATATCCCACACGCCGCCATTTTGATTTTTCTTCAAAGCTTCGGCGCACGATGAACGTAATATACAGGGTGGATTTTTGAGATGGGGCAGCAGGGCAGCTACCTTAACCGTTGTAGCTACAGGAAAACGGTCTTAGGAGACTTTCCTTAACTTTTTGAGAAATTTTGATTTGCATTCACAGATTTTGGAAAAAATGTACAGTCAGCAGGAAAATGGGCAACTCGCGCAAAAACTTTTTTTTATGCCAATCGATCATGTTTCATATAAGAATCAAAATTGATTTGGACAAATATGGCAACCCTACTTGTTCGAAAGCGAAAAGCATGTTCAGGGATTCCCCAAAATAATTGATATTTCTTACTCGCTCTTAAACGGTGTTTTATGGTTAAGGCGATACCAAAATAAATTGGGTTATTTTTCGTAACCATTTATTTCACTATTACAGCATGTATGGATTTAATTTTTGGATATATGTTTATTGACTATTTGATTAATACTCTGACTGAAGAAAAACGCAATTGGGTTAAATTTCCTCGATAGAATTTAATTCCGAAAAGACCTCTCCTTTGTTATATCTTTTCCTGTAATTCTAAAATCTTAAGTAATTTCATTGCAAAATTACATTCAAAATATGCGTATTAGGTCATTGAAAACTCTGGCTGAACATATTTTTGATACATAGCTTAATTTATTTTTAATATTTTTTTATTTGATTTGGCGCTTACGTTGTTTTATTCTGGTTACAGCACATTGTTGCGCTCTCTTTTTGCGCATGTGAAAGTAAATGAGTCTGTCACTTTCTTAAGCCCGCCCAGTTCGGCTGCGGCCTTTGTCAGTAACAGACCTGTGTCGGTTCCTCCCGCAACCGTGATTCCATTTTTTATCCCAATAGTTTTTGTTTAGTGTGTTTCATGACCTTCTTTATCTATATTTATCAAGTGAACAGGGTTTATATAATATTACATTGCCGATATAGGGAATAAATATAAAATACTACGAAAGGTAAACAAATCCCGACAGTTGAAACGCCTGAGGGAATATGCTCGAAAAATGACGGAAAATAAAAAGTAAGTTTGCATGTCTTTATAATAATTAGTTTTCATATTGAATAAGCGTATTACACTTGCATGACTTGATTGATGATTGTGGAAGAAGTGCAAGAGGTATGTCAGGATCGTGACCAATGGTGATCAGTAGTCTTTGTCTACGCCTTTGGGAGACAGGCGTGAGGAATTATGTATGTTTGTACTATACATAGTTATAACTATAAGACATCTTCCTGATAAAATTACTTGGGGTAGAGAATAGATTTTGTAATTTATATTTTCAAATATTTTAGACCTTATCACGTCTGAGTAAGGTTGATATTATACATTATGATATTGTTTTATTTCTTATAATTTAATATTTAGATATCTTACTATAGTTTTATTTTACAGAGCAAACCGATCCTCAAAATATAATAAAAGCGACAAAATCACAGCGCCGGAGCAGACCTCGGACCATACATGTGATTCGGAAAACAAAAGATTAGAGTCGCCATTATCATTTTTAAATTTGGACGATCGACAATGTCTAACTACTAACATGTTGGAAAAAAATGGGTAAACAAATTATTTATTTCCTATTGTAAAGAAATACAATATCCACTCATTTGAATTTTACAGGACAGAACAGTGTGCATCTACTAGTCATCACTAGCGCGGAGTGATGCCATCGCATCACTCCGCCCAAGTTAGCTCCGGACTGTGCTGTTGGATTGACAGAACAGAGACAATCGAAGTTGCCATTAGATGACCAACATTTCGCAACGACTTTCTCACCAAATAAACCAGAGTAAGCATTCAAGGACGCACTCTTAAACTAACTACTAGCCAAACATTTATTTTCCCTAATTTATATTTTTTGAGAGCGGTGACAAAAGAAATGTAGCCAACTGCAAAATCATAGAAATTATTCTTCGTATGTGAAAGTCAGATACATATTTTTATATTCTTACATACAGTAGTATGTAAGAATATAAAAATAAAAATATATAGAAGTAGGTACAAATATACCTAAAGTTTTTAATACTAAAAACATTTGTTTACCTTTTAATTTTACATTTAAAACTAAAAGAATAAAAGCTTATTTTGAACAAAATATTAAAACTACTTGCCGTCCTATTGTTTGAACTAACATGAAACTCATTTTTTGCAATTAAATATGTCCTGTGGTTTTAGTAATAATACTTATATTTATTTTTAGAAAAATAAATATTTCAAGGACGAGACAGTAGGATGATGATTTGGAGCATTCACTGGAGCTTAGCGAAGATAATGAGCCTCTACCATATGAAATAGAGATTGACAATAATGATGTGAGTTACCTTTTTAAAGGCTCCAACAAAACAGAAACCCTCCTGTGGAAAACGAACACTTTGGTAGTTGTATGTCAGTCCATGGAATAACAAAAAAACGTTTGAGCCAATTTATTTCAAATTGGAAATTAATAATTCAAATGCCGAAAACAAAAACGAAGAGTACTTACCTATCCAATCAAGTGTATTCAAGCAACATTTTTAATAAAAGTGAGCTGAAAGTGTAATGTCTGTTGGAGTCGAAGCTGCTATTCAAGAAGGAAACATGCATATTTGGCGTTGTGATAAGAAAACAGGTTCAAGTAAATAAAAAATCTGACTGTTATTTACAAGCCCAAGGTCAAATGCACATATTATTATGTAAAAAAGACAAATGCTTGGTGGCAATTGGTTATGGTGAAGATAAAATAAAAACACAAATCATTTACAAGGATGAAGAATTTTGGAAAGAGAAAATGGAGCCGAAGTTATTGTCTTTTTATTTTGACTGCATCTTATCTGAACTGGTAGATCCTCGGTACACAAGAAATCAGACGATTCGTGATCCAGAAAATGTAATTAATAAAAATAGAGACAAGAATACAAACAAAGAAAATAAAACATGCGGACATGTCTCTATTAAATGAAGGCGAGAGACATGTATTCCAAGAAAACAGTGAAATTTTATTAGTTTTTAGTAATTTTTAAATATATCTAATACATTTTAACATACTCTGACTTTTATTCGTAAGAAAATATCCATCACAAAATTGAATTAGTTAAATAATCTTTAATTAAAAATATGGTGTAGTTTGCTCTTTTTAGTATATATAAATGATTTACCTCATTTACTGAAAAACCGACCACAAATGGTGTTATTTGCTGATGATACATCACTGATTTTTAAAATAAACAGACATGCACAAGAGCTTGACGACGTAAATAACGCTAAGCGTAAGGTTCATAATTGGTTTACTGTAAATAATTTGGTATTAAATGAGAAGAAAATTAAATGCATAAGATTCGCGTTACCGAATGTTAGAAGTATTAATGTCACGTTGTATTGAATAAGGACATACTAGAATTCGTCGAAAAAACGGTTTTCCTGGGGATCACGCTTGATTCAAGGCTACAGTGGGGTCCTCACGTATCATCAATTGCAGGGCGGCTAAGCTCAGCCGCTTACGCTGTTTGGAAAATCCGTCAATTAACAGACGTGGATACCGCGAGACTAGTATATTTTAGTTTCTTTCATAGCATCATGTCTTACGGTATTCTGCTGTGGGGACGGGCTGCAGATATTGATTCTATCTTTATTCTGCAAAAGAGGGTTATCAGAGCCATCTACAACCTCCGCAAACGCGAATCTCTAAGGCAACTGTTTAAAAAAATTAACATCATGACGGTACCTTGTCAATATATATATGAAAACATTATGTAAGATTAGTGACAGGCATAATATCAACACTAGAAATAGGAACAAATTAGATCAACTACGTTTCAGGTTGTCTAAAGTACATACTTCTTTTATGGGGTACTGTGTAAAGTGTTATAATAAAATACCACTCGATATTCTTCAACTAAATGAGAAGAAATTTAAAACATGCATTAAACGCACACTGTGTAGACAAGCATATTATAAGTTCAATGATTATATCGTAGATAAAAATGCTTGGCTTAATGCTGGTCCTGCTCCACAGCCACTTGGACGCACTAGTTAAAATTTTATTGTTTGGAAGAGATACTTCTTTTTTATTTTCCCTTTTATGTTTTCTGACATTGCAAATTTAATGTTTGTTTTTTTTAAATAAAATATGTTTTAATATTGAATACTCCAATAGATATTTTAATAATAATAATGGCTTTATTTCGGACAAACATCCATATAGTGTTAGTAACATACAAAAAAATAACTTAGTGCCTAGTGTTAGTAAAGATCAGCCTCCGCACAAACTGCTGTACAATCGGAGAGCCGAAGCTCTCGGCTACAGTCTTCAGGATGCTGTTCCGACTGCCCCTCACTCTCCTCAGTAGCGACGCAGTTTTCTTGCGTATAATTGCATAGAAGCCGTCGGTGCGGGCTTGGGCAAACATTTCCGACGCGCTACAGTAACGAGGCAGCCTCAACAACATCCTGAACGCATTGTTATATTGGACGCGCAGGACATCCAGCGATCGTTTAGTATAATTGACCCATAGACTGCCCGTGTACAAACTTTGGCAATAGGCCTTGAAAAGTGTTACTTTGACTTGGTCTGTACACCGCGCAAATCTACGGGACAACATATTACTCCGGACCGCTAGAGCCCTGCGCTCCCTCTCAATGTCTACATCGTCCTTGAGGTCAGCGGCAAGACAATGCCCTAGGTATTTTAATGATTGTCTTTTCTTTTTGGTAGTAAAATTTTATTCATCGCTCAAATACATAGCAAAGTATAGTTTTGTATAATTTAGAAGCAGTTTTTCAATTTTGTAAATGTGAGTACCATGGATTCGTTTATTATATCATTATTATGTATGTTGACTTGAAAGCATGGCAGTTGAGACTATGTCATGCTCACTTAAATGTCTCACTGTTGGTGGCGCGTGTGTTGGATCATTCGGTTCCCTACAAAATGGTTGAGCTGGATGGTGCTGATCCACGCGTCATGTTCGTGAACGAGCGCCGTCAGTTGAGACGGGGTCATCTCTTAACTGCCACGGCTTATTTTTATTATTCTTATATTTTGATTTATTTTTTAATATACATATTTTTTTAATATTTTTTTTACATTGTTCTCACATATAGAAGCAACAAGAATTAATGTACCAACGATATTGTAATATCTTGATTTAAAAAGAGTGTCCTTGGAGTTTCTTGCCCGTTCTTCTCCATAGAGATCTACGTTTTGGAATGGGCAACTAGCTTCAACTTTCTGACTAACTGACCGACTCTTTGACAATTCAAAAGTGCCTGTAAATGGTTTAATTGAAATAAATGCTTTGAGTTTGAGTTTTGGAACAACTTTTTAAACACATTTAAAGTTTAAGTTTATGAATGAAATAAAATCATAGTAAGAAATTGTTCACTACACTAGTAGATAATTACAAAGCTGTTTTAAAATAAATATCAGTAATGTTTATGTCAATAAAATCGGTACATTAGTACTTATCACTTAATAAATAAATAATATGAATAAAACTAAAGAAGGACTTTGCCAAAGGCATATAGGAAACAAACGTTCGTATGACTCAATTGATAAATGTGATGAATTTCAAGCGAAATGGGTATATCAAGATCGTAGCCGATGGAAATCAGTCGTCATTGCCTACCCTCATAGGAGGCAGGCGTGAATATGTAACATTAAATGGTAAGATGTTATCTACAGCTCATACTGTAAAATTTTCCCAAAGAATAAAAGAAACACTCGGAAAGCGATTTCCTTTTTCAGTTTTCCTTACATTTATTTTAAACTAAGCGTGTATTTTGGATGGACAGATTTTTTTACTGACGTGGTTTCTTTTCTTAGGTCAATATGATCATTTAATGTTACCTGTTCATTTACACACAGTAGATATTTTTTGTCATTCTTAAATAAAGCAAAATACTAAATAATAATATAATTAATATTATAGTTTAATCCAGAGAAATAAAAAACAAATGTATTTTATTTCTGGCGACTCCCAATTTCCCTCGCCTGCTCTATTCTAAAACTTCAAAATACAGACACGCTCGCGGTGAGTTTGCGATGTATTCAAGCGGGGGCGCTCCCGCGTCTTCGGTTAAGCCACGCCCCTCGAGCTATCATTTATTTTTTACGTATCACCTTAAGTTAGAAAGAACTCAAGTAGGGAAATTACTTAAATGGGCATTAAAATAGTCTATAAATTCCTTATTTCTAGACTCTTGAATAACAATAAAGAAACCAGAACAGATTAAAAAAAAATAGCAATGTTTACGTAAGCCTAAGAGGGGGGGATAAGAGCTTTGCTTACTTTTGCAAAAATGCAGCAATTACGTGTGTACCTATATGCAATCATCCATTGTATTCAAATAATAGTTCCCAGGTTAATTATACTATTTATTAGAAGACAGTATTAATATTCGCACCCATATAATATACTCCTTTCATGGTACACTAAACTGGTAGCGCGTGGATAAGCTTCCATAGAAAAATGTTCGAATCCCTTAGAACGATTTTTATGGTTCCGTAAGTCCTAATTAACAAACGGAACCCTTTTAGGATCACTCGTGCGTCTCTCTGTACGTCTGTCACAGCCAATTTGCTCCGAAACTCCTGGACTGATTAAGTTGAAATTTGGTACACATAAGAATTTCTGTGACCCAAACGCGGACGTGTAACGTAAACAAATGAAGTTTAAATACGGGGGTCACTTTTGGGGGGCAAACTAGAAAAATATCATATATAGCATTTTGGTTAATTTTTTTTCGACAAGTACAATTAGTATCACCCATAAATATGTGTGAAACGAGCATTTTCAATTTTAAAATCGTGCGTATTTACGTTACGTTAACTCCGCGCGTTCGTGCTAAGCCTACTGTTTCCAATACGTGACTTACAAATGACCAAACTGAATCTGTAGTTAGAATCATAATTACCTGGTGTCCTTTCCCGTTCACTCTCACTGCTGGAGCGCGGTCTGCTTGCGGCGCGACTCACGCTGCGACGAAGAGGGCTCGCGCGGCGCGGACTTGCAATACTGAGTGACAGAATAGAATATACATAATAATTTATTATAATACTCCTTCTTTTAGTTTATAGAAGCTTTTGCCCGCGTGGAAAATATCCCATTTATCCATTGTTTTCATATAACAAAATGAACGAAACGAGGCAAAAGGAGTATGTAAGGATCGTAGCAGGTGGCGTTCTGTAGTTTCTGCCGACCCCCATGGGAAGAAGGCGTGAGTTTATGTATGTATGTGTGTGTTCATATAACTCTATTGGTTTATGCGGTGCGCGCCAGTAAATTCGGCATGATTTTTAACCGATTTCAAAAGGAACGAGTAGGTTCTCAATTCAACAGTTTTTTTATGTGTGTTACCTCAGAACTTTTTTCTAGGTGAACCGATTTTGATGTTCTTTTTTAATTATTGTTTGAAAGCTAGTGCTTCTCATGTGGTCCCATATAAATTTGATCAAGATCTGACTAGAAGTGTTTGAGTTATCCTTAATAATGCGTATTGTTTCCATTTAGTATACAAAGTTGATACGACGGAGGGGCTTTCCTTTAAACTGCCTATACTAGGTACCATTTTGAAGCTCTGTACCAAAAATCAATTAAATAGGAGCAGTAGTTTAATCGCAAATGATTTTTTTTGGTTTTTGCCCTGTTTGAACACTATGTATCTTTCCTAACAGCTGATTATGTCTATACGCTTAGGTCATGCACCTTAAAACGATAAATCTGAGTATAACCTGCGATGCGTTGTTGCCGCTGTGACACAAGTACAACCAAATATTTTCGCTAAAAAGATGGCAATGCAAACAAGGAAGCAATAAATACACACACATTTGCACTTTCATTACGAGAGTGACAATCATAGCAAACAATCCCGCGCGAAAAAGAAATAGAAATAGGTCAGTGAGTTGCTATTGCATCCTAGATCCTTGCGATCGGTAAGTGGGGGCTTCTAAAAAACTTGTTTTTTCAGTGCGCCGACGCTATCCTTTCGGAACGTACATATGTTACGTAACACGGAAGCTCCTGCACCGCTTTTGTTTTGTCGAAGTCGCGCGCTGACAATTGTGATTTTGTTTTGTTAATGTGATATGACACTAAATAACTTTAAGACAGTATTTCGTTTTTTATTGCGACAGGACACGTAACTTGGGATTAATATTATTTAGTGTGTTTTTTTTTTGTGATTGACTGCTTTCATTGATACGACACGTAATTAAACTTTGGTTGTGTGTGTGTGTGTGTGTGTGTAATTTTCCACCACGATCTCCAGACGTCACTCCCATGGATTTCTTTTTGTGGGGTACATTAAGGGTAAAGTGTATGCCTCAGAGGTAAATACAATTATGGAACTAAAAAATAGGATTATTTTAGCATTTCACAAATTAAAGTGCTTAGCGACGGACAAAGATTTAATTAGAAAAATAAATAACAATATTCTCCGTCGGTATAATTTGTGCATTAATGTGAATGGAGGACACATCGAGAATTAAAAAAAAAAGTGTTTTCGTTGTGCGCGTATTTCACCGCCGCCCGCGCCACCGCGGCCGCCCGCTTTGACACGAGATAACACACGCCGCGCTCCGACGCGCGCGCGACGTTGCCGCTTTGTTACCTAGGTATCTAAGGTCAGTTAAATTTCTTTACAAAGGGTGGTCGCGTTTTACGCTGATTTGTAAGCTATATAATTTGTTTGAAAAAAAAAAAACTCACTTTTGGTGCTTTTTATTTTTATACCATAAAAATAAAAAGCACCAAAAGTGAGTTTTTTTTTTGTTTTAGTGAGTTTAAAAAAGTTTTTATAGCCGACATCTTCAACAATCATCGTCACATTTCAGCCAAATTACACAAAACCATAATGAATTATACATACACCTAAACCTTCCTCATGAATCACTCTGTCCATTGGTGAAAACCGTATGAAAATCCTTTCGGTAGTTCGGTTTAATGATTCTTTATTTATTCTAAAAGAACATACATTGTTCACTTAGCGTCGAAATGCATAACTATATTGCGGTACGAGTAGGTAAGTGTGGTCCAGTATCTAATAGTTTTTTTTTTAAGTGCATGACTAGCTTATTTGTTTGGTGTTGTCAGTGACGTACTGCTTGAGTTTGGCGTTAAATATGTTAAAAGAGGATGTACTCCTGATATCTGCTGATAGATAGTTATAAAGTTGTACACCTTCGTATTTTATATTTTTCCTACCATATTGTTTTTGTTTTTAGTTTTTGAGTTTATCGCGTACAAACAGACGTGGCGGGGACTTTGTTTTATAATATGAAGTGATAGGACCCATGGACTTAAAGTTGTAAGGGCAGTTGTTATGTGAAGTTGCTAAAAAAATATGAAAATCAATATGAAATTGTGGGTTATCTTAAAATTAACATTTTGTCTAGTATAAGCGTTTTGGGCTATGGGTAAGTTGAAGAGGGAAACCCTTTTCGTACCTGTTCCTCCTAGGACTGGGCCCAGCTCGGTGCGGGCTATCAGTCGCGCGTGGACTGCCGTCAGTACCCACACATAGCGCCTGTAGGCCAGCTTCTCGCACGTCCCGTCGAGCTTGACGGAATAGTGGTATGCATTGTTCGCGCATTTTTACGCCGGCCCTGGAAATAGGGATTAATTTTAGAATAAACAAATGAGTTTATCAAGTGCTTAAAATTAGTAGTACGTTTTTTAAGGAAATAGTAGTTTTTCGAAAGTTTATAGCCACAGTAAGTGTACCACTATATTAGTAATACATTTGCGATTTAAGTGACTAAAGAATCGCAACTCCGATTTTTGAGCTATCATCATTATATACGTCCTTCTCATCAGCGTTATATACATCCATCTCATCATCATTATGTACAGCTATCATTGATATACATCCCTACTCAAAAAATTCGGTCTCTGAAAAGATATTCAAATCTCAAACACTCTTCAGGCCTTTAGACACTAGGAGTAAAATTTTGATCTTAATATTAAGTATTGAAAACTCCGGAATCCTCAATGGACTCAATTGTTAAATAAATTGCAAGCATGTAAAAATCTCCTAAAAGTTTTTGTTTTTTGAAAAATGTGTATCTAATTATATAGCATACAAATGAAACTAGGCGTAACATCCCCCCCGAAACTGAGGAGTGGTAATCGATCATTTCCGAAGTATTATGACTTACTTGTAAAACACAGTATCCTTATTATTATAAGTGAGACAGTTCTCTATCATGAGTTTGAAGTCCACCTCTATGTCGTCTATGGTTGCGTACGCGCCGCGGTCCAGCTTCTTGCCCATAGTGCTCAGGTCCATCGGGTGTTTCACTATGGTACTGTAGTCTGGTACCTGAGAGGATTAAATGTAGAGTAGGAAAATGATAAATACGAGATGTTTTATAAGGATGCTAGAGAAATATATGTAAATTTTCAGTGGTATACAAAACATTTAGATGTTGGCTAATTAATTAAATTGGCCAAACCTATTTTTTTTATTATGACCTCATACTCATTTAAAATAAGCGTCATTTAGACAGGGCGATACTTTAATCAGTAAACTTGATAACTATATAAAAACGGAACCTAAAAAGTAAGATATATGTTCCCATGATTCATCGTAGCGACTTGGTACAGTGTAGACGTGTTTTTGAATTTTGGAGAGTGTTAATTTTTGATTGGTTGATGGCTCTCAAGAGCGTTTCTCGCTTTCGCTTGAACTGTTTCTATGGACTGGTCCCGCCTAGTGGGAGGTCCTAGAAAGAAACAAATAGATATTTGTGTGCTTCATCCATCCGGATTTGAACCTGCGACGTTTGGATTCGCGGCCGGACGTCCCGCCTCTGCGCCACCAAGGTTAGTCATCAAGCGTCTAAAATTGCGACCGCGCTGCGTGCGCCGCGCCGCGCGCGCTGGCGACGTCACCGCTGAGTCATCGTGCGACAAGTTTGCGAGTACAGCAGAGCGCCTACTCTCCAGCTGCGAGCAATTTGTCACTTCGTAACACTTTTTGCTATACATAATGATTTGTTTTGCGTGCAAAAAGAAAGTCATTCTTGGAGAGCTGCTCAGATGTGTTGGTTGTAAAACGTGTTATCATTATGCATGTTTGAATGTCACTTCGGCGGTATTTACGGAGCAGTATGCGCATTTGAAAAGTACTTTTAAGTGCGAGGCCTGCTCGAACATTACGCAGCGGGTGCGAGTAACTGACGACGCCCCAGTACGCGGTGTCCGGGCAGCAGCGGATTGTCCGGACAAGGATGCAAATCATCCGTGTGAGGAAGTTGACTTGAGTACGTCAGCATCACTTAACCTGGATAGCTTGCCGAATATTATGGAAATGGTAAAAGGAGTCATAACTGAAAGGCTAAACTCTCTGGAAAAAAACCTTATGGAGGAAATTAAGATTACGGTAACCGCCTTGGCTGTCGAAAATAGCAAATTAAGGCAAGAGTTAAGTGTTGCTAATAGCAAATGTGTAAGCTACGAAAAAGAAATCAATACTTTGAAAGTTATGGAGAAAAAGACTAGACAAATTAATGAAGGAAAATTGGGCACTAAGGGTACTTCTCATAGGCAAAATACGGAAGCTACACCTGCATCAGTAGCAGAGGCGTCGTCGGAGGTAATCGCTTTAAGCGACAACAGCAACTCGAAACCGATGCCGCAGCCAAATGTTAGTTACGCAAGTGTCGCCAGTTATTCAGGGGTTTCGAGTGGAGGTTCTATGAACATGGAAAACAACTGGATAGAAGTGAAAGGAAGAAAGAAACTGAACCCGATAATACGAGGTGGAAACCGATCAATAGTAGCTCTAAAAGCAGTTGAACGGAAAAAATACCTTCATGTTTGGAGGTTAGAGAAAACGACGACTGAAGTCGATTTAAAGGAGTACATTCAAAAGATATTAGGAGAAGACTCAGAGTTAGTTCTTACTAAAATACAGCCAAAAACTGAAAGGGACTATGCCTCGTTCAAAATTGGAGTGACTGAAAGCAATTTTGAGAAACTTTGTGTTCCTGAAGTATGGCCTATGAATGTAGAAGTAAGTGAGTGGATTTTTTTTCGCCGTCCAGCCACGCCAGTCACTCTACAACCGCAAGCTTAATTTGAGTTTATCTATTCTATATCAAAATGTCAGAGGTCTAAGAACAAAGTCGTTGAAGTTCTTATCACTGTTAGAATCTTCTAGTTCGGACTTGTTTGCAATTACGGAAACCGGATGCAATGAGTCAATACAGAACGCTGAAATAACGTTACCTGGTTATTCGATATTGCGATGTGATCGAGCCGATGGGCGTAAGCAAGGAGGCGTACTGTTGGTGTCCACGCCGCGTTTTGAATTGCGGCAGGTAACAATTCCCGATGATATTAATATTGATGTTCATAAATTCGAGTTGATTTGTGCTACAGTTTATTCACAAAACCGTTTTTTAGTTACCTGCTGTGTATTATATATTCCACCACAGACTGATGTAAAAGAATATTCAGTAATGTTTAATATTTTAGAAAAAATATGTGTAAAATATAAAAATAAGGTAGTTATATTAGGAGATTTTAATCTATTTTCATGCCCAAATCATGTTTGTGACGATTTTGAGTATTTCGTGGCATTTTGTGAAGTCGTTCAGTGTAACAAAGTTCCTAATTGCAATGGCAGACAGTTGGACCTCGTGTTGAGCGGGCTCAGTGGCGTGGTGGTGTGCGCGGGGGATGAGGGTCTGCTGCCCGTGGACGTGTACCACCCGCCGCTCGCGGTCACGGTTCCTACGTCCTCTCCGCTGCCGCAACCCGCCATATTAGACGCACAGTTAGAACCTCATAATGAAATATTGACCAAGAAATGGAATTTCAGTAAAGCAAATTTCCATCAATTATACCATTTATTAGCTTTAATAGACTGGGATGAAATGTACAGTTTATGCGATCCGGATTTAGCTTTAAACTATTTTTATAGTAAGATTTATGAAGTTTTTGATATTTGTATACCTCTTAAAAATAAAATCACTAACAATAACAATAGATATACATACCCAGTGTGGTATACCTCTGACATCATCAAGGACATTCAATTGAAGTACAGGCTACATAAAATATACAAAGCAAGTAAATCCCCTACTGATTACGAGGCGTTTTCGCGGTGTCGGGCGAGAGTTAAGGCGGAGACTGCTCTTGCCCACGACCGATATCGTGATCGCGTGCAGAGCCATCTTGCTGCCGACCCGAAAGCTTTCTGGAGTTACGTTAGGTCGAAAAGAGGAAATTCAAGTCAGTATAATTTGAATAAGGACGGGCAAGTTCTATCAGACCAAGAATGTGCTCAGGAGTTTGGACGATTTTTTCACTCTGTGTATAACCCGGAACCGGCTACGTTAGATGCGGACACCTGTAGTGAAACAGCGGAGCCAAGTGGCGCGTGGGTTCACCTCGGTTGCTTTGAAGCTTCAGAAGTGCGTCGCGCGCTAGCCCGCCTACCGCCTAAACGATCAGTTGGACCTGATGGTATACCACCTTTTATCTTAAGGGATAGTCGCATGGTGTTGGATGAACCCTTACTACATTTGTTCAATGTCTGTATTGCTGTAGCGTCGTTTCCCGATCGTTGGAAGCTTAGCCGAGTGGTGCCGGTACCGAAAGGTAGTGGCGGCTCCGAGGCAAGCGACTATAGACCAGTGGCGGTCCTTTGTGCTACTGCTAAAGTGTTCGAAGCAGCAATTCACAATAGCTTATATAAGCAGGTGAACGCACATTTGTCCGATGCGCAGCATGGGTTCCGTCCTGGGCGGAGTACAACAGGCAATTTGCTAAATTTGATGACGCAACTGGTGCCTGCTGTTGACGCTGGACTACAGGTGGATGTAGCTTACCTAGATTTTCGGAAGGCATTTGACACAGTGGACAATGATGTGCTGCTGTCGAAGTTGGCCAACAAGGGATTTACTCCACACACTATTAAATTCTTTGCCGATTACTTGCGCAACCGACGTCAATATGTTGACTGTGGGGGGAGCTTTTCCGAAATTTACTTCACTAGATCGGGCGTAAGTCAGGGAACTAATTTAGGACCATTTCTCTTTATCCTCGTGGTGGACGACTTACCGGAAGTAGTTAAGGAGTCAACTTGCCTTCTTTTTGCTGATGATCTCAAACTGATTCATGTGGTGAAAGATATTGCCGATCATGACACACTGCAACGAGATTTAGATAGGGTCACTGATTGGAGTCAGGAAAATAAATTGTATTTCAATGTGTCAAAATGCTCAGTGCTGTCATACACCCGCGCGCACACCCCGCGTCGCCACCAGTACCTTATGGGAGGTGAACCGCTGCAGCGTGTCATGGAGGTCAAAGATCTAGGTGTTTGTTTCGCCGCAGATTTGCAGTTCAGAAAACATATTGTTGCGGTTTGCAAAAAGGCATACCGTAACCTTGGGTTTCTTTTACGGCAGGCCAACCAGTTTACTAATATGAGTGCTTTAAGGGCTTTGTAAGAAGCACTGGTGAAGAGCCACCTACAGTACAATGCAGCTATTTGGAGTCCTAGCGAAGCCAAATACAATACAATGTTAGAGCGGATACAAAACAAATATATCAGGTTTATGTACCATAAGATGTATGGAGTGTATCCGGGATACCCACTGCTGTATCCTACCTTGTTTGTATTAGGCATGGTAGGTTATACTAGATTAGAAGTAAAGAGGGAGCTTGCATTAGCCACATACTTATTTAAAGTAATAAGGGGAAAAATTTGCAATCCTGACATTTTACAGACAATTAAGCTGTGGGTACCTGACGAGTACGTAAACAGGCGCCGGCGGCCGCGGCTGCTGGGGGTACCGAAAGCGCGCACCAACCTTCTCCGCCGTGCCCCGTTTACACGTGCGCTGTGCACTCTCAACGCGGTAGCTATGAGCTTGGACCTGTTCTCTTGTGCACTGAACGATTTTACTCTGGCGACCACTAGAGTATTGTGTTATTCTGATCTGCATGTATAGTTAGATTTAAGTACCTAGTTTTAAGATTATATCTTAGTTTAATTGTGTTCTGTACCACTCTATCACTTTAGGTTAACCTGTAAAGATAGTTTGTGTTGTAAATAAATAAATAAATAAATAAATAAATGATGGGCGCCAACTACACCTGTCAAACAGTTATATACGGAACTTGAGTTGTTGACACGTATAGATAACGTACCTCTTGCAGGTCCACGGGCTCAGTGAATATATCGCTGGCGTCCTTCTGTCTCAGCATGCGCAGTAACTTGTGCAGCGCGGCACGTTCCGGCTGCAGCGAGTGCAGCACGCAGCGCTCCCACACGCGCGTGTACTCCGCCTTTAGACGCTCGCGTTTGCGTACTAGCTCGCAGAGTAATCTGAAACAAGATAATTATGTAAGTAATCTTGAAAACGACAATGAAAATTTTACTGCTTAATAGTAAATAAAAAGCTTTTGACTTACATTCCTGGGGAAAATTAAAAACAAGGGGCTTGCTCTCTACGCCCGTCAACGAAGACACGGGCCCGCCCGTAAGCAGGTTAGAAATTAGAAGTGAACCCTACTCCCGTTTCATGAACTTTTTCGGACGGGAAAAAGAGCCGGAGTAAGGACTAGGTACTGTCAAATCGATTTTGTCGTAAATTTGTAGTTCGGGCCCTGGACTAATTTTATGTCCGAAAGTGATACAGAATAGTAAACATCCGTAACTTTGGCCGCAACTACGGAATTCGTGCTAAAAGAGTAGGCCCCCTGCTTTGGCATAATATTTAAAAAAGTCAATTTTAAACTAACCAAATGTGAAATTATTCACTTAAACTAACCAGAGACGCTACTTGGCATCTTACAAAAAAATCCAAAGAAAAAGTTTACAAATTCGTATTTAGGGGCTGGGGCACATTTAGTACCGGTGAGTTGTATTACCTGGCTCTCTCCAAGTCCTGTCGTATCCTCTGCCAGTACTTGAGCTGGTTGCACAGTTCTCTTACATTTACTGTACCATCCTGTATACCGCGGCTTCCTGTACGCAAAAACAAAACAATTTGAATATAAATTATTTTTATTATAAGATTAAAGACTACGTCAAGACAAGGAAGTTTGGCAATAATTCCTTCTGCACAATCATTTGGATTCCCTGGTACCTCATTAACGGAATCACTATGTAAATGTCTATTAACTGCTCCCAAATTACGAAGTTTATTTAAAACAATGTTTTTTTTTTTTACATTCTGCTTTGAGCTATTTAATCTTCTCATTATTTGAAATTATGTACACGCGGCTACACATCCACCTAGACTGTTTGGACGTTGCACTATTAGAAGTTGAACGCTGCGAATCGTGCGAGAGGGTGCGATATGTTTTTGTTATTTCGAGCCACTCACTCACGCACGTCACCTGCGGGAGTGCGTAGCACGCGCTACTGCCGCAACCATGCGGCGCTCTTTTCTTACTATACTATACTATACTTACTTAGAAATACGTATAATTTTTATCGTGAGGTCGTTGCGTTCAGTTATAATAATATTGGTTGTTGTTTTTCGATTTATGCTGCGCCTGTATTTGTGCACCAATACATCCATTAGGTATTATTATCAATTATTACATACTAGCAACCCTATCTAACGTATTTATTTTTTATTAATTGTGTATTGTTGTTTTTATTGTTATTTTTGTTAGTTTTAAATGCTCCTTTTTTATTTAATTTATACACTTTGTATTTCCTGTGCGTGTTCCAAATAAAATATTTTTCTTTCTTTCTTTCTTTATTTAATTGGATAAGAAATAATACTGTCTTGTTTAAAATAGCTTCGTAAATAACTCTTTTCTTTTTGTAATATGTAAAAGATAAAAATGGTTACTGTGGGTTATCCTTAGGAGATAGACATATATACCCTTGCGGACTTTTTTGTAGATCTAAGATATACAATTTCGTAGTATATTATTTTGATCTATCTTGTAAGGTTTAGCCCGCGTTTGCAATGTAAGCAGACAATAATATGTTTTTTACAACATCACATCACAAATCTTTGAAATTCTCGGGTTTTCTCTACTATAATATGCACATATTATACATATAACCCTTTCTCTTGAATCACTCTGTCTATTGAAGAAAACCGCATTAAAATCCGCGTAGCTTAAAAGATCTAAGCGTAAAGACGGCGGGAAGCCAGAAAAAAAAAAGCGAGTTTTTTTATACTATGTAGAGATTTCTAGCTTTTCCCCACGGTTACCACGCGTGTAATTCGGAAATCTACTTAATTTCGGATTGTCATACAAACTTTTAACCCCTATTTTACCACCTTAGGGGTTGATTTGACAAAAACACTGAAACATATACCTATTTTTTTTATTTCCAACCATAAAACTAAATATGAACTTTAATACACCTAACTTCAAAACGACAGATTTTCGTACAAACTTTCAATCACTTTTTACCGCCATTTTTTTTTTTTAAACTTTACCCTACTCTGGGAAGTTCTCCTGTATCGTGGGTGCGTTTACAAACATTCAAACTCACATAAACAAACAGCCAGACCCGGAACAACTACTTGTAGATCATACAAATATTTGTTCCGTGCGGGAGTCGAACCCGCGACACGCAACGCAGCAGTCAATCGCTTTACCACTGCGCCAACCGTGCCGCCATTGATTTTATAAAATCACTGAAACACGTATTTCTTCATTTTTAACCAAAATAATCATAATATTTACCATACATTTTAAACTGTGTTTCCCTTCTTTACGACACAACGAAGCAATTAATACATCAACGTGATTGTGCATAGACGGTTGATTTTGGGAACTGACTGACATAGAACAGAACACAGAACACGAGCGAAACTATTGTAGCGAAATTTTTTGGCAAAAAAGGTGCATCTGTGTGCGTAGGCGCAACGCTGCAAATGCTGCGATTGGCCGATGCCACGATACTCAGTCCCTTTCCTACAATTCTCTGTATTGCTGATAGCGTAGTTATGGGTATACATATAGGGTGTGTAACTTGATGTGTAGCCGTGTGTACCTACCTCCAATTCTTATTTCAACTCTTTACTAATGTCTTTTGTAGACAGGATTTTGATATTGATATATTTATTTGTTTGTAAACATGTGTAACATAATTAATTTTAATAAAAAAATAAAAAAAATCAGAGTTGTTACAGTTGTAATTGCAATCATGTCATTTGGTTTAGGATAGGCTTTTATTTATCTTTTATATATATTCTTCTATATTTTGAGAATGTGAGACCGTTGTAGACCTAACTTGTAGATTGTAGATTTTAGACCTTTTCTATTTTGTTGATTACCTGTTACTTGTTGCCAGGCCTACACTGTCCTCCCATACCTATTAACACTGTAATTTGAAAACATTGTAAAAGCCACTTATTTTTAAAAGAGTACCCGTGGAGTTTCTTTCTAGCTCTTCTCCATAAGAAACAACCAATTGGAACCGTGTAACTAGCTTCTGACGTTTCATAAGTACCCATGTAGGTTTGTGTGAAATAAAATATTTTGATCATGTTTGGGAGTCGAAGTGCCAATATTATACAGCATATTGTAGTTGCCTGACAGGCAAGGTCGAATCATATGAAACTCTGAATGCAATAGGTGGAAATCCGGATGATGTAATAGAAATTCGAAGCCTATTAAAAATAAGCTGCGCTTAATAATTTAGAAATCAATGAGTGCACCGAAGACGGAAGATGATCTTTGTATGTGGTCCTCTCATGAAAATTTGCTCTGTTTAAGTTCAAAAACAAATGGCAAAGCACGAAATGAACGCCAGTAAATTCAATAATAAACATAATAATTATGTGTGTCTCCAAAACACATAATTTTAAAATAGTTTTTTTTTTTAATTAAAATTCTATTTACTAACCATGATGACTCGTAAGACTCTGCAGCCTCCTCAACAGCGGCACTCCATTCCTGCTATGTCTCTTCAGCGTCCAGTAAGCCAACAGCCTCTTCATAAGCTGCGCCCGCGCAGCCGGCGCCCCGGGGGCCAGCGCGGCCACCTCGGCCACGCGGTCCGCCGGCAGCGTGGGCACCAGCACCACGGGCGCCCACGTGCGCTTGAGCGCCAGGACGCGGCGAGCCTGGGGAATGTGGATGGTTTACAGATGGAGAAAGATTTCATGCATTTTAAAAATTGACGTGCAATGTGAAATAAAAAAAGTATAGCTTTAGTTTTCTAAGAAAACAATGAACACATTAGCGGTCGTACAAGGCTGACCATTTATGGGGTATTTTTTTAAAGCCAAAAACATTGGTGAAAATGGAGTATTTTTATGACAGCCGTTATTTTTCGGCCGCTATGTGACGGCTCGGTGTTTTTAGGGTATCCCAACTTTACGACCGATTACTGAAATATCAGGTCAATTTTAGGACGCCCGCGCCGCTAAGTCTCATTCTCACTTTAGGTTAACGCTCATTTGGGCGAGCCGCACCACCTTGTAAAAGGCACATATTACAGGCAGGCCGTACTGGGCTTTTTTGTATTGTTGCAATACCATGAGCTACGGTCCCGATGTGGCTGTAATAGGGCTTAGCTTTATGATGCATTAAAGCAGAATAGAATATCGGTCAGTTTAGTAACACTGAGAGTATTTGGGGGTTAATATTTTTGGTTCTCTGGAAAATTAGAAGAAAATAAAGAAAAGTGCATGTACTTTTAACGACGTAGATTTTTTTCCATCACATACTTGTTTTATCTTCTCTCTGCCTTTCAACCGAATCGCTGTCAGATCGGTTGATTTTGTATCTCCTTCTGATTCTTGTGCTCGACGCTCCTAGGGACACAACAGAAATATGTAAATATTTTAGAACATTTGTCCAGAATAAAAAGTAATAATGTCATCTAGAAACCCATAAAATATTCCTTTACAAAAACACCGTTGCTGAGTAAAACAGGACAAACAAAATTAATTTCGCATTAACAATATAAAAGTTTTTTTTTTTGCTACTGGCTGTTGCACGCGGCTTCGCCCGCGTGGATGTCGGACATTATCCCATGGGAACATGCTACCAGGACAAAAGGCCTAACCTAGCCTATGTTACTCCTTATAACATTAGCTATTTGGCAGTGAAAGTCCGGTCAAAATCGGTCCAGCAGTTTCGGAGATTGGCCGGAACAAACAGACGGACAGAAAGACAGACAAAAAATAAAAAAAATGGTATTTTGTTCTAAGTACCGTATATACTTTCATACGCATTTAGTAAAAAGCTGTTATTTAGACATTACAAACAGAGACTTCAATTTTATTTATTTGTATGAATGTATTAAAAGACTAGAAAACGTAACCTTATAATAATAGGGTTTAATCACCGTGTGTTTTACTTAATTTTTTACCAATGTCAGTCGGTTGCCAGTAATTCTAATGAAGCATTACCTGTAATATGTGCGCAGGAGTATGTGCGTCGCAGTACGCCATCTTGGCGACCTGTACTGGCTGGCTGGGGTCGCGACCCGCACCCGCTGCCTCCATCTTCATGTACAAACTGAAACCGACACAAGGCTTAGTACGCACAGCTTAAGGCGAAACCTTCAGAGTAGCCCGCGAAATTCAAATTTTGTTACGTTTCTTGCAATTTGCAGGTCACTGTCAGGTTGTATTTTAATTAAAATAAGATTCGCGACCGTAACAAATATGGCTTTACAGAATTATAATCATTAGAATCAGTAATACAACTCTATAAGTTCATATTAACCTAATAAATAACTATTTCATGAAATCATGACCTACACATAATATAACATCACGCCTGTATTCCCCGAAGGGTTCGGTAGAGGTGTACCTATAGCACACCCACATTTCGCCAGTTATGTTCATCATCAATCAATCAATCAATCAATCATGACCTTTGACGGCAATTCTAACTTAAGGAGTTGTATTACTGATTCTAATGATTATAATTCTGTAAAGCCTTATTTGATACGGTCGCGAATCATATTTAGATCATCATACAACCTGGTACTGACTTGCAAATTGCAAAAAACGTAAGAAAATTGGAATTTCGCGGGCTACTTTGGCGCTTGCCCCTTAAGAGTCAACTAGCTTTGTTGCTGATTAATAAGGCTTGGAAGATCAACAGATAATGAGACCAAAGGTTGTCTCTAAAAGATCGCTTTTAGCGATAAGACCGCCCATTGTGTCACCCTATGTAAAATTTCTACATTTATATCTGTAATTTTTATGGTGTACATAATAAAGAGTATTCTATTCTATTCTAATGAGACAATCATCCAGCTTATTTTCTCAAATATGTACAGCTTAAAAGAGCTCTTCCGAAGGCGACCGCAACCGCAAGCCACAAGCGGCATCGTCACCCAATCGCAGTGACAGACTGCATCGATACGACTGATTTCTATGTAACTCTATGCAAACACTGCCGTAGATGGCGACGTTGCCGCCTGACGCTGCGGTACCCGCTCGACCGCAGTCCGCAGACCAGTCGTGCCGTCACTGTCTGTCACGAACAGAGAGACAAGACGTATTTTTTTATACTATCGCGAAACTGGAAAAGAGAAATGCCGCTGCCGTCAATTTTGTGACGCCGCGATCGAAATTACGGCAACGGCATGTCGAGTCCCTCGATCTGTCAATGCGATTGGGCGACGTACCGCTTGCGGTCACTTTCGGTACAGCACAAACTCTCTTTTCGAAGACAATCAAAGACTCACCCAGCCTGCTGTGCGCAGGTTACATGGAAGGCAGAGTAACAGCTAGTCTTGTGGCACTGTATGCAAGCGCCGACGCTACGTTGTTTGCACACCATGCATTGAAGCTTCCATCGAGCCGGGGGAATCATCTCGATGGAGTCTGTGAAGTGATGAAAAACGGGTTTAATAAATTGGGTTTAACCAAAGTTGTAGAACAGCCAAAAGAAAGACTTGATGGAGGCACTACACTTAGTGTATTTGTACAAATGAACTTTATAGCAATAAAAATAGGGTATACTTCGCATTGCTCAGATAACGCGATTTATTGCGCAACTACACAAAAAAATATTCAGATACAACTAAAGTTGGTTGGAAAAAATTACAGAATAGGTAAAAAAAAACCGTTAATGTTTAAATAATTTATAAAAGTCGTTTTTGGATGACAATAAAGTTTTAATTATTATATTATTTTTATGTTAACATATCTCGGAACCTTGTGGTCCCGGACCTTTGGAAGGCGTACGAGGGGCCAAAGCCAACTCGCAGAGGCTCCTTAGAATTTTTTTAATGGAATGAGGCATCATCCGACGATTATCCCTGTATGCACTGTGCAAGTGCACCCAAGGACAACCCCCGGTTGGTGACGGACTATTGCAGGATATAGAAACAAAGTTATTGGACTACTGATTTGGGTAGCTTAAGTGGACTGGTTATCTAGGACTATGGAAAGACTATGGCCCCTGCCTGACCAATGTTTTATATAAAATACACAGATAAATTGGGAGGGGTTGATTTGCACACTCTATAATGGGCCCCCGAAAACGGTCGCTAGCGCATAGTGTCGTAGCGACAAGGGGACAACATGTCCTGAGGTGCTTATGAGGAGTGGAGAGGTATCTCTCGGCTATCAGGACAATCCCGGAAGTACGGTCAAGATCCCTTCCAGCATCTTACTGGAATACTTCCTTCCTGCGAGCACGTTTGCTCTTGCGAATCTCCACTCAAGCCGGCCAATAAAGGCAAGCCAGAGGTGAGGAACAAGACTTCTCCCGGGAGATAGGATCCATAGGGTCGCTACTGCCCAACAGCTCGCCACATGCTGCCCTGCGGGTTTCTGTATCTCTCTTGGTCTGGCTCTTCACCCTAGACTTGTTTCGGCAAAGTAAACTCTACCGGTTCAGACCCAGAGTTCAGGAGCGTACAAGCCTCACCACGACGTCATTGTAGAGATACGGCGGTATTATTATTATATTTTTAAGATTGAAAATATAGAAAAATAACAATAATTCGGGGATCATACGAAATATAAATTCTCACCTATCGGCTCTAAAAAGACTGTGTTAGCGAATCGCACTTCAGGTATCCATAACGCGCACACCACATGCGCCCAAGTGCCTTGGTCTGTCTGCTTGAACGCACCTAAAGACAAACAATATTGAGTCATATAGAGGAAGTAAATAAGGGTCACTTTATTTTTTACTTAGGCAACAACGAGAAAATGTCGATCAGAACCACTTTTTAGACAGCAATAGAATATGAACTTTATTCGTAATTTATAAGGTGCATATTTCCTTTAATTATCGAATACTTACCTCCAGTGTTAGGACAGAGGACGCAGTTGACAAGACGCGATGGTGATTGCAGACATCGTCTGCATAGCCACTGCCCTTCAGGTATGTAGGGAACCTAGAATAGGTTTATATTATTACTAGGTTTTGACCGCGGTTTCGTCCGCGTGGTGGTCGAAAAAAATTCTGTAAATCCTTCTCCATTAAAAATACATATATACTTACCTATGTGCCAACTTTCATGGTGTTTGGTCTAACGATGTTGGAGTTCACTTTAGACTCACAAAATGTTGACTTATATTTAAAAAAAATACTCTTAACACACTACTTAATAAAGTTTCTAATACTATAATTGAATTATGATTTGAAAGACACGTAGCACCATCTAGCGTCCTAAAGCAGTTGTGACTGTCAAAAGTTATTGTTTTTCCCCTCGAGAACAGTACTTTTTTTTTGGGGTGAAAGGTAGGTCATGTCCTTTTCTGTACCCCAACAATGTTTATGAAAAATTTCATGATGATCAGTTCATTGGTTAGGCATGAAAAGGTAACAAACTTACTTTTGCATTGATAATTTTAGTTAGGATTAGGATAGTGAAAGATACAGGTTTTACAGGGAGGATTTACAGCTGAGAATGACAGAGGCAAGGATAACAGGCCCTAGCCCTAGAATGGGTTTGTTTTTTTTTGTCCAATGCCAAGAATCATTCTATTATTTGCAATAACCATTTCGTGATAAGTGATAACCAGTGATCGGAGTAGGTAGATTGAACTGGGGTCATTGATCCGAAACGTATATATTACTATGGACATTCCTCCGGAATTGGTGGATTATTAAAAAAAAAACGGAACTTATGTAGGAATTGTATTCTGCCAGAGTGGAAGGAGTCATTTGATGATTTGCCATCCTCAAAAAAAAGGTAGGAATTGTAATAAAATGAGCAATTTTATTCTTTATTATTCTTCCTATTTTTTTGTCACGATTTGACAAAACCCAACGACCAATCAGAACAAAGGATCATGGGTGGTACAATAACCGGTTATCAGAACAATGCGTACGCCCGCCGGAAATACTAAATCCGGAAATACCGGAATTACTTTCCGGAAAAATGGCTTATCCATGTTATTCTTTCTGTGTGCATTTATGATACAAGTACTAAAAATCAATCTACCTACTCCGATCACTGGTGATAACGCATTTGTATGTAGGTATAACCTATACCCACAATAAAACGATTTGTGAATATATAAGCTGTCGACAAAAAAGCAGTTTCAAATACTGTATTCTTTTAGCTTTTGGACTATTGTATCATGAATCACCCAAAACCTTTTGTATTTTTATTTTTTATACACAATTTTTATTTCTCTAAATTTTGCTATGTCTTTGCCATTATATTTAGTTTGTGGTCTTCCTGTGCGAGTCCCAATGAATACATTTCCTTTCCTCTTTCAAGACAGAGACTTTTTGATGGAAGGAAGGAAACAAGAAAAAGACACGAGTACTGATGTATGTTTTTGAATAAAGTAACTCAAAAGAAGACTATGACATACCCCATAGCAGTCCTGATGCACAGCCAAGTTGCACATGTCACAGAATAGAATCACATTGGTGTTTTGACACTCGCCATCCATACAGATGCAGCATACAGCATCCTCGTCAACTGTGGCTGCTGTCTGCTGGCCATTCTGAGATGCCTACGAAAGAAATATGGTTAAGTTGATGTTGTAGACCAGTTATAAAAAAAAAATGCGAGGCAGTCTTTGGGGACTGCCGATAGAAGTGAAAACTAAGTAAATTGTGAATTGTATCGTCGAAGCGTGCGGTGACGATGACGCGAGTTTCACGCTTTTGTACACCCAAAAAGTGCTCAACCAGCTAAAGAAGTTTTCACTTCAAAAAAAAACATTTCAAGTCTACCATAGCTTTCATTACTATATAATTTCCATTAAAGCTAGAATAATATCTAATAATAATTAAATATTATTCTAGCTTTAAGGGAAATTGGTGCTGTTCACCATGACTAAGAAGTTTTAATTATCCATGTTGATTGGTAGGTGTCCACCACAAAATAGACTTACTGGTCAGCATGGTGTAGCCTCAAAAAAGATGTGATCTTGTCTGTATAAAAATCTCACACAATTATATTATGAGTACTCAACTACTTACTTGAAAATAAGACTCCTTCTCCAATCTATCCATGAGCAGTTCTAACGTATCAACAGTGACCGCAGGCAAGTTCTGCTTGGCCCTCGTCTTGTTAATGATGGCCAGCCACGCTGTATCCTCTTCATCCACGTCATATTCGACTTCGCCGTCCAATTCTTCGGCAGATTTCTCTATGAAGCGAATGTAGGCGTTTGGTCGAGCTGGGGCGTCACATACGCGCTCATTGTAGTCATCAACAAGCTGGAAGTGGAATGATACTAAATCTCATCAAAGGAGTGTAGTAAGGATTGTAAATAGGTGGCTTTGTGTAGTTCTTGACTACCTCAACCATGGGAAAAGGCGTGAGTTTACATATGTATGTCATCACATTCATCAATCTATGAATCAATGAAGATTGTGATAGTACATGTATGTGTAGCTTTAACCAGTAGTGCTAGTTCACACAAATCCTGAATATGTTTATATAATTGTAGATCAGAATCATTTATTTGCCACATTCACAGGTTTAAATATTTAGGTCTTGGATAATAATAATAATAAACTTGATTCGGTTCACAAAATAAAAACAGTACAATATTGAAAAAATAAAAACTAGTAACAGATTACATAGGAGCCATAGTTGCAAATGTTTTACAAATACCCTGGACCTCGCACTAGGATTCCCTGGGTCATGGGGTTAGTATAATTAGTGCAATGTTTTCTCATAAAGACATGCAAATATAATTGTAGGTACAAATGTTTAGTAGGCAGAGGTCAACTACCAAAAAAAGTAGTAGACTGAGTGTTGCTGATTCTGCTATCTGCATTAATAAGTTCCTATAGTATTTCAATTAGATTCCCATATATGAGCCAGTAATTTTCAAAAGAAATACTAAGAAAAACTTTCAAATGTAGTTTTCAGGGTTGGTTAAGATGAATTCAGATATATATAATATGGCTAGTATATGAAATAAAAACTTTGTCTTGGCCAAATATCTCAGATTAATAATCCAATTACTAATTATGCCAATATTTTATACATCTGATAAATATCTACAGTTTGTGGCTATGGTAATAATGCAACGGTAAGCCTTAGTGTAATTCAGTGGTCTCTATCTAGAAATAATATGTTTACTATTCTTTTAAATTGTAATTTACATAACCTCCTTTTGTAGGTTTGTGTGTCACATTTAAGTTTGTGAATTGCACTGTTAATGACTTGAGATGTTAATAAATAAATAACTGAAATAAGCCTTTCAAGTGAAGTTTCATTGTAGAGGGCTTACAGGCTAATAAAAATATAAGTACCATTATTATTCATCTGCAAATTTAAAATGAGTCAACCTTGCTCTGCATAACAGACATAAAAACTATAAGTCTCTATTTACCAATAAAAATACTGTTTAACTGAGTTATTTAATCATCATTTTTTTATGATAGGTAAACATGACTTTGGAATAAAAAAAATAAAAATATTATTACAAAAATCAATGAACCATACCTTGAAGCTTGCTTCAGGTAATTTGACATGAGGTTCAGCTGGAGGTTCCACAATGGGCAAAGGTTTCTCCAGATCAGCGTTTGTCTTCTCCCATTCTTCCAGAGACATAATTGGTAAAGGCTGATCAATTGGAATTCTGCTGATTTTGCCATCTATCTCAAACTGGACTACTTTTTGAGCTTCAGCGAATGTTAGAGCCTCTTTCGGTGGACTTTGAAGAGCGATGTCACCCGTTGGCACGGCCGCCCTGCCTCTACCCTTCTTCCGATGACTAGCTACCGCTGGCGTCGCCGGGGTTGGGTTATCGTGATCATAATGAACCAAATGATACTGTAGCCCACATAAACTCTTGTACACCTTGTCACACTTTTCTAAAGGGCACTGATACGGCGGAGGCCGGTTTTGCCGCAGTTTTTTGCAAAATTCAAAGACATCAAAGTCCAAGCCCATTTTGCAAGTTTTTGGGACACTTCTCCTTATAACGGTATGAGCATTGTTTACAGCTCTCTAGACAACATTCACTGATTAAAGTTAACACAAAGAGAGGAGCAAAATAAATATGATTTTGTTATAAACACGAAAGTGAAAGGCGCAAAATTATTTTTTAATTTTTTTGTTTGACTTCGTGGTTTACTTGTCAAACCCAAATAGTGAGATCCAACAATCAAAATAAATTTCTTAAAATTTTATTTTAGTCGATTATATAATTTTTCGTACCAACTTAAGGTAACGGCTACCTTATTTTAGTATTCTATTAGATAAAAGCAAGGCAAGCCGAAGAAGAAGTGATGTAGTGCTGCTGTTATTTTGCGATTTGCGGGGCCAATGCCGATCATCTATCGTCTTTACTATAAATGAAGGCAAGAATGGAAATCAACTAAAAGGGGTATACTGCGTATAAAATTACATGAAAAATAGAATTTTCAAGAACATTCTTCTCTATGTTTTAAAAAGTCAGCTGTCATTATTGTGTCGATAGTTTGTTGTTGTGAGAGTGATAATAAAAAAAACGTAAAATAACTCTTCCTGGAAGTGCAAGTAATCGGAGATATTTTTGTTGAGATTGTGCAGTTTTAACTCCAGTCAAAATGGATATATACGGGTATCCCGGTTTTCCGTATAATCAGTCAGATGAACTGGCGAAACAAATGTTTGCTCATCAAGCACTGGCGTCGTCGATGCCTTTCAATCGTGAGATGTCGGAGCCGCATGCAATGCCTGCGCCAACGGGAGCTCCGTGGAACGTGCAAGGGCTACCATGGGGTATGTCTTCACCGCCCCAACTAGTGCAGTTCACGGGTCAGCATACAGCATTGGAGCAGAAGATTAGCCCTGTAATCCACTGCAAGAGAAAGAGTCTGGATGTAGAACCGGCCGTGTAAGTACTCAATTGATTATGTTTTTGTAAATTGCGTGGTATTTTAACAAAATATGTAAAAAACACTGTACTGCAAAAGAGCATTTTTTTTCAATGGTATGGTCTTTTCTGCTTAACAAAAACCTGTTTTTTTTATGCTCGGTCAGAAGACACGAAACGGGGCACTATGTAAAAAAAGGACTTAGAAAAATTTAAATTTGCTTTCAAGCAATAATAATAAGGCGTAGTCAACGGAGACCCGCTTTGCGGGGCTCCTACTTCTGAATGGAGACAAAAAGTAAACACATAGGAGATGGCGGGGTCTACTCGGGGAGCCCCAAGTCCTGAGGTCACTTCGCTCGCTCCTGCTTCCTAAGTTCTAAAAGGATCCCTTCCACAAAACACCATGCCAAAAACCACCAAGACGCTTTTAGCCGTATATTTAGGTGTTCTATATGATAGAATCGAGAAACTATTGATATGCGAAAAAAACATTTTATTGTTTAAAAATTTTGTCTTTGTTCCTCCGTTCCTGTTACATACAGTTCAACCCAATGCTCTTCACCTCAGATTCTTTCTAAAATCACTGAAGCTTCATACAGTATATCATTGTAAACAAAAATACACCTACCACTATTTTGTTTTGTAGTTCTGTTTACATCATACAAGACTAACAAGGAAACAATGCCCTTTTCAAGAACAATTTTTTGTAACATAACATGATTTTTTGCCGAGAATCACTATTTATTGGTTATTTTTCTCACAGACCAGCAAAGCAACTAATAACTGAAGAGAAAATGGCCGCTCACTTGAATAGCATGCACATATCATCAGAATACACTCCGCACTCACTAGCGGCTGATGAAGTCATGGACGTAGGCATGGAACCGGTCAACGAGAAGCTAAAGGGTCACACAATAGTTCTGTCCGAGGAGTTGAAGAAATTACAGGAGGAACCGCTGTTACCTGCTGCGCTTATTGATAGGTGAGACATATATCAGTCCCACAATTAATACGATCCTGTTAATGCAAACCTGTATGGCAAAGAATTTCTTCTCTAGCAAACAGCCATTGATCAATATGCATTGTTTAGGACTGCCTTTTCTCATTATAAGATGGCTTTATCATCACCCACCCCACTTATGTAGTAGGCATTCATAATGAAATTTACATAGACCAAATAAAATATCAAGAAAGCGCTGTCAACAGTGACGCGAGGCTGGTTTCGTAAACATGTGTGCACTTTGTGAAGTGTAGTTTGCTTGTAAATTTGGTTGTTAATGTGTGCGTGTGAGCGTGTATGTACAGAGCAAAGTTTAGTTTTACATGCTTCACTGTATTGTTTGCAGCGCTATATCTTGATTTTTTATTTGATCTGAGGAAATTTATTAGAACCTTTTTGCAAAATCTTGATGAAAACATACAATTCCAAAAGACAAAATCAACTGAACAATGAAATCCTTAGCTTTGATTGCTATTCACCTTGACATAAAGAATAGTTCAATTTGACCCTATCTCTATTGTATTGAAATTTTCATGGTCACTAAGTCTTAGTCTAGTATTGTCAGGACCTAGCTCCATAAAGATCTCACTTAGGTAGAAATCTCTCAACTTAATGTCTATGACATCTTTGCTGAGATTTTTCTCTTCTATACTACTCTACACAAAGAAAGATATGAGTCTATCATTATACAATTAAACTATGTGGATAATTAATCTATTGTTTCACTGGGTTGCATTTCAGTTTCGTATTATGACACATATTTTTATAATTAGGTTTAATTTTCTTTGTTTCTCAGACAAAAACTAGTAGGTACCATAATGTATTTATTTTTACAAATGAATTGTAATGTTTCCTGCACACATTACTGCAAAAAGTGAAACATTATGTTTTATTCTGCAATTTTATAAGAGGCTTTTATCCAAAGTGGCATGTCAGCCTCATGCTATTTTGAGATGCATAACCTCTTGAATTTTTGAATCAAATATAAAGGCTGAGTGTTAGCAATTCGGTACTATAGCGAAAACCGCAAACTATCCAATTGACACAAGAACTAAGATGCATATTTCTGAAAGTAATATGATTGAACTTTGGTCATGTGTAGTGATTCGTGATGCCGTCAGCTGTATCTGCACATCGGGGTCGGGTCACACGCACGTTGGGTTACCATTTCGAAATTTGTAAATTCTTGACAAAAAGCTAAACATTTGCAAAAAAGTCTGTACATGGACTTTTTTAAATTATTTTTTCATAAATATTACTCTATTTTTATATTAAAAAAAAACCTTCATTCCATCCAGTCCGGACAAGTCAAAAAGCTGGAGAAAGTCCGGACGATTGATAACTCTAGTCGTGCGTCGAAATGATAAATCAGCCCAATCATAATAAAACTCAGTTTCCTATGAAATTTCACCAAAAGTCGAACCAAGTTTAAACTGATTTACACAGTCACTTTCAGTTTCAAACAATGACGTTGTTTCACAATATTTACATAACACTCGCATTTTTTTGTAGACTGGAAAAGCCACACATGTCTCTCGTAGTTTGGAAACCCAGAGAGAGTATCCTAGCAAATCTAAAAGAGGATGAAAAGAAGGATGCAGAAAAGCAGCCGAAAAGAAATGGACTCCTTGTTCCCGCCCACCAGTCAATAGAAGATGTTGAGATGTGATACTGATATAAAATATATTATGTTAAGACTCTGACACTGTGTACCTTTCTGAAGATTGTATGTAAGTCGATATCAATATAATGTGTTAATTATCTATGTTTTGCATTGTAGGTGTAGTTTGCTTGGTATTTTTTTGCTCTACTTTTGTCCAGATTATGAAAGTTTCTTTTTTTGTGTAGTAATATTTTGAATGATACTTACACATATATTTACAGGAACTTATTGGATATTATCTTCGTAATAGTTGCGGACTATAAATGTTTAAAAAAATATAGGTAGATGACTGTTTTGTTGTTCATGCAATAGTATTGTCGCACCTAATAGTCTTGTTATGTATTACAAATGTAACCAAGTTTTTCTATTTACTTAAGTAATATTGTGCACAAGTAAAATGCCCCATTTTTTATAAGTGTAGAACATTGATTGTAAACTTTAAGTATAGTTACACATACAGTGTATGTTTCTTTACTTGACCTGCTTTGTAAACGGGTTTTGAGCATATTACACAAGTAAATATGGTATGAACGTCTAACGGTGTGAGAAAAAAAACACATGGAATTAATAACACTTAAGGGGTACGCGCTCAGGTAGCCCGCGGTATTAAAAAATACTTACGTTTTTTTTTGCAATTTGCAGGTCAGTGTGAGGTTGTATGTTGACTAGAATATGATTCGCGACCGTAACAAATATGGCTTTACAGAATTATAATCATCAGAATCAGCAATACAACTCCTTAAGATAGAATTGGCCTTAAATATAATAATTTCATGAAAAATTCATTCAATAGGGTAATATGAACTTAGAGAGATATATTGATGATTTTTATGGTTATAATTCTATAAATACGTATTTGATACGGCCACGAATCATATTTAGATCAACGTACAACCCGATACTGACCTGCAAATTGCTAAAAACGTAAGAAAATTTGAATTTCGCGGGCTTCCTTGGCGCATACCCCTTAAAAACTGTTTCAAATTTACCATTAATTTTCTCAAAACCAAAGTTTTAGAACTCCGTATTAAATTAAACATAACTTATAACCAGTGATCGGAGTAGGTAGATTGAACTGGGGTCATTGATCCGAAACGTATATATTACTATGGACATTCCTCCGGAATTGGTGGATTATTAAAAAAAAAACGGAACTTATGTAGGAATTGTATTCTGCCAGAGTGGAAGGAGTCATTTGATGATTTGCCATCCTCAAAAAAAAGGTAGGAATTGTAATAAAATGAGCAATTTTATTCTTTATTATTCTTACTATTTTTTTTTTTGTCACGATTTGACAAAACCCAACGACCAATCAGAACAAAGGATCATGGGTGGTACAATAACCGGTTATCAGAACAATGCGTACGCCCGCCGGAAATACTAAATCCGGAAATACCGGAATTACTTTCCGGAAAAATGGCTTATCCATGTTATTCTTTCTGTGTGCATTTATGATACAAGTACTAAAAATCAATCTACCTACTCCGATCACTGCTTATAACATCACGTTTGTAATTCTCATAGGGCTAGGCAGAGTTGTACCAAATTAGACAAATAAATAAAAATACATGTGCATTGCCGATTGTCGACAATTTACTTTACTAGAATTTGTGTAGCTAAATAAACTAACTTCTAAATTGTGTAAGTTAATCTTGAATATTCTTGAATAATTCAATTGAAACAAATTAAGCATGTATGTTAGGCTTTTTGTGAAAATATCTACGAAAAATCAAATGAGCTGTGTACCTTCAGCAAAAGGCAGGATTGAGCCCTAAACATTGTCATATCACATCGACCATTTCCCTAAAAAAGTTCAACGCCTGTCCGTCGTCGTCTGTCAAAAGCCTTATGTTTGTTAGGCTACCTACCAGTTAGGGTGAATCCTCAGCTATAGCCCGCCAAATTAAAATTTTCTTTGGTTTTGTGCAAATTGCAGGTCTGTTTTACGTCGTATGTTGATCAAAATGCGATTTGTGACTGTACGAATGATATATTTACTGAATACTAATCACCAATTTCATATCAATCTTCAAACTTTGGAAATTTGTTCCACCTAAGAATGTTCATAATTCTGAAAAATTCTTAGGTGGATCAAATTTCCAAAGTTTAACGATTGATATGAAATTGGTGATTAGTATTCAGTAAATATATCATTCGTACAGTCACAGATCGCATTTTGATCAACATACGACGTAAAACAGACCTGCAATTTGCACAAAACCAAAGAAAATTTTAATTTGGCGGGCTATAGCTGAGGATTCGCCTTAAGAATATTATCAAGTATAAATAATTCAGATCAAAAAGATTACTTTTATTTTGCTATATATAAAACACTGTAATATCAATCGTACATAAATTTGAATGTATTCTTAGGTTTAGTGTTTGTAAATTGATATTATGATTGTCAAACATCAATGCTACTACAAAACAGAGGCGTATTGTGGAGTCCACAGAAGTGCGAATCCAACAGTAATGCGTAGCCACAGAAATGCGGGCCCAACAGAAGTGCGGGCCTCACAGATGCAGGGGCCCTAGGTAGCGTACAGAGCAGCATTGATGTATGACAAGAACTTTCTAAGGCCTGGTTTGTAAGTTGTGCTAGAAGTGTGTGTAAGGATGGAAGATTTTGTACTTGTTTGTCTTTAGAAATAAATGTAAGGTAATTATGTTTATTTTGTTTTTTTTTTATTGTTTCTATCCGCCAAACCCTTTGTTCATCGAATGAGCTGCTTAAGAATCCACAATTCACAATTGGCTTTAGAAATCGCTCAAATTTGACTTAGGTCAACCTTAGTCAACTACTAAAACCACGACTTAATGCCTGAGGCATTTTCAACCAGTTAACTGGTACCTATACCCTCAGTCCAAATATTAAATCAAGACATAGCGCTGCGAACAATACAGTGAAGCATGCAAAACTACACCTTGCTCTGTGCAAACACGCTTACACGCACACATTTACAAGCAAACTGCACCTCACTAAGTGCACACATGTTTACGAAACTGGCTTCACGTCACTGTTGACAGCGCTGCCTTGATTTTTTATTTGGTCTGAACCCATAAGTTTTTTTTTATTTGTCCGTAAAGTTTTATTAAATAATCCACATTTGGCTGTAAGTAGAAATCGCTCGAAATTTATCCGGAAGATCGACTCTTGAACGAGAACTGAGTTCGTCACCAGAGCCCACATGATAAAAACGCTGAAGTGGCCATATAAGCTATAAAGCCGACGATGGGTGTTGGGCCAGATATATTCTTCAGTTAGGTAGGGATCACCGCGAGTCTCGAAACGTAGTGCAGTGTAGGACACCTTTGGGATACATTTAGCTTAGAGACATGGGAGAGGTTAACAAACTGTGTCTGGTAGTTTCCTGAAAAGAAGGCCAGTCCGCATGCCACCCTGCATTTTGTTACACGATATTTTTGATATTTATTGTCTGTACCCACTTCAAAAGAGATTCACCCCTGTATTTTTTCGCCATTCCTTCTCAGTGGTAGTCAGGAAATATCGAAAACATCTAGCTTTTTTTTAAAGTTTGTCTTAATAAAAGTGATTCCTATTTTCAGAATATACAATTTCATTTCATATCGACGACGGCGGAGTGCTAATACCTGATATCTAGTATCTAATATTTTTCGTTTTTTAATTTTTTTTATAGTTTTAATTCACATGTTCTAGTAAAACCTTATAAGTCCATTTTTAATTGCAAGTATTGCAACAGCATTTATTAGATGTAGAAACACCTTCTAACTAAACCAGCGTGTCTATGGCATTAACCTCCTAACTTTGAAAGGATACGAGTCGACATCGACAGAAGAAGTTTATTCTTAGCACATAACATCAAGCTTCTAATCCCTGAAGAGTTATGCAGAGGTGTAGGTCCTATAGTAGGTATAGTGTACACCCACATTTCGCCAGTTATATTTAAGTCCCATGTGATTGAGGGCGACCTTATTGCCAACAAGCGGGCACAAACCCAATAAAATGTGCCTGACCTGGGCATCGAACCCAGGACCTCAAGCTCAGTAGTAGCACTAACGACCACTAGACGAACGAGGCACAGTTTATTATTAGAACTTATTGGCACTTCAATTAGTCCATTTACAGTTACACATAATTAGGAACGACTGATACCGAAGTCACTTTTGGATAAACAAGTTGCTTTTACTTTTGTATCAACTTACAGATAACAACTTAGAACTACATAAAATAATAGCTGTAGGTATTAGTAGGTTTTAATGAGTCATACTCAATAATAAAAATAATTGGACTTCCCTTTATAGATCAATTTATCGAATGTATTACAAAAGTACTGGCCGCTGCGCGCTCGGCCATTAATTAAGAACGCAAGAAAATATGTTCTCCATTTTGAATTTCGAAAACAAATAGCACATTTTTTGATTTCCCGCCTATCCTATGGTTACTTTCTCCTACGTTTTTTCACTCAAAAGTGTAAAGCTAATTATTTCAACATCATGGGTAAAACTAATAAGGAAAGATGTGATCCATCCACCCGGAAAACGATTAGGTATGACCATTTATGAACGTGTTTAGTTATATAAAAAGCTTGCTGATCATAAGGAGTGCTCCAAAACTAAGGTTTATAACGCTGTAAATCACGTCAAGACATCCAACACTACCAGTAATGTTCTTAGAAAACCGAAATATAGAAAAACAACACCGCGTGAAGATGCTTTGATTGTTCGTTCAGCGAAGACTGATCCATATAAGGGTTTTGAATTTATAAGAAGGGAAGATTTTAGCAATGGAGGAGTGTCAGCGCGTACAGTACGAAGACGCTTAACGGATGCAAAGTTATTTGGAAGAATCGCCCTGAGAATACCACTTCCCAAGAAGGTGCACCGGAAACTAAGATTAGGTTGTGCTAGAAAGTATGGCGACTGGACAGCAAGTCAATTGAGAAATATATTATTTTCTGTCGAAAAGAAGAGATAAATAGACTAGGTTCTGACAGTAAACAGCATGTGCGTCGGCCAGCTAAGTAGGCATTGAATCCTAAGTCCACGAAAAAAGTAGTAAATCATGGGGGTAGAAACATAAAAGTTTGGGGATGTTTCTGAGGGCATGGTGTAGGGCCAGTTAAAAAGATTGAAGGCATTTTAGACCAATTTCAATACAAATATGAGGAAACTATACTTCCTTATGCTGAGGACACATTGCCTGTAGTTTGGACGTCGGCACGGTTGGCGCAGTGGTTAAGCGATTGACTGCTGCGCTACTTGTCGCGGGTTCGATTCCCGCACGGAACAAATATTTGTAAGACCTACAAATAGTTGCTCCGGGTCTGGCTGTTTGTGTATGTGAGTTTAAATGTTGGTAAACGCACCCACAATACAGGAGTAATTCCTAGTGTGGGGCAAAGTTTAAAAAAGAAAAAAAAAAAACAATTTGATAATGACCCCAAACACACTGCTCATTCCATGAAAAAGTTTCTTAGTGATCAACAAGTCACTGTGTGAGATTGGCCTGCGAACAGCTAAGATCTTAATCCGATCGAAAATCTATGGGGAGACAGAAGAAAAAGAATAGGATGGTTGCTAAAAGGGTGAGTAATTTGAATGAACCGTATGATGCCTTTGTCGAATCTTGGGACTTGGAGCACTATTTCTGTTGAAACCTGTAAAACTTTTTATAAATTCCATGCCCCGTCGCTGCGGAGCAGTTATTATAAGCAGGGGTCCTATAAAATATTATTGCTTAGTTTTGTAAGCAGTGGTATAAGTATTATTAATTTCATTAAATAAATTCTGATATAGTTTTTAATAAATGAAGTGATTCTACCAATTCTTAATTATTTGTCCACAGCTAGAAAGTTTCGAATAGGTAGGTAGTTCAAATGGACTATAGTTTAATTATTCATAGAAGTCCAACTATTTTGCGTATCTTGTATGTAGTATTAAAGCGTATTAAAATTGATGTTAAAAACCATGTTGTTAAAAGTTATTATCAGTAAATTGATACAAACATAACAGCAAGTTGTTTATTGAAAAGTGACTTCGGTATCAGTCTATCCTAATTATATGTCCACAACTGTTGTGGATATTAACTTAGGAATAATAATATTATTAATATAATTTTATCCTAACTACTATCGCTTTTGTCCAGCACAGCCCCTGCAGTTTCGACATTAGACAGCGACAAAAATCGGTCGCTAAGTCGTATCGTTGTCAAATTCCTCTAATAGATTTTCAACTTTATTTCGAAAGCTTTGAAGGTTAAAAATTATTTATATATATTTTCTATATTTAAGGTTGAAAATCTATTAAAGAAATTTGACATCGATTAGAGTTAACGACCGATTTTTGTCATTATATTTGTCGAGACTGCAAGGCCTGGAGTGTTAAGGCTCCCGCGACAGCCCGACACAAAGGCGCCGCTGTTGTCGCGTCGCGCACGAGCCTTTAGACGGCTGCAAAGGTGATGTCACCGACCCTTGCCAATCCATACAATTGCCGTCTACGCTGGTGCAAAAAAACAATGATATCAACATATTTAATTCATTTATTACTTATCTCTTAAAATACTCATATTAACAAATTCACATCATTTTAAATAGGTACTGGTCCAAAAGCTCGAACTATATATTCACTATGTTGGTCCACTTTTGATGATTCTAAACATATTTAATTTACTTTATTATTTTTCATTTAGATTTTTCCCTTGAAGTCTTTCTAATTGTACATTACTTATAAATCTGGAAGACTCTTTGGTGGAAATATAAAAAATAACTATCTTTTTTTAAATATTTCAACACTTTATTACTGAAATTCCTAGTTAAATAAGATCTTTATTGACAAATAATCTGAATATCAGTTACACAGTCAACATCATAAAATATATAAAATAAAACAAAAGCACATCAATTTTGAACCTTATAACGTTGACATAAGGTAGAAATTTAAATATCATTGTACTTTAGAAAATTTTAATACTCCCGATAGTTTCATAAATAACTAGGTTATCTTTTAGTCTACTTATTAGTCATCTCTTTATAAATATTTACACATTTCTTATAATAATTAAATTGGCTTTGAGACTTGTAATGTGCTTTAACTGCGTACGCTTGTTTGCTTTAGAGATTTCACAAGTTTTTGATACCTAATTATATAGAGATGACACGTCTATGAACGTGTATCATGCACGTAGGTCATTTGTTTATGTACAATTCTTCATCAGTAATTAGCACAAGACTCGTAATTTGTGTGGGTAGTCTTGAACTTACGTCACACAACTCTTGCAAGTGCTAATAATGATTATGTGGATTCAACAAACACAAGAAATTCTTCTGTGGGCACATCTCTTTAGGGTCTACCTAGTTCCCTACTTCCCTTTAATTGGGTAAATTAGGTACCGGACCTTACTTTTTACATATTTTTTTATAAGGATTTCAGATTTACTTGTTAAATAAACAGTAAGTAAGTCATTATAAGTATTAAGGTATAGTTTCGTCATCTTAGTAGGTACTTTCAAATCTTAAAATATCGGAATCTAATTCGTTTACCAAATCGTTGCGTTTGTAACATACTTAATAATATTCGATATCTCGGGACACTACACGCTTAAGGCGGTACCCCGACCAAAACCTTGCCATAGTGCGTTATTCAGAAGCTATTAACTCATACACTATGGGTAATAAACTACATCTAAAAGCACATTATTAATGTTCGATATACTATCATCACATTGGACGTTCTTATTTGTTTTTATGTGTTATAAATACATTTAAAATCTCCTTGTAAAAAAGTCACTAAAATTATTGATTGCATGCATCTTTTGCTAAAGGTGACGTTCTATTAGTTTGAGGATTACACTAATGGATAGATAATTTAAAAATCTTAATAATTGACGTTTTATTTTATTTCAAAACATCGCTTGTCTTTTTTTATTCAAATAATTTCATTATTTTTGTGAATTTTATGATAAATGAGCGTGCGTAAGGAGCGAGACAGAGCGAGACTCAGCGACGGGACAAAGAAGGACCGAACGCTCAAGGTCGTTTGGTCGGGGAAGCGCCTTAAAGGATTATAATATCAAACATTCACAAGGACATTTATCACAGGGAATAATTATTATAAGAAAACTGTACCTGAGCAATGACACTTAAAAATATACTGGCTTTTTTAGCTTGCATTATCGTCGGGAATATCAGCTGGGCTATCGCAAATGTGACTACTTATTATCTATATTCGTCACTCAAAAAACGTTTCTCGCCACAATCCAACAGCAAGGCGGTAATATTGCTGCTCTAATACGCTAATAGGGCAAAAGATCACCATACAAAAAGGGTCCCAAACTTTCGATCAGAAATTCAAAATGTCTTTTATTTTCCGCTGTCAAAGGACTTATTTCAAGGTTGCCTCATGCTCAGAACATATTAACTTTGACGGTAGCAGTATCCAGTTCCCTCTTCATGGTTTCCAGCTGCTCGATGTCCTGGTTCGAAGTCTCGCACTTTTGCACCACCAAAGAATGATAGAAGTGAATCGCGAACGCTACGAAGACGATTAATACTGTAAAAGAAAAATAATAGTTAGATAGCAAGTCAAGGATGTGGCCAAGGAGAAGCCACGGTAGTAAAAAAAAAACAAAGTCGAATAGGAAATTCGTCGTTGGTGGGAGAAAAAACGAAAAGAAAAAGAAAACAAGGGTTTTGAAAAAATCGTGGTATATTCAGCATCAGCATATTATCATGGAAGAGCAATTTAAATCTTAAAAGGAATCTTTGAACATGTTAGATAAACTTTTTATCGATACGCATGCAGTCATGTTGTTGTTAGTCCAGTTATACCTTTAATATAAAACTAAATACATATTATGTACATTCTATAACGTTTTACATGCAGTTAGATGTCCAAAAATGGAACAATGACACAGAAACTTTTCAGTAAAGTTTTAGTTTCTCTGCTAGCAGCTAGTTTAGTAATACAAAATGGATAATGACGTTATATTATAACATACCTGATACAGAGACCAACAGAAATAGACAAGGAGACAGAGGGAGCACTCACAGAATGACAAGTGGTATCACTGTACCTGGTATAACGATGACTGTGGCGGCGGTGGCGGCCGCGAACGAGTAGTCCCAGAACTTCACCCAGCACAGGATAGCTATCTCCACCAGGAATAGGAAGAGACCTGGAAAATGAAGACAAAAATATGAAATAGGTACTGGTATCAATTTCGCTATACATAGTCTTTGTTCTCCTCTTACAGAATGGTGGAGTCGTGGAACGAAAGCCAACGAGAGTAACTAACCAATGACAGCAAGTTTATACTGAGCTAGTTTAAATTCGGAAATCTCGTGGTAGGTAAAAAGAACCCTTCGATTTAGGTAGGTGCCTGCTAAGTTAGGTACACAGTTTTGAATCAAGATATGATAGAAACAATATCGGGTTATACATTAAGGTCCCGTTGGTCTTGCGCCTGATGTCTCCCAGGTCGTGTTAGATTGCCGTCCCAACGGTCTATGAGAGTAAAGAAACAGAGAGTGCAACTGTGTTTGCGCACACACTTGTGCACAATAATATCTCCTGCGTACTTGGCTAATCGCAAATTCGGCCAGGACTTCGGAAGAATAATATTAATAAGGTCTCGATGCAGAACTGTGACCGATGGGATTGCTACATACCTACCTAGAGTATTTGAAGATCTTCCAACACTTACCTAATACAGTACTAAATGCCCAAGCCAGCTCAATGAAACCCCTCATCCTTTCATGAGGCGAGTCTCTCAACGCACTGGCGGGCGCCCTGGGCATCTCCATCTTACTAACAGCATCAATATTCGGCAGCAAGTACGTAGATATCATCAGTGCGAAGATATGTACTGCCACGAGAACCGTCGTGCAGACCGCGAACATTACGAACAGCCATTCGGGGACGTTCGTCGGCTCGTTGATTTGGAGTTCCACCATAGCTACCATCGCGAAACCTGGAATTTGGAAAGGGTTTTGATATTTTTTGTTTCTTTTGAAAGTTTTCGTACATTTAAGATTGATAACCCCTCTATCGAAGACTCGATTGAAACAATTTAACCATCGGGATCGGTATGATGGCTGACATGATCGGTATATAATATCAGGTTTCTTCGATAGCCTATCCTAAGTTTGTGCTTGGTAGGTGGTAGGTGTTAGATACGGTAGGTAGATAAAGTGAAACAACGGCGGCTACGAACGCACTGACGCTTTATTATAAACACGCGAGCGCAAGCCCGCGGAGGTGGTGGCAGGCGCGGGGCGCGAGACGCTGCGCGGCGCCGCCTGCGCAGGCAGTCCGTGTGGCCACGCATCGCTACACATACATACAATTACAACAGTAGGTATGTGGGAACTTTGAAATTCCTATGTCTTCTGATATATCTACTCACGTAAGATACATTATACCGACGCATAATGTGACATTATCCTCTGCTGACCTCGATAACGTGCACTGCATAAGAAATAGTTGGACAAGTCCCTTTTCAAAGTCCCTAATCGGGAAATACAAGTTGCACAAGGAAAAACATCAAATGTCATCAGATATCCTTTCTAATTTTAATTGTGTGGCATCTAACATACCTTCTGACATAAAACAGCTATTTAATTACCGGATAAGTTCATGTTTTTCTGTGCATAGGTACAGTCGCCAGCAGGTCAAGCTACACGAAACTGTATTTCTCCAAAAGATTTTAAACCTTAAAATGTTGCAGGTTAAGTTCAAAATCGTATAAGAAAATCTGACAGTTTGTGGTAACTTGTAGTGCAGGCGACTCTACATCTATAGATATTATAAATTGTTTTACCGCGTTGTGCTTCTAAATTACGCAACTGAGTTTGGTGCGGTTTTCACTAATATTTCGAGAATTTATTCCGGAACATTCATATATTTATTACATTAATATTTGACTAACATTTAATAAAGAAATCTCAACGTTTTGTCAAGTCGTAATAACCGTGCGAAGCAGGGATAGTATTGCATACAATGAAGGCTCCCGCAGATAGGCGCGACTTGACGGTTCGACGCGATTCTGGTAGAACCATTTCCTTGATGTTTTCATAGAAATTGCTCTACTAGTGTCGCGCCTGTCTGTGGGAGCCTTTAGCGTCTATTTACCTGACAGCAGTTCCGAGGTGGTGGCAGTGGCTTTCAATTTGGCACGGGACATGTGGAGTCTCCGCCACGACAGCCCTTCAGGACCCTGAGGCAGCTCCTCGTTCCAGCCAGGTGACACCGGCATCGTCAGTGCTACCTCGCTTACACTCTGGAAATAGAGAGTTTGAAATTAGAATGATAATGTTAAATGGTTCCTTTGGTGGTAGGGGAAGAGGAAAGTGGATGATTACGAAGTTATATTCGTAGGGCACCATCATCCTCCCGTCCTTTTTACAAGCTTTTATTTAACTTGCAATGAATGTGTGTATGTTTGTACTGGTGGAATCTTGCAACTGAATTCTAAATCAGTAACCTTCAACCGATTGAGGTGAAATTTGGTATACACGCTTATTTTGGATGACAATGCATTTTTATGATGCATGACCTGTGATTCTACACCCAGAATTGGCTCCAGACGAAGGATCTCCTTAACGGTCAACGGTGCAGACACGACATTTAATATACGCGTTTAATTATGGTAGTTCCTTCTGAAGTTCACCATGACCTGGCTGCTGCACCCAGGATTGGCTCCAGTCGAGGGAACTCCTCTACGGTCAATAGCAGAGACACAAAATTTTATATACGCATACAAGTTATGATAGCTCGTTCTAAAGTTTACCATAATCTGGCTGCTGCACCCAGGACTGGCTCCATACGAGAGAACTCCTCAGTAGTCAACAGCACAGGCACGAAATGTTGTATAAGTATTCATAAAATTATGATGATAGCCCGTTCTAAAGTGTGGCATGACTTGGATAGTGCAATTCGGATGGCTTCACACCATGACTTGTGTAAAGGCGCGTTTGGGTTCTTTGGATTTATCTTTACAAGTATCTTTCAAGAGAAGGTGATAAAACGGATATTCAAAGAAATTGTAATGCTAAAAAATACAAAATAAAATGTACGTAAAAAATCTTTTTAAAAACAAGCTTTTATTGAACTAAAAAGAACTAAATAAAACTTACGTTAACATAAAACTTTAATATTTTCTTAAAAGCTTGAGGCGTGAACGTCCTTCTTACACTTTAAGATAAGCCGCAAGCTTTTAAGAAAATATTAAAGTTTTATGTTAACGTAAGTTTTATTTAGTTAATTTTAGCATTTTATAAAAGCTCGTTTTTAAAAAGATTTTTACTAACATTTTTATTCTGGTTAAATTCAGTAGTTATTTTACGAAAATGAAGGCGTTTATTTTATTCAAATCACTCGCACGAAGCAAATGTGTTGTTTTTCTAGTGTTTGCACATCTGGCGTGAGCTTGCGATAATTTCAAATCTGTAATGTAAACTGTATCAAAAATGAACACACGTCTTTTTCCTGATAAAGAAACTTGTGAAAAACAATATATAATTAATAATTATCATCATCATTAATACGAAGAGAACGACGTATTGAAAGTTCGGACACTAGCCATTGAGGGGTTGGGACTGAATTAGACTGAAGCATTCAGTGATTCGTGTTTTCCTTTTTTTTTTTTTTTTATGGCCTGCCCTTGAACTCGATCTTGCCTGATGGAAAGCGATGGAACGAGCGTGCCCATAACATGCATGAATGTAGGGGGACTTCTGAACTTACTTTAATAGACTGGTTACATTGACAGTGGCCCTGCAAGTACCCAGGGCTCAGCAGAACTGTAGCAGCTGATTTGTTGGACGCCATCCCGTTAGGAGTATCACTGCCGTTGGGGCTGGTACCGCCTTTAGTGCAAACGTATTCTAAGCTGTGGGGCGGGGTCACAGATATCGTGGGGCTGTCTGTCACGCTGACCTTGAATCTGGGAACAAATTGAGGATTAAATTAGCTGTGTTTCCACCACAGTTAGGTTACGTCAGGGCAATTAATTGCTAATCAAATTGAGTACGAACTTAAATTGTCAGTCTATTCAAATCACAAATATCAATCTTTGACAGTTTTATGAAATGGTGACAGTACGGCAAATTGATAGAGGGTGTTAATTTGCTTAGAAATTAATTTCAATTTCCCTGACTGTAGTTCTAATTGTGTCACAAAGTAGTGAGTTGTTAGAAAGTGTGTCAAGACAAGACTTGTGTGGTTAAAGTGGCGTGCAGACAAACAGACATGCGGAGATGTGGCAGTGCACCCGTTTTAGACCTACACCGTTTTAGAGATTTTTGATCCTTTTAAGAAGATTTTTGATCCTTTTTATCCTTTGAAGATTGATTGGTATCAAAAAAAGTTTTTGTCAATATAGCTCATTTTCTTGCTGACAATTTTTTTTTCTGTAAGACCGTTTTCCTGGTACACACGGCTACATATCAAGCTATACATTTCCAGTATAAGCTGACCTCTCATTGTACGGAAATCCTAAACAATGCGAGATCAGCTTATACTGGAAATGTATAGCTTGATATGTAGCCGTGTGTACCAACCCTTACTGCCCCGACAACCACCCTGTATTCCTAATTATTGGTTTTGCCTATCGTACCTAAGCACACACATAAAAGTGCACAGTGCACAGTGCACATAAAAGGGCTTCGTCCATACTTGCCCGGTCAGTATATAATATGGATAGCTACAAGGCGCGGGCGAGTTGGGACTAGGGATCAGTATAGACCAGGGGTCGGCAACCTGCGGCTCCCGAGCCACATGCATGTGATGTGAAGCTGCGGCTCTTTAGTTCCATACGCAAATATTATTTATTTTATTAAAAAAAAAAACATTTAAAAATCGTTCTGAATCGATTAACGACTATTAGACACCATTTCTATCTCTCAGCCACTTGTACCATATATGTATTATCTAATTTGTTGTGAAAAAACACTAATATGAATAAATTGATTTTTTCCTTATGAATAGATAGTTATGATAGATTAGTTTCTATTTTAATCAAAATACTTTATTTATGCAAGTACTATAATTATTATTGGCTAGAATTTTTTTGTACCTCTTTAATAACTGAAAATTTGTAAATTGTCAATTTTGACCTTTCCGACTCAAAAGGTTACCGACACCTGGTATAGACGAAGCCTATACAAGCTATCTTCTTCACATCATTCGTGGCCGAACTGTTTTCGTTCAATGTCACAGTTATGCCGTTACCTGCACAAAGAATAACCGGATTTTACAATCTGCGACTCTGTGTCAAGGGCCCAGCTGCGGGTTTAGCACTTCATGCCCTAAGCCAGTTTCAGAAGAAGAATTTGAAATAAATTTAAATTAACGAGTCTTACTCATACCTAAACCGTAATGCCAAATAACTTGTTTATATTTAAGTGGTAACAGTTTGGCCAAATAAGCAAACAAACCTTTCCAGAAAATGGATATGAATATGTGGAGAATTACTTAATAATTATATATATCACAGCCCCGGCTTCGTCCGCGTGGTCGTCGAAATTATCCTACAGGAACGTGCTACCGGGTTAAAACATATGTTACTCCTTATAACATCAGCTATCTGCCAGTGAAAGTCCCGTCAAAATCGGTCCAGCCGTTTCGGAGATTAGCCGGAACAAACAGATAGACAAAAATTGGAAAACAAAATATTTTGGTATATGTACCGTGTATACTACCGTGTATGCATTTAGTAAAAAGCGGTTATTTTAATATTACAAACAGAGACTCCAATTTTATTTATCTGTATAGATGTATAGATTGATAATTATAGTATACACGGCTATGTATTAAGAAAAAATCTACATCTTTCTAATAAAATAAGTGATAGACATAATTTTAATACTAGAAATAAAGATAAAATATATCAACCATTTTTTTGATTATCTAAAGTAGTTACATACTTCTATCATTGGGGTACCTACTGTGTTAAATGTTACAACAAAATACCTTGAAAACTCATTTATTAAAAGTACACTTTGTAACAAGCATAAATTACAAATTAGAGGATTATGTCCTAGATAGGACAATCTAGAGTCTAGACAAAATCAAACTGGTTGCTAATTTAATTCTATAATTTATAATTTTTATGACATTGATTTTTACATTGGTGCCGATTCTCTTGTACACCGAACTAAACTAACTAAACTATCACTAAAATTCCTTACTTTTGGGTATGAGAATCTTAAAGCTATTCCGCAAAAAAAAACTCAAAAAAAAATCAATTTTGACGTAACTAAAATTACGCAATTATATTAATTTGACAATCGCGACTCCACGTGGTACTTGTTTGACCTACCCCGTGATTTTTTATTTAGAGCCGGGAGTACGTATGTGGGGCAGCCTCGACGTGTTCTATAAGGAAGTTTTCACTTTTTTATGGAAAGTATTAAAAAAATATTACCTGTATGTAGAATTTTAGGGGTCGAAATTTTCATTATTTTTGTGATAGGACACACCATTTTCGAAATATAAGCAAAATAAAATTTAAAAAAGATACGGTACTTTTTTTGCACCTGAAGTCGAGGTGTTGTGGTGAATTTTAGTTCATGACAACGAATTTTATTCCACACCTTTTTAATCGCGATTAAAAATAGACAGAACAGTAAGACAACCAAAATTTTTTGTGAAAACGTCTATTCAGAATAGCAAAATTGGCATTCTCACTAAACTAATTATTCTGTGCCATCTTAGTGCTGTCAAACTAAAATATAGTTAAGTTGTGTCACTTTAGTCTATTTCAGAATGAGAAATCGTCGTTTGACAGGAATAAACTAAATCTTAGTGAGTTTTAGTCTAGTTTAGAGAATTTTGTGACAAGAGAATCGGCACCATTATGTAACTACTTTATCTCACACACTAATTTATTACTTGTTAAAATTTTGGAAAAATCATCTACTTTTCAATATTTGTAAATATGTGAGCACCATGTATCTATCACATAATTAATTTACCTGGCATTGCGTTATATTTAATTCTTTTTATCTATTGTGGTATAGTAATTTTATTCTAGGTGCACATTAATGTATACCTAATATTGTAAAACATTTTTAAAAGAGTAACGGTGGAGTTTCTTGCCCATTATTCTCCATACGAAACTACCCTTTGGAAGGGGCAACTAGAATCAATTCTATTGTCTTGTAAATTTTGACGTTCGAAAGTGCCTTATATGTGCCTATTTGAAATAAATGATTTGATTTTGAAAATTATCAAGCTATACATTTCCAGTATAGCTGTCCTCTCATTATACGGAAATCCAATACAATGCGAGATCTGCAGGCGTAGCACAAGCACCGTCTTGTCGACGGAAGAATAGACAAAAATTACGTTTCGTGAAGACAGTACGACGGCAGCAAAGTAGAAAGAGTCAACTGCTCTTTTTACGAAATTCAGTAATTTATTAACGTTTATCTTTAATTTTGCTTATTTTTATTTACTTTTTGTAAATAAAAATAAGCCTTCAATATTTTGCTTATATCTCGAAAATGGTGTGTCCTATCACAAAAATAATGAAAATTTCGACCCCCTTTACGGAACCCTTAAATCCCTGAAACTCAACATGTATGTAATCATTTTACACATTTTCCATACAAAAAGTGAAAATTTCCTTTTTTCCTTCCCATTTTTATACTTTGTGGCCGTCGAGTAAAAAGTTATCTACCGTCTTTAGCATGGCGATTAAAAAATCAATTTGTCTTCACTACCTTAGACAACTGTCTTCTGAAATAGTCTACATTAAAAAAAACAACCGACTTCCAAAAAAAACACTAAAAGACGTGAAAAATAACTTTAATTTCGGAAGCCGGTGCCTTTGGTTTTTGTATTTTCGTGTTTGGCCACCGACTTCCGAAATTAAAGTTATTTTTCAGGTCTTTTAGTGTTTTTTTTGGAAGTCGGTTGTTTTTTTGTAAAAAAGTTTTTATTTTTCACTTTTTAGTTGCGGTACCTACCCCACACAAATTCGTATACCACTACTTGGTGTGTAAATAACAGTGACAGGAAATTATTAACACATCATCCATATAAACTAAGTGGAAAAAATCTGCAGTATTAAGGATAACTCAAAAACTACTGGTCAGACCTTGATCAAATTCAAATGGGACCACATGTGAAGCACCACCTATCAAATAAAAAAAGAATCATCCAAATCGGTTCACCCAGAAAAAGTTATGAGCTAACACACATAAAAAAAAATAAAAAAATACAGACGAATTGAGAACCTCCTCCTTTTTGTGAAGTCGGTTAAAAAAGGACCTAGACAACGATCGGCAGAAACGAAAGACAAAATGACAGATTTTCTAAGGATTTGTAAGGTGCGATGTCAAAAATAGAGAAACGAAATGTCACTTTGTATGGGAATAGCCGTCTCTATTCTTCGAAGAGATAGATAGCGTCATGCTAAGGCCGCAGCTTATTCTGGAATAGCTTGATTAGTAGCGTATGTACATGGAGAGAATTATGAAGATTAAAAAAAAAACTTATGAATTTTTGATTTTTCCATGTCATTTCGAAATTTTATTTTGTTCGTTATCAGCTTTTCCACAAAATTCCACAGTAAAAATAATAATGTTCGCAAAATTTTGACAAAGATCGCACAACGTGATTTTTTTTTAAACATATCGTAGGTACTTATTGGTAATCCTACGTGGACAAGGATTTTCAATGGGCTTTTCGGACAGTGGCACTTACAGCGGTACTAAGGAAATTCCGAAATGTAATATTCAGTAGGACTTTTTCAGAAGATTGGCCATTTTCTGTTTGTGGTGACTAGGCTTTATTTTGAAAAGTTTTTCTTTACGCATTGGACACAATATGTACCTGAATAAGTACATTTTGAATACTTAAGTATGACAGTTTTTTGTGAAGATTATAACAATAGAAAAGATTACCTGAAAGACGTCACTGGATGTAATGGCTGTAATAATGTTCCAAATTATATTTTAACTGACGATTTACGACTGTTCTTGCTAACTTTTTTGCGCACATTAAAGTCGGATAGACGATGTTACTAACTAACTTGTGTCTAACTACCGTCTCTTGTTTGATAAATACATAAAAACTTACGCTTACATTTTTTTCAAATAGAAACATTTATAGAATCTATGGTTTGTATGTATATTTTTACATGTTTTTTTTTTGTTGCTCTGAACTGTATTTCAGTGTCATTATAGGTATATTCATATAAATACATTAAGATATTGATTCGGATTCACATATCCACAATAACAATTAGTTCAGGTAGGTAGCTGACTTCACGAATGCACATACACACATATTACATATGTTGTATACTTAATTATACCACATAAAGGTACAAAATGTAGATAGGTACTTAGAGCTGAAGGCTCGTAACCATTGGATGAAGGCGACAGAAGCTATTGAGTTGGTAATAAACAGACAAATAGACGTGTTGTTGTTGTTGAAATGTCAAGTACATGAACTATGTTTTAATAACTAATAAATCTGCATTACACTGTCAAAACAAAATTAAAACCACAACACATAAACACGGACAACGTTCTCTTTCAAAAGTTAGTCACAGCATAAGCCTAAAAAATTTAATTGTGAACCTTACTTTGGATAGTCATAGCTCGGCGGCTTCGCAATGAATGGGTAGGAGTCTGTGAGGCCCAGGCTCTTGGGCCTGGGTTCGTGCTTGAGGCGGTAGGTTCTGTGAGATCTCTCGTAGATGTGGTCTGATGTGTGGTACCTTTGCAGGGTGCGTGGGCGCGCCTTGCCGCTCGGCGGCGTCTGCGTGCATTGGTCGACGCGGGCCGCCTCCTCGACGCTCGTTACGAAGCTTGCTTCTGAGATCTGGAATTTAGAATGTGTTGTTAGTATCCCTAGTTAAAGATGAACAAAAGGTGGATCGACGACCTGGTGAGGGACGCGGGAATCGCAAGACCAGTCGTTGTGCGGTTAGGCGACACGTTATGAGAAGTAGCTATGTCCAGCAAACTTCTGCTCAATTCATTGATGAGGCGAAAGAAGAAAGTGACCCCTTAAGGCGACAAAAAGTGCCAGCGACCTTGAGCGAGTGGGAGGAGCATGTGAAACTTTTAAGCGAATCAAATTGCACAGAGCGTTAGCGTCTACCCGGACATTGGTCAGCGATGCACTGCCGCCCGTCGCCCGCAAGAGCCCCCGCTTCAACGCGCATCAAGTTTTTTTCGCAAAAACAACCCCCCTTGATTTACCAAATACAATACAAATAAAAGCCGTATACAAAAATTTGGGTAATTAAATTGTCTTTTAGGTGGTGCAGATTTCATGACAATACGCCCGATAGTTTTTGCGTGATTATCGTTTTTGTGTTCGCGTTAGACATTACTTTACAAATTAATTACACTATGTTATAAAAATATAATTTCAAATATTCACATGTCAAATTACGAAGAAAACAGTCTAGTTTATCATATATTTTTTTCAAACAAATAAAACTATTCGTTTAGACGTGATGTTCAATTTGAAATCATTAAAAGTCGTATATCTGCGCCTTAAACTCGTATGGGATAAACTTTGATAATCGTTGTTCCATTATAACTATTTTGTTTTGGAAAAAATAGTGGAGTAAGTAGTATGTGGATTGGAGTGGAACCAAAAGGTTATACAAAAAGTGTGAAAAATCTTACTTAAGGCAGGATGTCCATAAAATCAGCTATTTCATTGGGTTCATAAACCCATAAAAATATAGTCACCAGCTATGTTACAGACGTTTCAAAATGTTATTCACCTATTATGTACGAAAATTATTCATACAAAGCCGTCAAAGATCAAATTGAATGATAAATGTTCTGTTCGTTTACTGATGATGTCACGAACTAAACTTATGTTAAACTATGGTTAAACGTTGCTGACGCGTTGTCAACGAGCCGTGACACCGGGCGGCTGTGGGAAAACGATAGAAAACTGCAATTTCACTGATTGTAGCAGCTTAGCCGGTGATTATCAAGTGACATTGACATTGAACCGCGTGCGCGTGCGCCGATAGACGACTAAATATAGTTGCTGCAACAGCTGCCTATTCGTTCATTTGTAAAAAGTATGAAATGAAAATGGACGATTGCAATAAATTGCTAGAAACTGGAGTACCTACTGGACACAATTCAGGCGTACCTACAGTGTTGGCTATATGTAGGTACCTACGCGGTTCAAACAATTATTTACTTTGATTAATTAAAAGCACAGAAGGGCCTACATTTAAATTATTCACTTTTACGCTTACGTGATTTGCATTGGGTTGCTTCAACCAAATGAAAAAGCGAGAACTGATGATTATGGGACGAGAACACATGAACTCGTACCAGGCACCTTCTTCTATATATATAAATAAAAAATCTGTAATTTAAAAAACTATTAAACTCGACTGCGTTTCTGTGTAATTTGGAAATGTAAAAACCCTAAAATAAGAAAGTCGTCATACCCGATTGCACTTAACATAAAAATAAGTTTAATTTCGGAAGTCGGTGTCTTTGGTTTAGTATTTTCGGTTTTGGCCACCGACTTCCGTAATTAAACTTATTTGTAAGTTAAGGGTAAGTTTTAGGGTTTTTACATTTCCAAATTACACAGAAAAGCAGTCGGGTTTTTTAGTTTTTTAAATTACTGTTTTTTTTTATATATATATATACCTAGTGTCACTCTCACAGTAAATACGAATCTAACGACACCTCTCAAGCTAAAATACATCAAGCCGTTCAGGCTGCAGAGCGTGCCAAACTATTATACATACATACTTACTCTCGAAAAACATAACCCTCCTTCTGGCGCAGTCGGGTAATGAAATGCTGTGCGTTAGTACCTAAGCGCATCACTTCAGAACGGGTGCGGACCGATTTGGCTATTTTCTGTTTTAAAATGTTCCTAATAGTCCGAATTAGGTTTTTATGGAAAGGAAAATTGGAAATGATTCCCGGAAAATGTTCAAATTCGGGAATAACTGAACGTCCTTTTTTCTGTTGGATTTTTGTATGATTTATTGAAATGGCGGGATAACGTCTGTCGAGTCAGCTAGTTGTTTTCTTAGTAAGATAAAACTATGTACAAGATGTCCACGATAATACGTAATTTTTGCTACTAATTAGGTTTACTGTATGATTTGTTTTCTTCGTTTTTTTTTATTGTTTTCTTTATGTTGTGTACGTTATCTATTGTTTTCTTTGTATTGTCATACATATTTTGATGGAATCAGTTTTATTTGTTTTACTTACATAAATAAATATTTTTTGAGAATTCTTTAACTAGGTATCTTAATCACCAACTAATTACTCATACTATCTCATGATGATATACAACAACTGCTTACAACTATTCGATTATCTACCTATTTTCAAGTAGATATATAAGTATAAAAATACATGAAAATAGGCTCATAGCTTTTTTAATTCTTTCAGAGGATCGGCCCGATGGGATTTCCCATTGGCTATAATGAGAAGATTCCATACAAACTTTAATTTTCTATTTCACCCCTAGGGAATGACTTTTTAAAAATCCTTCTTTTGAGCTCTTATGCAAATTGCATGCTTCTAATTAAACCTGTTTTGTCTGTCAGGGAATGAATTTAAGAGCGCTTATACGGGTCCACTAGCGCCACTCCTTTAAAAAATATTATCTCGTGATTATGAAGGAATTTTGAAAAATGGCTCAATATGCGACCTCGGTAAGTGTGTCTAGAATTTTCTAATACCTTTTATAATCTTTCATATACACACACGAAGCAACAAAATACGATCTAAATTAATGTGGTCGCTTTTGTTTAGATCGAATTTTGTTGCTTCGTGTCTCAATATGAAAGTTTATAAAAAGTATTAGAAAAATCTTGACACACTTACCGAGGTCGCTTATTGAGCCGTTTTTCAAAATTCCTTCTCAGTCACGAGATAATATTTTTTTAAAAGAGTGGCGCTTGGGGACCCGTGTAAGCGCTCTTAAGAGTTTTATTAAGTATATATTTTTACAGGATTTAGGTACATTTCTGAAACATGCTGTGTTGCCTGGCCTAGCCTAAAAAAAGTGAGTTTTACTGCTAATGTTCAAATACAACTTAATGTTAACAAAAGTAGAAACTCAAAGATGTCTTCAAGCAGTATAGGTACTGTTGTAGTCTTTGTCTTCACGTAAACAATTTCAGCGAACGACTGACACAGGTGATTCATACATTGCGCCATAATGCACAGGCACGGAATGAAATTAAATAATAATTATTATTTCTTCATCTGATAACGCGATGCTACACGAACGTGGAACATTATGGTGCACACAAAAGAGACAATTATAGTGCGCGTGCACATGAGTGGAGTGTAACTATGAAATGTAGCACTTATACTGGTTTTAAATACATGCATGATTAATTAGGGAAAACATTAATGAGGATTGTAATAATGATAGATTTACAAAACAGCACTCTAATTACGTAACACACTATCTATCACAATCTGAATCATTTTGAAGCCTATTGCAAATCCATTGCTTCATATGTTCGAAAAATGTGTCTGCTCAACTACGTAAATAACGCAATGAATGTTGTTGAACTGTCAAAATGAAACCCATTCCTACTGTTAGTGTGTTACGTATGATAAGGTTGTTTAACAAATTTCCTTAGGAGGAAAGTACCAAAAATGTCTGAATTTTGGCAAAAGGATCATGGTAAAGTTTGACTAAGGTAAGACTGAATTAATTCAGACAATAATATAAATATTTGCACACCTTATTAGGTAATGATACAGAGTACTTTATATTTATTTGTAACATCGGTTTATACCTACCTGTGTTAAGCAAATAAATAATTTGATTTGATTTTTTTTGATTTGACTGGGCTGGGTTTCCTTGAAGAAGGACAGGGAGAAGGTGAACGGACAGACTACAAAGTTGCTCTGCTCTGCTAAACTTTGGGGTTGACAACCGGTGATGAATGTTTGTGAATATACCTAGTGATATGAGCTTTTCCTATAGATTTTTCACGATATTGTTAAGTTTCATAATACGCTTCCATGTCGTATTTATAATATCTATACAAAAGTTATCGATGGCGACACAATGACTATAGGGTATTTTCCTCGACGTTCACGCTACGGATACTTTAGCAGATACGTGCTCCCGCATAATGTGATGTGCAGAATTGAATATAGACTAATATTATCCTTCGTACATTTCCATGATGCTCAGGAGACAAATGAAAAATAACCCAAGTACCTAATAAACAAATGAATAGAGAGTACCTACCTATAAGAGTGACTTTTTTTCCTTTTCTTTTTGGCAGCTCGTAGTTGTGACCTTGGAGGTAGTGGCTACTTAACCGGACTGTCCTGTGGGTGCCCTAAGCTAACTTAAAGCCTCCAGCCAGGGGAGAATTTCTTAATTTCTAGGTGACCGCACGCTAAGGGCACCCCCTGTGTGGTACGAACCTCGGCTTAGGGCGTCACTGTGGGGAGGGCAGCAAGGTGGGACAGGCTGGGTCGAATTTATAATATTATTATTAAACGGGGAATTTGAAGCAACAGGCTCAGCTACGGTGCGGGCTGGCCCTTCTTCGATCAAGGGTCGGGGGGTATAAGAGTGACAAGAAGTGTTTAACTTTTAAGGCGACTAAAAGCCGTATACAAAAAAAATGGGTAATTAAATTGCCTTTTAGATGGTGCAAATTTCATGAAAATACGCCCGATAGTTTTTGCGTGATTATCGTTTTTGTGTTCGCGTTAGACATTACTTTACAAATTAATTACACTAAGTTATAAAAATATAATTTTAAATATTCACATATCAAATTACGAAGAAAATAGTCTAGTTTATAATTATTATTTTTTCAAACAAATAAGACTATTCGTTTAGACGTGATGTTCAATTTGAAATCATTAAAATTCGTATATCTGCGCCTTAAGTATGAAGTGAAAGAATGTCTTGAACAAAAGAGGAACAAAACTAAACAAAAGATGTATGGTATGTGTGTAAGATGATTAGGAAGGGACTGAAAACTGGAGGAACAGGGGGACAAAATCCCTTTTCTGTAAGCGTTAACGCCAACGGAAAATCAAATTGTATGGAGTTGACATTTGCTTAACACGTAACATTACGTGTCCTTTCTACACGTAAAGTCATTGCCATACATTTTGACGTTAGCGTCTGGCGTTAACGCTATCAGAAAAGTTTTTGTCTAGGCCCCCTGTTGTGAATGAAGATACCTACCCCAAATAAATTATAGGCAAAGGCAGCAGAATGTCCTCGCATATATCGTTCACTCTTTCGCGTCTCAAAGAGGCTGCAGTTGGTTCGACACGATAGTGGAGTAACGCAATACGAAAGTCGTAAAATAAAGCAAATTACGATCGCAATAAAACAAATTAATCTAAATCGTTGGCTGAATATATGTTGCGCAATTAGGCTGCAGGATAATTAAGAGGAAACAAATGTACTTAAATCATCTACTTGTCAGCTGCAATATGAACTACCTCAATAAAATGTTATGTTAAGGCGCTTCCCCGACCAAACGACCTTGAGTGTTCGGTCCTTCTCTGTCCCGTCGCTGAGTCTCGCTCTGTCTCGCTCCCTGCGCACGCTCATTTATCATAAAATTCACAAAAAAATTGAAATTATTTTAATAAAAAAAGACAAGCGATGTTTTGAAATAAAATAAAACGTGAATTATTTAGATTTTTAAATTATCTATCCATTAGTGTAATCCTCAAATTAATAGAACGTCACCTTTCGCAAAAGATGCATGCAATCAATAATTTTAGTCACTTTTTTACAAGGAGATTTTAAATGTATTCATAAGACATAAAAACAAATAAGAACGTGCAATGTGATGATAGGATATCGAATATTAATAATGTGCTTTTAGATGTAGTTTATTGCCCATAGTGAATGAGTTAATCGCCTCTGAATAACGCACTAGGGCAAGGTTTTGGTCGGGGTACCGCCTTAATACGTCGTATGTTGTAAGGTCAAGGATTAGATAGATATACGTGATCCAATTTGTCAGTGCTAAGATTATATCTAAGATGATTTGCGGTGATGGTCAAGGTTTTATCGATCGATATTATATATTTGTAGCTAGACAGCATCTTCGGACTAGGTATTGTGTATTTATTTTATTTCTTATTTTGATAATACTGGTTGACGCCATCACGTCATTTTGCGTGGACATGACCATCGATCACTAAGTGATCGATGGATGTGACGCATATTTTCCCCCAACTTGTTCTTTTTTGTGTTCTTTCTCTGCGTCATGCTTACCGCAAATAAACATATTTTCTTTCTTTTCTTTTCATCCTATTTCAGACAATATATTCGGAACGCTACTTATTAATGCTATGCAGGGATGTTATGGAGCTCTGTAACCGTAACCGAAACTATCGGATATCCGAAATAAAAATATATCCGTAACCGTAACCGTATCCGTTTCACAAGTTTCGGACAGTTTTCGTATAAGGGCGGAGTCTAACTAATTATTATAACATTATACAACAATTACTTACCTATATAACTGATTATAATACCAAATGATAACATAGACTAGATAAAACCTATAAATAAAACCAAATTATTACATACTATTTTTGTTTATATTTTACTTCAATCTAATATCCGTAACCGAAACTATCCGAAATAATTACATATCCGTAACCGTATCCGAAACCGATATAATTTTATTCCTATATCCAGATCCGAAATATCATATCCATAACATCTCTGATGCTCTGTATTCGGTGCTTGGGGGAGGCCTAGTCCATCAGTGGACGTCTTTCGGCTGAAATTATGATGATGCGAAACGCTAAGGAGCTTAGAGCAACCAATTGGAGCCACCATGCGACCAAGTTCTTTAAAACGCTAATGCCAATACTGTCTAAAAACTAAGCGAGTAGGTACTTATTTAGCAATCGGTAGATAATAAAGTAATATACTTACAATATTCATACCACAAAATGCTTAACTATACGAGTAAGCTGGTATTTTTGTAATAAAGCGAGCCATTGCAGCCATTGCAGGTGCACCTCACAAATTAATTATATTACTTAGGTGGTAAGTTAGGTGTTTGGTAGAAATTGGTGCCGATTCTCTTGTACACCGAACTAAACTAACTAAACTATCACTAAAATTCCTTACTTTTGGCTATGAGAATCTTAGAGCTATTCTGCAATAAAATATCTCTAAATTTAAAAATCATTTTGACGCAACTAAAAATTAATTTGACAATCGCGACTCCACATGGTACCTACTTGTTTGCCCTACCACGTGAATTTTTTTTAGAGCCGGAGGCGGGCATGGGTGGCAGCCTCGGCGTTTTTTATATGGAATTTTTCACTTTTTGTACGGAAAATATTTTTAAAAAAAATACCTACATGTAGAGTTATATGGGTTTAAGAGTTTTATAAAGGGGGTCGAAATTTTCATTATTTTTGCGATAGGACACACCGTTTTCGAGATATAAGCAAAATAAAATAAAAATACAGTACTGTTTTTGCCCCTGAAGTCGAGGTGTTGTGATGAATCTTAGTTCATGACAACTAATTTTATTCCACACCTTTTTAATCGCGATTAAAAATAGCCAGATTTAGTTAAGACAACCAAAATTTTAGGTTAAAAACGTCAAATTCAGAATAGCAAAATTGCCATTTTCACTAAACTAATTAATCAGTACCATCTTAGGGCTGTCAAACTAAAACATAGTTAAGTTGTGTCACTTTAGTCTATTTCAGAATGAGAAATCGTCTTTTGACAGGACTTAACAAAATTTTAGTGATTTTTAGTCTAGTTTAGAGAATTTTGTGACAAGAGAATCGGCACCATTGCTTCAGAAATTGTAAACATACTGCTTATTTAAAATGTTTGAATTTTTTGTCTCAACATTTCAAAAATTTATGTCTAACGTGGGGGAAATACAAAACCCGGACCAGCAAGTACAATGGCGCACATATTTTGAATCTTAATTATTTCCACATGATCTATACCACTAGCTCAACGGCTGCTGAAATTCCGTTCAGTTTGTTCGAACACTTCAATACAGCTGTGTTGCATCCATCAAATTGTCTAACTTTGACTAAGTACTGCAGCTGTTAATTCGTCTACTGCGTTATCTCCACATCAGACATCCAGTTCGTGATGTAGGTACAATCGCAATCACATGGTATCGTCCATCGTGTCATGTCACACAAGTTAGTAATTAACATGTGTTGTGTTGCGCCTGCGCCCGCCCGCGCCGACCCACAATGGCGGCGATATCCAGTAAATAGTACCTAATTATTGCAGCGACTAACTCGAAACAAGGTGCAAGATTGTACGGTGAGTTTACTCATTAGTCGTAATAGCCCTAGGTCTACATATCGTAGAATTTATTTCATATCAGAGGAAGTCAGAACTTGCATGACGAAAGCTCCTTGCACGAAAAATGAGATCATAAAGTAGGTACCTACAAGATGTTACATGAAAGTTTAATAGTTGGCATTCGGCAGATCGGTTATTTCATAATATCAAATAAAAACCAATGGAAGTAGGCAGAGGGAGGCACATGGTAATGCGAACTGGAGGCGATTGGAGTTTCTTGCCTATTCTTCTTTGTACCTTTTGGAAGGGGCGCCCTTTATTATCTTGTAAATTTTGACGATCAAAGTGCCTTTTGAAATAAATACTTTGACTTTGAACTGCCGAAACAAACATGTAATGAAACATTTTGTGATGATGAATTTCATGACAATATTTTTCATGAAAAGGGGATAAAGCGACCATATTAAATAGGAAGTTCGTAAAGGAAAAAATAATGAATTGCCTAGTAATGTAACAGTTTCGAAGGTTTAATTAGCCTAATTAGACATGTATATTGTACAGCCTAACGCCATGGACGAACAAAAAATCGCATATTATTATTGCTCACAAGTAATAGCTAATAACATACATTTTCCTCAGGCCTCTATTATTTATTTATATGGGATAGGAAAACTAGCACATTATTGTAGCCAATGCCTATGTTTTTGTTCAGCCTAGGCATTTCCTGACTTTGTACTAATGTGGATCGTTGAGTTTATTTGACTTTGTATCTAATGTTGACCGTTGAGTTTATTTGACTTTGTACCTAATGTTGACCGTTGAGTTTATTTGACTTTGTACCTAATGTTGACCGTTGAGTTTATTTGACTTTGTACCTAATGTGGATCGTTGAGTTTATTTGACTTTGTGCCTAATGTTGACCGTTGAGTTTATTTGACTTTGTACCTAATGTTGACCGTTGAGTTTATTTGACTTTGTACCTAATGTTGACCGTTGAGTTTATTTGATTTTGTACCTAATGTTGACCGTTGAGTTTATTTGATTTTGTACCTAATGTTGACCGTTGAGTTTATTTGACTTTGTACCTAATGTTGACCGTTGAGTTTATTTGATTTTGTACCTAATGTTGACCGTTGAGTTTATTTGATTTTGTACCTAATGTTGATCGTTGATTTTATTTGCAAGCTGTGGATTTCGAAGGGCACGTGCCATTGCGGTCGCTGGTACGCGATCTACGGGCTTAGCATGACGCTGTCTATCTCTTCGAAGAATAGACACGGCTATTCCCATACAAAGTGACATTTCGTTTCTCCATTTTTGACATCGCACCGTAAAAATCCTTCTAAAATCTGTCATTTTGTCTTTCGTTTCTGCCGATCGTTGTCTAGGTTCTTTTTAATGTAAGCATGCAGCATGCTAAGCCTGCAGCACTCGCTACGGAGTTTACACTTGCAAGCTGCTGTCAGACAGTCCTAGTCGGACATTTCTCGCGGAAGTTTTCTTGCAGGTGGAATGCGGCTAAGCCATGTCAAGCATATTTACGACTTTAGCAGCTTTCTTTACCTGTGGAAAACTCAAGGAGCCCTGTGTTGTGACGGTCTGTTAGAAGGCTGAATTGTCTCTTCAATCCAGGATATTACTAGCAAACCTTCAGTAAGTACCTACCTGAGGGCCTAGACAAGGGACAATCGCTTTCAAAGCGTTTTGTATTTAATAGCTAGCTTAATAACGTCAATCCCATTCATTTTGACTTTTCTATCGTCGTTATCTTTGAGAATTTCACTTTAAAAAAAAAAAAAACCGAGTGGGTCCGCTCTTGACCTCGATCACGCTTGATGGAAAGCGATGGATGAGATCTATGATGGAACGAGTGTGCCCAAAAAGAGTTCACTCTTGCTTTGGAGGCAGACGGGTTAAATGTGGAAGGGAATCCCCTGGCAGAGAGTTCCACACTTTGGTTGTGCGCATAATAAATGTGGAGGAGGAGCGCTGAGTACGACTAGTCGGGATATAAACAAAGTGCGGATGGTACCCTGTCGTACGTCTGGTATTCCGCTAGTAAAAAGGCTACAGACGCTTGCTCTGAGAAGTATTTAAGGGTATAACATATAGTGCCCTAGAATAGACAATGTAACAAACGTTCCTCTGTTGACAGTCGTAACAATTAACTACTCGTAAATCTTCAAGCAAACATCCATGATATATATAACGCAGTACTTCATTCGGTTGTGTAAATTATAACAATGTTGTTTGTTAAGCACATGTTTTTACCTCTTTATCTCAATCTTAGAATCTGTCTGGTAGTTGTAAAGTCTCGAGACACAACAAATATTAGTTAAAGATTGTACAAATAGTAATCACTCATTAAGGAACACGTAATGTATGGCAAGTTTACTAAAATTGTTTGATTCGTGGATTTTAAAGTCTTGAAGCTTGCTATAACACATAATTAGTACCTAGTTTAGTTTCTGCCTACCCCCATTGGAAAAAGGGCGTGAGTTTATGAATGTATGCATGTACAGTCCCGTAGGTCTCGCGGTCGCAAGCGCGTCTGCTGAGCGTGGGGTCCTGGGTTCGATTCCCAGGTCGGGCAAAGTGATATTGGGTTTTTCCATTAGGAATTTCTTAATAATAGCCCGGAGTTTGGAAGTTGGCGGTGCGATACCCCCGTGTGGTCCTGCGCCTGGTCTCTCTCCGGTCGTGTCGGATTGCCGTCCCATCGGACTATGAGAGTGAGGGTAGAGACACACTGCGCACACATTTGTGTACTATATCTCCCGCGGCGAAGGCTGGTCTCCGCTGAGATTGGATGCCATGGCTGAAATTCGGTCTGGATGACTGTATGTATAGCACATAAGTATTTAGGTGCCTACGTTACCATCTGGAGTTCTGTGTAAGATAGACCAAGAAGATATTAAGTCAACAGTTATAAAGTACTTAGCCTACTAGGCCTGTTATAAAATTATTCACACAGGGTGAAAGGTAGAGCGACACATTTTTTCAAGGAATTCATGGAGACATGTCCAACATGACGAATACCTATCTATGTTTATAAATTACCCTGGTGTGAACGTAGAGATAGGCGAACAGTTGTGTTGGTGAATCGTTCGCGATAGGTTCTATCGGTGAAATTCTTAAAAAAGAATCGTTCTGTCGGCAAATCATTCGTCGTTGAAACGTTCTATTGGCGAAATACTGAAAAGTGAAACGTTCTGTCGGCGACCCGTTCATCGGAGAAACGAATGTCAGAGAATCGTGTCAAAATCATTGTTTTCACCCTTATCAACGTCAAATGTCAATTTCCATGGTGTACATAATAAAGAGTATTCTATTCTATTCTATTCTATTCTAATGTCAAACTGTCATTGTTAAATGTTACGGTAATTGTGCTGTTTTATTTTAATTATCCGCAAATCTCACCATTTTTTTGTGGTAATGCACGCAATAGCTTTTGATATCATCTGAAATACTTATAATTATATTTTATAAATATTGGTTTTATTTAGAAAAAGACATAAATGTGCTTCCAATTTGACGCAGTTTTAAATTGTTCGTACATTGGTAAGTAACATTGAAATTTCGAAATTTATAAAAACAATGTGCCATAAAATGACTAAGTACCCAATCCCACAAAAAATGATGTTTTACCGAACTATGTAAACATCCCACCCAATAGAACCACCGCCTGCTTACTGATTATTGAACGTATTTTCTTTCTTTCTTTCTTTTCTTTCTTTGATCAAAGCACCAATTTATTGGTCAAAAGACTGAAAAGCCATTGAACTCAGTCGAGTTGAATGGCTTTTATTTAACCCATTTTACGACGTTGTTTGTTTGGAAAATAAAGAAACACAAAGCCTCAGAACCTCCGCCTCCGGGTCGGTCGGCAACGATCGAAAGTTCAATAAGTTAGATATTTCAGCTGTGTAGGCATGAAGACCTGTGTGAAAGGTATAGATAATTTTACTTTGTAATTATTGACTTTATTTTTAAATTTGTTTGTATTTCCGTAATTGAATCAAAGGTATAGAATACGTAGTTTTGTAGGAAATGGGAGCCATTTTCGGGAAACGTTGTCGTAAAATACAAGTAACATATCTAGGCATACCTACTGGTGATATTATTATAATGTAGTGATTGATTGAGATATTAACTAGGTACATACCTAGTACCTGCTGAGTAATAATCATTTAGCTATAAGAACATTATACATAGGTAATTGTTATAAAAGTTATGAAGAAGAAAGTTAATGTAACCATTCCATTCCTCTGTCTCCCCCCAACGGATTTGGATAGAAAGCTTATAGGCTATAACAAATAGCTACCAAGGTACTAGGTACCTCTACCTACCTACCCACAGAAAGGTGAAGGATTATTTATTACTGAAATCCGCATTCGGGTCAGTTTAAAATATTGACGCACGCGTTGTATCGGGCAAGGCTGTACGTAACCGGTCAGCATTGTTATTATTTAGAAAAAAAGAAGTGAAAAGTACATTATTTTAAAATGGAACATATTTTTTATAAAATTAGTTTTTATTCTATTTTAGGGTTTATCTCCTTTTAATCTGTTGGGTCATTCATTACAACCTACCTAATCATTAATAATAAATTACCGTTCTAGGTGACGGTCGCGGTTTAGTTGTCTAGCAGCCAAACAAAAGTGTGTTAATGCGTAAAATAATTTAAAATACGATGACGATAGCAATATTTTGAAATAGATAGAAATTGAAAAAAGTACGTTCACCTTTTCTTTCATTTTGTACCGGTGATAAAAACCGCTGAAAAATAAATGCACTAAAGTATCACTACAATTCGCATAATTCACTAAAATCACAGAACACAAAGATCACTTTCACTTAAACAATTCTAAAATAGTCGATTTTGTTTAAACTTACTAAAGAGTTCGTTTAAAAATTCGAAATGCACATAGTCAATAGAAATTTGCCGCGATCCAAAGGGCGGGAAAAATTTACATTTCGATGTGACGAGCATGCGCACCAACAGGGAAATGCTGACTGACTCCGCGTTTGTAGAAGATCGACGTTTTAAATAAACACGCTTCGAAATGATTACTTGTGTGTGGTCGTTAGTATTGCAATTTGAACGACAGTACAGATACCTACTACATAAGTTTTGTTAGCATAATATCGTCACGCCTGAAATCCCCGAGAGGCGTTAGCAGAGATGCGATCTACATGACCAAATTATAGTTTTACTCCTCAGGGATTTGTAATTAGCGGTTTTAAGCATGGAATTAACAACGCGTACTCGTGCTTAATACCCATGTTGTTCACTCGGTGATTATCGTTTCACCAGCTCGTAAACATGCACTGCTGAAAATATATATTATTATTTACAGCACCGCAGTTATAATGGACGATCTGATGATCGCAATAATACAATTTACGAGACGTTGAGACCTAATGAGAAAAAAAAAACCACATCGTCAAATACGAGTAGTTTCAGGTTTTACGAAAACTTTATATTTTATTAGATAGCTGATAGGGACCTAGGTAGGTAATTATTCTGTGCTCATCATTTCATTACCCACAACATTTCCATCAACCCAAGTCAATAGTAACCTAGCAGGACCAAAAATTCGAAGACAATACATCCACCAATCCGCACTGGGTACGTGTGGTGGATTACAGCCCTTTCCCTCTCACAGAGAGGAGGCCTGTGTCCAAGCAGTGGGAACTTTATAGGCTTATTTTAATATTGTATACCTACTTCCCAGAACAGAATTCTAGAAGCAGGGTGTACCCTCAGAACATTACAGTGCAAGTGATATGTTCCGTGGGTGTACTTGTATGGATACGTTCCAAACACAATAATACTTGTAAAATTATGTAAGTAATGGTTATTACTGCATTACCTACTATTGTTATTGTAGTGTGATCAACTGATCATTATCTATTGTGTAATTCTTGTAACTTACTCAATTATTTTTTGAAGATTAGATTAAGCACGAGGCTTATTAACACAGTCGAGTAGAGAATACAAACAATGAACTTTTGATGGACAGAACATCGGATACTTATTATTATATTTTGCATTTTTTATTCATTTCAATTTTCGTACCATTATACATTATTTCTTGCCCAGAGGCCTTTTGCTTTCAGTGTTTATATTTAGGGAAAACAGATGAGAGGTTAAAAAAATGCGAGGCAGTCTTTGGGGACTGCCGATAGAAGTTAAAACTAAGTAACTTGTGAATTGTATTGTCGAAGCGTGCGGTGACGATGACGCGAGTTTCACGCTTTTTGTTCCCACAAAAAGTAGGTACACATATATACACAGTATACATATAGCTCATGGAAAGCGTTCGGTGACGATGAAGCGAGTTCCATGATTTTTGTTCACCCAAAAAGTGTTCAAAAATGAACAGTAATCGCTGTAGCTACATCCGAGACCCTTGTTTCGCTCAGTGTTATGGGGGATGCGTTAAGGTAGCCCGCGAAATTCAAAATTTGTTACGTTTTTAGCAATTTTGAGGTCACTGTCAGGTTGTATTTTGATTAAAATATTATTCGCGACCGTAACAAATATGGCTTTACAGAATTATAATCATTAGAATCAGCTCCCTAAGTTAGAATTGGCGTCAAATATCATGATTTCATGAAATAGTCATTCAATACAGTAATATGAACTTAGAGAGTTGTATTGCTGATTCTAATGATTATAATTCTGCTAAGCCATATTTTAACGGTCGCGAATCATATTTGAATCAAAATACAACCTGACAGTGAACTTTCAATTGCAAAAAAACGTAAGTAAGAAAATTTGAATTTCGCGGGCTACCCTGAAGGTTCCGCCTTAAGAGGAAGACCATAATGTACTCTGTGAGGAAGACCTCCGAAAGTTATTGCACTGACGGGTTTGACGGAATCTACAAGTAACCGGGTTTCTTGGCTACCGGGATGTTCCCGCGTGAATGATCGACGCATCACAGCCGAATTATTAGTCCGGGGGCATACACAGACTACGCACTGAATGGAGGAAAGCCGACTGCCGGCAGTCGGTCAGAGGTCTGCCTACGGAAGTCATTGATATTCTCTTCATTCATACATAAAACACATTATTAATTACACAGTTTATTTATATATATAACTTTCTGCTATTACGAGCTGTACATACATAAACTCACCCTTTCTTCACATGGGGGTAGGCAGAAACTACAGAACGCCACCTGCTACGATCTCCTCCTACATTCTCCTTTTGCTTGGTTTAGGTACGTTCATACATCTGGGGGCCAAGTCTACTAATTTACAAACGTCATAATGCAGAGACCATTGTGACGTTTGTAAATTAGTAGACTTGGCCCCCTGGTCATACACTCACGCCAGTTGCGAGTACTACGCACCTGACTTTTCTTGAAGAACATCACTAATAAGGTCACTATGTCCTTCTAGGGCGTCCCCTCCCGGTGTTTCCAGTCACATCTGCCTTGTAAATACCTTTTGTTAGTCGCCTTTCATTCATCGTTTTTGCTAAGTACTTGGTATTTATTAGGTAGGTACATAATAGTGATTACCTGGAATGGGACTTTAGAAAATAAAATAATGTTAGAGAATGCAAAGCAGATTGCCTCCTAGATTTGGCCTTCTTGGATGAATAGGTAGATATCTAAAAGCACATTATGCAGTGTAGGCTGTGCCTTTCCTATCTACGGTAAAATCTGCATACCTGTCTCTCCTCTCTTCCTAATCACTGTCTTACTGCTGAGAATCGTGACCCCGTGTAAAGTCAACGGTTTTTCTCCATCTGTTACGATCAGTGGCCTGGGGGAGTGCGGCACTGATAGGTTTCTCCAGTTGCTCCATATCTGACCCAACAACCATTTTGGGATTCGGGCCTTTAGATCTCTTGCTCTCTATTTTTCCTGCCACCATTAAGGCTCCCACAAACAGGCGCGACGCGACGAGCGACACAAAGGGACCGCTCGTCGCGCGCCAGGCGGTGCCTTTGTGACGCGCTGTCGCGTCGCGCCAGTGTATACGTGCCTTTAGACGTTCCATGTTTCCATACGTAGGTACCTATATGGAATCGTCAAAATGATATTAATTGCTTTTACATGCAAATGTAAACTTTATAGTTAAATACCAATAGGTAGTTTTAATTAAGTACTTATACCCTGTCGTCTCGTAATCATCAAAGATGCTACACATTTTAATAAAGTTTATACTTTCCTACACTGCAAAATTGTACTGGTTTAACTACTTAGTTAGAAAAAATCATATCGCAACAAGGAATTTCCACAGTAGGTACCTAATTAAAGGCTCGTACATACTGGTGCGACGCGAGAGCGTGACACAAAGGCACCGCTTGCCGCGTGACGGGCGGCGCCTTTGTGTTGGGCTGTCGCGTCGCGCCTGTTTGCTGGAGCCTTGTGTCAGTAGGAATCCGTCCTTCAATTAAATAAAAAATCTGTGATTGATGTCTTGATGAAAAACCTATTAACCTAAAGGTAAAACTCGCAACGTGAAGAAGAGAATGAACATACTTATGTAATGAAGTGAGATATAGGTACAGTCGCCAGCAGGTCGAGCTACACGAAACTGTAAAATTTCCCCAAACGATTTTAAACCTTAAAATGTAGACGATTAAGTTCAAAATCGAATGAGAAAATCTGACAGTTTGTGGTAACTTGATGTGCTGGCGACTGTACATAGTATGCGCTTTTATAATATCTAACGTAACGTTATTATAGTGAACGTCCACGTCACGGCCGCGGCATCACGATAACACACGGAAGTAAAATGTGTGGAAATATAAGAAGACGCTTTTAAATTTCCGTCCACGATAACGTCATATCGTGCACGGATTGCCATACATTTTATGGATGTGGACGTGGACAACCACGATTATAGTACGGACGTCACGTTAGAAATTATAAAAGCGCACATTCCCTACCAAGTAAAAGTCAAAGAGAGTGAATGAAAACAGACATAGATTCGAAGTTCGAATAAAACAGGTAAATACTCGTTCAGAACTTCAGAGTCGTTCAAGCCCGTTCACGCCGGAAGACTCGATCGAGAACGGAAATGACAATTTATGGCTTTGAAAGTCGAACCGGACCAAACAGTGCTTCGATGCAAAAGTAGTGAAGTTAACACTCCTGTAAGTTTTCCATTTTATCCAAACTACTAGCACCATACCTGGATAAAATATTAGTTTAAGTTTAGGTAGGTACATACCTAATTTTTTTATCGTGTTAAAGCTTCTTCAAACAGGCGCGACACGTGACGCAAATCGCATGCGACACAAAGGCACCGCTCGTCGCGCGACAGACGGTGCCTTTGTGTCGCGTGCGTGTGTGTTCTTTAAAGTTGCTTAATGTAGGTAGGTACCTGCTTAGGTATCTTTTTTCTAAAACTTAAATACAAAGCAGATAAGCTTGAACGTAATAAATCTAACACTAAAGGTACAAGTCTAGTAGGTAAGTATCAAATAACTCATCCTAATATCCTACTTCCTACTGTCCTTATTAATATTATAAATTCGAAAGTACCCTTTTCACGCCTATACCATTGAACAGATTTCGATAAAATTTGGCAACGAGAATGGCATCCTGGGGAAGGACATGGCCTACTTTTCGTTTGTTATTCAATCACGCAAAACCGGCTGAACGGATTTGGATAAAATTTGGCACACAGATAGTTTATAACCTGGATTAAAACATAGGGTATTTTTAATCCCGGTAGCACGTTTCCGTGGGATATTTTACGACATCAACGCGGGCGTAGCCGCGTGCCAAAGGTAGTAATCTTATAAAATAGAATTTCGCACCAAAACATATTAGATTCGAAATATAGGTATGTATTAAAAAAACGTCATAACGAACCGAGTATTTTCACAGTTAATTAACACAATCTACCACTATTATAAGCTCATGTGCTTATAGGCCACTGGCCAGTCTTATAGTGACGATTTTAGGAAAACCCGAAAATAAACATGGACTTTAGACACAAAAAAAAGTTAATCTTTAAAACCCAAAAAATCCCGACTGCGTAAAAAGTGAACTTTAAAAATATGAAAACAAGATGGCATATATTCTTCTTTAGGGTTATGGTTTCCGCACTTAGTCCTTCATGTGGACCATTGTGCGTGGTCAGGATGGCATATAATTTTGTCTCCAATCCCACATCCGTGTCATGCAGTCGGAGGCAAAAATATGTCATCTTGTTTCCATCTTTTTAGAGTTCACTTTTGATATTTTACACTTTTTAGTAGGAATATTTTTCTCTGACTGTTAAGTAACGCTTTAGGTAACGGTCGATTAAATTATCTTTCAAAGCGGTAACATTCTGGGTTTGTCACTCGATTATAAGAATTATATTGAATTATATTACAGGTAATTATTATTTTTCAAGTTAATGAGACCTATGATACGATTATATAAGAACTTTATCACAGCTTTATTGTAAGTTTTGAAAATGTAAGTAATAATGGTTGATTACCTACCAACTTTAAATCGTTATAGATCCTAAATAGTCATTCAAAATGAAAAATGATCACAGAAAACTACAAATGATTTTCCTTTGAAAATATATATTATATTGTCTGGTTGTCGTCATATTGAATTTTGATTACTGTCGTGTCACTCACAAGATTCAGACAAATCGATAGATGTAAGAATCATCAAAATCTACCCCCGCGTTTGGTCTCTAGGGCGCCACAAAGGAACAAAAGAAAGAAAGAAAAAGAAAGAAAATAAATTTATTTGACCCAGGTTAAGGCACACAACAGTATTGTGTGCCTCACAAACAACACACATACATACACACACCCTCACACACACACACACATTTGTTGTGTGCAAACATACATACATATTTTTTTACTGGCTCGTCATGAGTTAGCATCATTGTTATATTGATTTACTAAATATGAGGAGTTTTGATGTACTCACTACGACATATCAAGGTATACATTTCCAGTATAAGTTGAATTGTCATTGTACGAGAAGTCTTAAGATTAAGATACAATGCGAGGTCAACTAAAACTGAAAATGTATAGCTTGATAATTATGTCGTCGTGTGTACACATTCTTGCACGTGGCTCTCTGCACTGCTTGTTTGCCGCCCGCGCCATTGAAAAATGGCGTGAAAATGAAAAGTCTAGGTATTTCCTTTTCCAGCCATGAAATAATTTCTGTACCAAATGAGTAGGTACCTAAGTAGGTGGAAGGCTGTATACTAATAACTTTGTTCCGTACCGGTTCCGGTTAGTAAAACAGACTATAGCCGGGGAATGGGTGTAAGAGAAACGCAAGTGCTAGAAATCACTATAATCACACAGATCTCACAAATTAGAATTCAACCTACGAATAATAAAAGTCCCAGAATTCTTGATATCCGTTTAGCTTCTACACTACTTCAAAACCCATGGCGGCATATTTGCAGGCACAATTATACCGGCGAACTGGCAGCGCTGCGCGGTACCATTTTTGGCCACGCCCACCGTGGTAACCATTCGCGTGGTGCCGTTTTTGAGTTTGAGTTACATTTCTTGACTTATAATAATCGTAGAATTCAACAGCGCGCGAACGTAGCTTCCGATTACAATCAAATCTTACTGGAGTTTGCGCGGGGCGCCCGCAAACGGGCAGCCGGGTAAACACTCTGAGTTGCCATTATAGCATTTAAATTCGCCGCACGCTATAAAACTTTCAATTGATAATTCTATCGGATAATAATAATCGGATTGCAATTATTAGACAACAAGGGGAAAAAGATCTCGACCGCAGAAAAAACCGTATTTCATTGTAGGTATTTGGGATTCCCGCGAGCATATGTATATGCACCCGTTTAGAATACGAATTTTAAAGTTGCTCGGTAAAAAGTAAATTGTATTGTAAATTGAGGAAAACCAAAGGGTTTATTGTTTCGTCTTTAGAAAATTAAAGTATCCCAGTTCAAAAGTTCTTCGCGAAACATAATCTACTTACTTATTAAAGGAAAACCCTATATACACTCGAGAGCAATGAATCCGGGTCACTTAAAGAATCCTAAAAATCTCGGAAACTAAAAATGCTAGGTTAATGCAATAAATTGTATTTAATAGACAATGTAATACTCCTTAAATGAAGGTATTAAAACTTCTTAGTTATTGTAAAGTTATATCATAAAAAAATCAAATTTGAAAAAGGGCCACTTTCGAAGATGGAACTACGAAATTACAGCATTTGGTTTTGCTTTTGTTTGTAATCTGTTATTTATGTGGGTACATAAACCATGTTGATAGTGCTCTATATTCATTATTCAAGCTGAAATTATGTCGCTTACGCCTGAAGAATGCACCAGAATACTTACAATGCTGGAAACCGGCCGGAGTCAGCGCGATACAGCCAGGACTGTCGGTGTGTCGCTGTCAACAGTACAAAGAGTTCTCCGACGTTACGAAGAAACTGGTTCTAACCTACGCAGACCAGGAACGGGCAGAACCAGGTGTACCACAGCACGAGAAGACCGATACTTGGTGAACACCATGCTTCGAAATCGCTTTCTCACAGGAACTGAACTCACAAATCAGTTTCGACGCCTCGGAGGAAGTAACCCAAGTGCATGGACAGTAAGACGTCGGCTTGCTGAATCTAACTTAAAACCCCTTAGACCTGCAAACGGCCCTAAACTGGAGCGTGGGCATCGTATTTCAAGACTAAGATATGCCCAGAGCCACGTAAATTGGAGTATTGAAGATTGGTCAAAAGTTATGTTCTCCGACGAATCAAAATTTATGCTCTACAAGCACGATGGAAGACACAGAGTGTATCGAAGACCAGGGGAAAGATTCAAGCAAGCATGCATCGAAGAAAAAGTAGCCTACGGTGGTGGGTCTGTACTTGTGTGGGCCGGAATTTCTTCTGAAAGTCGCACAGAGCTGGTGATCATAGAAAACGGCTCTTTAACTAGCGTAAGATATGTGGAAGAAATCCTCAATGATCACGTTGGTCCATTTATGGTCAATTTAGGTGAGGATGCTATATTTATGCATGACAATGCCCGACCTCATACAGGTAGGATTGTGAATGACTACCTTCAAGAGATGAACATTACTCGTATGGAGTGGCCAGCGCGCAGCCCGGATATCAACCCGATCGAGCATGCTTGGGACGAGCTAGGCAGATGCGTAAAACAACGAAACCCTCCCCCAATCACGCTTCGTGAGCTCAAAATTGCTCTCACAGAGGAATGGGAGAATATTCCCCAAAATCGTATAAGGAACTTGGTGTACAGCATGCCAAACCGCGTAAACGCAGTAATGGAAGCACGAGGAGGCAATACGAAGTATTAAAATTCAAGAAAATCGTAATAAAGTTCAAAAATTTCATGTTTCCTATTTTTGTTTTAAGGAGAGATCAGCAGTTTTTTTCTTTATGTAATTTTGTGTTAATAAAATGTATGGTGACTCATATTTTTTTTACTTTCATTTAAGGAGTATTACATTGTCTATTAAATACAATTTATTGCATTAACCTATCATTTTTAGTTTCCGAGATTTTTAACATTCTTTAAGTGACCCGGATTCATTGCTCTCGAGTGTATTTACAAAGAATAGGGCTTCCACTGGCCAGTCATCCAATGATCCAATTCTTTCCTAAATCTATGAATCCAATCTTGCAACAGATTATGCAATGAGGGCTTGTACACACGGCTACCATATTAAGCTATACATTTTCAGTATGAGCTGATCTCGCATTGTATAGGATTTCCGTACAATGAGAGATCAGCTTATACTGGAAATGTATAGCTTGATAAGTAGGCGTGTGTACCATGTTCAAATATGAAGGAATCCTTCTACGAACATAAAGGTGCGTCCCAGATAGTGCGGGGCATGTGCTTGTGCTTCGATTGAATGCACGCCCGGGCAACTGTCCTACCGATTAACGAGAAGCGAGTAGAGCTGTCAACTGCAAACGAGTTAAGCAGACAGGTGCGACGCGATAGCGCGTCGTGATTCTTGTAGAACAATTTTCAAGAAGTTTCCATACAAATTGTTCTACTAAAGTCGCGTCGTACCTGTTTGCGATTACGCGCTGGTATGCGTATGTACACACGGCTACATATCAAGCTATACATTTCCAGTTTTAGCTGAACTCGCATTGTATAGGCTTTTCGTACAATGAGAAATCAGCTTATACTGGAAATGTATAGCTTGATATGTAGTCGTGCATACCAAGCGTGAGTCTCTCAGCGAGTGTCCTGCCCGCCAAGCGAGTTTCGTTGACCGAGTATTCTCTTTGAAAGCTCTTGTCGCGGCGAAAACCGAGTAAGTACTCGCCGGGTGCGATGGCGCATACATGCCTCACATTATCTGGACCTGGACCACAGATCACAGAAACAAGGTTTTGAACCTTGTTTCCGTAATCTGCGATCTGGACGCACCTTAATGTAAGTAGGTCATTGAATATCGATAGGAAACAAATGTCGTAATGGAATAAACCTTTAAAATGAATGATTTTCGGAAGCAATGAAAATATTCGTCAAAATTTATAATAATAATAATTTATTTTATTGAAGAGGGACAGTGCTCCCGCCTCTTTCTTGCCTTTATTGGCCGGCTAGAGTGGAGATTCGCAAGAGCAAACGTGCTCGGAGGAAGGAAGTATTCCAGTAAGATGCTGGTAGGGATCTTGACCGTACTTCCGGGATTGTCCTGATAGCCGTGGGATACCTCTCCACTCCTTAAAAGCACCTCAGGACATGTTGCCCTTTTGTCACTACGACACTATGTGTTAACGACCGTTTTCGGTGGCCCATTATTGAGTGTGCAGGTCACCCCCTGAAATTTCATATATAAAACATTGGTCAGGCAGGGGCCATAGTCTTTCCATAGACCTAGATAACCAGTCCACTTAAGCTACCCAAATCAGTAGTCCTATAAATTTGTTCCCATATCCTGCAATAGTCCTACACCAACCGGAGGTTGTCCTTGGGTGCACTTATATAGTCCGAACAGGGATAATCGTCGGTTGGTGCCTCATTTCATTAAAAACGTATAACGGGCCTCTGGGAGTTGGCATCGGCCCCTCGTATGCCTTCCAAAGGTCCGGGACCCCAGGGTCCCGAGAAATATCAAGAGACAAAATAATAATAATTTTCTTTCTACATTTATATATTATCTTATCTTTCTTTATTCTATAATTATGTATATTCATAAATAATTTCTAACAAAAATAGTGAGGCACTGACTCCTGCGCTGGGTATATAGCACCTGTGTTACAGGAGCCAGTGTCTTCTCCAAATTACATGAGTCGATTTTTATGCTTTTATTATTGCTTCGGTTATAAAAGGTAAACTTTACTAATCACGTGTACATTTTATCGTTCACATTTCACGTGTTGTAAAACCCGAGCTAAGGCTTATTGTTACGATTTACGACTGTAAATTTTACCCCGATAGAAAATAATGGAAATTACATACTTACATACTCGTACCAGGTGTATTTCCTTAAATATGGTGCTAACTATCATTTTAAGGGCCGTAAGACCGCTTCTGCAGCGCCATCATCTCCCTCTAACAGCTAAAGAAGATTTTCAACACACAACAACCTAAGTTCCATACACCGGTATATTTTTCCATGTCGAGTGTTGTGTCTACAAACTACGATTTGCGGACAGCATTGGTTTTCTGTTATCATTTGAAGAAAACTGCTGCAGAATCGCATCAAATGCTTATGAAACTGTTAACACTGATCGCTACCAACGGCAAATGATCGATTTAAATCGAGCATTACGTGAAAAAAGACCGGCAAATGGAAAAAGCCTACACCACAAAGACATTTTGCTCCATGATAATGGCCCATCACACACATGAAAACGTAATACAATTGAATGAATTTCTACATTTATATCTTTAATTTTTATGGTGTACATAATAAAGAGTATTATATTCTATTCTATGAAAACGGGTCAGGGAAACGATCGAGGCGTTCAGTTGGGAAATGGTAGCGCATGCGGCTTATTCTCCAGATTTAGCTCCGTCCGATTATTATCAATTCGCATCACTATGGGACACGCTCTCGTTGAACAACGCTTCAATTCGTATGAAAATGGTTCGATAATTGGTTCACTTCAAAAGAAGAAATGTTTTTTGGCGTGGCATCCATAAACTGCCGCAGACGTGGGGAAAATATATAAATAGCAATGGAGATTAATTTGAATAAAATATTTCTTATCATTTTGAAACAACAGACGTGTAATTTTTACAAAAAAAAACAAACCGGTTTCTATTGGTGTGTTCCCACTGCTTGGACACAATTTAAGCCTCTTCTTAGTGAGGAGGAGTGGACAATAATCCATCACGCGGGCCCAGTGCGGGTTGCATGTCACATGTCTTCGCATTTTTGGTTCTAGGACATGCCGGTTTCCGCACATTTACTTTATTCACATAATTATTACTAAATTCCAATGCGGGGTCAATGTTTAACCTGACTTTTACTCTTTTTATTCACAGTTCTTATGACCGTTAAATTAAATGTCTATTGTTAATTTCAAGTGACATTAAGACCTTTCTATAATCAGGGCGAGTAGTTGTCCTCGCCCTGAATAACCTACAATTTACAAAAAATTATTGGACGAAATTATTTACGTTACCTCTGAGAACTTTTCTTTGACACTTCAAAAGGGCTTGTAAATGGTTGAATTGAAAAAAATGCTTTGAGTTTGAGTTTGAGTTTTGTTATGGTTCATCATCTGCCCAGGCTTTTACCCAACTATCTTGTGGTCAGCATCGAGTCTAACCAGATGCAGCTGAATACCAGTATTTTAGATGGGGCAACTTTCTATCTGACCGCCACAACCCAGTTACTGGTTAATTATTTAATCTATGGGCCTCAGTTGCCTGACAATAAAGGAATTATTATTAATACGATACCCCTTGGCATGGTATAATAATATACTTCGCCAGGTATAGCATTCCGGTCACGGGGGTGACACAAGCCTACGTCATCACCGCTGTGTTACCAGTAGTGTGTAATAATAACTCCCCAATCGCCTTTATTACCTGTGCGAATCCGATAAACACAAAGAGGTTTTAACTAACAATTACGTTGGTATTGTTTACATTGAATTGTTTCGTTTGATTAGATGAGAAAAATTAAACGACAGTTTAAATCGTTTATAGGTATATTTTTTTTAACAGAATGTTGACTGAAAATGTTTCCATAATTCGTGTTTTGTTGCAATAAAGTGGCAACTGGATAGTGACGTAAGCATGTGTCACTCCCGGAATGCCAGACCTTGTTTTTTTAGATGATACCCCTTGGTAAGACTGGTTTTCAGACTTTTGAGGTTCTGACGACCCGTAAGGGTTGTTAAAGATCCACGAATTAAAGCCAGGACCAAGCTCTCGGTGTATGAAGATTAAAGATGATCACCCATTCACGGGCTAATCGACCCGTCCGACTTTTTGTTATGGTTCAATAAACTTAAAGAAGTTATGATAAATAAAGAGAGATACCTAAATATAAAGTAAATTAAAAATAAATATAAGTCAGAGCAAGACAAATACTTGCTCACCTACATTTTATGCTATCTAAGTAGGTTGCAATAATATTAAAAACTAAAAACAATGACTGTTTATTGCGTAAAATTAACAAATTTTGATGATTGCTAATGCGGCTCAAGCCACGCGCGGTAGCGGGCGTGATGAAATTTATTTTACGCAAAAACATTGTAGTTCTTTATTTCGTTAAATGTACTAAAACAAATCCAAGTCGAATCGTGGTAGAAAAATGGCCGAGGATGTCCTCTAATCCGTAAATAATGAAATGAAGATGTGTCATTGGACATACGTTAAAATTAAGCTGTACCTATGGACCTTGTTATTTTCGTATCTCGTTGATTATCCACTAAATAAATATTAGTCTAACCAATATCACTACAGCTGTAGTTACCTACTTGGAATAAAACTGCTACATAAACAAGATACAAGATTCAAGGAAACTATGTAGAATGAAAATCCTGATGATAACTTTGGATTTTTCATAAAGTAACGATGTATGATTATATTGATGTAAATTGAATGATACAATGTTAATTTATATTTTTAAGCATGCAAATTGTCAGATTAAGCATACATTTTCACCAAACTCTGCTGTTACTAAATGACGATGGACTATTTTTCGTAGTGGGACAATCCATCAAATGGCATCATAACGGGACATTTAGAATAAACACAGTATAGTATGGTGAAGCTGGCCCTATAAAGATCGATTACGTAATGATAATGAGTCAACCACTTACCATCGCTAAGACACCGCTTCTAATGTAATTATAACTACGTTAGTTTCTAAAATAGCGTGGGAGACATTTCAAAGTATAAACTCACGACATCTTCTCATGGGGTGGACAGAAACTACAGAACGCCACCTGCTACGATCCTTCCTTACATATTTCTTTTGCTTCGTTTGAGTTCATACATAGTCATACACGCACGCCGGTTACGAGTACCTACTACGCACCTGACCTTTCTGAAAAAAATCACCAATAAAGTCACTATTATGTCCTTCTAGTTTCCACTCACACTCTCAAGCCTTGTGAATACCTTTTTCACTCGTTTTGCTCAAAAAGTCCGCCATCGTAGCGTACCAGAGGGCCTAGACAAATGGCATTCGCTTCGGAGCGATTCTATTTCTACATTCGCTATCGCTTTCGCTAATGATTCTAAAAACTAGCAATAACGCTCGTCAAAAAGTGTCCCTTGGCTATGCATCTCTGTGGAAGTACCTAATCTTTCGACGCTGTCGATTCATTTCATAATCGAATGTTGTTTACATTGTCTAGCTAATTTTTATTCGTTGACCTATGATCACGTGACATTTCGATAGCTTATGTCAACCCCATACATTTTAGCTTTTCTACTAGCGTTATCGTTAATCGAATGTTACTTTGTCTAGGCCCTCAGAGCGCAAATAGCATATTTTTCTCTAGGGGAAAAAGTATTAATTTTAATTCCACACACTTAGTACTTAGGTCAAATAATTAGCAACAAAAAACAATGAATAAAATAAGTATGACGGTCATCGCAAGGTTTGCATCCAGAAGATGTCCTAATAAATATTATTCAATTGAAATTGTGTTGAAAAATATTTGTAGTTTCCAACATGTGGCGTAAAAGTAAATATTATGATTATTTTGGACAACTTTTATACAGATTACATGGCGTCGTGTGAGGGGTTTCTAAGTTATTTGCACAGGAATACCTACTTATTTAAATAGTTTATTGAAATAAGTCTTACCTATGTTATGAATACGATGCGTTAACTCAACAGAGGGCCTAGACAAAGTAACATTCGATTAGCGATGACGCTAGTAGAAAAGCTAAAAAATGTATGGGGTTGACATAAGCTATCGAAATGGCACGTGATCATAGGTCAACAAATAGAAATTAGCTGGACAATGTTAACATCACTCGATTCTATGAAACGAATGAACAGCATAGAACGATTAGTTCCATAGAGATGCGTAGCCATGTGGCACTTTTTGACAAGCGTTATCGCTAGTTTTCGATTCGTATGATGGAAACATTAGCGAAAGCGATAGCGATTGTAGAAATAGAATCGCTCCGAAGTGAATGCAATTTGCCTAGGCCCTCAGATTACAATTCGTTGAAAAATTCAGCCGTTGAAAGACTGGAAGGAAACCGTCTCGACGTGGGTATTCATATATAATCAAGTTCTTCTAACGGAACAGACTGCTAGCTGTTCTGCTGGGGAGTTTGTTAAGCCACTTCTTCTTCCCAGCTAAAGCACTAGGAACTGGTGTAGGGCGGGCGTTTTGGGGGACCGTCTCATGTAATTTTGACGTTCAAAAAGTGCTGACTCTCAGCAAAAAAAAAAAAAAAATACAAAAAAAAAAAAAGTAAAAAAAAAAGTAAATGCTTTCGATTTTGATTTTACCCTACCTATGTACTTAACTGGGAAAAAGACTGACTATGCAGACCAATGAAGAGGAGTTGAGAAGAACAGTTCACCTTGTTAAAGATAGGTAGGTACCAACTAAGTAGGTACATTTCCTCTATCCTTTTAACCTACCAATTTAATCATTATTAAATAAATAATAAAATATATTTATTTAATAATGATTAAATTGGTAGGTAGGTAGGTAGGTAATTTTTTTTTTATTATTTCAATCAGTTTTCATAAAAGCGGATATTTGTGCGCTAACCCAATGATCATTGCGCTAACCACGATTTAATAAATAAAAAATTGCCACGCATGCCTTCATTATCTCTAATACGCGTAATTTTTTAGATTAAAATGTAAGTACGCTAGCATTGCGAGGAAAATTTATATAATAGGTAAAAAATATAGCACCTCTTACTTATGAAGCAGCCAGTTCGAAAGAACACCACACTTTTAAAACACAAACTTAAAAAAAAAAAACTTTTTCTTTTTGCGATTATCAAACAGTCACATCACTCAGCACCATCATTTAATTCAAGATTAAATAATCTTATGAATATGCAAACCACCGTTGTCCTAAGTTAAGTTTTCGTGCACCGGTTTGCGATGTTAATCTTATACTGTGTGGGTTATTTACAAAACTGTAGGCGATTTAACGAGCGACGCTAATGCCTGTACAGCCAATGAATACTTAGTTTAACGATAATTTCAGGGCTGAAACGGCATGATAAATTACGTGGCTTAAAGGTAGGTACCCACCTACCTCAAGTAGTACATACATGTTTACGGTGTAATATCACAAGGAAGCCAGTTATATTTTGTGGCTTGTATGTAGTACTTAAGTAGTTAACTTTTGGGAGCGTTGCGGGAGGAATTTGGAAGTAAAACGAGGAGTCTTACTCGGATGGTGATTTATTATAGACTAACTTCCTAAAACATATTTCTTAAACTAGTTTACTAATGGCTAATAAATCTTAACCTATATCTGTCAACACTAATTGGCAGACCATTTAAAACTCGTGGAGTGCCATGAGAACGAAATATCGCGGCGACGGCACTTAAGTACAAGTGGGCCCTTTTACCACAACCAAACATGAATTATTGCTAACACAAGGGTGAGATGCATAACTAAGTACCAATAGGAGCTCGTGCGTGGCTAAATAATAACAACGGCACGGGTCGATCGAAGGTTAAGCTACGCTTGCCGCGGTCGGTTCATGGATGGGTGACCATTCATTACATATCGAGACTCCTCAATGCTTCGGAAAGCACGTGTTAAGGCGGTTCCCCGACCAAACGACCTTGAGCGTTCGGTCCTTCTCTGTCCCGTCGCTGAGTCTCGCTCTGTCTCGCTCCCTCCGCACGCTCATTTATCATAAAATTCACAAAAATAATGAAATTATTTGAATAAAAAAAGACAAGTGAAGTTTTAAAATAAAATAAAACATGTATTATTTAGATTTTTTAATTATCTATCCATTAGTGTAATCCTTAAATAAATAGAACGTCACCTTTAGCAAAAGATGCATGCAATCAATAATTTTAGTCACTTTTTTACAAGGAGATTTTAGATGTATTTTTAACACATAAAAACAAATAAGAACGTGCAATGTGATGATAGGATATCGAACATTAATAATGTGCTTTTAGATGTAGTTTATTACCCTTAATGAATGAGTTAATAGCCTCTGAATAACGCACTATGACAAGGTTTTGGTCGGGGTACCGCCTTAAGCTGTTAGTTCTGGCTGTCATTCGTAGATCTTTGACACTCGTTACAAGTAGCCAGAAGCCTAAGACAACCAGTCTTACCAAGGAGTATCGTGTTACCCAGTCACTAGGTTGTGGAGGTCAAATAAGCAGTTGCTCCATGTAAAATACTGGCTGGGCTCGTGGCTGGGGAGGGGCTCGTGGCTTGGTAATAACAGCCGCACGGGTCGATCGAAGGTTAAGCTACGCTTGCCGCGGTTGGTATGTGCCTATGTGGATGGGTGACCATCTCTGCATATCGAGATCCCTGCATGCCTCTGCAAGCATGTTAAGCCGTTGGTCCCGGCTGTCATTCGTGGATGTTTGACAGTCGTTACGGGAAGTCAGGAGGCTGAAAGTCTGACAACCAGTCGGGGTAAGAGGTATCGTACTCGTATTACCCAGTAAGTAACTGGGGTGTGGAGGTCAGATAGGCAGTCGCTCCATGTAAAATACTGGTATTCAGCTGGGAGGGAAAAGGATAGGCAGATGATGATCTAACCATATATTTATGATTGTAGTCTTTGGATCTGCCAACCCACACTGGGTTCGCGTGGTGGATTACGACTCACTGCTTCTCACTGAGAGTAGGCTTGAGTCCCAGCAGTGGGAACATTATAGGCTAATTATGTATGTATGTTATGTACCTAATAATTATTTCAAATGCAACATGCAATTTCAAATGAAAAGGTTGTTAAAAAAAAAAATACTTTCACTAATTACCTAAATTAACAGAGAATATGCTACCACAATATGGTTTGTATAGGCGCGACAGGCGAAGCGAGTCGCACGCGACACAAAGGCACCACTCTTCGCGCGACAGGCGGTGCCTTTGTGTCGCTCGCGTCGCGTGTCGCGACTGTTTATAGGAGTCTTTATACATATCGTTAAATAATTGATACTTATATGTTCCTATTACCACCCAAATAAAAATAGCGACAGTGACTTAGGAGACCAGCAGGCTTAGCACAAGTACCGTCTTGTCGACGGAAGAATAGACAAAAATGACGTTTCGTGAAGACAGTACGACGGCAGCAAAGTAGAAAGAGTCAACTGCACTTTCTACGAAATTCAACAATTTATTCACGTTTTTCTTTTATTTTGCTTAGATCTCGAAAATGGTGTGTCCTATCGCAAAAATAAAGCAAAGCCTTAAACCCCTAAAACTCAACATAATTTTTCACATTTTCCATAGGTTAGTACATAAGTGAAAAATTCCATTTTTATACTTTGTAGCCGTCGAGTAAAGAGTTTTCTACTGTCTTTAGCATGGCGATTAAAAAATCAAATTGTCTTCACTACCTTAGACAACTGTCTTCTGAAATAGCCTATATTAAAAAGGACCTAGACAACGATCGGTAGAAACGAAAGACAAAATGACAGATTTTAGAAAGATTTTTACGGTGCGAGGTCAAAAATGGAGACGCGAAATGTCACTTTCTATGGAAATAGCCGTGTCTATTCTTCGAAGAAATAGACAGCGTCATGCTAAGCCTACAGTGGAAATTCTGTTTACAGCTGTAGTTGTAAATTCAGGTGCTATCAATAAGTAGTTGCCAGACAGATATAATATACAGTGTGTGTGTGTGTGTGTACTATTAATACGTACCCACATTTTAAAAGGGGGCGAGTCTATTGCCATGAAACGGGGACAAATCCAGACGCCGGGCTGCTATTTTTATTATAATCAATAGGAAAATGCATGTTTGAGTTATTGTATTACATTTATAGAGGTACGACTGTATGAGGCACAGGGTGTAAAGCTCACTCATACTCTGGAAAAGGGATCAGGATCCTCCGACCAGACGGCTGTTGTGTCTGGTGGGCAACTGCCCGACGGTTGATGTCGGGACGCTGTTTTTAAGCTAGTCGCGCGGTGAACTCTGCTTGCGCGATGCAGGATTTGCGAGACGTCAGTGTGACGTGTACCTCGCATGTGGCAGTGTAGATACCGCTACACATTTCTTATCTATAATTATTATCCTTAATTTTCTCTTGCCTAGGTATTTTCGGATCGGACAACGTTTTTAGAACACGCTCCAAAAGCATCATTAAGTTTTACCATGAAATAAACAATGACGAATTGGCAACCCTGAAACGGTGTCAGGTACCTACTGTTATGAGTAAAAAAATAGATGAAACGCTCGCTAAATGCTTATGTCAATATTTACGCTTGCTCGAAGTCTCGAACAGTGATAGCATTGTTATATAGGTTTATGCAAATAAAGTAGGTACAGGAAACAGACAGCATACTCATTAAAATAAGTACACAATTAGGTATTTCCAAAGATCTCGTTAATTTTCTGATTAGTTAGGCTAAGCTAATTGCTACAAACCCTGGTTATTTCACATTAGAGTTTAGCCGTCTACCTACTTAATAATTGCTGAACTAAGTATACAGAAAATTACTGACAAGACACCATAGCCTTTCTAAGTACATGCGAAAGTAACTCCATCTGGCCGTCACCTTTTCACTGTATCCCTACTTTACCGAGCCTGGGACCTGGAGAAAGCCATTGGCTACTTTTCATCCTAGACGAAAAATTATGAAATATTAAGTACCCGCAGATCGAGTCGCGAGCAACAGCTAGTATAAAACTAAATATTATGTCTGTTTAACATCAAGTTGACCTAATAGTGTCTATGCGGGACTGCGGGTAAATAAACAGGCATGCATCATTATTATAAGTATTCTATAGTAAAACAAACTAAGGAAAATATCCTACACGTATATTCCACGTCATGTTAAACCTTAATTAACAATAGCTAAACTCACCATAAATCAATAAAAACTAATCACAAAACTAAATAAAAGTAAATATTTACAGATTCACATGAATAAAAATAATCGATGAAATTCGATCGAGAACTAAGGTAGGTGAGATTGGATGTCTTCCAATTAAAGATATAGCGGAATGATAGCTGTTAGATGTATTGTACTGGTGACTATAATTACAATCACTCAAGGGCATTCTACGAAATAAAATACTAACACAAGTGAGTTCTGTTTCTTTTTTTTTGTAGATATTCATATAGGTACGTTTTTTTTTGTGCGGGAATTGAACCCGTGACACATAGCGCTGAAACCAATTGCTCTGTCATTGCGCCATGCCTGATAATTGATAAACAATGCTGTGTACCTAATTTGTAATAATAAGTAGGTATCGCAGTACTCTAACAAATAGATTATTACTAGGAGTTAAAGGGAGACAGTAAGCAAATACTCACATTATCTGGTATTTCCAACATTTTGCTTGCAGGAAATATCATAATCGGGGAAACTTGAAGAACATGATGATTAAATCTGGAAAGAAAAAAAAATGTTTCTATTAGTTCAAGAGTTTCAACAACGTGAAATGAAAATAAATACACATTCTTTCTCAATAATCATAACACTCACTCACTCTGACAATAACACGTTTCAATATCAGTGTCTATTATATACTAAAAAGCCTGGTATCTAAGTCAATGCAATTAAAAAGGTATTAAGTCGGTATTTACAAGGTTGGTTTCGCTGGGGTCAGCAAAAACAATAAAAAGCTTTACAATAACTACGTGATAATGTCCTTTACTTTTGTTTGCATATTTTTTTAATTACACACGCATACATCATTACATGGGACTTAAACATAACTGGCGAAATGTGGGTGTACTATGGGTACACCTCTGCCTAACCCTTCGGGGATATATAGGCGTGATGTTATGTGTTATGTGTTATTTTTTTAATTATGCAAATAAACATATAGTTCTATGATAAATAATCCAGGTTTGCGACAAACAAGACAGAAATCATGAATATTTTTGGTCAATCAAATACGTAACAGTATTTGTAAACATTTCTTTGTACCGTTGACAGTTGACACTTGACTTGACATCTGTCACCTTACACAGACGAGCTGTTTACCAAACAAGCTTTATGTTTACTGCTTTCCTCTTAGCCTTTTTTAAAATTAAATTAGAGCCACTATTCAAGTGTCAACTAAAGTTGAAATACATTAGAAAACAAGTTTGTGTTTACTACATAAAGCAGGTTATAGTTTCTTTGAATTTCGTTGTGAATTTTTAATGTGCCGCCGGTGTGCCCGGAACTTCGTCGGTGAGTAGTAAATAAAGTTGTTTTGCTATCCATATAATACATTGTGACTTATGGTCAATAACATTAAAACTAGAGCGCGATGGCACATTTGGTTTTTATTGAAACTGTCTGTGTAAATAGGTTTTTATAATTTAGTATGTATGAACAAACTAAAAACTTTTTAGTTTCGTAATGAAACGTTTTCATCGCATATTATAAGCGTATGTATAATATTCTTAGCAGTACTATTGTTTAACTCATTTCGCATCTGTTACGTTTAATTACAACTATTACTAAAAATGTAAAATGGTGTTCAATCAAGGTCCAGGAAATTTATTATAGATATAGAACATAAACAAGAAACGTAAACATAAAAAAAAACTCATTACCCAAAAGAAATTATAACCTACATTTTTTTTTTATTAACTTTGTAGCACACACAATATAACTTGCAAGCAGTAGGTAGGTCTGTTTATCAGTTAAAAATGTAAGCCTAGACTTCCTGAAAGTGATACTACTGATATTTCTGAAACACTAAGCAAAAGAGGATATTCTTTAGACAACATTTCCTTATTAGAGCATCCTGGATACAATCAGGATATACTTGTAACAGTATATTTTAATTTCACTTTGTTCAGACAACCTCGTGAAGCTGGCAGAGGTCCATATTGTCAATGTCATGTTATGTTGCCAGTCTCATTAATAATGCATGGCAGATTGAAGTTTAGACAATGGGATCTATTTAAATCTAGCATCCTATTTAAAAATAGAATGATAAAATGTATTACAGAAAAATAATAAGAGTTAACTGTCTGTTCCTAATAGGGTTTATTTATAAATGTTGCTTAAAGTTAAGTAATGATTAGCGACTGTTTATCACTTTTGATGTTTAAATGTCTCTTAACTTTAAGCAATGTTTATACTTATGTAAATAAACGGGATATGACTAATTGACTGCCCAAAAATTGGTGTAATTAAACTAAATAATGTTTTCACTGCTAAAACATACCTAAACTAGAAAGGTTTAGGTAGTTAAATAAAGGTGAACAAAAAAAAACACGTCGCTCATAGATGCTAAACCTTTTATTTCAAATGTTAAAATCATATTATTTTTAGTCATAATATAATAATAGGCTCTATTCTGAATCTGAATCTTAGAAACTATCTGTCACATTAATAATAAAGCATTCAACGGTATGATGGTAATATCATCAATAATTTTGTCTAATTTAAACATTTTCTGTTCTTCTTTTATTACATGACCCTCGCATTTTTTCCAATTCTCAGCGTCAGCAGTCACATTAGCTAAAGCCTCTGGCAAAAGAATTTTTTTTTTAAACAGCCATTTTTAAAGTTATATTTTCTCGGGTACAAACCCTAATATCAACTCAATTGAATGGAGCTCACAGTGGTATGGTGGCAGCCGTAATACTGTGACATAGTTTAATTTTTTTTGTAATTTAGCCACAGCATAAAAGGCATCTGGTTAACCGACTAAACATATACCTCCTACTTCAGTTGCCATACTACGTCACAGGTGTACTCTTCAATTTAGCAACGTTATCTAATTGATTGTATTTTCTAAAAGGTTTAGGGAACCTGTATTTTTGGGCTCTTTACAATTGATAGATTACAAAATATTATCCAATTTAATAAATGTAACAAAAAATTGTGCTCAAGCAATTACATCTACGAAGAGTAGTTTACTATAGTTTAATGTACTTACATTAATAAAAGAGGAAACTATCGTATAAGTAAATAGAAAATAATTTTAATTTTGTTGTAACATATTTTTAAATAAGAAAGTGTCAACTATAAAAAACCATTTTTACGATTTGTTTACCCTTATTTAACTACCTACCTAGACCTTTCTAGTATAGTACCTACATATTTTTTTGATTTTTTTAATTTTGCTTAACTAATTATAATAGAGAATCAATAAAAAAAAATTGTCGGCCTCGACGACTGTTAATTACTGTCGACGATTATGTCTTACGAATTACGATATCGCGTAAGTGTATATTATACAAATTCTATTTATTATTACAGCCAATATGTAATACATTATAATAATACATTGTATTTATAGAAAACATTGCAGGAATCATGTAATTATGGATTTTTATAAATGCTCAATTCATTCTGCATAATCTAATAATATTCGCTTTCCGTAAGTTCGCGCCATTTTGTCTATGCTATTCCGTAGCCGTCAGCCGTCCCGCGTCCCACTCCCAATGTTACATCATAATAAAATGATTGTGTATGAAAAGTAGCGCCAGACTCGAAGGGCCAATGAAAGTGGCACTGAGCTACTTTCTAGTTACCACGATAATAATCGAGCTTCTGGTTATATAATTTAAAAGCCCTTTTCTAATGTTTTATGCAAATATTATGCTATAAAAATAACTGCCGAATAAAACATCGAATACAGGATAATCATACCGGTTAGTTGGTAAGTAAGCTAGAAATGGTCAAAGGTTTATTATTTAGTTAAAATATTAAAGACAATGCGAGCATAAACTGGGTAGTATTTTGCAACATAATTATACTGTTCTGAAAATAAAGTAGATACTTATTTAAAAACTAAAGATTTATATTCATCCATAAAATAAAATTCGTCTTGAAGTTAGTATGTAGGTGATTTGGGTTTTATTTTATTTTTCCTGATTGTTTATTTTTTATTTTTTTGTTATTATAATTTACGAAAATTGTTAAACGACAAACATGGGTAAATAGCGTAGGTAATAGAAAACGCAAAATGTCGTGTGAAAAATTATGATAATCATGTGTGCTGTGACGATAATGGATCGTGTTTCATGTTTCATCATGATTACATACTGAATCCATCATGGTTTGTTTGTTTACGTACTTTTTTCTTTTATGAACTGATGCTGATTGACGTATCATTGCAATTTAGACCTTTGGGAGAAATAGTTAGGTACCTACCTAGTACAGTTAATTCAAACGTAATAATAACTTACTCATGATAGGTTACCTGCAAATAGGGCTGCCAACTGCTAAAATAAAAAAGTCTGACTCTGCGCTGTATTAGGCCGGACATTTCGCCCTAAAAGCTGGACTTTACCTTCTTTAATGGCCAAACATCACTTTTATACCGACTAAAGACAAAACCCGTGCGAACCAAGATTAGCCACTGTCCCCCGCCCCTGCTTCGTGCGTAGCTTGCGTTGCATTCGTTCTGCAGGCGCTGCGTGCACCACGTTATACTAACAAAAAGCCTAACAAAAGCCGTACAGGCCGGACATAAATATTTAGCCGGACACGACCCAAAATGCCAAGCATGTCCGGCTAAAGCCGGACAGATGGCAACCCTACCCACAATGCAAATTTAACTACCTACTTACACCTAGTTTGGAAACGGTTAGGCAGAATAAGATGTTCAAATGATGACTGATGATAGACAGACACAATAAAATTGGAAAACTATTTTCTTGTGATTCCGGAACTTCCTTGTTTAGACACCGCTATCTTAAAAACAGGTTATTGAGGATAGTAAAAATATGAATGTAGAATATCTACTTAATAATAAATAAAAATATGTACTTAAAACGTGTGGGGTGGGGGGATCCCCGTCATGAACAAAGTTCCTTACACTTTTTCTTCACCTCGACAAATTTGAAAATTTACGCAGCCGTCCTTTTTGATTTTCATTTTGACCTCACTATCGACTTCAGCACCCTCGAAAACCATGAAAACGACACCCATGATGAAAAATTTGAAAATGTTCGCAGCTGCCATCTTTGATTTTCATATTGACCTCACCATCGGCTTCAGCACCCTCGAAAACCATGAAAACTATGTCTCTCTCTCTCTGTCTCTTTCTATTACATATAATAAAAAGTCGCATGGAGGGGGCATAACGTTTTTTCGTTACGCGTACGTACGACACGTATAAAACGTCACGTATGACGTTTTCTACTATTTTACTGTTACCGCAAGCTGCGTTAAGGCTTCCAATAAAACTTAAATTCATTAATGCACAGACAGACAACGCCCATTTTAAACTACTGGGTCTAGAATCTCTAGAAGCATGAAATTTTGCACAATATTCGAGGTCCTTATCATGAAAGAGAGCACTAGGGAAGGATAAAAGTTTGTATGAAAATTCGCATGACTTGTTTTGTAATTGAAGCCTGAATGCCCGTGAAGCATTGCACTTTTTAAACCCGAACGTACGCTAAACGGTTGGCTATGGTAGCTGATAGACGGGCTTGTCTTCCATTATGGCGCCTGTAAACTCTGCTGCGAGTCCTCATGCCATGTTTTCGCCGAGAGCACTCGCGCGAGAAGTCGAGTGACGAGTGCCATAATAATATACTTCCCCAGGTATTGTATACGTCATCACCGCTGTGTTACCAGTAGTGTGTAATAATAACTCCCCAATCGCCTTTATTACCTGTGCGAATCCGATAAAACAAAGAGGTTTTAACTAACAAATACGTTGGTATTGTTTAAATTGAATTGTTTCGTTTGATTAGAAAAATTAAACGACAATTTAAATGGTTAAATTTTTTAACAGAATGGTGACTGAAAATGTTTCCATAATTCGTGTTTTGTTGCAATAAAGTGGCAACTGGATAGTGAAGTAAGCATGTGTCACTCCCGGAATGCTAGACCTTGTTTTTTTAGACCATGACGAGTGCGACCCTGTACACTCTCGTTTATTCGGTACGGTTGCGAACCGCAACGCCGAGAAGATGGACGCGTTACATGTTATGACAGCTGCTGTTACCCTATGCGCTATCAGTTATTTATTTAATTACGTGCACCAGCTCTCTGTATGTTGCCATAAGCGAAATCTTTTTTTTAAATTCATCAATAGAAAAGCCAGTTTCTTCTGAAATTCGAACCCATGCATGTGTTTTTTTTTATCTTTGTGAAACCGGTTTGATATACATATTTCCAAAAATAAATTTTCAGCTTCGTTATTCCACTTAATGATATTTAAGTCAAATGTTCGCGCGGTTTCAAAGCTTGCGCCACGGTGCTGTAGCTTAAAACAAAAGTATGGGAATCTTATCCGGCCAGTTTAAGTAGGCTTCTGCTTTTGGAGATACACTACTCAATTCTATGGATTTTTAATTTACTAGTAGAGTAATATCAAAGATGAATTTTCTTATTGGTAGATGACGCTGTTCTCAAAATGTTCATGGGTTTCGTCTTAACCACATACTACATAGAGATACTATGTATAAATAGGTTTAAACACAATATGTTCCATTTTAATCAGATTTTCCTTAAAATAACAATTTTTTTTTTACAATAAGTATATTTAAGGAGTTGAAACACCTTTTAAATTTATTGAGCTAACATACAACGTTTGTTTAAATGGATAAAATCATCTAATAACGCAACATAAATTTATGAAACTTTTTAAAGTTTAAATGGAAAAAAAGGAACGCTACTCGCGTAATTGTCAAAATATGTTGTAATTTTTTTTATTCCGAATAGAATTTATGGATACGGTTCGATTAATTTCTGGATTATTCTTGACGACTTTGCTTGTATGGACATTTAGGATTCTGCTTCTATCCATTGACCTGGAAAGGTATTGGATACCGTGAACCGACAACTTCGCTTTATCGGAACGACCCCTGCACGAAAATCTGGACTGTGTACTTGTTTGTGAAACGCACCGATATTGTGTTGTATAAAAATATGAACGCGAGCAAGTGTTGTGTGCTGATCTGCAAAAATTCAAGAGTTGGCCTTCAATATTGTAAAAAAGTATTGAAGAAGAAATAAAGTAGGTATTTTACATTGGATTTAGTGTTTTATTTTTGGTTACAAAACTACTATCTAACTAAAATGGAAGGAAATAGGACAGGGCATACTGCAGATTATTTTGAAACTATTATAGCATTATATGTATACGTATAGCTAGTAGCTATATGTACTTATATATTGCTTCATGGAGAGTTGTTTTTAGTTGTTGCTAGAGGGCGCGAGCGCCTTGAAATATTCGAGTGACGTCTTTATCTCCCTATATAAAATGTACTCTGTGGCTTGCGCTAAACTGAACGATGCGAAAATGTATAGTGACGCACTCGCGTCGCCTCGCGAGGGTAAGCGAGACCCTTTGACTCGCGTACAAAAAACCGAATCGGAACGGAGAGCAGACGGGGCAAGACGAGACGAATTTTCGTCTCGTCTTGCCCCGTCTGCTCTCCGTTAGCTAGTCGCTTAGTCTATTTAGACTAAGCGAGTGTAGCATGTACAGTCTCGCACTCGTCATGCCTCACGGTGCGTCGAGGGGTCGAAGAGAGTGTACAGCCGGCATTAAATATTATGGCGTCTCTAAAAACGGAATTGCCTAAAGTTAGCACGCAAGATGGAAAACACCTGCAGAATCAGAAAACCAGTCCTGAGAGTGCCGCAAACCCCCGCATAGCCTGTGTATTTGTAATTAGAAAGTTGAATGGTTTTCCCAAAATCTATGGGAATAGGAATACCAGCAAAAGAAGACATAAAAATCGGCCAATTGGAAGTCGGACTCGCACACGAAGGGTTCCGTACCACCGGTAAACACTAACACTACAAATATATAACATTGTATTGTAAATACTTAACACTACATTTCTTTTTTAAACTCCTTTCTTGTGTGGGAGCTCCCTTTAATTTTTAACATTGTTTTGTTTGATTACTTGTTGTTATAGCGGCAATAGAAATATACACTCTGTGAAAATTTCAACTGTCTACCTGTTACGGCTCATGAGATACAGCCCGCTGACAGACAGACGGACGGACAGCGGAGGGATAGTCATAGGGTTCCGTTGGAACCCTTTGGATAAGGAACCCTAAAAAGTTTTAGTTATGCATTTTTAATGTTCTAAGTTGAGGCGCGGTCTAACGGATAAATAATTAATTTATTAAAATGGTTTCTGTCACGAATAGCGGATTATTGCTAATTAAGAACAGTTTCCTTGTCGCCAGGTATTGTCGGCATGTGAGCTTAGATCTAGACTGGCGTATTTATAAACTGCATTTTTCACATTCTCCTGCCTTAGATATTGTATAAAATTGTACTCTGAGCTTCTGGCTGCTCAGAACACTCCGTGTAGAAAGGATGTCCCCATTAATTGCATTTTTCACATTCTTCCTTTTATAAATGACTAGCACGCGAATTCGTCCGCGTGCAATTTCTTGGTCCCCCGACCCACTCCGTCGCATCGCATCGCCTGCCCTCGCTATCACTTCGTTTTCGTTTAGCGTTCTTTCTGTTTTATTTTTTTTGCTCGGCTCTTAAGGGTCCTAGCGTAGGTAATGATAAATAGCCTATAGCCTTCCTCAAGAATTGGGCTATCAAAAGCATATTTTTTTAAATCCTACTGGTAGTTCCAGAGATTATCCCCTACATATTTAAACTTACACACAAACAAATTTTAGCTCTTTATAATATTAGTATAGATAAATGATTTTATTTCTGTAAGTAGGTTTGTACAAACACTCTTACAGGTCAATAATGTACATCTTGAAGTGGTGGCATAGTGGTAACGGCCGCGACTTACAAGTTGTAGGTCGTAGGTTCGATCCCTGTCAGGCGCTTAACTTTGTGTAAATTATTTCAACACTACTGCTCTCAAAACGGCGAAGAAAAACATCATGAGGAAACCGGAATGTCCTAGAACCAAAAATTCGAAGACATGTGACATACAGGATGGTAGGGACGACGCACAACCTGTTACCAAGGACACAAGTAAGTACATGATTCTGAAACCTCTGTGTTGCAATTTTTCGTCGGTTACTAAAAAAAAAATTGCTGCTCAGTACATTTTCAACGCGTAGGTATTGCACTTTTCTATGAAACAGCAATTTTTTTTTGATCCCCCACTAAATATTTCTACTCTAGGGGTCTAGAATCATGTGTAAAATTCATGGTTACCGTTTGCGCGTTGATGTACCACCCTGTATACCAATCCGCACTGAGCCCGCGTGGTGGATTATGGCTTTCACTGAAGAGGCCCATGTCCCAGCAGTGGGAACATTATAGGCTTGAATATGGGTGTAGTAGCGGTAAATTTTTATGTTTGTAAGTTTGTATGTTATAGAGGTATGAGGAACAGGGTGTAAAGCTCACTCATACTCTATGGAAAAGGGAGGATCCTCCGACCAGACGGGTGTTGCGTCTGTTGGGCAACTGCCCGACGTTTGATGTCGGGGCGTTGTATATAGTTTGCGTGACGTCAGTGTGACGTGTAGCTCGCATGTGGCGTTGTAGATGCCGCTACATAATGTAGTGGGTATTCTCTGGAATTACCAGACGAATATCAAAAAATATTTTAGCATTTGTTAGCTAAATTCTTGAGAAAGGATGAAGGCTATTTAACATCACTCTAGGGCCCTTAGGAACCGAGTAAAAAGAAAAAAGTCTGAATGAACGCTAAGCGAAAACTAAGCAATATAGCGCAGGCAGGCGATGCGATGCGACGGGGTGGGTCGGGGGAACCAGAAATTTCACGCCGACGAAGTCGCGGGCAGAAGCTAGATTACTATATTAAGGGGCTTACATGACCTAAACGCAAATTTATAATGCCTAAAAATATATCATCCACTGCAGTACTCGTAACCAAAATCAGAAAAATATATGATATTCTTCTGGATATATGCTAGTTATATAGTGTGTTGAAAACATAATACAATTAACTTGATATGATAGAAAAGAATCACGAAGATACCTCTAAAAAAATATTTTAACGATTAAAAACCATACTAATATAAATGCAAACATTCAGTTTTTTTGTCAGATTATTCTACAAGTAACATACTAACGTAATAGTGTTTTAATTTCTTAGTCCAATGAATAGATTTTTTGTCAATCCAAAATTGCTTCATATTTTGCAATAAATTACCAGCGTTGTGTCATCGCGCGTCTCTTTCTTTTCTATGCAATCCGACAGTGACCGCGCTTTAGCTCTTGTAAGCCTCTTAATACCTTTGTACTCAATACATATATGTCTTATCTGTATCTATTTTACTGTGTGTACCTACATAAATAAATAAATATTAGTCCCGATGTTATGCGAATTTCCATGAGAAAGTAAAGATTGGAAAGTAACTTTAAGGCACCTATACAGTATTAAGTTGATGCACTTCATGAGCTCCAAAAGCTGATGCATAGGTATAATTTGATGACAAAGTTTTATTATGCTTGTTTTTATGTTCGACATGAAACGTAGTTTTATAAATATCTAAATCAAAATCGGTTATCATTCGGCTGAAAATCATCACTTTTTGAGACTCGTCACAAAACGTCTTCACCACTTCCAATTGTTTTCGCTGGATAGAAATACTCTGATATTCCAAGAACAATATCGTTAATTTTGCATTACTATTATAACTTCATCAAGTGGTTATGACGAGGCAATGATTGGGAGACTTATAAACTATTGTTGACTTAATAAGTTTTTGTGATTCATCGCCGCAATCTGCTATTCTATCCGTTACTTCATATAACCTATTGTGTCTTTTTAGATTTATTATGACGTACACACGTCATAGAATACTACCAAGAAATTATCTAATACATAGTTATTACGTTCTGTGACTAAGTTGTTTTTACTGTCTCTATGTCATATTCAAGTCTTCTCGTTGTTCAAGCAGGCAACGGATTAGCCCATTGATTGAATTTGCTGGGGATCTAAGGCCCTTTGTATATGTTTTTCTAGTGCATAGGTTCTCAACGTTGGCGATAACGACCCCTCGTGGGCGTTTGAGACTTTCAGCGGGCAGTAGAAGACTCAGAGAAAACTAGGGGGCATTGACTGATCTGATCTTACGACTATATAATATTACACGTAATCGTGGCAATAGCTGTTTCAAATTCGCGATAAAAAAAAAGTGGGCTCTAGAAAAAAAAAACCTCTTAGTGGGTGGTGGGAAAAATAAGGTTGAGAACATTATGGTCTAGTGCTATCGCTGGATAACCCTTCGGTGGATGACTGGCGGCCTTTGGCATACTTTAGATTTTCTAAGACCTTCAAAAATCTGGCAGTGGTGCAGCATTATGACAAGAGGAGTCACCGTCATCGGTTCTCGCTCCATCAGAGATCCTGTAGCCTTTGTGCATCCCACCAATATTGGCGAGGATTCTATGCGGCAATGTTTGACATAATCCTCCTTCTTTCAAATCGAAGGTATCCAAGAGGATTTAGACTGTTTCAAAGATATCTCATTCTTCATATTTCCCTGGCTAGTCATTACCTTAGTATTTATATATTTTTAATGGCGGTGCGCGTACGCTGGCCTGTCACACGTGATTTATAATAACAAGTCGCGATTATGTGCCGTTGCAACGTGCATTATGCACTTGGCTAGGTTGAGTTCATAGTTTACATGGACATTCTCGTTAAAACATGTTTATTTATATAAGTGCAAGCAAATTATCATGACAGTCAATAGAGTAAGCAAAATTTTACGACGGCATTTAAGTTCTTAGTTCTTACACACAAGCTGGATATAAGAAATTTATGAAATAGGGAACGGCTTTTTTGTATGGCATGGTATTACATTACATTTTGTCCTTTGTGTACTTAGTTGATGAAGTGTCACTGTGACAGCTAAGAGGACGGTCCAACAAAATGCACCTCTTTATAAAATTCTTATACAGTCAATTCCTTTGGTAACCCCACCAAAAACCGTTAAAAAGGTACGTAATCCGGTCCGATCACAAACGACCTTTCATACTTAACGTTCGTTGGTAGAAAAACGCATTATTGGCTCAAAGTCTTAAAGAACATTCGTTTGGTTGGTGGACCGGTCCAACCTGCCGCGTTATAATAGCTGCCTGGACACAGTAACGGATGACTGTCTGTCTTTGAACTTAGAACGTACAGTTGGCAAAACAATTAGGTGTTCAGGCACGATATAGACCTTTTTGGATTACGTAGACCATGCTTTCGTGACTTCTAAGCAAAGGTTGTGTTGGCATGAGTTAAGTACTTTTTGGTTACTAGTTTGTTTTGTTTGTTGACTGTGTACACTCTGATACCAAATATAGGTTCATTTTATTATTTCAATAATATATTTTGCATTTAATAATCTCAGTCTATAACATAGCTCGTTTTCAAAATCAAATGTTTTTTTGTAGAAAACAATAAACCTACATTTTATAAACGAGTCGATCAGTATAGTTGTCTCTTATTGTAACGGTTTTTATTGATTCCGTAATCTATAATTCTAGAGAGAAAAAAAAGATTCATGAATAAAGATAAATTAGCTGATGTTTTGGAGGATATTCTTGGAAACAACAATAAATGCCATGATAACAAATCAGAATTTTAAAAAAATGCGGTCGGTCAGTTTATAAATTGAATGGTGAGCGGCTTGAGGAAGGCGAATCTTTATGACCTAGGCGTTCACTTCGATAAAAACCTAAGTTTTGTCGAACTTTTATTGAAGAGACGCCTAAACCGTTTGTGCTGAATCGCACTGATGGCTTTTATGCCTTCATCCGCAAGAAAACTGTATCCCTGATCTGCAGAATGCGTGGCTGTTGCAACGGAATTCTGAAGACTGTAGCAGATAGGATCTCTTCCTCGCTATGGAGATCCTTTGTTAAGCGGGTAATTTGAATCAGTTTTAATAATATTTTAATTTAGTTCGTATTGTATGGATCGAGTCATCTGAAATAAATTAATTTTACTTATTTATTGACAAACTAAGTATATTAAAAACATCAAAGATGCTTGGCTTCGTTATGAGAAAGCGTAAAAACAACAAAAAACCTGAATTAAAAAAAAACGTGTGGTGTCGGTGACCCCCGTCAGGAACGAAGTTCCTTACGCTTTTTCTTCAACTCGACAAAGGAGACGTTTCATTTTTGTATGGAACTTTGGCTAGGACGTGTACATTCCCAGAAAATCTGTGAAATGTATCTTTATACATGTAACAGGCAATGATTAATAGAATTAATTTGTATTGTAGACGTACAAAAATAAAATTGGAAATGATTGATATTTGTTGTGAGAAAAATGGATACATAATGACAGCTGACACTGACATTAATGGCATCTTTTAATAACCTAAAATGGGGATATTTTATGATTGACAACGACAATCCTGACAGTGTATGTCAAAATAAAACTTTCGGAAATCGGAAGTACACTGGCCAAGTAGATTTTATTAATCGAACTAGGATATTATTACATCTTTCCATTAGTAACACATTAGAAATAGGTGTAATAGATGAATTAATAATACAGCGATACCTTTTTATAATTATATTTCATATTTTTGTATTTACGGTTTCAAATTAATTTCAGATCCATTCTGATTTCAGAACGCATGTTGTCAGGACGCCGCCGTAGTGTGGCCATAACGACAATAATGGCAATACCTACATCTCACACACCGCCACCTCATACATACTCCCCACACACACACTTAACACTGTGCGCATTCCTTATTTCTTACTTATTTTTTTTGTTATTTTATTATTTTGTATTGGTAAAAACCTTTGGCATGCTTTCAAAATTATCTATTGTTTATTCTCTCAAAAATATGTACAATCAATGTAAACTGGAAGAGCGGAAACACCTAATGCAAGCAAATCTATGCTTAAAAGGTGACTCCAAACTTAACTATGTAATTTACATAAGTTCATGAAATAAACATTTTTATATTATATTTATATTATATAATGTACTGCATGCTGTGCTTTTTTTCAAGTAATGTACAAATTGTAAAGTAATAGTGTAGGTACCCATTGTTGAAGAGTCTAATCAATAAATAAACAGTGATCAAAACACATTTTTAATTTTAACCTTTGAGTATTACGTAAGTAACAAAGTTCACCGTAGCTAATAGTTATTTTATAGTAAACACTGAATTTAATGTGCACAAGTCCAATCATTGATATTCATAAATTATTTTAATATTCTTGCCCCGTACAGTTCTGTTTGGATTAATACATTGTTTATCAATTAAAATTTATAAAAATAAACCCCCAGTTTTTTAAACCCGAATCACTGATAAAAATCAGCTGTCATATCTCATATTATTTACATTATGAATTGTACCTATCAGTATGCATAATACGTTAATAACTTCGGTGGCCGATGCACTTCAGCCTGAAGAGGAAAACCAAATTGAAAATTAAGAATAAAACCGGTTACAAACGGGTAGCAACGCTCCTTTGATCGCCCTGGCAGTTTTGCTCACAACTGAACACACGGCTACATATCAAGATATACATTTCCAGTATAAGCTGACCACTCATTGTACGGAAATCCTATACAATGCGAGATTAGCTTGTACTGGAAATGTATAGCGTGATATGTAGCCGTGTGTACAATCTTCAAAACAGTCAAGAATTACCTATTTTCATCGTTGCTCTACCTACTCAGAAAACTATTTCAAAGATTTATCAATAGTACTTACTACTGAGCGCCTGCACAACAAGGTTTAAAATGTAAAGTCCGACCGAATTTCGTTTTCAGTTTTCGGCAATTTTTGGCCGTAATATCCATTTTCGACCATTATTATATTAGGCCACAAAAAAGTCCATTACCTGCCTGAGTTAGCTGCCTGCACCCTAATTACGTAACAGACTATCTATCACAATCTGAATAATTTTGAAGCCTGTTGCTAATCCATGGCTTCATATTTTAGAAAAAAGTGTCTGCTCAACAACGTAAATAACGCAATGAATGTTGTTCAACTGTCAAAATGAAACCCATTCCTACTGTTAGTGCGTTACGTAATTACCCCGCTGGTTACTTATTTATTTTGTTCACTGTACATGAAGAAGATTAATTAGTATGACAATCCGTTTTGTTAGTAAAGGTGTCAGGCAATTTGGTCAAGGAATTGGCTGCGCTGCCAATAAGTATTTACTACAAACTGTAATTTATGTTCTAAGTGAGTAAGTACTTCGAAGACATCTACACTACCTATGTAGGTACTCACCTACTTATTATGTTCTGAAAAGTGATAGAATCAAACAAAAGAGTGGAATTCTCTACCTGCGCCTGTGTTTCCGACCGCAAACAACCCAAATCTCTTCAAAGTGAGAGTGAATAGGCTTCTTCTGGGTTAGCTCACTCCATCTTCGACTCTGACCTAGACTAGAGTCAAGAGCAAACCCATCTCATATAAAAATATATATATATCTGTGTATTAAAAAGGAAAACTGTACACAGTAAAAACAATATTATCTTATGGAAATATCTGGATTTTGTGTGTGTGCAAAGCTAAATTATATTAGACAATCTTCTGCTCGCGGCTTCGTCCGCATGGATGTCAGAATTTATCCCACAGGAACGTGCTACCGGGATAAATAAATAGTATCCTATAATCCCGTTAAAGCTTGAAAAGGAAACAGACAGACAGATAATAAATGAAATATAAATTAATTATAACTTTATTAAACAGCTTTTTATGATTCTAAAAGTCTAACTTAAAAATAATAATAGTTCATTTTAATTATCATCATTAATTTGAAATACTCTAGCGCCGCCATTGACCACGTAATACTTACAATTATTAGCAACGTTATTTTATAGCTTCAAATTGTAATTAAGTAGGTACTTTATGAAGCGGGTTCACGTTTTAAATTAAATAAGTACTAAAATAAATAATACTTAAAGATACGGGTTCCGACTATATTTTCAATACCTTAAATGTTATAAAAAGACAAAAATTTCTATAATCATGTAAATTTTAAACCCCTGAGGGACGATTTTACAAAAACGCTGCAACAAATATTTTTTTGTTTCTTACTAAAAACTTATCCCCTATATCACCCCCCTTTAGCATTATTTTTGAGATAAAATGTAGCTTATGTACTTCCCTAGGATGCCATCTATCTCCTTGCCAAATGTTATGAAAATCCGTTCGGTGGTTTAGGCGTGAAAAGGTAACAAAGACAGAGTTACTTTCGAATTTATAATATTAGTATGGAAGTATGGATTAGTAATATAATAGGTTTAAAGATAATTTATTTCTCATAAGAACTTATATAACAGTTCACTTAAAATGGGATCTAAAGTGCTTACATCTAAATATTAGTATCGTATTTGCCTCTGGGGTGTTGGATAAGTTATAGGGTACATAATTCGTATATTAGTATGGATTTGTGTGTGTAAACGCATCCAAAAATGACAAAATACATGAGAAATGAATGTGGGCCAACATTTTATAGTCTGACCTGTCTGGCCTGTTTGCTACCTTAAAATCCAGCATTAATTAGTAAGTATCACTTAGCAGTTTTCACCTGTCTACACAGCCATTTCTTACACATTCGTTCCACGTTAATATGACTTGTATTCAACAAATTGGCTGGTATCGGCGTGAATCATTGTTTTGTCAGCAAACTTGCTACTGTATTCTTTTCATGTGATAATAACATTTTCAATTTCATAAAAGAAACTGTATTGTCCTTGTTATTGTATAACATTTGCAGCATGTTAAATGTTTTTGTCCGATAGTGATCACGCTCCGGTGAGCAACAAAATAGAACACCGACATTTCACCAGTTATGTTTATGTAATAGGGGGCGAGCCTATTGCCTTCAACCGGGCATAAATCCAGACTCTGGGCTGCTACTGAGAAATTCCAGAAGGAAAAACCCAATTACTTTTTGCTCCACCCGGGAATCGAACCCAGGACCTCATGCTCAGCAGTACAGCTTACGACCACTAGACCAGCGACGCATTCTAGTTTACATTACGTTACGTTAGGAAACACATTTCTGCTTTGTAATTAAATGATCTCGTCATTGTTGGTAAACCCATAAGGTTAGGTACTGGGTAAATTAGATTTATAATTTTTTTAATAACATGGTTGCTTGTGGCTATAATTTGCTGCTTCAGAGAAGGTAGATTTCGCGAGATATGTCTTGTTAGAGTAATGTAATGACTTGGTCGACCTTATTTTCTTAAGCATGTCGTAAAAAGGTTCAAGAATCACATCACTCCAGACTTCACTCCATCTCCTACATTAGACTTTAGTCTAGTTTCAACAAGCCTTCCATTCCATCACAACTGACATTATTGGATTAAAAGGCTCTGCCCTAATTTTTTTCTATAATCTAGAACTTCAGATGTTCAAGATTCAATCCAAGTTATTAGGGAAGATCCCACCCCACACAGAGTAGACCTCAAGCAAGTTCTTTCAAACAGATATTCTATGCAATTATTTAATATAATCTATATATATAAAAATGAATCTCTATTTCCCTTGGTCATCGCATCACGCGTGAACGGATGGAAAAATTTCGCTAATTCTTTTTTGTTGTGTTAATTATTGTCAGGAGACGGTTCTTATGAAAGAAAAAATTAAGGCAGTTCAGCGGAACATTACAAAATTTAAGAAAACTTAACGCCAATATTAATTTTACATAACTGTCAGTTGTTTGAAAATAACTATCAGCGTTTGACTGAATTCGCGCTGCAAATATCGTTTAACACAGATGGATCAGTTGATAAATGAGTCTATAGTTTTAGTTTTAGTCAAAACCAAAACCAAACGAAATAATGACATTCATAGTTAGGACAGGACAACGTCTGTCGGGTCAGCTAGTGATTTATAATTTATTGAACTAGCGCCCCGCCCCTCCTTCGCAGTTTTTACGACTAGACAAATCAGATCTTTTTTTTTTTTTAATATTAATGTATTATACACATAACCTTGTGCAATAAATTATCAAAATTATGGTGAAAACCGCATCAATTACCGTTGCGGAGTTTAGAAGAACAATGCGGTTATAGACAGACACGTAAAGCGACTTTAATATATAAAATGTATGTCTGAATGTAATGTGTGATGATGTGTGATGTGATGTAATGTGTGTGTGTGATGTAAAATTAATGTATTAAGATATAGACGTGGCGCCAGTGACGGACAAGTTAAAAGGGAATCGTTTGTCTTGGTATGGCCATGTAATGAGGAGGGATGAAACGCATGTGACGTAAAGAGTAATGTATATAAATGAGGATGCATGGAGAGGGAGAGGAAGATAGATAGTGTGAGGAATGATATGAAAGAAAAGGGAGTGAACGTGACGGTTGACAGGGGAGATTGGAAGAAGGAAACGTTGCTGCCGAAGAAAGCGTGCTGACACCAAGTTGCAAGGGACAAGCACAGAAAGATGAAGGTGATGAGTGATTTATAATAACAATCCCCTATCCATAATATACGGTAACATTGATTGATTCATCATTGCCTAGTTTGTAGTGCACTTTCGCGACGGCCGTTACATGTTACATAGCAAACTGTATTCAAATCTAATAATTGTTTAACATTTCTAGCGTGTTTTTCAAACATGTTTTACACTTGATAGCCGTGGGTGGGCTCAGCGATCCTCTAAGTCGTAGAGTTATGGAAAAATACTTGCCTCTACCTTTCTATTTAGAAGAGATTTTAAACATATCAATGAAATTGTGGGTTTTATAAGGCGAAATATAAGAAACACTATGAAATGACACTCAATAGAAAATAGTGGAAACTGCTGCATCGTGTTTAGAGGACAGGTATTGGCATCATCCTGTAAGTTGATAGCAAAATTCTACGATGGATCAGTCAACATTCGTCTAGGTTGTCAAAGTCAACACCTTCATTTCAATTATGCCTTCTCAGGCTCTTACAACAATTCCAAGTTGAATGGTTTAAAATAGTATGACAGCATTCACTAAAACTGTTCATTGTCGTGGTCCTTTTATTAACCCCCGACCCAAAAAGAGGGGTGTTATAAGTTTGTCCGCTATGTGTATGAGTGGGTATGTCTGTGGCACCGTAGCTCTTATACGGGTGAACCGATTTGGATGCGGTTTTTATTTGAAAGCAGTTTTTTTAGCGGTGGTTTTTAGGCATGTTTTATCAAAATCGGTTCAGTCGTTACAAGGTCGTTCAAACAGTTATTCGTGGGTCGGGACTTTTTTAATTTTACGTATTATGACAAGTTTTTGTCAAAGATATAAGTTAAATCATTTATTACACCTTATACTCGTAATAGGAATACCCCCTGTGACTAAAGTCAGTCAGTCTAATAAGTATGACGTAATTTAGCAGATTATAATTACACATTATGTTCATTCTTACTTAACTAAGTCAGTGAGTCTTATACATAAGCTATCATATATGTAGACCTCAGAAATCCACGTTCTTGGTTTTCAACGTTTTAATTAAATTCATGGATGGCTGCAGCAATTTGCTCGTTGTAAGTAGATTATGGACGACGGGCCACTATATTAATTTCCATGTACGTCAGGAAAATGTATCGTTACCGTTACGCACACGCGTTGCCTTTGTGTCGCGCTGTCGCGTCGTGCCAGTGTGTACGAGCCTTTAAGCAGAGGTGTTCCACTACACCCACATTTCGCTGGTTATGTTTAAATCCCATGTAATAGGGGGCGAGCGTATTGCATAAACCGGGCACGAATTCAGACCCCGGGCTGCTACTGAGAAATTCCAGAAGGGACAACGAAATAAACGTTTTGCCTAACCCGGGAATCGAACCCATGACCTCATGCTCAGCCGTGGCGTTTACGACCACTACACCAACGAGGCATTCAGGCTCTCTAAATCTGTATTCAATATGACTATAATAAATAAATTATCTTCTAAAAACTTTATTAGGGAGTAACTTCGTTTCGCTGGACGATTTTCGTCATTTCTACACACTGAACACAATTAATGTAAATGTTAATAATTAATGTTCGACGATTTATTTACGTTTCCGCAGCTTTTAATCTGATTATTTTAATGGTCATAGCTGAGATGTGATTGAATGAAAGTGTCTCACTAACGTGTCTTTATTTTTGATCTTTTGCTATTATCTTTGTGATTGGGATGAACAGACTGTCCTATTTGCTAGTGTTCCAAAACTGAAACTCAAAGCATTTATTTCAAATAAACCAATCACAGGCACTTTTGAATTGTCAAGGAGTCAGTCAGTCAGAACAATGAAGCTAGTTACCCATTTCAAAGCATAGTAGGTACCTATGGAGAAGAACGGGCAAGAAACTCCATGGACACTCCAAATGTTCGTTCACCTGAATACTTGACGATCTGAACATATCCTCTGACGCCACAATAAACGTGGCCACCTGTACTGACAGACCCCAAACTGTATCTATAAGTAACATAGATGTAACGTCGAAACGAATAGAAGAAGAAGGAATGAACAGTCTTTCTCATTCCAGTTTTGTATATAAAATGACTACCATGTATTATATGTCATTTAATGAAATATAGTTGGAATTATTATCGCAACTTGCAGTCCTGGAGGGCCAGCTATTTGGACTTTGTGCTTATGATGTAATTTTGAAACGTGTCTATTTCATGCAGTTTTTAAATTACCATTTTATTGTCACTGGCACTTTCCACAAGAGACCGCTTCCGGCTTTGATTTACGTTGTTACTTAGTCATTGTACGGTTAAAACAAAGCATAAAAGAATCGTAAAAAAATAATTACCATGAAGTTTCTAGCTGACTCTTCCCCTAATGACAAAGTGCAAAGTGCCTATTAAATACCGCTTATAAGTATAAATAAACACTTGTTTTTAGCAGACATTTTATCACTTAAATGCGAAATCTATTAGAGTCTCAACTCACAATGCCATAGCCAGATGTAAAAAATGTCGAATTTGGCTATAGTTTGCAGTTTGAAGCATCATTATTGAAATCATAAAAAGTTACCAAGACTGGCCATGGAGTTTCTTATATCAAATTATTGTTAAATATTGCCTTAAGCGGCAAAAGCGATAGTTTTTTTATACTTTATTCACATAATCAGAACTGCATCTCAACGACCGAATATCGATGTTTTGAACTTTAATCTAAAAGCAATTGGATCCGCACGATATCGATTAATGCACATACCAATTGCTTTTCGATGTATAGAGAATCGATTTGCGACCAAATTTATTAATAAGTAGCTACTTGGTATGGACACGATAAGAGAGAGGGGAAGTTGGTGACATATTACTATTAAATTGTAAGAACTGATGGAGAAGATTAGGAACATAATCATTATTATGAAGATCGTAACAGGCAAATTCGCTTGCTGGCTTTTGGTATTGTGAGTGATTGTGAACAAGCTTGTTCGAGTTTGTGATTACAGGCTTATATAATAGTATTTTTATCTCATGAACGAAGCGACGCGCGTCTTACTTGTGGTTAACAAGGTGTGCAAACACGCCCTGAATGTGCGTGTGTAGAGTGTTTGTTGTACTCACGCTTTTCGTCTTTACGCACACTTTGTCTATTTTTAATGTCGCTTTTTCGTTTCATCGAATTTCAAATCATAACGGGGCTAAAGAAGTTTTCACTTCAAAGAGGCTGTGTTTTGTGTAGGTGTTAAGTATGAGTAATTGTGCACTATGTGTAAGAAAACGTTGTTTCACAAACAATTTTGTTAAACTCGGTTATAATGTTAATAGGTTAGTTCTAGGGCTTCACTATAGCTTAGCTTCACACACGCATAGTGACAATATTACACAAATTATTTTATGACTCTAGAAAGAAAGTATTTTTTAATTAAAACTGAAATTGATTTTGCGCTCCTGCATACCTAGATTGCGTAACGTGATTTGTTTTATAAATTATCTGGTTTCTGATTTTTCTCAAAGAAGGCTTTATCAAATGTAATTTGGGTGTTTCTCTAGCACATCGCTTTGGTTTTCCGCGACGGAGGTCGTGAGCACAGACAAGCGGATTAGAGAATTCGCAGGCAATGACGACGGTTCTTCACTAGGTTATAAGTCAACTTCTTAATTCTTCAGGAAGACGTATTTGGGAGACTATAAGGGACTATCCACACTTATTCAATTCTGTTCAGCTTTTGTCCATAGAATACAACGATTTTGTATAGAGATGCGTACGCATCTGTTCAGCTTTCCGCGTCTATTCAGTTTTCGCGGCGAACAGGCATAAAATTAGGAGAAGTGCGTTTTTATCATGCGCATGCTAACGACAGTGTTCAAACTAACATTAAAATTAACATTAATTGTGTTCAGTGTGTAGAAATGACGAAAATCGTCCAGCGAAACGCGAATGGAGCTGAATAAATGTAACTTTACTCCCTAACAAAGAAGTTTTTAGAAGATAATTTATTTATTATAGTCATATTGAATACAGATTGAAGAGAGACTGAATGCCTCGTTGGTGTAGTGGTCGCCAACGCCACAGCTGAGCATGGAGGTCATGGGTTCGATTCTCGAGTTGGGTAAAACGTTTATTTCGTCGTCCCTTCTGGAATTTCTCAGTAGCAGCCCGGGGTCTGAATTCGTGCCCGGTTTATGCAATAGGCTCGCCCCCTATTACATGGGATTTAAACATAACCAGCGAAATGTAGGTGTACTATAGGTACACCTCTTCTTAAAGGCTCGTTCACACTGGCACGACGCGACAGCGCGACACAAAAGTAACGCGTGTCGCGCGACGACCGGTACCTTTGTGTTGTGCTGTCGTGTCGCGCCTGTTTGCGGGAGCCTTAACCCTTCGGGGAATACAAGCGTTTTATGTTATGAGAGAGATTATGTTTGTAATATTCAGTCGTGTTATTAATTTAAATTCCTAGAACAAAGCAAAAATAAAAGGATTCTATGGTTTTATGAATCCACGGTAAAAGTGAAAGTTTTTTTCATATTATAGACATTTAACTAAAAACCTCCTTCCTTTCACTTTATCCCTACTCCGCGGCCGACCGTCACGCGACATGCAACACACAGACGAAAAAGTTTGAGACGATGTAATAAAAGTTTCACTTTAAAAAATTAAATATCAACTTCCACGTGCCTGATTGATAAATAATTTATTGTCCTCTTTCGATTGGTGTTGCATCATCTCAAAATAATAAAACTTAGACAATAGGATCTACTATTAACTTTTGCGTCATTAAAAATGTCTTTTCTTAACTGTAATTTATTGAAATGTTTTCATTTCGTTCAAGAACACCCATCTTTTGACAGCTATTTAATATTCGACCTTGATATTGTTGCCTCTATTTTTATGTCAATGAACTTTTATTATCGTTGCATTCAGATCTTGTTTATCATCTAATAAGCATACTTAAAGCAATAAAAAAATATTATTCATCAAAGAACCCGTATTATTAAATAAGCCATAAAACAACATTTTACCAATCACTGCCTATATTAGGTTTTATAATTAAAGGGTCCTTCAAACAGGCGCGACACGCGAATCGCCCGCGACACAAAGGCACCGCTTGTCGCGTGACAGGCGGTGCCTTTGTGTCGCGTGTTTTTCGCGTCGCGTGTCGCGACTGTTTGAAGGAGCCTTGAACCTTGTACCGAGGTCGCGATATCGGGCGATACAATAGTTAATCATTGAGTCTAATTACTCGGGATTCAAGAAGTTTGCATTATCTCCGCAAATTCATTTCTCTTGGAAACATAACCATTTAAGGATTTAAACTTTACCGACTTTATCCGAGTATTTTCCAAAGAATATTTAGCAATTCAGTTTCAGTAGCAAGGTACAAAAAAATTACATTCTTCTTTGATCTTAGCTACCTACTCATATGTAGGTACGCTTTAATACTGTCATACAATTTTTAACACCTTCAGAACGAATTTGTTTGAAACGTGGGTAGTTTAACATTGTGTAAACACCTAAACACTACACGTTAATTACGATGCTCCCACGCAGTTGAAAAGTACTACTTTTTATGCTTCTGTGACATCACACATTTTGTTGACGTAATGTTGCCATCACGAGTGTGCTCCGACTACATAGTTACCAGTAAAACGAACACGTGAATTATTAAATTGTTTTATGTGTAGACAAATGTCAAAGTATTATGGTACAGCCGGAAAATTGACTAAAAAAGTCGAGAGGTGTCGTAGGACACCAGCACCATAATTACATAACACACTATCTATCACAATCTAAATCATTTTGAAGCCTATTGCTAATCCATTGCTTCATATGTTCGCAAAATTTGTCTGCTCAACAACGTAAATAACGCAATGAATGTTGTTGAACTGTCAAAATGAAACCCATTCCTACTGTTAGTGTGTTACGTAATTACCCGGCCGGTTTGAACTTGGAATGAAGTTCCTTTTGCTGTATTTCATGTATTAAATAACAGGCACAATGAAATGAATCAACAAAGTTTGAGCGTAACTAAATGAAAAAGAAAAGAAACTCATACTATAGCAAGTGTCAAAATGTTATACTTTTTTCGGTCTAACTCGCATTCGCCAAGTGTGCACAGTATAGCGAGCGTTAAGGAACTTCGTTCCAAAAGCACAAGATTCAGTTTCCACTGACTCTTTATTAAAAATTGCATCTAGGAAGTAAGGTAAGCGGATAATATAATATAAAGTTTCTAATTCTAACTACTGGAATACCCAGAATCAAAGTTCAAGAGAGCCTTTGAACAGGTAATAAAAAAGAAACTTCAATTATTAATATTATTATCTTTCATCTAAGCACCACAGTAACGTAACAAAAAAATTACTTGTATTCTTTGCTCCTCTTTTTAACCACTGGAAAAAACATAGATTGTACTTAATTACAATAAAGTTAAGAGAACCTTGAACATTTAACTTATTAAGAGGCTGACAACAGCTAAAGCGCGGTCACTGTCAGACTGCATAGAAAAGAAAGAGACGCGCGATGACACAATGGTGGTAATTTATTGCAAAATATGAAGCAATTATCTATTTACAAAAAAAAAAAAAAAAAAACTATTACGTTAATATGATGCTTGTAGAATAATCTACCAAAAAATCAGAATGATTGCATGTATGTATGTAAGGTTTTAATCGTTAAAAGAAGATTTTAAAGGTATCTTCGTGGTTTATTTTCTATCGTATCGAATTAGTTGTATTATGTTTTCAACACACTATCTAACTAGCATACTTATTATATCCTGAAGAATATTATATATTTTTCTGATTTTGTGTATTGCAGTGGATCATATACTTTTAGGCATTTTATAACTTGCGTTTAGGTCCTGTAGTCCCCTTAATTTAACAACCAAGCCTACAAGGAGCAAAGTCCAACGCGCCTATTTTTGAAGGATAATCGGCGTCGTAACAAAAGAATGACGTGTAGACTTTGCTCGTCTATTTAGCTTCTGATTCAAACTGCTGGAAAACATAACCATATTGCTACAATAATAACCTTGGACTTAACAACAAAGCAATTAATCCAGCGGGGTAATTTCGTAACACACTAACAGTAGGAATGGCTTTCATTTTGACAGTTCAACAACATTCATTGCGTTATTTACGTTGCCGTTGTTGAGCAGACAAAATTTTCGAACTGAAGCAATGGATTAGCAATAGGCTTCAAAATGATTCAGATTGTGATTGATAGAGTGTTACGAAATTAGGGTACAGGCGTAAACTCTAACGCGTTTAATTTGAACATTGTTGTAGAATCCTGTTGATTCCGTATTAAAGTTGATTAGAATCAATACACTGGCTCACTATCACACCATGCTTCTCGTGCAGGTACTGCCTCACCTTCAGCTTTTTCCCGCCATTCGTGGTGACTGACAGGTGACATTAATGACAGCAGGTCACTACTTGTGTGAATGAGACAATGTTTACGTACACTACAGCCATGTCGACAAAAATTGACGTGAAGAATGCTCCTCCGAAACCGTATAATTATGACTTAGGTACCTATAAAGTTATCGTATAAAATTAACATACAGCTGTAAGTTGTGAATAACAATTAGGTTTCTCCGAAGTTAATGTTTTGTCTAATGATGTAACCATTCATTAGAACTTATTCTAGGAAACACAATTTAGGAGAACTGGAAAACTCGCGGCAGCCATCTGTTTGTGTAGGAAAACTTTAACAGTAAGTCACACTTGTATGACTTTGTTGATTTAATATGGAGTCATAAGAAGTGCTGGGCAAATATTATACCACTTAATATAACGTTACAATTATCAAGGTAAAGTTGTTGAGTTTGAAAAACTACTGTTGGACACCTAACGTGTTAAAAGTAATCACTAGCTAGCTGCTCCAGAATAATGGTGCATCGGTGCCTTGTCTATGTCCATATTTTTTTTTTTTTTACTAAATTCAATATTATTTTTCAAACTCTTTTCCTTAGAAACGCTGAAAGTCCAAAGTCCGAATAACAAGTAAGATTTTATTAAACATGAGATGAAAAAGACTCATTATCTTAAGCTGAACAAAAATTGTATGTTATTTTGCAAAAGTATAGTCAAAACGGAGGAAATTACTCATAATTACATAGCGACGCCACGGAAGCCTGCAGAATACTAAATACGAATGTAACAACACATTGAACCCATCTATCATGTCATTATGTCCGGTTTTTGCTTTATTTAAGACAATTTTGTACTGAGTTTTTTGATTAGCGTGATTTTAGAATAGCTCGCAAATTATACTGTTGTTATAGAAAAAAAAATGCAAGATTTACAAATATCGTAGTAAGGTATACTTTTAATGAGTTTTGAAAAACTGTAAATATACACAATACCCTTTTATGAAAGAAGCGTCTATAAGGTCCCTCATAGATTCGTCTCTATTAGTCGTCATCTCAGAGTTTACTTCCTTCCAAGCATTATCGTTTTTTACACAATCCAATGAAGCTATACGTATTCATAATATTCATATGTATATGGAAATACTTTTTTGTTATCACTGTATTAAGAATCTTTGTTAAAAGCTTCCTTGTAAAATTATGCTCCGTACTGTATTCGTTGTATTTATCAATCTATCTATAGATAACTGCACTTATCAGGAAATGTAATGGTGTCAATGCAACCGCTGTGATAATATTATGGTCCCCCTCGCAGACTGGTGCAGCCGACGATCTTGATGGTTTGCTGACCCCACTGTACCGTATATGTACCCACAACAATGAGTACATACAGAATGAAGTATAGAAAAGTTATAAAGGAAAGGAAGGAAGGTGTAGGTGGCAGGAAAGGTATTCAGACTTTAGATGCTAAAGAAAAAAGTAGAATGGTGGAAGAATTTGCAATATGGATAACTTTTATGATCGGAGCAAACGGAGTCAGTAATTAAAGATAAAAAACTTTAGAAAGTAATGGGCAAAGGCAATCATAGCTAAATGACATTCGTTTTTTACATTGTGATAGACGTCGAGACAGTGAAAATAGAACTCTGTCAACTATGTGTTTTGTACTATTTCATTCCGAAAAGTCGTTAATATTCATTGGTCTTTGGAGTATCTTTCTATTCATCTTGCATAATTTATGCAAGATACATATACACCAACTATATTTATGAATTATATCGCTTACCTAATATGCAGAGACACTAGCACGGTGATGCATCTGTCCTTGCCCACTTATTAACATTGAATGAATCAAATTAATGCAACTTCTTCCTATTCTGCATCAATATTGTATTCAAGTTTGGCAAGTGACCCTAACGAATTAGTATACAAAACACCAATTACAATATCATTTTGGAAACTTTAAAAAAAAAAATGGCCAAATATAGCTTCCGCGTCGGAAACTGTCGACCAAATTCTTAACTCACAAGGAGTTAAAATACTTAAAATAGGTACATGTAGGTGGATTAGGTGTCTAAATATTCTTGACTTGCAAAAAGGGAAGATCAGGAGGAAGCCCAGCAAAATGAGCATGAAAATTATTCATCTATGATGATAAATATTGACGGTAACGTCTATTGAATATTAGGTTATAAAGCTTACAAAGTAAACGTAACACCACGCCATCGCCACGCCTGAATTCCCCGAAGGGTTACGCAGAGATGGGTCTGTAGTAAGGACGTAAAAGACCCAAACAAAAATACCATTTAAAACCAACAAAGCTATGTGGCAAAAGAAATACTAATCACGATATACAAGAGGTAATGCGATATGTACTCATAATTTTGCAATACAAAGGTCAAGTATAATCTGCCTAGTTAATGTCCCGTGCTTTAATTGACGACCCAGATTGCTTGATTGATTCGACGATCCAATTGCTATGATTGAAACTTCCAACGTAGTTCTGCATTCCTGGTAGCTAGAGCTTGCGTTTTACTTCCTTTGATTTTGCAGTAAATTTAAAAGGGGAGAATAACATTTGTAGGGGCTCCTGGCTAAATGATACAGCCGCACAGGTCGATCGAAGGTTAAGCTACGCTTGCCGCGGTCGGTGCCCATCCATTATATATCAAGACCCCTCCAGTCTTACCAAGGGGTATCGTGTATTATCCAGTAACTGGGTTGTGGAGGTCAGATAGGCAGTTGATCCATGTAAAATTCAGATGCATCCGGTTAGAAGCTGACCCCATCATAGTTGGAAAAGGCTAGGCAAATTGATTGAGTCGTAAGTTTAGAATATTATTAACACGTGTAAACTAAAGCCTGTTTGATGAAACTATTATATATTAGTAAAATCTGTTCTTATACTCGTACGAGTAGGTACTATTAATACGAAAGTAAATCCAGTTTATGCCGGAAGTTTCCAAGGTATGTACTTTTTATTTTGTTATTTCATAAAGACGGAAAGGTTCGCGTTTTATTTAGTCTTCGTCTCATCCAAAATTAATTTGGCAAACCTGGATGACACATCCAACATAGGTTCAACAAACAAGAATTATCTGGGAAAATAACGTCTACAAGTCACTGACCTGCTAATGGCAAAAAACGTAAGAAAATTTGAATTTCGCGGGCTTAGTATAGGCTTCTTCCCTGTGGTACCTTACTTGTGTGTGTGAGTCTTATCTAGGTCTTACCTGCCGTGAAGGTCATCCACCCATCCACATCAACCAAAAAATGCCAAAAATAATGCTTATCTTTTCACCATAGATATAAGTATTTCTATGCTTTTCACTCACGTGTTTGGAAACATTCCTGTCGATTACTATATTCCGGTTTTGCTTTAAGTCGTGAGCTCTCTCAGATTAAACACATTACAAATCCTGCAAAAAAAAACCTTTAAAAGTGTTAGCAAAAACTAGTTATGGTTTTATTTCTAAGAAAATAATAGCCAAATCGTATAATGTTCAACCATTATAAATAGATGACACGATAGAATGCCTTATCGAAAAAAAAAACCTTATAGACTTCGACATGGCAATATGCCATGTCATAGTCCATATAACATAATTATATTAAATTTAACCCTTTGGGTACAAGAGTTACTTGGAATTAGCTTCAAAATAAGATGTTTATAATGATTCGCGCGAATCGAATATGCTAATTAATCACGATTCCAATATAAATACCATTATGGTCTTCATCACAAGCAAAATCTATTGACGTGCTACGGAGTTCGTACGAATACTAATAATATTAGTAAGCTCACATACCTACTTGCTTATATTCATACATTTTGTATCAGTTATTGTTGAGATTTGTGATTTATAATGGCAAAGATGTAAATGATAAATGATTTTATTTCTGTAAGTAGGTTTATACAAACACTTTTACACGTCAATCATATTTTTAAAACTAGATGAGGTCGGCGTTTCCTATCTGACTACTCTGAGAAGAAAGGCCGAAACAAACTCAGAGGTCACAGTCTCTTTTAAAGTCCAGACATAATCTTGGTCAGATCATGTGAAGACCATGTAGATTTGTGTCTGAAATGGTCTTTTGCGAAAAAAACACACAGAATTAGTGGACCTGTCCAGTCAGTGCACGCATTTGTCACTAATCGTGGAGCTCAACTCTGAACTTAAGGAGCTCAACCACTCGACGAACAATGTAGACTTAGTAAGACAGTTTTATCGAACAACATATATAATATTATAATTTGACACATTTACAATGTCCTTATATGTAAAATAAATGCGCCCATTATTTAATGGAAGAGGCTTCTATAAAAGAAGACATATTCATAACGTTTTTTAACCTTATTGTATTGCGATCCAACAAACTTCAACAAAGAGAGACATGCTCTGTCTCTGAGCGAGGTATGTATGTAGAAAAGCAAAATAGAGATGATATTTATAGAGGCAAATATTATTTTCTCAACGTCCATGCTACTACTTTGCTTCATAAAAGTTCCCAATGTGCAAAAGAGTCAAAAGGAAGGCATAAAAACAAAGTCCAATGAATCAAGAGACTTTTCCATATCTGTCTTGAAGTGATTTCGAACCAAAGCCGATGTATTGAAAATTTTTGGTTTCCACATGCCAATACCTATATCGTGATTGTCTAAAATTGACGTCTATAAAATATTTACTATTAAGTATTCTTTTCATAAATAAATTCTCATGAAACTCAGCAATCTCATAATGTGCTATTTATCAACAGAATAATACATTACAGTCTAGAAAAATATATAAGTATGCAGTTTCACAAGTTATTCATATCGTACCTGAATGAGGCTGTTATGAAAACACATCATATTTGTTACGTGATATACAATACCTTTGACTTATGATTTTCATAAAAAGTCATCATAAAAAATGGCGTAATTTAGATACGGTATTAACAGACTTACAAGAGCTAAAGCGCGGTCACTGTCGGATTGCATAGAAAAGAAAGAGACGCGCGATGACACAACGCTGGTAATTTATTGCAAAACATGAAACAATTATGGATTTACAAAAAATCTATTCATTGGACTAAAAAATGAAAACACTATTACGTTAGTATATTACTTGTGGAATAATCTGACAAAAAATCAGAATGTTTGCATGTATATTAGTATGGTTTTTTAATCGTTAAAATATTTTTTTAGAGGTATCTTCGTGATTTTTTTCTATCATATCAAGTTAATTGTATTATGTTTTCAATACACTATCTAACTAGCATATATCCAGAAGAATATCATATATTTTTCTGATTTTGGTTACTGCAGTGGATCATATATAGGCATTATAAATTTGCGTTTAGGTCATGTAGTCCCCTTAAAGTACATCTGTCTCTAAACTTTGATTCAGGTTTTTCATCGCTGTCCGGCGCCTATTAAAATGTATTTCATGTTGGCGTAGCATGTCTTCTGCTTACATTCATTAACCTGCTTTCGTTCAAACATCTCTATTAGTCATCTGAGTATTCACTCCCTTTTTAGCCATAACATCTTTCAGCAAATGCCGTGTACTTAGTTTTTTTAATTTTTTATGCACCAAAGTAAGTATTCCGAAATTGCTAATTATCTTAACAGTACCTAAATAATTTATACGCTATAAAATCATCATCTCAACGCGATAAATGTTAATATATTATGGTGTATACGTATCCATCGAACAGCTACGTGATCTATGTTTTAGTTAACACCCGTGGTCGTTAGCTGTGATATGAAACTATAAACTTGGTCAAGATTGGCTATATTATGCTTGAAGGTGTCTTGATGAGGCGAGGCACGTTTCCAAAACACATGTCATGCGAACTGGCTTTACTTAATCATTTTATTTTACGCCATTTTGTTGAGATTTCTTTAATTTAAATTGGGAGACTAGTGGTGCGGAACTACAATATCGTCTCGTGCTCGGAATCGATTACGCTTTATGCGTTTAGTTATCGATAACGTTTTTTTTTAGTTCCGTGTGCATTCACTGTTATCGGATACGTTTATAAATGATCGGCCCTTCTAGTTCCGTGTTTACCTAAAAGGCGAGCATACATATGTATCGGATGAACCTGCTGGCCCTGCAATGATTAAATTTATGAAATTGTTGCTAGGGGGCTCGTGGCTAAATAATAACTTAATAAATAAACTTGCCGCGATCGGTTTGTGAATGGGTAACCATCTATTACATATGGAGACCCCACTGTGCTCGGAATGCACGTTGGTCCCAGGTGTCATTTATAGATCTTTGACAGTCGTTACGGGTAGTTAGAAGCCCAAAAGTCTGACAACCAGTCTTACCAAAGGGTATCGTGTTACGCAGTGACTTGGTTATGGAGGTTAGATAGGCAGTCGCTCCGTGTAAAATACTGGTATTCAGAAGCATCTGGTTAGACTGGAAGCCAACCCCAACATGGTTCGGACAAAGCTACGCAGATTGATATTCTTGCTATGGAGTTGAATATATAGAGGTGTGAGGAACAGGATGTAAAGTTCACTCATACCTCCTTATTAAAGGGAGGATCCTCCGACCAGACGGGTGTCGTGTCTGGTGGGCAACTGCCCCACGTTTGATGTCGGGACGTTGTATATATGCTAGTTGCGCGGTAAACTCTGCTTGCGCGATGCAGGGTTTTGCGTGACGTCATTGTGACGCGTAGCTTGCATGTGGCGATGTAGATACCGCTACAAATAAATCAGTGTTAAGAAGTTATCAGCATTTTGTCAAAAAATTGTTGCTACTGGATTGACAGGTTTATTAACTTGAAAGTTGGCGATAGCTACAGGTGTTTGTGGTTTCCGTTCGGTGACACACATCACACGATCTAATGATGACGAAGATGTGATTTTGTATAGGTATTTTTTTTGTGATTTTTGTCACTTCTGTCAATGACTACTTGGATAGAAGTGGCGTACGAAATCTTAATTTCTGATGTACGGATTAGTATATTTTTTTTTAACACAATCTGTTATCTGTTTTTGAGACCTCTTGTTTTAATTACTGTGGCTCAATATTATTCAATCCTGCTATGATGTTCATATTTTTAACCAACGAAAAAAAAAGAGTAGGTTCCCAAGCCGATCCGTTTTTTTTTTTTTTTTGTGTATCACCTTTCCCTTTTATACTTACATACAACATTCTCGCTAGAGCAGATTTTTGTATTATACATGTACATACAGGGTGGCAGGGACATCGATACGCAAAATGTAACCATGAATTTAGCAAATGATTCTAGACCCCCTAGAGCGTAGAAATATTTCGTCGGTAACAAGAAAAAAAACAGCTGTTTTATAGAAAAGTGCAATACCTACGCGGTCAAAATGTACGGAACCCCTCGTCCGCTTACCGGCCCATTGTGCTGCTCGACGAGGTGGGCAAGCTCTTTGAAAGAGTTTATTGCAGACCACCTCGTCGGGCGGCTGGTGCGGGTGGGGCCGGGTCCGGCGGAGAGCCAGTTTGGTTTCCGCAGGGGGCGCTCTATGGTGGACGCCATCATGCGCGTACAAGCCCTCACGACGGGGGATGCTGTGGGCCCGGGGTGGGATCTTCTTGGCGGTGTCTCTAGACATCGCCAATACCCTGCCCTGGAGTTGCATCAGGGAGGCACTCCGGTATCACCGGATGCCGACCTACCTCTGTCGTGTGGTCGAGGCCTATCTGACGGACAGGGCCGTCATCTACCCTGGTCACCAGGGAGAATGGAACCGGCGAAAGATGTCGTGCGGTGTCCCACAGGGATCGGTCCTGGGGCTACATCTGTGAGACATCGGGTTTCACTGGGTGCTGCGCTCCGCCTCCCTAGCGGCGTCAGCGTGGTGTGCTACGCTGACGACACGCTGGTCCTGGCGCAGGGGAGATCGCACCAGACGGCGGCCGAACTGATGACACGCGCGGTTGCGACAGTCGTCGAGATAATCCGTCAATTGGAACTCGAGGTGGCCTTGCACAAGTCCGAGGCCATGTGTTTTCATGGTCCTCGGAACGCGCCACTGTCGGGTTCCCAAATAATGGTAGGAGGGGTTCACATCGGCGTCAAGTCGACGATGAAGTACCTGGGACTCTGCCTCGATAGCCGGTGGAACTACGTGGAGCATTTCCGTCGTTTGGCTCTCAGACTGGAGCGGGCCGGGGCTGCCTTGAAGCGGCTGCTGCCCAATCTAGGGGGTTCAAACGCCTCCTACCGGAGGCTCTACGCGGGGGTCGTGTGGTCCATGGTCCTTTACGGGGCACCGGTGTGGGCGTTTTCATTGAGGCGCCACGCCGGCCAGCCCGCCGGTTGAACGCGTTCCAGAAGGTCATGGCCATCCGGCTGGTCCGGGGAAACCGCACGGTCTCCTGGCGGCGAGCCTCTTTGCCGGATTGCCGCCATGGGATCTGGAGGCAAAAGTCCTCGCGCACATTTGGGAGTGGCCTAAGGAGGCGAAACGCCGGGTCGTAACTCCACTGCCGCGAGAAATCGCGGCACAGTGCACTGAGCTCCGGCGGGATCTCATGGCGGCATGGAGAATGCGACTGTCGCAACCCAGTACTGGGCACGCAACAATGGCGGCGGTAAGTCCCCTCTTTGAGGAGTGACTTGAGAGGCGCCACGGCTTCCTCACATTCCGCCTGACGCAGGTCCTCGCCGGACATGGATGTTTCCGGAGCTTCCTGTTTCGGATAAGGCGGGAGGAAACGTCCGGGTTTTACCATTGTGTGGATCGACCGGAGGACACGGTGGAGCATACGGTGGAGGTCTACCCGGCTTGGGCGGAGCAGCGCCGTGTCTTCGTGGCGGCGATCAGCGGCGGCGATCTTTCGGGTCCGGCCCTGGTCCAGGCCATGGTACAGAACGAGAAGGAATAGGAAGCCGTCACCTCCGTATGCGAAGCAGTAATGCTCGCGAAGGAGGAGGCGGGAGATGCAATCGTGGCGCCCTCACACCCACACACACCCATGTCACAGCACTTTTAATTTAATAGAACGGACACACACTTCCCTATTATTATTTTATTCTAGCGTATGGCACTCGTGGGTTGCAGCTAAAAATCAGCGTCAGGTGATACACGTTGTGTTGTCATCTGACATTATGCTGAGCTGAGGCCCCTTTGGCATTGTAATCTTAATTTTTCTGTTTTTTTAGTTTTAAGGTGTATTTTGTTGCTGCAATGCCAATAAACGCATTTTTCTTTCTTTCTTTCTTTTCTTTCTTTCCTCACGCTCCTAGTCGCCGTGGTGTCGCTCCGAGACACCCTGGGCGTCGGGAGTCAATAGCCAACTCCCGGCCACCGTAGGTGCGGGCTTGCGGACGGGAAGCAATGGGCAGTTCGCCGTCCGGTAAGGACCAGGCCCGGGTCGACGGCGTGGTGTGTTCCACGCGCGCCTCAAAGAAATGTCAGCATAATTGACGGGGTTCGATAGGGCCGCTGCCTGTTGGGGTCGCGGATTGTTCGAAAGAGTTACCGTGGCCCTGGCGCACAGGTAACTGAAGGAACACGGATGGGTTTTAGTCAGTAAGAGTCTGACACGCCTTTCCGTCCCACCCAGAGCGGGAGAAGGCCACCTAAAAAAAAGGGTTTCACAAAAATGTACTGAATCCATAGTAACAGGTTGCACGTCGATGTCGCTGCCATCCTGTGTAATGACGGTCATATAGCCGAGCATCTGCGGAAGTGTGAAAGCCATCAACCGTGAGACGTACCGTCGGACAAGGTTCAATGAGTTCAACTCTGTTTATAATATTTTAATATTCCTACAGCGATGTAGGTAAATCGGTTTATTACTTGTTTATAGATTATATACTATTGTAAGTAAACGTTATTACTGCGGAAATGTCTGTAGGTATTGATGTTAATGTCAGGTCGTTTAATTTTCTTGCACATATAGGTAATTTTCATTCAAGCGTACCCATATCTTGTTTTTGCTTTGATTGCGACAAGAGCAGAATTAGAAACATCGCCTTTCAATTCTAATTCAACAGCCAATCCAATTAGTTTGTTATTCACATGGATTTTGGTAACGGCATTAGCTTCATCATTTTTGATTTATTGCGCAAAATCAACGTCGCTAATTCAAGAGAGAACTTGATGGTTCGCATAACTTTTTGCTTCAGCTAAGTGGCGAGAAAGACGAGTGTTGGTGCCCATTCGTTTTTTGCTCCTAACTCGTATAAAGTCTTCGGGTTACCCGAGATAAATAAGCCGTATTATCTGAGTAGCATTTTTTCATGGTTTATTCATTACTTCGCAAAACCCCCGAGTCAGTAAAAAACTTAAGATCCTGTACGTTACGCGTGATGATTATGACAGTTAAACCAAGCTCAGTAATTATTGCCTATTTTGTAGTAAGAAGAACTTAATTACCAAAACTCGTAAATTCTTGTATTATTGTGCTGTTATCTTGTCAAATATCAATCATAAAGGCAGTTTCCGTCTCGTGACCCTGACGATATAACTCTGCAAGAACTTCCTGATTATAAAATTTTGTAAGTTCATCAAAGATCACTGATATCAACGTAGACATCATTTAAAATAAGGGTCTAATAAAGGTTAAGGATAATCGTACAGTGTGTATATCGTGCATTTAATCAATTATTAATTTCACCTAAGCCTGTTATAGCTCATAATGCTGCAAAATATTTAATTGCCTTTATAATGTATGTAGTTGTAACTGTTTCACGGTTGGATTTATAGGACGAGATGAGACTTGAACGGTTTTACGACCACGTTCGCAATGTAAAATATGATTGATAGTAGTATAGATAGTAGTAGGAGTGAATATATGATTAATAGAAAATATATTGAAGAAACTTGCACGTGCTTTGAATGTGTGCTTATCGACGATAGAGAACAACTCCTATATAGGGGACTCAGTTATCAATCTACATAGCACTAGCTTCTGCCCGCGACTTCGCCCGCATTAAATTTCTTGTTGTAACATAGAATATCTCCTATGCCACTCGGCAATATTGTAGTTTCCCATTAGTGGAAGAATTTTCGGAATAGGATCAGTAGTTCTGAAAATTACCATCACACAATCACACACAAACAAATAAACACACACACACAAACAACACACACAAACAAACATATCAAATAAAACAACAAACACACAAACACAACACATACAAACAACACACACAAACAAACAAACACGACATACAAACACAACAACACACACAAACAAACATACAAACACACGCAAACAAACAAACACACACACACACACATACATACAACCCACACACAAACACACATGTTTGTCATGTGTGTCACATGTTTGTACATACAAACTTATAAATTTTACCTCTTATTAGTATAGATCTCTACGTATGTGGCTGGAGTCAGAGCTAGCTAGAGGTGGAGTGATCTCGTAACTTTTACACACTGTTGACTGCTCTAAGAGAGCCGCTCTATTTGAAATTATTCTCAAGTTGGAGGCAGGCTCACATCAGTTTGTAGAAAGCGCTGCCTGTCCGAAGTCATCAATTTCAAAACGAGAATTATTATTTACTAAACCTGTTTAGGATTCTTGTTTATAAATTGCGAAACAAATCAAGAAACCCAACAACTCCCAGTTCTCTGAAGCGTACAAATCAGCAAAGATTTGTTGACCAGTCATCATTACATTAGTTACGGCTTACGTACCGTAGATCTCCCTCTCTCTCTCTTGTGTTTTGCTACAGAATAATAAAATTAAAGCCAAGCATCTGTGACAATTGAATGCAGATCCCAATTTTCTACTTCAAAACGTGGCTAAACTTCTATTTGTATCAGTGATTGACCAATTCCATATTGTTATTCACGCCGCTTTCATAAAACGCACCCTGGAAGCTTGGAACAGATAGGGCATTGCAAGACAAAACGTGGAAGATCTTTGATTAACAAACTACAGTTACCTACATCTTTCTATAGCACCTTCTACAACAGAATTAAGAGAACTCAGATAATGTAAAGCAACGTCATCTAATCAATGAGGGCCTTCGGAAGAGGTGTCAGCAAAAACAATGGGTTGGACATGTTTCACTGACATTATAACATGTTACAAGTCATGGTCGTACTTATTAAGTTAAAGTTTAAACGGAACTGCCTTATTGAGCACTTACAATGCAGGAAATCCCTCTACAGGCGATTTTACATAGCTTGAACCATAACTTGCACTTCGAGGGAGTATAGTATTAAGAATAATTAGAATTTCCATACGAAAATCAGTGGTCAATAATGTGACTCCGTTCATAAATTTCTTATCTTGGAAACTTGACTAAGTACTTGTAGAAGAACAACTTTCATTGAAAAGTGGTTTACTGGATGGCAATTGGCTTGTGAAGCTCTCAATATCTGATGCCTCTATGTTTCAACAATTGCCCATATATACTTCATTCGTAAAAACTCTTGTGTGGGCCTCCTAATTACTTACAGTTAATGTAGCAAAAACTGTAACGAAAGAAACTGCACGGTGACTTCATTCTTGAGTTAGTAACACTGAATTATTTTCATAATTATGTGGATTCCTACATATATTTACTTTAGGGATAAGTGTACGAAAGGAGGTATTGTACCCGTATTTTGGAGCACATTGGGAGAGATTTATAAATTGTTTTTATTCATACCTAGATTGACACTGGCCACTAACATGATTAATGATGCTACGTTGACAGTGGTATGATAATAAATAACATTCATAAGTGACAGATAATTAAGCTTTTGACGGCGGGGTAATTTCGTAACACACAAACAGTAGGAACGGCTTTCATTTTGACAGTTCAACAACATTCATTGCGTTATTTACGTTGTTGAGAAGATTTTTTTTTCGAACATATGAAGCAATGGATTAGCAATAGGCTTCAGCATGATTCAGATTGTGATTGGTAGTGTGTTTCGCAATTAGGGTGCTCGTCTTGATCGTGACAAAGATGCGCATACATAACATAAAGAATAAAATTATGTCATGAACAAATCAATAAGTTGTTGTTTAACCAAGTTAACCACCTTGTTTATGTCTCCACATTATGAAAAATACAATTATTATACATTCCAAATAGCATGTGTGTAATTGTTAACAAATTTTAAAGAGAACGTATGTTATGTTATGCATAATAATGTGACTCGCATCTATTGTTTTTAAGTGCAGAGAATTTTACTTAGCTGCGGTTATTATTTTAATGAATTATTACATGCCCGTGGCATTGAACAGGTTATAAACATTTTATAGTTTGTTATTATTGTAGGACAAAGCTATAGTTATATTTAACCACAGTTTAGTTTAGAACAGATTTTCATTCACTGTGATTAGAATATCAACATTCAATAAGTGTTGCTATCATAATAAAACTAAAACAAATTAAAATATTGATTCATTATTAAATAGCTTACCATTCGGTGCATTAGACAAATATCTGCTTGCGATCATATCGATCGACGCATGAGCAACTGTCCGTCACCTGTGTTCCTTGACCTTCCAGAGGCGCGGCACAAGTTCAGTCCAGCGACGATCGCTCTTCCGTCAAACATCGATTCCGTACACAACTATACACTCGATATAGTTTCAAACTAACTCGTTGTTCAATTCACTCGCGTACTGAACGCAAACCGAGGAAAGCGTTTTGTAAACAGTGTTCCTTTTTCAAAACTTGTCCGACGTCGACCGGTCGGAGCGAATCGAATTAATTTATCGATGCTATCGGCAGTATTTTGTTTTTATTTTTTTTTCTCGATTTTACGGTGTTGGATAACGCGCGAGGAGGCGGAGACCGACGTGCGTGCTGCCGCGACGATGCAGCCGCTCGCAATAAAGCAAGTTATTCTCTAGCGGCGCAGCCGAAGAAAAAGCATGCCATGTGGACACGAACTCTCACGCGATTAATATCGATTAATCGAGGTAGCATTCACGCTGAAAAGCGGATTGGAAACAATAGAAATAATTTGTTGCTCTATTTGATCGCTGTTGTTTGTCGTCGACTGAGATGTTTGTCCAACAGGTGGTCCGGCCGGTTTTCTTCGAAACTAATGAATGAAACTTCTCATAGGTTTTCACACTTCTTTTGTACAATTATTACAAAGTTTTTCCAAGTAAGAATCTTCTATGGATAATATTATTACTTACCACATTTTAAGTGTTATACTTATAAACCAAAGAGTCACGTTTAGCCGGGTCTTTCCTGTTTCTTTGCGCATTGTCTCATCATCTTCAAAGACACCAAAAAGGTTTGTTTATCTCTGATCTCGGTACATAGGCACGTCAATCAATTACGTTAATTGATGTTATTCAAAAGCAAAATGTTTCATACCGAGTACTGAGTAGGTACCTGCCGTTCCTTGATTAGGTACAAGAACTCCGTAGGAACACAAATATGAATAAATAAATAGGTATTTTAAAAGGTGCCAGGGACTGTTACCATGGATTCCGTAGATGATTCTGGACCCCTGTGCCGAAATTATTAGTCGATTATAAAAAAAAAAAACTGTTCCATACATTTTTACCGCGAAACTATTGCACTTTTGTAAGAAACTGCAGTAATTTTTTAAATAACTGACTTAAAATTTCAACGCAGGGGGTTCAGCTGGGATATAGCTCCGTCTCTCTTTCACGCCTGAACAATGATGGCTTTAACACGTCATAGTACGGCCTCTGAATCCATGGTAATAGGTTGTGCGTCCATGTCCCTCCCACCCTGTATTGTTTTACAAATAAGTATTCATTATTTAAACAATTGTTATCATGAATAGGGCATTAGAAGAGTAAAATAAAAAAAAACGAATTACGTACTTAGAACCTTCTATAGAGGTAGGTTTTACACAGCACCTCTTTCATTTTTAGCCATTCAAAGCTGAAATTAAAATTGTAAATGAAAACCTTAACTATACCCTTACTGTCATTAAAAATCATGTGATGAAAACAAAAACAAACGAATGTCAAATGTGTGTGACGTCAACAGCCAAGAAAGGGCAATGCCCATGTTATTTTTTAACACTTTTTTTGAATATGTAACTTTTTGTGACATCTCATACCAAAAAGCCTGTTTCGTACATTATTGTACTTACTTTAAAGGGCAGAAAGGTAGCATGGTCCTAAAATTCGGGGAAAAAATGTCTTGAAATCGCACAAAGTACTTACAGAGATTCATTTGGTTGTCATAGTATAGACATGTGATGCTGAGGAATAGAGAAATCACCGTCAGGAAAGTTTTGAGTTTGAATTAGGATGGTTATAAGAGTAAAGGAAGACTTAAGAAACGGATGGATTGTGTGAAAGCTAATTTGGCTAGAAAGGAGGTGACTACCGAGATGACGTCTTATATACTCCATTTGAAATAAGATTAGAAAAACAAATAAGCCTTTTTTAGCATGATAAATGGCAGCTGCAATAAGCAGTTGGTATTGTAACCACGTTTTTGCTTTTTATGACATCCTTATGCCTACGGGGTAGAAGTCAAAATCGGTTGAACGGACTGTAAAAAAGGTTTGTATAATTTTCTAATCTTATTTCAAATGGAGTATAGAGGTGTATGAAAAATAAAGTCCACTCAATCTGTGTGGTTTTTCCTCAAAAGACCATTTCAGACACAAATCTACATGGTCTTCACATGATCTGACCAAGATTATGTATGGACTTTAAAAGAGACTGTGACCTCGGAGTTTGTTTCAGCCTTTCGTCTCAGAGTAGTCAGATAGGGAACGCCAACCTCATCTAGTTTTTAAAATATGATGACGTGTTGTACAAACCTACTTACAGAAATAAAATCATTTATCATACATAAGACATACTTCGCCGACCTCAAATAAATAGAGATAACTAAAGGGCACGAGGGTGACGATGGACAGATTTAGATGGTAAAGGAGGAAGCCTTCATTCACCGAGGGGAAAACAAATGTCAAAAAAAGTTCCTGCTTTTTTTGACGCAATCGAATTTTTTTAATTTTTTTTGACGCAATTTGTCGCAATCGAAAAAGACCATAGTCTTTGTTTTAAAGACGGCTCCAAATTCTCTCATCTTTTTCTGTTTCTGCCTAGCCTTTTCCTGTTTCTGCCTAGCCTTTTCCGGTTTCTGCCTAGCCTTTTCCTGTTTCTGCCTAGCCTTTTCCGGTTTCTGCCTAGCCTTTTCCTGTTTCTGCCTAGCCTTTTCCTGTTTCTGCCTAGCCTTTTCCTGTTTCTGCCTAGCCTTTTCCGGTTTCTGCCTAGCCTTTTCCCAACTACGTTGGGTCGGCTTCCAGACTAACCGGATGCAGCTGAATTCAAGTATTCAATTCAATATTTGTAATATATTGTAATAAATTTAGCTAATAGTTGTATTCGAACTATGTACCGAGTACCGACCTCCACAACCCAGTTACTTGGTAACACGACGCCCCTTGGTGAGACTGGTTGTCATACTTTTGGGCTTCTAACTACCCGTGACGACTGGCCAAGATCTGCGAATGACAGCCGGGACTTAGCGTGCTTTCCGACGCACGGAGGTGTCTCGATATGTAATAGATGGTCACCCATCCACGAACCGACCCCGGCAAGCGTAGCTCAACTTTCGATCGACCCATGCGGGTGTTATTATTTACCGAGGGTTTACCTACCTACTAAAAAGAAACTGTCTACACTTGAAGATCCCTCGCATGGCAGTAGAAGGTGCATGCAAGCGATGTTTTGTGTAAAGGTTGTTACCCGCTATGTAGCAAACTAGACATTCAATAACCTGTTCCCAGCGCGAGCGCTGACTTTTACATCTAACTTGGGAAGATCAACATTCAGCTTGCTTGTACACATTCCTCTCAGCATTGCCAATTATGACTACCGCCTCTAAGTGCTTACTAACGAGACAGAAAACATGATTGAAATTAAACTTCGTGTTTTTTTTAGATTCGGCCTTTGATAATAAACTTCGTCATATTCGGGTTTTTGTGACAAAACAGTTTTTTGTCCATTACCGAAAATGCTCTGTACCCTTCCCTGTATTAGTTAAACAGCTTTACCTACTAATTGGGCACGCCACAATCGCGGCGGTAAGTCCCCTCTTTGAGGAGTGGCTTGACAGGCGCCACGGCGTCCTCACCTTCCGACTGACGCAGGTCCTCACCGGACATGGCTGTTTCGAAAAAGGCGGGAGGAAACGCCCGGGTGTTACCATTGTGTGGATCGACCGGAGGATACGGTGGAGGTCTGCCCGGCTTGGGCGGAGCACCGCCGTATCCTCGTGGCGGCCATCGGCGACGGCGATCTCTTGCATCCGGCCCTGGTCCAGGCCATGGTACGGAGCGAGAGGGAATGGGAAGCCGTCACCTGCTTTTGCGAAGCAGTAATGCTGCTAGCATAAGGAGACGGAGCGCGTGACGGTGAGGCAATTGTGGCGCCCTAGGCTCCGCGAGAGAAGACACCCCGGGCATCGGGAGTCGAAAGCCGATTCCCGGCCACCTTAGGCGCGGGCTTGCGGACGGCGAGCAATGGGCAGCTCGCCGCCGCCGTCCGGTAAGGACCATGCGCGGGTTGACGCACTATGGAAAATCGAGGTCTGTTTCAGATCAAATATAATAACTTCTTTAATTTACCAAGAAATACGCTGGAATTTTTGCACATGCATAGAGTATTAAATAAGGCTTTAGATAAAGTTCTCATGCTATCATTTTACTAAAGTACAAATATAAAAAAAAAAGGTAAACTTTTACAAATGGCCTTTATTTATTTCCGGACAACACTATTTATATTTTGAATAAAAACGTATAATTACATTAGTTTATTATAACCCCTGGGACGCTTTTGGTATGAAAAGCATACCAGACTTTTCTAACAGGATGAAAATAAAACCAAAAAAAATTGGTATGACTTTCACACAATGGGCGCAAAACTCTGGAAACGTTTTGGTAGGAAATTCACACCATGGGCGCATTGCGGTGACCTCACAAACTGATCAAAAGCGTCCCAGCGGATAAAACAATAGTAATATAGCTCTTTAGTATTTAAATAAGTAATTCAAATTATGATTACAAATATTTATCTCATAAAACATTTAAAGTAACGAAATTAATAAGTAAAATAAATACTAAAAAAATTATGTATATTTATTTCATTTACAGCATACACTTGCTTAATTATATTTGGTATTTTTCATTTTTATTTGTATTTTATGTTTCAAGAACTGTGTCCAAATAAACTTTATTCTTTCTTTCTTTCTTTGGTGAACTTCGGGATCCGAAATGAGTTCATTCACTTTTAAAAGGTTTAGGGTATCTTCATCAAGTGACTTCACACTTCTGCTAAATGTTTTTCTAAGACTGGAAATGTTTTCTAAAACTGAAGTCTATGTAGTATGAAATCCATCCTCGTTTTAAGCCGTACGAGAGCACTTCCTGGCATGACGTAACCGATTTTTTTTATAATCCTTATTGCATGATTCTTACGCATCTTCTGAATGTTGACCAATAGGAAGCACAGCAAAATGTTTAATGATACTTTCACCATAAATTAAAATTTTATGTACTGAAGATGGCATGTAGTACCAATCATAATTATTCACATAGATTCTGGCAGTTTCCATGACATATCCGTCAAGTTTTTCAGCATTTACCATTACACCAGATGAAAGAGCTTGTAAAATTATGTGAAGCCGTTTAATAAATATATTATAATTATAATAAATAAAATAAATATTATATATTATAAAAATAAATAAAATTTATATCCACTCCTGAAGTCTCAGCAGGACATTCTGAATTGTAAAAAAATCTTCTAGCAGTATTACCGTCATTGGTATTTACAGTTACTTGTCGGGCTTTGTCGATGATCAATCCTAGCTCCTCACGAAAACGTTGTTGAACTTGAGTTTTCTTTTCTAGCATTTGTCGCTTCTTTTCTTCACTTGTGGCTGACCATGTTTGAAAAGAGTGGTTGTATGAAATATGTAATATCATTTCCATACAACGAATCCAGGCATGCAATGTAGAAAGTCTGTATTGATATGAATTTTCATTTGCAGCCCTTTTTTTTTTTTTTTTTGATTGGGTAATCATCAAATGACCTCCTTCGCTTACTGACTAAAACCCACCCGTGTTCCTTCAGTTGCCTGTGCGCCAGGGCCACGGTAACCCTTTCAAACAATCCGCGACCCCGGCAGGCATCGGCCCTATCGGACCCCGTCAATTATGCTGACATCTCTTTGAGGCGCGCGTGGAACACAACGCGCCGTCGACCCGGGCCTGGTCCTTACCGGACGGCGAGCTGTTCATTTGCAGCCCTAGCAGTCACTTTAGTCAGATCATTAATTTGCTGTGGAGCTCCACAAATTGTACATGTGGAACCAGAAGGTGTATCCGTTAATACTTGAGCTACTTTGCCATCTATCATTGTCAGAAAGGGTTCGTGCTTCACATTCACTCCTTCGCCTTCTTTATTAATCAATGAAATTATTTAGTTTTTTATTTCATCCACAACAGCTTTAGTTATTTCAGGAGTTTCTTTGCAAAATTCTATTGATATAGGTCGACAAAAACGGACTGACGAAGGCACTGGATTTTGCCAGACAATATCGCCCGTTAGCTCATTGATTAATTTGACAGGCACTTTTTTTTTTTATGCTGGGAAATCATCAAATTACCTCTCCCGCTCTGGGCGGAGCGGAAGGGCGTGTCAGACTGTTACTGACTAAAACCCACCTGTGTTCCTTCAGTTGCCTGTGCGCCAGGGCCACAGTAACTCTTTCGAACAATCCGCGACCCCGGCAGGCATCGGCCCTATCGGACACCGTTAATGATGCTGATATCTCTTTGAGGCGCGCGTGGAACACAACGCGCTGTCGACCCGGGCCGGGTCCTTACCGGACGGCGAGCTGCCCAATTTGATAGACACTAAAGATGTAATAAACAAATTTGCGTCAGAAATCATTTCAGACTCCTCTGGATGTTTTTGATTGTACAGACTCTGACCAGATGAACCATCACATCCCCATTTACTGAATAAAAGTAAATGACTCATTCCAGTCTAATACACCGAATTTATAGCCAAAACCCTAGCTGCAGTGTGGTCCAATAAATCTTGAAGATTCAGTATCTTTGCATGAGTATTTGTAATTTCTATTGCTGAACATGGTGGATAACATTTCTGTTTGGCTTCTTGTATTTTATATTATGGTGGAAATATAAAACAGTTTCGCGCGTTAGTTAAATTCCTTAAATAAATATATTATGCTTTCGTTAAATCTAAATCAGTGAAAACACTTAATGCCTCTTGATCCGTTAGAATTGTAATCTGGCTTGCGTTATCTAAGAGATTAAAATATAGAGACTTTGTATCACTCTCAGTAAGCCTTAGTTTTTCCACGAGATTTGCTTCTATTCCTTCGCCTATTGAACGTAGTCCCTGAACAAAGGCATTGTAGATGTGTTCAAACCTATATTCACTAAGCAGCACAGTTTTTAACCGCAGTTAATTTTTATAAACGATATTTATGAATATCTATGCTACAAAACAACATCAAATGTAAAGCATCGGGAGACATCGGTAACTGTCAAAAGTCTCGAAGAAGTTAAAAAAGTTATTGTTAAGTTTGTTTTTATAGAAATATAATCATAAAACCTACAACATTATACTTGCTTTAAAATCTACATAAACTGAAATAGTTTTTTTTTTTATTGACGCAATGTCAAATTAAAAAAAAAACAAAATTTTATTCAAGCAAAATTACTACATTATATTAAAGTTCCAATCTTAAACTATAAAAAACAAAAATAAGTGCGTCAGTAACGACATTAGTAAAAACGATTTTTGATATGCCGTTGTTCTACAATTTTCCATAGTGCGACGGCGCGTCGTGTTCCACGCGCGCCTCAAAGAGATGTCAGCACCATTGATGGGGTCCTATAGGGCCGATGCCTGCCGGGGTCGCGGATTGTTCGAAAGAGTTACCGTGGCCCTGGCGCACAGGCAACTGAAGGAACACGGGTGGGTTTTAGTCAGTAAGAGTCTGACACGCCCACCTGCTCCGCCCAGAGCGGGAGCAGTCATTTGATGCATTCCAACCCAAAAGAAAAAAAAGCTTTACTTAATGATACAAAATAAAATCATCCGTCCTTGCTTTTTGAATACGCGTTTTATTTAATAGACATTGGCATCTTCATCATGTTTAGGTTTTGTGACAGAACGAATCTTTTGACAAGTTATGAAAATGGGGTCTCTTTTTGGATTTTGCATTTGGAGACCCGGACATAAACTCCGCTAGGGGAACGCATTGGACGGAAGACTCCTGGATAGGGAACACACCAATGCACCCAATGATTCAACTTGCACTCATCGTGTGGGCGTAATCTAGCAATGTTACAGCAGAAAAACACAAGTGCTTGCTAGCTCATTAAGTATGGCTTAATGATCAGCAATGACTATCTCGGGTATATTAAAATAGCCTCTACGAGCAGAGATAAGTACTCAAGTCTACCTCCCGCGGACCCTGGACCACCCCCTGCAACCACCCTACCGTATGGCTAATATTTTAATTATATTGTTTTTACCAAGGTTACTGCTGCTACATATCGTGGTATCGAGGTATTGTGTAACCCATTGACTGGGTTGTGCTGGTCAGATAGGCAGTCGCTCCAAATAAATTAAATACTGGTATTCAGCTGTATCTGGTTAGACTGGATGTCGACCCCAACAGTGTTGGGAACCGACCCCAACAACTTTGGGAACCGACCCCAACAACATTGGGAACGGACCCCAACAACTTTGGGAACCGACCCCAACAACATTGGGAACCGACCCCAACAACTTTGGGAACCGACCCCTACATCTTTGGGAACCGACCCCAACAACTTTGGGAACCGACCCCAACAACTTTGGGCACCGACCCCAACAACTTTGGGAACCGACCCCAACAGCGTTGGGAAAAGGCTAGACAGATGATGAGTTAGAAGTAGGCTTGCCAGGTGGCAGGGAAATCCAGGAATTTCCAGGAATTTAGCGTCTTGTCCCGTGTCCAGTAATTAGATTTTACTGTCCCGGATTCCTAACACCTGCTAGTTTTTTTCACAATGTTGTCAGCAGGCTAGACAGATTGATTGATTTTTGTTGCCACTGCTGCTACCTAAATAGTTTGTAGAATGACTACCTAATTACGTAGTCTTCCACATTGATATACAAAGTACAGTCGCCAGCACATCAAGTTATCACAAACTGTCAGATTTTAACTGTTCGATTTTGAACTTAACCTTTAACGTTTTAAGGTTTAAAATCGTTTGGAGAAATTTGACAGTTTCGTGTAGCTTGACCTGCTGGCGACTGTACTTAAAGTTTTATAATGTAAAAAATATAGTAGGTAAAATATACCCAAGCCTTTGAATTTCCTTTGAAAGAGCTAAAAGTATCGATCATACATTATTACTTTAACTGTAGAGTATCTAAAGAAACCTCGTTAGATTCCTACAAGTCATGCCCAATAATAAACGTGTGCACTTGTGCCTTGTACTTACATGTTTTTACTTCAGTCCTTGATTGTTCTTAAACTGACTTTGAAATATGTACAGTCATATTTTATAAGTACGTGTTGAGGCTCCCGCAGACAGGTAAAACGCGACTTTCGTAGAACAATTAGTTTCCATGAAGTTTTCATAGAATTTGTTCTGCTAGAGTCGCGTCGCGCCTGCCTGCGGGAGCATTTGGTTACGTAAAATAAACACTAAGTACTTACAAAGAGTTCTTGGTTCATTCAGTGTTACCAAGTTGGAAAAAATACAAATGTAAGTAGAATAGATAGGTAATTATAATTATAAGAACTTACTCATCATTGAACATCATTTGTAAACATCGTGCCCTTTAGTGGATAGGTCAGTAAAAAACCTTTGACGAGTTCAAATAAAAAACCTTTTACATGGAATTTATCATTCAGATTCAGTAGGTTTGGTACGCACGACTACATATCAAGGTATACATTTCCAGTATACGCTTACTTATCAATGTACGAAAAGCCTATACAATGCGAGGTCAACTAAAACTGGAAATGTATAGCTTGATAATTATATAGCCGTGTGTTTACGACTTGCAGTTTTATGTACGGGAAGATAAAGACTATTGTCGTACTCATTTCGAAATGAAGGGCGAGATGAATTAACTAAATAAATACTAAGAAGAATACTATGAATTAATTTGACATTATTATTAATTATTATCAAAATTTTCCAAATGTATGTTTTATAACACTAGTGTTTAAATTGTTTATGTACTTAATTACTAACTAATTGAATTTTATGATCTGGAAAATAAATGATTACCTATTATTAAAACTTGTTTCTTAATCATAATTGCGATCTGAATCCGTATCATAACCAGAAAATATAGCTATTTGCATAATTTAAAACCACTCTTATTGTCGTAATCAAATATTCAGATTCAGACATACCTATTTTATACCTGATATGAATAAAAATTAATCTAAAACGTCTCTTTTCCCCACATTTATTACGGCATTATGGAATATATTTTTTACCATCCTGTATTTATAAACGTCCAAAAATCTATACCTACTTTCTATCTGGCCCAATATTTCGAAAATGACGCAGATTATTCTTATTTGTTATGATTATGACGCAATTTACTTCGATAACATTAAAGACAAAGAGAATATACAGACGCGTCCAACATCTTGTTTCGTAAAGCATGCGGTTCGAATGGCTGACTAAATCGCACTGACTCTCTCTAGCGCTCGTGCCTCACTCGGCAAACTTGTGTGGAAACTGTGGAAAGCGGATGTCTTCAGCGCACATGCGCAGAAAGTCCCGCTCTCGTAATGTTGGTAGAGAGAATGTTATGCTCGTTTCCTTTCATTTTCATTCTCGGCATTGGGCCCGCGGTGGCCGCGATGCTTGGATGTCGATCGGGGTGTCTGAAACATGAAGATTCATTGTCGCTACTTACGACGCCGCATCGTAATTCGCTAACCTGAAAATGGGTGGAAATACTAAATTTATAATACGAATAGGAATTTCAATATCATATTATTGAACGTAAAAATACTGACTATGAATGATAAGACTGAAGAATGATGTGAAAAGGCAACGGTGCGGTTTAAAGGAAGATGTAGTGACAAAAAATTGAAAAGAGTATGCTAAGATGTTTTGGTCATGTTGAGAGGATGAATGAAGGGCGATTAACAAAAGGTATTTACAAGGCAGATGTGAGTGGAAACGCCGGGAGGAGACGCCCTAGGAAGACATTTAGTGACCTTATTGGTGATGTTCTTCAGAAAGGTCAGGTGCGTAGTACTCACAACCGGCGTGGGTGTATGACCAGATGTATGAACGTAAACGAGGCAAAAGGAGTATGTATGGATCGTAGCAGGTGGCGTTCTGTAGTTTCTGCCTAACCCCATGGGAAGAAGGCGTGAGTTTATGTATGTGTAAAAATACTCAATACTTATTTACGCTAAGCAAACAAAATGTCTAAAGTATTACTAGTAGAGGCAGATATTGACATCACAAAACAAACATAAACATGTACTTATGTATTGCAAACACTGACCTTCCTACGAATTGATCGGAGCCTGGCGTTCATTAAATTAAGGTCGCTATACATGTATAACCGCACGTGTATTTTATAATATATGATAAAGGCGTGCCTATACAGGGTGGCTGGGACATCGACGTGCAACCTGTTACCATGGATACAGTTCTGATTTTGAACGCCCGGCGTTGAAATTTTTCGCCGGTTATTAAGAGGCTTACAAGAGCTAAAGCGCGGTCACTGTCGGATTGCATAGAAAAAGAAGAGACGCGCGATGACATAACGCTGGTAATTTATTGCAAAATATGAAGCAATTATGGATTTACAAAAAAATTATTCATTGGACTAAAAAAATAAAACACTATTACGTTAGTATGGTACTTGTAGAATAATCTGAATGTTTGCATGTATATTAGTATGGTTCTAATTGTAAAAATATTTTTTTAGAGGTATCTTCGTGATTTTTTTCTATCATATCAAGTTAATTGTATTATGTTTTCAACTCACTATCTAACTAGCATATATCCAGAAGAATATCATATATTTTTCTGATTTTGGCTACTGCACTGGATCATATATTTTTAGGCATTAGAAATTTGCGTTTAGGACATGTAGTCCCCTTAAAAAGAATTAGCTCGTCGATTCATTTTGACCGCGTAGGTATTACACTTTTTAGATTTTTGCAGATTTTACTCTAGTCTAGAATCATGTGCTGTTTTCATGGTTACAGTTTGTGCGTCCCGGCAACCCTGTATATTCGGTTCTGCGTCTTATCTGCACGTAATAGGGACTAAGTTGGGGTGCGGCTACATGGCTACCATCATCCCACAGCTAGGCAAGGCATCCCTTTGTTTCCTAAACCGCTCGATTTTATGCTATTGTTGCTCAGTTTGTTGTAAATCTGTCAATTTTGTCCTGCCATTTGTTGCTTTCGCGGTCGCCTGATCCAGTTTAAGCAACATTGTAATTTGTATTGCATATCGTTCATCATTTTCGACGCCCGACGCAAAGTCAAAGTCAAATCATTTATTTCAAATAGGTACATAAGAGGCACTTTTGAACGTCAAAAAAGTTTTTTACAAAAAAAACAACCGACTTCAAAAAAATCACTACAAAGTGAAAAATAACATTAATTTCGGAAGTCGGTGTCTTTGGATCTGTATTTTAGTGTTTTGCCTCCGACTTTCGAAATTAATGTTATTTTTCACTTTGTAGTGGTTTTTTTGAAAACGGTGTTTTTTTTTGTAAAATGTTTTTATTTTTCTCTTTTTAGTGAGTCAGTTATTAATAAATCTAAGTTACAATAGCCTAATGTCAACTGCTCATCATCTTTTACAAAAGATTCCTTTTCCCGACGCAGGGACGTTAATTGTTGAGGAGTTCTCCTGTTAAGAACCAAAACCACTGGAGCTGATGGTGAAGCCACCATCAGCTCCATTTCACCATATCCATTGTGACGAGCATAAATTGCTAAGCAACCATATTAAAATCGAATCGCAACCCGTGATATACTTGTTATTGAGAAGTTCCGGTGGCCACCTCTGGTCTCCATCATCAGTTCCACTTCACCGAATGGTACTTTCCAAGAGCAAATGCACGAGTTACTATAAAAAATACCCAAATGCTATACGTGTGCCTGTAAAATTTGAGGATTTCCCTCGATTTCCATGGGATCCCCTCATCAGTTTCTGACTTGGTGACAATGGGACCACCTCGAGAGCATACCCATTCAAACAAAAAAAGAATTTTCAAAATCGGTCTACAATTGACGGAAAAATCGATGAAAATACATTTAAAAAAAAAACATACATACAGTCGAACATATAACCTCCTTCTTTTTTGGAAGTTGGTTAAAAATTTACAAGAAAATAGAATTGATTCTAGTTGCCCCTTCCAAAAGGTAGTTTCGTATAGAGAAGAACGGGAAAGAAACTCCACCGTTACTCTTTTATTAAATGTATTACAATATTATGTATACATTAATTATGCACCTAGAATAAAATTACTATACCACAATAGGTAAAAAGAATTAAATATAACGCAATGACAGGTAAATTATTTTGTGATAGAAACGCCTGTGATGCTCTTTAAGCATATTACATAATGTTATGAATGCAGAGGTCGATATAGTTTTGTTTTGATCATATGAAACGCTGAAACAAAAAGGTGTTGCCGTGAAAGTTGCGACACTTATCTATCTCAGCTCTAATACTAGAAAATGGCGTAGGGAGTGCATTTTCAGAGCTGTATTTTTTCACTTATGACCTTCAAAATTTACTGATTCTCATCGCTCTCGGCCTAATTTAGAAAAATATTTTCAAATTAGGCCGTTTTTTTTTCTACGTTTATATCTGTAATTTATATGATACTGAAAATTACCCCACGGGAACGTGCTACCCGCTACCGGGATAAATAGTACCTTATCATCCAAATCCATTCAGGCGTTAAAGCGTGAAAGGTAACAGACAGATAATAAATGCAAATAATCTTTTTTATTTTAATTAAACAGGTTTTTATGATTCTAAATGTCTAACTTAAAAATAATAATAATTCATTTTAATATTAATTTAATCATCATTAAATTTTAAATACTCTAGCGCCGTCATTGACCACGTATAATTACCTACATATTAGCTAAGTAATTGTATAACTTCAAATTCTAATAACTTTTATGCGGTGGACTAATTTAAATGAAATAAATACTAAAATAAATAATACCTCAAGATTCGGGTTCTGACTATATTTCCAATTCCATAAATCTTATGAGGAATGAAAAAAAAAATATCATAATCATGTGAATTTTAAATTAATCCCCTATTTTACCCCCTTCGGGTATGCTTTTAGAAAAACGCTGAAACATTTTTTTTTTATTTCTTATCAAAAGCATAAATTTAAAATTTCATATCCCTAACTTAAGAAATGCTAAGTTTCCCATACAAAATTTCATCCCCTATATCCTCTTTTAGGATTATTTTTGAGACAAAAAGGGGCCCCATGGTATTCCCCAGGATGCCATCTATATCTTTGCTAAATTTTATCGAAATCCGTTCAGTGATTTAGGCGTAAAAAGATAACATACAGACTGACAGACAGAATTTCGAATTCGAATTTCAAATTTATGATATTAGCACAACATGGATGAAAAAAAAAAGTCAGATAGATTCACACATAAACGGGACTCGGTTTTGTCTTAGCGGAGTTCCGTCTGCCTTTTTTTTTCGTCCATGTATTTGTATGGATACATAAACAGTATTTTATTCTATTCTTTTGTATTATAATAATAATAAAACACAAACTAAACAACCACACGTCCTGATTGACCATCTAATCACGTGGGGGGCGGACACACGAATAAGAAATTACTGGCGTGGCTAACGTGGCTCTGAAAACCCGCAGGGCAGCATGTGACGAGCTGTTGGGCAGTAGCGACCCCACGGACCCTATCTCCCGGGAGAAGTCTTGTTCCTTACCTCTAGCTTGCCTTTACTGGCCGGCTGGAGAGAACAATGACGAGGAACAGAGCTCCCACCTCTTTCTTGCCTTTATTGGCCGGCTTGAGTGGAGATTCGCAAGAGCAAACGTGCTCGGAGGAAGGAAGTATTCCAGTAAGATGCTGGTAGGGATTTTGACCGTACTTCCGGGATTGTCCTGATAGCCGTGGGTTACCTCTCCACTCCTCATAAGCACCCCAGGACATGTTGCCCCCTTGTCGCTACGACACTATGTGCTAGCGACCGTTTTCGGGGGCCCATTATTGAGCGTGCAAGTCACCCCCTGCCATTTCATCCGTGTATTTTATATATAAAACATTGGTTAGGCAGGGGCCATAGTCTTCCCATAATCCTAGATAACCAGCCCACTTAAGCTACCCCAATGAATAGTCCAATAACTTTGTTTCCATATCCTGCAATAGTCCGACACCAACTGGGGGTTGTGCTGGGGCGCACTTGCACAGTGCATACAGGGATAATCGCCGGTTGGTGCCTCATTCCATTTAAAATTTTCTAAGGGGCCTCTGCGAGTTGGCTTCGGCCCCTCGTACGACTTCCAAAGGTCCGGGACTCCAAGGCCCCGAGATGTGTTTCGTAAAAATATATTTCACAAAAAAAAAATACCACTTTGCACTGTATACATTGTTTGAAGAAATATATATTTACATTATTATGCAATAGTAGACTCTATTTTTTAAACTAGGACACTAGCCTGTATCTTAAAAGATAGGGTTCAGCCAAATGGATTCTGTTAGTATTCACAACCAAAAACTAGTATATAGTCTGCACTATGCATAAGGTTTGTCAATCATGTCAGAGTGGATCGGATAAACCCGAATGTGAATGGTGACCTTTAGACTGAGGTATTTGGGTGTGCCTTTTATAGTGCCAGAGATCTATTGTTGTTGGGCCTAATATGGAAAGCATTTTTTGCAAAGAATTTGTGGTACTTAGATGAGGATTTAAATAGTCATGAAATATTGATGAACAGTAGGTTTATGGGATATGGCTACATGTCGGATTGTAACTACCGACTAATGTCTATTCTGTTACACACATTCGTACCAGTAGGACGCCGCCGCGCGCGGCGCGCCGTCCGCTCGCGCCTCGCCTTCAGAAGGGACCGGTCATTTCTTAGCTGCCAAGGCATTTTTTTTTCTTTTTTAATATTTTTATTACGGACGCTTCGTCTTTCTACATCGTTCTCACATGTATAATTTCAACATGAATGATTTATCTAACCTTTTTTTTAGCAATATTTTGATTGAAAAGTGGGTACGTGTCACCGTTTCTTGCCCGTTCTTCTCCATAGGAACCTACTACGCTTTGGAATGCGTAACTAGCTTCATCTTACCGACTAAGCGACCCCTTGACAATTCGAAAGTGGCGAAAATTGGGTTTATTGAAATAAATTTAATGTTTTGAGTTTGAGTTTCCTTGGAAAATTGTCATGAGATCAATTCGAAATGGATGTGGAGTAGAGTTTTTCATCAGTAGCGAAAGATAATTACAAATTCCTAGACCTGATTCAATTTGATGTAGGCGGTTCCAATTTCATCTGACATCGGTTGCAAATTCGTGGAAAACTTAACTGGGACGCGAACCTGGAAACCTTTGAACTATTCCGTTGCAAAGGTTTTCATGATAAATTGAAAATTCATGAAATTCAAGGAATGAAATGAAATTCATTCGATATTTCATTTGTTGATTAATACGTGTTCGTGTAATTGTTGTAGTTTCAGGTAATTCGATATTCGATTTAGTGGACTTCATTATACTGTTAATTAATTGGAAATTCTCATTTTGTAGCATGTCGGTTTGAAATAATATTTTGCCTGATAATTGGTAAGCTCACCCTCAATTTTTAACCGACTTCACAAAAAGGAGGACGTTCTCAATTCGTCTGTATGTCTTTTGTTTTTTTTGTTTTTATGTGTGTTAGCTCATAACTTTTTTCTGGGTGAACCGATTTGGATGATTCTTTTTTTATTTGATAGCTGGTGGCTTCACATGTGGTCCCATTTAAATTTGATCAAGGTCCGACCAGTAGTTTTTGAGTTATCCTTAATACTGCAGTTTTTTCCACTTAGTTTATATGGATGATGTGTTAATAATTTCCTGTCACTGTTATTTACACACCAAGTAGTGGTATACGAATTTGTGTGGGGTAGGTACCGCAACTAAAAAGTGAAAAATAAAAACTTTTTTACAATTTCGGAAGTCGGTGGCCATTAACGAAAATACAAAAAACTTTTTGACAAAAAAAACAACCGACTTCCAAAAAATACACTACAAAGTGAAACATAAATTTAATTTCAGAAGTCGGTGTCTTTGGATCTTTATTTTAGTTTTTTGCCACCGACTTCCGAAATTAAAGTTATTTTTCAATTTGTAGTGTATTTTTTGGAAGTCGGTTGTTTTTTTTGTCAAAAAGTTTTTATTTTTCACTTTTTAGTGGGTTAGATAATAATTTATCGAAGTTACAATAGCCTAATGTCAACTGCTCATCACCTTTTACAAAATATTTCGTTTCCCGATGCAAGGAATTGAGGAGTTTATTGTTGAGGATTTCTCTTGGTAAAAACCAGAAGAACTGGAGCTGGTGGTGAAGCCACCATCAGCTCCATTTCACCATATGCATTGTGACAAGCATAAATTGCTTAGCAACCAACGAAAGAGCATTGCTAGAGATGACGCGATTACGCAACTTAAATTCAGTCTCAAATTGACGCATCAGCATGACTAGTAGGTAGTGGTTGCCCTATGAAAAACTTCAATCTTAATTGGGTATTATTTTTGTACGACCTGAATATTTTGGAATATTGAACCGTATGAAGTAAGCCCAACAAAAGGTAACTGCTGTAAATCGTTGAGGAATTCCCTCGACTGTCTATGGTCTCCATCATCAGACCTGTAATGGCACTTATAACCCATATGGGTGCAAAGTTCTCATCAATATAAATAAATTAAGTCCAAACACAAGGTAGCTACTGTAAACCGTTGAGGAGTTCCCTTAACTGTCTTTCATCTTCATCATCAGACCCCTAATGACAGTCATAACACATCTGGGTATAGTATTCTCATCAATAAAAATTTATCAAGCCCAAACAAAAGGTAACTGCTGTAAATCGTTAAGGAATTCCTTCAACTGTCTATGGTCTCCATCATCAGACCTGTAATGGCACTTATAACCCATATGAGTGCAAAGTTCTCATCAATATAAATGAATTAAAACGAATCACAAGGTAGCTACTGTAAACCGTTGAGGAGTTCCCTTAACTGTCCTTCGTATTCATCATCAGACCCCTAATGACAGTCACAACCCATCTAGGTGTAAAGTTCTCATCAATACAAAATAATCAAGCCCAAACACAAGGTAACTGCTTTAAATCGTTGAGGAATTCCTTCAACTGTCTATGGTTTCCATCATCAGACCTGTAATGGCACTTATAACCCATATGAGTGCAAAGTTATTATCAATATAAATGAATTAAAACGAATCACAAGCTAGCTACTGTAAACCGTTGAGGAGTTCCCTTAACTGTCCTTCGTCTTCATCATCAGACCCCTAATGACTGTCACAACTCTTCAGGTGTAAATTTCTCATAAATACAAATTAATCAAGCCCAAACACAAGGTACCTGCTGTAAATCATTGAGGAATTCCCTCGACTGTCTTTCGGCTCCATCATCAGATCGATTCCAGACCTTCATTAAATTGTAGTTCTTTAAAATACTTAATGAAAAAATTAACAAACGCACTAGGCGCTCCTACGATTTTCGAAGGTTCCCCTCGATTTCTCCGGGATTCCATCATCAGATCCTGGTTTCCTTATCATGGGACCACCCTTGAGGTATGTCCTTTCTAACAAAAAAAGAATCATCCAAATCGGTTCACCCAGGAAAGAGTTCTGAGCTAACTTTACAAATAAAAAAAAATAAAAAAAACATACAGGCGAATTGAGAACATCCTTCTTTTTTTGAAGTCGGTTAAAAACCAAAGACACCGGCTTCCGAAATTAAAGTTATTTTTCACATCTTTTAGTGTTTTTTTTGGAAGTCAGTTGTTTTTTTTTTGATACCTTCCTTTATTGGTGAAATGTGGGTGTGCCAGAAGGTAGTAAAATCTTAGAATGGTTTAATATTATTTCTATTATACAGTGCATCACGAATGTAGTTTGTCAGTAGTAAGTACTTTACTACTTTACTTTTTTTTTTTTCTCTCGATAGCCATTCATTTGTTTCCTCTACTGGAACTCAGGTACCTATATTTTGTCTGTGGGAAGACTGGGAAGGGAGAGCGTAGGCCGTTATCTATCTCGCGGGTCCAGTGGGGGTTGATACACATAGTACAGTCGCCAGCACATCAAGTTACCACAAACTGTCAGATAATCACATTCGATTTTGAACTTAACGGTCAACATTTTAAGGTTTAAAATCGTTTGTAGAAATTTGTCAGTTTCGTGTAGCTGGACCTGCCGGCGACTGTACTTACCTACCTATTCCATTCCTAGACAGTCGTCAAAATATCGTGTTAAGTTCCAATTTCTGTACAACACTCTTTGTGTTTCTTTCTACTTAAGGGGCTTACAAGAGCTAAAGCGCGGTCACTGTCGGATTGCATAGACAATAAAGAGACGCGCGATGACACAACGCTGGTAATTTATTGCAAAATATGAAGCAATTTTGGATTTACAAAAAATCTATTCGTTGAACTAAAAAATTAAAACAATATTACGTTAGTATGTTACTTTTAGAATAATCTGACAAAAAATCTGAATGTTTGCATGTATATTAGTATGGTTTTTAATCGTTCTAAAATATTTTTAGAGGTATCTTCGTGATTTTTTGCTATCATATCAAGTTAATTGTATTATGTTTTCAACACACTATCTAACTAGCATATATCCTGCAGAATATCATATATTTTTCTGATTTTGGTTACTGCAGTGGATCATATATTTTTAGGCATTATAAATTTGCGTTTAGATCATGTAGTCCCCTTAATAATATGTCTAATGACATCATCAAATCACACATGATTGTAGGTGCCTATGCTTTATTACCACACTTACATAATTACGATGATGTTTAAAAGCATTCTTCTGTCAGTTGCCACTCAACAACAAGACGTACAAATACATTACAATTATTTACAGTTAATATGTATTCATTGATGAGATTATGACTGATATATGATAAAAAATACAAGAGATTCTCCTTTTATACATTTTCAAAATGAATTAGCTAGCGGAACTCCGCAGACGGGATGGGTATCTAATATCTGAACATGACATAAAAAAAGAATATTACTTGGATGTTTTTTATGGGGTTAAGTACTTGACAAAAACTTTTTTGGGGTTTACTTACGTCAAATATTAGTTTAAAAATCTGTTTTTTTTTGTGCTTCACTGCTGTGATCGGTATTGATACCTAAATATAATAAAACAAAAAAAAACAAAAACTCAACTCATACATGTTCAAGCAACTACACTACCAGCGGTCGTTGACCCCAAACAAGAAGGTTTTTTTTTGTTTCATTGTTTAGATATCGATACTCATGTCATCACGTCTGCGTAGTTTCGCTAGCTAATTTAATTGACCCTGTACAAATAATTTTCGCCTGATTATTGACAGCCTGTATAGGTAACTACTTTCCTGACCTTGGATCTCCTAGTTTAAGTTCGTATGATTTAATTGATTTTGTTCTTATCTTATTTCCTTAAAATTAAAACTTTCAAAATATTCATAAGCAAGTAAAAATTCGAGAAAATACTACAAAACTGTTCACCTTTCAACTTGTGCTAAAACTTGACGAGATTAATCGTAACAAGCTAAGCATTAAGGCTCGTGCACACTGGCGCGACGCGACAGCGTGACACAAAGGCATCGCGTGCCGCGCGACGAGCGTTGCCTTTGTGTCGTGCTGTCGCGTCGCGCCTGTTTGCGGGAGCCTTTAATTGTCTACATTAGTACAAATTAAGTAGGTAGGTACAGTCGAGTTCTTTAATATATGAGCATAATCATGAATCAAAAATATATAGGCAATGGTAAGTTTCATAAAACTCTAAACAGCTTTGCCTTACAATAAATTGTAAACAATCTGTGACATCATAAATATGTGACTACAATATATCAATAATATTGATACAGACAAAGACTCTAAAAATTGTGTGCAATCCCTTTTTCATATTATTTAGCGCAAAGTTAGGTTCAAAAATATCTATGCAATTTTTCTATGAAAAATATCTTGACAATTTGATATGTCTCAAATTGTTGTGTTAAATTCTTTGAAAAATCTCTCTACAGAAGTATATCTTAATGTAACCTTTTTTTTTTGAAACCAATTCGATTTGAAGTTGTCAGTCATGACATCCTGCATCCGAATACCTACTGGATAGCATCCTCTTCGTGGATTGATAAATATTTAAAAAATAATTTTCTTGCATGGAAACAAACATTCATAATTATGTATCGAATAGACGAACATACGAAACATGTTATTATCACTTTGAAGGTACAAGGGAATTCATCCTCGCATGTCGCTGAAGAGTTGGGTATTATGTTGTTTTAGTATATAGAGTTGGGTTAGTATGTATTAGAATGATTTAGCTATTTATTTTGTTTTTCTGTACTTATTGTACTTGCTACTTTTGATTTTGAATTATTTGCTATTTGCAGAGAAATACAGTTGATTTATGGTGGAATAAATGGCAAGAAGAGGGGGCTATTAACAAGCACGTGTCATATGGTAGACCTCGAAAGACAACTAGAGAACAAGACGAACAGCTTGTTACTAGAGTGCGAAACCAAAGATTTATACAGACTTCGTTGTTTGCCGCCGAATTATCTGTGTCAAAGTTAACCGCGAGGAGAAGGCATAAAGAGGCCGGACTCCATTATCGCCAACCTGCCCGGAAACCTATTTTAAATGACCGACACAAAATGTTAGGTTTGAATTTCGCCAACAGATATTTACAGTGTAATTTTGATAACGTGGCATTTAGGGACGGAAAAGTTTTTGTGTCTGATAAAGATGGGCGAATATCTCTTTATCGTACTAACAACACTAGATACAATGAAGAAAACATTCTTCCTACCAGACGAAGTGGGCGTATCTCATGCGGTTTTTGGGGGTGGATGAATGCCGCTGGGCCCATGGAAATATGCGAAATCACTGGTCGAATGACTGGTGTCGATTATGTGGACATCTTAAAAAATGATTTTCTTCCGACCGCTAAAATTGTTTATCCCGATGGCCATCGAATCGAATTTGTACAGGACGTAAATTCCGTCTACAATGCGAGAAGGGTCCAGGAGTGGATAGCTCAACAACAAGCAGATTTACATTTAATTAAACTCTCGCCAAGAAGCCCTGACCTAAACCCCATGGAAAATTTATGGGGTTTAATGGTTCAAAATTGGGACTCGACGCGAGTTAGATCCGTCAACAATTTAAGGGTCCTCGTATATGAGATTTGGGAAGACTTTAGAAGTAGCGCCGCCAGTTCAAATATGATTGCATCAATGCCTGAACGTTTGCAAGATGTTTTTGATGTCAATGGTGGATATACCAGGTTCTAAAACTGGCAGCACCATCGCTTAAACTTTGACAGGAAGTTTCCTACCTTATTTTAAATGTTAGGTTTTAAGAAGAACAAAATAAGAATTTAAGAAAAATAAAATAAAAAATAAATACTAATGTGTACTAAGTGTTTTTTTTTTAACCGACTGAAATTTTAAAAACACATAGGTAGGCATAGTCTGCGTTGACCCTATGATTTCCTAAAATTAAATTAATCAAATAATACAGCTACTACGCAACGTTGTCAGATTGATACAGTTCATACAGTCGTATTACGAACGGCAACATTGCACTATTACTCGTAATTCTGCTCCGGCAAGCAAAAATAAATTTAATGGTAAAGGCCATTTAGTTGAATATTCAAATCTGTACGGATATTTACGAATCCTAGGTTGCACCAAATATATTGAAATCTATAGAGTATTTAAATATTTATGTTCCGAAGAGTAGTCAGATATTTTTTACTGCCACCACTGTAACATATTTATGAACAGTGTATATGATACCTAACATTTTATTAATGTCTAAGTTTGTATAGAACTATAAGCTTACAATATTTTGAAACATTGTCACTGCCAATATATTAATGAACTCGAAAGTATTTAGATATTTATGTTCCGAAGAGTAGTGAGATATTTTTGACTGCACTACCATAACATACTTATGAACAGTTTATATGATAACATTTTATTGATGTCTAATTTTGTATAGAACTATGTGATCATTTTAACGCTTACAATATTATGAAACATTGTCACTGCCAATATATTAATGAACTCGACTGTACCTAATCGATGTCAGCATTCAGATGAAGAGTTTGTAAAAATCACGTAACCATGTATGTATTGTCGCCATTAACAAATATAATTAATAATTATCTCTATGATTTATGATTACAACTGGCCTAGACATAACATAATGCAGTCAACAATTATGTATGATCCTATATAATTGTGCAGCCAACAAAGCATGTTTGGTGTTTTCCCGCCGAGAAAAATCGTAAAAAAGCGGGAAAATTATTATGTGCACACATAATTACATAACTATGTATCTGTATTATTGACCGAGCGAGCGAAGCGTCTCCGTTTCAGCTTGAGCAAAAATACTTTCATATGTTCGGATGTCGGGCTGTTCTCCTCTATAGGTCGCATTTCTCAACCTATTCTCGTGAAATTTTGAGAGCATGTTCGATATTTATAGGTTACAAGCTGACCCGACAGACGTTGTCCTGTCTTAACCATAAAAGTAATATGTCGTTTAGTTTGGGAAATTATATGTGCGGCAACAAAAGTTTTCTTTAGCACCTGCAACCTAGCGTCTTTTTTTATATGTAGGCGACGAGTTAATAGAACAGCTTCAATTATATTAATTCATCATCTTTACTATTCCAACAGAATATCAAAAAACCAGCGTCAATTTACGAGCGTAAATTAATATGACTCCGAGCTACCGATAAATATATTTACTTCTGATTTGATAACTCAGCGACTAATGTTGTAAGTGAGCTACTAAGCGAGCTCAGTACTTAGGGCACCCCGACTCGGACAGGTTAGGTTAGAAGGGGATGGCGGGGTCTTTCAGACCCCGCCATCCCCTTCGTGGTTATTTGTTTTTAAACCACCCAGAAGTAGGAGCCCCGCAAAGCGGGGCTCCGTCGACTACGCTTGTCATTATTCATAATGCGCGGGCATTATGAATAATGCCCCTATTTATTACTTGGTCCATAACGTTGCTTAAGAATTATCACCATGCTGCGTCATATTAACAGTAGCTCGTTTTACAATATATGGTCGCTTGAAAACCATTTATTAGACGCTAAAAGTTCGTCACTGAGCTATTAATTCATTAGACAACGAAATAAATTTGAAGACGAGAATGACATTTTAAAGAAGCTGCCTTAATTAGCACCCGTTTAGTTTTAGTTTTGACTATTGACTAAAACTAAAACTATCGACTCATTTATCAACCGATCCATCTGTGTTAAACGATATTTGCAGCGCGCATTCTGTCAATCGCTGACAGTTATTTCAAACAACTGACAGTTATGTAAAATTAATATTGGCGTTAAGTTTTCTTAAATTTTGTAACTTTCCGATCAACTTCCTTATTTTTTTATTTCTTAAGATCCTTCTCCTGACAATAACGAACACAACAAAAAAAAAAGAAGTGAAATCGGTCCAGCCGTTCACGCGTGATGGCGTGACCAAGGGAAATAGGGATTCATTTTTATATAATATATAGATAAATGTTTTTTTTTGTAGATACGGTTTTCGAAATTTTTCAAAATGGCGGGTACATGAGGGTTCAAAACGTAAAAACGAATCATATTTCAGCCATTTCGCGCTCTTTGCGCACGCTTTCTGTTTTAAAGTGCGTGGTGAACGTTTATTCAGTTTTAAGCTATGCAAACACAGACTCGCGAGGTCTACAGCCAGTAAATGTGTTCTGTGTGTACAGCTCACAGAGGCACTAGTTATATTATTTGATATCCGTGTCGTAGACACTGACGCTCCTTCTTTTATTTCACGCCCTGTCGCTTCTGTACTAAAATCCGCCGAAGAAGATAAAACAAGGAAATATTTAAACGCTTGTGAAATGCGACATGCGACATTCAGCCCCCTTGTTGTATCTGTTGACGGAGTCTTCGCTCCACAAATATCTACATTCGTAACACAACTTGGAGCTGCAATCGCTGACCGCTGGAATAGGTCCATTAGTGTAGTGATGGGTTGGCTAAGATCAAGAATCATCATCTCAATAATACGTGCCACTAGCATGTGCATTGGCGGCACAAGGCATACATTTAAACCAATAGCCAAGTTATTCGGCTTGGACGATGGAGCAGCCCTACCTAGACAAGACTGATGTGGTTGCGGCTGCCGAACTGAGAAGACGTCGATTGCAAAAAATCGCTATGGATATATGAGCCTGTTTTATTAGTTAATTAATCAATAGACTATATATAAATGACTAGCTGTTGTAAATGTTGTTATAAAATATAATATTATCGTTCTGATAAACCAAGAAAAAAAAAAGTGTTCTGCTTTATGTATAAATAATTCATAATAAGTAAATAAGGAAAACATAAACAACGTGCGGTATTGTACCCGATCGGACGATATGATTGTAATTGAAAGGCTATTTACCTGCATACATGCATATCAAACTTAAAAAAACCGGCTAAGTGCGAGTCGGACTCTAGCACGAAGGGTTCCGTACCATTATCTACAAAAACTGCAAAAAAAAAAAACACGTTTGTTGTATGGGAGCCCCCTTAAATATTTATTTTATTCTATTTTTTTGTTATTATTTGTCGTTATAGTGGTAACAGAAATACATCATCTGTGAAATTTTGAATTGTCTAACTATCACGGTTCATGAGATACAGTCTGGTGACAGACGGACAGCGGAGTCTTAGTAATAGGGTCCCATTTTACCCTTTGGGTACGGAACCCTAAAAATAGGATGAATAGGAGAGCCATTCATTTAATTATTTGCGAGCGCTACAAATGTAACTAAAAAATAAACCTACAATCTGTAGCACCTAGGTAATTATTCTCTTTAATTGCCTGCATTATTTTGTCATACTTTTTTCTACCATTGTTAGTTTCCAGCTGTTTTTATTCCATACACAACACTGGCAATAACTCCAACACTTCCAACATGTTGTTGACTATTTACTGCTAATAAAAACACTGCAATACAACAGTTTCTTATCTTGCGTACGCACATCACTTAAGAATCACTGACCGGCAGTAATGAGACTTTCACAGTGATCTAAGATCGTGGATGTTCATCTTTATTTAATGCTTTCTGTGAACAAGTTGTGGGTTAACTAATTAGTATTTGATGTATCTACCTTCTAAAGAGTTTTGTACCCTACCTAACAGCGCGACTTCGGGTTTCAACGCACGTAAGTAATCACTTGTAATCTCCTTAATACCAACTTTATAGCGTCCTCCAGGGAGCGTTAACTTGAGCCTGAGTAGCCTGACATCAGCGGGGTAATTGCGTAACACACTAACAGTAGGAATAGCTTTCATTTTGACAGTTCAACAACTTTCATTGCGTTATTTACCTTGTTTAAGGCGCAGATATACGACTTTTAATGATTTCAAATTGAACATCACATCTAAACGAATAGTCTTATTTATTTGAAAAAAATATATGATAAACTAGACTATTTTCTTCGTAATTTGAAATGTGAATATTTGAAATTATATTTTTATAACATAGTGTAATTAATTTGTAATGTCTAACTCGAACACAAAAACGACAATCACGCAAAAACTATCGCGCGTATTTTCATGAAATCTGCACCATTTAGAAGACAATTTAATTACCCAAATTTTTGTATACGGCTTTTATTTTTATTGTGTGTGATAAATCAAGGTGGGTTGTTTTTGCGAATAAACTTGATGCGCGTTGAAGCGGGGGCTCTTGCGGGCGACGGGCGGCAGTGCATCGCTGACCAATGTCCGGGTAGACGCTAACGCTCTGTGCAATTTTATTTGCTTAAAAGTTTCGCATGCTCCTCCCACTCGCTCAAGGTCGCTGGCACTTATTGTCGCCTTAACAGACAAATTTTTCGAAAATATGAAGCAATGGATTAGGAATAGACTTCAAAATGATTCAGATTGTGATGGATAGTGTGTTCCGCAATAAGGGTACTGTTTATTATTAGAGGTATTTTAATCACGTACGCTTTCATATAAGTGAGAGTTAAATGTTCCTTCTATAACTTCGTCGCTAAGCTGCATGTTCAGTAAATGTAATTATCACTTTTTTGTTTAGTTTTATGAACATGAAATGTGCCAACCTAGTCGTATTTATTTATGCACACACACATAAACAGTTAAGAAGAAAGGAACAGAAAAATACGTAGGTACAAAGGTGATGAAATTGAGGGTGAATTTTTTAACAGATAGTAGCACCAGCCTTGTGTAGTGTGGTCTTTAGATAACTCTGTTGGTATAGTAGTCCATGATTCCGTTGTAGAAGATACTTCTTCTGACCCCTCATAGTCATAGCGTACCATAGGCCGCACTTCAGTCGTAACACTGACCTTGAACTGGCCAAGCGCAGCACGGAGCTTCAATAGGCTAAGAGGCCAGCTTATACTAGTTTAGTTACACCTTACGTGCAGCCAATGGTATAGTTCGCGCAAAATTTTATGAGCTCTCGGAAGTTGCAGCAAGTGGCTGCGCAGTATGCATAATATAGGTGTCCAAAGGAACCCTCTCACTCTCACTCAACTGTCCCATGCGCGGTTTCGTTTTTGGGCCTACGTTCAGAGAGCTCATAAAGTTTTGCGCGAACCGGTACATGTTTTCAAAGTGAACAAGCAACCATTTGAAATTCATAGAATATTCAATACTTAAAAGTACTATAGAAAGTCCAGGAGCGAGCCCATCTCAAAAAGAAGGTCATTACATAGAAAAAAGGCGCTCTACAGCGCTCTATAAATCCTATATGAACCTCGGAACGTTGGCCCAGATTCGCCGAACATTTGTCGCCAACGCCAACGTTGTTGGTCGATGTACTCGTATTTATCTCCGTGCGTGACAGTATTTGTTTAACAAGACAAGTGGCGCTATCTTTCAGTGTAGTTTGCTTTCCTCAATATTGTCATGTTCCTGGCCTTAGGTTTTAGGTACAAAACGTCATATACAATTCCGTTCTTGTTTACCCCATGGGTTTTTATTACATTCCTTAACTGTTATGCATAGTCGACCTCGTCAGCGCTTTATCAATCACTCTAAGGTTTAATGCTACTTGCACGTCAAAAAACGACAAGGTATTTTTGTCTATGTGACTGTAAGATACTTTCAACCCACCAAAATCAAAATTGTCAATAGTGATATAGCTAGGCACTAGGGGGTTTATTTATAAACGTTTCTTTAAGTTAAGTAATGATTAGCGACTGTTTAACCATATATCTTAACTTTAAGCAAAGTTTTATAAAGGGGTAAGTATAATTATCATAACAGTTCACTTTGCTTGGTTGGGCGACAGCTGGCACTCAATATTCTTATTCTTTTAAAGAAAAATTATAAAAAAAGTAAATGATCACTTTAAAATAATATCTAAAATAAAGACCATCAGCTTAATATAGGCTGATGAAATGGAGGATATCTTATCTTCTTATCTTTAGGGGTTTTGGTTTCTGCACTTATTACTTACTTCATGTGGACCATTGTACGTGGGCCATGGCGGCCGTCGGTGGTTATTCCAACCAGCCCATCTCCCTCCAGAAGTTGATAATGTCTCCTGGTCTGCTGAGAGCATCTGTGTAGGATCTGGGCGCCCCGAGGGTTTTTTCCTAATCTGAGTGACGCCTGTGCATTCAAAGAGCAGAAATGGAGGATAATCACAGCACACCTACGTAAATCATCGGTCAAATCAAGAATCAAGGAAGCAACTATACTGAAGGACCGCTTTCCATGAATCTAATCCTCTTACTTGCAAGAAGGTAAGTAATTACTTATCAAAAGGCGGATCAAAATACTATCCTCTAAGTCTGATCGATTCTAAGAAGAACATTAATAACTATAGCGACAAAAAGCTTACTTTGATTTAGTGAGAAACTCTGGACCAGAATTAGAGGTCTGGAAAAAAAAAAACATTTTATTTGGAAATTAATTTGAGAGGGGGGGGAGGGCTCCCCTCCTTTGTTGCCCCAAGGCCTCCAGACTTCTCTCGAGTTTTTCAATAAATAATTTATTGTGAAACCAACTAGATTCTAGAACCAAGTAGTAGAGCATTTTACAAACATATACAAAGTACTATAGGTAAAAGTAAAACAGCGAAAAAAAATATCAAAGGAAAAGTTGTTTGTTGAAAAAGGAAAAGTTGTTGTTGAAAGACTCATGTAGTAATTGCTTCCCTCTCTAGGGCGGGAATGAATTTTAAAAATAGAACATTTGGTTAGGTAGACGGCTACGACTTTTTTTTGAATAATTAAGAAAAATAACGATAAAAAAAATTGAGAGTGTATAAACAGCCAGTGTGAATTAAAAAAATACCTATTAAGGGGGATGCGCTATGGTTGCCCGCGAAATTCAAATTTACTTACGTTTTTTTGCAATTTACAGGGACCAGAAACACAACTATTTTGACACAGAGCTGTAAATTGCAAAAAAACTAAGAATATTTGAATTTTTGGCCCGCGGCGAGCGGTGAGGCGGTGTGTTCCATATTTAAAAAACACTATATAATTTGGCGGGATACTAACTATGTAAGCTTCCCTAACTTTGTTTTCTTCGTACTAAAGAAACTAAACGTGACATTGGCTGAATCCACAAACCGTGTGAAACCACAAAAAAAAACTCAGCTGTACCGAAATTCAAATTATAAGTTCTAAAGACTAATCTTTGATTAAAAATGAGTCTCATGTTATTATTATTAATAAATGTTTTAGAAAAACTACTATTTTAAACTTCCATTTATTTGAAATGAAAAGTAGAGTGTTTAACACGGGTGAAAGTCATCAATTCCTTTCGACCCTTGTATAACAATCTACAATTTTACCGAAGTTTCTATTGTGGGGACCCCTCTTTTGTGGAGGCACCGGTGGCTGTAGCCCCGGATGTCCTCCCCTAAATCCGGCCCTAGAGAAACTCGCTCCGAATTTAATTTTAGCTTCTACTCGCAGTTGCGTCTGTGTGCCCCACTGCACTCGGCAATAGTGTAGCTTTCTATCAGCAAACGATGTTATCCGCGGGGTAATTGCGTAACACACGAACAGTAGGAATAGCTTTCATTTTGACAGTTCAACAACATTCATTGCGTTATTTACGTTTTTGAGCAGACAAATTTTTCAAACATAAGAAGCAATGGATTAGCATTAGGCTTCAATATGATTCAGATTAGGGTGCAGGTCAGTACTTTGAGAGATTGCCTCTTAAAAACAAAGAATTTTACCTCGTTATAATATTAGTTTAGATACTTACCTTCTTTTATTGGTTTACTTAGATAACTTTTACAATATTGATACTTACAACTATTTACGCTAGGTACTAAATTAAATGACTAACTAACTAACGATACCTACTTGACATAAAGTTTTTAAATACTCGATTTACTTATAGTAGAATATAAATTTAGATTCGATAACAAAGAATGTGATTTTTTTTTTTTTTGTAATTTTTTTATTTTTTTTTATCGAAATCAAATTCCACAGACAATTATTAAAAGAAGATCAGCACCCTAATTGCATACCACACTGTCACTTACAATCTGAATAATTTTGAAGTATATTGCTAATCCATTGCTTCATGTATTCGAGGAATTTGTCTGCTCAACAACGTAAATAACGCAATGAATGTTGTTGAACTGTCAAAATAAAAGCCATTCCTACTGTTAGCGTGTTACGCAATTACCCCGCAAATTAAGACTTCCTAACAGATAAAACTGCTCTTGTCTAGTTTAATAAAACATGATGTGGTTTGTTTAGAAACGATGATTAAAGTTAAGAGACGTTTAAACGCCAAAAAAATATGGTTAAACAGTCGCTAATCATTACTTAACTATAAGCAGCATACACACATACATACATAAACTCACGCCTTCTTCCCATGGGGGTAGGCAGAATCTACAGAAAGCCACCTGCTACGGTCCTTACATACTTCTTTTGCCTCGTTTACGTTCATACATCTGGTCATACACGCACGCCGGTTGTGAATACTACGCACCTGACCTTTCTGAAGAACATCACCAAATAGGTCACTATATGTCTTCCTAGGGCGTCCCCTCCCGGCGTTTCCACTCACATCTGCCTTGTAAATACCTTTTGTTAATCGCCCTTCATTCATCCTCTCAACGTGACCAAACCATCTTAGCATACTCTTTTCAATTTTTGTCACAACATCTTCTTTTAAACCGCATCGTTGCCTTATCACATCATTCTTCAGTCTATCATTCATAGTCACACCACACATGCTTCGCAAGGAACGCATTTCCACAGCATTTATTCTACTTTGATGCTTCTTTTGCCACACCCAACACTCACTTCCATACATAAGCGTAGGCACCAGCACACCATTGTAAACAGCCAGTCGTGCTTTTTTGGACATCAACTGGTTGGTCACAATTGCACTTTAAGCAGCGTTTATAAATAAAGGGGTATATCTCTTACAAGACTTATCAAAGTAGAATAATTATAGCAAGGGAAGGGCGTACTTTATTATATATCTCTTGAAGATATTTTCACGACTAGCGTGGGATGAAAAGCAGCAAACGGAAAACATTATGATTCTGCGTTGGATTATTTTTACTTCAAGCTGCTAATTATCTACCTACCTACTTATAACGGCTTTATTTAACTTTAATTAAGTCTAAATTTACTCAATTCACAAAGTTATTATGGTAAATAATTAGTCTATAGAAGCAAATTATTTTCACCCTGACAAGATTGCCACCTCGGCCACACCCATCATTTTGTTGTAATTCAATTTGTTTGCAATAAACTTTACATGTTATTTTTATGGTAAGCTCTTTGGTTTATTAGCAACTGAAATAGCAAACGGTTCTGATCAGAGGTCAAGGACTTTTCGTAACTGCTATTTTATTATTAATTGTGTAAACACACTTTAAAAACCTGTAAATTCTTCTATTTCGCAGACAAAGTCGTGAACAGTAGCTAGTTGTAAATGAGAGTATGAATGAGGGTCGCGAGTAACAGATGGGCCCCAGAGACCCCTTCAGAATGAACCAGTTTTTTGTTGCAAATAATTCATTAGTACATCTTTTAGTGGCTTTTGAAAGTAGGTATATCCTTATTGACTGCCTCGTTGGTCTAGAGGTCGCAAGCGCTACTGCTGAGCATGAGGTCCTGGGTTCGATTCCCGGGTCGGGCAAAGTGTTATTGGGTTTTTCCATCATGAATTTCTCGGTAGCAGCCCGGAGTCTGGATTTGTGCCCGGTTGATGGCAATAGGCTCGCCCCCTATTACATGAGACTTAAACCTAACTGGCGAAATGTGGGTGTACTATAGGTACCCCTCTGCCTAACCCTTCGGGGAATAAAGGCGTGATGTTATGGGTTATGGATGGTATATCCTTATTTTTTCGAACGATGCGAACATAGGGACTTCGTTTGTATTATTGTGCAGTGTAACGAAAGTTTTACTCAGTGAACAGCGAAAGTGGCTTTTACGAGTACCTAACTACCACCGGATGGTAAAAAAGCTATGTCGAAAAGATATTATGTATGTAGTACCTGCTACTGTTTCTCCTAGTTCACTTTAAAATTATTTGCAGATGACACTAAAATTAACTTAGTAAGTAGACCAGTTACAAAACATTCTTCAAATCTCCAACAATATCAAAAACAAATTAAAACAGAGATCAAATTAGGCACTGTATTTTCTAAAGCACGAGTTAAACTCTAGGTATCACTAATAAACATGGATGCAAAGCTTTCTGAGCACTAAGCGTTTGATTGAGCGGGACTGTACGAATCAATTTCAACGGAATTGAACTAGATTCATTTAAACTGCCCCGAACCCGGCTCCCGAAATAAAGGCTTTTGTTGTTTTTATCTTTGTGCTGAAAACTATTATATTATTATGTTAACTTGTTTAAACCATCTCTCTAGACTCTAGAGATATATTTTAAACAAGTTAATATAAAATAATGGACAATAAAGCCTCTATTATTAGTTTATTCTGTAGTTACTACTTCCAGTGGCATTAAAATTCAGTCAAATTCAGATTTTTTAAAACCTAATAATAATAATAATAAACTTTTATTTTCAGACCTTGAAAGTCCATAGTGTTAGTATTGACATAAAACTATTGTTTGTAACACATACAATCACGAAGAAAATAAAATAAAAACAAAGAAAACAATGATTTGCCCGCATAACTACATACAGCCGTGTGTATGCAGACTCACCCATCGGCCAAGCATCGGGCAGTCCCACCGGTCACTAAACTACTGGTTACTGGCTACTGGTGTTGGTTACTAAACTTGACACATATTAAGAAAAAACTTGGACCGGTCTTAGGCCTTTTACAACCTGCAATGCATGATTAATGTTGTTAACAAGTAGGTATAATATACCGTTGACTTCTGCTGTATTCAATGATAGAATAGATTCAGAAGTGTTTTGTGAATGTTCTCCTACATTTCGAGGCAGCTTTCCGTCAGAATTTGAAGCTTATTTCGCTTGGAGTGCCACAGGGAAGCGTTGTAGGTCCGCTTCTCTTTCCTTTTTCTCTTCTGTCTTCTATAAACAAGATAGGAGTCATCCAATATATTAGCCAAGCCATAGTTTTCAAGTATTTGCTTAGGTAGCTATACCATTGATTTGGATGTTGACAATATTTAATATTTCAACTTCACTAAAGTTATCAAAAGTTACTCCTAACATAATGTCTCGATTTAAAAGTATTTTTATTTTAGTAGTTACTTACATTAAAAAATAAACCAAAGTGGTTCGAACATTTTTCTATGGAAGCTGGCATATCCACTCACCGCCACTTTGTCTTTTTTTCAGTTTCCAAGCTCGATGAAAGTAGTATAATTACTCATATATGGGTAGGAAACAGTTAAACAAACAAAAAATGTCAAGTAATATATGTGTGTGTTCGGAAAGATTGTTCCAAATTAACATGCATTCGGTCATAACTTTAATCCGTTACTGCTCTTTGGGCCCTAATTCAACATATTTACTTCGCGCTTCCCATTTATGGAAGCCCACTCACCTGTTAGACAAAATGGACCAAATTATACGGCATAAGTGGCCATGGACGACCGAGCTTGTACACAAGTTACTCTTCCCATTCGTATGGGAGACTTAGGCGTCCGTAAACTTTCTAGTATTATATTACCGGCTTTCAAATACACGGTCTACAACACTGAGAAATTAATCAGGAAGATCCTAGCCTCCACACTGATTAATTTTGATGTGCCGTGCTTCGCCGAGGCTATGAATGCCTGGAGTCTTGCTTGCCCGAATTGAGATCCCCGCGACAATCCATCTACCCAGAGACGGTGAAATGAGCCACTCTGCAGAGTAGTACAGAATAATTTAATTGACACGTCTGCTACTACTATGGAACGTGCGCGCCTACTTGATGTGAGTAAGTGAGAGTCGGGGCTTTGGCTTCATGCACTTCCGTCGTCGAACTTAGGCACTTTGTTCGAAGACACTACTTTCCGCCTCGCTGCTTCGTTGCGACTAGGAGCTCCTTTTTCTTCTCCTCATCGCTGTCACTGTGGCGAAGTTTTCAATAGCCTCGGACACCACGGCCTGTCTTGCAGCCGAAGTGCAGACGTTAATTGACATCATCCGACGAGCTCTTGTCACCGTCGGTGTTCCAGGTGTATTAGAAGCTAAAGGCTTAGCACGCGACGATGGCAAGAGACCGGACTGCATGCCTTTATTTCCATGGAAGGAGGGTAGCCCTTTAGTGTGGGACGCAACGTGTGTCGATACTCTTGCGCCATCCCATGATCCTGGCTCGGCGTGCTGTGCTGGCGCTGCTGCTGCGGCTGCGGAAAACCTCAAGCGGTGAAAGAATATAATATAGATAACCTTATCGGTTATCATTATATCGGTAATCATTTTAATACCAACAAAAACTTACACGATCAGCAATATGGTTTCACCAGAGGACGTTGTACGACTGACGCCGGTGTCACTTTATTAAAACACATATTTACAACGTGGGAGGAGGCCCAGGCATAGGAAGCTTTTGTGACCTCTCCAAGGCATTTGACTGTGTTGAACACAAAACCTTGCTCTTAAAACTTGAGCATTACGGACTAAATAAACTTGCGCTTAGCTTAGTAGAATCTTATTTAAATGATAGACAGCAACGAGCCCAAATAAATGGTGTCAATTGACGTGGTTTAAAAGTAAGAATAGGTGTTCCACAAGGCTCAATATTAGGTCCTTTCCTCTTTTTAGTATATATTAACGATCTACCCCATTTATTAAAAAAACAACCACAAATGGTGTTATTTGTTGACGATACTTCCTTAATTTTTAAGATAAATAGACCTGCATCAAATCTTGACGACGTAAATAACGCCCTACTGCAGGTACATGATTGGTTCACTGCTAATAATTCAGTATTAAATGGGAATAAAACTAAATGCGTAAGATTTGCTTTACTGAATGTTAAAAGTAATGATTGTGACATAGAATTGAATAAAGAGAAACTAGAATTCGTCGATAAAACTGTTTTCCTGGGGATCACGCTCGACTCAAGACTGCAATGGGGTCCTCATTTAACATCTCTTGTAGGACGGCTAAGTTCAGCAGCATATGCTGTGAGAAAAATCCGTCAATTTACTAATGTAGATACCGCGAGGCTAGTCTATTTCAGTTACTTTCATAGTATCATGTCTTACGGTATTTTCCTATGGGGACGGGCTGCAGATATCGAGTCTATTTTTATTCTGCAGAAAAGAGCCATCACTGCAATATATTCCCTCCGCAGGCGCGATTCTCTAAGGGAACTGTTTAAAGATATTAACATCATGACGGTACCTTGTCAATATATCTATGAAAACATCATGTACGTAAGAAAAAAATTAAATCTTTTCAGTAAAAGAGGTGAAAGACATAACTATATGACTAGAAATAGGGACCAATTACTTCAACCAGGTTTCAGACTGGCTAAAGTAGACTCATCCTTCATGGGGTACTGTTTAAAATGTTACAATAAAATACCTCCCCACATACTCCAACTGATTGAAACAAAATTTAAATCTTGTATAAAACGCACACTATGAAGCCAAGCTTATTATAAGTTGGGGGATTATATAGCTAACAAAGATGCTTGGCTCCACGCTCCTGCTCCACAGGGGCGCATAAATTAATTGATTAGCATTCGAAAATATTGTTGGAGCTGCTGAAGATTGTAAAAACTATCTTTGCATTGTATAAATTCAATCTCTTAACAATGTATAATTGCATAGCACATGTGTGAGCACTATGTACCTACTATAAAGCCACCATTTACTAGGCTCGTCTTTCATTGACTTGAATGTGCCCTGGCGGCTGAGAGTATGTCATGCTTACTCAAATGTCTCGCTGGTGGTGGCGTGTGTGTTGGATCATTAAGTTCCCTTCAAAATGGTTGAGCTGAATGGTGCTGATCCATACGTCATGATCGTGAACGGGCGCCGTCAGTAGGGACTGGTCAACTCTTGGCTGCCACGGCTTATTTTAATTTAAATTTTTTAATTGTTTTTTATCTTTTTTATTACGGATACTTTAAACGTGCACGTCTTTCTACATCGTTCTCACATTTTTAATTTGAACATGAATGATGTAAACGATATTTTTTTTGTAACTATATGTTGATTTAAAAGAGTGTCCATGGAGTTTCTTGCCCGTTCTTCTCCATAGGTACCTACTACGCTTTGGAATGGGCAACTAGCTTCATTTTTCTGACTGACTGACCCTTTGACAATTCAAAAGTGCCTGTAATTGGTTTATTTGAAATAAATGCTTTAAGTTTGAGTTTGATTATATTTTCGAGCCGTTTGGGGTTGAAAACCTCGGCCTCGGGCCGTGGGGTCCGAATGCCCATGGTTTGTTCAGCAAAATCTACATACGTCTGTTTGACACTTCCCGTGACCCAAGGGCTGGCTTTTACCTTGGCCAGAGGCTAAGCGCATAGCCATACAACGTGGCAATTCCGCCAGTCTCTTGGGTACATTACCAGTCAACAGAGATACCGAGGAATTTTTCGACGCCATATTTTGGTTGTTATTAGTTTTAGTCATGTTAGGTTATTATATTTTGATTTTAATAGTAAATACTTCAATAAACAATTAAAAAAAGAAAAAAGTTATATGGTACCCTAAAATGTTACGTTTCCGATATATTTGGAGTTAAACATCGCCCGCCATACGAGAACTTTGAAAATCATTAAACATGCAGTATTTACGTGGGTAATATTTAATTAACTTCGCTGTTTTTACCAGTAAACAGTCACTCTGAAACAAAAGTAGGTATACTTGAAAAATAAATACATAATGGATTTCTGTACAATAAGCAATGAGCATGAAGCTTGACTCGGATAAATTTTAAATAACAAGTTTGTTAACAAAAAAATTTTGTTCACGGACGATATTTCACACCTAATCAGCCTCTCCCGCGAAACCTTTTTAAAGGTGCCTTTAAAAAGACGCGATTATATATTATATTTAACCTTAGTTGATGTTTGTTGTTATGTTATGTTCTACATTTATTTCTGTAATATTTATGGTGTAGGTAAATAATAAAGAATACTCAGAGAGTGTAGTCTCTCTCTCTCTGGGTCTATTCTATTCTAATGTTAGAAATATTTTATTTTTATTTGTTTGATGACGTTTGTATTTCATTATTTGTAACCGACTTCAAAAAGGATGTGGTTCTATGTTCATCTACTTATCTTCATCGATATTTTCAGCAATTGTGGACCGGTATTGAGAATTCTTTAATTAGTCTTTTGTATTTTATGGCTAAACTTACACATTGTAATTACAGGCAAAACATAAAAACGTTACTTAAAAATTTACTATTCTTGATTTCTATGGGTAGGTCCCTTAGAAATCAAGGATAGTAAATTTTTATAGCAATTAACATAATTGTTAACTGCTTTAAAAATGCACACACACTTACACACACATTCGAATTTACTTAGATTTCGTTGATGTTAAACCTAAGAAAATGTGTACCTATTAACAACCAAAGCGATAATTTTGGTACATTTTATATTAAATATTTTGTGAAAATTATATTCTGTCATGGTAAAAAGTGAACCTACTTAAAAAGTAAAGAATAAGAGAGATTTAGTGTGAGAGACAGAGAGAGAAATATCTTTCATCTCTCTCACGTAACGAAATGTGTCTAAACGTGACGCGTCCTTGAAATTTCACTCTCAATTCTCGTCCAATATCGAATCACTGCCTAAGAAGGTACACTTAAAAAAAGAACTTGTAACAAACCTCAATGTGAACGTTGCATTATATTAACAAAACACCACAGGTAGGTACTTAGTTCTTGTGACTAAACCTTGTTTGTTACTTTTAACTCAAGTTGAGGATTCGGCTCATAAACTTATTAGCTACACTGTAGGTTTCAATAATAACGTCTGCTTAGAATAATGTTGATTTCACAATGTTATTTGTTAACTTATGTAGTGCACCATGCATATTTATTGACTGCTCTATCTTCGTATGCTCTAAAAACTTATTGCTACTACTTAATTAAATGCACGTGTGTAATTTTTAAGTGATTTCGACACAATGTAAAAATTGTTATGAAATAAATAAATGAATGAAAATGAATGACTTTCTAATGATAGACAATTTTATAAATTAATGAAAATCTATAAATTTTTGCGCTTATGATTCACATTTTATTAAATAATTGAGCCATTTTTTACTTTCTGACCTTTTCTCAGAGTTTTTCGCAGTAAATGTTGTATTTTGTATTTTTGTATTGGTCGCAGAAACTAAGCTAGTGCACCCCGACCAAATGGGTTAGGTTAGTACTGGGACCAAACGCGCGCGAGCCGTATTGGTCGTAATAACTATTAACTAAGCTAGTGCACCCCGCCCAAATGGGTTAGGTTATTACTGGGACCAACCGCACGCGAGCCGTATTGGTCGTAGTAACTAAGCTAGTGCACCCCGACCAAATGGGTTAGGTTAGTACTGGGACAAACTGCGCGCGAGCCGTATTGGTCGCAGAAACTAAGCTAGTGCACCCCGACCAAATGGGTTAGGTTAGTACTGGGACCAAACGCGCGCGAGCCGTATTGGTCGTAGTAACTATTAACTAAGCTAGTGCACCCCGCCCAAATGGGTTAGGTTATTACTGGGACCAACCGCACGCGAGCCGTATTGGTCGTAGTAACTAAGCTAGTGCACCCCGACCAAATGGGTTAGGTTAGTACTGGGACCAATCGCACGCGAACCGTAATGGTCGTAGTAACTAAGCTAGTGCACCCCGACCAAATGGGTTAGGTAAGGTTAGAACTGTGACCTACGCTTAACGTTATTCGTAAACTTAATGCACAGTACTGGGTGGGTATTTTATCAAGGGTCACTATGACCGCTTTACAACCGTTATGACCGCCGAATTAAAAAAGAAGAACCCTAAAAAAAAATACATGAAAAAAATCCTGAGGTTGCAGCTATGACAGCTCATAGGACGGGTAAAAATAACTTGTTTTGACCACCTGGATCTCTTTAGAAAATAAACTGACTATACAGTCAGCAACTAAAGTCGATTAACACGAGTTAATTTTTTTTTATTGTAATTATTGAACACAGTATTAAAAAAAACGTAACAGATCACTTTCAATACAGAAACTTTCAACATGAAATACCAAAACAGTAGCTAAAATAATTTTGTGTGAAATTAGATGACTTGTAAAAGTTACAATGTTAATCGACTTTCGTTGGTGACCGTACAATAAATACCCCCATATAAATCCCAAACTTGGTTTCTATGACAATTACCATATTTATTTCATTTTCTCAAAATAACACTGAATTCAACAAATAGCCTGCAGGTATACATATTCGTTTCCTGTATTCATTTCCCGAATTTCGATTTTAACTCTTGTTTCCTTCTTTACAGAAGCATGGAAGACTCGGATTGTATCAGCAGATTCTTCAATGAAAAGGATGATCTCACAGCTGTAAGTCCTGAAATACTGCAGCTGCCTTTCTCACCCACCAAATCGTTGGATTCGTCTCAAGATCTGAGTCAATCCTCTGTTGAGTCTGATGAACTCAGTCTATCACAACTGACCATTGAGGAACAAGATCCTATAGTAATACAACCTTTTTTCAACATAACTCCACGAAAAATGCCAGTATCGCCACACTATGTTGTTGAAGAAGAGTTCTCCTCGAACCCCTGGGCGATGTTAATAGCAACAATATTCCTAACGAAAACTTCAGGCAAAACTGCCAGGGCCTACATGAAGACCTTTTTCGAGGAGTACCAAACGCCTTATCACGTTTTAAGTGACACTCCAGTACGTTTAGAAAGATTTTTTGATAACCTGGGATTAAGGAAAAGGGGTCATATGATATGGAAGCTCAGTTATCAGTTTGTTTCTTCAAAATGGCGCAGAGCAAGTGACTTATGTGGTATCGGAAAATATGGCGAAGATGCCTACAGGATATTCTGTTTGCAACACACGGACATAGACCCTAAAGATAGGTATTTAAAGCTGTATTTAGATTGGCTTAGAGGTCACACTGAGTTTTTGGAAGAAAATGGAGTGGTGGACTGTGAGCATGTGATTGAAGATCCAGTTATGAAGTATTATAGAATTACTTTGAGAGATGGGAATTCGATGTGAAATGAATGAGTTAAAGTTCTAAAATATGTGAGGTGAAACAACAAAATGATATGCCCTTATTTGTCAATACTTAATTTATTAGGTAGGTCAAGATAGTATTAAGGTTTTTGTTTCCTCTTATTATGAAAACAGTAGACTAAACGAAAACAAAGAACTATAATTCCTTTGTCAACGTAATTGTATTGAACAATAGTAGTGGATAAATTATAAAGAAGATAGGTAGTATTTTCATTACAAGCAGTAAGGTAGTATTTTCATTACAAATAATGGACCTATCCTAGGATAGGTACCTCCATTATTTCGCATTCTTGACAACCTCGTTCAAAGTTAGGACTTCAAGTAAGTCTTACTTTGGGATGATTGTTCAGGTACAATTTGATAATGTTATTCAAAGAATAACAGTTGGAAAAAAATGTGAGATATAAAGTTGAAACCTTCTAAATAGAAATAAATGTTTTACAAATTCGGTAGCTCGCTCAAATTGTATATAATTTTGTGTGGGTACTTACCTACTTTAAAAATATAACGATTATTTCCGTACGATTCAGCTTTTAGAAATTATAAGCAAAAAACTGAAAAGTCCTAAAATTTCGAGGTTTTTCGAGCACCACACAGCTAGCACAGGTCTTTCAAAGCTGCAAACTTGGTTTTACACTACTGGTAACCATGCACAGACAACTTAGCCCCTAGGGGCTAAGTTGTCTGTGTATCTATCCTAACAGCATCCAAAAAAATCAGTACAGGGCACTTTTTCGCGACCTAACGCGATTTTTGTGTCCACTCTTTGCTGACCGTACAAATAGCCTATCTTCTATATAAACCTTTTTCTTCTCCTTCCTGACTGAGAGCATTTTCATTTGTCTTTGTAAATTAGGTTCTTGAACAATATTTTGTGATTAAAGGCTCGTGCACACTGGCGCGACGCGACAGCGTACACAATTTCACAGCGTGCCGCGCGACGTGCGGCGCCTTTGTGTCGGCCTGTCGCGTCGCGCCTGTTTGCGGGAGCCTTAACAAGTAATTGGGTTATAAGATATATTAAATCGGTCTACAAATGGACACAAGCCATAATATTGCTATTTTAAATCAAGTATGTTTTATGTGAATGTGTACAGCGAAGTGCACCGATAATGATCAGGTATTAAATATTCTTATTTATTAAATTTTCATGTTTGTTTCATTATGCACCTACTTTACTCAGATGAAAGCTTGGCTTCACTGGCTAGCCTGGAGTCACAAAAGTGACGGAGGCTCGATTCTTAGTCTAAAAACAGAGTCAATTTTAATTAGCCGGCGAAAACCCAGAGGTTTGATTGATATAATTATTATAACTAATGACAATTAAATTAAATAAAGATTTTCTAAACTCACAATTACTACACTCTCTTCTTTCTCTCTCTCTCTCGTCTGTACTAAAGGTACACCTCTGCCAAACCCTTCAGGAATTACAGGGGTCATGCTATGTGTGTGTATAATTTCAAGTAACATCAGCTGATTACGGGGTCAACGACCGCTGGTAGTGAAGCTACTTGCAATTATGTGTTTAGATTTTTGTTTGTTTTTCTTTTTTAATTTAATTATCGATACCCATCACGTATGTGAAGTTTCTTTAGCTAATTTAATTTGACCCTGTATATTATACCTAGTCAAGTAAAAATATATGACACTAGCTTCTGTTTGCGAAATTTCGGTCCCTGACCCACCGTGTCGCATCAAGGCTCGTGCACACTGGCGCAACGCGACAGAGTGACACAAAGGCAACGCGTGCCGCGCGACGAGCGGCGCCTTTGTGTCGTGCTGTCGCGTCGCGCCTGTTTGCGGGAGCCTTCACTCGCATCCCATCGTCCGCCCGCGCTTTTACTTCGTTTTCGCTTAGCGTCCGTTCTGACTTCTTTTCTTTGTGCCCGGCTCTTTAGGGTCTTAGCGTGATGTTAATAGCTCTAGATAGCATACAACCTTCCTCTAGAATTGGGCTATCAAATGCATTTTTTTCCAATCCGCCTTGTAGTTCCAGAGATTAGCGCGTTCCAACAAACAAACAAACTCTTCTCTTCTTTAGCTTTATTACTAGTATAGTATAGATACATATAGAATACTAGCTTTTGCTCGCGGCTTCGCCTGCGTGGAGTTCGTAAATTATCCCACGGAAACGTAGGTACCTACTAACGGGATAAAAAGTATCCTACATGTTAATCCAAGTTATAAACTATCTGTGTTCCAAATTCCATCCAAATCCGTTCAGAAGTTTTTGTGTGAAAGAGTAACAAACATCAATCCATCCATCCTCACAAACTTTCACATTTATAATATAGCTTTTGCTCGCGGCTTCGCCCGCGTGGAGGTCGGAAATCATCCCACGGGAACGTACTACCGGGATAATAAGTATCTTATGTTTTAATCCAGGTTATAAACTACCTGTGTTCCAAATTCCCTTACACAAACTTTCACATTTATAATATTAGTAGGATTAGTAGGATAGGATGAGCAGGATTGATAGATGACGTTCACATTTTTCTTCTATGGCCTACTAGTTTACGATTACTTTGTCATCCCCGTGTTGCTACAGACGCCAAATAAATACACGAATCAGGGCTTGCACTACAGTTAATCTATTCTCTAAAAATCTCACCGGTGAAAACTTAGGTGAAGTGAGCTGTCAATAGTGGTTATACTTAAGAGGAATGACAGCTCTCTTCTCGTAACCCCCAAAGTAGCCCGCGAATTCAAATTTTCTTACGTTTTTTGCAATTTGCAGGTCAGTATCAGGTTTTATGGTGATCTAAATATGATTCGCGGCCGTATCAAATAATTATTTATAGAATTATAATCATAAAAAATATCAATACATCTCTCTAAGTTCTTATTACCCTATTGAATAACTATTTGATGAAATCATGACATTAACTTACGGATTTGTATTGCTGATTCTAATGATTATAATTCTGTAAAGCCATATTTGTTACGGTCGCGACTAATATTTTATTTAACATACAACCTGACACTGACCTGCAAATTGCAAAAAACGTAAGAAATTTTGAATTTCGCGAGCTACCCTTCCGCTACCCCCTTAAACCCGGAATTCTAATTCTAAATCATCATAAAGATGTTTTTCATTGAGGTTAATTTTATAACTTGAATTTTCGTCGATGATTGTTCAATTACAATTTAATAAAAAGAGATAGGTACGTTGAAACCTTCTAAATACTGACAGGATACTGGCATTTCAGTACTATTGTTATCAATATCATACCCACAATATCGGTATTATTGTTTAAAGGATCCCGCAAACAGGCAGCGACGCGACTCTTGTAGAACAATTTGTATAAAAATTTCATGGAAATTGTTCTACAAGAGTCGCATCGCGCTTTCGCGCCTGTCTGCAGGACTCTTAACATTCTAAATCTATACATATAATAAAATGGTAGGAAAGTCAAAACTGTACATTGAATATTTTTTTTAAAGAATACATGGGGTGTGATCTACAATCGATACCGAAGCAAAAAAAATATTTTTTAGAATTTTTGTCTGTTTGTCTGTTTGTCTGTTTGTCTGTATGTATGTCCGGGATAAACTCAAAAAGTACTGGACGGATTTGAATGTTTTTTTTTTGTTGTATAGGTATTAAGTGTGAGCAACATATAGGCTATAATTTATCTTGGGAACTTGAACACCTGATGCAGAACCGCAACAGACCAGCTAAACTATAAGAGATACAAAAATGGCACCATAGCAAAAATTGTTCCACGTGATGAGCATTTTCTGCTGAGAGAATAAATTTGAGGATCTGGAACACCTGATGTGGAACTTTGTATGCACATAAAAATATTAATCTGTTTAAAAAATACAGTGATATCCACAATATAAATACTAGAAACAAACAAATTTTATTGTTCCTACAACCAGGCTCAAGAAAATAGGTGGCTCGTTTAGATGCCAATGTATACGTTTTTATAATAAACTTCCTAGCCACATTCAAGATCTAAGCTTTAATAAATTCAAATCTTTTATAAAACGGAAATTATGCCAGAAAGCCTATTATACTGTGAAAGACTATATTGAGGACAAAAAGGCTTGGGATTGAGCTGCTCCAATAAATTTACACGGTGAATGTTGATTTTAATTTGCTAGCTATTTTAGACATGAATATTTACTGTAAAAAGTATTAAATTATTTTCATTATTGAGAATATGAGGACTATGTGGGTCATTATTTCAGTTATATTTTTGATCTGGCAGTTTAAGTAGTTTATGCGGCCTACCCAAATGTCCTTTCTTTGGTATTGTTCGTCGAATCGTTGAGCTCCTTAAGTTCTGAGTTGAGCTGCACGGTTACTGACAAATGCGTGCACTGACTGGACAGGTCCACTTAATCTGTGTGGTTCTTTCCTCAAAAGACCATTTCAGACACCAATCTACATGGTTCTCAAACATTATGGCCGATTTTTTATATACACATTGACATTGTTGAATTTTATATACACAATGACATGAGTATTTACTTGTAAAGTATTATGTTATTTTAATTATTGTGAATGTGAGGATTATGTGGGTCATTGCTTTTTTTTCGCAGTTAATTTTGATCATGATCTGGCAGATTGAGTAATTTATGTGGCCTACCCAAATGTCCTTTCTTTGGTATTGTTCGTCGAATCGTTGAGCTCCTTAAGTCCTGACTTCCTGAGTTGAGCTGCACGATTACTGATAAATGCGTGCACTGACTGGACAGGTCCACTCAATCTGTGTGGTTCTTTCCTCAAAAGACCATTTCAGATACCAATCTACATGGTCTTCACATGATCTGACCAAGATTATGTCTGGACTTTAAAAGAGACTGTGACCTCTGAGTTTGTTTCGGCCTTTCTTCTCAGAGTAGTCAGATAGGAAACGCCGACCTCATCTAGTTTAAAAATATGATTGACGTGTAAAAGAGTTTGTACAAACCTACTTACAGAAATAAAATCCATTTATCAGTTATCATTTATCCAAGAGCCCAGCTACACTATAACATATAATGGAACGACGTCTTAGCAAGAGTTGTTCAGCCTGATGAGCACTCTCTGTTGACGCATAAAAATTGAAGATCTGAATCACCTGATGTGGAACTCCAAGAGCTCAGCGACACTATCTATACATCTATATATAATAATAAAATGGTAGGAAAGTCAAAACTGTACATTGAATATTTTTTTAAAAGAATACTTGGGGTGTGATTTACAATCGATACCGAAGTCAAAAATATAGTTTTTTGAATTTTTGTCTGTCTGTCTGTATGTATGTACGGGATAAACTCAAAAAGTACTGCATGGATTTACTTCTTTGGCACGAATATTATTAAGAAGTCGGGTCGACATATAGGCTACATATTATCACGCTATCACCTACGGGGAACGAGCAGTGAACCTTTATTTCTTCAACGCATTCTGTAACAACGTGTAGTCTAGCGACACATATTTGAATGTTGTTATTATGTTAACCATGCTATAAGCTAGCTTCACACTATAAAAATCACGCAATTTAGGTAACTTTGGGCGATAAACATAATTAAATGAATATAAGTAGTAATATATATATGTAACGGGACCCGCCTTAAGGTCATCTCGCTCCACAGACACACCATTGAGGCGGAAATTCTTAAGGGTTGTAGCGTCGGCGAGGCAGTATTTATACCACGCATTGCCCTCATACCTCATAACTTCCCATTCCAGTTCAAGCGCGTACATTTCCCTGTGAGTGTTTGCTTCGCGATGACCATCAATAAGTCGCAGGGGCAGACACCGAGGGCAGCGGGTGTCGACCTCAGGACGAGCTGCTACTCACACGGGCAGCTGTACGTCGCTTGCTCCCGCGTCACCAGTCCTGACTCTCTTTACATTTTGGCTGCGGAGAGCCAAACCACTAATGTTGTTTATCGAGAAGTCCTATAAATACTTACATACAGAATAGTATATAAGTATTTATAGGACTTCTCCCCTATTCTGTATTCCTTATTTTCTCCATCTGCTTCAGTCACAACTTATGACTTAATTCAGCAGAATCACCATAAAGTCATTTATTCAAAGCAGGCTGAAAATCAGCACTTTTTGAAGGTCAATTTTATAAAAGACAGTCTCCCTCTGTTACTGCACTTTCTGTAGATATGAAATGTAAAGAAGAAACGGGTAAATGAATGTTATTTTAAAAGGTATAATCGTAGGTATTTTTGGTGCTGTATAGCGTTCACGCAGACGAAGTCGGGGGCACCAGCTAGTTCTAGAATAAAATCTAACCAATATCGTTTTTATTTATTATTGTCTCTATATTGCTTAAATAAAATAAAAATTTAGGTACCTACCAATTGTTACCTAGTTACCCTGTTTCCTGTTATTAGTTTCCGTGGTAAACATAAACAAATAAATCATGTGCGAGGGAGATGATTTATTAAATATTCTCCAAACTGCAACATATTTTTCCTCAAATTATAATCAATTTGGGAAGTTATTTCCGCTATTAGATCCTTTATAATTTTTTAAACACAATAGGTGTTATTTATAATACAGTACAGACGCCAGCACATCAAGTTACCACAAACTGTCAGATTTTCTCATTCGATTTTGAACTTACCAATCAATAATTTAAGGTTTAAAATCGTTTGGAGAAATTTGACAGTTTCGTGTAGCTTGACCTGCTAGCGACTGTACCTTATTTTAAAATAACACTGGCGAAAATATTATATTTTAAATCAAAAACAATATCCTACTTATTAAAAAAAAAATTGGTAAACTGGTGGCTATTATTTTTTGTATCATTCCCCCGACATGGCTTAAAACTGTGGCGCTGCATCTGGAGCATCTGAGCAGGAGCTCTAAACGGTCCAGGTCGGTCGAAAGATTGCCTTTGCAATCTTCAACGGCGGCAACTGAAAGCCGAGCTAGAAGGCTTACTGCGTAGCAGCGTACCAGCGTGGTGGATTTACTGTCTATTTTCCTCCACATGACAAATACAAATAAGGAAAGTGTCGTGAGGAAAGCTTTAAATTTGAATGTGGATGGCTTTATGAGTAGGGGAAGACCGAAGAAATGATGGATGGACTGAGTGAATGATGATTATGGCTCGAAAGGGGGTGACTACTGAGATGACGACTAATAAAGAAGTATGGGAGAAAAGGCCATGTTTGTTGCCCCGGCCCCAAATAAAATGAAAAAAAAATTAAAAGAATAAAATAACTTTTTTTAAACAAGCTTTTATTACTTGTTAATAAAAAGAACTAAAAAGTTTAAAATAATTTAAACCTGATAAGAAAAATACCATTATACATATATAGGTAGGTACCTACATTTCAACCTTTAACGATAATTAACCTTCTTCGTCTACGTTACAATAATCCCTTATCGTACATACCTATTAATATCTATATTTTTATTAAACCCTAAAACTTTACTCCTTGTATTAAATCTTTTCGTTTTTATCACAGACCCAATTTTTTATAAATAAAAGCGTGTCACATTTTGATGGAACATTAAAGAACATTTAGCATACGAGTATTACATTTTTCTTTTGCAATCACAGCGTAACACGCTTTTATTTATAAAAAAAATGGGTCTGTGATAAAAACGCAAAGATTTAATACAATGTGTAAAGTTTTAGAGTTTAATAAAAAATGTAATTACGTTGAATTAATGATGAAAAGCTGTGAATCGAATAATTTTCAATTTAGATAATATTAAAAAAAACACAACGCACATCGAAAAGCCACTACAACATAAAAAAATACTATAGTTTCGGAAATCGGTATCTTTATCTTTAGTTATGTTTAATATTATAACATCATCAACGTATATGAGGTGGTTTAAAAACATAATATTATTGTCATAATGAAGCTCACTCATAAACTTTTCACACAACGTTAATAAACCTCTACCAAATGATAAAAGAACCATGTAAATGGGCTGGGGTACAGTAATCCCGGAGAAATCGGTGTAAATAGGTAAATGAAAAAAAAAAACTCGCCGAATGCCTCTGCCTTTTTTTGGAAGACGGTTAAAAGTGTCAATGAACTTTCGTTTAAGAAGAAATAAGAATAATAAAAAGCAAAAAAACATTTGTAATAATATTTGCAGAAAATATAGGTGATACCAGATGTAAAAGTTTGTGGTTTACAGTAATGTACAGTCCATATTTTGCCTGTTTAGCTCTAGACAGGCAAAATATGGACAAGACTATAGGAAACTTTTTTTTTCTTTATGTTTCAGAAATTCTTATAAACTTTATAAACAATTTTCTATTCTCTATCTCTATTCTACGAAAATTGTTAGATAGATAGAGAAGAAATTAGGATATATTCCTAATTTCTTCTCTATCTATCTAACAATTTTCGTTGCTGACCATACATACCGACCGAAAAATAAAGTCAGAGGGTTTAATATAGTCTGCCTTCTTCCTATTTCTAAAATCTAAAAATCAGTAAGGTAGGCAAACAGAATTCTGATTTCCACCTTCCTTTTACACGACACTATGATTTTTCTTTGTTTTATAATAATTCATGTAGGTACCTACCTCACGACGTGACTTTTTAATTGGGTCATATCAGTTGTTTCTACCCCTCATAATATTTAATTTCAAGACCAACCGCAGAAGTAAAAATATAAAATTCGCAATGTTTTTTTTCATCTAACACTCGAATAAAATATTTCTAATAACTTAGGTATATTACAAAACATAATATTTCTTAATAATATCAACAAAAAAAGAAAATGAAATAAAACAAATTGAATTTTATAATAATAGTTTCTAATGAATTTATTCATATTTTTAATCACTCAATACCATCTTGAAAGAACCTACACTATGAGGCCGACGATATCCCCTTCTCAAAATTATAAGACACAGTAAAAAGTGAAGTGTTGTGATTGTGAGCAAGCACAGATCAAGTACCTAATAGAAACAGTAAAGAAAGCAGGAACTGTCCACCGTCCAGCATATTATCTTGACACTTCATAGCAGCTTTGCATGCAATGATGCCAAGAAAAATTACCAAAGTAAGTAGGTACCTACTACTAAAACTAAAATGTTCTTCATTTACATTTATTTCTTTATTTTACTGCCCATGAAAGTATACTGGTCATTCTGTACTTGAATAAAATACAGTACCTACCTATGTGAAAGTTAATTATAATAATAAATGTTCCATGAAGGGAACCCGGGATACAGACTCTTAATATGTATTATGACGACCTCTACACATCTAACATCCTTACTTCCTGCAGACCTGTGCTACATCCGCTCGATGTTTCCGCCAACTGTAAGTAAATATTTTCACTTCGCCTTCATGAATGATGAAAAATATTTTATAAAAGTTCGTGTAGTGCACGTATATACGTGCACTACAAGAACTTTTACAATATTTAAATTAAAATAATAAAAAATATGTACCTGTATTATATAGTACAGGTACATATTTTTATTATATTGTGGAAATCACCACATTACAATCATAGTGAGTAGACAATTTTACGAGACCCTCGACTCAATCACTTTAGCACTATGTACCAATGATGTATTTACCATATTAGACATATCATATTTATTTAAACCATATACATTTTATTTTATTTATTATACGTCTTTGCTCTGTACCCCGAAACTTGCGTCATTCATGAAAATGATAATGACTATGACTGACAATCAGCCACAGCAATCGGCTCGGCCATGGGCCAACCCCTCTGCCCAGCGTACTATCCAGTATCCATTATAAATATAATTTAAAAACGTAGTATGTCTAGTTATCTATTACTTTAAAAGTAAATTCAATATTTTAAAATGATGAGCTTGCCAGTTATTTTATTTTTTAAACTATAATTTAGTCAATTGACCTAAATCTAATGACTTGGGCTGAGAGTAGTTGTTGCTCTACCTTAAGTTTGTTAATTAAATCATCTATACAATATTGAATTATTTTATATTACTTTTAGTTTTGTAAAGCAACAAGTCCAATCAAAATAGTTTTACATTTATTCATACATTAACAAGATTTTAGCTAAAACACAATGATTTTGCGATGTTTTGAATGCTCCCGCCATCTTGTTTCATAAATAAACCAATAGGGCATTTCACGTTGTACCAACCTCCAGTAGTTTACCGGAGTGATTGCTCGCCGCACGGTTGGCAGCAGTGTCGACTATTGCAAATGGTGGATTGCGTTACTTTTTCTCGTGCTCCGTGTAAAATATTTACGTAAAATAGTGTTAATTTCGTGGTGCAGTGTTTCTGACTAACATAAACATGTCGGAAACACTGCCGAGTGCTAAAAAACAAGTTCCAAGACAGCTGGTGAGTGTTTATTGTTAGATTTTTACGTATTTAGTCCCGGGTGACGCCATGGTGGCTTTATCTGGGATCACGTAAACATGAAATGGTGCATCGCTGCATCGTGTATCGATTTACGAAAGTTACGGGATGACGATAGGAATCTTTTTGTGTATGTGGTTTTTGTGTGTGATGATAGTCATTGAGGGTCATCGGACTCAGTTTTTTGTGATCACGCCGCGGCCGAGTTTAAAACGCGGCGGCCGTATGCATCCGCGCATGCGAGATGGTGTCAAATTCTATAATAGTTCCGGAGATCGCGGCATTGCGATTCAGCGACGATGATAATGAGCGACGTGACAAAAAATTGCGCGCGCCAGCGACGTCTTCGGCGCACGAGGCATTGTGGGCATCTGGTAGGGACAGAGTGTCGAAGGCGTTTCCCTCCCGCGGGCTGGCGGAGAGCAGGCGGCCAGGGGCGTGCGCGCTGCGCTGCGGCCACACGTCGAACCCAAGTCCGCTCGCTGTTCGCGAGCAATCTACTTTATTACTTGTTAATCTTTCGTCGAACAATTACACGCTGGGCGAGAGTCTATCGTCTGAAACACTTGCATATTGATTTAAATAGGATATGACACGATTGTCGATCGACCTAACGTTCTTTGTTACGTCGAGACCACAAACAGCCCTCGCATCAAAAGTTTTATTGTTACAAGTTAGGTTCACTCATTCTTTTACTTGTTTTTCACTGGCCTTGGCTGAAAAAATAACCTACTTCGTAACGCGAGACGCTAAACAGTCTTGCAGATGCATTTTTTATACGCAATCGGAAAACGTTATAGAAAATTCATTTACAAAAGTTGTCATAAAAGTGAAAGTCACTAATCACTTCAGCGCGCCGCCGTATTGTCAACTTTTCTAGCTGAGCAAATTTTAGAGAAGAGGCAAACATAAACCTAGTATACATATAATTGTAATATTTTTATCCAAGCTACATAATATTTCATGGTGTTTACTTATACCAATGTAATTAATGGTAATTATTAGTTCAAGATTAGATTAGGTTGAGAAATTTATTTTGCTGCCTACATTTTGTATACACCAATAGTCATTATTTTCTAGTAAGTTCAGTTTTGTTGAATAGTGGAAATTTATAGCCTCGCAAACTAGCTTCAGGTAATAGAGCATCCCGTTCAGCTGTCAGAAGAAGTTATGTAACATGTTTTCACTTTTAAATTCGTAACAATACTTTAGTTGAAAAAGGGAATATTATCATAACAATTGACACAACAATCAGAATTATTGCACAGCAAAGTTCTTCTCAAACAAAAACACAATTCAGTTGCCACATCATTGAGAAAACAATAGGTCAGCAATAATGTCACTAAAAAGCAAACCCAAAGTAAGCACTTAAGACCTTAGGAAACTTTACTCTTTGAATAATATTTCATCAAAGATAAAGAAGTAAACATATCTTGTCTTCTCCCTAGCGTGAACGCAAACAACGCAAGCTATATTCCGATGAGTGGGCCTTGGGTGATGATGAGGCTGAAGGTGGCCGGGGCTTCTCACTCGCTGACAAGCTGGAGAGCCCAAGATTTGAGCATTCCGGTGCGGTGCTGGACATGCATGGAACAGACCTGACCGTGTCATATCTACAGAAGAATGGATTTACTACTCCACTGCTGTTCAAGGAAAAACTTGGATTGGGACTCAGGTATGTACTTGGATCTATCTTTTGTTTTTAATTTAGGAATTGTATGTAAGTATGTATGAGAGTTTGATATTGATACCGTGAGCATCTTTTTCAAACTGCTTTTAAACTGTTATCTTTGAACATTTACAGTTCAGGCAGCTATCTATTATCTTTGTCATTTTACCATTTATCATCATCACCAGCCGAAAGACGTCCACTGCTGGACATAGGTCTCCCCCAAGCACCGCTACTTCGCAATTTATTACATTATTTTCGGCCAATTGCCAGGTGGAGATAAGTTTTATTTTATCATCTTTATTTTCGTGCAGATCAAGTGCACACCCTTGATCTCGTCATGGCTAGTAAGTTTAGAATCTGAATACCAATAAAAGGCAAATAGATATTAATAATATTGGAATTTATGATGACCGAAGTATTGGTCAAAGGTATTACGTATTATGGCGAAAGATAACGACAGGGACGCCCCTCCATTGGTTGATATTGAATTATTATCATAAACCTGTGGTTATTGAACTAGAAAAAAAAAAAAAAAAAAAAAATACGGGTCGACTGGAGAACCTCCTCCTTTTTGTTTCGTCGGTTAAAAAGTACACATGCACCTGCTGTACATAATGTCGGGAACTCGGGCGCGAGGCATTGTATAGGATGACCATCTATAGATGGTCATCATAGACAATGCAGACTTTCAAACTATAACATTTGCTACACATCATGTAATAATAGGAAACTCACTAACACTTTAAAAAATAATTTATGCATTGTCACGCGTACGGAGGATGCCATGAGCTTTAGTGCACTTTTAAATGGAGAACGGACTAGAGTAACAGTGCGTAATCCACTAACGCAAGTTACTACCTACCAGGTTACCTATACGTATACGATACGATATGATACGTATGACAGACGGAAATAATTATAGTGATACCACGAGTAGCAGTGGTATCGCGTATCGGGACTTGACTAACCTAGTTTGATTCTACGCGTTGATCCGCAGTCATGCCATAAATATGGGTGCGAACTACATGCTATTGTCTATGGTCGGGTCGCACCGTTGTTTACAAGAAAAACTAGGAAAACTGTTCAGGCTATATAACACTATGCTTCCCGCTTATTTTTAATCTTGTTTGAATTCATCAAACAAATTTATCTCAGAATTTCGTCTGGGCTTGGGCAGGTAGTTTTTATTGTATCACCCATAATATAAAAAAAAGTTCTGTATTGTTAGACGAGGAAGCTTTTTAATAGAACTCCATCGAAACGGAAACAAGTTTTGTAAAGAGCTTGCACTTATTTCGAAATGACAATGTGTAGAGCAACCATTTTAATCAAAATATGTACCTATGTAACTATAGCGAATACGAAGGTTTATGATAACTTACTCTTGCAGTTGACCCCGTCTTTTCAAGCCAAATCCTACTCTTATCCAAAGATGATAATTATACAAGTCAATCAATTAACGTAGAACACACCAAAATATACCTCAAACATTTTCTCTCAACAGGTGTTAATAATTTATTGTTGTCTTGTTTAGTTGAACTAAGTCGTAAAGTAAACGGTGCACCAAGTGTTTTTATCTCGGTACCTACCTAGTATCTAACGATCGTAATCGTCCTCAATTACTGGGTTAATGGAACTTATCTTACCTACTATGTTTCTATTAATTAGGCACGTCTACTGTCTGTTCCGAAAGTATCTGAAGAAAGTGTACACAAACTCTGTTCAGTTTATATTCTTACGCAATCACTCACTATAGGGAATAATTAGTAAGTAATACATTAGTCAGTATTTAGTAGGTTTCAATGTACCTATCTATTTTTATTCAATTGTAATTGAACAATCATAGATAAAAATTAAGGTTATAAAATTAACCTCAATGAAAAACATCTTTAAGATGATTTAGAATTAGAATTTCGGGTTTAAGGGGGAAGCGCCAGGATAGCTCGCGAAATTCAAAATTTCTTACGTTTTTTGCAATTTGCAGGTCAGTGTCAGGTTGTATGTTGAACAAAATATGATTTGCGACCATAACAAGTATGTTTTTACAGAATTATAATTATTAAAATCCTCAATACAACCCACTAAGTTCATATAACCCTATTGAATGACTATTTCATGACATGATTTCATTCAATAGGGTTCAGGAATCATATTTTATTCAACATACAACCTGACACTGGCCTTCAAATTGCAAAAAACGTAAGAATATTAGAATTTCGCGAGCTACCCTGACCCTTAGGTACCTGTTCAAATAATCAAATGAAAGCACTCAATTTATAAGTGACTACTAATTAGAATCCACAGATACCTACATTTTCTGATCCATTTGTTTACATTTTCATCAGATAGGTACTTTTGGAACGGGTCATACTATTCAGTAATTTGTTCATTAAGTCAGTTGATGAGAGAAAAACTTCGAATGCAAAGTTTTGATAACTGCATCTGCACCATTAAATAGGTAGTTAAGTAGGTACCTACTAAATCCTGTTCGAGCATGGAATCCTTTATATTGTAAGGGTTCACTGAATATGTTAGTTGTTTTTTTTACCAGATCTGGTTTCTAAACGAACGTCGTCGTAAATAAAGTAGGGTTAAAAACATGTTTCAAAAAATGACTCGGCCGCGCCGTACCTTTGAAAATTCTTTGACAAAGTATTTTGACGAATAACTTGGTTGTCATTGTGTAATACTGGCCTAAGTGCTAAGACGGTATCCTGCGGTGTCTTCACAAGACTTACAAAATACAAAGTATGTCGCCAGACTGGGATCTCTTATCTCTTATAGTTTTTATCACGTTGACTTGGTAAAAAAGTGGATTCGTTTTGAGCTTTTTTGGTAGAACCCTAATCTATTCCAGGAATGTCCTAAGTACTTACTTGTTTTTTTATTACATTTGTCATTTTAACTTGTTAATTTATTCACAAATGAAAATTATTGGTGTTACTGATACAAGTCATAGAATAATCATTATTAAAAAAATCCTGTAAAATTGTCTTCATTTATACACTAATCATATAAATCTAAGTAAGTAGGTCATCATCTTCTTCGCCTTTTCTCAACAATGTTGGGGTCGGCTTCCAGTCTAACTGACCGGATGCAGCTGAATACCAATATTTTACATGTAGTGACTGCCTATCTGACCTCTACAACCCAGTTACTGAGTAATACGATACCCCTTGGTTGTCAGACTTTAGGGTTTCTGACGAATGTCAGAGTTCCAAGAGTGACAGTCGGACCAACGGCTTAACGTGCTTTCCGAAGCAAGAAGGGGTCTTGGTATGTAAAGACACCCATCCACGGACCAACCGCGACAATACCTGATCGATCGACCCGAGCGGTTGTTATTAATAAGCCGCGAGTTCCTATAAGCAAGAAGCTATAACCATTATAGGTATTTCTGCTGAAACGAATTAATGCATTTAAATAAAATATCAATTGGTTTTACTGTATTATTAACTACACTATTGTAGAGTGTGGTCGATAATAGATTGTGAGAGAAACAAATCGATTACGAATCGCCGCCCGGTGCCTATAATAATATTCACATTACGAGTACGCTCAGAGGAATAGATTGCTATCACTTTTGCGGTAGGCCGCCATATCGAAACCGCTGTGTAGCAGAATAAAAATAATACGGAACGTAAGTAATTTATTGTATTTGTTTATTGCGCGTAAGTATATTATTTATTGACTGCCTCGTTGGTCTAGTGGTCGCAAGCGCTACTGCTGAGCAGGAGGTCCTGGGTTCGATGCCCGGGTCGGGCAAAGTGTTATTGGGTTTTTCCATCTGGAATTTCTCGGTAGCAGCCCGGAGTCTGGATTTGTGCCCGGTTGATGGCATTAGGCTCGCCCCCTATTACATGGGACTTAAACATAACTGGCGAAATGTGGGTGTACTATAGGTACACCTCTGCCTAACCCTTCGGGGAATACAAGCGTGATGTTATGTTATCTGTGTGTAATTTATTGTTTATACTGTTTTTCCTTGACTGAGAACGCCTTTTGATAAGCTTATTTCAGCTCGTTTCAGGTCGAATTGTATCAACAGAACCGAATATTTCTGTAATGTGACTTTCTTATGTGTAGCTAGTTTTTAGGGTTCCGTACCCAAAGGGACCCCTATTACTAAGCCTCCGCTGTCCGTCCGTCCGACCGACCGTCTGTCTGTCGGCGGGCTATATCTCATAAACCGTCATAGGTAGACATTTGAAATCTTAACAGAATGTGTATTTCTATTGCCGCCATAACAACAAATAATTAAAATATAATAAAGTTAAAAAGTATCAGGGGACACCCATATGACTTGCTCTGGTCTAAGCTTAAAAAAACGGGCGTGCATGCACCGGTGCAACGGGTCTTCCACTTCTGGTATGCCAAGCAGACCAATACTGTCAGATGGGCAGACAGCTCTCCGATGTGTACGGTTTGGAGTGCGGGACGAGGCAAGGTCTGACCTCCCCTAAGCTCTTTAATGTACATTAACGACCTGCCAGCTGAGCTCAGCAGCACTCATGTCGGTTGCTCAATTGATAATGTTCTACGCGGATGACTTGGTGCTGCTGAGCCCAGCTGTCAGTGCAATAAGGCACCTCTTACTGGTCTGTGAAAAGTATGCCCATAAATATTATGGTCTTTTTTGTATAGCTGCAAAAATAGTGAGTTATTGGTCTTCGAGGGCTCTGGCCGGTGTCCGCCTATTGTGCCTGCCTTAAAACTGAATGATGTTGAGCTAAAACGGGTCTATCAGTTCAAATACCTATAGCACTGTCACTGAGGATCTTGATGCAAAATTTGACATTGAAAGCGAGCGCAGGGTATTGGCGGTTAAAAGTAATATGCACGCACGCTGCAGTAAACTGGTAAAGGTTACACTTTTTAAAGCTTACCTACTGCCAAACTTTTTACACGAGTAGCCTGTTGGTCAGGTGTACTCAAAGGTCGATCAATGCCTTGCGTGTCCAGTATAATAATGGATTCAGGATGCTGCTAGGGCTGCCCTGCTTTTGTATCACTTCGGGTATCTTTGTGGGAGGCTCGGGTTGATGGCTTCCATGCTATTAATGCGCAAGCGAGTCGCCTCCCTACTAAGCAGAGTGCGGGGCAGCACTAACAGTATCCTTCAAGTAATTGCTGAGAAGTATGACTCGGCAGTCGTGAAGGCTTTCGTTCGGATTCTGGTCAGATAGCGTGGTAATCTATCCTGAACTCGAGCGTGTGGTTTCATGACTACACACACCTTTTTTTAATATCTAGTATAGACATATTAGTTAGTTTGTAAGTTTTTTTTGTGACTAATAATTATGGACTTAGGTTGAATAAATAAATCATAATTATTATTTATTACAAAAGAAACGTGTTTAAAAAAATGTAGTGTTAAACATTGTACGGTGGTTTGTATGGAACCCTTCGTGGCAGTTTTTTTTATGTAACGTTTTCAGATACTTACCTCATTATAATTGTTTTGGGTCGTGTTAAGTCTTATGACTCGTTCAGGCTAATGGGTTATTAAAAACTCGGAACCCATAAGTTCTGCTGTCGAACAAAAAGATAACTAATTATATCTTTACCAAGCTACAGTCAGTAAGTCTAGGGTGCTGGTTGTAGGAAGATCTATAGAAAAATGTATCAATTGGGTGTTAGAAATAGACCTTGTACAAGTTATATGTATAAAATTCTATAATTTGATTGTTCTCTTCCCCGCCAAGCGAGGAACGAGTCGCACAGCGCGTAGGCGGAATGCTAGAACATCCCTCGCTGTCTGAAGGTGTAGATCATTACTTCGGAACTAACTAATTATTTAGTTTCCATAACGTGCTTTCCAAGTATTGTCAGTTCTAAATACATACAGAATTTCCGCCCATACTTATCCAAAGGAGGTTTACACTAGCGTAAAACTAAATAACAAAAAAGCGAAAAGTTCGAACCTTCTTCGCCTTTTTTGTTGTAGTTCGCTGGCTGGATCGCCATTAAACGTGATTTGCATACTAAGTAGCATAGTGTAACGATTTCACATGATATTCCTAAAAAAAGTTCGATTTTAATTAGTTCATTTAAAGTTAAGTCGCGTAGTTATAATGTATTCATTTCTTACTCTGTAAAAAGCTCAATAAAAACAAACATATATTTTCAATATTGGAATCAGGCTAAGGAATCTCAAATAAGTTTCATTTCTCACAGTTGTACATTATTGTGTACCCTATTTTTTATTGTAGGCGATAGAACTTGATAATAAAATAATATTTTATGCATAAAATTGCTCAAAGATAAGTTTACGCAAGCAAAAATATAATTTTACTTACACGTTCCATGTTGCTATCTGTAACGTAATCTTTATTGCTTTTCTGAAGCACTATTTCGTGTAAGGATCGTTGTAAGCTTAACTCTAGGTTTTATTTATGAAAAGAAAATATTCCAGCATGGAACTACTTCCGTTAATATTTCACGTCGTCGTGGGTAAGGGCTCCTACACATAGGCGCGACACAAAGGCACCTCTAGTCGCGCGCCGAGCGGCGCCTTTGTGTCGCGCTGTCGCGTCGCGCCTGGCATTGGGAGCTTTAACGCTGCACATTTTAAGAGGACTACATGACCTAAACGCAAATTTATAATGCCTAAAAATATATGATCCACTGAAGTAACCAAAATCAGAAACATATATGATATTCTTTTGGATATATGCTAGTTAGATAGTGTGTTGAAAACATAATACAATTAACTTGATATGATAGAAAAAAAACACGAAGGTACGTCTAAAAAAATTTTTTAACTATTAAAAACCATACTAATATACATGCAAACATTCAGATTTTTTGTCAGATTATTCTACAAGTAACATACTAACGTAATAGTGTTTTAATTTTTTAGTCCAATGAATAGATTTTTTGTAAATCTATAATTGCTTCATATTTTGCAATAAATTACCAGCGTTGTGTCATCGCGCGTCTCTTTCTTTTCTATGCAATCCGACAGTGACCGCGCTTTAGGTCTTGTAAGCCTCTTAAACCTTGAAGTTTCAAATGTAAGTTTTTGGTAAAAGTGGCATAACATCGGAAAATTACTATTTGTAATAATTTTATGGAAACAGCTTAGTAGCAGCAGCTGGAGCAGTGGTTGCCCTGTGGTAAAGGCTCTGATAGGTCGTGGGTTCGATCCCAGGCACGCACTCAGGTGGCAATTGTCTCATTAGCGATGCTTAACGAGTTTACTTTATGTAATTTATTTCATCACCACTGCTCTCAAAACGGTAAGGAAAACCTGAAGACGAAACCGGCATGTCCTAGAACCAACATTCGAAGACCTGACAACTATCGACCCGCGCTGGGCCCGCGTAGTAGATTACAGCCCACTTCCTCTGGAAGAGAGGAGGCCTGTGTCCCAGCAGTGGGAACATTATAGGCTGTTTATGCTATGGAAACAGCTTCATTAATAAATAGTTTTCAAAATATGTATTTAGAATCAACCGATACAATACGCACTAACCCGCAGAGTAGCGTTAATCAGGTGAAATAAAATGTCTTGGGTTCAAGAAAAACTACAAAAAACAAACATAAAATAAATCTATTCACAAAAGTATATTATTCTCAATGCATTGGCGTTCCATCTAGTATCCAGATAATACAGATGACAAATAAGTTATTGGAAAATCCCGAGTGCAATGTAAAATGGAAAATATTCTCTTCGTCATGTTTACAAGAGGGATACGACTTCAGGGAAATTGTGTGTATGATGCTGCATAATGAAATTCTTTCTATAGAAATGTTTGAATCGTTGCTAATGAAGTATAGATAGGCTACGATCTAGGCTAGCTTAATTTAGTGACAGCATTCAAAGATTAATTGATTTTGTGTTAATAAAACTCGTTGTGATTTGAATAAAAAATACAATTAAAATACTTCTCATTGTCGAGAGCAAAAACAAACTTCTTATTTTTTTTTAATTATGGCATCCAACTTTATCATCTTCTTCATCCATCTACTTCCACACGCCTATGTGCGTTGAATTTTTTTATCCTGTGATTTCATGTATGTGCCACCCTATTACTATTTTCGTAGTTTCACTAGACCATTGTTTAGCGGCGCACAAAGAATACACCTTTTTCCAATTTTCATCGATGTAGGCCTAATAGTCTCTGAGTAAAATGGCAGTGCTACATCCGGGTAGATGGACACACTGACAGACGGAAATGACGTAATAATAAAAGTTGTTTTTTTGCCAATTGGCTACGGAACCCAAAAACTAAATTGAACGTTGATTTTTGTTGTTTTTTTTAACAGACTTTGTTGTTTGATATTGTGTAAATCCTTACTGTTTAGACAAGGCAATACTTTATCAAAAGTACCACCATCCTCAGCAAATAAACGTACGATCAGTGTTGGGCTAAAATTTTCCATCGATTGAGTAATCTAAATAAAAATAAATTGTGATTTAATAAAATGATCGATTTTTTTTGTTTCATATGAAACTTAAATTTAGTCATCAATTTTACAGTTATAAGTTAAACTAACACACAATTTTCTTTTTAAATATCTAATTAAAGAATTGGGGATGAAAAGGTAATCTATCAATAATAAATTAAGTATTAATATTAATATTAATTGAATAGTGGGTTCAAGGCCAACTTGAGTGTGCTTGTGAACACCTGGCGGGGATATATTAATACACAGTGAGACAGTATTCTTGGAAATATGTATTTCTTTTACCTTTACCGTACGGATATTGTTTTCGTTATCTATCTCCCACTCACTCGTGCGGTCTGGTGCTTTAAGTTAAGCCCAGTCATTAACTAGCAATCATCGGCAGACCAGGCGCACCGCATTTTAGGTATGAAGCTACCAGTACGTGGCGGGCTCGACTTGTCGGGCCAATTCAATGGGCTGCCGCATGCTCGCCTGGTCGCGTTAGTTTGATACTCACTCACGCGCCACGTCGCGTCGTCCCTTCGTCGCTTAAGATATGAAGACAAAAGCATATTACACCGCAGTCGGCTGCCTAAATAATATTAAGGATCCGAACCTCACGTTATTCACACTTGCAAAGGACGTCGAAAGATAAAAGATCATTAGGTAGGTACTACCTACCTACCTAATGATTACTTTTGTTTTTTTATTTAAGTTACCCGTATTTACGTAGTTAGAATATTCATTTTAATTATTATAGTATAGCTAGGTACTTACAAGTTCAGGTTTAGTTTTGATAAGTATAGGTCGCAAAGTACCTATTTTTGTATTTTGATGTGAAGAATATATAGCCGCGGGTAACACCGATTGTTCGCGTGGCGACGCGTCGCCACGGCATGCGTCAAAGATTCTAGTTCTACAAACAAAAATAAAAATGCTACGCAAAAATAAAATAAGAATGTTTACTAAATGGAATATTTTTCAAAAAATTACCGTTAATATCATGAAACAAACAGACAATAGGAAAGATACAGTGTGAAGTGTTTACCTAAAAAGACCGAAATCAAAGGCCATAATAGAAGTACCGTACCTACTTAAAATTTCGTCAGTCGCTTGAAACGTAAACACGGCTCTGAAGTGTTCGTAGAATATCAGCAGTGTGCAAAAAAATGTAAAATGACAAAAAGCGCCAAATAGCAGAAATACAAAAAGAATATCAGCGCAATTGCATCTAGTGAACAAAATAAACCTACGGCGCACGCACTTGTCACAAAACATTTTGAGTCGACTTACAAATTTCTTCATCCATTCAATTATTCCTCTGCGAACAATTTGAAGATCTATACTTTATGAAGCTAATGGCTGATTTTGATAAAGAAAAAAAGGATTAAAAATACCAAATTGCCGATCTTTAAGAAATATAATCTGCACAATCTTTTGAACAGATCACAGAAAAAATAAAAACTGAAATTGGTCAAATATATCTTTTTAACCGCCGATATAGTTATGGTTTGGGAAGAAAATCTGTTAGCATAGGGTTACAGCGCATTTCATCAATAATAACTTGAAGAGAGATACAATGTCATTGGCTTTCCACCGATTCAAGGGAGCGCACACATTTGATCGCATGGCAGAGCTGATACTAGAAGTATGTGAAGAATTCAAATTATTTCTGATAAGCTCGTGGCAACAGTTACAGACAATGGATCTAATTTCGTGAAGACGTTTAATCTCTTTGGAGTGGAAACTACATCATTGTTGGCATCTGATAAAGAAACTGAAGTATTATCCACAAGAGAAGCCAGTGATAATGTAGGCGAAATTCTGTTTACAGAGCGAGAGCATAATACTTAAATACAAAGCAGCAAGACGATAATAGTCGTACTATATTGTCGGTTAATTTGAGGTGTTGCTCACACATTCTTAATTTAATTGCTATAACAAGTGCATTGGGAAAGATGCACCTTGAAGTAATGAAGAAATGCAAAGAACTGTGGATCTCAGCTGGGCGACCAAAATTGGTTGAATGTATCCAAAACGTCCTAGAACACACTGTTGCGCCCGGATCTACCAAGATGGAAAATTAAGTATAAAAAACATCAAATCAACTAGGCCAAAAGCTGCAAATTAAAAGTCCTTTGAAGACAACTGAATTTGAGTACATCGAATAATACCTAAAGTGCGTAGCTCGCGTCGCCGATGCTCTATACTCGAAAGGTTTAGGTAGCTAAATAAAGGTAAACAAATCGTAAAAAGGGTTTTTTATAGTTCACACTTTCTTGTTTAAAAATACATTACAACAAAATTAAAGTTATTTGCGGTTTATACGATAGTTTCCTCTTCTATTAATGTATGTTAAACTTTATCATTTATTCGCAAACTATACTCTTCGTACATGTAATTGCTTGAACACATTTTTTTTGTTCGATTTATAAAATAGTATAATATTTTGTAATCCGTCTATTGTAAAGAGCCCAAAAAGACAGGTTCCCTAAACCTTTTTAGAAAATACAACGAATTAGATAGCGTTGCTAAATTGAAGAGTACACCTGTGACGTAGTATGACAACTGAAGTAGCAGGTATTACGTTTAGTCGGTTAACCAGATGCCTTTTATGTTGTGGATGAATTAGACAAAATGTTAAATGCACTGTATTGCGGCTGCCACTTTGCCACAAAACTTTTTAAATGTCTGACCTAAGCATTCTTTTGCCAGAGGCTTTAGCTAATGTGACTGCAGAGAATTGGAAAAGTTGTGAAGGTCATGTAATAAAAGAAGAACAGATAATGTTTAAATTAGACAAAATAATTGATGATACCACTGAACCCTTTATTATTAATGTGACAGATAGTGCCTATTATTATGGGACTTAAAATAATATGATTTTAACATTTGAAATAAAAGGTTTAACATCTATGAGTCACGTGGTTTTTTTTGTTTACCTTCATTTAACTACCTAAACCTTTCGAGTAGTTATAGATATTTTTCAAGGAGATGATACTTTTTATGACATCGTACTACCCTGCCTATTAGGTCTGCAAAAGAACTTAGAAAAAATATTTAGACAAGAGCTCCAGTATTGTAGATCTATTGTCGATACATATTTGAAAAAACTTGAAGAAATATTGTCGGAGTTCTACAATGTTTCAAGTACTAATTAATGAAGGGAAAGCTGTTGTTGCAGCTTTGTCTCATCCAAAATTCAAAAATAAGTGGTATATATGCATACAACCAACTCGATACAAAAAGTGCACACGATTGCTAGATTTAGCGATACGGCAAAAAAAAAAAAAAACATATTTCATTTGATACTGAAACAGCACATTAGAATAAATAAACTTTTAAGACTAGACAAGACAGTTTTTTTACTTTAGTTCAGATTCTAGAAGTGAAACTGACTCGATCTGTCCTAGAAAGAGAGCAGACTTGATGATTAAAATTATTTTGCTGAAGAGAGCCGTGAAAAAGAACTCTTGCATCGATATCCTCTTTTGAAAACTGTGTTTGTGAAGTACAATACGCCTATGCCGTCATCGGGACCAGTTGAACAAATGTTTTCCTTTGGCACTATGTGGAATCGCACAAACTAGCCGATGAAATGTTTGAAAAGAGTCTTCATAAAAATATTGTGAAATCGAGAGACATTGGCGTAGAAAAAGAATATTAATTAATGTACAGTGAAAATCATCTGTTTTATTATATGTATTATGACTTATGAGTAAAGAAATAATAAAAAAAAAAACTTATAAGCATAATATGAAAATGATGGTTCAACCAACAGAGAGTATACGATTAATTAAATACCTATTTACGTTTATTTAAACATAAAAAGACTTATTATTTGCACACTGTATGACTATTTCAATCCAAATTTCTTTCAAAATTGAAAACAAACTAATTCATTCCTCAATCGTTAGTTCAACTAATTACGTTAGTTTTATCGTCAATCAAACTTTATGTTGCCAACACTGTGCACAGAATACACCTTCTTTTCTATTTTAATCGATATAGTCCCAATAGTCTCCGAGTAAAATGCTGTACCACATCTGGACAGATGGACAAACTGACATACGGAAATTCCGAAATTATAAGGGTTCCGTTTTGTTCAATTGGCTACGAAACCCTAAAAAGCAAATTGAACATTTATTTTTCGTTGTTTGAGTGTTGTTGATATTTGTAAATCTGTTTGGACAAGGCAATACTATACCAAAAGTGTAAACCGACATCCTAAGCAACTTAAGACGATTTGAGTTCGTCACAAGCACAATAGGCACAACGGAAAAGTTCGAACGGGACCGCACAACCTTACAATCCAGGCTATTGACACCTTAAAAACTTCATTCGCTGAGTGAGCGAACAACCGCCGATAAAGCCTTGTTATCCCCGAAGCCCGAGGCTTGGTCCAAGTCAAACTTAATGTTCTGACTCTTAGTGAAGTTGGTTGTATTTATTTATTAAAATGGGGCTGAGAATCAGCACTTCTTGAATGCAAAAGTTACGAAGACAGCCTCCATTCATAACCATCCCATTGCCATTAGCTTTGTAAGAACACTTTTGTTTTTTTTTTTTTTACTTGAGAACCTCTGAATCTATGCAATAGTAGAATCAAAAGTATGTTTTGTGAAAACCCAGGATAAATTCAACACCTTTATCACCCATAAATCCAATCATCTGTTCAAATGTAAGAACTCTAAGAAACCTGTATTATTCAAACGAGATATTCTCACAATTTCCATAATATCTTCTAAGAATTGCTTACGCAAAAGCTTTCCTTTCAGTTCAGATGAAACGCGATACTGGGAAAAGGTGCGTTGCCGCGTTGTGGTGCTCGGGGGGAGACCGAACTAGGGTTACCATTTCGAAATTTAAAAGTCCTACAACAAGACCGACTTTTGCAAAAAAATGTTCAGACATTTTTCTTTTGAACCTTTCTTTTTAGGGTTCCGTACCCAAAGGGCGCTAACGGAACCCTACTACTAAGGTCCGTCCGTCTGTCTGTCTGTCAGCGGGAGGTCTCATGAAACGTAATAGTTAGGTTAAAATTTTCAGTGTGTATTTCTGTTGCCGCTATAACAACAATAAAAATAAAATCAAATATTGAAGGCCCTTTAATTTTATTTTATTTAACATATAATAAACAGATTTAAAAAAAAAGGTTTTTTGTACGGCAGTACGGAATCTTTCGTGTGCGAGCACAATTCGCACTTGGCCGGTTTTTTCAGTAGCTATAATTCATCGTCATTGTCTTGCCCTCATACTTCTGTGGCGTCGCCGGCGCAACATGTCTTTTTGTTCCCCGTTGCTACTTATTGAACTTAATTTAGAAATAAAATCCCCTTCCTTCGATAAATCGGGGGGGGGGGGGGGGGGGGGGTGGCAAAAAGCCGGACAGTTCGGGACAAATCTGGAAGGATGGTAACCCTAGACCGAATAAAATATGTTTCAGGTCGAAAGGTCAACTATCAATAGACGGGAGTATTTTGACTTTTAGAACATCCGCTACTGCGATTATATAGGGTCAAATTAAATTAGCTTGCGAAACTCTGCAGATGCGATGGCTATCGATATATAAACTCGAAAAAATTTAAATATTTCTAGTTTTTTGTTGGTCAACGACCGTTGGTAGTGTTGTTACTTATAATATGAGTTGAGAAAATATGTTTTCTTTTATTTAATGGTTTTTATTTTTAGTTAAAAATAACAATCACGACTGCGAAGATTACACAAAAAAAATACTGCTATTTTTAAACTGATATTTCAAGTGACTGTTTATGTACAGGTACTACGAGCGATGACCCCAAAAAAAATCTTTTTTTTTTTTTTGTATTAGCATATTTAGATGTCGACATCCCTAACGTTGCCTGTGCGCCAGGTAACTCACAGAAGTAGGCCTAAGAATGTAAAAAATATCTTGTTAAATCCGTAACTTACGTTTCAGTTACATAAAGTGCTTAGGGGGGGGGGGGGGTGCTTAGTGGTTAGTTTTTAGGGTTTCGTTTATGACGTCAATAAGGACAAAAAATCTTTATATAAGTTTCCCATTTCGAAACTGAAAGATGTTAGAAGCATTAAAAGTGATTTCGAACTGTTTTGAATCGAGTTTGAATTGTTTTGATTTCTTTGCGACAAACAAGTTCCGCACATTATTTAATAATATCCGAAAGCAAAAATTTAATGAACCTGTTAGGAAAACTCCATATAAATCAGCGAAACAACTACCAATCTCAAAAAAAATACACAAAATCAGGTTAGGCAGAGGTGTAGTACCTAACTAACCTATAGTACACCCATATTTCGGTATTCATGGTGAAGTCCCATGTAATAAAGGACGAGCCTATTGCACAAATCCAGACTCGGGTTGCTACTGGGAAAAACCAGTAACGCCTGCCCGAACCGGGAATCAAACCCTCAGATCGGTCCTCATGCGCTTGCGACCACTAGACCAACGGGCCAGTCACAAAAAAAATGAAGCATCGGAATTAAATAAACCAAATGAATTACTACAACAAAACGGTCAATCTGTACAATTTGTGGTTATGTCAGTCACATCTTGCGTTTCTTAACTTCAAGGGCGGATCAATAGAGTAAACAACTCCGTTCCAAGTTGCCTTTTTATAGCGAAAGCTGCCTTACACAACTCTCCAAAGTTTCCTCTGAAGCTTCAGAAGTGCTTTTCAGAACTTGATACTATTACTTCGAGTAAGGTTATATTTCAGTGCTTTTCCTGTAGCTTACTAAGTGGTTTGAAAGAAAAAAAGGCATATTGCCACTACATAAAATACACAATATTATATTGCAAATGTACTGAGTGCCAAAAGGAGCGGGCTGAGCAAAATATGAGTAGTTCAGCAAGCAGTGTGCAGCAAACCAAACCAGATCTACGCGCATAGCCCGCGCCTTCAAGCTTCTAAATCTATTGCAATAAAAAAAGATTCTGACGAATTGAGAAATTCTTTCTTTTAGGGTTAAAATTTAACCAAATTACATATTTTTTATCGTACTGTAAGTAAAAAAAAAAACTAGTGAATTATCATCATCTCGGCTGAAGCTGCAAATAGACCTCTCCCAAGCACCGCCAGAACAACCGGCAAAGGGTGATAAATTTAATATTTGTAGAAGCAGTGTGGGCAAGTCCTCGAAAAAGGTGGACTGACCACCTGGTAATCCGCTGAACTTCACAACGATGAGGAACATTTAAAACTACTGAGTTTCTTTGAACTCAGTAGTTTTAAATGTTCTTTTTTGCATTTTTCTTTTTCAATCAAAATTGAAAACTAAACCTAATTCAATAGATTAATTAAAAAAAAAAAACACGACTAAAACTAATTCAATAGTCAATCGTTACTTGAAACTGATTTGTGATTGATTACGTTAGTTTTAGTGTTGAATCGAGAATCAAACTAATTTTTTGTCAACACTGCTGACACTGGCACATATTTACAAAACATAAAAAAAACCTAAACGGCGAATATAAAGTGAAAAATAATTTAAGTTACGAAAATTGCTGGCTTTTGTTTTGTTACTTTTTTTGTGTATAGCCAAATTACCACTGACTTCCGAAACTTAATCAAAAACTGCTCAAGCAAAGTTAATAAAATTTATATGGGACCACCGCGCGGGCTTCTACCAATTAAAAAATAATCACGTAAATTGGCCCAGTAATCGCACAGAAATCGGAGTACATACTTACATGAAAAATAAAACGCTGGGTGCATAACCCCCCTCTTTTTTATTGGGGTCTGATTCGACTCGGATTTGAAAATTGACACATTTTGACTACAGTTGCTGTTTTTAACGTCCCGACGGAAAATGAGGGGTGTTATAAGTTTAACGTGTGTATCTGTGTGTCTGTTTGCAGCATCGTAGCTCCCAAACAGCAGAAGTTTTTTTTTTTTTTTGGTTTGAATGGTTACTTAAGAGTGACCATAGCAAAAAAAAGAAAGAAGAAAATCTGTTCAGCTGTTTTTCGAGGTTTTTGTTTGTGATAATGATATTCTTCTGAAAGGTCAGGTGCGTAGTACTCACAACCGGCGTGCGTGTATGACCAGATGTATGAACGTAAACGAGGCAAAAGGAGTATGTAAGGATCGTAGCAGGTGGCGTTCTGTAGTTTCTGCCTACCCCCCTGGGAAGAAAGTGGAAAATTTTAAATTATAAATGCCCTCGAGACAAACATAAACTTTTATGTTTGTCTCGAGGGCATTTATAATTTAAAATTTTATGTAAAGCACTAGAAAAAGAAATTTGAAAATTGTAGGATTGTCAGCTGTCGTCTGTTGGTTTTATTAAATAGACCCCCTGGTAAAGGTCGTGTGAATTCGAAATTCGAAAACAAAAAACTAAAAGTTGAGTGCTCAAACACTTTGTTTTGTTGCAGGGTCCCGACCAGCAACTTCACGGTCAACGATGTTAGGATGTGCGTCGGATCGCGTCGCATGCTCGATGTCATGGATGTCAACACACAGAAGAACATCGAGATGAATATGAAGGTAAGAACGCATGACTTAACAGGTTATCAATAATAGTAATGGTCGCAACATACGCGCTTGGACGTGGAATTTTATTGCGGACTCTAGCCAGTTATACTATCGTTAATAGTACACACAAGGATTTTTGAACACCTACTGTTTCTAAAAAGTAGGATTGAAGTCTAGTGTACTTAGTGCATCCGTATTCAATGTGATATTGGTGTTAAAGCAGGTAAAAATTCATAAAAAAAAACAAAATTAATTACACTAATTAATATTACTAAGTACCATGTTTTTAAGTTCAGTGAGACCAGAAATTGACTAGTCAGTGTTTTGCGGTTACTGTTTTCCTTCAAACCTTGTGTATGAGACATTTTGAAAATTAATCTCAGTTATTAAACACCAAACCTTAACGAATCCCGTTTAAATAAGTGCCAAAAAAGATAATTTTGTTACCTGTTAGTAAAACAAAAGTCATACTGGTTTTGGGTATCGCTGACCTGTTATTATGGCGACAGGTTATCTATCAAAATATGTGGCAGAGATAAGGGTAAAATATTAAGTACCTACGTATAGATTACGTATTAAGTTTTGAAAATAACTTGGCACTTACCTACACCAATCTTATCCCAAGGCTATTGACCTGGAAAAGAAATTCAGTAATAACATAACTACAGTAACTAAATTGGATAGTATATTATATAAGCTAACATACGTAAAATAATATTAATAATATGTAGGTACATGTAATTCGTCCGCATCGCTCTCAACAGGAAGAGTGCCCAAAAGGCTGGCAGCACTTCCACGTTGTATGGCGATGGTGATTCTTTGGCCAGAAATAGGCCAGCCCTCTGGTCACGTTAAGAGTCGACCAACCGTTTGGCGATGACCAAGATCTCGAAAAACCAAGTGGACACTCGGACCCCACGTCCCTAGTGTTTCAACCCCAACCGGCTCGAACATAATAACACAGTAACTTATAAAATGTTGTGAAGCGTGAACGAACATAAATGAAAAGTCGTCGAATGTTTTCATTAATTTTCGCGGCTCTTTCATGAATAAACCATTACGCTACAACTACCGTAGGGAACTGCATAAAATAAACACCGCAGCGAGAGAATGTCGCGCTTTTACACATCCAATACGCAGTACGAACGGACTTATTGTAATATATTATTATTTAAACAACTTATAATAAATTCAGCAACATTCTCCTGACCTTACTCAAGTTTATAATTTTACCTACTTAATTACCTTCCTTTGTTATCGTATTCTTAAGGTGCGTTTAGAGATCAAACGAACAAGAAGAACAAGAGCATTGTTTTATTAATATTCTTGAAACTCTAGTATGAGAGACCAACCAATGAATGTTTTACACTAAGATAATTTAGTAGAGTACAGATAAAAAGCGCATTAAAAAAAAAAAAACATTTATTTCGGGTAACTAGGCCCATAAAAGACAATTACAAACATTACATAATAGAATAAAATAATAAAAATAAAATAAAATAAATTCATAATAAATGTCAAAAATAATTCTAGCATTAAAATTACAAAATTGCATTGGCTTGTTTGATCTAATCTAAATAACCTTTAAGGCTTCTACAAACAGGCGCGACGCGACACAAAGGCACCGCCTGTCAGCGACGACCGCTGCGTTTGTGATGCGTGCGATTCGCGTCGCCTGTCGCGCCTGTTCGAAGGAGCCTTTATGCTGACGAGCGACGTTTGCAGTTGCGCGTATCATGGTGGGGTTCGACTCCTCGCTTAGGCTGTATACACTACCATAGATTTTGTTCCTCCTATCATATTTAGGTCTTATTACCATCAAAGGCTTATCATCTGTTTACTAAAATACCTAACATTTATGTCACAACATATGACATATCTTATACCAATAAACGGCGATAGCCGAGAGCACTTGTAATATTTTACTATAACCACATAACTCATTTTCAAATCGGTCATCAATCACTATCTACAGTTGACGGCGGTAATCGCATCGTTGATTGTCGTATCTACGTTTACACAAGGCCTAACACCGGGCTGGAGTCAAGAGACTGAATTTACAATTCATATAGACTATTGCCGTTTTCGTAATGTGTACTGTTTTGTACTCGCAATGTCTGTTGTAAATTCTGTTTATGTAACTTGGTGAAGAATTCTTCTTGCAAATAGAGTCGTTAATACTGTACCTAAGCAGGAAACGTTGAGACTTTTTAGATTGAAGTAGAATATTAAATACAGAAGGTGAATATTTAGAATTCGATATCGTCAACAAAAAAACAAAATAAAATCGTTCGGGGTCAATAGCCTCGAGAGAAGCCAATATTCGCCAAGGTCTAAATTAGCAATCTTTCTTCTCAGCCCGAATGGGCCGTAAGTTGATAATATATCTGATGAATCATTATACATTTAAGAGTAGATAGTCGTAGTAGAGTAGAGATTAGATAATAATTATACATTTAAGAGTAATTAGGAAATATTTAAGAGGTCAGTATGCTTCTTAAAGATTTCCTAATTACTCTTAAATCGAGGTGTGAGTTCATAGTCGCAAAGAAAACCGCGCTAGTCCAAAGTCTGCACGAGATAAGCTACTTCATACGTCACACAGTATCGCTGGTATACTTACACGCAGTAAGTTCTTCGAAGAATACGAGGAACAACTAGTAAAAGAACTTATCTAACAGTCACTCATAAAAGGCCTTTAAGGGGATTACATCACCGTAATTACGTAACACACTATCTATCACAATCTGAATCATTTTGAAGTCTATTGCTAATCTATTGCTTCATATGTTCGAAAAATTTGTCTGCTTTATAAGAAACGCAACGCTTTATTTAATAACGCAATGAATGTTGTTGAACTGTCAAAATGAAACCCATTCCTACTGTTAGTGTGTTACGTAATTACCCCGCTGGACCTAAACGCAAGTTTTATAATACCTAAAAGTATATGATCCACTGCAGTAAACAAAATCAGAAAAATATATGATATTCTTCAGGATATACCTATTATGCTAGTTAGGTATTGTGTTGAAAATAATACAATACAACTAATTTGATACGATAGAAAAAAAATACGAAGATACCTCTGAAAATATCTTTTAACGATTAAAAACCATGCTAATATACATGCAATCATACTGATATTTTTTTCTGATTATTCTACAACCAACATATTAACGTAATAGTGTTTTAATGTTTTAGTCCAATGTTTTTTTTTTTTTGTAAATAGTTATTTGCGTCATATTTTGCAATAAATTACCAGCGTTGTCATCGCGCTTCTCTTTCTTTTCTATGCAGTCCGACAGTGACCGCGCTAAAGCTGTTGTCAGCCTCTTAAATAAACTCGTCACTTGTGTATGTGCGTTGTTGTTGTAGTGTATAAAGCAAAAGTTGACTGAACACTTCTCAAATCTATCACATCATCAATTCTATCAATCTTGTCACAGTAGTCGCTAAACAAATATTAACTGTTTGTTTTGTGATTTATGGACTCCCATGAGTCTGACTTGCACTTTTATAAATAAAGTTTTGGTAATAGGAAAGTTTTAGAACACAAGAAAAACGATTTAAATACGATGAGTCATGATAGGTAGATAAAATAATTAATCTAATCACATCACAGATTACCTACTGAATAAATCAAACTTCACAGAGATTCATCGATTGACTTCAATTGAGAACCTATTACATCATACGCGTAGCAACTTATCAAATTCACGACACACCTCTGCATGTGATAAGAGTTTGCGCACACAGATAATTTGTTACCGTCAGCGTCCCGGCTAGCGGTTTTATAGTCGGACCGGCTAAATATAGATGATGTGGGTGTGACATCAAACCGGAATGCGAGATGCATTGAAATGTAATTAATCGTTTTTAAGTTCCCTGATTAAGCGGTTCATGGTTATGTTAGAACTCGTTAAAACATTTCTCCAGGCATACTTAACTTATTTATACATCCTTAATATAACTTAAGGCGACAATAAGTGCCAGCGACCTTGAGCGAGTGGGAGATTCATGAAAATACCCTCGATAGTTTTTGCGTGATTATCGTTTTTGTGTTCGCGTTAGACATTACTTTACAAATTAATTACACTATGTTATAAAAATATAATTCCAAATGTTCATATATCAAAATACGAAGAAAATAGTCTAGTTTATCATATATTTTTTTCAAACAAATAAGACTATTCGTTTAGACGTGATGTTCAAATTTGAAAGCATTAAAAGTCGTATATCTGCGCCTTAAACAGCCCATAAATTTCCAAATGCTGGGTCTTAGGCCCTCCTCTCTGTGAATGGGGTATCCATCGCGTGGGCCCAGGGAGGTCTTAAATTTATTTATATAATAACAATTCATAGAACGTTTAAATATGTGAATCGTGAATCTTTGCAAAGTTGTGACAACACTGATGTTGAGTGTAACCGCAATCGGGTCCTTGACTGTTTTCATGTACTATTTGTTATTTAAAGGAGAAAACTTACTTTAACACCAGCTTTTGCCTGCGGCTTCGCCCGTTAATAGGTCGATAATTATCCCACGGAAACATACTACCGGGATAAAAAGCGTGTTAATTTCATACAATTCCGTTCAGCCGTAAAGGCTTGAAAAAGTAACATAGACAGACAGAGTTACCTTCGTGTTTATAATATTGGTATGGATTTACATGGTACATTTATTGTAACAATTTAGTATTTCCTCAATTTCGATTAAAAAGAGATCAATAACCCTTTATCCCATGAGTATGCTTTCATGACCACATAGATTATTAGCACCTTATAACGATCAATTAAGTGTGAGTTACCGTGATTACTGCTTATGTGGTTGATATGTGATGTAAATATGTACATTTTGTAAATCCTGTAAAAACTGAGCGAAATCAAAAAACTTTTATCGCTTTTCGCTGAAACTTTCGAAACTTATTATGTTTCTTCTCTAGCTTCTGTAAATTATATTGATTTATAGAGATAGGTGGCCAATAAAATGACTAGAGTTTTATGATGCCATTATACACACACCTACACAACACATACAACACAACAACAAACACAAAACAAAACACAAGCAAACATAAGCTTTTGAGATAGCTTTTAATGACTGTAAAAGCTTACATTCAGGAGAGAATACATTTGATATTTTACTTTCTCTCTTTCATACTGTCGTGTAGTGAGCCGGTCAGTTTCTTTTAGTATGGGTAAGTTATTAAGAGTGTTTTTGCTATATGTTTCGGAAAAAGCATCTTTCTTCGTCTTAAAATCTAAATAAATAAACAACGCAATTCATCTATCAAGCGTGTGAAATGATTATTATCACGCTACTTCACGACCGCTCCATCTATACTATATATAGCAATGTTTACGATACCCGAAAATTTACAACAGCGATTGTACATCACACAGTTCTAAACAGTAATATTAACACATGTATAATCTCTGATCACTCAGGACTGGCAGCGCTATTACGACGATCCCAACAAGGAGCGTCTGCTCAACGTGATCTCGCTGGAGTTCTCGCACACTCGGCTCGAGAACTATGTGCAGGCGCCTCGCATCGTGCGCCTCATCGACTGGGTGGATACCGTGTGGCCAAGACATCTTAAGGATCAGCAGGTAAAGTGCTGCTACAGAACCTAGGTCTAGTTTCATTTAAAAAAAAATTGCGAAATAGACTTGCGAGGTAATTGTAATTGCCTAGCACACATAAAATGACAATTGATCGCATTTTCTTTCATTTTGACTGTTAAACCACGTTCATTGTGTTATTTACGTTGTTGAGCAGACGAATTTATTAAACACTACCTTCTAGCCGCGGCTTCGCCCGGCTGGATGTCGGAAATTATCCCACGGGAACGTGCTACCGAGACAAAAAGTAGCCTATGTTTTTCCCCAGGACCCCAGGGCCGGCATGGCGGCAGTCTCGACATAGATAGCGACGCTGTCGCAAACTATCAATCACTAAATATTAAGGTGAAACCTCAGTTGTTGCCCGCCAAATTCAAATTTTGTTTGAATTTGGTGATTGGTATGAAATTGATGATTATAATTCGATAAATATGTAATTCCCACAGTCGAGAATCGCATTTTGATCAACATACGACGTAAAACAGAGCTGCAATTTGCAAAACACTAAAGAAAATTTGAATTTTGCGGGCTACAACTGAGGATTCACTTTAATATTTAAGGCGCTTCCCTGACCAAACAACCTTGAGCGTTCGGTCCTTCTCTGTCCCGTCGCTGAGTCTCGCTCTGTCTCGCTCCCTGCGCACGCTCGTTTATCATAAAATTCACAAAAAAAATGAAATTATTTTAATTAAATAAAAACGTGAATTATTTAGATTTTTTAATTATCTATCCATTAGTGTAATCCTCAAATTAATAGCACGTCACCTCTAGTAAAAGATGCATGCAATCAATAGTTTTAGTCATTTTTTTACAAGGAGATTTTAAATGTATTAATAACACATAAAAACAAATAAGAACGTGCAATGTGATGATAGGATATCGAAGATTAATAATGTGCTTTTAGATATAGTTTATTACCCAAACTGAATGAGTTAATAGCCTCTGAATAATGCACTATGGCAAGGTTTTGGTCGGGGTACTGCCTTAACAATAGGTAGTCTGCGACAGCGTCGCTATCTAGTCGAGACTGCCGGCCCAGGTATCTCCCTGCCAAATTTTATCATAATCCGTTCTGTGGTTTAGGCGTGAAAAGGTAACATACAGACAGAGTTAATTTCGAATTTATAATATTAGTATGGATATGAAGCAATGGATTAGAAATATCCTTGAAACTCTCGAATTGTGATTGAACTGTGTTACGCAATAATTAGGGTGCTACTCTTGACATCGATCTTTTCTGATGGAAAGCGATGGATGAGGTCTATGATGGAACTAATGTGTCCAGAAGATGCCTGTCTCCTCTTGCTTTGAAGACTGACGGGTTATACGTGGAAGGGAATACAAACGCTGGCAGAGAGTTCCACACTGTGGCCGTGCGTATAATAAATGTGGAGGAGATGCGTACTCAGTGCTTCTTCCACATTAGTCAGTCGCACGGTTGGTAGTATGCATGCAGTACGGCTGGTAGTCCGGTAGTGAAAGGGAAATTGTGGGATCAGGTCGTGGAGCTCCTGCGCACACTCTGAAGTACAGTCTGTAAGAGACCGGCAGGCAGGCAACATTATGCCCACAGATGTAGATGATGGTTACTTTTACAGATGATTATAGGCTCCTTCAAACGGGCGCGACATGCGACGCGAATCGCGCGTGAGACAAAGGCACCGCTCGTCGCGCGACTCGCGGTACCTTTGTGTCGAGCGCGGTTCGAGTCGCGTGTCGCGCCTGTTTGTAGCAGCCTTTAGGTAGTTACATAAACCATACTATTTAATGTAGTCGTTATCTACGCATTTTGTACGTAAAAGTAAGTGACATTGAGCAAAAATGATTGCTAAGAGACACATTTTGGTGTGAAAAATCGTTGTTTACGGCAGCGCGTAATGTAACGCACGCAATACATTTTTTCTCGGAAAATTGTAAACGGGTTATTTCCGCTTAACTGGCTGTTGTAAAAACAACTGCGGGTATTTAAAGTTTAAGGTTTAGGTAACGTTTAAAACTAGTCTTCATGATAAAAAGTAAAATAAAAGTTGGGACTGTCTACAATATCTACTTAACTAGAAGGTATGGTCCAAGTTTTTTTTTTTTACAATAACGCGGCGTAAAATTGACTTTCGGATTCGTTACGCATCTTTTTACAACATATTCATTAATTTCCTAAAAGCAGTCTACTTTCGCGCTTGCTAGACTGAAATAGCAATTATTATCTGGTGGAGATCCACCGAGATCGGTGGTCATCGAATGGCGGGATAGTTAAGCCTCCCGCAGGCAGGCGCGACGCGACAGCGTGACCCGGCTCTAGTAGAACAATTTCTGTGAAAACTTCATGGAAATTTTAATGGGGTAAAAGATCTTTTCATAGCTGACGTACGGTTAAGTAAATTAATACAATTTTGTATAAATACTGTTCATCTCATGTTGGTAAAAACTTAAAAAACCCAAAAAAAATACTCCAAAAGGTGGTTTTACAAGTAAATTTCACTGACCTAGCTAAAAGAAAATGTTTACTACGAGATCCGATAAAGGAAAATAATATTTTGCAAGAGTTTCCTACGCTGAAAGTATCGGGCGGAAAACATGCTGACTTGAGCGGAACGGACTCGTTTGAGATCGTGAGAGGTCGGATTATTTCGGGTCACCGGGTAGGTGGATTCGGCTACATTTACCCCCGCCCTTATGACCTATGTCCTTGAACTGCGTAAAAGTATCTATACATAAACAAAACAAACAAAAAAGACAAAGGAAGTTGTAACTTTACCATTGTAAAGGTTGCGTTGAAGAGTTACGGCTACTTCTTATATCTTTAATCGTAATTATGTAGTTTATGAATGGGTCTTGAACATACTTACGAGTCACGCGCGAATACGCACGACACGACCCAAGTATTACACGGTCTATCTGCACGCGAGCACGACGATGTCGGAACATTTATTTAGATCCAAGTACTTACAATCATTTCAGAATGACAGACTTGTTGACAGGCCTACACTGTCCTCCCAAACCTACTATAATAACAGTGCAATTTAAAAACATTGTAAAACCCAATTGTTTTAAAAGAGTAACCGTGGAGTTACGTGCCGGCTCTTCTCCTTTGGAAACGACCAATTGGAACCGTGTTTAGCGGTATCTACACCGCCAAATGCGAGCTACACGTTATACTGACGTCACGCAAATCCTGCATCGCACAAGCAGAGTTTTTCGCGCGACTAGCATAATTATATACAACGTCCCGACATCAACCGTCAGGCAGTTGCCCACCACACCAGACACGACACCCGTCTGGTCGGAGGATCCTCCCTTTTCCATAGAGTATGAGTGAACTTTACACCCTGTTCCTCATACCTCTATACCGTGCACCTAGCTTCTGACGTTTCTTATGTGCCCATGTAGGTTTATGGGAAATAAAATATTTCGATCGTAAGCGAAGCAAAAGAAGTATGTAAGGATCATGCGCATTTGTACTTACGCCAGATTTACAATGGGCGTCAGTAGGCATTCAACTAAGACTCTAAACGTAGTAGACGCAACAAAATTCATAACACATTCAAGGTTTTCTTTTTAATAACAGAATTGCAGAACAATAAACGTCTATTTGGCTAAATTCCTAGTATTTAAACTTACAATGTATCGTACACTGACATCAGTGATATGCGCAGTACACGAACTCACGACGAAATGTCAAGCTATACATTTCTAGTATAAGATACCTCTCATTGTACGGAAGGCCTATAGAATGCGAAGTCAGCTTAAGGCGCAGATATACGATTTTTAATGATTTCAAATTGAACATCACGTCTAAACGAATAGTCTTATTTGTTTGAAAAAAAATATATGATAAACTAGACTATTTTCTTCGTAAATATGTGAATATTTGAAATTATATTTTTATAACATAGTGTAATTAATTTGTAAAGTAATGTCGTACGCGAACACAAAAACGATAATCACGCAAAAACTATCGGGCGTATTTTCATGAAATCTGCACCATCTAAAAGACAATTTAATTACCTACATTTTTGTATACGGCTTTTATTTGTATTGTGTTTGATAAGTCAAGGTGGGTTGTTTTTGCGAATAAACTTGATGCGCGTTGAAGCGGGGGCTCTTGGGGCAACGGGCGGCAGTGCATCGCTGACCAATGTCCGGGTAGACGCTAGCGCACTGTGCAATTTTATTCGCTTAAAAGTTTCACATGCTCCGCCCACTCGCTCAAGGTCGCTGGGACTTATTGTCGCCTTAAATTCTGGTTATGTATAGCATGGTGTTTCGTCGTGCGTACTTACATATGATTTATGCATAATTATGTTTATAATTACTTCCTCAGACGGAATCAACAAACGCTCTGGATGATATGATGTATCCTAAGGTGCAGAAATACTGCCTTATGTCAGTCAAAGGCTGCTACACAGATTTCCACATTGATTTTGGGGGTACCTCCGTTTGGTATCATATTTTGCGAGGTAAGCTGTTGTTTTCACCTATCATTGTATTATACAAAGCATGAAGTTACATTTATAAAGCTTTGATTAAACAGATGATATTTTACGTTTATATAGCAAATGTACTGCCTCGTTGGTCTAGTGGTCGCAAGCGCTACTGCTGAGCATGAGGTCCTGGGTTCGATTCCCGGTGCGGGCAAAGTGTTATCGGGATTTTCCATCTGGAATTTCTCGGTAGCAGCCTGGAGTCTGGATTTGTGCCCGGTTGATGGCAATAGGCTCGCCCCCTATTACATGGGACTTAAACATAACTGGCGAAATGTGGGTGTGCTATAGGTACACCTCTGCCTAACCCTTCGGGGAATACAGGCGGGATGTTATCTTTTATGTTCTGCTATCGTGTTTTTCTCTCGCATCACTTCACTTAAAATAAGTTTTTAATTGGTTTCTTTCAAATTTCAGGCGCCAAAGTATTCTGGCTGATCCCACCAACAGAGAAGAACTTGCAGCTGTATGAAAAGTGGGTGCTTTCCGGCAAACAGTCCGATGTCTTCTTCGGCGATACAGTCGAGAAGTGCATTCGAGTTCATGTGAGTATTACAGCTAATATAACTATAATCATTAATATTATTACACTAGCTGCGCCCCGCAGTTTTACCCGCATAAGTTTCGATTCCGTGGGAATATCGGGATAAAAAGTATCATATGTCCGAATCCAGGTCATGGTCTACCCATGTGCCACATTTCGTGCAAATCCGTTCAGCCGTTTTAGCGTGAAAGCGTAACAAACAAAGTACAAATTTCAAATCTTTTCTCTTTATAATATTAAGTTTAGATTTGTCTACTTTTGAACTAAATTGAAAGTCATTTAGGGTTACAGACGGAAGGTAATAGGCGTAATTTCCGTCTCTACGGCTTAACTAAATAACTGTGATTGTTAGTCGAGAACTGAAATACTAATAAAACGTAGACTTGTGGTTCCGTGACGCGAGTCACCATGTACGCAGCGACGGTTTCACACAGCAATCATGGTCTTAATAGCTTCATAAAAATACGGTCGGAACTCGTAAATTATAACATTAATTAACTATGATTGTTTTATATATTTCAAATGTTTATAATTTTACTTTTTCGCTAATCAACGAGAAAGATAACTATTTAAAAGTAGAACATTACCAAATCGATAGCACAGGTGCTTGATTCAATTGAACTGAATTTAAAGTAAAACCCACACTCGTCTAGCGTAGTGGTTACGACCCACTTCCTCAGATAGAGTGAAGGCAGAAATGAGTCTTAACAGTAGGAGGAATATTAATGGTTGAATATTATTATTTTATTCCTAGTCGTATTTCGACGGACGCAACTGTTTACTCCATCTAAAATCATGATTATGTAAGTAGATACTTAATATATATGTATTGTTCGTAACTTTTCAGTTGCAAGCCGGCCACACATTCTTCATCCCGACCGGATGGATCCACGCTGTATACACACCGAGCGACTCCTTGGTGTTTGGCGGTAACTTCTTGCACCAGTTCGGTATTGAAAAGCAACTGAAGATTGCTCAAGTTGAAGATGTTACTAAGGTGAGATTGCGCTCAATATCCTAGATGGAAACTTGTAGCGGAACTTAAATAAATAGAGTCCTTTTCACTACACTAGGCCAGACATTAATGCTCAAATAAAAGCGTGCTTTTGATGTTTGAACGCTCTGTTCAGTGCTGAAAGTTGAAAATAATGTTAGTAAACAAACACGAGCATAAGCTCCACTTACTACTCCCTACTATAACTTATTGTGACGAAAGTTCAAATATTTTATGAACAAGTTTGGTTCACAGGTGCTATTATAACTATTTATCTTAGTATTGGATGATCAATCAAACTTTTGTCTGATATACAATTAGCCTATTAATCATAATTTCAGCCGAAAGTTTTCCACTGATGGTGATCGGGCTCCTCCAATAATCTCCACAGCCTGTTGAGGCAATGCACTTGTTACTGAACGACTACTACCAATACTTACTATCTGTTCCAAAATTATCTAATGAAAGTGTTAATAAATCCTGTTCTTGTTAAATTCTTACAATCATTCACTAAAATTTGTAACACTATTTAGAAGGATCCAATGTTATATCTCCACTTTTTCCAACAATTGTGGTTTCAATAATCAAACAAACTATAATTTGTATTCTTCGTCCAATTCCAGGTGCCACAAAAGTTCCGCTACCCATTCTTCACGGAAATGCTGTGGTACGTCCTGGACCGCTACGTGACTGCTCTGCTGGGCCGCTCGCACCTCGCGCCCGAAGGACAGTCCGCGCTCGCCGCGCCAAAGGAGCATGTGCACCTCACGCAGAACGAGTTGCATGGCCTCAAGGTGAGATACATCACATGTTACAAAGAAAATACATTTATTATACACTAAAAAGTTTGTTGTATTTCTCATTAATATTCAATCAGGAAATAGGAATTATAATGAAAACTTAGCTCTCTAATTACGAAATTTTAATTTTTTCCATCAAACAAAAGTTTTAAATATAAAATCACTTAGGTAGGAAGGTATCATTAATAAACAATTGTTGAGTAAATAATTTAATGTCTTTGATAAACAATCTTAATTTTGTGTATTTGTGTCACACAACATAAATTATATTTATTTTTATACATATTCTTTTTTAAATAAATATTTTTCTTTCTTTCTATGTTAGGGGTTCAGTATACATTATAGCAACCAAAAAAAAATTGAACAATGGAACGATTTTTGTAAATGTTTTTACTCAGACGGGTTTTAAAATAGTGTAGATATTAGGTATTAATTATATTAGGCCTAATTGATTTGAAATTGATGAGTAATTACTCAAACGGAAAATATACACAAAAACAAAAAACACTTGATTAAAATATTCTGAACTGTTTTTTAAAAACAAAATGAAACTGGTTTTCCCAATCCTGGAAGACAGCGCATGTAAATACTGAAATACCATCTTCATCGTAACTTATTTAGATCGTGAACCGCCGGCTTTTGTGTAAAGTCTATTCTAACATCGATAACACCAGTTTTAATTTTGACCATTCATTAGCAATTTACTATAAACATGGAACACAAATTATTTTTTATAACCTTTATTCTCTTCATCTTCAGGCAATAGTAATGTATCTCCACCAACTGCCTGCGGCTCGCAAGTCGGTGCCGGAACTGCTGTCTGATCCGATAGCGTTGGTCAAGGATGTGCGCACACTTGTCGAGCAGCACAGGCATGATAAACAACATCTGGCAGTCACTGGCGTGCCGGTACTTAAAGGTAGGCATAAGAAAATATAAACAGGATACATTTTTAACCAGTGCGCAAACTGTAACCATGAATTCAGCATACGATGATAACGCTTATCAAAAAAAAAACAGCTGTTACATAGAAAAGTGCAATACCTACGCGGTCAGAATGTATGGAACAACTAATAAAAAGAATTATAATGGACAAAATATTTCTACACTAGGAGGTATAGATTCATATGCTGAATTCGTGGTTACAGTTGGCGCACTGGTTAAAAAAATATCCTGTATTATTATTCATGGAATCATTTATTTATATACAGGACACATACAATACAGGATACATAGAAGCATTATAAGCAGCATTTTATATATTTATGTAATTTGATTTGATTTGTCACATCGTACTCTCATCTATTTCCGATCACAGTACAATGTGACAAAATTAACTTACATTGTGCAGTAGTTTGGAAAAATAATCAATTATTTAAATTCTCACAACTGTATGGAATTCTGATTCTGGTCAGTGATAAGTGGAATGTGTCTCTAGACTAGCCGAAGCCCTGCTATCTACATAGCTAGTCCTATCTTGGGGTTAACGTTTGAAGTCTGGTTCGAAGGAACAAATGTTGGGGTAGGCGTGTACAAGTACAACTATTTTCTTAATGTCTCTCGGGAATCATCGGATTTCCAAATACAAACGAAGGCCAATTTCCATGTCCATCAATTACATCAACTATTAGATTTATCGTGTATCGTAATTTGAATTCAGAACTAAGTACTTTATTGTTATTTTGTTTTCACGGAAATTAAAGTTAGTTTTCCATATTCATTGTAAACAACTGTTTCTAAACTTTGTTTTAACGAATATGCCGCTTTAGTGTATTTGTATCAATAACATTGTGATATCTGCAGGTCCGGACGACGTGGTGTCTACGGAGCGTCGCCAGTCGAGTGGACGTGGAGGGCGCGGCGGGCTGCACCGCGGCGGGCCGGCGCGCGCGCGCCCCGAGCACGCCAACAGCGCGCCGCGCAGGAGACGCACACGGTACGTACTATACTCTCAAGATCTTTTACATTATTATAAATGCAAGCGGCGTCTGTTTGTGTGTGTATCTGTCTAAACTACGCAACTGATTTTGATGCGGATTTCACCATCATTTAGAGAATTTATTCCGGAATGTGTATTTGTATAATACCTATACATATATTAAACTTATAACAAAGAAATTCCGATGTTTTGTCAAGTCGTAAAAACTGCGAAGCAGGGGCGGCTCAGCGGGTCACTGGTTAAATATAAATTACTTACAACCGCACGTCAGTAGTACTTAACACTTGACTACGTCTGCTTGAAAATAAAGGCGCTGTCCAAAGTACATTTTTTATGTGGGTGTGAGGTTGATTGTAGAAAAGCATTAAACCTAATCGATAATTACATGATGCTTAAAAAGTTAGCAGGTGTTGGTTTCACCGTACACTACTTCAGTTTTTTTCCAGTTATTTGAGGGATAGGCAGCAATATGTGGAATATGCGGGTCACGTCAGATCCATAATTCACGAGGTCACGGGAGTCAAAGTAGTAACCTTGGCCTTTTGGGCTTCCTGCTGATGGTAGATGGTAAACGACCTGCCAGAAGTAGTCCAGGACGGTAATTATTTGTTGTTTGCCGATGACCGCAAATTGTCCCTTGCTGTAAAAAGTCGTGGTGATTGTGTCAGGCTACAAGCGGACATTAATAGGGTAGTGACCTGGAGCAAAGAAAATCTTTTGTAGTTTAAAGGGGAAGCGCCAGGTTGCCCCCGAAATACAAATTTTCTTACCTTTTTTGCAATTTGCAGGTCTGTGTCAGGTTGTTTGTTGCACAAAATTGAATTCGCGACCGTAACAAGTATCTGTTTACAGAATTATAATCATTAAAATCATCAATACTACCCTCTAAGTTTATAATTTTCTATTGATTGATATGTTATGAAATTGTCCGCGGAGACGGCCATTTGCCTGTTTTTTTTTTTTTTGCAGCATTTAGCATGCAGCATTTTGATCACGATGCGCGGACATAGACCACCTCCTTGGACCTTGCCACTTTTCCTGTTTTAATGTTAATTAATTTACACCAACATAACGTTGGTATCAGAGTGCAAATAGCTCTAATTTGAATAGATTTTTACAATCTGCCGATTAAATAATGTAACCTAATTGTAAATAATTTCAGATGTAAGAAGTGCGAGGCGTGCCAGCGCACGGACTGCGGCGAATGCGTGTTCTGTCACGACATGGTCAAGTTCGGTGGACTGGGCCGCGCCAAGCAGACCTGTGTCATGCGACAGTGCCTTCAGGTAACATTTATTATTGATCATCATGGGTAATTTATCATAATCAACTAAAAGAAATTTCATTTTGTTTCACTATGCTTATGTGCGTGAGTGTTGAGCTATAAAACACCTATTTACACTACCGTTTACGGTAAACGTTATAGCGAACCTCAGTTTCAAAAATGAAGCTAAAAGGCGATGACTTGCTAGCACTGACAGGCCTTGCATATTTTTTACAGATATTAGAGGAAAAAAACATTAAAAAGCACAATAAATTCTTGTGGCAAAATTCAGTCTGTTCTAATTCTTCAGCCGAAATCTTCGATTAAAATTAAAATAAAAATCTTTGCTGGCTTTGGTTTGGGCTTTTGGTCAGGTAGCTTTCGTATTCAATAGTACTTTTACAAGTGATTATTTTGTTCTATTTTACAGCCCATGCTGCCAGTTACAGCTTCATGTGCAGTATGCCATCTTGACGGTTGGATGCAGACGCCGGTCGCGCCACAAGCTAAAGGCAATAATGGTGAGTAATCAACTGTTCCTAGTAATATTTATTAGCAGCTCTACTTTTAAAGAAATGCCTCGTAAACAGCTATAAATCATGCTCGTGACATTTTTCTTTGTTGCTCATTGCTTTTCTCCGGCAACAACAACATATAATATTCAATCGGCTTTACATAATGCACTAATAACTTGAAACAAAAATCTAGAGTTATTTCAATCTTCACCAAAGAAGGCAAGATAATATTTAGAAAACCATAGATATTTATTAGACCTTCTATCTATAGGAAAACTAAAGAGAAATAATAAAACAATTGTTGCACTTTTTCTAAAACATTTATTTGATTTGTAATTTTTTACCACATATTTATTAGTCTTATTGGATTTGATTTGGCAGCCAGAGGTGTGAATTTGTGTGTTGTTCACGGCAATAGGCTTGCACTTTATTACACAACTAGTAAAATGTGGGTGTACTACACGTCTCTGCTTACACCATCGGGGAATACAACTGTAACGAATTACGAAGACGTTTTTCCGAAACATACTAAGACTATTCTTCTGCAGGTCGCAACGGTCCGTCATCTCTGCGCGAGTGCTCCGTGTGCTACAGCATCGTGCACCCGGCGTGCGTGCCGCCCGGCGGGCAGATCAACGAGGACCTGCCCAACTCCTGGGAGTGCCCTACCTGCACCACCATGGGACTCAACCATGATTACAAGGTTAGCAAGACATGTCTATCATCAAAGCGTTGAATGACAGTACAATTATTGAATCTGAACTATTTTTTGGCTAGGGATGGTTATATCGTAAAAAAAATACCTAGGGTGGAAATAAAAGTCAAATAGGATTTTCTATTCTATGGATTTATTAAAATGCCCTGTCTATAATAAAGAACATTTGTTTTAGCCTCGCCACTTCCGCGCTCGTCAGAAATCATCGGACCTCAGGAGAATGAGTGTGGGCTCCGATGTCGGACAAATCAGTCATGGCATACAGGTAAAACCATAAAATGATACTATGAACCAGATTTAGGGTTTCCATCCCTTCTTTAACACCTGTCCCACCGCCGACGAGGAAGCGACTAGCTATTGGCTATATTGTTGCTCAAGACTCGTACAATAGATATAGCTTCCGTGTCAGTAAAAGAGCGGCAGCGGGCAGCGCGGTTTGAGTTTACGGTGTCAAAAACGCTTTCTAGGAAAACACACCAACTTACTTTCATAGATAACGTTTTAGTGACGTCTTTCACCGGTTAATTGCGAACGCTATATGGGCGGTCAGTCCAGGGTTCGAAAGGATAATTATCAATGATAATTATCGCGATGACAACAGATGGATAATTATCGATTGATAATAACAAAATCTTGCGCTCGGTTTGGTCAATCCAATTTACTCAATCTACCTTTAATTAACATTGATTAAAGGTAGAAGGGAGGTTTTTTTTAATATTTAATATCCTATTTTTTATTATTAAAAAATAAAGTTAATTTTTGTTAGAATTGCCCAAATTATAATGCATTTATTACGAAACAATATAACAAATGTTTTTTTTGCACTGGTGTAGAAGCGTAATTATCTTGATAATTTTGACCCAAAGTCAAAGTCAAATCAGTTATTTCAAATAGGCACATAAAAGGCAACCCTGGCGGAACCCACTCTTCTATGAAACCGTAGATTTACACTAATCTGAAACAGATTATGAAAAGTCAGGTAAAAATAGGATAAGGTTAGGATCCAAATGAGATTGTAAAAATGATTCTTGTCTTCTTGGCACGCCAAGGTTCCTCGTTTCGAAATACTGAATAATATATACCTTTATACACTTACAAATAACTTATGACCATTATTAATGTTTTCAGAATAAGGCGTCAGCACCGACATCGCAGTCGCAACTCAAATCGGAAGCCGGCTCCGATAACGAAGGCAAGAACGAAGTTCCACATATCAAGTCTGAGGACGGTAAATACATGCCATCATTCAGTAAACGTCCGCTGCTGAATAATAGGCCAATTAAATCAATAGGCCGAAAGTGATGGCTATAATTTAGTCATCTTGACGAAATATTGTCATTATAATGAAATATCGTAATCGGATTGATTTTCGCTCTATGTTGTTATTATAGCTTTGACACTATAGTACATCCTCTAAAAGTATTATTAAAGTTCCACTTAACAATAATTATGCTTTCAACATGTTGATTCTAAAAACAATACGAGCTGACCGATTGGTCACGAGGAGGCAAAAGTTTCGTATTTTACTTTTATTTTTCTTTGGAAAAGATGTTCATTTCCATGATTAGAATCAATTCAAATGATTTATAAGAGATGTGTCCACTGCTGGGACTTGGGCTTCCTCTCTATGAGAGGAATAATTCACCAAGCGGGCACAGTGAGTGTTGGTGGATGTCACGTCTTCGAATTTTGGGTTGTAGGACACACTAGTTTTCTCACTATAATAAAATTAATTGCCATATACCTTATTTTTCAGAAATAAAGCGCGAGGAGGAAGGGAACCCTGTCGGCGAGGGCGAGGGCTGGGAGCCGGCGCTGAAGAAGCGCCGCGCCAGCGACGAGGACGAGGCGCCCAAGAAGCAGGCGCTGCGGGCACATCTCGCGCTGCAGCTCACGCACCACTCCGCTAAGGTGAGGAAAGTTAGTCGGAAATGTTTGTTATTACCTCGTATCCCTAATAAAGCGACCGTCGCGAATAATGACGTTCAAACGCGACTTTATAGATCGCGAGATATGTCATATTTATATGAGTTTCTCTATGCAGGTTCGATTTGATGCGAATTTCCAGTATTTAGTAAGGTTGTCTGTGAAAGATACATCAATTATATTTATAATATATATCCACCTACATTTAGGGATGAAAGAAATGCACGTTTATTACTGACTCAATTATTAATTCCGACCCGTAAGTGTGTAACACGTCTAATGGCGCTTGTGTGTACTTATCATTGTGAAAGTACAAGCTCCCATGAGTCATCAGCCCCTCGTGGTGTAAAGTTCTCTGTAGACGTGAGACCTCACACCCAGTGTCTCCTGGCCTTGTCTTAAAACTGTGATATCCATTCGTAGATCATGAAGAAGCCGATGTACCCGATCAGGCCCGCGCCGTCGCTGAGCGCGGTGTGCAACCCGGCCGGCTCGCCGTGGCTGGACCGCGAGGCCATGCTGTGTGTGTTCGCTAAGCTCACGCCGCATGAGCTGGCGACCTGCGCGCTCGTCTGCAAGGCTTGGGCAGAGTATTCTGTAAGTAGTTTATAACTATTTATAATATGTATAGTTTAATTAAAGTAGAAGATGCATGCGAAGTAAAATTGATTTTTTATGGTGTATATGCGTAGCCATACCTGCCGTAAATAACGTGCTTACGCCGATAAATTGACGAAAATGCATGTACTGTGTCAAATTGTGTGTCCGCAGTTTTTCGTTATCAGCCGAAAAACAAAACATTTTCGGCGATGCCCTAAATAAATTAGTCGTTACTTTCAATTAATCTCTTATGAGAAAACCGTACAATCAAAAGCACAATAAAAATATAAAGTTACGTGTGATTTAAGTATAATCGGTTAAATTTAAAAGATTAACACTGCATTTTTTTTTACAATTGTTGTCGGCCGAAAACGCAAATCAGGCCGAATTTTGTTTTCAATTTCGACCGAGAATAAAAAAGGTTTCGGTCTGACATAACCTAGTTGTGGAACCAGTAAATTCGATGAAATGTTGATCACATCATGATATTTTCGTTATATTTCCAGATGGATCCCTCTTTGTGGCGCAGCATGTCATTCGTACAAGTGCGCGTTTCGGCCGCTCAGCTGGCCGGCATCGCCAGGCGACAACCGTTGTCACTGGGGCTTGAGTGGTGCCATCTCGCTAGGAGGCAACTGGCATGGTAATTATATAATTATAGTTTGTACTTTTAAATTATGAAGATTGTGTGTTTTCTATTTGTGACAGGATTAGAGGTTGGGAACATGCAATGGGATCAGTGATTTCTTCAATTAAGAGGGTGTATTCTGACAGATGGCAATTTTGCAAATAGTTGTCAACTTCTAAAAATGATGAGCCACCATCAGTAATTTCTTCAATGGAATTGTTAAGTGGGAAATTGAATCAAGAGAGGGCGTGAAGTTATGTTGAAATTACGACAGAATGCTCGCGTCATAATAAGGTAATGAAAGTAAAGAGCTAAAATAAGGATGTGTATTTACTTGCAGGTTGCTGGCCCGGCTGCCGGCGCTGCGCTCGCTGTCCCTGGCCGGCTCGCCCGCTGAAGCCGCCCTGGCGCTGCGCAGCGGAGCGTGCCCGCCGCTCACCGCGCTGGATCTGTCGTTCGCGCGCGCCCTGGACGACGCCAAGCTGCGCGGCATCCTGGCGCCGCCCGAGAGCTCGCGGCCCGGCGGCGGCAACACCACGCGCGCCGAGCCCTCGCGCCTGGCCGCGCTCGCCGTGCTGCGCCTGCCCGGCACCGACATCACCGACGTCGCCATGCGATACGTGGTGCAGGTAACGTGACCTGCTGACGATACAGTCAAATCTACCTGCCTTTTCTAAACTTTGTTGGGGCAGGCTTCCAGTCTAACCGAATGCAGCTGAATACCAGCATTTTGCTTGAAACAACGGCCTATCTGAATTATAAAGACTTACTGGGTAACACGATACACTTGATAAGACCTTGATAAGACTCGACTGACAAAATTCTACGAATGACAGCCGGGACCAACGGCATCACGCGTTTTCCGAGGCACGGAGGGTCTCGACATGTAATCCACGAACCGACCGCGGCAAGCGTAGCTTCACCTTTGATCGACCCGCGCGGCATTGTAAATGAAAGTCGCTTTTCGTGTCTGTCTATGTGTGTGATTTTGGTACGGTTTCACCATCATTTAGAGAATTTATTCTGGAATAATTATGCGTATAATACGTTACTATTAAACTTGGACTTAATAAAGAAATCCCGTTGTTTTTTAAGGACATAAAAAACCGTGCTGCGCAGGGGCGGGTCGCAGTTTAATATATAAAATGGATGATATTGTTCCAGGCATTACCAAAGCTAGTGGAGCTGGACGCGTCGTCGTGCGCGCGGCTGACGGACGCGGGCGCGGCGCAGCTGGCGCACCACGGCCTGGCGCGCCTGTCGCTGGCGGGCTGCCGCCTGCTCACCGAGGCCGCGCTCGACCACCTGGCGCGCTGCCCCAACCTCGTGCGGTCAGTGAGCATATCATATTCATTCGTCCACAATTAAATTTTGAATAAGTCGCCGTAATGCACTGCCATGTAGCTAATTACGCTTGGTATAGCCAACCACTGCCATTGTTGGACAACGCCCTCCCGTAAGCATCGCCACAACTACCTGTCTTGTGCCTATCGCATCCCGCGATCTTCACCAGGTGGTCGGTGGCGTCGATGCTCCCTGCTGAGGTTTACCTGCGCTGCGTCGAGCAGGTTTGCGAGCAACATCATACCGACGCGGGGCAATTCAGAACTGACCCGACCAGCCATCCGTTCTGTGAACAATGTGGCCCACTAGCGATTATGCTTGACAATTCCTTGGTCTGTCGGTTACCTGCGAATGTCAACAGAAACATTTGTTTGTATAAAATACCATAGAGACTGACCTGAATTTATATTTTTCTCAACAGATTGGATCTCCGACATGTGCCTCTCGTCTCAACGCAGGCGGTCATCAAATTTGCGGCCAAATCGAAGCACAACCTGCACGTTAAGGACGTGAAGCTGGTCGAGTTGCGGAAGACCTGATCTGAGGACGAGGGCGCCTCGCCGGAGCCCGAGCCCGAGCCCGCGCAGACGGACGCTGCCTGAACAGTGATATATAGTGAGTGACGGTGTGTTGGTCGCATACCACGAACAGTTCGGTTGCCACGCGACACGTTCGCTACACGTTGTTGATATTTTAAGTTAGCACATTCTAGTCTAGTTCTACATCATCGACCCTAGAAATAACCCACAATCAACATTGTCTCCTTCTTTCATGACAGCTTCTCAAGTACTTAAATCGGCATTTATCCTAAGATTTGGTGTGTTTGTTTTCTAGAACGTACAATAGCGTGAAATTAAAAATAAATAATGTTAGTTTCTTGAAGGTTTTGTACTAGTTATCTTCCGCACAACATATCAAACTATGCTATCAACACACAGTTTCTACAACCTAATGTAGATATTTTTGCAAAGACTTGATGCCTACCCTGGTACTATTATTAACGTGATACGATTTCTGATTAGGAAAATATTATTAGGAAAGACATTTGGTTAGAAGAAAAGTACTCAAAATTAAGTCATAAAAGAAATGTTCAAATTGAATCCGTTTTTAGTTAATTATGATTTGTATTTTCAATTCTGCAATACAATGACTTGTGCCAACATATAGTTTCTATATGAGAAAGCACATTTATCACTGCACAATCAAATAAAATAATTATATTATAGTTATATTATATATATTAATTTTATTGCATGCTGTTGCATCGGTATTATATTTTATTATTAGTTTTACGTTTGTAACTATTTTAGTTGAAGAACATTTGGACCACAAGAGGCTCCCATTTTAAAATATTGACTGAAAATTCTGAAATTATTGTTGAAACTTGTAAAATAGCATTTTGCAATATCACACGTAACTCTAGCGTGAAAGTATATTTTTATTATATTTGTATTGTTACTGCGCAATAGATATACAATGTGAAGCACAGATTGTATAGCTATTGTCAAAGTTAGCGTGGTATTGCAGCCTAATACAGTATATTTATGTATTTATGATCATATTTTCCGCAATATTTTCGTTGTAAATAGCATTTTAATTTTATTTATTAAACAGTAATATTCCTAAATAAAGCGAAGTTTTAGTTACATGACAATTCAAAATTGCTTAGGTTGTATTTTTTAGTTCTAGTCCCTTTGTAGGTTTAAGCTGTAAGTTCTGTGACATCGGTCGATTTATGTGAAAGTATTATAAAATGTGGACTTTGTGATTGGCCTAGAGATGTCCTATGGAGAGGATAGTCTATCAAATTAGTAGCATTTTGATATGTCTGCAATGCATCATGCAGACTTGTCTGACTATCCTCTTCATAGAGACATCTTTAATGGCACAGTCAATTCTCTCGCTGTTTCACTCATTAAACATGCTTTTATCCAAATAGCTTTTGATTAAGACGTGCGACTTACCTCGCAGCCGGCCTCCATACCATAAAGTTACGGAACAAACATCTCAAATATTCGCTCCAAAGAACTCCATTTTTTAATTTACTAACATTAAATTTAATTATAATAAGGAAAGACAATATTGTAAAGAGACAGTTTAAATAAATATATACAGATGTTAATGGGCACCAAATGTAAAGAAATTCAAGATTTTATCATTATTTTAAATTAAAAAATGGGGTGACATATCTGTTTACTTCCAGAGCCTGTACATAATATGAGAAACAGTTATGTCATACGATAGTGTGTAAGATAACCGACTCTGGTCACAGTAAGCGAGGTCGGAGGGCCGCCTATAGTATTAGTTTAGGAGAAATAATGACCTTATAGCGTAACTACTAAGAAAATTTGTGTACATACTTGTCAAATTTTGTGAATGATGCCAGTGTATCAGTTTGACTTAGTTGAGAAATACGTTTTACTTCTCACATTATGTGCAAGGATTTATAATAGTTATATATGCAGTTATATTATTATCTGGACTGGAATAGACCGTCTTGTGTAATACTGGCGTCGATAGAGCGGCGATAAAATTTGACGAGTGCTACAAACTCCACGGACTACATTGTTAGAGTAAGTTTGTTATCGAGTAACATTTTTACTTGGAACCGTGAGCTCCACAATATCGAGCTAGATTCTAAGCATTGTGTGCCTCTGTTATAGACAATTAGATATAGAAAAAAAATTGTTTATAAAAAAATATACTTGTGACGTCTATGTTTATCAAAATTTACGGACTTAGACAAAAAAAAAAAAACAAATTGATGAGTGATTTTTGAGCGTTAATTATAAGTAGATATTATCTAGTTTTGTAAGCTGCCTTTATGCGAGAGTTGATCAATATGAGATAGCATTTTTATATATGTCTCGCATGGGCGTCGTCGTTGGCAGTTACGGTGATATTACATGCCAATGGCTAGGTTTATGTATAGCGATATTACGCGACGTACCGCGTTCACGGAAAGTAACATTGTATCATTGGTTACCATAAGCATAAAATAATATTGGAAATTAATATTTACAATGAAGTATTTATTGTTTTATTTTTTTAGTTTTAAATCCTTACCTCATTTTCATAACATAACATAAAATCACTCACGCCTTTATTGGTAAGGATATGAAGGGTAAGATGTAAATATGTACATCTTACGCTTCTTACCATAGTGGGTGAATTATAGTTCACTCACTATGGTTATCCCATGTAACGGCGCGAGCCTATTGCCATCAACCGGGCACAAGTCCAGACTTCTGGCTGCTACTGAGAAATAAACATTACTGGAAAGTTCTTAGAAACGTTAACCAACCTGGGAATAGAACTCAAGATGTCCGTGACTGCCGCAGGACCACCAACGCCAATCGCTTCCATTATTGGTAAATAATTAGTACCCAATTGGTACTAATTAGTACTCAAACAACAAAATTGGTGCCTTAGTAGTTTTCGAGAAAATCGTATTTGAAGGTGATCCTGCGGTAGTCTCGCTCCCTTCAGCAGGACCACCACGATCGCCGAAACAGGGGGCATGCTACAGCTATTCTAAGTATACAAATAATTAGTACCCATAAATGTGATTCATTTCGTAAAAAAAACAGAACTGAAACATTTGTATTTACCGAGAAACCAACGATGATAACTTTCGCGCGCTATTTCAGCAGGACTATGACTGAATGTTGATTCCAGGTTTCAGGAGCTTGTCGCTTACCTCAAACCTACATAGAAAATTAGTACCCTGCAATATAAAATTAGTACCCACATTTCCAAATTAGTACTCTAGTAGTTTACGAGATATACCATGCCATTGGTTGGGTGTCGGTAGACACGGTGTTAAATTTTCATTTCAAGATTTCCCTATTAAAAAGTCTGTGTTTTCTTCCCAATTTTATACAAAAATTAGTACTCCTAAAGAAGTTATAGTGACCAAAAATTCAGATTCCTAAGTGGTGTATTTTAAGAGAAATTAGCTTTCATTACTTTTCCATACTAAATCTCCGCGTATAACTCGACCAAATTACGTTGTCAATGGTATTGAGATGTTTAGGAGAAGTATACTCTTGCACATAAATTTATGAATGTTGGAATAGTATTAACAACAGTTCAATATCTATAATTTTTATACCAACTGTGTACCTATAAAGATACATATTAAGAAGCAAAAAAAACCTATCGTTACCCATGGCCTGTGATACCTTTGTTAATGACGGGGGTAGGTAGGGTAATCAAATAATTGTTTTTCTGTATTGTACCTTCTGTGTTGTTAAGTGAATATCATTAAAGAGCGATAGGTATTTCTTATTTATTTCTTTCCTACTAATTTACCGTTGCTGCAAGCAGTACCTAAGTATTAAAAAACCTAATTTACTGCAGTAACAATATGTCGCTAATAACGTAAGTTTACAAGGATTTCATAAGTAATAGGCATTATCTGTGGACCTTGGGTGTATCTTTATTTACCTATTCAATACCTATTTTGTTAAAGCTAGGTTATGAAGTAGTAGTATTTTTAATCGAAAATACATGCATAAATCGAATAAGTTTTATTAATTATAGATCGAATCGTTGTTAATTCCGATCCAGCCTGTCCCTTGCTGCCCTATTTCAGCGACGTCCTAAGCCGAGGCTCGTACTCCGAAGGGGGTGCACTTAGCGTGTTGTACAGTTCGATAAACCTATATAGGTATTGAGAAATTCAAAACTCGTTCAGTACAAGATTAGTGCTGTGTGATAACCGGACACCGAAATCGGTTAAACATGAATGTAGGTGTTATGCAGGGTACCTTTTAATTAGTTATTGTCTTCTTGATAACAAAAGATGCAATTAGATTTTGAACAACTATCTCAAAATTAACTTTTTAAATTGTCCTCTAAATTAATATTATCTAGGTACGTCGCTGCTACGTTGTCACCGCGTGTTCAATTATCTACATAAATTCTTAAAGACAATGAACCAAAAAAGGTTCCTAGAATGAAACGGATGAAATGGGATAGTTGTTTGTTATCTTTAGCACATGCATACTTCGCGCATTCGCGAAGCGTGTCGTGAAACATCGAGTTCATTTTTTATTCGTATAAGGTTTCAAGATATTTTTTAGACAAAGAAATTAATGAATATACAATTTCAAAAAGGTCACATGTCTAAATGTTTAAAGGTTTCAAAAAACGGTAAAACTAATAATTATTTGTCGAGGAAGTATAATAGGTACTGATAAAAAGAAATACATAATATGTTTTTCTTTAGGCTAATTAGCAATCGAAAGTTACAGAAATATTTCGATGGGAACGTTATTGTAAGTTGATTTAGGTATTTTAAATATATGTGCGTGACGAACATAATAGGTAGATACCTAAGTCACATTGATATGAAATCACATATTTCCTAAAATATGCGTGATGTGCCCTTTGCAATGCATATTATTTAAATAAAAAGTTACCTATTACTTAAATACACCCACCACTTCATAACCTAGCTTTAACAAAATAGGTATTGAATAGGTAACTAAAGATACACCCAAGGTCCACAGATAATGCCTATTACTTATGTAATCCTTTTACACTTACGTTATCAACAACATATTGTTAGTTGTTACTGCAGTAAATAAGGTTTTTAATACACACTTAGTACTGCTTGTAGTAACGGTAAATTAGTAGGAAAGAAATAAATAAGAAATACCTATCGCTCTTTAATGATATTCATATAAAAACACAGAGGGTAGGTACTTACAATACAGAAAAATAATTATTTGATTACCCTATCTACCCACGTCATTAACAAAGGTATCACAGGCCATGGGTAACGATAGGTTTTATTTTTTTCTTAATATGTACTTACAGTTGGTATAAAAATTATAGATACTGAACTGTTGTTAATACTATTCCGACATCCATATATTTATGTGCACGAATGTAGATCTCCTAAACAGCTCAATACCAGTGACAACTTAATTTGGTCGGATTATACGCGGAGATTTAGTATGGAAAAGTAATGAAAGCTAATTTCTCTTAAAATACACCACTTAGGAATCTGAATTTTTGGTCACTATAACTTCTTTAGGAGTACTAATTTTTGTATAAAATTGGGAAGAAAACACAGAGTTTTGAATAGGGAAATCTTGAAATAAAAATTTAACACCGTGAGTACCGCCACCCCACCAATGGCATGGTATATCTCGTAAACTACTAGAGTACTAATTTGGAATTTTGGGTACTAATTTTATCTTGCAGGGTACTAATTTTCTATGTAGGTTTGAGGGAAGCGACAAGCTCCTGAAACCTGGTATCAACATTCAAAGTCGTGGTCCTGCTGAAATAGCGCGCGAAAGTTATCATCGCTGATTTCTCGGTAAATACAAATGTTTCAGTTCTGGTTTTTTTACGAAATGAATCACATTTATGGGTACTAATTATTTAGATACTTAGAATAGCTGTAGCATGCCCCCTGTTTCGGCGCCGGTGGTGGTCCTGCTGAAGTGAGTATGACTACCGCAGGACCACCTTCAAATACGATTTTCTCGAAAACTACTAAGGTACCAATTTTGTTGTTCGAGTACTAATTAGTACCAATTGGGTACTAATTATTTACCAAATATGGAAGCGATTGGCGTTGGTGGTTCTGCGGTAGTCACGGACATATGATTTCGTAAAAAAGGCAGAACTAAAACATTTGTATTTACCGAGAAATGAACGATAATATCTTTCGCGCGCTCGTTCAGCAGGACCACGACTTTGAATGTTGATTCCAGGTTTGAGGAGCTTGTCGCTGTCCTCAAACCTAAATAGAAAGTCAGTACCCTGCAAGATAAAATTAGTACCTACCCAAAATTCAAAATTAGTATTCCAGTAGTTTACGAGATATACCATGCCATTGATGGGGTGGCGGTAGTCACGGTGATAAATTTTCATTTCAAGATTTCCCTATTAAAAATTGTGGTTTCTTCCCACATTTATACAAAAATTAGTACTCCTAAAGAAGCTATAGAGACTAAAAATTCAGATTCCTAAGTGGTGTATTTTAAGAGAAATTAGCTTTCATTACTTTGCCATACTAAATCTCCGCGTATAACCCGACGAAATTAAGTTGTCAAAGGTATTGAGCTGTACACTCGTGCACATAAATTTATGGATGTCGGAATAGTATTAACAACAGTTCAATATCTATATTTTTTATATCAACTGTGTACCTGTAAAGGTACATATTAAGAAAAAAAAAATAACCTATCGTTACCCATGGCCTGTGATACCTCTTTGACTTCCTCGGGAAGTAATTAATACTCATAATTATTTCCTGAGGAAGTATAAGAGGTACTGATAAAAAAGAAATATGTTTCCTTTTAGGGCTAATTAGCAATCGAAAGTTACAGAAATATTTCGATGTAACGTTATTGTAAGTTGATTTAGGTATTTTAAATATATCGCTCATTTGGAAAAACATCGACGTAAATGTAATTTTTCCCAAAAATGAGTTGTTTATATTTGTGCTCGAACAAATTTTCAGAGGAGCAGACAAGTGAAATATTTAATATATATTGGGATTTATCAACATTTCAGAACTAGACTTTACCGTCTCGTTCTGAAATGTTGAACACCATTACAAAAAAAAAAAAACAATTTAAATCACTCTCCTGTTATATTTGAAAAGCTCCAGTTACGTCGTTGTTTCCCCAAATGAGCGATATGTGGTTGCCGAACATAATAGGTAGTACACATTGATATGAAAAACATATTCCCTAAAATATGCGTGATGTGCCCTTTGCAATGCATATTATTTAAATATAAAGTTACCTATTACTTGTGTAATCCTTTTATACTTACCTACGTTATTAGCAACATATTGTTACTGCAGTAAATTAGGTTTTTAATACTTAGGTACTGCTTGCAGCAATGGTAAATTAGTAGGAAAGAAATAAATAAGAAACACCTACTTAACGCTCTTTAATGATATTAATATAAAAACATAGAAGGTAGGTACTTACAACACAGAAAACCAATTATTGGATTACCCTACCTACCCACGTCATTAACAAAGGTATCACAGGCCATGGGTAACGATAGGTTATTTATTTTTCTTAATATTAGGTCCTTACATATATATGAAATTGATGTTTTATATGGAAAAAGCAAAACTATTTTTTTTTTACATTTTTTAAATTTAATCTATCAAAGTAGGTACGGTTGTGATCTATGCACTTTTGCCATTTTATAGGGAGTTCATTGATTCCTTTGCTCAAAAAATTGCGGGAGCGAGAATCAACAAAATCTTTGAAGGTGTTTTGAACTGCCTCATCTGAATTGATTTTTTTTCCAATTAAGAAATTATCCAATTTCCGAAAAAAGTGGTAATCGGTTGGAGCAAGGTCCGGGGAGTATGGTGGGTGACGGACACATTCCAATCCTAGCTCCTCTAGTTTCGCCACCGTCTGTTGTGCAGTGTGTGGTCCAGCGTTGTCCTGAAGCAGCAGTGGGCTAGAGCGGTTGACCCATCTCAGCTGCTTAACGGCTAGCTTTTCCATCATGGTTTCCAATTGTCGGCAGTACAGATCTGCCGTAATCGTCTGACCAGATCTTAGGAAGCTGTAGTGGATGCCACCAACGCTGGTCCACCAGACACTAACCAGTACCTTTTTTTGTGTCAACTTTCGCTTGGGGCAGGATTTTGCCGGTTTTCCTGGATTTAACCACTGTGATGAGCGTTTCCGATTATCGTATACGATCCATTTTTCATCACAAGTAATAATACGATTCAAAATACCCTCGTTATTGTGACGGTTGAGTAACGTGACGCAGCAGTCGACTCGTGTTTGTTGGTTTGCTTCACCTAGTTCATGCGGTACCCATTTTTCAAGCTTTTTCACTTTTCCAATTTGTTTCAAATCATTCAAAATGGTTTTATCACTCACACCGAAGCTTGCAGCTAACTCGGACGTGGTTTGAGATGGATCCGCTTCCACGATCACTTTCAATTCCTCATTGACAATTAGGGTCTCCGGCCGTCCACGAGGTTTGTTCTGGAGGTCAAAATTTCCAGATGGAAAGCGTTGGGACGAAAAACGTACTGTGTTTTCTTTTAAAATGGATTCTCCGTACACATTATTAATCCTTCGAGCTGTTTCTGCAGCGCTAGTGCCACGATGGAATTCGTATTCGAAAATAATGCGATATTTTATGTTTTCCATATTGAGCACTGAACGATGTCAAAGCAAAATTAAGTGGCGCGAAAACAAATGAATTATTACTTTCGAAACAAAATAGACACGCTTTAAATTGATATAAATTTGAATTTGGAATTCTTAACCAAACGCCGGCTTTTTGAGAACAAAGTGGCCAGTTCTATAAAACATCAATTTCATATGTAAGAACCTAATATGTACCTTTATAGGTACACAGTTGGTATAAAAATTATGGATATTGGAATGTTGTTAATACTATTCCGACTTCCATAAATTTATGTGCATGAGTGTACAGCTCAATACCATTGGCAACTTAATTTGGTCGTGTTATACGCGGAGATTTAGTATGGAAAAGTAATGAAAGCTATTTTCGTAAGTAATTAATGAAATCTTGAAATGAAAAATTATAACCGTGACTGCCGCCACCCCACCAATGGCATGGTATATCTCGTAAACTACTGGAGTACTAATTTTTAATTTTGGGTAGGTACTAATTTTATCTTGCAGGGTACTAATTTTCTATGTAGGTTTGAGGAAAGCGACAAGCTCCTCAAACTTGGAATCAACATTCAATGTCGTGGTCCTGCTGAACGAGCGCGCGAAAGTTATCATCGTTGATTTCTCGGTAAATACAAATGTTTCAGTTCTGTTTTTTTACGAAATGAATCACATTTATGGGTAGGTACCAATTATTTGTATACTTAGGATAGCTGCAGCATGCCCCCTGTTTCGGCGCTCGTGGTGGTCCTGCTAAAGGGAGCGTGACTACCGCAGGATCACCTTCAAAAACGATTTTCTCGAAAACTAATAAGGTATCCATTATGTTGTTCGAGTACTAATTAGTACCAATTGGGTACTAATTATTTACCAAATATGGAAGCGATTGGCGTTGGTGGTCCTGCGGTAGTCACGAACATCATTTTTTCTACCCAAAGGGCTAACCGCTGCAGATACCTCTGTCGTCGGTAAAGTGCTGCTCGTCTGTTAGAGCCCTAGAGCGAAGCTACACTATTGCGGAGTCTAATATCCTACATAATATATACCAGTGACTAGTGCAGATAGTCGCTTATATCCCTAGGGATATAATACTTAATAATAATAATAAGCCTAGGGCCTAGGCGAAAGCTCTAATACTCTACATAATTCGGGAGTATTTTTTATTACTCCCGAATTATGTAGAGCTCTGCAAAACATTAACGAAAACTATTGTCCATTAATGCTTTATAAATTATGTTCACATTCCTATCTGTAAAAGTGCGGTCTGTGAATCTTACCTTATGGATGATCGCAGACTGAGAAGCAATGTACTCGAGCAATTTTTGAAGTGAATCACACATAAATAGGCTCCAAAATAGCGTGGGTATATGAAGAGCCCTGTGGCGTAGGGTCGCGCATACTCCGGCTGTCCGTATTTTTTTCACCCAAACGACTTAACCAGTAAAGAAAATGCTTCAGCATTTTCCTGTTTTATGGATCCAGATGTAATGAGGCGGTCCTATGTTGTTACACTCACGTGTTATATCTTACAGTTACTCATTGATAAGTGTTTTTCTCATGAAATATACTTAGATTTGTAACTTTGAGAAAAGACTAGTGAGGTAATTGCGTAAGACACTATCAGTAGCAATTGCTTTCATTTTGACAGTTCAAAAACATTCATTGCGTTATTTACGTTGTTGAGGACAAATATTAAGCAACGGATTTGCAATAATCTTCATAATGATTCAGATTGTGATTGATAGTGGTGCCGATTCACTTGTACACCGAACTAAACTAACTAAACTACTTATCACTAAAATTCCTTACTTTGCTATGAGAATCTTAAAGCCATTCTGCAAAAAAATATCTAATAAATTTAAAAATAAGTTTGACGCAACTAAAATTTAATTTCACAATCAAGACTCCACGTGGTACTTGTTTGCCCTACCCCGTGTTTTTTTTTAGAGCCGAAAGCACCCATGGCGTCTGCTTCGACGTGTTTTAAATGGAATTTTTCACTTTTTGTATGGAAAATATGAAGAAAATATTATCTACTTGTAGAGTTTTAGGGGTTTTAGGGTCTTTTAAAGGGGGTCGAAATTTTCTTTATTTTTCTGATAGAACAGACCATTTTTGAGATTTAAGCAAAATAAAATTTAAAAAACGATACATCAAACAGTACTGTTTTTGCACCTGAAGTCGAGGTGTTGTGGAGAATTTTAGTTCATGACAACAAATTTTATTCCACACCTTTTTAATCGCGATTAAAAATAGCCAAATTTAGTTAGACAACCAAATTTTTTAGATAAAAACGTCAAATTCAGAATAGCAAAATTGGCATTTGCACTAAACTAATAATTCAGTGCTATCTTAGTGCTGTCAAACTAAAATATAGTTAAGTTGTGTCACTTTCGTCTATTTCAGAATGAGATATCGGTGCCGATTCTCTTGTCACAAAATACTCTAAACTAGACTAAAAATCACTAAAATTTAGTTTATTCCTGTCAAACGACGATTTCTCATTCTGAAATAGACTAAAGTGACACAACTTAACTATATTTTAGTATGACAGCACTAAGATGGCACTGAATTATTAGTTTAGTGAAAATGCTAATTTTGCTATTCTGAATTTGACGTTGTTCACCTAAAATTTTGGTTGTCCTAACTAAATCTAGCTATTTTTAATCGCGATTAAAAAGGTGTGGAATAAAATTAGTTGTCATGAACTAAAATTCACCACAACACCTCGACTTAAGGTGCAAAAACAGTACTGTATCTTTTTGGAACGAAGTTCCTTATCACGCGTTGCGAAAGGGGGCTAGACGGAAAAAATTAAGACCAAATGTTGTAACGACACTTTTTTTGTAACGAGACTTTTTTATAGTTGTAAGCCGTGCGGCGTGCGCGTGTTTCTCTGTCTGTCTCTTTCTCTCTCTCTCATAGAAAGCAAGCCAGTTTTTTTTTAAATGGAACTTTGTGCCATCCGGGTGTCCCTTGACACCGCTCAAGTTTTTTTTATTTTATTTTGCTTATATCTCGAAAATGGTGTGTCCTATCGCAAAAATAATGAAAATTTCGACCCCCTTTATGTAACCCTTTAACACATAAAACTCTACACGTAGGTATTTTTTTTTACATATTTTCCATACAAAAAGTAAAATAACCCATATAAAACACGTCGAGGCTGCCCGTCATACGTGCCTACGGCTCTAAAAAAAAAATCACTGGCAATCAAGTACATACCACGTGGAGTCGCGATTGTCAAATTAAATTTTAGTTACGTCAAAATTATTTTTAAATTTTGAGATATTTTTTTAGCAGAATAAATAGCTCTAAGATTCTCATAGCCAAAAGTAAGGAATTTTAGTGATAGTTTAGTTAGTTTAGTTCGGTGTACAAGAGAATCGGCACCATTATCGTTTGACAGGAATAAACTAAATTTTAGTGATTTTTAGTCTCGTCTAGAGAATTTTGTGACAAGAGAATCGGCACCAGTGTTTATGCATTTAGGGTGATGTTTCATAAATACTTAGTACGGTTTCGATAATACTATGTTCGTAACACTACTTATAAAATATCTATCAATACTAGCCTACCTATTATTAAAAAAAAATGCAGACCGCATTTAATTATCGTGGCGGTTTCGATAACCATGCTAAGCTACGTTAATACGTTAGAGTGTTGCCGTGCCGGGATAAACACACAGGAGCTATGCAACGGATAATGAAAATAGATTTTTCTAAAATCTAATGATTCTGTTTTAGATTTTATCAAAATCGGCCCGCCAAAAGCTACTAAAAGTGAGGTGGTGATTTTTAAAGTAAGTACATAATAATACACCCATGATTATACCACCGGTGACGTTACAAGGGACACCATTAAAAATCGTCACTCAATTTAAATACCTCGGTCATGTGGTGACGGGTTCTCTCTCAGATGACCAGGTTATAGATAGGGAGCGCAGGGCGTAGGCAGCCCGATGCAACATGCTTGCCCGCAGGTTCGCGGGGTGCTCTGAGGAGGTAAAACTGACGCTCTTCAGAGCCTACTGCCAGTCGTTTTACTCGTGCAGCTTGTGAGTTAGGTATACGCAGAAGGCTTGCAACGCTCTGCGCGTGCGGTATAATAATGTGCTGAGGATATTGTGGGGGCTGCCTCGGTTATGCAGTGCATCGGGAATGTTTGCCGAAGCGCGAATAGATGACTTTATGCCATCATGCGAAAACGGTGTGCATCGATGTTGCGGCGATTCAGGGGTAGCCCTAACAGTATTTTAGCTTCACTGGCGGACAAGGTTAATGGACCATTTATCATGCTCTGGGCTGGCACCACGGAACAGAAAAAACAGTGGAAGTGCAATGCAACAAACTCACAATAGGAACCGTTGTCGCCAAACTCACACAAATAAACTGATAATCATACAGTCCACTACAAATAAACAATTCGTTTGATTTGTCGTTTTAATTTTAGTCAAAACTAGCATAAGTCACAGATCCTTCATCTGAGAATAAACCTTCAGATTCTACAAATTGGATTTATTTTGCTTTATTGCAAAAAGGTTTTAAAACGTTTTGTAATCTATAATCAAACTAGATTCGATTGCCGAGTAAATTCCGCTACCCCACCATAGATGGCGGTTTTCTCAGTGGACGCAATTATAAACTTCAATGCGTTAAACTTAAGGTTTACATTCGCATGATAGGTCGTTATCTACTGCTACTCGACCAGTGCAGACCATGTTGAATTTTAAATTACTTTATCGATATCGATGTATAATCTATTTCTTGTTTAATTCGAAAAAAATAAGACTTGTTGGGAGTTCAGTAAAACTGTAGGACAAATAACGTAGTAAGTATTATTTAAAAATAAAATATTTAAGTACTAATATAAATTAATTACTTTATATATATTAATGTGTTTTACATAAATTAATAAATCCCAAATAAATAAATACTTATGCTGAATGTTTTCAGCGTAAGTATATTACGCTGAATTTGTAATGTTTATAATAAATATTAAATTACTTATTTTCTTTTATCGATATCAATCGATAAAATCAACATCCGACCAGACTACATCACTAATTGAGTAGCGAAGAACTTTCGAGAACGAAATAATGAATACATTCAAACAAAGATAAACTTTATTTTAATGACATAAGGTTGATTTTTACTAGACGTTCTATTAAATTATTAGTGAATTAAAATTAACGTTGATTTTATTAGAAAACAAATAAAATCGTACTTATCGATGGTACGAAACGACTCCATTTTTTTAATGTTTTCTCCTACTATCATTTTTGCACTCTAAAATGGAACAATACGGCATAGCTACGGAAAAATAAATTTATCGCGAGACTAGCGACTCGACCTGATATTAGAACACGACTGGGATCAAGTAAGCGTAACTACGCTTATTTGTGGCACGCGTGCCACGCCCACTTTGCACTTCCACTGTTTTTTCTGTTCCGTGGCTGGCGCTGCTGGCAGACATGTGCGTGCACATGTTCATGTGGCCAATTAATGTATAATTATTGTATTTTTAAGTTATTGAGTTTACTAATATAGGATAAGTTCATACTAACACAATATGGATCCCCTGGACTGAAAAAAAAGTTTTGAATTTGAAAAGACGATTATTAATTCTAGTTAATTTCAATCTTATTTTTCTTATTTATCAAGCCACAAAGAAGCAGTAGAAAAAGTTCAACTAGCTGTAAACAAAGTTTATGACTGGACACAAAAGTGGAAGATCAAACTGAATGAGTCAAAATCAATTCATATTGACTTCACTAACAAACACTGATTACCACCCAATCTATGTAAATGGCATGCAAGTGCCTTATGCTAATACAGCCAAATACCTTGGCATAACTCTTGACGCCAAACTGCGTTGGAAATCTCACGTCAAAAAGAAAAGACAGGAACTCGACATACGTTATAAAAGTATGTATTGGTTACTCGGAAGGAAATCCTGCCTATCAATACGTAATAAAATTATATTATACAAGCATATTCTTATGCGAATTTGGACGTATGGCATCCAACTTTGGGTATGTACTAAACGAAGTAACGTCAAAATAATCCAACAATTCCAAAATATAGTACTCAGGGATGCTGTAAATGCACCATGGTACATTAGAAATGACGACCTCCACCGTGACCTTAAAATGGAACTCGTCACCACCGTCATCCAAAAATTTGCTGAAGCCCACGAACACAGACTTCACCGACATGTGAATATCGAGGCAATTCAGCTGCTAGACAACACGGACATAGTGCGTAGGTTAAAGAGAACTAAACCATTTGAGTTAGTGTAGTGTATAAATTGTTACGAATAATGTGTAAACAATGTGTTTTTTTGTTATTAATTTATCAGACTCTAAGAAAGTGCTGTGGAAGCGGAATTGTGTGAAAGTGCAATAGGACACTATTCTTAGATAAAACGTAAACTATCACGTAAAATAATAAGTTAAAGTTAAGTTGCTTATTAGTCTATTAGGCTAGATTGTAATAAATTACTAAGAACTTATGTTCTTATAAAACAAAAAAAAAACAATCTTATTTATTGACCTTTGATTGGCCATTTAAAAAAATCACTTTGTTTATGTAGGAACAGGGAGATCCCATTTAATGGGTAATTAAGGACAAAACTGAAAGTAATAAAGGTATAAAATTGCACAGGTCTATGCGTTTTTAGGTATTTTCCGTAAAAACTCGCAAGGTGTTTTATTCTGGTAATTTATTGATAGCGTAGCCCGGGCAAGAAGCATAGTGTGGCTAAGAAGAATAACAGATTTTTCTAAAAATCTATAATAGATGTCGTTATTATGCTTTCTCAAGTCATGACACATGCGACTGGCGAAGCCATGACAGTTCAACCAAAACAATACGCCAGTGCATATTATTACGAGGGCGACTAAAGTTTTTAGAACTGGCCACTTGTAAACGATATAATAAAAAAATAAGTTCAAATTTTGAAAATTGAACTCTCTGCCAACATTATTGTGTAGATAGGAGTATGTATTGTATTCATTTGTCATTTGTTTACGATTTGGCGGAAAATTGAAAATTGTCTGTGTCACGTCAGCATGAATTTAACCCGAGAAAATTTTCGTACAATGATTTTTTATGACTTTCGATGTAAGTCAACAAGAAAGATATGATAGACTGCGATTGGCCATTCACGATGAAGCCCCATTTCGTGCCACTGTTTACAACTGGTTTAATGAGTTTAAACGTGGTCGCACTAATCTCACCGATGATCTGCGTGAGGGATGGCCTTCTACGGCGACGACTAAAGATAACATCAGTGTTATGCGGCGTATGATAGAGACTGACAAAAGAGTGACTTATCAACAGATTCGGACAAGCTTAGGCATCGGTATGAGTCAAGTGCCTAGAATCATCCATGAACATTTAGCGGTCAGGAAGCTTTGTGCTCGGTGGATACCTCATATTTGACAGAGGCCAAAAACTCCGTCATGTTGATTGGTGTCGTGAAATGATTCAAAGATTTAACGGAGGTGATTCAAATGCTGTGTTCGACATACTTACGGATGACGAAAGCTGGATTTATTGTTATGATCCTGAAACTAAGAGACAGTCTGCTGTCTGGGTGTTTCCTTTCGAGGAGTTGCCAACTAAAGTAAAGCGAGGTCGAAGCATGGGAAAAAAGATGGTGGCGTCGTTCTTCGGAAGGACAGGTCATTACGCAACAATTGTTTTAGAGGATCGAAAAACAGTTACTGCGGAGTGGTACACTAACAATTGTGTGCCACTTGTCTTGGAAAAAGTTCGGGAGAAACGACCTCGCAGTAGGATCCTCCTTCACCACGACAACGCCTCGTCGCACACCGCCAAGCAAACAATCGACTACTTGGCGACGTCAGACGTGGAATTACTGGGTCATCCACCATAGAGCCCCGACCTCGCACCTTGCGATTTTTATTTATTTCCGAAAATAAAAGAAAAACTTCGGAAACCCTTTTTTGGACGCCGAGTGCTTGGCTGCGTTTCAAAATGCCGTCGAAGAGATCCCTAAGGACGAGTGGGCAAAGTGCTTTTCTCAATGGTTTCATCGGATGCAGCGATGTATTGATGTAAATGGTCACTATTTTGAAAAGATATAATAAAACTAATAACTTGCTAGTTTGTTCAGTTTTTGATTTTCTAAGAACTTTCAGTGTCACCCTCGTATGTAGTGGAGATAAAGAAAAAGAATTTACATTGTTTTCTTACGATTTCAGTGAAGGTTTGTTTAGGTACCAACTTTTTATATTACCAACTCAAGAATAACGTGTGTTTATTCAATTTAATGTTTATTTAATTTTATTATTATTATTTTTAAATTTGTGATTGTTATTTTTTATTTACCTATTAACAATATTTCATCTACTGACTTGTTTCTAATTTTGACGCATTGAGCAAAACGGATCTATTAACGGAGCTAAGTAGTAGATATTTATTTTGTTTTAGATGGTTTTTAACTATAAACGCAAAAGTATTAAGGCAGCCTGGTCAGAAGACACATTAAACAGAGCAGTAGGAGCTGTAAATGATGATGAGCAATCAATTAATTTGACCGCAATGAAGTTTGGAATTCCGTTTTCAGCTTAGCAGACACGTGCAAGTCCGGGATTAAGTCGAAGAAGTAGGGGGAGTTTACAGCTGTTTTCAGTCCAGAACAAGAAGAAGAGCTGTGTGCATCAGATGAATACCAACTATGGCTGCTCCCAAAACAGGTCGCAAACACAAGAGGCAAAAATCAGAGGTGCCCGACCCCTCCGGGCAAAACGGATAATTGATATTTTGTTATAATTATTATAGAAGTTGTTATAGTTTTTTGATTTTAAATAGTATTTTCCAAAGGTGATTAAACATGGTACAAATTAAGAGTTCTATTGATTATCAGGTTGTGGTTTTATTTACACTTTTCCTTAAAATATGCGTCTTGCCCGGGTTTCCCATACGTAGAATTGTAGTTTCTAAGAATTAAATTTTAGGAACTGCTCCAGTAGCATGCACCTAATTTATACAATGCCAACGAAAATGGAGCAAAGATTTACAATATGATTTTCAGGACTTGAAAAAATACTGAATAGGCACTTCAATACTAATTTACGGAGAAGCTCTTTATACCTACATAATACATAGGTACGTAAGACGGTACCTATTTCTATTTCAACACGCACTCCCCTCTTATAAAATACGAGAGGCGTCGAGATTAGTCCAGAATCCAATTACATTTTCCAAATTTCCCATTTTTCCTCGCCGCGGGTTCAAAGCTCACAGAAAATTATTTTCTTCGCTCCCTTAGAAATGAAAAATAAACGTGGCGCGGGTGGAGCGTCTCTGGCAAAGAACCTGAAGCAATCAGTGCGTGGGTGTGGAAGGGAAGATGCGTAACACTGAAGCGTGAAAGAGATAACTATACTTACAACGTTTATGTTCGCCCGCCCGCGGGGATTTGTCAAATACGTAGTGCGCGCTTTTTTTTTTCTTCTTTTTTTTTAGGCGAGAGTTTGTCTCTTCAATTGCAAATGAACCTGCGCTGAAGTGCAAACTCGACTCGAGGGCGAAAGAAAAGCTGACACAGAAAAAACGTTTTCATAAATCTGGGTAAATTTTCAGAAATAATTTGTAGACGCTGCTTTTAGTAAGGAAAATAAAAGGCATTTTTTTATGATAAGCCAATTTGTATCTACGTAGTTCATTGTTTAGTTAAATATAGGTACCTAGTTTTGCCAATAAACATTACCTACTTAACCAGGTGATAATTTGTTTTATGGATTTTGTGTAGAAGGAAAAGTTACCTGAACTTCACTTTCCGAATGCTCATGCACCGTAACACACTATTTATCACATCTGAATCATTTCGAAGCCTATTGCTAATCCATTGCTTCATATGTTTGAAAAATTTGTCTGCTCAACAACGTAAATAACGCAATGAATGTTGTTGAACTGTCAAAATGAAACCCATTCCTACTGTTAGTATGTTACGTAATTACCCCGCTGGTCTGCAGGCTAATTTGAGCTGTGGTCGTGCTGATAATGAGTCCAACTTTATATTCTTCAACGCGAATGTTCCATAGGTTAGGTAGTACTAACTGACTGTTAATTTTTTGGGATCGGGTCACAAAATCACATCACACAATATTTTGAGAATAAGTTATGTCTAGCACATGGCGGCGGCGCCTCGATAGTAGAAAGTTCCATAGTTTTAAAGCGTAAACAGGCGCGACGCGACTCCAGTAGAACAATTTCTATGAAAACTTCTTGCATATTGTTCTACAAGAGTCGCGTGGTGCTTCGCGTCGCGCCTTTCTGCGGGAGCGTTTACACGCGCCGCTAGCGCTTGGGTGACACCACAGAACATATATACCCTGACGGGGGTGACACAGAATTGGCAGTGGCCAATCAGGTTGCAGGAACAGAATGTTCGATGAAGTCAGGTAGCGGAAGGAGTCAAACTCTACTTACCCACAGATTTTATTTTGAAATGGTGTTGTGGGGTGAAAAATACTAATGGAAAATTCTTGAATAATTTATAGTGAAGAAAACACTTTCATTGGAACGGTATGGAACAGATTTGAAAACCCTGAAAACACAGCCAAAACTCATAGACAACCAGAGACAAGACTAGCGAGATATAGACAGTTTTTTTTTTGTTACTCAAGTGTATTTTTTTCCTATTTAACTTAAGGTAGCCCACTATAATAATAATAATAAACATTAATTTCAGAATTAATTCCATATTTGTTAGTAAAAATGTAAACTTATGAAACTAGTGTTAGTAGTAATTATTCTAAGCTGCTTGAGGCACGCCGATCCTGGGGACTTGACTGCGTGCAGTCGTATCCACCGCCCCAAGATCGGAGAGTCCCACCTATCAGCCAACATTCTAAGAATGGTGGCTGGCGCGAACACGGCGTAGCAAGGATGCGTATCTCTTGCGTATGATGGCCGAAAAACTATCAAATTCCGCGTCTGCAAACATGCCAGACGCGCTACAAAAACGCGGCAGCCCCATCAACACCCGGAACGTGTTGTCATATTGTACGCACAGGCCACTGTATGCCCTTTGCGTAAAGTTCACCCACAGGCTGCACTATGCTCTTCAGAAATGGCGAACCCTATTAACCTACTAGAGTTTGATTACGGTAAATACTACAACAATAAGCCAGGTGCCTACGCACCTATCAACACTACCATCATACTTAGACTTAAAAATACCTAGATTCTTTACTTTTTTTTCCTTATTACGTTATCTATCAACAAAAATCTATCCCTTAAAAACATACCCCATAGAAATACCACAGCATCTCTGTACCAAAGAGAAACATTGACAGATGGCGAGACGATTTAGATACACCCCTCCAGCAATTGGCCGCAATAGAAAGTGAATTACATACTTGTTGGCGTGGACATAATGCTACAGTTTTATAGACGCGGTGCACAGGGGTTAGCTCGACCTTTGGTATCATTTGCATTTTTATTGCAGCGAGCCGTGATTGGAAAATGATCGTAATTTTAGTACCTACTTACCTAATGTCTGCTCCAAAAGTGTGTGATGAAAGTGTAAATAAACCCTGTTCAGTGTTCAGGTTAATTTCTTAGTAACACATTCATCTGTATTTAGAAGGTTGCAACTTTATATTTCACTGCTTTTTTCAACAATTGTTGTTTGAACAAACATTTTTAAATTGTTGTTGAAAATCACAATATTGTCAAATGAAAAACATCTAGGTGATTTAAAATTAGAATTTTGGGTTTACGTATTCAAATAATCCAATCAAAGCAGTCAATTTGTAAGTGGCAGTACATATTGGTTGGCATCTACAGGTAAGTTTTCTGGTCGATTTGCTTACATTTTTATCAGATACTTTTCGATCAGTCATAGTACCTACCTATAGGTTATGTAGATACTTATTGTATAGTTTAGGGTTCTAGTTACTGGTGAAACGAGTCAATTATACGTTTAATGGCAAAGTTGGATTAGTTATTATTACAGGTGACCAAAGTAGTTTAACGAATTGTGTACGATAAGTAATCTGTCTCAGTCAAGGTTAGGTAGGTGATGAATTACGGAGTACCTAAGTGGGGTTCATGATCTCAAAGTTGCTTGAAATTGTGACAGTAGCTTACCTAACTATTGTTTTAAAAATCTGATAGCTTATATTAGTGCTTTCTTGGCAATACTAAGTAGGTTCGTACTTACTGAAACACAAAGGTAATTGAAAAGCCAGGAATATTTTCGCACTCCTTCATTGGATGGAAATGACTCCCAAAATGTAAAGAAGCTAGCGGACCAGAGGGCCTAGACAAATGGCATTCGCTTCGGAGCGATTCTATTTCTACAATCGCTATCGCTTTCGCTAATGATTCCACGCTTGTTCCCAACGAGTCACACCTCAACGGGTAACAGTGTGACTCGTTGGGAATGTTTTGGATAATAATTCCCAACGAGTCACAGTTACTGTTACACTGTTACTCGTTGGGATGATCCCACCTTGATTTAGGGTATCATTTAAGCTATCACCAATTTAATTAGTTTTGTGTTTCTTAAATAATAGGGTTTGTCCTCAAAATAGTAGATCTGTCACCAAAATGTAGTCACCAAACAATGCAAAATCAGTTCCACAATAGCCGACCGACGGAGTCCCGCTTCGCGGGACTCCTACTTCTGGGCGGTTTAAAAAAAAATAACCACGAAGGGGACGGCGGGGTCTTTCAGACCCCGCCGTCCCCTTCTAACCTAACCTGTCCGAGTCGGGGTGCCCCAAGTTGTACCAAATACCTGGGAACAATTTTTGTTTATCTGAGAACGAAAATATTTCGTGGCGATAGATGTATTGATACCCTAAATCAAGGTGGGATCATCCCAACGAGTAACAGTGTAACAGTAACTGTGACTCGTTGGGAATTATTATCCAAAACATTCCCAACGAGTCACACTGTTACCCGTTGAGGTGTGACTCGTTGGGAACAAGCTAAAAACTACCGATAACGCTCGTCAAAAAGTATCCCTTGGCTATGCATCTCTGTGGAAGTACCTAATCTGTCGACGCTGTCGATTCATTTCATAATCGAATGCTGTTATCATTGTCTAGCTAATTTTTATTCGTTGACCTATGATCACGTGACATTTCGATAGCTTATTTCAACCCCATACATTTTAACTTTTCTACTAGCGTCATCGCTAATCGAATGTTACTTTGTCTAGGCCCTCAGAGTACCTAGACAAAATACGGCATTCGCTTCGGAGCGATTCTATTTCTACAATCGCTATCTCTAATGTTTCCATCATACGAATCGAAAACTAGCGATAACGCTTGGTTAGGCTTATTACCTAGAAGATATTCCTAACTAATATTAAAAATGCGAAAGTAAGTTCATTTGTTTGTTACCTTTTCATGCTTAAAACACTGAACCGATCATCATGAAATTTTGTATATACGTTGTTAGGCGTACAGAAAAGGATTAAGGTTATGTTTCATGCAGAAAAAAGTACTGTTCCCGAGGGAGAGAACAATAAATTTCGACGGTCTCAATTGCTTTAGGACGCTAGATGGCGCTGTGTGTCTTTCGAATCAATTGAAACTTTAGTTAAGAGTATTTCTTTTTAAATTTGAGTAATACATTTTGTGAGTTTAAGAGTAAAAGTCCAACACTGTTTGACCAAACACCGTGAAAGTTGGCACATACCTAGGTAGGTAGGTAATATACACATATCAAGTGTCTAGGGATCAGGGTATTAAAAAAAAATATTTGATTGCCCTATTGAAATTAAATAAAAAAATCTATTTAGATTGTTTTTTTTTTTTTTTTTTTTTTTTTTATGTTTCATGTATTTATTTCATTTGTATCATACAATTAAACTAAATATTAATAGTATGTATATCTAAATAAAAATTAATAAAATAAAAAAGAAAGAATGAAAAGAATCATAGGGCATCAAAAAATCCGTCCGCATCGCTGTCGACAGGAAAAGTGCTCAAAAGGCTGGCAGCATTGCCACGTTGTATGGCGATGCTGATTCTTTGGCCAAAAAATAGGCCAGGCCTCTGGTCACGTGAAGAGTCGACCAATCGCTTGGCGATGTCTCCAAAAACCAAGTGGGCACTCGGACCCCACGGCCCTAGTGTTTCAACCCCAAACGGCTCGAACATATAACTCCCGATAAGATTCGAATATTTTCGCCGTTTGAGGTTTTCTGTACCTGCAGCAGACGCCCCAGCACAGCCCGCCGTGCTAGGAAGATGGGATGGCGCAAGGGTGTCGACACACGTTGCATCCCACACCAAAGGCCTGCCTAACTTCCAGGGCATTATGGTCATTCCATCTGGTCTCTTCCCATCGTCACGTGCCAAACCGTTGGGTTCTAAAACAGCTGGCACACCGGCGGTGGCAAGAGCACGACGGATTATGTCATTAATGCAGGCGTGCCGTGTTATCCGGCCTGCGCTCTTACTGCAAGATAGGCCATGGTGTCCGAGGCAGTCGACAGCTTCACCGCACTGGCAGTGATGCGGAGCCCCGCAAGGAGCGCCCAAACGCAGACAAGTAGCGAGCCGGAAAGTAATATCATCCAACATAGTACCTATGTTGGGCGACGGCAGCGCCTGAAGCCAGAGACCCGACTCCCATTCTCCCACAGCCAGCAGGCGGGCACGCTCAGCAGTATTGGAGGACGTATTGATAAGTTTATACCGTACCAACCTGCAGAGCGGCTCATCCCATTGTCTCTGGGAAGATGGGTTCACGGGCCGATCTGTATCTGGGCAAACCGCTGTCCAGGCATTCACCTCATCAGTCAAGCACGGCACTTCAGAGTCAACCAGGGAGGGGGCTAAAATTTTCCCGGTTAACTTTTCGGTGCTGTGAACAGAGAAGGACAGGAACGCCGGGTAAGCTAATACTGGTAATTTTGCAGACGCCGAGGCCACCAAAACAGATGGGTAGTGTGGCTTGAAGCCACGCTCGGTCGTCCAAGGCCACGTTTAAAATGGATGTTACTGTGCTGCGAATAATTTGGTCAATTTTGTCCAACAGATGTGGCTGCTTCCATAAAGGGGAGGAACGTAGAAAATTTAAAAAAATTGGGCCAAAACAACAGTATCTAATCAGGGTGAATGCCGAATGTAAATTAATTTTGGAAAGTCTGTCCGAAATTTCGTTGAAGTTTTTGATTTTTTCGTCGATGAAAAAATAAAAGCTGTCTTCTAAAATTGGGGACCCTAGGAAGTGCAGTGAACTTTTTTCTAGAATTTTGATTTGTGGGGCTATTGCATTAAATTTCTCTATGGTGAATTCTCTGTCGGTAATGTCAGAAAGGTAAATTTCACATTTTAAGGGGTTAAGGTCCAAGCCAATAGATTTAAATTGCTGTTTGACCAGTTGTAGGTCTTTCAAAACGGTCTCTACATCACCTCCTAGCGTTCCATCATCTAAATACCACACGTTAAATTTTGAATTTAGTTTTTGGATAACTGGATGAATAGCCAAGCTGAAAATTACTGGCCCGAGAGGTTCACCTTGTTGGCATCCTACTGCAGATTCCAAAACATTGTCCTTGTATAATAATTTGGAAGGGTACCTGTAACATTGCCACAAAAAACCATAAATTTCGGGTTGTTCCTTTTTGACTTCAGCCAACAAAGTGTCCCTGTTTACAGAGTTAAATATTAAGGATTGATTAAATAAAAAAAAATCTTATGTGTTGATCGACGAATTACCTACTCTCTGCTTTTGCTTTAACACTTTTCGCGATTTTTGCTTATGCTGGTTTGTTCACCATACTTAATCCTGACATTAAAATGTGATAAAAAGATAAAGTTTTTAAAGGTTTTTATTGCGTAAAATAAACAATTAGTAGTCTGTATTTTCGCCGGTAACGCGTATAACACAATCGCAGCGATTAGGCATACTCAATATGAGTTCATCCAAATCACGTTGCGGAATGGCCGCCCACGTCCGTTGTAACAGGCGAAAAAGATTTTCCGGTGTAAGTACGGCATCCATATTTGGCAGAGCTCTTTTTTGAAGCATATCATTCCATGCGTGCTCAATGGAATTCGTCTGGCGATTGAGCAGGCCATGGTGGACGTTGATAATAGCTGCGGCAAGTGTGTTTGCAACGACCCTGGCTGTGTGTGGACGTGCATTATCATGCATACGTAGAAATGAAGCACAAAATTGGGTCCGCAAAGGAGTGACAACATTTGATATAATCATTTCAGCGTAAATCTGTGCATTGGGATTGCCTCTGATCCAAATCAGTTCGGTTCTTCCGCCGATCCAAATACCTGCCCATATCATGATTGTTCCACCACTGTAGGATGGACTTCCTGGCATGATTTTAAACGTTCTAGGCGTCCAGGGGTCCTCCCATACCGTTTTTAACTAGTATCTGGCTTCATAATATACATACAAAAATACACAAAACGCTACTCTTCTTCTGTCCAATTTCTGTGTTTACGAGCCCATTGTAAACGGGCTCTGCGATTGCGGGGCTTAAAAGGTGGTACAAGTAGCGGCCTTCGGGAACGGAGATTGATTTCATACAACCGATTTCTTATGGTTTGATCGCTTATTAACATCCCTCAAGAGCTATAAAGTCTCGTAACCAACATCATCGCGGTCATTGTACGATTTCGTCGAGCAGTAATTTGTATGTAACGATCTTGCCAGCGTCCATGCCGCTCTGCCACGCTGCCAGTGATGCGGTAACGCGTCCGAAGTCGAGTTATAACACTCTGCGCAGTGCCCAGAGCGATTGCCGCAGCATGTTGCCGAGAACCAGCTTCCAACATTCCCACGGCTCTGATCATTACCTCTCGGCTCAAATGACGTCTATACTCTTCGTAATAAAGTTCTTTTGTATTGAATCCATTCAGAAGTATGGCAGAAATACTGATTTGGCTTCAAACCCGTTGCAGGATTATATAGGAATACGACTTGACAGAAGATTTTCATCTTTGACCGAAATTAAAAATCTTTTCAAATAACGAAATTTACTAAAAAGTATAGGAGTTACAAAAAATGTAATTAAAAAACCTGATTTTTTGTAACTAGCAAAAACGTGCTTGATCCCTAGACACTTTTGACACTTTTGTATATTATGGATTTTTAAAGGACAAGGATTTACAGGGTCTTTTTCGACCTCCACGCGGGCTATGCCACGGGCAAAAGCTAGTTTAATATAAAATGGTAGAGCACAACGCAAGTAAGTAGATTGATTTTTGAGGTAGATGAATGAGACCCGCGGTGTCGATTTTTGAGGTACACGAATGTGACCCGCGGTGTCGATTTTTGAGGTAGACGAATGTGACCCACGGTGTCGATTTTTGAGGTAGACGAATGTGACCCGCGGTGTCGATTTTCCAGTTTTCTTTACCAGTCAGTTGCTAGCTAAGATAGTCCTACAGCATTGAAGACCTTTCTAACAACTCTCAGAGCTTTCATTCAGGATAGGTAGTCATCGCTATCGGTAAGACAAAATACAGAACTTTCCATGTCATGCTAAAACACGTGTCCACCACAACCATACCTAGTTGAGATAGATTTCCCGAGTTAGCTGATATCAGGTGGGTTGGAGGGTAGATATCGATCGGCGCCCGCACGCCATGCTAACCACTGATTCGCGCGCCGCTGACGTTGACGGGCGTCTGGCAGCTGCCTTGTGTACTGTCGTGAAGGTAGGCCGGTAGCGTTAGCAGATAAATTGGGACCGTCGTCGGGACAAAGTATTAAGTTTTCGCTTATGAGATTCAGGGTAAGGAAAGATAAAGGTAACAGACTCAACTTAATTTCAGGAATCTGGCGATGTTAGCTTTCGTCTCCCTACACAATTCCGGATAGGCACATTGTAATTTATTCTATCACATGGTTTATTATTTATTTATGTTGAACCCCTCATCAGCTGATCGAACTGATTAAGTGCGGTAACAATAGAAAAGTAATTGCGTCTCATTAGTGACAGTTGAGTTGCCGAAGGTATAAACGATGAAGGCAGAACCCAATGCATTTTGAAGCCCGGAGCAGGCTAACAAATATCGTTTACGACCAACGGCAAAATCATTGCTTTCCATGTAGGGCATGCAAAACCAGGTTGTTAAAAAAACCGATTAATTCGGGTTTTTTGTTTACAAAACCGGTGAAACCGGTTAAATCGGATTTTTCGGTTAATTTTTCCATTTTTATTAAAGAAATGAGAAATATGTGTGTAACGAAATGAAAATGCTGAAGTCTAATCAAAATATGTATTTTTTTATCATCATAGTATCTTTTATTTTTTTTAAACGTGTAATCATGTCTGCCATCGAACTCCACCGAGTCTTGGAATCCAGTATAAGTTTCAGATCTTTATTGTCATGGTCTGCCATGACATATTTACTTAAAATGTCATTTTTCTTTGGTGATATTCTAAAAATTTTTGCAATACTTCTTACTTTGTCTATAATGTCTTTAAAAAATAATGTTTGCACTAAATTCTCCTTCATTTTCACTCGGTTCTCCAGGTTCTCTAGTCACTTTAGTAGTTTTTTTGTGTAGCACATCAATTATGCCTAATTGAATCCCATGCACCATGCAAAGTTGCTGGTTAGCCCTAGCAGCCCGGCCTAAGGCTAACATAACGCTGGCCCCATCAGTGGTCAAACAAACGATGCCTTCATCCAACGAAAGTCTAAAATTAGAGTTTCTTTTTTTAAATTTATAAACAAATATAAATATGTTGCGCGGTCCCTTTTGCACTTTTGATAAAAAGTTTTCTAAGCTCCTCGGAAGAACAAAATGTTTTGAAGGGCAGGCCATCCAAAGCAGCCATCTTTGATACGACGTTTTCAACAGAATGTAATTTTGTGAAAAAATGTGTAATTTTTTGTTTTTTTGGCTTTGAAAGATCTGTTTGTGTATCTTGACTATCTTTGAAAACATATGGGTCTACTGCACTTGTGCTTGGTGTTGGTTCTGTTGTAGATTTGGCATTTTCTTTTAAATCTATTGAGTTTTTACTGCGCAAGTGGTTTCGTAAGCTTGATGTAGAACTGCCTGCCGCTTTTAATATTCTATTGCATTCTTTGCATTTGGCAGTGCTTCCGTCCGTGGCACGCAAAAAATAAAACCATACTGTTGATTTATCACCAGCAGATTTTTTATTTTCCACATATTTAGTATTTGCTGTATCGGCATCATCTACATCGCCAGCCCTCTTCATGATTTTTCTTTCTATAAATATTAAGTGCCATTGTAGCAAACATTCATGATCATAATCTTGAAAATAATAACGGACAACTGGAAGGAAGTTTTAGGCGACGTAGTCTAGTTAAATGCACACTCTTTGTAAGTCTACTTAGCTATGTATTAATATACAAAACTACTTTATTACTTAAATATGCAAAACATCCCTGTTGTGATTACATTTCAGTATTTGATCATACACTTCTTGTAATATTAGCAATGCATAATATACGGGCGATATAAAATAATGTAATCAAACTTACCTTGATAAAAATAATATCTGCCATGCACCACTAACCACCAACAAACACAACACGTGCACTCGTCTCACTAACTCATGTCCTGTCAACGTTTGTCAGTGATAAATTTAATATTTTGTTTGGGACAATTATTGTATTATTAAATCTATTACATAGGAGAAACATAACCGAAAAAACCGAAGCCGAAAAAGCCGTTTTGTTATCCTAAAAAATCCCGGTTTCAAAATCAGTCGGTTATTCGGTTTTTACCGTTATCCGGGTAACTGGTTTGCATGCCCTTTCCAACATCCGAATTTGGTGATTTTTTTATTAGTAGTCTCACTATAGATACCTACTCAAGATCGAAATCTATGAAGCACTGATCAATAATAATTACGATAATATGTATCTCAAGAAAGTCATTTTAATGTTGTTTTAACAAACGTGGTTCATATTCCTTATTTTCCTAAAAATAAACAAATGCAAATGGGCTCCGTTTCCTTAACTAAGGTCAGGATCAACCAACTGGTAAACATAAAAAAAATTGTTCGGGAAAGCCGCACATTTTCCGAAATGCTCATATTATCTATCACTAAATTATTACAGAACTTCTTAGTATTTCCCTGCTATCCGTCCCTAAGGCCAGGGCTACACTGAGTGGCGTGCACGCGACACGTCGGCCGCGTCTGCCGTCACGCACAGCGTTCGTCGAAAACTTGTGGTTACATAGACCTAGCTGAATAAATAACAATACGAGAAATAACGGTGTTAACATGACGGTAATTGTTAATGCTAACTCGCGTAAGCTTGGGTTTTAGTGTTAATATTTAATGAGTGATTAGATTTCGTTTTGATTTGGGAATAGATTTATTTCAAATTCAGGTCAAATTCTTAAGTATCAAAAACACACACACATCACACAAATAACATAACATCATGACTGTATTCCGCGAAGGGTTACGCAGTGGTTTACATAAAGTACACAGACGCGTACCTACAATCCTTCAAATGCAAATTCAAATTATTTATTCCAATCCTTTCACAGATAAAAATCTGATTTTTCACCACTATCAAAATCACGGTGATCTGTTGTTGTTGGGTTGCTGCCACTGACAAGTGTGTCAAAATGACAGTGACCTATATTGTAGTTTTATTAAAATTGCTCTTGGTTGCTTTCAGAGGCAATGTAACTATGAAAGGACTGTAGAACAGTTATAACTGATAAAAATTCTTGGTAATATAAAACCTTAAAAAACTTTTTGACAAAAAAAACAACCGACTTCCAAAAAAAACACTAAAAGACGTGAAAAATAACTTTAATTTCGGAAGTCGGTGCCTTTGGTTTTGTATTTTCGTGTTTGGCCACCGACTTCCGAAATTAAAGTTATTTTTCACGTCTTTTAGTGTTTTTTTTGGAAGTCGGTTGTTTTTTTTTGTCAAAAAGTTTTTATTTTTCACTTTTTAGTGGGTTAGATAATAATGTATCGCAGTTACAATGGCCTAATGTCAACTGCTCATCACCTTTTACAAAATATTTCGTTTCCCGATGCAAGGAATTGAGGAGTTTATTGTTGAGGATTTCTCTTGGTAAAAACCAGAAGAACTGGAGCTGATGCATTGTGACAAGCATAAATTGCTTAGCAACCAACGAAAGAGCATTGCTAGAGATGACGCGATTACGCAACTTAAATTCAGTCTCAAATTGACGCATCAGCATGACTAGTAGGTGGTGGTTGCCCTATGAAAAACTTCAATCTTAATTGGGTATTAGTTTTGTACGACCTGAATATTTTGGAATATTGAACCGTATGAAGTAAGCACAACAAAAGGTAACTGCTGTAAATCGTTGAGGAATTCCCTCGACTGTCTATGGTCTCCATCATCAGACCTGTAATGTCACTTATAACCCATATGGGTGCAAAGTTCTCATCAATATAAATGAATTAAGTCGAATCACAAGGTAGCTACTGTAAACCGTTGAGGAGTTCCCTTAACTGTCCTTCGTCTTCATCATCAGACCCCTAATGACAGTCACAACCCATCTAGGTGTAAAGTTCTCATCAATACAAATTAATCAAGCCCAAACACAAGGTAACTGCTGTAAAGTGTTGAGGAATTCCTTCAACTGTCTATGGTCTCCATCATCAGACCTGTAATGGCACTTATAACCCATATGGGTGCAAAGTTCTCATCAATATAAATGAATTAAGTCGAATCACAAGGTAGCTACTGTAAACCGTTGAGGAGTTCCCGTAACTGTCCTTCGTCTTCATCATCAGACCCCTAATGACAGTCACAACCCTTCAGGTGTAAAGTTCTCATAAATACAAATTAATCAAGCCCAAACACAAGGTACCTGCTGTAAATCATTGAGGAATTCCCTCGACTGTCTTCCGGCTCCATCATCAGATCGATTCCAGACCTTCATTAAATTGTAGTTCTTCAAAATACTTAATGAAAAAATTAACAAACGCACTAGGCGCTCCTACGATTTTCGAAGGTTCCCCTCGATTTCTCCGGGATTCCATCATCAGATCCTGGTTTCCTTATCATGGGACCACCCTTGAGGTATGTCCTTTCTAACAAAAAAAGAATCATCCAAATCGGTTCACCCAGGAAAGAGTTCTGAGCTAACACACATAAAAAAAAAAAAAAAAAAAAAAAAAAAAAACATACAGGCGAATTGAGAACCTCCTCCTTTTTTTGAAGTCGGTTAAAAAAGGAATCTTGGTATTGAACGACAGGGCGAGTTCTCCCGCGATAGAATCTTCAATTAATATCTATGTAACGAGGGATAGTGTATTTTTTTTTGTTATTTTTATATTTTTTTTATGCTGCACTGGTTGACGTCATCACGTCAACGCCGGCTATCGCTGAAAACCAGCGCTGGGGCTCTGTCTCGCATAGGTTCGTAGCATTATGCTGAGCGATTGCCGTTTTGCGTGGATGTGACGCCTATTTTCCCCCAACTCGTTCTTTTTTGTATTTGTGTTTTTTTTTTCGTCACGTTTACCGCAAATAAACGTATTTTCTTTCTATATGTTGTTAAATATTTAGGTACTTATAATAGCTTTTGTTATTAGATTTTGATCCCTGAGCATATTGATATCTAATAATCATAGTGATTATAATATCCTAAAATAAAGAAGTAATGTAACCGTGTTGCTACCACTCCTTCCTTACAACTCGGCTCAAGTCATAGTGCTAAGCAATTATGATCAAACCATAAGAAAACATCTCCATAAAAAAAAAACATGATAATTTCAGTCAAAAATCTTCACTGACTTACATTCCGAATTTGCCTTTAAATCACTCGATTAGGCAAAACATTGCAGCTTCAAGATTGAAAGGCAACATAATAAAAGTTCAGCGGCAGTGAATGAGAATGAGTTATGATAAGCGAACGAATGGGAGGTGAGCAGAGAGCTGTAATCGCGACATGTGTCCTGGCGTGCGTGATGGATGTGGCGACAAAATTATAACATATTAATATGTGTGCGGATGAAGAGGGTGCAACTTTAGGCCACTCCTAACCGAAGCGACCGTAGCGCGAACACGCGATGGGTCGATTGCGTGTTAACGCGACTGATCACTTTGGTTAGGACTCGGGGTTAGAGTGTTCTGAACTATGCTAAATTTTATGAGCACTATGTACGTACCTATCTTTCTCGAAAACTCTTTTTCCGTTTTCAATTTAATTTTATTGTGTTTGCGATGTGTGATTAAACTGATTACCTATTAAAATAAATATCTGCATTTTATTACTATAAATAAAAATATTGTGATCTCTTTTTCACTGTAACAATTCTTTTTGTTAGTTTTTAACGTGAAAACGTCTTTTCGCTCGGTGGTAATTTCAATATTTCTGACCGACAAAACCATGTAAGATTTTAATCGCTAATAACTTCTAGCTTTAAGTGCTAGAGTAATGGTTGAGCATTTAAAAGATAGGTCATATTTATAAAAAAAAATGGAGCAGGATATAATTTGCCTATGACGTCACATTGCGAGGACAAGCGCATGCACGCGACCCTCTATTTTACACTGTGTCGAAATTCCAATTCATATAGCGTAAAAGCGTGTTTAGTCGTTAATGTCGTTGTCAAGAATTGACTAAGCACTACCAGGACATAAGGAGAAACAACATAAATATTGGCCAACATAGGGTTAAAAATGAACGAAGCTGACAATAGCAAAATAATTTCAGATGTCTCTTAAGGGCCGTAGATCTACTTAGAAATAATAATAAAAAACCCTATCGAAGAAAGCAAGCATCAAAAGGAATGCAATGCACCTAAAAAGTATTCTAAGATGTCGTTTCATATCGGCCGTAAATCTGCCCAGAACAGAAAAGTATCATGCGCAGTGAAAGCTTACTTCATAAGGAATGCAATGAGCCTACTAAGTCTAGTTTCAAGCAAATACAATGGTTACGGCAGTATCGTAAACCGTAGGAAAATTTGCTACAAATGCCTATGTATACACATAATATTTCGCCTCATGTTGGCTGTAAAGCTGCTCGTTATTGTAAAAAACGACAATCAAAGAAAGTTGTTTACATCATAAAGAACACAAAAGCCTAAAAAGTCTAGTTATGAGCGAATACAAAAGCCAGGGTACCAACAGAAAACTTAAAAAAAAAAAAAAAATCGTCATGTTTTCAATCGGTGGCGCTGTGTCATGGTGCAAGTAATTATGTGTGAGAATTACGAGAACATTAGGAGGCACTCGCTTGTGTGTGGGCGGCTCGCCTCGCTCGCTCATTGCTTGAATAGGCGCGCTTTACTCAGTGGTGTCTTCTGGGGGCTCGCTCCGCCCGCTCGTCACGAAACTGTGCTCGCTACACAGGGCTAAAAATCTCATCATAAGTCAGTTTAATTTCATGTGAATGTGACCACCTTTCATTAGTTGGGATAGAGCAAGGTTGGCGTAATAGTGGCTGGAAAAGTGACTGACTAAGGATTGTTTAGGAAACTTCTCATTAGGTTAGGTTAGGTTATAGCTGTGACCAAACGTTTTCACGAAAACAAACGGCGCAGACTCGAACTGCGCCTACTTTATTATTATTCTCTTAGAACCTTTGCTGTCCAAATGACCATAATAATAATAATAATAATAATAATAATAATAATATCTTTATTTGTATAGAATGCAGGTGTTACAATAATGGTGTTAGTTTCAGAAATATTCCCAGTACATTCTGCCTGTTGGCATACAAACATATAGTGGTTAACTTACAGATAATTTAGAAACTAGGTAAGTACAAGTTTACTTAAATTCAAAATGACAAACATGGATCAGCTAAGTCTAAGATTATTTACATAATATATGAGTTAAAGTGAAGCAATATTACAATTCATCATTTAGAAAATGGGTAACAGAGTAATAACATTTCTCTGTCAGCAACAACGACAGTAGTTTCTTGAATTTTATTAAGGGCTGATCTTTAATACAATTTGGCAATTTGTTAAAGATAATAGGTGCCATACCCATAACGTTTTTTTTAAGCAAAGCAGTGTTATATCTACCAGTACACAACAGACTCTGATATTTTGATCTCATGGCAGTAGATCGCATCCTCGTATCATTTAATGCAGGAAATAGATGCTTGTTAGTTCTAACGAATATAGATACTTCGAGAATGTAAAGACTAGGAAAAGTTAGTATTTTGTGTTTCTTGAAAAAAGGAATGCAACTATCTGTAACCTTGAGATTGAAAATGGATCTTATGCACCGTTTTTGGGCTTTAAATATAGACTCCCTTTCGGAACAATTACCCCAGAACACTACACCAAACCTTAGAACAGAGACCACCAAACCGTGATATGCAATCATTAATGTATCAATGTTTACTTTCTTGGACAGATTGTAGAGAGCATACGCAGATGTGCTTAATCTTTTGCAGACTTCTTCAGCCTGCGGTTTCCAAGTTAATTTACTGTCAATCAATATACCCAGGAATTTAGCCACAGTAACGCTATCAATAGTTTGTCCTTCATAATTAATTTTTAGATTTAAAGGGAGAATTTTTTGATAGAAATGCATTATATTTGTTTTATTGAGGTTTATGATAAGATTATTATCTTTGAGCCAGTTTATTATTAATTTTAGAGAGTTATTTATTTCATCTTCATATAGCTCTTTCTTGAGGCAGTCTATTAGGATCGTACTATCATCGGCAAATAACACACAAGGGTAAGGGATGTGTCGGGGCAGATCATTTATATACAGCAAGAATAATAGTGGCCCTAGAACGCTGCCCTGCGGAACGCCATATTTTATTTTCCTAGGACCAGATAAATATTTAACCTCACGTTTAGATTTGACACATATTTTAGAGATTTCTGTATATTGGAGACGTCCACTTAGATACGATTTTATTAGACGTAGAGCATTCCCTCGTATGCCGTAAGCATCAAGTTTGACCAAAAGCGTTTCATGGTTAACGTAATCAAAAGCTTTGGTCATATCGGTAAAAATCGCACAAATTGGTATTTTTTTATCCACATTAACCATTATTTTATTTATTAGGTCGTATATGGCCATATTTATATTTTTACTTTTACGAAAACCTTTTTGTTCCTCACATAATATATTATATTTTGACAGAAATGAAAGAAATGACTCGTAAATTACTTTTTCAAAGATTTTGGAAAATATGGGGATTAAAGCTACTGGCCTAAAGTTAGCCATGTCTTCTTTATTGTTCTTTTTATGGAGTGGTTTAACTATTGTGGTTTTAAGGCTATCGGGGAATGTTCCAGCGAATATGCTTGCGTTAATAATGTGGCTTAGAGGGTTAGCTATAATAGAACAGACAAATTTTATAACGTTTGTTGAAATGCCGTCATATCCATAACTCTTCTTGTTCTTTAATGATTTGATCACCCTTGTAATGTCTTGAGGGACAACAGGGGCCATAAAAATAGAATGAGGGTTATACGTTATTCTTACAGTATTTTTAGTAGTGTTTATGGGTGGATCTGAAATTTGATCAATATAGAAATCGTTGAATGATTGAGCTATTTCATTAGGGTCAGTTAATATTAAATCATGTTTCTTTATTCTTGTTATGGGTTCACTTATGGATTTTGTACTATTTATTATTTGCCAGGATGTTTTAGATTTATTTTTGGAATTTTTAATTAGAAAGTTGTTTTGTGCTTTTTGGGTCAGCTTGATAATTTTTTTAAATTTTTTTGAGTACGCTTTAAATGTCGTTTTATTTTCACTAGTAGGATTAAGTCTTTGTTTCCAAAGTAATTGGCGCTGTTTTTTACTGCAGATTCTAATACCTCTAGATACCCATTTGATCTTTTTTTCAGATCTTAATATGACTGTTTTGAAGGGGAAGCATAGATCATACAAGAGTTGAAATATTTCTAAAAAGTTGTCATAGGCTTCATTTGGATCCTCTGTGCTATATATATCTGTAAACGATAAGTTTTGGAGATGACTTCTAAAGATAATTAAATTTTCCTCAGATATGTCTCGTCTTGATGTTTTCCATGTTTTAATTTGACTAAACTTATTAACTTTCATTGTAAATATTTGAGCCGTATGATCGGATAATCCGAAGTCTATTATTTCGCTTTGGCAGCTTTGTTTTGAATTGTGTGCAAAATTATCTAAGCAAGTTCCACTACGAGGTCTGGTCGGTTTATTTATTTCTAGCTTCAAATTATAGTTCATCAGAAAACATTCAAAATCCATGCTAATTCTGTTCTTTTTCAGAATATCTATATTAAAATCTCCGCACATGATTATTTTTTTGTTTGGTTTGGAAATCTTTTTAAGTATAATATCTAGGCTTTCATAGAATTGGTGTAGATTAGTGATTTTTGGTGGTCTATACACACATAAGATTGTAAGTTTTTGTGAAGGTAATTCAATTGCGCAACATTCTATAATTCCTGTTACCGAATGTCTCACAATGTCAGGCAGGTCTTTAAATTCGATGCCTTTTTTAACCAAAATACAGGCTCCACCGCGCTTAATGTTTTGTCTAGCATAACACGCCGCTAGCTTATAATTTGGTATATGTAAAAGTTTCTCTTGGCCCGACATTATGAAATGCTCGGTTATACATATAACATCTAAATTAATTTGTTTACTTAACAGTTCCTGTATATAAATAACCAGTAAATCGGATTTGCTTATGAGACCGGCTATATTTTGATGCATTATATTTAAATGATTAAAGAAAAAAATCGCATCGTGGAGACGACATGCTTGTTTGATTGTCAGCCATGTTTTCTTGTTTAGAAAATGAATTATATTCAGCTATAGTTACCGACAGATTATGAAACATATTTCGCATACCACGATCGTTAATTTTTCTGCTTAACTTAGAGAACATTGTAAAATCGTAACACAAGTCTAAATTAGAATCAAACGCCGTTGCATAGTTGTACGTCTGCAAGTCTAAATGAAGTAGATTATTAAAGGTCTCTATGCGCCAGTTAAACAAAGTTGAATGATCACTTAATTTGAAAGTAGGAACACATATTACAATATTCGTGTGCTGTATTTTCTGCAATTTTTCTCTCAGTTTTATAATTATATCCACATAGTTTTCAGTTTTATGGAAGTCTTTTTCTCCAATTAAAATAATGCAAAAATCATTTAATGTATATTCTATTAATTTATTCTCCAAGTTGTTGATAAGCTGCTCCGTGCCACAATTCGGTGAAACATAATGACAGAATTCATATTTTTGATATATGTCCAGTTTATTTATGGGTAGTTTTTCATAAAGTTATTAGGATTACTTTAATAGCAGTGAAATATTGGTGACTTAGTATTCTCAACATAACTTTTTTTTACGTACATGAAAGGGTCCAGCGCTATGAGCCCCTTACAATTCAAATATCGCACCACAATCGTTCGTACATCCTACCGACGGGTGTTAGTTGCTCGGAGCCGGGTATTCCCTGAAGTTATTATGGCCCAGTGAACCGGGTAACGAACCCCTCACCCCTCTACTCTCCCCCTCCTCACACCCCGCTGTAAATAATACATTACACCCTTTATCATAAGTGCGCGCCGATGAGTAAATATGGTGGAGATTCATTGGGAAATCTGTTATCTTTCCGTGGCAAATGGTGGAAATGGTAGGCGTAAGTATCTAATTCTGTCTTCTGGAAGTAACAGTTTGGGACGAAAAGATGAAATAAAAGAAAAATAATAATTTGAAGACAGTACTCAGGTTGGTAGGTAGGTTCAGGTAGGTAGGTAGGTAGGGTCAGTTCGGCAATAATATCTGATTTCATGACTAATTCATAAATATCTGTTCTCAAGAAGAAAGTAAATATATGTGGTCATCTGTGGAATGCATATAAGTGCAAGTAGCGGCACAAATAAATGTATCATCGAATAAACACTAAAACTATCTGACGAGACAAGCGACGCCAAAACATAGCATACCACATCGGCATCAAAAAGGTGTGTCACCTCTCATAAATATCGGACATGTCTTGCGTTATAAATAGCTGCCTATTCAGTTTAGTTCAGAAGATCATAATACCTCGTTTTAATAAAAGATATCTGACTTAGCTTTGGCGGCATAAAAACCTGACAGAATAATGTTTGAAGTTTTTTTTTTCTTTCTCATATTGAAAAAATATGTGATATACCACTGGAAGCATAAATATCTGACAGAAAAAAATATTTGAGATATTTTGATGTCTGCTTTTAGACATCAAAATATCTCGAATCAAATAATTTGAAAGCTAATACTCGCTGTCAAAACATTTGACTACAATGCCTACCGTGGCAAGGTGTCGTCTGTCACCAACTCACCAGGGTAGCAGGGCAGCAAGGGTGGCTACCCTTAACTTAACTAGTTACGATCAACAAGCCTAGTTGGCCCAGAAGGCACTCCCAAGCGACGGTCACATTTCATTTCGGGACAGTTCATTTTATTCGGTAAATATTAAGTAGTTTGGGGTTTGTGTGCGTAGTCATTAATTGTGAACGCACAGATTTTTCAGAAGAAGAGTGTTTTATGAGAAGTAGGATTGTATTTTTTACTATGGTTGATGTTTTTGAATATAGGAATGAAAATGTTCAGTACGCATTTTAATCTGGTTCTGATGTAAGAATGTGGCCAATCAAGCTCTTGTTACTCTAACTTGCAACTTGTGGAAGGGGCTGAACATTTTTAAGTTCATGTTAAATAGGAAGCATTGACCAATATAAAGAATGAGTCAATTTCAGAAATCATTGCAAAATAAAATACAAACAGTAGTGACTTCTATTCGAGGTTACATCGACTGAACCTTAAAAAACAACGATAAAGAGATGGTTTGATTATTTAATATTTTCCAAGGTTTACAAATTATTTTAAATTCTATCACCAAATTTCATATGACATTACATTACAGATTGTCCCCAGATCGCGGCTGTTCTGTACATAATGAAATGAGTGCAATATGCGTCGTCTGTCCCACGAGACCACACATTCACCGTAGAATCTAAAGCGAGGGAATTGGAATGGATGTGGCATGTAAATTTGTGGAACAGTTCAGCTATAGGTACTTAGTTCCAGGAAGCAGAAGTGTGGCTACTTCATTGGGCTCCATGAAATCCATCATCCATTTTAAGATATTTCCTAAATCATTACTGTCTTTATGTTATGTTATCTATATTAAGTTTATTATGTTAAAAAAAGTAGGTATATAGTCCCTGGAATCGGGAGCAGGGTCCAAGCTTCCAGCGATCAGATTTTCATGAAGAGGAATCTCTTAAACATGTGTCACAATCCTTCAACTGTGGTATTTTTGGAACAGCCTTAACTCAGCAGCTGGACGACTCACTCCAGGGATCGGACAAAGAGTCCACAAGGCCAATTCCTGTTATTAAACAATGTACAAAATCATTATCTCACCTCGGGGCAAACAAAAATATGTAAAAAATATATTGAGGAAGAAATATAAGGAAGATAGAAGGAAAAGTAAATGGAAAAGAGGAGGGCTAAGAGAAATTAGGGTATTTCTGACATATTGAGACTGAGATTAGAATGCGAATGTTATTAAAATACGAGAATTGGCCCTCAGGCGTTTAGCAGTAAGACCATTGACCGTACCAACTGTCGATGCAACGACCACCGAATCGAAAGACTTTTATTACCATCTCCTCACGATCGTAACTCCAGCCACGGTTCAGGTCTCCCGGGACCCTGCCCCCGAGCGCGATCTATTCTGATTTATTTGTCCTCCCTCGTCCTGACATCAACGTGTTCCTATATCGATATACCGATATAGCAAGTGTTTGCTCACTGGTGTCGTCTTTGTTTACTCGTCGTTTGTTTTTAACTCTGTTTACCGACACTGTTTGATGATACTTTCAGTTGTCATTGTCTATTGAGTGGGTGGAATTTTAGAATTTGATTGCGTCGTGTTGTTACGCGTGTTCATGTTTATCGGCAGGATTTTACACATTCATTTGTTTCAATTTCAGTCGGGCAGTGTTATTGGGTTTTTCCATCTGAAATTTCTCAGTAGCACACCGGAGTCTGGATTTGTGCTCGGTTGGTGGCAATTGGCTCGCCCTCCTATTACATTGTACTTAAATGTAACTGGCGAAACGTGGGTTTACTATCGGTATACTTCTGTTGAACTCTTCGGGGAAACAAGGCGTGACGTTATGTTAATAATATTATAATCAATCATCTTAGCCTATCACAGTCCACTGCTGGACATATGCCTCTCCCAGGCTGCGCCACAACACCCAGCCCCGCCTTCCGCAGTCAGTATATCCCAGTCACCTAATGATGCTATATTATTTAATCGAGAAAGGTTAAATGCCAGGTCAGCTGTATCATTAGTTCAATATAAACTTGTTAGACAGATTCACATTTTACCCGATGAAGAAATAGATATTTATTAGTCATAGACAACAGGATCTACAAGTTGTTTTGCCAATCATTAATTAACTATCCAATAAACTACTTAATATTGACAGCTATATGATATCTATATTAATGGCAATTACGTACAGAATATTCTAGATTTACGACTTATAATTTGCTTAATTTGTTCAAAATCATTGATGTAACATAAAAAGGTGTCGTTTTAATCGTAAAAAAAACACGTCCTATACCCGTGGGATATGCAAATAGTGTAGAATTTCGCATTTATAATTCAAATCCGACCGAACTTTGGCGAATTTCCTCCCCCAATCCGCACACAATTGACGTCTCGCCCGCGACCCGCGCTTTTGTGCGCGCGACATGAATGCGCCGCCTAATCTCGATCACGTGACCGCCACGCGTGCCACTCCTGCATACGACATGCCTGTGAATAGACAACTTTAGAAATGGTTCCCTTGAATGCATCCCGAAAAACAAAACACTACTCTATTCCTGAAACGCAAATGTCAAAATGCAACTGTCAAATTTTGGCGGTTAATTCTAAACAAGATGTCTCCCAAGTAAAAAAGCGTGTCCTTTATCTTAACTGATTGGATAATCTGTGTTCAAACGCTATAGTATATCGTATCGGAAACAGAAATATAACTCCCTTCGTCCTGATTAAGCTTTCTGGTGTGGGGCGGTCCCAAGTGCGAAATTACAGTGATTTTTTGACGTCGGTATTGGGTTTCCTTTGTATCGAGTACAGTTTTACGTTAAATCCGCCAAAAACGGTCGGATCTAATTATTAGCTTTGTCCCCGATCCTTTTGGGGTCCGATTGTTGGTATAATGAAGTAGGATATTTTGGTTAACAGATTTATACGTGATTTTTGGATTAAATGTATTGTGTTACTAGTAAAATTCGTTTTATTTGGGGTTTTTATGTGATTAGTTACAACATCAGTGGGTTATGCGCTCCCGGTGTTTATATATTTTTTCTGAAACCCGAAGTACTAGTTGTATTTCATGCTAAAATCTTTGTTTTCGGTAAGATTTTTATAACTTTGGTCCCAGCACACTGCCTTGAGAAAGCCTATTTTATTGGATGCACGACTGCATCACTTACTATAGCCTGGTATTAAATAAAGATGAATTGATTGTACAACAGTTTACTTATCCAATTTGTGTACATGTAACTTTGAACTATCTTTAGTTATTTCAATTTGACTATTTACAACAATATCAAATGCTTTATTTATAAAGGTCAATATTTGAGACTCTCATTTCCGCATTGAATGTGTTTTATGAATTGATGGTACTGTCTGGTCTTTTCCTAAGAATTTTGTAATAGTCAGGAGGTAGACATATGCTGCTGACGACCTTTTAGTATAATTTGATTTTACGGTCTTCGTTCTTTCACAGGTTGCGACTTTGATGAAAAGCCTTCTTTAAAAACACTTGCACTCATGATACGGCTATTAGGCCTACACAGCCAACGAATTAAATTAAATTACTTTTAACATTAAAGATAAAAACCTTGCTCAGCGCAGCAAAAAAAAAAAAAACAATGCTGACAAGTCGTAGCTTCGAAGGGTCATAGGCGTATATTGTTGCAAATATTATAACTGTTTGACCCTTGCATATAGATGAGGTATTTCCCGCGCCACCGAGCCGGGACCACCTGATCATGTATTCATGGGGGTGATCTGATCGCTGACGCCATAAACCATGGAGTATGGAATAATCGCGATTAGATACGCTAGGCTGTGGGTTGCTTCTATGCGTAGTGAATCAAGGGGAAAAATATTTTATATTTAAAAAAAATATGATATTAATAAGAGACCTAGCATAATAATATTTTTTTGGGTTGAAATTATGGTTTCTTAATCTTGAATCAATGATCGTACCTACTCTTGACCACTGGTTTCTCACCAATGCAAATACTATCGTGATTCCTTTTGATTTTATATTTATTGCCAAACACTACACTCAAGACTTCACTTCACTCGTTCTTTTTCGTATTTGTGTGTTTTTCTTTGCGTCGTGTTTACCGCAAATAAACGTGATTTCTTTCTTTCTTAAAGCCTAGCCGGTCTTAACACAGAATTAATTATAATTCGTTAATAGATTTGATCACGTGTAGACTGTCGAATTAAAAAGAAATCAAATCAATTTTTGGGCTTCCTAACTTGGATAAAAATAAGTTAAACAATTTACTCTTAAATTAATTTCCCGAAATATTAATTAAGGTGAAAGACAACGAATGTTAAATTATACTATTCAATACATAGATTAATCAGCAGGCAATTTCACACATCATATTAAAACGGAAACGGTAAAGAAAAGCCACCATTAGGCCAATATATTTGTAGTTTAGGAGTAATTAAATTGATTAACAAAAATTAGAGATTCAATTAATTGAATTCTTGATTACAGTCGGCAACTGGTTTCATTTTATATTACTACTAATTGGATTGTTAAAATCAATTTTACGATAAGAATCGGCAATAAATATTAAAATATCGAGGTGCATCATCAAGTTTTTGATATCAATTGATTAATGTCTATTGCTTTTAATTTTTATCACATTAAATGAGGTAGTATAGAACTAAATTTCATGTACATGCAGCGTGTATTAAGAAAGGTGTGATTATATTGAAGGGGGTGGACTCCCTTCAATATAATCACACCTTTCTTGATACACGCTGTATATACAGACTATCAAACTGAGCTAGTTTCTCTACGGGACCAACATTGTAGTCGCAAAAAAATTATCAACTGTCCCATACAAAATTTCAATACTTACTCGACCTAAGGCGATTAACACACTGCCACACACCACGCAGCGTAGCGCGTGAATGCGTGTTTTAACGTTGCTTGTAAGCATCTACGTTTGTATAGAAAACATGCACATCACAACACACAGAAAATGCATCCACGCGCGTTCATCGTAGGTGCGTTGACACGCAACATGCAGCGTGATGCGTGGCAGTGTGATAATCGCCTTAATGTATGGAATGGCTGATTATTTTTTCTCGATGACGAAGTTGGTCGCATGGAGAAAGTGATTCAGTTTGATGGTCTGTACCACACCTTTCTGATACACGCTGTATAAGTTGAAAACCTCTTAGTATGATAATAAATGGAATAGGTTGTGAATGCAGTAACAAGAAGCAAATTGCTTCCATTGTTAAGCCTCAAGTCAATTCTGGTAGTCACAATAGAAACTAAAATATTCTTATTATAATATTATTTTCTACAATATGTGTTAAGTAGCTCATTTTCTACGGTGATTAGCTATGAGAAAAACGTCTAAGAGATATTGGTTCACAAAAAAAGCTTTTCAAACCTAAGAAAGACAGAAAAAGTAAGTTTTCTCTTGGAGAACTAATTTTTTTACCGAATCCAATGTTTAGTATTTTCGTAGTTCCTGGCCGGTACTTGCCGAAAACGATATTAGGATAATCTAAGTATGATTGTAGCGGGGAACAGTTCTTGTTTGCACGGGCTCTCCCTTCATTTGTGGAGATATTTCCATACGCTTCACTATACAATGGTGCCGATTCTCTTGTCACAAAATTCTCTAAACTAGACTAAGAATCACTAAAATTTAGTTTATTCCTATCAAACGACGATTTCTCATTCTGAAATTGACTAAAGTGACACAACTTAACTATATTTTAGTTTGAAAGCACTAAGATGGCACTGAATTATTAGTTTAGTGAAAATGGCAATTTTGCTATTCTGAATATGACGTTGTTCACCTAAAATTTTGCTTGTCTAACTAAATCTAGCTATTTTTAATGGCGATTAAAAAGGTGTGAAATAAAATTAGTTGTCATGAACTAAAATTCACCACAACACCTCGACTTAAGGTGCAAAAACAGTACTGTATCTTTTTTATTTTATTTTGCTTATATCTCTAAAATGGTGTGTCCTATCGCAAAAATTATGAAAATTTCGACCCCCTTTATAACACCCTTAAACAACAAAAACTCTACACGCAGGTATTTTTTTTCATATTTTCCATACAAAAAGTAAAAAATCCATATAAAACACGTCGAGGCTCACCCATGCGTGACTCCGACTCTAAAAAAAAAAATCACGGGCGAACAAGTACCTACCACGTGGAGTCGCGATTGTCAAATTAAATTTTAGTTACGTCAAAATTATTTTTAAATTTAGAGATATTTTTTTGCAGAATTGCTGTAATATTCTCATAGCCAAAAGTAAGGAATTTTAGTGATAGTTTAGTTAGTTTAGTTCGATGTACAAGAGAATCGGCACCATTGTGTGTGATCGCTTTTTAATTTTTATTATCAATGAATTAGCTATAGTAGCTCTATGTTTTGATAATATTAAAATGTGCATTGCTGACTAGGTCTTGCAATTCGTATATTGCCTAAATTCATAAAATGCAGATCCTACTGATTTGAAGAAGACACCGGCTCCTGTAACACAGGTGCCACCTAGCGGATGAGTCAAGGCTTCACTTTGTTTGTACCCATTTTTTATGCCAATAAAGGAAAAAAAATTAAGAGTTTTGTTTGGATAATATATAAGCTAACAGATTTAAAATAATATTAATTATACGTACGGTCACCAAATATGATAAGTAACCGGGTTGTCGGATATAGTTGAAATTAACTTAATTAATAGAGAGAGTCTGGATTTGTGCATTATTATGTAATTGTTGTATTGTATTATATAAAATGTATTATTATTAATTATTATTTTGCATTTTATTATTATAAAATTAATTAAAACTTGGTAACGATTTCGTATTTTTAACTGAATAAAAAAGAGGATAATTTGTTTTTTTTTAATACCTACAGCTGTGATGTGATAAGAGCTTATAACTGCTTGTAAGTAGGTAAGTATATCTACCTTGTATTATTCTGCTGTAGTACCAAAATATTCAATTACCGCCAACGTTATTGGCTAACTGGATTGGGCTGATGGGCTATCACTGGAATATTAATGAACCCTTATTAATTGGTTAAATCAGTGCGCTCTATTTCACCACTTTCCTTTGATGTAATTGGTCAATAGACAGACGTTTCTCTGAAATGTCTTACCTAAAATTGGCATTATAGGTTTCCATTTTCGTTGGATATTACCATGAGGAATTTCTCAGTAGCAGCCCGGAGCAGTAGGATCCCGGTTGATGGCAAGAGGCTCGCCCCTATTGCAAGGAACTTTAACTGGCGAAATGTGGGTGTACTGCGGGTACACCTCTGTGTATCCCTTTGCGGATTACAGGCGTGATGTTTTGTTGATGATACCTACCCCTTAAAATTAAAAGAAAACTGGCTCTTCTCCAGAGACTTCCTCCATCCTATATTATCCGTGGGAAGTTCGAAAAATCCGGTCTGATTCCTTGTCTACCTACATCCTAAAGGGAACTATTGTGTTCTGTGCAACAGCTTAATAGGTCCAAGGGTTTGGGCTGGGCGTTCATGAGTCTGTAGCGGCATCTACAACGCCACATGCGAGCTACGCGTTAAACTGACGTTATGCAAAATCCTGCATCGCGTAAGCAGAGTTTACCGTGCAACTAGCATATATACACAGTCCCGACATCAATCGTCGGACAGTCGCCCACCAAATACGACAGCCGTCTGGTCGGAGGATCCTCCCTTTTCTATGGAGGTATGAGTGAACTTTACATCCTGTTCTTCATACCTCTTTAAAGTCAATCAGTGAGCGAGTCAGGACTTTATGTATGTATTGATTGATATTATGCTCTCTGCAGAAGAAATAGATGCAAGGGGCTCGTGGCTAAATACTTATTCATAGCCGCACGACTGGAAGGTTAAGCTACGCATGCCGAGGTGGCTCCGTGGATGGGTCACCACGGGTGAGCATTTTAAGCCGTTGGTGCTGACTGTCATACATAAAAAGAAAGAAAGAAAATACGTTTATTCATAGACCTTTGATAGTCGTTACGGGTACTCAGAAGCCCAAGTCTGTCAACCGGCCTTACCCAGGGGTATCGTATTACCCAGTAACGGGGTTGTGAAGGTCAGATAGGCAGTCGCTTCTCGTAAAATACTGGAACTGCATCCGGTAAGACTGGAAGTCGATCTCAACGTAGTTAGGAAAAGACAACGCAGATTGATTTTAAGAAGAAAAAGATGCCTTCCTTGTCACTCAAAAATAAAAAATATATAAAATTGTAACGATTAAATAAAATACCAACATAAAATCCTTTCAAGTTACATAACACATTCCATTTTGTCCTAAAAACTTGAAACCTCTCAACAGAAGAGTATTAAAAAAATTATCGGGCTCAGTGCGAGCCTGTTGAAGTCCTCTCAACAATATTTTGGCCGGGAGCTACGGCACCCCACTGTGCAAAGTTTGCAGAGCATTTTGCGCGTTTGCCAAGTGTTCGTCCCACCAGGCGGCTTTTGTCTCTGCAATATTACAAAAATTGTAACAAGAAAAGCCTTTGAGTTTATATTTTTAGGGTTCCGTTGGCTGAAATGTCATGAACGTTTCGTTTTACGTGTACTATTTGAACGGCTTTTACAGCAATCGTTTATAGCACGTTCAGGGGTTTATAGGAAAATCGATAGTTTGCCATGTAACGTAAACGCGTTGAAAAATATTCTGGAAGCTACACAGGTTAACAAACCAATTAGATCGACGAACCAAGTAAACAACCTACCTACTTGCATACCTACTTACCCATTTACCAAAACTAAGTAAAAGAACAAAATATTTTATTATGTAGAGTAGGTTGCGTTACAGCGGATACCCTGGCCGGATACATTGTACCTAATAGGATTATTTTAATACAACCGGTATGATAAAACAAGGTTAGGTATTGGTAATCAAAAGGAACAATACCCTTTTAGTAAGATTATTCCAATTTGCCCGTTCGGGTAATTTTAGACTTCAGGTTCTTTTTTTAAAGCGGATTTTCTACGATATTTTGCTAATTTTTTGTCTTATTAATAGTTCAACCCTAAAATATCGCCTGTGGCTATACCACCCGGTGCTTCACCATATTGCCGGCGCACGCGCCTCTCACCATGCGTATGCGCCACACAGCTGTTACACTTTGCACATTTTTTTATTATTTTGCTAAAAAAATTATCAATTACACTTGTAACGCTTAAATTTATAGTTACATAGTTCTGAATTTACAAAATATTTCGTAAAGGGTCAGCCTAGATCACAAAGTAAATGATCATAGATTACAAAGTAGATGTACTAAGTACATGCGGTTTTGACCATTGAAACCTACAGTAAAAAAACACCTGAAGATCTATGCAGAATGCAAAAATAATAGAGCACTTGGTTGAATGTTTATAGGAAGTCTAAAGAATGTTGAGAGTATGTTTAAATTCAAGTTATAATTTTTCATATTTTTAATGAACTCATTAGATTGTACAATCAAATATTTGATATATAAAAAAAGTCATATTCGCTAAAATCATCTTAAATTAATCAACCCCATTGACACATTGTACAGCAGTTTGTACAGAATAGGTACAGTCCGTATGATTGACAACGGTCTACTTGAAACGGAGAGCGATTATCGAAGTAATTCTATTTGGTCAAGAGGTATCGAGTGCGTTTAAAGTTTAATACTCGACAAGTAACACTCATTGATCGAGTTAGGGGAGAATGTGAAGCAGAAGTTTGATGTGTCCCATGGAGATTATGATTATTAAATATCGGTATGGCATATTTGGAATATACTGCACAGTTCATAAATGTGTCAGTCCTTTCTTTTAAGTGTTTAGACATCACTAAAGGTACCACGATGTTGAAAAAGCGTGAGTGAAGCGTGAACATCATAAGGTTTTTTCGCCAATTGAATAAGTCATAGCTCTTGGCTTCCCCAGACGGAGGATATTCATGAAGATTTCTGTACTTTCCTTAAATAAGTTTAGATAGCCAAGGGCGGATCCAGGATTTATTTCTGCGAGGGGCACATGGGCCAGACAGTCAAGAAGTGTCTCCCACATCTATTATTGCACTATGTTGTTATTGGGATTCATTATTTTTAAATAACATATAAGACAAAAACAAAAATGCAATTTTTGCACCCTTTTGACCATAAATAAGATACAGAAACAAGAGTAACGTTGTCGACATAGGTAGTGAAGTTTAAGAATTAAGAGACCCTGGGCTGCAAGAGCGAGCGAAGCGAGCTCAATAATTTTAGCACTCCACCTCGAATTGGTTTGGTTAGTTTTTCTTTTGACCAATCACAGTATTAGCACAGTCTATACATCATACTGTGTTAGCTAGATATTTTACATGAGTCGAAGAAAGCTGTATAATCTTTTGACGCGCGAGGCCCCTCAGAGGTCAGACCGCGCTATCTTTTTAGCATTATCTGTTATCCTGAAACCCTCTCGCCGACTCTAGGCCGGTGCATTGTTGGCTTAGCAAACCTCAGTATCCGAGTAAGAACTGACTGCACCATTTTGAGCCTTAGTAGTTACGCCACTGCTGCTGAAGATATAGTAGGTACTTCTTCAGCGTTCATCATTGAAGCAATGTCATGATGGATATGCATTCAGGCCAGTCCATCCAAACGATTCGATTATATTTCACTTAAACCGTTTGGGGGGAGCACGTGCCTATGTGCCCCCCCCCCCTGAATCCGCCCTTGTACATATCTATCGGAAGGATAATTATATTCACATTATTCAAAGACGAAGTCAAAAGCTTGGCTTGCGAACAAGCGTACGCACAATCTGTCGTACCTACTTTTTGCGAAGACTTCCATAATGCAGCAAGTATGTCTCTATGACCCAAAATATGCTTTACACTATATTATTAGGTAGTAATTTTCATACATCGAAAGAGCCACAAACATTAAACCATTATTTAAAAAATCACAACTAATTAACCTTTTAGTGGCATACCTTGTACCTCTATCATTAAGTGCACTAAGTACCACAGATTACAGCTTGGCCCACTATTAGTAAAGGGGCTAATTATTGTGATGTGGCACACAAAATGCTACCCTTGTGTAACGACTGCGTGTAGCGAACACTACGCCTAGTTAGAAATATTGGACATAGAGTAGAAGAGCGTAATGCAGAGGGTTAAGTCCACTCGCCAAGTTGGTATCCAAATAATCTATGTATATGATGATTAAAGAATGTCCGCAGAAAAACCATTCAACTGCTTTGCTGTCGAATTCTTAATAACTATTTTTTTTTATGTTCTATGTTTAACGTGAAAAGATTTTTTTTTTTTTTACTCTGCTAATACTGCTTTAAAACACTGTCTTCACAACGTGGCATTGTGCTAAGCTATCACTGTAATCAGCAAGAGTTTCCATAAAATAGGTAGGTAAGTAGCTGGTTTTTCGTCTGCAAAGTTAATAAATTGAAGATGTCGCTATAACGCCGTTAAATGAGAGTAGGTAGTTTAGTTATTATCTCGTTTCCTCTTACCTCAGAGAGGCAACAGCAATCACTCTAAAACAACTACACCAGCACATTTGTCTACTCTCTTCATGAATCCACAAATAGTGTTCTAAACAAATCGGCAACAAGGTGGGGCGTGGCGGCATCCCGCGGCGCGCGTCTGTCGTCGTGTTGCCAACACAAAAAAATATAATTCTACCCATTGTGCTGGCAACCCCGATGACAGGTCGCCATAAGACACATGTTTGAGGCATTTTGGGGCAATTCCTTCGTGTAATGGGCGGTGTTTTAATGTTCTCTATGGATTTATGGCATGGGGTCGCGTCCCTCAGTTTGGTTTAACTCAGTTAGTGGTGAAATTACCTATGATATTGCGGATATGATGAGCTGTTTTATGGTTAATTACTGGGACTGTTCGTAACTGTTTTTTCAGTAGTGTAACTCCTAATAGACACGCAAGGTTTCGAAAATAGGTTCCTACCTAGTTCCACGGAATTTCTAGTTAGGTATTCAAACAGCTAGTATTAGTTTTTTAGGTTTTGGACAAAACAGCCGCATTTTTACTTGAGTTTGGAATCGAATTTATAATCTAATCAGAATCTTATTCGTCAGGCAAGATACTCAAGTATTTCATAAAGATAATACTTCCAGAATCTTGGCGTATCTTAGCGACTTTCATTGTATTGCACCAAACCTCAAAATTTTCATGTCATGTCCTGACTGTCCTCCTTGATTCCCATAAAGAGTCCCTTTGATGCAGAACACCTGTGAGTTTACCTGAATTTTATTATAATTAAACACATCTAACTAAAATATAGAGTAACAATAATGATCAACTATTCCATAATCCAAGCCTTTAAGAACCATTAATTCATTAGCATTACTTACAACGCAAGCTATCAAATCAAATGCACCTTTATAATTGCGGCGCCACAGAACACTGGAAATATTTTCTAAACTTCATCATATCATCAGCTATGGTCAATAGTAAAAAAGTTGTGAGTAAACCAGTTGAACAAGTGAATGAACGCTCATCGGCGATCATCAATCAATCAATCGACGATTCATTTGTGTGATTGACGCATGGACAGTGGTATGCAAATGAGCTAGAAGCGATAGCGAGCTCGTTAGAACGTGAACTAAAAAAACTTAACAGACTTAGATTAAGTGACGGAGCTATTATTCAAATTTAAATGCCTCTTTCCTAAATTTAGTATGCCGTAAAGTCAACAAGCACCCTTGCTGTGATACGAGCAGCATTACAGCTTATCTATGCACGTCAGTGACGCCTGCACCCTTCGAGCGTTATCGTGATACTCGCAGATTTTGTAACGCAGTAACAATGCCACCCCCATTCCATTGGTTTATCTTTTCGCCAATCGCGAGGGGTTCGCGCGGATTCGAAATTTTAAATTTGATAATTCTTTTTCTTTCTTTAATTTGCTTTAGTTTTTGTTTATCAGAATTTTGTTTATGTCTATAGTGAGGAAGTATGGTGCATGGAGAATATGGGTCATAATAAGCATTAAGCAGAATTAGATTAGAAATTAAGCTGCATTAAGAGAATTGAAAGTGTACGTTGCAGAGAGTTCAGTTTTACCTGCAACTAAAGATAATGGATCAGCTTTTTAAATTATCAAAAAATAATAATTAAGGAAACTAGTTCCATAACTTTTTCTCGCATAAGCATTATAAGCTTTTTACCTCTCTCAATTCCTATTCGCCGATCAGAGTACAGGTGGGTATAATAAGACCTTTAAAAAAAACTCCAAAAATCGATTTTAGGATGAGTCGTCAGTGGTCAATTAACTAAATTAATTAGCCTGTAACATGAAATACTTTAAATTATTGTAGAATCGTGATGATGTTTATACTGAAATGCAGTTTATTTATTAATTAAGTAAATTATGGCTCCCCAACGACTTATCCACTAAACACGTACAGCAACAAATTTTGGAGTTTTTGCATTAAGTAGAACATTCAATGACAAAAAGCAGAAATAAATATTTTTGAAGTAATTGTCAATTAAAATACGCACTTACATCCAATACATCACATATGGACAACTAAACGATAAATTAAGAGTGCTTCCACAACAAAAACCCTCAACAGACCAAAATTAATCGCCAGAGATAACCATAATGAAATCGGTTTCATCCCTCGCCATACGGACTCATCTCTTGAACTACCCCACGGCGACCATAGACAACTGTTGCGATGATACCGATATGTTGTACTGTTTTGTTGTTGGATTACATCCTTGTACAACTGGTGGTGTTTGCGAGAGTCCTACAAGTTTAGTGGGTTGTTGATCGGTTCTGATTTTGTGTGATTACGGAGGTAGCAGTAAAATCATAGGCGGATCGAAGAGCCAATATATTGTCTAACAGATAGTAAATTTTGCGAGCATTCAGTTCTTCTTAGCTCTATATAACATTTAGCAGTTTCATTGTTTACGAAGCAAGCACAATATATATTCTAGGACAGGTATGTGATCATGGGACAGGAAAATAAAAAGGGTTAAAACACTAACTCATACCTTAGTTGCAAATTAATTATTTATGCGCTCACCTAAGTGCTCATTGTTCTCGTCATGAATTTAAGTTTTCAATATTCCTTGGCTAACGTTTTGAGGCCTCTTGATACCTACTTAATCCCAGAATATCTTGGCTTTGGAGCGGTCAGTTTGAAATCCAGTCTAAGATATTAATTTCTGTAGAGAAACAATGGGTTTTTTTTTAAATAAAATTTGAAGCTTTGGGTATTAATCACACGAAATAAATCATACGACTCCGTTAATTATGTTCAAAACAGTGATTAACTAAAAAGCTAAACTCAGGTTGTCGTCATTTAGAGACACAACATTGTCAGGCCACGTATGACGTAATTTTTACCACATTTTTCGCTGTTACATTACAAACTATCCATTGTAAGGCATTCAGGTCTTCCATCCAATTGTAAGGAGTCTGTCAACATTATTTCGTCCGTACACAAATTGGTTTCCATTTTACAAAGGCAGAATTGATCAAACCTCTTTTTTTAAATTGTGTTAAAAGGAATACAAAAACTCGATTGACAACAAAAAAGACTATTATAAATACAATTTTGGCTTCCAAATTGTCTATTTAGTTTGGGGTTAAGAAGCCGTAGTGTTCCACAATGGGGTGTATTTTAACACTGAGAATTTTGATGGGACCGGTCTTTTTAGCCATTATAAGCGAAGGGTTAGCGCCCCCGTATTAAAGGACCATTTTTTCCTGTCAGTTTTGATATATTTTTTTAACGTGCCGATTGAGGTTGTTACGAAAAAATTGGTCGACAATTTTTTTTGACACATTTATGTTTCTCAAAGTTTACACTTTAATCTTGTGTTTTTTCATAGCTTTTGCTTTAAATAACAAAACATAACATCACGCCTGCTTTCGCCGAAGCGTTACGCAGAGGTGTAGATACCTCTACCACCATATTTCGCCAGTTATGTTTAAGTCCCATATAATAGGGGGTATAGTAGGTACACACGGCTATATATCAAGCTATACATTTCCAGTATAAGCTGACTTAGCTTATACTGGAAATGTATAGTTTGATATAGCGTCGTGCGTACCTCCTAAAAAATATGGTTGTTTTCTTCTACAGTAGAAATTATCTTGATCGTAGCTGTTCGTACCACGTACATTCATTTATATAACACATCAGCTAATACTACAAATTTAGACATCTGCAAGTCTTTGTCTAAATATAAGAACTGTTTAATACACTCAAAAATACTGTTTAATCTTATATTTCTTTTGTTTAATGTATTTAAAAAAATTATTAACTTTTTTCAAATTTGATTATTATTAATATTTTAGCTTTGTTAGCTTATACCGATTTCTATAATTTACGGACTGTTATTGGTTAAAATTAAGGCTCTTGTATCTTTAGCAATAATGAAGCAATGTCCTCATAGCTTTGCATAGTAGATTCTCCCATATGCTATAGCTATCACAGATAAAATTTGCTTACGAATCTATTTATATCTGTACTTGCGGGCTTAGCATGACGCTATCTATCTCTTCAAAGAATAGAGACGGCTATTCCCATACAAAGTGACATTTCGTTTCTCTGTTTTTGACATCGCACCGTAAAAAGCCTTCTAAAATCTGTCATTTTGTCTTTCGTTTCTGCCGATCGTAGTCTAGGTCCTTTGTAATGTAGACTATTTCAGAAGACAGTTGTCTAAGGTAGTGAAGAAAATTTGATTTTGTAATCGCCATGCTAAGACAGTAGAAAACTTTTTACTCGACGGCCACCAAGTATAAAAATGGAAAGGAAAAAAGGATTTTTTCACTTTTAGTATGGAAGATGTGAAAAATGATTACATACATGTTGAGTATTAGGGGTTTAAGGGTTTAATAAAAGGGGTCGAAATTTTCATTATTTTTGCGATAGGACTCACCATTTTCGAGATATAAGCAAAATAAAAGATAAACGTGAATAAATGACTGAATTTCGTAAAAAGTGCAGTTGAATTTTTCTACTTTACTGCCGTCGCACTGTCTTCACGAAACGTCATTTTTGTCTATTCTTCCGTCGACAAGACGGTGCTTGTGCTAAGCCTGCTGATGTGGCCTTTAATTTATGTGTAATGTATTGTGTATATCTTTTGTTGGAGATCCTAAATAAATAAATATGACCGGTTTCCATAAATAAATCGTCTCTGAATAATATGTCTCGTTCTAAGGATTATCCAGATACTAACAATATAAAATATAAACTAAAATAAAACAAACCAGCCACATATGTATTTAAACACCATTTGCGAAATTGATGAATGTTTTACGAGTTCAGGGCTGTGTTAAAATTGTCATTTAATTCTCCCATCTCTCTTGAGACCCGCTGTGTTGGAAATATACGGAGAAGTATTGTTTAAGTGCACGCTGGAGGAAATTTGTATTTTTTTTCTGCATCTTATTGGAAATTTATGAGGATAAACTTATTACAATATCAGCAAAAGCCATTTTAAGTCGTACAAGTGTCATTTTCCTTACAAGTAGTTTTTATACGCCCAAGAGAAGTTACTAGCTTGAGCGTAAGACTCAAATTTAGTGTGAGCAATATGGAACATTTTACTGATATGCATTAGTAATAATAAAACAACCGACTTCTAAAAAAAAAAGAGTCATCTCAATTACCTCCTTCCCTTTTTGTGTATATATATAGTATATGTATAATGTAGATATATATTATAGTAAATATGTATGTATGTGTATTATACGTTTATATTCTGATTAGGTACATGTATACCTATTTTATTTATAAATACTTATGTTATCTTTTAAATATTTTATTATTATTATTAGTAACGTCTGTTATACAGAGCACCTGCCATCTTATCTCTTCACCACCCTTGGTTGACTGGTAGAGAATGCCTAAGGCATTAAGTCCGCCTTTATATACTGTTGTGTGCGAGAAGTTTTAATAAATAAATAAATAAGTGAAAAATAACTTCAAATAATTTCGGAAGTCCTTCGGTTTTGTATTTTCGTTTCTAGCTACCGAAATTAAAGTTATTTTCATTTTGTAGTGTTTTTTTTGGAAGTCGGTTGTTTTTTTTTTTGGAAAAAAGTTTTTATTTTTCTCTTTTTAGCTGTGGTACCTACCTCACGCAAATTCGTGTACCTACATGCTATGTGACAGGACGTGTGACAGGAAGTTATTATGACACCATCAATATAAGTACATTAAGTGGAAAAAATACGTATTATTGAAGTTAACTGAGAAACTACCAAAGTAAAGTTAATAAAATTTAAATGGGACCACTCCTGAAGCATACCCAATCCATTAAAAAAATAATTTTGGAAAGCGATTCACAATTGCCGGAGATATCACGTAATGAAACACACAAAAAACATACAGATGAATTGCGAATCTCCTCCTTTTTGAAGACGTTTAAAAATGCTACTACACTGCAACAACTATTACCGATACAAACTACCAGAGGCCGTACTATGACGTGTTAAAGCCATCATTGTTCCAGCGTGAAAGAGAGACGGAGCTATATATGACCGATAGCACTATCCCTTTTTCTCAATGGAACCATGATGGTATTAGCACGTCATAGTAAGGCAGCAGATCACCATATACGCTCCCCTATATTTCCACAAAGCAGAGGGGGTAGCAACTGCCTTGTTGGAACACACTGGCGACTTTATAAGCGTCGGTCTAAACACGCAGATGCGACGCGGATGATGTATGATTAGATTCAGCAAGATTAGGGGAACATCCAGAATTATTGATGATGGCTCACAATGAATTGAACATTTGTTTTTACTGGTCTCAGGAGGAACAGATTTAGATGTATTGTTAAGGGTCAACTGGGTTTGAAATAGTGATGTTGTATTGATTAAACATACAATAGCAATAAGATTTTCATTGCAAAGAGAAGAGAGAATTTGGGACTTTAATCATGGAGAAAACGCTATCTCTCGTTGTTAAAATCGAAATTGTAATGGTAAGATAGCTCGGTAGTGTGGAAACACAGTCAAGCAAAATTTAAAATGTAAGAATATTAAAAATTTTGATAATGTTAATACAGTACAACTATTTTCTTAATGTGCCTCGGGAAACATCGGATTTCCGAATACAAACGAATGCTAATTTCCATGTCCATCAATTACATCAATTACTATTCGATTTATCGTATAGGTATAATAATTTGAATTCCGAACTAAGTACTTTAGTGTTGTTTTGTTTTGATTTCCGTGGAAACAAAACAACAATAAAGTACTTAATTCTGAAGTCAAATTATTATACACGATAAATCTAATAATCGATGTAATTGATGGACATGGAAATTAGCATTCGTTTGTATTCGGAAATCCGATGCTTCCCGAGGCACATTAAGAAAATAGTTGTACCTACTGTACAGTACAGTACATACTTGTACGAAATAAAATTGTTTCTGGAGTTCCAAGTCCGGTATACTTTTCAATCAATCAATCAATGAAAATTATCTGTAGCAGTATCCGGCCGTTCCTTGAATTTATTCAGTTCCTTTTCTTTCATGATTTATCAGCTTTATTTTTTAGGTCCATCCTAGCAATCCACGATCCTCGCATCCGCGACCTAAGCAAAAAATATAATGACTCACTCATCAATGGTTGCGGCTTCATCTCAAATACGTCTCTTTGCTTCATTTGTTTTTTATCCCTTCCGCATCATGCATACACTGAAACCATAAATTATAAATCTAAAACCGTCTAATTGAATTCAACAGTTGATACAATTTGTCAGTAGTGGGGCTTTGAATTAAAACGATTCTTTTGTGTCACTTGCTGGGGTTCATCCTCAAATAATCGCTTGTTTACATTGACAAATGTGCTCGAATGTCGAGCACTGACAGAATGGGATGCTTTAGTTGTTTCGAGCACTTGATTGATGGGGTTTAAGTTTTTATGCTTATAATTTTGGGTGGTAACTGTCTGTGCAAGTGTTTGGCAGGTTTTCTAGTGTCCGAAGGCACTTGTAAGTTTAGAGTTTTCTGAAATGTATGGTGACTTTATATTGTTTAAAATAAAATAAAAGAAAGAAAGAAAATACGTTTATTTGCGGTAAACATGACGCAGAGTAAAACACACAAATACAAAAAAAACAACGAGTTGGGGGAAAATATGCGTCACATCCACGCAAAACGGCAATCGCTCAGCATAATGCTACGACCCTATGCGAGACAGAGCCCCAGCGCTGTTTTTTTTATTTTTATTTATAATCTGTCAACGTGGCGGTCTGTCACAGCGATGGTCTGTCATGGCCGTTCTGAATAAACCGCATTATTAGCTACACATCGTTTTACTCATACATTTCATTTTTAAACATACGATTTATCATAATAAAGGTATATATAGTTTCAATTATGTTGACTACATCTCAAATAATCGTCTCTCGCAGACATTTCAAGAGTTTGACTGCCTTTATGGTCTAGTGGTCGCAAACGCTACGTCTGAGCATTAGGTCCAGCATTCTAATTGCGTAACACATGATCAATCATAATCTGATTCATTTTGAAGCCTATTGTTAATCCATTGCTTCATATGTTGGAAAAAATTGTCTGCTCAACAGCGTAAATAACGTAATGAATGTTGTTGAACTGTTCACAGTTCAACAGTAGGAATGGCTTCCATTTTGAAATGGGAGACATTCCTACTGTTAGTGTGTTACACAATTACTCCACTGCCGCTGGGTTCAAAGGTTCACCCCCTATTATAATAACTGGCGAAATGTGGGTGTACTATAGGTACACGTCTGCCTTTCCTTCGGGGATTACAGGCGTGATGTTATGAAGATGATTCAAGACTTCACTTTCACAATAGGTAATTCTCATTAGAAAGCAGTTGAATTTGAACACCCTCGTATTCGAAAAAAGAACCCAACACGACAAAATTTAAAATACCCAACATGAATGCTAAAAGAAAAAAGTTCTCACCCACAGGAATCAATGTTCAACTAAAAGGATTTGTCTAATTCGACGTGACTGGCTTGACGCGCTAAGACAAAAAAAAAGAAAAAAAAAGCTGACGCGACCGCGCTTACGAGGTTGTTAAATCCGTCCTTCTGATAAAGATCTGTGACACATTGAAAAAAAAATGTCCAACAACACCTGGCCAGAGACTACTGTATTCAAATGATTTTTTTAAGAATCCCCGTGGATTTTTGGGAAACAACCCCTAAATGTGTGAGGTCGATCCTAAAACGTATTTTGATAGTTTGTTTCTGAGTTTTTTTTCCAATGACATAATTTTTGTGGTCGAAATTGAGTTTATATCGATAATACTCGTATCAGGGTTCAAGTATTTTTTGTAAATTGTGGCTCGTGTCCTTTCCTTCCAAAGGTTTACGTCAGAATCAATTTCTGGAATTACGGCGTGGCGTGGGCGTCGGAATGCAAAATGAAGTACCTATACTTAATTATTTTAGGTAGACGTTTTCGTTTTGTTGTTCTTAACAATATCATAAGGTAGTGGAGTTAATTCTCGTAAAGCTGTATCGTTTTTACGTTCACTTAAAGTTGTATCATCGTTAAAATGTTTTTTTGACATATTTTCCGATCCTTACAAGTGGCCACAGTTTTTTTTCTTTTAAATAGGTGCAGTAAGTCCATGAAATCCTTTCACAATTCTACGAAAGGGACTCCTTTATCGTTTCACTGACTTATTGACTTTAAGAGAACAATCAACGTCTTCAATGGTGTGAAAAATTTTGTCCACCCCAAACCTCAAGCTCTCGAACAAAAAAGGCCCCAACCACCCAAATTTTGCCAAAGAAAATTGAATTTTACGTAGAGATTATGGAGTCTCTTTTTGTTTTTTAACATTTTAAGTGGTTTGTCTCGCCCAGCCCATTACAGTGCGATTGTGGGACCGATCTCGGTAGCTGCATGGACATTGTATTCAAATCGCGGACATTTAAATACAAAAACGCGATTATGTGACGATGGACCATATAAGTCGATGCATCCGCTGAGATTGGCATCTTTTCTGTGCACACTAGGTGGTTTTGACGCCGCGTGTTCGAATTTTATTCTCCTACCCATCTTTGCTAGACGGTCTGTGTGGTGAATTGCTGACTCAGAGACTAGAAAAATACTGTTTTTGGCGATATTGAATTTCAAACAACGATGAAAACACGAGCGCCCTTATAATTTACTTTACTAAATTAATGTTAGCGAAATTTATTTAGATTCAAGTTGTCGTAATTTTTTTTGTAGACCTGCGTCGACCTGATGTGGTCTTCTGCTTGAATCGTTAGCAATAGAGCGGTTGCTTGTCGCGTTTTTCAAGTCAAGTGCGTACACAAAAATTTCTTGTCATTTGAGTTTGGGAAGCTCAGTAATATGTCGGTTGTATGTTGATGTGCATTAATTTCGAGTGATGCACTCATTGTGGTAGCTTCCGGTTTATGACAAACATTGCTTCATTCATGCTTGAGTTTGTTTACTTGAACTTTACCTACTTTATATGAGAAACAATGTTGGGGTATAATAAGTAGATTCAGAAACAATACTCTGAATATTGGAATGCTACCAATCTGATTTAGTAGAAACTTTTCTGTTAATTCCAATTGCTTATTCGAATTTCGAGGTTTGGTATTAGGAAATCACGACAAAAAAGGAACACCGGTAATGACCTATGATATCCTTAACTGCAGCAACAGTCACACTTTGGAATGCAACTTAAAGCTTCATAAAAGTGTGAACTGCAGTGTTTAAAGCACAACTGAAGACTGTTCTGCAATCTACAATGCCGTTAACAATAAAAACGACAATTCTCCACCCGACAGTCCACATTTCTACAATCCCAATGAGAACGAGAACTGTAAAGGAATTTACAGCAGCAACAATAAACCGGCACTGAAGTAGTCAAATGTCAATAACAATAAAATAATAAATGTTATCATCGTGGGAGCCAGAGACAATCCGTCTCGATCCGAGCCTGTAATAAATCCACTCACTGATCAATACGGACCTATAAATGCTTCAAATCGTCAGCCCGACTCTAATCACATAGATTAACTAGAAATCAGAGGTGGCGGGACACTTTTGGGCTGGTGTTTCAGACTCTTTTAAAAGCATAAATTAAGTTGATTCACGATATAGCTTCCCAGATAAGTCAAAACATTTCGAAATTCACGGGCTTACTGTATGTTTCTACGTTTTTCAAAATGACTACTTAGAAATACAGATGGAACGAACAGATGGCCGATGGGGTCAAACATTTTTTGAGTATTAAGTAGGCTTCTTACAAGGTGGACCAACCTGTTAGAAATCGCGGGAATCCAACCTATAAGAGAAACGCAGGACCAACCGTTGTTGAGGTTGAGGGAATTAGGGTTCAAAATGAAATACAGTGTCTTGAAATACTTAGTTTTTAAAATACTGCTTCTTTTTGTTATATCTTTCTTCATCTCCGTAAAAATAAGTGTCCACCTTAGTTTTACATATCCTTCCTCGTAATCCTTTCACCCTTCACTCTATCACTCTCTACTTCCCCTTTCACCCCTCACTCTATCACTCTCTACTTCCCCTTTCACCCTTCACTCTATCACTCTCTACTTCCCCCTTTCACGCAATGCTTCTTTCATAAACTCATCACAATCATTCCGTTCAGCGAAGCTTTCGGCAGAAATGGCAATGATGAAGACTTAGAAATACTTCATTTTAAAAATTCCTAATGATCTGTAGTTTATTCTGGTTTGTTAATTTTATTTATAAAATATTGTTATGTTTACCGAGGTAACTTCTTTAACCCATAGAGGCTTCACAATAGTAGGCATACTTTGCGGAGGCATCATCCTATCTCCTACTCTTTGGTATACGTCTCGTATGTCCCTTGGATTAGGCGCGCGCGCAGGTAGGCTGGTCTGAATGAATTGTCACTGTCGACCAACTCTTGACACGTTACGTAGGGCTGACACGGACACCATGCTTTGTATGATTATTATAAGTAGTGGCTGCTTTAAATATAGGGACCCAACGAACGGTTCTTTTGCAGAAATTAATATCCATTTCTATTGTCGATTGTAACCTAGTAGATAATCGTTTTCATAACATCTTCTGTCTCTTTAGTAAGAATATTTTTTTTGTATTTATGAATGACATAAAATACTTACTTGGTTCTAAAGCTATTAACTTTGAATGTGGAATGTTTAAGTTTTAAAGACGTGTATCAAATTATCTTTCTAAAGACTTTTGATTTCCATCTACGTATTCCGGTTCAAATGGTGCCGGCTGTTAAAAGTGTTGAAATTTTTCCAGTTTCTCAGATTACAGCAAGGGACGTTACAGTTTTCACACTGACGTTATCCGTATGTTTCATGATGCCTTAAAATACTAGAAAATCACTGTTACTCGTACTTTCAAAACGGCTCATAAAAAGATGAGTCTCATAATAATGATAATTTGAAAATAAATCAATTAGCACCTAAGTAGCAGCCCTGTAACACGCACGCTAATCCCTATGAGCAACACGAGTAGCCGGGTAACTCGTGAGAACTGCGCCCGCGCCGTGACGAATGTCACTCAGCCGCCTGCGCAGCTCGCTCGTCAACTAAGTGGTGTTCAAGGTTGTATGGTAAGTAGTCAGTGGTAAGTTATATGATGCGATTAGTGTGAGTGGCGGCAGTATGCGAAATGTGATAGGTAGGTACTTAAGTATGGAATAAAGATGATGGTAATAATGGCTACAACTGATGATACTTGACTGATTACATTATGCTGTACTGTGAGTGATCAGAAAATAAAGTTGCTTAAGTAGGTAATGTGGACCATCTCCCTAATTGGGTAACACACTATCAATCACAATCTGAATCATTTTGAAGGATATTGCTAATCCATTGCTTCATATGTTCGAAAAATTTGTCTGCTCAACAACGTAAATAACGCAATGTATATTGTTGAACTGTCAAAATGATAGCCGTTCCTACTGTTAGCGTGTTAAGACGCTTCCCCGACCGAACGACTTTGAGCGGTCGGTCCTTCTCTGTCCCGTCGCTGAGCCTCGCTCTGTCTCGCTCCCTGCGCACGCTCATTTATCATAAAATTCAAAAAAAAAATTGAAATTATTTTAATAAAAAAAGACAAGCGATGTTTATAAATAAAATAAAACGTGGATTATTTAGATTTTTAAATTATCTATCCATTAGTGTAATCCTCAAATTAATAGAACGTCATCTTTAGCAAAAGATGCATGCAATCAATAATTTTAGTCACTTTTTTACAAGGAGATTTTAAATGTATTTATAACACATAAAAACAAATAAGAACGTGCAATATGATGATAGGATATCGAACATTAATAATGTACTTTTAGATGTAGTTTATTACCCATAGTGAATGAGTTAATAGCCTCTGAATAACCCACTATGGCAAGGTTTTGGTCGGGGTACCGCCTTAATCAATTACCCCGCAGTTCTGGTTTTCCAAAAGCTTGTAAAATGATTGCTACAGATCATGACAAGTTCAAAACCATTATCAGACATTACAAAGTCCACTGGTGAAGGCATAATGAGATTCCGTAGTGTCATAAAAACAACCCTCTGAAATATGAAAACATTTTTTTCAACACCAAATAAAACCCACTGGTGGTTCGGAATTTCGGAAACCAATTTATAACAGTCTCCTTACTCTACCGAAGTTTCAGGTCCTAGAAATGCAAGTAGAGTTAAAAATGTAAGCCTTCGTAGTCTCTACGTTTTAACTCTTAGGGAGAAGGTTCCCTTAATTTCACCATAATCGTTAAAGCATCCTACCAATCCCACAGATAAGATGCCATATATGTCAACTAGGAGATCTATGAAAAAACCCATGTTTTCGCCCTCAGATAAAAAATATGTCACAACCAAAATGTTTCTTCGTCTTAAAAGTACATACCTACTGTCGCAGCCTCCGCTAAACTCCAGGCTCACGATGCACCTCAGCCGTCTCCTGCATCTGACGGCGGCTGCCAATCAAAAGGGCTTTAACCTAATCCCGGTTAGGATTAAGGAAAAAATAAACCGACAGACCCCTCTGTCCTGCACAAGCGTTCACGCTTCGCCGCTTTCGTGTTTTTTGCAAAGTTAATCATGGAGCTGGTGAAATAAAAGTCCCACGATTTTGAACTCTATTTTGAGGGTTATAAATTGTGGTGGGTTGTTAGAAGCTGATGATGGATATTTGTAATCCAAAGTTCGGCATTTGACGCTTGAGGTTTCGCGTTTGTAATGTAATTGTTGTATAAATGTATTGTTTGTTTTGTAAAGTTTTTGCCCGACTGACCGGGGAGGTGTAAAATTCGAGATTACTTTTTTTTTGTTGAGGAAGCTGACGACGAATCTGCGTTGTAAGACATTTGATAGTAGGTACTTACTTATATTATATTCGAATAAATCACTGTGAAATTATACTCGATGTGGAACTAAACGGTGCTATTGGAAAAAAACATTACACAAATGTACCGTCCATAACGATTATAAGTGCAATGTCTAGTCATTCGAAACAATTTAAAACAAAACATTGCCCGTTCAAAACACAGTAAACAAATCAATAGTACTTGTTTTTCTGACTTACCTTCTACTCAAATCATTCGCGGTCCGTTTCATCCAGCTAAAGTTAACAGAAAGGCTTGGGAAGTACAAAAACTATTCGAATTTCTGTTTCATTGAAAGCCAACATTTTTAGAACCCCTAGCCCCCTTAACTGTCAACTGTCAGTCACAAGACCACCACTAACGAATTATCAGCCGATCAACATAAGTACAACTTACCTTCGCTTTCCGTGAAACCTATTCAATACCCGGATAAACCAACAATAAGGCGTCGAAATCCATACCTCCACCATTCTTTGTTCCACCCAAAAAAAAACATTCACGCTAAAAGTTACCAGACCGAAAAATAGAAAAGGACACATCTAAAAACAGACGATGACAAGCCCTTGTTGTGTTTGTAAACACAGATACGTGCGATACAATAGAGTGTCGTAATGTGACACCTTTCTTGATTGGATGGCCTATAAGTACCGGTATTGATACCTGAATTTTGCATTGTGGCAATACTTTGCGTTGATTGGCGGCAAAAGGTAAAATAGGCAAATTGTTGACGTTTGGCGGCGTAAATGGATACAGCTGCGTTCGTAAAAAATGTTGTTGTTAAATATTATATTTTGATTATTGTAAAGATAGGCGGGATCCGTGCGGATGTATGGTTGGACTGACAGGATCATGGGATCTAATAACTCCTGCGTCGGAAATGAAATACGATTGTCATTTGTATAATGTCAAATGTGATTTAATATGGTAAAGAGATTTGCTTTAATCCAATATTTTTGGCGTTGGTTTTCTGGATTTTCATGAGTTTAAGATTTGGAGGTTTGTTTTAGAGTTCAAAACTTTAATTCTTCGATATTAACGACTTCATTGCTGCAAAGGTTTAACACCAGTCAGTATCACGATCATCTTATTGTCTGTTTAGTGTTAAGGAAGTCTGCTTTCTTAATAAACTAGATACTTTAGTTATTTGACTAGGAAGCAGACGCTCTCCTTAAGAAGGACGTGACAGAATAGCTCGCGACATTCAAATTTTCTTACGTTTTTTGCAATTTGCAAGTCAGTATCAGGTTGTAGGTTGATCAAAATATTATTTGCGACCGTATCGACCGGTCGCGAATGATATTTTGTTCAACATACAACACCATACATCACCTGACACTGACCTGCAAATTGCAAAAAACCTTAGAAAATATGAACTTTGCGGGCTACGTTGGCGCTTCCCCCTTAAAATAGTTGATTCTAGCCATTCTAGCTAAGTTGCCAGGAACAACTTTTTTACCTTTACTTCAAGCTAGATGGTCCAACAGACTATAGACAGCTGCCAAATTGACCACACACGTCGGTTACTCTATTCCATTGAGATGCAGTTAGCGGAGAGTATTGTTATTGTTGCTCATTGAAGCGTGGGTATCTATACCATAATATATTACGCTTTACTAAACAAATATTATGATAAAGACAAACGATTTGATTTTGAGGGTACCGTAGTCAAAAGCGAACCCTTGTAGTTTCGCCATGACCGTCCGACCGTCTGTCCGCAGCTTAGCTCCGAGACTCTTAGTACTAGAAAGCTGTAATTTGTCATGGATAAACATATTAGTGACGCCGACAAAGTGGTAAAATACATTTTTGTTTAGGGAATCCTCCTACACGTAAAGTGGGGATGTTTTTTTTTTCTCGTCTACCCTATGGTGTGGGCTGTTGTTTGATAGGTCTTTCAAAAACATTGCGGATTTGTAAAACAAATTTTCGAATCCTTAATCGAAAAATTGTTTTTGTAAAAACAAATTTTCGATTCCTTAATCGAAAAATTGTTTTTACAAATCCGCAATGACGAATGAATGATGATGAATTATTTTTACGGATCCCTTGATCCGTTTTTGAATATGTATTAAGCTTTTATAGTGCTAGTTTTTTTAGAATCAAGTGTCCTCCTGCCCCCTGCCAGCTACATTGTTGTTTTCGGATATGTACAAATATTCACGGTAGTTGTATATAAATATAACAAATTTAAAAGGAAAACTATCAAAGCTAAGTAGGCTTTACAATTTAACGAGTAATAGTCGACCAAGTTACATTTACAGTTAGAACGTATGGGAGAACATGTTTTACCACTACACTTTTAAGTTTGTTCTTAGGATAAACTCATGCCAACTACGGAAACCTTCATTGTGCGTGGTCCGACACACACTTGGGCGGTTTTTTTGTATGTTTGTTTGTTGCGCTTTCACGCTAAAACGGCAGAACGGATACATACATACATAAACTCACGCCTTCTTCCCATGGGGGTAGGCAGAAACTACAGAACGCCACCTGCTACGATCCTTACATACTCCTTTCACCTCGTTTACGTTCATACATCTGATCATACATGCACGCCGGTTGCGAGTACTACGCACCTGACCTTTCTGAAGAACATCACCAATAAGGTCACTATATTATGTCTTCCTAGGACGTCGCCTCCCGGCGTTTCCACTCACATGTACCCTGTAAATACCTTTTGTTTGTTGCCCTTCATTCATCCTCTCAACATGACCAAACCATCTAAGCATACTCTTTTAAATTTTTGTCACTACATCTTCTTTTAAACCGCACCGTTGCCTTATCACATCATTCTTCAGCCTATCATTCATAGTCACATAGTACATGCTTCGTAAGGAACGCATTTCCACAGCATTTATTCTACTTTCATGCTTCTTTTGCCACACCCAACACTCACTTCCATACATAAGCGTAAGCACCAGCACACCATTGTGAACAGCCAGTCGTGCTGTTTTGGACATCAACTGGTTGGTCACAATTGCATGTGTAGCACCATTCACTTTATTTTCCGCATTTACTCTTCTTTCTTCTTCTTCTACATCTCCATCAATCTTTCCATCCCTTGTAAACAGACTCCCCAAATATACGAACTCACTTACTTGCTCCACACTCTTATCATTTAATTATACATCACTTAACGATACATACTCTTCTCTTTCAAACACCATGACCTTCGTCTTATTCACATTTATAGGTATTCATCCCTTTCATTTTAAATGATTCATTCATCAAAGTCACCATGTCTTGCAACTCTTCCGCTGACGATGCAAGTAGAACTTGATCATCTGCATAGAGAAGGCATTTGACAGGCAACTCATTCATGGATGAAATTTAGCATATGGGTAGACCGTGACCTGGATTAGGACATAGGATACTTTTTATCCCGATATTCTTACGGGATCCAGACCTATGCGGGTAAAACCGCGGGACGCAGCTAGTGCTCAATGTAACGCTACTGTGAAAAATATAATGTGAGAAATAATTTTCCTAAAGTGTAATTTTAAAAATATGATTGAAGTGTATTTAATTATTTTTTTATGGTGGTTTTGGTGGTAGTATTTGGTATGGTGTGGTGGTGGTAGGATGACTTGAAATGAACTCTTTAATTCAAGATGCTAGCCTCAACATTATACTGCGGTGTGTTGCGAGCAGACTGCACTGCTTGTGTGTGAATCGCTGCTGCAAGCTTTCTACTTTGGTGTTGAGCTTGTAGCAGGGGTTCTCATTAACATATATGGCAGTTTTAGGTTAAGTGTGTTGGTTAAGTTTACTAACATAGTTGTTAAGAAATATTGTTACTAACATATTTGAGTCCAATGTCACTTGTTAATTAAATATGACTAAATAAATAAATAAACTAATTTGTATTTATTTGTTGATTTTAATAATTTTCCCCTAAAATATTCCTTTGTAGCGAAACATCATACATGTACTTATTAAAAGTTACGAAAACAGGATTCCATTACTTATATGGCATTTCCGATTTTCGCCAATGTGCCATAATATACACATTAACTTCAGACAAACACTAAAGTTTAAATAAAAACAGCAAATCTATTAGAAAGTATAGTTAGAATATACAAATTTAAAACGAAACATCAAAGTGGAAGGCAAAATATGATCTGGCTTTTAATAACACGCGTAACTACGTCATTTTGTCGATAATTAACGAGAAAATCGTTAATTAAATATTTGAAATTCGTATCGACTGTGTGCTCATTACCGGCATTGATGAACTTTTATTAATTGGCAACATTAATATTATTATAAATTGGTATTTTTGTGTGTGAGGACGATTTTTTAGTTATATGGTGGAATACCGCTCTCTGATGTTTATTGGAAATGAGTTCAAAGGACACACGAGAAGAAGAATAAATGCATAATGGAGTATTTGTAACGAAATGGAGTTTCAGTGAAATCGTTCCCCGAGTTTCCTACAGCAACTGTGCTATAAAATTAAGTATAAAATACCTCTCTGAAATTCGCATTTAATTATCTTCCACATACGAGCTAAATAATATACCAACCTTACTGACTCACTCCGATTACATTGGCACGCAAGATGCTCAAATTTCGAAGAAGCTGTAGAGAACTGAACGATGTAGAGATCGGCTAAAACTGCACGCCCCTCCTCAAAAATGTCTACACAAACATTTGAAATGTGTATGCAACGAGCAGTAGAGGGGCGTGCAATTTTAAAATGGACGATCTCTACCTATTTAGTTATATATTGACTCAAGCATATCTGATATCAGTCATACGCCGTGGTTTATTTCTGTTACTTTTCTATTTTCACAATCGTGTAGTCTTTCTCCAGCCATGTTTGGATGGGCTTCTTGTCCTGCTATAACTGGTTGCGAGAGGAGTACAGGTATCTGTACTCCCCTAGCAATATCATCTGAATCGAGCCTTATTTATCTTATTACCACAACCAATCTAAAAAATCAAGTGCTCCAATCCCAAAAACATTATCAAAGTAATACAAGAGTTGCTTAGCTGGCGAAATATCGGTAGCATGCAAAATTTTACCCTGGCCACTCTGGAACTAATGATCGGCGGGTAGATACGGCCCGCCCGCTCCCTAGGGCTGTCGCGTGAGGCTGTGTGGCGTGGTACAGGGGGCTTGAAGTCAGTGGCTGTAGGCTTTTGTGGGAATGGAGATTGATGAAAGAGAGGAGATAGGTATGTATCATAAGTGGTGAAAGAAGGTGTTAGTAAACTGGTTTGCTTCGTAGGTGATGTCAATTCTGGATTTGGTAATGATGGTAAGAACTGATTCGATATCAAATGTAGAATATGCTACTGCCGAGTGGGTATAAGAAAAGAAAGAAAAAAGGGAAAGGGATGACAGGAATGCTGTAACGATTCTTACTGAGATAAATAGTGTTGTGATAATGGCCCAGGCTAATTCGCGTGGCGGAATTTTGGCCAAAAAAAATAGACATTTTATGAGTTATTTTTGCCATCGATACGCTAAGAAGAAGAATGCTTAGTGTTGTTCATATTATTTTGTAGTGTTCTTTGCAGAATTATCCGAACAAACTTTTTCGGGCGTCCTTTCTTCAGCAATTCTTGTTGCCACATTTTAAGGCTGGATTGTTCTTGCCCTAACAATAGTAAACAGTCCTTGCATATGGAGCAACCCTTTTCCACTTACATTCGCTTCATTATCACACCCGAGTGCAAACAGCAAGACTAAAACAAAACCTCATTATTCCCCAAATACTAAACTAAATAAATAACAACACAATCCGCAAAAATAAAGTTGGCAACATTTTTCCCAACAGGCAACCCTACGCCCCGGCGTCTAGATTCTGTAATGAAGCAATTTAAATGCATGAGGCAGGGCGAGAGACACGATGGTGGGGGGAGAACCAATCATAAATCAACAACGTAACGGCGCGACCGTTACATTTGAATTCAAACTTTATTCTTTAACCGACAAAGTAGCTTTTCTTTCGTTAATAGGTTGTAGATACGACATTTAGTGTTGTGACGATCTCTGTAGGTATGGATGATAGTGCCCGCGCGGGGTAAGTACGGGTATATCTCTGCAGGTAGAGGATTATGGGAGGGTATGGAACTACACAGGCGAAAATGTTTTCCTAACTTATTCGGAATAGAAAGGAAAAGTCGTGGTGAAAGTGATGTCAGTTTCGCCAGAAGGTACGTATGTTATTTTCGGCTGTGGTAGGTACTGATTGGATACTCGCGGTCCAGATTGGAAGGCTTTATTGCAGCCAATAATGTAGGTGCGGAATTAAAGGTTGGGAAATGTGGGTAGGACTGGATTTTTCTCTTCATTATTCCTATTATTTCACGTATTTCAGGTTGATTCGCAATTTGAAATAGTGTGACTTTAGTCAAACGTTCATGTTATTTGGAATTTGCGATGTGCCAGCAGAATATCTTCCAACTGTCTTCTTGTCTTCTTATTACTAGGAATAGATTATCTTGTGGTATACGGTTATTTTGTAAGTTTAGAAACTTAGAATATGGTAACCGTGGCCGGTCTAAACGAAAATTAATAATGATTTTTGAATAACTGACTTTTCGGAAAGATCAGAGTTAACAACGCGACGGGTCAGCGTTGGTCTCTTGGATTCAGAAAAAAGCGAGATACAAAAAAAGCATACGACAAGTCGCTTATTATCAAATTATAATCGTCATGGAACGTAAGCATCGGTGTTCTACACACTTTATCGGACCTCAATCATTAATCTCCCATGATGTTACTTATAATTTTCATCCGTTAAACTTATTTACTTTTAATTTTTCTTCACCCATTGACTACTTTAACAGAAGATTAGAAGTCAATCATCGGATACAGTAGCCGCAATAGGTAAGTCAGAAACAGTAAGACTCTTCGGAATCATTAATATCGAGCCGCACCAATTTATATCCATTCCGAGCCCTCGAGTGACATCACGAGAACTTGATCGAACCGCCTCCAACCGGTTTAGGGCTGCCAGTAAAAGAAACTAATTGTATGGGGAATATCTTCTTTACCGGAATACGAGAATTATTTTTGTGCAGAATCTTTTTATACTTAAAGAATGCACTGTTGTGAAACTAGAGTCTGCTTTTCCAGAATGTAGGTACAGTTCTGAAACAAAGGGAAGAAAAAAATGTTAAGGGCATGTTTTCAGTATTGTTCAAGAGCTTCAGCGGCCAGAAGAGTCCAACAGAGTTACCATACATATCCGACTTAACAGAAAAGAACTGTGCTTGAGAATATTTGGGTAAGAGGCTGTACCATACACATACTTCGGAAAATGGCAAGTACATGCGTCACCATACCTGTGAATATACAATCTAATAGGAATTCAGGTGGCGCTACATATTTGGGAATATGGAAACAAAACTTTAAATTATTATTAATTATATTAAAATAAATATTTGCATGCCAAAATATGGCGAAATGTGTCATTGCATAAGAATATTTATTGAATGCCTTTTGTATTACCGCATTTAAAGTAAATTAATGGCATCGACTTTGACTTTGAAGTTAGCTACTTACACAAAAGTAGGAAAATAAGTTCGATCTATATGTTCCTGCTCCCTAGGAACGGGAAAGTGGCATCCCTGCGTACCCATAGTGTTGTGTGCCTCTGGCGTGGTGGTGCGCGTGACAGGCTGTGTTCACGTCGCCTCACCTGGCTGGGGTCTGCCCTGCTTTTGAACCGCTAATCGATTCTGCGGTGCCATTCTTGTTCTGTTCTCTATTTATGTGTTCCTATGGCGTCTTATGTGGGGTAGAAATTGTCATGTGGATTGAGGAAGCATGACGAAGATTGTCATTTAATTTTCACAAAATGGGTGTTATTATGTAATATTCTTATTAGAAAACTAGCTTCTGCCCGCGACTTTGTTCGCGTGGAAGTCGTAAGACACAATATGCAACAGTAAAAGCCACAATTTTATAAAACTTCCGTGTATACTACGTTTGTAGTTTTGGTCTCAGCAGCAAAAATATCTAGAGAGTCAGGACTGGGGAGCAAGCGACGTACAGTTCGTGTGAGAAGCAGATCGTCTCAAAATGATAAATGATTTTATTTCTGTAAAAAGGTTTGTACAAACACTTTTACACGTCAATCATATTTTAAAAACTAGATGAGGTCGGCGTTTCCTATCTGACTACTGTGAGAAGAAAGGGCGAAACAAACTCAGAGGTCACAGTCTCTTTTAAAGTCCAGACATACTCTTGGTCAGATCATGTGAAGACCATGTAGGTTTGTGTCTGAAATGTCCTATTGAAGAAAAACCACACATATTGAGTGGACCTGTCCAGTCAGTGCACGCATTTGTCAGTAATCGTGCAGCTCAACATAGAACTTTAGGAGCTCAACGATACGACGAACAATACCGAAGAAAGGACATTTGGGTAGGCCCCAAAAATTATTCAAACTGCCAGACTATGATTAAAACTAGCTGAGAGGGAAAAATATGCAACAATGACCCACATAGACTTCACATTCACAATATTAAAATAATAATCATGTATTTAATCTAGCCTGCATGCTACTCACGTTCCACAACAGTTTTCTCTTTAAATGTCATCAAAAATATCATAATTATGTTATGTCATGTAAATCAATAAAAATGACATTATTAATTCTAAAACACTTATTCACAGTATAAAATGGATTGTTGCTTGGGGGTATATTGAAGTAGCTTAATTAATCCCAAGCCTTTTTGTCATCCAATTAATATTTAACATTATAGAAATCTTTTTGACAGAATTTCTGTTTAATAAATGATTTAAATTTATTGAGGCTCAGTTCTTTAACAAGACTTGGGAGTTTGTTGTAAAAACGTATACTTTGGTACTTAAATGAATTACTAATTTTTTGAAGCCTAGTCGTGGGTACAATAGGTAAATCTTTGTTTCTAGTATTTATGTTATGAATGTCGCTGTGTTTAGAATAGAGATTAATAATCTTTTTTATATAAATCAGGTTCTCATATAAATATTGAGATGCGACAGTCATTATGTTTATTTCCTTAAAGTATCCTGCAGTGACTGCCTACAACTAAGGTTATAAATTGCTCGGATGGCTCGTTTCTGCAGCACAAATATAGCCTGAATGTCGGCTGCATTTGCCCACAGCAAAATGCCGTACGACATTACACTATGGAAATTAATAAAATATACTAATCGGGCTATTTCGACATCAGTTAAATGACGGATTTGATAGATCTCGAGGTCGACACCCGCAGGATTCAGTAGTAATTTCCCATTGCTAATATTTTTTTTCGTTTTAAGTCAATTAATGAACGCCTGCGTTCTTGCATATACTACCTAATGGCACAGCACTGATACACTGACTGATGCATACCTACAGATTACTCCTGACGAACAGCTATCACTAAAATAATATAAAAAGAAAAGAAAGAAAGAATAATTGTTTATTCTGCACAAACAAAACGCACATTACGAATAAATGGCAGCATTCCAGCATTGTAAGTATTCTGGTGCATTCTTCAGGCGTAAGCGACATAATTTCAGCTTGAATAATGAATATAGAGCACTATCAACATGGTTTATGTACCCACATAAATGACAGATTACAAACAAAAGCAAAACCAAATGCTGTAATTTCGTAGTTCCATCTTCGAAAGTGGCCCTTTTTCAAATTTGATTTTTTTATGATATAACTTTACAATAACTAAGAAGTTTTAATACCTTCATTTAAGGAGTATTACATTGTCTATTAAATACAATTTATTGCATTAACCTAGCATTTTTAGTTTCCGAGATTTTTAGGATTCTTTAAGTGACCCGGATTCATTGCTCTCGAGTGTATATAGAAAGAATAGATAGAGATATAGATATATTAGCAATTCATAATTTCTTTAACCAATTTAGGAAATCTTTTTAGCGCTGATGCTATGATGGTACAGCTTTCATTTGGAAATTATTATATGTTTATAGTTCAATTAAAAATACTATGGCAATACCGATTTTCTGAAATTATTGGTAACTTGGCAAGCGAAGGTATCAAAAAGCATGCAGGTAAAAGGCATAATTGCATTTAAACTAAAAATAATGATAGGACACTGGAAACTATTGGTACGAAATCAGTTCGATTTAAAAAAAAAAAGGAAAAAAAAAACTTCGAAACATCGAAGAATATTTTTTCTACCAAAATAAAAACTATAATGATCTGAACTTCGCAATTTATCAAAAATCACTATATCTGCAATAGCCAACATTCTACCGTAGGTAACCTAGTCTAAATCAAGTACTAGGGCATCATAGAACACAAGTGGTGGACCGGTTCTTTTGCGAAGCTGCCTTCGCAGCGCTGGACCATAAATCAAAGACGCCCCTTGCTTGTGAGTTCCGCCTTCTGCGTGCTGCAAGTAAGAGGTGCTGTAGATCTGCAGATAAGCAGTATTGGCTGTACCAATGTGCAGGTGTATGGTTTTGAGGTTATTCCTTGGGATAATATTTTTCGGTCGGTGACTCTCGATCCATTCAGCCAAGACAAGCCAAAAACGTAAATTGGACGTAAAAAAACATTATATTTATGGCATGAACATTTAATATCAACAAGTTATACTCCCAATTGCTGGAAATTCCTTTCGAAGCTAGAGAATATCCATACCAATAACAATTAAACACAATTGAACACTTTCATTTTTTTTGATCGATTATTAACTGCTACGATATTTCATAGTGCAGCAATTAGTAATGAGTGTGAAATTTTACTTAAATACTATATAATAATGAAAAATGAGAATGGTGGTGGATAACGACATTTGCTAATTAGGAAATAAATCATCGTAGAGAAAATACATAAAAATAAAAAATGTCAAGTACCTACCTATGGTAGCCTAGTTTAGAGTCAATGTAACGTCATTACCAATTTGTAATAGAGCTAGAGATAATAATGAAATAAAATAAACGATCAATTTAACTCAAAATTTTAACAACCGCTACTACTTTCGGACCCAATAATTACATATTACTAATAAAACTTTTTTTATCAACCACATTTTACTGCCAACATTAATTACTTATCTAAAAAACCGTTTAAAAACAAACAAAAAAAGAAATCCTAATCAAAACTTTTTTCAAAATTCGAATACTTTTTTCTATCATCGTGAATGGGCGGCTCAGTCATGTCATTACGGTTTGAATTCTGTCACTCTATACAAACGACTGGAAACGCTTCGTAATGATATTCCGCCTACCTATTCCAGCTATGCCGAGATACGCATCGGTGGCCGGTCAGCACCGCCTCCAGCAGAACAAATGAGCTACAGAACACGCGATGACCTGCGCGAGGAATTTCATGTGCTTATATTTTTATGGGCAATATTTTTTATTCATTCGGTTTTTAATGTTTGCCGTTATTAGTATATATTATATATTAAAGTCACTTTTCGTGTCTTTATGCGTGACGGCGTTGTTCTTCTAAACTACGCAACGGATTTTGATGCAGTTTTCACCATCGTATAGAGAATTTATTTCGGAAACTTTATGTGTATAATATTAGGTCGGGGATAAAGTTCTTTCGTTTTTGTGCACAAGCGTGTGCGCAAATACAGGTGCACTCTCTTTTCCTTGACTCTGCTCAGGCCGTACGCTTATAGTCTGGTGCCGCGATGGGACGCCAATCCGACACGACCGGGCAGAGATCAGTCACAGGACCAACGGCTTTACGTGCTTTCCGCGGCACTTGGGTTTCACACCACCAACTTCCAAACTCCAGGCTGCTACTGAGAAATTTCTAATGGAAAAAAAAAACCCAATAACTCTTTGCGCGACCTGGGAATTGAACCCAGGACCCCAGGCTCAGCAGTCGCACTTGCGACTACGAGGCCAATGAGGCTGTTACAATTAAAAATATATTGCAATTAAACCCATAAAAACAAAGAAAGTCATGTTAATTAAGTGATCCTAATAAATTAAAAGAAATTACAAATTAAACGAAATAAAGTTTTGTTATGAACCAAGACTGGAGTAGAAATACCATTTAATTAAATGGAACTCCATTATTATAACAATAATAGCATGACTGTGACAGGATGACGTGCAATAAGTTCATACTTAAAAATAATAAATATTTTAGTCACGCCCCCGTACTATATCTAAGCTCGCAAACATATTGCATTACAATTATAATGCTAGCTGACCCGACAGACATTGTCCTGTACAAACCATAATTTAAACAAAAAACGACGTCTTTATTTTCCTGAACATGGAATAGTAGATTGTTATACAAGGGATGAAAGGGACCTATTTCGGGACGAGATTAGCGAGAGCGGCAATAGTTCGAGTGCCTAAATAAGTCTTTCACCCGAGGTTAACACTCTGCTTTTCATTTCGAATATGAGGAAATTATATAAAAACCTGATTACTTAAACAAACAATATTTTATTAAAACATAAACAGACAATATTGGTAAATAATATCTATCTATAAATAATATTTAAATTAGAGCAATTTATTAAACTTAAGGGAATGGTTCTTTCCATGTATATTAATGTTGGATATTTTTGGCGAAACTTGAGTTTATTTTGCTTCTGTAAATGTTGGAGATAGGAATATTTTGCCATTTTCTTCAGCTGGTATAGTTTTTTTTTTACTTCATTCCGGATTGTCTTTGAAAGTAATAGGTTGCGGAGAGAATTCCAAGGAAAGATTTATCGTTTTTGTTATACTTGATATTTTAGTCTTATTTTCCACTGTTTCTTCTAGGTATCCTTCAGCTACTTTACTCGATTTCCATCCTCCGTGTCTTTTAATTGTAGTCAAATCTGCGCCTGAATCAGCTAACAAAGTAGCTGAAGTTCTGCGGAAGCAGTGACCAGAATATAAGTTTGGATTTGCTAAATTAAGATACGTGGCTATCTGTTTCGGGATACCAGACATTTTGTTTTTGCCAATTGCTTGCCTCAAACATTTCCCTTTTTGGTAATTCAGGAAAAGTTAATCACTTTCCATATCACTGGGTCAAGTCAAGTCCTTGGTATTTTTCTATAATTTGTACTAATTCTTTCTTTACTACGAAGGTTCGGTCAACTTTTGGTGTAGGTCTTAACTTTACTAGTAATATTTCTCCTTGTTTCTCAATGTCATGTACTTTCATATTCACGAGTTCAATGCTTCTGCAAGCGCCACTTATGGCCAATATCAACACGACCTGAAAAGTAAATGTAAATCTTTAATGGGTCTCTTGTATAATATCGATACATACTTAATTACAGTTTATGATTAATTTCTTAGATGCGATGATACTATAAATATTTCCTAACCTTTATTTCTAAGTATATTTTGACTGCCTCGTTGGTCTACTGGTCGCAAGCGCTACTGCTGAGCATGAGGTCCTGAGTTCAATTCCCGGGTCGGGCAAAGTGTTATCGGGTTTTTCCATCTGGAATTTCTCGGTAGCAGCCCGGAGTCTGGATTTGTGCCCGGTTGATGGCAATAGGCTCGCCCCCTATTACATGGGACTTAAACATAACTGGCGAAATGTGGGTGTGCTAACACCCACATTTCATTCATTCATCCGTCATTCGTTTTTCATTTCATTTGTTATGTATGATGTGTATGTATGTTTCGTCTGGCGCTTGATTTAAGGTTTGGACATCTTGTGCGGTGCAAACTTTGGAGCTTTTCGCTTTGAATCCATCCGACTGTCTTTTCTGAATCTTTCAAAATTATATAGTGTTTAGTACTTAAAGTCGTCTTTAACATTGAACACACGCTCCATAGATTTGCAGATTAATGATTCTGAGATAAATCATTGAATTATGTTAGTAACACGTTTTTCGAAAAAGACTCAGCTCTTTTTTCAGCGCGCCATATCAGAAAAACATCGTAAGATTTTAAGTATCTTTCTTTGATTTTGGCGGTGACAGGATTTTCACCACTGTTTTAGCTTCTTTTCTTATAAAATCAGGCGTTAATATCCATATCTGAACCTGATGAACTCATTTTATACAAATAACTGTATACGTAAATAATTAGCACTCTACAAAAAAACTGAAGAGTGAATATCAAATTGCCGCTTTCCCGCCCTTTATCATTGATGATGGTAAATATTTAGCTCAAATCCATGTAAATAAAATAATCATTTAGTGGAAAGTAAACTATAAGTACCTACATAGTCATGTTACAAAATTGTTGATAATATCTATTTTACGCCGCGATTTAACAGAGTGGCTGTATAAAAGGTTGGGACATGGCTTGCATAGTTTTTAATTTTTTTGACAGCAGGGAAAGTCATGTCCAGTAGCCGTACTGTGACGTGTTAATACCATCATGGTTCCAGTGCAAAAAAGAGATAGTGCTATCGTTCATATATAGCTTCGTCTCTCTTTTACGCTGGAACAATAATGGCTTTAACACGTCATAGTACGGCCGCAGGGGACGAAAAGTACTGTTTTCATCCCTCTGATCAGGTAACATCAAGCGTACTTTCCAAGTATTAGAAATGAACAAAAAAAAAAACTGTTCCTTTCCATATAAACCTAATTCGGACTATTACGAAATTTTAAAACAATAAATAGCCAATTCTGTCCCGCCGTTTTCAAGTGATGCGCTTACCAATGAACAGCATTTCATTTATATTTATATAATCATAGAATTACTTAAATTATTCGTATAGACGCAAGCTGAACCTAAGTAGCTCATGCAATTGTAACAAGACAAGCTAGTCAGGATAGTTTGTAGGCCGGGAGACCGCACAGGGTCTGGTTAAGAATATAACTTACATATAACAATTTATATAAGTTAAATTAACCTAAAAAATGATTATTTTCAGCGGTCTGTGCCAGAACCGACAGCCCATATTGAACTACTTGCCGCAGAAAAGTGAATAGACCGGACCCCTAATAACGGGACCAGGGAAGGAGGAAGAAAATTTTCAGTGGTCGGTGATTCTGAGGTCAAGATAAAGAAAGAGAAAGAAAAAGTATTTATTGGGACTTGCACAGGATAATCAGAAACTAAACTAAATACACTCATAAACACAAAAAACAATAAAATAAAAACAAAAGTAAAATGAAAATAACAACAGAAAGTCCTGTACGAGGCCAAAAGGCCCCTATCTCAGCATGATGCTGCGACATCTAAAAACATAAGTGTCGCAGCGCTGGTATTCTGATAGGGCCCGCTGCTGTGGTGTCACGGACAGATACAGAAATAAATAATAAATACAAAAAACAAAATAAAGATAAAATAGATCTTCACCGGTCCCTTTCAGAATAAATGAATATGAATATGAAGTCAAGCTGTCATTACAACGCTAATTTCAACTTTGTCTACATACACGTTAAAACAGAAAGAAAATAGAAGCAAAACATGATGCACAACCTACATATCATCATCATTATTTCATCATTATTATTTATCATCATCATTATATCATGATCATTATTGCATCATTAAACATTGTCCTGCCTTTATCCCAACTTATTTGGGGTCAGCTCAACATGTCTTTTTCCTTCATACTTCTCTATTACTCGTCATCTCGGTAGTAAACTCCATTTCTAGCCATATCATCTTTCACACAGTCCCAAGGTTTCATTTCATAAGGCCGTAGGTATTATTGGCGATTGGTAGCTTTGGCCATTTTTCAAAGGACGTAGAACTCGTTATTTTCAGGATTTAAGTGCAGGGAGGATCAAGTTGACGGTAATAGTTTCACCGCACATGGTTCAAAATCGCTTAAAATTTCACTTTTTGCCAAATATTCAGTGCCATTCCCACATTTTTCTACACTTTTAATTCAATACTATGTTTGACGATTCATTCAAACACTGTAAATCTTAAATATCCGCTAATACGTCGTAACAAATTGAGTGTGAAAGTGATCATCTGCATAAACAAAACGGTAGGTCAGGATATCCATTACAAAACATTGTAACGTTGATCTCGTAGATAAATGTTGATTTAACTGAGCCTGGGAAAAGCTGTACAAACACTGAAAACAACTTGTCATTGTTAGTCTTTATAAAGGGAAATATTTCCCATGAAATCGTAGTGTCGCGATGGAACTCCAGAAGTTTGTACGCCTCATAGTAGTATTAGTTACAATGGTGTCAGGAGAACATATGACAAGAGAGGTGAACAGAGATCCGGCAAACAAAAATGTCCATCTTACGCAGATGGACCCACATCATGGTCAAGTGATGTGCGCCAGGTTATCAAAGGAACCCTATTTTGGAGTCGAAATGTTGCTGGGTGAGCCCTGGAGGATTTACTATACGTGGAACATGGATCTACAAAACCATTGCTTGGATATGTCGTTCAGGAATGCTACGCCGACGGTTAGTTCACATTCAGCTGTTTTATTTTTATTTTTAGTTAATACCATGAGCTGTTAAGAAAATGCTTTGAAATTATTTAGTGTTTTTATGACTGTCACAAAAATAATGGGCTAATTATGTGGTGATTTCACATCAAATGGCGCTCTTACAAACTTACTTAGAAAGCCAAGTTTTCATGCTGTAAAAAAACACTTAACCTGGATTCACTGACGTTTAATTCAAATTCAAATTTATTCATTTCTGGCACACAGGTATAATGTTGTCGTACATGATGTTATAAAATAATATAAATTGTATCTATATGTACTGGGTACCTTGCACGTCGTACAAATATTGTTTACACAGTAATAGTTGGTTAGGTAGTTTATCTTATATATTTATAATAAAAAATAATGCTAAGTAACCGTCTTAAATGTATAGAAATAAAATAAACATAAACAAAACAATACAAATTAAGATAACAGTTAATAGCTAGGTAAACTTATTAACTAAGGTAAGAAGGTAACATAAATCTGAGAATAATATGGTTTCTGTATTAGGAACTTATAATATTATATGATCAATGTGTGTTTTCCATGTCATTTTCTAATCTAACCAAAGCCCTAGAAATTTTGTGTTATAAATTTTTGCACTATTATATTTATATTTAACTAGCTTTTGCCCGCGGCTTCGCTCACGAGTATGTCGATAGATATCCCATGGGAACGTACTACTGGTATTAAAAGTACCCTATGGGTAATCCAGGCTATAAACTATCTGCGTGACAAATTTCATCCAAATATAACTATTGGTTTACGTCCGACATCTTCAACCATCATCGTCATATTTCAGCCAATTTACACAAAACCTTAATGAATTAATTAAATTTGACTTAAACCTTCTTTATGAATCACTCCGTCCATTGGTGAAAACCATACGAAAATCTGATCGGTACTTTTTGAGTTTATTGCGTTCAGACAGACAGACGCGGCGGGGGGTACTTTGTTTTATAATATGTGTACTCAAGGTTTGCTAACGTGCAATGGAGCGCAGTATTTTCTTTAGGCGTCAAATTGATAGACCATATTCACAACACCACACTGTGCTCCAAATCACAGATAAATGACGTTCTTAAAAAGCCGCTAAGCTGAAATGGAACTTGGCTGGCCACGTCTGCCGTATGCCCAATGAGCTGTGAGCCAAAATAATCACTACATGGAGCCCAGACACAGCCAGAAGGCGACGTGGCAAACCTCGTAGAAGAAGGTGGGACGAGCTAGAGAAAACAAACGACCAGTGGTCCACTTTAGCCCTGCATAGAATGAGCTGGAAGTCATTGGGACAGGCCTTTGCTCAGCAAGAGTTGTTATATTTATATAAATTCATTTGTTGTATGGTTCTGGGAATATAATTTATATAATATAGGAGTAACAACGGCCGAAACAATCCAAACTAATTCGAAGACATTGCCACTAATTCCAAGTTTACTTAATTTTATGAGAAAGATTCTGTTATCTACAAAATCGAACGCCTTCGTCATATCCATGAACAACGCTGTAACTGGGATTTTTTTGTCCATAATATTTGAAACAATTTAATTAATTAATTCATAGACGGCCATACTAATTATTAATGCTTTCTAAAACGGTAATGTTCTTATGTTCGTTTTTTTTTTTCTAAGAATGAATAGAGACTGTTATAATTCGTATTACTAATTTGCATGGTTCAATAATGAATAATACTCGTATATGTAATAATGTTTAATATATGAATATTATGGCCTGACCAAGAGTATCTATGTCTAAAGTTTAAAAAAAAGACTGTGAACTCTGAGTTTGTTTCAGTGTTTCTTCTCAGAACTCTTCTCAGTAGTCGGTTAGGAAACACTGAACTCATCTATGTAGTTTTAAAACATAATTTATTTTTAACGTGTAAAACGGTTGTATTGAAACAAATTCTAGGAATAAATATCAATTATCATCATTACCATTATTTGTTAGTACGAGTCTGAAGCAAAGTAAGCGTACTGAACTAGAGCTCTAAGAAAAAAAACAACCGACTTCCAAAAAAAAACACTAAAAGATCTGAAAAATAACTTTAATTTCGGAAGTCGGTGTCTTTGGTTTTGTATTTTCGTTTTGGGCCACCGACTTCCGAAATTAAAATGATTTTTCAGGTCTTTTAGTGTTTTTTTTGGAAGTCGGTTGTTTTTTTGTAAAAAAGTTTTTATTTTTCACTTTTTAGTTGCGGTACCTACCCCACACAAATTCGTATACCACTACTTGGTGTGTAAATAACAGTGACAGGAAATTATTAACACATCATCCATATAAACTAAGTGGAAAAAATATGCAGTATTAAGGATAACTCAAAAACTACTGGTCAGACCTTGATCAAATTTAAATGGGACCACATGTGAAGCACCACCTATCAAATAAAAAAAGAATAATCCAAATCGGTTCACCCAGAATAAAGATCTGAGCTAACACACAAAAAAAAAAATATAACATACAGACGAATTGAGAACCTCCTCCTTTTTGTGAAGTCGGTTAAAAATAATCTTCTGATTCTTCACGAAATGTGTGTGTACATAGGTACACTAACCTAACCCTGCAGGGATTACAGGTATAATGTTAATTACATTATGATGTCTTCACGAGATGTAGTCACAACTACCTTTACTATTCAGAAGTGGCTTTTTGCTTTATTTACCTATTTTCGTCCTTGATGTCTAATCTACATTACATCATCTCTTTGTTTAGATCATCAATCGCATCTACAATGACATGAACGATTATTTGGAGACTGAACCTTACTGGGATGCTGCCACGGTGCTGGTCCGAATGGGTCACGCAAAACACGAGATGCTACTGTTTGCAGACCAGGGAGCTGCGGGGACGTTCAAAGGAGTACCCAACATCGTCAGAGATGGGAGTAAGTTACTCTTCATCTGCCTAGTGTTTTCCCAACTATGTTAGAGTCGCTTTCCAGTCCATCAGATGCAGTTGAATACCAGTATTTTACTGATTGGGGAAGTAGATTACAGCCCAATCTTTCTAACAGGTAGGAGGCTTGTGTCCCAACAGTAGGAACATTGTAGGCTGATTATGCTTATGTTATGTACATAACTTCAGGTATACCACCAGAGAAACGGACGGTGCCGCTACTCAAGTTCCATTTGAAACTGATGTACGGAGGCAAGTACCTGCTGATGGCCGACTGTGAGATCGGCGTGACGACGCTGTCAGCCCGAAGAAATAAATTGCCGTACCGTGCAGAGATTGGCGGCATTGCCAATAACCTCGACTTTGGACCCGGCCAACTAGCTTGTCAGTCTGATAAGAATAAGGATGAAAACGTTCCTAAGGAATAAATTAATGTTGGCATGTTGTTTTGCTTTTTGTCTCACCTTGGCGTAATTTTTCTATCTTCTCAACATTTATTATCTTCCTGCCCTCGACTCATGTTACTTGAGGTCAGCCCAACTCATTTGTTTCTTCATGTTTCTTGAATTCTCTCCTGTCAACCATCCTTATCACACTCCTTTTTCTTTATATACATTGTGGAATACAAATAAATGATGTGAAATATGAACATGACTTAAAACGAGTTCTGATAACCGGGTATTTACGAGTATCTACAAGATTGGGACACTCTGTCGTGAGGAAAGTTTTGAGTTTGAATGTGGTTTGATATAAAAGTAGGAAAATACTAAAGAAACGATGGATGTCCTGTGTGAAAGATGATATGGCTATAAAAGGGGTGACTACTGAGATGACGAAGTATGGAAGAAAACATATGTTGCGCCTACTCCAAGTAGGGATAAGGGCAAAATAATGATGATTGGGACACTCGAACCTAAGAACACAATATTGCTCATAGATTATTTATGATTTGTTAAAGTTATTACCTGCGCTGCGCGACAGCAAAGCCACCTTTTTTTTTTTGGTTGGGAAATCATCAAATGACCTCCCGCTCTGGGCGGAGCGGAAGGGCGTGTCAGACTCTTACTGACTAAAACGCACCCGTGTTCCTTCAGTTGCCTGTGCGCCAGGGCAACGGTAACTCTTTCGAACAATCCGCGACCCCGGCAGGCATCCGCCCTATCGGACCCCGTCAAGTATGCTGACATCTCTTTGAGGCGCGCGTGGAACACAACGCGCCATCGACCCGGGCTTGGTACTTACCGGACGGCGAGCTGCCCATTGCTCGCCGTCCGCAGGCCCGCGCCTACGGTGGCCGGGAGTCGGCTATCGACTCCCAACGCCCAGGGGTGTCTCCTCCTGCGGCGACTAGGGGCGTGAGGGCGCAATGATTGCCTCTCCGTCACGCGCTCCGCCTCACCCTTTGCGAGCATTACTCCTTCGCAGAAGGAGGTGACTGCTTCCCATTCCCTCTCACTCCGTACCATGGCCTGAACCAGGGCCGGACGCGAGAGATCGCCGCCGCCGATCGCCGCCACGAGGACACGGCGGTGCTCCGCCCAAGCCGGGCAAACCTCCACCATATGCTCCACCGTGTCCTCCGGTCGATCCACACAATGACAACACCCAGGCATTTCCTCCCACCTTATCCGAAAAAGGAACCTCCTGAAACAACCATGTACGGTGAGGACCTGCGTCAGGCGGAAGGTGAAGACGCCGTGGCGCCTCTCAAGCCACTCCTCAAAGAGGGGACTTACCGCCGCAATTGTGGCGAGCCCAGCGCTGGGTTGCGACAGTCGCACTCTCCATACCGTCATGAGATCTCGCCGGAGCTCTATCCGCTGTGCCGCGATTTCTCGCGGCAGCGGAGAAACGCCTGGGCGTTTCGCCTCCTCGCGCCACTCCCAAATGTGCGCGAGGACTTTTGCCTCCAGAGCCCATGGCGGCAATCCAGCAAGGAGGCTTGCTGCCTCGCAGGGAACCGTGCGGTATCCCCGGACCAGCCGGATGGCCATGATCCTTTGGCACGCGTTCAACCGGCGTGCTGGTCGCGCCCACACCGGTGCCCCGTAAAGGGCCAAGCAAAGACAACTTATCTTTGCTGTTGCGCAGTTTGTTAAAAATAGTCTTTTTTTTTTGTAACTCGAAAAAAATGGAAGATTTTTGACATTTACCATCCCGCACTGGGCCCGCGTAGTGGATTACGGCCCGCTTCTTCTCTCAGAAAGAAGGCCTGTGTCCCAGCAGTGGGGAGATCATAGGCTGATTATGCTGATTATTATCCTAATAATGAAACTGCGGCATGAAGAGGCGAAATATTTTCGTATATGCAGGCTCGCAAACTTAGCCAATCGTTTATAGAATTGAGTTTCTTTTATAATATTACTAAAATGATTTGTGGCGACGCGAGCTAAACCGTGGTAGCTTATGCAATTGTAAACAGATAAACTAGTCAGGAAAATTTCTAGGACGGTAAACCACACGGGGTCTGGTTCAGGACTTAGTAAATATAAAAACGATTATTTTCAAATCAACAACTGTCCTGGACAAGCCAGGACCGAATTATTTGGCGCACAAAAGTGAGGAGACCCGACCCCAAATAACGGTCAAGATATTTGCCGACCTACCTCTGTCACATAGTCGAGGCCTATCTGACGGACAGGGCCGTCATCTACCCCGGTCACCAGGGAGAATGGAACCGGCGAGAGATTTCGTGCGGTATCCCACAGGGATCGGCCCTGGGGCCGCGTCTGTGGGATATCGGGTACGACTAGGTGCAGCGCGCTGAGCTCCCTAGCGGTGTCAGCGTAGTTTGCTACGCCGTAGCCCGCTGGTCCTGGCACAGGGGAGGTCACACCAGGTGGCGGTCGAACTAATGACACGTGGGGTTGCGACAATCGTCGAGAGGATCCGGCAATTGGGACTCGAGGTGTCCCTGCACATGTCCGAGGCCATGTGTTTTCATGGCCCTCGGAACGCGCCACCGTCGGGTTCCCAAATAAAGGTAGGAGGGGCTTACATCAGCGTCGAGTCGACAATGAAGTACCTGGGACTCGTCCTCCACTGACGGTGGAACTTCGTCGACCATTTCTGACGTTTGGCTCCTAGACTGGAGTGGGCCAGGGCTACCTTGAAGTAGCTCCTGCCCAATCTAGGGGGTCCAGACGCCTCCTACCGGAGGCACTACGTGAGGGTCGTGCGGTCCATGTCCCTTTACGGGGCATCGGTGTGGGTGCGTTGCTTGAGGCAGCGACCAGCCCACCGGTTGAACGCGACTCAAAGGGTCATGGCCAACTGGATGATCCGGGGATACCGTACGGTCTCCAGTGAGGCGGCGAGCCTTCTTGTCGGATTGCCGCCATTGGATCTGGACGCAAAAGTCGTCGCGCACATATGGGAGTGGCGCGAGGAGGCGAAACGCCGTGGCGTAATTGAGGCGCCGCGAGAACTGCCGCGAGAAATCTCGGCACAGCGGACAGAGCTCCGGCGGGAACTCATAGCGACATGGAGAGTGCGACTGTCGCAACCCAGTGCTGGGCACAATTGCGGCGATAAGTCCTCTCTTTGAGGAGTGGCTAGAGAGGCACCACGGCGTGATCACCTTCCGCCTGACGCAGGTCCTCACCGGACACGGATGTTTCGGGAAGTTCCTGTCCCGTACAAGGCGGGAGGAAACGCCCGGGTGTTACCATTTTGTGGATCGCCCGGAGGACATGGTGGAGCATACGGTAGACGTCTGCCCGGCTTGGGCGGAGCACCCCCGTGTCCTCGCGGAGGCGATCTGAGGCAGCGATCTTTCACGTCCGGTCTTGGTCCAGGTCATGGTACGGAGTGAGAGTGCATGGAAAGCCGTCACCTCCTTCTGTGAAGCAGTAATGCTTGCAAACGAGAAGGCGCAACGCGTGAGGATGAGGGAATCTTTTCGCCTTCACGACCCTAGTCACCGCAGGAGACGCCCTGGGCGTCGAGAGTCGATAGCCGATTCCCGGCCGAGGTAGGCGCGGGCGCGCCCGTATACCCCATAATCACGAAGCTCGAATTCAATGAAAAAAAAACCTCACATTACAAGTCTCCTCACATTCTAGAAAACAACCACAAAGACAAGTTAGGCCCTATCCTCAAGACGTAATAAATCTTATAAAAGAACCAGAAGTATAATAACTTCTTTATTGTAATTGTATTTCTTTTTTACTTCCTCTTAAGATTGTAGGATCCGGCTCGAAGGACCATGCAGAAGGTTGGAAGATAGTCAATGATACTGCTGCGTTTATGGTAAAATGAATGTATTTAACGGACCAAACGTGATAATATAAAGGAGCGAGGAAGCACACGCGGTGACCGCTAATTGTGTACTAATTGCTAAGGTAATATTAATTAATGAAGTTACGTAAATATGCTTAGTCGTTGAAAGTGTGTGGTTTCACCGTACAAAGATTAAATATATCAATTAAACATAGTATCAATAAAGTTTTATTTTTCTAAAGTACCTTCAAACTATTATTTTAAACAAACTACAGCAATATTTATTTAGGCGTAAACACACTTAACGTAATATTGGCCAAATTTTGAGTAAATTTCGCCTGTGTGGGGCGTCCGGTAAGGACCAGGCCCCGGTGGACGGCACGTTGTGTTCCACTCGCGCCTCAAAGAGATGTCAGCATACACTCAAGGGGTCCGCTAGGGCCGACGCCTGCCAGGGTTACGGGTTTGTCCGAAAAGGTTACGTGGCCCTGGCATACAGGCAACTGAAGTAACACGGAAGGGTTTTAGTCAGTAAAAGTCTGACACGCCTTCCGGCTCCGCCCAGAGCGGGAGAAATTATTAGACGATTTATCAAAAAAAAAAAAGACTATTTTTTTTCAGGGAAATTTAAGTACAGGGCTGGCCAAGTTGACAGTAAAAGTTTCACAGCACATGGTTCAGAATTGCCTGACACTTTTCTTTTGTTAAATATTCAGTGTCGTCCCCCCGCCGCTGATTTCAAACATTGTAAATCTTAAATAACCGCTAATACGTCGCACCAAATCCAGTGTGAAAGTGATCATCTGCATACACAAGTAGGTCAGCATATATCCATTACAAAACATTGTAACGTTGATCTTATAAATAAACGTTGATTTAACGAAGCCTGGGAAAACTATACATACACTGAAAACGACTTCTCATTGTTAGTCTTTAAAAAGGAAAATATTACGCATGGAATCGTAGTATCACGATGAAACTACTGAAGTTAGTACGCCTCATAGTAGTTTTAGTGACAATGGTGTCAGGAAAACATATGACAAGAGAGGAGAACAGAGATCTGGCATTCAAAAATTTCCATCTTACGGCAATGGACCCGCAGCATGGTCAGGTGATGTGCGCCAGGTTATCAATGAAACCGTATTTTCGAATCGAAATGTTGCTGGGTAAGCCCTGGAGGATTTACTATACATGGAACATGAATTTACAAAATCATTGCTTGGATATGAAGTTCAGGAATGCTACGCCGACGGTTAGTTCACATTGAGTTGTTTTATTATTATTTTTAGGTATTACCATGAGCTCTTAAGAAGATGCTTTGAAATTATTTAGTGTTATTATGACTGTCACAAAAATAATGTGGCGATTTCACTGTGATGGTGTATGCTGTGGTGCTCTTACAAAATTACTTAGAAAGCCAAGTTTTCACGTTGTAAAAAATCATTTAACCTGGATACACTGACGTTTAATTCACATTCAACTTTATGTATTTGTGGCACATAGGTGTGATGTTGTGGTACATGATGTTATAAAATAAAAATAAATTACATCACTATGCGCTGCCTTGCAAGGCGTACAAATATTGTTCATAATCATGATCATAATCATTTATTAATTTGCGAATATGGGAACAAAAAAGAAGGTCTTAAACAAACAATAGTGTTAGCATTGCATTAGCCATATCCTTTCGTAAGGCATGCAAATTTACACACATTATATAATATGTTTATCCTGTAAATATTCAGTGAAAGAGTAATAGGTTTTTTTTGTAACAGTGTTTTGATATTGTTTTTAAATATATTTGTATCACTTATCTCCAGAAATGAGTTTGGTAAATAGTTATATATGCGTGGAGCCATACATAATATACTTTTATTTAACGACGCTGTTTTTTTTAAAGGTAAACATATCTTGAATTTGTATCTTTTGGTATGTAACTTATTAAAGAGGTTTGTATTTTTTCTAACGAACATTATAACCTCTAATATATATAAACATGGTAACGTAAGAATATTAATTTTTTAAAATGATGGTCTGCAACTTTCTGTTACTTTTATACCGGTTATGGCTCATATACATTTCTTCTGGGCTTTAAATACCGCTTCTTTATTAGTAGAATTACCCCAAAAAATAACACAATACTTTAGAATAGATGCAACATAGCCATTATAGGCTGTAAGGACTGTAGAAGTACTGACCGTTTGTTTAAGTTTAAACAATGCATAAGAAAAGGTATTTAATGTAGTGCATTATGTATGTAATATATGTTCTTTAAAATTTAAATTATTATCTATCTTTATACCCAGAAATCTCCTAACGTCTACCTCCTGGATCTTATTATTTTGGTAATTTATGTTCATATTTGCTATTTTACTAACTCTACTTCTGAATGTCATCAAGTTTGTTTTGTCGAGATTTATGTGTAATTATTATTTGTTTATTATTATTATGTCAACCAATTTATAATGCTATCCAAAGTCATATTTATCTGAGGTTCCATGTGTAATTTATTATTTCCTGTGAACAGTACTGTACTATCATCAGCACATAGAATTGTATTGTAATTTTGTTACTTTTGGAAGGTCATTGATGTATATTATAAAAAAAGGCGGACCCAATGAACTTCCTTGTGGAAAGCCACACTTGTTTTGTTGACACAGTAATAATTGGTTAGGAGAATAGGTACTTACTTAATTATAATAAAAAATACTGCTAAGTAACCATCTTAAATATGTAGCAATAAAATAAACATCAACAAAACCATACAAATTAAGATAACAGTTAATACTCGTAGCTAGCTAAACTTATTAACTATAGTCTGACCGATACCGCTGTACCGCGCCTTAGGTATGTGCGCGGCGAGGGGGGGGGGGGAATGCAGGCCGCTCATTCGTTAACGCTCATGGCGTCCCGCCCCCCGCCTCGCCTCGCCGCGCACACCTAAGGCGCGGTACAGCGGTATCAGTGCGGCTATATAGTAAGAAGGTAACATAAATCTGAGAATTGTGTGTTTTCCATTTCATTTGCTGATCTTACCACAGCCCTAGAAGTTTTGTGTTATCAACTTTAGCAATCGTATTATCTTTATATTATAGTAGCTTTTGCCCGCAGCTTCGCCTGTGTGGATGTCGGTAAATATCCCATGGGAACGTACTACTGGGAATAAAAGTACCCATATGTCTACAACAACTACAACCCAACTATCTGTAGGTATGACAAATTTCATCCAAATATAACTCTATTGGTTTACGTCTGACATGTTCAACAATCATCGTCATATTTCAGCCAATTTACACAAAACCTTAATGAATTAATTAAACTTAACTTAATTTGACTTTTAAACCTTTCTCATGAATCACTCCGTCCATTGGTGGAAACCGTACGAAAATCCGATCGGTAGTTTTTGAGTTTATCGCGTTCAGACTGACAGACAAGGCAGGGGGACTTTGTTTTATAATATGTAGTATATTAATATAAATTGAGTTTGTTCGCTGGTAAAAATTCATATGTTCTATGGTTCTGGGAATATTATTTATATAACATAAGAGTAACAACGGACCAAGTACACTCCCCCTGGTTTAAGCCGTAAGCTATAAATCTTTGTTTCGATAAGTAGGTTTTTCTGTTTTAGGTCTATGACATATTTTTTTTTTTTTATGGTTCTTTTCCGTTGACTATGTATGTATATGACTCAATTGATTCGAGAACATTGTCACTAATTCCAAGTTTAGTTAATTTTATGAGAAGGATTCTGTGATCTACAAAATCGAACGCCTTCGTCATGTCCATGAACATTTATTTAATTATTTTATGGATTCATCATTCAATCATCTATGGATGGCCATATTAATATTTAATTATTTCTAAAACGGTACTGTTCTTTAGTTCGAATATTGTTTTTTTCTAAGAATAAATAAAGACTGTTTTAATTCGCATTACTAATCTGCATGGTTCTCATATATTATGGCCTGACCAAGATTTTCTATGTCGGAACGTTAAAAAAGACTATGACCTCTGAGTTTGTTTCAGTATTTCTTCTCAGAGTAGTCGGTTAGGAAACACCGAACTCATCTAGTTTTAAAACATAATTTATTTATAACGTGTAAAAGTGTTGTATTGAACCAAATTCTAGAAATAAATATAATTTATCATCATTACCATTATTTATTACTGCGAGTCTAAGGCGAAGTAAGCGTACTGAGCTAGGGCTAGAAAAATTTAATCAACCGATTCTTCAGGAAATGTGGGTGTACTACAGGTACACCTCTGCTTAACCCTGCAGGGATTACAGGCGTTATTTTAATTACGTTATTTTGTCTGCAGGAGATCTAGTCACAGCTACCTTTACTATTCAGAAGTGGCTTTTCGCTTTGTAGACTTATTTTCGGACTTGATTTCTAATCTACATGACATCATCTCTTTGTTTAGATCATCAATCGCGTCTACAATGACATGCACGAGTATTTGGAGACTGAGCCTTACTGGTATGCTGCCACGGTGCTGGTCCGAATGGGTCGCCTAAAAAACGAGATGCTACTGTTTGCAGACCAGGGAGCTGCGGGAACGTTCCAAGCAGTGCCCAACATCGTCAGAGATGGGAGTAAGTTACTCATCACCTGCCTAGCCTTTTCCCAACTGTTGGGATCTGCTTCTAGTCTGAAAGCAGCTGAATACCAGTAATTTACATGGAGTGACTGGCTATCTGACCATGGAGCTTCCGGGTGCCGGGAGGTTCCAAGGAGTGCCCAACATCGTCAGAGATGTGAGTAAGTTACTCATCATCTGCCTAGCCTTTTCCCAACTATGTTGAGGTCGCTTTACAGTCTATCAGATGCAGCTGAATACCAATATTTTACGGATTGGGGAGTAGATTACGGCCTATTCCTTCTCACTAGGAGGAGGCCTGAGTCCCGACAGTAGGAACATTATAGGCTGATTATGTTTATGTTATGTACATAACTTCAGGTATACCACCAGCGAAAAACACGGTGCCGCTACTCAAGTACCATTTGAAACTGCTGTACGGAGGCAAGTACCTGCTGATGGCCGACTGTCAGATCGGTGTGACGACGCTGTCAGGCCGCAGAAATAAATTGCCGTACCGTGCAGAGATCGACGGGATTGTTAGTAACCTCGACATCGGACCCGGCCAACGAGCTTGTCAGTCTGATAAGAATAAGGATGAAAACGTTCCTAAGGAGTAAATGAATGCTGGCACGCTGTTTTTCTTTTTGTCTCGCCTTGGCGTCATTTTCCTATCCTTCTCAAAATTCATCATCTTCCTGCCTTCGACTCATGTTACTTGGGGTCAGCGCAACACGTTTGTTTCTTCTTGTTTCTTGAATTTTTTCCTGTCAACCATCCTCATCACACTCCTTTTTCTTTCAGACATTAAATGATAACGGATTTTATTTCTGTAAGTAGGTTTGTACAAACGCTTTTACATATCAATCATATTTTTTTTAACTAGATGAGGTCGGCATTTCCTATCTAATTACTCTGAGAAGAAAGGCCGAAACAAACTCAGAGGTCACAGTCTCTTTTAAAGTCCAGACATAATCTTGGTCAGATCAAGTGAAGACCATGTATCTGAAATGGTCGTTTGAGGAAAGAACCACACAGATTGAGTGGACCTGTCCAGTCAGTGCACGCATTTGTCAGTAATCGTGCAGATCAACTCAGGAAGTCAGGACTTAAGGAGCTCAATGATTCGACGAACAATACAAAAGAAAGGACATTTGGGTAGGCCGCATAAATTACTCAAACTGCCGGATCATGATTAAAATTAATTGAGAAAAAAAAGCAATGACCCACATAGTCCTCACATTCACAATAATTAAAATAACATAATACTTTACAAGTATACTCATGTCATTGTATATACGTATATAAAATTCAACAATGTCAATGTGTATATAAAAATCGGATATAATGATCAAGAACCATATAGATTAAGTGGACCTGTCCAGTCAGTACACGCAGTAACCGTGCAGCTCAACTCAGAACTTAGGGAGCTCAACGATTCGACGCACAATACCAAAGAAAGGACATTTGGGTAGGCCATATAAACTACTTAAACTGCCAGATCAAGAATAAAACTGAAACAATAACCAACATAGTCCTCATATTCACAATAATGAAAATAATATAATACTTTTTACAGTAAATATTCATGTCTAAAATAGTTAGCAATTGTGGAATGAACATGACTACAAACGAGCTCTGATAACTGTGTATTTACATAGCTACAAGATTGGTTCACTCTGTCGTGAGGAAAGGTTTGAGTTTGAATGTGGTTGGATATAAAATTTGGGAAAGAACAAAGAAACGATGGATGTACTGTTTGAAAGATGATACGGCTAGAAAGGGAATGACTACTGAGATGACGTAGTATGGAAGAAAACACATGTTGCGCCTACTGCAAATATGTTGGGATAAGGGCAAAATAATGTTGTTTAGGACACTCGACTCAAGAACATAATATTTCTCATAGATTTACGATTACTTAAAGACATTTCCCGACTTCGCAATAGCAAAGACACCGTGCAATACCGTGTATAACACAAAAAAAAATATTTCATACATAAATATTACGAAGTAAATGTAGACTACTTCGCGATAAATACGAAGCTAACATCTTACTTAGTCTGAATATAGGATGATCATAATGTCATCCAGGAGTTTAGGAAGGAACACAGCATTAACACGTGCATAAATCCGCCATGCTTGAATAGTTTCGATCTCGACTAGATCTTAATCATAAGATCCTTACAAAAAAAAGAATGTAACATAAGGAAGTTACTGTACTTATATTTTTTTTTAACTTTCATATGTGCCAATAATCCCAACTAATATTACAATTGTGGTGGCACAAAGAGCAATGGTGGCCCAGAGTAGTGATGGTCCAGTGGTAACGACCACTACTAACAAACTTTAAGTCGTAATCTCGAATCCTGGCAGGCGCTTATTATTTTCCTCACCATTGCTCTCAAAACGGTGAAGGAAAACATCGTGAGGAAGCCTGCATGTCCTAGAACCAAAAAATCGAAGACTTTTGCCTTTACCAACCCGCACTGGGCCCGCGTGGTGGATTACGGCCCGCTCCCTCTCTCAGCCTGTGTCCCAGCAGTGTGAAGATCATAGGCTGATTGTGCTTATTATTACGCTAATAATGAAACTGCGGCATGAAGAGGCGAAATATTTTCATATATACAGGCTCGCAAACTTAGCCAATCGTTTATAGAATTGAGTTTCTTTTATAATATTACTAAAATTATTTGTATTGACGCGAGCTAAACTGAGACTGATAAACTAGTCAGGATAATTTCTAGGACGGTAGACGTCACAGGGTCTGGTTCAGGACATAATAAAAACGATTATTTTCAGCGGTCGGTGCCAGAACCGACAAACCATGACCGAACTACTTGGCGCAGAAAAGTGAGGAGACCCGAACCCAAATAACGGTCAAGATATTTGCCTTTTACAATGGTTGAATATGAATTGTGTTAGTTCAAGCTGTCATTACAACACTAATTTCAACATTGTCTTCTTACACGTTGAAATCCGAAAGAAAATAGAAGAAAACATGATCCACCCACCTATAAGGTTTCATAATATGCTGTGGTTTGTATTGGCTCGTGGTAGCTATTGCAATTTTTCAGAGCCGAGAGGTATTTTTGTGAAGTTTGTAAAGTTAATGACTTAAGACTAATTATTTTCAGGGAAATTTAAGTACAAGGCTGGCCAAGTTGACAGTAATAGTTTCACCGCACATGGTTCAAAATTGCGTGACACTTTTCTTTTTGTCAAATATTCGGTGCATTTTTCCCCCAGATTTCAACACAATTCAATACTATATTGGAGGTTTTTTCAAACACTGTTAATCTTAAATAACCGCTAATACGACGCACCAAATCGAGTGTGAAAGTGATCATCAGCATAAACAAGTAGGTCAGCTGCATATATCCATTAAAAAACATTGTAAAGTTGATCTTACAGATAAATGTTGATTTAACTGAGCCTGGGAAAACTATACAAACACAAAAAACGACTCCTCATTGTTAGTCTTTATAAAGGGAAATATTTCACATGAAATCGTAGTGTCGCGGTGGAACTCCTGAAGGTTGTACTCCTCATAGTTGTGTTTGTAACAATGGTGTCCGGAGCAAATTTGTCAAGAGAGGAGATAAAACAACTGGCATACAAAAATATCCATCTTCTCGGAAAGGACCCGCAGCAAGGGCTGCTGATGTGCGCCAAGTTATCTAAAGATCCGTATTTTGGAGTCGAAATGTTGCTAGGTAAATCTTGGAGGATTTACTACTCATGGAACATGGATTTACAAAGCCAATGCCTGGATATGTCGTTCAGGAATGCTACGCCGGCGGTTAGTTTGTGTTCAGTTATTTCATTTTTAGTTAATACCAGGAGCTGTTATTAAAATAATCCGAAAAATTGTGTTTTATGACCGTCTCAAAAATACTAGGCTAAATATGTGGCGATTTCACATCACAGAGGCGCTGTTGGAAACTTACTTACAAAGCCAAGTTTTCATTCTGAGAAAAATAACTTTACTTTGGATTCGCTGGCGTTTAATTCGTATTATTATTTATAAATAAATAGTTAGTCCGCTGGTTAAAATTCATGTTAAGGATATGACTTAAAAAAAAATTGTTGTTATCGGTTAGCCATTGAATAATTAAACCTTAACTTTTATTTATTTAATTTTCATATCTTTCTAAGTTTTTTCCTATAAATATTGTAGTACAGTCATCGACAAATAGAGTGTGAGTGTGTGTGTGTTAGTGTGTGTGTGAGTGTGTGGGTGTTCTATGGTTCTGGGAATATCATTTATGTAAGATAGGAATAACAACGGACCAAGTACACTCCCCTGGGGTACGCCGTAATCTTTTTTCGATGAGTAGGTTTTCTGTTTTAGTTCTTTGACATTTTTGCTATTTTAGTGATTTGTTTTCTGTTGACTAGGTATATGACGCAAGTAATTTTAAGACCATTGCCCTAATTCCAAGTTTACATAGTTTTATGAGAACGATTCTGTGATCTACAAAATCGAACGCCTTCGTCATGTCCATGAACAATGCTATAGGTAACTGGGTTTTTTTTTGTTGATATTTGTAATAATTTAATTAATTAATCCATATATGGCCATATTCATATTTTATGATTTCTAAAACCGTACTGTTCTTTAGTTCGAATTTTTTTTTTTTCTTAAGAATTAATAAAGTCTGTTATAATTCGTTTTACTAATCTGCACGGTTCTCATAGGGCCTGATCAAGATTATCTATGTCTGGATTTTAAAATAGATTGTGACATCTGAGTTTGTTACCGCCTTTCTCCTCCAAGTATTCGGTTAGAAAACACCAAACTCAACTAGTTTTATGACATTATTTATTTTTGACTTGTAAAACTATTTTTAAAACAAATTATAGAAATAAATATAATGTATCATCATTACAATAATTTATTCGTGCGAGTTGCAGGCAAAGTAAGCGCACCCAACCAGTACTAGATTTTTATAATCAACTTAGTCTTCACGACATGTGGGTGTACTATAAGTACATCTCTGCTTAACCCTTCAGGGATTAGAGGCCTTATGTTAATTACGTTATGTCGTCTTCACGAGATCTAGTCACAACCTTTACTATTCAGAAGTGGCTTTTCGTTTTGTTACCCTATTTTCGTCCTTTATTTTTAATCTATATCACATCATCTCTTTGTTTAGATCATCAACCGCATGTACAACGACATGAACGAGTACTTGGAGACTGAACCTTACTGGGATGCTGCCACGATGCTGGTCCGATTGGGTCGCGTAAAACACGAGATGCTACTGTTTGCAGACCAGGGAGCTGCGGGGACGTTCCAAGCAGTGCTCAACATCGTCAGAGATGGGAGTAAGTTACTCATCATCTGCCTAGCCTTTTCACAACTGTTGGGATCTGCTTCCAGTCTGAAAGCAGCTGAATACCAGTATTTTACATGGAGTAGCTGCCTATCTGACCATGGAGCTTCCGGGAGGTTCCAAGGAGTGCCCAACATCGTCAGAGATGGGAGTAAGTTACTCATCATCTGCCTAGTGTTTTCCCAACTATGATAGGGTCGCCTTCCAGTCTATCGGATGCAGCTGAATACGAACCATACTTTACACCATAATTGTGTGAATACAGTTGAATTTTTAAATAAAATCATATAATTTACAGTGCAGTAGTGGTGGCTCAGTGGAAACGGCCGCGACTTACAAGTTGTAGGTCATAGGTTCGAATCCAGATAGGCATTTAAATTTCTTTAAATTATTTAATCACCATGCTCTCAGAATGGTGAAAGAAAACTTTGTGAGGAAACCCGGTCATGCGGCAAGTTGTAGAAACAAAAACTTGAAGACGAGAAGATAATGTGACATCCACTAACCTGCACTGGCCCCGCGTGTGGATTACGGCCCACACCTTCTCACAGGGAGGAGGCCTGCGTCCCGGCTGTAGGAACATTATAGGCTGATTATGTTTATGTTATGCACATCATTACAGGTATATCACCAGAGAAAAGGTCGGTGCCACTACTCAGGTTCCATTTGAAACTGATGTACGGAGGCAAGTACCTGTTGATGACCGACTGTCAGACCGGCGTGACGACGCTGTCAACCCGCAAGAATCAATTGCCGTACCGTGCAGAAATCGGCGGCATTGTCAGTAACCTCGACATCGGACGCGGCCACTATACTTGCCAGTTTAATATGAATTAAAACGTTCCTTAGGAATAGATGAATGCTGGCACGTTGTTATTCTTTTTGCCTGACTTTGGCGTTATTTTCCTATCTTTTCAACATTCATCATCTTTCTGCCCTCGTCTTTGGGGTCGGCGCAGCACGTTTGTTTCTTCCTGTTTCTTCCATTCTTCCCTGTCAACCATCCTCATCACACTCCTTTTTCTTTCGTACATTGTGGAATGCAAATAAATTATATGAAATACTAGCTTTTGCCCGCGACTTCGCCCGCGTGGAGGTTGAAAATTATCCCACGGGAACGTACTACTGGGATAAAAAGTATCCTACATGTTAATCCAGGTTATAAAGTATCTGTGTTACAAGTTCAATACAAATCCGTTCAGTTGTTTTTGTGTGAAAGAGTAACAAACATCCATCCATCCGTCCATCCTCACAAACTTTCACATTTATAATATTAGTAGGATGAATATGACTTCAAACTAGTTCTGATAAGTGAGTATTTATCCACAAGATTAGGACACAATGTCGTGAGGAAAGTTTTGAGTTTGAATACAAGAGTAGGGGATGACCAAATAAACGATGTATATACTGTGTGGAAGATGATATGGCTAGAAAGAGGGTGACTACTGAGATGATGAAGTATGGAAGAAAACATATGTTGCACCTACTCAAAATATATAGGGATAATGGCAAGAGAATGATGATTGAGACACTCGAGCCTAAGAACACAATATTTCTCATAGATTATTTAGGATTTCTTAAAGGAAAAAATTTTTTTTACCCGAATGTGCGACAATATGCCCCCTGTACCCTGTCTTTACTGTCACGCAATCGGGTAAGAAGAGTCTATGTTTTTTCTAAGAGAGAAGCATAATGCAATTACTTTGTATTCATACATATCACGGAGTAAATGTATACCTACTTCCGATTTCGTGATAAATACGGAGTTAACCAGAGGGTTAGCTTCGTATTTATCACGAAGTCTTGCTGTTTTGATTATCCTATATTCAGACTAAGTAAGATTACTTAATCTGAATATAGGATGATCAAAATGTCATCCAGGAGCTTAAGATGGAACACAGGATTACTCACGTGCATATGTTGGGCATGCTTGAATAGTTTTAATTTCGACTGGATCCGATTCCTGAGGTTCTCACCAAAAATGAATGTAACTCATGAAAGATACATAATCAACCTATGATGTTCGCACTGCTAGGACAGAGACCTCCTCTCTTCAAGAGGGAGTGGGCTGTAATCAACCACGCGATTCCAGTGCGGGTTGGTAAATATCACATGTCTTCTGAATTTTTGTTTCTAGTACATGCCGGTTTCCTCACGATGTTTTCCTTCACCGTTTTGAGAGTAGTGATGATGAAATTATTTATATAAAGTAAAGCGCCTGACTGGGTTCGAATCTACAATCTACGACACGTAAGTCGCGGCCGTTACCACTGGGCCACCACTGCTCTCTTATGAAAGTTACTGTGTATTGAAAAAAAACCTCCATCAGTAGAAACCAATAATTAAACTGAGGCATGAAAAGGCGAGGATACAATTAATACATACATACATACATACATAAACTCACGCCTTCTTCCCATGGGGGTAGGCAGAAACTACAGAACGCCACCTGCTACGATCCATACATACTCCTTTTGCCTCGTTTACGTTCATACATCTGGTCATACACGCACGCCGGTTGTGAGTACTACGCACCTGACCTTTCTGAAGAACATCACCAATAAGGTCACTATATGTCTTCCTAGGGTGTCCCCTCCCAACGTTTCCACTCACATCTGCCTCGTAAATACCTTTTGTTAATCGCCCTTCATTCATCCTCTCAACATGAGCAAACCATCTTAGCATATTTTTTTCAATTTTTCACTACATCTTCCTTTAAACCGCACCGTTGCCTTATCACATCATTCTTCAGTCTATCATTCATAGTCACACCACACATGCTTCGCAAGGAACGCATTTCCACAGCATTTATTCTGCTTTCATGCTTCTTTTGCCACACCCAACACTCACTTCTATACATAAGCGTAGGCACCAGCACACCATTGTGAACAGCCAGTCGTGCTTTTTTGGACATCAACTGGTTGGTTACAATTGCATGTGTAGCACCATTCACTTTATTTCCCGCATTTACCCTTCTTTCCACATCTCTCTCTCATCTCTCTCATCTGACGATGCAAGTACAACTTGCTCATCTGCGTAGAGAAGGCATTTGACAGGCAACTTCGGCAACTTCTTCATCGTCAATCCATACCACCCTCTTTCAAATCTGTCAGACAACTATCCATGTACAAGTTGAACAGCCATGGTGACGCTACACAAGCCTGTCTAACACCCCTCGAGATGCAGAACCAGTTCGTGTATGCCCCATTTATCCTAACACAAGCACTAGAATCCTTGTATAAAGATTTCAGTGCCCGTACTAAGCGCCAGTCCACACCGTACAAGGATAGTGTCTACCACAGTTCTTCCCTCCACACGCTGTCGTAGGCTTTCTCGAAGTCCACGAAAGCACAGTAGACTTTCTTGTGCTTTGCCAGATGTTTCTCGGCTATGCACCTTAGGGAGAAGATCTGATCCATACATCCCAATCCCTCTCTAAATCCTGCCTGCACATCCCATATTTTTAACCGACGAAAAAAAAAGGAGGAGGTTCTCAAGTCGACCCGTATATATTTTTTTTTTTTTTTTTTTTTTTTTTTTTATGTATGACCACGCATAACTTTTTACCGAGTAGAAAGAGTATACCCCAAAGTTGGTCCCATTTAAAATTGAAAAACGAAATCCACCCCTAAGGGTAGAAAAATAGGGGTTAAATGATTTTTCACCTACAAAATGCTCCCTTGTGAACCGATTCTGTTGAAACTTGGCACATATACGTAGTTCTAATGATGCTTCAACAAAAAAGAGACCTGAAGATCATCTGATGATGGAGACGGAAAACAGTAGAGAGGGCTCCTCGACAGCTTACAGCAGTTAGATCGTGTTTGGGCTTGTTTCATTCATCTTGATGAGAACTTTAAGCCTAGCTGGAGTATGACTGTCATAGAGGGTGTGATGTTGGGTACGGAAGGCAGTCGAGGGAAGTTCTAAATATTAGCAGTGAGAGCATACTCAAAACATTCAAAAGCTTATAAATTAATAAAGGTAATATTTATTACAGCTATAAACAGCAAATCCTTAACTTCTGGCATATTCCCTATAAAATGGAAAGTGGCAAAGATGGTGACTATACATAAATGGGATAACAATTTCAACATAAAAACTATAGGCCCAACTCAATTTTGAGAGGGAAGCCGATAGTATGATTCAGCTGGTATGGGCAGCATTTGGTAAACTTCATCAACTCTTCTCCTCGTCTATACCGCAGTGCCCAAAGACGACAGTCTTCAACGCGTGTGTCCTACTGGTTACGACTTACGGAGTAGAAATGTCGACACTCACGGTGAGATTGGTCCATAAGTTTAAAGTCACTCAGCGAGTTATGGAGAGAGCTATGCTTGGAGTCTCTCTGAAGGATAAAATCCAAAACGACGTTATCCACCAGAGAACCAAGGTAATCGACATAGCCCAAAGACTAAGCAAGCTGAAGCTGTAACGGGCTAGTCACATCTCTCGTTGAAGTTCAAGAGTGGAGAACGCGTTTAGGCAAACGTAGTTGGGGCGCCCGCCGGCCAGGTGGACTGGCGACTTGCGAAATGCGGCTGGCAGAGACTGGATGACGAGAGCCAAGGATCGGGCTCAATGGCGTTCACTAGGAGAGGCTTACGTCCAGTAGTGGACAAATATAGGCTGATGATGATGATGATGAATGGTGCAAAAATAAAAATAAAGTATTTGAACTCAATGAAGTGTTGCTACGTTAAATATACAGGAACAAATAATCTTATAATTAAAGGCAAAGTAATAATAATAATAATATTAAAACAGACTATACACATAGACACAATCAGGTAGCAAAAGTCATCCATCAAAAACTAGCACTCAAATATAAAGTCATACAAGATATGAACACTCCTTATTACAAGTACGTACCACATTCAGTTCTAGAAAATATCACTCTAAGACTAAGTACCAAAGTAAAATATGTTAACTTCAAATAAAATAAACCCTCTCTATACCGAGGTGCCTAAAGAACAACGCCTTAAGTTCCAAAATAATTATACACTCATCAGAATAATTGTACGTGTTGTATTTATATTCTTATTGCCTACCAAAATGGATAAATGCTCACCAAATCTAACCATAGACGGTCGACATCAGGGGCACCCCGAGGTTCGGTTGGTTAGGTTCCTTTAAACCCTTTAGACAGAAATAGGAGCCCCGCGGAGCGGGGCTCCGTCGACCTGCTTATTAACCCTAACCCACGCCGGACGACGTCAGGGGCACCCCGAGGTTTGGTTGGTTACAGATATAGGAGCCACGATAAGCGGGGCTCCGTCGAGCTATCTTGGCAGGTAGTAAGAAATTAAAAGACGTTTATAAATCTTTATGGCATAGAATAAAAAGGAAAATAGGTTCATTTCTACAATACTTTATGAAACACAATTTGGTGAGCATTTATCCATTCTGGCAGGTATTTCGAATTTGGTGGTAGTAAAATAGGAACTTTTCTGGTAGGCGTTTAAATACAAGCCCCAAAAAAGCGTCCAAGATGCTGGGTTTTTGTCATAAGACAGTGCACTTTGTAGTTGATATGTAGCAGAATACTGTAATATGATGTGGCGGCCGCACTGTGCTACGAATAGTTTGCGTCTAGAACACGTTCAAAAACGCTTTGATTGGCATCTAGCTGTTTCTGTTGGCATAGATAAAAAGTCATCTTCTTATAAAAAAAAAAATAGCTTGAATTTCTTCAACACTTTAGAAGAACGAAGATGTTTAAACGACGCAATGTTTGTATGTAAATTTCATAAAGGAATTATCGACTAGCCTCCACTGCTCGCACTCAATATCTTGCGTGCTCCATCCGTCATGAATTCCGCGTAGACCTGTTACTACTCTTTGTCCTCCACAGAGAAAATCGGTATAGCATATAACTATCTATATGCTAGGTTTTGCAAAGGTTTTACTATGTAATAGCTATCTAATTGATTTACACTTTGATTCCCTAAACTGAAATCTAAAATTTTTGACTGTTTGTCTGATTTGTTATGAAACCTTTATGATGACTTTTGAATCTAGCATGTTTTTCCCCGGTATTAAGATTGCTTGAAAAGTAGTCATGTACGCAAGTTGTCAATTAACATAATTTAATTTGGGTAATGTGGTGTTTACCTTAAAGTACCTAATTAATCCACTGTACTAAGTTTTAATTTCATGTTTTTTTTAAAGACATCTGTAGTGTAAGCTATTGTTGGTAGTCCTAAATAAATAAATAAGTTCATTTATTTGAAACGGAAACTGAAAAGCGAAAAATAAAAAACTTTTTTACAAAAAATTAAACCGACGAAAAAAGAAACTGAAAAGCAAAAAATAAATCTTTCAGTCTAACTAAGCTCTTAAATTAATGTAAATTACAAAGTTTGAGTCGGCGCCAAACATACAAGGCGCCATGAAAACTTATGGCAGCTTGATTGATCGTCGTTAATCGATCTGCGGTGATTGTTTGGCGCCGACTCAAAATTTGTAATTTACATTAATTTAAGAGCTTAGTTAGACTGAAAGATTTATTTTTTGCTTTTCAGTTTCTTTTTTCGTCGGTTTAATTTTTTGTAAAAAAGTTTTTTCTCACCTGTCACTCTTATCACCGTTTTTATAAAGGAAACTATACTCAAAACCGCAAAAACAAACGTTGATATTGTAAGAATTGTCGAAAATATGTCTGAAGGAATAAACAAAGATATATAATATTACATTTACATTGAATTGTGTAAATAAGGATACTGTTATAGTAAACAATAGCAATACTGTCATATAAATAACGATCATGAAAGGTATGCCTTCAGTGTGTACCGATCGTATAAAACATACACATATTGATAATTAGAGAAAGAAATTAAGAGTTATTAAAAATTTGTTCTACTCAAAAGTGATAACAAGTAATCGTGAAATTAGTTTTGAAGTGAATAAAGAAACCCAAACAATTATTATTCATAGGCCCGGAGACTTATTTTTGATTGAAGCCAATGTTAGCCATGTTTCTAATATTTCTCCTCATTTCTCTGTCGATACAAGAAAGTGCAGCTGGAAAGGACCTCAGCGAAATAGATGTTGAGAACTATACCTCTTGCGAGAAATTCCTGGAGAACACCACTTTTGACCCTAAGAGTGTGTTGGAAATTGACTGGAAAATCTTCTACTTCTGGACCCCTCACTTCGAAGAGAGTTATAACATAAAATTCAGTGTGCCGTCTGACGTGGTCTGTACATTTTACGTTTTTGAATATTTACGTCAGATTTTGTTTCCAATTGTCCCTATGCCGTTGGTCTCGGCTGTCATTTTGTCTTCAGTAGTCCGAAAGTCTGACGACCAGTCTTAGCAAGGGGTGGTGTGTTATCCAGTAACTGGGTTGTGGAGGCCAGATAGGCAGTTGTTCGATGTAAAATACTAGTCTTCAGCTGCATCCGGTTAGACTGGAGAAAAATCTAGGCAGGTGATGATGCTGATTTTATTTCCGATTATCTAATGGCGGCCATACATGCTACGATCTACCGGAGAGATTTACCTGTGCTGTTAGACCGGAGCGTGCACTCGAATCTGTGCAGTTCCTTGAACATAAAACATGTGGGTCGACCTGCGCAGTCACACTTGCACAAGTAGATCGTACAGTGAACGGCAACGTGTATGGCTTACGTAATATTCATTAGACTGTCGGACCGTATTCACTGGATTCGAGTTAAATTCTTTTATCAGTTTTTTTGTTTCAAATCAGTCGGTCAGAGCTCAAACCGCAAGTGCGGAATAAGAAAGCAGAATAAAACCGTTATTCAGAATGTGAAAAAGAAACAGTCGTTACGTTCTTGGCCCTTAATTGAAAGAACTAAGATCAGTCACTACGTCACAATTTTTTAATTAACTAGCGACTCCTGCTTAGACGGGTGCAACGTTGGCATGTCAAAACATCAACCTTTATGTACTAAAACTAAATTGAATATTAATGTATTATACACATGAACCTTCCGGAATAAATTCTCTAAGTGCTAGTGAAATTCGCATCAAAATCTGTTGCGTAGTTTAAAAGAACAACGCGGTCACAGAGACTGATACGAAAAGAGAATTTATTGTATAATAATTATGTTTAGATAGAAATGTATCTCGCTTCTCTCATTAATTACAAAATAATTGATTTTTCAGCTAGTCGACCGATTTAGAGTGGAGTTGGATACTGAGATGAAACCTCCGGTGAACTGGACCAACTCTGTGCTCTTCATGGAGAGTTCCATCGACTTCAGCGCGCTGATCGTGAAAACCAATGCTCCTGGCATATTCAGAATAGTTCCGACCTTAGCTTTTGAGTGTACGTATCTCTTATATGTTAATTCAAATTCAATATTTCAACAAAAGCCTTCAACAATATCCTTATTCCTTTTGACTAAAACATAAAAGGTTTAAGCCAAAGCTGAATATTTAAATACTCTGACTCATAAACTAGGTGCAAGTTCCTCTGACTTATGCCGGATAATGAATCTACGAACTCAAACTCAAAGCATTTATTTCAATTAAACCATTTACAGGCACTTTTGAATTGTCAAGGAGGCGGTCAGTCAGAAATATGAAGCCCATTCCAAAGCGTAGTAGGTAGCTATGGAGAAGAACGGGCGAAAAACTCCAATGACACTCATTTCTAATTTCTTCTCAATTTTTTTTAACAATTCTGAGACCTCTAGGCTCGCCTTAAAAGCGTTTCGTATTCTACAAACGACTTTCAACAAGACTGACATAAGCTTTTCGGTAGTTTATCTATACTCGTATCCAATACATTTTTGACTTTTCCATCGTCGTTATCGCTGTCAGAATATCACTTTGTCCTGCCTGGCCAGCGGGCCCTGTGGTCAAAGCTAATTTAAATAACTACGAACACGACGAAGAAGAAAGTGATTAAGAGCCCTTCTGTTAGAACACTGGCCGCAATTGCCGTGTCTGCAACCCACATGTCGAAAACCTCAGAAATTATTTAGAAATTCTTGATTTCTTATTCTTTGTCACGAGATTTGTCACGCGGGACATGCTTTCAACTAACACCTTATTTATATCAAGCTAAAAGCAACTATATCGTATACCTTTATCTCTCTTACAGTTACCCAGCCACCACTGCTGCTGTTCGCCCTGAAGGTAGTACATCCTGGCTACTTGGGTATCCTAAACTGCAAGTATAGACTTTGTTATGCTCTGGCGCCGGCCGACAGGATACCTAATCATGATTATGTAAGTATAACGGTTATAAAAAGAAGCTTAACGAAGCCTTCTGGTTACGAAGAAATTGAAACCCAAAGTTTAAAAAAAAGAACTCAAATAAGATTATGATAAAACTTTATTTTAAATACCCCACAACTCATGTACCGTTGCATGCACCCTTAAAGCACACTGGTTTGCGTGCGTTACATGGCACACTGCCGTATACTGCGATTGTTCACACCAAAATTAAAAGTCGTTACCCAGCAACAGCCTTAAGTTCTGAGTTGACAGGACCACGCCATCTGTGTGGTTCTTTCCTCAAAAGACCATTTCAGACACACATCTACATGGTCTTCACATGATCAGAGCAAGATTATGTCTGGACTTTAAAAGAGACTGTGACCTCTGAGTTTGTTTCTTCTCAGAGTAGTCAGATAGGAAACGCCAACTTCATCTAGTTTAAAAAATATGATTGACGTGTAAAAGTGTTTGTCATTTAACAGTGTTTGCTCAATGTGACTTAGTTTGATGTACAGAATGCTGCTATTTGCTATTTGTTTGGTATTTTTACATCCTGTGTAATACTAGCCTATGCCCGCGGATTCACCCGTGTGGAGGTCAATATATCTCACGGAAACATTACCGGGTTTAAAATCATCCTATGTCATCCGTGGTCATGTCGAAAAATCTGGCCTTGGTCCTGTCTACATCATAAAGGGAACTTAATTAGTCTTTGTCTACTGTATGAAACATTTCAGCTTTCTAATTTCATGGGTTTTGGTTGGGCTTTGATAAGTCATCCAGTGGGGAGACAGGATTAAAAAAAAAAAAATGTTTTTGTCATGTTTTCCAGTTGACTCAAGAGGCACAGAGGTTAGGCTTCTGGAGCGACTTCGGACGGACCCATACGGCGACGATTCCCCCGCTCCCCACCCTTGCTCCTGACCCCTACGAAATGGATGACGATGAGGAGGATGAAAACTTGGAGATAATACACCAGCACCACAACCTGCAGTTCTTGTGATTAACCCTTAGCTAGTAGGAGGTATTAACTTAACTTCATTGATCTATTTTAGTGTTCGTGACCTGCTTTTCACGGGTGTGTACTATTGATGTGGTGACACGTTGAGGTTCTGTACTTTAGCTAAGTTAAATAGTCAAATATTATACTTCGCGAATCACCAAAATACATTGTGTAGTTAAAAAGAACTAAGCGCACAACCAGACACATACGAAAAACTACTTTATTTAAATTATTTATAATTAGACAAATATGGTTAGTAAGGGCATGAATTATATTTTAATCCATTTCTCAATGCAAAGTATAAGCTGGTTTAAGCTTATTTGTTTAGTTAAGAACTGTGTGTAAGTTAAATTAATTAATTTTAATTAGATCATTATTAAACTCTTAATAACATCAATTGTTTTTTTTTTTTTCAATACCCTTTTCTTTTGCAGCTAGGAAAATATAAAATCTACATTCTGTACAATACCTAATACACGTTGGCAAGGAGATTGACGAGCAAACTGTAACCATGAATTCAGAACATCATTCTTAGCGTACAAATTTTTCGTCAGTTATAAAAAAAAAAAACTGCTGTTTCATAGAAAAGTGCAATACCTATGCGGTTAAAATGTATGAAACAGTTTTTTTTAAAATAATTACTGACGAAAGATTCCAACGCAGGGGGGTCCAGAAGCAGCTCGCCGTCCGGTAAGGACCAGGCCCGGGTCGACGGCGCGTCGTGTTCCACGCGCGCCTCAAAGAGATGTCAGCATCATTGACGGGGTCCGATAGGGCCGGTGCCTGCCGGGGTCGCGGATTGTTCGAAAGAGTTACCGGGGCCCTGGCGCACAGGCAACTGAAGGAACACGGGTGGGTTTTAGTCAGTATGAGTCTGACACGCCCTTCCGCTCCGCCCAGAGCGGGAGGTCATTTGATGATTTCCCACCCAAAAAAAAAGGGTGGTACAGAATCATTTACTGAATCCATGGTAACAGGTTGATTCGATGTCCCTGCCACCGTGTACTTTAAAAGGGGGTATCGTGTTACTCAGTAACTGGGTTGTAGAAGTTAGATAGACAGTCGCTCCATGTAAAATGCTGGTATTTATACAGCGCTCTGCGTGTACAATATAACAATGCCTTCAGAATGCTTGTGGGGCTGCCGCGGTATTGTAGCGCTTCGGGTATGTTTGCCGATGTGAGGGTAGATGATTTTTATGCCATCGTTCGAAAGCGATGCGCTTCTCTCTGGCACAGAACACACGTCAGCTCCCATAGCATGTTGAGGGCATTGAGTGACCGGTGGGACTGCCCGATGCTTGGCCGATGGGTGAGTCTGCACACACGGCTGTATGTAGATAAGCGGGCAAATCATTGTTTTCTTTGTTTTTATTTCATTTTCTTCGTGATTGTATGTGTTACTAAAAATAGTTTAATAAGTATGTAATATGTCAATACTAACAATATGGACTTTGAAGGTCTGAAAATAAAAGTTTATTATTATTATTATTTCGCGAGCCGTATCGAGGAGAACTGCCTGGATCAGGCCCTTGACCCAACCGCCTAACGAGAGCCTCGAGAGATGTTGATCGAGGCTTTCGGCCATCAGGCCATTGGCCGATACGACAATGGGCACAATGACAGCCGAGCTCACATTCCACATGTCAACAACCTCGTGTGCTAAGTCGAGATATTTAATTTGTTTCTCTTTCTCAGCTTTCACGAGGTTCTCGTCATGCGGAATGGTAATATCGATAATCATTGTGCGGCGCGCTAATCGATCTATCACCACTATATCAGGCTTATTGGCGACAATAGTCCTGTCAGTAATGATAGACCGATCCCAGTACAACGTAATATGGTCATTTTCGAGAACTGGGTCGGGCACATACTTGTAATACGGTACCTCAGAATCCACTAGTTTATATTTCAAGGCAAGTTGTTGGTGAATAATTCTGGCTACTTGATTATGCCTGTGCAAGTACTCGCCGTTAGCCAGACGAGAACAACCAGAGACAATATGTCTGATGGACTCACCTGGACGATGGTATGCCCGACACACGTCAACCGTCCCGTCTTTCATAATATGTCTCCGGTAGTTATTCGTCAATATAACTTCGTCCATAATTGCACAGACGAAACCTTCAGTTTCCCCGAAAAGGTCACCAAAACGTAGCCAGGATACGGACGCTAAGAAATCTACACCGGGCTCGTGAAGAGCCCGATAAAAGCGTCCGTGTAGCTCCTTGCTTTGCCATACCTCCTTGCGGTCATCGGTAGTAAGTACCACAGGTTTGCGCCAGTTCTCTTTAGCCATGGAGAGCGGGGTGAGGCCCTTGTCCACTGCTACCACATCACGGTGCATACCCACTTCGGCTTTTAAAAAATATTCCCGGAGACTGCACACTTCGCGGTTGTGGAGGGTCTTTGCATTTAAAAAGCGTCGACCCCCGCACTTCCGCGGTATGTACAGTCTCATCACCGATGATCGTGGGTGATGCATCCGGTTTGCGGTCAGTAGTGTACGGACCCTCCTATCCAGGGTGTCGAGTTCGGTCTGAGTCCATTTGAGTATGCCGAAAGAGTACATCAATACTGGCATGACCCAACCGTTGAAGGCGCGCACCTTGTTTCCGCCTGAAAGAAGACTAATTAATACCTTCTTCAGGCGACCAAAGAACCGCTCCTTCAGCGATTGCTTCATGTCAGCAACATTGATGCCTAATGTTTCCGACATACCCAAATACTTATAGCTTTCGGACGAGGAGAGGGATCTAAGGTGTATGGAATCCGAAAGTTGAATTCCTTCGGATTCCATAATCTCACCTTGCTTTACATGCATGACTGCACATTTGTCCACACCAAATTCCATCCTGATGGCGCTACTGAAAGTTTCAGTTACCTTCAGTAGCTTCATTAGTTGCAATTTGTTGGGGGCAAAGAGTTTCAAGTCATCCATGTAGAGGAGGTGAGATATGACCTGACCACCTCTCCTCAACCGATAACCTAGACCTGAATCCTCCAGTAGTGTACTTAGAGGATTCAGGGCTAAGCAGAACCAAAGTGGACTCAAACTGTCGCCCTGAAATATTCCCCGTTTAATCCATACAGGCTCATCATTCCCCTGGATCTGTTGACACCCTGGATAGCGAAGAACCGTCCTCCATTGCCCCATACACGACCCAAGGAAGGTGCGTAGAGTTGTATCTATCTTGTACAACTCCAGCACCCTTATGAGCCACGTATGTGGCACTGAGTCGTAGGCCTTCTTGTAATCTATCCAGCATGTCGACAAATCCTTGCGGGATCGACGAACCTGTTGGCTAATGGCCATATCGATGAGGAGTAGCTCCTTAGTACCACGGGATCCGTTCCTACATCCATTTTGAGAGGCTGACATAATCGAGTTATTTTCAATGTGCGTGTTAATTTTCGCTCTCAAAATGGATGTAAGAAGTTTATAGATCGTTGACAAACACGTAATCGGTCTATAATTCTTGGGATCCGTGGAACTACCTGACTTATGGAGCAGATGAGTAACGCCTGTTGTTAGAAACTGCGAAAGCGACCCGGACTCTAAGGATGCTTGGAACTGAGCTGCCAGGCAGGTGTGTGAACTAATTAGCCATTTCAACCAAAAGTTGTGCAATCCGTCCGGTCCCGGTGATTTCCAATTCGGTAACGGACGGACTACTTTGGCGACGTCTAATGGCGTAATTAGTACCGCTTCCATTTCTGGTACAGTTTCACACACCCGCTCGACATCCCGTATCCAGTCATTCTCAACGTGACAGACGGGCACTGACCAGATGTTGCGCCAGAATGTAATCGTGGCGGCATCATCCGGGCGGCACTCATCTGTCACATTTTGTTCAGGTCGCTCCCAAGCTCTATATACGCATCTCTCATCGCTCTGGAACATGCGATCCTGTGTGTACCGATCAACCCGCCGCTTATACCGCCGAATACGTCTCGCCCATGCACAAACTTTCTGCTTCAGGAAGTCGATGTGCTCTGTGACACGGGACATGTATTCCTGAGGGTGATTTCAGTCCCCGAGAATGCCCGCCTCACAAAACGCATCTCTCGTGGTCGTGTATTGCCCTCCCTGAAGCAGTATAGTTTGCCGATGAGTACCCTGGCCTCATCGATACGACGCTCGATCCTGCACTACCAGGCTGGTACGGCAGGTTTTGGTCGAGTAGCCCCGTCACAGTTTGGGAACTTGACGTACGCTAAACGACATGCCGCAACAGCCGCGCAATACAGGATCGAATGTGTATCAACGAGATTCTCGCTGCTCTCAAACACATTCTTAAGATGCGAGTCCAGGGCACACACCAGCGCCCTATTTTTTTTGTGCATAGGCAGGCGTGGTAATCGGGGTCTAATTTCGGTCGGAGTGGATCTATACTCACGAAATGCATCCTCCAGTGCACTCCTCAATCGGGCGTTGCACTGGCTACTTACTGAAGCAACCCTATCATCTTCCACTTCTACGCCATGAGTAGACCGCAGCGGTATTTGTACCGCGGTTTGTGCTGGACTCGAGACGATATGGTTGCTCAGCTCTGAGCGAAGCCTACCAAGTGCGGCATCGTCCAACCTATGACTGCGTTGGATAACCCGCACCTGATCCGAAAGTCTTTGGGCCGAGATGTTGACGGTTGGTTCAAGTTCTCGAAACACAGACAGCATCCTATCACGATACGCAGTGAGATTAGTTCCCCCCTCTGAAGACCTGTAATATGCGCGTATGACGTTCTCATTCATAGACTGAGTCCATCTCATGCGCTGAACACAACCACCGGCAGCGGGGACCCGGCTCGGGGCCGGATGGCCCCTAAGTCCCAAGCTCCTCGGTGGCCGGCCTCTCCCCTGCCGACGTACAGGTGTTGGCGACGTCGGCGGGGAAAAATACTCGTCGCTCGAGCTCGACACAACTGCCGCGGCCGGTGTTTTCACAGTGGGGCTGGATACCGGCGGCGGTGAGGCGGAGTTGAGCGAAGAGTCCGGAGGTGGTGGGCGTGCTCGTGTTCTTGCTGACCTCGTCAACATGTTTTAACTTTTATAACAATTTTTATAGTATTCTATTTTGCGGAGGTGACATTACAGATGTCACGATTCGGCAGTTTTTGATGAAGTCTGTATGGTTTATTTTATTTTTCTTCAATTGTGTGGTGTTTACTTGGTTTTAGGTTGTTGCAGAGTTTCTGATAATATGTAAAAACTGCGTCCAAAATTAATAAAACTGAAAATTATTTGTTGAGAATTATTTGGTGACATGTTGACATTGGTGTTGCCAGCCGTTATTATTATTATTATTATTATTAGCTGCATCAGGTTAGACTAGTAGCTAACCACAACATAGTTGGGACAAGACTACGTGGATGATGATGGCCGCCTCACTACCCTAATTTCTTTAAAATAAAATCTTCGTCTGACATCTGACAGTGCGTTCACACGTAGATGAATCGTGATTATTTAGTTTGCTATTCCACAGATTTTGTGAAAGTATGGATTCAAATCAAATGCGGGGCAATTAAGTACGAATGTGATTTTTTCTCGACTTACGAGTTGTAGGTCGTGGGTTCGAACCCAGGCAGGCGCTTTACTTTGTGTAAATCATTTCATCAACACTGCTCTCAAAACGGTGAAGGGAATTATTGTGAGGAAACCGGCATGTCCTAGAACCAAAAATTAGAAGACATGTGACATCTACCAACCCGCACTGGGCCCGTGTGATAGATTACAGCCCATTCCCTCTCAAAGAGAGGAGGCCTGTGTCCCAGCAGTGGGAACACTATAGGCTGATTATGCTATGCTTATGCTGTGACTTTTTCAATTCATCGAAACTTCGCTAACAGGCCTACACTGTCCTCCCATATCTATCAACACTGTAATTTGAAACACTGTAAAAGTCCTTTATTTTTAAGAGTAACCGTGGAGTTTCTTGCCGGCTCTTCTCCATAGGAAACAACCAATTGGAACCGTGCACCTAGCTTCTGACGTTTCATAAGTGCCCATGTAGGTTTATGTGAAATAAAATATTTTGATTTTGATTTGATTTGCTAAAAGTGATTCGCTGAAATTTTGCTTTTTGTGCTCATCAAGAAATTATTACCGAGACTCAATTAATTCAATCATATAAGAATCATTTACCACTCGTTTTGTCACAGTGTTTCGCCATATTAGCTAGCTGAGCCTTATCTGAAGGTGGTGCAAACTATAGGTAGGTAACTATAGGTAGGTAACTATAGGTAACTATAGGTAACTATAGGTAGGTAACTATAGGTAACTATAGGTAGGTAACTATAGGTAACTATAGGTAGGTAGGTGTGCTATTGAAACTTACCTTATTGATGATAGTTATGTAAACGTTAGTCTTGTCAAACACAGCAACACAATGTGTCAGTTTGCATAAGGAAGCAAACGAGCCAGGGGTATCAAATGACATGTTTTACAAATACTGGAGTCACCCACATTTTACTTATTCGAAATTAAACAATTTAGGTGTTTTAAAAGTTTTTTGTTAATTAAAATTAATTAAAACAACTACCTAGTTGATTTTGGCACATTTATTAATGGAAATGATGTTTGCAAAACAAACGTGGCACGTGGCCCATATTTAGGATCTTATTTGATCAACAAAATTGGCGTAGCTACTGAGTTTTCGGTGTTGAGAATATTACCTAATGATTTTAAATGGTTAATTTGAAGCAGATTTTGATGTCGGTGTAATCAATGCATAAAGATCAAATCGTATCATACCTAAATTCGCGTATATGATTGACGCAAGAACTCGTGATTTTCGTACCATGTTTGTAGATATAGAAAAAAACACTGGAGATATATGAGACTGGTCATAATTAGTAATAGTTTATAGGTTATAACTAAAGATCGGATATTCGGATGCATATTTACATAAACTTGCGATGTGCCAATATCATCATCATAATATGGAATGCGCTTTTATATAGAAAAAATCTTAACTTTAACTAACACACACCATCCCTCCTCTTACACCCTATATACACATATTTGCATCGGGGCTTAAACATTAATTTTAAATAAATATGCATCTGAATAGTTATCCAATCCAAGAATCCCGGGTTTTTTTAAATAAGTAATATTTTTGAAGTTGCGTCTATAATATACACCAGACAAGTTATGCATTTCTGGTTTTCCTGGCATCTCGGGTTTTTTTTCCAAAAAAATATATTTTAAGAAGCCAGTTCCATACTTTCATAGCTAAAATTTAACTTTAGGTAAATATGCATCCGAATATCCGATCTCTGGTTATAACTATCGATAATAAGTTTCAATGATTTACCTAAAACCTCACAGACGCAAGTGAAAGTGATAAAATTTTATGTTAGAACATAGTTGAGCACCCCTGCGTCTTCGGTCATTCCTATAAAAAGAAGTTTCATTGTTTAAATTCATTACACTTCAGAAAAAAATGCAAGTCTTGTTGTGCGTTTTCCTCTTCGTTTTTGCTAAGACTGGAGAAGGGATAGATTTTGGCAACTATGACACTTATAAGAGCTTTCAGAAGAAAATGGAACGTAGACCAGAGTACTTCGGGGAACCTGTGCCCTTTGGACACATCACTCGAGAGGGTTTCGGAGACCCTTTCTCATCAAAAAAACAGCCACAAGATAATTTAGAAATGAGGCTGAGAACGCCGAAAGACAGACAAGAAGCGTTAGAAATTCTGCAGAAAGCCAAAGCCGAAAACGTAATTTTTTTAAATCCTGATATACCAAAATTTTTCAGAAAACCCAACCCCAAAGACGAAATGCTGTTAGAAAGGTTTGTTAATCCAGAGAAAGAGACCAATGAGACAAGGTTGAAATGGTATGATTTACCCACGATACAAGCCAGAAATGCAATGTTGCCACCCAAGCACCAATATATTCCGAAAAAGAAACCTCTAACCGGCGCCCCCATACAGCCACCATCGGCACCGATTGTTGGAAGACTACCATTCTTTTCAAAAAATTCATTCCAGTTAGGTATTGATCAACCAGAGGAGCAAATGAACTGGACCACTTGCGACGAGTTTGCAGTTGGAGCAGTCTTTTCTCCTAAAGATGTTGTAAATTTGAGATGGACGCCGTTCTATATTTGGGATAATAAGCAAATTGACGTTGCAAAAGAATATACGTTTGAGTATCCAACCAATAGGGTGAGTTGTGGCATAACTGGCTTTAAAGTATTTAAGTTCATAATTTACAAAGTCCCAGTATATATTATATATCTAATATATAAAAATATCGTGTCACACTGTTTGTTATCGAACCCCTCCGAAACGGCTTGACCGATTTTTGATAGGTTCGAAATAGGTCGTAAAGAATATTTCATATCACTGCGGGTGAAAACACGGGACGCAACTAGTATATATATATTGTACACAGTACGCATCGCTTGCCAACACTCTATTCAGGCAAAAAAATACTTACCTAAAATACGTCCCCCCCTACAACCCCCCCTATTACATGGGACTTAAAAAACATAACTGGCGAAATGTGGGTGTACTATAAGTACACCTCTGCCTAACCCTTCGGGGAATACAGGCGTGATGACATGCTATGTGTTTATGTGTTATGCTAAAATACATGTGTCGTACCAACAGCCGGAAACTGTCAATTTTTTTTTTGATTCGGTTTTGTAACTATAATTTGTTTTGTAGACTAACATTACTGTTATAATTTTAAGACCTTTTATCGTGCATGAATCTCTGTTGCAGCTGGTAAATGAATATCATTCAAAATACGGCAAAATGTTGAATAAAACTGTGGATTGGAGCAAAACAAAACTTTTAATGAATGGAATAAATGAGGCGCTGCTGATTGCAGCCGACAAGAGGGGCTTGTTCGATGTTATAACGAAACACGATCTACCTCCAATTATCACATGTAAGTTCTAACCTTTGACTGCTCTAAACAATAACATACTTAGATTACATACATTGTTTTCTTCCCATCGGACTATGAAAGTGAGAGAGAGTGCACCTGTGTCTGCGCACACACTTGTTACTACAATATCTCCCGCGCCGAAGGCTAGTCTCCGTTGACATTGGCCGTCATGGCCGAAATACAGCCTGGAGGACTATACAATAACAGTAATAAACTTCTCTTGGTCTCGGCTTAGGCCCGTTTTCACTAACACTAGACAACGCATAAATAAAATGACAAAAAAAGTGCATTGTTGGAATTTCAACGCTCAGCTCAGCGCCGAGAATTGGAAATACAACATTGCAGTGCAATATATTTAGGGCACTAGCTTTTGCCCGCGGCTCCGCCCGCGTGGAGGTCAGAACGGGAACGTTCTACTGGGATAAAAATTATCCTATGTGATTATCCTGTGTGTTGTGTTATGTGTTCATCTGTGTGTTGTGTGTGTGTTTGTTTATGTGTGTGTGTGTGTTTGTGTGTGTGTGTTTGAGTGTATTAACACGCATCAAAAGTGTCTATGGATCAAAGTATTAAAAGAAAATATTGCCCTATTGAAATTAAATAATCCAAATGTCTATTTAGATTCATTAAATAAAACGTTTCCGTATGTTTTTGCATTAGGTATTAAAGACTTTTCGTGATTTTCGCTTATGCTGGATTTTTCACCTTAGATAATCCTGATATTAAATTGTGTTAAAAAAATAAAAATGAATGTTTTTAAAGGTTTTTATTGCGTAAAATAAACAATCAGTAGTCTATATCTCCGCGGTTAACGCGTGTAACACAATCGCAGCGATTCCGATACACAATATGAGTTCATCCAAATCACGTTGCGGAATGGCCGCCTACGTCCGTGGTAACAGGCGAAAAAGATTTTCTGGTATGTGTACTGCATCCATATTTAGCAGAGCTCTTCTTTGAAGCATATCCCATGCATGCTCAGTGGGATTCAAGACTGGCGATTGAGCAGACCATGGTAGGACGTTGATATTAGCTGCGGCAAGTGTGTTTACAATGACTGTGGCAGTGTGTGGACGTGCATTATCATGCATAAGCAGTAATGAAGACCAAATTGGGTCTGTAAAGGATATCTGATTCAATCGTTTCAACGAAAATCTGTGCATTGAAATTGCCACTGATCCGATCCAAATCAGTTCGGTTCTTCCGCCGATCCAAATACCCGCCCATATCATGATTGTTCCACCACTGTATGCATGGACTTTCTGGCATGATTTTAAAGGTATTTGGGGGCTAGGGATCTTCCAATAATATACGTCTAGTATCCGGCCTCATATCAAAGCGAGATTCTTCAGAAAAACACGCAGAACGCCACTCTCTTTCTGCTCAATTTCTGTATTCACGAGCCCATTGTAAACGGACTCTGCAATTGAGGGGATCAATAGGTGGTACACGTAGCGGCCTTCGTATTTTCATTCTTTGACCGAAATCCAAAAACTATTCTCTTTTCAAATGACGAAATATTGTAAAAAATATCCATAGGAGTTACAAAAGATATAATTAAAAAGCCTGATTTTTTGTAACTAGCAAAAACGTGTATGATGTCTTGACACTTTTGATGTGTGTATATGTGTGCCAAATTTCAAACAAATCCTTTTAGTAGTATGTTGCTAATGATGGAAATACTATCGTGATTTCATGCAAACCTAGTACTTTTTGTTAGGTTAGGTAGCTATTGCTCAGAAATTGAGCACGAGTCGTGAACAGAATACCGTCTTGTATGCATGCAACGTACTACCGAGATAAAAAGTATCCTATATGTGCTAATCCAGGTTATAAACTATCTGTGTGCCAAATTTTATTCAGATCCGTTCACCCGTTTTTGTGTGATTATCAAAGAAACAAATAAAAAAACTCACACATTTATAATATTATAGTAAAGATTACATGCTAAGTAATACTGAAACCGGGCATTAGTATATGAATTAAGTCGCGTACAGTGGCCTGAGGACAGACAGATTCTACTGGTGACTTATATATAATGCACTTATGTAGTAAAAAAAAAACAGACAGACGAACGAAGTCGCATCATAACGGTTTCTTTTTTGCAATTTTAGTACGGAACCCTAAAAATTCGAATGGCTTATTTACAGACACTTTTCGAATCGTTTTTCACTTCAGTTATAATTCGTAGAACAATTAATATTATAAACTAGCTCACCCGACAGAAGTTGTCCTGTCCAAAAAAATATTTATACGAAACTCCCACACACTTACAGTTTTACCTGCAACTTTTCAATTTTTTCATTCCGTAAAACCTGATTCGGACTAATAACAACATTTTAAAATAAAAAAATATCAAATCAGTCCAGCCGAGCCGTTCCAAAGTGATGCGCTTACTAACGAACAGCATTTAATTTTAATAAAACGGGACCCTATTATTAAGACTCCGCTGTCCGTCCGTCCGTCTGTCTGTCCGTCTGTCCGTCTGTCACCAGGCTGTATCTCATGTACCGTGATAGTAAGACAGATGAAATTTTCACAAATGATGTATTTCTGTTGCCGCTATAACAACAAACACTAAAAACAGAATAAAATAAATATTTAAGGGGGCTCATACAACAAACGTGTTTTTTTTGCCGTTTTTATAGATAATGGTACGGGACACTTTGTGCGCAAGTCCGACTCGCACTTGGCCGATTTTTTTATTATTATACAGGTTGGTAGGGACATCAACGCTCAACCTGTTACTTTGGAATCAGTACATGATTTTAGAACAAAAAAAACAACGTAGGCAGGCCTACGTGGAAATTTTTCGTCGATTATTAAAAAAGATATTAGATGTTCCAAACATTCTGACCGCATAAGTATTACATTTTTATGTTTTTTTTCCAGAATATTGTACAGTCGCCAACACATCAAGTTACCACAAACTGTCAGATTTTCTCATCCGATTTTGAACTTAACGGTCAACATTTTAAGGTTTAAATTTGTTTGGAGAAATTTGACAGTTTCGTGTAGCTTGACCTGCTGGCGACTGTACTGAATCCATGGTAACAGGTTGTTGCGCATCGTTGTCCATGCCACCCTCTATATAGAAGATATTTAAATATTGACTGCTTCGTTGGTCTAGTGGTCGCAAGCGCTACTGCTGAGCACGAGGTCTCGGGTTCGATTCCCGGGTCGGGCAAAGTGTTATTGGGTTTTACCATCTGGAATTTCTCAGTAGCAGCCCGGAGTCTGGATTTGTGCCCGGTTGATGGCAATAGGCTCGCCCCCTTTTACATGGGACTTAAACATAACTGGCGAAATGTGGGTATACTATAGGTACAGCTCTGCCTAACCCTTCGGGGAATACAGGCGTGATGTTATGTTATTTCAATATTATTATTTTCTCCATACCTAATCCTTTTACAGCCAATATGAAACTGCCTACGTTGTCATTACGAATAAAGATCGAAGATCCATATTTAGTAATGACTTATTGTGAAAACCACTTCGCAACGGTCATGGCCGTGTCAGGGAATGAACCGACTGATGCACAAGAAATGAAGAACGAAGCAGCCACAATCAAGTTCGTAGGATCTGGAAGACCAGTTTGGAGAGATTACGAAGCAGAAAAAGAAAAAATAGAAGCGGAAAAGGAAGCTAAGATAAGGGAAGAGGACGAGAAAATGATTGTTGTTAACGAACCAATGCCGCCTGTCGGTCAGTGGGATTGAGCCGAGAATGAAAATAATACATTTTTAATCTACTGCTAAAAGGAGGTTCTCAATTCATAGGATTAAAAAAAAATATGTTCAGCGATAATTCATTACCACGTCGACTGATTTCGATGACACTTAAGGGCGCTTACACGGGTCCACTAACGCCACTCCTTTAAAAAAATATTATCTCGTGACTGAGAAGGAATTTTGAAAAACGGCTTAATAAGCGATCTGGGTAAGTGTGGCATGATTTTTCTAATACCTTTTATAAACTTTCATATTGAGACACGAAGCAACAAAAATCGATCCAAACAAAAGCGGCCACATTCATTTAGATCGTATTTTGTTGCTTCGTGTCTCAATATGAAAGTTTATAAAAGGTATTAGAAAATTCTAGACACACTTACCGAGGCCGCTAATTGAACCGTTTTTCAAAATTCCTTCTCAGTCACGAGATAATATTTTTTTAAAGGAGTGGCGCTAGTGGACCCGTGTAAGCGCTCTTAAGGACCACAAAAATCCACTCAATTTCTGATGAGTGGTTTTTGAGTCAGCTTCAATAATAAGTATTTTATATATGATCGGTTCCAAAAGTGTTTGATAAAAGAGTAAACTAGACCTGCGGGGTAATTGCGTAACACACTAACAGTAGGAATAGCTTTTATTTTGACAGTTCAACAGCATTCATTGCGTTATTAACGTTATTGAGCAGACTAATTTTTCGAACATATGAAGCAATGGATTAGCAATAGGCTTCAAAATGATTCAGATTGTGATAGTGTGTTACGTAATTAGGGTGCTGTTCAGGTTAAATTCTTACGCAAGTAAGTAGCGAAAGGGAAGGAAATTGGTTTCAACTTACCTGACCACTTTTTCCGACAATTATTGTCGAAATAACATCACAATGAAATCGTAGTTGAAAAATTATCGACTAAAATTGAGGCTATATAAAATTAACCTAAATATTCAAATGTAAAAATTCTGTAACATGTTTTAAAATTTGAATTTCGAGTTTAAGTATTACAATAATCAAATCAAAGCACTCGATTTGTAAGTGGCATTACAAATTGGCATCCATAGGTTCGTTTTCTGAGCCAATTGTTTACATTTTCATCAGAGACTTTTGAAACAGACAATTACCTATGTTGATGATTTTAGAATACCACTACTTGCCATATATAATAATAAATATATAACAAGAAAAAAGGAAAAATAAAAACTTTTTTAAATGTTACAGCGACTTGCCAATCTAGGATCAGACGAGTGTATACAAACTAAACATAATTACAAATTCTTAGGAGCCCGTTGTTGCGGTGCAAATGGGTCCGTGTGTTATTTATTATACAGGGTGCCCCAGAAATCAACGTAAAGCTGAAAACGGGTGATACGTTGAGTGATAGGCCCTATTATGGACTTAAAGAAGCCTAGGCTGCATTACCAACATTTTAATACACTAAACAGAATTGGCATGAAATCCGGTTTCATTAAAAAAAACTTTTCTTGTTCCTCAATTAAGGCGGAACTTTCAGGGTAGCCCGCGAAATTCAAATTTTCTTACGTTTTTGGCAATTTGCAGATCAGTGTCAGGTTATATGTTGAACAAAATATGATTCGCGACCGTAACAAGTGTGTATTTACAGAATTGTAATCATTAAAATCATCGATACAACCCTCTAAGTTCATAACAAAGAGTATTATATTAGGTCGGCGAAAAAAATCGTTCGCCCGCGTGGTGGTCAAAATTATCCCACGAGAACGTGCTACTAGGACAAAAAGTAGCCTATATCCTTTCTCAAGATGCCATCTTTCTTTTTGCCAATTTTTATCGAAATCCATTCAGTAGTTTAGGCGTGAAAAGGTAACATACAGACAGAGTTACTATCGAATTTATGATGTGGTGCCCAAATATCGAGCTTTTTTGTATTATTCAAATGGGTCGAAACTGTTTTGTGGTCAGCCCCTAACTCTTCAACTATGTCGTAACTACTCATCTTGCTCCAGTTTTTCAAAAATGGCATCGATTTTATCCGTAACAGGGCGACCAGCAGGGTTAGCACAAGCACCGTTTTGTCGATGGAAGAGTAGACAAAAATGACGTTCCGTGTAGACAGTAGGATGGCAGCACAGTAGAAAGAGTTAACTGCAAATTTTACGAAATTCAGTACTTTAATCACGTTTTTCTTTTTTTTTGCTTATATCTCGAAAATGGTGTGTCCTATCGCAAAAATAATGAAAATATCGACCTCTTTTATAAAACTTTTAAACCCCTAAAACGCATCATGTAGGTAATAGTTTTTCACATTTTCCATACAAAAAGTGAAAAATTCCATTTTTCCATTCCATTTTTATAATTTGTGCCCGTCGAGTAATAAGTTTTCTACTGTCTTTAGCATGGCGATTACACAATCGAACTGTCTTCACTACCTTAGACAGTTGTCAGTGTGATTTTGACAGTTTGGGATCGAAAACTTTCTTCTGTAATAGTCTACATATAAAAGGACTTAGACAACGATCGGTAGAAATGAAAAACAAAATGACAGATTGTAGAAGGATTTTTACGGTGCGATGTCAAAAATGGAGAAACGAAATGTCACTTTGTATAGAATAGCTGTGTCTCTTCTTTCAAGAAATAGAAAGCGTCATGCTAAGCCTGCTGAGCGAGTTGCATCTTTAACATCAAAATTCCCGGACTGAAAACGCTTGAACCAACTTTGTGCCGTTCTTACTGATATTGCGTTAAGCCTAAAACGTCACTTCATTTGTTGGCGGCTTGTTTCTTGTTTTCCTTGTTTTTATTGTGTCATAAAACTTCAAAATTTATTCGCTATATTTACTCATTTTGGCGGACAGAAAAACAATTGAAAAATTACGGGAAATTGTTTTTAATTTCTATTTTTTCTTTTTTAAAACGTCATCTATTTAATGGTATTTAAACCAGCCAGGTACAAACAGTACAGCCAAAGAGATTTTACTACAACTTTATACCTATAAAATACGAAAACACTTTTTCCCCGACCTATTATTCTATTCTATTCTATCATGTTCACAAATAAATTCTTCCAAAAGTAAATAATGTTGTTTGCATTTCGTTTTCTTCGAAAAGATGTTAACATGCAACACATTCCAGCAATTAACAAACAAATGAAAATGAAACATCCTCAATACTGAGTATAAATCGTGATCTTTAGTAGCAGAGCCATTTAGTTTACTTGAAAACGTTGATTCACGTCGCAAGAACATTTAGTACTAAAACCTATGGAACATTTAGTACTAACTTACGTGCAAAATTAAAAAAATGTTTTTTACCGAGATATTTTCGCGTGTTAAGTTAACACCAATGCTGATAGTTATTGCATGTTTAGTTTCTGCTATCAGTAAAAAAGTTAAAGTGAAGCACGGTCCTTCTGGAATGAGTTTCGATGATTTTACTAATTGTTCGGAATTTTCCAAGTTTGGCAGGTTCAATCCTTTATCCGTTCTTCACGAAAAATGGTTTGTTTTCTACTACTGGGCTCCATATCGATCACTCACCACTTTTATTTTTACTTATCCTACGGCTAACGTAAGTATTACTCTTTTTTTATATTTTTTATACTATTATTTGGTAGACACTAGTGTGTCTTACCCAGCTGCTAGTGCAGCTAGTTAGCTGAGGCGTGGGTTTCAATTAGCTTGGAGATATTTAATGTGTCTAGTCAGTTCTTGAAGCAGTTTAGTGTGAGAACCGTCACAACATTTTCCGGGAGCCGATTCCATGCTATTACAACTCGGTTAGGCGAGAATTGCTTCAATGGCTTTATCTTTAACGAATTTTTCCATAGCATGGGGAACGCAACTCTCAAAATGGCGCTGTCTTAGCTAGTTCCCAAGACAAGCTAATAATATAAGGCGTGAGGTGGTTTTATTTTATTTTAGCGAAAACGACGTACTGTTGTGTTCCTAAGTACTCCGAAGTTGGAGTCCACCTTTTCCCGAACGATCCTACAATTAGAATATTGTGGTTTAAAGCTATTAATAGTTTTTTTTTTTTTACTAAACAGAGTTCGAGATTCTGTCGGAATCATTTTGAAAAAAGAGATTTCGAGGAAATATTTAAGATTTAAAATTTTGAAATCACCGAAAATAACGAAATAATGAAATAAAACCAAACTCATGCATGAACACGAAATGGAATGAATGAACGAAATGTCAAATTTATTGTAGGGACCTAGCTATGATCACGCCAACCTTCTCCATTAGGGAATGTTCACGCAAATGGTTGGACAATACTTTTTTTTTCTTAATTCTGTACCCATGGAGTGTTAACGGAATCCTATTACTAAGCCTATGGTGACTGTGTGTCTGTATGTCACAGGCCTGTATATTTTAAATCGTATTAGGCCCTTACATAGTATCATAGGTATCGTGGTACGGATCCCATTGTGCGCAAGTCCAATTCACAGTTAGCAGGTAATTTACTTAAGTTGCAGTTCTATCTAGCCCCCTTTCACGTTTCTGGGTGGCTAATAGGCACAGAATGAGCTATTCTGAAATTTTGCCAATTATAGGATAAGTTGAAATAATTGAAAAACTTTCAGCATACCAAACATCTGAAAAGATTATTGGACGGGAAAGTTACCTTACCCGTTATGTGGTCAGCTCGTCAAATATTGATGGAGGACAATCAAAATTATATAAGCTTACTGGTGGAACGAAGCGACAGGGGCGAGTATTGGTTGTACCCTGTCGCTAAAGGTAAATATTATTATTAACCGTTTATTTTTCACTGCCGGATGGGGATGTTACATCCACTTATCCCCATTTACATGTCTATTTGGCCAATCTTTGAAAGAAGAGCCGAGTTCGTCCCGCCATCTGGGGCCATTCAATTATTACGTAAGATTTTAATGCCCCCCCTCCCCCTTGTCAGCAAAAGTAAGCAAAGCTCTTACCCCCCCCCCCTCCTATGCTTACGTAAACATTGCTATTTTTTTTTAAATCTATTCTTGTTTCTTTCTTGTTATTCACGAGTCAGAAATAAGGAATTTATAGACTATTTTAATGCCCATTTAAGAAATTTCCTTACTTGAGTTCTTTCCAACTTAACCAATAAACACCGCTTGAGCAAGTAAGAAATATCAATTATTTTGGGGAATCCCTGAACATGCTTTTCGCTTTCGAACAAGTAGGGTTGCCATATTTGTTCAAATCAGAATTACTAAATTTTGCAGAAAAATCAGAGAATTTAAATAAATATTGCTGACGTAATCACCAAACATTCCCCCCCGTCCCCCATGTCATCAAAAATAAGCAAAGCAAAGACTACCCCCCACCCCCCTTTGGTGCTTACGTAATACTTGAATGGTGCGTCTTCTCTAACGCCTGCCGCATCGCCGTTTGCTGCTGTTTGGGACTTACTGTGTGGTTATTGGTAATTTGTAACAATAATTTGATTGATATAAAGCACATATAGAGCCACGCCATCCCTTAGGTGGCAAAGGAAATAAGAGATCCTCAGAGACAGGACAGTAGCATCCTCATGTAGCGATATTTCGCTTTTAAAATTAAATAAAACTTTATTTCATACCAAGGTCCATAATTTTGGTAGTATTTTGCTTTTAGTAACAATAGTGGTAGGTTTTGACAAATTTATTATTTATTCAGTCTTATGACTGAAAAAACATTAAACATTTTTAACTATGTTCAAAAACATATTAGGTAATAAAGTGGGTACTACTATTATGTCGGTCACTCACATTCGCACGAATACGCGAACCCGCAAGTGTTGGACGACATTCGCAAATGAAGAATGCACAGTCTTTAGCACATTCACGGTTTTCCAAGCCGTGTCAGTTTTTGACGCACATCAAAGTGCGCGAACCTCGAACGAATGTTTGCGCGTATGTGAGTGACGTTACTGCCAGGCGTTTACTATTTATTTTACCATCTACGTTTTTACTCAAGGGGGGAGGGGGTGAATATTTCTCTATAAGGGGGGGGGGGATTTATCAAACCATGAAAGCCTTTTTAAAAAAACTTTGGCACCTATTTTCCCGAAACTCAACTATGTGCCCCCTTTTCGAGGATGACTAGCACTTATCTACATATATACAGTAAAAATACAGGTTATTTACTTAACTACGTTTATCTACACCCATGCTATAAATCCTCTGTAAAAAAATCTGAAACAGTTAGCTTATTGCCAACATTAAAACAATAGGTGTCATAGTAACCATAATGTCATCCAAACGAGTGCTTTAATGTTGTACTAAATTTCATTATGCAACTGCTTTTCAAAAAAGAACATTGTCATGTACGCGCGTACCTATCAGTAATTATTAAAATTACGGCGCTGTAATACTTTACAGCGCCGTAATTTTAAAAGAAACTTATAGGTTATGAATTCACGTATCCCGCCAGTTTTGTTCGATAATAGTATTGCAAAAAATATTACTTTGTTGTTTACTAAAATACAAGCTTTGAGAACATACCCGTATCCGTGCCTGATTACTGCAGTGACCCCCTTCAAATAAGTTACATGCATGATAGAAGTGGGTTCAAACAATTGCGACCAGCGAGTTTTACAAACGAAATTATTAGTTATTTTTATTTAGTGCAGCCGCGAGGCACACTTTCCTGCTAATTTCTCACTACGCACTTTTCACTTTTTATTTGTTTAATATTTTCTTTTTTACCTGTAGGTATATATTGTGTTGTGTTGTGGCTTTGTAGTTTGTGCGAGTTTGTTTCTTTCAAATAGTAAATGTTTTTATGTTTGTAGCACAAGGAGGATATAAAATCACTCCTCGTGATATTCGCTTGAAGCAGACCGGAGACAATCGCCTCCTTGGAATTATGGATTGCGTTGTGAGTATAATACATCATTTATTTCTAAAAGTAAATTACAAAGTACATAAGCGCAGGATTTGCAGCTTAGGACTTACAGTGCTTAGAAATTTGATCAATGAGCCCCATGCTAGGTGAGACCTGTGTTACAGGGGTCATCAATCCGTCCATAATACAAAATTACAAGTAAGTAAGTAAGTAGTATTTTATTTTTAAGCGGTACAATCATGTATACAATTATACAGGGTGGGTTTTTGAGATGGAGCAGTAAGCGCAGGTACCTTAACCGTTGTAGCTACAGGAAAATGGGCTCTGAAGACTGTCCTTTACTTTTTGAGAAATCTTGATCTGCATAAACAGTTTATGCAAAAAATGTATCTACTCAGAATGAAAATGGGCAATCTTCGCAAAAACTTTTTTTTGATGCCACTCGATCCTGTTTGTTAACTGAGGTTTGAGGACTAGAATATCAGAAATTGCAAAAAAAAAACCCATACAAGTCTAAACGTTCTAAATTATTATTTAAGGATTTGTTTTCTCAGAATGTCTGAAATCACAAGTAACATGTATAATATTATATACATATACAATATGTAACAAAAACCCTGTTGTTCCTTCTACCTACGTTTTAAGAATCGGTATACGAAGGTAATAATGCAAGTCATTTATAAAAACTGTTCAACAAAAATAATTAAAATAAATATTTAATTATTAATATTTGTAATGTTTAACCTCTGCAATTCTGCATGAAGCGATGGCGCGAAATCAGATATAGGTAGGACGTTCCAGCCAATCTCTTTGATCGGTGCCGCCGCGCCGCTGCACCGCCGGCGCTAACTACCTATTTTTCTACACAAGTTCGTGACCTTGTCAGCTGTTGTTTATCAGTATCACTTTAACGAATGAATCTTTGAAAATGTTGGTTTACACAGTATTTTTATGCACAATTGATAATTGTTAAAACTACATTTAACACTTCACTACTGCAAACACTGGCAATACTAATGCATAGGAGTATTTTGAAATTCAAATACTGGCAATACTAATGCATAGGAGTATTTTGAAATACAAACACTGGCAATACTAATGCATAGGAGTATTTTGAAATACAAACACTGGCTATACTAATGCATAGGAGTATTTTGAAATGCAAACACTAGCAATACATAGGAGTATAATTCAATCTATAAAATAAATCCTGCGATCGAAATTTAAAAAAAGTGATTTTACAAACAAACTAAATAGTAGTAATGTTCCGACTATGTGTTCAGCCAATCTTTGACTTGCTATAGTGTGTATGTATAGTGTGTGAATAAACTATTGGATATATTTGATTGAATTTTCATATACAGACTGGGAACGGCATTACGGCTTACGCAGTTTAATTTATTGTCGTGTTGTCGTCTCCACCTTGAATAATATATAATGAAAATGTATGTTGTTCCTTACTAATGTTATCAACAGGCGGTTGCACATAAAGAACCTACAGTACAACTATTTTCTTAATGTCTCTCGGAAAACTTCATGTTTCGTCAGTCGTCGGATTTCTATCAGGAAATTACAAGTTAAAAGACTATTAACAATTCTATGTACTTCCAAGTCGATTAAGAGCGTCCGGTTTGCACCAAGTGCAAAAGGCACCTGATAGAAATTCGACGACGGACGAAACACGAAGTTTTCCGAGAGACATTAAGAAAATAGTTGTACTGTACCTACCATGCCAAAACAAGAACTTTCACTAATTGTCAGAAGGTCAAAATACATAAAGAGTGGTTGGGTTCCTGATAACCCCTCCTACTAAGCCAAATTTCCTTGAGGTAGAGGTATACCTTTACCATGCAGCTGTTGACATTATATACATTATTACTGTTTTGTGTTAATTGCCCCGTTGGTCTCGTGGTCGCAAGCAAGACGCTGAGTGGGTCCTGGGTTCGATTCCCAGATCGGCCAAGGGGTATTGGGTTTTTCCGTTAGACATTTCTCAGTAACAGTCAGGAGTTTGGAAGTTGGCGGTGTGATACCCCAGTGCCTCGGTTAGCACGTTAAGCAATTGGCCGAAATTCGATTTGAAAGACTATACTATTATAGTTTAAAAAAATAAAAAAATGGACAAAATATTAGGACATGCTATGATTTCGCACTTTTCTCGCATCATTTATTTCAAGTAGGCCATTAAAGGCATTTTAATCGTAAATATTTACAAGAAAAGAGAATTGATTTTAGGCAAATTTCGTAGTAGTTTTGTAGTTTCGAATGTAGAAGAATGGACAATAAACTACATAGTTATTCTTTAAAAAAATTGATAATATTTTGTTTACCGTAAGATGTTATTATACGGGAAGACGATGTGTTAGTGAATGAGGCAAACTAACTTCAAATGCTTTCATGTTTTTATCAGGACCAAACTCTACTGGCTATGGCAAGGTTGAATGACGTGCCTCGAAAGGATAAGCTACATGAGGAGGCAACGAGACTCGGATATCGAGGTAGAAGAGGCAAATCTTATCTGTACCAGGGACATGAATGGGGGCCTATACCGGAAGCCGACGAAGAATTATTTTGGGATTATCGAAAAAAAGACTTATCAGATACATCTACAGAAGAGAAGAGCTCAGAAGGAAGCAGTGAAGAAGTAGAATCAAAACCAACAAATAAACCAGAACATGGTAAAGAAAATATAAGTAAAGCAAGAGAAAATAAAGATGTTTCACCAGTGGCTGATTTAGATCCTGAGATGTGCGTTAAAGTTGAACCTGAGTTATGGAATGATCCAAAGCCCAATTTAAATCCAGATAATCTGATAACCAAAGAAGAACTCAACAATTTAGATGATATACTTGATACAAACAACACTCTGACTATAGAGGCACCAGATGGATCACCGAACAACAAGCAAGAAAACAAATTAGATAACGAATCAGATATTACGCAGGAAAGTGATAAACTAGACAATCACAAGGATGTACAAATACATGAAATGGAAATTCCATTAAATGGACCAAAGAATCTTGAGTTACGTATGGAAATTTCGGATCCAGAAGAAGAAGAAAATTGTGTAGTTTGTTATAAGTCGCAAGTTAGCTATAGTCCAACTGGTGGACCCTATAGACCTGAAAGTACCCATTCGATCACTAATTTAAAGAATAATGAAGAGGTACCGCGTCCCAAAGTACAGCGTACCGAAGTTCCGCGTGCCGAGGTACCGCATCCCGAAGTACCACTTGCCGAAATACCACTTGCCGAAATACCGGTTACCGAAGTACCGCTTGCCGAAGTATCGCTTGCTGAAGTACCACTTGCCGAAATATCGCTTACCGAAGCACCGCTTGCCGAAGTACCACGTGCCGAAATACCGCGAGCCACTATACCGCGTATCAAAATATCTCGTGCCAAGGTACCACCTGTATCAAACGCACCTCAACAAGACCTGACCAATTCTAGTGAGATAATTATTTTGAGTCCAAAGACACTTGATGATCTGAAAAGTTGAGATTTACCCAATATACTATAACTTCATGTAAATACCCAATAGAAAACAAGACTTTATATAAAACCCAGTGACACAGATAAAGACCAAAGTCAAAGCATTTATTTCAAGTAAACCATTTACAAGCACTTTTGGAATGTTAAGGAGTCTTTCAGTTAGTCATAAAGTTGAAGCTAGTTGCCCATTCCAAAACGAAGATCTCTATGGAGAAGAAGGGGCAGCATGTCTCCTGCCCCTTCTTCTCCATAAAGATCTTCGTCAGTGATGTGTGTGTGTGTTTATGTAGTTATATAGACACTGTTTTAAAATTTTAGTTTTTACAAGATCCTGGGTATTAAGCAACAGCAAACACAAAAAAAATACAACGCCAACGCCATCTATCGAGCTTCGAAGAAATCCAAAATATAAATATTTTGTTGCACTTGTTTTTCTTCTTAAGAGTGGCATTAGAAATCGTTACTATTTATTAAGATTCGATTATCTGCGCGTTGGTATCATTTTAATCATGCTTTTTATTGTACAGTAGGTATTAATTTTACAGCCGCGCCGTACGTAGCGCAGTCTCACTTTTGCTAGTTTTTAACAATTTAAACATATTTATTTACTTAGACAATACGATATAATTTTTAACCGACTTCCCAAAAAGGAGGAGGTTCTCAATTCGTCTGTATGTTTTTTTTTTTTTTTTTTTTTTTTTTTTTTTTTTATGTGTGTTAGCTCATAACTTTTTTCTGGGTGAACCGATTTGGATGATTCTTTTTTTATTTGATAGGTGGTGCTTCACATGTGGTCCCATTTAAATTTGATCAAGGTCTGACCAGTAGTTTTTGAGTTATCTTTAATATTGCATATTTTTTCCACTTAGTTTATATGGATGATGTGTTAATAATTTCCTGTCACTGTTATTTACACACCAAGTAGTGGTATACGAGTTTGTGTGGGGTAGGTACCGCAACTAAAAAGTGAAAAATAAAAACTTTTTTACAAAAAAACAACCGACTTCCAAAAAAAAACACTAAAAGACGTGAAAAATAACTTTAATTTCGGAAGTCGGTGACCAAAAACGAAAATACACAACCTGACACCGACTTCCGAAATTAAAGTTATTTTTCACGTCTTTTAGTGTTTTTTTTTGGAAGTCGGTTGTTTTTTTGTAAAAAAGTTTTTTATACATATAAAAAACTTGCCTGCTTGCTTGCTTTGCTTATCTTTTTATAGCAAACATGTCATGATTATCTCAATTTTTTTTTTTCGAGATCAGAAATTTGCGTGTAAAGTCCACCGTATTAAGTTTAGGGAGATATTGATTATGTAGCCTATTTATATGTATAGCCTATGTCACCCGGACCATTATTACAAATCTATTGATACCTCATTGATCAAAATCAGTTTAGTAGTTTAGGCGCTACGGTGGAATATACGTAATTATAAACATCCAATCATATTTACATACATACATTACACACTATTTACACATTTTACACATTACACTGCTAAATTCATAACCCTTCCTTTTGAATTTGCCGTAGTCAGGTAAAAAACATACCAAATAGTTAAGATCCATTTAGTTTGTTTTCTACCTTTTGGCTACTCGACGATGTTGGTGACTCAACGCTACTCAAAAGTAACCAGTTACACAACCAATTGCAAACTAATTTTAGTCTGTCTTAAAAGTATCCGATGGGCGTTGAAGTGTAAACAAACCTTATTAGTTAAATTGTCACAGTATTTTTATCTGACGAAGCGACGCGCGCTTTACTTGTGGTTATCAAGTGTACAAACATGCTGTGAATTTGTATGTGTAAGCGCAGGACTCCGCAGGAGCTCTCGGTACCGTCCGAGACAATGGTGAAGTATGTGCGTGTGTGTGTTATGTGCTCACCCTTCTTCGTGTTTGTGCACTTGGTTACCACAAGGAAAGCTCTAGTCGCTTCGTGAGATATAAATACTGTACGCAATCACTCCCAAAGGAAATTAATCACATATTTACGTGTAGGATTTAGAAGGTTTAGAACATTGAATCTCACCACTTTTTCTAATAATTATTGTTTAAATAACATTATTAATTACTAATAAAAAAATTGACGATGAAAATATGAAAAACATCTGTAAAGTGATTTAAAATTAGAACATCGGGTTTTTAAGTATTCAATCAAATAAAAGCACTCTATTTGTAAGTTGCACTACAAATTCGCGTCCACAGGTACGTTTTCAAATTCATTTGTTTTCATTTTCACCAGATACTTTTGGACTATAACTAGTTTAAGATTGGTTGCATCGTTTAGGGATCGCCATTAAAATACTAGTCCTGTGTCATTCTGGCTACTCATTGGTGACTTGAGTATATAACTGGTAACTTGAGAGTAATGTCGTGGACGATAGGCCTATTAGTAATTCGTTGTGATTCTATTATTTTACAAGCTTGGGGTCGATTGTACGACATACTTGTATGACTACACCTACTTAATACCTATTGACGCTCATTATACGTGTTGTGTATAACTGTTGTTGGAAACCCTAAGTAAAAAAGGTGCCGCGTTGATTTGTTACGGAGTTACTGGAATCACCAAAAAGGTCGGATAAGAGTGACACTAGGTGGTGACTGTCACTCTAGAAGAGCATCACCTCGATGGTTGAGTGGTGGCTGTCTTCTGATGACAGTTGATGTCAGGGGAGCCGCAGTCGTACCACGTCCAAGGAGAACTGCTATATTCCGGCACTATCCTGGTGATATTGAAGCTGCTGAACCACTAATACGATGACCACTTCTGGCAAAGGCTATTCTGCGCCGTTAAATAAATAGATTACTCTATTACCCACCCATAACACTGGCTTTTACAAGGTTCTTCATTCCCAAGTTGATACAAGTAATTAGTTCAAACATTTCTCTATTAGCAATATAAATATTTAAAGCTATTATTACGAAATGATGCCTCAGGGTATTTTTGATAATAACCGGGTAATTAAGGGAATTGCTACTTGAATTGTGGTATGAATAATGAAATGAGATCTCAGTCAGTTGGTGTAATGCTGAGTTCTAAGTTTAAAAAATAATGTGCGCTTTCATAATTTCTAACGTGACAATATTAGACGTCCATAAAATTTATGGAATTACGTGCACGGTATACCGTTATCGTTGACGGAAATTTAAAAGCGTCTTCATATATATTTTTATACATTTTACGTCCTTGTATTATCGTGACGTCTGGTCGTGGACATTTCGTCACGTTAGAAATTATAAAAGCACAAATTGGTTTTTCCATGTTGTATTAGAAGAAAAAAATATTATGCATAAAGAGGCGGTTTTAAAATAAATACAGATTCTATAAAACTTAGTTACCAAAAAATTACAGATATTGAAATTTGTGTGTTTTTGTTTGCTAGCAATCGATGTCCCTACCAATTAATTATAAAATAAATATTAATGTAGTAAGTAAATGCATTTATATATGTAATACACAGTTTAGCTACCTATTCCATTGTTTTATTTGTCTATAACTATACATATATAATAAAATAATGACAAAGAATTTTTGTCTTTTTGTCTGTTTGTCTGGATGTATGTTCCGGATGGGCGCAAAAACGGCGGAAAGGCTTTGGAAGTTTAGCATACAGATAGTAATGGTTTAACGCATAGGGTACTTTTGAAGCTACGGGCAAGCTAATCAATCATAATTCTCAGTAATAGTTATCATTATCACCAACTAACTGTGGCAGGAACATCACAATGTTTTAAGTTAGTTTATAATCGTTGAGATCCATATGTTCTGAGTTGAGCTGCACGATTACTGACAAATGCGTGCAATGGCTGGACAGGTACACTCAATTTGTGTGGTTCTTTCCTCAAAAGACCATTTCAGACACTAATCTACATGGCCTTCACATGATCTGACCAATATTAAGTCTGGACTTTAAAAGAAACTGTGACCTCTGAGTTTGTTTGGGCCTTTTTTCATTCACAGAGAAGTACGATAGGAAACGCAGTACTCATCTAGTTTAAAAATATGATTGACGTGTAAAAGTGTTTGTACAAACCTAGTTACAGAAATAAAATCATTTATTATTTATCATTATCATTTAAGAAGCCCATGTTTCGAACATCACTTTTTTATTTCTAATTAACTAAACATGCTAGCTACTTGTAATTGAGGATACGAAATTTTGCTATACATCCAGCTAGACATCCTACACACACACACACACACACACACACACACACATCACACACACACACACACACACATCACACATACACACACAGCTCACACACCTACATCCCTACACACACACAGGCTACATTCCTAGGTGGTACCTAACTATTCTTGTGTATCGACGGTGAAGTATTAATATCTAATAACTAACATTTTAGTGATGTTATTTTATTGCATATCCGTAGGTAAAATATTAAAGACCTCGTATTTGCAAAGTCATAAGGTCTGAAATCATTATCACCATCACAAGCGTTTCCTAGTATTTTTCAAATATACCTAAGTAACTTTTTGATTCAAAAGTTAAAAACTATAGAAATGACACGTTTTTTTTCGTCTCCTGTAAAATAATGGTTGTGTAATTATTATATATTGATAGTACATCGTCGATATAATTAAGCTTCCTATGGTACCTACTGGAAATACCAACAGCTATGAATATGTAGTCTTTTATTATAAATCCCAAAGAACGAAATGTAGATAGTCCTAATTTCATTAACAAGGCATAAAACATCGGAACATTACACAATCTAGGTACGTAAAATTATACAAAACTAAGGTTGAGAACGAGAATAAAGTACCGTATCAACAAATTAACATTACCGACTAACAAGTAAATACAAGAAAGCTGTATAAACCAGAAGGTACGCATGACTACATATAAAGCTATACATTTCCAGTTTAAGCTGAATTCTCACTGTACGAAAAGCCTACACAATGCGTGGTCAGCTAAAACTGGAAATGTGTAGGTTGATATGTAGCCGTGTGTAGGTACAATAAATACAACTATCAATTATTTATTTGCATTAAAAAATATGTACAAAGTGAAGCCCTGACTCCTGCGCTAGGTTGTAGCGTTATCAACATCGCCACATGCGAGCTACACGTCATACTGACGTCACGCAAATCCTGCATCGCGCAAGCAGAGTTTACCGCGCGACTAGCATATATACAACGTCCCGACATCAACAGTCGGGCAGTTGCCCACCAGACACAACACCCGTCTGGTCGGAGGATCCTCCCTTTTCTATAGAGTATGAGTGAACTTTACACCCTGTTCCTCATACCTCTATACTGGTGACCCCGAACATGAACGTCAGCGCAGCCTTCGAGCAACTACTTCAGCGTGACGTCATCATCACATCATCATCACTTCCGTAAGCTTTAGAGCCGCGAGTCACACAGCCAGCCAGCACCCACGGCTTCAATGGGTATCCTGACCACCAGCATGCAGCGACCGCGAATACCTGGTCATCACCCTCAGCCTCATCAAGCAACCTTGGCACAGCACACTGCACTCTCGGCCGGTCCACAAGCAGAGCCTTCAAACCCTCTCCTGGTCGACGCCAGCAGTCAGCCTCAACCCGGCGCTGTACCACATCCGACGCACTGGAGCACAACCCAGCGCCACCCCGACTCACTAGGGAACCTTCGCAGACAGTTCCGACGCACCGCGAACTATGCGACACCCGGTTCCGACTCACTGGAACCCCAACTGGCCCTGGCAAGCATCGCAAGATACAAGACTCAGCCCACTATCGACGTCCGGTCTCCGGGGGGGAGTGATGTAGCGGTATCAACATCGCCACATGCGAGCTACACGTCATACTGACGTCATGCAAATCCTGCAACGCGCAAGCAGAGTTTACCGCGCGACTAGCATATATACAACGTCCCGACATCAACCGTCAGGCAGTTGCCCACCAGACACAACACCCGTCTGTTCGGAGGCTCCTCCCTTTTCCATAGAGTATGAGTGAACTTTACACCCTGTTCCTCATACCTCTATAAGCCTACAGATACTTAGTTGTCCGAGTCTGGATGAATGAATTATTTACTTGCTAGAATGTAGATACAGTTATAGAGGTATGTGGAACAGGGTGTAAAGTTCACTCATACCTCTTTAGAAAAGGGAGGATTCTCTGACCAGACGGGTGTCTGGGTGGGCAACTGTCCGACGATTGTTGTCGGGACGTTGTATATATGAGTATATGCTAGTTGCGCGGTAAACTCTGCTTGCGCGATGCAGGATTTTGCATGACGTCAGTGTGGCGCGTACCTCGCATGTGGCGATTTAGATGCCGCTATACAGTCATGTAAATGGTAAAAAAATTTGATGGTGATGTTTTTGATATCTGCAATTTATGACTGCAAATGCACCCACAATACAGGGGTAAGTTCTTGTGTGGGACATAAGTTCTCAGTGGTGCCGATTCTCTTGTACACCGAACTAAACTAAATAAATTATCACTATTTTTTTTTTACTTTTGGCTATGAGAATCTTAAAGCTATTCGCCAAAAAAAGAAACACTGAATTTTAAAATAATTTTGACGCAACTAAAATTTAATTTGACAATCGCGACTCCACGTGGTACTCGTTTGCCCTAACCCGTGATTTTTTTTTAGGGCCGGTGGTGGTGGCGCGCATGGCATGGCGCAGCCTCGACGTGTTTTATATGGAATTTTTCACTTTTTGTGTTAAAAATATGAAAAATTAATACCTACATGTAGTTGTTGTGTAGAGATTAAAGGTTTTAAGGGTTTCATAAAGGAGGTCAAAATTTTATTTAATTTTGCAATAGAACACACCGTTTTCAAATATATGCTAAATAAAAGAAAAAAAGATACAGTACTGTTTTTGCACCTGAAGTCGAGGTGTTGTGGTGAGTTTTAGTTTATGACCACTAATTTTATTCCACACCTTTTTAATCGCGATCAAAAATAGTCAGATTTAGTTAGACAACCAAAATTTTAGGTGAAGAACGTCAAATTCAGAATAGCAAAATTGCCATTTTTACTAAATTACTAACTCAGTGCCATTTTAGTGCTGTCAAACTAAAATATAGTTAAGTTGTATCATCACTTTAGTCTATTTTAGAATAGGAAATCGTCGTTTGACAGGAATAAACTAAATTTTAGTGATTTTTAGTCTAGTTTATAGAGATTTTTTTTACAAGAGAATCGGCACCATTGTCTCCCATTCTCCAATATTATGGACGTACAAGTAGATCGCATTAAATCTGCCTAGTCTTTTACCACCTATGTTGAGGTCGGCTTTCAGTGTAACCAGCTGAATACCACTATTTTACATGGAGCGACTGCCAATCTGACCTTCACAACCCATTTACTGGGTACCATGGGTACCCCTTGGTAAGACTGGTCGTCCAGTCTTTTGAGCTTCTGACTACCCGTAACTACTTTCAAAGATCTACGAATGACAGCCGAGACTTCCGAGGCCCGGAGGGGTCACTATATGTAATGGATGGTCCCCCATCCACGGACCGACCGAGGCATGCGCCTCCAACCTTCGATCGACTCGTGCGGCTGTTATCATTTGGCCACGAGCCCCTCCTGCAAGTAGATACCACTGATGAATATTTAACCATTAAAAATTTGGAACGCTGCTTCTACTATTAGTAACTCTATTACTATAAGATTTTATGTTTTTTTATTACTATAGGATATATCTAACTGATCCTCTAAACACTTATTGATTGACCCTCTTATTCTGGACACGTTTCTTAAATTAATGAACCTCTTAAAACTTTTTGCGTTTCTAATGATGCACACTGTTATTTTAATAATGGTGTCTCTTTTTAACTTTCTAGCCTTTTGTCACAGTTGGTCGCAGTATCTAAGCTATGGTACCCGGGCCAAATGAGTTAGGTCAGAACTGTGACCAACCGTGCGCGAGCCAAGCGAGCGCTACTTCCAAGTAAGACAACGCCCTCTTCCAGTCCCAATAAACAGGTTCAGAGGGACGGCAGACTTGGGGATGTCCGCCATCCCCCCATATAACAGAACCCGAGGCGGCGGCGCCTAGTGTTCCACGCGCACCCCATTGGACGTCGCAGGAGGAGTCTTACACCTCACTCCCCCCGCGGGCTTGAGGAGACCCGCAGCGGCGGGCCGGCACTAGCCGGGGATCGTGGAAGACGCACAAGTTCCCATGATTCCCGGTGTGGGTGTGGTAAGGGAATACTAGGGTGGTTTTTATTCAGTAAGAGTCTGACAGACCCCTCTGCCCGCATCAGGGCGGAGGACATCCTAGAGAATTTTCTACAAAGGACCAACAAAAAAACAAGGTTAGACCTGTGACTAACCGCGCGCGAGTCGATCGAGCGTTACATCCAAGTTGGTTACAGTCACTTGGCTATTTAGTATTTTAAGGACCCAAAATTAGGAATTATTTGAGGTTCACAATAAGAGGCGCAATCATTCTAAAAGAGCGTTCATAATATTCTTAGGAGCGCAAAAAGGGAGTGATTAGAAGTTAGATTAAATACATCCTGTACCAACATATTCTACGTGTATATTTATGATGAGAGCCAGTTCTTTCACAACCTCGCACCCACGGGGCGGTGCTGCTTCAAGAGAGAAATAAATATGATTAATGACACCTATTCATTTATCTTCCTACCTTGCGATGCTCTGTTTCAATTTAGAGTTCATCTATCCTTTGTCTTGTTTGAAACATTACAGAACAGTTGTCTCTTTGGGCATTCTTTTGTACAAACAAACTATAGCAAAGAATAGGTATGTATTTACAATAATTATGAATGAAAACTTAGATTTCCCTATTGCCTCATTAATAGCCTCGATACTGCCTCGTTGGAATAGTGGTCGGAAACAATACTGCTGACCATGAGGTCCTGGGTTATATTCCCAAGTCGGAGAGTGTTATTGTCTTTTTGAATAAGGAATTTCTCAGTAACAGCCCGGAGTCTGGATTTGTGCCCGGTTGATGGCAATAGGCTCGCCCCTATTGCATGGGACTTAAACATAACTGGCAAAATGTTGGTGTACTATAGGTACACGTCTATTTTAAGTGAACGTGGCCTATGGCAATTGAAACTGTTGGTGTTTTTGCTAAGGACAGGACACGAAATCGCCACGGCGCGGCGCGCCCTCAGCGTCTAGAGACAGCATTTTCTATAATCAGCAGTGTCTAGAGACAGCATTTTCTATAGACAGCAGTATCTAGAGACATCATTTTCGAGAGACAGTTGTGTCTAGAGACAACAGCCTCTAGAGATAGCAGCGTCTAGAGATAGCAACGTCAACAGATAGCAGCATCTAGAGACAGCAATGTCTAGAGACAGCAGCGTCTAGAGACAGCAACATCTAGAGACAGCAGTTTCTAGAGAGGACGGTTTCTAGAGACAGCAGGGTCAAGAGGTAGCAGTGTCTAGAGACAGCTGGGTCAAGAGGTAGCAGTGTCTAGAGACAGCAGTGTCCAGAGATAGTAGTGTCTAGAGACAGCAGTGTCGAGAGACAGCGATGCCAATAGACAGCTGTGTCTACAGACAGCAGTTTTAAGAGGCAGCAGTGTCTAGAGACAGCATTTTGTAGAGACAGCAGCGTCTAGAGACAGCAAAGTTAACAGATAGCAGCATCTAGAGACAGCTGGGTCATGAGGTAGCAGTGTCTAGAGACAGCAGTGTCTAGAGATAGTAGTATCTAGAGACAGCAGTGTCGACAGACAGCGATGCCAATAGACAGCTGTGTCTACAGACAGCAGTTTCAAGAGGCAGCAGTGTCTAGAGACAGCATTTTGTAGAGACAGCAGTGTCTAGAGACAGCAATGTCTAGAGACAGTGGTTTCTAGAGACAGCAATGTCTAGAGACAGCAATGTCTATGCACGACCGACATACGCGACCGACATCAGCGCAGGACGAATGCAGGCCTAATACTTATGTCTATTTGTTTTTGTTTAAATTTATTAATAATTCTAAATTTAACTTTTTTTTAAAGCTGTGTTTACTCATTATCATCATGACCAGTAGCGGTAACATGCCGCTGCGGGAGCCTTCTTTCAAGACTACAAATTTTAAGACTAAGCGAGAATTACTCTGGAAAACTTAAGTTGGTAAGTGTGATACTTAATGCACCTGTACCACCGCCTGCAATTAACGAGAAGAGAGTAGAGCTAGCAACTTAAAACGACTTGCCGAGCAACGAGCAGCAAGTGCGCGACGGTCACAAGCGATTACTAGCTGGTATGCGTATGTACGAGGGCGACACTGAAAGTTTTTAGAACTGGCCACTTGTAAGCGATATATTAAAAAAATAAGTTCAAATTTTGAAAATGGAACTTTTCGCCAATATTATTGTGTATGTATTCTATTCATTTGTCATTTGTTTACGATTTGGCGGCAAATTGAAAATTGTTTGTGTCACGTCAGCATGAATTTAACGCGAGAAAACTTTCGTACAATGACTTTTTATGCTTTCGATGTCATATAAGTCAACAAGAAAGGTATGATAGACTTCGATTATATATTATATTATTATAGATTCGGACAGGCTTAGGCATTGGTATGAGTCAAGTGCACAAACTCCTCCATGAACATTTAGCGGTCAGGAAGCTTTGTGCTCGGTGGATACCTCATAATTTGACAGAAGCCCAAAAACTCCGTCATGTTGATTGGTGTCGTGAAATGGTTCAAAGATCTAACGAAAGTGACTCAAATGCTGTGTTCGACTTACTTACGGGTGACGAAAGCTGGATTTATTATTATGATCCTGAAACTAAGAGACAGTCTGCTGTCTGGGTGTTTCCTTCCGAGGAGTTGCCAACTAAAATGAAGAGAGGTCGAAGCGTGGGAAAAATGATGGTGGCGTCGTTTTTTGGAAGGACAGGTCATTACGCAACAATTGTTTTAGTGGATCGTTAAATAGTTACCTACTGCGGAGTGGTACACTAACAATTGTTTGCCACTTGGCTTGGAAAAAGTTCGGGAGAAACAACCTCGCTGTAGGATCCTCCTTCACCACGAAAACGCCTCGTCGCATACCGCCAAGCAAACAATCGACTACTTGGCGACGTCAGACATGGAATTACTGGGTCACCCGCCCTATAGCCCCGACCTCGCACCTTGCGATTTTTATTTAATTCCGAAAATAAAAGAAAAACTTCGAGGAAAACGTTTTATAGACGCCGAGGAAGTACTGGCTGCGTTTCAAAATGCCGTCGAAGAGACCCCTAAGGACAAGTGGGCAAAGTGCTTTTCTCAGTGGTTCCATCGGATGCAGCGATGTATTGATGTAAATCGACACTATTTTGAAAAGATATAATAAAACTAATAACTTGCTAGTTTGTTCAGTTTTTGTTTTTTTCTAAGAACTTTCAGTGTCATCCTCGTACCTACCAAGCGTGAGTCTCTCAGCAAGTGTTTTGCCCGCCCAGCGAGCATCGCTGAGCGTGTACTTTCTTTGATAGCTCTTGTCGCCGCAACAAACGACTACTTACTCGCCGGCTGTGTGATCAGTCAGCGATCAACTACCTATTAATATATGCATCTATTAAGGCAAAAATTCTAAAAGTTTTTGAAATTTTGACATAATGATAATAATATAATCCCTCGTATTCACTTTTGTATAATTACATAGGCTTAGTTTTAGGTAATAATGTAAGTACCAATATGCTTTTTTCTCATAATTGTCAATAGATTAGTTTTATCAGTTCAACTTAAATTTTACTGTCCCAATTTAATTAATAATAATATAATTAATAATAAATCTTTATTACTCCCAGAGATGCATGAACATTACAGTGAACAAGAAACAAATGAAAAATGGCTTAACCTAAGTGATTCACAGTAAAAAAGACCCTGACCTCTAAACTAGGAAAAAAACCTGTATCTTAGAAGTCAGTGTACCTTCAAAATTATGCATGGATATAATAAGCCTTATAATTTATACCTAGATAGGACACAATGATATACAAAGTAAAAAGAACAAACATAAAAGATACAATGCAGAATTAGGCCGGTGTACAGGCAAAACTAATAAAAAGCGGGAACATAATAAAAGAGAGAAAACTAAAACTGATTTTGATTAACTAATTGGTGAAGTGTGTGTTTGTTATTGAGTGAGTGAGAGTATTTGTGAGTAAGTATATGTGTGTGAGTATCTGTTTTTTTTAAATGTAATTGAAATGTGAAGTGATGGCCTGAAACACAGGTTTGAATTAAGCTAGATCGGTCGCTACCTTAATATTTGTTCCTAAAGATAACAATTAACAGATCATTCTTCTCACCAGTCATTACTTTTGAAAATGCCGTAGATACTGAATGATTTTTTGAAAAATATATTCTAGTCGCTAACGATCGTTAAAGGATGTAAGGGTTTTTAGATATTATATATGTCGGAAATACGTTAAATCAATCGTTTGACTTGACTAATCGGAACGCCGGTGCCACCAGGTGGCGCTGGACAGATAACGCTATAACGCTCACGCTTGAGCAGAGGAAGAGTAGAGTTCGTTGTTGACGGGTAAGCAGTGAAGATGTTTAGAAACTGTCGCGCGTTCCGTATAGTTGTGTCGTGTACCTACAGTGTGTGATTCGCTAGTGTGATTAATTTGTTCCTAAATTATAATTTGATTTGAGCTGCAAACGGTTTTTCTATTGCGCAATAACCAACACTACCCATAGTACGCCCACAGTAGTTAAAATATGGCTGATAATAACGAGAGAGACATGTACCGTTTCCGTCATATACATATGACTAACTTCTGCCCACGAATTCGTCCGCGTGAAATTTCTTGTTTGAACATAAAATATATTATCCCATTACACTCGGGGATACTGTAGCTTCACATTAGTGAATTAATTTTAGTGATCGGATCAGTAGTTCCGAAGATTACCCCGTACATACAAACTCACAAATTTCATCTTATTAGGTATGAAAACTACGCTTCAATAATAGGTTTCACCAATACCGGTTGGTGACACACTAGGAATTAGAGTTGTAAACCTCTAAAACTCTCTCAACTCAACTCAACTCAACTCTCTCTCTCTCTCTGTATTTGTTACTCTGTAGAGAGTAACAACTAGAGTTGTAGAACTCTACAACTCTCTCAACTCAACTCAACTCTCTCTCTCTCTCTCTCTGTATTTGTTACTCTGTAGAGAGTAACAATTAGAGTTGTAGAACTCTACAACTCTCTCAACTCTACTCAACTCAACTCTCTCTCTCTCTCTCTCTCTCTCTCTCTCTTTATTTGTTACTCTGTAGATAAATAATGAAGACCAGGTAATAAAAGGTCTTAAGCTTCATAATATAATATTAATAAAAAAATAGTTAATTTAATAAGCTATAAAGCCTTTTGTTTAAGTTATGCGAAGCTTAGTAGCGCTTGTTACAAAGTTAAGAAGTTTATGAATATTTTATCCTTATGGACCATAATATACCTGCTTAGTACCGACCGGTAAATGGCAGCATTCCCGTGTAACTTATCGTAAAAGCAAGTATAAAAACTGTCGACGTAGCTCATAGAATAAGCAAGCTGAACGGGCAATGGGCCGGCCATATTAGCTGTAGTACCAATGACCGTTGGGGTAGACGTGTTCTTAAGGAGACCGCGAATCGTCAAATGTAGGGTCACGTAAGGAAACCCTCAGGGTAGATGGAGCGACGATCTTCGCAGGGTGGCTGGTAGGAGCTAAATGAGAGTTGCCGAGAATCGAGTTGAATGGCATGCAATTGGAGAGGCCTATGTCCAGCAGTGGACTGATGTGAGGCTGAAGATGATGATGATACCACTGGCGAATATAACTGGCATAAAAAGACACATAACAAAGCCAAGAGTCACTAGTACTCCCCGATATTGTAATATTATTTTTGTACTGGACCATACCTGGGAACCTTCTGGTACGGAGATATTGAAGGTCAAAATGCCAACTTTGACCGAGGTTTTTTTACGAAAACCAGTTTTTAATGTTATAACACAACTTTAAATACCCCCACGACCCCTGCACCGTTGCACGCGCCCGTAAGCACAATGTATTACGTGCGTTACATTGCGCACTACCGCAAACAGCAAATTTTTACACCAAAAATAAAATCCCAGCAGTTATTTTTGTGCAACGTTACTTTAGTTTGATGTACAGAATGCGTAGGTCTTTTTATACCCTTTCTAACACGTACAAGAAGCAGTCGCTAAGCTAAAGGTTTATTCCAGTTTAGACACAAAGGCGATAAAGGGCCAACTCTTCCTGCGTCTGATTTCCTAATTGTTGAAAAATGACCTCGGATTTCTATCACATGCTCGTGTACAGGAAAGATGACCTTTTGAACCAAAACAAAACCTTCATTTTCGTGGTAACTTTAGAAATGCTTATGAACCTGCAAGAATATATTACATTACTAACTATTTACATTAGGTACTTTACATACCTAACCATGCAGGGTGGTAGGGACATCGACAGACAACCTGTAACCGTGGATTCAGTACCTGGTTCTGAACTGGTGTTAAAAAAATTCGACGGTTATTAAAAAAAATTTGCTGTTCTGTACATTTTGATCGAGTAGGTATTGCACTTTTCTATGAAACAGCAGATATTGTTTTTGATAAATAACGAAACATTTCAAGCCTACAGTTGCCCGTCGATGTGACGCCACCCTGAATACAGAGAAAGGAACTGTGGTCAACAATTTTTTTTTAGAAAAAACGATAGTATAGAAAATACGTTTATTTGCGGTAAACATGAAGCACAAAAGCAAAGAAAAAACATACAAATACTAAAAAGAACGAGTTGGGGGAAAATATCCGTCACATCCACGCAAAACGGCAATCGCTCAGCATAATGCTACGACCCTATGCGAGACAGAGCGCTGGTTTTCACCGATAGCCGGCGTTGGCGTTTTAAACTAGCACCTATTTTACTCCACATCATTATACCTAAGCTCAAACAAATATTATTCATTTAATATTACGTGCTTATTTCACGACTTTATTGTCACGTTAGAATAATATTTTGACTTTTTTATGAAAGCGTTTACTTTCAATATTTATCTTATGTTTGTAATTGGACTTTTTAAACTTAAAAGTTTATGATAATGTGCCCTTTTAAGTGTAGTATAGACTTTATGTTATTATGGAAGAGTTGGACAAATTATGTCATAGTCTAACGTTGATTTTGAAAGTTACGGTTTAGTAAAGTTAAAATGAGGTTGTATTCTCGTGGGTTCGTTACTTATTTGTTAGAGAGTTTTAATATAACATTTACTGGCTCAGGTTACGTAGCTGGTGCTGTCATTATAACAATATGTACAGTCACCAAACCAGATAAGTAACCAGGGTCGTCGGATACAGTTGAAATTTAATAAGAAACCGATGGATGTTTTAGAATGAAATTTAATTTGATAAATTAACTGTTTGTTTTCTATTAATTAAATTAATTTTATTCGAATACGTCCATGGGTTTCTTACTAAACTTAAACTATATCCCACGACCCTGGTTACTTATCACTTTTGGTGACCGTACTTTAAATTGACCGACGCTGCAAAAGAATTAATTACCTAAACGGTGACTTTATTGGGTTGTATTTGAGTATTCAGCCGGAATAGTTATTTATGATATTAGGGCGGTAAGTTGTTTTTTACAAACGAGTAGACGAATGTAAGCCCGAGACGAAGTCGAGGGCTTACCATAGTCACGAGTTTGTAAATACCAATTTCCGTGCGTGTGTCATACAACGTTTTTCAACACATTTGCGAGAAAACAGTACAATATTAATATCGGATTCCTCGCTTGAACTCATATATTATTACTTTGTTTATAAATATCAGTCGGAAAGTTGCAACAATCTTTGACGTTTCTAATATGAAAATGGCGCGAATTGCAAATGGCGCCACGTGCGCCTGGAGAAAATTACAACTACATCTTTCGTCTCATTTTCTCTTTAGTATTAAAGCGAAACAAACGTATTGAGCAAAAGTGCTTCCAAGGCGGTTCGATTATTCAGCTTATTTATTCTCGTAATGTGGAACTCCTTGGTGGAATTCTTATAACTTTTTATGGAAATTAAAAATAAACCGTAAAGGATACGCACGGCGCTATACAACGGAGCATGCGGTAAAACATGTACTTAGGTGTGAGTACCTGTTTTACCTCACGCTCCGTTGTATTGTGCGTAATTTTAAACTTTCGAACAATGTATACAGGCACCGTAAATGCACTATTTGAGCAAATGTGTTGAACAGGTTTTCATTTCTTGTATGAGGACCTAATACATAAGCTACTTAGCATAATCAGCCTATAATGTTCCCACTGCTGGGACACAGGCCTCCGCTCGGTGAGAGGGAGTGGGCCATAATCGACCACACGGGCCATTGCGGGTTGGCGGATGTCACGTCTTCGAAATTTTGGTTCTAGGACATGCCGGTTTCCTCACGATGTTTTCCATCACCGTTTTGAGAGCAGTGGTGATGAAAGACTAAGAAGAACTAAGCTACTTACAATTGTATAAAAAAGGTATATATTTACCTGTATGTATTGATCCTAGTAACATCCATACTTAAAACACTCAAAAACACCAACATCGTCATAATTACACCCTCCACAAAGAAGTAATGTCCGCGCGGGGTCAAGCGACGTGATGCCACCATCCATCATACAAGTCATTGATGGATTATGCTCTGGACCAATGATAATTATTGATAGCGTATTGATGCCCTGCCAGACATTAGAGGTAATTTTTACGGCGGTAGTTTGTTATTTTTACGGTTTTTGTGGTGGTTAGGTTGTTTTAAGGAAATGGTAGAAAAAAAAATGTATTCTTCTCGCTCTCTTTTTCTATTTCTTCTTGTTATCAAAAGATCACGATCTAAACAAATACCTAAAAAGATAGATTTAGTCACAAAACCTTAGTGACTTCTATGTGCTTACATTACTTAGCAATAGTGCTGATAAATGATAAATGATTTTATTTCTGTAAGTAGGTTTGTACAAAGAGTTTTTTACACGTCAATCGTATTTTTTAAACTAGTTGAGGCCGGCGTTTCCTATCTGACTGTTCTGACAAACTCAGGGGTCACAGGCTCTTTTAAAATCCAGATATAATCTAGTTTGGTGTCTGAAATGGAGGAAAGAACCACACAGATTCACCTAGACCTGTCCAGTCAGTGCAGGAATTTTTCAGTAATCTTGCACCTCAACTCAGAACTTAAGGAGCTCAGCGTTTTCGAACTGTGTTCGTGTTTCAAGTTAGTGCTGGAAAATATCAGTCAGAATAATTATAACATTTCGACGTATTATTATTGCGCTACAAACTTATTTTGGCGCGTGGTCAAAATGGGAACTAACGCTGTCTTTCAAACTCAAAACTCAAACTCAAAGCGTTTATTTCAAATAAAACAATTACAGGCACTTTTGAATTGTCAAGGGGTTCGTCACTCAGAAAGATGAAGCTAGTTGCCCATTCCAAAGCGTAGTAGGTACCTATGGTGAAGAACGGGCAAGAAACTCCACGGACACTCTTTTAAATCAAAATATGGTTTCAAAATATTGGTTACATCGTTCATGTTGAAATTATGCAAGTGAGAACGATGCAGAACGTTAAAAGCGTCCGTAATAAAAAGACGAAAACAAATCAAATATTAAATTAAATTAAAATAAGCCGTGGCAGCTAAGAAATGAGCAGTCCCTACTGACGGCGCCCGTTCATGAACATGACGCATAGATCAGCACCATTCAGCTCAACCATTTTGAAGGGAACTTAATGATCTAACACATACGCCACCACCAGCGAGACATTTGAGTGAGCATGACATACTCTCAGCCGCCAGGGCACATTCAAGTCACTGAAAGAATAACCTAGTAAATGGTAGCTTTATAGTAGGTACATAGTACTCACACATGTGCTATGCAATTATACACTACTAAAAGATTGAATTTATACAATGCAAAGATAGTTTTTACAATCTTCAGCAGCTCCAACAGTGGTTTCATATGCTAATCAATTAGTTTATGCGCCCTTGTGGTGTAAGACCAGCGTTGAGCCAAGCATTTTTATCAGCGATGTAATCCCCCAACTTACAATATGCTTGGCTGCATAGTGTGCGTTTTATACAAGATTTGAATTTCGTGTCATTCAGTTGAAGTATTTTTCGAATACATTTTAAGTGACATTTCACAAAACAATTGCACAAGTGTTGACCAACAGCGCCCCCTGTCAACGTCATGCAAGCGCCAAAAGATCCTTGTAGCAGTGACTTATTTTACTTCTTACAGTAGCAACCTAACAGCAACCGTAATATAACAGGAATAAAGATCACAATGATTTTAACAGACTTGTCAGTGGCAGCAACCCAACAGCAACCATATAAGAATTTAAGAATAAAGATCACTGTGATTTGGACAGTAATGCAAAATCAGACGTACATTAACTGCGAACGGACTATAGTTCTGGGGTTGTCCATTATTAGATTTCTATAAATTGGATACGACGGGGTATGGGGTTACGGGGTTTGTTATGACAGTATGTGTCATAAAAAAAACTACTTATACTAAACACTTCTTGTTTACATAACTTCTTATCTCTACTTTTATTCAACCAATTTCTTTTTATGTAAAGTTCCTTAAATCTAAAACTTTGACACTTGTTGTTTTGTCATCAGACTTGAGCAAGTCTACAAAGTTTTCGATCAATACGTAGGACAAACATGTTGTATCTACAGCATATAGGCTTAAGTTAAACTTACTTGATAAGTTTCATAGTCAGCAAGATAGGAAAATGATTGATTACTAGGCAAAACTTTATATTTTACAACTTGTGTCAAGATATCCAATGCCACACAAAAGCATCAAACTTATAAGCTCAGCATAAGATATGCTGACGACATAGTGTTGCTGGGTCGGTTTGCAGGGGCGATCAGAGAGTTGATTAAGACTTGTGAAGCCTACGCTGCCGCACATGGACTAATTTATAATGTGAAAAAATTTGAATACATAGTCTTTGAGGTCGGCGGCAAATGCCGTGAAGTGGGACCCGAGCTACGTAAAAATGGATCAGTAATTAAAAGGTGTAAACTTTTAAATACCTAGGTTACTTTCTTTCCGACGACCGTAGGGACTATGTACATATATAGAGGAAGCGCAGGGCACTCAACGTCCGGTGCAACATGGGCTCGTGTTGCTACCGAGCAAATCTACATCTTCTAGGTACAGACCTACTAAAATTTACTATTTTCAAGGCTTACTGCCAGAGTCTGTACACGAGTAATCTATAGGTCAATTACACCAAAAGATCGCTGTATGTCCTGCGCCTCCAGTATAACAATGGTTTCAGGATGTTGTTGAGACTTCCTCACTATAACTGTAGCGCGTCGGAAAGGTTTGCGCAAGCTCGTACCGACGGATTTCACGATTTCACGCGATTGTGAGCAGGAAAACATCTTCACTCCTGAGGAGAGTGAGAGACAGTCGCAACCGCATTCTGAGAACTGTAGCGGAGAGTTTCAGCTCTCCAATTGTAAAGCAGTTCGTGCGGAGGGTGATTGGTTGTTTTAAAATTATGTTACTAACACTCTATGGATTCATTATTTCGAAATAAAAATCATTATTGTTATAACACTCCCCTTATTGCGACGGTGGAAACCCAAATCTTCATGTGAACAATTATAATAAACCTAATAAATTAAGCATGGCTCTTTTTTAATCGTGTTATGATAGTTTTGCACTAATTAATTAAAATCAAAGCACGTAACTAAAACAAGTCAACGTTAATGAGGTTTAAAAAGACGTAAACCTAAACACTGGAAGCTGATATTAAAAAAAAAACGTCATTTAACAGCAAACACGCGAGAAACATCGACACTTTAAAGCAATAATTACCTTCTAATCGGTTTACCAACACGACCGAGATGGTTATCAACGAAACGAACGACAAAAGCCGTCCCAATTGTCACCCTTGTCCTTTAAAGTCCTATATCTATGCGCGAACGTAATTCATTACTCGTTAGAGACCCCGATTATCATAAAATCCTAGTAGAAAATAATCTCGGGACCGAATAAATATGCCACACAGAAATTTAGTACCAAAAGTCGGAACGGGCGATGTCCTGCTGGGCGAAAAGGGACCGCGCGTCGGCCATGGCGCTTCGACCGTCGTTTTTTATAAACATAACCTACAAAAAAATATACATATATTTTTTGACTGTCATCGGGAACTAATTTCGAAGAGTTTTTGTGGTTTTTCTGTTAATAATTATTTCGTAAACGCCGCTTTGTGGATGTTTTATTTGGAACGTGGATGTAGGTGCGGGCGACCGAATTGTGTAGAGTGTATTAACTACGTAAGTGGTGAAAGTTGTTGTATTATTCCTGATGCACGATTTTCTTACAATGCCTAGATTTAAAATGGTTTTGGAGAGCGCGTTTAGCCGTCATCAGAGCCAGTTGTCACATGATGGACACGTAGTTAATTTAATTCTGTTGTTGTTACGGACAGTCCAATGCCCAAAATATTTCTAACTAGCTGTTGCTCGCGACTTCATCTGCGAACCAGGATACAAAGTAGCCTATGTCCTTACCCAGGCCATGGTTTATCTTTGTGCCAATTTTCATATAAATCCGTTAAGCCGTTTTAGCGTGAAAGCGTAACAAACAAACAGACTTTCGTATTTATAATATTAATAAGGATGTTTAGGACATCGTTTAAGGCAGCTGTACCTAAATATAATGTCTGTCCATTTGCAGTCATTCGTGTCAATAACAGATGGTCCACCAATTCTGGTTAATATACTAACTCAATAACGCTGAAAATAGCCTTGGGTAGATATTAACAAATTGAATACTCGACACAAAAATTCTGATTTTATCCAATCTGTAACCGGTCTATAACATTTAGCTACAGCCACTAACATCCAAATCCGACTAACATCCAATTTCCTATAATTGAAACAGTCACGGGAAAACTCGCCTAACTATGCGCACGCGCCGAACACGCCCCTGAAATACATACGATTCTACACCCATGTTAAATCTTATTTATCTATTTTATGCTTCTTTTCTTCAATTCTCCAATTACCTACAACCTTAAACCAACTGAATTTGAAAGCAAATAAAGTTGAAATTGCCTTAATGCAAGGGTTTAGTGGTTGACTCTATATTTGATAACTACGCCTACCCGTAACGAAAGAGATCGCGTGGCGATTTGTATGGGAAGTATTGCGGCTCAGGGTGCTGGCAAATTGGTTTTTAATTATTTGAATTCGTGACAGTGCGAATAACTATAAAACGGCTTTACTTTTATTTATGATAGAATAGAATTCTCTTTATATTTTTTTTTTTAATTTCTTTTTTTTTTCTTTTTTCTAAAAATTACAGAGTCTTATCGCTAAAGGCGATGCTCATTTTGTTGTATTTAAATATACTAGGTAGGTAGGTGTGTTGTCTGATCACATCACTTATATTTTTTGTTTTTTTTTTTACTGAAGGGCGATGCAGAGAATTGTTTTGTAAGATCATAGAGCACAATTTGTGCTGACAAACTAAATAGATCTACGTGTTACTGACTTAGATCTGAGTTTCTATTTTGGTTTTTACTTGGCATGTTATAACGTAAGAGCCACACTACCTATAGGTATCGAAGCTTATAGGTACCTACCTGCTACAAGTTAAAGTCATGCCAAAAGATATCAATTTAAAAGTTCATTAAATATAGGCTCACCGTTTAAAAACGTAGGAATAACAGGGTAATCTGGCTACGATGCAAATAATTATACATGATTCTAGCATAGGTTTCCAGTGTAGCGCACTTGTTAGTAAATTGTAGGAAATATCCTACACATTACTAACTGGTAATTTGATTATTATGAAGTTAGCTTGGAAGTCAGAGGTAATATATAGGAAAGCGTTTATTACTACACACGTATACCAATCATTGACTTTTAAATATGAACATTCGTTGCAACGACCGTTAAAGACTAAAGTAGTGGGTCGATCAGAAATATTAGTTATAACCTAAATAATTATTAGGTTAAGTTCTGTTAAAGCTTTTAATATATTTTTGTGCAATAAAGAGACTATTTGAGTCTCTGAAATTATTTTAGCATTGCATATTTCCTGAACACGTCCCTACAGTACCACTATTTTCTTAATTTCCCCCGGCAAACTTCGTGTTTCGTCAGTTGTCGGATTTCTATCAGTTGCCTTTGCACTTGTGCACCAAGTGCAAAGGCAACTGATAGAAATCCGACAACTGACGAAACACAAAGTTTGCCGAGGAACATAAAGAAAGTAGTTGTATTGTACATGCCTAACTGTTTAAGTTTACTGGCAAGTAAAATATTCATAAGAATATATCTGCTCTTCGCAAACTCTCCCTTAGGAAATACTCATCACTTGAACTAATTACTATAATACAATCACAACATAGGGTCGCCCTATGGTTGCCCTCGAGGTATGTAGGCACAATTTGTTGAAACTCGCCCGGAATGCTGGCAATGTGCAGTGCTTGCATCTTAGTACGAGTACTGTTATTGACAGAAGTGTTACGGGGACATTTTGGATAAGAACTTGATTTAGTTAGAGGGTCAAGTCCTTACCCAAAATGTTCTTGGGCCTTGTTTCCTCAAACGATAAAAAAAAAACTAGATATCACTATAAAAAGAAATGCACATTGTTTAATTCGTTAGTGTGTGTGTGTGTAAGGATATTATGGATACGATTCGTTACTCTTTGCCTCTAGAAAATACTTTATTGCGGAGTTTACAATATTTTTCTGTTTTTGTACAACGACCAATAAAATAGAGCTCAGTTTGATGACGACGTTGCTTCCATTCCAAACTTTTAATTAAGTTATAAAATAAATTACCTACATTATTTTCGTTATTATCATACCTAAATAGCCACTAATAGCAATAAATGATAACACCTAAAATTTCCTAAAAAGGGTTTCTGTTAATATAAAATAATAATATCAGGTTAATGTGTAAATCAAGATAATTATTTATTCATATGATGATAGAGTCGTGAAGCGTGGGAGTTCAAGATTACTTATTAAATTATTTTAATAATTACCAAACATAATGGATGGATGTGTTACAATTTTTATATCTTTATTAAGATTATTATTAATAGGTACTAGCTGTGCCACACGTGTTGCTTTTGTTATTTTTATTGTGCCTATGGATATTATATAATTATTATGGTTCGAGATCGTATATTCCAATGGATATTCACCTAAAGTTGCGAAATTGGCTAATATGGAATGCGCTTTTTTATCGAAAAAATCTTAACTTTAACTAACACACACCACCCCTCATACACCCTACATACCTACACATATTTGCATCGGTGGTTAAACGTTAATTTTAAATAAATATGCATCTGAATAGTTATCCAATTCAAGAAACCCGGGTTTTTTTTTAATAAATATTTTTTAGGAGTCTTCCATACTATACACCTGACTAGTTACGCATTTCTGGTGTTCCTGGCATTGCAGTTTTTTTTTGTTACAAAAAATATTTTAAGAAGCAGCTTCCATACTTTCATAGCTAAAAAATAACTTTCGGTAAATATGCATCCGAATATCCGATCTCTGATTATGATCAATGGACAAAATTATTCTTTAATAGTTTCCAACATAGGTATGGAAAAATATTATAAAATACAACTATTTAAAAAAAAAACTTTTTTCTTTAAAGAAAAAGTAAGCACATAGGTAACTGGCGAAATGTGGGTGTACTATAGATACACCTCTGGCTAACCCTTCGGGGATTACAGGCGTGATGTTATATAGTGTGTGTGTAAAAAAACAAGCGGACAGTAGTAGATTTTTATTTATTTTGCAATTTTAGGAAGTATAAAGTGAAGAAACTAAACCTATGTCAAAAATAATATTTTTGTGTTATAAAATCAGTTTGATCGATGTATCATAATTATTTAATAAAGTAACCAAACAAAATATTGAGTACAGGCTCACTTTTAAATTTAAATGCATGTAAGTAAGCATATTAAAAACTACAAACTTAACAAAAAATACTTACATATCTTCTCAAAATAAATAATTAAATTAAGTACCCGTCGCGGCGTCGTTGCACTTTTATCCGCAACTGTACACTATCGTACCCTTATAAAGGGCTGGTCCCCGTACGAAAGGTGCGAGTGTCAGAAAAACAACTCGAACCCGCAATGAATAGCAAAAATTTTACATTTCACGCAACTAACGCATGGATGGGGCGGTGGACCGAGTGTGCGTGCTCCAAGTTGAAAGATTTACGGTACCGTCAAACGGGGTGAATAGGGATGCAGGGGTGAATCGAGACGAAACTTTAAAAGGGATTTTAATATTGAAATAATATACCTAGTTTGTTGCCAAAAAGGACTCTAATGTGTATTATAATTAACGATTAAGTGCCCTTGTTGGCAACAAACTATATTATTTCAATGTTAAAATCCCTTTTAAAGTTTCGTTCCGATTCACCTCTGAATGGCTATACACCCCGTTTGACGGTACTTATAAGTCCTATTTTAGGTAAATTTTGATTTAAGGTGCTAAACGTTAACTACTAAAAAACTTTTTGACAAAAAAAACAACCGACTTCCAAAAAATACACTACAAAGTGAAAAATAACTTTAATTTCGGAAGTCGGTGTCTTTGGATCTTTATTTTAGTTTTTTGCCACCGACTTCCGAAATTAAAGTTATTTTTCACTTTGTAGTGTATTTTTTGGAAGTCGGTTGTTTTTTTTGTCAAAAAGTTTTTATTTTTCACTTTTTAGTGGGTTAGATAATAATTTATCGAAGTTACAATAGCCTAATGTCAACTGCTCATCACCTTTTACAAAATATTTCGTTTCCCGATGCAAGGAATTGAGGAGTTTATTGTTGAGGATTTCTCTTGGTAAAAACCAGAAGAACTGGAGCTGATGGTGAAGCCACCGTCAGCTCCATTTCACCATATGCATTGTGACAAGCATAAATTGCTTAGCAACCAACGAAAGAGCATTGCTAGAGATGATGCGATTACGCAACTTAAATTCAGTCTCTAATTGACGCATCAGCATGACTAGTAGGTAGTGGTTGCCCTATGAAAAACTTCAATCTTAATTGGGTATTATTTTTGTACGACCTAAATATTTTGGAATATTGAACCGTATGAAGTAAGCTCAACAAAAGGTAACTGCTGTAAATCGTTGAGGAGTTCCCTTAACTGTCTTTCATCTTCATCATCAGACCCCTAATGACAGTCATAACACATCTGGGTATAGTATTCTCATCAATAAAAATTAATCAAGCCCAAACACAAGGTAACTGCTGTAAATCGTTAAGGAATTCCTTCAACTGTCTATGGTCTCCATCGTCAGACCTGTAATGGCACTTATAACCCATATGAGTGCAAAGTTCTCATCAATATAAATGAATTAAAACGAGTCACAAGGTAGCTACTGTAAACCGTTGAGGAGTTCCCTTAACTGTCCTTCGTCTTCATCATCAGACCCCTAATGACTGTCACAACCCTTCAGGTGTAAAGTTCTCATAAATACAAATTAATCAAGCCCAAACACAAGGTGCCTGCTGTAAATCATTGAGGAATTCCCTCGACTGTCTTTCGGCTCCATCATCAGATCGATTCTAGACCTTCATTTAATTGTAGTTCTTTAAAATACTTAATGAAAAAATTAACAAACGCACTAGGCGCTCCTACGATTTTTGAAGGTTCCCCTCGATTTCTCCAGGATTCCATCATCAGATACTGGTTTCCTTATCATGGGACCACTCTTGGGGTATGTCCTTTCTAACAAAAAAAGAATCATCCAAATCGGTTCACCCAGGAAAGAGTTCTGAGCTAACACACATAAAAAAAAAAAAAAAAAACATACAGGCGAATTGAGAACCTCCTCCTTTTTTTGAAGTCGGTTAAAAATGGATCCTTTCACAGACACCACCTCTTAGATTTTGTGGGTTAGGTAAAGTAAACTGCACTAAACTGTAAGTTTATTCATTCGAAAGATCATCATTGGAGTGTCTAAAATATTTAAGCCTTGGCTATAATTTCAATATTGAGAAAAATAATATCGACTAACCTACTCGCTAAACCTTGAAAAATAAACCTGTTATAAAGTAATTATACCTTAATTTTTAATATAATAACCAGAGAGTTCTAAACGCTTACTGCTTGTAACTTACACCGGCACGTTCAAGTCGCAACCCGGGGCTGGTACAACTCAATGCTTCCGGGGGGTCGCTGAGCCTTTGTTTTGTAGCCAGGGTATTCGGCTCACTTCGGCTCTCATCGGCTCACTCCGGCTGTTTCAGCTAATTGACTAACATCAATTTATTCAACGGTTTGACGCCACCTCTCATTGAAAGGCGGACGTGTTTTCGTTTTTTTTCTTATTTATATTATATTTTTTCTATATAGCTATATGATGTTATGTTATAATTATATTACTTAAAAAATATTACTAGTTTCAGAACAAACACGTAGCACGTTCGCACGGACGTAAAAATATCGATGGATTTTCAACGCTCTGCTTACTGCAGAGCGTTGGTATGCACTATATTAGATTTTCAACGCTCGGCTCAGAACCGAGAGTTGAAAATCCAGTGCACGATAAAATCGATCGCGAGTCCAACAACAACCAGTAACATCATATAGATAAATAATATAAGAAATATAAGAAAAAAAAACGGAAATAAAACAACTGAAAACTATCTTAAAGAACTTTGTAAATCTAGGTGCTAATATTAAGAAGTGAAATTTAAATATTGTACGGATAAGAAATTAAAAGGCTTCTATTTTTTTTTTCATTATATTGAAGTGAATACTTATTTAGCCCCGTTGTGATTTGAAACTCGATGAAACGAAAAAGTGGCATTAAAAAGAGACGAACATATACATCTATAGGATTTAACGTTCGTGAGAATGAGATAGAATACACACAGTCTTAAAGTTCACATTTTTGAAGGTTTCCCTTCTATAGCATGTAAACTACACTCACGTTATTTTTTATTTAATATTACATCACGCCTATAATACCCGAAGGGTAAAGCAGAGATGTGCCTACAGTACACCCAGTAAGTTGGTAGATTTTTACTCCAAGTAAGTCAGTCAGTCTTAGATATTTGATGACAACACTTGTACTTTTGCGCCAGCGCCGGTTTTACAAGTTTTAAAGAAGTTGTAAGATACATTAGTGTAACGTGAGAGTGACCATCTGAAATAATATTACAGACAACAACAGACAGATTAAAAAACATTTCAATATTCCTGATGGTGGTGTTTAAGGGGGATGCGCCAAGGTAACCCGCGAAATTCAAATTTTCTTACGTTTTTTGCAATTTGCAGGTCAGTATCAGGTTGTATGGTGATCTAAATATGATTCGCGACCGTATCAACTATGGCTTTACAGAATTAAAATCATTAGAATCAGCAATAAACTCCTTAAATTAGAATTGCCCTCAAATGTCATGATTTCCTGAAATAGTCATTTAATAGGGTAATATTAACTTGTAGAGATGTATTGCTGATTCTAATGATTATAATTCTGTAAAGCCATATTTGTTATGGTCGCGAATCTAATTTTTTAATCAAAATACAACCTCACAGTGACCTGCAAATTGCAAAAAAACGTAACATAATTTGAATTTCGCGGGCTACCCTGAAGGTTCCGCCTTAACTGGTTTTAGGGTGACGTCTCTGTGTGGAAACTAGTGACTACGTTTTTATATTGGGTTCCCACCTATAAAATTAAGGGTAAGTGATAACAATAATAAAAAAAAAATATCAATAAGAATAAACAAAATTGGTCCGAAATAAATTATCGGAAACAAAAGACTTTATTTTTCACTTTTGTCAAAAATCACAACCGTGTATTCCCATCATAATCAAAATGTCATCCGTTCAAATCTAAACTTGGAGGGCCATCGTGTATACATTGGAGCCATTACAACCAGCTTACAAATTATACACTTATTGTATATACTTTCCCAGATCAAAAAAGTGTCAAGAAGCTTTTTTCTAAAGTTCACACCAACTAAAGCTGATTTGTAAACAAGATTAGTTCGTAATCATCATAAAGTACTCAAATGCAGATCAATCCGAACCTCGGTGGACATGGGGTGTTACGTATTAACACTAACAATATAACTACAGAAGGTTCAAAATCTATAGTGATTGAAATAAAGAAGAAATGACGGCCTACGCTAATTGCGTAGCGATAAGAAACATTTGCTACGCAATGTCGTAGCAGTGCTACGCACTAATTTAATTATGCTACGATGCGCCTTTTTTTGCAGCAATACTTTCTGTTTTAATAATTACGAGGTTTATAAGAGCTAAAGCGCGGACACTGTCGGATTGCATAGAAAAGAAAGAGACGCGCGATGACTCAACGCTGGTAGTTTATTGCAAAATATGAAGCAATTATGGATTTACAAAAAATCTATTCATTGGACTAAAAAATTAAAACACTATTACGTTAGTATGTTACTTGTAGAATAATCTGACCAAAAATCTGATTGTTTGCATGTATATTAGTATGGTTTTTAATCGTTAAAATATTTTTTTAGAGGTATCTTCGTGATTTTTTTCTATCATATCAAGTTAATTGTATTATGTTTTCAACAAACTATCTATATAGCATATATCTAGAAGAATATCATATATTTTTCTGATTTTGGTTACTGCAGTGAATCATATATTTTTAGGCTTTAAATTTGCGTTTAGGTCATGTAGTCCCCTTAAATGATTAAATTAAGGTATTGGATCATTTTTATAATGCTTAAAAAAACATTTATGTGGTATTTAAAATTACATTTTGCATGACAACATGGTAATAATATTCTTTACCCACATAAGCTTTTCAAGCTAAAATAAATTTCTAAACTTTTTGCTGTTTTTTCTCGCCTAGTATAAACCTTCTGTACAGATTCATTTTATGGTGGCGTAGTACGTAAGCCACGCGTTAGTCACGTGACGTGCGCAGGCGCAGCGTTTGCGCTTCCACGCAGCCGCATCGAATCGATCAGCAACGCTCATACATTATGTGTAATTAAAGATTATGAAATAGAAAGAATTAAAGTGTGGTAGTACAGAAAACTAGTTTACGTTATGAGGATATTAAAATATTAATTTATAAGCTTTTTTGGTAATTAGTTATAAATTATTCAGTTTTATTATTTTATTATTAATTTCTGATTTTGACCTTTTGTGTTATTTATGTGGTAGATAAGTGCAACCGCATCCGCTTGCAATATACGTTATGATTTTAGAATAAATAAAATAGAACTTGCAATAATTAAATAATCGAATTAATCGTAGATTATTAAATGTTAGGTAAGCTTAGTAAGTATGAAACTATGTTTTCGAAAGTAAAAGCGTAATTTAAAAAGTAATGAAACGTACTTTGAGCTTACGCCACACTATAACATCTACTAGCATCCGCTCAGAATTGAAATAGAAATATATTCAACCACTAAAATAATATAGAAATCTTTTATTTCACACTTGAGCAAAGCCGTAATAAAATCTATAAAATTAATTTTAATTCAAAACATCATGCTTGTATTTTGCGAAGGGGTAAGCAGAGGTGTTATTACACCATCCAGTCATGGGGTTAAATATATTTAGGTCTCAAGTAATATGGAGTGAGTCTATTGCTATCAACCAAGCGCGAAATAAGATTCCAGGATTATTTTCACTAAATATTACTCACAAAATTAATTTATTAATTTCAAAACACAAGTTAGGCTGAGCAAGCTATTAGTACAATTATTAATTTATTTGTAGAAATAAACATTCTCTTACGAAATGATTGTATCGAACAAACTGCCCCTGCGCAATGCACCGTTGCGTCGACACGTCAAGAATGACAGATTGTGCCACGCTAACTATGATGGGGTGAGTTGTAATACCGATATTAATGATGATAAGCTACCGTTAATGTGAGAAAATGTACCCTTTCTTTATTTTAGAAACTAGTATTTATGATTGTGAGAAATTAGAAATCTAACGGCGGGGTCTAAAGATGTTCGTTAGCCGTAGGAGTCGACGTGAAACCGTCATTTTCATTTGCATCAAGATATTTCGAATTCGTAACAAGACAGTAGGGTATGGTATATAATTAAGTATAGAATACGTAAAAAAATATTTGACTAAAGGAACACAGATCTTTTTTTGCGACAAGCCCGCTTTTGTACTGCCAAGATCTACAGTGACCACCTTCCATAAAAATCCAAGACAATGAATCTCAGAGAGTCCAGGAAATTATTCAATTGTTAAGAATCCGCAAAGAACTTAATCAAAAAAGAAAATTCGAGGAGTAGTTTAATGAGCTGCAGGGTAATTGCGTAACTATTTAAATGTAGCAAGCTTCCATTTTGATACTTCAACAACATTCATTGCGTTATTTACGTTGTGATATAAATAATTTTTTCGAACATATGAAGCAATGGATTAGCAATTTCCTTCAAAATGATTGGGATTGTGATGAAAAGTGTGTTACGCAATTAGAGAGCTGGTTTAAACTGGTCAGAGTCCAGTAGAATTCTGTGCTTTTTTTAAAACGTATCCATTAAGGGTTAGCAATGAAAATAGATACGCGTGAAAACCATAACCCAGTCTTTGCTGTCGAACACTCCGGTAAAAAAACGCCAATTGTACTGGACAGTATCAGTCTGGCAACACCAGTTATAAATAAACATCGGAGGTTATGCGCATGTCCTGTCATATCACTCAACTTGACTGACCGAACTTGCGCAAGAGTATTTAATCCTTTTGTTTTAAAGCAAAAGGTTGAAGGTTCTGACCAGTCAATGTCATTTTTTGCGCATGCGTTCTTTAGTTGATGTAAAGGACTTTGGTTTTTGACTGGGTTATTGCGACAATGTACTACTTTTTGAAGCTATAAAGTGTATGGTATAATAATCGAATGTTTTTGTCATTTAAAATGTTTAGCTGTTGATCAATAATTAGTAAATTGCAGTGTTAACTTGTTGCAATTTTTGTTGGTTAAAATTGTTCTAGATGACAATGTTAAAGATCCGATAGAAATTTCCATATTTAATTCTTTACAGCATGTATAGAGGTATGAGGAACAGGGTGTAAAGCTTACTCATACTCTATGGAAAAGGGAGGATCCTCAGACCAGACGGGTGTCGTGTCTGGTGTGGTGGGCAACTGCCCAACGGTTGATGTCGGGACGTTGTATATATGCTAGTCGCGCGGTAAACTCTGCTTGCGCGATGCAGGATTTGCGTGACGTCAGTATGCCGTGTAGCTCACATGTGGCGGTGTAGATACCGCTACACATGTATTTCATAAAAGTCTTGTTTGTTTCTTATACTAAATATAGACCGTATCTTATTTAAATGTTTTAAATTAATCTACTTACCTCAACTATCAGGTGACCCTGGATCATCCCTTGACTATCAAGTAACCTGATAGTTATATCTAAGGTAGATTGTATAATTTGTCATCATACATGCCTACGGCGCCGTCTGATTGCATACTGTCGCCGTAATGTATAATACCTAAGGCAAAATGTATAACACCTAGGCATTAAGTAAAAGTCCTTGAAACCCAATTGATGATTAGATCGCCGTTATACATAATGCCGAGGCTCTTACCGGATGGAATTCTGAGCCGAATTCTTTGAAGTAACTAAGCCAGGGCACCCTGACCAAATGGGTTAAGTTACGTTAGAACTGTGACAAACGTCGCGCGAGCTGAGCGAGCGCTACTTCCAAGTTACATGTCTTACCGACTAATTCTGATTTGTTAACTGCCCACACGTAATTGCCCGTTAAGCCATTTTACTGCTTAATATATAAGTATTTTATCCATATATATATTTGTTATGACTCATTTTTATTTAGTTTACTGCTCAGTTTTTACTGACGAAATTGTTAATAATCATGGTTACCCTAACATATGACTTGACGAAATGGATGTTATTAGAAATGTCATCAATTCGCATAAGGCATTATACATAACGAATGACGAATGATACCATCGGCCTGCGACAGTTGTATTAAAATATTGAGAAAAATGCTTAGGCTAGGCTAGACCGATGTCTAGACTTAGCTTTATTCTCAATATCCTAATCAAAACACAACCAAACATAGGTATAAATAACCAAGAAGCCTGTACCTACCCTCTTTTTACATCCATTTCACGTGTTAGTACATTAGCGGCGGCGATCAAATCGCTGGTTCGCGTAATTCTCAGAGCACGTGCTGCGCCTGATGGACCACGCTTGATTACAGAACAGATTTGAAATGAGGGTACTGGCACAGATTAGTACTGGTGTTGCGAAGGTAGAAGGAAATTTATGAACCTTTGATAATTATCTAAGATTGAGCTTGTAGGTAGGAGCATAGTCGTAATATTTTATAAAAATATTATTTTCAATTGAGACGGGATCTCTGAAGTATTTCTACTTTAGCGCGAGTAAGTTTGTATACCCAACAACACTTTCATTCTTTTACGACTTTTATTCGATTTTTTATTCATTAGTAGCAAGGTCTCTTATCTCGTATCGGCAAGCGAAGTGTGGGAGGCCCCCCAGCTAGATGGACCGACGACCTCAAAAAGGTGGCTAGGATGGACTGGATGCGAAAGGCGGAGGACAGGGTGTAGTGGCGCAGTCTGGGAGAGGCCTATGTCCAGCTATGGACTGCGATACGCTAAGTTGATTGAGTTGAAGCTCTCGTGCCACCTTGAACCTCCGAGTGCCTATTTGAATATATTGGTTGACTGCTGTGTGCCAAAAAGTAAGTAAGTTGATGCGGTCACGTCGATTTTAAAGGGGTCGACTTATGTGTCCAATTTGTTTACTTACGTATTTGTAATTGACTCGGCACCAGCTGCGTGACACTTAAGTGAACCGCACTATAGCCAATGAAGACCGCCTTATTAGTGCTTAATCCTGTTTTATGCTTATTACCCATCGGTTTCTTCATTATTAACGCTAATGAAAAATACCTATTACATACAATGTAAGCTTTGTACACCTCAAGCTGTGTTACCGACCAACATTATCCATACCTACACAAATCGCGATTACACTGCGGGAGCGAATAATCTACCCACGTTTATTTTTAAGAATTTACTTTCTACATTTTCTCATATCGACGCGGAAGCGCAGTACTTACACTGTAAGACATGTTCACTCAGTGTTCAGGTTATCGTGTACACTGGCGGCCACTCGCAAGCACCGCCCGTCACGTAGGTAACTCCCGACGTAATCTGTGAACACTATAATTTGCGATATTGGCCGCTCCGCCGCGGTAGCGCCATTAAAAATTGGATAAAATTGGACATGGATAGCACAAAATGAATGCATGTTCTCGGTTACTGTGGGAAACGAAGCGATGAAAATGATGTTAGAGTGCTGGTAGACGTAGAGCTGGTTCTTTGATAGGATTAGTAATGTAAAACATGGATTATGGACTTGATCGTGAACTTTATTGTTTTAATCTTTATAGTCGTTAGCGCTTGTATTATTGTTTGACGTTAAGATGTAGGTCATTGTTTGTGGCATTAATTATTTTTAGTTTTATTACAGATTCACTCATATTAGGTACATACAGTTGAGTAGTCCCGAGTCTTGTCTCATCCTTCCTTATATTAAGCTCATGTCTGGATTTTCTCTTAATGTAATAATGGCGTCAATTAATGTGAAATTAATATATTGTATGAAGCACTTACCCTTTGAAAAATTGTTGAAGGTTTTATCGGTTAAGTTATTAAGTCAAAATAATGCGTGAAAAATGTGAAGACCTATAAAACACATTTTGGATTCTACACACGTCCACCGCATCATGTTTATCAGTGTATGTGTACTCATGTGTTAATACTTCATCGTTTGTTCACTGCTCCGCGAATTAATGTATCGTTAAATTGGCCGTCAGTGTAACGCACCACGTGCGCTGTCCAACGATTATGCACGCAAGTGTTTCGCTCGTGTTTTTGTCACGCACTCGAAATATACACTCTTTTTATAGCTTCCGTGATTAATTAGATGATTACAGAAAATATCTGAATATTTTCTTAATTTTGGCTATAAAATTACCTATACAAGTACTTATTTCTGGTAAGTACCTGTTTTATAACAACAAAAAATACTTCTTTATTAATTACGCAATTAAAGTTAACTTCTTACATATTTACTGAGTACCTAATTATATAAGTTAAAACAACAGTTTATTAAATTGCGATTTATGAAACGGTTAAAAACTGTAATACCTACACATACTTTATAGATAAGATCTTATATTGTTATAATTAACACTACAATTACATTAACAGAACAATTAATTAAAAGTCAAGGCTACTAAAGGTGTGAAACGGTAATTAGACCTATTAAAAATACGGCTATTAATATTATCTAGATTCTAGAGTAAATCGCTAGGAAAGCCTTCTGGCAGTGAGATTTGGACTTGTAGGTATAGCTTCACTCATTCTGAAAACTTTCGGCATTTAAGTACTAATATTATCTTTAATAATAATAATAAGCAGGCAACACCAACGTCAACAAGTCACAATTTTTTTATTCATAGTACTTTTCTCACAGTTTTATTAGTTTTAGACACAGTTTATATATTTTATGTGAATACGGACAATCGCAAAATCGAAATAAATACCAAAATATTTTTAAAAAAGTAAAATGAACGAGGATTTCAAATATTTCCATCAAAAACTGCTGCCGCCGCGGTGACATCTGTCATGCCACCTCCGATAAAACAAACAACAAAAAGAATACTAATGAATATTAAAGTATGTTGACGAGATCTGCTACGAGACGAGCACGCCCATCACCTCCGGACTCTTCGCTCAGCTCCGCCTCGCCGCCGCCGGTATCCAGCCCCACCGTGAGCGCTGTGATAACACCGGCAGCGGTAGTTGCGTCGAGCTCGAGCGACGAGTATTTCTCTCCGCTGACGTCGCCAACACCTGTACGTCGGCAGGGGAGAGGCCGGCCACCGAAGAGCTTGGGACTTAGGGGCCATCCGGCCCCGAGCCGGGTCCCCGCTGCCGGTGGTTGTGTGCAGCGCATGAAATGGACTCAGTCTATGAACGAGAACGTCATGCGCGCATATTACAGGTCTACAGAGGGGGGAACTAACCTCACTGCGTACCGTGATAGGATGCTGTCTCTGTTTCAGGAACTGGAACCAACCGTCAACGTCTCGGCCCAACGACTGTCGGATCAGGTGCGGGTCATCCAACGCAGCCATAGGTTGGACAATGCTGCACTTGATAGGCTGCGCTCAGAACTGAGCAACCATATCGTCACGAGACCGGCACAAACCGCGGTACAAGCATCGACCATTGGTGAAATACAGCCGCGGTCTAATCATGGTGTAGAACTGGAAGATGATAGGGTTGCTTCAGTAAGTAGCCAGTGCAACGCCCAATTGAGGAGCGCACTGGAGGATGCATTCCGTGAGTACAGATCCACTCCGACCGAAATTAGTCCCCGATTACCACGCCTGCCTATGCACAAAAAAAATAGGGCGCTGGTGTGTGCCCTGGACTCGCATCTTAAGAATGTGTTTGAGAGCAGCGAGAATCTCGTTGATACACATTCGATCCTGTATTGCGCGGCTGTTGCGGCATGTCGTTTAGCGAACGTCAAGTTCCCAAACTGTGACGGGGCTACTCGACAAAAACCTGCCGTACCAGCCTGGCAGTGCAGGATCGAGCGTCGTATCGATGAGGCCAGGGTACTCATCGGCAAACTATACTGCTTCAGGGAGGGCAATACACGACCACGAGTGATGCGCTTTGTGAGGCGGGCATTCTCGGGGACTGAAATCAGCCCTCAGGCATACATGTCCCGTGTCACAGAGCGCATCGACTTCCTGAAGCAGAAAGTTTGTGCATGGGCGAGCCGTATTCGGCGGTATAAGCGGCGGGTTGATCGGTACACACAGAATCGCATGTTCCAGAGCGATGAGAGATGGGTATATAGAGCTTGGGAGCGACCTGAACAAAATGTGACAGATGAGTGCCGCCCGGATGATGCCGCCACGATTACATTCTGGCGCAACATCTGGTCTGTGCCCGTCTGTCACGTTGAGGCTGACTGGATACGGGATGTCGAGCAGGTGTGTGAAACTGTACCAGAAATGGAAGCGGTACTGATTACGCCTTTAGACGTCACCAAAGCAGTCCGTCCGTTACCGAATTGGAAATCACCGGGACCGGACGGATTGCACAACTTTTGGTTGAAATGGCTAATTAGTTCACACACCTGCCTGGCATCTCAGTTCCAAGCATCCTTAGAGTCCGGGTCGCTTCCGCAGTTTCTAACAACAGGCGTTACTCATCTGCTTCATAAGTCAGGTAGTTCCACGGATCCCAAGAATTATAGACCTATTACGTGTTTGTCAACGATCTATAAACTTCTTACATCCATTTTGAGAGCGAAAATTAACACGCACATTGATAATAACTCGATTATGTCAGCCTCTCAAAATGGATGTAGGAACGGATCCCGTGGTACTAAGGAGCTACTCCTCATCGATATGGCCATTAGCCAACAGGTTCGTCGATCCTGCAAGGATTTGTCGACATGCTGGATTGATTATAAGAAGGCCTACGACTCAGTGCCACATACGTGGCTCATGAGGGTGCTGGAGTTGTACAAGATAGATACAACTCTACGCACCTTCCTTGGGTCGTGTATGAGGCAATGGAGGACGGTTCTTCGCTATCCAGGGAGTCAACAGATCCAGGGGAATGATGAGCCTGTATGGATTAAACGGGGAATATTTCAGGGCGACAGTTTGAGTCCACTTTGGTTCTGCTTAGCCCTGAATCCTCTAAGTACACTACTGGAGGATTCAGGTCTAGGTTATCGGTTGAGGAGAGGTGGTTAGCTCATATCTCACCTCCTCTACATGGATGACTTGAAACTCTTTGCCCCCAACAAATTGCAACTGATGAAACTACTGAAGGTAACTGAAACTTTCAGTAGCGCCATCAGGATGGAATTTGGTGTGGACAAATGTGCAGTCATGCATGTAAAGCAAGGTGAGATTATGGGATCCGAAGAAATTCAACTTTCGGATTCCATACACCTTAGATCCCTCTCCTCATCCGAAAGCTATAAGTATTTGGGTATGTCGGAAACGTTAGGCATCAATGTTGCTGACATGAAGCAATCGCTGAAGGAGCGATTCTTTGGTCGCCTGAGGAAGGTATTAATTAGTCTTCTTTCAGGCGGAAACAAGGTTCGCGCCTTCAACGGTTGGGTCATGCCAGTATTGATGTACTCTTTCGGCATACTCAAATGGACTCAGACTGAACTCGACGCCCTGGATAGGAGGGTCCGTACACTGCTGACCGCAAACCGGATGCATCACCCACGATCATCGGTGATGAGACTGTACATACCGCGGAAGTGCGGGGGTCGAGGCTTTTTAAATGCAAAGACCCTCCACAACCGCGAAGTGTGCAGTCTCAGGGAATATTTTTTAAAAGCCGAAGTGGGTATGCACCGTGATGTGGTAGCAGTGGACAAGGGCCTCACCCCGCTCTCCATGGCTAAAGAGAACTGGCGCAAACCTGTGGTACTTACTACCGATGACCGCAAGGACGTATGGCAAAGCAAGGAGCTACACGGACGCTTTTATCGGGCTCTTCACGAGCCCGGTGTAGATTTCTTAGCGTCCGTATCCTGGCTACGTTTTGGTGACCTTTTCGGGGAAACCGAAGGTTTCGTCTGTGCAATTATGGACGAAGTTATCTTGACGAATAACTACCGGAGAAATATTATGAAAGACGGGACGGTTGACGTGTGTCGGGCATGCCATCGTCCGGGTGAGTCCATCAGACATATTGTCTCTGGTTGTTCTCGTCTGGCTAACGGCCAGTACTTGCACAGGCATAATCAAGTAGCCAGGATTATTCACCAACAACTTGCTTTGAAATATAAACTAGTGGATTCTGAGGTACCGTATTACAAGTATGTGCCCGACCCAGTTCTCGAAAATGACCATATTACGTTGTACTGGGATCGGTCTATCATTACTGACAGGACTATTGTCGCCAATAAGCCTGATATAGTGGTGATAGATCGATTAGCGCGCCGCACAATGATTATCGATATTACCATTCCGCATGACGAGAACCTCGTGAAAGCTGAGAAAGAGAAACAAATTAAATATCTCGACTTAGCACACGAGGTTGGTGACATGTGGAATGTGAGCTCGGCTGTCATTGTGCCGATTGTCGTATCGGCGAATGGCCTGATGGCCGAAAGCCTCGATCAACATCTCTCGAGGCTTTCGTTAGGCGGTTGGGTCAAGGGCCTGATCCAGAAGGCAGTTCTCCTCGATACGGCTCGCATCGTGAGGAGGTTCCTGTCTCTGGAGCCCTAACCACCGGTAGCTTGGACTCCCAATACCGGCGGACCACTATTTTTTATATTTTTAAATGTTTTTTCTGTTTTTATAAAAATATTTAAAAATGTATATAAATAAGTATATAAATAAATAAACGAATAATAATAATAAAATAATTTATTTGCGTTAAACATGGTATCATGGTATGGTGGGTTGCTGGTATGGTGGTAACTAGCGGATACCCGGCGTGTGCTCTTAAGCTAAAAAAAAGAAATACAAATTATAAATTTGTTGAAAAAAGAAGAGAACATTGTTTAATATTTATTTTTTGTGGTCTAACACCATAAAAACATACGCGAACACTTACGTTACAAAATTACCAAAACACACTGCCTATATAAAACCACAAACAAAGCAGGGAGTAAACACTAAACGATGGTCCAAAATGCCCGCTTTTTTATAGTATGCGCCCGCGCCTGCCCACAACGCTTCCTGCGAACAACTTCCGGTAGATGCTAATCGTTTAAATTGCTCATATTATGTTATTATAGCCCGCTCGAGTCGCATCATTGGTTTTTTTGTTGCTCAATCGATACGATTATTCCCATTTATAATAAAAACTATGGGATAGATAATGTGTATTTATCGTGGTATAAAACAGTTGTTCTTAAATTAAAATTGGTGTGGTTCTGTTTTTAAATTGGTCAGCAGAAAATTGACCGGTGAACTGGTGTTAATAGTTTTGAATTTAATTTATATTGTTTAAAGTTTTCTGAGCGGCCAGTACGTAAACATAATAAAAAAAGGTAGTTGTCCTTTATATTTGCTTGATTTGTTTCTTGCCCGTTCTTCGCTATAGAAATCAGTGCAATTGAACGAGCAACTAGCTAGGTACAATTTTCTGACTAACTGACCAACTCTTGGGTAACTCAAACGTAAATGCTTTAGCAAATAAATACTTTATGATTAATTTTGATTTGTGAAATCGCATCCAGGTTTATCTTGTAGAACTTGAAAATTAACCTGAAAATAGACATTCAAAAGCTCTCGTTAAAGGAACTCCAACTATTCAACCCTTGACAACTACATTACATTCTAAACAAACAAAATTGTCAAGCACAGAGACACATCCTATTTTGTAACTCTAAAATACTCTAAATTTTGCAGCATGTGTGTATATTGGAGACGCAGCGGGGGGTTGATTCAACCCTCAGAGATATTGTACTTCTCTGTACTCGACGCTAATACTACCCCGCGGCTTATAGAAGTGAAAAATGTCGCAAAATCGAGTCCGCTTGTGACACGATGATGGGGCTACGAAAACAGTGGATTTGGAAAGGTAGATTCATTTGTTCGGCTAGGCGGCTAGGCAGAGGAAACTCATAGACGTGACCGGTTTTAGTCATTACTGTTAAATAATTAGAAATCGACTATGTCTCGGATAGTGTTCGTAGGCATCCCTACAACGCACGGTTATGTAGAAAAATCAAATATTTATTTGGAAATGGGCGCCGCAAACATGTTCAATTAAATAATATCTATTGATTGGAAATTTCAGTGAATAAAACTCTGCAATAGCTTTTTTTTTAAATCTATATGAAAAGTGATTGGATGTTTACTCCACTCCTTTAAAAAAGTATTATCTCGTGACTCAGAAGGAATTTTGAATAACGGGTCAGTATGCGACCTCGGTAAGTATGTCTAGAATTTTCTAATACATTTTACAAACTTTTCTATAATACCTTTTATAAACCTTTTATAAATACGAAGCAACAAAATACGATCTAAATGAATGTGGCCGGTTTTGTTTAGATCGAATTTTGTTGCTTCGTGTCTCAAGTCTCGCTAGTGGACCTGTGTAAGCACTCTTAAGGAGGTGGCTGGGAGAGACTGGCTGCAGAAGGCGAAGGACTGGATGTTGTGACGCAGCATGGGAGAGGCCTATGTCCAGCAGTGGACTGCGATAGGCTGAGTTGATTGATTGACAGACAAAACTGAAGAAAAACGGCTAAAGCCGCTTTTCTCATAGCCATAAGTTGCGTATGTAAGTCAAGTGTGACTCATTACATTTTCATTTAAACTAAATGTAAAACGTAACGGATTGCTAACAGCAAGTTTAAACTGGACGTAAAAAGTAACATAAGATTCCTAATCTATCTTAAATCGGCTTTTTAACAATGTTTAATAACAAATTTTGGCATCAAAAGATTTTTTTTTGTGTAATTCAATAGACGGTTTTCGCTGCGTCTTGTAGTCAGTTAATACATAACAGTTTTTTTTTAAGTTTTTCCAATTTTTTAAAGAACAGTGCTGTTTTCGGCTTTTGTGGCTAAGTTCGTATTCATTGTTAAGGGGGATGCGCCAAGGTAACCCGCGAAATTCAAATTTTCTTACGTTTTTTGCAATTTGCAGGTCAGTATCAGGTTGTGTGGTGATCTAAATATGTTTCGCGACCGTATCAAATATGGCTTTACAGAATTATAATTATTAGAATCAGCAATACAACTCCTTAAGTTAGAATTACCCTCAAATGTCATGATTTCATGAAATAGTCGTTCAACAGGGTAATATGAACTTATAGAGATATATCGATGATTCTAATGATTATAATTCTGTAAAGCTATATTTGATATGGTCGCGAATCATATTTTAATCAAAAAACAACCTGACAGTGACCTGCAAATTGCAAAAAACGTAACAAAATTTGAATTTCGCGGCCTGCCCTGAAGGTTCCGCCTTAAGCAATAAATAAATAAATGAAACGGTTCTGCAATTGTAGGTAGGTACATAAGTAAGTACGGCTGTAAGTAAGTGCGTACTGCTTAAGTAAGTACGGCTGTCCAAACGGCTGGTTGACATTTCCCGTAACCCAAGGGCTGGTTTTTAAAAGTAAGTTATAAGTTAAGTTATAAGTTTACATTGCCATGCAACGTGGCAATGCCGCCAGCAGTCCCATGAGTACATTACCAGTCGACAGCGATGCGGAGGAATTTTTCGAAGCCATACTTAAGTTTGCTAATAGTTTTAGTTAATTTAGGTTTTTTTTTTATTAATTTAAGTATTAGGTATAAGTTGTAATTTGTGTATATACTAATGAAATGTACATTAACTTTAACGTAATAAAAAAAACGGCCAATTGCGAGTCGGACTCACACACTAAGGGTTCTGTACCATCGTACAATATTTAACACGAAATATTAAAAAAAAACACGTTTCTTGTATAGAGGCTCTTTAATTTTTTATTTTTTATTTTATTTTTTATTATTTGTTGTTAAAGCGGCAATAGAAATACAGACTCTGTGAAAATTTCAACTGTCTACCTATTACGGTTCATAAGATGCAGCCCGCTGACAGACAGTCGGACGGACGGGTGGACGGACAGCGGAGCCTTAGCAATAGGGTTCCGTTGGCACTCTTTGGGTACGGAACGCTAACGCACGGAACGCACTTTGGATGTTATGATAAATAAAAAAGTTGTTACTAAATAATGCTCATATTCTTACATTAGTTCCGATGTTTTATTTTAGTTTTGAACACGCAAATAGTAAAGTTTAATTACAAGACTTTGTCGTGACTCATGAAACTCGGATACGTATGGAATAATTAGTAATAAACATTACACAGTTGCAGAAACAATTAACAAAATGATTAGTTCCTACATATTATGTTGTTTACTTATTCAACATAATAATTAAAAGTAATTAAGTCGATGAAAATGTCAGACTCTGTTTCAGTCTGATCAGTCTATAATGTTCTCAGTGCTGGGACACAGGCCTCCTCTCTTCGAGCGGGAGTGGGCTCTAATCCACCACGCGGGCCCAGTGCGGGTTGGTAGATGTCAAATGTCTTCGATTTTTTGTTCTAGGACATGCCGGTTTCCTCACGATGTTTTCCTTCACCGTTTTGAGAGCAGTGGTTATGAAATAATTTACACAAAGTAAAGCGTCTGCCTGGGCTCGAACCCACGACTTACAACTCGTGTTTTGGGGCCGATACCACTGGGCCACCAGTGCACCGTTTACAATTTACTATTAGTTTTTTGTTAGCCTTTTATTCGTCACGCGGCGCTGCTGGGAAAAACTCTCTCCTTTTTTTGCCAACCCTCTCTATTTTGTGAGATTTCTGGCCGTGTTGGCCCCGCAAATATGATTCTTTAATTATATTTATTGCAATTTCTTAATTTACATTTTCCTCCTTTCTCGGGTCAGTACGAGCTTTACGAGTCCTCATATTGTCACCGGTACGTAACTTGGCAAGGTTTTGGCGTAGTGGGACTAAGTTTGCGTATTTACCAACCAACTACAACCAACAGTTTGTGCAACAAAAAGAAAACACTTTTATTGCTTGTCACTATTCTATGGTTTAGAAGAAAGTTAAAGAAAGGAAAAACGCATCTAACGACTCTTGCCAAGTTGCGTGCCGTTGGCGGCGACGATACAGAAAAAAGATTTCTTGTAAAGATTGCCAGTCAAGTATTCGCTGGAAGTAGTTTAGTATGGTGAAGCTTGTGGAAGCTCTTTGAATGCACCCAAAAGAGGTTTAATTTCGGAATATTATTTGCATAAACACGAGAGTAATCCCCGAAGGGTAAGGCAGAGGTGTTCCTAGAGTATACAGGTATGAGGTATAAGCTGTAAAGTTCACTCATCCACCATAGAAAAGGGAGGATCCTCCAACCAAACGGGTGTCGTGTCTGGTAGGCAACTGCCCGACGATTAATGTCGGGACGTTGTATATACGCTAGTTGCGCGGTAAACTCTGCTTGCGCGATGCAGGATTTTTGAGCAACGCGTAGCTCGCATGTGGCGTGGTAGATGCCGCTACAAGTACATACACCAACATGTGCCAGTTATGATTAAGTCGCATGAGTAATAGCGAGTCTATTGCCACCAACGGGCACAAATCCAGACTCCGGCCCGCTATTGCGAAATTCCTGATGGAAAGATCCAATATAATTTTACCAGATCTGGGAATAGAACCTAAGACTTCATGTTCAGCAGTACCTTTTGCGACTACTAGAACAATGAGACAGTCAAACAATATTTGATTCAGCAGAAATTAAATAATTAAATGACATTTGTTTGTGACACATGTTTCTTGACAAGGTTTTTCGCGTAGGCATTGTAACTGTGTCGTAGCAATATCTGCAGCTACGGCCATTTGCAGTAATATCGTAGCAGGCTTATGCAGAATTTATTTGCACTTTAGCAGGAGTTTACTTGCACTTATGCAGGAGTTTATTTGCACTTATGCAGGTTTCTATTTGCACGTATGCACAAGTTTGCTTGCAGTTATGCAGAAGTATATTTGCACTTTTGCACGAATCTATTTACACTTATGCCGAAGTCTATTTGCACTTATGCAGAAGTCTATTTGCATTTATGTAGGAGTCTATTTGCAGTTATGCAGAAGTCTATTTGCACTTATGCAGGAGTCTATTTGCACTTATGCAGGAGTCTATTTGCACTTATACAGAAGTTTATTGGCATTTATGCAGAAGTCTATTTGCACTTATGCAGGAGTCTATTTGCAATTATGCAGGAGTATATTTGCATTTATGCAGGAGTCTATTTGCACTTATGCAGGAGTCTATTTGCACTTATGCAGGAGTCTATTTGCACTTATGCAGGAGTCTATTTGCACTTATGCAGGAGTCTATTTGCACTTATGCTGGAGTCTATTTACACTTATGCAGGAGTCTATATGCACTCACCAGCTTATTGCAGGCTTGCAGGCCATATAGCTGGGAAAAACGGAGTGAATGAGAAGAACAGTAGCATACACCCATAACGTCAGTTGTATCAGTTTATCTAATTATTTGGTGGTAATACGTGCTGACAGTTTTCATTCCATTTTTCACAGACGAATGTATCAATGGCTCTGAGGTTTAGGCATGGATAGAGTTGCTTACCAAATACTATAATTTTCTAACTTCCTGAATACTGCTCTTTTGTAAAGATCCTGAAAGTTACTTTGAAGCGCATTCAATAGCTGCAGTGTGCTGCTATAACAAATAAAACTACGCCTATCGTCGCACATTAAAAGTTAAACATTGAAAAAGTGAAAACTTTATAAATCACTATCAAATAGTGTACTCGATGTTGGCTAATAATTGAGCTTGCAACTAACCACGGACTTATTGTTTGCACCACAATTCATATGTATTACATCAGCACTTAATAATATTGAGAGCAGTGGTGGTCCAGTGGTATCGGCCGCAACGACAAAAAATAAAAACAAAATAGCAAATTGCAAACGCAACAGTGTAGGTCGTGGGTTCGAACCCAGACAGGCACTTCACTTTGTGTAAATTATTTCATCACCAACGCTCTCAAAACGGTGAAGTAAAACTTCGTAAAGAAACCGGCATGTCCTAGAATTAAACATTCAAAGACATGTGACATCCGCCAACCCGCACTACACCCGCGTGGTGAGTCCATTCTCTTTCACAGAGTGGAGGCCTGTGTCCCAGCAGTGGGAACATTATAGGCTCATTATGCTTATGCTAATAAGATTAACGACAAGGACTGGGATGAAAATCTAACTTTAATACAGAATCATATCTACTTCTTATTATTTTTGATCTATAATAGAAAACACACCAGTTGACACAAGATACTATTCTGCTAAAATTACTAGTTTATAAGTTAATAGAGGTATGAGGAACAGGGTGTAAAGTTCACTCATACTCTATAGAAAAGGGAGGGGCCTCCGACCAGACGGGTGTTGTGTCTGGTGGGCAACTGCCCGACGGATGATGTCGGGACGTTGTATATATGCTAGTCGCGTGGTAAACTCTGTTTGCGCGATGCAGGATTTGCGTGACGTCAGTATGACGTATAGCTCGCGTGTGGATTAATCATAGATTACAATATACAAGCTAAAACTAAAATATATATATACCTACTATTTACAAGTGTATAATGTAAGGAAAGAGTTAATAGGGCATCAAAAATTTCGTCAGCATCGCTGTCAATGGGATAAGTGCCCAAAAGGCTGGCGGCATTGCCACGTTGGATGGCAATGCTGATTCTTTGGGCTAAAAATAGGCCAACCCTCTGGTCGTGTGAGGAGTCGACCAACCGCTTGGCAGTGTCCCGAAATATTTGGTGAGCACTAGTGTTTCAACCCCAAAAGGCTCAAACATGTAGCTTCAGTTATAAGTAAGTTTATAAGTTAAGTTACTGTAGAGTCTAAGTGAACCTTACATTTGTCCTACCCAATGAAGAAGCGACTAGCTATCGACTATTTTCTCGCTCAGGAAACGTACAATAGATGTAGTTCCTATGTCAGTAAAATGAGATACATATATTAATAGGTGTTCGCTGACTGTTCACACTGCTGGCGAGAACTCTCTCTTTTAAGTATACGTTTCTTGAGCGAGAAAATAGTAGGTCAGATGCCCTATCGAGTCATTACCAAAGATCGGATATTCGGATGCATATTCACCTAAAGTTGAGAAGTTGGCTAGTATGAAATGCGCTTTTGTATCGAAAAATCTAAATTGAACTAATACATACCACCCCTCCTCTTACATATATTTGCATCGGGGGTTAAACATTAATTTTAAAATAAATATTGTTTTAGAAGCCGCTTCCATACGTTCAAAGATAAAAAAATATTTTAGGTGAATATGCATCCGAATCATTCATTCATCTCTGGTCATTAATTACCCTGTAACTAAGTATGCAAACCCGAGATTTCCTGATCTCTCGGTTTTTTGCTTATAAAAACTAGTTGATATTTTTCTTGGCCAACACATTGGAAGAAACTTCATACAAATCTGCATTTCAGACGATAGAACATGTTACAAAGGAACTTTTTGAAATATATGTTCTATTTTTCAAAATAACTTCTTCGACTACATCCCTATACGAAGAAAAATCCCAGTGAAAGTGTTCCTACTAAAAATGTACTTTGAAATTCTTAACAAAGCACAGCGCAGACTAACTCGTCTGTGGTTTTACAATAATGCGCTTGCGCCTACCGCAAACTTTTTGCTTACCCAACAATATGTATTACATCGCCACCTAATTCACGAAGAGCGATAAAACGCAGCTCGACCGCAGCGTTTGTCATGCGTGCGGACTTAGTTTGTACACTTATTTTTATTAAAATACTAGCGATCCGACCCCAGCTTCGCACGATTTTTAAGACTTGACAAATTATAAAGATTTCTGTATTATATTTTACACAAACCTTCCAGAATCAATGATAAATGATTTTATTTCTGCAAGTAGGTTTATACAAACACTTTTACACGTCAATCATATTTTTAAAACTAGATGAGGTCGGCGTTTCCTATCTGACTACTCTGAGAAGAAAGGCCGAAACAAACTCAGAGGTCACACATCAGTCTCTTTTAACGTCCAGACATAATCTTGGTCAGATCATATGAAGACCATGTAGATTTATGTCTGAAATGGTCTTTTGAGGAAAAACCACACAGAATCAGTGGACCTGTCCAGTCAGTGCACGCATTTGTCACTAATCGTGGAGCTCAACTCAGAACTTAAGTAGCTCAACCACTCGACGAACAAATACCAAAGAAAGGACATTTGGGTCGGCTGTATAAAGCACTCAAACTGCCAGATTATCATTGAAAATGATGGTGAACCGCACCAAAATCCGATGCGGCAGCGTTTAGAAGAGCAACGCGGTCAAACAGACAGACACAAGTAGCGGCATTATTTATTTAGAATATCTATAGATATAGAAGACTCCTAGATTCATGGGTTCCATTGCGAGGTCCTCGTCGTTATTACTAAGTTTTTGACTCTCGATCTGCCACACCAGAACCCCAATTGACTAAATTTAGTTTTTGAGTAAATTGAGAAAATTTCTTATCCATTGCTTTGTATGTTTAAAAAATGCGTGTGTTAGACAACGTAAATAACGCAATGAGTGATGTCCACCTGACAAAATGAAAGACATTGCCATTGGGTGAGTTACGCACTTACCCCGCTGTTTCTATTGACCGTGTGGTTCCACTAGAGGCTCTCGTAAAAGGCATCTAATTTACCACGTGTGATTATCGAAACTTCAATGGCTCTTTTGTCGATTATCACAAGCTCTTAAAAACTTTAAATTAAATGTTTAATCACTCTTGTTTGACATAAGCGAGACTCTTCATCCATCCCGCGAACGTGCATTGGTTGGACAGATGGTATTTTGTTCACATCAAACGGATATTCTGTAAATACAGGCCGTCTCTCCGATGGGTTTTTCTATCTGCAAACATAACATACTGCCATACCCTGTTTAACCCCCGGGGTAAGGTTCGGTTTAAGAGATGAATTTTCATAAGATTGGTTTCATTACCACGAAAATTTTATCAAGTTCTGAGTAGGATTTTCACTTAACTACATTGCGGCCGACAAGAGAATGCGTTCTTAACACCTGTCACTTTCCTACAAACGAATACGTGTTTGGCGAATTTGATCTTTATTTCTTACTAGAATTGTCATACTGACAGGTGTCAGGGACGCATTCTGTCAACGGCCGGACTGTAAAGTCAAATTTAACGGCGTTCCTGTTGAAACAATTTTTAAAGGAAACTAAGATATCATTATGAAATTGACTTCTATTCCCGGAGTTACTGCCTTATCCATCTATCAGCGAGACCTGGTTCTTGGAATGCAGTTAGATATGACAGTAGGCTGTATTGAGTGTCACAATGGATTGGTCCAAAAATAACATCGTGGCCACGCCTACTGCTCGTGAATAGCCACTCACTTTCTATTTGCTAACTTTGATGTTGTATTTTTTAGACCACGATTTCAAGTTGAAGTTTCAAACATACTGTTAGAAATTCTAAGTCAAAAGTGTGTAATTTTATTAAATAGGACCAATAAACAGCTACATTATGCAATATTACAAAGAAGAAAACATAAGTAACATAAATAATAATGTAGCCCACAGCGCTGTTCACAGATGAGTTACCATTAATAAATAAAAACTTTAAAAGTCACCAGGAGGTGGACTGTTCATTTATGACAATTATACGTTACAAAAACAATAATTAGTTGAAGAGCTCAAGTGTCTCATTCAAAAGGATACGAAACCTTTTCAAAGAGCATGTAAATGTCTTTACATTACTGCCATTCGCTGAACTGGTGAACGTAGACCAGCGTTAGATCGGCAGGTACCTACTGCAAAGAGGGCAAACTCTTTGCACGAACCTGCCGTCTGTAGAAAGCTCTGGGGACTACATAGCACAATATATATTTAAATCAATACAATCAAAATTGCTATTAACAATGTTATATAATGTCATTGCTTCTAATTGTTTACGTCTAGAGCTGAGCGTCATAATGTCATTGCTTCTAATTGTTTACGTCTAGAGCTGAGCGTCATAATGTCATTGCTTCTAATTGTTTACGTCTAGAGCTGAGCGTCATAATGTCATTGCTTCTAATTGTTTACGTTTAGAGCTGAGCGTCATAATGTCATTGCTTCTAATTGTTTACGTCTAGAGCTGAGCGTCATAATGTCATTGCTTCTAATTGTTTACGTCTAGAGCTGAGCGTCATAATGTCATTGCTTCTAATTGTTTACGTCTAGAGCTGAGCGTCAAAAGCCTGCATTTACTAAGCATCTGGTTATACGGTAGATAAGTTTTGTGACACTTGTAGTGCATTGCACAAAGAAATCTACGATGGACGTTTTCTATCATGTCAATGTATTTGCCATAGTACTGATTCCAGATGGATATTCGAGCTGGGAACGGACTAGGGTTTTATACAGGCTGAGGTACAAAGAGATCCGCTTAACATCATGAGTGCATCTCATTATAAATCCGTACATCTTATATGCTTTATTTACAATTTGTTCGGTATGTACCAGTCTTTCAAAAAGCTTCGACAAGGTAGATAAAATAGAAATAGGTCGGTACAGCTCAACACTAATGATGATGATAATGTGAGGTAAAAATCATATGATATTGGAAAGAAAATATATTTATTTAGCACATACTCGTACTAAAAGGCACACAATATAATACAAAGCTGATTTAAAAAAAAGTATAAAGTGCGATGTAAGAATTTAGCAGAGAAGTGTGTCTCAGGCTGCGCCAAATAAGCTCAGTTCAGCAAAATGCTAGACAAGTGTCTGACGCTGGTTTTCAACTTGACCTGATGTATGAGGTGACGGATATAAAACAGTTTTATTATGCAACGTAACGTGTGTATGCATTAAAATAAAATAAATGTAGAAATTAGAAAAATAATAGGAACGAATATGTACATAAATAGTGTGATATTGAATAAAATTGCAAAACCAAACAAAAACGACTGTTAAATAAATAAGACGGACCCATGATAGACATCCGTTAATATGTAAATAAAGAAAATTTTCGAAACGAGTCGGAAAAAATACCTGTTTTAAACGATGCCAGAGTTCCACGTTCCATCACCTTGTCATAATAATTAATTATTAATCCGTGCACTACATCGCACAATACGCCGCAGGCAGATGCAGCAGCAGCAGAAAGGAACCTTAGTAATACCTAGAGATGTTTGTAGCTATTTGTGAAAGAGTCTATTCGAAAAAATACTCCTGTCTCCTACCATACAGGGTGACTGGATCTGGACCCGCCATAGCAAATTCGCCTATAGAGGAGGTCATTTGCTAATTAATAGACCTAACTTTCCCTAGCTCGTCGTTTATTGTATTTTTTTTTAAAAGCGTACTTTCTGTTTTTTTAACCCTAGTTTGAGGGAAGTTCCGAGGTATTTTAATCACCAATGTTTATGACTACCAACAAATAATAAAAAAAACTACTAAAATAATGCAAAAAAATGTTATGAATGCTTGAAGGTTAAATTTTGGAAAAATCTCAATAAAGTATAAAAATTTACATATCTCCTAACTAAACTATAAAACTTTAGTAAGGGAAAGTTAGGTTCAATAATTAGTAAATTTGCATATAGTCATATATGCGAATTTGCTATGGCGGGTCCAGATCCAGTCAACCTGTATAGCTAGTTACATAGGTCCCGCCGTATCATCCTAATAGCATCCATCATTAATAGCAAAACGACTGTTAGTCAAAACGCCACTTTAGAAAAATGTTCCATTAGCAATACGTCCTACGAGCAGTATGTCCTATTAGCAAAACGTCCTATTTGTAAAGTACTGTAAAAATGAAAAATCACTATCGGTTTTTATCCTCATGGGTCATTGTAGCATTTAGACCCTTGATATGATAAAAGAGTTGTTTTCAAATATTCGCCTGTGTAGGTACCGTATTGTTCTGGCATAACTTTCACAAATATCCACTGATTTCATTTGGTATTAGGACTTTTTGATACGGAGGGCATAGGTCTTTTTCTCCTGCGTTCGTATGACTAGCGGTGACATAGTTCAGCGCCATGCATAAGACTAGCTAATATTCTTCAGAAGCAACTAAATGATCTGAGAACCGTTGCAGTATGCCGAGTAAGTTTTGGTCTCAGTATTGCTACGCAGTAACAAACATACCCTAAATCTCTTTAGATATGAAAAAGTTCCTTTATCGTACTTTCTCAAAAACGCTTTTCTAGTTAAATACCAGTACTATTACGAAAGCAATGAAGCCATCCCCAGAATTAAAACCATTCCTCTTGTCTTAATACATTACTAGTGTAAACGCTGAAGCACATCAAGGGTTGTCACACCGCGTCGTTATTGAGTGAGAGTACAATATTTATAAAGTGCGGTTGTGTGGTAGGAGCAGGGCGGTGGGTGCGCGCTCAACCCTGAAATGAGTTCGGAGAGAGGTCTGGTTTCAGTGACAGCGGGCTAGAAATCTACAAATAGTTTTTTTTCTCCCGTAGGTTCTTTTTTGTACGCCTACAGCAGCACATACAAAGAATTACAACAGAACAATAGCAAAATACAAGTACCGATGTCTAAGAAAGAAAAATACCAGTGCTATCCCTGTTTAATTGCGGACTATGATTACAATTAACTCTCATATCTTCTTTAAGGCACGCTTGCACCACAAATCACTATAATGCATTTGGCGTTAAACGAATTTAAAACATCGTTTTGTTTTTGTTAACTGTTTGAAGATGACACAGATAGAATGATGTTTTAAATATGTTTAGCGTTAAGAGGGCGTACACGGGTCCACTAGCGCCACTCCTTTAAATAATATTATCTCGTGACTGAGAGGGAATTTTGAAAAACGGCTCAATAAGCGACCTCGGTAAGTGTGTCAAGATTTTTCTAATACCTTTTATAAACTTCCATATTGAGACACGAAGCAACAAAATTCGATCTAAACAAAAGCGGCCACATTCCTTTAGATCGTACTTTGTTGTTTCGTGTCTCATTATGAAAGTTTATAAAAGGTATTAGAAAATTCTAGACACACTTACCGAGGTCGCTTATTGAGCCGTTTTTCAAAATCCCTTCTCAGTCACGAGATAATACTTTTTTAAAGGAGTGGCGCTAGTGGGCCCGTGTGCGTCCTCTTAAGCGCGTTCAGTGATTTAAGGTGCAAGCTAGCCTTGACAAGTATCTAAGTATGGTTCTGTATAAAATAAATAATAACACTACTTTAGATCGGCTTGTTATGTTTTGCGAACTTCTTGTAATGATATCCTTTTCATTGCATAGTTTCATATGTTTTTAAACATCCAAGTTGCTGCGGTTTTTTAGCGAAGTAGATAATCTTAAGTATTTAACATAAATCAGACTATAACGTTCCTACTGCTGGGATGCAGCAGCAGCAGTGGGAACGTTAGGTCTGTAGGCCTCCTCTCTGTGACACAGAAAGAAGTAAGTATTTAACTGCATACATCATATGAAGGTCTATAAAAATTAAAAATAGCAAAACTATTAATTCTTTCTTGCTTTCGAACACCTTGCCACTTCTTCCTGGCCATTCATGACTTACAATTCCTTCAAAATAAACGTCTCTAACAAAAATTGACCCAGTCATCTTAAAACCAGTCAATCCTTTCGTTTTCTATCATCTTCTCGCTATCAGTGGACCCCAACCTGACGGTTCGTCGTGACCGAAGCCCCGGGGACGTAAACAGCCCTGTTTAAATTAGGATAGGCTTTGACGTGTCTTTGCAGAGACGCGCGCAATGTACCTTTAGACGGTTGATAACTAGGCGGTCTCCTGTCCTGGTCCCCAATGTCCCCAGCTTTAATAAACTTCTCTTATGAGCCATTCTTCTCGTCAAATAGAGGTTTATGCTAGGTTTTTGATTGGTTTTTGGTCATCCGAGTGACGTTAAGATTAGGTGGAGATAATATACTGCTAATGTAATGACTTGTGGAGCGACTTGGGAGAGGGCTACGTCTGGCTAGCAATTGCAGTGGAGTGAGTTGATGATTGTTAAATAATCCAGAAGGTGAACTATGGTGCTATTGTACAGTCACGAACACAACACACACACAACACACACACACACACGGACACACACTAAACACTTGCGCAACATTCTAAATCAATTTCCTCGTAAAACTACGTTTGCAACTTTGAGAAAAGACCCTGGGGGCCTACCAACATGTCTTTTAACAGAATTATTATAATCTTACTTTGCCTTTTCGTACACACGACGACCTATCAAGCTATGCATTTTCAGTTTTATCTGACCTCGCATTGTATACGCTTTTTGTACAATGAGAAGTCGCTTATACTGGAAATGTATAGCTTGATATGTCACCGTGCGTATCATAAAGTCCTTAAAATAAGCTTATTACATTCTTGAAACAATGTTGTTTTATTAGACGTCACCCCTAACAGTTCATTCAATTCATAATATAATTTCGAAAACACTGTTTTTAACACTATATAAGATTTCTATAAAAACGTATTTTAGGACAAAATTGCGCTTGAATCTCGCGTAATTTCTCGTGACTGGATTTACATTTTTGTCTTTTTCTTCTTAAATTTTATTGACATTGGTAAAACTTTTCAATTAGATGCTATTTAAGAGTCACGCCAACCTAGCGATGCCATTTTGTTTTTCAAAACTTTTGCACAAATGTTTACCAACAGCGCTTTCTGCCCATATTATTCAAAAGTCTAAAGATCTTTGCAGTACTGGAAATGTGTACCTACATACCTAGTTTATATATACGACTCCTGATTACATAAGGGACTATGGTCTCCCATGAGGAGAAAAGGTGGCTTCTCGATTAGACGGAATAATGGGTAAGTGACAACGCTGGCTGGTTCTAATTTAAATCAAGGAGGCCTATCTGTGCCTAGGTATATATTTTATACATATTATTGATTGAAGTCGCTTTTCACGTCTGTGTGACCGCGTTGTTCTTCTAAACTATTTACGTAACACATTTTGATGCGGCTTTCATAATTATGTAAAGAAATTGTAATCCGGAAGGTTTATAAATAAAAATTGTTAAAATAAATAATAAAACCCGCAATGTTTGAAGACTAAGGTCTTCAACCAGTGCGTCCTGCCCGTTTTGACATACAGTGCCGAAACGTGGACACTGACAGTCGCGCTGGCCCACAAATTTAAGGTCGCTCAGCGTGCTATGGAGCGGACTATGCTCGGGGTTTCTTTGAAGGATAAAATCAGAAACGAAGTTATCAGGAAAAGAACTGGAGTTTCCGACATAGCTTGCAGAGTAAGCAAGCTGAAGTGGCAGTGGGCTGGCCTTTGTCGGAGGACCGATGGCTGGTGGAGCAGACGAGTCCTGGAGTGGCAACCGCGTATCGGCAAGCGTAGTGTGGGACGCCCCCCAGCTAGATGGACCGACGACCCCAAAAAAGTAGCTGGGACGGACTGGATGCGGAAGGCGGAGGACAGGGTGTAGTGGCGCAGCGTGGGAGAGGCCTATGTCCAGCAGTGGACTTCGATAGACTGAGTTGAAAATAAATAAGTAAATTCATTTATTTCAGGTAAATAACACCCATTGCGAAACATAAATTAATAGATATCACATAAAATAAATCAAATATAACGTACGTACGTTACGTTTATAACGTAGTTACGGAAGAAAAAGATATTGCGCTGACCCCAAATCATTTGGTGTAAATGCAGGAGAATTAAATTAATCCGGAATGTTTATGTGCTTATACAAACATTCCGGATTCATTTAAATCTTGATAGAATAGAAAAAAAATATTTCAGACAGGAGTCCAAAGGGTTAGTAACAATTTTACTTAAATTTTGTTAGTTTAGTTAGTAGGTTACAGACACAGATTAACATACTACAATTAAAATTCAGCGTGCATGCACTTCCGCAACATCGGGGTATCCTACCGATTTGCGAATACACTGAGAATACTGTTGGTGCTGCAGCGAACACGCGTCATCAGGGATGCACATCTCGCGGGGCTGCGGACAGCGAGCAATGGGTAGCTCGCCGTCCGGTAAGGACCAGGCCCGTGTCGATGGCGCGTTGCGTACCACGCTCGCCTCAAAGGGATGTCAGCACCATTGACGGGGTCCGATAGGGCCAATACTTGTGGGGTCGCGGATTGTTCAAAAGAATTACCGTGGCCCTGGCGCACAGGCAACTGAAAGAACACGGGTGGGTTTTAGTCAGTAAGAGTCTGACACGCTCTCCCGCTCCGCCCAGAACGGGAGAAGTCATTTGATAATTTCCCACCCAAAAAAAAGGGGATGGACATCTATTCCTAATAATGGCGGCAAAACCATTAATATTAGTATCCGCAAACATCCCTGGCGCACTACAACGTCATGGCAGCCGCAGCAGCACTCTCAATACATTATTACATTGAACGCTTACAAACGTCGCTGTATGCCCGCTGAGTAAAGTTGACCCACAGGCTGGACTTGTAGAAGGACAGGCAGTAAGCTTTGAAAAGCGTTACTTTAACTGGCTTCGTACATCGCGCAAACTTGCGGGCCAGCATGTTACAACGGACAGGCAGCGACCTACGTTCACTTTCAATGTCACAATTATCCTTGAGATCTGCAGAAACCCAGTGTCCCAGATATTTAACTTATCCACTCTGTGGTTCCCCTTAAAGTGCGCTAGGTGGAATATATAAGTATGTCACACTGCCTGCTTTAAAAACCATGAGATCGCTCTTAATGACATTATATTTGAGCCCATGACCAATTCCGAAAACCTTGTGAGACAAGGGCGGGTCACTGTACTTAATAAGCACCCCCATGTTCGTGCAAAAGTAAAGATTCACTTGGAAAGTGGGATCTGAGAAATTTATTATAGTGATTATACTTCATTTATAGATTAGTATTAGGACATTTTATTACAAGTAAGTATGAACTGAAACCCACATTGCAACAGTAAAAAGCAATTTACACACTATGATTTTCCAAAATTACTTAAATCAATTAATAACGTGATGGCGCCTTCCAACAAGTTTTTTGTTATATTTTAGTTGGATATACACTATAAAAATACCTTAGCAAAAGAACTATTAAGATATTCAATTTAGGGGCAAAAAAAAAATTGTAGAAGCTAGACAAAACGCTAGGTTAGTCTCAACTCACGCACGCGCAGCTTACTTCACAAAAAACCGGCTACAGACAAAACATGGGATTATTTTATCGGTTTTTATCGTTTACCGATTATTTTAATCGGTGCGGCCGGATCGGGTGTCCGTCTGTCGGTAATGGTCGTAATCGGTCGCTAATCGGTGCACAATTTACGAAATTGTCGATCCGTGTCGGCGACCGAGTCGATGATCGGTCGATACTGTAGTGATGCGCCCGTATTGTTATCGATATTATTAAATTAGTTATTGTATTCGGTATTAGATATCAATTAATTAATTTTATCGAATACATACGTTTTTTGTTGATCTTATTTATTTATTTATTTAACCATTTATGGACACACATATATAAACAGACAAGAAGAAAGGAACAGAAAAATAGGTACAAAGGTGATGATCTTCTTTTAATATGCTAATAATAAAGTCAAGGTAAAAACTGGTGTAAACTAATATGGCTGATTTATAAATCAAATTTAATTCGAAAATTAGTTTTGGTCATTTTTACCTGTCATATCTTTCCTTGGCCATTAGAAAAGAAATTACTCATAAATATATAATGAGGATTTATTATAGTTAGGTAAAATATTGCCAGCTTCCATTAAATATACCTACTTTGGTACATAAAAAGAATGCTTAGCTCCTTATGTCGATAAACGTTATCGATGTAAGATCACATCTACATTGTTTGTAACAAAATTATGTTAAAAAAAGATGTAAAATTGGCAGCGAACCGCCGTCTAACCCCTGTATTGATCACAATAATCGATCGTGTGCCGCGTAATTGCGCCGGATCGAACCCGCGACCCATTATGTCATTATAGTCGACCGACCGAAACAATAGAAAAAACGCTTCAAAGAAAAACCCACCTTATTTACAAATATATAAGAACTGTAATTTATCGTTAGCTTCCAAGAGTTACATCACTTGAATTCTAAATTTGGAAAATGGCACAGCTTATAAAATTATAAATTTTAAAGCTTAAAACAGGAAGGGTAGAGTTAATTTCTGTGTGGCCAGTTTTTTGTTTGAGAATAGTAAACGTTCCAATTTCGAAATTGGCAGTGATCGTCTGCCGGGCGCCTGCGCAGCTGTGATGTCAGATGACACCAACACCCGGTTTAGCCATCAGCGTTTTTAAATGTGGAATAATCGTGGGCTCTAGGACTCCTTTCAAACCCTGTCCTTTGATGGTATGTTGGTCAGTATTTATGACCAACACTATCAATAACTAACAGTTCATATTTAAAACGTTACGCATGAAGAAACTATACGTTTCTCATCTTTTTGTTTATTCAGCCAGTGTCTTTTTACTGAATTTAGTTTAGAATACCATGAAGCTATAAGCCAGAGCCATACTATACTAAGAACAGAATGAGATGTTTTAAATTTGTTTACCACTAAATGCATTTAGTGACTTGTGATTAAGGCGGACCTGAAACCCGTAGAAAAAAAATAGAAGTAGGTATATTACGAAGCCTTGCACACCTGCCTTTCTTTCTCTCTACAAATGAGACTAAATATGCTAACCTAAGCAACAACCACATCTCACCTCTTTCAAGAAAACCTCATTTACGATCAGCTTTTTTCTCCAAAACAAAAACAAAATGGTGGTGTACCAGAGAGAGTCGCGTCGATTTTATGGGGTATGAATTTGTCTGAACGCGGCCACGAGTGATGTGGTCCCCGACCACAAGCTTTGAGCTTCACCGTCACAAATATCATTGAAAAAAAACCAAAGAGTTGACAGTTAAAGTTAGACCGCAAGAACAGTTTTATTATACCGTCTCAGTACAATAGAGTTTTTTAAAAATCTTCGCAAATTCACGCCTTGACCACGCGTCGGTATGTTTTGTGAACAAAATTACCTTTATAAAAGTGAACGTGGGTAGATTTTTATTGCATGTTTTTACATTTTGATGATTATCAAGTGGAAACGCCCATAGGGATGTAGGCTGAATTTGAAAAACGATGCAACCTTCTCGAAACGAATGTATCTTTATCTATGGCGCTTACCTTTGACTTTTTAGCCAGAGTATTAAGAAATCGCCCTAAAGAAAGAGACGGTGAAAAGATTCTAAATTCAAGTGTAGGAAAACTGACATTCATGCAATTTTAAAATCCTTATTCTATGGCTGGTTTCAAATCCAGTGCGGTTCCTGTCTTTCTTTGCGACGGAAATATTTAACTTTAGTCTAAATGGAAGGAGGGAAGGGAGGTCTCTTTAGTCTTTACCCTGGAGTGGGACACAAACGCCTGATAATAATAATAATAATAAGAAGATAAGAAAATAATAATAAATATCTAACTCATTGATCTAGTGGTCGCAAGCGCTTGAGGTTCTGGGTTCGATTCCCGGATCGGGCAAAGTGTGATCGGGGTTTTCCATCTGGAATTTCTCAGAATCAGCCTTGACTCTGGATTTGTGCCCGGTTGATGGCAATAGGCTCGCCCCCTGTTACATGGAACTTAAACATAACTGGCGAAATGTGGGTGTAATATAGATACACTTCTGTCCAACCCTTCGGGAAATATAGGCGTGATGTTATGATATGTTATCTACTGTTATAAGTATTGTGATAAACCATACCTAACTGCCATATCCATCTTATAATTGAGTTGGCTAATTACCGCATTGTTTCGACACATTAATGAGGTTGAGATTTGTGCTACGTGGCGATGACATCTAACCTACAATGTCTACGTGCCTATAAGTTTGTGGTTTGATCGAAATAGCTTGATATTGAAACTATTTAGGAGTACATGTTCCTATTTAGGTTAATGGTTGACTAACCACTTTTGAGAGTATAAAATGATGGAAAGAAATACAATGGCTGACTGGTAGAAAATGCCTAAGGCATTAATTCGCACCTGTACATTTGTGTGCTTAAAGTATTAAATAAATCTAAGCAGATCTTATTCATTTCGATCAAGATCATATCTCATCTAAATCAAAGGACCGTTATTGGAATAAGCAAATTGACAAATCAGTTTAAAAATATGACGTCGCAGCAAGTGGCGCCACCTCGTTTTGTTACGAAATTACTGGAATCACCGAGAAGGTTGGCTAAGAGTGACACTGGCTGGTGGCAGTCACTCTAGCACAGCGTCATATTGATGGTTGCGTGGCGGCAGAGATGATGTCAGTGGAGCCGCTGTCGAACCACGTCTACGACGAACTGCTGTATTCCGACAGCATCCTGATGATATTGGAGCTGCTGAACCTCTTTTACGATGACTGCTTCTGGTAAAAGCTATCCTGCGCCGTTAAATACTAGCAAATCAAAAACCATAAATGACCAAAATATTACATAAAGAACGAAATGACCTCACCAAAAATAGATAACACCCGATTTATAAGGAGGTACAATCTTTTATCAATAAAAGAAACTTACCGCGTAATTTCTCATGTCTCCATAAGTTATTGTAATTCCGAATTACACTCAACAAACTAAACTTAATGAAAAAACGATAACACGCTGTCACAAATCATAAGGCGCGCCCAACACAGATTAATCCCACGAACTTAAAAAAAAAACCAAAGAACCAGAGAGACCTTAGTCGATTAATCGGAGCTAAAACTAATCAAGCCTATCTGAAATGGAATAAAACAACGCGTTAGTCGATGTTAAAAAACAAATGAATGGAGGCGGCTCGACCCGCTTCTACATCACATAAATCATGTTTGGACGGGAAGCGATCCCGGGCAAGATTTTAATAAACATAAGCCTATATCGGTATACCCATTCATGAAGTTTTTTTATTGTTTTAATTACGTATAGGTCGTGTGAAGGGTTTCGGGTGAGTCAGCCGGTTCCCATCCCTAGGCTCCTGTTTTCTGTTCTGTACTTGTTTTTTTAAATGCTTACAATTTGTTGAGGAAATTTGGGATGAAACCACAACTTGGTCTGGAATGTCTATTGAAGTCGGAAAATGATAAATATTTTACCTTGAAAGACGATACGGCCTCGCAGTTTCAGTATCTACCTAACTGACCTACCTTAAACTCATGAAAATGATTTTAGCATTTCCATATTGTTTTGTGTTAAGAGCGCTTACACGGGTCCACTAGCGCCACTCATTTAAGAAAATATTATCTCTTGACTGAGAAGGAATTTTGAAAAACGGCTCAATAAGCGACCTCGGTAAGTGTATCTAGAATTTTCTAATACCTTTATAATCTTTCATATTGAGACACGAAGCAACAAAATACGATCTAAATGAATGTGGCCGCTTTTGTTTTAAATCGAATTTTGTTGCTTTGTGTCTCAATATGAAAGATTATAAAAGGTATTAGAAAATTCTAGACACACTTACCGAGGTCGCTTATTGAGCCGTTTTTCAAAATTCCTTCTCAGTCACGAGATAATTTTTTTTTAAAGGAGTAGCGCTAGTGGATCCGTGCAAGCGCTCTTAATGTTTAATTTCCAGTTTAATTTTTTTGAAGCCTCTTCCAATTGAAACTTATTTATTTGTACACATCAATAAATATTGTGTCAAATATTGCTTACACAATTGGTATTATGTATACAGATAGCATAGCCTATATAATAATAAAAATAATGCTAAGTAACAGTCTAAAATATTTAGCAATAAAATAAAGATAAATTTATAGATAATAGTACAAATTAGGTAACAAAATTTATTAATTAAACTCATTAACTAAAGTAAATAGGTAATAAATGTATCTGAGAAAAAAGTATTACGGTTTTTTTTCTAAACATTAATTTATAATGTAATATGCTTTCTGTATCTGAAACAAATGGAGTGTTTTTTTCATAGTATTTAAGTCTTTCGAAGCTTTTATCGATTTAGGTAGTTTGTTAAATATTTTTGGAGCCATTTCTAGGAAACTGTTTGGTAATACGGCAGTTTGATGGGTTTTTGACTTACGAGCACCTGGATGGCATTTAGTGGATAGGGTTTCAAATTGGTTATAGTCAGTTATAGTTATTTTCATAAACATGAGCAACTTCATAAATAAATAGGGACGGAAGTGACAATAATTTTAAATTAATCTTCTCTCCTTAGAACAGTTCTTAATTAGGTATACATATAAATAACAATACTCATCACGGTGTCCGTGTACCAAGAAGTTAGACATCGGGATCTGTAAACGTTTAATTTTCTTTTATATTAACCTAAATCCTCCACCAAACATAACAGTAAAAATAAATAAATAACCTGACCTACACAAAACAATAATTATTTGAAAACAGAATACCTACGAGTACACGTTCATAAAACGTGAAGCGGTGTGTAATAAAGGAAAAAGAAAAAGTTAGGCTGTGCGTACATGGGCGGCAGGCGCGCCGGCCTTAATTACGGGGTACCGCGGCTTCTTGCCCAAGCGCAGGCGCGGGCTACACTCGCCGATGTCGAGGCAATATGGAGCTACTTTATGTGGTATGTCTCTATGGTAGATGAGGTCGTGATGTGGCTGAGAATTGAATTTATTATACTGCTGTTGGGATTGACCAACCACTGGGTAGCCAAAGTAGGTAGATATTTTTATCGGAATTAGTCGGCCACTTGGTAGTAAAGGTTCTATGTCTCTTGTGAGTATAAGGAAACGTAATTAGTTTTGTGACTGAACGGGAGTGGTTGTTCAGTATTTTCAATAAAAAAAAAAGCGTAATGCGTTCCTTCAACTAACACCAAGTTTTTGGTCTTAAGAAGTTATGTTAGCTGTACGAATCCCGGACAAAAGAAATACTTGTAGCATAAAGCATTGATACTTCAAAATAAATAATTTTACAAAACTAAAATAACTCCGCCTCTATAGTTTTCCTCGAGACTTATTTTAGCAACCGACGCTATCTTTAATATGAAATCTCTTCATGAACTATCTTAATCTCCACAGAAATCAACCAAGGATAGTAATATGGGTGCTTATTATAATTACACGGTGAAAATAGCGTAAAAATATTCAATATTAGTCGGTAATTCAAGATGGCGGACGTGAGGCACGTAGATATGATTTATGTTATTATTCTTAGCGAAAAAACATTGGCTTTTAGTGCTGAGTTTAAGCCTGGTAATACATGAAACTCTTGGGCCTTTAAACTTGGGTACATAAAGCAAAAGTTAATTGTCAGTTTTGTGTGTTTTGTTGCTAAATTGTCTAACTTATTTAGATTACACTTGGCAGGAAGACAATGAAGGCGGATTAGGCATTCCAACCACAGAAAAGAAAAAAAAAAGAAAAAAAAAAAAAGAAGCAAGTTAAAGAAAAGAAAGATACTAGAGAGACTGGAGATTAGTTTGCAAATAAATCTTTGACTTTGACTTTGAATATAATAGGTTTTTTTTATTTGCATAGAATTTAGGTATACCTAAACATATGAGTTGTTACAAAAACAATAAGTTGGGTCTCCCATTTGCTATGCAAAATTTTGTACTTATCATTGAGGAGGTCAGGAACAAAAAGTAACATTTACGCATCCGGCTCGATTGTATTTTTTTTTCGAACTCAAAACCTTGAATTTTACCAATTTCTGAACAAATTTGATTCAATTAGTGACTTGTTTCACGAGAAAATGGCGTTTAATGGAGTATTCTGTACAAAAGGTAACATTTACATTCGAATCGTGCAGACCCATATTACATTTTTCTCGGTTTCTGAGAAAAAAGAAAAAGTGTAAATGTCACGTTTTGTTCCTGACCTCCTCAATTAATACAAATTGCCCATTGTGTCACCCTATGTAAAATTTCTACTTTTATATCTGTAATTTTTATGGTGTACATAATAAAGAGTATTCTATTCTATTCTATTCTATTCTATTCTTATTGGTGACTCTAATTCTATAGTTTTTTGGTACAAAATGCAGGCATTGCATGCCGAGTTAAGACCAGAAGGTCTATTCTGTAAAAATCTCACCGTGAAAACTTAGGCGAAGTGAGCTGTTATTCCACCTGATGCTTGACACTATTGGCAGCTCAGTCCACCTTAGTTTTCACGGTGAGCTTTTTACAGAATAGAGCGGCTAGGTTTCCAGTGGAAAAGGTAGAATAGAATAGAATACTCTTTATTATGTACACCATTAAAGTTACAGATATAAATGTAGAATGAGGTGTGTGTATGTGTGACATATTGATACTATTACGTAATCAATATGTCAAAATGTCAAACCTACAGTTTTATGACAGCTGCGCGCACAGATTGTTAAAGGCCGGCGGCGCATACGTCGTTGCCCGGAATGTTACCACTTTATAAATATTTTGTTTATATAAACATTTAGAACTAGGTATGGTGTATTTTTTTTTTTAGTTTTCGTAGGCTGCTCTGGTTGACGTCGTCACGTCAACGCCGGCTGTCGCTGAAAACCAGCGCTGGGGCTCTGTCTCTCATAGGACCGTAGCATTATGCTGAGCGATTGCCATTTTGCGTGGATGTGACACATATTTTCCCCCAACTTGTTCTTTTTTAACCGACTTCACAAAAAGGAGGAGGTTCTCAATTCGCCTGTTTTTTTTATTTTTTTATGTGTGTTAGCTCAGAACTTTTTTCTGGGTGAACCGATTTGGATGATTCTTTTTTTATTTGATAGGTGGTGCTTCACATGTGGTCCCATTTAAATTTGATTAAGGTCTGACGAGTAGTTTTTGAGTTATCCTTATTACTGCATATTTTTTTCACTTAGTTTATATGGATGGTGTGTTAATAATTTCCTGTCACTGTTATTTACACACCAAGTAGTGGTATACGAATTTGTGTGTGGTAGATACCGCAACTAAAAAGTGAAAAATAAAAATCTTTTTTCCAAAAAAACAACCGACTTCCAAACAAATACACTAAAAGACGTGAAAAATAACTTTAATTTCGGAAGTCGGTGGCCAAAAACGAAAATACAAAACCAAAGACACCGACTTCCGAAATTAAAGTTATTTTTCACGTCTTTTAGTGTATTTTTTTGGAAGTCGGTTGTTATTTGTAAAAAATATTTTTTGTATTTGTGTGTTTTTCTTTGCGTCATGTTTACCGCAAATAAACGTATTTTCTTCTTTTTCTTAGAAATTTTACATAAGGTGACACCATGGGAGTTCTTATCACTAAAAGCGATCTTTTACAGACAACCTCTTGATGGTTTGTTTTTTTTGATATGCCCATGCATGTTTGGCGACATATATAAACTTTATAGATGCACTGCAACTGGCGTCAAATCTTTCTCTCCATAATAGGCAAACCAATAAAACGAAATAGGAATATACTATCTTTCCCGGAATTTATTAAGGATTTACAATCAAACGTTCAGCATCAACTCACTGCAAACTATTGAACAGTTTAAGTGTGTATCTCATAAAGTGGATAGTATAACCGGCATTTAGTTGGCAATCCTGGATTTAATGGTGGCAATTTAAAATCTGCTTTCCAAATGAAACAATAGACTACTACGAATATAAGGAAAGCATTTCTGTTTATCGGTATTTAATGACTGCGAACACCTTGATGATGGTCAGCCCGTGGCTTCAGATTCATGGTTTAGATGAGTTAAAGTTACCTTCAAAACTCTATGCAGAAGGAGGGGTTGTAAATAAGTAATTAAATCATTTCAGACGTAAATGGAAAGAACAAGAAAGAACTCGAGATTTTCAAATGTTTCAAAATACGAAACGGTGTTCTAATTTATTATTAACAACATTAATTTTTAAATCATTTCAAATCGAATTTCCGAATTTAGTTTTGAATAGAGAAAGGCTAGACATTATTATATATTTTTTGTAAAACTAACTCGAAAGTTGAATACTTTTTGATATCCGCGAAAATAGTAAGAACCGCCGGATGCCTATTTTGAAAGCTAGGTCTTAAGGTTTTAAAATGGAACTAATTTCACAGATATTTATTTTTGCAGTGCTAGTACTTTTGACATTTTGATGGTCTGAACAGTTTGTCTACTTTTTTTTATTTTTGTCTAAAGCTTTTAAATTAATATAACCGTGCTATAGATTTTTTCTGGGATTGTAACTGTGCTGGTAGATGGGATTAAAGTCGCCACTCATCAGATACGAGCTTCAGTACCTACCTCAGAAGAATAATTTAAAGTTTTTCAGAATTTAGACCATTAGCTCACATAGATCATTCACCCGAGCACAAAGACACAAGTTTGGGGCTCACTGGCAAATAATACTTTGTAATTTAGCTGTAGGTAATATTTTAGGCTACTCATGTCTTCTAAACTTGGTGTTAAACCGGGAACCTGCTTACTGTATTATCGTACAGGGCCTAGACAAAGTAACATTTGATTAGCGATGAAGCTAGTAGAAAAGCCAATAAATGTATGGGGTTGACATAAGCTATCGAAATGGCACGTGATCATAGGTCAACGAATAGAAATTAGCTAGACAATGTTAAGGGGGATGCACCAAGTTAACCCGCGAAATTCAAAATTTCTTAGGTTTTTTGCAATTTGCAGGTCAGTATCAGGTTGTATGGTGATCTAAATATGATTCGCAACCGTATCAAATATGGCTTTACAGTATTATAATCATTAGAATCAGCAATACAACTCCTTAAGTTAGAATTGCCCTCAAATGTCATGATTTCATGAAATAGTCATTCAATAGGGTACTATGAACTTATAGAGATGTATTGCTGATTCTAATGATTATAATTCTGTAAAGCCATATTTGTTACGGTCGCGAATCATATTTTAATCAAAATACAACCTGACAGTGACCTGCCAATTGCAAAAAAACGTAAGAAAATTTGAATTTCGCGGGCTACCCTGAAGGTTCCGCCTTAACATCATTCGATTCTATGCAACGAGTCGACTGCGTCGAACGATTACTTCCATAGAGATGTATAGCCAAGTGGCACTTTTTGACAAGCGTTATCGCTAGTTTTCGATTCGTATGATGGAAACATTAGCAAAAGCGATAGCGATTGTAGAAATAGAATCGCTCCAAAGCGTATGCCATTTGTCTAGGCCCTCTCAACAATAAACTACTTTCTGTGAAAGATACTGCAAATTGATGTACTACACATTTGCACAGCTCATCGAAGTAAACCACGCTTCTTATACATCCTCAATCCATCAATCAACTCAGTCTATCGCAGTCCACTGCTGGGCATAGGCCTCTCCCATGCTGCGCCACAACATCCTGTCCTCCGCCTTCCGCATCCAGTCTGTCCCAGCCTCATACATCACATCATCATCATATACATCATATTATACATCATCACTATCAAAAATTCTATCTACAATAAATCATTGGCCACATCGATGCCCCACCATATATTTAGTTGACCGCTCCCACGGTTGCACCAGCTCGGTTCTGGTGGGCGTATGGCCGGCTACAGGCTATAATTAGGAGAGGCGGGCTCTTCCTGCCGACTCGAGCAGACCGGCTGCCTCAGTTTCTCACATCATGATATATTGGGAAGTGGTAGCTATTCATTAGAGAGTCTGTGGGTTAGGACTGTCAACTGTTACCTAAGGTTTATATAAATGGGTGCCCCCTCCTATATCCCCTCATTATATGGATATTTAGGTATACGTCTTATAAAAGTATTGATCAAATATTGGTAGGTACACCATCGTTGTCGAGGTCCGCCGTAACATAGAGCGGTAGCAGAGCTGAAAGTATGAAAAAGTATCACTTCTGATTATTATTTTCCTACCTATTAATAAAATATTTGATTAGAAGTTGCTTTATGACGTAGGCATGTATGTAGTTAGGTTGATTGGTCTTCAAATGTTAAAAAAACGTTATTTCTCTTACAGTTCCGCAAAAGATGGGCCTGTAAACTTTAGGAAGAACCTCTAGTTGTTTTTAATAAATAACAACATAGTTATTGGTAAGACTAAAGCCGAAGTTACTGAATCTAGAAGAATCTATGGCAGGTAGAGGACGCTTTGTTTAGGCACATCATATCTGGAAAGTTAAAGTAGCCCCAAATTATTACAAAGTTGAACTCTTGATTTCATTAAGAAGTGAAACCTATAATCGTAGAAAGATATCTATCATTGAAACGTGATGTTTCGGAAGGCGTAGGCGCGTCAGCAGTACTCTATGCTATAATTATGTGAGGCGGCGCAGCCTGCCTAGCAATATGTGGGTGAAATATATGGGATAGTGGACAGGACAGTTTATTATATGTAGATCCATATAAATTGGCTAATGAATAAGTAGGTATGCTATATATTAAAAGTAGTATACAACGGTTCCAAAGTGATGGTGTTCCATCGCCCCCAATACAAAAAGAAGGGCGTTATACCTAAGTTTGAAATCTATAAGTAGTACCTAGGGTAGATTTCGTTTTCCGTTAAGTGCTGAAACGGAGAGCTTGATTCAAATTTGTTCATATAGAAGGCACAAGTATTGTTCCCCGGCAGTTTACTTTTTTAATCGATTTAAAAGAAAGGAGGAGATTCTCAATAAAAGTCGACTGTAATTTTATTTTTGTTACCTCAGGACTTTTTACTAGGTGCATCGATATTGATCATTCTTTTCTTATTGGGATATTAAGCTGGTGTTTCTCATGTGGTCTCATATAAATTTGATCAAGATCTGACCAGTAGTTTTTGAGATATCCTTAATAATGCGTATTTTTTCCACTTAGTACGAGTATATATTGATGATGTTTTAATAACTTCCTGTCACTGTTATTTACATATCAAGTAGTGGTATACGAATTTGTGTGGGGTAGGTACCACAACTAAAAAGTATAAAATAAAATCATTTTTGCAAAAAAAAAAACCACCGACTTCCAAAAAAACACTACAAAGTGAAAAATAGCTTTAATTTCGGTAGTCGGTGTCAAAAAACGAAAATGCGAAACCAAAGACACCGACTTCCGAAATTAAAGGTATTTTTGACTTTGTAGTCTTTTTTTTTTTTGGAAGCCGTTTGTTTGTGACCAGTTGTGCTTCCTATTATTATTCAATTGTTTAAAACTTCAGTAGCCTCTGAAGGCTGGATGATGCAATAGATAGGCATGTCCTAATAACTACAGCTACAAGGCTCTAAAATAATATTGGTAGCAACTGTAGCGTACAGACCATAGAAATATAAAAACAGGTACAGACCCTATCTAATGTATGTAAGTATTTAACAAAACAATCATTACGTACCAGCAAAAAGCTACCGTGTAAGTACACACAAAAAACTAAATGAGTTTTTCATCAGCGCTACCGAAACACAGTTCTCATCATAGACAATTTCAGCAAACTTATTAGACACAGGAGTCTATACCATAAACTATTACTAACACAAATACATAAACAAAAAACATTCTATAGAAACAGAAGATTAGTCTGTGATTAAAATTTAAAATTCGAACACATTTAAAAAGAAATGAAAGTAGATGATGACCAGCGGTTTTTGGGCGGCGTCGATGGGAACTCACAAAAAATATCCATGTAGGTAGGGCAAGAGGTAGCTTATATATTTTTTGAGATATGTACTCGATTTAGGGTTCTGCGATTGTGAGAAGAGAACGTTTTCGATCGTAAAATTACTATTTTAAAATTAAGCGTGTAATAAATAATTTTTCATTCTATTTCTCTTTTCTATGTCATAGGTTATATAGGTCCTGAGTAAAGTAAGGAAGAAAAGTTGATTGATACAGTTAAAAGTTACAAGGAAAAAACTTACTGAAATCTTTAAAAAATATTGGTAGCATAGGTATTATATTCCTAGGAACATTATACCTACCTTATATATAGGAAAAGATCATATATCTAGCAAATGACTGACGAACATTCATTATTTACGTATCAGTTCAACTGTAAAATGAAGATAAGGAATCAATTATCTGAAAGAAATCGTTTTCTAGACAGCCTTAATCGCAAATGATTGCGGTATTATTAGCTATCAAACTGAAGATTGAAATTAGTATTTAACAAATATAGCGTTATTAAGATCGACAATATTAACTAGTGTTTGATTAATAAATATTTCTATCTGTTTATTTTTATTGCTGGCAACTACGAGCAATCTAATGTGGTGAGAACTGATAGGTCGATTTTCATAGTGTTTGTAGGAAGGAGTGAGTTTAATTTACTATTACGTGCAAAACTCTCTCTGCAGTCATTTTTACTTTTTACCTTTACATCAAATACATTGTTCTGCGAAAAATCTGCATCAGATGATTAATATGAATGCAGATGTATTCTGCGTATAACGTTGTACTTATCGTAATAAAATAATTGAATTTGGAAGCTAGCTAAGTACTTACTAAATCATATGACGTATATTATAAATGCGAAAGTAAGTCTGTCTGTCTGTTACCTTTTCACGCCTTAACAGCTTAACGGATTTCGAAGAAAATTGTTACACAGGTACTTTGGTACTTTTACCCCGGTAGTGCGTTCCTATGAGATAATTTCGAACGTCCACGGGGGCGAAACCGCGGGAAAAAGGTAGTTATTACATAAAGCAAAATAGGACGCGGTCCGTCATATTTCTCGCACTAACGATTCGATCGCACCAAAATTGCCGTCCGCTAGGCCGTCGATAAGTTTTATTAAAAATGCAAAATATGCAATTAGGCAGAAACAATTTAGCTACGTCTTCGGCTAGCTAGGATACTAAGATATACTTAATAATGCAATGCAATGTTATTGTATAATTTTTAGATAATAATAGAAAACTGCAGATTGTCGAAGTAATACAAGCAAATGTATGCTAATCCATGCACATAGCCTAGCTATTTAGTCCAGCTAGCCTATTGCGTTACACGCTTTCTTTCACAATCCCAAGGATTTTGAAGGAAATTCGTAACCCATTGCTTCATATTTTTGAAAAATTTGTCTTCTCAATAATGTAAATAACGCAATGAATGTTGTCGAACTGTATTTTTTTTTTTGATGCTCTATGATTCTTTACTCTCGCTTTTTCTATACTTACTTGTACATTTTATTATTATTGTTTTAAGACGCTTCCCCGACCAAACGAACTTGAGCGTTCGGTCCTTCTCTGTCCCATCGCGACGGGTACGGTATCATAAAATTAACAAAAAAATTGAAATTATTGTAATAAAAAAAGACAAGCGATGTTTTGAAATAAAATAAAACGTGAATTATTTAGATTTTTAAATTATCTATCCATTAGTGTAATCCTCAAATTAATAGAACGTCACCTTTAGCAAAAGATGCATGTAATCAATAATTTTAGTCACTTTTTTACGAGGAGATTTTAAATGTATTTATAACACATAAAAACAAATAAGAACGTGCAATGTGATGATAGGATATCGAACATTAATAACGTGCTTTTAGATTTAGTTTATTACCCATAGTGAATGAGTTAATAGTCTCTGAATAACGCACTATGGCAAGGTTTTGGTCGGGGTACCGCCTTAAGAAAATTATGGAAATATATAGTGTTGACAGTCAAAATGAAAGGCATTGCAATTGTGAGTGTGTTACGCAATTACCCCGCTGGTTTTAGCTTGGAACTCTCAACACAACGTTTCATGCAGGTCGTGAATTCGATAAAGATATGAAACCTATTTCAAATAGACGCAATATAATTTAAGAATTGAAATCAAGTGAAAACAATCTAAACTTTACAGGAGTTTCTACGGCTTTCGATGTCATAGGAAAGTTTTGTGAAGGTGGATGGCTATAGACACTCTTAGTACGGCTTTGATGCCCTGGTACCGGAATAGATGTGGCGCAGCGGCTAATGAAAAGCTATGCTGAATTTTATCTACATATTTAACGGTGCAGGATAGACAGCCTTTACAAGATGTGGTAATGGTATAAGTGGTTTAGCAAATTCAATATCATCAAGATTTTGCCGGAATGTAGCAGTCGACATCATCTCGTTCATCAACTTCCATGCAACCATCGATGGACGCTCTGCTAGAGTGACCGTAATCAGCCAGTGTCACTCTTATCCGACCGTGGCGCCTTCATTTTTATTAAAAAAAACAAAAAGAGGTGTTAATTTTTGCGCGACTAAAACAATTCTGCCTTATAATAAACAAACGCTTCTTTTAGAATTCTATTTTCAAACTGATTCTAAATTCGATTGAGTGATCGAATTCAACTAAGAACATGTTCCTACCAGCACGCATGAATTAAGGTCCCTTTTGAAGACAACCTTTCCAGCATAAGGGAAGACCAAAAAAATGATGGACTTCTTGCATGGAAGATATTTGGCTAGAAGGGTAATAAAGACTGAAATTACAGTTGATACAGATGTGTGTGATGTAGTGGACAAAGAAGGCATGCTAACGCCACCTCCAAACATTACCTACTGTTTCGAAAATTCATAGGGATATTGGAGTAGAAATCTGACGGCCTCCATAGAGGGTGTGGTCACATTACCTGCGGCGAGCGATTATACTACTTAAGAAGTAGCGAGGTTAACGCCTTCTATTACAATATTAATTTGTTCTTTGAATGACAAATAATTTAATTTAATGTTTTGTGTTTCGGAATGTTAATTACTTACTTTTGTATAGAATCCAGTTTTATCATCTGAACTGACAGCTGTTCTGCTGGGGAGTTTGTTACGCCACTTCTTCTTCCCAGCTAAAGCACCGGGAACTGGTGACGGGCGGGTGTTTTGGGGGACTGTCTCATGTAGAAATGACGCTCAAAAAGTGCTGATGAGATAAGACGAGTGTGAATAAATGATTATTGATATTGTATTTAAAAAAGAAAGAAATGTTATTCTTTCAAATGAGATATAGATAGAGCAAAATTTTCCAAAGTGTTATTTTAATACGCTGCTGTTAGTAATTTTAAATAATAAAGAAAAGGGGATAAAGAAATACTAACGTGAACAACATATTTATCATGACTGCTCCCATACAGCTGTATCTTTTTATAGGCTGTGAGTGATTTGGCATCTTTAACAAATTATCGATGCATACAAAAAATTCTGGAATCCTTTAACACTCAAATTATAACCAATAACTCTCAAAAAAACCCAACATTATTCCGTCAAAACAAAACAATTTACCTACAAATATTTTTTCCTTAAATTGCAGGTTGAGTTTCCCTCGGTGGCATAACGATGCTGCCTCGGGCTGTGAATGAGAACCTCGCATTATCTGGTGGGCTACAGTGAATGAGTGAATATTATATGGAAGCCAGCCCGCCCTCGCTTGAGGCACGCACGCCTCAGCACCTGGCCTTATACGAGTAGCTGCTCGTTCAAAATAAGATTTTCGTGTGTGTGATGTTTCTCTAACTTTAAATAAAATTTAGTCTCCTTCACTTTTGTTCATGTGGTGTTTGCTATTTCAATCTTGTATTACATCAACTGAAAAGCCGGTAGACTCTGCAGTAATATTAAAACCACAACTTTGTTAAAAATCGTTTCAAGGAAGTTTTTATTTTACATAATTAGAGTTTATGTTTGCTCAGTGGCGAAAAGAGTCTGCCTCAGGCTGTGAGTGAGAACTTCGCATTATCTGGTGAACTACAATGAACGAGAGAATATTATATGGAAGCCAGCCCGCCTCCGCTTGAGGCACTAACGCCTCAGCACCTGGCTTTATAGATTTTCGTATGGGTGACTTCTGTAAAAGCAGTGAGAAAAGTTTAAAAACCATAAATGATAAATGATTTTATTTCTGTAAGTAGGTTTATACAAACACTTTTACACGTCAATCATATTTTTAAAACTAGATGAGGTCGGCGTTTCCTATCTGACTACTCTGAGAAGAAAGGCCGAAACAAACTCATAGGTCACAGTCTCTTTTAAAGTCCAGACATAATCTTGGTCAGATCATGGGAAGACCATGTAGATTTATGTCTGAAATGGTCTTTTGAGGAAAAACCACACAGAATGAGTGGACCTGTCCAGTCAGTGCACGCATTTGTCACTAATCGTGGAGCTCAACTCAGAACATAAGGAGCTCAACCAGTCACACAAACACACATAGAATCTTCTTTGACTGTATATTGTTATCTAAAATAGTAAACATGCTTTCCCTTTAATATGTGGTTGGTGTTTGCAACCCTGTTTATTTTGGATTCAATTATTATTGCTATATCTATAGCAACAATATTTTGGTAAAACGCGTTTCAAGGAGCTTTTCATTTAATTACAGTTTGTGTTTTCCTCAGATGCATAAAGATGCTGCCTCGGGCTTTGAGTGAGAACCTCATATTATCAGGTAGACTACAGTGCATATTATATGGAAGCCAGCCCGCCCCCGCTTGAGGCACGCACGCCTTAGCACCTAACCTTATAGTTGGTGTTTTGGGTTTAAGAGGCTTACAAGAGCTAAAGCGCGGTCACTGTCGGATTGCATAGAAAAGAAAGAGACGCGCGATGACAAAACGCTGGTAATTTATTGCAAAATATAAAGCAATTATGGATTTACAAAAAAACTATTCATTGGACTAAAAAAAATAAACACTATTACGTTAGTATGTTACTTGTAGAATAATCTGACAAAAAATCTGAATGTTTGCATGTATATTAGTATGGTTTTTAATAGTTAAAATATTTTTTTAGAGGTATCTTCGTGATTTTTTTCTATCTTATCAAGTTAATTGTATTATGTTTTCAACACACTATCTAACTAGCATATATCCAGAAGAATATCATATATTTTTCTGATTTTGGTTACTGCAGTGGATCATATATTTTTGGGCATTATAAATTTGCATTTAGGTCATATAGTCCCCTTAAAGAACTTTATTTCTCATAAAAACATAAAATGACAGTTCGCTTATAATGAGATACTCGTACATAAGTGACTATAACTAGTACTATTAACATTAGTTACCTCTAGGGTGTTGGAGACATTATATTAGTTTTGTTATTGTATATCAAATGTTGTTTTAAAGACTGATTTCTGTTTTTGGGACATTATAGTATAAACAAGCTGTTACTACTGCTACACTAGGCTCTAGAACATTTAAAGAATATTTTTCATCGTGTCTTACACCAGTTTAACAGTGGAATTTTATGATCGATTTTTCACCTACATCCTGTAATCCAATTTAGAACAATTTTACTCACCCGCGTATTTTTAATGGCAGTACAATTTTATGGTGTCCATTAGCTTATCTAATTATGTAGACGAAAAAAGCATTAGTGACTGTTCAATGACGTAAAACCGTCTTACTCATTATATTTAATTTCAAATCGCATGTTGAGTTTCCTTCAGTAGCATAAATATGTTGCGTTGGGCTGTGAGCACAGGACCTCACATTATCAGGTAGACTATTAGTGCTTATTATTAGGAAGCCAGCCCGCCCCCGCTTGAGGCACGCGCGCCTCAGCAACTGGCCTTATAGTAGCTATACCATAAAGGAGCTGCTGCGTTTAAAAACTGTCTCAGCACATATTAATGCTACAAGTGCTGTTACTTGATAAAACTCTGGTGCTCGTTACATCGAGTTATTTTTAGAAATAACTCGAACTGTTAGAAGGGAGCAAAACTGTACTGAATCTTTAGAGATTCAGTAAAGTTTTGCTCCCTTATAACAGTACGTAAAAACGATTTTTCTACCCTATTGAAATTTTACGAGTATACACTCGTAATGTGCTCATGAAACTGAAATGATGATGATATGAGATGATCGATCCGCTTCCTTTGTATCGATATTCTGCTTCGCAATGGATTATTACGATCCGAGAATCGATATAAAATCGCTTTTAAATAATCATGTTTAATATGTTTGCCTTTAATTCAATTCAATTTCTTACTATGGCAAACAGATTCCCGGTTTTGTCCGAACAATTCTGCCAATGTCAATAGTGATTGAGAAGCGTGTTTAAGGAAAATAAAAGCCTGCTCTCTGATCTGATGACAGACTCAAAGTTGGTCCGTAAGTTAAGAGTTAAAACTCCAGGCATTTTACTGGAAAATCCTACCTATTTCAAATCACTGATGGAAACTTAACCAGTTTACCTCAGTAGCTCAAAGATGCTGCCTCGGGCTGTGAGCGAGAACCTCACATTATCAGGTAGACTACAGTGCATATTATATGGAAGCCAGCCCGCCCCCGCTTGAGGCACGCACGCCTTAGGACCCGGCCTAAGCCATGTGATGTTGAAAGCTTTGAATGAATACACAGGACTTTCGTTTTCATATAAAGCTCATGTTTTGTCTGCCTCGTTGGTCTAGTGGTCGCAAGCGCTACTGCTGAGCATGAGATCCTGGGTTCGATTCCCGGGTCGGGCAAAGTGTTATCGGGTTTTTCCATCTGGAATTTCTCGGTAGCAGCCCGGAGTCTAGATTTGTGCCCGGTTGATGGCAATAGGCTCGCTTAAACATAACTGGCGAAATGTGGGTGTGCTATAGGTACACCTCTGCCTAATCCTTCGGGGAATACAGGCGTGATGTTATGTATGTATATATTTATAAGAGAAAAGTAAGAAAAAAAAATATCAATATCAAAATAATTATAATTATGATAGATCTATAGAACAGGATGTGGCCTGTCCAATCCAAACCTGTCTGGGACCGTGGAACATAAATTAATAGTCACCACAGTTACTTTATTTAAACCATAAAGATAGCAGTGGTGAATCTCAATGTCGAAGACCTCTTTTATGTATTATACTTTCTATATTTTGGAGACAAACTTTGTCTTCAGCTATTTCCTTGGTGTTGCACCATAGCTGACACCATTTTCATCATTATGGACATAATTTTCTCAATGTTATCTACCGAAACTTACTATGATAAAGCAGGCGTAAGAATCCCAACATTCTTCCACTAATTTACCTCCAATATTTTTGTAACTTTAATCAAAATCACCAAGTACAACTCGTTGATTTCACAACCAAACTTATGATTCCTACAAAAAAATCTCGGCTCAGATGTAATAATCATTACAAGGCGGCGACGGTACATGTGTCTTATATCATTTACATATCTTGTTTACGGTGCGTCTGTCCCTATATGCTAATGACATACGAACATATATATTTCGCTACCTCGACACGTTTCAAAGCATTGTTTTTCGTACTCAACCAAATTATCAAGACCCCTCTTTCTCAATTCCTTATTCTCTATCAGAGGTCGAGGCTGTCCGGTGGATATTATTTTGTCCCTTTTTCATTATAAATCGCGCTGAGGTTTAGTTTTTATTTTGTTATAATTTCGCGAAGTCGCCGCGGGCGCAGCGGCAATATGAATATTAAGAGCTTTTTTTTTATTTGCGCGTGGTCTGTTTTCATTGTTTTGAACATCCGATATTTAATTAAAATAATCTTCTTCCTTAATCAAACTTATAAGGTATTCAAGTCCCAATAAAACTTTTCATTGTTACCATATTTTCCTACAAAGTATGTCCAGCACGAGTGTCGGAATTATGATAGCAACGATACCAAATTTATGAACAAGAGTTTATTTTTGTTTTCCGTAAGAAGCCAATCATCATGAAGATTATAATCCGAAGAAAAAGCTAGAGCAACCTTCTAGAAACAAAAGCCTACGTACTTATTCAATAAAACGATAGACCTAAAGTATTGACTGAAAACTGAATTATTAGAAACTGCTGAAGCCGTAGTAGAAAATATTTCTAAGGAAAGGCTAAAACAAGTTGAAATAACTGCAATAGAACCGTAGAATGCGCAAACACAAGGGTAAATAACGAGTGAGACAGTTTTTCATTCGCCAAAATCGTATCGTGCGCCACAATGGACACATGCAGTAACGGTCCGTGGGTCTCATTTGACTGATAGATGACTAAAATTTATGACCGTCAGTCGTTGAACCAATTAACAGTATACCTATACTTCAATGTAATAGCTCGTCTACGTTTAAATGGAGAATATTCTCCAAGCCAGTAGTTGCGAGATAAGGATCTTAGTTTACAAAATATGTAATTTCCATATTAATCTGGGAACGACTGAGATGAGAGAGTTAGTACCTACTTAATTACCTACCTACTATGGCTTGTTAAGAAAAACATTGTGGGTGTAGTCGATCGATATCGCCGATATTCCAAAAATTTTGAGGTTCATTAAACTTAGCCAAATGAATTAAGGACGATTATCACGAAACGGCTCGCATCGCATCGGATCGGAAAGGATACGAATGGATGCGGCGACAGGCGAACGCGTCCAGCAGGATGTCGACGCATACGATCGACTCCGTACCGTCGCTTGCGAACGTATCCGTTTCTACGCCTAGTCAAATAATTTCATTCCTACCGTGTTGACGATACGACGACGGGCGAACGGAGCCGATCGCGCGGTGCGGAAAACGCCCGCGGTCAAGCAGCTGTGCGCGGCTTGGTAATATAGACTTTAAATACTGTGTACACGATTTAATATTGTCTAAAGATCGTACAATCCGTTGCGATCCGATGCGATGCGAGCCGTTTGGTGGCAATCATTCTTTACAGTCCGGCCGTCTAGAGAATGCGTTCTTGACACCTGTCAGTTTCATAAAAACGAATACGTGTTTTGCGAATTTGATCTTTATTAGTTACTAGAATTGTCGCACTGACAGGTGACAGGGGTCTACTCTCTAAGCAAGAAATCTGTGGTTTCCTACTCCGTATCACCTATGGGCATAAGATTACTTTGGAGCCCGAACTAACAATAAATGACAACACGATTTGACAGTTGTCCCTCCTCGCCATGTGTTATTGCCCGTTCGAAAAAAAAAAATTGCCACCTGTTTTGATGAATCATCTACTTACGGACGGGCCCGTATTTTCGTTAGCGGTCTTAGAGAGTAGACGCTAGGAACGCATTCTCTCGACAGACGGATTGTAAATGCGAAACAAATGATTTAGTTTCTTTAGTGATGATATTAGAGTAGGTCCAGAAGACTCTGGGCTGATATTCTCGCACTATTCTCGTACAGCTCATGCGGCCTCAAAAGACGATTTTTATTTCCTTTTGTCTATGTAATGCCGGTTACAGATTGGTGGGTCGTAATATGAAATCTAACATAAATTAATTGTCCTTATTTATACATGAAATGTAATACATCATCATCTACCTAGATTTTTCCAACTATATTAGGGTCAGCTTCATATATATAGCTGAATACCAGTGTTTTACATGGAGCGATCGCCTATCAGACCTCCACAACCCAGTTACTGGATACGATAAGACTGGTTGTCAGACTTTCGGGCTCCTGACTACCCGTAACGACTGTCAAAGATCCACGAATGACAGCCGGGACCAAAGGCCCTGACTACCTGTAACGACTGTCAAAGATCCACGAATGACAGCCGGGACCAAAGGCCCTGACTACCTGTAACGACTGTCAAAGATCCACGAATGACAGCGGGGACCAAAGGCCCTGACTACCTGTAACGACTGTCAAAGATCCACGAATGACAGCCGGGACCAATGGCTTAACGTGCTTTCCGAGGCACGGAGGGATCTTGGTATGTAAAAATGGTCACCCATCCAGGGACCAACTACGGAAGCGTAGCCTTACCTGATCGATTGAGCCGTGCGGCTGTTGTTTATATGAATTTTTTTCAACGAGTTTTTCATGTAAAGTACCTACGTTTCACCAGTCTGTACCCGTCATAAAACATGTTAAAATTGCATGCCTAACAGCAACCTATATTATGTTTCACGAGCAACTAAACCGAACTTCTTCTCCCGATAATCCTTTTTCATTGCTAAGTCAAAATAAAAGAAGCACGAAACTACTCGACAAATATCGCAAACACTACGAAAATCTTCAACAAAGCTCAAGAAAGTTCCTAACAATTAATGAACAAGATACTTCTTTTTTAAAACGAAAAAAAAAAAACAAAGCTGTGTTCATACTCGTTTTTGCCAAGCATTCCAGACAATGACAGATTAAGCTGAATGCAAATTCCCAGCGCCCGTGGGCGTGTCCCCTTCTGATGGTTCGCAAAAAACAATATAAAATATCGTTTTTTAAAACCCATTTCGAAATAAATTAAAATGACTGTGGACTAAGTTTTGGGTTATCATTAAGAATTTTTGGAGATTGCAGTGCAGTACCTATTATGAAAACAGAATAACATCGCGATTTTCAAAAATGCTGCGTGTTCTGCTATTTTTAAACAACTTCAAAAAAAGGAGGAGGTTCTCAATTCGAGTGTATTTTGTTTTATGTGTGTTAGCTCAGAACTTTATTCTAGGTGAACCGTAATGGATGATTCTTTTTATTTGAAAGCTGGTGCTTCTCATGTAGTCCCATATAAATTTGATGAAGTTCTGACCAGGAGCTTTTAAGATATCCTTAATACTGCGTATTTTTCCACTTACCTAGTTTACATTGATGATATTTTAATAATTTCCTATCACTGTTATTTACATATCAAGTAGTGGTATACGAATTTGTGTGGGTAGGTACCACAAATAAAAAGTAAAAAAAAAAAAACAACCTGCTTCCAAAAAAACAGAAAAAAAGTGAAAAATAATTTTAATTTCGGAAATCGGTGGCGAAAAACGAAAATACAAAACTAAAGACACCGACTTCCGAAATAAAAGTTATAAAAAAAAGGGTTTTTTTTTATGAAGTCGGTTGATTTTTTTGTGAAAATGGTTTTTTCAGATAAATACCTACCAACATATTTTGATGTCCTACGATTTACTTACTGTACTTAAAAATCGCTTGATTACTAAAAATCTGTTTACATCATTTAATACAAAAGCGATATAAAAGTAGAAAAATCAACTATTTGTAACAGGTTATTTTAAGCCGGTTAGCTTGTAAATTATATGTACCTAGGTATATTTATATTTCACTCTAAATAAAAACTATTAGGTACTTACATATTTACTATTTCCCTGGTGTCTTAATAGCGTTTTAAGGTTCTCCTAGATCTACCTATTTGCGTATAAATAAAGCTGTGGCGCATAAAAGCCACAGCATGCGTTCTGCAGCTTTATAGGATACTTGCTTAGACCATAAAGATTTTATATTAAAAGGATTTAAAACTTTAGGTCGACACTACTGTACAGCTGCTGGTATTAAAAATTTAAAGAAGCTCTATGGCACCTAAGCATTAGCTATTTATGTAGGCATAAAAAATAATGATATGGCTTACCAAGGGGTATCGTGTTACCCAGTAACTGGGTCGTGGAGGTCAGATAGGCACTCGCTCCATGTAAAATACTGGTATTCAGCTGCATTCGGTAAGACTAGACAGATTGATTGTTTTTTTTTTATCAGTCATGGCATGATTTAGTAAATTTATGAGGAAATAAATAAACTTGTAGAACACTGTTCTAAACACAAGTTTACCAATAAGAATAGGTAGATTAGAAATGAGACATTTGAAATAACAACAAATGAAGTTTCAAAAAGGTAAGTTAAGAAATAAATGAAGAACAGAACTTACGTGACGATAATAGCTTCGAAATTCAACAAAAAGTTTTGCACCTAATCGTGGATGTCCACCGCATCACGATAACATAGGAAAGTAAAATGTATGGAAATATATGAAGACGCTTTTTTCTGTCCACGATAACGTTATAATGTGCAGCATTTCTATACATTTTATGACGTCGCGTATTATGACTAAAAACAAAACATAGGTGGACAACTTTTTGTTGAATTTCGAAACTATCTGAAGTTTCAAAACTTAATCCACAAACGATATTAAACTAATTATGCATAGTAGGTATGTAAAACAATATCACCGAAACCCTTTATTCCACATAAAAAATACCGAACCGTCTTCAAAAGCTAAGACCCAAAAACAACGATATGGCCAGCGAACTCATTATAATGTTTTTCCATAGAAATATATTAATCACGCACAGCCACGCCCTTTCGCGGCTAAACACCAAATAATTTCTGCCATAAACATTTTCTGTGGGCCACAGATAAAAAACAATAATTAATTTTATTTCTGTGGTATTTTTCGAGTATAATTTGGGACAGGTGAAACTAGGTGTGTACAGCATGAAATATTGTTTTTTTTTTAAGTCTTGCTTGTTTTTTGGGGGCAACTTAATTTAGGGTTTTATTCAAATAGATTTGCTACCTATTTTTTTTATAAATATTTCCTTAAATATAGAACAATTTCGAAACAAAGACAGAAATAGTTCTTTCTCAGGCTGCATCAAGAATGCTCCTTGATCGAAGAACTCCTACGATGTTTTTTTGACTTCTGATTTTTACGGGAATTTTTATATTTGTCTATGGCTGCCGAAGTCAAAATGCTTTCACAGAAATTACTTGAGTTACTTGAGCGTACAAAAACTACTCTCTAGTGATGTCTGTGAAAGTCGGAAGTGATGAATCCAGTAGATATTGACGCACTCCAACTGCCTAGAATGTAATAAATTTAAATGACCTTTTTAATTTATTGGATGGGAAATCATCAAATGCTTTCTCCTGCACAGGGTGGAGCGGGAGGGCGTGTCAGAATTTTACTGACTAAAACCCACCCGTGTTCCTTCAGTTGCCTGTGCGCCAGGACCACGGTAACTCTTTCGAACAATCCGCGACCCCGGCAGGCATCGGCCCTATTGGACCCTGTCAATTATGCTGACATCTCTTTGAGGCGCGCGTGGAACACAACGCGCCGTAAACCCGGCCTGGTCCTTACCGGACGGCGAGCTGTCCGTTGCTTGCCGTCCGCAACCCCGCGCCTACGGTGGCCGGGAGTCGGCTATCGATTCTCGACACTCAGGGCGTCTCCTCCTGTGGTGACTAGGGGCGTGAGGGCGCAACGATTGCCTCACCCTCACGCGCTCCGCCTCCTCCTTCGCTAGCATTACTGCTTCACAGAAGGAGATGATGGCTTCCCATTTCCTCTCCCTCCGTACCATGGCCTGGAACAGGGCCGAACGCGAGAGATCGCTGCCGCCGATCGCCGCCACGAAGACACGGCGGTGCTCCGCCCAAGCCGGGCAGACCTCCACCGTATGCTCCACCGTGTCCTCCGATCGATCCACACAATGATAACACTCGGGCGTTTCCTCCAGCCTTATCCGAAACAGGAACCTCCCGAAAATGCCATGTCCGGTGTGGACCTGCGTCAGGCGAAAGGTGAGGATGCCGTGGTGCCTCTTAATTCACTCCTCAAAGAGGGGACTTACCACCGCAATAGTGGCGTGCCCTGCACTGGGTTGTGATAGTCGCACTCTCCATGCCGCCATGAGATCCCGCCGGAGCTCAGTCCGCTGTGCCGTGATTTCTCGCGGCAGCGGAGTTACGACACGGCGTTTCGCCTTCTCGCGTCACTCTGAAATGTGCGCGACGACTTTTGCCTCCAGATCCCATGACGGCAATCCGGCAAGGGCGATATCCCCGGACCAGCTGGATGGCCATGACCCTCTGGGACGCGTTCAACCAGCGGGCTGGTCGGCGCCTCAATGAACGCGCCCACACCGGTGCCCCATAAAGGGCCATGGACCGCACGACCCCCGCGTAGAGCCTCCGGCTGGAGGCGTTTTGAACCCCTAGATTGCGCAGGAGCCGCTTCAAGGCAGCCTCGGCTTCCACCGGCTGTCGAGGATGAGTCCCAAGTACTTCATCGTCGACTCGACGCCGATGTGAACTCCTCCTACCGTTATTTGGGAACCCAACAGTGGCGCGTTGCCAAATTGTTAGCCAAGGGCCATGAAAACACATGGCCTCGGACTTGTGCAAGGCCACCTCGAGTCTACGACTGTCGCAACTCTGCGTGTCATTAATTCGGCCGCCGCCTGGTGCGACCTCCCCTGCGCCAGGACCAGCGTGTCGCCAGCGTAACAAACGATGACACCGTTAGAGAGGTCAGCGCGCAGCACCCAGTCGCACCCGATGTCCCACAGATGTGACCCCAGAACCGATCCTTGTGGGACACCGCACGACATCTCTCGCCGGTTCCACTCTCCCTCGTGACCGGGGTAGATGACGGCCCTGTCCTTCAGGTAGGCCTCGACCATTCGACAGAGGTAGGTTGGCATCCGGTAATACCGGAGTACCTCCCTGATGCAACTCCAGGGCAGGGTATTGAAGGCATTGGCGATATCTAGAGACACCACCAAGACGACCGCACCCCGGGCCACAGCATCCTCTATCGTGAGGACTCGCTCGCGTATCATGGTGTCCATCGTAAAATTCAAATGATGAATCGGCCATAATCATGTAAAACCAAGAAATCCCCATTAATAAAACTTTAAAATATGGAATACATGTCCCCTACCCCGTACATACACGCCATAAACACCCACTTAATTAACAAATACTTAATTAAACAGGATAAACAATAAAGCAGAATTGTGCGATACACTATTAATGTCAACACTTTAATATTAAATACAAACAACATCACACAATCAATCAAAAATCAACCTTATTACCATGATGACAAGATATATTAACATATAACAGAATTGTAAATGTTAACAGTCTTTATTCTCATAGAAATAAGAGTGATGTAAATGTGGTACGATTTGGCATTTATAATTTGATTAGGCTTCCCCTAGTGGCTAATGATGGCAAAGCACGGAAATGTCAAATAGATACGAACGGACACCTGTTTGTTAGGGTTCCGTAGTAAAAGTTCTATAACTGGGTAAAGTTTGAGGGTAATGTGTGATGTGACTTATTACTTTCTGCATTTATATCTGTAACGTATATGGTGTTTTCTATCTATCTACCTATGAGAAAAACCATGAACATTATGTAAAGGGATCTTCTCGTCAACAAGTTCGTAATTCACTTCTCCATTGGATTCTGGCCATAAAAACTCTATTGGCACTTTCTCTTGTAGAGATTTATTGTTTCAAGGTATTTGTCAAGCTATAAGCTGCAGTAGATAGAGGAGTAGGCAGCTTACGAGGATGTTTTCGGAAAGTCAACGAGCTCTTAATCAATATTTTTGTACACTACAGAGCAACATTTATTAATTATATTTAGTAATTTTGACTAATTAATCAAAACAGCGAAGTGTTTGACAGCAATTTGCGACTTTGCTATCTTTCTGAATGTACTCTTATGTATTTGTGATTTACTGCAGTTACCATGTTAACACAACTCGATAAAAAATATGATCTAGAGTTGCAGAAACATACTTCTATTCATGATATTGAACTGAGTTGACTGTTAAAACACTACACGATGTCTGTTAGCCTTCCTTAATTATTTCGATGACCAAGTTGGGTACGAAAAAAGAGAACATTTCATACAAAACCCACGCCGCATAAATAACATTCACAGTTGACAGCTTTTCGTACAGTCCACTGAGGTCGTTACTCGTTATTATGAAGTTTTATGATTAGTTGATATCCCCGAGTGTCATAAAACGTCCCCCATAGCTGGACATGCCAGCAACTATTCTTGATAACCTATGCATGTAGCACACGACATGATGTTGATAACCTACACAGGGTGTAAAAAGATCCAACATGAAGCCGCTATATGTATTATGTACAAGAAACTAAGTAACTTTCTGCAAAAATTATTGCTGGGAAACAACTTTTATTTTTGTTGTGAAAATTCGCTGTTAACGGTAGTGCGCAATGCAAAGCACGCAAAACATTCTGCTTATGCATGCAATAGTACTGGGATCGTGGGATGTTCTCGTAAAAACACGTAAACAAAGTTAGAATTGCAATATCTCCGTAACCAGAAGGTTCCCAGGTGTGATCTAGTACAAAAAAAGAACCTAACGGAAAGAACAAGTGATTCTCGGCTTTGTTAGAGATATTTTTACAGCCGTAAACATTTCCATGATAAATGATAAATGATAAATTATTTTATTTTTGTGAGTGGGTTTGTACAAACACTTTTACACGTCAATCATATTTTTTAAACTAGATGAGGTCGGCGTTTCCTATCTGACTACTCTGAGAAGAAAGGCCAAAACAAACTCAGAGGTCACAGTCTCTTTTAAAGTCCAGACATAATCTTGGTCAGATCATGTGAAGACCTTGTAGATTTATGTCTGAAATAGTCTTTTGAGGAAAAACCACACAGAATGAGTGGACCTGTCTAGTCAGTGCACGCATTTGTCAGTAATCGTGCAGCTCAACTCAGGAAGTCAGGACTTAAGGAGCTCAACGATTCGACGAACAATACCAAAGAAAGGACATTTGGGTAGGCCGCATTAATTACTCAAACTGCCAGATCATGATTAAAATGAACTGAGAAAAAAAAACAATGACCCACATAGTCCTCACATTCACAATAATTAAAATAACATAATACTTTACAAGTAAATACTCATGTCATTGTATATATAAAAATCAACAATGTCAATGTATATAAAAAATCGGACATAATGTTTGAGAACCATGTAGATTGGTGTCTGAAATGGTCTTTTGAGTGTCATGTCCATAGAACAAGACATTTCGTGAAGAAGTAACGTTTTTTCCTTCTCCTCAAAGAATTAAAAAGATTCTGAGAATAAGTCGATCACTGGACCTAAACTAGAGGTTGCGCATTACTTTTATTAATGGTGGCTCATTCTTGTGTGGCAAACATTATGGACAGTGTTCTGTTCCTCGTTGCTGTAGTGGCCGTGTCTGCTGAGCATTGAGGTCCTGGGTTCTATTCCCGGGTCGGGCAAATTGAGTTTATCCAACTAGAAATTCTCAATAGCTGCCCGGAGTTTAGATTTGTTCCCGGCTGATGGCAATAGGCTCGCCCCCTATTACATGGGACTTAAATATGACTGGTGAAATGTGGGTGCAGATACAGGTAGGGTATACCTCTGCTTAATCCTTCGGCTATTACGGGCGTGATGTTATGTTGGTGTTGTTTTGTAGACAAAGTTGTAGTAAGCACATTAAGGTGAATTGGAAATTTGTTCCACCTAAGAATTTTCATATGAAATGTTCTGAAAAATTCTTAGGTGGAACGAATTTCCAAAGTTTGACGATTGATACGAAATTGATGATTATTATTCAGTAAATATAACATTCCTACAGTCGCGAATTGCATTTTGATCAACATACGACGTAAACCAGAGCTGCAAGTTGCAAAACCAAAAAAAATTATTAAGAGCTACAGCTAAGGATACTCCTTAAGTATTAAGTACCAAAAAAATATTCCCCAAAGGGTTGGCTGAAGAGTATGTTTAAATCCCAAAATTTAGTGTCTGCAGATAACATCTAAAGAAACTTGGGTTTGCAATGGCCCAGTTAATAAATCAATAATATTTTGCACAACATCCGCAATGTTGAACTTGAATCAATACATGAATATTGCAACTGCAACACTTAGAAATCCGATTGAGATTAGGACTGCCTTCATTTATTTTGAGAAAGTACATATGTAGTGCTATTCACTGTACAGACTTTTAATTTTTATACATAATATAACATTACGCCTTGTTGCCCGGAAAGGTTGGGCAGAGCTGTACCTATAGTACAGCCACATTTCGCCAGTTATGTTTAATTCCCCTGTAATAGGGTCGAGCCTTTTGCCATCACCCGGGCACAAATTCAGACTTCAGGATGCAACTGAGAAGTTCCAGATATAAAAACACAATTACACTTTACCCAACCTGAGAATCGAACCCAGGACTTCATGCTGAGCAGTAGTGCTAGCGACGACTAGACGAACGAGGCGGTTATAACATTTTAATAATCGAATGATTTATTACATTACAATTAATATCTCCCACAAACAAAGTTACAAATCAATACTTTATGATTAGCAATACTTCGTGGGAACTCCATAAGAAAAACTTACAAAAAACCATATTTTTACCTTTAATTTTTTAATCTTCTATAATGTGGTTAAAAGCCAGTAAATTGTATGTATGGGTGACATTTAGGTAAATCGGTAGGAAGCGTGCAGTGCGGTTAGGCGGCGAGATCACACGGTGAGCGATGGTGTGCGCACACGCAAATGTCAGAGTGAGCACGTGTGAGCTAGGGACCGAGATGGATATAGAGAGGATAATACCGCAACATTGGTTTTATTTTTGTTTTCAGAAGACTTATTTTAGGTGTATGTTATCCTTTCTCTAAAGGATTTCCAATTTTTTTGCTCCTGTCAGCGAATTGTTCTTATCATGGTGAAAGGATTAGTCATTCAGATGAAAGATTGGTAGCAGGATTGACCATTTTACTGAGAGAGAATGCTGCTTCACGTAAGATATGTCAGTTGTGAACGTCTTTTCCGCATTTAGAAATACAGTACCTACAGACTATCATCGGATAAATGGAATACGCGGCTAAAATAGAACTTATCACGGTCTTCAAAACTCAGGGATTAAAAATGTAAACATAAAATCTGGTAATATAATTGCGCTACGATTCTGAGTCAGCAAAAACTAACTTCGTCAAAATTATAGAAGAACCTAATTCTGAAACACATTACCACTTTTCCATAACAAAAAAACTTACACCACACAGTCAAACAAACAATGCATCCATTTTATCTTTAATAATAATCTTTATGATTATTACTTGAAACAAACAAACTATACAGTAGCAAAACTCATCATAAACTCAACGAAACTTAATAACTTTTATGGCCGAAATAAATAGTAAACAAGTATAATAGGCTGTCAAATGTCGCCTTATCTGATTAAACGTAAAAGTACCACTGACCGGTGACTTAGGGCGTTTCAATTTCAACACGATAGAATTTGAACCATTTTCCTATTCATGACCCAATTATAAGTATGATGCCGCTGCAAGTGGCTCCGTCTAGTTTTGTTACGAAGTTACTGGAACCAGCCAAAAGGTCGGATAAAAGTGACACTGGCTGGTGACAGTCACTCTAGCAGAGCGTCGTGTCGGTGGTTGCACGGTGGTTTTCTTCTGATGACATCATCAGGTCACGATGACCACATCTGGTAAAGGCTATCCTGTGCCGTTAAGTATTTAAAGGTTCACTAGAGACGTTGATAAGAGACATAATATAGGTACTTTGACCGTAGAAAAAAGTCTGTGAAAATCCGGGAATATTCATGCCCCAGTTTTTAATAGAAGTGGTTGGCTTGTTCAAGATTAACGCTTAGAGAAAAAAGCCCATCAATTAATGTAGATTCGGGTACTAAAATCTATTTTTCTTCTTCTTCTATTTTTCCAAAATTGAGACAAGAGATTACCAAAGAGAAGAGGTTTTTTGTTCTGCCCTAAAATGCTAAAGTAATTAATTTTGTCAGGTTCTCAAATTACAAGAAAACATGATGAGTTTTTACTGTCTACACTTTTTAGAGTAGGTGGTATAGCGTGCTCTATATACATAAAGAACGGGGTGGGTAGTTACCCTTAACAATAGTCCTAATTAACGGACAGTTACGAGTAGAAGTATTGTGTCTACTGTTCGTTTGGGGTCCGAGGGTCACTGTTACTTATCTACTATGTTTGATGTTCCTAATTATTGATGGGGCATCGATGGGTTTCCACAGTGTTGTTCATTTCGAACTTTTTGGTGTTTTTTTTTTTTTACTGAAGTAAAGTATCACAATAGGTCATAGGTATTGTTATTGACATACCAATCTGGCCTTTCAGCTAAAAAGTAATTTTAATTTAACTACTGCTAAGTAAGTATCAAATTAAGAAGTCGTGCATTATAAACGTATTTGAAGACACTTGTCACATGTGGTCTTTATAATAGCCAGCCCTTGCACTGCAGTTTAAGTTCACTTACACTACACTAAAGTAACTCAAAACGTTTTACTCTTTTTAGTAGGGTAGTACATCACTGTATTACCTACCTAATGCTTACAGGAACAAAACGTATACGAGAAGTGCCTAGATAGACCCAGAATTGGCATCAGGCATAGCCGAAATAGTGTCATCCCCTTATTCACAGGTTCATCAGGTTTCTTTTTTAAACTTTGACTTTGATCACGAGACTTTTGTTGCGAGTAGTGTTGGCGCCATCATTGTGTTCACGGAGCGCTACAGTCTGTCTAAACACAGTTTTGACAAGTAAATGAAAATTTTGACTCCGCTGTGCGCCTCATAATCAGCCCATAATGTTCCCACTGCTGGGACACAGGCCTCCTCTCTTCGAGAAGAAGTGGGCTGTGATCCACCTTGCGGGCCCAGTGCGGGTTGGTAGATGTCACTTGTCTTCAAATTTTTGGTTCTAGGACATGCCGGTTTCCCCACGATGTTTTCCTTCACCGTTTTGAGAGCAGTGGTGATGAAATAATTTACACAAAGTAAAGCGCCTGACTGGGTTCGACCTACAATTCGGAAGTCGCGGCCGTTAAAACTATGCCACCACTGCTCTCTGCGCTGTGCGCCTAACTAATATTAAACTTTAGACGGTAAATAAATTACAATAACATCACGCCTGTATTTTTCAAAGGGTTATGCAGAAGTGCACCTATAGGTACTACCTACAATCACATTTCGCCAGTTATGTTTAAGTCCCATGTAACAGGGGGCGAGTCTATTACCACCAAAATCCAGACTCCGGGCTGCTACTGAGATATTTGATATGGAAAAAACCAACAACACTTTGCCCGACTCGGGAATCGAACCCAGGACCTCATGCCCAGCAGTCGCGCTTGCGACCACTGGACCAACGAGGCAGTTAATAAGTACATAAGTACTAAATACTAAGGTGGAAATAAGTACTTAAGTACTAAACACTAAGGTAGAAATAGGTTCTTAGGTATATTCAATTCCTCCCAGTCACTATAAATAACGTATTACCTACATTTCACAACGATATTTTACCCTATTTGTATAAGTGACAAGTTTTTTTTATACCTACCCCGTTTTATTAACAACAAAGATAGTACATGTATAAATTAATTTGAAGAATATTTTATTACGTACAAGTAATTAGAGAAGAATTACGATGTCACGTAAAAGTACTATGTTAAAAGGCATGTATTTAATCGAACTTCAAATAACAATTCCGCTCGCGCGTGGTTGGTCACAGTTCTAGCCTAGCCGAAGCCGGGATAAGCTTAAAAAAAAAAAGAGGCTCATTTATTTTAAAACAAGTTCCGCCCGCGTCTTCGCCCGCGTGGTATGTCGATTAAAAGTAGCCCATGTCCTTCCCTAGGGTTCAAAGTATTCCCAAACTAAATTTCATGAAAATCGGTCCAGCCGTTTCGGAATAGCCGGAACAAACAGACAGACAAATATGTACCGAAAGTAATGTATTTTCTTTCATACGTATAAGCATTTAGTAAAAGCTGTTATTATGACATAACCAATAGATACTTCAATTTTATTTATTCAAAAAAATCTAAAGAGCCTTTTAGTTAATAAATGTTACTTTAGCTTAAACGACTATTTAAACGATATTTTTTCCAAACTCAAGACCTTACAGTGACATCGAGTAATAGAACAATTGTGCATGTATCTTTAAATAATTAATCTGTTAATTTATTGTTCTAATTCTGGGAGTGACATTGAAATAAATAAATTATTATTATTACTAAATAAATTATTAATCTGTATTAATATAACTTTAAGAAAGATATTCCATGTAATTTAATATCTCAAATTAATCTAATTTTATATATATTAATGCCAATCTTGATTTTGATAAACCATGATTGTATACATTTTGCATGCCTTACGGTAGAATCACTTGAAACAGTCATGCATTTAATAACACCATCATAGCAGTGTTTTCTGTAAAAATAAATAGGTTTTTTGATTTGATTTGAGGTGCATTAATTAAAAAAGCGTACATTATTAGAAGGATAATGGCAGATCAGTTAAATATTGCTCTTAGTAAATAAAATAGCTCTGATAATGAAACTATGTGACTTAGAGCATTTGATTTAATAATTGTTAATAATTTGCATTTTCATACTAAATAAAACTTAATAGTAGGTAGAGCCGGCTGAATCGAAAACGAAGACTAGATTTAAATAAAAGGATTTGTGACACGATAGAAGTAAAACTTATTTCTAATTGTAATAAAATCTGATGACGACTGGAGCCGAAAATACGTGATTCAGCGTCACCGACCGACTTGAGCCGAGTATACCCGATTTAGCGTCACCGATCCGAACGTGACGGTTAAGTTTTGGTCACTTTTTATTAAAAATGCAAAGTGCGCCAAAACAAGTTTTCACTTCTAAAAATAAACTTTTAAGTGTCTATGAAGAGGACCCTACCCAATCAGTCTCTAGACTCTCTTGCAAGAGGACAATCACATAAACCTCCTTTATTAATTACATAACATTACAAAACAATCGCATTCATTACCTACCCACCTACTCGCTCATACCTATTGATTCACGAGTAGGTAGCGACAGCGCGGGCCGGCCGATGTTCAATCAATCTGCATTGGTCACACTCACCCGTCGCCAGCTATACGTCAGCTATATATACTATAGTTAGAAGCGATATTGAAGGGCCCGAATATACGTTTATTTTCAAACGTGTTTCTTCAGAAAATTAGGGAGAAGCTTGAGGTTGTATTTGAAACAGCTGAATGTCAATCAACATCATTTTGACTTTTGATTGAAAGTTGCGAACATGGAATTAGTATGTACTTGAGTCAGGCCCCAGGTGGCCCGCTAGAGGACCATAACAATAGATAATCAATTGTATCTCATCAGCAATGTGCAGTGTTGCGAAGCAGTAGGTACTGTCTTCAGTTACAGTTTCTTAAAAGAGCAGTTCCGTCATATTATAACATCCGTCATGAAAATCTGTCATTTTCACCATTAATGTCACTAAGGTGTCAAAAACACTATATACCTATATTTGGACAACCGTTATGGTATGACCGTTCACCGCTTCCTTAGGAAACCAAATCTTTACAAAGATACTTATGGTATGGCAGCAATTACCTAATTCACAAATTAAATGAAAATTCTACGCTAAAATCGACATCTCATAATGACAGACAGCTCGTGTAAAAGATGGAATGTAAAATTACTTTATGCGTTGAACTTCTCCGAGTTTTTTATATTATACGTACTGAAATGTGTATGGAAACTAACAAAAGTTAAAATTAACAGCAGGGTAATTGCGTAACCCACTAACAGTAGGAATGGCTTTCATTTTGACAGTTCAACAACATTCATTGCGTTATTTACGTTGGTGAGCAGACACATTTTTCGAACATATGAAGCAATGGATTAGCAATAGGCTTCAAAATGATTCCGATTGTGATAGATAGTGTGTAATTAAGGTGCTGGTGTTATTTAAGTCCGTCCCTTTCTGGTTTTATGAGACAAAAAAAGATTAAACTAACCTGAATTAAGTTTAGCTTGTGTACAAGGGAATTGGCACCATTGTCTTAAACTTATCTATCTCATCGAAGACATGGCTTAGCTAAGATACATGTTTGAACATACATTTGTCATGGTCTTAAGAGAAGTCGTAGGATTTAAAACTATCAACAAACAGTTCCAACGCAACACCATTCCAAACACAATTCCATTAAAACTTCCAATCCAACCGAAATTCAATACCGAAAATTAGCATTACCAATCCACATACCTAATAATCAGAACCTAACCCTGCTCCAATCCCGTGAGATAATAGGCTCGGATCAGGCAAACACAACGGTTCCAATTACGACTCGGTACTCCGCGGTCGTGGCTTAATTCGGTCGTGCGAACGCGCGCCTGGTTCAAACGAGCACAGTCGTTCAAACGAGCCCCGAGCCCCGCGCAAATTCCAATTTTCCTTTATGTGCGAATGGTAGATAGGACTGTGTGTAGGGTGCTTACCTTGGTGCGGTTATATCTGGCACTGTGTAGATTCGACACGATTCCACGTTTGATACGAGTAGGTAGACTAACGTGAGAGAATGAAATGGAATGTTTGTTGTGTTGTACTGGCTGCAACGTTATTGGAACTGGATTTAATTGGGTAGTAGAATTAGGTAGGTATGTATTTTTTTGTACATACATGTCGTCTGTATTCCCCGATGGGATCGGCAGAGGTGTACCTATAGTACACCCACATTTCGTCAATCTCATGTAACAGGGGGCCAGCCTACCATCAACAAAATCATCGAAAAATTGTAGATGGGAAAAACCCAATAACACTTTGCCCAACCCGGGAATTGAACCGTGGACCTCATGCGCAGCTGTAACGCTAGCGACCACTAGTCTGACAGACAGTCGAGAGAGCGGGGTTTTGCAAAAAAAACTTAGAATAAAGGGCAGATAATGTATTACGGACAGGAATCTTAAACAGCACTAGTTTCCATTAGGGCACAGAAGTAAGTCCATAAAATACTCCTTCTGTGCAAAATATTTTAAATAATAAAGCGATAAATCATTTTCAAATGGAGAATTACAGCGGTGCATTAAAGCACGCCATATTTACCATAGCTTTTAAATACAATACAATACAGTACAGTACAACTATTTACTTAATGTCCTTCGGCAAACTTCGTGTTTGTAGATAAGCCGTAGTCATCCTCGAAAAGGGGAGGCACATTGTTAAGTATATGGAAATAGCTCCCGCAGGTTTTTTTAAGAGGCTTTCACGGCTTGAGAAATCCCCCCCGGCCTTCCTCAGAGCGAAATACTTGCCCCCACTCGAGTGAAAAAATAAAACGAAAAAATTATGCGAAAAAATCCGCGCCTGACTTGACTACTGACTTATGCTAACCAAAATATTGAGCCTCAGATTCCATGTTCAGTTAAAGGAAGCCTTTTATCAATCAAAGCAGTAAAGTAACTTACCATCATATAATTTAATACGCTCTCATAAATAAACACAAACCTTTTCACTTAGCACTCAGTGGTCGGCCATCAATTGGTATAATTTACACTCAATTTGTCAGTCAAACAAACGAACAAAGTGTCCGTAATATAACTTAATGATACAAACTTGACTCATTTATATCACCTGTCAAATTGATTTGATAAGTGTACGAGTATGTTGCAGACTCTAAGGCGCAGGCGACCCGTGGCTAAATAATAACAGCGGCAAGGATCGATTTTCAAGGTTAAGCAACGCTTGCCGAGGTCGATCCGTGGATGGGTGACCATCTATTACATACCGAGAGTGCCTCGGAAAGCATGATAAGGTTGGTCCTAGCTGTTATTCATAGATCTGATGATAGCTGCCAGAATCACGAAATTCTGACAACCAGTCTTACTAAGGGGTGTCGTATTGCCCAGTAACTGGGTTGTGGAGGTCAGATATTCAGTCGCTCCATGTAAAATACTGGTATTCAGCTGCATCTGGTTAGACTGGAAGCCGAACCCAACGTAGTTGGGAAAAGCTTTCTACGCAGATTGATTGTAGACCTTTAGGTACTTACTAATAAGAAGTATTTTTGCATCCCTTTTTTTAAACGGTATGTTATTTGACCTGTCTTTGTCCAGCATTCCTAATAGAATGCTGGAGTTTGGGATGTAGATGACATTATTATGCTAACGAGCCTCTTGCCATCAACCAAGCACATATCCAGACTTCGGCTGCTGATAAATGATTTTATTTCTGTAAATAGGTTTGTACAAACACTTTTACACGTCAATCATATTTTAAAACTAGATGAGGTCGGCGTTTCCTATCTGACTACTCTGAGAAGAAAGGCCGAAACAAACTCAGAGGTCACAGTCTCTTTTAAAGTCCAGACATAATCTTTGCCAGATCATGTGAAGACCATGTAGATTTGTCTGAAATGGTCTTTTGAGTAAAAACCACACAAATTGAGTGGACCTGTCCAGACAGTGCACGCATTTGTCAGTAATCGTGCAGCTCCTGAGAAATTTCTAACGGAAAAACTAAATAACACATTGCCTTACCTTTTTTTTTTAAGTATTTTACCATAACCCAGGCTCATCATTCGCGCTCGAGCCATCTTCTACATAGCCTTTGCCCAAGTGTGTTAAAGTCAGCTTCCAGTCTTACCAGGTGCAGCTGAATAACACTATTTTACATGGAGCGACTGCCTATCTGACCTCCAAAACCCTGTTACTGGGTAACACGATACCCCTCGAGGCAGTTCAGTAGTAAATATTTTTTGAATTTCACAAAGATATTATTGGGCACAGTGTATTTAAGTAAGGCATGTATTTAACGCGGCGACAAATTAATCTGAAATTGGGATTAAAAAATAATTAAAGCCGGTAGCAAAAATAGTAGGTTGGCAGCTACAGTGAAGAATAATTTTAAGTAGAAAGTAGCAGCTTAATAATCAGTTGTTAGCTTTGTTTTAATTTAAACTGGCATCGAGTTTCTGTTTTGGCGAGGCCTCCTATTTCTGAATGGCAATAATAATAAGGCGTAGCCGAAGGAGCCCCGCGTCGCGGGGCTCCTACTTCTGGGTGGTTTAAAAAAAAATAACCACGAAGGGGACGGCGGAGTCTTTCAGACCCCGCCATCCCCTTCTAACCTAACCAGTCCGAGTCAGAGTGCCCCAAGTCCCGAGCTCGCTTCGCTCGCTCTTGCATCCTATCCCACTGTTAATATTAGTCACCACTTCATTATTTATAGTACCTCGCCTATGATTTCTAGTAGCAAATAGTTAGTAGCCCTTTAAGTTGTTAGTCGTCTGCAAAATAATTAGCTTTTAAGTAAAGCCAATAATGTTGACGGCCATATTCCAGATAAATAAAGGGTGTTGCTGTAAATAAAACGTTTAATATTTTCGAATAGATTTTATTCTTACAGACAATTCCATTATACTTTTGTTTATGTGCTAAATACAGATAGATAATAGTATGTACCAAATATTAACACTTAGTTTAAAGTACATACAATATACATACCTATATTAGTGATCCTTTTAACTCATCTTTTATTATGATTGGAGCCACGAAGATTTATTCCACGGGATGAAACACAAGAAGAGAAAAAATTCAAGTAAGTACCGGCCAAAGATTTAAATCGTTATATTTGCCCTCACCTTAGTCGCGCGAAAAAGTGTCCACACTGAGATGAGTGAGCTCATGGTATAATAATATACTTCGCCAGGTATAGCATTCCGGTCACGGGGGTGACACAAGCCTACGTCATCACCGCTGTGTTACCAGTAGTGTGTAATAATAACTCCCCAATCGCCTTTATTACCTGTGCGAATCCGATAAAACAAAGAGGTTTTAACTAACAATTACGTTTGTATTGTTTAAATTGAATTGTTTCGTTTGATTAGATAAATGAAACTATAATTTCAATGGTTTATATATAGTTTTTAACAGAATGGTGACTGAGAATGTTTCCATACTTCGTGTTTTGTTGCAATAAAGTGGCAACTGGATAGTGACGTAAGCATGTGGCACTCCCGGAATACCAGAACTAGTTTTTTTAGACCATGAGTTAGTTCACAATAATAATGGCCTTTCCATGACAATCAAGTATGTCTCTGCGTCATTGGGTATGTCAGAGCTGTCAAAAGGAAACAAAATCCCGAGCATCTTCTGACGCGGCAGGGCAAATCTACTTACGATTGAAATCTTTGGTCCCGCCAAAGTGACATGTAAAAATATTGGAGAAAGATTATGAACAATGATGCTAATTAGGCCTCTCATGCTCTCTACACCTATGGGTATAATTAGAGTAGGTGCACATTAGAGCTCTGAGGGTATTAAATAAACTTTCAATTGTTTTCAAGGCCTTATTAAATGGTTGCTTCAGTTACGACTTTACTTGGTACACTTAGTAAACTTCTTCATTTACTTCAGAGACACGACTTTAAGGAATTTATTTATAAAACGTTGCTTCAAGTTAAGAGATGTTTAAACGTCATAAGTGTATGGTTAAACAGTCGCTAATGATTACGTAACTTTAAGCAACGTTTATAAATAAAGAGGTAAATGACATACATTATTATTTTCCATTTTTTTATGTACACTTCGTTTTATGTTCGTGGCTACAAACATAAAATACGATGTTCTCTTAAATGTATGGAAATTCTTTTCGAAAAATACCTCGTGTGTGTTATTTACAGTGTTTCTTTTGAAAAAGCTTATTTAATTGTGGGAATTCTTGAGTTTGTGAAATTAAAATGTAGTAGTATGCTACGAATTATGATCAAATACGAAAGTTTTCCTGCTGTGGTGGATTTTACAGTAATTTTAGTATTCTTTTTTTACTTCGAAAACGCTTGTTTTATATTTCCTAATGTTAAAAATTGTGCCTACATTTTTTGAATAATTGATTGACAGAAAAAAACAGGAAAAATCTGTAACAATTACAAGATTTTTGCAAAAATAATGAAATTTCTTCGTATGTGAGATTCATTTTCAAAAATTTATTGAAACAAAATTATAATGGTTAGCTAAAAGTACGATGATACTTACATTAAGTACCTTATTAAGTACATATTACTAAGACAATACATTAATATATACAGAGTGATTATTTACAATAAGTATTAAGATTATTACTCTAACAGATTGTACTTACGAGTAAGTAACGGGTAAGATATCAATTAATAATAAATATACAAAAAAAATATGCTCAAAGTGTGTCTATCTTAGTATAGGAACCAAAATTACTCTTATATAAATTATGCTTATGTAACCCATTGTAAATAAATTATTCTTTTTATGTAACTTAATAAATTATCTATTAGGATATCTATCTGTACATATATTCTTATTATTCACAGTGCCTGGCTTATTCACAAATAGATTAATTATTAATATTAAGTATTAACTAAAAGGATATAAAAGCAAAGATTTATTTACCATGATTTATGCGAAACTAATCGGAATTCGTTTTTAATGTTTTCTCAATTTTTTTAAAGTTGTTTTATGTATATTCCACAGATTATAGAGACCTGTCTTTTGATAAGGTCATGTCTGGGTAAATAACAATAATAATCTGAAGATTAACTATCGCCATAATCACAAGTTATATTAAGACTCCTGCCAACTTTGATACCGAATCAAAATCCATCAAAACACATTGATCAGAAAACATCGAAAAATTAACCTTTATAGCACCAAATCACTGCAACAAAAAACAAACTGGTTCTTCCATCAATAATATCGAAAACAAACCTCAATCAAGCAGGAAACTCCTTAACGTTCACAGAAACTAAAATCACATAAACACTGCGTCTTTCTTAACTTCACCAATCGCAACTGTTAATGAATAACACTGCTAAAGTCCACTTTGTAGCCTGTCGAGCCGCATCAGTCGTGGTAGTCCCGCGGCTCCGGCTTGAGCTACCACACCAGACCCTCGGGGTGCAGGGGGGGCGGCCCGTCCCCAAAGGTGAACTCCGGCGAAGATGGCCGAGGGAGCACGAGGTGGTCTGGAGGCGGGAACTGATCAGGAAACTCCCCGCCAGGAAGAGTCTCCATGCCTGCGAAACGACCTGCTTCCGTTACTAAGCGCCTGGTACATTATTTGATAGGGTTGTTAGATTTTTGTGATATATTTTACTAAATAAATATGAATATATTACTCGTACGTTTATGAACAATGTAAAAAAGGTAAATGAATTTGAGTTTGAATTAGAAAAATTGCCAGTTTCCTAGAATACTTTAATTTAGGGCCCCTGAATAACTTATGGCTCTAAAAATATGCCGTGTCAGGCAGGCATAATATGATTAATATGTTTAAAGCTTTAAGAAAAAAAAACGCCTTGAGGAATAAAAATCTTGGTACTATTAATTAAATAATTATTTATCACATAAACGCACACATTACTTAAGCAACACAAAAACGGTTCTATAATCTAAAAGTCGCGCGAAAGACACATAAAATTGTTAATTGTCAGTATTCACGCGTCTCCACAAACTCACGTCTAAAGTTTCGTTTGAACAAACCATTATGGCTGAACTTGGCCCTGATTCGAAAATTGCGAACAAGATACGTGCACAGCACTTTGAAATAATAAGAATTTGAAATCGAGCTTGACTTTGAAACTGCATAATGGTTTACAAGAGTTGCTCCTGTCTTTGGTTGTTTAGCAAAAATATGGTGTCTGATTAAACGATTATTTTAGTTCAAAATGGTAAAAATTAGACACAAATTCATAGTTCTATGCATACTCTATGTTTGTCTATTTCAGAAAGTCTACCAACCTGGCTGATTGAAAGGCATCGCCGGCGGCGGGTGGAAGAAGGGCGCATCATGGTGGAACGGCGGGCCATAGCCAAACTCGAACTTGCCATCCGCTGTCGCGAAGTAAGGAAACCCCGGTGGGCCTTCCTCCAGCCCCCCCGGAGATAGGTTCATGGGGAACCCTCTCATCTTGCGGGATGACCCGAAAAACGGGCCCCGCCCCATTGAGGTCAGCTGCTTCAGACGGCGTTCTTTCGATCGCTTGTTTTGGAACCACACCTGTTGGTAAGGAAGGGATGGTTTTATAAAAGTTCTAGTCACGTAAAACATATTTTTTTTGTATTTTAATATTCATGAATTGGCTACACGAGAGGTCACGAGACCAAAAGAAGATTATGAAGAATTAGAGAAAACGCTGGGACGATATTGATGATAAAATATTGAAATTTATATTTCAAGTCCTTAGAAGAAAAGACATAAACGCAATGCATACTTAAGTTACAAAACTTTCCATTCAAAAGTTACAACCATTTTCATTAAACTTAGTTATGCACGAATCATTATCTGACAAAGTCCTTCAACAAGAGTTGAAATAAAAGTAATAGTTGCCACATCGTCGTAAAGTATAATAACAATAAATGTTTATTAAAGAAAAGGCGAAAAATAGTCATGAGAACCGTTCCCTTTGTCGCGAAATAAAACTTTAGTGTCTGACCGCATTGTGGTCGTCGTGTATTTGTTATGCCAATGACTAAGGTTCTTCCATCCACATTTTTATGAGTACTCTGCACTGGGCATAGTCCTCGTAACTAATCAACTTTGAATTTTACTGTTTCATTTAAATCAAAGATCGAAATACGTGGAAGCTGGCAGCAGAAAATCAAATTGACTTAGATCTAATCATGTAATTAAGCGATCGTTTAGCAAACCGAGATTAAGCAATCATCGCGTCTAATCTGACAATTAACTATTTTCCAACGTTTTTCTGCTTCTAAATGGTTAAAAAAAAATAAAGCTGTCTTGTCGCGTTCATGGCGCGTTAGCGTCGCGTGCTAGCCGCGTCACTAATCTGTAACTTGTGTAACGGCGAGTTCGCGCGTCGCGGGGATTACGTGTCGTGTGTGCTCGCCATTATATTCGCTCCGGATTCAGTGTGAGCCACGCCTAAATATTGCGTAACATTGACACGGTTTGACATGAAGGCCGATGAGTGACCCCTGGTTGCAGAAATTGGGAAGCAGTGAGAGGGAATATGCAACTAACAGGTGTAAAAAAAACTCCTATCACTTGGTAAACTATGTGCCAAAGAAAAGTCTTTAAAAAATCAATTACTTCTTTTTGATAAAAATGCACTAAACAACATCAGCATAGATATGTTTCATAGACCGGCAAACAAAACAGCTCTAGGTGGCCAATGTAGTTAAAGTAGCATTTACGACTATAACCACGCTTCTTCCAAGTAATTATTATTCTGATAATAGTAAAAACTTAATGAAAATTGCACCTTAACTGTTCCGACATGGCTAGTAAGCCACTCTGAGCAAATAATGCCAGAATCATTTTGCAAAATTTTACACTAGGCACAGTAAGCACACAGTGTTTGCCGTGCCAATTATAACGAGTTCAATGCATAAAAAAGTAATAAAAATTATGGAACCAGCGGTTGGATTATAAAATATTATTTTCTTAACCTCTCTTGGCTTGTTTGAGTGTCGTAAAATTATTCCAAACATAAAAACGTTAATTCAATTAAGTACTAAAACGTCGCAGTTCTTCCACGTGCTTTCTGAAAGTGATGCCTTCAATATTTCAATTCGTTTTCCAAGGGCGTGAATTATTCATCCTTTGATTAACAAATGATGTAACAGCTACAGAAATAGTTCAAATAAATAACTCGTTAACTAGTTGACGTGATTCGTTAATTCGCAGTCCATTTTACAAGCAATTAAAACTATTTGTTAGTTTAGTAATTAAGTTTGTTTTACGTCGATGTTCATAGATTAGATGTTTACATTATAATAGCCGTAATTTAATAATATTTAGGAATATTTTAACATCATGCGGGCAATTTCATTACAATTTTATTTATCAGCGTTTAAAATAATATCTCAGTAAATAATATCTAAAATTGTTTATAGCGGCTTCCAGCTGTGCCTAGCACATATTTACTATAAATTGCCGTTTAACAATGACAATAAAACGATATGAAATGAACGGTAAACTATAGGATGTACTGCATTTGCGTAACATGCCACTTTAAAAAAAATACAAAGAAAAAAAATACATGAAGAAAACACGAGCGTTATTGTAAAGGCTCACGCGCGCTAACCCCGCTGCGCAGGCGCACTCTTTGATCACGCCGCTCCCGAGCCCACGCATGCCATTTGCACAGAAATGACATTCACAACCTGATCCAATTCTCTTGCTAACTATTGATTAATGGACATAATAAATCGAAATGAATTTTGCATATAGATCTGTCTATTATCTCTATAATTTATATAAGGTAATTTTTTGTGAATAATAAATCATTTACTTATTTCCTTAATTTAGACTGAAAATTAGAGCAATGATTTGCATTTTGATATAAATAGATCTAGATGGTTTGCGAAACTGGTCTGTTGCAAACCGAATGCTAGGTTCAACAGAAACTAAAGTAGCTATTAACGTGGCAGGTAGGTACAACATATTCTATCAAATCACCTTAATGCTTGGCTTCTCTAAACGGACCACCAACCAACATTATACCTATACCGGCAACCTATAATCACGTATCAAGTCATTTTTTGTCGTTAAAATGATCAAGTCGAGAACACCGGGTACGCAAATCGATCTCACTCAGTAACTCCATCCATATTTCGAACTAGAAAACAGAAATCATTTATGAGAGCTCATGCGCATTTCCTTCCTACTTTTATGAGGTTTCATAGCGGTAGCAATGATTTACTGGACTACTAGAGTACTATCGTAAAATTGATTATCGAGCAATAAACGTAAATGCTTAAAACTGCCTGTTATTAATTTAGACCACGTCATAAAAGTGTTATAATTAAAATTGAGAATTATTTAAAAGTACGCAATTATTGCTTTCCCACTAAAAGTGGTTGTTCTATTTCCGTTTTACTTAAATGACTTTCAATTTGAAGTTTTATGAGAATAAACCTGAGAGATGTTCTACGACTATTAAAAGCTAAGTACTCTGTACATTATTTTAGATATACGAATGTTCGGCAGGAGGTAAATTTTGATATTATTCAATTGAAGATGATAAATTTTAAGCAAATAATCAATGTAAATTCGTTAAAAGTTTATACTGTCAAATAGGTCCTACAGTTTTAGGAAAGGTATTCGTATTTTATTGAAAGACCGAAACTTTTTAAAGATCTAACGTTTGTGAACGTTGAGAGATAAGTAACGGTGTATTATAATAATAATAATTTATTTATTATAGATTTCTTCACTAGCACCAGCATCTTGCAAAAAAAAAACTTCTAACCACAGTTTTTTTTCATAATCAAAATGCAAATTTTAGAATGACATGAAATATTACCATAACAATGCAATTCGCACATGATCCACATTTTAATAAAATAGTTCATGCATAAATCTAAATGTTGGTCTCTTTGATTAACTGTCGATATTATTACGTTTTGACGTGACATTCAAACACAATAAATAATATTTCAACATTTATCAGAAGCCCGAACGGCCTTCAGACAATCACCGGTATGATAGTACAGTTAGCGATAAATGTCGGTGATCTAATCAGTCAAGTGGATAAATTAGCTGCTTTAAGATATGCAGAAGAGTAAATACAAAAAATGTTACTTAAAAAGGCTACAGATATTAAAAGGGAAATAAAACAGATTGATGTCGTAGAATAATGAAAACTCTGACACTTTGGCAAACATTTGAAAAGTGATGACACCGTCGAAGTTTACGGTTTTTGAGTCCGACGTAGTTAATCTTTTGAAGATCACATTTTACATACAGCAGCTCACATATTGGCTCAGGTAAATAAAATAGCTTCAGCTTTTTATGACCGACTAATCCGACTACACCCAGCTGATCCAAAATTGACCTGTTCCGTTTCTTAATGTTCAAGCTTATCGTTATTGGCTTTTATTACTTAATCGCACCAATAGATCAACCGAATAAAAAACCTTTATCGTTAAAAAATGAAAACTTCGTAATATTAAAACTGTGGCCATAACCACGTCATTAGACCAGCCACCCTATTATTGTTCATACAACCTATAAAAATATAATAATATTTGATGGATGTTGTGAATGGAAACTCGAACACTGATAAAATAACAGTAGCATGAAGTAAACGGTACCTATACGATTTTCCATGATGTCTCGGTTACATCAATCTAAAACTTTTCGTATGTAGTAAAATCTGGCTTAGTAGATGTGGTCAGGGGTTTCTATCAGGGCCCATGGCTAATCTCTCGTTCAAGTATGACGATTGCATAGTTGATTGTACACATTTACTTCGTTAATTTTCATCATGACTTATAGTACCTATAAGACTAAGACTGTATAAGGCCTATAACCTGGCACTGGAAACTTTAGTAGGTATGATATGTTAAGAATTTTGTTTTGAGTAATTGAATGACTTCTTATCACAGTTATAAAATGAATATGCTTAGTAGTGTACCTACTGCAGAAAGGAACAAATAAAATAAATTGCCTTCAAATAAACGTTATCTATCGCCTCTCGTTTTTATTCTATGTACAGAAAATGGTATCACAATTCATATGAATATTCAACAACTAAAACATGACTCAGCTCTAAAGTTTAAACTGTTTAGAATATTAAAAGGCTGTGTCTTGCAAATTATACCTTTACAGACTACGCCGTAATACGCAACAGTTTAAAGTGATAAAATTAAGAATTATTATACCTTAACAACAATGACAAAGTTTGTAAAGGTTTAGATTTTATAGTAGTTTCTAGAAAGAAAGTCTAGAGGAATATAAAGGAGCTTTGTGATCGCGTAGGGTGACGATGTTGATCGGGTGCTCGGGACTGTCTCACGCCGCGGGGCGTCCGCCGAACATGCCGCGTGGTGTTAAACACTATATTTCATACGTCCACCGCTGTGAGGGGCCATTCTCTTATCCTAAACCCGACGCCTTAGAAACTCGTAAAATCTTAGAATTAACTACCAAGGTATAAACATGGATTAACTGTATAGTCTGTATATAACGCCTTCATACGTACGTGATATTTTTGCAAAGCCCGTGTTTAATACATGGACGCGTAATGCACCTCAGCGTCTTGTTAGTTCGCTTATGGAATGTGATCATAATGTTCAGTGGTTTTGGTGCTAAGTACGACAAATAGTATGGTATAGTGTCAATCGCTTTTGATGGCGGGGCTAAGGTCGCATATCTTCTCACGGTATAAAATTACAAACTTGTTTTATGATTTCTATGAAATAGATCAGCGCGGTAATTGTGTAATATAATATCAGTAGGAATAGCTTTCATTTTGACAGTTCAACAACATTCATTGCGTTATTTACGTTGTTGAGCAGCTACATTTTTCGAACATATGAAGCAATGGTCTAGCAATATGAGGATAATAAATAATACTTGCGCATACTGGGCAGTTTTTTATTTTTGAACACCAAACACATATTTCAACGGCTGTTCAGCAAAACTATTAGATACTCTTTTGCAGCATCACCGAACGTATTGTTTGTAACTTGATCTATATATTCCATTGTGTTAGCATCACAACAGGCAGAATCACCCAGCCGGCTTGAATAAAGAGATGATTAATAAGTGATCGGCCTGGACATTGTTCTGTTCGCCCCCAATATAAATAACGGCGGAGCGTCGAACCTACCTGCGGCCGAGGCGCCCCCCAGTGCTAATGAGTCGACAGTACCGAACAGAACCCGAAACAAAAAACTACAGCAGCCGCCACGAAAATAATTTGCCAATCTCATACCAACGCACTTATCCTGCATACACTATGTTTATTCCGATTCAATTTTGTTCGACTCTGACATCCAACATTCCGAATTATACAGGTGGGTCAAATTAATCTTCTTACATAGGTATTCAGCACCGCAAACGGCAGATCTATGAAAGCAAACCCAATTTAGGCTTAAGCTTACGACTAGTTGCGACACGGCGCAATACCTAGAATCGGATGTGTAATCTAGCGAGTGAGCTGAACTAGTAATTTGGCCTTAGAGCGTTGAGAGCCGCGCGGCGGGCGGTCGGTTCCCTACAGGGCGCGACACAATCTACCTAACAATAATACACGGACAGTTGTGCTGACCGTATTTTTGTTTTCTTTTTTCGTTCCGCCATAAACTTTATCGTGTCATGCGCCATATGGGACACAACGCGAATTTTGGGCACCCTCGCGGGTTCTCGCGGAATATTGATGAGGACGGCCGCAATTTGTTCGATAATTCATTATCGTGTATTTACGTTATAGTTTTTATTTTAGCATATTACAAGAGGAAATGATGTATTGGTAATTCGATATCAATTTTGGAGCCACGTTCGGTAATAAAAATGTCGGAAGTGTGCCACAGGGTAAAAACAAACGCAGACGTTGAAATTTTGAAAAGAGAAACAAAAAGAACATTGCGTCTGTGAAGACGCGACCACAGGGCGCGCGCACCTCATGCGCCATCTACAACCAATTGGCGTGGCGCTCGCCGAGGTAAAAGTAAATTGTTACCACGCGAAATTGAACAACACGAGAAACTCTTACTTGTTTTATATGCGCTACAGATGTAAATTGGACGGGATGTTGTTATTAGCATTGAATTTCAAGGTAATTTGAAATATTTTCTCTTTTCCATAACTCCTGAAAATAATGTGTTCAAAGCCGAATGTCTTTCATTTAGCATGCTTGGGCACAATTTGAAATTGTCGAATTTTAGTACTAACCTACTTTTTCTGTTCTCACGGTCAATAAAAGCGCAAAAATCGCGTTCTAGACTGATGTTAGACGTTACGAAATCGTGATCGGGCCAATACCTTTAACTAAATATTTGAAAGGCTATGCTGCTGAATTTATGGATTCGTTTCAATATTTAATGTCATAGTTTAAAATATCTGAACTTAATTAATAGAAAAAATCAAAACGTCAATCTTTCCCGCCAACCCGTTTCTCTTGACAGATGTATTCAATTTAAAAAACTTAAAACAGTGTGTTCTCGATGTTCACAACGCTAAATTTACCGTGTCAGCAATCATTTTCAGCGGCACCAATTTGTGACTTGTCTTATTTTAGTTAATTAGATGTTCTCAAAATAAGTACATTAACTACTTGTTGTGTTATTTGTGTGTCGCCGTTGATGTGTTTATTTTTATACTTGAAGCATTTCTTTAGCTTTGTCACGGCGTGATTTTATAATAATAATAAAACTATGTTTTCTTCTTTCTTTAGTATTTTGGTGTTAGTAAGAATGGTGTTTAAATAGGTAACTTAGTAAGTACATATTGTTAGTTTTTAGAAATTATTTATTTATCTTGACGTATTACTGTCCCTACCCAGTGTCTCTGAAAGGGACAGTCCGGTCTGGCAGCTATCATTTTCAGGATGCTATTATCACTACCATGCAAGCGCTGTAGTAAGTAGGCCGCTTTCTTTCGCATTATGGCATGGAAAATATCTGTGCGAGCCTCCACGAACATTCCTGAAGCACTACAACGCCATGGCAGTCCCAAAAGCATCCAAAAGCATTATTGAATTGAACACGCAGGATGTTGTAAGCTCGGCGCGTGTATGATACCCACAGAGCACTCGTGTAAAAGGATTGACAGAGCGCCTTAAAAAGGGTTACTTTGACGTCTGTGGTACAACGAGCGAACCTGTGGGCAATCATATTGCTCCTCACAGACAACGCCCTGCACTTCCTCTCTATATCTATGTCATCCCTTAGGTCGCTCGTGACAATATGGCCAAGATACCTAAAACTATCCACAACTTTCAGTGCCACGCCATTGAGACTTATGGGAGGAACACTGCGCGACTGCTGCTTAGGTGCTTTTAAATACGATAATCTCACTCTTCTTTGAGTTATATATTAACCGCCTTACTAATAAACGTTGTATAGCGTCTGCGTAGTTACACAGCGATTTCGCTCTTTCAGTCGTCAGTAATTTGACGTTCGAAAGAAGAAGACAAAGCGTTGTGTAACTATACAAACGCTACACAACGTTTATTAGTAAGGAGGTAAGTCATGCTCCTCCGCTTAGGCCTCGCAGGTCAATAATAACTTCTTTAAGCCGCCCATCGAGAGACTGAGAAGCACCATATCGTCTGCATAGCTTATATTGTTGACACTCGTTCCGTCAATGTGGCAGCGGACATGTGTACTGCTCAGTCACTCGATGAGCCGATTGATATAGAGGTTAAATTATAATTTGAGTATTTTCTCTAAGTACCTATCTATTTTTATTCTAATTTAGTTTTTTTTTAATAACTAAGTTTTTCTGACCAATCACTTGGTAGGCGTGGTATTCCTATTTATTTGAAATTAGAAAGCGTTTGGTATATGCTAATATGATAGTCGAAGGAATTTCGATTTACAATCCTGTTGAAAGGTGGAGGCTCGAAAGATAAGTTTCGAGCCTCTACCTTTCAATACTTTCATCATAAAACCTTTTTTTCAGTCGAAGGACATCGAAGCACTTAATGTGAAATCGGTTAATGTGCATCACGACACGATCCCATAAAGCACGACCCATTTCTCTCACTAACAAGATTCCATTTTTTAATTCTGATAAACGGCGCAGGAGTGTGTAACCGTTCCACCAATCACCATTGAGAATGTATAAATAAAACTGTTATCAGTTACTGTTCTGATAACGTACGCTCGTGCTATTGGTCACGCTTCTCAAGATGGAGGCCTTATCTCAGTTCGTTTTAGTGTTGTAGGTTTTATATTTAACGGTCTCAGATAAGCTATCGTTTTGCTGTTGTAACACAATAAAAATGCGATGTTAAGGTGTTGGTACTTACTATGGAACGCGGTAGAAATATTTCCATTATTTTAATGAGATGAGTTTTTAAAGAAAAGGAGGAGTTTTGAAAGGAATTAATTACTTTTATTAGATGCTTAAACAATCGCCCGAAGAAAGAAAATATCAAATTGACTTAGACTAAAGTATATAGATTCTGCCCACTACTTCGTCCGCGTGAAATTTCTTGTTTTAACGAAAAATATTTCTTATGACACTCGGCAATACGTTAGCTTCCCATTAGTGAAAGAATTTTCAGAATCGGATAGTAGTAGTTCCGAAGATTACTCCTACATATAAAGTCACTACCTCTTTATAATATTAGCACAGAAAAGAAGTAGACTATAGGCAAGCAATATAACAAACGAATTATACGAAAGCCACACTTAGTGGTCACAGTGGTTGAAGCCAATATCTTTGTAAACAATCTAAAATAAATAAGTCGTTATGCAAACCGGCAATATGTCAACTTGAACCAACATTAGCAAATACCAATCGTGAGTAATCGAGACAGAACGTGACGTAGTTAACTACCCGTATGTACTGACATAGCCTACATTGATATATTTTTGGTTGCACAATTTGTATGCAAAAATGGAGTAGACAACAAAGAGCCATAGACTTTACAAAGGCAGGCAAAGATATCAGAAGACTTAACGAAAACCATTAATTGCTTTAATTTAGGATCTAAGTACCCATTGGTTAATGAAATATTATAGAAACCATCAATTCATGTACTACATGTATAAATAGAACTGAATTGAGAATTAGCTCTGCCTGATTGATATGTTAGTAATTTTTACTTCTTCGTTGAGTCTGCTGAACGTAAAATTATTAGGACAGAATCTGTAGACTAAAAGAAGTTGATTTAGAGAAATATATCTAGCCTTGAAAGAGACACTACCTACAAACCAGATCTATGGTTTATCAATTACCTTCACTGACCACAATAGTGATTGTACACGGAATGGTCAGCTAGGAAGTGAAGAGTGTAGAGGTCACATTGAGAGGATTCGGACGTCATAACGCGGAATCGACAGATGACCTCGGAGGGCGACAGTGCGAGACGGCTACAGAGGGAAATGCTGGTAAAATTACGAAATAGCGCCATGTCGAATCGTCGGAAGCATTCGATACTATCAAACACACTTTGAATCACAAACTAGTCAACCCAAAGAGTTACTGGTGCAATACTTAAACGAAATAGCTTCCAAACGAGATGTTAATTTAGTCTAGAGTAAAAAAAGAGACCTTTCTGCTTGCAAAAACAGAGTGCAACAACGATAAGTGACCTGTGTCGAAGCCGATATTGTCACGTCAACAAACGCATTCACCGTAAACTTCATTACGTGCTGGGGCATCAGCTGATATAAAAAAATAGTTTGAAACTCATAAAAACGGTCAACGAACTGTACAAAATAATATTTTTTTCAACACGCAACAATTGCTTTTTAGGGCAGTTATTGCTGTTTAGAATAATGTCAGGTTACACATGATAGATAAAATTCGGTCCTATGATAGTGCCTTGAGGAACACCGCGTGTGCCACTCCGGTCTTCGATAATAATTTCTTCTAGTTGAGTCTCTTGATTATGTAGTTTAGCACTGCCCTTTACAGTGCAAGTGGGGAAATTTATACAAGTAATTACCATCCTAAATTTTTGATGCTACTGTCTAAAATTAAACAGTCAGTTTAATATAAGCATGTGTAGCAGAAGTTACGGAGCCGTTACTCATAATAATCATCTTTTATTTTTTTTTCGAATATTCTTCGTCTCAAAATATTTGTGTAAAACTTTGATCTTTGCGATGATCAAGGAGGCTATAATTAATTTGCTATAACTCGGCTACTATGGGAACATGGCGGCGTTATGTAATAAATCAATGTAGTCGTGGCTCGTACTGATGGATCGCTGCGTACGCGCATATCGTGTTTACACACAGATAGGGCTGCCTTTGTCTCATCAGAGGTCAACAAAGATCTTCATTTGTTTTGTAATGCTTTATGGAGCTTTCTCAAGTTTACGCACGTTATGTTGGTAAGGACTTCAAGGGTCTTTGTATGTATTACTACGCCTAGCTTCCAATGAAATGACCACTCTTTTCTTGTAATGAGTAGGTACACTTAGGTATGATATTAATGAATAATTAAACTAGCTTAAGTTCATGAATTGAGTTAATTAATGGCAAGACATATCACAGACTTTCAACCAAGATTTCTTTCCAATTGTGTCGGACAGTTATCAATATTTCGGATTATGGCGACAAATTTTGACAACCCTGCATCTGTTGGTAAATAGGTATAATATAAGCGAATTGAGATGTAGCTGACGTTCAATTCGGGGCGTCTCTGATAGCAATGAATCATATTTTCAATTACTATCCATGGGTATTTTTATAGGAAGATATTAGGAAAGTCTCACCATAATTAAAAGTTTAAAATTATCCTCCTATCAATTAGCAATAGGTATGCAAAAACGTATATTTTTACTTGATGTAGGTATAAGGCAAATTGTAGAGTTGAATCTATTTTGTAAAAAAGTTTAAAAATAATAATGAATATTCCATCTTACGTCCTTAATTGACCCTAGTAAAAACATCGACTTAAATGATTTACAATTCAAAATAAGCAAAAATTTTTACAACTTAATATCACCCAGACTAGATTCTATAAAAAAAAAATCAAAGAACGGCGAATTTAAAACGATATGATATTCATATACGATACCGAGTTGTAAATATTATTTTGGGATAATTACTAATGATTTGTGACATACATCGTCCGATATTCGAAAAACACGTTTCTACTATTATTTTATAGACAAGAGCCATATTGAGTGATGACCGGCCTAGGGCGATCGAACATTAAGGCCTACGCAATATTAATGTGCCACATTCTCACTCGGGGCAATAAAATAAATGATGTCATTTTTTGTCCTGACGGGGTGCCCCTTTGTCCCAGTGTGCGCGCCGCGTCGGCAACTTTACTTCCCTTTGTCCACTGCCGCACAGTGTGCCCGCAGGACGTCTCCTAGACAAAGGAGTTTTTGGCGCCGCTCTTGAATTTTTTTGATAATATTTCGCAAGTGTCCTAAGTGTATTGGCCTTTTTTCATAATTAATAATTTATTGGTTTCGGTGTAGTTCTTTGTTGCGCCGCACCTGCTGTATCGACATTATGTAAGGTGCTTCTGTCTTCGATATCATAAATCATAACATCGGTACCTTTATTGCCTTTTTGTTATTGTTATATGACTTTCTAAACAAAGTGTGTTACACCAAGGTTACACAGCTAAGTATTCATAAATTCCGTATCTTTAATACCCAGCTACCGTTTTATTTATAAGCCATAATAAAAAAAAATTGTCACAGCCAAATGAATACCTATAAAATACAATATTGTACAACACTTTCATTAACAAACCAAAACAACGTTACTAGTAAAACATAATAATAAATAAAGTCACCGCAGCGAACTTTAATTCCGTAAAAAACAATTTCTGGGTTGTTTCTCAACGCAATCGGCCATAACACCGCGGCCACAAGATGGAGGCACGAACTTTCATGGCGTTTATGCACAATAAGCACAGTAAACGTCATCTTTTGATGCAAATCCCGCTACGCGCCGTAACACCGACATTTTTACGAGAATTGACACGATATAACGTTGTAAAATAGATATTTTATTGTTACCTCATGCTTATTCCACGCCGTTGTTTTAATAATAACGATTAAAAGTACAAATTTATTGCATTAGCGGCCTCTTTTTTAGATAAAGTGAGGATTCGACGGCGGCGTGTCGTACGCGCCAACCGTGATCGTTAGCCAATTGCATTTTACGTGGAACGACATTCGCGGCATGTACCTACGCGACTTCTTTACAAACCTTACTCGTTTTTAATCCCAAGTTACACACTCACTTATGAAGGAAAATTGGGAATTTGTGAATCATGCGCATTAACGGAAGTTAAGTAAAGATCAAAGGCAGTTAAGTAAGGATTTCATTGAATTTTCGGAAAAGAACACGATTAAGTTTAAAATATGCTTATTTTAGCATACCGACAGAGGAGAAATACGTAGTACGTTTACGGCCAGAAATAAATGCTGGCTTTTTAGTTAGTGCCTTTATACAATACAAAGCAATAATTTTATTCAAAGTAAAATATAGGAAACAAAGATAAACAAAATTCATTTACGACAAAACGTTTTTCACCTGAACTTCGCAAAACATTAGCAAGTCAGTGGGTTGAACACATCTGCCAAGCAAAAATCAGTCGGTACAAGGGCGGTACCGAGTTACTTGTAAGCACAGATAAATTATAGAACAGCCAATCAATTAAAAAGACTAAACAATCTGTCGTAAAACATCGTCTGGGATCGGGTTAGCTCGGCAGTAAAGCTGCGGTCACACAGGCGTTTACCCGTTTGCCTCGTAACTCGTGCATGTTATAGTATTTGGGGCAGTTCAAAGTGGCCGACGGATATTAAAACATGAGATATGGCCGTGCGACCGCCGAAGTACGGCTCATTCAACTCTGATTTCGACACTGACGTTTACTTGGATTTCTTCTTCTTAATTGACTGAAGTCATATAATATAAAATAAAACAAAGTAACAAGAGATTGACGTCGTCATGGAACGTCTTTCTAGTACCGCCATTTTCTTAAAATTACAGTTTGAATATTCAAATCTAATGAAAAAGTTCGAATCGTGGAGAACTCGGCCGCTTATTTTTTAATCAGGTATTACTTTGATGAAATAGGCTTGAAGGCAAGCGCTGAGTAAAATACTTGATTAAATATTTAAAAAACTAGTCCTTTTCGGACTCTTAAGTAGGTGCAGCTACAGACAGACCAGTTTAAAAACATCGAATCTTCATTCGATCTCTACCATCGAGCGTAGAATTTTCTTAAATACCCAGTCTTTACTATAACAATGGGAATTAACGTAAGATCAATGAGCCTAGAATGTTGATATCGACTTTACCTAAAGCCCTCTTGGATGAGCCTACGACTGCCTACTGATTACAACTCAGACAAAATATAAATGTTTTGCTTTATAAATTCCTGATCGTGAGCTTGACGTGGAATCCTGACCGCGGATAACGCGCGCCATTAATGACCATAGACGCGAGCGCATTAAGGCTGCCACACACGACACGACATACATTAATCAGGACGCGACACGTCAGTAGCCAGTGGTGACATAATAACGTGTTCGCGACTCGCTGACAAACTGTTTTTATTGCGCCCGCTATCAATCAAGCAGTGACACGAGCTTCCGTGTGGGAATTACTTTCCCGATGGCCGTCCACCAATACTAAAATGCTTGTGATTAACTAGAAACCAACGGGTTTGCGTTTAGATACTGCAGAGGCGTACCTGGTTCTTTAAAGGCTGTAATAGAAAACAGGCCTGCAGAATAATTTATTGGTAGCAACATTAACTTTAATTTACAGTTTGACAATGTAAGTCGTTTTTATTGTAATTTGTCAAGTACCTAATTATGCGTAAATTATCAATAACTGCACCAATTTTTGTATCAGTCCATCACAATTAATAGTGCGGGAATTGTCTCAATGAATACTGAGTTAATAATGATTAATGATCTTGTACAGAATTATAAATGCTAATACCCAACGCGCGTGGTGAATATCTCTTGTGTAATAAGGTAATAATTTGTAAAATGTAACTATACACCGATGACATTTACAAAGTAGTTAAATAATCGTTGAATTAATTTATTCATAACCCCTTCTTTAGGTTTTTTTGTTTTCAAATGGCGTTACGTGTGTGGTCGCCTTTATAATACAAAATGTCATCGACCAAATTTGGGCGCGAAATGAATAATGATTCTTTGACATGTTGATTTATTATTGTTAAATAGCTTCAGGTATTTGCAAAAAATATGAGTGTTTCAGAATAAATAATAACATTGAAGGATTGTGGGCTTTTTATACCTAACTGATAGGAATAAATAAGACACAGCTGTACTGAAATAAAATAAATGTGAAAATAGCGAACACCTACCTATACCAAAATAAATTAAGTACCTACATGCATTGAAATAGAAGTAAGCAGTGAGATTATTATTTATATTTTAATTTAATGTAAGCAATTTTAAATAGAAACACTAAGTTTGTGCATAGGGTTGGTAGTGAGGCAAAAATAAGTCTTTGACAGACAAAAATTATAAAACCGAACTTATTTTCATTTTTATTAGGTATGAAGTCATGAAAAGGATAACGATCATTTTACTAAGTAAGTTACACAAAAAAAAACGTGACACGAGTAATTTCGCAATAAAATCAAATAAATGGCTATTCAGTTACCTACTATGAAACGTGTTAATACTAGATACTTACGTCTGGTGGAAGAAATGTGAATACTGTATTAATTATTATAGACTCACTGACAACCCTAGTTAGACACTAACTATACGAGCTGTCAAAATAAAATATGAGCCAATAAGGGCGCGTCGGGCGGCGACAGGGCCGTCACGCTAAAGAAATTACAATACATGAACTTATTAAAATATCTCCACTTCTTTTTCTCGTTTCGCGGTTGGATGACACCGACGTCGAGGAAGAGTGGCAGCAGGATTGGTAGTCTGTTATTCTGATGTCCCTTCCTGCATTCCTGGTGCCGTAATGTCTGCTTTAAGATAATTTAGCGGTTCTAAAACATGCGTCAGTCATAACTTTAGGTAAGGCTGCGGTACCGCCAGAGCTTTTAATAAAAATAAGTGATAGTGTGACAAATATCGGTAAAACACACGTCAAGTAACTAGTACCTACATGCTAGATAATAGAAAATACGTTGAGATCCACTGAGTGGCTCAGGAATGTGCTAGGTATACCTACCTAACGACCGAGGTCTGAGAACTATATTTATATGTGATAACTATGTATAAGGAAGAAAGTCTCGGCTATAATGTACCTTCAACTTTATTTGGTAATAAAATACCAAGGTATTTAAATTTAAGGTTGATGAAAATGTTGCCTATAAATTAAATAATTATAGCTAATACAGCATTAATAATTTTACAAAGCCTGAGAAAGCGTTTAACTATCCAATCAGATTTTCGTAAGCAAAAAGGTTGGAACCCATTAGATGTTCATTTTTCCTGCAAATTGCCTCATTTCACTGTATTTTCTGTATAATTCCAAAATTGATGAAATGTCAATGATTAATAAATTCAGTAGAAAATTGATTTTACTTCAAAAAAATGTTGGAAGCGGTTGCTTCAAACGGCGAATTTCACACGCACCGGTGTTAACTAGTTAAATCCCGTTTACAAAAAGTAATTTTACAGTTATGCCGCTCTAGCACATGTGGTGGCGGTGACACAAGCATTTGACACGCGCGATCTGGCTCGACTGACGAGCGACGACAAAAAATGTTGTTTATGATCCCACTTAACATACTTGACATTGTTTTTGTTCGAGAAAAATATTGCTCACTTGAATTTTCGGCGTTGTAAATATTTGTACACACATTTGTCACTTTACGGATGGATTAATCTGAACTCTCTCTTTCCACGAAAATACATACTTATAGTGCGGAACTGAAAGATTGTTAATTTTTTTGTTCCGAATGATGTAACATAGATTTAGTTGTATTTTTAACACAATAGAAGCTTAATGAAGTCGTTCATATTAATGGTAACATCAGTTAGGTAATTGTTTGCTTTTAATTACCTCACACAAAAAAAAACACAAAAGCAAAAATTTGCTCTCTTCATAATCAAAAAGATACGACTATTATTTTTGCTTTCGCAGACAATCATTTCGGAGTTACAAAGTGCATTTTTTGCAACATCTGTGGTGATGGCGACCAATTTTTTCGAATTTCATTAATTACTTCACTACCGGTGACGAAACTGACAGTTCAGTACCCACTACGTTTACAAACAGTCCGCTAGACGGTGGTAAAAAGTAAGGGTTTTTATTTCGTTACCAACAACAACAAAAACTGAAACAAAGAGGAAGGAGCGCAAAAAGCGTGACGGACAGACGGACGGATCTCTGCACAGACATCTGTTGCTGACGGTGTGGAGAATCGCGTGGTTCCATGTGTTAGATCAGGTTAGGATTTCGGGAATGTAACCGAATTAGATGTGGGTGAGGAACCTTGGAAGGTAAGATTGATTATGAGTTTTGCGAACAGACTGGTTGCGGCTGACTCAGACGCGAATGGATTAAAATTTGCAACGCGGATTATTTGGAACGTTTCAAATGTTGTCGAATTTCTCGATGAACTTCTAGGGCCATTATTTCTTCTGTATTTTTAGTATTTATTTTTCGTTTGTTAAAAGGTTTAAAGAAACAACTAGTGGCTGGATATTTTAGCTGCAAACATTTTGCATTTTGTTTTTATTTATTTTACTTTAACACGAATCTTGATATCCAAATTAAGTTGTCAACCACTTATCTCAATTTCAACTTTTGCAAAAAACTGAACATTTGACACTGGCCAGGGATGAATACCTAACATTCTTATTATGAATCCAAACAAATCAGCTCATCGATAAAAATATAAATTCTAAACAAGAATCGAATATATGTTCAGAAACTGTATCCGTCACAATATTTCTGATAGAGTGTGTTCGTTAATTAGGATATTTGTCACGTCGACACTGCGTTCCTGCACGGATTCGAGCGCGATATTCAATTTGCGAACGTACCGATGGGCCGCCATGATGGAGCATCGGCCATTTGTAACGGTTACCGTACGAAGGTGCGTGATGAATAGAGGTTTTGTACAAATCAATTTTATGCCGAACACTGGAACTCTGTCCTTGATGCGCATTATGTTTTTATTGATAACGTTTTGTTTTTAAACTTTTTATGATACCTTATGGGCTTAAATTATTATCATAGGTTTTTAAATACAAATTAGATTTTTCATGCATTTTTAGCACTTCTTCCGTTAATCTGTCATTACAATAAGTTTAATTCATTGCACTGTGTGCATCTTTTTATTTCTTTTGTAAAACGAATTCTGGAAATTAATCCAATTCTCCAATTGACAATATAATTCATTTCATACTTAATTTAAAAATCACTAAATGTCATCAATGTACTTATGCAGTTTTCTATAGAATTTTCTTACAAATGTAAAAAATCGATTTGAAAACTCCTATGGTGAAAATTGATGAACTTTTTATTTCAGTCGAGGAGACCAAAGGTTTTTTTTAATGCACAGATAACGTACTTATTGAATATATAAAGGCATGTGGCGTGCCTCGTGACTATGGTAACTATACCTACTACTAATTCGGATTCTCAGTGACAAAAACGTAAACCCCCCGTGTTCTGTCAATTTTCGTTGGCCTATATAAAATTGATGGAAACCAGTGGATGCACTAATGGAATCTTTTATCAAGCAATTTGATACAACTGTCGCGGTGGCTTTCGTAAAGCTAGCGTAAAGCGCATCTACTATTGTTTGTTTATCTGATAAAACGGTTATGAAATTGAACTCAACAAGTTTGTCTCAAGTTTTCCTCAAGTTTGGATATTACAGTTTCGTCATCATCACCATCTGCTTTTGTCTTTTCTCTACCATTCACGTCAACTCATCGGTGTCATTCTTGGCTATATAAAAATCCATATCTCAAACAAACCACTAACCTGTATGACCCTCATGGGTAAACCTGTCTCCTTCGCAAGCTGTTCTCTTATATGCCTCGTCGGCTTGGGCGTCTGAGAAAAAGCCGACTTCAAGATCTCCAGTTGCTTCGCCTTTATCGTGGTCCTTGGCCCCCGTCGTTTGGAGCCCCCATTGCCATCGTCCGGGGACTTGTTTTCGGCTTGGGAGTCTCTGGTTTCCGGGTCCCCATCGAGCGAACCCTGGGGTGTGAAGAAAAACAACTGAATGCGACTATGTGAACGGGATTCGTAGTTGTACTGGTTGGATGGTCTATATGTTACAAATGTATACCGAGTTTGATTTGAAGCAAGTACTGTAAAACATTGAGAACCTTTTTTATCGTGGTAACAACAAATTAATGTAACTTCAGTGAAAAGATAAATTCAAAGAAAAAAGTCAAAACGTCAAAATTTACAAAAAAATAGAATTGATTCTAATTGCCCCTTCCAAAAGGTAGCTTCGTATGGAGAAGAATGGGCAAGAAACTCCACCATTAACTATAACTATTAGAAGATAAATAAATTCAGTAGTAGACGACTCGTTAACGTTCTAAATATTTGAAATATTATGTAGTTTTCAATTGAAATTCAGGTGCTCTCTGTAGCCCATTACACATCAAAGGCTAGTAGAAGACAAGGTTACATACCTTCGTCTCCAAGAACCAGATTCAAATCAAGTCCTTATTTAATACAACAAACGACGGCCTTTATGACAAGTTTAATTCTACCAACCTGGTCTTCCGAGTCATCATGCGGCTTCGTGTCCCCATTGTGCGATAGTTCAGAGTGCAAGGCGGGATGAGGTGCGTGTGCAGGACTACTCGAGTTGTTGGCAGCTCTGGATTCATCCTCCTCCTCTTCGTCAGACCCTGAGCCTAGTAGCGAGTCCGCTGTGGACAAAAATACGAATAGGTTAGAGAACTATGTATGTGTTACGGCTAAAGGTGGGTGTGAACATAAACTTAAGATTAGCCGGCTAACCTTAGATTTATCTTCGAGAAGCAGCTAAAGTTCGATATCATGTTAGTTTGCGTCTTATCGTTAACAACCCGACTCAGAGTACCCCGACTCGGATAGGTTAGGTTAGAAGGCGGGAAGCTCCGCTTCGCTTCGCTCCCGCCTTAGCCTTCGTGGTTATTTTTTTTAAACCACCCAGAAATAGGAGCCCCTCGAAGCCGGGCTTCGTCGACCTATCTTAGCGCAGGTGGTAATCAGTTACTAGATACATTTTTAGCCGTTTCGTACAATAACATTAATATAAATATAGAAGAAACTAACATTAACACCTCCTCGAAGATAAACCTAAGTTTAGCCGGCTAATCTTAAGTTTATGTTCATACCCACCTTAAGCCGTAACATATGCACGTGTTTCTGTGCCAAATAAATCTATTTTTCTTTCTTTCTTTATCTGTAGTAAAGTAATATCAAGTATTCCAAAGCAATGGTAACTATAAAGTGGTTTAAAAAGTTGCTTAAAATTATCCCGAACGATCCTACTGCTAAAAATAATTATGTAAAACCAATCATCTGCAAATAGATCGACAATGAAAAAAATAGAAAAGTTAATTTTACTTTTCGTCTACACAATAACAAACATGTCCATAAGTAACGACAAACTATTCATAAAAAGCCTTTAAAATAGAATTGACTTATCAAAAAGCAATCGCTTCACCCCGAGCCGGTTTAACCAAATAAAAATGTAATTTCGAGTGGTTCGTCCCCCAAAGAAATGGGAACAGAAAGAATTAGCCGCAAAAACAATTACTTTTGGCGGAGGGAGAGGGGGCCGTACTATAGGTTTTCGAAGAACTCAAAATTGTTTTCGCAGAACTCGACAGGGCAACACGGTACGATTTTTAAAGTAGGAGCGCAGGTGCGTATAAAACAGAGAATTTTTAAAGACAGTTTGATAAACAGATTCAGAATAGGCAGGTCTTTTTTATGGTTTCGCTTTTACGGTATTGACTAAGATCAGCTAGAAACTTGATAACTGGATAGGAAGAAAGTAGGATTCAAACTCAAACTCAACTCAATCTCAAAGGATTTATTACAAATAAACCAATTTCATGCACTTTTGAATTGTCAAGGGGTCGGTCTGTCAAAAAGATGAAGCTAGTTGCCCATTCCAAAGCATAGTAGGTACCTATGGAGAAGAACGGGCAAGCAGTTTGAGGTAAAAATAATATTAGCATAGCATATTTTAGCACAGGTCATAATGTTCTTAAGTATGTCATATATTTCATAAACAGCCAAGGGAAATACGTCACCTACGTCATCGCCATCAAACAACGTTTTGCGTTACACACATTAAGTTGATAGTAAATCTACTAGTGACATTTATTTAGATAATTTTCATGACTAAGATTTAATAAAATCGTTATTATTTATGAACATTTCATTTCATTACATTGCGTCAGACAAGAACATAGGTAAGTATTTGAAAACTTATGACGTCAAACTTACAGTCTTACACAAGTAAAGAAAACTATCGCAATTTATTTTAACCTCCCAAAATAATAGTAACACTAGTTCTAATGTCTACGGACCAGTCTGTCGTAGTGCTTAATTTTCGTAGCAGCGGTCTATGCACAGCGTAGTCTGCGTAGCGGACTATGCGTAGCGTATAATCTGCGTAGTGGACTTTGCGTAGCAGACTGCGTAGCGTAGTAAACTCTACGATGCGTAGATTCTTATCGTATGAATTAAGCACTTATTTAAAGGTAAGTTCTCTGAATAAACTTTTGTAATATCAGTATTTATGTAAGTTTCTTTTTGTTCCCGTATGTGGTGTCGTATGAAAATTTCAAACTCGATCGAATTTCACAGCTACGAGTAGGTTCAAAATATTCCGAGAAAACTTTAGTATGGGTAGAAAAACCGTTTATTCCTTGCAAACATGGAGGGTGGTTGGAGAACGTTTGCGGAAGGGGAGAGGAGACCGGACACTTCGCTGTAGGTACCTAGACCTGGGAACTTGGCACTTGTGGGCCGTGTTCACTGCACGTGTGAGTACCCACCGATTATGTTGATAATTAGTTTGGTTTGTAGTACTATCGTAGTTTTAGGTAATTAACAGTGCATTGTATAGGTACAGTCAATCGCGAGAAAAAAAATCAGTGATCAATGATTATTTCTGGTAAGTTTGACAAACACGTATACTCGTACACGTCAATAATGAATTATGATTTAGAATAAAACTAGATGAGTTTGGTGTTTCCTATCCGACTACTCTGAGAAGAAAGGCCGAAACAAACTCAGAGGTCAGTCACTTTGAAAGTCCAGACATAATTTTGGTCAGATCATGTGAGGACCCGGTAGATTAGTGTCAGGAAATTAAATAGTATTTTGAGCTGCTTAGACATTATTTGCTACAATAAACGACAAAGATGCTAAGGCAATTAAAAATATTTTGATTGAATTGTAATTGAAATCGTAGTTTATATAATCTTCTTAATATCGTAGGTCGCTAACTCAGATCAAGTAAAAAAAGGTGATACCGCACGTGGAATAGAAAACTGTAACCATTTTTTTAAATATGTGTGAGTCAAAGAAGAGTTGCCACTTTTTTTCTAAAAGTCCCTGAATATTACGTAATAATAAAAATAGGTATTATGCGAATGCAAAAGTAAATCTGTCTGTTTGTTTGTTTATATTTTTACATTTACCGGAAACAATATTCCTTAACGTCAAAAAATCAAAGATATGCTAAACGTATTTCCTACGTTCAACATCTCTTTGAATTTTCACACGTTTTTATCACTTTATAAATAGATAGTCCAGGGGTTGTAAGCAGGGAGAAAAAATACAACAAAAAGTAAAACAATTATATATTTGAAAAAATATCTTAATACAAAAAAAAACGGAATTAATGAGTTAAAAACAAACCACACTAAATGAGGATGGTTGCCATTGTGGTTCATTTCGGCCCAGTCTTATAGCAGCTACCCATTCATCTCTTATTAAAATGTTCCTTGGAAACCTAAAACCATCATATTTCATAGTAAAACAGAAGGTATGTAAGTAAGTACTCAAGAATTTAAACAAAAACATAAACAAATTACAAAATAAATATTTACCTTGACTTCAATTAATGTAAGATAAAATACGTGATTAAAAAAAACAACTTTCTGTCCACTCTCTGCTTAATTATTTTTCTATTACTGCCTACAATATACTTACCCACATTTTGGGCTAATAGAAATAAGAACTACTAGCAACACTCTCCCGGTACGTCATTTCGGGACATTGACATTATCTGTTCCGAATAACCTCAAAATTGTGTTGGAATGACAAAAAAAAAATAGTTTTATGTGTTCTTACGTGTGAAACGATATTCCTTCAGACTTTTTGTTCACTTTTGTTTTGTTTTTGCACCATTTAATTACACAGGACGGCATTTTGTAGGCAAACTTACTGCACGGCGCCTCATGAGATACTAACGAAAAAGAGCTTAGTTTGATGCACGTGTGTGCGTGAGCGCGTGTGTTTACTTGGAGGAGCTGAGTTTTGTGGCTTCACTAACAGCAAAGGCCGCGCGTTATCTACCGTTTTTTACTTGATCTGAGGTCGCTAAATGCAATGTGACAATGTATCTCGGTAGCAGTCACGGTTCGTTTCAAAGGATCCAATCATTTGCTTGATACATGCGTGTCAAACCAAAAACAATTTTACGACGGCATTTCTGTAATGTCATATTCACGCAACTTCCAGCTTCTAGTAGGTATTTGGACTTCATTAACTTATTAACTACTCTATAAGTGAGTTCACTCATTGTTGCTATTAGAAAATGACTGCCGCCTTGTGAATCAAGAATATTATTTTCTACTTTTAAAATTTACAACCTTATTTTCGCAAGTAAAAACAACAAACATTATAAATAGCCGGAGTACAAAATGAAATCCATTTTCATTTTTTTTTAATTCAACCGGCGGCGCGGGCTACGGTGCCGTCTGTTCAGCCCGAGGCTATTTTAGGGCGGCGTACACTATAACATCTGTCATGGCACGAGATTCGAGCTTGTCTCGGAGAATATATTATGGCATGATGTGTATATAGCCTTTTAATAACTTTATCTTAGATATTAAATAGATATGTTTGTAGTAATATCTTTTGAGATTTGATAAATTGTAGACGGGTTATTAATCGAAGAAGTACACATCTATGTAGTTTATTATTTTTTGTTAACAGTTACATCTACATAGAATCGTGTATGTATTTTTCAAGCGATTCCAAGTGTACCTAAGTTTCCCAAACGTACAAAATTATTGAAGATTTGGAATTAAGAATTTGGAAAAGTTTTACAATGAAGCTTTAGTGAAAAACTTTTCTTCCAAATTCAAATTCAGAACATTCCTTCTTGCTAGTTCCATTTTGATAAAGGAGGTTACACACCTTCGCCTCATAAGACCTCCTTATATTTCTTTTCACCTTTTTTCACACAAATATCAAGTAGCATGGCAACAAGGGCTCAACTTAATTAAGCCTATATAGCGATGAGCCAGCGTTTACCGCAGCTTGACTTATATTAATCTTGCTGCGTTCCCGCCACTGACTTGCGCTTCTTGAGAATTGCAAGTCATTTGAGGGTACTACGAGTCTACGACATAGTTTCGAAGAAAAAAGATTTTCTGTTACAGGGAGTTTTATTTTTAGGTGGAAAGTAGGTAATAGGTAGTACCTAGAAGTAAGTATGTATATAAGTATACTATGTAAGTACATACTGACAAGAAGTAGCGCAAAATCAAGACGAAGTACCCTTCCATCGGTCTTGATTCTGCGCTACTTCTAAGCCTACCATCTTTGCCCAGCAGTGGAACAATACTAACAAAATATAAAATAGTATATAACTATAAGGTATCAGGGATTTCAAAATACTAAAAAATAAAGGGATAGGGCCAAATTAAAAGCCCTATAGGTACTTACTCCTAGAAGCTTCTTATAACTTCTGGAACTTTGTGTAACTTAAACATAACATTTTTCAATTTTCTCATAGCTTTCAGACCAATCTACCTACTCATGTACCTACTTAGGTAGGTATAAGAGATGTTATCATCTTCCCATCCAGTTTAGTGTTAAGGCTCCTTGAAACAGGCGTGACAAGCGACGAGAATCGCACGCGGCACAAAGGCTAAGCGAGTCGCGCGACGAGCGGTGACTTCGTGTCGCATGTCGCGTCTGTTTGAAGGAGCCTTTATACCCTCTTATTCCTAAAACATTCTCATCAAAAACACCACTTTATCACCCTTGTCTTAAGCCTAACAAACCAATCGCCATTCATTTTTATCATCACCTACCCACTTGATGGGCGATCAAGTTCGTGTGCATACCCTCTTACTGGTAAAACGTTCGTTCATGGAGGGTGCTGCACGCTAGGACCCTTCAGTGTACAAACACTAGAGTCTGTGATCTTTTGTGACTGTTTGTGTATTGTCGATTACAATGTTGTACCTTCCGAAAGAACGCTAGTTGTGTTGTATTGAGAGGAATTTGAACAAAATCGATGTGTGACCTGTTGTAGACTTTTCTCTAAATTTTTATAATAAAAGCAGACACGTTAATGTTTCTCTCGTTTATTAATAATTACGGTAGGTAGGTACCTAAAGTCCAGCAGCACGCCAATAGCAACCTTATTGCAACGAGAACAAAGGTGTCTTTGATTTTGACAGTCAGACAGAAACAACTGTGAAAGGACTGTACTCAAAGTTCTTATATAAATTCGCGAACTTCGAGATGGAATATTTGAAAGATGTGCTCTAATCGAAGTACCGATATTAGAGAACACCTAGATACAGAGTCCAATACTGGTGATGGTAAAAAGAGACACTTTAAAGTCCCCGTTTGTGGTTCTTGGCTCTCAAAGATGTAGAAAAACAGTGGGCCAGTAGCTAGATAAAAATAATTTAAAAATATATTTTCTAGGCACAACGATTAACAATTACTTACAACACTCGCAACAAATCAACTAAAAATGAATGACTGAAAATGTTGAATACTCTTGCGTCCTGTACAGTCGCCACCAGTCACCTATGAGCTCCCCGCCCTGCTTCCAAAATCAATTTTAAAACCGCCCCCCGTATAAACGACTTCCTTTGTCCCGCTGTACCTCGCTAATCGAATTTTGGCGGGAAAACGGTCTTTTATTGTCGCTCAATTTCGAATATAGAACAAGTTCTCTTTGATGTACGAAATTCGAATTTAAAAATTTGTGGCTTCTTTATTTGTAATTCAGTATTTATCGTCGTTTGATTGATTTTTACGTAGCACATCGGTTTTTATTTGTATGTAATGATTCAATCACGTTTTGCCTCAATGTTTTATTTTATGCTAATGCCAGCTAATAACAGTCAAAGATAAAAATATCTGTATTGTTTTACATAAACTCGCATTCAAAAACATAAATTACCTCGCGATAATCAACAATTTAGGCCCATTAACAATTCAATCAGTGTGATTCATGAATATTTTTTTACCAAAAAACACTAGAGAGCTATCTTTAAATCTATAACAACCTATTAACGCAGTAAAAATCACAGATTATTTTGTATTACGGCCATATTAAAGTTTGTTATAGCGTGTTTATGGGACTGACCGTTAATTCCAGACCACCATCTCAAATGTAAAATAAGAAACCGCGAGATAAGGATCTAAGAACATAAAAGATATGGGAACCTTTGTGGTGCCGGTAGCCGGCATATACTTATTTACGCCCATATACACCACGGGCGTATAAACGTAACGTCGCACTCACACTTGCCAAGTGATGCGGCACACATGAAAGGGTGCGGCGTACGCACACGTGGAGCGGAGCAACCTGATTCGTGGATGCGGCGGTGACGGCCACGCCCTCTTTTATCGACGTTGCGCACGGAGCGTGCGTGCGAAACACAAGTATATGTCAAATCAGCTATAGGTAGGCTCGAGAGCGGTTTTTAAAATGTCATTTCCATTGGGCGCCCGTCTGATAGCGCTGGGAAACTCGCCGGCGAATTGTTTTTACAACGAAAGATTAATTTGTGTAACTTGACCGTACAAGAATAGAATTCTGAAGAAATAATTATGCGAGTTTATTTGCAGTGTGGAGTTGAATTACAGAGTCAAAATAAACGTTTTAATGAAGCGTGAAATAAACATCGTGTGGAAACTAATTACTTCTGCGATTACAAGTCGTTATCTTTCTGAGTATTTCTGCACAACGGGATGCAAAATAATTTCAGCACAACGCGAAAAACAAGGCGTTTATTATCGTACAGCACCTATGTAAATTACAGTGAACATTATTCTAATCCAGTTGGTATCCGATGACTTTAGACGACCTACAGCTACAAAAAAAAATCGGTTTTGCAGACAGACAAAGGCAGGCGGTCGCCGGCTCCCGACAAAGGCGGTCGTGACGTGACTTCCCCAAGTAGCGGTGGGAGGGTAGTCGAAGAACACAATTAAAGAGCCTACGATAGCATGAGTCGGGCCTTTAACGCGTTGTGATTCGCGGCGCCTTGTCGACGTATACGCCGACTACGCCGTACGCCGAAATGACTAATGACTTTTTATCTTTTTTACCCGACTGTACTTTTTACTTACAACGTTGTACATAAAACATTTTCGGCGTTACATGTACTCTGTTTGTGTAGTAAAACCGATCGAGTAGCTTTGATAAAAATGGACGTACATTTTTGTAAGAATAATGTGGGATGGTTGCAATAAAATTGCAATGAAATTCAATGTTATGGTGAATCCAAAAACTGATTAAAGCTGATAAATTAAATTCAGAACGCTATTATGACAAGCAGTATAAGTTCGAGTCGGTATGTCTTTTATATTCTAGTTAGGTATATTTAAGAAGAAAAATAGTACTTATGTATAAGATAGTATAGATACATACCTACGACATAAAGTACTTACACTTACAGCTTAGAAAACCAGCCAGACGATCTCTCAGTTCAAAACACGTTTCAGAAATCAACGTTCTTTTACCGGTAGAGGTAATAAATCGTCGTATAAAAACCTTATTAAACACATGGAAGTCATTCAATAACACTGAAAAGACGCACAGCAAGAGGTCAGGAGATATGACCTGGCAAACATAAAGCTGCTTAATTTCGTACAGGCACACACAGTGGTACACCGATAAATAAGAGTTACAACACACGTAAGGCAATATGTCAGCGTCTACGGCCGCCATTAACGACGCCATATTTGATCTAACACAATGGGATGCGCCCGCGCACTCCGAGGCGCAGTATTTGGACAAATTAGTCGCCCATCCATCGGATAGCTGTGAAAAATTGGTGTTAAATTATTTTTTTATGCCCCGAAATGAATCCTTTGACCCCGTATCGAGCTCGATTTGTGTATTTGACGGATAATATTTCAATTTCTCAGTTTATTTACGGTGTCTATCGCTAACGACCACCCACAGCTCTGTTTGCATTGAAATTTGTCTATTACAGACCATCTCGAATGTCTCATCCGGTTCTAGGACAAGTTTCAGATTTTTTATTTGCTGAAAGTTGTCCGTCAGGCCTTTTATTCCTCTTTGTGTATTTACAGTTTTACTAAATAGCTACTCTACAATATTTTAAACTACTGAAAACACATTCCACTAAAATGGCAACGTGACATAGGTAGGAAATAGGCTTTATTTTTATACAGATTCTTTTATATTTTGTGAATGTGAGAACGTTGTAGACCTAACTTGTAGACTAGATTTGTGGACCTTTTTATATTTTGTTGAGTACATGTTACTTGTTGACAGGCCTACACTGTCCTCCCATATCTATCAACGCTGTAATTGGAAACATTGTAAAAGCCCCTTATTTTTAAAAGAGTAACCGTGGAATTTCTTGCCGGCTCTTCTCCATAGGAAACAACCAATTGTGCCCATGTTGGTTTATGTGAAATAAAATATTTTGATTTTTATTTTGATTTTGAGTTATTTCTGACACTTACCTAAGTGTTTTCAGCGAGACTACAAACGCTTTGTTTAATTGAATGTTCAGACCACGCTGAACGTGGTTTCTGAACATTCAATTAAACAAAGCAATAACACGACATCCTCTTTGAAACTGCCTCCGTAATAACTTTCATTATAGCAAAAGAAAAGCACTCAATACCGAGCAAAAACAATAGCACATCGAGACTTATAGTTTTTGAAAAGAAATTCAAAGGCATTTTCAATAATTTTCATATTTCATAAAAATCGCCGACGGATCCGAATAATGAGTATGCATTACCATTAAGGCTGAAGAGCCATCCATCTGGGCCTATGACCACACAGTGACGGGTGATTATGGGGCTCATGATGCTTTAGACTCATTAGGGATGCTAGTCAAAGCGAGATTTTTATGGTACAAACCGGTTGTGCAAAGAAAATGTATGTAACTCGTTCACGCGTGATTTCTCTGCGGTTTCTTTTTTTACACCTTTGTTTAAGTTTTAGTGGCGCCATCTACTGTTTTCAATTATGGCTTCTGTTTTATTTTTGTGGCTTATGAAATGCTGATGCAAAGTTTTTACATTGGATTTTACCTGACAAGCGAAATTCCTTAAATGCGATATTTACTACACTGTCGGCATATTTTAAAGCTTTTTCAGTCATGTGTCTGACATGAGCCTCACCTCTGTGTAGCATTAAAAACATACTTAGACCACGATGAGCCACGCCATGTCCAATTTAAAAAAAACATGTTTTTTCTCTTTACTGAACCTTCTTTTGTCCCAAGCAGGAACCAAGAAATTACAAGAGAGCTTTGCATCATCATCAAATATTTCCTTAGACAAAATAAACATAATTATTTAACACTAGCTTTTACCCCCGATCTCGTTTGCGATCCAGGATGAAAAGTAGCGTACGTCCTTTTGCAGTTCATCCGTTTTTAGCGTGAAAGCGTAACACAAAAACATACAAAAAATCAAATCTTTTCTTTTGATAATATTATACTCGAGAGCAATGAATCCGGGTCACTTAAAGAATCCTAAAAATCTCGGAAACTAAAAATGCTAGGTTAATGCAATAAATTGTATTTAATAGACAATGTAATACTCCTTAAATGAAGGTATTAAAACTTCTTAGTTATTGTAAAGTTATATCATAAAAAAATCAAATTTGAAAAAGAGCCACTTTCGAAGATGGAACTACGAAATTGCAGCATTTGGTTTTGCTTTTGTTTGTAATCTGTCATTTATGTGGGTACATAAACCATGTTGATAGTGCTCTATATTCATTATTCAAGCTGAAATTATGTCGCTTACGCCTGAAGAATGCACCAGAATACTTACAATGCTGGAAACCGGCCGGAGTCAGCGCGATACAGCCAGGACTGTCGGTGTGTCGCTGTCAACAGTACAAAGAGTTCTCCGACGTTACGAAGAAACTGGTTCTAACCTACGCAGACCAGGAACGGGCAGAACCAGGTGTACCACAGCACGAGAAGACCGATACTTGGTGAACACCATGCTTCGAAATCGCTTTCTCACAGGAACTGAACTCACAAATCAGTTTCGACGCCTCGGAGGAAGTAACCCAAGTGCATGGACAGTAAGACGTCGGCTTGCTGAATCTAACTTAAAACCCCTTAGACCTGCAAACGGCCCTGAACTGGAGCGTGGGCATCGTATTTCAAGACTAAGATATGCCCAGAGCCACGTAAATTGGAGTATTGAAGATTGGTCAAAAGTTATGTTCTCCGACGAATCAAAATTTATGCTCTACAAGCACGATGGAAGACACAGAGTGTATCGAAGACCAGGGGAAAGATTCAAGCAAGCATGCATCGAAGAAAAAGTAGCCTACGGTGGTGGGTCTGTACTTGTGTGGGCTGGAATTTCTTCTGAAAGTCGCACAGAGCTGGTGATCATAGAAAACGGCTCTTTAACTAGCGTAAGATATGTGGAAGAAATCCTCAATGATCACGTTGGTCCATTTATGGTCAATTTAGGTGAGGATGCTATATTTATGCATGACAATGCCCGACCTCATACAGGTAGGATTGTGAATGACTACCTTCAAGAGATGAACATTACTCGTATGGAGTGGCCAGCGCGCAGCCCGGATATCAACCCGATCGAGCATGCTTGGGACGAGCTAGGCAGATGCGTAAAACAACGAAACCCTCCCCCAATCACGCTTCGTGAGCTCAAAATTGCTCTCACAGAGGAATGGGAGAATATTCCCCAAAATCGTATAAGGAACTTGGTGTACAGCATGCCAAACCGCGTAAACGCAGTAATGGAAGCACGAGGAGGCAATACGAAGTATTAAAATTCAAGAAAATCGTAATAAAGTTCAAAAAATTCATGTTTCCTATTTTTGTTTTAAGGAGAGATCAGCAGTTTTTTTCTTTATGTAATTTTGTGTTAATAAAATGTATGGTGACTCATATTTTTTTTACTTTCATTTAAGGAGTATTACATTGTCTATTAAATACAATTTATTGCATTAACCTATCATTTTTAGTTTCCGAGATTTTTAACATTCTTTAAGTGACCCGGATTCATTGCTCTCGAGTGTAGTTTAAGGGGGTTGCGCTCAGGTAGCCCACGAAATTCAAAAATACTTACGTTTTTTGCAATTTGCAGGTCACTGTCAGGTTGTATGTTGATTAAAATATTATTCGCGGCGGAAATATTTGAATTTCGCGGGCTACCTTGGCGCATCCTCCTTAACATAATCCAGTACCTAAGTTCCATAGACAATAACCGATTTCACTGAAATAATAAGCAGTAATCTCCAACCACTCCCAAAAAGCTAAATTTATTAGTCCAATTAGCCACCATCTTTTTTCGCCTAGCTCCATATTCCAAAAGAAAATTACATGGTAGATACAGGCAGCAACATAGAAGTGTCACTAAATAGAGAGGTACAGAAGGCTAACTCCGCACAACGAGAGAAAATGCACGCACACATGGACACGCGAGTGCGTGCGACTGGCATTGTATTGTTTATCAGGCTGGTGTCCGCAACTCCACGTCCAACCGCGTATTTTGCGTACGGGTGGGAAAATCGATCGTTCGATCCAACCCAGCTGCTCAAGAAAGGCCAGCAACACCTTGGTGTTACTGACGATATATTATCACGAAGGGTTTCAATGTTTCCTAAGTAGGCGCTTTGTCATGTATGTGGAAATCACCGGGCAGTTTAGCAGCACGTGAGCTGCTGTCTCGTCTTCCATGCAGGCCCTGGGCAGGGGCTGTCTGTTACATACTGCAGGCATACGTTTGAGACAGTTCGAGATCGCCTTACGTACGCGTCTTATAATATTATGTTTAAGGTATGGTGGTATGGAATCAACCTTCTGCACCTATCTAATCTGTGGTAGTGTGCACTGTATATGTATTATTATGGGAGTGGGAGCTACGTGACCGCAGATCGTGACCCCCCGAGATTGCGCCTGCGCTGGGCCGCAGCGCGCGGCGTGTGCGGTGGCTTTATTTATTTCTATATCTGACTTTACCGCTTGCAAGTGAGCGTTGTTACGATTTGTAGGTATTGTTCTGTGTTGGAAAATTATAGTTTCGTATATAGATAAAACGAGCAGTGGTGGCCCGGTGGTATCGGCCGCGACTTACGAGTTCTATGTCGTGGGTTCAAACCCTGGCAGGCGCTTCACTTTGTGTAAATAATTTCATCACCACTGATCTCAAAACGGTGAAGGAAAACATCGTGAAGAAACCGGCATGTCCTAGAACCAAAAATTCGAAGACATGTGACATCTACCAACCCGCACTGGGCCCGCGTGGTGGATTACAGCCCACTCCCTCTCGAAGAGAGGAGGCCTGTGTCCCAGCAGTGGGAACATTATAGGCTGATTATGTATATAGATAAATATAACAGAAAAATCCACACAGGTAATTGTAAAAAGTTCCTACGGCAACATAATTTTTGTAAAAATATGACTTTCATTTTGACTTTTAAATATAGTCTCTACCTACATAGGTATCACTATGAAAGAGATCAACTACCCTTACAGAACGAGAGTGAAGGAAGTATTTTTTTTATTTATCCCCTAAAGGAGTTATGAAAGGATGAAAGAGGGGATGAAAGTTTGTATGAAAAACACGCTTTGTAGATAAAGAAGCACATAGTAACAGAATTTGCCCTTGACCAGTAAACGAATTTCCAGAATCAGAAAACTGACAGGTGTTTAAAAGAAATGGTCTAGTACGTTTATAGACCGGAAAACGTCAATCAGAAGAGCAAAATTCACAGTATTATTTGGACGATTTGCTCTTTGTGAAGGCGGTCTTGAACCCACCTCGAAACTGCGGGGTAATTGCATAGGTAACACACTAGCAGTAGGAATAGCTTTCATTTTGACAGTTCAACAACATTCATTGCGTTATTTACGTTGTTGAGCAGACAAATTTTTCGAACGTATGAAGCAATGGATTAGCAATAGGCTTCAAAATGATTCGGATTGTGATAGATAGTGTGTTACGTAATTAGGGTTGCTGTATTGCTGGTTGCAAGACTTGTAAACTATGGTTGTAGGAACTTGTACCAGTATTGAAACATTCGGATATCCATACCATATCCAAATTTAAACGAATATTATAATTACAAAGAGAAAATATTAGATTTTTTATGTTTATTTGTTACGCTTTCTCGCTAAAACGACTGAACGGATTTGGGTATAATTTGGCACATGGGTAGACCATAACCTGGATTAGGACATAGGCTACTTGTCATCCTGGATCTGAGACGAAGTCGCGGGCACTCAGCTAGTTAATTAATAAGACCGCCCATTGTGTCACCCTATGTAAAATTTCTACATTTATATCTGTAATTTTTATGGTTTACATAATAAAGAGTATTCTATTCTATTCTATTCTATTGCTAGTAAATAGTTAATTAATTATATAACATTATAAATGCGAAAACAACTTTGTCTATCTGTCGGTCTGTCTGTCACCTTTTCACGACTCAACGACTGAACGAATTTGGGAGAAATTTGGCACACGAATGGGTCAATGACCTGGGTTAGGACATACCGGGATACTCTCCGTTATTACGTTACCATGGGATAATATCCGACCTCCACGCGGACGAAACCGCGAGCAAAAGCTAGTTATCTTATTAATATGGAACCACAAGTAAACTTGGATCATACTTGGATACACAAAATGTGTGAACGAGTAATCATTCACACATTTTCATAAATATTTTTCTGCCACACTCAGCTGAGTGTGGCAGAAAAATATTTATCTAACATATACTGTTGCAGTTCCTAGGATAGAGGGAGGCAATTGCACGGTAAAAAAAAAAGCGGGGCAGTCTTTGGGGACTGCCGATAGAAGTGAAAACTAAGTAACTTGTGAATTGTATCGTCGAAGCGTGCGGTGACGATGACGCGAGTTTCACGCTTTTTGTTCACCCAAAAAGTACACATATACACAGTATACATATAGCTCATGGAAAGCGTTCGGTGGCGATAACGCGAGTTCCATGATTTTTGTACACCCAAAAAATGCTCAACACGCCTAAAGAAGCTTTCACTTCAAAAAAGCTGCTGCTGGTCAAAAGCCTCCCTCAAGTTCTTCCAGCTAAGTACTCTTTTCCTGCTCCACATCGAAAAGAGAGCTTATAAAATAGTGACCGGAAAATCCGTATAGCCCTATAGCCGTATAGTAAGGCCTTATCTCAGTGGCACCATGCAGAAGTAACGTGGAGCCTGCATGTATCTTTTACAAGTACCTACAAGTAACATTATCCCACATTACCGTCAAGAATGCGTCTTAACGACGTAGTTGACGGTTATGTATGGCGGGCATACGAAATCGCACAATGAGAGGACGCAAGAAACGACGCACGCGCTCTCTGGACGTACCGTGACAAATGCGCGCGCGCTTATGCGACGTATGCTAGGGAAAATCATTTTCTACAACACAGACTTTTTTTTTTGCGATCAGCAATGTAATCAAACATGTGCCTCTTTATCTAAAACCTAGCTGAAAATTCAGATCCATTGAATGACTCAAGTTATGGTAAAACTAGAATAAAACTGCTTTTAAACATGGAACTTTTATCAACAATGCTAAACTTAAAGATGAGAGAACTTTTATAATATTCAAGTTGAACTAGAGAGAGAAAGAGGGGGGGCCATAAAAAGGAAGAGCAACACAAAGGATATAAACCAGTATGTGGAAAAAAGGACGCTGAAGTTTCAAACACTTTGAGCAACAAAAACCTTTCCCACAAAAGACGACTGTACATAAGTAGTTACGTATACATAAACATCTACCGAACAGTAGACGGATACAAAGCCATTCAACTGAATGCAGTGTAATTAAAAGGGCTGAGCCAAACACGATCAATCTCGGCTCCATCTCCCCACATAAAGTCAAAATAATAGATGGCCACTCTAATGTCACTTTTTTCTCTACGGTACACGACGGAATTGACAGGTCATCAGCGCAGGCGCACGGTGACGACGCTCTTTCTTCCAAACGATCACAAAAGATATTAAGTCGGAACAACTCCCTACTAATATACTCTTTATTCGGTAGCAATAAGAGGCCATAATCCCATGACATGAATGGGATGTAAGACCTTCATCGTCAAGGAAAGCCTCCCGTTCGGTTCTTTTTTCGAAAGATAATCTTCAGCGGCCGAGGCGTGAAGGCCGACTGCCACACAACATGGCGTCGACAGGTTTCTTCCCGCTTTTTTACCTCTTTGTTCCTTCCCATTATTGTATGGATGTTTCGTTCCCGGCGTTCGATTTTTAATTTCTTTTCTTTTTTGTTTCTATTCCGCATTATTAATATCATCGCGGCGTTTTTATTTACATACGAACTAAAGTTTTAAACAAGGACTCTATCTCTATGGGAAAGGCAGTGATGAAGCGGTTTCATATCTTTCTGAGAATGATGATTTAAATATAAATGGAGTCCATCAAAGGATAGCGAAGGCGTTCGCTTGTTAAATCACATAACATTGGCTGGTTCGCAGAAAATAATGATTTAGTGCGGTAGTAAAATTTTTAAAACAATAAAATGGAGGAGGTCCGAATCGGTAGCCTGAGAATGTTTGACGGACACGGAACGACCTCCCTTGAGGTTATTTCAGGCACGGCAAACTGTTGAGCCTGCCAATTTTATACCAATTTAAGGATTTATTGGGAAGTAAGTTAAAAGGCCACGTCGGGCTATATTTTGTTTCATTTATTTGGTTCACCTAGTTACGAAGAAAGAGGCAAGCACTTACTGAGGCTAAACTGCAATTTCAAATCCATCCGGTTTCTTCAAGTGCGAAAATATTTGAACATCGGTAAAAAATATCGATCGGATGGCCTCAGGAAACGCTTTCTATGCGGAAACTTGCACGCTCCATTGAGATTCGTCACTAGAACAGATCTTGAAAAAGTCGAACCATAAACAACCAAAGTTCAAATGAAGCGTTAAAGAAATATATTTTTTAGTAGTAACCTGTTTCTAATTCAGTGTTAAGCTATGATCTTGACTTGTGAGGCATCAAGGTTTCTTATGAGCCGTTTCCAGTTTTATGTCTACTATTATTATGACTGCGACGTGAAATTCTTACAGCCTGTGTCTTTGGTTTGACCATAAATATAGAGATGGCCACTCTCGGTTCTACTGTCAGGTACATCTCTCAGCAGTTAATAGAGATTTGACTGACAATTCTAAGCTTGTAAGTGTCATGCTACTTTCGTCCCATAGGAGTAGGTTTTCCACATTGTTACGTACTATTCACACATATTGAAGACTTCATCAGTTCTTTAGACTTTCTCATTTCTGTTCCACAAACTTGAACTTGTTGCGCTCATTAATTTTAATTGCTAAGTAAACTGTGTGGCTGAAAATTTCCATTTCCTGCCTGTATTGCATTATTAACTCTATTCGGACATAAATTGAATTGAAATTCAATTGTTTATTTGAGTTACGTAAGATGTTTACATTTCATGGCGGCCAATTAAGGGACTAAGCTTACGACATGAGATTTTAGACCTTAGCATGAAGGTTTAAAGTTGAGATTTGATTGGTTGGTTGTGGTGAGGAAGCGAAGTGAAATGAGGCGTCGCAGCTTCGATTCCCGATTCAGGCTATTAAAGTGTTAAGGTTAAGTTGAATAATGGCACGGACGGATTGTTAGCATATGTTTTGTATGAATGGCGCGTTCTGGGCCGAACAGGCGTTGGATTGAGTGTCGGGTGTCTTTCGGGATTGTGTTCCCTTCCAGGAATATTTAGTTATTGACTGCTCTTGTAGCCGGACGCTGGCTTTATGTGGGCGATTATTGTTGTTTAATTGACGGTGGACTTTTGTGGTCAAGATTAATTGGTACGTGAATTAGTAATACCCATTTCCTTTGTGTCTTGAGAGTAGGTTAAAAAAATTAAACTATACTCTTGCATTTTGGTCAATTCAAGAGATTCTTTCTCCAAAGGAAAGCATAACGATATACTTACCTATACACAGGAAACGAGTTTCAACACTTTTATACGTATATATAAAAGTGGATCATCTATCTTAATGACTATAGCTCTTGATAATTTTAGAGTCTGCCCCAAAAGGTCAAAGGTTATTATTGCACTTCTAAATACACGCAAAATAACTAAGTACCTAAGCATAAGGTCTAAGAAAGTGTTATAAACAAATGAGGTTTACAATCCCTGGCTGGCAACGCAACCTCGCCTTCGCTTTTCAAACGACGACGACGCAATCAAACAACAAGGCACAAACCAAAACCCATACAGCCTATTTACATAAAAAAAAAACAAATCCGTTAAAGAGGTGAACATTGTGAACAAGAGAATATCTAACACACGAGCGATAATGACTGTCCAGTCAATAAATAACCTAACATTGGTGCTTTAACGCCCGGACTTAGGGGGTCCAATTAAACGGCGCCCCCTGTTGGGCCCGGCCTTTACTCTCACCGGCCTGGCCTGGGACGGACTGGCCCGTATTAATCAGGTCCAGGATTAATGCTTTTTTTTATTAGGCTATTTTATAGTTTTCAGTCGTAAATTTTGTGGTATTTGTGAGTGGCTTTTGGTTTGTGATGAAATTTGTATATGCCTAATTTCTATAGGCTATATTGATTATTTTCGTAAGGTAGAGATAAGGAGCGGTTAGACCTGCGCAGTGGTTGAGTTGCGAAAAATACTTTCTTAAAGTAAGTCTACCCAAAATATTAATTTTAATATGTTTCGATCTTCGCTATTTGTCAGTAATTCACGAAGCAATGTTCTTGAAGACGTATTTTCCATCCAAAAATAATTTCAACAACACTATTTTCTAAAGAAAACAGTTCCATAATAAAATACTGTCTTACGACCGTACGAGAGGGCGCTCCGGTCAAGGGGAGAGTGGGGGCAAACGACTTGCGGAGGGTAGATAAGGAAATAATATATCTTCAGCCGCCTCCACCCTGCGCGACACTGCGTAGGTATGTATAGAATTAGGTATGTAGGTATAAGTCTGGGAATGAATCTGTCAGCATAAAACCGGTACTTGAAGGATGGCATGGGCTAGGATTGACTATTTATTTAAAATATTAGAGCTAAAACTAAAACTAACACACACTACTAATACTAATACCTATAGAAATATACAGGGTGGCCGCGACACGCGCAAACTGAAACCATGAGTTCAGCACATGATTCTAGCTAGACCCACTAGCGTAGAATTTTTTCTTAGGCTATCAAAAAAAAAAACTGCTGTTTCATAGAAAAAATTAATACCTATGAGATCAAAATGTATGTCAGAGCAAATTATTTTTAATTAACCGACGAAATATTTCAGCGCAGGGCAGTGATGCCAACTTAGCTATTTTATAGCTAGATCTAGCTATTTTTACACCCCTGTCAGCTACAATTTCTAAAAATATGTAGCTAAATGACTTAGCTACTTTTTTTTAGCAATTTTTCAACATGGAGACTTTATCTACATACTATCATTGTTGCTTGTGTGACTTTCAGTTTTATTTTTTTATCTGTGGAAGCAATTTATAGAGTTGTCTAGTACTAACAAGAGTCTACACATGCAAGCAAACCTAATTTGTAAACAAATGAACGGATTTCTTAGAAAGTTCGGTATTTATGATGCTGAGAGTCGTGTTTATTCCGGGCTAGGATAATAAAGCGACAAAAGAAAGTACACAGCTGCGCAGTTCCTACAAATTTTACTAGTCCATTGATTATTGGTGAACCGTCGTCGATTAGTATGTGCCTGTAAATATTACCAAAGTAAAGTTATCCATTGCACACATTCGTTTTAATGTACAAAAACGATTTTAACGTTATTTTTTTTTTTTATCTTTGGCAACTTCTAGCTACTTTTTGGAGTAAGATAATGTGGGAATCTGGCAACTTTTTGCAAAAGATCTAGCTACAGAGATGATAGTACAGTTGGCAACACTGGCGCAGAGGCTCCAGAATCACGTACTGATCCATGGTAACTGGTTGTGCGTCAATGTCCCTACCACCGTGTATAACTATTTATATTTAAATATATACAAGTTGCAGTACCTACCTGAATATCGCAGCCTTAATTTTTGCCTATAGAAAAGAGCGATGAGATTGTAACGTGAAAACTATGAAAGGGGTAAAGAAATAAAAAATACTTGTGTTTAATTAAAATAATATTAATTAAATAAGTATTATAATATGCTGTAAATGAAATATTCATAGGTTAAAAGTACTCACAAGTTTTGAAAAGCAAACTTTCAATCACAGCGTTACGCAATTTAAATATCGAACGCAAATTAAAACAACGAAGGCTGTTCGTTTTCGAAATTCGAATTCAAAGGTTGCCCTGACAAAGAGGTGGCCTACTCTAGTGCACAAAGCGTCACATTATGTCCCAAACTTGAAACTAACAAGCTCGGTATCGAAAGATAAGATCTTTATGGTATGAAGACTAGCTACTTATGTAGCAAGAGAATATTGGAGCACTCTGTTTTAAAGTAATGTGTGTACTTACCTATTGCCAAATTAGAACTAACTTTCAATACTTGAGTTCTGAATTCCTGACAAAATAATATAAATAAGTAGGTACTCGTATATTGAAAAATAACTTTAGATTCCCATAGTATGTCATGATCAAGTTGCATTATGTAGCTATACTATATTTTTAGCAAACCAGTTCGTTTATTACCTGAACATAACCCTAAAAAATGAAGTACGATTAGGTGGCGGTGTATAACCTCCAGGGTCCATATTTAAATGGTGAGGCTTTACGCCAGCAAACACTGGCCACCCGTCAATTTCACGCCATTTACCCGCGCACAATACTCGCGCATGAAAGAAAAATAATTTGAAAAAAGAATGCGTGGACTTCTTCGAGCAGCGCGTCACGAACTGAAAACGGGAAATGACGGCGAAAATAACAATCACAAATAATTGTTTTAATGATTTACGTATGGAGATTATGGTTGATTACTATAATACAGAAATTAAACTGCTCTTTATCTAAAATGGAGCCAGTATTATCTCCTCTCACTGTAACCTCATTCGACTAGCTATGGCCGCCGACAGGAAACATTATTTTCGATCTTAGTCATAAATGCAATAATTACCCCACCACAACCTGCGGTTTGACAACTAATAATTACCAATAAGCCCTCAAAAACCCAAACCGACCAAATTACGCTAAACGCTGAACTTAACCCTCGAAACGTCGCCGACAATTACAGTTAATAAATAATAATTTCAATAATAAGCGTATACAAAAAGTTGTAGAGATCACTAGTTTAGAAGGGACCGGCGGAGGTTTTGTTTTCCTCAAAGTGAGGGGTCAAAAAAATTGGTTCAATATTAAAACGCCGCGCACGTCCCGTAATGGCGAGCGGCAACAATCGCGCAGCACTAGCGATTATAACGATTACTGTCGATAACTTGTATCGACACCGGCTATTTGGTTAGTCACTCGATTATCGATAATTTGCCCTCGAGGTACGCTCCCGACGCTGTAAATCGTTGACCGATTAGTTTTTTGCCGTCTTTATTTGTGTGTACGTGGTCTTTGGATTTTACTATTTAAGTTCCGTTCACCTGTCAGAACTTTTCCATTCCACAGTTCCGTACATAACAGCTCTACATACGCGTTCTGCTTTATGGTCATATTTCGATCATGAATCAGTTTACAGTTACACTTACAATAAGACCATTAATGTCATTTTTGCAACGCGACGCGACTTAAAATCGAAGCCGTGGTTATCACACACCTCGACATGGTTTTACTGCCTATAATTCTATTCCACGAGTCCATATAAAATAGAAACTCGGGACTCACGAGCTTTCAAAAACGCTACATTAAAACATCATAAAACTCAAACATAAACGTTTACTGCGGCCAGTTTACGAGCACGCTACCTATCGATCGTTTTAACGATAAATAAAAATTAATGGGCAGACATACGACGGAATAGAAGTGGCCACGTTAGGCGGGAAGCAATAACTAGGTACTGAACCAAGCTCGCGCCCGATCTATAATACACGCGGCCAGGCGCACTGCACGGATTAACTAATACCTATTATACCATGGCATAACGATTAAAAATATTCGTTCCATTGACCATTCAAGAAAATCGACCAGTTAAAAGACCAGTAGAATGTTTAATATAACTTTGTATCTATGTATATTTATAACCACGTACACGTGCATTTGATTACTACTTGAAAATATCTCAATGTTATGAATATGAAAAGCAATTCAAGACAATCCACGTATAGCGACACTAACTGAAAGGACACAGATTTCTCTCAAGTGAAGAAAAACAGTTACTTACATTTTCTTCAGTAAAATTAATTAATAGAGATTTATTGTTGAACCGAAAACGTAAGATATGATGAAATTTCCAAGAGAAGTACGAATGAATATTTAAAAGATTTTGAAATAATACACTGCTGTCAGTCTTATTAACTCGATCGGGCCGTCGGATGCAGAATCAGGAGTAATGGCTGCCTCACCCCCACGGCTACCGGGAGGGGGGAGGGGAGTAGGGGAGGGGGACACGAAATGGGATTCTATCGGTCTCCTCCATTCCACGCCGTTCGGAGTCTCTACGTGACTGCACATAGCTGTAACCACAACTTTCTCTTTGCAGCTCACCTTCACTCTTAACACCTCGGGATAAGGTTTAAATCTCTCAAACGAACGCCCCCAGGACTTGTTCAGAGGTTTTGTTTACGTCTGAAATTTCGCGTTTTACTTTTTTACCGCGCTCGCTTGACATTCGTGTTATTTGGAGTTCGTGAATACTTTTACTGAAATCGTAGATTCTTGTTGAGTTGTATAAAAAAGTTAAGATGGAAAATTGGTGTGTATTTTTGTATTTAGAAATCCCGAACTAACAGTCGAGTTACATTCATAGTAATAAAAAATAAAGTTATCAGACTTGGGGAATTTTGAAAGGTTCAAAAGCTTTTACTCGTAAGAGGATAAAGGTAAAAATGTATACCTACATAATTATTGTGGTATTACTCGTACAAACATAAAATATGTTTTTTTGTAGTGCTAATTTTACCCAAAATCCGCTCAGTAGAATCTAGGTACAGTCTAGCAAGGAGTACATAATTGCACAAGCGTTCAAAGAACTACATCTAGCTAGTATCTCCAAAGTGTTCAATTTATTTTACAAATCGAATCATGTTTTCTGTTCATCGATTTTCTTTTTATTCTCTAAATTCAAGTCTGGAACAAGTGTATGACGTAATGAGGCGCGCTAGAGCGTGGCCACAACAAACAGTTCGCTCTCGTATCGGTTGCAACACAAACAGCCAGCAGCGGTTTATTTTGAGGGTGCAACCCTATTTGGGATCACTCGCAACGTAAGCAGTTATGCTATTATCTTTGCGTTATTTTTTTTTAAGAAATAAAAATAATGTTTTATAAGCCTGCCGTGGGATTAAGGTTTCGTTCTAAATAAGAGGCAGTTTTTGATTTTCTTTTTTTTTATTTAAAAACGGTGTCAGTTTCTGCGGCAATTAAAATTGGCGCTTTAATTCCAGTAAACTTATGCTACAGATTTTTGGATCAGACGTTTTACTATACCTATATTTTTTTATGTTATTAAAGACAGAAGTTTCTATGCAACCTAATATGAGTTACTAGGTACAACTAGTTACGGAAACAAAAACTGTCCCCATAAAACAAATGAATGCTGCTTTCTTAAACTCAAAAATGACGTCACGATACCCAAAAATATAGATGAGAAAATACAACCCGTCACCGCCACACTCGCGATAAGGTCACCTATTCACCCGATTGCGCTCAGAGCGCGTGCGTTTGATTGATACGCCTTATCGGCGTGCGCCGTGCGCCGGCCCGGCCGGCCTCGCCTGGGACGCGCAGATATCCAGCCTTCATACACATATAGGAAATAGAATCGGGGGCCGTTTATAGAAAAGGGCTTGGTTTATTTGGATACAAAAAAAAAACAGTGTCGTGAGTTACGCATCACGTGATTTAGTTTCATGATGAAGTTTTAGGAGCATGAAGGGAGTAGATTCAAAGAAACCGATTCAGCGATTCTAAAAGTATGGCCTTCTTGCATCACAAATCACTAAACACATTTAACGCTATACAAAAAATCATCGTTCCGTCTCCGTCCATCTTCAAATGATTGACAGAAACAGAACGACGTTTTAAATACGTTTAGCACTAAACGTATTTAGTGATTTGTAATGCAAGCGGGCCTAAAGATCCAAAGAAAAATTCAAATTGTATTTTTTTTTATTGTTGTCATAAAAATATTTACACATTCAATAAACGATTATAAAAGTCTTCAAGGTATTATAAGTTTTGCAATTTCGCATTAACTGTATCAATAACCACGTAAGCTTCTTAACCCTCGCATGCGGGGCAGGGACCGGCGGGGTCTAATCTACTGCTCTGTGGGGCTCAGTTCAGCTGGTGGAAACAATTCCTTATTTGGCTTATCGTATCATTGCACGATCACGCGGGGGTTGACTGTCATACTGTGTTTATTTAGCGATACTCTTTTGTTTTATTAACAATATTTTGCTGACAGAGTGTTTCTACTTGTTGCAAGTAGGATCGAATATTATCTACAATATTAGTCGTGTGTCCACTTAGTTTTTCGAGATATCGCCAAAGGTCGGTCGACAGTTCGACACTTCACGTAACCAGAGGGCTAGCCTATTTTTTGGCCAAAGAATCAGCTTTGGCGTACAACGTGGCAAATGTGGCAATACTGCCAGCCTTTTGGGCATTTTTACTGTTGACAGCGATGCGGGGATTTTTTTTAATAATTATTTCCCCTCCTTCTCTAGATACATACTCATATTATTATTTTGAGACTGTCAGCTTATACATTATTCCATATTAGTCTAATTTCAAACTGTATTTCGACTCTACATTGTTTTTTTTTTGTCTGCTTTGCAGATTCTGAAGCAAAAGCGTCACAATTTTTTCCAAATACAAACTTTAAACCATGCGGAGCCTGATCTCAAGGAATCGAAACTTATAAAAAAATAAGACAGAAATCAATAAAATTACAATACCTAGTAACCTAATGTGATATGACTGATATGAGTAACTCGGTTCTTAGATTTGGGACGCGTGATCATCCATAATAATGTGTATAATTGTGTATGACCTTAAAATAATCTACGAGTTTAAAAGTAAATAAAAATGAAATGCTGTTCGTTGGTAAGCGCATCACTTGAGAGCGGCTGGACCGATTTCACTATTCTTTAATAATTTCACTATTCGTAATAGTCCGAATGAGGTTTTTGTTTTTGAGGTAAGAAAAATTGGAATAGTTGCCCGGAAAAAAATCAAATTCGGGATAAACTAAACGTCGTTTTCTATGGGATTCTTGTATGAATGATTGTTTGGACATGACAACGTCTGTCGGGTCAGCTAGTAATAATTAAATTGGATGAAATACATTGTTATAGTTTTGGGCGAAAAGCTCAGTCATACTCATATAACAATTTGATATTGACATAATCTTTATGTCGTGCGGCCTGTTTTCGAAGTGCAACTGTTATCACTGATGTGTGGTTGACTATATATATACCTACGTATCTTCACAAACATATTTATTTTGCAACAAAAGCAATAGTCAAAATTTAATATGCAACGTCTTGTTCTTACATAATGGGTACATTTTGATTTTAGAATACCTAGATTTGATGCTCAGGCACAGGAAGGGTTAATTTCATGGATAGAAAATTCATAAAACAGTCAACACTTTATCAATAGATATAAAATCCAACCCTTCTGTTCCGTGATACTTTAAATTCTCCCGCGCGATTGGTCCCGTCGCGTTATTTCGCTCTCGAGTTTATTTGCAGGCATTATTCCATTCTAACAATGTATAAACACAATTACGTTGAGCAAACACGAGCGACGCCGCCGGCTAGCACATGTTTGTGGGTGAACGAGCTAACACATGGACAACACTATTTTATTGTACCAATACCGTATTTGAATAAGTATGCTTAGCGCTACAGCTCTAGTTTATAATCCGTTCCAATTTCAAAAATATCGACGTGTGTCATCGATTTTCACGCTAGTTGTAAATCGAGTGGGTAAAGAAAACGGTTTTGCAATAACTACTATTTAAACTTAATTAAACGTGATTAAAGCTGATTTTCATTCAAGACTTAAATATAAAGTTAAGGTCTAGGTCTATTATGCGCCAAATATATGTAGTTTCCACAATAAAAGGCAACTGTATTTCGCGTTAATCTCTATTCACGTTATGAGCTACACGATACAGTAGCAAACGGAATACATTAACATTCGGTACTTAATAATTGAGTCACTAAAACCAGAAATACCGGATATCAATACGGTGTGATGTATAGAAATATGCGACCATGTCTCGCCATAGAGAGAGAGAGATAAAAGAAACGAAACCACTACAGCTGCTGTTTCAGCCAGGATCTATTTCTAACGAGGGTGCCAATCAAAATATTTGTACTATCTCCATGTATATTTGAATGGCGCGTACCTCACGATCACATCTTGCCTACAATCCGTCAGTTTTTTCTTCCTCACGTCAAGGTGTTGCCTTCGACAAAGCGGTAAATAAAAAAGTAAAAAAATATTTCTACAGCACTACCGCGTGGAGACGTGGCTAATGTGTAATGCGGTTGGCTTTTTGTCCGACGCCTTCGACTTTTTGTTTCATTTTTTTTTCACTTGGATTCTGTTACGGTTCGTATTGATCGAAAAATCCGATTTCAAAATGGGTGCTCCGAGAGTTTTATTGTTGCCGTGATACGTTCTTAAACAATAAAAAACGCATTTTAAATTGAGAATGCAATTCTCACATGTCACGTTCGTAAATTGAAGGAGACGTGGTCGTGTTTAAGAAAAGTAATTATTCTGCATCGATTGGGTCCGAGAACGAGTGAGGACAATAAAAGACCTAATTTATTTTTTCATATAGCAACATTGGGAGTGATTGTTAACGCGACGGGCGTGTGTCGATGTTTGATTGAACAATACGTAAATAGTTTATAGTTTAGTTCGGAGACAAGAATAGCGCAATTTCGAAGTAATCTAGTTGTCTTGTTATTTTATTTTAGCGACATTGACACGCGGTGTCGCCATATGTCTACTTCAATTCTGATTTCCTTTCACAACGCACTATCGATATAAGCAAAGCTCCAAGCTCCACCTTGTCTAATTTAAAATTGGAACAAGTGCTACCAACTTTCACATTTTAATTGCATGGCCGTTCATCAATGGATGCGTTCATCAGATAAACATCTGGTAACCGCGGCGGCATCAGAGATAGCACATAAATAAAATATTACTTATCTGTTGATATCGAATAAAATCTTTAAAATATATTTGTGGAAATACAGAGTGCTTGTAAAGAGGTTACAAGTCATAAATTTGGAATAAAAAACTTACAATGCTGTGTCGGCGCCTTCCCGGCGAGATAATCCTCTTTGCATATAAACTTGTTGTCGTCCAAGACGTAGAGCTCTTCGCCGGTGGACAGCTGTTTCCGACACACGAGGCATGTGAAGCAGTTGAGATGGAACACCTTCTCGCGAGCTTTACGAACGAGGTCGGATGGAGAGATGCCGTGGCCACAACCACTGCATTTTGTTCCGTATCGCCTGAAATTAAAGGAAATAAGGATGCGTTCATAATTTGAAATAATAAAAATCAAATGTTAGGATAGTTTCGGTTACGATAAGTGGTTGTATTATATTTATTTTTGTAAAATAAATTTTATTTCAAGCTTCCTAGGTGCTTTATAGTGTTCAGAAAAGTGTTAGTAAAAAGTTAGCAAGTCGTCTGTCAAATAGTCGATGTTTTGTGCAATGCCGTATCATTTCAATCGTAACGACATTCTAATCCAGTTGGCATCAATTCGATGATGGTTCTATCACTATACCACCACCTAAAAGCAAATTATGTTAAAATATTCAAGAGATTGCGATCAATATTCATAGGCTAGTGATGTAACTCTATAAGATATGACCGACGGATGTGTCGATAAACAGGACGGTTGCACATTAGATAGATGTTGGTATTTGCATTTTTAAGAATCATTCACAACTTTCGTTCTGGTTAGCTTGCACTTTTATATTTTAATTTAACTTACCTACACAGTTAAATAAAATCTAGTTTATTTATGGAAAAAATCCCTAAGTTTCAACATTTCCAAAAAAAATATGGATAGGTATCTACAGGTTTTCAGGAAAGTAGGTAAGCACATAGTTTTTTAAAATTACTTTAATATAACTTCAGGGAAATTAATTGTTGAGAAAATTGACTACCAACCTAAATTGTCCGTAGATATATTCAAATCACATGACAACTATAATTATTTGACAGTTGTAGTAACTTATGAAATGGCAGTTATACGGCAAAGTGAGGTAACGTGTCAATCTTGTAAAAAAAAAAAACTAAACAATTAATTTCCCGTATCATATCAACTTCCAATCTACGTGACTTTACAATGATATAAGTATAGGACATGTGAACATAGTTGAACAAACTTCAAAGATGCGTCACACTCACTATAAAACAATAATATGTTGTAGGTATATTTTTCGTTCAATAATCTCTCATCCGTCAGTGGGTCCTAGCTTTAAACCGCAATCGAACGTTTTCGGCACACCGATGACATGTGAATGTTAAGCAAATTACTATGATTAATGGTCATAGCTCAGAATCCGGTCAGGTGCGATCTATTCAAATGAGATGCGCTCGGTATTAGATATATACTTATTATAAAGTTTACAGATTCATAAAAATCGCAAAATTCAATTTTGTGACAGTGGCCCTAAAATGGCTAAGAGCCTAGACACCTATTTATTAAATTGCTGATTAAGGTAAAGTCCTTTAAGAAAAAAGTTTAAAAAAAGAACAAACTGTTAGTATTGTTCACATTCATCCTCTGTAAAACTTTCCTTTCCAAGATGAGGAAAACCATGAAAATAAAAATAAAGTTTCCAAGTAAAACCTTTTTATTGTACCGAACTCCAAAGTTTATAAAAGTGAGCGATTATACAAAAAAAACTCGGCCGTCTAGTAGCGGTCTAATGAATGTTAATAGTCGTTTTTGATAGATTTAAGTTCCTGCGAACGGCTTTAATTCATATTTTATGTTATTTTAGTCTGGCAATGTGGGCCAGACCTTACTGGATAATGATTTAAACGATCATCGTCTCGCGGCACTGTCTGTGATCGTTTCGAAATTTGAAAAATCGGTCTTTTTTTTTTGGGGAAACAGAAATGTAAGAACTGGTTGTCAAATGCCAAATACATGTGCTAGAATAATATTCGTCAGTAATCGTTCATGTTAATACTGCACCTACTTTCAATCACTGTTCACCAATCCGCTTACCTACTAAACTTTGTGATTATATTTTCAATCTGTCTTTGTAACAGTCAATGGAGAGACAGCTTCTCTTTAGCAGCGACGACGTAACTACTGCACACTATAGACAGTGATTTGCCATAAGAGGCTACGATAGTAAAGTAACTTACCTACTTAGTACATTTTCACAAAACTTTCAGCATCTTAATGAGGTTCAGTTAATTTTATACGTCCGTTCCTTGAAAATAAAGCCAAAGCCAAGTGACCATAGGTACTTTGACAAGGGTTATGCATTATCGGAACCAGCGGGGTAATTGCATAGGTAACACGTTAACAGTAGGAATAGTTATCATTTTGACAATTCAACAACATTCATTGCTATATTTACATTGTCGAGCAGAGGAGTTTTTGAAACATATGACGCAATGGATTAGCAATATCTTTCAAAATGATTCCGATTCTGATTAATAGTGTGTTACAATTAGAGTGCAGGCTATTAACGTAACGGTCTTTGTATTTGGTTGCCGAGAGACGGTGGAAGGAGCGTTGGCAGACCGACTCAGGGTCTGGCAACGCTCCTTCTACCGGCAGAACTACCCACAGAAGAGCGCGGGGAAAACTTGGATGATACTCGCACAGAGCAAGGAAGCATGGTGACAAAAGAGAAAAGGCTTATGCTTAGCAGATGGAACAAGGCTACCAATGATGATGATCATAGTGATTTAGAACTGTAAGTATTTAGTTCACTATATAATCAAATCATCAAACTAGAGAAGGAACACAGACAGGCAAACATGATTCAGCATACCTATTACAAAATCAATATTTTAGAATATTATGATAATTGCCAACGATTAAAGATTTACGATGAGTATATATATAGAGATTATTGCGAGAGTTGAGATATAATCCGAAGCCAAGGGTCATACCAAATGTTGAGACATTAGGAATTAAAATGAAACTCATATTAAGCAATCTAGATTTTAATTTTAGCTGGTATATTTTTTTTATACAAATCGTTTTATTTGAATAATCTCTAATTGTAGAGGAAACATAATTTAGATAATTATTCATTAATATCGAAAACGTTGATTATTGAGGCACTCAGTGATGAACAAGGAAACCTATTCAGTTTTCTTTCGGATAAATATTGAGAAGTCTGAAACATATACCTAAATGAATACAAACGAAGTAGTGATCTTTACTAGTATTTAGATACGTTGATTAAACGCTTAACTACCAATGTTGCACCTTATAAAGGAAGGAAATGAAGGTAAGGAAGGTAATGTAGACGATACGTATGTAGTAAGTACACGGGTACTAGACACTAACATCGATCTACTTTAATATCATTCATAGCTTTTGATAAAAGCTCATTTATTACGACGCCATTTAAATATTGAAGGCCTCTGCCCTACTGTAAATATAAATGCTAAAAATGGGAAAGAGTCCATATATATATAGATAGTCCATAGATAAGCAATCATATGAATTCAAAGGGAATCAAGGATAAAATTGAATGGACAGTGTCTAATCAAATCAATAGGTGACATCTTTGAACAAAATTAATGTTTATAAGATTATGAATCTATACTCGAAAAGTTTAGGTAGTTAAATAAAGGTAAACAAAAAAAACCACGTGACTCATAGATGTTAAACCTTTTATTTCAAACGTTAAAATCATATTATTTTGAGTCGTATCATAATAGGTTCTATTCTGAATCTGAATTTGAGGAACTATCTGTCACATTAATAATAAAGCGTTCAGCGATATCATCAATTATTTTGTCTAATTTAAACATTTTCTGTTCTTCTTTTATTACATGACCCTCGCAACTTTTCCAATTCTCAGTAGAAACATTAGCTAAAGCCTCTGGCAAAAGAATGTTTAGTTCAGACATTTTAAAAGTTTTATTTTTCTCGGCTACAAACCCTTTAACTTGAGCCCATATTAACTCAATTGAATTGCGCTCACAGTGTGGTATGGTGGCAGCCGCAATACAGTGACACCATATAACATTTTTTTCTAATTCATCCACAAGTTATAAGGCATCTGGTTAACCGACTAAACGTAATACCTGCTACTTCAGTTGCCATACTACGTCACAGGTGTACTCTTCAATTTAGAAACGTTATCTAATTCGTTGTATTTTCTAAAAAGGTTTAGGGAACCTGTCTTTTTGGGCTCTTTACAATAGACAGATTACAAAATATTATACTATTTTATAACACTAACAAAAAAAGTGAAGAGTATAGTTTACGAATAAATGATAAAGTTTAACATACATTAATAAAAGAGAAAACTATCGTATAAATCGCAAATAACTTTAATTTTGTTGTAACGTATTTTTAAACAAGAAAGTGTCAACTATAAAAACCCTTTTTACGATTTGTTTACCTTTATTTAACTACCTAAACCTTTCGAGTATAGGTACGGTATATGCTAAAGTAGAAACAAAGAAAGCATAGGAAGGAATGCATAAGGTAATGACAGAATCTGGGCTGATAATAAAGATGTAAGCAATTACAAATTTATGGAACATCCTGATTCTCTACGATATTATGTACCTACCTAAGCATTATGAAACCTTAAAAGCCCTCAAGTTAGGTTCTAATTACATTGCGAACAAGAAACTTTGCCGCAAAGTTGTTTTTTATTATTTTATCATCACATTGAATTATTACCAGGTACATTTACATAAACGATGGAGGCCGCATGAATAATACATAAACTGGGTTTGGCTGTATGAAGCTGGCAACCCACCATGTCATACCTCAATATTGTTGCCGCTAATTTTGAGAAAAAGTTTTGAAATTCGAACAAGGTGAAAGGTGATCGACGTCGAAAATGTAATAAAATACTAAAATTAGAAATTTGGAGTCAATATTCAAATAAACTACAACAACAACATTTAAATAATTCGAAGACATGTTACGAGGTTAGGATCAAGACCACAACATTATCCACTTTTGTCAATTTCTTTCTTTTTTTTCACGATTTCTGCACAAAATGATAAAACCTACTATTAGAAGTAACTGTTTAGTTAAAAACAGGTTATTATCCTTAGTAAAATGATGTCTAATATTAACGTTTAGTTCAAAACCTCAACATAACCTGTAGGGAATTACGTAACACACTAACAGTAGGAATGGGTTTCATTTTGACAATTCAACAACATTCATTGCGTTATTTACGTTGTTGATCAGACAAATTTTTCGAACGTTATAAAACAATGGGTTAGCAATTAGGCTTCAAAATGATTCAGATTGTGATACATAGAGTGTTACGTAATTAGGGTGCTGGTTAAAAAAATACTATTTTATGGACCTATTTCTCACGTACTTAAATGTTATTCTTTAAAAGAAAAGTGCAAAAATATGTGCTCACTATTTACTAAGTTTTTTTCGATATCTGTCTTCTTAAAAAAAATGGATGTGTAGTGGTTTTGATCCTAACCTCCTTATGTGTTATCCACCAACCCGCACTGGGCGCGCGTGGCCGCGTGGTGGATTATGAACCACTCCCTCTATCATAAAGGAGGCGCGTGCCTGTGTCCCAGCAGTGGGAACATTATAGACTGATTATGCTATTCACATAAACCTATCTAATATTAATTTCAAACAAATCCCTTCAAACAATCAAATTTTCTGTTCTAAATCAGATCCTGTTTAATTATTTGGAAGGAAACATGTCGTAAAAAGGAGAGAGTTCCATCTTGAGCATACTAAAACCAACTTACAAACAGCTCATATTTTTTTTTTTTAAATCTCTTCAAAAACTTAGCGATTTTAAAAAATTGATTATAACGTTCATCAATTTGCGTCTTGCAAAACGTTCCGCTTCATTTTTTTAATTGTGTCCGCGTCAGGTTGAATGTTTTATGCCCTGTGCCTTAGTTGAGTTTGCAATGGCCTGAAGGCTTTGGGCCTTTCAAATTATTTTTAAGACAATTCCAGCTAAACATGATTTACGTTGTAGTCTGATAACATTAAAATTGAAGTATGACAGGTGTTTTGAAGTTATAATCAAGATGGCTTTAAGCTCAGCAAATAAGATTTTACGATGACATTCGCGAAGAATTATTGAGGGAAATATGTACATAATGATGAAGCGTTTAATTTTATCGTCGATGGAATATATTACACTTTGTTTGTTGACAGGGCTTTGTGGTACCTAAGCTGAACGCTCAACCGGTATGAGAGTTAAAACGTTCCCTTGAATATTCCAAAAGAAGATCTTTCGGAAGCTTTCGAGTAGCTAAGTATGCGATAGAAAATTGTTTTATCATAATAAACATGATGATCCAACATGTCCCCCTTATTTTGTGAAGTTTAGTAATTTAATGACATAGATTGCCGCGCAAACTTTTGGAGCATCGTCGATTTAAAACTAACGCAATAATGGCGGGGTGTCAAACAACGGAAATGACGTCACTTATATTGAGGAAGTCGAAATGTCACCACAAAGTATAATGTCATCAAATAAAAAGTTTCGATAAAACAGAATGGATTGCTAGGGATTCTGTACATTCGTTTTCAGTAAAACGTAAAATATACATAATATTTAGCAGCATTTCTTTTAATAGCGCTTTCTATGCTCTATAACAATATAAGTACTGATGGAACTCATAGACGTTCTGATAACGATTTTCAATAATGTTTCTGATTCTCTGATTACTCGTAGGTACTTAGCTAAGTTCTATGCTGACATTATTTAGGTTGCCAGCGACACTCTAAGAAGAGGATATCTATGGATTTGCAGAGCGTTGTAGAGGTCAAAAAGTAGGACCTTGAACAGCATTGGGTGGCAAGTCGTCAGAGATCGGAGACATACTGACGGAAGAATACAAAGCAACCTATGCCTCATCTAAATCCAAACTAATATTATGAAGAGAAAAGATTTGATTTTTTTGTACGTTTGTTTGTTACATTTTCACGCTAAAACGGCTAAACAGATTTGGTTGAAATTTGGCAAACGAGTAGATCATGACCTGGATTAGGACATTGGATATTTTCAACCCGATATTCTCACGGGATCGAGACTTATGGGGGTGAAACTGCGGGGTGCAGCTAGTCCAAAATTTCATGTCGTAGTAACATCAGGCACATCCATTTAAAATAATATTTATTTTAATTTGTCGACATATCAATAAAGGTAACGTGTAGTACATTACAATAGTCAAGTGTTTGACGTAATTTTAAGTTCATTAGTACAATAATAACTATATTGTCTATGGCTGGCATTGATGTCAAATTAAATGTCGTATGAACATAAGTTTAATATGCTTTTAAATTCCAGTAAAATATGATGTTTTCCATGAACAAATGTTTTAAATTGTACCTACGCAATAGTCAGTGACTGTGTACTAATTATCATCTATGTAAGGTTGCTGTCGTATCAATATGTTTTCTTAAAAGAATTAAAATTCTCGTCTAACGACAAAGTTATAATGTTTATCATAAACCCAAGCCAGGCACTCAGGCTAAATAAAAATGTTTTTGATAAAATAAATCTAATATGGGTTCTATATTATTTATGAGAAACACGATATGTAAGAAAACCAGAAATCGTCGCCGAAGCTTGTTTAGGAAACGCTGACGCTGATCACGAAGAAGCAGATCCAGCTGCTTGATGACTTATGTAGGCTTTGATTGTAAACATATGGAATACTCAAGGTTCTTTCAGAATAAGGTAAGAAACTTTCATATTGAAAAATAGAAAAGCTTCTAACGGATCTGTCCCACAGTACATGCATTTTTACAGGGACCCCTAAAAACAGTATAAGCCGAATGAAACCATCAAGTCAGCAGTCAGCGGAAGTCGTAAGTGAACCGTTTTCCGCTCTTACCTGACCTGCGACAAAATTGTTTTTTTTTTGTCATTCTTCTTTTCAAATATTTGGCGCCATGTAATTTAGACATTTATTTTGTGGGCAATTTTGAGCATGAGGATGATGGCTCTTCGAAATGGTTTTAATTTTTTCTGAGGTGCCAGTATTTTTTTGTAGTTATCATTTTAGTTTATGGGTAGAAAATGTATAGGGATAATATGGACTTAATAAATATTTATTAAAAGCAGCATTATCAGGCTTATCGAATAAAATCTCATCTCAGCAAGCTACCACTCTTTTGCTTTTTGTAGGCAAGTTGAAAAACTAACGATCAATTAAATATTCAGAGCTGACACAGTACAATCAATTTGCATCATTTATATAAACTGCTTATTGAAAAAACAGTCATACTTAAAAAAAAATATAACCTCAGAATACAGACAGGTCATCAGTCAAAACAGAATTATTTTTACTTACACTAACAACTCGGATTAGGTATCATAACTAAATGATATTAAATCGATTATAGACATCAAAGCAAAACTAGAAACTACGACTTAACTCTGTAAACTGGTTTGATTGAAGACAAGTTTAAAGATTTATTGATATATTAGTAACGTTTTCTTCTTATATTTGAGATTGAAATATTACTTTCACTGACATATTGGTTACATATGGGTTTCTGAGAACTTACCTGAGATGTGTGACATGTGCAAATAACAATAAGTACAGTTGACATTACTATTTCATATTGCAAACTAATTAGCCAAACTTATTTCATGTTCCTACTAATTGACTTAAATATAATTGGCTTAAACCTCTGTTCTGAGCTTAGTTTACCAGGTTCTAAAGCTAGACTGGGTAACTAGCTTCATCTTTCTGACTGACCGACCCATTGACAATTCAAAAGTGCCTGTAATTGGTTTATTTGAAATAAATGCTTTGAGTTTGAGTTTGAGTTTGAGACTAAACCAACATAGGTTATAAATTAATTCTCAGGAATATCTAAGTGGGACACAAAAAGGAACTTTGGCACGAAGGCAAAAATAAGAGGCCCTTATGTAGATATTTGCTAGTACTGATACCTGCACCCTAAGTAACTCATCTATCACAAACTGAATCATTTTGAAGCCTATTGCTAATCCATTGCTTCATAAGTTCGAAAAGTTTGTCTGCTCAACAACGTAAATAACGAAATGAATGTTGTTGAACTGTCAAAAGGAAAGCTATTCCTACTGTTAGTGTGTTACGTAATTATCCCGCTGGTGCTAACGAAGTCCCGAAACAGGGAATCCTACTGTGAGTAGAGTACCAGTGTATTCATGTCTATAATGCAATTTGTATACTTACATATTTTTTTTGTACTTGAGTCATTTGTAGATTTTAATTTTGACTTTTGATACTGTCCTTATCAATGATTGTTAGAAGAATAGTAATAGCATAAGAAAAATGGACGAAATTAATGAAAAGGTAGTGAATGATAAAGTAACAGCTGACAGAGCAAAATAATATTTTAGGCTGACTCCAAGTAACACGGGACCAGGATAGGCAGACCAAGAATAGTAAAAGCGAAAAACTTTAGTAGTTATAAAAATCATAATCAGACAAAACCAAGAATAGTTTCAGCCTGTATCTTAGCATTAAACCTACAAAGGCTGACGTGTTTGTGTCAATAATGAAAATTGATGGTACCTAATCGTCGTGCTTGTCGGCATTAAGACGCGTCACGGCCTGCTGATGACATAATTAGCCGCATCTGTCGGTATGTGTACATACGTAATGTTCGGATAGGTTAATGGAGGTAGGACACACAACTACGAAGTAGCTGCTAGAGTCCTATTGTTGGGTCTTGAAGGTCAATATAGTTGTAATCAGATAATTCTGATGTTGGAAATGCATGAAATAGAAGAAGAATATATGTTCGTTTGATGAACAGAGAGATGAATCGAGACGGGAGCTGAGTTCTGGGAAAGCTTTTCGATATGGTGAAACGTCGCAGACAGTAGAAGGAAAAGTGAAAAATGAACAATTAAGGACTGATTCTGGTATCAAGTAATTAAAATTGAATGTCACTGCCCCATATTGGTATGAGTGACAATGCGTATACAATTTTGCTGGCATTACATTTTACTGAGGTGTGAGCTTTTCTTGAATTCCTTGTGATTCCAATTGCACTTCACTAAGTCAATCCTTGGTAACTCCCATCCATCGAATTGATCTGATTGAAATATGTTACTTAATTTTAAAATCATCAGCTTCTTAGTACATAATAATAAACTCAACTCTTGTAAAGGGTTAGGCAATCAATGTGGAGTCAAATATACAAGTTACTTATGAACTGCAATTTAAATATTATTACTGTATGACGACTGTTTGTAATTTTAATGATATCTGTTCGTCATTTAACATCAAATGATTATTTAATGATGCATATGTTATCTGTGTCAGGCAAAGACTAGCCATAGAAACAAATTAATACGAATGAATGCAAATACTTAACTCATAAGTTAAACAACCTTGCAAAGAGGTTCTACTCTTATGTCCTAAGTCTCTCTACTCTCTCTCTCTTAGCCTTTATAGAATTCTACAATGGCTAAGAAATACCTAGTGTTACGGGAAAATGACTCAAATATACGCAGTGTAAGGCACATCGACGTTCAAACTGTCCATGAGTCCAGCCCATGATTAAGGCGGTACCCCGACCAAAACCTTGTCATAGTGCGTTATTCAGAGGCTATTAACTCATTCACTATGGGTAATAAACTACATCTAAAAGTACATTATTAATGTTCGATATCCTATCATCACATTGCACGTTCTTATTTGTTTTTATGTGTTTTAAATACATCTAAAATCTCCTTGTAAAAAAGTGACTAAAATTATTGATTGCATGCATCTTTTGCTAAAGGTGACGTTCTATTCATTTGAGGATTACACTAATGGATAGATAATTTAAAAATCGAAATAATACACGATTTATTGTATTTTTAAACTTCACTTGTCTTTTTTTATTCAAATAATTTCATTATTTTTGTGATTTTTATGATAAATGAGCGTGCGAAGGGAGCGAGACTCAGCGACGGGACAGAGAAGGACCGAACGCTCAAGGTCGTTTGGTCAGGGAAGCGCCTTAAAGACCGCACAGTGTAAAAAAATTTAAACGGTTATTAAAGAAAAAAATTGTTATTTCATTCAAAAGTGCAATACATATCTACACAGTCAAAATGTATGCAACAGTTGATATATTTTTAATAACTGTGATAAAGATCTACACTAGTGAGTCTAGAATCAGTCATTGATTTCATGGTAACAGTTTGCGCGTCGGAGTACCATACACGATATTTGAAAACACTATGCTCAAGGGAAATTAATATTCTGGTTGCAGCTGCCGATAAACCGATTTGTGGGAATCATCAACATCACAAAAAAGGAAAACCACGACAGTTATATTAGCTACAAACCATACAACATCATTTCACAAGTACTTGCAGGTCAACAAAGCTTTATAGGCATCAAGTAAATGTCGAAGGCAAAACTTAATGCTTCTGACATTGTTTCTGATGCTTAGCTATGATGATGAGATGTATCTGCTAAATAATAAATGTTTAATGGCAAATGTTGTTGAAGATATAAAGTTACCATATAAGGTATTTAATGCTATATAAGTCTTCGTTTTAACGTTACTATGAATTAGTCACAGATATAAGTCCGTAATTGTTTTATACTGTACATGGGTTGAGCCTTTCCTACCTACAGGTCGCTAAGCCATGAGAATTATCCTCATTCTCAGAAAACTTTGCATTTGTGAAAATATTTTTAGAGGTATCTTCGTGATTTTTTTGTATCATATCATGTTAATTGTATTATGTTTTCAACATACTATCTAACTAGCATATAATACTTAGAATAACTTATCATCTTAGAATTACTATCTTTATCATATCAACAAATAGATGCTGTGTTGGAACGTTGCATTTACTGTTAAAACAGACCTCGTTGATGGGAATGCCACAAGGAACCATATTAGGACCTTTTCTACGCCTAAGTCGTTTTAAGTTTCATTGAAAACCCTCACGAAAGAAATAATGTTTGTTTCCTGCTAGCATTATACCTTATCCGAGAGTATAACTTAGGTAGTAGTAAACTTTTCTATAATGGATCATCACCTTTGAACTTGCTATTCCTGGCAAAATTGATACCTGGTACGAATTAGCGTGACTCAATGAGCACATAGGAATACAACTGTCCATAGATGGATAGGGGCTACTGCCCATCTCATGATTTTCAATTTCTCCTAGGTTTTGTAAAGTTTGGTTTAACGTTTTAAAATGCCCACGGAAGTAATAAAATATTTGTTTAAAAGGGTTTTGTTAATATGGCACACGACGTTAAATAACTATAAAGATCTTAAAATAAGGAAGAGAATTTAGCTGGCAAGCTTCAATATATATATCTTATTATTTAAGGTATATATTATTACCGAATGCCCGTATTCAGATGTCCTCAGAAAAACTTTCAGTAGCTAATGATTCGTCTATTAACTAACTTTCGAGATTTACATTTCGACACTAATTACTACTCAAAAAAGGCACATAAAGTTAATAAGTAATAACTCTCTAAAGTATTCTATAGAAAGAGGTTTTCTATAAATAAATGACATCTGTGCAATTAACTTAATTCTAACTCGGTCCCATCTAATTAAAATAGAAATAATTGCTACAATAAAATAATTTAAAATATAACACCTGCTGATAAGGAGCTAATACTGCTATTGAAGTTATTACTTTACCATAAAGGTGTAAAACTATAATATTTAAGTAGGTCCTTTTTGTTCTACAATATTTATACTCAATGATATCTTTGGTCTACAGAGGGTCCGAAAAGATTTTTAAGTAGATTTTGAATACCAAAATTACAAGAAGATGCAATATGGGTAACATTGCATGACTGTAAGAATAGTAGAAGAACAAAGAAATGATGGATTGTGTGATAGATAGACAGGAGGTTACTAGGTACTGACATGATGGCGGAGAGAAATGTGGCAGAAGAAGAAATGGTGTGTCTACCCCACTTAAATTGGGATAAGAGCACAAGAGTGGTGGGTGTGAGGGCTAGAGTATGATGATGATACACTTGTGCAGGTAAGTAGGTATCTATCTCTAAGTCCCCATAACGCAATCTTCTAAACCAGAAACCCCTTATTACCCAAACTATGACTCCAAATTCCGTTCCATGACTACCACACAAGGCAGTTATTACTTTAAATTTGCAACATCACGTGTATGTAACACCCTAAATTCAATCAAGACTACATATATCGTGTGCACCAAATCGTCTTTGCGTGCTAAAGTTTAGGCTCCATCTATATTAACGTTCCTAAATTCGTGAATAGTTCGTGTAGTAATCACAAGTTCGCGTCGAACCTAATATGGTGGTTACACACTCGCTAGACGCTTCGTCTTTGGAATTTAGTAACGTAGTCATTATCGATAGATTTGGTAGTAATGTGTCGAAAGGTAGAGTTAGCAGTAACATGTGATTTGGGAATTGTGTTTGAAGATTTTTCATGACAACAATCTTGGTTTGGTATGAATTTGACGCTATAAAAAGCTTTAATGGAACCAACGCCTGGTGGGAAGTCGGAATACAGATCAATGTCTGCTTTCTTGGCAAACTTGTGCAATGTCCTCGTTTATCTTCCTACTGCAGGTTAAAGACATTCCTTCTCTCTTTACTTATGTTCCACCAGTTTGGGACTAGTTCTAAAGAACTACCTACCTACTTCCTGCGCCCTAACAATGTCATAATTGTGTGTACATTGTGCAAGAACATAAATACGTGTAACGAAATCATTCCTACAGAACAGCTTATTATCCCAGCCGGTCTGTCCTGTAAAAATGTCACCGTTAAAACTAAGGTGAAGTGAACTGCCATTTCCTCTGATGCTATTTTAGGATCATCAAATAACTTCTCCCGCTCTGGGCGGAGCGGGAGGGCGTGTCAGACTTTTACTGACTAAAACTCACCCGTGTTCATTCAATTGCCTGTGTGCCAGGGCCACGGTAAACCTTTCGGACAAACCCACGACCCTGACAGGAGCTCACTTCACTTAAGTTTTCACGGTGAGATTTTTACGGAATAGGTCGGCTGGAGTAGCACTTTATTTACTTTAAGGTAGTAACTGAGTATTCTTTAAAAGATTTGAATGGACAGGGATCTTCAGGTTGGTAAATTGTTTCTATAACCTACAGACTTACCTAAAGAAATCATTCCTACAGAACAGCTTGTTGTCCCTAGAGTAGCATTTGTCGGCGAGAGGCGCGCGACAGTCGGCGCAGCGCACGCACGCGGCGTGCCACGCGCGCTCCAGCACGTGCAGCAGGAACTTGTCCAGGATGGGTTTCTCGCAGCCGGCGCACGCCATCGCGCCGCCTGCCTCGCCTCGTCCTGCGGAGGAGATGATGTTAGTGCAAATGGGAAAAACACATGAAGAACGGATTCTCTTTCGGCTCTCGTATCGCAGTAACTGCAATGTAAATATTTTAATCCAGTCAGCAAGTTCTAACGTCTTTACGTACTGTGACTGTGATACTCGAACTGGTCTTTCGTTAATAAGCTCTTAGTCAGAATCTCAATAGTTTAGTATTTTGATTTGGATAATTTTAGACAGTGGCAGCGGGGTAATTTCGTGACACACTAACTATGGGAATGGCTTTCATTTTGACAGTTTAACAATATTCATTGCATTATTTACGTTATTGAGCTGACAAATTTTTCGAACATATGAAGCAATGGATTAGCAATTGATTGATGGTGTGTTACGCAATTAGGGTGCAAATCTCAAAATGATGAAGGAAAACATCGTGAGAAAACCGGTATGTCCTAGAAAATGTGACATCTACCAACCCGCACTGGGCCCGTGCGGTAGGTTACAGTCCACTCCCTCTCGAAGAGAGGAGGCCTGTGCCTCAGCAGTGGACACATTATAGGCTGAATATGTATGTGCAAAATAATATAAAAGGTGAATATGACAAAGGTTATGGTGTTTGAAATATATGAGGATGAGTCGGTGAGTGATGTGAAAATAAATGATAAAAGTGTGAAGCAAGTGAACGAGTTTGTATATTTGGGGAATCTGTTTACAAGAGATGAAAAGATTGATGAAGTTGTGGAAAGGAGAGTAAATGCGTGAAATAAAGTGAATGGTGCCCTAAATGCGATTGTAACCGACCAGTCAATGTTCAAAAAGGTTCGACTGGCTATTCACAGTAGTGTGCTGGTGCAAGAAGCGAGTGAAGCAAAAGGAGTATATAAGGAACGTAGCAGGTGGCGTTCTGTAGTTTATGCCTACCCCCATGAAAACCAGGCGAGAGTTTGTGTATGCATGTAATATAAAAGGACTTCTTTCTTTCTATTTTTGCTTGATTAGTAGGGTGACTCTTAACCGGATGACTTTATAGGGTATTAAGGCCAACAATACATAATATATTGTAAATAAAGCCAAACAGATAAATACATAGAAACAAGTTTCACACAATGCAAACCAACCCCTGCTGTTGCCCCAACCGAATACATAATCAAGTTCATCACAGATTTGAACCACCATTTTCTTTCACACATAACAAAATAGAATCAAAATCGCTCAGAGCATTACAAATCCTTTAGAAACAAGAATTTATGTCCGAACTAACTCTGAAAATACGTAAAGAGTACCTATATACCCAAGTACCAACGTAAATCACGTATGTGAGTACGTATAGGTACTCAATACTTCGTTCATCATAAAGTTGGTAGCACTGCAGGCACAAACATAATGGAATTGAGTTTTATGATCGATAAAGCTTAGCTTGAATAAAGTTTTATTAACATATGTTATTACCGGCACTGGGTGTTACACCTTCAGCTAGGTACCAAGCCACCAAGCACTTATTTCGAACCAGAAGCAGATAAATTTCAATTAGATTTTCCGTTTAAGTGCTAGGAGTTACGATCGGTTAGCAACTCGTGATCGGCAAGAAGTACGTTAACGTCTGGACTGTAAATAACGCGGGGTTATATGTATTGCTGAGCTGTAACTAAGCCTTCGGAAATAGGTAGTGTTTAAATTATGAAGCTCTTTACAGGGAAAAAGTAGGTACGTAGGTACTACCTAACGCAGTCAGTGAAAGCTAGATTGGCTGAAAACTCTTGGAGAGTGGTACGCACTGTTCATGAATTGCCTACAAAATTTGAAGACCCCAATTTCTAACATAATGACAAACCAACGTAAAGCACAAACTGATAAATAAAAACTCCCTTTATCAATTCTTCATACACAACTTTGACACATCACATTGTTATTACACCATAAAAATATACAATGACAAGTGAAGCGAGTGCCCTTTTAAAAAAAAGAATATCCACAATTTTTTCACATGTGACATTTATTGGCTAAATTTATGAAGGTCGCCGCGGTTTTACATTCCATATTCAAATCTGAACGTCCGATTGGTCGCGCGCCATTTCAGTCGCATTCAAAAATTCTGTGACTGAATAATAGCCGTTATGGATACGCGGCGGTGCGTGTGATTCCTCGGTTAAATTTTACCGCTGTCACGCTGTTTAGCCTGTGGATTTTGGTATTAATATTAATCTGACAGTGTTATCTCTGTTATAACTGGTTTAAGATTATGATAAATGGCTTAAGTGTTGCAAACTTGCAGATCGTCAAGTAGATTAATTAATGTTAGAATTTCAAAGAATATTTTTTCTAAATGGCAACCGTCTTGTCAAGTAGGTATGTCAGAGGTATAAGATTTTTCAGGTCATGCTTTATTGTATAGGAGGGACCGGGGACCTGTCTAAAATATTTTATCTACCCACAACCCTATGCTTATTCTTAGCACAGTTATCTACTTATGTACAGTTATTTCGCCTGGAAACCAGTCAAATATTACAAATTCCAGAAACTAAGTTACTTAATTTCACGAAATATAAATTCTGTATTTATTTTCCAAATCATCGTGGATGTAAAATATCCTATTTAATTGTAAATGATTGCATTGTATGGTAAATACAGTTGGTGAAGCTCAAGTTCATTGTTACTTGGTATACCGACAAAACAATGTCAAATCCTTTTAACTACCTATCAAATTATTTATTATTCTGGGCAAAAAATGAAATGGAAACATTTAGAAAACATTTTACAGAAAAAATTATGCAAAAACTAAACATATAAACTAACTGTCGTTAAGGAAAGTTTCTGAACTTATGAAAAAGCATTTACAGAGTTACTTTCATGAAATATTTAAAACACTCGTTAAAATAACCACACAATCTTGAGGTTACACAAAAACAAGCTTCGCAAATTTAAAAACAAAGTGTAAACTTATTAAACACAACATTTTAACGCTAAAATGTCTGTTTGTCATCCAATTACTCAGAAACCGCTGAACCAATTTACATGCAGCAAGGATCCGGGCTAACTAATGAGTAAAACCTTACTTATTATCTCACCACAAGTACAGGTGTATACGGTATAGAATTCTTGATACTAAAAAGCAACGTAGCCTTGTCGGTTTTCTCTGACGAGACTGAGAAAAAATTATACATTGCTTTCAAACAACGTGCAATAAAAATGTATCGGTTTTTAAAGATAGCAATAAATTCGCTTGCCCGACGGTATGAGATTCTATGGCTTCAAATATCTGGAAGTACGCAGTATTTATTATCTATTAAGTAAAATGTATGAAACCGTACAGAGAATTATACTTTTTTAAAGCAGACAAGTCTTTAAACCTACACAAGAGTGCAAAAGTAGAAGACTGTGTAATAACGTCTTGCAAAATTTATAGCACTTAGCATAATTCAAAATGTAAGCTCTATAAAAGTTATCGTCAACTACAAAGTCGCTCAATTTTTTTTTTCTTTTTATAGTAAGTGACTACCCTGGTTAACTTTTTAGATTCCAGAATAGGAAATATTACTCAAACTCAACTCAACTCAAACTCAAAGAATTTATTTCAAATAAACCAATTACAGGCACTTTTGAATTGTCAAAGGGTCAGTCAGTCAGAAAAATGAAGCTAGTTGCCCATTCCAAAGCGTAGTAGGTACCTATGGAGAAGAACGGGCAAGAAACTCCATGGACATTACTTTAAAGAGTGGTGCTAGACCTTGTTTTATCAAAACGACCAATTGGAACCGTGCACCTAGCTTCTAACGTGTTTATAAGTGTCCATGTAGGTTTACTACAAATAAAATATTTTGAATTTAAATTTTGAAATATTTTTTGCCCTTTAGGTTACATATTATAGGTACACATATTACAGTAACAAGCTTTTATATCGTCGATTCATTTCTGGGATGAAAAAAAGTTGAAAGTAACTCCCAATTTTTTTTTGTTCAGACAACTTTATGTAGGGAGGTACTTACTTAAAGGCATCATAGAATATATAAAAAATTGCATGAAGAACTGGAATGCCTAAAAAGTAACCTAATAAAAACAGTGCCCAAACCTCTTTTGTACAGCGATACTTCAAGTTGTAATTGTCTGTCTTAGAAAAGTGCAATAACATATTTTTTTTGACACCAATTGTCTGTTAGCAACAGTAGTACCTTAACTAAAAACGAATGCCAGGAATAGTTTAGAAAACAGAAAGGATCCTTTTAGCTCAGTCGCAAACAAAGCTTTCATAGAAATATCTTCGACGTAGAGCGTATTTCACTTAGGAAATGTTTATATGAAATTGCAACAACTAAAGTCGAAACTTCCCGCTTTATCGATGATTTTTAAGGCATGCATTGTAAATCTGTAGAGCTATCAAAAATTCCTTTAGAGCCTTAACAGTTCTAGTTGCTTAGACATTAATTATATTAAAACATAGTATATTTACGAAGACAGTAAGACTTCTTATACAAATCCTAACTAACAAAAAAAAAAATTATACTGACAGTTTATTCTGAAATTTATTGTTCTGAATGGGTGGAAGAAATACTTAAAGTAGCAGTACCTACACTGCCTCAAAAACTACAAAGCCTACAAAGTTGTTTCGAGAAATAGGTAAGTGTGCCAAAGTTTAGTATTTAATCTTGTGCACCAACGAAGACACTAAGACGATCAATAATCCATAGTGAAAGTGGCATATCAATCAGTTAAACGGATTATAGTAAATCTTTGACTTACTAACAAAACTTTCCTCGTAAAGTATTTTATTGCCAAAATTATAAAACATACGCCTAAAACTAGGTTGTGTATGAATATGAATCCAGCAAACAGAATTATCTGATTGCAAATTCGATTCGGATGATGTGATTTTTTTTAAAGAAAATATGGCAGCTTTCATCTGGCCTACCTATCGTTTTATTATTCTAAAGTCTACCACTATCAATGATTTCATAACAACAACGTAGTTTATCTGTAATAAGTGTTACACTATATTTATATTTAAATTGCTTAAGTTCATGGGCGAAATTGGATTACACACCATTTTTACCATTATTCGTATGACTCAATAATTGTATACACAGCCCTGCTGGTGTACTCGTAGATAGAAAAAAAAGAGTATATTTTTTATTTACGTTGACATATACAACCAGGTATACGACAAGGTTAAAATCAAGACACAAAAAAAAATGGAGATTTCTTCAGGAAAGAAAATAATAGCCTACATGGATGATTTTCTTAAGGCTTGTATAAATTGAGAAATCGTTTCTGACATTGATTAAGTAAGGATAATAAACAGACTCCGCAACCACGATTTTCTTTCTTATACCGTTCAACTAAGTGGAAAAATAATTACCACTAATTAATTAAGTGTTTCACAAGCATCTGATAGTAAGACTTATCCAGATCTACCCAGAGCAATAACAATTTTCTATTAAAGAGTAGTTTTACATTATTTGCATCAAGTCTTTCCTCTTAAATATCAGCAAACTATTTTAAACTAGTCACAAATTAATCATACTTTCCAATAGAAGGAAGGATTACCATTTCTAATTCCTTAAAAAATTAAGCAGATCATACAGTTGATCCCAAAAAGGATTAACCAAAGAGTTTGGAAGTTTTGAGATTATATTTTTTAATTTTGTATTGTTCTCTTTCCTGTTGAGTAAGGAACAAAACTTTTGAATGTTTTAAAAGTGTTTTAAGAAGCTTATCTAAGGCTTCTTTGAGTTTACCTGTTTGTGGAGATTCATTAATAAAGGACTTACGAATTTTGGGAACGTCATGCTCCTTTATTCATAAGGCTCGTGTCAAAATTGTAGTGTCCTTTATCTAAGTATAAATGGCTATTGTTGCTTGAACTTTACAATGTTATCAACTGTTACGATAATATTTAGTCCGAACACCTTTGTAACAAAACTTGTCAATTTAGTTGCTATCTTAGATATTTCACCTCAAGTGAGTACTGTTCCTGTTTCAAAACTTCAGTTTGTATTATTTTGATTCATTTCTAATTTTGAATCCCCTCTTTACTTTTTTAATTATTTTTGCCAGATCTTTGATTGTAGTTGTATCTGTACTTAGCAGTTATTCGTCTTGCTTATTTAAAATATGTATTTATAATTAAGAAAAAACTAAAGTTAGAATTCAAGGGGGAGTAAAACTCTGGAATATTTTAGTTTTAGTTTGTTATCTTTTGTTTGTGCCCTTCCTGTTGTTAAATCTGTTCTTCTTATTATTTTTATACAATAAATAACTTCTATATTAATCTCTGTTTTTATCTGACTTTTTTCAACATGAATAAGGGGTTTTTTCTTCTTTTCTTTATGAATCTTGACATAGAAAAGATTAATATTTTTATTGATAACGGATTAGTATAAGAAACTGTTCTTACACTGTGTACCAATAGAAAAAATGTCACAAAAACTATTAGAAAAAGTGGTTCAATGTTGCTGACAGTAAGAATACAAGACCTAGACATAATTTACGACCAGTAGAGCCATATTTTTTAGTAGATAGTAAGTAGTAGAGCAAGTTACACGCAGTAACATTGCAAATTTATGTGCGAGAGCTGTAGGCCTATCTTGTAGAGCCTAGGCCTAAGATAAGAGCCGATTCTGTAACTATCTGTGGTTACCACATATTAATAGATCATCGGCTGATATCTTATCTATGCTTAGAACTTAGTTAGATAGTCATATATCTAGATTGAGCTAGAGTTGAGAAGAAGAAAGAAAATATAGAGCTACGTTTTTTTAGTTTATTTCAATGATTTTAGTATTGAGTGATACATTTTCAAATATAATAATGGGTACCGAGGAACTTAGTTTCTGGTAGAAACAGGTTTGATACCAGTACAAAACAGGAAAAATAAAAATGAAAACTACAAAATGAAAGAAAAAAAGAATACATCACAAAGCACATATTTACCACTGTTACGATATATTTACATAAATATAATAGAAAAAAAAAACATAACATGATGACAACAACCTCCATACGGCATAGTTGCACTCCACGAAACAGTATAACTAAGACACAGGACACTAACTTTTACCAATGTGGTGCTGATGAAAGGGGGCATGGGCCCCCCGTCCTGCGGCAAGGAAACCCGCCACTTCGGCACCCTGTACACGGCACTGCACAACACACCGCGACGGCGGTTCAACACACCCAACACGCGCGACGCACAAACGCGTACTAACGAAAAAGCTGGCGTTTTCCGGCGGCCGCGCATACACAACTGAGAAAGCAGTATGTTGACCTACTAAGTGCGAAAGAGAAAGGTAGAGTAGCGCTTAGAAACAGGCGTGGTTGAAGTAAGCAGCCACTAACGTTCAGGGGGTGGCGCCTGCGGTATATTTTTCTACAATTTTTTTTCGTGCGTGTTTCTCTGCGGTAGTGGGATTTCATTTTGTAGGACACGTGCGCCGTTCGCAGTAAATTTAAATTGGCTCGCCGGTAGATCGAGTGGTAGCTCCACGTAATTATACAGACAGGATTTTTCGGTTACTTCTCTAGCCGGACCGGTGTCTTATTTTAGTTATTTTTATATTTTTATACGGTCTCTGTTGAATGTTTTGACTGGGGGCGTGATCTCTATGTTTATGTAAACTGCCCGCCTCTAGACGTGTTCGTTCGATTCTTTATTTTTTATTTTGTGATCTCGGTTCGCGATGCGATGCGATAGGTAGGCGTCGATAGTTCGAACTTATGCTAAATTAATCTGCTACCACCGAATTAATGAAATTTCTTAGTGTAGGATGTCGGTAAAGCTCGGTTATTGAAATTTGCGAGTAGATTTAATTCTATATTACTTATATACGAGTAACATTCAATGGTTCTTCATTCGGAGTTATTTTAATTTTACGTAGAAGGTAATTTACTTTAGAGTTAGTCAAGATATTTTTGAAATAAGTAGATATTGAACTCGTTGCTAGGGTAGTTAGTTTCTTAATTTAATCATTCATTCATCGATAGAAAATAACAAGGTGGTTAGTAAAAACAGCTGCCACATTAATTTCGTTAACAGATGCTCTACAAAAAGAAGGTATTTAAGTAAATTAGGTACTACGAAAAGCATTTAGATTCTTAATACTTCACCCCGGTTTTAAGGCGGCTTTTCCACTAGAGATGTGCGAGGTACTTAGCTAAGCGGTATGAAGCTAAGCTATGAAACTATGTAGGTATCTTTTTCCACCAGAGCTAAGTGGTGTAGCGGAGCGGGAATGAAAAAACTTAGCATGTTGAACCCTTTTCAACCATAGCTAAGCCAATCTACGCTATGAAATTCAACCGATCCTATTGGTTGATATCTTGCTGGAGTGTCTCAAGTGCCATAGGTACCTGCATTTTTGAGGATCTACGCCATTGATACTGCTATTAAAATAGTTATCTACTAAGCCCATCTCGTCTAAAAAGCACAACTCGTAAAATAGGTAAGTAGAAGAAGGTTGATATCATACGTGGTGGCAGGGACATTTCTCTCCTAGCGTTAAGACCTGGCGTCGGTCACCAAAAAAAATATCTGCTGTTACACACAAAAGTGCAATACCTATCTACGCAGTCGAAATGTATAACCCAACAATTTTTATATTTTTAATAACCGACGAAAATTTTTAACAACCCCGGAGGTCCAGAATCATGTACTTACTGAATCCATGGTAACAGGTTGCGTGTTGAGGTCCTTGCCACCGTGTATAGGGTCGGTACATCCATCGCTTCGCAGCTTAGCTTAGCTTACATGTCGGGTAAACTCCCCACGCGACTTACACGCGTTCTTCCAATTTCATTTTCTTTTTTACTAAAGTAGTTTTAGACGGTTGGATGAATTCTTCTTTCAGGGTCTAGAGTTAGTCATAGGAGGGATATCCATATGTATCATGCCCGAAAGACCGCTGCATAGGTCGTTATTAGGTAAGTATTAGCTGCAGAACAAGCTGAGTTGAGTGTTATTGGGTTTTTCCATTAGGAGTCTCTTGGTAACAGCCCGGAGTTTGGAAGTTGGCGATGTGCCTCGGAAAGCACGTTAAGCCGTTGGTCCTGCGCCTGATCTTTCTTCGGTCGTGTCAGATTACCGTCCCATCGGACTATGAGAGTGAGGGAAGAGAGAGTGCACCTGTGTCTGCGCACACACACTTGTGTACTATAATATCTCCCACGCCGAAGGCTAGTCTCCGTTGAGATTAGCCGCCATGGCCGAAATACGGTGAGGACTATTTATTAGCTGCAGACAGAGCGTCATGGCTGCCCAACTAGTAACATCATTCCCCAACTAGTAACATCAAGTCTGTCTTAATAAGACTTTCGGTGTAATTAGAGTAAGCCAGTTATTCGGTCGGAGCTTGTCTAGTAGACTTTAAGAGAAGTCTTAGTGGGACAGACTTGATACCGTGTGGTTTTGAAGGCCCTTTAGGGTCGGCGCAGCATGTCTTTGTCTTCCATACCCACATCTCCATTAACCGCCAAAGTCACCCCCTTTATAGCCATGTCATCTTTCTCACATTCCATCCATCATTTCTTCGGTCTTCCCCTATTCATAATTATCTAGGTGCTGAAAACCTTCTTCACAAACCTCATTCCTCCGCATCGCATCCTATCGCTGACTGAATTCGATAGTGGCACAAGACAAAATTCAACAATTTGAGAAAACGCACAATAAATATTCGAAGACTAGTGCACGCGCACAAATTAGCTCTTACTAACTGTACTTTATGGAATATATTATATTCCATCATCTAGTATTCGCATCAAAATTCCAATTAATAAATTAGAAATCAGTTTGATCCTAATGTCTGTTCCAAAAATGCCTACCTATGTGATGAAAGTGTAAACAAACCCTGTTCAATTTGAACTCTTACGCAATCATCACTCATTATGGGGAATTAGTAACACAATCATCCATGTTTAAAAGGTTTTACTACTTTTTCCAACAATTAAGTATTGTTTGAATAACATTAGACATTAAATTATAATTGAAAAATCATCGATGAAAATTGAGGTTATAAAATTATTCTCAATTGTCAAATGCAAAACATCTTTAAGGTTATTAAAAATTAGAATTTCGGGTTTAATTATTTAAATAATCAAATCAAAGCATTGAATGTGTACTGCATTGTAAGTGGCACTACAAATTAGCATCCACAGGTACATTTTGTAATCCATTTGTTTACATTTTCATGAGATACTTTTTGAACAGATCATACTTTTACACAGTTACCATCATGTTAGCCCGAGTGGAAGAAAGATGGCGCACTCTACGCCGTAGCCCGTAGCCCGTAGTCCGTCGTACGTAGCGCCAAAATTATCAATACTTACAGTATTTTTATCTCACGAAGCAATGTGCGCTTTACTTGTGGTAATCAATTAAACAAACACACTGTAAATCTTTATACAATATGTTTTTTTTTTCAGGATATGGGTAAATAATATTATTGGATTAGGGACCTTTATTTGACAACACCAATCCATCCATTATCTATGTACACACGGCTACATAACAAGCTATACATTACCAGTATAAGCTGATCTCGCTTTGGTATTGTTCGTCGAGTGGTTAAGATTCTTAAGTTCTGAGTTGAGCTACACGATTACTGACAAATGCTTGCACTGACTGGACTTGTCCAGTCAAATGTGTATGGTTCTTTCCTCAAAGACCATTTCAGGCACTTATCTACATTCTCTTCACAAGATCTGACCAACTTTATGTCTGGACTTTAAAACTTTGGCCTTGAAGAGACTTTGATCCTTGAGTTTGTTTCGCCGTTTCTTCTTAGGGGTAGTCAGATAGGAAATTTCGAATCCATCTAGCCTATTATTATTTATGTTTTATAACATGACATGTAAAAGTGACTGTGATATCCTATTTACAGAATAAACAGTTTCATTTCATTCCATTGCACGTAATATTTATTTAGTGCAAGAAAAAAACCCGCGTTCCGTAGCGTAGAAGCCAATCGATCAGTCACTGCATCAATCCGTCAACGCTCAAATCAAACTTCAACGCTCAAAAGTTAAAAACATTTGACGAAAGCAATAAATATTAAAATCTCGCTTGTATTCAAAGGGGGTAGGAGGTTAAGTGTTTCAGGTTCTTGTGGGTAAGGCAGGGATTCGTTACCTATGCAATTTAACTTTTTTTACTTGCCTTGCTCGAGTATATAGCACGCCTTCTGCAGCTGGACGCGGTAGGTAATTCATTGTAAAGTCAGGGAAATTAATTGTAGGACATTGTTGTCGTTGTTAATGGTTGTTGTGTTGTTAACAATTAATTTATCTGACCTTACATACCTTATTGGGTTCATATTATGAATAGGTAGTAGGTATTATTACAAACTTTATGTCACAAGAACCTTGCGATCAAATGCCACAATTCACTTACCTAAAATAGTTACTTAAAAACAATCTATACTTAGAATCCAGTATCGCGTCTATTGCATAGGTAATTAAATAGCGTGTTATTGTCACGTATGCACCTAATACATAAGTAATTAATGGTAAAGTAAAAAAATGTAGTAGTAATAATATTTTTTTCCATAGAAGTAGAAGTGGTCGGAAAAAAAATAGCCAAGCTGAAGTGGGAGTGACGTGGACATTTTATTTTTTGGGTGGGTAATCATCAAATAACATCTCCCGCTCTTCGCAGAGCGGGCGTGAGCTGGCCATCACATCATGCGAATGCACTCGGAGATTTGGTCAAAGATCGTCTCCCTCAGTCACTGGATGTCTGACGGAGGACATCGCCGTCGAGGTCGACCGCGGCGAAGATGGTGTAGCGATCTGAATACGTTTGTAGGGAAGACGTCGGTCGGACGTCGGTCGGTCGATATCACAAATGATAGAGAGATCTGGTAGGAGAAAGGGGCAGACTTCGCCTAGAAGAGGGACACGATATAGGCTAAAATTTGTATCCGATCAAACTATTGCGCGGCTTGCGTGAGCAATAGTTACGGGCGAATTTCTATACTGATTGTCGTCTTATGTCAAATGTCAAATCGTTAAGGAAATCAAATTCTTAACATAATAAAGTAACTGACAGTTACTGCCCATTCCCTAGAAATAATCTCTTATGAAAGCCGGACGATGGGGTGATCTATTCATAGATTTTATTGAAGCGAATGTAGAAACTTATTAAAGTGGTAGCTATTTGTGCATTTGATGGATTCGAATGGAAGTATGTTTACCATAACATAATATTTGGTAGACACCTATACCTACCTGTCTTAATTGTCTGGAGGTACAGCACCCACAGAGCACGGAGACGACCTAATGGCCGGTCGCCGGTAGGGCGGTTCCTAGCTCTGTGTACAGCAGCCGACCCTTTTCACCATACGCTCGGAGATTGCATTGCGTGGGACTGCGCCGGGTCCAGTCGACCGATCAAGGTCGACCGGTTCGAGCAACAACTCTGTCTGCTTCCCTGTGGTAGTAGTCCTACTGTCAGTCCATCATCGTGTGGGAGGACACTACTGAGCAGAATGGGCAGGCCAAACTCAAAGGTAAAGCTTTTATTTCAATTAAACCATAGGCACTTTTGAATTCTCGAAGGGCCGGGATTCCGTTTGAAGACGAAGGGAACCGCCTCGGCACTTTTCCTTGCTAGTCTGCACGCCGTTCACCTCTGCCGACCTTTTCAAAAACTGGCAGAAGCCCTCTGGCATGGGCGTGCCAAAAGGGGACCCTGGACCTGGATCGAGTGAGTCATTCAATGGCATATTATACGTAATTTATCAGCTTAAAATAAATTACGTACGTACCTATGCCCTAAGTACTACAGGAAATCGTAATTTGTCCCCCTCTATTTGATTTCCCCCCGCCAAAAGCTGGTAGGGACACCCATGGCCTCTAAAGCTGCGGACGTACGGGGACCGGGGACTTTGCACGTTCCCAGCAGTCTACAGAAAATCAGAGAAATGCAGTCAAATCAAAAGACAAAAGTCCACAACTATTGCTCATTTACAGGGGCGGATACAGGATTTCATTTGGGGGGGGGGGGGGGGGCATTCTTACAAGGTTCGGAGCTAGAGTTAAAATCACAAGTAAACAAAAAAAATAAAAATATTAGCTTGAATTTTGACAAAATAAAGTTAACGCACCATGTGCCGCTTTTGGCAAATCTATCTATAATTTTATCGACATCAACTGGAACATCCCTGTGGATGTGTAGGAGTGCAAGTCCACAAAGCCACTCCTCTACTGCCCGCATACGCTGCCATGTTTTCAAGAGGCGAGAGTGGAGAATGACCTTTCGGCTGTATCGAAAAGTTGAGTCGAAAGTATGGAATTCCTGGGTCTTTTGGGGGGGGCATGGCCCCCGTATTCCCCCTCCCCCCCTATATCCGCTAATGCTAATTTAAGGTTTCCATTTATTATTAAAGAATAGGTATTTTACGTACAGCAGTAAGCACTTTAGCAAACTATCAAATCTCATTTAAAAAGACCGTAGCGACATCTAGTCCACTATCAATAAACAACCTCTACAGCGCTATCTAGTGTCACCGCTTCTATCAATTTCTACTGGTCTGGTATAGTGTAGTGGAAATTGCTAGAAGTTAGTTAAGTTTTCACTAGATGGCGTGCAAATATAATTGTAAATAAAATCCAAGTATTTCAAACATTTTCTATGTAAATAAAGTTCCAACGCAAATTCTGATGAGAAAATACTGATATTTCTTACTTTGTGGGATACTTAATACCGTGTCCAGCGTGTCCTATTGTCTGCACATTACAGGAACTGATGAACGCTACCGAAGGTACCCAACTCGTAGCCATTTCCTCTGGCTCTATTTAGATTGAAAAAGATTTAAGGCGGAAACTGACTTGTAACGTTTTCAAACTCAACTCAACTCAAACTCAAAGCATTTATTTCAAATAAACCAACTACAGGCACTTTTGAATTGTCAAGGGGTCGGTCAGTCAGAAAGATGAAGCTAGTTGCCCATTCCAAAGCGTAGTAGGTACCTCTATGGAGAAGAACGGGCAAGAAACTCCATGGACACTCTTTTAAATCAAAATATGGTTACAAAATATTGGTTACATCATTCATGTTGAAATTATGCAAGTGAGAACGATGCTGAACGTTAAAAGCGTCCGTAATAAAAATTCTAAAACAATTCAAATATTACATTAAATTAAAATAAGCCGTGGCAGCTAAGAGATAACCAGCCCCTACTGACGGCGCCCGTTAACGAACATGTCGCATGGATTAGCACCATTAAGCTCAACTATTTTGAAGGGAACTTAGTGATCGAACACACACGCCTCCACCAGCGAGACATTTGAGTGAGCATGACATACTCTCAGCCGCCAGGGCACATTCAAGTCAATGAAAGACAAACCTAGTAAATGCTAGCTTTATAGTAGATACATAGTACTCACACTTGTGCTATGCAATTATACAATACTAAAATATTGAATTTATACAATGCAAAGATAGTTTTTAAAATCTTCAGTAGCTCCAACAGTAGTTTCAAATGCAAATCAATTAGTTTATGCGCCCTTGTGGAGCAGGACCAGCGTTGAGCCAAACATTTTTCTCAGCGATGTAATCACCCAACTTATATTATGCTTGGCTGCATAGTGTGCGTTTTATACAAGATTTGTATTTCGTTTCATTCTGTTGAAGTATGAGGGGAGGTATTTTATTGTAACATTTTAAACAGTACCCCATGAAAGATGAGTCAACTTTAGCCAGCCTGAAACCCAGTTGAACAAATTGCTCCCTATTTCTAGTGATATAATTGTGTCTTTCACCTCTTTTACTAAAAAGATGCAGATTTTTCCTTACGTACATTTTTGTATACTATCGAATTTTTGTTACACGTTACAGTAGTCAGTGCAGCTAGCCGAGCCACTCGATGCGAAAATTGCGAGCGCGTGTTTACAAACAAGGCAGTACCACCATCTTCGTTTCTTCTTTGGTACAAATTGGATATCCAATATCGTTTTGTTTTTTCTTCTTCCATTAACAATAACTAAATAAAAATAATGAAACACACACAACCTCCACGGCCATCAGTCTGCATAAAAAAATACAGTCGAATTGAGAACGTCGCTCCTTTTTTTGAGCTTTTTCATCCTCGGTTAGAACATGGAGCACGCTTGAGCCATGTGCTCGAAGCGAGCTTTCACCGCGTCTCTTGTATCGTCGTTTTGTAACCAAGCTCGCCTCGAATGATACATTACAAACAAACGCTGCAAGTCATTCTCCGCCTTTACTGTTCGTAAGTTTTTCATAAGAATATTTTCCTCAATTTGGATTAGTAGCTACAGTGAGTGCAAGATAGGAATAAAAAATGGGCAAAGGAAACTCAAAGATCAAAATACAAGTCTTTTATTTTCCGCAAACTCACTCACACTAGTATAAAAATATGACTTTACTCAAAGATCAAAATACAAGTCTTTTATTTTCCGCAAACTCACTCACACTAGTATAAAAATATGACTTTATTTTTGCAATAAATTCATCAAGAAGGCAAGTTGATAGAAGTCAAGCAGACAAAATGATAACGTCTTTGATAAAAAACTCAATTCACTACGTTTTTAAATAGCTGCTTTAATAATTTTGGCAAATAAATAACGTGTGTATACGTTCTTAGTAGCCATAATATAATATTAAACCACACTTAAACCACTTAAAATTACTTGGCAACTTACACCTATACGAAATCTTTGTTTATTGTCACGAGAGATAAGATATTCGGATGCATATTCACCTAAAGTTGAGATGTTGGCAAATATGGAATGCGATTTTGTATCGAAAAAATCTTAACTTTAATTAACATTAAAGTTAAGATTTTTTCGATGAATGGTGTGTGTTAACACACCATCCATCCTTGTACACCCTACATACACATATTTGCATCGGGGATTAAACATTCATTTTAAATAAATATGCATCTGAATAGTTATGCAATCCAAGAATCCCAGGGTTATTTTTTAATAACAATATTTTTTGGAAGTCACTTCCGTACTCTCACAGCAAGTAAATATGGATCCGAATATCCGATCACTGATTATCACACAAAGACATATTTCAGTCGCTTTAAAATACACAAGATAAAAGTTCTATTAAAAGTGTACATTTTTTTTGGAAACTTACAATAAATAATATTATTGCTTAAAACCTTAATCTTATTAGTACTTCATTAGAATTGTAATAGTTTATTATGTAAATAATCTTTTTGTCAGTCTTTTAGTATAAAGGGCTATACGGCAAATATAGGACATGGCATGGTCTATAAAACGCTTCGCACAAGCCTATATCAAGCAATGATAGTCATAATAGAAAGATGCCGCCAGATAAATAATTAAAACTGGTGATCTAGGAGTTAATCTCTAAATGTAAGTATTGGTATTTACTTACAAAATAGTTGGTCTTTTATACCAAGTCTCATTAATGGAAACAAAACTTAATGAAGGTGCATAACAGAAAAGTTGGTTACATGAAGTACAGTACAGTACAGTGAAGTATGAACTCTCCACATACAGTCACCAAAAGAGATAAGTAACCAGGGTCGTCGGATACAGTTGAATTTTAGTAAGAAACCGATGGATGTTTTTGAATGAAATTTAATTTGATACACAAACAGTTTGTTTTCTATTAAATAAATTAATTTTATTCGAAAACATCATCTCTGCTTACTTATCACGTTTGGTGACCGTACATCCACGAATCGAAAAGCGAAGCGTAGGATCTCACAATGATGGTAGAGAACCTCATAAAGATAAAACAATTTAAACCGTTCGTTGTGGACCGTTAAGGGCGCCTTTATAATTTCTAACGTGACGATTTATCATGGACGAAGAAATTATAAAAGCGGACATTGAAAGAGACTAACGTCTAAGACCACGTTCGCACGGACGTAAAAATATCGCGCACTGGATTTTCAACCCTCGGTGTTGAACCAAGCATTGAGAATCCAACAGAGTGAATCCCAGCGCGTCGATAAAACGCTTTATTCGGTATAGGACAGATTCCGGATTGGACAGATTTGAAATTCGGCAGATTCCCTACTCGACAGTTTCCTAGATTGGGCAGGTTCTTGGATTCGACGGATTAGCTATACGGCAGAAAATGTACAGTTGTGCACAAAATATACTTCGTGATCAATTTAAAGGATATCATGACGTAGACTTAATTCACATAACTGAATTCACCTGGGTGCATTAAGTCTAGTAAATAATATAATTTGTTCACCCAGGTGAATTGTCTAAGGCGCCAAAGATATACTATATCTACTACCTACCTCAAAGGAAATCATTAGACTAATTCAATATATTTATGAAAACTACTTGAATAGCTGGCCGCTTAACGTCATTGTAATTTTTTTTTTTTTTTAGGTACGTTTGCTCTTGACTCTAGTCTAGGTCAGAGATGACAGAGACAAAGTCGACGATGGAGTGAGCTTACCCAGAAGAAGCCTGTTCACTCTCACTTTGAAGAGATTTGGGTTGTATGCGGTCGGAAACACAGGCGCAGGTAGAGAATTCCACTCTTTTGCTGTGCGCATTATAAAAGATGTTTGGAAGCGCTTAGTGCGAATTGGTGGAATAACAACTAGGTAGGTAGGGATGGTAACTTGCAGTGCGCCTAGATGTCCGATGGTAGGAGGCCGGTGGAATGTGGTGGATTTAGCCTGTACTTCAAACTAATGCGTTTGTCTTCTGTTTTTCTGTTATAATTTTAATGTGTTGTGAATTTCTGTATTATTGCACGGCTAAAAATATTAAAGAAATGGATCTGCCGGTCCCAGCACTAGTAAGGCGAACTTAAAAATTATAATGAGTGAAAGAAAAAAACCCGTAGTGTTGCGCTCCGGGCATAGATACAATTTTGTAACTAAAAACAAATGTGGTACTACAAACTGGCGATGCGTTAATAAGGCAGAGTGTAGCACTTCGATCACATTACATAAAGAACGGGTTGTTAAAGAATCCAGCCATGTGTGTATGCCAGATTATACTAAAAATTTGGTTGATAGTTTGATAGATGAATGTAAAACCTTAGTGTGCGAAAAACTCGAACCAATCCCGAAATTGTTTGAAGATTTCATGGACACTGTCATTTGTGACTTAGACGATGAAGTCAAACCTACATTTGTACAGAAAAAAGATGTGTTATATAAAGCCAGAAATTATTACCTAAAAATGAATGCACTGCAAACACCTGAAATCTCTAAAATACCACATTTGATTTTTTACGGCGACGGCGCCTTCTAAACATGTCCCACTCCTTTTTACCAACTGTATAGCTTACACATAAATATATCTAACGACGATGACACTATAAATTTTGTTCATGTGCTTTATATTCTACTGGCCAACAAAGAACAGGCGATCTACGAAAGACTTTTCACTATTTTGAGGGACCATTTTTCCGTGATAATAGAACATTTTAAATGTGATTTTGAATTGGCAACCATTCAAGCGGTAAAATTAGTTTATCCTGGTGTAAAAGTAACTGGCTGTTACTTTCATTACTGGAAAGCTGTGCTTAAAAAGAGTAAAATGCTTTGATTAGATAAGACTGAACACGGAATATTTATAACGCGCCTTTATATGCAACTGCCATTACTACCTCCGATTATAATTCCCGAAGCCATATTCAGTATTCAAGAAGTTGCAAATCATACTGAAGAATACAATGCATTTAGGAAGTATTTCTCAAAACAGTGGATGGGAATATATCGTACTGATAATACAATACTGTTGTAACTCAAAATAAGTAAAATTTGAGATAACATCAAATTAAAAAAAAAAAAAAAGTGAATAATCATTTTTTCGTCGATTCTGAAAAAAAGTAAAATTTTGAGTTACAACAGTATTGTATTATCAGTGGGATATATGTCTTCGCTTGCTACAAAGAAAATTTTAGAACCAACAATCCAATCGAAGGCTGGCACGCGCGGTCAAAAAAAAAGATTTCTCATTAAGCCACCACTATATCTTTTTATTCAATTATTAATGAAAGAATCACGTTTTCAAGACAGAAAGATAAAAAGGTAACAATTTCATTGTAAAGGGAAACAACCTGATTCCAAGTTATTGAAAAAAAGTAATCAAATAGATAAAATTATTACAACAGCATTGAAAAAAGAGATTAGCGTAATCGATTGCTTAAAACGATTATGCAAAGTAAACATATTTAAAACTAAAAAATAATATTTTGTTAATTAACCAATTTATGTTTTCATTGAAAGTGTATTTTATTTTTATATTAAATGTATATAACTTCATTTTAAGTTTATTCCTTTTAATTTTGCTTGCTATTTAATTTACGACTGTACTTCTGCCGTATAGCTAATCCGTCGAATCCAAGAATCTGCCCAATCTAGGAAACTGTCGAGTAGGGCATCTGCCGAATTTAGAATTTGCCCAATCCGGAATCTGTCCTATACCGAATAAAGGGATAAAACACACTGTTCGATTTTCAACTCTCGGCGCTGAGCAGTGCGGGAAAAAATCCCGCCGCGATAGTTTTACTTCCGTGGGAAATTGGACTAAAGGTACAACTAGACTGGCCGATCAAGGTCGATCGATGTAATTCAACGTTCAGGAGGATGCCGTGTGGTACAGTCACCAAGAGATAAATTACCAGGGTCGTCGATGTAATTGAAGGTTAGTAAGAAACCGATGAATGTTTTCGAATAAAATTTAATTTAATTAATAGAAAACAAACAGGTTATCAAATTTCATCCGGAAACATCCATCGCTTTCTTACTAAACTTCAACTATATCCGACGACCTTAGTTACTTATCACATTTGGTGACCGTACATGACAGCCCGATTACAATGGTACAAAGATCTTCTGGCGCGTGGCCAGATCCGGAACTGATGGCGCCATCTTGTTTTTTCAATAAAAAATCACAAAATGTTTACCAACAACGCCCCTTTGTTAATGTTATTCAGACGCCAAACAATCCTTGTAGCACTGTACTTACGATCGACCACACTGTTTTTCGATGCCAATCGATAGCGTAGAATTCACAATTGTCCATATCGGTCGATGGTCGGTCGTTCATTGATCGACCATCGCTTGATCATCGACTGTTATGGAATATCGAATATTCTGTTTGCTCAAAAAATAGTAGGAACTTAAAACTTTAACTCTCTACATCCAAGCCTGAGTGCTGCCCTCGCGATGTATCTTCGCGATCTCACTCCTCAGCATTCTCTCGTTGGAAGCCGCTTCCCTGAATTCGGCCTCTCTAGCGCACGTCGCGTCTAACTGTTCCTGTTGTAGGCGAAGACTGTTCAGTTGCGACTGCAGCGCGGTCACGGTTGAGTATTTTGAGTTCTTAAGCTGTAAAAGAGGGAATTAAGAGTGGTTAGAGTGTGGCTGTAAGTAAAACAACACAATTTCACTGAACACCCACTGACACTAACTGAACTGACAGTTCAACAAACTATTTTTCTCATTCTCAACCACAGATTTAATATTTGTTATGCCTGATTTAACACCACGACATCTATCTACAATTTAGGGAATTTCTTGGGCTTTCCGACGGTACAAGTATGATAGCTGTAGCTCTGTTCCAAAAGTTCAGAGTAAATAAAATAGAGAGCGCTGTTCCGGCAGGCGGAGTGGGGGGTGTTAGGTTTTATTTTCGTTACGGAATTTCTTGATTCGGTCGCCGCGCTCAAAGCCCGCGATAAAAGCTATGCAATAGCTTAATAAATGTACTAAAATACACGCCTTTTTCCAATCAAGACTACGTAGAAACTACAGAACGGCACGTGTAATAATAGTAATTCATAATAATCCTCCTCATAATATTATTATTATTCTAAATTTCTATCTTTTTGTGGTTCAAGGCCATCACTAATTAACCTATCCAAGACATAAAGCCTCCATCAAGTTCCTGATGCACTTTTTACACTTATGGGCCCCTCAGTGAAGAACCATCGATCTGTGACGTCATGGCAATCCTTATGGGAAAACTTTGAACAGTATAACGATTTTTTTAAGGTCCCTCGGGAATCGTCGCATAAACAACAATAAAGTACTTAGTTCTGAATTCAAATAATTATACACGATAAATCTAATAATGGATGGACATGGAAATTAGCATTCGTTTGTATTCGGAAATGCGATGATTTCCGAGGGACATGAAAATAGTTGTACTGTATTACATTCTGCAATCAATCTTGTCCCACATCTATAAAAAACTCTGATTATGCCTATTCCAAATTGCGTTCTGGTTCGGCGATCACCAAATTTTCACACAGAGCTATGACTAGAAATGACCTTAAACTTTCTGAATCTCGATGGGTCGTAGAAAAACTTGGGATATGCACAAATTTTATACAGTAACAGTCCACATCATCGTCATCTAAGGCTTTACCGCGGGTGGGCCTCAGCCTGGTCAAGAATATTTCTCAACGTGACCTATTTCCGGCTTTTGCTCGCCAATTTCTCACTCCAACAGTTCTTAAATCTTGATCTACGCCATCCAACCATCTGAGCTTGGGCCGCCCTCGACTTCTCCGGCCATTCAGTTTACTATCCAGTAAGCGTTTAGGTGATCTGAGGGCCTAGACTAATGGCATTCGCTTCGGAGCGATTCTATTTCTACAACCGCTATCGCTATCGCTAATATTTCCATCATACGAATCGAAAACTAACGATAACGCTCGTCAAAAAGTGCCACTTGGCTACGCATCTCTACGAAAGTAATCGTTCGACGCTGTCGTTTCGTTTCATAGAATCGAATGATGTTAACATTGTTTAGCTAATTTCTATTTGTTGACCTATGATCATGTGACATTTCCACAGCTTATGTCAACCCCATACATTTCATGGCTTATCTATTAGCCTCATCGCTAATCGAATGTTACTTTGTCTAGGCCAGGGATGGCGAACCAATGGCACGCGTGCCTTTGTTGGCACACGATAAAATAATTTGCGCACGGCAGCCAATTGAGCATTATCATCTACCTATGCCTGTTGTTATTTGCAGAAAAAATAACATTAAAGACTTGCTTAGAACCCGTTTGTCAGATGATTCTAATTCAGCTTGCAATCGGATAAAAGTTACAAAATATGAACCTGATATAAACTATTTGGCATCGTAGTTTGCAAAAGCAGCAGTTGTACTAATTTGTTCATTCATTTAAATAAATATACTAATGTTAAAATTACCTACTGTAAAGGTTTTTACTATGTATTTTTCTGTTTGCAAATAAAGAGTATGTACTACGTATTATTGTGAAATTATTTAGTTTTTTTTTTCCAGAAGTCACTTAGTCAAGATTTTTTGCTGGCACGTCATAGCCACATTAAATATTTATCTGGAGAAAATGACACGTAGATGCATAGAGGTTCGCCATCCCTGGTCTAGGCCCTCAGGTCTCGTCCATTCTTGTGAAATGTCCTGTCCAGTCGAAGACGTCATATTTTGATGGTTTTAATTACATTAGGCTCGTCGTACATCTCGTAGAGCTCATGGTTATACCGCGTTCGCTAGTGCTCGTTTTCCAGCACTGCACCGAATATGAGCCTGAGGATTTTCCGTTCGAATACTAACAGAGAGATCTCGTCTGTTTTGCTTAGTACCCAGCATTCCGAGCCATATGTCATATTGGTCTTAGTAAGGTGTTTTACAGGAGAAGTCGTTCTAAAGAAAACCGGCCACATTCCTCTAGGTCGTATTTTGTTGCTTCGTGTCTCAATATGAAAGTTTATAAAAGTTATTAGAAAATTCTAGACACACTTACCGAGGGTGCTTATTGAGAATTCCTTCTCAGTCACGAGATAATATTTTATTAAAGGAGTGGCGTTAGTGAACCGGTGTGCACCCTCTTAATGCTTCTCGAGAGTAATTTTTAACAGTTTATATCGACACCTGCAAGGAATAACATTGTAACTAATATTTAAGTCAGATTTCGGTTAAGTCTTAATGCCAACCAACCTTGAAAATATGTGTCAACGAGGGATTAGCTATATTTTCCTATCATACTTCTATCCTATCAGACTTAACCAAAATCTGAGAGATTTTTTAAAATCTTTGACGCGCTCTTCTGTAAAGTTACTAAATATTAGTTACAATGTTATTCCTTGCAGGTGTAGATATTACAGATAAAAATAATTCCTACCTGCGACGCCCTCTCATTCGCCCTAACTTCATCATGGAAACCTTCCATTTGTTCCAATATCTTCTCTCGTTCCAGAACGTTGGCTTTCTGCCGCCGTCTGTTGGCTTCTACCTTCTCTTCCACCTGTCTCTTGAGAGTGGAGATGACGTCTCGCATTAGGTGGGCGCGGGCGTCACGTTCTTTCGCCCATAACTGGAAAGGTACAATTTAATTCAGTGATTATCGGGAAGTAATATGGGTCTGAGAAAGTTTATTTCATAAATCTTTATAGAAAGTAATGGCAAAATAAGTTTGCGTCAGTTAGGGGTTCTATTTCTGTTTATCAAATTTCTTTATTGCAAAAATATAATATTTTAGTATCTGAGAAAATTCTAATTAATTCTATCTTAGAAAATTAATAATAAACTAGAGTTACGTAAGTTAGGGGTTCTATTTGGGGTTATTTGGTCCTGGGTTCGATTCCCGGGTCGGGCAGTGTTTTTGGATTTTTCCATCTGGAATTTCTCGGTAGCAGCCCGGAGTCTGGATTTGTGCCCGGTCGATGGCAATAGGCTCGCCCCCTATTACATGGGACTTAAACATAACTGGCGAAATGTGGGTGTGCTATAGGTACACCTCTGCCTAACCCTGTTATGATGTGATGTGAGGGGTTCTATTTCTATTTTAATTAACATTCTAAAGTATAGTCGCCAGCACATCAATTTACCACAGACTCTCAGATTTACTAACTCGATTTTGAACTTAACCATAAACATTTTAAGGTTTAAAATCGTTAGGAGAAATTTGACAGTTTCGTGTAGCTTGACCTGCTAGCGACTGTACAAAATATGTCTCTTTAGGGTTCCGTACCCAAAGGGTAAAACGGGACCCTATTACTAAGACTCCGCTATCCGTCCGTCTGTCACCAGGCTGTATCTAATGAACCGTGATAGTTAGACAGTTGAAATTTGCACAGATGATGTATTTCTGTTGCCGCTATAACAACAAATAAAAATAAAAAATACTTAATCTTACTTAATTTAGGAATAAAATAAATACTTAATTGGGGCTCCCATGCAACAGACATGATTTTTTTGCCGTTTTTATAGATACGGAACCTATCGTGCGCGAGTCCGACTCGCACTTGGCCGGTTTTTTCCCAATCATTTCAGCTATAAAGCATGAAATGAATCAATAAAATGTAAGTTAGTCTATGTTGTATTATTTATTTGTTTTAGTGTTATTTCTTAGTGTTCTCTGTTGCCAAGCAATCAATTGGAATTTCTATTTTGCATGATGTAATTAATTCATATTAATGTGATGTAATTATTTATTTCCGATCTAGTGTCTTTTAAAAAGAGTTTAGATTTAAAAAGAGTGTCCTAGGAGTTTCTTGCCCGTTCTTCTCCATAATGATCTACGTTTTGTAACGGGCAACTAGCTTCAACTTTCTGACTAACTGACCGACTCCTTGACAATTCAAACGTGCCTGTAAATGGTTTAATTGAAATAAATGCTTTGAGTTTGAGTTTTAGTTTGAGTTTGTCACTCATTATTATATTTTCTTTTGTTAATATGCGAATAATGTAGTGGGCTGCAATATTGTTAATGTTTTGTATTATCTTTTCTCTGTTCCAACACATATTGTAGATGTTTATTGTCACTGAATAAAATAAAATAAAATAAAGCCTTTATTTAGCTCACATTACCACACTTTCCTGCTAATTTCTCACTACGTACTTTACACTTTTTATTAGTTTTATTTTTCTTTATGTTGTGTTTGTGCTTTGTAGTTTGTGCTAAATAAATTGATTTTCTTTCTTTCTTTCTCACAAAATTAAGTTTATAATAAATAAAAATATGTAATGGGTGCTCTAAAAATATATGAAGAGACCGCGCATTCACTGCCTAATGCGTGGAAACGATTTCATATAAAAACTTTTTTAAACGTTTTTATTTTTCACTTTTTAGCCGTGGTACCTGCCCCTCACAAATTCGTATACCCCTACTTGCTATTATAACATCATCAATATAGACTAACTGGAAAAAATACGTATTATTGAAGCTAACTGAATAACTATCAAATTCTAAGTCAAAGTCAAATCATTTATTTCAAATAGGCACATAAAAGGCACTTTTGAACGTCAAAATTTACAAAAAAATAGAATTGATTTTAGTTGCCCCCTCCGAAAGGTAGTTTCGTATGGAGAAGGATGGGCAAGAAACTCCAACGTTACTCTTTTAAAAATGTTTTACAATATTATGTATACATTAATTATATGTGAAGACGATGCACCTAGAATAAAATTACTATACCACAATAGGTAAAAATAATATCCAAGCAAAGTTAATATTTATATGGGACCACCCCTGAGCCATACCCTATCTATTAAAAAAGAATTTTCGAAATCAATCCACAATTACCGGACATATCGCGTAACAAAAATACGAAAAAGCATACAGATGAATTGAGAACCACCTCCTTTTTGAAGTCGGTTATAGAATATAGTAGAAAGTGGAATCTAGCAATAAAGACGTGATAGATTCCAAACAGGATGCTTAGTCTTGAAAAAGAAAATGGATGACAAAAAAGTACACTTTATACAAATTAAAACAGTAAAGCAATGAACTACCTTATCCTGTTTATCATTAATCTGCCTCGCTTCTCCGTCATACATGGTTTCTATGGTCTTCTGTCTCTGTCGCTCCCGCTCCCTGTGTTCTACTAACTCAGCCAGAGCGTCATCTAGTACGCGCCTGTACTGCCCGCACGTTTCTTGTTCAGTTTCGCGCTCCTGAAAATTTATGAGGAAATATTGTTAAGACATTTCGATTAGCGAATTTCCAGAGGGCATGGCTTGGAGTTTGGCGCATGGCGTCACCGGTCAGCGGTTTAATCTTCATTAGCCAGTTCAGATTTGGTTTTGGCTAACCAATTAACTTTTAATTTAATGCCGATGTAAGACCACAGCCGAGATTTGTAGCAAAGAACAAAATATATGAAAAAGTTACGCATTGGTAGATGTAACCATTTATTGTAGAAGTTCAAACTTTTGTTTCTGATAAATAATGATAAATGATTTTATTCCTATAAGTACGTTTGTACAAACACTTTTACCTATCATATTTTTTAAACTAAATGAGGTCGGCGTTTCCTATCGGAAAACTCTGAGAAAAAAAGGCCGAAACAAACTCAGAGGTCAGTCTCTTTTAAAGCCCTGACATCATCTTGATCAGATCATGTGAAGACCATGTAGATTAGTGTCCGAAATGGTCTTTTGAAGAAAGAACCACACAGAGTGAGTGGCTGTCCAGTCAGTGCACGCATTTGTCAGTAATAACAGTGATAAGTACAGTTTTGCTTCATAAATTAACAATCGACCTGAAAAGGTCAAATCATTTTATATTACTACGAGAAAGGCACGACAAAGCTCAAAATAAATGAAATTTAACTACTGCTAAAATTATTCTACATACCTTTAGAACAGTCCTCCGCAACTTAGCCAGCATTTCCAAATCCAATTCAATCTCTTTCAAAACAGAGATCACTCTCCTCTTCAGCTTATACTTATGAAGTCCCATGTTCACAATACAGGTGTCTCTTTCTGCCACAAGGCGGACGTGTTCCCTCTCTCTTTCGCACGATATGAACTGTAGCTCGTCTAGGATTATTTTCTCTTTTTCTTCCTGTTTGCGAAGACGTTTGACTATGGTTTCTTTTTCGCTCAACTCTGCGATCTGGCCTTCGAGACTTTCGCGGAGCTCCTATTAAAGAGAAGTAGTTTAAAAAAAAAATGAGTAGTACCCCAGTTACCCCCCCCCCCCCCCTAGTTTACCCCTTCCGTGACTGTATTACAACGCATTAAAAAAATTATTGGCATTAATATTGCAGGTGTGGTTTACTGACGTTTCGCTAGATCTAAACATAATTGTTGTGTCATTAAGGTTCATATACACAGTTACATATACACACACATATACACAGTAAGTTAATTGGAAAGATGTGTTCTTCCAATGTAGGTACTTTCCTCCTAAACTTTTGGCAGCTTTATTTTTGTGGATTTTGCCAGGAAGTAAATCACAACAGCTAACATGAGTTTTGACAGCGTATTTTCTGATGCCTTGATCAGGCTTTTGGTAGTAGATAATTTCATACGACCATCAGAAGGAAGGGTAGCTGCTACTTACTCTAACTTGTAGCTCCTTTTCCTTCAACCTCTCCTGCTCAATCTGAATCTGCCTGCGCAGCATCTCGTCGCGCTCCTTCAGAGTCTTACGCGTCTCTTCTTCGTCTTTCTGCTTTTGTACTTCTTTCTCCACTATTTGCTCCATCCTGAAATATAGGTTAAAACCGTGGTGTAATGTAGATAGAAAAACAACACTGTTACTTAATTAAGATGGTCCGAGTGTTGTAAACCCTATTTATTTCTTTTCGGTATAGCCGTTAGTACAAATCATTGACACTGGTGCCGATTCTCTTGTCACAAAATTCTCTAAACTAGACTAAAAATCACTAAAATTTTGCTTAGTCCTGTCAAAAGACGATTTCTCATTCTGAAATAGACTAAAGTGACACACCTTAACTATATTTTAGTTTGACAGCACTAAGATGGTACTGAATAATTAGTTTAGTGAAAATGGCAATTTTGCTATTCTGAATTTGACGTTTTTAATCTAAAATTTTGGTTGTCTTAACTAAATCTGGCTATTTTTAATCGCGATTAAAAAGGTGTGGACTAAAATTAGTTGTCATGAACTAAGATTCGCCACAACACCTCGACTTCAGGGGCAAAAACAGTACTGTTTTTTTTTTTAATATTGCTTATATCTCGTAAACGGTGTGTCCTATCGCAAAAATAATGAAAATTTCGACCCCCTTTATGAAACCCTTAAACCCATATAACTCTACACGAAAGTATTTTTTTTTTTAAATATTTTCCGTACAAAAAGTGAAACATTCCATATAAAACACGCCGAGGCTGCCACGCATGCGAGCCTCCGGCTCTAAAAAAAAATCACGTGGTAGGGTAAACAAGTAGGTACCATGTGGAGTCGCGATTGTCAAATTAAATTTTAGTTGCGTCAAAATGATTTTTAAATTTAGAGATATTTTATTGCAGAATAGCTCTAAGATTCTCATAGCCAAAAGTAAGGAATTTTAGTGATAGTTTAGTTAGTTTAGTTCGGTGTACAAGAGAATCGGCACCATTGTCTTCACTAGTTTTTGGTTGTGAATATTATCAGAATCCATTTGGCTGAACCCTATATTTTAAGATACAGGCTAGTGTCCTAGTTTAAAAGATAGAGTCTACTATTGCATAATACTTTAAATATTTTTTTCAAACAATGTATACAGTGCCAAGTGCTGTTTTTTGTGAAACAAATACTTATTATTTTGTTAGGATGTCATTTTCAGCATTAGATGATAACAGATTTATTAAATATCTTAACAGGTAGATTTCAGCTTGCCGTTAGCAACATAAGCATCAGCAGTACTTTGTGCAGGCCGTCCCAGTTTTCTGCTTCGTGCTGTAGTAACTGCTCCTCTTTTTATCTGACGCCCTGGTACTTATATAGTGTTACTTACCAGGCGGACTTGAGTTTGCCGTTAGCAACATACGCACTAGCAGCCCTTAGTTCTGGTTGTTTCAGTCTCCACGCGTGGTGCAGTCGCAGCTCAGCTTCGTGGCGAAGTAACTGCTCTTGTTTCGCCATGATACCCTGGTTGATCTCTTGGAGGGTTGAGGTTGGCACTTTGTTTAGGTAGGAACTGTTAAAAGGAACAGAATATGAAGATGTTTTATTTTTAAAAGAATAACTACGACTTTACTTTATCCATCTTCCGTTCTTATTCGGCACTAGCTTTTGCCCGCGGCTTCGCCCTCGTGGATGTCGGAAAATATTCCACGGAAACGAACTACTGGTATCAAAAGATCTATGTCCAGGTTCCCGACATCATCAACAATCCCAGTCATATTTCAGCCAATTTACACGAAACGGTAATGAATTATACAAACCTTCCTCATGGATCACTCCGTCCATTAGTGAAAACCGTATGACAATCCGTTCGGTAGTTTTTGATTTTATACGGTACTAATAAAAAGATAATATGTCAGGCTACAAGAGAGGCACCGATTGTTGACGTCAGCGGGACAAAAAGTTTAACACCTTAATTGCATTCGGAATAATACATAAGACATGTAAATCATAATCTTATTATTAAGAACATCATTGTACCATGTTTTAATGGAAATAAAAATATTCTATTCTATACAACACAGAACAACGATTTACTTTACAAATATTTCCTATGTTGGGAGGCATTAGTAACAAAACAATAACAGTAAATTTGTAAGGGGGTAAGTAATTTGGTTGCTTTTGTGGGAATTATTTCATTACAATCAATAACAATCTTCCTTACCCATTTTTATACAATTTCGGCTGCTTAGCTAATGTCTTCAGTTCTTGTTCAAACTGCATGTCTTCTTGAAACAACATTAGTTCCAGTTTTTTGCGCCGTTCTTCAAGTTGTCTAAAAAGTCCAAACAAAAAGTTTATAATACGAATTCCAGTACTGACAATCATTAATGGAGTTTGTTATATCCATTTCCTGGTAGACTACTACAATATCCTTTGCATACAAGAAATGATAATATTTAAACTGTTTTTTGCGCATATTTTTAACGCTTTTATTTTGATACTGGTGTTGTGTACCCAGTACTTATTTTTTTTTAATGGTGTTGTACTTCGAACTTTTACAAGGTTGTTTTTTTAGGGCAATAATGTTTTTAGGAATTTATACTAATATTATAAAACGGTAAAATTTGTTTGTACGTTTGTATGTAGGGCGTAAACTCTGGAACTACAGGTAGGATTTGAAAAAAAAAAGCATTTGATAGCCTTATTTTTGAGGAAGGCTATAGAGTATTTAACATCGTGCTATGATGACCCTTAGAAGCCGAGAAAAAAGATAAAAAGTCAGAAAGAACGCTTAGCGAAAACGAAGTAATAGCGCGGGCAAGCGATGCGATGCGACGGGGTGGGTCGGGGGAACAAGAATTTCACACAGACGAAGTCGCGGGCAGAAGCTATTACTATAATAAGAATACCCGAATACATTGTTTCAGTGTGGATATATTTCTCATGCATAGAGGTAATGCTTTATTACTCCATCTTAAGGATGATTTCCACCGAACGACTCGCATCGCATCGGATCGGACCGGATTTTACAATCTTTAAATGATATTAAATCATGTACACAGTATTTAAAATCTATATTACCAAGCCGCGCGCAGCAGCTTGATCGCGGGCGTCTTTCGCGACACGCGATCGTAGCCGAAAGTATGCTGCGACGCGCGATCAGCTCCGTTCGCCTGCCATCGTATCCGATCACACATTCATCCGAATTAGAACACGTCAACACGGTAGGAATGAAGCGACGGTACGGAGCCAATCGTAGGCGTCGACATCCTGCCGGACGCGATCCGCTGTTCGTATGCTTTGCGATCCGATGCGATGCGACCCGTTAGGTGGAAATCATCCTTTAGACTACTTTGGAAATGCGCAACGTTGATAAGGGTACTTTTGCACATGATAATCTGGTTTTAGATAATAGCTCATGTCCTGCATGCCTTGACACCTGCATGTTACAGGAAAAAACAGACACTATTGATTGAGAGTACAATGCACACTATACATATATATAAATTCTTCACTTCCAATTCTAAATAACCAGCTTCTCTGAAAATATTCAATAAAATTGGAAATGAAATAAGTATAGACAATATGTATAGAAAAAGGTTTTCACAAAAACAACAGACTTCCAATAATAACACAAAAAAACGTGAAAAATAACTTTAATTTCGGAAGTCGGTCTTTGGTTTTGTATTTTCGTTTTTGGCCACCGACTTCCGAAATTAAAGTTATTTTTCACGTTTTTTTGTGTTTTTATTGGAAGTCAGTTGTTTTTTTTTTGTAAAAAAGTTTTTATTTTTCACGTTTTAGTTGTGATACCTACCCCACACAAATTCGTATACCGCTACTTGATATGTAAATAACAGTGACAGGAAATTTTTAACACATCATCAATATAAACTAAGTGGAAAAAAATACGCAGTATTAAGGATAACTCAAAAAGTGCTGGTCAGAACTTAATCAAATTTATACAGGACCACATGTGAAGCACCAGGTTTCAAATAAAAAAAAGAATCATCCAAATCGGTTCACCTAAAAAAAGTTCTGAGCTACCAAACACAAAAAAAAACAAAAATACAGTTGAATAGAGAACCTCCTTCTTTTTTTGAAGTCGGGTAAAAAACGATGATGAAAGAAAATAGAATGAATACTGGTAGACAGATATAGCCTGAAGAATTGCCAAGCTTAAGTGACAGTGGGCAGAGCAAATTACTCGCAGAACAGATGGCCGATGGGGCCAAAAGGTTCTGGAGTGGCGACCGTGTACTGGAAGAAGTAGAGTTGGAAAGCCTCTCACAAGGTGGACCAATGACCTTGTGAAGGCCAGAGGAATCCGAAAGCACAGAACCGGTTGAACTGGCAACGTTTGGAGAGGCCTATGGCCAGCTGAAATGACAATGATCATGATGAGACAGATCAACTAAAATACTCACGCAGCTCTAATCTTTCTCTGACTCAGCAACTCAGCCTCTCGATTAGCCTTGTCATAATACCCTTCTGTGGTCCACTGCTCGTGATGCCTAGTCTTATTAGTGTTGGTTTCATAGTACGTAGCAACCTTCTGCAGCTCCTCAGCTCGTTTGAGTTCATTGTCACGACGCTGGGCGGCTTGTGCTTGCAGCTGCCATTGCGGGCGGGGGCGAGACATTTTCTGGGAGTTTATGGCTGTAACAGATAGGTGAGGTAAAATTTAAAGTTGATGAAAGACTTAAATTTGTCTGGGGTCTATTAGTTTTATGATCCTGTCCCAGTGATTTACCAGATATTTTTTTGAAAGCTCCTAATAATTGCTTACTTAACACTTTTGGGTTTTTAATATGAAAATAGGTAAGCTTACGAATGCACCTTTGGCTTAGTTCTAGCAAGTACTGCTAATCCCCGATATAACAATTTAACCCTGATATAACACTCATATCATATCATATAGAGGTGTACTATAGGTACACCTCTGCCTAACCCTTCGGGGAATACAGGCGTGATGTTATGTTATGTTAATATAATTATATTGAGAAATCCTAAAAATCCTTCCCCATTCCATACTATTCCTACTAATATTATAAATTCCAAAGTAACTCTCTCTCTGTCTGTCTGTCTGTATGTTACATTTTCACTCCTAAACCCCACTGAATGGATTTCAATAAAATTTGGTAATGAGATAGATGGCATCGTGAAGAATCACATAGGCTGCATTTTGTCACAAAAATAATCCTAAAATGGGGTGATATAGGGGTGATTTTAAAATTCACTTGGTTAAGAAATTAATGTGTATGTGAAAATAAACTATGTCAAGAAAAATAACGATATGTAGAGGAGAAAACAAATCCAGCAAATCAGTAATGGGATCATTCTGCCAACTTCTTACGAATATGTTCACGTGCCTTCACTTTAAAAGATAACCGACTGGTTGCCATATTATCTATCTATTATCTGTCTGTCTGATACTTTTTCACTCGTTAACATTGAATGGATTAGGATGATCGAATATTATTTATCCCAATAGCATGTTCCCGTGGGAAAATTTCCGACATACACTCGGGCGAAACCGCGGATAGAAGCCAATTCCTTATTAAATTACTCCTTTATTTATAAATATTGGTTAAAGTTATGGGACGTTTAAACAAAAAAAAAATGTATAGTTAAACAGTTGCTAATCACTTACTTAACTTTAAGCAACGTTAATAAATACAGTGGTTAATGTAAAACAAGTTAATTTATTGTTACAGTTTTACCAAATTGAAATGAAATGTCAAGCACAACAGGTTTAACAACATATATAAGTACCTATAAAAACATTATTCAAGTTCACTGACAAATTGAGGCATACTAAACTTTAATTAAACATGACTCAGAAAATAAATGAAGTCATTGTTACCCGTAACTGACCCTGCAATTTATAAAAAATGCTAGAGTTTTGAACTTACTTTATAATTATTATATTTTCTGAATTACTTACTTCATGTAGTCCTACTAGCTACACTGAATAGACTTTAGAAGAAATTGTGGTCTGAGGGTCATATTAGGTTGTTAGGAACAGAGATTATAAACATGAGTAGAACACAATCTTTGAAAGAAACATAGTACCTTGTAAGACAATAATTACACAGTTGTTTTGACGTTTAATTATTGCATAATAATAACACAAGCACAAGTCCACGACCGAATATGGAATTATATCCGAAACAGAAGTAAATGAGTCACTTTGCGAGATCAATACATACGAACCTCTTTGGTTGACTGCACACGATTTGGACCTCCTTCGTAATGATCCAAGTCAATTACATGACTGTTACATTCGCTCGCGTGGGTGCTAAAACGACCCGTAATTGGAACATGTGAGGTCAGACAGATTACGTTCAATTCAATTTACTTCCTTGTAAAATTAATTTTTATTGCTTATATTCACGCAATTTCAAATAAAACGTTGATGTACCAGCACAGCACAGCACTGCACATACCACAGATAAAGATAATAAAACAAAAATGTCAAACTGACAGTTGCCTAGCAACGAGTTGCGTTTCAGTTTATTTATTTGGAGTCTTTGGAATGAAGTGAAGACAAAACTATGTGTATTATTTAAAAAAAAACAACATTATTTTATAGTTAATTATTTTTATTAGTGTAATAAACTAAGTAAACTGGAAGATTTGATTATTTGTTAATAGTTAAACAATAAGTAAATACTAGAAAAAAAAACGTTTCGTTTCATTGATATAATCGTGGCATTGGAGATTGGCGCGTAATTTAGGTTTCGTGGTGAATTAGATTAAAGGTAGCTACAGCAACCAGGGGGCCTAAAATGGACGCTTTGGCAGAATCATAATATGATCTGCGTACAATTCGTATATCCCACAATTAATCTGTTTGACAGCTGCTATTTGACATTAAACTTCATTAGAGCAATGCATAATTTGTGGACCATTTTATGAAACTTCATACAAAACTGTCAAACAGATGAATTGCGGGATATTAATTGTACGCAGATCATAATATCATTCTGCCAAAGCGTCCATTTTAGGCCCACAGGCCTTAGTTAGAAATACAAAAAAAAATATTTTTATAGTTATTGTAATCGTAATTCCTTCTTAATTATTTAACGAAGTCAATTCAATTACAATAAAAGTATAACAACCGTATTGGGAGCTTTATGTTTGAGCCGTTTGGGGTTGAAACTCTAGGGCCTTGGGGTCACAGTGCTCATCAAATATTTCGGGACATCGCCAAGAGGTTGGTCGACTCCTCACACGACCAGAGGGCTGGCCTATTTTTAGCCCAAAGAATCAGCATTGCCATCCAACGTGGCAATGCTACCAGCCTTTTGGTCACTTGTCCCATTGTCAGCGATGCGGACGAATTTTTTGATGCCCTATGAGCTCCTGCTTTACATTATACACTTGTAAATAGTAGGTATATACCTATATATTTTAGTTTTAGCTTGTATATTGTAATCTATGATTATGATAATTTTATAACATTAAAATAAACCCTTCTAACGGGTCTGCTGCGTCATTACAATAAAAAATCTAAAATATAAATGGGTACATGTTACGTGGTCGCGCCTAAACGTGTTTTAATGTTTACATCGTGCGTTAATATTGTTGCTTCTCTTTATTTTACAGGAGTTTTATTTAACAATCTTTTGATAATTGATGATCTTGAAGGATCGTACTTCTTCGATTTTAGTTTTCTTGTTATATAATATATAATTATAAGTCATGCGTTAAATAAGGTCAACCATCAAAGAATAACAGTGATAAATGACCCTTTCGTGTCTTAATATTTTCTTTTAGATTTCAGTCGAAATTACTTACCAAGAACAAAACCTAATGACGATGTTAATCGTGAACGTGCTGTTATGAGCTGGGACTCTAGCAACTGTGAAGCCGAGGGATAAAAACAGGAAGGTACATAACAAAGTATAGGTACAATTACGGTATTTTATGGTAATCTTACTTCCAAAGTTCTAATATAACCACGAAATACAAAAGACAAGAGTAAATTGTTCATTAGAGGTAATAATGAACGTAATAGGCTCTTTTTTCAGTGATTTAGGCCGATTTACAAAGTTTATTGATAAGCTTGAGGTCCTCTTTATCTACCATAGAGTATAGTAACAGATTGATACCTACTCCTGAATGTTAAGTCCGAAAAGGCACACGTCCATCTACAAGAAATTCGTGCCTCGTTTGTTCCTCAAATGACGAGATGACATTGCATAATCGAGATTATTTTATTTTTCAACGGAATATTATGATATTCGATTCTACACTTACTAATGTAGGTGAGACTAAGATATACTCAATAATAAAACGTATACGTAAAAAGAAATAGCGAAATAGGAGTCTCGGGACTTGACAAAAACTAAAACAGCAGCATTCGACTTTTGAAAATAAAATAAGTACTTTATTATGAAATAGCGAAAAATACTCAAAGGCAGCTCGGGACCAGTTTTGATGAAAACTAAAACAGCAGCATTCCATTTTTGAAGAAAAAGTAATGTTTATGGTACAATATTATTATATATGATGAAAAAGCTTTCAAAAATTCCACAATTCCTTTAGTTTCTCGTACTTGTGTCATAAACTCATTACCTACTTCCCCGTAATTGATCCGCGACACTATCCGATGGTGCTTAGTGCAATAATTCAGTGTGTTTTTTATCCTGACTAAAAGCTTATTGTATTTTCAAAAAAATTATAATACCTGTTTAATTTTCATCTAAATCGGCCCGGATCTCGAGTAGTTCGCCATTTCTTACCTACTTTCGAATTTGGTCGCCAACGCACACTTGGAAAATTCATTATGTATAAGTTAAGCATAAATTGTGGGTACATAACCAGCAAAATAACAAAATTCACAGTTCTCTCTAGCTCTATGCTTGCCAGCAAGTACATTAATCTAGCCTGCAAGATGAAACGCAGTCATCCGCTATATTTTGTGGTCGGCAAAAATTACTCAGAACCTTTTTATAATTTCCTGGCTCATGTCTATTGTATATTTAATTGAGGAAGTGGCTTTATTATTGTAAATTGCGTGTTATCACAGGAAATGTAATTTTATTCTAAAGATTGGTTTTAAGTTATATTTTCTATGTCGTTTGCTCCGGTTTGGTGTCGTTTCTACAAAGCTTAGCATCTGAAAATTAACTCCTCTTTGAGTATATTCCCTATGTTACCTCTTACGATACTTACGAACATAGTGCATAGGGATGCTCATTAATGTTAACCAAAAAACTCAGTGTTAATTATTCTCAGTAAATACTGGCTGGAAGGCGAGAAAATAAAAACTACGGGAACTCTAGATATTATTTACCGAGATTTAGGAGATCCAGTGCCAAAATCGTCTGAAATGGCATTCAAAACGGGGTGTCAAAAACAAAATTAAAATAAGATAGATAAGATGAGATGAGATAATAATTTTTTGTAAAACATGGGTACATAATATACAATAGATGCATGGGCTTAAAATAAACATCCGGGAACAGGACCTACATGTATTGCCATTATAGGCGTCCAATATTTTTTTTTTGTCAAGTGAAGTTTTTTTGGCATTTGAATTTATACATGACAAAAAAAAAACAATAATTTAACCCACTATCGCGCAGTCGTTTGAAAATACAATCTATAAAAAAAAAACTTTAAATCCAAAAGGTTTCACAGTTTTGAGATCGAAGAAATGTCATAAAGATAGAAACTAAGTACGATCATTTAAAAAATCAGTTAGGCAATAATAACATTTTGCTATCAGTTATTTTTTTAGATGTAACTATTTTAAATAGAGTTGTGGACATTTGTCTAATGGGTTTAAGGATTTTATTGTAAATAACTGGTGCTAAATAGAAAATACTTTGACGCATCAGTGCCGTGGTTGTTCTTGGTACACACGACGACATACCAAGCTATATATTTCCAGTATAAGCTGACTTACAATTATACGACAAGCCTATACAATGCGAGGTCACCTAGAATTGGAAATGTATAGCTTGATATACGAGTACAATTCGTCGTGTGTACACATAATTTATTGTTATCCCGTCGATTGCGAATTGAAACATCTGATAGTTTTTTAAATAGTTTGGAATTGGTTTGTACGAAATTAGCCACTTCAAAAATAAACAAGACACAACAACAAAACAAATAACACTTCAACAATAGAAGCAATCATTCGAACTTTTGCCACCACTAAATCGAATCGTCGACATCAACAAAACATTACGATTTTTCTTATAGGTACAACGTTTAAAGGCAATTATTAGCATAGCTCAAGTTCAAAGTCGGGTATCAAACTGTAATCCATCTAATAACTGTACGCTATATGCGTTGCCCAGCTACGCTGCGTTTATACGACCCAGCAGCAACAGGCCTAGGGAATCCGGCATGACCAGAAACTAAATATATACAAAGTTGAATGTACGCACACCATTGGGTCATATCGAGAAGCAAGAAGTCTAGATTTGACAGTTCTTAGTTCTTTTTTTAAATAGTATGTATTAGTTTTTCGTTTTAATTTGTGTATATGTTAAAAAACTCTTATTTTCATTGAGTCGTCCAAAGCTTGTTGCGGCCTTCAAGGTGATAGCGGGTCACATTCCGACATGAAGAGAAAAAGGGAGAGGGATATCGTTTGTCTCGCTTTAGATACAATGGAGGCTCGTTCGGTGTTGCTACGCTGGAATTTTTGACCTTTCGTGGTAGATTTTGGAATGTAGAGTTTAAAAATTTAAGGAGATTACAGTGTTGTACAAAATATTGGTGCGTAAGTCTGAAGATCTAAACAATTGTAAGATTTTCTGAATATATATCTAAGGATTTAACATATCTAATGCACGAATAGCTCCAATATGTAAAATTAAACAATGTAAAAAGCTAAAGGCTATTTTTGTAAATAAAAGTGTTTTTATATTTTTTCGCTATTTTGCAATCTCTTTATTCCTAGAAATAATACCCAGACACAAGTAGGTATCCATACGTCTCTACATATAAACAAGGCATGGTAAAAAAGCTCGGAAGCTTTTCCGTGCGAAAGCACCATGACACGAAGGCTCTATAGCAGTAAACACAGCTCGAAGCTGGCAGCCCCATCGACCGGCAGTCAGTCGTTCAGAGGCTGCCCAAGCGCATGTCACCACCAAACGTTAGCATTGACTTACAAAAGTTAAGTCATCCCCCGAATACACCACCAAACGACTTCAGCACGAATACACTGGAAGTCTAAATAGTGATGTACTAAAGTGATGAACATAACTAGTGATGTGAAACACTCCGACTTGTGTATATGTAAAGTGGTTTACGATTGATATTTTTTGTTTGTCCGCCTGTGTGTACGTAATAACCGTGTTCTGAGCCAAGAAATGGGTTTATAATTGGTCTAAATCAATGGCCACGATGGTGAGTTATACCTATTTGTGGTTTAAACCTAAAAATATAGTTGCTAACGTATGTGCGTGACTATGTATGTATGTAGTTGTTACTTGTTGGTATGTCCAGAGAAATGCTTTCGTATTTTACATTATTTTTTATGTATAAACGCTGATGAAGTTCACACATTATCTAGTTGAGAGTTTATGAAATATTACGCTAAGGATTGAAGTTACTAGCACCTGCCGACTCTCGAGTCGACGAACTAGAAAGTTGTTTTGATGGGTTATGTCTGTACTTTCAAGTACTTTATCTAAAGCTGTGTGATCATTTAACTGTGCCTAGAGTGAGCTTATCTGTAGTTTTTTTTATGATGGATATAGAGAGCGAACGTCCGGGAATGCGCGTGCGCAAGTTTGCGTTTGTAGAGTAAAAGACATCAACGCGCATTCCTTTGCGGTGGTTGTGGAATTTGTGATCTCAATTGAGCTATCGGTGTAATTGCTCAACTCAATATTCATGGCCGAGCTTGTTAAATTGTACATAGTTTATCGCCTAAAATGCCTATGAATAACTTGGGTTAAAACTTTAGGCCAATAACCTGTTATAATACCAAAATCGATGTAGGTATTTTTTTAAATAAAATTATCAATAACTCCGACAGTTGTCATTTCGACATAACCTATGTGGTTTTTATCTTTTTATATACCAACATGAGTTTTAAATCAAACACAACCTACGTATTGTTACTCCAGAACCCAATACCTTATTATAAATGACGAAACAATTCCGAAATACCGACACCAATTGGAACCAACAATATAAGTGAAAAAAAAGCCACCGCATTGTTCCGAGGGCGAATTCGACCGTGTAATTGACTTTTGGAGGAAACAACTCACAATTTAATCCTTCATATATACTAAACTAAACATTGATCCCACTCGAGGAGGGTCTAAAAGACTAAAAAAATAAAATACATTTTGTATCCTTTACAAAGATTACCGCGCCTTGATAATCATTAAGTCATCAACAAGGTATTAGTTGGTCACCCTGCAATTTTTATCTCATTAGCTTCTCAAAATTTCGTAAAATTATTCATCATTAGGAAAATCGATAAAGTTATGTTTTACCTGGATGAAATTTTGACAGAGATCTCAATTGTTCTTTGATAGTCTGTTCATGTTAATTCTCATAATTTTGAAGAAAAAGTTGTAAGTAATCATAGCTTTAGGAGTCAAGAATCGTTCACAAACTGAACCAGGTTGTTCGATGTTTTAGCTAGAAAACATATAAGTTGTTATAAGCCTGTTATTATCGCAGTGCTGAGAAAGGCCTCTTAACATACTTGAAGAAAAAGAATATTATGGAACATTAAAAGAGTACCCTTGACTGACTATTCTTCAGTACTAAAACCATCTATGAACCTAACTGTAGGCATTTAGCCCCTCTACTATTCTTGCCGCGTAAGCTATTGTCGTAAAACTCGTACCAACTAACGATTATACCAAAAGAAAGAAGAAAAAAGAGAAAAACGAAGGACAATGCCCAAAAAAGACGAGTAAAATTCCGCTGGCCTCCACTATTAAAGGAAAAAGTTTAAAAAAAACAACAGACCAGAAAAGTCAAGTAAAATTCTTCATAAGAGTAGCCCGCCTTGTCAAGGTTCACCTGCTAGCTAAATCATCAAAAGCGAAGCCAATACACCGACAAAAATCTATACTCAACGGCTAAATAAACATTTAAATCCAAAAAGCAAATAGAAGTAAATAAACAACTGGTACTTAAATACGGGCTTGAACAAGCACGGGGACATTCGAGATGTTATTTAATAACAAACAGGGCCACATCCGTCTCAAGGCCTCCAATATAACGAATAATTTATTATACCTGTTAAATACTAAAGTGGCGTGTACGAAAAAGTTATTTTGGCGTAACTGGGGGACGGTAATCTGGAAAATCAGGGCTTGTTTGATAAGGATATGGTAGCGATAGCAACTGGAAAGACGCAGATTGGTAAAAACCAGGCCGTTGAATGTAGAAATGGGGAGAAAATGGACGTGTTCCAAAGATAAACCATCTATTGGAACAATCGACCAATCGAGAAAAGCATTAAACTAACAAGGACAACGAAACCTCGCGACACGTCCTTGACGAGGTGTCCAATATGACTAAGCATAATCATCTCCCGAATACTAAAAAGCTTCCAATTATTAAACACAAAAATATTGAGTTGTGCCACTATTCCATTGAACAGGTGAATTATACCTATACTACTCAGGTACAAAGGTATAATGTACGTCAACAAAAAATTCCGAGATAATTTGAGTCGATTACATTCAATTATATTCGCGGATAAGTTCGTCATTTCCATGATACTGTCAAAAAAAGAAGTAGATTACAAGAAATCGTTTTTTGCTTGTAAACAGTACCCGGTACCTATTAAATAACCCACCAAAAACATGCTCGTAGTAAAACAGTCCGATTTCAGGCCTTTTGTTGGTATCCGAAAATAAAACCTGAAGTGTCAAACCAAGCAATAGACCAGGAACAATTAGTTTTCATTATGCGCAAGAGTGAAATCGGTGATCTTTTCAGGGGCCATCCCCTTAAAACTTTTAGTTCTGTAATCCTGTAATATAACTAACTAGTTCCGGCGATAAAGAGGGGTCGAAAAAGCTTGAAATAGTTCGTGCATAACATATTATAATTATGTGCATTTTGTGCGAACAATTTCATGAGTAATTACCGAATAATTAGTAATCCTTTAAAATCTCGTCATTAACTACCTGCTCGTATAGTGAATTATATAACCGCACCCCTGCTCAGGTATAAAACATAATGTGCTGAAGGACAAAAAACCATTTAATACGAGACGTTATATTCAATTATATTTGTATTCTACTCCTATGAGTACGTAATTTTTTGCATAATGATTAAAAGGTTATTTTTAACGTGATCGTGGTGAGAATATTTTATTAACGCTTTTGTTTTTGTTTGACGGGGTTAGCTATGTAACCTTTGCATAGATAACATTTTTATAACAACCTCCTTGTAATACACAAATATACATAAAAGCGTGAGACTACACTATGTAGCCTGTTAGAGAATGTTTGTTTTTAATGCACTGTCTGTGTTTTAATGTAACCTAGTATTGAAGGCGCTGGTGTCTGTGATACAATATTTTTTTTGTTAGTATAGCAATTACCAGCGATACACTTTTTCTGTAAGGTTCATTATTTGCTTGCAAAATTCCTGTTGTAAAAAAAAATACTGGGACTAAAAACCACGATCTAGAGGTAGAGCTTTTTTAACCGACTTCGCAAAAAGGAGGAGGTTCTCAATTCGTCTGTTTTTTTTTTTTATGTGTGTTAGCTCAGAACTTTTTTCTGAGTGAAACAATTTGGATGATTCTTTTTTATGTGATAGCTGGTGCTTCACATGTGGTCCCATTTAAATTTGATCAAGGTCTGACGAGTAGTTTTTCAGTTATCCTTAATACTGCATATTTTTTCCACTTAGTTTATATGGACCATGTGTTAATAATTTCCTGTCACTGTTATTTACACACCAAGTAGTGGTATACGAATTTGTGTAGGGTAGGTACCGCAACTAAAAAGTGAAAAATAAAAACCTTTTTTACAAAAAAACAACCGACTTCCAGAAAAAACACTAAAAGACGTGAAAAATAACTTTAATTTCGGAAGTCGGTGGCCAAAAACGAAAATGCAAAGCACCGACTTCCGAAATTAAAGTTATTTTTCACGTCTTTTAGTGTTTTTTTGGAAGTCGGGTGTTTTTTTTGTTTCACGTAACATAATCTTTCTACGTATTAAAATTAAAGGCAATCTCTAAAACTATGATCAAGCAAGGTGATCACCACCAAAGTTAAGGTTTCAATTGTGAAACGGTAAAAAAATATAGATAAATCTACTTGAACAAGTTTCAGTAGACACCTAACCTAAGTATCTACCTCAGCAATTCAGCATCCATTCCTTCGTGACACCCAACTGCTCCAAGAAAATAACAATAAAACCCGTCAATGTACATCAAAATTCCACGACGATCAGGCATAGACCGCTAGAGGCATAACGTTAAGTGCCGCCTACGTTACAAGTAACAGGTAGCAGTATTTTTGTATTTTTTGTGTTTTTGTGAAGGATTGTATTGGGCCCGGCCGTCAATGCGCGTGCGCCTGCGGCGAGACACGGCGCACGCGACTCCCTTCTACTCGTTTTTGATAAGGGTTTGAGAGATATGTAACTGTAAATGCTTTAAGATTCGTGATGCTGTTAATTTCTGTATTTAAAAATAGAATTTGAAAGACAAATGCAGCTGAAAAAGTTACTGTACAAAACATTACCCTCCCTTTGGGCTCCGCCGCAGGCGGGTAAAAATACTAGATGTCTAGACGAATTGAGAGAAGATCGAAATCAATTAATGAGATATCGCAATGTGAGTTAGCCAATGCTCTGTAGGTATGTGAATGTTTCAACCAAAAATAATAATTAAAATTTACCATTCTCAGTCTAATTCCGGAACAACTATTTAATACCTAGCCCGTAATGAATACATACATTAAAATCTATTAGTAATCTCAGAAATCTATCACTAGGTAACATTAGCATTAGAGAAGTTGTACCAATTTAACAGTTAACGGTTATAAAAATAATTCCTATCCTTTATAATTTCGATTAATTTTACTGTTGCTTAATTATTTACAAGTTCATGAGAACTGGGAGCTTTCACTCGTACAATAATTGCGTTATTTAATATTGCATTAAAAGCTTAAAAACGCTTTGAATCCTAATTATTCGCACTTTTTCTAATTAAATGTATTTCGATTTCAAATCGTTAGAGTGCTGGCGTCAACACCTATGAGCTTCAGTCTTTGCAAACTTTAACTTAAATGTATTTAGAAGTTTCCCGTTTCGTCATAATATATTGTCGATGATACTTCAAATGCATTGGGGTAGGACACTAAGTAGGTAGAACTTAGGCAATAATTAAGTCCAGCTAAGTCCAGTGCTGACTAAATATAATTAATATCCAAAGCATTAACATACGCATTATCTACGCACTTACTATTTCTACCCGACTGTAAGAATAATGATGTTAAAGAATCTGACTTTAAACCAAAACCAACCTCTCCTATTTCTATTTTCAGAAATAAAAGAATGCAATTGTTGTTCAAAAGTGGGTCTTAGCACTAACAAAATAAAGACTGTTGCTTTATCTCGTGCAAATTACATATAAATTACGCTGATTGGTCTGCTCACGCCACTTCACGTGCTCGTAATGATACCACGTCGTACCAAGTTAGGATTTGAATTTTTTAGCCACCTGGCTACTGTATAAGAGGCATAGCTTGGAGGCATAAACTTGAGTTTTATGTTCATTATTCAGCTACTACATAACAATTTGAAGAAATTTGTGGTTAAGCACGAAAAGATTGGACCGAACGTGATTCTGATACACCTGTTTTTTGTATAAAAGTGTGCCCAGGGGTTGTAGGTTTCTCTTCAATTATTTTACGTTATTTTTATGATTTGATGCAAGTGGTATGTGAAGGTTGGAACGTGGATTCTTAATTTCTACTGATAGTTTGAAGTGGCACTACTAACTTCTACAGAAGCAATCGTTTTGATTTTAACGAATTTCTAGCTCATCATGGCGGGCCTTCTTACTGTTAACCAGTAATAAAGCCACGCGAATCTATCCAAACACCCGACGACGAAGAGGCATTTTAAAAATAAAAAATATACCGGTGCCATAATATTTGATGACGTCTTAATTACCTTATCTTCAGCAACCAAACCATAGAAGCGTTTAATTTAAGCAGTTCATCGAGTTAAGAGGCAGTAACGACTGCATGAACATGAACATAAAAATACGAAACTACCCAAATAATAGGTAATGGTTAACCCGTCGTTTGCGACTTTACTTGCCAGTAACCAGTTAAGTACTCTACCCGTGAGTAGAACACCAATTAATTTCATGTTTCCGTCAGGACTACTTATTACTAGTTACGCTTAGCCCTTCATGACTACAGATGTAAGTATGTCTTCAAAGTCTGTGATGTTTTAAGAATAGGTCTTACTGCTAGGCAACTTCACTTTAGCTGTGTTCAATATGAGTTTAAATGTAAGTACACCCATTTCTCAATAGCTTTTTTTTTCTTCTTTAAAAGGCAACGGTTTAGAAATTGAAAATACTATGGATAAGTACCTAATTTTGACATCATAATAAAATATTATTCCAAGTCGTGCCTACCATATAGTTGCAATATTTAAGGGTCACTTTTTACGAGTCTGTTTTAGTGCCATACTTATAATCATAGACAATAATAACTCAGACGTTGTACAAGTATCACTACAGTGTTGCCAGCAGTGTGAAGAAAAGGTTTTATATCTTTCGTAAACAATGTTCTTTTCTTTGAATCCTCGGGCAAAAATGGCAGTGTGGCCAGACATGTAAACGTCGGGTTGTGATTTTAAAATCATTATCTGTTGTAAAATCTACAGCGGTAATGTTCGAACTGTTATTTTATTTCTTGGTTAGATTTTACAAGCGGCCAACGATTTCATAAGAACGTGAATTCTGAAATGAAAATGTTTTATTCTGACTGCAAATACTAGACCCTTAAGACCATTGCTTAAGACAGTCATTCGCAAGAGCTAGCCAACATTTTACCGGCTAACCTAATGTGGTTTTATAGAGTACATTGGTAGGTAGTGTAGCTGCAATTATATAGGGTGTTTTTAAGTTAATGCTGTTTATCTGAAATTAAAACAGCCTATATACAGCGTGTATCTGAAATGTGTGGTCATATTTAAGGGTTTGGCACAGACCCTCAAACCGAACAACGTTCTACATGGGACCAGCATCGTACTTAATGGCGAAAAAAATATCGACTGTTTCACATCGACATTTGGGTCGACTAGATATTGAAGTTTTGTCATATTATATTGGTTCATTGAAAAAGTTGTTTAGTTTGATGGTCTGTACCACACCCTTAAATATGACAACACATTTCTGATACATCCTGTATAACTTACTTAGAAAAAAAAATAACACTTGTAATCGTCATGTGTACAACCTAGGACGCCAAGTCAGCGGCAGTCTTTTACCGTTTCTCGATAAGCATTAGAAAAATAACTCATTACGATAAAATAAAGCGCTACATAAGCTGTTGGCAAACGCTGCATCGCTGCAGCTACTTTAATGTGTGTAATCTATCTGCACATCTAATTTAATATGCCAGTCCTGTGATGTGACGAGATATCTCGCAGGAAGTGTTGATCTGACATCGATATACATTACATTCCCCACACCTTTGAGCGGTTTATTTAATAGCGAAGATGTTTTGTTTAAAATAAATAGTTTTTTTTTTAAATTAAAACACTTGCGCTATTAAGAAAATACAAGCTTTATTAACAGCCTTGACAGCAAAAAGAATTTAATCACCGCAAAATAACTTACTATGTAACTATGTTTCTTCCCTTCAATAATCAACAAATTTCGAATGATTAATTTAACATGGACCGATTAAGTTGAAATTTTGAGCATGTAATAGGTTGGGGAAAAACTTTCTTCGCATTTTTTAAGAAAATTCAAAACATTTTTTAATATAGTTTATTTACATTTAACTAAAGTATGTAGGTACCATTTTGTTCGATAACTTTTTGGCATCTTGTAGGTAGGGACATGATCCCATTGCTATAGAAATTTTGTGACTTCTGATCAAAATACCGCGACAAGTGGTTTTGGCAGTCCTCTCGTGATGTTAACCTGACACTGCCTAAAGAATTCTGAAGAGACCGACACAGGTGGAAATCTGAAGGTGCAAGGTCAGGACTATACGCCGGATGCATTAACACCTCCCAGCCAAACTCTCTTAATTTTTGCTCAGTGGCTAAAGATGTGTGAGGTCTAGCGTTATCATGATGAAAAACCCTTAACTTAACCCTTCTGTTGATTAATTCTAGCCGCTTTCTCTCAACTTCTTGCTTTAATCTCATCAGTTGTTCGCAGTAGAGTTCAGAATCGATGGTCCTGCCTGGTGGTAACAGCTTATAATGAATAATGCCCTTCCAATCCCACCACACACACAGCATCACCTTGTTGCGAGTTAACCCGGGTTTCGCTACAGTCTGTGAAGCCTGACCGGCCTTTGAGAACGACCTTTTTCGCACGTTCTTGTCGTACGTGATCCACTTTTCATCACCAGTTATCAGTTTCTTCAAAAATGGTTCGGTTTCATTACGTCGTAATAAAGAATCACAAATGAGTACACGGTTCATTAGGTTTCTTTCAGTGAGCTCGTGAGGTACCCAAATATCGAGCTTTTTTGTGTACCCAGTTTTTTTCAAATGTGCCAAAACTGTTTTGTGGTCAATTACCAGTTCTTCAGCTACGTCGTAACTACTGATATACCGATCTTGCTCCACTTTTTCAAAAATGGCATCCATTTTATCCGTAATAGGGCGACCAGAGCGACGTGCATCTTTGACATCAAAATTTCCGGATTGAAAACGCTTAAACCAAATTTGTGCTACTCTCACAGACACTGCACTAGGTCCATAAACATCGCAAAATTTTTTCGCGACTTGCTTTTCATTTTTACCTTTTTTGTAGTAAAATTTTAAAATGTATCGAATTTCTTCATTAGATTCACTCATCTTGACAGTACGAAAAACAAATGAAAATCACACATTTGCCTAATTTGAATTTGGAATTATGTTCTTTAAAATTTAAACTTTCAATGATACCAAAACCAGCCAGATACAAATAGTATAAGCCAAAGAGATTTTATTACAAGTTCATACATACTATAATGCGAAAAGACTTTTTCCCCAACCTAATATGAATTTCTGTGACCGAAACACGGACGTGTAACGTAAATAAATGAATTTTAAATATCTCTCCGTTCCGTCACCCCGTCCGTCCGTCGTTCCGTCGTCGTTATCGTTCCGTTTCGGTCTGTTTTGGGGCCAAACTTGAAAATTAAAAACAACAGTTTAATATCAAATTAAAGGTCTTGTTGTGAGGGTCTCAATTGTATTTTTTTTGTATAATTAAAAAATAAACTGTTTTAAAGTTATTTAAGGAAATATATGAAAATTTACCATTCCTCCCTTATCTCCGAAACTACTGAGCCAATTTATTTTTTTAAGTTAAGAATTATTTCTTATTTATAAATTACAGGAAAACCTCTAAAAAGTCTATGGTCTTAAAATAACATGGCAATTATTTCAATTTTGTGCGTACAGACTTACTTTTGCAGTTGGAATGTATGGGAGAACATGTTTTTCCGCTACAATGCCAAGTTTGTTCTTGGGATCAAAGGGCACGGGAGTGCCCCGGCCAAAATCGCGCGCGACCAAGCGAAGCTTCGGCCTGGTTATGCTAGAGAGCTCAATTTCTCAGGTTAAAATATAGTTAGCAGACTTATAAAACATACTAAGTTTCATTTGTCTTACTTTTATAATTTGGATTTTATGAATACCTAAAGAACTTGATTTCATCTCTGACTGACTTACCCACTCACTCATAAAAACTTCTAGGGCACTTACCGAAGTCCAAGAAAGCTGAAATTTGGTATGCAGGCTATGATTTGCACACAAAAAAAATAAGAAATTTGTAACTTTCACCCTCCAACCCCCTAGGGAGGTGCAAGTCTGTATTTCTTACGGATAATAGATATACCTACTTTCATTTGTTATGAAAGCTAGATTAGAATGTCACAACGAAGAAGAAACTATCTTTCGCTGGCTATGAAGAAAGTAATTGCTGGCCTGCAAGAAATATCTTTTTTACCCGACTATGCTAGAAGTAAGGTGTAACATTTATGTGCAATATTAATATCAGTATAAATCACCGCTAAAATAAAAAGAAATAGAGCACCCTACAAAAAAAACGAGATCCCATCAAAAACATTTCATGTAAAGTGGAAACAAGACTTACGTAACGCTTTCACTGTTATCAGATCGAATGTAGAGCCAAGCCCCTAACTCTATATGGCCGAACTCTACAAACCTTACATCTTGGTCAAAATATATGTTTTTGGTGGGTAGCATATTCATCGTGCGGAATCCTCCACACGCGAGTTCAACTCGCACTTGTCCGGTTTTTTTTTTTCTAATTTCAGCACATATTTTCTCTATTTTTATTCTGTTGACACTTAGTTTGCTGTGGTCTCCTGTAATTGAAGGAGCATACGTAAAAGAACCTTATGCATTATTATGATTTATATTGTAGTTGTGTATCCTTTATGGAGACCCCAAATAAATATATCTTTGCAGGGTCATGAAATTCTTGTACTTACTAGATTTGGTTCTTAAAAACAATTTTTTGATACATATTGTTGAAGTCGGTAAAAATTCATTGGTAGAAAATATGCTAATAACGTAATTAAAAGTCGTTGTATATAAAAGCGTGCTAATTTACAGTAAGGTAGGTTGTATTGTAATTTACGCCATTGTTCTGTATTACCTGAGGTCTCTTACAAAGAACAAGAGGGTAAGAAGGGTCGGTTCGGCAAAGCACGTTATTTGCATTTCAATAAATGTAAAAACATAACTTAACATATAATCACGCCCTGTTTCCTCTAAGGGTAAGGTATACCTATAGTAGGTACACCCACTAATCACCAGTAAAAAATAATATATACGAAATTCTCTTTTTCAATGTTTTTCTGTTCTAAATACGAGTGCCCATAATGAATAATGGTGTTCAGGTGGCCTAAAATGGACGCTTTGGCAGAATCATATTATGATCTGCGTACAATTAATATCCCGCAATTCATCTGTTTGACAGTTTTGTATGAAGTTCCGTAAAATGGTCCACAAATTATGCATTGCTTTAGTGAAGTCTAATGTCAAATAGCAGCTGTCAAACAGATGAATAATTGCGGGATATACGAATTGTACGCAGATCATATTATGATTCTGCCAAAGTGTCCATTTTAGGCCCACAGTTCAGTTGTTCTTAAAATTATCCCATTCATCACCTGTTTCCAGACACTGTTCCTTTGTAAGGACGTCAGATTATCCTTTTTTTAACCTGACTAAGTTTGTAATAGCCCATTGTCTAGCACGAGAGTTAGGTCGAAAAAGCGCTAAAGTGCGAGTCGGACTCGCACACGAAGGGTTCCGTACCCACGTACTACTTATATTTAACACTACATTTTTTTTCTACTTTAGTAATATAAACACGTTTCTTGTACCCCTCTTTAATTTTTATTTTATACTTGTTGTTAAAGCGGCCTTGGTAGTACACAATCTGTGAAAATTTCAAGTTTCTACCTATTACGGTTCAAAAGATACAGCTCTGTCACAGACGGACGGATGAACGGACAGTGGAGCCTTAGTAATAAGTTAATAACCCATCCCTTTGGCACCCTTTGAGTACCGAACCCCAAAAAGAATGTCTTCGAAACTTCCGCGGACTTTCGATTTCATTAGCAATTCAGAAACGATCGCCATCGCTTTTTAGGGTTAGTTAGTCTATGGTTTTTGTACAAAATTGGATATTAATCCCCAACTCTCTTTAGTTAAGTACCTAATTTAGCAAAAGTCTTTACTTTTAATTGATTTCTTAGGTCTAAGTAGGTAGATACTCACTTTTTAATTACCTACATTCACGGTGTACACAAATACCGTGTGGTTCCTAGAAAATAAACGTCGGTCTCGCTGTTCTTGGGTATCGTTAGGCATCATATTTAGAAGTCTAAACATTACTGGCGAAATGTGGGTGTACCTTACTATAGTTACAACTTTGCCCAACCCTTCTGGGTTTATAAGTGTCATATAATGTTATGTTAGTATAACATCACGTCTGTATTCCCCGAAGGGTTAGGCAGAGGTGTACCTATAGCACACCCACATTTCGCCAGTTATGTTTAAGTCCCATGTAATAGGGGGCGAGCCTATTGCCATCAACCGGGCACACATCCAGACTCCGGGCTGCTACCGAGAAATTCAAGATGGAAAAACCCAATAACACATTGCCCGACCCGGGAAACGAACCCAGAACCTCATGCTCAGCAGTAGCGCTTGCGACCACTAGACCAACGAGGCAGTAATGTTATGTTATGTGTTATATTTAGAAGTTGAGCAGAAGCCTCATCTCTTTTGCTACAGTACCGATGTGTCTGCTTCGGAATGGTGTTTATGATATGATAATGATGTGCTGATATTTCATGGTATATTATTTATGCATACGGATAGAGTAGACTCAATTAAGGCGCTTCCCTGACCAAACGACCTTGAGCGTTCGGTCCTTCTCTGTCCCGTCGCTAAGTCTCGCTCTGTCTCGCTCCCTCCGCACGCTCATTTATCATAAAATTCACAAAAATAATGAAATTATTTGAATAAAAAAAGACAAGTGAAGTTTTAAAATAAAATAAAACGTGTATTATTTAGATTTTTTAATTATCTATCCATTAGTGTAATCCTCAAATGAATAGAACGTCACCTTTAGCAAAAGATGCATGCAATCAATAATTTTAGTCACTTTTTTACAAGGAGATTTCAGATGAATTTATAACACATAAAAACAAATAAGAACGTGCAATGTGATGATAGGATATCGAACATTAATAATGTGCTTTTAGATGTATTTTATTACCCATAGTGAATGAGTTAATAGCCTCTGAATAACGCGCTTTGACAAGGTTTTGGTCGGGGTACCGCCTTAAACTAGATTTTAGTCGATAATATTTTACACAACATTATATTATTACCTATAGAAATGACATTAAAGCTACCCGTCTTTATTTCTTAATGTCTCTATGGCCAGTCTGACAACCGCTACCGGAAACGATCATAGAACGTATTATTGCCTTGGCACGATCACCGTTTATCAACTTTTATGCAAATTAAAACCTTGAGTAAACGTGTTAGGGTTTATTTTCAAAGTAATGTGTGACTATGAAACGGTGACTTTCAAAAGTGCACATCAAAGTCAACGCTACACTATAATTTACCGCTTACTTTATAAGAAATCGCAGATTTTATTCCCGGGTTTCGCCTTTTACTGGACTAATTAAGTAATTAAATCCATTAGATTCCCTTAGCTATTAAGGGTATAAGCTTTATTTTAATTATAACGAACGTCGTGTGTTTCGACAGAGAAAAAAAAATCATGAACACAGATTAAAAATAATAGTTGGTCCCCTGTATGTGAAATTCGCCTGTATTTTAGGTACGTTAACTTAACAAACACAGCCTCCGAAACCAGGAACAACTATCTTCTGGATGGATCTTTTAATTACAAATTCCCTGGCCGACAAAATTACATAACGAAAGAAAACATGCCATACATCAGGCTCCTGCGATGCCGCACTCCACACAACCTGTAAGTCGGCTAAGGGAAATTGAATATCTGAAATATGAACGAGCGTTTATTTATTGTTATTAGGCTTACCGCCTCATTGGTGTACATTGGCTTATTGGTGTCGTGGGAGCAGGCTTTTAGAAGTACTCATATGCATCTTGACTTTTTCCGTGTGAGAATGTTAGGCTGGGTGCAGCATATGATTTCACATCGCATTGCATCATGTAACTGCATTGCATCATGTAACTGCATTGCATAATTGCGCGCATGTTTTTGTTGTGTGAAAGGTCGAAATTGTCGCTAGATGATTGTACAATGGGCTTTGGAAATGTAGAACTTTATTTATTACTAGCCTAAGCACACAGACAGACGTACCTAAATATTGGTCACATTACCTATTAACATATAATGGAGAATCTCTAAAGTACCTTTACCTATGATTCTAGTTATATTCTAGTACCTATATTCTTATAATTCTAGTTGGAATTGAATTGAGCCCTGAGTTTATCGGCTGCGTGGACACTGCCCTACCCACTCATAAACCCATTCTAAATGTCATTTGACTTCATATCAATGAATACTAATACCTTTAGTACTAAATTGTGGAATGACGGTTCATTTATTATTGATGTTTCTGTTCCCAGATTCGGTTAAGAAGAACGTAGGCGAATCAAAATGTCACAGCGGGATTTCTCCGAGGTATGTTTTTACTTACCTAGTATGTTTTTAATTACCTAGTTTGTAGTTGTAAAATCTATACTAATACTATAATGAGATAAAATTTGTAAGTTTTTATGTAGGGTATAATCTCTGAAACTACCAGTCGGATTTAAAAAAATATTGCGGCAATTTGATAGCTCAATTCTTGAGGAAGGCTATAGGCTATTTAACATCACGCTAGGACCCTAAATGACCGAGCAGAAAGAAAAAAAGTCAGAAAGAACGCTAAACGAAAACGAAGTAATAGCGCGGGCAGGCGATGCGATACAACGCGGTGTGTTGGGGGAACTAGAAATTTCACGCGAACAAAGTTGTCAGCAGAAGCTAGTATTTTATTATTTCCTAGAATGTTTAGAATAAGGCAAGAAGATGCATATTCCGAGCTAAAAACTATAAAAGCTGGGGTGCCACAAGGAAGTGTGTTAGGCCCATTCCTGTACTTGCTATACACATGTGATATCCCAGAGCTGGAAAACAACACCATTGCGACCTTTGCAGATGACACTGTTAAGAGGCTTACAAAAGCTAAAGCGCGGTCACTGTCGGATTGCATAGAAAAGAAAGAGACGCGCGATGACACAACGCTGGTAATTTATTGCAAAATATGAAACAATTATGGATTTACAAAAAATCTATTCATTGCACTAAAAAAATAAAACACTATTACGTTAGTAGGTTACTTGTAGAATAATCTGACAAAAAATCTGAATGTTTGCATGTATATTAGTATGCTTTTTAATCGTTGAATTTTTTTTTTAGATTTATCTTCGTGTTTTTTTTCTATCATATCAAGTTAATTGTATTATGTTTTCAACACACTATCTAACTAGCATATATCCAGAAGAATATCATATATTTTTCTGATTTTGGTTACTGAAGTGGAACATATATTTTTAGGCATTATAAATTTGCGTTTAGGTCATGTAGTCCCCTTAAGGCGGTACCCCGACCAAAACCTTGTCATAATGCGTTATTCAGAGGCTATTAACTCATTCACTATGGGTAATAAACTACATCTAGAAGCACATTATTAATGTTCGATATCCTATCATCACATTGCACGTTCTTATTTGTTTTTATGTGTTATAAATACATCTAAAATCTCCTTGTAAAAAAGCGACTAAAATTATTGATTGCATGCATCTTTTGCTAAAGGTGACGTTCTAATCATTTGAGGATTACACTAATGGATAGATAATTAAAAAATCTAAATAATACACGTTTTATTTTATTTTAAAACTTCACTTGTCTTTTTTTATTCAAATAATTTCATTATTTTTGTGAATTTTATGATAAATGAGCGTGCGGAGGGAGCGAGACAGAGCGAGACTCAGCGACGGGACAGAGAAGGACCGAACGCTCAAGGTCGTTTGGTCAGGGAAGCGCTTTAAGCTGTGCGAATGAAGTTAACATAGATAATAATCAGTTGTTTACCCCTTGCATGTTGTTGAAGACCACTAAGGGAAACTTGTTTGCATGGCAAAGCCACAAATTGGGTTATCTTTAAGATTATGTATTTTGTTTTCCCACTGGAGTTTGTCTGTTTATAAATAGGAACATGACTTTCATCACTGATTTGCACGATTTTACTGTTGGCCACTTGATTTTCTACGCACTCGCAGCGAGCAGGTACAGTCACCAAAAGAGATAAGTAACCAGGGTCGTCGGATATGGTTGATGTTTAGTAAGAAACCGATGGATGTTTTCGAATTAAATTTAATTTGATAAAATACCAGTTTGTTTTTTATTAATTAAATTAAATTTTATTCGAAAACATTCATCGAATTCTTACTAAACTTCAACTACATCGATGACCCTGGTTACTTATCACTTTTGGTGACTGTACATCTTAGATGGGTATTTTGATGCCTACGATCCAACAAATCGCCTTTTCTGTCGTGTCGGCACGACCTATACGAATACGATACTATTACGAGTAGCTTATATGTGGGGCGAATTTGTAAATCTGGGTGTGGGTCAGTCTGGCACCTGGGACGATATAAATTCAAATTCATTTATTCGCATAACACAAGGTTTATAAAAAATATTGGATAAGGCATTGTACACTGTATTACAACCGTATGGGGTGTGCAAATTTTGATACCTACTTAAACAAGTCTGGTGCATTGTACGTAGGTACAGTCACCAAAAGAGATAAGAAACAAGAGTCGTCGATGAGTCGTTTTCAAAAAAAAAATACAGTTACAATAATGAAACAAAAATGAATACCGTTACAAAAATGGACAACGTAACAAAAAAATAACAAAAATGAAATATTAGGACTGTTTCACATAAGATAATTAAGACAATGAAATCAATTCTTAATCATTTATTATTAATAATATAATCAGTTGAATTAGTCATATAAAATCAGTCTCAAAATAGTGTATTTCTTATGGTCATTAACATTTTTTAAATTACTTATTAAAATGTCTCGCCCAGTCAAAATAAACATTTTGTCGAGGAACATAGAGTCGAAAATTGGTAATAACCTATACCTAATACATCATTATAAAAGTAATGGGAAAGCGAAATATTTATCAGCAAAACTTTTATTTTGAAAAAGCTAGTAATAACATAAATAAAAAACATACCTAGTATCTATGTCACATAAGTTACTCATTAGGTAGGGAAAGATAATCAACAGTGGCCTACTACAATAAGTTTTAAGTTTTAGAAACTATCGTGTAACATAACAAAATTGTGAAATGTTCTTTTACATACTTCTCATACAATTATGTTTATTGTTGAAAAAACAGTGCACAGGAACAAACACACTTTTCTTGTCGGTGGCACCCACTGTCAAAATGGCGGATAGAGGTTCTGTTGTCATCTGACTGGACGGTTTTAAATTGAGAATGTTGCCAGTTGAAAACCTCAAATATCTACTGATATCGGTGTTACAAAATCGAATAACAAAATTGAATGAAATGGAAGACACATATTAAAAAGGATGTTATTATTATTATGCAATAGGTTACTTATTTATATTGTATATCCTTATTTCTGGTCAATATTCACGTGGATGTTTTCACACAACCAAATGTACAACAATTTTGAAAATGACCCCGATATAATATAGTTGAAGTTTAGTAAGAAACCGATTAATGTTTTCGAATAAAATTAAATTAATAGAAAACAAACAGGTCATTTGTCAAAATAAATTTCATTCGAAAACATCCGACGACCCTGGTTACTTATCGTTATCACAATTGGTGACCGTATACTCCCACTTACTCGTAAGAAACTTGTGAAGGCTTTAAATGCATCCCTAGTAGGTGCCTACAAACAATTTTTCTACCTTTCCCCACTATTGTTAACTAAATACTCCCAAAAAAATGTATATTGATTCACCATGACACTTTCAAACCTCTTATCCCCAACACTTTCTTAAAACAACCAACTCAATCAATAGAAAAAAAAAACATTTTCAAATTAGGTACATCAGAATTTCCTCTCTCTTGGAAGTCCATTGGCCCAACATTACGTCCCCGTATAGGACCGGCCTTTAATCCCATTTCGTCATCGGTTCGATTGTACGTTCCCAATCGTTGTTGTTCGGAGTAGTTCGGACGTACCGCGACGTGTGAACGTGTATAGTTGTGCGTGACTTGCTAGTATCTGGGCGAAGTGCCAGTGTAAGCGGCAGCGGGGCAGAGATAATATCGCTGATTTTTACTGACCAGTTGCATCAAGGGTATACAAGCTGACTTCAACTGTTTAACGTTCCATGTGCCTGAAGGCATATATACCTACCCGATATTTAAACAAAGATTGAAAACAACAAATCTCGGCCTATTTATTTATGGGTCTTTGCATATCCTGTGATGTCCTACGTAAATACTATATCTTCTTAAAATGAAGAAAACTGTTTTAGTACTTCGTCATGTCTGCTTCTAAGTTAGTTTCTTCCTGTACTGTTCTGAAGATAAGTAGGCTATTCTTATTAAGGTCAATCCTTTCTCCCTCTCTTCAATTTGCAGCAGAACCGAATTCCTTCTACCTCTGTTTCTAACATTCAAAGTACGCCTTTGCTTGTAACTTGCAGCATACCAATGACGCGGTAAGTTACACATAAGGCCCGCTACAAATTAATGTAATTCAAATGCTGTTAAGGTGTAGATGTGACGGATAACGTGGGCGTGCGCCGGCGCAGCGGTGCGGCGCGGCCCTAATATCGGTTTTATTATTTACAAATTAGCTCGTAATACATCCTGAATGTGGGAAAATAATGGTGGATAGAAAGGTTTTAAAGACATCTTTACAGTTACCCATTTTCGTTTTTTCCAAATTGGTATAATTCTATGGCTATTGAGCTAATTTCAATATCCTAGACACCTGAGAACCAAATCTTTAAACACACAGCCGAATTCATCATTAAGTTCAAAATTCATGTTAAGCAACACAGCACTTATCAACCTAACCAGAAACCTCAAAGTGGTAAGGGGAAGCTCTCGAATGACAGGTTTTAATAGTACTTAATGACACCTATTGAATTACCTACTCGTCCTAAAACTATAAGATATTTACTAAGCCTACACCTCCGTAAATTCTTTTTCCAAGAAAGCACCAAAAGAAAACATAAGTACCGCATTATTTCGGTTTCCAATCAACTAATCTTGAAGAAATCTATTGGTTAGATACTCAGAAAAGAGCTTTGGCCGTGGGTTTTACAGTGCATTCGATCGTTATCTTTCTTATAAGTACTTGAATCGAAGCGCGCTTATCAGTTCTATTTAAAATATACCACGTTTCATCGAGCGTTATCACTCCAAACACGACTGCTTAAAGACAAACTAACTTGGATGCGCATGATAGGAGATGTAGAAGTATTTATGTACCTATGGAGACTAGATACTCCAGGTACGGTGTCGTTTCTTCAATTTTCAATGGTACCTACGCGCTACGGCTCAAAACTTCACCAGTAGGTATTCACTGCTAATCAAACTACCTAACCTATTCTACCCATTGTTTTATAGTAATTGTATTGTAGGTGCATCGTCTTCACATATAATTATATAATTAATGTATACATAATATTTTAAAAGAGTAACGGTAGAGTTTCTTGCCCATTCTTCTCCATACGAAACTACCGTTTGGAAGGCGCAACTAGAATAAATTTTAATTTTCTTGTAAATTTTGACGTTCATAAGTGCCTTATAAGTGCCTATTTGAATTCAATAGGGATTATGCATGTATTTTTTTTAAATATTTTTATTCGATAGTTTACATCGCCGTATAGTATAAAATAGTCAACGCCATAAAAGCAATTAAAAAGTAATTTAAAAAAAGTTTAAAAAATGTTAACTGTCACGCCCTCCATTTTGGCGCGCATGATGTGACGTCATAGTCTATGACATTGGCAACGGACTGAATCGCAAACACTCCTTTAAAACACATTGACATTTATTGTTGTCATAGACTTTTACGTCACATTCGCTTTGAGCAATCGCGTCGCTTTTCAAATATTTGAATTTCCCAGTTACACTGCACTTTTTAAAAATTAATCCATAATATTGATGGAGACATAATTCTGAAGCAGGTAATACAGTTTTCTCATTATAATCACATGCATATATTCCCTATTCGACAGGTCCACCTGACAGTCTTTTATTTCTGCCTTGACACCTGAAGGAAATGTGCAAAGGAATACGCATAGGAGTTGGTAGCTAGGTTTGGAAAATGTGTCGTAAGTAATTGGGAAAAAAAACACTACAAAGTGAAAAATAACTTTAATAATTTCGGAAGTCGGTGTCTTTGGTTTCGTATTTTCGTTTTTCGCCACCGACTTCCGTAATTACTTAAAGTTTTTTTTCAGTTTGTAGTATTTTGTTTGGAAGTCGGTTGTTTTTTGTTTTGTAAAAAAGTTTTTGTTTTTCGCTTTTTTGATATGGTACCTCCCCACACAAATTCGTATACCACTACTTGCTATGTAAATAACAGCGACAGAAAGTTAATAATAACATCATCAATATAGACTAACTGGAAAAAATACGTATTATTGAAGCTAACTGAAAATCTATCCAAGCAAAGTTAATATTTATATGGGACCACCCCTGAGCCATACCCTATCTATTACAAAAATAATTTTTGAAATCGATCCACAATTACCGGAGATATGGGGGGTAACGAAAAAAATAAAAACATACAGAAGAATTCAGAACCACCTCCTTTTTGAAGTCGGTTAAAAATGCGCTTTTCGGATCAACAAATAAAGTATGTCCATAATTATGAAGATAATATAGATAGAGACAGATATTAAAGGCACAAACAAAAGAGGGAGAATGAAATCCTATGTAATGCCTGATCTCTCTCCGGTCGTGTCAAATTGCCGTCCTATCGGACTATGAGAGTTAGGGAAGAGAGAGTGCACCTGTGTCTGCGCACACACTTGTGTTATCTCCCGCGCCGAAAGCATGTCTCCGTTGAGATTGGACGCCATGGCCGAAATACGGTCTGAAGGACTAAAAATATTCTGAGTACTAAATCCTCGAAGATTTACTGTTTGTGGAATACCACTTTATACTATGGTGCCCCATTTTATAATTACACAAGCAGAAACAATATCAATATCTCCCGCGCCGAAGGCTAGTCTCCGTTGAGATTAGCCGCCATGGCCGAAATATTGGAGGACTATACTATAATTATATTATATAATAGGGTGCGAACCTATTGGCATCAACCGGGCACAAATCCAGGCTCCAACCTGCTTCTGAGAAATAGATAAACCCAATAACACCTTGTCCGAATCAGGAATCGAACCTGAGGGCCTAGACAAATGGCATTCGCTTCGGAGCGATTCTATTTCTACAATCGCTATCGCTTTAGCTAATGATTCCAAAAACTAGTGATAACGCTCGTCACAAAGTGTCCCTTGGCTATGCATCTCTGTGGAAGTACCTAATCTTTCGACGCTGTCGATTCATTTCATAATCGAATGTTGTTAACATTATCTAGCTAATTTTTATTCGTTGACCTATGATCACGTGACATTTCGATAGCTTATGTCAACCCCATACATTTTAACTTTTCTACTAGCGTCATCGATCGAATGTTACTTTGTCTAGGCCCTCAGGGCCGGCAGTCTCGACTAGATAGCGACGCTGTCGCAAACTACCGATCGCTAAATATTAAGGTGAACCCTCAGTTGTAGCCCGCAAAATTCAAGTCGGCCCAGGTCCACATGCTCAGCAGTAGCGTTTACGACCAGTTGACAAACAAGCAGTATGTAATATTTATCTATCGGTAGTTAAAGCACCCTCGGCGAAAGGCCGTTTGTACGCTCCTGACACTCCAAGGTTTTATGGCGGTCATCTTACGTCCTTCACGACCAGTTTATGCTGAATTTTATAGTACAATGAACAGCGCATAAGAATTATGGGTTAGTCGGAAGATGCTCTAGGGTCCCCTAAGACAGCTTAGTGCGCAAACCAGAGACAAAACAGGCAATTGGGGTGCTGTAACCCTGCAGGCTTAGCACAAGCACCGTCTTGTCGACGGAAAAATAGACAGAAATGACGTTTCGTGAAGACAGTACGACGGCAGCAAAGTAGAAAGAGTCAACTGCACTTTTTACGAAATTCAGTAATTTATTCACGTTTATCTTTTAATTTGCTTATATCTCGAAAATGGTGTGTCCTATCGCAAATTTTTACATTTTCCATACAAAAAGTGAAAAATTCCTTTTTTCCATTCCATTTTTATACATCGTAGCCGTCGAGTAAAAAGTTTTCTACTGTCTTTAGCATGGCGATTAAAAAATCAAAAATTGTCTTCACTACCTTAGACAACTGTCTTCTCAAATAGTCTACATTAAAAAGGACCTAGACAACGATTAGCAGAAACGGAAGACAAAATGACAGATTTTAGAAGGATTTTTACGGTGCGATGTCAAAAATTGAGAAACGAAATGTCACTTTGTATGGGAATAGTCGTATCTATTCTTCGAAGAGATAGACAGTGTCATGCTAAGCCCGCTGGTAACCATGTTTAAAGCATTCAGCGCTCGATCACAATCTGAATCATTTTGAAGCTTATTGGTAATCCATTGCTTCATATGTTCGAAAAAATTGTCTGCTCAACAACGTAAATAACGCAATGAATGTTGTTGAACTGTCAAAATGAAAGCTATTCCTATGGAATTACCCCGCTGGTTTAATAATTTACCTGTAATGATGTGTAATGTTTAGGCTAGGTACTTTTTCTTATCATTTTCTCTCCGTTGTTTGTACATTATCCTGTTTTGTATTGTGTCAGAATTTAACTTTGACTGTGACTATTTTTAGGCTTCCGCACCCGAAGGGTGCCAACGGAACCCTATTACTAAGCCACCGCTGTTCGTCCGTCCGTCCGTCCGTCTGTCTGTCAGCGGGCTGTATTTCATGAACCGTAATAGGTAGACAGTTGAAATTTTCACAGAGTGTGTATTTCTATTGCGGCCATAACAACAAATTACAAAAATAAAATAAAGTATAAAATGAAAGAGGGTCCCCATATAAGAAACGTGTATTTTTTTCGAGCCCGGTGATTGTGACCAGATGTAGCAACGTAAAAGAGGCAAAAGGAGTATGTAAGGCTCGTAGCAGGTGGCGATCTTTAGTTTCTGCCTACCCCCATGGAAAGAAGGCGTGAGTTTATGTATGTGAATGTGTTAAAATTATTGTACGTGACTCGCACTTGTCCGGATGTATGCGGATGCCTTCATTGTTTTTATAGAGTGATAGGCAATTTAATAAATCTTGAAAAAAGAATGAAAATGAGTTGTATTTACACACTAGATTTTAATTTTACAGTAAGCGTATTGGGTGCGAAAATGTATGAACACATTTTTAGAAACTTTAATTATTTAAACAAAATGTGAATACTGCTAATGCCATGCGTAAACAGTACTTACATCTGTACCCACATGTACCTATTAAGGGGACTACATGACCTAAACGCAAATTTATAATGCCTAAAAATATATGATCCACTGCAGTAACCAAAATCAGAAAAATATATGATATTCTTCTGGATATATGCTAGTTAGATAGTGTGTTGAAAACATAAAACAATTAACTTGATATGATGGAAAAAATCACGAAGACAACTCTAAAAATTGTTTTTAACGATTAAAAACCATACTAATATACATACAAACAATACATGCAAACATTCAGATTTTTCGTCAGATTATTCTACAAGTAACATACTAACGTAATAGTGTTTTAATTTTTTAGTCCAATGAATAGATTTTTGTAAATCCATAATTGGTTCATATTTTGCAATAAATTACCAGCGTTGTGTCATCGCGCGTCTCCCGTCCGATCACCATGTTCGGCAAGCCTATCCCTTGGGAGAAGCGAGCCAAATACTTGGGTGTCACTCTGGACCACAGACTCTCTTTCGGCGAGCACATAAAGCAGGCGCGTTCGCGCGCCGCTTTCGCTCTCGGTAGACTCCACTCCCTATTGAATGCACGCAGCAAATTGTCACTCAAGTGCAAATTGCGCATTTACACAGCGTGCATTCGTCCCATCATGACCTACGCGAGTGTGGTTTTCGCACACTCGAAACCCCACCACATCCATAGGATGCAGACCCTCCAAAACCGGTTCCTCCGTAGGGCAACCGGCTCCCCTTGGTTTGTTCGGAACGAGATCCTCCATCTCGACCTTAAAATCCCCACTATCCGTCAGTTCATGAAGCGCATTTCCAAGCGCTTCTTCGACTCCGCGGCCTCACATCGCAACCCTCTGGTTGTCGAGGCTGCCAGATATGCCCCCTCCCGCATTAGTCGTACCCGCCGTCCAAGGCATGCCCTGACCGACCCCGATGACCTCATAACCCTCCTCCAGGAGAGCAGTAGGGCCACCAGTACAGTGCACAAACACAGACCGCCATCGTTCCGACCTCGCCGCCGAGGTCCTACGCGACGCCCCCGACGTAATTGTCCCCCCCCCCCCGACCCTTGCTCGACGACGCGCCAGCCCGCGCCGTAGCTGAGCCTGTAGCTTTAAATTCCCCAGTATAATAATAATATAATTTAGATCCAGCCTGTCCCATCTTGCTGCCCTCCCCTCAGTGACGCCCTAAGCCGAGGTTCGTACCCCACAGGGGGTGCCCTTAGCGTGCGGTCACCTAAATTTAAGTATTGTTCGCCCCTGGCTGGAGGCTTTAAGTTAGTAGCTTAAGGCACCCACAGGTTTGCCCGGTTAAGTAGCCAGGACCTTAGTGGTCAAAACTACGAGCTGCCCAATAGGAAAAAAAAAAAAAAAAAAAAAAAAAAAATAACATCGCGCGTCTCTTTCTTTTGTATGCAATCCGACAGTGACCGCGCTTTAGCTCTTGTAAGCCTCTTAAGTTACTTACCTACGCTTCCTATATTTATAATTATCTATTAAATACTTATGGGAAGGTATAAGGCTTAGGTCATAATAGCTCTAGTTAAAGTGTCATCCTGTTCTTATACTTATTTATTTATCTATAGTCAGCACACCATTTCTTCGTCTACCATTCATCACAGCCGTTCTTAAACACATAACACATAACATGACGCCTGTATTCCCCGAAGGGTTAGGCAGAGGTGTACCTATAGCACACCCACATTTCGCCAGTTATGTTTAAGTCCCATGTAATAGGGGGCGAGCCTATTGCCATCATCCGGGCACAAATCCAGACACCGGGCTGCTACCGAGAAATTCCAGATGGAAAAACCCGATAACACTTTGCCCGACCCAGGAATCGAACCCAGGACCTCATGCTCAGCAGTAGCGCTTGCGACCACTACACCAACGAGGCAGTCTCAGCCGTGTTTGTGCCATTATTTCTAGCCTCTATCTGTGAGACAATCCACCCATCCTTTCTTTGGTTTTCTCATACTCCACCCATCTTCATTGAGACCTAAAACTTTCCTCACGATTTTTGCAGTAGGTTTTTTTTTTTTCTTCTGCACCACATGCCCATACCACAACAAACATTTTAAAAAAGTGTCCATGGAGTTTCTTGCCCATTCTTCTCCATAGGAACATACTACGCTTTGGAATGGGCAACTAGCTTCATCTTTCTGACTGACCGACTCCTTGACAATTCAAAAGTGCCTGTGAGTGGTTTAATTGAAATAAATACTTTTGTGTTTGACAACCGGTCTCCAACGTAGGTAAGTATGCAAGATTATTGCAAAAATAGTTATGTGGTTGAGAATTAAAAGATAGGTACCTACCGTTTAGATTTCTTTTAATACCTGTTATCTCTAGCTATTTTGTCTTATTGAGATTGGGATCAGGAAATAAAAAAGATACGGCATTATTAATTGCTTATCTTCGGCGTAAATTGTAAATCAATGGACGGAAACCAGTAACTAGATAACATCGATATTCATCCGTAGATATAAAAAGCACTTTTTATTATAAGGAAATCTTTTACTTTAACTACTCTAATCAATTTATTAAAAACTACCTGACCCGACAGACGTCGTCCAGTCCAAATTTCAATAATTCAAACAAAAAAGTACGTTCTTTTTTTGCCAAATTTGAAGATTTACTGGGAAACATTTCCATTTTCCTTTTCAATTTTTCTTTTTTCAATCGATTTGTTTGTTTTTCGTGATAACGAACACTTTAAAATAAAAACAAACAAGTAATGCGCTTACCAGCGAACAGCATTTCATTTTAATTATAACTATATAGAATTGATCATTTATTGATCAACTAGCTTCTGTCCGCGGCTTCGCCCACGTGGATGTCGGAAATTATCCCACGGGAACATGCTATCGGGACAAAAAGTAGCCTTTGTTTTTCCCCAGGATGTCATCTATCTCCTTGGCAAATTTTATCGAAATCCATTCAGTGGTTTAGGCGTGAAAAAGTAACATACAGACAGAGTTTCTTTCGTATTTATAATAAAAGGTGGAGCAAAAGTAAACATCCGATGTTGTTTAACTATATTTATTTATGTAATGACTTTTTTTTGTTTATTTATTTAACCATTTATGTACATACATATATAAACAGACAAGAAGAAAGGAACAGAAAAATAGGTACAAAGGTGATGCTTATTTCTAAAGAAATCTCTTCCAGCATACCTGCGATAGGAGAGTATATTAAAGAGATGTAAGTAGACAACGAAGAGTAGAAGGGAAAACAAAATAAGTACATAAAATCTAAATTAATTTTCCAATTTAAATATAAACATACAATAAGAGAATATACTAACATACATACATACTTCTAAAATAAATATCACTAACAAATATAATGTAATTTAAATACATAAGTAACCATGACAAAGTGGAAAGATAGTGTTCTTTTATTCTACTTTTAAATACTCCAACAGTTTGGCAGTACCTAACGTTGCGTCAAGTGGAAGTCAATTCCACAACCGTACTGCGTGCACAGTGAAAGAGTAGGAGTAGAAGTCCGTTGAGTGGGGAGGGGATTTGTTCTACTTGTGGATTATGTTTATTTAATTAATTAGTATTATTACGGAAATGACATCGGTCAAGTGGCCGCCGTCAAAATTGATGACCATACGGGGTCGTTTTATGACATTTTCCATCACTTGTGTCAGAACTTCCGGCGATAGATTCTCGCATTCCTGTCGGATATGTTCACTTTAACGGCTTCAAGAGTCTGAGGCTTGTTTACATAAACCCGGGACTTCAAGTAACCCCGCAAAAAAAGTCTGGAGCGGTCAAATCGTGTGATCTGGCCGGCCAGTGCAAATCGCCAAAGAGAGAGATTATAGGCGACGTGGAAATGCTTATTATTATTATTACAATTATTCCGCGTTCTTGAGAAGTATAGCGTTCCATGTCTTATTGACGTGTATTCTGCATCTGTTTACGTCACAAATGTCAAAACAGAATAAACACATAACATAACACACATAACATCACGCCTGTATTGCCCGAAGGGTTAGGCAGAGGTGTACCTATAGTACACCCACATTTCGCCAGTTATGTTTAAGTCCCATGTAATAGGGGGCGAGCCTATTGCCATCAACCGGGCATAAATCCAGACTCCGGACTGCTACTGAGAAATTCCAGATGGAATGGGATGGGATGGATGGTGGATGGATGGAATAGACATTTGCCGCTATTAGCAAAATTTATAACGTATTCCAATAGGGTGAATACTTTTTCCCCATCTGTTATTAATATGGATACTCGTTACTTTTCTCTAGCACTTAGAATTCTTATTTTATTTCCGTTTTTATACAAAATAGATTTCACTTAGGCCGCGTTATGTCTCATTATTTGACATTATATACCTCGGAATCTTATTTCAACTCCTTACATTTATGGCTTTTGTGGATAGGATTTTGATTCCGATCTGTTACAGTAGTAATGGCAATCATGTCATTTGGTCTAAATAGCCTTTTATTTTTATATACATTCTTCTATATTTTGTGAATGTTGTAGACCTAACTTGTAGACTGTAGATTTGTGGACCTTTTTTATATTTTGTTGAGTAGGTACCTGTTACATGTTGACAGGCCTACGCTGTCCTCCCACATCTGTCAACACTGTAATTGGAAACATTGTAAAAACCCCTTATTTTTAAAAGAGTAACCGTGGAGTTTCTTGCCGGCTCTTCTCCATAGGAAACAACCAGTTGGAACCGTGCACCTAGCTTCTGACGTTTCATAAGTGCCCATGTTGGTTTATGTGAAATAAAATATTTTGATTTGATTTGAGAATAAAGCAGTGTATCCAGCATTAGTGTAAGCACGTTCTTAAGGTGCTTCCCCGACCAAACGACCTTGAGCGTTCGGTCCTTCTCTGTCCCGTCGCTGAGTCTCGCTCTGTCCCGCTCCCTGGGCACGCTCATTTATCGTAGAATTCACAAAAAAAATGAAATTATTTTAATAAAAAAAGACAAGCGATGTTTTGAAATAAAATAAAACGCGAATAATTTAGATTTTTAAATTATCTATCCATTAGTGTAATCCTCAAATTAATAGATCGTCACCTTTAGCTAAAGATGCATGCAATCAATAATTATAGTCACTTTCTTATAAGAAGATTTTAAATGTATTTGTAACACAAAAAAAACAAATAAGAACGTGCAATGTGATGATAAGATATCGAGAGATGTAGATTTAGATGTAGTTTATTACCCATAGTGAATGAGTTAATAGCCTCTGAATAACGCACTATGGCAAGGTTTTGGTCGGGGTACCGCCTTAAGTCCACTCGACGTATTAACGCAGTTATTTCCTGCACTTCTAATCTTAATTACGTCCGTTAAGCGTATTTCCGTCTCGCAATTAACCGTGTACCGATGTATCTACCTTTATTGTATATTATGAATAAGCTTAAAAATGCTGAAGATTATTTTTAGATCGTGTTACTAGACATTACTTGGAGAATATCTTTTCTTTCCTTACAATAGATTGAAATGTTTTAAGTATGTATAAATAACCTTTTCTATAGATCATCATTATCATACTCTTTTCCTTAACCCAATTTATTTGTGGTTGTAAGAATGTACGCCCTTTTCCATAGATTAAACTAGAAAACATAACATTATCATAAAATGTTTTGGATCAATCAATTATTTTTTACTAGCTTTTGCCAAACGGTTCCCTCTTGAATGTCGGAATAAAAGTATTCTATGTTATAAGACAATCCAGGTTATAACACTATATGCGTGCCAAATTTCATCCAAACACGTTCAGCCGTTTTTGCGTGATTGAGTAACAAACATCCAAACATACAAATTTTCACATTTATAATATTATTAGTAGGATTTTGCCTTACTTGTAGTACGCTGTCCATTTGTTTATGATAAAACAAATCAATTAGCAAAAAATCATAATGAAAGGATATTCTACTGTTCCGAGAAGAAATCGCAAAAAACCTTTCCCGCTTTCGAACCTCGAGGCATTGTAAATTCATTAATTATTAGGCTCAGCCCAATTGAGCATAAAACGGAAAAAAAAACGAAACTATCGCCGAAAATAACTTAAACGTTACTAATTACAAACTGTTGTGTGTTAATTGACTTGTAGACTTTAATTGATTAATTGATTATAGCAGTTAGCTATCTGAGTTGTGTTCTTGTAATAAAATTGTTACACAAATAGAGATAAGCTTGTATTCTTGAAATGGTTTTGTTGCGATTTACTCATCTTATAGTCTCCAAAATTTATTGATATGAAACACAGAAGTAAGAAATAAAGTCTTATTTCTCATTTGGTTACTACATTAGGTACTGTAGAGGTTATAACCTGCTTGGTTTTACCAGGCAACGTACCCAAATATTTTATAAGTTGATGTCATGTTGCATAGTGAAGGGTATAATATTGAAACACGAGTGTGTGTTTATTACCTATTGATATGCAGTTTCATACACTTATTTATCTACTCTCATACATCGGGATTGAACCTACTAAATAAAAGATCAAAGTTTCACACGAAATTCATTACAACAAAATGTATGAATGGCGCCAAAACCCAGCACATCACCGCGCATGCGCTAAAGCGGGCGCTGCCCTAGACAAGTAAAAATTGGACTCAAAATTTTTTTTAATGCTAAAAAAATGGCGCACCTCGCTTAGGCGTTCCATTAGAAAAATAATTGATGGAAACTCCTTGGTGATATTAACTTCTTGGATTTGCCCCGTATCGTATTGGTAAAAAAAAGAAAATTGTGAGCCGTCACGCGATGCCTGGCAGATGTGAAACATACCATCGTATAGCCTAGTAAAACTGCCTCGTTGGTCTAGTGGGTGCAAGCGCTACTGCTGAGCATGAGGTCCTGGGTTCGATTCCCGGGTCCGGCAAAGTGTTATTGGGTTTTTCCATCTGGAATTTCTCATTAGCAGCCCGGAGTCTGGATTCGTGCCCGGTTGATGGCAATAGGCTAGCCTCCTATAACATGGGACTTAAAACATAACTGGCGAAATGTGGGTGTACTATAGGTGCAGCTCTGCCCAACCCTACGGGGAATACAGGCGTGATGTTATGTTACCATCGTATAGCGGGGCGACGCGTCGCCACGCCAACAATCGGTTTAACCCGTGGATGTTTCACATCAAAAATTGTTTTATAACATTATTTTGTTAGAGAACAAGTGTTATAATATGATTCTATTTTTAAATTTCGATATTTTATTTACAAAGTATATATCAATATAAACTCGTTTTGAAGTTTATAATTCGAATTTTACGATGAGAGAGTAGATAAACACTACTTCATATTTAGAAGATTAGAAAAGAATTTAGACTCAGCTTGGAGAGCTGGCAGAGCGAGTTATGATGTGAAATGAGCAGCATCGTTTTTAGGAATAAGTAATTAATAAATTATTATTATATTATTATTTTGTGCCCGGTTGATGGCAATAGGCTCGCCCCCTATTACATGGGACTTAAACATAACTGGCGAAATGTGGGTGTACTATAGGTACACCTCTGCCTAACCCTTCGAGGAATACAGGCGTAATGTTATGTATGTGTGTATGTAATTAATAAATTAATACAAATGCCTCTTTTATTAATTCGAACCGGTAATATAAGGGCGCGGAGCTCTTATGCACGGGCCACTACTCACACCTGTTCGAAAAAAGAAACAATATTTTCTCCCGGTAAATCCTGGTATTTAAAATCCACTACCTTATCTACCTTAACTCCTACAGCCATTAGGCAATGACTATCTTATCAGTGGCTGAAAAACAGCGACATTGAAGTAGCAAGAGCTCACAATAACTTTGTAAGTCTCCACCCAGGCCCTTATTCAAATAGCGGTTATAAAACTAATCCGAACGTTAAAAACGATATTAACACCCTGCAATTTGCATCGAATTATGGCGGACAATGTATTTGATCTAAAAAACCAATTTAAATACTTGTCTTATTGATTTACGAAGATTATCAGTGTTTATTGCTGGCTGGAAAGGCAACTATAACAATGTTGTAGTATGTTGTTATTTTGTTAGAATACAGTCGCGTGCAAAAGGAAGTGCACACACAACGTTCAAAAGTACATTCTTAAATTAATCGAGTCAAACTCAAAATCAAATCATTTATTTCAAATAGGCAAATAAAAGGCACTTTTGAACGTTAAAATTTACAAAAAAATAGAATTGATTCCAGTTGCTCCTTCCAAAAGGTAGTTTCGTATGGAGAAGAATGGGCAAGAAACTCCACCGTTACTCTTTTAGAAATGTTTTACAATATGATGTCTACATTAATTATATAATTATATGTGAAGACGCATCGTCTTCACATATAATTACCTAGAATAAAATTACTATACCACAATAGGTAAAAATAATTAAATAAGTATAACGCAATGACAGGTAAATTAATTATGAGATTTAGACATGGTGCTCACATATTTACAAATATTGAAAAGTAAATGATTTTTCCAAAATTTCACAAGTAATAATTTAGTGTGTGAGTTTAAGTACTCGTAGTTACATAATGTAAAAATCAATGTCATAAAAATTATACAATTAAATTAGCAACCAGTTCGATTTTGTCTAGACTCTTAGATTGTCCTATGGAGCAGGACCAGCAGTTTCCAAACATTCTTGTCTAGGATATAATCCTCTAATTTGTAATTTATGCTTGTTTCCGAGATCTAAGGATCCTAATAAATAAAGAAAATACGTTTATTTGTGGTAAACATGACGCAGAGAAAAACACACAAATACAAAAAAGAACGAGTTGGGGAAACTATGTGTCACATCCACTCAAAACGGCAATCGCTCAGCATAATGCTACGACCCTATGCGAGACAGAGCCCCAGCGCTGGTGGCTTATCCTGATCCTTCTATTTCTCTCTTGTTGTACGCTAAACAACGATAGTACAATCCAGGTTGTCTGTTCTCTAACTCCGTCAACGAAGATATGGGCCCGTCCGAAAGGAGATGATCTGTCTAAACAGGACTGTGTAACATTAAATTTTTCGGACGGGCAAATACGTATCGGGTGTACGGACAGCTGTCAAATCGTGTCGTCATTAATTCTTAGTTCGGGCCCCAAACTAATCATAAGTCCGAGAATGATACGAAGTAGGAAACGCCCGTAACTTCGGCTAAAACTACGGATTTCATGCACAGGGCTGACCCACTGATTTGTTTAAAGATAAGGAAGTATACTTTACGGGAATTACATTCATTTTTCAGGCATGTTCTACCTTATAGAATAGGCCGTCTTCAAGGTGAATGGGTTGCGTATTATCCATTCCCCATCTGTACCGATGTATGCACCCAAGCATTTTAATTCAAAACCAATTAACTATCATCGAAATAATTTATTACAGAACTACGTCGAACTGTTTCAAAATAAAATGTGGGAATAAACTACGTCAAATTGAAACTTGAAACTAAAATTGCATGCAATTGTTAAGCCGTACGTTTTCATAATAATAATTTTAATTGGCTAGCGACATGTTGAGCTCCTTAAGTTCTGAGTTGAGCTCCACGATTGACAAAACAAATGCGTGCACTGACTGGACAGGTCCACTCATTCTGTGTGGTTTTTCCTCAAAAGACCATTTCAGACATAAATCTACTTGGTCTTCACATGATCTGACCAAAATTATGTCTGGACTTTAAAAGAGACTGTGACTTCTGAGTTTGTTTCGGCCTTTCTTCTCAGAGTAGTCAGATAGGAAACGCCGACCTCATCTAGTTTTAAAAATATGATTGACGTGTAAAAGTGTTTGTATAAACCTACTTACAGAAATAAAATCATTTATCATTTATCATTTCGTTGTATGTTTTATTACCAACTTTCATTATAGACAACTGACAGAGTGAGATGATTTTCGTCGGGCTAACTACAGGTGAGGACACATTTGTGTATTTACTTAAAACGAGCATCGAGCCTGATTTTATCGAGCGTTTTTGTTCGATGAAATAAGCGAATAGTGGAGTGACATGGTATACAAAATTAAATTGAATGTTACAAGTACAGTCGTTTCACAGTTATTTTGCATCACTGTCAATATCATAGTGTTTTTTATTCATCTTACATTAAGGTTGCTGTTAGGTTGGCTGCACTGACAAGTCTGACAAAATGACAGTGATCTTTATTGTCGTTCTAATAAAGTAACTGCTGGGTTGTTGCTGTCAATGGGAAAATAACTGTGAAAGGATTCTTCTAAATCCTTGTTCCCCATTCACGTCGAGCATTCCTAGGAGCGTTACAATACACAGAAATGCTCCTCTGTGGACTCACCTTACAAATACGAGGGACTTCGATCCCGGCCGAGCCTCTCTATAATTACGTATAGTTAATAATTGACGGGGGATATAACTGAATTTACGCGACTTCTTTTGTTTATTTTAGTCGCTGTCTCCCTGATTATTTTTAAGTAGTTTTGTAGTTAACTTGGAGCCAATTCGTCGTAACTTTGTACTTACATCTTGGTACGCAGACTTGCTTGGTTTATTATTATGCACGAAAGTGTATTATTTTATTGGATTGAACTTTTATTTATTAATTATAGGGAATAATACATTTATTTCACACTAGCTGTTGCCCGCGACTTCTGCGATCCAGGATAAAAAAGTAGCCTATATCCTTACCCAGATCAAGGTCTTTCGGTGTGCCACATTCTATCCAAATCCGTTGACGTGAAAGCGTAACAAACAAACTCACTTCCGCATTTATAATTTTATTTAGGATTATTTTAGTTCCAAATATAGGTAACCATTTTTCTATGGGCCTCTATACCTGCGATGACAGTAAGGTAGACGTGTAATTGGCAGCACTTTCATGAAATTGTTAAGGAAATCATAGCATAGAGTTTTCCAGGAAGTTTTTGATCGTTCTTAGAAACACCTACACTGTCTCGGCTCTGTTTGAAGCCATTTATTGCGAGAAACCATAATGTTTTAAGGTCGTATAAACCATAATTAGCAAAAGGTGTGTCCGTCGAGTCATGCAAGCGATTGGGTACGTAATTTTGTATGAAAAACATAATATTTTTCAGTGTTCTAATGTTGTATCAACTATTTTTAAAGTTACATGAATTGAAGACAAGACCCCGCCAAAAATCCTGTAATAGCAGACTTTTCACTTCGGGAATATCAAGTTTACATTGAAAATTCAATAACTTAAGGTATTCATTTAATACAAGTTTAATATATGATATATATAGACTTGGGATGATGTCAAATGACTTAATCCTAACGACACACCGCTACGCAGAAAACTAAATAACCAAAGAGGACGCCACCACGTAATTTACATTTTCCTTCTCCTATTACGTCTAATCTGACGCCTAATTATCTTATCACTGGGGATTATAGGGGGCGCCACGGGTGAGTCGTCTGCGATAGAATTACGCGCGTTGTGTATCGCGCGACTTCATAATACGGTACCGTGGCGACGTGCGGCTGGATGCACAGTAATAACAAGTTGCACGCGATCCGGTGAGTGGAGAGCGGGAGCGAGAGCGGGTAGAAGTAGCCACTAATCCGTGAAAACTTAACCAGCTGAAAACAAGAGGTGTTTTTAGCCATTTACAAGTTTTCATCAATACTGTGGTAAAGCAACCATTTGTTAGTCTCGCGACTTTTTTTTATATCGCCCATCTTGCATTAAAAAGCCATCCATTCATGATTCATTCATCATCCATTTTCGCTTTTCTCGGACCTCGTTCCGTCAAAGTTTTGTCCAAGCCAAGGAAAGTATCTCTTCCAACAGTATTAATTTGAAATCCCTAAGCTGTTCGAACCTCAGAAATCTTGTCAAAAATGTATTACCTAAAATACCTACATTCAATATAGAGCCCGCTTTCGCCCATCCACCAAAGACTCACCATCGTCTTTTTCTTGCACACCCACAATAATAAAAGTCACGCGTCTATTTTTGGCCGGGATCACACAACGGCTCACGGTACGCGATACTATCTTATTTCTAATATCGGATTATAGAACCGTGGAAGCTGTTTCTTATCTGACAACCACAGAGTAATTACTAAATGGAGAGACCACTTCCTTTACACCCGCGCGTGGATGTCTCGAAAGACAGATATGTCTGGCAGGTGGGCAGTTGTTTCTTCCCGTTTAGAGTGATCATCTAGTCTCTGAGTACTATGATGATAATCATTCATCTCTTATGCGCTGGTTGATTTGATAAGACGTGCAAATGGGAAACAAGACGCATATAATTCAAGGATCATCATAGTGATAATTATGCCGGATTTCATTCTAATGACTGTTGAAGTCAGACCGCGTTGTTTAGAGATATTAGTGTCCAGACTTATTGTATTTTATTTTGTCACTGAGACTTGACTGGCTTGATTACTTAATAACAAACATTTGTACGTCCTTTGGCATAACATAGCGTACTCTTTATTATCTTTATAAATGTCTTTATATACCATTATTATTGTACTTAGGTTAAACAAATGAATAAATGACTTATAGCTAATGCAACGTTTGACGCACGTAATCCCTCCATTTGTTCAATACTCTGTTTTCGACTGAGAGATAAGCGTTAATGCAATACAGCGCCCGCGCGCCCGTGGCGTGAGCTACTTACCTGTCGCTCTACAGCTAAAACTGGGCATTCTACCTGCCTGACACCATGAAGGTTTAATATGGTGATATGATGCCAGTTTATTGGTTAAGTAGCAGATAGAACTGCCGACCTTTAGCTTGAATTTTCTCCTCAAAATGTAATGTGTAGGTTGCTATGTCCTGTTGCATGGAGAAGTGTGAGAAAACACAACACAACACCACACAATACACACACACACACAACTGGCACATAACTGGCGAAATGTGGGTACACTTCTGCCTAACCCTGCGGGAATTACAGGCGTGATGTTATGTTATGTACGTGTGTGACAAGGGTCTATACGTCACTTTTAAATAGTACCTAAAGCTAGTACCCACTGGAAATTACTCTAGGCAAAATAGTGTATGTTTATCTACCGTAGGAATTTTAACATGACCATCTTCCTTTTTCCTCGAGACGCAGCCACCACAAATTATCTCCCTCCTAACATTTCATTGTAGCCCAAGCTTTAGTTTCCATATTTTTGTTGTTAGTCGTTTTTAGTGGCAATTGTTGGGCCGTGCACCAACTGACAGACAATGTGTCATATATCAACACCTGACGAGACTCGTCTGTACTGTCAACTGTACGTCAGTACTATGAAAATCGCACAAATTGTTACGAAGTAAACGTGCTGTCGAAATAATTTTATTGTTAGAAACGTGGGATTGACTGTACTCTGCCTGACGGTGGTAGGTGTTTGGCGACCTAAACGAAATGTTGACGGAGCTATGTGCATTGTATGCCTGTTTCCTTATAGTTCAGGGCCATAAGGAAAGAGATTGAAAACTTACTGAAGGTGAATCACGCTGGGATTAAAGTAACGTTTGTAGCAGAGATGTTATGGATATGATATTTCGGATCTGGATACGAATATGGATATAGGAATAAAATTATATCGATTTCAGATATATAATTATTACGGAATATCCGTTAGTTTCGGATAGTTTCGGTTACGGATATTAGATTGAAGTAAAATATAAACAGAAATAGTATGTAATAATTTGGTTTTATTTATAGGGTTTATCTAGTCTAGGTTATCATTTGATATTATAATCAGTCATATAGGTAAGTAATTATTTTGAGATGTTATAATAATTAGTTAGACTCCGCCCTTATACGAAACTATCCGAAACATGTGAAACGGATACGGTTACGGTTACGAATATATTTTTATTTCGGATATCCGATAGTTTCGGTTGCGGTACGGAGCTCCATAACATCACTGGTTTGTAGAGAAGGATGCGAGTTATCATTTAGAAGCCTGTTCTATTTGATTTGCTTTCAAGTCCTTTTCTAATAGGTAGTCCTTATATCATAACAACTAAGATTGATTAGATACTTCATTAGACTTCTATAAAACAAGGCTATCTTTGAACATGACTTGGCAAAAAAAGGACCTATGATAAATATATCAGAATTTGAACGTCTTCCAACAACTTACAGTCAGCAAGATAACCAGAACAACTTAACATTTCCATAAATTAAACTAGGTTACAGAAAAACTTAAACTCATTTTACTAACGAGACCAACGAGCGAATCATGATATAGTCACATAATTTGTCACGACAATCATAAAACATGGTTTTTTATCGAAACCGCCACAGCGTCCGCATTCTCTGAGAACGTGATGCGAAACGCGATCATTTATCTTAAGTTAACTTTCCATCCGTTAGCTAATTAATAGGGGTAATTAAAAATATTAGGGTTCAGTGCTAGATATCATAATATTTTATATTAATCGTGACTAGGTACTTCGTTCTTTAGGAAAACTCTTAAGAAAGGCGCTATTTTAGGCGCCATCGGGGACGGTAAGGAGTTTCAATAAAACCAAAACTAATCAATTTATTGTGATCTTAAGGCGCTTCCCCAACTAAACGACCTTGAGCGTTCGGTCCTTCTCTATCCCGTCGTTGAGTCTCGCTCTGTCTCGCTCCCTACGCACGCTCATTTATCATAAAATTCACAAAAATAATAAAATTATTTTAATAAAAAAAGACTAATGATGTTTTGAAATAAAATAAAACGTGAATTATTTAGATTATTAAATTATCTATCCATTAGTGTAATCCTCAAATTAGTAGAACTTCACCTTTAACAAAAGATGCATGCAATCAATAATTTTAGTCACTTTCTTACAAGGAGATTTTAAATGTATTTAAAACACATAAAAACAAATAAGAACGTGCAATGTGATGATAGGATACCTATTGAACATAAATAATGTGCGTTTAGATGTAGTTTATAACCCATAGTGAATTAGTTAATAGCCTCTGAATGCCTTAATGGATTTCTCGAAAAATTTCGACGTAAAAATTTTATATTTTTATAGTGATTTGTATAAACAGCTATTTCACTATTTCACGCTCCGTTCCATTATTTTATTCATACTACGATGGTAACCTAACGTTGAATTCATCTGCCTGATTAAGTAGCTGATAAACAGTTATATAGTCTTCCACCGACCCCGCCATTCAAAAAGAGCTTTTAAATACATGTCATTAAAACGCTAATCGGCATCAAATTGATTTGACTCTTGACACAGGAAGCAACCATCAGATAAAACCAAGTGTTTACCGCTAAAGCTTAGGTTCAATTATACTTGAGTTACTTTAGGAAGACATACATTACCTGTTGATTTACCTGTTATACTTGTGTTTGTTTATGTGCAATTATGGCTTAGGGGCGCTGAAGTTTTGCATTCCGTGTTCGTCATTCAAAGTACCGATAGTAGACTACACTTCCATCGCTGTACTTTATTATATAAATAAACTAGCTTTACCCGGCCCGACTTCGCACAGGTAGCACTAAGCATCTTACACCTACCCTACCTACCTACCCTACTTACCTACCTACCTACCTAACTACCCTACGTGTCGACCTTACCTACCCTACCTACCTACCTACCTAGCTGACCCGTCAGACGTTGTCCTGTCAAAAATTTTCCTTTAGCTATTTCCGTTTTTTTTTCTTTTAAACCACCAATTCAAATCGGTCAAGCCATTTCTGAGTTTTAGCGAGACTAACGAACAGCAATTCTGCCGCGCTAACGAAGAATACAATAACTCGATTTTGACGCTTCCGAGAAAAACGCGCTCAAAGTTTTGAACTTTCATAGTGAAGTATAAGTTATTGCATTCTTGCTTACTGAAAAACCCGAATTCCTGAAGGATTCATAAAAAGTTACTTAGAGAGAGTTAATAGATCTCGATTCGCTGATTCCGAATATATATATAACTCAAAATCGTCCAAAATCGAGTTATTGCATTCTTCGTTAGCGCGGCAGAATTCATTTATATATAATTAATATATAGATTATAACATGACATAACATCATGCCCATAATCCCCGAAGGGTAAGGCAGAGATGTACCTTAGTCCACCCACATTTCGCCAGTTATGTTTAAAGTCCCATGTAACAGGGGGCGAGCCTATTGCCATCAACCGGGCACAATTACAGACTCCGGGCTGCTACTGAGAATTTCCAGATGATAAAACCCAATAATACTTTCCTCGGCCCGGGAATCTAACCCAGGACCTCATGCTCAGCGGTAGCGCTAGCGACCACTGTACCAACGAGGCAGTAATAAATTAAAATATTTACTAAATCAGTTAAAAGTTAAATTATTGCAACTTAGACGATATATTCCAATTTGAAGGTTTATACTGGGTGCATAAAAGTCGGAAAGTTAGTGAAGACAGTATACAAATGATTTTAACGTCGGTTAAATAAATCAGTGCTACGGCGTAGCACGCGCGTAGCACTGATTTATTTATTCTTAATTCGTATTTATGGTAACATTTTTATCGACTCTAGTGGAATAAATATTTAATAGAACTTATCTTTTAAGGCGGTGCCCCAACCAAAACCTTGCCATAGTGCGTTATTCAGAAGCTATTAACTCATTCACGATGGGTAATAAACTACATCTAAAAGCACATTATTAATGATCGATATCCTATCATCACAATGCACGTTCTTATTTGTTTTACATAATCAGCCTATAATGTTCCCACTGCTGGGACACAGGCCTCCTCTCTTCGAGAGGGAATGGGCTGTAATCTACCACGCGGGCCCAGTGCGGGTTTGTAGATGTCACATGTCTTTCGAATTTTTGGTTCTAGGACATGCCGGTTTCCTCACGATGTTTTCCTTCACCGTTTTGAGAGCAGCGGTGATGAAATGATTTACACAAAATAAAGCGCCTGCCTGGGTGCGAACCCACGACCTACAACTTGCAAGTCGGGGCCGATACCACTGGGCCACCACTGCTCCCTGTTTGTTTTATGTGCTAAAAATACATTTAAAATCTCCTTGTAAAAAAGTGACTAAAATTATTGATTGCATGCATCTTTTGCTAAAGGTGACGGTCTATTAATTTGAGGATTACACTAATGGATAGATAATTAAAAAAACTAAATAATTCACGTTTTATTTTATTTCAAAACATCGCTTGTCTTTTTTTATTAAAATAATTTCATTCTTTTTGTGAATTCTTTGTTAAATGAGCGTGCGCAGGGAGCGAAACAGAGCGAGCCTCAGCGACGGGACAGAGAAGGACCGAACGCTCAAGGTCGTTTGGTCGGGGAAGCGCTTTAACTTCCTTTGGTTAGCTGACGTCTTTATCTTTCATACATCTCTATCATGAAGTATCATGTCATCTTACCTTTCACATCCTTCCTAGCCATATGGAGTGTCATCATCGATATGAAATTCAATATTAAATACTAAGCAGAAACTATCTCACCAAATTTTAAAACCAAAAGAGACATTTGCCTAAACAACACGCTCTCATGTCTTATAAATATATTTAATTAAAACAGTAGGTCGATATGCTTGTTTGTTATTTAAATACGCTAAGGTGTATGGGAACTTCAGTATCATGACCCGATTAACGCTTGACCGGTTTGTTAAATGAATTAATAGATGCAAACATTACTATTTAGTCACGTCTTTCCGGGTTTGTCGATACTTAGTGAACGCTCTCAACCATTATCTGGTACAGTCAACAGCCATCAGTGGTATCACTTTGCACTACGAAAATCACTTTTACTGCTACCACACAAAGGCACTCTCAATGTCAAATTGTTGGCCCTGTGGCTGTTGAGTGGGGTTGACTGTACGTGCATTTATACATGCATGTGGGCATGTATTAATTTTCTAGTTGTTACAAATATTGGGTTCCTAAATCATCATGGCTGTTTTTTTCCCGGTTAATATACATGTCAAACACAAACTCAAACTCAAAGCATTTATTTAATAAACCAATTACAGGCACTTTTGAATTGGCATGCGCTGTTTAAGCCTACAATGGTTCGTTTGAGCTTTAAAAGCGAAGCTCAATACTCAAAATTGTCACATATAGCATCTTCTATAATGGTTGAAATTTCGTTCCTGTGCTTTCCCGTTGTTTTAATTTCCGCCAATGTTACTATAAAAGAATTAATTTTAAACATTTCTGAGATTAACGTTTCTAATCCCTCATTACTGCTGCTAATAAAATTATGGTCGGAGTTTTAAGGAATACTGAATTGTACGAACCTTTACACTAATAACAAACTAACTACGTAACAGATACTCTGAAGTATATTCTTCAAGGTATTTGTAAAGATACCATTGTCTATTATAAAGAGCTCTTGTCTACACAGATACTTATAAAAACGAAGCGCATTAAAAGCCCTAAAATTCGTTCCAATTTTTGTTTCTACCTGGCCACATTTTTGTGTGAAGCGTCGGGAATCGAAGGCGGTTCTTTGTGGTACCGCGACCTCAGAACGATCACCCTTTCTATTATTAAACTTACCACCATACTGCTCTGGCCTCATTCAATGATATAGATTGCATGCTTATATTTATTTTCTTTTGTTTTGTTGACCATCGACAAAGTTGGTTTTGATTTTGGAATGTCAGTTTTGGTGGTCTTTTTATGCATAGAGTGTAAAGTAACATGTCAATTAATGTTACCGGGTTCTCCGGACTCTCAATATGAAAATGTAAGTTTTAATCATTATTCTCCTGCCCATAACGCACTTTATGTGGAAACCAAATTAAAAAAAAAATGGTTTTACTAATATTCGAATTCGATTTAAAAAAAATGTGTTCAATAGATTATTTAAATGGCGGATACATTTACTAAGAATGATAATAAATTTTAAACATCGTGTGCATACCGTGCATTTACCATCAAAATAAGTTGAAAACTGTAAAAGTACCTATCTCATAAAATATGATAACAGAAGTCCATAAATATTTTCAAAATAATAAGAGTATGTTATATATAACATGTAAAACAAGGAGATAAATATAAGTGAATCATCTAGTTATGCCACATTTTACAGATAATGTACTGTTTATACTTACATTATTGTAATATGGGAACAGTTTGTAATTTTCCATCAGGTTTGTTGATAAAGACGCCGATATGGAAGTTGTCACTGCATTATTTAGCTCTCGGAAACTTCGTTCAGAGAAAATACTCCCTCTATGGTTTTACAAAGCCTTACTATGTACCCATAGTGACAGCGCAGATGTAAGGGTTAGTTTTGCTTCACAAAATGGTGCTAACAGAAAGTCACGATTTAAAAAAACTAATTTTAATTAACTGATTACGTTTACACACATACCTAAACTCACGGTTTCTTCCTATGGGTGCAGGCAGAAACTACAGAACGCCACTTGCTACGATCCTTACATACTCTTTTAGATTAGTATTTTGAATTAAAAAGCTAATAGACACCTATGAATGAGATAGAATGATGTATTAAGCTGAATCAGCTCTTGGCCTACCTCCAACCAACATCCAAAAGCTGTACTACTAATCGTAACTACCGAACCCATTAGTACCACAAGCCTAACATTACCTACCTGTTCTCCCGTCCTGCCAGCACGTAATAGCATGTACAATTGGATCGCAGAGCCGTATCTAAAAACTGTTTATTACACGGTACACTGCAGCTAATTTGGTCGCTGGCTAATTTCTGGATAACATCGTCGGTGCAGCTCTCCGTGCCACATTCTTGCGCGTCTAAGAACTAATTAAGTCTACCCTGCGCTTGCGCACACCTTTCGGATGCTTTTGCTGGGGGATGGACTTAGGAATCGATTATCTAGGAAATATTTTTTGCTTGACAATACTAGTATAACAAACGGTTTTCGAATGCCATATGCTTTGGTTAGTCAATCTGAAAAAAAACCCATGAAAAGAGATTCAGTTGATAACTATCAGAAATCAGAGGTTATCAGAAAATTACTTAAACTTTAAAAACCTCTATATCTAATAAAGAAATGTAAAGTAATGTTTTCTTCGCCTACTATAAAAAAAAAAGATTTAAAAAAAAAGAGTGTATAAATAAGAGTGGTCTAAAGTGACTTTTTTATTGTCTCTAAAGAATGTGGAAGCATTTATGTATTTTTGATGCTTTTATGGTTTTAAGCATCTCCCAATAAAATAAATCTCACACACCACTCTTTTTTCATAATCATGTAAAAGTATGAACAAGTAAAGCAACTTAACTCTGATTTATGTTCTAGTAAATGCATTTCATATCTATATTGGTCTCTGAGATTGTACTTAATAGCCCTAAACTTGCATATCGGTAATTATTAAAAGTATAATTACGATGAACATCTCGGTGGTCTTAAAGCAAGAATGACTGATACCGACAATACTTTAGTGCGCGTCGTAATATAAATTAAGATTTCCATTAAAGTTTATGGTTAAATATAAAATAATAACAGATAAGGTAGGTTATAAAGTATTAAAGTCACCGGATGTATTATGTCGACTTTTATTATATTTTTGCTGGTGGTCTAGATTATAATTATCGATTACTCAGTTAAAAGTCTAAAGATTGATTTCAGAAACTTAAAACTAATGAAACATAAAATTATAATAAAACTAAAAGGAAGTATATAGTACCCAACTTACTAGCAATATGTACTAACGTAAAAAATCTTCTACTTCCATAACTAATAAATTTTCATAATCCGAAGTTGCAAAACCACCCAATTTGAATCATAAACACATTCAAGAAATATTTGTAGAAATAAATAAGTAGAACAATAAAATCGTCAACACCGTTTTTGGTTCTTGGAGCCCAATTTATTACCTCAATTAAATTAGCCCACATCCTCCGCCGATGAGAAGTTACCTCGTATAACACTTCGTAAACTGTATGACACAAACAATTTCAAAGAAAAAAGGCTACAAAACCAAGTCATTCGCTTTATTGTAGACACTAAACATAAAATATATACGACACAATTTACTTCTTTTGTGTCGATCAATAAAAAGCAGCCGTAAAAAATTAAGTATAAATTACGTCTCAAATCCGACCCTGGCTAATATCGTGGATAATCTTTGCTCAGCAATTGTTATTATAAAGTTTAATGCCTACTACAGTCGATTACACTCGGTCCGCTCCAAAATAATGTAATTTTCAAACTCTTTTTAATCTTACTTGTTCTTTTTTCGCGGATCACTATCCAGCCGTTGAAAGGAGACCCCAACGCCCTATGCACTCCACATTTTTTTCATTACGTGCTGTGAGCTTGGAGGCTAAATAAGACTGGTCAGCTATAAAACACAGGTTGTTTACCACGCCCACACTGGCAAGTTTGCGAAGGTTCAAAAAATAAAAGAGAACTCTTAATCCGTGATAATGTTCCTCGTAATAACAGCTTGAATATAATTATATATAAGAAAAAACAAATTCGTTGCGAGAATCGACATTAAATTGTTTATTATTTGAGAATAGAGGCATTGATGTAGTTTTATATTGCCTCCGAATTTATTATCTTGAATTAAACCTTTTATGTAAATTTTATAAACGCATTATGTGATTTATGGCATAAATATCTGTGACATCACGTGTGGTAGAGACAGTAGCGTGCAACGGAACATGCCTGCGGCTATTATTTTGACAGTAAAAACAAGATGGCGGACGATGATTGCGCGCGAAATCGATCGTCACGAGCGCATTCCACTCACGCTGAACGCGTGCCGGAACAAAAACTACTATACGAAAGTAATTTTCCCCGAGATATCTGACATGCGTACACATAGAAAAGCATCCTATTTAGTTAGATGATTTGTAATATTCGCTGCGAATTCCAGGCAGAAGGAATGCTGAGGCAATTTTTCGCGCTAGACTTAACGCACGCTAAAGTAACTGAATCGATTACTGTAACGTATGTCTGTAACTTGTTGAAATGAAAGTTACTGTTGTTTTAAACCGTTTTGTTTTAATCGTGTTTCACAAATCATGCATTACACGTATCTATGAACGGCATTTTAGCAATTTTTCCATTCATGAGTCACATTACATCGAATAGGTAGGTAGGTATATGCCAGTCTGCAGGGTAATTGCGTTACACACTAACATTAAGAATAACTTTCATTTTGACAGTTCAATAACATTCATTGCGTTATTTATGTTGTTGTGCAGACAAATTTTTCGAACATATGAAGCAGTGGATTAGCAATATCCTTCAAAATGATTCAGATTGTGATTGATAGTGTGTTACGTAATTAGGGTGACGGATTTGTGCCCTTTGATGTCAATATCCTCGCCCCTATTTCATGGGACTTAAACATAACTGACGAAATGTGGGTGTACTATTGGTAAACCTCTGCCTTATCCGTCGGGGATTACAGGCGTGATGTTATGTTGGACTACAAAAATACAAAACTGTGTCCAAATAAACTTTATTCTTTCTTTCTTTTCTTTCTTTAGGTTTAAGTACAGTCACCAAAAGAGATAAGTAACCATGGTCGTCGGATATAGTTGAAGTTTAGTAAGAAACCGATGGATGTTTTCGAATTAAATTTTATTTGATAAATGAACTATTTGTTTCCTATTAATTAAATAAAATGTTATTCAAAAACATCCATCGGTTTCTTGCTAAACTTCAACTATATCCGACGACCCTGGTTACTTATCACCTTCAGTGACCGTACTTATACCTAAAGAAAGAAAAGAAAGAAAGAAAGAAAGAAAGAATAAACTTTATTTGGACACAGTTCCTCAAACACAAAATACAAATAAAAGAAGTGTTAACAACAACAACCTACTGCTTACTATACACTGTCTACATTACTTACATCATATTTTCACAAAATAAACACGTTAAAATCCTTGTTTATAACATCGTCGATCGTTACCAAGCGCAAATTATGTAATAAATAAATACCTAACTGAAGGGGACTGGTTCTGACAATCTTCATAAACGAGGGGCAAACAACTTGTACTTTTGCTATATTTTAGCAGTAAAAAGTTACACCTACACAAACATAGCTAGCTTAAGGGGGAAGCGCCGGGGTAGCCCGCGAAAATCAAATGTCCTTCTTACGTTTTTTGCAATTTAGAGGTCAGTATCAGGTTTGACTATTTCATGTTTTAAAATAAAACTCACTGTATTGAATTGAGCGTCGTTTCCGCAAAACATTTATTTATTTTTCCAATAATCTCTTACAATCAATCACCACCGGTCTCAAAGACAATCCTCCGCCCTCGTAAAGTGTTGCCAACCTAATTGTTGCCATCTTCTAAATAAAATATTATCCATTTAGTACCTAATAGGCTAACTCAGCTCGATATGAATGAACACACTAAGAACATAAATATTTTGGAAATAATAAATAGTATAAATTCTTAACACACGAAATAGACATTCAATGGGATTATAATGAACTTAGAGGGTGTTCGGTATTGATCCTTTTAATGATTATAATTCATTAAATACATTATTCCTTAGTCTTGTTACGGTCGCGAATCATATTTTGTTCAACATACAACCTGACACTGACCTGCAAATTGCAAAAAACGTAATAAAATTTGAATTTCGCGGACTACCCTGGCGTGTCCCCCTTAATGGACGATGGTCCTGTTACATTTTTTATTTTATTGGCTTATAATATGTAGGTAGAGTGTATAGCTTTTCTTCTTATGAAATCGCGTAGTACAACTTTGAAAAGATCTATATAAACAGGTAGCACCTTTTCCAACTTCCAAAAAATCATATCATAAGTAATAGTTATTTTTATGAATTAAAACTTGTATTTTGAATTTGAACTTACTAATTTTCAATTTCGAACGTCTCTAATTTAAGCCATTATACCACGCCTGTGTACTAGACTAATTCAAGCCTAACAAAAAAGTTCAACAAAACGATTGACAACTTTACAAAACAATAAAATAAACACAACCGATTTTACTTTTAAAAATACCTACTTAAGTTTGCCAACAGGAATACGCACCGTACATTATTAAAGACTGTTGAGTCAATATGGAAATATTTAAATGTTACCTAAAACAGAATACAATGGGAAATATCTACGCATGGTTATAACCATTATGGCCGACAATCGTGGTCATTATGGTATTGAATACTTTATTGAGTAATTTCCTGAGTTAAATCGTATGGTTCACCGGAATTATTAAAACTAATTGCCATTGAATTATTGTAGCTGCGGCTTATTATGCTTCGATTCTCAGTGCAATTCGATATTTATAGTGTTAAATGGTATGGAGCTGAAGATTGGAATTGGAGAATAGGTACATACATGCAGCACATTCTTTAATACTGAGAAACTGTTTAAATATTAACTCATTTTCGGAAAACTAATAATAATAAAAATAAAAAAAATAAAAAATATATTTCATAAAACAAGAACAAATTGCACTGTATACATTGTAGAGTATAAATTTAACATTTGTCACACTATAAGCACAATTATATAGACACTATCTCTTAAACTATGTGTAGCCTGTATCATAAGAGATAGGGTAAAAGTAAAGTATGTAATTTTGTATTTATGTTGGCACTTTGACTAGGTACCTACCTGTCCAATCCTGTTATAATGTTTCAAGGATACAACTTCCCAAACGTCAGAGGATTCAAGAGTTAAAGGTCAAACGTTCGTGGATGAGACCAGTCTGTAGACATTCGGCGAGAGTGCGGGGTCACTCACGAAATAGTAATTGTCGAGGAATGCGAGGAATCCGCGGCGTTTGTGTGCGATTTCGCAACAATAACCCAATAAAACAGAAAATTCAGTCGAACCCGTCCCGTCCTTATAAGACGACCAGTCTCCCTTCTCGGTCGGGTTACACTAATAAGTATGGAAGTCGTGATGGGACCCACGCCTTCGGGCCAAACTGAACAGATGCGCGGAAGTCAAATACATGCGAGGTTTTTTTACTCAAATAATGAACTGTCCCCCTTAGGCGTAAATGTATTTCATAAAAAAATGTTTAACTTTTCTTTATCCAAACAAACAATAAAAACTCCGCGCACTGAGTCATTATTTGTAATTAATTTATGCACCGGCCACAACGAATGCTTTACGAGTGGAACGCATGTCCACGTTGATTCAAAGATTGATTCCCACAAATTGTATGAATGTGTGTAAAGAAACACACAAAAACTTTCAACTAAACCATCAAAAAAATTACCCGAATCCGGTCCCAAATTATTGTGTGATTTGTCTCGGCACAACACACGTTAATTGTTTTATTTCGAACAGGTAAAAATCTCGTAATTATCCCGAGAGGTCCACAATGAAAATAGGCGGGAAAAAATAGACAAAGGATGGACGGCGACGCCGCTTTTTGTTTTTTAACCCTTATACCTGGACGGGGGAATGAGTTCAGAGTCAGGTTTTAAACTTTTTACGAATGGCGGAACATTCTGAAGTATAAATAGCAGAGTAATAGCGAAGTAATTATTGAAACAAAGTGATATCAACAATCTTAAGGAAGTCGTCTTTATTTTCGATGTCGCGTACGCACCTACACTGTTATGTTTTTTTCCCACAACAAAACTGACGGCACCTGACGACGGGCCTGTCCTATCACGTAGCAGTGATAAAAACGTGACGGAGTCTGTACTAGCGTGATTACAAAAGCTTTGTTGTGGTAAAAGCTTATAAAAATCCTTCTCTTTTTATTGTTTTGTCATTTCACTCGGAGAGTTTCAGAGAATATTCATGAGACATTCCTTATTGTTGAACAAATCGTTAACAATAACAATTTCATTAAAAAGACATTAATCACGAAAGCACGTCTGAAATGAAAATTACTTCTCATTTACTGAACATCCCAAATAAGAAAATTAAGGATATCAATGCATTCTCCGCCTTGAATTAGATTAAACTCACGTAACATTTATCTAACCATTAAGTATTCCAATATATTAAATGATAAATGATAAATGATTTTATTTCTGTAAATAGGTTTGTACAAACACTTTTACACGTCAATCATGTTTTAAAACTAGACGAGGTCGGCGTTTCCTATCTGACTACTCTGAGAAGAAAGGCCGAAACAAACTCAGAGGTCACAGCATCACAGCATATTGCAGCTATTAGATAGAATTGGAATGTGTACGACAGGCTGTAAACCTCTTTACAACACAAACACATACGACTTTTGCGTCGTCTTTTCATGCCATCAAAAGTGCAAGTTACATTGAAAGCGAATTAGCGTTTGCACAACAGCATCTTACGATACTCAATGGTCCGAGATTAGCTGAAAGGGAACATTGATACCTATGTAAATGCAGCTTTAATGACATCAATTTCAATCTCCTATGCACCTATGTCATGTGCCTATGTGTATTTACAAGTAATTCCGCCTGTACGGTTCATATGTGACCACGCATCTAATCCCGGACCCATAAAATAGGAAGTTATATGCGCATGTTGAATATCAAATGATTTCACAGAACACATTTTGTGCCTATGATAAATGTTCGTGAGTCGTTATACCGGGAATTGATGGATTTATTTATATAAATCATAAATGTATAGCCATTGAAATGACATGCAAACTAACACTGCCAGCGGGTTCGTTCTCGCGAAATGCACTTAAATCGTCCTAGAATGTTTTGGTTCGTGGCGGAAACTTGTACCAAATTTGATCCAGGGTTTCAATTTTTTTTTTTTCCTATTGGGCAGCTCGTAGTTTTGACCACTGAGGTCTTGGCTACTTAACCGGGCAAGCCTGTGGGTGCCTTAAGCTACTAACTGAAAGCCTCCAGCCAGGGGCGAAATTCTTAAGTACTAGGTGACCGCACGCTAAGGGCACCCCCTGTGGGGTACGAACCTCGGCTTAGGGCGTCACTGAGGGGAGGGCAGCAAGGTGGGACAGGCTGGATCGAAATTATATTATTATTATAAGGGGAATTTAAAGCTACAGGCTCAGCTACGGTGCGGGCTGGCGCGTCGTCGAGCAAGGGTCGGGGGGGAGGGTTTCTAATTATAAGTCAGATATATAAGTAAGTAGGCATAAACCTCTACTTCACATTTTTACTTCTAAGAATGTATTCGATGTCTCTTGTCAAATCTACGTGTTCAGATAAGTATGACTACATATCAGGAATATGACATGCCCATCTGATAAAGGATTACTTAAATGAAAAATTATAATCATGGCGCACCGCGACTTTAAACATGGTAGAATGCAAATTTCAAAGGATAAGAGTTTCCATTATTAATGTTCATTACGTTCGATCGCTCCGGCCATGTATTTACATTACACGCTGTGCATTTTCTACTCGGAATTACATTTTGATAAATCGACGGATAATGTTTAAACACACTTTAATTAACTACGGCGATATTAAAAAGTCTTCCGATATGACGTCCACTAAGCGTCGTGGGGCGGTCCGTATCTTTTCATTTTAAAAAGCAACGTTACAAGATAAATGAAAGGTCGTTTCAAGAAAAATAATTACCCAATCCGTCGAGCGAACGGTTATCAGGCGCCTCTTTAAACGAAATTTTAATAAAGCGAATAAGGCTCGATTACGTCGCTCATATTTCAAGATGGCCGAAACAATCGGTGATCATTACCAGTGGATGCGTATGCGCACGGTATACGCCACGGGAGCGCATTGATAAACGTTCGTAATGATGGTACGCAAACTTACCGTTTATGGTAAACTTATCGAATGTTGCCGGTATGAAAATGAAATGATATTTTTTGAGGTTACGACGGAGAATGAGCGTATCTCCGTTCAATATTTGTTGTAAGTACATAAAGCTCGTAGACCCGGAAAGGGAATAGGACATGTTCTCTAGGAATCGTAGTTTCTTTTGAACACACAGTTTCCCATATTTGGAGGCATTAAAGTTAACAGTCATCACAGTTACATCTTTTGCGGAATAGGGAAATGTAGTTTTGTATAATTTCTGTAGTCCTGGTGGTGTCTCTTCTTCTGTTAATGAGACTAATCGTCTTCGATAAGATCAATGAACGACGCTGTAGCCTTTAACGACCTTTTTAGCTATCCAACGCTTTCTCCGTCTCGCTTTTGATGTGAAACATCTATATTGGCGCGCCGTGGGGGTAATACCGACTCTTATGCCATGACGGCAAATAGCATGACGTTACTTATGCCGCCATGCGCCCTTTACGCCGGCCCACTCTGCAGCTCTGGATCGAAAATCGCGTCTGGGTGACTTGGAGCTTCGAAGTTTTAAGTAACGTTTTTGGGCTAGAAATGGTTTCTATTCTCTATTTCTATTCCGACCAAACGATCTTGAGCGTACAGTCCCTCTCCATCCCATCGCTGAGTCTCGCTCTGACTCGCTCCTTGCACACGCTCATTTATCATAGAATTCACAAAACAATTGAAATTAATTTAATAAAAAAAGACAAGCGATGTTTTGAAATAAAATAAAACGTGAATTATTTAGATTTTTAAATTATCTATCCATTAGTGTAATCCTCAAATTAATAGAACATCACCTTTAGCAAAAGATACATGCAATCAATAATTTTTGTCACTTTTTTACATGGAGATTTTAAATGATAGATTAGATTTTAATTTTAAATTTATAACACATAAAAACAAATAAGAACGTGCAATGTGATGATAGGATATCGAACATTAATAATGTGCTTTTAGATGTAGTTTATTACACATAGTGAATGAGTGAATAGCCTCTGAATAACGCACTATGGCAAGGTTTTGGTCGGGGTACCGCCTTAAAACTTCGAAGCTCTAAGTCTTCTAGGCGCGATTTTCGATGGTTCACATCAGCCGGGCGTCCCGTACCGGCCACATTTTTTTAAGTATTTAAATCCTCTCCAAAATCTCCCGGTTCACGTAGAACCTACCGTATTACCATACGTATCCCAAAACGGGTGTGTTTACAGACATCGGCACCATCATTAGACAATGCCCTTTTTAGTCAATCCGTCATTGTTACAGCACAAAGATCACGTTCACGAGTGTGTACCCGGGCCATAGGTAAAAGGGCGCCTTCTCTGCCTGCCTGCAATACACATAACACACGAATTATGTGAAATCGGTGCTTTGAAACAGTACGAAATACATTACTGTGTAACTTAATCTCGAGTTAAGTGAAAGAATGTGTGGTGCAGCTATGTATAAGGTATAGGAGGGGAAGATCAATGGTTGGTTGTTTCACGGTGAAGTAAGAGAATGCGGTTCGTGAGAAAAAAAATACTCTCGCTTCCGATGCGGTCGGATAGATAGCGCAGGTGGCGACCGCGCCTCACGCCTCCTCGCCCGTTTCAAATTTAAAATACTTTATTTTTAGGGATCTATGCGTTGGGTGCATGGACCAATGAATATTTTAAGCCTTCGTTTAATTCCGTAACGTTGTTTATTTGTTCAGAAGGACAATTTTTAATTAAGAATGATTTTGCTATTGTCTGAGATTAAATTAAGAATGAGCTTAATAAAGTCCATTTTAAAAGTACAGGGACAACACCCACTGCCTGAAAGACAGTGGACGTAAGTTATTATCAATCGTATTTTCTCCCTCAAATTGCTTAAACCAACATATTTAAAGAACACGTCATGTTGACTCTACCAATGCAACGTTGAATTGTCTACTTCATATTTTAGTTTTTCATCTTCTTATCCTGAACACTTCAAATATGTATCCTTTCCTTCCATACGGAACTTCTTCTGGAAAAGTTAACGTAATACGTAACCATCGCAGGCGCACGGTTTAGGAATTCAGTAGCAGTTTGTCATTTGTCGTTTTTTACTATTATACGTCGGCACCGTCGAATCCTTTATGCGTTTCTTATGCAACACAAATATTTTGACTTGTAAATATTTATGAAACGTTTCGTAGTGTTATTTCTTAGAAATTAATGATTGAGACGTGTCAGTTTTTGTTTTAATATCTTAAAGGAATATCTTAATTTTACCCAACCAACCCGAACCCTGTAGAAGGATAATGTTATTTGGGTAAAATAAGATCGAATTAATTCGGTACCTTCTAGTCAAAACCTTTTATCTACAAAACTTGTGTGTCAATTAAAGTCCAAAGCCAAGGCCCATTTGCGTTATAAAATCAGGATAAATCAACCTACAACATCGATCCCTATTATTTATTTCTTTTGGTGCTATAAAACTGGATACAAAGTCCTTTTACTTATGCAGCATGTTTTAAAGTTCAAGTTTGTCATTTAGTATAGTAGTAGTAAAAATGTAAGGCTCTGTAATAAAATCAATCAGCGAGATTCGGCCAACTCTATGATACACAAGCCGCCCGAGCCTCCAACATTGAAACAAGCCTACAAAAACATTAACTCAACAAGTAATTAAGTTCCAAACCAATTAATATCAAGAACTTTATAACCCACATCGATTGTAAGCTTTAATATCCTTTGAGTATGGCAGTAGAGGAAGGAATCGAATTTAATATCGATAACGTACATTAAAAGTCACGTACGAATCGATTAATTGGAATCCCATCGAAAAACACGCATGCGTAACGTTAACTGTGGCCTTTGAGAGTGTTAAAATTATACTTTATTAAGCTTTGCAGTGCACCAATATCTGAACTTAAAAATAGAGTAGGTAAATTAAAAAAAAAAAAATACTTTAATAATTTTTTGGAAATTATTTCACCTTTTTCTGATAAGTTATGTTTAAAATGATTATGATTATACAAGATAGGATTATCCCTGCAGTTACCAAAATAATGAACTGTCTTAAAAAAAGTACGGTACAAAATTAAATCTGCCATAGAATACAATGTTAGGCATCATACTTTATGTACCTAATTATCCTACGTAATTTTCCCCTAGTGCCACTCTTCGTATGGATATCACCCAATACCAATTAAATAATACAGTAATTACAAGCCAGTATTATACTTTAGACAGATCATTAACGTAATACAAGGCTAAATACGTATATAAATGGAAAAGTTGCCAATGAAATAGCAGGATTAACTGATTACGATCTTGTCTTTATGGCACAGACTACCAGGCCATGTCTGCCATTTTATATCTTAAAATAAAGGTTACAGGTGGTCCTATTGATTCTTTATTTAATTTAAAAAGCTGTTGCTGTTGAGTAGTTAAATAATAACTTGTAAGCATACATTGTGTAACAGTTTAAGGCGGAACCTTCAGGGTAGCCCGCGAAATTCAAATTTTCTTACGTTTTTTGCAATTCGCAGGTCACTGTCAGGTTGTATTTTGATTAAAATATGATTCGCGACCGTAACCAATATGGCTTTACAGAATTATAATCATTAGAATAAGCAATACATCTCTATAAGTTCATATTACCCTATTGAAAGACTATTTCATGAAATCATGGCATTTGAGGGCAATTCTAACTTAAGGAGTATTGCTGATTCTAATAATTATAATTCTGTAAACCCATATTTGATACGAGGAGGAGCAGTGGTGGCCCAGTGGTATCGGCCCCGACTTACGAGTTGTAGGTCGTGGGTTCGAACCCAGGCAGGCGCTTTACTTTGTGTAAATAATTTCATCACCACTGCTTTCAAAACGGTGAAGGAAAACATCGTGAGGAAACCGGCATGACCTAGAACCAAAAATTCGAAGACATGTGACATCTACCAACCCGCCCTGGGCCCGCGTGGTAGATTACAGCCCATTCCCTCTCAAAGAGAGGAGGCCTGTGTCCCAGCAGTGGGAACATTATAGGCTGATTATGTATATTTGATACGGTCGCGAATCATATTTAGATTACCATACAACCTGATACTGACCTGCAAATTCCAAAAAACGTAAGAAAATTTTAATTTCGCGGGATACCTTGGCGCGTCCCCCCTAAACATAAGTGCATATCAATTAGTCCATTTCTTTAGAAAACCTTCATTCATTCATCTATTCATTCATTAATTTTGTTCATTTATTTTGTCTCTTGCTTCATAACGCAACACAGGTTCATTTAAGTTTTCCAATTCGTTAATAACTTTCACCAATAAGAGCAAAAAAAAGGCTTGTAATCTTGAATGTTATTGATATTATACTTTGCGCAATAACAACTTAAAGTCCACCAAGTTTACGCATAACGTCGTGAAAGCATATTCGTGTTATTGCTTACAACTGCTACATACAGCAAAACGTAAATTAAAATACTTAATACGAATACACTTTATTCCCGGAGATAGCCGAGTGATATCGCAAACACCCGACGAATGAAAAGCGGGGGAAATTGGAAAAGACTGTAATTACGATGTGGTTGCAAAAAATAATGTGGCAACGAATCAATGGTTTAAGTTTTCAGATTTTAAATTATAATATCGGGTGAGATACATATGTGTCGGTCGTATTTTGAAACGATATTTTATTAATTTTATTCAACACTTCAAAACATTACGTGTTAAATTGTCTGCTGTTTACAATGCTATAGTCTGAAAATCTTTTTATTCATTAGTGCAATAATTCTTTGAAAGTTAATTCCATGTACTTTGAGTTACAAAGGGGCACTGTTAAAAAGGCTAGCTGCATATAATGCAGGTATGTAATTCAGCCAATTACAGTAATTTCGTGTTAGAAAGTAGATGTTTCTTGGTTGGTCCTACATATCTATCTGCGCCTACAAGGCACGGAAAATTGTTTTCTAACCTTAATACACTTTCTTATAATTGTGAAGTCACGAAAGTAATGTTTAAAGGGTGAAGTCAAATGGCTTGAATTGCAAATGTTGTTGCAAACAGGGCCGGATTTAGGGGAACGCATCCGGGGCTATAGCCCCGGGGCCTCCACAAAAGAGGGGCCCCCACAATAGAGACTTCGGGAAAAAAAATCTTTCAAATTCCGATGAGTAAACACTAGTAAACAACTTTTCCTTTGATATTTTTTTTCGCTGCTTTACCTTTACCATTACCAATAGTACTTTGTGCAAACATGATTATATTGTTCTTAAATATGAAAAAAAAACGATTTGAAATATTTTTTGATTTCAGTTAATTCTCTTTTTATATGTTTGTTAAATGTTAAAGGAATCTACTTAGTTTCACAATAATATTTTTATTAAAAAACACGAGTGAAAAAAGTTGTTCATTTTAATTGTAAAATAATTTTTTCTCCACTCCTTTGTTGCCCCAAGGCCTCCAGACTTCAAAATGCGGCCCTGGTTGCCATCGATTCTAACAATTTATGACAACATGCTGCTTTGGTAAAATCTTTATTATAAGATTGAGAGATAAGATTTCCTGTAGACATTTACCATACACCATACACTTAAAGAGTGTATGGTAAATGTCTACAGGAAATCTTATCTTATGCTGTTCAGCCTAAGCTGTTCAATATTAGACTAAAAGTGAACCATGTACGCCTCAACTAGATAATTATTAACAGTCACCTTGACTTGCCCTGCAAATGATTAGGGTAGGGCTTCAAACCTCGAGTACGAATGTTTCTGAAAGAATTTGGCAGAACGATGTTGGTATTGGTGATAGCACAGAAAGTAAGAAAGAGGTCTACCACACCAATGCTATGCTTATGCAATTGTTTTACTATGTAACTTTTACCATAGCCTGAAATTGAAGCTCTATACTTACTACCTTGTTTTCTCTCACAGGTGGAGCCGACAGGCTCGGCATCGCTGGGGGCGGCGTCTCGGGCCCTCTTTGTGGAGAAAGTTCGTGCCTCCAATGCGGCATGCCAGGCTGGAGACTTCGCCACTGCCGTCGCTCTTTACACCGATGCTTTGACCCTGGATCCTGCCAATCACATACTTTATAGTAACCGGTAAGTTCTTCAAACTTGATGGTCTATTATGCATGTCAGGGGTGCCACACATATGTTCGGGTTTGACTCGGCACAGCCGGGCGGAAAAATCGAATATGATTATCTAAACTCATATATAAAGAGAAAAGATTTGATTGTTTGCATGTTTGTTTGTTACGCTTTCACGCTAAAACGGGTGAACGGATTTGGATGAAATTTGGCACATGGGTAGACCAGCACCCTAATCATCAATCATTTGGAAGCCTATTGCTAATCCATTGCTTCATAAGTTCCGAAAATTTGTCTGCTCAACAACGTAAATAACGCATTGAATGTTGTTGAACTGTCGAAATGAAACCCATTCCTACTGTTAGTGTGTTACGTACATAATTAGGTACCTGGATTAGGACCTAGAATACTTTTTATCCCGATATTCCCACGGGATCGCGACTTATTCAGGTAAAACCGCCGGGCGCGCAGTTTAATTGTGTTCGGGAAAAAGTCGTTCGGCTTAGCAAACATGATTAAACGAGGGAAGATTCCGAACGAACTTTGCCAATCGGCACGAGCCTAATGAAAGCCAAATCTTATGTGTAGTAATTGCTTTGGGTTGGCTTTGTTGTCCAACAAATTCTGGCGGATCGAAGTTGGCGTCCCAAACTTGTGTGTGGCACCTCTTAAGTTCTTAGGTAGGTCGAAATCATGCCCAAGAGTGCACTAAACTACAGTATTATTACTCCCGTTGCTATTATTCTGACTAATGACATCGGAGTCTTCAAGAAACAGAAACTACACTCGTAGCTTTCAATACTTCTCATTTCTAACATGGGTGTTTTGGTCTAAAAGAAAGAAAGAAAATACGTTTATTTGCGGTTAACATGACGCAAAGAAAAATACACAAATACAAAAAAGAACAAGTTGGGGAAAATATGCGTCACATCCACTCAAAACGGCAATCGCTCAGCATAATGCTACGACCATATGCGAGACAGAGCCTCAGCGTTGGTTTTCAGGGATAGACGGCGTTGACGTGATGTTGTCAACCAGTGTGGCATACAAAAATTTAATATTAATTATTATTTAATTTAATTAAATGTTTTAGTATTGTATAATTGCATAGCACAGGTGTGAGTACTATGCACCTACTATAAAGCTACCATTTAATAGGTTTTTCTTTCATTGACTTGAATGTGCCCTGGCGGCTGAGAGTTTGTCATGCTCACTCTAATGTCTCGCTGGTGGTGGCGTGTGTGTTGGATCATTAAGTTCCCTTCAAAATGGTTGAGCTGAATGGTGCTGATCTATGCGTCATGTTCGTGAACGGGCGCCGTCAGTGGGGACTGGTCATTTCTTGGCTGCCACGGCTTATTTTAATTTAATTTAATATTTGAATTGCTTTTGTCTTTTTATTACGGACGCTTTTAACGTTCTGCATCGTTCTCACATGCATAATTTCAACATGAACGATGTAATCAATATTTTGTAACCATTTTTTGATTTAAAAGAGTGTCCATGGAGTTTCTTGCCCGTTCTTCTCCATAGGTACCTACTACGCTTTGGAATGGGTAACTAGCTTCATCTTTCTGACTGACCGACCCCTTGACAATTCAAAAGTGCCTGTAATTGGTTTATTTGAAATAAATGCTTTGAGTTTGAGTTTGAGTTTAATATAAACAAAAAAATAAAAAAAATATAAATACACTAAAAGACTAGACCAAAACACCAATGAAGAATAATGCTAACGAATAGTATTGCTAAGAAGAAAATTCCTGTCTTTAGCCAGGATTCATCTTGTATTACTATCACTTTAATTATAATCCGAGAATGAGGAAAATTATAGTAGAAAAGCTTCGCCATATTGGATCAGTGAACGGTGTTAGTTATAAACAAAACCAGTCTTCCGTACCTGTCAATCGTATTGGTCACGCGTGTACATACTCGTAATTAGGAGAAATTATAGAATTATTATAAGCACCACCGTGTTTTATGTACCGTTTGTATGGTGTCATTATTGTGTACAATGTAATCAAGCAAAATGTTTCGCATGATTTGCAACGGCAAAACTAGGTAGATATTTGGTTTGGAGAGTTTGGCCTGAACCTTCATGCAGTTCATGAAACTGCTCCCGCTTGACTTAATTTGAATTTTTTCTTCGAAAAAGATAGGCTGTTCATGGGTCTCAACTTCTCCACACTAGATTTTAAAGTACAGCTTGATCAGTACATTTTCGTCAAGGGGGATACCTTTAAAGGGTATACAACTTTCTGAAAGGAAAACCGGCTATGTGATTTGCTTCCCGTTTCATAACCGTCTCAGAAAGTGTAAAGGTATGGGATCTCCAAAGACCTTGAAGAGTACCTTATTGTAAATTTTTGTACTGTAGGTCGGCAGCGAGGCTAAAACAAGGGCAGTTTGCAGCAGCTCTCCAAGATGCGACGCGAGCAAGAGAACTATGTGCTAACTGGCCAAAAGCGTATTATAGACAAGGTAACGTAATAATAATTTATTTGTTTTAGGAATTTACTTGGACATCCTACTTTTAATAGACAATACACTTCTTCGAGTTTTTAAAGAATTCAGCTTCTTAAATGATAAATGATTTTATTTCTGTAAATAGGTTTGTACAAACACTTTTACACGTCAATCATATTTTAAAAACTATATGAGGTCGGCGTTTCCTATCTAACTACTCTGAGAAGAAAGGCCGAAACAAACTCAGAGGTCACAGTCTCTTTTAGAGTCCAGACATAATCTTGGTCAGATCATGTGAAGACCATGTAGATTTGTGTCTGAAATGGTCTTTTGAGGAAAAACCACACAGATTGAGTGGACCTGTCCAGTCAGTGCACGCATTTGTCAGTAATCGTGCAGCTCAACTCAGAACTTAAAGAGCTCAACGTGTCGACGAACAATACCAAAGAAAGGACATTTGGACTTAGAGTTAACTTATACGTTTGTGAATCTTTCTAAGAGTCTGTTATATCTAGACCCTTGTTCTGAAAGTAGGTGATTTTATTCATAAAACCAGGCAAACTTGATCCTGAAAATATCTGAAATCATCACGTTTGTTTGACAGTAAAATATATTGTACTCATTCTCAATTAACTGCATGCAACTGCAATCCCAGGAAATTTGAAGATAACTCTTGAGATGACGTTTGCGTTTTGACAGTTGCAGAACTGTGAAAACGCTAACGTCATCTCAAGAGTTATCTTCAAATACACATAATGCCAAGATTAACAGTCGTAACAGCGGTTTATTAAGGTGAATCTAAGATGAATCCTAAGTTGACTAAATAACTAACTTAATTATTCCCATTTGATGTCGTTAGATGGCCTTAGGATTATAACTTTTAACCATTAAAGCGTTTATTATTTGCTTTTGTGACTAGGATTATAGACGAGAAATTTATAATTATGAGCTACAACTTTAATCAACCATTAAAGCTATATTTATCTACTTTAGTATTAATAAAGTTAAACGTATTTGTTACTTTAGCGTGGGAATAGGTCCTTAAATGTATGTATTAATAAGCCGTGTGCCCGATGACATACCCATCGCCAAAAATGAAAAACTTCCATACCAGCAGTAATTTAATGTCTTTGTTCCGTGCACACTTTCTTCCCTTATTTTATTCCTACAGGGGGTGAATTTTCAAAATTCATTCGATAGTGCTTACTTCCGTTATATACATATATATAGAAGTCTTGTACAAAATTTCATTCTTGTAGACCAGTGGATCCCAACCTTTTTTTTGACTACGGACCACTTTGATTTCATTATTAGTATTAGCACACAAGGTTAGAAAATAAACAGTATCAATCTAAAAATAAACTTTAATCGATAAGTTTAGCATACGTAATCGTAAAATTCAAAAGTAACATTATTTAAGAAAACACTTCATCAGATTGCATCAATGAGCTTTTTGAGCTTGCATTTTCTGTACAAGGTCTTGAATTCTTGGTGTAATGTTTTTGCGCAAAGCTACATTACTTACTTTCAATCGATTCCTGGACTTGTTTTTAATTAGCAGTAAAGCAGAAAATCCTTGTTCGCATGAATAAGTTGTGGAGGAAAGCATGAGATAGCGCAAAGCGATTTCTCGAATTTTAGTGTACGAAATTGCTGTTTTACATTCAATCGCGTCCTTACAGTTTCTATCAATTTGTTTGAAATCTTGCGCGGACCACATTTTAGTTTTTGTGGACCACTGGTGGTCCACGGTCCACTGTTTGGGAACCACTGTTCTAGACCCAGCGCTTTTAAGATTTGTATTGAGTAGATTTAGACCTACAGTCGAGTCCATAAGGATGATGTCCTTGGCTAAAGTTTACTTCCGCGTGAAAAATCGACTGACATGTACTGCATTGAAAACGTCATTAACCGTGCATTCAATCATTACATCCGAGCCTTAAGAGCGCATGCACGGCTCAATAAGCGACCTCGGTAAGTGTGTCAAGATTTTTCTAATACCTTTTATAAACTTTCATATTGAGACACGAAGCAAGAAAATTCGATCTAAACAAAAGCGGCCACATTCATTTAGATCATATTTTGTGAGATCGCTTATTGAGCCGTTTTTCAAAATTCCTTCTCAGTCACGAGATAATATTTTTTTAAAGGAGTGGCGCTAGTGGACCCGTGTATGCGCTCTTAAATCACCGGTCGTGATAAACTATGCATTTAGCACCTCTATTGCATATTAATACACTTTTTTTGCATATTCGAGACATGCGCAGTGCACACATTGTTACAACTGTTGCCTGAGATTACAAAAACATTTTTTCACCATTTTCTATCGGCTATCACTTTCACTCCACTGAATACGTCTTACTTTTATTTAACATAGACATAACTTCACGACTGTAATCGCCGGAGGGTTAGGCAAAGGTTTACATAGGTACACCACAACATACTCCACTCTCTTCTCTCTACTTTTATTAACTCTGCAGCTATTAATGTATGATAGGTTATTATTATGGACAATTTATTTTATGGCAAAATACTTTACCCTTTAATGTGGCCTTAAGTGTACCTTTTTTCGTTTCCTTTTTTTGCGAACATCGATACATTCGGTCCCCTGCCGCGATATAGGCACAAAGAGATACATAGGTAAGAGTAAGTGCCCATAAATTATCGACAATGTTACGTCCGCGGACTTATTTATGAAGATCAATTATTATAACTGTAATTACTTTAGTCATTATTGTAATGGTCTATTTTGGAACTGTGTGTTCCCTGCTTGCTAAAAGACTGGAATAAAATGGACCAGTAGTAGTCATTGTCAAAATACCAATACTACATAATACTACATATAGTTCGCTCCTTCTCTTTGTTTGGGATTATAATAAAAAAAAATTACTTATGTATATTCTGAACTTGGAACATAGTTTTGTGGAACAGTAAATTTTCCTATAGACGTAGAAAAGATATCATTATGATTTTTGTGTTCTTACAATATCCCTAACGATGTTCACTGTCTAGTCAAACAACCGTGAAAAATGTAGCGCAGTATGGAAATAGAAATTACGCTTTGCGCGCGTGATTTAATCAATCAATCAATTTCTAATCATAGAAGCGTGACAAGCCTAGCGCTGTGACGACATATTGCGCAAGAAGTGACCACTTATTAAAATACGCACTTTTCTAACTATAAAAAAAAAAAAAAAAAAAAAAAAAAAAAAAGATATACGGGTCGACTGGAGAACCTCCTCCTTTTTGTTCGTCGGTTAAAAAATAATCTTTTCGCAGCTAATAGATTACGCTTTGAGTTTTCGAAATACATAGGTATTATTTCTTGTATACATGTCAAACCAAGAATTACTCTAGTCATATTTCGACACTAACTGGATGAAAATCAGTTTTTCAATTATTGTCATTTATTGTAACTTTGGGATTTAGACTAGTCTTCCAAGTTTTTACAAATGATTTAGAGCCCTATTTAGGCATTTACAAATCATAAACCAATTTACAAGTTTATCTTAAATTCAATTTACCTACATTGTAATACATAAGTGGTTTTTATAATTTGCTTTGATAGTAGAGTGTACATGAGAAGCAGTATAATAACGAAGATAATAACTTAACCAGTTGTTACGATCACAGTAATTCAGCGAAACGAAATCGACATAATGAAAGTATAAAATTTCTAATTGTCTACTAACTTTAGATTTACGTTTGAAGTCCGATATGAATTACCCTGGTAATTACGTCTACTGTATTCTGTATTGTCGGACTGTCCGCGACTGTGTCCGAGATTTCTCTTAAATGAGAGTAAACATGACAATTACTGTCAATCACATTATAGTGCTGACATCGATGCCTCCATTTATTCCAAAGTACCGTAGTAGACGCTGAAGTTTATTCCGATTTTAAATAAAACGAACGCAAACAAAAGAGGAGCGTTAATCTAAAACCTTTTTGGTCTCAAAATCGATTATCTTTTTAATTCGATTATAATATTATATACAAAATATTCTGTTTTCTAATAAAGGCGATTCCTATCAATATGTTGAATGATCCCATTGTTTCTTTACTAATAAAATTGTTGCTATGAGAACATTGATATCAAAGCAATGTCGGCGGAACCATTATGAATGTAACTTTATAGTTATTAGCAAACAGTGGGTGCGCTGATCTGCACTTCAACCTACGCTTTAAGTAATTGTAGACGATACCTTATGTTCATTCAATTAGTGTAAGTCGTGCTGTCACAGTGTAGGTAGGTAACCATTTTGTCAGAGGTTCAACGCCTTTTAAATTAGCAGTTTTGAAAGTATGATTAGTAAAATTTCAAAAAGAAACCTTTTTTGGTTTAATGGTACAAAACAAACATGAACCTGTATTAAGACTGTATGTATAAATAAAAAAATAAATAAAATAATACCTTTACTCACAAATCATCGCGTTGACCATCTGTCTGTGTAGACAGGGTCACATTAAATTAGCTAGCGAAACTCTACACACTGATGGATATCTAAACATAATAAAATAAAATAAAATGATTTGATATTTTTTTAGGGGTCAACGACCGCTGGTAGGGTGTTTACATGAAGTATGAGTTATAAAAATACGTTTTATCGTGTTTATATATCAATACCAATCACATCTGTGAAGTTTTCACAAAAAAAAACTGTTTTTTTAACTGATATTTTTAAGTGAATACACTAACTGCGGTCGATGACCCCAAAACAAAATCATCAAATTGATTTCTTTCTTGTTTTATCATATTTAGATATCGATAATCGATACCCATAACGTCTGCTGAGTTTCGCTAGCTAATTTAATTTTATCCTGTTTAATCTGTGGTATATTCCAGTGTTTAAATCTTCTTTATTTTATAGGTGTGGCATTACAATGTCTTGGTCGACACGGCGAAGCACTGGCAGCATTCAGCTCAGGGTTGGGAGTGGAACCGTCTTCGAGGCAGCTGCTGGCAGCTCTGGTGGAAGCCTCCCTCAAATCACCGCTCCGGACAACCCTGGAGCCTACGTTTAGACAGTTAGAAGCTATGAAATTGGATCAATCACCATTTGTTTTAATATCGGTAAGTCTTTGTTGCTAGGCATTCTTATATAAATACAGCAGATCGCAGGGAATACCTGGATGAGTCTCGAACAGACCAGGAAAGCATGGCACAAAAGGGAGGAGGCCTATATTCAGCAGTGGGTGGAACAAGACTGCCAATGATAATGATATAGAGGTATGAGGAACAGGGTGTAAAGTTCACTTATACTCTATGGAAAAGGGAGGATCCTCCGACCAGACGGGTGTTGTGTCTGGTGGGCAACTGCCCGACGGTTGATGTCGGGACGTTGTATATATGCTAGTCGCGCGGAAAACTCTGCTTGCGCGATGCAGGATTTGCGTGACGTTAGTGTGACGTGTAGCTCGCATGTGGCGATGTTGATACCGCTACAATGATAATGATAATTCTAAAAATAGTTTATAAATAGGCTTCACCGGTACAAGAACGGTAGAAGTATAATTCTGGGCTTCCGAGTTCATAGATACTATCTCCAATGACAATCAAAACCTTACGATACCGCTCCCGGGATAACATCCCAGCGCTGATTTGCTGGATTCTTTTTCTCCTCTATCGATCGTTATTTCTCCTGACAAAGTTTATTTTGTTTATAGTATGTATGTATGTATTAGTATTATTCCTTAAATTTATAGTTATTTCCGAGCTATCTATCCCGTATATCGCACCAGCCATGTTTAGTCTCTATATCACCTTAAGGTTGACTGGTAGAAAATGCCTCAGTCCGCCTTTGTACAGTATTTTTTTACTTGTACATAAACTTTTAACATATAAATACCGAAGCAAGGAGAAGTTCTACATGGCTGGAAAGAATGGCCTCCCATCCAGGTGGTCAGGTGGTTTTGGTCCAGGCCAGTGCTGCTTGCTATGGAATTGAAATAGGTGCATACCTGTTGAACTGTTACAACAATAACAAAAGCAGATCCACAGATTTAAAACTATAACGCAATAACATTCAGAATTCAGAAACTGCAATGCTAAAGTTTAAAACTGTGAAGATTAACACAAATCAAATAACTAACTAAATCCACGTTTCCAAGTCCGGGAGCCCTTCTAAATAAATACCCCGAATGCAATTTCATTCGTTATCTCGATGGCATTATGTTAATAATGTTGTAAGAATAGTGTTGAGCCTGCAAATGATACACGAATCCTCTTGTACCTTCGCTTTCGTTTTAGCTATATCAATTATATATTTTAAGGTTTCAGTTAAGGCGGATAGATATATATAACTTAGAACTTCAGGGTAGCCCGCGAAATTCAAATTTTCTTACGATTTTTGCAATTTGCAGGACACTGTCAGGTTGTATTTTGATTAAAACATGATTCGCGACTGTAACAAATATGGCTTTACAGAATTATAATCATTAGAATCAGCAATACATCTCTATAAGTTCATATTTCCCTATTGAACGACGATTTCATGAAATCATGACGTTTGAGGGCAATTCTAACTTAAGGAGTTGTATTGCTGATTCTAATCATTATAATTCTGTAAACCCATATTTGATAGGGTCGCGAATCATATTTAGATCACCATTTAACCTGATACTGACCTGCAAATTGCAAAAAACTTAAGAAAATTTGAATTTCGCACGCTACTTGGCGCATGCCCCTTTAACACGTCAATCATATTTTAAAAACTAGAATATGTTGTCAGCGATTCCTATCCGACTACTCTGAGAAGAAATGCCGAAACAAATTCAGAGGTCACAGTCTGTTTTAAAGTCCAGACATAATCTTAGTCAGTACATGTGAGATCCATGTAGACGAATTAGTGTCTGAAATGGTCTTTAGAGGAAAAAACATAGATTTAAGTGGACCTGTCCAGTCAGTGCAAGCATTTGTCAGTAATCGTGTAGCTCAACTCAAAACTTAAGGACCTCAACGACTCGACGAACAATACCAAAGAATGGAAAGGAATTCTTCAATCTCCCTGATTTGTCTAGTCATAGGGATGTCGAACCTCAGCTGTAACTTATTCGATTTCTCATTTTGAATTCATACCATTTTCTAATCTACTACGCGAGGGTACATAAAGTAGAGTTTTCCTTTCAATATTACAGGTTAACGACCAAATTAAATACCTACATTGTTTTCATGTGCTAAATACACATTGATTCCCACGCCTGGGGCAATTGCGTTTCACTTAGGGGCTTGACAACACGGCTTTCATTCGTGTATTATAATAGAACCATAAAATATTTACTGCAAGACTGGAAACCTTTATTTGTTTGAGATTAACTGAGGACTGAAGAACCTATAAATTGAGACTAATAGCGTTGATGAATTATAATTTATAACCCATCAGACCATACAAAAGCTGTGAAAAAGGTAAACTAAAAAGCTGCTAATAGAAGTATTAAATGTATGTATGAATGTAAACGGGCAAAAGGAGTATTTAAGGATCGTAGCAGATGGCGTTCTGAAGTTCCTGCCTACCCCAATGGGAAGAAGGCGTGAGTTTATGTTTGTATACATTTATTTATTTATTTATTTATTTATTTATTTATAACAATCTTACCTACACTATCATTACAGATCTATGATCCAATGCGACAGAGTGGCCTTACTAACTAAATCCTAAATTTACACCTTATACCTAGTTAAAAAATATCTTAATCTAAATAACTTATTACATATAGCGTAACTTTTGCGAATCCACTCAAGTTGCACCACAATACATCAACCCTCCCGTGAACCTCATTCACCACGCGTATGGCTCTAGTGAGAGGAGTTCTCGCCAGCAGGTTGGTCCTGGCTGCAGGCACAGCGAGCAGGGGCGGGCGTTGCCGCCTCCACACGTACCGGTCGGGCACGTACAGCTGTAGGTGTCGCAGCACTCCAGGGTTATGCGCCACGCCACGTAGTAGTTTCACTACATACGCTACGAGCGAAAACTCCCGTCGTACTCTTCGTCGTACATGAATCTACTACCAAAACAAAATACGTAAAAACATTATAAAATGGTGGTCAACTCGCTCTAAGCATAGGAAGAATGCACGGATCATGGAGTCTTAGAGATGTCTTAGAGACAGACCCATTTCAAATTCCGTAAAAGCCTTTATTGATGACCTATTCCATACAAAACATGATGTACTATATTATTGTACACGGTATTAATAATCAAGTAACAATATCTCGCTAAAGTTTAAATCCTGTATAATTAAATGTCACGCTTGAAAAGTCCAAGCTTACTGTACTCGACCTGGGAGCCGCAAAATTGAAAGGATTATACGTGTAAACATGGCCAATGTTTTACCATTGGTGTGCAAAGCTGAGAATTACTTAGGGTTAAAGCGACTAACATACCGCTCATACAGGCTGCGCAGACGCAAATGTTTCGTTTTGTATGTAAACGAACAACATTGACGCGTCAAAATGTCGCAAATTATAAGGTACCTACATCGACTATAGACTTCCACGTCTCCTACTACAGGACAAAAGTTTTTCTGATTCAGAGAAGGAACGAGCACTGAGTATGATTAATTAAACACTATGTTTTAGGGATTTCAGGTACAGCTTTATGCCGGATTTTCTTCAATCAGTTAACAAAGTCAGTGAAAGTTCATACTTATAAATTGAAACAAAATTGTTCTTGTTTCCGGAGTCCCAAGAGTCTTCTTCATACCATCACGATATTACGTTAGTAACTTCGAAAAGTACCATACAGCTTTGATACGAAGATTTTAGCCTGTAAATGCATTAAAAGGTTTTGCAAGATATTTCAAACATTACCAAACATCGTATCTCCTGTTATTTCATATCTGTAAACGTCGATAAAAGCAAACTATATTGGTACGTAAAAACAAGTGAGTACTCGTACCTAATAAAGAACATAATATACGATCCTATACGATTTCACGCATGTACCTTGTCACGTTCCATGGATAAAAAAACACATAATTTGCCCAAAAAAGGAAATTTAAACAGCCTTTAAACCGGATAGGATATTGTATTGTACCTGTGTTAAGATTTTTTATTTATATAAAAATGAACTTAATGGGAAATACATATTGGGCATTAATGGCAGAATAACTCTTCCTTATTGTCTAACCAGCGCAGGTACAATTATTTAAGTACTTACAAAGTAAGTACGCATATTTAAACAAGCTAAGGGAGAAAAACACCATAAAACGTTGTCTCCTCTCCATGAATACAAAGTCTCGACAGCATAAACACCACACAATACTCGCCGCGGCTCTCGAAGTCTCGATCCCAAAATAATGCGATCCATTAACGTACCTCCGGAAATATGCGCATTGTCAGTCCTTCTCTCAGCACTGACGGAGACATGGGAACAGAACCGCGATTTACATAAAAATACTGACCTATAGAGGACGTTTCCATTTCTTACGTTTATGTCTTCGGAATACATTAGTAGGATTATATAATATATTAAATTATTATTGAAATAATATCATAAAGATTCTAAAATATTTCGTAAATCATTTCACAAGCCACACATAACAAGTTTTAAACGTAAACAGTGATGGTTACCCATTCCCAAAGTGGCAACAACAAATTCACATAAAGATTTACGTCGGTCGTGAATGAGACTGAAACATTAACGAGATTCGCACGTCTCTACACGAAAACAAGTACACCCTAAGTGACATATTAAAAGAAAAACACATTACGCAAATACAATCGTATCATTATACAAATAATGGCACATTTAGGTCTCGTCGATGTTGGCAATATTAAGCACCGCATACACAGAGCGAGCGGACTATGTGCATACATTCCGCTGGCATGCATTCGGGCGACATCTGAACATTTTTCGGCGCATTTAACTCTCAGACAATGGGGCTGAGTGATCAAAGGCCCATAAATACGCTACCGACCCCCGTGAATTTACATACAATCTGCGCGACAGTTGATCGGCAGCCCAGACGTGAATGGCCGAAATGGCGTCGCACTACCACAAAATGGCCGCCGCTCCGCGCATACAATGTACCGAATTGAACTGAAATCCGTAAATTGAAGCGATTTAAAAGCTGAGATAATGAAACTGAACGTCGACACTATATTAGCTGCTCTTCTGCGCATTTAAGTGTCTATCACTTTCCTAATCTTGCGATAAAACGATGAAAAATATTAAGAAGCTTATGTTTATGTAGTTAGTGCTAAAGCGGAGTCAAAATATCATATAATCAAGAATTCTAGCTTAATGCCTGCACTACATAACATTAAACTGGATCTGGACGGGTCGAGCCTGCATTTTCTAAATACAAAACATTAAATACACAAAATACTGTCGAAAACTTTAAAATGGATAAGTTACTGATCCAAATAACCGCTCCGTGGGTGTTCCTTAAATATGATATTATAGCTTTATACCGAGATAAGTTCAAATCATTCGGCTAAATGTTTCTGCAGCAATCGTAACGGCAAGCTTAATGGGTCTTAAAAATTCGTCGCGCTTTTTGTACCCGCCATTGATACTGAAATTCGCATTTTTGTACATACATTAGTTTATTATTATGTCGGGCTTAAAAAGTAAATGACATCAAAGGCGAGATCAAGAGCAACGATATAAGTCGGAGTGGTCACTGGATGATTCAGAAGCTGCACAGAATGGCCATTATGAGTTGAGAACACAACGGAAGCTTTGCTTGCTAAACATGGCTATCTAAGATTTTGAATGGCCTTTTACAAAAACATATTTATGCTAAGACCGCATTCCATCACGGCGTTCATTTATTGTTGTGTAACAAGTCACTTCACATTATTACAATGAAATCTTAAATGCATTTGCCATAAGCTTTAAAACAATCGTCGCCTAAGAGCATTATCCAAATACTTCATATTTTTATCGAGGTGTCTCCAGGATGTCAGATAACTTCTGTCACGAGCAACAATACTCAAAGAGCAAGAGTAATACTGTCATGTAACCGTCTTTAATATGCGTTTCAGTGATACTAAAGTAAATGGATCCATTTCTCTCCGGTGTCACTTAAAAGCAGCTCCATGACTTTTTTTGTTCCCGTTCTGAAGGAAATGGGACTAAAAATATCTAAGTATAAAACCAACAAAATACTAATACATGTAAGTGGTCTTTTGCCATATAGGTACAACGTATTGTACCTATTAGCAATCAAACTTAATTCGATATCAAGTCAATCATAGTCCTGTAACCTAATAGCGTAACACACTCTCTATCACATTTTGACGCCTATCGCTAATCCATTGCTTCATATGTTCAAAAAATTTGTCTGCTCAACAACGTAAATAACGCAATGAATGTTGTTGAACTGTCAAAATTAAAACTATTCCTACTGTTAGTGTGTTACGTAATTACCCCGCTGCTCTTATTTCCGAAGCATCGTCGGGAGTTCGTGACATATATATAGCTATATGTCACAGTCAAGACTCTTAATCGGTCAAAAGTACTTTTAAATGAAAAAATCAGGCAAAAGTAATTTTGACCGAACACGTTGGTCAAAAGTAGTTTTGACTGAACACGTTGGTCAAAAGTAGTTTTGACTGACGCTCTTAGTCAAAACTACTTTTAACGACTAGAGCATCAGTCAAAATCACTTTTAATCAGCTGTTAGTATATAATAAAAGATTTTATATGTTGTCTTTTGAGGTTGAATTTAAGGTTTTAAAATAATGTTTCACACTTTAAAATATTTAGCTTTAAAATTAATTGAATGAACTAAAATTAATGGTTTCCACTATAAGAGCGAGCGAAGCGAGCTCGGGACTTGGGGCACCCGGACTTGGACAGGTTAGGTCAGAAGGGGATGGCTAGGTCTGGAAGACCCCGCCATCCCCTTCGTGTTTTTTTTTTTAAACCGCCCGGAAGTAGGAGCCCCGCCCAGCGGGGCTCCGTCGACTACACCTGATTATTATTCGTCACAATTATAGTGCAAACCATTATTTCAGTAGGTATTTTAATTATGTTGTTTATAAAATTATTACTTTATAGTGTTTAATTATCTGATAGAACCAATCAAAACTACTTTTAACGAAATTAGTTAGTCGAAACTACTTTTAACCAGATCCATTGGGCAAAACTAGTTTTAACTATAATTTCAGTCAAAAGTACTATAATTATTGTCGAGAGCTTATAGTCAAAAGTACTTTTGACTGATTTTGCTAGTTAAAAGTACTTTTGACTGGTTATGAGTTTTGCCTGCAACACATATACCTTTCCAAAATACTAAAGGGAATTGTTTCAATTTATTAATAACTTCCATCTATATGCAGGTGGTTGGTCAAGAGCTGTTAGCAGCAGGACAATACCAGGCTGCAGTCACTGTATTAGAAGCAGCTCTAAGGATCGGATCCTGCTCTCTCAAGTTACGGTAAGTTACGTTTTTAAACTTAAAAACAGGAAACGACTTGAAACAGACGACGACGACATGAAACTGAAACGGCCGCAAAGTTCAAAGAATTTGCTGTTTTTCAGGGTTTATTTTAAGTTAGAAGACTCTGTCAGAAAGAACTTGTTTTGGTGGTTGCGAACTTAGACTCTAAATATATCTTGCTGCTGCCATTCTGCTGACACACTGCACATCTTATACCATTACATAATCGATGATAGAACCGCTCAAGAATTTTAAACTCAGACCATTTTATTGTTTGGGCAATAAAACAAAAGAAAAATATAACTCTTTAAGGCGCTTCCCTGACCAAACGACCTTGAGCGTTCGGTCCTTCTCTGTCCCGTCGCTGAGTCTCGCTCTGTCTCGCTCCCTCCGCACGCTCATTTATCATAAAATTCACAAAAATAATGAAATTACTTGAATAAAAAAAGACAAGTGAAGTTTTAAAATAAAATAAAACGTGTATTATTTAGATTTTTAAATTATCTATCCATTAGTGTAATCCTCAAATGAATAGAACGTCACCTTTAGCAAGAGATGCATGCAATCAATAATTTTAGTCACTTTTTTAGAAGGAGATTTCAGATGAATTTATAACACATAAAAAAAAATAAGAACGTGCAATGTGATGATAGGATATCGAACATTAATAATGTGCTTTTAGATGTAGTTTATTACCCATAGTGAATGAGTTAATAGCCTCTGAATAACGCACTTTGACAAGGTTTTGGTCGGGGTACCGCCTTAAGTCTCAAAAATTAATGCGCGCGAGTAAATCTTGTGTCGATGATAAATTATACACCACAAAAAAAACGCACCGATCTTCGATACACAGATAAGGTAACATAAATACTATATATCTTTAAAATGTGTTGTTTAATTTGTTCAGTTTACTCTAGAAGCAGGACTTCATAATGTTACGCAAAATACTTGAAGTCCGACCATACTCGTACAAGGAGATCTTGTATAAAAGACCACGCATCAACATCGAGTCAGAACCGCGATAATTTGAGGAACAGAGAAAGTCGTAATTTTGCACTTGAACATAGCGTTGCCAATCAACATAATTATCTAAACTAGTTAAGTTGTACCCATTAACATTTTTACGAGTAAGTAAAGCGCGTTATTCAGAGATATTAAGTCTATTCTGGAGCTGCGAGTCGAAGCAATGCCTTTAACGATACGCGTCCGACAAGCACTTTCAATTTCACGCCAATATTAGGCGATGACTAGCTCGGACTGCAGATAAGTATAGTTTCCGTTGCTTGCAATGAAACTGTTCTGGTTTATTGCTAAGTTGATAATTAGCGTTTACTGCTAAAATAAATTATGTTTGTCTTGGTAATTCTGCGTAGGTATTAGACGGGAATATCAGATAGGAGATTAGTATAACAATCAGCATCATTTATGAATTAGTTTGAATGCTGAATTTGAATGTATGAATGCTGCTGTTTTTTATTAGATTGGCAGTTTAATTTAGTTAAGAAGTACGTTATAGAAATCTACCTGAAGAAAGAAAATACCGAACAAGTGCGAGTCGGACACGCCCACCGAGGGTTCCGTACAAATTTGTAGGTATATAATAGTTCAGGAATCGAGTTTCGCAGTTTTTTCCGAGCTTTTCCCGAAATTCAGTTTCCAAAACCGATAATTACTTATATTATTGTTTTATAAGTGAAATTGTGGATATACTAACAGTTCATACCTAAATTATATTTAATATTATGTATCTACTTTTAAATTATTATTATAAAGAGGGAAAATTTGAGTTTTGTTTGTAGGGATTTAACTCTAAAAAGTAGGTAGGTACTCGCCCAATTTTAAATATTTACGCTGCTAGTGTATAACAAGTACCTACCTATGTCCTAATTTATAATTTATTGTTAGGTGCTTATCATGCAAAGTAATTGAATCTAGGGCTGTATTAACGTTTGTTGTCTGTTTTCTACGTGAACTGAATGTGACATATGTTTGTTTAATATCCTATTTCAACATAATATGTATAATACTATTAGGTACAAGACACTTAAGTAGGTAGGTACTAGAGATAGGTCGACTATGACTTTGGCCGACTAGCCGACTAGCCGACTAGTCGGCTGCAAAATGGCCGAATAGTCGGCCAAGCCAATCATTGCTTTCAGTTGAGTTCGGGTGACATCGGTAACGTTCGTGACTACGCTTTCGGCTCGTAGATGCGCGCGCAGCGCCCGGCGCGGCGGCCAGATCTTAGTCTAATTCATTATTATTAGGTCAAAGGAAGAGTTCCTATTTCTAAGTTGTAAACCTATTTATTGCCAATAGTTTTGTTTGTGAGTTTCTTCTTTTTTGTTAGAAGTATTAGTTAATTTTATTTTATTTAATTTCTTGATCTAAGTCCAATTAATTAATGGACCAAACGAAGGGTTTCTATTCCTTCCTATCCTATTCTAAATTGCACTGGAAGTAAACTGTAAAACTCATTCTATAATAAAAAATAATAACAGTAACGATTTCAATTTCATTTTAATCACCCTCTTTTAAATTTTGAAGCATATTAATACGAGTAAAAAATTGGCCGACTAGTCGGCAACTAGTCGGTACATCATTAGTAGGTACCTATTTAGGATTGTGTTTAATTACAAAATTAAAAAAGGACTAAGTAAGTATGCATACCAGTGCAAACTGTTAGGTACTACATAGATAGAGGTATGAGGAACAGGGTGTAAAGCTCACTCATACTCTATGGAAAAGGGAGGATCCTACGACCAGACGGGTGTTGTGTCTGGTGGGCAACTGCCCGACGGTTGATGTCGGGACGTTGTATATATGCAAATCGCGCGGTAAACTCTGCTTGCGCGATGCAGGATTTGCGTGACGTCAGTATGACGTGTAGCTCGCATGTGGCGATGTTTTTGATACCGCTACACATACACCAAAGTTATTAGGTACCTATACATATAAAAGAGGGAAAAGGTATTTTTTTTTCATTCTTCGTCATACATCGAAAACATCATAAAAAATATTAAAAATCTGTTAAAGCTTGTGCCAATGAAGCCCTTTCATACAATACCCCACATGACACGGATAACTCACTTAAAAATTTGGACCCCCGTTCCTTGTATAAAGACGCTGTTTTTTCTTTGATTTAATTAAATTTTTTCTTCATTAGATTTCAGACTTCAGCTTTCAGATTAGTAATTAGTAAAAGTTTAAAAAAAATCTACAAAAAGATTTGTTCACCCATTCAATTATGTCCACCCATACCGTGGTTTAACCTCGATGATTGATTACGTACTTTAAATAAAGACTATTTTTTTTATGATTTAATTACAAATGTATAGGTTTTAGATTTTTCCCTGTATTTGTAGTATAAGACGATATTACTTGCCAAATTTCATAGTTCTAGGTCAACGGGAAGTACCCTATACATTTTGATTCCCTTGAGAGTGTCGAAATATACGTTTTTTGCGGCATAAACGGTTGTATCTTTTTTTAACGTAAACTTAGAAGTTTGATTTTTTTTGCAGCATCAAGGGACTGTAGACTTGAGTACATGATTTTAATTTCAGTTTCGCACCTTTACGCGTTTCCGAGATAAAGGGTCTTGACAGACAGACGGACAAAAAAGTGATCCTATAAGGGTCCCTTTTTTCCCTTTGAGGTACGGAACCCTAAAAAAGGATAAATTAAGTGGCATCGATCTTGCAAACCACCGAGTAGTCTTCATGGTTAGCCCAAACAGACGAAATCAAGACATTAGGTTGATCTTATATTTCGCTTACTGTATTAATAGAATAGAAACACAAGCAGCAATAATGCTCACTGCAAGAACCTGTAATAAAACCAACAATCCATTTAACAAATCTAACAAATTTACATAAGTAGAATGCCGGACATCTCTAGTAGACTCTACACAAGAAGACCGCTCCCATGAATTTTCTAGATTAATATAGATAACGCCATTGCACTCACAATTATAAACACCAGTGCTTGGGTATCTTTCAGTTATCTTCGGAATAAACTCTTACACAGACGCTATACAACGTTTATTAGTAAGGAGGTAACCTCCTTACTAATAAACGTTATATAGCGTCTGTATAGTTACACAACGCTTTGTCTTCTTCTTTCGAACGTCAAATTACTAACGACTGAAAGAGAGAAATCGCTGTGTAACTACACAGACGCTATACAACGTTTATTAGTAAGGAGGTTAGAATCTGAATTTTGTAAATGCTCGCACAGACGGATCGCAGTTTGCGGTCATCGTTGATTATAATGTGCCGTGAAATGCAAATTTTATGCGATTTGCCGATGTTTTTAAACTGTAACCACCTCAAGTTAATAGCGACAGTAGCAAAACCGTATTGCTTGCGCTTTTTAAGAACATAATACTCGATTACTTGGATTATTATATTATTTATTAACATTTAAAAGATAATTGTACTAAATTTAGGAGTAGTAAATGTTGTAAAGTGAAATATTTACAATATTCAGACGAATTGCTGATCATGCAGGCAATTAAAAGAAACAACGAGTAATCGACGCACTCGCACTACAGAACTCAGGGCTAGCAATAAGACATTGGGAACAAGATGTTATCGTTTGATATTGCTGAGCATCCGTACGGAGAAACTGCCAGTTAATTGCACCAATCAGAGGATTTTTACGCATCGGCTCACAGCTGGTTAGATGCAGAAGCGGAGCGTCTGAAGCGCACTAAAAAGAAATTAGTCCGTTTATATTCGTATAAAAGTTTCGATCGGGATCCCTGAACAACAATTTTACACCATTATCACCACTCATGTTGTTAATAAGAAGAAGACAAATGACCGAGCGAATCTCTTCTCTTCGTTCATTACTGGTAACATTATTATTTTTAATCACAGCCAGTACGTAACGAGTTGACAGTAGAATAATTTATATATACTTAAAGGGAACGGTTATCTTTGGCGGAATTTCGACGTTTTGATTTATAGTGTTCCAGTGTCGAGGAAATAAAGACGTCGTAAATTTTGAGCGGGGTATACGGTGTTGCGTTTTAATAACCGCCCTCTAATTAATGGAATGCAATAGTCCTTATATGTATGTGCGGTTACATTCGTACGACGTGCATATGTTAGTGTTCCGTGGGATACGGTACATAATTTTTCATTTTTTGTGTTCTTGAAATTCTCTTGTGTTTTATAATTTAAAGAGTTGAAAGGCGATGTTTTCGCGAACTGAATTCTCCGAAAATAAAAACAGTTGTGTATTGCCCGTAGTTTACGGATCCCAATTAGGCAGTGGGTGGAACACCATTTATATATCGTGCAACTGCCGCTTTCAGTATCAGGCAGACATAAAAATCCAGTTACGCTTTGGCTTCAAGGACCCCAAAATCAATTAGGGATCGAACTATATCGCTGCTTGTTATCATTAAGCCAATGGAGCGATAACTTGAGTTAAATGCCAGCAATGTTCTTTCTCATTTAATACGGTTATTTAACTGGCGGAATAGAGCCAATCAAGCTTAACGTATTACTGTAAGTACACGGCCGGCAGTACTTACATAAATAATTACGAGCAGGAGCAATATACGCACAAAAAATTATATAGATACTTTAATTTAATATTCATAAATGCAACTCACAGGATGTTTGCACACGTTCCGCTGCTTGGCTCTGCTTATCCTGCGAAAAAGGGGCGTGATGTTGCCCATACACATATTAATATAATGAACATGCCTACTGCTTTAAGTATGGATGTTACACTTCACTAATTACTAAACAGAATTCACTGAACATCGAATTTCGTCAGATCAAGTTACAATAAAATCTTAAAAGCGTTCACTGGTCTCACATTCTGTATAGTGAAGATCAAGCCTATAAGTTTTGGCCGTCAATGTGTCGTTAAACCCCAAACTTATATTGAAATAGAAGCTAATGAAGTATCGATGCACGCAGCAGAGTAGTACCTACGTGGGACTGCATTCAGTAGATGCACCCTCGGAACGGGGCCTGTGTTTATGGCGCTATTAAAATCACCGTTAATGACCTCCTACCATGGTCTCAGATATTTTGCCTTATGAGAAATATCATCGTTTAATAAATATATATATCCAGCACAGCCAGTAAACCTGTAGTGAGAGACCGTGTTTGAGTTAAGTCTATAGTCGTGTAGGGTGTTCATGTTGTGTCCAAGGAATTTCCATTGAATTACTTCGACGAATATAATAGAGAAAGCGATTATAAACATTCTGTGATATTTTAACATGAAATTTAATAATTTCTTGAGTATAATATAAATTTTGTTGTAAGCTACTAAATACAGACAGACGTTAATTGCTAGTTGTATGAGCATATGTTGGCATTTCAGCCAACATCATGAAAAAGACATGACATGGGAGTTTCAGTTCTCGTCTCGATCTCTGGATGATCCAGTGTCGTACTTTATGGACACTATAAAAGAACTTCAAAATAGGCATATACCGCAAAAGCTTATACGTAATAAAACATACCCAATTTGGTACAGTACTTCGCTCATCAGAACTATTAAGGAAAATTATAAATATCTTAAAAAAAATTAAGTCTTATGGCAATAAATCCGATGAATTAACTTTTAAATGCCTGCGTGAAAGAGTTAAGACTATGGAAGCTACGTGTTATTACTGTAGTACACCCATATTTCCTCAGTTATGTTAAAGTCTCATGTAATAAGTAGGAGGCAAGCCTATCATCATGTAAAAGACATTACAATAAGGCACGCTTGTGAGCACTAAGGGATTTTATAACACACGATGACGATCATCACTACAATAAATAAATAAAAACTTTTACGATGACTTCTGGATATAAATTCCTGTATAACGAGCCCAAAATTGGAACGAGACGTAATTATAACACCTACGAGTACGTGCGGTGCGCCTGAGACACCTAATTCCTCAGTTAAATTTATTTCAACACGTTTCGAGCCGAAGACATTGATTGAATAAGCTCCATCTCTATATACACTTGGAAGACATTAAGTAACTCTTCCCGTCCCAAAATTGTCAACTTAAGCGTTGGAGCGGTCCGGCGTTGAAACCCACACCTCGGCGCGATCTTATCTCTGCGTTGATGGATCGAAGCTGGATCGATACGGGACTATTCTGTTCGCCCCACGATAAAACTCCACTCAATATAAATAAGAATTGTTATACGCAATCCTTATCGAGATGATCTCTGTTGACAGATGGTGAGATTAAATGGGATAATACTTTGGAAAAGGTGACTTAATGAATACACTGACCACTTTTATTGATAAATTAACATAAATACTTTTTTCTATACGACCTCCCGGGTGCAATGGTCGAGAAAAATTACCTTGACTTCCATATAAATGTGTTTTACATTATTTTCTGTCTGATATCATTAATATCTGATGCTTTAACAACTAAATAACAGAAATGACTTAATTACTTTTCAAATCATGAATCTTATTTCCAGCACTAACTAACCGATAACTTATTTATGTTCAATCTTGCAAAATGTTAGTGCTTAGTGTATTACGTCTTGAAATAAACTAGCCGGCAGTACAAGAGCACGTAATCTTAGTTCCTAGAAACAACTAAAACACTTAAGAACGCCGCCATTGGCTGAGCATAGCTCAAAGATAATGGTATTACGGGAAGCGACTGATTCGATCAGCGGATACGTCTCGATCGATTAACAGAATACGTCAACACAGGATCGAGAGATCGATGCAAGTGGAGGTGTAAAAGTGTGATGTCAAATTACATCACGGTGCGTGATTCATTACCTTCACCACAAATTAAAATATTTATCTCAGATTATTTTAATCGGTTTCACACGAGCTATTCAAGAACGAGCAGGCTTGAAAAACCGGATGTGTGAACATTTAGTCCCGATGCTTGTACCTCGTGGCTAATTATAAAGTTGTCGGCTTTTACGTGCTGTACGCAAAATGCGGCTATTATTATAATTGTTATGTACTTAGGTCGAAGTGCTTAGGGTGAGAAAGAGCTTTTGAATGTTCGTGGTTGTAAACGTGGTAAGAGCGATGGGTGATCATTACGCCTAATAAAACTCCATAGGTGGCAACTTGTTAATGTTTACTCTCTACCTCTCGACTTGTTCCATAAAATATTAGTAAAATTAGAGTTAATGGCTGCAACTTCCGAGGCGTCCTCTAAATTAGAGTCATCTGCACTTACTGCACTAAAATATTGGTTTTCAATTCATGAAAACCAGCCGTTACTTTCTAAAGTGAACCTGTGTTATTGAAACGGACGTTCTGATTTCTCTTTAAGTAGAATATTATAAACATTCATGTTTCGCCTAGTTTGCATGCTATGCTCGTTCCCGTAACCAAAACATCGTACTGCATATTAAATATTTATGATAACGTTAACAGAAAACAATTTCCTTTGTAAGGAAAATGGCTAGTCGTACTCGTGAGTAACTTCTTTTGTGTGAAGCACTTCAATAAAACTAAATTGATCAGGAAGATTATCTTCTTCAAGACCTAAAATGCTAATGTTTTACGTTCATTTCAATTCAAATACAAAAAGCTTTAATGACAAAAAGAAAAAGTGATGACAGAAGTTACCTTACATTTAACACAATTAAGTTTGTACATCACAATGTTTTGGTTTGACCGTTGGCCCCCAAACTAAGGGGGCCGGATTGCGATTAAGCAGAAATAAATATGTCTGTTTACAAAGCTAGTTTAGTAAAGCCTATACCTATATTTATTCATAAATACACGCTAACCCTTGACCCATAGACAAAACCTAATCACTATAATGACTTGAATGTTTTTCTCTAAAGTAACGTTTCAAAATTTTAATCGTTTCCTGTTTCAAAATTGAATAAGAATGTTTGCAATTTTGCTCAAGCCAGCTTGCCTAATTCCTGACTAACGTTCTGCGAGTTCCTCATGGGTAGATCGTGACATAAAGTTACTACAAACAAACATAAAGTAAAGCCTACTGCACACGTCTTCAAACAGTTACTTGAATATATTCCTGTCAGGACTGAACCATAACATCCTGTACATCAACAACAATAATTCTAGGTGAGATGTTTCAGCCTAGGCAGAAGGAAGTGTTCCTTCAGACTAGCTCGTTCTATAAAATTATTTACAACATAACATAAACATAACATCACGCCTGTGTTCCCCGAAGGGTTAGGCAGAGGTGTACCTATAGTACACCCACATTTCGCCAGTTATGTTTAAGTCCCATGTAATAGGGGGAGAGCCTATTGCCATCAACCGGGCACAAATCCAGACTCCGGGCTGCTACTGAGAAATTCCAGATGGAAAAACCAAAAAATAAAAAAATAAAAAATAAATTTTATAGTCACTAAACACTCCTGCGATACGTAATCCAGTAAATCTAACGTATTTTACTATGACAGTATCTAGTTATACTCGTATTTATATCATTTGAGTTTCTAAAGACTATTGACGATGAATTTGCAATTTATACCAAATAGAGATGTACTAACATTAATTATTACCTCTCTCTCTCTCACTCATCGATTTGCGATCGTTTAGTAGTTTTCAGAATCTGGATATCCCACCAAAAACATTTCATGTAAAATGTTGCCAAGACGACCACATAAGGTTTGCTCTGTGAAAAAGATATCAGATCTCATATAGAGCCTACCTTCTGAATCTACACGGCCTAACTCTACCGACCCTTACTTCACAAATTCTACATATCAGTAAAAATGTATGGCTTAGCTGTTTCGTTACTTACTTCAGGAACTAAATATTCGCATCACCTTCACGACGATAGCGAAACGGCGAAGCCATACATTTTTACTGATATGTAGAATTTGTGAAGTAAGGGTCGGTAGAGTTAGGCCGTGTAGATTCAAATCGATGTGCACTTTGAAAGTTTAAGCAAATTGAAAGCCAAATTTCTTAAATACCTTCTTAAATAGATGTGTGTGTTTACATATCCGCCGCTGCCTGCGGTGCCGGCAGCCAGAACCAACCTACTGGCGAGGTAATATAAATCAAAGTAATCTAGTTCCCAGCTATAAGTAAAAACATTAATTAGTTATGTTTAATCGAAGAGTCCAAGACAAGCGAGTTAGAACAGATTTCCAGATTCTGAAAACTACTAAACGATCGCAAATGAAACATAACTAATTAATGTTTTTATTTATAGCTGGGAACTAGATTACTTTGATTTATATTACCTCACGGCTCGATATTGTGAGGCTTCAACTAAATATCAGGCTGTTCTACGCCTAGCAGATAGCCGAGTTGGTAATGGTCATTCCATTTACCATTATCGTGTTTCATTTTGATTTTAGTTGTTGCTACTTGTTCTTCCTTCTTCTTCTTCTACCTGCCCGGTCCCAAGTTAGTTGGGGTCAGTGGTGTTTTCATCTTCCATATTCCTTAGTCATCACCTCGTCCCATAATATACTTTTCACTTATATCCTCCCTAACATAATTCATCTTTTGTTAGTGACCCTCTCCTTCCATCCATCAACGTTTATATTCATCACTATAGTTTCAACTTTTCTGTCATTGACGCCTCTTTCAGGCTTAAAATCCTGTCTAGTAACTACTGTATGAATTATGTTTCATTGTTCATAATCAATTGTCGAAAGCGGATCGTGTTAAGCAATGGACATTTATCTCCGGACAGCCATATTTGTTTGACTTTTGACTTCCCATGTGAAATGTTGTCGTTGTCCAAGGTACTAGTTTAACGATGTCTCTAGGTATGGCTAAAGTGCTGTACTGTTGTGCAAACCACTTGCATTGTGTTATTAGGTGGCAGGAAGTATGACCCATGTGATAATATAAATTACGATTAAATTGCAATAACTTCTGCAGGCCTTGGTTTATCGTTACAACTTCAAACTAAGCACAATAGCTTCAAAGACTAACTTAGCTACACTATTCAGAACACAGATTACTACTCTCTAGCACCACTTAAAATAAACAGAATTCACTCAGATTTGGGGTCTATTCAATAAAACCAACAGGTGACTGGTGACAATCTGACAGTTTTGTAAGCGTTTCTCATCTGTTTTACTAAACAGCATCTGTCGTTAAAATGTGACAATTATGTTGCATTTTCTGGTAGGTATATTATAGGGAAATCTAAAGCTATTTTCATGATTCTAACCTCTTTTATTCTCCCACAGAGGCTCAGTCTTCAGCGCACTTTCTTCAGCCCACTGGGCTCTCAGTCAACTGGATGCTGCCATCAACTACATGCAGCAAGACCTGGCAGTAGCCAAGTCTCTCGGGGACACGGCAGGCGAGTGCCGAGCACACGGCAACCTTGGTGCCGCGTACTTCAGTCAGGGGTCCTACAAGGACGCTTTGACTGCGCATCGATATCAGCTGGTGCTGGCTATGAAGTGCAAAGTGAGTACCATATTGTAGTTAGTTACATGTAGCATGATGTAGCAGTAGCCAAGGCTCTTGGCGACACTGCACGAGGGTTGTAGTCGCTACCCGCTGTCGTAAACAGGACTTCAGGAATTGAACCAAAAACGACGGCCAAGCATTTTCCCTGACACCTGACAGATTTGTGAGTCGGCTCGTGCACAGTGAACTTTTACTTTTACCTCTAGATACTGTTGGATTTTACTGTTTGTGGAGATAGTTCAGCCTTTATTATTATTGCGAAGTCGCTTCTCCACAAAATTTTGGTCTGCACGATCTTGAAATGTCAATTCTAAACGATTAAATAAACAATTCAACGGACTTGCTCCACTTATCTGCGAATAAATCAAGCGTGCCTGTGTTTGTGAATGCAAACCTTTTGCAGATACCTACAGCGTGGCTGATCTTGGCCCACAAATTATGACATTACATAAGAATAGGCCCGCTACTCTAAAGACAATACATAAAATAACGTAGCGTTCAACCGCAGTCAGCCTCCCAGAACTCTCTGGAAAATGTAGTATAACAAATCGCTCAATATGAACTGTAGAGGGCGCCCTGTATTTCCAAGCGCGCTCGAATATACGCGCAGCGGGCACAATGGAATATTTACATAAAGAATGGTAGTAAACCGTTTGATTTCTCCTTTTACAAATGAAATAACAAATGTTCTCGACTTCTCAGTCGCAATAATAACTTGCGGGGTTTACGCGAGCAGCAGTTGTAAAAAGTTAATTTAATTTTTACTATGGCACTCTGCTCTCGGCTGATGATGGTTTATTATTTATAGTGTTGTTCCTTTGTTAGCGTTCTTAGGATCTTTCCATAAGGCCCCTCTTGTAGTGCGGTGTCTTGTAGTGCGTCTTGCGGGTTCTGGCCGGCCCCTACGAGCGCTTGAACTGCTAGATTTTGTATACTTATACAGCCTGGTAGGGATAATACGACATTAATTGAAACCACATTCTGGGTATCGCGTTAGTGGTACGTATACCAAAAATTATCAAATTATAATCAACGCTATGGCCGCAGGATATTTTTTTTACTTTAACCATTTTAACACACGATTTGAATACATTACGATTTCGCCACGCAAGCTCATTAGGTCATTGACATCAAAACAATTTCATTTACCTACATGCGTAAAACACAACCAAATACAATGTGCGGCTCGCTACTCAAAAATAATACAATAATTGTATTGTGTTGCTGATTGAATTTTGACCTAATAACCATAATGACAAAAACCTATTAACATAAGCAAACAAAGTTTGTTGATGCGCACTCTTCGTTAAGTAAACTGAGAAGATAGCTACGTTGTCAATTCGACATTTTTGTCTAAACGAAGTAAGTGTAGGCAAAAATAGTTCGTAATTCCTTGCGCATTCGAAAGATTTATTGTGCAAGAAAAGGAAACAAATACATCTAGGGTTTCTGCTGGAGTTTGTTCAGCGCGCCATTTTTTTTAGATTATTGTTACATAGATGAATTAAACTTTACGCACACAAGGGACCGCCAAATAAATGGTGCCTACTACACACACTATTTATTTACACTACACGCAAGTGTAGTGCCTACAGGTCAGAAGAGGTTAGTAAACAATATTCTAAAGGCTGTAGCGTTTAATTTAGATTATTTTCGCAATTTGTATGTTTGTTTTTTTTTTTAATTTTAGGGTAACACCTAATTTTAAAATTTTGAAGTGTTTTGATTAACTAGTGGGGATCGTATTTTCATTTAATGTCGTTATGTCGTCACCACTCTGTATATATTTTAAAAATAATAACGAAATTATAAAATGTGTTCTCACCATGCCCTAAAAAACAATAAGTCTTATCTTTTGATATAACTTTTAGACGGTTTCATGATCTAATCTCTTCAATGTATACGTTTTAAATAGCGATTTAGTGTCATCCTTATGATTTTTTCTATCGAGCCAATTATTATAATATTCACGTTTCTGTCTTCACACAGCGCTTGACCGCATATCCAATTTCCCAAAAAAAAAAAAAATGCGCGAAAATTTACTTTTGGCTAGATTTACAGAAGTTTAAGAAAGTGAATAAGTACTGCAACCTCGCCTTAAATTAACGTGTTTATTAAGAGGAGCGGTCGTAAATTCAATCTCAGCTAACCCTATGCTTGGCATTTAGGACTATTAGAAACTTCGTCTATTTACTGATCTGGTATGTTTATAAAAAACTGAATTCTATTAATTCTGTCGTCTAACATGATTTCTTACTGCTATCGAATTGAATGTGTATGAATGTGCTATTGAATTAGTATTTAACAGTAGAATTAGTATTCTGCTGCCTTTTATATCTAATAATTCCTTTGACATACACTATATCTTAATTAAGGCCATCCCCATACATTCTATTCTCAAACATCGCATAAAATACTAAAGTGATATGTCATGGGCGGGGAACCGGGCATAATACTCTTATAAATCGCATACGTCTGTAAGCGATTTGCAGAGAGTGAGCGCACACTCGCGCAGGCGCAGCTTATCCGAGACTTTGCGGGAATCACTTTCGTTGTACACAGTTCGAGAACCGGCAACCGTATTACACTTTAAAAGAAACCCTACAAATAGTAAAGTTCCCTTTTTATTGATGCCTTTGATGGTCGCCGCGAGCCGCACACGACGTGATGCTAATTTGCAGTAAATACCCTGACGTGCGCCGGCGACAAGGCCGCGGCTCGATGTGCAGAATGACACTTATCTTCCACTACGATTAATTCAATGTTCTTGGAACTTTATTGTCCTTTAAATTGCAGTTGGGTCTGGAGTCGGGATAGTTGACGCTCAAATTAATTCGAACGTCCAGCGAGCTCGTGTAGGCGCTCGATCTCAATTTTCACTTTCTGGTCTTGTTCTACTTCTAGGAGCTTGTGTCTGGACTTCTGTGTGAGATTGTTGATAATATGAATGGGAAAATTATATGTTTGGATGTTATGGATAAGGATGGGTACTGCCAGTTTCGCTAAATGCTGGCATTTCGATACATCAAAACCATACAATTGATAATTATGTTTCCTATTTTTTACAAAAAAATCGTATATCTCTTAGAAGAACCCGTTCTGAATTCATATACATAGTGTTGGCAAAGTTAAGAATCAGCTATTTTATTATGATTTTGTATATAGTACCTAAGTACTATAAAGAGTTAACACAGCAAGTTTGCTTTTATTCAAAACAAGTTGTGCGCCCGATGAGAATTATCATCGGCAAAAAAGACGAACTCTCATAGAAACTTCCATACAAACGTTCACCTCTCCTAACATTTATTTTTTTAATACAAACCTTATCCTGACAATTACAAATACAACAAAAAAACAATTAGCCAAAAAGGTGCAACCGCTTTGAAGTGATGCGCGGACAAACATTTTTGACAATTGTTTTTTATATAAATAGATATACCTACACCCTGTATTTTCCTTTTCAAGCACTGACGTTAGTTTTACTACAATTTGACTTCGCTGAGCAAGTTAAGGCGCTTCCCCGACCAAACGACCTTGAGCGTTCGGTCCTTCTCTGTGCCGTTGCTAAGTCTCGCTCTGTCTCGCTCCCTGCGCACGCTCATTTATCATAGAATTCACAAAAAAAATTAAATTATCTTAATAAACAAAGACAAGCGATGTTTTGGAATAAAATAAAACGTTAATTATTTAGATTTTCAAATTATCTATCCTTTCGTGTAACCCTCAAATTAATAGAACGTCTCCTTTAGCAAAAGATGCATGCAATCAATAATTTTAGTCACTTTTTTACAAGGAGATTTTAAATGTATTTATAACACATAAAAACAAATAAGAACGTGCAATGTGATGATAGGATATCGAACATTAATTATGTGCTTTTAGATGTACTTTATTACCCATAGTGAATGAGTTAATAGCCTCTGAATAACGCTATAGAGGTATGAGGAACAGGGTGTAAAGCTCACTCATACTCTATGGAAAAGGGAGGATCCTCCGACCAGACGGGTGTTGTGTCTGGTGGGCAACTGCCCGACGGTTGATGTCGGGACGTTGTATATAATTATGCTAGTCACGCGGTTAACTCTGCTTGCGCGATGCAGCATTTGCGTGATGTCAGTATGACGTGTAGCTCGGATGTGGCGATCTTGATACCGCTACAACGCACTATGGCAAGGTTTTGGTCGGGGTACCGCCTTAAAGCAACTTATTATTTTACGTTAACTTGCTCAGAAAGTATATTATAAAATATACTTTCAACACGATCGTAAAACAAAACTAAAAAGTGACTTTTCACTTCTAAGCCGCAGCGACAAAACTTTATATTATGTAGTTCTCAGTTTCACACTAAAGATTTTGCTCAAAAACTCCGTACACCTACTATAATTACCCAGGGTTCCATACATTACGTAAAATAACCTTCCATAGAGGTTTGTTAGTTCTCTTAGTCTCATTTTAAAAGCGAGAATTCATTGCGTCCACTTGTGAAACAATCTGACGAACAAATAGTCGTAAAAAATTATTTACTTTGCGCGTTCTGCTCGAATGGTACACAACAAAAACTCGCAAGTCGATTTAAAATAACCGCGAAATGCTAGCAACACAGGAATTCACTCGCGAGTAATCCGAGAATGGGCGAATAATAATTACATGACAAAGTGAAGTGGACGCAGCTTCGCCGCGATCACAATCAAAAGAATTATCGTGTGAGCATGCATTAAATGATTACAGGGAGTGTACAGTGTCCCTACCGACAGCGGGCTGTAAAGGCTCCTACAGACAGGCGCGACGTCGCGACGTGATTCTAGTAGAACAAGTTCCATAAAGTTTTCATTGAAATTGTTTTACTAGAGCCACGTCGCGCCAGTCTGTGGGAGTCTTAATGCGCAACAGTCAAATTAATTAAATTTATGACTACGAGATTGGTATGGCTTGTACCTACTGTTCATCGTCAATGTAGTGTTGCGTCCAGCTTTCAATAAAATTACACCTTGATTCGTGAGCTACCATTATCTAAGTTTAGTCAACACTTTATGTAAATTCTTATTTTATTGGACTAATTGCCCGTCTTAGTCATGAATTCCATAGAAAGAACGGATTTCAAAAGACGGATATCAGTGGTCAGTCCGGCTTGACCAGCATTATCGAACTAGTCCGTAAATATCTAACAGCCGCGTCAATTATTGAGAAGTACAATCGACAACAGCGATAACTTGTAGAGAACATCACTACGACTTTTATTATACGCTACATTTTTTACCACACATGTTTCGTTCCACACAACACTGCAAGAAATCTTCGTATAAGGGTTACATTTCTCGAGACAGAATCCCAAGGAAAGAAAAAGAAAAAAACATTAAGACGATCTTTTAAAAACTATTAGGCCCGTTTAAAATAGACCCGCTCAGGTTTTATTTCACATAGATTACAGGCGGCTTACACACGATGTTTCGCAGTGCTATACGTATACCGCGAATAATTTGACAGTAACATAGGTGGACTAGCCGGCTTCATTAGCGGATGCCGTGGATAACCCGTCGCAGGCAGGTGCTATCTCGCGGCTACGCGTTCCAATTGCTCGGTCAAACGTTTAACGTTTTCAATTAATTGTTATTAAAGGCCGATTGTAGCTGCGATGAGCAGAGCGTTGGGTATTCCAAAAATGCGGCGGGAGATAGTGAGTCTGAGCACGTAGAAAATGGCATCAAGTTTCGAAATCTTAAAGCAGTGATCAAGCTTTTATTCGTTAAGTATTTGAATCAAATAATTCAATTAAATGTACGTGCTTTGTCAGTGCCAAGCCATAACCAACAACTAGAGTTACATAGACCCACAATTTCAACCCACCTCCTATTTAGTTCCAAAAACATAAAGATCGCTGCTATAAAAGCTGCATTAGAAGTATTTACAAGTCCTGTTAATAAACTTTACACATTTTAAATGTTTTTTCTTTATTTGTTTGCATACAGAATCAGAGACGCAAGTAAAACAAGCGCACAATTCTAATGCATCTTGTAAAAGTCGATGAAGGGAACTGGACACAGAATTTATATGCGATGACTTAGCAATGTATCATTGCTGCAATCTTTACAACCATTATTGCTTCGAACGAAACTAACGTACAGCTTGTAACTGATATAAATAAATGCAGATTCTTTGCATGTTTCCACAAGAATTTATTGGAATAAAATCGTTTTAAAAGTTTTAATACGGTCCATAAGAAATAAACGTTGATTAATAATCTGTCTTTTGTAATTACGCTTTCCTTTTAGCGCGTAATCGATGCCGTATTTAAAACAAAATATGAACAAAACGTCATCGTTTACTGATATATTAGACACTTGTGACTGCGTGCACTTATCGGTGGCCGCGATTCCTCTGTGCTCGACTGTACCGTCTGCGAATTCACATAAAAAAGCCAACAAATACTTAAATACATATCGAGCTGATCGTAATGACTAAAAACTTCATTTGCAATAATCATTGTATATTGAAGAGCGGTTATTTATTTAAATACATCGCTGTATGAATATTCATGAAAAGCGAAATTCTTTAGCGCCGATGGTCATTACGAATTTTTAAACTGTATTTATCGATGTTAAAATGATAATTTTACATAATGCGATAGTTTTCACGTTGAATGGCGGAGTGCCGGCTGTATATCCTTGTATAGAGATAAACTATGCCATTCAAGGTGATAAAAAAAATAAGAGTAGCGTTGGTCTAGCTAGCTGTTAATTACCATCCAAGATCCAAGTTTTTTTACAGACATAATTATGTTATCGCTGTGCATACCTAATTATACGAAAAATATGTATAGGATATAAATTCGCGTCATCAAATCCTTGTTTAAAGGCTCCCGAAAACAGGCGCGACGCGACAGCGTGACACAAAGGCGCCGCTCGTCGCGAGGCACGCGGTGCCCTTGTGTCACGCTGTCGCGTCGCGCCATTGTGCACGAGAAACCTTAACTTTATTGTTTAACTACCTACTTAGATTTTCCTGAAGCTAAGTTAAAAGTACATTATGCAAGTCACATAGCGGATGTCTCAAAAATCGTGTGTTCAAATGTAAACAGTTGTTTAATCCTAGAACTGTGTTTACATTAACAGTAAACTGGTCCTTAGTTCCTCTTTAATTAAACATTACCCACATGCATAAGCATGGTTCACATAGCACAGTTTTCCCTCACCAACAAAGTGGACGTAGTGTATTGGCGACTCTACACTTGTTTCTATAAAGTTCAGCATCCGATTATATTTTGCAACAAATCTACTCGATTCCATATTTGTCACGGTATAATGCTGAATTTTTACCATGGCAATAGTTTGTAATTAGAACAATATGGCGTCATACGTTACGCAATTCGAAATTCAACTAATCTCACTCGATGAAGAAATCCTATTTTTAACCGACTTCACAAAAAGGAGGATTCTCAATTCGGCTGTATGTTTTATTTTTTTATTTTTTTATGTGTGTTAGCTCCGACTTCCTAAAAAACCGACTTCCAAAAAAAACACTAAAAGACGTGAAAAATAACTTTAATTTCGGAAGTCGGTGGCCAAAAGAGAAAATACAAAACCAAAGACACCGACTTCCGAAATTAAAGTTATTTTTCACGTCTTTTAGTGTTTTTTTTGGAAGTCGGTTGTTTTTTAACCGACTTCAAAAAAAGGAGGAGGTTCTCAATTCGCCTGTACGTTTTTTTTTTTTTTTTTTTTTTTATGTGTGTTAGCTCAGAACTCTTTCCTGGGTGAACCGATTTGGATGATTCTTTTTTTGTTAGAAAGGACATACCTCAAGGGTGGTCTCATGATAAGGAAACCAGGATCTGATGATGGAATCCTGGAGAAATCGAGGGGAACCTTCGAAAATCGTAGGAGCGCCTAGTGCGTTTGTTAATTTTTTCATTAAGTATTTTGAAGAACTACAGTTTAATGAAGGTCTGGAATCGATCTGATGATGGAGCCGAAAGACAGTCGAGGGAATTCCTCAACGATTTACAGCAGGTACCTTGTGTTTGGGCTTGATTAATTTGTATTTACGAGAACTTTACACCTGAAGGGTTTTGACTGTCATTAGGGGTCTGATGATGAAGATGAAGGACAGTTAAGGGAACTCCTCAACGGTTTACAGTAGCTACCTTGTGTTTGGACTTAATTCATTTATATTGATGAGAACTTTGCACCCAAATGGGTTATAAGTGCCATTACAGGTCTGATGATGGAGACCATAGACAGTCGAGGGAATTCCTCAACGATTTACAGCAGTAACCTTTTGTTGGGCTTACTTCATACGGTTCAATATTCCAAAATATACAGGTCGTACAAAAATAATACCCAATTAAGATTGAAGTTTTTCATAGGGCAACCACTACCTACTAGTCATGCTGATGCGTCAATTTGAGACTGAATTTAAGTTGCGTAATCGCGTCATCTCTAGCAATGCTCTTTAGTTGGTTGCTAAGCAATTTATGCTTGTCACAATGCATATGGTGAAATGGAGCTGATGGTGGCTTCACCATCAGCTCGAGTTCTTCTGGTTTTTACCAAGAGAAATCCTCAACAATAAACTCCTCAATTCCTTGCATCGGGAAACGAAATACTTTGTAAAAGGTGATGAGCAGTTGACATTAGGCTATTGTAACTGCGATACATTATTATTTAACCCACTAAAAAGTGAAAAATAAAAACTTTTTGACAAAAAAAACAACCGACTTCCAAAAAATACACTACAAAGTGAAAAATAACTTTAATTTCGGAAGTCGGTGGCAAAAAACTAAAATAAAGATCCAAAGACACCGACTTCCGAAATTAAAGTTATTTTTCACTTTGTAGTGTATTTTTTGGAAGTCGGTTGTATTTTTTGTCAAAAAGTTTTTTGTAAAAAAGTTTTTATTTTTCACTCTGTAGTTGCGGTACCTACCCCACACAAATTCGTATACCACTACTTGGTGTGTAAATAACAGTGACAGGAAATTATTAACACATCATCCATATAAACTAAGTAGAAAAAATCTGCAGTATTAAGGATAACTCAAAAACTACTGGTCAGACCTTGATCAAATTTAAATGGGACCACATGTGAAGCACCACCTATCAAATAAAAAAATAATCATCCAAATCGGTTCACCCAGAAAAAAGTTATGAGCTAACACACATAAAAAAAAAAAATTTAAAAAAAAACATTCAGACGAATTGAGAACCTCCTCCTTTTTGTGAAGTCGGTTAAAAACCAAAGACACCGACTTCCGAAATTAAAGTTATTTTTCACGTCTTTTAGTGTTTTTTTTGGAAGTCGGTTGTTTTTTTGTTGTACATAGAATAGAATACATTCCCTTAACCTCTTGTTTTTATGTAGTATGCACTTGTGGTATGCACATATGCACACCCTAAAAAAATCATAACCCTCCTTTTAGCTTTGCCGTAGTCGGGTAACAATGAAATATGTTTGCACTGTTCGAAAGTAAAAGTAACAATAACTGCTATAAAATGAAACATACGCTGACAAGTTGTTAGTCCCTCTACGGTCTCATAAGAGTACAGCCCTTTATCATATGCTGACATTTACAAATTGTACAGGATAAGTCGGTGATACGTCGTCTTTACTCCTTAATTAATGGAGCACGACATGTTTCTTTCATCGCAGAAAAATTTGGAATTTATGCGTTGGTAGCGCGCTTTCGCAGTGAAACCCATAGATCTTAAGAACTTATATATACTTACCTATATATGCTACCTATATATGCCTATATATTACTTACCTACCTATATCCTTGAAAATAATTATATCATTCATTCATTCACACATTTTACTTGAAGATCTTAAAGCGGGGGTCGTCATGAAAATAAATAAACCAGTAGGCAGAGATTTACTTGATAGGCCAAAAGGACGTTGTCCAAAATAAGTTTTCATCAAATATATTCCATTTATTTTTGGCAAAGTTTTCATCGTTCTTTATATTTTCTTTGTTAGTTTTTTTTAAAAAGCTTGCGCTGTCCCTCTCGTGGGCAAATGCTTAACTGTACTCCTACCATCTTGGTAGTTATAACAAAATTACTATCGGCTATAGGATCTAATCAGAAAATATGGTCGTCCTTTCAACACACCAACAAACACATTTCCTCTACCGTATCATCGCGGATTGTTTTACATTTTATCTTCAATCTTCATCCGTGCTTACTCGAAATAAGTTATTGCAGACTTAGAAAGTACATGAATAGCTTCGTGGCGTCAGTTTTATTCATAGTCGTTTTATGCAAATGCCACACCATATAACATTAGCAAATTAAGTGTCATATAGGTACCTACTCAATTCCATTTATAATTATTTAATCCTACGATAATAACTAAGGTCTTCATTAAAATAGGGGTCCCGTAATTTATCTTTGCTACCAAGAATCCCATAATTCTTTCGTCCTAATGAAAATTATAATTGTAACTCCTGTAATGAGGCAGAAAATTTACATAATGAATATTAATATAAACTATCTTGTGCCGTAGTCCAAGGGTTTGTCTGTTCCTTGAGATAAACAATTGATAAGCCTAGCCTATGATAAGGTAAAACTGTTTTAAAACAGGTTTAGTCAAAAGGACGTTAATGTAGAGACCCAGTAAATGCTCTTGAGGTCTTGACCCGCAATTCTTCACAAATGTGGACCACAAGACTAAGAAGAGAAATTACAGATTGTAGATATACAAAAAATAATAATACACCTGTATGTTGTAGAGATTTAGCAAAGGCTCTTGAGGTCTTGCCTTGCAAGTCTTCACTAATGCCGACTAAAAGACCAAGAAGAGAAATTATAGATTGTAAATGTCAGTTCAGTTAAAACCAGCGCACGCTCGCACTAATTATGGCAAAAAAAGCAATATTGGTTGAAGGAGCCCGGCGGCTGTTCAATAGTTTACCGGAAGATATTAAAAATGTAACAATATAAATACATTCAAACGCAGATTAAGGCAACACATCGCAACATTTGATATACAATAACAAATCAGAATAATTATACTAATATAATGTCTCCGACACCCTAGAGGTAACTAATGTTAATAGTACTAGTTTTATTCACTTATGTATCTCATTATAAGTGAACTGTCATTTTAAGTTTTTATGAGAAATAAAGTTCTTTATACCCAATACTATGCACCTGTATGTTTTGTTCAAACATATTATAAGCAAAATAATAGAGTTATGAATCACCGAGATATAAAGTGCGATACCTCTGCCGATTTATACGCATCATAGTTCACACAGGAATGTTTATTGTACGTACGAATAATCCAAAGAAACAAGGCACACAAAAGAACATAATAAAGCTTGATAAACGTACGTCTCATTCGAGTATTATTTATAAAGGCCTTTAGACTCGACAGTGACACAGAAGACGGTCAGAGTGACACAGTGTCTACACACATGAATAGTGTGCTTAGTAACAAGGAACACGGCGTCTCGTTACTCGCCCTGTAGGAAAACGTCCAAACGAGATGGAGTCAGTATGTAAATCACCGCTTTATCGTATCATGTTGCACATACTTAATTAGCTAGATTGTTGCGGGGCGTCCCACTTTATTCGCTAGTGTTGGTCGCCGTCGATGCACGCCAACGATAATACTATATCTAGCAATAATTTAACATCGTGTAGAAGTTTATTGCGAGATATCAAAGCGGTATTCCTGGAGCTCAATAAGATTTACTTATATTTACTCTATAAACTCAACAGTTTGGTCGATTTTCCTATTACGGTAATTCCTGTTTGTATATGATTATTATTGCTAACATAGAAACGCTATTCTGCATTCAATGTAGGTACATATTCTCGATCTAAGTGTGAAAGAACATAATTTCCATTGTTTCCAAAAGGTTACAATTTATATCGATACCGGACGTAGCACATCACTACTCAAAAACAAAGCCCCTATTGGCGGTCTCCGTCTGTCGTCGACTTTTTTTTTTCTTCCCTTCCTCAGTGAAAAGGATGCGATGCATTCTACGGGTCCTTTATTTGCTCTTAATATTTTTATTCGTTTTGTACGCGCATGCCTCACTTTATTATAAATAAATTAAGTATACTAAATACTCTTGGCAGTGATACGCGTCAAAAATATCGATTAGATACGGCTTTGGCAAAAGCGCTCAGGTTTTTTATGCATATAATTAATGCTCCACATATTGTATTACAATAAACGGTCTCTGATGTTGATTTTGTTAATTTAGAAACGACTCAGATGTAGCTTAAGCATACTGGAACTGGAGACTTTTCTGAATTCCAGTTTACTATAATATAGCTCATGGACATTGCTATCATTTATTTAAAAAGCGGTCAATTGCGAGTCGCACTCGCATACGAAGGGTTCCGTACAGTGGTACGGAACCCAATATAGAACGCCTAAAAATCACGTTTGTTGTATGGGGATCCCTTTAATTTTTTACGATATATCGGCCATATTACGAAAATTTCAAGTGTCTACCTATTACAGTTCTAAAGATGCAGCCCTGTGACAGACTGACGGATGGACGGCCAGTGGAGCTTTAGTAATAGGGTCCCGTAGGCACCCTTTGTAGTAGGCCGTAGACCCGTAAAAATCAACTTCTGCTTCTTATTTGTAACCTGTTTTAACATTTATGACCCCAAACTTGACACGAACATAATTTCTGGGTTCTTGTATGTAAATTAAGAAGAAACCATGTCCAAAGAGATGGAGATACGGCTCTGTAAGATAGTGTGTGCACCGCATTGATAACATCAAGCTCCATCAAGCTTCACGCGACGCTACATTACACTCGTTACATAATTACTGCTAAACAACATAAATAAGTCGTTCATATGACGTGGAATGTCGGCGCATTTGCATTTGCGTGTTCCTACCTACATTACATGTGAAAAATGATACATAAAACCCGAACCCATAAAATTTGTACCCATTGAATTGGAACTATCACAAATATATGTTATATCCTTTTAAACTAATAAAGCTGGACAGTCAGACGAACGCGGACGCATTCAATGTCCCTGCGGAATTTACGATATCGTACGGCGAACATTCGCTGTATGGGACCATAAAAAGTTATTGTAAGTGCTAGTGCTTATATAAAAAGACTAGGGAAGCATATTGAAATGACGATCAAGACGTTACGTTGGTATGAGAGTAATGAATCGTCGGTAAGTGTCAGTAATGGGCCTTAAGTAATGGCTTTTTGTGATTTTATGTATCTCGAGCCAATTGTGATCAAAAGATAATTAATAAATGGTCTAAAGCGCTCTTGGATTCTACATCTTATATTTACTACAGTTAGTTAATGGCATTTGTGAATTTAAGGAGTCTTTAATTTGAGCATTAAATCTAGGAGCTGAAATTGTAGTGGTTTTATGCCGAAACGTTAACTCACAAAACATTTTCTCTCTCACCAGGACACGCAAGCAGCGGCAGCGGCTTTAACCTCCTTGGGCCATGTCTACACAGCCATTGGGGACTACCCCAATGCGCTAGCCAGTCACAAGCAATGCGTGCAACTGGTGAAACAAATGGGGGACAGGCTGCAAGAAGCACGGGAGATTGGAAACGTTGGAGCAGTGTACTTGGCTATGGGGGAGTTTGACTCTGCTGTAGACTGTCATACGCAACATTTGAGGCTGGCTAGAAGACTTGGGGATCAGGTGAGACAACATTTTTGTTTAAAATTGATTGACTTGAAGACGGGATTCTGCCACATGGGAATAAAAATTGAATAACCGTTGCAGAATTAATCGCATGTGCCTATGAACTATAACATAGCTCACGAGTTAAAAATGAGATATAATTCTGCAATATGTAATACCTGATAAAATTTGAAGTTGCGAAAACACATTAGTGTACCTATATGACTCGTTAATTTTAACTGAACAATAAAATATGAGCAAACTGTTATCTTTCAAGGTTGAAGAAGCAAGAGCTTACTCCAATTTGGGATCCTCATACCACTATAGAAGAAATTTTTCACAAGCTATCGCTTACCATGAGAACGTGTTAAGGATAGCCCAGAATCTTGGTGACAGAGCTATTGAAGCCAGAGCGTATGCTGGCTTAGGACATGCTGCTAGGTAAGTCTTAAATTTCATTAACTACCAACCGTTTTATACCTGATATCCTACATCCTTTGGAGGAAGATGACGTTAACGTATACAGCAATAATTCTAACACCTACTCCTAGAGAATTAACACAATACCTATGATAGTACTCATAAGTTTGCATTTGAATACATCTTATCTCTTCCGACAACTCTATAACATAGTTCTCTGTACTGTAAGGCGCCATTACTTAAGCAATTTTAACGTCCTTCTAAACACAGTATTGTTGCTAAGTTATGCGGATTGTTGCATCTAAAAACCATTTTACTTGAAAACTAAAATCTGTCTTATGTGGCAGCAATAAAAATTAACACTTGAATTTCACAGGTGCGCCGGCGATTACGCGCAAGCTAAGAAATGGCACGAGAGACAATTGGACGTTGCTCTAGCGGCAAGGGACAAGGTATTCATGCATTTTTATTGATGAAACTGTTTGTATGCGTACACACGATCCTATCCCCGATAGCATTCTTTTGTTTATGGAAATAAATTAGAAGGGTAGGGCCTTAGACAGCTAGTATGCGGTTGGCTATTTTATTTTCCATGGTATATTTATTTATTCATCAGGCAACTACAACAGGTAATCATCACAGTATATCACTAGGTTCAGATTATAGGTTTCGACCTGATTATCACCCAAAGCTTAATCGCACAACATGACTCACAACAACAATAATATTGATGACAGCTACAGTAAGAAAAAAAACTTAGTTCACATAATTACAGCTACAAGATCTGTGCGTCTGCCCTTCGACACACTTCCAACTTATGTAGGCAGGGAATGTGTAGAAGACGTCAGGTAAAGTACATAATTGACAAAAAGTTGTATTAATTAAAGATTAAGTGCCAGTTTCACCATACTTTGTATATTCTAAATGTCCCGTTAAGTCATTTGACTACGAAAATAGACCGTCAAATGACTTAACGGGACATTAAGAATAAACAGAGTATGGTGAAACTGGCACTAAATATTAATATTCATTATATATATCTTAGGGATATCAAATTAGCCAATGCCCTTAGCTGATGGTCTTCTATTGTTTTTCATCTATCATCACATTACTTCTTCTCGTAGTTTTAGAAATTATTTCCTTATGTGTAGGTCGGGGAAGGTCGAGCATGTTCAAACCTGGGCATCGTGTACCAACTGTTGGGGGAACACGACGCTGCACTCAAACTGCATCAAGCACATCTGTCTATAGCTAGACAGTTACAGGTAATGTGACGCACTTTTACCTTTTAAAATGCAATCTATGCCAAAGCAAATGCGAATGTCTGCACAACGGGAAAAGGTCACTTTCACATTGCACCTTAGTTCCTATCTGAGAGTATTATAATAGAATACTCTTTATTATGTACAGCATAAAACGTACCACGGTATTCATCGTTTTTAGTCGGTCTTCCATCTTTGTAATAATCAAATTCAACTTAAGTTCGATTATAATTATTAATCGTATCTGTATGCACTTTTATATATCTATTTGCATAAACTTCTACCTAGTTAGTTTTCATGGAAAAAATGTGACTTAACATGAAGATAAGAATCTATCGGAGACATGTCATCCGAGTTTCGCTGAAGGACTGCTGACAAGCCGAGTATAAAATCACGCTATTGAATGTGCAGCCATCTATGTGTTAATGACTATTAATAACTGGTTTCATACCAGTAACTTGACGATCTCTACTGATCTCATTATAATAGTAACTATGTAGCTATTGTCCGCGACTTCGTCTGCGTGGGTATCAAACATTTAAAACACATCCTATGAAAATCGGCAATACTGTAGGTAACTTTCTATCAGTGAAAGAATTGTTGATATCGGATCAACATTTCATGAGATTATCTCTTAAAAACCAGCAAAAGAAATAGCTGTTTTTATTATTAGTTCAGCATCCTAAGTGCGTACCACACTATCTACCACAATCTGAATCATTTTGAAGCTTATTGCTAATCCTTTGCTTCATATGTTCGAAAAAATTGTCTGCTCAACAACGTAAATAACGCAATGAATGTTGATGAACCGTCAAAATGAAAGCTGTACCTACTGTTGGTGTGTTACGCAATTAACCCGCTGATTAGAATGGCAGCTGAAAAATATACATTTATTAGTTTATTCAATACAGAGAAATGGATGGAAAAATTCAAAGCAACGTCTTAAATCCATGCCATCTTTCAGGATAAAGCAGGCATGGGAAGAGCCTACGGTAACATAGGTAACGCATACTCAGCGGCAGGGTTTTACGAGCAAGCCATTAAGTATCACAAACAAGAACTGACGATATCTAAAGAGGTGCATGACAGGAGTTCTGAAGCATCTACGCACGGAAACCTTGCTGTGGCGTACCAGGCGTTAGGAGCACATGATATGGCGCTGTTTCATTATAGAGCTCATTTAGGTAAGGTGGTTTTAGATTATTTAACATTTTGATTGGTCACGAAAGCTCGCAATCATTTTAAAGGCTTTCGTTCAGGGAAGTACAGATAAATCCAACTTTTTGTTTGTAGTCGTTTTTTTTTCAACTACAATATGTCCGGAATGTTTTGATGTCTTCTTTTTTTATAACATTTATTTTCGAAAAATTGTCGGTCAACGTTGTATTCAGCGCATGTTTACTTACCTAAACTCGTACGATGGAATAAGAAATCTGTTAATTTTATTTTGGATAGTTGTGCTAATAAATATTTACAATTATTTATCCTCAATTTTAGGCATAGCCCGTGAACTAAAAGACGCAGCCGGCGAAGCTTGCGCGCTCCTCAACCTAGGCAACTGCCTATCCTCTCGAGGGGAGTTCGCTCAAGCAGTGCCGTACTATGAGCAACATCTGATGCTATCTCAAGAGCTAGGAGATGTGACTGCGGAAGCGAAGGCTTGCCATTTTCTGGGATATGCGCATTACTGTCTTGGGAATTATAGGGAAGCTGTCAGGTTGGTACATTTTCATTTGAACTTCTGATGATCCATTGGCAAACAATGCATCCTGCCACTGACTAGAAACTGTATTTTGAAGCTGCCATTGAAATTGAAGTAGATGCCTTCAAATGATTCCAGTTTTTGACGTACCTTGAAAACGATTAACGTTTATTTGTTTATTTTATTTTTTGCTTCTAACGGCAGTACATAGACGGTCACAAGAGGTTATTGATCAGTTCATTTGTTTAACCACACAAATATTTACAAGAGTTTGTCCTATTAATTCACTCACAAAATTCCAGATACTACGATCAAGACTTATCCCTAGCCAAAGACTTACAAGACAAGATGAACATGGGGCGAGCGTACTGCAATCTTGGGCTAGCTCACTTAGCCCTGGGCAATCTAGAAACAGCCCTAGAATGCCAGAAGTATTTTCTGGCGATAGCCCACATGACTCAGCATTTGCAGGGCAAGTTTAGAGCGCTGGGCAATATTGGAGATGTTTTGATAAAAATGGGAGATGTTGAGGAGGCTGTTAAGATGTATCAAAGGCAGCTTGGATTTGCGAGACAGGTATGAATGTGATTATTTACTCTTCAAAGACAAGCTGATGACCTTCTATGCTGACCAGTTGTCATCTTTTTCTTTTTGTGTTTTCAGGCCCGTGACCGATCATTGGAAGCGGCAGCATGTGGTGCGCTAGGTCTTGCCAGAAGACTTCAAAGAAGGCTTGATGCAGCGTTAGGACATCATACTCAAGTAAACACTACTTTATAATTAGCTTGGGTTTTGATCCAATAAACAAATGCAATAAAACGTTTGACTTCAACAAGGAATTTAGAACTTTCTTTTTTATTAACTTAAGGCGAGTACAAAAAACTCAGCGGTTTTATTATTTGAGGGTTTTTGATTTTTTTGGTTTTAAAATCTAATTGCACCCCATTTTTATGGCCATTGTAGCCCAAAGTCGATGCAAAGATGCTGTAGAAGTTCGTTTCAACTAATTTCTCAATGTATTTGTTACAGGAACTAACACTCCGCCAAGAGGCAGGCGATGCGGCTGGAGAGGCGAGAGCTCATTCACACCTCGGAGCTGTTCATATGGCTTTGGGACATTATTCGCACGCAGCCAGGTGCTACAGGGTAAGAAACATTTGATAAATACCTCGTGCCCCTCTAGGTAATTTCCTCTTTTATTTACCAAAACTGTTGATAAACTCATGGAAAACTACACTACTATTTTCTCTAATTATCATGGACATACTTTGGATTCCGTTTTTATGAAAATAGATGGCAATATTGAAGACCGGAGAGGTATGTACTCTCGCCGTCCTATCGCAAATTTGTCCATCGAATGATTGTTGCTGATATCTACACATCTACTACTTGTCATGTAGTTCTGCATTCATTGCAGAACTGTTCACGAAACGTATTACTTATTTGTAGGAGCAATTGGAAAGAGCGCAGGAACTACAGGACTGCGCGTTAGAAGCCCAAGCGTATGGCAACTTGGGCATTGCCAAACTTAACATGGGACATTATGAAGACGCCATAGGATATTTGGAGCAGGTCTGTAAAAGTATTAAAATGTCATTTGAATCAATTGAAGCAATTTTTTTTTTTATTTAGTTACGTTCCTACACAAAAAAGGTTTAAAATAAAGTATAAAGACTACTACTACTACTGCTGCTTATTAAATGAGAAGTTTCATCTAGCAGACCGCAAGACTAGACAATATTTTTATTTAATAATGGGCGTCTCAGTGAACGTAGTTAAAGTCAAGTAGGTTCAATAAGCTCTATCTTGGGCAATCCCAATAAAGCGTCCCCTCAAAAAAAAATCTTTAGCGTTTTTTTTTCGCGATCATTTGGTGCTGTTACCACATCATCATAAATATTCTGTCCAGTCTATTTTTCTTTATCTTAACTCCAATTATTTTCATTTCTCTCCAGCAATTAGCAATCCTAGAACGCGTCAACACACCAACATGCCAACTGGACAAAGCAAGAGCATTAGGTTCTCTAGGTGACTGTTACGACGCACTGGGCGATCCTGATGAAGCTGCCAAGTATCATGAACAACATCTGGCTGCTGCACTAAAGCTGGATAATAAACGAGAGCAGGAGAGAGCGTATCGAGGATTAGGACTTAGTCACAAGTGCGTATGCAGATAGAAAGAGATGTAGCTACACGTCATGTATAGCTCCGTCTCTTTCCCGCACCGGAGTAAGATTAAAATAATACTGCTATTAGAGGCGGTGGTAGGCCCCCTGTTCATCCAAAGACTACCTGCGGGATAATTGCCTTACACACTTAAAATGACAATTGATTGCAATGGGTTTTATTTTGACAGTTCACCGACGTTCATTGCGTTATTTACGTTGTTGAGCAGACGAATTTTTCAAACCTAAGAAGCAATGGTTTAGCAATATCCTTCAAAACTCTCGGATTGTGATTGAAACTGTGTTACGTAATAAAGGTTCTAGTCACTGCCATTATTCCCTTTAAACATAATTATATTGTATTAAACTGTAATGATGATAAGGCAATTTATGTATCTATGCTTTAAAGTGAGTAAGTACAGTATTTTTATACCAATGTTCCTCTTCACAAATATTATGATGTTCACTGAATTCCGATGCACAGTATTGCTGATGGACGGTACCACAAGTCCTTTGGCCTACTCTCGAACTTTTAGTTGTCTTCATTGAGTGATTCCTCTTTCCAGGTCAGTCGGCAACTTACAGCAAGCTCTAGTGTGCCTAGAAAAGCGTCTAGTAGTATCACATGAACTAGGCGCGCCAGAAGCGAAGGCGCAGGCTTATGGAGAACTGGGCGCTTTGCACATAGCCCTGAACAATCTTGAACAGGCCGTACTATGCCTGGAACATCAGAAGAATATTGCCAAGTAAGTATTTGCGATCCTGTTATTTCAAAAACTTTTGCAGTAATTGCGTGGGGAAGGCGTGAATCAGCATAATATTGATTAACCTGAAATTCCACCCGGCGTTTTACCCGACTGCAAGGAAAGGTTTAAGTTTTTTATCACAACACTTCGGTAGAGTTTTCGATTATTTATTTTAACTTAGAATCATGTGAGTCAAACACATTTTGATGAACCTCTTCCTGAGCGTTTATTAACACTTTCATTGACGTCACAGCCAGAGGCGTATTCTTTTTGGTGTTTGACATGATGCTACGCCCACAGGTGGTTAATTCCATCAATTCAAAACAGACAAACCGCCTGTACGCGTGTAAATTTGGGTATATTACTAAGAAGCCATGTGATCCAGTGTCGTATTGCACTCACAAAAAAAAACTACTGTCATATTACAGGTACCTTGAGTTGTTTTTTACGGCAGTCCCCTGTAGGCGTGGTATTATTTTGTATAAAAATGTTTAGTGTAATTTTTTGAATGTCAACTTTATCTCAGTATCCGTGAAAGTGTTAAAAACTCATCCCGTTTCTCAGAGGTGTTAAGGGTGAAATTTTATGCACTTCTGAAAGACAAAGATTTTCAGAAAAATGCTGATCTGTGTTTATTTTAATTTAACCTCAAGTCACAGCAATTTTCATTTGTCTACAGGGAACTAAACAACCAGATAATGGAAGCAGAAGCATGTCACTCACTGGGCGTGGCGCAGCACGCGCTGGGCGACCACGCCGCCGCCGTCAGGCATCACCGCGCTGAGCTGGAGCTGGCGCACAGGCTGGGCCTCACACACTTGCAGGTAATGTCGATTAGCGGAGGATATATGGAAATGTTGCATTGTCTATCAAGTTTTGAATGAGAAATTATCATCAGCATTTGGCAGTCTACTGCTAAAAATGCAATTCTCCAACAATAGAGTTCACTGGTTGTCTTGAAGTTGAAAGTGAATAGATTACTTCTAGGCGTGCTCCACCATCGACCATCATCGCTTTCCATCCGTTGAGATAGTGTTTCAACGCGAGCCAATGAGTAATACTAAATAATAAGTTCAATTTTCGACCACTTTCATGGAACCAATACAAAAGTCCATTGATAGAAATGGGCCCCTCCAATATTGCACGCCACTGGATTCGATCACTATTACCCATTTCTTCCATAAAACTTCACTAATATAGAATATTTATAACGAGTTTTTCTTACAGGCTCGTGCGTGTGGTGGTTTGGGCGCTGCGCATGCATCAATGGGCGCACACGCTGAAGCAGCAAGATGGCATGAATCAAGACTGCGACATGCGACTGCTGCTGGTTAGATAACACTTCTCTCATTTCTACTACTAAGTATTTATAAAAATAACATCAGGCTGTGCCTTCGTGCAAAAAAAAAAACTCATACTAAGTACATAGATTCATAAAATCATGCCTTTTTCCCATGAGAGTAGGTGGAAATTACAGAACGCCACGTAACGATCCGTTATATCTTCATAATCCCTGTTTGACCTTGTGGCGGCATCTATATCGCCACATGCGTACTATACGGATCACACTGACGCCACACAGAATACTGTATAGTGCAAGCAGAGTTGACCGCACGACTAGCATATAATACAACGTCCTGACATCAATCGTCGCCCTCCAGGCACAACACCCGTTTGGTCGGAGGATCCTCCCTTTTGTATAGAGGATGAGTGAATTTTGCTCCCTGTTCCTCATAGCCCTATAGCCTCTTTCTTCGTGTGAAAATTCTTAGGGATACCTTTGAAATGAGGTAGATGGAAAGGAATGTTCGGACACCAACCTGCTAACACTACACTGTGGGCCACTTCAACCAGTAAGCAAGGACCTTCTGTTGATCGTACTAGTACAGTCCCTGCTGATCGAATTATACTCATTATAACTCTCCCTCTCGATATGACTCCCTGATCGAATTATAGACAATATGTTCTTCTTCTTTACAGGTGACACAAGAGGACGTGCACAAGCACTGGCAGATTTGGGTAGGGCTCATCTAGCGATGGGTGCCTGTGGAAGTGCTGTGTCATATTTAAGACAAGCACTCGCTGCCACTGAAGGACTGGCTGATGCTGATGAAGAGGTAAGCAGTTATGAATATTCTAGTCTATATTATTCCACTTCTTGGCAGAAGCCTCCATCCATTTGATATTTTTTCTCCATGTTGAACTTTTTCTCACCTTGAGAATTAGCATGTAAGAAATGTGGTCATCTTCCTCTGAACCCTGTGAAAACAAAAACATATTCCCTATTTTGAAGGCCTTTAAAAGTCTGATCAATTCTGTATCAGACACGATTAGTTTTCGTGACACTATTTGTGACTACATCTTCGTTCTCCTGCCTTAATCCTATTTTATTAAGAGTCAGCGCTGCATGTCTTAGCGCGCAATAATGATAATATAATGTCACTACACAATGTGGCTCCAGGTCACACACACATAATCAACACAGACAACAAACAATCACAGACACGCATACAATCACAACACACACACACACACACACATATACACAATACAAACACACACAACAATTACACACACAACACATACAATCTGACCTCGTTTAACAAAACCTCCATTCACCAGGCTCGCGTCCGCCACCGCCTCGGCTTCGCTCTGTGGGCATCAGGAGAACTGGAAGAGGCAAAAGAACAACTTCAAGCAGCTCTCACTCTACTAGAGTCTAGCAACGACAAGCACAGGGATAGGAAGATCGCTGCACTATACACGTCCACGCAACATGCACTGCAGAGAGTCCTTGTTGGTAAGTGGAGGAAAACAGTTCTATTAGTAATTATCTAGTAATGAAACAGAACACAATGGAAATGACAGATGAAAGACATGGGCTCATCCAGAAAAGTGCTGAATGTTGTGGATTAGTGATTACGTCATCACGTCTGAGGAGTTTTGCTAGCTAAGTTAATTTGACCCTGTATGATTGTCTAATCTAATCCTAAAATACCAGCGTCATGGCAAGATAGACTTCGCTTTACAATTTGTGACTTCGATTAAATATTATGGATATTTGGCATTACTATTCTCTTCGACTTCCTTCACACTTTAAGGTAGTCTCAGACCAATAAATTCATTATCTTACAGAACTGGGCCGTCACCCCGAAGCATTGGTGGTAGCCGAGAGAGGGCGATGCCGATCCCTGGACGCTGTCACAGAAAAACCGTCCGGAACTTTGAACCAAGCCAATCTTGAACTTCATGCACAACAGAGGTAAGTCATTCTACAGACAGAACATTCCCTTGCACCTATCCAAATTTGATATTGGTGCAATTTTATTTTTTCCATACATCTTTATTAGCCGTCAGCTCATTGTTCACTTGAATCACTTGCTTCCTAGTCATATTATCATCCTTCAAATAATCTTTATCTAGAACAAACATGAACAAGCATATTTAGAACAAACATGCCCAGCTGTGAGATGTTTCTAATATCTTCTATTGATGATAATGAGAACCTCGGGATACGTCAGTAACGGCCATTTCACGGTTTTATCACGCCCTTTATAACGTTTACTGCCATCAGAGGAGATTCTCACTGCACGGCGACGTTATAGAGCTTTTCTTCGGCTCTTTCTTTTTTTCCTTTGATGGCAAATGTTGTAGTTTATTGTTTTTTTTTACTCAGGAGTGCGGAAGAAGCTGGCAAAGAACGCTCGGAGCCCTGGAGTCCATCAAGCGTGGAACAAGTACTAGAAGTGGTGAACAAGCAGAAAGCTCCTGTACTGTACTACAGTCTTGCAGCTGGTAGACTGTATGCTTGGCTGTTGCAGCCACATAAAGGTAAGACCAAATTAAAGGATGCTAACTTAGGCTACCTACTACGCTTTGGAATGGGTAACTAGCTTCATCTTTCTGACTGACCGACCCCTTGACAATTCAAAAGTGCCTGTAATTGGTTTATTTGAAATAAATGCTTTGAGTTTGAGTTTGAGTTTGAGGCTATAAAGCTGGGCCCTGTTTTACAGTGCCTGGATGTTATCAGTTAAAATTATCGCCTTGAATGGCGAATCTCTAGCCAAAGATATAAATACTAAAAAGTGAAAACAGATTTGAATGAAGTGATCTTTCAAATAACTGGAAGCTGAAACTTCTGGTTAGTGGAACTTATCTAGAGGAGGTGATCAGGCCAATAAACTCGATGATTTATCAACTTATCATCTAAGAAACTTAATGTGCCTAAATATATTTTTCCTTTCCAAGGCATCCTGCGATTCCACCAAGTATCTCTACTGGAAGAATCTGAAGATAGTGATAACAGCTTGCCTGATATCAGCCCAGATGACCTTCAGCCAAGCAATGGTAAGATTTTTTCAGAGATAATTGTTTTTGTAGTCAGTCCAATTCGTATTCCTAAGTCCATCCAAAGATTGTCTGAAAAAAAAACTTTACTTTAGATTTCCAGTAACGTACTTTAGATTTCCAGTAACGTACTTTAGATTTCCAGTAACGTACTTTAGATTTCCAGTAACGTACTTTAGATTTCCAGTAACGTACTTTAGATTTCCAGTAACGTACTTTAGATTTCCAGTAACGTACTTTAGATTTCGAATTCCACAGTAACGTACCTAATTCTTTCAAAGTTTCTAACGAAGACCTAATCCTAGTGTTATAATCTATCTAGATAAGTGGTTCCCGAAGTTGACTGGACCGCTACCCACCTAACAAAACCTTCCAAATTCGGGACTCACCTCTTGGCTATCATGAAGAAAATAAGGGGCAGTAAATAACTATATGAATGAAGCACTGTTCAAATAATAAAAAAGAACATTCAGTAACAATCGAAAATTTTAATACTTAATTAAATACAAGGAGTGGTATTTCAATGAGAAGGATGTATTTGTTTCCTATTTTTTGATTTAGCATCAACTTTATGTTTTGTTGCTTTTACTTCGCCATTAGTTTTAATATTAATCATAGCGGAACATCCTGCCTCACATAGGTATGAGGTACTGAAGGGGAGGAGGACTTTCATAGCTTCATCAGACAGGCAAAGATATTTTACAGCAACTGAGAGCCAGAATTTCGTTTACTGCGCGAAACTATTTCTCAGCGACGTATCTTCTGATAAATAAATGACTTCTTCACTTGATTTTGTTGACATTTTAGTTGCTATGTGGTCTTGAAATGGGTTACAAATCCAATTCATCGCATGCAGCTTCTTCATCTCTTCCCCGAAGTAGGCGTCAAAGTTATTTTTAACAGTGATAAATGATTGGAAAATGCAGACAGTATCGCCGTCGGTCGGCTGATGTATCGTCCTATATTTCAAGGCCCACCCAATATTCGCCATAGTTTAGAAAATCTTGAACACCATCCTATCAGCCGGCCGAGTGAAAATTTTGGACCAACTTTTTCTAGATTTTCGCCTTTATAATTATGCCTGTTTCTCTCTAGTGAGTGGTCTTGGCAAATTGGAGCATTGCATCGGCGAGTGGTCTACTTGGCTGAAGGCCAACGCCGAGCGACGAGGCGAGGCCGAAGATCAATGGGATCCTGATGACAGGCCGAATACCGGACTAGCGCGGATGGTATGACACTTTATCTAATACTGGTCTGTCCCTGTATTTTTCTTATGTTGTTATCCTAACTAGGGAAACTATAATTTTCTCAAATTTCTAGCAAATGTGAAATTAATTCAAGTCTTGCCATCATTGCTTAATTCTCCTATGTTTTTTTTTATGGGTTTCTTAATTGTTTTGACTACAACTTGTTTTTTAGCATTACACCTTGGTCATTTTAATATCATGAAATGCCCACTAACTTTACGGAACCACGTTATGCTCATTAATTTACACTTCTGTCACAGGTAACCCGCAACCACCTTTTGAACTCGTCCAACTATTCTCTGAGTTCTCTATTCAGCGTGGGTTCAGTCGGGGGATCCGTCGCTGGATCCGTAGCTAGTCTGCAAGGGTCTACCAGGTACGTAATTTATTTTTTAATTGCAACTCATGGAGAAAATAAAACTATTTACCGAGATGACATAAGTGCTCATTCAGAACCCATTGTAGCTGAGATTTTAACTTCTTTATAAAAAAGTTTTTTTTTGGGTTCTTTTCTAATGACGTTTTATAATATTTCTTGGACATAAAACGTAATGATATATTATGTCGTTAGATCCAGCGTCCACATTCCTCGTAAGAAGCAACCGTCATGGCAGGGTCCACCGTGCCTTAGCGCTCTGTACCAGATGCTGCTGGCTCCCTTCGAAGATCTGCTGCCTGCATCCTGCAATAATAATCACGGTGAACATATTTTTAGTCAGATTATTTCCCAACTGCCTTTTGTTTCTTGTGTAATATCTACATAAATGTTCGCAAACTGTTGGACGATCCACTTTATGAAAAAAGTTTTGGTTCGGTTTAACGATGAGTGGTCAAACTAATAAAAACTGTATCATGGACCTTCAATTTATCAGTAATGTTGACTAGGGGTAGAAATAGGTACTTCCCCTGAAGACATACTAATAATTCACAAAGATCTCTAGTCTATTCGCTGTAATTTCTCTTGTAAATGTAAATGAAGGGTCCATTTTTTGTCTTCGAATCCTTAACTCATTCATACCACCTTCCACAGCATCCCACGGTCGTCGCGGCTGCGGCGGTCGCCGAGAACTTATCGTAGTAGTCGAAGGCGCGCTGTACGCGTGTCCGTGGGGAGCCCTCCGCAGCGCTACGAGCCCAGGCGCGCCCGCCATGGGAGTGGGCGGCGATGGCGAGCCACTGTGTGAACGGTACGCGATGCTGGCCGCGCCGGCGTTGAGGCCGCTGAGGCACCATCGACATATGAGAGCGAGGCCGCATCACGACCATGGTAAGTCATTTTGTTGAAATGTTAGATATGCTTAAATTATTTGGCGACATATTTGGACTAAACTCAAAAGGAGATTTTCACGGGCTGAGTTGAAAATGAAAATGGCATATTTTTACGATATTGTGCCTGTATGCTCTTTGAAAACAAATGCAACCACATGCAGGCATTGAGAAAATTTTACGTCGTGAGTTTCACTCCTCTGTCTACAATCATCCAAATTAATAGAAAAAGGGGCGTTATTTAAAAATGACTACATGTAAAACATCACGCCTGCTTTCCGATGGTGTAGACAAATGTGGGATGTCAAAGTTATTTTACAACATGTCTCTTTATGAAGACCTGGGCAACTTCTTCTACAAAGGCTCATCAGTTTTTTATTTCTCAGGAGCATCAAACGCCAACGCTAATAACGCAGAAGCAGGAATGCGTTGTCTGGTAGTGGGAGCTCCAAGAGTGGGAGGTGCACGATGGACAGCGGCTCACGCGCAGTTGAAGGAAGCAGAACTTGTAGCGGATATGCTACGTGTCACACCACTTACTGATTATCAGGTAATATAGCTAGCAGGCGTAACAGAAGAACGATTTGGAACCGATTTTATTTTTTTAATCCAGATCATGTCAGAACAAGGACAGTATGAAATATGAACGGAGATGAGGTGCCCTTCCCTACACTTAAGTAAATGGTGTATGTTGTTCCAATTAGCATCGTTGCAAAAAATGCTTTTCTTCACTTTTGGAACAAAAAGAATTGCATTATGGCCTTAAAACAAAGCTAACAGAGCTGACGCTATCAATGAATGATTAATTCCTTACTGAATTTTACTAGGAACATGTTTTTCAATAATTATTTTCTTATCCATAGGCATCAAAAGAAGCAGTATTATCCCAGCTGACTCAAGCAGAATGCATTCACTTCGCCACGCACATTTGTTGGAAGACTCCCGCCATCGTTCTTAGTCCTGGAGAAGTGGTCAGTATACGATACCTATTACTATTAGCCTGTATTATCCCAGCCCAATATTTCAAACATATTAATTAATTTCAGAGAACTCTTTTGAGTATCAGGCTTATTACACTATTAGAGAACCTTGAGCATCACTCCTAAAAATCACAGTTATATAAATTTAAAAAAACTAAGAATTGGGCCTAGTAGAATGCCCTGACGAACACCTCGAACTAGTTATTGTGTAAGCCGATGTTGTTTTGTTTCTATGGTAGTTATTTGATTAATTCTTTTTAGGTGGACTCCCAAGCAAAGCGATTACTGAACAATAGCAGCGGTGCTGCTGATACATCTACGGAAAATGAAGAAGAAAGTACGTTTCTTTGTGATTTATTGAAATTAAGCTTGTATTGTTATCTAAATATATGTATAGCTTAATCAGCCTATAATGTTCCCACTGCTGGGACACAGGCTTCCTCTCTTTGAGAGGGAATGGGCTGTAATCTACCACGCGGGCCCACATGTCATGAATTTTTGGTTCTCGGACATGCCAGTTTCCTCACGATGTTTTCTTTCACCATTTTGAGAGCAGTGGTGATGAAATTATTTACACAAAGTAAAGTCGTCGCCGAACTCGTAAGTCGGGGCCGATACCACTGGGCCACCACTGCTCTCTCTCTAATATATGTATGCTTAAGTTTAATGTTGTTGTTTTGGCACAGATTCCGAACTGCCACCAAGTAATGAAGAGTTGCCACCAGCTTCAGAGTTCATGGTCACTGCATCCGAAATTATGAACCTAAAGATCACGGCCAGATTGGTAAGTCTTAGGATATGGGTCTTATCAAATGTCAATTTACCCGTGTTTGTATATTGCGTTAGACTTATCTGTCCATGTAAATAATTCATCTGTATTTTTTTTGGGAACCTTTCAAACAGTATACCAACTGTATCTACCTTTTCTGTTCCTTCGTACACTTCACTAGTAAGTAGTCTTTTAATTATATGAATGCTTAACAGGTGGTAATATCATGCGCCCCATCAAGCGCTGCCCTCCAAGGCTCATCAGCCGAAGAAAGCGAAGACGTGAGCCTCGCAGGAGAAGGAGTATCACGACTATGTCGAGCGTTTTTAGCAGCCGGAGCACACGCCATTTTGTTGACATTGTGGCCAGCCCCGCAAGATACAGCGACCAAGATACTGTATAGATCACTCTACTCTGCATTGCTGCAGGGTAGTCGTGTTGCCAAGTATGTAAAAAAATCATTAGTCCGATAATCAGTATTGTTTGAAGGTAACAAGCTACAAGTCCACTCACAAAACGCCCAGTTGCTAGTTGTTGACGCCAAAAAATCTAAAACAAAATAATTTCACTCTTGTATTCTAAAAAGCCTCGCACTCGAATTAATTAATCTATAAAATGTCATTAGGAGAGCATTTCGGTCGATTCCTATATCCCTTTCCCTCCCATAATGATTGAGAGACAAGAGGACGTACCTCGGCCATCTTCGGCTAATATCGAAGCAGTTCGCAACCGTAATGGAGTCGACATATTTTACGAATGACACTTCGCATCAGGTCATCGTTGAAATCACATACTCAAGATTACGTGCGCGCGCGCAATTTCTGGAATTTTTATAACCGCTATAATGTAGGGCTGCTAATACTGCAACCTATTAACTTTGAAGTGCAGTGATCTCGTGCCAAATAAAACACCGACCAATGAAACCACGTTGAGCCAGCTAAGCCGACCACAATAGCATTCCAGGTCAGTCCTTACTCCCCCTTGCTCAGCGACGAATGCCCTCCTCGAACGCGTCACGTACCTAATTAATAATGAACCCGCGCACAATACCTAAATCTCACTGCAAACTTTATATTAGCACTAGCTAATTAACACCTCCACTAGTCCTTAGATTTTGTAGAAGTGGGACCACGAACTGACGTCTTTCATGAAGAATCCAATGAGGGTGCCTCGATTTCGGATCTAAGTTTGCGTGACCGCAAAATGTATTTGCTGTAACGCTGGTGTAATATAAAAATCGAGTCATGATCCTATGATAACAATGTTTTTTTTCCCAGTACCTACTAAGCCAAAGCTGGATTTTAAAAACCAAAATCTACATACATCAATACCTCCTTTCCACAGGGCCCTAGGTGACGCGATGCAGACAGTCCGTCACACGAAACACTTCGCGCACCCGGCGCACTGGGCCGGGCTCGTGTTGGTAGGAGCTAACGTGCGCCTCAGCAACAAGGTCGCGCTCATGGGACAGGCTTTATGCGAACTACTGGCCGCACCTGATAAGTGCAGGTGAGAACGAACACGTTCTGACACCTACAATCTTTTAGAAAGGTCTTCGCAGTTATCAACCTACGCGGAAACTTAAAAGCAGCCACAGACATTCTTGTCTAGGAACTCAGGTCGAGATCTATAAACGTTCCTTAGCATTACTTTAACTAAACTTTATTTTTAACCGACTTCACAAAAAGGAGGAGGTTCTCAATTCGTCTGTGTTTTTTTTTTATGTGTGTTAGCTCAGAACTTTTTTCTGGGTGAACCGATTTGGATGATTCTTTTTTTATTTCATAGCTGGTGCTTCACATGTGGTCCCATTTAAATTTGATCAAAATCTGGCCAATAGTTTTTGAGTTATCCTTAATACTGCATATTTTTTGCACTTAGTTTATATGGATGATGTGTTAATAATTTCCTGTCACTGTTATTTACACACCAAGTAGTGGTATACGAATTTGTGTGGGGTAGATACCGACACGGAAAAAATAACCGACTTCCAAATAAAACACTAAAAGATGTGAAAAATAACTTTAATTTCGGAAGTCGGTGGCTAAAAACGAAAATACAGAACCAAAGACACCGACTTCCGAAATTAAAGTTATTTTTCACGTCTTTTAGTGTTTTTTTTTTGGAAGTCGGTTGTTTTTATGTCACTGTCAACTGTCAAAATACATGTGTAAGATAGAGACGGAAACATTTCTAAGTTAAAACACGAGCTAGGTAACGTTTATAGACATCGGCTTCAATCTCTTGCAAAAATTCTTAAAGATCCATAACTGCACCAAATTACTAAGGGCTGATTTTACCAAACTCAGATATCATTTACCCGTGGAATAAAATTGACGTCTGACGAGTTCTAGTATGGAATAACAGTCAATAATTTAAAATTTATTCTAATGGTAAGACTTATTCTAGGTATAAAACTTTGGTGAAATTAGCCCTTACTAATTTATCAAATCCACAAACCAATCCCCGGTTTCTGAAATCCCAAGTATTTATTTCAGTAATCCCTAAAACAGGTAACATGAACTTTTTCTGATCACGCTTTCAAGAACCGGAAGATCACCGAAACAAAAACCAAATAATAATATTTGCTTAACTTACAGAGACGCACTACGAGTATGCCTACACCTCGTCGAGAAATCTCTACAGAGGATAGTGAGGGGCCAGAAGAACGCTATGTATACCACACAAAAAAGTATTGAGAACAAGGCAGGCAGCATCAACGGCTGGCGGGAACTACTCATGAGCGTTGGATTTAGGTAAGATCCTCATTATGCTTGACTTGTATACAGAACAAAATAAATTTGTTCCTTTAACCATCGCATCCCAAATCCAGCTTTTCGCGACAAATTCCTGCTGTTCTTTCTGCGTTTTTGTTAAAGAGACCTAAATTCCAAGTTGAGAATTGGTAGTCACGTCTATAAAATCTAATTTCCTCTTTTTTCTCAGGTTTGAGCCAGCAGCGAATGGTATTCCGTCGAGTGTGTTCTTCCCACAAAGTGATCCTGAAGAAAGACTGACCCAATGCTCTGCTAGTTTACAAGCTCTACTGGGTATGTTTTACAAACATTTACTAATTTCATCTCTTAACTTTTTGACCAAAAAGTCCTGAAACTTCTACTAGAACTTGAATCGAGTTACGAGACTTCATATCGCATCTCTTGATAAAAGAAATTCTAAATACTCATTTTTTACTTCTAGTCCTATACTTCTCCTTGGTCTATTGTAATGGATTACACTACTTGATATGATGTACAGGAAATCAGGAATGTCTTAAACACTAGCACTTTGCTTCTCCTAACGATGTCACTTCCTCGCAGGTCTAACATCAACAACCCTACAAGCGCTATCGAAGCTGATATCGAACGGTGACGTAGCGGACGATATCATTGGCGTGATCCGCTCCGTCATCTCGCAGTTTTCCGTCAAGAACTCCGACACAGACACCTTTGAAGTTGCTGTTAACGTCAGGTTTGTAATATTTACTAAATGGTTGATCCTGCATTAAAATAGCTTAGCGAAGAATGAAGAAGAAGAAGATGGTTATTACAGATATGAGATGGTTTCCGTATTGTATTTTCTACACTAAAAAAATCTTGACTCTCAGTTTTCACTGGAGGTTCAAACTTTTATTAATTAAGTAGACCATTATTTCTGACCATTTGAAGTCATGGTTTTTGAGCTATGTCGGTTACCTTGGTTCTCTGGCGGATCACCTCGTTTTGGATTTTATTCTTTAGAGAGACTCCAAGCATAGCTATCTCCATAGCTCGCAGAGCGACTTTAAACTTGTGGATCAGCCTGACCGAACTACCCGACTAAGCAAGCTGAAGTGGCAATGGGCTGGTCAAATCTCTCGCAGAACTGAAAATCTTTGGGGAAAACGAGTTCTAGAGTGGAGACCGCGTTTGGGCAAACGTAGTGTGGGACGCCCGCCGGCCAGGTGGAGTGACGACTTGCGAAAGACAGCTGGCAGAGACTGGATGAGGAGAGCCGAAGATCGGGCTCAGTGGCGTTCACTAGGAGAGGCCTACTAGGCCTAATATACTAGCAAGACAGTATCTATGATTAACTGTTTTTCATCTCATCAAGTTTATATACAGTTACAGTATTCTCTACATAGATTATATCTTACTCATTAACTTGTTACAATTATAAGGTTATGGCGAGTGAACGGTTGCCATGAACTTCTGGCATCCCTCGGTTTCGACCTGGCCGAGGTGGGTCAAGATGAAGTAACGCTACGCACCGGCAAGGCAGCCAATAGGAGACACATACAGTTTGTGCTACAGGCACTACTCGCGTTATTTGGTAAGACATCGTCAGAATTCTTGAAATCAATTTAATTTTGCTTTTATAGTAATACTTACTTATTTGACTTTTACTTGATTTTAACAAATTTGCACTAAGACCAGCATAAATTTGATATCCAGTTTGAACTGATGTACTTATTGTTTGTTGAAGATAGTATTGTTTTGGAGCGCAGGTGAAGTTAACAGAGCTATTCTCAATTGCTGATTTAGTTATGTCCCTCAAGGTCATGCTGATCAAGATATTCTTTCACAGATACGCAAGAAGCCCCACGTAGTCTCAGTTTGGAGTCAAGTTCAAGCGTTGAATCCCTTGCCTCTATTGATGACGGTGACTTAGAACCGCACTCTGATGGAGAACCACCGCCGAGACAACATCGACGTAAGTACTTGATGCATACTCGACATACTAAAAGCTTTACAGTCGCATCATGTGTCCTGTGACATTGATTGACAAAAAAACATTGAAAAGAAACACGTCATCGTGCAGGTACTAAACTACACTCTTTTAAAGCCGCAAAATTATAGTAATCGTTGTTCAAAGCGTTATGTAAAGTATTTTTATTAATCCCCCTATTCTTTCACAGAGGAAAGCGTATCATCGGTGCCTCCACCACCTTTACCGCTAGGCTCCTGTGGCGGCGCTTTTACTATGTACGTGCGGGGATCCACTGCCTCTGCAGACGTGGGGCGCGGCGAGCCCGACGGGCGCACGGCGCCGCCGCCCGCGCCGCCGCCGCCGCGCTACCGCGGCGAGAGCGACGCCGCCTTCACGCCCTCGCCGCCCGCCGCCCCGCCCGCGCCTGTCGCCGCGCCACCGCGGGACGTGTCCCTAGCGCTCGCACACCAAACCAAAATAAGAACCCTATACACGAGAAGACCGCCATCTGATGACTCGGACTGGGAAAGTTCAGGACACGACACGGTCTTGAGACGAAGACCGGATCACGCCCACGCGAGATACCTCGACGCTTTCTACGACCTCGCTTCAGCGCAACCGAGGAGGTCTGAAGAAGAAAAGACTGAACAGACGTTGGCTCAACCGTCGACGTCCAAACGGACTCCTAGACCGAAAATGGGGACGAGCAGCCGCGATCCGATGGCTCAAGTTAGACATATGAGCGGAGAACTAACTCCGACCATTTCTGAAGTCTATCACGAAAGGAATATAGGACTTGGTTTAGCGCCACCGCTAGCAGAGTTGCTGCTTGCTGAAGAATCAAAGACTGAAATGAGAGCTGCCAGCTCCAGCGAAAATCTACTGCTACAAAACTTGGAGAAACTTGGTCTTTTGGGCGATGCAAGTGAAAACGAAGACCGCTGGTGTGGCACCAATTCATCCCGACCATGGTTGTCGGCACCACCCCTAGAAACAGACGTCCAAAGTTCTGACCTAACTACAGCAGAAATCATAGAAAGACAGACAAAATTCAAGAAAGATACAGAACCAAAGAGAAAGGAAGAGAATGCTTACGAGCTAAAACCGAAAGAAGAAACTCCAGGACCGAGTGGTATTGAGAAACGATCCGTGTCGCCTTTCTCTGAGATGTCACGACGAGACGAGGGTGATGGACGAAGCATTGCCGACTCTCACTCGTCTTATAAAGCTTTAGTGCTAAGCCCTAGAGCCCCATACTTGCCTGAGGAGGGAGAGGCTTCTATCAGCTCGAAGGCAGAGGGGGGGAAAACCCACCCCCGCCCCCGCCGCCCCCAAGTCCCCCGCACTAGACCTTCATACACAACGCTAGACTTTCCACCGAATAAATGATTAAGACTTGTACATTTATACAATTTAGGATATTTCTGAATGTATTAATTTATTTCTACTGTGAGCTTGGCTATGATGACTAAATATACTTAGTGCTTTAAAATATTATTTGAACTGTCAATATTACAGCGTACTTTCTCTTACACATATCGTTATCGTTATTTATAAATATTTAGTTATTTATTTCTTTTATTTGTAGTATTTCAAGTTAACTATTAAAACTGTAAATCTTGCTTTAGTTAAGCATAACTCTATAAGTTCCATGACTCGACGATTACTTGCCATTGCTTAAAGATTTTAGGTTTAAGTATTTTGTAAAAAGTGAACATAAATAAATACAGTCATAAAATTTATATTTGTCTTCTTTACCAGTTTCGCACAGTCAACCTTTATTTTCCTGATAACAAATACTTATCGTTAATTATAACTAACTGACTTTAATATTTCCCGCGACTTCGTCGGCGTGACATTTTTGTTCCCCCGACCCACCCCGTCGCATCGCATTGCCTGCCTGCGCTATTACTTCGTTTTCACTTAGCGTTCTTTTTGACTTTTTATTTTTGCTCGGCTCCTAAGGGCCCTAGCGTGATGTTAAATAGCCTATAGCCTTCCTCAATAATTGGGCTATCAAATGAAAAAGGAATTTTTCAAATCCGATTGGTTTTACCTCTTTAAAATATTAGTAGGTATAGATTGATCTCTCTTGTCGTGTCAGATTTCTGTCTCACCGGAGTTCCGGGTTCCGGGGACTATAATGAAAGAGAGAATTATAGATAGATAGATATTATACAGCATGTATCAGAAAGACTTGTTCATATAGCCGTCCTATACGGGTCGAGTAGGTATTGAAGTTTTGTATGGAATATTTGATATTTTTTTCACGATTACGATGTTAGTCCCATGGAAAAACTTGTTCAGTTTGATGGTCTATATCACACCCTTAAGGAGGATGCGCCAAGGTAGCCCGCCAAATTCATTTTTTGTTACGTTTTTTGCAATTTGCAGGTCAGTATCAGGTTGTATGGTGATCTAAATATGATTCGCGACCATATCAAATATGGCTTTACGGAATTATAATCATTAGAATCAGCAATATAACTCCATAAGTTAGAATTAGCCTCAAATGTCATGATTTCATGAAATAGTCATTCAATAGGGTAATATGAACTTATAGAGATGGATTGCTGATTCTAATGATTATAATTCTGTAAAGCCATATTTGTTACGGTCGCAAATCATATTTTAATCAAAATACAACCTGACAGTGACCTGCAAATTGCAAAAAACATAACAAAATTTGAATTTCGCGGGCTACCCTGAAGGTTCCGCCTTAAATATAGCAAATTATATGAATATAAAGAAAAAAAACAAGTTGCCAATATACAAAAAAAAAAAAAAGTAATACGGTGATTATGACACACAATATGACACACGTTAAATCAAACCTAACATACAAAGTGCGATGTGCGTCTCAAAGTTACACCAAATGAGAGTCCAGCTCAGCATGTGTCAGGCAAATCTAGCTGACGCTGATATTCTGCTGGATCCCTGCAGTGGCATACGCACGTCAAACAGTCGAAAAAAATACACGAATTATATTAGTGTTGTGAGGCTTTATGTACGGAGTGAAATAAACTAGCAAAATCAGTACTTAAAACTATCTCAAGACTACTTTTATATTCACTTATAAGAAACTTGTATCATCCTACAAAGCTGGATTTGGGCGCAGTTATAGGAGCGTTTATTTCTATAACTATCTTATAATCAACTTTTAAAATGTTACTAAGCCCTATAATATACTTGACGAAGCGCAATAGCTTCTATAATGATATGAGACTACACAATTACAAGCACAAACGCTCTTGTTAGTATCTGATATAAGTATCTTACTAAAGCAATCTTGTTTATAATGCACTAGTAATGTGCTTAATTTATAGTTATAAGTATATTTTAATAGAAGTTATCTTTGTTGTTGCGTCGGCTGGTGGTTCCTGTTTTGTGTTAAATACAAGAAATAAAAACGTAAGTTTCTATTACTATTATTTTGTATTATTGTAGAAAATTAATTACTAATATATTGTAAATATAGTATATGAACTCGTGGCGAAGTCATTTTTACTTGAAATGTGTACCGCAATTTAGTTAATTTCACAATCCCCTCCGAAAAATAGCTCATTAGTATATTGTTGTAAATAAAATATTTCATCAATTCTTATGAATTTCGCCATGTTTTGAAATTGCTCTTCATTAAGTAATTTGTAGAAGCAATGTAGGTAAATTAGTACTTGTAGCAGTTTCATTCTAGATTACTCGCCTCCATTTAAAAACAAATTAGGGTTCCCTTGGAATATGCCTGTTAATGCTAAATTTACATTTTTTAGGATCTAATTCACAAGATGGTTGTTTTTCTTGATGTCGACTGTTTTTTGACCAAATATTCATTGATTTTACTGACAAATATGAGATGGCCTTGGACTAATACACATTTTGTGCTATCCGAAAGCTGCAATGGGTGTGGATTTCCAGTTTCTTTAAATAATATGTATAGACCTACTCATTTCATTTGTAGTCAAGAAAACATAATAGTTTTATTGCATCAAATCTTTTTTTGGTGCCCTACTTGCTCCGAGTACAGCATATATGACCATTACATCGAAGATGAATGCACAATTTGCTACTAATTTTGTATCCCGATAATCTGTGAACACACATAATAAGTTCCATTTACTTTTTGAATAATTTTATTTCATAAATAATAGTATTATAAGGTCATACTAATATATTGCATGGTTAAAAAAAAGATGATTTTTACATTAGCAAGATGAATGTTTGAAACATTATACGTCCGAGCAATCAAATTAACAAGGAATCCTCTTCCCGTGCCGCCTGTTCGGCAAATATTTTGAAGGTATGATTACGATCGCTATAAACCTATATCAGTAGTTACTAGTTCAGTACGCAGTACGGGTGCTAGAGGTGCGGGGGGAGGCTTGCATGTCCGAACCAGTAGGCAGTAGCGCCTGAGTTGTCAGAAAGAGCGCGTGTGTTTATTGTGCAAAGGGTTTGTTACCGCTATATTTATGTAATTTCACTATATTTCCTTTGCACTTTTCTGGAATCCTTAAACCAGAGCCTGTCTTGTTGCGTCTCGCTTCCTCCTGAACCCCTAACCTTGTACATCGTACGCCAGAACAGCACGTAAGTGAAAATAAAATAGTATAACCTAGTCTCGCGTTGTATTGAAACAATCCAGCTATTAATAAGTATTTATCGCAGTATTTGGTGCCATAAATACTTGTTCATATTATAAATACAAAACTTGTTTGTACAGTCAAGCCCACGTCAAGCTGTAAACTTTTGTGGCAATGCCGACTTTATTTCGATCGCGATAAGGCTACCACTAGCTTGACGTGTGCTTGACAGTACTAAGCTAGTTATTTATGTGTGGTATTTGTTATTTATATCAAAAAATGTTCTTTACAGGTTTTAAGACTAAAAAATGCCTTTTAAAATTATTCAAACTATTGAAAAGGGCAACATTGTATTGTCATTTGTACCACATCAATGGGAGAGTAATGGTGTTTTGTATTGGCCCAGAAAACAAAAACAGTCCCACACGATTAAATTACAAAAAGATGAAGGTAGTCAGCCCGATGATACTTGGACACAAATAAACTGTGTGGTAAAAAGGCGAAATATTTTAACGTATCAAGATGCAATCAATGAAATTGATATCATGAGCAATAATTCAGAAACAGAACCTGATATACAAGACGTTTCAGCTAAAAAGCGACGCAAGGGCTATGATATTCCACAGCTGTCGTATAATATTATGGCAGAAGAAAGTCTACAGGTTCGTAACAATAGGTGCTTTTGAATTAAAGCTAATTGATATCGGATTCACTTCTGAAATTCAATTCAGTTCGTTTATTTCAATCAACAGTTGGATCATAATAGCATTGGGAAATACCTAATGTGCATGTACGCCACATAATATTTTCACAGATTGTGAATCGATTTTTCATGATTTCCGACAGATTATGCGCTCAGAGTGGTACCACACGATCGAAAGCAGTTGCTTTTAATTAAAAATGTTGTCGATATTTTTATTAATTATTTCAATAAATAATATTTTCAGAATGATAAGCATAATGCTAATTCAACAACAATGCCTGAAGGTGGAGAACAAGTAATGATGGTAAGTTACAAATACATAACTTTTATGAGGCTTTCATTGAGATCATTGACATCAGAACTTAAGTTGTCAAGCGGTTCCTCTGTGTATCTTTAACAGCTTGTCAGTTTAACTATTATACAGAGCTTATTAGATAGCAACATGGTGAAATATGCCGTTACTCCTAGTATATCAACGTTCGAAACCTATATGTAAGCCGTATTGTACTAACTAAATTTTTGCTTACATAAAAAAAAACTTTTTTATTATCCCGTTTAGCTCATTTAAAATATTTTATTGTTTAGGCTAATTACGAAATTACTACACCGTCAGAGCCAACTCCATCTGGAACACTGCTGAGCGCATTGCAAGAAAATATTGAAAAATACGTTGTTATACCCGAAAATAATCAGTCGGACACGCCTATAATATACTCGTACATTAATAAAGAAACAAGTTTATCAGAAGAACAGTGCGACTTAAAATCAATTAAAACAGATATCAACACTATTAAAAGTGACCTAAAATCCATTAATGACGATATGAAGACTATAATGGAGACCCTGAACACAACACTAAATAATCAAGGCGTAATACATGATACACTTAAATCGATATTGTTAAAAGTGACTGAACAACAAGTTATGAATGAAGAATTCATTAAAAAATCTATTACAGAGAAACAAAATCACTCATTCGCGGTAAAACCAATTAGAGATTTAAAGGATTTAGAAGACTTCGAAAAGAATTTAATGTATTCTGATTATAGAGAAGATTTGCAAAGAAAGTTAAGTGTGATGTGCACTAAAGGCACAGGACAAGGAACCACAAGTGCATATGCTATTATTGATATTATGTTCGAAAGACAGTTTTTCAAATTGTGTTCATGGACTGGAGCCTCACGTTCCCAAAATGAACCTACAGAAAAGATCTGTTTCAAAGGTTTCTCCAAGACTATCGGTTTCTTTTTTGATTTAATTCACAAACTAGATTCGTCGTTTCATTTAACTGACTGTCATAAATTTTTTAAAACAATTTTGCGAAATGCTGATCAACGGTGCAAAATCGAACCAAAACGAGCTTCTACAAAAAAATGCAGAGGAAAAAAATGCGTCAAAAAGACTTCTTCCGAAAATTTGGTTACAAATGAAACGCCTCCTAAGCAGCCTCTTATAGAAAAACAAGCCACTGGTAACCAAATAGAAGTTGAAGATGTTACAGGGGAAATTTTTGTCTGAAATGAAAAGATTTTTGATAAGGTTTTTAAGATTTTTGATACCATTTTTTAATTAATGATTAAATTCGTAAATAGGTACCTGAGTATTTAATTTTGATCTAGTTACTAAAGCTATTGTTGTTGTTATATGTTGTATACAAATGGTATCTATGTTGAAATTATGTAACTAAAACTAACAAAAATGAACTACCAAGTTCATTTTTATTAGTTTTAGTTGATTTTTAAAAGACAATGGGGTTACTTTTTTTTTCAATACTTTTTTGATTACTTTTTATTGAGAATATTTATGGTTTTTAACTTTCATTTATAGTTGAAAACAGTTACTTTACTGTAATCGTGCTAATCGTGAGACTAAAGATAATTGAGTTGAACTTTGTTGATATTTTATTGTTAAATAATTGAAGCATTTATAATAGGTTTCTAATTATCTTTATAACATAGCTAAACTGAAATATTTTGTTAACTTTAGTAATGTTTTATTTGTTATAACTTATAACGTTTATCAGTGCAAGACAGCTAAGATCATTTAGTACGAAGAAGCTTTAATAATGAAACATAATGTAGCTGATAACTTATGATTGAGACTGATTGCCAAGACTTAAAAAAATATCTAATTTTGAATAAAACATAATTTTAATGAAATATTGTTTTATTTTATGCACTTTATACAAAAAATTCACAGCGTATGTAACAATGGTAAGAAAAATATCTCTGAGTTATATGTAATACTAACAAGTTTACATTTTACATTTTGAACTTTGCAAGTTACCTCCGATTTTTCAATAGCAGCACAATCGCATTTATAAATATTCAAAAAAGATGATTTTAATGGTTTTTCGAAAGCATCGTGGATAATATCAAAACGAAATCCAGTAATTTCTATTTCTTTGTTGTCTTTCAACATGACGGATTTTAATTCTATTACATGATTTTCGTCAGTAAGAAACCACTTGTCTTCATTTTTTGATGATAAAATATATGTTTCTAGGTGCAAAACCAATAAGCCGCTTCGCTGGTTCTTTTTAATAAATGGATAGTGTACAATTTCTTCGTTAAGATGTTCTGTTTCGATTAACTGTTTTTCAATTATTCTTCTTGCAACTTGCTGTAATGGATTTTTTCCTTGTCTGATAGTTTGTTTAATAGCGTATAGTTTATTTTCAAAAGGATATGCATTAAACTTTTGCAAAATTCCAAATTTTCTTACTTCCTCAACTATATGTATTAAATTATGTATGTTACTAGTAACGTAGTCTCGCCCGTAGAAGGTCTTAAAACTTTCTGTAAAATCTTCTAACATTTTTTCAGCAATCCGCAAGAGTGGCAAATGCTTTTCATTTGAACAAATCGTTATGGCACAAAACAAGTTTAAAAAGTGATAAAATGGTTCGGGTTTGAGCACGTGTTTCAAAATTATAACACTTAGATAATAAAAAAAAGATCGGTACTCGGAACCTTTCCAGTGGGCCAAAACATCTACAGATCTCATTTTTCTGTGTATTTCTTTGGGCATTTGACAATTCAGTAAAAAACTATTGACAATATCAATATCTCGAGCACTCCATTTGGTTAGGTATTTTCCTAACTTTCCATCACGCCATCCAATCAACAACCGTTTCATCAAACCAAGGTCTATTAGGTGTAATGAGTCTGCCACAGGAAAATCCTCTATCATATCTATGTTTAATTTCAATAATGGAGAGTCATGTTTGTGGTGTTCTTCATATTTTTTTTTACGAAAGTCTTTATCGTTTCTTTTAGGACAATCGAACTTAGGAAATGTTACAGTGTTTGATTTATGTGAATATTCGCCAATCACCGTACATTTCAGACAACCATGCTTTCCATTAAAATTTACGACACCTGTAAAAAATGTATTTTAATAACAGTAGTGATAGACAAACCATAATTTTTCATCAACGCAGCCCTGTTACTGTTCAGAAAGCTATAATGAACAATCATAAAGATTATACTTAAGCAATATTAAATAACTAGCCTTCCGCTCGCGGCTTGGCCCGAGTGCACTACATTTTATATCGTGAGACCTGTGCCCTATCTACTTACCAAATTTTATCCAAATCTGTTTAGCCGTTGTGGAGTCAAAGCGGAACAAACATCCATATTTTTACATCTATATTTATCATATAAAAAAGAGTGTAAAAGAGTCCTTCAACAAAGTTTGGCAACGCACTAGCAATTCCCCCGGTCTTTCAGGTATCTATGGGTGGCGGTGATCACTTAACATCAGGTGGACCGTCGGTATGATCTTCTAGTTATAAAAAAAAAACAATTCGAAACTTGCCTTTAATCAAGGCCCTTGCTGGGGAATCACAAATGAAGGCTCTTATTTTGACTTTGATTCTAGATTCACTTGACGACAGGGCTAATCCATCTTCTTCAAGTTCCCTCATTTCTTTCACAAAAGACCCCAAATATGCATTCAGATCAGATGGCTTACCTTCACCAGAATAAATCCCTTAAAAAAAAGTTTTAGTAATATTATATATATGTATATAACTTAATTAAGCACCTACGATATTGAAATATTGTATATTTACCAATCACAAAAGGAGAAATGTGGGATATTTCAAAGATGTTACACAAAATAGGCCAGAGTTGTTGTCTTGAACTTTTGTATACTGGCAACCCATCTATGTTTATATTTAATGAAATCGTATTTGTTATACTATTCAAATCCAGTCCCTGTAGCGTATTTTTTAGGCATTTAATCAATCCGTTGTGCCAGTACTGTCCTGGATCCGAAATTGTAATATGCAACGTTTCTTTGTTGGTATGTAATAAAGACCGTGCATCTTTAGGTAAAATATTACTTAATCTTTTGTTTAAAATAGTGGATAGTTCGTTCAGGGCTAGGTGGGTTATATTAAATTTTATAGCCCAGCTTTGCATATCTTTAAGCAATTCATGATTTTTTTTCATAGTCAGTGGTTTCTTCGTATTCTTCTTCCCAATTTTCATCTTCTTCACTTTCTGAGAGGTGGGCTAAGGGAGATAAAATATTTTTGGTCGCGGAATCCTCATTTACTTCATCTGCGTTTGCGCTTGACGTGTTTGATTTACTTCCTGATCCTGTTGATATTATTCCTGAAGAACCTGGCTTCATTAATTCTTTATACCTATTTTTCACTTTTCTCCTGTAACCACCACTCCTTTTCAATCGTTTCCAATCGCTTAAATTCATGTTCAACTTATTTTCTCAGGACGAAAGGGAACACCTGAATCTCAACAAAATGGCTAACGTTTACTAATAAAGTTATTGATCTAGTAGCTTATAAGCTTTTTTGATCAAATAGCGCTCTTACTAAGTACTATTAGATTTAAAAGAATCTCGAGCAAAACTATAACGGCGCAAACTTATAGTGATCTCAGCTAAGTATGTTATAATTTCTTGTTTTCCCACAAAATGCTACTATAGGATCAAAATATTATTCTGTATTATTTAGTTTTAATGTAAACAATTATAGGAGACTTATTCCTAAAAGTGTCCTAAAAAAAAATCTTGTAGCTAACTAGAAGACTGAGTTATAAAAGCAAATGCTCTTGAGAATATCTAAGCTTGTGAAATGCTATTACTAGTAAATGTGTCCTATAAATGTTTTAGAGGTCAGTCTTGTAGCGAACTATAAGATCGAGATATAAAAACGAATGTACTTGAGTATGTAAAGGCTTGGCTAATGCTATTACAAGTTAAATAGTCTACCGCAATACTTTATAAGAACGTTATTAGTAGTGACAGACTTATAACCTTTCTTTATAGGATTACTTTGCTAGTTGGTAATGTAAGTAGGTATGGGTATCCGCAATTTATAGTAGATTATGCACTTAGGGGATAATGCAGTGTATTAATACCGCGGGTGCTATTTTGAATCCTGAACGCAACGAAAGATTCTACGACTCCCGAGCGCAGCGAAGGAGCTCTGAGTTAACTCCTGAGCAAAGCGAGTGAGTTAAGACTAGAATCCTGAGTGCAGCGAGGGATTTAAACTTGCCCAAGCATAGACACCTTTATTCCCGAGGAGAATATTCTACTTTTCGCACCTACTGTGAGGTAATAACCAAGTCGATTATCGAATTAATAGTCTAAGAAACTGTTAATTAACCGGGGAACATCTCGTGGATTTGAATACATGAGGTGTCTTTCGCCTCGTCTGGGTCGCGCGAACGATATAATATAATTATATCGTTCGCGTGACCTAGCATAGCTAGGATTTGTTTTTATAAAAATGTCCGAAATGTGAATCTTCACATAGACCTTCGAATGCTCACCATACAACAGTTCATGAAACGCCTTTCAAATCGTTTCTTCGACTGCGGCATAAAACACCCCAACCCCCTGATTAAAGCAGCCGCCTGCTACACTCCCTCCCGCATTAGTAAGATTCGCCGCCCGAGGCATACCTTAGTCGACCCCGACGACGCCACTACCCTCCTCCAAGAGAGTAGTAAGGCCACCAGTACCTTAAAGATACATAAACACAGACCGACATCCTTCCATCCTCGCCGCTGAAGCCCGCCGCGACGACCCAATCCACGTCCGCCCCGACCCTTGCTCGAGCCAGCCCGCGCCGCTGAGCTTGTAGCTTTAAATTCGTCTCCTAGTAATCATAATTCCGACCCAGCCTGTCTCTTGCTGCCTTCTCCCAACGACGCCCTACGCCAAGGCTCGTACCCCACAGGGGGTGCCCTTAGCGTGTTGTCGCGTAGTTTGTAAGTTTTTGAAGCCCTGGCTGGGAGCCTTAATTTATTAGGGCAACCACAGGCATGTCCGGTTAAGCAGCCGACAACCTCCTAGGTTGACCTGCGAGAAGCCAATCACAAAAATAAATAAAAAATAAGCGTTCCATTAGAAAAAAAATATTGATGGAAATCCTTGGTGATATTAACTCCTTGGATTTGCCTTGTATCGTATTGGTTAAAAATAAAATTACAACATTATTTTGTTAGAGAAAAAGTGTTCCGAGTATAATAAGATTCTATTTTTAAGTTTCGGTATTGTATTTATAAAGTATGTCAATATTAAACTCGTTTTAAAACTTATAATTCGAATTTTACGATATGAGAGTAGATACAATTATTATACCTATATTCTACATCTTTTTTTACTTGATCTGAGATTCTACAGTAAAGTTGAGCAGTGAGAAATGTTCTTGTTTGACGATGTATTTGATTACTTCATTATAATGAGAGAACGCACAAGTTTGCACACACATAATAATAATTATCTGCGAGTGCCAATGTGACATTCAAATCATATGTACTTACTAAGTTTAACTTTCCTTAATAGAGTACTGCATAACATCCTGGGGAGGTGCCGCCAAGACCCACCTTATTGAAGTTGAAAGGGCACAGCGTGCCATTCTCAAAGTTGGGGCCGGTCTTCCCCATCTATTCCCAACTGTAGACCTATTTAAAAACAGGGATGTACTCACTGTTAGGGAAACCTTCGTATTGCGTACGGTGCTTAAAGAACACTCCTCGCTACAATACGATCCGAATCTGTATAGGGATAAGCGCCGAAAAGGCAGAGTGTGCCAAACACAACCTTCCAGTTCTGCACACTCGCGTAATTTCTTCTTCTTTCTTGGACCCTACCTGTACAATAAGCTAAATAACTTCCTAAATATATATCCTCAAACTAAACACAAATGTAAAATTTCAGTCACTACTTATTTGAAAACTCTTGACTATCAGGGAACTGAGAATTTGTTGATCCCTCTCAGACTGACTGCCTTTTGTTACTTCTACATACCATTAACCATACTCGCACCACACTCACTCAAGCAGCCTTTCACATTCACTCTCACACTCTCCTAAACACTTTCTTTTGTTACTAACACAATCTGGTATTTCCACATTTTTTTTTTTTTGTTTGTTTCTTAATCCAACCTTAGTTGAGTATTACTGCATTGCTATGATGGTCCAAATCACAGGCATCTAGCCGCGGGAGGGCCCTGGTGACCTGTAATACAGGTTTTTATATAAACCTACTTCAGGCACCAGTCTCTCACAAAGTTAGCTCCTTGTTCGTGTACTATTTTCGAATATTAGCTGTAAGTACATAACTTGTGTAGAGAAAATAAACGTTATTACAGACGTAGCGTCGGTGAAGGAAAACCTCAGTGCTTATAGTTAATATAAGTCTGAAGTTGCCAACCCATCTTGAGCAAGCGTGGTGGTCTATACTCCTGCCTCCCTTGTATGCGAAGAAGCCTTTGCTCTGCAGTGAGACAATAATAGGACCGTTGAGATTGGCCGTCGTGACCGAAATCAACCAGGAGGACATTATTAACTTAATTTAACCTTCCTTTTGGAAGTCTACATCAAAAGGCTATTAACTAAGTCTATAAACAGACCTAACAATGAGCCCACACCCACGAAGTACCAACAGGGTGCAGTAGACCAGCAAATTTATGTGCCGTAAAACCACAGTACTTGTAAACAGTTACCATTTAGATATTAGTTCGATAGTTGGAGTGATATAATTAACACAGCCGGTACGCAGGTACGCTGAAATTGTCTCACTATGCAAATGGCGCTACATACATAAACACAATGTCTTAATGACGGAATGTCGGTGTGGCCTAACACTACATTCATTAGCTGGTCAGCCAGTTAATCGTTACTTATTCACCTTTTAATTTATGTAAAATGGGTTTTTATTATAAGGCAAAATGGGTTGTTATGCTGTTAAAAGTAGGTGTTCGACGATATTTTCTTTATTTCATAAAACTGCGAAGAATGCTTTGCTTATATTGAAGTCAAAAGATCCAGAGGACATAGTCAAAAGCGATAGGCAAACCAAGCAGGGGTCACTGGAAGTACCAATGAACGTGGTATCCCATCAAATCATAATAAACCACAAATAATGTAGATCCACTCATAACGAAGTTACGAGTCACGATACTCAACGTTCTGTTGGGGAGGAGGAAGAATGCTGAAATGCCTCCAGTATACCCTAGGACCTAGGTAGTCAGGCTCTCTACCTTTTTTGCTGATTGGCTTATGTTTTAACACGAGATGTTGGTTTTCTCACATACAACATATTACTATTAATTTCATTTTAAGTTACCTAATCTCTTAACTTTGATATCGCCTGGTGGAAACCAATGGATCTGGTCTATGATAATTATAACGAGCGTACTCAGAATATGCCTGTTCAATCTTGCTTTGAAAGCTGGCGGGTTAATAGTAGGGAACACAGACACTGGCAATTAAACAAAAAAAGGATGCTCGATTGACTTATTCATAAAATCCGGACTACTATTAAAATTTTCTGCTCTATCGACCCTATTCCTAACGCGAAGGCGACAGCGCTTTCTATTGTTGAACTAATCGTGTTCTATTTTTACTGCCCAGAATAGTAAACAGTCGTGCTACGGCTATTACCACTGAACAGCTATTAAGACTTGTTTGCAACTTAATATCAATCAAAGTTAACAAACCTACCAGATTTGTCCATTACGGTCAATAAGCCTACACAATTCGTAATTAGCAGGAACCGGATAGGTACACTTTCATGCCTGCACATAAAGAATAGAATAGAATACTCTTTATTGTGTACAACATAAAAATAAAGGTACTTACTTTCCATAGTCCTAGATAACCAGTCCACTTAAGCTACCCAAATCTAAAGTCCTATATATTTGTTTCCATATCCTGCAATAGTCCTACACCAACCGAGGGTTGTCCTCGGGTGCACTTATATAGTCCGAACAGGGATAATCGTCAGTTGGTGCTCATTTAATTAAAAACGTCTAACGGGCCTCTGAGCGTTGGCTTCGGCCCCTCGTATGCCTTCCAAAGGTCCGGGATCCCAGGGTCCCGAGAAATGCCAAGGTACTTAAATAAATCAATAATCTTCTTATTTATAAATTGTAACAATAGGTACGTTATTCTAGAGTTCTACATGAAAAAGGTGTGGTGGTGGGTAGTGTCTTCTACTTCACATTTCATCACATAGAATTACAAGCACATGGACAATTTCTTTTTCTAAGGTCGGCGACTACGTCGGTGTTACAAAATATTTGTCTTTTAGTCTACAACTAAGCTGTGATACTTTCCACCAGATGGCTGCTATCAAGCACATTATCAGAATGAAATTAGAACTAAGCTCTCAAGTACGCCCAAACGACCATCATAAAGATCACTACAGAATTCCGTTCAGCTACATTGCGTTACCAATTAACATTTAGATATCCTTAGGAACCCGTTGTTTGTGTGTGTAACAACCGGAACCGGAAAATAAAGCAAAAGAAACCACCCGCACGCAAATGGAGAAACGAACTGGAAAAAAAAGTTACGCTTTCGACCTTGACATGGCCCTGAGTGGCGCAAGCGCATTTTATTGTGATTACGTATGGGGTTCTTTTTTTGCCATTCGTAATATTTGGTACAGTTGTATGTACCTACCGCAGCTGGTTAGCGTCCGGGTACGGCAGACCTGTATGTACCTATGAGCAATTAAGGCGATGTTGATTAACTTTTAATTATTGGGACAGTAATTTATCCAAGGCAAATTAAATTTATAACAGCCGTAGTAACTTACGTGCTTCGTGTTCACCGGATATGCCTGTTTTCAGGTCATCGACCAGAGATTGACCCCACTTAGGTAAAATTGATCTGCTCTATTGACCAAGAACCTTTGATTGGCCCTACTACAGATTGTTGGCTCCGCAAGCTATGTCTGTTTACGACTTCTAATCGTTTTCTGGAACCACATTTTTTATTTTTGAAAAAGTCTAATAGACTCAACATTCATGTCAATCAGAGCAAGATAGGTAGGTGTTTAACCAAATAGTATTAAACTATGGTAGGTTAACCTTACCTTAGATTTACTTCCTTTCTCCCCATCCATTTTCTCCAGTCGCGCATTTTTAATACGATCTCCATCTACCGTCATCTCAGTGTTCTTTTCCTTCAAAACAAAACAGTATAAACATTTAGCCAGACAGCAACAATTTCAGATTTTTATCCAAATGTCCTTAACAGGTGTCCAATTAAGAGTGCAAACGCCCACTCGGCCAGAATGCACAATGCTATCGACTGTTTCATTGAGCGAATCAATGCTCACTCGATAATCAAATAAACTAGAATATTTCTTTTGTCATTGTCAAGCCGCTAGTCGTGATCAAACCGAACCAATACAGTCCTAAATAGGATTAGACGCAGTAAATCTATGTAATTATCATAATAGTTTGTGTTGTATTATTATCATAATAGTTTGTGTTGTGAATAGTTGGTAAGTTACGAGCCGCTGCTAAATGGTCCTCAATGGAGTATGTAGAGGATTATGATAAATCAAATGTTTGCTGATGTGTTATCAGCTATTTTTGCATTTTCATCGGGCCGATATCGATCAGGGATTACGAGAGTAACAGCTGCTGCCTTCGACTCTGAAATATATGGTGCTTGCACTTGATGATGACTGATTCTGCTGTCTATAGCCAGTTCTAGCAGTTCAAAATATCAAAGGTACCTGGTTTGAGAAAAAGCTACAAAAATTGACACACGCGTTTGGACTCTAGAGCGCCACAAAGGAAAAAACATACATACATAGGCTGATAAACACATTGCTCTCCTTTGCGTCGCGCAGTCGAGTAAAAAGAGAGGAAATCTCTTTCAAATAAATGTTTCTTCTTCCTTCCTTTCTTTCAGGACATTAGTTAACCGAGGAACTCTCACACTCTCACTTATTTTACCCGCAACCTCAGTTAGTATAAGCAGCTAGCAGACTTTCCTGAAAGATCTGTAGACACTATTTTGCAAACCTACTAGACTCAAACGTGAAACAACCTTCATAATTAATAGGTAGGTACTAACATGCACAAAAATTACAAAATTGTAATTTTACCGGAAACGTAGACTAGCGTCAATTATTACAAACATAAATAAAAATAAATCTATTATTTAGTAGTGTGAAACAAAATCATTAGCATATAATATGAAGTAAGGCGGCCCACTTTCTGCCAGTATGCAACACGGCGAACTTCCAAATAGTTACAATCGACACGATTATTGTCTTTATAACCATTGTATTCAAATTGTCTCACGTATTTCCTAGTTAGGAAGCGTAAGATACTGGTTATTATTTTTATGTGATACCTATATGGTATATTTCTAAGAGGTTCCACCTTAGGTGCCGCCTCTAATAGCCGCGAGGACCTCGCTTAATATTCATGAGTTTACTCTGACTATAGCCGAGTACTTAGGTACTTTCAAATTCTTCACGATTCTAGGGATTTACATTTTTATCTCATCTAATGGTAAACGTTGATGTACTGCGTAGAAGGAACCTATTCATTAAAAACTTGAAGACTCCCAGGTTATAGCTATTTGGAAACGCTAACCCTAGCAAGGAGTTCCACTCCCTTGCACACAAGACAATTGTGCTACCAAACGCGTTATAAGAGTGGAATATATCCACCATATTATCCTTTTTAACCGACTTCACAAAAAGGAGGAGGTTCTCAATTCGTCTGGATGTTTTTTTTTTTTTTTATGTGTGTTAGCTCAGAACTTTTTTCTGGGTGAACCGATTTGGATGATTCTTTTTTTATTTGATAGGTGGTGCTTCACATGTGGTCCCATTTAAATTTTAACAAGGTCTGACCAGCAGTTTTTGAGTTATCCTTAATACTGCATATTTTTTCCACTTAGTTTATATGGATGATGTGTTAATAATTTCCTGTCACTGTTATTTACGCACCAATACGAATTTGTGTGGGGTAGGTACCGCAACTAAAAAGTGAAAAATAAAAACTTTTTTACAAAAAAACAACTTACTTCCAAAAAAAACACTAAAAGACGTGAAAAATAACTTTAATTTCGGAAGTCGGTGGCCAAAAACGAAAATACAAAACCAAAGACACCGACTTACGAAATTAAAGTTATTTTTCACGTCTTTTAGTGTTTTTTTTGGAAGTCGGTTGTTTTTTTGTTACATCTCAAAGACTAAAGCGATAGGTAGGTACCTGACATATTATTATCCTTTCACTTTTATCATTTAAGTGTCGTAAAATGAGAAAGAAGTACTAAGAAACCCGCTGAATGTCTCCAGAATGACGTAAATCTTCGCATTACTCACCTTCGTACCTCACCTTTATATTCGCAAGATCATAAACTTAGATTAAATGCATATTTAAAGATATTAACGCGATCATTTACAAGAATCGATCGTATCTTTACGAAAATATGCGAGCGACGTCGAAATGTGGCCATGGCTATATTTTCAAATAAAATTACGGCTTTATCAAAAACCATTGCCAAGTGTGCAGTTTACTGTCGAAATTAATACTTACTTAAGTCTACCCTCAGATTGCTATCTTCTTTTTGAACCTGAGACAGACCTTTTACATTATGGAAACAGCTGACATTGTAGACTTCAAACATGGATTTAGAATGCCTAGCTAGGTTTTAGGTTTTGTGCATATGACAAGAAAAGTGTTGAATAGGTATGATGGCAATGTGGCTATGTGAGATGTTATTGGATAGAAGTGATTACCTATTCTGAGATGAAATCTAGTAGAAAAATGTATTGAGTAAAACAATGTGCTACGCCAAACCCCAATAAATTGGTATACGGGCAGCAGTATGGTATATTGGTATGCACGACGCGACTCTTGTAGAACAATTTCCATAAAGTTTTCATAGAAATTGCTCTACTAGAGTCGCGACGCGCCTTTCGCTCACTTGTTGATCCAACACACTTGGGTGGGATTAAGCAAACTCTTTCATTCCTTATTCCAATATCCTGGATCGCACATAATAATTTTAAAAAGAACATCGTTTTCTGTACCCGACGATGCTTTACTGTTCACAAAACGAGTAGAAATTTTTAATATTGTAAAGACTTTAACAAGTTCGGTTTTCGTGGTACTACCACAATGAGAGAATGTCGAACATTGCGCTTCAAGCTGTCAAACTTTCCTTGTACGGAAAATAATAAAATTGATCGAATCATGCGTACGTGCGAAGCATCCAGCATCCTCATTATTTATTAAACGACGAAATATCACTTATACGGCGCAAGCGACGGTGATACCATATTACATTGTTTTAAATTAAATTTATGAAAATTATTAATGATTCTCGATGGACCTGTTTAAGTAATTGACGTAACCTTGTAAAAGGCCATATCCCTACGTAATTTTTTTTTTCTTACCTATCCCTCGAAATGGAGAGCCCATGTAAAGTAATAAAAGCTCAATACAGTCAGACTTAAGGATATTCAAGAAACGAGAAGCGTGTATACATATTTGTTTGTAGGAGATCACTACTTAAATAAGAACTTATTTTTTTTAAATTCCATATAAAATTATCGCTTCAGGGATAATTTTATTGCCGCCTTAATTTCCGGCCCTAATAAGTCTTGTAATTAAAAATCAAAAACATTTACGTCCCTATAATTTTGGGCGCCTGCGTGGGCACTTATTAATTGAAATCGTTCGATCTGCCAATACAGTGGTGTTGTCAGTATAAACGAAACGCCGTGGGGCGTAAGTAGCACAAAATAATTGTACATAATGGTTTAATTAAAAACGCGACCTCGCCCAATCGAAGCCGCTATTATTCGTAGGTATTCACGAGCAGACACAAATATCTTCCGTTACACCACTTTAGTAAGTGGTCAATAAAACATGTAACCAGTAACCTTCAGTAGGTTGAAACCACACACCTATCGAAATAATATAGGAACCGTATCCATGTTCTTACACTCTTGCTGCCATAAGTTTCGAGGTCTGCCGGATAATCCCCAGATGGAAGTAGGTCGTAAAATGCGAATGGTGTGCGATACCAATTTTGGTGTTCTCGTATTGTTTTAGTGCATTCTTGAGAACAGGTGTAAGTTTTAACAATAAAATTAACATTATAAAGCCAGATTCTCCTTCTAATTACGAGTATAAATATTGAGGTTGTAAATAAAGCATAACGTAATTGATTCAATACCAATCATAATGTGTACTTAGGTGGTTATGTGTTTAAGGAGATCATTAAGGGGGCTACACGACCTAAACGCAAATTTATAATGCCTAAAAATATATATGATCCACTGCAGTAACCAAAATCAGAAAATATATGATATTCTGCAGGATATATGCTAGTTAGATAGTGTGTTGAAAACATAATATAATTAACTTGATATGATAGAAAAAAATCACGAAGATACCTCTAAAAAAAATTTTAATGGCTAAAAACCATACTAATATACTTGCAAACATTCAAAATTTTTGTCAGATTATTTTACAAGCAACATACTAACGTAATAGTATTTTAATTTTTTATTCCAATGAATAAATTTCTTGTAAATTCATAATTGCTTCATATTTTGCAATAAATTACCAGCGTTGTGTCATCGCGCGTCTCTTTCTTTTCTATGCAATCCGACAGTGACCGCGCTTTAGCCCTTGTAAGCCCCTTAAGTTGGTATTGTAATAACAAGTTTTAACATACATATAATCAAAGTCTGTTCTGATTCTTATGAAGAAGATACTACACTAATTGTACACTTATTTTTATTTCAAAGGGAAGTTTTCTTGGTATAAGAGTTGTCTACTTCTGTCCCGAAAATGTTCCAAAATATGGTAGCGCCTGCATCTTCATAAATCACTAAGCACTGTCAATTAGAAAACCAACAAGACGTAACCGTATTATTTAAAATAACTCATTATGTCTACCTGTATAATTAATAATCAATATTTATGATGTGTGTATTGATTGATGTAAGTACACAGGTTACTAAACAAAATAAATTAAGCCATAAGGTAGGTTTTGATTGTTTAACAGCGACTTAATAATAGGTCCTATTAATTGAAAGAATATATTAAGTTATATTTCGTTCACACCTGTGGGGTGATTTCGTAACACACTAACAGTAGGAATGGCTTCATTTTCACAGTGCAACAGTATTCATTGCGTTATTTACGTTGTTGAGCAGACAAATTTTTCGAACATATGAAGCAATTTATTAGCAATAGGGTTCAAAATTATTCTGATTGTGATTGATAGTGTGTTATGCAATTATGGTGCTGCTGTATTTATTACTGGATACTAAGAATAGAATAGAATAAACTCTTACTCTAAAAATAATACTCTTTATTATGTACCTACATCATAAAAACTACAGATATAAATAAATGTAGAAATGTTACATAGGGTGACACAATGGGCGGTCTTATCGCTAAAAGCGATCTTTTACAGACAACCTTTGGAAGTATTCTTTTTATTTATGACCTCTCTGATTGCTTGGAGTTTCTTGATCAAAATCAAAATATTTTATTTCACATAAACCAACATGGGCACTTATGAAACGTCAGAAGCTAGGTGCACGGTTCCAATTGGTTGTTTCCTATGGAGAAGAGCCGGCAAGAAACTCCACGGTTACTCTTTTAAAAATAAGGGGATTTTACAATGTTTCCAATTACAGTGTTGATAGATATGGGAGGACAGTGTAGGCCTGTCAACAAGTAACATGTACTCAACAAAATATAAAAAGGTCCACAAATCTAGTCTACGAGTTAGGTCTACAACGTTCTCACATTCACAAAATATAAAGGAATCTATATAAAAATAAAAGCCTATTTAGACTAAATGACATGATTGCCATTACTACTGTAACAAATCGGAATCAAAATCCTATCCACAAAAGCCATAACTAAGGAGCCGGTTCTTCTCCATAGAAAACGACCAATTGGAACCGTGCACCTAGCTTCTGACGTTACATAAGTACCCGTGTAGATTTATGTGAAATAAATTACTTTGATTTTGATTTTGCTAGTAGACTGTCTTATTTACAAATTGAATATAACATAACATAACATCACGCCTGTACTTCCGCGTAGGGTTAGGCAGTGGTGCACCTATAGTCCACCCAGTGGACAAGTCTATTGCCATCAACCGGGCACAAATCCAGACTCCGGGTTACTACTGAGAAATTAGTAATGGAAAACCCAATGACACTTTGCGCGACCCGGGAATCGAACCCAGGACCTCATGCTCAGCAGTAGTGCTTGCGTTTACTGGACCTACGAAGCAGTCGAGGTCCAGTCACCAAAAGAGATAAGTAACCAGGGTCGTCGGATATAGTTGAAGTTTAGTAAGAAACCGATGGATGTCTTCGAATGAAATTTAATTTAATAAATGACCTGTTTGTTTTGTATTAACTAAATTAAATTTTATTTAAATATTCATCGGTTTCTTACTAAACTTCAACTATATCCGACGACCCTGGTTACTTATCACCTTTGGTGGCCGTAAATTGAATATTTTTGTTTTATTAAAATTCTGCCGCGCCTTGTAAGGAACTTTAGATATAAAACGTCCAAAATAATGATAACATTTTAATCTAACTAATCATGATTTACAAATAGGAAATGAAATAACGTCCTAATTGCAGGAAATCGATAAATAATTGTAATTAATCACAAAATATAACATTCGTTTTTCCGCAACAGATTAAGTTTTCAATAAATATTTAAGTTTAAGCCATAAATCATGAGTTGTGTCACTCTGGCATGCATAACTTAATGTTTCAACTCGGCAAATAAGTACAAAGGCAAACAAAAAAAGTCACGACTCTGATAAGAATGCGTGAAATACATTTACAGCATTCCTTATAAGTGTTAAAAGTTATTTTGAAAATAAACATTGAAACTTCCTTATTTATCACTGAATCATCATACTAGGTTTGTAATTTGCTGATGTTCTTTTATGAACCCACTCAGAGCTTACAACTGTGTCGATCTATGAAGTACCTACGCCTTATGATGGACAAGTGCTCATAATTTTACTAAATTAAGTGGGGATCAGACCAGCTCCCTAATTTCGTAACACACTAATCATTTTGAATTGTCAAGGGGTCGGTCAGTGAGAATGATGAACCTAGGTGCCCATTCCAAAACATATAGTACGTTCTTAATATGGAGAAGAACTGGCAAGAAAGTCCATGAACACTCTTTTAAGGGCACGAGATGTACCAGATTTGCATCCACTCTTGTAGAAAATATTATCCAATTAGGAACTTTGGTAGCGCAGTTGACTGCTAAAAATATGTCAAACATCGTGGAAGCTCGTTTAACAGACCTTTCGCAACATCGATGCTACTGCCTATTTATCGGTCTGGGAATTTAACTTAGAACACCAGACCGATAATCATTTTAATTAGCAAATTGGTACCCTAACAAAGCTGCCATCTTTGGAGTAAAAGTTACGGTTTTATTCACAGCGACATCGTTGCGATTGGTATCGAGTTTATGACACAAACTACACTCATCAAAAGTGTCTACAGATCAAGGTATATTTTTAACAATACCCTATTGCAATTAAATAAAAATATTTATTTAGATTGATTAAATAAAATGTTTTCGAATGTACAGAAGTAGATCAACGAAGTACTCTCTGCTTTTGCATTAATTCGCGATTTTTGCTTATGCTGTTTTTTTCACTCCTGACATTAAAATTTGATAAAAAGATAAAAACAAAAGTTTCCAAACAATTACTGTAGTCTGCATTTCCGCCGTTACGCGTATAACACAATCACAGCGATTACTCAATATGAGTTCATCCAAATCACGTTGCGAAATGGCCGAACACAACCGTACGAGTAGTAATAGGTGAAAAAGATTTTATGGTGTGTGTACGGCATCAATATTTGGAAGAGCTCTTCTTTGAAGCATATCCCATGCGTGCTCAATGGGATTCAAGTCCAGCGATTGAGCAGGCCATGGCCACGTTGATATTAGCTGCGGCAAGTGTGTTTACAACGACTCTGGCAGTGTGTGGACGTGCATTATCATGCATAAGCAGAAATGAGGCACCAAATTGGGCCCGCGAAGGAATGACAAAATCTGATACAATCGTTTCAGCGTAAATCTGTGCAATGAGATTGCCTCTGATCCAAATCAGTTCGGTCCTTCCGCTGATCCAAACGCCCATAACATGATTGGTTCCACCACTGTATGCATGGACTTCCTGGCATGATTTTAAACATTCTTAGCGCCCAGGGGTCCTCGAATACCGTATACGTCTAATATCTGGCCTCATACCAAAGCGAGATTCGTCAGAAAAACACACAAAACGCCACTCTTCTTTCCGCCCAATTTCTGTGTTCACCAGCCCATTGTAAACGGGCTCTGCGATTGCGGAGCTCAATATGTGGTACACGTAGCGGCCTTCGGGAACGGAGATTGACTTCATGCAAGCGATTTCTTATGGTTTGATCACGTATTAACCCCTTATAACCCTTGAAGAGCTATGAAGCCTCGTAACCAACATCATCGTGGTCCTTGTACGATTTCGTCGAACAGTAATTTGTATGTAACGATATTGTCTGCGGGTGGTAATGCGAGCTCGTCCTCCATGTCGCTCTGCTACGCTACCAGTGATGCGGTAACCAGTCCAAAGTCGACTTATAACACTCTGCTTAGTGCCTAGAGTGATAGCCACAGCACGTTGTTGCCGAGAACCAGCTTCAAACATCCCCACGACTCTGATCATTTCTTCTCGGCTCAAATTATGTCTTCTCTCCATAATAACGTTATTTTGTATTGATTCCACTTAGAAGTATGGCAGAAATTTCACTAATTTGGCCTCAAACCCGTTGCAGGATTATATAGGAGTACGACTTGACAAAAGATTTTCATCTCTTGACCGAAATTCAAAAACTATTCCATTTTCAATTACGAACTTTACAAAAAAATTATCGATAGGAGTTACAAAAAATATAATAAAAAAATCTGATATTTAGTAACAAGCAGTAACGTGCTTGATCCCTAAACACTTTTGATGTGACGTAATTATTTACTTACCCGCCTAAAGCTTGAGCATGAAAGGCATTATAATGTTCATTGTTGCGCTTTAAGAACTAGATTAGTGTTAGTGCATGCAACGAGTGCAATATAGTAGGTAATCTATTTTTAATTAACTCTACATTGCAATAATTATATTACTGAAACAGATTTACCTATTCTATTTGTAGGCAGCAAATGTTGAAGAAAACATTTTTTCCAATATGACAACTAGTTCTCAGTTATAAAACTTGCAAAGTTTGAGACATATTTTTTTTCTGAAAAAGTAACATCCTGCGACTTGCTTATTTGAAATTCATGAAATCAAAATAGAATAACCTTATGACCGTACCGTATTTTACTTTAATTTTGACGAGCATAAATACCTTACACTTACGCAATATTAAAAGCGATTCTCTCCTAAAGTCTGGTATTACGAACATAGTACCTACTATAGAAACCACACTATTAAGAAATAGGTCTTTTTTCAATGTTGCAATTTTTCGATTTTATTTAAAAGTGTTTACGCTTTTGAATTTTACATGACTGTTATGTATTTATGCTCATGACTGTACTTTGCAAAAACATCATAAACAGCCTATCTCAAATAAAAACAAAACCAGTGAGATCAGATAGTGGCTCATCTGTTCTCCTGCGTAGAGTCGTGATATCATCGCTACGAATCTTCGTAGCGTGTGCGTAGCGGCGTAGCATTGATGATTATAGTAATATTGTAGAGTCCCTGTTATAAAGGACTGCATTGGCTGCACGGTAGGAATTAATCTGTAAGTATGAAACTGTCTAAATAAACTTAAGGTCTCTTCTCATACATTGAAGGCACGAGCATTAATCACCGCACTTGCTCAAGACAGGTTGGGGATTTTAGACTTATATTACCTACTAGCTTTAAAATATAAGCACTAAGTATCTAACACCTCCCCTACCTACCTTCCCTACCTACCTACCCTACCTACCTACCCTACCTACGTATCCTACCTACCTACCCTACGTACCTACCCTACCTACCTCCTTTGGGTTTTCCATTTTTTTCTTTCTTTTATACCATCCCTGTAAAGAGGCGAAGAAAACAAAAAAAAAAAATCTAAACGGTTGACCGACTCAGAAACTGCTTGATCAATTTCTGAGTTTTAGCGAGACTAACGAACAGCAATAAATTTTTAGGGGTTTTTAGGGCGTGGGAAGGGAACACCGGGGTGGGTTTTAGTCAATAAGAGTCTGACAGCCCCTCCGCCCCCCCAGGGCGGAGGACATCCGTGAGGATTTTCTACCGGGAACAAAAAAAAAAATAAGGTTCCGTACCCAAAAGGTAAAACGGGGCCCTATAACTAAGACTCCGCTGTCCATCCGTCCGTCTGTCTGTTTGTGAGTCTGTCACCAGGCTTTATCTCATCCCGGTCACCAGGGAGAATGGAACCGGCGAGAGATGTCGTGCGGTGTCCCACAGGGATCGGTCCTGGGGCCGCATCTGTGGGACATCGGGTACGACTGGGTGCTGCGCGCTGACCTCCCTAGCGGCGTCAGCGTCGTTTGTTACGCTGACGACACTCTGGTCCTGGCGCAGGGGAGGTCGCACCAGGCGGCGATCGAAATAATGACACGCGGGGTTGCGACAGTCATTGAGAGGATCCGGCAATTGGGACTCGAGGTGGCCCTGCACAAGTCCGAGGCCATGTGTTTTCATGGTCCTCGGAACGCCCCACTCTCGGGTTCCCAAATAATGGCGGGAGGGGTTCACATCGGCGTCGAGTCGACGATGAAGTACCTAAGACTCGTCCTCGACAGCCGGTGGAACTTCATCGAGCATTTCCGACGTTTGGCTCCCAGACTGGACCGGGCCGGGGCTGCCTTGAAGCGGCTCCTGCCAATCTAGGGGGTCCAAACGCCTCCTGCCGGAGGTTCTACGCGGGGGTCGTGCGGTCCATGGCCCTTTACGGGGCACCGGTGTGGGCGCGTTCATTGAGGCTCCGACCAGTACGCCGGTTGAACGCGTCCCAAAGGGTCATGGCCATCCGGCTGGTCCGGGGATACCGCACGGTCTCCTGCGAAGCGGCGAGCCTCCTTGCCGGATTGCCGCCATGGGATCTGGAGGCAAAAGTCCTCGCGCACATTTGGGAGTGGCGCGAGGAGGCGAAACGCCGGGGCGTTACTCCGCAGCCGCGAGAAATCGCGGTACAGCGGACAGAGCTCCGGCGGGATCTCATGGCGGCATGGAGAGTGCGACTGTCGCAACCCAGCGCTGGGCACGCCACAATTGCGGCGGTAAGTCCCCTCTTTGAGGAGTGGCTTGAAAGGCGCCACGGCGTCCTCACCTTCCGCCTGACGCAGGTCCTCACCGGACATGGCTGTTTCGGGAGGTTCCTGTTTCGGATAAGGCGGGAGGAAACGCCCGGGTGTTGGCATTGTGTGGATCGACCGGAGGACACGGTGGAGCATACGGTGGAGGTCTGCCCGGCTTGGGCGGAGCACCGCCGTGTCCTCGTGGCGGCGATCGGCAGCGGCAATCTCTCGCGTCCGGCCCTGGTTCAGGCCATGGTACGGAGCGAGGGGGAATGGGAAGCAGTCACCTCCTTCTGCGAAGCAGTAATGCTTGCGAAGGAGGAGGCGGAGCGCGTGAGGGAGAGGCAATCGTTGCGCCCTCACGCCCCTAGTCGCCGCAGGAGGAGACACCCTGGGCGTCGGGAGACGATAGCCGACTCCCGGCCACCGTAGGCGCGGGCCTGCGGACGGCGAGCAATGGGTAGCTCGCCGTCCGCTAAGAACCAGGCCCGGGTCGACGGCGCGTTGTGTTCCACGCGCGCCTCAAAGAGATGTCAGCATAATTGACGGGGTCCGATAGAGCCGATGCATGCCGGGGTCGCGGATTGTTCGAAAGAGTTACCGTGGCCCTGGCGCACAGGCAACTGAAGGAACACGGGTGGGTTTTAGTCAGTAAGAGTCTGACACGCCCTTCCGCTCCGCCCAGAGCGAGAGAGGTCATTTGAATATTTCCCACCCAAAAAAAAAAAAAAAAAAAGACTTTATCTCATGAACCGTGATAGTTTGACCGTTGAAATTTTCACAATTATGTATTTCTGTTGCCGCTATAACAACAAATACTAACTTACTAGATCTCGTTCAAACCAATTTTCGGTGGAAGTTTACATGGTAATGTACATCATACATTTTGTTTTGTTTTATCATTCTCTTATTTTAGAAGTTACATGGGGGGAACACACATTTTACCACTTTGGTAAAATGTGGTTGTGGTTGTGGCTTTTGGTGTCTCTCGCGCAAACTATTCAGTTTAGAAAAAAATGATATTAGAAACCTCAATATCATTTTTGAAGACCTATCCATAGATACCCCACACATATGGGTTTGATTATTGTTTTTTTCTATTTTTGTGTGAAAATCTTAATGCGGTTCACAGAATAAATCTACTTACCAAGTTTCAACAATATAGTTCTTATAGTTTCGGAACAAAGTGGCGACAAAAGAGATGACGGGGTCCGCTAGGGCCGACGTCCGTTACCGTGGCCCTGGCGCACAGGCGACTGAAGGAACACGGGTGGGTTTATAGAGGTATGAGGAACAGGGTGTAAAGCTCACTCATACTCTATGGAAAGGGAGGATCCTCCGACCAGACGGGTGTTGTGTCTCGTGGACAACTGCCCGACGATTGATGTCGGGACGTTGTATACATGCTAGTCGCGCGGTAAACTCTGTTTGCGCGATTCAGGATTTGCGTGACGTCAGTATGACGTGTAGCTCGCATGTGGCGATGTTGATACCGCTACAGGTTTTAGTCAGTAAAAGTCTGACACGCCCTCCCGCTCCGCCCAAAGCGGGAGAAGATAATTGAAGATAACCCAAACAAAAAAAAAAACCCGTACGTCATTGGTAACAAAACCACTATAAACTGGCCTCTTATTCTGTTAAAACTCTGTAATACGCTAGACCAGCTCAAGGTCAGTATTAGCACTGACGTGCGGCCTACTGTACTAGTTATTATTGTTTCATCATCCAATTCAATGCCTGCCTGACCCACTGGTTTATTTTAATTAAAGCTTGGTACATACTTGTAACTCCTTTCTGCTCGTCTTATCTGACAAGGTGGACTGGTACCCTTAGAATACGATACTTGCTCAACTTTTTTACGTCTGTTTTACGAACTTGAGTTTATTTTCCAAATATGGATCGTGACATTTTGTTCAAAAACCACATGTTTATATGTATTTTACGTTCAGCACGTAATGTCATTTTAATTATTGTCAGAATGTTGGTTGTAGGCAATAATAAGATTACTATAAAGTTACAAATTAACGTTTAAAGTTAAGATCTTAATTCTTTTTCTATGAGAGAAAGAAATGAGATAATGTATGCTCAATGATGATGATGATCCATCTTTAACCTAACCATTTCTTGCAGTATAGGCCCAACAAACTAGCTAAAGTAAAAACTTAGTTTTAATCATGATCTGGCAGTTTGAGTAATTTATGCGGCCTACCTGAATGTCCTTTCTTTGGTATTGTTCGTCGAATCGTTGAGCTCCTTAAGTCCTGACTTCCTGAGTTGAGCTGCACGATTACTGACAAATGCATGCACTGACTGGACAGGTCCACCACAATCTGGGTGGTTCTCTCCTCAAAAGACCATTTCAGACACCAATCTACATAGTCTTCACAATCATGATCTGACCAAGATTATGTCTGGACTTTAAAAGAGACTGTGATCTCTGAGTTTGATTCGGCCTTTCTTCTCAGAGTAGTCAGATAGGAAACGCCGACCTCATCTAGTTTAAAAAATATAATTGACGTGTAAAAGTGTTTGTACAATCCTACTTACAGAAATAAAATCATTTATCATTTAATGTAACCAAGAATAATCTTCTTACAATAAACAAATTCTGTTCAATATAAGAAATGAATTACCTAACATTAGTCACACATTCGGACTCCTACCGCAGTTACACATAAATCTTCCTCTCAGCACTTGCACAAGACCATAAATCATAGAATGTTTATAAAAGTGATCAGTCCCCTATAATTTAACGGAACTCCTTGAATTTGAGAACCAGTACTTACGTCCAAGTAGTTTAGAAATGTCCATTGTGACCAATCATAACTGACCTTTAGAATAAATTTGCATCTGTAGGTACCCACTCACTATATGTATATATTTGTGGCTATTTACTTAGGCGTGTCTAATGGTAAAGTATCAATTTAATTAGGTTAATGTATTTTTAAGAAATAAAAGCATCCGGTGGACGTCGCTTGGACGAAAAGACGAAGACATTAAATGACGTTTTGAATATGAATTAGTAGTTAATGTACTCAATACTCAATTCTTTATTGCATTCCATATATATTACATAGATGGTATGTACTTTATATTATGCCAAAAATGGGCCAAAACGAGGTCTAAAACATGATGGTCACCTTCATTTTATGAATAAGATTATCACCATGCAAATATTTTAAGAACGTATAATAATTAAACCGCACTTTTAAAAGACACATTAGTATACAATATACAAGGAAGTAAAAAGGAACAGATTTAATCCATTTCCTGTAACTTATGTGTAAGTCTATCGGAATAAAAGCAATCTGCGCGCAAACGGAGTGCCTTTCACACTTGACTCTTTTAGAAGGCGATTGACATTCCATAATTCATTACTGGCTACCAAGTTCAGGTGGTGACGCGGCAGGCAGTCACACCGTAGCGTTACCGCGCCCAATTTATTTTAAACAAAACAAAATCTATACCGAAGGAGGGTGTATTTTAAGCAACTTGGGAAGATATGTTAATTTTTTTATTATTATATATTTTTTAATTCTTTTTTTAATTTATTTAACCATTTATTGCACACATATATAAACAGACAAGCAGAAAGGAACAGAAAAATACGTACAAAGGTGATGCTTATTTTTATAGAAATCTCTTCCAGCGTAGGTACCTGCGAAAGGAGAGTATATTAAAGGGACGTAGACAACGTGCTTAAGAGTAGAAGGGAAAATAAAAAACAAAAAAACTAAAATAATCTTCCAATTTAAATATAAACATATAATATAAGATTGATTATGTATTTTTTTCTATCAAAGCAATGTTTTCTTGGCCCCTGAAAAGCAACACGGTACCGATTTACTAAAAGTTGTATAGCATAGGTATCTGTTTGTTTTTTATACATCTTACACGACAAACAGGGAGTTTCGTGTAACCGCTACGACATGTAGGTCTCCATCAACATTCTCCAGCCCTTATCCCTGCAATTTATTTGTTGTCAGCGCAACATGACTTATTCTTTCTTACTTATTAGTCGTCATCTCGGAAGTCACTCCCTTTCTAGCCATTAGTAGCCATATCATCTTTCGCACAGTCCATCGTCCGTTTCATTCGTCTTCGCTTTCTCCTCTCCTACTCCTACAATAGCCATCCACATTCGAACTTCCTGACGACATCATTATCCTCTTTCCTCCTACAAGTAGGTAAGTATTCCGAAAAAGCTTTTAGTGTAACAATGACACATTTAGTTACAAATGGATTCCTAATGTATTGAGTTAAATTAAACGTTTCTCTTCTACCACTTTTTGAAGGAGATGTTATTTAGAAAGTACCTTACAGACGTGCTGCATTCATCCGAAAATGAAACTAAATTGCTTTTCCTGCAGACTGAAATATTCAAGCAATCATTGCAGACATTTCAATATTAAATGCACTTATGTACGCTGTGACATATTCAATGTCAGTACGGTAATAATTTACCGTACTGTAATCATTTGTTTATTTTTATTCCCATTATTGGGACATGTTTAATAAATTGATTTTGGTCGATTTCCTAGCTAGCTGTTGCTCGCTGCTTTGTTCGTGGATTCTGTGGTATGAGACGAGGAATTTTAATGAAGATGTAGTTACCTGGTTATAAATTATCGGAGCAGCATTGTGATTAGGTGGGAGTTGGTTCATGATGATTGTTAGCACTCGACATAGATAAGTATAAGTAATAAGAACTTATTTATTATAGATCGACTAGAAAATATCGATATAAGTAACTTCAAGGTGATCGGCATATCGAAGTCGGGTTTCATGAACGTGAAAAAAAAATGATTTTCTAGATTTTCCAATCACGACTCTGTTTTATACTTAGCCGTAAAGTACCTACATACAGCCTGACATACATGTGTAGGTATATTTGAAATAGGACCGGAATCAATTTCTAGCTTTCTATTTACTATTAAAATTAATTGCATGCCACGTCTAATACTAAATATTGTAAAGGTTGTCTGCAAAAGTAAACCTTATGCTGTACAGGCTTATAGTAAAATAACTCTATATATTTATATTCGAACAGTCAAGCAAGTTTGGAACTAGCTTTCAACTGGTTTATAATTTGATTTTTGTTGTTTTAGGAAGAAAGCTTGAGTTGGGCTAGACCCGTCAGGGTAAGACGTTCATTTCTTGACAAAAATAATGACCAAATTTATTATTTAACGTGTTTCCCTTTCCGCTACGTCCTCGTAGATAGTTATATCCTCCACAGTTATAGTCTTACCGTCTTATTCATAATAAAGCCATTCGCTTCATAAACCTATAGAACTGTTTTGTCCCTTTCTGTAAAGTTAAAAAAGAGAATTCTCCAAATCGGTTCAGGCGTCTTCGAGTAATCGGTGAACATGCATAAAAAAAAGATTCGGACGACTTGAGAGCCTTCTCATTGTTTTGAAGTCGGTTAAAAATGAAGTTTGACGGTTGGTCTTTAATTGTCTATGAACAGATTACTTATTCGTCAATGTCAAGTAGCCTTCATAACATTAACTAAGACCATTAAGGTGAAGTGCCAGGTTGCTCGCGAAATTCAAATTTTATTACGTTTTTTGCAATTTGCAGGTCAGTGTCAGGTTGTGTGTTGAACAAAATATGATTCGCGACCGTAACAAGTACGTATTTACAGAATTATAATTAATAAAATCATCAATACAACCCTCTAAGTTCATATAATCCTATTGAATGTCAATTTCATAAAATATTAATCAATAGGATTATATGAACTATAGGATTTATAGTACGTTTTCGCTAACACTCTGGTAATACATTATCTGTGTTGCCCCCATAAAGAAAGTGAAAGAAAATATGTTTATTTGGCACATATATATTATATACACACAACGAATAACGAAAATAAAAAATACCACTCCTACCATATGCTTTTTGCTATGTTATTACTTCATCTAATACCACAAGATTGGACTGTATCTATGTAGGTACTTTATACTTTTTCAGTACCTAATTTCAGTGAAATAATCTTACAATTTGAGAAAGCCTATTTTGCAAAAAAAAACTATGTGAGTACCTTGAACTGATACAATGTTTAAATGCCAATAACACCTTTATTAGTCACCAACAATCAATGCAATTAAATGATTCTGATTCTGATTGCATAGACGGACCACAGATTCTTATACTTTGTAGACCATAGACAATTTGACCTCATTATACATACTCCTAGTATGTTCCCCGGCACGAGTTCACGATATAGCAATAACAGATCACTCCATCTTCGAGACATTTACATAAATAGAATATAGATTTATGCACTTCTTCTGAAAAGCGACCGTTGATCAGTTGGAATGCAGTTAGTTCTCGTGAACGAAGGTTTGTTTATAAACACACATAACATCACGCCTGTATTCCCCGAAGGGTTAGGCAGAGGTGTACCTATAGCACACCCACATTTCGCCAGTTATGTTTAAGTCCCATGTAATAGGGGGCGAGCGTATTGCCATCAACCGGGCACAAATCCAGACTCCGGGCTGCTACTGAGAAATTCCAGAAGGAAAACCCAAATAACACTTTGCCCGACCCGGGAATCGAACCCGACATCGGTTTGTTTATATCGCAAGTTTAAAACTCAAACAACAAAAACTTTAATTAACTTAATAAAACTGCCTATACGTTAAATAATGTAGAATTTTTAAACGAAATATGTAGCAGATAAGGAACAGCACACTTATTACGTAACACACTATCAATCACAATCTGCATCATTTTGGAGCCTATTGCTAATCCATTGCTTCATATGTTCGGAAAATTTGTCTACTCAACGACATAAATAACGCAATGAATGTTGTTGAACTGCCAAAATGAAACCCATCCCTACTGTTAGTGTGTTACGTAATTACCCCGCAGGTCGATTCAGTTATATGAACAAAATTGTACCGCAAAAATATGTACCTATCTTTATACCTACTACCTATCTAATGCATTTTTTTAATCAATTAAAATACCAAGTATGTGATTATAAAAATAATAATATAACAATCAAAACCAACTTGCTTTTGTCTTCATTAAAATTCACTTTACATAGGTAAGTATTACACAAGATAATGCGATAACAATTAAATGCAACGCTTAAGTATTAATTAACACGATCAATCGGCATAAAATATACACATTCTAGCTGGCTGTTGCGAATTTCGTTTCAAAATTGGATCAGTTTTTCGTATTTTTTGCGAAACTTCTTTCAATTACCTATAGTTTTCAAACATTTTTAAAATAATCTAGTCTTAGAATCTTGTAATATTTGCTAACTAATGTATTTGAAAAGTGTGTATCGTTTTCATTTAACTTTCTTTATTTACAACTAGCTGACCCGCCAGACTTTGTCCCGTCCAAAGGGTGAGTTCATAGAAAACCTCATAGAAAAAAGGACGTCCCGCTTTTCTAGAATTTGAAAAAAAACCGGGAAACTTTCCTAACTTTTCTTTCCATGAAAACCTAATTTGGAATACGAACCTTTTTAAACAAAACATAGCCAAATCGGTCCAGCCGTTCTCAAGTCAAACTCAGTGATGTGGTTAGCAACGTACAGTATTTTGTTTTTTTATGATATCTAGATAGGTAGATAGATAACGTCATTACCAGCAGAGCAGGATTAACTTCAGTTTCAACATTTCAGCATTCTCTCTGCGTCCTTCACAGCGATCTCCGAAATCCAAATCAAGCTTTTAAGTTTCAAATTAACATAATCATACTCTACTTATTTCCCAGCCTTGTGCCGTACTCTAAACTAAATCAACATCATTTGACATAATGCCGCAACAAATATTCTAAGGCTGCAGAAAATTTATAAAGTAATACATTATACCCAAGAATTTCGTGCGGCCGAGGTCAGAGATAGACAGATAGTAACATAAAATACACCAGTGCGTTCTACGGCAATCTTAACGTTAAACACAGAAGATAATTATGATATTTATGTCAGAAGGCACCCATTCTCGATCAAATAGGTTTTGTTAATGAAAAACATAGAGTAGTGAGACAATGGAGTAATAATGCGGACGCTGACGAAAGTCACAAAAAGAAACACGACATAGACACCGTTATTACTGGCCTGTATACTCGATCTCGAAAATAACAATGCTCTTTTCAAAACAGACCTAGTTAAGGCACTTAATTTTGCCATAATACACATCCAGTCCCTACTGGGTTTATCTTTACGAACACAATGCTAACGCTATCGACGTGGTTGAATTCTGGTCGAAACTTGTATAGATTTATGTTGAATCATTGATACAAAGAAGAAGAAGCAGTGATCCTTAAGCTGTCACACTTCTGCCAATAAGAAATGCAACGAAGACAACACGCTCTAGTCGTCTAACAACAGTTGCTTCTTTCCTGCATAGCATCTCACATTATGAGTGGTGAAAACCAGATGGAGTTAATATGCGTGCTTTGTGCAGTAATTATTCCGTGGAGAGCACCGAGACCCCGCGTGTACAGTGACGGTGGCCGTCGTCCTTGTCGGCATGACGCTGCGCCGGCGCACCCGCCCGGTGGCTGCAGGGCGCCGCCGCCGCCGGGGGGAGCCAGAGATAATAGGACAGACTGCTTGCTTGTCTCTAGGCGCGTATGTCACCGATACAATTAGTGTGCAAGGAAAACTTTCCATGTGTCTATCGAGTAGTTTATTCTGCAGTAATAGATAATAATCATACAAACCAACTTATTATTGCCCTACTTCAGGGTAAAGGCCTGTTTTGATGCAGAGAAGAAGTTGATCACCACGTTTGTTCAAGACGGGTTGGCTATTTCAGACGTAGGTACATAAAGTCCAGGTTTCCTCACTATGTTTTTCCTTCGCCAATGTCAGTAATATCCAAGATAAACTCAGAAAGTATATAATTATGAATAATCGAATTTTCAGATTCAGCTATTTTTGCATTTTCTCATACTACCTATTAAAATGGTTTATCAAAGGCCCCGAAAGAAACAACAAAAGGTTTTGAACGATAGCATAGTCATACGATGTACCTTTTGACTTTTACTGTGACCTCAAAATCGCCCTTGATATTCATGAAATATGAACGAAAACTGCAGCAGTACTATAGTAAAGGCTGTCATATTAGAACTTTCAATTGAGGCCATTAGGCAACCCTACCGTGAGTTGACCTGGCGCCCTTGGTACCGGTCACGTGCCACTCGCGCTTGGCGAAAGATTAAGGCTCCCTCAGACAGGCGTGACACGACTTTAGTAGAACAAATTCTATGAAAACCTGATGGAAATTGTTCTAACAGAATCGCGTTTCATCGTCGCGTCGCGTCTATCTGTGGGAGCTTTTATTAGATTGGCTTTTACCCGTTAAGGCATAAGATAGGTATATTATTTGCGAGCTTAGAGTATGAATAAAGGCAAGTGGTAATGTAGTCGAGAGCGTGGTCGTATGTTTATAAAAATAACATCGGTCTTTCTGGAAAATATGTTCTTAATGGCAACAAAGGGAATAGGTGTGACAAGTGTATGTGGAGTACTCAGTACAGCATGATGCTATACTATTGAAAAATGTATAAGCTGGCAACCACAACTTCTTCTATATTATATTTGCCCATTTACATAATCAGCCTATAATGCCCCCACTGCTGGGACACAGGCCTCCTCTCGGTGACAGGGAGTGGGCCGTAATCCACCACGCAGACCCAGTGCAGGGTGGTAGATGCGCCAGTGCGTACCCATACTGCTCAATATGCTCCTACTACCCAGGCAATCAATCTGCTGAACGCTCTAATTGCTCAGGAACCGGATGTGCACATATTTATGTATAGCAGTAAACCCATGTTTAATGTTTGTATGAAGTTTTATAGTTAAATGTTTTGTTGTTGGCTTGGTGCGAGCTTTGGTGTTTACTGTAAGTGCAGCAAGCAATTGTTATAAAAATAAATGTCACATGTCTTCGAATTTTTGGCTCTAGGACATGCCGGTTTCCTTACATTTTTTTTCCTTCATCGATTGGAGAGCGGTGGTAATGAAATAATTTACACAAATTAAAGCGCCTGTCTGGGCCAACATTGCCCCTAGTTGGCCACCATTACTCTCTTGGCCACCATGGGTAAACCAAAGATCGTTCTACACATGCTGTAGCTTTGCCCTGTTCGCAGCCTCGAGCGGTGCTACTTGCGTCAAGCGAAAAGCACACGCGCCATCTGTCTCCGTCCATCACACCGCAAGTAGCGCCGCGGTGACTGGCGTGCTCTAATCAACTTCTTTCATTTGTTTCCTCCGCAGTCTCTGTCGCATGAGCGTTTGACACGTCGTTCGTGACCACGGGATTAGGCCTATCTCCAGTTCTTTAGCATCTGACAGTTTAAATCGATTTACGTTGAACCACTCTCTACAGCTTGTCAAATTAATACTCTTATGAAGTCCCACATTCCACACCTTATTGTTTAATGAGCAGAAACATGGAACAATCCCGCTGATGACTGAGGTCTTCACGTTAGGTCACGCTCGCCTCGTAAATAATATCAATAATATCGGTACAGGGCTAGCAGCTTTTCATAGCTGTCTTTATCGCGGTGTAAGTACGTAATGAGCATCCTGTCAATTTGTGAAACACTTGTTAAATGTCATCAACGACTCAATTGACTGGGAGATTTATAGGCTATTTGTTGAACTTAAATACATAGCAGGAAATTGTTCGTCAATTTTACTTGATTAAATCCACACTGAGAGTGTAGTACTTCCTGATGAGACGATGCGAGAAATGGCTGTGATTAATATGAAGTTTGACAGACAGGTGTATTTTCGGTCGGAACATGTTTTAAATTACTGCTTTTGTTCATAATAATTATTTTGGGAGCGGTTCTACAAGATATAAATGGGACGTTTTGGACCTGTATTGGATGATGAAATAAAAAAGTGACATCGTACCTTGACTCGAATCCGAAAAAAAAATTATACACACTTCCATTCCGAAACATGGAATAGGACCTTCAAGCCATGTCAATTTACTGTCAAAACTGTACCGCGAACCGGCGCGGGCGACCCGACGCTCTCTTATAAATTTTGATTAACGAACGTTTTGGTAACGTTTCAATAACGCCCTGACAAGAGTAATGTGCGGTGTTTACCTAAAACATAATAATCATAAATTCGGCGCGCGGGACATTCCTACTTCAGCATAAGTTTCAGTAATAATGCGAGCTGTCACAGCATGTGATGGTGACGCATGAGCCGACCGCTAAACGGTGTAAAGCTGAGCACTCACGGATAGGGAACCACTACACCTAGGCGAATTATCGGAAGAGAAAAGAAAATGCATATTTTATTTAAACACCTGCATATAAAGGCTGCATATTTAATGCATTGAAAAATCTTAACCATTTAAATCTTGACTAATTAGACACCATTAATTAACTAGATTATTATTGCGCTCGCGACCGCCTGGGATCCACCGCGTATCAATAAGTTTAATCAGTGCCTGGTCACACATAATCATATTTTGCAAGAAACTTATTAATGAGTAGTCCATAACATCCGTGCAAAAATCAAGTACAATTACATTGAAAACCATCCCAATTGATAAATGGTAGGACAGGTGGGATTCTCCATACTTCATTACAATTAAGGAATTTAACAGCCAGGTCGCATGTTTAATCCGCATAAGATTGCATTCCCATAAAAAATACCACTAATATTACGTTGAACAAGGTTTACAAACAAAGTTAGAACTAGAAAAATTACAACACTTTATAATTTCCGTGTAGGTACCTACTTACCCGAAAGTTTTCTCATGTTAGTGCCTATAATATTTTTGCCTATCACTAGCTATATAATTAATTTCTGCCCTACTATTTAAGAACTATCATAGTAAAAGCAATTCGTAAAATAGGAAGCAATGGGAAATATCAATTAAAATCTTTCTTATATTGTAATTTCATCTTCAAATATTTGCAAACCTTAGGTCTGGTTTTCTCAATCAAAGCCGACGCACGCACTTTACACAATTACGTAAAAAACGCGTAGGTAACTCCTACGACCTAGCATCGTGTGCACCACGCTTAAGGTTAACAACAATTAGATACAGATCACGAACCTGCGCGAGAGTTGATACACATTACGTTCTTGACATATCCCTGACATTTACCTATTCCTCTATGGTTCGTATCACCTGTCATATTTCATAGAACTATGCGACTTGTGTGTATTTCCTGTATCAACTAGAAGGTTGTATGAAAGTCTAGTCAATGTTTAATGTTTTAGTATTTAACGGTTTTGTTTAAGGGGACTACATGACCTAAACGCAAATTTATGATGCCTAAAAATATATGATCCACTGCAGTAACCAAAATCAGAAAAATATATGATATTCTTCTGGATATATGCTAGTTAGATAGTGTGTTTAAAACATAATACAATTAACTAGATAAGATAGAACAAAATCACGAAGACACCTCTAAAAAAATATTTTAACGATTAAAAACCATACTAATATACACGCAAACATTCAGATTTTTTGTCAGATTATTCTACAAATAAGATACTAACGTAACAGTGTTTTAATTTTTTAGTCCAATGAATAGATTTTTTGTAAATCCATAATTGCTTCATATTTTGCAATAAATTACCAGCGTTGTGTCATCGCGCGTCTCTTTCTTTTCTATGCAATCCGACAGTGACCGCGCTTTAGCTGTTGTAAGCCTCTTAAGTGCTTGTTTCGATTTTTCCGAGTAGTCTCGAACGCAAAATGTATATTGGTGTCAACTTCCAGTCTAAACAGATGCAGCTGAATACCAGTATTTTACATGGAGTGACTGCACATCTGAACTCCACAACCCAGTTACTGGGTAACACGATACGCCTTGTTAAGGCTGGTGTCAGACGTTTGGGCTTCAGACTACCCGTAACGACTCGACTGTCAAAGATCTCCGAATGACAGCCAGGTCCAACGGATTAACGTGCTTTCCGAGCCACAGAGAGGTCTCGATATGCAATGGATGGTCACCCATCCACGAACCAACCGCGGCAAGCGTACCTTAAAACCTTCGATCTACCCGTGCGGCTGTTACTATTTAGCCACGAATGCAAATGGAGCCTGTATATTCATGATATCATCGGTTGGCGAGGTCGAAGATGCGTTGAACCAACAATAATAAAGTCTGCCAAGATTGGGTTTTTGAAGTTAACCATTTGTCTTCGTTGGTCCCAACGACTTGTGGGGCGAGGAAGTACTTATTCAATTACTTATATTAACGCTGAATCCTTAAAACTTAAATTTGAGGATTATTTTGTTTATTTAATAAATATTTAAAACTTTCCACATCATGAAGGAAACCATCCCATATTTGGATGAAAAACAAACAGCGTTTTTGGTTTATAAAAATTGATCGAAAAATAAACTTAAAAGCAAAATCGAATAAAAATAATGTGTAGGTAAGTAAATGACCAGTAATAAAACAGACCAGATTCCATGAAATTAAAAGACAAAAAAGAGTACCTACAATTATGTCACTTTTGAGCGGAAGCGTGAACTATGCAAGTGGAAAATGCAGGCAAAGTTGGTTACGACTACTGGTTTTATCGACCCAAATACATTGCTTTCCAAAACTGACGAAACAAAAATACCGCTGAAGAAAACCAGACATATATGTTTCATACAGAATTGAATTTAAAGTATCATCGTCTTTGTCACGGTATGGAAGTTTGATAGTAAAAGTTATGGGTTAGTAACCGCAGCGGATTTTGTACTTTTTTTGCAAAGAATGAGGAAACAGTAGCTACAGGTAATTTAGTTAATTATATTATCACGATATCTGTCATTGCAAGTTCGATTCTTAGAACACTAGTCTACTAAGTTATTTTATATAGGTATAGATATTCCGAAAATTGATTGATTCGCAAATAAACCTACAATGATTCGATACCTATGTATTATCTATCGATTCGCAGATGCAAAAAATGTCTAGATTTTTTTATGTAAAACTGCTATGAAACTCTTTAAAAGCGATTTGAAGATTGGTAGATCATTAAAAAACGTAATCTGGGTTGCCTTTCTTTTACCTTTTAAAAGACATTCAAGAAGAAATATGCAGTCTACTCTTAATCATCATATGACTAACAGATGAGTTGCCAATTTTGGAGCAAAACAAATAACAACTCAACGTAACGCACGCTGCGCTGTGTGCGCACGTCGTTCTGTAACGTATTTTCTCTCTTTCTTTCTTGTTTTCTTTATTTCTAAATAAGATTGAAAAAGACTTATTGATTGATAATAAATAATTATGATCTATTTAAGATTAGAATCAGCATATCCGCGTAGAGAGAAAGGCTGTTCGTACATATTGTTTTACGTCATGTCTGAAAACTAATTACAGGACTGATTGCATACTATGTACTCTGTCAACATTTACGATCGAACCGCTAGCTGGCGTGAAATATGTATAACGGAGACTTAACTCGTAGTCATAATTTTAATACTTTATTGTAACGAAAAGTAGGTAAGTAAGAGTACAACTGAGAATGCAAGGGCTGCAGTAGTTATTTAATACGTCCCTCGTCATTCGGAAATTAAATCAAAACTTCTGTTATTATTGTATTTATAGACATCTTATGAAAATGCTTTTACATAGATTTTATGAAATTAGGTACGGAATAATTAGGTACGGACCCCTAAAAAGTGATATCAAATTAGATAAGAACATACTCCAGTAAAGTATGTTCGTATCTAATTTGATATCACTTTCAAAAGAAAAAAACCAAACCCTTATAGGATCACTTCGTTGTCCGTCTGTCTGTCAGTCTGTTAAGACCCTTATTCTCAAGAACGCTTGGAGGTATCAAATTTAAATTAATATCACGTAGGTGTACGGTCCCTTGGAGCTCTAAAGAAATCAAGTCTCTAAGTCAATGCAATAAAAAACTACGGCCATTTATGCGACATATTGATACTCGGAAATAAATCAAAACCTACTTCCCGTTGACCTAGAATCATTAAATTTGGCAAGAAGCAAGGTCTCACAGCCCGAGCAAAGGAAAAAGTCCGAAAATCGTTAATTTGTAGTTTTATCACACAAAATAAAATGTGATTACAAACTTACATTTGCAGTTGCAGAATTGACCGTGACGTATAGCGATGTATGGGAGAACGGGTTTTTCAACTACAATGCTAAGTTTGTTTTTAGGATAAATTAATCCCAACTACGGAATCCTTTATTGTGCGTGGTCCGACACGCACTTGGCCGGTTTTTGGCGATTAGTTTAACTTTAACGAAAATCTTGTTTAGTAATAACTTCAGAGAGACTTAAACTTACAACTTATATGAGATTTATAACACACAATAATAGATGTCTGAGGTCATCGGAAAACTTAAGACTAGAGATATGCATTCCACCAGTTTTTATGACAAGTCTTTTACAGTTCAAGCAGTACGGTTATGGAATGCCTTGCCCGTGTCGATAAGGCGTGCTCAATCTTTGTCTACTTTTAAAATTCTGGTTAAAAAACACTTCCTCTCTCCTTAAACATTGTCATTACATTTAGTTTCCTTGCTCTTGTTTCATGTTTATTATTGTATATATTATATGTAGATAAATATATGTTTTATGTATATATGTATTTGTTGTTTATGTAAATGGTACACCACTGACTACCTGCATTATTGTCTCTCCTTCTCCCTTGAATCCATCCAAAGGTTGTCTGTAAAAGATCGCTTTTAGCGATAAGACCGCCCATTGTGTCACCTTATGTAACATTTATATCTGTAATTTTTATGGTGTACTTAATAAAGAGTTATTATTTTTAGAGTAAGAGTTTATTCTATTCTATTCTTAGTACCCTATGTAACCCCCTATGTCACCCTATGTAAAATTTCTACATTTATATCTGTAATTTTAATGGTGTACATAATAAAGAGTATTCTATTCTATTCTATTCTATAAATGATAGAACCCTTTAGCATCCATTTTCAGTAATAGAAGAGCTTTGGGAAAGCCACTGGAAAGCAAACGCAATGAAATGCGTGCGGAACCTATGAATAAGGTTGTCTGATTGTTGACTCAACAGAGTACCAGCTAATTGCTGCTGCAGGCCAAAGGCTTCTTAATTTATCATTGATCACCATGCTTGCTCCGATTTCAGATTTATATTAATTAACTATAAGTCCAGCGGGGTAATTACGTAACACACTAACAGTAGGAATGGATTCCATTTTGACAGTTCAACAACATTCATTGCGTTATTTACGTTGTTGAGTAGACAATTTTTTCGAACATATGAAGCCATGGATTAGCAATAGGCTTCAAAATGCTACGTAATTAGGGTGCTAGTTTCCTCACGATGGTTTCCTTCACTGATTGCTGTAATTTCCAAGATGAACTCAGAAAGTACATATCGCTGTTAAATCTGTCTAAGTGTTATGTTGGTTAGAATTTCATGCCATGGTACTTGTATGTTTGTGAACTATGTGTAAGTTTAATAAATGAATTTGAATTGAAAAAGTCACATTGGATTTGAACCCACTGCACCTCGTGCATGAAGGCGAGGCCTTAAACATTGAGCCATCACGAAATCACGACAACAAAAGCTGCAAAACAGGTCAAATAAAAAAAACCCGACACAAAAAAGAGCTGATGACCTTGAAACGACTGAACCGATTTTGATAAAAACATATCTTAGAACCACCGCTAGAAAACCTGCTTTCAAATAATAAAAAGCCGCATCCAAATCGGTTCAACCGTTTAAGAGGAACGGTGCCACAAACAGACACACACACATCCAGCGCGTCAGTCTGCGGACCCGAACCCATCGTGCCCAATCCCTTCAACCAGCTACACAGATGGTTACAGGAGTACACCCACACACAAACGGCGAGCTGGTGGACCTCGATACCGGGCTATAGGCAGTCCAGGGAAGCCATGCCATCCTTAGATGGCAAGCTAACCAAACGATTATTACGTCTGGACAGGAACGGCCTGCGCCTGGTGACGGGGACCATCACGAGTCACTGCTCGCTAAACAAACACTTCCGCATAACGGACAGTCCTCTATGCAAAGCGTGCATGGAGACTGAGGAAACCGTTGCGCATGTGCTATTTGAATCTACAGGCGTCACCCAAATTAGGTCACAAACCCTCGTGGCACCGAAATCCTACACAGATCCTCTCAGCAGACCAGGAGACATCATTAACTTCTGAAAGGAGGTGGGCTGGTTGGAATAACCACCGGCGGCCACCATGGCCCACGCACAATAGTCCACATGAAGGACTAAGTGCGGAAACCATAACCCTAAAGAAGAAGAAGAAAGAAGACACACACACATAGCTGGTCAAGCTTATAACACCCCTCTTTTTGCGTGGGGGTTTATAATAGTAATAAGTAAAAATACCACCAAATATAGGTACACGTCTGACCAAATGTTCGGGGAGACAAGGCGTAGTGATGTGTGTTGTACCCTCAAATATTACCTCGTAGGTGTCGGCATCGACCTCGCTGCTCATTAACAAAACATCACTCAATACTGGGTGTGGTTACATCAGTTACATGCTACGTAAACAGCTGAAATTTAGTGGTGAAACAATGAATCATTCCCGACTAATTGTGCTTTGCGCTACACTAGCCAACGCTGCAACGTACTTGCTTACATGACAGCTAGTTCCCATTTATTAGGTAGAAAGACTAGGATATAAATAATATATTGTTAAATAATGGTCTTTTACAAAACGGTTTCAGAACTCAGGAGGATGTAGGTATATGCTGAACTCAAAAAGAAAGAGCTGGAAGAGTTCAAAAAGCAGATAAACAAATCAGAAAACTGAAATCGTTGACTGACTTAAATACATTCGTAAATTTCTCGAAATATGAATAATAAATCAGTCAACAATCTAGGTAAGTGTCCTGCTTATTTTTAGAAATTGGTTATATTACAAGTCTCGTAAATAAATCGTTGTTATATTATCAATAAAAACAGAAAAAGCCATATTTTTTTTTAATTAAAATTTTGTAAAACTGAAACAAGGTGAAGAATGAGGCAAATTAATTTTGCCAGACGAAATTGAAAGTCAATAATTTTATTCAATAAAGCAAAATAAAAAGGTTCGTGATTGGCGGGTATTCTGCTACGAGAACAGTGTAGCAACATCGTAGCACAGCGGGGGCGATGCGCGTGCGTCGCTCGCTGAGCGCATTACTGTCACACTCACATAAAGCGATTACTCGGCGACAAGCCTTGAGCTGACCAAACGACAAATAGAGATGAGTTTAATGACTTCAACATTATTAATTTTTATGTCGATGTTTTCATTGAAGAAGCGTTTTCGTTTATTGTACCCTCACTATTTTGGGCGCGACTTCACTTGCTTGCTATGGTTGTCTCTCAAACAAAATTTTAAATGAGATGGTGCAGATCATGTACCGGTCTCTGTTTAAATTAATTTTATTTAACTTAGCAATCCTGCCATCTATTTACCTTCCGTTGATAACTATGCGGATACTTATAAGTATTTCGATTCCTAAACTTTATCATTTTGTTTTTTATTTCTTACATTGATGCCCAGTGATTATTCTCTTATCAAACCGTATTACTTATAAGGGTAACACATGATTACCTTTTGTTCTGTAATATTTTATTTTATCTCTTTGTGACGTAATTTGGCGATTGATCGTTGTCACGTCCTAAGATGTGTATCATTGGTAGAATTGCATGCTGTCCTTTTCATGCATTCATTTCAGCCCACACCAAAGACTAATGTGAGCCACAATAAGTCCTTTCTCCATTTATAACTATAACGATTTTAATGGCTATTATTATTTCACCCCGTAGCTACGAGGGTTCTACGAGACTACGAACTACGCAGATTTGTAAAAGTCCGGATTGTTAATTGATAAACGATTTTATTTCTGTAAGTTGGTTTGTATAAATAATTTTTCCACGTCAATCATATTTTTTTAACGTTTCCTACCTGACTATGAGAAGAAAGGTCGAAACAAACTCCCCCTGAGTTTGTTACAGTCTCTTTTAAAGTCCAGACATAACCTTGGTCAGATCATGTGAAGACCATTGTAGATTGATGTCTGAAATGTTCTTTTAAAGAAAAAACGACACAGATTGAGTGGACCTGTCAAGTCAGTGCCCGCATTAGTCAGTAATCGTGCAGCTCAACTCAGAACTTAAAGAGCTCAACGATTTATGCTAACGCTCACCGAAATGCTCAACTAGTTATGATTTAATTATGAAGAATATATGTATATAAGGTGGAGACGACAATACACCAATAAATTAAACTTCGTATATGTAATGACGTTCCCAGTCTACATACAACCAAAAATTCAACCAAATATATCCAATAGTTTAGTCACTATAGTTAGTCAAAGATTGGCAAAACCCATAGTCGGCCCATCACTACTGTTTATAAAAATTTGTTTGAAATTATCACTTTTTTAATTTCGATGTTAGGTTTTATTTGGTAGTTACAAAATAACCCTATTCCGATTAGTAATATCAGTGTCTTCATTTATTAGTATTGTCAGTGTTTTCAATTATTTTCATATTTGTCGTGTCCACATTCGTCATTCGTCTGACTGACGTCAAGTAGGTGGCGGAAGGCGATTAAGGGATTTTATGTGAAGAGGGATGATTCACCCAACCGTCTATGTCCAAGTCTAACATAGAGGTATGCTTTATTACTGGAAAGTTAGCAGTAGTCATCAATAGTCTTCATGAGCTGATAATGATGAAATCACTATATATTTCTTCTTAACCCACTTCTACAAGGGAGGAGGTTCTATTTTCGTCTGTATGGATTTTTATGTATGTTCATCGATATTTTCATGACCTGTGGACCGATTTTGAAAATTCTTTTTTTTTTTTGGTTGCAGTAGCTTGCGCGGTGAGCCCATATGACATTTTATTAACTTTGCTTGGGTAACTTTGGATTTAGCTTCAATAAAACGTATTTAATCCACTTGGTGTATGTCGATGATGTTATAAAACTGCCTATCACTGTTGTTTACATAGCAAGTAGGGGTATAAGAATTGGTAGATACCGCAACAAAAAAGTGAAAAATAAAAAGTTTTATAATTAATCTATTCAAATAAAAATCTAATTTTATAGCGATGCCATATACAGTAGTTCAGTAATATATACGCATATCTTATTGTTACTACTGTTAGATCAATATATAAATATTTAGCACATTTAAACGTATGTTAGGCAAAGAATTAGCATTGCCATTCAACGTAGCAATGTTGCCAGTCCTTTGGGCACGTTTCTGGATGACAGCGATGCCGCCGAGTACTTCGACGCAAGTGTCCTTTTGTTTTTGTATTTATTTGTATAGTTAGTCATTTAATAAAGTATGTTCAATACAATATGAACATATATTTTGTTATTCTGAAACACTATAAATTGATGCAATTAATTGCAGTAATTTATTCAAAATATTCAGAAACAAAACAACTTTTTTTTTTGGTTTTTTTTTTCTTCTTTTATGTATGCAACACTGTTGTGCCTTAAAAATGTTTATTAAGTGTGGCAACACACACCTTTTCTTAGTCCCTTTTAAAAACTGCTTTGAGTGTAACCCGCCATTATTTTTTCATTTAATTAAAATCAAAGTAAATTCTATACTTTACTTTCTCTCCGTGTATTATTTCATACAAAGTACCTATAGTGAATAGTTAGTTGTGTTAAATATTGTAAAAGTTATAGAATAACAACGTGTGTTAGTTACAAACGAAATTGTATCCCTCGTGTTCGTCAACTGACCTCCACGGCACCGCAGCGTAGTGCTCCATATTCTGAAAACTATTATCTTACGTAAATGCTACAGTTAGTACATAACGCACTTACAAGACAAAGTAGGTTCCTACAATGAGATAAGATATTAGGTTGACCTACAGATCTTAAATTAGACACCGAAACATAAGAGATGGATGGATGGATGTGACGCCTATTTTTCCCCCAACTCATTCTTTTTTTGTATTTGTGTGTTTTTTCTTTGCGTCACGTTTACCGCAAATAAACGTATTCCTTTTTCTTTCTTTTTCTTTAACATCGTTTTTATAACGTCACAGTTAGATTCCCTAAAGCTAGCCTTTTTTAAGACTGCAGTGGCCACCACATTGCATTCGCAATTTACCGTTGAAGAACGTCACTGTAACGTTATTGTTAAAGGTAAATTGGTGTGTTTCCCAAGAGAGTGTTTTTTGTCACCGTAAAGACAAACCCCGCTGCCAAAATTTTCATGACGGTCGTCATTGCCACCGTTATATGGCGGGCACCGCTCTTCTAAGAAACCGGAGCTTTATTGCAACATCTCTAATGTTCTATCTATACCTACCTACTTATATGTCATCTACCAGTCTAACCACGTGCAGCTGAATACCAGGATTTGACATGGAACTACTGCCTACCTGACGTTCACAACCCAGTTACTGGGTAACACGATACCCCTCGTTAAGACTGGTGTCAGACTTTCGGACATCTGACAACAGAACAATTCGTACATAAAAAAAGATATAATTAAGTACATATACATATATATATTAATGTATCCAATATATTGTAAAACATTTTAAAAGATTGACGGTAAAGTTTTTTGCCCATTCTTCTCCATACGAAACTACCTTTTGGAAGAGGCAACTAGAATAAATATTGCCGTTCGATAGTGCCTTCTAAGTGCCTATTTGAAATAAATGATTTGACTGTGGGTTTGAAATTAAGTTTTTCATAAATAGGTACCTATGTCTTGTTTACACTCTTGAAAGTTATTATAATAATAAAACTCCTCGTATCGTACATTACTTTTATTTCATTGTTTGTGAATAAGCTATCACGGACCACTGTGGTACGATGTGATTACTGTTATGGCAATACAAGCATTTCATTCCACAAAACCACTTATTATTTCATTTTCTTAATATGTCTTAATAACCGAAGTATTTTATGGCTTTATTAAAAATACTGATGAGAAAAATAACTGGGAACCAATATCATCGGCCTTAATCAATATTATTAGCTTCCAACGGGTTTCGTACGGAAGAAACATAAACAAATGGTAGGTATTTCAAGCCAATTTTACTGCAAATATAAGAAATTTCCTATCGAAGGTATGCTGGAAGAGATTTCATTAGAAATAAGCATCACCTTTGAACGTATTTTCCTGTTCCTTTCTTCCTCTCTATTTTTATGTGGAGGTGCATAAATGGTTAAATAAATAAATACATTTTAGAAACTACGTATTTTGGATTACGAGCAGCGTATTTCAATATTACTCCATTAACATTTCATGATAAGTGGTGCGATATCGAATAATCATCTATGTAGATGATTATATAGTGAGGGTCCCCATGGGGTTCCCTCATCGATTAAGATTGTTTGGCACAAGTAAACTCAAGTACAGTCCATGTTTCGAGGAATGTGAAGTCAACTGACTCAGGATACTATTTGTCCTTTACAAAAAATAACTCTTGGTAAGTAGATATAAGCCATAAAATCCAATGGACCTCATATCCTCGTAAATGGAGAGCAAACAAACACCGAACAACTAAACAGGATGGAGATACACAAAGACAAAACTATTTCATTTGCAATTCAAAGATACACAACAAAAAGTAACAACTACATAACGTATAGATTAAAAATCATTAGCACAAAAAACTAGTGTTTCTAATCAGCGGACAATCTAGGCGTGTAGGCTGTCAGCACTGAGGTATTTGTTGCATAATTAGTGCAGTTATTACACAGGCAACACAGGTCGATTCGCTTTCTGCGCCGGCGCTGAAAATTTTGATAACGGGACCTGTTTTAAGGGTGTATGTCCTCATCATCATATTGTTAAAGACTCGTCTCTTAATACATGGGACTTAATCATAACTGCGAAATAAGGCTGTACTAAAGAGCTCTGCATTCTCTGGTTTTTCATTTCGGATAAATGGGATTGGCATGAATGTCGAAAGACTGATGGCCGCTGGAGCAGACAAGTCCTGGAGTAGAGACCGCGTATCGGCAAGCGTAGTGTAGGACGCTCCCCAGCTAGTTGGACCAACGAACTTAAAAAGGTGGCTGGGACAGACTGGATGCGGTAGGTGGAGGTCAGGGTGTTGTGGCGCAGCCTGGGAGAGTTCCAGCAGTGCATTGCGATAGGCTGAGTTGATTGAAATACCTCTCTCTACCTCTCAAGGAAAACAGTAGATTTCCGTATAGAAAGAATCGTGACTACATTTAATTAATGGTGACTAAGTAAAACGATAGACACGAACCTATCTCCCTGTAACAAGTTGCTTATCTACATGGAAGCAAAAGCGAGTCCTAAAATTTTCGCGCATATGCACCACATTCTAATCCTCTCAGTTCAGAGGAAAATTGCAAAAATCATAAAATGCATGTTTAAGTTCCGCTCGAATGTAGTCTTAATAACTACTGCATACTGGTAATCAGCTGATGACCTACTGCATGCCTGGTCCTGCTGAAGTTTTGAAACAGTACAAAAAACGCCAAAAAATACAAAGCTCAAAGTTCTATCAAAAACATTCATACAAAAAAAGGGGCTACCTATCCTGTTCTACACTCTCTAAATTAACACTTTTTGGAGCGTAATTTTTTTTGACATGAAAAGAAAATTCGGCAACATAGACTAAACTAACTTTGGAAAATAGGGGCGACCTATTATATAACGGAAGTCACGATTCAAGAAAACTTAATAGAATATATCACAAATGATGTCACAACATCATCATAAACCTATTGTTTTATAGATCATAGATATAAACTTAAATCATTTGCATAAATCTATAATTGTCTAGCGAAACTGTCAACGCGTCGGTAACAACACGATTAGTTTATCGTAACGACACATAAGAAACGTTAACATTATCACTAACAACACAGGACATATACAGAATGACAAACGAACCTAATAAAATGCAAAAACACATGTTCTGCTAATCACGACAAATAGCTAGATAGGCGGAATTTATAAAGTCTTAATCACACCGTTATTATAACAAAAAAAAGCTTTAAACGTAGGATAAAAATTCAATTCTATAAACCTTCATAGAGCCTTTTCATAAACACCAAAGATTTGAAACGAAGAGTGTCAACGAAAGAAGAAATTGTCACCAAAACACTTGAACATTTACAATGCAAAATGAGCGAAACCATCTAAAGGAACACTGCTGAACGATGCACTAAGTCAAGAAGTGAGCCATGATGGACCAAGATCACACACTAAATCATAAGCAGCCGAATCCACCGGCGATTGCCATTGAAATGTGTATGATATTCGCCTATTATCAATGGCATGGCCCAATACTTTCACGCGCGGCGCGGCTCGGTTCGAGGTGCGCGCGCACCCCCTCTGCGCACGCGCCGAGATATAAAAGCACGCTCCCGCCCTCATTTTGTACAGACGCAAGTTGCACTCCAATCCAACATAGCGAATCCTGGAAGACACTAGTCTTCCATCAGCGCTATAAATTAATCTAGATTACAAAAAATCTCTATTTCTAACTCTTTCTCTTTCACTTCTGTGCTAACTACAAAACAAAATGAAATCCATGGTGAGTACTTATTTCTGTCGGCATCATTTCCATTAACTGACAATCAATCAGCATAGTCATGTGGTGTGGCAGCGACAAGTTCATACAAACCGAACCCATTGTTCGACTTGATAACATCATCAAAGGAGTTATCAGTATCGATTCAATTATGTTCCATAGATCACTTATGCAAATGATACGGTTCCGTTCGATTGATTAAGTGTGCGGCAATGGGTCATAAGATAACTTAATTTATTGTTGTTGCATCTGATATCAGGACCAGTCGTAGCACTTTGTTAACTTCGCGAGCGCCTTTCCCAACATCCTAGTTGTCGGGTGAGTCGGGATACCTGACCTCTACACCGAACAACTAGCTCTAACAACCAAAGATAATGTCACTAAAATCACAACCCAACACAATTCAACAATAGCACTTAAAAATTATAACTAAAACAAACAAAATATCAAATGCAAAGACGCAAAAAGTGGTGAAAAAAAGAAGTCTAGAAAAATAGTGTTTACAAAGTCAACGAACCATTAACTTGTTAATTACCAAATTCATCTAGTAATTGCAGTCAAAAAGCATTTATTAAAGCGTGTGAGTAAGTGGGCCTGTGTCGAAAGTAATGCAATGAACAACTGCAGGTCATTGTCATATCGCATACGGATTCTATTTCGCGGTCTATTTCTTTCATACCTTGTTTTACTAACAATGTCTTTAAAGTTTTATATCTACATTAATCACATGCAGATTTTCTACTAACCACTTTTTTAATGCGTCTAGAAAACTTACTTAAAAAACGGCTTTGAAATCGATCGCATTTTCTTATTTACGTCTGTAATTATGTCTTTCTGTAATTCTTTATCTACTTGTCTATCTTCTTTTCTTCCTTTTTCTTACTTTCTTTGTCTTCTCTCCTAACTTCGTTGGCATGAACCCTGTTGGGCATTTGCAATTTACTTTTACTTTAAATATCAATTAATTTCAGTGCCACACAAGTTGAAACATTTTATTCGTTTCCTCATTGTTGTAACTACATATAAAAAAAGTAATTGTTTAATTTTAATTGGACACGTAAAAGCATTTCCTCCACGCGATCTTGAGTTAACTACAATAGTTCGTTTGATGTTCATTAGCATTTTATTAAGGTTCTAATATTTGTTGCAAGTTTTTCGAAATTTTGGCCCAATTTTCTTAATAGTTGTCTACGGTAGAGTGCGTTGCCTAAACTGCTTATTGCGTTTACGTAAACGTATGAGATCACGTGTCATATTAAAGTTTGTGAACTTGCGTTAACTTGCGTAGTATCGGTAAGTGTATATTTTAGCTACGCAATGCGGTTAAGGTTCCGTACCGCCGCCCGTGGCTCGCAAAGTGAATCAGAGCACAAATCACACCGCGCGGCTCCTGCTCGTGTCAATGTCACTCACTTGACCAATTGTACATACAGATCTTTTATTCTAATACATAGCTGGCAGTCCTTAGCCTAGATAATCCTAAGTGTAAAGGCACTTGAACTAATTAAAACTGACGGTAATGAAATGCATAGACTCAACAATGTAGAAGTTAAGCAAGCCTAGTTTCCAGTGATGACTGCCATCACACCATTGATTCGAAACGTAACCTTAAATTAAAACCTTATAAACTAAACAACCATATGACAAATGAATAGCCAGGAACTTAATAAATTGTCACCTAACAAAAAACATACAACATTTGAGTCGAAAATTCAGTCACTATTCAGACCATTCAATGCTGCGAAATCAATTACGCATAGGCATTTTAAATATTGCCAGTCATATAGTCCATTAAACTGTCCGATAAATTTACAGGGACATATTCTACTATATATAATTACCTAGATATAAGTTTGTTTTTATTCGTGTCATATAAACCTGCATAGTAGGTACTTCGCAAATTCAGGAGTTTACTTCTACCCTGAACCAGGTTTTATGTAATTCTATTCAGCTGTTTCCCCAAGTATGCAAAATTTCACATTCTTAAAAAGTATTTCACATAGAGGTAGGCCGTTATCTCGTCTACTAGACAAAGCAAGGTGAGAGTAAACAGAGGGCCAAGTTTCATCTGTTATGCTCCATTTATGCCAACAATGTCAACTAGTTCAGCTGTTTAACCTTGTTTAACTTAACCCGCACTTTTTTGTTGTTGTAGAGACATTTTCTATTTCCGCCCTAAGTTCTCTGAGCTATCTTATATATGCGTCTGCGATCTGTACTGATATTGTGTAATCAAAGATTATGAAAAGCTTTTTAAACTAAAGTTTGGAAATAGCATTTTTTATGAGGATTTTCCTTTTTCAAAGAAAGTTTGTTTTAACGAGAAATCTCGCCCAAGATGACTAGAAAATATTGCTTCATTAATCAGATGCAGATATTTTCAACTGTTGTATTAAATAGATATGGTCTACTTCCATAGTCTAGCTGTCTATCTACTTTGAACTTATTCAAGTCTATCGAATTCCATATCTCTGTCCATTTATTTTAATCAGCTTTTGTTAAATCGCCCTTTCCATCTTAGAAACCACTAGCTTAACAATCTCAGCTTTTTGATACGGTCTCTCCCACAACAGAGCCAATGCAGTCAGGTCTATAATCCTACGACTCGCCCTAGGGCCACCCACCGACTTTACGTAACATTTCATTATTTCCGTCGATCAATTCTGATTTTATCTTGACGTCATCTATTAGCATATCTGGAATTGCATCTTCAACATGACATGTTGATGGGAAAATCGTCTAGTTTATTGTCTTCCAAGGGTTATCACGTCTTGTAAACTTGGGAGCCTTTACTTAGCCTTATATATCGTTTGTGAATTTACCTTATGACAAAGCCTCATTGGTGGTAAATTCGTAATCGAACTTTAAAATCAATTCAAATTGATTTGTTCTCAATGGACTTTTCCTGTGACAATGGAGCAGTGTATGTTTCTTTGGAACAATAGATACTGCTGCTTCGTAGAGAACGCTTTGATGGCGTCCAAGCGTGACGGCAATTTAGCTTATCCATAGTGGTTCGCTTAATTGTCGGTAGGTGCGCCTGCGAGCACAGTGTCGCTTGCCTCGCCGCTCACCGCTGCTTTTTGTCGGCATTCCTTCGCGCACTAATTTAGAAGGGCAAGCCCACGCAACGCCCCACGGCTATAATACCTATCGATATCCAAATTATGTTATAAAACGCCCACCGGTTTCTGGGCTCATGAAACTGCCTGTCCGACTGTCCAGGGGTGTGTTCATGGGAACTCACCCCCGGACACCACCATGTCCATAAGCGACAAAAATATTGTTATTATGTTTCGTCTTCCCCTTGAATATTCATTGTTCGGGCCTGTGCATTTGTGTTAGCTTAGCCTTGAAATGAGTTACAAAATCATCCGCTCTATACAATTCCCGAAGGAATCTTGCATCAGCCTCGTCAAGGAAACAACATTCCTGATCGTATCTTTTATGCTTAATTTGATTTTATTTCAAATTTAAACTAAACCAAACAGCAAAGTCCTAACTTATAAAGTAACATCGATAGTTTTTTTTAATACACCCAACCTAATTAAAACGTAGTGTTGGATCAGCTTACATTTTTTATCACATTCTTTGTTTAAATCTCTAAATAGCTGCGTATAAAAAAGATTGATAGAATTTTCTTTAACATTCTTTTCAAGATTTCCTTCGTCCCAGCTAAAACTATCAAAACCTGTAAAGCTTTCTCATCCAAAAGAGTAAAATATTTAACCCATTTTTTTATAAATGATATGCAAATTGAGACATCCATAATAATCGATTTATAATCCACACACGTCACGTCGACTTAAATATGAATTACCACTTGCCACACTACCAAGGAGGTGTCACATGTCTATTTAATATATGATTTAGAGCCCAATTAACGACTCAACATAGACTGTTCAGTATAAATCATAGTCTGCTTATTAAACTTGTAAATATTAAACCGTAATCAATTTAAATTAGGAATATTGAAACGATTAGACATCTTTACTGGAGGAACTACTGAAATGTGAATACAAATTAAACAGATAGGTAATTGCTAGATCATGAGTCAGAATAAAGCTTGTAAAAACAAAAGCTTGTGGAAATACTAACTGATGATGCGTCTGTAAAGTTGCCGAACATTTCAACGTCACTAGCAAGAGTTACGCATCTTATGGCTCTCATATCCTTCAGAAAATTCCGCTCTAGTAAGCTAGTTACACTAAACCGAGCAAAACACACATCTAGAACAAGTTCGGTATAAATTAAATCGTCACATAACATTTAAAGGGGCAAGTAATATACATGTAATGGAAAAAAATGCAACAGTCTGTGTGACAAGCGAGGGTAACCAGTTGCTGAATGTGACGGCTCTGGGCAGGTCCGGAAGGCTTGCTTCCTGCTCCTCGACCTTCGACTGGCCTTCAGACCTTGACGCCGTTCACTCAATGTACTCACTTTTATTTGGAATGGATCAAGAGCGAAAGAGCAGGCGACAATGTTGACATATGAGCGCGAGCGCTGATACGCGCGGACGGGAGCTTCCATCGCTTTCCGCATTTTCTTTTGGAATTTCGATGATTCCGATACGCGTGCTTGATTGACATTGAAATCGAAACTCTGCAATTCAACTAAAATTTCATTCATTCAGTTCTTTTGCAATTTAAATCAAGACTCAATGAAGCAAAAAATATATCGCGAGAAATGCCAATAACTTGTCGGTTAATTAACTAAATCTACTTGCAGGGCATACCTACTTGCGGCTGGTTTGATTTATAAACCTTCGTATACTACTGCAATAACGAGTCGTTGACACGGAAAATAAACATTTTTTTCATAAAGGCACAAAGGTACAAAACTGTGTCGTTACGGAATTGATCAGATAAATATGAATTGCGTCACAAGCCGTGTGTTTTCAAGGGCGGGACATTTTCTCCAGACGTTGCAACGAGATTTTCTTGTGATTAGAACTTAGGTACCTACAAGCACATCGTAAATCGCAGACGTGCTTTGAAACTTAAGCTTTGTCGTGCTTTTACAAACTTTTGAACCGATAACTGACACAGATCTCTCATTGTTTCAACTAACTTGAATTTGTTACGTAAAATCATTACAAAAGCTTTGAAGCATCAAGAAATACTTCGATATTTCATTGCGCTGCTATAAATTCGTGTTCTTGTCAAAACCTTTATTGGTTTCCAACGAGATCTCAATCGTAAACGAAGGTATCATGATCTGCATTGAATTGCATCGTTGTGACCCGTCTGGTCGGCGGTCAGCCGGTCACAGACTGTTCGGCCCACGACCGACTGCAAGCCCTGACATCGTTACGTGAACTTATCGCGGCGCCCGCGCTGCCGCCGCAAATTCCTCACTCACGCACTCATCTCGTTCAATCTACATCAATTTTAATATGCTTCAAATCACAATTAGGCTAAAGTAATTAATTAAATTTACATAGCGACACGGTAATGTCACGCTGAGTCAACGTGATTCTGATTTACGGACAACGAATTTTTTGTCTCTGCGTCAGCCTTTATGTGAGAATTAATATTGTTATTCGATATCTGTACAATTAACGCGTCACGGTCACGATTGTTCAATTTTAAGCTGCTTTAATACCAGATTTATAAAGTCATTACGTAACTATACCTACAACCTATTTAAGTTTGACCTACGATCTGACAACCAATACCTAGAAACTTAGATAGAACCAGGATTATTTTTAGAATATAATAATAAGCTCCATGTACCAGCGAACAGGTTTAACAATCGTTTAACAAATTGAATTAGTGCCAGTGTTCAACAGACCTAAACGGCCAGAACTTGAGTTAGACTGTAACTTGGAACGTTTATTGCTTACATTAACACAAAGCTTAACTTAGACACAGGAAATAAAAGAATGTCCAAACATGCAGTTAATAATATTATGAACAAAGAACATGTTTATAATATAAAGACACGTAGTTGTTATAAAATGGACACAATGGTTGCTAATGTAACTGTAAAGTAGAAACATAGACGGCGCATAAAACATTGGTATTTGAATTTATTAACATAAAAGATTTAGTTGCGTTTAATTGGCCATAATGTGACGATAAAAGTTAAAATGTTTGGCAAGTTAGACGATGAAAATAAAACTATTAAAATAAACGGTACTGTAGAAACTAAATCTGTATCAGATTAATGACGGTGTAACTGAACCAACAATGAATGCATTTCCACAAGACGACGCGCCTATTTCGGATTTCTTTCCATATTCAGTCACTTTCTGCGTTAAGGTCTCAGTTATCGATGGCAATGAATTGTAACTCGATCGCACGTTATGACATTCCTCGTCCATGTTGTCACTTCTCGTTAAACTTGCTCCGGAGCATTGCCATAATTTATAAATGACCTTTATTCACGCCGACCGCGATAATAAAGTGAGAAGTTAAATTGCATGTAATGTGTGGGCTTTAAGTGACATTATTGTGGATTCAATGTGAATGTATTATTATGACTCATAGTATAACTTTTGAACAAAAGAAAACATTGTATCTGAAACAAAAGAAGACAATGATTAACTGGAAAAGGATTAAGTATTAGTGCTACAAAAGATGAATTTGACTTCATTGAACTTTAATCATAGTCAGAATCCTCATCCATATCAATAATATCTTATATTCCATTAATCCTTTATTTCCTTTAAACCTTTATTTAATATTCCATTATTCCAATAATCCATCTAATATTCTTTTCATTCTACAACTAGATTAGCATCTCCTTCAAATAATTGACCAATGACTATCTTTGGTTTCACATCATCATCGATATCATATCCATCATGTCCATCGATCTTGAATATACCCTGTCTTTGATCTACAAAGTGCCCCACTTTAGAAATACACTTGCCTTATTTTGTAACGTGCCCCGTAGCGATTGTTTGACCACCCTAGTAAGCCAGTCTGGGATCAACACCAGCAGTTATCACAATGTCAGTTGAGAGCTAGGCAGTGCCCGCCTACCGAGCCAAGCCTTCGCACGACTCTGCCTATGTCGTATTCAAATTGTAGCATTGTTTGTATATGTACTAGATTTTCATTCATATATTCCTATTGATAAATAGATTTTCTATTTTGTTAGCGGAATATTTAGTGTGCCAATGACTAGTAGAAGTGTTAACTGTTAAGTTAGTCAGTTGTAATTTATTATATCTTTAAATCTACCCACATTACAGACTTTCAATCTTATTAAAAATTACTTAAGTAGTTCTACGCAATACATGTAGGTAAACTTTATGCCTAAACCAGATGACGCCTCCAAAATAGGCAGCAGATCCGTATCGCGTTTCTAATCTTTGACGCGTATCAAAACATAAGAACAGACATTATGACCAAAGACGAATGGCAGTAAATCTGAGACAATCTCTGTTCTAAATGTCGGTCAATGCTTTGCATGCTTTACCTGTGATTGTACCGGTCATAAAGTCAAGTAAACGTTGCGTAGCCAGCCGACACCTGCAGGCTTAGCCAAGTTGACAATCTACAATCGACAACGCTAATAGAAAACTAATCAAATGTATAGGAATGACATCATGTCAACGTTAAGTCACGTGGTCAGAACAAACGAATAGAAAATTCCTAGCCAAGTTTACAACTTATCAGATCGTTCAAAATGTTAGAATGAAATGTGATCGTTTCTACAACGTTGATCGCTACATCCCATACATATGGTAGCCAAGTTACAGTTTTGACAAGCGCTAACGAAACGATGTCGAAGTTTTTGAACGATAGCTAAGCGATCGCCGAGACCCAAGAGTTAACGTTAATTAAATGGCGTCTACATGATACAGCTGTGTTGAAACCGAGAAGTGTTTTGTTTATTTACCATTATTTTGGACATTAATTACCATTTAGCATTTAAAATGCGTACTTTAAATATGTTGTCGTATGGTATTCTGTTGAGGGGAAATGCCGCCGATATTAAGACTATTTTTGTTTTACAAAAAAGGGAAATTCGTTCAATTAATAAATTAAGTCCCAGACACTCCCTTAGAGATACATTTTAGGACATTAATATAATGACTTTGCCATCTCAAAAATGTTTAAAAATACAGTGATATCCATAATAATAAATAAGTATATTGATTAAGTAAAGGGTCAAACACAATTGTTCTGTTTGTTTCGTAAGTGGCGATATTAGTTCATGACGCGTATCACGTCATTGTTTATGTTTCAAACTTTCAAGTGCCCGAGTATGATAGACATAAAAATAACAAAGGGTAGTTTGACGTTTATAGGAACGCTCACCATAGACTAAAGTATAGGTTTTTTCTAATGACATTGTAGAACGAGCGATCGAGTCAGTCGCGTCAACTTGGCTAGCAACTTATCGTTTTCTAAAATTGCTTACGCCAAAGCGTTAACGATTGTAGAAAGAGATTCGATACGAAACGTTTGTAACTTGGCTAGGCCTACTGACCAGAACGGGGGCGACTTATCATCGACAACTCGCATTATATAAATATTGTATCAACTTGTCTGACGTATAATGAGAGGGCAGGGACCAAGCAGCAAGGCTTGCAATTAGATTCGGTGCTCGGCGGCCATAACTCTGAATATTATCGCGTTAATAAAGGATATAGTAGGCTGCCGTAGGCTCGGCACGCGCCGCAATAACTTCAGACCAGATAGACTCGCGCACAATGCCTGATAACGATCCGTTGTAACCGAAACCGCTTGTCAACCATTAAACTAATTGTGGCCACGTCAAACTGCTATAACTTACAACTTATCACATAACTCTTCATCCACAGATCGTTGTTGCTTGCTTGGCGTTGGCGTGCGGCGCTCACGCGTCCGGCTGGGCTGGCCCGCCCGCCAACATCGCGCTGTCCCAGGACGGACGCAACATCCTCGACACCCCCGAGGTAGCGCAGGCGCGCGCCGCTCACCTCGCTGCGCTGTCGCAGGCTAACCAGAACAACCCCAACCCCCAGGACGATGGCTCATACGACCCCAGATGGGACAACGAAGAGTACTGGCAGGGCGCCGAACAGAACAAGTGGAACGCTGCCCCCTCTGGACAATGGAACGGTGATCAGTCTGGACAGTGGAACGGTGCCGCTCACAACCAGTGGAACGCTGCTCCCGCCGCGCCCGCCTGGAACGCCGCCGGCCACGCCCCCGCCCCCGTCGCTGAGACCCCTGAAGTAGCCCAGGCTCGTGCTGCCCACCTCGCCGCCCTCAGCGCCGCCAAGTCCGCCCCCGCTCAACAGCAATGGAATGCCCCCGCTCAACAGCAATGGAACCCTGCCCCCGCTCACCAGCAGTGGAATGCTCCCGCCCACAACCAGTGGGACTCTTCCTCCCAGTGGAACGGCGCTCCCTCATGGCAGTCCGGCAATGCCCAGCACCAGCCCGCCAACATCAGGCTAGCTAATGACGGCTCCGGCATCCTGGACACCCCCGAGGTAGCCGCCGCCCGCGCCGCCCACCTCGCGGCGCACGCGCAAGTGGCGCACGCCGCGCCCGCGCACCCTCAGCAGCACTGGTGAACTGATGACTCCCTCTCCTCTGGATCCCTGGACGATGAGCTAGCGAGTGACGTGCGGGTGTGATCGCGCGTCGTGCGCTAGTTTTGCGTTGAGGTGTCTCTCTTGTTTTTCCTCCGATCTCTTCTTCCTTTAGGAACTATACAAAGTGCAAGTGCGTCAGCCTTTCTTTCCTTGTGGCTTTTTTGTTACTTTTATAAGAAATTTCTATTGAACGAACTTTTTGTACATAATAAATAATTTGTATGTATGCGTTAATAACGAAATATATAGAACGGAAAATATTGTGTAGTTTAAATGATAATAATCGATACCTACCAGTTATACGTAACATTCGCTGGCAAGGCTAGCGGGTGACATACCGATCTAATAAATGACGTTCATAATCCACAGAATTGCAAATAACGTCAAGTGATGTTTACATCAACTAAGTAAGTGGTGATGACATAATTTCATTTAGCAAAAGCTGCTTACCCTGTAGCCTGAAAAAAGCTTCGTCACTCGAACAAAGTCAAGACCGATTATAATGAGGTGACACATAACATGAATAATGAAGCATCCACTGACATAGTAACACCATATACCTAATCATACGAAGATACCATTGGCATTGAGCTATAAATCTCAAACACAATCTTCAACTAAACCACTACCACTACAATAATTAAAAAGAAATAGACGATGGAAGAAAACTTTTTTACAAAAAAGCAACCGACTTCCAAAAAAAACACTAAAAGACGTGAAAAATAACTTTTATTTCGGAAGTCGGTGCCTTTGGTTTTGTATTTTCGTTTTTGGCCACCGACTTCCGAAATAAAAGTTATTTTTCACGTCTTTTAGTGTTTTTTTTTGGAAGTCTGTTGTTTTTTTGTAAAAAAGTTTTTATTTTTCACTTTTTAGTTGCGGTACCTACCCCACACAAATTCGTATTCCACTAATTGGTATGTAAATAACAGTGACAGCAAATTATCAACACATCATCAATATAAACTAAGTGGAAAAAACATGTAGTATTAAGGATAACTCAAAAACTACTGGTCAGACCCTGATCGAATTTAAATGGGACCACATGTGAAGCACCAGCTATCAAATAAAAAAAGAATCATCCAAATCGGTCACCCAGAAAAAAGTTATGAGCCAACACACATAAAAAAAAATAAAAAAAGATACAGACGAATTGAGAACCTTCTCCTTTTTGTGAAGTCGGTTAATAAAATCAAACTTAGTTTGGTATGAATCAGCCGCTTATTATTTTTATATATTATTATTATATGCTATTATTACTATTATTAGATACTCACTATTCTCACTATATGCCGAGGAAAATCGGTGTCTGTGACACATAAAAGTGCAGGGTCGACTTGTGGCATAGACACTACAAGTAATATCTGTGAATATTAATATGGCATTACGAATTCCAATACTAAGGAACCACGTTATACCTACGGTTGAAAACGACAGAAAATCTCCTTCCAGAAAAGTCAATCTGTCTTCTGATTTCTGAATTCGGGTCCGAAAATGTGGGTTTCCACATTATAAAAAACTATATTTATGGTCTTAGACATACTTATACCTATTTCTTCAGAATCCCTAATAAAGTAGGTGTTAACATTTACACGACCACCCGCAACATAATTAGTTCATGTCAGCACATGCACGTAGTTCAGTTATTAAATTGAAATTAAACAGATATAAAAGTTTCAAACTAAGGTTAGCAGTCTCGTAACCATAACGTGACACGGTATGACGAAATCGCGTTGATCTCTAAATAGATAATGCAACGGTTGAAGTAATTATCTATGTTTAAATTATAAAAATGCAATAGTAATTAACGAAGCAAAACAAACAGTTAATAATGTCAAACTAACTATAACTAGTGTACAACACACTATGAATAATAAAATAAAGAAAAACAAAAAGCTCTTGTTGATTCTACGAAACATTAAAGAGCATAAGTATACATTTTGAATTTAATCAAACAAAAACCCACTAATTGTAACGCTATCAAAGTTAGTTCTCGATATAAATCTAATTTAAAGTAAATTACACGGTACAATAAAAAGGTTCTGTGATTAACTTACGATACAGCTAAGACTCATAATTACGGACACAAGACAGGAGGACAAATAACTGGAAAATGTATAATTTTGCCATCGAAAACTAGCGATGGAGGCGGTGCAAGGTCGATCTATCAAATGATAGACGCAATCAAACGATTAGACCGCAAACATTTGCTTTGGGAAACTAGGTTACCAGCACCAATTGGATGTTCACAGAAGAGCTTTTATTACCTCCACGCGTAGACAGTTTCGCATTGACTACAACACACTGTTGAAGGACGCAGGCGACAAATTTCAAGCACGGACTTTACTTATCATGATGGTTTACCCCAACAGGGAATTCGGAATGCGTCCTCGAAATGAGGATAAGGACATGTTTAGAAAGGTAAGCAATTTAATGAACATTGCATTCCATTTGTTATTACCAATTGTTAACGTGATAAAATCGCTGAAAGAGGAAGTTACATAATGGCATATCGTAATAATACAATTCATCTGACAGCAAAATTATTGGGCTCAAGGTAAAGAACCACCGCCTTGGTATGTGTGGGACACGAAAATACCGATGAAGAGGAGTCGCAGCGAAGTGAGTCAACTCATACTTAATAGTTATTTTAATGCTAATAAAAAAATCCTCAAACATTTGTGATAAAACAATCTGTGATTACTTTGCATGTGAACTATGTCAATAATGTGCAGGAAAGACCACCAGTATCAAAAGCTCCACATCAAACAGAGGAAGAGGTGAATAGTTTTGGCAACGATGTGAGAACTTATTTGCTGACGTCCACACTGCACGGGCTTCGATACATCGGAGAACGGAAGTTAACTTGGTTTGAAAGGTGCGACATTTTCTTTTCGTACTAGCCGTACCTAAATGCTCACATAGATTTGAACATATCGCTCGTTATCATCTTGCCTGTAAGTCCATTCATTTATGGTCAGATACATCTGTACAGTAGACCACATAGTACCTATATCACGAAAAGTAGAGCAAGCAACGGAAGAAGACCAATGGGTGGGCTAACAATATTTTTATTCAAAATTTAATTTCGACTGTTTGATACAAATCCAAACATCGTAACTACAGCTCGACTTCCATCTCTTGTGATATATATCCTGTTTAATTTTCAGCATTGTGCTTTGTCATACAATGGTTGTAGAAAGGCCTCTTTTACATAAACATTTACAATTTCAGATTCTTCTGGCTTACAGCATTCGGCTGTTCGTTAGTCAGCGCCGGCTTCTTCATACTAAACATCTACGCGAAATGGCGCTCATCTCCGATGATAGTGAGCATCAACCCCGAGAACATGCCGCTCAGCAACCTACCCTTCCCTGCTCTCACCATCTGTAACGTCAACCAGGCCAAGAAGTTCGTCGCCGAAAGATATTGGGAATACGGGTAATTGATTCTGTACATCTTTTAATGCACTTAAAAGTCTGCATGTTTAACTCCAAAAAAACAGCTACGGTATTTTTTTTTTTGCCACAGGTACAATAAAATAAAATTGAAGACTTTTTTTTCGAAATTAGTCAGCTCTTAACCTCGATCTCAATATATACATATAATTTAATAAAATTGAAGCAATATATGACTTGCGTTGTCTAAATCACTGTTGAGGCGCTACAACTTTTATAGTTGTTTCACATTCAACTTATGGTATATCCACAGGCAATTAATTAAATCGCACCATGTAAATCAGGATTTAGATACTTTATTTGAACTCTTTAACATCTTATTGCACGACTCATGATGCGAAGCATCAGAGTGCTTTACGATCGAAAAATTTTTTTCGCCTCATTTTGGCGGCTATTTTTATTATTATAGCCTTGTTAGTTCACGGAATCAAGATATTTTGCATACTATTGTCGAGATAATTTAATGGAGATTAATTTCATACTTTTGAAAAATTGATTTACTGCAATAGAATTGGTAAAAACACCAAAATAGGTCAAAAAAAAATCCTGTCCGTCATGTGTGAAACCCGGAAACACTGTAACTTGTGAAAAAATCCATTATTTGAGTTATTTTTTTTTTTTAATTCTAATCGACGATTGTAGGTCACTGAATGCGAATGATTAATTAATTCAGTGTCGTTTAATTGCAATTAATAAAAAACGAAAACTACAAGACTGTATATCTATATATATCCATAGAAAATTAACATATGGATGGTGATATATCTATAGATATTATGTACATTTATTCCACCAGGGGCGCTTGTGCAGTACCTTCTTCCTACTACAGCTGTTTTTTCGGCAATTAATTTTGAACGACTTAAGTTTTTTTTTTTTTTTTTTAATATTTCATAATTAAATGAGCATTATGAGTCGTGCACTTTTGGATTTTCCAAATTTTTTCATCTACTTTCTTTCCATATCCTTTCTTCCTCAGTAGTTTTTTTTTTGTTTGGGTTAGATTTTAGGTTAATAAGCACATGTAGTGTTACTATGAGATAAATTAATCCGATCCACCCTGTTCTTCGGTGCCCTCCTCTAGCGACGCCCTGAGCCGAGGTACGTACCCCACAGGGGGTGCCCTTACCGTATAGTCGCTTAGTTTTTTAAGCCCTGGCTGGAGGCCTTATTTTATTGAGACACCCACAGGCAAGCCCGATTAAGCAGCCGACAACCTTCTATGTTGACCTGCGAGAGGCCAATTATCAAAAATAAAAACTTTGAGATCAATGGTGTCAATATAAAGCATGTAAAAAAGCTCCAAGGCAGTATCGTAATGGGCTGGTACATATTGGTATAGGTAGACTGCTTACATGTTGCTATATTCCCGTGCAATACTACAATGACCAATGTTCTTTTGATCGAATACACAGGGTGGCAGTGACAAGGACGCTCAACCTGTTACCATGGATTAAGCTGTACATGATTCTGAAACCTCCTGCGTTGAAATTTTTCGGTCTAGAATCATGTTCTGAATTCATGGTTTCAGTTTGTGCGTCGATGTCACCGTCACCTTATAGAATTCATGTTTAGTCACAAGCCACACTAAGCTTTAACTAAACTACGAGTACATTGTAACTTGGTAGTCTTCCATGACACCTATTTTTAACCGACTTCACAAAAAGGAGGAGGTTCTCAATTCGCCTGTATGTTTTTTTTTTATGTGTTTTTGCTCAGAACTTTTTTCTGGGTGAACTGATTTGGATGATTCTTTTTTTATTAGATAGATGGTGCTTCACATGTGGTCCCATTTAAATTTTATCATGGTTTGACCAGTAGTTTTTGAGTTATCCTTAATACTGCATATTTTTTCCACTTAGTTTATATGGATGATGTGTTAATAATTTCCTGTCACTGTTATTTACACACCAAGTAGTGGTATAAGAATTTGTGTGGGGTAGGTACCGCAACTAAAAAGTGAAAAATAAAAACTATTTTACAAAAAAACAACCCACTTCCAAAAAAAACACTAAAAGACGTGAAAAATAACTTTAATTTCGGAAGTCGGTGGCCAAAAACGAAAATACAAAAACCAAAGACACCGACTTCCAAAATTAAAGTTATTTTTCACGTCTTTTAGTGTTTTTTTTGGAAGTCGGTTGTTTTTTTGTAAAAAAGTTTTGTAACTATTATAATATTGGAATTTAAATAATTGGCTTAATTTACTACCTAGCTCATCCATCCATAACACTGTTGGCTTCGTTGATACAATATTACAAACTTTAATTACATTGCCTCAGTGAGGAATCATGCATTGAATGAATTTCAAAACAATTTGATTCGAATAAGTACCCACCTAACTACTTACAATTTTAAACAGCTTTACAGAAAATGCAATATAATGCTTCATTTAACACGAAGAAATGTTAAAGAGCATTTAACATAATCAAACTACGTTACAGGAAAATACGTCCGAAGAACCTATTAAAAGGATGGACTGAATGACGTCAAAACAAATTTTATCTACGCAAGCAAATTCCCTTTTAGGATAAAACTATCGTGCTTCTTATTCGATCTAAACCTACAAACACTTGATTACCTACCATTAATTATGAATTAATGAGACGCATACCTATTTGTCACATCGTTATTTTATGTAACAGGGATCCAGTAGACAAAAAGCTGCTGCAGAGTTTATGCAGCTCAAGGGATGACTCCGAGTTATTTGAAGATGACATCGCAGACAGCGCTGATTGGGATCACACCAGATCATTTTTGATTAACGTTAGTTACCCCTCGGCTCTCAGCTACCTTTCCATAATCTATACTAATATTATTAAGAGGTAAAGTTTGTGAGTTTCTGAGGTTGTAGGGGGTAATCTCTGGATCTACAGAACCGATTTTTAAAATTATTTTACCAATAGAAAGCCACGTTATTTGTGAGTGTCATAGGCTATATATTAACCCGAAAAAAAACAAGTAAAAATGTTTACCGCCCAACGAAATGGGCACGGGTCAGCTAGTAATATTATAAAGATGTAAAATTTGTTTGTTTGTAAATTTGTGTGTAGGGGGTAGGTAATCTTTGAACAGCAGTTTTGAAAAATAATTTTTGCATTTGATAGGCCAATTCTTAAAGAAGGCTATAGGTTATTTAACATCACGCTAGGACCCTTAGGAGCCGAACAAAAAGAAAAAAGTCGTAAACAACGCTTAGCGAAAACCAGGTAATACGCGGGCAGGCGATGCGATGCGACGAAATGGGTCGGGGGAATCAGAAATTTATCGCAGACGAAGTCGCGAGCAGAAGCTAGTCATTTATACAGTGGTTTTCTGCCCTCTTCCATCCATCTCCTTCTACTAATCAAACAAAGACGTGCACTGCTGGACATGGCCTCAGTAAAACATCAACCTCTGCAACCGATGCTGCTTTTAAGAGGCCTATAAAATCAAAGTCAGGTAAATACAAGCCTGTGAAATGTCCAGGAAACTACAAAAACTAATATTTTTGTCAAGGTAGCGACTCTATATTTTATTTTTGAACGAATATGCTAGGGACTTAGCTGCATTTGTTAGTAAACATTAATAAACCAAAGCGTGTCTAACTACCTAAACTAGATGGCGCCATAGTTAACTCATTTTACGACTTTATGCCGTTTAGCTGCCTTTAATTTTATAGGCCTCATACATACATTCTTTATTTCGGACTACACGTTCTAACAATCCATATAGTATTAGTAACAATTACTTAAAACACTATGTTAGTAAACTTTCACTAAACTAAAACTAAAAATGACGTGGCCCAACACACGTTGGCACGTGGCTCCGTACCCAGTGCCTTATAAAGGGACTGTCTACTTTGTCTAATAAAGATTGTAGGATGCTGTTGGAGCTTGCTCGCAACCTACCCATTATTGACGCTGTTCTCGTCCTCATAATACCATGAAAATCGTCAACACGGGCTTCCGCGAACTATTGCGAAGCGCTGCAGAAGCGCAGAAGCCCCATCAACATCCTAAATCCATTATTACACTGTACACGAAGGACGTTGTAGCCTCTCTGTGCACTTTTCACTCACAAGCTGCACGTGTAGAAGGTTTGGCAGTATGCCTTGAAAAGCGCGACTATAACATCCTTACTACAACGCGCAAACCTGCGGGCTACCATATTACATCTTTTTATCAAAACCGAAAATTCAAGAAATATAATCAATTGCAATTCTACATAAGAATATTGCAGTACCTAGTTATTACACATTTGTGCGTAACAAAATGTATAATAATTTGGGCACGGTTAAGACGTAACGATAAGTGTCAAGTGTGATTAGAACTGGTTAATTGTATATCTAATGACTTGCTAGACTGACTTGTTAATAGCTGACTGGTTTAAAAATAGCTCGCGAGTAAATGAAGGTAAGATCAAGTAGGTAATGAAATACGAAATATACTACAAACTTGGACTCTACTTTTGCTTTGACAAGACAAGACAGAATCTTTTCCTTTTGTGCATCATTATTATCAGCCTGCCTTTAGCCTACTTATAGGTACCTACGCCTAACCTATCATCATTTCATCAACCACAAGTATGACGTACCTATACTTACACTCAAAAAGATCCATCCCTTCGTACTTCGGGATTGTCTATCTAAAAGTAATTAATTGTAATTTCTCTTGGTCGCGTTTAATAAAAATTTCACGACGGTGTACTTCTTCAGGTGACACAACCGTGTAGTGAAATGCTCGCGAAGTGCATCTGGGACTCCTCGGATGTGAACTGCGAGGACCTGTTCAACGCGCAGCTGACAGACGAGGGGCTCTGCTGCACCTTCAACGTGGTGCACCGAAACAACATGTTTAGGAACCCGTAAGCAAAGCAAATTCTTGATTTATTTGTGTCCAATAGATAAGTGAATCTTTTGTCGAGGTTTTTAGCACTAAAAGTAATTTTACAGGTTAACGTTTCTGGTTGCAGACGATCATTGAATGACCTGAACCTTACATTTCCGTCGCCAGCAGTGGATTGGACACCTGAGGAGGGCTATCCACCAGACGCTCCGTCTGACGGGTTCCCTTGGAGACCTAAAGGTAAAAAAAAGTCTTAACTGCTTAAATACCTATACTTTCTTATTATGTTAATTAAGAAATTATTCTTGCTTTCTCGCTTGAAGGAATTGGCACACAACACGGTCTTTCCCTGGTCCTGGACGCTAATATTGCGGAATACTACTGCGCTTCCACCAAAAGTGCTGGCTTCAAGGTTTAGTATTACTCGCTTTAACACAGATTAAAGCACCGTTAATATAACACATTGAGACTTAGAAAGAGACTGTCCGCCATGTAGGACTAAGACGGAGACGACGCTCGACATAGCCGTTTTCTTTCTTAATCGCGATGTGCTATATTTATGGCGACATCTTTCTTAAGAAACAATTTTGCATCAGTCATTTATATTTTAGATCCTTCTCCACAATCCGGTGGAGACGCCGAAGATCAGGAACCTAGGTGCAATATATGGACCAGGGATTGAAGCGCGGATTGCAATTTGGCCCAGAATACTAGATGCGCAACCCTCACTGCGGTCCATCGATATAAAGAAGAGGCTCTGCTTGTTCTCCAGCGAAAAAGAATTAGTGTTTTACAGGTACCTATCTGCTACACGTAGGTCTGTATACCTTTGCATAAATGACTCACTGAAAGGAGAAGTTGTCAGACATTTGAAATGAGTGACCCCAAAAGATATGGACTTAAAATCATTGAACTAAATAAAAGGAAAACTACTTTCCTCTTGCCAAGATTTTGCAGAGATAAACAGAATTGGGAATTGTTCACCACCTTTCCAAAAACCTACCAAAAGGCAACGCAAAGCAAAGCAAAAGCAGAAGAAGAAGCAAAGAAAGCAGAAGCAGAAAAGCAGAAGCAGAGAAGGCAAAGGCAGGGGGGGGGGGAAGGTTGTGTACCTATCCAAAAGGTAACTTGGTTTGGTTACCGACCTACTTTGATCATGGCAATGGCATGGCCAATAAAGCAAAGACTACGTTATGGTTTAACGACATCACCCTTTCTTATGCTACGGTGGTATATCTCTATGTAATCTGTGGTGGTAATTAAACAATAGTGAAGGTATGTGATCGATTACGGTGTTTTTTTTTTGTTTCCACAGAACTTACACGTTGAAGAACTGTGAAATGGAGTGTGAAGCGCAAGCGATGTTGGACGTATGCAAATGTGTCTATTATTATATGCCTAGTGAGTAAACATCATTATCTAATAAAGGTTTAGATAGGTATTATGTAAGACACATATTAGTAATCTGTGAAGACTGTAGGTAGCGCGAATCCGTTGGGCTCAAACAGTGCAGGGGTGGTCGTTGGGTTGATTCTTGGGGAAGCTAAATAATCGTGCTATATCTGATAGTGGATGTATTGACTGACAAATGATAATTTCGGTATTTGCTGAGCTAAATGTTAACTTGAAATGTTTTACAGAAAACAAATCGACGCGCATTTGTGGGAAAGCAGACGCGAAATGTTACACAAATATGAGCAAAATCATGCCAGAAGGTTGGTCTTTCCGCCCTCTAGGTACCTACCGCTAAGTGCCTGCCTACCCACCTTTCCGATCTCTTATCTCTCTACCTGTAGATATCTAAAATGTACAAAGTTTATAAAATCAGACGAGCTAAGACAAATACCTGCAATGGCTATCAACTAGGCACATTAAGTTAAATTGGCTCCAAGGATTGGTATAGGTCCAAAATTACTTGCCAAATAACCATTTTATTAATAGATAAGCCACATGCCTAATGCGATTTCACATCGGCAGAAATTACGAACTTCCATACAAACTTATCTAATCCTCTATTTAACCCCCATAGGGGATGAATTTTCAAAAACCCTTATTAGTGCTATAACGTTCGCTATAAAACGAACTCTTAAGGATGATATCCACCAAACAGCTCGCATCGCATCGGATCGGAAAGGATACGAACGGATGCGCCGACAGCCGATCGCGTCTGGCAGGATGTCGACGCATACGATCGGCTCCCTACCGTCACTTGCGAACGTATCCGTTTCTGCGCCTAGTCAAATAGTTTCATTCCTACCATGGTATAATAATATAATATACTTCGCCAGGTATAGCATTCCGAGACACAGTGGTCACATGGGAGACAGAAGCCTACGTCATCACCGCTGTGTTACCAGTAGTGTGTAATAATAACTCCCCAACCGCGTTTATTTCCTGTGCGAATCCGATAAAACAATGAGGTTTTAACTAACAATTACGTTGGAATATGTTTAAATTGAATTGTTTTGTTTGATTAGAAAAAGGATACGACAATTTAAATGCTGTATGTATATTTTTTAACAGAATGGTGACTGAAAATGTTTCCATAATTCGTGTTTTGTTGCAATGAAGTGGCAACTCGATAGTGACTTAAGCATGTGTCACTACCGGAATGCCAGACCTTGTTTTTTTAGACCATGACTCCTACCGTAATGACGTGTTCTAATTTAAAAAAATGGTTGAAGTTGACGTAGTATTGTTGGCTATTGCATTAGAAGAAGAAAATAATCATAAAACACAGAAGAGGAAAAGAAAAATTTGGATTGATGATTTATAGCAAAAACGGTGTAAGGTTGGATACGACGACAGACGAACGGAGCCGAAAGCGCGTCGCAGTATACTTTACGCTACGATCGCGTGTCGCGCAAAACGCCCGCGGTCAAGCTGCCGTGCGCAGCTTGGTGTTATAGACTAAATACTGTGTACACGATTTAAGGGGACTACATGACCTAAACGCAAATTTATAATGCCTAAAAATATATGATCCACTGCAGTAAACAAAATCAGAAAAATATATGATATTCTTCTGGATATATGCTAGTTAGATAGTGTGTTGAAAACATAATACAATTAACCCGATATGATAGAAAAAACTCACGAAGATACCTCTAAAAAAATATTTTAACGATTAAAATACATGCAAACATTCAGATTTTTTGTCAGATTATTCTACAAGTAACATACTAACGTGACAGTGTTTTAATTTTTTAGTCCAATGAATAGATTTTTTGTAAATCCATAATTGCTTCATATTTCGCAATAAATTACCAGCGTTTTGTCATCGCGCGTCTCTTTCTTTTCTATGCAATCCGACAGTGACCGCGCTTTAGCTCTTGTAAGCCTCTTAGGCCCGTATTAATAAACGTTCCTCAGCCCAAGAGGTCGCACTTGATGACAACCTTGAGATCATGACCGTATTAATAAACATAATAATTTGTGTACTTAAGTTACGGCTTGGGTTTACGTTATCAGCCGAGTGATGGACTGATTAATAAACGGAACTCTACACTTAAGTATATAATAGGTGTGTATACTCGAGATGCGTAAACCTGAGTGTAGGCAGTACGTGACTTAAGGTCGTGATTAGTAGCGCGAAACATGGAGTTTAAAAATATTTTGGGTGAAATTAATTATTACGATGAAATAGAGTACGATAGTGACGATATTTTATGACCGGTTTTATGCTACAGCATCATTTCAGGTAGGTACCTATCTACCTATGTAAATATTTTAATTACTATTTTTTTTATTTTTTTTTATTAATTTAATTACTATTTATAGGTATTACACAAAGCCATTAAGTCCACAAAATTAAATGTATTTCTTTAGTTGTATAAAGTTTAATAAATAAATAAACTTTAAAAGTAGATCCAATCCAAAAAAAAAAAAACAATAAAAAAAAATAGAGTAAATAAATCCAATTAATCTAATTTTAAAACCCAATATATTTATGTGAAAATGTAATCTAATAAATTCATATTTCAGCTTGTTTATGGTGACCTAATACATTTATCACAACCTACAGCATCACATATAAAAATTTAATTTATTTTATTTGTTGGGAAATAAAAACACATTTTTTTTTTACAATTTAAGGCTTTCCTGGGTAGAAAACAACTTTATAACGTGATACAACGCTATCCATTAAAGTTTTATCAAAATACAAGTATTTCAATAAATCTTACAACATAAAATAATGAAATGTGATGCATGTCATTCTAAACTTCGGTCAATGTGACGTAATCGTTCACGAAATCAAGCCATCAAGTACAGCGCATTGAGGAGCTGATCTTGGTAACTGAGATACTGTATTCATGTGTTTATTAATTAGCAATGATCTTGAGATGCTGATATCGTAATAATGGCGTATCAAATGATTCCGCACTTGGGCACGTCATTGAGGAACGTTTATTAATACGGGCCTTAGTATCGTTTAAAGATTGTAAAATCCGTTCCGATCCGATGCGATGCGAGCCGTTTGGTGGAAATCATCCTATAAGCAAGTTTTCTGCGTTGTCTGCATAGAAATACACTACTTTGCAAAAAAAAACGGGCACCTTACAGTCATTGGCTTTTCTATGCATAATATTAATATTTTTAGTATGTCATTAGTATAAATGACTAGAAATTTCTTATTATCAATGAGAATATAGTTCTTAATGCTTAGTTCCTGGAATTGGTGTTTTAGTCAATGTAAACAGAGAGCCGTGCTAAAATAAACATTTTTATGGGTATAATGAAATTAAGACTACAATTATTTTTATGGTATTTTAATTAAAAAAAGTCATTAAAAAATAATAACGAGTATGACCTCCCCTTGCAGCGATTACAGCATGTAATCGTCTTGGCATGCTTTCCACCAGGCTTTTGGTGGTGTACTGTGGAATGTGTTACTACTCAGCCGAGATCACACTTTTAAGCTCCCTGATGTTTTGTGGAAGTGGTTGGACAGATCGTACTCGCCTTTCTAGGACCCAGACGTGGTCAATGGGGTTAAGGTTGGGCTCTGCGCTGACCCATTTAATCGACGAACACCGACCTCTTGCATATAAGCATGATCTACGTCGCCAGAACGGTGGGCCCGAGCATTATCGTCTATGTAAATGGCATCTTCACCAATTATAGTCAGTGCGGGTTGTGCATGTTGACAAAGGATTTCTGTTATGTACCTTTGCACATTTAGTGAGCCATTTTCAATGAATACTATCTCGGTACGATAGCTGGAAGTGACGCCCGCCTAAAACATAACGGACCCTCCACCATAAGGGGTGATTTCTTCAAAACACACGTCGGCATAGCGTTCCCCTGGTCTTCATAACACTCGCCGACATCGGTCCTTACCATCCAGACAAATGCGAGCCTCGTCGGAGAAGAGTACGCTACTCCAGTTACACAGTGTGTAAGACAGGCAATTTCTAGAGAACCTCAATCGAGCAATCCGGTACTCACGGAGTAACTTGGGGGCCCGCGCTGGTCGTCGACTGCGTATATCAGCCGCTAAAAGCCTCCGCCTCACTATCCATAGGCTAACTTGTGGTCTTCGTACCACTTCAAGGTTCCTTTTGAGGTATATGTAACTGCATTTGCGGTTCCTCAGCGCCTGAGTGACTAAAAAGCGGTCGTTTCGTGGTTGAGTGCAACGTTTTATCTCAGAACCTTGCCTTCTCTGAACGGAACCAGTCTCTTGGTATCGCGGTTGAACGACTCACGTTTAACCGCTGTGAGACGTAACATTGGCTAGACCCCTCTTCTAGCAGCGGTATAATTTTACTAGCTCTTATTGCTTTTTCTGCCATTACAATCGACACAAAGATATCTGTTTTAAGTCACAATAATGCAGGATTATGCGACAAACATAAATTATTCTACTAAAAATAACGAGAAGTTAATTTTACGAGTAGTTGCCTAATAACCTTTTACCTGCAAACCCGCGAAAAGTAAGTAATAAGTCACAAACTGAAAAACGGATTATTATTTATAAAACAAAAGTTTCGAATTTGGAATTAACTTTTTTTTCATACCCAGACCCTTTATTAAGTGCCAGTAACATAGTCTGTCTATTAAAACCTATATAAAATTAAATGATGACCAATAATGTAGAAAAAGAAAAACCGCCCGTTTTTTTTTTGCAACGGAGTGTATAAACATCTATGGTTGTCTGTTATTAAGTAAGTAAATAAATTGGAGACGCCTATGTCCCGCTGTGGACTGCTATAGGTGCATGATGATGAATATTTTATTCAAATAATTTCAAATGTATTGCAGGTCGTGACGTAACGTGTGAGGAATGTCTGCCTGCATGTACGGAGATCGCCTACCAGGAGCGGATGAGCGACGCGCCGCTCAAAGAGATGCTCGTGCAACACCTCGCCAAGAATCTCGGCAATAGAACTCCTGAATACTTCACGTAATTTCAACCTTATTGAACCCAAATTACCCTACAAACCAATTTAGCCGAATTAACCAAAATGGCGGTCATAAAATGATTTGTTGCCATTTTATAGCATGTGAGATCCAGGTCAACGGAAGCAGGATTGGACAGGAAATTAAATATACCTAAGCCTCTAATTAACTATCTATTAAGTCAATCAAAGTTATGGATTAATCAGATTAGTTTTCGGTGACGGTATGTACGTAGGTATCTACAGACATTATCTAATAGTCGTCCAAACCGAATTTAAGCCATGGCGGCCAATCTCAGCAGAGACTGGCCATCTTCACGCGAGCCAACACAAGTGCTAACGCTTCCCTCACTCTCATAGTCCGATGGGACAGCAATCCGACGCGACCGGAGAGAGAACAGGCGCAGGACCAACTGCTTAACATGCTTTTCGAGGCACAGAGGTATCACACCGCCAACTTCCAAACTCCGGGCTGCTACTGAGAAATTCCTAATGGAAAACCAAAATACCACTTTGCCCGACCCGGGAATCGAACCCAGGACCCCACAGTCAGTAGTCGCGTTGGAGACCAACGCGGCAATGGGGTAGCGCAGTTGCAGGCAGTTCACAGACATTATCTACTTAGTTACCTAGCTACATCTACTTATTTCTCGATCTTCTTAAAACCAATCAAATTATTTACCAACCTATTTTATTTTCAACAGGGAAAACATGCTTGTCGTACATTTTTACTTTGAAGAGAACACATTTATGAGATTTACCAAAGGAGAAATATTTGGCCTCACTGAATTCCTTTGTAAGTATAAGTAGTAAGCCTATATTCCGTAGGGGAGGCCGGGGTTCAAAGTGCCGGGGGTAAGTTGTTCCGGCAATAGCTTCAGCAAGAAAAGAGATAGCAGAAAATGTGAAATGTGTCACTAAACGTTGTATGTACCATCGAACTATTTTGGCAACTAATTTAGTGATGCTATGAAGACGTGTTACCTTGTTTTTCGCTTGGTGGTACTTATTTGTAACGTACTTAGTATTTTTTTTTTCTTAAACATGTTGGTGTATTACAATCAATTTTACAGCTATAGTGCAACTTGCACTTATCAATTGGAAATACTATAGAGTATGTTTTTTAATCGCATTATTGGTAATTTGTTACTTGTGTATGTTTTGTGTTTGAGATAACTTTGAAGACTGGAATTTTGGGCTAAAAGTTCCGATGGTTTTGGGGCTAGATTTACGAATTTACGATGAGAAGAGAAACAAAAGGAAAGCCGAACAGGACTGGAGCTCAGTTGAACTATGGCAACGGCTAGCTGTTAGATACTGCTGTTATCAATGATGATAGAAAGCTTAAAACTGTAACTGTAGCTAGTAGCTGGGGCTCTAGAAATATGTCACTTGTCTAATACATTATGTTCTGTTTTTTTTTAATATAAATGGGACGTGGATATATTTAACACCAGTATTTTTTCTTTAATTTATATAAATCTATTTTTGCAATTAGGTACTGCATCAGTAATGATCACAATTGCTACCGGAACATCTTACTTCAACGATGGAACAGCCAACCCCATGACGGAGTGGGTTGTTCCTTGTTCACTTCTACCAAAAAATGTTTCTGGCGAAGATGATATTACCTGCGACCGTTTAGTTTAAAACTAGAATACATTCTGCTTCTACATATCCGAAAGTCTTGAATGATCAGACCTTGTATTGACGGTTTTATTACGTGTTGTTTAAAAATCGACTCTCAGAAGCCCGGCCTCCCTCGGGAATGGCCACGAGTTGTCAATGAGCAGCTAGACTAGTGTGACTATGAGGCAGCCACCTACAAGCCCCTCCACTGCACCAAGTTGCGGCGTTAGATAGATTTATTCATTATTCATTTATTTCATGTTTTTTCTTTATCTATGCTATAACGTCATCATTTTCTTGCCCTTATTTCAATATATTTGGGGCCAACGCAACATTTCTTCCATACTCTATTAGAGTGCGCGCAAAAGAAGTGTGCGCGCGCCCGAAATTGGCAATAATCGTTTGCCACCATCTCGACGTTAATGTCAGGTGTCCAGAGAGTGTGCTGTGGTCCGTGTTTTCTGAAGTAAATAAACGCTATCATTATGCCGAAAGTGGTTACAAATGCTAGCAGGGATAGTCTTGAAGGCCAAACCCGCGCGCAGACTTATCTTGCGCGCACTTTAGTCGTCATCTCGGTAGTCACCTCCTATCTAGCCATATCACCTTTCACAAGTCAATCCATTGTTTCTTTTGATCTTCCCCTACTCTTAAAGCCACTCACATACATACTCAAAACTTTCCTCACGACACTGTTTCTCACTGCGAAGGAACGGGGTGCTTTGCATCACTTGCCCATACCATGACAACCGATTTCCAGACTATGATTATGCTATAGCATATGTTGTTATTCCAGCAAACACAGGCGGGCTACTGGGTCTATGCATGGGCTTCAGTATGATGAGTGCAGTGGAGCTTCTGTACTACCTGACGCTACGCGCGTTGTGCATGGCGCGCAAGCGGCCACACAACCAACCATTCGTTAAATAAACGCACTGTTTAAAGAACACGTTGTTTTTGTCCCCCCTATCTGCAGGCCACTGTCTACTGTCAATCATTTGGTCACAATTAATGACATTGATTATCATTTAAATTAGAAATTAGGACAGTAGAGGCAACCTTGTGCAAAAATGTAAGGAAGGCAAAACAATCAATTTGCCTTTTTCTTTTCTCCCAACTATATTTGGGTCAGATTCTGTCTAACTGGATGCCGCTGAATTGTAACGTAAAAAAAGCAAACAAAAATTCAAATTACAAAAAAAATATCAACCTGGTGCATCAAAATATTCAAGGGTTTTTTAACAAACATTCAGGCCAATAATCAGGAGTCTCCGCCACTGGGATCCAGAACACCGCTCAGTACCTTCATACTTCACTGACTAATAGGATTCAGAGATTTGACGTCAATGGAAAAATGTCTCCTGAATATAGAACCAGGAGAATATTATAGAATAACAATGGGAGTCCCACAGGGCTCAATTCTTGATCCTTTCTTGTTTCTTATTTAGGTAGGTATAGGATTACTTGCCTTACCTCTTAAAGAATAATCGTGTTGTTTACGAACGACACTTCACTTTTTTTTTACTTAAACATCAGCAGCTGGTTACTGACGCTGTAAATAGCGCGATCTCAAAAATAGTTTACCAGGTTGATGTTATAAAATTACTTCAAAAAAAAAGAAATGCATTGTTTACGGTACCTCCCTCACGTTAGGCATATGAAAACTAATGTGTTGATAAAGGTCGAGGAATTGAATCTTGAAGATAGCACGTGTTCTTGGAATTAGCTTTGGACACAGCTTCAGTGGGACCCACATATAAATAAATGCTTAAAAAACCTAAACTCCGCAGCATAAGTACGCTGTTAGAAAAAATCGTAATTTAACTGACATAAAGACAGCACGTTTAGTGTACTTTAGCCATTTTCATAGTGTAAAGTCATATGATATTCTGTTGTGGGGAAATGCCGCCGACATTCAGACTATCTTTATTTAGCAGAAAAGAGCTGTTCGATCAATTTATAATTAAGTCCCGAGACACACTCTCAGAGAGTAATTTAGGGAGATTAATGTAATGACTGTGCCTTTTCAGTATATTTATGAAGATCTTAAATGCCCATAAAAATATAAAATTGTTTAAAAAATACAGTGATATCCATAATATAAATCCATAATCGCCAGTGCGTACCCATACTGCTCGATGTGCTCCCACAACCCTGGCAATCAAACTGCTGAACGCCCTGATTGCTCAGGAGCCGGATGTTGACATATATTATATATAGCAGTAAATCAATTGAAGTTTTTTAGTTAAATATATTTTTTGTTGGCTTACTGCGCGCTTTGGTGTTTACTGTAGGTACAGCAAGCAATTGGTAGATAAATAAATAATACTTGTAAGACTATCTCAGACATTAATCTGCATGGTCTTATAAATATTATTTATTTATATAACAATTGCTTCTTGTCCTCATATGGCTTAACCAAGATTATGTTTGGACTTTAAAAAGACTGATCTATGTTTCGGTCATTCTTCTCAGAATAGTCGGATAGGAAACACCAAACTCATTTAGTTTTAAAACCTAAGTTATTTTTGACGTGAATAATTGTTTTTTCTTTTTTAACCAATTTAGAGAAATAAATATAATTTATCATTCATTACCCCCGAAAGGAGATTTTACATACAGGCCGCTCATTTTCGATAGTGTTATTTGCATCATTTCAATAATGAGTTACCCTGAGTTCGTAATAAATGAAAACCTATCAGTATCCAGAAAGCGACACAATACTAAAACAAGAGGAAAGGACCAAACTGCTGAGAAACAAATAGGTATTTAAATAAAAAAGTTTTTAATAATAAACTTACAGCTAAAAATTACAGTAACTCAGTCTATAGCAAGACATTCAACCTCATTACTTATATTTACAATGAGACATATGGACCACCCATGTTAATTCCTGCAACGTCACATTCACTTCAAAAGACACAATCCATAAGTCCAAAAAAATTAATTGTATTAGGTCCTTACATATGAAATTGATGTTTTATAGAACTGGCCACTTTGATCTCAAAAAGCCGGCGTTTGGTTACAAATTCCAAATTCAAATTTATTTCAGTTTAAAGCTTGTCTATTTGTGTTTCGAATGTAATAATTCATTTGTTTTCGCGCCATTTAATTTTGCTTCGACATCGTTCTGTGTTCAATATGGAAAACATAAAATATCGCATTATTTTCGAATACGAATTCCATCGTGGCACTATCGCTGCAGAAACATCTCGAAGGATTAATAATGTGTACGGAGAATCCCTTGTAAAAGAAAACACAGTACGTTTTTGGTTCCAACGCTTTCGTTCTGGAAATTTTGACCTCCTCCTTGAAAGTGATCGTGGAAGTGGATCCATCTCAAACCACGTCAGAGTTAGCTACAGGATTCGGTGTGAGTGATAAAACCATTTTGAATCATTTGAAACAAATTGGAAAAGTGAAAAAGCTTGAAACATGGGTACCGCATGAACAAAGTGAAGCAAACCAACAAACACGTGTCGACTGCTGCGTCACGTTACTCAACCGTCATAATAACAGAATCGTATCATTACTTGTGATGAAAAATGGATCCTATACGATAATCGGAAACGGTCATCACAGTGGTTAAATCCAGGAGAACCGGCTAAATCCTGCCCCAAGCGAAAGTTGACTCAAAAAAAGGAACTGGTTAGTGTCTGGTGGACCAGCGTTGGTGTCATCCACTACAGCTTCCTAAGATCTGATCAGACGATTACGGCAGATCTGTATTGCCGACAATTGGAAACCATGATGGAAAAGCTAGCCGTTAAACAGCCGAGATTGGTTAACCGCTCTAGCCCACTGCTGCTTCAGGACAACGCTAGACACTGCACAACAGACGGTGGCGAAACTAGAGGAGCTAGGATTGGAATGTCTCCGTCACCCACCATACTCCCCAGACCTTGCTCCAGCCGATTACCACGTTTTTTCGGAATTTGGATAATTTCTTAATTGGAAAAAAATTCAATTCAGATGAGGCAGTCCAAAACACCTTCAAAGATTTTGTTGATTCGCGCTCCCGCAATTTTTTCAGCAAAGGAATCAATGAACTCCCTATAAAAAGGTGAAAGTACATAGATCACAACGGTACCTACTTTGATTGATTAAATAAAAAAAATATACAAAAAAAAATAGTTTTGCTTTTTCCATATAAAACATAAATTTCATATGTAAGGACCTAATATGTCAGTGGGGGCGTAAATATGACACAGCGAGTTTTAGAAAGAGACACAAGTTAGTCACACACATATGAGTAACAGGGACGACGCTCTATAAAGCCGTTTTTTTTTATATATATTTTATTTGAGATGGGTTTGCTCTTGACTCTAGTCTAGGTCAGAGATGACAGAGACAAAGTCGACGATGGAGTGAACTTACCCAGAAGAAGCCTATTCACCTCACTTTGAAGAAATTTGTGTTGTATGCAGTCGGAAACATCAAATCTTTTCATAAAACACGATTGTCATATATATCAACGCCCACATAGTGTATGTTAGTCGCTCCATGTAAAATACTGGCATTCATCTGCATCGGGTTATACTGGAAGCTGTCCCCAACATGGTTGGAGAAAAGCTAGGCTGATTATGATAATGATACTGAATTTGATGATGGTGAATGTTTTCGTGATATATGTCTACGACTGTTGTCGTGGTGCGCCCTGCTGTGGCGGCGCGGGGGGTGCGGGTGGCGCGGGCGCGTCTGGCGGCTGCAGCGTGCGTGTGCGCCGCCGTGTGTAATGTTGCCACAGTAAAATAGCTTGATCATCCATGAACTTGCAAACCTGAAAGCAATGTTCATAGATTGTTATTTGGTTTATTACTGGTTTACTATTGATCAGAAAATATGAAATCTGGGGGTTTTTGAGGGTAGAAAAGTAGCATAGCCAAAAAAAAATACAACAGAGAAGTTTAGAAGGAGTAAGGGTAGGTACTTATCCGGCATGGCAGCAGAGGAAAATAATCTGGGCAAGACTTGGACAATAATTTCAATCGTCAAGAAAACCCATGAATCTTATCAGATCATGTTACTAATTGACTTCAGATTATGTTAGAATGTAGGTAGCTCAAATTCTGTAATGGATGGTTAATTTTCAATGTCTACTCAAAATGAATCTGAAACACCATCATACCTGTGCTGAAACACATTCTCTTCTAAATGCCTCGTGCTGCAGCAGTTCTAAAAAGTGAAGGCACATTGGGTACTTGAGGTAGCGAGCATACTCTGGTTCCCGCCAATATTGTAGGTAGCGAATATAGTTGATGAATGTGGCTTCTTTCAAATAGCCACGCTGTGCCAAGACTGAAATCATATTTTCCAAGTAACAATTATAATAATACTAGCTGTTCCCGCGGCTTCGCCCGCATGGATGTCGGCAATTATCCCACGGAAACGTGGTAGCAACCGGGATAAATAGTAGCCTATCACCCAAATCCATTTAACCGTTAAAGAGTGAAAAGGTAACAGACAAACAGATAATCTTATTAAAAGACATGACCAAAAATTGTATGGGGTTAAACCCCAGAATGTACAGATATAAAATCTATGTCATGTAATAGTACTGATCTTCTATAAACAAAATTAAAAAGGTGCATATTGATCAGCATTAATCGACAAAACTTATGAGGGTTTGAAAAAGTTGATTTTTGCACTACGGTTAAGGTATTTTATGTAGATTAATGTGTATATATTTGTAGAGCATTTAATATAAATAGTGTTTTAGTTAAAGTTGTCTTTCCCTTGAATTGGTTGCAAGGCATTTTGTTATATTGTCATAGCAGTCACCACCAACAACTATTAGGTGATAACTTTGAAAGTAAAATAAGAACCTATTAGTCTCAAGATTTGACCATGGCGTGAGAATATGGGGTACATAATAAATATTTTAAATATTTTAGTAAGAGGCCTCTCGTAAATATTTTAGTTAGTGGTACTTATTGAAACTAGAATTTACCTCAAAGTTAACCACTCCAATAAAAGAACATTCACATCAGGGGGTAATGATGATAATATATGCCGCCTGATACATTCTCTAATTGTGATACCACAGTTAACACATGCTTGTAAAAGATCCATTTTCTTTAAGTAAGTATTACACAGTTTACAATAATTATTATTAGTGGAGCACTCGCATGGCGCTACAACACTATAAATAACATAAAATGTATAATGAGCGATTTCGTATTACACTATAATTGGGCCACAATAAGTGGGCCACGACAAAATAAAATATAAACGTATAAGCGAAAACATAAACACAATTCGAATCGAACGAACACCAAAAGAAATCCCGGCGCATACGTCAAAGAAGAGGCAATATGGTATTGACATTAGTCGGCGGTGTTGACGGTAGTAACGTGAAATAATCCTACCCGTAACTGCACTAATATCTATAAATTCAATCATAGATGGTTCAATAATTAATATAAAGATAAAAAAACATACAAAAATGATGTTTTATTAGATTTAAGTTACGAATAATTTACAAGTATATTTAACGCCCGCTATGCGTTTATTTATTTATTTTGAAAGCGTTTAGTTATTGTTTTTCCCTGTACTGATATTTGTTATATGGCAACATTAAAAGGTGGTTTAGTAAAAATCAAACAGAAAAACTTTTAATTATGATTATTTCTCCAGTTCTGCTATAAGGCATACAAAGTTATTCAAAATTCTTTATTTTTTAAATTCAAATTAACTGCAATCCATATGTTTGTACTCCATGGGGTAGGTACATTTTGTCCATCTCCTTTTTATTAAACAGATTTTTATAATTCTAGATGTCTAGCTTAAAAATAATCATAATTCATTTTATTATAATCATCATTGCATTGAAACCAATTTTTTTTTATTTCTTACCAAAAGCATAAATTTAAATTTTCATATCCCCTAACTTAAGAAATGCTAAGTTTCCTATACAACCCCCCCCTAACCTTTTTAGAATTATTTTTGAACAAAAAGTGGCCTACTTATGTCCTTTCCCAGGATACCATCTATCTTGCCAAATTTTATTCAAATCCGTTCAGTGGTTAAGGCGTGAAAAGGTAACATACATACAGACAGACAGACAGACAGCCAGCCAGACAGCCAGAATTACTTTCGACTTTATAATATTAGTATGGATTAGTAAATAATGCTTGGTTTGTATTATTTGTGCATACTTACAGTGTATATAGTTAGGATTTGCCAAGCACTGTACGAATTCTAGTTCAACTTGAAACCTTATTCTGTTTTGTTCCTCTGTTTCTGGCATTACTGAAATGTTAACAAGAATCGTATTAATATAGAATTACAGGGACGTTATTAACGATGTACAATTCGTGAACCCTAAAATATAAGATTAAATAGGTGCAGAAATTTTAATAACAACTCAAAATTAACCTTTTCCAGCCATCATCTTGGAAACTTTCACAGGGTATTGAATGTGCACCCATAGAAATTCAACTTAATTATATTGACGATAACTATGTTATCACTTTTATAGTATTATTATAATTGCATTATTTTCACAATAATTCACACTCTTCTCAATTAAACTATGATGGCTTAAACGATGAATTTGACAATTTGTTACCAGCTCTAATTGTCAATGTCATAACTGTCAAATAAAAAATACTCGTGCTTTTTTATTTGTCTATGGTTGTCTCCTGACAGATTTCGCATTCGGACTCTAGTCACACACACATAGTTTTCAATAGACACAGACACTAAAGGAACGGGACATTCCTATTATTAAGCAAATGTTCTTTTTTGCGAAAGATTTTCCACTATTTTATCATGAAAATGTCCTAAATGCCTAGTAGTCAAGAATAAGAAAGTTCTAAAAGACTGATATGCCATAAACTTTTTTTTTGCCTCACCCGTCCCTCAGCCCCCCGTGCCGCCCCCTTTCGCTACGTAACGTCAATCGTCATCTGTCTGTGTCATTTATCCATGTCGATAACGTTTCGCGTAAATACCCCCGATAAAGAGTAATAAGCTAACCCACAAAGAATAATCCATTTTCATTTGTTTGGCGTACATATTTGAGTCAAGAAGTGTTTTTGTCAGTAATATTCTCATAAAACAACGAACAGGAAACAACTACGAAAATGTCTCGTCCAGGTCCAGGAGCTACTTACGTTAATCCCAATAAACTGTTCGAGGATGACGATGATGTCGATGATGACACCTTCGTCAATAGCTTCAGGACAAGAATCCCACCACCACAGCCAAGTAAGCCAGCACCATCCGCATATGGAAGTCACATAGCAGCGTTGGAACAACAAAGACAAGCTATGTTAGAAAGACAAAGAGAAATCGAACAGCGAACTTTGGATTCATCCTCACGCAGCATAGGCCTGTTGCGTGAGTCGGAGCAGATCGGCATCGCCACCGCAGAAGAACTCAGTCGACAGCGAGAGCAACTCCAAAATACGAACAAACGTCTAGACGAAATAAACACCAACTTGAACTACAGTCAAAAGCATTTGAATGGTATCAAATCTGTTTTCTATGGCCTCAAGAACTACATCTCTGGTAAATCCGACCAGACTCCTAGAAGCCAGCCCTCTCCGAGCATACAGAGTGCAGGCCCAAGCAGCAGGCTGGATGACACGATAGACAATCTATCTCAGGTCAACAGTGATGACCACTTCAGATCCCATCCTGCCACCCGTCTGCGTGAATTAGATGCACAGGTACAGGCTGCACCCATATCTGATAGTCAGCGTGTCAACCAGGTGCTGGATGCTAACTTAGATGAAATGCTGCATTCCATTTCAAGACTAAAAGGCCTTGGAATTGCTCTTGGTGATGAAATAGAACAGCAAACTGAAATCATTGTGGACATACAGGAGAAAGTAGAAGTTGCTGATATTAAGATCGGAAAGCAAAATAAAATGATGAATAAAATACTTGGTAAATAGTCCACATTCGTATAACCAAGAGTTGTAAAGTTGAACTGAACGCACCACTCAAGCTGAAGTCAAAGAAAATATCATGTACTTGCTATGTGAAGGGTGTATTTAATGCAATATTATTAGTATTAGTATAGCCCCAAATTTTATACTCTAAACTGAATCTTTGTAATAATTATGTTGTACACCATGCAATGGGCTTTGTATAACAAATCCAGTTATCACTACTAGGTCCTATATAATTATATGGAATTCTGAATGCGAGTATGTATGTTCTCAACTATAGTGTTATTCAAGAAGTCTGTAAAAAATAAGTGAATGCAACATGCCTCAAAATATGCAGTTGAATATATATATAATGTTATATACAGCCTCCGAGCAGAGCAAAACATCTGAATTATTTCCTGTTATTTGTTTAGATTATAATGTGCACTGTTATAATTAATGTTTAGGAAAATATGTGAGTACTACAAATATTTTTATACTATTTGCTAAGTAGATATGCAGTCAAAATTATATGTAGTTTTTGTTTATAATCAAATACCAATGCTGTTGCTTCATTTGTTGTATCTAAATTATAATGTACAAGTAAATTATTATTTTTATTATAATTTAATATTTCTTGGTACATGGCCAAATGAAGTTGCAGTTGTTTAATAATAAGTTATAGGGAGCATTATCATTATGTACATAATACTTTATATAGTTCTATTACTTTTGTAGGGTTGGGTTTATTTTGTGATGTGAATTTAAAATATGTATGAGTTTCTATTCTACTTCATATAGATAAACAATTACTGTTATCAGTTTGACTCACATTGAAGCCTTATCTACCAATTAATTCATACATTTAACAAGTAACCTAGACAATGTGTAACACAAATTCATAATCAACAAAAAATATTTAATGTATGAAATGTTGCTATGTAGGTATTTATGAAGGTATAATAAAAATGTTAAATGATAAATGATAAATGATTTTATTTCTGTAAGTAGGTTTGTACAAACACTTTTACATGTCAATCATATTTTTAAACTAGATGAGGTCGGCGTTTCCTATCTGACTACTCTGAGAAGAAAGGCCGAAACAAACTCAGAGGTCACAGTCTCTTTTAAAGTCCAGACATAATCTTGGTCAGATCATGTGAAGACCATGTAGATTGGTATCTGAAATGGTCTTTTGAGGAAAGAACCACACAGATTGAGTGGACCTGTCCAGTCAGTGCACGCATTTGTCAGTAATCGTGCAGCTCAACTCAGGAAGTCAGAACTTAAGGAGCTCAACGATTCGACGAACAATACCAAAGAAAGGACATTTGGGTAGGCCACATAAATTACTCAATCTGCCAGATCATGATCAAAATTAAATGCGAAAAAAAAAAAGCAATGACCCACATAATCCTCACATTCACAATAATTTAAATAACATACTACTTTACAAGTAAATACTCATGTCATTGTGTATATAAAATTCAACAATGTCAATGTGTATATAAAAAAAATCGGACATAATGTTTGAGAACCATGTAGATTGGTGTCTGAAATGGTCTTTTGAGGAAAGAACCACACAGATTAAGTGGACCTGTCCAGTCAGTGCACGCATTTGTCAGTAACCGTGCAGCTCAACTCAGAACTTAAGGAGCTCAACGATTCGACGAACAATACCAAAGAAAGGACATTTGGGTAGGCCGCATAAACTACTTAAACTGCCAGATCAAGAATATAACTGAAACAATGACCCACATAGTCCTCATATTCTCAATAATGAAAAAAATATAATACTTTTTACAGTAAATATTCATGTCTAAAATAGCTAGCAAATTAAAATCAACATTCACCGTGTAAATTTATTGGAGCAGCTCAATCCCAAGCCTTTTTGTCCTCAATATAGTCTTTCACAGTATAATAGGCTTTCTGGCATAGTTTCCGTTTTATAAAAGATTTGAATTTATTAAAGCTTAGATCTTGAATGTCGCTAGGAAGTTTATTATAAAAACGTATACATTGGCATCTAAACGAGCCACCTATTTTCTTGAGCCTGGTTGTAGGAACAATAAATTTGTGTTTGTTTCTAGTATTTATATTGTGGATATCACTGTATTTTTTAAACAGATTAATATTTTTATGTGCATACAAAAGATTTTCATAAATATACTGAGAAGGCACAGTAATTATATTAATCTCTTTAAATTTATCTCTGAGGGAGTGTCTGGGACTTAATTTATAGATAGAACGAATTGCCCTTTTTTGTAAAACGAAAATTGTCTGGATATCGGCGGCATTTCCCCACAACAGAATACCGTACGACATCACACTATGAAAATAACTAAAGTATACTAAACGGGCTGTCTCTAAATCAGTTAAACCACGAATTTTTCTAACGGCGTATGCTGCAGAGCTAAGCTTTTTTGACAATTTATCTATGTGGGGGCCCCATTGAAGCTTGGTATCCAAAGTTATGCCTAAGAAAACTGTGGTATTTTCGGGTTTCAGCACTTCACCCTTTATGAGAACACTAGTTTCTACTTGTCTAACATGAGGTATCGTAAACTTAATACATTTAGTTTTTTTCTCGTTAAGAAGTAGGTTATTAACATTAAACCAGTTAACTACTATTGCAAGGGCGCTATTTACATTGTCAGTAATCAGCTGCTGACGTTTCAGTTTAAATAAAAGTGAAGTGTCGTCTGCAAATAACACTATATCATGTTTATCCTTTATGAGGTAAGGCAAGTCATTTATATAAATAAGAAATAAAAATGGCCCAAGAATTGAGCCCTGGGGGACCCCCATTCTTACTACCGATCCGGGTGATCTTTTTCCATTAACATCAACTCTCTGAATCCTATCACTTAAGTAAGAAGTAAGAAGATCCAGAGAGGCGCTTCGGATTCCGTAGTGGTGCAGTTTCCTGATCAATGTTTCATGAAGAACACAATCGAATGCCTTGGACAAATCGCAAAAGATTCCCAAAGCATCGCATTTGTCCTCCCATGCATCATAAACATGTCCTAAAAGTTCAACTCCGGCATCAGTAGTCGAACGACCCCTCGTAAAACCGAACTGTTTGTTATGCAGTAATTTGTGATTATTAAAAAATCCTTGCATTTGATTCAAAATAAGTTTTTCAAAAATTTTACTAAAGGTAGGTAGTACTGAAATAGGTCTATAATTAGTAGGGCCTGATGTACTACCCGATTTAAATAACGGTATTATTTTACTGTTTTTCATAAGATCAGGAAACTCACCACGATCAATACAATTATTAAAAATAACAGCTAAAGTAGGTGCTACAATGTTTATTATGGACTTAGCAACGTCCACAGAATTACCCCATAGATCTGCGGTTTTTTTAACATTTAATGTGTGAAAGGTTTTAATTATATCTTTGCAGGTGACATATTTGAAATGAAATTCAGAATCACATACAGGAACGTTTTCCTTAAGTAAAGACTCTGCAGCAGTGGGTGATGAGTTTAGAGATTTAGTAGTGGATACGGGAATATCAGCAAAGAAATTTTCAAAGGCCGCGGCGACTTGGGAATCTGAATTAATTATATTGTCATCAATATCAAGCGTGTAGTTACTACAGCGGTTGCATGACCTTCCCGTTTCGCTGTTAATGATACTCCATGTCATTTTAATTACATTACTACTATTTTTAATTTTTGAACTCAAATAACGTTCTTACAAAAATTCCATGATTTATCATTAAATTTGGGTTATTGTGATAATGTATTTATTATCAATAGTTTTTCAGCAGATCGTACTCAAAAATAGGTCAGTTCCAGTTTTCTACCTTTATTATTAGCACCCCTTATTTTATCTTCTTTTAAAAAAAATCGTATTAGTTTGTCTCACTAAAACTCAAAAACGGCTTAACCAATTTGATTTTGTTTTGTTGTCTATACTTAATAAAGGGTGGTTTGAAAAAAAAAGATGATTGCAACGCATGGGGGCATTAGCTAGAGTAAAAATATGGATGCAAACACGGACTAGAAAAAAAAAAAGGACTGCGCAACGCACACAGATAACAATACTTTCAGTACAGTCTAGTACTCTGTGCAGTCTGTGCTACAAATTATGAGCCACGTATTATAACGAAAGTGAAGCCACAGATAACTGCCGTACCGATCTATGAGTGTGTGCGTGTGTGTGTTTGCGTAAATAAGTGTCTTGTTTGTGATAATATTATGATACCTATTCCTTGACACTTTTTCTGGGTTGTAAAGTTATTTTTACACAATTTTACATACCTATTTCACTTTCGATAACGTGACGCGGAGTCCATATTTGTTTCTAGTCCGTCGATGCAAGTGTGATACCATGGAACAGAAAAAACGTTCCGTGTGTGATACCAACCTAGGGACATAAGTTATTTCAAGTAGATTACCTGGACAGTAAGATAATTTAACTGTCGTAAGGTAAAGATGTTTTTAAAATAGTTTCAAACCTAACATCACGCCTGTAATCCCCTAAAGGCTAGGCAGAAGTGTACCTATAGTACACCCACATTTCGCCAGTTATGTTTAAGTCCCATGTAATAGGGGGCGCCATGTAGGTAATGTTCAGTTTGTTATTTCAACTTAAAAAACCTTGTACATATTCTTACATTGTTTTTATTTAAACAAATAATGGTGGGACAGCAACTACAGTCAATCTGGGTAAATTAAACCTTCAGTCTAACGTTAGCCCAAAATTCTATTTGAGACTATCTTTTTTTTTTAGCATAAGCTTAATTTATTTAGAATGATGATGGTTTTTTGTTTTGTTAAGGTTAACAAACTACGTTCTACATTGTCTAAAAAGGTTGTTGGAAATAAAAACACGCAAAAAAAAAAAGTCAATACGAGGGTGAATCAAAAAATTCTTGGACTCAATATAAAAAAATGTAAAGATTTAAACAAAAATATTTAATTTTTCTACATAATCTCCCTAGTCCCTCCAATGCAATGCATTTAGAATAACGCGTTTCTAACTTCCTTACTCCTTGTGAAAAAAAATGTTTTTCTTGACTCTCGAAAAACTCCTCTACTGCAGCCATAACGGCGTCATTATCGTAAAATTTTGTTCCACGAATGTCCTCTTTTAATTTTGGGAATAAGTGAAAATCACTTGGGCTAAGTCCAGAGAATATGGTGGGTGGTCAAGGAGATTGAAGCCAGCACAGCGGATTGCGTTGAGCGCAACTTCCGATCGATGAGTAGGAGCATTATCTTGAAGAAACAACACGCCCAACGATAGTTTTCCACGACGTTTTTCTTTAATCGCTTCACGCACTTTCGGGATTAAATTTGCATTATAGGGTCCAGTAATCGTCTGGCCTTTTGGCATGTAATCAATAAAAAGGATTCCTTCACTATCCCAGAACACTTGAGGCCATAACTTTGCCAGCGGTAAGAGCAACTCGAAATTTCTTAATGGATGGAGAGGATGGTCGTTTCCAAGACATGCTTTGTCTCTTAGTTTCAGGATCGAAATGGTGGACCCACGTTTCATCCTAGGTGACAAGGCGACGGGAAAAATTATCCGAATCACGCTGGAACATTTCGAGATTACGCTTTGAAATTTCCAAACGTCGCTTTTTGTTTTCGTCGGTTAACATTCGTGGCACCCATCTTGCCGACACTTTTTTGAACCTCAGTGAATCAATTAAAATGGATTCAAACGAAAAACACCAAACCAAAAAAAAAAGACACGACAAAAACGAAAACATGACGTTTTAAAGCAATTCTAACTTAAGGGACATGCGCCAACGTAAACTTAAGTTAGAATTGCCCTCAAATGTCATGATTTCATGAAATAGTCATTCAATAGGGTAATATGAACTTATAGAGATGTATTGCTGATTCTAATGAATCCATCCATCCATTATAATTCTGTAAAGCCATATTTGATACGGTCTCGAATCATATTTAGATCGCCATACAACCTGATACTGACCTGCAAAGTGCAAAAAACCTAAGAAAATTTGAAGTTCGCGGACTACCTTTGCGCATGCCCCTTAAGTTACCCAGATTGACTGTAGACATAGGAACCTAAAATGCTGCATATTTCACAAGGAATAAAATCATAATAGCATAATATATATTATCTAATATGCTTGGTCTACAGCAGCCTTTCCCAAAGTGGGCAATAACGCCCCCTTGTGGGCGCTGCAGGCCTAAAGGGCGGCGGTAAGAGACCCAGAAAAAAAATGGGGGCGTTGTGTAGAGGCTTGGCGGGCGATTTGTAATTTTATCTAGGAGGACTCTTAGACACCGACTGAGCTCTCGACTCTCGACTAAAACTTGTGAACATCAACTAATATTAGGTCCTTACATACGAAATTGATGTTGTAGATGGAAAAGGCAAAACTACTTTTTTTCACATTTTTTTTATTTAATCAATCAAAGTAGGTACCGTTGTGATCTATGCACTTTTGCCATTTTATAGGGAGTTCATTGATTCCTTTGCTGAAAAAATTGCGGGAGCGAGAATCAACAAAATTTTTGAAGGTGATTTGGACTCCCTTATCTGAATTGTTTTTTTTCCAATTAAGAAATTATCCAAATTCCGAAAAAAGTGGTAATCGGTTGGAGCAAGGTCCGGGAAGTATGGTGGGTGACGGAGACATTCCAATCCTAGCTCCTCTAGTTTCGCCACCGTCTGTTGTGCAGTGTCTAGCGTTGTCCTGAAGCAGCAATGGGCTAGAGCGGTTAACCAATCTCGGCTGTTTAACGGCTAGCTTTTCCATCATGGTTTCCAATTGTCGGCAATACAGATCTGCCGTAATCGTCTGATCAGATCTTAGGAAGCTGTAGTGGATGACACCAACGCTGGTCCACCAGACACTAACCAGTTCCTTTTTTTGAGTCAACTTTCGCTTGGGGCAGGATTTAGGCGGTTCTCCTGGATTTAACTACTGTGATGAGCGTTTCCGATTATCGTATAGGATCCATTTTTCATCACAAGTAATGATACGATTCAAAATCCCCTCGTTATTGTGACGGTTGAGTAACGTGACGCAGCAGTCGACTCGTGTTTGATGGTTTGCTTCACTTAGTTCATGCGGTACCCAAAGACATTAAATTATTATAACAATAGACGGGACATAACGAACAAAATCGTAATCCGATACATTTGTCCTAGTGGACAAAAGTCGCTCAGTCTAGTGTGGTACGCCTGCATGTCAAGACTACTCAAGACTGTCAAGTCGCATTTATGTCCACCAAAATAAAAATATATTCTAAGAAAATATGCTGATTTACGCATTGCGATATTGCAAATCTCGTTATGGTAAAACGACTAGACCTAACTTCGCTTTATTTACGTACTTATTTTTTTTAAATTACTCAGTAATTAGAATTAAATAATTTTCATCTAAAGATCTAGAACATTTGCTAATTTTTGAATAAACGCCCTCTATTGCGGAGTAGCTTTACTAGTCTTGTAGAGATGTGATGTTGCTTATCGATTTTATTATCGATAATATTTAATGAGGTAAACAATAAATAAGTCTTAAAATATAATACTGTTTGAACATAATTATGTAATTTAATTTAGATGCAATAAAGGAACAACTATTATTCGTTCAAATAGTTTTCTGATATTTTAGGTTTTCAAATGTAAATAAAGTAGAACGTGAAAAGTGGATACGGTTTGTTCAAATAGACCGTAGAGAAGAAAATTGGCTTCCAACTGCTTTGTCAAAATTATGCTCGAAGAAAAAACCGAAAATAAAAGACTTCAATTTGCTAATGTAGGTACCTACATTAGCAAATTGAAGTCTTTTTTTTCGGTTTTTCTGAAATATACTAGCCGCGCGGTACCGCGCGGCTAGTATATTTCACCTCCTCACAAGTAGGATTCATATAAAAGAGAAAAATGCATTCTGACTGGCAACGTGTAGATATAATAATTGTATCTACATGTTGCCAGTCGGAATGCATAATTATATGCATCTTGAGGCCATAATATTAGCATTTATTTGTAACGGTAATTATTGGACTTTAGGAACCGCTGTAACTTTTTTATTTTATTCATTAGAGTAATGCTGCCATAGAATAAAATGTTAAGCTTATTTGGATTTTCATTTTTCATCTACATCACTGGGCCCACGATCCATATAAAGTTGCCCATTCTTCATTAATTCGTATGTTTGCTATTCAATGCTAGATGGTGTTACTGACGCTCGACATTAAAGTTTGTATGAAAATGTTCCCAGTAGCCGCTCTAATTTTGCTATATTATGCTAGATGGCATCACTGAGACATGGGATCACAGTTTTTCTATGACATTTCTTCGCATAGCCTCTCTATTGTATCTATCTTAGATCTCTTTGATGTTTTCCATATTGAGCACAGAACGATGTCAAAGTAAAATTAAATGGCGCGAAAACAAATGAATTAGGTATTACATTCGAAACACAAATAGACACGCTTTAAATTGAAATAAACTTCAATTTGGAATTCTTACCAAACGCCGGCTTTTTGAGATCAAAGTGGCCTGTAAAACATTAATTTAATATGTAAGGACCTAATATCAATTAAGAGATTGCTCAAACTAACTCGGTTCGATATTTCTCTCTGCGTAGTTCGTATATCTGTCCTGTTTTATTGATTAAACAAGCTGACCCGACAGACGTTGTCCTGTCTTAACTATGAATGTCTTAAATCGTTTAGTTTTAGTTTTGACTATTGACTAAAACTATCGACTCATTTATCAACCGATCCATCTGTGCTAAACGATATTTGCAGCGCGCATTCTGTCAATCGCTGACAGTTATTTCAAACAACTGACAGTTATGTAAAATTAATATTGGCGATAAGTTTTCTTAAATTTTGTAACGTTCCTATCAACTTCCTTATTTTTTATTTCATAAGATCCTTCTCCTGACAATAACGAACACAAAAAAAAAAGAAGTGAAATCGGTCCAGCCGATCACGCGTGATGACGTGACCAAGGGAAATAGGGATTCATTTTTATATATATAGATAAAATAAAAATCATGTCAATCGGTAGCTCCGTTTCGAAATGAAAGTAGACACATACAAATAAAAAGGCAACAGACACACTTTCGCATTTTAATAGTTATTAGTATTCATATATAGGTAATTTTCGTAGATACTAGACCGCGGTTGATCATGTTTTAACAAGTTTTTGTTAAATAACCCGATTTGAGCATTTCTGTATCAATCGCCTGGTTCATAGAATACTTGTTCTTGTTGAGTACGATTAAGCGTCGAATGAGATAACGAGTTTATGCATTTATGTCTTATTCCTGTCGGTGCGTGCTGCATAAGCAATCCTATAAAAACAACGTAATAGGTATTTATTTTATTTTCATTTGCGGTTTCGCGCGTAATAGATAAGCTGTACTAACCTAAGTTCTACACTTACTTACCTACGTATATCTCAAAACATAACAATGTCGGAAGTAAAAAAGAAGAGACGGCAATACTGTGCGGAATATATTAAATTCGGATTCATTGAAAATCCCACAAACCCACTGTCGCATTTGTGCCTTCTATGACTAAAAACATTTTCGAATGAAGCAATGAAGCCTTCAAGACTGCAAGATTATTTGAATAAAATGCATCACAGATACGAAAGACAAGAATGTAGCATATTTTCAAGACCTAGAGAAGAAGCATAATACTCAGCCAAGTGTAGCAAAACTCTTTTCGGCGGCTGCTAAGCAAGATGACGACGGATTTCGAGCTTCGTACAATATCTCTTTGTTAATTGCTCAAAAAGGCAAACCACACAACATCGGAGAAGAGTTAGTTTTGCCAGCAATAAAGGAGGTAATAACTACTATGCTTCATAAACCGGCCGCAGATATTATCCGAAAAATTCCTTTGAGTAATAATTCTGTGCAAAGACGAATTGATGAAATGGCTGAAAACTCCGTGAGGGCCGCTCTGCCGCTATTCGCTATGGCTGGTGCCAATCTGTGGCGAGCCTCTCGGCTGGCTGGGACAGCTCGGCTGGGCTGGCTAGGTTCGGCTCACTGGACTCCTGAGTGGTGAGCCCTCTGCCCACACCTCTATCCCAAACTCCACTCGGCCGAGATGTCTTCCCGATTTTTCGGGCGGAGCTCCTCCTGCCATCAGAGGACGACCCCTGGCCATCCCCTGGTTTGGGGCGCTTCGGGAAGAGCCTTCGGTTCTTCGCAGAATCCCCCACCACTACGAGCTCCGGGCTCTTGATAGAGCCCTTCGTGCCAGATGCAGCGTCGGACTCCGACCCCGCGTTACTCCCTTCCTCTCCACTACTTTCTTGTTGTTTTTGGTAAAATTTTACCATATTGTTCCCACGAGTGTGGGGGATCTAAAATGTCCATCCTTGGTTCACCCCCTGTCCCTAGGTAAGTGTACATTTATAACCCACCCAGAGGGTCCACTGGTACTCTGGCTGGGGGTGCGCTCGCGACTTATGCGCCACCTACAACTACAAAGTTGTAGATGACACTACTCCTCAGCCATTCATATCCTCGCCACGCACCAAAATTTGATATTAGAGGATTTTTTTATAGAGGTTATCATCCTCGCGGCCCGGGCGGTTAAGCCAAGACCCTCGACCCCGTCAAAAGTCAGAGACATGACCTTAACAATCTTCGGGGCTACGACACTAACGGTGGCAGAAGGAAACGACTCCTTCCTGCCTGCCCGGCGGCAGAGTTAGTGCACACCGAGCCCGCTCTTACTCCGCCGCTGTGCGTCTCTGCTTAAACATAGAGACACACGTTGGAGCGTTCCTCCGACAGGAAATTAGCGTACGGGCAACTAGTCCCATTAGGCACACAGCACCTAATGGGGAATCATTGCCCGCACCCCAGGGTGCACCGTCCCGGACACTGGCCTTTCCCCCAGATGCATCCAAGGGAAACTCCAGCCCACGGGCACACGGCGAGGTTTTCTGTCCTAGCACCCCAAGTTTGGGCACCCCTGGTCTACAGTTTCTAAAATCTTATCATTGGCATCAACATCATGAGTTTTCATTTGTTTTTGTTCTCTCGTTAAAGAGTACTATAATCTTTGCCCTTGGTTCTTAGTTTTTTACAACAATAATAGAGCATTTTGTAGTGCGGCAACCCCACGACCATAAGGTTACTATTAATGTTGGCCGCACTGTTGGAAACATCCAACCCGATGAGCTGGGAATATTAGAAAGGTTGGCGCCCACTGATGTTAATAACCAATCACGTACAACTATTTTTCCCGCGCGCCCCGGTTCAAGCGCCACTAATGTGCAGGCGCCCCTCGCAGGGCAGTCCAGACTCGACCCTTGTGTGACGCGACGTGCCTCAAGCCGCACTCGTAGAGTGCCGGCCATATTAGATCTTTAGTCTGAGTTACCCCTTTTTTTTTTTGGGTGGGAAATCATCAAATGACCTTTCCCTCTCTGGGCGGACCGGAAGGGCTTGTCAGACTCTTACTGACTAAAACCCACCCGTGTTCCTTCAGTTGTCTGTGCGCCAGGGCCCCGGTAACTCTTTCGAACAATCCGTGACCCCGGCAGGCATCGGCCCTATCGGACCCCTTCACTTATGCTGACATCTCTTTGAGGCGCGCGTGGAACACAACGCGCCGTCGACCCGGGCCTGGTCCTTACCGGACAGCGAGCTGCCCATTGCTCGCCGTCCGCAAGCCTGCGCCTACGGTGGCCGGGAGTCGGCTATCGACTCCCGACGCCCAGGGTGTCTCCTCCTGCGGCGACTAGGGGCGTGAGGGCGCAATGATTGCCTCTCCCTCACCTGAGTTACCCCCTGTTACTCCTGTTTCTTTGCTCCATAAGTGTGTTTTGTTTTGGGAAATTAAAGGCGTGCTAAAAACTTTCAAGGACTTTCCTTCAGAGGCCCGAACCCTATGCCCGTCGGCTACATTTAGCGCCCAACGTGGGGCAGTCCAGCCTGTATGAGGATCGGTGCTGACGTCAGAGACCTTTTCAAGTTACTGAAAGCTTCAGCCTGTTGTGGTCCCCATATCCAAGGTTGATTTTTCCTCGTTAACCTTGTCAGTGGCTCTGCTATCTCCGAAAACTTGGGAATAAATTTCCTAAACCAGGAGCATGTTTGTATAAACACGGCTCTTTCATGTTTAAGATGGCTTGAATTTTCCTTTCATCAGCTGAGACTCCCTCTTGCGAGATCACATGACCTAAATAATATATTTAACCGACTCTCTTGCAAATATACACTTTTCTCGGTTAGCACGCGATTTGAACTTCATCAGTTGTTCAAAAACGATTCGCAGGTTTTCCAGGTGCCTCGAAAAATCCCGCTGCGTTATAATTAACAAATCATCTAAATACCCTAGTATTGTAACGTCCTTTAGTGCTGAACCGGATCGCATTCTGTCTATCAGACCCTGAAAAATAGCTGGCCCGTTCTTCAGACCGAACGGCATCCTTTTAAAATGGAAGGTTCCGAAAGGGGTCACGAAAGCTGTCTTATCCCTATTCCTTTCTTTAACTGACACTTACCAGTACCCAGATCGCAAATCTATTGTACTCATGTGACAACGTCCACGTTTAGTGGATTGCAGGCAGCAGTTCATCAATACGAGGCATCGGATAGGCGTCCGTCTTCGTAATCGAATTTAACTTTCGATAGTCGACGCAGAAACGAAAACTGCCGTCACGTTTAGGCACTAGCAGGGCTGGAGCAGCCTACGCAGATTCGCAATCTTCAATAATATCTTCAGCCAACATGTAGTCTGTGCGTCATTGTTGTTATCGTTTCGCTATAAAAATAATGAACTCTCATATTCTGTGCTTGGGTTTTCTTAACAATCAGATATCAATCCACAAAGAATAATCCATTTTCATTGGACTAGTATATAGTTATTTGTGATTTGTTTGGCGTACATGTTTGAGTAAAGAAGTGCTATTGGTGCCGATTCTCTTGTCACAAAATTCTCTAAACTAGACTAAAAATCACAAAAATTTTGTTTAGTCCTGTCAAAAGACGATTTCTCATTCTGAAATAGACTAAAGTGACACAACTTAACTATATTTTAATTTGACAGCACTAAGATGGTACTGATTAATTAGTATAATGAAAATGGCAATTTTGCTATTCTGAATTTGACGTTTTTAACCTAAAATTTTGGTTGTCTTAACTAAATCTGTCTATTTTTAATCGCGATTAAAAAGGTGTGGAATAAAATTAGTTGTCATGAACTAAGATTCACCACAACACCTCGACTTCAGGGGCAAAAACATTACTGTATTTTTTATTTTATTTTGCTTATATCTCGAAAACGGTGTGTCCTATCGCAAAAATAATGAAAATTTCGACCCCCTTTATGAAACCCTTAAACCCATATAACTCTACATGTAGGTATTTATTTTTTATATTTTCCGTACAAAAAGTGAAAAAAATCATATAAAACACGCCGAGGCTGCCTTCCATGCGCGCCTCCGGCTCTAAAAAAAATTCACGTGGTAGGGCAAACAAGTAGGTACCAGACATCACATAAAATAGAGCGAAAAAAGCGCGGGAAACTTCAACTTGGTGGACGCGTCCTTTTTGAGATTAATTTTAAAATTAAAAAAAAACCTGTTTTATAAGATCAGTAGTTGTAGTTTTTAGTGTTCTATTTTCTTTTACTTGTATTTTCATTCTAGTTTTATTTAGTTTCTTCGATAGTGGTAAGTTTCTTTTTTGTTATTTAGCGGGAAAATGAACGAGCCGCCTGACCCGGGGGTCTTTGTGCCCCCGGCAGGCAATTATGTTACTATTTCTAATGAATCGGGCATGGATACCGATGGGTCGTCTTCGGCTCGTCACTTAAAAAGAAGTCGTGTGCATGTTTGCAAACACTGCAATAAACGCCGCCGTACCCGTAAAAACCACGGTTCTGAGTCTTCGGGTTGTGGTTGCACGGACTCAACACCAATTACTACATTACAGCCTAACTGCACCGAAATTATTGTTTCCACCGATGTGCCTAATAATACAATATCTGATGTTCCTGCTCCGTCCATAATTGTTCCCACCCAGATAGGTCGAAAAACTTATGATAAAACTGACAGCTCACCGTTTGTAATTCATGTTCAAAAAAAAACCATTTCACCAGATGATGGAACGACATTGCACCCAATCACATTTGGCAAGTTCTTAAAACACAATGCCTTTCAAAATGTAATAAATGGTAGCGTCAAAAAAATAGGGCGCAATAAAATATCCCTATCTTTTTCAAATTTCCTGGACGCAAATTCCTTTATTGCGAACAATAGTCTTGAGACATATAATTATAAAGCTTTTATACCTACTTTTAATGTTACTAGAATGGGTTTAGTGCGTGGTGTTCCTGCGGAATGGTCTCCGGAGGAAGTTATTGATAATATAACAGTACCAATTGGTTGCGGTCCAATTTTAAAAGTCAGACGCCTCAATTTTAAAACCATTGTTGATGGTACAACTCTTTGGAAACCATCCCAATCCATAGTTGTTACCTTTGATGGGCAGGTTCTACCAAAAAGGATTTTTATGTGTTATAATGCATTACCTGTAGATTTATATATTTTCCCCACAGTACAGTGCTTCAGTTGCTGTCGTTTTGGTCACACTAAAATTCAGTGCAGGTCGAAACCTCGTTGTTATAAATGTGGCCAAGGCCACACTGGGGACAGTTGCGAAAGAGAACAAGAAAGTGCATCTTGCTGCCTTTGCTCGGGTTATCACTATGCTACTAATAAGTCTTGCCCAGAATTTTCTAGGCAAAAATTAATTAAATCATACATGGCACAAAGTTCAGTATCTTATGCTGAAGCAGCTAAAGTATATGCACCTGTAACTAAATCATATGCTGATACACTTTTATCTTCACCTTCCAAAAAATTTGCAGATTCTCCGTCAATCTCTTCAGCTAATAGAATGCCCGCTTCAAGTAGCTATAAAAAGACTGTCTTTCTCAAACCACGCTCTCCTCCCAAATCTGTACAAGGTTATAATAAGGTGGCTCACAATGCCATTATTAAAGATTTTGACATTCCTCAACCATCAAATGGTTGTGGTTTTTCTAATAATCATATTAATGAAACAAAAGACACAAATTTTTCCATAAACGATTTTCTTTGCGCATTACACAATCTTCTGTCTCAGTTCAACATTTCACCGTCCAACGTTGCCCCTTCTTTTAATGTTTCTCACTCCATCCATAATGGACAACACATCCAAAATAATCCAGTGGAACTGCCGCAGTCTCATAAGCAAAAAGAGTGATGTTATATATCTTTTAAATAAACATGAGCCATTTGCCTTTGCTTTAGCAGAGACTTGGCTCAAACCTAGTCATATTTTTAAAATTAACGGTTATTTAACCATTAGAGAGGATAGATCTGATGGGTATGGTGGAGTAGCTATACTTATTAAGAATTCTATCCCTTTCTCTATTATTACCTTGCCTCCTCATAGTGAGGAAATTTCAATTGTAGCTATTAAAGTGCATCATACTTGTCTTGTTTCTATTTACATTCCTCACCCTTCTTCTTCTGTTCTTCAAGAAATTAATAATCTTTTTTCCTTTCTTCCAAAGCCATTCTTAATATTGGGAGACTTTAATTGCCATCACCAATCATGGGGTTGTTCAACTTCTAATTGTTATGGCGATGAATTACTAGATATAATAGACTTACATAACTTATGCATCTTGAACTCAGGAGCTGCCACACGTCGTTCAGATCCCAATCAGAACCGAAGCGCAATCGACCTTTCTATCTGTTCTCCAAACTTAGCCTCTTCATTAACTTGGCATACTCTAACCTCTACGTATGGTAGTGATCATTTTCCAATAGTTATTTCTTATCCTCTTCCCAAATCAAATACACCATTAAGGAGATCAAGCTTAAAACATAAACTTCCTAATAGAAATTGTAATGACTGGGACAAATTTAGAAACATTGTAGACGGAAAACTTTGCTCCTTGCCTGTTATTTCTGATGGCAATGAAAATAGTTGTGCTGAAGCTTTAGCACTCATTTTAATTGCAGCGGCAGATGAAGTATTTCCTGTAAAAAATAACAATATTACTGCAATCCCTTCGCCTCCGTGGTGGGACTCAGAGTGCACAGAATTGATTAACAAACGTAAAGAGGCTGAATACAATTATAACCTTCATATGTCTGATGTTAATTTTGATATAGTTACTAACTTAATAAATGAAACTTATAAAGTTTTTAAGAAGAAAAAATTCGAATCTTGGCGTACATTTTGCTCATCAATTTCACCGAATACTCACCCTACGATTGTCTGGCGCAATATTCGTAGATTTAGGTCCATTTATAACAACCCTTCTCCTATACCCGATTCTTTAGCCAGTAAATTTTTAGATAAATTAGCTCCTCCTTTTGTTCCTGAGGGTATTAACCTTAACCTGTCTCTCGTATCCAATATCCAAGACACCCATACGACGCTAGGTCTTCCATTCACTCTCACTGAATTAAAGGGTGTTATTCATAAAACTAAGGATTCTGCGCCAGGCATTGATGGCATACCGTATTCCTTTTTTGCTAATTTAAATGATGACATCCTCAGATATTATCTACAGCTTATTAATTCTATTATGAATACAGGTAACATCCCTGTTGAATGGAAACGTCAAATGGTGTTGCCATTCCTTAAACCAAATAAAATTTCATCTGATGTTTCTTCATACCGTCCCATAGTTTTGTCTTCAATTCTAATGAAACTAGCGGAACACGTAATTAAAAATCGCTTAGAATGGTATGTTGAAAGTAAGGGTCTTTTGGCAGAATCACAATATGGTTTTAGAAAAGGTAAAAGTACAACTGACTGTTTAAGTATTTTCACGTCCGATATTCGGTTATCCTTCTCTAACAACCATTCTACCGTTGCAGTTTTCCTTGATATTAATGCAGCTTATGATAATGTTGTCTTATCAGTTTTACAAAATAAATTAATAGCCTTACAAGTCCCATTAAATTTGTCCAATTTCATTATTAATATCCTGAGTGAACGCTCTGTTAACATGTTAATAGGAGATCATGAGGTATCTCGTCTTGTGTGGAGAGGTCTCCCACAGGGTTCTGTGCTGAGTCCCCTTCTATACAATATTTATACATTTGATTTGGACTCCTCCTTGACTAACCATGTTAAGGTCCTTCAATATGCCGACGATTTGTTATTGTATTCTTCAAGCCAATCTGTTGAACAAGCTACCTTTGTTATCAATTCTGCTTTAACTACTTTAGAGTCATGGTTACATCTAAACGGTTTGGATTTATCCACGTCTAAAAGCGCAGCTGTTTTATTCACCCGGAAGAGAAATATTCCCGAAGTAAATCTCTTTTATAAGGAAATACCTATTCCAGTAAAAGATAAATTCAGATACCTGGGTTTAATAATCGATTCTAAATTAAGTGGTGTTCCTCATTGTGATTATATTGTCAACAAATGTGAAAATCACCTTAACATGCTTAGATGCCTCTCTGGTGTGTGGTGGGGTGCCCATCCCTTTTCTTTGAAACTCGTTTACAACGCAATCATCAGAAGCACTCTGGATTATGGTTTGTTCGTTTTAGAACCTGCTAGTGTTATGGCTTTTAAAAAATTGGATCGCATCCAGTCTAAGGCATTACGCATTATTTCGGGTGCCATGAAGTCTAGTCCCATTAATGCACTCCAAGTAGAATGCGGGGAAGCTCCTTTATATCTTAGAAGACAATTCTTATCTGACAAATATTTGTTCCGGATTCTTCAGATCTCAACCCATCCTCTCATTCCCAAATTGGACTCTTTAGTGTTGCAAATTGAATCTTCAAATTACTGGTCCCATAAACGTGCTCCTTGTTTAGTTGTAAGCTATAAAAAAATCCTTTCACTTTCTTCCCCTATTCACCGCTCCAATAAACTTCCCCTATTTAATAGTAGCTATGAGAGTTTACAATTCAGTCCCATCATAAAATATAACTGTGTAAGTAAATCAGATGCCGATTGCCATTTAAGTTTTAATAATTTTTTAGCTGAACACTTAGAGTACCACCATATATTTACGGACGCTGCCAAGCGTTCTCCGACGGGTTGTGTTGGAATAGGTACTTACCATTCCCAATACAACATCGTACAAAAAATAAAACTGCCTCCAGAGACTTCTGTTTTTACGGGGGAATGTTTCGGCATTTTAAAGGCCATAGAATATATCCGTGTTTTAAAGCTCAAAAAAACTATTATTTTTACTGATTCCCAAAGTGCTCTTCTAGCCATCAATAAATCCCCATTCGAACACAAATCGCAGTTGCCTATAATTTATTTAATAAGAGAATTTGCGTACAGAACCATCTCAGAGGGTAATTCACTACAATTTGGGTGGATCCCGGCTCATGCTGGAATCCATGGCAATGAAGTGGCTGATACACTCGCCGGTGATGCGGTGCAGTGTGGGGACTTTGTTCCGTATACTAATTTTTGCTGTGACCTCGTGACGTTACCAAAGACTTTTCTTCGGGACACCTGGAAGGTGGCTTGGGATATCGGAAGCAAATCGAAGGGTCGTTATTTCTCACTTATTCAACCCGACGTTCCGGAAAAACCGTGGTTTAGCAGGGCAAAGTTTGGCAAGATGGAGACCTCCATTCTAATACGGATGAGACTGGGTCATGTCTGCTCTCCCGCCCATCTTGCCAAACTTCATATTATCAACGACCCCATTTGCCTGTGTGGCGCAGACGTAGGCGACTTAGATCACATTTTTTTCTCCTGTCCTTTATATGACCGTTCATCCTTTCTCAGTAACCTCTTGTCTCTCCGTACTCCTTTTCCTACCTCAATACTTTCTTTACTTTGCACAAATAGCTTTCCTGTATATAAATGCATAGTCTCATTCATTACTTTAAATAATATTAAGTTGTAATTTTTCGTCATTGTATTTAGCTCATTATCCTTTATTATATCACTGTATTTAAATAATACTGATCCTATAGATGTATCCGTCCTATCCTAAATCCCGTTATAATTTTTAATAATGATATTTTCGTTTCCCTAACTTTGTTTTATTCATACTAACTAAACGTGACATTGGCTAAATGCACAAACCGTGCGAAGCCATAAACCAAAAAAAAAAAAAAAAAAAGTAGGTACCATGTGGAGTCGCGATTGTCAAATTAAATTTTAGTTGCGTCAAAATGATTTTTAAATTTAGAGATATTTTATTGCAGAATAGCTCTTAGATTCTCATAGCCAAAAGTAAGGAATTTTAGTGATAGTTTAGTTAGTTTAGTTCGGTGTACAAGAGAATCGGCACCATTGTCAGTAATATTAACATACAAAAACGAACAGGAAACAACTACGAAAATGCCTCGTCCTGATCCAGGAGCCACATATGTTAATCCAAATAACCTGTTCAAGGATGACGATGATGACACCTACATCAACAGTTTCAGGAGAAGAATCCCACCACCACAGCCAAGTAAGCCAGCACCATCCGCGTATGGAAGTCACATATCAGCGTTGGAACAACAAAAACAAGTTATGTTAGAAAGACAAAAAGAAATCGAACAGCGAACCTTGGATTCATCCTTACGCAGCATAGGCCTATTGCGTGAGTCCGAGCAGATCGGCATCGCCACCGCGGAAGAACTCAGTCGACAGCGAGAGCAACTCCAAAATACGAAAAACGTCTCGACGAAGCAAATACCAACTTGAACTACAGTCAAAAGCATTTGTATGGTATCAAATCTGTTTTCTATGGCCTCAAGGAACTACATCTCTGGTAAATCCGACCAGACTCCTAGAAGCCAGCCCTCTCCGAGCATACAGAGTGCAGGCCAAAACAGCAGGCTGAATGACACGATAGACAATCTATCTCAGGTCAACAGTGATGACCACTTCAGATCCCATCCTGCCACCTGTCTGCGTGAATTAGATGCACAGGTACAGGCTGCACCCATATCTGATAGTCAGCGTGTCAACCAGGTGCTGGATGCTAACTTAGATGAAATGCTGCATTCCATTTCAAGACTAAAAGGCCTTGGAATAGCTTTGGGTGAAGAAATAGAACAGCAAAATGGCATCATTGTAGACATACAGGAGAAAGTAGAAGTTGCTGATATTAAGATTGGCAAGCAAACCAAAATGATGAATAAAATACTTGGTAAATAGTCTACATTCCTATAATAACCAAGAGTTGTAAACTTGAACGAATGCACCACTCAAGCTGTTAGTCAAAGAAAATATCATTTACTTGCCATGTGAAGGGGGTATTTAATGCAATATTATTAGTATTAACATAGCTCCAAATTTTATACTCTAAACTGAATCTTTGTAATAATTATGTTGTAGACCATGCAATGTGCTTTGTATAACAAATCCAGTTATCAGTACTAGGTCTTATTTTGATCATACATAAATACTGAATGTGGATATGTATGTTCTCACCATAGTGCTATTCGAGAAGTCAGTTAAAAATAAAAGTGAATGCAACATGCCTCAAAAATTTGCAGTTCACTATATCTATAATGTTATACAGCCTCTGAGCAGTGAAACATCTGAATTATTTCCTGTTATTTGTTTAGATTATAATATGCACTGTTATAGTTAATGAGTAGGAAAATATGTGATATAAATATTTTTATACTATGTGCTAAGTAGATATATGTAGTCAAAATCATATGTAGTTTTTGTTTATAATCAAATACCAATGCTGGTGCTTCAGTTGTTGTATCTTAATTAAACTGTACAATAATATATAATTCTAATGTACAACAAAATTATTATAAATTTAATTATAATTTAATATTTCCTGGTACATGACCAAATGAAGTTGCAGTTGTGTAATAATAAGTTATAGGGAGCATCAGCATTATGTACATAATACTTTATATGTATAGTCCAACCTTATTACTTTAGGGTAGGGTTGGATTTATTTTATGATGTGAATTTAAAATATGTACAAGTTCTGACTCACATTGAAGCCCTATCTACAAATTAATTCATACATTAAACAAGTAAACTAAAAAGTAACAAAATCATAATCAACAAAAAATATTGCATGTATGAAATGTTGTTATTTAAGGTAAGTATGAAAGTATAATAAAAATGTTCTTACAAAAATTCCATGATTTATCATTTAAATTAGATTAGTGTGATAATTTAATTGATAGAATAGAATAGAATATTTATTTGCGTAAAACATGGTATACAAGGGTGTTAAATATAAATTCAGGCACAAGCATGTTTAGCTAGGATAAATCATAGCATGCAAAAATCAATTGTCTTGAGCAGATCACACCCGAAACATTAAGGTCAAAGATGACAACAGTTCCAGTGATCCACCTTAATTTTATCTTCTTAGGTATATAAAAAAATCAATTGCTGTTCGTTAGTTTCGCTAAAACTCAAAAACAGCATAACCAATTTGAATATTTTGACGTAATAACGTCTTTTATATCGATTAACGACGCCTGCATGCATAAAAAGCATGACTTATTGTCACGTTACGCCTGAGCCGATGACGTCAGCACGTTAAATTATCGTCCGTAAACCGACTTTACAGACAAGACAACTATCTTTTTGATTGTTTTGTTCTCTCTAATACAGGGGTAGTTTGGAAAGAAGAAAAGGCATTGCAACCACAGAACATACCCCTAAAGTAGATTGCAACATTTGCAACACATTAGCTAGTCTACAGTAAAAATATGAATACAAGTGCAATTTATGTAACATTGAATTGTAAATTACCTCAAACTTACTGCAGCTGTCCCTAATTGGTTGATAAAAACATGATATAACAAAAAAAAACATGTTTTTTTAATGTTATATCATGTAAGTACATATCTACATACCTACCTATGTTATTACAACTAAGATTACTTTGACAGTAAGATAATTTAATTGTCTTAGTTAGAGTTTCAAACATAACATCACGCCTGTAATCCCCTAAAGGCTAGGCAGAAGTGTACCTATAGTACACCCACATTTCGCCAGTTAAGTCCCATGTAATAGGGGGCGCCATGTAATGTTCAGTTTGATAATACAATTTAAACAACATTGTATTCTTACATTGTTTTTATTTAAACAAATAATGGTGGGACAGCAACTATACATAGGAAACTATAATGCTGCTTATTTATCACAAGGAATACAATTTATTAGTATAATAATAAACCTAATAAGCTTGGTCTACAGTTTCTAAAATCATATCATTGGCATCAACATCATGAGTTTTCATGTGTTTTTGTAACACCCTCTTGGTTCTTAGTTTTTTACAACAATAATTACATGACACCTTGTTGTTGCTATGAGATTCTATGTGTATCTTCAAACCAGTTGCAGTGGCAAAGCCCTTAAAACAGATATCACACTTGTGAGGTCTCTCTGTTGTGTGTGCATGTGCGATGTGCACTACTAAGGAATGTTTGGTTGGAAAACGTCTAGCACAACTTTGGTGTGGACATGAGAAAGGCCTGGGCTTCTGCTGACCCATGTGAACCAGCATGTGAGCTCTCAAGTATGATGCCCTCGTGTATGTCTTTGGACAACTAGAACATGCAAATTTCTCGCCATTATGAGTCTTAACATGCATGTTTAAGGTTGATCTTGCTGTGAACCTTTTCCCACAAGTTACACAGACAAACAGCATGCGATTACTGGAATGTGCCACACGAAAATGCTCCTTGAGTGACTGCCTTGCTTTGTAAGTCTTATGACAAAAACCACATTTGAACTGTGCAATCTCTCTATGAGATATTGAGTGCTGCTTCAATCCATTAGAAGTGTGGAAACTCTTTCCACATTTCGCACAGAGGTACTTCTGTGTATCAGTATGTTTCGCCATGTGGTATCGCAGACCATACAGCCTAGTGAATGACTTTGTACACACAGTGCAAGCATATCGCTTCTCTCCCTCTATTCGCTGTGGCTGTTCACCAGAAGTTATTTCAGTAACAGGTGGCAGTGGTGTCAATTTGTTATCTGTTAAGGTACTTTCAAAGTCTAAAGTTGGATGATTACTGAACAGTGGCACCTCATACTCATGGTCTTGATAAACAACATTGATATCAATAGAATCTATATCAGTCCTCTGTAAATTGGTAGGAGATTGTATCATAAGTATTTGTGATAACATAGAATTTGCCTTCAAACAATTCAATTTAAAGTTATAAGCGACTAAAGCTGTAGATACACATGAAGAACATATTCCTTGAGGCCAGTTCTCTTCGTCATTGTTCTCTAAACAATTAAGGAAGACCAAAATATCAATTAATTTAACCTTAATCATCTCGTGTTCTATCAAGTCTTGTATGTTCATAAACATCGTGGTATCTGTTTCTAGTAGACAAGTGCGACATATATTTTTCGTCAAGGGAAGAATTAGCCCTGTAAACTCCATTGCTTAATTCGACGTTATCATTTACACAATGTTGAATTTTTGTAGAAGACATCACATCAATCGCCGACTTCCACAGTTCCACAGTTTAAACTATTGTAGTGTAATAGTAGTCTTTGGTTCCACAAGTTTTTGACAACAAAATGAATGAATGACAGCATCACAGAACGTAAATATTCCTATCGTTTTTTTCTCTGAATTATAAAATTATCAATAACATAGATTGCATTAAACAACTAAAATATATGTACATAATATATAAAAGTGTATAATTAAAAAAAAAAGGTAAGAGCACAAATAAAAAAAATATCAAAAAATTCGTCCGTATCGCTGTCAATAGAGTAAGTGTGGGTAAGTGCCCAAAAGGCTGGCACCCTTGCCACGTTGGATGGCATTGCTGATCCTTTGGGCTAAAAAAAGGCCAGCCCTCTAGTCACGTAAAGAGTCGACCAACCGCTTGGCGATGACCCAAAATAATTGAATTAATAATTTAAAATTTTATTAATATACCATGAATGACATTATTCCATTTCCATTCAATTCTCTGCCTCTACAATGTACTGTGCGCGCAAAATAAGTCTGCGCACGGCTGAAATCGGAACTAATTGTTTGCCGCCATCTTGACGTTTATGTCAGGTGTCAACTGTCAAGAGAGTATGGTATGGTGTGCTGTGTTCCACAGAGTACATTTTATATAGGCTGTGTTCCGTCCGTGGTTTCCAAAGTAAATAATCGCCATCATTATGCCGAAAGTGATTAAAAGTGCTGGCAGGGATATCATCTTGAAGGTCAAACATGCTTGTGAAGAAGAACGAGATAATAACGGGCCTACGGTACCGTTTTCCAAAGTTAGAGCTCGCGTTGCTTATTTGACAGGTAATTTTTATGACTGCCATAACAATAAAAATCCCCTGTTTAATACACCGCGGCGGGCGGTGACTGACGGTGTTGGTTTTGGCTAAGTTTTAGTTTATCAGCCGTCGAGTTGGGAGTCCATGTTTTTAATACAGAAAGATCATATTATCAGAAGCCTCCACGTAATGTTTTAAGTTGCGGAGATAAATGGTTTCGAGAAAAAAAAAGAAGCAAAATCGTAGAAATTTATTGGTATTGTGTCGCTTTTGACATTTTGCTCGCCATTAAACATTTCGTTTTAGGTAAAGTCAACGCACTAAAATGTTTCACTTCATATAATGTTGAAATAAGTACGTATATTTAGTGATTTAGATACTTTTTATGCATATTTTATTATATTACATACATTTCACTGATTTAAATTCGTGCTATTAAATTAACGCTTATAATAATTTACCGAGTATTGACGATATGTGAAACTAAAAGTAAAATGACGCCATTTTGTGCTGCCACTGTTACATGACTTAATTCAAATAGAAGACTAAAGCAGCGTCCCCACTACGAGCCACGCGGCCCGCTTTGCGCTTTTGCAGCAGACTATATAGACATATTACCATCACATCAGTTGCTTTCGAGATGTACCAAGAAGAGGAGATGCTTTTGGTTTCAGCAGAATTCACAATAATAAGTACTGCTGCGCAAATAAGAAATAAACCGCGGCAACGGCGTTATTGGGAGCGACCAAGTTTAACTAGCAGAAAAACTTACAGTACTAGTAATTTGATACAAGATTTAATATTAGATGATATCGATCAATTAAGTCTTGAATATAGATGCAATGGAGGATTTCGAAACTTTTTACGCATGTCAACTTCTGAATTTGAGATTTTACTTAATGCTTACTTCCAGAATTGTTGCCATCACCACCAGGGCATCATTTCTTTTGTTTTTATCTTTATAAAAACTACTCCTACACCGGTCGCTCCCGGTACAATTCAATAAGAAAAAGTGTTTGCTCGTCAGTCGATTAAATTTTGGCGCTAATATAAATAAACAACTCGATGTAGAGGCGGTTATTAGCGCACTGACAGGCCGCGCAGCCCGTCCCAACTACCCAGAGCTGCGCGGCTTTCTTTGAAGTAGACCGACAACCGGTTGCGCGAGGCTGGCCGCGCGGCTCAGGCCTCGCACACGTACACACTTACGAGGCTTGGCCACACGGAGCCGCGGAACCCTAGTGGGGACGTGGCTTAAGCTTGAGACTTGGAGCACCCCGGCTCAGAGAGGTTAGGTTCGAAGGGGATGACAAGGGCTCAAGTGAGCGAGCGAACGAGCCCCTGTCATCTCCTTCGTGTTAGGTTGCTTTCAACCCTGCAGACAGAAAGAGGAGCCCCGCTAAGCGGGGCTCCGTCACCTACGCCTTGGAGGGTCACGTCCCGCCTTCTTTCCCACTCCCTCCCCCATAAATCAGGTATTCTGACCTTTAAATCGATGTCAATACAAGAAAATTCGTAAACTAGGTTAGAATATTTAAAAAAAACATCTCAAAAAGGGAAGGGTCCTCAACTTTTCCATCAAAGGGGGGGTTCTACATCTACCCCCATCTCCCCCACCCCTTAAATCGACGGCTGATTAACTAAATTCCTACCTTGGTTTTTGGGTGGTACATACATATTATGTACCAGCGGCCTAACCGGTATCATGTACAGTAGCCAGCACATCAAGTTACCACAAACTGTCAGATTTTCTCTTTCGATTTTGAACTTAGGTTTAAATTCGTTTGGAGAAGTTTGACAGTTTCGTGTAGCTTGACCTGCTGGCGACTGTACTATGATGTATGATTATTGTTATATTGTTTTAGGCATTTCCGAACGCACCGTCACCCAAATAACTCAAGAGGGTAATGTAGCTGTAGCGTCATCTTCGAAGATTGTGACCCCGGGAAAAACAAGGGTTCGGAACAAAAAAAATGCTGATCTAGACGACTTTGATAAATGCGCTATAAGGCATACAATTCAGTCGTTTTACAGCGTGAAGAATGAAATTCCTACCATAAATAAACTTTGGTTGGAATTGAAAGCTAATATTGATTTTAAATATGGCAGAACATCGTTGAGGAGTATTTTAAAAACTATGGGCTACAAATACAAAAAATGCCAGTCTAAACGAAAAGTATTAATAGAACGCAGCGATATTGCAGCTTGGAGAGCAAAATATATTATGAGGCTACGCAAGAATCGTCAGGAAGAAAATCGACCTGTCATTTATCTTGTGGAAACATACATAAATACATACCACCTCCAAAAATGTTGGCAATCTGAGAAAGTGCCTGGTATACTTACTTCTGATAGTGTCGGCTCAAGATGGATTATAGCTCATGCTGGAGGTAAAACTAGGTTTGATGAAAACGGATTACTACTGTTCAAGTCTAAATCAAAATCAAGTGACTATCATGACGATATGAATTCTGCAAACTTCATGCGATGGATGAAAGAAAAAATTGTGCCGAATCTACAATCGAACTGCATTGTAGTGATGGATAATGCTTCATACCACTGCACACAAATAAACAAGGCCCCTACAATGGGCAATACAAAAGCAGTGCTTCAAGAGTGGCTTGCGAAAAATAATATTGAAGTTGATGATCGTTGGACAAAAGCACAATTATATGAATTAATCAAAAGGCACAAAGGTGACCCACAGTATGAAATAGAACAAATGTTAAATGAACATGGACATGAGGTTCTGCGTTTACCGCCGTACCACTGCGATTTAAATCCCATCGAACATATTTGGGCAATTGTGAAGAGGCGTATTGCAGAGAAAAATGTTGATCATGCTACTACCGAAATAGCGTCAATTACTGAAGCTGCGTTCAGAACAGTAACGACAGAAGAATGGCTCAATGTATGTCTAAATGTAGAAAAAATAGAAGACAAATATTTCGAATCAGATAGGCTACTGGATATAGAAATAGACAAATTTATAATTAATGGTACTGGCGACACGTCTGACTCTTCTGATGAAGACTCTAGCATGGATTCTGATGAAGATGTTCGAATGAAAGGCGGTAACCCACTGCAGGACCATTGTTATGCCAAATTTATACTTCTAGGTATTCAATAAAAAAATTGCAAAGCTCTCGTGTAGTTTTTTATATTTTTTATATTATACTAGCTTTTGCCCGCGTGGAGGTCGGAAATTATCCCACGGGAACGTACGACCGGGATAAGAAGTACCCTACATGTTAATCCAGGTTATAAAATCTCTGTGTTCTAAATGCTATCCGAATCCGTTCAGTAAGTAGTTTATGCGTGAAAGAGTAACAAACATCCATCTATCCTCACAAACTTTCACATTTATAATAATAGTAGGATGCTAATGGAATAACCTAGTAGGTACAGTCACAGAGTACATTTTATATAGGGGTACAGTCGCCAGGAGGTAAAGCTACACGAAACTGTCAAATTTCTCCAAATGATTGTAAACCTTAAAGTGTTGAAAGTTAAGTTCAAAATCCAATGAGAAAATCTGAGATTTTGTGGTAACTAGATGTGCTGTCGACTGTTCATTAATTATACCAAGCTAGTTTTCTACAATTACTTTTGAGTGATGAAAAAAATTTTTTGTTTATATGAAGGGAAAAAAAATAGTTAGGCTGGCAACATTAAGCACGCCACCAGTTCGTGCGCAGACTTATCTTGCGCGTGTAATATAATGATCATGATGCTCTGTGTTTGCGCGCATCGTACTTTTTATTTTTGACGTGATTAGAATGGTAATATTAATAAATACCGATATTTACCAATAAAAGCTAATAGTTTTCAAGTTAGGAGTTTTCCGCGCTTGTCCTCATACTGAGTAGATTATGTAGTAGTAGTAGTAGTAGTAGTAATCTCTGTGCTCTCTTCCGGCAGGCTAGGGCTGGCGAGGCGATGAACGAAAAATATTGTTTTGGCATCACAGACCGGGGAAAATGTAGAGCTATGGCCTGTTTCAAAAGTATCGAATGAAAATGTAAGCAAATGGGTCCGACAACTGGGTCCGGGACCGGGTCTGTGGATGGGTTTTTTTTAGAGGGGCTCGTTGCTAAATAATAACAGCCGCACGGGTTGATCGGAAGTTAAGCTACGCTTGTCCCGGTCGGTTCGTGGATGGGTCACCGTCCGTTACATAACGAGACCCCTCCGTGCTTTGGAAAGTACGTTATGCCGTTGGTAGATATTTGACAGTTTTACGGGTAGTCAAAAGCCCAAAAGTCTGTCAACCAGTCTTATCAAGTGGTTTCGTGCACGCAGTAACAGGGTTGTAGACGATAGATAAGCAGTCATTCCATGTAAAATACTGATATTCAGCTGCATCTGGTGAGACTGAGACCGACCCCAACATAGTTGGGAAATAGCTAGGCAGCTTGATTGGTTTGGTTATTTGAATACTTAAACTTGAAATTCAAATTTAAATCATCTTATGGTTTTTTCATTAGACATTTGAGTTTAATTTTATAAACTCATTTTTCATCAATTTCAATTTAATACTAAATGTTATTAAAACTATAATTATTGTTGGAAAAAATAGTGAGATATAAAGTCGAAATCTTCTAAATACTGATGAATATGTTACCTACTAATTCTCTTTAGTGAGTGATTGCGTAAGAATTTAAGAACAGGGTCTGTTTACACGTTCATCCTTCTTTCATCAGATACTTTTGGAACAGACAGAAACGTGCTACTAGAGAATGGCATGCAACCTCCTCCGAATCTGCTAATTTCAATAGATACCTTAAGGTTAACACATGGGCCGTACCCGGGTCGTGGCCAGGGCCTTGGCACGCACAAAGCAGATACTGAAGCTCCTTCACACCTTATTCCACACCTAGAAACGAATGTGTGTGAACGATTTCATATAAAATGTATACACCGTTTTTTTTATGCCCCTGGCGGAATATGGTCTTTCCGGCCCAGATATGTGTGGATAGACTTTCACTGTCCTTTCAAGTAAATCGGGTTACTATGAATTTGACAGTGATGCAAAATCAGAGGTGAAACGACTTGAATTATTCCCCGTATATCTCCGTAGGAACACTTTCCTCGTAGAGACTTTGGAGATTTCGGTTTTTGCACACCCCTATCCTGTCTTTAATAAATGTCATTTTGTATCTGTGTTTCACCAGTCTTTTTGACGTGTGTGGTGCGTCGTGGGCAGACTGGAGTTTCTCCAGTTTTATCAATATTAGAAGATATTTTCATGATTTGGACACCATTATACGTTGTTGAGAACAAAACAATCTATAGGACATTTTGTAGAAGGTAAGTGGAATCCGATAATGGGCTTAATTTGTTATGTGAAAGTTCTAACCTCAACCGCCCGGACAACACCTTCGATGTTCCATATTTCTGATAAATATCAGAAGTTTAACCATTTTTATTGTGCTCGTTTGATTTAAAAATGAGTGAGAGCTAATCTGTAGTAATAAATACTTGTTGTTTTGTAGGTGAATTTATAGAAAAACGGAATCATGAGTCGTTTCTTTGCGACTGGTACTGACTCCGAGTCGGAGAGCTCGAGCGAGGACGAGCCAGTAGTACGCGCCCCCGCGCCCGTCTACACGGTGAGTTTATGCAGAATTATGCATCAAAGACATCTAAGCAGCTATGATTAAAAGTTTACAAACAACGAAAAAAGTGTTTACCATACAAAACATTCTTACAAGTTCTAAACAATGTTTCATTTGGATGTTGATATCATTTATATTAACACACCTACAGCTTCTTTCTTTCTTAGCATGCCTAGCTGAAGTAAAAAAACTGATAGAATATTGGCCTTCTGAGTCTCATTTATGATCAACATTATTTCTGTTTTCATAAAAAATAGCTGACAATACGTTTTCATTTACAAAGCAAAATCTAGTATCTGGAAAAACGTGCCTATTCTGCAATTGTAAATTAAAACATGAGCATATATATAGAAAACATTAACTGAAAATAAACGTCTCTTAAAGACGTAATAATAGAATTGTATTAATCAGTGATGTTAGCATTGTCGTAAGTATGTTTATATTTTCATCATTGTACATAAAATATAACAAAGATGAGTGAAGCAATTGTCAACCTCTTTCATAACTATGTTTTCAATTTTCATCATTCTCTTTTATCAACTCTTATAATTTATGTACTTCATAATATTATGCAAGCATGTTTTGTCAAAAATTAAACTAAGGATTGATTTTAATTTTTATTAAATAGGAACAACCAACAATTACATTATGAAATATTACAAACAAAAACACATAAATGGTAATGATAATTAATGATTTTATTTCAATAATTGATAAATGAGTTTATTTCTGTAAGTAAGTTTGTACAAACACTTTTACATGTCAATCATATTTTTTAAATTAGATGAGGTTGGCGTTTCCTATCTGACTACTCTGAGAAGAAAGGCCAAGACAAACTCAGAGCTCACAGTCTCTTTTATAGTCCAGACATAATCTTGGTCATGTGAAGACCGTGTAGATTGGTGTATGAAATGGTCTTTTGAGAAAAGAACCACACAGATTGAGTGAACCTGTCCAGTCAGTGTACACCAACCTTAGATCTAGAAGTTTTTTGAGGCGGGGCAAAACCTGCTGTCTGCCGCCCTCGCTCCGCCAATCCGTTAACCTTTTACATGAAGACTTATATATTTAAATATACAAGGGCATTGAACAATTATTTTTATTAGGATAGGACAGGATATTTGAAATAAATCGTGAGATTATAGCATACCAGCTTCTGTCCGCGACTTCGTCCGCATGAAATTTCGGCCCCCAACCTACCGCGTCGCTGCGCATCACTCGCCCACAATATTACTTCGGTTTCGGTTAGCGTTCTTTCTGACTTTTTTTTCTTACTATATGTATATATAGCCTATAACCTTCCTCAAGAATTGGGCTATCTAATGCAAAAAGATTTTTTCAAATGAAACTGATAGTTTCAGAGATTAGCGCGTTCAAACAAAAAACAAGCAAACTCTTCAACTTTATTATTAGTAGAATATTAAATTTTAAAAAAATGGTATTTGAGCCTTTTGTTCTGCAAAAATATTGATGGCCCTGTCATAATTAATCTGATTGTCTTGTTATGATATTCGATTGCTAACACCACAACACTCGACTAATGCAGAAAAGCTTAACACCAAATAAGACATTATAGAATGCACGAGCGAGCGAAGGGAGAACGAAAATTTTAGTACTTTGGCTCAGACAAGTTAGATTTATTATGTTCTTAATCGACTTAAACAGAAAAGTTTTAAGAATTAAGAATCGCTAGGCTGTAAGAGCGGCAAAGTGAGCTCGAATATTTTGCTAGAAACATATTAGTAAAATTTTATCGATTGATAATGCTCCAATCCAACAGCTGCACCAGCGCTGTGGTAAACAATTAAAGGAAATCGTGTCGCCTTTGCACTTACAGGCGTCGGAAATGGCGGGACGCCCGGCGCCCCCGCTACGCGAAGCAATATTTATTTATTTATTTAATTTTTGGGGAAACTTACAGCTAATCAGATACAGTAAGTAAAAAAGTTTAAACAAAATATGGCCAATTACAAGTTTCCACATTTAGTATCTTAAACATATGAACAAAAGAGAAAATTTACCACAAACCAATAACAAAACAGAAACATTAACTTTACTATTTACGCTCGAAAAAGCCATTAGACTAAATTTTCTTTAATTTAGCAACACTAGTATTAAAAATGTCGATATCAGCTTCCCGGCAGGTTGCGTTGTACATACGACTCGCTCTCATCATGTATGAATTCTGTCTGTACGCAGTCCTGTGAAACTCCGAACAAATAATTTTTGTATGGAATTCCTAACCTTCTTCAGCCAACATTCAGAAACACACGCCAGCATGACCAACATTACACTACGAAGTGCTGCCACTTAACATCTATTTTAAGTGTAGTAGAAACTATTTCCAGTCTTTTGTCTTTAGATTTCGTCAAAACTATTTTTTTTTATATTACCCTCCAAATATTTAAACAAACTATGTGTTCTAATCTAGGATATTTCATTTTAAGACACGTTTGTAAAATTCTACTCAACTATTTCTCGAAATATGGAAGGAATCTGTAAATATTTATGGTCACACCACACAAACATGTCTGCCTTCGCGTGATTAAGTTCGAGTTGCGATTTTTCTGTTTCTTGTTTTCCTTTTTCTGTAAGGTTTCGGTATATAACTTATCAGAATCATTTCTGTGATTGTATGTATAACGTTGAGTCGAGCACCTGTTCCTCAGTTTCATCACAGACATGGTTTTATCAACATATTGACTCTTGATGAAATATTGACGCTTACGAGATAATCGACTCATAGATTGTTATTACTACTTAATAACGAGGCAGTGACTCTTAAGTTTGTGAACCATCATGGGTAAGGGACACAGCAGATGTGAAATTTGCGGTACCAAGGAGGCCGAGCATACTGGAAATAAGTTACTTTTTTCCAAGTTTCCACTGGATCCAAACCGGTGAGTACCGCTACCTATTGCGAATGTGATCTTGTGCTCACATAGCACTATCTAATTGTAATCTAATAGCATAATTCAAATTCTGTAATACGACCCTCGGGGCATTAATCAAGATTAGCTGAAATTTGGAAAAATGGTCTATAACAATTGTACCTACATACAGTAATATTTGTCTAATTTAAATTGTAATCTAATTCAGTCTAAATAGGTTGACTGCTAAATACATGGGTCAGAGAGTCTTAAGACATTATATTATCTAAATGTGATAAATACTGGGAATATGGAATAAATCTATAATTTCATATTCCAAGTTTTCTATTCCATTTAGTTTCACTGACAGTAAGATGGGGTGTTTTCTTAACTTTAAACCACACTTAATCAATTCGCAGTCAGTTATAAGTAACCTTTTATATTTTTTATCTTCCAGCTGTCGAGAGTGGCTAAAGCAGTTGGTAGGAATGAAGAACTGGTGCATCTAACAATAGAAAAACTGCATGAGCGGCGAAATGTTTGTGCTAACCACTTAGGCAAAAAGGATTTCAACAAAAAAGGAAATCGTCTGAAAAGACATGCAATCCCAACTTTGAATTTGGCAGAATTTCCACAACATATTTATCGGCATTCAGAGTGAAAAGGTAACTAGAATAAACACCATTATTGATCTCTATTGATGATAATATACCTATAGTAGTCCTTTTATGTCATCCATCAAACTATTAAAAAAAAAGATGCAACCTTTTGTTTAAGTTTCATATTAAATACTATAAGGTACTTGTAACATCCACTTAACTGACAATCAAAGTTAATTAGAAAAAAAAAGTCAGTTGTAGGACTGCACATTATCTGTATGAATGTGTATCTCAGCATGACGGTCAAGCTAGTTCAATGCTTTATTCCCATCCCAAAAGTGCCCAACATGCCTAAAGAAATTTTCACTTTAAAAAGGTTAAGCATAGTTTAATTCTTGTTTTCCCTGCAGCAAATAATTTGTGACGCACCCTCAAAACATTTGTTGTGATGATCGAGTGTTCAAGACACCAACTTTTTTTTTCTTTTTCTTTTCTTATTCTAGAATCTAGAACCTTGTCCACCAGCTAGTGAATAGAATGCAAATATCCAGCAAGAGCAATCTGGTATGTGAATCAATACATATTAGTGTATCAATACATATTATATATAATATATATTGTATAAGACAAATACAGGGTGAGCTGCTGAGGGGGTCTGAAGTCGGAAAATTATACTGGGATACATGGAATGTGGGGTAATTTCCAACCCCCACACAAGCGAAGCCTTTCGTTTAAAATATTTTTCAAATTTTATTTGAAAGAATAAAAGTAGTAGTAGTAAAGAAAAATAAATTCTATTATTTAAAATAAAACAATTAGTGAACCTAGAATATCTGGTGGTTCCCAAACTAGTTTCAAATCATATCTATCATTTCAGATCTTTTGCCTGAAGCGATACCACGAGCCAGCAATTGAGACAAATCCATATGGAGTGGTCTCAAAATGGTAAGTATTTTAAATAAAATTATCAAATTATTTGAATTACGTATTGTCTCAATATCCTGAAGAAATGTGTTAATAACACTATGCGTTGAGATTGAGGGTATTTGTCACTAAGGCATATGTTCGATTTTTTTGACTGCCAGTGTTATGATAATTCATGACAAAGGAAAATGTTGCTATTACTTTACTAATACCTCTTTCCATTTACTTTTCAGAAGGAATACATACCCAGTTTCAAAAGAGATCTGAAAATAAAGCTACATTTGGAAAACGTATCAGAGGCAAAACCCAGTAAGTACTTTATCATTATGATACACTATACATACTATACGTCCACGACCTCCTACGCGACGACTTTACCATACAAAGTACAATAGTCTGTTACACCGCCTCAGGGGTTGTCTTAAGACTCATAAAATTCATGTTATTTTATTTCTTAAATGTAAATAGAAACTGTTGCATGTAGTTCCCGGCAAAGAACAAGCCAACCCTTCTCCATCTAAAGACGTCATTAAAGAAAATGAGCAACAGCATCACCTTGCCTTCTAGTACTGAATCACTGCACCATATCTAGTAACAATATCTTTAGAAACCCACACCACCCATACCCAATTTAAAGTATGTCAGTGTGTTTAATGTTTGTCTCTATCTATAGGTATTGTATTGCTATCTTTAATCATATATCTTCAGTCACCATTCCACTTCTCAACAATTGGAATTCGCAAAAATGAATGCAACTGACATGCTACATAGCTTAGACTAATACCTTCACAAATGAAGTAGTTTCATTATAATCCATTAAACTTTTCTCATGTGATGATGTTACAAACAAATAGACAAACAGAAAGAAATTCTCAAAATTGTTTAGAGTTAATATATGCTTTAACTTGTCTCATCAAATATTTTGCTTATATTTAATTAACTTTACAGATTTAACAACAAGGAAATAGCAGTTGATGGAGAAATTAAAAAAAAAAAACGAAATACAGCTTGGCATCACTAAGACGCAGCGCCAATCTCTTGGAAAAAATTGGAGTCAGGCGTGCTTAAAGAAATTGTGACGTCGCGTCGGCGCAAGAAAATCAAAAAAGGAAGCCTAAGGGTCGACCTTGGACAACAAATAACAAAATATTAGTCTTGGCTATATTTAAGAGGTCACCAAGAGAATATAGATACTTCCTACTACTATATTGAGCATATTTTTAGAGTTTCTAGGAACAAGGTTACTGACAGAACCTAGAGTCAACCACATTACACACATACACATAACATAACATCACGCCTGTATTCCCCGAAGGGTTAGGCAGAGGTGCACCTATAGTACACCTACATTTCGCCAGTTATGTTTAAGTCCCATGTAATAGGGGGCGAGCCTATTGCCATCAACCGGGCACAAATCCAGACTCCGGGCTGCTACCGAGAAATTACAAATGGAAAAACCCAGTAACATTGCCCGACCCGGGAATCGAACCCAGGACCTCATGCTCAGCAGTAGCGCTTGCGACCACTAGACCAACGAGGCAGTCAACCACGTATTTGTTGCAAATCCTTGTTGTTGAGTTTTTATACACAAAAACATATTGTACCAATGTTAAATACAGATCATCATCATCCTACCCTTACCCAATGTAAAATAGATGTTAGATACATATGGTTTTAATTATCAAAAAAACAGCAAAAGTTAAGTTTTTTTTCATATGATGCTTAATTAGCATCTATTTTCTACATTGATAGGTACCGCAGTAAATAAACACAAAATAAAACCAAAAAATACCAATCTTGTTTGATAATAAATGCTGAAATCATATAAATCAGTGTTTTATTTTACCCAATTTACAAAACTAATCAGTTTTGGAGCCCCGTTATTATCTGAATAGAATGCATTTCATCGATATCGATAAACTCTAAATATCGATAAGTTTATTGATTTGTATACGTTGCGCATCCCTATCCTATGACAGTTCTGCCCTTCAAGGTCATGATTGTCATTGTCACTGACACTGACAATCATGACATTGACATTCTGAGTAGTACCGACAACTGTCAGTGCTACTTAGAATTTTCATGTTGGTAGCTATGTTTTTTTTATGTGGTTGGCTAAAGAAGGTTATGAACTTCTCACAAACTGAATGTTCTAAGTTCCGTCTCTTAATTACATGCTCTGTGTCTGTACGCAGTGGCCGCCACTGAGGTGTGCAGTAAATTAGGTCTACGCAAAAACACAGACGGCACTCGTAGCCCGATCTTGTCTAACAACACTGTAACACCAGTTGTTCCATTGGCAATCTTGAATAGAAACATAAGATCTGATATTTTTCGCCTTTCGTAAAGTGGAAGGATATTAAATTTAATGCAACGGTAGGTATAATTTGTTGAAAACGTATATACGTACGTACGTATATTTCTAAAATAAAGGATTTGTTCCGTACATTTTTGGCCACAGAGGTGACACAGGCGCGAGAAAGAAGAAAATAAATTTATTTGACCCAGGTTAAGGCACACAACATTCACACAAAAAATAGGCCAATGGAGGTATATAATAATATTGCTAGGTGGCCGTACGCTAAGGGCACCCCCTGTGGGGTACGAACCTCGGCTTAGGTTGTCACTGGGGGGAGGACAGCAAGGTGGGACAGGCTGGATCGAATGTTGCAAGAGATAGAAAGCTAACTTTTTTATATCGCCAAATAAAAGTGGAGCATCTGCTTTAAAAACGGATAGTGCCTGGCAGAATTCAACTGCTCCGCCCGCAACCCGCTCACATCGTTTGACGACCTATGCCTACGATAATTCACGTAGTGATTTCCTAAGTGCGCCACCCGCACTTATCGCAGAGTTGCGTTGCGCTGGGTGGTGCACTTATCTGCCGCCCCCTGAAGCTGGCGCCCGAGGCGTGGGCCCCAGTTTAACCCCCCCTAGATCCGGGGCTGAGTGTACACATTTGTTAGTAATTTTGCAGCTTAACTCGGAACTTAGGGAGCTCAAAGATTCAATGAACAATACCAAAGAAGAGACATTTGGGTAGGGTATAAATTACTCGAAACTGCCAGATCATGATTAAAACTAACTGAGATGAAAAAAAAAACAAAAACCTATGAGTTACGTATTCCTCACGTTCACAATAATTAAAATAATATAATACTTTACTTATACAGTAAATATTCATGTCATTCATTGTATGTATAAAAAGGTATAAGTACCTAGATATAGAAAAAAAATATTATGAGCGTAATTGTAAAATCTTCCCCCAAGGAGGTAAAATATATTTGAAAAATAAAATAATAATATAATATTATAAATAAAATAAAATATTATTGAAATTATTTTGTATTAAGGAATTTGAAATATAATCAGAACCCGTATTATTTATTTTAGTATTTATTTCATTTATATCTGTCCACTCGCTTAAAAGTTATTACAATTTGAATTTATAAAATAACTTATATAATATGTTGGTAATACGTGGTCAATGGCGACGCTTGAGTATTTCAAATAAATGATGATAATGTTAAAATGTCTTTTTTTTTGTTAGACGTTTAGAATCTTCAAAACCTATTTAATAAAAATAAAATAAAATATTTGCGTCTATTATCTGTCTGACTGTTACCTTTTCACGCTTTAACGGCTAAATAGATTTGGATGATAGGATACTATTTATCCCGGTAGCACGTCCTCGGGGGATAATTTCCGACATCCACTGGGGCGAAGCCGCGAGCAGAAGCTGGTAGATTCTATAAAATGATGGTGAAATCCATTGTGGCTACAGGTTACACAGACAGACACACGAAAAGCGACTTTGTTTTATATTGTATGGGTTTTCAATACAAGATTCCAAAGTTTAAGCAATATCGGCCGGAAGATTTGTCTACTATGCGAAATGTGTGTAAAACATCTCTGCTTACCCCAGCAGGGTAGGTATACAGATGGAGGAATATGTTTTTAAACCATAAAATATTAATTGAAACTTGTTGTGATTGATAAGAATGCTTTTTGTTTAAATAAAACCATATTTCTGACTTCAACATAAAAACTGGCCATTATTTTTATTTGCGCCAATAAAGACTTTCAATCAACATGCTATAGGCTATATTGTACCAAAATTTCAGGCAAATTTCCCGAACAACTTTTTCCTAACACTTTGTGCCTTTGTCTCTGAGAGACTCCCTCTGGGACATTTATAAATTGAACGAATTGCCCTTTTCTCTTTACTGACATTCTAAAAAAAAAGGGCAATGATTGCATCACAACAAGTTTGAAGAAATATTATTTCTAAAGCTAAAGAACTTCTTCTTATTCTATGTAGATGTAGTCAGCATAAATTTTATTTAAGGATATTAATAATTGATTTTTGTTTTGATTAATTTTTAAAGACTAGCTGTAATGATTCAGAGAGCATTAAGCTATAGTATACTAAAGCTTATAGGTCTTAGATAAATATTATAAGTATATGTGGGGTACACTGAGAGTTTTGCGTAACCCAATTTACATGTAAAGTAATATATTCACTACTTTTCAAAGTATTCTCCATTACATTTCAAACACTTTTTCATTCGTTTAAACCATTTTTGAAAACATGAGGACCATCGGTCTGAGGGCATGTTTTTCATGTGCTGGTTGAAATCTATCAGGGACTCTTCTGAGCCTGTAAGTGTCAAACCTCTCATCAAATCTTTGATTTTTGGGAAAATAAAGAAATCGCATGGTGTTAGGTCTGGACTATGTGCGGGATGTGTCCAGGCGCGGTCCGAGGGGAGGTGGTCATGGGGGTCATGACCCCCCCCAAAACCATTCAAGCTGTGGAGAGCCTGAATGACTTTCTTGTCTTACTAACATACACGAGGTGTTCCTGAATAGCTACGTAATGTGGTGCTGGAGATGTACACGAATATTAACATAACATCACGCCTTTAATCCCCGAAAGGTTAGGCAGAGGTGTACCTACATATAGTACACCAACATTTCGCCAGTTATGTTTTAGGGTGCGAACCTACTGCCAACAACCGGGTACAAATCCAGACTACAGGCTGCTTCAGAGAAATTACTGATGGAAAAACCCAAGAACACTTTAAGCGACCTAGGAATCGAACCCAGGATATCAGGATCATGCTTAGCAGTAGCGATTGCGACCACTAGACCAACGAGATGTACCTCCCTAAAAATATTCCTCGGCACCCATGGTGACCCCCCCCCCCCCCCAAAATCTTGGGCTGCGACCGTGCCTGGATGTGTCACGAGCTCTACCTTTTCAGAAGCCAAAATTTTCTTTGTCTTGTTTGCGGTGTGCGACGAAGCATTGTCATGGTGCAATATGATGCGACATGATGCGACTTCTTGGTCGTTTTTCCCTAAATTTTTCAATGACACAGGGCAAACAAATGGTGGTGTACTACTCAGCATTAACTGTCTTATGTGCTTCAAGAAGGATCGTGCAAACAGGACCCGTCTGGGAGAAAAAAAACGCATTCATGTTTTTGTCTGCGTTTCTCGCCTGCCTAAATTTTGTTGGTTTGATGTCGCCTTCAAACACACATACAGAAGACTGTTGCTTTCTTTCCGGCATGTAACAATATATCCATGTTTTATCTCTTGTCATAATGTCATACACAGCATTTGAACGTCCGTGATTGTACTTTAACAACATTTTTTTTACACCAAGTGGCAACAAAGTTTTCTAACTTTTAAATGTTGATGTAAGATTTTTTGAATTTGGCTCATACAATCCCCAAATGTCCTCGAATCTCCTCATAGGTGATAGGTTTTCTTCGTTTAGTTGCCTGATAGTCGCCACAATTTCCTCAGTGATCGCAATTGAAGGCCGACCTTCATGAATTTCATCATGGAGAGAAAAACGGCCACGATCAAATTCTGCGTACGTACAACGCCTTACGATGCTCAAATGGGGTGCTTTCCTTCCAAAAGCATTTTGAAGTCGAGCAGTGCAGTCTTGCGGAGACAGTGGACTTTTAAAATCATAAAAAATCATCGCCCTAAAATCTTTTCGCGGTAGTTCCATTTTTGCTACGGACGACGAACTTCAAGTTGTGAAAAAAAACAAAGTATTGGTATTGGACACGCGACATCCCGCCAAAAAATGTTTTTTTTTTTTAATCAAGGAATGAGTTAGGTACTTAAGTTTAAAAATATATAACATTCGAAATTCAAACATTTATGAGCGGCCAGGAGCGCAGAACTTTCAGTTTGCTCCACAGAGTATATTTTATATAGGGTGTGCTCTATATAGCAAGACTAACACACGAGGAAGTAACATAAGAGAGAACTTCAGGACCACCCATTCATTTCTCCAACCATGAAGTAATGTAGAACTTGTGAAGTATGATTTATAAATTACGGACATTTTTTTTAAAGTCAAACTTCTTTTATGGCGATTCGATAATTGGACGAGAATTGAGAGTGAAATTTCAACGACGTGTCACGTTTAATCATGTTTCATTACGTGAGAGAGAAAAAAGATATAACTCTCTCTGTCTCTCACAATAAATCTCTCTTATTCTTTTTTTTTCCAAATTTCACTGGTATCATGTGTACAGTGTTTTATAAATTCATATTATATCAATTTTATGTTTACCTAGTGCATTAATTGTTCTACTCGTCATGACTAACATAGTCTTAAGATAATTGAATACTAACAAAATATGGACAAAAATAATCTGAAATAAACGAGTTTTTATTTATTTATTGTCTAATAAAACCTTTATTTTGTCCCACAGTTCAGTGATGATGAGGAAGAAACAAAGCGCGTTGTGCGCTCTATGAAGGAGAAGCGGTACGAAGAATTGGAAGCCATTATTCATTCTCTGCGTAACCACAAGAAGATCAAAGACTTTGCCTCAGCTCTCGCTTCGTTTGAGGAGCTCCAAAGAGCCTACACTCGCGCTGCACCGGTAGTATTAAAAGAAGAAAATGGAGTTGCTCCAAGATTCTTCATTAGAGCTCTGGCAGAGTTGGATGACTGGGTTGTCGGGGCGTGGAATGACCGTGACAGCAGGAAGGCGCTGTCGAAAGGCAACAGCAAGGCACTGACGTCATTGAGGCAGAAACTCAGGAAGTATGCTAAAGACTTTGATGCTGAGATGTCCAAGTTCCGTGAGGATCCTGATCTGCCTGATGATGATGATGAACGGAAAGGTAATTAGTATTTTTCTTAACATGTAAATACATTGTATTTCATAAACATTTTGTGTAAATCAACTAGAAATTACCTCTAGTAATCCACTAATTATAATTTATTTTCTATCTGCTTAGACTCATCATCCTCGGACGACTCTGACGATGAAGAGAAGCCCAAAGAGAAGCCGCGCGCGCGTCGCTCTCCCGAGCCGCCGCGCCGCCCCCCTCCTCAAGATGACGAGTCCTCCGACTCCATGGACTGGGGATCCAGCTCCTCAGACTCCAGTTCAAGTTCCGATGATGAGAACCGTGGAGCTACCACTATCCGAGAGAGGTTCTTGAAGAGAAACACTGAAAGAGATGAGGATGAAGACAGAGACAGGCGCAAGGCCAAACGGCGTGAGGACAGACGTGACGCCCGAATCGGCAAGGTCGGCAAGAAAGACCAGGCTGATGATGGCGGCGAGTGGGAGACTGTCAGGAAGGGAGCCGCTACTTCTGATAAGCCCAAGATGTTCGCTAAGGTAAGAAATTCGTCCTTTTCATCTTATTAACAGTATAACTCGAATATGTTCGCTTTGTTAGACTATACTATTTTTTTTTTTTTTTTTATAGGACAGCGACATTGACGCGGCTCTGGTAGTAAAGAAATTGGGTGAGATTAGCGCAGCCCGTGGCCGCAAGCGTACCGACCGTCGTGCTCAACTCGAGCTTCTGCACGAGCTACGTACTGTCGCCGCCGCACACAACCTAGGAGACGCTCTCCAACTCAAACTGCGCGCCGCCACCGTTGCCGCTCTCTTCGACTACAACCCCAAAGTATCTGACGCCATGAAGCCCGAATACTGGTCCAAACTCGTCGAAAATGTAGACCACATGGTAACCCTACTCTTAGCTCATGAAGACATGCAACTGAGCGAAACTATTACTGAAGAAAATGAGCAGCTTGTAACAGCACCTTTCCTCGTTCGCGGTTGCCTGTTGACCGCCCTGGAGCGACTCGACGATGAATTCACTAAGCTGCTCAAGGAGTGCGATCCTCATTCTAATGAATATGTTGAGAGATTGAAGGACGAAGTTCGCGTTTCTACTCTGATTGACCGCGTGTGCCAAGTGGTCGAACGCGACGGCACTCCACAAGAAATATGCCGTGCTTACCTACGTAAAATTGATCATCTGTACTACAAGTTTGATCCTCGCGCAGTGCGCAAGGACCTGCCTCCTGGTGAGGAAACTACCATCAAGAAGATGGAGAAATTCTGCAAGTTCATCTATGGTCACGACGAGTCTGACCGACTTAGAACTCGTGCCATCCTCTCTCACATATACCATCACGCTCTGCACGACAACTGGTTCCAGGCTCGTGACTTGCTGCTGATGTCGCATTTGCAAGAAACAGTTCAACATTCTGACCCAAGCACTCAGATTCTGTACAATCGTACCATGGCCAACTTGGGTCTGTGCGCCTTCCGCCGCGGGAATGTCAAGGAAGCTCACGGTTGTCTAGCTGAGCTCATGATGACTGGCAAACCTAAGGAGTTGCTGGCTCAAGGTCTGCTGCCTCAGCGTCAGCACGAGCGTTCTAAGGAACAGGAGAAGATCGAGAAGCAGCGTCAAATGCCTTTCCACATGCACATCAACTTGGAGTTGCTTGAATGTGTATACTTGGTGTCTGCGATGCTGATTGAGATCCCGTACATGGCGGCTCACGAGTTCGACGCCCGTCGTCGTATGATCAGTAAGACGTTTTACCAGAACTTGCGCGCGAGTGAGCGCCAGGCGCTGGTTGGTCCGCCGGAGTCTATGCGCGAGCACGCCGTGGCGGCCGCCAGGGCTATGCGCCGCGGAGACTGGCGTGCCTGCCTCAACTTCATTGTTAACGACAAGATGAATGCCAAGGTATGTAACTACATCTATACTATATTGTCGCTTTTCGTGTCTCTGCGATCGCGTTGTTTTTCTAAACTATGCAACGGATTTTGAAGCGATTTTCACCATCATTTAGACGAATTATTCGGGAAGGTTTATATACTGTAATAGGCTGATTATGTTTATGTTCACAATACATTGATATTAAACTTTGTATAATAAAAAAATCTCGATGTTTTGTCAAGTCGTAAAAACCGTGCGAAACAGGGGCAGGCCACTAGTAATATTAGTAGATAAATGGATTTGCAGTTACAACACATTAATCTATATATTCCATTGCAGGTATGGGACCTGATGGTAGGCGCCGACAACGTCCGCGCTATGCTCGGCCGTCTGATTCGTGAGGAATCGGTCCGCACATACTTGTTCACTTACGCTCACGTATATGCATCACTCTCTCTTCGTTCACTCGCGGACATGTTCGAGCTTCCCCGCCAACGCGTTCACTCACTTGTCTCCAAGATGATCATCAATGAAGAACTGCTGGCTTCACTTGATGACCCCAGCGAGTGCGCCATCCTACATCGTTCGGAGCCTACCAGGATGCAGGCTTTAGCATTGCAGCTTGCTGATAAGGTAAATATAATTAAATGTGTTGTTTTCTCTATAGCAGTTCAATCCAAGAAATAAGGTCAAACTTGCTGCGATTTACAAGCTGACTGGTCGTATAGATAAAGCTGATGATCCTCGCTTTTACAATATTACCACATCAGCTTTTGTCATTACCTGTTTGATGGTTACTTCCTCTTGTCTTTAAGCTTTGGTTCTCTAGCAAAGCGGTTCCGTCATATTGTAGCGGCCGTCATGGAAATCTGTCATTTTTACCAGTATTTGACACTACGGTGTCAAAAAACGCCCTTTATTTTGACAGCCGTTATTGTGTGGCCGTTAGCCGCTTTCATAGAAAACCAAAGCTTAAGAGACTCGGTCGACGGTGCTATTCTTATTCTCAACGTTTTTTGGAGAAACATTCATCGTATACCTCGGGATTAATGTTATCTTGTTTTATTCTCAGGTCGGCAACGTAGTGGACTCGAACGAGCGTATCTTCGAGAAGCAAGGCTCGTTCTTCCAGCGCGGAGGCGCCGGGCGAGGCGGTGAGGGGCGGGGGCAGCGCGAGCGGCCGCGCGAGGGCTGGAACAGGCGCACGCGCAACCGACGCCGCGACGACGAGCGTGGGGACGACTAGCATTACCATCGGATGTAAAGAAGACCAGTCGAATTGTTTATACGTAAAATATACAGGGGTACATGCTATCATGTATCCATCGCAAAATACGTCTATGAATTTCAGCGCTCAGCGGAAACATCTGAAGATCTTCAACTGCGAATAAGGTGTTGGTGTTCCTAAGATATTTCCGCCGAGTTAGAGACGAAAAATAAACAAAGTCTACTGGTCCTCATTATAATCTGTCACAAAAATCCAATTAGAACTTCATATGTATGCCCGTTTTTATAAGTTTATAGTATTTGGAACAACATTTTGTTCTGTCAAATATATTTTACAGGAGGTTATAGGTATTTAAAACTATGTAAATGGAGAGAAGAGGTAGTTATCTTTCATTTTTATATAGATGAATTGATTAGAATGTGATCAATATTTTTGATTAGAACAGCGAGTATAGACTATATATATATAGGTTATAATTGAATATTGACGGAACCCCAAAGTATCGGAAAATTATAATCTCCAGTTGCACTTGTTACAATGTTAAAGTCTCCCCATAATCCAGTCGCATTAATAAAGAGAATATCTCAAATAAATAGAATTTTATTTCTGATACATTCTACCTACTTTACCTGCTACTATCCTCACTCATGTCACCCACTTAATAAGAATTTACCTGAACAATATTATAAGATCTACGCGGACGCTAGTGCTCATTGGATACAGGCATGCACGAGCATTGGTATATATCTACGAGTTGCTACATCTACATCCGATTATTAGCGCCTTGAGTGTTAAGGTACGGAGTCTTGACTATGATCGAAGTTTGAAGGGCCTATCCTATTCTAGCAAGCAGCTATAGGTAACTCAACTCAAGCCCAGAGCATTTATTACAAATAAATCAATTACAGGTAGTTTTGAATTGTCAAGGGGTCAGTCAGAAAAATAAAGCTAGTTGTGGTTTAATGATAATCCACCTATAATTTGTAGTCTGTGATTCATACTATAAATAGTCGCGAGCAATTTAAAAGTAGGTGCTCTGTTGCTCTTGGCATAATATGAAGGCAAGTAATTATAAAACCTCACCAATCGTCTGCACAAAAACTCGCGTTTTTGAAACCATAAACAGACTACGAGTCGGTAGATTTCTTTTTTAAATCAAGTTCTGAACCTAGTTTGAATCCCGGTTGAGGTAATAAGTTTGATCCTTTGTTGTTTGTTCCGCATGATTATTCTAGTTTCGGTTTTTGCCATGTTCATTCCAAAAACTCATGCCTATGCCTATGCGTCATCTCCTCCATCTGATGAGGTGATAGCATCATAGCACACAAATCCACATCTCAACACCTTTTTTAATTCGACAATAGAGGGCGTTGTCGTTATCTTTCCGAATTACGTTTTGTTTCATTTTATCATCAAACAATATAAAAAATAAAAAACTTCATACATCTTTAAAAATTGATAGACTTTTTAAAATGCATTATTGATTCATTTACAACTTGTTGAAAACAAACACGTTTAAAAAATGACTTTTAATTTTTTATTTTACGTTGCAACTTACAAGTTGATTGTTCATCAATGCGCTAACATAACGTAGCGAAATTTTGTTGGTGTTCGTCGCATTTTGCAGAGAATTTTTCAGCATTTTGCAGACAAATCCTACTATAATTTGTTTGTGCCGTATAATTATGGTGTTAGTGTGGAACTGTAAATAATACAAAACTTTAGTTTATCAAGAGTCACTGTAAGAAATCTTAGGTTGGGACTTTGACAGATTCTAATACAATGGCTGCAACGAGGAGACTACAGAAGGTGAGACATCATTTTAAGTGACCTAGCTAATTCTTTAACATTGAGTTTAACGATTATTACACTCTAGATACCATCAGTATTCACATAAATGCTTAATTACGTAGTAAAATATTGGTATAAAGTAGAAAATAAAATGAAAGGTGGAGTTAACACTGAAACACCGCAAGGGCCTATTTTATTATTGATATACTTAGTGAAATCGTTGACCTACTAATGTAATAAAAAATATACAAGCTGTTCCGTCGTGATTCACAGTTAAAAATACCAGTCATCTTATGGATAAATCACAAAGGAATTAGAATAGGTATGGTCTCTTAGATACAACAGGATTTAAGTTCTTGGAGCTTACTACTCACAATCTAAAGGTCATTTATCGATTTAGGCTGGTTGATGGATTACTCAAGTTAATTTGATATGCAAAATTTTAAGGAAATCCTTACCAAATCAAGGCTGGTGACTAAACCATTGATTAAAAAAATATTTTGTTATTTTCATTTTCTATTTCTTACAGGAACTGAATGATATCAGGCAATCAGGCCTAAAGTCCTTTAGGGACATACAAGTGGATGAATCCAATATTCTTACATGGCAAGGATTAATTGTTCCTGTAAGTATATTATTATAATGTTTCAGGGTTATAATCTGTACCTATAAATATATTCTAGGTCACCTCTAAGGCCAAAATTAAGATTGGAGGAACTATATTGGCTGATTTTTATTACTATATTTTTTAATAAGCAAAAGGATAATAATAGCATTAAATAGCTAAAAACCTTGGCTTACAGCCTTATGACTCATAAATTATATCTGATGTTTTTACACAAAATGCACATCTTTATAACTATCAGAATGGTTTTTAATGTTATTAACATATTAGATTAAAGATATTATATACGCTGGTGAATCCTTATTTATCTAATACATTTTTTAATCATTTATGCGTTAATCCTAATGACAAACAACATGAATAACCTGTGGGCTCATTTGCAAGACAGGACATGAATATTCAGACCTTTATGGTTGAACCAGAATAATCCTTTCTTAGTGGGACTGGAAACCTAAAATGACAGTAACTTCAATACACTGTTGCACTTGAACATGAAAATAAGTGTAGGCTAAGTAAAATCAGATCAATCAGGCACTAGTTGATTGATACTTTTGAATTTTCAGGACAATCCTCCTTACAACAAGGGTGCTTTCCGCATTGAGATTAACTTCCCAGCAGAATATCCATTCAAACCTCCTAAGATTAGTTTCAAAACAAAGATTTATCATCCAAATATTGATGAGAAAGGCCAGGTGTGCCTGCCAATCATCAGTGCTGAGAACTGGAAGCCTGCTACCAAGACTGACCAAGGTAACCAACTAACATTTGGAAAATGGTATATTGTTGATTATTCAACTGCAAGCATGTAGCGACAGTGAGTATTTGTTATTAATATTCCATATTTCAGTTATTCAAGCTCTAGTGGCGCTCGTCAACGACCCCGAGCCAGAGCACCCCCTGCGTGCGGAACTCGCTGAAGAGTTCCTTAAAGACAGGAAGAAATTTTCAAAGAATGCAGATGAATTCACTAAAAAACACAGTGAAAAGCGGCCTACAGACTAAAGTAGCTAATTGAATCATTGTTGTTTAGCTTGGATGTGCAGCAGTGGAGCTAAACTGCCATTTTTGTAGCAATGTGTGAATAAGTTATTAAGAATGCATTTATTTTTCCAAGACAGTATTTGTAAGACCTTCTGAAACAGTAGGAATGCACTGCTGGTTATAAATTCAGATCAATTCCATTGCTGTAGATTCAATCTAATTTTGCATTTGATTTTACACTGGTACTAGCTTTTGAATCACCTTGCTTGCAATACATACATAAGCACTTTATAAAGAATTAGTTAAATAGCAATCGGAAAATGTTAAATGCTTATGTGCATTAGAAATTTGGTATTAAGTTGGGTAATATTTTTATTTTAAACAATAATTTTGTATTTTAAATCACAGAAATCCCAAAAAAAAATATAGTCTTGCGAAGGAATTTATTATCTGCCTATGTTGTTCCTGAAGACAGGTAGCTTTTATCTATGTAATGTTGTAGGTAAACTAATGCTATGTAAATAAATGAAAGCAGACCCCAAGCTACGAGTTAACCTATAGAACAATTTGTCTATAAATTTAGTTGTAATACATTACTGTATGCGTTTTTATTTTAAAAATATGTTAACATTGCGGTATGTGTCGTATTATTACGTATCAACTGCCCATATAGACAAAGTCATTGATCGTAACTTGTGGTTGGGCTGCATCAACATTATGATCATCATCTGGGCACGAGACTATACTTATGGTTTAATTTCACTTCATATCAATCTTACATGGTAACTTACTGTGTGCTGAACAGTTCAGTGCGAACTTTAAAAATATATTTTTTTCGAATTAATTTTCTGTTTTATTTTACTTTTGACGTTTACTCACACAGGAAGTAAAAACATAAAACTGTTGGGGAAAACAATATTTAATTAATTATTTAATCCACAAAGGCATAAACATCGTCAACGACATTCTTTTCCTTGTTTATTTCGTTTTGCTGTTCATATTGTACCTTCCTATTAACGACATTTACTTCTAAAGGCGTTTTCTCTGGGTTCATACATTTCAATTCAGTGTTTATTCTTTTTCCTCCTAGTTCTGCAGTTTCAGATTGTTCCAAGTACTTTACTAAATTACCTGTAAGAACAGTTACTATTTAATTATTAGAATTGTATTATACAAAATACATAAAAGTTTATAAACCTGATTTTAGACAATAAAAGCTTTTCATTGTGTTACTATCGTTCTGATTAACTAATCAAACCAAGTGCTTCATAAAATCTCACCATCTATTTTATTGATACATTCTTCTATGTAAGAATTTCTGTTGTTGTCTTTGGCTAGTGTAGGTTCCACGGCTACAGTAAAGTCCGGACCATAGTCTGGCCAGTGACCATGTTCTGGTATTTGCTCATCCAGGTCCACTCCAGCTACTAGAGCTGTTAGAGATGCCCATAATCGTGCTGTATTCGCATGTTTATATCCACCTGGAAGAACAGACATTTATTTTTTAGAATAATTCGCGGTTTCTCTCTTTTTACTAGGAATTTGCCGGCAAACAATTATATCAGATTTTCGATAGCTGCAGATGACCCGTGTTTGTTCCCGAGTCTAGTCTGGATCAAATAGCAGGTGAACGTTTTCACTCTGAAGAAAGGTTTAAAATGATCAAATGACAACCTACCTCCACCTAACAATAAGGTAGGTTTTCGTTTGTCAAGCACGCGCCGCACACATTGACAGTAGCTGCGCGTAGTCAGGTTCGCACCGCCATTAGGATCTCTCGCACATGCGTCTGCGCCGCACTGCGTCACGATGACGTCGGGCTTGAAGTGGTTATAAACCGAGTTGAACACTCTGAAAAATTATTAACTTGTACACTCATTTTGGTTATTTAGGTAAGATGACTAATACTTTCAAGGTTATTGATGTTGATTTGATGAAGATTAACATCAATTACAAAAAAAACATTTTTTGTGTATTGATACTAACTTTCCAAAAGCATACTCCATGGTATTGTCAGAGTAAGCTGCATGGAGTGGAAAGTTACAAGCATATCCTGTGCCACCCTGGGTCCCAATATCATTTACACCCCCAGTGCCAGGGTAGAAACCTGGCTCATACTTGTGGAAAGACAGAGTAAACACTGATTTACTCGAGCTATAGGCATCTTGAACTCCATTTCCTGGAAAAAATTATGGTCAATAATTATTGATAATAACAGGCTGTTAAAAACAGGATAAAGAATAAAAAATACATTTGTTAGGTTCCTACCATGATGTATGTCCAAATCAATGTACAGTACTTTTGGAAACTTTTTCCTCAACTTTTCAATAGCTATGACAATGTCGTTTACATAGCAGAAGCCTTCAGCTCTAAACCTGAAAAATATAATTTTGTGAACAGATTAGAAAACTTAAGAATGTAGTATTGTAATTCTATTAGACTAGCCATAGATCTGTGCACTACAATTACAACTTTCTCCAGCTTGTCAGAGAACACCGCTGGACAGATTTTTGTCCTGTCACCAAACATGACTTGTGACAAAACTCTTTTGATCTAGAAGGTAAGCATTATTTGTATTTTTAATATTAAAAGACCTGTGTGCATGGTGCCAGCCCCCACACCAGTTGATGGCAACATCAGCTATGCCGAGCATTAGACATCTGGCTGCAGTTATAGAACCACCAGCTATAGTAGATACCAGCTCAAACATATTGGATACAGGAGGGCAGTCATATCCTACAAGAATATTAGGAAAATGAACATGGCATGATTATGAAGTTATCATTAAATCTTAGGTCAGATAAGCAGTTGCTCCATGTAAAATACTGGTATTCTTCTGCATATGGTAAGACTGGAAACCGGCCCAACATACATGGTTGGGAAAAGGCTAGAAGATGATGATATGGTGATAAAAATCTTATCTAGAAATAATGATGAATGCCAATCTTTTACTATTATTAACTTCTAAAACTACTACCACATAGGTAATATACAATTGTCATCTCAATATTGTTTGGATGACTTATGAGATAGTTGAGGGTAACTTCAACAACATCTTCATCATCATCCAGAACCCGATTTCACCCACTGCTGGGCATAGGTCTCTTTTTGATTGAACCAATCTACACATTCCTGTGCCAGCCTCATACGGGTTTTACTTCAGCAACATAGTATTTAGAAGAAAAAAAAACTATATTAAGTACTATATTTTTGTTTACCATACCAATGCCACACTCCTCGTCTTTAGCGTTAGCCATATAATCGTCATCAACTTCAGTAAAAATTTTCAAATGATCAAGATACAAGTCCGAATGAAACTCTTTCATATCTTTGTAAGTTGCTGGAGCTGATCTCACAATTATTAATAGCTTCAAGATATCGTAAGCCTCTATCAAATCATGTATCATACTAGCCTAGAAAAAATAATCATTAATTGCTTTACAAATATTCTTGAATTTATTTTATTTACTTTTTTTCTTGAACTTTAATGTACCCTTCCAATAACTGCTGGCAATCGATCGCATTCCTCTATTAATTTTTCATCCCATATGTAGCATGGTTTTCTATCACTCATTTTATTTTACTTTACTTTACGAGACTTCTTGTTCTTGTACATAGAATAAAACTATTGAAATGTTTTGCCGATTTGTAGAGTCGCGAACTGCGCCAAGCCAACCGTGAACCGCGCCAATTTCGTATTTATAGAGAAATTGTTGACTGATGTTGACATTGACGTGACGTCTCACGTCTGTCTGACGGCTGACCATCAATTAGTGTAGTCTATGCTGTCCATACTACTAACTCATTACTAACTACTACACATAGTAATAGACTACTACACTACACTCTTTGGCTGCGACCACCCCGTCAGGGTATATATGTTCTGTGGCGACTAGAGATGAAGCGTATATACTAGAACAGATCCAGGGACTAGGTATTTAATGAGACTAGGTTGCACCTATTCCAACTTAAAAAATACTCGATCCACCTAGTCTCTATCTTTAGTCTCACTGTGCCTAGGTGGCGCACCGCACGGCATCCCCCGCCCCCGCGCCCCTCTCGTGGCCCACTCGAGTCGAAGTACCGGCGCGGGGAAGCGAGATAGCAAGTCTACTTGGCCACCCCACTCGTGTTTGCCTAAATTATTCGTATTTCAGTCATTTGATTTGAACCATATTTCAATGGTCAAAAAGTAACGCAACGCGTATTCGTGTTTGCCTATTTTGTACACTAGGTACTTGTAAATACTCGATGCGAATGAAGACTTTATACTGAGATGCAATGCAGTCGAGAATCAAGTACGGACTCATGCAAATGTGATCTCGGTGGACGCGGGCTCACCGTATTGATACCTACTGGACGTCGCAATCGGATACGCGTATAGGATTTATTTTGCAATCGGTTTTGTTTCGAAGTTTGTTGTGGTAGAATTTTTGATTTTATTTTTATTAAGACAACAAAGTATCTCCCAAAGGAAGTAGTGTCGCTTGGGATCATTTTACGGACAAAGGCCAACAAATAGCTGAGTGTAACATTTGTAAAATACGACTGAGTTTTAAAAGTTCTGTATCAAACCTTACAAAGCACGTAAAACGTAAACAGCCATTCGTAAGTTTAGTTAAAAGAAACGATCCAGCTCCAGTGATAGCAGGCCAGACTAACCAGCAACCGCCACCATCAGACATTCAGACCAACCGCAATCACCATCCAGTACTCAACCTGCTGGAATAGTTTATAAAAATATGTCAGGACAGTTTAAAAAATAAAATAAAAATCAAAAAATATAGGCAAAAATCTGATAACTCAGAAAAAAACATGAATTGAAATCTTTTAAACATGCCAAAAATCAACAATGTAGATAAATCTTTACGTTGACAGTCCTAAGCCTGTGTAAAGTATGGAGGGAAGATTTCAATTCATTACTGGATACGTAGGTACTGTGTACCTACACGTACCCGTACCGGTGGTACGCAAAGACTAAGCTTACTTTAAAGTCTGCGTACTTCGTGGACTAGGTGGAACAGGTATTTGGATCGAGTATTTGTACGGAATTGGACTAGGTGCACCTAGTATAAAATTTACCTAGTACGACTCATCTCTAGTGGCGACCACGGTCTAAAAAATACAGCGAAGTATATTATTATATATAAGTATATTATATACCATGGCTGCGACAAGGCCCGGATATATGGGGGGGGGGGGGCAAGCCGGGGCCCATGCCCCGGGCGCCAATTTCAGGGGGTGGCAAATTCAAGCGTGGCAGACAAGTGCACCACCTAGCGGCCAGCGCACCCCAACTCTGCGATAAGTGAGATGCGCAGCACTTATTATCTTTCTCTCTCTCTGCGGGTGGCGCACTGAGGAAATCACTACATGATTAGCGTGCGCATAGTGCGTCAAACGGTGTGAGCGGGTTGCTGGCGGAGTACCTAGTCGAATTCTGCCAGGAACTCTCCATTTTTAAAGCACTTGCTCCACTTTTATTTGGCGATATAAAAAGGTTAGCTTTCTATCTCTTGTAATAGATCTATGCCGCGGCGAACCAAAGGCGGATTAGCGCCTCTGTCACCTCTGTGGTCAAAAATTTAAGAAACAAATACTTTATTTTAGACATAAATGCATAATTACAAAGAGATGTAAGATAGATACAATAGAGAGGCTATGGGAAGAAACGTCATAGAAAAACTGTGATCTCAGTGATGCCATCTAGCATAATATAGCAAAATTAGAGCGGCTACTGGGAACATTTTCATACAAACTTTGATCTCGAGCGTCAGTAACACCATCTAGCTTTGAATAGCAAAATTATTTAATTCTAATTACTGAGTAATTTTAAAAAATAAGTACGAAAATAAACCGAAGTTAGGTCCATTCGTTTTACCATAACGAGATTTGCAATATCGCAATGCGTAAATCAGCATTTTTTCTTAGAAAATATTTTTATTTTAGACATGCAGGCGTACCACACTAGACTGAGCGACTTTTGTCCACTAGGACAAATGTATCGGATTACGATTTTGTTCATTATGTCCCGTCTATTGTTATAATAATTTAATGTCTTTGTATAATTATTACTTCGCGTAGCAGGGGCACCGGGCGTACCGCCCTTTCCGACGTCTGTAAGTGCAAAAACGACACGATTTCCTTATTTTTTTTACCACAGCGCTGGCGCAGCTGTTAAATTATCCATAAAATTTTAGTAATATGTTTCTGGCAAAATATTCGAGCTCGCTTTCCTCGCTCTCACAGCCTTTTTTTATCTTGTAGAAATCCTCATGGATGTCCTCCACCCTGCGGTGGGTGGACAGGTCTGTCAGACTCTTACTGACTAAAATCACACGGTGTTCTTCTGCTACCTTTAGCCGGGTGCTGGAGTGCTTGCGCATTTCATCACGCTCCCCCGGCCAGGTGTTATCCAACATGAATTCATGCGGATCCCGTTACCCTCAACAGCCGCATACGGCTGCAATTCCTCTAGAGAGAGGCGCGCGCGCGCCGCCGTCTCAGGCCTTTCACTGTTCAGGCAACAAGCTCCCCAAGTCTGTTGCCTGCAGGCCTCACCCTAAGGCGGCCGTCTGTCTGCACCCTCCGGCTCCCGGTGCATCTGCTACGGATTGGAAGGGAGGTTGTATTCTCTCTCTCCCTTTCCGCCGCCTCCTTCGTGACCATCACTTCCTCACAGAAGGAGGCGACGGCGTCCAACGTGCTCTCACTACTGACCATGGACTGGACCATGTCCGGAAGCGAGAGAGTATCCGCAGCACCAACAACTGCGATAAGGTCACGGCGCTGCACAGCCCAAGCAGGGCATACCTCAAGGGTCTGCTGCGTCCTGTCGTCGAGACAGATACAATGGTGGCATTCGGGTGTCGGTTCCCAGTCTATGCGGCACAGTTACTTTCCGAAGCACCCATGTCCGGACAACACCTGTGTCAGCCGGAAAGTAAGGGTGCCATGCCGTCTCTCCAGCCACTCCCTCATAAAGGGTCTTACCGCCGCTATAGTGGCGTGCCTTTCGTTCTCATAGCCTAGTAACTCTTAATTCTTAAAACTTTTCTGCATAAGTCGATTAAGGACTTAAAAAATCTATCTTATCTGAGGCAAAGTGCCAAAATTTTTTGCGCTCGCTTCGCTCGCTTGTGCATTCTAGGTTGGCTTAATTGGTGTTAAGCTTTTGTGCATAAGTCGAGTGTCACGATCTTAGCAATCCAAAATCATGACAAGACAATCAGATTAATTATGCCAAGGCCATTGATTTTTTTGCAGAACACAAAGCCCAAAGAGTAAAACTTTTATTCCAATCTTCTACCAATATAATGCTGAAGTTTTTTTTTAACGGGCTTGTCACTGGAAATAGCAGTCGTATTTGAAAAAATCTTCTATGTATTTGATAGCCCAATTCTTGAGGAAGGTTATAGGCTATTCAACATCACACTACGACCCTTTGAAACCGAACAGTAAAAAAAGAAGTGAGAAAGAACGCTAAGCGAAAAGGAAGTAATATCGTGGACGAGTGACGTATGAACTATATTAAAATGTGTTTTGAATTTTCTTAAAAAATGCGAAGAAACTTTTTCCCCAACCTATTATATATAATAATTATCAAAATGTCAAAATTTATGTAAAATATAAAAACTAAAAAATATACCTAGCAAAAATAAAAAACAATAAAAAAAAAACAACATTCAATATGCAAAAATTGGAGCAACTTAATCCCAAGCCTTTTTGCCCTCAATATAATCCTTAACGGTATAAAAAGCTTTCTGGCACAACTTACGTTTAATTAATGATTTCAATTTATTAAGGCTTAGTTCTTGAACGTGGCTTGGAAGGTTATTATAAAAGCGTACATACATTGACACCTGAACGTGCCGCCTATTTTTTTAAGCCTCGTTGTAGCTAGGTACAACAAATTTGTGTCTATTCCTAGTATTTATACTATGGATATCACTGTATTTTTTTAACAATTTTATATTTTTATGTGCATATAAAAGATTTTCATAAATATATTGAGAAGGCACAGTCATTCATTACATTAATCTCCTTAAATTTCTCTCTTAGAGATTGTCTCGGACTTAATTTATTAATTGATCGAACAGCTCTTTTCTGCAAAATAATAATAGTCTGAATGTCGGCCGCATTTCCCCATAACAGAATACCGAACGACATAACACTATGAAAATAGGTAAGGTACACTAAACGGGCTGTCTCTGTGTCGGTTAAATTACGAATTTTTCTAACAGCGTATGCTGCGGAGCTTAGTTTTTTTTGACAATTTAACTATATGTGGGCCCCACTGAAGCTTAGCATCCAAAGTTAAGCCCAAGAATACTGTGCTATCTTCAGGATTCAATTCTTCGCCCTTCATTAATACATTCTTTTTCACCTGTCTAACGTGAGGTTGCGTAAACTTAATGCATTTGGTTTCTTTTCGTTAAGGAGTAAATTATTGACATTGAACCAGTAAACTACTTTTGAAATCGCGCTATTTACATCGTCAGTAACCAGCTGCTGACGTTTAAGTTTAAACAAAAGTGAAGTATCATCCGCAAACAACACTATATCATGATTATCCTTTATGAGGTACGGCAAGTCATTAATATAAATAATAAACAAGAAAGGACCAAGAATTGAGCCCTGCGGGACTCCCATTGTCACTATAGATCCGGGAGATCTTTTTCCATTAACGTCAACGCTCTGAATCCTATTACTCAAGTATGAAGTAAGAAGATCCAGAGCGGTGTTCCGGATCCCGTAGTGACGGAGTTTCCTGATTAACGTTTCATGAAAAACGCAATCGAGTGCCTTGGACAAGTCACAAAAGATGCCCAAGGCATCGCATTTATCTTCCCATGCATTATAAATATGCCCTAAAAGTTCAACACCAGCATCAGTAGTTGAACGACCCCTAGTAAAACCAAACTGTTTGCTATGTAATAATTTATGTTTATTAAAAAATCTTTGCAATTGGTCCAAAACGATTTTTTCAAAAAAATTACTAAGGTTAGGTAGTACTGAAATAGGTCTATAGTTTGTGGGGTTTGAAGTACTACCTGATTTAAAGAAAGGTATAATTTTAAATTTTTTCATAAGGTTAGGAAACTCCCCACAGTCGATACAATTATTAAAGATAAGAGCTAAAGTAGGTGCTACAATGTCAATAATAGACTTAGCAACTTCTACAGAATTACCCCACAGATCTGCAGTCTTTTTTACATTTAAAGTGTGAAAGGTCTTAATTATATCTCTACAGGTAATATGTTCGAAATGAAATTCCGAATCGCAAACATGAACATTTTCTTTAAGCAAAGACTCAGCAGCAGAAGGTGATGAGTTTAGGGATTTAGTAGTTGAAACAGGAATATCCGAAAATAAATTTTCAAAGGCAGCGGCAACTTGTGAGTCTGATTTTATTATATTGTCATTAAGAGACAGGCTGTAGTCAGAATTTCGGTTCGTAGACCTTCCCGTTTCACTATTAATAACATTCCAAGCCGTTTTAATTACATTACTACTGTTTTTAATCTTCGAACTCAAATAACGCGACTTGGCCATACAACAAACTTTTTTAAATAATTTTGAATAATTTCTAACATACACTTAAATTCAGTAGTGTTTATAGAAGTCCTTTCATTGTACAGCTCATAAACCCGTGATCTACTTTTATGAATACCAATGGTAGCCCAATCGCTGAAAGATGCGTTACTATTAACCGAGATAGTCTTGGGTATAAATATATACCCGGACGATTAAGATAAGCTAGATGTCCAGATTGCTAAAGTAGTATGTTCCTTTTTTGAGCAGTAAGCTGTCTCATATTTACTCCAAGACATGGTTACTGGAAATAGCGTACGTACATACATTTTAACGCACGTTTGGTAAAACAAAGGCATAACTGACGAAAAATCGAAAAATGACATAAGTATGCTTAAGTGCTATAGAAAGTTCCTTTTATCTAGAGGAACAAAGACCTGTATCCTGTATCAATAACAGCATAATGCTGCTAGAGAGCAACCGTGCCTTTGTCCTATTGGTGTTTTTTTTTTTAACTATCTTGGCGCAAATATCCTAAAATGGGTCTCCTGTAAAATTACTAAAAGTGCAATCATTGCCCTTGTCCTCCCCACAGACTACATAGAGATATTATGGTCCTACCGTAGGTGCGTGTCCGTGTAGGTATCATACTCGAAGTGAAACAACTAAGCGGAAGAAAAAGTTGTTGCCATGCTCTATTGGTTGAACTTTTTTGCTTTTCGATTGAGATGGATACCCATCTCCAGTAGCGGAGATTATATCTGACAAAAATAACATGAATTTGTACTTTTACACTTTGTGTATTTTTATGCATGATACAGTACCAGTTCTAACTGACTTCGCATTGTATAGGCTTTTTGTACAGTGAGAAGTCAGCTTATACTGGAAATATATAGCTTGATAATTATGTCGTCATGCGTACCATATTATGTCCACTCATTCCACTACCTACAGGGTTTAACGGAAAAAATATATATAGAGAAATGAACCGTATTAGATCAAAGACGATGATTAGCGCCATACTCAACCAGAGAAGTGAAAAACGGCGGGAAACTTTCAACTTGGTGGACGCGTCCTTTTTGAGATTAATTTTAAAATTTAAAAAAACCTGTTTATAAGATCAGTAGTTGTAGTTTTTAGTGTTCTATTCTCTTTTACTTATAATTTCATTCTAGTTTTGTTTAGTTTCTTCGATAGTGGTAAGTTCCTTTTTTGTTATTTAGCGGGAAAATGAACGAGCCGCCTGACCCGGGGGTCTTTGTGCCCCCGGCAGGCAATTATGTTACTATTTCTAATGAATCGGGCATGGATACCGATGGGTCGTCTTCGGCTCGTCACTTAAAAAGAAGTCGTGTGCATGTTTGCAAACACTGCAATAAACGCCGCCGTACCCGTAAAAACCACGGTTCTGAGTCTTCGGGTTGTGGTTGCACGGACTCAACACCAATTACTACATTACAGCCTAACTGCACCGAAATTATTGTTTCCACCGATGTGCCTAATAATACAATATCTGATGTTCCTGCTCCGTCCTTAATTGTTCCCACCCAGATAGGTCGAAAATCTTATGATAAAACTGACAGCTCACCTTTTGTAATTCATGTTCAAAAAAAAACCATTTCACCAGATGATGGAACGACATTGCACCCAATCACATTTGGCAAGTTCCTAAAACACAATGCCTTTCAAAATGTAATAAATGGTAGCGTCAAAAAAATAGGGCGCAATAAAATATCCCTATCTTTTTCAAATTTCCTGGACGCAAATTCCTTTATTGTGAACAATAGTCTTGAGACATATAATTATAAAGCTTTTATACCTACTTTTAATGTTACTAGAATGGGTTTAGTGCGTGGTGTTCCTGCGGAATGGTCTCCGGAGGAAGTTATTGATAATATAACAGTACCAATTGGTTGCGGTCCAATTTTAAAAGTCAGACGCCTCAATTTTAAAACCATTGTTGATGGTACAACTCTTTGGAAACCATCCCAATCCATAGTTGTTACCTTTGATGGGCAGGTTCTACCAAAAAGGATTTTTATGTGTTATAATGCATTACCTGTAGATTTATATATTTTCCCTACTGTACAGTGCTTCAGTTGCTGTCGTTTTGGTCACACTAAAATTCAGTGCAGGTCGAAACCTCGTTGTTATAAATGTGGCCAAGGCCACACTGGGGACAGTTGCGAAAGAGAACAAGAAAGTGCATCTTGCTGCCTTTGCTCGGGTTATCACTATGCTACTAATAAGTCTTGCCCAGAATTTTCTAGGCAAAAATTAATTAAATCATACATGGCACAAAGTTCAGTATCTTATGCTGAAGCAGCTAAAGTATATGCACCTGTAACTAAATCATATGCTGATACACTTTTATCTTCACCTTCCAAAAAATTTGCAGATTCTCCGTCAATCTCTTCAGCTAATAGAATGCCCGCTTCCAGTAGCTATAAAAAGACTGTCTTTCTCAAACCACGCTCTCCCCCCAAATCTGTACAAGGTTATAATAAGGTGGCTCACAATGCCATTATTAAAGATTTTGACATTCCTCAACCATCAAATGGTTGTGGTTTTTCTAATAATCATATTAATGAAACAAAAGACACAAATTTTTCCATAAACGATTTTCTTTGTGCATTACACAATCTTCTGTCTCAGTTCAACATTTCACCGTCCAACGTTGCCCCTTCTTTTAATGTTTCTCACTCCACCCATAATGGACAACACATCCAAAATAATCCAGTGGAACTGCCGCAGTCTCATAAACAAAAAGAGTGATGTTATATATCTTTTAAATAAACATGAGCCATTTGCCTTTGCTTTAGCAGAGACTTGGCTCAAATCTAGTCATATTTTTAAAATTAACGGTTATTTAACCATTAGAGAGGATAGATCTGATGGGTATGGTGGAGTAGCTATCCTTATTAAGAATTCTATCCCTTTCTCTATTATTACCTTGCCTCCTCATAGTGAGGAAATTTCAATTGTAGCTATTAAAGTGCATCATACTTGTCTTGTTTCTATTTACATTCCTCACCCTTCTTCTTCTGTTCTTCAAGAAATTAATAATCTTTTTTCCTTTCTTCCAAAGCCATTCTTAATATTGGGAGACTTTAATTGCCATCACCAATCATGGGGTTGTTCAACTTCTAATTGTTATGGCGATGAATTACTAGATATAATAGACTTACATAACTTATGCATCTTGAACTCAGGAGCTGCCACACGTCGTTCAGATCCCAATCAGAACCGAAGCGCAATCGACCTTTCTATCTGTTCTCCAAACTTAGCCTCTTCATTAACTTGGCATACTCTAACCTCCACGTATGGTAGTGATCATTTTCCAATAGTTATTTCTTATCCTCTTCCCAAATCAAATACACCATTAAGGAGATCAAGCTTAAAACATAAACTTCCTAATAGAAATTGTAATGACTGGGACAAATTTAGAAACATTGTAGACGGAAAACTTTGCTCCTTGCCTGTTATTTCTGATGGCAATGAAAATAGTTGTGCTGAAGCTTTAGCACTCATTTTAATTGCAGCGGCAGATGAAGTATTTCCTGTAAAAAATAACAATATTACTGCAATCCCTTCGCCTCCTTGGTGGGACTCAGAGTGCACAGAATTGATTAACAAACGTAAAGAGGCTGAATACAATTATAACCTTCATATGTCTGATGTTAATTTTGATATTGTTACTAACTTAATAAATGAAACTTATAAAGTTTTTAAGAAGAAAAAATTCGAATCTTGGCGTACATTTTGCTCATCAATTTCACCGAATACTCACCCTACGATTGTCTGGCGCAATATTCGTAGATTTAGGTCCATTTATAACAACCCTTCTCCTATACCCGATTCTTTAGCCAGTAAATTTTTAGATAAATTAGCTCCTCCTTTTGTTCCTGAGGGTATTAACCTTAACCTGTCTCTCGTATCCAATATCCAAGACACCCATACGACGCTAGGTCTTCCATTCACTCTCACTGAATTAAAGGGTGTTATTCATAAAACTAAGGATTCTGCGCCAGGCATTGATGGCATACCGTATTCCTTTTTTGCTAATTTAAATGATGACATCCTCAGATATTATCTACAGCTTATTAATTCTATTATGAATACAGGAAACATCCCTGTTGAATGGAAACGTCAAATGGTGTTGCCATTCCTTAAACCAAATAAAATTTCATCTGATGTTTCTTCATACCGTCCCATAGTTTTGTCTTCAATTCTGATGAAACTAGCGGAACACTTAATTAAAAATCGCTTAGAATGGTATGTTGAAAGTAAGGGTCTTTTGGCAGAATCACAATATGGTTTTAGAAAAGGTAAAAGTACAACTGACTGTTTAAGTATTTTCACGTCCGATATTCGGTTATCCTTCTCTAACAACCATTCTACCGTTGCAGTTTTCCTTGATATTAATGCAGCATATGATAATGTTGTCTTATCAGTTTTACAAAATAAATTAATAGCCTTACAAGCCCCATTAAATTTGTCCAATTTCATTATTAATATCCTGAGTGAACGCTCTGTTAACATGTTAATAGGAGATCATGAGGTATCTCGTCTTGTGTGGAGAGGTCTTCCACAGGGTTCTGTGCTGAGTCCCCTTCTATACAATATTTATACATTTGATTTGGACTCCTCCTTGACTAACCATGTTAAGGTCCTTCAATATGCCGACGATTTGTTATTGTATTCTTCAAGCCAATCTGTTGAACAAGCTACCTTTGTTATCAATTCTGCTTTAACTACTTTAGAGTCATGGTTACATCTAAACGGTTTGGATTTATCCACGTCTAAAAGCGCAGCTCTTTTATTCACCCGGAAGAGAAATATTCCCGAGGTAAATCTCTTTTATAAGGAAATACCTATTCCAGTAAAAGATAAATTCAGATACCTGGGTTTAATAATCGATTCTAAATTAAGTGGTGTTCCTCATTGTGATTATATTGTTAACAAATGTGAAAATCACCTTAACATGCTTAGATGCCTCTCTGGTGTGTGGTGGGGTGCCCATCCCTTTTCTTTGAAACTCGTTTACAACGCAATCATCAGAAGCACTCTGGATTATGGTTTGTTAGTTTTAGAACCTGCTAGTGTTATGGCTTTTAAAAAATTGGATCGCATCCAGTCTAAGGCATTACGCATTATTTCGGGTGCCATGAAGTCTAGTCCCATTAATGCACTCCAAGTTGAATGCGGGGAAGCTCCTTTATATCTTAGAAGACAATTCTTATCTGACAAATATTTGTTCCGGATTCTTCAGATCTCAACCCATCCTCTCATTCCCAAATTGGACTCTTTAGTGTTGCAAATTGAATCTTCAAATTACTGGTCCCATAAACGTGCTCCTTGTTTAGTTGTAAGCTATAAAAAAATCCTTTCACTTTCTTCCCCTATTCACCGCTCCAATAAACTTCCCCTATTTAATAGTAGCTATGAGAGTTTACAATTCAGTCCCATCATAAAATATAACTGTGTAAGTAAATCAGATGCCGATTGCCATTTAAGTTTTAATAATTTTTTAGCTGAACACTTAGAGTACCACCATATATTTACGGACGCTGCCAAGCGTTCTCCGACGGGTTGTGTTGGAATAGGTACTTACCATTCCCAATACAACATCGTACAAAAAATAAAACTGCCTCCAGAGACTTCTGTTTTTACGGGGGAATGTTTCGGCATTTTAAAAGCCATAGAATATATCCGTGTTTTAAAGCTTAAAAAATCTATTATTTTTACTGATTCCCAAAGTGCTCTTCTAGCCATCAATAAATCCCCATTCGAACACAAATCACAGTTGCCTATAATTTATTTAATAAGAGAATTTGCGTACAGAACCATCTCAGAGGGTAATTCACTACAATTTGGGTGGATCCCGGCTCATGCTGGAATCCATGGCAATGAAGTGGCTGATGCACTCGCCGGTGATGCGGTGCAGTGTGGGGACTTAGTTCCGTATACTAATTTTTGCTGTGACCTCGTGACGTTACCAAAGACTTTTCTTCGGGACACCTGGAAGGTAGCTTGGGATATCGGAAGCAAATCGAAGGGTCGTTATTTCTCACTTATTCAACCCGACGTTCCGGAAAAACCGTGGTTTAGCAGGGCAAAGTTTGGCAAGATGGAGACCTCCATTCTAATACGGATGAGACTGGGTCATGTCTGCTCTCCAGCCCATCTTGCCAAACTTCATATTATCAACGACCCCATTTGCCTGTGTGGCGCAGACGTAGGCGACTTAGATCACATTTTTTTCTCCTGTCCTTTATATGACCGTTCATCCTTTCTCAGTAACCTCTTGTCTCTCCGTACTCCTTTTCCTACCTCAATACTTTCTTTACTTTGCACAAATAGCTTTCCTGTATATAAATGCATAGTCTCATTCATTACTTTACATAATATTAAGTTGTAATTTTTCGTCATTGTATTTAGCTCATTATCCTTTATGATATCACTGTAATTAAATAATACTGATCCTATAGATGTATCCGTCCTATCCTAAATCCCGTTATAATTTTTAATAATGATATTTTCGTTTCCCTAACTTTGTTTTCTTCATACTAACTAAACGTGACATTGGCTAAATGCACAAACCGTGCGAAGCCATAACCCAAAAAAAAAAAAAAAAAAAAATAGATCAAAGACAAATGATGCCTTCAAGCGCCCAGAAAGAGATTGCTAGTGCTAGTCTATGGTTACAATTTTTAAATTCATTGGCTAAAATTCATTAGGATGACCAATCAGAAGAAAGCAGCCTAAGAAAAACAAGCGTCCATTTTCTACAGAACTCTTACTATTCAGTCTTGACATTTTCAAAGAAATTGAATGAATTACTATTATTCTTTAATGAAATACATGTTGTAGTAGATAATATCCTACGTTTTATAGTTTAGGCAATTCGAAAAACTGTAAGAAAATGAAAAATACGTGATATCAGACGGACAAAATCACATGATAGGTTCTTGCGATCCTAATATGACAAGGCCTGATAAAAAATATTGGTAACTCGAGCCAGTCTGGTTTTGTTTGTGTCTAGTTTAACCACTTCTTCGATGGTGTTTTGTGATTTTATAACAGCGATTATCAAGTTCAAGTGGAAATGGTTCGAGGTTAGTATGGTATATTTACATAACTGTACATAAAATTGTCATGATGTCCATGTTATGTTTAAGGCATCCTTTGTTCGCGGTTCCCTCTTTTGTAATTCTGTCGTATAATGCACGCGTTTACAAACACATTTCTTCTCAAAAATATACATGAGATAGTGTGTTCGAAACCTTCTGATTTTTTTTTTTTTTTTGTTAAGTTTTAATATTCAAGTGTCTTGTTCTGTTAATCTCCTTCACTGATGGTAAGTTCTGGATGCTAACCTAAATATTTTTGAGAAATATGTCTGTAAACTAAACAAACCTAACCTATAGGACGGGTCACTAAATCATATCATATTCATCTGTATATATTTTCTGATATACATTTTAAAATCTGTTTTCAAAATATGTAATTGTTTTTATAGTTTTTATTTTTCTATTTTTCTATTAATTCTTCCAAATAAATGCTCGTAAAATAGGCCATGTGATCAGGCAAATTACCAGGGATTACTACTACATAAAAAAAAATAACGTAAGTACTAAAATTCTTAGAATTATAAATTAAACTGTATGGGGACCCTAATTTATATATTTTCTAGACTAAATTATTTGATGAGTTGGCGAAGATAAGGCACCACATGCTACCCATGGTCTCGCCACTATGCCCAAACACTTGATATATATATTGTTAGTTCATATGTCTTTGGTACCCTGTTATATATTTTTATATATTTTATCAATAAATTATTTAATTTAATTAGCACACTTATGATTCCCATTGGACTTAGGACCTTCTGCTTGCACTCGGTTCATGTGACATCACTCTTTTCATGCACTATTTTAGTACAAACAATATGGCATGAATACTTTCAATAATATTATACTATAAATGTTAGGTTGCATCCATTTATTTATTTGACTTGTATATTTAATAGACTAATTATTTTTTTATCTATAATATTTATGTTCAAGAAAATAATACTTAAGTAGTAAAACAAAAAATAAAAATTGGTCTTGTTAGAATTGCTAGTACGGATAGAGCTAATCTAATCTAATAAAATAATAAATATAAAAATAAACCATTTAAATTAAAATAACATTTTAAAATATTATCAAGTGACAAATAGGTCAGAATGATAAAATTCTGATTCCAACACCTACGGAATGTGCTCATGTGTTAATTATCTGTATTCTGGATAATATTTATTTTATTATTAAGCCTGGTTTTTTATACCTATGCATTTGTTGTTTCAGTTGTATATTTTAATTAAAACTGAACTGAAAGAAATATATGAACCATACAAACTTAAAATATTACACTCTGTGTTCTCTTCATCATAGTACTATTCTTAAAAAAATCTTACAGTATTTTTGTAATTGAAAAACTAATAAATTGTAAATACAATAAAAATATTATTATATTAATCATTAGACTCATGAATAATTATTTTTATTCATTAGCGTATATTATAATATATGATAATGACAAATTAACATTACAACACAGTTTTTTAATGTAATCCAATGTAAAACATTAAATTAGGTTTTCTTTGTAGTTTGTAGTAAAAACTTGAAATATAAAAATATAATTAGTTGGTGGTATGGTTTCCAGCCAGTAGCTTGATGGCAGCCCAGGAGGGTGTGAAGACCCCCCACCGCATTGAACTATGCGAGGAGAAGCCTGTCAGACCTACGCGCAACTATAGAAAGCGCAGGTAACTGAGGCATTTATTTATTTAATATGTTTTATTTTCCCCTGTTCATAATTTTATTATTAAGTCTATAATGATGGTTAGTTGCATCTACTCATGAAAACTAACCCCCAACATAATATGTGGGATGGACTGGGGTAATGTTGTCGGAAAGTTAAATTGCGTCATACTATCATATACCGTACTAAATACTGCAGTCATGAAAATACTTGATTCTAACAAAATTCATACATCATCTTTATTCATATTTCAATCTATTATTTTGTCTTCAGCTTCACTTTTTTGGGACCTTATTAACTGTGGTTATGGTCATTTTAAAACTAAATAGGTCACAATATCTACAGGGATATTTCTTTATAGGATTATAGCAGAGGTACAGCCGAAGACTGAGAATGCAGAACTAACTTCCGAACCTCCATTGAAAAAGGTAGAATTGAGGTCTAAGCCACTGAAGACTAGCAACGGCATAACAAATAACAATATGACGAACGGGCATACGTTGAGGTCTAGAGGGGCGCGCGCTGCCGTCCGCGCAGCCGACAGTCACAAGCTTACCGAATATTTCAAGGAAGAGCTCAAAAGTCCCAAAGTCGAGCCTCCACCTTCACCGCCACCTATCGAAAAAACTATTAACAAAATTGATAAAGTAGTGAATGGGGACACGAATCACAAGCTAACAGAATACTTCCCTGTAAGACGTAGTGTTAGGAAGACTTCCAAATGTGTTATGGCGGAGAAGATGCGGGACTTGGAGCGGGCTATAAGAGAGCAGAGGGAAGATGGACTACAAGTAAGTTATTTGTTTACAATATAATTAGTCGAAAAAACCATCGTCAACAAACCCCGAGTAGGTTTTGACGGAACTGCCGAAACCGGAAACAATAGGCTATTTAAAGATGACTCAGTTAAACTACGGCTTTTATGTTAATTAATTAATTAAAGACAAAACCGTATTCATATTGTGTAACACTTGTAATCTTACTACCACTTCAACCATAGTATTAGACTACTGTACTGAAGTACTAACTCTGCAAGTCGTTTAATGATTACGACCTACGTAACTAGAGAAGTACATGACGTAGCGTCGTTTTCCCCCTCGTTAGATAAACTGTAACAAATTACATTAATATGCCACTTAAATAAATTATGTAAACAACATACTTATGTAGAATCGCGTTGAAATATTTGCCAGTGCTTGACTTTCATTGCCGAATCAGCATTCGTAAGTTAATGATTAGTAATGACTTCCTGTAAGTGTTAAACAGTTCACGAGGAAGACAATATGAATAAATTAATTTTGGTCTATTACATTTGCTCATTATCTGTAATTACTTGTAGTCACACATTTTAATGCGTCATTGGAAAAAGCTGTAAAGGTAAAATTAAAATAATGCGTCACTAACGATAGGTGACGTTCAAAGCTCGTTATTCTCCATAAGTCCTTCTATTTTCGAACTACACGTAGCGAGTACTTTTGAGTAAAGTAATCACTAGAATCTAAACTGTACGCAACAAATATCGAATTAATAACGGCTTGACCCACTATTCTATTCACCTCCCCAAATTACTCAAATGAAATTATACATGCAACCTATCAGCATGTCCGAGTAATTAACTAAACGCTCATTTAGCACATAGCAGACAGATAACTTCCTTCCTAGACAAGTGCAGGCTAAAGAAAAGATAAACTGACTTATCAATGCAACGCCAAGGCCACCCGTTAAAACTATCTACTCACCAATGAGTTATTGTTTACAGATTAACGATATGGCGAGAATATTCTATTAGTTACTCAAGATAACAGATTTCGTAATCGTCGTAGTGTTATATAAAGTGCCGTAAGAAATGGCACTGCATTGCAAAAATGTTGCATCTTGCAATCTAGCTCGTCTAATTGTCTTCGATAGCTTTCAACGAACTTTTTCTAGGTTCATGTTTCTGGTTGAATGACGACCCCATGTACTAAAGCTGGGTTTACATTACAAAAACCGTCACCGGTCAACTGTCGGTCATGCACGGCTGTAATTCTCGAAAGGGCAATGTAGTGCTAAATAATGAGCGTTATCCCATTTTGCGATCACTAAAACAATGTGAATATTTTCAAATGACGCAAATTTTTCAGTCGATCGATGCAAACAAGATTATTAATTGAACTGCTAGTTATTATTAATATTAATTGAATTGCACCGCGTATTAATTAAAATACTAGTCCTTTTCGTAAACTAAGCATCAAATATTCAGCTTTGCTTATCATAACTTCATTGCTACAGGTAGCATATTTCGACGGCAAGGGGCGAGGGGTCATAGCGACCCGTCCGTTCGGTCGGGGTCAGTTCGTGGTAGAGTACTCCGGGGAACTGGTGGGCGTGGCGGAGGCAAGAGAGAGGGAGCACATGTACGCACAAGACCCAGAGGCTGGCTGCTATATGTACTACTTCAGACACGGAGATCAACAGTATTGGTGAGTTTGATACACTAGCAGCAGCGCAGGATTCATACTCTCCCCAGAGCGGAAGAGGTCATTTGATGATTTCCCATCCCAAAAAAAGAAAAAAAAAAGGGTTCATACGACTCGATTCCTACCGCTTTCGATTTGGAGGTTCGGAACAGCAACTCGACTGCAACTAAAAATGTCACAGTCAATAATGAAGTTACGCTACGGTCATTTTTACACCATAACATTAAAAAAAAAACTCCTTTTTTAACGTCAATGTTAAACAGGGACATATTACGGTCTTTCACAATGTTGCGACAAAAATATCAATGCAGATATTTTCAGATACAAGTGATATCCTCTTATGAGTTATGAGTTATGGTGTAACGTTTATGAAATAAAGTGAAGCACTGGTTTCGCAGGCCTGCAATGGCTGTAACAATTACATTGTCACACTTCGCCTCTTTGATATCTCTCTGTTTTGGGTTGATAGGCTCTTTGTTCTCGTTACGTCTTCTCTAAGGCGTATAATAATCGATCTACACGAACTCAATAATAAAATTCAGTCAGATGTATTACGACCCTTAATTTATCAATGCCTATAAAGATACATAAACTCACGCCTTTTTCTCACTGAGGTAGGCAGAAACCACAGAACACCACTTGTTACAATCCTAAAGCTGTGTCTACGCTAGGCGATCCGAGCACGAGTGGAGCACGAGCGGAGCACGAATTCACACGGCTAGGTGTGCTCGTTCGAGACTCCTTGGCTAGGTGTGCTCGTTCGAGACTCCTAAATCCGTCTACGAATTCGTGCTCCTTTCATACTCGGCTCGCCTAGCGTAGACGCAGCTTTACATACCCTAATTGCGTAACACAGTTTCAATCCGTGAGTTTTGAAGGATATTTCTAATCCATTGTTTCATAAGTTTAATAAATTCGTCTACTCAACAACGTAAATAAACGCAATGAACCAGGGGGCCAAGTCTACTAATTTACAAACGTCACAATGGTCTCTGCATTGTGAGTTTTTAACATATTTGCCTTACAAAATCTGTCAAAAACGAACAATGCAGAGACTATTGTGACGTTTGTAAATTAGTAGACTTAGCCCCCCCCTGGTTGAACTGTCAAAATGACAGAAAATGCGAACAATTGTCATTTTATGTGTGTTACGCAATTACCCCGCTGGTGTCATAAACGTACACCGGTTGCAAGTATAAACCTGAACTTCCTGAAAATAAAAATCACTAAAAACCTATAAAGATCATGTACAAAAATAAAATATCTAAAACACGCATCTTCTTTCCCCTCAGTATCGACGCGACAGCAGAATCCGGCCGCCTAGGTCGTCTTGTGAATCACTCGCGCAACGGTAACCTGTCTACAAAAGCAGTGTGGGTCGACGGACCCCGGCTTGTGTTGCTAGCTGCACATGACATCGTGCCGGGAGACGAGCTCACCTATGATTACGGCGACCGCTCCAAAGAGTCTCTGCAGCATCATCCCTGGCTTGCACTTTGACCTGGGTGAGCTTATAGTTTTTATTCTAGGGTAATGGTCGCGGAAAACGAGGTGTATCATACAAGTGATTTTTCATCAAAATCCATATTTTTTCTAGGCATTCGGTACAATAACTCTATTTTTGAAAAAATATGGTAGGCTAACTTTTTACAATTAAATATTTTTGTCGAAAGTATTATTAATTTCGCGTGGTTAATAATTCAAACGTTGAATACTATGCCTGCCGCACGTATACTATACTAAACGAGGCAAAAGGCGACGTGCTGGTGCAGCGGGGACGTGTATCCGCGGGTGGTATCCACAAATGGTATGGTAGACTTTTTTTAGACAATGTTGTGATGCCATATCTTAATATTTTAGTATGGGGTGATACTAAAAGAGAAAACACGTACATATTTTATTATTTTCAACAATGATCATTTAAATTTGGGTTGTGATTAAAAATTATTTCTGTATGATAAGGTTAGGTACCCGGTGTGTGGTAGGGTCAGGTCTGCCCAAAAATCTGTACTAGTTTGGGCAATATACCTCAACACTATTCAAAGTTATCTTCTCTGGATAGTGTCCCGAATCTAGGTTTTAGCAAGGGTTGGCTATAGTTCATTTTCTGCCTGCTATCTGTTTACAACAAAGTCAACATGGTCCTAGCTCTGCTCATATTTTTAAATGGGCTTTAAAGCCAATTCGACAAAGGCCTCTCCCACATGGAACCAATACAAAATACAATCATTCATCTTCAATACCTATACTCTAGCTGACTATGCTCCCTCCGATTCACGATCTTCATTCAGACTCGTCACTTCTGACCCCCTATCGATAATCTGGAAGATATTAAATACTGACTGTAATTTAGCCCATACAATCTGATAGCATATTTCATCCTTCTCGTACTTTGCCTATGCTATATGAATTGATACTATGTGTGTGTGTTTGTCACCACATGTCTTTGAGGCGACCCATGCTAGATGTTTTATGGAAAAGGGAGCAAGGTATGCCAAAGTTTAAGGGCAAAAGGCATGGTATGGAAAAGGTTTTTTACTCACAAGGAAAAATTAATCTTATTGGTACGACTTAGAGATTATTTTTGGCAAAAGCCACAATGTGACATAGATTTAATTTTAAGTCGATTACTAGGTTTGTTTAGTTTTGTCAGTAGAAATTACCTTCACGTACCACAGATAAGCGCCGGCCCTTAATAGAAGAAGAAATTACAGAAATATCACCATGATTATAAAACTTCAAATTGCTTCTTTTCCAGGTATGGTCATCAAAAATCTCATTGGACTACTAAGAATTATTTATTAATTTAGTCTTAGTTACTATGAAGTTTGTTTGTTAGAAAGGTTTATTTTAATTGGACATTCATGCGTTTAGTAGTGAGACAAGTGGCCTAACACTTTCGAATAATGACGGAGTGGTCGGTTCACGATTAATAAACTGCCTTAAACCACTCGTAGCTATGTGACTAAGATACGGAAATGAATAAAGACAACAATGTAAGGAGGTTACGTCAAAGCAGTTGTAGTTATGTCAAAGTTCGAATAATGAAGTTGGCAGTCGCCGGGTAAAATTAGTCAATACAAGATTTTGTGTAAAATACGAAATGAACTGAGTAAAATGTAATTAAAAGCAATATTATTTGCTTAAAAGGTCCCCCAACTGTTTTGACGATCTCTACATGTCCCAACAGGTGTTAGAAGGTTAGTAAGGATATTGAGTTTCTAGTTATCTTTTTGTAATAGACAATAGTATTGAAGTGTGTATCAGTATTTCATGATTGTTTTGTGACAGGAGTAATCTCAGCTCCATAGACAACAAATGTTTACCGCTTAGTTTTTATTTGTGGGTTAAACGTGTGGTACAGATATTAATTATATAATAATTGACAATTATTTGGTTTCCCAAAATAAAAATTATGGTGACTTAAAAGGTGACTTCGATATTGAGAACGAAACGTGGAATTTATGAACAATATTCAGTGGACATAAACTTTTGGATACTGAGGCTTAATAAAGAGGCCAACTTAACTAAGTAGACATTACTAAATGATGTATTATTCTATAATAGTCATGCGTTTTACGCCCACTGAATGAATGACCTTTCAACTAGGTATCTTAAAAACAGGAATATATTGTTAAACCAATTTGTTCGAATTTTATAAGAGCTATTTTGGGTAGACTTTAAGTCCTTTGAATAAGATATCAAGTAGATAGATCAATTGTTAGTAGAATGTTGCAGTGTGCCTCAAGTACATACATGATAAGTGTACTTGTTAATCGGAAGCAACGATTGACACGGCTATGTTACGATTATTATTTAATCGACTTCGGCTTGAAGAGAAGTGACGAGCTGTTAGCAGTTAGGCTCAATTTACACTGCCGCGGAATGGAATGAGAATTCTCCAGAAGACGTGCGACCTGTTATTTGGCTCGTATCTAGTTTGTATGTTGCACTATTGATATAAAATTCATTATGCTTTGCACAAAAAAAGTCGCTTCTATTCCTTTCCGCGGCGGTGTAAATCGAGCCTTAGGGTAAGGAAACAGCAGTCAGGAAGCATAAAAAAAAACAATTTTCCAGACAGCTCCAACCGTGACTTGAATATCATATTACGTAATTATTTCCTAGGAAATTCATATGGCTTTGATAATGTCAGTTCCTAGATGTCGATCTCTTCCAAGCCACGTCGAATTACCTAAAATTATACTTTATGAAAGATGCCTATAAGGTACAAAATTGACCAATACTTGACGATGGTTGCAGACCGTTTCACAACCACGATATAAACTCGGTCACGACACAAACTCGAATAGTTTTCGTATTTATAATTAGTTTTAATTTGTTTTATGTTATGTAAACATTTTTCAGAAAGACGGTGAGGTTGTAAGACTTGCTCATTGTGTTGATGATATTTTTATAAAATTTGAGTCCTATATTTGTCCAAATAATACATTGCATCGTTTTATTTAAATTCTTAATTATGTTTTAGTATAATATCATTTGAAATTCGTGCCGTATTCATTCTTAAAGCGATGCTGCGATTGCCCACCGAAGTGAGAAATTAGGCTTCCATCCATTGTGACATCACAGAACATCATTATAGCAATAATACATTATATAAAAATATAATACTAGGCACCGTCGACTTTACGTACGACGAAGACGAACACTCAAGCGTAATAGAGAACAATTATTTTTTAATAATAGATTTTGCAGAACTGTATCGGATTCGGTAATAAGTGATCGTAGAATAAATACACCAAACAATACATAGAAATAAATTTATAAACCAATTAAAGAATTCGCGTTGGGTGTAAATACAAATACTTAATTGTAACCCACTCATGAATAAAGGGAAATGAAAAAGAGTTGCGTATTTAGTTACATCAGATGATACGCTTACTTTACTTAGCTCGTAAGTCCAAATAATAAGTGGCACGATTAATATTTGTCAAACTATATTGGCGGGCATAAATTAGGTATAGAGCGTGGAACTCACGAGCGTGCGTGGTGTTTACTTATGTGTCTGCGTGTAAATGCAGGTTGTGATAGTGTGCGTTCTCTCCGAAGCGGTCGGCTGCGAGCGCAAAGCTCTCAACTTTTTATACCAACCGAATCCGTTGCCGCTGTCACACACACATTGACACGTATACAATGACAGATACCTACGTCCTTACCATAAACAAAGGCCACGCGCGCTCGTGAGCTGCAAGATCTTTATGAGTAAGTAATAAGAAAAAAGTGTGAAATTTATTTTCACTATTGGAACAATGGAAAAACCTTAGTTTCTTTTACGTAATGTCTACTTGCGAGACTCGTATAAGTGATTATAAGCGTATGTGTGATAGAGACTATCCTCGATAGTAAGTAAATACGAAAGATGGATGTGTCCTCTTTGAAGTGAAACATGCGCTCGCGACGCGTCCTATCTCGGCGCAAGCGCCGTATCGCCAAGCCAGAGTCGGGAACGCATTTTTGATACATGTCAGATGTAGTACGGAATTTTGTAATACTAAGAATTTTTTATATATATCGTAGTTTATATGGTAAGTTATGCAGCTGGTGGGTAGCAGTGGTCAACATAAGAGTAATATTAAATTATTATTGTTAATGATAATATAGTCGAGGTAAGCCGGTCCTTCTATCTTTGTAATTCAGTTCGGTTTGAGCCTTTCTGATTCTGAAATTGTATGTATTATGTTTTATACTATGAAATTATCAAAAATTAATGTGTAGAAAACTAATATTAATCGGCTGGCGAACCCTATAAGAATTGTACCGATCGTGCACTTCAGTTTTTCTACTTAACATAAGCTAAATGTAGCTGGATCTAACCTATAGTGAAACGCGTATTTATCACACGTGAACATTAATAGTCACAACATTATACGCTTGACGCATTATGATGCCAAATATTTGTATACAATGTGCAGGAGTGAGTATAGTGGTGCCATCTGAAGCCTTAACTAAAGATCCAGCAACATTACAACGCTATAACATTAGTATTTCTTTGTAGTTCCTACTCCCTTTTTAACTTCTTACTGAATAATGTGTGACTTCCTAACCTACTATCTCTACTGTAATGTACGGTCACTAAAAGAGATAAGTAAACAGCGTCGTTGGATATAGTTGAGGTTTAGTAAGAAACCGATGGATGTTTTCGAATAAAATTTAATTAATAGGAAACAAACAGGTCATTTATCAAATTAAATTTCATTCGAAAACATCCATCGGTTTCTTACTAAACTTTAACTATATCCGACGATCCTGGTTACCTATCTCTATTTGTGACCCTTCGTTGCTGTTACCTTATATTTTATTACTATCTATGGTCAAAGTAGTGATCTTAAGTAAAACTCGTTAGTTGCATACCTCCCGTATCAAACCTCTTTACAAATACTAGGTTAAATAAATCATTAAAATAATTGAATAGATTAATATATTTACATTTGAATGCATTTTGTTTCATCAGAATGATGATTTGCGTCGCGATTTTAATCAGTTAGCCCTACAGATTTTTGTATTTCGTTGTTGACATGTTATGGAGACAACAGACTTTGATATACGAAAAGCTGTCATCTTAGCTAAAGAAAATCAGGAATAATGGTTTAGATAGATATTAGCTAATTTTGTTAATAAACTTGTAAATATTCGGTGACTGGCGTTCAAAGAATCTGTCATTTAACTCTGAGGTCGCGATATCGAGCGACACACAATGGATCATTGTGTCTCATTACGCGGCATTCAAGAGTTTAAAGTAGATTACAGTAGGATTTATTATGATATTATTATTATGATTAGAATTCATTTTTATTTGTGCCGAATTCAAATTTGGATTATTTATTCCCAAATATTTGAAGCGAAGCAAGCTAATACGAAATTGATCTCGATCTTATACCGAACCAGAAATACACTTGTACCAAAATCGACTGTTTGTGTTATAATATCACATGCACAGACTAGCCAGGTGCAAGGGTATCTAAATTGCGGAGATTTGATAAACAAGAAACACGGACCAAAGACATTTAATAGTGTCTAGACCCATTTAAGGGTCTACTGACGTTTGTCCTCTCCTCAGTCTACACTAACAGCTACATCGCTACTCATATGAACGTTGGAAAGCAAAACTTTATTCTCTGGTTTATGGTCTGATTCAGATATTCGAGACATTAAGATAATAAAACAAACTGAAAAGTGTAACGAAAAATCCGTGCGAGAACTTTGCTGAGCTAAAAGTAAGCACCTTATTTTGTGAATAAATTATCTAGAACCACAGTAAGTGTCTTGTGTTTTTGTTTAACGCTTATATTGTTGATGAATAACTTAATATAATTCCTAGGTTGATAAGCGATTATTAATAATTGTAAATCATTAAAGTTATTGGTAGACATTCTCCACTGCTTATGTAAAAGCTGTCTAGTTGACGACATAATATAGATGTTATCTTGCAAAATGTGCTTTATACGTAACTACGTTCTAAAGTGCTAACTTCGCTGTAAGGTGCGTTTTCGCAAGAAGTAAATAAATTAATCGTTTTTAAAACCTCACTATCAGTTCTGCAGTGGAACGTCAATTTAAATTTCAAGTTAGATTTCATTCTCTTCATATTACACAATGATGTCTATAATATACGCAGATAATGACCGAATAAATTTTTTGGATACAAAAAATATATTTTTATATATCCGACGTTACTTTTCCGAAGCAGTTTTTTATAGAACACATTTTATATTCCTTGTGAAATATGAAGCGATGGATTGCAGAGGATTGGAATTATGATTATTATAACAGTATTGTTAACGGCTATTTTCCTAAGTAGCGGTGTTATGAGACTTAATAATTTATTTTAAAATGCGGGCCGCCACACTGCCCTAATAATAATCAGTAGTGATTGAGAATTGGGTGAAATATAAAAAATGAACTTTGAACTGTGTTTTAATTATTTATTACACTGATAAAAACGCTTATTAAACCTTAATAATTATTATTAGAAATGCCTTGCCATCGTTTCTTAAATAGGCACAATTATACTTTAATAATTAGGAAAACGTAAATTACAGATCATCAGTCTATGAGTTAAATCAGAAGTCATTTAAATAAACTATATTATACTGACTGATATTAAGCGACGGCGACGTTATGATGCATCTTGAGATAGTAGAGCTGCGCTTGCGACTCAAGTTCTTGCAGGGACTTCACTACTGGCGCCATCTGGGTCACGTGATCCTGCAAATTATGGTAAATGGGTGTTTATGTAATGTTTTACAAAACAAACTATTATTTAAAAAAAATGCTGTAACTGTGCATACAGCAGATTCATTATTGTTCAACTTTATTTCATGAAGCTCAAGGTCGCTATTTATTTGTCAGTGACGACTGCGGTACGCTGTGCTTTGCCAGGTCTGCGCTGGACCTCCTTCAGTACGCAAACGTATGCTTAAGGGGTAAGTGCCAGGATAGCCCGCGAAATTCAAATTTTCCTACGTGACTTAGTCAATCAATGGGATTATATGAACTTAGAGGGTTGTATTGATGATTTTAATGATCATAATTCTGTAAATACATACTTGTTACGGTCCCGAATCATATTTTATTCAACATACAACCTGACAATGACCTGCAAATTACAAAAAACGTAAGACAATTTAAATTACGCGGGCTACCCTGGCGCTTCCCCCTTAAGTAGGAAAGATTATTCCTTTCTCCCTATAAATACCGTCATTACTACCCTAGGCGACCCTTGATAACTATACAAACAAGGAGTCACCTGATATCCAGAACCAGCCGACTTCTTTTTCTGTCCGTACACGACTTTACCGTCGAACTCGTTGGCGGGCACGACCATGTCGTTGCTAACCTGCTGGATTGTGATGGTCAAGTGGTCTTCGATGTCAGCCAGGTACTGCAAAGACGTAAATACTATCAACAGTTGTGTAATAAGGCTATCAAATTATTATTATAGAACCTTCGTCTGCATTGCGCGAAAACATAAGTTTTTCACATCGCGCTCAAAGATGGTCGGGACTTCACTAGTTTGCGTGTCTGAGAAGTAACATAAGGACAGCATAGGAGGTTCTATTTTCAAGTGAATTTGTTACTTTTAGAAACTTTTACCTAAAAATAATTAATTCACTATCATCGACCGGATCGCGTATTTCCATTTCCGTGTTTATTAGGAGGCAGTACTGTCTTGAAACACGCACGGGTTTGTCGCGCTAACTGCCTTTACAAAATCGTGTTCAACCCAAGGCACGTATCCTCCAATCGCGCACGGGTTTGCAACGCCAACTGTTCTTCTAAACACGTGTTCAATTCGGTTAGGGTTAATAAGCAGGTCGACGGAGCCCCGCTTCGCGGGGCTCCTATTTCTGTCTAAAGGGTTTAAAGGAACCTAACCAACCGAACCTCGGGGTGCCCCTGATGTCGACCTTCTATGGTTAGATTTGGTGAGCATTTATCCATTTTGGTAGGCAATAAGAATATAAATACAACACGTACAATTATTCTGATGAGTAATGATAATTATTTTGGAACTTAAGGCGTTGTTCTTTAGGCACCTCGGTATAGAGAGGGTTTATTTTATTTGAAGTTAACATATTTTACTTTGGTACTTACACACGATTTTGTTAAACCTTACCCAGCGCCACTTGATCACAAAGGCGTGCTCAGTTGACGCGAATTGAACACGGGATCGTAGGATTCCGTAGTAAAACAAAAGGTTGATTTCGCGAGACCGGTGTCGCCAGTTGAACACGGAAAGGGAAATTACGCGCGAACTTCATGGCTAAGTTCCATGCATCGCCTTGAACACGTGTTTGGAAGAACAGTTGGCGTTGCAAACCCGTGCGCGATTGGAGGATACGTGCCTTGGATTGAACACGATTTTGTAAAGGCAGTTAGCGCGACAAATCCGTGCGTGTTTCAAGACAGTACTGCCTCCTAATAAACACGGAAATGGAAATACGCGACCGGATCATCGCGTAATATCAGGTGAGTAATGAGTTACTACCACGAAAGGCTTGCGTTTGCCTACTCAAATGCATTATTGAGTAAGGCACCTGTCTCACCGCCCGACGAGGAAGCAACTAGCTATCGAATATTTTCTCAGATGTAGGTTTCGTGTCAGTAAAAGAGATACATATACTAATAGTTGATCGCTGACTGTTCACACCGCCGCACAGTGCGATATTTTTAAAATCTAGGTGGACAAAATTATTGTATGCTTTAAATGAGTAATATCATTTATTTCACGCAATAAAACTATAAGCAGTGAAATATTGAAATGAAACATCAATGACTTATATTTTATATAATAAATGAGAAATCAAAAACATACAATTGATTTACGATATATTCGAGCACAGAACAGATTGAAACGTAATACTTAAAAGAATTACGTGTGTAGAATATTACAATGAATAATTAATAAAGTAATAATAATATAATACAGTTTAAAAAAAGAAATAACTTAGGGCTTTATATTGCTTCACTTGCACTAAGCGGACCAATTAATCAGTCACTATCAGATTCATCTGTATCTCTGTTAGAATCTTGACCAAATTCGTCTGATTGACCTTCACCAATTTCCATTGGTGGAGTTCTAATTTCTAGCAACTCTTGTACTTCTGGAGTAATTTGCCCACGCTTGGTTTTGGGCAAACGACGTAAACTTGCTATATATGGATCAGACGTTATAAGCAACCTATTGATTAAATCCATATTAGTATCGACTCGTGAAGTCTTTCTCGTAAACAGCTCTCTAAACTTCTTATTATGTTTATTTCTAGATTCTTGTGCCTCCTCTGATAACTGACCAATTGGGACAACACACGACGAAATAATATCTTTTCCGTGGAAGAGAATTTTGTGCACGCTTACAGGCATTGGGTACCAGGAGTATTCCTTAATATATAAATCACTAGTTGCTTTACTGTATTCGTCAAACTTGTCGCAATTGACCGGAAAACCACTATTTATGCACTCTAAAATAACATGAAAGCGTTTTATAAGTGCAACACTGACGCCTGTTATGTCTGCAGACTTTTCAGCATTTCTAAAAAAAAATCGTGCCGTGTTACCGTCATTAGTATTGCCAGTATTTTGTTTAGGCATATCAACCAACAATCCCAACTCACTCCTAAACTTTTCTTGAACATCTTTCTTTTTTTCTGCCACAATCTTTTTGTTTTCATCTCCTCTGGCCTGCCATGATTTAATACCGAGGCGATATGAAATATGTAAAATACATTCAAAAAAACGTATCCATGCGTGTAGCGGTGATAAACCGAATAACAGAAAATCTGGTTTGACCGTCTTGGCTATAATCAGATCTCTATTGTTCATTTCTTTTGGTTTTGCACCACACAAATAACAAGTTTGTGTAGATGCACAAGAAGCAACAGCATTGCAACAACTTTGCCGTCAATCATGCAAAATATCATTTTAGCCTTTACTAACATGTCCACGCCATTAACTGAAATTTTTGTGGGTGTTAGAGATTCAATTTGACTCTTGATTTTATCAACTTCTGTAGTTATCAAATTTGCATTTTCTTTTGCAAACATAATCTTTATTGGTCGACAATATCTGGTCGAAGATGGCGAAGGATTTTGCCATATAATAATTTTGTTAATTTCCACATACATTTGCAGGGGTACCATAGATATACTAAAAAGACTTTCATCACTACACTGTTCCTCAGAAAATTTTTGTTTATATTTATTTTGTTCCGCACCATCACAACCCCACTTCACTATTATCTCTAGGTTTCGTACATTTTTTATAGTTTTTAAAACCTCTTCTTGCGCCTTGCATAATCTTGTAATCGTATGATCGATTAAAGATTGTAGTTTGATTTCTGCATATGTTTCTGTAACATCTATGTCATTGGGGTAGCAAAGTTTTTTTGCCAATTTAACTTTACAATATGCTGGATATATATTGGTATTTATTAGTTTTGCTTGCTGTCGTATTACATCATATTGATAGGTCGACAGATTGGCGTCGACAATCAACGCCACAGCTTGGTCCGCGGAAAAAAACTTTTTTTTTATTTGAGAAACACACTCGCGCTCTCTTCAGTGTAGTGCCTCTTCTGGGTGAAAACTCACACAGCTCTTTCACTATGGCCGCTGAATCTCTTTTACCCTTCTTGCGAAGCTGCACTTCTGTCGCCAAAGACAACTCTCCCTCACTCGATGAATCTAGAAGATGTTGTATACGTCGCATTTGGGTTTTATGGCTGGAACTGTCGAAGTCTTTTTGTGGTCTTCCGGATCGGCTACTAAGTCCATCCAATGAAATGTTTGTGACATTTTCTGTGATTATATTGTTAAACGAAAAACCTTCTTCTAACCAAGTACAGTTCGTTTTTAAAAAGCGGTCTCGATGTCTGCCTGATTTCGTCCATTTTACTGCAATTTGCTGGGCACAGCTTCTTATTTTTGCCTTTAATTTATTTATTATTTCATCTGGGAAAGATGGCTTACCAAACTCTTCCAATATATGATGCAACAAAGCATCCATTCTACATTCTTTCGCATTGGCGAACCAAACATCGAAAAATGAAATTCGTGAAATCTCGAACGTCATTCTGAAAATGGAAAGAACATGTATGAATGTCGCAACTTTGCGCCAGCAAATTGTCATGTTTCATAGAGTTTACAAGTGCTTCTATTAGAAAAATATGGCATGAGACTCATATAGTTTCATATAATGTGTTAAAAGTTTATTACAAACACTACTAGGCATTTTCTTTTAGAAAAAATAAAATACTAATATTCCCTTCGCTCTGACTATTTAATGTAACGATATTTGTAATAAAATGAATATTTAAACTTACCTCAAGACTCAAACGAACACGATAACAACACTTAATCACAACTAGCTCACGGAAACACAGCGTATTCATCGAACAAACTCAGACGAATGACGCTACCATTCACTCTAAGCGACTGTATAAACGCAGGTAGTTGGCCACTCAGACCCTTTTTTCTATTGTTCGACTCGACTTCTAGGAAAACAAGTCTTGTGTGCTTGAAATATGGTTTATTGTTACTGATTTTAAGCAAGTGGCAGGCCGGTAATTAAAAGTGTGAATTTTTAATATTGTCCTCCTAGATTTTAAAAATATCGCACTGTGCGCCGGCGAGTACTTTTTTCTCGCAGCGACAGGAGCTATCAGAGATTCCTCGCTCAGCGACGCTCGTTTGGCGGGCAGAATACTCGCCGAGAGACTAACGATTAAATCGCTCGTCGCCGTCGCGCACTCGCTGCTCGCCAACGCGTTTTTAGTTACTAGCTCTACTCTCGCCGGTGGTGGGACAAGTGCCTCAGACCATAACAAGTAAGGTAGTGGACCCTGGTAGTACCTGTGGCTCGTTGTACCAGGTGCAGCAGCCCCTGGGATGGTCGTCGGTGAGGTTTGTGTTCCAACAGTTACGGCCGCGCGACGAACACCACTCGCCGTGGTACCACACCTACAAAATAATGACGTAAACATGAACATTTCACTCATAACTTAACAAAGGAGCTAAAGTCGAAGCATGGGTTTTTCAGTTTACAGGTACTTTTAAATTATTCAGCTATTAATTTGGAATTTCCTTCTAAATCATTCCTCAAACATTTCTCATTTCTAAAACTTTAAATTCTGCACCCACTGTTGCCGAGTCCCTATTGAAAGAAAATGTTGATATTTGTAACCATGTATTTAATTTCGACTATGTTAGTGCTCGAGATATTATTAAAACTTTCAATACACTTAATGTTAAAAAAACTGCTGATCTATGGGGAAATTCCGTAGAGGTTGCAAAATGTATAATCAACACTGTAGCGCCTGAATTGGCAATTATTTTTAATAAATGTATTGACTATGGAGTAATTCCTGACTTAATGAAGAGTAGTAAAATAATACCTTTGTTTAAATCGGGAAGCACATCAGACCCCACGAACTTTAGGCCAATTTCTGTGCTTCCCACCTTCAGTAAAATATTTGAAAAATTGATGCTAGATCAATTGCAAAAACATTTTAATAAACATAAATTATTAAACAGTAAACAATTCGGTTTCACAAGGGGTCGCTCTACTACCGATGCTGGCGTTGAGCTTCTTGCACATATTTTTGAGGCCTGGGAGAAGTCGCATGATGCCCTAGGTATTTTTTGTGACTTGTCTAAGGCTTTCGATTGTGTTTCTCATGATACATTGGTCAGGAAATTACATCACTATGGTGTTAGAAACACTGCCTTGGATCTTCTTATTTCTTATTTGAATAATAGGATCCAAAGAGTGGACGTTAACGGCAAGCGATCCGCGGGATCTATTGTCAGTATGGGAGTTCCACAGGGCTCAATTCTTGGCCCGTTTTTATTTCTGGTATATATTAATGACCTACCTTACCTTGTAAAGAACAGTCATGAAATAGTGTTATTTGCAGATGACACATCACTTTTATTTAAGCTTAAACGACAACAGACAGTTACTGACGATGTAAATAATGCTATCGCTAAAATAGTGCATTGGTTTAGTGTTAATAACACAGGCCTGCAAAATGAAGGTCATAACTTCCTCTCTGGAATTTGATAGCTGATTCTGGAGTATTTTGATGCGCTGATTACGAATATGTACTTAGTTTTTCTCCATCACCTCCTGATTTTTCAAAAAAGCTACAGATAGAAAATTGAGAAAAAAGACAAGTTTTCACTTAAAAAATTATATATTTAAAAAAGTACTTAATTTTTAACTTAAAAAACTATTAACACGTAATAACAACTTATTGCTGGGTTAAAATACACTTAAATTTTATTTGTGGAACCTGGTCCTTTTTTCCTGGAAGCTTCTGTTGTGCGATTTTCGCTTATATTTCCGGTTTGGATCATCACGCTTCAACAACCAACAATAGTCCGCCATCATGCTGACATTCCATCTTCCTTGATACCGGACTTCAAGCTCTTTTAAATCTTGGTGAAATCTTTCACCTTGTTCTTCGCTAACGGCTCCTAGATTTTCTGGGAAGTAATCAATGTGCGAATTCAGAAAATGAAGTTTAACGCTCATATTACAACCCATTACACCAAAATTCGTTATCATTTTGGCTACTATTTCTTTATAGTCCGAGCTTTTATTGTTCCCCAAAAAGTTTTTTACCACTTCCTTAAATGATTTCCACGCTTGTAACTCGACATCATTGAGTTTTTGATCAAGGTGTCCAAGTTTTGTCTTGGTTACATAAAGAATGTCCAAAATAACTTTTGTAAATATTTTTCACATAGTCTGTAATGTTGTTTCGTTGTTTTATCACCATGAATTTCCCGCAAATATAACAAAAACAATTCGAAGAGTTTAAACAACTTCGCGACGACATTTTAAAGTTTAGGTTGCAAGATGCGCACTTCGACTGTTAGTTTTCTAATTCAGAGTAGGTACTTATACAAAAAAAAACCTTTTGTTTTCTTCATTATACCCTTTTTGAACAACATTAACAACAATTAGGCAATATCACCTAAACATCGTGTATTAATGAGCTCATTACTAAATGAAGCCAAAATGACCCGTTTTCGAAATGGTTAATGCGAATTACTTACACTTATTATGTAGTAATTAACAAATTACTGATTTGCATTCATTTCTATGTCGTCTTAAACTAATTAAATGCAATAAAAATTAAGCTGAAGTAATTAAGTGACGTTTTATAGATTTTAAAATGTATGCGCTCAGACATTTTTAGTTAAAATCTTAAATATTCAATATCAAAGAATCCTGACGTGATAGAATTTTTTTATTATTTTTCTCGTAATCAGCACATCAGAAACTATAGAAAACGTTAATCAGATCTCAGAGAGGAAAACCATTGCAGACCTGTGTAATTTACTTTTAAACGAGAAAAAGACTAAATGTATTAGATTTCTGACACCTAACGTTAAACAGGTGAAAACCAATGTACTAGTAAATGGGACGGAATTGGATCTTGTGGACACCACTGTGTTCTTAGGTGTTACTTTGGACTCGAAGCTACAGTGGGGCCCACATATAACCAAATTGTCGAAGCGGCTAAGCTCTGCAGCCTACGCGGTCTATAAAATCCGTCATTTGACTGATGTCGAAACAGCCCGATTAGTATATTTTAGTTATTTCCATAGTGTAATGTCGTACGGCATTTTGCTGTGGGGAAATGCAGCCGACATTCAGGCTATTTTTGTGCTGCAGAAACGAGCCATTCGAGCAATTTATAACCTTAGTTGTAGGCATTCACTGAGGGATAAATTTAAGGAAATAAATATAATGACTGTCGCATCTCAATATGTATATGAAAACCTTATTTATGTAAAAAAGAATATTAATCTATATTCTAAACACAGCGACATTCATAACATAAATACTAGATACAAAGATTTACTTATTGTGCCATCGACTAGGCTCCAAAAAATTAGTAATTCATTTAAGTGCCAAAGTATACGTTTTTACAACAAACTCCCAAGTCTTGTTAAAGAACTGAGCCTCAATAAATTTAAATCATTTATTAAACAGAAACTCTGTCAAAAAGGTTTCTATAAAGTTAAAGATTACTTAGATGACAAAAAGGCTTGGGATTAATTAAGCTACTTCAATGTACCCCCAAGCAACAATCCATTTTATACTGTGATTATGTGTTTTGGAATTAATAATGTCATTTTTATTGAATTACATGACATAACATATTAAGATTTTTTGATGACATTTAAAGAGAAACCTGTCTGTGAATGTGAGTAGCATGCAGGCTAGATTAAATACATGATATTCATTTTAATATTGTGAATGTGAAGACTATGTGGGTCATTGTTGCTTTTTTTTTTTCCTTTCAGGTAGTTTTATCTTAGTCTGGCAGTTTGAGTAATTTTTGTGGCCTACCCAAATGTCCTTTCTTTGGTATTGTTCGTTGAATCGTTGAGCTCCTTAAGTTCTGAGTTGAGCTGCACGATTACTGACAAATGCGTGCACTGACTGGACAGGTCCACTCAATCTGTGTGGTTTTTCTTCAAAATACCATTTCAGACAAATCTACATGGTCTTCACATGATCTGACCAAGATTATGTCTGGACTTTAAATGAGACTGTGACCTCTGAGTTTGTTTCGGCCTTTCTTCTCAGAGTAGTCAGATAGGAAACGCCGACCTCATCTAGTTTTAAAATATCATTGACGTGTAAAAGTGTTTGTACAAACCTATTTACAGAAATAAAATCATTTATCATTCGAATTGCGATTGAAAGCGTTTTACACTATTAGCATGCAGGAGCAGATCAACTGTTTAAAAAAATAGTGAGCCGTCACGGGGGGACTTGGCAGATGTGAAACCTAGTGGCGACGCGTCGCTACGCCAACAATCGGTTTTACCCACGCCTATAGATGTTTCACATCAAAAAGATAGTTGCTTGTTCCAAAATGGAGATTTCTATGGAGAACGACAGGCAAGAAACACATCTCAAGAGTTATTCAGTAGTTTTCTTGGTTTTATATGGTTTATAGTTGACGTGTCTTTAAGTTGTATGGTATGTTTACCTTCTCCGGGACAGTAGAGACGAGACTGATAGCAAGCCCCATGCGCTCCGCACGCCCGACACGACCGATGCGATGCACGTAGTTCGACTTCTCGTCCGGCAGAGTCACGTTGATCACTGATGAAAACATACAAGTTATAACGCTGAACGACAACTTTTTTTTTTTTTAAACAAAACAGTATACGGTGTGACATCACATCGACGCGCAACCTGAAATTATGAATTCAGCACATGATTGTAAACCCCCCCTTTTTTTTGGGGTGGTACCTCAAAAAATCCCACCCGTGTTCCTTCAGTTGCCTGTGCGCCAGGGCCACGGTAACTCTTTCGAACAATTCTAGACCCCCTAGCATAGAAAATTTTCATCAGTTTAAAAAGAAAAAAAAACCATTCACTGCTGCAGGATTTGAGGTAGTATGTTGTCACAGTCTACCTTGGTTATAAAAATCCTACAAAACAAGGCCACTTACTAAACGGCAGTCCAGAGATATCAATGCCGCTAGCGGTCACATCAGTACAGATGAGGTGCTTGACCTGGCTGCTCTTGAACTTATCCAAGTTACCCTTGCGTTCTGCCGGCTTGCTGTCACCGTGCAGACAGACGCAGGTGAAATCGCTATTGCAGGATTTGAGGCAGCGTTCCATGCTTTCGCAGACCCTTGGTTTTCAAATACTATTGGTGTAACAAAATTCAATAAATCCACTTACTAAACGGCAGTCCAGATATATCAATGCCCCTAGCAGCGACATCAGTACAGATGAGGTACTTGACCTGGCTGCTCTTGAACTTCTCCAGGTTACCCTTACGTTCCGCCGGCTTGCGGTCACCGTGCAGACAGACGCAGGTGAACTCACTGCCGCAGGATTTGAGGTAGCGTTCCATGTTGTCGCAGTCTAGCTTTGTGCGGCAGAAGATTATGGCTCTGGGGAGAATGGTATAGTTTATTATGATCATGTGAAGAGTCTGGTTATTTTGAAGGTGGGGGAATTTTGACAGTGGGTTTAGCGTATGCTTGGAATAAACTGAGAAGTAGGTCAACGTTTGCATTCAATACATTTTTATCATTTAAGATTTCTTCTTTCATTTACAAGTCACGTTAAATGCGCATCTCAAGACACGACATCGTCGTCGGTATAAAGTAGAGTACTCCATGTTGTATAGTGCCGAGCGCGCCTATAAAACGTCCAAAGAAAATCATTTGTCGCTTCCACGCATTGCAAATTTAAAGAGTAAAATACGGATGGAGGCCTTTATTTCTAACTAGCGCCTGTCTGCGGCTTCGCCTGCGGGGATGACGGAAATTATCCAACGGGAACGTGCTTCTGGGGCAGAATTAGTCTATATCTTTCCCCAGGATGCGGTTTAGGCGTGCAAAGGTAACATACAGACAGAGTTACTTTCGAATTTATAATACTAGTATGGATAAATGGATCTTCAACATTCAAAAAGTTAAACAAAACAAGAGAGCATCTCACCTGTCCATCTTATGTTCCTTGATGGCGCGCACGCAGTACTCTCCCTTGAGTATCTTGACTGCTTCAGACAATGTCTCAGGGGTAGTGTTGCCGCTGCGAATGTTGTCCTTTGAGTGAACGCCGTCCGTCTGCACGTGCCTTAAAGTGCAAGTTAATTGTTAGTAAGTATTATGATATTTCAAAAGAAGTGCTATTGATGTAAATAACGCCTTCAAAAATATTAAACCGTGTGCATATTATGTCTGTTATGATCAGAGATCGGATATTCGGATGCATATTCACCTAAAGTTGAGATGCTGGCTAATATAAAAAAATTAAGAACCCCCAACACAAAAAAGAAAAGCGTACATTTAAAAAGTCAAAAATTATGCCTATCGTTGAGCCATCAAATTCGATTGAGTAACACCATATATTTTAATTAGGTATAGAAGTTGATGGATGGCACGATATGGTTTGCTCATTGAAATGGCGCTATAATGTCGAGGCGGGGTGCTCTTTCATACTTTACACCCGACTAGTTATGCCCTCCTAGTGTTCCTGGCATTCCGTTTTTTTTTTTTACAAAATAAATATTTTAAGAAGCCGCTTCCATTCTTTCATAGCTAAAACTTAACTTTAGGTAAATATGCATCCGAACATCCGATTTCTGGTTATGATTCTAAGGCGAGCTTTGATTATTTTCCAGATTTTAACGACTCCCGAAAATTGATATTTGTTTAATAGAAACAGGCATTATGTTATTTTATGTGTTGTTTGGCAGTGAGTGAATACTGCGCTTCGCCAGAGCTGTGGTAGTACAACAATTAAAAACTACTACGGTCGACTACACTCAAAATATATTTCGCCGGCCTCAACATTGGCTCCCGAGTACACAGTATGACACAGTACGAGTTATAACGTAGCCCAATTTCCGTCGCAATCCAGGATAGCTTACTTGCGCAGTGTCTCCCATAGGCGATCCTTCTGTGGATCTACGTTGACAACCACGTGGTGCACCGTCTCTGGTACTGAGTCCTCTCCTTTCAAGTCCACCCAGGTCGGGAAGTGCATTAATTTCTCCTGTTAAAGAAAAGAAGCAAATAAGGACTGTTGTGTTGCTTGAACGTCACAGGGCTTCTCTCTAGCAAGTAGAATGACGGAAAGACGCAAAAGTATTATACACTTTCAAATAAATCTTTGGGGCTATCTAGAGGAAAATTCTCATAATTCGATTTACAATAGAACATTTTCATAAATATTAAATTGTTTTTAGTAAGTAAAACACAGTTTTTTTTTAAATATAACTTGAAAGTGAGTATTTTATGCTTATTATTGTAGTAGAAAGTCTCAACTAAAAACTTACGGCCATTTTCTTGACTTCGAAAGCGTGTAGTGTGGCGGAACAGACGACCATCTGCAGCCGGCGTCCATCGGATGTGATTTTAGGTATCTGTCGATGGAGGCGCTCGATCAGTTCGCCGTAGCCCGCCTTCAGTAGTCCGTCCGCCTCATCCAGTACGAAGAAACGACAGTGGGTGAGGGCTAGGTAACCTGTACGAGAAAATGGAACATTGGACGTGGCACACGTGGCTTCATGGAAAAGGACCTATCCATCCATTTTACATGGTGATGCCGGCAGATATACTTTTTATGTTATTTTATAGTTTTCATTCATCATACTACTCTTTAAAACTGACTTGGTTTCCGTACTTTGTTTTCAGGTGACTACTGAAAATCAGCGGTGTTATTGGTCCCCCATTTATCAAACGATAGCATTCTTAAATGCAAGGGAAATGGCATAACCAGAAAGTGATTTTGACTTCTATTCGGTAGGCATAAAGATGGCATTAAAAGCAAAGACGTGGTTACAATACCAACTGTTTACTGCAGCTGCCATTTGTCATGCCACCAACAACGTAATAGAAGTCAAAATCGGTTGAACGGACTGTAAAAATGGTTTATTAAAGTGAAACTTTTATTACATCGTCTCAAACTTTTTCGTCTGTGTGTTGCATGTCGCGTGACGGTCGGCCGCGGAGTAGGGATAAAGTGAAAGGAAGGAGGTTTTTAGTTAAATGACCATAATGTGAAAAAAAGTTTCACTTTTACCGTGGTTTCATAAAACCACACAAACCTTTTTTAAATTTAGTATCTTATTTCAAATTGAATATAGCTGTCCATGACGGTGTATGCCAACTGAATACTGATCATAGAAGACAGTTGAAGAGATGGTAAATTATCAAGTTACTTTTATAAGAATTATTTCGTACTGTAACAACTACGATTAGCGAAGTTGATAGTGGAGGTGTTTGCTCATAATCAAGTTATTATACATCTCCATCCGAGTTGAAATAAATCAGACCTGCGGGGTAATTGCGTAACACACTAACGGTAGGAATAGTTTTAATTGACAGTTTAACAACATTCATTGCGTTATTTACGTTGTTGAGCAGACAATTTTTTCGAACATATGAAGCAATGGATTAGCAATAGGCTTCAAAATGATTTAGATAGTCTGTGACGCAATTAGGGTGGTGTTTCATAAAATGCTTGTCGTTCAACTTTACCGCCTTGAATCAGATCCTCCAACCGCCCAGGGGTGCCCACAACGATGTCGATTCCGGAATTCAGCGCATTGATCTGATCCTTAACATTTATGCCCCCCACAACCAGCAGCTCGCGAATTTTTGGGTTTTCCAGATGCTTCTTGAACTTTGTTATTTGATTGCAAGTTTGTTCTGCTAATTCTCTTGAGGGCTGTATGGAAATAAATTTTATTATTTTTTATTGATTGAATAGTTACAAATTAAAATCATGCATTTCCTTGATGTTTAAGAACCCCGGACGCAAAGGATATCACTCGTGTAACTTGACGGGGAATGACCGAATTCTTGCGGAATCCTTTTTTTACTTGATCTGAGTGCGGAATATAACTTTATTTTTTGTCTTTGGCACTTTCATAATTTAGCCCAAAATTAATGATCTCGTTCAAAATATCACAGTACAGACTTCTTGGCTTTTGACTTTACAACATTAGATAGATTTCAAGGCTAACTCTATGGTTTATACAAGACTAGCGACCCGCCCTTGTTCCGCACGGGTTTCACGGTTAGACAAAACATCGATATTTCTTTATTTTAATATGTCCTTAAGTTTAATACTACTTTAATATTATAAAGATAAAATATTCGACTTTTTGTAACGTTTGTTTGTTACGCTTTCACGCTAAAACTGCTGAACGGAATTGGATGAAATTTGGCACGTGGGTAGACCATGGCCTGAATTAGGACATAGGATACTTTTTATTCCGATATTCCCACGGGTACTGAGAAGTACGCGGGTGCAACCGCGGGGCGCTAGTTTTATCTATACATCTATACAGATAAATAAAATTGCAGTGTCTGTTTGTAATATTAAAATAATCGCTTTTAAGTACATGCATATGGATGTATACACGGTACATATACCAACATAACATTTTTTTTTCAATTTTTGTGTGTCTGTCTGTCTGTTTGTTACGGCCAATCTCCGAAACGGCTGGACCGATTTTGACAGGAGTTTCACTGGCAGATAGCTGATGTTATAAGGAGTATAGGAATATAGGCTTATTTTTTTATCCCGGTTGCACGTTCCGCGGGCGAAGCCGCAGGCAGCAGCTAGTTATACATATAAACCTTCCGCAATAAATTATCTAAATGATGGTAAAAACCGAATCAAAATCCGATGCGTAGGTAGAAGAAAACGCGGTCACAGACAAGACACGAAAAGCGACTTTATTTTTATAATATGTATAATATGTATGTAAATGATAAATGATTTTATTTCTGTAAGTAGGTTTATACAAACACTTTTACACGTCAATCATATTTTTAAAACTAGATGAGGTCGGCGTTTCCTCTCTGACTACTCTGAGAAGAAAGGCCGAAACAAACTCAGAGGTCACAGTCTCTTTTAAAGTCCAGATATAATATTGATCAGATCATGTGAAGACCATGTAGATTATGTCTGAAATGGTCTTTTGAGGAAAAACCACACAGAATGAGTGGACCTGTCCAGTCAGTGCACGCATTTGTCACTTATCGTGGAGCTCAACTCAGAACTTAAGGAGCTCAACCACTCGACGAACAATACCAAAGGACATTTGGGTAGGCCGCATAAAGCAATCAAACTGCCAGATTATCATTGAAACTACCTGAGAAAATGAAAAAATTAAATAAAAAATAAAAGTTACGTACATAGACCTCACATTCACAATAAATAAATATAATACTATACTTCAAAAAAGTAAATTGTCATGAAATTGTATATATAATAATTATCGAAATGTCAAAATTTATGTAAAATAAAAAATAATCAAAAAAAGAACATTCAATATGCAAAAATTGGAGCAACTCAATCCCAAGCCTTTTTGTCCTCAATATAATCCTTAACGGTATAAAAGGCTTTCTGGCACAACTTGCGTTTAATTAATGATTTGAATTTATATATGTATGTAAGTATAATATGTATATAGATAACCGAACATTTAAGGCTAATAAGTTCAGATGGCGAATGTCTCCCACGAGATTTCGAAATGAGCGTTGAGAACTAGATCGACATTTTTCGTCAGTTTGGTGGACCTGATGACCAAAAAAAAGATATTAAGACTCGCTTCTGCTGTTCCCCCGAGCCACCGCGTCGCATCGCATCCACCCCTCGCTATAACTTCGTTTTCGCTTAGAGTTTATTTAGACTTTCTTTCTTTTTGCTCGGCTCCTTAAGGTCGTGGCGAGATGTTAAATAGATCCCCCCCCCGCGCGTCACTCCCCCCGCGAGCCCCCCCCCCCCCCCCGTCGTTATTTATTTCACACGTATTTCCGTTCCCGTTCCGTTTCCGTTTTTTCGTTTTCGTTCTACACTTTATTCATTATTTTGTTCATCAAAAAATCCTTTGTAAGTTATAACTTGTAGAAAATCATGGCAAATCCTGAGAGTGTCCGGCGACTCTCCATTCCGTCTTACAAGTTTACGAGTGTCGCGCTTAGTACCGCAATCAATTTTTAAATACGATTTTCTTTTTTTAAATTTGGTCAAGTAATTCAAGTGATGAAGAAAATATTAGAATAACGGAACCGAGAACATATAAAAGGAGAATTGACTACGATCATATGGAGATGACCCATGAATTTAACGAAAGGTTTCGACTTAAAGCTAAAAATTGGAACTTATAATTAACATTTTGGGTAGCCATTTTGAAAGAAATTCAAACAGAAACAACGCCCTGACAACTAAATTAATATTACAAATTGCTCTACATTGGTTGGGAACCTGAGTTCAATACCATGCTGTTTCTTACATGCATGGTGTAACAAAAACCAGTGTATGCAATGCAGTCCATATTAGTGTTGTAGCAACCATCAGAACCGTAATGTTTAAAGACTACGTTAAATGGCCGAATAATATGCAGGAGGTAGTACAAAAGTTTCATATGTTGAAAGAAATGCCAGTAGTTTGTGGCTGTCTAGATGGTACCTTGATAGAAATTGCATCAATTTCTATCAAGGTACCACACCAACATGAAGAAGTATTCGAAGATCGACACGGAAATCATTCCGTTAACTGTTTGGTTGTGTGCGGTCCTGACAGGAAGTTTTACTATTCCTATACTAATTGGCCTGGAAGCACCCATGACAGTAGAGTTTTAAGAAAGTCAGTTATATGAACAATTTGAAAATGGTTGGAGACCTATTTCACAAAGGGTTCTACTTGGCGACTCTGCGTACCCTCTGAAAGAATGGCTCATTACTCCTCTACTAATAGATGGCAATGATCAACCAACATCAGATTTCTTAATGCCCATAAATCGACTCGGCGAGTTATTGAAAATGCTATTGGTATACTGAAAGAAAAGGTATGTTTAAAACATACTTACCAAAGTAACCTTTTTAAATTTGATTAAAATGTATCTCGGACATAGGTGTAATCTTTTCCAGAAGGTACCAGACCAAGCGACTGACATGTAATTAAAATGTTTGTCCACTCATCTATTTTTTTATCTTTCGACAACCTGTCACTAAATGCACCGAAAAAGAAAAAGAATATGGCGGCATAACTTATTGATTTTAGAACTTACAAGTAGAATCTACAAGCTTTCAATCTTACAAACCGTGTAGATTTTTTTGATAAACGTAATTTACACGAACATGTAAAAACTTCCTTGTAAAGTGTAACTTGTGAATGTGTACACTTGTAAGTTTTGATAAACAGGGCACTGGTCTATCGGGATTTTTACCGGGGTTTTCTTAAAACTCTATTGGTTTACGCGGCGCACGCCATTATAGCTCCCAGTCGGCATGATTTTGTCCGACATCTTAACAATCATCATCATTTTTCAGCTAATTTACACAAAACCTTAATGAATTATACACCTAAACCTTCCTCATGGATCACTTCGTCCATTGGCGAAAACCGTATGAAAATCCGTTCGGTAGTTTTTTACTTTATAGCGGTCAGACAGACAGACGTGGCGGGGGACTTTGTTTTTATGTAGTGATAGATAAGTTAAATTCTATCTTTTTATCTTTTCCATCTTTGTTTATTCAAATCAAATAAAATCAAACGTTCTTCTTCTCTTACTCACCTCAATAATAATAGATCGCGGCGCGTTATTAGCGGGCTTAGCTTCCACAGCGCTGTCCGAAGACACCACATTCTGCTTCATATTGTCCTTTGGCGCTGTGGCGATGCCTATGTACTCTGCCGGTGGTGGGTACTGCATAAAGGTGAGGGATATCACTATAATTATTATAATGAATAGAATCGACAATGTAGGTAAAAGATTGTAAATACAATTTTTTAGAAGGCTGAGACCATAATCAATGACAATCTGAATTATTTTGTAGCCTATTGCTAATCCATTGCTTCATATGTTCGAAAAATTTGTCTGTTCAACAACGTAAATAACACAATGAATGTTGTTGAACTGTAAAATGAAAGCCACTGTTAGTGTGTTATGCAATTACCCCGCAGGCGCTATTAAGAGGTTTTAAATTTTTGCTTTTATATGTACATAATAATGGGGACTGCAGAGTTGAATGAAAGTTACTTAAACATTTATTTTGTATCTAAGGAGGCAGTCAAACCAAAATGGTACCTTTTTAAAACAATAGAAGAAACAGTCGCTTAAAATTTGTCAGATTCTGTTTTATAATTAGGTAGCAAAAATAATTGATGAAAATGTAACATTTCAATTGCCTCTACGTATAATATTCGAAATGGGAAACTAGTCTTGTTTCTGTTTCCTAAATTAATGAACATTTTGTACCTTGAATGGCATCTTGCCAAAATTAAAGCTCATCTCTGCATTTTTTAATACAACAGCAGGGAAGTAGCAGTCAGCTCGCCTTTCTGCGGCCAGGGTATAGGCCACTCCGAGCTTTTCTCCATTCTTAGTGTAGCTGATCTCACCATTGTTCAGGTTCAGTAGGCACCCTGAAATATTGCACAGTACCTTATTACCAAATTTTATAAAGGAAATGGTTACTGCCTCGTGGTCTAGTGGTAGCAAGCATTGCTGCTAGTCCTGGTTTCGATTCCCCCGGTCTGGCAATGTGTTATTGGGTTTTTTCATCAGGGACAGTTCTCTGGAGCAGCTCGGTGTCTAGATTAGTGCCTCATTGATGGCAATAGGCTCGCCCCTTATTACATGGAACTTCAGCATAACGGGCAAAATGTGTGTTACAGATCTGCCTAACCCTTCGGGGATTACAGGCATGATGTAATGAAATGGTTTGCAAGTGTGTACTTAATGTTTTTGTAAAATGAACATACCTATGACATCATTCATTCCATATGCAGAACCATAGTCATCAAAGTTCTTGGCATTTGACTTCTTGCCTGTGCCTCCAAACCCAAAACCCAGACGGTCAGTACCAAGATCCAGTCTGGCCTAAAAATAATTATTTGATTTTTACATTTTTCATAGTAACAGCCAGGTTTAAGACGACCCACTGACCTTATGTTTATTTATCAAAATACTATAGTCTATGAATTAGAAAGTATAAATGTTATAAAATATGATGCAATGATACTGAAATTAATCTCATATCTTTGCATAAATTCATTGATTTCATAGTTTTGAAATGTATTGAGTTTTTAACATTTTAATGCATTTCCACTTACGGCCTGTGTAGACCAGCCCACACGGCACAAGCCCTCATCAGTAACAGTGGCTTCATAGTAATAAGCCCCCTTGCTGTGAACGCCCTTAGTGGCCCTGCAGCCATGCCAGCCCTTCTGGTCGCGCGACTGGCACCGCAGCCCGTCCGGTGTCACCGCAAGTGCGTCCGTGCGATCAAAGAACGACATCGTCAATTCGGTCGATATCGTTTGTATTATCTTACTAGTCTTCCCTTCTTGTACATCTTTCAAAGTCTCCCACACTATTTGCAGGATCGGCAAACAGAAAGCACCAGTCTTTCCGCTGCCTGTTTCAGCAGCCATGAGCACGTCTCCACCACCCAAGATGAGCGGTATTGCCTCGGCCTGGACATCTGTTGGTAGTGTCCAGTCCATCTCCTCAATGGCCTTCCCCAGCTCGGGGAGGACACCGAACTCTTCGAACGCAGTCATTTGTTGTACTTATCTAGTATTCTTTTATAAAAAGTATGTAATTCTACAGCAGATTTAAAGAGGCTAATAAAATATCTTCGACAGACGGCAATATTTGGCATTTGCTGCCAGACTGACGCTTCTGGACTGCTAGCTGTCTGTCTGACTGACAGTGACAGTCTTGACATGATGCAAGGTGCGCGCTAATCTGCAATATTTTTCAAAGCATCCATGTTGTTCTTGCATTCTCACATCAAGACATAAGATTTTGAGTTCTTGAATAGCAGCATAGTATGTAGAGTACAGCAGTTCTGAGTTACTTCCAATTCATGATCTTGGTTAGATTAATCGTGTATCGTGTGTTAGCTTTTTTTTCTTTTTTGAGATGGGTATGCTCTTGACTCTAATCTAGGTCAGAGGCAAAGAGTATAATAATTATACAGGGTGTTTGGTGCATCGTGTGCCAAATTGAAATGGTCGACTGGGGGGGTCACCTGCTATCCTTTCAGACCCCTAAACACTTCTCATGCCCTGTGGATTATTTTTCATCGACTTTTTATTTTTTTATTAAAAATATACCCAAATTTTACATTCAACTACAAAATAAAAAAAGTGTAAGTCGTAGGCTCTGAATTTTAATTTTATTTAGATGTGTATTGTAGTAAAGTACTTTTAAATTCAAAATTAGTGACATTAGCCATCCAGTTTTTTTTTTTAATTTACTCGCAAAGTTTCGGACTTCAATTAAAGCTGTCCATGTTACAGCTATTTACATGGCTATAAAAAAAAAAAACAAAAGCGACCGGGATCTTCCAACTCCCTCAAAAATTCTCTAGTCTACCCTCTTGCTAGTGATGTGCCACATGCCATAAAAATCTTTTTACAACTTTGTGAATTCGCTTGAAAAATGAATCGAGTCACAAAATACTAAATTATGATTTAAAAAATATTTTTACTTAAATTATGCCTCAAAAACTCATTAAATCTGTTATCCCCCTCTTGTTATGTAAAATCTATCTCGTATCTCTCTTTGGGAGTGGGGGGTGGGGGGTGCGGGGAGGGGGTTACTAGAAATAAAAAATAATTGCATTTTTAACATTTATTTAATATTTTTTTACATATTCTGCTCAAATTGTTGGCCGCTATTGCGAATGCAGGCCCGACATCTATTTCGTATTTCCACAGTTGTTGTACGAAGTCGTATTTCCTCCTTAATTTGATTGAACGCCGTTTCAATGCGTTGAAGTAGTACCTCCCTAGTCGGAACCTCCGTGGCATATACCAGCTCTTTGGCACGTCCCCAGACATAAAAGTCTAGCGGAGTTAGGTCTGGGGAACGTGCCGGCCATGCAATAGGGCCATCGCGACCAATCCACGCATTGGGGAACACATCATCGAGATATTGCCTCACAGTCAAACGCCAATGCGCGGGACAGCCGTCATGCTGGAATACTTTGAGCACATTTTCATTAAATACGGGCACCTCGGACACTAATTTGGGCAGGTCATTTTGAAGGACCTCCAAATAGTTATCGCCATTGAGGTTATCGGGCAGGTAATGCGGTCCAACTACCTGATTCCCAATCACTCCTGCCCAAACGTTTACACTAAACCTCCTTTGAAAAGATTTCTGTCTTTTAACATGTGGGTTTTCCGTTGTGTTTGTCCAGTGGTGCAGATTGTAAAGATTGAGAATCCCTTCTTTGGTAAATTTGGATTCATCCGTCCACAATATTCTTTTTAAGAAATTAGGATCATCCACATCCGTGTGTAACATAAACCGACAGAATTCCACTCGTCTGTCAAAGTCGCCACCCTCAAGAACTACAAACAAAGAACTCTTTTAAATTCCTGTTGAGCAGTAAATAATTGCACAATGAGATTTTTAAGGACCGGCGGACCGCCTGTATGGGCTGGTTCACTACCTGGAAGTAGTGACGTCATACCATACCCATTACCTGCTAAACAAAGGCATCGTCAAACAAAGTGTGTACGGGTTTAAAGTTAGTTTAAATTTACGTACCTTGCAAAGTAGTGTAGTGGAATGGATGTTTTTCGTTTTGCTGGACAATTTTCCACACTTTCCATATTGAAATATCAAGATGTGCTGCCACATTTCTAAGTGCCTAGCTTCTTGTAGGGTCTTCCTCAAAAAGTGCCAGTATTCTCTCGTCCACTTCAACATTATGTCGCACAATATGGCCCCTTCGTTCATGAAAAGTGACACTGCCAGTCTCGCGTATGCGTCGGTATGTGTCTTGGAAGACTCTGCGGCCAGGTAGTCGTCTACCGAGAAAGCGTTCCTGGTAAAGTCGTTGCGCTGCACGAGCCACACCATGGGCGGCTCCATAAACCATCATGATGTCAGCATATTCTTCGTTAGAGAACGTCGCCATTACAACAACAAAAAGTCAACAAAGTTTAACAATAACACCAAAAGTTAAAACGTAACAAAAACCAACAAAACTCAACAAAACAAAGTAACAAAATGAAAAAATCGCGGAGTACGGTAAACTAACACACACGTCAGGTAGCAGAGGCAGTGATGTCCCGACTAAAATAATGACGGATTGACGTCGTCGGTGGCAGTTCGTCGTTTGTTCAAACTAGTTTAGGTACGCTATGCAAGAAAGAGATAGAAGATAGATTTTACTTCGCGAGAGTGAGAAACCAAATTTTACCTGTTAGTCAAGTAACAATTACGCAAAAAGACTTTTTTCTTTTGAATTTGGAATTTAGTATTTTGTGACTCGATTCACAATTCTAGCGAATTCACAAAGTTGTAAAAAGATTTTTATGGCATGTGGCACATCACTAGCAAGAGGATAGACTAGAGAATTTTTGAGGGAGTTGGAAGATCCCGGTCACTTTTGTTTGTTTTTTATAGCCATGTAAATAGCTGTAACATGGACAGCTTTAATTGAAGTCCGAAACTTTGCGAGTAAATTAAAAAAAAAACTGGATGGCTAATGTCACTAATTTTGAATTTAAAAGTACTTTAATACAATACTCATCTAAATAAAATTAAAATTCAGAATGTAAGACTTACACTGTATTTTTATTTTGTAGTTGAATGTAAAAATTGGGTAATTTTTTAATAAAAAAATAAAAAGTCGATAAAAAAAAAAAATATCCACAGGGCATAAGAAGTGTTTAGGGGTCTGAAAGGATAGCAGGTGACCCCCCCAGTCGACCATTTCAATTTGGCACACGATGCACCAAACACCCTGTATTATATGGAAAAGGTCAGAGGTGACAAAGACAAAGTCGACGATGGAGTGAGTATCACTATTACTCCGCTAGGAGTATTGGTGTTCTGTGATGAGTATGCTCTATGAAAAATCTTCAGATTGGATTTGCTCAATCAGATTGACAGGATTGATTTCCTGTTACTATACGATTGATGCCTAGCCAGTTCATCGTCTAAGGTCTCCTTTAGACTATGTCAGTCACAGACTGTGACTGACATAGTCGAAAATGTCCACAGATTGGCTAAATGCACAAACCGTGCGAAGCCATAACCCAAAAAAAAAAAAAAAAAAAAAAAAAAATGTCCACAGAACATATATACTCAAGAGAGATGATAAAGCGCGGGAAACTTCAACTTGGTGGACGCGTCCTTTTTGAGATTAATTTTAAAATAAAAAAAAACCTGTTTTATAAGATCAGTAGTTGTAGTTTTTAGTGTTCTATTTTCTTTTACTTGTATTTTCATTCTAGTTTTGTTTAGTTTCTTCGATAGTGGTAAGTTTCTTTTTTATTATTTAGCGGGAAAATGAACGAGCCGCCTGACCCGGGGGTCTTTGTGCCCCCGGCAGGCAATTATGTTACTATCTCTAATGAATCGGGCATGGATACCGATGGGTCGTCTTCGGCTCGTCACTTAAAAAGAAGTCGTGTGCATGTTTGCAAACACTGCAATAAACGCCGCCGTACCCGTAAAAACCACGGTTCTGAGTCTTCGGGTTGTGGTTGCACGGACTCAACACCAATTACTACATTACAGCCTAACTGCACCGAAATTATTGTTTCCACCGATGTGCCTAATAATACAATATCTGATGTTCCTGCTCCGTCCATAATTGTTCCCACCCAGATAGGTCGAAAATCTTATGATAAAACTGACAGCTCACCTTTTGTAATTCATGTTCAAAAAAAAACCATTTCACCAGATGATGGAACGACATTGCACCCAATCACATTTGGCAAGTTCTTAAAACACAATGCCTTTCAAAATGTAATAAATGGTAGCGTCAAAAAAATAGGGCGCAATAAAATATCCCTATCTTTTTCAAATTTCCTGGACGCAAACTCCTTTATTGCGAACAATAGTCTTGAGACAAATAATTATAAAGCTTTTATACCTACTTTTAATGTTACTAGAATGGGTTTAGTGCGTGGTGTTCCTGCGGAATGGTCTCCGGAGGAAGTTATTGATAATATAACAGTACCAATTGGTTGCGGTCCAATTTTAAAAGTCAGACGCCTCAATTTTAAAACCATTGTTGATGGTACAACTCTTTGGAAACCATCCCAATCCATAGTTGTTACCTTTGATGGGCAGGTTCTACCAAAAAGGATTTTTATGTGTTATAATGCATTACCTGTAGATTTATATATTTTCCCTACTGTACAGTGCTTCAGTTGCTGTCGTTTTGGTCACACTAAAATTCAGTGCAGGTCGAAACCTCGTTGTTATAAATGTGGCCAAGGCCACACTGGGGACAGTTGCGAAAGAGAACAAGAAAGTGCATCTTGCTGCCTTTGCTCGGGTTATCACTATGCTACTAATAAGTCTTGCCCAGAATTTTCTAGGCAAAAATTAATTAAATCATACATGGCACAAAGTTCAGTATCTTATGCTGAAGCAGCTAAAGTATATGCACCTGTAACTAAATCATATGCTGATACACTTTTATCTTCACCTTCCAAAAAATTTGCAGATTCTCCCTCAATCTCTTCAGCTAATAGAATGCCCGCTTCAAGTAGCTATAAAAAGACTGTCTTTCTCAAACCACGCTCTCCTCCCAAATCTGTACAAGGTTATAATAAAGTGGCTCACAATGCCATTATTAAAGATTTTGACATTCCTCAACCATCAAATGGTTGTGGTTTTTCTAATAATCATATTAATGAAACAAAAGACACAAATTTTTCCATAAACGATTTTCTTTGCGCATTACACAATCTTCTGTCTCAGTTCAACATTTCACCGTCCAACGTTGCCCCTTCTTTTAATGTTTCTCACTCCACCCATAATGGACAACACATCCAAAATAATCCAGTGGAACTGCCGCAGTCTCATAAGCAAAAAGAGTGATGTTATATATCTTTTAAATAAACATGAGCCATTTGCCTTTGCTTTAGCAGAGACTTGGCTCAAACCTAGTCATATTTTTAAAATTAACGGTTATTTAACCATTAGAGAGGATAGATCTGATGGGTATGGTGGAGTAGCTATACTTATTAAGAATTCTATCCCTTTCTCTATTATTACCTTGCCTCCTCATAGTGAGGAAATTTCAATTGTAGCTATTAAAGTGCATCATACTTGTCTTGTTTCTATTTACATTCCTCACCCTTCTTCTTCTGTTCTTCAAGAAATTAATAATCTTTTTTCCTTTCTTCCAAAGCCATTCTTAATATTGGGAGACTTTAATTGCCATCACCAATCATGGGGTTGTTCAACTTCTAATTGTTATGGCGATGAATTACTAGATATAATAGACTTACATAACTTATGCATCTTGAACTCAGGAGCTGCCACACGTCGTTCAGATCCCAATCAGAACCGAAGCGCAATCGACCTTTCTATCTGTTCTCCAAACTTAGCCTCTTCATTAACTTGGCATACTCTAACCTCTACGTATGGTAGTGATCATTTTCCAATAGTTATTTCTTATCCTCTTCCCAAATCAAATACACCACTAAGGAGATCAAGCTTAAAACATAAACTTCCTAATAGAAATTGTAATGACTGGGACAAATTTAGAAACAATGTAGACGGAAAACTTTGCTCCTTGCCTGTTATTTCTGATGGTAATGAAAATAGTTGTGCTGAAGCTTTAGCACTCATTTTAATTGCAGCGGCAGATGAAGTATTTCCTGTAAAAAATAACAATATTACTGCAATCCCTTCGCCTCCGTGGTGGGACTCAGAGTGCACAGAATTGATTAACAAACGTAAAGAGGCTGAATACAATTATAACCTTCATATGTCTGATGTTAATTTTGATATAGTTACTAACTTAATAAATGAAACTTATAAAGTTTTTAAGAAGAAAAAATTCGAATCTTGGCGTACATTTTGCTCATCAATTTCACCGAATACTCACCCTACGATTGTCTGGCGCAATATTCGTAGATTTAGGTCCATTTATAACAACCCTTCTCCTATACCCGATTCTTTAGCCAGTAAATTTTTAGATAAATTAGCTCCTCCTTTTGTTCCTGAGGGTATTAACCTTAACCTGTCTCTCGTATCCAATATCCAAGACACCCATACGACGCTAGGTCTTCCATTCACTCTCACTGAATTAAAGGGTGTTATTCATAAAACTAAGGATTCTGCGCCAGGCATTGATGGCATACCGTATTCCTTTTTTGCTAATTTAAATGATGACATCCTCAGATATTATCTACAGCTTATTAATTCTATTATGAATACAGGTAACATCCCTGTTGAATGGAAACGTCAAATGGTGTTGCCATTCCTTAAACCAAATAAAATTTCATCTGATGTTTCTTCATACCGTCCCATAGTTTTGTCTTCAATTCTAATGAAACTAGCGGAACACGTAATTAAAAATCGCTTAGAATGGTATGTTGAAAGTAAGGGTCTTTTGGCAGAATCACAATATGGTTTTAGAAAAGGTAAAAGTACAACTGACTGTTTAAGTATTTTCACGTCCGATATTCGGTTATCCTTCTCTAACAACCATTCTACCGTTGCAGTTTTCCTTGATATTAATGCAGCTTATGATAATGTTGTCTTATCAGTTTTACAAAATAAATTAATAGCCTTACAAGTCCCATTAAATTTGTCCAATTTCATTATTAATATCCTGAGTGAACGCTCTGTTAACATGTTAATAGGAGATCATGAGGTATCTCGTCTTGTGTGGAGAGGTCTCCCACAGGGTTCTGTGCTGAGTCCCCTTCTATACAATATTTATACATTTGATTTGGACTCCTCCTTGACTAACCATGTTAAGGTCCTTCAATATGCCGACGATTTGTTATTGTATTCTTCAAGCCAATCTGTTGAACAAGCTACCTTTGTTATCAATTCTGCTTTAACTACTTTAGAGTCATGGTTACATCTAAACGGTTTGGATTTATCCACGTCTAAAAGCGCAGCTGTTTTATTCACCCGGAAGAGAAATATTCCCGAAGTAAATCTCTTTTATAAGGAAATACCTATTCCAGTAAAAGATAAATTCAGATACCTGGGTTTAATAATCGATTCTAAATTAAGTGGTGTTCCTCATTGTGATTATATTGTCAACAAATGTGAAAATCACCTTAACATGCTTAGATGCCTCTCTGGTGTGTGGTGGGGTGCCCATCCCTTTTCTTTGAAACTCGTTTACAACGCAATCATCAGAAGCACTCTGGATTATGGTTTGTTCGTTTTAGAACCTGCTAGTGTTATGGCTTTTAAAAAATTGGATCGCATCCAGTCTAAGGCATTACGCATTATTTCGGGTGCCATGAAGTCTAGTCCCATTAATGCACTCCAAGTTGAATGCGGGGAAGCTCCTTTATATCTTAGAAGACAATTCTTATCTGACAAATATTTGTTCCGGATTCTTCAGATCTCAACCCATCCTCTCATTCCCAAATTGGACTCTTTAGTGTTGCAAATTGAATCTTCAAATTACTGGTCCCATAAACGTGCTCCTTGTTTAGTTGTAAGCTATAAAAAATTCCTTTCTCTTTCTTCCCCTATTCACCGCTCCAATAAACTTCCCCTATTTAATAGTAGCTATGAGAGTTTACAATTCAGTCCCATCATAAAATATAACTGTGTAAGTAAATCAGATGCCGATTGCCATTTAAGTTTTAATAATTTTTTAGCTGAACACTTAGAGTACCACCATATATTTACGGACGCTGCCAAGCGTTCTCCGACGGGTTGTGTTGGAATAGGTACTTACCATTCCCAATACAACATCGTACAAAAAATAAAACTGCCTCCAGAGACTTCTGTTTTTACGGGGGAATGTTTCGGCATTTTAAAGGCCATAGAATATATCCGTGTTTTAAAGCTCAAAAAAACTATTATTTTTACTGATTCCCAAAGTGCTCTTCTAGCCATCAATAAATCCCCATTCGAACACAAATCGCAGTTGCCTATAATTTATTTAATAAGAGAATTTGCGTACAGAACCATCTCAGAGGGTAATTCACTACAATTTGGGTGGATCCCGGCTCATGCTGGAATCCAAGGCAATGAAGTGGCTGATACACTCGCCGGTGATGCGGTGCAGTGTGGGGACTTAGTTCCGTATACTAATTTTTGCTGTGACCTCGTGACGTTACCAAAGACTTTTCTTCGGGACACCTGGAAGGTGGCTTGGGATATCGGAAGCAAATCGAAGGGTCGTTATTTCTCACTTATTCAACCCGACGTTCCGGAAAAACCGTGGTTTAGCAGGGCAAAGTTTGGCAAGATGGAGACCTCCATTCTAATACGGATGAGACTGGGTCATGTCTGCTCTCCAGCCCATCTTGCCAAACTTCATATTATCAACGACCCCATTTGCCTGTGTGGCGCAGACGTAGGCGACTTAGATCACATTTTTTTCTCCTGTCCTTTATATGACCGTTCATCCTTTCTCAGTAACCTCTTGTCTCTCCGTACTCCTTTTCCTACCTCAATACTTTCTTTACTTTGCACAAATAGCTTTCCTGTATATAAATGCATAGTCTCATTCATTACTTTAAATAATATTAAGTTGTAATTTTTCGTCATTGTATTTAGCTCATTATCCTTTATTATATCACTGTATTTAAATAATACTGATCCTATAGATGTATCCGTCCTATCCTAAATCCCGTTATAATTTTTAATAATGATATTTTCGTTTCCCTAACTTTGTTTTATTCATACTAACTAAACGTGACATTGGCTAAATGCACAAACCGTGCGAAGCCATAAACCAAAAAAAAAAAAAAAAAAAAAAAGAGAGATGATGTCAGTATGTTTATGTAATGTCACTGCTAACTTTCGCATACCAAATTTAACCTATTTTTTCTAGGCACACAATGTTATTTTTTTAACTCATATAAAAAATGGAGCTAGAATTACTGCAAGACTCTGGAACAAAAAATCCAACAAAGCTATTCTCTACAGGAAAAGTATTAATTTATGTCACCGGAGGCCTAGCCGTTGGAGTCAGTATTATTTGTATACCGTTCACCGTACCAGCGCTGAGGAAAGTTTGTTTGCCTTACGTTCCTGCCACCACAGATCAACTCCTTGGAGTTAGCAAAGCTTTGGCTGGTCGCAGTGGTAAACTATTAGATGTGGGTTCGGGCGATGGAAGGATTGTGTTTACCGCGGCCAAATTAGGTTTTCAAGCAGATGGAGTAGAGTTAAACCCCTGGCTAGTCTTCTATTCTCGAATCACTGCGTTGTTGAAACCGGAATACCGAGGCAGCAAATTCTTCCGGCATGACTTATGGAAGTTTAACCTAAGGCCGTATAACAACATAGTGATATTTGGTGTTGAGGAAATGATGAAGGACTTTGAACATAAGCTATTAACAGAGACAAGTAAAGACACAGTGGTAGTGGCATGCCGGTTCCCATTGCCAAATATGACTCCTGTAGAAACAATAGGGAGTGGTGTGGACACTGTTTGGAAATATGTTGTGAAAAGATAGACCAGCATTAAAAATTTACATATTTGTATTAAAGATTAGCTTAGTTACTAAATTAATATACACTTAACCGTATATAATATATTATTTCTAAAAGCGGCCACTTCTTTTCCTGCCTGTATACTTGGTATCAGCCTTTGTGTCCTTGCCTTGTTTTCGTCTCCTTTCCTTTTTTTCCAGTATCCAGGCTCTTGTGTTTTTGAGTGGTTTGCCTCGACTATTTCTTGTTGCTTCTCTTTTAGCATACTTGACTTGCAGGTTGTTGTCAATTTCATCAGTTCCTATAAAACAGGAAATTCACTTGTAGAAATGTCTAAAATAATCACATAAAATCAATAGGATTAAAATACAATGATCATCAAGTCTGGAGGCACCCAGTATTGGGTACAAGTCTTCTTTCATTGTTGCCAGTCCACTTGGTGTTGAGTATCATACTACAGTTCATGCAAAACTTTATGAGCTCTCGGAAGTTGCATGCGAGTGTCTGCGCAGTATATATAATATAGGTTTCCTAGGGAACTTTCTCACTCTTACTCTGCGGTTTCGTTCTCGGGCCTACATTAGAGTGCTCTTAAAGTTTTGCGTGAACTGTACCAGCAAACTAAATAATAATAAACATAAATGAGGCAAAAGGAGTATGTAAGGATTGTAGCATGTGGACTGTGGAGTTCTGTAGTTTCTGCCTACTGTCATTGGAAGAAGGCGTGAGTATATGTATATATGACTAACTGGGTCAACAAGCCATTCATTTAAAAATTACCTAGTGCTTGAGGTAATGGAGCTGAACCACCAGTCATTAGCACTAAGAAGAACTTCTTGGCTTTGGCAGAATTAGGGAAGTCTACAACTACACCTCCATAGAAGCCAGCCTTCATGGCCTGTGAAGTTACCAGGTCCATTTGACTCTCATTCTCTGGGTAGAACTGGAATACAGCTCTGGCTGATCTTGACTGGAATCAAATAAAACTTTGAAAATCATTGAATAATTTGAACAATTAATAACAAAAACTGAAAAGCTATTTGAAATCATAAAAATAGAAAGTTACTTATTCATTTATGCTGATATATACTTATATACAGATTATATATACATAAAGTTTCACATACCAAAGAAGCATACAAGGAACTAAAGAACTGATGGAGCCTTTTGACAGGGTGATGTGACTTCTTATCAGCATTAAACAGCCACTGCAGGGCTGATACAGAGACTGCTCCATCAAAACACCCTGCTCTGAATGGCACTCCTTCACCCATATCTGATAGCACTAGGTCTCCTTCTGTTTCTCTTTCTTTGGCTACATCTGAAACGTATATTACGGTGATGGTGAGTAACAGACAGTATTAAATTTCATTGCTGTATATCATGTTAAAACATAGATTTGAAAGGGCTGCTTATATGCTTACTGCTATTATTTTGAAAAGTTACTTTATTGTGATAAGATAAAAATGAAATTTGGGTGTACTAATGTACACCTCTGCCTCACCCTTCGGGGAATACATGCGTCATGTTAAGCGTGTTACGTTTTTAAAAGCTGTGTCATTTTTGTAATTAAAAGTTTTAAGTATAATAGTTTACCAAGCATAGAAGGTGATATATCCATGCCAATCCACATGTGTCCATTCTCCTCTAGCACTGTGCCAGATAGTCCCGAGCCACATCCTATGTCCAGGAGAAGACATGGAGTATCCTCAGGTAACAGCAGTAACTCGAGGCATCTTTCGGTCATCTGCGCTTGGATGTCCATAATACGCGAACTAAAATAAAAAAAAAATCCTATGTACAGGCATCTTATGACCGAGTTTGAGATTTTCGGGTGTTATTACTAGGGTAAACTTACTTCTGAGTGTACTTTCGGGCTTCATCTTCATTATAGAACTAAAAATAACAAAACATTAGTGATTATTTAGGTTTAGGTAAACAAATGGATTTTGCACTCGAGTTTTATGTTTATAAAAATATACTTACAACTTCAGGTGGCGCTTGGTGTTCTGGTCTCTTTGACATTGTTACAAATTGGTCAGAAAGACCTACAATTAAAATATTCTAAATAAAAACAAAGCGACACGAGACCTAACCTCGTAGACTTTAAATGACATTTAGTTTTGACAATTATTTTCTGAATGTTGACCATGTTTGTTGACACAGACAAAGTAGTTTGCTGCGTTCATTAATTAATCATCATCATCATCATCATTTTAGCCGAAAGATGCCACTGCTGGACATAGGCCTCCCTCAAGCGTCATCACATCGATTCATCCACCAGTCCTTTGCTTCTCGCATCCAGTGCTAGCGGATTGCCGCAGCCTTCACAAGGTCGTTAACTAAACAACCTAAAAATCGATCGAATTTGGCGGGCGTGATTTTTCTTTCGTTTTAATAAAAATTATAAAAAACGTTTGCGATTGGAGATAAGTTGTGTAGATTTATGTAAATATTCATTAAATTAGATAGTGTAATTATTTGTAAATATATTTCTTCATATTTAGGGTAAGTCTTATTTTTATTTTTTCTGGCCAGTGGGCATAATGGACAATGAACCGCCTGATCCGGGGGGCACAGTCCCCTCGGTTGGTCATAATGTTATTATTTACGAATCCAGTATGGATACAGACTCGTCCTTAACCAAATCGGAGCGGAAAAGGACTAGAGCTCCACGCAAAATATGCAAAAATTGCAATAAAAGAAGACGAAATGGTCACTCAACAGGAATAAATAACTCCGAAACCAATTGCTATTGTGATAATGACTCGGTAGTCACATTCAGTCCAAAAATAACATCAGACGTACCGGTACATTCATTTTCAGTTCACCAAGAAGCCACTCCACGTTCTGTGGATGGTCCCCAGACTGAAAACCTCTTAAAGTCAGATCTTCCTCAGAAGGCGCCACAGGTTGCTAGGGCTTTGTACGAAGCCACAGACCTGTTACCATACGTTGTACACATCCAAAAAAATGTTGATACACCAAACTCGGCTCAATCATTACACCCAATAACTATAGGGCACTTTCTTAAAAAACGCGGGTTTAACAACATCATTAACGGTTCATTAAAACGCATTGGTCGAAATAGAATATCACTAAGCTTCTCCCGTTACGTAGATGCAAACTCTTTTCTAAATGACCCAAGTTTGGCTAAGGAGAAATTAAAGGCATTTGTTCCATCAATTAATGTGTGTCGTATTGGAATTGTTAAAGGCGTACCTACCGAATGGTCTCCTGAGGAAATAATGGAAAATATATCTGTCCCCGCTGGATGCGGGAAAGTCATCAAAGCTAGGCGTCTTAATTACAAAATACACGAACCGACCCCTGTGTGGAAACCATCCCAAACAGTCGTGCTCACCTTTGACGGACAAATTTTACCAAAACGTGTGTTTTGTTGTTACAATTCCATGTCAGTGGAATTGTATACATTCCCAACAATTCAATGTTATAATTGTTGTCGTTTTGGCCATACAAAGGTACAATGCAGGTCGAACCCTCAGTGCTTCAAGTGTGGGGAGAAACATTCTGCTGATACTTGCGGTATTGAAGACGAGACTAATAGTAAATGCTGTCATTGCGGTGGCACTCATTACGCCATCAATAAAAAATGCCCAGAATTTGAGAGACAAAAATCAATTAAGCATTATATGGCCCATAGCTGCGTGTCGTATGCTGAAGCATCGCAGTTACATCCACCAATCTCAAAATTGTATGCAGATGTGGTAACATCTGCCCCATCACATACCACAAAAAATTCTTTCTTTTCACAACCTTTGCCCCAATCACTTAACACACCAATTGTCTCCTCACAAAGAAAAACGGTATTTCTGAAACCTCGGGATCCTCCAAAAACAGCTAAGGGGTATGACCGGGCAGCTCATCAAGCATTAATCAGTAATGAAGTTTCTGTGTCAGGGAATGGTGTTGCATTCCAAAATAAAACAACAAATAATAATGAGAGTCAAATTTTAAATTTAATAATCATGTTAATTAATACCTTATCTAAAAATAATAATATTGAACCGTCCAACGTTGCCACTGTAATTGATACACTGTCTAACTTATTCAACCATCATAATGGATCCAAATCTACCCAAGATTGTCCAGTGGAACTGTCGCAGCATTGTGAATAAAAAATCTGATCTGTCCTACATATTGAACAAATACGATCCCTTTGTAGTCGCTCTCTGTGAGACATGGCTTAAACCAGGTTTCTCTTTTAGAATTCCTGGCTATGCGTGTCTAAGAACAGACAGAAGCGATGGGTATGGCGGCGTCGCCATACTTATTAAAAATAACTTGTCTTTTCAAGCTTTTTCTCTTCCAAGTCTCAGTGACGACATATCTGCTGTTGCTGCAATTGTAAATAAAATCTGTTTAGTATGTATATATTATTCTCGTCCCACTGTAAATATTCTTTCTGAAATAAGTAATCTTCTTTCAGTTTTACCTAAACCATTTTTGGTAATGGGCGACTTTAATACACAACATCAGTCCTGGGGTAGTTCTAGTTCCAATTCCTATGGGGAAAAGTTATTAGAAATTCTAGACTCTAATAATTTGTGTATTTTAAATACATGTCTCCCAACACGCCAATCGAATCCAGATGAGGGAATAAGTGCCCCTGACCTCTCAATCTGCACACCTGAGTTAGCATCGACATTATCCTGGTCTCCTTTACCGTCTTCTTATGGTAGTGATCATTACCCTTTAATCATTTCTTTTCCACATAAAAAACCAGATGCTTGCAATCCAACACCACGATTAAAGTATAGACTTCAAAATGCGGATTGGGATACATACAAAAATTGTGTAGAAGAAAGAATTCTTGCTTTAACTAACTCCTTACAACTACATGATCCTCAGTTATTATCTAATCAAATAACAAGAACTTTAATAGAGGTGGCTGATAATACTTTCCCTATTAAGAATGGTGCTACAGGCAAAATTCCTTCACCACCTTGGTGGGATGCTGAATGTACTCAGGCCATTAAAAAAAGAAAAGAAGCAGAAAAAAATTATGGCCATACTATGACTCGTCACAATTTTGAGATATACCTAGATGCTGCTCGTACAACTCGTAAGCTCCTTAGGAAAAAGAAATTTGAAGGTTGGCAAAGATTCTGTGCATCTATCTCACCAGAAGTTAACGCATCTCTAGTATGGCAAAATATTAGGAGATTCAGGTCAGCATTCAGTGACACAACAGCCTCAAAACTCCCATTAGAATTAGCCAATGAGTTTATGGATCATTTAGCTCCTCCTTCAGTCCCAGAACAGAGATCTTTAATGCACTTTCCCTATGTTCCTATTCCTAATTCTGAGTTGAATTCCCCGTTCACACTAAGTGAGTTGAAGGGAGTCCTTTCACATGTTAAGGATTCAGCTCCTGGTGAAGATGGTATACCATATTCATTTATAGTTAATCTGTCCGACTCTGTTCTTTTAATATATTTAAATCTCATCAATACAGCTTTGATATCTGGCAACATTCCATCAAGTTGGAAGTCTCAAACAATTATTCCTATTCTGAAACCAAACAAACCTTCTTCCAATGTTACTTCGTACCGACCAATTGCACTTTCTACAGTTCTTGTTAAAATTGTTGAACATCTCATTAAGCATCGTTTGGAGTGGTTTTTGGAAAGCAAAAACTTGCTAGCTACATCACAGTTTGGTTTTAGGAAGGGTAAAAGTACGATGGACAGCCTTAGTGTGTTCACAACTGATATTCGCTTAGCCTTCTCTTCTAATAACTCTGTAATTGCTGCTTTCCTTGATATTAGCTCAGCTTACGATAATGTCCTGGTATCAGTCCTAGAACAAAAGCTGAACTCATTACAAGTTCCAACAATGCTGTCTAAGTTCATAATTAACATGCTTTCAGAGAGATCTTTAAATCTTCATATTGAAGGGTATTCATTTACCCGTTTAGTATGGAAAGGTCTCCCTCAAGGTTCTGTACTTAGTCCAATTCTCTACAATATTTACACTTATGATTTGGAATCCTCTCTAAATGAGTCAGTACATGTCCTTCAGTATGCAGATGATTTACTTCTTTATTTATCTGGTAACTCTGTTGCAAATATTTGTACTTCCTTAACCTCTTCTTTATGCTTACTCAAGACTTGGCTAGAAACCAATGGTCTACACCTGTCAATTGATAAAAGCAACATTGTGTTGTTTACTAGAATGCGTAAGCCTCCTATAGTTACCGTAAGGTATAATAATATCCCTATGCCCGTTAATAACCAGGCTAAATTTTTAGGCCTTATTTTGGATACACATCTTACTGGTTTACCACACTGTGATTATATATCTGCTAAATGCGAACGAAATATCAACATAATTAGATGTCTTGCTGGTGTTTGGTGGGGAGCACATCCCTTTTCATTAAAACTACTGTACAACACCTTGATTAGAAGCGTATTGGATTATGGGACTTTTTTGCTGGAACCTGCTAATGTTGCTGGTCTTAAGAAACTGGACAGTGTTCAGTCCAAGGCACTTAGAGTGGTTTCAGGTGCAATGAAAAGCAGTCCTATTAATTGTCTTCAGGTGGAATGTGGAGACCCACCACTTCATTTGCGACGTCAATATTTGGCTGATAGATTTATGGCTCGGTGTTTTCAATTTACATATCATCCTTTGCGAAATAAACTTTCCACTCTCTCTGAAGAAGTAATTTCATCCACTTACTGGAGGCACAAAGCTACTCCGTGTTTAGTTAAAAGTTTTAGAAAATACAATTTAATTGAAGCTCCTTGTCACCAATCTGAATTTCTTCCTATATTTCACTGTAATTACAGTTCATTAATTATGTCACCAAATATACATTATAACCTTAGCATTTACCGAGATGACGTATGTCATAATCTTAACTTCAACTTCACTATGGATAGAGACTGGAAGGGCTGTCAGCTCTTGTTTACAGATGCTTCGAAGCATGGAAGAGACTCATGTGTGGGAGTAGGTGTATACCACTCCCAATATAATATTGTCCAAAAAATAAAGCTCCCGCCCGAATCATCTGTATTTACGGGAGAATGTTACGGTCTATTCAAAGCTGTCGAATATATACTTGTGATGGGGTTACGGAATTCACTCATATTAACTGATGCAAGGAGTGCCTTGCAATCTTTGGCCAGATTCCCTTTCTATTCTCATAATCCCTATATTATATTTGAAACACGTGAACTCCTATATAGGTGTTCTATTAAGGGGTATTCAGTGCATTTTGCGTGGATACCCTCGCATTGTGGCATTCTAGGTAATGAGAGAGCTGACCAGTTAGCTAATGATGCCGTATTGTGTGGAGACGTTTTCCCGTACAAAAATAACACCCAAGACCTGGCAGCTCTGCCCAAGGTTTATCTACAGGAATCCTGGGGTCAGCTTTGGTCCGGGCAATCAGTGAAAGGGAAATTTTATCGTACTATTCAGCCATCCATTTTTGTTAAACCTTGGTTTAGCAAGTACAAGCTAAGCAAAAAGATTACAACAATATTCATACGTATGCGATTGGGTCACGTGTGCACTCCTGCTCATCTTGCCAGGCTTGGCATTGTACAGAACCCTGCGTGTGAATGTGGCGCTGAAGTGGGAGATCTGAACCACCTTATTTTTTCCTGCTCCCTCTATGACCACTCCTCACTATTCCAAAGTCTTGTTTCCCTCCGAGTCCCTTTACCCACTTCGATCTCATGTATTTTATTTAATTTTAATGTAGATATTTATAAAACAATAGCTCTTTTCCTTGTAAATAATGATATAGCTATTTAAACACTAATTTATGTACTTACTTAATTTACCATGTAGTTCTAAGTTTTTGCACCAAGTCGGCCTTTTTGTTGGGCCACCTGCGATGCTATTGCGTATCTCTGTTGACAGTTTCTAATGATGATCACTTGGCAAAGTGTTTAACGATTAGCTGTCAAACAGTTGGTTTCGTATTGGATATCTTCAGTGACTAACTAGGATGACGTCATAGGCACCCAGTATCGTTGATAGTCACCGTAACACATTTTGACAGATGTTTTTGTATCGATACATTTAAGATTGCGATTGTGTAAGCATAGTGGACATTAAATTGATAATCATTTTGTTTGTAGTGGCTTTCGTGAAAGACACTACTCAAAGGTAGTGTTTTAGAAATTCTAGTGATTGTCACCGAAGCCGGTAATAAGTGAAGCGTGTAAACTTTACGTCTTTTGTTGTGTTATTGCAAAGACATTAAATTATTAACATAAATATTGTGATTCTTTTTCGTGGCAAAAGTATGGCACGCCTAGTATTGCTGGGATTTGCTGAAGAACAGCGACAGCAAAATTGTCTGCGAATTGAGAGACGCCGCTTACGCGACGCTAGTAACCCATTGCAGTTGCCAGAGAGAGAGTTTATTGCGAATTTTCGTTTGAATAAAGCTGGATTCCAACAGGTTTTGGAAGAACTTCGCCCATACCTACCACAAGCTCGACGAAAAACAGCTGTTCGCAATGAACTAAAAGTAAGTATGGTACCTACCTACTTACTTCGTAATGTAGCTTTGTTGTGACAATAAATTTTACCTATAAATATAAGGCATTATCAACTTGTTTGACTAAGCACCATAATGATGTTTTTAATTGTCTGTTGCAGATCTTGGCTGCGTTAAACTTTTATGCCAATGGGTCATACCAACGCAATGTAGGTGCCTCCTATCTGTGTAACATGTCCCAGCCAACGTTTAGTAAGTGTCTACATGAAGTTACTGATGCACTCAATGTCCGGGAAGTACTGCTTAACCACGTCAAGTTCCCTTCGTCTCAGCGAGAGAGGGAAGTCATTATGAAAGGGTAAGTTTATTGTATAGTTTAATTTAATATTAGTTTTATTATATTCAAATTCATTTAATTTTATCTATGATTGGTTTCAGATTTATGGAAAAGTTTAGCTTTCCGGGCATTATTGGGTGCATTGATGGAACACATGTGGCCATAATCCGACCTACAGAACATGAGGAGACATATTTTAACAGAAAAAATTATCATTCTTTGAATGTTTTAATAGTAAGTAATAAGTATTCATATAATAAGATGATAATTTTAGATGTAAGTAATTAGATAAATAAAATTAAAAATAATAGTAATTACCTATGTGAATAATTTTTAAAACAAAATTATGAACTTTATTAAAATTAAAACTTGTTTCAGATTTGTGATGCGCATCTAAAAATACTGCATGTTGATGCATCATTTGGTGGTGCTTCACATGATTCCTATGTTTGGAATCAATGCCCCTTAAAACCTCTTTTAGAAAGACTGCAAAGGAATAGAGAGCTCTGTTGGCTACTAGGTATGGTATTATAATTATTGATACATTATTTTGGCTGATTATTGATAATGGAATCATAGTGTTTGTGTCAATAAATATGAGATGAAAACTAGATCTATTGTGATGGGTGGATGTGAAATGTAACCTAATGGAAATATTTATATTATTTTATTAATATTTTAGGTGATTCTGGATATGCACATCGCCCTTGGATGATGACACCAATCTTAGGCGCAGCGGCAGGTTCGCCTGCAGAATATTACACTGAACTTCATTGTAAAGTCAGAAATACTGTTGAGCGTTGCATTGGAGTTCTGAAAGCACGTTGGCGATGTTTGTTAGCACACAGGGTACTTCACTATGACCCAGTTACAGCAGCTAAGATAGTGAATGCATGTGTTGTTCTACACAACATCGCCAATGCTCGGAATGTTCCAATGCCTGAGTCTCACAGTGATGATGTATACAATGATCTGCAGAGCCAAGTCTTTAGAGAGGTGGCAAGAAATGAGGCAACTACTGACAACACTAGGGATATTCTAGTCCAAAGGTTATGGAATGCTAGAAACAATTTATAATTAATATTCCATTGTTTAAATATTTTAACATTCTTATTTTCTTGTACATACTAATATTTGTTTTTATTCATTGATATTTTTTTGTGATTAAAGTTCACAGATTATAGAATGCTAGTGATCATTTTTAATATTCTATTGTGTGTAATGTAATGTTGCTCATAATAATCTAAAATCCTTATTTTCTTGTATTATTCTATTAGATTTTTTTTATTGATTATTTTATGTGAATTAAGTCCAAAAGGAATGCTAGAAATAATTTAATTTGTATTGTGTGTAATATTTCAAATAAATAATATTTAATTCTCATTTTCTTGTGTTAATGTTAATTTTTTTATTGATTATTTTATGTCTACCTAGGTACTACATTGGTTTTGTGAATCATGTTGAGAAAAAAAACAATAAATAATCTGTTTTATAAAATAATACGGTAATGTTTTAATTATTTTAATATTTACAATAGCTTATATTTAAGTAATTTATATTTGCGTTGCGATGTATTTATTAATTAGTTGATTAAGGTGTACCAGCAGCTGCTGTATACAATAATCATAAGTACCTAAAGTTAACAATTTGGACTTACACAGTCGCCAATTACAGGTTAACCAGCATTCTCTAAAATACGTTTTGGTACATATTACATAAAACTAAGACATAAACAACATAACATGTAGTAAAAATGAAATCAAAATAAAAAGTATAACTAATAAGTAAAAGTAATAATAATTTAGAGTAGGAATACGCTTAAGAGTAATGTTGATCTACCTCCAACTTAATCTAATCCCGAAATATGTACATAGCTATGTAAGTACATCATCCTAGACGATGTACATAGCTGTGTACATCATCCCGTATGTCCCTCATAAACGGGACCCCCGCTTCCACTGCGGCTGCAATTCGATAGACATCATCCCGTATCTCCCTCAAGAATTGGAACCCCGCTTCCACTGCGGCTGCAAGTCTCTCTTCAGCTGCAACGCGTCGACTTTCGATGTTATAAGCCCAGCGGGGCGCCCTTTCTTCTCTACGAACTGTAATTTACATAATTTTACATTGACCTCAGTTTTTGAAAAAAGCCTGTAGGGAACTATTGTTATACTAACTGTGTCTTTGTGACCTCGAGCTTCGGGCTGGTAAAGTAGAGTGCTGAGTTTGTCCTAAAAACAAAATTAGTTTTTAATTTGGCTTTAATTAACCTATACTACTTTTAAGGGTTCCGTACCCGAAAGGCGCCAACGGAACCTTAATACTAAGCCAGCGCTGTCCGTCCGTCTGTCAGCGGGCTGTATTTCATGGACCGTAATTCGGTAATAGGTAGACAGGTGAAATTTTCAGTGTGTATTTCTGTGGCCGCTATAACAACATATAATAAAAATAAAGTTAAAATGAAAGGGGATCTCCATACAAGAACCGTGTTTTTTGCCTTGTGGTACGGAACCCTTCATGTGCGAGTCGGACTGGCACTTTTCCGGTTTTTTTATTTACTCATAGGCTTTTGTTTAACCACAATATTTATATTTTTAAATATACTTACTATTTTCTCTCGGCGAAACCTCGGGTTGGTCGTCTGGCATATTCTGCGTAGGAATGTCTTCAATATCGGTGGGCTGTGGCTCACGGCCCGCCGTTACTGATGATATCTCCACGGCGGAGGATGGCGGCGTAAAAGTCTGCGATTCGGGTCGTAGCCATAGTTGAGATGGAACCTCTTCGTCAAGCCATTCTACTTCCATTATAGACTCTGAAGCTATATTTTCAGAGCCTATAATCGAAGAGTAAGGATCTGAGGACGGAGTGATGGTTGCTGATGTACTGGGATAAGCAAGATCGGGTGCTGCATTCCCAGAATCAGCAAGGGCCTCTGTCTCAGATGGTATCTGTAAAATATTCAATGATTTCTATATACATACCTACTTATCCCAACATTTCACTTAAAATAAGTGTTACTATATTATTCACATGAAAAAACCTACTTACAATGATTAATTATGTACCCATGGAAGAATTTAGTAATGAGATATTAAATCCCCATGAAATAATTTAATGATGTTTAATTAAATACCCATGATATTAATTATGATATTTTTTTAAACTAACATCACAAGGCAGGCGCACTCCACGCAATCCCTCCACCGCCACTGGACCTATTAGTGCTAGCACTCTTTTCTCTATCTCACTTAGAGGAACAAGCTTGTTAGGTCCTCCACCAGTTGCTGATGCATTCCTCCTTGAATCTGCAGCTTTGCCCTTTGTCTTCGCCTTAAACTCTATCCAGTACTAGATAGAAAGAAAATAAAAAGCTTTTAAAACTAATAAGAACGTAACGTAAACATGCAAGCTATTTTTTAGAGTGTATTTTTTATTAGGTAGGTACTTGTTGAGTCTGGGTTCTAAGTGGGTTATTTTTATGGGCCCTTGGGTCCAAGGGTTATGTGACAAAAAATGTAAGTATGACAATGCAACATAATGATGAAACAAATTTAGTCGTACACGCGGCTACATATCAAGCCATAGCATTTCCAGTTTTAACTGACCTCGCATTGTATATGCTTTTCGTACAACGAGAAGTGAGCTTATACTGTAAATGTATAGCGTGATTATGTAGTCGTGCGGAGCTACCTATTTATACTAATTGTTGTAAGTAATGATTCATAATTACTTTGTGGATGGAAATCTATGTAGTTAGATATTAGGGTAAGTAATATTTTAAGTTGATGTGTGTTTCTAGAGGATATTTATTAATAAAATATAAACTTACTCTTCGCCATTGGTCTGGTGTTTTAGTGTTTCCATCAGCCACAGAGTTGAGTTGAAGCGATATGGACTCCCACTCTTCTCGGACGACTCGAACACCCTGTGGTCCTCCCGGGAAGCGACCCAATGCTATGTCGCGATGGGACTCCGCAAACTCCACAAGTAATTCCATTTGCCTTACGGAGACTCTTCTTCGTGCAGGCATCTTAAAAATTGATAGGTATTCTACATAATTTAAACTCTACATCAGTTAAAAACCTTCACATTATAGACAAGTGAGCCTATGTATTTTAAGGTTTTATTTACTTACCTTTACTTTAAGGATTAATTTTCACAAAGTTACCACAAGTAAACACACACTATTTAACTGTTGAGTTAGAACTGCAAAAGATTGAATTTACCGCCAGTTTCACGTTTCAAGTGTATAAAAACCGGTTAAAATAAAATGATCCTTAAAATGAAGCATTGTAACGGTCAAAGGGCGTTATTCAATTTAGCCGCATAATAGTCGATAAAAAATAGAGGCGTCAAGTGCTGAGACGAAGAGCACCGTTACCGGTCTGTTAGTCACCGTAACGTGATATCCACTTACTGTGATACGCAATACCAATGTTATGAAATTCTCAGTTGCCATCAAAGTTCGGTGTACAACTGAAGCCAGTTAGTCACTGGTGATGAAAAAGATAGCCAATAGCCCTGCTGGTGACGTTAAATGGTTACAGTTTTCTGTTGTATTATATTTCCCTACAGTTAACTTATCATAATTTATTAATTTTATGTAATAACAACTAATCTCCTTTCCATTTCCAAATTTCCCGTTGTAATACTTTATCATTTCGCGAGTACTTGTTTCTTACGTTTTTGTTATTTATTAAAATATTGTTAGTGGCAATAAGCACGAATAGTGCAACGCCAAAGGAAGAAAAAAAAAAAAAAAAAAACCTAAAAATCTAAATTAGTCGATTTGATCGCACCTCTATTTGAAATGTCAATGTCAGCTGGCTGTTCTGGTCAACGTCATGTCAAAATAACGCGGGAGAAGACAGATTATTTATTTACATTCACTGCTTTTATCTCTATAATATTAATGATTTCTTAGATAATACGTGAATTGTATTGTACATAGAATATGCCAAGAGCGTTAAGTTTGAAAAAGGTACAATACTATTGGAATCAGCACAAACCCGTAAGCTATCTTTAATCTTTATTCTTATCTTAATTTTTACTTGGCTCAACAGGCTGGGCCTTCAAAGAATCAAAAATCAGTAACAGATTTCTTCAAAAATGTTACTCCCAGTGCCAGCCAGAAACCTCTTGCTACTGCTAAACCCCAAAAACAAGCTAAAAGTCCTGAAAAGAGTTTCAAAAGAAAAGCATCTTCACCAATCTTCATAGATGATGAAATAGACTTAGATAAACCGGCAATAAAAAGTAATTTAAATCATGACTCAACTTCTAATACACCGAAAAAAATCAAGACTGAAAATGGTAGCATAAATTCCTCACCCACTAAAACCAGTCCTATGAAGAAATCACCTAACAAGGAGAATGTATTTCACACTAAAATCTCTCCAAAGAAGAAGTTTTTAGTAGATTTTGAGGTACCCAATGAACATGGTGTAAATGTAGATGGTGTTATTGAAAAGAAAAAAGAGGGACCTCTCACATCTTTGCCAGATATGGAGAATAAAGTACAAAATCATATATCACCAGATAAGGTATACAACTTCAAAAAGGAATCATGTATATTGGAAAATGGAGATAAGCCAGAAGGTTGTAGAGAAAACGTTATTTTCATGAATCAATCACCAAAAAGTGGGAATGTACACAGTCCTCATAGAAGGAGTAGAACACCTAAGAAAAGTCCTCTAAAAGGTATGAATGAATGCTTATAAAAATCTGTAACATCAAATAGTAAAATGTGAATAAGATTTACATATCAATATAGTTTAAATAGGACACTTCAGTCAAGATGAAAATACAGATATTGCCATAAAAAAAAACTTCTTTATCTATAAAATAAATCAGCTTGGTTTTTCAAACTGATCAATGATCATACATCTGTAATTTGCAGGGTTTTGCTCACCAGTCAAAAAGTTGACAACTCCAGAGAAAACCCTCAAAAAAGTGATGTCTCCTTCCAAAAGTGATTCCACTTTAAAAGTTCTGGATTTCAGCACAGATGATGTCTGTGATGACTTTGAGGACGACTGGGATGTTGATGATATTGATGAGGTATGATATTAAATATGTGAATTTAACAATTTTGTGATATAGTTCTCAACATCATGCCTGTAATGCCTTAAGATATATAGTGACTACAACACTTGTTTGCAGATAAGGCTTTGCTAGGCCAAGAGATGTTATCACCTTGCATATCGTCCCTTAGCTTACAACACCGCTCAAGTCGAAAATTGCCAGTTTTCACATTTTAATGCCTTTAGATAGAGCTGCTCATTGCGCGTCTAACCATTGGTCACATGATATAGATTTCAGCCAATCAAAAGCCGTAATTCGAAAACTAGTGACAGGGCGCAAGTTGGTTGGCCTTCTTTAAAATAGACAGTTTTTTTGTTTCCTGTAAAGTTGGTAAAAATGACTTATGCGGTGTTGTTAGCTAAGGGACCTTAAGCATGGAACAGAAGCGGAAGAATTGGAATAGGCAGCATTAGAATTTACGTTTACTGATGACTCATACATACATACAGAGTCATTTAACTATGTGAATGCATATCTTAAAGAAAGTTGTCCTTGCCAAATTCATTGATTCTTTTACTTGTCTTTATTGTTACACATTTGCTGCCTTACTTTGTTAAAGATGTCCTGTTATTTAACTAGATAATACTGCTAAAGCCCATGTTCTGTCCTATCTGGGGATTATTTTGCACGACTCATGATGCGAAGCATCACAGAGTGCTTTACGATCGAAAAAAAATTTTCGCCTCATTTTGGCGGCAATTTTTATTATTATAGCCTTGTTAGTTCACGGAATCAAGATATTTTGCATACTATTGTCGAGATAATTTAATGGAGATTAATTTCACACTTTTTAAAAATTGATTTACTGCAATAGAATTGGAAAAAACACCAAAATAGGTAAAAAAAAAATCCTGTCCGTCATGTGTGAAACCCGGAAACACTGTAACTTGTGAAAAAATCCATTATTTGAGTTTTTTTTTTTTTTTTTTAAATTCTAATCGACAATTGTAGGTCACTGAATGCAAATGGCTAATTAATTCAGTGTCGTTTAATTACAATTAATAAAAAACGAAAACTACAAGACTGTACATCTATTTATATTTTTATTTTTTATAGAATTGAATGAGATTATGAGGCGTGCACTTTTGGATTCTCCAATTTTTTTTTTATAGGATGTTATTGAAGATCTTGATCTAAGTACTATGCAGCGCTGTGAGATACTCAGTGCTAAGAACATGACAAGCAAAGTAGAATTAAGACTGAAGAACAGTGATGACAAGAAAGCAACATGCTTTGTTGAAGGAATATGGTAAGATTTAGCATTTCTGTACAGAATGAAAATATGCCCTTTACTATTTTAAATAATTACCATATTTAACACAGTTTATGGAATCAGAAAAGCATTCACATCTAAGCCAAAAAATATGTTTACCATGGAGTTTTTCTCTCTAGGAGATTATTTTGCAATGAGCAAATGGCTTCTCTTTGTAATTCTAGAGTAAGTAGTTAAAAAAATAAATTCTCGGATATTTGACTGATTGAAATATTTGCAGGCTCGACACCCCCCTACTGACTGGCGATATAGTCAGCATACTTGCGTCACGGGACTCTTCCGGTCACTATAGCGTGACGAACACGTCAGGACTGCTAGTGTTGCGCTCAGATCACCTGGTGTCCAGTACTAGTGTTATAGCTGGCGTGTTCTGTAAGCGTAAGGCTGTGCTTCAGGAACGGTGGAGAGGAATTGACTCTGCTAATATGGCTGTAAGTTGGTATTGTTTGTTATGAATGATGTATGTTGTAATATATTTTTCTTAAGTAGCATTCGCACGGCCGCTCGCGCTCACTCGCTGTCGAGTACTTTAATGACGATTGTGAACTTTATTTACAAGCCAATAACATTTAAATTCCTCTAACTCACATAAACGCGCCGACTTGCGTAATTTTTTTCCGCATCGTGTGGCTGCAGCCTTTAACAATACATTAGGGCAAAACCACTCTTACACTCACGGATCAGTATATTCTTCGTGTGTTTTGGTGTTGATGGACTTCTTGCTCTAGCGAATGACGTCTCTAAGTGACGGAAAGAGACAGAGATGCAGAAATCTGCTGATCGGTCCGTGGAAGTGTAGTTTCACCCTTATTTAGCCTTTAATGTGTTTTTTGTTTCAGATGACAACAGGGATATTAATCCACGAGCTAGTACAAAAAGCTCTGACTCAAAATATCTCATCAATAGAACAACTGCATTCAGTCACTGACAGTATAATAAAGGAGTCTGTGGGAAGACTGTATGACGCTGGGTTGAGTGAGGAGGAGGCTCGAGCTAATATTTACAAATATGTCCCGCCACTTGCTGATTTTATGAATACATATGTAGCAGAAAAACCACCTACAGTTGCGGTAATAATTATATTCGTTATTTATTATTGTTTTCTAATTGATGTTGGATATTTTTTAGTTCACTATTATGTTATACCAAACGCCCATGTTAGTGGCCGGCGCGGTCATAAAATGTTGGAGCGAGACGACACGAGGCTCAGTACAGAGTTTATAAGGGGCTAATTGCGTAACACATTAACAATATCAATGCCTTTCGTAACAACAATTCGACAACATTCATTGCGGTATTTACGTTGTCCAGTAGACGAGTTTTTCAAACATATGAAGCGATGCATAGGAATTTCTTGAAAAATCCTTGGGATTGTGAAAGATAGTGTGTTACACAATTGGGTTGCTCCTCGCACGTCTTTAAGAACGCGCCTGGAGCGAGATTGCGTTTATACGAATTATTTTTTCATGGCTTTTTGAAGTGAAAACTTCATTAGCCCCATTGTGCTTTGAAACTTGATGAAACGAAAAAGTGACATTAAAAAGAGACAAACATACATCTAATATAGGGTTTCACGTGCGAGAGAATGAGATAGAATAAATAATACAGGGGTTCTTATATTCGCGGTCTCTTCGCCTGAAATTCTACATTCGTCTCATTATCTTGGACATTCACATTTTTGAAGGTTTTGCTTTCAGAAAGTAAAAATAGACAAAAACAACTGGTCAGGACACATTGACAAAATATTGGATATTGAAGAGAATTTGTGCTGCCCTAAGCTGGGGCTGAAGGGCAAAATTGATGCCACTGTACAAGTCACAATACATGAGAGAAATGGTAATACTAAGAACATCTGTATTTTTTTAAACTGTATTTTAAAAATGGAGGAGGTGGCAATAACCGAAAATACAAAACAAAAGACACCGGCTTTGGAAATTAAAATTATTTTTCACTTTGTTGTGTTTTTTTTTGAAAGCCGTTTTTTTTCAAGTTTTTTTTTTCACCTGCCCTTTTCAACATAATAAATTATAATTACTAGCTTTTGCCCGCGGCTTTGCTCGCTTGGTAGTCGGAAATTATCCCACGGGAACGTACTACCGGTATAAAAAGTGTCCTGTCCTAACCTAGATCAGGGTGTGCCTCTGTGTTCCAAATTTCATCAAAATTCGTCAGACTGAGTTACTTTCGCACTTATAATATTCGTATGACTGCAGGACGCCAAAGGGCAGTGGTTCCTCTAGAACTGAAGAGTGGCAAGGCATCCATGTCAGCAGAACACCGCGGTCAACTAGTACTGTACGGTATGATGCTCAACTTGCAGAACTGCGAGGATCCCACGCAGGCTGCACAGCGCGGTCTACTGCTTTACTTGAAGTAAGTAAGCCGATATCTACACACATATTATAAAGTCGCTTTTTGTTTAGTAATATCTTTAAAATAAGTATTAATTCATGTATATTTTAGATATTAGTCAAAAGGGTATTAGAAAAAAAAAAAACAATATGGCGATTTTCGAATTTCTCCATAGAATAATGCCAAACGTAGACTCTAAAATACCTATATGCGCAATATATGCCGATATGTCGAAGGCTTTTGACTGTGTGGATCACGATATCCTTCAAACCAAACTTCACGCATACGGTATTCGTGGCAATGCCCTTAATGTAACAAAAACGTACCTAAAAGGGCGTAGACAATGTACGGAGATATCGCGCCTGTGTTTAGGATCTAGAAGGTAATTAAAGTCTGTATCGTCTTCTAGAGAAATAAAATATGGTGTCCCGCAGGGCAGCGTCATCGGACCTTTACTATTTCTATTATATATAAATGACCTGCCACTTAATATACTTCATCCTATGATATTATTTGCAGATTGTAGCACATCAATTGTTTCACGTATAAATAAAGAATCATATGTAAATGACATTAACAATACAATTAGTAGTTTAATAAAGTGGCTTGACAATAATAATTTAGTTATTAATCTTCAAAAAACTAAAATCATGCACTTTTACCAACGAATATCTACGGGAGATATGGATATATACTACAATGGTCAAAGTATAGAAAAAGTAAACAATACAAACATTTTAGGAATCATAATTGACAGCCAGTTAACTTGGAAGCCGCAAGCAGAAGATATATGTAAACGTTTAAGCACAGCCGCGTTTATGTTGCATAATCTAACAAAAAAAGTAAATTTATCTACAATATTAGTGGCTTACCATGGTCTAGTAATTTCCATCTTAAGATTTGATATAATATTTTGGGGTCACTGTAGTGAACGACAAAGCTTTTTCAAAGCGCAGAAGCGCTGCCTGAGAGCTATATTTGGTCTTAAAGTGACAGACCGTTGCATACCTATATTTAAGTCTCATAAATTATTAACCTTCCCATGCCTTTATATCCTTGAATTAGCAATATTTGTAATAACAAATCGATGTCTATTTGCAACTTTAATATAAACTAAAAAAGGAGGTACAGCTATGAGATCTCAATACCAGAATCTATTAAGCACGGGCGTATTTAAAACTAGCTTATTGAAAAGAAATGTGATTTGTATGGCTCCTGTAATCTATGATAAAATACCTGACCAAATTAAAAAATTACCGTTGTAACAATTTAAAAAATGATTCACAGAATTACTTGTATATAAATGTTATTATTCTGTGCAGGATTTCTTAAATGACAATTTTTTGTAATATCTTTATTATCCTCTACTTTGTATTACATTTGCATGCTATATTAGGGCAGAATGTACATGGATCCTACTTATAATTTAACAACTTATTTTTATGTACAGTCGCCAGCACATCAAGTTACCACAAACTGTCAGATTCTCACATTCGATTTTGAACTTAACCACCAAGACTTTAAGGTTTAAAATCGTTTGGAGAAATTTGACAGTTTCGTGTAGCTTGACCTGCTGGCGACTGTACCTACATTCTAAGCAAATAAAGACCTATTCTATTCTATTGCCAACCATTCAGGCCGTCGAAGTAACTGAAGCCTGTCCAGGAGCACAACTTTTTAGTTATATCGACCATTATTGAATTGACCTTCTCCCAGCTCCATGTATAGTCGACCTCGTTAATGCTTTACCACTTTTGACAAAGAAACTTAGAAAGAAAAGAAAGAAAGTACGTTTATTTGCGGTAAAACATGACGCAACAAAAAACCACAAACAAAAAAGATACAAGTTGGGGGACTTTACTAAGGTTGAGAAATATATCTTATCGTTTTATGACGTGCAAGTGATTACCTTAGGCCATATCCAGAAGTAAATTGCCATAGCCCTTTTAATTAGTATGATGTCCACTAAGTTTGAAATATATCCTCGTTTCTGCAGGGATCGCGTAGAGTTGCGTGAAGTAAGCTGTGGCTACCCTGAACGTCGCGATCTAGTGATGCTACGTAACCAACTTGTGCAATATCTTACCAAATCGCCGCAGGATATAGACCCAGGTATCTTAATCCTTTTATGTCTTAAATAGACGTGACAGGCACCATAAATAAAGCCATAACATTTTGACATAATTTTCTGGTTGCTGAAAGTCTTCACCAACCTGTAAATTTCAATTATATCAAAACTTTTTAAAAGAGTTGGATGCATGTCTCACAACCACGAAACTTTAATTTTGATGTTTAAGTAGTAAGCAATAGGTTGAAAAGTTTCTTAAGAAATATGTAAAATCACGTACGGCAAAAACCATCCTGTATTTCATTTGTTCAGAGAACCTGGTGGACATCGAGGAAGCGTCTGTAATGTTACAACAGAAGCTGCCTGAACCTGTCGATCATCATAACGCCTGCGCTAAGTGTCCTTACCTTACTCTATGCTCACTACATCTATGGTAACAACATATTGATATTTTAGAATTTTTCTATTAGCTTATTTGAACATGTATTTGAAGTCGTGGAATAAAAACATTCACCATATTTTCCCAACATTAAGTTTGAAAATAAAACAATTTAAAAAGGTGTCTATACTAGTCTGGACTTATTTCACTTATTTTTCGAATGGTAAACACAACAATTCTCTATCTCTTAGAATCAGACTCAACACAGGTCAAAGAGAAGCGCGCAGGAGAGGTTTTTGAATGACATTGAATAGTAACCTTATAATCAGTGTTTTAAAGTATAAATTAGCACACGCAAGAGTGCTATAGGACGCCCTTTTCATGTTTGCATCGATGTTCGTACAATTATGCACTTTATGCCACTTACTATAAACTGTATAATTAGTCGGTAAACACTGTCAACCTCTTCGGTCCTATTTGCACTACATAACGCATTAACCTTGTCCTTCTTCAACTATCCTAGGCATACCAATGGTCCAAGTGTGTCTGAGTCACACCCTCTATCTAAACTGCGCACGGAAGCGATTGGCCACCTATCATCAAAACATATACAGTACTTTCTGCATTGGACGGCATTGCTAAAGATGGAAGAGAGAGGGCAGTTGGTGTCGTCTCCTTTACACACGCTGTGGACTGATAGCGTTGAAAAGAGGTGACAATAACTCCTAAAAACTCTAGGTATTCTAACTAGCAAGTGTCGGCCTTATTAATAAGGCCGTTTCTATAATCTTTAGCTTGGCTACAGCTAACTTTGATGGCTGTAGAATTTAAAACATTGCTTGTAACTTGTAATATGAATTAGTGCCCGATATAAAAATGTTTTAATTATTTACTATAAATTTCATGATATTTAATTTATTATGATATATTTCAGAGAAAAGCGTGGCACATGTGCAGCTAACTTAAAATTAACAGCAGTAACATATTTGGGAGACAGATACTTACACATCTTTCATCGCAATGCTGAGGGCACAGGTAAAGTATAAATATTCGAATATTAAAATACGATTACAGACGTGACTGATGTCAGCATAATTGACGGGGTCCGATACGGCCGATGCCTGCCGGGGTCGCGGATTGTTCGAAAGCGTTACCAGGGCCCTGGCGCACAGGCAACTGCAGGAACACGGGTGGGTTTTAGTCAGTAAGAGTTTGACACGGCCTTCCGCTCCGCCCAGAGCGGGAGAGGTCATTTGATGACTTCCAACCAAAAAAAAAAAAAAGACGTGACTGTTTCTTTAGTTTCGGACTTAGACGAAGCTTGGTGTTTCTTGCCGGTTCTTCTCCATAGGAATCAACCAATTGGAACCGTGCACCTAGCTTCTGACGTTTCGTGTCCATGTAGGTTTATGTGAAATAAAATATTTTGATTTTGTTTTAAATCGGCTTGCCATCTATCGCTGGGTTAAAAATATAATTTCATTTAAAGGTATAATACTTCCCCTCCTTAAACATCGTCATTACATTTAGTTTCCTCGCTCTTGTTTCATGTTTATTATTGTATATATTATATGTAGATAAGTGTATGTTTTATGTAAATGGTACACTACTGACTACCTACATTATTTTCTCTCCTTCTCCCTTGAATCCATCCAAAGGTTGTCTGTAAAATATCGCTTTTAGCGATAAGACCGCCCATTGTGTCACCCTATGTAAAATTTCTACATTTAATAAAAAAATGTTTTTTTTTTTCTATTTTATTAACTTAATTTTCATCATATTTTTTTAGGTAATAACATCGGTGTGAAGGTTAGCAAAGGACCACAAGAGGGTGAATTTTCAATAGTCAGCATTGTAAATCGACCGTGGATCGCCGCAGGAGTTGTGACTGTTGCAAATTCAAAAGAGATACACATATTTCTTGAGAGGTACGAAAATATGTAATACAAACCAATCATAGAAGTCTTTTTATTATTTCAATTGTTTTTATTAACATAAGTTATTTTGCGTCGGGTATAACTGAATTGCCTTCACACTTCCTTCTTAAACATTGACCCCTTTATTTATAAACGTTGCTTAAAGTTAAGTAGTTATTAGCGGCTGTTTAACCATACATTTTTGATGTTTAAACGCCTCTTAATTTTAAGCAACGTTTATAAATAAACCCTTAATTCTTCCAGGGATGTGGGTAGTCGTTTGAAAAAGGACACTGTATACCACATAGACACATACGAGTCTTATGCGAGCACTGTACAGAATCTGACCAACTTGGGAGTCCTAATGGAAGACAGCGACAGATCCGAGAGACTTCGAAAGTAAGTACACCTTCTCCAAAGTTCTTTCAGCGCTGATTTTCTACACAGAATAAACGCAGCCTTATGTATTTATTAGCTTAACTTTCGAATTCACAAATCAATAAATCATTTATTTTGTTAAACATAGGTATGGTTACAGATACTATATTGTCTAAAATATGTGCACTATGTTTGCCAATATATGGCGTAAAAAATTAACATAAACAAGCAATTACAATAAAAAGGTGGCATGCCAATAGATTTTATTATATTAAAAAAAAAACAATTAAAATATGTCAGTTAGGTAAACAGGTCATTACAATTTTAGATAAATAAAGACATACTTACTTAATCTATAAATAAAATCAAAATCATCAAAACTGACATTATTGATTTATTATTGATTTTGACATTCTTGTTAAGGAATAGCAACGTCTGCCAAATGTATGCACAGAACAACTATTTTCTTAATGTCCCTCGGCAATCATCGCATTTCCGAATACAAACGAACGCTAATTACCATATCCATCTATTATTAGATTTATCGTGTATACGTCAAAACAAAACAACCATAAAGTACTTAGTTCTGAATTCAAATTGTTATACACGATTAATCATATATATATATATATATATCGATAATCATATAAATAATTATTGATGGACATGGAAATTAGCATAATTATGTTTGTATTCGGAAATGCGATGATTCCCGAGGGACATTAAGAAAATAGTTGTCCTGTATTAACATTAGTGTTTAAGCTATTTGCACTTACTCACATATCGGACTGTATGATCTGACGAATAAATGATTATTAGCATTAACTAGTATGCTTTCTCTGTCTTATTGTAGCTACAAAAATATTTTAAAGAACGTCTTGACTCTAAGTGATGTCGTTTAGTTTAGTTCTAAAATAACACCAAGCCTTTTTCGCTGTCATTTACAATTTCCATTGTATTTCCAGGTTAATAATAGATAAAGAACGACCTCAATTTGAAGCAAAATTACCTCGCGATGTGGGTCGGCTCGGTACGCGTCACATGAAGTCACTGAACATACAACAACAGCGCGCTGTGCTCAAGTCTCTGGCGGCTAGGGACTACGCGCTCATATGTGGACTGCCGGGCACTGGTAAATATACATAACATGATACAAGCTACTGATAAAGAGCTCAACATACAACAACAGCGCGCCGTGCTCAAGTCTCTGGCGGCTAGGGACTACGCGCTCATATGTGGACTGCCGGGCACTGGTAAATATACATAACATGATACAAGCTACTGATAAAGAGCTCAACATACAACAACAGCGCGCCGTGCTCAAGTCTCTGGCGGCTAGGGACTACGCGCTCATATGTGGACTGCCGGGCACTGGTAAATATACATAACATGATACAAGCTACTGATAAAGAGCTCAACATACAACAACAGCGCGCCGTGCTCAAGTCTCTGGCGGCTAGGGACTACGCGCTCATATGTGGACTGCCGGGCACTGGTAAATATACATAACATGATACAAGCTACTGATAAAGAGCTCAACATACAACAACAGCGCGCCGTGCTCAAGTCTCTGGCGGCTAGGGACTACGCGCTCATATGTGGACTGCCGGGCACTGGTAAATATACATAACATGATACAAGCTAATTACGAAGGCTGTAGCCGGAGGATTAAAAAAAATACAAACTTTATTTAACTTAGATTTAATAATTAAAAAATTACAATGATAATTAAGAATGTAAAATTAGGATAGTCGACAGTAGACCGATGTCGTGTCCAAAGTGAGCCGTTCGCACGGGTCACGATGTCCGGTGGTGCGAAGCATCACGTTCCGCTGCGTCGGCGCCTCGTGTCCGTGGCGCATGCAACTCGCGGTAACTAGGTAAACGCGTGTCAGCGTTTTACATGTGTTGCTAATGCGTAACACCTCCCCCCGAAGATCAGCAATTATTTCGAAATCTTGCTTGAGATAGATGATGAAATGTTGCTGTGCTCGATTCTTATCTGGCTGGGTCCTGGTTTATTTGATTCTTGAATTTCAGCATAATTCCCCGTAGATGTAGCGTCATCCATTCCGATTGATTGGCTTTTATGAAGACGTGTTGCTCGTTGTCGTCGATACATCAGTGCAATAATGAGTGCACTTGCACCGGATAGTATTGAGTAAATTGGAATTGTGGTATGGTAGAGACTGGTGTTGATTGCTTCTTCAAGTTTTATTGGAGTCTGTAGCATGATCTTGGTGTTGACAGAGTGTAGGCTTTCTAGGTCGACTGAGTTTAAGATGATTGGTGTCTCGCTTGCTTTTACATCTTCGGAATATCTGGGCACTTGCATGATTTCCAGAGCGAATCCCTTGACGTGGTTGTTAGAATTCGCTATGGTAAATTCGGGCGTCTTGATATGGCAGTTGTATGGGATGATAGCCAGGTAACTTCCTTCAAGGGTCTTATATGTTTCTTGTCTGCAAGATGTCTTCACCTTAGTCGGGTATGGGAAGCTTATGGTGTAATGTTTCTCGTCGAGTTGTTCTACAGCTTCTTTTTTCAATGCAACTGCTGATGACTTGCAAGATGGTAGGAGTTCTTGCTTGGAGATCAAATGCCGGATACAATCTGCGTCGTCTTGAGTCTTGTATTTTAATTTTGCTTCGCAGAGGTACAGGGTGTCTACCTTCGGGCATTCAGCCTCCATGTACATAGAATCTTTTCCGGAAATCGCAATATAAGGTGAGGAAGTTAAAAGGATTTTGTTATGCTTATTGGGAACAAGGGACAGTTTATAGAGGTTGTATATAGAAGGGAAGGCGATCGGCACTTTGATTACTAAAACTATCTGATTATCTATATAAAAGTATCCTAGCTTAATTATGTCATAATAGTTTCTTAGTTCTATATTAAGGATTTCATCACTTGGATATAAAACCCTTAGTTTATCTAACATATCTCTAATTTCTTTTAAACTGAATACCGTATGTGGTGTGCTTAGTGCACGTATAAAAGCTAAAGTGTACTCTAACTTATGAATTTCTTCGGATAAGTTGTCTATGTTATCACCTAAAATAATTAAGTACTGAGCCATATGGGCGTAATCAATAAGATCGAGATTTACTGTACCATTAATTATTCGGTTGAGTACATCGGCCATTCTTTCCTGGTTTTTGGTTATATTAGTTAGTAAGTTGGCATTATGTGAAACCCACGTTTGGGATAAACTGACCTGTTGATAGATTTGAGACTCTATTCTGTGTTCATTTTGCTGAAGAACTTTAATGGCATTATTATATTTAACTGCATCAGTTTGATCTAGGTTACCCGATATACTTTTAATAATGGAACCAAGTCCATCAATTAGTCCTCTTTTATGGCGTGTGTGTTCAAGTGATTCTAGCTGCGTAGTTATTTTAGTTAATTTGGATTTTAGATAGTTCATATGCGGTTCGAATATTGAAGATGTCTTATTATTTAGTTTAGGTCTAAAATCAGACAGTTGCCTGTTAATTATATCTACTTGAGACTGTATACTATCGAGATTGATGTAACTGAGGAAGGAATGATGATGGGAAATGATACGTGTCATTCCCAAGTTAAACGGAAGTACACCAGGGCCATCTCCTAGGGGATCAATAGTTACTTCTTGTCCTTGAGTCAGTTGGAGTAGTAGTGGTAGTAGTAGTAGCATCCTGTAACAATGCAGAGTCTTTATGGCTTCGCTTCAATCTGGACTTTGCAACAGGACCACGTTTCTTTCTGGTGTAAATGTGTATGGGCAGGTCGGCTAAGACTATGTCTTGGGTAAATCGCGGAGCTAATTTTTGTCTGGTTGCGAGAGGATTCCGGACAAATACTTGTTGGTCCGGGCTATATTCTTTTTCGGGTTCGCGGTCTTTGTTTCTGTTTTCGGTTAGTTCAGTCCTATGGTGAAGTGAAGTTTCGTTAATTATTTCGTAGACCTGAGTTAGTCGTTTTTTATGATCTTGTAAATATTGTTGTAATAAATGCTCGGATAAGTTTAAGTCTAAGGAATCGCGAGGATCGAAGTGTCCTGTTATCAAATCTATTGGTCTGCACTTAGTGAAGCTGTGTATGGAGCTGTTATAGCCTAAAACTGCGTATGGCATGAGATTTAGGGCAGGTTCATTTTGTTTTTCTAATTTTAGGATTCTGAGATGTTCGAGAATGGTAGAGTGGAAGCGCTCTACTATACCGTTATCGTTAGGAGTATGTGCAAGTATCTTATGATGATGTATTTTATGGAGACGGGTGAATTCTGCAAATAGTGCATTAGTGAACTCGGGTCCTTGATCTGTTACTATAGTATAGGGAACGCCATGATGGGTACAGAACATTAGCAGAGCCTGTACGACACTTAGCGCGGTACCATCTCTGAGATGATATGCCTGTGCATATTTCGAGAAGGCGTCAACTAAGGTAAGGAACTTTTCATTCTGAGCTGTGAACAGGTCGAGATGCACTGTTTCGAAGGGTTTGGTTGGAGGTGGAATTATGGAAAATCTTTGCTTAATTGGATTTCGATCGTATTTTGCTTGTCCGCATATGCTGCATTCATTAATATACTTTGATATGCCTTCTTTCATTTTAGGCCAGTAGTAGCGATATGATAGAGCAAGGTAACATTCAGTTATACCACGGTGATTGGTTTTTCCTTCGTGGTAATTACGAATGATTTCTTGTTGTCTTAAGTAGTCCTTAACATTTTCTATTTCGTTTTTTGTTAAAATCAAATTCAAGGCAGAACTTTTAAATTTATCTTGGATTATTGGTACTATTTGATACATGGCTAAGGGAGGATGAATAAGAATTCCTGTTTTTACTTTGGGATTTACATATTCCTTTATAGCATTGATTACATCCTCTTCAAGGTTGGATTCTGACAATTGTATAGTTGTTTTAGTATGGGTTTCGAATGGTTTGCACACGGTGGGGCGTTTTTTTATGTCTCCTACGACTACAAAAGATATTTGGCGGTGAAACTTATTCAAGGGGTCATCAGATATGGGCACTTCTAGTATAGGGCTCTCAGCACTAGTGTGAGCTGTTGCTGTTGTGGAGCCTGTCGCTGAAGGGGGTCTTTCGGATACGTTAACTGCTAGGGAGATTGCATCTTCATTGTTAATTTCAATACGTGATAAGGCATCTGCATTGGCGTTCATTTTACCCGGCTTATAGATCGTGGTGAAATTATACTCGCTTAACTTTAATTTCCATCGGGTTAGGCGTGAGTTGGGCTCTTTTAGGTTCATAACCCATTGTAAAGGTCGGTGGTCCGTTACAATTTTAAATTTTCTACCAAACAGATAGGGGCGAAAATATTTAGTTGCCCACACGATAGCCAACAGTTCCTTTTCGATTGTGCTATAGTTAATTTCGCTAGTATTTAGCGTGCGAGATGCATATGCTATAGGTTTGTCACTGCCTATCTGTCCTTGTGAAAGAATAGCACCGATAGCGAGATTAGATGCGTCAGTTGTCAGTATGAAATCTTTAGCGAAATCTGGGTATTGCAGAATTGGGTCATTGATTAAAAGTGTTTTGCACTTCTCAAAACAGCTGATGTAATTTGGATCGGTTATTACAATTCTGGAGCCTTTCTTAAGACATTGTGTCATGGGTTTTGTTATACGAGCGAAATCGGGAATGAACTTCCTGTAGTACCCTAACAAACCTAGGAAACGTTTAATTTCAGTTGTCGTTTTGGGCAATGGGAATTTCTGGATGGCCGTGATTTTATCCGGATTTGGTTTAATACCGTCTTTGCTTATAATGTGTCCTAGGTATGCGGTTTCCAATTTTAAAAATTCTGATTTGTTCATCTGTATTTTAAAATTTGACTCACTGAGTCTCTGGAACACCTTTTCCAGATTTAACATGTGTTCCTGAAGGGAAACGGAAAAAACAATAATATCATCCAGATATACTAAACACACAACATTTTGGAGGCCCCGTAGGACGTTGTCCATCACCCGTTGAAAGGTTGAAGGAGCATTCTTCAATCCCATCGGCATGCGAAGAAATTCAAAATGCCCGTGCTCCACAGTGAACGCGGTTTTGTGGATATCATTGGGATCCATCTGTACTTGGTGGAAGCCACTGGCAAGGTCAAGGGTGGTGAAGTAATGACAGTTACCTAACTTGTCAAGGACGTCCGTAATGTTGGGTATAGGGTAACGGTCATCAATAGTTTTCTCATTTAATTTTCTGAAATCTATAACTAGACGCCATTTGGTTTTTCCGCTAGCGTCGTTTTTTTTGGGAACTACCCAGATGGGGGAGCTCCACGCGGACTGTGAGGGACGTATGATACTTTGTTCTAACATTTTAGAGATTTGATCTTGAACTTCCTGCTTATGTATAAATGGGTAGCGATAACTTTTTTTGTAAATTGGTATATCATCTGTGGTTCGAATGGAATGTTTCACCTGGTTTGAGAAAGACAATGGTTCACCTTCTATGTAGAACACATCGGCATATCGAGCGCAAAGGGCTTCTAAGTTAGCTTTTTCCTCAGGATTCAAATGCTCCGTTCGTAGGCGGGATAGAACTTCTTTCGCGCGATCGGACTGTTCGGTGCGCGTGCACTGAATATTGAACAATTCGACGCTAACAGGGCGATCCATAGAAAAAACTACGTCATGGCATGACATATTCATTATTTCTATTATACCTCTACTATTTTTAACAGTCGTGATACAATCACCTATTAAACAATTTGAAAGGCACTGTTCAGGAATGAAAGCGTCACCGTCCTGGGAGTTTATAGGTACTTTTATCAGTTTAGATGAATTGGCCGGTATTATGTCTTCATATAGGTTGTTGTTACGGGAGTCGTACATTAATAAAGGATTGCTGGAATTACGGGTGGCTAATAATCTATTTTTCAGGTCTATTTTAGACTCTAACTTTTCTAGTAGGTCATAACCGATCAAACCGTCAAAGAAGTCGTGGAAAGTATAAACGTAAAGGGTTATTTCTCCTGGTTCATTAAATTCCTGAAAGCACGGTAAATTGATGGAGTAATCACTTCTAGTTGTGGCGTGAATATTTGTCACTTCAAACGGATCGTAATTACATGGAATATGTGATAAAAACCTTTGAACAACTGCGGGGCTAATAAAAGACATATTTGCGCCTGTATCAATTAGTAACTTAAGTGAAGGGTTTGAAATCTGAATATAGGGTAGTTGTCGTTGCGTTTGTAAATTAATTTCTATTTTAACTTGTCTGATTTGAGTTCCTTCTGAAAATCCTCCTTTTCAACTGAAGGAACATTTTTTACTTCCTCTATAACGCAGGAATCTATACGCTGCGGTTGCTCATTCATATAATACATGTATTCAATCGGATAAACGTAGTTATTGTGCTCGACATATTCCTGTGGGTAAAAATCATTCATACTGAAATATTCGCCATAATAATCATACCGTAACGGGTCATTGAAATCATTAAAGTTAAATTCCCGTGTTCTAAAATAGTTTGAGGGTGGTGGGTTACCAGCCCTAACCCACTCATGAGGTGCCCGTGGGGCGAATGGTTTTGCCACGTAGTGACTTACGCCACTCATTGGTTGCGGTGCGCTGCTGGTGGTTGGTTTGGGATCAGGCATTTTGAAAGCTTGACCCTGGGGTTTACTATCAGTTGGCGGCGCGCTAAACATTTGCTGCGTACGTGTGGGAAAGCGATACTGAGGTGACTGATTCCGCCAAACCGGGCCTGGCTGCTGTGCTTGAGGAATGAGCGATCGCACGGGTCCTGGCATAAAATGTGGCGGTAAATTAAACGCGCGCGGTGCAGTTGGTGCCATTTGGACGAGTGGCTTAAAGCCATATATATTTTTAGGACTAACCTGGGACTGAGGCGGAGGTTGTGTCTTCCTATCAGGACCATGATCGTTGCGCTGCTGCAAATATAATGTATTCATCTCCTCGTGCACGAACTCTAAAGCTTTTTCGATTGTATCAGGCCGCATGCACCGAATGCGAGAACCCAACGGGTCACGTAGACCACGTAAGTATGACTGTAAAGTGAGTTTCCTGTACAAAGTGCGTTTGGATTCAATGGTACTCGCAATCGTTTCATGTAGACTGATGTAAGTCATAATAGTGCTAAATAAATTTTGACACCTCTCATAGAACTCCTGTGGGGTTGCAGACCCCTGTGTTAAAAGCGCCAAGTCATTATACAATGAAGTCTCATCGCGTTGATCGGCAAAATTATTGACTAAAGCACTCCTAATTCCGTCCCAAGTTTCTGGGATGCCATTAGAGTTAATCGTACGCGATGCAGGTCCAACTATTTTATTCAAAATACCATTTAACAATGCCAAATTACTTAACCGAAATTCCGGCCCAGGTCTAACATACGTTTCAACGAGTTGATCACACAGTTTTATGAATCGAGTTAATACGTTCGAGTTACCATCGAACTCGAACGTATTAACTCGTCAGCCATAACTGATGTAATTAATGAACTACTTATATCTTCCTGTTCCGTCTCTAAATTTCTGTTGTCGTCTACAGTACTATTTCTACTATTAATACTATCTAATCTAGGTAACCGAGATTGCCGTGGATGGAAAATCTTGGATGATTTATAGGAAAACTAGGTAGTAAAAAGGAAGCGACCCTAGAGCGATTCTAAAGTACTTACATGAGTTGTCTTGTACCTCTACGTATCGATGTCTGGATACTCCTCCTCTGGCTGCAGCTCTTGTAGGTTCTGGATACTCGTTGGATGCCCGAAAGTCACCCGGGTGACCCGCGATGATTCTATGATTCTATTCTCGCGAACCGGCCCGCGAGTATCCTACCGACTGCGCCAATTACGAAGGCTGTAGCCGGAGGATTAAAAAAAATACAAACTTTATTTAACTTAGATTTAATAATTAAAAAATTACAATGATAATTAAGAATGTAAAATTAGGATAGTCGACAGTAGACCGATGTCGTGTCCAAAGTGAGCCGTTCGCACGGGTCACGATGTCCGGTGGTGCGAAGCATCACGTTCCGCTGCGTCGGCGCCTCGTGTCCGTGGCGCATGCAACTCGCGGTAACTAGGTAAACGCGTGTCAGCGTTTTACATGTGTTGCTAATGCGTAACAAGCTATTGATAAAGAGCTCAACATACAACAACAGCGCGCCGTGCTTAAGTCTCTGGCGGCTAGGGATTACGCGCTCTTATTTTGGACTGCCGGGCACTGGTAAATATACATAACATGATACAAGCTATTGATAAAGAGCTCAACATACAACAACAGCGCGCCGTGCTTAAGTCTCTGGCGGCTAGGGATTACGCGCTCTTATTTTGGACTGCCGGGCACTGGTAAATATACATAACATGATACAAGCTATTGATAAAGAGCTCAACATACAACAACAGCGCGCCGTGCTTAAGTCTCTGGCGGCTAGGGATTACGCGCTCTTATTTTGGACTGCCGGGCCCTGGTAAATATACATAACATGATACAAGCTATTGATAAAGAGCTCAACATACAACAACAGCGCGCCGTGCTTAAGTCTCTGGCGGCTAGGGATTACGCGCTCTTATTTTGGACTGCCGGGCACTGGTAAATATACATAACATGATACAAGCTATTGATAAAGAGCTCAACATACAACAACAGCGCGCCGTGCTTAAGTCTCTGGCGGCTAGGGATTACGCGCTCTTATTTTGGACTGCCGGGCACTGGTAAATATACATAGCATGATACAAGCTACTGATAAAGAGCTCAACATACAACAACAGCGCGCCGTGCTTAAGTCTCTGGCGGCTAGGGATTACGCGCTCTTATTTTGGACTGCCGGGCACTGGTAAATATACATAGCATGATACAAGCTACTGATAAAGAGCTCAACATACAACAACAGCGCGCCGTGCTTAAGTCTCTGGCGGCTAGGGATTACGCGCTCTTATTTTGGACTGCCGGGCACTGGTAAATATACATAGCATGATACAAGCTATTGATAAAGAGCTCAACATACAACAACAGCGCGCCGTGCTCAAGTCTCTGGCGGCTAGGGACTACGCGCTCATGTGTGGACTGCCAGGCATTGGAAAATATACAAATTTAAATTAAATTAATTGGCGAAGCTTCACAGGGTGACAAGTATCGTACAGAGTGACAAGTAAACTGTATTTCGACAAAATTAATGTTCTAATTACAAAAACTGACTTCAACCCAAGTCTAAATGGTCAATTTTGTATCGATACCGTTATCCGAATAAATTTTAAAATTATATAATAACTGGCTCGAAGGTTTGGCCTTTCACTAAAGTTAGAAGGTTTTGTATTAAGACGGATAACCTACCCTACCAGCGGCCGTAGACCCAGTCAGCAGCTGTTACATAGCTATAGTATTTTTTATCTCACAAAGCGACGCGCGCTTTACTTGTGGTTACCAAGTGTACAAACACGCTGTGAATGTGTGTGTAAGCGCAGGAGTTCTCGGTACCGTCCGAGACAATGGCGAAGTCTGAAGTGTGTGTGGGCTCCGGGGCATGTGTTATGCGATGACGCTACTCGTCTCCACGCACACATTCACAGCATGTTTGTACACTTGGTTACCACAAGTAAAGCGCGCGTCGCTTCATGAGATAAAAATCATGTATTTGTAATTATGACTTTCGAATATAATGTTTTGTTTTATGGTGTTCAGATATCGATATCTATCACGCCTGAGGAATTTCACCAGCTAATTTAATTTGATCTTAGATAGCGAAAAATCTGTTTTGATCACAGTAACTCACCGAATATAAACGGATTATAAACTTTTAAAATAATTATAAATCTTTTTATTTGATTTAATTTTTTATTATTTAATTTTTTTATAATTATGTTACAAATAAATAGCTATTTCTATTTTATCTTTATTTTGTTTTTTGTATTTATGATTTACTTCTGTATCTGTCCGTGACACCACATCAGCGGGCCCTATCAGAATACCAGCGCTGCGGCACTTATTTTTTTTTTTAAATGTCACAGCATCATGCTGAGATGGGGGCCTTTTGGCCTCGTACAGGCCTTTCTGTTGTTATTTACTTTTGTTTTTATTTTATTATTTTTATATTTTTTGATTTTATGAGTGTGTTTAGTTTGTGATAATCCTGTGCGAGACTCAATAAATACTTTTTCTTTCTTTCTTTCTTTAAATATTCCAACTAACTTTAATAAAATCTCGATCTCTCGCGGATTCTCTGTTGTATCTTGACCCTTACAATGTCATTGTCGAGGCGTAACTTCGACGGAAGTTATTCCAAGTTAATACGGCATTGACAAGTGTCATACTCCTTGCAGGTAAAACGCAGACGATAAGCGTGCTCATACAAATGCTGGTCGGCTTGAAGCAACGCGTTCTCGTCACTGCGCACACGCATTCCGCCGTTGATACAGTTCTTGGCAGGTAAGCTTGGAAAATGTTTGTACTACTTCATAAAGTTTTTTCTGGATAAATTTTGATGATATTAATTCGCTCCCATTTTCCTATCGGCTTCCATTTTAGCTTACCGTACGTGTTGGGTAACTGTAAGTGAGCAACTGCTTCATAAATTATTAATAATAATAATCTGATACTTATTGAATAAGCTGAAGCCATCAGAAACTTAGAAATATATTTCACGTTGGAAAAAAGTAATCACTACTTCTAGTTCTAGAGTACTGACTCTAGAGCTCGAAGTAGTGATTACATTTTGCTTAAATAGACTGGTAATTAAGCAAAATGCTTAATTACCAGACTCTATGTAGTCTATGTAGTCTCTATATTCAGTATATTTTGCTATTTCTAAGCTTGAAAAGCAAGTCATAAGCATGCATCAGACCGCGTCTTAACCAAACGCGATCGTAGTCGCGCCGACAGAGGGCGCCATCTAGTTTTCCGAACAAAAAGTGACATATGAAGGCGACGATTGCTTTTAGTTAGGACGCAGTGTTACACGTTTTATTCTATGATTCTATGTCTGAACTTCGTCAGGTTACCAGAATCGTTGCGTATATTGCGTCTGGGCGCTTCGGCTCGCATTGCTCCCGCGTTGCAGAAGCGAAGCGAACAGACACTGACCAAGGACTGCGACACGCCTGAGAAACTCGCTGCACTCTATGATTCTATGGTAAATATGATTTTAACAACGATAAAAGCTTCGATAATATTACATTGTTTCTTTATAAAAGTAAATACCTTCAAAGGTTTAATTCCACTTTGAAAAATACACACTTTACTATTTATGATAATCAATATTGCACGGTTGATCGCCATGTTCGTGCCATGGCAGAACTTTCCATATTGAGCCGAACTAAGTGAATTTAATCTTACGTTCAGCAACTTTAAGTGCTTAAAAACGATCTGCATAAACAATTTGTTTCTGCAATTTTGGGTTACGAGATGATTGTATTTACAGGACGTCGTAGGAGTGACGTGTTTGGGAGCCACGCACGCAATGCTTTCGCGAACCACTTTCGATCTCTGCATAGTTGATGAGGCTACACAGGTAAAAAAAAATTTTACTTGAAAAAAAAACATGTTTCCAATACGAGGAAAATAAATTGCCGCCTCACAAACAAAAACAGGCCCCATAAAAATGATAAAAGCAATATGTAAACTTATTTATTTTTGGCTTGACAAAAATCTTTTGATCTTCAATTGCAATGAAAATGGAACTAAATACTACAACGTTTAGGTCTATAATCCTAAAGCATATCAATTGGTTATATTGCAGGTGTTACAGAGTACTGTATTGCGTCCATTATTCGCGGCGAAGAGGTTCGTTTTAGTGGGAGATCCAGAACAGTTGCCGCCCGTAGTGAGGAGTCGTGCAGCAAGGTACCACTTCAGTTTCTACTCTACTTTATACTCGGCAAATAACTGTAATTATTTATTCTAAGGGACTCTAGGACTAATTCTAATCTAAGCACTGCAAGGCAAAGGTATCCCTCTCCATTTTCAACACAATTCTGTCTTTGATAGTACCGGCCAGTCGTTTCGTTAGGAGTCGAGCTCGTCTCACCATCATCGCCTTGGCTGGCCGCGACGTCGTCTTGCGTTTAATGGGACTGAAGTTATTAATAAAGCACTTTCGTGGGTAATTGTTTTATCATTGAAACCCATAATCCTAAAGATACTATACTCGAAAGGTTTAGGTAGTTAAATAAAGGTAAACAAATCGTAAAAAGGGTTTTTTATAGTTGACACTTTCTTGTTTAAAAATACTTTACAACTAAATTAAAGTTATTAGCAATTTATACGATAGTTTCCTCTTTTATTAATGTATGTTAAACTTTATCATTTATTCGTAAACTATACTCTTCGTACATGTAATTGCTTGAGCACAATTTTTTTGTTAGATTATAAAATAGTATAATATTTTGTAATCTGTCTATTGTAAAGAGCCCAAAAAGTCAGGTTCCATAAACCTTTTAGAACATACAACGAATTAGATAACGTTGCTAAATTGAAAAGTACACCTGTGACGTAGTATGGCAACTGAAGTAGCAGGTATTACGTTTACTCGGTTAACCAGATGCCTTTTATGTTGTGGATGAATTAGAAAAAAATGTTAAATGGTGTCACTGTATTGCGGCTGCCACCGTACCACTGTGAGCGCAATTCAATTGAGTTAATATGGGCTCAAGTTAAAGGGTTTGTAGCCGGAAATACAAAACTTTTAAAATGTCTGACCTAAACATTCTTTTGCCAGAGGCTTTAGCTTATGTGCCTGCTGAGAATTGGAAAAGTTGCGAGGGTCATGTAATAAAAGAAGAACAGAAAATGTTTAAATTGTAGAATTTCTTGCCCATTCTTCTCCATACGAAACTACCTTTTGGAAGGGGCAACTAGATTCAATTCTATTTTTTTTGTAAATTTTGTCGTTCAAAAGTGCCTATTTGAAATAAATGATTTGACTTTGACTTTAGACAAAATAATTGATGATACCACTGAACGCTTTATTATTAATGTGACAGACAGTTCCTCAAATTCAGATTCAGAATAGAGCCTATTATTATGAGACTCAAAATAATATGATAATTATTAACATTTGAAATAAAAGGTTTAACATCTATGAGTCACGTGGTTATTTTTGTTTATCTTTATTTAATTACCTAAACCTTTTGAGTATAGGTTAGTTTCGTGGGCCACTACTAACCTTGTGTAAAAGTCATCACAAATGAAGTCCAACCATAATGCTTATACTGCTTCTCACGTGTAGTTATGTACAGTCAGCAAAAGAGATAAGTATCCAGTGTCGCCGGATATAGTTTAGGTTTAGTAAGAAACCGATGAATGTTTTCTAATTAGATTTAATTTGATAAATGACCGTTTTGTTTTCTATTGATTTAATAAAAAAAATATTAATTAGGTTAATAAATTTAATTAGGTTTCTTACTAAACTTCAACTATATACTTATCTCTTTTGCTGACTGTACAGAAAGTCAATCTCGTAATTGCTTTACCACTTTTGACAATAATTCCCAGTATATTTAAACTTAAGGTTGAAACTATCTAACTGTCACATAAACAAATAGATCTTGTCGTTTTATGACGTGCATGTGACATTTAACTTTAAGGGGGAAGCGCCAGGTAGCCCGCGAAATTCAAATTTTCTTATGTTTTTTGCGGGTCAGTATCAGGTTGTATGTTGAACAAAATAATATGCAAAATTTGAAAATCGCATGCGCGCTTCCTCCTTAAGATAGTAATCAATTACGAGATCGACTAGATTGCTAGAAGTGTGTGCAAGATAAGTATATAAGTCTGCGTACGACGTTTGACCTTCAAGAGTATATCCCTGCCAGAACTTTTAATCATTTTCGGCACAATGATGGCGATTATTTACTTTGTAAAGCACGGAACACATGTCTCTCTTGACACCTGACATAAACTTCAAGATGGCGGCTAAAGATTATTTCCGATTTAGGCCGCGCGCAGACTTATTTAGCGCGCACTCTACAAGGATATTTTGGCGCCTGAATGACTGACAGGGGGGCGTTGTTGTAACATATGTGAAATTGTGTCACAGAAATTGTATTGACAAAGCAAGATTTAATTCATATTTTGGCCACGCGCTTAAATAACCTTGTAGCGCTGTATACGTTCAGCTTCAAAAATATTAAAAGTCGCGCGTTTCATACCATTCCAGACGCCTAGGCATGGAAGAAAGTTTATTCCACCGCCTGATGTGCGAACAAGCGACCTCGACCCTACAGCTGCAGTACCGCATGAACCAAGCTCTGGCCGATATCGCCAACCAAGTGGCTTACAACGATCGGCTCAAGTGTGCTGACCAGAGTATAGCACTGGCTAGGCTCGATATTGATGTACTGGTTAGTAAAGAGAAAGGTTCTTCATTTGATTTTATAGAAACTAATGAAAATTTGACCAAATTTGAAAAAATCACGAATCTGTAAAAATAAAATATAATGCGCCTGCTAATTAATTTTGTTTGTAGATTCCACAGAATTTAGTGCAACCCTAATCAGTCACTAGTTGACCAGTCAGTCTTAAATTTCGATTTGTTTTCGAGATTCTGAATTGAGAAGTTGAAAATTAAATCATATAATAGTTAGTTATTTACCTCTTCCTATCCTCATTATCGTCTACTTGCGCAGAAAAGCCTTATCTTGCGTTAAACCAACAGTTATATTATTATTTCTCATAATATTTTCAGAAAATACCTCACCTATCAGACTCGCCATGGTTATCAACGGCCTGTAGTCCGGAACCACAGCACGCAGCGTTGTTCTTAGACGTGGAAACAGTTGAAGATGGGATTGAAGTTACTAACAATAAGAACTCTTGCGCAAACCCCATTGAGGCGTGCGTGGTTATCGCCTTGGTTGACGCTTTGAAACAGGTTGGTAAAGCTTTATGGATAAATGATTTTATTTCTGTAAGTAGGTTTGTAGAAACACTTTTACACGTCAATAATATTTTTTAAACTAGATGAGGTCGGAGTTTCCTATCGTACTACTCTGAGAAGAAAGGCCGAAATAGACTCAGAGGTCACAGTCAGACATAATCTTGTTTAGATCATGTGAAGACCATGTAGATTGGTGTCTGAAATGGTCTTTTAAAGAAAGAACCACAGATTGACAGGACCTGTCCAGTAAGTGCTCGCATTTGTCAGTAATCGTGCAGCTCAACGATTATAATACGATATAAGTACTGTAGTAGGATTAATAAGACAGAAGGCTCGCCCCCTATTACACGGTACTTAAACATAACTGGCGAAATGTGGGTGTGCTATAGGTACACCTCTGCGAAACCCTTCGGGAAATACGGGCGTGATGTTATGTTGTGTGTTGTGTCAATAATTGAGTTAAAAGGGGGTGAGGGGGGGGTGCAGAATACTGTTGAGGTTGTCTTGACTAACAGATGTTTTTTTTTGTTTTATGTCCAAACGGGTAATATTACTGTCACTGTGATGTTAATGACATGGAATGCGACAGAAAATGTAGTGTAATTTTAATGAGTAGATTGAATGCTTAGTTTTTACTATCCCTTCAAATAGAAAACATAAGCTGATCAAAACTATGATAAACCATGACTTGGGCCATTTTCTCAACTTGTAAGGCCAATAAAAAATTTATCAGTCACATTATGTTAATTACCACGAACAGGGCAACGTGAAATCATCGGATATAGGCGTCATAGCTCCGTACCGCGACCAAGTGGCACTCCTGCGCCGCTCTCTCGCACACCTCACAGTTGAAGTCAGTACTGTGGATCAGTTCCAAGGAAGGGACAAGCCTGTCATCATATACTCCTGTACGAGACGCCTTGATAAAAATGACGACAAAAAAGTTAAGGTTAGTAAATTAAGGATTTGAAGGGGAAGCAGTATGACCCCTTAACGTAACTTAACAACCTAGGGTAATTCAGGAACACGTCATATGCGCTGGAACAAGTGATATAAAACGTTGTGATGCTTCCATAGACAATAATTAGTGGAGAAAAGATGTGGCCCATTACGAAACTGGGCGAAAAGGCGTAGTCTTAGGCAGCATCATTACATAGACGGCACGGTTTCCCGCACGGAACAAATATTTGTATAACCTACAAGTAGTTGTTCCGGGTCTGGCTGTTTGTGTATGTGAGTTTGAATGTTTGTAATCGCGGTTATCGCACCCACAATACAGGAGAAATTCGTAGAGTGGGCCAACGTTTAAAAAAAAAATAGCCCCAGTAAGCTGTTAAAGTTAGGTGGTGAGGATATAGGAAAACAGTTAATAAGAGGAACGAGAAAAAGTATATTGATATCTTAGTATAAAACGAATAAATCGGATGACATTTATCAACAGTAAGTATTGCTAGGCAACACAACCATAGAGTACTAATAAAGAGTATGCATTCCTTAACATAAGCTTACGTACCGTCTGCATTAAAGCTGGTGTAGTATACAGGGCGAATTTTTGAGACGGGGCAGTAATAGACTAGAGCTGAAGCCTTTGAAAATGGTAAAAAGTGAAAAAAAAAAATAGTAGGATGAAACCCATTGGAAAAGGAAGAGAATATAACAAAAATGAAAGGAAAAATAATTTACGGGACCAAGTTTTTGGTTTTAGATTTTTATCTTTTACAAAGAAATATTCTTTTATTGTCCAGACATCCATCCACTCGTTCATCCATTTTGATTTTGAAATCTGTGAATACAGATTTTGATTTTAAAAAAATACGGTCAACAATAAAATGGGCCATTTTTACAAAAACTTTTTTTGTCCTGTTTCTCAATGGGATCAGATCAACACAGAGAAGACAGAAATCTCAAAAAACTTATCCCATACATTTCGTAGGAAATGAGACTCCAACTTACTTTTTTAAGACGGATAGACTATGACGGCTACAATGTTCGTGGCTTTATAGTAAAAGTAATATAAATGCGTATTACGCTAAATGTCTACGTGCTCAGCTCAGACGAGGAGGTACAGACACTAACCCGTTATACAATACAATACAACATAAATACTTTTGTTATTGGCGGCCAGTACTATCTCATAGACTCCCATGTTGTTCTCTGAGAATAGTTTCTGCGAGATTATAATGAAAGTAATTCTGTTTTACAGGAAGGCGAAGTGCTAAACGATCAGCGACGTCTTGCCGTAAGCGTGACTCGAGCAAAACACAAACTGCTTGTAGTCGGCAACTTGGCCGCTTTGCGTCGGTATGCTCCGCTTCAGAAGCTTATACAAACTTGCCCTGCAGTCCTAGTAGACAAGCATGTTGTGAACAAATTACGTAATAGGTATAAAATGTATGTATCGTGATGGTGATATTAATAAAATGTAATTGTGTCTTAATAATTATTATTGTAAATTAGAATTATGAACCTGCATTTAAAGGTCTTAAATATTGTTTTATGTACTTTTTTTTTTCTATTATTAAATAATGTTAAATTTATCAATTTTATTTTATTTTATTTATTAGGGGACAATAAACAGCTACAATATAAAATGTTTACAAATAGCAATAATTACTAGAATTAACAATATTGCAGCCCACTACATTATCCGCATGGTAACAAAATTAAGATTAGGTAAAAAGTGCCACTAGATTAGCAATACTCAGATATAGAAAAAAAAAAAAGAAGATTATTAAAATACAATACAATTAATTAATTACGTACTTAAAAAAGAAAATAAAATACATATAAATTATTGGATAAGATTAAAAATTTGGGATTGTTCCTTATTAACACAAATAAGAATTAAAATTATATAAAATAAAAAAAAGGAATTGACAGTACAATACAATTCATTAATAAAAATACTTAAAACGGTTACAATAAATTAAATTTAGAATAAAGGACTCACATTATTTCTTATTATCATTAGATAAGATTTTAAAAACATTGGACTTAAATTTAGATTTGGAACATACAAAAATATCAATATCGATGAAATTGCGATTATAAGATTCTACCATACGACGAACAGGGCAACGAAATCCTGAATTAGTCCGACAGGTATTTACAGCGAATAATGTACCTGCACGGACACTACGCTTATTTACAGTGCGGGGGACGACATAACACAACTTACTCGGGAGATCAATGGAATCAAAGCGATTATGAACAATACCATGTAGTATGTTGGCTTCTAGAAACGTACGTCTAGATTCTAATGTTAACACATTATATTTACTTAGTAATTGAGAATATGACAAACACCTTTTACCAATTTGGTTTCTTTTAAAGCATACCAGCAAAAGCTTGCTTGCCTGAGTTCATTTGTTGTTTGCTTCGACGATTAGAGCTGCTCTCTGATGTTATTATTCGACAAAAAATAAAATGAACGCATTTTTTTGCCGTGCGGTTGCCTACCTGCTAATCTGTCAACGTCAAACAGCTAACATTTGTGTGCGGCAGACTAAAACAAATAGTTTGTGATTGATTGGGACCGGTGTTGGACTGTTGGACCTGTTATTATTTTTACAGTGTTTTTATAACTACATCACTTATCAGTGTGATGTAATAAGGTCTTTTAGTTCATTCACCAGCGTATCAGTTAAAATAATTCAACTGGAGTTTAAAGAGTAAACAAGATTTTTTTTATTTATTTTTTTATTTCACCACTAAATTCACTTGTTGCATGCTTGCGATAATTCTAATTATAGTTGTTCATTTGAAAGTTGAGTAATTGATGGTAACTTTTTAACAAACATTTTTGGCAAACAAATTATATAATGTCTGTATTCAAAATATTTATTTTTATATCATGTAGGTAGATCTTCAAGATGGTGAAAGCAGTAGCAGTGATCACCATCAGTGACACATGTTTCAAAGATAATACAAAAGATACATCGGGACCAGCACTCGCTGACTTTGTCAGAGAACTATTCCCCGAAGCTAACCTCCACACAATAATAATCCCTGATGAAAGAGAAATAATTGAAAGGGAGCTCAAGTACTTCTGTGAAACTAACCTAGATCTAGTTCTGACTACGGGAGGGACAGGATTGACCCCTAGGGATGTTACTCCTGAAGCGACAAAAGCGATTATACAGAGAGAAGTGCCAGGAATCACTACAGCAGTGACCCTCGCAAGCTTGAAGAAGACACCAATGGCCCAGCTTTCCCGTGCTGTAGCTGGCATCAGAGACAAAACCCTCATCATCAACTTCCCTGGCAGCAAAAAAGCTGTCACAGAATGTTTTGAAATTGTGAAACCAATCCTGCCACATGCTATATCATTGATACACAATGAGGTGGCCGAAGTAAGCTACATTCACGATAATATGCAGTTCCACCACACATGTATGCATAGTAGTAACGTGGATGTTACCAAAGTGGCCTTAAGACCGAGGGAGTCTCCGTTCCCCATGCTAGAGATGTCTGAGGCTTGGAAGGCAGTTGATGATGTGATGGCGGAATGGAAGGAAAGGCTGGAGATAGTGACCATTGAAGAAGGGCTAGGCAGAGTTGTGGCACAAACACTGCATGCGAAGGAGCCCATGCCACCGTTTCCTGCGTCTGTTAAAGATGGTAAGACATTTATTCATTTTTTATATCACAAATCAAACTCACGTTATTTTTCCTATGGGGGTAAGTATAAATTACAGAATGCCACCTGCTACAATCCTCACATATTCCTTTTGCTTCTTTTACATTCATACATCTGGTTAAACACGCATGTTGCGAGTATGACGCGGTTTTCAACAGACTTTATAAAGGAGGAGATTCTCAATTTGTCTGTATGTTTTTTGTTTTGTTTGTTTGTTACGCGGTATCTCATGCAAATGTGGATCGATTTCGAAAATTCTTTTTTTAATGGATAGGGTATCTGTCAGGGGTGGTCTCATATAAATTGTATTAACTTTGCTTTGGTAGTTTTTCAGTTAGCTTCAATAATATGTACGTATTTTTTCCACTTAGTGTTTATTGATGATGTTTTAATAACTTCCTGTCACTGTTATTTACATAGCAAGTAGTGGTATACGAATTTTTCTGTGGTAGGTACCACAACTAAAAAGTAAAAAAATAAAAACATTTTTCAAATAATAGTCAACCGACTTTAAAAAAAAACACTACACAGTGAAAAATAACTTTTATTTCGGAAGTCGGTGGCAAAAAGCGAAACTACAAAATCGAAGACACCAACTTCCGAAATTAAAGTTATTTTTCACTTTGTATTGTTTTGAATGTCGGTTGTTTTTTTTATGTAAAATGTTTGTTTTATAATTTGCTTTTAGCTTACATAATTAAATTACATGATATAAAAGGAATGGCCTTGGATGAGGCTGAGCTTGTACTAACTCTACATTGATACAAACTCTGCTGAAGTCAAATTAACAGCACAATTAGTGCTGACTCACAGTATTACGACAAGTATCAAATGTACTTAATTTGATTGAAAATAACTCTTTACTTATGTCTCTAAATATGTTTATATAGTTGATAACATTTTATATAATTTTCTGTATTTGATAACTACTTAATTAAATTGTATTTCAATCAATAACTACAAACTTGAATCATTCATACATACCTACTTAAATTAACAAAAGATGAACGTACATTTTAATTATTATAAGCACGTGTATAAGTTCAATCACAGGGTATTTGATTACATTTGTAATACTAATAATATCATTGTTCAGTAATAATACTACAAGAACTAGTTAATTCATTAATAGGCTGTGTTCATTGTTTTGCATTTCTATAGTTGCTATGTACAGCTAAAACATTGGTATTTATTAATTTTAGTCAAGGCATTCATTTTAGCAACGAAACAAAATCATTAAGAAAAAGCGGTAAGTATTCAAAGGCATCGGGTTGGCAAGGGATAGGGCGTGAATTCAATCCTCGCGTAAACTTGCTTTGCACTATTAATTGGTGGGAACCACATGGGAAATCTTCTATAGCACAGAATACGTAATAGTACAAGTACAGAAGATTCACTCCGCAAATCATTTAAATAAATAGCGGCTCTTGCTACGACACAATAAAGTGCAATTCACATCGAACAGCGGTAATTGCCTACAGTTATATTCACCTAGAAGTTGCCTCTCTTTATATGGCGTAACTCCTATCTCTACTGACTACGGTAGGGTTGTCTTCTTTTAAATAATAATTTAAGTGAATATTTAATTACCAGTTATGTGCCTATTACTCTACTTTTGTGAACAAATGACGTCTCAAATAATCCTAGGCTGGGGCCATAGTTAAACATGACCAATAGTAAATTTAACAATTAGTCACTTGACAATAGTCAATAGCTGTCAAAGTTTAACTACTTTGTCTGCGCATGGTTAACTTTTAAACTATAGCTTGCTTAACTATTTGTCGAACAACATTCTTCTGTCAATTTTAACAAATTGTTAATTTAACTAAAGCATTTTAACTATTAGTATGTTTGACTACTGATTATCATTATTTGGTCTTGGGTGAGGAGACGGACCAAGAGAGATACAGAAACCCGTAGGGCAGCATGTGGCGAGTTGTTGGGCAGTAGCGACCCCACGGACCGTATCTCCCGGGAGAGGTCTTGTTCCTCGCCTCTGGCTTGCCTTTATTGGTCGGCTGGAGTGAACAATGACTGGGAACAGTGCTCCCACCTCTTTCTTGCCTTAACTTGCCGGCTGGAGTGGAGACTCGCAAGAGCAAACGTGCTTGGAGGAAGGAAGTATTCCAGTAAGATGCTGGTAGGGATCTTGATCGTGCCTCCGGGATTGTCCTGATAGCCGTGGAATACCTCTCCACTCCTTATAAGCACCTCAGCACATGTTGCCCCCTTGTCACTACGACATTATAAGGTAGCGACCGTATTCGGGGGCCCATTATTGAGTGTGCAATGACTTGCACACTCAATAATGGGCCCCCGAAAACGGTTCAACCCCCTGCCATTTTATCTGTTTATTATATATAAAACATTGATCAGGCAGGGGCCATAGTCTTTCCATAGTTCTAGATAACCAGTTCACTTAAGCTACCCAAATCCATAGTCCAATATCTTTGTTTCCATATCCTGCAATAGTCCTACACCAACTTGGGGTTGTTCTTGGGTGCACTTGCACAGTCCGAACAGGGATAATCGTCGGTTGGTGCCTCATTTAATTAAAAAGTCTAACGTGCCTCTGCGAGTTGGCTTCGGTCCCTCGAACGCCTTCCAAAGGTCCGGGACCCCTGGGTCCCGAGAAATGTCAAGAGACGAATAAATAATAATAAACTAAGAATAACATAAATAATAGTAAACACGGGTGACATTTAGTAAAAATAACAAAAGTAAACATTTGGTAGGTAAGTAGGTACCTACCTAATTACTAATTACTTATAGGTAGACGTGCATTTCTTTACTTTTCGATATCCTTTGGAAGTGTGAAAAACCTGAGGTACGGATCCTTGTTATTATTTAAACAGCCGAATGCGATACAATGGTGCCGATTCTCTTGTACACCGAACTAAACTATCACTAAAATTCCTTACTTTTGGCTATGAGAATCTTACAGCTATTCTGCAAAAAAAGATCTCTAAATTTAAAAATAATTTTGACGTAACTAAAATTTAATTTGACAATCGCGACTCCACGTGGTACGTACTTGTTTGCCCGTGATTTTTTTTTAGAACTGGACGCACGCATAGGGGGGGCAGCCTCGACGTGTTTTATATGGATTATTTTACTTTTTGTATGGAAAACATGAAAAAAAAACATTACCCACGTGTAAAGTTTCAGGGGTTTAATAAAGGGGTCGAAATTTTCATTATTTTTGCGATAGGACACACCATTTTCGAGAAGCAAAATGATATAATAAAAAATGATATAGTACTGTTTTTGCACCTGAAGTCGAGGTGTTGTGGTGAATTTTAGTTCATGACAACTTATTTTATTCCACACCTTTTTAATCGCGATTAAAATAGCTAGATTTAGTTATACAACCAAAATTTTAGGTGAACAACGTCAAATTCAGAATAGGAAAATTGGCATTTTCACTAAACTAATAATTCGGTGCCAGCTTAGTGCTGTCAAACTAAAATATAGTTAAGTTGTGTCACTTTTAGTCTATTTCAGAATGAGAAATCGTCGTTTGACAGGAATAAACTAGTGATTTTTAGTCTAGTTTAGAGAATTTTGTGACAAGAGAATCGGCACCAATATGCTTTTGCCTTCATTATCATAAGCGATGAACGGACGACGCGACGCGGCGCGTGAGTACAGAACATAATATACCATTAACCCTAAAGGGGCGCATGAGTGAGTAGGTATCGAACCCAGCCAGGCGCGCGGCAGCCCCACTGAATGGGTTCAACAAGTCGAACCCGTCGCGTACTTGTAGCTTCATACCTAAAATGCAGAGTGCGCCTGGCCTGCCTATAACAAGCTTCTTTTGCTTATTGTATAGAAGATAAAGATATATTTTGTAAAACATGAGTGAAAATTACAGGTTTTATAATGAGAAAATAGCAACATGTTTTTGCATTAGAAGTTTAAGCGAATAGGTAAATTCATCAAAAAATAAACCGACGAAACAGTGGCGTAGCGTGGGTATCGGCTGCCCGGGCGGAAGAAAATTTTGCCGCCCTTTTATTTAGGTATTTCAATTTAATGTATACTATACATTACATTCATTAATTATGGAGAACTTTTCGGCAAGAACAGTCATCATTATTTTGCATTGTACAGGTTAGATTTTAAATAAAAAAGTTTATCTAAGTTTTACAATCACGTTTATTAATACAAAAAATCTTCTGAAATGTCGATAAATCCCAATACATATTAAATATTTCACTCGTCTGCTCCTCTGAAAATTTGTTCGAGCACAAATATCAACAACTCATTTTTGGGAAAAATTACATTTACGTCGATGTTTCTCCAAATGAGCGATATATGTAATAGAAGTCATTCTCGCTGATTATTAGTCATAAACGGGGAATTCCCACAAGTATGGACGTTGTTGCCAGTCGTTACAAAATATCATTCAAAGAAAAGGGATTCCCCGACTTCGCCACAAAATAAGTAATGAAAAATTCCGTGCTCCTTTCAATCGGTCCGATTTGTAGTTACGATAAAAATATAAAATGGTTCAAATATTTACAAAATATTATTATTATTTATTGTAAAATTTTGCCGCCCCCTAAAAAGAGCCGCCCGGGGCGGGCCGCCCCGGGCGCCCCCACTACGCTACGCCACTGCGACGAAAAAAGAAACTGAAAAGCAAAAAAATAAGCTTTTAGTCTTACTTAGCTCCTAAATTATAATTTTGGGTCCACGGCAAACACTCAGTGAACGGAGATCAATCAATTGCGTAACACACTACAGTAGGAACAGCTTTCATTTTGATAGTTCAACAACATTCATTGCGTTATTTACGTTGCTAAGCAGACAAAATTTTCAAATATGAATCCAATGGATTAGCAATAGGCTTCAAAATGATTCAGATTATGATAGATAGACAAAACTTAAAGGTTTCCATTATAAAGCCATTACATAAAAAAGATGACAAAACAAATTTAAGTAATTATAGACCTGTAGCTCTTATACCGATTTTCTCAAAGATCTTTGAGAAAGTTCTTTATAATGATATTTATAATTACTTTGAAAAACATGACATTTTTTGCAAGGAACAAATGGGTTTTAGCAAGACAAAAACCATTAATATGGCCATATACAATTTTCTTGAAAAAATACATCACAATATGGACAATAGGAAACCAGTAATGGCAATGTACATGGATATGACCAGGGCATTTGACTATGTGGACCATAAAGTACTTTTAACAAAGCTAAATAGATACGGCATCAGAGGTAACGTGCTTAATCTCATACAGTCTTATTTGGAGGATAGACTTATTTGGATGAGTTGCGGGATCTAAGAATTGTACGCAGATCATATTATGACTCTGCCAAAGCGTCCATTTTATGCCCCCTGGTCTTTTAATAAAACAGTCGAAATCTCGAAACGTAATATTACAGATCAAACTATTGTCGTTATATTCCAGTACCTGCCTAATTATATACACTCGAGAGCAATGAATCCGGGTCACTTAAAGAATGTTAAAAATCTCGGAAACTAAAAATGATAGGTTAATGCAATAAATTGTATTTAATAGACAATGTAATACTCCTTAAATGAAAGTAAAAAAAATATGAGTCACCATACATTTTATTAACACAAAATTACATAAAGAAAAAAACTGCTGATCTCTCCTTAAAACAAAAATAGGAAACATGAAATTTTTGAACTTTATTACGATTTTCTTGAATTTTAATACTTCGTATTGCCTCCTCGTGGTTCCATTACTGCGTTTACGCGGTTTGGCATGCTGTACACCAAGTTCCTTATACGATTTTGGGGAATATTCTCCCATTCCTCTGTGAGAGCAATTTTGAGCTCACGAAGCGTGATTGGGGGAGGGTTTCGTTGTTTTACGCATCTGCCTAGCTCGTCCCAAGCATGCTCGATCGGGTTGATATCCGGGCTGCGCGCTGGCCACTCCATACGAGTAATGTTCATCTCTTGAAGGTAGTCATTCACAATCCTACCTGTATGAGGTCGGGCATTGTCATGCATAAATATAGCATCCTCACCTAAATTGACCATAAATGGACCAACGTGATCATTGAGGATTTCTTCCACAAATCTTGCGCTAGTTAAAGAGCCGTTTTCTATGATCACCAGCTCTGTGCGACTTTCAGAAGAAATTCCGGTCCACACAAGTACAGACCCACCACCGTAGGCTACTTTTTCTTCGATGCATGCTTGCTTGAATCTTTCCCCTGGTCTTCGATACACTCTGTGTCTTCCATCATGCTTGTAGAGCATAAATTTTGATTCGTCGGAGAACATAACTTTTGACCAATCTTCAATACTCCAATTTACGTGGCTCTGGGCATATCTTAGTCTTGAAATACGATGCCCACGCTCCAGTTTAGGGCCGTTTGCAGGTCTAAGGGGTTTTAAGTTAGATTCAGCAAGCCGACGTCTTACTGTCCATGCACTTGGGTTACTTCCTCCGAGGCGTCGAAACTGATTTGTGAGTTCAGTTCCTGTGAGAAAGCGATTTCGAAGCATGGTGTTCACCAAGTATCGGTCTTCTCGTGCTGTGGTACACCTGGTTCTGCCCGTTCCTGGTCTGCGTAGGTTAGAACCAGTTTCTTCGTAACGTTGGAGAACTCTTTGTACTGTTGACAGCGACACACCGACAGTCCTGGCTGTATCGCGCTGTCTCCGGCCGGTTTCCAGCATTGTAAGTATTCTGGTGCATTCTTCAGGCGTAAGCGACATAATTTCAGCTTGAATAATGAATATAGAGCACTATCAACATGGTTTATGTACCCACCTAAATGACAGATTACAAACAAAAGCAAAACCAAATGCTGTAATTTCGTAGTTCCATCTTCGAAAGTGGCCCTTTTTCAAAATTGATTTTTTTATGATATAACTTTACAATAACTAAGAAGTTTTAATACCTTCATTTAAGGAGTATTACATTGTCTATTAAATACAATTTATTGCATTAACCTAGCATTTTTAGTTTCCGAGATTTTTAGAATTCTTTAAGTGACCCGGATTCATTGCTCTCGAGTGTAGTCATTGAAGCAATTTGTTCCGCTACTTATTACATAATAATTTACCTACTACGTAACTACTACCTCATGAAATGTTTTCATGAAATTATTTGACCCTGAAGTTATAATAAACATGCATTTTCTTTGCTTCTCGGTAACAGTGTTTTATGTTATCACACCTGTTTTCGAAAGTGATAATTACTTATCACCTGCATATAAACATAGTTGTATACCTACTTATATATGCACATGATAAGTAATTGTCATGAACTGATAGTATTTTTAAGTAAATTATTATTAATTAGTGCTGTGAAACTCTTACCTGATTCCAATGTGGCATGTTGAAATTTGATGCCACTATTCAAAGTTTTAATAAACTGGCAAAAAGAAGGCTGAAGACATGATCAATGTTCTAAGTGGCTTATATAGCTATGGCTTAGCTAGCTGACTAATGTAGACAGATTTGGTTTTTAACTGCATGTTTTCAAACTCAAACACAAAGCATTTATTTCAAATAAACCGATTACAGGCACTTTTGAATCGTCAAGGGGTCGGTCAGTCAGAAAGATGAAGCTAGTTAGCCATTCCAAAGCGTAGTAGGTACCTATGGAGAAGAACGGGCAAGAAACTCCATGGACACTCTTTTAAATCAAAATATGGTTACAAAATATTGATTAGGTACATCGTTCATGTTGAAATTATGCATGTGAGAACGATGCAGAACGTTAAAAGCGTCCGTAATAAAAAGACAAAAGCAATTCAAATATTAAATTAAATTAAAATAAGCCGTGGCAGCTAAGAAATGACTAGTCCCTACTGACGGTGCCCGTTCACGAACATGACGCATGATTCAGCTCAACCATTTTGAAGGGAACCTAATGATCCAACACACACGCCACCACCAGCGAGACATTAGAGTGAGCATGACATACTCTCAGCCGCCAGGGCACATTCAAGTCTATGAAAGAAAAACCTATTAAATGGTAGCTTTATAGTAGGTACATAGTAAAAAATTAGTTAAATTTAGTTTTAAAAAGGCAACTGGAACTCTCACAGGAATATAGGTACACCTAGCCAGGAGGTAGGAATATTGGCCTTTGTATTAAGCCATTAATGTTTTTAATCATACGGATATTGTAAACATTAAGGCTTTTGGTGAACTAAAGGACTATTATGATTTACAAGATCAATATCTCGTCCACAGGTTACGCCTGCCTAAGCATAGATGGCGTGGGCGTACGCTGCGTGCGCACGGCAGTGTCGGCCGGGGATGCGCCCACCGCGCCTCTGTGTTCAGGGCAGTGCGCAAGAATTAACACCGGCGCGGCTCTGCCTGCGGGAGCTGATTGCGTTGTGCAGGTACCAGTATCATTAGGTATCAGCTTCTTACCCGCATTGGTTCATCTTCACCTATCTAGCCCTTTTCCAATTCAATTGGGGTCCATCTCCGGTCTAACCGGATGCAACTGAATACCAGTATTTTACATGGATCTGACCTCCACAACCCAGTTACTGGGTAACATGATTCCACTTTTACCCGAATAGGTTGCTAGGTAGCCATAAATTTAAACTCGTCTCCGTTTGACTCCGAACAAAAATGAGCTCGAAAATGCGAATAAGTAGGTACCCTAAAAAACATGCACTTTATCAACCCAAGGCGCCCGTTGTAAGACACCTTGATTCTAAATAATGTGAAGAATGACGTTAGGAGTGTAGTAGAGTGGAAGCATTTGTGTCCGGGCTCAGTAAAGGCTAGTCACACTGGCGCGACGCGACAGCGTACACAAAGGTACCGCATGCAGCACGACGGGCGGCGCCTTTGTATCGGGCTGTCGCGTCGCGCCAGTGTGGACGAGCCTTAGCACAAGGCGATACCTAAACAAAAGCCTAAACAAATGCGCGACGTTGGATTTTCAACTTTCGGCTCAGCGCCGAAAGTTGAAAATACAACAGCAGCAAAATAAAGCAACATAGTTTGTTTATTTATATCCAAGCAACTATACTTATGTCGCATCCAAGTGGTGATATTTGAGACCAGCAGGCTTAGCATGACGCTATCTATCTCTTCGAAGAATAGAGACGGCTATTCCCATACAAAGTGACATTTCGTTTCTCTATTTTTGACATCGCACCGTAAAAATCCTTCTAAAATCTGTCATTTTGTCTTTCGTTTCTGCCGATCGTTGTCTAGGTCATTTGTAATGTAGACTATTCCAGAAGACAGTTGTCTAAGGTAGTGAAGACAATTTAATTTTTTAATCGCCTTAGTAAGACAGTAGAAAACTTTTTGCTCGACGGCCAAAAGTAAAAAATGGAAAGGAAAAAAGGAATTTTTGACTTTTTGTATGGAAAATGTGAAAAATGATTACCTACATGTTGAGTTTTAGGGGTTTAAGGGTTACACAAAGGGGGTTGAAATTTTCATTATTTTTACGATAGGACACACCATTTTCGAGATATAAGCAAAATAAAAGATAAACGTGAATAAATGACTGAATTTCGTAAAAAGTGCAGTTGACTCTTTCTACTTTGCTGCCGTCGTACTGTCTACACGAAACGTCATTTTTGTCTATTTTTCCGTCAACAAGACGGTGCTTGTGCTAAGCCTGCTGCGGGCTAATTGCGTAACACACTAGTAGAAATGGGATTTCATTTTAACAGTTCAACAACATTCATTGCGTTGTTTACGTTGTTGAGCAGACAAAATTTTCGAACATATGAAGCAATGGATTAGCAAAATCCTTCAAAATGATTCAAATTGTGACTGATAGTGTGTTAGGCAAATAGAGTGCAGTTTATTTTTATTAAGGCGCAGATATACGACTTTTAATGATTTCAAATTGAAGATCACGTCTAAGCAATAGTCTTATTTGTTTGAAAAAAATATATGATAAACTAGACTATTTTCTTCGTAATATGATATGTGAATATTTGAAATTATATTTTTATAACATAGTGTAATTAATTTGTAAAGTAATTTCTAACGCGAACACAAAAACGATAATCACGCAAAAACTATCGAGCATATTTTCATGAAATCTACACCATCTAAAAGACAATTTAACTACCCAAATTTTTGTATACGGCTTTTATTTGTATTGTGTTTGATAAATCAAGGTGGGTTGTTTTTGCGAATAAAATAGATGCGCGTTGAAGCGGGGGCTCTTGCGAGCGACGGGCGGCGGCAGTGCACCGCTGACCAATGTCCGGGTAGACGCTAACGCTCTGTGCAATTATATTCGCTTAAAAGTTTCGCATGCTCCTCCCACTCGCTCAAGGTCGCTGGCACTTATTGTCGCCTTAATGCCTGCTACTTACTTCTAGGTTATCGCACAAGCACAAGCGCCCAGTTCTTAACACCAAAACCTATGGGAACTATATTTTCTATCACCAAAATTTATATTTGTCATCAAGTTGTATCACCTAATAAATACATCTATCGCCACGAAATATTTTCGTTCTCAAGTTTTGTTACTTAAATAATAGCTCTGTGCTCAGAATGGTAGATCTGTCACCAAATAAATTGTTCCCAGGTATTTGGTACAACTTGGGGCACCCCGACTCGGACAGGTTAGGTTAGAAGGGGACGGCGGGGTCTGAAAGACCCCGCCGTCCCCTTCGTGGTTATTTTTTTTTAAACCGCCCAGAAGTAGGAGTCCCGCTTCGCGGGACTCCGTCGGCTACGCCTCATTATTGTTGAAATACTTATTAGGACACACCTATTATAATACATACAAAAACACTTATTTGGTACTAGACCTTATATCTCAGGATTTTAGGTGATTTATTGTGGAACTGATTTTGCATTGTTTGGTGACTACATTTTGGTGACAGATCTACTATTTTGAGGACAAACCCTATTATTTAAGAAACACAAAACTAATTAAATTGGTGATAGCTTAAATGATACCCAAAACCTATTCCGAATTAGTACCTATGCAAGTGTTTATGACGTCACAGAATTCACAATCGTGGTGCTAATAATTGACTGACTACATGGTCTACATGTACGTAATCTAAATCTAAGGATGACTACTAGAAAATGCCTCCGGCATTAAGTCCGCCTTTGTACAGTATTTTTTACTTGTGCATAAAGTTTTAATAAATAAATAATTATCTAAGAGCTGAGGTAATAGTTTTGTAAGCTTTTCCTTGACCGTAGTAGGGTGCAATCGGTTAAATATTCAGATTAATTCAATATTCTTTAATAAAAAGAAGGCAACCCTAACGTAGTCATAATTATAAGAGTCACGCGATAGAAAGAGAGGCAACTTCTAGGTGAATATAACTGTAGACGATATTAGCGCTGTGCGACCTGAATTGCACTTTATTGTGACGTAGCCAGAGTCGCTATTTATATAAATGATTTTGCGGAGTGAATCTTCTGTACTTGTACTATTATGTATTCTGTGCCGATACGACGAAGAATTTACGTATGTACTTTCTGAAAAACTTTTCACATCGTTTTAAACTGACGTCCTCGTTGGTGTACTGGTCGCAAGCACTATTGCTGATCATAAGGTCCTGGGTTCAATTCCCGGGTCGGGCAAAATGTTATTGGGTTTTACTATCTGGAATTTCTCAGTATCAGCCCGGAGTGTCGATTTGTGCCCGGTTGATGGTAATAAGCTCGTCCCCCCTATTACATGGGACTTAAACATATCTGGCGAAATGTGGGTCTACTATAGGTACAGTCACCAAAAGAGATAAGTAACCAGGGTGGTCGGATACAGTTGAATTTTATTATGAAACCACTGGATGTTTTTGAATGAAATTTTATTTGGTAAATTTATTGTTTGTTTTCTATAAATTAAATTAAATTTATTCGAAAACATCCATCGGTTTCTTACTAAACTTCAACTATATTCAACGATCCAGTCCGATCCGAGATCCGATCTGGTTACTTATCACTTTTGGTGACCGTACACCTCTGCCCAATCCTTAGGGGAAACAAGGCGTTATGTAATGTTATGCCAGCTGCCAGACATGGAAATTTACTAGCAGAGCGAAAAATAAAATTGGCACCTGCCAACGAGGAATAGAGCGGAGTATGCTAAATTTAAGGAAACTGGATAAAATAAGACACCAAAATAAGGGCAACAACTAAAGCAACAGACGCACAAAAACTCAAGTGGAAATGGGCAGGCCACGTCGCGAGACTGAAAGACCAAAGATGGACCGTGAGAACGACACTGTGGCGCGGCCCACAAGGAAAAAGGACCATAGGGAGACCTCTAACACGCTGGGAAGATGAAATAAAAAGTATAGCCGGCCCACTCTGGAGCCAAGTAGCACAGGATAGAGACAAATGGAGATCTTTGGGGGAGGCCTTCACCCACAAGGGAGTTCTTGCAGATTAAGTTAATTAATAATGACTTATCTGTTATACGTAAACTAAAATACTAGGTAATTAATAGGTATCTAGGCTATAAAATATAATACATAAACAATATAACAGTAATGTAAAACCTGCAGGAAATAAATGCTTTTTTATTTTATTTTATTATTTTATTTATGTAATGTTATATTACAAAACAAGGTTTATCTTCAAAGTAAGGTGTAAACCGGCTTATTCCCAAAATCCGGCTTATTCCCAACAACGCGTTATAACCGAAGTCTCAAGCAACAAAATTACGTAGCTACTATAAGAAAATCACAAATTGAAAATACCACGTTATTTTAAATTACAAACTGTATGTACCTACTACTACTATTGGCATTATTTCCCGTGGACTTTCTGGAGACGAAACAGCAACTTTACGTAAATAAAAACATAAAACACGTGCGCTTACAAGACCTCATTCTGTTCCTAGTTGGTCACTTACATAATAATAGTAACATATTTTCTCTTTATCTTTGTACTTAATTTTAACATTATGTAAATTGCCGAAAAACTTGTTAATTGTTTTATATTTAAGTAAGTGATGTTATTAAGTGAAACTTTCAGGGGGATATGCTAAATAATTTAGTTTTTCTACGTAGATAGGAATTTTGTTTAAACTGTTTTAATATTATTGCTACTAAAATCAACCAATTGCCCTCATCGCTGTTTATTTGTGATTGTTTTTACTCTTCATCACATTTTACTATTTTAAATAATATTCTGGGAAAAAAATAAAGACTGATTATATATTATATTATATTGTCGATATTTTGTTTATTACATTTTATAGAATCTGTATATATTCACTATTTTTTGTTTATTTACTTAAAGAGCGTAGAAATTAAAATTAAAAATAGGGTGGAATATGGGAATTAGTCGAAATGAAAACTACAAACCCTTTTCCTTTAGCCTGCAATATATATATACATAGATTTAAAGTAGGTATAATGTAACTAAAATATAATACAGGATGAAATTGAATAGGTGAGCCATATTAAAATATATAAATCAACGTGTTATTAGAAAAAAAAATAGAGCATGTAATTCGGCCGAGAGAAAGGAAAGGGAGGCACATACATGCGCGTAGGCAAGCGAATTGGCAACGTCATGGCGCGCCCTTTTTAACCGACTTCAAAAAAGGAGAGGTTCTCAATTCGACTGTATTTTTTTATGTGTATTACCTCTAGATCTTTTTTTAGTAGGAAAGGTCAAAATGAGGTAAATGACCGCAGCTAGCTCAACGCGTTGCCAACTTGCTTCATGTTGTGAACTCTGCGATGAATAGATTGCTCGTTGGGCGCGCGCTAAAATTGATGCTTAAATTTTCTTATTACTATTTTTTTTACTGGAACGACCTTAATCCGTGTCTACTTGAAGGTAATAATTTAGTTTGCGCTATGTAAGACGATAATTACAATTTATAATGATGATGTAATAGTTACTGATCCTCCTATTTCGAGTTGGCGCAAGTTTTCAATTACAACCTGTATAGTAAACAGAAAAATAAGTTTTTTTCTATTTGCACAGTAGGTACTTAGGGATAACTATACAGAGTGTTTTCTTTTCGAGGACTCTACGCGGAAATTCGGATCCATAAGAGATACGGGTGCCCCCGTATCATATTCTGCTTCATAGGAACATTAAGCTCTTTCTTCATGAAAATAATTGGGCCCAGCTACTTAGGCCGCTCGCTGAACATAATATTTGAAACATAATTCTGTCTCTCTAATTTTCAAACGATAGCCAGAAGAACGGAGTGATTTGTGGTGCAAGGGGGCCTTAATGTTTTGATCAAGTGCGAGTTGTCCATAAAAATTAGTAAAATTGAAATTAATTTTTTAATGCACTTCGGCTCTGTTTCGTGTAACGATCATTTCATTGTATAGGAAGACAAAAATATCTGGACCGCCGAAGTGGGACATAACTGGCGAAATGTGGGCATACTTACTCCTGCCTACCCCTTCGGGGCAACCTACAAGCGTGATGTTATATAATTTTATCTATGAAAACTTTAATGCTTCAACTGGTTAACCAATAATTAGTTTCCTAGCAAAAAAACATGCAATTATAGAACGTGTACGCTTCACCCAAACTGGATTATGTATTACAATTTTTTTGTGATTTAAATATCAATGACCTCTGCATCTTTCATGTTATTTAATGAGGTTTAAGACTTTTTATATAGATACAGATTTTATTTGGCAACCATGTACTAAGCTGGCTTCGGTCTACCAAAATATGGGCTTTATAGCTTAGTTAACACATGTTTTAGAAATGCTCATTATACCTCCTGAGGATGAGGTCGAGGGTTCGATTCCCGGATGGGTCAGTGTTATTAGGTTATTCCGTCAGTGATTTCTCATTTGCAGCCCGGAGTCTGGACTTGTGCCCGGTGATGGCAATACGCTCGCCCCCTATTACATGGGACTTAAACGTAACTGACGAAATGTGGATGTGCTCTTAGAGGTACACCGCAGCCTAACCCTTCGGGGATTAAACCCACGATGTTATCTACAGAACTTCGAGCTTATGATGACGAAATCTTAAGAGCACATTTTTTTTTTTTCAGTTTCTGCAAATGTAGGTATATCAGAAAATAAGGGACTCTTTTAATTCGTTTTGACTAAATATTTATTTCTTGCATCAGGTCGAGGATACTAGACTAATATCAGCGTCTAATGATGGGATGACCGAGCTTGAAGTAGAGATCCTGAAGGCGCCCGAACCTCAGCAAGATGTGAGGAACGTGGGCTTCGACATACCTATGGGAACTGTGCTGGTGGATAAAGGTTAGTTTGGTCCGAGTAGTCATAGTTTGTTCAACGAAATCTCCGAACAGCTGGTTGACACTTCCCATGACCAAAGAGCTGGCTTTTACCTTGGCCTGAGGGTAAGCATTGCCATACAACGTGGCAGTGCCGCGGCCATATTTTATTTAGTTTGTTAAGAGATTTAGTATGGTTAGGTTTTTATATTTTAATTTTAATAGTATAATTTTGTGAAATTTATCCAATATAGGTAAATATTTTTATCCTCTTTTTTAACCGACGAAAAAACAAGGAGGAGGTTCTCAAGTCGACCCGTATATATATATATATATATTTTAAATACAAATACCATTATTCCTAAATTCTATAGTTGGTGAGATTTACATAATAATAAATACTTTTTCTCTTTTTCTATCTCTCTTTACATGTTATAAGGCCAGAGTCTGTTGAGCTACACGATTACTCACGATTACGGAGTCAGCTATCTTGTGTTTGAAGCAAACTGTCAGGTACTACTCCGATAGGAGAACACCTATTTATGCCTGTTTTCTCGACCTCTCGAGGGCGTTCGACCTGGTTAGCTATGACATCTTATGGCAAAAATTAAATAACATCTCAATGCCTCTCGAACTGATAGAAACTTTCAAGTACTGGTATCTTAACCAGGTCAACGTTGTTCGATGGTCGAGTGCTCTATCGGAACCGTACAGGTTGGAGTGCGGGGTGAGGCAGGGAGGGCTGACCTCGCCGAAGCTCTTCAACCTGTACGTGAACGCACTAATAGAGGAGCTCAGCAGCACCCGTGTCGGCTGTCATATTGACGGTGTTTGTGTCAACAATATTAGTTACGCGGACGACATGGTGCTGCTGAGCGCCTCGGTGTGTGGTCTGTCCAGGTTGCTGGGCATCTGCGAGCGTTACGCGCTGGATCACGGTTTGCTCTATAACGCAAAGAAGAGTGAAGGCATGGTCTTTCGGGCCAGGGGTCGGAGCTGCCCGGATTTTGTTCCACCTATTAGATTGAACGGTGTCCAGTTAAACAGAGTTCAACAATTTAAATATCTCGGGCATATCGTGACCTCTGACCTGAGGGACGATGCGGACATCGATAGGGAGCGGAGGGCGTTGTCTGTGAGGGCCAATATGATCGCCCGCAGGTTTGCTCGTTGCTCGGGGGCCGTTAAAATAACTCTTTTCAGAGCGTTTTGTACGTCCCTGTACACAGCCAGCCTGTGGGGTTCATATACCCAGAAGCAGTACAACGCTCTCCGTGTTCAGTACAATAATGCGTTCAGGGTGTTGTTGGGGCTGCCCCGGCACTGTAGCGCGTCGGGGATGTTCACCGACGCCCGTGTCGACTGTTTCTACACGACGATGCGAAAGCGGTGCACGTCTCTGGGGCGCAGGCTCCGGACCACCTCCAACACTATCCTGAGCGTATTTGCGAACAGGTTTGATTGTCAGTACATTAACCATTGCTATATGATTAATGTAATGACAAACAAGCAAATGACTCAGAGGCAGGCGTATTAGTAAGTTCTAATATTTTTTATTTTTTTTAATTTATGTTTTTAATTTGAGTTTATAACTTTAATTCTATTTGTATTATTTCATTAATTATTTTTATATAGGTTTATTTATTATGATTAAAATTTTAATTTTATTTGAATGTTCAACATAATTAACATATGATCTTTTAATTGGATTGAAATAAATGGTTTTTGAATTTTTGAATTTTGAATTACTGACAAATGCGTGCACTGACTGGTCCACTCAAAACTGGTTCTTTCCTCAACAGGCTATCTCAGACATTAGTGTCCAGACATCATTTTACTTATGAGATTAGTCTCCTAACCAAGATTATTTCTGTACTTTAAAAAAGACTGTGTCCTCTGAGTTTGCTTCGGTGTTTCTTGTCAGAGTAGTCGGATAGAGGACACCAACCTCATCTAGTTTTAAAACATAAATCATTTTCGACGTGTTAAAGTGTTTTTTACCCACGACGGAACGGAGGCGGTATATGCGTTTGGGGTTAGAGGTTGTTTGTTTGTATGTCTGTTGCTAATTTCCTCGAAAGCTACTGGCCGATTTTGATGCGATTTTTTTGCAATACATAGTTTAAACCTATTTACAGAAACATGATTAAGTATAGAGTCAAGATACAATAAGCGGCTCTATAATAACAAAACAAAATGCCTCATTATTGTAGTAGTTACTTGATCCCTTCGGGCTCGGTGTTCGTGAACGCCCAAAGGCCCTTCGTACCCTGATACATAGACCCTAAACCTATCGAGTAATTGCGAATTTGACAAACAATTTTGTTTACAGGTCATATACTAGACTCCGCAAAAATCGGAATATTGGCCGGCGCTGGATATCAAAATGTTACACTTCGGGCGCCTCCCAAGGTGGCGCTACTATCTACTGGCAACGAGCTACAGGAACCTTCAGAAGTCAAGCTCAAACCGGCACATATACGAGACTCCAACAGGACCATGCTTAGAGTGCTACTCAAGTAAGGACTGATATTTTATTTAATAGGTATATTATTGTAAAGTATTATCATCATCATTCAACTGAAGACATCCACTGCTGGGCATAGGCCTCCCCTTTTTAACCGACTTCACAAAAAGGAGGAGGTTCTCAATTCGTGTGTATGTTTTTTATTTTATGTGTGTTAGCTCATAACTTTTTTCTGGGTAAACTGATTTGGATGATTCTTTTTTTATTTGATAGGTGGTGCTTCACATGTGGTCCCATTTAAATTTGATCAAGGTCTGACCAGTAGTTTTTCAGTTATCCTTAATACTGCAGATTTTTTCCACTTAGTTTATATGGATGATGTGTTAATAATTTCCTGTCACTGTTATTTACACACCAAGTAGTGGTATACAAATTTGTGTGGGGTAGGTACCGCAACTAAAAAGTGAAAAATAAAAACTTTTTTACAAAAAAACAACCGACTTCCAAAAAAAACACTAAAAGACGTGAAAAATAACTTTAATTTCGGAAGTCGGTGGCCAAACACGAAAATACAAAACCAAAGGCACCGACTTCCGAAATTAAAGTTATTTTTCACGTCTTTTAGTGTTTTTTTTGGAAGTCGGTTGTTTTTTTGTAAAAAGTTTTTTATTGTTTTTGATCGTGTGGAAATCCACATGGATGTCCTCCACCCTGGGGTGTGTGGAGCGATCTGTCAGACTCTCACTGACTAACACCACGCGGTGTTCTGCTGCTACCTTTAGCCAGCATGCTGGAGTGCTTGCGCACTTCGTCACGCTCCCCCGGTCAGGTGTTGGCCCGCATGACTTCATGCGGATCCCGTCATCCTCAGCGGCCGTAATTCCTCTAGAAAAAGGCGCGAGCGGAACACAGCGCGCCGCCGTCTCGGGCCTTTCACAGTTCAGGTAACAAACTCCCCAAGTCTGTTGCCTGCAGCTCTCACCCTGAGGCGGACTGAGATTGTTCCGCTCCCTTCGGCGCCCATGCGTCGGCTATGGGTTGGAAGGGAGGTTGTATCCTCTCTCCCTTTCCGCCGCCTACTTCGCGACCATCACTTCCTCACAGAAGAAGGCGACGGCGTCCCACGTGCTCTCACTGACCATGGACTGGACCATGTCCGGAAGCGAGAGAGTATCCACAGCACCAACCGCTGCGACAAGGTCACAGGTCACGGCGCTGCACTGCCCAAGCAGGGCCTCCCTCAAGGGTGCGCTGCGTCGTGTCGTCAAGACAGTTGCAATGGTGGCATCCGAATGTCGGTTCCCGGCCTTTTTTTTTTTTTTTTTTTTTTGGGTGGGAAATCATCAAATGACCTCTCCCGCTCTGGGCGGAGCGGAAGGGCGTGTCAGACTCTTACTGACTAAAACCCACCCGTGTTCCTTCAGTTGCCTGTGCGCCAGGGCCACGGTAACTCTTTCGAACAATCCGCGACCCCGGCAGGCATCGGCCCTATTGGACCCCTTCAATGATGCTGACATCTCTTTGAGGCGCGCGTGGAACACGACGCGCCGTCGACCCGGGCCTGGTCCTTACCGGACGGCGAGCTGCCCATTGCTCGCCGTCCGCAAGCCCGCGCCTACGGTGGCCGGGAGTCGGCAATTGACTCCCGACGCCCAGGGTGTCTCCTCCTGCGGCGACTAGGGTCGGTTCCCGGCCTATGCGGCACAGGTATTTTCCGAAGCACCCATGTCCGGACAATACCTGTGCCAGCCGGAAAGTAATGGCGCTATGCCGTCTCTCCAGCCAATCCCTCACAATAGTGGCGTGCCCTGCGCTGGGTTGCGCAAGTCGCTGCTCCCACTCCACCACTAGTGTCTGGTGGAGTTCAGCCCTGTACACCTCAACATGACGAGGCATCAGGTGCTCGCCCTGCTCCGGCGCGTCCCGCCGCCACCAATATAGTGACGCTAGGATTTCGGCGTCAAGGTCCCAGGGTGGTGATCCGGCCAGGGCATAGGCCTTCCCTAAGCATTGCCACAACCTCCGGTCCTGTGCTTCCCACATCCAGCGGTTTATTATCCTACTGCGAGGCGAGAATATTAACCACCACGTTTGCTTAGTATGAATTGGCGATTTCAGACCATGTATTCTAAGTTTAGATTTCCTCACAATGTTTTTCTTCACCAACAGCAGAACCGACAGTCAGTGATGTTGATGAGAAAAGGATAAAAATAAACAATGATTTTAAAGTATTTTGCGTTACTGTGTTGCCTATGTCCTTATAAATCTCCGTTTATTGACTGCATGTAACTTACACTTCATTGCAACAACAATACCGATAATTTTCCTAATCTACGACCACAGCTACCGCTCATTAAAGATTAGTGTTAATATTTTTTTTTTTACGTAATACGTTGTGTGCCAAGTATTCACTACGGTTGACTGATGAATAGAAGTGTTTTATATACCTATGTATGATAGTGTCCTATTTTGAGATGCAACATGTGTTTCAAGATAGATCAAGTTTTTTTTTTTTTTGTTACTTGTAGCTACCTCATTGTGTACCTACTGATGTACACAGTTATGTAATTATATTTCATCATTCTTCTGGTAGTCACAATCACGACTGCTGAGATCTTGAATTCGACTCCCAGGTCGGGCAAAATGTGATTGGGTTTTTCACTTTATAATTCTTAGTAACAGTGAAGTCTGGATATCCGGATATTAGCAATAGGCCTCATCATACATCGAACTTAAACATACACCTCTGCCTTCCCCTTCGAGGACTACCAGGCGTGATGTTATATTGTTATTTTCTCAGAGAGCACGGCTACGACAGCATAGACTGCGGCATAGCTCGCGACACTCCGCCAGAGTTAGTGGCGGGCATAGCCTCGGCGCTCAAGCTAGCCGACGTGCTCGTGTGTACCGGCGGCGTGTCTATGGGCGAGAAGGATCTGCTCAAACCTGTGCTGCTTAAGGTAAGACAGCATAGACGCGGCATAGCTCGCGACACTCCGCCAGAGATAGTGGCCTGGATATCCGCATACAAATAATAAATTCAGCTGGCTCAGAACAAATATGGGGTAAATTATTCACAGATTTTGCTTTGAGTCTGTGCCATTTTTGTCTTTAATCTGGAAATGCAATCACCCACGGTCATCAACTAAGGTTGCACTGAATTGTATATTGCTTGTTCAGTTATTACTTGAATCATCTACCAATTTATAATAATTATTATGATTTTAGGACTTCAACGCCACGCTGCACTACGGGCGCGTGCGCATGAAGCCGGGAAAGCCGTGCACCTTCGCCACTTGCGAGTTCGAAGGAAAGAAGAAATACATCTTCGCTTTACCAGGTACGAAATGCATTACACACAATATTAAACTTACGGCTTTAGAAAGTTGGAAATAATAATTCTTTTAGTAGTATACTGTTGTCAATTCAAGAGCCCTAAATTATTGTACGTAAAAAAAACGTCGAATTAAGAAGCTCCTCCTTTTTTGAAGTCGGTTGAAAAAACAACGACAACGGCGAAGTGGTCTACTATTGAAGAGATTGTTTTTACGCATACGGGTTAAAATTTGATAATCTGTCGTGTCGTCGCCACATCCACAGCGGCATCGGGCCGGTGGCTTCTCAGTGAAAATTACCTCCTGAAGTATTTGCATAGTTACAGAAGTACTGTTAATGGAGTTCTGTCTAAGTTTCTTTTTATATATATATTTTTTCCCAGGTAACCCAGTCTCCGCCTATGTATGCACCCTCCTCTTCGTGATCCGTGCGATGCGCGTGGCGTGCGGCGTGCGCGGCAGCTGGGCGCGCCTGCGCGTGCGCTTGGCACACGCCGCGCAACTCGACCCCAGGCCCGAGTATGCACGAGCGACGCTAGAACTACACGCTGATAGGGACATGCCTTATGCTACCTTATTGGGGAGTCAGGTAAAGATGCCAAAAAATAAAAGCATGCGGTTCGGGAATCATCGTCTATCATAGGAAATACGAATGCGCGCTTATGACATCTAATATAGAGCTGTTGTATTTTTGTATTACCATAATTACAAAATTACAGATTAACAACTCTACGCAATTCCAAAAATCTTTTCAATACTTTTGAGTGACAAATGACGATCTGCGACTGGAGTAGGTAACCCGACAGAGGGAAAACTACATACCAACGTGCATTTAATAGGTGCACTACTACAAAACGCGGCAGTCTTGGTTTAATGCGAATATGCTTATAATATATGATTAAAACCAACATTATGTTATTTAAAACTTCTGTGCGTAACAAAGACAAAGTTAAATAAAAACATTTTTACAAAAAAAAACAATCGACTTCAAAAAAAAAACACTACAAAGTGAAAAATAACTTTAATTTCGAAAGTCGGTGTCTTTGTATCTGTATTTTGTTTTTTGCCCAAAAAAGAGCGATCCGAACCATTGTCCGCATTTCTCAACGACACACATGTCGATCATATTTTAAAGAACTTGGTATTCTCATAGTACCTAGCCTGAACGTAGTACTACTGTTAAACGCTTAAAAAATATGTACATATATGACTACGAAACAGAGGAGGACAGGCTGGTAAGGGAAAGCACGTGTAGAAAAGACTTGGGAAACAAAATCATCCCGGCTTTTAGAATAGTTAGACATAGTCCACAGTATCAGGCAGTTAAAATATTTACTAAATTACCGCTTGAGTTAAAAAGTATACTGTACACATGTTTATTCAAGGCAAGGCTCAAGGCATTCCTGTTGGAAAGGTCTATACTCGTATTTGTCTTATTGCTCTTCAAACTGACATGTAATTATTTATTTATGGTGTTTTATTGTGTTCCGTGTTCATATGACTTATATTTTTTGATTATTGTTTTTCCTTTAAATTACTATTAATTTATTGCCATATTATGGTTTATTATTTTATGTGTGCATGTTTTTTTTTTAAATCGACGTAATATTTTCTAATTTTATTTGAATTGCATGTACTTATTCTTATATATTTGAACATCTAATACTGTTATTAATGTTTCATGTTGGATCATATTCGAACGCAATGTGAATTGTTACTGAGTAAATACATTTATTTGAATTAAGTACAAAACTTAGAAGCTTTGCTTCTATGGCGGCTTACTCTGTGTCGCGACCTTCGTGCTGATTCGGAAAACCGAAAGTTACAGAAGCGATACCTTTTCTAGTTTAACTGTATGTGATATGTGCTTATACAGTTTCTCTGTTAATTTGAAAGTTATTGCCAAAGGCAGACAGGAGTTTTCAGGCCCGGAAACTTAGACCTAGCTCTAAGACAACTCTCACATCAGATCCTAAAGAAACTCCTTCAAAAATACATCTTATCTTTCCACTAATAAGGTCTATGTTCGCTCAACAGTGCAGCAGTCGCCTGCTAAGCGCTTGCGGCGCCAACGTGCTCCTGGAGCTGCCGCCTGCCACGCCCGCGCTGCAGAGACTGCCGGCCGGCGCCGTCGTGCCCGCACTCGTTACTGGCAGACTTGACATCTACTCTTAGGAAATATCTCATAAAAATGGGAGTAAAAATACCCTTAACGAAGCCGAGAGTCACTTGTTTTACCGATATCATGATAATTTGTACCACCACCACCACCACCACCACCAGCACCACCACCCCTGGACCACCTGGCAATCTTCTGGTTACGGAGATATTGAAGGTCAAAATTCTAACTTTTTTTGACGTTTTTTACTGTTGCGTGCCCCCATAAGCACAATGTTTTGCGTGCATTAAAATGCACACTACCGTAAGCAGCGAATTTTTACACCAAAAATTAAAGTTCCCCGCAATTCTTTTGGCACAAAGTTACTTAGTTTGATGAATAGAATGCGTTGATGGCGGCTTCGTGGTGGGTTTTTTTTACATCCTGTATGTGTCTTGGCCTCTTTAGAGGCAATACCTGCTGTAATTATGTGGATGAGCGGGTAAAATACCTCGTGTATTAGAAACTCAGAATATCCTGGACTAATGGCCAGCCATTACTTGTTCTTGCCCGACTGCAGTGGCGCCCAAAGGGAAAGTAAAATCGATAATTCTGTAGTTGTAAGCTGTATAAGGATCTTTTGATGCGTGGTCAAAATTGGAATTAAAAACATCTTGTTCTTTTCAATACATTTAAAAAAAAATACCAACAGCGCCCCTATGATAGCATCATTCGAGAACCAAACGATCCTCGTAGCACTAGCTTCCGGTTGATGAACACTGTGACCTCAATAATTAAAAACATTATAATTATTAGCTTGGCCATGGTTCAGGACAAATCTCATTTATTATGTTTAAGTCACAGACTTTAAAAACAGACATGTTTTCGCAAAGTTTGAATCTCTTAAATTGCGAATATATATTTTCTAGTTTTAGATATAAGTAAAGATTTACAATACTATTTTTGAAGTGCAAAATGTTAGTATTTGTAATGTAATAGTAGCAATCTGATTGCTTTTAGATGAGTACCAGCAATTATAGTATTCACTTATATGCAAACATTAGGTATAGTACGTTCAAATTTAATGGCGGCTCGGACCATGAGGCGAGTCGCTGCGCAGTAACCAATTCACGTGTCAGCGGGGGTGAGGGGTGGGGTACTGCGCAGCGAGTAGCGCACTTCACAGCCGCCATTAAATTTGAATCGTACTGTACTTATAGTTGACACACCAAAATCATAACATAACATCATGCCTGTATTGCCCGAAGGGTTAGGCAGAGGTGCAGTTATCGTACGCACGACGACATATCAAGCACATTTCCTGTATAAGCTAACTTCTCATTGTATTTCTTGTTGTATTGTTCTCAATGTGAGGTCAGCTAAAATTGGAAATCTATAACTTGATAATTATGTCGTGTGTACACCCACATTTCACCAGTTATGTTAAGTTATGTTTTGTGCATATTCTTGAATAAACTATTATTTCAGAGTTATTTCCTACGTAGCAACTGTTGGTGCAGCTGTACTTAAAATGTTACACATCAATAAATTGTTTTAAATTAATATTTGTATCATTTTTATTAACGGTTTTTTGATGCATGATAGTTGTTACAGACGTAAGTACAGAAGAATTATATATATAAAATCTCTTCTTTACGTGTCGCGTGTGTATGTCACTGAATTCCTCCTAAACGCCTAGACCGATTTTGATGTTGTTTTTTTTGAGTGGTCCCCGGATGGTTTAGATTCACAATTGGACCCGGTAGGTAGCGCTGCAGTCGAGTTCCAGGAAACAGCACGTCAGTCCGGTCAGTTAGTATACTATAGAAGTGTGCATCTAGTAGTCCCATATTCGAGTTGGATTATTGCTGAAGGTTATATTAAACAAATAAAACATCACAATACAAACAATATTAATTTATTTAGTCATCAAACGCGTAACATACCACTGCATACTGACCCACACACACTTCAGATCGCGAAGAATCCACTCTGTCTCACTCCTATATCTACTTTATTTATAGAACTTGAGCGTGTGTATACGTCCTCTGTTAGCATGAATGTTATGTGAAATGACACATAAGTACATGAAAATAACTGTATAGTCCGCGCCAATCTTTTGAGCATGAGGCGTGGGCGACTCTGCCACGAATTCATAGTCGCACTATGCAAGTGTAAGTGAATCGAGCGTTTTTTATAAAATTATTTCCTACCGATCATTTCCACTCGTCACGAAGTTCAGAGCGACTAAAAACGTTCGGTGCGGTCTGTTTCGATACATTCCAACATTTAAAACGGCATTCGAACAAATTATGACAAATGTATTATTTATACAGATGAATTCTCCACTTTGTGATGAATGAGACATAAAGTAAATATATGGAGCGAGATATTTATAAAAAAATAGGATATATTTCTCAATAAGTGTAATTTGCACTAAGTACTTATCTTACATCTTTTGTTGAACAAGAGCTTAAATTATCTTAGGAAGAAATATATCCCTTCTAAATTCAATTGTACCTTCAAATTTCCTTGGTCTACAGAAATTTGCAGGTATAGTTGTAAATGCTTTCGGCACTATTACACGACGCGTTGGACTTCGAAAAATCTTTTGAGGTAGTACACCTGTCCGAGTGTCATGACGAGGAGGACGGAAGCTTCGAAGATTGACCACATCACAACTCGAGAGTTCGTACTTTCGTTGATAGCGCGATGGATGCGGTCACGCACCTGAAAAGTAATAAAAATAATATTATGAACACAGTAATTATCAAATTAGTGCCTTTCAGAGTTTCAGCTTATAGCAGTCCACTGCAGATCTCACGAATTGCACGCTACTTAGCTCGATTCTTAGTCAATCTCATTCAACTGCTACCAGCTATACGTCGGAGATCGTCGCTCCACCAAGTTTTAAGGTATTCTACCCTTACACTTGCTGATTTGCGATCTAAAAAGCATTTTACTTTTTTAGCTCATGGTTTGTAGTAGCACAAAAGCATGCAAACTTCAAGCAGAGGTTTTAGTAGGGTAAAATTTGCATGTGAATGTAAACAGTATGATTATTTTACACACAGAGAGCATGCTGTAAATGAGCACACAACCAACTAGCAAACAAGTATGCTTCTTAGGGTTCCGTACCCAAAGGATAAAACAGGACCATATTACTAAGACTCCGCTGTCCGTCCGTCTGTCACCAGGCTGTATCTCATGCACCATAATAGTTAGACAGTTGAAATTTTCACAGATGATGTATTTCTGTTGCCGCTATATCAACAAATACTAAAAAACAGTCTCGAATAAATATTTCAGGGGGCTCCCATACAAAAAACGTGTTTTTTTTGCCTTTTTTTATAGATAATGGTACAGAAGGAACCCTTTATGCGTGAGTCCGACTCGCACTTGTCTGGTTTTTTAATAACCTGTGTACATTTCAGCCTTTACATTGGGTATGTAAATCATACCTGCATGTATTCCTGTTCATGTTTGACAGTTTTGAGTGTGGTAGCAAGCTCTTTGATCATGTCCTCGAGTTTGTTGTGGTTGACCTCCTCGTCTTTGGTGTCCGTCTGGCCCTGAGGAGCCACACCTATCTCCAGGTTAAACATCACAACCTGAAGGAAAGGACATTGATTAGTTAACATTCAGATGGGAAACACTAGTAAAATGTTATTGTGGTATATTTTATATTGTATAAATTGACTGGCTTGCAAGATTTATGTAAAATTTTGCTTATAGAACTCCTATTCCTAACCTACATAATATGTTTACATAATCAATTGTGTTATTGAAAAGTAAAGATTGGAAAATGATCTGTAGTGTAAGCCAGGCACTAATTATCTGTTCAAATAGTTTCAAGTGGCACTAAGTAATAATGGTACTGGTATAACTCAGCAGTTTTAGAACTGTTTTGGTTATTAATTTAATGGACCAAGCAATGTGAAGGAACAAAGGGGCAGTTGCTCAGCAGGCAGTATAACATCCATAGAAGAAAGTTTATTAGTGGGATTTAATGTTCCACATAAAATAATAATTTTGTAAACTTCAATGTTTTTTTTTGTAGCTATATACCTCTGAGACTTATTTTAATGAAAAAGCTTTCCAGAACACTTGCCTTAGGTGTCATAGTGGACATCTTATTGCTGAAGCAGTAAGTGTACCGTCCTGATGTAGGGGCAGAGAATGTGTACATTCCTGAGGACTCCCGCTCTCCCTTGTAGATCACAGCACCATCAGGACCCGTGATAGTTACGTCTATGTCTAGGAAGCCACCCTCTGCTATCTCAAAGGTCAGACCTGGAAAAATGGAGAATTAAGATGATGTAGAATTGTTGTACAAGATTGATGATTGTTAGTAGATATTGTATTGTAATATACTGGACATTAAAACAATACCTATTGTTTGTACTGACATTCACATTACTGGTAGCAACTTAGTAACAAGAGATTTGTTGTTGAATTTATGATTTAGCGTACGGTTATACCTTGTACAGTGACATAGTATCACCTCATTCTAAGTAGAGAATGTATGTCAGAGCTGTAAATAAAGGTTATGAAATCAATCACAAGAAAAATAATATTATCAAGTTGCATGTATTGATAGGAAAAGCTCGTAAAGGTAATTCTATAGATAACTGTGCTATCCACTTGACGTTTGTGCAACATACTTTTATCACCGGCGTTAAAACGATCTTTCGTTAAAGAAAAAAACATCCCAGGGACTACGATAAAATGTGTCGATTAGAACTATTTGTTGGACACTCTCAATATAAGCCGCACATTATTTACTGGCCAGGTGTATTAAGTTAAAGATGCTTACCCATTTTAGTATCTGCTTCAACATTTTCGAAAAAGCACTCCTCGGCATGGGCATCGACTGTGATGGTATAACAGTTTGCTGGGTTCAATAATGCTGCCGCTAATAAAATGGCGAAACTAAATGATCTCCACGAACTTTTCATTTTGTTTAATTGATAGTAAATTGCCTAAAATATGTTTTTCTTTAATCAAAGCGAACATACGCTTGTTTTCCCTACGTGAAAGCCACGTAATTTGACAACTCACAAGATGACAAGTTTATACATATTTGACAGCGGTAATGATACGTTCATAAAAATCATGGTTTAAGACCATGATAAAAATAAAATTGGGTTAGTTTTAGTGCATTTTTAATTCACTTATTTCAGATTTTCATTCTGTTTTAGAAAAATAAAATACAGTTGCGTATTATTAGTAACACAGTGGTAAAAAAAAAATACCACCATAAAACTGTAAGTGAAAAAAAAACTATTTCGTCCTAAAAAGTTACCGCTACTCGCCAACAGATGTCACTGACAAGTGCAATGTTGATCGTAACGAAGTCTGAATATTACCCGAGCGACAACAGGCGGTGGTGTTAGTTTCGAAGAAGTCATTTCCTACCGGCTGAAAATCATTACATAATAGAGCGTCAGTTGTTTCAGAACTGGGGGAATCCAAAGTTACAGCAAGGCATAGTTGTAAAAAAAAGTAATTTCGTACCTAACCAAAATTTCGGGCATGATTTTTTGAATCAGCTTCATTATCATGTTTGCGGTGCCAACATGGCCTGAGATCACACAAAATATAGGGGTATGGAAGGAAAAGGCCTTTGCCAAGCAGTGGGACACAAAATAGGATAACAAAAAAAAGAAATAGGGTACATAGTACGTATAGTAGGTACACACTCTGTGAAACGTTCAGTGTCTACCAATTACAGTTAAAAATACAGCCCTGTGACAGACGGACTAAACTGCCTAGCTATCCACTATTTTGTCGCTCAAGAAACATACAAAAAATTGTAGATCCCTTGTCAGTAAAAGAGATACATCTCGCTAATTGCCGGGGCGGTGGGACGGGTGCCTAACGCCCGTTATCATGTCAAACCGTTTCCCGTTTTCAAAAGGCTACTTTTTAGGAGGTTTCTTCTGATACTTAGTACATAAGTATGTACTTACTTCATCTGCAATTTCTCGGTGGTAGCCCGGAGTCTGGATTTGTAACCGGTTGCCGGCAATAGGCTCGCCCCCGTTACATGGGAATCAAACATAGCTGGCGAAATGTAGGTGTAATAGGGTATCATTTAAGCTATCACCAATTTAATTAGTTTTGTGTTTCTTAAATAATAGGGTTTGTCCTCAAAATAGTAGATCTGTCACCAAAATGTAGTCACCAAACAATGCAAAATCAGTTCCACAATAAATCACCTAAAATCCTGAGATATAAGGTCTAGTACCAAATAAATGTTTTTGTATGTATTATAATAGGTGTGTCCTAATAAGTATTTCAACAATAATGAGGCGTAGCCGACGGAGTCCCGCTTCGCGGGACTCCTACTTCTGGGCGGTTTAAAAAAAAATAACCACGAAGGGGACGGCGGGGTCTTTCAGACCCCGCCGTCCCCTTCTAACCTAACCTGTCCGAGTCGGGGTGCCCCAAGTTGTACCAAATACCTGGGAACAATTTTTGTTTATCTGAGAACGAAAATATTTCGTGGCGATAGATGTATTTATTAGGTGATACAACTTGATGACAAATATAAATTTTGGTGATAGAAAATATAGTTCCCGGTGTAATATAGGTACACCTCTGCCAAACCCTTTGGATATTACAGGCGTGATGTTATTTTATTAATTGGGTCATACACCAGTGGTAACAATATGACCTTGAGCTGGTCAAGCGTAGCACGGAGTATCAATAGAATAACATGCCAAAACTGGTTTTTTATCAATGACGTGCGGCCTACAAAAGTGCGCGTAAAATAAGTCTGCGCGCGGCTGAAATGGGAAATAATAGTTTGCCGCCATCTCAACGTGTCCTCAGGCGTCAATAACGTGCTGTGTTCCGAGTTTTCCAGAGTAAGTAATCGCTATCATTTTGCCGAAAGTGATTAAAAGTGCTGGCAGGAATATACCTAGTCTTGAAGTCAAACACGCGCGCAGACTTATCTTGTATGCTCTATATTTAATAGATCAACAGTAATCTCTGATAAACTAGCAAAATAAACCACTCCGCTACGGAAGCCGCTGGCTGATTAGTACAATTAAAACTTTTACTTTATGACCAATATGTTTTCATGTTGGAATTAACAAAAAAACAACCGACTTCCAAAAAAAAAAACACTAAAAGACCTGAAACATAACTTTAATTTCGGAAGTCGGTGTCTTTGGTTTTGTATTTTCGTTTTTGGCCACCGAGTTCCGAAATTAAAGTTACTTTTTTTGGAAGTTTGTTTTTTTTGGAAGTCGGTTGTTTTTTTGTAAAAATGTTTTTATTTTTCACTTTTTAGTAGCCGTAACTACCCCACACAAATTCGTATACCACTACTTGGTGTGTAAATAACAGTGACAGGAAATTTTTAACACATCATCCGTATAAACTAAGTGGAAAAAATATGCATTATTAAAGATAACTCAAAAACTACTGGTCAGACCATGATCAAACGGGACCACATGTGAAGCACCACCTAACAAATAAAAAAAGAATCATCCAAATCGGTTCACCCAGAAAAAAGTTCTGAGCTAACACACATAAAAAAAAAAAAAAAACGTACAGACGAATTGAGAAACTCCTCGTTTTTTTGAAGTCGGTTAAAAATAAGTACCGTCAAACGGGGGGATAGATATGCAGGGGGTGAATCGGGACGAAACTTAAAAAATAAGTATTTTAACATTGAAATAATATAGTTTGTTGCCAACAAGGGCACTTAATCGTTATTTATAGTACAGTAAACACATTAGAGTCCTTTTTTGGCAACCAACAATATTATTTCAATATTAAGATCCCTTTTAAAGTTTCGTCTCGTTTCGCCCCTGAATCCCTATTCACCCCGTTTGACGGTAGATACCTAGGTGGGTCCATGGAAGGCACAATTCGCTGTCCAGGATACATGCCCATGGCATGTCCCGGACGACGTGCCGGATTTCGTGGCGAAGGAGCTGAGTAAATTGCCTCCCGTCACATTCGATCACGTCGACGTTACACGGCTGCTTAAGGACATCACTTCCTTGAAGGCGGAGATGACCAAAATGCAGTCCAGAATGGAGGTATCGGAAAAAACCAATACTGAACTACGTGCAGAAATAGCATTACTGCGCAACGTTGGTTCGGTATTTGGGTCACCTGAGGCCTCTAAGGTGAATACACGTCGAGGGGCGCAAATTGCGACCATCGGCAGTTTTGAATCGGCGAACACAAGTGCGTCACTAGCTGCCGATAACGCTGAGCAAGCGCCGCCCGCCGCCGTCGTCGCCCGCGCCACAACACCGGCTGCGGAAACGTCACACGTAGGTACGTCGACCCCTAAACGTGCCTATGCTGCTATCGTCACCAGCGGCAAATCTGATGCGTCGCAGCCTAAGCGACAAACCAGAAAAGGGGATAAACGGAAAGTGGGTGCTCAACCTGCCCTGACTGTGGTCTGTAGCTCCGTGCCAAGAACGACACGAGTTGATGAGGAAGGCTTCACTAAAGTCGAAAGGAAGAAGAAGAAATAAAATGATTGATTGATTGATTGATTGATTGATTGATAACAGCTTTCTGTACGAAAGAAAATTGGTTTAAAAATATCAAAATTACATATTATAAACGTCTAAACATGTTATACTACTATTTAAATCTAATATTAGGTCTTTACCTATGAAATTGCCGTTCTGCAGTACTGGCCATTTCAAATCAAAATAATTTTTGTTTGGCTAAGAATTCTAATTTCAAATTAATTTTATTTTAAAAACATGGATTTTTTTTCTAAAAGTAGTCATTTCTTTATTGATTAGTGTTACATTTTCATCGCATTTCAATCTTTTTCGTCATCATGGATACGTTAAAAATTCGATTAATTATGGAATATGAGTACCGTCGTGGCAGCAACGCGGCACAAGCGGCACGCAACATCAACGACGTTTACGGAGCTAACACTACAAACCAACGCACCACCTGTTATTGGTTTGCTCGCTTCCGTTCTGGAAATTTCGACCTGAAAAATGAACCTCGCGGTCGTCCGAAGACTTTGGTCGACAATGACGAATTAAAGGCGATTGTGGAAGCTGATGATACACAATCTACGGCTGAATTAGCAGCAGCTTTCGACGTTAGCGTCAAAACAATATTGGTCCATTTGCGTCAAATTGGCAAGGTAAAAAAGCTTGACAAATGGGTGCCCCACGAACTCAATGATCGCCAGCGCGAAGTTCGCGTCGAGACGTGCCTTGCACTGCTCAACAGACACACAAATGAAGGAATTTTGAACCGCATTGTTACCTGCGATGAAAAATGGATTCTGTTTGATAACCGTAAGCGCTCAGCAAGTTGGTTGGATCCTGGTTCAGCACCTAAACAATGCCCTAAACGAAAACTTACCCCTAGAAAAGTGATGGTCACTGTTTGGTGGTCTAGCGCCGGTGTGATTCATCCAGGGACTTGAAACGTTACTCAAAATAACGTTATGCGTAGTTCCGGTAACGTTAATTTGTATCGTTCCACAAGGATCGTAACAAAATTAATTCCCTGGCTATAACGATACTGACAAACGGAACGAAATCTAAAAATGCTTAATAACAATATTAACAATATATCGTTATTGATATAACGATATAATAACGTTATTCATTTCGTTACGCAACGTTGCCAGCTTCATCACCTTGCGGGCTGCGTGCGGCCACGCAAACGCAACGCGTCCGTACTAGTAGGTACTAAGCTTATTTCCGGAGCGCAGTCTGGCAACGTAGCATTTCGCCGTGTTTATTTATTTACATTATCTGATTTCAATCGTATAGTTTGAGTTTGAGTTTTGACAGTATATCACTCAACAGATTACGACACTGTCGCGGTTCCATACCTATGTCGTATTATCTCTTCAACCATTCGTCCAAATTATATGCAGTAAAAGGGAAAAGTCTTTTGTTTTATACACTTGAGACGATAAATTTACTTATTTCGATAAGAATTCATAATTGTTGATAATGTGACCAATAAACATGACCTAAGGATTTAAATAGTTTTTTAATGTGAAACATCTATAGCCGCGGGTAAAACCGATTGTTGGCGTGACGACGGGTCTCAATAGATTAGCTATTGAGTGATATTTCTATTAGACGGTTTTTTTTCATATACAACACGTCAAACTATTTATCTAGAAATAAATTGCTTTATCACCAAGGGAATTTTATTTAACACTGCCTGTAATAACAAAAGGAATACTCGCGCATGCCCTTACTTATGGAGTTCCGTTGAAACTCCCAGATTACGAACAAACATGAGAGTCCATTGGAACGACAACTACGATACCGACTTTCCGCATCAACTATTGAATGTTGGAGAAGGAAAAAATCGCTGTCCTATTACCAAACAGTACTAGTGATGACATTAAACTTGACGATAGATTAGGTCAAATTCAAATTCATTTATTGGTGTGATATTTGGTACATTTTACATGAGATATTAATAATAAATTAATTAGTTCCTCAAAAATCTACCTTAAATGTGTACACTCTTTCGCATATAAATTAGGAATAATTATAAAAAAGAATAATCAACATATTAAAATAAGAATTAAAAAAAGCAAAACAATAACAATTGAACATATACATAATGAATGGAAATAAAGATAACAATACAATGTCAAAATTAAATAAATATCAATTTCGAATAACTTGCAATTTATCATTAAGGAATTCGTCAATAGTATAACATCTGATAGACGCAATATATCCCGGTCTTGAAAATTTATTGGAAATAAATTATCATTGGCTTTGTTCTAGGGCAATAGTGTCACCCAGAAACAATACAGTGAATGAGATAAATAAACTGATTTAGAGAAAATTCCCGGTCAAGTCAAACACTGTAAGTCTATTGACATGGTGTGTAATATTGAGGATACAGTGCACTATCCTGAAGAAAAAATCTTTGAGCCCTTCTGGCTTACCTCCTCACGACCTTATGTTAAAAGTTGGCATTCCTATCATGCTATTAAGAAACTTGAGCCCCCCAACATGTGTAACTGCACAAGGCTGCTTATAACACTGTTGCGAGAGAATATAATTGTGGCGACCATTCTCACAGGGCCAGCAGTGGGACAACTGGATTATATTCCGCGGATACCCATGATTCCGACGGATTTACCTATACCTTTTAAAAGGCTACAGTATCCCGTCAAGATCTCTTTTGCTCTCACTATTAATAAGTCCCAGGGTCAAACATTCTCTCTAGTGTGCATTGACCCAAGAAAGCAGTGTTTTTCCCATGGGCTTATACATATATTTTATTTTATTTTACAATTTTAGGAAAACTTACAGCTAAAACATTTTCACACGAATGATACTAACAAAAATAAGGCCAATTAAAATTTTTCACAGATAGAAGAGAGCATATAAACCAAAACAAGAATATTTGAAAAGGTAGACAGTGTTTTAAGTAAAGGCAGTAGGAATGTGTATAAATAAATGTCTTTCAAACGGCGTAAATTGTAATATCAATTAGTTACGTTATCAAAGAAGAAAGTACAAAGAGTCCTTTTAAATTTTGGAATGCTAGTACTGAAAACATCGATGTCGACGTCCCGGCAGACCGCATTATTAAGCTCGCTCAGCTATTATCTACGTGTTGATCAAATAATAATTTTGAATCAAATACAACTCCCAAGTCTTTGACTGTGTTAACCCTAGCTAGAGATCTGTCTAAAAGTTTATAGTCAAATGTGATAGGAACGGGCTTCCTAGTGAAGGAGCACACATAACACTTAGAGATGTTTAAATGGAGGTTGTTAGTGATGCAGTAGTACTGGAACCTATCTAGATCCTCCTGCAATGATAGGACATGTGATAAGGAGGATATCTTTGACATAATTTTCATGTCATCTGCATATAGAAGTATTTTAGAGTGAAGGAAGCAGGAATCAATATCATTGACGAATAAATTGAATAAGAGCGGCCCCAATAAAGAACCTTGAGGAACTCCAGATGGGATAGGCATTGATCTTGATGAATACCCATTCAGCAAAACAGTATGACACCTGCCCTCCACATACGACTTAAACCAACGGAAGAGATTACCCCGAATGCCCATCGATAGAAGTTTACGCATGAGAACGACGTGATCAATTCTGTCGAAACAGTTTGCGTAATCTGTATAAATGACGTCGATTTGGAACCGATTAGTCATAGCCTCCGACAAGAAGTCACTACAGAGAACGAGGTTTGTAGTTGTTGATCGACCACCCAAGAATCCATGCTGGTGTTCACTGAAACTGAGCCTGAGAGCTGAGTAAACTTGCCTGTACACAATTTTTTCTAATATTTTATCAAACACGCATAGTTTAGATGTCGGTCTGTAGTTTTCAACGCAGTTTTTCGGTCCCTTTTTGTAAATAGGAGTTCTATAAGCTGACTTCCATATGGCAGGCATAGCCCCGGTATACAGAGATCGTCTGAATAAGATTGTAAGAGGAACCGAGAGGCTTGTAGCACAGTTTACAGTGATGGGATATGCGTTTTGTGTACTTTATATATAAAACATCGTATAGGAATGCCACGGCATCGTTTAATGACCTGTGGCCCAACTCGTATTGCCGGTCAACGACGTTAATTTCATCTTTAAATGCTGCATAGTCAGCAGACCTATACAAGAATTTAACATAGGGACGAGCTGGCAAATTATGCAGCTTAAGAAAGTCCGCCATGATACATAGTGCGTTATGGTGCGGATCTTCAGTAACTAGGGGATCAATGCTGCAGGAGACAGAAACTTCAGTATTGGAAAATACCAAGTCCAGAATCTTATTGTTTTTATTAAGGTGACAGTTGTACTGCAACAGGTTACATGCGTTAATGTTTTCGAAAAAAATGGATTAGCCATGACCGTTGAGGTTTGAAGGGTGCAGAGAATAACCATCATTTGCAGGGGTCCACGTTATTTTGGGTTGGTTAAAGTCACCCAGCACAATAAACTTGTCGACCGGGTGCTCTTTCAACTATAATGTTAGTCAAGTTATCAGAATAGTTACCTAGCTGAGTTGTTGACGAGTTACCTAGCCTACCTTATCAAGTTGCAACTTTTCTCTAGAACTCAATCATATATCTCTCATCGTTAAGGCAGCGTTCGTAAGAAACGTTTTCGTTCGACCGTTTTTTCTCCGACTTTGCAAATTCGACTACCATGAAAGTCTTTTAATTTTTTTTTTCGGGTTAATATATAGCCTATGACACTCACAAATAACGTGGCTTTCTATTGGTGAAAGAATTTTCAAAATCAGTTCAGCAGTTCCAGAGATTATCCCCTACAACCTCACAAACTTTACCTCTTTATAGTATTTTAGTATAACTATAGACAAGTAATATGCGTAGCGTGGCGACGCGTCGTCACGCCAACAATTGGTTTTACCCGCGGCTATAGATGTTTCACATCAAAAAAAGTTTAAGTTGACACAATCACATAAATATACCTATATAAAAGTAGGCAGATAATCACTATTCATTCACAACGCACAACACTGTTTGGAAAAGATGCGCACTCTCGAACGAATACAGCGGTGGCGCGGGCAACCGGGCAACGACGCGACGGAGCGGTGGTCAGCGGGAAAAGTTTTTAAGAATAACGTTACAAATGAATCTGTAACGGTTCACCTGTAACGTTATTACAAGCGAATAAGCATAATGTTATTGATACCTATAACGTTACGTAAAATATCGTTCTTTGGGAACGAAATTATATAACTTTTTATTTTTGTAACGTTATTAATCTTTTTAGGTTTTAGTATCGTTACAAATTTGGAACGATATAAGATAACATTTAGTGTAACGGAACGAAATTCATTCCGTTTTCAAGTCCCTGGATTCATCACAGCTTCTTACCAAACGGGGTGAGCATTACTGCAGATGTGTACTGTGAAGAACTGAACACAATGATGGAGAAGCTGGCGCATCTCCAACCAGCATTGGTCAATCGCTCGTCTCCGCTGCTCCTGCACGACAACGCGCGACCTCATACTGCACAGCAGACGGTCTCCAAGTTGCAAGAACTGGGGTTGGAAGCTCTCCGTCATCCGCCCTACTCACCAGACCTTGCGCCTACAGACTACTACTTTTTCCAGAATTTGGATAACTTCTTGGCGGGAAAAAAATTTAATACCCGAGAGGCAGTACAAAATGCCTTTGAAGAATTTGTTGCCTCCCGTCCAGCTGATTTCTTTAAGAAGGGCATCAATAAACTGCCACTGCGATGGCAAAGATGCATTGATTGCATGGGTGATTACTTCGATTAATACAAATAAAAAATTCATGAAAAAAATTCGTTTAAATTTTTTCATACAAAACGGCAATTTCATAGGTAAAGACCTATTATTTAAATACTAAACTCAGATGCAATGGGTTGGATTGGAAGGAATGTATCAAATATGTAATCCGTATTCATTTTCACCTTATGTTTTAGTCCCATCACGTTCATTGGTAATTTCAAGACTTAAAGTTAAATCTTCTTTTTCAAGTTAAATCAAGACGCCGCCCAAGCAGCACATTAGCGGAAATTACATCCATAAACAAGTTATATTAGAGTCAAAGGCTCTTATGTTGCTGTACTAATGGATACGACTATTCTTGAGACTGTGTGAGGGGTGATCTCTACACTGTTAAACAGCACAGCTGAATAATGGCAGTATAATGGAGAAAAAAACAACAAAATGCATTTTAGTACAATTTTGAAAGAACTATTGTCCAGCCTTTGGTTACATATAATGCTACTAGCTGGTGAAGAAGACCAAACCTTGTAAATAGCTGCTTAACGCGATAAAGTCACACCTCTTCTAAGCTGTGAGCTGTATTAGAGAATCAAATTTTGCCATTGGCTTTTTGTAGTGAAGGTACACTAATTCTATTATAATGCTACCTCAGTGAGCTTAATAGTAGCTGGTTAAAAGTATTTAAGACGGCATGAGCTGTAAATTAGTGTATCCTTACTCCACTTTAATTCCAAAGCATAAAGTGTAAATATTAGCTATTTTACAGCCTCTAGAATGATTGAAGAGTAAACATAGGTTAGTAGTGCTATGATAACGTCAATTTTGTCATAACCTCGCCACGCGAGTTAATTAATAATCGTGCAAGAAAAAATACAATTTAAATGAATACGGTTAATCCATGGAAAAAAGGAAAAGAACTGGTGCAGTTAAAAATACACTTTCTCAAGAAAACAATAAGCAAAGGAGCAAGGATAGTGAAAATCTCCTTCATATAAGTAGCTGCAGCCAAGTGCCAGTGTTGATTAAAAATGAGGGTTCCGGGCACATAGATTTTTAACCGACTTCACAAAAAGGAGGAGGTTCTCAATTCGTCTGTATGTTTTTTTTTTTTTTTTTTATGTGTGTTAGCTCATAACTTTTTTCTGGTTGAACCGATTTGGATGATTCTTTTTGTATTATGTAGGTGGTGCTTCACATGTGGTCCCATTTAAATTTGATCAAGGTCTGACGAGTACTTTTTGAGCTATCCTTAATACTGCATATTTTTTCCACTTAGTTTATATGGATGATGTGTTAATAATTTCCTGTCACTGTTATTTACACACCAAGTAGTGGTATACGAATTTGTGTGGGATAGGTACCGCAACTAAAAAGTGAAAAATAAAAACTTTTTTACAAAAAAACAACCGACTTCCAAAAAAAAACACTAAAAGACGTGAAAAATAACTTTAATTTCGGAAGGCGGTGGCCAAAAACGAAAATACAAAACCAAAGACACCGAATTCCGAAATTAAAGTTATTTTCACGTCTTTTAGTGTTTTTTTTTGGAAGTCGGTTGTTTTTTTGTAAAAAAGTTTTTTGTTACCAATGATCACAGTTCCGTAAAATTAATGGATTCGTTCAGTGACCTTTCTAAAGAAATGATTGAAAGTAGAAATAGTGAATGTTTTGAATCATATCAGACATATGAAGATGAGGGAGAAAATATTTATATGAAAAACATTTTATTTAAAGAAAATATAAAAGAACGGACCATAAAGAGAAATATTGCTCAAGATGCACTGAAGGAATTAGTAACAATTATGAATAATAGATTTCCAAATATTTTACCAAACGATCCGAGAACGATTCTACATACAGCTAGAAAAATTATTATAAAATTAATACGAGTAGAATCTGGTGGTGAATTCTGGCACAATGGAGTAATCAATCCGCTAACTAGAGTTTTGAACAACTCGCTAGAAGTTTTAGAAAATATTAAGAGCATTAGTTTGCACATAAACATTGATGGCTTGCCAGTACATATATAAAAGTTCGAAATATGAGTTTTGGCCGATTTTATGTAATGGTTTGAAATACCTAGTGCCCAACCATTTATCATTGGTGTTTATTATGGTGTCGGAAAATCGATGAATCTTGATATTTATCGAGAAGACTTTGCAGTAGAAATTAAACAGTTATTGGATGACGGAATCCTCTTAACAACCAGCCATCCATAAATCTCACACTGTGATATTTCCGGGACTGAAATGCTCCGAAACAAATGATGGGTTTCGCAGGAAGCTGTATGGACAGCATCACAAATCCAATTCACCTTTGCCAATATATATAGTGAATGATTTTCCAGTGGCCGATTTCTTGCACCTTTAGAATATAATAGAATAGAATAGAATACTCTTTATTATGTACACCATAAAAATTACAGATATAAAAGTAGAAATTTTACATAGGGTGACACAATGGGCGGTCTTATCGCTAAAAGCGATCCTTTAGGTGTCATGAAGAGATTAGGTACTAATAGGATGGAGGGATGGCAACTTCAAACATATCACAAAATGGTCTGCTAAAGACAGATACTGGTGCCGATTCTCTTGTCACAAAATTCTCTAAACTAGACTAAAAATCACTAAAATTTTGTTTAGTCCTGTCAAAAGACGATTTCTCGTTCTGAAATAAACTAAAGTGACACAACTTAACTATATTTTAGTTTGACAGCACTAAGCTGGTACTGATTAAATTAGTTTAGTGAAAATGGCAATTTTGCTATTCTGAATTTGACGTTTTTAACCTAAAATTTTGGTTGTCTTAACTAAATCTGGCTATTTTTAATCGCGATTAAAAAGGTGTGGAATAAAATTAGTCATGAACTAAGATTCACCACAGCACCTCGACTTCAGGGGCAAAAACAGTACTGTATTTTTTATTTTATTTTGCTTATATCTCGAAAACGGTGTGTCCTATCGCAAAAATAATGAAAATTTCGACCCCCTTTATGAAACCCTTAAATCCCATATAACTCTACATGTAGGTATTATTTTTTTAAATATTTTCCGTACAAAAAGTGAAAAAATCCATTTAGAACCCGCCGAGGCAGCCACACATGCGCGCCTCCGGCTCTAAAAAAAATTCACGTGGTAGGGCAAACAAGTAGATGTGGAGTCGCTATTGTCAAATTAAATTTTAGTTGTGTCAAAATGATTTTTAAATTTAGAGATATATTATTGCAGAATAGCTCTAAGATTCTCATAGCCAAAAGTAAGGAATTTTAGTGATAGTTTAGTTAGTTTAGTTCGGTGTACAAGAGAATCGGCACCATTGTCAACACTTTAAGTGGTAATATTATACTGGTAAGAGATTATTAATACTGCTGGGTAACGAATAGTCAATTAAAATAAAAGTAATTATATACATTTTCTGCGTTTTATTTTATTAATCACAGACTTCAGATTTGGCTTTGGTAATTATATTTGCTAAAATATTGATTGGTTATTTAAACAGCATGCTGTTTTGATAACATGATAGAGTTAACATATTTTAAGTTTAGTTTATTTTAATATTCTATATTATTTCGATGGCGCGTGTAATATTTGATAATATCATCTATATATATTAACAGTAAAGTGGCACCCGCAGTACAATTTATCAATAGGGATACAAAACAAACGTGTAAAAATTACTTACCTTAAATTAGAAATTATTATTTGTCCACAGAAATAGTTAGACCGCCTTGACTTAACACTTGCACTCCACAGATAGTTTTTGTTGCTATTTCTTTGTAGATTTAACAATAGCCTTTACTAAGCCATAAGCCATGTTTTGGCTGTCTAGGAGAATTAAAAGGAGCTGGATAGTGGCCTATTGACAGCTGTCTAAGCCATTGTACAGCCCATGTACAGCTCTTACAATGCTCTGGACAGCTGTTAACAAACTACTATAATGCTCATGGCTGGTTAATTTGGGGCCAAATTTAGAATTATAAGAGCTGTGTAACCTGATATACAGCCCTTGTACAGAAAGCATAACAGCCTCGAGTTGCCAAAAAATCTGTTGTCCAGTGACTATACAGCTATGTGTGTTGCTTGGGCGGGCGTGATGCTCCTGTTACCAGGTGCGGTAGCAGCCCGGAGTCTTCATTCGACGAGATATGTCATCATTCTCCCGATTTATTTGGGGTTGGCGCAACTTATCTTGCTCTTCCATACTTCTCTATTAGTCGTCGTGTCGATAGTCACCCCCTTTCTAATCATATCATCTTTCACACATTCCATCCATCGTGTTTTTGGTCTTCCTCTACTCTTATACTCATCCACGTTCATGCTCAAAACTTTCCTCACGACATCTTCCTTACTCCGCATTATATGCCCGTACCATGACAACCGATTTCCACACAACTTTTCAGTCATCGGTGTCATTTTCAGGCTTCCTCTTATATACTCATTACTTATTCTATCCATTCGCGTAACACCACACATCCCTCTTAGCATTCTCATCTCAGCTTCATGCAATTGCCCTTCACTCATCCCTTTTGTGGCACAACCATAGAAATATAAAAAACTTATTTATTGTATCTACGAGTACGAGTCCAACTGTCTTACCATTGTTTTATAAATCTTGATTCGACAGACCTATCTAAGTATTTCCACATTTCTCGGTAGCTGTGGCTGCTGAGAAATGCGGAAATACTTACTTTACTGTATCCTACGGTCAGACTCAGAAGTTACGCCTTCGAATTCGACCAATACCTGCTATTTGCCAAAATGTTCACACAAATTTTCCCAGCTAGTACAAATACTTTACCATGGAGACTAAAATCAAGGTGACCGAGTGAAAAGTGTTAATAAGCTGATAATGGGCAGGTGCTAAATGATTTTACAACGTGATCAGCATTTATGGCCTAAGTACCTACAATACTGGAGGACTAAGTGAATCTCTATATATAAATAAAAATTAAATGCATCACTTGGGAACAGCTGGACAGATTAGGCTATTATTTGTTTTAAAATATTAATATATATTAAATATTCGTACCTTGTCCGAATTAGGTTTTTATGGGAAAGATAAATTGGAAAAGTTTCCCGGAAAAACTGAACATCCTGTTTTCTATGGGATCTTTGTATGATTTATTGAAAGGACAGGACAACATAAATGTCGGGTCAGCTTGGTATCACGGACTAGAGTCCGTGCTTGGTATAAAATAAATAAAGATTCTAACAGTCTCGTTTAGGTAGGTTGGTAAAAAGAATCCAAAAACGACGACGTTATGGATGTATTGAATTGAAATCATCGATGTCACGTGTTTGACGTGACGAATAGTATAAAAAAATAAGTAGTACCTAATAGTTTTATGATAATAGATACTATTTATGATACTAGGGTAAGTTGGTTTTTACAAACGAGAAGACGAATGTAAGACGAATGTAAATACCAATTTCCGCACGTGTGTCATAATTATAAAACACATTTGCGAGAAAACAGTACAATATTATTATCGGATTCCTCGCTTGAACTCATTTATTATTAGTATTACTTTGTTTATAAATATCAGTCGGAAAGTGGCAACAATCTATGACATTTCTAATATGAAAATGGCGCGAATTGCAAATGGCGCCACGTGCGCGTGGTGAAAATTAGAACTACATCTTTCGTCTCATTTTCTGTTTAGTATTAAAGTGAGACAAACGTATTGAGCAAAAGCGCTTCCAAGGAGGCTGGTTCGATTATTCAGCTTGTTTATTCTCGTAATGTGAAACTCCTTGGTAGAATTCTTTTTTTTTTTATGGAAATTAAAAATAAACTGTAAAGCTTAGATAAATGATTAGTCTCGCTGCGCTCGACTAGGTACCGCCGGAGTACTTGTCAAATGCGGCAACAAATACTACGCCGAAGTCGGCGTACCCGAGCAGTGTTGCCAACTTAGTGGAATTTCCACTAAAACTGGTGGTTTTGACCCCTTTTTAGTGGCGAAATATTGCTTTTAGTGGCTGTGGATTTTACTAGTGGTTTAATAGAATTCAGTTTCAATTACTGAAAATGGGATTACTCAACCACTAAGCCACTTACACGTTTCGATATACAGGCTGACTTGTAATTTGTGACCCATTTGCAACAATTAAACACCCCATATAGTCTTGGCGGAAATTCAAATTCTTTTCTCTAAACTCTTAAATTGAATGGCCTTCATTGCTATTACATTGGATACCTAATATGTACTTAATTTAACATACCTTTTGATGGAACCAAATTCTCTAAAACGTCAAACAGTTAAAAGTTATAGATTTTTATAAATCAAAGCCGCCCCGCGACTTGTGAGGTCATGACGACCTGGTTGCCACATTCACGACCCATATTTTAAAGATTGGCACCAAGTTTTTGAAAGAACTACTGGTCAAGTAGCGAAATGCAATTTTTGTGGTACGATTTTAAGGAGTCTTTAGGGAGATTTGAAGTCTCATGGGATGATTTAGTGGAAAATTTAGTGATTAAGAGAGTAGAGCCGTTTTTTGTTAGTGGTTCTCTGGTGGTTTTAGAAGTTGAATCTGCTGGAGAGCTTCTTTAACTGTTGGCAACACTGTACCCGAGCCAATCACACTGCAAGCTATGTGTGACGTGTATGTGCCAAATGTTTTATTAAATTTTGGGCATAATCCGAAGTAAAATGCCAGTTTGCGTAGTGAAACTGTATAAAAATAATACTACAAGAAATAAGAAGGACACTGGGATCACATACCATCATTAATTATCGTATAATTTCGAAATTTCCACATAAAATAACATGAACCCTTAATGCCATTCAGTGTTGCCGCGTATACAAGAATCAAGTTCCCCGTGGATGAGATTTTTATAATGTAAATTTATTGTTTTTGTATTTTATTATATAACCTATTTCATTTATCTAACCTAGTTATTATATACTTAACCTAGTTCTATAAATTATTTAATGTCTATTTTTGTAATTTATACAGATAAGGTGTAAAAATGTTTTCAAGGGGTGATTCTATCCATGAAACTGAACAACATTCCCCAAGAAAATGGACCGAAAAATTAAAAAAAAACCGTCTTCCCATAATAAATGCGCAATCAGGTGATTGACTTACTACGGGAAGACCAACTTTATTTTTCGTATTTCGACTCGTGTTCCTGAAATGTAAACTTCGTGTCTGTACATCAAAAATATTTGCGAAAAAAATATCGAGGGGATGAAGGATACGTGAGAGAACACATTAGAATCATTTTTAATAATTAATATTTAATTATTTTTAATCTTCTAATCATTGATATAAATACCTACCTTCCATTTTTCTAAAGAAGAAACCTACACCTAACATATACAAAAATATATTTATACATTCGCTTTTAATTTATTGTTAATTTTTAAGTATTTTCTAAGCTACATTTATAACTTAACTAATAGACCACAGCATAAAATATTTTTCCCATTAACTCGGGTAACAGTTGAGCAGCTGGTAACACAATCTTCACGCACACTATACCCGAAAGGTTTAGGTAATTAAATAAAGGTAAACAAATCGTAAAAAGGGTTTTTTATAGTTGACACTTTCTTGTTTAAAAATACGTCACAACAAAATTAAAGTTATTTGCGATTTATACGATATTTTCCTCTTTTATTAATGTATGATAGACTTTATCATTTATTCGTAAACTATACTCTTCGTACATGTAATTGCTTGAGCACAATTTTTTTGTTAGATTATAAAATAGTATAATATTTTGTAATCTGTCTATTGTAAAGAGCCCAAAAAGACAGGTTCCCTAAACCTTTTAGAACATACAACGAATTAGATAACGTTGCTAGATTGAAGAGTACACCTGTGACGTAGTATGGCAACTGAAGTAGCAGGTATTACGTTTAGTCGGTTAACCAGATGCCTTATAAGTTGTGGATGAATTAGAAAAAATGTTTTATGGTGTCACTGTATTGCGGCTGCCACCATACCACTGTTAACGCAATTCAATTGAGTTAATATGGGCTCAAGTTAAAGGGTTTGTAGCCGAGAAAAACAAAACTTTTAAAATGTCTGACCTAAACTTTCTTTTGCCAGAGGCTTTAGCTAATGTGACTGCTGAGAATTGGAAAAGTTGCGAGGTTCATGTAATAAAAGAAGAACAGAAAATGTTTAAATAATTGATGATACCACTGAACGCTTTATTATTAATGTGATAGATAGTTCCTCAAATTCAGATTCAGAATAGAGCCTTTTATTATGGGACTCAAAATAATATGAAATTAACATTTGAAATAAAAGGTTTAACATCTATGAGTCACGTGGTTTTTTTTGTTTACCTTTATTTAATTACCTAAACCTTTCGGGTATAGTTGTCAATGTCAACTGACAAAATGTCAAGTGGCGATGTCTTACACACACTACAATAATGAGTTGCCGCATTCACGGAGCTATTGTTTTTGGATAGCGCGGTATCTAGTCGAGCGCAGCGAGACTAATCATTTATCTATGCCGTAAAGCAGTGTTTTTCAACGTGTGGGTCGCGACCCACTGGTCGCGAAGCCTCTATAAGGGGGTCGCGTAGCCTCAGTAAAAGAAAAAACAAAGTGTAAAAAATATTTTTATTAAGAAAATATTAATAAAAGAGCATTTGTAGGTTTAGCATAAATCAACAAGAATCAATCAATCAACAATCACGACAATGTGACTCATAAAAATGTGATACCTATTGGCTCATGGCTCTTATGGCTCACACTCACCCAGAGCCGGAGAAGTTATTTGATGATATCCCAACCAAAAAAAAAAAGAACCCGCAGTATCCGTAGATTCATCAAACTGCAGACATACATAAGTAGTTTCTTTTATGTTGCCTTTAACCTGATCACGAACGTCAGTCGCCATATCACTTATCCTGCGTTGAATGGTATTGTCAGAGAGAGGTATACTTTTGAGCTTTTCCACCTCGTGTTTGCTAAACATAATCTCTGCTATATCTAAAGTCGCTGGTAAAATCAAATTTTCGGCAATAGTGTGAGGTTTTCCTGCTTTTGCCACACGAAAAGATTCTCGATAACTAGCTAGCAACGCTTTCTCATTTTGGTTGGACATCGGTACTACAGCAATTCTTTGATGTTGAACGGCCTTCATTTTCTCTCAAAAAATTCCAACGGTTTTTTTATTTGGATATTTGTGTCGAGGTGGCGCACTAACAAAAAGTATTTACAAGGCAGAAGTGACTGGACACGCCGGGAGGGGACACCCTAGGAAGATATAATAGTGACCTTATTGGTGATGTTCTTCAGAAAGGTCAGGTGTGTATTACTCACAACCGGCGTGCGTGTATGACCAGATGTATGAACGTAAACGAGGCAAACGGAGTATGTAAGGATCGTAGCAGGTGGCGTTCTATAGTTTCTGCCTCCCCCCATGGGAAGAAGGCGTGAGTTTATGGTGATAATGATGTGGCGCACTAGATGGCTACATGCTTTTTTTTTTTGATAAAGTTTCGAAGCAAGTAACGCACTGCGGTTTATTTTCAATCACAGTAAATTCTAATTTTAACCGATACGTAATAATAAAAAAAAAAAAGTTGTACGTATTTGATATTTTTAATATAATAAAAACTGATTATAAACAGTGGAAGATAGGGGGTCGTGAAAAAAATGTTCATACTAAGTGGGTCGCGTCGTGAAAAAGGTTGAAAAACACTGCCGTAAAGGATACGCACGGCGCTATACATCGGAGTATACGGTAAAACAGGTACTTAGGTGTGAGTACCTATTTTACCGCACGTTCCATTGTAAGTATGGTGCGTAATTTTTAACTTTCGAACAATGTATACAGGCATCGTAAATGCATTTTTTGAGCAAATGTGTTGTGAAATAGAAAACATGAAAAAACCACTAAAACAACTTCCGAAACGATTAATAAAATCGGTAAGAATTGATAAACTAAATAAACACCGCGGCTAAACTATAAAATAAAAATATTATAATAATTCAATGTTGATATTTGAAAAGTCAAGATGACATAATTATGTACCTACATTTATTTGACAGATTTTTGACTGGTATAGTACACCTAGCGCCATTGCCATAGTGGCCATTGGCTCTGCATTTCGGTCAATTTTCTTGCGGAGAAAATTTACAACATAGAGTTCGTGCTGGAGATTTTAGATATTATTGCTATTGTCTTAAGATCCAAATTCGTTTACTCCCACTTTCGTTGATAAACTAGGTAAGGGTAACCTTAGACGAACCATTTCGAGCGACTTTCAATCAACCCCCGAATCAAGTTGAAACTCGAAATTTAACATACAGGTAGATCTAATAATATTAGTGGAGGTAACAAAATAAATAAACCGGAAAACTAAAATAGATGGGTTTATTGTGGGCACAAGTACGAAACGGTGTGCACGAGACATGACATTTTTCATGCGGATAGTGTTCCCTTTTTACACGCTTTATATTAGCTTCACTTGTATGTTTGTTTGTATGTTTGTAACCGACCTTAGGGCGCGATTTTGACCCACTTTAGACGGCCAGATTTCATTCAAACTTTGTAGATTTATCGAGGACCGGTGACAATACACTAATTTCATAAGATTATTCCATTATTCAATTTGCAAAATAAGATTTTTGTCAATTTATATAATTTTTATCTATAGTCTTTATGGCAGGAATTGATGTTAAAATTAATTTCCAACCATTATCTTTAGCCGATTTCTCTAATATTAACAAATTTCCGAATACCAAAGAGAATTTTCAATTCAATAAAATTGCCGCTAAAAAGTTGGCATGGCAGTATAACTTGTTTGCGTCAAGACTAGCGTTGCAAAACTTCGGAAGTATTCGGAATAATTCGGAAACATTCAAAAGAATACTTCGATTGGAAGGAATACTACCGCAGCAAGAATGCAGAGTAAAATAAATATTGTAAGGATGAAGTAGATGACCTACGTTTTATTACTTAGTATGAGTTAAATTATTCCCAGTAGTTACGAATGTATGCGTAGGTAGCTTGAGGATACTCGCCGTGTATTAGATATTTCGTCGGTGCGTTACGTGAATTAACGCCATCTAGCGAGCAAGAGTAAAACTGTAAATGGAGATCTTCCCTCGTTAGTCGCACGGCGACGCCAGCGCTTCATTCAATAATCAACGAAGTATTATTCGATGCCTACGTACCTACTATGCGGGAATAATTCCCTGTAAGTAGTTATCTACTTATGACTAGGTACTTATTATTTTATTTTAGTATGGATGAGTTTAAACTGTGTCGATTTTGTGCGGATGTTATGTACAAGCGTAAAAATGTTTTTAAGTACTTTACCTACCTAATGGTTTAAAAAAAAATAAGAAGTTAGGGTTACCTACGTACTTTTTTACGACGATGTTTTACCAAAAAGATTACCTATCTCCTTCTTTTTAGAATAGGTAGTGTTCAACCGAAATCTTACTAAAGTACATACATAAAGAAACAATTGAAATAATATAGGTAATAGGTACCGTTTTACTATTTATCTCGGTAAATAATAATATATAATATAAACTCATCTTAGTACCTACCTACTTATTTACCTTTATGTACATAGTATTCTCGCAAAACATCACTTGCACACCTAAACCGCATAAAAAAACTTATTACGTAAGTACATATCTAAGTAATCTAAGTAGATGAAAGGAAATATTCGGAAGTTTTCAAATCGTATTATACTCATTTTTATTAATGAACGCGTAGTAATATATTTATAGCCACGGGCATTAACGCCCTCTAACGGGTAAACGTAAAAGCTGTAACTGTACAACTTCCATCAGTAGTGCTCGCCTGCGTGCGCTTTCTGCTGCTGCAGTGACCAAGGTTAGGAAGGTAGGAAGGAAGGAAGATTCGTGGGTATGAATACACAACCACTAACGCGGAACATATGTAATTTGCAATGGTAATTGCGTCGCCATCTAGCGATCAATAGTCGAACACTTGCACGTGGCAGTGCCACCCCGCCCCGCGACTCGCAGCAGGTTCATTACCACTAACTACCTACACAACTACCTACTCTATGCGTGGCCAAACATGTACTTAGCTAGATATTTCTTCTCGGGGAATAATTCCGAATACTACTCAATACTTCCGAATGTTTCGCGAATAATTCGACGGGAATACTTCGGAATATTTCGCTCCGGCAACGCTAGTCAAGACCAACAAGAGAAACTACCAGGCGCGCCCATCACATATTTCTCGGATAAGTTACCGACTCTGACTAAGATGAAATTTTCGGAGAGGGAACCTGAGAACCGGCTATCTTATCTAAGGGAGGCAGCAGGCTCCCGAATTTCTCATTTCTCGGATAAGTTACTGACTTAGAATAAACATCAATGACTTCCCGAATTTATTGAAAATCATTGATTTTCATAGTAGGATATTGAAATGAGACTACCTCGTTGGTCTAGTGGTCGCAAGCGCTACTGCTGAGCATGAGGTCTCGGGTTCGATTCCCGGGTCGGGCAAAGTGTTATTGGGTTTTTCCATCTGGAATTTCTCAGTAGCAGCCCGGAGTCTGGATTTGTGCCCGGTTGATGGCAATAGGCTCAACCCCTATTACATGGGACTTAAACATAACTGGCAAAATGTGGGTGTATAGGTACACCTCTGCCTAACCCTTCGGGGATTACAGGCGTGATGTGTTATGATATTGAAATGATTGAGTACTGTAGTTCTTCAACAGGCTATATTGGATATATATTTTAGAAGCAGCCAATATCTACTCAAATTCACTTTAATAGCAGTCATGTAATAAAAAAATAAAACACGCTTTTATAAATAAACCAAACTAAAAAGTAGAAAATAAATAATAGTTTCAAAAAACTAAAAAAACAAGCTTTTTATAGAAAACCAAACTGAAAAATAGAAAATAAATTTTAATAAATTTGTTTCTGCCTACCCCCATAGGAAGAAGGCGTGAGTTTATGTATGTATGTATGTATAATAAATTTGAATTAAGAATAGTGTATTTTTGTTTAGTAAATGTAATTTAATAATAGTGTAAATAAGAAAAAAAAATCAATGTCAAAATGCCATTCATTTCGCATATTTTGATACTCGCAAATAAATTAAAACCCATAAGATACATCCGGTTGACCTAGAAACACGAAATTGGTAAGAAGCAAGGTCTCACAGTACAAATAGGTACAGGAAAATATCTGGAAATCGTCCATTTGTAGTTATATTACATAATGTAGGGGACCATATTTTCAATTTGGAATCGAGAATTTTTAGGCCGTATCTTGAATTAACATTTAGTCTTTATTTCATTCAAGTCGCTCTACTCTCAAATCTAACAACGCATCAGCATTGGTAACAGATTCAGGGACATACAATAATATTGAATAATATACCTACTTGTACACAGTAATCATACATCATGCATGGTGCATTGAATAGAGCGGTTTCATCTGATTATTTTGCGTATACATACTACACACAACATTCAAATTCAAATGCCTAGATATACGCCGGGCGCAAAGTTTCTGCTGGCGGGAAGGGATTGTTTTGTTTTCGTCGTGTTTGATGAGAGGGGTAGGCAAAGAAGCGCGGGTGAAACTTGTTTTATTTCTGTCTTGCTGCGCCCTCTTAATGGGATAAAGCAGTGTCATAAACTCTCGGGCGCCGCCCGGCGGCGGCGCCGCGCGCCGTATTGAATCCCGAGCATAACGAAGGCGAAGCAAGGGAGTTATGACAAGAATCCTGAGTGCAGCGAGGGATTCAAGCTCGCCCAAGGCGAAGGCATGTTTATCCCCGAGGAGGATACTCTACTTTTCACACCATCTACGAGACAATAAAAAGCAATAGTAGGTTCTAGAATCGAAGTATATAATAAAATTACAATTACAGTTAGTAGACCTATTTAAAACAATTAAAAGGTAAAGGTAATGTTTGATACATTAGATAGTTGTGGAAAGACAGTTGTGTTTTTATTCGGTACATATAGTGAAGTGGAGGTAGAGTCTATTTGCGTATTGGCGTTGAGTAAAGTTTCTTATTATCCACGAACTACTACTACTTTCTTTGATTTTGTAATATGGCAAATTTACCAGCAATAAACCAGAATGTTTTTCGATATCTTCAATTTTAATGTTAAAGAATTAATTTCTACGACAAGCGCCATTCACTGCAAAAACAGAAAAAGAGCGCAGAAATCTCAACATTTTCGCTTGTCGAAACATTACGCAACGCCCGCGCCAGTAGATCGCACACAAGCGATCAATGTATTAGCAGCGCACATAGATCGTTTTTCAGGATTTAGGCGGCCAAAATAATTTTATGTGATATTTATATTACAAAATAGTTACATAAAAAGAATTCTGTGTTTGGAATAACTTATCGAAATTATTTGTTGGTGCACGGTGGTTAGGCGCACCTACTTGTGATTTTTTATCAAAAAATATTTTATTCGAGATCGTAGTTGATTTCAAAGTGTTTTTTAATATTATATTGAAAATACATATGACATACTCACGGCTTTCCCCAAGGAGGGACAGCTGTCTACGTTTTAGTAATACTTTCAGGTATGTATTATTAAATAAAACAAAGTTTATTTTGTTCTAATAAGTAAGTAAATATATTATATTATTAAAAGGATCTTTACATTCGTTATACGCAACGCGCGGTTCGTTCGTTCGTTCGTCTTTGCGTTCGTTCGTTGTAAGTTACATAAGCTAAATAGATAATCACTAAAAATAATCAATCATACATTGGAGACTTATTCATCTACATTTAAATTTTCGCCGCTTTCATCAATTTCCATTGGTCGGTTTGGCTCAGCTGCAGCAGGAATTAATAGCTGCATTGTCTCAGGCAAAAATAATTTTGAAGCGGTTTTTTTGGTCTTTCTCATGGAACTAATAAATGGGTCGGATGTTAATAGTAACCTATGATAAATATCTAAGTTGCATTCTTCCCTCGAAAACTTGCGAGCAAAGTTTAGGCGATAAGACCTAAAATGTTTATTGCGGGCCTCAGCAGCTTCTTCCGAAAGTTGCCCTATCGGCAACAACGAATTTTCTATTATTGAAGCTCCATGAATTAAGACCTTATGCATCGTTGGAGTCATAGGATGCCAGCCATATAACTCAACATATAGTTTCGCAGTTTCCATGGCGTATTTATCATATTTTGCTACGTCAATCTTATGGCCGCTTGATATGGCTTCTAATATCACTTTTAATCTAATAATCAAGTCATAACTTATCCCAGTGATTTCTGCAGCCAATTCAGGGTTCTCGAAGAATCTTCTGCTGGTATTTCCATCGTTTGTGTTTCCGAAGTTACTTTTTGGCATATCGACTAAAAGACCTGTCTCCTCTCTAAATCTTTGCTGAATATCAAGTTTCTTCTGCTTTTCTAGATTTTTTTCTTCTTCGGTTCGTCTCTCGCGATATTTTTTCACGGGCAATTTATATGCTAAGTGCAGCACACTTTCGAATATCCGGATTCTTGCATGTAATACGGAAAGGCCAAATTCAAGAGCTTCAGGGCGTACATCATTTTTTTTTGTTAAATCATTAAAATCTTTTGATGTAGCTCCACATATATAACATCTGCTGGTCGATTTGGTGTCTGTGGCTGCATTGCAGACCTTTCCGTCAACCATAGTCATTTTAAAACTATGTTGAAAGAAAAAATTCTCTCCATTGAGGTCAACTTTCGTCAAGTTTAATGAGTTTACACTATTCCTTACATAATTGATTTCTTCTTTTGTGATGTCCGTAGATTCTTTTACGAATCTAAATCTTATTGGACGGCAATATCTAGGTGAAGATGGAGTTGGATTTTGCCACACGATTTTACTTTTATCCTCACCACAAACAGTTCGTAGAGGCACAAATGAGCTTATAAAAATATTAGCATCAGATTCATCTTCGTTTGAGAGTCTCTGTTTAAACTGGGCTTGTTGAGAGCCGTCACAACCCCATTTGCAGATGAACAGTAACGAGTTCCTTTCAACGGCATCAAGTGTGAGTAAGACTTCTTCTAAGAAGAGGGATAATCTGGTTACAGTGTGATCCAACAAAGATTGTAAGTTTCCTTCTGCGCAGGTAGACGTCACTCGTAATGACTCCTTGGGTGGGTAGCAATCTTCTTTGGCCTTCAATAATAATTCATAATGTGGATAGAATCTTTTGTTCGTTGCTCGAATAATTTCGTACTGTCTTCTGGTCAAATCGGCTTCAACAAACATTGTCAGTGCTTGCAGAGGAGTAAGGGGCTCTATTTCTTTAGACTTTGAATGTCTGTTTTTACAATCACTGGCAGACGCAGAAGAATTCGTAATGTCTTTTAAAACAGTAGACGCGTTTCTTTTTCCTTCTGTTTGTAAAATTACTTGTGCCGCGTGAACAATTACTTCTTCGTCGTAAGATGCGCGGACTCCTTCAGTTTTTCTTCTCTTTGTTCTTTCGCTAGATTCGGTAAAAGATTTGGTAGGTCGTCCTGGCCTTTGATGCGTGTCTACGGGGATCTCAAATGTTCCTTCCAACCAAGAATTATTGGCCGCCAAAAAGTTTTCAAGTATTCTATGCGCCCGAGACCACCTCTTTATCAAATCACATTTAAAATACGAAAACTTCTTTTTTATCACATTTTTATGTTCTTCTGTGTCCCCGTAACACACGAGTAAATAATTTTCTAAATATTTAATTTTTTCATTTATCGATAATGAATGTTGCTCGTTCATTTTATCGAAGAGGTATTTACGAGTCAACATTTTCACCCCCGAGCAGCCAGGTGAACCTATAACAATAAAAAAATAATATTAACACAAAAACATAAAATCCGATTTTTTTCCTATTTTTGTCAAAAAAAATTCAAACTCGTTTATTTTTAAAACTAGCAAAAACTAGCAGCTGATTTTAAGCAGTTTTCTTTATAAGACTTTATACTATAAAATGAAATCAAAAATGTAACTCGGAAAGGTGCGGAAGTAAAGTTTTTTTTCGATTGAAATTGAAAAATAAAGAAAAAACATTTCTAAAAAAGGGTATTATTGACGGCTCATTAAGTCATTTATTGACAATATATTTAATACAATTTCATATTAATTTAATAAAGGCTTACCTGTAGTATTGGTATCCATCACTTAAACAAGCAAATATGACACGACACATAAAATATTCACCGAAGAAAATGATATACGAAAAGGGCGTCAAGAACTTTCACGTGCAGTAAGTGCGACAATCAAGTTTCGACTAGTAATGCAGCGCGCTCGCGCAGTCTAGGGATGTGGGTGGGGTTGGCTATTGTTCGTCAGGTAGTCTACTATTCCAGGAAAAAAATTGTTTGTCATTAGTCGATTATTGGAATTTCGACTTATGGCCGCCTAATTCCTAGAAATCTACGTATGTGCAGCGGGTCGCTAGTAAGTATAAGTATATAGCTATTTTATTTACAAAAAAAATAATCATTAGTTAGGTACCTACTTACTTTTGTGGCAAGAAAGCTGTGGTCAGGGGCTTCATTTAGAAACGTTTCCACATTTTGAGCTGTGAAAACTTGATTTCTTAGGACTATGTCCTTCCGATTTCCTTTTTACAAATGCCAGTAATTTGGTGTATGTATATCTTTGAATATGTTTAATGCTTATTGTTGACCTGAGCATCGAATAGATGCACCATAGGTTACTTGACTTTTTGTAAATGATAAATGCTGGAAGTAGACTAAAAGCACTGATTCAGATACAGACACGCCATTTGTAATAATCGTCGCGGGCTTTCGTGTACGATTCCTTGGACTTTTTTGGGAGTACATTGTTAGAAATGCCAATGGCTTCGGATTTAATGTACTCCGGAGTCAAATCACTATCGTCACTCGACAATTTTGTGAGAATTTGTAGTTTAATTTGTTGTTCAGCAATTTGTTGTTGTTGAACAGCAAAGCGACTTGCAGTATTTGCGCCTTTTTTGTGTTCTATATTTTTGGAACGAAGTTCCTTAGCGCACGGCACGGACTTGGCGGGGGCTAGGCGAAAAAAAGTGTAAGAATTTTCCGTCACGATTTTCCGTCACGACCCTTTCTTTGTTTGTTTGGTTGAACGCACTAATCTTAGGAACTGCTAGATGAATTAAATAAACTCTTTTTGTGTTGGGTAGTCTATTTATCGAGGAAAGTTTTAGGCTATATACCATCACGCTACGATCAAAAGGAGCGAAGCATAAATTAAAAATGTTGCAAAAACGGGAAAAAATATTCCTTTTGAGAGCTTCCGTTGCGTGCGCTGCGTAAACGGTTAAAGTTACGCAAAAATCATGTATAACGGAACTGTTCCCCTTTAAAAGTTCAAAAAGTTGACTCAATATAACCCTTTTTATGGTTATCAAATTAGTTCTATGGCTGTTCTAAATATACCACGAAAGGAACTTCGTTCCAACCGAGTGTTCCACGACTCTCACGCATATTTTTTTTTATTCTTCTCTCGGTGGCCAGTTCGATTTCCGAACATTTTTTTTTTCCTAGTCTCATAGTAAGTGCATGGTACCTATTAGTAGGTATGTTCCTTCTTATATCTATAGTATGTACATAACTAAGGAAATGTTAAGGCCGAACCTTCAGGGTAGCCCGCGAAATTCAAATTTTGTTACGTTGATTGCAATTTGCAGGTCACTGTCAGGTTGTATTTTGATTAAAATATGATTCGCGACCGTAACAAATTTGGCTTTACAGAATTATAATCATTAGAATCAGCAATACATCTCTATACGTTCATATTACCCTATTGAATGACTATTTCATGAAATCATGACATTTGAGGGCAGTTCTAACTTAAGGAGTTGTATTGCTGATTCTAATGATTATAATTCTGTAAAGCTATATTTGATACGGTCGCGAATCATATTTAGATCACCATACAACCTAATACTGACCTGCAAATTGCAAAAAACGTAAGAAAATTTGAATTTCGCGGGCTATCTTGGCGCACCCCCCTTAATATGAGATTTTTACTTGAGGTTCCAATGATCCAAATTCAAATTACATTAATGACCAGCAGGTCATAATGAAACCCCGGGCTTTAATGACTTACTTTAGATTAGGTTTGCATGACATAATTTAACATTGTCGAGCAGGCGGTGTGAAAACTAGTTTTATCTATCTGATCCACCACTTGCTTATTTTAATATGAATAATTCAGAAATGCGCCATAGATGACTTGAATTATTCAGACGTCGTTCGAGCAACCAATACAAGCACTTCTGATGAGCTATAGTTTGTCCAAATTGGTACCTTTGCTCCAAGAGAAATAGGCCGCGTACACACGGCTACATATCAAGCTATAATTTCCAGTACAAGCTGACCTCTCATTGTACGGAAATCCTATACAATGCGAGATCAGCTTATACTGGATGTGTAGCTTGATATTTAGCCGTGTGTACCTATTGCTTAGAGTATGTTGGTGTAAGTTTGGCGCTGCGCTAAGACCGTACGAATCAAATTCTGCGCTATTTTATTCGGCCCCTACCGTCGCGGGGGCCGAATAAAGCCGGGATTTACCGGGAATTTGATTCGTACTGTCTTATCGCAGCACCGAACTTACCCCAACATACTCTACGATTTGTTTTCTGTAAAGTGTTAAGGTTTGAATAAAGATCCATTTGATATTCTACAATACTTTATTATCGAGCAAGTAGACATAATCCCAAAATATCACAATAATAATAACCTACACATACAAACTTAAACACTAATGTTGAGTACTTATAGCTAGAAACTAGCCTACCTTAAAAAGTAAAAGGCATGCTACACACATGTTCGGGTTGGCATGATTCGGCACGATTCGGTACTGACGAATCATGCCAATCCGAACGTGATCTATAGGCACCCTACTCCTACTAGACGACACGTGATACACTGGCTTTCAGAAATACTTATTAACCTTCGTAGATTCCTGGTAACATAAAACCTCTGTTTAAAAAAAAAGTTTTAATTACTTTTCCTTTCTCCCCTTTCAAAGTTAACACAAATGTAGTTAAAATAATTTAACCACATTAAAACATAAACAGAACGTATTTCATTAGTAAATCATTAGCCATTTACCCCTATTGTCATAATAACCAAGCCTAGGACCTCGATATTGCAAAATTAGACCACCTGCACTTGTATACATGATTCATAATGCTGTACTGTGTCCAGTTAGTCGATATCGAGTTTCCGGAAAGCTCCTACTGTGCCGTATATATCGACGTCGTTGATGGGCGCCGGGGCTTCGCAGCAAGCTTCGTTGAAGATGCGCAGGTAGGGGCTGACCTCATCGATGCGTTGGCGCCACTTCTTCGCGAGCATATCGATAGTATCTTCTTCTCCACCCCATTCGCTGGGCAGCACTCGTGCAGGGATGTGCTCCAATAGTTGCTCCACTTTCGGATGCAGGTAGTACTGTGGGAAATCGTGAAATTAGTTCAATCTGTAAACTAAGGTCAATGGGTGCTTCTGCATCACAAGTAGGATCGTTTGTACAAGTCACACAAGTACTAGGTACTTTTGACCTTTGTGTGACTTGTACAAACGATCCTTATTTAGTAATTTCTTCAATCATAAAATCATAAGCGTAGGCCGACTTATTCAGTATCTTAGCAGCCTTAATAGATTACAATATACAAGCTAACACTAAAATATATACTTATATTATGTACAAGTAGTATTTTACTAGCAGAGCTTTTTTTTTTAAATGGGAAGATCTCTCAGGGCATCAAAAAATTCCATAATTATAAAGGTATTCTAGACCATTATATTTGTGTAGAGTTACAAAGTCTTCCTCTTTAAGATAAATTGTTGTGTTTGCTTTGATTCTAAAAGAAATTTAATTTTCTCCATTTCCTAATCAATAAGCTTAAATTCATACCCGTTTCTTGATCTTCTCGTTGACGCAGTTGCGCATGAGTGCGAGGGAGGAGGCGAGGAACGGCGGGGAGCCCACCACGTGGATTCTCTTAAGCCTCTGAGGGTAGGCAGCCTGCGCTAGCTGGATGGAGCGCCTCACTGCGTTGGCAGCTGCTGCCACGTGGGCCACGATTGAGCCGCGGACGTTGGACACCTGGGTAAGGTAAGCTACCATTTAAATACATATTTCATTTTTTTCCAGTTTGGGAAATTGTATATAATTAAAATATGTAGTTTAGGAATTGACGCAAATATCAGAAACATAAATTCTAACATAATAATAAATTATTACCTACAAAAGCGAAATAGGAATCTGCATTAGTATAAAACCTGAATGATCTCACAAATACACGCACATCAATTAGTGTTTAGGGGTCAAGCACGTTTTTGCTAGTTATAAAAATCAGGTATGAAATTATATTTTTTGTAACTCTTAGGGATATTTTTTAGTAAATTTCGTCAGTTCAAAAGGGAATAGTTTTGGAATTTTGATCAAAAGATGAAATTGTTCTGTCAAGTCGTATTCCTATTTAATCCTGCAACGGGTTCGAGGCCAAATCAGTAAAATTTCTGGCATACTTCTAAGTGGAATCAATACAAAAGAACGTTATTATGGAGAGAAGACATCATTTGAGCCGAGAAGAAATGATCAGAGCCGTGGAAGTTGGAAGCTGGTTCTTGGTTACGCAGTGTTATAAAGTCGACTTTGGACACGTTACCGCATCACGTACAGCGTGGAAGAGCGAGTGAGTGACTTGGACGATGAGCTCGCATCACCACACGCAGACAAGATCGTTACGATGCGATGATAGCGATGATAGCTTAATAACTCTTCAAGGATGTTAATAAGCGAACAAACCATAAAAAATCGCTTGCATGAAATCAATCTTCGTTCCCGAAGGCCGTTACGTATACCACCTATTGAGCTCCACAATCGCAGAGCCCGTTTACAATGGGCTGGTGAATACAGAAATTGGGCGGAAAGAAGAGTGACGTTTTGTGTGTTTTTCTGACGAATCTCGCTTTGATATGAGGCCAGATACTAGACGTACACGGTATTGGAGGACCCCTGGACGCTATGAACATTTAAAATCATGCCAGGAAGTCCATGAATACAGTGATGGAACAATCATGATATGGGCGGGTATTTTGATCAGCGGAAGAACCGAACCGATTTGGAGCAGGTGAAATCTCAATGCACTGATTTATGCTGAAACGATTGTATCAGATTTTGTTATTCCTTTGCGGACCCAATTTGGTGCTTCATTTCTGCTTATGCATGATAATGCACGTCCACAAACTACCAGATTCGTTGCAAACACACTTGCCCTAGCTAATATCAACGTCCTACCATGGCCGGCTCAGTTGCCAGACTTGAATTCCATGAGCAGGCATAGGATATGCTTAAAAGGAGAGCTCTCCCAAATATGGATGCCGTACACACCAGAAAATCTTATTTACCTATTACTACGGCCGTGGGCGGCCATTTCGCAACATGATTTGGATGAACTCTTAATGAGTATCGCTGCGATTGTGTAACGTTAAGGCGCTTCCCCGACCAAACGACCTTAAGCGTTCGGTCCTTCTCTGTCCCGTCGCTGAGTCTCGCTCTGTCTCGCTCCCTGCGCACGCTCATTTATCATAGAATTCACGAAAAAATTGAAATTATTTTTATGAAAAAAGACAAGCGTAGTTTTGAAATAAAATAAATTGTGAATTATTTAGATTTTTTAAATTATCTATCCATTAGTGTAATCCTCAAATTAATAGAACATCACCTTTAGCAAAAGATGCATGCAATCAATAATTTTAGTCACTTTTTTACAAGGATTTTTTAAATGTATTTATAACACATACAAACAAATAAGAACGTGCAATGTGATGATAGGATATCGAACATTAATAATGTGCTTTTAGATGTAGTTTATTACCCATAGTGAAAGAGTTAATATAGCCTCTGAATAACGCTCTATGGCAAGGTTTTGGTCGGGGTACCGCCCAAACAGCGGAAATACAGACTACCTACTAAGTGGTTAATTTACGCAATAAGAACCATTAAAAATCTTTTTTTTTAATCTTTTTTTTTCATATTGTCTGTGCCTATTACTGCATAAACTGCCTAAAAAAAAAAAGTCACAGACAATATGCCATTCAGCCATACGTATTACTATCTCCTTAGACTATCAGAGCATCAATTAAAAAAAAAACAAATAAATGGCGGGAAAAGAATATGGCGGCATAACTTTTTGATTTTAGAACTTACAAGTAGAGTCTACAAGCGTTAAATTTTACAAACCCTGAGGGCCTAGACAAAGTAACATTCGATTAACGATAACGCTAGTAGAAAAGCTAAACTGTATGGGGTTGACATAAGCTATCGAAATGTCACGTGATCGTAGGTCAACGAATAAAAATTAGCTAGACAATGTAAACAACATTCGATTATGAAATGAATCGACAGCGTCGAAAGATTAGGTACTTCCACAGAGATGCATAGCCAAGGGACACTTTTTGACGAGAGTTATTGCTAGTTTTTGGAATCATTAGCGAAAGCGATAGCGATTGTAGAAATAGAATCGCTCCGAAGCGATTGCCACTTGTCTAGGCCCTCTGTAGATTTCATTTGATAAACGTAATTTACACGAACTTGTAAAAACTTCCTTGTAAAGTGTAACTTGTGAACGTGTACACTTGTAAGTTTTGATAAACAGGGCACTGATTTTATGAGCTGTGCTTCTTTTGTTTTTTGACTGTAATATTTAATCTCAACTAATTGCTCTCTACCTTTTACATATAATATGATGCGAAACTGTCTTGGGCTTTTCCAAGTACTCCTATTCCATATAGCTTATGTACTAATATGTTGCCAAAATAATGCTCGAATTTCCAAGCATGTTTGAGAAAAGTCTAAATAGAGTTATTAATGCAAAAGCAGAGAGTACTGCGTCGATCTACACATACGAAACAAATAATTTCAAAAGGGCATGGTTTTTTTTTTTAAATACCTTGATCCCTAGACACTTTTGATGTGTAAGACTATAAGTAATTTGAAGGTTATATTAATAAAAATATATCTAAATGATGTTCCTAAGTTGAATGACCGTGTCAATTAGCATTCAATTCTCATGTTGGCGTATCAATATAAAACTAAACTTAGCGAGTACCTATTTCTATAATAGATCTTTAAGGGCTGGTTTTACCGTCTTTCATCCGATCTAAAAATTGACGTCTGACAGTTGGAGTATGGAAAAACTGGCATAAATTAAAAATGTATTCTCAGGATAATACTTATTCTAGGTATAAAAGTTTGGTGAAATTCGCCATTAAACATGTTTTGGTAATTTAATACAAAATATTGGTTTCCATAATGTTTTCTTGGTGTCATAAATCATCCATACTTACTAATTCGAAAGTAACTATGTCTGTACCTTTTCACGCCTTAAACCTCTGAACTGATTTCAATTAAAATTTGGCAAGTAGATAGATGACATCCTGGGGAAGGACATAGGCTACTTTTTTCCCGGTAGCACGTCCCCGTGGGATGATTCTGACATTCACGCGGGTGCAGCCGAACCGTTGGCGCTATGCATGTCATAGGAAGAGTATATATTCTTCCTGTAGCTTTCAGTGGGTCGCCTTAGGGTATCTAGCACTTCGTCGTTTAAGCCATCGTGGAAACCGCACCAAAAAGCAACGATGTTACTTCTGCCACTAACCTCATAGATAAAAACGTCTCCTCCGATCTGGTGTTCGTCATACATCCTGACGTCGCTGGTGAGGAGTATGGCGCGGACCGTGTTAGACACGTCTGCTGAGCCCTCGGGGTACTCCGGACGTATCCTGAAGATCGTGATACGGTACCCTTCGTCTGTCAGCTTTGGGAGTACTACTATGTCCCTGTGAGCCAAAACAATAACATTAGTCAAATATTCTGGTCAGCTCCGAAGCGACTGTTAGTTAAATCATATATTTTTGCGAAATACAGGAAATTCTAGGAGACCCATGACCCGTAGAACTTAGGAGTTCTTGCATAATCTACAAGAGTAGCAAAAGTGACTCACATGAACTTGCACACGTCATCGAGTGGTGGACAGCTCAGAGAGCGGTGTTCATACAGGTCCCTGAAGCGTGCTCTAGCTAAGCAATAAGCTTCCAACTTGGAGCGTGCGCGGTCCAAGTCCATGCGACACCCACGCACGAACAGCTCTAGGACACGTCTGTCTGTCAAAAAGAAAACAAAAATGTTAAAATGAAAGAAGTATCCTAGCCAAAAAGATGAGATCAGTGGTGAGGTGGAAAACTCTTTGTGGTATTCCCCTTTCTATGCAGTAGCACTGGAACCTATAGGTACACGAGTATAAGGCCTCAGTCAAGTTAAATAAGTTGTAACCAATGACATTGACCATTTGCTATATACGAGTATGTACATATATATGATTATAAAATCTCGGTTGCCAACCAAACCGCCGATGTAGGTCCCTAAATGCCAAAATTAAAAGAAGCCAAAATAAATATTTAGGGTTTTTAAATTTAGCAGACTTAACTTTGGCAATGAAATTAATTTATACGTTGTATTTTGGGTGTTTGATAAGGCTTTTAGCACTGTGGATTCACATTATTATCGTGCCTATATCAGAAAACTTCATAACACCATAAATTTTCCTCTGAAATTAGCCTTGACCTGTGAGTCGGACTTGGTACTACATCGTTGTCTTCCGTTTATCATGGTGTTCCCCAGGGTAGCGTTGTTGGGCCTGTTCATTTCTTTGCGACTTCAAGTTATCCTTGGTTTACCTACGAGTACAACATGGTTTATTGCTAGATCGTCGCCGGTGATTGAGGGCAAATGTTTTAATAAAGAATCTAAAAAAAAAACTTGAATATTCCGATACCCAATATGTTTCTTGCTATTGATTTATGGTACGAAAATAACTTTTATTATAAGTTGAATGGTCGTTTAAGTAACAAGTGAAGGCTACTAAACATATGCAAGTAATTTATGTTGTGTACATAAATGATGAGCACGTCTCTGTAGTTGATGTTAATTGACAGGCCTCTGTATGAATTATAAACGGCTGCGATGTGATGACGAATGGGCTAAACGCTGCTGGAATTATTTATCTAACTCATTGAAGACGAATGGATTGAACAGTTGCTACTTTCTTCTTAGCAATTTAAGAATGTACTTTTATTACAACCACCCTGGCTATCGTCACCATTGATTTCTTTGTCAAAAAAAGCAATTTCATCATTTTAATCAATTTCACCACTGGTAACAATAAAATAACTGCATATTTGCTTCAATAACAGATCAGCAATTAATATCACTTCCGTAATTGTAACAATATTAATAAAGTGCTTAGCTGCATATTGAGGAAAATTGCCTGAGGTAGGGACATTAGGTAACTCTGAGGTGGGACCTACTATTGTTTCCGGTTTCCGATCTCGTATCTTAAACGTCCGACTATTCGTTTTTAAAAGTTTTCTTTCGTGATCCGGTGACAATAAAAACAATGAACACGCAATTTATAACAAAGAAGAAATGTAAGCTCTTCAAAAGAAAAAAAAACGTTTTACAAAGTTCTTTATTTAAACCACTTAAGATAGATGCTGCCATAAAAATAAAACGACATTGATCAGGAAACATGAAAAACTGTGTAGTTATGTTGTATCATTTGAAATGCCAAGGTTGTTACATGCTAATCATTGCTATAACGACATAAAGTAAGGCGAACTAGTTCGGTACCATCATCTTGTCTATTTACGAGTTTTACGACTTATTCCATTTCCTCAAACATCATCTTCATATATTGTTCTCCAGATTGGCCAGTTAAACCGGTTTCATTTGTTCACTCTTCTGGAAGTCTTAGTTTAAAAACACAACATTTTTATAATAAAATTATAATACGAGTAATAGTCCTTTGGACTGAATTTCGGCCATGACAGCCAATCTTAGCGGAGACTTAGGCATCTACGCGGGAGGTGTTATAGAGCAGAATTGTGTGCGCAGACGCAGGTGCATCCCTCACTCTCATAGTCCAATGGGACGGCAATGCGACACGACTGGAGAGAGATCAGGCGCAGCATGTGCTTTTCGAGGCACGGGGGTATCACACCGCCAACTTCCAAGCTCCGGGCTGTTACCGAGAAATTCCTAATAGAAGAACCCAATAACACTTTGCCCGACCTAGGAATCGAACCTGACGCCACGCTTTGCAGTCCCGCTTGGTATGAGACCAACGGGGCAGTTGTGGGGCGGGGTTTAAGTACATTTAGACAGTGTAAAGCAACAACAACGTTTAACATCATTTTTTTACGTCATCTCGTTAATTCTATGGTTTATAAATAACTTGTATTTAGCATCTTTATAACAACATCAACAATAATGATTTATATTGTAGTTGTAATACGGGATTCTCTATTTAAAATTCACCCATAGTAAAACGAACTCGTTTCGTTTCGTTTTCGTTTTCGAAGCGAACTAGCTTCAACTTCAGATATCTACAGTACTCGACTCATCATTTATTATTTATTATTTATTTATTTATTTACAATTTTCCTTATTTCCTAAATAACATAAAGAATCGTGCGTCAATGAGAGCAACAAACACTACATACATACCTAATTATGCAATTGTTACGAATATTTAAAATGACTTACCTACGCATTCAACAACAGTTTGCCCCTAGGCACGTAAGATGTCATTATTCAGGCTGCACTTACTTTAAACACAAACGATAGTGGTACAGGCATAATTTCGAGCAAGTAAGCTTGTATAGTGATCTTCTTTCTCATATCCCGCAGATTTTAGTTAATCCGTATTTTCTCTAATAAAAACACTAAACCCTATTCGCAAAAGAGTATTGTGTACCTACGTCTCATGAAATTCTTTGCACAATCTTCGAGCCTAACAGTAATTTTAACTCGACACAGGACCTCATTATCCATATCCACTTCTTTTGTAGGTAATAGGATAGTCCAAGCACTGCCACGTAATGTTATAGGCTGCTTCCATATAATTATATAGGTACACGAGTCTCAGTGATAATAGTTTTGCAATTATACTTTTTAGCTAACTTGGTCAAGGAACGTTGCCTGCGCACGTAGTTTTACGCAGAACAACGTGCGCATGGCGTATTATAAATTATAATGCATCCGACGTTTGGGCACTGTGAGGAAACGCTCCTGAGAAGAAGTGGTATTGTCTGAAGCAATGGTGGGGGCAAATAATGACATTTCACTTCGTTTCTCTTGGGTGCGGTGTGTGATTTGGTTCAGTGATGAGTCGGGTTGTGCCAATCCGCGGGGTAATTACGTAACACACTAACAGTAGGAATGGGTTTCATTTTAACAGTTCAACAACATTCATTGCGTTATTTTCGTTGTTGAACACACAAATTTTTCGAACTTTAGAAGCAATGAATTAACAATAGGCTTCAAAATGATTCAGATTGTGATAGATAGTGTGTTACGTAATTCGGATGCGGTTCACTATTGAGTAAGTCGTCCACAGCTAAAGATTTTTTACCCGCCATTGTGTATTTTAGGAGCGATTAAAGTGATCAGTATACGACCGATGCTTCATTGACGATGCTGAGTTTATTGCAAAACAAACCTCTTGTACAGGTCCCGTCACGTAAAAAGAACGTTGACCTGTACCTGCGCACTAAGCAATTAATTTAATTCCAGCCTATTCCAAAGTACCAAGATGTTAGTAAATTACCTATTATGATTCTACAATAAAACAACTACACTTATATTATAAAACAATATCCTACACTATAGTAACAGTATAATAATAATAATAGTATAATAACTCATCCCCTCCATGTCACTCAGCGTTCTTTTTACGTGACGGGACCTGTAGCAGTGGACGGTCGACTTTCGTTTCGTCGAATCCAACTCTGGCAACAGATCCTATTTTATAAAAATTAACATCAAGATCTCTTCTTGGCCTAACAATATGATCTATTCATTTATGTTTTGCAGTCATCTTTATCGTACTCTGATCTCTAATGTACGAGATTTGCGGTCAGTAACTGCAAATTGGTACCTAATTTGGTATGCAATTCATTCCATGCTCGTTGCGTTTCGCACCGGTATGGCAGGAATTTTGGTGCAATTTCCACATAAAACCACTTGCAGTTCTGCAATTTCACTTTCTGTGGTTAGATTCTATTACTAAGTGCCTACCCTGCAGTCTAGCACCATTGATAATAAAATTGACTTGGTAAGTTAAGTCTAGCTCCTAGATTTGCCATCACAATTAAAAAGTGATTAAATTCTTCGGTCTGTCGGATGACTACCTAAACCTAATTGAATATCAAGCATATGATTCTAAGGCGGCGTATATTAGAAAATAGTATCACTAATCAGCGTGATGTGGATACCTTAAAAATTGGGAAACATTATTTTCAGTAGCAACATTTCTATATTTTTTTAAAACATTATATGTGATTATCCAGGTTATTCTGCAATTAATCAACATCTAAAGACCCCCTACTACTCAACCTTGCTGCCCAACAGCAGAGATCCGCAAATTAATAATAAGTTTCCTCTTGTCGGCTTACTTATCTTTAATTTGTAGTGTGATACAGATTAAAATAATAACGAATTAAGTAAAAATATACCTAGCTACCTATTACTAGATAATTAATTACGGATGTGGGTTCCGCTATAAGTTATCCGGTTGTGCAAAAGATTCCAAACAAAATATAGGAAAATGACCTTCGCGAGCAAAATAAGCCTTTGTTTTGCAAGAAAACATGTCTCTAATTATCATCAGAAATATAATATAAACATTATTTGGAAAACAATACGTAAAGGCCTAATCAAATACAATATATATTCACAATGTTAACACTAGAAATAAGGACAACTACGTGCTCCCTTTCACCGGCTTCATACACTTAATAAATTAATAAGCTACCCTCTTCGTTGCTAGACTTGCCATTTAATGCGTTTAAAGCTCAAGTAAAATCCAACCTTTGTTCAAAGGACGATAAGAATACTTAGTTGGTCATTGTGATTAAATCAAGACAATGGTGCCGATTATTTTGTACACCGAACTAAACTATTACTAAAATTTGGCAATGAGAATAAAAAATTCTGCAAAAATCTCTAAATTTAAAAATAATTTTGACACAACTAAAATAGAATTTGACAATCGCGACTCCACGTGGTATTTGTTTGCCCTCCCTGTAATTTTTTTTTTTAATGGGTGGCGCGAGTCCAATATCGCCACTTCTTTAAAAAAATATGATATCGCGACTGAGAAGGAATTATGAATAACGGCTTGTAAGGACCCTCGGTAAGTGTGTCTAGAATTAACTAATTTGTTCTGTATCTGTTTTTTCTAATTTTGAGACATGGAGCAACAAATTACGATCTAGATGAATGTGGCCGCTTTTCTTTAGATCGAATTTTGTTGCTTCGTGTCTTAATTAGCTTAAAAAAAGCGGCCAAGTGCGAGCCGGTCTCGCCCATGAAGGGTTCCGTAGCAGTTTTCGTTTTATAACGTATAAAAAAAAATACTTACAACTAGATCTCGTTCAAACCAATTTTCGGTGGAAGTTTACATGGTAATGTACATTATATTTTTTTTTTAGTTTTATCATTCTCTTATTTTAAAAGTTACAGGGGGGGGGGACACACACATTTTACCACTTTGGAAGTGTCTCTCGCGCAAACTATTCAGTTTAGAAAAAAATGATATTAGAAACCTCAATATCATTTTTGAAGACCTATCTATAGATATGCCACACGTATGGGTTTGATGGAAAAAAAAATGATTTTCAGTTCTAAGTATGGGGAACCCCCAAAATTTATTGTTTTTTTTTCTATTTTTGTGTGAAAATCTTAATGCGGTTCACAGAATACATCTACTTACAAAGTTTCAACAGTATAGAACAGTTATAGTTTCGGAAAAAAAGTGGCTGTGACATACGGACGGACAGACAGACAGACATGAGGATTCTATAAGGGTTCCGTTTTTTGCCATTTGGCTACGGAACCCTAATAACGTAGCTGTAGGTAGGAACGGTAAAAAATAAAATGACTTTTAAAACCGGATTCGGGCTCTCAACCTGTATCTTGGTATATATGAGGTATACTTAGAATACGGTATTACCATAATCATAACACATTGTAGCTGTTGTATCATGTTTACTCATCTCAACACATTCGTTGTTTGTCCGCATAGCGATAAAATAATAAAAATATTCTTAAGAGGCTGACAACAGATAGAGTTGTATTGCTGATTCTAATGATTATAATTCTGTAAGGCCATATTTGTTACGGTCGCGAATCATATTTTAATCAAAATACAACCTGGCAGTGACCTGCAAATTGCAAAAGCGTAACACAATTTGAATCCTCTCATGTACCTATGCCGGGTGCTAATAAGGCACATACCTCATGGGTCTGGTGGTCGCAAGCGGTAGCTGAGCATGAGGTTCTGGGTTCGGATCTCGGGTCGGGCAAAGTTATATTGGAGTTTTCCATCTGGAATTTCTCAGCAGCAACCCGCAGCTGGATTAATGCTCAGTTGATGTCTATAGGCTCGACCCCTATTACATGGGACTTAAACATAACTGGCTAAATGTGGGTGTACTATAGGTACACCTCTGCCTAACCCTTCAAGAAATACAGGCGTGACCTTATGTTATGTTAAGTAGAACATGTATATGCGTAGAAATTAATATTGTTTTACGTATATGCATTTATAAATACATATTTATTTGATTACATTAAAGATGAGAAGTAATTATGTAGGTACAGTCAGCAATAAGATCGACTATTTTCTTCACACCATAATATGCAATTTAGATTAGATAAGTGTAGGGTATTGCATATTATAAAAGGAGAATTTGGATTGGTTTTAGGTTCTAAAAGGACTAACAACGGTAATATTTGTAAAAGTCAAAGTCAAATCATTTATTTCAAATAGGCACATAAAAGGCACTATTGAACGTCAAAATTTACAAAAAAATATAATTGATACCAGTCGCCCTTTCCAAAAGGTAGTTTCATAGGGAGAAGAATGGGCAAGAAACTCCAACGTTACTCTTTTAAAATGTTTTACAATATTATGTATACATTAAATATCACCTCGGATAATTTAGGTTTTCTTTTGACCATTCATACAGAAATAGGAGTTTAACTTTGTCGATTCATTCATACAGAAATGGGAGTTATTTTGTCGATTAATGAAGAAACCATTTGGTACAGGTAGGTACCAAGAGTTGTTTTTTTGTAATCGCTTCCCCCCCTTCGCGGGCCCTGTAGCATTTTGCTACACCTACTACGTGGCTAATCCGGCCCTGACGCGGGCAGAAGCTATATTAATAATATATCGAGTAGGTACCTAACAAAATGCGGAAAAGCAGTTTTCATTCTGTCAATTTAGTTGAAATTTTAATCGACTGTCGTTGCTAACCGTACCTCGGGCCATGCTATTATGTTTATAACATTATTTATATTTTTATGCATTTACATTAGCTAAGTACACTGCATTAGTAACTTCGTTCCAACTGTCTGTTGCATTGAGACCTATGCTAATATTAATAAGAAGTTAGTACCTCATAAACGTTAATGTTACTTTAACTTTATATTCATTTTCCTTATTTACCTACGTTCTGAGTTACAAGAAAAGTAGGTACTTAAAAACCAGAGCAAAAAAATATTTTTTGTCAATAATCCTAGCGAATCTGTTGTTTTTGGATAACTTTCTAAAACAACTTGTATGTACTTATCTTAAATAATTACTTTTAGGTACAGGTATGTAGGTATACCTACCTATATTAGATTATTATTTTCACATTCAACATAAATAAAGAAAATACGTTTATTTGCGGTGAACATGACGCCGAAAAAAACAAAAAGACAAGTTGGGGGAAAATATGATTCACTGGTCACACCCACGCAAAACGGCAATCGCTCAGCATAATGTTACGACCCTATGCGAGACAGAGCCCCAGCGCTGGTTTTCAGCGACAGCCGGCGTTGACGTGATGACGTCATGCAGTAAGTAAGCCTACCCACCTATTTCTTCACCATTTATCTCACCGTCAAACTTACCGTTGAATCAATGGGATCATAATGAGTGATTAGGTACATCTGACTATTTTAATGACCTAAATAGATAGTACTTTCAATCTCGATTTTACCCTCTTTGGGGTAGAATTTAAAAAAATCCAAAATCCCGGTTTCGTAGTGGATTAGGTGTAGCTAAGTAATTATACAGGGTCAAATAGAATTAGCTAGCGAAACTCAGCAGACGTGTCGGGTAAAACGACCAAACAAAAACAAAAAAAGTTGTTTTTTGGGTCTTCAACCGCAGGTAGTGCTGTCACTTGAAATATCAGTATCAAAAAACAGTTTTCTTTGTGTAAACTTCACAGACGTGATGGGTATATCTAAACCCGATAAAATAAAAAAATAAAACAGATTTTCCAAACTTATACTTCAAACAACACCACCACGTGTCGGCGACCCAAAAACAAAATCGCCAATTTGTTTAATTTGTCGTATCTAAATAGATATCTACTCGTATACCCATCGCATCTGCGGAGTTTCGCTAGCTAATTTGATTTGATCCTGTATAGCCTTTTTTGAATTGATGCTATTAAAATAGGTCACATCATTTCACGGTGAGATTTTTACAGAAAAGGTCGGCTGTTCTCAAAATAAAAAACTGCATCAGCCCACATACCAATATCTCGGCCTGCAATGTCCTCTCATAGTGCAACAGGCACAACAAAGTAATTCTACACTTTTTGACAGTAGGTAGGTACCTAAATAATTTAATATGTAATGTAATAATTAAATAATACATTGTATAATGTAACCTTGGACAGGATACTGCCCTCAGTAGACGGACAGCGGACATGCATTTCCCGCAAAATTGCCCTTGCCGCAAGACTTGATTTACATACTACCTACCTATTGCAATTCTGCTCGGATGCACATACGTCTATCAGTATACCTAGGTAGTTTTAGAGTACCTTCTAATTATGTACTAGGTAGTGAGTTTTCTTTAATTTTATTAATGATTGAAATGAAAGAATTTCATTTTGCATAAAATGAAAGAGTGTGAGTTTTGTATGACTGAAATCTAACTAATGAAATCCGGTAGGTTTACTAAAATCTATGTATGTACCTAACACTTACACCGGGACTGATTGCTTAGGGGGGTAGGTAGACGTAACTGCAAAAAAACTCGTCAGCAACAATATCATAAAAGCTTGCTTTATCCCAAATGAAACATATTTTATATATATTTTATAATACATATTTATAAAAAAAAATGACATTGATATTTTTTTATATCTACAGTCTAGACAGACTATCATTTTCGAATTTCCATATAAAGTCTAAAATATCACCTTTTAAGGTCAAATACTATATTACCATACTATACGTTGTTTTATGTATGAGACACCAATCCAGTCAATATTTTAATAGGCTTCCACGAGCTAAAGCGCGGTCACTGTCGGATTGCATAGAAAAAAAAGAAAGAGACGCGCGATGACACAACGCTGGTAATTTATTGCAAAATATGAAGCAATTATGGATTTATAAAAAATCTATTCATTGGACTAAAAAACGTTAGTATGTTACTTGTATAAATTGTAGAATAATCTGACAAAAAATCTGAATGTTTGCATGTGTGTATGATTTTTAATCGTTAAAATATTTTTTTAGTGGTATCTTAGTGATTTTTCTCTATCATATCAAGTTAATTGTATTATGTTTTCAACACACTATCTAACTAGCATATATCCAGAAGAATATCATATATTTTTCTGATTTTGGTTACTGCAGTGGATCATATACATATTTTTAGGCATTATAAATTTGCGTTTAGGTCATGTAGTCCCCTTAAGTCAGCTTACCTATTACTTTAATAATAATCAAATTCCTCTCTTTTGGCGGCAATAAACTAAGACATAATAATACTTAATCTAAGGTAGCCCGCGAAATTCAAATTTGTTACGTGTTTTGCAATTTGCAGGTCGGTATCAGGTTGCATGTCGATCTAAATAGGATTCGCGGCCGTAGCAAATATTTATTGATAGAATTATAATCACAAAAATCATCATAAGTACATCACTATAACTTCATATTACCCTATCGGACGACTATGTCATGAAATCTTGACATTTGAGGCCAATTCTAACTTAAGGCGGTACCCCGACCAAAACCTTACCATAGTGCGTTATTCAGAGGCTATTAACTTATTCAGTATGGGTAATAAACTACATCTAAAAGCACATTATTAATGTTCGATATCCTTTCATCACATTGCACGTTCTTATTTGTTGTTTTATATACATTTAAAATCTTCTTGTAAAAAGTGACTAAAATTATTGATTGTATGCATCTTTTGCTAAAGGTGACGTGCTATTAATTTGAGGATTACATTAATGGATAGATAATTTAAAAATATAAATAATTCACGTTTTATTTTATTTCAAAACATCGCTTGTCTTTGTCTATTAAAATAATTTCATTATTTTTGTGAATTTTATGATAAATGAGCGTGCGTAGGGAGCGAGACAGAGCGAGACTCAGCGACGGGACAGAGAAGGACCGAACGTTCAAGGTCGTTTGGTCGGGGAAGCGCCTTAACTTCGCGGGCTACCTTTTACTAGCTTCTGCCCGCGACTCCGTCCGCGTGAAAGCCAACTATACCATAAAATATATGCTAGAGCACTCTGCAATAGTACCTACGAGTATCAGTGAGAGATTTTTTAAATCGAATTAGTAATTTCGGAGATTACCTCTTACATCTAAACTTTACCTCTTTAAAATATTAGTGATTAGTAAAAACAAGGGTCAGTACGTCGTCTTAGGGGCGGAGTAGGTAAGTAGGTATAAGGTAGGTACCTATACACACCCTGACTTAGTCCGCGTGGATTTTGAAAATGCCCGTACGAACTTTAAAAATCCATTTCAACATTTTAGGCGACGATTTAAAAATAAAGGATTCCGCTCGGATGCATTCGGCGACTATATTTTTTTCATGTAGGTACCTATGTAGATAATACACCGATTTCTCCGTGATTTCTGGGACGATTTGGTGGTAAAAAAAAACAAAAATACTTAACCACAGACACCAACTTGTTATTTTTTTATTTTTTTTTTAAACTTGTTTTTTCAGTTTCATGCACTTACCCACGTTTTCAGGCGCCGGCAGGTAGGGCGAAGCTGCGAGCATGCTTCGGAGATCCCGCACGCCTCGTTCGATGTCCCCAGGACCCTCGCCCAACTCCTGCGAGATCAGATCCGCCTGCTTCAGCGACGGGCCTTGAAGAACCGCCATCGCACTTCACCGTACACGTTTGTATACTTTTATTACTACTTCTATACTATCGCTGACTCGATGCTCTAATTCCGACCGCTGCGATTGCGCACTCCAGCTGAGTAAGGACAAAACTGCGGCCGCATAGCGCTCACCACCTTTTATAAACTACGCGACGATCAGAAAATGTAAGGACGAGAGTACTCAACGGCTAGTGACAACATACACCGGTTAATTATAATTATGTCATCGGGTAACAACCGTACCACATAGAAAATATAACATCACATCAATTAATTAACATCGTTCTATAAAATATTTGATATACCATAACGCTTAAAATAAAACTGCCTACTATATACTTTTTTTGTAACTATGAAAATATGTGAATTAGTGGCAAATCAAGCTCTTTATGTATTCTTATGACTACTGAATCTTAATTATTTTGTTGCAATCAATACGTGAGATTTTATGCAATTTTTGTTTATATTGGCTCCAATGTGTGTCAATGTAACGTCAAGAACATCGAAATGTGATGGGTAAGCAAAATCCGCACGTGAGCCGCATTTACGACGGTGTTAAATTGCATAAATGTGTAACTCTACATACAAAACAAGAAAAAAACTAAATACTTTGTTAAATATTTACATACAAGCCCACATAAGCTAACTGGCCCAAGACTTCTTCGCGAAATCCTTGGCGTGCTCGCGTACCTGATACCTACCTAGTTTTTTTTTTATTTGAGGCCTTGTGTTTGCTTTCCCTATAGGTAAGTTACTTTTGGATGATATACCCTGAAGGCAGGCCTTGGAATCGGTACCAAAAGTACAGGTTCTGTACCGGTACCTACTTAGCGATTCTTGCCATTGCGGTACCTGGGTATCGGTTCCAGACGGGTACCGGTACTCCACCTAACAATTACCGGTACCAAATTCAGGTACCCGGCGCGTTCCACAAATCTCACATTTGTACGAGGAACCCCGTAGTTGGTACGATCGATTGGCAACCTTGAAGTTATTTTTCAATTATTTTATGTACCTATCTGTTATCTAACTTACGGAAATATTTGTTTGGTACAGTACCGATACTGGGGATCTACTCTCTAAGTCCTGCAACGAAGTTGCGGGCCCGTCCGAAAGTAGACAAATCGTCAAAACAATTTTTCGGACGTGCAAATACACACCGGGCGTAGGGACCACTGTCAAATTGTGTTGTCATTCATTCTTAGCTCGGAAACCGAACTATGTTGTTATGTCCGTAAGTGATGTGGAGTAGGCAATGCCCGTATCTTCGGGCGAAACTACGGACTTCGAGCTTAGTGAGTAGATCCCCAGATTAGAAATATCAATAGTACCTACAGATACTACGTCTGGTATCGGTACCAGTAGTACGGGTACTACTCTGGTACAGGTATCACACCAAGGCTTTGCTACGGCAATGGGTTCGAATTGTAAACGAATTGGTCATGCTGTGCTGAAATATTCCTTTAAAACTGATGAAAATATTTAATTAAAGTGGCTATAGTCCAACAGTTTAGACGCGGCCTGGCAACCAACAAGTTGTGAGTTCGATCCCACCCGGTTTGCAGCACTTTAGACCATTGTATTTAGATAACAACCTAAACAAAACTTTTAATTGCAATCCTCGAGAGCTGACTGGTAGCTGAATCAGACGAACCATCACCAAGTGACGCACTGTAATGAATTAATGACGGCAGTCATTGTTTACCTAGTAAGTACTTTTAAATAACATTATGTACCTACTTATTAAAGAAGACTTGACTGTTTCAAGTGATGCAATGTTACCTACAAACTTAATAAAAATCCCACCGTTATTATCAGTGATCGGAGTAGGTAGATTGAACTGGGGTCATTGATCCGAAACGTATATATTACTATGGACATTCCTCCGGAATTGGTGGATTATTAAAAAAAAACCGGAACTTATGTAGGAATTGTATTCTGCCAGAGTGGAAGGAGTCATTTGATGATTTGCCATCCTCAAAAAAAAGGTAGGAATTGTAATAAAATGAGCAATTTTATTCTTTATTATTCTTCCTATTTTTTTTTTTGTCACGATTTGACAAAACCCAACGACCAATCAGAACAAAGGATCATGGGTGGTACAATAACCGGTTATCAGAACAATGCGTACGCCCGCCGAAATCTGAATCCGGAAATACCGGAATTACTTTCCGGAAAAATGGCTTATCCATGTTATTCTTTCTGTGTGCATTTATGATACAAGTACTAAAAATCAATCTACCTACTCCGATCACTGGTTATTATTGTGTCCCAATACTCGCAATAGTATATCTCTTAGGAATTGATTTTAAACAAATGCTCCGAATCGATAGAACATGCTGTTTCATAGCATTTAACATCGAATAATTTAATGGTATTGCAAAATGCATGCAAAAGGTAAAATGACCAGGCGCTAAGTTTTCGCTCAAGGGCGGGAAGTGTTTCTCTCTGAGGCAGGGGGGGGAGGGGATTTAACAAGTCGTGAAAGCCTCTACAAAAAACCTACGACACCTATTTTCCCTAAACTCAACGTGCCGGGCCTTTTCGAGGATGGCTAGGACTTATCTATATCTTAGTATACTTTATACAAAGTAAAAATACAGGTTAGAAAACTATGTTTATGTGTAATTTAGTTTTAGACACAGTTTGGTCGAAGCCCAAGGGCTCTAACTGCACCCGTTGCCACCCTCCCCTTGTATCCGCACATGACAATGACAAATGTGTCGAGAGTAGGTGTAAAGGTACATAGATGCCTATGAAAATATTTATCGAAGTAAGAATGAAGGCAATTATGTTTTAACTTTTAGACCTAGGATCTACCTTTTAAAGTATATACTTTGCTTATGTAAGTTACTTGACCTAATAAGTGCATGTAACTGTGGATCTAGACGACATATTTTCAACATCACAACTTTCTTAAGGGCATTGCAAGAATTTTCATTATACGTAATGAAGAAGGGAATTTAAATGAAGTAGGTAAGTAGGTAACAGTGATGAAGGTTCCATACAACAGGATTCCTACCGGCTTCCGTTTGAAAAATGGCAGTCAGTATTCTATAGATAGGCAAATGATGTAATGATATTCCGATATAAAACTTCTAGACTCGGTTTACGAAGATTTTCATTCGTACGGTCAGCAACTTTATCAAAATTGATACACAATTTTGATGATTTGTGCCTCTACCTAACTAAACCTTCGGGTAATAAGGCGTGAGATTATGTTATGTAATATTGATGATTCGATTAACTGCATTTGAGCATTTCATATTAATATATGAAATGCTCAAATGCAGCTTATCGAAGAATATTAGATTTTAGCTACTATTAAGAGGCTTACAAGAGCTAAAGCGCGGTCACTGTCGGATTGCATAGAAAAGAAAGAGACGCGCGATGACACAACGCTGGTAATTTATTGCAAAATATCAAGCAATTATGGATTTTCAAAGAAACTATTCATTGGATTAAAGAACTAAAACACTATTACGTTAGTATGTTACTTGTAGAATAATCTGACAAAAAATCTGAATGTTTGCATGTATATTATTATGGTTTTTGAATCGTTAAAATATTTTTTTAGAGGTATCTTCGTGATTTTATTCTATCATATCAAGTTAATTGTATTATGTTTTCAACACACTATCTAACTAGCATATATCCAGAAGAATATCTTATATTTTTCTGATTTTGTTTACTGCAGTGGATCATATATTTTTAGGCATTATAAATTTGCGTTTAGGTCATGTAGTCCCCTTAAGTAGCTAAAATCTCCTAATATTCCTTAAATTTTACTTCTGTTTCATTTTAATTCAGATCAGTTAACATGAGTTTGACAGCCTGTTAGTAAATAGTGTTGACTAGCCTTGATGGGGTACCTACCTAATAGCTTTAGCTAATACCACACATACATATTAATTCCATGGTTTAGCTTGATATTATACAAAAAAAAGGGCTAATGTAGATGAAAAGAGCAGAGAAAAATTTAAGGAAATTTTAGATCGATGTGTACCTATACCGATACCTATATAGATAAACAGCCTAAGCCCACGAGCAAATACCTATTATTTGCACACTAGTCTATTCCTAATTCAACCTAAATGTTCAACATCTATTTTGTTTTGTTACAATTTACAATCTCAAAATCAAATCAAAAAACGAAATTCTTGAAAAAATTGTTCAAAAGAAAGTTGAACAACTTTTTCAAGAATTACGTTTTTCGGTTGCTGATTTAACGCTACCTTTTGTCAAATAGCAGAAATACTGGCAAACTAAAAAAAAAATTAAAACGTCTCAGGGTTTTAGTGAAGCTATCGAGAATATCAGAAAATAAAATTGTCGTATAATAAGGCTATTCGACAATAGATGGCGCTGTTGTATAAATTTGGTACCACTTCTTATAATGGCAGCACCACATGATAATGTCATTTTCACTGTCGTAAGCCCGAAGGTCGGCAAATTCAATTTTCAAATAATAACGACGAAATTACTGAGCTCAATGCATTGTTGATATTGATTCATTTGAGGAATTAAATAAATAAACAGAAAATGCTTGTACATAAGTGAATTTTGGTGTATGTGATAGTTTAATCTAAAATGGAGCCATCGAAGGAGGCAATCGCTGTTCGCATCACCCGGTTGAATCGTCTGATATTGGGGAAAGTGACAGGCGGAACAGCTAGGTTCAGCAGAAAGACAGTCGACCGCGAAGCCCTGCTGGATGCTCTCACAGTTCTCTACGATGAATGTAATGATGACCCTGTTAAGAAGAGCGATGACTTGGTCAAAGCTTTCTTGGACAAGTGTAAGTTGTCTTTGTTTCATTTGTACTTACCACCCAGAAACTGAGTAAAAGCTCTGAAGGATAAAAGAAAACAACGTAACTTATAGGTAGGAAGCTTCCCTGGCATTGGGATTATTAATAAAAAGCCAGATTAGTAAAAAAGTGGTTTTAGCAATCAGCTGATCATAAGACAACTGCCATACGAAGCAGTGGCATAACTATGGCTAACTTTATGCTAACTTATAATATACCTCAAATCAGTATGGCTCTTTCCTCAAAAAGACATCTCAGATGCTTGTAAGCGTAGTCCGCACCTGATCTGACCAATACAATTTCTGGAATTAAAAGGGACTGTGACCTCTGAGTTTGTTTCAGTGTTTCTTCTCAAGAGTCAGTCAGATATAAAACACTGACTGCATTTAGTTTAAATAATATGTTTTTGGCATGTATCTACTTACAAAAATATCAATAAGTTATTTTTTTAAATTGTAGATCGCAGCACACTGGCAGAACTGCGTCGGACAAGAGTGTGCATCTCTGACTTTGAGATGCTGCAAACAATTGGAAGGGGTCATTTTGGTGAAGTTCATGTATGTTCGTTTATTAATTTGTTCTGTTCCTTTTTATGATAACGGAGTGTCACTTTTTCGAAAGGAATCATAATCAGCCTATAGTGTTCCCACTGCTGGGACACAGGCCTCCTCTCTTTGAGAGGGAATGGGCTGTAATCTACCACGCGGGCCCAGTGCGTGTTGGTAGATGTCACATGTCTTCGGATTTTTGGTTCTAGGACATGCTGGTTTCCTCACGATGTTTCCCTTCACCGTTTTGAGAGCAGTGGTGATGAAATTATTTACACAAAGTAAAGCGCCTGCCTGGGTTCGAACCCGCAACCTATAACTCATAAGTCGGGGCCGATACCACTGGGCCACCACTGCTCTTTTTCGAATGGAATGGCTAAAGAAAATTAATTATTTTTGAAATTAGTTATTTTATTTGTTTACTTTAATGTGCATGCTGTTGTCAACTATAAATGAAGTAGTACACCTATGTAATATCTGATGTTGCGCATTATTTATGTGTCATGTATTGTGTATATCTTTTGTTGGACATCCTAAATTGATTAATAAATAAATAAAAACAAAGACAATTGGATAGTGTATCCATTAGGATTATCAGTGCTGTGTCACATCACATTGAATATTTTCTGATTGATTATTGCCACAGCATTATGCTATGTAGAATCCCTAAGGTCACGTCATTTACTTGCACTTATGTTTATTTTACATATTTTTTGACAATCTTAGATGGTGCGAGAGAAGCAAACAGGTGATGTGTATGCATTGAAGACATTGCGCAAAGAGCAAGCACGCAAACGCGCTGACGACGAGCGAGACGTGCTCGCCACAGCCACTGGACCATGGCTACCGAAGCTGCAGTATGCTTTCCAAGTAAGAGTCACATTAATTTGCTACTCAAGTTTAAAACAATCATTGTTATGGGAATGAGTACTTAGATATGCATGATATTGTACATAAACAGGAAAAATATAGTAACAGCAGTAGCAGTAACAAAGAGATTCTCCCATTTGCACATTTACTCAAATTAGTAATTTCACTATGGCAGAAAATACTTCAAAATGACTTAGGTTTCAAAAAGACAGCTAAAAATATCATGAAGATGCTACAAAGTACACTCTATAGTTTTTTTTTATACTTATAATATTTGCAAATCTGGGGACCATGGACCCCGGTCCTTGGAAGGCGTATAAGTGGCCAATGCTAACTTGCTGAGGGCCGTTACATGTTTTGGATCAAATGCGGCACTAACCGATGATTATTCCTGTATGCAGTATACAAGTGCAACCAAGGACAACCCCTGGTTGGTGCAGGACTATTGCAGATCATGGAAATAAAACATATTGGGCTCTGGGTTTAGGTGGCTATAGTGGACTGGTAACCTTGGAATAGTCCAAGGTCCAAGGATAGTCCAGGATCCAAGTTCTTCCATAGGGAAGAACTGTCCCCTGCCTGATCAATTATTATAATATACATGGATAAAATGGCCAGGGGGTGACTTGCACACTCAATAATGGGCCCCGCGAAACTGTCGCTAGCACATAGTGACGTAGCGATAAGGGGGCAACGTGTCCTGAGGTGCTTGAGGAGTGGAGAGGTATTTCACGGCAATCAGAACAATCCCAGATCCCAGAAGACGGTCAAGATCCCTACCAGCACTTACTGGAATACTTCCTTCTTCCGAGCACGTTTGCTGTTGCGAACTTCCATCTAGCCAGCCAATAAAGGCAAGAAAGAGTCGAGAGCCCGTTTCCTCATCAGTGCTCACTCCAGCCGGCCAATAAAGGCAAGCCAGAGGTGAGGAACAAGACTACTCCCGGGGGATAGGATCCGTGAGGCCGCTACTGCGCCACTGCTCGCCACATGCTGCCCTGCGAGTTTCTGCATCTCTCTTGGTCTGGCTCTTCACGCTAGACCTGTTCCAGTAAAGTAAACTCAACCGGCACAGACCAGGAGCTCGGAGCGCGCAAGCCCCACCACAATGTCAACGTAGAGATACGGCGGTGGGATTGTCCCACGGGTGAAAAGAGAGTAGGGAGGCCTTTGCCCAGGCAAAGCCCTGCCTACTCTGTTTTCACCTCTCTCTGTCCAGAGTTGCCAAGGACCAATCTTTATTAAAGGAGTCATTAATTTTACGATCTATTTATAGCTTTATAACATAATTTATTTTTGATTTGTAAGTGTTTGTTTGACCTAATTTATAGAAATTATTATCATTTAACACTTTCCTATTATTTGTTTTAACTTACTAGGATAGCAACAACCTTTACCTAGTGATGGAGCTATGTTGTGGTGGCGACCTGTCGGGTCTCCTCGCTCGGCGCGCGCACCCGCTGCCCGAGAGAGACGCCGCCTTCTACGTGGCAGAGGTGGCGCACGCGCTCAAGGCACTGCACGGCATGGGATACGTGCACAGGGATGTTAAGCCGCACAATATACTGCTGGATAGGTCAGTCTACTTAATTTTTGTGAAGAGAGAGAGAGAGAGATGTAGTATAATGAGGCATTAGCCTTCTTACTCATTTTCACAAGCTTTTTATTAACTTGCCTAGTTTTTATTTCTTTATTTAACAAGTACGCCAACAGTTTAAATTTATAAACATTAAAGGCGTACATAACATTCAAAGAAAAATGATAAGTTTTTTTCAAGAAAGTCTTGTTCATTTAAAATATCCATCAATATTATGATTTTTTTGTCTCATTACAAACAAAGTGATAAACAATAATCAAAGTCTTAGAAGTGAAGTGCACTATTTGTGCGATAGATAGATTCATAGTGTAACAATGGCAGAACACTTTTTTGGACTATGTATGTAGGTATTTCTGGTAAACCTGTGTAAAGTTTATATAACATATGGCTGTATGTGTATGTGAGTTTAAATGTTTGTAAACGCACACACAATACAGGAGAAATAGCAAATAATTAGTGTGGGCCAACACAAAAAAAAAAAAAAAGTACATGGTGGCATTGCATTGGTATATTAAGATTGACCGAGCGAGCGCCAAGCGTCTCCGTTTCAGCTTGGGCAAAAATGCTTTCGTATGTCCGGATGCCGGCTGTTCTCCTCTACAGAAGATTCTCCTAAAATTTTGTGAGCAGATTCCATAATTATATGGTTTTTTTTTTCGATTCCGTATTTCGAAATTTTTCGAAATGGCGGAGTTATAGAGCTTGAAAACGTAAAAAAAAAAACATATTTCTTTTTGATTTAAGGTGAACATTTATTCAGTTTTAAGCTGTGCAAAGACAGGCTCGCGAGGTCTACAGCTCACAGAGCCACTAATAATAACAATAAAACACCCACACTGAATAATACACACACACACACACACACACCCCCACCCCCACTGTATAATATGGTGATACCGTTTTCCGTATAGATGCGGCCACGTGAAGCTCGTCGACTTCGGCTCGTCGGCGCGCCTGTCCGAGGGCGGCTGCGCGGGCGTGGCGGCGGCGACGGCCGACTACATGGCGCCCGAGCTGCTGGCGGCTGCCGACTGCGCCGCGCACACTGTGTGTCAACAGTACTGCGGCAGAATCGTTACCACTGCCATTGTGCGTCGGCTCACCTGCATGTGCTTATACTTACATTACGGAACTGATTTTTCATGTTGAGCTATAGAGATTAAAGCTCGACCTAAGTCTGCTTTCACCACAAATCACTATAAAGAAAGAAAGAAAGAAAAAGAGTATATTCTGCTCAAAAAAAAAGTTACAAAAAAAAAAATAACAGTAATACTAAAGCAACACATTTAGCGCTAAATGAATTTAAAACATCACTATTTCTCTCAAGGGGTTGCAGTTGACAGAATAATGTTTTAAATATAGTTAGTACAGATTTTATTAAGTGATTTATGGCGCTTGCTAGCTTTAAATTTTATGATTATTTTAAAGACAAAAAAAAACTGCACACTTCATGATTTGAATACAGATTTTTGTAACCTAAACATTTGAAAACAACATGCAGAATCTCTGGCATTAGACTGTAATTTAGAATAGTTTTGTAGAAGGTACTGGCCAATAGCAAGGAATGTAATAACTTAGCATGGCAGTGTTGGATAATAATAATGAAAAATAGATAGCATGGTAGAAATAACAGAATGGTATGATAAAAAAAAATGCAATATTTGACTGTAGAAACTATAAACTTCACTTGATTTAGATAAACAATGGTTATATGTCACTAACAAGTATTTAGAGATTTTTTTACTGGCAGTCGATTCTTATTTTGAATAAAGTAGCATAGTTTGCATTTTCCAATACATTTACTATAAAGCATGACATATTAATATTATATTTCGTTACATAATATGTCCAGTCGTCGTGTGACTACTGGTCGCTCGGTGTCATCGCCTTCGAACTGGTGACGCTGCGCCGACCCTTCTCTTCGGGAGTGGAAGACTCAATTGCTCAAATACTTAGTAATATACAAAGGTAAGAAATAATTTATTGTTATTGTCGCTTGTTTATTAGCCACGTCATTCATCTCGACTGTGTATCGAACGACACGAAAGAACGAGAGATACAAAATTTTTGTTGTGTCTGAAATCAGCATCATATTTATGAACTATTTTCTGTGGTATCACAGAAGTCTTGTTATTTCATCTTCATGGTTTGTGTCACATTTCGTTGCTCTGGCAATTAAAAGCCACATACATACATACATAACATCACGCCTATATTCCCCGAAGGGTTAGGCAGAGGTATACCTATAGCACACCCACATTTCGCCAGTTATGTTTTTAAGTCCCATGTAATAGGGCGCGAGCCTATTGCCATCAACCGGGCACAAATCCAGACTCCAGGCTGCTACCGAGAAATTCTAGATGGAAAAACCCGATAACACTTTGCCCAACCCGGGAATCGAACCCAAGACCTCATGCTCAGCAGTAGCACTTGCGACCACTAGACCAGCAAGGCAGTAAAAAAAAAAGCCACCTCTTTATTTAATTTTACTACTATAAATATCTTTCTCCATAATTCACTCTGTTAATCTGTTTGTCCCCACAAGCTACGAACGCGAGACCTCACCACAACTCCCGTGGGAGGATCCCGGCTCCGGTCCGTCCCGCGAGTGGCGCCTCCTAGTGGGCGGCTTGCTGCGCGTGCTGCCCAGCAAGCGCTACTCCTACCTCGACACACTGCAGCACGCCGCGCTCGCGCACGTGCCCGCGCATAACATACGAGACCAGGTACAGATATCCCAACACAAGTGAAAGAAAGGTTAGGTGCGTAGTACTCGCACCGGCGTGCGTGTATGACCTGATTTATGAACGTAAACGAAGCAAAAGGAGTATTTATGGATCGTAGCAGGTGGCGTTCTGTAGTTTCTGCCTACCCCCATGGGATGAAGGCGAATACGAACGCGCTATAATGAGATCTATTGAATAGCTATTACAACCATGGAAGTACTTGCCTGTGTTGTATAACCATGATTACAGAATTATAGATGAACAACTCTATGCAATTCCAATGAACTTTTCAAAATGTTTGAGAAACAAATGACGATCTACAACCGCAGTAGGTAACCCGACAAAGAGAAAACTTCATACAAACGCGCACTACAAGAAAGTGCGGTAGTACTAAACCTAGAAGCGTTGCCTGTTTGAGGGGTTACTCTGTCGCGCGCCGTCCGATCTAATTCGGAAACACGAAGATTACCGACACGTATACTTTTTCTGGCTTACCTGTATGTACCCGTACCAAATCCTTGTTTCCAATGATGTTGATTTCTCTAAAACAAATATTTACAGTAGTATAAATTAAATTGATTTCAAAATGAACAGTAGTACTGAAAACGTCTAAAAAATGTTTAAACTTGTGGCACATATTTGTTTACATTTTCATATTTGTTACATCTTCGGGAAACTAAATTGCGAACGCAGATACGACTCTTTCGGTCCTTATTGTCATCATCAAACTCGATGACTGACCGCAGATTGGTACACACTGGGACTTTAAAATCGCGATCTTTTTAGTTTGTGAATTTGCTCGGCTAGGCATCGGTGATGCGCGACAGCTTAGCTCATTCTGTGACGCTTTATCGTCGACAGAGTAGCTTCGCATTAACAAATTACATCATAATGTTACTATGAATTCTTTTTTTTACTGTTGGATTCGCACTGGACGCATTGTTAATGCTCTCTGTTTTTACTGTGCGTTTGAGCAGATCGAGTAACACGGTGAGTTAGATGATGTTCAAGAAACATGTGGTTGGGAATAGAGTTTATCTGTGCTTCGATGTGTAATTGATTATGAAGTATTAACTAAACAAATCCTTGTATTATATAGTGCCTATTGCATTTTAATATAACTTGTTAGTAGAGCTGAAGATCTTTTCATATTTTTATAAGTAGCTGCGTCTGCGCCCCGCGATTTCAGCTACAAAGAGATTTCCACAGCAACTGTGGATTTTTCTGGCATAAAAAGTATCCTATATCATATAGGAGCTATAGCTTTTTATCAGTTAAAGAACGTAATCAGATGAAAATCCTCAGATATTACTTTTTACAAACATACAACAAAATTTTTTTTTTTGATAATAATAACTTTTATTTCATTAAAAATACAGATTTAGCATGTTTTATATATAGACAATTTAAATGAGCTTTGGTAGTAACACAATGCAATACAAATCTAAGAACTTGAAATCTTTACACAATATGGAAAATCCTCAAACTAGGATAACCTGTATCTTGAGAGAGTGATTCAGCTTACAATGTGATGCTATATGTATAATAGTAGACTGTGTCGATCTCCCTGAGCGATTGAAGATAATACAGCTAATTTAAGTATATATTGTATACGTGGTGTGTGTGTGTGTGTGTGTGTGTGTGTGTGTGTGTGTGTGTGTGTGTGTGTGTGTGTGTGTGTGTGTGTGTGTGTGTGTGTGTGTGTGTGTGTGTGCACGTGCACTTTACTGCTATACAGGGTGAAGGTAATAGGCTGCGCGTCGATGTCCGTGCCACCCTGTATAATATCAAGTATTTATTCGTTATTCCTTTTCAGTTGACTAGAGCCAAAGATCTTTGTAGAAAATATGCTTATAATGCTTCCAACAAAATACGAGTATCTTAACTACTTTATACTGCACCTTTTTAATCAACATCTAGTTATTGCATTTGATTGTTATTATTGCATGTTGAGGAGACACTAGTCTTCACATTACAAGGTTTTTATGAATTTTTATTCTTGGACAAGAATGATTTTTAATTAAAGTAAGAAAGAATAACATTTATTTGGCATACACACGTATGTATTCAGTAGTAACGCCTCCCCCCGGCAGGCCCCGCCCTGGGTGCCGCACGTGCGCGGCGCGGAGGACGCGTCGTACTTCAGCGTGGCGGCGCGCGGCCCGCAGCCGCCCAGCGCCGCGCCCTTCCGGACCCGTCCGCCCTTCGCAGGACAACTGCCCTTTGTCGGTTAGTACTCTACTTCTTCATAGATATTCACAACCATTCTCGGTCTTACTTCTTATTTGGTATGCCAATGTATAGCTCGATTGTCAATCAATTTGCGCTGACGACAGCGTGACGCGGTTTTTAAACGTCTAAGCAGAAACGCACACTTTCACTTAAACTTTAACAATCCAATAATGTTATTTCATAAAATTTACAAATACACTCACATTACTGCTTGTTTTGGTGACATTCGTACATCAACGACATTTTTCCCGAATCCGGCGCGCGGTGTGCCACAAATTACATGTTATTTTAACAGTTATTGTTTACCGCAGGCTACTCGTTCGTAGCGCAAGAGGAGAATGAAGATCATAGCGGTGGGTTCAACGCGTCACATGACTGCACTGCCATTGATTTGGCTACTTTTAAGTGAGTTTTTACTTTTTATGCATTTTATTTTTTCATTTGTTAGGGTCTTCAACAAAGAGTACACTATTACTTAACGATTTGTACATTGCAAACTTAAGTCAAAGTACCTAAAGAAAAGCTCAGCATGCAATTTGTAATGATTTTTGACTTGTTTATTCCCGTGTTTGCGGGAATAGTTCTGAAATCGAACAGAGCTCTTTAAAGAGGTGCCGCCAAGTTGCGAGACGACCACGTCTCACTTTGTTTAATACTCAACTCATTATTGACTTTCGTTTCTTGTTCATCCTTTTCTACCAAGAGATTTATTGAAACATTGACTCAAATCATACGTTATTTCAATAGATTTCATAATATCATGATCTATGGAGCCATGGACACTTCAGTCAAAACAGTGTCATCAATTTGTGTCCTTTTAAAATCATTTAGCTGTCAAATATCTTTACTCCATAAATACCTAAATTGTGTAACCCAGGTCAGCAGAGAAGATAGCGGCGATGCGCAGCCGTGAGATCACGTCGCTGCAGACTAAGCTAGCGGAGGCCGAAGCGCTGGCCGGCGCTAGCGTGGAGCGAGTGAGGCACGAGGCCGACGCCGAGGCCGAGCGGCAGCGCGTGCGACTGCAGGCCGAGATCACCGCGCTCAGTCTGCAGAACAAGTGAGTAGAATAAATACATCATTATTATTATTTTTATATGTCTTTTCAATGGTGTTATTGAACTCATCATAAAGCGATTTTCGAAACTCATATTTCTGAACTATGAACTATTAAACAATTTTTTTTTCATAAATGAAAATTAGGTATAAACTTAGCCAGCCTAGTCATTCAATACTGTGTTAAACTTTGCATCTTTTGCTAATTATGTCATAACAACAATCTCGTGCATTACATTTATTAAATGCACATTTAAATTTTTATAATTTATGTCAATGAAAATGATAGACAAGCTTTCATTTGCGACAAGCTTGACATAATTCAAAAACAGCAATTTTTGGATATGATGATTTAAAAGTAGCGGTTAGAGTGCGACTAAGCATAGACACATATTTCGAGCGCCTTCATTTTTATTTAGGCTTTAGTATAATGTCGTTTTTGTAGCAAAAATAACAAATGCTGCCTTCACCTGTATACTTAATTCAAGTTTTCAGATTTTTTAGTAATGTCACCCTTCTTGCCAATGAATGAAGTGTCATACACCATCAGCGCGACTGGCATCTTGGTGGCCAGTATATAACAACATTCTTGCGTTGTACGTCTGTTACTCCCTTTATTAGGTCGTATGTCTTAAGCTGCGGTTTCCTAGAAAAGCGGTGACCGCACATAAAGGCCGCTGTGACGGCTGTCATGAAAATGATGACAGAGACAAAGATTTAAATCGTTAGATACGCCGTACCGCGTCAAAAGCTAGTCGCGTTTCTATTTCGTTTTGACACATCTGACACACAATGACGCAGTGACTTGACTTGTAGATATGCTATACAGGGTGGATTTTTGAGATGGGGCAGCAAGGGCAGCTACCTTAACCGTTGTAGCTACAGGAATACGGTCTTAGGAGACTTGGACAGGTTGGTATATCCATAATAAAAAAATAAGTTGTAGTCTCATTTCCTACGAAATGTATGGGAAAAGTTTTTGCATTTCTGACTTTTCTAGTACTCAAACCTCAGTTGGTCTAATAGAAGTTTTTGATCCTTATATGAAACATGATCGATTGGCATAAAAAAAAGTTTTTGTGAAAATTGACCATTTTCCTGCTGACTATATTTTTTTTTCAAAATCTGTGAATGCAAATCAAAATTTTTCAAAAAGTTAAGGAAAGTCTCCTAAGACCGTTTTCCGGTAGCTACAACGGGTAAGGTAGCTGCCCTTGCTGCCCCATCTCAAAAATCCACCCTGTATAATAATGTGCGAGCTCACTCTTCTCAGTATGGACACTTTTTCGTGTGACTAAGTACGGTGAGGGCATACATGGATAATCAGCCCATAATGTTCCCACTGCTGGGACACAGGCCTCCTCTCTTCGAGAGGGAATGGGCTGTAATCTACCACGCGGGCCCAGGGCGGGTTGGTAGATGTCACATGTCTTCGAATTTTTGGTTCTAAAACATGCCGGTTTCCTCACGATGTTTTCCTTCACCGTTTTTGAGAGCAGTGATGATGAGATTATTTACACAAATGAAAGCGCCTGCTTGGGTTCGAACCCACGACGTACAACTCGTAAGTCGCGGCCGATACCACCCGGCCACCACTGCTCTATGGTGAGGGCAAATCTAGCGATTTAAATATTTGGGCAGCGGGGTTTGACTTTACGGTGTCAACAACGCTCTCTAGGAAGACACACCAATTTACTTTCATAAACAACGTTTCAGTGACGTTATTCACCGGTAAATTGCGGACGCTATGTGGGCGGTGGTCACCGCTTCTCTAAGAAACCGTAGCTTTAGTAGACATGATGGTTTGGTTGGAGCATCGGCTGAAAGGTTGACTTTTGCGCCGTAGCTACCGGATTCGGTCCCCGTATGAAACAAATGTTTATATGCGGTTCAGTTCTAATCTGAGTGTTCGTGCATTTGAGGTTTGTTTCAGTCAATGCAACAATATAGGAATAAATAGTAGAGTACTGTTAAAAGAGACTAATATAAATATTTCTTACCAGACGCCTCGAACGCCAAGTAGAAGTAGAACGCGAAGAGCGGATGGCTCTCCAACGCACCAACCAAGAGCTATCGGCCGGCATAGCAGACCGCAACAGTGCCGAGGTGCGCAGTGCGCGCGCAGCCGCTGCAGCGCTGCAGGCCGAGAGGGACGCACTGAGAGAAGACATGAGGCGGCTGGAGACCAAGATAGAACATATCCAGGCTGATTGTAAGAGGGCCATCGCTGATGCCGACACAGCGAGGTCGCAGCAACAGCATTACAAGGTTGGTTCCCCCTAGTTGACAAATTTTGTACAGGTAAAAAAGGTATGCTCTTCGGTAATATTCGTATTTCTGAATTAACATGAACATCGCGCCACATAGTAACCTCCCACAGAGGCAAAGGTCCTTAGTTTTGTACTGCCGCGCTTTGTAGTAGTGCAGCTGCTATCATTGCGCGTTTGGCGTTTGTATGAAGTTTTCTCTTTTTCGGGTTAACAGTAGGTAACCCGAAAAAGAGAAAACAGAAAAACAGATGACGATCTGCAACCAGAGTACTGGTTGCAGATCGTCATCTGTTTTTTGGAATTGCATGGAGTGGTTAATCTATAATTCTCTAATCATAGTTACACTGGGCAAGTAGTTCCATGGTTGTAATGGCTCTATATTAGATATCATCTCACGTTCGTATTTCCGAAGATAGACGATGATTCCCGAAGTGCATACTTTTCTTGGGATTTATCTGTATGGTTTTATCATTAGTAATGGAATGGAATGTTAACCAGTTTGCAATTTGTTCTTGCTTTGTTTCCTGCATATTGTATGCTGTTGAACACAGCAAATATTTACTGCCTCATTGTTCTAGTGATTGCAAGCGCGACTACTGAGCGTAGAATCCTGGGTAAGATCACTGGGTGGGTATAGTTTACTGAGTTTTCTCATTATGAAATACTTAGTAGAAGCCCGACAGAAGTGATGTTATGAAATTTAAAACAAAAATTTTCGAAAAAAAAAACTTTTGTCTTTTGTACAAAATTCTGAGGTGTTCATTATACGGCAGGATATAATAGAGCATGTGTACGAGTTGCGACATAGAAGGCTCACTGAGATCAACGTGCGCCCCATTGTGAGTGTGTCGTCTTTGTTCATATAGTGTAGTGTACCTATTGTAATAGTAGTGAAGGAAAATCGAGTAGAAGTAGTATGTATATGTGATGAACAGAGGTTATACTATATACACTCGAGAGCAATGAATCCGGGTCACTTAAAGAATGTTAAAAATCTCGGAAACTAAAAATGATAGGTTAATGCAATAAATTGTATTTAATAGACAATGTAATACTCCTTAAATGAAAGTAAAAAAAATATGAGTCACCATACATTTTATTAACACAAAATTACATAAAGAAAAAAACTGCTGATCTCTCCTTAAAACAAAAATAGGAAACATGAAATTTTTGAACTTTATTACGATTTTCTTGAATTTTAATACTTCGTATTGCCTCCTCGTGCTTCCATTACTGCGTTTACGCGGTTTGGCATGCTGTACACCAAGTTCCTTATACGATTTTGGGGAATATTCTCCCATTCCTCTGTGAGAGCAATTATGAGCTCACGAAGCGTGATTGGGGGAGGGTTTCGTTGTTTTACGCATCTGCCTAGCTCGTCCCAAGCATGCTCGATCGGGTTGATATCCGGGCTGCGCGCTGGCCACTCCATACGAGTAATGTTCATCTCTTGAAGGTAGTCATTCACAATCCTACCTGTATGAGGTCGGGCATTGTCATGCATAAATATAGCATCCTCACCTAAATTGACCATAAATGGACCAACGTGATCATTGAGGATTTCTTCCACATATCTTACGCTAGTTAAAGAGCCGTTTTCTATGATCACCAGCTCTGTGCGACTTTCAGAAGAAATTCCGGCCCACACAAGTACAGACCCACCACCGTAGGCTACTTTTTCTTCGATGCATGCTTGCTTGAATCTTTCCCCTGGTCTTCGATACACTCTGTGTCTTCCATCGTGCTTGTAGAGCATAAATTTTGATTCGTCGGAGAACATAACTTTTGACCAATCTTCAATACTCCAATTTACGTGGCTCTGGGCATATCTTAGTCTTGAAATACGATGCCCACGCTCCAGTTTAGGGCCGTTTGCAGGTCTAAGGGGTTTTAAGTTAGATTCAGCAAGCCGACGTCTTACTGTCCATGCACTTGGGTTACTTCCTCCGAGGCGTCGAAACTGATTTGTGAGTTCAGTTCCTGTGAGAAAGCGATTTCGAAGCATGGTGTTCACCAAGTATCGGTCTTCTCGTGCTGTGGTACACCTGGTTCTGCCCGTTCCTGGTCTGCGTAGGTTAGAACCAGTTTCTTCGTAACGTCGGAGAACTCTTTGTACTGTTGACAGCGACACACCGACAGTCCTGGCTGTATCGCGCTGACTCCGGCCGGTTTCCAGCATTGTAAGTATTCTGGTGCATTCTTCAGGCGTAAGCGACATAATTTCAGCTTGAATAATGAATATAGAGCACTATCAACATGGTTTATGTACCCACATAAATGACAGATTACAAACAAAAGCAAAACCAAATGCTGTAATTTCGTAGTTCCATCTTCGAAAGTGGCCCTTTTTCAAATTTGATTTTTTTATGATATAACTTTACAATAACTAAGAAGTTTTAATACCTTCATTTAAGGAGTATTACATTGTCTATTAAATACAATTTATTGCATTAACCTAGCATTTTTAGTTTCCGAGATTTTTAGGATTCTTTAAGTGACCCGGATTCATTGCTCTCGAGTGTAGTTGAGTCAGCGGGGTAATTGCGTAACACACTAACAGTAGCAATGGTTTTTTGACAAGTCAACAACATTCATTGCGTTATTTACGTTGCTGAAAAGACAACTTTTATGAACATATGAAGCAATGGTTTAGCAATATCCTTCAAAAATTATTCAAATTGTGATTGAAAGTGTTTTATGCATTTGGGTGCAGAATTCAATGCAAGCCATCGCTTGAAACAATATCGCATCGCGCTAGGAGGTTCACGATTTTATTCCGTATCATCCGATGTAATTTGTTTATGCATTTCGGCTGCTTCGCAGTAACTTCGATGGCATGCGCTGACTGACCTTTGGTCTAAACCTTCCTGTTGTATTAGTATTATTGGATAACTGCATATTTTAAATATCTTTAAGTATTTAGTTTTAAAGTAGAACTCATAATTAATTGTAAATCCGATCACATAGCGAAAGTCTAATTAAAGCTACACCATTTACACAAAAAGTATAAATACTTTCATTTTTAGGACACGATAGCCAAAGAGCGTGCGATTCGTCGTCAAACCCTCAGCGGTGGCGACCCCGAAAGCCGAGAGGCGGCGACTCGAATAGCCGCGGCCGAGGCCAACGCGGCCAAAGAGTTGCGCGCCAGGCAAGCGTTGGAGAAGAAAGTGGCCAAGTTGGAGGACGAGAATAGAAGTCTGAGGGACGAGATCGATGAGTCTACAAGGAGCTTAGCCTCCACACAGGTAAGGCTATCAATAATATTTTAAACCACTAATATTTTAGACCATCCCTTTCCAATTTAATAGGGACAGTATAAATTTTGGTAAAATTAATATACTGCCTCGTTAGTCTAGTTCTCGCTAGCCCTACTGCTGAGCATGTGATCCTGGGTTCGACTTCCAGATCGGGCAAAGGGTTATTGGGTTTTTCTATCAGGAATTTCGGAGTCTATTACATGGGACTTAAACATAACTGGCGAAATGTAGGAAGACTGTAGGTACACCTCTGCATAACTCTTCGGGGATTAAAAGCGTGATGTTATATTTTGTTAAAACTAATAAACAAATAGTCTATTAGTTATTTGTGTAGTCTAAATGGCCGCGAATGGTTGCTATGGCTAAGCACTTCGTTTTAGCGCAACAACCGTTTTCACATCACATAATTTCTTTTGGTTTTCATAGCCTTCTGGTGATGTCCCCACATAAATCTTAACACATTAGGGGCATTCTATAAAACAGCCGTTATTTCATAGCCAGAAGACGGGAGCACATAATCGTCGGATGATAACTAATGCCAAGCGCGCACTACGATTTTATTTTTGCGACACAATGTTAGAATCACGTTGTAAAATATCGTTAAAAATTCTTTGCGCGCACTGCAACGAAATATCGATGGATTGTTCATCGATTAATTCTCAATAAGGAATTCTTACACGTTGCTTGTATTGCCTTGGTTTTTCGGAAGAGGCGGAGGAAAAATAAAGAATTCATCAATATTGGTTTCATCCTTTCATAGCTGAAATATATAAGTATCAAAAGTTTTTTTTATATGAAACACCTTAATAAAACTAGAATGATGAAAGATTTTTCTGATTTATATCTCTGAAAAATCTTTGGCTATTTATAGAATAAAGATTCAAACATTTGGACAAATAACAGAATGTGGGTCTTGTTGGTGCGGAATAAACAAATTTTCTTTCTTCTTTTTTTGAATTTTTGGACCTCTAATCTGTATAAATAAAAATCAATTCCCAAAAATGTTTGTCCGCGCATCACTTCAAAGCGGCTGCACCTATCTGGCTAATTCTTTTTTTTTTGTTGTGTTTGTAATTGTCAAGACAAGGCTTGTATGAAAGATTTTTTTTTGGAAAATCCACCAGGAAAGTCGGAAATTTGGATGCTATTTTAATATTAAAAATACTAAATAGCGGAATGCAATCTCAGCTGAAGAAAGGTTGTCAGTAATAATTCATGAATTTCAATAATAAAATACTCCACGCCTGGCGTCTCCTTTTGCTTGAAACTCCACTGGAGAAAAAAGTTGACATGATTACGCTTGGAGAGCGCAATACCGACTGAAGGCTGCCCCGGGGCCCGGGATGCGAATTTATTATCGCAGTGCTCGCGGGGCCATACGAATTCATATGCTGCAATTTTGTTTTGCGACAATCGCGTCGTGAGCAGTATCGTGCCAAAAATCGTGGCTACATTTTGTTCGTGTATGCGCGCACTGCCTTTAAAACCAATACGTTGCAATTCTACGACAAAATAATCACGCGGTAAAAGGTCGTACCTAGTGGTCGCTCGTTCTTCCTAATTGCAGTATTTCGTAGTCAAATGTTGGATACAGGCATCCCTATGTAAAATGAACTTTATGTAAATGGTAAATTATATCAATATACTTAATTATTTGGTAATTGTATTGATGTATCACAGGAACGTTTGGGAGAGAAACAGCGCATGGCAAGCACGTCATCAGAACAGATGAAAGATCTGCAAGTACAACTGGCGCAGGAGCGGGTGCGAGCGTCCACGTTACTGGCACAAGTACAGGTAAATACATACATAATTATCACAGTGTTCCAAAGGTAAAAACTCGTCACGAAATAGTTGAAACTGTGCTAGGTATATAATAACAATAAATAGCATTTTATTTTCTTAACTTACATTTCTCCACATAAAAAACATTTTTGTAGGTAGATACGTTTTTTGTATAGGGCTCCTCCAACTTTATCCAGAAAGATGCTTTAAGACTTAAAGCATCGTTTTTGGAAAAAGTAGGATAACCTAAACTTTAGATTATCGATAATATCATCCAATTGTGTTATCTGATATAACATTTGACCTTTCAAAAACCGGTGCATACTTCATTGCGCTTTTAATGATACGATATTGACGAGAACATTGTAGTATAAAAATGTCTTTGTCCATAATCGTCTGAACGCTGACTTTTTAAAAAGTGCATAGTGCTTATTGTACCTAATATTTTTATTTTTTTATCGCACTAGTTAGTATGCTTAAGATTTCTTTACTTTTTCTGTTTTTACCCATGATAACCCATAATTTGGCTCTGTGTTACATAAGCAACCTTTATCTTTCTATCATAGCTGTTGGTTCTACTGTACTTAAATAAAGTGTTTCTTACCATTATAACAAATTAGGAATTACACTGATCACTATAATACTGATGGGAGTGTAAACCAATATGTAGGGTCGCGTCTTTAATTCCAGTGAATATTCTCTCACCCTGTGTGCATATATTATATAGCAATTAGAGCGTGGTGTGGAAGAGTCAGTGCGTCGCGAGGCGGCGCTTGAGGAACAGTGTTCTCGTACGGAGGCGCGGCTCAACGAACGACTCAACGACGCTGAACAACGTGCTGCTAATGCGCTGCACGAGGATGCTCGCCACCAGGAGAAGGTAACAACCTTTCATACTTTTGAATGGTACAGTTTACCGCACATAAAATATGGTGACCCTTGCACTGCGAAAATCGCCCTTACTGCAACGACATGAAGGCGCCGTTAATGTCAAATAGTCACCACTGTTGTGTGGGACTGTACGTTTGAACACTCGGAGATCCTCATATTGCACGACTCATGATGCGAAGCATCAGAGAGTGCTTTACGATCGAAAAAATTGTTTCGCCTCATTTTGGCGGCTATTTTTATTATTATAGCCTTGTTAGTTCACGGAATCAAGATATTTTGCATACTATTGTCGAGATAATTTAATGGAGATTAATTTCATACTTTTTAAAAAGTGATTTACTGCAATAGAATTGGAAAAAAACACCAAAATAGGTCAAAAAATTGAATGAAACCCGATGTTGATTGAATGTGTGAAACCCGGAAACACTGTAACTTGTGAAAAAATCTATTATTTGAGTAAATTTAAAAAAAAAAAAAAACTAGTCGACGATTGTAGGTCACTGAATGCGAATGGCTAATTAATTCAGTGTCGTTTAATTACAATTAATAAAAAACGAAAACTACAATTTATATCCATAGAAAATTAGCATATGGATGGTGATATATCTATAGATATTATGTACATTTATTCCACCAGGGGCGCTTGTGCAGTACCTTCTTCCTACTACAGCTGTTTTTTCGGCAATTAATTTTGAACGACTTAAGTTTTTTTTTTATATTTCATAATTAAATGAGCATTACGAGTTGTGCACTTTTGGATTTTCCAAAAAAAAATATATTATAATTGCTGCCAGGCATATGTTCCTTTTTTCAAACAAGGAAGGATGAAACTAATCTTTGTTTGTCTTTGTCGTATTGTTCGAATCGATTGAGCCATTGTATTATTGTAACGCAGGTGAACACACTAGAACAACTAGTACGACAGCTAGAAAGAGAAGTAAACGCTTTAGAAAAGCGTTCATGCGTCGCTTGCGCGGCCGCCGCGTCCACGTCCGCTCAGCCCGAGAGCGACCGCTCCGCTCCCGAACCAATGAGCGCTCGGAACGAAGCGCGCAAAGACGCGCAGAGCGATACCGAGAGCGTTGGAGACATGCAAGCGCAAGCGCAGATATCCCTGCTGAAGGAACAGTTAGAACGAGCTGAGGTTCAACAACAGGTATGTGATAATTACGTACAATATTGGACTTTATTCTCAACTTTAGAAGGCTTATTTCTATTAGCAAGACTTTTTACAATTGTGTTTTGTTTCTTAGGCTCGTGCTGAAGAAATGGCAACTCTACGCCAAGAAGCTAGGGCTGCTAATCTAGCGAGATGGCGAAAGGTATTTTTTATTGTTTGTTTTTCATCTTGTTTTTATTGTTCGCCATAATGATGGTATATGGTCTGCCCTTCTGGGTTTCATTTTGATTCTTGCTAGTTATAAGGCTTGGTGTTAAATGGACGTCTTAAAGTGCAATATTATTCGACAGAAAATCACCAAGTGGTACAACTAATCTCTAATAACACCTTTTTCTCCAGGAACGTGAATACAACGAACTCTCGGTCGAATCAAAATCGACGGCTCGCGATCTAAAACGTGCGGAAGAGCGTCTAGCACACGCCATAGAAGCGCGCAAGACAGCCGAGCAGAAAGCCGGCGAGCTGTCGACTGAGATCGGCAAACTTCGGCCGGAACACGAACTGGCCACGAAGGATGCTGAACGACTACGAACGCATTTGGATAAGCTCATGAAGACACACGAAGTAGTGCAGGCTGAGGTTGACAGGTATGTTAGAAACAAATGAAAACATAATCAGCCTGTTGTTTCCACTGCTGTGGATTCGGATTATTTCTCTGTAAGATGGACTGGGCCCCGTAACAAATTAATATCAAGCTATGCTACGCTCTGCTATCTAATTTGCTCCTCATAAATTAAAAAAGTACTGAGCTGCGATGTGTGGTTACACAGACCTGCAGACAGGCCTGTTATACAGAGGACCTACCATCTTATCTCTTCACCACACTTGGTTGACTGGTAGAGAATGCCTAAGGCATTAAGTCCGCCTTTGTATGCATTTGTGTGCAAGAAGTTTAAATAAATGAATAACATCACGCTATACGTCCTTTCTCGCTCCTCACCGCGTGCCCACCTGATCTGTCTTCTTTATCTCACTCGCACATGTCATATCTTGTCACATCGACGCGTAGCAAAGCTTTTATGTTGTTGTACAAATATATTGATTACTTATTATGCCATTGATGTCGGCATGAATTAAGTTTACATACTTAAATATTATTTTAAGAAATAAATTAACTTGAATAATTCATGCGATTGGAAAAATTCAATTAAATTTCTTCCCAATAATTCATAAACTCCATTAAATATTACAATTCACAAAATCAATGAATATTTTTGATAAATTACACTTAAATTTAAAAAATGTTTTTTTTTTATGTTACTTGGAATTCTGTTATACAATTTGTTGAACATGATAGAACTGTTGTTGGATGTGAGAGTGAGATTCGGTTGATAAAGCTTGTTAGTATTATGAGATCGAGGGGCGTAGTAGCTTGTCGCCTGCTGATAAAGACATGTTGGAACATATAAACATGATTCTAAGATATAAATGCACTGTAAGGTAAGTATTTTATATTTTCTAAACAAAGTAATAATAATAATAAATAATAAGTCTCCAGGGCGGGACGGACTGCACAACTTCTGGATCAAATGGTTCGGTAGGTCGCACGCTCGCTTGGCGGCTCAATACCAGGTTGCTTTGGAATCTGGTTCGCTACCCCAGTTCCTAACAACAGGAGTTATCCACCTGCTCCATAAATCAGGTAGCAGTGCGGAACCCAAAAATTATAGGCCGATCACTTGTTTACCGACGGTCTATAAAGTTCTTACATCCATTTTGAGAGCTAAAATTAACAAACATATAGACACCAACTCCATCATGTCTCCTTCTCAAAATGGATGTAGGAACGGGTCCCGTGGTACTAAGGAGCTACTCCTCATTGATATGGCCATTAGCCAACAGGTTCGTCGTTCCCGAAAGGATCTGTCGACATGTTGGATAGATTACAAGAAGGCCTATGACTCGGTGCCACATACATGGCTTATGAGAGTGCTGGAGTTGTATAAAATAGATGCAACTCTGCGCACCTTCCTGAAGTCATGTATGGGGCAATGGAGAATGGTCCTTCACTATCCAGGATATCGAAATGTCCAGAGGAATAACGAACCGATAAGGATCGAACGTGGCATATTTCAGGGTGATAGTCTGAATCCGCTTTGGTTCTGCTTAGCCTTGAATCCTCTAAGTACACTGTTGGAGGATTCAGGTCTAGGCTTTTCCCGATACCGGCGGGCTACAATTTTTTATATTTTTAAATGTTTTTATATTCTAATATTTAAAAATGTAATTTATATGTAAATAATGGAATAAAGGAAATAATAATAATAACGTTTATTGTGTCAAAAAAGTTATACACAAACAATTTGGGTTAGGAGTCTTCATTTAAGCAGATAATGCCTGTATTAGAGGACCCCGCTCCTTCACAACTGTAAGTAACTACTTAAAACACAATAAAAACAATAGGTACATGGGCGTGGTAAAACAAAATATAATTATGTGAACATGAGTGAGTATGTGCATGAGTGTGCATGTAATGTGTAATGGATGTGTGGTGAAAGTGCGACAAGACTTATTGTTTCAGCCCAAATATAGCCTTTAAACACTTTTTTTGCATTACGAATGCTTGATCAATTTCCACATAGCGACTCTAAAAGAACTACCTACCTACCTACTTACCCGGTGGATTTTTGAGATGGTTTTTTTTTGTAAGTGAAAGTTTTTGCGATTTCTGACTTAGTACTCAAAGCTCAGTTTGTCCCATAGACGTTTTTGATCCTTTTATGAAACAAGATCGAACGGCATCAAAACAAAGTTATTGTGAAAATTGCCAATTTTCCTGCTGAATGTTCATTTTTTTTCAAAATCTGTGAGTGCAACGCAAAATTTCTCAAAAAGTTAAGGAAAGTCTCCTATGTTCTTTCAGTCGACACATAATAAATACTGGCGCCTTATTTTTTATCATCCATTACGCTAGTTTCTACGTAGACAGACAGACGAATGACAGTTCGTACGTACGTACGTACTTATCGTATCGTACGACATTATTTCTTGATAATAATAATGATATATTTATTTATCCAGATAACAAAGATCCATTGGACTAGTAGTAGTCTTAACTAACATAGGGTTAGTACTTAACTAATAACACAGACGGTGTACAGGTGACAAGTGACCTCACCAACGGGCTGTCATGTCTCCCGGCTATAGCGCGTAGAATGCTGTTGGGGCTGCCACGGAGTCTGTTTAGCAGCGAGGCCACAAAAATAAAAAAAAAACAAAAAAAATGTGTACAATACTTAGGTTTAGGCTGTTTTGTATTTTAAATTCACATTTATTACTATTGTAAGCGATAAGCTATTAAAATAAGACTAGATCTAGTTACGAAATCTACCTATGTTAGTTTATTTTTAACATCATTACGAGTGAATTCTCCGTAGAGAGATAGGCAGAGTTGTATTTTCGTACGTTCACTACAGTTCACCAGTAATATTGTTAGACCCCATAGGCACGGGCCACGCGCCCGCACCGCGTCATGCGGGTCATTCATAGAATAGGGAGTAAAGGGTTTATGCCAAATGTCTCAAGCAGTTTTAAAATTATAATAAAACGTAAAATAAAAACCATTGAGGTATATTTAAAAAAAAGTGAATAGGTTCTGTACCAGCTATATTGTTGTATCTCTTAAAATATTTCATGTATGAATAGATATACCTTATATAGCCGTGGTATGTAGTAATTTAGTTTCTAGATATCTCGCGGCTAATACGCCTGAGAGGGTAGACAAAACTATTCATTCTACCGCAAACGTCATACATATACATACATACATACATAAACTCACGCCTTCTTCCCATGGGGGTAGGCAGAAACTACAGAGCGCCACCTGTGTTCCTTACGAAGCATGTGTGGTGTGACTATGAATGATAGGCTGAAGAATGATGTCATAAGGCAACGGTGCGGTTTAAAAGAAGATGTAGTGACAAAAATTGAAAAGAATATGCTAAGATGGTTTGGTCATGTTGAGAGGATGAATGAAGGGCGACTAACAAAAGGTATTTACAAGGCAGATGTGAGTGGAAACGCCGGGAGGGGACGCCCTAGGAAGACATATAGTGACCTTACTGGTGAGGTTCTTCAGAAAGGTCAGGTGCGTAGTACTCACAACCGGCGTGCGTGTATGACCAGATGTATGAACGTAAACGAGGCGCAAGGAGTATGTAAAGATCGCAAACTTCATTTACATGGTTTTTCCAGGCGCACCCTAACTAGTACGTCACCCTGGCTCCTAGCGGGTTTGAGGACGTCACATACAAGTCTTCGGTCCTAGGGCAAGCCAGTTTTCTCACGACGTTTTCTTTTAGGTTTCCGACAGCTGTTAATGAGAGATTTTGCATAATACTTAACACAACACATTTTTAACAATATATACGTATGCTCCAATTACAGTTAATGCGATTCGATCTCACTATCTCGTGCTTACCGGCTAAACTATTTATCATTATTTCGAGAATCATTTGTTCTGAAAACAATGGACGTTCCACTCAGGTAGCATCACGCAAACTCACGAAAATGATTGTGTCAGAATCCTACGTTTTGATAGAAAACGCACGTCATCTCTCCATGCGATAAGATAATTCGAAAAATGACTTGAGAATTTGAGATGACTTATCTTTTTAACCCGGTTTATTAGTAACGCCGGTAGAATTTGTGTAACTGTGGTTATTTTTAACCAAAAAATGTGTCAAGTTTAATATGAATAGATCAATATAAAGATGGAAGTGTTTTTTTTTAATAGAAATTTAACAAAATAATATAGTGGTTAAGTGATGTTGCCTGTGCAACGACCCAAGACGTGTGTCTTTTACAGGTTTTATTTATATTGATTTGATTTACAATTTTTTTATATTCGTTGTTGCTTTTGGGCGAAACTGTACCTTGACGCAACCATTCGACTGTCAATAAAAATCTTGCTTTATTTAAAAAATATTCTGTGTAATGTGGTCTACGTTAATAGAATTGAGAGAATTCTATAGTGCATATGTCATTATTTAGCCCAGTTACAAGTTGCGCCTACGTTCCACCGGGAATTTGGGCATCATCAGTGCGTGTCGGAACATAAACATTGTACGCAGTAAAATATTCACCTTATCTTGAACAGATCGTATACAGAGTAGACCGATTTTTTCATGAATTATCATGAAAAAATCGGTCTACTCTGTATAAAATTATGCGTGGTCCGCGTCGACTTGAGAACCTCCGGTTATAACGCGGGCCCTGAAACAGTAATGTATGTGTGCGCAGTTTATTTATTTAAAAGCCTATATTTAGTGAACTCTTGTATCTTTTCATTAAGCTTTTTGCGAACTAAACAGATATTGATACTTGTTGACAAGCCTACACTGTCCTCCCATGTCTATTAACACTGTAATTTAGATATATTGTAAAAGCTAATTATTTTTAAAAGAGTATCTGTGGGGTTTCTTGCCGGCTCTTCGCCATAGGAAACGTCGTTCGGTAGTTTCTGACGTTTTATAAGTGCCCATTTTTTGGTTCTGATTTGTGTTGACAGGTTCAATGTACCTAGTAATGTGACTACAATCTCGACTATTTTCTCCAGGTCTCGCAACGACATCCGTAAGCTAAAGAGTGAGCTACAGTACAGTGAGAAGAGAAGATTACACGCGGAGGAACAGGAGGAGCAGTCCTCCCGCGAGAGGGGGCAGCTGCGCGACGAGCTGCAAGAGGTCAGGAGGCACAACACTGAGCTCGTACAGGTGAATATTATCATTAATTTAAACCTTGGTCATGTATATCTATCTTATAAATTAAAGTAGCTTTTCGTGTGTGTCTGTGAGACTGCGTTGTTCTCCTCAACTACGCAACAGATTTTGATGCGGTTTTAACCATCATTTAGAGAATTTATACCGGAAGGTTTATGTGAATCCTAACTAATATTATAAATGAGAAAGTAAGTTTGTTTGTTTGTTACCTTTTCACACCTAAACCACTGAACCGATCATCCTGAAATTTAAAATATACGTTGTCAGGTGTACAGAAACGGACATAGGTTACCTTTCATCCCGAAAAATTGTACTGATCGCGAGGAAATCAAAAATAACGTTTTTATTCTAATAGATGGCGCCACGTGTCTTTCGAATCTTGATTGAATTATAACCCGAATCTATAGTCAAAGTCTAAATTAACGCGAGCGAAGAAGCGGGAAAAAGCTAGTAATACATAAACATTAAACTTACATAATTATAATGAAGAAATCTGGACGTTTTGTCAATCCATAAAAATCGTGCGAAGCAGGGATGGATCGCTAGTACACTTTATTTTTATTCAGAATCTATGTACTCATACTACTATTAATAAAGCTAAAGAGTTTGTTTGTTTAAACGCGCTAATCTCTGAAACTGCCAAACGGATTTGAAAAATCATTATTGTTTTTGATAGCCCAATTCTCGAGGAAGGCTATAGGTTATTTAACACCACGCTAGGATCCTTAAGAGCCGAGCAAAAAAAGAAAAATAGTCAGACAGAACGGTAAAAAAAACGAAGTAATAGCGCGTGCAGACGAGGCGATGCGACGCGGTGGGTCGGGGGAACAAAAAATTTCACGCGGCCGAAGTCGCCGGCAGAAGCTATTCTCAGATAATTGACAAGTTTTGGAACCACAAACTAATGTCATACACGACAAAGCTCAAATTCCATAGCAACCGATTTGTTGAAGAAAACGGTTCAATCAATAATGAACTAAGACTACACAACGCTAAATATATTTAATTAAGTGGCAATACCTGTAAATTATCTAAGATTAGGTATTCGAGTGTAAGAGTGGCTTCTTTATCGTGGGTAGGACTGCGTTTTCAAAAATGAACCTCTCATTCATGCTTCGAAGGATATAAATTCACTCGCAACTCGTAGGGCAGACGGGAGATCCCATTATTCAGCTGCAGCGTCAATCGACCTGCAATGTTTATCTACTGGGATAAGCTTTGTACTTATTGGAAACAATCGTAGGAATAAAGCGATGTCTTGATCGCCAGCATTCGTTGAACACTCCGTCTGTCATGGTGGAGGTGGTAATGATTGTCCTACCCCTAACACAGTTGTAGTCTTTGCACCACAAGTAGCTGATGGTAGCGTATGTGAAGACTTGGTTTAGTGAAGTTTTCCCATAAAACTACTTGTTTTATTGTTTCGAATAGAAATGAAGACGTCCTCATATATTTCAGCTACTTTAAATCTCGACATCTATACATAATAATAAATAAAACATGTAGTGACGAAGATTTTTTGTCCGTTTCGTCGGTTTGTCTGCATGTATGTTCCGGATTGGCGCAAAAGCGGCTGCACGGATTTGTTCGAACGGATACGGAAAACACATAGGGTACTTTTAATCCTGGTAGTACGTTCCCGTGGGATATTTACCGACATCTACGCGAGCGAAGCCGCGGGCTAAAGCTAGTCAATAAGTTGTTGTTGCAGTTGTTGTCATCAGCATGCAGTCCCGAACAATGAGATTTATAATTAGATCTCTTTGTCACGTAATCAAAATTTGGTCATTCATTTGTCTCGATGGTTTTGTTTTAGATTCACAATCGTCTAAACGTAGTTGTTGTTTGTCTGCATGCCGCTGAGCCCAGCGTGTAAACATTATTGTTAAGGTGCCGATGATCCGTGTGCGAAACATATCCTTCGCAGTTTCGATTCCGCGGTGACTACCCGCGCCCTTTTCCTATTAGTTTGTGCGCTACATATTACAGTATTTTGTTTGGTGGTACGACTTAGTGTCGTGTATTTCGTCTTAGTGTCGTGTGTTTCGTATCGTGTGCCACAAATCAATCAAAGAAGAATACAGTGTTTTTATAACCATATAGGATCGATCGATTTATCCGTTATAAAATTAAAGTAAAATTCTTGCTTACATAATAACATCACATCTGTATTTTCCGAAGGGTTGGGCTGAGGTATATGGTGTATGTTACACCCACATCATCTTCTTTCTTGATACTGCGTACTACAACCAAAACAAATCGAAGATAATATAATACTTATATTGGTTTTTAAACCGTACATCAAATCTGTTATAAAAAAAAACAATTTAAAAGTCTTCGTTTGTCGTAACCATGGCGTCGTACAAAATCCCATCGATTCCCCCAAACGTGGGGAGAGTAAACGGTGGTATAGAGGTACAGCTTCGGTACAAACGCAAGAGCCTCGACAAGCCGCCGGTGCGGCCCAAGCCGGCGTACCTGCGGCAGTTGTTCTGCGCGGGCGCGGGCGGCGCGGGCGCGCGCTGGCGCGAGGGCGGCGCGGCGCGGCGCGTGCGCCTGGCGCTGGCCGCCGACCTCATGCAGGGCAGGTGCCGCGCCGCAGACACCGCCATCACGGCTATTAACAAGCATTTTGTTATGGTACTGCGACTGAGTGTGCCATTGCTTTAGTAACTTAAATAGGACTTCTTATTTTGTATGAACACGAACTACTTGAATAGCTCGTGGTCGTGCTGTGTGTGTCAGCAAACTGGTAGCATAGCTGACCTCCAGGGGGCCTAGACAAAAACTTTTCTGATAGCGTTAACGCCAGACGCTAACGTCAAAATGTATGGCAATGACTTTACGTGTGGAAAGGACACGTAATGTTACGTGTTAAGCAAATGTCAACTCCATACAATTTGATTTTCCGTTGGCGTTAACGCTACAGAAAAGGGATTTTGTCTAGGCCCCCAGGGTAAGCTGGGCGTTCGTTTAGGTACCGTAATGTGCTATTAATTTTGAAGTCTTTCTCATGTCGATACTTAAATTGCAATTCTCGTTTAGCTAGTCTCGTGGTATAAATGAAAGCAAGTCAGCAAGGATAGTAAATAGCACTGGCTACTCGAGGTGTGCAGTATGTTTCCTAAGTATTGTCATTTATTAAATGCTTTGAAGTTTATGTATTGTCTGGTTCCTCACACTGATTATTTATTATTGATATGAATATTTTTATTGTGTTATGTATAAAGTATGCGGTATCAGGAATTACATTTACAACAAACATAACATTTGTTATTTGTTTGACAGAACAACAAAGCCCTGCAGGAGGCGTGCGGTATGCTAGAGGAGCAACTGACTGATCTAGAGAACTTGGCGGACATTCACGAACTGAAGAACAAAGATCTTGAGGTACGTGTTGGTTTAATTGTGTAAGTAAGTAAAAGAAGTCTTTAAGCATTATATTATTGTGCATTTTTGTCCCCAAGTCCATAATGCTAGTCTAATGTTACTGTAAAACGATGTTGATTGTTATTTTCAATAGTCGCGGAATGAAAAGTTAATAAGTTAGTGATATTAGTTTCTGTCAAGATTCGGTAGTACCGTGAACGAGAGTTCTGTGTAATCATACTAATCATTGTACCTACCTACATTGATGTACACGGTAACTGGCAGTTAATAAGGCACATCGAGGTAGAAATAAAATCGGCTAAGTAAGGCGTCACCGTCTATGTCACTCTTTTAAGATAGTCTCGTTTTCAAACTCTGTGTCAGATTTAGGCTTGGGTATTGTAATCTTTAAGCAGTCTACACACCAAACCTGCCGACACAGCCTCGGCGGCTTTATTTCAAAAGAATCATGTCGGCGACTTGTAGCCGCACGTATTGACGACTCATGTCGGCGGGTTTGGTGTGTAGACTGCTTAACTCTGGCGGGATACTGTATGGAAACCACATATATGCAATAAATGAAATCATAATACATTCTTGTTATCGCCTTTGCTGACGATATACAAAAAAAAAATACGAAATCGGTCCAGTAACTAGGTTAAACAGTAGGGTTTTCATTTTGAGCAAATTTGAACACTTGAATTGGATCACTAGGTCAATGATTCAATGAACTTGAATTCTTGAAAATTGAAAAGCGATGTTACCACTCAGGGCAAACTATCACGAAGATGTTATTTCCCTAAAATTTTTAATCGGTAACCTAAACGACAAGGTACGAAGGTACGTTGTCTAAACAGAGTGTTTTCTGAAAATTTCACGTTTTAATTTACAGGTTTTAGTTTAATATTTAATTTTTCTGTACTTCCGTGGACTAATATTACTTGTGGTTACATTGATTGTATATATGTGGTGTCCATACTGAATATGAACATAGTCTCAACCATGTTCCCTGATATGTGACAGACACAGCTAAAAGGCGTTCGCTGCGAGCTGGAGACGTGCCGCGCGCGGCTGTGCGACGCGGAGGCGGCGGCGTGCGAGGGCGGCGCGGCCGCCTCGCGCGCCGCGCTGCTGCACGACGAGGCGCGCGACCAGGCGCGCTCGGCGCACGACGAGCTGCAGCTGCTCAGGGTAACTACTTCTGCCCAGGGCTTGAAATACCGCTATTTTCGGGAACCGGTACCAGACATAGTACCTGTACTATTGGTATTTCTTTTCATTATCAAAAACCGGTACCAACAACTGTTTCCGTAAGTTAGGGTGAGAAATCTGATATAGTCAGTAAAAAGAAGATACTTAATAGGCATTAGAAAAATTACTTCAAGGTACAAATACGTGATTTCTGGTACGTGGCGGGTAACTGAATTTGGAACCGGTACTTGTTAGGTGGAGTACCGGTACCTGTCTGCAACTGGTACCCAGGTAGCGAAATGGCAAGAACTGCTAAGTACCGGTACAGAACCTGTACTTTTGGTACCGGTTCCAAGCCTTGCTTGTGGCAAAGTGTAGCGAGGCGGAGGCGGCGGCGTGCGAGCGCGGCGCGAAACCTGCTGACGTTTCATAGACATACACTAAAGAACAATGACAGCTTCCCATACATTGTTTTATTTGAAATTAAATTATTATTAATAATAATAATTAAAACATTTTATTAAAGTCAGTGTAATTTTCTGAACTAGTTTGTGCAAGATTTTTTGTTAGAGAAGGCGTAGCTTAATAGATATTCAGTGTTGAACTTTTGAACAAAACAGGACAGAGCGCAAGCTTCTGATGAAGGGTTGTAGACTGTCAGCAGTTGTCAAAGTCAACAACTAAGCTATATTTTTTAAGACTGAATGGGTACTAGTCTTGTTAGTTCAGAATTGCCATAACATTTGATATTTTTCCCACTTTACTGCAATATTCTTATCTAAGTAAGAACACAGAATAAACAACACCACGACAATAATTACGCTATACCTACTATTTCGGAAAATAAATATAGAATGGCAATACTAAACCAATCCAACCAACAATTTCCTGATCTTTTAGAACGAAGTAGTCAAATAACTTGTCATTTAACATATTTATTTTACGCGGCCTTAACTGGATAATATGATAGTTAAAAAAAACGTAGATAATTAATTGAATTTATTTCGTGTAAGTGTCACTTTTAGACGTTCAAATAAGATTTCGCTTTTGTTCCCACATGCTAACTGCGTTTCCAATAAAGAAACGGTTGTACAAATCCCCATTGCAGAAAAACAAAATGAGGACCCTTGTGCTTATTCATACAGCTAAGAAATCTGTACTAGATCTTTCGATCTTTCCGCTTCACTCGCGTTAAACACCACAAAACTTTTTGATGATGGTATGATGTCATATTCGTTCCGTCATCAAAGAAAACAATGTGTTGTAATCAATAGTCCTGAGACGTTTTCGCGTAAACACGGGTGAAAAATCTGCACTTTACTCTGGATGGATGTCTATATGAAAAATTGTATTATTTAAACTTGAAGAAAGACGTGCAGAAAATTAAAAACAAGTAATATTCTTAAACAAACTTTGTATTAGAATAACTCCTGCGCATTGGTTCGTATGGTTTTCAATCCTTGCCGTAGGTTTTGCTAAAAAGAGAATCAAATAATTGTGATCTTGGCGTAATTTTCCTACGATTCAACATTTTTTTGCGATACAAAAGCACGTTTGTAAATTCAAGGAAATTAATTAGTTCAAATCACAACCGTCATTCTTTGACAATTGTATGAAAATACTATAACACGACAAATTGACACGTCGCATGTCAATTTTATAAACAATTAATTTCTGTGACTGTACAACGCGCAACGTGCAACTGCATCACCGCAAAAAATCAGTGTGTGTAACCGTCCCATTGAGAGGAATAATTTTCAGCAGTGAACATTTACAGCCTTCTTCAACACCTTCTATAATTTCAGGAGCGACTCGAAGCTCGCGAAACCCGGGTCGCCGAGCTCGAAGCTCTCACCGCCTCCTTAGAGAGCGAGCGCGCGTCCAGCGACGCGGCGCTAACCAGTGCTGCGCGGCGAGTGCGCGAGCTGCAGGAGGAGTGCGCCACGCTGCGCACGCGCGCGCATCAGCACCACGCGCATGCGCTGCACTTGCAGGCCAGCTTGGCCGATGTGCAGGTCAATATAGATATACGATTGGTTTCTGTGTTGTGTTAGAGAATTTGTAGCTGCGGGATGTATGCTCTAACTCAAGTGTATGTTTCGTTTAATTGTCTTAGTAGTAGATTAACGTTTCATGTACGGAACGATTCGAAGCAGTTTTTGATGTAATTCCTACTTTACACGAGGTTCATTCCCAAACTGAGAGTGTGATTAATACATAATTGACAAATAAGTAAAAATATACTGTAGCAAGCTCTGAACAGTAGGGTATTTCCTCGTTGTTAAAGAGTATCGCTAATTAATAGAGTAGTCATGTTATTGTTGTATTACTTTATTTACTTCTCTGTTATTAATACAAGTGGCATGTTATAATCTGCAGGAGGAGTTGGCAGCGGCTCGCGAGGCAGCGGGGGCGGCGTCAGCGTGGTGGCGCACGCGCGAGACCAAGGCCGACGCCACGCTGCGGCAGCAGGCCAAGCTCATCGACTTCCTGCAGGTATAGAAACCATAAAGAAATTAAAATTATAAATAATTAAAACAATTTAATATGTTACTTAATTTGAATTATAAGTGACTGCTGTTGGTGTGCTTATTAAAAATAAATAAATAAGCTTCAACTTAACGATGTAATGGCGCCACAAATAGGCGACAAAGATAGCTTCAGTTAATATATCTTATCCAGTTTTAAGGAGCTCACATCTCATAGGAATATAAACATTATTGGCACGATCGGAGAATCTCGCCCTTTTAAAGTAACGTTATCTTTTCATACGAATATGAATCTTATTTTAATAAAAATAAAGATTATATTCCTGTGAGCAAATGCGAATAAGAGTTTCATACTAATAAGAACCTTATTTTTATAATAATACTAGCTTGTGCCCGCGGATTCGCCCGCGTGGATGTCGGAAAATATCCCACGGGAACGTACTACAGGATCTACCGGGATTTTTACCGGGGATTTTATATAACTCTATAGTTCTCGCGGCGCACAGAAAAGCTCCCAGTCGGCACTATTTTTTCCGACTTCTTCAACAATCATTGTCATATTTCAGCATATATGGCTCAGAGGTAGTCAGTTACTTATAGTTGAGTTGTTGGATGTGAGTTGACGAAAACCACAGACTTCACGATTATTCAGTTTATTGGTAAAAGTTACACATAAGTTCCATTGGATGCTAATCCGCGGTTATAGCGCTACGGCAGCTATGCGTCAACTAACTAATTATAATTATAAAAGTAAATAAATCGAGTAGCGAAAAGTAGGTCGCGGCGTTAGCAATTTGCCTGTACGTGAACCGTACAAATAAGTACACCTAAAACTTCCTCATGACACTCCGTCCATTGGTGAAAATCGTATGAAAATCCGTGTGGAGTTATTGAGTTTCTCGCGTTCAGACAGACAAACGCGGCTGGGGACTTTGTTTTATAATAACGTAGTGATGTTGATATTCTTATACGCCTATTTTCTTTAGCAAAGTATAGTAGAAGTCATTTCCCCTTTCGACCAAGTCTTGCTTTGCAAAGCAGAACTAAACATAATTAGCTCCAGGCGAGAGACTATACCAATAAAACAAGATTGTCAGCTAGTCATATTAGAATCCTAATTTGCTATAGTCAAAATCAAATAATTTATTTCAAATAGGCACATAAAAGACACGTTTGAACGTCAAAATTAACAAGAAAATAGAATTGATTCTGGATACCCCTTTCAAAAGATTGTTTCTAATGGAGAAGAATGAGCAAGAAATTCCACCTCTTTTTAAAATGTTTTACAATCGTTTTTATACATTAATTATATCATTATATGTGAGAAACGATGCACCTAGAATAAAATTATTATACCTCACTCGTTTTTTGTCACCCTGATGTATTTTTTTATTTTATTGTTGTAGGCTAAAGTGGAAGAGGCAGGTCGGAAGAAATGTTCGCTGAGTAACAAGTTGTTCGGCCGGTCGGGGCGCAGGCCGGCCGTCTCGCCGCCGCTCAGGAGAGCCAACAGGTAATATTTAACTTATGCGCCCGACTTAAGAGTTATAGTTCGTGGGTTCAACCCAGGCAGGCCCTTTACTTATAATTTCATCACCACTGCTTTCAAAATGGTGAAGGCAAACATCAACCCGCACTGGGCCCGCGTGGTAGATTACGGCCCACTCCCTCTCACAGAGAGGCCTGTGTCCCAGCAGTGGGAACATTATAGGCTGATTAGCATAATCAGCCCTATGCTTCATTGAATATACGTGAAATAATACTCCTAGATTTCTATAAGTTCGGATAATTTGTCATTATTACTATCTTGTATTTGTCTATAATAGCCAAGAAATAACATGAATTCATAATTTTATCATGATATTATCAATTATAGTTTGCTTAGGGCATTAAGGTTGTGCATTTTGAAAGTTGGCAACGACGCTAATACCTGTCAAATATATCGCTGTTTTAATTAATTATGAATACTAAAAAGTAACAGTTTTAGATGTAAACAACGCATTTAGAAGGTTTTTTGTGTTTGTGTTCAAATTACTTTTTTACACCTAAAATTTAATATTCAGTGTCACGATATTAATTACTGCATATCAACACAGCGATATTTCAAAATATCACTTAATAATATTAATTAATTAATCAAAAGTTATTATTATCAGAAGCCGACCCCAACAAAGTTGGGCAAAGTATGCAGATTAATTTGATTAATATTAATGAAAACAACGAGTTATTTGACAGCTTTTTGCGACGTTGCCAACTTTCAGAATGCACCCTCTTAGGGCACCCTTCACATCTACCGAGGGACGTCTGGGTTTCACGTCAACGCGACGCTAGCGCAGCTTGACGTTAACCAACGAAGGTACCCAAACTAGTGACACTGTATGAAGGCAACTTGTGGCCATGTATTATGGCACTACTCTAGAGCTTCACTTATAACAACGAAGAACGGCATTTGTTTTGTTTGTTAGCCGTCAAAATATAAGTTCTCTAATGATCACCCATCCACGGGGTCCACGGACCGACCTCGCCAAGCGTTACTTAACTGTGAAGATTGACCCGTGCGGTTGTTATTATTTAGCCATAAGCCCCTGTGTAGGGGCTTATGGCGTGGGGGTAATACGAGGGCGGCACTGAAAATTTCGGGAATCAAGGAAGTGACACAACATTACTATTTAAAAATGTATTTATTGCTTTTCGAAGTATTCTCCGCGAAATTTGACACATTTTTCCATACGATGGAACCAATCATTGAAGCAACCATTCCATTGGGAAGTTGGGGTCTCCAAAATGGCCGTTTTGTAGGCGTCCACAGCTTCTTCAGGTGATGAAAATCTCTGTCCACGCAATTTATTCTTTATTTTAGGGAAAGTATAGAAGCCTCAAAGGCTTAGGTCGGGGCTATACGGCGGATGGTCTAATAATTCTATGTTTTCTTGCTCTAAAAACTCTTTTGTTCTGTGCGCGGTGTGAGAACTCGCATTGTCGTGATGGAGGATGATGCGGCGGTTGCAGTTCTCTTTACGGAGTTCAGAAACGACCTGTGGCAAACAAATGCTAGCATACCATTCTGCATTAACCGTTCTTTGTCCCTCAAGAGGAATAGTCGTAACATGGTCGGTTTTGGAGACAAACGTGGCCACCATTTTTTTTGCAACACTCCGTGAACGAACAATTTTTGTTAGCTTTAACTCATTTTCGAACACCCAAACTCGTGATTGGTTTTTTGTTTCGGGTTCGTACGCGTATATCCAGGATTCGTCACCTGATACGATGTTGTATACAGCATTTGAGGATCCTGCGTGGAATCTTTCGAGAGTTCTGACGCACCAAGTAACGCGAGCCGCTTTTTGCTCTTCACAGAGCGAATGCGGTATCCATCGCGAAAATAACTTTTTTACACCTAATTGTTCGTGCAAAATTATTTGTATTCGACTCATACCAAGACTCATACCAATGTCTAAAGTTGCCTGAATTTCGCGGTATGTCACATGTCGATCTTCCTCAATCAGCTTACGCACAGCATCAACGTTTTCTTGGGTGACTGCAGTTTTTGGACGACCTTGACGGGGATCATCACTGAGCTTGACACGTCCACGTTGAAATTCAGCATACCAGCGATAAATTGTGGTTTTGGATGGGGCTTCATCACCAAATGCACAAATCATCCGGTCAACACACTGTTTTTGTGTTAAACCACTTCGAAAGTCATAATAAATCATCGCTCTTGAATTTTCTCGAGTCAATTCCATTTTCACAACGACTAAACAAGTTTGACAAGACCGAGAATCTTTTTTTAAATAAATAAATGGAATTCGATTTTTAAAACCAAGGAGTTTTCAATTAAAAACATTTTAATATGACAGGAACATTGGAAATATTCCATTCCCGATACTTTTAGTGCAGCCCTCGTAGTGTTATTGTGTAAATAAAAAAGAATAGTGATATGTTGCCATGATACAACGAGATAACATAACATTTAACGTTGGTTGAGACACATTAGGCCAGCGTAGCGATTAATTTTTTCAAATTAACCTTATGTTAGAGCAGTGAATACGTCCCAAGAATGTCTTGTTAGACGCGAAGTGTGCTTTAATTTGTTAAGCACACTATAATAAGTAATCGTTTATTTATTAAAGGGGCACATTTGCAATACCTGTAGTGCCTACAGTGCCTGTTGTTTAGTAAATACATTTTGTTTCTTTCATCAGAGAATTACGCGAAGAAGTGGAAAGACTGCGCGCTAAACTGTCAGCTTGCAATGGGAGTGAAGCCAGGTAAATATATGACGCAATATTGCTATTACTAAACGGGCGGGCCATATACTTATTTTTTACTCGACTGCGCGCGCAAAGGCGAGTAATGTGTTTAATAGCCTATGTATGTATCTTGTGAATGTCATTAGTGACAACAAAAATATTACGGGCCATACTTTAACTGCAATTTTTGGCTGCATTAGGTTGTCAGTAAAATTTTTAGTATGTCGCGGAGAGTTGTTCATTTAAGGTCGATGCAGATTTGGGCGGACCGCAACGCACTTTTTTGTATTAAAATGCGATGCTCTGCAGCTGTAATGTGCGCCAGCCTTGATACATCAATGAAAAGAATCATCAACAAGAAGAAAAATAAGAATACATCAATAATGTTGCAGAAATACTTTCAATATTTGGTCGGATTGCCCGGGTCATACCGAAGATATTGGTGGCAACCACGCATAAAATAAAATAAAAGTTAATTTCCAATCTCATGTAGTCGGAGGCATCTTATTTTTAACAATAAAGACCTATTATTGCTTCAGACTACATGAGATTGGATGTGGGATTGGAGACAAAAATGTGTCATGTTGTTTTCATCTTTTTAAAAGTTCGCGTTTTAGGAGGCGTCGATCCGAACCTGACCCAATCTCACGAGGGGGGAGGGGGTTTCGGCGAATAACACGTATTTTTTTCCGCAAGAAATAGTGTAAAACTGCGAGAAAACTGGGTTAAATTATGTAAAAAATGTGTTTCCATCTCCACTAAAATATGTATAAATAAGTTATAATCATATCTATCGCGGTTATACAATCGCCACAAAGTGGCACAGTAGCCCCACGATTGTTTAGCAGCCTGTTGGTTCCAGTACTCACTCTTGAGACCATAGATGAGTCTCCGTGGACTGAATTAAAATTAATATTCTTTTTCGAATTTTAGTAGTTCCTACTTAAGTATTTTATTGTTCGATTTTCTCACTGTGATTCTAGACTACGTTCTTAGATGTCATAAATACTAGTCTTAACTAGTCTTTAATAAAAATAATTGTTTTTTTTTTTAATAAATTCAACACAAGCAAACACACTTATTTACATTAAAATACGCTTTTTGAAAAACCTCACGTGAAATTAGGGGAGGGGGAGGGGGTCGAGCAAAATCTCACGACATCTCACCAATGGGAGAGGGGGGGTCGAAAAATCGCCAAAATCGCCTCACGTAATTAATGGATGTCTCCTTACGCAGTCGAGTTTTTTTGATTGTTTTGATTAACTTTATTTTAATTTTATGCGTGGTTGCCACCAATATCTTCGGTATGGCTCGCGCACTCGGACCAAATATTGCAAGTATTTCTGCAACATTATTGATGTATTCTTATTTCTCTTCTTGTTGATGATTCCATTCATTGATGTATCAAGGCTGGCGCACATTACAGCTGCAGAGCATCGCATTATAATACAAAAAAGTGTATTGCGGCCCGCCCAAATCTGCATCAACCTTAACTGAACAACGCTCCGCGATATACAAAAGATATTACGGGCAACCTAATGCAGTCAGAACTTGCAGTTGAAGTATGACCCGTTTAGAAGCGGCTTCTGAAGCCCCTATTTGACCATCAGCAAAATTTTAACACTAAATAGAAATTCAATTTCCAGCTATCCTTCTACACCGAAGCGCGAGAAACCGAAACCAGTAGTTAACGGGTAAATATACAATTCATAATAGTATTACTTTTCGTGCATCAATATTGGCAAGAACTTATGGTTTCATAATGTTTTAGGAAGAAAAGCATCGACTCGCCCGATGGATCACAAGACAAAGGACTGCTAATTGTTTGGTAAGTTTTGTGTTATATCTTTTGTTATTCATATTATTTTCACAATTCATGTTGGTTAGTTTTAGAGAATGGGATCGACTCTGAAATAGCGAACAAGAAAGTGTTTGTAAAAAGTTGTAGATTTGTTTTCAATTGTTTGGTTTTAAATTAGCCGCTATCAATCGACTACCCTAAAACCAATTCTACACAATTGATTAAAATTGCGCGTGCAGCACCTTACACGTGATAGAAGTGAAACTTCTTAAATATAAAGAATAAGAGAGTTTTAGTGTGGGAGACCGAGAGAGTTATATCTTTCTTCTTTCTCAAGCAGAGTAAACTTGTTAGTTTTTTTGTTTTTTTAATTGCCTCGCAAAATGACTCAAAGTTAAAAGATTGAGAATCTTCTTATTAATTTGATCTTTGCCCATTTGACGAATTTTAGCAATCTGCATCAGGGCATCATGCCTTCTGTTTTTATTTTCATAAAAACAACTGCGGACAAACAAACGAAAGTCCCATAACACCGGGCGCTCCCGATATAAATGAATTAATAAAAGAGTTTGATCGTCAGTCCGCTCAATTTTGGCGCGAATATACGCCTGGCTCCTCAGAACCGCGCGGTTCGTCCAACTACCCAGAGCCGCGCGGCCCGACCCCACTACCCAGAGCCGCGCGGTCCGTCCTCAAACCCAGAGCCACACGGCCCGCCTCTCTATCCAGAACCGCGCGGTCCGTCCGCAAACCCAGAGCCATACGGTCCGTCCCCTCTACCCAAAGCCGCGCGGCCCGTCCCCACTACCCGGAGCCGCGTGGCTTTCTTTGAAGTAGGCCGACAACCATTGGGTTGAGCGAGGGCAGCCGCGCGGCTCAGGCCTCGCTCACGTACACAGTCATGAGGCACGGCTCCACGGGCCCGCACGGCCCTAGTGGGGATGCGCCTACACGTAACAAAATGTTCCTAAACGAGACGCGTCCTTGAAATTTCACTTTCAATTCTCGTCCAATTATCGAATTGCTTGCTGCCTAAGAAGTCTCACATAAAAAAAAAAATGTTTCATAGAATCACATTCTTTTTCGCTGTTAAAAAAATATAGTATTATCTATATTCTAAACACAGCGACATTCATAACATAAATACTAGAAACAAAGATTTACTTATTTTGCCCACGACTAGGGAAAAAAAAAATGTTATTCATTTAAGTGCCAAAGTATACGTTTTTGCAACAAACTCCCAAGCCATGTTAAAGAACTGAGCCTCAATACATTTAAATCATTTATTAAACAGAAACTGTCAAAAAGGTTTCTATAAAGTTAAAGATTACTTGGATGACAAAAAGGCTTGGGATTAATTAAGCTACTCCAATGTACCCCCAAGCAACAAACCATTTTATACTAAGTGTTTTAGAATTAATAATGTCATTTTTATTTTTATTGATTTACGTGACCTAATGCATGATACTTTTGATAACATTTAAACAGAAACCTGACTGAATATGAGTACCATGCAGGCTAGATCGAATACATGCCTTGTCTGGCGGTTTTGAGTATTTTATGCGGCCTACCCAAATGTCCTTTCTTTGGTATTGTTTGTCGAGTGGTTTAGCTCATTCTTAGCTGAACTACACGATTACTGACAAATTCGTGCACTGACTGGACAGGTCCACTAAAATCTTAATGGTTTTTTCCTCAAAAGACCATTTCTGACACTAATCTACAAGGTCCTCAAATAATTTTACCAAGATTATTTCCGGATTTTTATATACCTGCATATTGACATTGATGAATTTTATATATACATTGATATGATATTTACTTTGTAGAATATTATATTATTTTAATATTTTGAATGTGAAGACTATGTGGGTCATTGTTATTTTTTTATTTTATTTTTCCTTTCATCTGGCAGTTTGAGTAGTATATGCGGCTTACCCAAATGACCTTTCTTTGGTATTGTTCGTCTAATCTTTGAGCTCCTTAATTTCTGAGTTGAGCTCCACGATTATTGACAAATGCGTGTACTAGCTAGACAGGCCCACTCAATGTGTAAGGTTTTTCCTCAAAAGACCATTTCAGGCACCAATCTACATGGTCTTCACATGATCTGACCAAGATTATGTCTGGACTTCAAAAGATACTGTGACCTCTGAGTTTTGCGGCCTTTCTTCTCAGAGTAGTCAGATAGGAAACACCGACCTCATCTAGTTTTTAAAATATGATTGTCGTGTAAAAGTGTTTGTACATACCTACTTACAAAAATAAATGTTGTTTTTTATTAATGGTAGGTTACGTAACGTTATAATTGACGCATGTCTCACACAGGTCTGACGGCAGTCGGGAACGCATGCGCGCTCGCTGTGTGGACGACTGCTTAGTACTGGCCACTGGGAACAGGGAGCTGCGCGGACGACTGTTATCTATAGACGCCAGGAACTTGCCGCACAACGAGGCCAACAGAGCTTTTGTTGTAAGTATTTCATAATCTAAAACAACATGATGTGACGTTGATCCGGTTGTAGAATGACGTATTATTGTTTTAAGATGCATCCACATTGATGTTAATTATTTTAGAGCAACATTTTTCAGTATAATAACAATACTAACTTACCAGTGGCGAAGGTTCCATACAACTCGATTCCTACCGGCTTCCCTTTGCAAAATGGCACAGTCAGTATTCTATAGACAAATAATATAATCACATTAAATATATTATGTATTCCGGCTTACCTCTTATAAAAAATGACCCTTCGCTACTGTAACTTACTAAAAGTTATAGAAAGTTACTTGATTGACTTTTTGTTGTCCGTTGTTGCCCACTAACACTTGCTAACGTTGTTCCACAAAAAGTTACTTTGGTGTGGATGTACCTTTACGTGTTCATGCTTGATTCCTGGGTGGAGTTGCTTATTTCAACGATGTACGTGTTCATGCTTGATTCCTGGGTGGATTTCTGGCGTGATATTATATCTCCACTTGTGCAAGAATCTGAGGGCGGATATATTATTTTATTTCCGTCGGATACTACTTCTCATTACGCTCAGTGAATAGATGGGTAAAATATTATTGTCTATTTTTTTTATTGAATACCTACGCTTTGTATTTACAGGTAAAGCTAGACAACAATGACCGCGGCTCGTCAGTGGCAGTGGTATGCGGCAACATATCGGAGCGAGCGCAGTGGGTGTCACGGTTGCGCCTGGCCGAGCTTGCCCCGCCCAGTTACTTGCCCACGCTACTGGCGCCAGTGCCTAGCGAGCCAGCCGCCGCGCTCTATGTGGCACCCAACGCCGTCGCTATCGGTATGTTATAACATAATTATTTCTAAAGAACGTGCATTCTCAAAGTTGGCAACAAATCGCTGTCCAATATTTCGTTGTTTTAATATTTTGGCAATAGTACTATAGTAATTTTATCTCGCGAAGAGTCCCGCGCTTTTCTTGTGTACGAAATGTACAAACACGCTGTGAATGTGTGTGTAAGCGCAGGAACTCTCGCTACCGTTAGAGACAATGGTGAAATTGGAAGTGTATGTGTGTGTTTTGTGCTGACGCTACTCGTCTTTCATGCACACATTCACAGCGTTTTCGCACTGCGTGCTTCGCACAGCGTGTCAGCACTTGGTTACAGCAAGTAAAACGCGCGTCGCTTCGAGAGATAAAAATACTGTAAATGAAGTTAGGAAATAACGCTTTATAGTGGACTACAATATTGTTGTGAATTGCAATAATAACACTGAATTCGGTCAGGCTCAGAATGTCCCTTTCTCGAAAATACTCTCAAAATATCCCTTTCCTACGACAGCTACGCGTTTAAACTGGGAATATAAGTACTAAATAATTACATTTTTATTTTTTACTATCGAACTTTATGCAATTGAATATTGTGCCGGTAGAGTTTACTTTACCGAAACAGGTCTAGGGTGAGCAGCCAGACCATGAGAGATACAGAAACCCGCAGGCCAGCATGTGGCGAGCTCTTTAGCAGTAGCGACCCCACGGACCCTATCTCCCGGGAGTAGTCTTGTTCCTCATCTCTTTCTTGCCTTTATTGGCCGGTTTGAGTGGAATTCGCAAGAGCAAACGTGCTCGAAGGAAAAAAGTAATCCAGTAAGTGCTGGTAAGGATCTTAACTATCTTCCGGGCTCTGGGATTGTTCTAATTGCCGTGGAATACCTCTCCACTCCACAAGCACCTCATGACATGTTGGCCCCTTATCGCTACGTCACTATGTGCTAGCGACAGTTCCCGGGGGCCCAGTATTGAGTGTGCAAGTCATCCCTTGCCATTTATGATACCCCACACGAACACTCCTTCTTATAAGTAAAGTGGAAATTATTGTCTAGTTTTAGTTTACGGGAAACCATAATTATGTACTTGGGGCGGAGACCTGGTGGCCTGATATACAGGCTGCGGCTTAGCTTAGGTACCAGTCTTCCACAATATTTTTCTTTAAGCCCATGATTGGACAATATTATTTGTTGTTATTATTTTCTAAGGATATTGTGGTGAGAATAGTAAATTTTGATACAAGTGAAGAAATTTTGTTATTGCATTCGAGGCGGAATACATACACGAGCCGTAGGCGAGGGTGTTGTGGAGCCGAGAACTGCAATAACAAATGTCCACGTGTATCAAACGACGTTTTTCAATACACTTTTGACAAAATAAAATTAAAGAACGTAAAATATTTTTCTCATTAAATAAGAGAACTGAATTTGCTTTTTTTTCCCGTGCGTACCTTCGCAGGTTAAAGGAGAGGCAAAGGTATAAAGCTGCTAAACAGCCTAATATGAAAAAAATCAAATTGAAATATTTTTGAGTTTAGAACACAAATAAATGTTAATTGGTTCATAAACGTATATTTTTTTTTTTTGTAATAATCATAGTTTTTGATGATATTCTATTTATAAATTAAACATAATTTAAATATTCAAAAAATAATAACGCCGTAAAGACGCATATATCTTTGCCGAGATTCAAAAAAAACAATCATCGCCGACTATAGGCATTGAACCAATTTGGACTAAGTATAGGTTAGGTATAGTTATCTGTGGCAATTTTTATTTCCGCACACGTGTTGGTAAATGAAAAAAATGCACGCGTGTGAAACACATTGCATGTTGAACGTAATCGTAGTGCGATAAGAATCAGTTTTCGAGGAAGTGTATTGAAAAAAAAAAATATATGTTTGTTATGTGTCGTGTTTGTGAACATACGGTGACCGGCAGGCTGCGCGGACGGGCTGCAGTCGCTGCGCGGGCCGGTGCGCCTGCAGTGGGCGGGCGGCGCGGCGCAGCGCGCGGGCGTGGCGCTGGCGCAGGCGGGCGGCGGGCGCGCGCTGCTGGTGTGCGGCGGCGCGCTGGCGCACGCGGGGCTGCTGGCGCTGGGCTCGGCGCTGCGCCGCGCCGCCGCGCTGCAGCCCGCGCTGGAGCTGCAGCGCGTGCAGCTGCCCGACACCACGCCGCCGCATGTCGTGAAGGTGATGAGCGTTCATTTGTTTTTAACCGATTTAAAAAAAAAGAGTAAGTTCTCATTTCGTCTGTATGTATTTTTTTATTTTTTTATGTGTGTTAGCTCAGAACTTTTTTCTGGGTGAACCGATTTGGATGATTCTTCTTTTATTTGATAGGTGGTGCTTCACATGGTGGTCCCATTTAAATTTGATTTAAGTCTGACCAGTAGTTTTTGTGTTATTTTTAATACTGCATATTTTTTCCACTTACTTTATATTGATGATGTGTTAATAGTTTCCTGTCACTGTTATTTACCTACCAAGTAGTGGTATACGAATTTGTGTGGCGTAGGTACCGCAACTAAAAAGTGAAAACTAATCTTAACAAAAGACTTCCGATAAAAACATGAAAAGACGTGAAAAATAACTTTAATTTCGGAAGTCGGTGGCCAAAACAACGAAACGAAACCAAAGACACCGACTTCCGAAATTAAAGTTATTTTTCACGTCTTTTAATGTTTTTATAGGAAGTCGGTTGTTTTTTTTGTAAAAAAAAAAACCCTACATACTCTTCCTCAACCGACTTTCTCTATACGGGCTGCTGCTTTTGGAAAAGGAATCGGTGTCGATTCTAGGCTCAGACAGAAGCTTTTCAAAAAACCAATAATGCAGTTTTATTTTCCTCTAAAATGTAGGTCATTGATACTTTGAACACTGCTCATTATTTCAATCAAGACCATAAAAAAAAAAATGTCTCATTTCAAAAATCATCAGTGTAAACTGATTTTAGTCGACTCAGACTTAGTTTTAAGCTTTACCGCCACACACAATTTCATTTATTGTGTTAATTTCTACTAAATATATAAAGATTCGTTATTGGTCGCCAAAACAAAAAATACACCAGATTCGATCATTGGCTTTTAATTTTATATTATGTATATACCAATAAATTCTGTCAAGAGCTTATTGTATTGAACACTACTTGTAATTCACAGACTATCGCGGGTGACAGTGTGGAGGGTCCGTGCGCCGCAGTCGCGTGCGGGCGACGCGTGTTCCTGCTGCGGTACGACGCATCCGCGTCGGAGTTCAAGGTTGCGCGCTCGCTCACCGTGGACCGACCAGCCTACTCACTCCTACTCACTTCCAAAACCCTGTTCATCGCCGGAGAAAAACCCCTCAAAGTGAATCTACCCTCCGGCGCCCTAGAAACGTTCGGTATGGACGAGCCCACTGTAGCCACCGCCGCCAAAAAACACTCCCCACCCAAAGCCTTACTACTCATCAAAGAGAAACCTACAGAAATTCTCCTCTGTTACGCGGAGTGCGGAGTGTTCGTAGATGAAAATGGAAAGCGAACGCGCAACGACGACCCCAAATGGAGCACAGCCGTGTACAGCTGGGAGTTCGTCAACCCCTTCCTGTATGTGATCGGAGACGACAAAATAACCATCGTGTACTTAAACGACGACGCGTACAGGATGCCGCCCTGCACGTGTGACACTACGTCACTAGCCTCGACCGCTTCAGACTGTTACTTGCCCGAAATATTCACATTGAAGATAAATGAACCCATGCTACTGGGCACGGCACCCAAAGGGATAATCGTACGCTCCAAACATGACAGCGGATATGACGTCTCAATCATAGAAGGACTTTCGGCCTTCCGGAGTGTCGGAGCGTCTGTCGAGTCTTTAGCCACGATATCAGACTCGAAGGGATCCTCCACTGATTTAGCGCAGTCGTTGACAGATTTAACACCACAGGACGTGTCGCAAGAAAGTGTGGAAGTGACAACAGGATTCCTGGCAGACATCAGGAAGCGAGCGCGTCAACTACGTAACAAACACCGCAAAGAGCAGACGCCCGATGACGTCATCAAAGAAATATTGACAATGGAGGTCGGTATGAAACGTATGACAAATGGTAGGAAGTCTCCCGCAACTATTTCAGAGTTTGATTCCGATACGGAGTCGGACGACAGCGAGGATAAGCTGGTCTCACAGAAGGACCCGGCGGACCTCTGCGCGGAAATGTTCACGAGACAAGTACGTTTTCAGTGATATTTATATTGCCAGTCAAACTCCAGAGAGTAGTTAGTCTGATTATACAAATTGAATTGATATACGTATGTCAACTATAACGGGTGTAAAAGACCCATCACGTAGCCGAGAGTCACATATTCATCCCGTCATTGCGTTATTTTTGTGTACAGGTCTGTGTCTGGGAATCGACTTGTTATAGAAATAAGTAACTATTCTCTTATTACGAGTTTTTTTGGTGGTGTTGTGTTCTAAATTTCAAGCTTTTCTGGGGTCTGTCGTTGTATACCATGCATGTGACGCATGCCTCAGCCTGAGGCATCTGACTTATTAAAAAAAAAAGCATTCGCGGCACATGCCTTGCACTGTCTTGACTGCGCTACAATTAACAGCGATTATGCATACCAAAAAAAAAAGTCGTTTTCCAGCAATTATTTTATTGCTCAATGTAAATTAGTTTAGATGTACAGAATGCTTAGATTTCGTTTTGCTGATGTGATTTTCTACACCTGTATAGAGCTTGTATGATACAGGAAAACATTTGTATGTACCTGAGAGGTGAATGTTTAGTTCAGGAGTGAAGTCAACCAAGTAGATCTATTGTTAGTATTTTAATAGTATTTTTAATTTTAGGCGTTAATATGTTTGATAGGTCATATTTAATTATTTATACCATGCCTTGGCAGCCTAATTTTACTTTTGAACCATAACTTAGCATATTAGTAACATACTAATAGCATGTACATTTTATTTATTATATAATTTAACTTGTATTTCTATGGTAAGGAACATATTGTGGTTTTAATGTCAATATTAATTGGATAATGAATATGTTTGATATGATTAATGAAAGTAATAAAAGAAAACTTTTTATGTAATAATTACTAGTGCATTGTCTACTTATTTTACTGTGATTTTATAACTGACTTGATTTCTGTTTAGATTAGTTTTAAATGTAAGTGAACTTTGTTTACGTAACTTGATATGTTAAAATATATATTTTTGTAAAGTATCACTATTTTTATTTAGACTTAAACCCAACACTACACTACTGGCTCGTTAGGAATCTATTTTCAAGGGGTCATACAAGGGGGAGATGACAATTTAATTATTTTTGACCTTGTACGGCCTGACCGGGTTGGTATTGAGGTAGTCGACGACCGCCCACAACATCATTGACTTCTTTTTGCTCTTATAACTTTACTAGAGGATGCTACAAGTTACACAGAGGACACAGAGGTAACCATAGTTAGTAGGTACATAATTATTAATAACTAACTGCTGCCCGCAGCTTCGCCCGCGTGGACGTCAGAAATTATCCTACAGGAACGTGCTACCAGGATAAACAATGTCCGTGACTACCGCAGGACCACTAACGCCAATCGCTTCCATATTTGGTAAATAATTAGTACTCAATTGGTACTAATTAGTACTCGAACAACAAAATTGGTACCTTAGTAGTTTTCGAGAAAATCCTCTTTGAAGGTGGTCCTGCGGAGGTCACGCTCCCTTTAGCAGGACCACCACGGGCGCCGAAACAGGGGGCATGCTACAGCTATTCTAATTATACAAATAATTAGTACCTATAAATATGATTCATTTCGTAAAAAAAATAAAACTGAAACATTTGTATTTACCGAGAAAGCAACGATGATAACTTTCGCGGCTTATTCCCAAAATCCCCCTGAGAGAATCCCCCTTAGGGGGGGAAATGGAACCCAATGTAAAAATTAGTCCCAAAATCTCCCCAGAGAGAATCGCCCTAAGGGGGGAAAATGGAACCCAATGTAAAAAAAAGTCCCTAAATCCACCTTTTCATTTCAACCTATTCCCATTTTCCCCCCTGGGAGATTCTCTTAAGGGGAAAACAGAACCTGAATGAAACAAAAGTCCCGAAATCCCCCTTTTCATTTCGACTTATTCCCATATTCCACCATATTTTTAATTTTAATTTCTACGCTCTTTAAGTAAATAAACAAAAAATAGTGATTATATACAGATTCTATAAAATGTAATAAACAAAAAATCGACAATATAATATATAATCAGTCTTTTTTTTTCCCAGAATTTTGTAATAATAAAATGCGATGAAGAGTAAAAACAATCACAAATAAACGGCGATGAGGGCAATTGGTTGATTTTAGTCACAATAATATTAAAACAGTTTAAACAAAATACCTACCTAGAAAAACTAAATTATTTAGCATATCCCCCTGAAAGTTTCCCTTAATAACATTACTTACTTAAATATAAAACAATTAACAAGTTTTTCGGCAATTTACATAACGTTAAAATTACATAAGTACAAAGATAAAGAGAAAATATAATACTATTATTATGTAAGTGACCAACTATTTTAGGAACAGTATGAGGTCTTGTAAGCGCACGTGTTTTATGATCTATTATACGTAAAGTTGCTGTTTCGTCTCCAGGACAAGGTCCACGGGAAATAATGCCAAAAGTGCATTAGGTACCTACTGTTTGTAATTGTAATTTATATTAACGTGGTATTTTCAATTTGTGATTTTCTTATAGTACTTAAGTAATGTTGTTGCTTGCGACTTCGGTTATATCGCGTTGCATAGGGAATAGGTACTTTTAAATTTCGAATAAAAAAGTAGCTTCTGTTTTTTCAATCTCCAAACCTAGTTTCATCACAATCGATTGAGACGTTGTTGCGGTAGCGTAAAGAGATATCAAATCAGATAAACAAACAAACGCACTTTCGCATTTATACTATTATAGTGACAATTACTAGAATATTATACTCTTTAGTATCTACAATTGTACACCATAAAAATTACAGAAATAAATGTAGAAATTTTACATAGCATAATCAGTCTATAGTGTTCCCACTGCTGGGACACAGGCCTACTCTCTTTGAGAGGGAATGGGCTGTAATCTACCACGCGGGCCCAGTGCGGGTTGGTACATGTCACATGTCTTCGAATTTTTGGTTCTAGGACATGCCGGTTTCCTCACGATGTTTCCCTTCACCGTTTAGAGAGCAGTGGTGATGAAATTATTTACACAAAGTAAAGCGCCTGCCTGGGTTCGAACCCACAACCTACAACTCGTAAGTCGGGGCCGATACCACTGGGCCACCACATCTCTCATGAAATTTAACATAAGGTGACACAATGGGCGGTTTTATCGCTAAAAGAGACACTTTGGACCTTTTTACTAATAATAAAAAACAAGAACATGTCTGCCTATTTAAAGTATTTAAATTCGAATAACATTAAACAATTCAGTATACAATTTATATTAGCTTTATTGACTAAGTGACCACAATGGAGATTTCTGGACATTCATTTTTATTGATTTCAGTTCGGGGAGTTATCAGGGGGGAATTCGACTTTTTTTTTAGATTCCCATTTTCCCCCTCAGGAGGACTTTCAGGGGGGATTTTGGGAATAACATATTTATCGAGTCCCGGTTTCCCCCCTAGGGGGGATTATCAGGGGGGAATTCGAGACTTTTTTTTATAGATTCCCATTTTCCCCCTCAGGGGGGATTTTGGGAATAAGCCACTTTCGCGCGCTCGTTCAGCAGGACCACGACTTTGAATGTGGATTCCAGGTTTCAGGAGCTTGTCGCTTCCCTCAAACCTACATAGAAAATTAGTACCCTGCAAGATAAAATTAGTACTCAAAATTCAAAATTAGTACTCCAGTAGTTCACGAGGTATATCATGCCATTGGTGGGGTGGCGGTAGTCACGGTGTTAAATTTTCATTTCAAGATTGCCCTATTAAAAACTCTGTGTTTTCTTTCCAATTTTGTACAAAAAGTTGTACTCCTAAAGAAGTTATAGTGACCAAAAACTCAGATTCCTAAGTGGTGTATTTTAAGAGAAATTAGCTTTCATTACTTTTCCATACTAAATCTCCGAGTATAACCCGTCGGGTTATACGCGCAGATTTAGTATGGAAAAGTATTGAAAGCAAATTTCTCTTAAAATACACCACTTAGGAATCTGAATTTTTGGCCACTATAACTTATTTAGGAGTACTAATTTTTGTATAAAATTGGGAAGAAATCACAGAGTTTTTAATAGGGAAATCTTGAAATGAAAATTTAACACCGTAACTTTCGCCGACCCACCAATGGCATGGTATATCTCGTAAACTACTGGAGTACTAATTTTGAATTTTGGGTACTAATTTTATCTTGCAGGGTACTAATTTTCTATGTAGGTTTGAGGAAAGCGACAAGCTCCTCAAACCTGGAATCAACATTCAAAGTCGTGGTCCTGCTGAACGAGCGCGCGAAAGTTATCATCGTTGATTTCTCTGTAAATACAAATGTTTCAGTTCTGTTTTTTTTACGATTGAATCACATTTATGGGTACTAATTATTTGTATACTTAGAATAGCTGCAGCATGCCCCTTGTTTCGGCGCCCGTGGTGGTCCTGCTGAAGGGAGCGTGACTACCGCAGGACCACCTTCAAAAAACGTATTTCTCAAAAACTACTAAGGTACCAATTTTCTTGTTCGAGTACTAATTATTTACCAAATATGGAAGCGATTGACGTTGGTGGTCCTGCGGTAGTCACGGACATGGATAAACATCAGCTATCTGCCAGTGAAAGTCCCGTCACAATCGGTCCAGACCTTTCGGAGATTAGCCGGAACAAAAAGACAGACTGACAAAATTTAAAAAAAAATATGTTGGTATATGTACCGTGTATACATCCATATGCATTTAGTAAAAAGCGGTTATTTTAATATTACAAATAGACACTCCAATTTTATTTATCTGTATAGATAATCTCGACTGAATTTCGGTCATGGCGGCTAATCTCGACAAAGACTAGCCATACAATCGGTGGCAGACTTTTTGTAGGAGCTAAATAACCACAGTAGAGGTCAAGTGTATCAACGCAAACGTTCTCCAAAACGCAGGTCATACAAAAAAAAAAACGGTCCAATTGTAGGACCTACAACAAGTTTGCCGTGTGCGAGCGCGTTTTCAGTCCAATAGGATGGGACGGTAATCCGACAAGACTTGGGAGGGATCAGACACAGGTCCTACGGCTTTACATACTCTCGAGGGCACGGAGGGCCCCGCGATATGTTAAAAAAACGATCACCCATCCATGGACTGACCTTGGCAAGCGCAGCTTAACTTTGTAGATCTAACGAACCACGCGACTGTATGTTAGCCTCGTACGAGCCCAAATATACATACAGGGATATGATAATAATCTATATCTACATATATTATAAATTAAAGTCCCTTTTCATGTCTGTGTATCCGCGCTGTTTTCGAGGAGGCGCTGCAGTGCAGCCATCTGGTGAACGAGGGCGGAAATACGTCATCATTGTGTTGTCAAGAAGGGGATTGTGGAATCTGAATAGGGCGCTTGGTAATTTTATTTAATTCGAAGGACCGTAAATAATTGGTGGAAAATGCTGTACCTAAAAACCCACACAGGGTACACAGGGGGGGGGGGGGGGGTACACAGGGTAGATAAAAAAGCTTGACCACTAATCTGAATTATCCAAGCCACTGGTCCCAGATCACGGTTTCAGGGTTTCACTGCACAACAATTCAGCACTCGCGTGAGAAAAATGTCTTGATGATGATTATTAATTGCACGGCAATTTATGTAGGTTTTTAGGAAAGTATTTAGTTTTAGGTTTATAACGTGTAAAGGGACTACACCAGGCGGCAATCCAGTGCGAACAAGTCCGAAGCTTCCGTCACACTGTGCGTCACAATGCACTGCGCGGGTATGCGGGGGGCAGGGTAGACATCACGCCATCGCTCCATCCAACAATTTCCAAGTGAGGTTAGGAAACCAGACGAATGGACAAGCAAAATTAATCTAAGCTATGTTTTTATGAGCAAGGATCGAACAGATATAGTTCACAAATGATGTTACACGGAAACTGAAGATGCTAAACTCAAATTATGTTTATATGATCCCAAATGAGACAAAACTATGTATTTTTGTGTGTGTATTTACTTACTAGACATTTAACGCTGCCTGTGGAATTAATTCAATAAAAGTAGGGTTACAATTGTTGGAATTTTTTATTTTTATTTACAATCTTATTACATTTACATAATATGAAGTGGAATTTGGAAAGTTCATGCGAGCACACATCAATACCTTATTATTCAGTTTATATTCGTCACAATCACTACTCGCACAACACTTGCTAGACAGTATCTAATCGTAAACAGTAGTCATATAAACCCCAAATTATTTGGTTACGAATTGTCTTCGAAATTATTAACAAGATGATGTACTTAAAAAGTGTACTACACAAATCTGACGTAATAGCAGAGATCTTTTTACACAAATAATGTACAACACAAATAATTATACAGCTCGCTATATCAGACATTCTATGCCTAGTGAATCATATATTTAGACTCAGTCAAAATATCATAATATAATACAAGAATCAGTTGCTGCGGCTAATTTAATAATTACATCATATGTTCACTGGGTCTTACATTAAATACAATAAACAAACATTTCAGAGTCACACCGACACTCATATAATACATAAAAAAATGACAAAAATCGTTATAAGTTGAGGCAGTTTTCAAAACCACGAGGTACTGCAGACTTGCGCAGCGTTTGTTACGGTAACGACGGAGCCTCGCTCCGCCGCTGGATCGAAAGAAAGTTGACTTGTTATAAATCCTTACTTTACTATTATGGAAGATATGAAACTGAACCCTGAACACACATCATATCATTATCCTGTAGATCTACATCGAGAGGTAGGCAAGGACAGAATTGAATATATTCTATTATCTTACCTGGCCTAAATCACAACACTAAAGGTTACTTCCAATCGTTGCCGTCGCGCCTTTCATTTACAAAGTGCGGGTTAATTGGTTGTATAGCCTAATAATATAATATATAATCAGTTCATTGTTGATGTTTTATTGCGATATTCTATTATTGCAGACATTACGAAAAGATTCCAAAACGTTTTCAAGTAGCCTGCCAACCTACCATACACCGGTCAATTTATCGTCAAATAAATGAACATGAACACATTGATAAAGATACTTCAGATCGCTTGTTTGTAAGGAACTAAATTTATTAGACTTCTACGTTTGAGAACAAACTGACGGATGTAGGCTTGCTTCAGACTATCAGACTTATCCTCGTGATCTCGTGTCAGATGCGGCAACTTGTAAGCTGAGCAACGGAGGTATGTACACTTGACCAAAGAAATAGGCATACAGACATCCATAAATTCATCCTTCCTCTACTTGCCAATGTTAATTAACATTACCATGTAAAAGAATCAGCACACTCACAAGTAGTAGTAAGTAAGCTGCCTGTATACTGATCTCCTTGTTTGGTTGTACTATCCCCACAGTATTAGGCACGTCACAATGACTTCTCGCGTTCAGTTGAGGAAGCCGCGACACTGCGGTGCGCCACACAGACAGGGGATCTTCTCATCCTCTAGCGGGAACTTGTAGTCGTACGTAATCTCCTCGTCGACGCCTATTGGTTGCTTCGAGTATATTACGATCTTCTTCTGAGACTCTATTGTTATTATTTTCGCATAGCAGTTCGGCTAGAAGTAGAAAGGAGATTTTGTTACAGAAATATGTTTTGAAACAGCGTTTTGTTGTGGCCTCCTGAACAAAACTCAGGATATGACTGCGATTCTTTCAATATTGGATCTTTAATCTTGTAAGAACCGTGTTAAGTTAATGGCTATGGCATTTTATTATTATTAAATAACAGGTTTTGTCCGCAGTTCCGCCCGCGTGGTGGTCGAAAATTATCCCACAGGAACGTACTACCTAGATAAAATTAATCCTATGCCCTAACCCATATAATATTAGTATGGATTCTGTATTCATAACGTGACATGTAAATTTATAACTTACATTGCAACTATGGTTGATGAACCTCGCCAGGTTCCCGCACTTGGTAGCATCGATGATGGTGTCGAGGTCAATCCGGAACAGATAGGAGCTGCCGATGCCCGTGGCCTCGTAATGCGCCTCCCGCACGTCGGCCACTATAGGACGCACCATCTGACCTACGTACTCTATCACCATCTCGTCCGCGGCAATCGGCTCCTGAACGAAAAAAAAATTGTTTAGCCTTTTGTTAAGTATTTCTACGTCACCGCTTGACCAATCAAAGAGAGATAACCTAACCGCTGAAGCCCAATCTCTCTTCCACGTGATAGTGGTTTCGTTTTTCCGTGTATAAGATTGTTTTAGTGCCACGCGCTCATCTCGTACAAGCGTAGAAACGTTTAAAAGCTCCTATCCAATCCATATGGCTACTGACAGAACCACTGGTTCGTTTCGTTGTTCGTTTACATATACAATCGTACGTAAAAATCCAAACATGTGTATTTTTGAATTTTTAAACCACGCTTGAAGGCTCTTATACAAAAGCGAGCATAAAATGCACAGGTGTGTAACCGCCCTTACAACAGCTCCTGGTAAAATGGACAAAGTTGTTGTAATAGTGAGATAAAATTGACAGTAACTTACTTGTGCGAACAGACCCCAGTCGTGGATGCCAGACTTGGCGAACTTCAGCTGCTTCTTCCTGAACTTGAGCTGGTTGAATTTCAACAAATCTGAGTCCGTATCTGTACCTGTTGATAGGAAAGAGAATAATAATTAGATGTGCTTTATGATCGATCTCGTATGTTACGATGTCTTGTGGCGTAAACTAGAATGTGAAACTACGTTACCATCTGAATTAATATCAATATTTAAGTACTGGTATAGTAGTCAAAGCAATAGCGTGAAGTGGGTAGGCTCGCACTCGGACGTGTATCGGTTGGAGTGCGGGGTGAGGCAGGGGGGGCTCAGCTCACCCCGGCTCTTCAACCTATACATGAACCATCTGATTCTTGAACTCAGCAGCACCAATGTCGGATGTCATATTGACGGGGTGTGCATAAACAATATTAGTTATGCTGACGATATGGTGTTGCTGAGCCCTTCGATCGGTGCTCTGAGGCGACTTATCGCTATATGTGAATATTATGCGGTGAATCACGGGCTCAAATATAATGTCACTAAGAGCGAGCTCATTGTTTTTAAAGCAGGCAGTGTGACATACCCACATATTCCACATGTCGCACTTTGTGGAGTACCACTGAGGAGGGTGGATAACTTTAAATATCTGGGCCACTGGGTTTCTGAAGATCTAAGAGATAATTGTGACATTGAAAGGGAACGTAGGTCGCTGGCTGTCCGTTGTAACATGCTGGCCCGCAGGTTTGCACGATGTACGAAGCCAGTTAAAGTAACGCTTTTCAAAGCTTACTGTCAATCCTTCTACACGTGCAGCCTGTGGATCAACTTCACTCAGCGGGCATACAGCGACCTACGCGTTCAATATAATAATGCACTGAGAGTGCTGCTGCGGCTGCCGTGGCGTTGTAGTGCGTCAGGGATGTTTGCAGATAATAATATTAATGGTTTTGCCGCCATTATTAGGAATACGTGTGCATCCCTGATGACGCGTCTTCGCGGCAGCACCAACAGTATTCTCAGTGTATTCGCAGATCGGTGAGATTCCCCGATGTTGCGGAGGTGGATGCAGCTCCACGCTGATTTTTAATTGTGGTATGTTAATTTGTGTCTGTAACCTACTAACACTAGCAGTTAAGTAAAATTGTTACTAACACTATGGACTCCCAGTCTGAAATAAAAGTTTTCTATTCTATGCGATCTGTGGCATTATGCAGTACCGTACTTTGATTAGGGCAAGTAATATTAATATTATAAAAAACTTTTTTACAAAAAAACAACCGACTTCCAAAAAAAACACTAAAAGACGTGAAAAGTAACTTTAATTTCGTAAGTCGGTGTCTTTGGTTTAATATTTTCGTTTTTGGCCACCGACTTCCGAAATTAAAGTTATTTTTCACGTCTTTTAGTGTTTTTTTTGGAAGTCGGTTGTTTTTTTGTAAAAAAGTTTTTATTTTTCACTTTTTAGTTGCGGTACCTACCCCACACAAATTCGTATACCACTACTTCGTGTGTAAATAACAGTGACAGGAAGTTATTAACACATCATCCATATAAACTAAGTGTAAAAAATATGCAGTATTAAGGATAACTCAAAAACTACTGGTCAGACCTTGATGAAATTTAAATGGGACCACATGTGAAGCACCACCTATCAAATAAAAAAAGAATCATCCAAATCGGTTCACCCAGAAAAAAGTTATGAATATTTTGTCCTCATATTTTCTAGCTCCGAAACTATTCACGACTAGGCGTAAACATAGTCACATTTCGTTTCGGCGCAAGATAATGCGTTACTATAACTTTGTCACGCTTCGCAGTTCGCATGATAGCCTGGTTGTGGATTTTCTTTACTTCTGCCTACTTTCTAGTTTCTAGGAATATTTCGTTTCACAATCTTTTTCGCGGCCTGCCGCGGCCTCATCTCAGGTATAAAATAAATGATATGAATTAGTGGAGGTACTAACCGAAGGCAGTGAGCAGCCTCCTCTGGTTGGACCTAGCTTCCCTGGACAGGCCCTGCATCTTGGACGCTTTCTTATCGTCAATATGATCGTGTAGCGCGGTCGCTGAACTGCGACCGTGGTGGTACTTGTACTTCGCCTTCAGACGCGCGTCCATCTTGTAGTAGCCTTCTGTCCGCGCTGAACCGCTAGAGTGACCCTGGTAGGAAGATGGCGAGTTAATTATAATCAAAATTGCGGGTAAATAATTACATAGATAATTATTTATCAATCGACGAAGTATCCTACAAAAAAAGTTGGAAGAGTCAAACTGACTATAACTGATTTCTGTCAACTGCACGTCCTTAGTAGCAATTTGAGTTCGACAGCGCCATTATTTTGTTTCAGTAAGGCTGTTTTCGTAGTTCAAGTATTACCATTGACGTGCGTTGGACCGTACCAATAAGACTGCATCGCGAATCGTTGAAAAATAAAACGACGAACATTCCCGACCGTCACAGTTAGGGACAACATTGGCCAAATGAAGCGGTCATCTGTCGTCTAATAAACAACGCACCTGTAAATCCTCATAAATATTATTATGTCTTTTGGACTTCTTCTTCGGCGGCGAGTAACAAACATCTGTAGGCGGATGATCAACCCAATGCGTATCATTGAGCCAGTAGCCGTGCGCGTCTTCAGCCAGCAGAGCTTCGTACGCCCTCCGTAGATACTCCACATCTTCGCGATCGATGCCTCGTGTAAGGAATTCGTACATAACTTGCATCTCCGCCATGAGGTCGCGCGCTTTGAACGTGACTTTGGGATACATGACTTTGTCATAGTCTGTCTCGCGCGGTTCGTACAGTCTGTGGAAAGTGTTAAGGTGTTAGTTCTGGTTTTGAACAGCAATATGCCATTGTGTATACCCAGCCATAAATATGATCTGCCAGGGCCGTGGGTTTGTTTGAAAGGGTTAAGACTCCCTCAAACAGGCGCGAAGCTACTGTAATTGAAAAATTCTTATAAAAACTTCATGGAAATTGTTCTAAACAAGTCGCGTCGCGCTGTCGCATCGCGCCTGTCTGCGGGAGACTTTACCGTGGCCCTGGCACAGACAAGTAAAGGTGGGTTTAGTCAGTAAAAGTCTGACACGCCCGCCCGCTCCGCCCAGAGCGGGAGAAGTTATTTGATTTCCCACCCAAAAAAGAAACCCTATATGATAGACCGAGTTTTAGAAAAGTTCGGTTTAGTAATATGCGTTCACAATTTTAGTTTCCAAACATGTAAACTATTATGAGTTTTTGGAAATATAACTTTAACACCCATGTAAGGTTCAGTTTGCGCTTTTTCAATAGTACTATAGCTTGACCGATACCGCGGTATCGGTCAAGCTATAGTAATTCTAAAATCAACTTAATTTACACTACCATAAAGTTGATATTTGATTAGCTGGAAATAACATCAATAGGAAACAAGGATATGAATAGATATAGATCTTCAAACGTCACGAGACTGCCACCCATTCTTGTGTGGCAGTGTGAGTCTCTTTCTAAAGCAATTTCGATGTGTGATATTAACGCCCAGAGTAACAATTCCAGTCTGTCATACACTCTGCCGAAAATACCTCTAATTTTCGAAATATTTGGAAAAAAAAACATAACGTTGATATGAGGTTGCGACTACCTTTGGGACATTTTTAATTACGGGCCTTCAGGTATTATACATACTTGTTCTGTATCTCAGCCAGTTTCTTTGGCTCGTGTTTCCTCTTGTAGGGTCGCTTGGCGTCCTTCTTGCTGGTCTCTCGCGGCACCTCTCTCTCCTCAATTTCTTTCACATCTCTGTCTCTTCCTGTCTCCTCCGCCGGCGGCGACACGGCGCTCTCAGGCTCCGCCATCCACGTGTAACCTGTTCACATGAAGCGTTTGAATGTAAAGAGGATGCGATTGGGAAGCGACCAAGCAATCGTTGTATGTCGCAGCGCCTAGTAGAGCGGCATAGCTGGCGTGCCGCTTAGATTTCTGACTACGAGCGTAGATAAGGTTTAGACGCAATAGGTATTATCAGTCAAAAGTATGGACATTGGGGCAGATGTGTTCTTGAGCGGAAACCTTGAACGAACATGAAAAAAAAATAATACGAAAGTGAATGCGCAAACGCAGTGTTAAGACGCCCTTTATCTAGGTAAAGTTACCTTTACAAAGCCACACCTGCATCGAGGTGTAGCTAGTATTGAATGGTTGACACAGGTCGAGGATCGAGCTTATTCAAAAGTCAATCGAGAGGCCTGTGCTCATTAGTAAACTAATAAAAGCTGATGATGAGTAGATAGTGGCGTTACTTCTTCAAAACTCTCTTTGAAGTTCTCGAAACTTCTGTCTTAACACCCCGTATAATATAATAAAATGTTCACAGTAATACCGTGATCATGCTGCAGATGGTTGGAGGGCCTCCTGTCGGGCGTGTCGCCGGGCGGCGGGCGGCAGTACGAGTGGTCGAGAGCCACTTGCGACGCTTGCGACGCCTGCGACGCTTGAGATTGAGGCGATGACGTCTCCGATAACGCGCTGCTTGCCTGAGGAGTTAAGAGATATTTTGTTAAAGAACAATAGTAGATACTACAGAAAAAAAATAGAAACGCAATACGGAAGTGTCATTGGTCACGACGTCACGACGTCAAATGAATTAGAAAGACTCAATGTTACTCGGAAAAGAAAAAAATATACGAACGAAGAATCTTCGACTGATGTACATAAATATCCCGAGCTTTTGCTAAGAAACAGGCGATTTCATACACACAATTTTCCGACAAGTGGGCAATAATCTAAATATGTTGGTGGTTTTTGTACATGACAAAAAAAAAATGAATAAAATAAAATGTTTTTGACTGTGGTTTATCGTTTAGCACCTTAAAAGAAATTTATAAGGTGCAAAGCGATCATCCACAATCAGTTCTACATAACCATTTTTGCTTTTTCTTATAGACTCAAACTCAAAGCATTTATTTCAAATAAGCCAATTACAGGCACTTTTGAATAGTCAAGGGGTCGGTCAGTCAGAAAGATGAAGCTAGTTGTCCATTCCAAAGCGTAGTTCGTGCGTTCGTTTTATTTTTTTGAATTTGTGTGTTTTTTCATTGCGTCATATTTACCGCAAATAAACGTATTTTCTTTCTTTAGTAGGTACCTATGGAGAAGAAAGGGCAAGAAACTCCATGGACACTCTTTTAAATCAAAATATGGTTACAAAATATTGGTTACATCGTTCATGTTGAAATTATACATGTGAGAACGATGCATAACGTTAAAAGCGTCCGTAATAAAAAGACAAAAACAATCATATTAAATTAAAGTTAAATAAGCCGTGGTAGCTAAGAAACGACCAGTCCCCACTGACTGCGCCCGTTCTCGAACATGACGCATGGATCAGCACCATTCAGCTCAACCATTTTCTTCAAAATTGAGAAGATCATTCAGTTCCCTTCGGAACTGAATGATCCAACACACACGCCAGCACGACCACAACATAGACGATGCTGTATTCCACAATTTACTGACATCTTTAACCCCATTAATGCTGACCGCGGTCTCGGTAGTGCTGTGATCGCTGAAGGACACGACCCGCTGTCGCTTGTCGGGGTCCGCTTGCTCTCGCTTGCGTCGCGACTCTAGAGGCAGCGAGTCGTCGCTGATCTCTCCGTCTTCGAGCGAAGTGTTGCGCTTGCTCTTGTCTCTGTCCGGGGACTTTGTGTGGTTCTTGATTGGTGATAGAGGTTCTTCAGGTTGGAGGTCGGGTTTGCTGGTGAAGAAGAAAAAGAAGAATTTAATAGCGCCTGTATAACCCGAAAACATAGGCTTAGTAGACCCACGTTTAGCCGGATATGTATAAGTTCCATTTAATTTAGGTATATTGCCATCAACTGGGTACAAATACCCCAGCGGGCCCCGGGCTGATGCTGAGAAATTCCTGATGGGAAAAACAATATTTTGACCTGGGAATCGAAACCCAGGACCTCATGCTCAGCCAGTCCCGATTGCGGTCACGAGATCAACGAGGTAGTCCAGACTGCAATGTTCATTTAAAAATACTGCAAAGTATGCCCTTACATTTTTTTATGAAAGTTTTAAACTGTATGTTGTATTCTGGACAACACAATTTTCTTTTAAAAACACCAAAAAACATACGAGTAGCAAAAAATTCTGCAAAAAGCCTCATTCCATTTAAAAAAAAATTTGAAGTTCGTTAGGTCTACTTTCTAACAACTCAGTTATTTTAACAGTATTTTGCAGTACCTGTCATCGGGTGGTTTTTCAGGCAGCGGGTGCGCATCCGTCTCCGTTTTCTGTCTCTGTTCTTCGAGGAATTCCCGCTCGATCTGCTCCATATACTCTGTGTTGCGTCTTCTTCTCTCCTGTGAATTACAACACCTTGCTTAGCAATCTTTAAACACATGAGAATTAGCTGAAAAATACTACTACTATCATCTTGTTAATTCTGCCAGAAATTACCACTTTAAGATTGAAAGTCTTTTGCACATCATTAAACAATAAGGTTTAATTTCACTAGTTAAAGTTCTTAATCTGATAGTAAACTAACAATGCTAAGTTACTCTATCATGTAATATAGAAACGTCGTGTATTTAATAGCGATATTTTTATTTGCTTCGATTTTTGACAAAGCTGTGACTACTTTCTTGGCTGATCGTACCTTTTAGATCGTTCTATGGCCTCTGTAGCTAAAAAACTAAGGGGCATAAGAGACAGAATTAATACCGGTTTACCTGGTATTCTCTTTCCTCTTCTGAGTCGGAGTATACTCTGTCGAGTAGCAGGTCGCGTGGCGGGCTGGCGGCCGCGGGAGCTTCGCCCCCCGAGCCTTCGCCCTCCCACGGCTCCATTTGAGGGATAGGTGTTTTTTCTGTGATGATAATAATATGTGAAATTTGTCTTCTGATTGTAAATAAACAAACAAAACGAGGAAGCAATGCAATAAATACCAACAAACAAAGCTTTAATGATCAACAGATTGCTGATAACAATAACGGGTGTAAAGACACTTAACGAAGCCGAGAGTCACTTGTACTCCCCATCATTGTAATATTTTTTCCTACTGGACCGTACCTAGGAACCTCCTGGTTACGGAGATATTGAAGGTCAAAATTCCAACTTTTACTGCCGTTTTTGTTTACGAAATCAAGTTTTAATGTTATAATTATAACACAACTTTAAATTCCCCCACGATCCCTGTACCGTTGCATGCACCCATAAGCACAATTTTTTGCGTGCGTTACATTGCGCACTACCGCAACAAACCAAAAATAAAAGTCGTTTCCCAGCAATTATTTTTGTGCTATGTTACTTAGTTTGATGTACAGAATGCTTAGTTGACGGCTATGTGATGGGTCTTTTAACACCCTGTATTACTAAAAGTGAAACAAAATCGATACGAAAGTAGTGGATAAAAAAAATCACCCCTTCGTGACACTGAATCAAACTCAGTTTTATTTTGTTAAGGGTCCAAGTGTTTCTGCGACCACTAAACGTTTAAGCTACGTGGTATCTATAGCCTAGGCACTCCATTTAGGTCCAACTAACAAAAAAAACTGACTATAGTCCGGTGACAAGACACATATCACGGATATCTTGCATATTTCGTCAGTGTTGGACTTTTGTCTTCTCACGTTAGCAAAAATGTTCACATTATGTCGTCACTGGAAAAGTTCGTTAGTGCATTCCATAGTATAGTTTGTCTCACCTCTTCGACTCTGTTCCTCCTCGCTATCGGACGAAGAGTACACCCTGCGAAGCCGCTCTTTGTTGGACACCACTTTGAGCTGCAAACAAAGTACACTCAAACATGAAATACTACCGCATGCATTACTGAAGCGAGTGGATACTAACTGAAGGTAAAATCTGTGAACCTGCCGATGTATTCTTCAAAATCTTACCGTGACAACTTAGGTGAAGTGATCAACAGTTTCAATCATTAGCATCAAGTGGAATGACAGCTGATGAAGTTTTCACGGTGATATTTTTATAGATAGATTGGCTATTGTTTGGCAGCGTGAGCCAATCGGCACGCAGATACGCAAAAACGGATGATAAACTGAAAACATTTATCTTGAATTATTTGTAACACTTTTACTCATCAATTTATCTTTCGTCTTTATTGTCATATCGTTACTGCCTTCTAAAGATTTGTCTTAAAAGTTTGATTTAATATTTTTGTGTAAGGTCATGCAGAATCGAGTTCACTTGTGACATGTCTAAAGCAAGGCCTTGCGTTCACAGAAAAGAAAAAGACTGTAGAATGACGTCTAAGGCGCCATCTCCACGGGCGAGAAAGTCGCGGCGATAGTCATGCGGTGCCATCAAATTATCGTCGCGATTTTTTCGCCGTGTGGAGATTGGTTCATAGAGTTTCTATTGAATTTGATGGTAAGGCGAGATTATCGCTGCGATTCTTTCGCTCGTGGAGATGGCGTCAAATGCTACGGTTTCCTAGAAAAGCGATGACCGCACATAACGGCCGCAGTGACGGCTGCCAGGGAAATAATGACAGCGGCTAAGATTTAAATCGTTAGATACGCCCTACTTGTCAAAAGATAGTCGCGTTTCTGTTTCGTTTCGACACAATGACGCAGTGACTTGACTTGATTGTCACGGAAACGCTATATAATAATTTGTGAGCTCACTCTTCTCAGTGTGGACACTTTTTCGCGTAACTAAGTAAGACGAGGGTAAATCTAGCGATTTAAATCTTTGACCAGCGGGGTTTGACTTTACGGTGTCAAAAACGCTCTCTAGGAAAACACACCAATTTACTTTCATAAACAACGTTTCAGTGACGTTATTCACCGGTAAATTGCGGACGCTATGTGGGCGGTCATCGCTTTTCTAGGAAACCTTAGTTTAAGGACGACAATATCGCGGCGATAGTCACGTCAACTTAGGATGTAGCATCTCTTAATGGAATTCATGTAGGCACATCTTGCAAGCACAATATCTGACAAAATCGAAGAACTCAGTCGCTTGATTATAACTAATTGGTGATGAGCAAGTTATTTTCGCCCCTCACGTTTGTTCTACAACTACGACGCATTGTTGTCTTGTCTTTTCTGTCCATACAAGGCCTCAGGGAGTTCTAGGACAACACACAACATCGCTACAACTAGCAGGTCATTTCGCAGTCGAAGTCCACAGATAATTCCATCAGATACCTAAAGGTCACTGAACACCTTACTACAACTCCAACACAACTGTCTACGGAAATCTAAGTTACAGTACGCAGTCGTTAATATGGCACATCGGGGTTTAGAACAGTTCGGCTTTGTCTCACGTCGTCTCTGTCACTCAAGTCGGTGTGACAGTCTCGTTCTAAAGCTCGATGTGTCCTGTTAAGGCCCGGGTACTGCACATGTAAGGGCTATTTAGTATGTCTGTTACCATTTTTCTCCAAAGCGGCTTATCGTTCTCAGCCGCTTCGTTAGGCTGCAATGCAATGTTAATTGTTAAAATGTTCAAGGTCATTATAGTTTGTTAGGTTGAGGTCCTATACGAGTTGCATTAGCGGTTATAGGTCGTGTTTCCAAAGAGAGCTGTAACGGTACCAAGAAGTCATTTTTAAGACGGCTTGCGTAAAAATCAGTAATTGTCATTGTGCAGAGACGCGTATTTTCCGAAGCTTCAGCTTTGGGGCGTATCATAGGCCCACTTTCTCTTGTTTCGTTTTTAATCGCGTTCAGAACTTTTCATACGTTTAACCCATAAAAATTGTTCCGGGTAACTGATTGGAACTATTTTGACCACTCCTAAAGAGCAGAAGTTGGAGAATGAAACCTGACTTCTGCGACTTTATACTTATCGCAGTAAATTTTCGAGTACGAAAATATATTGCACTGCCTTCTTAATAAACCATAGCTCGACCCGACTTTTTCTCGATATCGGTGACTCGTATAAAACCACAGCCTCGTAAACAAAAGCAGTAAGTAATTACCTCTGCCTCGTCGAGATCTGAATCATCGTCGGTGTCCGAGTATATCCGCGGCGCTGGACCCTTACGCTCCGAGCCCGTGGATGATGACGATCGACTTGAGGAGGATGATGAAGATCTGGAGAAATAAGATGTAGTTGTAAGTAAAAGCTATTATTTTCAATAGGTTATGGCGGGACAAACTGGACAGATTCCGCCAAAACTGGAAGAAGAACGCGCGGGCTCGCTTGTCCTTCGAGCCGGATGTGTGCTCCTTCCGTTGATAATCTAAAAAGGAGTCGCAAGGAGACAAGGAGTCATAACCATTGTTTTAATAATAGCTGCCACGCACATTATGTTAAGCATTTTTTTTTTTATAAACCGTGTAATTAAGTGGTAAAGTTTACCACTGCCTAGTTTAACCCTAACGGCCAACCCATGGAAATTAATTTATTGAGCCACTCAAAATACCCCGTAGGTGACAAGAACTACTGATTTCCCATTTCCTTATAATAATACCTTGTTCAGTGCTGGGGCACAAAATAAAGCGGATAGTATACTTCTACCTTTTCTGTGTTGCATTTTTATGTCTGGAAACATGGTTGATCAAGTAATGCAGTATATAATCAATTACCTAAAGTGATTAAGGAATCAATATCTCTTCCCATTTTAAAAGGCTTTTATAGCACCATGTTTTGAAATTGTTTAAATTGTAAGTTTTGACCAACTGTTTTTTTTTTTTTACTTAATTTTAGTTTTATCATCTAGCGAGACCGTCGTCTTAATAATTATTATGTTTTTTCTCATAGAAGTGAATAGTTGTATTATTTTTGAGTGAAAAAAGTATCTAAAACTTTAGTTTAATCTGACCTGGATGAACTGCTGGACGGCCGCCGGCGACTACGCGACAGGTACGAGCCGGTCGTCCTGTTCCGCGGACTCGTCGGCAACTCCTTCTCCTCGTCTGAGTTCTGCACCATTTCCTCCTGCAAGCATAACATAATGGTAGTGTTTTTCTGAACTTACACCCGCGGGGTATTTTCGTAATACACTTATGAGGCAGTCGATTAGCAATTTCCGTTAAAATTCGTCGGATTGTGATTGAAAATGTGTTATGTTATTGGAGTACGGAGTTTTTAAACACACATTAGCGAGCAGATTGTCAAACTTATGTTAACTGCTCCGATTGGCTGCCCGAACTACTGTCAAGCAAATCAATGAGTTTGATGGTGACACGATGTTGATTTGATTTTCAGAAACATGGGTCAACATTGCTACGCACTGTCAATTTTATAATGGTTTGTGACTTATTTACCCACAAAAAAAAACAAAAGGTAGTCGATTATAGATATTTCCATAACGAATGAGGAAAATGGGGAGGGGGGAATGGGCTATTGGGGATTTTTTTGAAATATGACAATCAGTGAACATTAACACTTTCCAGAAATACCTTACGGAAATTCGTGAGAATAGCGAGCATTAAAAACCATACCTGATCACTAAGCCTTTTGCAGGAGTCGTCATCCATGAACACAGGTGATGGTATCTTCCGCTTCCGCCGGAAGCTAGGCATCTTGGGAATAGTGGCCCTCAGTCCCAGTCCGATACCGGAACCATAGCCACCTAACTCTAGGCCTATCTCGCGAGACTCCATAATGCACTTTATTGAGTCTACTGCCTCTTCCTTCTTTATTGAAATTTCCTGAAAGTATATTATAATGATTTAATCTGTGATAGATTGTGGTTTACACTGCCAAGGAAATATCAACTTTACTAACGTTTAAATAAAGTTGCAAATAAATATACTAAAGAGTCCTCGGGATCATCAAACATTTAATTTTATTTATTTTCAACTTTATTACGAGGTGCACAAAGTGGATATTTGAAGCACATGAAATAGAGCCTAAACTACGAAGAACATCAAAGCAGAAAGATATGAAGTTAATTTATTTTCGACTCTAATTTTACAACCGTACGGTTGATTTTTAAGACAGTTAAAATGGCGCATTGACAGAAGGGTCCACCAAAAAGTTAAAAAAAACTGCTGTTACTTACAGGTGTATTCTGTACTTGTAATGGTTGGCTAGCATCCTCTTTCGGCTTGGGTTGTCTAATCTTCCGACTCTGCTCGTCCCACCACACCTCGAAGCTCTTGAACGCAGTACTTTCTATCATCTTCTTGTTGAAGTCTTTCTTTAGGATCATCTTCAGTTCTGCAGTTACCCGTTCTATGACGCTGTTTATTGTGGGGTAGTAGGGATTGTCAAGCTCCTGTGGATAGATGAAAATAGTTTTATTATGAAAGCTATTTAATTTAGGGCTGATTTTACGAAAGTCAGATATCTTTAATCCGTGGAATAAAATTGACGTCTGACAGTAATAGTATGGAAAACTCAAAAATTCAAAACTTATTCTCAGGATAAGACTTATTCTAGGTATAAAAAATTTATGGGATTCGCCCATAGTCAATCTATTCACATATTCTTCAGCAAACAGGGGAGCGTAAATGTAGCGAGATCTGTCATCAAATGCTCAATCAATATAATATTTATCCTTAAATGTTTTAAAACGTAAAATTCACTTGTCTGTTACTGCGCTTATGACTTGGGAACCACTTAATCAACTTACGTGTTTTATTTTTAAAGAATATTGTTTCCTTCTTGTATAAAATTATGCAACATTAGTTGTTTGCTTACCCTAATCCTCTTTTAAGAGCGCATACACGGGTCCACTAGCGCCACTCCTTTAAAAAAATATTATCTCGTGACTGAGTAGGAATTTTGAAAAACGGCTTAATAAGCAACCTCGGTATGTGTGTCAAGATTTTTCTAATACCTTTTATAAACTTTCACATCAGTCACGAAATAATATTTTTTTAAAGGAGTGGTGCTAGTGGACCTGTGTATGCGCTCTTAATGGGTTATTGTACTCATCATTATGAACCAGTTTTACCGTGCGAACACACTGACATCGCGAAAAAAAAAACTGCTGTTGAGTACATTTGTGTTCATATAAATTACCAAAAATGTTTTTTTTATTGTTTTTAAAAGTCAACGCGAGTGATTAAAAAGCCAATGGTGTTAGGTTGGCAGTAGAGTGGCGGGGAGCTGGCTAACATGCTGCCGTACGGCATCAAGCTCGCCAGCTCCGCGCCGGCGTAGTGTTACAGGGTGTATATAGTGAGTGTAGTACCTGTGCAGGCTGCGCGGGCTCGGCGGTGAAGGGCGCGTAGTGCGGCAGCATGGTGGGCGGCGCCGCGAACGTGCTGCCGTACGGTATCACGCTCGCCAGCTCCGCGCCGGCGTAGTGTTACAGGGTGTATATAGTGAGTGTAGTACCTGTGCAGGCTGCGCGGGCTCGGCGGTGAAGGGCGCGTAGTGCGGCAGCATGGTGGGCGGCGCCGCGAACGTGCTGCCGTACGGCATCACGCTCGCCAGCTCCGCGCCGGCGTAGTGTTACAGGGTGTATATAGTGAGTGTAGTACCTGTGCAGGCTGCGCGGGCTCGGCGGTGAAGGGCGCGTAGTGCGGCAGCATGGTGGGCGGCGCCGCGAACGTGCTGCCGTACGGCATCACGCTCGCCAGCTCCGCGCCGGCGTAGTGTTACAGGGTGTATATAGTGAGTGTAGTACCTGTGCAGGCTGCGCGGGCTCGGCGGTGAAGGGCGCGTAGTGCGGCAGCATGGTGGGCGGCGCCGCGAACGTGCTGCCGTACGGCATCACGCTCGCCAGCTCCGCGCCGGCGTAGTGTTACAGGGTGTATATAGTGAGTGTAGTACCTGTGCAGGCTGCGCGGGCTCGGCGGTGAAGGGCGCGTAGTGCGGCAGCATGGTGGGCGGCGCCGCGAACGTGCTGCCGTACGGCATCACGCTCGCCAGCTCCGCGCCGGCGTAGTGTTACAGGGTGGATATAGTGAGTGTAGTACCTGTGCAGGCTGCGCGGGCTCGGCGGTGAAGGGCGCGTAGTGCGGCAGCATGGTGGGCGGCGCCGCGAACGTGCTGCCGTACGGTATCACGCTCGCCAGCTCCGCGCCGGCGTAGTGTTACAGGGTGTATATAGTGAGTGTAGTACCTGTGCAGGCTGCGCGGGCTCGGCGGTGAAGGGCGCGTAGTGCGGCAGCATGGTGGGCGGCGCCGCGAACGTGCTGCCGTACGGCATCACGCTCGCCAGCTCCGCGCCGGCGTAGTGTTACAGGGTGTATATAGTGAGTGTAGTACCTGTGCAGGCTGCGCGGGCTCGGCGGTGAAGGGCGCGTAGTGCGGCAGCATGGTGGGCGGCGCCGCGAACGTGCTGCCGTACGGCATCACGCTCGCCAGCTCCGCGCCGGCGTAGTGTTACAGGGTGTATATAGTGAGTGTAGTACCTGTGCAGGCTGCGCGGGCTCGGCGGTGAAGGGCGCGTAGTGCGGCAGCATGGTGGGCGGCGCCGCGAACGTGCTGCCGTACGGCATCACGCTCGCCAGCTCCGCGCCGGCGTAGTGTTACAGGGTGTATATAGTGAGTGTAGTACCTGTGCAGGCTGCGCGGGCTCGGCGGTGAAGGGCGCGTAGTGCGGCAGCATGGTGGGCGGCGCCGCGAACGTGCTGCCGTACGGCATCACGCTCGCCAGCTCCGCGCCGGCGTAGTGTTACAGGGTGTATATAGTGAGTGTAGTACCTGTGCAGGCTGCGCGGGCTCGGCGGTGAAGGGCGCGTAGTGCGGCAGCATGGTGGGCGGCGCCGCGAACGTGCTGCCGTACGGCATCACGCTCGCCAGCTCCGCGCCGGCGTAGTGTTACAGGGTGTATATAGTGAGTGTAGTACCTGTGCAGGCTGCGCGGGCTCGGCGGTGAAGGGCGCGTAGTGCGGCAGCATGGTGGGCGGCGCCGCGAACGTGCTGCCGTACGGCATCACGCTCGCCAGCTCCGCGCCGGCGTAGTGTTACAGGGTGTATATAGTGAGTGTAGTACCTGTGCAGGCTGCGCGGGCTCGGCGGTGAAGGGCGCGTAGTGCGGCAGCATGGTGGGCGGCGCCGCGAACGTGCTGCCGTACGGCATCACGCTCGCCAGCTCCGCGCCGGCGTAGTGTTACAGGGTGTATATAGTGAGTGTAGTACCTGTGCAGGCTGCGCGGGCTCGGCGGTGAAGGGCGCGTAGTGCGGCAGCATGGTGGGCGGCGCCGCGAACGTGCTGCCGTACGGCATCACGCTCGCCAGCTCCGCGCCGGCGTAGTGTTACAGGGTGTATATAGTGAGTGTAGTACCTGTGCAGGCTGCGCGGGCTCGGCGGTGAAGGGCGCGTAGTGCGGCAGCATGGTGGGCGGCGCCGCGAACGTGCTGCCGTACGGCATCACGCTCGCCAGCTCCGCGCCGGCGTAGTGTTACAGGGTGTATATAGTGAGTGTAGTACCTGTGCAGGCTGCGCGGGCTCGGCGGTGAAGGGCGCGTAGTGCGGCAGCATGGTGGGCGGCGCCGCGAACGTGCTGCCGTACGGCATCACGCTCGCCAGCTCCGCGCCGGCGTAGTGTTACAGGGTGTATATAGTGAGTGTAGTACCTGTGCAGGCTGCGCGGGCTCGGCGGTGAAGGGCGCGTAGTGCGGCAGCATGGTGGGCGGCGCCGCGAACGTGCTGCCGTACGGCATCACGCTCGCCAGCTCCGCGCCGGCGTAGTGTTACAGGGTGTATATAGTGAGTGTAGTACCTGTGCAGGCTGCGCGGGCTCGGCGGTGAAGGGCGCGTAGTGCGGCAGCATGGTGGGCGGCGCCGCGAACGTGCTGCCGTACGGCATCACGCTCGCCAGCTCCGCGCCGGCGTAGTGTTACAGGGTGTATATAGTGAGTGTAGTACCTGTGCAGGCTGCGCGGGCTCGGCGGTGAAGGGCGCGTAGTGCGGCAGCATGGTGGGCGGCGCCGCGAACGTGCTGTCGTACGGCATCACGCTCGCCAGCTCCGCGCCGGCGTAGTGTTACAGGGTGTATATAGTGAGTGTAGTACCTGTGCAGGCTGCGCGGGCTCGGCGGTGAAGGGCGCGTAGTGCGGCAGCATGGTGGGCGGCGCCGCGAACGTGCTGCCGTACGGCATCACGCTCGCCAGCTCCGCGCCGGCGTAGTGTTACAGGGTGTATATAGTGAGTGTAGTACCTGTGCAGGCTGCGCGGGCTCGGCGGTGAAGGGCGCGTAGTGCGGCAGCATGGTGGGCGGCGCCGCGAACGTGCTGCAGTACGGCATCACGCTCGCCAGCTCCGCGCCGGCGTAGTGTTACAGGGTGTATATAGTGAGTGTAGTACCTGTGCAGGCTGCGCGGGCTCGGCGGTGAAGGGCGCGTAGTGCGGCAGCATGGTGGGCGGCGCCGCGAACGTGCTGCCGTACGGCATCACGCTCGCCAGCTCCGCGCCGGCGTAGTGTTACAGGGTGTATATAGTGAGTGTAGTACCTGTGCAGGCTGCGCGGGCTCGGCGGTGAAGGGCGCGTAGTGCGGCAGCATGGTGGGCGGCGCCGCGAACGTGCTGCCGTACGGCATCACGCTCGCCAGCTCCGCGCCGGCGTAGTGTTACAGGGTGTATATAGTGAGTGTAGTACCTGTGCAGGCTGCGCGGGCTCGGCGGTGAAGGGCGCGTAGTGCGGCAGCATGGTGGGCGGCGCCGCGAACGTGCTGCCGTACGGCATCACGCTCGCCAGCTCCGCGCCGGCGTAGTGTTACAGGGTGTATATAGTGAGTGTAGTACCTGTGCAGGCTGCGCGGGCTCGGCGGTGAAGGGCGCGTAGTGCGGCAGCATGGTGGGCGGCGCCGCGAACGTGCTGCCGTACGGCATCACGCTCGCCAGCTCCGCGCCGGCGTAGTGTTACAGGGTGTATATAGTGAGTGTAGTACCTGTGCAGGCTGCGCGGGCTCGGCGGTGAAGGGCGCGTAGTGCGGCAGCATGGTGGGCGGCGCCGCGAACGTGCTGCCGTACGGCATCACGCTCGCCAGCTCCGCGCCGGCGTAGTGTTACAGGGTGTATATAGTGAGTGTAGTACCTGTGCAGGCTGCGCGGGCTCGGCGGTGAAGGGCGCGTAGTGCGGCAGCATGGTGGGCGGCGCCGCGAACGTGCTGCCGTACGGCATCACGCTCGCCAGCTCCGCGCCGGCGTAGTGTTACAGGGTGTATATAGTGAGTGTAGTACCTGTGCAGGCTGCGCGGGCTCGGCGGTGAAGGGCGCGTAGTGCGGCAGCATGGTGGGCGGCGCCGCGAACGTGCTGCCGTACGGCATCACGCTCGCCAGCTCCGCGCCGGCGTAGTGTTACAGGGTGTATATAGTGAGTGTAGTACCTGTGCAGGCTGCGCGGGCTCGGCGGTGAAGGGCGCGTAGTGCGGCAGCATGGTGGGCGGCGCCGCGAACGTGCTGCCGTACGGTATCACGCTCGCCAGCTCCGCGCCAGCGTAGCCGGGTGGAGGGTACGCTACAAACACATAGCATAAGAAACGTAAAGCTGGTGTTTCCTAAAAAACCGGTGGCGTTACAGAACGGCCGCAAAATGATGATGGGTGTTTAACTTTACTTTATCGAAAAACGCTTTCTATACATGGTCTGTTCCAAAAGTATCTGATAATAATGTAAACAAAAGGATCAGAGAACGCAACAGTGGATGCCAATTTGTAGTGCCACTTACAGATTGAATGCTTTGATTCGATAAAAACTACACTCCAAAGACTGCCGCGGTAGTTTTTAACCGACTTCTTAAAATAGGAGGAGTTTCTCAATTTGTCTGTATATGTAAGAACGGAACGCTACGACAGGATAGGGAAACGAGACGTGAAGATGAATGATAGATGTGAAGCATAAACGTGTGACAGAGATGAATGTACGAAATAGTCAAAGAGTGAAAGAGATAGTTAAGGAATGTTTAAAATGTAGAATAAGTAGAAAGGGAACTAGAAATGAAAGAAAAAGGTGGAAGACGTTAGATGTAAAGACGGAAAACAAAATACAATAATTATGAAGCAATCAGGAGTTTTATTGAAGTAAAGTTGTGCTAATCCCACTTAAGCATATATGTAGGTGTATCAGAACGGTGTGGTACAGACCATCAAACTGAATAACTTTCTCCATGGGATCAACATCGTGATTGAGAAAAAATTATCAGCCGTCCCATACATTTGGGTATTGTACGGGACAGCTGATTTTTATTTCTCGAGAAAGTAGTTCACTTTGATAGTCTGGCCAAGGTCATATGGTTTGAAAGAGAAGAGGATGTGTCGGTGTGTGATGTGAAAATAAATGATAAGAGCGTGGAGCAAGTGAATGAATTTGTATATTTGGAGAGTCTGTTTCCAAGAGATCGATAGATTGGTGAAGATGTGGACAGGAGAGGAAATAAAGTGAATGGTGCGATTGTAACCGCCCTTCGACGTCCAAATGGTGTGCTGGTGTCTACGCTTTTGTATGGAAGTGAATGTTAGCTGTGGCAAAAGAGGCATGAAAGGAGGATAAACGATGTGGAAATGCGTCCCTTGCGAAGCATGTGTGGTGTAACCACGGTGCTGTAGCTTAGAACAAAAGTATGGGAATCATATCCGACCAGTTTAAGTAGGGTTCTGCTTTTGGAGATACACTATTCAATTCTATAGATTTTTAATTTATTATTAGAGTAATATCAAAGATGAATTCTCTTATTGGTAGATGGCGCTGTTCTCAAAATGTTCATGGGTTTCGTCTAATCCACAGACTACATAGAGATACTATGTATAAACAGGTTTAAACACAATATGTTCCATTTTAGTCAGATTTTCTTAATTTTTTTTTTTTTTTTACAAATAAATATATTTAAGGAATTGAAACACCTTTTAAATTTATTGAGCTAACATACATTGTTTGTTTAAATGGATAAAATCATCTAATAAAGCAACACAATTTTTTGAAACTGTTTTAAGTGTAAATGGAAACAAAGGAACGCAACTCGCGTAATTGTCAAAATATGTTGTATTTTTTTTTATTCCGAATAGAATTTATGGATGCGGTTCGATTAATTTCTGGATTATTGTTGACGACTTTGCTTGTATAGACATTTAGGATTCTGCTTCTATCCATTGACCTGGAAAGGTATTGGATACCGGCAACCGACAACTTCGCTTTATCGGAACGACCCCTGCACGAAAATCTGGACTGTGTACTTGTTTGTGAAACGCACCAATATTGTGTTGTATAAAAATATGAACGCGAACAAGTGTTGTGTGCGGAACTGCAAAAATTCAAGAGTTGGCCTTCAATAACTAAAATGGAAGGAAATAGGACAGGGCATACTGCAGATTTGAAACTATTATAGCTTTATGAAGCATTGTATGTATACGTATAGCTAGTAGCTATACGTACCTATATATTGCTTCATGGAGTGTTGTTTTTAGTTGTTGCTAGAGAACGCCAGCGCCTTGAAATGTTCGAGTGACGTCTCTATCTCCCTATATAAAATGTACTCTGTGGGTGTAACTATGAATGATAGGTTGAGGAATGATGTGATAAGGCAACGGTGCGGTTTAAAAGATGCAGTGACAATTTTTTTAAAGAGGTCCTGTGCTTAGATGGTTTGGAAATGTTAAAAGCATGAATGAAAGGCGATTAACAAAAGGTATCTTACAAGGCAGATGTGAGTGGAAACGCCGGGAGTGGACGCCCTAGAAGGACATATAGTGATGTTTGTCAGAAAAGTCAGGTGCGTGGTACTCGCAATCAACGTGCGTGTATGACCAGATGTATGAACGTAAACGAAGTAAAAGGAGTATGTAAGGATCGTAACAGGAGGCGTTATGTAGTTTCTGCTTACCCCAATGGGAAGAAGGCAGAGTTTATGTATGTATACATATGTAATTAGATTAATTTTATAACCACAATTATCGTCGACGATTTTTCAAATACAATTAGATAGTGTTATTCAAATAATAATTGTTGATAAAAGTGGACCTTCTAAATACAAATGAATGTGTTATTGATTCCTTTTAGTGAGTGATTGTGTAAGAATTTTATCTAAACAGGGTTTCTTTACACTTTCATAAGATACTTTTCGCACAAACTATAATGTCATAGCTCCATCTCTCTTTCCAAGCTCCAGTATTCCATCAAGGACAATGCTGGTCATGCTGCTGATTGTCGGTGACCCGGAGCATGCTTTTTCGTTAAAAAAAACTTTGACCCAGAGACCCCGACATTGGAAGGCCTTAAATCGAAAACGCCTTTACAGAAAAAACAAATAAGTATCTCTCGTGGTACGCGTCCACTGGTATGAGGGTCGTAGTCATTACTTTACCTGTAGGCGGCCACATAGGTTGATAGTAGTGCGGATGTGGCGGAGGGGCGGTGGTGGGCGGGTAGTAGTACGCGTCCGCTGGGACTTGTTCCTCTATCTTGGCTTCCGTTGACGACAGCGATGACAGCGACATCTACAATTTGTTATTTAAACATTAGAGCGGAAAATAAAGCGATCCAATGGTTTTATCTAATGCACAATGGCGACTATAATAAACGCCAGGACTTGTGGCAGACAAGGCCACAAAAAGTACGGTAGGGCAGCGAATATGAAATACGACATTACTTAAAAAACCTATACGAGTCATGTCATCTTTTATGACCACCGCTATTAAGAAAGTTGGCGTATACTAACAATTTTTTTTTTAATGCTCAAGTTTACTTTACAAAAGTTTTGATGGTTAAAGTTGCGTGTGTTGAATAAAGTGTCAGAATTGAAGAGCATTTCCTCACCTGATCATCATCCAAGTTGTCCTGCCCCCGGTTCTGTTCCTCGGGCGACCGTCGTGGTTCCTCGCCGGTTAGCAACTCATCCTCCGACGACGATATGTCCGAACCGATCTTGTCTACCGGAGGGAACTTTTTACGAGGTGCAGGCTGAGGCAACTGCGATTCCTACGAGTCGGAAATATAGTATAAACGTTAAAATTTTTGAACTTTTAAGATAGTGCTGAAATTAGATCTGTTTATATAAATTTAATTCTTTATTAGAGATCAGCAGTATAAGAGTGTGGGGGATAAAGTGGTTAAAAATAACTGCGATAAAGAGTGTATGCGCATCTGACTTTGGTCCAGCGTAGAAGTTTCGTTAAGAGTATACGTAGCATGTACGCTGCACAAACGCGACACAAACGCAGAGTTAACGCAACATAATTTCGGTACATTCACGTCAAAGTATGCGTCAACCCTAAACCTAATTGTATTTTGCATTTTCATGTTTTCTTAGATAATTACGTTGTTGTCTTTAAAGTAAATGCTGCGTATACCTGTATTAGTCATACCAAATAAATAAATAAATGACCATCTTACCCTTTCTATAGTATTCTGAAGGCATTCGAGGTAGTTCTCCCGCGCTAAGAAAGGCGACGGCGTCGTGGACAGGGGCTCGGGGTCAACGTCCTTGTTCGAACACATGGATATTATACTCTCACGGTCTTCACTAATGGAACCTATGAAGAAAAGTCACATTACATTATTTGAATACATGATCAATCTATAATGTTCCCACTGCTGGGACACAGGCCTCGTCTCTGTGAGAGGGAGTGGGCCGTATAATCCACCACGTGGGTCCAGTGCGGGTTGGTTGACGTCACACGTCCTCGAATTTTTGGTTCTAGGATATGCCGGTTTCCTCACGATGTTTTCCTTCACCGTTTTGTGAGCAGTGGTGATGAAATAAATTACATAAAGTTAAGCGCCTGCTTGGGTTCGAACCCACGACCTAAAACTCGTAAGTCAGGGCCGCTTCCACTGGGCCACCGCTGCTATTTGCATTATTTGAATGCTTGCGTGCATGCAATTGTGTTAAACCAATGTGATTATAAAGTATGAGGATATGAGAGCTACGTGGATCGATTTTACTTGAAAAAACTTTATAATGAAAGCAGAACTGCGCTAAAAAAGCAGACAACTGAGCTAAAATTGCGCATCAGCCGCGCTAAAGTTGTCCCTACCCTGCGCTAACATTGCTAAATAGTGCTACACCACAGATATATTATTATGCCTCATTTGGATCTACATTACACGGCAACTTTTGCTTTTGTATTTGTTTATTTATCTATTGTAATATAAACAAGCTGAATAGTTTGTTTTACTGTTTGAACGCGCTAGTCTCTAGAACTACCACTCGGATTTGAAAAATACTTTTTGCATTTGGCAGCCCAATTCTTGAGGGACGTTATAGGCTATTTAACATAACGCTTGGACCATTAGGAGCCGATATAAAAAAAAATAAAGTTAGAAAGAACGTTAAGCGAAAACGAAGTAATAGCGCGGACGGGAAATGTGGCTTCTATTTTAGTACTAACTGTTGCCCGCGACTAAGGCTCACTTTCACCGCCAATCTCTAAACACGTTTAGCGGTAAACGAGTTTAAAACATAATTCTGTTTCTGTCAAATGCTTGAAGATAACAGAGACAGAATGTTTAAAAATCGTTTACCACTGAACGTGTTTAGCGATTGGCGGTGCTAATGGGTCTTACTCTGCGATCCATGATGAAAGTAGCCTATGTCCTTACCCAGGTCATGTTCCATCTCTGTGCCAAATTTAATCCAAATCCGTTCAGCCGATTTAGCGTGAAAGCGTAACAAACAAACATACTCTTTTTCGCATTTATAGTATTAGTTAGGATATTGTGGTGTCTAACGACTCCTACGCAAACGAGGTCGCGGACAGAAGCCAGTTCATTTACATAAAAAAAAAATTAAGTACACACAGCATTTACCCACAATCTGAGAAAAATCTGATAAGAGAAAAATAATGTTACCATCATCATCCGAGGGCGGGTTGTGCGTATCGATATCGGGTATGTTGGACGGCAGCCGATCCTCGTCCTCTTCCTCCGAGGAGATGCCGAGAGCGAGGAAGGGCGGCGCCATACCTCCGCCTGTGCTCGCGCCCTTCAGCAACATTGCTATTCTGTGCGACATACGTGCTTTGTTACAACCAATTATACAAGGGTACTAGATTAACTAATAACTACTGTTTCGTATTTAAAAGCGGATTCCATACAGTTTTTTTTATTCTTATTTTAACGGGTACTTAAATGCAGTTGTTCCGCCAAGGAAGGCGCTGGCAACTAAAGTATAAGCCAATGTCAACCGCGGTCATAACACGACTTGAGACTATAAGTCCTCGCACGCAAGGGTGATTTTTTAACGCGACTTTTTTGTACCGCGCGCTGGATTTTCCACTTTCAGTATTAGGCCTAGCATTGAGAACCCCATAGAGCGCATCTCAGCACGTCAAAGATGGATTTTCAACGCACTGCGCGTTGAAAATCTAGCGCGCGATAAAGAATCGTCGCGTCAAAAAATCGCCCGTGCGTACGAGGGCTATCTTTTTTTTTTCTTATTTAATATGGACCGTCCTACTCGCACGTTTTACAAACACGACTGCCGCGAGCCTTAGCTATTAGTCCCGTCTTTAATTCTAAAATCAGAGTATAAGAACTTCGTAGAAAGTCGGCGCAAATTCAATGACCCCCGTTATAATTGTCAATTTATGAGGTTTAGATCCTTTCAACTCACACTAAGCTAAACCCTACATACCTTTGTTAGTGCGTACCTGGTATCTAGATCGACATTCTTGGGTTCTTCAGCGGGTGGAGGTGGCTTGGGCTCGGGTTCCTTACTGTCGGTGATGTCTTCCGGAGGCCTAGGTTCCACCACCTCCACGGATTTAGGCTCCACAGGTACTTCCTATGGTATTTATCAATACTATTCATATAACTGTGTATAAGTAACTATTTTTTTTTATGATGCAAGTAAAGAACATGTTCCATTAAAATTATTTTAATAAAGCATTTTTTTTTGTTGAATACTCTATTAATAGACAAAATAAAAATTAAGGCTACAAACAGATGTGCATAAGGCAGTTGTATACATACAAATATACCCATGCAATTTAAAGCTAATGAAATCGCAACATGCAGGTGAAATTATGAATTTGCTAAATGTGATAATCATACAAGCATGCAAAGTGAAGGGTGCGTTACATAGTTATCTCTAAACTTAATACTATTGCATTAGGTGCAATTACAACTACTTATTATAACATTTTGTGCACATAACACCAGTGCATCGATATAACTATAAATAAATAAAGCCCATTTACACGATCCATGTTTCTTGCCTGTGACATACATAAAATCGAAGCAATAAATTAATAAATCACAACAGACTTCGAAGGCTATTAAAGTAATCAACAAGAATGTTAGAAAATCTAGACTTTAATTTTTCCATAACTTTTTCAACCATAACCCAATTTTGCATACATTTTAATCTATCTATTAAACAGTTATCAGTCACGGAAATCAATTTAGCACAAGTGCTTTAGCGGTTCAAGCACAGAGCACGAAATCTCCGCGCGCGCCGGCACCGACTAGAGACGACTTTACGAATAATATTCGTGTCCGAATTTGACGCAACTGAGCGCTAGCTAGCTGTCACAGGGCATTGTTAAAATTTACACGGGCTGACAGTTAAGTAAATGGTAATGTTCACTGATAAACTTGGATTTGAAAAGTGTTGACAATACTGTCTTCAAAACCAGCCGCCGAGGCATCTCCGTGCTCTGTGGGTTCAATTTATAATCAAAACAAGCTTAAATATTTCTACAGAGGTGCCGATTCTCTTGTACGCCAAATTAAACTAAATTATCACAAAAAAAAATATGGTTCAGAGAATCTTTAAAGCTCTTCTGTAAACAAGATTCTCTAAACTTAAAAACAATTTTGACACAACTAAAATCGAGTTTGACAACCGCTAAGTTGAGTCGACAATAGACCAAGATTTGTCGGAAGTTAAAATAAATAAAGAGTGAATTAAAGTGAACGAAATGAACCGAAGTGCCAAAAACTGACTAAAATCAAATAAAATCTTTAATTGTTTATCAATAATTATTTAAATGAAATACAGGGAGCATAATGAAGGCGTAAAACTATATTAATGTTTACATTTTAATCAATTAAGATGCAATAACCTGAATTTGTTTTTATTATCTGTGACCAATATGATCCTGCTTGGGTTCGAATTGCAATGCAATCACCGAAAACGATTTAGAATTTAGAACTTCAGCGATATTTTTTCGGTTTTCAATAAGAAAATAAAATAGCAGGTAGCATGATTATCTTGCTATTTATTTCAGCGTTATAAAGCTAATTTACTAATAAAAATGTGATCTCAAGAAAACATAATTTGGTTTTTCGTTCAGTAAGTTGAAAATCTCCGGTATTCTCGTCGCCGCAGCAAAGCCCTATCAAGGACATCTTGAATTTATCTGAGTCTGTCTGTTTATTATGTCGTGAATCGAAAACAGCTTCAATCTCATAAGCTTCCATAATGATTTCCAAACTCACAAGCATCCAAACTTTCAAGAACTAGTAGAGAAATATGCTTTGTAAATTTTAGTTCCTGATAACTAATTATATTCCACACCTTACTAATCGCGATTAAAAATAGTCTGTCTTTAGTTTGACAATCAAAATTTTAGGTGAAAAATGGCAAATTCAGAATAGCAAAATTGCCATTTTCACTAACTTGAATAACTACATCACATTAGTGCCGTCAAACTATTTGTTAAGTTGTGTCACTTTAGTCAATTTCAGAATGGAAAACGTCGTTAACGTTTGAGGAATAAATGAAATTTTGGTGATTTTTAGTATAGTTTAGAGAATTTTGTGACAAGAGTATCGGCACCAGTGCCACCTACGCCCACTACAGTGTGAGCACAGATTATATAGTACACGAATACTCGACTTGTGGCTATAGTTTCGCTCGCACACATACACAAAGCGGGGGAAAAAAAACGTTTGCAATATGCCAGAATACCTCTGTCAAACTCCATGTGAAAATGAAAACCATACCTGGCTGGCTGGTGTGGAAAATAATAATGGTAATATGTCTATTTAAATATCTAAATTGCACATCAAGTTTGCTGAAAAATTTAACACCTGTCAATACATTTTTTTTTCATGCAGAGAGCGTTGCATTTGCATTATGTGCGCGTGACAAATGAAAACAGTCAGACATCCGTGTACTACATACTCCGTGATCTAGGCATGTAAACTGCTACAAGGATCTTTTGGCGCCGGAATGACATTGACAGATGGGCGTTGTTGGTATTCAATATTAATGTGAAATTGTCACAGAAATTGTATTGACAAAACAAGAAGCTGCGTTAGTTCCGATATTGGCCACCCGCCAAAATAACCTTGTAGCGTTCTATGCAAATGAGGCAGCCGACCTTTTCCTTCTCTCTCTCTCTGCGCTCCTTGTCCCGATGCTCGGGTGAGTGCTGGTCCTTGTGCGCGGGAGTGGCGGGCGCCGCCCACGACGGCGTCGCGGACGAACGACGCTCCTTCACATTCGGTCAAGTTCGACTTTATTTGTATACGACGCACTAACATAGACTAAAGGCTAGTGTATATTACAGCCGCATAGGGCCGCAGCGCATCGTATTGCAAAACAAAAAGCTCGGTGCAGCCCACCAGTAGTTTGCGATGAAAAGTGATGTAGGAGGATTTTTACAATGCAATACGTTGCCCTGCGGTCCACCCAAATGTACGCTGGCCTTTATAAAACACTGAAGAATAAAGATACAATACAGCACAGAGCATATCTGTACGCATCAGACGAGTTGTGTAACTTCGTCGCTACGCCTGATGACTGATGTTGCATTGAGAAAAAATATTATGCAGTCGATAACATGGCTTTTATTTTAGCCATTACTTTTGAATCCATTTCTGATACCCAAAGATAGCAGAAAATATTTAAGAGATGAAATTTTACAATGTAATCATGATATTTTATAATGAATTACAAAAAACACTACTTGAGATGAACAAGCGATTATGAATATAGGTATGTTCAAATGAAAGATTATGATGAGACAATGAGAACCGCGTTCAAAGCCCTAGAGCTGTTAGTATTTATATACACACGGTTATGAGGACATCAAGCGACAAACAATTCCTTTTATGTACATGTTTTAAGCAGTCGCAATGCTTTTCGAAACTCTTGTGTACAATTTTATTGATAGTCAACAAAATTAGACTTATGTTCTTATAAAATTTAATCAAATTAACTTTGTTTATTCATATGTACACGGTCAAATTAAATTAGCTAACGAAACTAAACAGATGTGATTGATATCGATATCGACTGACCCCAAGAAAAAAATATCACCAAATAATTTATTGGTTTATCGTGTTTAGATATAGCTACCCATCACGTCTTCGGAGTTTCGCTAGCTCATTAATTTTGACCTTTTATAAAAAAAGGCACTACATGTTTTTGCCTATATTTTAGTATTAGCTTTTTAAATTGTACTTGTCGTGTTGTGTGGTCGGTAACTCACGTGGGAGTGGTGGTGGGAGGTGTGGTGCGGGTGCCTCCAGTCTCCCCACCACATGCTGCCGCCCGGAGCCGCGCCTGCCGTGTAGCTGTACCCATAGCTGTCACAACAACATACTATTACTCTCTACTCTATACATATAGGGTCATTAACAACTTTCTTCTCTCGGATTTGCCAGTCTGCAACGTGGAACAGGGCTAACTGCCCAAGGAGCGACGGATGTACCGTACTCTAGTACGTCATTCCTTGTGTAATTTAATGAACCCCAAATCTCAATCCTAGCAAGATTACTTTGCTAAATCGATCTCGATGTTTACGATAAGATAGTAATCATAATTATTAACTCTTAACTCGCGTGTCATGTATAAAATGTAGAAAGGTATGTTTGTTACCTCTGTTGGTAGTAAGGATCGTAGGGTATAGCCGCAGGGGGCGGGTGCGTCGTGTGCGGTGTGTAGGGCACCTCGCTGGCGTGACCGGCGCCTGCGTACGGCGTCTCGCCGGCCTCGCTAGTGCCTCGTGCGTACCGCTCGCGGTACAGAGCTCTGTAAAACATCCTTGAATATAAGACTCGCGTAACAAAATCAACAAGAGAGACGCAATTAACGCAACTGAACTGGGAAGCACTCTAGGATCATTCAAAATATCGTTTTTCTCATTCGTTTATATTTTATGCAACAAAAATCGTAGTGCAAATACTAACTGCCGACTGAAATAGAATAAATGTATATAAAAATACAAACAACATTACCAATGCAACTATCTAACAAACCTTTATAAATAGATCAAAAAATAAACGAATCAAAGGAATTTCACTCCATATAAAGAGAAACGAACAATACTATAGAACACTCTCACTCAAAACAAAAAATATGTTAGTATACCTTCGCCGACATTTCCGCTTGCATCGTTTGCTTGTGAAATAGTAAGAAATATTAATAATAGGACATTACAAGACAAATATTAGGTATTGTTATTACAGGAACACCTTTGCTGAAGTCCTGATGTCACATGTATAGTCAGGGAAATTAATTGTTAAGGAAATTTCTCCCTATGGGTCCGGTGTTTAATCAGTAGTTAAACATACTAATAGTTAAAATGCGTTGGTTAAACTAACAATTTGTTAAAAATGACAGAAGTATGTTGTTTGACAAATGGTTAAGCTAACTACAGTTAAAAAAATTGTCAATTTGCTATAAAATTTAACCAAACAGAGTAGTTAAACTATTACAACTATTGGCTATTGTCAAGTGAGTAGTGATTAAATTGACTAATGGTCATGTATAACTATGTATCAAATAACGGGCTCTAAGGGCCCGTTGTTTTGATATATAGTTTAAAATGACCAATAGTCAATTTAACAATTATTCACTTGACAATAGTTAAAGTTTAACTACTCTGTCTGCGCATGGTTAACTTTCATAGCAAATTGTATTTTTTTTAACTAAAGTTAGCTTAACCATTTGTCAAACAACATAGTTATGTCATTTTTAGCAAATTGTTAATTTAACTAACGCATTTTAACTATTACTATGGTTGACTACTGATCAAACAACCGGCCCGTGGTCAATTTGCCGTGTTATAGTCATTTCATACAATTCAAATATTTGAATATACAGACAATTTAAGTTGGTTGTCAATTCGCTTAACAATTAATTTCCCTGACTTTACATTAAGAGCAGGTACTGTATTGTATAACGGGCTGGTGTTCGCAACACCACGTCCAAGCGTATTTTGCGTACGTGCCATTAATAGTATGAAAAATTGATAAAACGCCAATATACTTGAGTGAAGTATTGAATTCGATTTCATTATTGATGTACCAAGCATTGTAATAGAAGCACCGGTCCTACTCACGTATCAATACTTTTTTCATATATCAATACTAGAATGAATTAAGGTATGCCTCTTAGCTGGAAAGGCGATACCTAAGCTATAAACTACAAAAATAGAAGCTGTAATTACCGTTCCCCGCCTCTCTCCCGGTCTCTATCTTTGTCCCGGTCTCTCTCGCTGCGGCTGCGGTGCCGATGTCGGTACTCTCTCTCTTCGTCCGACCACCGCGTGTTGCTATCACTGTGCTGTGTTACTGCATGTTCTACTGGCTCCTTGAAGCGAGGGTACGGCTCCTAGAAATTGTATTAAGAGTTAGAAGTGTAACATATTGGATGGTGAAAGAATTCAAATTCAAAAGCTTTATTCACTAAAAGTACAAGAGTATATGTTAAAAATCGAATTAATGCACAGCTGTCCTTATTGTAGCGTGTCTCTGGCACACAAGAGCCTCCTCTAGCACTTTCCACTTATTTCTTCCTCTTTATTTTTTGCCATAGTGGGACAACGCTTTTCCCTGACCACCTCTTAATATGTCGGAATTGGATTTGAAAGTGAAAGAATTACTTTCGTCTAAATTAGATGGCAAAGTGGAGAGTGGAAGGAATAAGTCACTTTACTTTTCCGGGATGTAAAAGTGCCTGCTGAAAATCTTGGTTTTCCAGACCAAGCTATGAATATTGCAATAACTGTATTTTTTTATCAACACAAGGTAAGCAACCCTGCGATTCAATTAATTTATTTCAGATAAAAATATTCATATAAACAACAATTAAACTACAGTTTTCAAAAAAAAGTCAGCGAGACCAGACCAAGAGCAGGTCTGAGGTTCTTGATTGTCTAGCAAAAAGGCTTCACTTAGGCGATTATCACACTGCCACGTATCACGCTGCATATTGCGTGTCAACGCACCTACAATGAACGCGCGTGGATACATTTTCTGTGTGGTGGACTGTGCGTGTTTACTATACAAACGGAGATACTTACAAGCAACGTTGTTAACTTAAAAGCAACAACTTAAAAGCAGTGTGTTAATCGCCTTACTCAAATATTTTTTGATGGTAATTGTAAATTTTTAAATATTTTATTCGGTAAGGATTAGGACTTCAAATTTTTTTTAGGATATGGGCATTATGATTCATTATGTTTCTGTTCTCTAGCAATTGTTTACTAATACACAATATAAATTACTTACTTTCTCAGTTATTTTAGTTTCCTCTAATCTCTTACTGAGTGTAGGGTCTACCTTAGGGGGCCTAACTTCCTCAACTATAACCGGAGGTGGTTTAGTGATGATCGGAGGAGCCACCAGCTGGGGCTTCTTCTCAGCAGTCTTATTTTCGAACATTTCCTGGCATTTCTTGCCAAAAGCATCATGGATGACTTCAAGCACCTGCAAGCAAATAATAAGTATGATAAACACTGTGCTACCAAAGATTTAAGAACTGCATTCTAAAAAATATTTTTCTTGACTTTTAAGAGAATTTAAAAACTTTATTTACATACCTGGCCCATAACTGATTTTCCATTATATTTTTCCACACATAGTTTTGAATATTTTACATCTTGAAACACTACTCTTGCAAATCCTAAGTGCCTGTTTGTGATTGGATGGTAGAATATTGTCAATTCCTCAGATGGACCAACTTTATTCATCATGTCGGACAGAAATGCTTTATCAATGTTGTCATTTAAGTTTCCTATAGTAATTTCTAGCTGTGGAGGTATTCCAACATAATTTTTATCTATTTTGAACCTGAAAACAACATTGAGTGATTACACATTTTGAAATTCCCGCTTCACATTACATGTCAAACCAAATGTAATGTTGGCACTACTGTAACTAAAGCTATAATAAAAACAAAGAAGAATATAACCAAAATTACATTATTTTACTAAATACTTCTTAATAATTAAAGTTTTGATTACTCTGCAGACTCAATTATATATAAAGAATGAATATCCCATATCCAAATTGTAGGTAAACAACATTTGGTAACCACCGGGATACCAATTAGATTTCTGGTTATAAATTACAATATTGTGAATTTAGTATACAAAAAACCATTTTTTTCATAGAAATGAATTGCAATACAATGATTTAAAGAGATCTCATAATTTCTTCATGCATGTAATGTTGATTTGTAAGACATATTGGGTATATCAAAATGTATGCTTGTAAATACAACAAATCTGTGTTTGGGTACCTAGGGACAGGCAGGTCAGCTGGTTCTAGTCTATTCCACATTCTTGAGAGCTGAGATCGAGGGTCTCTGCACTGTACAGGTGGATAAGTTGCATCTCCAGGAACAGTGCCATCATATCTATAAACTTTTGCTCCTCCCTTCACCAGGAATGGATCCATGAGCAGTTTGAAATTTTTAGGCGCTTTGTGAAGCACCACATTGTGAGCTGGAGTTTTATGCTCCATTCCTCCATTCATTCTGCAAGACAAAACAGAAAAATGTTTTATAAAACATAACCTCTACTTTTACAATTAATCAACAACTCTTCGCAAAGACCAACAATAGGTGCTAGTCGAAGGTACCAGCGACTAGAAGAAATTGGATAAACATGTAAAAGTACTTCTTTTCCATTAGAACAAACCTGAAATGTTTATAAAACAATATGTTAGGATATCGTATAGTTTCCAATTTTTTGCCGAATACTGGCCGTATGATGCAATATCATTTTAAACCGTAAATAAACTCAAATTCCTATAATACAATGACCATAGCTGCAATAAGAATTTCACTAGCTTAACACCACAATATCGAATTATAAAATAATTTTCTACAGCAAGCTCTCTCCATGGTGACGACCAGTTTGGAGCTGACGAGTGGATAAAAACATACTCACATTCTATCCTTTTACATGAGATACAATCAACACATTTAAAAACTTAAAGTATAATGAACTTATTACTAACTGTATTTTTATTTATATTTCGATAAACATTATAATAAAATATTCAGTTGACTACTGGCTCAATGTTTATTCATAAAGTATGCGTTTTTAGCCCTACTATTTCTACGCATTGTTACGTCAAAAACTTCATACTTCATAGACAGATATTGGTACCGTTACGTTGCCAACTTGTTTAATGTCATTGTCACTAAAAAAAATACTGTTCGTTATTGCCATTTCTTAAAACACATCTGATTTTTATGCTTCTATTATTAAACGTATATTTCTATTATTTAGTATTTGTCAATTTTTTAATTTGACTTAAACCTACGTGGGCACTTATGAGTTCTAATTTGGGCGCTTCACTGCAATTTTTAATCAATAATATTACCTAGAATTACAGTTCCCGTAATAACATTAGTCATTTTAGTTTAGTTCGCTGCGAGTCATATCGATTTGTGTAACCATTTGTACCAGTTTATAAAATTTTTATTAAATTTATTTTCAAAATTTTACTACACAGTTATTTTAAAAACAAACGTAACTAAACTGTTTTGTATTAATTAGTTACTGTTACTGGCAACATATATGTTCTGTGGGCAACATTGCTTTACTTGCTATCGGTCGTTGCATCATCGATTTAGGTAATTTTTAGCTAATAAAATACGTTTAATGCTTGAAATTATGTGATCTACGGGTAAAACTTTTATATCATCATCTATTAAAACTTGTGTTATACAGTGAATTTCGTTTTCAGGCAAAATGTCCGAGAAAAATATTATTCCTGTGGTCAAGGCTGAGGAGGAGGCAGCCGAGGAGGAAGAATTGGTTGACCCTCAGACTCAGCTAAGAGTACGTTTATCCTCATTCCTTACTTACATTATTATATAAGATATGCTTGGCACTGCTACATTTTGCATGATCATACCACAACATAACCTCCTTTTGTTGAAGAATCTTTCCAATCTTATGAAGAATTTTCTGTTCCTAGTTAAAGGATCGCCGAGTCAGGTGGCGTTTTATTACCGTAGATTTTGTACAAAAAAAAATAGCTTACTCAAAACCAAAACAGTTAACTACAGTGGTATGAAAACAACCACATAAAACCACTTTAATAAAGTGGTCACAACTGCGGCTGCTATCCGAGAACCAAGGTTCAATTGCCAGGCCTAGCTGTTATTCTGTTATTGGTTTACATAAGTTGTTCCAGCAGCAAATGTTTAAGGCTTAAAGAGTAATACTTGGTTATACGCTTTTATCCATAACACCATCATTACTAAATTCAGCAACTTTATCTCCTAGCTCTCTCTTTAAACATTTAATTGCGATAATTATCAAATAAATTGCACAGGAGGACTATAATGCCAATTATATAGGTCTTGTGTTGTACTACTATTTATTGTAAACCTGATTTATAAATGAGCCTGAATGTTATTCTTCCTGTTTACATATTATCTCCAAGCATTATTAGAAATCCCACCAACCCAATGCAACAGTTTGATACGTAAACTATCAAGACATGTTATTTGAATGTGGGTAAATTAAATCCATACTAAAACACAGGATACCAGCTGTCCATCTGTTATTCTGCACCTGAGTCTGGATACATTTACTTAGTTATTAAGGATGCAATAAATAGATGAAGTTTCCAACTCATTAGTTTGTAAAAATAATCTATTTGCTATTCTGTTTGCATTGACACCAATATAATTTTTAGAATATAACCTTACCCTTTTAAAACAACTATCTGTAGTCGTACTATGATGGTTAATACCATCATGGTTCCATTGCGAAAAAGGGAAAGTGCTATCGGTCATATATAGCTCCGTCTCTTTTTCACACATCATAGTACGGCCACTGATGCCATAGAATCATAGATATTGACATTCCGAATATATATTTTTTTTCCTTTTCTAGGGACAATGTTTAAATAAATGCCCAGAACATGTTTACAAAAAATCTAAAGGTTTAATTTATTATTATTATATTTGTAACCTTGATTTCACCTAAGTTGATCTTGTTAATTATTATTTTAGTTAGCTATTGTAGCTGTGATCATAGCGCCTATGTAATTATCCATTGCAATAAGTTTTATTTCTCCAAGTATCTCATTATTTGTTAAGAATAATGTAGTTGTATTATTGTAGTCTATTTGAAACACAACTATTAATATGGCACAATGTATTTTCAGGAGTCATGTGCACAGAAGGCTGATGCCCAAAACCACTGGGCCAAGTACCAAGAGTGCAATGACCGTGTCAACTCCCGCACCCAAACTGCTGAGACCTGCGAGCAGGAACTCGTCGACTACCTGCATGTCCTGGACCATTGTGTCACTAAGGATCTTTTCAAAAGGCTAAAGTAACTTAATTTTAATTTTCTACCCTGAACTGCCGTACAAAATACCCACTCTTAAGTTACATATTTGTTTTTATAGAACTTGCTGGTACAAAGGGTAGATGTAGTTTTAGCAAATTATTTATGTGAGTTGAAGTTTATTGTTTATTTGTAAATAAATAATCGCCGTTAAAATTCGTCTTTTATTTAGCAAATGCAATATAAACCTTAAAAAATCTAGTTATTAAAATTACAATCAACAATAAAAAGCATTTTGCATATAATATTTTTTATTACAGCAAATATAAAATTTGGAAAAGAAATAATAATTTCGTAGAAATAAAAAAAAATATAATCTCAAAAACAATTTAGCTCTAGAACATCACAAGTAAAATGGCACTCAATAAAAAAGGTGTTTTAATAACATTGTACAGAGTGTATTTCCATAAACCCGTGCACAATAATCGGAATGTCAAAACAAATGCCAAATCTATCATCAAAATAAATGTTACCTTTACAAAATGTAAACATTATAATTATAATAATTAATAATATACGTGTCTTATCCTAAGCAATAAAATAATACATTTCACTTTCTATAAAATCCCTACAGCTAAAGTAATGAAAATTGACTTTAGAAGTACGAAATGCATTGTTGTTTTCATAAAAGAATTTTTTTATAATGGTCACACGGAAGAAAAAAAAATTAAATTCCTGTATGACCACATTGGCGAAACCGGGCGAGCTTTCACCATTGTAGACATACCTTTAGAATGGTGATGTGATCGTTGTAAAATTTGCAGGCCTGTTTCACACGGCGATGAACAGTACGATATTTCACTATGTAGGGTGGGTGGCAGGTACATCGTTTCTAGACCCCTAGAGTAGAAATTTTTCGTTTTGTTTTTATAACCAACGTACAATTTCAACGCACAGTTCAGAATCATAATTATACTGAATCCATATTAACGGGTTGTGCGTTGATTTCCCTGCCATCCTGTTCAATTTAGGGGATCACAATGGCAGTTTTATACGGGATTTATAATTATGGGATATAGTTGTGTGTTCCCAACTTTTACCGTCAAATATCATACAGGTGATACAGGACACCGCCGCGTGACCAGTCGCTCTAAATATAACCTAATCTATTTTTTTTTTAATAACAATGTCATTGAGATATTTAATGTGTGAACATCATAAACATTATAAAATTTGAACAATAATATCTAACAATACAATTTAATCATTTTATATATTAAAGCTAGAATTGTCGGAAATAAAAGCACAGAAAACTTTGGCATAATTTTGTGAAACAAAACTGAATATAATATCAAGATGTGTCGTAATCAAGTAGAGGCACTATTTTAAGCAAATTTTTGTGTTCTTATTTTAATATCTAATGGACGCGCTCTTGGCATGTATAGATTACATTCTAGGCATTATATAGTAGAGTATACTTCGCATCGAATCGTTTACTGTGACCTTAGGAGCTTAACTAAATCACATTGTATCTAATAACAATGTTGTACCTAGTAGAATAACATATTGTTATCTAACACTTACTTAACGCCTTCGTTTCCCACGTGCGATTTTTTATCGCGCACTCGATTTTCAAGGCACTGCTTCGCGCCGAGAGTTGATAATCCAACAGCGTGTTTTTTTTTTACATCTCTGTTGGATTCTCAATGCTCGGCTCAACACCGGGAGTTGGAAAATCGAGTAAGCGATAAAAAAATATCGCCCGTGCGTACCTAGGCTAACAGACAAAGAGTCACTTCAAGTTAAGTTAGAAAGGAAATGCCTACGCATTATGTATACGTACTAAGATTTACAATTAAGTGAAATTAATAAGAAATGGGTAGGGATGATCTAACCTCATTAGCAAAATAAAGAGTTATTGCTTGTTCTAGTCACTGGGATGCGATGTATTATTTACGCAATACAAAACTATACAATTTCACGTTTAGTCGGACGACTAACTGAGTTTGAGAATCGCGTCTAACCGCGGATTGTGTGTGTGTCTTTTTAGAGCCTGACACACTTGTAACAGCACACCCGACGAGTCTGTGCGCGTTTTCATTGGCTACATTTGATTACGTGACGAGATGTGACCAATGACCACACGTTGTCTGAAGTCGCGTCGGGTATTTGTGCACTACGTCCGTAGGGGAGAGATACGAATCGGTGCAGTGCACAAACGCGTTTCCAATTCTTCAGTCCCTCGTTCGAGTGGCGTACTCCGTCCGTACCGAACACGACACAGTGCGCACTGTGTCACTAACTCGCGCCGACCTGCAGGACGTTGAAGCAGATCTCGCACACGCGCTGCGGCTTGTTCATGCCGAACTTGAGGATCGGCACGTCTTGACTCGAACATTTGTTGCACAGCATGCGGCCACAGTGGCGACTGTGGAAAATATTATTTATTTGAACTCTAAATAAGAGAACTACTTCCTAAATGTTTATGATCAAACAATCATTTATCGAAATACACAGTAGTGGAATGAAAACGTTAAGAATTTTCAAAGCATGGCGGTCTCATGAAAGTTGCAAGTAAAAATTTACCTACAGGTGCTTAAGCTTTTTACTCTCCGACTGTACCGGCAGGGTAACAACAGGCAGGACAAAATGTTTACTTTGTTTTGGTAAAATAATTTGTATACTATGTTTTGTACCTGTACGGTGGATACAATGTTATGGAACAATGGTTCCTTGTCCGTGTATACACGTCACAGAGATAATTATTCACCATTATAAAGGTCATCTTGCAGAAACAGAGACGTGTACTTGTGGAGTTATAAACCCTCCATAAATAAAATTGAATTTAAAAAAAGTCATGTAGTCATACCAGTGGTGTTTCCTCATGGTAAGCGTGAACTTTGTGCCGCACTCCTGGCACAGGTCGGACTCCGCCCACGGCGCCTCAGCAGGCAGGACGTCCAGCAGACGATGTAGTAATTGTTTCGTTGCAACCTGTACAGGGGAACATCTCAGTGTCGATTCGGAAAGAAATTTCACAAACTGATAACAATGATTGATTGCCCTTTCTTTGAATGACTGGCGTGTTTCAGTGTCAACGAATGACTAAATTCGAAAACGAACAGAATTAGTGTAATTATCTGGCAGATAAAAAAAAACTGAAACTTATCCAGAGGTGGTAAAAGTGGTCCTTATAGTGGGCTTGTTTCACCATATCCGAATAGCCACTACTCACCAAACAAATTAAAAATGGAACAGAGTTTATATGTATTTAACTGACCATAGCGAGTAATTGCGTAACGCACTAACAGTAGCAGTGGATTTCATTTTGACAGTTCAACAACATTCTTTGCGTTATTTCCGTTGTTGAGCAGACAATTTTTTTCGAAAATATGAAGCAATGGATTAAAAATATCCTTCAAAATGATTCAGATTGTGATTGAAAGTACATACATACATAACATCACGCCTGTATTCCCCGAAGGGTTAGGCAGAGGTGTACCTATAGTACACCCACATTTCGCCAGTTATGTTTAAGTCCCATGTAATAGGGGGCGAGCCTATTGCCATCAACCGGGCACAAATCCAGACTCCGGGCTGCTACCGAGAAATTCCAGATGGAAAAACCCGATAACACTTTGCCCGACCCGGGAATCGAACCCAGGACCTCATGCTCAGCAGTAGCGCTTGCGACCACTAGACCAACGAGGCAGTCAGTGTGATTGAAAGTGTGTTACGCAATTTGGAAGCAGTAATTTAACGGGAAGAGTTGCTAAAGCAGGCCCTTGCATGAGTTACTGAATAATAATTATTAATAATACCATCCTATTACTGTCCCACTGCAGGGCAAAGGCATCTTCTCATACAGACAGGGCATGTTACTTACTTGATAATTAAATATAGATATTCCGTCCTTGTTCTCTTGAGCGAGACACGCGCCAGCCTTCACTAGTACCCGGCACATCGCGCCCTGACCGTTCATGTAGGCTAGTAGGAGCGGAGTGTTACCCTGCGATAAAAGTAAAGTTAAGGAGGATGCGCTAAGGTAACCCGCGAAATTTAAAATTTCTTACGTTTTTTCTCAATATGCAAGTCAGTGTCAGGTTTGTATGTTGATTAAAATATGATTTGCGACCGTAAAAATATATAAAATTTGAATTTCGCGGGCTACTCTGACGATTTAGCCTTAAAGGTAAAATCAGATAAATCTTTATGAGATTTAGATAGGGCATTTAAGCCGATTTTTCTCTTGGTAAACAAACATTGCAGAACATATTTTCGTGTGCACAAAATGCGAAGACTAAAACGAACAAAACCATTTGAGGTAATGTAGTGTAAAAGAGTAAAGTGAAGAAATGAAGAAAGTGTTTATATTATAATATCAGACTATTTAAGAAAGTGGAACGGACTTGTGTAAAGTACAAACCGACACTATTTTAAGTTATAAAATATTTATCACATAAAAATTTAAGTTGGATTAAAATTGCCTAACAGGCTAAATTGTAATTACCTGTTAAGAACTCTATTTTTTTTATAAAGGAAAGAATGTTTATGTGTTGCTGGCAACATTGCCTAAAGGATGTATGTAAAATGATTCCACTGGAAACATTTAACTCAAGTGATTTTGTTTACTCTCAGTACAGGGCTTAGAAATAACGTACCAGTAAGTCAGTCCTATTGATGGGGTAGTCAGGCATAAACTCAAGGAATACTTCACAAATGGTCGCCGCGTTGTCCTTTTTGCACCAGCATAGCTCGTGCAGTGGATTTCTACCTGATGAAGTAAAATAATTTTGTATCATCAAATATCTAGCAATTCCAGAAGTCTCAAGCTGTCTCAAATTAATTTTGTTCGTTGGGAATGAGACAGGTGACGAAATGGCATAAGGAAGGATTATCATCAGTTTTCCAAAAAATACAGCATGCATGAAAGCACCTTCATTTACCTGTAATATAAATTATATGAATAAGTTTGTCGTAAATATGGCGCACCGAATTTTAGAAAATGTTCGATTCTGACGGGCTCTGTCCTTCAAATGCTCCCATCTACACGATGGTCCAACATGCGCCAATATAAGCCATAGGATGTCCACGTTACAACGATAAGTTTACGCAAATGACGGTAGTTCAATGTCCTGATAATAGTTTAAGTATACTGTGGCCACAGAAGCGGGCCCTATCATAATACCACCGCTGCGACACTTATTTTTTTTAAAAGTCGCAGCATCTTGCTGAGATAGCGGCCTTTTGGCCTCGTTCAGGACTTTCTATTGTTATTTTACTTTTGTTTTTATGAGTGTTTAGTTTATTTTCTGTTAATCCTGTGCGAGTCCCAATAAATACTTTTTATTTCTTTCTTACATGCTGGCCCAACGTGTAGAGGAGGCTTTAGCTGTGTGACAAGCTCTTTGTAAAGTTCGATGTGTGATATTATTAGCGCCCGGGTACTGTAGGTTACCTTTGAGGTTGGGTCACGAATCAGAAGTTGTAATAGCATAATGACATGCAAGCAAATACAGTCAAACCAGAAAAGGTATGCTATGCACTTCGGTAATATTCGTGTTCCCGAATTAGCACCAATGTCACATCAGTCACCACCACCCCCCCCTCCCCTTGTAGTAGTGCGCTTATCAGTGCGCGTTCATTTCCGAAGATATACAATGATATCCGAAACAAAAAAAAAACTTGGGATATAGGTACTCTTATGCAAGTTACTGGCAAGTGTATTCCATTATGTGTTGTCTTCAGTCTGTCAGTAGTAGTCACCTTTAAGGTTGGTAGCAGCGGCGTCTATGTCAGTGTCGGCTAACAAGGCGCGCGCGGCGGCGGCGTACCCCTCCCTGGCCGCCACGTGTAGCGCGTTGTCCCCGGCGGCGTCCACTGCGCCGTATTCCGCGCCGCCCGACACGAGAGCAGATACGATGGACTCGTGGCCTGCGCCCGCTGCTACGTGTAATGCTGTGCGTCTAAGGACAATAAATAAATAGTTAGACGTTGTGCAGAAAATGAAAGAACACATGACGTCCAAAAAATCAGTCTTACAATAAATGTATGGGAAAAGTTTTTGCGATTTGTGGCCTTTCTAGTATTCTGACCTCGGCTTGTTTAACAGAATATGTTAATATTTATACGAAACAGCACCGATGGGAATCCTAAAAATTAAATTGACGTATTTTAGCTGATTGTACACGCGGCTACACATCAACCTAGACTGTTTGGACTTTGCACTATTAGAAGTTGAACGCTGCGAATCGTGCGTGAGAGTGCGATATGAGTTAAGAAGAGTAACATTCAGAATATTAATTTTGTTTATTGACAACACTGATTTCTATTTTAATTCTAATATCTGGTAAGGTTTAGCCAGCGTTTGCAATGTAAGCGCACAAAAATATGTTTTCTACGACACCACATTACAAATCTTTGAAATTTTCGGTTTTTCTCTATTACAATATGCATGTATAAAAACCTTTCTCTTGAATCACTCTGTCTATTGGTAAAAACCGCATTAAAATCTGCGTAGTTTAAAATATCTAAGCTTACAGACGACGCGGCAGCGCACTATGTGGAGATTTAGTCGGTTTTGGGTCATAAATCTATATCTTCCATGTTTTTAAAGATATACAAATGATATTTTTTCGTGATAATCTAGAATAAATATACTTTAAAATAATATAAAATTTATGGTCATAAAAATAATAGTCATAAAAAAACACAAAATATGAAATATTGAAAAATGATCAGAAATTTACGACTATCTTTAAATAATGTAACCTAAAATGTTATAATTAATACAAAATAAATTCTTAAAATTACTGTTATTAATTAAATAAAATAAGAATAATAATTAAAATAACATTAAAGTGTATTATGCTACTAGCTCCAAAACTTCATCTGTAAATTCCATAGACTTTTTATTGGAAGGTATTTTGTTAATATAGTGTGATCCAGCAGTAATATTATTAATTTCTATGCTTGATCTTGGTGGGTAGCACTTTCCTTTAGCTTCCTGAATAGATTTTTAAGATGGAAGTAGTAAGCAATTCTTCGCGATTAAGCAATTCCTCATGTTTTCATACTGTGCCATATTTAGGTCCAACTCTTTGAAAATACTAAGAGCTTTATCGTTAGAGTACACTGTTAAATGTGCCGTTTCATTTAAAAGATTTTGACGTTCATACATACATAAACTCGCACCTTCTTCCCGTGGGGGTAGGCAGAAACTACAGAACGCCACCTGCTACGATCGATATTGACGTATTTCACTTTTTTTATCTATGGGCAATACTCGTCAAATTTCGAGAATTAATGCTTCTCCTGTTTTCCCTTGAGATTTCAATCCCTCAAGATTTATGAATTCAGTATAAAATCAAGGCCACATGTTTCAAGCAACTCCTTGTTTTTTTCGTTTTTGTGTTCTATCGGAACTGTCTTCGTAGGTTTTAGAGGGGCGTCCTCGCTTCCCTGTCGATGTCGAAGGTTCAGACTCACAAGTAGGATCTTCCAGATTTACACTGACTATGACGTTCAACCACACGTTATTCTGTTTTTATTTTTTTCCTTATTTGTGCCAGATTTAATGTAGCGTTGACGCAAGTTAGTAATACGATTTTTTTGTACACTTGCGACAATCTACGTGATATTTGCCTCGGAAAAGTTGATAAAATTATGTCGTACATAACGTGTTAAAGCAACAATATACGAGGGCGGGTCAATAAGTCCGTGACTTTTGGAATAAAACACAGATTTTTTGATAAAAAAATAATTTTATTTTTCAACGTAGTCTCCCTTGAGCTCTATACACTTTGTCCAACGCTTCTCCAATTTTTTTATCCCTTCCAAAAAAAAATGATTTGTCGAGGTCCTCAAAATAGGCCTTTGTTTGCGAGATGACTTCATCATTGGAGTCAAATCTTTTTCCACCAAGCCATTTCTTCAGGTTTGGGAACAAGAAGTAGTCGCTCGGAGCCAAATCTGGAGAATAGGGCGGATGAGGGAGCAATTCATAGCCCAATTCATGGATTTTTGCCATGGCAACTGCACATGTGTGCACCCTTGCATTGTCTTGGTGGAAAAGAACTTTTTTCTTGGCCAAATGAGGTCGGTTTTTTTTCAAATCGTCATTGAATCGGTCCAATAAGTTGGCATAATATTCCCCATTGATTGTTCTTCCCTTTTGAAGGTAGTCAATGTGGATTATCCCGCGTGCATCCCAAAAAACAGTCGCCATAACTTTATTGGCTGACAAACCCACCTTGGCCTTCTTCGGCGCCGATTCACCCTTAGAAACCCACTGTTTTGACTGTTGTTTGGTCTCTGGTGTGTTGTGATGGATTCATGTTTCGTCCACGGTTACAAAACGGCGCAAAAACTCCTCCATATTGCGATTAAACAACGCCAAACCTTCCTGTGAAGTTGTTACACGATTGCGTTTGTGGTCGACTGTGAGCAAACGCGGCACCCATCTTGCGGAAAGCTTTCTCATGCCCAAGTGATCATTCAAAATTGAAACCACTGAGCCATGCGAGATCCCTACGGCTTCCACAATCTCTCGCACTTTCAATCTTCGGTCGGCCAACACCATATCGTGAATTTTTTCGATTGTTTCGGGTGTAGAGACCTCAACTGGGCGTCCAGGACGTTCGGCATCTTCAGTGCTTGTACGGCCACAACGAAATTCAGTAAACCACTTTTTTACCATTGAAATCGATGGTGCAGAGTCCCCATAGTATTTATCAAGCTTAGCCTTGGTCTCGGTAATGGTTTTTTTTCGCAAGAAATAATGCTTAATAAGCACACGAAATTCACTTTTTTCCATTTTCTCCTCAAATTAGTGAGTATTCTGATAAAAATAGCTGTCAAACACAAACTAACTGACGCAGCAAGTTTAAATTTTGACAGGAGTCAACTGACAGATGCCTGTTGACAGGAGCAGTGTTGCTGTTTCAGTAAAGAGGTCAGAAATTCAAAAAGTCACGGACTTATTGACCCGCCCTCGTAATTCTCGTCACTTTCAATTAAAACAAGACATACGTCGCGTCTGGTACAGTTTAATTCACTCATTGCGAGAAGGTAAGTGGTTAGGTACACTTTTAGTAACGACAATGACGAACGAAAAGAAGTATGTAATTATTGAGTATGCAGATATTTTACATAAAATAATTGATTTGAAACGTGTGTAAAATGTAGTAGAAATAATTAATTATCATTATGTGGTTATGCGGTTTCCGATATGTTTTATTGATCATTTATTTTGTATGTGATCTAAAATATGGTGAGAAATACTCGATAATACGCGATACATTATCTAAATATAAACTACAATTAATAAAATTATCACAAGTCTAGCTTATACGATATAACGAATAAATCAAATAGCATCACCTACGTATTTATAAGTTTTTTTTTACTATTTCATGTTATAATACATTAACATATGTTCCGCAATGAATTTGCAACTTTTTCTTTCTTCCTATATAATTATATTAAATTTCCTATTAAATAACATCATTTATAGACCTTCGGCAAATTTCGGCAACTGTCAAAACTCTAATTGAAAATTCCAGATACGCAAAAATGATATGTCATGAGATAAATATTTCTAGCAAATATAGTAAAAAATATATAGCATATTTGTGCATACCAAACAAAAGTATATATTGTAAGCTTTCTGGAATGGTATAATACTTTTATAGTTTTCATTGCTAGCTCACAGGGCATTAATTCTGAAAAAAATAAAAATTTAGAAGTTTTTGTGATAATTTTTGAATCATCGTATTTAGATGACTTTTTCTATAAACCAGTACCAGCCACATACATAATTTATGTATAATATAGTAGATTACCTTCTTAGCTACAGTTTCAGGTATAATACAAGTACCTACGCCGATTTTTACAAAATGTATTTATGGCCAGGCTCTCTTAGGCACCTCCACATAGTGCGGCGGGAAGCGAGTTTGTTTTATACTATGTATACTCCATTTGAAATAAGATTACAAATTTAAATAAACCTTTTTTACAGTCCGTTCAACCGATTATGACTTCTATTCCGTAGGCATAAGGATGGCATTAAAAGCAAAAACGTGGTTACAATACCAACTGTTTACTGCAGCTGCCATTTGTCATGCCATGCAACGCAAAATCGGTTGAACGGACTGTAAAAAAGGCTTATTTAAATTTCTTTTCTAATTTCAATTGGAGTTATAGAGATTTCTAGCTTTTCCCCACGGTTAGCACGTGTGTAATTCGGAAATCTACTTAATTTTGGATTTTCATACAAACTTTAAACTCGTATTTTACCACCTTATGCGTTGATTTTACAAAAACACTGAAACATATACCTACTTTTTATTTTCAACCAAAAAGCTAAATATAAACTTTCATGTTACATCTAACTTCAAAACGACGGATTTTCATACAAACTTTCAATCCCTTTTTACTGCCATTGATTTTATATAACCACTGAAACACGTATTTCTTAATTTTAAAGTAAAATAATCATAATAAGATTAATCATCAATTTTAAACTGCTTTTCCCTTCTGTACGACACAACGAAGCAATCAATACATCAACGTAATTTTCCATAGACGATTGATTGTGAAAACTGACTGGCATAGAACAGAACACTGAACACTAGCGAAACTATTGGAGCGAAAGTTTTTGGCAAACAAAAATGCATCTGTGTGCGTAGGCGCAACGCAGCAAATGCTGCGATTGGCCGATGCCACGATACTCAGTCCCTTTCCTACAATTCTCTGTATTGCTGGTAGCGTAGTTATGGATATATAGGGTGTCCGACTTGATGTGTAGCCGTGTGTACCATTTTTCCAATATCTGTAAATACAATTAGCAATTACTCCAAAAGTTATGGACAGTCTCCTCAGAACGTTTTCCTGTAGCTACAACGGTTAAGGTACCTTTCACCTGTGTTCCTTCAGTTGCCTGTGCCCCAGGGCCACGGTAACTCTTTCGAACAATCCGCGACCCCGTTAGGCATCTGCCCTATCTGACCCTGTCAATGATGCTGACAGCTCTTTGAGGCGCGCGTGGAACACGACGCGCCGTCGACCCGGGCCTGGTCCTTACCGGTCGGCGAGCAGCCCATTGCTCTCCGTCCGCAAGCCCGCGCCTACGGTGGCCGGGAGTCTGCTATCGATTCCCGACGCCCTGGGTGTCTCCTCCTGCAGCGACTAGGCGCGTGAGAGCGCGACGATTGCCTCTCCCTCACACGCTCCGCCTCCTCCTTCAAGAGCATTACTGCTTTGCAGATGGACGTGACGGCTTCCCATTCCCTCTCACTCCGTACCATGGACTGGACCTGGGCCAGACGCGAGAGATCGCCGCCGCTACGAGGACACAGCGGTGCTCCGCCCAAGCCGGGCAGAGCTCCACCGTATGCTCCACCGTGTCCTCCGGTCGATCCACACAATGGTAACACCCGGGCGTTTCCTCCTGCCTTATCCGAAACAGGAACCTGCCGAAACAGCCATGTCCAGTGAGGATCTGCGCCAGGCGGAAGGTGAGGACGCCGTGGTGCCTCTTAGGCCACTCCTCAAAAAGGGGACTTACCGCCGCAAACGGTTAAGTTACCTGACAAGTAACCCCGCGATGGTTAGTGTGGTATGTTTATACATTTAAAATATGCTGTAAACTGTTTCTTTTTGAGTAATAAACAAGAAAAAAAAAGTACTGCCCCATCTCAAAAATACACCCAGTATAACCTAATGCAATAAAGTACACTTGTGCGTATCCCGGTCGTTGGACCTGGCTCCGGCCAGTAACGAACTCCTCAGCAACACTTCATGTCCTGCCGCAGCCGCCAGGTGCAAAGGTAGCGCTAGTGACACGTCTTGAACGCGCGTGTTGACGTCTACCTTACCTGAGAGTCAGTATTTTTGACTTACGACCCTATTTTATAGTAGATAAGGTACATACTTGTGTGCATCCCGGTCGTTGGGCCTTGCTCCAGCCAGCAGTAAACTCCTCAGCAACACTTCATGTCCCGCTGCGGCCGCCAGGTGTAAAGGTGGCGCTAGTGAGGCGTCTTGTACGCGCGAGTTGACGTCCACTTCTACTGATAGTAAGAACATCACGCTTTCAACGTCGCATGTTTGAATAGCCACGTGGAGGAAGTTGCGGCCTTTTTTGTCGACCTGTGGGTGATAAATGGATCTTGTTATAGTACGAGAGCCTATTGCCATAATTTTTGCCTTATCGTTTTACGACCAAAACTGTATTAAGTCGATAGATTTGATAATTCTGAATCCAAAAATCCTAATTTCAGAAATTTATCGCGTCACGTCTGACCTGACCGCATTTTCAAATAATATGTAAAACAAAAACTGTACTGTTTCATAGCAATCTGTCTGATTTTCAGAATGTAGTTGAACGATAGATTTTAGATACCGAAAACACAATTTTCAGACACCAGTAGCGTCGCACGTTCCCAGGAGACAATTTGAGAAAATTAAAAATGAGGCAAAAATAAAACCCATAGCAAACCGTCTGAAAATCTTGTTTTCATGTGATAGTATCAACTATCACATGAAAACAAGATTTTCATAATAATTTATTCATATCAATGAATAAATTATTATGTAAAAAAATATATATTATATAACGTCTTACTAATCAGACAACTTTACGATAGTCAGAAATTATAAAAAAAATCGTATTGTTGCGTATTTACGTACGATTAATAAAGAGTTTACCTGAAAACATCGACCTGAAATTAATGGACTTTTTTTTAATAAATGGGACAAAAGGTAACTGGGTTAACGTTTGAAAAATACTGTTTATTTAAAATAAAAAAAATCGTTTTAGTCATTGTCGGACTCATCATCGTTGTCATCAACAAGCACCGTGCGTTTGCAGGGCGACACCAAAACGTTCTTTACGTTTTTGTAATTATAGGTGACATTTAAAATGTCTGAAAACAGTATTTTGGTAACCTCTGCAGATGAGAATACCAAAATACTGTTTTCAGACATTTCTTTTGTATTGTACAAAAGATTAAAAAACAATTGAACCAGTTTGCTATGAGACAGGTCGGTTAATTTTGTTGTCACTTTCTCATGCCACATGTGACGCGCGAAATGTCTAAAAACAAACTTTTTAGTAATAAAACATTTTTAATATCAGACATACATATTGTGATAAAACCGTCTGCCTGTTTTTTTTTTGACTTAACAGAAATAGGCCTCCATAAAACTTGTACGTTTCTGATCAGTACTGCAGAGTCGGGTTCAGAACCATCAAAAAATTTAAACTAACGATTTTGGCTGAAAACTGATGCGACATGGTTTTTGTCGTGGGCTCTCGTACTATTCATAAAAAATTGAGGTTTAATTGTTTCTCGTTGACTATAAATGACCAAAGAAACAGATGCAATTGGATTTTATAACATAACATAACATCACGCCTGTATTCCCCGAAGGGTTAGGCAGAGGTATACCTATAGCACACCCACATTTCGCCAGTTATGTTTAAGTCCCATGTAATAATAGGAGGCGAGCCTATTGCCATCAACCGGGCACAAATCCAGACTCCGGGCTGCTACTGAGAAATTCCAGATGGAAAAACCCAATAACACTTTGCCCGACCCGGGAATCGAACCCGAGACCTCATGCTCAGCAGTAGCGCTTGCGACCACTAGACCAACGAGGCAGTTGGTCGGTGGTGGTTGGTGGATTTTATAACTTCGAAAAAACTTCTTTTTAGGGAACTTATAACTTTGTAAAAGTTCATCGAAGGAACCTTATGAGCTCGGAAAAATTTAATGACCTTGTTAAAAAAAAGTACTTAGTTAACTTTTCCCTAGATTTGATACCTCTGCCAAAAAACTGGCCGTGAATACAAAAACTAATTCCACATTTTTTTTTTATATTTAATTTCTCAGCTTTATTTACTGGACTTCTTTGGAGTCTTAAAATGGTACAGAACTTTAATAACAGCTGCTGGAAAAACACCAACCTGTTCAGCAGCCGAGGGATTCTTCTCCAATATAGCCTGCGCTGCCTTATTATTCCTCGCAGTAAGTGCAGCGGCGAAGGGTGACACGCCTCTATTGTCTCTGGCCGACAGTTCGATGCCCGGTTGAGACAGTAGCAGCGAGATAATGCCCGCGTGTTGGTTCTCTATCGCTATGTGCAGAGGAGTCTTGCCTTCTGCGTCTTTTGAGTTTATGTTGGCGCCATGTTCTAGGAGTGTCTGTTAAAAAATGTGTAATAGTCAGTGTTCAAGACAAGGTTTTTACATTTTAGCGGGACATGATTTCCGAATTCTCAGTCAGACAGACTGTCTGATATTAATCCTACTTATTTTTCTTTAAGCGTGTGTCTAAAGCAACGCGAGTTTACATTCATTGTCGAAGCTGTCCTAGTAGTTTTGTGCTGATTCCGAAAACGAGGTAAATAAAAAAAACAAATTGCAGTCGAGTAAAAATGAGTTTTCGTCGTTGGTGACATTTCATGGTTAAGGACGTTATAAAATGAGGTCAAATTAAAATTCAAGATGGCGGACGGTAGCCCCATGCATAGCTATTCACAACCATTCGATAAGCTTCGGTGTTGAATCAAACATCAACCAATATTATCGAAGGAGTCCTTTAAACGTTATTCATAAATCCGGAACACAAAAGTTTTGACATTTAAATCAGACTACCGCTATTCTTCCGACAGCTATTTGCTGTCGGGGGCAAGGCAAAACGGGTTATCGAAAATATGCCTTTTTCAACACGACAGCCTGTCGAATGGTTGTGCAGAGCTATGCAGATCAGGAACATTCGGCCCTGTATATAACAGTACAGTACCTGTATGACGTCGGTGAGCCCCCAGGTGCAGCACAGATGCAGCGGCGAGTGCTTCTCGTTGGCCACGTCGGCGCCCTCGCCGCCCGCGCCCAGGCGCCGCGGAGACTCCACGTCGCAGCCCGAACGGATCAAGAACATCGCTAGGGATTCCTTGTTTTCGTCTATTGCTCTGGTGGGGCAATCAGTTGTATTGTATTAGGCATATATGTATCACATTTTCTCTGCCAGAAAAAAAGGTCAGTGTCATTCTAAAACTTATGGACGTGAATATTTTCTATTGATTTCGCGGGTCTTTGCCACCGAGAAAATGCGAGTGTCAAATGTCGATAATGGTCTACGGCAGAAAGACCTCGACAAACTCTCTATAGATATGGTTTTTTTTTAGGCAAAATCTTCATTAATCTATGAATCAATAAAAGAGATTATAAAATTGCAGTAGAACATTCTTACTTGTGCAATAACGTTTGCAAACATCCATCAGGTCCGTTGGCCCAACAATCAGCATCCGCACCGTTTCTGACCAAGATCTAAAAAATGAAAAAAAAAAAAAAACTATTTGAACTTGAAATAACAAGTCTCAATTAAACAATCGACTTTTAGGAAATTGACGGCCAAAAACCAAACAAGGACGTTCATCGGTCCCAGCTCGGAATAAACAGCTAAGAATGTGAAGTAAGGTTTGGTACTTAATGTATTTTTTTACCCGACTACGGCAAAGCCAAAAGGAGGGGTTATGATTTTAACAGTCTATGTATGAATGTACATAAGTGTGTTTGTATTTACGTGTGTTAGTAGCGCCTAAACTACTGAACCGATTTTGATGAATGAGGTATTAATAGATTCGTAATTCACGACTTGTATTGGACCAGGATTAGGTTTTTTTTTTTTTAATAATGTTTTAAAAAGTAATTCTGTTTATAACAGCTCGTTCTATAAGGTATCTCGTGAGTTTAATTTAACGAAGGGTGTTTCTGATTTTTTTACCCGACTGCTCGACGCAAAAGAGGGTAATGTGTTTATCAGCCTATATATGTATGTACGTTTGTTCGCCTTTCTTTATTAACAAAGATTTCAACTGTTCCGAGAAAATTGAGTCATTTGGTAAGGATTTTAAACTTTCCGGTACCTTATTAAATATGTTAGCTAGTCTTGAATATGGGCTTTACCCGATAACTTATACGTTTGTAGTGGGGAGTATTATCATCTATTCTTGCTCCGTCGGTTATAGTTAGCTCGATATTAGATTTGAAGAGGTGCCTATTTTATATTGCTGGTAGTGTAAGAATTTGTTGTTTAAGGTGAAGATATTATATACGATTCATGAAATCTGCACCATCTAAAAGACAATTTAACTACCCAAATTTTTGTATACGGCTTTTATTTGTATTGTGTTTGATAAATCAAGGTGGGTTGTTTTTGCGAATAAACTTGATGCGCGTTGAAGCGGGGGCTCTTGCGGGCGACGGGCGACAGTGCATCGCTGACCAATGTCCGGGTAGACGCTAACGCTCTGTGCAATTTTATTCGCTTAAAAGTTTCGCATGCTCCTCCCACTCGCTCAAGGTCGCTGGCACTTATTGTCGCCTTAATAAAGTGTGGCCTACAACTCTCTCGTTGATCTATGTTCATTAATATTCTAATGCATTTCTTTTGCTGAATGAAGAGGTCCAATAAGTCAGTGCTTTCTCCCCACAGAATGATACCATCATTTATCCAGGAGTAGGTGTACGCATAATAGGCAGATAAGGCGGTTTTATAGTCTTGTGTTGCATTACAATATGCTTGGCACATAAATTTTGCTCTTGTACTTTCTATATGTTTATTCCAATTTAGGTTTGAGTCTAATTTAAGCCAAAAAGTGTAAATTCGTTTATTTCTTGTAATTTTAACTTTTTATTATAATAATAACTTTAATTTTAACTCCCAAAAACACTTCCTTGGGGTATTGAATTATTAATGGTAGCCATGTCTGATCCTACGTACATTTCCTGGTGGTTTGTATGTTCGCAAAAGCTTAGGACTTTTCAAAATAAGAAGTGATTTCCATAATATAAATACACGTAGCAAAAATGAAATTGTAATACCCAAATTTAGATTAACTAAAACAAGCAAGTCATTTCTCATAAACAGTATCCGCTTTTATAACAAGTTGTCAAAGTTAGTTACAGGACTTAGCAATGGAATGTTAAAAAACCCACATCAAACATATACTTATCAAAAATGCATATTATAACATTAAAGACTACGTCGAAGACAAGGAAGTTTGGCAATAATTCCTTCTGCACATGTGGCTTCCCTGGTACCTCATTAACGGCATCACTAAGTAAATGTATATTAGCTGTTCCCAAATTACGAAGTTTTTTGTTTCTTTTTACTTATTTCATTGACATATACTACGGATTCTTATTTGAATTCCTTATTTATGGCTTTTGTGGATAGGATTTTGATTCCGATTTGTTACAGTAGTATTGGTAATCATGTCATTTAGTCTAAATAGGCTTTTATTTTTATATAGATTCTTTTATATTTTGTGAATGTGAGAACGTTGTAGACCTAACTTGTAGACTATATTTGTGGACCTTTTTATATTTTGTTGAGTACATGTTACTTGTTGATAGGCCTACACTGTCCTCCCATATCTATCAACACTGTAATTGGAAACATTGTAAAAGCCCCTTATTTTTAAAAGAGTAACCGTGGAGTTTCTTGCCGGCTCTTCTCCATAGGAAACAACCAATTGGAACTGTGCACCTAGCTTCTGACGTTTCATAAGTGCCCATGTTGGTTTATGTGAAATAAAATATTTTGATTTTGATTTTAACGCTATCGAAATATTCTTCTTCTATGAATTGTACTCTCGTGTTGTAAATATGATTTAAACCAACAAAAAGCTTGCCCTCTAATACCCGATCCGTAAAGTTATTGTAATAAAAAATTATGTGACACCTTGTCATAAGCCTTCGTCATATCTAGGAATAGTCCCAACAGCATACTTTCGTTCGTTAATTGTAAATTTCTAGTACGGAGCTGTAATACCGCTAAAGTAGTTGAACATTTTTCCTAAAACCAAATTGGTTTTTACCTAACATATAAGATAGTGTGTAATAGTGCAATAGGTCTATAATTACTAGGTTTTTTTTAATTTCCTCCTTTTTTAGCAATTGAGCATACTTTAGCAATTTTAAGTTTTTCTGGGAATCCCCGTCCCTCGTCGAACGAAATATTTATTAGTGTAAGAGGCGATGTTAGCTCCTTTACGCATTTTTTTACTAATAGCGGCAGGGAATCGTCCACCCCAAAGCTACGTTTATTTTGAATTCCGCGTATAATATTAAAAACCTCTCACTCGGTTATATCTGTCTGCAATCCCACACCCCGTAAGTACAACTTAAGCCGTACAATCTCATGCAGTCGGAGGCATCTCCTTAAATTTAACAATTATGACCTAGAAATAGGTCATCGTGTTTCCATCTTTAATAAAGTTCACTTTTTTGCAGATTGGGGCGTTCAGATCCCTACGAAGAATAGGTAAATACACATACACTAGCGACTTCCTCTTGCGCAGAGTCGAGCGCAGCCCACAGCGGCGGCACGCCGTGCGCGTCCAGGCGGCTCATGTCCACGCCGCGCACGCACAGCGCCTCCACCACCAGCCCCAGCCGGCAGTGGATGGCCAGCTGGAGGGGCGTCTCGCCTGCTTCCGTCCTGTTTGAGTCAACAAACGGTTATAAGCTGACAATAACACCACAGACTATACGTCTGGAACGCATAATTCCAGATAATTTACATTCCCCCGCCACTTACTCAACTATCACCTTTTATGTTTTAGAATAAATACCATTAAAGTAGATAGTTGAGAAAGTAGATTTTTGACTGACCGTTTGCAATAAAAAGGTTCTTAAACCTTGTCTGTGTGTTTATTGGTCCAAAACTTGATAACTATCTCAGATTCTTAATTCAAATATAAGCTACATTACAGTCGGCTAACGCGAGCGTTTTAGCAAAGCAATCATACGGACAGTCACAGTGGGAAGTGGGCGGTGCTACCTCCCGAACTACCATATTGCAGTTCGGGTCATAATTATAAGGGCTTTTGTTTTCGGGTGTACTGATACCGAAAATGAGGGGATGATGGATAAGTCTTTGTTAATCTACATACTTAAATTACGTTTATTGGGAGCAACTTAGGTTAACACACTTTTTATAACAGAACCGATGTTTGAGATGTTTTTTTAAGGTAGCTTCAAAAGTATAAAACTGTGGCGCAGCTATCAACGCCCAACTCAACAGAAAATATTAGTTCCAGACTAACGTAAAGAAAATAACAATTAATTAAGAAAAATAATTAATGTAGGTACTCACAGCGCGTTCATATCAGCTCCGTGGTCCAGTAGATATATGGCAGTCCTTGAGTCTTCTTCCACTATAGCCTGATGTAATAACGTGAAGCCCTTTCCGTTGCGAATGTTAGGGTCTGCGCCGCCTTCGATCAGCGGGGCCACTAGGTTCTTGTGCCCTGTATGACATTTGAGTAATAAATATACGGTAATAAACTAAACTAATAAATCTTATGATTATGTTTTGAAGATTTCGTGAAAGTGGCTCTGAAATGACAATTTTTCATAATGGCTTACTGAGGTCAATGTGAAAACGTCGAATGTAAAATGCAAAATGCATGTAAATATTTGATAAATTACCCTAACACGACACCGCAATAATAAGAAAAAAATAAAGATGACTGATATTAAGCATGACTTTTTTGTCATAACTTTTTCCAAAATAGCGAATATGTATTTTACATTCTAGCGAGTATTGTTCTAAAAAATAAAAATTACTGTGCAAGAAAATGGTTAGTAGCACAAATTATTATTATCCGTGTCGAAATTATTGGCCAGTTTGAGCACCAGGCTTTTAGCTTTGATGTTTATTTCATGTTCCCTCGACCCACCCCGTCGCATCGCATCACCTGTCCGCGCTATCACTTCGTTTTCACTTAGCGTTCCTTCTGAGTTTATCTTTTTGCTCGTCTCCTAAGGGCCCTAGCGTGATGTTAAATAGCCTCAAGAATAAAGCTAGGGCTATCAAATGCAAAAAAAAAAATCAAATCCAACCGGTAGTTCCAGAGATTAACCCCTACATACAAACGTACACACAAAGAATGATGGGGAACCACTTTATACATCAAATGAAAGTTTATACCGTAAGCATAAATTTTCGTAATGTGCAAAAGGCTGTGAACTACCGGAGTAAAGAGATATCAGACTTGCACGTACCATGTAAACGTATTAGTTTATGACGTTAATGTTCACCGCAGTTCACAATAATATTAATTATTGACTCATGACATGTTTTGATAAATGTTGATAAAATGTTTAGTTACAGTTATTGCCGGTTATAAGCAATAATGAAGGGTCAAGGGTATAAATAACAGAGATAGGCAGGATTAACAGTGATATAATAGTATGAAAGTAAACAACGTTCTTGCTACGACAACCATTGAATTGCGAGACAGAGAGACAAGTTACGACAAAAGTGACATGTGTTAAATACATTGACATATTGCGTTTACAGATAAGATCTACCATCAAATAAGTTGACATGCATTAGAACTCTATTGGTCAAAAATGCCCATCATTCTTTTACCTCTTTATAATTTTAGTATAGATTTATTTACCTTCAGAGAGCGCTAGACTGACGGGCGTATCTCCGTCCGAGTTCTTTAAGTTGAGATTGGGTGTGAGGTTGGTGTTGCTGCGGTCCGCAGCCGCCATGTCGCCTTTGTCTATGAGCTTCTTGTGTTCGATGATGGCTAGAACTGCGCCTTCGTGGTTGTTGAGTACTGCCAGGTGCAGGGGCGTTTGTCTGTACACATAAAATTTTAATGGAATAGTTACATTAAGAAAAAACATTCATCATCCGTCTCTCTCAAAAAAAGACTCAACATGAATGCGATTCACTTCACACCTCAATAATTAATAATTCTACGATCATTGAGCTCTAGTGTCAGTAATGTGCTAGACAAAAAAATATGAGTAAAAGAGCTAGAGGACTTGAACTTAACCGAGCATAAGCTTCTATTCACTTCAATGATGGCCCAGTTGTATTTAATCTTGATATACACAGTTTGCATACACGGTACATAGACTGCGCTGAAAAGGCTGACATTAAATTGGTTTCTCGTAGAAGTCTAAATCAAATCTGCTTAACAGCGATTATAGATTTTATTCTAACCTATAAACAGTATCCTCTTGTTCTCCATAAGCAGTCTGCAAGTTGGGCCTGGCTCCATGCTCTAACAAGGCCGCAGACAGTCGCGCGAGCCCATTGGCACAGGCCGCGTGTAACGCACTCATGCCTGCCTCGTTGGTGTGGTTCAGCTCGCCGTTCAAGTGCGAGACCAGGAACACCGCTGATTCCTTGCAGATATACCCAAGATTAAGCACAGTGTGACTAGGGAACCTAATGATGAGGAGGATGTGACAACAACAAGAAGTGCAAATGTGGATGTCTATATAAAACTATGCAGAGTTTAGTCATAGATTGTTTGAACGATGATATATGTATAAGATATGGCTAGAAACCGAGTGGACACTGAGATAAAGCTTAATAGGGAAGTTCAGAAGTATAAAAGAGTATGAGGGCAGGAGGATAATGTGATCAGGAAACTGAATGATAAGGAGCATGGCACAAGTATTAATGTAGACGGTTTAAAAAATGGAGGCGTATCAATGTGTGGATGGATTGCGTGAATGATGATATGATGGTTGATAGAGACGTATGAAAAGAAAGACGTACAGCATCGACCACAATTAAACTGGGATAAGGGCGGGAGGATGGTGTGATCAGATAATGGCACAGGTGCATTTACACAGCGAATTCTTTCTTACCTCAAACCATCCTTGTGCCAAAATATGCAGCAAACTGTCTCCAGCTCCCGAATACAACGGATTCGCTTGACATCCTTTTTCTAACAGCTTAGCAGCGAATCCTCTTTCGACAACATTCTCAGTTTTGCCTTCCACTGGGTCTTCAGTAAAGGCGTTTTTGTTCGTCACTGGTGTATCGAAGGGATTGGATCCGTTCATGACTAGAGTCTCGCTGGATGATATCGATGCTCGTCTGTCGTCGACTAATGCGTAGTACAAGGGCGGGTGTTCGTCTGTCAAGGTTCGTAGGTTCGTGTCTAATGTCGGCTGTTTGAGGAGAAGATCGAATATCCGTTGGTTTCTCGCTATTACTGCTTGGTGGAGAGGTGTGCTGCAAGAAAAGTTTTAGGCTTCATCATATAAGGTACCATAATCAACAATGAAAGGTTAGATAATATGTGCTTGCTGCTAATATATGCTTGCTGTATTTAATTTGACTGATTTGGATTGAAGGGCCATAAAATAAAGTTAAATACGGACGAGCATTACTTAAGGTCCGTGCCACGTTTGCTAAATATACGCGTAATTGGTATACGCATCTTGCATGCGAAAGACTCATTCATTGGCATCTACTTACTACAAAAACAAAAGAACGCGCCCTTCACTTTTGGACAGACTCAGACTGGAGCAAAATATTGTTAAACATTTTAAAAGGGTAGGTACCTAAGTATTGAGTTTCTTGCCCATTCTTCTCCATACGAAACTACCTTTATATGGGGGGGGGGGCAGCTAATTTTTATTTTATTTTAATTTCTTGATATAACTGATTTGACTTGACTTGCTGCAACGATACGAAATAAAAGAAGATCTGAAATGTTGAGTCACAATACTTACAATCCCTTTCTGTTCTGTCGGTTTATATCAGCACTCTTTTGGACCATGACATCTGCGATCTCAGCCATCTGTTCCATGGTCTCTTCGTCACAGGAACTGGGCGTGAGCGACGCTATCAGATGCAGCGCCGTGTCACCCTCCTCTCTAAACAGAATGTAGTATGAAGTCATATTGCATGATATCGTCTGATTAAATGATATCAACCATCAGCTAGTTTAAATGCAGTGAGTGTTATGTAGCTGTCATAAACTTGGATGCATTTCAGATCGTATATGACAAGATAGCTAGAAATAGTTTTATTATTATCTCTCTAAGCGGAATTTTAATTCTAGTTTTAATCAGTTGTGATCGGCCAGCTAGAAAAAGTTTTAATGCAAGATAATCATGCCAACTTCTTTGCCAACTTCTTTTGGGGCAGTCTATCAGTAGGCTGCCAAGCTAATGTACAAAAACATGCCATTTTAAACACGTGCAGTACACCCGTGTATTTCCTTAGAATGAAACTACAAAGGGTTAGGAAAAGACTACAGAATAGGGAATGCAATCTCGTTCTCGCGAGATCTCGGCCATATTCAGCGAGATTAATCTCTGCTGAAAATCGAACGAGACCTCGCAAGATTAACGAGATTGCACAGGAGCATGAATAAATGTGGTTTTCGAAGCCGGGGAGTCCAAGGGAGAATTCGTGCAGTTTGCAGACAATTGTTTTCGCTGTGTAGTCCGTACCAGTGTAGAGGCTAAAAGAGCGTTATCTGCAGCTGGTTATTTAACCTGCAAAATTAGAAGCCGTCTGTCGGACACATTTACGAAGCTATGTAGGTACTTCGAAAAGTTTGAGGACTAATTTTTATTTTCTTAAATTACTGTTTTATTTTTATTAAAAAAAGAAGACCGACTATTTAATTAATAAGAGCCGTTAAGCATAAATAAATGAGTAAGTATTAAAAAAAAAAAAAATTTTTTAATCAATTATTCTATTATTGTGACAATTTCAAAAATAACAAACAGATCCATCAGTCTTGCCGAGATCTCGTAAATGGCGAGATCTTGCGAGATTGACCTATCCGATCTCACGAGATCTCAGCTTCGCCAAAATCTCGCGAGATTGCATTCCCTACACGACGACACGACGCTCTACATGGTTCAACTTTTCTAAAACTTATTGTACCATATTAACGTCCGGCAAAATACTTACTGTAGGTAGTGTTAACTATTTTCTATCAAGCAATGACTTACTTCGTGGTTAAATTGGGATCAGCGCCATTATCGACGAGAAACTTGGCAGAGAAGGCATCTCTAGAATCAACCGCTCGGTGCAGCAGAGTCCTACCGCGCGGTCCCCTCGCATCTGCGTCTGCGCAGTGTTGCAGCAACGTCGTGGCTATCGAGGAGCTTCGCCCCCGGAGCGCTAGCTCTAAGGGTAGCTCGCCGCGCGTCGACATTCCGTTCACTATGTCTGTTAACTGTAACAAAGAAATTAAAGGGAGTTAGTTAGATTGCAAAATCAAAAGTCATTTATTCAATTAGGCTGAAAATCAGCACAATTTGAACGTTAAAATTACACGAGACAGTCCCTCAAAAACGCCTGCCCTTCATCAATTCCTAGTGCTTTAGCTGGGAAGAAGTGGCGCCACAACTCCTTCATTTACGAAGGTCATACCGGTTTTGTATAACTACTTTTCTTGGCATTTAGTGACAACGTCAGGACTAAAGTCGTAACTACGGAACGCCTAAAGTAACAATAGAAAATGAAATATTCAGCAAATCTTATTATCTATGCTATGCTTAGTTAGAAAGTAAGTTTTTAAGCTTTCAGTTCTAATAGTAAAGTTACATTATTGACTACATTGGTGATTCTGGGTTATAAAAGTAGATACAGTTGTAGTCATATTCCATGAAAGCACTATCTATGATTACACTGAATACATTATGTATGGACCCATGACAAACAATTGCTGGTATTTAGCTAAACGTCACCCAACTGCTGGCATCATATTGTGAAAGGTGATATATTTGCCAACAACCGAGAAAAGAAGACAGTGGCCATATTATCCTGGCAAGAAGCTATGCTAACGTAATGCAGAAAATGTTAACGAAACAGTGACACTGTAACCATATTTGCAAATCTTTATCAGTCCTTCTTAGTGAAAAGACTTGACCCAAAATTAACCAGGGGTTTTAGTTATTGAATTGATAATATCTATCTTCCCAATAGTTGAATTGGCTAATAAATGTTTATCAAAGCTTTCATTTCCCCCTTTCTTACTTGTCAATTCTGAAACATCGATCAAGCCAAAATATTGATCTATAAACATGAATCGTTAAACGGTTGTTAAGTAACAATGTAAGGAAAACAATCACGTAGCGGAAGCATGTAAACAAATTGTCATCATTCATTACTGATTTGTAACTGCGGTCGGGCTACCGAGACTGCGGGTAGAGGATAAGGAAAGACGCGTAGTGATTCACACCTAAAGTAATAATAATACCAGTAACCGTAGTATTATCGTCCCTTTGCAGGGCAAAGGCATCTTCTCATACAGAAAAGGCACGAGCATTGATCACCACACAAATATTGGCGATTTCAGACTTATATCAACTCCGTCGTTTGCTCACGATGTTCTCCTTCACCAATGTCAGTGATTGTGAATTAAAAGTCACATTGGTACTTGCCCAGATTCAACCTCTGGCATGAAAATCGAGCCTTAATCACTGGGCCATCATGACACTTACACCTACAGTACCCCCAGGAACCTGTCACACAGGTATTAGTTAAAAAAACGACTCTACAAAGTCGACGTTTTTTAAGCTCAATGTTTTATATTGTATGTAACCTATTTACTGCCGATACTGTACCAACTGTTTCTTTATCCTTTCTATTACTCTGGGACTAAAACCACAGAAATAATTTTGTACATCAACTGTGTCTGTGATTCAATTTGATCTATCATCTGCAATAATAAGGGAAACATTAGTTTAAAGTATCTTCCTGTTACAGTATGTAACATCAATTCCGAGAAATGAGTCACTCGTGTTATTTTACTCCAAGTAGCATTTATTATTATTTATCTCCTGTTGCAGGTCAACAGGGCAGGGTTTTAAAATCTTAACAAAAATATGTTGTTTGGGCCTAGTAGCCACTATAATGACTGTAATATCAGATGCAAATCAGCAAAGTAATTGACCGGTACAGCTGAACACCTGCGTACTAAATCCTTCGTCCGCTCACTGCATGGCCTTCACCTTCCAACAAATAAGAATCTGAACCAACCTTCACAAGCCGAGGAACTGAATTAAAACACAGCGAGTGTGCCTTGCTAGTGATGCGTGGCACATATTCACGCGTTAATATTACTTGATGAATTACAATACACTTTCACGGTTACATAATGCTGTGCCAATTTTTAACATAGTAGAACACTCGATTCTGTAATGACTGTGCTGTACTGAAAACTTAATGATTGTGAATATAAACAAAATGTATTATGGGCTCCAGACGCTGCACTGTCCACATGAAGAGATCAGTTTGGTAACTGTACTCATGCTTTCAAAAAGCGTTGGGACTCTTCTTGGCTCTGCAAAGTTTCTTCGGTTTTATAAAAAATCAAATCCCGTAAAGTAAATACTAGATTTCAAAACAAATTCAAAAGTAAATAGCCTTTTATACAGAAGATTTATCACGGCTATAATGTTGAAAGTATTAGAATGGCAATGAAGTTATATTCTGATACAGCATATTAAGTATTTTCTACTTATTGCGTTTCATGTGCATATTATGGCGACTACTCTTCCATCCTATTAGGACAAGGTGTTTAAGTTTAATGCGTAGGAAGATTTACGTAATTATTTGTCAATGTCCATGTAGCATCGAATTCGTTTACAAATGTCGCGATGAATAACATCACACACGAAAATAGCTCCATAATGTTTTTATGAATAAATAAAAAAACAACGTATTTGTTGCTGATTTTTTCACGTTAGTAAAGTGGATATTATGTTAATGTGAAACTGCTTACCCGTACCTACCTACCAAGAACTTGAAAATAATAAGGATTAACTATGCTCGAAGACATTGAATCAAAGCTTAAATTCCGTTATCTAACAGACCTCCAATTAAGTAAACAAAAATGTGACATTCTTTTACCTTATTACAAGCACAAACTTTGTTCAAGCCTTTGCCAAGGTGGATCACGCACGTATGAGCAAAAATCTAATTCTCCGACATAATTATGTGGTCCTTCGCGGTATGCTTGTTTACTTTCTGCTGTGCTGGTCTAGCTAAATTCATATTTTGAATGGTTAATAACTCTTATGTCATAAATGTTATATTTTGATTTCCGCAAGGCTTTATTCTATGGCCATTGTTTTTATTATGTTTATAAATAAAATGAATCAGATCAACTGGGCCTATTGCAGTCAACTTCAGGACAAAGGTAGGCCTGCCCTAAATTGCATCACACGACACCTAGGTCTCCGCCTTCAACATCTAGATTGAACATTTCATTTATTATTTCAGTAATATGTAGGTAGTTACTTACGTTAAATTTTACAAGTAATAATTACGAGTAATTCCACTTTGCCCCACCAAGCCCGCCACCCTGGTGTGGCAAAGTGGACTGCCTAAAATTTTGCAGTGGAATATGCCCCACTATTCTGATTTGATGGGGCGGATAACACTAGCATAAACACTTTGTGGATTCTGCCCCACTAGGGTTGGCACCTCAGGATTTGTGTATGAAGGTTAACATGTATCAACCAACCAAACCTCGGGGTGCCCCTGACGTCGTCCGGCGTGGGTTAGGGTTAATAAGCAGGTCGACGGAGCCCCGCTCCGCGGGGCTCCTATTTCTGTCTAAAGGGTTTAAAGGAACCTAACCAACCGAACCTCGGGGTGCCCCTGATGTCGAACGGGTTGGGTTGTTGTTTGTTTGTTATTTTTTTTACAAACAAATGTAAAAATACATGTTAACCTTCATACACAAATCCTGAGGTGCCAACCCTAGTGGGGCAGAATCCACAAAGTGTTTATGCTAGTGTTATCCGCCCCATCAAATCAGAATAGTGGGGCATATTCCACTGCAAAATTTTAGGCAGTCCACTTTGCCACACCAGGGTGGCGGGCTTGGTGGGGCAAAGTGGAATTACCCATAATTACTTTAAGGTTTAAAGGCTTGCTACCAAGACAATTATGTACTACTCTTTTAGTTGATGTTATAATATATTAATAGAAGAAACAGATCGCCAAAATATGTAACTATATTCAAGACGCGTCTGCATCAGGCAGAGAACGTAGGATTATATCTTTACGATCGAAGACGTCATCGGAAATACCTCAACCTTTGCAGTACACGTACCTATAAAACAACTACTTATTCATCATACTCATGTACAATTACTCAGAAAGTATTACGAGACATACATAATATAGACCGGCTTCCCTTTAACGACAAGTACGGTTTATGAAAAGTGAAATGACAACCCACGGAAAGACCTTTTTATTACTTACTCTTCGCCTATAAATTAATGTTGCAAGAGTAATCTCCGGCGGAGACAAAAACTAACAACGGGTTTCAGGAACCTTTTCCAAATATATCAAAAAACTGTTAATTTTATCGTCATCAGATCGTCCGATTCCATCGAATTGAATCAAGAGACAAGAACTCCTGAGGTAGGCATTCAGACTTATAGGGACGTAAATTTAATTATCTGGAATGTTATCAGTATGACGTAAAATGGAATGCAGTGAAAGAGGGACCAACAGTATGAACAATTTCCAATTATAGTCATTCTATGAATTCATTGTATAGGTAGATACGTGCAATGTAGAGCAAGCAGATGTCTTTGGATCGTGTGCGGAATTCATCACAATCAGAGGCTCTTTAATTAAAAACCGATTGATCGTATCTTTAATTGATCGAGAAATAAAATTGGATTACGCGCATCGCATCGCTTACAAAATTCTTTAAGTTCGCTTTCTAATGATAACGAAGGAAGACCGAAAGGGAATTTTAGGGCTGTCGAATGTGTTATCCTGCGGCTTCTCCTCTTCCCCCTCTCCTTTGGGGTATTGGCGCAATACAAGACGCATTAAAAAAAATATATATATACGCCTACATGGGCACTTATGAAACGTCAGACGTCAGGCGCAGTGATGACAAATGGAGTAAAGCAGTGACCTAGTGGCGTACAAGGACTGGAAGACGAGGTGTTAGTAGTCCGGCGGCGAGATGGGCGGACAACTTTGTTGCCATCGCAGAACCAAGGGTGGGGATTGGCACAAGAAAAGAGAGGCCTATGGAGCAGTGGTTGAAATCGGGCATTGATGATGATGTTATAGTGACGTAGAGCAGTGTCAGGGACGATTCAATTGGTCGATTGTCGATGTCGGCCGGATGATAGCGCTTGGAGTAATGATCTAATGACGTGTCGTGTCAGCGCACACGTTACTCCGTTACAGTAACTACGTTTGATTCGTTTAGATTTATCTGACTTTATTTTTGCATTTCCGTTTTTAATTCTTATGTCACGTTGTTGGATTCAATGTCATCAACAAATAATATGAATTATGCAAAAATCACGTTTTTATTCGTGATAAGTACTTGCAAATAGGCTTGGTAAAATTTAATGTCGCACTGTACGGATAAGTTTAACACGCAGTTGATTAGTAGGTTTTACTTATTTTATGACTGTATATATATAAATAAGAATAGCAGATTTAAAGTTATTTAAAACTAGTTGTTCGTGCCCGGCGTCACCTAGGGTGAATTTCATACAAAAATAGCATCCAAATTTCCGACTTTCCCGGTGGATTTTCCAAAAAAAATCTTTCCTGGAAGTCCTGAAATTTTATAACACAACAAAAAAAAATCCAAATAGGTGCAGCCGCTTTGAAGTGATGCACGAACAATCATTTTTAGGAATATATTTTTATTTATTGTATAAATGAGCATTTTTGTAGTAACGGTTAGATAGTGCGTATACTATCTAACCGTTACTACAAAATGCTACTTCAAATGAAAAGGTATTTGTTGATTGTTCCATGTAAACAATGAACTGCATAACTCGCTCTAGTTCATTATTAATACAATTATTGTCAACTGTTATAAAATAACTAAGTCAAAAAAGAAACTTGATATCATAGGGTCATTCAGTATGCAATGGCTGTTTTACAACAATACGGGGACCACGTTTCGAGATACTTTCCGTTGCTCTTGCACAAGATAGCGCCGCCGGCGCAGGCGCGACCGCGCGACAATCGCAGATCTGATTAGGTGTGCGTCTGCGCAGTCAGCGCCCTACGTTACGTTCCATGTCACAAGTCCTTGCGCGAGAAATGTCTGCACTATTGTCTTGGCATTGGCCGGCCAGTCAGCCGCCGACTCTGCACGGAGGCACACGTGTAGATATTTAATCAACCTCGTAGCATAAACGAACACACGTGTTTAATTACGAAGTCGAAGCTGTGAAAACTAGTGTGATATATAAAAATATACATTTTTATTGAGAAAGGCTTTGCCCTAAGTGTTGAATTTAAGTAAATGTGTACATATTGAACAGTAAGTAACGTGTGATCGTATGCAAATTAAAATATTATTCGAATTTTGCACTGCCTCCGAAGTCTACCAAGCCGGTCTGTCAAGTTGAAAACTCATAAACACAATTTAATTTTAGGTCTTTATAGCTACGGTGCTCATTAGTTCGACGTATTATGAAGTGCTTTGGTAGCCCGTAAACATGACTCTGTTTACAAATAGAGCCCCTGCAATTTGTAACCATTTCGACAGTTTGTTATGAATCAAATTGATTGAAACTGGATTGCCATATACAATCTCACGTGCCTTAGTATCCAGAATCCAACAAATATCAGTATACCGCGAATTCCGGAATCAAACCTGTGAGAAATAAAGCTCTAGGTCACTACGCCATTTAGGCAGCCAATGATTTCATTGAAGACAGTCAATGCCAAGGTATTGCAAAACTTAAATAATGGTCATGCATAGATTATGCAGGGGATGTCAAGGATTGGCTTACATTAATCTGACGAGACCAGTTACAGTGCTATGCAGAAGACGATAATTCATTAATCGAGCATATCCTTGGAGCCTTACAACTATTTAAGTACCTATACTAAAGCTATAAGGCCATTACATTATGAATAATCATCACTTGATAAATTGTTTGTGTATCTACGTACTAAGGACACACGTCGTAGGGCGATTAATTAATATTAACTTTTCCTGGCATTACATAGTTTTTATATTGTTTTGTTCGATTACATGAAATGCAGTAATTCTACAGCAAAATAAACTAAATAAGCTAAATAATTTACATACAGTTACATTGGAATTTATAATATTAGTGTGAATAGTGATCTATACTAATATTATAAATTCGAATGTAACTCCGTCTGTCTGTTCCTTTCACACCTAAACCACTGAGTGGATTTCGATAAAATTTGGCAAGGAGATAGATGGCATCCTGGGGAAGGATATAGGCTACTTTTTGTCTCAAATATAATACTAAAAGGGGGTGATATAGGGGATGGAATGGAATGGGGATGGGGTGAAAGTTTGTATGGCAAAACTTAGCATTTATTAAATTAGGGATATGCAAATTTAAATTTATGTTGTTAATAAGAAATTCAAAATTATTTGTTTCAGCGTTTTTGTAAAACCACCCCCCAAGGGGGTAAAATAGGGGATGATATTAAAATTCACGTGTGTATTGTTTTTTTTGTACCTCTTTTTAAGAGAATTAAGAAATTGGAAATTTTGTCGGAACACGTATCTTGAGATATTATTTAAGTATTTAATTTAAATCGGGCCGCTTAAAAGTTATTAAAATTTGAAGTTATAACTTAGATAATATGAAATAATGGTAAAACGTGGTCAATGGCGACGCTAGAGTATTTAATTAATAATGATAATATTAAAATGCATTATTATTATTTTTAGATTAGACATTTAAACTCATAAAAACCTGTTTAATAAAAAAAGATTATTTGCATTTATTATCACCCGTTTGTCTGTTATCTTTTGACGCTTTAACGGCTGAATAAGAATATAATATCATTTTGATGATAGGATACTATTTATCTCGGTAGCACGTTCCCGTGAGATAATTTCCAACATCCACGCGGGCGAAGCCGTAGGCAGAAGCTAGTATTGGTATACAATTAAAGACGATATGCAATTAAAATCAAATGTGTTCAATATAGGCAACTAGCTTCATTATTCTGACTGACCGACCCTTTGACAATTAAATACTGCCTGTAATTGGTTTATTTGAAATAAATGGTTTGAGTTCATGTTTCCCGCTTATTATTATCATGTTCTCTTTGCCAAATCCGTTACTAAGCGAACAAGTTTCGTTGTGATTCAACATCTATTCAAGTCTGAATCTGGTTGGCGTATTACAGCAACATAAGTCAGGACAAGTTTATGTTACAAACAAACAACGATGATCAGTCCGGTCTTGTTCATACATATAAAGAACGTAATAATTCATTATTGTGTAACTTGTTGAATTTAGTGCCAGCCCAAATATTGCTTCACTTTAATCTTGAAGAATCTTGCCAATTATGTTTATTTATTTAAATAAAAGCTCTCACGTTATTACCATTAACACGAATTCGTCTGGGTGTGTTCTCGTCACGAACAGCTAATCAGAATAAACGCTGACGTAACATTTGCTAAATATTTTGTCCATAACAAAGCTGTTCAATAGTCCTTGACACTGTCGTTGGGCAGTAGTCTGAATCTATAATATATTTACTAATCCATGCTAATATTATAAATTCGAAAGTACTCTCTGTCTGTATGTTACCTTTTCATGCCTAAACCACTGAACGGATTTCAATAAAATTTGGCAAGGAGATAGATGGCATCCTGGCGAAAGACAGGCTATTTTTGTCCCTATAGCACGTCCCCGTGGGATAATTGCCGACATCCAAGCGGGCGAAACCGCGTTCAGAAGCTAGTATATATAATATTATAATATAATATAATAAAGCTGTAGAGTTAATTTTTTTGAACGCGCAAATTTCTGGAACTGCCAGTCGGATTTGAAAAATCCTTTTTGCATTTAATAGCCCATTTTTTGAGGAAGGTTATAAAGCTACACTATTTTACATCACGCTACGACCCTTAGGAGCCGAGCCAAAAAAGTCAGCAAGAACTCTAGGCGAAAACGAAGTAAAAGCGCGGCTGGGCGATACGATGTGACGCGGTCGGTGGCAGACAAACTCGCCAAAATCGTCTGCCAAAGGAATTCCTGAGTTAGTGTTATGAATGACACTAACCCAGGAATTTCTTTGGCAGACAAAGCCTTGCATTGTTGTTTTAGATTTGCATACAAATGCAGATTTCCAGTTTTATATTCACTCTTTGTTTTTAACGACCGTATCGATAACTGCGATTGTTATTGCGTTATCAAATATTATGGTTCTATTAGCTTAGCTCTGTGAAATATTTCTTGGCCTTCATATCAATGAAGGTCAGTTTCCAATCAGAGCTAAAGTGCGTTGTAATTAGTTCAGCTTTCGATTGATATCTGAATGACAAAGCGTTCTATTACGGAAATGTTCCAATCGGTCTGGATCGTTTCCTGGGGAAATAGACTGACGGGAAATAGACCACGAGTTTATATTTAATTAAACGTTTAAAATATTTGATCACCCAGTTTTAACCACTGCCCTGGAATCCCACGTAATGAGACACAATGATTATTATCTATTGTGTCTCGCTCGATATCGCGACCTCGGGACTCAGAGTTAAAACTTCGGACTCCTATTTCATAATGACTATAGTAGCTCCCAAAGTCTCGTCGGCGTTGTCATAAACCGACAACGTGCTAATTGCTAGAATTGATAACATCTCAAATGTGCGAAATACTGAATATGGAACATGAGAAGTACAAAGCTGTATCCATACATAAAAATCACGAAGACGGAATCCTTACTAAAATTATAATTGGGGAAGTAACTCTGTCTTACCTTCGGCCGAATGGATTTGGATGAAATTTGGCACACGGCACCATGACCTAGGCTAGGACTTATGGATACTTTTATCCCGGCAGTACAATCCCGTGGGACAATTCGCGACCACCACGCGGGACAAAGCTAGTCGATTAATAAATTCTGGAGTACCTATCTATTACGCGAGTTACTTACACGTTCGTGTCTATTAATAGAATACCTGCTACTTGTAACAACAGTCCGGAATAAATTTTAACCCTAATTGTGTGCTACCAAGTGTTATTGTAAGGTCAGCCACTCAGCAGTGGTAATAAATTGTATAGCTATTATCCAATCAAATTCCCTGAACTTGAAGATAATTGTCGGGAAGTAGAGTATGCTGATAGTTCCATTTTGAATTAGTGTTAGGACGTAACCGTTGTTCACAAGTTAGTATGCTAACTTGACATGAAATCTTGCAAACAAATTTTGGACCACTCCTTCGTGGCGTGAGTTTATGTATGTGTGTGTATGTTCTTCAAGGCCAAGGCATAGACCGATCAAGATGCTCTCGGCGAACATTTATTAAGCAGAGATGACGTTTACAAGGTGAACATTACATAATGTTCATACATTAGTTGGGGCTACGTAAATAGAAGTAATGGTATATGTTAGGTCCGTTAATAACTTATACTAAATTGTGCGTGGAATGTTAGCTAATGTGTTAGCTATCTCTATAATCTTAGTTGACATCTTCATGTAGAGCTTGTATTAAATTGACTTAGTGAATGAATTTTCTTCAGGAGTTTTGCTTTGAACCGAGAGCATACTAATTCCCAAAGAAATTAGGCAAGTAATAAAAATATCTAGTAGTGTAAGTCTGACATCGCTTGGATTTCCCTGAAAGGATCTATTGCTAAATGCTGATTATTTATTTTTTGTACACCTACCACAATGTTTTCCTTTCAACCCAAAGGTTTACTGGTAAACTGGAATGCCTTGAGACATTAGGTCCGCCTATGTACCTGCCACTACAGCAGTTAGGTACACACGGCTACATATCAAGCTATTCATATCCAGTATAAGGTCATCTCACATTGTATAGGGTTTCTGTACTATGAGAGGTCAGCTTATACTGGAATAGTATAGCTTGATATGTAGCCGCGTCTACTTGAAGATAAAATAAAATAATAAACTGACATTCCTTTGCAAAAAATAAACTACTTTATTGCGTTGCACCACTTCATGGCAATGAAATTATTACCGATTCACAATGATTTTTGCACGATACAGTAGAATGCATTGCTAAATGTGACCCTACGTTTTTTTTTTTTTTTGCAATCGCGTGTCTTATACCGCAAGGTGCACGTTGCGTTGGTGCAAAATGCATCCTATATATCGACATTAGATTCATCTTCACCAAGCCTATGCCTGATGAAGTTTCAGCAAACTAAAGTAGTGAGTAGGATGCATTGTGCAAATATTTTTACAACATGTACTAATCAATATTCAAGGAATTACTTACGCTACGCAATCATTTACGTCAATTATGTATAGTGACAGTATACATGGTTTTGAATCCAGTTAACTTGTTTAAATTGTTTTTGTTCAACGTATCGATTCGCTATTTTAATACAAAGCAATGACGTGTCTTCCTACCTGTAAAGACTATCTGTTATTGTTAGGTAATTACGAGTATTCTAATTAAGTATACATGTTTTCGAGAAGCTACTAACTGTATTAATTCAGCATCAAATTATTTATTTATTTCAAGGTAATGTTATTGACAATTCAATGTGAATGCATTAATTTTTGATGACTTTTAGGCCGACATGCATCAAAAATAACTAAATAAAATCATTCTGTCTCTATCAACTTCAAAGAACTTAATGAAATAGCACCATGTTTTAAATTCGGTTAGTGTTAAATATATCCTCAAGGCGGCAGGCGATAATGTCATAATAATTATTGTAGGAAATATTAAGATTTATTTAGAGCTACAGAAAACACTCGTTAAAACTTTATGTATAATATTATTGGAAATGACTACTAAATTAAACACTAGTTATTTTAAAAAAAAATATATATATAAAAACTTGTTAAAAACACTTATAATGTAAATTAGTAGATGTTAATAAACTATTTAGTGATGCGTTTTAGAATCATACATAGTGATTCGAATTTGCACCAAAATATTTTGAATTTCCTTAACCTGATTGACGGTAGGCAAAAAAAAAGTGATGTAACGGTCACACCGCGACCGGTGCCGCGGTACAATGTCGAAAGGCATACGCGATCCAAAACCGGAATTTTAAGATGTTTGTAAAAACAATAAAAGTTGTGCAAAATAATTCGTTACTGAACCAACCTTAGTTATTTAACTTTTTATTACAATACAAATTTCATAAAGAAGCTTTTACGAACTAATTACTTAAATTAAAGAGATTTTTTGTAATTTAAGAATTTTAAACTGCCTTGCTCTACTTCGACGATCAAATGATTTCTTTTGTTTATGTTAGCATCTTGATCTTAAAATTCTTTTGTTATGATTTTATGAAATAAAGGGTTTTTCAACAAGAACTTTATTTTTGCAAACAAAATAAAATAAAGAATTTAGATGAAAATATTTTTAATTTTTGTATGTTTTAGAAAGAGTAAGTTTTGGCAATAATTGTCAAAAAAGTATTCAATCTACATCTCCCAGATGTAGATTCTTTGTCCGATATCATTTTTCATTCATAATTGCCAAACCGTACCTACTCTTTCTAATACAATAATTTTCATCTAAATTCTTTGTTTTAAAAAACCCTTTATTACTTACGGTTCTGTGCATCTCTGGTATGAGACCAAAATGTAATGAGAAAGGGTCTGAAATACTAAAGTGTCACTTTGAGGTTTATACTCCGGTGACTGGTAGGCACACGGCTCAACAGGCTGACAGTGTTGTTCACCTTGTAAAACGAAAAGTGCTCGCCGACATTTTAATGAAATCGAAAATGTTGAGCTAACTACATACTTACATAATTGAAAAAAAAAACAACCTATTTAAAAAAAAAAAACACTACATAGTCAAAAATTATTTTAATTTCGGAAGTCGTTGTCTTATTTTAGTTTATTGTCACCGATTTCCGAAATTAAAGTTATTTTTCACTTAGTAGAGTTTAAAAAAAATACATACAGACGAACATTATCGTCGCTCGCATGACTAAAAGACCTATCTCATATTTTGCTGATTTGAGTTAGAACAACTACATTTTTCTATTCGTGATTCTTTAAATTTTTCAATATATATTTTTAGTTGCCTTTCAAAATGGTTATATTTTGAGATCCAAATAACATAGAGAAACGACGGTTAGTGAAAACTGTAAAGAATCACGAATAGAAAAATGTAGTTGTCCTAACTCTAATCAGCTAAAAAATAGGATAGGACTTTTAGTCATGCGAGCGACGATATAACCTCCTCGTTTTTTGAAGTCGATTCAAAATATGACTAATAGTGTTTAATTGTATCTTACGGAACATTCTCCCACTTGCCTCCTAACTAATAAACGTTGTATAGCGTCTGTGTAGTTACACACCGATTTTTCTCTTTCAGTCGTTAGTAATTTGACGTTCGAAAGAAGAAGACAAAGCGTTGTGTAACTATACAGACGCTATACAACGTTTATTAGTAAGGAGGTTGATATATTATAATAAAGAAAGAAAATACACTTATTCAGCAGACTAACAGGCACACAATATATACTTCAAATAAAAATAAAATGAAGTATATTCCGTGTAACAGGTTATGTCGAAATTAATAAATTAAGATCCTTGCATTCCTATCACTAAAAATATAAATTAGAATATGTCAGCAAGTATGTACATAGTTCATAATATGCCGCTGCCGTGCCTAAACACATGAAGGCTGAAGGAACTTAAATATTAGATCGTATATTAAAACGCCTACAATTAGACTTTTGAATGTAAAGTATTTCAATTCATAGTGGATTGAAGTTCAGTCATTCATAACCCTAAAACTGAACAACTTTCTCCATGGAACCAACATTTTAATCGCGAAAACATAATCAGCTGTCCCATACATAACTTCAACATCTACTCGACCCAAATGTATGGAACAACTGATTATTTTTTAAATATGACCACACATTTCTAATACACGCTGTATTTACCGCCGTGTAGAATACCTGTCTGCAAATACACGCAACTATTGCTGGTAGAATCAATTGTAACAGAAAAGCAGTTAAACAATTGTGAAATCCTGCAACGGTGAGACAAAATGTTCAGATAATTCTATTTCATGGTTGAACACTGGAGCAGTGCCCATACGCAACAATCAGCCGAATGTTGAAACTCTTTCGGCTTTGTACCGCTTTTCTTTGCTATGGCCGAACTCATTTAAATGAACCAATTGAGTAGGTACTAGTTTATGTAAGTTCAAGTATTGTTATGGTGTGTTCTACTTTAAGCACAACATATTTAATTAGATATAGGGATTTTAGATCATACAACGTTAACTACGTAAATACAACATGTTCTACTAATGATATTTACATAAAATTATAGTAAATACTGTCGATAGCGTATTAATACCTACTTTCAAATTATGTATTTGCGTAACTAACTTTGAGTAACGGTACCATAAGAATTAAAAGCAGGTAAAAAGATATTCCCTATAAACAGGAAACTGATTTAACTTCGTCACTATTGGAACCTTCCCAGTGTTTGTGTCTGCAGGCGTAGCATGACCACCATAGAAACGGGTTTTGTCGACGGAAGAATAGACAAAATGACAGATTGTAGAAAAAAATCTTTAGAAATCTGTCAACAATCTGTCATGCTACGCGTGCTGGTGAGGATAACTATATGGCCGTAAAAAATAACACCAGCCTATTATTGTCCCACTGCAAGGCAAAGGGCTCTTCTCATATCTGTATGAGAAGATACCAAGCAAGGATGGCTATAGCATTAAACACCGGGGATAAAATAACTAAATACAGCCACGTTACAATTTAACAAAACAAAAAAAAAAACTTTGGTCGAAAGCCAACCCAAGACGGGGGAAAGGCCTTTAAAACAAGCGTGTCAGGACCTTGAAAATAGCGCTCAAGTGCGTCAATTCACCGCTACAGTAACGAACGTATTGCCGGGTATATTAAGTATCAAAGATATTAAAAGCACGACTGGCTGTTCACAATGGTGTGCTGGTGCCTACGCTTATGTATGGAAGTGAATGTTGGGTGTGGCAAAAGAAGCATGAAAGCAGAATAAATGCTGTGAAAATGCGTTCCTTGCGAAGCATGTGTGGTGTGACTATGAATAATACACTGAAGAATGATGTGATAAGGCAACAGTGCGGTTTAAAAGAAGATAGAGTATGCTAAGATGGTTTGGTCATGTTGAGAGGATGAATGAAGGGCGACTAACAAAAGGTATTTACAAGGCAGATGTGAGTGGAAGCGCCGGGAGGGGACGCCCTAGGAAGACATATAGTTTAGGTTAGACCTTATTGGTGATGTTCTTCAGAAAAGTCAGGTGCGTAGTACTCACAACCGGCGTGCGTGTATGACCAGATGTATGAACGTAAACAAACGAGGCAAAAGGAGTATGTAAAGATCGTAGCAGGTGGCGTTCTGTAGTTTCTGCCTACCCCCATGGGAAGAAGGCGTGAGTTTATGTAGGTGTATGTATGTGTAGATGTTAAACCTAATAACAGTAGTTTAGTCTCCATCAGAAATCTGCTCGAGTTTTTAAATCTTGTTGAAGATCTACATTGATACGGAGAACGTGACGAGTTGACGACACATATTCTAATTTGGCTTTCGAACATCCAAATTCATAATAACATGAATATAATAATACACTAATTTATTTAGAGTATACAGGCTGGCTCTCAAAACGGTGAAGGAAAACATCGTGAGGAAACCGGCATGTCCTAGAACCAAAAATTCGAAGACATGTGACATCTACCAACCCGCCCCGGGCCCGCGTGGTAGATTACAGCCCATTCCCTCTCAAAGAGATGAGGCCTGTGTCCCAGCAGTGGGAAGATTATAGGCTGATCATGCATACAAGCTGGCAGGGACTTTGTTACCATGGATTCAGTACATGATTCTGAACCCCAAGTGCGTTAAAATTTTTCGACGTTTATAAAAAAAATTGCTGCTCCATACATTTTGACTGCGTATTAGGTACTGCACTTTTCTATAAAACAGCAGTTTTTTTTTTTTGATAACCGACGTTAAATATGTACGCTTCACGCCACTAAAATATCTAGCTGGTGGTGCTGAATTCATGGTTACAGTTGGCACGTCGATATCCCTGCCACCCTGTATTATCGGACTCTAAGACAACCCATTTATTATTTTCAGGTTTTTGAATGGCAGCAACGATAACGTCGAGAAGAAGCACGACAACAGATACTTATGTCAGTGCGATTAGAATAAAAATCGCGAAAGAGCATATTCTCTGCAAAAGGAACGAGTATGGAGTATTGCATGCTAGCCGTGGTGTACACTATCCTGTCCTTGATAACAACAGGTTCGTAGCATCGATTTTTGTTTATAGAAGATGCCTGTGTTCGCTATAAAATATTACGCAAGCAAAATCTGCTGACAGCACATAATTAATGCACTGATATTATACTAACCTCAAATAAAGGCTCACGTAGACACGATAAACGATTGCGTATTTGGGTCTCTAATGTATCAATAAATCAACTGTAACCAGCGCTTTCTCAGGTTCAGTTAATATTGTCTTACAATCTACTCCTAAAAACATGTTCAATTTTGTCGTGTCCTTTAGGTGAACTGATTTATTTTTTACGACTAACAAGTCTATTGACGCTCTCACTTTTTTGTCATGGTCAGCTGCCTAAGCCAACCCTGCAGCACCACAAACTTTCTGACACAGAAGGTTCTGAACTTCTGACAGCTAACCATGCTATACTCTATCGGTCTCAGGATCGATTTCCCATTTGTCAGATTAGTTTAATGAAAAACTGTAATTACGATTGGGAGATATATGGAAGAAAAAAAAAGACTTATTGCGCCGACCCCAAATAAATTGGAGTAGGAGCACGAGGATAATGATAATATGAATATATATTTGAGAGATAATTAATCTATAGATTATCTCTCAAGCAAGCAATTATGTATATGGATTTCTTCCATATATGTATTGAAGCAATCCAAATATATAATTGCTTGGTATCTGATCTGCATATTATATGCCGATAGCTGCCTGTTGGATATCCTCGGAGTGCAGTCAAATGTTGTGATAGGAGCGTTACGGAGTTCGGAACACTCGTGAAATATAAAAAGCATTCGTGCGGATATGAGTTATATTTTGTTCGTCAGTGATTATGTACTGTGCTATTATGGAAGTAATAATTTTACCTATACGCTCGATAATTCGAGCGTACAGGCAAAATAGACTTAAATTTACGAATTTTAGACTACAGTGCAGCTTATATTTTTTGAGTATCTTGTGTTATGTCATTTGCGATGATGAGCCCCAAATTAGCGTTTTGATTTTTATTGGCGTTTATAATGTCAACAAGTTGCATTGTACCCTAACATGATTGTGTTTAAAATATCCAAGTAGGCAACGATGCTGAATGTTGAGGTCGTCGAAGCATTCGCAATCCTTGAATGACTGAGCAGTTTTTTTGCGTCTTGCAGTGTGGGAGAGTTCTTAAACAGACCTATTCTAGCTGCGTGCATTGCTTTTGTGTTGCAAATATTGAAAGACATCCTCAACAGGTTTTGAATAAATGATAAATTAATATTGAAAAAGGACTGTTTACGGCAAATGCAAATGTACTGAGCTGCACTTTCATGTAGATTACAGTATAGAGCCATTGTTCAATTGAATTTGGTACAGTCGCAGGCAGGTCAAGCTACACGAAACTGTCAAATTTCTCCAAACGATTTTAAACCTTAAAATGTTGATGATTAAGTTCAAAATCGAATGAGAAAATCTGACAGTATGTGGTAACTTGATGTGCTGGCGACTGTATAATTTTCTCCAAACGATTTTAAACCTTAAAATGTTGATGATTATGTTCAAAATCGAATGAGAAAATCTGACAGTATGTGGTAACTTGATGTGCTGGCGACTGTATATACGGACTTAGATTTTCTGTGTTTTACTTATTATAATTGCAATGCACAATGAATTAGGTTAGAACTCGGATAAAGAACATATTTACATACATACATACATAAACTCACGCCTTCTTCCCATCGGGGTAAGCAGAAACTACAGAACGCCACCTGCTACGATCCTTACATACTCCTTTTGCCTCGTTTACGTTCATACATCTGGTCATACACGCACGCCGGTTGTGAGTACTACGCACCTGACCTTTCTGAAGAACATCACCAATAAGGTCACTATATGTCTTCCTAGGGCGTCCCCTCCCGGCTTTTCCACTCACATATGCCTTGTAAATACCTTTTGTTAATCGCCCTTCATTCATCCTCTCAACATGACCAAACCATCTTAGCATACTCTTACAACATACTATACTCTACATATTTATGATTATGTTAAAACAATACTTACACGCCAGTATTAGAATTTTACAACGTATCTACTTTAGTATATTCTGCACTTTAATTCTGCATAGGACAAAGGAGTATGTAAGTATCGTAGCAGGTGGCGTTCTGTAGTTTCTGCCTACCCCCATGGGAAGAAGGCGTGAGTTTATGTGTGTAGGACAAAAGTTCACCTTTCTCAAAGAACAACACCTTTATTATAATTTATTTGCCAATCCAATAACTCACAGTGACGTAACTAGTTTAACCGGAGTATTTACTACAATACATGAATTTATTACAAGTTATAATATTAAAATGTATATATGCGATGACTCAGAATCCATTGATAGTGAAGATCAATTTTATTAACCAAATCATTGATTTGACAATAAAATGAAAGGAAACGGTCGATACATTTGCAAGTAACTCTTTGTGCAATGTGATTATGATTCTGATATAATGTTCTTTAGTATTCATTTGTTCTTCAAGACGTATTCTTACTTGATGTTAATTTTCTAGAATTCATATTGACATGCACCACACGCTCATGTGAAGATTTCCAAACAGAATTTGATATGCATTATTAATAATTGGTTTGTCGTACTACACCACTAAACAAATCGTAAAGTATAAGGGAAAACAAGGCGACCGGTGCTAACACAGCCACCAGCCTGTACCCGGGCGTGGGGTCGCGGAAGTCATAGCACAGAGCATGGAAGCGCCGCCCTCGCTCCACGCACTTCGAGCCAGGTTCGCCGGTCTCGTAAATCGATTCATTCATATCACATTGAGAGCCACTGTCTTCACCAAACGTGTACTTAGTCACCAAACGAGCGATAAGACCTACAGTTCCGTTAATGTTTTCTTTCAAATTGTCTCGTATCCATTTTCTCTTAAAAATCTTACCAAGAATGTCTATATCCGAAAATCTTAAGGAGAAATTAACGTGTTTATTTGTAGAATCTGTTTCAGTAGAGTTAAACTTATTCATTGGAGTAAAAAAAAGACCAAAATATTTCATGTAATTATCAGAAGTGATTTTGTATTCATCTCTGAAGTTATCCATAGCTGCCGAATCAGCAATAAAACCACAGTAGAATTTGGTGTCAATGTAGAATGGCGCACCAGGTGCAAAGTTACATACAACTCTTACATCTCCGTCTGGTTTTTTCCCATATGCACAACCTATTTTAGTGGTTTCCGCCCATATTAACTGGGCGGTGTAGAACGTGTCTGGCGTTATATGACCACACTCGACATCTGTCGTCGTAAGTGATTTTCCAGCTTTCCAAAACCACACGTGAATACAGCCAATAATAGGATCTACATAGCATTCATATTGTGGTATGCTGAAAAATTAAAGGGTCAATCAATTTTATCGAGACAATAATGTTAATTATAATCGATATCGAAAAGTACCTAAAATAAAAGCATACCATTTTGAGGCTCTCTCAGTTTTGAAAGAATTTATGCAACAATCTTTTGCGTATTTGGTACACTCTAGTTGCGTCACATAGTTTCCATCGAGAGCAGAACAAGCTGCGGGACCTGGCAGGCACTGCTGAAGCCATGCCACGGCCATACTTTCTAAGTCAAAGTCATATATTAATTGATTCATATCTGCAGCTTTAGGTAAATGTTTATATTTATCTGATTCTCCATTGGCGATGCGGTTTCGCATTGAATTTACAGTATTCACTAATCCTATCTGCTCCACCACGGTTGGCGCCGACACTGAGTAACCGTTATTGCATAACTTAGAATTAGTTTTATCTGAGAAGAGACACATAGTGTGATCGCCGTAACAAGGACCTGCAGCACACCACTTGTTCATAGTTTGAGACGCAGGGATATAAAGAGGCCTGGAGGGCTTACTTTGCTCTTCTTTTGTTTCTATGACGTTCTTTAAATTAGCTGGATACATAAGAAAAACTTTCGAAGTCTGGAATGTTTGTCCTGATTCACCGTATAGTATAGGTAAGTCCCAACATGGATTAGTTTCTGGGACATACCAAATGTTGTGGTTTGAGGCATAATACGGGCGAGAATAGTCATCATTATCAATATCAGCTGTTGAAGCCGGCATTACATTGTAAAAGTCGTATGATAACTTTTCTGACTCATTTTCATCTGCGGTTGCATTTTTAAGGATCACAATTTCGTTAAAATCAAATTCTGTTTGTGTTGCGGTAGTTTTATTATAATCTCGTAGTATTGGGTCTGTTCTCCCTGCGGCATCATCGTGGTTTGTATAATCTATAATAATATCGTCCAAAGACTTTAGTTTTGATATGTTATCAACGCCTAGTCGCAAATTAGCATTTGTGTCGTAACCGATTTCTGCTTGCGTAGAATCAGTGTCAAAATCGTTTTGTCTTATACCTGATCGTACCTGATCTTCAATTTCAGAAAGTTCATCATAGCTTTCATAATTTAATTCCTCATTAATCTCAGTAGCGGTTTCTGAAGAATTGTTCGCGTTTGTTCGTCTAGCTGTTTGCAGTACATCTTCAAGTGATTTTGGTACTTCCGTTTTGTCTTTTTTATTTGATAGTTCGGGATCCTGTTTTCCGAAGTAGTAGTCCACACTAATACTATAACAATCCACTATCATCCAAGTAAATAAGAGCCATGTTAATCTCATTGTATCAATCGTATTGTTTCCTTTATAAAATCGTGTCACATTAAAAATAAAACCTACTAGATTTTATAGTTTTTATTCGGGGGGGATTTTAAAACGAGGACTCAAAGCATCAGATATTTTAATAAATTTCCTTTAATGTCTCATTAATCACTATTATAGGTTTGCGTAAAGGGAGAGTAATTGATAGGTATATATACAAAGTTCTAGAAGCTGAATAAATAATTTTCTTTTGAATTAAGTTCTAGGGAGTCAATATTCAATAGAAAACCTACGATATAAGAATTGTATCATTTATATTCTGATGTTTTAATGTACCTAACTGTTAATGTTTCAGCGGTTACAGCATGTTTTGTCTTAAATAAATAGCGAGCTACTTTAATAATACGTAAGCGCCGTTATAAAGTGTACATAACAATATGGTTTCGGTCGGTGCTACATGTACCTAATATGTATTATAATATAAATCGCGAGTTCGTTGTCCTAAGACTGAATAGTGGATATTTCAGTATAACAGTTAGTCCATTTAAGTATGACTTGATTTTTTTCTCAGTTATACACTAAAAACTATAATTACAGATTAAAATAATTAATTATTAATAAGCTGTAGGGTAGTATTCAGGCTTTCCATATCAATCATGAGATACTTAGTTGACGGCCAAAGGCAAGGTTCGATTCTTAGAACGAGCATTCACCGGCGGCGCATGCGTAATGTGAATCTGCGTGGGAGTTGACATAACAAAACTCTGTGACTCACTCAAAATACAAATAAAATAATATAATGTACGCTGTTCAAATAATATTAGTTTAGTTTTCAGTTATTAAACTAAAATGATGCATACAACGTAACTTTACAATAATGTTACTGATGACGTTCCCAATTTTGGCGAATTTCAACTAGCTATGATTTTAGGCGTAGTTTCCAAATCGAAGCATGTGTGGAAGTCAACGACCCGAACGGATCAGTCAGTATTGAGATCGTGACTAGCATGTTACGTTTAATAAATGTATGTGCTACCATTATTTACCTACATGTAGTTATTTTTAGTAAGTCATAAGTTAATGCAAAAGTCTCTGCGTCTCATAAGACACAAATTTAATTATTTTTCCCGATACCTACTTCCAGCTAAACAACAGAGGAAATTCTATTTAGTATTTTCCATATTTTTTGTTATAAAAAAGAAACTATAAAAAAAATATCAGTAGGAAGGAAATTGTAGTAGTAGAATTTAGATTAAATACCTACAAGCTCGTTGTGATTATAAACTGCATAGCGGCTAAGTTGAAGTGTCGCGAGACACACATGAAGATGAGTCACCAATCTCTACGAACCAGCCGCGCTGACGCAACATATTTGCCGAATGCACAGCATTAAGTGCATTCCTAAGCAGACGACACACTGCCAATACAGTCTTGTGCCTATTTAGCAAATCACTACAATACCAATCAATGTTTTGAAAACATTTGCTTAGGGATCGGTTCAAATAACGTTTTATGACCAGAGAACACAAAGGATTGGAAGTCTGCAAACAAGGATACACTAACACATAATATAGACACGTGAGATTTGATCAATAAATGCATAAGTAAATTAACCTTTGTAAACAGTTCGTTTTTTTGCAATCCGCAGGTCAATGTCAAGTTGTATGTTACAACCCTCGTCAGTTCATAATATAATGCTATTGAATGTCAATTTCATAAAATATCAATCAATGGGATTATATGAACTTGAGGATTGTATTGATGATTTTAATGATTATAATTCTGTAAATGCAAACTTGTTACGGTCGCGAATCATATTTTGTTCTACATTCAACCTGACACTGACCGAAAAATTGCATAAAACGTAAGAACATTTGAATTTCGTGGGCAACCTGGCGGTTCCCGCTTAACATTTTGAGCTTCATCATACTGCAAGTAAAAATTATTAATTTAATCCATCACAAAATAGTCCGTTAGTTGTATGTTATGACTCAGTCACATATGTGCCAAACAATTTGCTCACCATATTTGCTATTAATCTCTTTTCAATTAAGGTTAACCTCAACCATATATACTGAATACTGAGCAGCCCCGAACAATATAAAACAGTTTACTGAACAAGAGACAATGCAAGTTATATTAATCTATCCAGAATGAACCATCAAGGTCAATTGTACGATAACATCACAACGATTCCCATCCCACATATTAGCAGCAATGCTTCATAATGTCAGACAGGTGACCAATCAATATAAACTGCAGTAGGCGTGGTGTGGACTTTGAAGAAAAGGATGCTCATTTGCAAACTGCTATAAATTACAATGCAGCGTCACTATGAAAACAGTCATTACAATTTACAGTTGAATCTTTAAGAACTACGGGTTTAAGTGCAAAGGAAATGCATTAGGAAAACACGATACAAGATTTAACTTAAACAGTAATTTTCCATGTAAATACTAGGATTAGCATAAGTTTGCGTGTAAGTCCTCCTGGGTGTACTTTTCTGAGTGTAGCTCTTGACAGGACAGGATATACTTGGCTTTAAACACGCGATGTCCAATAAAGGTCAGTCACAGTGCAACTTAACAGAGACAATGGGTGCAATTTAGGAACGAGCACCGCAGAAGTTAGAAAATATCTGGAATGTGAAGGATAAGAATAGGCAGTTTCAAGCCCTTTGATTAAAAAGTATACCTACCGAAGGACGATCATGAATAGTAAAGTAAAAGTACAATGTCTAGCATTCCCGAAGGCCAAATATAAATAAACATCAGTTATATTTATTTGTTTTGCTCCGTTGCATCAGCTAATCTACAATGGACATAACATAATATAGTGAGATGGCGCTTGGCACTTGGCCCAAGCCACTTATAAAACTGTCCTAATGTTGTTGTTGTCTTAAGCAAAGTAAGGCCAATGCTCAGCAGTGAAGAAGGGCTGTTGATGATGATCAATGTACACTAGTACTATTGGAACTAACTGGGGATGCCTCAATTAAAGAAATAAATATTTTTTGTGTAAACTTCAAAATAGCAGAGTAATTATTAACCTTGTTCCTCACATTGTTTCCAGGAGTATCATCGCTACAGTGCTACCACTGCCTCATCAACCCGCCGCCGGGTCAGTTCTACAACACCACCAAGCGGCTTTGCGTGCACTTCGACCACTCCGACAAGTTCATAGTGGAGTGCCCCTATTCCACCATGTGTATGAAGCAGGAGTTCCATCTTGATATACAGAATGGAGGTATGTGCTTATAGGAGATAATTAGTTACTACTTCCTAATCATTTGCAGGGCAGATCAATGTTATAGGTCATGTTGAGAGGATGAATGAAGGGCGATTAACAAAAGGTATTTACAAGGCAGATGTGAGTGGAAACGCCGGGAGGGGACGCCCTAGGAAGACATATTATAGTGACCTTATTGGTGATGTTCTTCAGAAAGGTCAGGTGCGTAGTACTCACAACCGGCGTGCGTGTATGACCAGATGTATGAACGTAAACGAGGCAAAAGGAGTATGTAATGATCGTAGCAGGTGGCGTTCTGTAGTTTCTGCCTACCCCCATGGGAAGAAGGCGTGAGTTTATGTATGTATGTACACCAGTTGGTTGGCACATGCTACAATATCAAATGACACTTCGCATGACGATTCACTTTAATCTAATATTGATGGTAACACTGATCGTGTTGAATATCCCATACATAATGGTGATATTAAACAAGTCTGCGTTGTAAGTTTGGGAGGCAAATATTCAAGTCTAACTTATAAAATTAAAGACATATTTGCACGTCATTAGCGATCGTATGCTAACACATAGCGAAGGGCTCAGTATTGGCGATAACGACATGATATGCGGTCAAGGTGGTAAAGTGTCTATGCTGTGATAGACTGTTCAAGGTGAAGGCGTTTTGTACAAAAGACAATAATTTACTGGCAAAAACCGCACCGTCACCATACAAAGCCACAAAAGAGGTGTCAAGGAATACTCTCACGAGAGACCCATCATTACTTGAAGCTACATAAAATCTTAATGATACACATACTTAAAATAATAAATGTTTAACGCGTTCTTGAATTTACATTAAGGTTAATTAGTTGTTATCTATAAAGATATGAGCTATTTCCAAAAAATACTTTCCGTTACGTTTAAAGGCGGGTGTGGTGATGCAATATGTGTTATGTTTCACTAAGAGTTTCACTTTCAAGGTTTTTGGATATGAAGTAATTAGTGCAAATCATAACATGAAGGCGTAAAACATTAAAACTTCACAGACCAAACGTGTCATGTGTTTTAATGACTTTTATAAGCATTTGACTAGCAATTAGCGTAGATTTATTCACAAGAAACTGCGAATCTTTATAAATCGCAATATTGCATAAATCAGCAATACTATATTAACCTGTTTAGTAAGTAATTGCGAATACACAATGGGCACATCATTACATGAACAGTCTGTGCCCATTGCAGCGAACTGCAATCGAATGCAATACTCAACATCTGCAACATAATCAAAAGTTGCTCTTAGCCGTAGCTTTACTAAGCTACAAACTATTGTTATAATTAATGTTATTGTTCACATTTTCAGTAAGAATAAATGGCGTACTCCGAGACTGTGCGCCGCAGAAGCACGAGTACCAGGACTACAAAAACGGGAGATGGTCGCCGAAGATGGAAATATTGGAGCCTTACACAGAGGGCTGTATCAACGTCGACGACAAGGGAGAGAGGAGTACACCTACTAGGTAATTAAACCGTCGATTTAAAACGTCATCATTTGCATACGGAGTCTTACCCCTAGTTTCTAAAAGCCTGGTGATCTCTAATAAGTAAATCTGCTGTCAAATCTCATGATTGTTGATTGGTTGACCAAGATAACGAAAGCAAATACCAATATGATATTAAATTTGACAATATACAAAGAAACTCAACAGGATTAAAAGGGGCCTTAAAGCTAGGACAATTTATTGACAAGAACATAAATCGTGATGGTGACGAAAACTCTTGATACGGGAACGTAAAGAAAAATACAGAGAGCAACAATGAGAAGATTATTTACAGTCGTCAAATACATGAAGTACGTAAACGTCTACTAAACCAGCAGCAATAACTTGTTCGATTCACTGCGTAGTGTTATGACAACACGCCATCGATATTACGACCCACTTTCCGCAATTTACTCTTCTAACTTTATATTGCTAACATTATTCCAATAAATTGCCTTAGTATTTAACACCCGGTAGATAAACAAATAGGTTGTTAAGTTTTTTATTGGTCCACGTTAGCTTGATATTCGGAATTAACGTTTTTCCTTATAATCGTATGAAGCTGTGTAATGTTTCTCAAGTATATTTGGGTCGGCCAGTTTATTGAGTTTTCACATAAAGTCCTTTATCAGGCTAGGCAGAGAGTTAGCACATTATGGACGTCACAATTTAGAGCGTACCGCCAAAACGCCCATTCTTAACACTTCCTCTCATGTTAATAGTTGTCTACATATCTAAATTTTAACCATTTACTTTACAATGTATTAATTCAATTTCAGATACTGCTACTGCCGCAACAGCCTCTGCAACGCCTCACCGAGCACAAGCCACGAAGGCTACACGGACATCATGGGCGTCATAGTCGTGTTCAACCTCATGAAATATATCAACAGCCTTAGGTAGTAGTCGAAGGAACGCGTAGGATTTAATTATGTTACGTAAAGTTGCCTCGCAACACAGGGTAGTAAGCAAAGATGTGATATGAGTGGGCTAATAGCCATACAGTGAAGGACGAAATATGACAATCATAAAAGCTAACACCATACATGGAGACATAAATCTGAACATCCGAAACTGCGCTAGCTCGATCTGACCGGATGAATGCACAAACATGAAACTGTTTAGTTTTAACGATTTGTTTCAAGCAGTTACTACTTGATGTACTCAGATCTTGGGGCCGTAACAGACGGTCAGATGGATTCGAAGATAGAACTGAGCATGTAAGGCCCCTTCACGGATTCGACTGAGAGCCTGATTAAAAAAACATATTCGTGTGAGCACTCCATATACTTACTACTCCATGCAAAGCAACAGTGCAACTGCTCGCAATGTTTTGTGATATAAATAAAAGGGTATAGTGACTTTTTAATTTAAGACATTAAAATAATCTTTGTTTATCTGTATTTAATTAATAAATTAATTTCGTTAGTGTACAGAAGTTACTTATGGATCGAATATTTATTTGGGGAATTGTTAAATATACAGGGTGGATTTTTGAGATGAGGCAGCAAGGGCAGCCGTTGTAGCTACAGGAAAACGGTCTTAAGAGACTTTCCTTAACTTTTTAAGAAATTTTGATTTGCATACATAGATTTAAAAAAAAATGCGCAATTTCCACAAACACTTTTTTATGCCAATCGATCATGTTTTATACCTATAAGCATCAAAAACCTCCATTAGACCAACTGAGGTTTGAGTTCTAGAATACTCAGAAATCGAAAAAAAACATTTCGTAGGAAATGAGACTACAACTTAATATTTTACCATCGATAAACAGACAGCAACAAAAAGACTAATCGAAAAACAAATAAAAAATAATAACTTCTACTTTGGGTATTATTTCACCTTAAAATTAAAAACTTTACGTTTGGACTCACCTAGAATTTTTAATTTTGTGCTCTGAGATATGAGTTGTCTCAAAATGGTAGCCGTTTTGACGTAGGTATAGAAACCTATGCCTATGTCTAGAGTAAACACTCTTTTTACTACAGAGCGGGTAGCAGCTGATATTGTGAAAGGCTGAATGCCATAAAGAACCGTGGTAAGTGAATTTTTGAGTTCCTGAACACTGTCTTATTGCTTTTATAAAGTTATATTTTTTTTGAATAGCCCCACAATAAAGAATCGAGTGGCGTGAGATCAAGACTGCGAGGTGGCCACGGTATAGGACCATATTATTATGTTCCTATCCACTGCCTCCTGAATTGCCGTTTCAAATTAAAACGGGTTTGGGGGCTATTGTGTGGCGGAGCGCCATGTTCATCTTCAGAGGTCATTTTTGTCACAGAATTTCGGAAATCATAAGCAATCAGGCAACAAACTATCTCGATTCTGTTTTCAAAACAAATTAAATTATGACGTGTATTGGTTCGAAATTCGACGTTTTTTTTTGTTTTTTTTCAGCCAGTCATCATGGTAGCGGTTAGTCTATCCATAATAAAAAAGTTAGTTGTAGTCTCATTTCCTACGAAATGTATGGGAAAAGTTTATTGCGATTTCTGACTTTTCTAGTACTCAAACCTCAGTTGGTCCAATAGAGGTTTTTGATCCTTATATGATGAAACATGATCGATCAGCATAAAAAAAGTTTTTGTGAAAATTGCAAATTTTCCTACTGACTGTACATTTTTTTTTTAAATCTGTGAACGCAAATCAATATTTCTCAAAAAGTTAAGGAAAGTCTCCTAAGACCGTTTGCCTGTAGCTGCAACGTTTAAGGTAGCTGATCTTGCTGCCTCATTTCAAAAATCCACCCTGTATATGTATATTATGCGTAGACCATCCACGCATTTATGAAATCACCACTTAATTACTTATGTTGTGTTACTGATAATTGGATATTTAAATTTGATACTCCTAAAGTCATAGTGTTAAGAAAAATTGCATCATTTTTCAACCATTGGTACCCCTCAGACCTTTTTTATTTGGTCTGAGTGGTACCCAAATCTTTTTTATAACTTTCATAAAAGTATTTGCTTTTTCCATATGTTAATGTTAGGCTGTATTTCAGTGATCAATTGTTGTAGTTTCAGTAATTTTTTTTGAAAAGTTGGTATGATAAATTGTAATATCGTTTCCATTGATAGTGAATTAAATACTAGATACTGAAGTTGTGGTAAGTGGGAATTTTTATTTTTCATATTTTTTTATTTTAGATGGGTTTGCTCTTGACTCTAGTCTAGGTCAGAGATGACAGACACAGTCGACGAAAAATGATATATAAGATATTGAGAATATAAAATTACGTTTATTAATTTGTTTGACCTTTTCGTTCATGCATTCGATTCAAATGTTAATCACGTCATTATAATAATTGACAAAATATTTAAATGGTATTAGATATCTACTAAAGAAATATTAGGCACTATCAAAACATACCTTTTGTTCAATTTTATGTATGTATGATATGATACTATGAGTGTATTAATAATGCAATTAATTTCAATTTATCACCAATGTTTCCAGGTTATAAATGCTAAATTGCAAGAATTGATAATGTTTTCCTCCAACAACCGAACCTTCGAGCTGTACATAGGTATAAACTGTAGGTACTGTACAATACCATAGAGGAAATATAGGTATTTTAAAGAGGTAAAGTTCGTTAGGGCACAGTTCCAGACATGGTACAATCATTTTTATTTGTAAATACTTTTATTAAGTAGGTTAATCGCTTTGCACCCACATATTGTATAGTCACGTGCAAAAATATGTAGAGTAGAGTACCTACTATATGGCAACATTATAATAAGTACCTACGAGTTCCGCATAAAGGCTCCCACAGACAGGCGCGATGCGACTCTAATAGAACAATTTCTATGAAAACTGTTTTACAAGAATCGCGTCGCACCGGGCCGTCGCGTCGCGCCTGTCTGCGCGAGCTTTAAAGTATCGATTTGAAATATGATTTTCAATCCATAAATTGTAGTAAGTATGTGTACGAAGTTTTTTGAATACCTATAAACAGTATGAAACGGTTTACGTGTCTGTCTGTGGCCGCTTTGATCTTCTAAACTGCACAATGGATTTTGATGCGGTATTCATCATCATTTAGAGCTATATTCCGGAAGGTTTACGTGATAAACATTTATATATATGTCAGATATAGCATACAAATATCGATGCTTTGACATGTCGTCATTAGGTAGGTATACCCACGCGAAGCAGGGGCGGGTCGTTAGTGCTACGAGGGCGGGTCAATAAGTCCGTGACTTTTTGAATTTCTGACCTCTTTACTGAAACAGCAACACTGCTCCTGTCAACAGGCATCTGTCAGTTGACTCCTGTCAAAATTTAAACTTGCTGCGTCAGTTAGTTTGTGTTTGACAGCTATTTTTATCAGAATACTCACTAATTTGAGGAGAAAATGGAAAAAAGTGAATTTCGTGTGCTTATTAAGCATTATTTCTTGCGAAAAAAAACCATTACCGAGACCAAGGCTAAGCTTGATAAATACTATGGGGACTCTGCACCATCGATTTCAATGGTAAAAAAGTGGTTTACTGAATTTCGTTGTGGCCGTACAAGCACTGAAGATGCCGAACGTCCTGGACGCCCAGTTGAGGTCTCTACACCCGAAACAATCGAAAAAATTCACGATATGGTGTTGGCCGACCGAAGATTGAAAGTGCGAGAGATTGTGGAAGCCGTAGGGATCTCGCATGGCTCCGTGGTTTCAATTTTGAATGATCACTTGGGCATGAGAAAGCTTTCCGCAAGATGGGTGCCGCGTTTGCTCACAGTCGACCACAAACGCAATCGTGTAACAACTTCACAGGAAGGTTTGGCGTTGTTTAATCGCAATATGGAGGAGTTTTTGCGCCGTTTTGTAACCGTGGACGAAACATGGATCCATCACAACACACCAGAGACCAAACAACAGTCAAAACAGTGGGTTTCTAAGGGTGAATCGGCGCCGATGAAGGCCAAGGTGGGTTTGTCAGCCAATAAAGTTATGGCGACTGTTTTTTGGGATGCACGCGGGATAATCCACATTGACTACCTTCAAAAGGGAAGAACAATCAATGGGGAATATTATGCCAACTTATTGGACCGATTCAATGACGATTTGAAAAAAAACCGACCTCATTTGGCCAAGAAAAAAGTTCTTTTCCACCAAGACAATGCAAGGGTGCACACATGTGCAGTTGCCATGGCAAAAATCCATGAATTGGGCTATGAATTGCTCCCTCATCCGCCCTATTCTCCAGATTTGGCTCCGAGCGACTACTTCTTGTTCCCAAACCTGAAGAAATGGCTTGGTGGAAAAAGATTTGACTCCAATGATGAAGTCATCTCGCAAACAAAGGCCTATTTTGAGGACCTCGACAAATCATTTTTTTTGGAAGGGATAAAAAAATTGGAGAAGCGTTGGACAAAGTGTATAGAGCTCAAGGGAGACTACGTTGAAAAATAAAATTATTTTTTTATCAAAAAATCTGTGTTTTATTCCAAAAGTCACGGACTTATTGACCCGCCCTCGTATATTTATGCAACATACCTCATAACTTCAGGAGAAAATCCGTGTTGAATTTCATCAACTTTTTGTACATGTCGCTCATTTGGAGAAACAACTACGTAACTGGTGCTTTTCAAATATAACAGGAGAGTGATTTAAATTGGATATTTTTTTGTAATGGGGTTCAACATTTCAGAACGAGACGGTAAAGTCTAGTTCTGAAATTTTGATAAATCCCAATACATATTAAATATTTCACTCGTTTGCTCCTCTGAAAATTTGTTCGAGCACAAATAACAACAGCTCATTTTTGGGAAAAATTACGTTTACGCCGATGTTTCTCCAAATGAGCGATGTTCCAAAAACTTTTCAATAAGATTTGTGGCAAATAATTATTGAGGTCGTAAAGCTGTTAATCAACGAAAGATCAATCAAGTTAAATTTATTACTTTGTATACCATAAAATAAGTTTAATTTTTAATGGAAACAATTTCTCTGAGTCTGTAAGTGGTTTTCTTCTCAGCGCTGCACTGAAAAGCGAAAGCTGTGATTATTTATATAATGTAAAAGTCACTACTTCGATAATAATGAATGTATTGAAAACGGTTTCATCCGAGTTGCGAATTTTAAATACAGAAATGCTTATATGTTTTCTCTTATTTATTATAAAAAATATTGTACATGACTTGCTGACTAAAGAAGTGCCGCGCCGACCCCCAAATAAATTGGGATAGATGCAGGAAGATAATGACGATTACTTGACTACACACAGGTAAAAAAAAACACAAATTTAATTTTACGTAAAGTTAGATATGACATTATTTGAAACAAACTGCAAAGATACCCAATGATTTAATGAACCTCGGGTGCAATGAACTGCAATGTAGTGAATCATCAAAAAAAAACGAGACGAGTACCTCTAACCAAAGGCAAAACTTAGGTAAAATTTGATGTTTAAGTAATGATGGCATCAATATACACAATAATAGCCTGTGTTAAAGGTGCAAAAACTGCACGATGACGCCTCAAATGGGATGCAATGATTTATTTATACTGACATCATCTATACATCTCTTTATCGCGCACTAAACACACAGGCATATTGGAAATGCACCATGCCTTCCATGGATTGGGATTTTCCTGATCCATGCTGCTCATCAGCCATAGATGCCCAGCATGGATCCGGAAAGTACAGTCATATATTTGGAAAGTACCACCGTACCGCAACATTATGAAGATTTTCCAGATCGTGGATGCTTTTGTCCATAAATAGAAAAGTTCTGTCTACTATACATCAGTGCCTATAGAATCTCGCCAGAAATAGCAAAGCAGACATTGCAATCTTAATATTATGGAGATTTTCAGTGGTATGATTAGCAGCATTCAATAAGAATTTAATATTTTTTTCTAGCCAATACTGCTCTCATGGATTGTCAACAAGTTGCACTGAACAATTTCAAAGCTTAGGGTTTTTATATAGAAGAATCAGGATTATAATTAATGGATGAAAGCTTTTAGCGATAAGACCGTCCATTGTGTCACCTTATGTAAAATTCTGTAATTCATAATTATGGTGTTGTCTATCTAACTATCTATGAAAGCACTAGAGGAATCGGTTGAGGGTGGGCGTTATGGGGGTTATCTTTTATAACTGCATCGACATAAAAAATGTACTGATTCTCAGTGTAATTAGAATAAATAATTTATGGGTACTCTATTAGAAAATAAAATGGTTGTTGCTCAATATTTCCCACGACCTAAAAAATAATTCTAGACAAGACAGACGAGACAAATAGTGACAGAGCACGGCACGAGACACACCCACGCCTCGATCATACAATCAATAGAATAAATGTCGCCTGTTGTGCTATCATCGACCTAAATGTGAACAATATTCGTGATAACCTCGAAAAATACTCTAGTACTGAAACATGATAATGTCATAGCTCTATGTCAATGCTTATTGTGTTTATTACATTCCATTGATAACGAGAAAATTGTTTTATTTTGAATTACTTACAGGATAACCCTCAATGATCATGGAAACTGATACAAATGAGAGCCGCAAAAAAATTTTGGTAACATTTTCCTCCAACATAGATAGAAGAAGCTTTTAATTGTTGTCAAGTGCTGACCTCATACAAAAAAGCAAGTGATACATTGATATTAGTCCTTAAAAAAATGGCTAACACATGTTATTTTTATCGCTAATAACAAAGGATGTTGCGAGCCGACCATATCAATAGTAAAATGTTTCGCAACGGGACCTAAAGCGAATGGGGTAAGTCACAAACTTCATAATTTCAGATATATAGTTTATGCACCTGATATGAAACTCAATGTCAAAACAACTGATACCGTAGTTAAAAAGATTAAACTTGTTATCAAAGCCGATGTGCAAAGAAAGATACATATATGTACAGAAAAGAGATTAACTAATCAGCAGGTCTAAACAAAGCATTTGATTCTTAACTATACAGAAAGCAGATACAACATCCGTTTAGTAAAGAATAATAAACAAAGTGAATAGTGTTCTTAGTACATTATTTTGTTTCGCAAAATAATCATTTGCGAATAGACTAAAAGAAAACTTGGTTTTACTAGTCAGTGAAATATTAAAACACAGTAGAACGCAACACAATGCCGTTTCATAGATAGTATAACTGTTAAAACAGGTCAAGTTGGAGGTAAATCTCTCATCGAGATAATTATACACTGACGACAATAACACAAATTAGCAAAAACAAGTACGTTGGTGACAGAAAAATACTGAAATCCAAAACTTATTGTTTGATTTACTGTAGCTGTTTGGTCATTATTTGACTATCCTAGTAATTTAATTAAAGTCTACGCCGACTATTATTGAACTTGCATATTGTTTTAATTAATTAACGTCTGTTGTTAGAAGACCGTAATAATGGATATCAAAATTGGCCACTCATGTTCACAAGACAAATTCTACATGTCTCTACAAATCTTTAGACACATCAAATCGTAACGAATCGATCGTGAACTGAATAAGATTTTTGCAAATTTTACTACTAGAGTTCTAAAATAAAAACGAAACACCGGAATCCGGGGACAAAGCGACAAACAAAACGAACACAGAGTGGGACCGCCAAATGTTGGTCAGTGTCGCGCCGGCGCCAGAATCGATCGCATGAATCAGCGTTATTACCGCGAACATAAGAGTGCTATTTCTCAGTTTTTGGACATGTCCCGTTTTGCCACTGGGCTTCCTTCCTGTGAATCATGGAGTTGAGTACGGAGGTGCCAATTTCAGTTCAGTGTAAAGCCCTGCCGGCCACATGCGCCGCAATCGCAACATTGTAAATACATAATACGTCAATGTAAAGAAAAAATAACAGTTCGTAGGTTTAGTGTAGTAGTCGTAATTTTAAGTGGTGTTTTATTAATAAAAATGGATTTAGCAGCCGCATTGTTAACTATTACAATGTTTTGGAAATGTAAGTAAAAGTGAATTGACAATATTTTCTTTTTTAGTGTTTATTTTATTGCGAATTATTACGATTGTAGAGCACTACTAAACAAAGGTATTTGTCATTAATTATTTGTGCAATAATATTGTTTTACATTTTAATTATAACATTATTTACTCTTGATTACTCACCTTCTTCCTTTTTCCTTCCCTATCTAGGCCAATATTGAGGGTATCCCTAACATATAATTTATTTAATGTCAATATGGAGCTGTCCCTTGGAAAACACTTTTAAGTCTACGAAGACTTCTTCGGTATCTTCTTCAATATACAATGAAACAAATATTTGAATGACACAAGATGGAAAAAACCTTGAAATATAAATAAAACATTGTAGTAGGTACGTAGGTACTTAAACACTAATGAAGAAAAAAACATTTTAACTGTATTCGTGACACATAATATAAAAAAACAATAGGTACCTAATAAAATGCTAGGTGGCCATGTATGGACATATTTATCAGTAAATTAATATCAAGTGGGCATCGAACCTCATTATTCATTCGCACCATTTCAGTCTGTCACCTCGTGGTAGGCGTAATGAAGGCTCTTTCAAATGTAACTATTCAAAGGTTGTATGGAATATAAAAAGTTGTATACCGGTGAGACCGTCGAGTTAATAATAGGAAATGTAAGTCTAGGATGTCCCCTTCAAGTCCCCGGATCCCGGATGTCAATTGTTATTTGTAATGCAGTTTATACCGATGGGCTGACTACGAAGAACCTGATTATGCATTTGTTGAAGTTGCTCTTTAGAAAGACTCCCTACATCAAAAACTCAATAACTGCTCGATGCCAGTAAATGTTGGTAATGTTAAAGCATTCCGACTTTTGATATACTTAACATCTTCTGGTGCCCTAAAATTTGTGTTTTAAATTAATGGACATGGGGTGTGGAAGCGAATAACATTCAGCTGCAGAACAACAACGATCTGACGCACGAAAGATGGTGCGATAAAATTCTCATTCAACTTGACCGTTAACGGCGAAGGCGACCGGGTCGTGTGTGTTCTCATATTGGATGGATGGATTCAGAATTAGAGCCATGCCTTGCAGAGGCATTCAATTAGATAAAAAAATATAGCAGTAGAGTGGATGAGACACTAAAAATAAGAACCACAATATCAAGAACAAAACGAAAATGTCGATGCCATCCCAAATAATGAAACAAAGAAGGAAAATAAGACAGTATAAAGCCGCGAGACCCGAATGCAACCAAATCCGCATGTAATTTTATTCACAAAGGTTAACATACGAGACGAGAACATAAAAGGTCATTTATAAATTAAATGACGCTACATAGTGAATATAAATAGTAGGTCAAGTGCAAACCACATTCACTGTGAACATATTCGACAACTTGTTAGACGTAATCCTTTAACACGAGATGACGACCATCTTTTAATGCAAATTGTATTATCGCGTTTACGACTGCGTAATTGAACACACTGACTTTTGCCATCCTGCTGTTTCTTAACAAGCTGAACCAACAAGATAGAGCTTAACTTCAATTACTGATAACACAATACAGACAGACTAATAAAAATATTTCTTCAAATTGTTCTTTAATTGTTTAAAACGATGTTCGTTAATCAAACGCGGGGGTCTCTTAAAGATTTGCAAGAATTCCAGCTTTGTTCTGAAGCTTTGTATGTTTCGTATAAATAGTCTAGATATTTGTGTCACCACTTCCTAGTATATATACCTAGACATTACATTTAATATAGAACACTTTACTTGGGTGAGCGGTGATTGTACTGCGGTCTTTGACATGAGACAGAAATAAGATATTAAGCTTTTCTTACGACATAAGCCAGATGAAATCACTAAGATCGTCGGAGACAAAATACGTAAGATTAGATAAAAGGTGGGGGAAACCAGTGAATCTAATAAAGGTCAGCAAAAATTCACCTTTACCTTAATGAATACAATGAAAAGTTACGATCAGGCGTTGATAGATAGTAACTATAGATATCTCTAGCTCACGTAGAGTTGAAACTACAATAGGTTCTTAATCTAAATATTATCAAAGATGACCTTAGAAGGATAATTAAATTGCATTGTATTTTAAAACATACTGTGACCCCATCTTCGAAACATTCACATACCTAAAACATTGTTCGCTATTAATTAAATTAACCAAAACTAATAACAATTTTAGGTACAATGGACTACATATTTGGCATATCCAGGCATTTTAAAGCTTGAATCATACTTTAAACGTATTAAACCAAGTTTCAAGCATTAATATTAGTAGAATTTTCTATAATAAAGAGAATCAGACCTATAGAAGAATCAACTAATATTTATTTCCCAGAAAATATATATAACGAACCGCAGTTTATGGTCGCACGAACATTTATGAAAACCGCAATTGTGTGGTTCGATTTAGAGTCGTTAAAGTTGTTAATTTCTAACGGCGCGTTGGTGCTGTTCGTAATGCAAATCGTACATTACAAAATGTCGGTGGACTTTTAAGTTGAAGAAGTTGTACAGAGTAATAAGACAATGATCTGTCAGGCGATTTAATTTAAAATCCTAGAAAGAATTCACGTAGGTACACGGTTTATCAATCCCTGAAGATATATCAATAAAGCTAGGTTCAGTATCACTGAATCCAATGACAAACAGATATATATACTATATCAATATCAAGGGTACTAATCTATAATCTAATCTAATAGTTCTCCAGTCCGTATTTTGGCCATGGCGGCTAAACTCAACGGAGTCTAGCCTTCGGCGCGTGCGATATTGTATTGCACAAGTGTGTGCGCAGACAAAGGTAGAGTGCTCCTGTGCAGGGTTGGAAAAAAAAGTTTTTTTTTACATTTTATAAAACAAACAGTGCCAAATGTTTTAAACAGGTGTTTTTTTTTTGTTTTTTTTTTTACCTAAGTTAGTTATGATCCATTTCTAATTGATTAAGCCGGATATAATTCACTTTTATACTATTTTAAAAACTGCATGACAAAAATTTATCTTAATTCAATACATCCTGTATGTTCCAACGTTCATTTTTAGTAGGGAAATCACATAAACTTCTCTTAATATAAGGATACCCAAAACCAGTTTTTAAATACCTAAATAAAAAATTATAAATGTTGTCTAATCTAATCTGCTTATTAACGAACAAATATGATTGTACGTGGTCGTTTTATAATAAAAATTGTTAACTATTGCTTGATTAAGGATTTTGAGTATATAGTATGATAAATTTTACATGTTTAAATGTCAAGTTAAAAAGCCACTTTAATTATTTTATAAAAATTGTTTATAGTTGATTAAATAAAAGAAATAAGGAAAAAAATAACTAGTATTCATTTATTTTTGCAATTATATTTTTGTTTTAAACCCTGTTTTTTTATAACGTTTTAATTTTCAAACACCTAATAAAAAACGATGTTTTATTTTAAACTGTTTAAACACTATGTAAAACACATGTCTTAAACAACTTGTTTTAAACATGCCAACCCTGCTCCTGTGTTACTTCCCCCAATCTCATAGACCGATGGCACGGCACACAATCCGACAAGACCAGAGATAGATCAGGCGCAGTACTAACGCACGGCTTGACGTGCTTTCCGAGGCACGGGTGTATCACATGTATCAGACATAGTAATAGTAAGCCAGCTAATTAAAAATGTGATACGGTTCGTTGGAAGAATGTTAGCAGTAGCATATACAGCCTTGTTCTTTTTCAACCCAGCTCTGGTAGATTCTGTACTATTAGGTCCTCAAGAAAAACGCTGAAAGGAACCATGGGCAAAATTTTAAAATAATCTTAAAGTAGTTTAGAACGTATATTGGTTATTACTGAAAGATCAAAAGGTTAAACACATTAACCCCCAATTTCTGAAAGACAATTCCATTTCATCAGCTGTTGTCAACTCCTTAACATGGTAATTTTTATCAGATTTTATTTCTGCCAATACCAAAGTTGATTTACTGTTCAGAGACTTGATCAGCCTATCAGAAACGTGAAAAAAAAGGACTTATAATCAAACAAAGTGCTTTTATTTGCAGTATCATGGAGCCTACAGTGCTACACGTGCTGTTCGAATCCGGACCTACAGAAAAGCTCGGAACCATGCCCGTGCAAGCATTTTGATTATAGCAGCAAGTACTTGGTGGAGTGCGAGAAGTCCACCATGTGCTTCAAGAAAATAACTACGCTTGAGTTCGGTGACGGATGTAAGTATGCTGTCTGAAGATAGAACAAAGTGCTGTCAATTTTAGAAAAAGCTAATTTTACCGTGGAGTTTCTTGCCAGCTCTCATAGGAAACGCACCATTGGAGCCTAGCTTTTGACGTTTCATAAGTGCCCGTGTAGGTTTATGTGAAATAAAATATTTTGAATTTGAGTAAAGACATTTGGAAAGCAACAGGAGTCAATGCTTTTGACCAGCTAGGTTTTGATCACCAAGAAGGTTAAAAACTGTCCTTTGTGGTGTCTTGGGGCAGCAGTGTCAACTCTGCGAATTGTGGTAGTCATCAACCCGGTTGATTGAAGCACGCAGAGAGATAACTTTTGAAGCAAATCATGACATGTAGTCTAAAAAGGTTTACAACTTCACAAGTCATGATGATGAATGTGCGCCAGATATAGATTTAGGTACAAATATTTTCAAGCCCAGCAACGAGTTTTAACTAATATTTCATTTATAAATCGTTACCCACACACGCAAGCCCGTCAAAACAATATTTATATTACATACAAGACATGTAGCTACAACAGCCATAAGATTACTAGGAGCTTGTTTTATAAGACTGCTACTATTTTAAGTTCTGAATCATAATTATATCGACATTTGTACATTGACCACACTTAACACTTCAAAGACAGAATGACTTAATCACATACCAGTCATCCTGTTGAAAGCTTGGAATGTGATGTGTCTGAGTCAAGTAACAATGAATATCTTTTACTATCATCTGCAAGAGATATACATGCCCCATCAGTTGTATAAGAGCGCCCATTGTGTCACCCTATGTAAGATTTATACATTTACTAGCTGACCGGACAGACGTTGTCCTGTTTCCTTGAACTCGATCGCAGCGCCACCTAACGGGTCCAATTGTGAATCTAAACCATCCAGGGCGCCACTCAAACGCATACAAAAAAAAACATTCAAATCGGTCCAGCCGTTTAGGAGGAGTTCAGTGACATACACACGTACAGTAGGAGTACATAGCAAAGAGTATTTTATCAAAACGTTAATGAATTATACACCTAAACCTTCCTCATGAGTTACTCCGTACATTAGTGAAAACCGTATGAAAATCCATGTGGTATTTTTTAAGTTTCTCCCGTTCAGACAGATAGACGCGGCGGGAGACTGAAAGAATTTTCGGAATCGGATATGTAGTTCCGATGATTACCCCTACATACAAACTGAAAAATGTAATACCTCTTTATAATATTAGTATAGATTTCAGTAAAGATGGTGAGCTTTGCGTATGGAAAGCTCACGGCGTGTCAAGCACTTATGTTATTAAGATAAGATAATACGCCATATGGCATTAGCCCGCAAAATGTTAATTCGCTAAGGTAAGGTTATTAATAGAGCTAGACACCAGCTGCCCGTGAGGCTAAGTGGCAATGACCCGTGACCGACACCTCTGTTAGCCGTTGAGCTAACAGAGGCTACGATTTACCGAAGATTTACTGCCTTATATTATAGTTCGTCATTATTTTTATACACGCTTTGAAGCTAGAATTGTTTTTTTTTACCTAATAGGTTTAAAAGGACTTGAGTGACTCGTGCGTGGCTAAATAATAGTAGCCTCACGGGTCGATGGAAGGTTAAGCTATGCTTGCTGCGGTCGGTTCGTGGATGGGTGGCCATCCATTACATATCGAAACCCCTCCGTACCACGGCAAGCACACTATGCCGTTAGGACCAATGGCTGTCATTCGTAGATTTTTGACAGTCTTCACGGGTAGTCAGAAGCCCAAAAGTGAAAAAGTCTGACAACCAGTCTTACCAAGGGGTATCGTGTTTCCCAGTAACTGGGTTGGGGACGTCAGATAGGCAGTCGCTCCATGAAAATACTGGTATTCAGCTGCATCCGGTTAGACTGGAAGCCGACCCCAAAATAGTTGGAAAAAGGCAGGCAGGTGATGATTTAATAGGAGGATTTATGGCCAGTACTAACAGGAGAACAGTCACCAATTTGTAACATTTCACCACGAACTATTAAAAAAAATCAGTAACTTAAGAGTCATTACTCAAACAGCCAATACACTGTTTATAGGAATCGATAAACATGTGCTTAAAGGAAGTGGCGGACAATTAAAAGAATGTGTTGATATGGTACCGTTAAGGCGGGTTCCTTACGAAATGCTCCTTTAAAGGAATATGTGTCATGTGGCCCGTTGGTTGCGCAACTTTATGTGGCACAGTTAAATGTCACTTAACATGAAAACGAACATATCAAGACTTGTTGCTTAACTATAAAATGCCTTAAGAAAGTGCTCTTTGAATTATGTCTTATATAATATAATATCTTATATGCTGAGAAGTTATTTTAGGGATAAATGTGATGGTTGTATTATTATGCTATACATAATTATCCCACTGCATTGCAGAGAAAAATTCCAGATATATAAAAAAAAACAGATAATATAATATAGTTATTATTAATTGCCTAATTTTAAAAGTGAAAAAGATAAAACGTAAATTTTTAATCATAATTATACCTACAATTTCCTTTAAAATAAACTATATAGTTCACGGTAAAAACAGCAACAACATATTCGTACAACCGCATTTTCCCCTTGAGATCATCATAACATTTATGTAAAATTAGATCCCGTTTTGAACGACAGTAATAAGGACAACAAGAACATAAGGAAAGCTAATAACTGCAATATGAGCAACCAGCACAAATGTTAAACGGAATTCAAACTCAAAGCATTTATTTCAAATAAACAATTACAGGAACTTTTAAATTGTCATTCTAAATGGTAATAAAGATAACAAACTAATTGTCATCGAAAATTCCCTGCATCTATTTGTTGCAATATAGTGCGAATCGCTAACAAAATTGTGAATCGGCATGTGAGTCACGAATTATCAGTTCCTCTTTTAACCCGGCGATGCTAATGAGGACTGCACGCATGGTAGGCGCACGCGCACCGGCAGGGTTAAACGTGCAGATTGCACCATAAGCGTATAGTACTCGACATTGTATTGCTACAATATTGAAGAGACTCTTCCATTAACACAATATAACAAAAAAATATGTAAGGTGAGTGGGGGTAAGATAAAAAACGGGGTAACATAAAAAGTTGTCCATAACGCTAGATTTAGTGCAGTTTTTCCAGTGATGGCAACATTGTTAAGATCGCCATTTTGTTACGTCGCACATGTCAGTCAGCGTTTGCCGCTTTGAGTAAATGGTTGTATGAAAAATGCAAATGTCTGCGCAGTGACTTTTACGCAAGTTAATCGAGTGTTTTAATCTTACCCCGTGTCTTGTAACTTTACTTACAAGGTGGGTACGAATGTTTTATTGGGATATCTTCTCATTATTTTTAATTTTTAGTTGTATTATTACATCCAAATATGGCTATTTTTCGTATTTTAGGATTTATTTCAATTTTCCGTCTTTACCCACCAATATTTGACGGGGTAAGATGAACATATAAAAGTTTCGGCCTTACCCCGTTTTCAAAAGTCATACTAATAGTCAGATGTTCTCAAACTGTTCATGATAAGATAAGTAGGTACCTATACAAAATAAAATAATAGGAACCTATCCTTTTATGGTTTTATGATGGTCTTATAGAATATCGTTTGTGCAAAGTTTGAATGAATTAATTTTGTGTATAAGTGATTACTGATTACATACTGTCTTTGAGATATTTACACATAACATATTTTCTTTTTCTTTTTTACGACACGTCCTTTTCATAGAAATACATAGACACCAGTAGTGTCGCAGCGACAAGTCTGCTGCTGCTGTCTGCAGTCGGCTACGAACTCGTACCTTTAGATGTAATAAAGATTAAAATAGAATCTTTAAGGACATTATTTTCCTAAATATGCCAAATTAATGTAAGATAAGTGATTAGTTATTGCTTTTTTTGCCTTTGAAGAGTCTTTTTATGTTTTTGTTAGCCATATTTCATATTTTATGAAGCCATATTTCTTTTTCATTTTCTAAGACGTTTCCTGGATAACTATTTAATTTTGAAATATTTTATATTTATGTCACTTTTATTTGTTACGTATTGTGCTACATTTGTTAACTCAGATGAAAGAAGATGCAAACTCTTGTTTTGTAATATCTCGGTATTAAGATAAAATAAAATTAAAGGATATACTTCATTGATAGCGATGTTTTATTTTCAGTATAACCTTAAGCAATTAAGTGGAAAGTTTGAGAACCTCTATGTCAATCTTCCCCTAGTGGGGTAAGACTGAAATATAAAAAATATAAAAATCATTATATCTTTGTTAACTAAAGGTATTTTGACACAACAGGCAGTTCTGGGTTTTTAGGGCACCTCAAACTATAGACTAGTGACCACCAACAACGTCTGAAAATCATTTTAACGATTTTAGGAACTATTTCGATCTTTCCCCATCACCCTTTCGTCTTCCCCCTGTTTCATTCTTGTGATAGAAACATTTTTTTTTTTATACTTTGGAAGAGTTTTAACAGGATGTTATCAATATGATAGAAAAATATACTCTTTGCTCTTTACTCAATACAAATAATATTTTAGCATAAGCTAATATGCACTGTTCCACAAGACTTCAAATACAACACTGCTCATCTCATCAAAAAACCGTTCAATCTTACCCCCACTCACCTTATAGAATTTCTATCTTTGTGGTCTTTCATAAATAGTATTTTATATATACAGCAGTGTTTACAGTATCACGCAAATTTGCCTTATTTTTGTAGTATATGTGAAAATTGAAAATCAATTCTCACCTCTGTATAATAATAGTCTGTACCGGTAGAGTTTATTTTGCCGGAACAGATCTAGGGTGAGGAGCCAGACCAAGAGAGATACAGAAACCGGCAAGGCAGCATGTGGCGAGCTGTTGGGCGCTAGCGACCCCACGGACCCTATCTCCCGGGAGAAGTCTTGTTCCTCATCTCTGGCTTGCCTTTATTGACCGGCTGGAGTGAACACTGACGAGGAACAGAGCTCCCACCTCTTTCTTGCCTTTATTGGCCGGAATGAGTGGAGATTCGCAAGAGCAAACGTGCTCGGAGGAAGGAAGTATTTCAGTAAGTGCTGGTAGGGATCTTGACTATCTTCCTGGCTCTGGGATTGTTCTGATAGCCGTGGAATACCTCTCCACTCCACAAGCACCTCAGGAATTGTAGCCCCCTTGTCGCTACGTTACTATGTGCTAGCGACGGTTTCCGGGGGCCAATTATTGAGTGTGCAAGTCACCCTCTGCCATATTATCCGTGTATCAAAACCAAGTTTAAAATTATAGTCAGCTTTCCGGGCTCCTAAACTAGGTACGCAGACCTATCTTAGGAGTCGGGGATAAAGACGTAAGACGGGTATGAAGGCGTAAGGGCGAAGGAAATGTAGAGGCATAATTATGCAAGTACAATAATTTGGCATTGAATAGAATAGGATGGAAATTGCTGCAAAGACTATAGTGCCCAGCACTTCAGCTTTAGGTGGATGGATAAAGATATATTACTTAAGGCTTATGCCTCCAGCAATCGCATCCGCCTTAAGGAAGCCTGGTGATCAATGCTCATTATGCTACCTTCTCTATATGAGAAGAGGCCTTGCAGTGAGACAATAATAGGCTGGTATTTTTTTATTCTACCATAATCGCTCCATTTTACATAAATACTGTGAAAACTCACCTAAACCCAAAACGCGCGGGTGGGTGGGTTATAGAGTTCTAGTTACATGTGTTACGGGATACACAATGCAATGTTTGGTGTCATTCATTACTTTCACAATCGTGTCGGGAATAGTAAGTTGCGTGTAATTACATAATTTGTTTAAGTATTTTATGTAAGAAGCATTGTCAGTCTGTCACCTCCTATGTAATTTATGTAACGCTGCAAGTCACAAAGTAAATACAATACATAAGTACATAATATGTTTCAAGCTAAGTTAATTAATTTTTAATTAAACTAGTGCAGTTAGCGACTTCATTTATCGGCCGGTGGGGTAATTGCGTAACACACTAACAGTTGAAATAGTTTTCATTTTGACAGTTCAACAACATTCATTGCGTTATTTACGTTGTTGAACAGACAAATTTTTCGAACATATGAAGCAATGGATTAGCAATATGCTTCAAATTGATTCAGATTGTGATAGATAGTGTGTTACATAATTAGGGTGCCATTAGGGCAGTATTATTAAGATTTTCCATCTGGAATATCTCAGTAGCAGCCCGGTGTCTGAATATGTGCGCGGTTGATGGCAATAGGCTTGTCCCGTGTTACATGGAACTTAAGCATAACTGGCGAAATGTGGGTGTACTATAGGTACACCTCTGCTTAACCCTTCGGGGAATACAGGCGTGATGATAAGTTATTTATATCGCTATTATATTGTAGTTTTGGACAAAAAAAATGCGGGGTTGTCTTTGGGGACTGCCGATAGAAGGGAAAACTAAATAACTTGTGAATTATATCGTCGAAGCGTGCGGTGACGATGACGCATGTTTCACGCTTTTTGTTCACCCAAAGAGTACACATAATTATATACACAGTATACATATAGCTCATGGAAAGCGTTCGGTGACGATGACGCGAGTTCCATGATTATTGGTCACCCAAAAAGTGCTCAACGCGCCTAAAGATGAATTCACTTCAAAATTTAACTCCGCATAGAGATCCGGATTTATTTTATGTCCGCTTAAACCTGTGGTTGCTGCGTTTAAAGGTGCAGCAGAGCGTGACGAACCACACGTTACTAATCAACCAATGATTCATGAGAATGTACATAATTATGATGATATATCACTACTTTTTTATAATTCCAATTATTGGCTTCATAATTATCGTATATTTCTGGGTATTTAGGTAAAATTAGAGGAAACAGTTCGATATTACTAAAAATATAGTTAATACTAGCTGCGCCCCGCGGTTTCATCCACATAAGTCTCGATCCCGTGGGAGCTGTATGAAATAAACTTTACGACCTATTCTCATACCTGCCAAGTATACATAAAAAAAATCATAAAAATCGGTCGAGCCGTTTCGGAGGAGTGCGACCACAAACACCGTGACCCGAGATTTTTTTAAATAAGTAGAAGATAGATGATTAATAAAAAAGAATGTATAGAATTCTTCCTAATGCTCAAAATACCAGTACAATTTAATTAAAAGCTCATTAGTTACCTCTTTAATTAACAAAAAGAAACTTCCTGTGCTGTATTAAATACCTATTAAAAAACATTTTGTTACAGTATCATCGCTGAGCATCTCGCGGGGTTGCGCGCCGCAAACAACGAATGGAGAACAAAAGAAGATCAACGGCAAATGGCATGCGGTCACTGACATATACGAGGCGTACGACGAGTCGTGTTCGGAAGACCCGAGCAATGAGGCGCGGTCCACGAAGACGACGCATTGCTACTGCAGAGGGGATCGGTGCAATGGCGCCCAGAAAGTACTCAGAAATGTTTTAGCAGTGGCCGCTATTGCAGTCCTTCTGTGCGTTTTAAGTTAGAAGCAGAAATTACCAGCTAAATGACACTGACTGGCTAATCATAAAGCGGCTCAATCACTTGTTCGAGAATTTCCCGTAAGGAGAGTTCCTTACGGATCTTACCTAGACCATACCTAGGGCAGTCTGTTCCTTGTACATAGCTTCTTGATCATTCTGGCTAGGATTTTCCACGTAGAAATTCGTATCAGATCAATCCTGAACGAGGTGCTTAAAAGTCTAGTCATAGGCTGTTATGAAGCCTGTCTTAGTATGTTGAGTAGATTTTATTTTAAGTTTTTATGTTAAAAGGAACTGAACCTTGATAAAAGGTCAGGTGAAGGCAAATTCAAGTATCGCGTCACAGAGTAAGTTATAACGGTACAGCTTAAATTAAATTAAAAGATTAATTCAGAAAAGACTAGTACGAAGATGCGTTCGCAACAATAATTATATTGAAACGATAATTTAGAACTATAGTGTAAAGGTGATGTGTATTTAAAAACGACTTGTTCACCGCTATAAAATAACGGTGTCTTTTACGTCTATACTTAATTAAGGCTATTTGTAAGATCCCTAATCCATACGGGTCTTTATATACTGCCAATAATGTTATGTTACTAATAGTTACATGTTGAACAAAGTTATAAACAGTCCCAAAGAGCTTCAACAGTGGAGCTTTATTTTATTACTTATTATTACTAGTCAATGTTATGTAAAGTGTATTTACTTTTACTTGTCTTATTTGTATACAAATATGGCGTAGAGGGATTAGAGAAAACTAAGAACATAACATAAAATCATGTTTGTATTCCCCGAAGGGTTAGGCATTGGTACTATAGTACACCCACATATCGCCAGTTATGTTTAAGTCCCATGTAATAGGGGGCGAGCCTATTGCCATCAATCGGGCTGCTACTGGAAAATTTCTGATGTAAAATACCCAATAACACTTTGCCCGACCTGGGAATCGAACCCAGGACCTCCTCATGCTCAGCAGTAGCGCTTTCGACCACTTGACCAATGAGGCAGTCTAGTGTCTCAGAGAAAACGAATGTGTTTAAATATGATAATTTGGAAGCAGTTTTTTTATTTAATTCATGCCGTACCGTAAATTGGGGTGAATTATAACCACTGGTGTGTAAAAATACATTTTATAGAAAAAGTTCATCTTTATAATGACAAAACTTAACATTCTTTATAATAATAATAATAATAAAAAACCACCCAATTGCGAGTCGGACTCGCGCACGAAGGGTTCCGTACCATTAACTATAAAAACGGCAAACAAATCACGTTTGTTGTATGGGAGCCCCGTTAAATATATATTTTATTCTGTTTTTTAGTACTTGTTGTTATAGCGGCAACAGAAATACATCATCTGTTAAAATTTCAACTGTCTAACTATCACGGTTCATGAGATACCGCCTAGTGACAGACGGACAGACGGGCGGACAGCGGAGTCGTAGTAATAGGGTCCCGTTTTGCCCTTTGGGTACGGAACCCTAAAAATAATATGGTCTAAAGCATTAAGTCCGCCTTTGTAGGTGTGTGTGTGCGAGAAGTTTAAATAAATAAATAATGGCAATATTTGGTTTTAATAAGTATAGAGAATGTTATAGGTTGTCATTATAAAGATGCCTTTCAAATAAAATAAAAAGTTTTACCCCAATTTACCGGTATGTGTTTCGAGATTTTCATTCTGTGTTTACCAAATATGACAAGTGAGAAAAAATACACTGTAAAGATTGCATATCTGTGATTTCCTTCACAAATGTTAGGTAGGTAGTCATTATTTTTCATTTTAATATTACTCTCGTATATGTACTTAGTGTTCGCCTGATTATAACTAATTAAGGCCAGGAAGTTGATAAGTGTATTTTGTATTTTATATTATCATATAGATCCTGTTTTGTAATTTTTCTACGTGATACTCATTCTTATGTGTAACAAATAATTTGATCAAATAAAATCATTCCTATGCAGTATCATTTCTGTTTTAGCATACGTAACCGTATTTCGTAAGTATTTTCATTAGAACCTGTTTAACTACTCCCGATTAAGATTAGGATATCTTAACTCACCCTAATCTGCAAATAGCTTTTAAAGTTCTGACATATTATCTTGTGTCCGGGTGCTTTAAAGCTTCGATTCCCGTAATCTAATAATTATGTATAATTGACTGTTGAAAGTAGTTCAGCTACTGGTTTACCTAATAAGCAGCGTTGCTGTATACTTGCCCCGTGCCCGAATGATTTTAAGTGCCGCATTTTACCCTCTATAAAGTTTAAAGGCAAGGTTGTGTTTTTGCAATGGAAGCTATCGTTAAAAATGAGTCATTTTAACACTTCAAATGATTTTTTACATTATCTAATATTATAAATGCGAAAGTGAGTTTGTTTGTTTGTTACGCTTTCTCGCTAAAACGGCTGAACGGATTTAGATGAAATTTGGCACATGGGTAGACCATAACCTGGGTTAGGGGACATAAGGTATTTTTTTATCCCGATATTCTCATGGAATCGAGACTGCGGATGAAACCGCGGGGCCTAGCTAGTAATTTATGATGTTCCTAAAATTGCAAGCATGAAGCAAACAAATATTATTCTTCCTCCAAATGCAACTAAATGACCACCATAGTTACAACCATAGTTATTCAGGAATGACACAATTTTTACAAAAACAAAAATCCCGCAGACAGTGGACATTCAGTGACATTAAACATTTCTAGAGACCTTACTCTACACTAGCGCCTCCAGCGGCGAATTCAATCGCGATAGCCCTAATTCGAACCTAGGTTCGATTGTAGTTGTTTTAGAAGAGGTCTAAGTCTTTTATTTAATCTTTAGACATTTTTTTACTGCAGCTAATCATTGTAAAAAATGGAGGACCGAAGAATTTCAAAGTCACAAAAAGCATCATGTTTAAGGGCGATACTAAATAATGGAAGTCAAACGAAGGATAACTCGACACTTCTCCGACTCAAAGGAGTATTCATTGCATGTTTGAAGAACGCACACGCGCCATGTAAATGAGGCATTATGTGCATCAGATTCCAACAAGGTCGAGTATGTATGTAAGTACATGTGTTATGAAACTGAAAACGATGATGAATCGTTCATACAATATGCCTTTATATTAAGTTCAGTTTAATTAAATTCCAGTGCACCGGCGTAGATATGACACACCAAACTTTAGAAAGAGACCGTCACAATGGTATGATTGACAGAGTATGTGAATGTGAGAACGTTGTAGGCCTAACTTGGAGACTGTAGTAGGGGCGCCGACTTTTAGAAAACCTTGTGGGTGCTCATTCTCATGCCCGACTTGGGGTTAATTTTTTGCCAGTCCAGCGGCTCATGCCAGTCTTGTTCAGCGAACAGACAGGCACCGTCTTCACCCTTAAGAACTTACTAATTAATTATGTTTATAAAATATACATTGAAGAAAATCTACGACGCAAAAGCGAGCGATGCGAGCTCCACAATATTAGCACCCCGGTTTAAAAGGTTATAACTAACGACGCGCGACGTGACGTGATTTTAAAGAGAGACCGGACAAGCCGATTGACTGATCAGTTTTGATGTCTATGCTCATGGGTACTCCGCCCCCACTATTTACCTCGCGTGGGTGCTGGAGCCCTCGAGCACCCAGAGTCGGCGCACCTGGACTGTAGATTTGTAAACCATTTTCTATTTTGCTAAGGACCTGGTACTTGTTGACACGCCTACATTGTCCTCCCATACCTATTAACACTGTCATTTGAAAACATTGTAAAAACCAATTATTTTTAAAAGAGTAACCGTGGAGTTTCTTGCCGGCTCTTCTCCATAGGAAACGACTAATTGGAACCGTGCACCTAGCTTCTGACGTTTAAGTGCACCCCATGTAGGTTTTTGTCAAATAAAATAATTTGATTTTGTTTTTTTGATTTCGAGAGACGACGCTCTACAAAGACAATATTTTTTTTCTAAAACCCTGATATGGCATATATCCGGCCGGCTTGTGTAGGTACTGTAAAGGTTGTCTACACATGGAACATCATTCAGGCTGGTAACAAAATAACTCTGGTTGCATTCGATCACTCAAGCGAGTTTAGAATTAGTTAAAAAAATTGGTTATTTTGTTTTAGTTTCGAAAAAACAACAGTAATATGTTAGGCGCGTAGAAGTGAACACGTCCTCTTGAAATAAACAGTGATAATTTAATATTATTTCTCACTAGTTTCTGCCCGCGACTGCGTTCACGTGGAAGTCGTAAGACACCACAATATACTAAAATAACAGCCACATTTCCTGCCTCCGGTATTCCTTCGTTTTTATACGAATCTTTCGATTCTACCCGTGTTTTGATTGACTAAGTTATACAAACAACGATTATTGTGACTTAACTATAATAGTTAGACATATAGCCTCGCGGACTTTTTTGTGGGTAATGATAGTTAGTTCTATAAACCTGTAATAGATTTTTATGTATCATCAATATTTTTCGCAGCGCACGCCAAATAATGACTTTTATGAGCAAATTTTTGATACCTTGGGTTACATTATTACAATTTTCGTTGGGATCTTGCAATTTAAAAAGAAAATACAGTCCGTTACTCGCTGTAGCTTTCTACAGGTGAAAGAATTTTTAATATCGTTAAGTATTTTAAGGGTTTATCCATTGCAAACAAACATACAAAAAAAAAAAAAAAACTCTTTAAAATATTAGTTTTGATTAGATTAGATTTAACGCCCCCACATAAGATTGCGATTATTAGCACTCCTCCAGTACTAATAGTACCTCCAATGTCAAAACGATTGACAGTTACAGGATATTACATTTATAAAGCAGGCGAGGATAAGCGTCTTGGAATAAATAACGTAGTTTTTAAGATGAACTTGCCTACCGTTTAAAGCTTGTACGTGAAACTTATCCGATTTTCGTCCTAGTCGATAACTGGTCATCGATCATGGTAACTTAAGTATCAGATAAATAAATGAATAGTTAACCCCCCGATCATAGTAACAATTTTACATAGATAGCACCTTTACTTCGTAAGGGTAGAGCAGATTGGGGCGGCCCGCACCGCAACGCAACGCACTGCAAAAATCCTCTTTCACCAGTTTCGTACATTTTCTATAAACCAACGCACAATACGGGCGGGCCGCACCGGACTTTTTGGTATGAAAATGGTGCGGCCCGTTGCGACTGTAATGTGCGCTTGGTTGTAGCTGTAAGTGGGGTTTTCGTATATCGAGTGTTACTACTAACCACTATCGTAATTAAAAGTGCTCCAGCATCGTCCATAGTGTAAAAGCATGCGCGTACTTACGTTGGCGTGGTTCTCCACCAGGCACAGGAACACAACGTCTTCGCGCAGCAGACGTACGGCGCCGTGCAGCGGCTGTGACGTCTTGCTCTTCAACATCCGGTACAGAAGAGCAGATGACATGTGCGCGAAGTCCTCGCCTAAGCATAAGAATTGTATTAAACTTATTGAAATTCAGGAGCACGTGTGAACCATTCGAGGCAGTATTGGCCCAGTGGTAACGGCCCCGACTAACGAGACGCTTGATTTTATGTAATTTATTTCATCACCACTGCTCTCAAAACGGTGAAGAAAAACATCGTGAGGAAACCAGTATGTGCTAGAACCAAATATTCAAATACATGTAACATCTTCCAAACCGCGCTGGGCCCGCGTGGTGGATTACAGCGTACTCCCTTTCACAGACAGGAGGCCTGTGTCCCAGCAGTGGGAACATTACAGGCTGATTATGAGTGTATTATTACAATTAAAACCTTATTTCAATAGTCATAGAAATGAAGTCTGATAACGTGCGTTCCATTGTTTTTTCTCTATAGAATTGGTTCTTATAATTACAAAATTATAATATGCTAGAAGCATTTCAAGATGCCATTTCTTGTAAGAAAAAAAATGCACCCATCCTTGATTGAACTGCTATTTATTTACTACCAGCTTCTGCCCGCGGCGTCGCCTGCGTGGATGTCGGAAATTATCCCACGGGAACTGGCTACTGGGATGAAAAGTAGCCTATGTCCTTCCCCAAGAAGCCATCTATCTCCTTGCCAAATTTTATCAAAATACGTTCAGTGATTTAGGCGTGAAAAGGTAATATTATACAGAGTTACTTTCGAATTGATAATATTACTAGCTTTTTCCCGCGGTTTCGCCCGCGTGGATGTCGCAATTATCATACGGGAACGTACTACCGGGATAAAAAGTATACTACGTGTTAATCCAGGTTATAAACTACCTGTGTTCCTAATTCCATCCAAATCCGTTCAGTAGTTTTTGCGTGAAAGCGTAACAAACATCCATACATCCATCTATCCATCGATCGATCCATCCATCCTCACAAACTTTCACATTTATAATATTAGTAGGATAGTATGGATACATGTGTCATTTGTCAAAGTCATTTATATAGTACTAAACTATAGAAATAGCAAAGGCTGTACAAATCATATTAATGAGTTCTAGTTCAACTTCAAAGAACAATAAACAAGCAGATGTATTATAGAATCAACTGTTTTTTATAGCACAAATAAGGTGAGGTTAATTTATTATCTTTAACCTTTCAACAGACTTATGATGTGTTTGAAATGTATCATAGTAAACCTCGTAATTCCTTAACCACTTTTGAAGAGTCAATCTGCCTAGCCGTTTCCTAACGATGCTGGGGTCGGCTTTCAGTCGAGGTAATGTGAAGATATGATACCCCTTAGTAAGACTGTTTATCAGACTTTTGGGCTTCTAACTACCCGTAACGACTGTCATATATCTACGAATGGTCTCTAAATGACTTTTGATAACTATTCCTAGTAAATTGAAACTTCATTAGGGTTGATACTGATTAACTGTTACATAGACAAATATATTTTTGTTTATGACTTGTAAGTAGACGGACGAGAGAGGTACAACAATTATGACTATTATGAGGTTGACTAAACATACAAAAATAAAATGTAAATTGACATATTACTATCAATGTATTGTTATACCTTCCTCGTTTATTTGATTCTTCAGAGGAAAAATTGTTAAATTATGGAAACCCCTGATATACTTACTATGAAATAATGTTTTTATGGCTTACATGCATAATTTCATGTAAACAATATTTTGTAACCATATTTGGATTTAAAAGAGAGTCCGTGAAGTTTCTTGCTCGATCTTCTCCATAGGTACCAACTACTTCATCTTTCTGACTTACTAACCCCTTGACTATTCAAAAGTGCCTGTAAATGGTTTATCCTACTAATATTATAAATATGAAAGTTTGTGAGGATGGATGGATGGATGGATGTTTGTTACTCTTTCACGCAAAAACTACTGAACAGATTTATATGGAATTTGGAACACAGATAGTTTATAACCTGGATTAACATGTAGGATACTTTTTATCCCGGTCGTACGTACCTGTGGGATAATTTCCGACTACAACGCGGGCGAAGCCGCGGGCAAAAGCTAGTTTGAAATAAATGCTTTTGAGTTTGCTAAAATTATTTCACTAAATTGCATATTGTATGTATTCCATACACAATGTTGCATTACACTACTAATTAAATGACTTGTAATTAACACAACAGTGTAAAGTTATTTCACTACATCAGTATTTTCTAGTCATAACAATTATATGATGTATGGTCTGTTCCAAAAGTACCTATCTGATGAAAGTTTCAGGTTTAATTCTTACTCAATCACTCAGTAAGGGAACAAGAATAGATATTTATCTGTATTTAGGAGGTTTGAACTTTATATCTCACTCACCACTATTTTGCAACAATTATTGTATGAATAAAATTATTAAATTGTAATTAAAATTTGTCAAAACTTAAAACTTATCCATTTGTTTACATTTTCATTAGATACTTTTGGAACAGACTATAGTAATAAAATTGCATACCAGTCAGATCATCCCAATGTGCAGATATAAGTCCTGAGCAGTGTTCCTTGAGAGCTGATGCACTAATCTCATCAGCTGCCGAGTAGAACTTTACGCAAGACCTGAAAACAAGATGGGAACATGTTTATAATGAACTGCCTCATTAGCCTTGTGTAGACGTAAGAGCAGCTGCAGAGTGACAAATCTTAAAGGTTTATTTTGTAAGGAAATTGTCTACAGCAGCCTGGAATTTTGAACTGAACTATACAAATAATTGAACAGACCCCTTTCGCATGCGACTGAATACTAGCAGCAGAAATATGAGAATTTACTTTGATTACTCTTGCATGGAATATAAGATTTCATGTAACTGACTGATTATTACAAAAACATGCAAAATAATAATGAGTTCCTTGATTTAATTATTTAGATTGTGAATAAAGGATTTTTAATATTTACATAAAAATATGTTAACGATAAAATCCCCTTGCATTATATTCCCATGTATTCTTGCATTCTTTAACAAAATCTGTAATATTGTATTACAAGTTATTTCATACCTTACTCCAACTGATGCTATGAGAGCTTGCTCGCACTTTCCAACTAATCCATACAGTTTGAAGCTGGCGGCAGATTTCATCAGCTGCAGAGCAAATGAGTCTCCTCGGGACAAGTCTACCACATCAGTGTACAACCATTTTAGGAGGGCAGCACCAATATCATCTGGTAAGGTAGACCAGTCTGAAATATAATTACATATTAATATTCATCAGTAATGGTATATTTAGGAATTTGTCAATACAACATAATAGAAGACTGGTCACAATTGGCGCAAAATTTTCATAATGACCGGTGCTAAAGAAATGTATCTCAGCTTATGCATTATCATGAATAAAAAATGATGAAATGAATTTCGATGGCTATCATGTAAATATTGCTATTGTAAATATTGTCTTTTTTTAAGGGGGTCCAATATACTTTTTTTGTTTAAAGTTGCAAATAAATACTTTGCTTTGTTTAGATTTAGCTATTAGTGAATAAATGTGATATTGCTACGCATTTTAGATCAGGAAAACATATATATTTCACTTTTATCTATATATATTTTTTATGAATCATGCATGCATGCATGAACTTAGTGCCATGCATTTAAAAATAGTGAAGAAATAACTTATAAAAACAACAGAAATCATAAAACTAGTAATTAAAATAGAAAGCAACAAATCGCATTATCATATTGATATTTAATATCTAATACAGTAATATCAAGTCTGCACGCAGGGTGACTAAAAGTGTCCTTGTGTCTAGCCCATCCCTAGTAATAAACGATGCTCACGATGTGTTACCTACCTAGAGTTCTTCGGCCTTGTATAAATATGTATATTATGTAGAAATTAGACATAAATCGCTCTTAGGTTTGATAAACAATTGTTTGTGTTATTCATTTTTATTAGTTTTTACTGAAATCACAATTTTTTTAATATTTTGCTTGTCAATATTAAATGACAGCTATGATAATAGAAGATAGAATAGAGGCTGTATTAATCAGTTTCACAAATAATATACACTTGTGTGCAAATTCTATACATTTTCTGATCAAATAAATACATATTTTTTTTTGTTACTGATAAAATATATGGCACTGATAATACAATACTGTTGTAACTCAAAATAAGTAAAATTTGAGATAACATCATATTAAAAAAAAAAGTGCATAATCATTTTTTCGTTGTTCTGAAAAAAAGTTAAATTTTGAGTTACAACAGTATTGTATTATCAGTACGATATATAATATTACAATGACAGCCACGATTTTGGGTAATAGTTCTACCAATTATTAATATACTAAAATGTGAGATAACATTATTTTCCACCGGGCCTGGGTTAGTTATGTATGGGCCGTGAACCATCTTCCTTATTAGAAATAGACTTATCATACTATAGATAAGGGCATGGCATAACTTCTATTTTATTGAGTACCTGTTACTTGTTGACAGGCCTACACTGTCCTCCCATATCTATTAACTGTAATTTGAAAACATTGTAAGCACCACTTATTTTTAAGAGTAACCGTGGAGTTTCTTGCCGGCTCTTCTCCATAGGAAACAACCTATTGGAACTGTGCACCTAGCTTCTGACTTTCATAAGTGCCCATGTAGGTTTATGTGAAATAAAATACTTTGATTTGATTTGATTACACTATACACCTAATCATCATTATAAATAAACGAAATCTCACCTAATTCCTCGAGATTCTTGAGGGCTTCCTCGTTCCAGTCATCGGAGCGCGCATTTAGCACAAACTTGTGACCGGGCATGGACTTGCTCTGTAGCTTGATGGTGATGTCGGAGTACGTCTCCCTGCCGTACAAAGTGGCCACCGTCATGAGCAAGCGTGCCACAAAGCTCGTCTCGCTCAGGTCGCCGGCCGACGCCGCCGCCAGCGTGTACTTGCGCTCTACCTCCGCGCAGTGACTCTGCAACTTTCCATACTCCTCCTTCAGCAGCGACAGGTGCTGCTGAAGCTTCGTCACCTCGCTGGAAGCTATACAAACCGACATAGTCACAAGACTGCCACCGATAACACCGCCCACTATTACAAACAAGTTTTGCACGCAAAAAACATTCAATTTTCAGCGACTACTCACCCATGACGAGGTTTTTTACGTGTGATGCAGGATCTAAAAAAAAAGCCTTGAATTCACTGGTCTGAATAAAAAAATATTTTTCCGTAAATTAAGAAATGACAATTTATCTATTGTCAGCAAATTGTCGGCCATCAGTCAATAAACATAACGTTTCTTTCCACGGCATCGAATTTTACTTTTTCCTAAAAGCAAAATTACGTAGGGAGCATTCGTAGTTGATTGGTTTTTAAATCTCAGAAATAACTGTGAAAACATTTTATTAATTTGATATAAGATTTTTGAGAGTATAAACAATGTTAAAAAAATTACAAAAAGACTATGTCAAACAATTTATTTTTGCGTAGAAAGAAGTATTTATGACATTTTGACAGAATATGTTAGGCAAACTTCTGCATAGCATGCGAATGAAATAACTAAATACAAACTATTCTGGACAGACAGGGACAGAAGTTCAAAGTTATCAATGAGTTCATAATATTTACAAGAAAGTGGTAACGGGTTGGCTCACTTGACGCAAAATAATATGGTAGTTTCGGTCACTCATAATAGGTGTCACTACGTATGCAAAATCTATTTTCAAGATAACCTTCAAGTGATTTTGTCAATTATTGATAACAAGCTTTTTATCAACCTTTAATTTTAGTAGTTTAGAATCGTATTTAAGCGTGTTTTGTTCTCAATATGAATTCTCTAAATAGAGTGCTAAGTTTAAGTTCAGCTATACCGAAGAATTCGAGGTACTTTTCGTGTTGTTGTTTTGTACAGTGTCCGGTTTTGAATTTGGAACTTTCGCGTAAATGCAAGTTATTTTTGTAGGTTGATTTCAACAAGTGCACGATTATCGAACGCCGACGATGGATGGTTTTCGAAGTTGCTGGTGCGGAGGATAGAGCCAACGAAGGAGTCCCACAGCCGGATGCTTAGCGACAAGGAGATAATTTATGCACTCCACACACATAACATAAGGCCGGACTCCACGGAGAAATACTTGCAAAATTAGTATGTGTTTGCATAAATATTCTTACATAAGTACATAATCTGAATGCTTACACACTAGCGTATGACCTAGCAGTGAGCAGACTGGCTATTATGCAACATTCTGTAAATAGAACACTGCATATTACCTACAGTAGCAAGTCATTAAAATTCCTACATAGTAAATGTTATCAGCATTAAACCTTGACCCTTCACATGCGTCATTTAACTGAGCACAAGTGTTATTTCTAACATGATTCTCTAGTTTGGGCTAAATAAAACCTTTTTTCAAAATAAATTTTGGCAGTTGTGAAAAGATTACCTAACTGTTAGAAAACAACCTTTTACATAAATGTTTTTAACTAGAATCTTATTGGACTTGAATGATCAACACATTATAAACAAACATTGCATTCAATCAATCATTCATATCATATTATTAAAATTAGATAACTTGTGTGACACAAAAGTAACTTTTAATTAACTTTTAGCAAAACGTCAGTGGAGTTTGTGCATTCTCAAAAAGCGGAGCTTGGCTGTGAGCTGGTTGGGTCATGGACCGTCTCTGTGGGCGATATGGACCAGGCCCTCCACCTGTGGAGATATGTTGGAGGCTTCGAGAAGATTGACAAAGCCAAGATCATGTTCAGGGAGAATGCTGTAAGATATCTAATTGATTGCTAATTGTCTACAACTCGTTGATAAGCTGTTATCAGGCTTTTAACAATGGGATACATTACCAAGTCAGGCTATTTAAACAGAATGTTGTAAGATTTTATGATTCACAGCCACTTGATTGGTACGTCTTGACCAGACAGACAGTACCTAAAATAAAAAAGAAAGAAAGAAAGATTATGTGGGTTCATATCTAGAATCCTGAAAAGATTACCTTTGGTTATTAACTGGGTTGAGTTCTAGAACCCTGGAATTAAAGCTAGTCAAAACTTTTTGTTAGGCATGTTTAGGGTATAACTTAAATCTCCAACAATAGCGGGAGTCAAACTCAGGACCTCTTGATAGAAGCAACTTTAGGACCCACTACTACAACTTGGCTAATGTAAAGGCCAGTTTCCATATAAAATTAAAATAGGAATTCAAAAAAACTGCTTATTTTTTAAATTATAGTCCATTGATCTCTTTTTAAAGCATAATGCTTTTTTTCGTGCAGGATTACCGGGCGCTCGAGGTAGAGCGCGGTAACTTTGTGAGGTCGCGACACTTGCAGTACTTGCTGGCATTCAGTTTCTGGCCTAATGGAGAACCCCGCACGTCCAGCAACATTTATGAGATTCGATCCTACAGGTTTGTCTAATATGTATTTATACAAGGTGGCAGGTACATCAACGCGCAACCTGTTACCATGGATTCAGTATCAGTACATGATTATGAACCTCCATGCGTTGAAAATTTTCGACTAATTTAAAAATTAAGTTACTGTTCCATACATTTTGACCATGTAGGTACTTTACTATGAAACAGCAGTTTTTTTTTAATAATGAACGAAACATTTCTACACTAGGAAGTCTATGATCTGAGATGATCTAGAAATCATATGCTGAATTCATGATTAGTTTGTGCTTGTGGATGTACCTGCCACCCTGTATAATAAGACATTAACTCAAGTAATCGTCGACGTGTTCGGTAATACAATGATATACCCCTCCCTCGAAGATGTTACAGTTCTTTCAAAATATTTTGCATCTGATTTTCATCACTGTCAAAATCACAGTGGTGTTTTTAGTCATTACAATAAAATTGTTATTGGGTTCCTGGCACTCACAAGTCTGTCAAAACCACAGCGATCTTTATTTTCGTTTCAATAAGGTTGCTTTTGACTTTCTGTTGTCAAGAGTTAAAATAACTGTACAAGGACTGTAGGTCATTTGTTACCATCAATAAAAATGTACTCTGTGGTAATTTAGACATCAATTAACATTTACTAGGCAAAATTGCATTTTAAAATATACTAAATACAACCAATTAAATACTCCTTGTATTGAATTACCTATGTAGATTAATATCACTCTGTCTTATCAGCCATCAACCTTATTAACTTATGGTCGGCAACCTTGCGAACACTTACTAATGAAGTGGATATTTATCCTATTACAAATACCTACTTATGTTTTCATCCTATCTAGTCTGAAACCTGGCACGATGATCGAGTGGGGCAACAACTGGGCTCGCGGTCTGACATATCGCCGCGCTCAAAACGAAGCCTTCGCTGGGTACTTCTCGCAGATCGGACGACTCTACAACGTACATCACATTTGGTGTAAGTATTTCAGCATTTAAAAGCAATACCTAAACAGATTACAAAAGCCTTAATTTTGGTAAATAAACGTTGCGCAACATTGTTGCAGCAACCTGTTTATGTTGCTGGCAACACTGGGTACAGATGTACAGTCTCCAGCAGGTCAAGCTACATTAAAAAAAAATACCCAATTAATAGGGTGTCAACATTTAAATACCTAGGGCATTGTCTTGCCGCTGACCTCAAGGACGATGTAGACATTGAGAGGGAGCGCAGGGCTCTAGCGGTCCGGAGTAATATGTTGTCCCGTAGATTTGCGCGGTGTACAGACCAAGTCAAAGTAACATTTTTCAAGGCCTATTGCCAAAGTTTGTACACGGGCAGTCTATGGGTCAATTATACTAAACGATCGCTGGATGTCCTGCGCGTCCAATATAACAATGCTTTCAGGATGTTGTTGAGGCTGCCTCGTTACTGTAGCGCGTCGGAAATGTTTGCCCAAGCCCGCACCGACGGCTTCTATGCAATTATACGCAAAAATACTGCGTCGCTACTGAGGAGAGTGAGGGGCAGTCGGAACAGCATCCCGAAGACTGTAGCCGAGAGCTTCGGCTCTCCGATTGTACAGCAGTTTGTGCGGAGGCTGATCTTTACTAACACTAGGCACTAAGTTTTTTTTTTGTATGTTACTAACGCTATATGGATGTGTGTCCGAAATAAAGCGAGTATTATTATTATTATTAAACTGCCAAATTTCTCCAAACGATTTTAAACCTTAAAATGTTGATGGTTAAGTTCAAAATCGAATGAGAAAATCTGACAGTTTGTGGTAAATTGATTGCTGGCGACTGTACACTAAATGTTTCCAGCAACAAAAAATCGTGTTGCTCCAACTATGTAGCGTAAAGTTCGCCATAAATACGGGGCTATTTTTTGAACTTGCAACCCGTAGCATCGAAGCCATTCGCTCTGCCAATGCGCCAACCTCATTTTCGTATATTCTACTCTCCTCAGGCTATAAAGATCTGCAAGCTCGTCGTGAGACGCGTGAGAGCACGTGGCGTAACCCTGGCTGGGACGAGTGCGTGGCTTACACCGTTCCTCTCATCCGCGAGATGCATTGCCGCATCCTCGAACCCACAGCGTTCTCTCCCACGCAGTAGACCAGACCAGCGAACTGCTTCCGACGACCGCATTTACATCCTCTAGGAACTGCCTTTATCGAAAAAATATTTTTATATAAGAATCAATGGGGGTAACTATCCAATCGTAACTACGCCCCAGTTTTAATCGCTAGATTTGTAATGATGTTTCAAATAATATTTGTTTAGGACTTTAAATGGAATAGGCATTAAATGTATTGCGGCATTGTGCTTCAATATCCAGTATGCCTTTTAAGTTTCTTACTACGAAACGGTATACTTATAGCTACGTAGAAAATATTTTAGCAAAAAATATATCAAAAAAGATTTTATTGATTGGCATTCAGATGAGCAATTCTTCAAATGTTTTATGTATTTGGCAACTCGGAATATTTTGCTCTTGTTACTAACCAGACGTCATCATGGTGTTAATTTAATTAAACATAAATGCACCAGGTTACTATGATAAGCACAATATTGTCCGTCGTCTTCACAGCATTACTTTATAAGCCGTGTGGTTATTCTATTTTACAATAATTGTACAGCGCAATGTGGAGACAAGGCTTTAGTTTTGTAGTATAGAAATTAGTTTTTAATATTTTTTTTCTTATTTTTGATAGCATTTATGAAAAACGAAACCGTAATATTAATGTAAGATCAATCTTAGACTTAATTCAAGATAATCATGAAAATAATGTACTTTGGTATCGTTGTTGTATATCCTTGTTTCTTTGTTTCACATTTTATGTTAATTCAGAAATAGATTTTTTAAACAGTTTGAAATAACTTTCATTCGTGTTCTGAGACCATGACAAGGTGAGGAAGGCATTGTAGTAAATAATACAAGGGAGTGATTTTCTTTCCATTTAATTTATTTCGGTTTGATTTTTCATGAACCAGATTATATTACAGTATTATTAGTGATAATAGTTAGAATCTAGAAATTCATTGTTAAATATTATGTAACAAAAAATAAAAAGAAAACAACGGTGCACAGAGCGAGCCGCAAACAATCGCAAACTATAATCAATAACCGGCGGCCGCGCGCGCGCACCTTGTCACATCGGTCACAATATTGCTAACTACCTATCTGTGATAAAAGACTATACAATGGTAAAATATAAAAATTGTATAGTTACAATTTACAAAATACGTGACCGCTAACTACGAGTTTGGTACTTCTATCATAATAATTATTCTGTAGATCGTGACCGTTGAAAGGTGACAGATAACTGATAGATAACATCTAACTCTAGAACAGCTAAGTGGTGGGAGGTTGGAATAGGAAAAAGACGCGCCTACGCACTATACCCGTGCCTTCCGGCCTGCAGTCTCGCATCGCACGAAACCGGCCCGGTTTCTACGCCGGCGTTCTGGCAAAGGACTAAGACAGCGAGCAAAATCCTACGTGCCTAACTTTAAGTACCGACCATCTATTGCACCCAAGCGAAGTTACAGCTTAATGTTCAATTCCATAGTGCTTCGGTTCCCGAATGGCTACGACATCGGCGGAGATCGACAGTGGACGACGCGCGACGTGGCGGAATAGTACCGGCATTATTTTGTCACAAATAAAAGTGTCACTCAAATAACCGATTGATAAGGCATGCTAGGATAAGCGCTTGTCTGTTGTTTTTCTACTGTTTTAGTATCAAGATATCTTACATTTTACCAAACAATATTACCTATTATATAATTACCTATATTGAGTATTTTTAGGAGTGTTTGCGCAAAATGTGCGTTTAACACATTGATTATTAAGTGAGTTATGTACAGCTGAGTACTTCCAACGGTTAGGTCCACTCCGCGCGCTCGCAGTCAACTATTATGTACAGACAGGGTGACAAGGCAAGTTAGGCTGTGTCTAGAGATTATTGTCATATATTTGGTCAGTTCAGGAGGGGGTAGTGTGGAGTCTACGAATAGTGATACCTATTCACAATGCCATTTACCATTATCTTGCATTATCTAGGAAATCGAAGCAAATTTTATAACTATATGATTCGGGTAAATAGCCTTGTGTAAAGATATTCACGTAAAACAGCTAACTTTTGTCAAACGCTTTGTATTTATAAATTTTATACCTTAATCACTTAGGCTTCAATACTTTAAATCCGTCAAGAAACTTCCAACAAACTCAAATAATACGATCACATCATGTGATGCTTTAGGAAAAGAATATTAATAAAAATAATAAAAAATACTTTAAAAATAGTATTAACTAAATTTGGGTATTTATGACTATAATCCATTTTAAATTAAATAATACATTTGCTATACATATTTGACTGGTAAGCTTAGTACACAATACGATAGGGTATTAGGACACTAAATAAAGAAAATAGCACATAGTCGGGCCCCGGACAGGGACCGCCGCCTCGCACTTCCAATGTACACAAAACCGCAATCGCACCTTACAAAAGTAACAAATTATTTATAATATTTAAATTATTGTTCTTTATATACATAACGCCGAGCCCGGCGCGCCCCCTTGCCCGTAAGGCAAATCGTGTGCTCGCTAATACATATTCACAATAATACATATACTTTATACATTTACACAACGTCACCGGCAGCGGCACAGCGCGGTACGCACCACCCGCACATTGTTATTATGATTTAGTAAAGCGTGTTACAATCCTTTTAATAAAATCTAAAAATCATCTAAAATAAGCATAATAATAAACGTTTTCGTTTAAACATTTAATAAACTCAATACTATGCCAATAAACAAATACCGTCAGTCCGCTCTTCAAAGAATTCAACTTACATTAAATATATGCAAAAATGGTTCCTAAAGTAAAACCTAATGATATGAATATTAGAATTTTGTCTATCTAATGTTGTAAATAATAACATCCTCTGTGAACAGTGAGGTGGGGCAGGGTGCGCGCGGCTCGGTGCCTCGTCTGACGTCTCTGACTACTTCATCTAATTAATGCCTTTTGTCAAACTTGCTAAGCGTATACTTTGAGGATCATTATTCCTTGGTTTCTCTGCAAAGTTTACCTTATCATTTGACGTGGTCGCGGAAATCCGTATTGACAATTTTCGATCTTGTTTGATTAGAGCATCAAGATGAAAAATCGGCTAGAACCACTGTGGAAACTTACCATAAACTACATATTTATACAAGATTGGATCAGGAATACTAGACTTTAAATTTAATCATGCCCTCTACTGGACACTGTTCCGTTGTAGTTCGTGTGCTGCGGTATAACAGTGGACGGTCTAATAATATTCTAGAGACGATGATAAAATTTCTTATGTCTACGAGATCGAATATTCAGACGCGAATAAATTAAGTTTTACATTTTAAGTGTTAATTTTTAATATTCTCATGTAACAACAATGTCAGGTGTAGTGCGGATATTTTGAGCACATATTTTATCGTATTCCCAGTTTACAACTAATGTTTCCTTAAAGTTATCTAGCGCCGTGACGGCTGGCAAGCCAACGGAACAGTGTCGTACCGTGAGTAAATCTCTAATAGAAAAGAAGCGTCTCATTCTCACATCGATGCATCATTTAAATAACCTCAGACATATGCAGACAGACTTGCGTATAACCGCTTTGTTACCTTGTTGTTATATCTTCAATCTTATCTATGTAACAACATGTTTCCGATATTTTGAGTAAACATTTAGGCAGAGTTAGGCACATTTTTCGATTGATGGCTGAAACATCTGATTCATAAAATATTTTTTATTTTTAAAAGTAAACATGCATTATAAAATACAATAAATAATCATTCACTTTGATTCAGTGATCCATCTAACTAAAATATATAACTGAAAGCTACATAATATTATGTATGTACAAATGTAGATGTATTCAGTTGCGATTATTTGCCAAAACACCAGAAACATGGTGATGCATTAACTACTGGGTCGGGAATAATGTTTGTGTCTCATTAAAACAGACAATAGTAACCCTATTTCAATACAAATAATGGCTATTATTGCGTGCTGCAACTTTCCAGTTTATTCCTCGACTCGACTGTAGCTAAGAGATAATTATTTAATTATGGAGTGCAATAAACTTAATAGTGTAAATAAAATAGGAAATGCCCTCCCGAACCATTTGACAAACGGCCGTACTTTTCACTTTGGAAGACGTAACAAAAAAATACAAAAAAATTAGGCTAATATTATCAGTGTCCAACAGTATATTAAATAATCCTCATGTTGCCAATTAACATGAATTTACATACCGCGGGAGGGCAGACAGTCTCAGTAATAAGAATGGGACGTGGAGTTCTAATGCTGGTGCCAAAACATTGTACCGTGCCCAATACTCGAAATAATACTTCTGCGGACCACAATGTACTCTCACACGATTCAATCAATCAACACATATAATTTTCGTAACAAGTCTAATGAGGTAGCCCGTGAACTTTGCTAACGATAATAACAACAATCGATCGTATGTAACCGCTCCGTATACTAGAGAGCGTAAAGAGTGTATGACACTTCAAAAAAATTCGCGATGAAAAATTTACAATACTTACACCCGAGGTCCACAAAATTTTGTGAGCGTCATAACGCTCTATAGTTTGCGTCGTCGATTACTGCACCGTCAATATTCGTTCTTCCGCCTTATCACAGTGGCGTTCGAGTCATGAATATGGACGGTGAGGGTACCGCGCGCCCGTCACAGAGTTTCCATCACGAATACGAGCAAGCAATGATCTACTGAAGCGTACACTCGGGGTGTACAAGCGCGTAGGGTTGTGTTTGGCATCAGCATTAGGCGGCGCGCGCGTGTTACAGCGAGCCGGACGCGCGTGTGTCAGCGAGCCGGACGCGCGTGTTACAGCGAGCCGGGCGCGCGTGTTACAGCGAGCCGGGCGCGCGTGTTACAGCGAGCCGGGCGCGCGTGTTACAGCGAGCCGGACGCGCGTGTGACAGCAAGCCGGACGCGCGTGTTACAGCGAACCGGATGCGCGTGTTACAGCGAGCCGGCCGCGCGTGTTACAGCGAACCGGCCGCAAAGCTGGCGGACGAATTGCTGTGCGCTAGCGACAGCATTGAGCCCGACAGCGACTGCTCTTCCTCGCCGTAGCCCTCCCGGCTGCCCTCCGCGATTGCCATCGCGCTGCACAAAAGAAAAAAGACTTGTTAGCCATTACAACCAGGAAAGCGAAAGAGAAAATTCACGAACTTCATGTATATCGGTATCTAAAAGCAAAATAAAAACGTGTATTTATACAGGCTGGCAGGGACATCGACGCGCAAACTGTAAACAAGAATTCAGCACATGATTTTCCATGATTCATTGAATCGTGAATGGATTTGATTTTTTTCATGTTTTTTTTTTTTTGATTTTTTAGAATTTTCCCTAGCGTAGAAATTGTTCACCCGACCGAGGATAGATTAGAAAGTCATTTTGTGCTATCGGATACCGATGCTCAATATTTTTCTCAATCTTTGGGCAGCGGGTTTTTACTTTACGGTGTAAAAAACCACTCTAGGAAAACACACCAACTTACTTTCATAAACAACGTCTAGTAGCTTAGGGACGCGTTTGCAAATGTAACAAAATACGAGGGCTGCAATAAAAGTATCGGGAATGGAATATTTCCACTGTTCCTTTCATATTAAATTTTTTTTAATTGAAAACTCCTTGGTTTTAAAAATCGAATACCATTTATTTATTTAAAAAAAGATTCTCGGTCTAGTCACAAGGTTTTGTCAAACTTGTTTAGTCGTTGAGAAAATGGAATTGACTCGAGAAAATTCAAGAGCGATGATTTATTATGACTTTCGAAGTGGTTTAACACAAAAACAGTGTGTTGACCGGATGATTTCTGCATTTGGTGATGAAGCCCCATCCAAAACCACAATTTATCGCTGGTTTGCTGATTTTCAACGTGGACGTGTCAAGCTCAGTGATGATCCCCGTCAAGGTCGTCCAAAAACTGCAGTCACCCAAGAAAACGTTGATGCTGTGCGTAAGCTGATTGAGGAAGATCGACATGTGACATACCGCGAAATTCAGGCAACTTTAGACATTGGCATGAGTCAAATACAAATAATCTTGCATGAACAATTAGGTGTAAAAAAGTTGTTTTCCCGATGGATACCGCATTCGCTCTGTGAAGAGCAAAAAGCGGCTCGCGTTACTTGGTGCGTCAGAACTCTCGAAAGATTCCACGCAGGATCCTCAAATGCTGTATACAACATCGTATCAGGTGACGAATCCTGGATATACGCGTACGAACCCGAAACAAAAAACCAGTCACGAGTTTGGGTGTTCGAAAATGGGTTAAAGCCAACAAAAATTGTTCGTTCACGGAGTGTTGCAAAAAAAATGGTGGCCACGTTTGTCTCCAAAACCGGCCATGTTACGACTATTCCTCTTGAGGGACAAAGAACGGTTAATGCAGAATGGTATGCTAGCATTTGTTTGCCACAGGTCGTTTCTGAACTCCGTAAAGAGAACTGCAACCGCCGCATCATCCTCCATCACGGCAATGCGAGTTCTCACACCGTGCACAGAACAAAAGAGTTTTTAGAGCAAGAAAACATAGAATTATTAGACCATCCGCCGTACAGCCCCGACCTAAGCCCTAATGATTTCTATACTTTCCCTAAAATAAAGAATAAATTGCGTGGACAGAGATTTTCATCACCTGAAGAAGCTGTGGACGCCTACAAAACGGCCATTTTGGAGACCCCAACTTCCGAATGGAATGGTTGCTTCAATGATTGGTTCCATCGTCTGGAAAAATGTGTCAAATTTCGCGGAGAACACTTCGAAAAGCAATAAATACATTTTTAAATAGTAATGTTGTGTCACTTCCTTGATTCCTGAAATTTTCAGTGCCGCCCTCGTAAGCAGTTTTTTTAGGCGATATCTCCGGCAATTGTGGATCGATTTCGAAAATTCTTTTTTTAGTAAATTGGGTATGCCTCAGAGGTGGTACCATACAAATTTTTATTAACTTTGCTTGGGTAGTTTTTCAGTTAGCTTTAATATTACGTATTTTTCCACTTAGTGCACAATATATTATTGATGATGTTATAACTAACTTTCTTTCACTATAGTTAACTTAGCAAGTAGTGGTATACGAATTTGTGTGGGGTAGGTACCACAACTAAAAAGTGAAAAATAAAAAAAAACCTATTTACAACAAAAAAAAACACTACGAAGTGAAAAATAACCAAGTAGTTTCGGAAGTCGGTGGCAAAATACGAAAATACAAAACCAAAGACACCGACTTCCGAAATAACGTTATTTTTCACTTTGCAGTGTTTTTCATGAAGTAGATTGTTAAAAAAAAAATGTTTTTCGGTACATTTGCGGCAAAATCAAACTAAACTAAATATTACTAATAATTACCACAGATAAATCACTCCTTCATCTTCAAATGGTAACAATTTTTTATTCGAAAATTTTGGTTTATGATATTGTAAAATAGTACATTTTGATACAAGTGGAGAAATTTTGCTATTGCATTCGAAGCGGAATACACACACGAGCCGTAGGCGAGGGTGTTATGGAGCCGAGAACTGCAATAGCAATGTCCACGTGTATCAAACGACGTTTTTCAATACACTTTTGAAGAAGTAAATAAAAGAACGAATAATATTTTTGTCATTATATAAATAAGACTGAATTTGCTTTATTTCCCGCGCTTTACCTTCGCAGGTTAAAGGAGAGGCAAAGGTGTAATGCCGCTAAACAGCCTAATATGAAAAATAGATAATACAAATATTTTTGAGTTTAGAACATAAATAAATGTTAATTTGTTCATAATCGTATTTTTTTTTTAATAGTCTTGGTTTTAGATGATATTCTATTTATAAACATAATTTAAATATTCAAAAAATAATAACGCCGTAAAGACGCATATCTCTTTGCCGAAAAACAATCACCGCCGACTAGCTATAGGCATTGAACCAATTTGGACTAAGTATAGGTATAGTTATCTGTAGCAATTTTTATTTCCGCACACGTGTTGGTAAATGAAAACAAAAACGCACGTAAAATGAAAAAAAAAACGAAATACATTGCATGTTGAACCTAATCGTAGTGCGATAAGAACCAGTTTTCGAGGAAGTGCATTGAAAAGATTTTTTCATAGTTTTATATTTTTGCAAGAAGTAAGTAGGAATTGTAAATTCATATTTTCTTTGGAACTTGATGGAGTGACCTGAAAGTATACTTTTTGAAGACTGGAACTAGTAGACAAGCAGAGCTAGGTGTGCCGAGTTTGGGCTCCTTTTGTTAGTGAGACCTTACCTCCGGACTTGATGGAGTCGCCTGAAGGTGTACTTCAGTGACTGCTACTGGAACTAATAGATGAATAATGCTGGGTGTGCCGAATTTGGACTAGTTTTGTTAGTTATGTTGAGATCTTACCTCTGGACTTGATGGAATGACCGAAGGTGTACTTCGAAGACCGCTACTGGAACTAGTAGACAAGCAGAACTAGGTATGCCGAGTTTGGGCTCGTTATAGTAGTAATGTTGAGACCTTACCTTCGTACTTGATGGAGTAACCTGAAGGTGTACTTCGAAGACCGCTACTGGAACTGGTAGACAAGCAGAACTAAGTGTGCCGAGTTTGGGCTCGTTTTCTTAGTTATGATGAAACCTTACCTCCGGACTTGATGTAGTGACCTGAACGCGTACTTCAGTGACTGTTACTGGAACTAAGAGATGAGTAAAGCTACGTGTGTCGAGTTTGGGTTCGTTTTGTTAGTAATGATTAGACCTTACCTCCGGACTTGATGGAGTGTACTGAAGGTGTACTTCGGTGAATGCTACTATTAGTATATTGTGTAACTTTCATAACTCAATTGCTGTTTTAGATGACGTCGATGCCGAGATAAAAATAAGACATTTGACAAAAGCTCTCGTAAAAGAGTTTGTACCAATAGACATAACTTAGAAAAAGGAAGATGGTTAGTGTATGTTTATTGAAACATCAAATTTGTAATTGGGAACCATTATTGTCATAAGTTCTTTTTTCACACAGTTTATGAAGGTAGTCGCAATACTCGTGATACATCTGAGGTGTATCCGGAAGGACGTGATCAAACTAACAAACGGGTTGTACTACTTCCAATGAAAACAATTTGGATATGTCTGACGTAAGTTATTTGAAATTACTGTTGTGTTATTGTTAATTTTATTACTTTATTTGGCACAACAAATAACAAGTCTAAAAAAATATATTTTGTTTTTAGAACTGTAAATATGAAGAAATAAAACCTTTCCAGGTTTCAGGAAGAAGGATCATAGAAATGGCTTAATTTATGAAACAACTTCACGAAATTGGGAATCATAAGAAATATGGAGCTAAGAGCTCATTCTACACATATTCAAACAAATATTCTAAAAATAAAGAATTGATTAAGTTTAATTTGTTGTTTTAATAATCACCGAAGTACACCTTTACGATACCATCAAGTCCGGAGATAAGATCTCATCATAACTAAGAAAACCATCCTAAAGTCCACATCCCACATCTCTCTACTAGTAGAGGGCTTCCAGTGCCTAACAGTCACTGAAGTAGGTATTTGTAGTAAAATTATAAACAGCCATAAGAAATATTCTATGTTTTACAAAGAAATAAGAAGAGAAAAATCAGAGTATCAAAACGAGTTCACTTTACTATTACAGCGGGTAGCCGTGCGTACACTTGTGTGTGTGACCCGTGTCAATGTAGTAGTTCAATTCCATACCTATCAATTTTGCAAACGCGTCCATAAGCGAGGTGTTTGACACCCTCGGAAGCACGGTGAAGTCGGCACACTTACAACGCTGCAAGATTATTTTAGCGCGTGGCCAAACTGGGAACTAACGACGCCATTTTGTCAATACAATTTCTATGACAAAATTTCATAATTCATGTTTACCAACAACGGCCCCTGTCAATGCCATCGAGGCGCCAAAACATCTTTGTAGCAGTGTAGCTACGCCATCGAATCGTTGAAGTATCGTGACTGACCTGAAGCCGAGGCGCGCGCTTTCGTTGTCGAAGTGCTCGAGCTCGCGCTCGTGTCTCTCGTGCAGCAGCCGCGTGCGCTCCGCACGCTCCGCCACGAACTGCGCACACTCCGACTCCATCTGGTAACAAAAACGTACCATTACATAAACATAATAAAACGCCTTGATTCCCCGAAGTTTAAACAGAGGTGTACCTATAGTACACCCACATTACGCCAGTTATGTTAAAATACCATGTAATAGGGGACGAACCTTTTGCAGTGAACCAGGCATGAATCTGGACTGCAGTCTCTCAAGTCGCTTTATTAGCATTGTGACGCTCAAGCAAGGTTTTCCGTCACGTAGTTGATGTTTGTCAACGACACGACAGGTGGATGGTTCATGGTCCCTGGTTGCTATACCATCAACCACAATGCTTTATCTTGTGATGTATTTACTAACACTCACAGTAAATCACTAGGTTCACATTATAGGTTTTGACCTGATTATGAACCAAAGCATAATCGCATAACATGGCAAGCAACAACGATAATAATGATGATAACTAGTTAAAAGTTTAATTCACAAAAATACAGCAACAAGGGCCACCACCACACCACCACACAGCAGACCACTTCTAGCTTAGGTAGGCAGTGAATGTCTGACTTTTCGGGAAAGGGTAATTTTAGGAAAGGGACATTTTGGGAAAGGGACATTATGGGAAGGGGACATTTCGGGAAAGGGACCTTTTTGAAACCAAGGGACATTTTGGGAAAGGGACATTCTAAGCCTAATCGAAGGAGACCAACCACGCCACGTAAAGTACATATTTGACACAAAGTTGTATTAGGAGTGTCGTGCTTTATATGAACCGTACCTTCTGCTCGAGCAGTGCCCTCCTGACGGCGACGCGCTCCTCCAGCTCGCGTCTTTCGCGGTTGCGCTGCGCCTCGGCCTGCATCTTGCTCTTACTCTGGTAAGCCGTCAGCATGTCCAGTTCATGCTCCAACTGCATCTTCAGTTGCTGGCACTCCATCTAAAGAATAATTTTGTAATTTAGTTTGCGTAAATTTATTTTTTGGGTGAGAAATCAAATAACATCTCTCGCTCTGGGCGGAGCGGAAGAGCGTGTCAGACTTTTACTGACTAAAACCCAACCATATTCCTTCAGTTGCCTGTGACAGGGCCACAGTAACCCTTTCGGACAAACCCGCGACCCTGGCAGGAGTTTTGCGTACATAATAAAGCTTACAAAATTCCTGTATTAACCATACAACCGTTCAGTTCGCGCTCGTTGAAAATTTGGTCACAGTCACAGGTGGCACACTCACTTGTAGTCCGAACGGACCGCAACCCAACACACCCGGGAACTCATTACCAGCAGCCGCTGGTACCCATTAGAATCTAATGCCTCGTTGAACTAATCATCTAATGATTAGATGATTAGTTCAAGGAGGCAGTTAAATGTCCTATACCACATTCGCAGCACACGCAAACGCGCGTTGCATGTGAACCGCGCTTTACCTCAACTTTATGTTCCTTTTTTTTCTTTTATATATAATAAACTGTCTTTAATTTTAGTAATAGGTTTAGACCCATTGTTATAATTGAAGAAAAATGAATAATTAACTAGAGATATTAGAGCTAAGTTATGCAGACTGATCAAGTGATCAGTGATCACATGACGCGTCGAGATAATACTTGATTTTAATAGCAGTACGTACCATCTGACTCTCGTCTAGCCTGACGGTCTGCTTCTGTAACATCTCAGTGATGCTCTGGTCGTACTGCTCCCCCAGCAGCACCAACTTGCGGCGCTTCTCATCCTTCAGCGTCTTTATCACTTCCTTCTGATGCTCCTGTAACGCAAACAAAAACGTACTTGAATATTTTGTGCTAAATAAATGTGGTATAGGCAAGAAAATAAAAATGTACGCAATAAATCCTTGGTATTCAAAGTAGATTCTAGCATATTTGGGACAAGGCTAGGTTGGTGCAGGGAGGTTATCCCCTACGTCGGTCGCCCCCCATAACGTCCGTCGCCTCCCATACATCAGGACCCGAGGCGGCGGCGCGTAGTGCTCCACGCGCGCCCCTCTTAAACGTCGCGGACGGCTCGAACGGACGGGGCCCGCAGAGGCGGGCCGGCGCCAGTCGGGGGTTGCGGAAGATTCGAACGTTCCCGCGACACCCAGCGCAGGTGTGGGACGGAACACCGGGGTGGTTTTTAGTCAGTAAGAGTCTGACAGACCGCTCCGCCCCCCACGGGCGGGGAACATCCATGAGGATTTTCCAACCCGGATCAAAAAAAAAAAGGGAGGTTATCCCCTGAATAATGTAAAAGGTCGAAAAAAAGTATTTTTCCTCTACATAAGCCAACCTGAGAACCACTATGGTTCTGACTGACAATCCAACAGTTGAGCTTATCGGGATACTAAATTTCCCCTTATACACGGTGTAAGGAACATCGCCGCCCAAATTGTTGCCATGAATTCAGTACATAATTCTAGACCCACCAGAATTGAAATATATCGTGAATAAAAAATGTGCCAAATTCATGGTACCTATTAGTTTGCGCACTGATTTCACTTACAACGTGTATGGTAAGGATAGACCTTCGTCCTTGAACTTTATCAAACATTTTACATTGTTGTGTTACTATTTGTAGGTTCACTCCATACACAGCATTCACAATAATTATTATTATTTCCTACTGGCTATAACTAGTCATTTAGAAAGCATAGTGCAGAATACAAGCTTACCTTAGCGGTCATCTGTAGTATCTGCGCTTTGAGCGCCTTGTACTGACGCGTCTGAATCTTGCACGTCTCGCGAAATTGCTTGCGTATCTGCATCTCTTTTTGCTGTAACATTGTCATTATTTTTTAATTTAACAAAGTAGTCTACAATATTTATGCCAATAGTCTTGTTTCAGGGTTACTGGAATCACACGATTCAACATGTCACTCAATTACTTGAATAATCTTTGCAATTCTATGAGGAAGACAGACCTTTCTCATAGAATTGCAAAGATTATTCAAGTAATTGAGTGACATAACAAAGAGTCCAGAAGATAACAAAAGTTTAGTGTATGTATGTATTATGTGTATGCTCTCCAATCCGTCGTGAGAGCTGGAACTTAGGTTTGTTAGGATTCACGGTGCCGTCATATCACGGCCATAAAATGACGGCTGTCCATATAAAGGTCGTTTTTTTAACCGTGATCAAAACACCGATTTTAATAACGGTTGCCAGACGTTAGCGATTAGTTACCTTGAGACTCTTGGGCTGCTGCTTGAGCTGCAGTGCATGTTTCTTGCGCAGCTCATGTTCAGCGCGCTGCATGTACTCGCGCTGGTTGGCCAGCTCTGTGCCGTGCTGGTTCGACAACTGCTCCTCTCTGTGACACACCAACACATTGTTACTCTCGTCTCCACATTCTCAAAAGTGACATGATAACTACAGAACTTGTTACCTAATAATAATCCATTTATTTCAGACGACACAGGGCTATAGATAAATGCCCCCCATAAAGCAAAGCTCGTTAAATACGCAAGTCATACCACATGGGCTGCTACACCGACCAAAGCACATAGCAATTTGTAGTTTAAATACATTCTGTCTGAAGTAGATACCACCTACTTTCACGGATGTCCCAGACAGACGACATAACAAATAATTTTTTCTGACTATCCCAAGCCATGACTCGTAGTAACGTCATAGCTTTCCAATTCAACCATCATCATGACATTCAAACATGATTATAGGTATACCAGTTTACTTCAATGTACCCATGGCGTCTGTGAAGTTTCGCAAGTGAATTAAGAAACTGCCTGTACGAACTTATACTGTCGTGTGTACGTACCTAAGCGCATGCACGCCCTTCTGTTGTCTGTACTCGAGCTCCTGCGTCTTCTCGTGATGACGTAACAACATGGCGTGCGCTTGTTCCAACTGGTTCTGTCGCTTGTTCAGCTCCTGCAAACGATATGAATACCAGTTTAGTACAATAGTCATGTAGACTTTGTTATTGGTGTGGATCCCTCCAAGAGCCAAGATTAATAACATTAACATAGACCGTTGTGATTGATTCAATGTGTTGCATGGCAGCTATATTACATTTGACCTTTGATTATGTTTTAGAGTCGATCAATATCGATACCGGCTGCCTACTTGATAGCCCGGAGTTTGCCCAGCCCGGTTGATATTAACAGTAGCTTCGCCTCTAATACATGGAACTTAAACGTAACTGGAGAAATGTAAGAGCCTCTGCCTATGGCCGCTTGTAAACGCTAAGAAAATCCGACGTGTCTGCTACAGACTAGACAAAATATGTAAACATGTTCTCGACAAGGATGTTGTCAAACAGCAGCACGGAAATCAAAGTTATTTTATTCTTCTCCAACGCCAGCGCAGTGTGTACATAGATCGTAAGAAATAATGAGTAATCACGTATTTTCTAAGCGTTTATAAGCATTCTTAAGACTACAGGCTTGATGTTATGTTAGACATGTACCTCTCGTAGTAACTCTTGCTCCTTGTGATGCAGCGCCAGCATGCGGCGACGACGGAAGCGTCTGAGCTCCAGCTCGAGGTACTCGCGCTGTGACCGCACCAACCGCATCTCTTCTGCGGCCTCCGCTTGCTTTAGGTTGTCCTTCTGAGATCTGTAATATACATGTGACATTACATTATAATTTGCAGTGAAAGTTTAACATCGGCGTCAATTTTGGAGTAGGCAATAACCGGCGGCCAGATTGCAGCTGGCATAATATCCGTATCGCCAAAAGCGAACTAAAACTAGTGTCTGCATACTTCTTGTCACAAGTGATTTTACTAGGGTTTTTCTTTTTAATTTACGGAACCCTAAAAACCCATGATCTATTTTAATATACAAGTTTATTGTTTGCACACGAGAGTTTTCATTGTAGAAGCGTAGACCTCTCAAAAAATGAGGATTTAGGTCTCCCATTAGATAGCGATAAGTTGAATCAATCAATCTTTGTAAAAGTCTTAAATTCATTCATTTACTCATTCATTCATTCATTCCTTCACTGACAGACAACGCACACCCTAAACCACGAGGTCTAAAAGTATGCAATATTGCACAAGAGTACCTTTTATAACGAAGGATAGGATTTTCAACAAAAAAAAAATCGCCTTATTGGGTAAAACCTATTTTACCCAATAAGGGAATATTTTTATGGGGAGGCTAAAAGTTTGTATGGAAGTTCGTAAATTTTGCCAATGGAAAATCCCATCGGGCACATGGCTTGTGATTCAATAAATACGTACTGCAGCGTAGCATCCCGCTGTCTCTTGGGCGTGGCGTCGTCCATGCTGAGCTCCTTTTTCCACCGCTCCTTGTTGGCCTTGTACTCGCGCTTGCGCTGCGTCTCGAACGCCTTGCGGTCTTGCTCCTGTCTCGCAGTGATGTCTTTGATTAACTTCTTCTCTGCTGCCGCGTTCTGTTTCTGCTTGCGTTCTAATTCTTGTGCGTGTTTTGTCTGGAAACACAAGGACATGTTGATATAAACAATGTTTATGAAAGTAACGTTATTTATGGATATACATACAGATATGGAAACAACCAATTCGCTGAATAGGTTACTTTTTACGGTTACTTTTAGGTGGTTTGTAATAAACTTCTCTTCTCGCTCAGCCTTCTACGGCAGTCGAAGGCGGAAGAGTAGGAATTCTCGCAATCTCTTGTAACGTGTCGATGATCCCTATTAAGCCAGATTGGATCTGTGGTGGTCAACCTGGGGGTTTCCACACACAAAAGCATAGCAGGCGAATACTTGACAAAAAATTACAAAACGTCGATTTCGATCGTTTTTGAACCATGTGCAGTGCAACTATTACTATTACCCTGACCAGCCCTGCGCTGAAATTGTCATGCAACCTGCAAACGGTTGCGTAAAGATTTTGTTTGTTTGAACAAAATATGTCGGCTTTATAATGACGAAGATGCTGTAACCTAGCATCTGCTGGTCCCTGTAGCCTGTGAACTGACATCTGTTGGTCCCTGTAGCCCGTGGGCTGACATGTGACGGTACCTGCAGTCGCTCCAGCTCCCTGGACAGCTGCTGCAGCAGCGCCTCGTACTCGCGGTCGAGCTGCGCCTTGTGCGCGTCCACGTCGGCCTTGCAACGCTCCTCCAGCTTCAGCAGCGCCGCTTGGTGCTCGCGTCTCATGCGCTTGTACCCTGACATCTGCTCGTGCATCTCCTGAAACCAATCAACACCTGCTTATCTGCTCTTTTATAGACAAAAAAAAAAGAAACAAAATACATTTATTTGCGGTAAACATGACGCCACGAAAAAAACACAAAAACAAAGAAGAAAAGGTTGAGGGGAAAATATGCGTCACATTCCCGCAAAACGGCCATCGCTCAGCATAATGCTGTGACGCTATACGAGACAGAGCCCCAGCGCTAGTTTTCAGCGACAGCTGGCGTAGACGAGGCGAGATCTGGCAATCGGATAAAAAGTATCAGATTAGCAGATTGGGTTAAACAAACAGGCGGCCCAAACTGATGGTTGGCCCACAGGTCATCTGCGATTTCAGAGGCAAAAATGTGCGTCGCAACGAAACACAAAACTAAAAAAAAATCATATGCCCGTCTCCTTAACTATTTCTGCCAATTTTAACTGGAAAGCGTCGTAGCTGTGTTGTCATTTAGGGTAAAATAACACAAACATATAATCAGAATACCCATTTAATGGGGAATCAACGTAATGGCGATTGAATCACCAGAACTGTACAATGTTTTATCACATCGGCGACTCAAGTATTACTGAAGTATATTAACACCTATTTCATAATGGGACTATTGTCTCGCTTATATTCAACAGGTATTACACTTAGGTCACAACAACAACAAATACTATAATTAGGAAATAGGATTACATTGTGAGGAAACTTGGACTTATAGTAAACTTGCTTCTGTTCCCCCGACCCACCCCGTCGCATCGCATCTCCTACCCGCGCTATTACTTCGTTTTCGTCTAGCGTTATTTCGGACTTTTTTTCTTTTTGCTCAGTTCCTCAAGGTCCTAGCGTGATGTTAAATATCCTATAGACTTCCTCAAGAATTGGGCTATCATTTTTATTTATTCGGTTTGTTGTTCTAGATATTAGCGCGTTCAAACAAGCACAAACAATCTCTTCAGCTACATAGATATAAATCTGAATTCGCCAACCCGTCTTGGAGCAAGCGTGGAGATCAATGCTCGTGCCATCTCTATATGAGAAGAGGCAATAAAGGCTGGTATTTTTTTTACTATCATTAGAGTAGTTGTCTACCTGGTTGTGTTCCTTCTGCTGCTTGGTGACTATGCTGGTGGTTCGTATCGTGGCGAAGTTGTTCGCGCCGTGTTCTGACACTAGCGACATCGCCGCCGACACGTTGTTGCTTATACCTGCGACACACAGATATTTGTATTTATTGATATGCATTTAGAAAGCGAACAGCATTTACTGACAAAATAGTAGAGTATGACCAAATTTCGTTTTCGTTTTGCGGCAATTTTCGGGCGAAATATCCATTTTCATAAATCTGCGAGTTCGGCTGAAAACAAAATCCATTTTCGGTCGGACTCTACAAAATAGGCACTTTGTAATAATCACACCAATGGGTTTTTTTTATTAGTTCCGTCACAATCTCACTTGTAGAGAGTTTAGAATGGTTTAATGCGGCTCGAGTAATATTAAGAGTAACCAACGTTGTTGTAATCGAGTCTTGGATAAACAGAGTAGTTTCGAAAGTTGTATAGTGATATCAAGTGCCAACTGCTCGCGTTCGAAAATAGAATTGACCCAGCTTTTTCGTCTCTAATATATAGTTTACACGATGAGAGGTCCTCGACTGGGATATGCAACAAAAGGAGACAGAAAATCAGACTCGCGCAAATATTTCGTACATACTCACATAGAGAAAGGCTAGAATCACCTCGTCTTTTAAAATCAACAACATTCAAACAAAAATCGTTATTTAAATTGTATGTCACAGTTCGAGGAAATCGCCTAGCAAGTTGCGAACAACTTAATCGTATTCGAGTTTTTGTTTCTCTCCTGAATAAAATGACACTTGACTGCTGTGTAGCTATTCAATCTCGCCTCTCGAACTCTCTACGGCGAGAAACTCTCCTCGTGCAAATGGGGCTTAAGTTTATTTGGAACATAATCAAACGGTTGACGTGTATGGCGGATGTATGTGTAGTACTCACTGCGGTTGGTCTGGCGGCGCTGCGTGTTGCGGTTGTCGTCGCCGTCCTGCCACGCTGCGGGCGCGTTCACGTACTCGCGGTAGTCACTCGCCTGCCGCTCACGCTCGCGGTCTCGCTCCCTCTCGCGAGCTTCACGTATTGCCTCTCTGTTCGCGTAGTCGTCCCCATAGTCGTCACACAGCGAGTCCCGATTCGCATAGTCCCGCAGCGCATCTCTGTTGACGTAGTCGTCGTGCGCGCCCGGCAGAGGGCTCTCGCTCTCTCTGCGTACGAAACAGCAACATGAGAAAAGCCAGCTCTTGCGAACTCTGAAAGGCAAGTGCGGCTCTATCTAGTGCGGGACGTGCATACTGTAAGCGCTACGGGTGCGTGCTTATAACCACATAATGTTTACGTGAGGACATAATTACCATGCATTTTGTTCACTATGGATAGGTACAAAATTACTGTGAAAACTCCACCATGCGTATTTACAACTAGAAGCTTACTACTAAACACAGAACATTTAAACTTAACAACAACTTTCCCCTTTATTGATAAACGTTGCCTAAAGGTAAGTAACGATAACGTCTACTTAAGCATACACTTGTCTAATATCTCTTAACTTTAATCAACGTTTATAAACCCTCTGATCTACAACATAAATTTTTGATTCATGTGTAACTGTTCGTTTTCCCGAATAAAATAAATAAAAAATAAAAATAAGCAACTGAATTCTACTCGTGCATTCTGCTTAACCCACTAATAGAAGCAGATTCAGGTTTTTTTCGACAGACACAGGCACACATGCTGAATGCATGTTTATAATTTTCCGCTCATAGAAATAAAGACAAAATAATCTCAACCCTAATGAATGACCTGTTACGTCTTTATTTTTGACCCAATTATACTCGCAACAATCTAAGAAGTAGGATTTGATGTTTCTCATTATACATGCCATCGCGGCATGTAACTTTCTATGGTCGTCTACGAAAGAAATCGAAAAATCAAATTCATAATCCTAATTAATTTAATTACTATGTTATCAACACACTATAACAATCAGAACCATTCGTAAGCACCAAGTTTCACTTATATTGGAAAAATGCACTCAAAAACACGAATAAATATTCCGACAGGACGTTATTACAATGTCTGTCATGTCTTTGGATTCATTGCCGTAGTGTTGTGACCGTTATAAGCCGTTTTTTGACCGAATACAATCGATACTTTTACAAACATTACATTTAAAAAAGGCAGAAACGTATAATTATTGTATTATTAAATGTTTAACATATACATAAACCTTCCGGATGAAATCAGTATGTTGGGTTATGTCTTGGTTTGGCTTTGTAACTCGCCCAAATTTAAACTAAGTTGGGATTTATGTAATAACTGTAAAAGAATACAAACTGGTGTAATAAAACGATATGCCTCGATAATCAGTTTTATGAATATAAATATAATTTGTCGACTACAAACTAAGTGTGATAAATCGATGTCTCGAGAATACGTTTTTAAAACAACCGTTTTTTTTTTCATGTCTATACAAAGCATTTTTATAGCTGTCAAATCTGACTTCTTAGATTGTAGCGAGTTTAGAGAGTATTTCTTAAAAAAGTGCCTATCTACAAATAAGTATTCTGCTCAAAGTAACAAGCGCTTATATGTACTTACACCCTTAATTTTGTTCACTATTATTGCTATACTGTATAAAGTGCTATAATACCTGCGTAGTACGTAATGTATAGCTGTAATATACAAACGAACGTCGCTGAGCGAGTTTTTTCTTTGATAGCTCTTGTCGCTGCGAAAAACTAGTGGACAAAAATTTCTCTGCGGCATTGTGAAAAGTCAGCGACAAACTATTAAGACTGCCGCGAGCAAAAAGCGAAAAAAGGACAGTTACGGTTAAGTTGATATCAACGAAAATTGTTTATTTACACAGTGAAGTTCTACATAATTATTACCACGGATAATGTGTTTACAATGTTTCCGAGGCAAACATATAAAATATGGTATAGTTTTTTTAAAGGACTTCTGTGAAGTTGAGCAGAAATCTACGAAAACGCGTGCGGGGATTCAGGGGATTTCTATGAATCCAGTATACTGATACGGTACCTACATCTATAGTAGTTTTCTTGAGCGAGAAAATAGTCAATAGCTAGTCGCTTCCTCGTCGGCCCGGTGCGTAATGTTTGTCCGTCATATGCAGACATCATATGTAGGTGGTAGGTCTAGGTACGTACCTGGTGGAGTGTGCGGAGTGCTGGTGGTTGAGGTGCGTGTACTGCGGCTGTTGTTGATGCTGGTGGTGGTTCGCGTTCACCTGCTGCACAACAACATACAATATACCTGTAGTGTACCTCAATGATATACTCCCAACCGAATTTCGATCACGGCGGCCAATTTCAACGGAGATTAGCCAAGTACGCAAGAGCTATTATAGTCAGAGGCGTAGATAGGAGGGCGACATAGAGGGGCGTTCCGCACTGGGACCATAAAAAAATACACACAACTATCACGTTTTTCAACGATATATCACTTTGGATTAAACCCATTTTAACCAAGTTATCCAAACTAAATAATTTAATTAATCGATTGTGATAATTTATAAAAGAACGTATTATTGAAATAAATAATTTTAGCAAGAAATTGTTAACACGGACCAGTCTGGCCACACCACCATTTTTTATCCAGTGTACATACTGTCCATTGTTTTTATGTTCGTGGCTCTATGGCTCGATCGATCGGGGATTCCCTCGAAATTTAGTCTTTTTTTTTTTAATAGATGCAGATCGTCTTTATATTGAAGAAAAACGGAGTCACATTGTACAGTACAATCTTGCTGTGAAAAATCGGAGGACTACGACATTCCAATAGACATACGATTTCGTCGTAAGAAACGAATGGCCGGTGAGTTGGCTACCGATGCAGGACTCACACTGTGAGCTGAAATTCAAAAGGATATGTTGGAATTCATTGACCGATAAACTATATCGAAGTCCGTTCAAGATGTAGCTTCATTGTTCGGGGTTGTGCAGACAAATACTTTGCTCTTGGAAAAAACTGAAGAGTTGAAATTAGCTGTATCAAAATTTACTGGTTTTTATGATGAGGTATCAGAAACAGAACTCCTGTTAGAGATACCACAGTTGAGAAGACATGTAAAAGCGGCCAGTGTCACCATTTCTAATTGGGGGTTTCTAGAATTTTGAAATTTATTGTGGAATGGGACTTTACAGTACCTCTTCCGAATCTTATGGTGGCACTAGTCATTATGACAATTGGCTTATCAGTGGCTTCGTGTGAGAGGAGTTTCTGCAAATTTAAATTTATTTCCAACCACAAACTTAGTGAAAACCGCTTGCGCTGGTACGGTCCTGTGATGAGGCGAGATGATGACCATATGACTAAAAGAGCCATGAATAGGTGCAGAAGATGGAAAAAGAGGCTGTGGACGAGCACCAATAACTTGGCTACGAACAATAAAAATACATGATAGCGAGCAACACAACAAAAGAGACTACTCACAACCGTACGGAGTGGCGCAAAAGTACTAGGAGGGCTAACCCCAAATAAATTGGGATAATATAGCCAGGAGAAAGAAGAAGAGAAGAATATTTTAATTATGAAAGACTCATTTGTAATAATTAAATAAAACCATACTTTGCGTTTATCGGATGTTTATAGATTTTAACATTTTTATTCCACAATCATGCGCACCGGGTGTCACCCATGCTAGCTAAGTCACTGATTATAGTGCACAAGTGTGTGCGCAGGCACAGGTGACTTCAAGACCGGGGCGAGAAAGCGCAGGACTAAGGGCTTTACGTGCGCATCGACCCGCGTGAGTGTCACATCATCAACTTCCAAACTCCAGACTGCTGCTGCGAAATTCGTAACGGAGAATCTCATAACCTTTCCGCGACCTCTAGCGACTGCCTCGTTAGTCTAGTGGCCGCTAGTGTCTCTGCTTAACGTGAGATCTGCTTTCTTAGGCAGTTTTATTATATATTCGATTAGGATTTCTCCATAGCAGCTATAAAACTGAATTTTACAAAATCAAAATCCCGGGTTTCAGGGATTTCCGTGGGCTTATCCATACTAATGATATTGATTGAGGTTCTTGACCTGCAGTACCTAATCTGATCAATGCATTATCAGTCAGCACGACGGCTGTCACTCACCGCATGCGGTCGCCGGCGCAGACTGCCGGACGACGAGCTCTGGCTGGACGCGCCGGCCGCGCTGTGCTCCGACGTCGCAGAGTTCGACTTGGAGCTGTCGCCGCCCGAACGTTCCTCCGCCGTCTCTTCACTGTCACCTGCACAAATGTTTTGTATGTTATACCAGACAGGCTGTAAACATATCCCCTTTAATTTATAAACTTTGCTTAAAATTGAGAGACGTTTAAACGTCAGAAATGTATAATTAAACAGTCGCTAATCATTACTTAACTTTAGGCAACATTTATAAATAAATGCCTTGAAGACTTTCGTTTGATATAGAAAGCCGAATGGCAAATGCATAAATATTTCTTCAAATTGTCCATACTTGCTCAAAAACCCGTGCCTCACGTCGCGACTTAGTATTTGCGTTAGAAACCAAAATTACGGTAAACCTCATTCTGAATTGACGATTCCCATCTTTTAGGGATAGAGAGGTGATACGTCCCTTAGACTGGGCTTGGCTACGTCTAGTGTTAGACATTTATACTAATCTTGGATTCAATAGTCTAATATATTTAATAAGATTTGAGGGCACGGTTGGCGCAGTGGTTAAGCGATTGACTGCTGCGCTGAGTGTCGCGGGTTCGATTCCCGCACGGAACAAATATTTGTATGACCTACAAGTAGTTCGTTTTAGTAGAAGTTGTTCCGGGTCTGGCTGTGAGTTTGAATGTTTGTAAACGCACCCACAATACAGGAGGAATTCCTAGAGTGGGGCAGTTATTAAAAAAAAAAGTATCTAAGTAAATAATAATTGGTAAACGTTTTTCTTGTGTTTCTAGGAATAATATCATTTGAATTCTAAAATGGGTATCTTTGTATCAAAAAAATAATATTCTGTTATTATTTTCCAAAAAAAACTACGTCGCAGGCCTTCAGAAATAATGTTCAATAACATGTTATTAAAACGCCAATACTGCGCATTTAAAACAATACGCAAAGCATCAATCTTTTGTGAACGATAAAAAGGTCAAATATCAAAAGTGGGTCAAGTGTTTCTAAATATAAGAGATAACATATCAGTGCATACCTATAGCGCTTTCGTTATCAGCGTCGACCATTAGTATCTTCTTCATCTTCCTGTAGTTGAGGTTGTCGAGGTCTCGTACGGCGGCCTTGGTTCTCTGTATGAGGTCCACAAGCACGTTGGGCGACCTCGGCCGCGTGATAAACGGGTGTGACAGCAACTTGGTCGACGACGGACGATCCTGAGGATTCTTCTGTAGACAAGCTTCCACGAAGTAGCGGAATGTGTCCGTCCATTCTGGCGCCTGTAATACGTACTTTTTTTGTATATAAATATTTTGATTAGAAATCATAGAAAAACAACACAAATAACATGAAAATAATTAACAAAAAAAACTGATAAGCATGAAAACAGAAATTAATTAGCAAAAGGCTTACTACCGAATACTCAAACTCAAATCAACTTTAAGAGTTGCCTTTATGTATCAAGCTGTCTTTGTACAACATCCTAAAGTTGAGTATTGTTTAAGAAATAAAGGGCTATAATGACATATAGATGATAGTTACCTGTAATGTGGGGGAGTCGTTTTGCGCGATGTGGTAGAGTGCAGACATGGCATTCATGTTGAAGTACGGCGGCTTGCGCTCCGCAAGCTCGATACACGTTATACCTAGCGACCACACGTCCACCTGGAAATATGACACAAGCGTTTAGCCATCAAGTTTTCTACGTCAGCTGGATACCTCGATTTTATCTAATGTTGTTTGATGACCACTTAGTCCCGCTTGCACCAGAAATCAGTAAATAAGTTTAGCGCTAAACGAATTTAAAACATCGTTCTGTTTCTGTCAATTCTTTAAAGATGAAAGAGACAAAACGATGATTTAAATATTTTATGCGCTTAATGTCGTAAATCTGTGGTGCAAGCGGACCTTAGTTAGAGATACTATAGATAATGACCTCTTATAATTATGCTCTTAATTTATATGGAGAAGAATCAGAAATAATTTGCATAGTCACTATGAAATGAGTAAATTACAACAGCAGTAAATTCATTAGCAATCATCACTGCAATTAGCATCGCAAGCATACTCTGGGAGATGGTAGTCGGTACATCATTTAAACAAGACATGGTTTCTTCTTTTTCTTTCCTTGCCCGAGAACCCGAAGTCTGAACTTCGTGTCCAGTTAGTGGCAATAAAGGCTCGCTCTCAAACATAACTGGCGAAATGTGGGTATATTTCTCCTCAATGGAATACCAGGTGATTTTACACATACATAAATTCAGGCCTTGTTCCCATGGGGGTAGGCAGAAACTACAGAACGCCACCTGCTACTATCCTTACGTACTTTATTTGCCTCGTTTACGTTCATACATCTGGTCATACACGCACGTCGGTTGCGAGTACTACGCACCTGACCTTTCTGAAGAACATCACCAATAAGGTCACTATATGTCCTGCTAGGGCGTCCCCCTTCCCGGAGTTTCTACTCACATCTGCCTTGTAAATATCTTTTTTAGTCGCCTTTCATTCATCCTCTCAAGATGACCAAACCATCTAAGCATACTCTTTTAAACCACACCTTTGCCTTATAACATCATTTCTCAACCTATCGTTCATAGTTACACCACACATGCTTCGCAAGGAACGCATTTTCACAGCATTTATTCTACTTTCGTGATTTTTTTCCCCACACCCAACAGTCACTTCCGTACATAAGCGTAGGCACCAGCACACCATTGTGAACAGCCAGTCGAGCCTTTTTATGTGAGAAAAACTTAATTCCCAAGGTCGGACAAACTATTATGTATTGGGTTTTTCACTAAGGAATCCTCATCTCAGTAGCAGTCCGGAGTCTGGATTTTTGCGCGGTTGATGGCAATAGGCTCGCCCCCTATTACATGGGACTTAAACATAACTGGCGAAATGTGGGTGTACTATGTTACACCTCTACTTAACTCTTCAGGAGAAACAGGAGAGATATTATGTGTGTAAAAACTTCAGACAAACCTTCCCATCATACTGTCCTTCATCCATAGCGAGTATGACCTCGGGCGCCATCCAGTACGGCGTCCCCACAAAACTGTTGGCGGGGCACTTGATGCTAGCACTGCCGAAATCCGCCAGCTTGACGGTACCGTTCTCCGTCAGTAGGATGTTGCCGGCCTTGATGTCGCGGTGGATGCGACCCAGACTGTGCAAGTATGACAGACCGCATACCACGCCTTCGCAGATCGCAGCGATTTCTTCCTCGCGAAGAGGCCGTTTGTGTACCTGGGTGTGGAAATGTCGTATCTTAGTTGAGAATCATGGCACAGACTTTACTTTGGGGATAGTCATGTTGTGTATTTTTTTACGGTATATCAGTGAACCAGAACAAACATTTGCAAAGGCTAAAGATAATTTCAGGTTTAGGTGTCTCTACGTATGAAATTCGTGACATAGGATGAAAAAGTTTGAAACCCTCGTTCCTGGAACTTAACTCGACTCCGTTTACGCGTCATTATTTCCGGAATGAAAGGCTCCATATTATGTGCTTATCTAAGGAACTAAATACACACATTCAACCTTAGGCGATGACATTCAATTCTTTTCAGAAGTTGTCCTGTGACAATTGCATTAATAATTATTTATGTATCAATGAATAGATATTTATTGCAATGGCTTGTTATTACATAATATGCTAGTTTTATATCAGGGATAGTTATATACCTACGACAGTTACTATCAACTACGAATATTGCCGACTGCCCCGTAAATCTCGTGGTCGCAAACGTTCCTGCTAAGCCCTGCGCTCCCCCGCGTTGCTGCTAGGTCCTGGTTTCGATTCCTAGGTCGGGCAAGGAGTTATTGGGATTCTATCTGGTATTTCTCAGTAGGGAGTCTAGATTTGTGCCTGATTGATGGCAATAGGTTCGCCCCCTATTACATGGGACTTAAACATAACTGGCGAAAATGTGGGTGTACTATAGGTACACCTCTGCCCATCCTTTCGGCGAAATAAGGCGTGATGTTATGTTACAAACATTTGACCAGCAAAACGAAAGCAATGAAAGTCAAGTAATGCACGATCCACGATGTCGGAAGTCAGATTGTATTATGTAACACAAAAACAGGAAACAATATGACATTATATGATATTTTATTTTATTAGCATGTAGAACGCGTCGGCATGCAGCGTGCATTCATTAAACGACTAGTGACGGGACCCGACAGCACTTGACATTTTGTGGAATCCAATGATACATAATAAGTAGGTATTCTACCTTGTACCTTTGTTGTAGTCTAGTATTTGTTTGTTTATTATAATTGTGTAGTATGTGTCGTAGCTATGTGTCGTGACGAAAATAATAGGGCAATCTGAGGAAAGCGGTAGATTTCTCAAGGAAAATAACGAAGAAAGACATAAGGGCAAATAACTTCATCATGCTAAGGCTCGGAACGTGAAAACTTAATTTTAATTTGATTTCATATTTAATTGACTGCCTCGTTGGTGTAGTGGTCGCAAGCGCTACTGCTGAGCATGAGGTCCTGGGCTCGATTCCCGGGTCGGGCAAAATGTTATCGGATTTTTCCATCTAGAATTTCTCGGTAGCAGCCCGGAGTGTGGATTTGTGCCCGGTTGATGGCAATAGGCTCGCCCCCTAATTACATGAGACTTAAAGATAACTGGCGAAATGTGGGTATGTTATAGGTACACCTCTGCCTAACCCTTCGGGGAATACAGGCGTGCTGTTATGTATGTATGTTCATATTTAATCTCTATACCTAAAGGTTAATAAGTACGGGGAAAACGTAAAAAACTAAAGAAGAGAAAAGAATGACTGTTCGGCAGAAAAAGAACGATTAGATATCATATTTAAATGAAAAGAATATCTTAAATTTCTTAGAATGATACTGCGTACGTCATTTCAAAGTATTATAAAAAAACATCCAAATACGTTATGTACTTAAATGATACTCGTCGTAAGTATAGATAAATATAGAGTTAAAATCCGGATTGTCAGAGCATATTACCTAAGTTGATTTGAATTCCTTCTGGGAAATCGAAGATAAGTAACAGCGCATACAACAAGAGCATTAGAATAACATTTTTCGGATGTAACTTATTCATATGTATTTAATTAGTCATCGGAATTCCAAGAACATTGAGTGTGCAAAGTCAGAATTTTTTTTTGCAACAAACAGGGAGACCACAGACACTTTTTATAGGTTGCCTAACGAAACCAATTCACGATTCCTGAAAATTTATCGGCGACCGACAAAAAGTAGGTTGTATTGTATTGCTGTGTAAGTTGTGCATTGTGTGTGACGCTTCGTGAGGTCACAGTGACGAAACAGATCGAGCACAACTTAGCCTCGCATCATTAATTCGCATATAAACATTTCTTCAATGAAATATTATAAAGACAAGTGTCCCGCCTGACTGACTCATATAAATTGTAACAGATTTGTATAAGACGTAGTTTTTAGTATAAGTTTTGGGTTCCTGAGGCGTAGAATAATTTTAAGCCTTCAATGTAAAAAATGTAATCATTATGTTATATGTAATGAGATTCGAAACATTTTTAAATCATGGTAGGTCAAGGACAAATAAAGAAATACAAGGATGTGCTCTTGTCACGATACTGCAATATTTTTCCTTATTGGCATGGTAATTGGTAAGTGAAATATTGGAAATGTAATTCCACCAAGTGGGTATTATTCCTAGTAATTCTACGATAAATACATTTCAGATTGGCGCGAATGCGTCAACTAATATTTCAGATGACTTCAATATTTTTATTTTCGTATTTTTTAATGTTTTTATCTCTCGTATCACCTAAGAAGAATATTGAGGGATATTCTAATGAGATTTACATTACTTATAAGGTTTTTTTTTTGTAACGTCCAACTAGGTACCCGTAAGTATTCACACCCTGACTACATTTGGCCTTATCATGCCGCGCTGCACAGCAAGCCGTGAATCCAAACGTGTAGTCTCGATGCTACCGTGATTCACATCTTTTAATCAATCTAGTATCAGAACATTATGCCACTCAGATTATCTTAAGCTTTTATCTATTTTTAATTGTATGACAGAATATAAAGGTTTTATAAATACGCCATATTATTATATTTTTTACATTAAATGATTACTGTATTATGAATGTGACAGAAACATAATCAATCTATTTTGCACACACATGACGCGATTATTTTAAATTAAATTACAATAGAAAGTAAGATAATCAATGTAATTAGTATTTTTGTATTTTCCAATTACAAGACGAATAACTAGAGCTTAATCAACACTAAACTGAAATGTTGGAAGCTGTGTCAGTAACATTTATCAGCTTTAAGTACAATACTACCCATTCTATAGTCACACGGTATCTAATGAGTACACAATTTGATTATGTAACCATCATTTTCCTGGTACAATTTTATTGGAATGATGATTGTGATGAATGACTAAATTAATTACTGTAAGTACTTCATCCAGGTTCTTAGAGTAGCAATTGCTTGCATATTAATACATTTGCTTTATTGGACACAAGCCTCTTGCTTGTGTCCAATAGGGGGACTATGATAAGCAGAAGGCGTAACCGCCCGTTGTGTCACCCTATGTAAAATTTCTACATTTATAAAATTTCTACATTTTTCTAAAGAGTATTCTATCTATCATCGTTCTGACACAGAACTGGGAAGAGGTGCGGGGTAGGCGCGCGTACCCTATGTCTGCAATACTTATATTGGCAGACAATACAGCAACCCCGTCGCCAATGACTCGTATGCGTGTGGCGCAGCCTTATATTATATAGTTAGAGCACTAGGAAGTGGTGAACGGCGGGCGATTTTGTGGACTGTCTTATGTAATTTTGACGTTAATAAAGTCCTGATTCTCAGCCTAATTTGAATGACTTTTGATTTTATACGCTTTTTTTAGTCTCCACCATTGAAAGTTTGAATTCAGAATGACAAGTAGTTGTTTTATGCTATTTTTATAATAACAAACAATATTTGCATACATAAAAAATACACACTACCTCTATGATGTCTGATGCGGATCCAACACAATACTCCATGACCAGCCATGCTGTGTGCTCTCGTTTGTAGCATCCCTTATACTCTATAGTGTTCGGATGTTCCAACTGTTTCAGGAATCTAAAAAAAGGAAATTGTTAGTTAATACTGCTTCATTGGTTAAGTGGTTGCACAACTGCTGGGCATGGTCCTGGGTTCGATTCCCAGGTCAGGCAAAGCGTTTATGGGTTTTTCGATTGACAGCCCTCACTCAGGGTTTGTGCCTAGTTGATGGCAAATTGGCCATAGGTTTGCGCATAACAAGAAACTTAAAAATAACTGGTGAATTGTGGGTGTCCCTGCCTACCTCTTTGGGAAATACAGGCCTGGTTGTGGGTTCGGCTAGTTACTCTTAGGTTGCATTATTATGTTTTTCTAGTAGGAATATCAATGGGTAGCCAAGCAGTAAAATTAATTATTAAAAAAAATGCTTCTATAATGACTTGGTAGGTACCCAAACAAACAAAATCAACATAGTATCTCTAACTATGAATTTGAGGAACTTAGCAGTGTTAAAATGTTTACAACTTACAGTAGAGTAGTAATATATAATATAAAAATCTATAATTAGAATAGAATACAGTAAAATCTACATGTAATGTTCCCTAAATAAATCATTTTCCTCATTTTTTACCAGTAGCCTTTATATATGACTTTATTTTACATGATTGAATTGAATAAATTTTGAATGAATTCATATTGAACATATTGAATATTGGTGACACAAATCAAGAATGTCACCTAGTTTCCTTGACTTCTGCAATTTGACTCATATCATATTTTGTACCAGATTGAAAAAAGTTGATATGGCTTACTGTCACAAACCAAAGGATGTTATTATGAAATAAATAAATTTCTATCCACTCCTGTTATTTAGAAAGACAGAAGATAGGTCAGTTCCTTTGAATATTTTGCTAGAAAGACTCTGATGATAACATATTAATTAGTTAATCGATTGATAAAACAATAGTGGGCAACCCAAAGCCTCTGACAAGCAGGTTAGGAAACATTTAGGATTAACGAAAACTCTGTTCAGACAAAACAAATTATAACTTACTTAATTTCTTTCAAGATATCCTGCCATTTCTCCTCACTTTGTTTCCCAACATATGACATTTTCTTAATCGCCACAATCTCTTTACTGAGATTGCAGCGAGCATAGTAGACCGCTCCGAAGGACCCATGACCAATCTCACGAAGGTCCTCAAAGATCTTCTCCGGATCATGTCTACTGAACAACTCAGCAATGTCTGGGTCTTTCAGACTGCCAGGTCGTGGCATTTTTATCTGGAAAATATTTGTATCATTAGATACTTGTGGTGAGAAACAGCCATTTAAAAAAAAAAACTTTTATTAGCAACAGTAGTACAAAAGGTAGATTTAATGAGAAGACATTCAATCTGTTTCAGTCTATTTATGTGATAGAAGTGCTATAATAACTAGTGAAGTTAAGTGATACTGTTTACATCATAAAATATAACACAATTCCAACCCCAAACATGATTGCTTTAGTAGTTTTGATATTACAACAGATTACTTTGCTGTTTAACAAGTTCGCTGCCACCCCCGCACCGGTGCGGGGAGGGGTGTCCATGCGAGAGGCCGACCACGCACCGGTGCGGTCTCGCGCCTTAGTAGATTCATACACTCAGTTTGGCGCCGGCACTGGGCCAAGAACGTTGTGTTTGAAGCGGCACTGCGCTTGAAATTTTAAATTTTCGTAACGTGTTTTTGGTTTTTTCGTATGTTTGACGGTTGAGTGTTTATGCAGAAATAAATATCAAGTAAAATGGATTGCGAAGAAGGCCCTTCTAGGCCTAAAAGGCAGCGAAAACAATTGTTTTCTATTATGCACGACAGTGATATAGAAGAGGTATTGTTTTCTGATAATTCTGAAGACGATTATCAGCCTGGTGACGAGGAGTCAGCATCAGAGAGTGAAGGTGAGGAGCACCCCTTAGATATCGAATTACGCTCTCCAGCACGTCAATTAGTGTCACCTACAGCTCAGGATCAAGACCTGCAGCCAAACTCACCATCTGTATCAGACACTCAAGGTCAAGCCCAGCTGAACCAACCCTCTGCAGTAGGCTCAACCGCTGAATGGACTACAACTGGCGAGATGAGAGAAATTTATTTTACAAAATCAAACGAATTTTATGGTGAAATTGCAGGAGCAAATCCTATTGATTATTTTAATTTTTTTTTTACTGAAGATTTTTTGACGATGATTTGTACTGAGACAAATGCACAGGCACAGAGGTTGATAAGTAGACATAATCAGGAAGTTTCAAGCAGACGAAGTAGAGATTTTGCCAGGATTTCTGGATGGAAACAGGTCACTGTCTGCGAGCTGAAAATTTTCCTTGGTTTGCTGTTCGACATGGGAACTATCCCTCTCAGTCGTTTACAGGATTACTGGAAAAAAGATAGGCTGTTTTCAATTCCAATTTTTGGGAAACAAATGAGCAGAAACAGATTTCTCCTCATACTGAGATGTTTGCATTTTACCTCAGAGGAAGAAAGTGAGGATCCAATGTTCAAGGTTAGAAGTGTCATTGATTACTTCAACAACAAAATGACTGAATGTTATTATCCTGCAGCACAATTATCTCTGGATGAAAGTATGGTGCTATGGAGAGGGCGACTGAGTTTTCGGCAGTTCATCAAAAATAAACGCCACAAATACGGCATAAAGTTATATATGCTAACTGAACCAGATGGATTGGTATTGAAGTTCCGTGTTTATGCAGGTGGAAAAGATACAGACGTATCTGGGAAGGGTCACGCTGCGAAAGTTGTCATGGAGCTGCTTCAGGGAAAACTAAATAATGGCCACGAATTGTACATGGACAACTTTTATAATAGTTTTGGTTTGGCGAAGAAGCTGCTTGATCACAACACCTATTGTACGGGCACTCTACGTAAAGACTTGAAAGAAAATCCTCAGGAAATCAGGAAAAAAAATATTAAGAAAGGAGAAAATATCTCAATGTTTCGTGAAGGAGTGCATGTTGGCGTGTGGAAAGATAAACGCGTTGTGACGTATATTACTACCCAGTATAAAGACAGAATGGTTCCAGTCCAAAATAAACGTGGCCAAGTTACTCAAAAGCCAGAAGCTATCTCGAAATATAACGATTACATGTCAGGAGTAGACATGCAAGATCAGCTTCTAGCGTACTATCCTTGCGAAAGAAAAACTTTACGCTGGTATCTGAAATTAGCCATCCACACATTCCAATTACTTTTCTTGAATTCAATGAAGATGTACAATAAATATTCAGGGCAACGTAAAATGTCTCTCTATGATTATCGCATGAATGTCATAAATGCTCTGCTGCCCGAAAATGTACCAGGAAATAGACCTTCAAATACCCAAACTCATAAAATAAAGAAAGCCACTGAAACTACTTCAAATGGGCGTCTCAAACGAAAGACATGCCGTCAGTGCACCAAGAATAAAAAGCGTACTGACTCTCCTTGGTATTGTGACACCTGTCCTGACAAACCTGGACTTTGTGTGGAATGTTTTGAAAATTACCACTCAGAACTTCCTCTGTAAATGTTATAATTCATGGTTTTATAACTTTTTTAAATATGACATTGTTGATTGATAATTTCTGCGTTTTTCTCTGATTGTTTTTGTTTTATAAGATATTTTATTCACATTGATGCCAAAGTGTAATGCCATTTCTAAGTAAAGTTCAATTAGAAAATATTTATTTGTTTTACTTTTCTCTAAATTAATGTTGATTTTGCAGTTTATTTCATTACAAAAATGCAAGAAGTATCTAATATAAACCACATTTAAATAAATAAAAGCGTATTATTCCTAATTAACCATAAAAACGTAATAAATTCATAACCCGCACCCGTGCGTTCTTTGGCACTGAGAATGAAAATTTCATTCCCAGTGCCTAGCACGCACCGGTGCGGTGTAGTTGCCCTCCTCATTTAAAATACTGTAAAATATTATATAGATAATTAAGTATAATTACAATCTTATATAATCACTTTAAAGTCGATCAAACAAAAAAATATATTTGGCCTCCCGGTGACCTTCAATTTTTGCAAGTGGCAGTCAACCTGTTAAGATCTTACAATTTTAAATATTTCATTATGCCTGAAAGCTAAGTATATATTTTTAGACATTTGAATAGATGTTATTGTTATGAAGGAGAAGGAAGGTTCATTGCATCAACCCAAATACTCCATGAAGAAAGGCTTTAAAACACAAAAACAGGCTTAACCTAATCACTTGTGTTTGACATTAATGTAGGATTCTTACAAGTCAATGACATAACCTATAAGTCTATTGATCCAAATTTTCCTACAAATCTCAGGTTTGGTCAACATAAGGTTCCAATAAACTGCGTGATAAAAAGAAATAGGTCTCGTGACAATTAGAAATTATGTTTAAGTCACTAAACATGAGTAATCAAAATCTGAGTAACGTTGTTGTTTTCCTTATCTGTATTTCTATTAGCAGTTTTACTTTTAATTTTAATCAATTCAATATCAAAAGTTAAATCTGATCAAATCATTAGAGTATTATAACTTTAACCCTAGTTGTAACAGGGACAACTGTGCATAATAATGATCATGTTCATGCTATCATTGAAGGGTGTTATTTGTAATGTAAATATTTAGGTTCATGTGATCCACAGCTAAATTAACTGTTTCAACAATATTTTTTCATAATGTTACTCAAAAAAAAAAACAAGACTTTATTTGGAAAGTAGAAATAAATTGGTGAAAACTTATATCATAGTGCAGATGTCAGGGATCACACTATTATGAACTGAAGTAGCTCTGGGAAAACTTTAAACAGAAGATATCTCTGGGAGATTACAGTAATGTATTCACATGAACCATGCTCTAGTGGCCCATCCAGTGGGTAATCGTCGCATTTAGTGCTCAAATGACAGGGGAAAAAATCAATGTCAAAGTAATGTATTGTCTAGTGTATAATTGATGAAAACACAAAGCAATGAACCTACTGCTTGCGCCAGCTGGAAGCCGGCAGCGTCCGTCAGTTATTGAGAGCACTCCCGTCGGGCCGGGCCATCCTCCGCGCCACCCGCTATCTGCAACAGTCGGAAACGCCACCGATAACGCTCGCCACGCCGAAATACACCACTCCGCACTCACCACTACGTTCAAAATCCACAGAAATAATGCACACTTTACTGCCTACTGTACACTTCGTCAGCTAACAATTTGTCAGTTCAATAAACCACTATTAATTTAATTAATGCGAGCTCCAGATAAACGGCGCCGCAACCCACCTCGATGCAACCACCGACTCTGGGCATCCGTCAATGCACTTGATCACATACTGGCACCTCTTTAGGTGTGTTTCACATTCACTGTTATCGATAATTATCAAACGCACCCCCTTTAGAAGGGTGAGAATTGAAAATATTGCGAAATACTTGGCACTTACATACAAAATTTCGCTTCAAAATGGCGTTGAGGTATCGTGCGCAATGATAGTTTTTTGTTTCATAAGGCACACCATTTACGGTTTCCCATCACTTTCAAAACTCACTTTGTAATCATTAAGTCACTTTTTATTTATCTTAGTCTTGTAATGAAGGAACTTCGTCAAAATTTTAATGAAAATTATTTACAACTTTCCCGTATTGAGACATACATAGAGAAACACATACAGATAAATATAATCTGTGAATATAATACCTATATATTAGCTATTTATGAATCGAGTTATCTCAAAAAAATCGATTCTCTATAGCATAGTCGATACTATTTTGTACAATAACTGATTAACCTTTAAAATTACTTGGTAGGTGTCAGTAATATTTTTTTTTTTTAATAAAAATATTTAATTTTTAATTAAACATACTCATTCATGGCAGAATAATCGTCTGACAAAATGTCAAGAAATAAAACCACATTTTATGTTCTGGCAACATACAATAATATGTGATCATTTCGGGTGTCAAAGATCTATTCATTGTATTATCTATGGTATATTCCACAGACTACATTTTTGTATTTTTTTTATTTTTAAGTATTTTTATGGCCTAGTTGCTAAGACCTTTTAGCCAAATCTTTATTTCAGAGTACATTTTAAATATGGGCTATATTCCACAGAATACTATTATATTACTCCTAGCGGAGTTATATTCCTACGATACTTCGCACTCAGAACATTCCCTGGGCTAGGCAGATGAGGAAGTTCATACTCTTTCTACGATGCGAAGTCAGGATTACGATGCGAAGTCAGGATTTATTTAGTGTTCTGTGGCCTAGCCTTTTCTCAAATATTTTTGGGATTGGCTTCCAGTCTAACCAGATGAAACAGAATACCAGTATTTTACGTGAAGTGACTGACTATCTGACTTCCACAACACAACCGAGTTACACGATACCCCTTGGTAAGACTGGTTGTCAGACTTTCGGACTTCTGACGACCCGTAAAGACTGTCAAAGATCCACGAATGATAGCCGGGACCAACGGGTTAATGTGCTTTCCGAGGCACGGAGGGGTCTTGATATGTAAAGATGTTCACCCATCCACGGAACGACCGCGACATGCGTAACTTAATCTGATCGATCGACCCGTGAGGCTGTTGTTACTAAGCCAATTTCATACTCTTTCTTATGAATTATGAGATAATTGTAACTGTCAGCCTATGCTTCGTATGAGACAGCGATAGTCTTTGATATTATGCGCTCAGGACGATTCATGCAATCTAATAAACAACAACGTGCCCTAAAATACTTGTGTATGTATTATCTTGTTCGCTAAAAAAATCACGAGAGTAATGAAATACGCACCACAAACAGTTTTCCAAGGAAATCGTAACATCACAGCAAGTGACAGCCATTAGTTTGTTGGGACGTTGGTTAACAAATAACTGGGTCGAAACTAAGTTTCCCTATATGAAAGAGATAGGAAAATAAATTTGTCTCATTTGCTCTTATTACTGGATCTAACAAGTGTGTTCTCATTATTGTTGCTATTTAATGACTTAACTATTGTTCACATTCCGTCTACCGTCTACGCTCAACATACTTCCTCCACGATGTCAAAATTAGCTGGAGACCGCCTTACGACGTTTTTGCCACCTCCCTGTAAAACTGGTTTCCTAGGACAGCGGTTCCGTTATATTAGAACAGCTGTCATAAAAATCTGTCATTTCCACCAATATTTGACTTTAATGTGTTAAAAAACACGCTGTATTTGTATTTTTTTACAGCCGTTATTGTGGAACCGTTCACCGCTTTCTTAGGAAACCAAAGTTTAACCGCAAACTGCTAAGGTAGGTGGACTACGTGGTACAAAAATGATTGTATGTACGTGAATATTGAAATCGCCACGCCAGCGAGTCGCTGTAGTAGTATAAGGTTCCTTGTAGGCGCCGCCAATGTACCCTGTGGGCGCCGCCAATGTACTCTGTGGGCGCCGCTTGTTAAGTATCTGGGGGCTTGCCTTCAAACAAGCGTGTGTCGTCACTCATATTTACAAGCCCCAATCGTTCGCCCCCCACTAAGGTAGCACGCGAAAGTAAATTTTCTAAGCTTTTTGCAATTTTCAGGTTAGTATCACGCAACCTTGGTTGATAAGCTTAACATGTCGCACGCTCAGAACAACGGTGCACTAAGTCAAAATAGCTAATTTTTTAGAATCGACGAAAAACCGTTATTTCATGTTATGTCATAGTTATTGCGAATGTCGTGAACTTTGCATGTGAAGAATCCAATGCGAATCTACATAATATAGTTCAGTCCATTCAAAACGCGTTATTATAGCAAAGTAATAGATTTTTTTTACTTAATTCACTGTTGTGAAATGACTGAACGAAATAAAAAATAATTATTTCGAGTTACGTGCTTTTTACTGATTGATTCTGAAATAATGCACTATTATTCAAATGTTTTTTTTATTGACATTCAATATACATTATCGACCCATTTGTTTTGTTTTCAGGAATAGACCTATTAAAATGAAATAAAAGATGAAATTTTGCTAAAATCAGTAGGTACTTATATTTTGAACATAAACTAGTACTCGTTTTGGACCCATATGTTAATTAAAACATGTAATCCACAAAAACCTAAAAAACTTCAACCAACATAGAATTTACCTACTTTTGAACATAATACCTACAACAAGTAGTTATTTTCTTCTAATATAGAGTGTTAATTTGTACGACTATGCCAATGTAGTATTACAATTATTCATGGCACATCACTAAAACTGGAAAACTAAAAAGAAAACGTAAATTATAACCAACCTCTAAACTATTTATTTCAAGCGGTAGTTAACCACTTTCAACTTACAATAGCTGCGATATTAATTCGCATTAAAAACTTTAAAAACAAGAGCTATTTCCATAAAAAGTGCATACAATACGTACTATAAGCTATTTTTACTATCTTGGACTCTAAGGGTACACCTACATAAGATAACCAGTCTTAAAAGTAGCCAGTCTTATAAAAATCACCATGTATTACAATATCAAAGCTTTACTTAAAACAACAATCTTAGACTTCCAGCCAGCAGGGTTTCGTATTCTCTTTCTACTAAACTTGGGTTCGCTCACTGATGGAGCAGTGTTACTGGCAGAAAAAGTGGAGGGTGCGTTTGTTGGAGTAGAATTGGAATCCCCTTGAGTGTTCGCTGTAGAAGGACCCGGTCTATTGGATTCGTTATCAGATGATCTACTTGAGCTGCTGGAGCTTGACGGTGATGAGCTGGAGTCTGACGAGGAGCTTGAGGTGGAAGAAGAAGATAATCTTCTAGGGACTACAAGAGGCAGAGATATTTGTATAACAGGCAAAAATAGTTTTACAAAAAAGTAGGATCCGTATCCGAATCATCTATAAAATCTTCTGCATCGCTATGATCAGATAAAACTAGAACGGGTACGTCCCTATCTGATGTTTCGTCTGCTGATGCTGCCACCGCTGACGTCACATCGGTTGATGCTAGAACGGCTGTATTTTCAACATCCTTTCCACGCGGCTTTGTTAAAAGGTCATTTTTTTTTTTTTTTTGGGTCGGAAATCATCAAATGACCTCTCCCGCTCTGGGCGGAGCGGAAGGGCGTGTCAGACTCTTACTGACTAAAACCCACCCGTGTTCCTTCAGTTGCCTGTGCGCCAGGGCCACGGTAACTCTTTCGAACAATCCGCGACCCCGGCAGGCATCGGCCCTATCGGACCCCTTCAATGATGCTGACATCTCTTTGAGGCGCGCGTGGAACACGGCGCCGTCGACCCGGGCCTGGTCCTTACCGGACGGCGAGCTGCCCATTGCTCGCCGTCCGCAAGCCCGCGCCTACGGTGGCCGGGAGTCGGCAATTGACTCCCGACGCCCAGGGTGTCTCCTCCTGCGGCGACTAGGGGCGTGAGGGCGCAACGATTGCCGCACCCTCACGCGCTCCGCCTCCTCCTTCGCGAGCATTACTGCTTCACAGAAGGAGGTGGCGGCTTCCCATTCCCTCTCGCTCCGTACCATGGCCTGTACCAGGGCCGGACGCGAGAGATCGCCGCCGCCGATCGCCGCCACGAGGACACGGCGGTGCTCCACCCAAGCTGGGCAGACCTCCACCGTATGCTCCACCGTGTCCTCCGGTCTATCCACACAATGCCAACACCCGGGCGTTTCCTCCCGCCTTATCCGAAACAGGAACCTCCCGAAACAGCCATGTCCGGTGAGGACCTGCGTCAGGCGGAAGGTGAGGACGCCGTGGCGCCTCTCAAGCCACTCCTCAAAGAGGGGACTTACCGCCGCAATTGTGGCGTGCCCAGCGCTGGGTTGCGACAGTCGCACTCTCCATGCCGCCATGAGATCCCGCCGGAGCTCTGTCCGCTGTGCCGCGATTTCTCGCGGCAGCGGAGTAACGCCCGGGCGTTTCGCCTCCTCGCGCCACTCCCAAATGTGCGCGAGGACTTTTGCCTCTAGATCCCATGGCGGCAATCCGGCAAGGAGGCTCGCCGCCTCGCAGGAGACCGTGCGGTATCCTCGGACCAGCCGGATGGCCATGACCCTTTGGGACGCGTTCAACCGGCGTGCTGGTCGGAGCCTCAATGAACGCGCCCACACCGGTGCCCCGTAAAGGGCCATCGACCGCACGACCCCCGCGTAGAGCCTCCGGCAGGAGGCGTTTGGACCCCCTTGATTGGGTAGGAGCCACTTCAAGGCAGCCCCGGCCCGGTCTAGTCTGGGAGCCAAACGTCGGAAATGCTCAACGAAGTTCCACCGGCTGTCGAGGACGAGTCCCAGGTACCTCATCGTCGACTCGACGCCGATGTGAACCCCTCCCGCCATTATTTGGGAACCCGACAGTGGCGCGTTCCGAGGACCATGAAAACACATGGCCTCGGACTTGTGCAGGGCCACCTCGAGTCCCAATTGCCGGATCCTCTCAATGACTGTCGCAACCCCGCGTGTCATTAATTCGGCCGCCGCCTGGTGCGACCTCCCCTGCGCCAGGACCAGCGTGTCGTCAGCGTAACAAACGACGCTGACGCCGCTAGGGAGGTCGGCGCGCAGCACCCAGTCGTACCCGATGTCCCACAGATGCGGCCCCAGGACCGATCCGTGTGGGACACCGCACGACATCTCTCGCCGGTTCCATTCTCCCTAGTGACCGGGGTAGATGACGGCCCTGTCCGTCAGATAGGCTTCGACTATGCGACAGAGATAGGTCGGCATCCGGTGATACCAGAGTGCCTCCCTGATGCAACTCCAGGGCAGGGTATTGAAGGCATTGGCGATGTCTAGAGACACCGCCAAGACGACCCCACCCCGGGCCACAGCATCCCCCGTCGTGAGGGCTCGCACGCGCAAGATGGCGTCCACCGTAGAGCGCCCCCTGCGGAAACCAAACTGGCTGTCCGCCAAATCCGGCCCCACCCGCACCAACCGCCCGACGAGGCGGTCTGCAATGACTCTTTCAAAGAGTTTGCCCACCTCGTCGAGCAGCACGATGGGCCAGTAAGCGGACGGAGAGTCCGCAGGGCGCCCCGTCTTCTTAATGAGGACCAGTTTCCCCGTCTTCCAACGAATTGGAAACTGGCCCCCCTCCAAGCATGCGCTTAGGAGCCCTCTAAGTCGAGGCCCGAGAGCCTCCAAGGCCAGGACCCAGGCTTTTCCAGGTAGCCCGTCGGGTCCTGGGGCGGTATTTTTGGCACTCAGCCTACGTACCGCCACTCTCAACTCTACCTCGGTCACCTCAGGAGCATCGTCGTCGTCGTCGGTTACGTGGTCCACAGTTGGCACCGCAGGAGGCGGAGCCATGGGCGGAGGAGTATGCTCCCCTCGCGAAGGGAACAGAGCGCTCACCACGCCCTCTACAAGCTGAGGCCGGAGACTCTGCGTCAGGGGGGGAGTCCATGGGCGAAGTTTCTCCCGCACCATTTTGTATGGGCGTCCCCACGGGTCCCTGTTCAGAGTCCCCAGTGACTCCTCACGGGCCAGTACCCTGGCCCGCAGTATCTCCGCTCGGAGGGCGGTCTTCGCCGCTCTGTAACCCTCGTACAGCTCCGCCTGAATGGCTTCCGTATCCGGAGGGCGGATACGGAGCCTGCGGTGCCTGGTGTACAGGCGTCGCGCAGCAACGCACGCCTCGCGTAGAGTTGTTAACTCCGGCGACCACCAGTACACCTGGCACCAGGCGCGTCCAGGCTGGACACGGGGCATTGCCACGTCACATATTTCGGACATGGCCTCCCGGAACCACTCCGCCTCGTCGTTAATATCAGCAGGCCTGTCCGGTGATGACACCCAGGCCTGCACGATCGAGGCTTCCAGGAGGAGCTCCCGGTCCAGCCGCTTCAGCGCCCATCGCGGACCACTCGGGGCCTGTCGGACCAGCGCGCTCGAGGTCTGGGTGGAGACGTCAAACCGGATGTACCGGTGGTCGGAGTGCGTCTCCACCCCCTCCATGACGCGCCAGTCAATGACACACGGCTACAGAGCGGGGCTGGCGAACGAGATGTCCACCACTGACTCACCCCGCATCCGCACACACGTGGGGACAGAACCCCGGTTTAGGACGACCAGGCCTGTCTCCAGAGCCCAGTCCTCCACCATCCTGCCCCGCGTGTCCGTATACCGGGAACCCCAAGCCGTGTTCTTGGCATTGAAGTCCCCGAGCACGAGCACGGGGAGGGAATGGTACCCGACGACGACGACTCTCAACTCCGCAAGGGAGTTGTGGAACTCGGCGAGAGTTCTGTTCGGGGAGAAGTATACTCCTACGACAACAATCTCCCAGAACTGTGCTGCCACGCAACCCCGTCCCCTCTTGACTGCCTCGAGCGACGGGGTACCGGCGGCGGCCGACGAAATTAGGGTCACTGAGCCGCTCAGGTCCTCCACCCAGTCATCCCTGGGCGGGACAAAGTACGGCCCAGCGACCACGGCGATGTTAATCGACCACTGCGCCATGCTCTGGAGCAACAGATCCTGAGCAGCGACGCAGTGGTTGATGTTCGCCTGGAGGAGGCGTAATGGGGCCATTATTGGCACTCCATATTAGCCCCCTCCCGAGGCCCTTGTGAGGGCCCTGCCGCGGTTTCTGCGGCGGTGACGACGATGGAGGCGGCAGCGGCTGCGGCAGTGGCGGCGGGTGCGGCGGTGACGGCGGTTGCGAAGGGTTTACCTCTGCCTCTGGCTTTGGCGGGTGGGGCGCAGGCCTTACTCCCAGCCCGGTGATCGGCCGGCTTGCCAGCTGCCGCACATAAAAAGCAGTGCGGCGCGGCATTGCACGAGCCGGCCTTGTGCCCGGGCTGACCGCAGCGGAAGCAGTGATCGCTGCGGTCCACCTCCGAGGTGCATTGCACTCCCACGTGGTTGCCCACCTGGCAGCGGAAGCACCTCAGAGGTCTGGGTTCCAGCAGTTTCACCTGCGCGGAAACCCAGCCCACCAGGAGCCTTCGGCCCTCCCCAGCAACTTTTCTGGCCATTACGGTGAGCTGCCCCGTGTTGGCACACGGGGCAGCTCACCGTAATGGCTCGCATCCCCGTGTGGTCAGGACGAATGGTGCCCGCCCTCACCTGCTCGGCAGAGCACCCCCCAGTCCTGGCGACGGCGGCCACTATCTCAGCCTCCGTCACGCAGTCGTCCAGGCCCAGGATTCGCATGTCAATGCACTTGGTGGGCCTGGAGACTCGGGCCTCGTCCGCATGTAGGGACGCCCTAAGCCTTTCGGCCAGAGCGTCAGCGGTCGGGCCGCTGGCCGCACCAGGGACCTCCAGCATCCGGGCCCCAGTCGCAGTAACCCTTACCCGGATGCCATTGGTGACACCAAGCTCTTCGAGGTTCACCGCCGCCCTCGCTTTCGTAAGCACGTCGCGGTAGGACACGCCCTTAATCTCCGCGTCCGGCTGTAGTGTAATCACTACAGCTGCGGACTTTGGAGCGCGGAGCCTAGCCGCGACGCTTCGCTCCTTGCGCCGCTGCCGCCTCTCCTTCCTTTTGGCCGCCCTTGAAGCCTTACCCGCCTTCCTCTTCTCTCCGGCTACTTGCCATTCGGCATCGGCCGGAGGAGCATTCGGAGGCGGGGGGGGCGGTCGTCGCGCGGCCAGAGCTGCGGCCCTCGCCGCCTGCGTAGGCCCCCCGCCATTCTTGGGCTTGGGAGGCGCCGACTTCGCCGCGGGCGGCCCCGCGGATTCCAGCACAGGCCCGCATTTAGAGCGCCCCGTCGATCCTGTCTTGGCCGCAGCGGCGGCAAACGAGACCTGCCGGCTCGCCGCTAGCGGGGAGCGCAGGACAATGGCCTCCAGAGCAGAAAACCGACAATTGAAGGCAGCCAGCTCCCGCCGCACCAGGGTCAGAACCCGGTCCTCAGCAGGCACCGGCACGGGCAGGCCATGTCCATGCTGCGTCCCCTCCGGCGATACTTCCCGGGGACCGGCTGCCCGGAGGCCGGCCAGATCCGCTCGGAGCTCCTCATTCTCCTTCCGGAGAAGCTCCATGGCGGCTGTTAAGCGGGTGACCTCCGCCTGCATCTTCGACATTCCGTCCGAAGGAGGCCCAAGGTGTAAGGCCTCCGCTGCCGCCATAATGGAGGCCGTGGCAGTGGGTACGACCTTGTCTTTAGAGGACTGAATCCTCTTTAAGGCCACACCCCTGATCGCGGCTACCACGACCTCCTCAAACCTGGCCACTCGCTCCAACTTGGAGGCGCCAGCGGCATCCGGCTCACTGCCGGCTGGCACGGCTGGGCTGACTCGGCTCGGCTCACTGTCCTCCTCGGTGGTGAGCCCTCCGCTCGTAACCCGCTAGTGTACACCACCCTGCCGAGTAAATTTTCTGCGCTCGGCGTGCCTCCCTCCATCAGAGGACGACCCCTGGCCATCCCCTGATTTGGGGCGCTTCTGGTAGAGCCTTCGGTTCTTCTCTGCAGGCCCAACCACTACGCGCTCCGGGCTCTTGAATGAGCCCCTTGCACCCGATGGGGCGTCGGAATCCGACCCCGCATCACTCCCCTCCTCTCCACTACTTTTTGTATGTTTTTTGTGTTATATTTTTCCATATTTGATCCCACGAGTGTGGGGGATGTAAAAAGTCCATCCTAGGTTCACCCCCTGTCCCTAGGTAAGTGTACATTTATAACCCAACCAGAGGGTCCACTGGTACTCTGGCTGGGGGTGCGCTAGCGACTGATGCGCCACCTACAACTACAAAGTTGTAGATGACACTACTCCTCACCCATTCATACCCTCGCCACGCACCAAAACTTGATATTGGAGGATTTTTTTTTATAGAGGTCTCTATCTTCCTCGCGGCCCGGGCGGTTAAGCCAAGACCCTCGACCCCCGTCAAAAGTCAGAGACATAACCTTGACAATCTTCGGGGCTACGAGACTAACGGTGGCAGAAGGAGAGGACTCCTTCCTGCCTGCCCGGCGGCAGAGTTAGTGCACACTGAGCCCGCTCTTACTCCGCCGCTGTGCGTCTCTGCTTAAACAGAGAGACACACGTTGGAGCGTTCCTCCGAAAAAGGTCTGGGTTTCTTTTGTGGTTGCTTCCATTGCCTTTTTAAGTAACAGGAGATCACGACCCCTCATCATCTGCCAAATAACAGTTACAAATTTAAAGAATTCAACAATAGTGCATTATCTCAAAAAAAAGATAAATTTTCTTGTAAATAAAGAACAATATAAATTATAAACATATTTCTTTTAATTTATGATACTTATAAGTAACAATTCTGAGTATAAAAAAAGTATTTATTATGTTTTTTTTAACAAAATAGGACATACTTTATATCTACCATTAATAGTGCATCATTTCACTTATTTTCACCTTTTACGAACAATACTGAAACATTTTGGAATAATAAAAAAAATCTAACATACCTTCGTCAGCAACAGAATACTATTTCGAAATAGTATCAAACACGTTGTATAAGTACAGTCATCAACAGTGAATTAAAACTAAATAAATCGGACTAATTTGCATACTACATTCAACAACTCCGCATTATCACAAAATAATTCACTGTTGCGTAAAGGATCTGCGTGCTATTTCCTAGGTGGCCAAGTTGCAACTAGAAATAGTCTTGTGTTCGCGGTATGACTCCGACAGCGTGTCTTCATCAATAGAGAGTCAGCGCGCCATCATTTGGGCATTTTTGTAAATAAATACGCCTGTCTTCGTGGTATGCGCGCCACATTTTGGGCTATTCGTTGATAGCTAAAGTCGATTTTAAGATTTTTCGACTTAATACACTGTTGTTCTGGGTGTGCGTTGTATGGGATAAGGGGAAACATACTTAGTCTTATTAAATCATATTTAAGTGACCGTAAACAATATACGGAAATATATAAAATTTGCACAAACACTAGGCGTGAGAAGAAATACATATCCAAAGCAAGAGTTGTCAGACATGGTGCACCTCAGGGTGCACTTCTTAGCTCACTTTTGTTCTTGCTATACATAAATGACATACCAAACTACACTGAACACCCCATGGTCTTATTCGCGGACGATAGCACCGCACTAATTAAATCTACAGACATAAATAAATACGAACAGGGCATAAATAATACGCTTAAAGACATTGTAAATTGTCTTGACGAAAATAATTTAGTACTTAATTAATTTGCAAAAAACGAACGTAATGCATTTTTATCAACGCACGTCAATACCAAATGTTACTAATTGAATGTAATAACTGTAATATAGACCAAGTACAAGTTGCACAAATTTAGGTATACTGGTAGACAGTCAGTTGACTTGGAAACCTCAAGCAGAGGAGGAATGTACAAAATTGAGCGTATCCGCGTACGTCTTATACAATTTAGCGAAAAAGGTCAACATCACCACAATAACTGCATACAATGGTCTAGTTGCGTCCATTTTAAGATACGGTATAATCTTTTGGGGAAACTGTTCCCTACGAGAACAGGTGTTCAAAGCCCAAAAACGCTGCTTAAGGGCAATACTTCAAATGAAAGTGACGGATACTTGCGTTCCTGTGTTTAAGTCCCTCAAATTATTTAACTTTCCCGGCTATGTACATTTTAGAAGTCGCAATTTTCGTTAAATGTAACACAAACCTGTTCACCACAGTATCAAAAGATATAGAGAGACCTATAAGAAGTCAGTTTATATATTTACTTCATGTTGAGAACTGTGATACTGCTTTACAAAAAAAAAATGTGTTAATAGTGTGGGCCCAATAATATACAATAAAATACCTAACATAATTTAAAATGACACACTTCAAAACTTTAAAAATAAACTGACAGCATTATTAATTGCGAAATGCTATTATTCTGTGAATGACTTTCTTAATGATACTGATTTATGTACTGAATAATTTAATGTAATTTTTGACATACCTAATTATGACATTGTTTCGATTTATTCATTTTATTCCTATTGTATTGCAGTTATTTAAATTAATGTTTTATTATATGAATGTACCATGCCGCATGCCAACTATATTGTTCAAGTGTAATACCTATCTTAAAAATAATTTATCTGTGTCATCATTGCCATTCATTTTAAATTAATTCTCTCATGTTCTAATAATGTTGCATGCCTAATAAATGGTAGATTGTACAAGAATCGCCCATATTTTAACCGTCACATCTTATCTACTGTACCTACCTGCAATCTATGCAAATAAATTTTTACTTTACTTTACTATGAGGTTGTCTTTTGACCAAAATATGATTCGCAACAACAAAAAATATGTAAAGAAGATGTTCCAGAAATGTATGGAGCCTGGGCTAGCAGTGCTAGCACCATGTACACTATATGTAAATATCGCTATACAATATAGTATAGTTGTTTAATGTTAATTTTCTATTATTTTACTTCGTTTCAAAGTACATTCAAATTAACTTTGTCAAGGAGAGCAACACAACATAAATCTATTGGATTAGTAATATGCGAAATGTCATTTTGACAATGACATTTGATTGACGTGTGTATTTAATATCTACGATAAAAAAAAAACACAGAATTCCGAAAATACTTGGGTTTCGTAATAATAATAAAATACGCTTGTTCCCAACGAGTCACACCTCAACGGGTAACAGTGTGACTCGTTGGGAATGTTTTGGATAATAATTCCCAACGAGTCACAGTTACTGTTACACTGTTACTCGTTGGGATGATCCCACCTTGATTTAGGGTATCATTTAAGCTATCACCAATTTAATTAGTTTTGTGTTTCTTAAATAATAGGGTTTGTCCTCAAAATAGTAGATCTGTCACCAAAATGTAGTCACCAAACAATGCAAAATCAGTTCCACAATAAATCACCTAAAATCCTGAGATATAAGGTCTAGTACCAAATAAATGTTTTTGTATGTATTATAATAGGTGTGTCCTAATAAGTATTTCAACAATAATGAGGCGTAGCCGACGGAGTCCCGCTTCGCGGGACTCCTACTTCTGGGCGGTTTAAAAAAAAATAACCACGAAGGGGACGGCGGGGTCTTTCAGACCCCGCCGTCCCCTTCTAACCTAACCTGTCCGAGTCGGGGTGCCCCAAGTTGTACCAAATACCTGGGAACAATTTTTGTTTATCTGAGAACGAAAATATTTCGTGGCGATAGATGATATAGTAACAGTGTAACAGTAACTGTGACTCGTTGGGAATTATTATCCAAAACATTCCCAACGAGTCACACTGTTACCCGTTGAGGTGTGACTCGTTGGGAACAAGCTAAAATAAGACTACAGAATGTTCTACTCGTTTGCACCAACAATAATAACATTAGTGCAACCCTAGTGTAACTTGTTATTGTAGAATACCACATACACGACGAAACTTAAATCACAGCTGAATAAGAAACCATTTATAACAAAGCTGCGGCATCAGAGAAGTAATTAATCAATGTCCTTAGTAGTAAACAGGGTCGCAAAACAAAAACAATCACAAAAATCTCCGAAACACGTCCAATTCAAAGTCAAAGCAAAGAAAGACGTCACTTCACGAAACTTAAAACTGTCAAAGTCATCAAACGTCATGCCAAACACAACTGTCATGGATAACCTAAAAATAGGGTTATCATATTAAAAAAACTTCCCAAACAACAACAGCCTATCACTTGCTGCCCTCCCCCAGCCACGCCCTAGGCCGAGGTCCGTACCCCACAGGGGGTGCCCTTACCGTGTAGATTGTAAGTTTTTTAAGCCCTGACTGGGGGCCTTAATTCATTAAGGCAAGCAGCCGACAGCCTCGTAGGTTGACCTGCGCAAGCCAATCACAAAAAAAAAGATCAGTTGATCATAGAACACTATCAAGGCTCCAAACAGGCGCGACGCAACAGCGCAACACAAAGGCACCTATTAGTTACATGCTCTGTGGCACCTATCGTCGCGCGACACGCGGTGCCTTTGCGTTACGCTAGTGTGCACGAGCCTTTACACCTGGCTCCTTTCCTTCTGTGAAGCTCTGGGCTCTGTGTCTGTGATTGTCTGTGGTACGCCGACCGACTGACGCCGGTTTTTATTATTACTTTACAAATTCGTGATTCTTTCGGTTGAAACAAAGGTGTGTATTTTTAGGAAACACCAACTTTTTACTTTCGAGTGTTGTGTTAGAATGCATCAAATATAATTTATATTGCGATTGAAATATAGTTCATTACAAAATGAATTCGACGACTCAACAATTTGGTTTATCATGAGTCAAAATGGCGGGACACGATGCTGAAATTGATTTGTGTACATTATATCTGATGGTAGAAAAGCTTAAAAATATAACCTATCTATTAATAGCTCTAAATATTGTTTATTTTCATGGAAAAACCAATGACATGTTCTATTGAAGGAACTTTGAGTACATAGGTTATTTTATCCTGTGCTATAGTTATCTGTGTCTGGTTTGTACCTTTTCTCTCCAATATGCACATGTTATTTCAGACAAGATCAACATTTTACAAAGGATCAAGTTAAAAGTGTGAGCAAACTGGTATTTTTGAAAATTTCATGGCAACTTGCAAATTTCATGTTTGTTTTTTTCCTATATTCCCGCGGTTGTTGCCGCTGCCGTTCCACTCACTTTGCAGAATCTATAAAAAATTATCAATATATAAATTTTTTATTTAGTTGAATGTTTGTTCATTAGAAGTAAGTATGGCTGAAAGGAAGAAGGAAGGCGAGCCTGAGGGTGAAGAAGAATTCTCAGTCGAGAAAGTGCTGGATCGTCGTGTGCGAAACGCAAAGGTATCGATGATCTCCTTTCATCCTTCTTTTAAAGCCATATTACACTACGCTTTATTTAGACCCTTTCCTTAAATCAGGGTGGTTTACTAAGAAAAAGGGAGGAACTACCCTATTAAAAAAGCATCATCTAAATATCAAGGCCTAAATATAGTGTAGTGTAATAGGGGTTTATTCAGGAATATAAGTTCAACAGCACCATGAAAAAATTCAAGAATATCAATAAGGTTCTGACGTAAAAGTTAAAATCTGTGTCACATCATCATCATACACATATTATTGTTAATGTTCTACAAGAAGTTAAGAAATAAATAAATATTTATTATGTTCCAGGTTGAGTATTACCTCAAATGGAAAGGGTACAGTGATGAGGACAATACTTGGGAGCCAGAAGAGAATCTCGACTGTCCAGATCTTATATCAGCATTTGAGGAGGCCAGGAAAAAGAAGGAAGCTGGTGGGTCAAATAATTGTGTCTAGCTAAATTGATAATTTTATTCTCAAAAACACAAAACTTACATTAAGAGTAACTAGGTATAGACAAATTTGTAAACTGAGCTATCATTTAACCTGGCCATTTGAACTGCAGAATGTTAGCCTGAAGATGCTGCAAGTAATTAATTAAAATTGTATCAATAATATAAGTTTGTTTATCTAATTTCAGAGGGTAAAACTGTGAAAGTAGACAAGGATGCAAAGAAGCGCAAATCTGCTGTGCCCACACCAGACTTAAAAGGTGCTAAGAAAGCAAAGAGTGATGACAAAAAAGCATCAGGCTTTGATCGCGGTCTGGAGCCTGAAAAGATTATTGGTTAGTATAATCAAAGTGAATTTACCATATTAAATTCTTGCGATAGATAATAGGTAATATGGGCTGCGCCAATGCGCGTATTTTGCATTCAGTTGCGATAAATTATCGAAGAGCGGGGTCTCCTAGCACAGGTATTTTTATACTTAAAAGGAGGCCTCTAAGTAAGATTAAATATTGTCGAAGTTTGAAAAGTTAACTATTATGTATATTTGGCAAATACATCTTGGATCGCTATACGAGTAGTGGAAGACCAAAGAAACAATGAATGGATTGTGTGAAAGATGAAATGGGCTAGAAAGGGAGTGACTACGAAGTTGACAGGTAATAGAAAAGTATGGAAAAAAAAGACATGTTGCAACTAATAAACAGGGATAAAGACCAGAGAAAGATGACTGCTTAAAAATATGTGCCAGTCACGTCACTGCAAGGGAGTCAAAAATAAAAGAACATTACTACCTAAGTAGTTTTGTAGATAAAGTTTATGTTGCAAGGCTGTAGTTGACTAGAATAACTACTGGAATTTATCTTTGTCAAGTGTGTGTACTGCTTAAAATACTTGCCCTGTACAATAATTTTCTGCACCTAAGCTAGTGACCACTAGTTATAGCTATAATTATGTCTATGCTTGCACTGTTTTTTGATTAATTCGCGATATCAACCTGTATGCAACTGCTTCTTTGGGTTATGAATTGTGACCTCATCTCAGTTATGCACTTAGACTTTGATCTCCTTTAAAACAAACAAGTTGTCAACATCTACAACCTTAAGAGACATCCCTTTGTTTAACATACACAACACAATTTACAATCCAATTAAGTTATATCAAATGAAATGTTACAGGTGCAACGGACAGTAGTGGTGAGCTGATGTTCCTCATGAAGTGGCAGGGGACAGACGAGGCAGACTTGGTGCCCGCAAAGCAGGCGAATGTGCGGTGCCCGCAGGTCGTCATACAGTTCTACGAGGAGAGACTCACTTGGCACACGCCGGCGCCTGATGAGGCAGGAACCGAAGACTAAGAACTACTGTAGGCAACCTTTTGACACTGGTACAAGGATCTTTTGGCGCTCGAATGACGCTGGCAGAGTGGCGCTGTTGGTAATCTTATTTGCAATTCTTTTGTAAAATGTATTGTTAAGGGGGAAGCGCTCAAGTAGCCCGCGAAATTCAAAAATACTTACGTTTTTTGCAATTTGCAAGTCACTTTCAGGTTGTATGTTGATTAAAATATGATTCGCGGCCGTAACAAATATGGCTTTACAGAATTATAATCATTAGAATCAGCAATACAACTCCTTAAGGCGCAGATATACGACTTTTAATGATTTCAAATGGAACATCACGTCTAAACGAATAGTCTTATTTGTTTGAAAAAAAATATATGATAAACTAGACTATTTTCTTCGTAATGTGATATGTGAATATTTGAAACTATATTTTTATATCATAATGTAATTAATTTGTAAAGTAATGTCTAACGCGAACACAAAAACCATAATCACGCAAAAATTATCGGGCGTATTTTCATGAAATCTGCACCATTTAAAAGACAATTTAACTACTCAAATTTTTGTATACGGCTTTTATTTGTATTGTGTTTGATTAATCAAGGTGGGTTGTTTTTGCAAATAAACTTTATGCGCGTTGAAGCAGGGGCTCTTGCGGGCGACGGGCGGCAGTGCATCGCTGACCAATGTCCGGGTAGACGCTAACGCTCTGTGCAATTTTATTCGCTTAAAAGTTTCGCATGCTTCTCCCATTCGCTCAAGGTCGCTGCCACTTATTGTCGCCTTAAGTTAGAATTGGCCTCAAATTTCAGGACTCCATGAAATAGTCATTCAATAGCGTAATATGAATTTTAGAGATATTAATTGATGATTTTTATGATTATAATTCTATAAATAAATATTTGATACGGCCGCGAATCATATTTAGACCAACATACAACCTGATACTGACTTGCAAATTGCAAAAAACGTAAGACAATTTGGAATTCGCGGGCTACCTTGGCGCATGCCCCAAGATGATGGCGTTAGTTTCAGTTTTGGGCCGCGCGCCAAAAGATCCTTACTACACTATACATACGTTCATTGATATATTTTTATTTTGCATAGAGTGATTCTGTTATTCTTTGCTGCTACTCTTATCCAACTATAGACTCACTACATTAGTATACTAATTCAATAAGGGTTTTTCTTTTCAGATATTCCACTCCCACGCGATAATTTTTTCTCAACACGAAGTTAAAAACTTTAAAATGATTAGAGATTGGGAATCTTTATTTTTCACAAACATTTTTATCATCCCACACAGCTTTTGTTCATAAAGTAAACTTCATTTATCTTAAACTTAGTGACATAGGATTAATTAACATTGTAGATATGTGACTCTCTAAACATTGATAAATCATTTTGAGTCTTAATTATTTTTAGGGTTCTGTATTTTACTTTTGAGTATAAACAATGATATGTACTGTTACATAAAGTTATTCAAACGTAAGATCAACATTGAATTATGATTTAATTTAATTTTTTAAGTTTGATTCCACTTTTATGATTTATGTCTAAAAAATAAAATAACTGAAGTAACTAACACTTGACGTAACAATTAATTAGTTATAATATTGACCTCCTGTGTTGTAATAGAGAGAATTGTTACTGTTAAGGTCACTATGTTTATCAACATACCTAGTTAGTAGGATAAGATACTGGCAGGAATACATTTGACTAATGCACAACGTACATAACAAGTTTTAACAGGTATGAATGATAGCCATAGATTTTATGAAATTCATAAAAAAAACAACAACACGTGTACTTACCATTGCGCGTGCGCCAATTTCGCCGAAATTAACGCCTTCCAACACCCTGCTGCGACCCACGCTCCTCACGATAAAACAGGGCTGTTACTCGAGGTCCAGGCAAAAAAATGCTCATTGCGTTTTTGTTGAAAGTTAAGTGTAGTTGATATTTTAACCTCTTGAATCCCGCGTGATGATACACATGATTATCTATTTAATTGTGTCTCGCTCGATATCGCGATATTGGGACTCACGAGTTAAGTGGCAATAACCGTTTTCGATGCTTGTTAATAAAACAACACCTTAAACGTCTACGCCGTATTTTCCTGGTCCAGCCGTTAATCTCGATCGAGCATGGACTAAGAAATAAATATACTTACATAGTTTATTCTGAAAAAATAACTCGGGCGCACGTGAGTCGATACAATCCTGATTGTGGTGAACGTATCGTATGGGAGTTTCGCTTCTATACATTCTTATTTTATGATGACTGCATAGTTGATTTTAATGTAGAACGATGTTGTCTCGAATCCTTTTTAAATAAAAACTAATTTTAAACTTCCGCTAGCTTGATCTTAATAAGACGAATGTGATCCAGCCTAACGCGTGATTATAATAAATATGATTACAAAACTTAATAAATAGCTCTAACTGCCCGCTCTGTGATTTTCGTCATTTGTATAAATAAAAATATTAATGACGAAAAAAATTCTGTGTATTCACTAGAAGATTATTGTTATATATTTCATGTTCAGATTGTTATTTTCACAATGGAAGTATATAATAATAATGTTTTAGCGAAAGTTTGTAAAATTTTACGATTGGCCAAGTCTTCTGCCAACATTATTTTGCTTAGTTTAAGGTAATATAAGATTGGCAATATTGTAAGTGCGATATAGGATATGTAAGCCTACATTATAATGATGTTGGGACAACTTGATGACTATTATTTTCCTTATATCTCTTACACATATCCCACACTAAACTATCAAGATTACTGGCATTAATAAGATGTATGCAAAACGACAACAGAATTTTACACATACGTTCTACGATTTATTTTCGATAAGAGGAAAATCTGCGCAAAATATGTATTGTTTGTAAATGAGCGTTGTTACATTTTGGCGTACAATAAAGCATATTCTATCATTTCAAGCGAAGAAATAAAGACTGGGCTACTACGTTGGTGTAACGGTCGCAAAATACTGCTGAGGATGAGGTCTTGAGTTCGATACGCAGGTGGCTTTTCAATCAGGAATTTCTCAGTTGCAGCCCGGAGACTGGATTTGTGGTCCCGCTCGCCTCCCTTTTACATGGGACATAAACAAATTTGGCGAAATATGGGTTCATTTTAAGGTCTATAGCACAGGTTCCTAACCTTTTAACGTACGCGCTGGAGGGGGATGTTTGAGAAGCCACAGCTTTAATCGTGCCGCACTAGAGATACCGTCATTTAGTGGGAGACTGCAGAAAATCTCCCAGCGGGCCACCAACTGATGGCAGTAGGTTTAGAATTTGATTCGATTTAGGTAAGTTGTGCCTAAATAAAGCACAGGTCTGTTAACTACCTACTCAATTTAGATTGCTATTGACATGCTAAGAAGAAAAACCTACCTATACTGTTTAAAAAAAAATGAATATTAAACAAATAAGTACATACATTTTTAGTAATTATTTATTCATACATTGAAAAAGCTACAAATGGTTAATTTAAAAATAAGCAGATAAACTAGTGTAACTTGTGCTTAAATAATAAATTAATCTCACGATTTGTTAAATGGTTAATAAATACAGTGATACAACCTGAAGTAAAACATTGACAAAATTATTAAAAGCTTTATAGTTATTATAACATGTATAACAAATTAAAATTGTATTGTACGGTCGGCAACAGGTGAAGCTACACGAAACTGTCAAATTTCTCCAAACGATTTTAAACCTTAAAATCTTGACGGTTAAGTTCTAAATCCAATGAGAGTTTGTGGTAACTTGATGTGCTGGCGACTGTACAATCAAGAAAGTGGTTTTTGTAATTCAGTAGCGTCTCTCGTCGCGGTTTTGATAATAATAATGCATTTTTACTTCCACAGAAGGGTGTTCAAATATTTTCTTCCATAGATCTCCATAGTTTTCCTTATCATATCTGTACGTATCGCTGCTGTTCTCTATTGTGGTCAGGTAACCTTGAATAAAATCCGTATCAGCCAGCATGCATTCGTAAATTGTTACCTTATTTTGTTCGTCAGTAATTAATGTTGAAAATATTTTATTTAAAACTTTAGAAAAAAGTTTGTAAATACAAGGGAAATGCAACTTAACGTCTTGTTTCAGATAGTTCAAGCAAATTTTCCCGAATTCAGGAGCAATTTCAGTTTCAATACTTTCCCAATCTTTATCGCCTGAATTTGATTTGTCAGCCAGTTTTGCTACAGCTACTGTTAACTTCCACTTTGTTAGTAACATATAGTTTTCTGAGACTGACAAGTTTTTATCTAGTTCATCTTGTATATTTAAAAACATTTTTACCGGTATAATCATATTTTTTTCTGCGACATATTCATTTAAGTCGTCAGATAGGCGTGTTAGTAAATACTGAAAGTGCACTCGGGTAACATAATTTCCATCGCGTTTTTCTCCCCATTTAGTGAAGGCACGTTGCATAATGGGCACAAAATCTTTTTCATATTTTTCCGTTTGAATATTTTCATTTTTAGCGCACAGTAAGTACGCGGAGAGTACGCATAAAATTCCACCTGATGAGTAAACTGATCCGCAATTATCTGCAGAGCCGAAGAATTCTTTATCGATAAACTCTTGAATTATGCCAGTTACAAAGTCTGGACACAAGTCTTCCATTATCTCTCGTGAATGTTGCGCCAGCTGTGAACTTAGCACTTGGTAATGCGCGCGATCATCTTCTTTTACTTTTAAAGTCAGACTTTTCATGAACTTGTAACTTTTCATTAAGTATTTTGCTCTGACATTTAGTGGAACCTTTTCAACATCAGACATTAAATCGTAGATCTTCTTATCTTCTTCAAATGATAAGTTATCAATGAACAATTCTATCAGTTCCCACAGACTCGCAGCGTTTACGGGGTCTTTTTCACGGCATAAGAGTTCGAAAGTAAATTTAAATATTATAGCTCGTATGCTAGCGTTTTTAGATGCTTTCCAGCAACCAAAAAATATTTTTTTGACAGATTCGTGATCCAGCTTCCGATACGCAAGTCTAATGCCATGTTTTTGGACAGATACTGGGGCATCTAAAAGTTTCGGAATATGTTCCTGACTTTGGGTTACATTCAAATTATGAAATATGGCCAGTAGCGATGGAAGAGCGAATTGCAAGTAGTCACCTTTGGCGTACAACAGGATAGTGTCGGGGGAAGGTTGCGGACGCGCGATATGCATGTTTTTAGCAATAAAACGTTGAATACTAAGAACACGGTCGTCAATTCCATTCCAATCAATTTTGGCTTGTGCTGGCTTGTATTTTTCTATAAATTCAAGTAATGGTTTTTGTGTTAGTGCTGTACAAATACCGCGAATAGTGGCTTTGTGGCCGTCGGTTCTGTTGAGATTTAGAAGGTAGGCGTCGATCCAGTGCTGAGCGAGTGAGTGCGGCCAGTAAGTGCGCAGCTTGGAGAGCAGACGTCGCAGCGAGACAGCGTCGTTCGTTCGCAACGTGTCTACGTCCTGTTTGTACCGCTGTAGCAGCTCCGGGTCGTGCTTTAGCGCGTTCAAGCACACTTCCTCACAAGGATTCATCGCAACAGACTCTTCAAACATGTGTTTTCGCCAAGACTTATTAAAGTTGTATATAGGTAACAAAGTCTCCTTCAACGCATTTTCCCTTTTTATTTTAACGCATTCCTTAATTTTGTCAGTTACAAAACTGTAATCAGTCAGTTGCTTCTTCCAATCACGCAGTAACCGTAAAATACTCTCTATAATTGTAATTGAATCAGAGAAGTCCTCTTTTGTAATAGGTTTAAATTTACTTACCAGACTTTCGTATAAGTAACGGAATATCTTTTCTTTTTGTTCCTCATTTAGTTTACTTCCATATGATATTAAAGTTCCAGAAAGAAAAGAGAACTGCTGCTGAATGACGGCAGGTACACTTTGATCACGTAGCAGATTATAAACAATAATGGATTCAACGATAACGTTGTTATTGCCAGAATAAGAGCTCGATTCGTCATAAATTTTCAAAACTTTGAATACCTCGCTTAACAAATTCCAAGTTTTCTCATCATATTGGTGAATGTTCGTGTGCTGTAATAGTTCTGTAGTAAAATTCAAAGTGAAACGGTATTCCTCACTCTTATGTTTGTCAAGGTAATACTCTAGTAAAGTTTGGATGTGCTGTAAGTTATGTTCAGTACATGAGATCAGTACCTTCAGCATGGGAGCTTTGTTACTGTTATCTAAATCCTTGGATATTATTCTGGTAATATCCTCAAATGCTCGTTCAAAACTTGCAAAACGATACCAGACGTAACCAGGTGTTCTCACTGCGTTATATAACTTTTTCATATCGTATGGTTCCGTTCCAACCTTCAAATTTGCTTCAATAGCTTCCACATTTTCTTTATCAATGAAAATTTTTTTTACGAAATCAAATTGCTCTGTTTTTGGTAATCTTTTTATAAAGTATTGCATTGAGTGGAAGTTAAACAATCTTCTCAAATTATAATTATAATGACTTTCACTTTCTTTTTTAGCTTGCGTATATAAAAATGCTTTAATTTCATCTGTTTTGAGGTATCTTGAAAATGTCGGTATATCAATAAAGCTTACATACCGATCAAAATTATCCATAATTCTCTTCGGAGATTGCTTCATAATTATATCTGTCGCTTTGTTGTTAAATTTCGGGAGGTTATCGTAATTATCGTCTTTTTCTATTATATCTAGATATTTATCGACATCAGCTCTTAAAAGGAACATTACAGCTTGAACGAATCTTGATTTTCCATAATAATGTACTTTTTTTATAACAATTTCGAAGATGTTGTTAGATTTCTCACAGAGCCGCTTAAATGTTCTAAGTTTACAATGATCAACATGTTTTTCGATCTTTGACTCCGTAAAAGTAACTGAACAGCGTGGTAACCATTTTATGGCGTCGGTTAATTTCTTCTCGTGCAGGTAGAATTGTTCAGCCCGTGCTTCATCTTGTATGTTGTGCCTTATGTATTTGTTAAGCTTGTTGAAGGCCTTTGTGCTCATGTGTGGAAGCAATTGTGTGTGCAGATACTCAGGGTTGATGACGTGTGCATACTTCGGGTCGGTGACCAGCCAGGTGCCCTGCGCGAGCGCACGGGACACGCACATCATATCACTATGTTTGAACACGTTGATGATATAATCAACATCCCTGTTGTGACATGCCAGATCTATTTTCAATAAGTTTTCGACATCGGTGTCATCCAATGTGAAGTTGCCAACCGGTTGACGATTGGCAATAGCTGTTTTGAGTAAATTGTTGTAATGTTTATGTCTCTCCCCGAGGGTTCCGCCGTCCAAGTCTAGAGGTGCCATGTCGTGTATCTGTAAAAGAAAAATATAGGCCTCAATCAAACAATTTTTTGTTTAGTATTGCACTTGCAGGCACGACTTTGGGATAGAAGAGAAAGACCAACCTATCATTTTGCATTAGTAATGAGTATCCACAGTAAAAAAATCCGATGACTCGAATAATCAACTGTAAATGCTACCATTCATGGTTAGATCTATAGATGCTGAGATCTGATGGATCTGAAGATAGAACTGACCATGTAGACTTTAAATAAAGGTAGATAGGTGGTAATACTCGTAAATAGATAGGAGAAAGTTATTCATGAACAATTAAATGTTTCAGAATTAGGACTTCTTACAAGTTTCAAAAATAAAAACTTTATTCAAATCCAAAGTAGGTTACATTTAACCTTTTGACCGCCACGTTCGGGTATAGCCGACAAATGAAAACAAGCCCAACACGGGCAACACGCCACCGTCGGCTAATGCCGACAAGAAAACAACTTAAGTACAAAATAAATTAATTAAATTAAGTTTTCCGTGTTTATTATTCCCATTATTTAAAACTACATTAATTTAATATTGTAAAGATAATATATCCATTAGTTACATTTCGCTAGAAAAAACAATCATCAAAAAATGCTAATCAAAATCCTTAAAGAGGTGTACTTCCCCCGGCCACAGTCGGCAAGACACGACAGCTAGTGATGGGTAAATAAGGTAAATTATATTTCAAATTTATGAAATATTTTATAAAAAGTAGCATAAAATACTTCGATAATTATTTTTTAAATGACAATTATTCGTATCTGAATATTCCTAAAGCATAATATAATATTAAATTGTGGTCTTTAATAACAAATTCATAATTGATATCTATCGATCGATAGTTTACTGTCCACTCTCGCGCATCCCTTACGCGACAGCGTATAGACAGATTAGACAGTAACCTGTACGCCACAGTCGGGAAGACACGTCAAGCGGTGGAGACATTAGCGCTCTCGAAAGGTTTAAGTAGTTAATAAAGGTAAACAAAAAAACACGTGACTCATCGATGCAAATTAAACCTTATAGTTCAAATGTTAAAATTATATTATAATAGGCTCTATTCTGAATCCGAGGAACTATCTGTCACATTAATAATAAAGCGTTCAGACGTATCATCAATTATTTTGTCTAATTTAAACATTTTCTGTTCTTCTTTTATTACATGACACTCGTAATTTTACCAAATTTTAGCTGTCACATTAGCTAAAGCCTCTGGCACAAGAATTTTTAAGTCAGCCATTTTAAAAGTTTATTTTTTCTCGGCTACAAATCCCTTAACTTATGCCCATGTCTTGAAACTGACTCTGAAACAGTTCCCCGACAAATGTTTCTCTGCCGAATGAACCGCCGACAGAATTTTTCGTTTATGAGTTGTTCAACGACAGAACCTTTCAACTACAAACGATTCGCCGATAGAACGATTAATTCATGAATGAATCGACGACAGAATCTTCCCACTACGAACGTTTCGCCGACAGAACGGTTAATTCATGAGTGAATCGACGACAGACCCTTCCCACTACGAACGTTTACCGACAGAACGATTAATTCATTAGTGAATTGACGACAGAATCTTTCACCAAAGAATGATTCGTCGACAAAGCTTATTTAGGCACGGTGTGACACTACTAGTGACTAAATCAAAGATTATACCATTGTTTTCAACGGATAACACTCTGGGTCGTGTTTCTTCTACATATTTAAACACATTTGTCAATGTGTGTTTCTCAGAGGATGAAAGAGATCCTGTTTTGAAGCGTTTTTTCTTCTGTGATGGAAATGAGAGTAGGTACGGAATTAGTCTGGTTAGTACCAGGCTCGGGTTTACTCATTTTTCAACCATACGAATTTAAAAACCAATAACGATAAATAACAAAAAACTTACAATAACTAAATAACAAAAACAAAGAAACAAGCTATATTAACAAAATTCAACAAAATCGAAACGCACACGCAACATCGCAAATTTCGAGAGAGCTGTCAAAGGCGTCTGGTTAACCGACTAAACGTAATACCTCCTAATTCAATCGCTATACTACGTCACAGGTGTACTCTTCAGTTTAGCAACGTTATCTAATTCGTTATATTTTCGAAAAAAGTTTATGGAACCTGTCTTATCTAAAATAAAATTAGTTTTGTTGTAACGAAACGAAAACGAAACGTTTTGTTGCGTTGTGTTGTTGTTTTTGTTTGTTGACTTTTTAAGTGTCAACTATAAAAAACCCTTTTTAGTATTTGTTTACCTTTATCCTTTCTAGTTTTTATGATGTTTTATATTATGATAAGTGGTTATATTTGTTACGGCATTATCATTGTGCGAATGTAGATATAAAATTAATCATAAAAAATGGCTAGCAGTCAAATGACTACTGAAGAAGTCCTTCGTGTGTTAGAAAGTGTAGAAGAGGATGATCCATTTTCTAAAGAACCATCTATTTAAAAGTGAGTTATTTTTTAGAAACCTTTCATTAATTGTATAACTATATACTTTGCTATTTAAAAGAGTGCGACAGTAGGACTTTGATGACATAAGTTAGCCAAGCTATGAAGAGTCAGACTAATGAATATGTAGGTACTTAACTAAGTAAAGGAGATGGCTAAATAACAATTTGCGTAAAAAACAGTTTTCTATACATGCTCAACAGCCCTAAGCATGTATAGAAAACTGTTTTTTTCTGGTTACGCAAATATCTTTAACAGTACGTTTATTCACCATATTTTTCGTAAAACGAAATGTCAGAATCTAATGTTCTTGTCAAACAAAAAACCTGGGGAAACAAGTAAAAAAACTTTTAATTATTTGATTAGTTCACAAAAGTTCTAGGAGAATAATAAACACGTAATAATTATTGAATGAATATTTGAATGTTACGAGCTAGTGAGAAATTTCTATACATGCTTAGGGCAATCGCCCGAACTTCATTTAGCCATGTCTTTTATTCAATTGTTACGAAAAGTCGGCTTCGCCTTGTTTTATTATTATGATTATTATTTATTATGTGCCACAATGTTACATCCCTACTCGCATGCGAGGCAGTTGTGAAACGTCGTGCCAGACACGCCAGAGTATTCTCTTCCCGACAGCGGATGACGTCACGAACGAGACTAGTATTGTACCTTATTATTATTATTTGATTTACTCCTTTGTACTTCTGACGCCTGCTTTTATTTTGTTTGTAACTGATAATTAATGATAGTAATAATACGAAATAGATGTTACGAGTAATATTTTATTTCAAAAATAGGGGACGAAAAGCAATGATTAATTGATAAGATTTTGGAATCCCTATTTTGATCTGTAGGTAGGCGCTGAATTTGTGGCTTAGCGTGGGAGGGACGCTGATGCGTTTCCGCTCTGGCGGTCAAAAGGCATAATATTCATTAAGAATAGGTACCTAAGAATAAGATTATTTTACTGGATTATTTATTTTAATAATGGTTATTACAAAAGTGTAGTGTAACGATAACAGGGATTGCTTTGAAGAGTTGGATAAGTAGGACAGAAGCAAATTTATAAAAAAAAACGCATTTAATCCGATTCAATACATTTAGGTGAGGGAGTTACTTCGTATTTTGTAGTTTACAAACACTGTTTTAAATAGTTATATTCACGATGATTGAATCCCAAGACCTAATATCTAAAATATCATATTTAGGTTTACAGAGATGTTTTCTAAATGAAAACGGGGTATTTAAAAATAGGTAAAAGCTACGCTAGGTACACTTACTGCATGCATTTGAGTCCGATCCAAGGTTGTTTGCCAGAAATAGATGCTTGCAAAAATACGTTATAATCTATTCAACAAATCGTGTAGAGGGTAATATAGATTTAAGAACGTATTCGATTAGAAAATATGATCTGGATGGTCGATAGGGTTGGCTAAGGGATGGTCAATTGGCAACCACATTGGTACGCGACACAGTGTAAGTGGCCCAGTGAAAATTTAGATTGGTAATTTTTTCTTGATGTGGAAGGCTTATGACCAGCACTGGACGTCTTTTAGCTTAGATGACGATGAGTCAGAATGAATGGTATAGGTACCTACCTAGAAACAATTGACCCAGGAAAATGCACGTCAAAATGTTAGGTTTATAGAGGTATTTAAAACTGAACTACGCTACAAGTACAAGGGACACTGTATTCAAAGCTAAACATTAACTTCTGTCTTCCTGAATATCCAAAAATTCTTCATGATAATGTATTTGTACTTCTTGAGATGGATGTGATGTAATTTATTTATGTACCTACGTATTTCTGATCGTACCTTTTTTACTTTGTCATCAAAATGTACAGTCTCCAAAAGACATGAGTAACCTGGGTCGGCGGATATAGTTGAAGTTTAGTAAGAAACCCATGGATGCTTTGGAATGAAATTTAATTTGATAAATGACCTGTTGGTTTTCTATTAAATAAAATTTTATTCGAAAACATTCATCTGTTTCTTACTAAACTTCAACTATATCCGACGACCCTGGTTACTTTTGGTGACCGTATTTTAGGGGTCGCTTTAAGGGGTACCGGTGTGGGCGCGTTCATTGAGGCGCCGACCAACCCGCCACACATTGGATCGTCCCTATAGAAGAGGTTGGACATGGGCATCAAAATTGATATTTAAAATTAAAATAAATGCTATCGTATTCCTTTATCAAAAACGTACACATATTGTTCTTAAACTTTTTCTAATTGGACTCATATTTCAGGAGAAAATCGATAAAAACTGTTTTCTTAGTATGGAAATGGACACTTAATGTCCCCACAGCCTGAGTTTTCGCCTTATTTCGAATAGTCATTTCTATAATTGGTATCTATCTACTAAGTGCCATATTTTGTCCATAGACACAATCGTGCACTTTCTGAGATATAATCGATTTTCGTTTTATCTTAAAAAAAATACAATAGCATGTCAAAAATACCATGGTAGCCTTATGGTAGCTATTAATTTTCATTTGGCTTGAATCTAAATATAATGTGTGTATGCGACTGTGAGTTTGTTTGTTACGCTTTCACGGCTAAACGGCTGGATCGATTTTGATGAAATTTTGTATAGGGATACTTTGAACCCTGGGGAAGGACGTAGGCTACTTTTTACATTACTATGTATATTATTCTAACAACTTAGTCATAAATAAATAAACATTTAATATTATGAAATGTTAGCAAGTACAAACTTGCCTCTTGCTTGGTGATTCTAATTTAATTTAATTTATTTATTAAAGAACACCAGCAGCATATACATACAATAGCTAAATTAAGATGAAACAATTAGCGTGACTAACAATATTACGATGATTTCCATACCCAATTACGTATATACATGCGTGGATTAGATCCATGAAGTGCTAACTGCACATCTCCTATAAAATTGAGATTGAATTATGGCAGGCTAAAGGCGAAGAAATGAAGTGAAAAGTGAAAGAACGAAAATAAATTATTCAAGAAACCTTCAGAATAGAAACCGGTTTGCTGCTGGATGAAGTTAAACAGGGGAGTGGCAATACCAATTGTGGCAATGCAGCAAGGCAGTTTTTTCCTAATCCTGAGAAGACTGCCCAAATTACAGGGTTAGATATTAATTTGATTAGGAGGATTGCTGTGATTTAGCATTGTATTTCTTCGGTAGAGAAAAAAAATGCAACGAAATTCGGAGAGTATTGCTGTGAAACTATAAAACTTTTTATGTAATTGTACCCATGGTATCATATGCCATCTAGTCTGCACAAGCTGTTGATTCATGGTCTGAAGACAATACAGCATTTATCTAAAGTGCCCATCGGAAGAAGCATCCGAAGCGAGAAACAAAGGCTTCCGGAAGTATAGGGAAAGCCATACCCAAAAATGCAATTGTTTGATCGCTAATGAAGACATTTTGCACAATCTTCTGCTATCTTCGGATCCTTTGCGGACCATTATTCGGCCAAAGATGACTCAAAAAGTTAAAAAGTCTATGTTAAGGAACTTGATGATTTATTAATGCGTGACGAAAATGAAACTGATTTTATTGATGTCGCCACAGTACCTTATTGTGACATAGAAAGTAGTGATGATGGTGACGACGAGGATGATGATGATGATGATGATAAGAGTGATGGTATATTTCAAAGTTTGTATTGTATTTTTGATTTAAGGAAAAAAAAAAACATTTTTGAAAGCTTAGTAATATTAGCAATTAAGTTAATATTTTATAACATTACTTACATGTTTATTTTAATATTTATGATTAATTTAGTTTCATATATTAAGTAAGTAGTAGTTAAAGTTTTGTTTATTAACATGTATTTATTAACATAAGTATAACTTATGAAAAATTAAAATTATGTTATGATCATTTCTCGTTTCTTTGTAGCAACACATTTTTCTTAATATTATTCACACCACCTTTTTATTGGTAATGGTAACCCAATTTACTCTACTCAATATAATTATGGTAACTTGTTGTTATATTTAATGCCATTATAAATTGATACTCTATATCAAGTACTTTTATCAATCTCGGGAAAGTATAATTATGTTATATTAAGTATTAAATAAAATTATATCATAACTAGCTTCCGCCGTGGCTTCACCCGCGTCCTTTGTCGCTAAAAAGTAGCATATATCTTTCCTCAGGGTTCAAAGTACCCCTATACTAAATTTCATCAAAATCGCTCCAGCCGTTTAACCGTGAAAGCGTACCAAACCAACTCACATTCGCATTGATAATATTAGTTAGGATAGGATAATGCGCATTATTTTGGAAGTAAATGCCTAGTTACACAAATACACACATTATTTAGATTCAAGCCAAATGAAAATTCATGGTCTCCAGGGATTTTTTGTCATGCTATTGATGCTATTGTATTTTTTTAACATAAAACTAAAATCGATAATATCTCAGATTTTGGCACCATGTGTCTTTGGACAAAATGTGGCATTAGTAGATAGATACCAATAATAGAAATGACTATACGAACAAGGTGAAACTCAGGCTGTGGGGGACTTTAAGTGTCCATTTCCATACTAAGAAAAAACTTTTTTACAAACAACAACCGACTTCCAAAAAAAACACTTAAAGACGTGAAAAATAACTTTCATTTCGGAAGTCGGTGGCCAAAAACGAAAATACAAAAGCAAAGACACCGACTTCCGCAATTAAAGTTATTTTTCACGTCTTTTAGTGCTTTTTTTGGAAGTCGCTTGTTTTTTTGTAAAAAAGTTTTTATTTTTGACTTTTTAGTTGTGGTAGCTACCCCACACAAATTCGTATACCACTACTTGGTGTGTAAATAACAGTGACAGGAAATTATTAACACATCATCCATATAAACTAAGTAGAAACATACGCAGTATTAAGGATAACTCAAAAACTACTGGTCAGACCTTGATCAAATTTAAATTGGACCACATGTGAAGCACCACCTATCAAATAAAAAAAGAATTATCTAAATCGGTTCACCCAGAAAAAGTTCTGAGCTAACACACAATAAAATTGAGAACCTCCTTCTTTTTCTGAAGTCGGTTAAAAACACTTTTTATCGATTTTCTCCTGAAATATGAGTCCAATTAGAAAAAGTCTGAGAACAATATGTGTAGGTTTTTGATAAAGGAATACGATAGCATTGAATATTTTTTAAATTATCTATTTTGATGCCCATGTCCAACCTCTTCTATGGGGACGATCCATTGTGCGCCGGTTGAACGCGTCCTGGAGGGTCATGGCCATTCGGCTGGTCCGGGGATACCACACGGTCACCTGTGAGGCGGCGAGCCTCCTTGCCGGATTGCCGCGATGGGATCTAGAGGCAAAAGTCCTCTCGCACATATGGGAGTGGCGCGAGGAGGCAAACCGCCGGGGTGTAACTCCGCTGCTGCGAGAAATCGCGGCACAGCGAACAGAGCTCCGGCGGGATCCCATGGCGGCATGGAGAGTGCGACTGTCGCAATCCACTGCTGGGCACGCCACAATTGCGGCGGTACGTCCCTCTTTAAGAAGTGGATTGAGAGGCGCCACGGCGTCTCACCTTCCGCCTGACGCAGGTCCCCACCGGATATGGTTGTTTCAGGTGGTTCTTGTTCCGGATAAGGCGGGAGGATTCACACAATGGTAACACCCGGGGTCTTACCATTGTGTGGATCGCCCGGACAACACAGTGGAGCATACGGTGGAGGTCTGCCCGGAATGGGCGGAGCACCGCCATGTCCTCACGGAGGCGATCTCTCGCGTCCGGCCCTGGTTCAGGCCATGGTACGGAGCGAGAGGGCATGGGAAGCCGACACCTCCTTCAGCGAAACAGTAATGCTCGCGAAGGAGGTGACCTCTCATTGTAGAGATATCCCATACAGTAACAGATCAGCTTATACTGGAAATGTATAGCTTGACATGTAGCCGTGTGTACCTACCTACTTAGATATAATGAAGAACATGACATGGTCAAGCGTAGGCGGGTTTTAATAATTACGATGGTGTGTAACTACCATGAAGTAGATACCTATGATCCTAGGCTTAAATTAGATTAGAGCTCTTTCAGGTATATTAAGTTCAGCTGCATATTTATGCAGTAAAAGAGAGTATTCCATGTGACCTATAAAATGGGTCCTTGCGAGTCTCTTAGAAACAAATTTAAAGAAATTGATATACTATCTCTGCCTTCTCAATATATCTTGGAAAGTATTTTGTATGTTTGCAAAAATTTAGGAGTTTTCAAAATAAGAAGTGATTTCCATAATATACACATAGTAAACATGGAATTATGATACCCAAATTTAGATTAACTAGAACAAGCAAGTCATTTCTTATAACCAGTATCTGCTTTATAACAACTTACTTAGAGATGGATAGTTCAAAACCCTCATAAAACATCCTTATCAAAAAAGCATATTATAAGATTAAAGACTACTTTGAAGACTGGGAAGTTCGGCAATAATTCCTTCTGCACATAATATGGCTTCCCTGGTACCTCATTAACGGCATCACTATGTAAATGTCTATTAACTACTCGCAAATTACATTTTTTTTAAATGTATGTAGGTACTTCTTTTATTTTAACATTATTTGAAATTATATACCTACAATTCTAATTTCAACTCTTTACTGTGGCTTTTGTAGACATGATATTAATTCAGATTTGTTACAGTTGTAATGGCAATCATGTCATTTGGTTTAAATAGGCTTTTTTATTATTTTATTATCTTTTATATTGAGTCTTTTATATTTTGTGAATGTGAGAATGTTGAAGGCCTAACTTGTAGACCATTTTCTACTTTGTTATTTACCTGGTATTTATTGACAAGCCTACATTGTCTTCCCATACCTATTAACACTGTAATTTGAAAACATTGTAAATGCCAATAATTATTAAAAGGGTAACTATGGGGTTTCTTGCTGGCTCTTCTCAATAAGATAAGAACCAATTGGAACTGTGGACGTAGGTTTTCATATGTGGCCATGTAGGTTTATGTGACATAAAATATTTTGATTTGATTCAATTTCAAATAATAATAAATAATTAAATTTTAAACCTAATTATGTACTGCGATTATTAGATATTATACCTACCCACTAACTGCCCCGGCAGAACAGAACTTATATTATTTTTAGGCACCCTATCATCATAGTGTCAAATGTGTGAATCTCAAAAATAGAACAGTTCGTCCATTTTTTTTTGTTTTGGATATTTAATAGAGAATCAGAGATGACCTCATCGCATCCAAATATGCGCTTTGCGCAGTGCCGTGACGTCAAGAAATGTTACTTACCTAGCTTCACTTAAAAGATGTTAGCCCGAATTAAAAATGAAACACTGCACTGTATTCCCTAAGAATTTTCACTGCGTACTATGGAAGATTAGATGTATGTAGGTAAAGCAATGAAAATAACACTGATGAAGTAGGCGGGGCCGGCCGGTCTATGGCCGACTGGCCGAGTACACAAAACTTTACTTTACCTTAAACAAATGAATTGTCTCTTTCTATTTACGAAAGTATATAAACAACAAAAATATTTCACTGTTGAGCAATTTAAACATAACAAGCATAACCCAATACTTCCAATATCATTTCTATTTACTGTTTATTTATGTGTCACCCTCCGTTACTAGATATTTAGGTTCTGTGGTGGGTGCAGTGTTGCCAGGTCAGATTTGTTTTACAGTGCTCAGAATATAAAAATACAGTAGTTTGGTATAAAAATAAAGTAAATCATTATGTTACTCGTAAATACAGCGATTTTACAGTAAATAAAAATACAACATTTTTTTTTGAAAATCACATTTTTTAAAGAAAAGATAATATAATCACTATCTGTGTCACTTGGAGAAGGTTCATTTATATTTGTTTTTATTGTTTGTTTCAAAAGTTACACAACTAGTTGAATTGCGTAACAACTGCGCAACTGACGCGCTAAACTATTGCCCTTGATTGTATTTGTAATGACTGAATTGTTTTACCTACTAGTCGACTAATACAAAATAAAATCACATCGTATCATTATCCACAACGTTATACAATGAATTCTGATTCACAGTACACAAAGAATATACGAATCAAATACATTTACGTTTTGTCGAATAATAATAATTATATATAACTTTATCTATTACATCTATTACCCAGTAAAGTCACGGCGACACGATTTAATGGAAATAAACTAATCTGTAGGGGATTTCCCGATTAGTGCTAATGCTTACTAACTAGAGCATAGTGTTTTTCGTTTTAAGAAGATAGTTTTTTGTTTTTTTAAATTAAAATTAATTACAGCATTTTTCATACACTGTATATTTGTAATACAGTAAAAGCAGTAAAAATACAGTGAATCTACTGTAATTACAGTGCACCTGGCAACATTGGGTGGGTGTCACCCACTAGCAGTACTTACAGACTTGGCTAAAAGGTCTTAGCAACCAGGCCATAAAAATACTTATGTATAAAAAAAAAACTAAGCAGTGTTGCAGCTAGGACAATCAGTGTGACCGTTTTTAGTATTTTTAGTACTAAATTGGTATATTTAAGGCTCCGAAGAATGAAGATAGCATATTTTAAGTTTAATAATAAATATGGGTATAATATTGGTACAATTTCAAATGTCACGGTATTTTTTTGGTAAATTCACCTGGAAACCCTGAAAAAAAAAATGTCAAGACCGCATTCTTTCCCTTGTACACACTAATTGAATGAATGTTTGTCAGTTTTATTTCAGGGGATTCCCTGTAGTAGTGTTAAATTCGATTGTCTATGCTGCCCGATGATTTTTGCCATAATTGGTATTTGTGTTTCGATTACTTCGGTCGGTGGCGGTTGTTTCACTATTCATGTTAAGGCGGATGCGCCAAGGTAGCCCGCAAAATTCAAATTTTCTTACGTTTTATGCAATTTGCAGGTCAGTAGGTATCAGGTTGTATGGTGATCTAAATATGATTCGCGACTGTATCAAATATGGCTTTACAGAATAAATAATCATTAGAATCGGCAAGTACATAGGGGTAAAGGTAATTCAAATGCAAAATAATGAAAAGTGATTCCAAAAATACTACAGGTACAAACTAACTGTAACTTACTAGTCAAATTTTAGATTTTTATAATTTGATCTGATTTAGGAGTAAAAGAAATAAAATTATGGGTGGCGCTAGTTGGCTCTTGTCTGTCCCATAAGTATAACTTGGTATTTCTTTTAATTTAAAGAAGTTAAGCTCTCTACTCTAGTTATACTTTTTTTGCAATACCTGTAAAAGTTGCTAAGTGATGAGCGCTATTTACAATTTAAGATCCTATTGTAGAGTCGCCAGCACATCAAGTTACTACAAACTGTCAGATTTACTCATTCGATTTTGAACTTAACCTTCAAAATTTTAAGGTTTAAAATCGTTTGGAGAAATTTGACAGTTTCGTGTAGCTTGACCTGCTGGCGACTGTACACCCAATTGGCAAATAAATACTTGGAACTTGTTATTATTATTTATTGTTGTACATTACCTAGTGCTAAGTTAATAAAGTTATGCCTTGCAAAACTTCTGACATTTTAAAAGATAAACTTGCTTTGGATTTCTTGCGCCATTTCTTCCCGTAGATGTATGTTCCTTCCGAAGCAGTGGTATTCTATCTTGACTTTCAATAAGTTGTACGATGTACAGTCGCCAGCAGGTCAAGCTAAACGAATCTATCAAATTTCACCAAACGATTTTAAACCTTATTGAAAGTTAAGTTGATAAGATTGTGGTAACTTGATGTGCTGGCGACTGTACCTTAGGTCCGTTGAATAAAATATTTAAACTTTAAACTAATTATTTAAAAAAAGGGCGGCGAATTTCTGGTCGACCGGGGGCGGTGAAAACCCACGCTACGCCACAGATAATGTTCAATTTTTTGTGAAAAATTCAACATCAATCTGAAAGTCTAGAAAGTCATCTGGAAATTCCGGTATCTCTTCGTCAATGGAAGATGATGTGGATGGTATTTCAGTTTCTTTTATTAGTTTGATCGTTTTTGTGGCTTTGGTCAAACTTCAGGTGGCAAAACATAACTGTGCAAGCTTTTTTTAAAATGTTTAGTCATAATCTAAAACATAACTAGACGTAGCTAGATTCATTTTGGTGGCTAAAATAGATTTTTTATTCGCTAAGACCGTAACCGTTTTACTTTTACCGTTTCTTTAATAACTCTACCTTAGGTACAGTCGCCAGCACATCAAGTTATCAATAACTGTCAGATTTTCTCATTCGATTTTGAACTTAACCGTCAACATTTTAAGGTTTAAAATCGTTTGGAGAAATTTGACAGTTTCTTGTAGCTTGACCTGCTGGCGACTGTACATACCTCGTGAGTGACGATCGTCATGTGATTCCTCCGGTTTGGTTGGGCACCGACATTCGAGTTTTCTGTAGGTACCTAAGGAAATTCTCAAAAACAGTGTGTACTACAATAGTAGGTATGTCCACGATTGCCTATCTTGGGTAATACTTTTGATTTTTGAATCAGCTGACGGATACGACTCGACGCACACGTTACCTCACTAAGGTCCTTAACTTACGCGAATTCGAGTTGCAGCTATCAGCGGTTTATTAGTATTTACCTAGTTTACAGATGTGTAGGTACTGTAGATTAGGATTTTAATAGCATTATAGGTTCCTTTTCGTAAAACTATAAGCAGGGAATTTAATAATGTACTTACTTAGGTTTAGGCAGTTTTGTATTTTAGATTCACATTTATTATTATTGAAAACGATAATAAAACTAGATCGAGTTGCGAAGTCTGAACTAAGTTGGTTTATTTTTAACATTATCGCGCCTGCTTTCCCTGTAGAGATAGACAGAGGTGTATTTTCGAACGTCCACTACAGTTCACCAGTGGTATAGTGAGGTCCCATGTAATAAGAGATGAGGGCAGGTGTTTGCGTCCGCAGCACACTGACTGTGAAATGCGGTAACCGTCAGGACACGAAATGACTACCATGCTTGCTCGGTTGCGCGGAGACATGCATGCGAACTCAACCTCATCAACACGTTCCTCGACACAGAATAAACGAGACGACGCGACGCGGCGAAGGAGGCGGCGAGGGCGCGGGGCCCGCGCCGCGCCGCCACACTGGTCCCAAATGATAAAAAAGGGGACATTAAGAAATTTTTGACAAAAGGTCAACCGATTCAGCTTATTTTTTTTTTGTAGACAGCTGATGCAATTACAAATCACTTTTGTACATTGAGTTTTTGCCAAAAAAGCCGTATTTTCAGAGAAAAAAAATATTCAAATATTTTTTGTATGAAAAAATCCTAATTTTGTCTTTATCTTCCAAGATTCAAACGTATTCAAAATAAAACTTAGCGCAGCTTGTAGAGGGGCTAATTGCTCACTACTTTGTCATAGACACTCTTCTGCGATTTTGTGCTCCTTTTGAGTTACAGGCACTTTAAATATTTTTTGTATGAAAAAATCCTAATTTTGTCTTTATCTTCCAAGATTCAAACGTATTCAAAATAAAACTTAGCGCAGCTTGTAGAGGGGTTAATTGTTCATCACTTTGCCATAGACACTCAATTGCGATTTTGTGCTCCTTTTCAGTTACAGGCACTTTAAATTTTTCGTTGTCGGATGAGCTTTACTAGTTTTTTGTAGACAGCTGATACAATTACAAGTAACTTTTAAAGATGTATTTTTTGTTAAATAAGCCGTATTTTCAGAGTTAAAAAATTAATTCAGGCGGATTAGAAATAATCTTGTTAAAGATAGACTAAGATGTAATAACATTTTCTTCATTAATAAGTAACTCTTATAAATGTCTTTCTATTAAAAAAAGTCTTATTTTAAATATATCAAATAAACAACTTGGATATCTCAAAACGTGTACAGACATGTTCAGGTACAGGTAATTTATTGTGTGACTCATATTCAGATTATAAGCATTTTTTGGTAATGAGTCATTGCTTAATTAGCCGATTACTTACAATTTGGGCTATATTTGGTCATCTAACGCTAGTGAATGCGTCGGAAACGCTGAATGATAAAAAGGTATAAATTGCAATTAAAACTTTTCCTTCGTACTTTAACGGGCTTAGGACCGTCAAAATACAAACCTATATAATAATATAGGTATTGTATTAAGGCGTACTTAAAAAATTTGAACTACCTGTAACCCTAACGCTTAATTTATCTTTACATGCATGTTTTGTTTATTTTATACTTTATCACTTAATATGTATTTGATTTAGGGCAGGGATCTTGGCGTGCTTATCTGTTTTGGTCACTTTCTTCAATAATAAACGGCACTTGCACTATTAACAGTCTTTTAATTATAGTTCCACAACAAAACACACGCTTTTACAATTATTTTCACAGGTTAATTCACAGAGCAATGTTCGTGCGATCAAGATTTAATGTCAAGTCATTGTCACAATAAAATATCAGGGTATAATAAAAATAAACAATATTGTTCTACCCTACTTTGTCCTAATAAGTCATATGAAATGTAAAATACAACTTTTTATTTGACTACCCCAACAGTGGGTAGTCTTTGTTTACAAATGTAATACTTTGCTAGGGCTGTCGTCAACATAATATGAATAAATAAATAAATAAAACAAACACAAAAAATAAAAATAAGCGCATTTTTTTTCAGTACCTGTAAACTTAATAACTAAAGTAAACTATTATTTTACAAATTTAAATAAACTAGAACATAAATTAATTTTAAGCGCATTTTTTCTCAGTACCTATAAACTTAATAACTTAAATAAACTAGATTACAAACTTACAAACTTAAATAAACTAACATGAACGTGCGTATGTTACAATGTGAATTATGCTAGCGGATCTTGTGGGGGATTATTCTCAATGTCGACGTATACTTCTTCCTCATCAGCAACTTCTAAATCGAGTTCATTGGGTGAAACGTCATCCTTTAGAAGATTTTCGGCTTCTTCAAACCTCTGCTGCTTTTGAGTTTTGGTGAACTTCGGTCTTATGTTCGTAATGTACGGATCGGAGCTGATAAGTAACTGGTGTAAAATATCTTCATTTGGTTGCATTCTGCCTATCTTTCTAGTATGCTTTTCTCTGATTGAACGAAAATCTTTGTTTCTTGCTTCTGAGGCTTCTTCGGACATCATACCAATTGGAATAAAAGAAAAATGCTGGCAAATATCTGCACCATGCACTAAAAGTTTATGTACACTCGAAGGCATGTAATACCACGAGTACTCGCTGACATAAAGTTCTGCTGTTTCTCTGCAATAAATTCTAAATTTTTCAATATCTACATTTCTCCCAGAAGATATTGCCTGCAAAATTACAGCAAATCTCTTAATAAAATTAGCATTAACTACTGTTATCTCAGCTGACCTTTCGTAATCATTGAAAAACCGTCGAGCTGTATTGCCATCGTTTGTTGTCCCAAAGCCTTGTTTGACGATATCAATCATTAAGCCAGTTACAACAAAAAACTCATGCTGCGTTAACTCTTTTCTTGATTTTCGGAGCAGTTTGTCCTCACCCCGAGCCGCCCATTTTTTGAAATCTAAGTTGTAAGATATGTGCAAAATACATTCCATGCATCGCAACCACATGTGAAGTGAAGATAAACCATATTTGTACATATCATGGTTTTCTGGTTTGTTAAAAACGAGGTTCAAGTTGTTCATATCTTTCGGATTTGTTAAGCAAATGTTGCAATTGGCTGCAGACTGTGTCTGTGAAAGTGCCGTGCATACTTTGCCGTCGATCATCGTCATATGCAATTCATGAAATACTTCAAATTCGCCATCAAATAACTTTGTTGGTAGAAGGTTCTGAATTTCTTCTTGTAATGTTGCTTCTACTTACTGAATATATTCTTTTGTTTCTTGTTTGAATTCGAACATAATTGGTCTGCAATAGTTTGTTGAAGAAGGGCGCGGATTTTCCCATACTATCACATCGTTGTCACTCATAAGGCGAAGTGGCACAAAACTAACCATAAATACAGAAGATTCTGAAAATATGTCACCAGTTGGTTTTTGTTTGTAACAACTTTTTGAAGAAGCTCCGTCACAGCCCCATTTACTAACTAGCTTCAAAACACCACCATTAATATTTGAACCAGTCACTTTCAAAATCTTCTCGGCAGTTAAATCTAGAACTGCCTGTAACTTAATTTTAGCTCCTGACTCCGATATCACAATATCTTCTTTTGCTGGATAGCATTCTTTCTTCTTCAACAGTAACTTCTGGTAAGATGGAAAAGCCGCTGTGCCATTTGTACTTAAAATGGACCTCAAAGTTAGATATTGCCATTTTGATAAACTCAATGCTGTGGCAAGAGCTAAGGTGTCTTCCTCGGAAATCGATTTATCAGAAGCTTTATATAAAAAGTCACTTACTTCTTGCACCTTTTCTGGCTTATTTGAGAGGCACTTAATAACTTTAGAACAAACAGTGCGCCCGTTTTCATTAAGTTTAGCAATAAGAGCATAGAACAGCTCTTCTTCGGAATGCTCCAAAAGAGACAAAGAACGTCTTTTCTTCTGCTTATTTGTTAAATCTTCAAATGGTCGTTTATTTCTAGTTCTGGGAGTATTTGTGGTAGCTTCTGATGTAGATGCACCCGCTTCCTCTTCGTACGATAAATTATGCTCTTCTACGTCTACTGAAATGTCCTCTATGGTATATTCTGGATCAAACAACATAGGAAAATTCACAGAAGTTAAAGTTGGCCACAAAATTTTAGACTCCAACCACTCCTTGTTTTTAACACCAAATCTTTCGTTTCTACCTGAATTGTCCCATCTTCTAGCTAGGTTTGACGTATAATTTTGGCAAAACTTTTTGATAATACTGAGCTCTTCGTTTGGAATTTCACTTGAAATACGATTTATAATGGTTTGACACAGTAAATCACTATTTTTAAGGCACCCACTATTACTCAAAAAAGAAAAAATGTCTAAATTAGTCACAAATGTAGTCATTTTGATACAAAAATGTTACAGGCAAATAAATAAAAGTTACAATGTGGTGATAGTTGATAAAAAATTGTGTTGTTTTTACGAGCACAAGACGCGTAATGAACAAAAACGGGTTCCGCTTGCCCTTATACTATTGATATATGACTCATTACCCAACTATCCCGTTACTTAATGGGGTAGTTAGATAATGGCTCATTACCTAACTACCTCATTACTTAATGGGGTAGTTAGATAATGAGCCAAATATTCTTGCAATTTGGATGAGTCACGAGAAAATAAAACATACTAAGATGTGCTCCTACATAAATACCGCAAAACTACAAAGGGAATTTTTAATTGCAATTTATATACCTATTCATCATTCAGCGTTTTCGACGCGTTCGACTAGATGACCAAATAGAGCCGAAATCGTCACTTATAGGGTAATTAAGCAATGACTCTATACAAAAAAATTTTACATACGAGTCACACAATAACTTACCTGTACATAAACATGTCTGAACACGTTTTGAGATTTCCTTGTTTGTTTATTTGATACTGATAATTTCATATATTTGTAAGAGTTACTCTACAAGCTGCGCTAAGTTTTATTTTGAATACGTTTGAATCTTGGAAGATAAAGACAAAATTAGGATTTCTTTCATACAAAAAATATTTCAATATTTTTTTTCTCTGAAAATACGGCTTATTTGGCAAAAACTCAATCTATAAAAGTGATTTGTAATTGCATCAGCTGTCTACAAAAAAAAAAACAGCCGAATCCGTTGACCTTCTGTCAAAAATTTCTTAATGTCTACTTTTTTATCATTCGGGACCAGTGTGCGCGCCGCCTCCCTCGCCGCGTCCGTCGGGCGGGTCTTTCATAGAATAGGGAGTAAAGGTTTTATACAAAATGACACAAGCAGTTTTAAAATTATAATAATGACGTTAAATAAAATAAAAACTTAGATAAAAAAAAAAAAACGTGTCTACAAGTTCTGTACCAGCTATAGGTGTACCTACTTATCTTTTATAATAATTCGTGTATGAATAGATACAGCCTATTTATCCATGCAATAGTAAGTTTAAAACTTCAACTTTCTTGATTTATCAGTATATTTTAGCTTGAAGACAGACGAAAGTCAAATTAAGAAAACGGACACCACGGACGGAAAGCTTTTTAACCGACTTCAAAAAAAGGAGGAGGTTCTCAATTCACCTGTATGTTTTTTTTTTTTTTTTTTTTTTTTATGTGTGTTAGCTCAGAACTCTTTCCTGGGTGAACCGATTTGGATGATTATTTTTTTGTTAGAAAGGACATACCTCAAGGGTGGTCCCATAACAAGGAAACCAGGATCTGATGATGGAATCCCGGAGAAATCGAGGGGAACCTTCGAAAATCGTAGGAGCGCCTAGTGCGTTTGTTAATTTTTTCATTAAGTATTTTAAAGAACTACAATTTAATGAAGGTCTGGAATCGATCTGATGATGGAGCCGAAAGACAGTCGAGGGAATTCCTCAATGATTTACAGCAGGTACCTTGTGTTTGGGCTTGATTCATTTGTATTTATGAGAACTTTACACCTGAAGGGTTGTGACAGTCATTAGGGGTCTGATGATGAATACGAAGGACAGTTAAGGGAACTCCTCAACGGTTTACAGTAGCTACCTTGTGATTCGTTTTAATTCATTTATATTGATGAGATCTTTGCACTCATATGGGTTATAAGTGCCATTACAGGTCTGATGATGGAGACCATAGACAGTTGAAGGAATTCCTTAACGATTTACAGCAGTTACCTTGTGTTTGGGCTTGATTAATTTTTATTGATGAGAATACTATACCCAAATGTGTTATGACTGTCATTAGGGGTCTGATGATGAAGATGAAAGACAGTTAAGGGAACTCCTCAACGGTTTACAGTAGCTACCTTGTGTTTGGACTTAATTTATTTATATTTATGAGAACTTTGCACCCATATGGGTTATAAGTGCCATTACATGTCTGATGATGGAGACCATAGATAGTCGAGGGAATTCCTCAACGATTTGCAGCAGTTACCTTTTGTTGGGCTTACTTCATACGGTTCAATATTCCAAAATATTTAGGTCGTACAAAAATAATACCCAATTAAGATTGAAGTTTTTCATAGGGCAACCACTACCTACTAGTCATGCTGATGCGTCAATTTGAGACTGAATTTAAGTTGCGTAATCGCGTCATCTCTAGCAATACTCTTTCGTTGGTTGCTAAGCAATTTATGCTTGTCACAATGCATATGGTGAAATGGAGCTGATGGTGGCTTCACCACCAGCTCCAGTTCTTCTGGTTTTTACCAAGAGAAATCCTCAACAATAAACTCCTCAATTCCTTGCATCGGGAAACAAAATATTTTGTAAAAGGTGATGAGCAGTTGACATTAGGCTATTGTAACTTCGATAAATTATTATCTAACCCACTAAAAAGTGAAAAATAAAAACTTTTTGACAAAAAAAACAACCGACTTCCAAAAAATACACTACAAAGTGAAAAATAACTTAATTTCGGAAGTCGGTGGCAAAAACTAAAATAAAGATCCAAAGACACCGACTTCCGAAATTAAAGTTATTTTTCACTTTGTAGTGTATTTTTTGGAAGTCGGTTGTTTTTTTTGTCAAAAAGTTTTTTTAAATGTCCAGGATGGCAAGTATATTAATGGACCCCCTTAAAGAAGGAACCTCGTTCCAATCGTGTTTGTGTTTTTAAAACTTAGGTTTTAAAAAGCTGTCTTCATTAGGAACACTTCCTACAATGATGTGGTGTCTGCTATTTCAACTCTCTAGATTTACATGTCTTTCATAATCACTTCTTTGATACATCGTGTGTTATTATCTTATTATTAATAAAAATTACTATAAAATTATGAATACTTACACAGAAACATACAATCTGTGCTAAAACACAGTAAATACATTATAATATTTTTGATAAAAAATTGTGCAAAATTAATCTTCCGTTATATTGCGAAAATCATTATAATAATTTACCCGCACTATCTTAGATGGATTTGATGCAACTTTCTTACGTATTTCTGATCTTACACATTTAAACTCGTCATTATCACAATATTTACGGATCGATTTGGAAACAACTAAATAACTAGGAATAAAATCATTTTCATTTAACATGTTTTTTAGGGTTTCTAATACAAACAGATTATCTTGAAAATATAACTTACAGAGCATTGCTTCGAAAGCGTCGGCAAAAAGACAATGTATGGCTGAACTATATTGCTCAACGTCTTCTTTTAAACGCTTAACTATTATTGGACCCAATAAAGGAGCTATTTTCAAATGAATATCTTTCCAGGGGTTATCTGCTCCACTTGATCTCCATCTATTAGCAAAATCTGACTCTGTCCACTTGCTCGACCCAAATGCACTCATAGATGTTGCGTGTTCATGGATTAATTTAACGTATTCTGCTATAAGTTTCCAACTGGTATATAGCACATAGTTTTCTAGCACTGGCAAATACTGTTCAATTTTTATTTTTATTTCTACAAACAGTTTAGCAGGTATAGGTATTTTATTCAAAGTAACATATATTGTGAATGACCAAACCAAATGTCTTAAAAAATTATCAAAATTGTCTTTAACATAATAACGGTCCGAGTGTATATTACCCCAACACTGAAAGGCTTCTTCCATAGCTGGACCTACTACCCTATTGAATCTCTGAAGTTGATCATCCTCACTTTTACCGAATAATACGTAACATGCAAGAATCTCAATAAATTCACTTTCATAAAAACACAGTTTGTATCCTGCTCGCGACAGTAACTTATTAGCAACAAAGTCGTCATCGAGTGACTCGATTATTTTTGGTGCATATTGAATTAAATCATTCACATACTTTTCGCAATTGGCGCTATGAGGTAATGAAGTTAAAAACTCGTAACTCTTCATAAAATATTCTGCTCGAATACTAATGGGAACCTCTTCTACTTTACGTAATGTTTTGTATATTTCAGCACTTTCATCTGAATTCAACTCATTCATGAATATACGTATTAATTCCCATAGTTCATTTTCAACGGTTGGATTTTTCACCTTGCATATTTTATTATATGTGTGCTTGAAAAGAACGGACCGGATTGTATGATTTGTAGTAGTCTTCCAAGTTTTCAAAAATATTGATTTAAGAACATCAGATTTGAGTTTGAACAATGCAAGATGAAGTCCAAACTTTTGTAAGGAGACTGATGCATCCAACAATTTCGGCAAATACTCACGACTTTCGACTTCGCTCATATTGTACATAATTGCGTTTAGTGATGGCACTGCATGTTGTAAATAATCTCCTTTAGCGTACCACAAAACCGCATCTAAGGGAATGAGCGGCCTGGCTACATGCAAATGTTTTGCAATATTTTTCCGTATGCTTATTTCCGTCTGGTCAGTTTCCCCCCAAGTTATCTTGAAATTGCTGGGAGCATGTCTTTTTGCCAAATCTACTATTTGATTTTGGGATATAAGCATGAAAAGACCTTTAACAACGGCTTTTTGTCCAGCAGGTTTGTTCAGATGTATTAAGTAGGCGTCGGTCCAGTGCTGGGCGAGTGAGTGCGGCCAGTAGACGCGCAGCTTGGCGAGCAAGCGTCGCAGCGAGACAGCGTCGTTAGTTCGCAACGTGTCTATATCTTTGTCGTGGCGCGTCAGCAGCTGCGGCTTGTGCTTCAGCGCGTTCAGGCACGCTTCCTCGCTCAGACACAGTGACAACGACTCTTCAAACATGTGCTTCCGCCACGATTTCTTAATGAAGTATAGATAGGACATGTCAGTTTTCCACATGTTTTCTTGTTTTATCTTTATTAGTTCCTGGATTTTCTCGAGTACAAATGGGAATTTACTGATATCTTTTTTCCAATCTCTCAATAAAATAAGGACATTCTGTAAGTGGAGTAAAGTATCATCAAAATCGCATTCATTTGCAATGCTTTTACTTTGAATCTTTGTCAATGCGGAATTGATAAGATAAGTAAACATTTTGTCATTTTGTTCTTGACTTAGTTTAATCTGAATCTTTTTAAAAGATTTAAACCTCATCTTTTCTTCAACGATTTCTGGTACCGGTTCATCATGCAGAACTTTATATAGACTTATAGATTGGAGACACAGTTGTACGTTATTTTCTGATTCGGTGTACACTTCCATGCTGTGGAACAACTGATTTAAAATGTTCCAAGTTTCAACATCAATCTCGTACGTAGATATTTGTGAAATAATTGTATTGATGAACTGAATCTTGAATTTGAACGGTTCGTTTATATGTTTTTCATTGAAAAATGTAAGTAAATCTTTAATATGCTGTGGGTTGTTTCGTGTGCAAGTTACCAGAACTGAGAGCATAGCACATCTTTCAGAGGGCGAGTTCTCCTTACGTATGAGCTTCTTTATTTCAGGCAATGCAACATCAAATGGGGCGAACTCATACCACTGGTAAGGTTTTATATTGAATTCGAGAATCCGTCTTTCGTTTTCTGAAAATAGTAATGCCATCTCAGTTTTATCGATAAATGTTTTCTTTACAAATTCAAATCTCTCTTCTTTTGGCATGTTTTTAATGAAATGTCTTAATGTATTAAGATCATATAAATGGCGTCCCAATCTTCTTGCATGTTTATAAAGAAAAGCTTTTATTTCATTCTTGTTTAAATATTTTGCTACTACGGATAGGTCGATTGTGTCAGCGTACTTATCAAAATTGTCTAAAACTCTTTGCCTGCAATTTTTCATAAGGACCTCGGTTTTCTTTTTTCCTATTTCAGGGACATAATTAAACATTGTTTTGTCTTCCACTAAGTTTAACACCTCAGTCGTATGAGATTTTAACAAAAATAAAATTTCCTTTTTCACATCGTACATACTGCGCTCTTCAACACGTGTATAGAATGTAAGAAAATGAGCCGATCTTCTGCACAAACGTTTAAAAAGAGATAGTGGTATGAGGCGTTCGTTTTTTATGACATTTTCTATGAAAGGAATGGAGCAGTTTTCCAACCATTTGTACGCACTGTCAGTTTCTTTAAGGTATTCATAAAAGACTTCGACTCGTCTTTCGTCTTTCAGATTAATTCTTATGTGAAGCATGAGTTTGTTAAATGTTTTGGTGTTCATGCTAGGTAATAGTTGTGTGTGTAGGTACTCTGGATTGATGATGTTTGCGTACTGCTGCTCGGTGATTAGCCACGTGGATTTTTTAATAGCTGTCGCCGCATACAGCATGTCGTTAGATTTCATTACTTCGATGATATAGTCTACATTTCTGTTTTTACTGGCGATGTCTATTTTCAGAAGGTTGTCTATGTCGCTGTCATCGCCACTAATGTTACATAATACATAATGTTTATTAGCAATCGCATCTTCGACAAGCTTGTTGTAGTGTTGGCGCTTTTTGCCGAGCGTGTCTCCTTCTAGCGTCACCGGCGGCATTGTGATGAGCTGGAAAAGGAATTTTAAATATTGTTTTATTCATTATTAATATACAGGGTGGAAAAACGGACCCAATGGAGAGGAAAACTTCCTTAATTTATGAGTTGATGATACCTTATATTACTTAAACGAAATAACTATTATTACAAAAAAAAAAATACAATGGTGCCGATTCTCTTGTACATCGAACTAAACTAACTACCTATCACCAAAATTCCTTACTTTTGGCTATGAGAATTAAAAAGCTGTTCTGCAAAAATCTCTAAATTTAAAAATAATTTTGACACAACTAAAATCGAATTTGACAATCGCGACTCCACGTGGTAGGTACTTCTTTGCCGCACCCCGTGAATTTGTTTTAGAGCCGGAGGCGCGCATGGCGAGCAGCCTCGATTTGTTTATTATAATTATGTAAGTTTACACTTTTGGTTTGGAAAATATGAAAAATTATTACCTACATGTTGAGTTTTAGGGGTTTACGGGTTATAGAGGGGGTCAAAAGTTTTTTTTTTTTGCGATAGGACACACCATTTCCGAGATATAAGCAAAAAAAAAAAGAAAAAAAAGATACAATACTGTAAATTCACCTGAAGTCGACGTGTTGGTGTGAATTTTAGTTCATGATAACCAATTTTATTCCACACCTTTTCAATCGCGATTAAAAATAGTCAGATTTACTTCATTCTGAACTTTATTTTTAGGCACGCAAGGTTGATATTTGTTTGGCAGTGAAACCGCGTCCCACTGCGCCTCGCTAGGTGTGCGCCGGCCCTAACAGGAAAATACATATTCTGTACGTACACGCAAAATACAGGCTTGGACGTGGACTATATTATTATACTGTGTAACAATACATTTTGTAGATATAGAATAGGTATTTTCACATTCAAGACGATAAATTAAATAGGTATCTTTATGACTTAAGTTAAAAGTTATTATATAATTATATTTTATGATCAAAATAAGACCGCATTGATAGGTCCGGAAGTATTATTCATATCTATCTAATCAGCCTAGTCATGATAAAAAATATACATAGATACCACCATGTGCATTAATAAATGTGCGAAATAAATAAACTAAAGACTTGGCTAAAAGGTCTTAGCAACCAGGCCATAAAAATACTTATAAATGTCTGCGTCAAATGAAAACTTTTACAATGTCACTATACTTTAAATATTTGAAATGAAAATTTATATTTTTTTGGTTTTTAATTACTTATTTATTTTATTGTTTATGTACACACAGTAAAATACATACAGATATGGCGTATTAATAATATTAAGTACAAAGGTACTGCTTATTTCTTAAGGAATTCTTTATTATCTGACATCTATAATTATTTTACCAAGCTATCCTCAAATTGAAATAGGTAGTGTAATGTAGTAGTGAAACATATGCACCAGCTAATTAGCGGCTAGTGTGTCCAAATAATCTATTTTATATTATAAATTAAAGTTGCATTTGATGTCAGTCTGTGTGACCTCGTTGTTTGTCTAAATAAGGCAAAGGATTTTGATGCAGTTTTCACAATCATTTACAGAATTAATTGCCGCAGGTTTACGGTTTATGTGCATTAATATTAATCTTAAATTATTAAATGTCCATGTTTTATCAAGTCGTTAAAACTATGTGAATCAAGGGGCGGGTCGCTAGTAATAATGATTGGATAATGGACTGTTAGTTTCACGAAGAATAGCTGTTAGTAGGTAACCTAGTGTTAGAACCGCTTGCACCACAAATCACAAAATACATTTAGCACCAATAATCTATTTAAAACATTGTTTGAAGATGACAGAGACAGAATTATATTTTAAATATGTTTAGCGCTAAACAAAGTGAATGATTTGTGGCGGCAGTGCGTCTTAGTATTGACTATGTATTTATAATTCAACAACACTAAAATTGTATTTATTCAACTGTTTCATTGAGATACATTGGCGGCACCTAAGGCTACACACCAATCGTTGTCCAAACTAACATTACAAAGAGAAATGATTAGATTTTTTGTATGTTTCTATGTTACGCTTTCACACTGAAACGGTTGATCGGATTTGGATGAAATTAAGCACATGGGTAGACCATGAACTGGATTAGGACATAGGATACTTTTTATCCCGATATTCCCACGGTATCGAGACTTATGCGGGTGAGACCGCGGGGCGCAGCTAGTTTTGTATAAATCTAAAGGAATAAGTTTTTATGTATATCCCAACCTGGCAACCAACCAGAAAAATATGTATTGTTAAGATTACTTTGGTAGGTACTAATAAATATCTCATGTTTAGATTCCATTAAGAAAACACTACGGTTCTATTATTCATTTGTTTTAGTGAGTGGTAGCAAATATCACAGCTGTCTATTTAGAAGAAATTCGTGCTTACAGCCTACAGCTGGTGACGTTAACGTACCAAAGCCACATTAATTAATTTTTATAGTAATAATCGTGATAATTACCTACGGTTTGATGTTGTGCTCCAGAAGACGCTCTCAGTCAGCCGCACTCACTACTTCTTAAAAGTGGATACTTCCAAGGTTTCAACGCACTCACAAAGTTTACATGAACTGGTGAAATTCAATGCAATAATGTATCAAATGAATATGACTCAGAAGAGGCCGGTGTCTTTACAGGATACTTTGGTTGCCGTATTAATCTCTATGTAGTCTGTGGTTGTCCACTGTCTGTTTACTACATACAGTTATACAGTTGACTGGTTTACCAATTTTATAAGCTACCTCCTTTGTTTTACAGTTCCATTCTGATAACCTATATTACTTAAACTACTCTTTGATTCTGATCGTGAAACTGAAACTTTGCTTCGAGTCCTTGACATTGACATTACTCACCCACATCAAATTGGACATGACAAGACAGCTTGAAAGTCAAAGGAACAGCACAGTTGAAATAAAAATAACAATACTCGTAACCGTTATAACGCGTTTATATAACCGTTACGAAGCCATGCTTTTTCTTTATTTTTTGAGATATTGAGATTTAGCTACTGTAAATTAATAGTAATTAATACCGAGTTTTTCACATTCGTAAGGGTTATTAATATTATTTAATTTATTTCTTTACATACTTATTTGTATACATTTTTAAATATTTTTATAAAAAACATTTAAAAATTTAAAAAATAGTGGCCCGCCGCCGCGCCGGTATCGGCAGCAGGGTCCAACCTACCGGTGGTTAGGGCTCCAGCGACAGGAACCTCCTCATGATGCGAGCCGTATCGAGGAGTACTGCCTTCTGAATCAGGCCCTTGACCCAACCGCTTAACGAAAGCCTCGAGAGATGTTGATCGCGGCTTTCGGCCATCAGGCCATTGGCCGATACGACAATCGGCACAATGACAGCCGAGCTCACATTCCACATGTCAACAACCTCGTGTGCTAAGTCGAGATATTTCATTTGTTTCTCTTTCTCAGCTTTCACGAGTAATATCGATAATCATTATGCAGCGCGCTAATCGATCTATCACCACTATATCAGGTTTATTGGCGACAATAGTCCTGTCAGTAATGATAGACCGATCCCAGTACAAGGTACTACATACTTGTAATACGGTACCTCAGAATCTACTAGTTTATATTTCAAAGCAAGTTGCTGGTGAATAATCCTGGCTACTTGGTTATGTCTGTGCAAGTACTAGCCGTTAGCTAGACGAGAACAACCAGAGATAATTATGTCTGATGGACTCACCCGGACGATGGCATGCCTGACACACGTCAACCGTCCCGTCTTTCATGTCTCCGGTAGTTATTCGTCAAGATAACTTCGTCCATAATTGCACAGACGAAACCTTCAGTTTCCCCGAAAAGGTCACCAAAACGTAGCCAGGATACGGACGGGACGCTAAGAAAACTAGACCGGGCTCGTGAAGAGCCCGATAGAAGCGTCCGTGAAACTCCTTGCTTTGCCATACCTCTTTATTATTATTATTAGTTGTTTCGGAATATAATATTTGCATAATTTATAAGACAGACCTAAAATAATAATATTAATATGAACTTACAATGTTTATTAAAATGGAGGGAAATGAATCATAGGGCATCATAAAATTCGTCCACATCGTTGTTAACAGGAAAAGTGCCCAAAAGGCTCGCAGCATTGCATGGCGTTGTATGGCTATGCTGATTTTTTGGCCAGCCCTGGTCACGTCAACAGTCGACCAACCGCTTTGCGTTGTCTCGAAAAACCAAGTAGGTACTCGGACCCAGTGGCCCTAGTGTTTGAACCCCAAACGACTTTAAAACTCATACTAAAAATACATTTTGTAAGGGGCCATTCAATTATTACGTAGGCAGAGTTTAAGTAATTTTTAAGCACCCCACCATTGTCAGCGAAAGTAAGCAAAACTCGAACCACAGAACATATATACCCTAAAAGGTATATAGGTGTCCAACCCCCCCCCCCCCCTACTCCTAGGGTTACCATATGGAAAATTTAAAAGTCCTGACAAAAAGCCTGATTTCTATAGAAAAGTCCTGAGATTTTGTCGCAAACTTAATTAACGACGATGCATTTTTTTTTCCACATGCTTATGTGCAAAAAAATGCGTTGTGCTGTGATACTACCAAAGAAGATTATATTTTTGTTTATGTTGATTGTAACTTACCCAAAAAAAAACTGTAAATCTACACTCGCGAGCAACCAAATCGACTCAAGCCTTGTCGGCGCACACATACACTGATACAACTAAAATTATGAATGGAAATTATTAAAATGATATGTCATTCGAAAGCTTAAGATGTCAGCTTTAATTTGATATCATTATTATTGAAATCCATCCATCATTTTTGAAATAAATGATGTCTGAACGCAAGAGTAGGAAAAACATTTAGGAAAAAGGGTATGTGTCTCGTATTTGACAAATTAAACAAAAAATTTTAAAATTAAATTAAATTTATTTAAATCAGTATTTCGTATTGCCTCTAGCCCTAGTTACATCCCGCAGTCTGTTTTTCATGGACCTTATCAATTTTTTGACATTTTCTTGAGGAATGCCGTCCCACTCCTCTAATAATGCTGTCTTTAGCTCGTCTACGCTTGAAGGGACTGGATTTCCCGAACTCTTCTTTTAAGCTCGTCCCATAAGTGCTCGATGGGATTCATGTCAGGACTGAGCGCAGGCCAGTCCATCGTGCGTAATTCGACCTCTTGCAGAAACTGTCGAGTGACTCGTGCCGTGTGGCAACGGGCATTGTCGTGCATTAACACGAAGTCTTCACCGACAAACCCTGCGTAGGGCACAACATGATCCAGTAGAATGTCGGTGATGTACCGATCAGCTGTTAGCCCGCCTCCTCGGCCGCCCCCAGGCACGAAAACAAGTTCGGTTTTTCCCTCTAAAGAGATACCAGCCCACATCATGCAGGAACCGCCGCCATATACCACTGTTTCAGCGAAACAACATTGGGCAAATCGTTCCCCCGGACGCCTGTAGACTCGGCCTCTCCTGTCACTGCCATGCAGACACATTCTGCACTCATCAGTAAACAGGACCGATCGCCATTGCGCAACGCTCCAATTGAGATGCTCTCGAACAAATTGAAGGCACGCTTGTCGGTGGCCTGCAGTCAATTTAGGGCCCGTCGCAGGTCTTTTTGGCGTCAAGTTGGCTTCCTTCAAGCGTCTTCTCACTGTCCACTCGCTGACAGCCACTTGTCGTACACGTCTCAGTTCTTGCTGCACATCAACGCCCGTAAGGTGTCGATTACGTAGCGAGGTTGAGACAATGAAGCGGTCGTCTCTCTCTGAAGTGCACCGGTGGCGGCTCGTTCTTGGTCTTCGATTGAAGGCACCAGTCTCTTGGAACCGTCTGTATACTCGGGATACAGAAGACTGGCTCAAGTGGAGCTGGGCAGCGACTGCTCGCTGACTTAACCCTTATTGCAACAAGGCAACAACTTGAGCGGCTTCTTCTGGTGTGGTATCCATGGGTTAGCGAAAACAAGGATTGCAATTTACGGAGATGTGTACCGGTCAACTTGTAACAAGCAACTGATAAGATAAACTTCTTTTTTTTTTTTTTTCCTAATGTGCAGCTCGTAGTTTTGACCACTAAGGTCTTGGCTACTTAACCGGGCAAGCCTGTGGGTGCCTTAAGCTACTAACTTAAAGCTTCCAGCCAGGGGCGAAAATTCTTAAATACTAGGTGACCGCACGCTAAGGGCACCCCCTGTGGGGTACGAACCTCGGCTTAGGGCGTCACTGAGGGGAGGGCAGCAAGGTGGGACAGGCTGGATCGAACTTATATTATTATTATCAGGGGAATTTAAAGCTACAGGCTCAGCTGCCGCGCGGGCTGGCGCGTCGTCGAGCAAGGGTCGGGGGGGGGGGGGGGGGGGGAATTACGTCGGGGGCGTCGCGTAGGACCTCGGCGGTGAGGTCGGAACGATGGCGGTCTGTTTTTGTGTACTGTACTGAGGGCCTAGACAAAGTAACATTCGATTAACGATAACGCTAGTAGAAAAGCTAAAATGTATGGGGTTGACATAAGCTATCGAAATGTCACGTGATCATAGGTCAACGAATAAAAATTAGCTAGACAATGTAAACAACATTCGATTATGAAATGAATCGACAGCGTCGAAAGATTAGGTACTTCCACAGAGATGCATAGCCAAGGGACACTTTTTAAAGAGCGTTATTGCTAGTTTTTGGAATCATTAGCGAAAGCGATAGCGATTGATTGTAGAAATAGAATCGCTCCGAAGCGAATGCCATTTCTCTAGGCCCTCTGGTGGCCCTACTGCTCTCCTGGAGGAGGGTTATGGGGTCATCGGGGTCGGACAGGGGATAAGATAAACCCGAAGTGGTGGGGTTTTATAGCGGGAGCAGGTAGCGCAAGTCGTGGATTCCTAAAGAGGTAATTTACGCTGACGGCCAATTAAAATGTGTCAATAAATCAGCGCTTAGTTTTTTTTTAAGGTATTGATGTTTATTGAAAGCCTAATTCTTCAGCATTCGAATGACATATCACTTTTGTAATTACCATTTACCGTTTTAGGAAAATCAATGTATATGTGCGCCGTCTAGGCTTGAGTCGATTTGGTTGCTCGCGAGTGTAGTTAAAGATACTTACCTTATTTTATGAAAAAAAACGTAAAATCCTGATATTCCCGAGATTTCCCTCAATCCGACCACACACACACCGATCCTGCCAGGAGCCTAAATATCCTGAGACCTCAGGACAAATCTTGAGATATGGTAACCTTACCCGTTCCTCTTATGCTTACGTAAACATTGTTATTTTTTTTTAAATCCGTTTAGGTTTCTTTATTGTTATTCATGAGTCTAGAAATAAGGAATTTATAGACTATATAGGAATTTAATAACTAAGTAATTTCCCTACTTGAGTTCTATCTAACTTGGGGGATGCGCTCAGGTAGTCGGCGAAATTAAAAAATACTCACGTGTTTTGCAATTTGGAGATCTGTGTCAGGTTGTAAGTTGATTAAAATATGATTCGCGACCGTAACAAATATGGCTTTACAGAATTATAATCATTCGAATCAGCAATACAACTCCTTAAGTTAGAGTTGCCCTCAAATATTATGATTTCATGAAATAGTCATTCAATAGGGTAATATGAACTGAGAGAGATGTATTGATGATTTTTATGATTATAATTCTCTAAATAAATATTTGATACGGCCACGAATCATATTTACCTGATACTGACCTGCAAATTGCAGAAAACTTGAAATTCGCGGGCTTTATTGGCGCATTACCCTTATAAAAAAAACCTTACCTACAATTATCCTACTCCTGATACTCTATATTCATCTCATTCTCTCGTAGGTTACTTTTCTGAAGTTTCACTTCTACCGTCTTTTATCTTATTTTCAATTTTTTTCGGCAGTAATCAGTTTTCGGCATATTTGTATTTTTTTTTATTAGGGAGATAAATAAAAATACACAAATATAATAGGTACACCGCGCTGACTGTTTAATAAAGCTTTGTAATACGATGTGTAGACTGGTAATACGCAGGCGCATACACACGTATTAACACAGAATATAGGTACCTAACATACACACGTAGACCGAGTGCAATATAGATATACCTACTATTACTATACTATACTCAATATACGATGCCTTCTCCCAAGGCTTCGCAATGTGCAGGCCTACACGCATGTTGTACGAACACAAGTAAAACTCTCGGATGAGACTTGAGAGCAAGCACCAAGTATTAGATAGAGTGCAATATAGATACACACCGACGCTTGCGCTCTCGCTCGCTTTAGCTAGGCAATATACAGGCGCACACATATGTACAATGCTTAGTAGACGAGTGTGGAGAGGCTACGAAGCTTAGCACAAAGCGGAGATAGAATATAAAATACCTACTGTGTAATGTATTCTATCTCATTCTCTCGCCGGCTTAATTATTTAAGTGTTTGTCTCTTTGTCGTGACGCATTTTCGTTTCATCGCGTTTCAAATCACAATGATTCTAAAGAAGCTTCGATGTGTGATTGATTGAATGACACGTAAAAGTTGATTCGATAAAAAGTCTCGTAAGTACGAGACGATGTGGCACTCCGAATTGGTTAAGGTTATATAACAAGCCGTTGTGCCAGACTTTGTCGAATGCTTTCGCTATGTCAAAGAATAGCACGCCCATCGCGCGTCGCGGTCGTCGCATTACGCTGGACCCCAGCGCTTAAGTGTTCTACGATACGGTGGATCTGTTGGATGCACGAGTGTTGGGTACGAAGACCAAACGGCTCGTTGGGGATGAGGCTCTTTGCTTCGACATAGTCCTTGAGAGTTGAGACACTTATAAATAAGCCTCTCGTAGATTTTGCCGAGAACATTGAGCAGACTAATGGGACGGTAACTAGTGGGTTCAGACTTGGGCTTGCTTGGATTGGGGATGCCTATAACGGTGGCCTCTTTCCACGCTTGTGGGAAGATGTTGTTGCTCATGGCGCCATTGAAGATGGCGGTCATAAGCGTCATGAGAGGTTCAGGGAGGAGTTTATACACCTTATTGGTGATACCGTCCGAACCGGGGGCTTTCCGAGCGTGGAGCCCTTTAATGATGTCGTGCACTTTGTCTGGAGTGACGGGAGGCAGAGGATGATCTGAGTCAAATAGGTTTTCAAATTGATCCATATAATTTTAACACAAAAATGCTTATTAGAAACTAATGTTAGTAATGACATGACAAGACACTTTAAAAACTAAATACAAACATAACCTATCCAATCCAATCCATTTTATTTTACCGTTCCCGGAAGGTCGAAGCGATGGAACGCACCGATGCGTGTTCCATTTACTTAAACGAATTACAGGCCAAATTCATTTAAAGTGCGCGCAAGTAGAAACTATAATGACATGTGTAAACAGCATGATTTTGATCCATTCATAACGGGTGTGTCCTCGACCAGAAAGTGCCTGAGCCTTAGCGTTTTTAATTAATATTTTATATGTTCAGGTTTTTATTCTTGTGTTGAATATGAAATGAGAATTTAGTTTTAAGCTTGAATGTTATACTGTTTTTATTTCTTTTGTTGGTAGCTGTGTTGTGTTGTTCACACTCTTTATTTCCAATCTGTTGATAAAAGTGATGACTTTTAATTGGCTGTCAGTCTCACATACTGTTTTTATTATGTTTGTTTTAGCTGTAAGCCATTCATAGTTAGTAAATAAATAAATAAATAAATAACACTATCGGAAACTCCGATACCCGTGCGCGTTTACCTGACAGTCGTGTCCAGTGTCCGAAAATACGCACAGGATGCTGTTATTACTAGCACTTGATATGTACACACAGCTACATATCAAGCTATACATTTCCAGTATAAGCTGATCTCGCATTGTATAGGATTTCCGTACAATGAGAGGTCAGCTTACACTGGAAAGTATAGCCGTGTGTACCACCCAAGAGAACTACAGGTACTTATATTTTCATAACATTTAGTCCCGGCCTTATAGACCTAGTTCATATTTCACTGAGTGGTATTTGAGGCCATGGCCCTCCGCATATGCTTCACAGGTATTCAAATGGTTTTTTCAATGCACAGACTTAAGGTCTCAGCAGCACCATGTCATCAGCGTAGCATGACATTGTTAATACAAACACCCCCTACATGACAGCCGATCCTTGTGCTACGGAGCTCCTAGATCAATCAGCACATTGATATAGAAATTATTTATACTGGTTTTGTAACCTCTGACTTGCGGCCTCCTGTTCCTACGCATTAGCCTAAAAACCTAAAATCTATATATTATTATGACGAAAATATTCAACCGAATGAATAACCGATAACGGTTTCCGAATACCTATGGTTATTTTTTCATTGTATGTTCACCAAGCAACACCAAGAGAACGGGTTCAAAAGGCCAATTTGATTTAAAAAAAAAAGGAGTTTTACAATCGGAAAGGAATTTAAATAAGGAAATGGCTTGATAAATTGGTATTCAGTGGTTACTCACACATGTTGATACCTACGCAGCTATAACTATTATTACAGAGTGTTGCGAAATTCCCAATTTGATAGCAGTAGTTTTGTTATTATTAGGTACATTGCACAAGGTCATGAAATTGTTATTTTGTTGTGCGTTGGAAGTTTTGAGATAATTATATTATAGTTCAGTGCGGCATTGCTTCGGGAGCACATAAGTATTTAAAAGGAGGTTAGTGACAGGTTTTTTTTTTTTGTAACTACAGACGGAATAAGAGTGTGTGAGTGAGTTTACGGTACAATGCGATCATCTTGGTTAGGATTTTAAATAGACAAGATGTAATTGTTTTGATTGGACGGATTCTGAAGCGGGTTTCACGATCACTTAAAAGTGAATTTAAAATAACATCATAACATCACGCCTGTATTCCCCGAAGGGTTAGGCAGAGGGGCACCTATAGTACACCCACAAGTGAATTTATTCGTTGCTATTCGGTGTTATTTTTTTAACCGACTTCACAAAAAGGAGGAGGTTCTCAATTCGTCAGTATGTTTTTTTTTTTTTTATGTGTTTTAGCTCATAACTTTTTTCTGGGTGAACCGATTTGGATGATTATTTTTCTATTTGATAGCTTTTGCTTCACATGTGGTCCCATTTAAATTTGATCAAGGTCTGACCAGTAGTTTTTGAGGTATCCTTAATACTGCATATTTTTTCCACTTCGTTTATATTGATGATATGTTAATAATTTCCTGTCACTGTTATTTACATACCAAGTAGTGGTATACGAATTTGTGTGGGGTAGGTACCGCAACTAAAAAGTGACAAAAATAAAAGCTTTTTTACAAAAAAACACTAAAAGTCGTGAAAAATAACTTTAATTTCGGAAGTCGGTGGCCAAAAACGAAAATACAAAACCAAAGACACCGACTTCCGAAATTAAAGTTATTTTTCACGACTTTTAGTGTTTTTTTTGGAAGTCGGTTGTTTTTTTGTAAAAATTTTTTTATAAACTTTCATGTTATGTTATAGTAATCTCGATGTTCTGTGACGATCATTGTTATGATTATTCATGGATTTTATATACCGTAGGTTCCGTAATCAACTGGCTAAAACGTAACCCACGTCCGTCTTTCCGGATGTGGGGTCTACTCCCTAACCACGAATTCCATAGTTTCGGCTAAAGTTACGTGGCGTTTCCTACTCCGTATCACTTACGGGCATAAGATTAGTTAGGAAAAATATAATTAGTATAAATTGTTGTAAAAAAACCGTTTGCATTATCGGCATCGGGGCGCGAACTAATAGTCATGACAACAGGATATGACGGTTGTCCCTACCATAGAGTATAGTAACTTGGTCCCTACTCAAGTTCTGGCTGCTCCAAAAAATTTAATATGACACTTGTTTTGACCGTTGTGAGAATGTGATATTGCCCGCCCGAAAAATTAATTTCTGGCACTTGTTTTGACTGTTGTTCCTACTCAGAATGTGATATTGCCCGCCCGAAAAATTAATTTCTGGCACTTGTTTTGACTGTTGTTCCTACTCAGAATGTGATATTGCCCGCCCGAAAAATTAATTTTTGGCACTTGTTTTGACTGTTGTTCATAATCAGAATATGATATTGCCCGTCCAAAAAATTTAATTTGGCACTTGTTTTGACTGTTGTTCCTACTAAGAATGTGTTGGTACGAAAAAAAAAAATTACACTTGATTTGAGTGTTGTTCATAATCAGAATATGATATTGCCCGTCCAAAAAATTGAATTTGGCACGTGTTTTGACTGTTGTTCCTACTAAGAAAGTGTTGGTCCGAAAAAAAAATACACTTGATTTGACTGTTGTTCATAATCAGAATATGATATTGCCCGTCCGAAAAAAATAATTTGGCACTTTTTTGACTGTTGTTCCTACTCAGAAAGTGTCGGTCCGAAAAAAAAAATTACACTTGATTTGACTGTTGTTCATAATCAGAATATGATATTGCCCGTCCGAAAAAATTAATTTGGCACTTGTTTTGACTGTTGTTCCTACTCAGAAAGTGTTGGTCCGAAAAAAAAAATTACACTTGATTTGACTGTTGTTCATAATCAGAATATGATATTGCCCGTCCAAAAAAATTAATTTGGCACTTGTTTTGACTGTTGTTCCTACTAAGAATGTGTTGGTCCGAAAAAAAAAATACACGTGATTTGACTGTTGTTCATAATCAGAATATGATATTGCCCGTCCGAAAAAAATAATTTGGCACTTGTTTTGACTGTTGTTCCTACACAGAATGTGTTGGTCCGAAAAAAAAAATTACACTTGATTTGACTGTTGTTCATAATCAGAATATGATATTGCCCGTCCGAAAAAAAATAATTTGGCACTTGTTTTGACTGTTGTTCCTACTCAGAGGGTTTTTTTGCCCGTCCGAAAAATTAAATTTGGCATTTGTTTTGACTGTTGTTCCTAATCAGAATGTGTCGTTGCCCGTACGAAAAATTAAATTTGACTCTTGTTTTGGCGGTTCAACTACATACTCGTACTTCTAGACGGGGCCAAATCTTCATTGACGGACTTAGAAAGTAGACCACGTAATACAACCATTTTACTCGGAGATTATTAGCAATTACCTATATCAATGAAAGAAACATTTGGAACGTGTTTTCAGTGCAAAATGTGTTTAATAGTAGGATTGTACTTATTTTGAAGGAACTTTAGTATTACAGATCCAACACTTATCATCACACTTCTCTTCCCTGAAGAGTTATCCAGAGGTATACCTATTATAGTTCACGGTACACCCCAATGACTACTCTTTGGTATACCCCCATTGCGCCAGTCAAGTCCCCATGCTAAGGCGGAAGTTCCGATAATCGGTCCATACTCTTTTGGTGAGGATTGTACTCTTAACACAGACCTCTTTGATTGTTTATGGTGAATGAATCCTCAGCTATAGCCCGCCAAATTCAAAATTTCTATGGTTTTTTGCAATTTGCAGCTCTGTTTTGCAGATCAAAATGCGATTCGCGATTGTAGGAATGATAATATATTCACTGAATAATAATTATCATTAATTTCATATCAATCGTCAAACTTTGGAAATTTGTTCCACCTAAGAATTTTTCTGAATATTTCATATGAAAATTCTTAGGTGGAACAAATTTTGCAAAGTTGACATTATGACAATTGCAAGAATATATTATATTCTTTAGTAGAATCTTTAGTATAAAAAACGTATATTATACGTTCTTTGATAATACTTAATACAGGCTGTCTGGCGGCAGATTTATATTTTAAAAATCGAATATTTCAAAAAGTTATAAACGGTGCGGGGGGGAGGGTGGTGTCATTAGAACCACTGATCGTGCGGATTTCTCAGTCACGATGTCGCAGTGGTCGGGTGAGCATCGCGCATTCGCTATCGAAGCGTTTTTCAAGAGCCACGATTCTTACGTACTCGCTCGCCGGCAGTTTTGTTCACATTTCAATATTCGACGGATAAGCGATGGACCGAGTGTGAATTTAATTCGTTCGTGGGTGGAGAGGTTCCGCGCAACTGCTTCGGCTATGAACACACCACGGCCAGGGCCTAGTCGATCGTCAAGGACCCCGGAAAACATCGCACTGGTGGAACGGAGTTTACGTGAAAATGCACGACTTTCAATACGGAAAAGGGCAGCTTCACTGGGACTTCCAAGAGCGAACAAACATGTTTGTTGTGTACAAACAAATAAAAGTACAAGACATTAGCTTTATTACATAACAACATCCCCGAAGGGTTGGGCAGAGGTGTACCTACAGTACACCCACATTTCGCCAGTTATATTTAAGTCTCATGTAATAGGGGGCGAGCCTATTGCCATCCACCGGACACAAATTTAGACTCCGGGCTGCTACTGAGAAATTACAGACAGAAAAACCCAAAAGCACTTAGGCCGATCTGGGAATCAAACCCAGGACCTCATGCTCAGCAGTAGCACTTAAATTTCGACCACTAGACCAACGACGCAGTCGCATTAAGTTTTATTGTTCTAAACATCTTGTTTGATCTTTTAGGATGGAACCGGATCGCCTAGGAGACCGTAGCAGAAAGCGGAAAAGTACCGTTTCTCCACTATCGGCATCACGAAAACGACGAAGTCCGGACACAGCAACGATGCCGTCTTGTATTATTGAAGAGGTAGAAGCTGAAGCGGAGGTACATTCAGAGGATCAAGTATCCACATCTCACGAGGCTCCATCTTCCGATAAATCATTTTCTGCTGACGAGGTAATTATTAAGCTTATTTCATTTGTAAACAAGAGTTCGCAGAGGTTGAACAGCAACCGGCTTAATAATATTGTTCCGGAATATGATCCATCCAGTCAAAGTCACCGTATTGATAGTTAGTTAAATAAGGTCAACGAATAAAATTAAAAGGACTTGCAAAAAAAAAAAAATGGCTGGAAGCCTTGCCAACAGTAGTCTAAAAGCTGGAGTAATTGGAACGTGAAGCTTCGTAAGGCATTTCCTAGTGAACATAACTATGGTCGAGAAAATGTTTAATTGCAATCGCGTGCTTATAAAAGTTAATATTTTTATTACGGTGTTATCGATAAGTCAATTAGAACTCGTGGTCAAGCGCTTGACTGCGGGGAACCAGAGAACTTGTTGAATTATATCTGTTCGCAACAAGTTCCAGATTCTAAAACATTCGTAAAAAAACATTTTCATCGGAGAATTGGTTCTTTTAATTGCAAGGAAAACGGACATTCATTTAGCTTTTTCCTAAACCCATAATCAAGTGTCAACAGTCCCATTGGGTCATGACGGTCATCATTGGCGGATACGGGGGGGGGGGGGTTATGGCCCCCCATACCCCCCCCCAAAAGACCTAGGAATTCCATACTTTTGACAACTTTTGGATTCAATTCAGCCGAAAGGTCATTCTCCACTCTACGCCGCTTAAAAACATGGCAGCGTACGCGGACAGATAAGGAGCTGCTTTGCGGACTTGCACTCTTACACATCCACAGGGATGTATTTCCCAGTTGATGTCGATAAAATTATAAATAGGTTAGCCAAAAGCGGCACAAGGCGCGTTAACTTTGTTCTAAAAATTCAAGCTAATAAAAAAAAAATTTTTTGTTTACTTGTGACTTTAACCCTAGCTCCGAACCTGGTCAGAATGCCCCCCCCCCCCCCCCAAAATGAAATCCTGGATCCGCCCCTGACGGTCATGACCGTTCAAACTGTAACCTTGATACATTGGCTGTTCGCCCCGATAGGAAACCATATCCTAGGGTTGAACGTCAAACGTAGGCGATTTCTACGTCTGATACCGGCAATGACAAGTTTTATGAGAAAGAGAAGACTTTGAAAGTGAGTGTAGTTTGATGCGCCAGACTGGTGCTTGCAAACTGAACTTGGTAGAAACAAACAACAGCATTAAACAATGCTGCCAACAATCAAAGCTATCACACCGGTATATGTAACCGAAAAGAATTAAATATAAACTTAGTTGCTGTTTTATACATAGGCTAGTACGGAATTATCAACGCCAAGTTTCGAACCGGGTAAAGAATACTACATACATGGTGTTTACACTAATTTCGTTGCTGAACCTTTTATGATATAATGAAATACATTTTGAAGTAGGGCAAAATATTGTGTCGAAAGAGATGATAGTAACAGCAATAGAATTAAAAGAGATATGTCTCTAGAGCCACTTGAAGAGTCAGATATTAAGGTAGGAAATAATATAAGCGAGACTTCAATAGACAGGTTGCATGAACTTCTACAGTCTTACCGTGACTGCTTCGCTATGAATCTCACTGTGATAGGGTGAGAATTCAGCAATGTAATCAAAGATATGACCGATCTGCAGTCTATGGACCTTATAGACAGTAATAGAAACAAAACAAACAAACAACAAAAAATCAGGGAAAAATCACAAACTACTTAATATATATGTAATCCAACATAACCAGTATTCAGATAATAACAATTCGTCGATCTAATTCTTTTTTTTTCATTTTTTGGCATAATTTACTTTTTATACCAGTTAAAAAGTTCCATCTAATATCTACCGTATCGTATAAGGAATAACTGCGATATTAGCCAAAAAAGGTGACATATGCTATGCCCGAAAAACTGCTTTCTGACCACCAGTTTATCTCCACAACGCAAACCTGATAAATCCTGTTGGGACCTCAGTTTTGTACTGACTACGTTCCCAGACGCACATGCCGTTTGCGACGCGTCAAAATCTATACACCATACTCAATTTAAATAAAAAACTGCTAAGTCCTCAAGCAAATTGAAACTTCACCTCGACAAACTGCTAAATAATTGTTTTTCAAAATTTTATAAAATGTGTATAAGTTATGCTGCTACATTATATTGTTAAAATATCAAGAAAAATTATAGAAACCAACGGGATTTTCAGAATTTTGATTGCTAAATTAATAGATATATTATTCAGATTTTTCTTTGTCCTGTAAACTATGTCAAAATGGACTTAGCAGGTTAACGAATTAGGCCGACGAATTATTTAAAAGTTCCTTAACAATTTGGTGTAAAGGGTGACTATAAATAACTTAAGCTATATTCATAAACACAACACATAAATAATGTAAAAACCCCGACAGCATGGCTAAACACCCTTACCTACTAATAAAGAAACTGATACACTTCTACAATCTATATAATTATATGTAGTTGGAACTAAGTCGCTTATCTAGTCTGTGCGTCCACTCAGTTCTTATAAACTGTAAAGTGCATTTTATGCGGTTTTCAACATTATTTACAGATTTTATTCCGAGAGGTTTAAGTTTATAATAATTTACCTTAGATATACTCTCAAACCGGATTCCCATTTTTCAACTAGAAACAATAGTTTTTTTTTGTACATAGTAAGTATACCAATCCCGAACATACAATCAACCAATTCAGCATATCGCAGTCCACCGCTGGACCTAGGCGAAGTGGAAATATAGTTTACTTTCACTCTTCTTTTAAATAGTGCAACAATTTGGCAGTCGCTAATGTCAGTCGGAACTCGGAATTGAATAATACCAAAATTTTGCGGTTTCGGTCAAACTATAGTAAAATGTTTGAATATACAAGGTGAAAACGACAATACGACAGTAAATTAAACTGCGTATATCTAATGATGTTCCCAGTCTGCATACAAAAATTCACTCAAATATTTCAAATAGTTTAGTCAATATAGCTAGTCAAATATTGGCAAAACCCATGGTCGGCCCATCACCACTATGTACTTTTAGTTTGAAAAAATCACTTTTGTTATTTCGTTGCTACGATTAATTTGATAGTTCCAAAATACTCTTATGCATTAGTATTGCCAGTGTTTTCATTTGTTATCGTATAGTTGTCTCCACATTGTATATCGATAGAATGATCATTCAAAATCGTTGTTTCTGGACCAATGCCGTAATCAAATTTTTATAATGAATGTAACAATTGATAATTTTATTTCCAGCTCATCACAATGCCGCCGGTGACGCTAGAAGGAGACACGCTCGGCAAAAAGCGCCAACACTACAACAAGCTTGTCGAAGATGCGATTGCTAATAAACATTATGAATTATGTAACATTAGTGGTGATGACAGCGACATAGACAACCTTCTGAAAATAGACATCGCCAGTAAAAACAGAAATGTAGACTATATCATCGAAGTAATGAAATCTAACGACATGCTGTATGCGGCGACAGCTATTAAAAAATCCACGTGGCTAATCACCGAGCAGCAGTACGCAAACATCATCAATCCAGAGTACCTACACACACAACTATTACCTAGCATGAACACCAAGACATTTAACAAACTCATGCTTCACATTAGACTCAATCTGAAAGACGAAAGTCGAGTCGAAGCCTTTTATGAATACCATAAAGAAACCGACAGTGCTTACAAATGGTTGCAAAACTGCTCCATTCCTTTCATAGAAAATGTTATAAAAAACGAACGCCTCATACCACTATCTCTTTTTAAACGTTTGTGCAGAAGATCGGCTCATTTTCTTGCGTACTATACAAGGGTCGAATCACGCAGCATAAAGGTTGTTAAAAAAGAAATTTTATTTTTATTAAAATCACACACTGCAGATGTATTAACCGTACTGGAAGACAAAGAATACGATTACTTTCCTGAATTGGGAAAAAATAAAACAGCGGTACTTATGAAAGCGTGCCCGCAAAGAATATTAGACAATTTTGATAAGTACGCTGACGTAATTGACCTGTCCGTAGTAGCTAAATATTTAAATAAGAAAGAAATAAAAGCTTTTCTTTATAAACAAGCAAGAAGATTGGGACCCCGTTTATATGATCATAATACATTAAGACATTTCATTAAAAACATGCCAGAAGAAGAGAGATTTGAATTCGTTAAGGAAACATTTATCGATAAAACTGAGATGACATTACTATTTTCAGAAGAAGAAAGGCGGATTATTGAATCCAATATAAAACCTTACCTGTGGTATGAGTTCGCCCCATTTCATGTTGCATGGCAAGAAATAAAAGAGCTTATACGTCATGAGCGCTCACCCTCTGAACGATGTGCCATGCTCTCAGTTTTGATCACATGCACAAAAAACCCAGTGTGTATTAAACAATTGCTTAAAATTTTCAATGAAAAACATATAAATGAACCGTTCAAATTCAAGATTCAGTTCGTCAATAATCTGCTTTCACAAATATCTACTCACAGGTTCGGCGTAGAAACTTGGAACATTTTGGATCATTTATTCCACAGCGTGGGAGTGTACACTGAATCAGAAAACGACATACAAATGTGTCTCGAATCCATAACTGTATATAAAGTTTTGCGAGATGAACCGCTAAAGGAAATCATAGAACAGAAGATGACTTGGAAATCTTTTAAAAATCTTCGGAGAAAACTGAATCAAGAACAAAATAACGAAAGGTCTAAAATGTTTTCTTATCTCCTTAATTCCGTATTGAAGAAGGTTCAAAGTGAAAACATAGCAACAGAATTAGATTTCAGACAGACGGTACTTCAATTAAAGAATGTCTTGATTTTGTTAAGAGATTGGGAAAAAGATATCAGTGAGTTTCCATTTGTACTTGAGAAAATTCAGGAGTTAATTAAGATTAAACGAGAGAACATGTGGAAAACAGACATGTCCTGTTTGTACAACATGAAGAAATCGTGGCGGAAGCACATGTTTGAGGAGTCGTTGTCACTGTGTCTGAGCGAGGAAGCGTGCCTGAACGCGCTGAAGCACAAGCCGCAGCTGCTGACGCGCCACGACAAACAAATAGACATGTTACGAACTAACGACGCTGTCTCGCTGCGACGTTTGCTCGCCAAGCTGCGCGTCTACTGGCCGCACTCACTCGCCCAGCACTGGACCGACGCTTATGTTCTACATCTAAACAAACCTACTGGACAAAAAGCCGTTATTAGGGGTCTCTTCACGCTTCTTCCACAAAAAAAAATTACCGACATGGCAAAAATTCATGCCCCCGAAAATTTCAAGATAAATTGGAGGGAAACAGACGAGGCAAAAATTTGTATGCAGAAAAATATTGCAAAACATTTGCACCTAGCCCGACCGCTGATTTCTTTAGATACGATTTTGTGGTATGCTAAAGGAGATTACTTACAACATGCAGTCCCTTCACTAAATGCAATTTTGTACAATATGAGTGAAGTCGACAGTCGTGAGAATTTCCCAAAATTGTTGGATGCACCAATCTCCTTACGAAAGTTCGGACTTCGTCTTGTATATTTTAAACTTAAATCCGATGAACTAATGTCAATATATTCAGAAGTTTGGAACAAAACAGCACATATTTCAATCCAATGCATTCTTTTCAAACACACGTATGAACGGATGTGTAAGGTGAAAAACCCAATTGTTGAAAAGGAACTATGGGAATTATTAAGCTTATTTATGGATTGTATATTCTCAGGTAAATTAGGTCACGTTGCACGTGTTCCCATTACTGTACGAGCAGAATATTACATGAAGAGTTACAAGTTTATATGTACGTTGCCGCGTAACCAAAATTTCGAAAAATATGTGGATGATATAATAAGATACGCACCAAATATAATGGATGTACTCGATAAAGATTTCGTAGCCGATGAAATGCTGTCACCAGCAGTATCCAAATTTTGTTTGTATGAAAGTCAATTTATAGAGATTTTTGCCTGTTACGTATTGTGCGGTAAAAGTGAGGAAGATCAGCTTCAGAGATTCAGAAGAGTATTAGATCCAGCAATGGATAAAGCTTTTCAGCTGTGGGATACGATGCATTCAGGCCATTATTACGTTAGAGACAATTTTAAGACTTTTTTATTATTTTTGGTTGTGTTTTTCAGAATATATTTTACTTTTAATAAAACACCTACGCCCGTGAAACTGTTTGTAGAAATAAAAACTAAAATAGAAAAGCGATTGCCCGTGTTGAAAAACTACGTATTATTTACTAGTTTCAAACTTATAGCAGAATACATTAAATTATTGGACGAAGAGGGATGTAAGTCTATTGCACTTGAGTTTTTAAAGTTTTCAGAATCACAGTATCGAGATGGGCGAGAGTCAAGGGCTATAGAAAATGTATGGAAACATATTCATTTTAAAATATCTCCTTCGTTGGGTCCAATAATAGTAAAGTGTTTAAAAGAAGACGTAGAGCTATATGGTCCCACAATACATTATCTGTTTGCTGAAGCTTTCGAAAAAATGTTCCATATCTTTGAATTTCAAAATTACGATTTGTTTGTACTAGAAACCCTAAAATACATGCTAAATGATAATGAATTTGTTCCCAGTTATTTAGTAGTTTCTAAGGTGATCCCTAAACATTGCAATGATGAGTTAAAATGTATTCAATCAGAAATAAGTAACAAACTGAGATCACACCCATCTACAACCGTGCAGGTGCATTACTATAATTATTTTCGGGATATTAAACAATTAAATATTATTTAAATTTTTAATATAGGTATATAAGATTAATCATAATAAGTACAGTTTGTGACTTTTGTAACTAATTAAATGTTGTAGAATCTATTAAACTTTTTTCACAAATACAATATCGACTTATTATTTTAGGGTTCGTAACTGAAAGCTTTTTTCTTCTTAACTCTGGGGAGGTCAGAAGGAAGCTCCCTTCTAAAATCTCCCAGAGTTCTCCTCTCTCCTTCTTATCTTGAGTCTCTCTTCCGTTATCCATGTTCTTTCCACGCTAAGAATCTGCGTTCTTCCAACAATCTTCTCCTACTGTGCCCTTCTCATACTTCTGATTTTGTTTATTCTTACTTTCATATTCAGTCCATTCTTCTCTGGAATGCGGTTCCTCTTGATATCAGGACAGACAATTATCTCTTTCCCTTGAATTTGCATATATTGCAGTGTAACGTGTGCCGCTAGCACGTCGGGGAGTCGAACCCCGACGAGAGGTTGCTAAAAATCTAACACTCAACCCGCAAATATACGTAAAATTTATTGAAATACTAAAAAACCAACCCGCAATACACGATAAGAAGAAAAAAAAAAAGGTAGTAATAATATAGGAATTCGGTCGTTGGAATGTAGGATATACTACGATAAAGGTTAAATATTTAGAACTTGATTTTTGATTGAAATACTTAAAATATGCTACCAAATATAATCCGTGATAGATGCGCTAATTAAAAATTCGATGGCAATCGGACTGATTCGTGTCGCTCTTTATAGATCTATATGAAAATAATCGGAAAGTTTAAGTTTTTCTCTAAATAACTCATTCAGATAATTTGAATTGACACTAAGAGACCTGGAGACAAAAATTAGGTAAGAAGTTAAGATGAAAGATAAGTTGATTTAGAATTAAAAAATGTCTCTTGACGACGTAGTACTGTACGCCTCGTCTATTGGGATTTTTGCGCGTTATAGCGTCACGTAAACTAGTTATTTAGCACATGATGTCCCAGCTGACGTATGGAAGATGTGAACTACACTCGTTGACCTTACACGGCAACGAATCCGTGGTATCTGGATCGGTCGCAACTTCGGCGGCCAGCAGACGATCGATGAAGTCAGGCGGAGAGATAGGTAGCTGGGTAAAGCCAAAAAAGGTGGCCTTCCGATAAATCTAAGACAAAAGGAATTCTTCTTATATCAAAGAACATGGCGCAAATTAAAAAGAATACCTAACCAATGAAGGGAATACTTACCAAAAAATAATAGAAGAAAAATCCTGGGAACGGGCAGACGTTCGATGATTAAGAATATAATTCATTAAAAAAAAAAAAAACTCAATAATTTTGTTTTTAATTATTTTTTTATTCAGTCTTTCATTTAATTTCTTTTTTTTTTCGTTTTTTACTTGTTCTTCTACTTTAACGTATAAAATCTACCATTTGCTATCACATATTTAATAAATCCTTTTGCTATAATAATAAAATTAAAGATCCATGGAGTTATGAAGAATTCCAACGACAGAATGACGCTTTGAACATTTTCTGACAAGCTTGTTTCGAACAATTGTCGATTTTGAAAAAAAAACTTCAAAAAAATTACGAATGCAAATGATGGAATTATGAATGAAGTTACAAGCTGACCGATTGACACGTAAGAAGTATTTAATCGATTTGTGAACAAAAAGTATGTAACAGCAAGAATAATAGTGCAATATGTATGTATATAAGACACGGCGGGGAACCCATTAGGGCCCGTCTCTGACCACTCTCCGAAACAATTCATACTTAATTGATGGTAGATAGGTAGTTGTATTTCCATTAACATTAAATTACAGGCGCTTTTGAATTATCATTATCAAGTAGTCAAGTAGTATAATCATGAGTCCGTCTCATTTATTTGTCAGTTTGTTTATGTTTTGTTATGCAGTTTCATTTAATACTAAGTATACTAATTATTTAAATATTCGTTATTTTTATTCTCTTACAATCATTTATTTTATTTACATAAGTATACATACATACCTACACACATTGCAGTACAAAACTGATTTACATCCGTCAGCTCACACTTCAGGTTCAGTTGAAAACCAGCGTCAGGCACTAGTTGTCTGACATTTTTGCTGAATCGGACCTATTTAGTGCAGCCGCGAGGCACACTTTCCTGCTAATTTCCCACTACGCACTTTACACTTTTTATTTGTTTTATTTTTCTTTTTTACTTGTAGGTATATTTTGTGTTGTGTGCTTTGTAGTTTGTGCTAAATACGTTTTTTTTCTTTTCTAGTCGTTCACTTTGATATAGTAAGTGAAGCTAGTTGCCCAGTCCAAAACGAAGTAGGTTCCGTATGAAGAACGGGCAAGAAACTCCGTGGACACTCTTTTAAATCAAAACACAAAGTACTTACACAAAGTAAAGTGCCTGCCTGAGTTCAAACCCACGACCTACAACTTGTAAGTCGGGGACCGTTATGTAAATTGGAACTCTTATTTTGGAAATCAGGCAGAAAAGGTTTAGGGAAAAAACGGATTAAATTAATATACATATGCTGCACCAATAAAATGACGATTATTTCGGTATGCTTGATAAAATAAGTATGATCATAGATAACAGGTATCAGGTGGATATTATGATACAAATAGGTACCGACTGAGTCAGCGTAAAAAATGCTATTCTTGAACAGTAGGGGTGGGGGCGATTCACTCCCGAGCAGCACTTAAAGGACAGCTAAATTTCACAATAATGATAACTAGTATACTAATCCCTTACCGCGTAACTCACTATCAATCACAATCTGAATCATTTTGAAGCCTATTGCTAACCCATAGCTTTATATGTTCGAAAAATTTGTCTGCTCGACAACGTTAATTAGGTCTAACACTGAGGACTCTTTGTTGTAGGTAGGTACACCTAATAACATTTTAAACGAAAGATACTCTTATATAATGTACCTAATTATAAATTTTTTACTTTAAAAAAAAAAACAATTTAGCCGAGTGCAATTTAACTTAAAAAAGTGGAACAATGTTTATGGTGGACGGGTTTTCATAGGTTTTTTTTTTATACAGTTCATAGTGACATGAGGAGAACAAAGTAAAAAAAAAACAACACCGATGATTTTTTTATATATTTCCTCTTATTCTTTTCTGTGCCTACTTTGATTAATTAATTACCGAATGTTATGGCGGTGTGTAATAGCGTGACCTGTGTGTCACGACCTGTCGGTCTGTCCGTCCGTATGTCACGCAGCCATTTTAATCGGAGCCATTATAAGGCGTTAACGACGGAAATACAGACTATTAATTGTTTATTTTACGCACTAAAACCCTTTACAATTTTTTATCACCTTTTAATGTCAGGATCAACTAAGGTGAAAATGCAAAAATCGCGAAGTCTTTATACCTAATGCAAAAGCAGGAGTAGGTACTTCGTCGATCTATACATACGAAAACATTTTATTTAGTCAATTTAAATAGACATTTTTATTAAATTTCAATGGGCATTTTTTTTTTGACATTACCTTGATTCCGAAACACTTTTGATGTGTGTGTGTTTTAACAGTTTTCTATTCTTTATTACCAACCTAGAATTACTTATTAATGGAAAACAAATTCTTACTCAGCAGATCAGATGAGTTTATTAGGAAAGCGTATAGCAATGTGTGCGCCAAATGTGACTAGTAGCTACGACGAATATCAACGTTTAATAAAACAGGAGCGTTATTAGCTATACTAGGCACTTTCCCATCTATAATAGGCACTTTCTTAGCTCTAATAGGCACCACATCTTTAAATACCTACAAACTTAATTAAATGTAAAAATGTGTTCTACACAATAAAGTTCTTAGATTATAACCAAAGTTGAAAATATTTAACTTATCATACCTAGGGTATTTAAATTAACTACACTGTTCGCACTAAGTAATATAATTTAATTTTAATGCATTTTTTGATCATAAGATCTCAGTAGTGATGTAATAAAAATATGGATTTTGTTTATTTTATTGTAAGGTGTTATTTGCATGCTGAATTAATATATCGCACTGATAATACAATACTGTTGTAACTCAAAATAAGTAAAATTTGAGATAACATCATATAAAAAAAAAAAAAATAAGTGAATAATCATTTTTTCGTCGATTCTGAAAAAAAGTCAAATTTTGAGTTACAACAGTATTGTATTATCCGTGCGATATGTAAGCAAAATATGTAAAAACCATATTTAATATTATAAATTCGAAAGTAACTCTGTCTATGTTACTTTTTCACGCATTAACCACAGAACGGATTTCGATAAAATTTGGCAAGGAGATAGATGGCATTCTGGACAGGCTACTTTTTTCCAGTAGCACGTTCCCGTGGGATAATACCCGAAACGCGGGCGAAACCGCGGGCAGAAGCTAGTTATTATATAAATAACTAGCTTCTGCCCGCGGCTTCGCCCTTAAGACCTTTTGTGTACCATATTTTATGCAAAATAAAGATAATTATTCTTTTCTATAATGCGATTTTGGCCTACTATTTTGTCAGAAAAGCGGGTTTAGCCGATAGCAAAATTGTTAAACCAAACCTATTTTTCCCTAAAAACCTACATTTTGGAACAGGCAATCTTCTCTTGGGCAGGCAAATTCGCAGGACAAGTGGTCGATGGGGCCGAAAGGTCCTGGTGTGGCGACCGCGTACCCGAAGACGTAGCGTTGGAATGCCTCCCACGAGGTGCACCGAGATTTTTTTTCTTTTTTTTTTTTCGAGGCTTTGGCGCACAGGCAACTGAAGGAACACGGGTGGATTTGATTACACAAAAAAAAAAGTTGGACCGACGGCGACTTCCTTGTGAAGGCCGCAGGAATTCGCTGGATACAGGAAGCACATAACCGGTCGACGTGTCGGTGCTTGGTGGAGGCCTATTTCCAGCATTGGACGTTTTTGGCTGTCATGATGATGATGAATCTTTCTTAGTACCTTGTTTTTACGGTTCCGTAGTTAACAAGGTACTTACCCTTATAGTTTCGCCAGTCCGTCAGTCAGAGACTCTTAATACTAGAAAGCTGTAATTTGGCATGGGTAGGTGTACAGTGTACATATTAATTAGGCCGACAAAGTGGTCAAATAAAGACTGAATAATAAAAAATGGTACCCCTCCTACACGTTAAGTATGGATGTTTTTTTTCTCGTCTATACCATGCTGTAGAGTGTCGTTGGTTAGGCCGTCAAAACTATTGCGGGCGTGTAAAAACCATTTTTCGAGTCACGGATCCGTTTACGAAATATTAAGCTAATTTTTGTTAGTGTTCGCCTCCCCAGCTAAATGGTTGTTTTTGGATATGTGAAAAAAATCACGGCAGTGAGTACTGAAACAGGATGGCGCAAATAGTGACGTCATAAAATAAATGATTCCTCATGCCCAGGGGTATCTGAAAATACCCTATGTATGTTCCGTGATTTTTGATAGCCTTCGAGTTATAATTATACTAGCTGTTGCCCGCGACTTCATCTGTGATCCAGGATGAAAGAAGCTTATGTCCTTACCCGGATCATGGTCTAACTGTGTGCTAAATATCATCCAAATCTATACAGTTGTTTTTGCGTGAAAGCTTAACAAACAAAAAAACTTACTTTCGCATTTATAATATTAGTTAAAAAAATTATGGAAACCGCTTTCAAAAACATTATTATTTTTTCACATTATTTCTTTGTTCTTTTCATTGTTATGGACAATTCTTTCAGCCATAAAATAATCATCTTCCTATCATTAATAAAATTCAAGATACAAAAATTGGATCGAAAAGGAATAATTTACGTTCGAGTGATACCATTAAGTACCAACTTTTTTGTGATATTGTACAAACCTATATTCCGCCTAGGTTTTTGTAATGATTTAGCACCCTGGTAGTATTAAAAAAAAAAAACTTGAAGTAGGTAGACATTTTGACTCTGTATCACTCGAACGTAAATTCCTCCTTTTCGATAAAAAATAATTGTATCTTGAATTAATGATAGGAAGATGAATATTTTGTGTGAAAGAATATTCTATAACAATGACAATTGCAAAAAAAAAAAAGTGAATAAGCCGTGTAAAAATAAAGATAGTTTTTTTTAAAGCGGTCCTCATAAAACTGTCAAGAAATAAAAAATAAAAATATAAGTCGAAAATTATCTAGAATCGCTAAACAACTGCTCATAGGCTCGTCCTCTATTAAATGGGACTTAAACATAACTGGCAAAATGTGGGTGTACACTCTTATACGAACAACATAGGTACAAACTTAAAGATTAATGAATAATTGGTGCGTGGTAAGATAATGGTTGCAATTGTAATTTATTCATGAATTCAGCACTTGATTATAGACCAGTAGAAATTTGTCGTCGTCAAAAAAATATCAGCTGTTTCATAGAAAAGTGATTGTACCTATGCGGTCAAAATGTATGAAACACCAACTTTTTTTATAACCGACGAAATTTTTAACGCAGTGTGATTTAAAATCATATTGTACTGAATCCATGGTGACAGGTTGCTTGTCGATGTCCCTGCTACCCTGTATATCTATTACCTATTTTATCTACCTTCGTCTTCATTAACAGAATTTATTCCCGAATGTTTATACACACACACACTCACCCTCACACACACACACACACACACACACGCTCACACACAAAATCACATACATACATACACACACCCTCACACATACACACACACACACCCACGCACACACGCATACATACATACATATATAAACTCAAGCCTTCTTCCCATGGGGCTAGGCAGAAACTACAGAACGCCACCTGCTACGATCCCTACATGCTCCTTTTTGCCTCGTTTACGTTTAGTACATAACAATTTGACTTATGTTTAGAGAATATAGAAATATTCATGTTTTGTCCACTCGTAGAAACTGTGCGAAGCAGGAGCGGGTCGATAGTATATACAGGTTGACCCGTAAATAATGGATCAAACGTAACAGGTAGGTACCACCTCACTTGATTTACAATAACTAATTTGAATAGTTTAATAATACAAATCACTACAGTTTTTTTTTTATCCAAAACAATATTTATTTCGAATTTTACCATTTACTTAACCAGAATTCAATTTTTTTATTGCTGTCGCTGCAAACTATAACATTTTTAGGTATGATTTTTGTTAAACATTTCTGAATAGCTTACTAATGTAATAAGCAGAGATCGGAATTAGGTTGAGTTATTTATGTACTTACACTGATTTCATACAACGAAAGAATAAAGTAGGTATGCCCCAAATCCCGGGATTAATTTTGAAGAGCAGAAAAATTCCGTGATCTATTAAGAGGCTTAGAAGACCTAAAGCGCGGTCACTGTCGGATTGCATAGAAAAGAAAGAGACGCGCGATGACACAACGCTGGTAATTTATTGCAAAATATGAAGCAATTATGGATTTACAAAAAACCTATTCATTGGACTAAAAAATTAAAACACTATCACGTTAGTATTTTACTTGTAGAATAATCTGACAACAAAAACTGAATGTTTGCATGTATATTAGTATGGTTTTTAATCGTTGAAAGATTTTTTTAGAGGTATCTTCGTGATTTTTTTCTATCATATCAAATTAATTGTATTATGTTTTCAACACACTATCTAACTAGCATGTATCCTGAAGAATGTCATATATTTTTCTGATTTTGGTTACTGCAGTGGATCATATATTTTTAGGCATTATAAATTTGCGTTTAGTTCATGTAGTCCCCTTAAATAAAAAGTTATTTACTTTTACACAATTTAAACCACTGCACGCGCGACGTTGCCAAATTTACATCAACGACATCGGATGTCCGAAGTAGCAAAATTCTAATGCACAAATTGTATGTCAATTATCTTTGTTTTATTTGTCTTATCTATCTCTGAGGTTTTTATTATAATTTATTTGTAATATTGTTGGTCACACGGGATTGTCTATTAGAAATCCCGGGAAGATCCATATTAATATAAACATTTCGATGCAAGTACATAAATAACTCTACCTAATTCCGACCCCTGGTAAGATACCATTTTTGTAAATAACGTTTTATTGGCCTTAAAAAAATCTTGAATAGAAAAGTGTATTTTTTACCATGAAAAAACCAAAATTGAAAAAAATTAAAACTATTCAAATTGTTGGAAATAAGGTGAGCTGCCTACCCGTTACGTTTGATCCATTATTTACGGGTCATCCTGTATATATCCATATAAATACAAAATGCTTTTCATGTCTGTCTGTGTGGCCGCGTTGTTCTTCTAAACTATGCAACGGATTTTGATAAGGTTTTCACCATCATTTAGAGAATTTGTTCCGTAAGGTTTAGGTGTGGAATACAACTAACATATGTGGAGCTGGCGAATAAATTCGGACTTGTCCTGTAATTGTTTTTTTTAGATTAGAGGTCAAAAACCAAAATAAGCTAAAGTTAATTAGGTAGAATTTTAAGCTTTAGTAAATGAATAGTGTATAAAAATTTAAGCCCGGATCTGGCTTTAGTTCAATAGAAACCCTAACACACCTTTTTTTTTGGACTTATTATATTAATCCAAATAGACAAGGATCGTCCTTGTCTATTCGATTCCGTTTCTGATTGAAAACACCGTTTTTAACAAATTTTTGAGGCATCTAGAGCCAGTTTTGATTGAAAAATAAAAGCGTGCAATAAGAGCGCAAAAAAAAAATTGAGAGTGTGGACAAGTCCGGATTTGTTCGCCAGCTCCTCATATTATGTAGAATAAAGAAATCTCGCTAGTATTAAGTAATGCACTGTTCCAATTCATACAGATAATAAACGACCAATTACCTACAATGGAACAGACATTAATATATTTCATATTTAAAGTTTAATTGAAAATTATAAATTAGCATAGTGTCAGAGACATTTGCCGTAGAATTAATGTGTTTCAAATATGGCTAAAATATTCTGGTATCTGAGCCCATTTACGTGAAACTTAGGTACATATAATAATAACAGATGTCTGGTACGTTATCGTTTAAACATTTTAAATGTGAGAGGAAGAACAAAGAAAGGATGGGATAGACTGTGTGAAAGATAATCCCAGCGCTGATTTGTTGGATTCGTTTTCTCCTCTATCGATCATTATTTCTGTTAATAAAGTTTATTTTGTTTATATATATGTTACGGCTAAAAGTGGGTGTGAACATAAACTTAAGATTAGCCGGCTAAACTTAGGTTTATCTTCGAGGAGGTGTTAATGTTAGTTTCTTCTATCTTTAGTATTAATTCTTCTATCTTTATATTAATGTTATATTATTACGAAGCGGCTAAAAATGTATCTAGTAACTGATTACCACCTGCGCTAAGATAGGTCGACGGAGCCCGGCTTCGAGGGGCTCCTATTTTTGGGTGGTTTAAATAAAATAACCACGAAGGCTAAGGCGGGAGCCCCGCTCCGCATCGCTCCCGCCTTAGCCTTCTAACCTAACCTATCCGAGTCGGGGTACTCTGAGTCGGGTTGTTAACCATAAGACGCAAACTAACATGATATCGAACTTTAGCTGCTTCTCGAAGATACACCTAAGGTTAGCCGGCTAATCTTAAGTTTATGTTCACACCCACCTTTAGCCGTAACATATACACTGGATCGCAGAAATTCCGGGTCGCTAATAAAAACCGAAATATCTCCGTAAATAAATTATATACCTAGATCGCTAGAATAAATAATATTTAGTAAGCAGGTTACTAATGCTTGTTCTAAATCTCTAAAGAGGTTTCATTTGTACAAGTTACTGATAAAAAAAAAATACTGCTCTTTGAAAAATTTCTAAATTTAAAATTAGGAAATGAATATTTTTTCTGCTTTTGTTTCAAACCGAGCTGTCATTATAAATGGTTCCTGGGATTGATCAGAGTATTCAGTGCAATATCATGTCGTTAAAACCTGAAGAATGTACACGGATTATTACCATGGTACAAGAAGGAAGAAGTTAGCGTAGCACTGCTAGAACAGTAGGGGTATCTTTATCAACGGTCCAAAGAGTAGTCCAGCGATTTTAAGAGACCAGCATGAACATCAGGAGGCCAGGAAATGGCAGGCCAAGGTGCACAACTACACGAGAAGACCGATTCATCGTGAGCACTATGTTAAGAAATCGACATCTCACGGCTGTTCAGGTCCGAAACAGTCTTCAGGAAATTCACCACAACAATGTGAGCTCTGATACGATTCTGCGACGTCTCCATGAAGTTGATATAAAGCCTTATAAACTAGCAAACGGCCCCAAACTGCTCAGAGAACATCGAGTTGCCAGGTTACGGTTTGCTCGAGAACACATCCGATGGACAGATGAAGATTGGTCCAAGGTTATGTTTTCCGATGAGTCCAGATTTTGTTTATATACGCACGATGGGAGACGAAGAGTATTTAGACGACCAGGAGACCGGTATCATCAAGCGTGTTTTGAAGAAAAGGTGCCATTCGGTGGAGGATCAATAATGGTTTGGGCTGAGATATCTTCAGAGGATCGCACGGAGTTAGTGATCATAGAAAACGGTTCTGTGACTGCTGTCAGATATGTAGAAGAGGTTTTAAATGAGCATGCGGGTCCTTTCTTAGTGAATATGGGTGCAAATTCCATTTTTATGGACGATAATGCGCGACCACATACTGCTCTTTTGGTAATATGTGTATTCAAGACGTCGGTATTACCTGCATGGAGTGGCCAGCTCGCAGCCCAGACTTAAATCCCATAGAACATGCATGGGACGAGTTCGGGAGATACGTGTCCACAACGCTCTCCTGCTCCCGTTACCTTACACGAGTTAAGGAATGCGCTAGTGGAAGAATGGGCAAACAGACCAAAATCGTAATAAAATTTCGGTTTACAGCATGCGACATCGTCTTAATGAAGTGATACGGGCTCGTGGAGGAAATACAAAATATGAAATTGACAAAAAATCTTTTATTTTTTAAGACTTACTACGTAGTGTATTTTTGTTGTCATAAGTTAGAAGCGAAATTTTCTTATTTTTTAGTATTTAATTAAAGTTATATAGTGTACAAAACGTGTTACACATTTTTTATATATATTAATCAGTCATCTATACAATACAATATACTATAGTTTCGCAAATTAATCTTATGTATTTAAGAAACTATCACGCCATTTATTAGCGACCCGGAATTTTTGCGATCCCGTGTATGTATTCGTATTTATTTTTGTATTTTATAGTTATTTCCGAACTATACATCTCGTATATTGCACCTGCCATGTTTTGTCTCTGCATCACCTAGAAAATGCCTCAGGCATTGAGTCCGACTTCGTACAGTATTTTGTTACTTGTGCATAAAGTGTTAATAAATAAATAATATGGCTAGAAACGGGGTGACTACCGAGATGACGACTAATAGAGAAGTATGGAAGGAAGAAACACGTTGCGCCGATCCCAAATAAATTGGGTTAAATGCAAGAGAATGAATTATAATGATGTTTAAAATCGTAATTAGCTAATTCTATATTAAATTCTGTAGGCCGATATATAAGTTATTGTAATGTTAATTATAAGTACATAACAATCCATACTAAATAGATTACAATGTACAAGCTAACACTAAAATATATACTTAGTCTGGCCATAAATACTGTTACAGTTAAAAATAAGAAAGATATTACATTTGAATTTGGAATCCGTCATTTTTATACGATTGTTCATTGAGTTTTCTAATTTTGGCACACAATACATTGTACAATATTTTGCGATATTAAAATGGAGCGGGGTGATAAAGAGAACCGAATCGCTGTGATTGCATTACATAAAGTTGGTATGGAGCCAAATGCAATTTTTAAAACTCTCCATTTGCTTGGTATTAGTCAAATGTTTGTGTACCGGGCTATTAATAGGTACAATAAGACCTCCTCTGTTTGTGACAGAAAAAGATCTGGCCGTCCACGTAGTGTTCGTACGAAAAAGGTGGTCAAAGCAGTAAGGGAAAGAATTCGAAGAAATCCTGTCCGAAAGCAAAAGATTTTATCTCGGGAGATGAAGATAGCACCCAGAACCATGTCGCGTATTTTAAAAGATGACTTAGGACTTGCAGCCTATAAGAGACGCGCTGGTCATTTTTTAACTGATAATTTAAAAAAGAATAGGGTGGTAAAATCGAAACAACTACTGAAGCGGTACGCAAAGGGAGGTCACAGAAAAAAATTGTTTACGGATGAGAAAATCTTTACAATTGAGCAACATTTTAACAAACAAAATGACCGTATTTATGCTGAAAGCTCTAAGGAAGCTTCCCAATTAGTCGACAGAGTGCAACGTGGGCATTATCCGACTTCAGTGATGGTTTGGTGGGGTGTTAGCTATGAAGGAGTGACTGAGCCATATTTTTGTGAAAAAGGTATCAAAACATCAGCACAAGTGTATCAAGATACCATTCTTGAGAAGGTAGTTAAGCCCCTTAACAACACCATGTTCATTAACCAAGTATGGTCCTTCCAACAAGACTCGGCGCCGGGTCATAAAGCTCGGTCCACGCAGTCTTGGTTGGAAGTGAACGTTTCGGCCTTCATCAGAGCTGAAGACTGGCCGGCGTCGAGTCCCGATCTTAATCCGCTGGATTATGATTTATGGTCAGTTTTAGAGAGTATGGCTTGCTCTAAGCGCCATGATAATTTGGAGTCCCTAAAACAATCCATACGATTGGCAGTGAAGAATTTTCCCATGGAAAGAGTGCGTGCTTCTATTGATAACTGGCATCAACGTTTAAAGGACTGTATTGCAACCAATGGAGACCACTTCGAATAAGCTTTTTATATTTTAAATTGTTTTATTGTTATGTATTAAACTAGCACACTGTAAAAGTAATAAATATTATTTGCAATAAAAAAAATTTTTTTTTTCTTCGTGACAATATTTATGGCAAGACTAGGTATACTATGTACAAGTACAAAATTAAAAAAAAACAAAAAAAGGGTAGAGTTCATAGGGCATCAAAAAATTCGTCCGCATCGCTGTTAATGGGATAAGTGTCCAAAAGTCTGGCAACGTAACGTATTTATTTCTATACCTAATTAGAAAATATGTTTGCTAAGAACTGTCAAAAAGTTATCGTCACATGATGTAATGAATTGGTAGGAAATCTGTATGGTATACCTACCTACTGTACTAAGTAAACACATAAACTTCCCGGAATAAATAAAACATAAAAATAAAAAAAGCCTTTTATTTCATGCATTAAAATGTTTAACATTTTTGTTTTTAACATAATTATTTGATTTCATAAGAATTGTTAAGAACATTAGTTTTTTTTAAAAATACTTATTTGCCCGGAATAAATACTTATTTTAAATTATCGTGAAAACCTCATTAAAATCCGTTGCGTAGTTTAGAATAACATCGCGAGCACACAGTCATGAACTCATGACAGACACGAAAAGCGACTTTAATTTATAATATCTATATAGATTATAGGTACCTACCTAATATTGCAACATATTTAACGATTAGAAAATTCTGTGTGATCGTGTTACGTAGATTAGTAAATAAATAGGTTGCACAACAACTGGCAATTTCAGGGTGTGGTGAAAAAGGTCAAAATGTAGGTCAATCATATCTAAAGGCCGAATGCCCCGAATTATAGCTGATTGAATGAATAGCTGTTGGGCTTCGTATAATGAAGTGCCTTTCTGTTATACGGATATTGAGCAGTGTTTTGAATACCGTTCAATTGCATTTATAGCGTTCTTTAGTTTGTACATACATGTGGGAATTTTAATAAAGTAGCATGTCTGAATGCAGCTTTATTTATTGTTATTATATGAATGGTCTGTAGCCATATAAAAAAACCGACCGAGTGCGAGTCGGATTCGCGCACCGAGGGTTCCGTACAAACCTGTGGTAATAACCAACAATAAGAAATATAATAAACGCATTTAGGTTATACAGCTACATTCACCAAAACATCCGGATTGAATGACGATAATTTCGTATTTGCAGTTTCAAAAATACTTGATACCTCTACGCGTTCATGAGGAAAAGGGTAATAAGTTTATACTCATAAACTCACGCCTTCTTCCTATGGGGGTAGGCAGAAACTACAGAACGCCACCTGCTACGATCCATACATACTCCCTTTGCCTCGTTTACGTTCATACGTCTAATAATAAGTTTATAATTATTAAAAAAATAATATTATGTGATGTAACTAAAAATTTAGGGTTTTCGTAATGTTTCCTTTATGTGTGCTATGAAACGTTGTTTCATGCCAATTTTCAAGATTCTAGGTTGAATGGAAGTATCCTTTAGGTTTTGATTCCCTTGCAAGTAGTTGCGAGTTTCAAAATATGCGGCTTAAATTGCTGTTTCTTTTGATTGCATTGACACAGAAGTTTGATTATGTTACAGCTTAAAGGTATTATAGATTTGAGTATTTGATATGAATTTCAATATAATACTACTACGCGTTCATGAGAAAAGGAGTAGTAAGTTTAAAATTATTAAAAATATTTTTATTATATGATGTAACTAAAAATGTATGCTTTTCGAAAAAAAATCTTTATCTGTGCTATAAGACGTTGCTTCGTACCAAATTTCAAGATTCTGAGTTCACGGGAAGTACCCTGTAGGTTTTGATTCCCTTGCGAGTGTCGAAAATATCTTTTGATTGCGTTGGCTTAGAAGTTTAATTTTTTCACAGCTCCAAGGGACAGTAAACTTGAGCATTTGATATGAATTTCAGCTTGATACTTCCACGCGTTCCTGAGAAAAAGGGTCTTGATAGACAGACGGACGGACAACAAAGTGATCCTATAAGGGTACCGTTTTTTCCTTTTGAGATACGGAACCCTAAAAACATAAAACAGAACCATAATTGCGTAACACACTATCAATTACAATCAGAATCCTTCCTTCCTATGTTCCACAAAATAGTTTGCTCCACAACGTAAATAACGCAATTAATGTTGTTGAACTGTCAAAATGAAAGCCATACCTACTGTTAGTGTGTTACACAATTACCCCACGAGCTAAGAAGTGTACTTTTCTTTATATTTTTAATTAAAAGAAGTTACAAATATATAAAAACAAGACTTCTTCCCATGGGGGTACGCAAAAACTATAGAACGCCACCTGCTATGATCCTTACATTCTCTTTTCGCTTCGTTTACATCTGCATAGTTATCACAACCATTCGACATGTTGTCAAATCAAAAGTGACACATTTTCAATTACTCATTTGCGTTGCACCCGACAGCAAATAGATGACGGAATAACGGCGGTCGTCTATTTGATTTAAACTGAATAAAAATACGGGCTTTAGATTTGTGAACAACCTTTAGATGACTCGGCACGGAAGCGTATCGAACGGTTGTGAAGTACAATTGCAAGTACTACGCACCTGACCTTTCTGACCCTAGAAGGACATACACTGACTAATAAGGTCAAACAAAAGGTATTTACAAGGCAGCTGTGAGAGGAAACGCCGGGAGGGGACGCCCTAGGAGGTCATATAGTGACCTTATTGGTGATGTTTTTCAGAAAGGTCAGGTGCGTAGTACTCGCAACTGGCGTGCGTGTATGACCAGATGTTTGAACGTAAACTAGGCAAAAGGACTATGGAAGGATCGTAGCAGGTGGCGTTCTGTAGTTTCTACCTACCCCCATGGGAAGAAGGCGTGAGTTTATATTTATATCTAAGTATGTAATGAGGTCACTGTATATCCTTCTAAGACGTCCCCTCCCGGCGTCACATTAGTTTATAATAGTGAAGAATAGTGGTACTTATTGACACTATTCTGCAAAGTTTCGTCTATGATAGAGAACGTTACCATAAATGTCTTGACAATGCCTTTCATTTTGAAAAATACACCATGGTTTCATTATTTTAAGGCGTCTGCACCCTACAGGTGCCAACGGGAACCTATTAGGCACTAAGCCTATGCTATCTATTTATTTAGACCTTATGTACATATATTACACACATCAAAAGTGTCTAGGAATCAAGCACGTTTTTGCTAGTTACTAAAAATCTGGTTTTTTAATTATATTTTTTGTAACTCTCATGGATACTATTTAGTAAATTTTGGTCATTTGAAGAGGGAATATGGGAGGGATAGAGGGAGAGGGCGATAATGAGGGGATAGGGAAAGTTTGTGAATTTCGCTCTAAAGATGAAAATTTTCTGTCAAGTCGAATTCTTATACAGTGCCGGCAGTCTTGACTAGATAGTGACGCAGTCGCAAACTACCGATCGCTAAATATTAAGTATCCTCAGTTGTAGCCCACAAAATTCAAATTTTCTTTAGTTTCTTGCAAATTGCAGCTCTGGTTTACTTCGTATGTTGATCAAAATGGGATTTTCGACTGTGGGAATTATATATTTATCGTATAATAATCATCAATTTCATATCAATTGTCAAATTCAAAGAAAATTTGAATTTGGCGGGCTACAATTTAGTATTCACCTTAATATTTAGCGATCGGTAGTTTGCGACAGCGTCGCTATCTATGTCGAGACTGCCGCCGGCCCAGGCTGTTTGGAGCATGGACCGACACAATGTTTTGGGCATTGGGAGGGTTATTTGCGAGGTTTCATCCAAAAACCCAATGTCCTAAATGTCACGGTAATTGAGTTTTTTTTTAATTATCCTAAATCTCGCCTTTAGATCATTACTTTTTGTTTATGGTTGTAATAGAGCAAAATAACTTTTATTATAGTATGCAATGCATTGTTATATTAAATAAATTATTATTTCTAACCGTCATTAATAACAGAGTATTTATCTCGCTAAGTATAAAATATCTACAAGTATGTATTAAACGTCAATAACTCAATTCCGGTATTTAATAAAGCAATCAATAATCATGTAAGTAATACATATTATATATATACTAAGGAATTAAAACTATGTTACACATGTTTTAATTACCTTTTTTATTATAAATAAGTACAATCAGGATATAAATTAACTTGAATATTTGCAATGAAATGTGTGTCATGAATAAAAGATTTCAACGACATAGTGATTGAAAGTCAAATACTTTTTTGTGTGTAAATGTCATCTTGCACGTTAACCTAGGAGGTTGTCGGCTCCTTAACCAGTGAGGAAATTGCGTACCACACCAACAGTAGGAATAGCTATAATTTTGACAGTTCTATGTCACTGAGGACCTCAAAGATCAGGTAGATATTGATCGTGAGCGCAGGGCATTAGCAGCCAGATGCAACATGTTGCCTCACAGATTCACTCGTTGTAGGAACGAGGTCAAAATAACTCTGTTTAAAGCTCATTGTCAAGCGTTCTACACGGGCAGTTTGTGGGTCAACTGTACGCGGAGGGCTCTAGATGTTCTGCGTGTGCAATATAATAATGGCTTCAGAGTGCTGTTGAGGTTGCCCCGGTTCTGCAGCGCGTCTGGCATGTTTGCTGTAGCACGAACTGACGACTTTTATGCCATCATGAGGGAAAATACCGCATCCTTAATAAGCAGAATGAGGGCTAGCAACAACAGCATTTTGAAAACCCTAGCCGAACAAAATGATGCACCAATACTGGAACACTTTGTCCGGTTGCACGTGCGGCAGTGATATAGAATAATTATGTGTACCTAGTTAATAAATACTAACTCTTAGTTGATAAGTTTCTTACTAACCAATGGACCAATGTTGTCAAATGAAAAAAATATTATTATTATTATTGCGTTATTTACGTTGTTGAGCCGACAAATTCTTCGAACATATTAGCAATAGGCTTCAAAATGATTCAGATTGTGATAGATAGTGAGTTACGTAATTAGGGTATGGGCTATCCTGTGGATGATGGTCTCCAGCCAGGCCATAAAACTTATAAACCAAGCCACGACACGCTAAGGGAACCCTCTGTGGGTTACGTACTTTGGTTTAGGGCGTCGCTGGGGGAGAGCAACAGCAAGGGGCAGGCTGGATCGAATAGTATATATATTATGTAGGGACAAATTTAAAACCACAGGCTCAGCTGCGCGGGCCAGCTCGAGCATGTGTCGGGGCGTGAAACAGACCGGACCCTAGTTAGCCGGAGTAAAGAAACCCTGTTCAGGTTTTTTGACCTAATTCCAACCTGGAATGTACCGCTGTCTATGGACATTAATAGTAGCGACATCGGTAGTATATGTGAAACTTTTGGAACGAAGTTCCTTATCGCGCGTTGCGAAAGGGGGCTAGAAAAAATTAAGACAAAAAGTTGTAACGACACTTTTTGCTATAGTTGTAAGCCGTACGGCGTGCGCGTGTTTCTCTGTCTGTCTCTCTCTCTCTCTCATAGAAAGCAAACAAATGGAACTTCGTTCCATCCGGGTGTCCCTTGACACCTCTCATTAAAAAAATAATAATATTAAGATCTTAATGTGCCATGTACTGAGACATAAATTATATCTTATCTTATCTTATCGCAGATGCACTATCCCAGAAACAAAGCTGATAGTCTCATGTGCCTGCAATTACTCCAGCACCTATAACCCTTTACACGAACGCAGCACCGCGCTTGGCGGCAGGAACAGGCATGGTGGTAGTAGCACGTCTAGACAAGCTCCTTCTCGAAGAGGTGCTGTAGTGTGGATGTCATAGAAATATGTCTATGTTTGTATGTGTAAGTAGTCTTAGTCTATATATTAATTGCGTAATACACTAATAATCACAATCTGAATCATTTTGAAGCCTATTGCTAATTACAATTGTTATAAATTACAATGACATGAGTATTTACTTGTAAAGTATTGTTATTTTAATTATTTCACAATAATTAAAATAACAATACTTTACAATAATTCACAATAATTAAAATGGACTACGTGGGTCATTCGTTTTTTAACCGACTTCACAAAAAGGAGGAGGTTCTCAATTCGTCTGTACGTTTTTTTTTTTATGTTTGTTAGCTCAGAACTTTTTTCTGGGTGAACCGATTTGAATGATTATTTTCTTTGATAGGTGGTGCTTCACATGTAGTCCCATTTAAATTTGATCAAGGTCTGACCAGTAGTTTTTGAGTTATCCTTAATAATGCATAATTTTTCCACTTAGTTTATATGGATGATGTGTTAATAATTTCCTGTCACTGTTATTTACATACCAAGTAGTGGTATACGAATTTGTGTGGGGTAGTTACCGCAACTAAAAAGTGAAAAATAAAAACTTTTTTCCAAAATAACAACCGACTTCCAAAAAAAACACTAAAAGACGTGAAAAATAACTTTAATTTCGGAAGTCGGTGGCCAAAAACGAAAGTACAAAACCAAACATACTGACTTCCGAAATTAAAGTTATTTTTCACGTCTTTTAGTGTTTTTTTTGGAAAAAAGTTTTTTTTCTCAGTTAATTTTAATCATGGTCTGGCAGTTTGAGTAATTTATGCGGCCTTCCCAAATGTCCTTTCTTTGGTATTGTTCGTCGAAACGTTGAGCTCCTTAAGTCCTGCCTTCCTGAGTTGAGCTGCATGATTACTGACAAATGCGTGCACTGACTGGACAGGTCCACTCAATCTGTGTAGTTCTTTCCTCAAAAGACCATTTCAGATACCAATCTACATGGTCTTCACATGATCTGACCAAGATTATGTCTGGACTTTAAAAGAGACTGTGACCTCTGAGTTTGTGTCGGCCTTTCTTCTCAGAGTAGTCAGATAGAAAACGCCGACCTAGTTAGTTTAAAAAATATGTTTGACGTGTAAAAGTGTTTGTACAAACCTACTTACAGAAATAAATTCATTTATCATTTATCATATCATTTAATCCATTGCTTCATATGTTCGAAAAAATTGTCTGCTCCACAACGTCAATAACGCAATGAATGTTGTTGAACTGTCAAAATGAAACCCATTCCTACTGTTAGTGTGTTACGCAAATACCCCGCAGTATTATACATCAATCCGTGTACTCAATTAGACCTATCCCTACATGGCGACCCTGCCTTCGAGCAAGCCGCAATGGTCGTGTCGCGTTACAATTGGCTTTATTTTTAATTGGTGCGAAATTATTCGGAAAAACAAGATGTGTCAATCATACCAGACCAAAGAAGAGGCTTAGGCTCGATATACTTAGTGCGAATTTGCAAGAAATTGGGGCACGTTTGAGCATCCAGACTATTATGACCACAATAATTATCTGCGTGATGGGTGCAGTGATGCAGCACTAAAAATTGCATAGCACATGTGTAAGCACTATGTACCTACTATAAAGCTACCATTTACTAGGTTCGTCTTTCATTGTCTTGAATGTGCCTTGGCGGCTGAGAATATGTCATGCTCACTGAAATGTCTCGCTGGTGGTGGCGTATGTGTTGGATCATTAAAATCCTTTCAAAATGGTTGAGCTAAATAGTGCTGATCCACACGAAATGTTCGTGAACGGGCGCCGTCAGTAGGGACTGGTCATCTCTTAGTTGCCACGGCTTATTTTAGTTTCTTTATTTTGTTTTTTATTTTTTATTATGGACGATTTTAACGTGCACGTCTTTCTATATCGTTCTCACATGTATAATTTCAACATGAATCATGTAACCAATTTATTAAAACAATATTTTGATTTAAAATAGTGTCCTCTGAGTTTCTTGCCCGTTCTTCTCCATAGGTACCTACTACGTTTTGGAATGGGCAACTAGCTTCATCTTTCTGACCGACCGACCCCTTGACAATTCAAAAGTGCCTGTAATTGGTTTATTTGAAATAAATGCTCTGAGTTTGAGTTTATTACTGCAAACCTGCGTGCCCGATAAACTGCACGTCGGAGGACCTGATAGCCACTGGACCCTGCTGACAATGAAATACTCGTAGCTAAGTTCTGGCCTGATCAAGATTGCCCATAGACTCACTAAGAAGTGATTAAGATAAAGGGGTTATATGATTATAGAGCCAAACCATAGCCTGTTATACTTTTTCAACTCAAAACCAAGGAGTTACCAATTTACCATGCGTTCTTACAGATGTCAAAAAGTGTCAAAACGTAGAACGTGAATTGTCAAGCGATTTTTAATCATGTGCGGTGTAACTAATACTGTCAAATTGACCTCCCCTGCGCTTTTACTGCCCTGAAAACGGTGTTGGTAGGAGCCCGGTCTCCCCTAGTCCATGTCGTTCTTGCGATGCAGTCAACATTCTCACCCATTGCATCAGTTAGTCAATACCTTACCAGCCGATTTATTCTATAAAAATCTCACGAGTGAGTTGTCAAAATCAATCCTAGCAACGGGTGGAATGACAGCTCACTTCACATGAGTTTTCACGGTGAGATTTTAACAAAATAGACCAGCTGTAATCCATCACAAAAATGAGCTAAAAAGCCATAGAGGTGCTATTATGAGACCACCAGCATACAAATATACATATAGCAGCAATATATTATTAGCTCTTTCAGCTAATAATATATTGGGACAAATTGATTCAACATTTAACTATCAATGGAGATTATGGGAGTTAATAACAGCGTTGGTGATTATTGCTGCTTGAAGTTAATAACAGCGGTGGTGTACAGTAACAAGCACTAATATGTCAAGACTTGGCAATTTTCAATAGCGATTTTTTCGTGAAATAACGAATGCAACGTTGAAATGTGATAATACATAAACGAAAGTACTATGTTCGTAACAACATAAAATTTAATTAAAAAATTCAGGAGAAAATCGCTTTTTAATTCAGCCAAGTGTTTACTTAATTATGCTCGAGACTGTACATTGCTACTTGAAGTTAATAACAACGGTGGTGTGCATTGCTGCTTGAACGTTTGTAGAAACGGAAAAGGGGGCTAATGATTCTATTGGACTTCAAAAAAAATAGGCATTAAAAATATTCAAGGACAAAGATATTTATTCATAATATATGGTACAAGGTTGGTAGGTAGAGGCATGTTGAGGACGCGCTAAAATCTATACACAGTCGTTTGAAGAAAGAAATATAGAAAACTAGATTTTGCTCGCGGCTTTGCCCACGCGTTGGTCGGAAATTAACCGACGGGAACGTACTGCCTTCCTTTATAAAAAATATCCTAACTCAGGTCATGGTCTATTCATGTGCCAATTTTCATCCGTTCAGCTTTTAGGCGTGAAAAGGTAACAGACAGAGAGACAGTTTTACTCTTGCATTAAATCACGATGCAACAAATCATATACTTTTTTTTTTCACTGGGCTTACAGTATGTTATTATGACTCATCATCTTAAAGCTATTTGAAGTATATGAATAAAATTGTTACATCACGTCAGATTTAGTAGTGAAAGGCATTTATTGATTTTCTTCAAATTCGTATGAAAGAGTGACATAATTTTTTGTTGTACATTAGAAAACAATTTTGTTTTGGAACGATTGGCTTTCCTCTTGTAGTCAGGAGTCGCAGTATACCTCTACAGGCTCCAAAAGTAGTCTGCAAGCATGGCTGGTTCCCATCTACCCTGATAATGCTTCTCATACTCTGCAATTTCTTGATGAGATCTTTCTCCGTGGTCAACACTTACTACATCCATGTTATCTGGAAATAAACTTAAATGGGAGTGTAGGAAATGGATTTTTTATTTTTATTTGATATCATAATACCTCTCCACTACTAGAAGGGCCTGCTTCGTCATCTTCTTCCATACTCGAATTGGACGAACTACAAAATCTTTCCGGTACTGGAATGTCTGGAGAATGTGGTAGCGGCATTGTCACTGATGACACGTTAGCATAAAATCCAGGGTTCTGATTTTTTTTAAAAACCTTTCTAAGTTGTCAAACAGAAGTAACAGTCGTCTACGTGATTTTTAGCTTCACGCCACTGCATTGGTACACCAAAAGGCATTTGTTTTTAGTACTCTTGTGCCAACCCGTCAAAGAGCATTTTAACAATACACTCTAAGCACACACGATTTGTCTTGATTATATTAGTATGGAAGTATTGATAGCTACTTATCGAGTCTAGGACGTAGGTACATACCTCCTGTTAGATAAGAAAAGAAAGAAAATATTTCATTTGGGACACACGCGAACGAAGTTCCTTTCGTAGGTTTTTAGTCAATTAGTCAATTGATTGGCTATAAAAAAAATGAGAGAGTCGTAATATAAAAATTTTGGGTTAAAAATAAATTATTCACTAAGGTGCATAGCCGAAAAACATCTGGCAAAGCACATGAAAGTCTACTGTGCTTTCGTTGATTTGGAGAAGGCCTATGACAGTGTGTGGAGGGAAGAACTGTGGTCGACACTATCCTTGTATGGTGTGGACTGGCGCTTGGTACGGGCACTGAAATGTTTATACAAGGATTTCAGTGCTTGTGTTAGGATAAATGGGGCTTACACTAACTGGTACTGCATCTCGAGGGGTGTGAGACAGGGTTGTGTAGCGTCACCATGGCTGTTCAACTTGTACGTGGATAGTTGTCTGACAGATTTGAAAGACAGTGAGTGTGGATTGACGATGAATGAGTTGCCTGTCAAATGACTTCTCTACGCAGATGATCAATTTCTACTTGCATCGTCAGCAGAAGAGTTGCAAGACATGGTGACTGTGATAGATGAATCATATAAAATGAAAGGGATGAATATAAATGTCAATTAGACGAAGGTCATGGTGTTTGAAAGAGAAGAGGATGTATCGGTATGTGATGTAAAATTAAATGATAAGAGTATGGAGGAAGTAAGTGAGTTTGTATATTTGAGGAGCCTGTTTACAAGGGATGTAAAGCTTTATGGAGATGTGGAAAGAAGAGTTAATGCGGGAAATAAATTGAATGGTGCTTCACATGCAATTGTGACCAACCAGTTGATGTCCAAAAAACCACGACTGGTTGTTCACAATGGTGTTCTGGTGCCTATGTCTATGTATGGAAGTGAGTGTTGGGTGTGGCAAAAGAAGCATGAAAGTAGAAAAATGCTGTGGAAATGAGTTCCTTGCGAAGCATGTGTGGTGTGACTATGAATGATAGGCTGCAGAATGATGTGATAAGGCAACGGTGCGGTTTAAAAGAAGATGTAGTGACAAAAATTTAAAAGAGTATGCTTAGATGGTTTGGTCTTGTTGAGAGGATGAATGAAGGGCGACTAACAAAAGCTATTTACAAGGCAGATGTGAGTGGAAACGCCGGGACCCCGGACGCCCTAGGAAGACATAGTGACCTTAATAGTTGTGTTCTTCAGAAAGATCAGGTGCGTAGTACTCGCAACCGGCATGCGTGTGTGACCAGATATATGACCGTAATTAGGCAAAAGGAGTATGTAAGGATCGTAGCAGGCGGCGTTCTGTAGTTTCTGCCTATCCCCATGGGAAGAAGGCGAGAGTTTACGTATATACAAAAAAAAAAACTATGCTTGCCTGCGCAGCTATTGCGAACTTACTGACTGCCTTGAACCAATAAGCGCGCACCTATGACGGGGCACAGCCAATAGCGTACGCGCTATGGATAACCGTTTACACTAAAGAAAGGTCGTAATGGAAACTCGTGACGGAAAACTCTTACACTTTTTTGGCCTAGCGGGGATCGGCCAGGTCCTTACCGTGCGATAAGGAACATCGTTCCAAAAAAATAAAATAAGCATTTAAAATTAACATGAAAAACAACAATAAACAAGTAAAAAATAAAAGACCTGCACGAGGCCAGAAAGGCTCCTATCACAGCATATCGCCAGTTTAGCTGCACGTTTACTGACAAATGCGTGCACTGACTGCACAGTTCCACTTAATCTGTGTGGTTCTTCCCTCAAAAGACCATTTCAGACTCCAATCTACATGGTCCACAAATATTATGACCAATTTTTTATATACACATTAACATTGATTAATTTTATATACAGGGTGTACGTGATAGCCCTCCGCAAACTAACAGGGGGCATTCAGCTACTTATTTTGAATCATATTCCACCGGAAAAATTCTCAGGAAAATTTCTTTTTTTTAAATCGTTTTTTCAGTTACTATTCCTTTATTTCAATTTAAAATTACATTCTCTATACGCAGCACTCTATTTATGTAACTGAAACAGCTGAAGTAAAAAAATCAGCAATGTATGCTGAAATAAATCACGTGACTCGAGAGCGCTGCCGGCCGTTCGCTACGTTCGTTTTGCCACAGTAATTATACATTGCGTGTGAGGTAATAAAACAAATCAAGTTTATTGGATTCCCATAAAGTTCTTGAAATTATTTCATGTATCAGTCATCTTAGTATGATATAGTGAATTCACCCCATCAGTCTGCGAGGGCTGTCCCTTACACTCTGTATACAAATACATCAATCAGTATTTACTTTGTAAAGTATTATATTTTTTTAATGATTGTGAATGTGAGGGCTATGTGGGTCATTGCTTTTTTTGTTTTTTTTCTCAGTTAGTTTTAATCATGATCTGGCAGTTTGAGTAATTTGTGCGGCCTACCGAAATGTCCTTTCTTTGCTAGTATTCGTCGAATCGTTGAGCTCCTTAAGTTCCGAGTTGAGCTGCACGATTACTGACAAATTTGGTCAAAATTAATGACATTGATCACCATTTAAATTAGAAATTAGGACAATAGAGGCAACCTCTTGCAAAAATGTAACAAAGGCAAATAATAAATCAAATGGAAGCGTAAAAAAGTTAAATAGTATCAACCTGGTGCATCAAAACATTCAAGGGTTTTTGAAGAAAGATTTAGAAGTAATATTATTCCTGAATTATAGCAATATAGATATTCTTTGTGTGACAGAACATTGGCTTAAAAGCCACCAGTTCATGTTCAATTTTAGTAATCACCAGGTTGGTAGATCGTTCAGCAGAGTAAATGCTATACATGGTGGTTCATTAATTATAGTAAATAACCATCTTAAATTTAAAGACCGCAAGGATATTGTGAGCCTATCTGTTGAGCGGACAATTGAAATAGCCTGTATAGAATTGGAGCAGTTCATTATATTAAGTGTGTACAGACCACCTTCAGGATTGTATGATTGTTTTGAAAAGGTTATGGATGAAGTGTTGCACAAAATTTGTAATTCAAACAAGTCTATTATAACTTGTGGTGATTTTAATGTTAATTTGTTAGAAAATTCTGGGTTAAGTACTAAAATTATAAGATTGGTTCAGTCATACAATCTTGCTAACCATTTTTTGGAGCCCACTAGAATAACTCCCACTAGTGCCACATGCCTAGATAACTTTTACACAGATGTTACACCAACCCATAAAGAAATGATTAATTTAATAGACTCTGATCATTGCGGACAATTGATCATTATTCCTAATATTAACAAAAAAGTTATTAAAAAAGATATCACAGTTAACCCAAAAACTAGTAATCGCTTGGAAGCATTTAAAACTAAACTTTTAAGTAAATTACCATTTTTGTCGACTAATGATGACCCTAATGAACAATATAATGATTTTTTTTATATGTATTGCACACAATTTGATAACACATTCATTCCAAAGACTTTCTCGGTGAATAGTAACGCTTCCTTCAGTGACTGGGCCACCATTGGTATACATAAAAGTAGAAAACGACTTTATGAATTATATGATGAACGGACTTGTATAAACACTGCTGAATTTAATTTATAATAGGTTGGGGAAAAAGTTTCTTCGCATTTTTTAAGGAAATTCAAAACATTTTTTAATATTGTTTATTTACATTTAACTAAAGTATGTAGGTACCATTTTGTTCGATAACTTTTTGCCATCTTGTAGGTAGGGACATGATCCCATTGCTATAGAAATTTTGGGACTTCTGATCAAAATACCGCGACAAGTGGTTTTGGCAGTCCTCTCGTGATGTTAACCTGACACTGCTTAAAGAATTATGAAGAGACCGAAACAGGTGGAAATCTGAAGGTGCAAGGTCAGGACTATACGGCGGATGCATTAACACCTCCCAGCCAAACTCTCTTAATTTTTGCTGAGTGGCTAAAGATGTGTGAGGTCTAGCGTTATCATGATGAAAAACCACACCCCTTCTGTTGATTAATTCCGGCCGCTTTCTCTCAACTTCTTGCTTTAATCTCATCAGTTGTTCGCAGTAGAATTCAGAATCGATGGTCCTGCCTGGTGGTAACAGCTCTTAATGAATAATGCCCTTCCAATCCCACCACACACACAGCATCACCTTGTTGCGAGTTAACCCGGGTTTCGCCACAGTCTGTGAAGCCTGACCGGCCTTTGACCACGACCTTTTTCGCACGTTCTTGTCGTACGTGATCCACTTTTCATCGGTTCGGTTTCATTACGTCGTAATAAAGAATCACAAATGAGTACACGGTTCATTAGGTTTCTTTCAGTGAGCTCGTGAGGTACCCAAATATCGAGCTTTTTTGTGTACCCAGTTTTTTTCAAATGTGCCAAAACTGTTTTGTGGTCAATTCCCAGTTCTTCAGCTACGTCGTAACTACCAATAAGCCGATCTTGCTCCACTTTTTCAAAAATGGCATCCATTTTATCCGTAATAGGGCGACCAGAGTGACGTGCATCTTTGACATCAAAATTTCCGGATTGAAAACGCTTAAACCAAATTTGTGCTACTCTCACAGACACTGCACTAGGTCCATATACATCGCAAATTTTTTTCGCGGCTTGCATTGCATTTTTACCTTTTTTGTAGTAAAATTTTAAAATGTATCGAATTTCTTTATTAGATTCACTCATCTTGACAGTACGAAAAACAAATGAAAATCACACATTTTCCTAATTTGAATTTGGAATTATGTTCTTTAAAATTTAAACTTTCAATGATACCAAAACCAGCCAGATACAAATAGTATAGCCAAAGAGATTTTATTACAAGTTCATACATAATATAATGCGAAAAGACTTTTTCCCCAACCTAATATGTTAAGAATTATTCAAAATTATTTTAAAAAGTTTGTAGTATGGCCAAGTCACGTCATTTGAGTTCAAAAATAAAAAATAGTAGTTATGTAATTAAAATGGTATGGAGTATCATTAACAGTGAAACGGGAAGGTCATGCAACCGATGTTGTAACTACACGCTTGATATTGATGACAATATAATTAATTCAGATTCACAAGTCGCCGCGGCCTTTGAAAATTTCTTTGCAGATGTTCCCGTATCCACTAGTAAATCTCTAAACTCATCACCCACTGCTGCAGAGTCTTTACTTAAGGAAAACGTTCCTGTTTGTGATTCTGAATTTCATTTCCAATATCACCTGCAAAGATATAATTAAAACCTTTCACAAATTAAATGTTAAAAAGACCGCAGATCTATGGGGTAATTCTGTGGACGTTGCTAAGTCGATAATAAACATTGTAGCACCTACTTTAGCTGTTATTTTTAATAATTGTATTGACCGTGGTGAGTTTCCTAATCTTATGAAAAACAGTAAAATAATACCGTTATTTAAATCGGGTAGTACATCAGACCCTACTAATTATAGACCTATTTCAGTACTACCTACCTTTAGTAAAAATTTTGAAAAACTTATTTTGAATTAAATGCAAGGATTTTTTAATAAACACAAATGACTGCATAACAAACAGTTCGGTTTTACGAGGGGTCGTTCGACTACTGATGCCGGAGTTGAACTTTTAGGACATGTTTATGATGCATGGGAGGACAAATGCGATGCTTTGGGAATCTTTTGCGATTTGTCCAAGGCATTCGATTGTGTTCTTCATGAAACATTGATCCGGAAACTGCACCACTACGGAATCCGAAACGCCTCTCTGGATGTTCTTACTTCTTACTTAAGTGATAGGATTCAGAGAGTTGATGTTAATGGAAAAAGATCACCCGGATCGTTAGTAAGAATGGGGGTCCCCCAGGGCTCAATTCTTGGGCCATTTTTATTTCTTATTTATATAAATGATTTGCCTTACCTCATAAAGGATAAACATGATATAGTGTTATTTGCAGACGACACTTCACTTTTATTTAAACTGAAACGTCAGCAGCTGATTACTGACAATATAAATAGCGCCCTTGCAATAGTAGTTAACTGGTTTAATGTTAATAACCTACTTCTTAACGAGAAAAAAACTAAATGTATTAAGTTTACGATACCTCGTGTTAGACAAGTAGAAACTAGTGTTCTCATAAAGGGTGAAGTGCTGAAACCCGAAAATACCACAGTTTTCTTAGGCATAACTTTGGATACCAAGCTTCAATGGGCCACAACCCACATAGATAAATTGTCAAAAAAGCTTAACTCTGCAGCATACGCCGTTAGAAAAATTCGTGGTTTAACTGATTTAGAGACAGCCCGTTTAGTATACTTTAGTTATTTTCATAGTGTGATGTCGTACGGTATTCTGTTGTGGGGAAATGCCGTCGATATCCAGATAATTTTTGTTTTACAAAAAAGGGCAATTCGTTCAATGTATAAATTAAGTCCCAGATACTCCCTCAGAGATAAATTTAAAGAGATTAATATAATTACTGTGCCTTCTCAGTATATTTATGAAAATCTTTTGTATGCACATAAAAATATTAATCTGTTTAAAAAATACAGTGATATCCACAATATAAATACTAGAAACAAACACAAATTTATTGTTCCTACAACCAGGCTCAAGAAAATAGGTGGCTCGTTTAGATGCCAATCTATACGTTTTTATAATAAACTTCCTAGCCACATTCAAGATCTAAGCTTTAATAAATTCAAATCTTTTATAAAACGGAAACTATGCCAGCAAGCCTATTATACTGTGAAAGACTATATTGAGGACAAAAAGGCTTGGGATTGAGCTGCTCTAATAAATTTACACGGTGAATGTTGATTTTAATTTGCTAGCTATTTTAGACATGAATATTTACTGTAAAAAGTATTTTAATATTTTCATTATTGAGAATATGAGGACTATGTGGGTCATTGTTTCAGTTATATTCTTGATCTGGCAGATTGAGTAATTTATGTGGCCTACCCAAATGTCATTTCTTTTGTATTGTTCGTCGAATCGTTGAGCTCCTTAAGTCCTGACTTCCTGAGTTGAGCTGCACGATTACTGACAAATACGTGCACTGACTGGACAGGTCCACTCAATCTGTGTGGTTCTTTCCTCAAAAGACCATTTCAGATACCAATCTACATGGTCTTCACATGATCTGACCAAGATTATGTCCGGACTTTAAAAGAGACTGTGACCTCTGAGTTTGTTTCGGCCTTTCTTCTCAGAGTAGTCAGATAGGAAACGCCGACCTCATCTAGTTTAAAAATATGATTGACGTGTAAAAGTGTTTGTACAAACCTACTTACAGAAATAAAATCATTTATCAAATGCGTGCACTTACTGTACAGGTCCACTCAATCTGTGTGGTTCTTTCTTCAAAGACCATTTCAGACACCAATCTACATGGTCTTCACATGATCTGACCAAGATTATGTCTCGACTTTAAAAGAGACTGTGACCTCTGAGTTTGTTTCGGCCTTTCTTCTCAGAGTAGTCAGATAGGAAACGCCGATCTCATCTAGATTAAAAAATATGTTTGACGTGTAAAAGTATTTGTACAAACCTACAGAAATAAAATCATTTATCATAAAGATGCGAAATTTTTTAAAAAAGTTAGTTACACTGCCCATTGCTAACTACGCAATGTATTGCCATTAACACCAAGGTAACGCCTTACTGGCTGGCAGTAGTCCCCACGCCCAACACCGCGTGTTTGGTCCACTATATATTACTCTTGACAGGCTGGGTTGCCAGCACGGGGGCTATTTCCTAATTTATCGTATGGTAACACGCACTGACAAGTATGTTTATATCTCGATCTGTCGGAATTTATGATATTTTGAGAATTGGAGGTTGAAAATCACCGTTCATTTGTGTGTTGTAACTTGTTGTAGGATTGTAGTTTTACTACCTAATGATAGTTATTATAATAACGGTTGTTAAAGAATGTAGTTACAATTCTGCGACGGATTACTTTGTTACACTATCAGCCATTCACTACCATCTCCAGGGGCGAGAATCGCGGCGATAGTCTCGCCGTGCTATCAGACTCAATAGAAACTCAATGAAACCCACCACACGGCGATATAAAGACAAGAACAATTGTTTCTATTATCATCGCGGCGATAATTTGATGGCACGGCGAGTCTATCGCTGCGATTCTCTCGCCCGTGGAAATGGCGCCTAACTACGCTTTGCCCAATAGACGGACTAGGCGTTGTGTAAATGGTACACCACATACTACCTGCACTATTGTCTTTTCTTCTCCCTTTAATTCAGTCAAAGGTTGTGTATAAAATATCGCTTTTAGCGCTAAGACCGCACCATTGTGTCACCCTATGCATTTCTACATTTATATCTCCATTCCACATGGTATACAAAATTAAAATAAATTATTCTGTTCTATTATTTATTTTTCTTAATATACACTCAGTTACAGGCTAGGCTCTAATGCTACTGCGCACATCGGAGGATTACGAGGACCATAATAATGTAGGGTCTAATAGCAAGTCTTGCACATGGATGGCTTTTCTTCGTCCATCGATCAAATGTAGCGATGAATACTATAGTAGAAGTATCTATTATGTGATAGTGAGTTACCTGTACGATGTATTGATTTGTCACAGTCATACACACAACGCAATTGATGACACTGTTAAACTTCAGACAGTCATTCTCGAAAAATGTTACCTAAACAAAATAAATATATTTATAGAATATAATAAATAATAGGCGTGCTAGACATTTGTTCGAGTGGGCATGATTCGGCACATTCGTGCGGCACAATATATGTACTGTACAAACGGGGTGAATAGGGATGCGGGGTGAATCGGGTCGAAACTTTAAAAGGGATTTTAACATTGTAATAATAAAGTTTTTTTCCAACAAGGACACTTAATCGTTAATTATAATATCTAAAAAGAAAATCTGTTTCTAAGAGCATACAAAATTATACAATATTCATGTCACTATGAATAGAACGTTATATATGTATAAATGTTTATTTATATACGGCAGTGAAATTGTATCGGTCGAGAATGAAAGTGGAGCTACCTTGCGTGTGTTACGTAACCCTTATCTCGCGGCGGCCACCAGCCGACTTACAGCAACGCTTTGTGTTTGATAGCGACCCGGTGTACAACGGAGACGAAAATGTTTTGTGGGTTTAGAAATTGGCTTTCCTCTGCTATAAAGGTATTAAAATATTGTTTTGTTATAAATGTAGGTAGATGAAACAGGAAAGTGGTGGAAATAGGTTGTTTCAAAGCTTCCAAACCTTTGTATTCATACTGCTGTCTTTCTGTATATTAATTACCTTTCACACCGAAACCAATGAATCATGAAATTTGAAACAATGGTAGCATCGGACCTGGAGAAGCACATATGATACCTTCCATCCTGGATATTTTTATTAAAAAAATATAAAATACAAAATACACGCAGACGAAGTCTCGGGTAACAGCAACTATCCAATATACCTTCCTACCGAGTCAAGCATGGTGATTTTTTGTTGGTAAATGGTAGCGACATTTGGAATCAGCATTCACCATTACATTAGCGATGCTTATATTGTGGATGGTTAAGGTCGAACCTCCAGGGTAGCCCGCGAAATTCAAATTTCTTGCGTTTTTTGCAATTTGCAGGTCACTGTCAGTTTTGATTTTGATTAAAAAATGATTCGCGACCGTAACAAATATGGCTTTACAGAATTATAATCATTAGAATCAGCAATACCTATATCTCTAGTTCATATTAGCATATTAGCCTATTGAATGACTATTTCATGAAATGATGACATTTGAGGGCAATTCTAACTTAAAGAGTTGTATTGCTGATTCTAATGATTATAATTCTGTAAAGCCATATTTGGTACGGTCGCGAATCATATTTAGATCACCATACAACATAATACTGACCTGCAAATTGCAAAAAACGTAAGAAATTTTGAATTTCGCGGGCTATCTTGGCGCGTCCCCCTTAAGCTTATAAGTAGGAAACTTCTACACCCAGAATATTGATAATATGCCATGATAGAAGAAATAATTTTATATTCGAGGACTGTACCAACCTACTGTAGCCAATTACGAGCTGTGACTGATGTGCTTACCTAAGCAAAGGCAATAAATTAGGCAGTCTAGAAATAGGAATAAGTAACCTACGACCAATTAACACTCGATTAATCACCAAAAAAAAGGAGCGTTTCCGAAGAATACGTAATTTTAATTACGGAGATTGCAGCCTGGTGCCTGAGTAACTTGAATTAATGAATACTCTAACAAGGTGTGAATAAAATCAATCTGCGTAGCCTTTTATTCCAGTCTAACCGGATGCAGCTGAATACCAGTATTTTACATGAAGCGACTGCCCATCTGACCTCCACAACCCAGTTACTGGGTAACACTTTGGTAACACGAATGTATCATTTGGTAGACTGGTTATCAGACATCATTTGGTAGACTGGTTTTCAGACATTATTTGGTAGACTGGTTATCAGACATCATTTGGTAGACTGGTTATCAGACATCATTTGGTAGACTGGTTATCAGACATCATTTGGTAGACTGGTTATCATACATCATCTGGTAGTCTGGTTATCAGACATCATTTGGTAGACTGGTTATCATACATCATTTGGTAGACTGGTTATCAGACATCATTTGGTAGACTGGTTATCATACATCATTTGGTAGACTGGTTATCAGACATCATTTGGTAGACTGGTTATCAGACTTTTCGGCTTCTGGCAACCCATAACGACTGTCAAAAATCTATGAATGACAGCCGGGCCCAACGGCTTAACGTGCTTTCCGAGGCACGGAGGGATCTCGTCCGGCCCGTGCGGCTATTATTTTTGCCACGAACCTCTCTAACAAGGTGTGAATATGTACATATTTAATATTTAGACTGTCAATTACGCTACCGCCGGGTGCATATTCAAACAACAACATAATTCATAAGCTGTCACTTTGGTCTCGCGGAATATTTGTGTATTGTGGAGTACTTTCGCCCACGGTAGTACGCACGCAGCTAGCAGTAGGCGCGGCTCGGATCGAAGAATTGAACACTTACACTTATTTATACTAATGTCCATTTACTATGTGGCAACGTTACAGCAAGCTGGTGCAATGCAACTCTTTTATCTGATTCATTAACTATTTCTAATAATATTAATTGTTGACTAATTGATTAGGCAGGTTAGGTTGGCAACACACGAATGAAAGTATAGGTCGCTTAACTTGTCGGCAACACATTTAATTAAAAGTGAGGTTGTGATAATCAAAACTTAGGCCCAGTACACATGATGACCGGCTGCACTATCGGTGTTCAGTTAAATCTCGGACAAACGTTGTGGAGAGCGCCACAAACTGTGGTTAATTATGCAGCAGCTAGGAAAGCCCCAAGTAACTTCATTACCGGAAGAAAACCATCTGTACCGTTAAATCGTCAAAATATATATTTTGAAGTTGCCAACACTAGAATAGAATAGAATACTCTTTATTATGTACACCATAAAAATTACAGATATAAAAGTAGAAATTTACACACACACACACACACTACACACACACACACTACACACACACACTACACACACACACACACACACTAACACCACACACACACACACACACACCACTGACACTATCGAAGTAACAAGATTTAAGATCCAATCATCCTGTCAAATGTTTGTCTTGGTCGTCAAGATTCGAAGACTTCCAGGCTTCTGAAAAGCACTTCTTGCTTCAACTGGCTTATGGTTGTAGCTACTATATATAACCCAATTTTGCCATAGGCCTTCATTCCAAAACGCCAAACATCTGTAGGTACCGTGTTTTGTTGAGTACGCTACAATTTTCTTCATAACCAACACTTTATTAATAATTATACTAGCTGTTTCAAAAGCCAATCAAACGATGAAATCATCTAACTCAGTGCCTTTGCTCGCAGCCGGTGCATGTGTGCAATCAATAAAGATGTAGATACCGATGCAATTAATGCGATACGATATAGATAAGGTGGGGATCGTTATCGGAACTTCATAAAGCCGTATTGAGGAGGAAACTACTGACTAATTTCTTATAAGTTTAATGATTTAATCCAATTAACGCAATTCCGAGCATGCGCGTTGGAGCGCGGCGCACGCGACGCATGCCAACTAACTTATTTGTTCACTATCTAAATATCGGAAGACGCGGGGCGTGCCGGTTGAATGTGGTCGCATAGGAGAAGCACAAAGTGATGGACATTCTGTAGACAAGAATGTTGTTGTCTAGTTGTCTGTTATACTTTTGTTATATTTTTACGTTTCTGTTTGTATCATAAATAGTCATAATGTTAAGGGTCGAAGTACCAATAAATTACTTTTTCCTCCTTAAAAATTAGGAGGGATGAAAACCTCTTACTAAAACTTCAGGGCAAGCTTCTTTATTTAGGTACCAACTAAACTCATAGTAGATCACACCTTTTAGAAACGCCCACTTAAATTGATGCAGTACTTATCATGTTCATTTGAATCTACGAATAGTTGAAGATTGGGGGATGATCTCGGAATGATACGATTACTAATTCGTGGGGAATGGGAACCCTGGTCAGTGAGGTTTGGAAACACGGTTGCGAAGTGATGACTATTTTTAAAAGCTGCAGTTTAAGCAACTAAATTTCCTGCATGGTCCTGCATCTATACTATGTACCTAGTGGTTTGTGGAATACCAATATGTATTTATTTACACTTGAAATGTTACTTCAAAGCAGGCGTAAAGTTAGCAATCCCCAATTAGAGGCTTTCCCTGATATTCAAACATTTTCGTGTTCGGTCGCGTGATGTAGCATTCAGTAACTTTCTCCGTTTGAATTTTGGCTGCACGACTGAAAATTCTCGATATTGTAAGAAAATAAATAAACAGTCACCCACTCAGTCCATTTCAGTTCACTGTTGGACCTCAATAGACGATTTTCAATTTTCCGCATCAAAACCTTAGAATTCATGCAACCGCTCGCTGAGGCTGCTGAGCGGCTTCGCAAGGTTTTTTTAATTATCAAAATCATTGAATCTGCAACCATTTGAGGGATCACTGATGTCACTTCAGTTGTTAACAGATTGACGATTGCAATTAGATGTTATGGGTGACATAGAAGAAGATACTGGTGACAAGTTAGTTCATTGGTTCATTCCTTGTCAGAAACCACAATAATTTAAAACAAAGAATGTGATTTCTTTGCGGAAGCTATTATATTAGATAAAAGGGTTATTGCTACGTTTTTGGAGATCTATCTACCGCTTCGTTAATTTTTACTACTTCGCGAACAGTTAATTTAACCGACAATTGGTGGCAGTAGAGACCGAATAACTTTGGTATTAAGGAAACACTGGCTTTAATCTCATATCACACCTCGATCTATAAACCAATCTTTCAGCCTGAGACAGCTTTTGAATATTCAACAGTTGGTTATTGACTAATCGGGTCAGCATTATTTTGTCACAGTGCTACAAACATTTCTATTCAGATTAACCTTTACTTGTGGTTTAACGGAGGCGGCCATTGAAACTTAGCGAAGTATGCGGAAGCAGTTAGTTCAAGAAATACGTAACTAAATGACTTATAATGTGATATACGTTACGTTAATTTATCTTTTTAATGTGTCTTGCATACAGAGGTAATTTATTTGTGTGTTTAATGGTAAGGGTAATTTGAAGGACGGAAAGGTAAAAATAGAGGGTGTTGGTAAAATCGTAGCCAATATTTGCAAGGAGCTAGGCGATGTCGGTGACGGAAGTGACGGCATTTTATATGCTGTCACACATATACAGGGTGTAATTTTAAACACCATTAACCTTTTAAGGAGCCATTGTACTCACAATTATGAAAAACTTTTACTATGCGACCAAACATAAAATCGCGAAAAATAAATCTGCATTTTTTTTTTTGGTGGGAAGTCATCAAATGACTTCTCCCGCTCTAGGCGGGCGTGTCAGACTCTTACTGACTAAAACCCATCCGTGTTTCTGCAGTTGTGTGTGCGCCAGGGCCACGGTAACTACTCGAACTAACTTTCGAACAATCCGCGACCCCGGCAGAAAATAAATCAGCTGTTCCCTACATTTACGTTCGCTTATCTCGTCAAAATGGAGGGAATAGCTGACTTTTCTCGCGATTCCAGGTTTGATCTTATAGTAAAAGTTGTTCATAATGAAGAGTACAAATACCCCTTCCGAGGTCGGTGGTGTTTAAAATTACAGCCTGTATAGTACATACTAATTCCATGACTGTCACTTACGACCAGGAAAAGATATGTGTCCGGCTAGTGGTCTTAAGCTTGATATCTTAAGACAATAATAATGACGTAACTTGTAAAATATATGTAGGACCCCAATAAAACGGTGATTTGTGGACGGATCTGTGGAGATTAATGGCATTCGAAAAAAAAAACCGTCTGTATGCATTAATCTAAGAGAAAACTCTCTAGTGCTTCTCGCATGACATTTGATAATTACTTTTACTTTTTATTGCAGTTGCGTGTATATAGCACTTATTAAGTGTGATACAGTAACTCGAGAAAAACGAAATGCTTCAACCAGCTGGTCTTATATTTTATAAAAAAACTTTTTTACAAAAAAAAAACAACCGACTTCAACAAAAAAACACTACCAAGTGAAAATTAACTTTAATTTTGGAAGTCGGTGTCTTTGGATCTGCATTTTAGTTTTTTTGCCACCGACTTCCGAAATGAAAGTTATTTTTCACTTGGTAGTGTTTTTTTGTTGAAGGCGGTTGTTTTTTTTTTTTGTAAAAATCTTTTTATTTATCACTTTTTAGTGAGTCAGTTATTAATTTAGCTAAGTTACAATAGCCTTATGTCAACTGCTCATCTCCTTTTGCAAAATATTGCTTTTCCCGATGCAGGGCCGTTAATTGTTGAGGAGTTCTCCTGGTAAGAACCAAAAGCACAGCACCATATGCATTGTGACGAGCATAAATTGCTTAGCAACCATAATAAAGTAATCAAATCGCAACCCGTGAAATACACTCGAGAGCAATGAATCCGGGTCACTTAAAGAATGTTAAAAATCTCGGAAACTAAAAATGATAGGTTAATGCAATAAATTGTATTTAATAGACAATGTAATACTCCTTAAATGAAAGTAAAAAAAATATGAGTCACCATACGTTTTATTAACACAAAATTACATAAAGAAAAAAACTGCTGATCTCTCCTTAAAACAAAAATAGGAAACATGAAATTTTTGAACTTTATTACGATTTTCTTGAATTTTAATACTTCGTATTGCCTCCTCGTGCTTCCATTACTGCGTTTACGCGGTTTGGCATGCTGTACACCAAGTTCCTTATACGATTTTGGGGAATATTCTCCCATTCCTCTGTGAGAGCAATTTTGAGCTCACGAAGCGTGATTGGGGGAGGGTTTCGTTGTTTTACGCATCTGCCTAGCTCGTCCCAAGCATGCTCGATCGGGTTGATATCCGGGCTGCGCGCTGGCCACTCCATACGAGTAATGTTCATCTCTTGAAGGTAGTCATTCACAATCCTACCTGTATGAGGTCGGGCATTGTCATGCATAAATATAGCATCCTCACCTAAATTGACAATAAATGGACCAACGTGATCATTGAGGATTTCTTCCACATATCTTACGCTAGTTAAAGAGCCGTTTTCTATGATCACCAGCTCTGTGCGACTTTCAGAAGAAATTCCGGCCTACACAAGTACAGACCCACCACCGTAGGCTACTTTTTCTTCGATGCATGCTTGCTTGAATCTTTCCCCTGGTCTTCGATACACTCTGTGTCTTCCATCGTGCTTGTAGAGCATAAATTTTGATTCGTCGGAGAACATAACTTTTGACCAATCTTCAATACTCCAATTTACGTGGCTCTGGGCATATCTTAGTCTTGAAATACGATGCCCACGCTCCAGTTTAGGGCCGTTTGCAGGTCTAAGGGGTTTTAAGTTAGATTCAGCAAGCCGACGTCTTACTGTCCATGCACTTGGGTTACTTCCTCCGAGGCGTCGAAACTGATTTGTGAGTTCAGTTCCTGTGAGAAAGCGATTTCGAAGCATGGTGTTCACCAAGTATCGGTCTTCTCGTGCTGTGGTACACCTGGTTCTGCCCGTTCCTGGTCTGCGTAGGTTAGAACCAGTTTCTTCGTAACGTCGGAGAACTCTTTGTACTGTTGACAGCGACACACCGACAGTCCTGGCTGTATCGCGCTGACTCCGGCCGGTTTCCAGCATTGTAAGTATTCTGGTGCATTCTTCAGGCGTAAGCGACATAATTTCAGCTTGAATAATGAATATAGAGCACTATCAACATGGTTTATGTACCCACATAAATGACAGATTACAAACAAAAGCAAAACCAAATGCTGTAATTTCGTAGTTCCATCTTCGAAAGTGGCCCTTTTTCAAATTTGATTTTTTTATGATATAACTTTACAATAACTAAGAAGTTTTAATACCTTCATTTAAGGAGTATTACATTGTCTATTAAATACAATTTATTGCATTAACCTAGCATTTTTAGTTTCCGAGATTTTTAGGATTCTTTAAGTGACCCGGATTCATTGCTCTCGAGTGTATTTATTATTGAGTAGTTCCGGTTGCCACCTCTGGTCTTCATCATCAGTTCCACTTCACTGAATGGTGCTTTCCGAAGGCAAATGCACGAGTTACTATAAAAAATACCCAAATCGCTATAGGTGTGCCTATCAAATTTGAGGATTTCCTTCGATTTCCATGGGATCCCCACATCAGATTCTGACTTGGTGACAATGGGACCACCTCGAGAGCATACCCTATCGAACAAAAGAATAATTTTGAAAATCCGTTTATTTAAGACGGAGTTATGCCCGAACATACATAAAAAAATCGGCGTGAGTTGGTTTGGCACTCACGAAAATTGATGTGTAAACATGTGAGCTCGCATCAGTTTGGTTCACGCGCTCACATAAACACGGGTCTTACGCTGACGTCATCTGACGCTCGAAGTCTTCCGCTTACGCGTCTGACGCTCGAAGTCCCAGCTAGCCCCTACCGTAGACCGAGCGCTAAGGTGTTTACACATCTTAAAAAATATCTGAGCTCGAACGTGCATAACATGAATCCTGTTTGGTGCAATGAAGTAATATTTTTATTACATAGGGGAGACCTAACTTCCTTTTAGTAGGTAAATAAATAAATATAAAAAAAGGTTGCATGAAACTAAATAAAAATACTAGCTTTTATGAAAAGCCGTTTACCACGAAGAACAAAAAAAAAAAATTTAACGGCATCTCTGCTTATTTTTTGACAGCAAAAAAAACTTACGATTGAAAAGTTTGTATTACAAAACAAATCCTTCTGGCGCGTGGCGGATCTTAAACGACCGACTCTAGCTCAGACTATAAAAGCGTCTGAAGCTAAACTTGAAATAAGTAATATCGTATGATTTAAGACATGTGGACATGTTGTCCATCACCTTGGATTTAGTGTCGACCACGCCTTACCAGCATTAGTAACAATAATTGGCAGTAACAATAATTACTAGTATCAACCTCGGATGTCGTAAAAGTAACTTCGTAGGTACACGTATTATTATAAGTGTGAAAAATTATACGTTTTAGAGTCATTAGGAGTTATGAGTGATTCGATTTACATGTAGTTAGTTGTTGAACTTGATAATTGTTAGTTTGGTACGTATTTGCTGCACCCAGATTCTATGCGGATTTGTTTCTTCATTACGTGGTAATGTTACATAAAAATAATCAATGCAGTAATTTTTTTATGATAGTTAATAAATCATAAATGAATAACTATGTAGATCATTTAATTATAAATCTATTTATAAGCCATTCGGTATTATTTTATTCAAAATTAAAATGTCCTTAACACTTTCCTTTCTAAATCGTTTTATTCCATGGATTTATGGTAACACTACCATCTTTTATACCATGTTTTTAAGCAAATAAATGATATTATTATTATTATATATTTAAAAAAACATATTCATAATTTTCACGAAAATGTGTAGAATGAGTGCAGACTTTTTGGTCGTTTCTAGTTTTTGAACTGGCCATTTGCTGCTAAAATAATAGTCGATGCCATTAGTGTTTTCTTTTTAATATTTTTCTTCTTCAAATTAATCGGCTCAAAGTTTTTCGTATACTTAAATCAGCTTGTATTTTTTATTTTAATAGCCTTTGCAACAATGCAACTTTTTTATGATATTTATTTCTGACAGATGCAAGATGTTGCTTACGTACCTACCAACCTCTTTAGTTTTAATTTATCGATAAATTGAAAAGACATGTTTAAAAAGCTTTATAAATCAAGATAAGCAAAGACTAATCTTCTGTAATTATATATATGAATATAGTTACAAAAGTTTAGTATTAGGTACAAAAGTTTTCAGTCGAATCTCAGAGTGTTATGTGTGAGCCAATGACAGTATTATCGATACTTCTGGTACTCAAATGGGCTATTCAAGGTACATATATAAATATGGGCTATAATCTATATGGGCGTATAAATATGTGATATAAAGGTGGCATTATCACCTGGGTACAGCTATTAACGAGTGTTCCGCGTTACTCTGATAAAATAATAATCGTATTGTGTGTACTGTACGTACACACCTTGATACAGGGCTGGCACTAGCGAAGATTGTCGCTTTTTAAACTATCCATTTTATTTTCATTTAGGTTGAGTATTAATAGTAGATTGTTATACAAGGGGCTAAAATGACCCATTTTAAACGAGAAAGCTCGGGAGTAAATAGAAAACCAGTTATAATAGGTTTTTAGCGCCGTGAGCTACACTCTACTTTTCACTACGTTTGCGAGAACATAAAATAATCCAATACAATAAAAATAGTTTACTCATTTTTTTCTGTAGCCGCAACGCAATGCACTCATTCTACCGAAGACATCCCCGCTTTCAGTTCCATTTTCAAAAATAGAATGTTCTTATTTTTTATGAAACAGTAGTAAGGCGAGTCTTTATTCATGTTTATTCTACTTGTGAATTACGGTACTTCGCTGGTAAAACAAAAATAAAAAACTTTTTTCCCCTAGAGGGAAATCTGGTACGCTACAATGACGGACTTTTTGAGCAAAAGGTGTGAAGAAGTTATTTCCCAGTTTTACAGCATTTAATTTTTATCCATCACGCAAGCACATTAAGAACAATACAAAGAGAAAATAGAAAAGTAATTTCAGAAGTTTTCGGAGATTTTATTCAATGTTGCTAGTGATAAAAAAGGCTAAAGGTGGCTGGGACAGACGGGATGCGGAAGGCGAAGGACAGGGTACTGTGACGCAGCCTGGGAGTGGCCTATGTCCATCAGTCGATAGGCTGAGTCAATTAATCATGATTGATTAGCATAAGAATAATCAGCCTATAATGTTCCCACTACTGGGACACAGACTTCCCCTCGTTGAGAGGGTCTGGGCCGTAATACACCACGCGGGCCCAGTGCGGGTTGGTAGACGTCACAAGTCTGCGAATGTTTGGTTCTAGTACATGCCGGTTTCCTCACGATGTTTTCCTTCACCGTTTTGAGAGCAGTGGTAATGAAATAATTTACACAAAGTAAAGCCCCTGTCTGGGTTCGAACCTACGACCTACAACTCGTAAATCGCGGCCGTTACCACTTTTCCACCACTCCTCAAGATTGATTGATTGCAATTAATTCTTAAAAAGAGGTAGGTACAAAAATGTATAGTTTGGTCACAAAATCGTAGTTTCTACATTTTTTATAATTTCAGCTTTATATCTAGTTCAACGGGTACCAGCCCTACAAACGAGCGGTTAAATATTCGCACAGTTGTACTACACGCATCCGGGAATCGATCCGGCGACCTCGACGGTCACGACGAGTTTGCTTCATGCGCTACTGAGCTCAGGTATGTTGAGATGGACGTGTTAATATTTTTGTAGAATAATTATTTAATTACTATTCAAGGCTTTTTTATTATCAAAGTAGGTCACTTAGATTATGAATATTGAAATTCTCTGTAAATTGAAGGTCAGGTAAATTATCAATATGGATATTATTCACTTTTTACCTGACTACGGTGGAGCCCCAAGAGGGGGGTAATAAATGATAAATGATTTTACTTCTGTAAGTAGATTTGTACAAACACTTTTACCCGTAATCATATTTTTAAAACTAGATGAGGTCAGCGTTTCCTATCCGACTACTCTGAGAAGAAAGGCCGAAACAAACTCAGAGGTCACAGTCTCTTTTAAAGTCCAGACATAATCTTGGTCAGATCATGTGAAGACCATGTAGATTTGTGTCTGAAATGGTTTTTTGAGGAAACCCACACAGAATGAGTGGACCTGTCCAGTCAGTGCACGCATTTGTCAGTAATCGTGGACCTCAACTCAAAACTTAAGGAGCTCAACGATTCGACTAACAATACCAAAGAAAGGACATTTGGGTAGGCCGCATAAATTACTCAAACTGCCATGATTAAAAAAAATTGAGAAGAAAAAAAAGAAAACAAAGACCCACATATTCTTTACATTCACAATAATTAAAATAATATACTATTTTACAAAGTAAATATTCATGTCAATGTATATAGAAATAAATCATCAATGTCAATGTATATAAAAATCCGGAAATAATCTTGGTCAGATTATTTGAGGCCCATGTTAGATTGGTGTCTGAAATGGTCTTTTGAGGAAATAACCATACCGATTTGAGTAGACCTGTCCAGTCAGTGCACGCATTTGTGATATACTCTCCTACAGTATTCATTAGACACATACCAAGTAAGTCCTGGTGGAAAAATCTAATAACACTTTGCCTGACCTCTCCCCGGTCGTGTCGGATGGCCGTCCCAATGGACTATGAGAGTGAGGGAAGTGGGAGAGCACCTGCGTCTGCGCACACATTTGAGCAGTATAATATTTCCAGCGTCCTTGGCTATATAGTCTCCGTTGAGATTGAGAGGGTATTATTAGAGAGGATATATTATTATTATATTATTACCAAGTAAGTCAAAATCAAACCAATGTTCTGCTTCACTAGGTAAAAAAAAGCTGTTATAAATAAATAAAAACTTTTTTACAAAAAAACAACCGACTTCAAAAAAAAACACTAAAAGACGTGAAAAATAACTTTAATTTCGGAAGTCGGTGTCTTTGGTGTTATATTTTCGATTTTGGCCACCGACTTCTGAAATTAAAGTTATTTTTCACGTCTTTTAGTGTTTTTTTTGGAAGTCGGTTGTTTTTTTGTAAAAAAGTTTTTATTTCTCACTTTTTAGTTGCGGTACCCACCCCACGCAAATTCGTATACCACTTCTTGGTGTGTAAATAACAATGACAGGAAATTATTAACACATCATCCATATACACTACGTGGAAAAATATGCAGTATTAAGAATAACTCAAAAACTACGGGTCAGACCCTGATCAAATTTAAATGGGACCACATGTAAAGCACCACCTATCAAATAAAAAAAGAATCATCCAAATCGGTTCACCCAGAAAAAAGTTATGAGCTGACACACATAAAAAAAAAAAAAACAAAAAAAAAAACATACAGACGAATTGAGAACCTCCTCCTTTTTGTGAAGTCGGTTAAAAAGTTAATAGTCACAATAATGAGGTATTTCCGGAATCCGCCTACGAAAATACGATGAAATGTTTGTCTGTTAACTGACTTAATTACTGCAACACTTTACGCGTAGATTGTAGGCTTGGCTCGTGGAAAACGAGTTAAGGCTCCCGCAGACCTTTCTGCGGGAGCCTTAACTCGTTTTCCACGAGCCAAGCCTTTAAGGTAGCAACAGTGTCTTTTTTTTCTCTAACCTGTGTTGTTCCACTGCTAGGCAAATACGAGTACCTTCCCATAATTTTCCAGTTTTCTTTATGTGGCGCCTTTCCGGTCAATCGGTCAGGATCGAGTCTAAATCGTCACGCCAGTGTTTCTTGGCCTACCTCAGGGACGAGGCCAGTCTTCAGGTAACCATGTGTGACAGCGAAGGTAGCAACAGTTTCATCCCAGAAATGTTTACCGTTCGGATGGACGTAATAGACACCGGCACTGTTTTAATTATTTATCCATAAGAGGAAAGATACGACTTAATTGTAAAATAAAAGTATATTGTGTTTGTAACTGTAACTAACTACTCCACAATTTTCATCCAAGCCTTCATACTTATCATATTTTTTTATTAGCAGGTAGGTATCTTTACAAACGTGTAGTTAGGTTCGTTTTAGTAAAAAAAAACTGAGGTAACACACATTAAAAAAATACAATCGAATGGAGAACCTCCTTTTTTAGGGTTCCGTACCAAAAAGGAAAAAACGGAACCCTTATAGAATCACTTTGTTGTCCGTCTGTCCGTCTGTCTGTCAAGACCCTTTATCTCGGGACCGAGTGGAAGAGCTATCGAGTTGAAATTTAACCATATACTCAGGTCTACAGTCCCTCGAAGCTGAGAAAAATCAAACTTCTAAGTTAACATTACAAACAGATACGGCCATTTATGCTGCAAAAAACATATATTTCGACACTCTCAAGGGAATCAAAATTTATAGGGTACCTTCCGTTGACCTAGAACTATGTTTGGCAAGTAATATTTAAAGTTTTTAGTCTTTATTTAAAGTACGTAATCAATCATCGAAGTTAAACAACGGTATGCGCGGTGATATTTGTTCTTCTATAGGCATGTCTTCCTTAATAATAAGCACTAGCACTACAAAAACGAACACTATTATAGACAATGTTTTTTCCAACTTTGATGTACAATGCGATACTATTCATTATTTTTTCAGTCACCACTTACAAATCTCGATTAAATTTGATATTTAAGTAAAAAACAACTTTCATTAGGTTACCTAACTAATTTAGGTATGAACTGTTAGTATAACCACAATTTCATTTATAAAACACAATAATATAAGTAATTATAGGTTTTAGTAACTGAATTTCGGGAAAACCTCGCCAAAGTCTGCGAGACTCGAATCCTAAACTATTTATAATATGTACCTACAAAGTACGTAACCCTCGCTGGGCGAGCCCGACTCGCACTTGTCCGGTTTTTTTTTAAGTCGGTTAAAAATGTATATCAGCCCATGGTATAATAATATACTTCGCCAGGTATCTAACATTCCGGTCACGGGGTTGAGCTCCTTAAGTTCTGAGTTGAGCTGCACGATTACTGACAAATGCGTGCACTGACTGGACAGGTCCACTCAATCTGTGTGGTTTTTCTTCAAAATACCATTTCAGACAAATCTACATGGTCTTCACATGATCTGACCAAGATTATGTCTGGACTTTAAAAGAGACTGTGACCTCTGAGTTTGTTTCGGCCTTTCTTCTCAGAGTAGTCAGATAGGAAACGCCGACCTCATCTAGTTTTAAAATATCATTGACGTGTAAAAGTGTTTGTACAAACCTATTTACAGAAATAAAATCATTTATCATTTATCATTTTACACAAGCCAACGTCATCACCGCTGTGTTACCAGTAGTGTGTAATAATAACTCCCCAATCGCCTTTATTACCTGTGCGAATCCGATAAAACAAAGAGGTTTTATAACTAATAATTACGTTGGTGCCTATATGTTTAAATTGAATTGTTTCGTTTGATTAGAAAAATGAAACGACAATTTAAATGGTTTATTTATATTTTTTAACCGACTTCACAAAAAGGAGGAGGTTCTTAATTCGTCTGTATGTTTTTATTTTTTATTTTTTATGTGTGTTAGTTCATAACTTTTTTCTGGGTGAACCGATTTGGATGATTCTTTTTTTATTTGATAGGTGGCGCTTCACATGTAGTCCCATTTAAATTTAATCAAGGTCTGACCAGTAGCTTTTGAGTTATACTTAATACTGCAGATTTTTTCCATTTAGTTTATATGGATGATGTGTTAATAATTTCCTGTCACTGTTATTTACACACCAAGTAGTGGTATACGAATTTGTGTGGGGTAGGTACCGCAACTAAAAAGTGAAAAATAAAAACTTTTCTTACAAAAAAACTTTTTTTGGAAGTCTGTTGTTTTTTTAACCGACTTCTTGTAAAAAAGTTTTTAACAGAATGGTGGCTGTTTTTTTTTCCATAATTCGTGTTTTGTTGCAATAAAGTGGCAACTGGATAGTGACGTAAGCATTTGTCACTCCCGGAATGCCAGACCTTGTTTTTTTAGACCATGTACCAGCCGATCTATTCTGTAAAAATCTCACCGTGAAAACTTACGTGAAGTTAGCTTGAAGTGAGCTGTCATTCCACAGGGATTGACACTATTGACAGCTCACAAGTTTTGACGGTGAGATTTGTACAAAATAGATCGGCTGTTTTTTTTTTCGGACCTTCTTTTACTGCACTGATATCACCTATGTTATATTTATCAAGTAAATCTACACTTGTTAGTACACATGCATTAATTAGTTGTTGAAACATTTCGTCTACAATAGATATCAATCTCGAGGTCAGTTTTAATTGAGGAGCAATTAGCAAAAATTCTTAAATAACCCAAAAAAATATCGGTAACAATATTTATGTTTTTCGCTATAAATATGACACAGACACTATTAAAATAATAAAATACCCCTATTATTTTCCCACTGCAGGATAAAGGCCTCTTCTCATACTGAGAAGGCACGAGCATTGATCACCAGGCTTGTTCAAGACGAGTTGGAGATTTCAGACTTATAGTCCAGCGGGGTCAGTGCGTAACACACTAACAGCAGGAATAGCTTTCATTTTGACAGTTCAACAACATTCATTGCGTTATTTGAACAGACAAATTTTTCGAAAATACGAAGCATTGGTTTAGCAATAGGCTTCACATTGATTCAGATTGTGATAGTGTGGTACGCAACTAGGTTGCTGGTTTCCTCACGATATGTTTTCTTCACCGATGTAAGTGCTGTCCAAGATAAACTCGGCACTACCTATTACAATAAGTTTATTAACCGACTTCAAAAAAAGGAGGAGGTTCTCAATTCGTCTGTATGTTTATTTTTTTTATTTGTGTTAGCTCAGAACTTTTTTCTGGGTGAACCGATTTGGATGATTATTTTTATTTGATAGGTGGTGCTTCACATGTGGTCCCATTTAAATTTGATCAAGGTCTGACCAGTAGTTTTTGAGTTATCCTTAATACTGCATATATTTTCCACTTAGTTTATATCGATGATGTGTGAATAATTGCCTGTCACTGTTATTTACATACCAAGTGGTGGTATACGAATTTGTGTGGGGTAGGAACCGCAACTAAAAAGTGAAAATAACAACTTTTTTACAAAAAAACAACCGATTTCCAAAAAAAACACTAAAAGACGTGAAAAATAACTTTTATTTCGAAAGTCGGTGTCTTTGGTTTTGTATTTTCGTGTTTGGCCACCGACTTCCAAAATTAAAAAAAAAACCTACTACAATAAGTTTTTTTTCTGATAAGCTCTAACTTGTGTAATAAAAATAGTATAAATATAGTGATTAAATTTCACAAACAGAAACCTTTTCAGGAAGATTTACTAACTCTTTCAGGCGGAATAATAAAACTTAAACAAGCTGTGTTTATTGACATTCTTTGTATTGTTTTTTTAAACAAATAAAAACTTCGCCTGATGTTCTAAATTAATTCTCCGAACCGAAATATTATTAATTCATTTTGTACATAAAAAACACGTCGACATTTATCGTAATTGATAGTACTAGAATGTTGGATCAAGTTTAATTGTGCGCCTGCGGCCAAATCGGTATTAATGAGACTCTTAAAAGTTTAAATTATGATGTTGCTGTATTATGCGGTAGCTACAAGTACTCACAAGGAGTATTTATTCTCTAGTTAATAGTTGCCGACTTGTTAATTTCAAACATCCATAATGTATATAATTGAAATGATTTTAATGTTGTTTTGATAAGATTGCTCTGGTTTTTATTGCGATGATAAAGATTGTAGTTAATCTATTAGAATTGTTTAGCTTTACGAGTACAGTAAACTAGATTTGCTTCTAAATTAGAATCTAGATGTATGTCAGTCTGTAACTAAGTGGCTTTCAAGGACTGGAAGTAGAAATGTCGATCGTCTGGCGGCGAGATGGGCAGACGATATTGCGGCCATCGCGGTTCGAACTTCGAATCTGCGGCGTATTTGCGTAACACATTAACAATAGGAATAGCTTTCATTGTGACAGTTCAACGACATTCATTGCGTTATTTACGTTGTTGAGCAGACAAATTTTTCGAACATTTGAAGCAATGGATTAGCAATAGGCTTGTGTGTGTGTTACGCAATTAGGATGCTGGATGAGACGCAGCGTGGAGACTGATACAACATACGAGAGGCCTATAAAAGAAGTAATGCAGAACAAAACAATGAAAATAGTTCCAGAAAGTGAGCAAGGACAGCTCTGTGGAGGTCTGAGGCTTTAGAGTGAAAGGATGTCACCAAAATCTGCCCAAACGAAGTACCGAGGTACACTTAGTGGCATAAAATACACTAGATTACACTTAATAATATTGCATTTATATAATTTTGTTAAGGTTACCCGGAGACGAGAATAAAATAACTTTTAACATAATAAAAAGCACGCCATTTTGGCATTCTATCACCGGACCAGCACAACTACCTTACCCTTAAAAAAAAAAATGTCAAGTTGACAGCTGTCTGAGTTCGGGTTCAGCCACTGTTATTTCACGAACGAACTGAATGACATGTGAATGACATTTACGAAATAATGTCAACCCGAGTGTCAACCAAGTGTAACGCAATTGTACATGCTTAGAAAATAATTGATTATGTAGTTTTAAATTATTTAAGGATAAAAATAGGTACCTACTATTATTTTCGAATTCCTCTATTTTTTATCCTACGATTTGGTGCATGTGTACCTCGAGGTACATGTTTGGGCAAAGTTGTATGGGCTTTTGTTGACCTCCTTTGTCCTCAAAAACCGCTGCGAAACGCTGACAAGACTATCAGGATTTTTGTCTTTTAGTGTGATAAAGCCCATTTCCATTTAAATGGAAGTGTAACAAGCAAAAATGCCGTTATTGGTCACCTAAAGGACAGAACCCACGTTTAAAACATCAACAGCCACTTCACAGTTCCAAAGTGACGATTTGGTGTGCATTGTGAAGCAGTGGAATTATTGGACCATTTTTTTTTTTTAAATCTTCGATCGCAAGCGATTTCTGTGGACGGTGTCTCTCATCGGTGCATGCTGAACGATTCTGTTCTGCCAATAATGAGAGAATATCCTTCCTCCAGTACACACACGTGGTTTCAGCAAGATGGCGCCACGCCACACACGGCCAGAGAGACCATGGCGATTCTGCGTGATTTCTCCCCTAACAAACTGATAATCTGTGGCCCTGGCCATCCAGGTCGCCGGATCTTACCCCTATGGACTATTTTGTGTGGGGGTACCTCAAAAGTAAAGTAAGTATATGAAACAAACCCAGCGACCATCTCAGCACTTAAAGAAAATGTCGTTCGCGAGGTTACTGGCATCCCGACTACACTTCTCCAGCGAGTGGCACGGAATACGGAGGCCAGATTCCAAATGTGTCCGACGTGAAGGTCAACATTTAGATAAAATAATTAGAAAAAAAACCACACTTGTCTTCTTTCTAATAGTTATTGAATTAAACTTATATCATAAGTAGTTATTTTTTTATTTAACTTTTAATTCCTAATTCTGCCACCGGACACCCTGTACAAGGAAGCTTGTTTTATTTACTGCCGGCAACAAACAAGTGACATAGCAGTATGAGAGAGTAATTCCTTTGAAAAGGGAATACAAACAATCACGTAGCAAGATTGACAGATTATGGAAAATTTGAGTTTTCCTACTCTTTTTATATCTCTCAATCTCTACGGATAAACCATTGAAGTCGCGGCTCTACTGCAATTTCATTTGACCTTAACCTCGACTTTTCCTCTATTAAACTTTATCATAAACAAAGCAGTTTTAGAACAGCCTCCAATTTACCTAGAAATCTCGGTAAACAATCGTAATCTCCACCTAATCTGCAGCTTAGACATTTTTCGCACGGCTGAGCAGCGAGACAGATAAATAATGATAATTCTTAATCAATAGTGTCGGACTGGTATTTGAAGTATTTACCGACTGACAGTTGCATTTCCAATGGCGATTATAGGTTTGTATTGTGAAATAGTAAGTAATAATTTGTATTTTGTCTCGGTAAATGACTGTAATCTCGTCCTTCACTTTATCCTATTAAATACAGGTACTCCATTATACATAGGTTCAACACGTTTTCAAAGCGAAGTATTTATGTTCTATCTTGTCCTAAATTAATTGGAGGAACCGGACTCAGGCGAGTAGGGTTCCTCCGATTAATTTGGTCAACTTTTGAGGGTGTATTTCACCAATGAAACTGAACGCCATCATCACATCTGGGGGTCTACTATCAAAGTCCGCCTAAGAAAGAAAGAAAGAAGTGAACCCTACTCCCGATTAATTATCTTTTTTGAACGGGCAGAAACACATTGGGAGTAAGGACAACTGTCAATCGTATTGTCATTAATTTTTAGTTCGGGCCCCGGACTAATGTTATTTCCGAAACTGATACGGTGTAGGAAACATCCGTAACTTCGGCAGAAACTAAGGATATGGTGCTTAGAGAGAGAGTAGACCCCCAGAACCACGTTCAAGAGATGTTGGTGTCATCATTTTTGGGGAAGATTGACACTGACAACCCTTTAAGTGCTGATCCCTTAGACCATTTAACCTATGATCGCGTTCAGCTTTTATTGGATAAATTCGTCCTGAGAGCATCTAGGACGCGTTTGACTGGTCTTGCCACAGCACTAACTGATACCCGACATTGTCGAATCCTCCCAAAGAAATATACAGCGCAAGAAATATTATTTATTTACAAGGTCAGAATTCAATCAAACTAACTCTAAATACTTTGAAAAAAAACGAAGTTGCAAAAGCACAAAACGTAGTTGTTATTACCACCACTCAATCAATCGTGCAACTCGTAAAAATAAATCAATATATACATTTGTCAAAATCAGTCAGGCTGGAAATTAATGGTCACAAGGCAACAGTCCGACATCCATACATCATTCAATTCACACCTACAGACAGTTCAAATTATTACGCTCCGGATGGAGAGTATCCGGTGTAGATGCATTTTTTTTTAACTTAAATTGTCTGGTATGAAAGATTTTATTTTAATTTAATATAAAAACTTTTTTACAAAAAAAAAACAACAGACTTCAATAAAGAAACACTACAAAGTGAAAAATAACTTTAATTTCGGAAGTCGGTGTCTTTAGATCTGTATTTTAGTTTTTGCCACCGACTTCCGAAATTAAAGTTATTTTTCACTTTGTAGTGTTTCTTTTTTGAAGTCGGTTGTTTTTTTTTGTAAAAAAGTTTTTATTTTTCACTTTTTTGTGAGTCAGCTATTAATTTATCTAAGTTACAATAGCCTAATGTCACTACTCATCACCTTTTTACAAAATATTCCTTTTCCCGATGCAGGGACGTTAATTGTTGAGGAGTTCTCCTGGTAAGAACCAAAGAACTGGAGCTGATGGTGAAGCCACCATCAGCACCATTTCACCTTAATCATTGTGACGAGCATAAATTGCTTAGCAACCATATTAAAGTAATCAAATCGTAACCCGTGAAATACTTATAATTGAGTAGTTCCGGTGGCCACCTCTGGTCTTCATCATCAGTTCAACTTCACCAAATGGTGCTTACCGAGAGCAAATGTACGAGTTACTATAAAAATACCCAAATCGCTACAGGCGTGCCTGTAAAATTTGAGGATTTTCCTCGAAATTCATGGGGTGCCTTCATCAGATTCTGACTTGGTGACAATGGGACCACCTCGAGAGTATACCCTTTCAAACAAAAGAATAATTTTGAAAATCCGTTTATTTAAGACGGAGTTATGCCCGAACATACATAAAAAAAATATATATAAACATCCGAATTGATAACCTCTTCCTTTTTGAAGTCGGTTAAAAATAATGATTGTTTTGTATCAGAGGTAGTAATCCCCTTAAATTCTTCTGCCTGGCAATAGTTATTAAAAACGATGGAAGAAAAATTTCCCATAATCACAAAGTTAAGGCTGATGGATAACACAGTATTTTGTTCAGTTCACTCTCTCCTCTCTCATCTTTTTAAAAAAGAAAACAAAATTCTTTCAAATGTAGCAAATGTTTGCTTGACTCCCTGACCCATCGAATATAATGTGATGTAGCTGTTGCCCAATAATGTGCAACAACGTCTGATGATACAAAAACACAGTTTTTTTCCGCCAATGGGATCCCACCTTTAGTCAAATCGAAAATCCTGGGATTTTTCCGAAGAATGAGAGCGAAGGCATTTTTATAATGCCTTGTTTAGACGAACCTCGGTCCATGTCTCGGTGACCTAGCTGATATAGCACCTTGTTGGTATCTGGGATGAGGTTAAGCACATTTCTGCTTGGGCGGATCAAAGCTATGCGAGCTTTGAACTTCGTTCTACGTAAAATAGATTATTTGCTGGTAGGCCGCTGGTTACTAGAAACTTCTAACCTCAAAATAGTCCGTAATCGAACAGAGAAAATAATATCACGCTTGTGTTCCACAAAGGGTTAGGCAGAGTTGTAATTAAAGTTCACGTACATTTTGGTAGCTATGTTTAAGTCAAATCTAATAGGGGGCGAACAGTGAACTGAGTTTCATAACTAGAAAATTGCAATTATTGTGACGGTATAGTATCAAACAAATTGAATCAATCAATCGGACTAAATCGAGAAAAAGTTGAAATTACAAAAGTATTTGGCAAGAGATCGACAAAAATAGCTTGTTTATTATCAGTAATATTATTATAAACTTCTTTTAGCATTGTGCCCTGAAGGTGAGTATGCGCCTAACCCTGTTCTACATGACCGCCATGTTTCTTTACGACAATTAATTGTGACGGCAGTCATTATTACATGTTATAACATGTCATAACAGACACCGCCAAATTACCTATATTAGTTTCTGATATCAATTGTTACAATCTAAGTAACATTAGTTAGATTGTCACTTGTCAAGTCATATTCCAACTTGATGCAGAAACCAGTAGGTAACTAAGTAGGTCCTTTTCGGCTGGTTGGTTGTTCCGTCTCTGAAGCCCTAGCCATTGAGCGACTGCTTTTAGTCGAGATTCGATAACCTGTTGTCGTTGATGTTTCACTCAATTTTGGACCGACTTCAGGTGTTACATACTCCTTTTGCACAAGATAAATACAGGGTGTAAAAAGACCCATCACATAGCCGTCAATAACGCATTCTGTACATCAAACTCAGTAACATAGCACAAAAATAATTGCTGGGAAAAAAAATATATTTTTGGTGTATAAAATCGCTGTTTACGGTAGTGCGCAATGTAACGCAAGCAATATATTGTGCTTGTGGGTGCATGCAACGGGCGATCTCTCGTGTTCGGCCCTGGTCCAGGCCATGGTACGGAGCAAGAGGGAATGGGAAGCCGTCACCTCCTTCTGCGAAGCAGTAATGCTCGCGAAGGAGGAGGCGGAGCGCGTGAGGGAATCGTTGCTCCCTCATGTCCCTAGTCACTGCAGGAGGAGACACCCTGGGCGTCGGGAGTCGATAGCCGACTTCTAGCCACCGTAGGCGCGGGCTGTTTGAAAGAGTTACCGTGGCCCTGGCGCACAGGCAATATAAGGAACACGGGTGGGTTTTATTCAGTAAGAGTCTGACACGCCCTCCCGCTCCGCCCAGAGCGGGAGAGGTCATTTGATGACTACACAGGCCAAAACAAAAAATTGCGTCGTGGGGTTATTTCAAGTTGTGTTATAATATTAAAAATCTTGTTTTCAATATCTCCGTAACCAGATGGTTCCCAGGAACGGTACAGTAAAAAAAGTATACTATGACGGAGAGTACAAGTGTCTCTCGGCTTTGTTAAGTGTATGTTTACACCCGTTTACCGACTCAAGAATAAAACTTTAGAAGTGAACTGCTATTGTGTCTCAAGTTGAATTGATTTTGATAAAGCGTATAAACTTTCATTTTCTTTCATTCACTCAAAGACGAGGGTATTATTAGCCACGAAACAAATAAATTCATGTAGATACTATTACCCGATTTCTGAATTGAGAATTTGAAGTTGAGATCTTGTCAAACTCTACTTTAGTATTAGATACATAAGGTGATTCATTCAATGGAACGCGTTACATTCAAAATTTCTAACGTTTTCTGCAACCTTTTTTTTATTTTGCGGGCTTCTACCTGAAGTAATGTAAGCGTTTGTCAAGTTTTCAACTACAAATTCTCAATTCACAAACCCGTATTATGTCAACTAGGTACCTATTTAATTAAAGTTTCGAAGTTAAACAAATCTTCAGGCCACATCTATTTGTCACAAAAGTTCGCGACCTCAGCGTCAATATATAGTAAAGACAGGCGCTAAGATATCACTCGGAGATAACCAAATTGATTTTAACCATTAGCTGGAGCCTGGCACAGTCGTTGATCGATTATTATGATTGATAACAGCCCGTTACACTCTGTTATTAACTCACTGATAATGTATATAGGGTAACTATTTGAGAAATGTATTTGTCCCTACACTGCTTTGATAACAAATTGTTTTAACTTAAAATTCACTCTTAACCTCCCTCTCCTATCCTTACGTAAACGTTGGTATATTTTTTTTATCTATTCAGCTTTCTTTATTGTTATTCATGATTCTAGAAATAAGGAATTTATAGACTATAAAGGAAATTAATGCCCATTTAATATTTTATCAAGCAAATTATCAGCATCGTATTCAAATTTCATATTTGACGGAGAAGGTACGTCTCTCTCGTTATCATCCGCCATATTTTAAAGGGTTCGAAAGGATAATTATCAATGATAATTATCATGAAAATTATCGTGATAATAACAGATGGATAATTATCGATTGATAATAACAAAAACTTGCGCTCGTCAATCCAATTTACTCAAAAGGAAGAAAAAAAACAAATACATTTTATAATTTTTATTTAATATCCAAGTGGATATGTTTTTTTTGTGTTAGAATTGCCCAAATTATAATGCATTTGTTATGAAACAATATAACAAATTAATTTCTTACACTGGTGATAGTTATCCGATAATTATCAGATAATTATCAAGAAGCGTAATTATCTTGATAATTTCGAACCCTGATATCAACTACAGTGGGCGTATTAGGGGAAGTGTTGATTATTGCGCAATAGAAAAACCGGTTGCATTTCAAATCAACCGCCAACAAAAAACTCTGCTTTTACTCTGGTCAAGCGTTATGTTATAGACTCTATCGAGCGCCGCCTGGTGGCGCTGGCGTCCCGATTAGTCAAAGTAAAACGATTGATTTAACGTATTTCCGACATATTCTTAATATATAAACGATATTAATTTATTTTTTCTAAATATTGCTGTCGACCTAATCTCTATCCAGATCCCCCCGTCCCTCATGTCATCAAAAATAAGCGAAGCAAAGACCCACCCTTTGGTGCTTACGTAATACTTGAATGGCCCCTAATGGTCAAGTCCCATGGAAAGGAGTGTGAGCTTACTGCCATCAACCGTGCACACATTCTGACTCTTGGCTGCTACTGGACTACCTTATAATGACACTTTTTCTGACCGGCACTCTAACTGCGTAACAGCTACTAAACAACCTTATAATGATACTTTTTCCGACCGGCACCCTAATTGCGTAACAGCTACTAAACTACCATATAATTACACTCTTTCCGACCGGCATCCTAATTGCGTAACAGCTACCTACGGAACTACCTTATAATGACACTCTTTCCGACCAGCGTCGGCGCACTAATTGCGTAACAGCTACGAAACTACCTTATAGTGACACTTTTTCCGACCACCGCCCTAATTGCGTAACAGCTACTAAACTGCCTTATAGTGACACTTGTTCCGAACGGCGCCCTAATTCCGTAACAGCTACTGGACTACCTTGTAATGACACTTTTTCCGACCAGCACCCTAATTGAGTAACACACTTTCAATCACCGTCCGAGGGACTGTGAAGGAAATTGCTAATCCATTGCTTCATATATTTGACAAATTCGTCTGCGTAACAACGCCAATAATGCAATGAATATTGTTGAACTATTAAAATGACAGGCATTGTTTACGTAAGGGTGCTGGGCAATTACCCCACTGGTGATCGGGCCGAGTAACCCCATGCATTCATGAGCTGTGGCGCTTGCCACTGAGCAAGTAGTATACAACATCAACGATGCAAGTGTTATTTAGTGTTTAGAATCGACTGTTGCGCCAGTAATAAAATTCATAGTATTTATGTTTTAATTAAGTACTCATTTTTGTTGTTTGTCATGTTCATGTTTTAATTAAGTACTCATTTTTGCGTTGTCATTATCATAAACTGTTTATTACTTATTTATAATTGAATTTACTCCCAGAAACTTATTAGATCTACTTTGATTTTATTATACCTCAATCGTCTAGATTACTCTTGTAATCTAGACGATTGAGGTATAATAAAAAAAACAAAAAATTACAGGCGTGACGTTATGTTATGTTATGTAATTTCCGAAGGGTTAAGCAGAGAAGTACATAATAGTACACCCACATTTCACCAGTTATGTTAAAGTCCCATGTAATAGGGGCCGAGCTTATTGCCATCGATCGGGCACAAATCAAGGCTCCTGGCTACTACTGAGAAATTCCTGATGGAAAAATCCAATAACACTTTGCCAGACCTGGGAATCGCACCCAGGATCTCTAATTGCTCTGTTGTAGTGCTTGAGACCTTTAAGACGAATGGGGGAGTCTAAGGCAAGGACCAGTAGGTATTGCAAAACTTCCTTATCAAACATTAGGTATGTGTAACATTTAGTAAACTGTAATATTCATTGAACAATCTCATTGTTCTTTGTATGAATCAGATTTGCACACAAGAAGTAATAAACTATAACCTCAGGCTGTTTCGTATTCTCTATACTTCGACTGCGGTCAAGCAAATTAGGGCATTTAAAACGTAATGCAAGATAATCGACGAGGACCTTTATTGTTGCATACCGTTTGAGTGTCTTACTAGTTGCGGGCGAGTTACTAGTGCGTTTGAATGCAGCACGGTTAGATCGATAGCTGCACTGTGGCGGGTAGACGTAGGCTGTCGCACGCATAGCTGCTGTTTATAGATGGCGATACGAGAACGAGACGATTACGTATCGATAGAATATCAGTATCAGTCTAATCGATACTCAAACATGAATCTCAATTTACAACTGTCAGATATCAAACAAATCTTTTATTAAATCTTGTTTTAAATCGTGATTTATGCTTGAGAACCTATCGTTCTTGAAGTTATACGGGCCTTAGGCTAGGGTTTTCTAAGACTGCGGTGACCGTCAAATAGGTAAGTAGCGTTCGAAATTTACCGTCAAAAGTTGGTGTATTTTCATAGAGAGCGTTATTTGACACCGTAAAGTCAAATTCCGATGCCATCCGATTTGACAAACGGTCTAGGTAGGTACCTACGTGTAGAATCCTGTCAACCCCGTATTTAAGCTGATTATATCACTACACTGGCTTATCACCGCACTAAGCCTCTCATGCACGCATGCTTCACTTTCAACTATTTCCCGCCATTCGTGGTGAACTGACAGTTGACATTAGTGACAGCGACCTCACTGCTGACGTGCATGAGATACTGTTTAGTTACATCTAATAGATTCACTTCAGTACAAATGTTTAATTTATTCTGGGAACACCAACAGTGTCACTAAATGTAAGGACTAACTAAAATGCACTTAGTTTTTTTTCCCGCCATTTTTGGTAAACTGACAGTTGACGTTAGTGACAGCGTCCTCACTGCTGATGTGCATGAGATAGCGTTTACATCTATTATCTACAAGCTGACCCGACAGACGTTGTCTTGTCTTAACTATGAATGTCATAACTAAGTCGTTTAGTTTTAGTTTTGACTATTGATTAAAACTAAAACTATCGACTCATTTATCAACCGATCCAACTGTGTTAAACGATATTTGCAGCGCGCATTCTGTCAATCGCTGACAGTTATTTCAAACAACTGGCAGTTATGTAAAATTAATATTGGAGTTAAGTTTTCTTAAATTTTGTAACGTTCCGATCAACTTCCTTATTTTTTTATTTCATGATCCTTCTCCTGGCAATAACGAATACAACAATTTTTTTTTTTGTGAAATCGGTCCAGCAGTTCACGCGTGATGGCGTGACCAAGGGCAATAGGGATTCATTTTTATATATATATAGATTAAATAGATACACTTCAGTACGTGTTCAATTTATTCTGGGAACACAAACAGTGTCACTAAATACATGGACTAACTAAATTGTACTTAATTTTAGCTACATAAAACCTACCCATAACTGTGGGAAGACCTAGTTACGAGCTTGATTTCCTCGAGAACAATGACGGGGCATTTGTCAAACGTTGAGCGAACAACATAACATACCAGCGCAGTTAGTCCAATTATGTATTACCTAATACATTTTATTGCTAGCCCAATGAAATACCAACGTATTGTAATGTGAAATTAGATTGTAATTTGTTTCTTAGGTTTGAGCCGGTGGGCAATCGGCAAATAGGTTGTGAATAGTGTTATTTTTCTGTTGGGTAATTTTGAGTTTACGATAATTCGTCGTTTATATGGTGAACATAAATCACATTAATGCTATAATCATGTAACAGTAACAAGAGGTATTCACCACGGTAGGCATACAAACTGCACTAAACAAATATACTTACTTAATAGTCTGCTTCATTGGTGCAATGGCAACATGTTGCAACAAAACATCGACGTATTTCTGCTTTATTTAAGTATCTTAAATACACACAAATCTTCCGGAATAAATGCTCTAAATGATAGTGAAAACCGCATCCAAATCCATTGTGCAGTTTAGAAGATTTGAGCGGTCAAAAGGGCAGACACGAAAAGCGACTTTCTTTTGTAATAGATGATGTCCGAATGTGTCTTTATTCTGCTCTCTGCCTACCCCTCCATTAATTATAGCCATGGCGGTTAGGTATAGTTATAATATATGTAAGTAAAGCATAATTAATTAATAATTAGTTGTAATGATAAAGGGCATGCTCCGATTGTTCATGTTGAAACGTCGGAGGAGTGACGAAACGGAAGTAGGTATTTAACACTGCAGTAACGAAATAGGAAATAACTTATATCAAGATCTAATGGAATTTTTGCTGCGTAATACCTACATAAAGGGTGGTAGGGACAATCCTTGATCCATGAGTAGCATGACCACTTCTATCTCTTCTTCTACGAAGAATATACATATCTGACGGCGCAGCAAGTGGCGCCGCCTAGTTTTGTTACGAAGTTACTAGGAACCACCGAAGAGGTCGGATAAGAGTGACTGACACTGGCTGGTGTCAGTCACTCTAGTAGACCGTCGGCGTCGAATCGATGGTTGAGTGGCGGTTGTCTTTTCATGACAGAAGAGGATGCTAGGGCACAGAGTACATTTTATATAGGGTGCTAGGGAAGCTGCTGTCGTACCACGTCCACGACGAACTGCTATATTCCGGCATGATCCTGATGATATTCTAGCTACTGGACCACATTATCTTTTTTTATACCAGGTCAGCGTTCTTTTGTGGAAATCTTTCTACAATCTGACTAGCCGGTTGACTAGCGCATGCCAACAGAAGACAAGTAGAAAATAATGACTGTAAATGTCAAATGTAGTAAATTAACATCGCGCCAGTATTCGCCGAAGAGATAGACATAACGTACTCCCGTCTTCCGTGCCTGTATCATGTAAAGCGGCTCTCAAACCGCACAAGAACAAGTGAATATCACGCTACTTAGCTTAACGTCTCATTCGATGTTGGGCGTAGTTAGCTGATTTTCTCGCTCGGTATGTATTAAATAACTTAAATATTAAACATTCATGTTGTTTTGATAATCACCTGATCTGTAAGATCGTGTTTATTTATGCTGCAGCGGATTTTCGCACGAGTGGCAGAGGCCGTATTAATGCTTCATTAATATCAGTAATACGATATACAGCGTGTCGAGAAACAGTGTCGTTTTCGTGAAACATTCGGTTTTTGTGGTTGTGACCTGTGGTCACAGGCGAAGGAGACAGCGAGAAGCAGTTCGCTCAAAACTTTATGAGTTCTCGGAAGTTGCACGCGAGTGGCTGCGCAGTATGCATGATATAGGTGTCTGAGGGAATTCTCTCACTCTCACTCAACTGTACCATGCGCGGTTTCGTTCTCGGGCCTACGTTCAGATGGCTCATAAAGTTATGCGCGAATTATAGCATATCATCACTTGGACAGTCTTTTCCCCACTATGTATATTGGGATCAGCTTCCGACTAATCTGATGCAGCTCATCATCATCATCTGCCTGCCTTTTCTTAACTACATATGTTGGGGTCAGCTTCGAGTCTAACCGGATGCAGCTGAATACCAGTATTAAACATGGAGAGACTGCCTATCTGACCTCCACAACTCTGTTACCGGGTAACAGGATACCCCTTGGCAAGACTGGTTGACAGACTTTCAGGCTTCTGACTTCCCGTAAAGACTGTAAAATATCCACAAATGAAAGTAATGACCAGTGATCGGAAAAAGGTGAGCTAAAATACTTAAAGTTTATAAAAGAATGGAGACAAAGTGAAGCCGCCTTACGAATGACAGCCGGATGCAGCTAAATACAAGAATTTAATATGGAGCGACTGCCCTCAGAGCATTGTCTTCAGAGCATTGTGTATTTTCAGTAGTTTCAGTAAATACTTTTTGTTCATAATTATATGTCAGTCTAGGAGCCACCAAAGGAATATTTTTATTTAGCAACCTGTCATTTACTTTTATGCACATAAATAATTTCTCGTTTCTATCTTTAGGTATGTATATGTATGAAAGTGTTATTTATGTATGTAGAGATGTCAGCACTAATTGACGGGGTCCGATAGGGCCGATGCCTGCCGGGGTGGCGGGTTATTCGAAAGAGTTACCGTGGCCCTGGCGCACAGGCAACTGAAGGAACACGGGTGGGTTTTAGTCAGTAAAAGTCTGACACGCCCTCCCGCTCCGCCCAGAGCGGGAGAAGTTATTTGCCGATTTCACACCCAAAAAAAAAGGTATGTATGTTTTAATAATTTCAACTACACATTGAACCTATACAGTTCAGTTTAAGGGTGCACTGAGAAAGAAATACTGTAGGGACGATAACAAAACTTTAACTGACCATAGAGAATAGTCTGTAATGGCAATGTTTTTATTGCCACGTAGTAAGTTGTCGGGGCAACATTATTTTTAGCAACAGCATGCCTTTATACTATAACAACTTAATATTGTAAGTGGAACTAATGACAGTAAGTAACTGTTACTTTGTTGTAGTAAAATTATTATTTTAATAATTCAACAACTTTATTTTGGCAAATTAACTATCTATTCTCTCTTATTACCTATAAAGCTTTGGTTGCTCTAGCAAGGTCTCTTTTTGTTACCTTATCAAAGATAATTTGTCTTTCTCTATTTTTATGTTGCTGCATGGTCTAGCGATAATAATTAAAGAGCACGTGATTCTTGAAATTAAACATTTTTTCTTTCTTTATTAATAAGGGGTATTTATCCACATGGATACATCAACCCCATTGTACCTTATACTCTATTTACACACAACTACACATCTATAATTATATTACTACACTCATATACACCACTACTGTACATAAATAAATACTATGAAAATAGAAAAGAGAATCACCGCCTAGACTTCTGAATTAAGCCACAAATTATGCGTTTAGTCCTTTCTGATTTAGGGTGTGCCAAAATATTTTGGATAAGTCCAACATCCCACATATTTAGTTTAAACTCCCTAGCCAAAGATTCCCTTTCTTGTTAAACAAATTTTACTAAATGGAACCAAATCTGATATCGTGAAAAAGAAAACACCATGCAAATTAGCAGATATGTAGTCAATAAATCAGTCTTTTTGTATGAAATAGCTGTGTTTTTTTTCCAGATATCAGATTTGGTACCATATTTAATAAAACTTGTTTAGTTTCATGAGTCTACATGCTTCTTAGTTATTGCTAGACCATACGAATGCAACAAAAAAAAAATTGAGAGACTATAGTTAGTATATAGTTAACAGGATTTATATCATAGAGATATAATTATGTACAAAAAAAAACAACAAAAAATTTTTAAGCATGTATTTAGTCCCCAATAAAAATTCAATTCTTGTTCTTCCATTTTTGTTAATATTACCTGGGCACAAACAGTAGGTAAGTATACAGTGATAACTATTTTTCTCGCACTACAACTGCAGAAAAATATTAACAATATACCAAAGGAACCACTTACCAGTTTAATAAGTGTTTCTATGGGATCACAGACCACAACCGCACAATCAATCATAATTTTCGGCTTCAGTGTAGTTTTTCCAGTTTTTAAATACTCTTTGTTCTGTTCTGACGTCCAACGAAAAAGGAGGAAGGAAGCATAGTGCCGCCAACACGCAATGGCAATGGAACTCGAAACACATCCAAGCAACATTAACACCGTGACAACCTTCTTATTAATTTATTTATTTGGGATCACCAACAAAGGATAATAATATAATAAATAAATATTTATTCCAAAATACAAGTAGGTAAAATACATCTTAGAAATAATATAGGTATTATAAAGTATGATGCCTGTACTAGGATAAACCTGTATCACAGGCAGCATGAGGTCTTACAATTACTATTATTAAGTATACACAAAAACACATATAATTAAGGATACACAAATACAATATAGATCACCATAATAAAATAGGGTCTTTTACTTGTGCTTCTTCAATTACAGGAGACCACAGCATGCACATAATAGAACTAGGTGTAAACACGATAAAAATTAAAATTAAAATTGAGAAAATAAATGATGAATGATGAAAGAAAAAAAAAGAACATGTCAAGAGTGAGCATTCATATTACAATGGTATAAAAAAAAAATAGAGAAAACAAATGATTAAATTTGTGGGAAAAAAATAAAAAAATTACATGTCAAGAGTGAGTATTCATATTACAATTGTTTAGTTTAGTAATAAAATATTTTCATTTGCTGATTATTAGAGGCAGGTAACATATACATAGTTACATACTTGGTTACTTATTGCTAAATAATTGATTTGTTTATTTGACAAAAGGTATTTAAACACTACAGCTATAGTTATTTTGTTTAGACAACAACAATTTACACCTAAATACAATAACAACTTATACTTAAATACATCTACAACGTTCCACTGTCACCGTAGCCAAATATTTAAAAGTTTAAACCTTTGGAGACAAAGGTTAAATTGTTCTTATGTCAATAAGCGTCGAACAATAAAAAAGTTGCTAATGCGTACAAGTTATTTATTTATTTATTTAACCATTTAAGTACACACATATATAAACAGACAAGAAGAAAGGAACAGAAAAATAGGTACAAAGGTCATGCATATTTCTGAAGAAATCTCTTCCAGCATACCTGCGATAGGAGAGTATATTAAAGATATGAAGACAGTGTGTGTAAGAGTAGAAGGGAAAACAAAATACATAAAATCTAAAATAATTCTAATCTAATTAATTATTTCTGTGATGGCGGCAAAATATTTAGTTGCTGGAACAAGAAATTTCCGACAAAGCTTTTATTGTGGCTTTCTTGACAATTTTTTTTCTAAGTGTCTAATGTAAAGGCAACTGACATCTTTTCATCATTATCATCGTCATTATCAGCCTACATCAGTCCACTGCTGGACATAGGCCTCTCCAATTGCATCCCATTCAACTCGATTCTTGGCAACTCTCATCCACCTGCAACTAGCCACCTTACGAAGATCGCCGCTCCATCTAGCCTAACACCCTTTACAAGGGCCAATTCACTTCATAACTTGTATAAACTAAATTTCGAATTTTGTAATGTTTTCTATAACATTTAAAGAGGTCGATATTTGCTTAAATAAACAACAAATAACTAAGTAGTGTTTCGTTTAACATTTTGTAACAAATGTAGCCTCTGGGCGAGAACTAATAGTTTTGCCTTATTGCATGTCGTTATACAAATCCTGACGCATTGGCAGCTAACGCCTATTTAACTTTTATTGATTGACATTTCCAAATATTATCTTTATGCAAGAATATAATTTAGGTACTTGGGTGCTTGTTTACTTCTGGCGCACCCTTGACAGTCAGATTTACTACCGCTCGTGCTGTCTGACTATTCTATTTATACGACATAAGCTATTCTCCAAAAAATAGGCTAGTCTATTTCAGTTACTTTCATAGTATCATGTCTTATGGTATTTTACTATGGGGACGGGCTGCAGATATCGACTCTATTTTTAATCGGCAGAAAACAGTCATCAGAACAATATATGGCCTACGCAGGCGCGATTCTCTGAAGGGAACTGTTTAAAGATATTAACATCATGACGTTCTATGAAAACATCATGTAAGTACGTATGGAAAAATGTTTTTTTTTTCAGTAAAAGAGGTGAAAGACACAATTATAAGACTAGAAATAGGAAGCAATTAGTTCAACCAGGTTTCAGACTGGCTAAAGTAGACTCATCCTTCATGGGGTACTGTTTAAAATGTTACAATAAAATAACTTAAAATAAGTTGGGGGATTACATCGCTGACAAAAATGTTTGGTTTAACGCTGGTCCCTGGTCCACAAGGTCGCATAAACTAATTGATTAGCAATCTAAAATATTGTTGGAGCTGCTGAAAATTGTAAAAAACTATCTTTGCATTGTATAAATTCAATCTCATAATATTGTATAATTGCATAGCACATGTGTGAGCGTATTATAAGAGCTTCCATTTACTAGTACGATTTCATAGACTTGAATGTGCCCTGGCGGCTGAAAGTAAGTGTCATGTTCACTCAAATGTCTCGCTGGTGGTGGTGTGTGTGTTGGATGATTAAGTTCCCTTCAAAATAGTTGAGCTGAATGGTGCTGATCCATGACGTCATGTTCCTGAACGGGCACCGCGCGCCGTTAGTAGGGACTGGTCATCTCTTAGCTGCCACGGCTTATTTAAATTAGGAATTGTTTTTTTTGTTTGTATATTTTTTATTACGGACGCTTTTAAGGTGCACGTCTTTCTACATCGTTCTCACATGTATAATTTCAACATGAATCATGTAACAATTTTTTTGTAACAATATTTTAAAAAGAAAACAAAAGGAGTTTCAATGGAGTTTCTTGCCCGTTCTTCTCCATAGGTACCTACTACGCTTTGGAATGGGCAACTAGGTTCATCTTTCTGACTAAACGACCCCTTGACTCAAAAGTGCCTCTAAATGGTTTATTTGAAATACATGCTTTGACGGTGAGAGCTTTTCTGAAACAAGAATTAAATATGGTCGGTAGAGCTACCTTTTATTTAGAAAACAAACTGTATTAAATATAATAGAAAAAAAATAGGTACTTAACGTTACTGACTGTAATTACCACAATATACTGATGTATAACTACTTAAAATTGTCACAAGATCAGCTTGAAAAGTAAGTACCTAACTCAATGAAGATTGCAAATTGCTTTGCTAGCTATTCCAAACGACAATTTTTTCGCGCTTCTACTCGAACAGCAATAAAGTTTTACCACATAGGTAATCTGTGCAGTAATCTGCGACACATCTTTGACGTATTAAGGCACCTGCACACTGGAGCGACGCGACAGCGTACACAAAGGCACCGCGTGCAGCGCGACGGGTGGCGCCTTTGTGTCGGGCTGTCGCGTCGCGCCAGTGTGCACGAGCCTTTAGTATGCAAGGAATCTTAAAGATCGTTAGAGGTCAATATTTTAATAAGTCGCTGAATAGTTGTATAATCTTTTCAGGATTCAGTACCTCAAAAGGAAAAAACGGAACCCTTATAGGATCACTTTGTTGTCCGTCTGTCTGTTTGTCTGTCAAGACCCTTTTCTCAGGAACGCGTGGAGGTATCAAGTTAAAATTAATATCAAATACTGTAGCGAAATAATAAAAAAAAACACAACCGTCACTTTTAAAACAATACATTTAATTTTAGCATAAATTTGTAAAAAAAATTAAACATGGTGGATATTGCAGAAAAGCTGTATCGCAAAGGTACAATACTGCCACTTATGTAAAATTTTCAAAAATAAGCTAAGTAAGTAATAATTTGCTTAAAGTAAATCTGCAGTTAATTCGTTAATGTCACTAGTTTGCTACGTATAGTTTCCGTAAGAGGGCGTAAGTGGCATTGTGGTTTTGGCGCGAATCAAAGGGGTACTGAGAGAAAAAACGTTTGATTGGTCATTACTAGTTTTTTTTTTTTTTTTGTTTAACAAATTGAGTTCAAATAAAACTTTACTTTAATAATTTCTTGGTTTTTATTTATTAGTCACTATGTCATAACTACACTTAATAGTTTAGTTTAGTGCCATAACGTCACATTTGAGGGGGTTCCAAATTTTAAAACGCTATTAGTATTTTTGTTTTAATAGTTTGGGGTCATTTATTTTCTATAATATAAAGTTTAAAGAACACGTCAGGATAACTTATCCATCCATCCATCCTATCCTTCTTCCCTAAATCTGGAAGTGTAATCAATCAATTTAGACGATACTAAAGTTTAAAACACTTCTCTTGAAAAAAATACATTTTGCATAAGTGACAGTGTCATTATGAAAAATTTTAATCAAGAAAATGCATGGGTAAACTTATTTGCACGTAAAATATATTTTACTTTACGAATATTATTATGAATGTTTCAAAAAATCTCTCTCTCTTTATCTTCAGCTAAAAATTTGCGCACGCTGTATATGTAGATTATTAGATCATATTAGTCACAGACCGGCACACAACAGTAACAGATGTTATTATTGCCACACCCACAGACCACTCTTAGGTAAATATCGTAATTACCTACTATTACACTGACTCACAGAAGGTAGGTCCACTCTATAACCTTACGTCTAATTTCGATCTACGTCCTATTTGCAGTTTACCTCATGCCTGCACCTGCACTGCTCAAAGCAAGGATCCGATTTATGATTGACTAGCTTACGCCCGCGACTTCGTCCGTGTGAAATTTCTTGTTTTAACTTATAGAGATTTTAAATCGATTTCTAATTTCAAATACCGTGAAAAGAGCATTACCTTTCCTTTTAACTGTGAGAATTTATATATTTTTATATATATACCCTTCAAAAATAAATAATGCAAACTGGTCCACAGCACAGCGCAAAGTTCACGGAGCATCCACTTTCTGCTGAGCGGATATATATAAGTTTATTTATTTTAGCATTATGTATTTATTGCATGCCTCATACATAAGCGAAGCGCGTGAGGTAGTGCTATACTCTCGCCTTACAAAGAACAAGTAATTACTTGAGCTAAAAATGTCTCTATTTACTTCATATCGCACTTGTAGAATAATATTCACACACAAACGTCAAGAAAAAACACTAGTTTCAACACTTATGTTATTTTCAAAAGACATCTTGCTATATAAAATGATGAAAAAACGGTTTAAAAAAATATTCTGTGGACGTCCGTGTGTCTGTACGTATCGATCCTGGCGTGGTCACGATAACTCCCGAAAAGCTTAATTAATCGAGTCCATTTTTTTAAACGCTTTAGTATTATCGAAAACTAAGTCCTTTCGAAAATCACAGTCTAATTGAATGTAGTTTAATTAAAAATCCGACTGGACATTTCGTTCGTTGTATATTTTTTTATAGAATTGAATGAGACTATGAGGCGTGCACTTTTGGATTTTCCAATTTTTTAAGTATATGTTATTTTTTTGCAATATATGTAATTTACGTACGTATTTAATGTTCTAGTTTAAGACGTCAAAATTAAATTCTTCTCTTCTTGTTCTCACACACTATTGTCTACATTTCTTTTTCATTTCTCCTTTCGCAGGACTGCTTTTTGGAAAAATCATTTACTTTGCAATATTTGTAAATATGTGAGCACCATGTATCCATCTCATAATTAATTTACCTGTCATTGCGTTATATTAGGTCTTTACCTATGAAATTGCCGTTCTGCAGTACTGGCCATTTCAAATCAAAATAATTTTTGTTTGGCTAAGAATTCTAATTTCAAATTAATTTTATTTTAAAAACATGGATTTTTTTTTCTAAAAGTAGTCATTTCTTTATTGATTAGTGTTACATTTTCATCGCATTTCAATCTTTTTCGTCATCATGGATACGTTAAAAATTCGAGTAATTATGGAATATGAGTACCGTCGTGGCAGCAACGCGGCACAAGCGGCACGCAACATCAACGACGTTTACGGAGCTAACACTACAAACCAACGCACCACCTGTTATTGGTTTGCTCGCTTCCGTTCTGGAAATTTCGACCTGAAAAATGAACCTCGCGGTCGTCCGAAGACTTTGGTCGACAATGACGAATTAAAGGCGATTGTGGAAGCTGATGATACACAATCTACGGCTGAATTAGCAGCAGCTTTCGACGTTAGCGTCAAAACAATATTGGTCCATTTGCGTCAAATTGGCAAGGTAAAAAAGCTTGACAAATGGGTGCCCCACGAACTCAATGATCGCCAGCGCGAAGTACGCGTCGAGACGTGCCTTGCACTGCTCAACAGACACACAAATGAAGGAATTTTGAACCGCATTGTTACCTGCGATGAAAAATGGATTCTGTTTGATAACCGTAAGCGCTCAGCAAGTTGGTTGGATCCTGGTTCAGCACCTAAACAATGCCCTAAACGAAAACTTACCCCTAGAAAAGTGATGGTCACTGTTTGGTGGTCTAGCGCCGGTGTGATTCATCACAGCTTCTTACCAAACGGGGTGAGCATTACTGCAGATGTGTACTGTGAAGAACTGAACACAATGATGGAGAAGCTGGCGCATCTCCAACCAGCATTGGTCAATCGCTCGTCTCCGCTGCTCCTGCACGACAACGCGCGACCTCATACTGCACAGCAGACGGTCTCCAAGTTGCAAGAACTGGGGTTGGAAGCTCTCCGTCATCCGCCCTACTCACCAGACCTTGCGCCTACAGACTACTACTTTTTCCAGAATTTGGATAACTTCTTGGCGGGAAAAAAATTTAATACCCGAGAGGCAGTACAAAATGCCTTTGAAGAATTTGTTGCCTCCCGTCCAGCTGATTTCTTTAAGAAGGGCATCAATAAACTGCCACTGCGATGGCAAAGATGCATTGATTGCATGGGTGATTACTTCGATTAATACAAATAAAAAATTCATGAAAAAAATTCGTTTAAATTTTTTCATACAAAACGGCAATTTCATAGGTAAAGACCTATTATTTAATTATTTTTACTTATTGTGGTATAGTAATTTTATTCTAGGTGCATCGTCTTCACATACAATTATATAATTTATGTGTACATAATATTGTAAAACATTTTTAAAAGAGTAACGGTGGAGTTTCTAGCCCATTCTTCTCCATAAGAAACTACCTTTAGAAAGGGGCAACTAGGGGTACCTTTGTACTTAATAATAATATGCCGTATCTGTATCTATTTTATTGTGAGTACATAAATAATAAGATAAAATAAAATATCTATGTCCGACACTTGGCAATACTATAGCTTCCCATTAGTGAAAGAATTTTCGGAATCGGATCAGGAGTTCCGAAGATTACCCCCTGCATACAAACTCTACCTTTAAACAATATTAACAAAGTTTTTTTTTTGACAACCGGTCGCACTAGCACTACGAAAATCACCCCTACTTCTACGACATAAAGGCGTTGACTATGTCAAATTGTTAAAACTGAGGTGCACAAGCCACCTGAAGTTTGCTTCAGATATCATTGATTTGAGCCATACATATCGGCTCAGCTGGCCGCTACAGCACTCTATTTGAGCCATATGGATCCGCTCGGCTGGTCGCTACAGCACACTATTTAACAGTCTTCACTTAAATATTTATGATTGGTTTTGCCCCGTGGGTTCGTCCGCGTAATTAGCTACCTATCTATATCTATAGTTTACAGTTTTCCGAGATGAAAAGCCTCGTCTGTTTAGTCGTGAAGTCGTTGGCACAGCCGCCCGCCTGTGGTAATACTTTGATCTCGAGCTAGCCTAGTAAAGTATGCAGTTTCAATATAATACGAAGCAGGGATTGAAAAGGTTTCTAAAATACCGGTAAAGAACCGTTATCCGCACCGGAACAGGAACCTAAATTGGAACTTATAAGAACCTTTATTTTACCGGTTCTTCTTCAAAGCGAGTCCGAACGAGTTCATACAAATGCCGCTCAGCGCAGGAGGAAGCTTTGTACGATAGCGGCGAGGTACGGGCTGCCGCCTCCGCCGTGTTTTTATGAGAGTGGAGAGGATGTCTGACGTGGTCGATAATACTACTGACGTGGTCGACCATACTCATGACGTGGTCAACAATACTACTGACGTGGTCGACAATACTACTGACGTGGTCAACAATACTACTGCCGTGGTCGACAATACTGCTGACGTGGTCAACAATACTACTGCCGTGGTCGACAATACTACTGACGTGGTCGACAATACCTGAAATCTAGAGGGACTACCACTATCGTATTTGTAGAGCAAGTTCGGTTTAATCTGAGTATGAATGAATTGACAAACTGAAGAAGCGGCAGATGTACGGACGCCAGCAGGTCAAGCTACACGAAACTGTCAAATTTCTCCAAACGATTGTAAACCTTAAGAGATTGAAGATTAAGTTCAAAATCAAATGAGAAAATCTGACAGTTTGTGATAACTTGTTGTGCTGGCGACTGTACCTAGATCCTGTTTCCTCAAAGAATGAATGAAATGAATGAGTGAACGAAGACCAGGCTCACATTACAACTAGTAAGGAAAGAACTAGTATAATTATACTTTGGATACCTATTACTCGGTGTTTAATAATTATATAGGTTTATGCATAATCGCCCCTATAACGATACGTTGAGCTTGAGATCCGGTCAAATTGAATTAAAGAAGTTTTATGAAATTAAAGTGAGGACTGGGTGCTGTGGCGCAACCAGGAAGACGCCTATGTACAGCAGTAGATTGCCCTGGGGCCCGCGTGGCGGACCATGCGGGCCCCAGTGCGAGTCTTCGAATTTTTTGGTTCTTAGACAAGCCGGTTTTCTCATGTTGTTTTCCTTCACCGTTTTGAGAGCAGTGGTGATGAAATAATTTACTCAAAGTAAAACGCCTGTTTGGGTTCGAACCTACGACCTACAACTCGTAAGTCGCGGCCGTTACCACTTGGCCATTACTGCTCTCAAAGAAATTTATGCTGCAGTATAATAAAGTCAATTCCCGTATTCAAGAAAGTCCTAATCTCATCTCGGCATCAATCAAGATCAAAATTTTGGGTAAATTAGGGGATATATTTGACAGATTGCGATTGAGGTTAGAATGTGAAGGATCTTGGCAATACGGGTATTGCCGCCCCTGATCAATCCTAGGTAATAAATGTATTGTCATCGGAACGGAACAAGTACCTATACAAAGCAACAACTTGATATACTACTTGGTAGGCCAAGAGGAGGTTGTCGATAATCAACTAGTCATACTTAAAAGTGAAACTAAGTAAGTTGGCAAAAAAGATACTGTCAAAAATCTGAATGTCATAATAATAATATATATATATATATATATATATATATAATAAATATTTATTTTAGCATTATGTATTTATTTAAGTATATGTTATTGTTATTTATTTTTGTATTTTAAGTAAGTATATTTAATATTCTAGTTTAAGACGTCACCAATCAAATTCTTCTCTTCTTGTTTTCACACACTATTGTCTACATTTCTTTTTAATTTCTCCTTTCGCAGGTCTGCTGGAAGAAATTTCTTAAGCAATAAGCAGTACCTTCGTACTTAATACTAATATGCCGTATCTGTATCTATTTTACTGTGTGTACATAAATAATAAAATAAATAATGTCAAACATGGTCTGTCTATACCATGATATAATATGACCTTATGACCTTATGACCAATATGACCTTGCACTGTGGTCAGGTGTAACAAATTCTTTTTTCAAAACTTCTTCGTCTGTCGCAACAGGGTTTAGCAAGCCGACAATTTCGAATATTCCTACTTTTTCGATCGATTATATTTGTGGTCTAGTTAGCAAAATTGACTAATTACTGACGATTATTGAAACAGATAAGCTATTCGAACGTAATTATCACCAACGGTTTATTTTAGTAAGTGCTCCGTAATTATTGTTATGTTCTGCTAAGTGTTTTTAGTTTGTGTATTTGTTATTTTGTAATATTATTGTCGGTTCCGGCATTTAATAATGACAACTGGCAACTAAGAACTTATACTACTTGACTATGGCCTGCGGAATGCGTGGTTTCAGATTTAGAACTCTTTTGAGCGTTATGATTTGTCATGCTGATGAAACATCAATTTTATTGGCAGTAAAATACGGCTGTAATTATTGGTGAGTAGTTTAAGGAGGTTCCGAGTTCCATTATTAGAACCGTTTTACGAAAACGAACAGCGTAATTTTCTGCGTAACTTCTTGCATGTCCAATGTTGGACCAAAACCTTTCCCTATCTAAACCACGATCAACCTCATTGCACATCAAATCGTCTTTCTTCTTTAGGAATAAAAAGAAGGAAATCGGAAGACAACTTCACTTTCATTCAATAACATAGGAACATAACTATTTGCAAAACGTAACAAAAAACTGTTGTAACGCTTAAAACTGATTAATAGCTCTTTGATAAATGGAGCGAGAAATCAAAGAGTGCTCACACGCATACAACGGATTGGTACGGCTAGACCGTGAGGCAAAACATAACATGCGCTGGACCCTACCCTTAATACTACTGCTAAAGGTGGAAAATCGTGTAGACGTTATGTAAATGGGTTGGTAAATAGATCTGTGACGTATGACGGACGCAATGCCGCAGTTGCCAAAGTGCATGTAAGTCGGGTGTGCAACATGTGGCCTATGGATACAATTACCGTTCCTTTATAATTAAGATTTTTTAACGCCAATCGATTAGACGTGTGGATATTGGAATTTAGTTTCGTAATATATGATATTTTTTCAGGGTTAATTGAGCTGAAAGAAAGGAAGCGGAGACTGTTTTAGCGATCATATTATATCGTGCACTGAAAAGTTTGGTGGGCCATCTAATGATAGATTCGCATCATTGATTTCTTTAGGATAGACTTTAGTCTGTTGAGTACCAAACTGAAATGAATTGTATTCTTAGGCAAAACAAGAAATTGAAATCCTACAAAGATTTAATTCATCATTATCATTTGAGAAGTAAGATGTCCACTGTTCGACATAGGCCTCTGCCAAACATCGCCACTTCGACCAGCACTCTAATTGCGTTACACATTTTGAAGGATATTGCTAATCCAATGCTTCATTCAGAAATGAATTTTATTTTATTTTATTTTATTGTGTTTGGGTAGCTTACAGCTATCATTACAGGAGTATTAATGAGGTAATTCATGACAAGCCATTTACAAGCCTCCACAGTTAACAATAGAGTATTAATGTAATAACTTTAAAATGCATTCCTGAGATTTCAGGTTTTGGCGCTTGAGCCATTTTACCTGTCCACTGTCGATATATTCGAAAAATGTGTCTACTTAGTGTCGTAAATAACGCAATGAATGTTGTTGAACTGTCAAAATGAAAGCCATTGCTACAGTGTGTTACGCAATTACCCCTCGGTTCTCGCATCCAGCGGATTCCTGCGGCCTTGACTAGGTCATCGGAAGATTTAATTCACCTATTTGTAATAATCGTCATATACGCTTAGACCTTTTTGAAAGTTGTAGCCAGAACATTGGGTAGCTTACTCTGGTTTTCATAGAGTTCCTCGGGTACTTACCTCATCTGCAAGTTACTTAAATATTTAGTTATATTTTTCAGTACCGTGCGCCGGTGTGCATCAAGATCGGCACTGATTCTTTATTTATATTATTTCCACGCACCACTCACACTGCATTTTCTGCTCTACAAAGCCATAAGATGTTTTATCTCACGTATGCGTCACTAGTTGCGTAAAAACCTATGCAATGGAGTAAACGCTACGGTTTTTATCGTGCTTTGAATGACTACTTCCTCTTAGTAATAGGACATTGTGTGACGTAACAGCTTTTATTACGTGCATTATCAGTATATATCCGTGTTACATACCTGCTGACATTGTCGTGGGAGCTGGCCTCTAGAAATTAGCTGTCTGGTTCTGGGCGAGAGTTTAGGGCTACTAATTATAGGGGATATAATTATTTAGTTTGCAAGTTAGATTTTAAATCACTTTTACAACGGTTTCTTAACGAACCAGCTGATCCCCATCTAGCCCATCTGATTACGGCTGAAAAAAATGCCGAAGCATATGTGACAAGGCAGATTTTAAAATGAGGTAGGCGTCTCATATATTTTTTCACTCCTCTTGCTCAAAAAGTCCGTCATTGTAGCGTACCAGAGTGGGGATAAAATAGCATATTTTCCTCTAGGGGAAAAAGTTTTTTTTGTCTGTTACCAACGAGCCTACAAAAACGGAAACGTCTTTATTAATAAGAAGAATAATCATGAATCAAGACTCAACTTATTACTGTTTCATGAAAATAAAATTGAAAATGGAACTAAAAGTGGCGATCTCTTCGGTAGAATGCATGCATTGCGTTGCGGCTGCAGAAGTAAAAAAAAAGTAAACTATTTAATATTTTATTGGATTATTTTATTTTCTTGCAAAAGTAGAGTGTAACACACGTCGCTAAAAGTCTATTATAACTTGATTTCTATTTACTCTCTCGTTAAAGCTTGGGAGTAAATCTACCTCGTATATAATGGGTCATTTTATCCACTTGTATAACAATCTGCTATTTTTCTACTGCTGAAAAACAGGAGTCGCACTATGCCTACTGCACCAAAACCCCGCTTTTAAGGAACCTATCATTGTATAGGGAAGAGACGTAGGAATATATTTTGGTGACCTTTTCTGAATGATTTGTTAGCAACTGACTTTAACAGCCTCGTTGGTGTAGAGGTTGCTAGCGCTACTGCTGAGCATGATGTCCTGGGTTTATTTCCCGGGTCGGGCAATTTTTTTTTTTTTCCATCTGGAATTTCTCAGTTGCAGCCCAGAGTCTGGATTTGTGCCCGATTGATGGCAAAAGGGTCGCATATTGTTTGGTCCATTTTACATGGGACTTAAACATGATTGGCGAAATGTGCGTGTAGGTACACTTCTGTCTTACCCTGCAGGAAATACAAGCATGAAGTTATATTATGTTATCATTGCATAGAGACTGGACGTAGGAAGATATTATAATGACAACTATCGCAAATAAAAATACCAAGATTTTGATTCACTCCGTTCAGAGCATAGTACAGTCGCCAGCACATCAAGTTACCACAAACTGTCAGATTTTCTCATTCTATTTTGAACTTAACTATCTACATTCTAAGGTTTAAAATCGTTTGGAGAAATTTGACAGTTTCGTGTAGCTTGTCCTGCTGGCTGTTGTACACTTCTTGTTGACCTAGACCACAAAATATGTCCGTACAAGTAGAAGCATAAGCTCTTATTAAAATGAATTGAGACAATAATAAGATGGCAACGATAAAAAATTACAACTTAATTCCAGCCATCAATTTAATTTGCCGGTATGCTTACAAAGTGTGAAGAATAAAGGTCATAGCACACATATCAACTCGGAAAGGGATCGCCACCGTATCGCCTTTCGCCTCGCCGCGCCGCCCGCCGCCGTCAAACAGGCGTCAACCTAACGTAAGCACGTAACCAAAGCGGATCAGCAGCTCCGATACGTCGTCTCAGCTACGGTCAGGCGACGACGCCGCGCTTACGGCTCGCCGACCCCGAAGCGAGGCGATTACGTTACGATTCCGATTAGTGTGCGATGCACTAAGGAGTTTCAAACAGAGAATACCGCATGGCTCGAGTTGATACGAGGACGATTCCTTTCCGATTTTATACGTGTGCTATTTCCTTTAATGTAACAGCGGGGTATTGCTAATAATTTCGAAAATAATGTATGGAGGGGAAACTACTTGCAGACGTGTTCGATATGATCTAGCTTTATCCGTGGATTCGGTCATGCAGCAATTATTTTTTTCTGTATACGTAATATACATGTATAAAAGGGAAGGGGAGGAATCATAGTGCATCATAATTTCGATCCAGCCTGTCCCACCTTGCTGCCCTCCCCTCAGTGACGCCCTAAGCCGAGGTTCGTACCCCACAGGGGGTGCCCTTAGCGTGCGGTCACCTAGTAATTAAGAATTTCGGCCCTGGCTGGAGGCTTTAAGTTAGTAGCTTAAGGCACCCACAGGCTTGCCCGGTTAAGTAGCAAAGACCTCAGTGGTCAAAACTACGAGCTGCCAATTAGGAAAAAAAAAAAAATATCATAGTGCATCATAAAAATAGGCCAGGCCAGTCGACCAACCGCTTTATTCCGACTACACCTACCTATGTACCTTTGTACCGATGTAATACATGTATACTCTCTTCTGTAGCGTTGTTTTGAGTTATATGTACATACTTGTTTTACAAGAATATATACCACTGCTGCCGTCGATGTTAGTTTTCTTAACGTTAACGACGTGGTTAATAAGAATTTTCTCTACTTCAAATGGTTTCAGACTCTGCCACTCTGAACCATCTCATTGAAACCAACCCATACGAGTTAGGCACTAAAAGGCTTTTAAACTCTTTTACTTACATTTGCGCTTCTGTACGAACTTTTCATTTATATTGTTTTTTCACGATGATACCTATAAAGTACGGCCTATAAAGCCTATAGCGAACGACCAGTGCATACATTGGCGCGTTGTTAGAAGATAAGCCCTCAGGGCTCTGTATAAGGGAGTGCAGTTCATATGAAGTATTCTTAGGTGGAACAAATTTCCAAAGTTGACGATTGATATGAAATTGATAATTATTTTTCAGTACAGTACCTACAATCGCGAATCATCAACATACAACGTAAAACAGAGCTGCAAAAACCAAAGAAAAATTGAATATGTCGGGCTACAGCTGACGATCAGATATATCATTAACAGGTATATCAAATCAAAATATTTTATTCCACATAAACCAACATGGGCACTTATGAAATGTCAGAAGCAAGTTGCACGGTTCCAATTGATTGTTTCCTATGGAGAAGAGCCGGCAAGAACCGTTTATGTGAAATAAAATATTTTGATTTGATTTGGTACATTGTAACAATTATAGATATACAAGCTGACCCGACAGACGTTGTCCTGTTTTAACTATGAATGTCATATGTCGTTTAGTTTTAGTTGTGACTGTTGACTAAAACTAAAACTATCGACTCATTTATCAACCGATCCACCTGTGTTAAACGATATTTGCAGCGCGCATTCTGCCAATCGCTGACAGTTATTTCAAACAACTGACAGTTATGTAAAATTAATATTGGCGTTAAGTTTTCTTAAATTTTGTAACGTTCCGATCAACTTTCTTATTTTTTTATTTCATAAGATCCTTCTCCTAACAATAACGAACACAACGAAAAATAAATTGTGAAATCGGTCCAGCCGTTCACGCGTGATGGCGTGACCAAGGGAAATAGGGATTGATTTTTATATATATTATAGATATTAATTTATTATTTTAAAAGTTTAATTATGTCAGTATCAAACAATGTTGTTGACGTATGCGATGGATTACGGTGCCTTGTTTAAGTTCATTGAGAGCACGGGTAAATCGATTTCAATGCTGAAAAATTAACATAATGGTCAATATGACTATGATAATTTAAGTCACATGCAATCTTTACCTGCTCAGAGAACACTAATGTATGGGAAAAAACTAAAAAAACACTCAATTTATGCAGTAACTTAAGTGTTGTTAAAATGTACTCTATTGTGTTTACTGTCAAGACAAAATACTGCGTGGAAAGAGACTTATATTGGTTTATATACAAATATCAATTTGAAATGTCATATTTACTTGTAAAGTATTATGTTATTTTCATTATTGTGAATGTGAGGACTATGTGGGTCATTGCTTTTTTCTTAGTTAGTTTTATTCATGATCTGGCAGTTTGAGTAATTTATGCGGCCTACCCAAATTCTTTTCTTTGTTACTGTTCGCCGAATCGTTAAGCTCCTTATGTTCTGAGTTGAGCTGCACGATTACTGACAAACGCGTGCACTGACTGGCCAGGTCTACTCAATCTGTGTGGTTCTTTCCTCAAAAGACCATTTCAGACACCAATCGACATGGTCTTCACATGATCTGACCAAGATTATGTCTGGACTTTAAAAAAAGACTGTGACCTCCGAGTTTGTTTCGGCCTTTCTTCTCGTAGTAGTCAGATAGGAAACGCCGACCTCATCTAGTTAAAAAAATATGATTGACGTGTAAAATTGTTTGTACAAACCTACTTATAGAAATAAAATAATTTAACATAATTAAACAACAAGTTTTTAACAAAAATGCTTTCTAGGCATTTGGAAAATATGTGATGTAAGGGATGTTTTTTTTTAGATATCAAGATCTTTAAATATACCAATCGATAGAGCAAGAAATTCTGAGTCAAACGGTATATATAACTCATTTTCGACAAAATGTCTCTTACGTTATTTCATAGTTTCACTATAGAGTAACTCTCTCCGCCTGTTACCTTTTCACGCTTTAACGATTGAATGGATTTCGAGGAAAGTCACACAGGTAGTTCATGGTCTGGAAGGGCTTAGGTAGGATAATCCTGGTAGTACTTTCGTGTGGGATAATTTCCGACCTACACGCGGGTGAAGCCGCGGGAAAAAGCTAGTGATGATATAAAGCTTAGAAAGGTAATTCCATCCAATTTTCTAAAATAAATGTTTGTTTTGTTTCACATAGATTATGTTAAGATGCCATTAACCTATAACAAACATACTATTGCGGTTAACTCATATGTAAATTAAGTTGTATTGAATGTTAGTCGTGTGATCGGGATTGAGAACAAATAGATAAGGATGTGACTTATTAACGAGTTTTTTGATTGGCAGAAAATATAGATACTTCAATTGTATCAAATAATTTTTAATAAAGTGTACGGTTCAGTTGTAAAACATATATTTGACGGAGAGGGTATGTCTCTCTCGTTACTATCAGCCATATTTTAACTACTGTGGGCGTACTATGGGTAATGTTAGTTATTGCGCAATAGAAAAACTGTTTGCAATTCAAATCAAATTGTAATGTACGATCAAATTAATCACACTAGCGAATCACACACAGTAGGTACTCGTACACGACACAACTTTATGGAACGTGCGACGGGTGCAAACGTCTTCACTGCTTAAGTGCGTACCCGCCAACAACCAACTCTGCTTTTACTCTGGTCAAACCTGAGCGTTATAGACCTCTGTCCAGCGCCACCTGGTAGCACCGTCGTCCCGATTAGTAAAGTCAAATGATTGGTTTAACGTATTTCCAACATATTTATAAACAAAAATATTGAGTCACGGTGTTTGTGGTCGCACTCCTCCGAAACGACTCGACCGAATTTTATGTTTTTGTTTATGTATAGGTATTTGGTAGGTATGAAAATAGGTCGAAAAATACCCACATTTTATATAGCTCCCACGGGATCGAGACTTATGCGGGTGAAATCGCGGGGCGTAACTAGTAATTAATAATAATGTAAATAATTAGGTACTAATGTAATAACTTAATTACTTTCGGAAGTCAACAACTACAAAATAATAACACGCCTGTATTCCGTGATAGAAGTGATAGGCACAATAGGCAATGTGGGTACACCCACATTTCGCCAGTTATGTTTTAAGTCCCATGTAATAGGGGGCCAGCCTATTGCCATCAACCGGGCACAAATCCAGACTCCGGGCTGCTACTGAGGAATTCAAAATTCAAAATTCTTTCGGAAGTCGTTGGCGAAAAATCAATCAAAACCAAATTAATAGTTAAAAAACCGGCCAAGTGCGAATCGGACCACGCACAATGAGGGATTCCGTAGTTGGGATGAATTTATCCCAAGAACAAACTTAACAGTGTTGTTGAAAAACATGTTCTCCGATACGTTCCAATTGAAAGAAAGAAAAGGAAGAAAAATAGGTTTATTAACTGCAAATGTAAGTTGGTCGACTGTTACTCTTTAACTTGTACTATGCTACTTAGCTGTGATAATTTTCCTTTTAACTTCGTTATATATATACTATTACCGTGTTTTTTTTTCTCATATTTATAGTAGACGAGAGAAATAAATCATCCCCACTTTATGTGCAAAGGAAATAACCAAAAAAATTTTTTTTTCTAGATTTTGTTTAACATTTTGTCGGCGTGACTAAAATGTATATCCATGCCAAATTACGGCTTTCTAGTAGGTACTAAGAGTCTCTGAACTAAACTGCGGACAGACGGACAGACATGGTGAATCTATAAGGGTTCCTGTTGACTACGGAACCCTAAAAATGGAAAGCAATACCTTCTGCCCCGAAAGTGATTTTAATTCTTGAGGTTGCAAGAGAAAAAATCTGTAATTAGAATCCAACAAATGATTGAAGTTTTTTGTCCATCCAATGATTTTTTGTAACGATTGCCTTTAGTTACAAGACCACCGATTATACTTTAATATTTTCTGTTGTTCCTCTTAACGACAAAGAATGCTCTACTCACCTAGTTTGTCATTATTTCCAAGTATTATTCCAACCGGTCAATTCAATCGATATCCCTTGACACTTGCCTCCATTTCAGTCTGTCCCACGATGGGCAGGTGCTCTGAATGTCAACAGTCATGGGCTCATGGAGCGCAAGCGCATTCTCCCGACCGAAGGCGAAACCCGCCCGCCGGTCAATTGTTTTGCCGACCGTATCCTTTATGTGAAATCAATAAACGTTAATTTCAATAAAAAACTTATTTGCTGTACGTATCGGACATTAACGAGATTCTTTTGTTTTATAGATAAAGATATTATTTTTCTTTTGCATTTTTGTTGGCTTTTGTTTCTGGTAATGGGTCTTGTAGTAAGACGTACAATTTTATTACTTCTTGATATTTTTCAAAAGGGCTCGCTTCCTTTTGCTTCCTTAGAAAAATTGCATTCCATCCAATTTCGAGTTTTTATTTAACAAAATATTCGGAGTTGTGGCTAAATGATACCAGCCACACGGGTCGATCTAAGGTCGGGTTAAGCTACACTTGCCGCGGTCAGTTCATGGATGGGTCAATATCCATTACATATCGAGAGTCGAAACCCCTACGTGACTCGGAAAATACGTTAAGCCTTTGGCCTGGCTATCCATCGTAGATTTGACAGTTGCTACGGCTAATCAGAAGCCCAAAGTATGACAACCAGTCTTACCAAGGGTTATCGTGTTACCCAGTGACTGGGTTGAGAAGGTCAGACAGACAGTCACTCCATGTAAAATACTGGCATTCAGCTGCAAATGGTTAGACTGGAAGCCAACCCCAATATAGTTGGGAAAAGGCAGGCAGATTAATTTAACAAAATGTTCATACAATTATTTTTAACTAAGTCTATTATAGTTCACACGATCGATCAACTTTAAACTATCTAGTTGTTTCCATTGACAGCAAACAGTTTATAGAAATTAGTCCAATAACTAGTGGCCATTATAATCGATCAATCGGCTGACAAAACCAATTCACTTGACTAGCTATCAAAAAAGAAACGTAAAGTGAACGAATTATTATAGACTAGCAAGAAAATAACATAATTGTTAACATTTTTTATTTTATTTTTTATAAAGCCCCGGTTTAGATAACAATCGCAATAATCTTACGTCTATTAATAATGTTATATTTTTGCCGTTAGGTACCAAAATATAGTTGTGTAATTTCTGACATGGCGGAGATTTCCACAACGTTTTAAAAATATAAAAGACTGGAAGTAGCCGGTACAGAAATATGCAACGTGTGATATGAAGCACTAACTGAAAATCTCTTATGAAGTTATGAATTACCGAAAAAGACAAATGGATGGCATTCAGGACTATGTATACGGATGGTATGTCGATACGGGGGCATGGAGACAACGCTCGTGTCGCCGATAATTTTTTCATGCAATTTAAGAAGCCATTTATTTCAACAAGAATCCCATCTCCTTTCAGCTCGTTTAAGCATATAGGTTCTATTAGGCTGTTACTACGCTAAAAGAGAATGCTCTAATCACCACGCCTGACCAACGGTTTGGTGATTTCAAACTGTAGTTAGTTTTTGCACCGTAAAGAAAAAAAGTGGTTATCTTTCCTCTGTAAGGAATCACCCAGGAACGCGTGCTGCAATAATTAAAACGGCATGCAATGGTGCCGATTCTCTTGTACACCGAACTAAACTAACTAAACTATCACTAAAATTCCTTACTTTTGGCTATGAGAATCTTAGAGCTATTCTGCAATAAAATATCTCTAAATTTAAAAATCATTTTGACGTAACTATAATTTAATTTGACAATCGCGACTCCACATGGTACCTACTTGTTTGCCCTACCACGTGAATTTTTTTTAGAGCCGTAGGCGCGCATGGGTTGCAGCCTCGGCGTGTTTTATATGGAATTTTTCACTTTTTGTACGGAAAATATTTAAAAAAAAAATACCTACATGTAGAGTTATATGGGTTTAAGGGTTTTATAAAGGGGGTCGAAATTTTCATTATTTTTGCGATAGGACACACCGTTTTCGAGATATAAGCAAAATAAAATAAAAAATACAGTACTGTTTTTGCCCCTGAAGTCGAGGTGTTGTGGTGAATCTTAGTTCATGACAACTAATTTTATTCCACACCTTTTTAATCGCGATTAAAAATAGCCAGATTTAGTTAAGACAACCAAAATTTTAGGTTAAAAACGTCAAATTCAGAATAGCAAAATTGCCATTTTCACTAAACAAATTAATCAGTACCATCTTAGTGCTGTCAAACTAAAATATAGTTAAGTTGTGTCACTTTAGTCTATTTCAGAATGAGAAATCGATTTTTGACAGGACTAAACAAAATTTTAGTGATTTTTAGTCTAGTTTAGAGAATTTTGTGACAAGAGAATCGGCACCAATGTCTAACTACTTTGGAACTAAAAAATAAATGTAAACATTTAAAACATTGCATTACAAAACATATTACCTAGTTATTTTATACATTACAAAAACTTATTATGTACTCATATACCTAATTTTGCAACATTAAACTACGCGTTAATTTCGACAACGCGTAGAATTAGGTAATAATCTAACTACTTATTCAAGTTTAAACGTATGTTTTTTTTTGTTAAAAACTAGCAGCTAGATCAGTTAGATTATCTACCAGACAATCAGGTGCATAGCAGTCACGATTTGTGAGAAAATGTTTGACATTTGGAAGCCATTTTGCGTGGAGATCTAGAACGTTCGTATGTAGATGCAATAGAAAAATCAAGGGCGTGTTCGATTTAGAGCAGTCGTGTTCAATAGCCCGCGGCTCGGGTCTGTTAGTATTGTTGTCTAATTATTTGATTGATTTTTTCGTGGTGGTTTGTGGAATGCCAATGTATTGTGTGGTCTTAAGACATCGTGGTATTGTTCTATAATTTATTTGTTTGTTAAGAGTAAGGTGAACATGATTCTAATTGGTTCTACATCGATCGTTGATACATAAAAGTGTGTCCTTAATGATACTTTTATGGAAATCATTACGCCATTAGATTAATTAGGTACTTAAGGCTTTATTTCTGTTAAACAGCCTTCTACGAACCCTCATAAATATGGATAACTGGAAAAGGATGCATAAGTTCTGTGACGGAATAAGGATTCGAACCGTCGACCTTTTAGTCACCGACTTTACGCCTTACCTAAGTGTTTGGTTAGGTTTAGACTAGTTGAACTTTGTGTTTCGGTACCTGCCTTTTACTGTAAAACACTTTATTCAGGTTTATCTAGTAAGACTACAATCAATTCATGGGTTCCTGCCAAGAGATTGAGACAGAGCCTTTTTTGGATGGACTGGACATCAACCTAATAAACTTAAAGGTTTAAAATCTTAATATTTATTTCAATTAAACCATTTACAGGTGAATAGAGAAGCAGTGTGGGATGCTCCCCTGCTAGATGGACCGACGAACTTAAAACGGTGGCTAGGACGAACAGGATGCGAAGGGCGGAGGACAGGGTGTTGCACAGCCTGGGGGATGCCTATGTCCAGAAGTAAGCAGCGATAGGCTGAGATGATTTATTAATAACAGAGAACTCAGTTGCCATGTTGAAAAGTGTGAAGATGATGATGGAGATGAATGATCAAGAATATCCATGATAACTGATTTTCAACATATTTTGCACACTTATGATAAACGCTACCAATAAGTCCTTAAACTGTCGCCGCAGGGTCCTGCAGCAATAAAACGTAATTAATTACTTTTGCAATAAAAATATTGTCCGTAATACTAGTAATAATGTGAATTATATGTTAATCGTTATCATTTGACATTTGAATTGCGAGGAGTGTCAAATATAACAGGTTTTCCTTATAATTGCGAGTACTCGTCAGCAATCCTGTCCAGTATCTTCCGGGTAGGGATCTAATTACCGAAGTTCGTCGTAAAAGAAGTGTGGGTGTCAGTTTTTTGTCGAATGTCTACGATCATGCCAATGCATTTTGTGTAGAGCCGAAAAGGTCAACTATGTGCTTGCATGCTTAAAAAAAATACTTAGCGGAAAACTAAATTCAGTAAATATAGATCGATGCTCAGAAATTATAAGGCATAGACTGAATTATGCAGAGCAAAACGGCTTGCTCTTTAAATTTAAAAACACGAATGAAAATTTCCTTCACCCGAAATTAATTGTATATTATTTATTTTTACACTACAGTTTAAAACATGCGAATGTGAAAACAAAATAGTGTTGTTCACTTGACCCAATTTTGTCAGTAACCTCCTATAAAATCATCGTTTCTATGGAAACGATGATTTTCCAACGTCCACTGATTATCACAAAACAATTGAATATAAATCAATTACCCCGCCATGACTCCTTACTGACCTTACTTTACCACTAGCCCCAATATCTCTGTCGTTTTGATGTACCATCAACCGAACGTTCGGTAACACTTGACATACAAAAATCGCCCTTATCGCTTTGACATAAAGGCCCTATCTGTAAATATGGACATGAGGTTGGACGTGGGTGGACCAAGGCCAGGGAGTGCTGGGGAATGGCCATCTGTCAGGCGATTCGATTGAAATAGTCGGAAGACCGATAAATGCTTTTAATATTTGACTGGTCCAAAAATAGATTGAGTGGCGGTCCTTTTAATGGAAAAGATTATTGCTATGTTGAATTCTTCCTTGTTTTTTTCTATAAAGGAAACGATACGCTGGAATCGTGCAATTAGATTCGACTTTTCATAAGAGCTTGTGTTATTTTTTTTGTAAGTAATGAACTTTTAATTCTTACGAATCCAAAAATATTTTCTAGATTTAAAGTATTTATTTTATAATCCATTTTAATAGAGGAAGAGATTTCGGGAGAGGTTTCTTACGATCCTCAAGGTCAGAGGTGATTAGATACAGATTCAGTAGGGAATAATACTCGTACTCGATAAACATGTTACTAGGATATTATTTACTTGTAAATTACGATTTAACATCAAAAGTCAACATAAAATACCTTCCAGTCTTCATAATTTCTCACAATGACGAGATCAAACCGACCACGAAATAGGTCCTAGTCAGTCAATCCCGCGCACAATAGAGCGGAATACCGGCGCATACGCAGGACAATTAGACTAAATATTTGGGGCCACCCACTCTTGATACGTATCGTGGTCGCCCTGTCGCTTGTCTATGAAGGGTACCAAGGGGCGTGGTCATTTGTCGTGTCGTCATCGGGAATAACTTGGATTTAGTTAGTAGGTAGGTATTAGTTTTCAGCCAGTATTCAAATGATAGTGATTTTTTTTTAAATTGTTTTATACATATATAAGATAAATGATTTTATTTCTTTATGTAGGTTTGTGCAAACACTTTTACACGTCAGTCATTTTTTTAAAACTAGATGAGGTCGGCGTTTCGTATCTGACTACTCTGAGAAGAATGGCCGAAACCAATTCAGAGGTCACAGTCTCATCATCATGTGAAGACCATGTAGATTGGTATCTGAAATGGTCTTTTGAGGAAAAACCACACAGATTGAGTGGACCTGTCCAGTCAGTGCACGTATTTGTCAGTAATCGTGCAGCTCAACTCGGAACTTAAGGAGCTCAGCGATTCGACGAACAATACCAAAAAAAAAAGACATTTGGGTAGGCCGCATAAATTACTCAAACTGTCAGACCATGATTAAAACTAATTCAGAAGAAGAAAAAAAAACAATGACCCACATAGGCCTCACACATTCAGAAGATTGCAATTAATACCAATAACTTGTATTTCATTTACATTTTTCGAGAATTACATTTAGATCGTCAGCTGTCTTGTGGATTGAATATCTTCGTCGTCAGCTTATAGTAGTCCACTGCTGGACATTGCTGGATGAGAATAACTTAATCTACGATGGAACTTTGGTTGCGGCAAAAGTTTCCATTCTGAACAAGGTAAGTTATCAACAAGAAATGAGTCAGCCGTAGTATGGTATCGTAGAAGCTGACAAAGAGGTTATATGACTGAAGAAAATAGGCAGTATTCTTCCAGCGTGCTAACAACAAACAGATTTTTCATAAATAGGGATATTCTGTCGCTGTAGAAAAATAAGTTGACCTTACCAGATGCACTTTTTTTGTCTAGAAAGGCTTACTTTTCCTTATATCTTGTCCTCAAATGCATCCCTTTTGTTTACGGCAGCAGTAGGTATTGGAATCTTAATTTTGGTCTAAAAATAAACAATGAAGTAATTTAAACAAAGTCCAAAGTCAAATCGTTTATTTCAAATAAACAACACAAAAGGCACTTTTGAACGTCAATATTTACAAAAAAAATAGAATTGATCCTAGTTGCCCCTTCCTAAAGGTAGTTTCGTATGGAGAAGAATGGGCAAGAAACTCCACCGTAACTCTTTTAAAAATGTTTTACAATATTATGTATACATAATAATTATATGTGAAGACGATGCACCTAGAATAAAATTACTATACCACAATAGGTTAAACTGCAGTTTAGATATGAAATTGTAAGGGATATAGGGACGTCCATCCGAATACATACATAAACTCACGCCTTCTTCCCAAGGGAGTAGGCAGAAATTATAAAATCATATGATACCCCTCCTAATAAATTACCGACAAATGGATTCGTGCTATACTCGTAATTATCATAGACATTATAATTATCTATTTCCTTCACCTAAATATTGAGACTCTATTTTTCTCTAATAGCTATACTAACGTAATGATATGCAATATATTCACAGTGCAGGTTCCATTCATCATCATATCATGAATTATTCATATTTTTGTAAAATTTTGTAGCAGGCGATAGTATGAATTAATTATGTTATGATATACCTACCTACAAACGGGGTGAATAGGGATGCAGGGGTGTATTGGGATGAAACTTTAAAATGGATTTTAATGTTGAAATAATATACTTCGTTGCCAACAAAGGCACTTAATCGTTAATTATAATACAGTAATCGTAATTATCTAGAGTCCTTTTTGACAATAAACTATATTATTTCAATGTTTAAATCCCTTTCAAAGTTTCGTTCCAATTCACCCCTTTTTTCTTTGTATTTTTTTTTTTTTGGGTGGGAAATCATCAAATGACCTCTCCCGCTCTGGGCGGAGCGGAAGGGCGTGTCAGACTCTTACTGACTAAAACCCACCCGTGTTCCTTCAGTTGCCTGTGCGCCAGGGCCACGGTAACTCTTTCGAACAATCCGCGACCCCTGCATCCCTATTCATCCCGTTTGATGGTACTTGATATAATTTAAAAAAATTGCGAAGTAAATATTGCTTAGAAGACAGGCCGATTTCTCGAAAATATTAGGCAGACGTGGACCATTCACAATTCGTGTGGAAGAAGTCCCCTCATCACTACTCATCAGTCGATCGAACTTATTAAGATCGTTAACAATAGAAAATGGTTTTTCATTAGCGACATTTGAGCTCATATCTGAATCCTCATAGGGAAGTTAATAAAAGTATTTTCCTTATTGATATATTGCTTGCTGATCGATAGTTTGATTTCAGTTTGTAATGTCAAACACAATCAAAACATTATGAAACCATAATCAAGAACCCACAAATGTCAGCCATTAGTTTTTCGGATTGTAGGAAATGTAAATCTCGAGAAAGATTCCTTCCGAATTGTGCCTAAGATAACTGACCTCATCATCGCCATCATTTGAGCTGAAAGATTTAAATTTTTATACACAAGATAACTAAAAACAATGCCTACATTTATCGCTAAGATTTATCGTTTAAAAAGTAGATGTGATGCCAATATTTTAAGCGATTAATCTCAAGTATTCCAATTTCAATTAATAAAAAATAAAACCGTTTAATTAAAAATAAATTGATTGCCAAAGTAACCGGCCAGCTTGTTATAAAAAAAACTACGAAAGAGAATAACGTCAGGCGATAAAAAAGAGGTTGATATCTAATAATTATTAGAAAGTATTAATGAGTTAGGTACATGCAATGTTAAGAATGTTTAACATACGATCTTTTGCTAAGTAACGTGAAACTAATTAGTATTGGATAGTTTCATTAACCTGGTAGATTAAGAAGTGGCAATCAAAAAGGGAGTCCCGCCTGATGGGATGTGGTTACCGCCACCAGTGGCCATCTGCAAAACCAGGACTATTTTAGATATGTAGCTATTTCAGAGACAAAGTTTAAATATGTTAAAACTAGCTGCGACCAGCGGTTTTACCTGCATAAGTTTCGATCCCGTGGGAATAGCAGGATAAAAAGTATCTTATGTCCTAACCCAGGTCACATTGGGCCTACCCATGTGCCAAATTTCATCCAAATCCGTTCAGCCATTTTAGCGTGAAAACGTAACAAAACAAAGAAACTTACTTTCGCATTTATATTATTAGTTAGGATAGTTCTCGTACCATGTTATAGATATTTTGTACGGACCTTTTTTCGTTTTGATTTGAGTGTTTATCAATGGAAACTTTTAAATGGCCTTTAATTTCACATTATTTAAGTACCTACACTGTATAAATAAGGTATATTATTTATCTGTAAGTATCCCGAATAAAATAAAATAAATAAAATATCCTAACTGCCTGTACACATCTACATCCTAACCTATAGAGTGGAACAAAGCAACGCTATTTGGCGGCAGAAAAGGGTGTGTTCGTTATACAACCCCGACAAGCTCCTTCACAAAGAAAACCTAGAAAATAAACGGTAGATTTCACCAAAATAAATACTACAACCAATCGTGTTGATTTTCAGAAATATAAATGCGAGCCTATAAATAAAATTTGTTACAATAAAGACTTTAAAAGGCTGCACCTTCTCTCTTCTGGAGGGTGTCGTAAAACGCTACCATTGCTTGGTTAGCAAGTGGCTCAATTAAACCTATTGTTAAATGTCAGGTAAAATAATTTGATTGTCTGTTGTTATTTCCGGCACCCATTCATAACAGGCCTTTATTAACTGAACGCAGACTTAATCAGCATACACTGGGTGTTAGGGATTATTACAAGAAGTTAGACAACAGTGAACAGAGGGCCTAGACAAAGTAACTTTCGATTAGCGATGACGCTAGTAGAAAAGCCAAAAAATGTATGGGATTGACATAAGTCAGAAATGTCACGTGATCATAGGTCAACGAATAGAAATTAGCTAGACAATGTTAACATCATTCGATTCTATGAAACGAATCGACAGCATCGAACGATTACTTCCATAGAGAAGCGTAGCCAAGTTGCACTTATTGACAGGCGTTATCGCTAGTTTTAGATTTGTATGATGGAAACATTAGCGAAAGCGATAGCGATTGTAGAAATAGAATCGCTCCGAAGTGAATGCCATTTGTCTAGGCCCTCTGATGCTTTTATATCAACATCCTAATAAATATCGCCAATCATATTGATAACACGTAACATAACATCACGCCTGTAATACCCGAAGGGTTAAGCAGAGGTACCTATAGCACAACTACATTTCGCCAGTTATGTTCAAGTCCCATGTAACGTTCGCGAGCCTACTGCCATCGACCGAGCACAAAAGGTATATTGATAAGTGCGGTGACAATGACTTTCCTTCGCAACTCTCCGTTATAAAGGGACATAAGTAGACGCATTATGCTTATGCTATAAACATGATGAAGATACATATTTTTTGAACGGTCCTTCGGTCCATTAATCAAATCAGCCTATCACAATCCACTGCTGAATGTACGCCTCTTCAGAGTTGCGCACCAACACCTGGTTTTCCGTCTTTCAGTTTGTCCCGGCCACCTTTTCAAATTCATTTATTTTACTTACACACACTTCTTAAACATGCAAGTAATATTGTATGAAATTCTAACAGAAAACTAAGACAAATTTTAACAGCGGATCCCAAATTAGGCACAAATTAGGTATATTGAAAAATCACTGTACAAAGTTAATTTAATGTGTTCTGGTAGTGCAAGATAGTAATTAATTCATCAGTTCTGTTTAAGGTCGTCAGTCCATCTAGCTAGGTGTGTCAAGTCACGGTCTCCGCTGAAGTACTTGTCCGCTCCAATAACGATTGGTCCTTCCAAATAGCATAGCATTATCATGATCCGGAATCCAATAAAACACCAGAATTAATTTGTTTGTCTACTAAATACACCTACACTGTACCGATGATTGTATCAGGCCCTATTGTAATAGTAGGCGAGCCTATCACCTATCTATACACAGTTCACAGGTTCATTTAATTCCGGACTCCAATTGACCATTATCTATCAGAAAATTATTAAGTTTTAGGAAACTATTTATCTCGCCCTTTGTTAAGTTAAGAGGGCGCATTTGGAAAGTTGGCAACGTCGCTAATAGATGTCAAATATTTCGTGGTTTTGTTTAGTATAAGGTGTAAAACAGCATTTGGAAATATTTAATATGCTTTTTTTATAAGTCAAGTTCATTCAGTGTTACGATTTTAATTATTGCAATTTATAATCAATATACTCGTATTAGTGCACTACACAGCGATATAGCGATATATATAAATATAGTACAATTGACATTAAATAAAACAGAGGAATATTTGACAGCTATTTGCGGCTTGCCAACTTTCTGAATAGCATAATCAGCCTATACTTTCTGAATGCGTCCTCTTAATTAAGTATCTCGAGGTAGCTCTTGGCAAATAATAAACTCTTTGGAGTGTTCGAAAAATGTCTCATTGCACATAAGATTCAATAAAACATCACTTTGGTATTTACAAGAAGTGATCTTTTTGTAGAAGTATACTGTGTAGTATTTACAAAAACTGATATTTGTATAAAAGTTTACTGTGTAGTATTTACAAGAAGTGATCCTTTTGTAGAAGTATACAGTGTAGTATTTACAAAAACTAATATTTGTGTAAAAGTTTACTGTGTAGTATTTACAAGAAGTGATCCTTTTGTAGAAGTATACAGTGTAGTATTTACAAAAACTAATATTTGTGTAAAAGTTTACTGTGTAGTATTTACAAGAAGTGATCCTTTTGTGCAAGTATACAGTGTAGTATTTACAAAAACTGATATTTGTGTAAAAGTATACTGTGTAGTATTTACAAGAAGTGATCTTTTTGTAGAAGTATGCTATGTAGTATTTTTACATAAGCAAACAGTCATTATCTAACTTTCTTTTGTATTATTTAGATATAAATACCTCTCATAGTGCGAAACTTATTTGCAACTGGCCGATTTTATTAGAACGTGACTTCTTTCAATTTAAATAGTCGTAACAATTTTTTTTTCATACATATGACAAGCCACATCGCGATAGTCCCAGGTGGAGATGAAGAGACGAGCTGGACTCTTTTGATAAAAACTAGTCCTTAATAGGTAACTCGACACATACCCCTTTATTTTTAAACGTTGTTTAAAGGTAAGAGATGTTTAAACATCAAAAAATTTATGATTAAACAGTCGCTAATCATTACTTTACTTTAACCAACGTTTATAAAATATGTAAACTCAATAAAGTTAAAAGGCCTTTGCGATTGTCCAAAATATGTTCATAAAAAATAAGGTACGGCGAGCACTATCTATTAAAAAGAAACATTTACATTTTTACCGAATCGTCCTAAAGTCTAGTCGCCGATAAAATTAAATAAACAACACTTTTTTGAATTTCCATTCGAGCTTTTTTCAAATCGCAATATGAAAAATTAAGCATCACATCCTCATATTAAAGACATCAACGCGTGATCTCAAATTGTGTTTATTTGTAAAAAGTAATCGATGATTTGACTTTCAAAAGGAATTTTACGTATCATTATGCTAAACGAACAAATAGAAAAACATCACGACTGTTTTCGCCGAATGAAGTTGTAAGCAGAGGTGTACAGCACACCCTCATTTTGTCAGTTTTTAGTTTGTAATTTATATGAGGTCAGCATATTGCTATAAACTTATTGGCCCAAATTTAAATTGAACTTTAAATTTCGGAACTTTTATTTGCGGTTTATTTGCGGTAAACATGACGTAGAGAAAAACACACAAATACAAAAACAGAACGAGTTGGGGGAAAATATGCAACGGCTGTTGCAATAATAACATGATTAAAAGCGCTTAATAGATTTTTCCTCTAAAGTATCTAAGTTCTAAATGCCATGACATATCACAATACATACGGGCAATTGGCTGAGTATTCAAGTTCAAGTACACCATACGGACCTCTATATTATTTCCGGTTCTAAATGGAAACAACATATCAAACGATCTCATAATAACCCAGTATTTTGAAAGGTCCGATATTCATAATAGTACAAAAATGTTCATGAACTTTTCCGACCTCATTTCTCGGAATTTCTCATTCATAACATTACTAATAGATACAGATTAGACTGAAATGTTAGCCGTTAATTTAAGGTACCTATGTGTCGATTACCGTCTACATTGTTAACGCGTTTACCTTGCCTTACCTAGTAAAATAGCCTAATGCCGATAAATTCAACCGATAATTTCCTTAAATAGAACTTGCCATGCCATGATAACGATTGCAAATTTCACATATTTTTCACCAAAGTCCATAATTACCGAATCGATTATTTTGAAAGTATTTCTATCTATAAGAAATATGGGCCAGTACTTAATGTACAATATTGGTTTTAACTACATTTCCTAACCACAAAACGTATCTAGTTGTGTGTAGCAACAACAATGTAAACAAGTAACAAATGGCAATATAATAGGGGACTCCCATTATCTTACTCAACGGGTGCTTAAGCCATCCTTTATCTCCATTATATACTTTATTGACAGAACAAATGTATCGAAATACCAGCTTTAGAAACACCAATGATTGGGGCCAAAATTTGGTCAAAAAGCTGATTTATTATCACCCTTTACTCATTTTTTTTTTCGATATTTTAAACGCGTTCCGCCGGAAAAACGTATGCCCATCTTACAATTAAAAATTACAGCATTGCACTTGCTCGCAACTTAATTGTTTCCAATTACGAATCGCCAAAGCGGGGTGTTCCATATATAAAGGGGCGTACTGTGCCCAATCGGCATTCCGACTCGGAAGGTGGTTGCATTCACACGTCGCTTACTTAGTCGAAAATTTCTAGGCGAGTTCTGTTTACCAGTAGCGCTTAAGTTAGTTCGTTTGAGATCTCTAAACCTTAGTAATACACACAGTAATCATGCAGTCTATGGTAAGTGTTTTGTTATTTTTTTATTTATTTTTCGCGGTTCAATTTTGCTAGGTTTTTCGAAAATATTTTTATCTAAGTGGTTTATACGGTAATTTAACACTTTTTTGTCTCTATCTGTGTTTAAAAAACTTTGTGGGGCTGTTGGTAGTTTTATATCATATATAGCTAGCTATAGCTTATTCAAAATCTTTTTGTATCCAAACATTAATTTTCCTAATCCCTTAGTTCTTCCTCGTAAACATACTCAAACACTCTCCTTCATTTTTATATTAAACATTATAACCCCATAAAAATGTCTCTCATATGTAGAATATAGCCAATGATCTAATTACTGTTCTTCATTACTAATTCAGTTTTCAATCCCTTTTCTCTTCTATAACTCAAGCAATCATAATAAATCTTGAACAAACTAATAAATACATTCAAGGAAACTATTTCTCACCCACTTTCACCCCTCAGAACATTTAAATATCCCTTCGATACGACTTCCCTTCGTTTCGTAATATATAAGAATTATATACGTTATTACCGAGAACAATACTCCGGCACTGCTGACACTTCCTTACAAACAAGAATTAATTAAGGAAAGTTTGAAATTAACGGAAAATCGATTGGTTCTACGTTGAATTGTCTATAGTGTTAAGATTTCCGCGTATTGAAGGACCAACTAAAGGATGTTGATGACGAATTTACAATTAATTAAACATACTATAGCAACTCGTAAGTACGTGTACAGAAAATCTAGAAAACAGAAGTGAAAAAAAAGTACGAATAAGAAGTTTGAATCGTAAAAAGATCTTATTTTATGACAGAAATGCACTAAAAATAAAATAAATGTGCACTTAAAAAGTATCTATTGTGTAGTTCATAATAGTTTTTTCTGCTATTGCTGAAAATAGTGCAATTGCTTTGAGATTTTTAATAGACAAAAAAAATACTCAACGAAATTCATTATTTAATAATGTCACAATGAAAGAGGAAAAAAGTAGGTATTGGTAATAAGTATATAACACGCTCATCAAACGGCAATCCAAGACTGTTTACCTAAGAATACAAAACCTATTTCATTTATCGATGTAATAAAAACAAATGCAACTCAATTTAGTGTTCAGCTTGTCAATCAATGTTCACCTTCTATTTGTATGCAAATAACAGAATTACATTTATAATCTAATATGTACGTCAAGACAATAGATTAGCCCATCCCACAATATGTATGATACATCCTTGGCTTTTTAATTACGGACAAACATCACGACTGTGACCCCCAAAATTACTACGGTATATCGTCTTGTGGAAGTAAAACAAAACTAGACAGTGGTTCACCCTCCTATATCACATACAGGCATTACTCCTTTCTTACCTATGATGACAATATCACTGTCATACTCAAAGCATTCTCTCAAGATCATTTTCTTTTCCGTATTTGGTCCTATTTTCCAGAATAATTGGAATCGAAACCTATTTTGAATTTGGTTCTTAAAGAATCCCACTAAAGTATTTTGTTCAATTTGAAAATCGAAGTAGAACCATAAATTATAATTCGTCTAACAATAAGTACCAAAGAGGTGTTTGAAATAGTTTTAATTATGTCAAGGACCATGTAAAACAATGTAGGTAAGTGATGATTAATACAATGTATCCGTTTTCTAAACTCGCCTACGTAAAATATTTGAATATTATTTTGTTGTTCACTGCTTGATTAGCTAATCGTGTGTTACAATCAGTTAGCACATATATTTTTTAATAAGAGAAGCGCATCTTTTGACATATTAGTTTTCGCGCCCAAACCAATGCTAGAGAGACGCGCATGCGCTATGGGCGGGCGCGCGTCTTCATGCCGCTTTATTAATGAGTGGGCGGGAAGCGCGTCCGTTTTATGGCTGCAGTGTAACTACCGGTAATCGCCTAGTCTTCTTAAATTGGCTGAATCTGTGTCTTCGATGTATCTAAGAACATTTCATAATGCACAATTCGATGTTACGCTAACAAAAGTGGCCTAACAAAAAAGCTACAATAGCTATGCTTATAACATTTCATAACTCCATACAGTTTAGCAGTAAAAAGTTTGACCTAAACATGCGTAACCGCAACAAAAAGTTGTGCGATATCGATAGTTACTCGAGCGCGACAAATTTCTATTTTCAATGTCCCGTTCTTCTATGACCTTCGACCACCAATGACCACCATAACACTTCCTCACGCCCACGGCTTCCTCTTGCAACATCTAGTTCGCAATAGCCGGTTGTGCACCAGTTCGTCGAATGATAATTCCGATCTATTGCAAAATGGCGCCTTTTGCAACAGAATGCAAAGGCGAGTCGATATGAGACCAACGCCCACAAATTACGGCCGCGCTCGCTTTGTCTGATGTCCTTAAATTTTCTTTAATAACAGAATCTGAGAGACTGTCCGTAAACTACTTCAGCTATTGCCTGGTGTTATTATCTCCGTCTGTTCGAGGAAACGTAATGCAGTATCATTAAATCACTTTGTTTAAAAAATTATAGCTCATGTCTGTTATTTATTTTTAAATTTCGAACTTCATTTGTGAAACAAAATATGCTTTCGACGATAAAACATTCTGCCAAAACATTCTAAATTCAAATAACTACATGCCTACAAATGGACGCATATCTAAATAATAATAGTTGTTAATCTAGACCTTTCAGCACGAGGGCTGTGGCTCAAGATTGCGCAAGAGACGATTGTTTATTAAACTGCTATTTACACTGCCGATCACTTGTCCAACTATTGGGTTGCGCGCGCGAACAAGTGCTACGTATATAATTATGACCACATACATATTTATCTCGAGTTTGGGTTGATAGAATTCATTATTGTCATAGTTGAATATTGATTCATTGGCACTTAATGGTCATAATTGCGAATTCGACCAAGAAGTTGTCCAATAAAATTAATTCTCTATTCGAAATTTTATGGATTCGTTTTCGGGATTCATGATCATCTTCAGTCTATTCTCACTTAACTTGTCATTTATTTTCTTTTAACACCTTGGTCATTTTGATAGAATCAATTAAAACAAATAACTTTCCATTTATCCTTGCGTCTACATGTGTGTATTTTTTATTACGTGGATAATTAGCAGCAAGGTTGGTATTTAAATGTGAATTGCAATTTTATGCGTTTAGCACTTAGGAAATTGCACTTAATCGTGAAATTGAACTATCAGAAATTATAATTCATTCAAGTTTGTGGGGATTATTAACTCGAAACTACCGTATGTACCTACATTAATTCATGAATTCGTATAGATTAAGTATCGTAGGAAAGTGTTTTATAACTGGCTAAACAGGGCGTAGCGATACGCTAAACACTATTTCAAATTAAAATTATGTTTCATAAGTACTTCGCCAATCACATTAATAGTTTCGACCTTAGATAATGCAATTAATTACCTACAAGCCATTTATTTTGCATAAACATTTATAATTAGAATGTCAGACTCGAAAGACCAGAAAAAAACCATGCTATTGTTTTTGATAACGCTCGCACTTGCCACTTTCTATTTCGTTTAATAAAAATGTTATTTTGAACGTAACAAGTTATTATAGCGCTCTGCGGTTTCATATTTGGTATCAATATATTGTATTACGTGCGTACTCGTATTATTATAGGTAGAAACGCGATACAGATATGTAAGAACAGAGTAAACCACATTCGATCGCGTTTCGGGCTGCGGTTAGAACATTAAAAACTTTGCAATACGTAAACGTATATTTTATTGGTAAGTAGCGTTCGGATTTTAAAATTTGATATCTACGAGCCCATTTTACTTCTGAAACTAAAGTACTTCTCCATTCAGCCTGGCGACTTGATTATGGAGCACATAGATTTCGATATTTATATGTTAAAGTATTAAAGCCGGTAAGTTAATACTTTAGATTAATTTAAAATACATTCCTATTTATCTAGAATATTTTACTATCCAGGCATTGTGTCCCAAAAATGGAATTTAGTTCCAGATAATACAAGAATAAATTTTATGTTTTATAATGATATGTCTAAATTAGGTAAAAGGAAGAAGGAAATTGATGGCTTTATCGAATGTAATTAATAAATATAGACACAGTGTAATAATTCCTTTGCCTATTATGTCACTAATATGTCATGTTCGACAAATGACCACTGTAGCTCTGGGACTAATTGAACAAGAGATTTCATTAAAATTCCGAACATAGTCGGCTAAAATAGATCACAACTAATAATACAGATATCTACTCTAGAATGTTAAGGATGTCAAGAAAGATTAAAACCTATTCTCTATAAGGCTCTAATCCAACTATCGTAGCCTTAAAAAAATACAAGACTGGCTGTTGTCTGAATCATAAAATCAATGTTCGATTTTTGAAAAATGAATACAGTACGCGCGGCCCTTTGTAATGTAATCTATGGTGTTCGATTGCCATCTGTTCTTTGTCCGTTTTATTTAAAGCTGTTGTTTATCTGTCATCTGCAATGGCGACCATAGCCGGTGAGTGCCACGCCTTCAACGTTTCGCGTAACTAGTTAGCTACAAGAAATAGTTTTGCAAAACACCCTGGTTTCTGTAAGCTACTTTACGACTGCGTCAGAAATGTTGAGCACGAATTATATAAAATTAAATGGAGTTTGTGCTTTGTGCGGATGTTACAATAATGTTGGAAATTAATTGGGAATCAATTAAAATTCTTTCTTTCTTCTTCTTTTGTCTAACGACTACGATACTATCGTTCGTATAGTTACTTAGGACATTACTTAAATCCTTTTCGAGGGGAGTAAATTGACATTAATGCTGACAATATCATTCACAAGGAGACATTATGTGTCTTTGCATATAGCCTCAGTGGCTGTGTATATTGGTGAACCTTAGCCTCGAACTTACAATTTTTTTTTGAGTTCATCTATGTATATTCATCAAAACCTCTCTAAAATATTCAACAACGCTGTTCATACATTATTATACTTACTTCCAAATAGTGCTACAGCTAGCATTGCTAAAACGTTACTTAGGTAACACAATAATTTACAAATTCACACGCGTTAATTCGGTATCTATTTTGAAATTAGGTTCACGATGCAACATTATAATGTCTTGAAACTTATGTGACTGATACAGAATATGAAGCTCGTGGGAAATCTGATAGTCAAACAATACTTGAATTAATTTTATACGACTAAAATTTTATGAAATCGTGCCTAGTAATTGCTCTAGTATAAGCGACGTAAACTAGGCGAGATAATTTTGTGATAATAGATTTGGTATCTTAATCTTGTTGTGGTTCGGAATTATTATGTTTTAATGTAACGCTTTGTACTGATAAGAGCTTCTAAGAAATGTTAGCTAAACTGGTCAGATTTTTTCAAGTAAAGGTTATTTTTGGCTGTTAACAAGGATCTTTCAGTATCAAAAATTCAAAATTGGAAGATATCGCAGTTTCATCATAGACAAAATTGTCTATGCAGTTACCTCTCAAAATAGGAATGAATCAGTTTCACAGTCTCATCGGTCTCATCATAAACAATGTAGACTGCAGTTCCGACCTCGCTTGTCAACCTTTCCTCAGACCCTCAATAGGCCCATTTGATAGACTGTTTACAAGAATACATGTCTACATTAGAAACTAGTATAATATCCTTTGGCAACATTACGATAGTCGTCGCCGGTCCGTGTAATAGACATAATAACGACATGTCCAAACTGACTGTTGCCACTTTTTGCGCCGCGATCAGTCAAGCGTGAGCCGTAATGGGTCAGCTTGTATGCAATTTGTGCCCCGGAACTGTAGCAGACATGTTGTGACATATACTTCCAGTGTATTCGATCTCTATTATAGATATAGGAAAGTTTGATGAGTTGACAACGCAGAATAATAAGTTTTTTGAATTTCGTTATAGGACAATTTTGGATCAGATGCCAGCTACTGGTGAAAGAAATTACCCATAAATTCACTATGCACATGCTATGCTATGCTGGTCAAAAATATGCCAATTCTCAATCTGGGTCAGTTGAAATAATATTAAATTGTACATAGAATCCTCTGCTTCCTGAAAAAAATATCAGGACCTCTTTACGTTAAAACTTTTCCGTGACTAACTAGTTGCTATTAAGGGCCCTGTTTTCGCCCAATAATCCCATAGTTTAGTAACCGTGAGTGTGCTGTCGTAAGGTGTCTAATTACATTCACGTGTGAGTGACTCCGGCGCAGGTGGCTGCGTAAGTGTCTAGGTTTCGGAATGACCGCGTGAAACCGCGAACCTGTTGGTTACGCTCCGATAAATATCTACCGACAATGTCAGACTGATCAATTATAATAGATGCATTTTAGTTGTTGTTTTTCTAGTATTTAGTTCAGTTTGATTTTGATACAAAACTACGCGATCCAAATGTATGGGACAGCTGATTATTTGTTCACGATTATGATTCTCCATGAGAGTAACCCGTGGAGAAACTTGTTGAGTTTGATGGTCTTTAACACACCCCTAAATATGTCAACACATTTCTGGTACACGCTGTAGACGGAAAAATATTACTGTGGTGCAAAGTAAACAATGATGGTACAATATTATTTGTCATAATTTATTGGCTAGCCATTTAATAGTTGATCATATCATATTTTATGACATTTCTAGTTTAATGGTCCAATTCATGCTGAGTTTCTAAATTGGTTCATAATTTTATACACCAATAAATCTAGAATCATAACCCTGACAAGGTAAACCACACCATTAATTAATCAAGTCTTGTACTACGTTTAATTGACACCTCGCAACATAAGCGTACTATTTGGAAATCGGGTCTTTTCGACTATGCTTTTGCGTCCCTCAATAAGATACCTAGAGTTTTACCAAATTAACAGTGCATCATACATACTTATCAAAGTACATATCCTTAGCAACCCAATAACAACCCAACCTCTTGTAAATCCAGCGATGACGTTCCCTTCTTCTGAAAATATTTAACCCCTCTCCCCTTCTTTCCAGATTATCCTCGCAGCCACCCTCTGCCTGGCTCAGGCTTCGTACTACGCAGGCCCGCCAGCGCACGTTCAACTGAGCCCCGACGGCAAGTTCCTGCTGGACACGCCGGAGGTGGCCCACGCTAAGGCGGCCCACGCTGCGGCTCACGCGCAAGCTTCCACATCGCACGGCGCGTGGGCGCCCGCCGGAGGATACATTGCCGGACCCGCTTACGGTGCCGGCGCGCATTACGGCGCTCCTGCCGCTGGTAAATATTTCATCTAGCTATAGCCTAGAAGCTATACAATACAGTAGTGTTGTTGTTTTATTATTTTCTAGTTACATGAAACAAAATAATGTTGATAAATTAAATGGATAAATTATGAAAAGGTTACTCAATGGTTCCGAAAACATTTTGCATGCTTTTACTTCATAATGCAAGGTATAACACACACATGGTCCACTTATAGTAACTCAGAACTTTACCTTCAACATCTAAAATCCTCAAATAACCCAACCTTCCATCACCAGGTCTCCTGAAATACGGCCCCGCCCCCCTAGCTCATGATGGTCGCGTAGTAGACACCCCCGAGGTGGCCCACCTCAAGGCCGCTCACATCGCAGCCCACGGCGCGGCCCACGCCAGCGCAGCTCACGGTGCCTACGGCGGCTACGGCGGTGGCCTGGGACATGGAGCGGCCCTCGCCCCCCTCGCATACGGCGGTCTTGGACACGGAGCGGGATACGCTGCTGGTTACGGCAAATGGACTGGTCCTCAGGTGATTATTTGAACTTGGTTGGAGTTTAATGATAGACGGTGCTGAGGCATTGACCACTATAAATTAGATTATGTGTCGACCTGTATACCTGTATACCTCTAGCTACACCCTCTTCCACAATTCTTCATCATCTAAAGGTTCTAACTTAACCTTCTTTCTCCCCAGGCCCAAATCCAGCTGACCCACGACGGCCAATACGTGGTAGACACCCCTGAGGTCCAACACGCACGCGCGGTCCACCTCTCCCAGTACGCGCACGCGGCCCACGCCGCGGCCGCGTCCCCCGAGGAGCCCTGGGGCCACCACGGCGGCTGGCACTAAACCCTACCTCTGACCCAAGCTCAACACTGCCTGACACACTATTTTTTATACAAAACGACCAGAAAAGCCAAAAAAAATGTTAAACTGTATAAAGTTGAATGTGAACTGTGTATTATAATGCAAACTCTTGTAGAACGAACTTGAAAATGTATTAATAAAAAAAATCTAATAATTTTATTTTTTGTGGTTTTAATTTTGATTATTTTTACTTATTTCATTGCTCTTCATTATCGTTTGATCAAACGCTCATAAAAACAATCTCCTAGTTACAAAACTGTTAGAGAAATGATAAAAGTCTTATAGTTACTATTCTTTATAAACTCCGAATCTAGATATTATAATGACATGGGTTGGTCTTGTAATGGTTCCATTGCAAGTGCACCAACACACACAAAAAGAGCACCAACAGGACATCTTAGATTAATTTAAAATAGAGAGACTATAAAATACTTTAATTGGGTATTGAAAAATTCTACCAAATCACAATTTCATATCCTGAAAACAAAATTGATATCCTGATAACTTATCAGGTTATAAAATAATTATTAAACTAATAAGGGCGAATTTCACAAATGAAACTGAATGCATTCGCTTGAAAGCACTGCAACGAGCTATCACTGTTGCCGATTCTCTTGTCACAAAGTTGTCTAAGCCAGACTAAAAATTACCAAAATTTCGTTTATTTCTGTCAAACGTTTCCCATTCTGAAATTGACTAAAGTGACACAATTTAACCTAGGTAGACAGCACTAATATCATTTAGTTATTAAATTTAGTGAAAATGGTAATTTTACTATTCTGAATTTGTCGTTTTTCACCTATTTTGATGTTCAAACTAAATCAGACAATATAGGTATTTTTAATCGCGATTAAAACGTTGTGGAAGAAAATTTGTTGTCCCGTATTAAAACTTACTTAGTCTGGCCATAAATACTATTACAGTTAAAGATAAGAAAGATATTACATTTGAATTTGGAATCTGTCATTTTTATACTTTTGGCGCCAAGATTTTGGCGCCAATACATTGTACAATATTTTGCGATATTAAAATGGAGTGGGGTGATAAAGAGAACCGAATCGCTGTGATTGCATTACACAAAGTTGGTATGGAGCCAAATGCAATTTTTAAAACTCTCCATACGCTTGGTATTAGTTAAATGTTTATGTACCGGGTTATTAATAGGTACAATGAGACCTCCTCAGTTTGTGACAGAAAAAGATCTGGCCGTCCACGTAGTGTTCGTACGAAAAAGGTAGTCAAAGCAGTAAGGGAAAGAATTCGAAGAAATCCTGTCCGAAAGCAAAAGATTTTATCTCGGGAGATGAAGATAGCACCCAGAACCAAGTCGCGTATTTTAAAAGATGACTTAGGACTTGCAGCCTATAGGAGACGCACTGGTCAGTTTTTAACTGATAATTTAAAAAAGAATAGGGTGGTAAAATCGAAACCACTACTGAAGCGGTACGCAAAGGGAGGTCACAGAATTTTTTTGTTTATGGATGAGAAAATCTTTACAATTGAGCAACATTTTAACAAACAAAATGGCCGTATTTATGCTCAAAGCTCATTATCCGACTTCAGTGATGGTTTGGTGTGGTGTTAGCTATGAAGGAGTGACTGAGCCACATTTTTGTGAAAAAGGTATCAAAACATCGGCACAAGTGTATCAAGATACCATTCTTGAGAAGGTAGTTAAGCCCCTTAACAACACCATGTTCAATAACCAAGTATGGTCCTTCCAACAAGACTCGGCGCCGGGTCATAAAGCTCGGTCCACGCAGTCTTGGTTGAAAGTGAACGTTTCGGACTTCATCAGAACTGAAGACTGGCCGTCGTCTAGTCCCGATCTTAATCCGCTGGATTATGATTTATGGTCAGTTTTAGAGAGTATGGCTTGCTCTAAACACCATGATAATTTGGAGTCCCTAAAACTATCCATACAATTGGCAGTGAAGAATTTTCCCATGGAAAGAGTGCGTGCTTCTATTGATAACTGGCGTTTAAAGGACTGTATTGCAGCCAATGGAGACCACTTCGAATAAGCTTTTTATATTTTAAATTGTTTTATATTTATGTATTAAACTAACACACTGTAAAAGTAATATATATTATTTACAACAAAAAAAAAAAAAAAACTTCGTGACAATATTTATAACAAGACTAGGTACAAAGCACATTTCTCTACTAGTTCTTAAAAGTTTGGATGCTTGTGAGTTTGGAAATCATTATGGAAGCATTGGAAGCTTATGTGATTGCACCTGTTCTCGATTCACGACATAACAAACAGAACAACTCAGATAAATTCAAGATGTCATTGATAGGGCTTTCTTACGGCGACGAGAAAACCGGAGATTTTCAACTTACAGAACGAAAAACCGGACTATCTTTTCTCGAGATCACAATTTTGTTAGTAAACTAGCTTTACTACGCTGAAATAAATATCAAGATAATCATGCGACTTATCTGAATAAAAAAAAACTTATTCAAAACCGCAAAAATATCGCTGAAGTTTTAATTCGTTTTCAGTGAACAACCCAAGCAGTATCACATCGGTCACAGATAATAAAATCAAATACAGGTTATTGCATCTTAGTTTAATAAAATATAAACATTAATATCGTTTTACGCCTTCATTGTGCTCCCTGTATTTCATTTAAATAATTATTGATAAACAATTATAGATAATTATTTTATTTTACTTAGTTTTTTTTTTTGCATTTCGGATCATTTCGTTCACTCTTTATTTAAATTTCCGAAAAATCTTGGTCTATGGTCTACTCAACTTAGCAATTGTCAAACTCAATTTTAGTTGTGTCAAAATTGTTTTTATGTTTAAAGAATTTTGTTTACAGAATAGCTTATAAGAAACTTTTACCAAAAAAAAAAAATGTGATAGTTTAGTTTAGTTCGGTGTACAAGAGAATCGGCACTATTGTCGATTAAATATTGAACCTACAGAACTAAGAAAAGAAATGTAATTCGCAAAGGCCTGCTAAGTTCTGAGTCGTCCCTAGATAAATTGAGATAACGAGGTTGGTCAGGAGGATGAAAACATTCTTTTTAAGTTTTACTCAGTTGTAAAAAAAAGTCGAGGGATATCATGGGACACCCGGTTGGAACGAAGTTCCTTTCGCTGTTTAATATGTATAAAAAAACAGCCACAATGAAATAAATTTACAACGTTTGCAACTAAATAAATGAAATTTACAGTGTCGTGACGGTCAAAATGTTACGCTTTTTTCGGTGTAGCTGTCATACGCCAAGTGTGCAGAGTGTATCGTGCGTTAAGGGGGATGCGCCAAGGTAGCCCGCGAAATTCAAATTTTCTTACGTTTTTTGCAATTTGCAGGTTAGTTTCAGGTCGTATGGTGATCTAAATATGATTCGCGACCGTATCAAATATGGTTTTACAGAATTATAATCATTAGAATCAGCAATACCTACAACTCCTTAAGCTAGAATTGCCCTCAAATGTCATGATTTCATAAAATAGTCATTCAATAGGGTAACATGAACTTATAGAGATGTATTGCTGATTCTAATTATTATAATTATGTAAAGCCATATTTGTTACGGTCGCGAATCATATTTTAATAAAACTACAACCTGACAGTGACCTGCAAATTGCAAAAAAACGTAACAAAATTTGAATTTCGCGGGCTACCCTGAAGGGCCCGCCTTAAGGAACTTCGTTCCAAAAAGTGTCGATTAGATTTAACCTTACGATTTTGGTCAGAAGAACATAGAACCATGTTAGAACACTTTGTAATACAAGCTTAGCTACACCTTTACGTCGGTTCCGATAAACTTTACAATGTTATGCATACCTAATGAGAAGTAAAGCGGATCTTATTTTATTAGATCAATCCGGTATTAGGTACTAGGTAATAAATAACTTGGTTTAGAGTTAAGGGACATAAAATTGTAGTGTGGTTCCCACCAAATTGTAACGCTTTGGAAATATCTGTCCGATGGTCATGAGTTTGATAAGGTCACAGTAATATAATAAACTAGGTATATTAATGTTGAAAAGGCTATTTTCTATAGACAGTCTAAAGCTAAACTGTGGTTTAGCCCATATTTACGTTGCCGGAGGCTCTACGCGGGATCGTGCGGTCCATGGCCCTTTACGGGGCACCGGTGTGGGTGTGTTCATTGAGGCGCCGACCAGCCCGCCGGTTGAACGCGTCCCAGAGGGTCATGGCTATCCGGCTGGTCCGAGGATACCGCACGGACTCCTGGGAGGCGGTGAGCCTCCTTGCCGGATTGCCGCCATGGGATCTGGAGGCAAAAGTCCTCGCTCACATTTGGGAGTGGCGCGAGGAGGCGAAACGCCGGGGCGTAACTCCGCTGCCGCGAGAAATCGCGGCAAAGCGGACTGAGCTCCGGCGGGATCTCATGGCGGCATGGAGGGTGCGACTCTCGCAACCCAGTGCTGGTTCCACGCGTGCCTCAAAGAGATGTCAGCACCATTGGCGGGGTCCGATAGGGCCGATGCTTGCTGGGGTCGCGGATTGTTCGAAAGAGTTACCGTGGCCCTGGCGCACAGGCAACTGAAGGAACACGGGTGGGTTTTAGTCAGTAAGAGTGACACGCCCTTCCGCTCCGCCCAGAGCGGGAGAAGTCATTTGATGATTACCCAAACAAAAACAAAAAAACCCATATTTACTTGACCGTATGTAAATAGTTACCTCATTGTTGTCTTCGTTGTAACTTGCTTGAGGAATGAGGAATAGGGAAAAGCACAGTACTTTAAAGTAGCTATTTTTTTTTTGTCGATACCCCTTTTATTTTTGAAAACCCCAAACGTAGCAGAACCATAGGTGCCGAGAAAAAAATCGCCAATAGTTAATTTCAGGATGAATAGTGGGAGTATTAAGGGTAGGGAAATTCACATGGCGGGTCTAAATTGGTTTCAAAGCAATTATATCTTCAAGGTCAAGTTCAGCAACTCTAAGAGTTAAGGTCAAACCAAGATATGCTGATATTCTGCAAGATATTCTGAACCACCCTGCGCTGAAATTTTACGTAGGTTATCAAAAAAAAAACTGCTGTTTAATAGAAAAGTGGAGTGAGTAAGTGAGTGAGTGAGTGATTGATAGTGAAGTGAGTGAGTGAGTGGTAGTGAGTGAAGTGTTTAGTACATTGCTTCATATGTTCGAAAAATTTGTCTACTCAACAACGTAAATATCGCAATGAATGTTATGGAACTGTCAAAATAGAAGCCATTCCTACTGTTAGTGTGTTACGCAATTATCCCAGTAAAGATTTTGTCGCTAGAAATTACTCAATTGTTTTGCGTAACACGTCTCTTCAATGTTCCAAGATTATCTATAAGATATTTGCTATGCAATAAGTTTTCCCGCATTGCTATTTATCTGATAGAGTTACGTGTAGTGTCTAGTCTTATGCAACTTTGAATAGCTATCCGAAAGGGCGTGGCAGTGAAGCAGTTTTAGCCACGTGCCTATGGAACTAGATATCTGGCCTAAGTAAGTCATATTATTGAAATAACCCCCTGTGGTTTGTTGTTGCTTGTGAGCGGCAAAACATTGCTAAGTGGCTAAGACTCGGCGCTGACTGAAGCGCCTGCTAAAAAAGTAACGCTCGAGACAATCACCTTTCTGACAGTTGCACGGTGCAGTAATATTTCGTAGCTTTTGTCCGCGACTCGTCGGCATGAAATTTCTTGTTTCAACATTAAGAATATCCTATGACACTCGGTAAACCCGTACCTTCCCATTAGTGATAGAATTTTTGGAATCGGAACAATAGTTCCAAAGATCACCTCTGCATAAAAACACACTACCTCTATTAATATTAAGTAAACATTAGTATACTCGTAAATATACAGCGATCCTGTTAGAAACGTTATAGAGTCTAAGAACTAACCTGTTTTAGCCAGTAAAGTGAATGTTTATTGTGAAACCTGCACCTTGTATTTTGTTTGGATCGCCGATGCCGATGTGATGTGCCGGTTTTAACATTACAGGCGCCCTGAGCGAAATTTCGGCGGCGCACGGCGTCCCTGGCCCCTCTTGGAGAGTAGAGAGAAGTGGCGTTCTTTCCATACAAGCCGGAAAGCCCGGATTTCAATTAAATGTGAACCTATCAAAAAAAAAAGCATAAACAAACTGCACGTCATGCAAACTTGTAAATTAACATAATCATGTCGCAAGAATTGATAAGAATAATGACATCTGTTTTTTTTTTAATATAGGTATTTCGGCTTGCCCCCTAGGCACGCCACTGGTAGAGAGGGGTGAAAAAATTCAGCACTGCGCCTAGGTTTTCTAATATCCATTCATAAAGAAATAGGAGTTACTATGTCGGGTTATGCAGATAAGTTTGAGAATTCAGAGAATGTCGGATGCAAAAGCAAGCGAAGATATCTCGTTTTTCTTTTTTGGTTTTCTAACTCCAAACGATCTACAACAAAAGTACTCTGCAGGTGCCAGGGGTGTACAGGCGCCTAGTTTCAGACCCTTCGGCGCCCCTTCTCCTCTGGCACCCTGGGCGGTCTCCCAGCTGCGCCCTAACCTAACGCCGGCACTGGTTTAGATCATTTCGTTTTATTATTAGAATCATTATTCATTTCGTGTTATTATTAGAGTCATATTATTATTATCAGTTCGCCTTCAAGCCGCTACATGATTTTATGATGTGTAAGTGCAAATAAAAAAGTGATTTATAAAGCAGGCACTTGCTGCCACTACCAAATCCTTTAGATAACATTTTGAGAAAATGTTAGGGATCCGTGGCAACGGGGCTCGAATCCGAAACTTTCAAATATAATTTAGGTATTCTCCCATCATGGCGTACCTGCTCAGCTATCAACTTTTCGTCCCGTATTAGGTTGCTCAAAAACCCTCTACCATTGTAGGAGCCAATGGTTGTAGGCACCGTACATTAGCACTTTGTTAATGTTGGTTTAGTTATGGAGTACACAGAAAGAACCACAAGTTGAGTTTAAAGTTATATTAAAATGTAGAAGGTTTACAAGTTAAAAATGGTAGCGATTCTTTCTCTTGACCAGTGGTTAGTTTCACTGTTGTTGTCTGACTCGATGTGCATTACTTAAAACGTTATAATTATAGCTTATTATTAGTGACGCACGACATCCAAGTAGGTTGCTGCGTTCGCAAAGTAAATGTACGGTTGATGAGACCGTACATGTTGGCAACCCCACAAAGATGTAAAGAAAATTAATAAAAGATTGTCAAGAGAAGAAACCCTATTACAAAGAAACAAATAATAAATTAAATTATTCGAAGTTGAACGCGATGTTGTCTGCATGACGTGGGCGTACCGCTTGCAGTTCTGCGTGGCTCGCCGTGTGAATGTTTTCTTCTTGCTTTCTGTGTTGTATCGGTTGCAGTTCAATCTCTTCAAGCTGATTGTTCGTAGCTGAATGGCTCTTAGTTTGTTTTGAGCGACAAGATGGTCCGTATCTCTTTACAAACCACCCCACGGAGACAGTGATGATTACTCCCACAATGATATAAGAGACGACGTACTGGTGTACGTCATGAGTGGAAATGGTTGATGGGAGGTGGTTTTCCTGTGTTTTCATAATAGCTAATCGCTTGTCGATTTCCTCCAATTCTGCAGTTTCTGGCAACATCACGTGCGACATATTATGTGTTATGTTCACAATGTTATTTACCATCGAGTTCAGCGACGGTATGTTCATGGAAAGATCCATCTTCATGTTGCTATTGTATTGGTTATGTGAGTGAATTGTTAATTCCTTCGATTGCAACAAGCAACCCTGTGCTAAGGTCAGTATCCCAGAAGTCATGGAGTGCGTAGTGATATCATTTTCACACACAATTCGTATTGTGCAAGTTCCGCAACAAATCGCCAGCCAAGTATTCGCTGTGTGTAACGCGATCCACTCCTGCTTACATAGCACATTTTTTACGTCACAAGGTGAGGTCGTTCGATGACCCAATATTTTTGCTTCGCATGGGGCATTACTGTTATGCAAGTTGAATATCGGTAGATTCTTGTTGCATATCAAGTTTCCTGGTTGAATGTGACTACACCGCTTCATGTCATCTTCAGATAAAGAGACATAAGTGCTCTTCCCGAAGTTTATTGCTATGTACCGCGAAGCTAGTTGGACGATGACTGTTCCTGTGCTTGTTTTCATAGGCAACGGAGTTGCTTGGTATAGAGTGAAGTCTTCATCTGAGATCAATGGGACGTGTATCTCGAACAAGAAGTAGTTAGTAGTGACTCGCGCTTTCACGTATAGCAGTTTGTAGAGATCCTTGATATCGTTTCTGATGTTTCGGACAGGCAACGATGAGGTCCTCGGGAGTTTGCCCGCGATTTCAGTTAGTTGCTCGATCAAGTTGACAGGTGTAAGTAGATGGATGTCTATGTGGCCTTTGTAGACATCAGTTAAGCTTTCAAACAGCATCTCTTGAACCCTCTCTAAGTTAGTAATCAGCAAATAAGCTGTTAGTGAAGCCGAGTTGAAGTAGTTAGTTGCCATCACTACTTCCATTTCAGACTCCACTTTGGCTAAGTTGGTGTTAGTCTGCGCCATGAAGTCGTCTATTAAACCAAACTGTCGCATGATGTTTTGTTCATTCTTCTTCAGCATATTGTTTTGTAGTTCGACTATTGAAGTTTGATTTCTTACCAAATCAAGTAGATAGTTTTCATTATTTTGGACTGCTTGTATGTCTTTGTGGTATTTATCTGCAAACCGTTGGTCTAGGATGCCGAAGAGGCTGTTAGCGACATATCCCACTCCATCAATCAGTCCTCGTTTCTTACGATTACTCAAGTGCTTATGAGGAGCCAGGAGTATAGTATTGTAGTAGCTAAGTATTTCCATTTCGTGGTTAAGCTGTTCTAAAGTTGTCTTGCAGTATCTTGGGTCGGTTTTTTGGCATAGTTCATTCAATCCCTTGAGGTAAGCTTCAATTCGATGTACTCCGTTCCAGTAAGTTGTTAAGTTATAGTACATAAGTAGTGTCCATTCGTCATGAATCACTTGTACGTTTCCTATTGTGTCGTAGTAAATCGGCCGCTCAAGTTCGAAGTTAGTAATTTTAACGCCAGACGTCACGATTTCGCCATATGACCCAGTTATTAACGTAAATACAATTGATAGCATTGTAAGAAGTGTTGAAAAATATTTATTTCCGCCCGTCTTTGGCATGGTTGGAGGATTGTTTTCTGTGTGATCTTGGACGCTGTTCTCGATAGGAAGTGGTGACAGTTTCACAACTGGACGTTTGATGATACCAGATTGAGTTTTAACCGTAGTCACTCGAACATAGCCGTCGGAACCGGGATGCAGTTCAAGTATACGTCCCATGGCCCACTTTCCTGGTGGCAAGTTATTGTCCTTGATCAAGACTATATCGCCTTCCTGGATGTTCTTTTTTGGTTTGTTCCATTTGCCCCTAGTCTGGAGTTGAGTTAAGTATTCACTCGACCAACTCTTCCAAAATTGGTGCAGCATATGCTCTGTTAGCTGCCACCGTTGGCGTAAGTTAACGTTATTTACGTCACAGTACGTTGATATTGGTAGTGACATTGTTGGGCTTCCAGTGAGAAAATGACCAGGTGTCAGATAGTTTTGAAATTCATCGGGATCTTCGGTGAGTGAACAGAGGGGTCTTGAGTTCATACAGGCTTCTATTTTTGCCAGTAGCGTAGTAAATTCCTCGAATGTCAGTTTCTGATCTCCTAGTACACGATGTAGATGATGTTTCATCGATTTTACGGCCGCTTCCCACAGACCACCAGCACTTGGCCACGCGGGAGCGTTGAAGTGCCATTCTACCTCCATTTTTCCGATCTCGTGGAAGAAGTCCGGCGAAAGCTCTTTTTTAAAATGTTCAAAATCATTGCGCAACATCTTCGAAGCTCCAATGAAATTAGTGCCGCAGTCTGAGTACACATGTTTAGGTGTACCGCGTCTAGCGCACATGCGCTGAAATGCGGCAATAAACGTTTCGGTGCTTAAATCAGACACCAGTTCAATGTGTACAGCTTTAGTAGCCATGCACACAAAAACAGCGATGTACCCCTTCGTAGTCTTTACTCCTCTTCCTTTATTTAGTTTGACTTGCACGTGTCCAGTGAAGTCTACACCAGTATGTGTAAAAGGTCGGGATGGGGTAGCTCTCTGTTGAGGTAAATCCGCCATAAGTTGGTAGTTATCTGTTGGTTTATAGCGGTGACATCGCACGCAACGTCGCAGTTGAGTTTTTACAGTTCTGTTGCTTCCGACAATCCAGTATCGCTGTCGGATTTGAGCCAATGTCAGCCGCGCACCTCCATGAAGTGTTGTAATATGTGCTTGTTCAATTACGAGCCGAGTTAGTCGTCCCATCCGAGGAAGTATTATAGGATGTTTCATCTCGGATGGCAAGTTGGAATTTCTCAGTCTTCCACCGACTCTTATAACCCCTTTTTCATCCATATAAGGATTCAGTTTGTATATAATGCTCTTGTTGTTTACAGTTCCGTTTGCTTTCAGCTGTTTGTATTCATTTTCAAACTCCGTACTCTGCACATATATAATTACTCGGTCGGCTGATAGCTTGAGTTCACTCACACTTAGGTAGTTGGTTTCAAATTTCGTCTTGGAGCGTGCCGTCGCGATAAAGCGCAGTACTTGAGCCGTTACTCGAATTACTTGCGTTAATGAACTATATTTATGTAATAAGTTATTTATGAAATGTTCATTGTTTCTCGGCACCGTTGTGGTTGCCACTGCTAAGTTGACACTTTCCTGGTTGGTTGTAAACAAACATGTGGAGTTTCTCACGAGGTCAGAGTCTTCTGCCCTTTTCAGAAATTCCGGGCCTTGCCACCAGAGATCGAAGTTCACTAGTTTGTTCGGCAACATTCCTCTAGATGCACAGTCAGCAGGGTTCTGTGCCGATTTTACGTAGCGCCACTTGTCGGCCGAAATAATTGGTTTTATTTTGTCAACTCTGTTGGATACGTATTTATCCCACCTTGATGCATCTCCTTGCAGCCACGCTAAGACTACTTGAGAGTCACACCATGCTTGTATTGACAAATTGTATCCAGCTAAAGCTTCTGTCGTTTTTTCCATGAGTTTAGCCAACAGTAGTGCGCCACATAGTTCCAATCTCGGCAACGTAGTTTTTTGTGATAGAGGTGCAACCCTGGTTTTAGCGACGAGTAGAGTTAAAGTCGGTATATCTAGTCCGCTCCTTACTCGGCTGTATATGACACACGCATACGCCTTTTCACTCGCATCGCAAAATCCTAGCAATTCTATTGATTGTTGTGCACCAATCCATCGGTTTAGTTTTATTTTCCTTACATTTGGAATTTCAGTTTTCAATTTAACCCAATCATTTAGTATGTCACTCGGTAGTTTTTCATCCCAGGCAAGTTTGCTGTTCCATACTCTCTGAAATAATAGTTTTGCTGACACTGTTATGGGAGCCAACCAACCCAAAGGATCGTATAGTTTCGAAATTTCGGAAAGTAAGTGCCTCTTCGTTGGCCGACCCTTCGAGGTTTCTTCCAGACTCCAGTTAAACATGAACGTGTCGATGTTTGGGTTCCAGCCGAGTCCGAGCGTTTTTGTCGAGTCCTCAGTTTTGAAATCAAATATGCTTTTAGTTGATATTTGATCGTCAGTTAAACTCTCTAGTAGCGCGGGGTGGTTGGCGGACCACTTTCTTAAGTTCATGCCGCCGCCTTTCAGTAAGTCTATAAGTGAACTTTGTAGGTCTTTAGCTTTATCCAGAGAGTAGTGACCGCTAATCACATCATCAACGTAGAACTCGGTGAGTAATGTATTGGCGGCCTCTGGATATTTATGACCATCATCCAGGGCCAACTGCTTCATAGTTCTCATGGCCAACCACGGCGCGCATTTGGTCCCGTATGTCACTGTGCAAAGTTGATATTCTTTTAACCTTTCCGCAGGAGAGTCGCGCCATATTATCTTCTGAAGTGATTGTTGATCTTCAGCTAACCCGATACATCGGTACATCTTCTCTATATCGGCGGTAAAAGCGTACTTGTAGGACCTCCACTTTAGTATAAGGGCTTGAATGTCCTTCTGTAGATTTGGACCCTTTTCCATTAAGCTATTTAAGCTGTACCCAGTTGTTGTCCTTTGCGAGGCGTTAAAAACCACTCTTAGTTTGGTAGTAGTGGATTGTTCTCGCAAAACACCATGGTGCGGAAGGTAGCATTCAGACATAGAAGTTGCTATTGGAGACGCCGGTTTCATATGCTGTAGTTGCGTATATTCTCTGATGAAGTCCCGGTACATTGTTGCAAGTTTATTGTTCTTTCCCAGGCGTTTTTCTAATTGGAGAAATTGTGAGATAGCCATTGACTTTGATTTGCCTAATTTGTTTTGCAACTCAGAGCTCATAGGCATCTTAACGATGTATTTGTTATCTGCGTCTCGTTGTACTGTCTTGGTGTAGTATTCTTCACACTGATTATCCTTGGGCATGTCATGGTTGCTGATAGTTATGTCTTCGTTCTCCCAGAATTTAGTTAATTCGCATAGGTCGACCAGTGTTATGTGACAGTTAAAAGTTTTCAGTTTGCCACATAAGATCCAGCCTAAGTGCGTCTGTTGCGCTACAGGAGACTGTTGACTGCCTTTCAAGACTCCCTCAAGGATGATGTCGGAATATACGTCTGCCCCAAGTAATAGATCTATAGGACTTGATACGTTGAATTCCGGATCTGCTAGTTTTAAGTTTTCCAGGTGTGGCCAGTTAGCCTTTTCGAACGATGAGTTGGGTAAGTTGTTTGTTAGTTTGCTTAAGATGAGTGCCTGAGCTTTGAATGCGTAGTCTGAGTGAATCGATTTACAGGCAAGCTGAAGTCGTCCTTTGCAGTTTCCAGGTGCAGCTCCCACTCCCGTTATGGTTGCATTCAGCCGTTTCCTTGGTAGTCGTAGCATCTGTGCGGCGTTCTCGGTGATCAAATTTACTTGCGAACCTTGGTCTAGTAGTGCTCGAAGCGTAATGTAATTCCCATTTGCAGACTTTATCTTAAGCTGAACAGTAGTTAATAAAACCTCCATCTCATTGGTAGAAATATGGTTGGAGCTTTGTTTGTTTGTGGATGTGGTTGGTCGTTGTCCTAAATTGTCGTTGTTTCTTTCCGTATTCGTTGAGTTGACAGTATTTTTCTTGTTTGCGTTGTGCAGTAAAGTGTGATGCTTCATATTGCATTCTTTGCACGTTTTTGCTGACGCGCAATCTGTGTTGCCATGACTGTATAAGCAATTTTTACACACGTGTAATTGTGCGACTGTGTTATTCCGTTGGAATGAGTCCATATTGATGAACTTTGGACATTTCATCAATACATGATTTCCGTCACAGTGTGGGCAGTATCCGTATGCTGTATGATAAGTTTTCTTGAAAGTTTTTTGTCGCTCGTAGTCATGTAGTTTTGCAGAATGGTATTTGTTAAATGACTTCGACGAGACCTGCTTCTGCTGGCTAGGTACTTCTTTTTTCGCATTTTTCATGGTTTCATAGGCCATGAACTTGTTTTCCAGGAAGTATAATAGCTCGTTCAAGTTTGGTACATCTCTAGGATCTCGCAGTTCCTTTATGTACTCGCTGTAAGTAGTCGTGTCAAGTTTCTGCGACATCAAGTGTACGATAATTGGGTCCCAAGTTGCAATGTCTAAACCAATGTTTGATAGTCCGTTCGTACATTCAGTTATGACGTCGTGCATCTTCTTGAGGTTGAAGCTGTCGGGTTGTTGAATGACAGGCAGGTTGAGCATGGTGTTCAGGAATGACGTAAATTGCAGCCTTCGATTGTCGAAACGCTGCGTCAGTATTTCCCAACAGGATGTATAGTTTTCTGCGCCAATACTGAGATGTTGCACCAATCTTTCAGCGTCGCCTCTCAACCTCGTTTTCAGATGCTGCATTTTTTGCGCTTTGTTAATCATCGGGTTGTTGTGAATGGTTTCCATAAAGAGATCCTTGAAGGAAATCCATTGAGTATAGCTACCCGAAAATTCAGGAACCTCAATTTTTGGCGCCGACTTTTCGTAGTGCACTGTCGACCAAATCTTACTGTTCAAGTTTTTTCTTAGCTCGTCGTACTTGTCCTCCATATCGACGAACATGTTGTAGTAATTACCGTTGGAACCTTTGAGTAACGCTTCCAGCTCCCAGTGTTGTTTGTCGATGGCATTCCACTTCGACCTTAAAATAGAGAGATGGTCTTCTAGCTCCCATTTCTCCGTGACAGCTTTTATGTCAATTTTCGACATGGCGCGGTCGAGGGCTTTAAAGTTGCACTCTTGCTTACTCATTAATGTTTTGGTGGTATCGTCAGTTTCTCGATCCAGCATCCCAGTTAAGTCGAACTTCACAAACTTTTTTCCCTGTAGTTGCTCCAGTAAGTTAAGCATGTCTCCTTTTGTAGATTCGTATTGAGCTTGAGTTTTGCTGTACACGTTATCCATGAAGTAGTTGATGTTTTTATCTTCTAACGTTTGCTCCAGAATCACATGTCGTTCCTTGAAGTCATCCCACTGTGCTTCGAGAGATTCTAGGCGTTTGATTAGGTAGTCTTCAGTTTTTCTTGAGAGGCTATCCTTTTTATAGTTAGAGCACAGAGCTTTGATGTTTTCAAAGCAAGTTTGTTGGAGCTGTAGCTTCTCCATAGTGAGTTCTCTTGTCTAGTTGTCGAGAAGAGGTAAGTTTAGTTTGATGTATGTAGCTCAGTAGTCCAGCACGTAGTTGACGGTGATAGGCGTATAGCTTGACGTTAGTTCACGACACGAAGGCCACAGTTTGCAGGCTTCTTCTTTCAAGTCTCCACGGAACCGTTCTCGTAGTTGTAGTAGAGCTGCGTAATCCTTAGCGTCTTGAAATTGTCGTTTGTTTCTATTTATTGCGTTCGCACTCTATGTACGATATTATGCGCCTTCTCAATCCAACTGGGGCGACCCGCTTGTGGGAGACCAGCTGGACCGATTCGCTATCGTAAATAGAGACACTATACACAATCCAGCTCGAAGGACCATTTAATGTAGGAGCCAATGGTTGTAGGCACCGTACATTAGCACTTTGTTAATGTTGGTTTAGTTATGGAGTACACAGAAAGAACCACAAGTTGAGTTTAAAGTTATATTAAAATGTAGAAGGTTTACAAGTTAAAAATGGTAGCGATTCTTTCTCTTGACCAGTGGTTAGTTTCACTGTTGTTGTCTGACTCGATGTGCATTACTTAAAACGTTATAATTATAGCTTATTATTAGTGACGCACGACATCCAAGTAGGTTGCTGCGTTCGCAAAGTAAATGTACGGTTGATGAGACCGTACAACCATAATATAATGTATTTTATTTTTTCACATTCTGCAAGGAACTGTCAGAGCTTTGCTTTCACTCTTGAAACATCCACAGGCGTTTATTTTGCTTTCAAATTATACATTTATCTGTAATACCTTTTTTTTTTTTTTTTTTATCCTTTATTAAAAAGAAACCAGGTTCTTAATAATTAATTACAATCTAGCCTATGAGACTAATAAGCAATTTTAATCTAACTTAATTTTTTACGTGATAATTATTTTAAAACTTAGAATAGTGTTGATTGTACTTTACAAGTCCGTTCCACTTTCTTAGAGTCTGATATAATGATATAAACACTTTGTTCATGTGTTATTATGTGTGTCATTGTCACTATTATTTCTACACTTTTTACACTACACTAACTCAAAGGGTTTTGTTCGTTTTAGTCTTCGCACTATATTTGTTTGGTCTAACAGCTGAATTGCCTCGATGTTCACATGTCGGTGGAGTCGGTGTTCATGGGCCTCAGCAAATCTTTGTATTATGTTGGTGACTGGTTCCATTTTTAGGTCACGATGGAGGTCGTCATTTCTTATATACCAGGGCGCATTAACAATACTCCTGAGTACCTTATTCTGGAATGTTTGTATAGTTTTGATGTTGGTCGGTTTAGTACAGCCCCATAGTTGGATGCCATATGTCCATATTGGCATAAGAATATGCTTATATAATAAAATTTTATTATGTATCGATAGGCATGAATCCCGTCCAATCAACCAATACATGTTTTTATAACGCATGTCTAGTTCTTGTCTTTTCTTTTTGACGTGCGCTTTCCAGCGCAGTTTCGCATCAAGCGTTATGCCAAGGTATTTGGCTGTATTTGCGTATGGCACTTGTTGGCCATTTATGTAGATTGGGTGGTAATCACAATTCCTGTTGGTGAAATCAATGTGAAGTGACTTCGATTCATTCAATTTGATTCTCCATTTATGTGCCCATTCATGAACTTTGTTTACAGCGATTTGTACCTTTTTTATTGCTTCCGTATGGCATGAATCTGTCGCCATAATGGCTGTGTCGTCCGCAAAGGTTGCAACAGTATTATTTTCCAGCTCTGGTATGTCATACGTGTACAACAGGTAGAGGACTGGACCCAGCACACTACCTTGAGGCACGCCAGCTTTAATAATTTTTAATTCGGAAAAGGCATCCTCGTGCCTTACCCGAAACATTCTATCTGTAATATATGATTGCAGGATATCAGCAAAATCATTGGGCAGCATTAGTTTTAGCTTGAATATCAAACCCTTATGCCAGACTTTATCAAAAGCTTGTGCCACATCCAAAAATACGGTGGAGCAGACTTTTTTATCTTCAAGCGTTTTCTCAATAATGTTGGTAATTCTATGTACTTGGTCTATGGTTGAGTGTTTCTCTCTGAAACCAAACTGATGGTCGGGAATCAGGTTTCCCTCGTTTATGATGGATTTTAGCCGTTTTAAAAACAATTTTTCAAACAGCTTTGATAGTATAGGCAACAAGGAAATGGGCCTGTATGATGATGCTTCGTGAGGCGGTTTACCGGGCTTTGCAATCATAATCACTTCAGCAACTTTCCATGGCTCAGGAACATGCTTTAGCACGAATGCAGCATTGATCAGCCTAGTAAGCTTAATTATGGCTTTACGCGGGAGATGTTTTAGGATTTCTCCCGTAATAAGGTCATACCCTGGGGATTTTTTAATGCTACTGATTTGGATTTCCTTTGCAACTTCTTTCGGGGTCACAAGCTTAATTTTTTGATCTTGCAGTATATTGGCAAACTGCAAGTTGTCAACAGACCCGTCGTTTGGTTGAAAGGTTTCTTCTAGGTGGTGTGCAAATCTTAGAGCTTTTTGCTCATTGCTTATGGCCCACTTTCCGTTACCATCTCTGATAGGGGGAATTGGTGTAATTGGTCTTTTGAGTGACTTTGTCGCTTTCCAAAGAGAGTATTGCGTTGTATGGTCGCTGCTTAATTGACGTAGGTTAGTATTGAGAGCCTCATCTTCAAAGGTTTGTATTTTTCTCTTCAGTCTTTTCGTAAGGTTATTTAATAGAGTTTTATCTTGCGGGAATCTAGTTTGCTGCCATCTTTTTCTTTGGGTTCTTTTTTCATATAATAGGTCTATTATTTGCTTTGGGTAGGTATTTCCTTTAATTTTTTTTATAAGTTGTGGTGTGTTGTTCCATGCACATTGTTGGATATTATTGCTAAACTTGTTTACTTCAGAATCGAGCTGATCTTTGCTTTTTAATGAAGTTTTTAGGTCAATAATATTTTGTAGGTCTAAGCTAAAACTTTCCCAATCTGTAAACTTGTTAACTAATGTCAGGTGGTTTTTTCTGAGTAATATTTTGTGACTTAATTGTAATAATATCGGAGAATGATCGGAGTTCATATGGTACCCCTCTTCCACACTCAGATAATTTGTTGATATATTTTTGACAATGAAAAAGTCGATAAGGTCAGGTAGTTTCTGGTGGTCAGTCGGCCAGTATGTAGGTTTTCCAGTACTTATGACCTCACATCGCATATCTTTCACTGCACTTAGAAGTTGTCTTCCCTTAGTTGAAGTTAATCTCGATCCCCAACGAGTGTTTTTAGCGTTAAAGTCACCGCCTAATATAAATCTCTCACCAAGGAGTCTGAAGAAGTGTACATATTGTTCTTTGTTTATCGTATGTCTTGGTGGACAGTACACAGCCGCTACTGTAACGTTAAATTGATTTGTTTTAACCGATATCGCCACAGCTTGCGTGTCTGGCTCCTCGTATTTACACTGTTCGTAATGACAGATATTTTCTCTAATAATAACTGCGCTACCTCCTCGGGCCGTGTTGTTAAGGTGCAGCGAGTGATAAACCTTATAGCCTTTAAACTTTACAAAAGACTGTTTAGTGAAGTGCGTTTCAGAGATCAAACACACATCAATATTTTCTGAGTCTAAGACTACTTGCAACTCATGTTGGTGTTGCAGCAGTCCGTTGGAATTCCACGCCATTATTTTTAGTGTGTTATTCATGATTTATTTTTATAGTGCTTGATTCTAATTTCTCTAGTCTCTTGTCAAATTTGGATATGCACTTCAAGATCTGGTTGAGCTTGTCCTCAAGACTTGATGGTCGTGTGCTTGGTTTTACCGCTTGTGCATATGAGGCACTTTTAGATGTATGTGCCGTTATCGGGGCTGTCTGTGCAAACTGTGCACTTTGCTTTGTTGTCTGTTTGTCGATGTATGTTTCAACAATTTGCTTAACGGCAGGGTTGTTATGTGGATTATTTTTTGATTTTTTGTTCTTTATCATTTGCATCTCCTTGGCAACTAAACACCCTCTGTAGTTGGCTGGGTGAGGTAAGCCACAGTGGACACACTTAGGTTTGTCTTGTGCAGGTTTGTTGCAGTCTGCTGTGAGGTGTTTACCTGTACATTTAACACATCTTGGCTCTTTTGAGCAATACTTTTGGGTATGGCCATAAGCCTGGCATCTCTTACACTGTGGTATAATTTTTGACGTTTTAAGCGGGTTTATTTCAACTTTACACCCTAGGATATGTTTAATACCGTATATTTTACTGACATCTTCGTCATTCTTGAACGATAATATAAACATGTTCAGTGGTTCTTTTGTTTTCCAACTTAACTTATTAATTGCATTTTCTATCTGGAACCCTTGCGACGTTAAATCATCTTTAATCCGATCCGGTAGGCAGGAAGAATGCAATTTTTTCGCCACTACTCTTATGGGCCTGGTCTGCTTATCCTCGTATGAGTGCCATAGACAGTTATTTTCTGTTAGGCGTCGGGTAATCACTCTGTAGGACTCTTCAGTTTTAGCATTTATTTTGACACTATTACCGCTTAACATTTTGGCGGTAAAGGTTTCTACTGGCTGAGATTCAGTCAAAAAATCGTAGAATGTTTGATAATTCTTAACACCGTCCACCACGATTGGAGGCGGTGCTAGAATTTTTTTAGTGGTTGCCTTCTCTTTGTTTTTGAGTTGCTGCTGCTGAGCGTTAGTTCTAGCTTCTTGTAGCGGTGGTGGAGTTAGGGTGGTGTTCAACTTCCTTTTCTTCCTGTTTTTTGCCCTAATCCACCCAGTCTCTCTGGCGAGTTCTTCCTCATCCGTGCAGTACTCAACGTCACTTTTAGTAGGCTGAGCAGGTGTTATGGTCTCACTGACCAGTTTATCTGAGGGTTCTTCTTTTTCTTGTGCCTTTAAGCATTTTACTTGTCCTTGAAGATCTTGTACCTGTTCCTGCAAGCTTTGAATATGGCCGTTCAGTTGACGTACCATTTGTTGCAGGTTTTCCCTGTCTGTTTTCTCCTGGATGTAACAGTCATACAACTGCTTTTCCAGATCAGTTTTTATTTTAATAGACTGTTTTGCAGCCATTATTTAGTTTTAAGGCGAGCGTGACACCTAAACAATTATAATAAACACTTACATTTCGATTTCCGCACTTGTAACTGGGTCATCGCGGTGGCCCCGATAGATCGACGTACACTGTGACGACGGTGTTGTGATGCGTCTGCAAAATACTCTTAACTAGAGCACGCGCGCGCGATCGGTACGTCCGTTCACAATAGTAGTTAAACACACTATGATCTGTAATACCTATGCTTTTCAACTAGAATACCAATATTCAAAAACACTTTTCAAAAGACACGACCGTAAAATAACAGTTGTTTAAAATGTCTCCGATCCTATAACCGAAAAAAAAATGAGTAAATTATTTTCTCTTTCAGGGAGTAGAAAAAACACCATTTCATTCTCAACCTGTCTAGCCTTTTCTGAACTGTGTTAGGGTCGGCTTCTAGTCCAACCGGAAGCAGCTGAATACCAGTGTTTTACATGAAGCGACTGCCTATCTGACTTCCACAACCCAGTAACTGGGTAACACGGTACCCCTTGATAAGACTGTTTATCAGACTTTTGGGTTTCTGACTACCCGTAACGACTGTCAAAGTTCTACGAATGACAGCCGGGACCAACGGCTTTTTCGAGGCACGGAAGGGTCTAGATAACTACGAGTATGTTAGGAATGGCCACCCATCCACGGACCGACCTCAGCAAGCGTATCATAACCTTCGATCGACCCCTTTTTTTTTTTTTTTTTGTTCGATCGACCCCTACGGCTGTGATTATTTAGCCATGAGCCACCATCCCATTTTAGGTATCAAAAATGCAAATTGCTATTCACTAGAGCTAGGCATTGACTGGGTAAGCATTGTTCCTCCTTTACATTTAAATTGGTTTTACTTGAAGGAATGACAGACGAAGTGGTACCCTTCACTGATGGTGTCGGACATCAGCAAACGTTAGTCAATCAACTCAGCCTATCGAAGTCCACTGCTGGATATAGGCCTTTCCCATGCTGTGCTACAACATCCTGTCCTCTGTCTGGCATATACAGTCTCCCCCAGCCACCTTTCTAAGTTGGTCGATCCATCTAGCTGGGGGGCGGCCCACACTACGCTTGCCGATACGCGGGCTCCACTCCAGGACTCGTCTGCTCCACCGGCTATCGGTCCTTCGAAAAAAATGGCCAGCCCACTGCCACTTCAGGGCCGGCAGTCTCGACATAGATAGCGACGCCTGTCGCAAACTACCGATCGCTAAATATTAATGTGAATAGTAGTATTATAAATAAATTAGTAGCCCGCCAAATACAAATTTTCTTTGAATTTGACGATTGATATGAAATTGATGATTATTATTCGATAAATGTATAATTCCCACAGTCGAGAATCGCATTTTGATCAACACACGACGTAAAACAGAGCTACAATTTGCAAAAAACTAAAGAAAATTTGTATTTTGCGGGCTACAACTGAGGTTTCACCTTAATATTTAGCGATCGTTAGTTTGCGACACCGTCGCTATCTATGTCGAGACTGCTGGACGTGGTTGCTTACTCTACAAGATATGTCGGTAACTCCGGTTCTTCTCCGGATAATTAACGTAGGTATAAACGTTAGTGACCATCATCAATTTCAGGTATTGAAGCTGCCCAGGCCATGTTCATTTGACCTGCATAAAACCAGATCCTTTTAAAGGAAGGTGAAGAATATACAAAATGGCCTCGTTATCGCAACGAGTGCACTTTCATTTTATGTTTAAGTAAGTAGGTACGTTGAATCTTTATCAACTGTTTGTTTTCGACGGATATCCTTTATTTGTAACTTGTCATCATGATGGGTCTTTTACTTGTTTGATAATTGATGAATGTTCATAGGTATTTAAACAAAATAAAACAGTTTGTGCATAAATAATATGTTATTATAACATAACATAACATCACGCCTGTATTTCCCAAAGGGTTAGCCAGAGGTCAATCTATAATACAGCCACATTTCGCCAGTTGTTAAGTCCCATGTAATAGGGGGCGAGCCTATTGCCATCAACCGGACGCATATCCAGACTACAGGCTGCTACTGAGAAATTCCAAATGGAAAAACCCAATAACACTTTGCTCGACCCAGGATTCTAACCCAGAACCCCATGCTCAGCAGGAGCGTTTGCGAACACTAGATTAACTTCATTAAATATTTACGAATTTCCATAGGTAAACATAATAAAAGAGTTTGTATATAAATAATGTGTTATTATCAATATTACTATTGACTCGCTAGGAAAATAGCTTAATTAAAGAAAAAAGGATGAGAGATTGCCTGAATTTGATAAAATTCTTACCGAAGAAAGTCCCGAAATCAGAATTAATTTTTAATTTTATATAGGTACTTACCGTCAAACGGGGTGAATAATATAGTTTGTTGGCAAAAAGGACTCTTAACGTGTTTACTGTGTGCCCTTGTTGGTAACAAACTATATTATTTCAATGTTAAAAACCCTTTTAAAGTTTCGTTCCGATTCACCCCTTTTTATTTTTATTTTTTTGGGTGGGAAATCATTAAATGACCTCTCTCGCTCTGGGCGGAGCGGAAGGGCGTGTCAGACTCTTACTAACTAAAACCCACCCGTGTTCCTTCAGTTGCCTGTGCGCCAGGGCCACGGAAACTCTTTCGAACAATCCGAGACCCCGGCAGGCATCGGCCCTATCGGACCCCGTCACTTATGCTGACATCTCTTTAAGGCGCGCGCGGAACTCAACGCGCCGTCGATCCGGGCCCGGTCCTTACCGGACGGCGAGCTGCCCATTGCTCGCCGTCCGCAGGCCCGCGCCTACGGTGGCCGGGAGTCGGCTATCGACTTCCAACGCCCAGGGTGTCTCCTCCTGCGGCGACTAGGGGCGTGAGGGCGCAACGATTGCCTCTCCCTCACGCGCTCCGCCTCCTCCTTCGCGAGCATTACTGCTTTGCAGAAGGAGGTGACTGCTTCCCATTCCCTCTCGCTCCGTACCATGGCCTGAACCAGGGCCGGACGCGAGAGATCGCCGCCGCCGATCGCCGCCACGAGGACACGGCGGTGCTCCGCCCAAGCCGGGCATCCGATTCACTCCTGCATCCCTATTCACCCTGTTTCACGGTACCTAATTTACGAAGATGTTGCTTTGTTGTATGTGAACGTCGTGTACACCTGTAATAAATTGGTATAGGTATACTTAAGAACTTTTACTGTACAATGTATATGCTGTTGGCGTACCTATTTTAAATAAATTAATAACATAATCTTAGAGTAATTAGACTATAATCAAATTCAGATGCGGTTACCATTTCCTTGCTCTCTATCTTGCAGCAGTAAGTCAAGAATAAAAATTAAAACTCTGATAGCGTGAAACATGGTTTTTTTGAGAAGGAGTGTTGTGGTGTGTTGGAGGTGTGTTGGTGTTGTGTGTGTGTGTGTGGGAGGTGTGTGGTGTGTTGGGGTGTGTTTGGGGTTTTGGGGGGGGGGGGTGTACTGATATGCCGATTGAGATAAGATTTGGGAATCAGGAGAACAACAACCACTGCAACACACAACAACCAACTAAAATAATTATGGCAGGTGCACTCATTAAAGGCCACCTTATCTTTACTTAGATTACTAAGTAAAGATAAGGTGGCCTTTCCCATGGCATGATTCACCTTTTGTATTTGCCCTAATAACACACTTGCCCGCATAATCTAAAGAGCGAATGACATAAAGGACAAATACATCTGCCTGTCTAGCCGCTAGCCTAAATACCTGTAATATTAGAAAATTATGTCTAACTGGGTGTCTATTATCTAGGTATTAGGTCTCGGTTACACTGCCACCGTTCCCACTGGCGGTGTCACCCACAATTTTAGTAGGTCGCCGGTGTAAACTACACCTGATAAACATAGACGATTCTAATACATTAACCTCCTTACTAATAAACGTATTATATCAGGTGAATAGTTACACACCGATTTCTCTCTTTCAGTCATCAGTAATTTGACTTTCGAAAGAAGAAGACAAAGCGTTGTGTAACTATACAGACGCTATACAACGTTTATTAGTAACGAGGTTATTATCTAGGCTGGTACCTACAAATGCTCAACAAACTTAGGGCCAGCGTGCAGTAAAGAGTTTTTACTTTTTTAATCAGGTCAGGATAGTTTGGTCCGTCAGGCAATCATTGGATTGCGCAAACTAACTGATTTAAAATCATACTAAAATACACTAGTAAACGATACCTATGAAAGTATTGGTTGACTAAAAGTCTCCAATGCGCCCTGGCTCATAAGGCTCATACAGACAGGCGCGACACGGCGGTGTGACGCGATTCTGGTAGAACAATTTCCATTAAATTTTCATAGAAATTGTTCTACTAGAGTCGTGTCGCGCCTTTCTGCGGGAGACTTTACCCTTACTAGTTCATGCAGAGTAAAGCTAATCTACAGGGTTAAATTAAATTAGCTAGCGAAACTCCGCAGACGTGATGTATATCAATATTTATCTAAATATGATAAAATGAAAACAAATATTATGATTGGATGAAAAAAAGATTGGGGTCAAAAATCTCATTTAGTGTAGGTAGTTACTTGAATTACAATTTATGAGTTTAGAAAATATTTTTATTTTTAGGGTTCCGTAACGAAAGAGTAAAACGGGACCCTATTACTAAGACTCCGCTGTCCGTCCACCTGTCCGTTTGTCACCAGGCTGTATCTCATGAACCGTGATAGTTAGACAGTTGAAATTTTCACAGACGATGTATTTCTGTGGCCGCTATAACAACAAGTACTAAAAACAGACTAAAATAAATATTTAAGGGGGCTCCCATACAACAAACGTGTTTTTTTTGCCGTTTTTATAGGTAATGGAACGGAACCCTTCGTGCGCGAGTCCGACGAGCATTTGGCCGGTTTTTTGTTTTATCGTGTTTAGATATTGATAATCATTACGTAAGTTATGCAAAAAATACAGATTTTCTGATCTCATAATTCAAAAAACTACAATAGGTAGGTACATTGAGTCACTGACAAAAAAAAAATATCGTTTTGTAATTTTTATATCAATACTCGTATGCAGCATGTTTGCGGAGTTTCGCTCGCTAATTTAATTTGACCCTGTTTAAAGACAAAAGAAAATATATGGAAATTGATTGTGTGTTGCCTAATGCGCACATAAAAAATGCAACACGGTACGAATGTCTTTTTGACTAATATTGACATTAGAAAACTGGGTTGATAGTCATATCAATCGATATTTAATAAGGGTAATTAAAATACCTAACCTACTTCACCTAATCTTTGACTCTGTAGGTACCAGGCCTTAATGAGTGAATGGTGATAATAGAAATAAAGTTCAACGTCACTGCTCTGATTAATCAAGACAGTATAACCAATTGATACGGGAATTCATTTAATCAGCGGCCGTACTATGACGTGTTAAAGGTAAAGCCATCATTGTTCCAGCGTGAAAGAGAGACGGAGCTATATATAACCGATAGCACTATCTCATTTTCGCAATGGAATCATGATGGTTTTAATACGTCATAGTACGGCCATAGGAATGATCGATATGATGGTAACGAGCGTCGCAGCAGTACAATATAATAATATCAACCTATAACTATCCCGCTGCAGGGCAAAAGGTTCTTTTTGTATTTGTATAGTATTTGTAAATTTGTATATTTGTAAATATGTGAGCACCATGTATTTATCTCATAATTAATTTACCTGTCATGCGTTATATTTAATTATTTTTACTTATTGTGTAATAGTAATTTTATTCTAGGTGCATCGTCTTCATATATAATTAATATATACATAATATTGTAAAACATTTTTAAAAGAGTAACAGTGGATTTCTTGCCCATTCTTCTCCATACGAAACTATCTTTTGGAAGGGGCAACTAGAATCAATTCTATTTTTTTGTAAATTTTGAGGTTCGAAAGTGCCTTTTATGTGCCTATTTGAAATAAATGATTTGACTTTGACTTCGACTTTCTTCTCAAACAGAGAAGGCACGAGCATTACCTAATCACCACGCTTTCTCCAGGTTCTTTGGCAATTTCAGACTCATCTACAGGGGGCAAATCTGTAGACAAGTCTGTAGATGCCAAACTGGCAAATTGTATGCAGCCTGTTACTATAGATTCAGTACACGATTCTGAAACCCCCCTTTTATTGTTGGTTGGGAAATCATCAAATACCTTCTCCCGCTCTGGGAGGAGCGGGAGGGCGTGTCAGACTTTTATTGTCTTTGTCAGATTTTTATTGTCTATTACAGCCGTGTCCCTTCAGCTGCCTGTGACAGGGGCCACTTTTTCGCAGGTTAGGTATTAAAAAATAAAATTGATGTTTCATACATTTTGACCACGTAGGTGCCGCCGCACTTTTCTATGAAACAGCTGTACTTTTTTTGATAAACGACGAAAAACTTCTACGCTAGGGGGTCTAGAATCATGTGGTGAATTCCTGGTAGCAGTTTGCCCTGCCAACCTGTATACTTACTTATGTACCGAAGTCAAAACTGTAAAAATAATATTAAAAAAAAAGGAATTGGTACGAGGTGTGGGAACGACTCTGATGCCGAAAATATAGATTTTAGAACTTTTGTCTGTTTGTCTGGTTGTATATTTCAGATTGGCACTAAAACAGCTGAAAGGATTTAGATGAAATTTAGCACACAAATAGTTTATAACCTGGATTAACACATAGGGTACTTTTAATCTGGGTAGTACGTTCCTGTGGGATACTTTCCGACATCCATCCGGGCGAACCCGCGGGCAAAAGCTAGTTAAATAATATTTTCCTTTACCGATGTTAATAACTTAGAAAGAACATTTATGTTATATTGAAAAGTCACATTGCTACCGACTTGCCCGGCGTCCAATCCACAGCCTCTTGCATGACAAAGTCAAAGTCAAATCATTTATTTTAAATAGGCACTTAAAATGCACTTTTGAACGTCCAAATTTACAAAAAAATTGAATTGATTCTAGTTGCCCCTTCCGAAAGGTAGTTTCGTATGGAGAAGAATGGGTAAGAAACTCCTCCGTTACTCTTTTAAAAATGTTTTACAATATTATGTATACATTAATTATATAATTATATGTGAAGACGATGCACCTAGAATAAGAATACTATAGGTAAAAAGAATTAAATATAAGGCAAAGACAGGTAAATTAATTATGAAATTGATACATGGTGCTCACATATTTACAAATATTGAAAAGTACATGATTTTTCCAAAATTTCACAAGTAATAATTTTGTGTGTGAGTTAAAGTAGTTACATAATATATAAATCAATGTCATAAAAATTATAAATTATACAATTAAATTAGCAACCAGTTTTATTTTGTCTTGGCTCTAAATTGTCCTATGGAGCAGGACCAGCAGTTTCCAAGCATTCTTATATAGGATATAATCCTCTAATTTGTAATATGCTTGTTTACAAAGTGTATTTTTAATATGAGTTTTAAATTTTCTTTCATTTAATTGCAATATATCACAAGGTATTTTGTTGTAACATTTAACACAGTACCCCATAAAAGATGTATGTACTTTAGATAACATTGACAGGCGGGCGCCTTAAACACTAGGTCTTCCTCGAGCAGGACATAAGTACCTAAATACTGGTAATTTAGGAATAGGTATTATCTCTACAACTAAACCTTTACTTTTTTATACCTTGCCTCTAAATGCCTTCACAATGATCTAATTTTCTGTGTAAACCTCAATCTTGCTAAAGGATCGTATCTAATCTGCTTACAATGATCTATAGGTCTTTGGCGATGCACTTAAGTGCATTCTAAGAGCCCCATTCAAATGTCAGATCAGATCAGCGTGCGATTTGCTATAAGCTTTTTTGCCAATTATTGATTTAAATAGGTATCATTATATTAGCATGGGTGTCAGAAGTGATTCACTCTGCCTTTGCCAGAGCAAAAATAAAGTAATATAGGTATTCATTATGAAAGCGCCTCCTTGAGTGATGATCCATAAATGTACGTCCGGCTCGTCCAGGCCATTCAAGCCTTACTGACTCGCAAATATTTAGGGTGGGGACCTTAATAAATATTAACCTTCGAAAGAAGAAACAAAAATTCAATCAAATGCATAATATCCAATTAGTCACTATAACTATCAGCTGATTGACAAAACTCATAGTCGACCCATCGCTACTATACTCCATTTGAAATAAGATCATAAATTTAAATAAACCTTTTTTACTGTCCGTTCAACCGATTTTGACTTCTATTCCGTAGGCATAAGGATGGCATTAAAAGCAAAAACGTTGTTACAATACCAACTGTTTGCTGTAGCTAGTCATGCTATCAACGCAATAGAAGTCAAAATCGGTTGAACGGACTGTAAAAAAGGTTTATTTAAATTTTTAATCTTATTTCAAATGGAGTATTTACTCGCATTTAGATCTGTTTTTTTTTAAATTTCGTTAGCATGGAATAGACACTCTTCATTATGTACACAATATACATTACAGATATAGCAGTAGATGTAGTAGTGGTATTGTTTCACGTTTGGAATTGGGTATTTAATAGTTTAAAATTACTCCTTGTTTTTGCCAGTGTTTTCATTTACCGTCGTATATTTTTATACCACGGCATTATTATTATTATTCATTTATTTCTTAAGTTACATGACTCATTCACAACAACAACAACAATTAATACATTATACACATAACAGATAATACATTAACATTACAATACAATACAACAACAACACAACACAACACAATCAACCATCACACTATCACCGACGACTGTAGGTGACGTGCAAGTCACTGCAGTGTCCAATGTATGGACAGTCGAACCTGTCCGCTATCATCATCAGTACGCTGTTGGGGCTGCCGCGCACCCTGCGCACCAGAGACGCGCTCCGTTTACGCATCGTTGCATAGAAGCAGTCGACGCTAGCTTCGGCAAACATTCCCGAGGCACTACAGTGTCGCGGCAGCCCCATCAGCGCTCTGAAGGCGTTATTCTAGCTTGGCAAATTTCAAAAACCCTGTGTTTTATTAATGGAGAACCAACCCTGCTGCTAAGATAGATATTCGTACAAATCGTTCAATGACAAGGACAAAAGAAACAGTTACCCAGAGACCTGTTTCAGAATGAAAACAGGTTGATTTCACTTTTGTCGTTGAACTCGATTGCAATGTGCAACGGTATGTTCATTGCAATAAAAACAGCAGAAATATAAAAAGTGTGTTGATAAAAATAACTTTGATTATTAATTAATTGAATTATACATAAACTCACGCCTTCTTCTCATGGTGGTAGGCAAAACTACAGAACCTCATCTGCTACGATCCTTACATACTCCTTTTGCTTCGTTTACGTTCATACATCTGGTTATACACACACGCCGGTTACGAAATAATTAAATCATATAGGTACCGTCAAACAGGGTGAATAGGGATGCAGGGGCGAATCGGGACGAAACTTTTAAAGGGATTTTAACATTGAAATAATTTAGTTTGTTTGCCAGCAAGGGCACTTAATCGTTAATTATAACACAGTTAACACATTACGGTCCTTTTTGGCAACAAACTATATTATTTCAATGTTAAAATCCCTTTTAAAATTTCGTCCCGATTCACCCCTGCATCCCTATTCACCGTGGTTGACGGTACCTACTTACTATCACCTATTGAATTGAAGGATTGGTCTTTATAAATCTTCTGATGAGCAGTATGCGTAGCATGACCACTTCTATCTCTGCTCTGCGAAGAGAAGACAAATCACTTTCTTAACAACAGTCATTCTTTTTTTTTATTTTGACATCGCGCCGAAGAATTCTTTCTACAATCTGTCATTTTGTCACCCGTTTTTTCTGTTTCTATAGTCGTCATGCAGATGCTACGCATGCAGTTCGATATCGATGGAAGATACCAATGTGTTATTATCACATCACTTATAGCTACTTACTCACTTTAAATACGATGACACTACAGATTTTTCCTCATAATTGCTGTTTGCAAGACTGTCACGATCCGTCGTGATGGTTATTCCAATGAAAGAGAAAACTTGTGTGGTTTTTCCAGCTTTTTGCCCTTCTGTGTGGTTTAAGTCAAACATATCGGCTTCATGACGTAATAGTAGATGAGATAATATTTTTATTATTAACATTAAAATGCTATATATAATTATTACACAACTAACTGTGCAAACTGGTACTAAATTAAGGGGTTTGTTTATAAACTTTGCTTAGAGAGACGTTTAAACTTCAATAATGTATGGTTATACAGTCACTAATCATTACTTCAATTTAAGCAACGTTTATAAATGAAGGGTTTAATGACTAACTAATTAAATGTACAAACAAGTATAAAAATAGATGAGATAGTTTCTTGGTGGAAGATGATAATAAATAATCGTAACACTAGTTTTTTCATCACGATTGTATTGCTCGAATAGATAAATCATGCTTCATTATTATCATTATCTCAGGCGAGAGCAAACAACACAACAACATCATAAATACTTACATATAACAAAGAAGATATCCAGAAGGCTAGTAGGTAAGTACTGTGGCGATATACAGCGTGTATCAGAAAAAATATCAGTTGGGTCGAGGTATGGGGTATATTTGGGTCAAGTAGGTATTGAAATGCGTTCCTTGCGAAGCATGTGTGGTGTGACTATGAATGATAGACTGAAGAATGATGTGATAAGGCAACGGTGCGGTTTAAAAGAAGATCTAGTGACAAAAATTGAAAAGAGTATGCTAAGATGGTTTGGTCATGTTGAGAGGATGAATGAAAGGTGATTAACAAAAGGTATTTACAAGGCAGATGTGAGTGGAAACGCCGGGAGGGGACGCCCTAGGAAGACATATAGTGACCTTATTGGTGATGTTCTTCAGAAAGGTCAGGTGCGTAGTACTCACAACCGGCGTGCGTGTATGACCAGATGTATGAACGTAAACGAAGCAAAAGGAGTATGTAAGGATCGTAGCAGGTGGCGTTCTGTAGTTTCTGCCTACCCCCATGGGAAGAAGGCATGAGTTTATGTATGTATGTATGTGTGTAGGTATTGATGTTTTATAAGGGACACCTGATTATTTTCTCGCGATTACGAGGTTGGTTCCATAGAGAAAGTTGTCCGGTTTGGTGGTCTGTACCACATCCCTGAATATGACCATACATTTCTGATACACGGTGTATATGAGGGATCTATACATAATTAGACATAGAAATTGGGGCTTATTTATAAACGTTGCTAAAAGTTATGTAATGATTAACGACTATTAAACCATAAATCTTTGACGTTTAAACATCTTCTAACTTTAAGCAATAAATGTGCCTCCACTTTTCCCAACTGTGTTGAGGTCAGCTTCCAGTCTAACCGGATGCAGCTGAATACCAGTATTTTACATGAAGCGACTGCCTATCTCACCTCCACAACCCAGTTACTGGGTAACACGATACCTCCTGTTAAGACTGGTTGTCAGACTTTTTGAGCTTCTGACTACCCGTAGTGACTGTCAAAGATCTACGAATATCAGAGGGGACTCGAAATGTAATGGATGGTCACCCATCCGACCGCTGCAAGCGTAGCTTAACCTTCGATCGACCCGTGCGGCTATCATCTTTTGGCACGTTCATCTCTCCCTTAACTCCAAGCAATGTCTAAAGGGGATTAAGTCGTCAATATGCTGCATAACAGATTTAAATGTTAATTGTAACCTGGGTTGTGACCTGTATACACATTAAGAGGGCGTACAACGGTACACTAGCGCCACTCGTTTAGACTGAGAAGGAATTATGAATAACGGCTCAATAAGGACACTCGGTAAGTGTGTCTAGAATTTTCTAATACTTTTTGTAAAGTTTCATATTGAGACACGAAACAACAAAATTCGATCTAAAAAAAATCGGCCACATTCCCCTAGATCATAGGTTCCCAACCTTTTATGAACTACCGCCCCATATACAAGAAAAAAAAACCAACGCCCCCCTTTACATAATAGTTTATTATCAATTCTATATGTCTGTCTATAATCTATTAATAATCTCAAATTAAAAATGAATTCTCTCTCTCTCGCTACCTACCGCCCCCACGAAAAGCTCCAGCGCCCACTAGGAGGCAGTACCGCCCCCGTTGGGAACCTATGCTCTAGATCGTATTTTATTGCTTTGTGTCACAATACGAAACTTTATAAAAGGTATTAGACAATTGTAGACACACTTACCGAGGGTCCTTATTGAGCCGTTATTCATAATTCCTTCTCAGTCACGAGATATTTTTTTTTAAAGAAGTGGCGCTTTAGTACATTTGTACGCCCTCTTAATGTACAGTCACGAGCACATCAAGTTACCACAAACTGACAGATTTTCTCATTCGATTTTGAACTTAACCGTTAACATTTTAAAATCGTTTGGAGAAATTTGACAGTTTCGTGTAGCATGACCTGCAGCTGGCGACTGTACATGTTCGTGGTTGTGACCTTGAATTGTAAAATTTTTACCTAAAAATCTGGTCAAGGAAGTTGTGGTTTTAACAAATTGCATCTAGTTTTGTTTAGATGTCTTTAAGACCAGTTTTAATGAGTTGTACCTATAATTTGAAAACTTGTGAATCGAGCGGAACATGCATCAAATGTCAGTAGGGTAACCACATTAGTAGACCAATCATGATTTGGAAATAAGAGTTAATTGTATTTCTAGTTATAATATGCAGGAATCAGTCACCTGTCCTACCACGACGCGAGTAGAGCTAGCAACTAAAACCGAGTTGGAGAGCAACGAGCAGCGAGTGCGTGACGGCGACGAGCGATTACTTGCTGGTATACGCTCAGTGAGTGTTTTGCCCTCCAAGCGAGCGTCGCTGAGCGAGTACTCTCTGTGATAACTCTTGTCGCTGCGACAAGCGAGTACTTGCCGGCGGTGTGAACAGTCAGCCAACTATAATATTAATAAATATTGTATCTCTTTTACTTACACGGGACCTACAACCTTTTTCTATGTTTTTGAGCGAGAAAATCGTTGACAGCTAAGTAGCTTCCTCGTCGGAGGTGGGGCAGGTGCCTTACATTTCCTGTTATTAATTAAAACTTCAACAAAGAAGCTGTAAGTTTACGAGATAATCTGTGGTATAGTACGCTGTACACCGATTATCTCTTCTTCTTATTTCTTACCACAGTTTATTTCAACCTTTTATTTCTTCAAAATTTATGGTTTAAAGGAGGATCCTGAAAGCAAGACAGACGAATGGATGAAGGTCGCCGGAATCCGCTTGATCCGGGGAGAACAAGACTACGGTGTGGTGAGGCTTGGGGAAAAGGGGTGGCATATATCCAGCACTAGCTCGCTGCCCGCGACTCTCTCATCCGCATGAAATTCATAACATATATTCTATGACACGCGACAATACTGTAGCTTTCCATTAGTGAAATAATTTTTGGAATCGATTCAGTAGTTCTGAAGATTATCCCCTACATACGAACTAACTTTGCCTCTTTATAATATTAGTATAATTAAAATAAACGCGTTTCCTCCTAATTGTTGCAGAAGAGATGGTGACCCCAGTTGACAAAACATCCGTGCAATTTAAATAACAAATGAAGGCATGTTCGTTACGTGTCATAACGTTACTTAATGAGTCTTTGTCCGACTGTGAATGAATAAGATGAATTAGACGAGTTGTTTGTATTATAAAAAAAAAGTGCACGACTCATAATGCTCATTTAATTATGAAAAAAAAAAAAAAAAAAAAAACTTAAGTCGTTCAAAATTAATTGCCGAAAAAACAGCTGTAGTAGGCAGAAGGTACTGCACAAGCGCCCCTGGTGGAATAAATGTACATAATATCAGATAGATATATCACCATCCATATGTTAATTTTCTGTGGTTATAAATAGATGTACAGTCTTGTAGTTTTCGTTTTTTATTAATTGTAATTAAACGACACTGAATTATTTAGCTATTCGCATTCAGTGACCTACAATCGTCGATAAGAAATAAAAAAAAAAAAATTACTCAAATAATGGATTTTTTCACAAGTTACAGTGTTTCCGGGTTTCACACATGACGGACAGGATTTTTTTTTGACCTATTTTGGTGTATTTTTCCAATTCTATTGCAGTAAATCAATTTTTAAAAAGTATGAAATTAATCTCCATTAAATTATCTCGACAATAGTATGCAAAATATCTTGATTCCGTGAACTAACAAGGCTATAATAATAAAAATAGCCGCCAAAATGAGGCGATTTTTTTTTTTCGATCTTATAGCACTCTCTGATGCTTCGCATCATGAGTCGTGCAATTTGGTCCTGGATAAAAACTACAAAAATATTGCATTACTTCCGTAATCGTCTACTATGTATCTACCTGGCGTTTTGCCATCTATGTCGGGGTCGGCTACCAGTCCAACTTTTATATCAATATTTTACATGGAGCGACTGCCTATCTGACCCCCACAACCCAGTCACTGGGTAACACAATACCACGTAAGACTAGTTGTCAAACTTTCAGGCTTCCGACTACCCTTAACGACTGTCAAAGATCTACGAATGACAGCCGGGACCAATGGCTTAGGGTGCTTGAATTCTGTAATCATCTACAGGTCACAGAAAGTCTCAGAACAGGCAAACAGCTGTAATGTAGCTTACATTAAGGCGGTACCCTGACCAAAACCTTGCCATAGTGCGTTATTCAGAGGCTATTAACTCATTCACTATGGGTAATAAACTACATCTAAAAGCACATTATTAATGTTCGATATCCTATCATCACATTGCACGTTCTTATTTGTTTTTATCTGTAATAAATACATGTAAAATCTACTTGTAAAAAAGTGCCTAAAATTCTTGATTGCATGCATCTTTTGCTAAAGGTGACGTTCTATTAATTTGAGGATTACACTAATGGATATATAATTTAAAAATATAAATAATTCACGTTTTATTTTATTTCAAAACATCGCTTATTTTATTTTTTATTTTTTGTGAATTCTATGATTAATGAGCGTGCGCAGGGAGCGAGACAAAGCGAGACTCAGCGACGGGACAGAGAAGGACCGAACGCTCAAGGTCGTTTGGTAGCGGAAGCGCCTTAACATTAAAACAAACTCATTTATATTGTATTGAGAAAATCATATGAGGATCATGTAGAGTAGGCTAATGTCGAAGATAGTCTCTTCAGGGAAGCACCACACAGGTTAGATTGGTCCTGTCCAGACGGTGCACGCTTAGAGCTACATGAGGAAACTATGTTCCTGCCTCAATAGTTAAAGAGAGTTAGGCAAAAGCTTGCAACTATTCACTTTTAGGAGGCCTGCCCTGTCTTTACTTCAATGATAATATCAGCAAAATTGAGACCTAAGGACCTAGAGATGTCTAAAACAAAGAACCTTATGACTCAGTGCAGGTTTTATCAGTCACAGCTGAAGGAAGTCAAAAAAAAAAAACAAGTTTATCATTGCTCATGTGTTAATAATGCGGACACCAATAAAATAATTTCATTGCATTGTACGGTTATTTTTAAAGGTCCCAATCCCAATACTTCAGAAGAGAAACATTAACTTTCTCTCAAATAACGATGTTACAGATGTAAGCTGTTTTATTTTACGTGCGGCGTCCTACAACACTTTTACCGTTACAGCTCGCGACAGGAATTCTTTTGCTTCGAGCAAATGTTACCGTAGCATTGAAGACATTGACTTTCAAGTTACTAGGGTTCCTCGAACGAACAAAACTGGTAACATTTTCTTAATAATGCTGATTTTATCATTGGACACGAAGAGACAGTTAATTCTTATGAAAAAAGGCATGTTTTTGACTCATTATTATTTGAAATCACAATAGTTTTTTGATCATCTTCCATTTCAGAATTACTTTTTTTAAATACAAGAATAGCCTCACAGTGCCTATTTTGAAGAGTTTGACAACAATTCTTATTTCAAAACTCTGTCTTGAAACTTTTATACTAAACGTTCTAAAACCAATAGTAGGACCGTAAAATAATTTGGAAAATCATTCGAATGCAAATCGATTCGAGTCACGTCTCCTCTTTGTGTATTGAATATTCTGTTTTTACGGATACACAAATACACGCAGAATCGATATTGGAAATCGATATTTAAAAATCAACAATGCGCTTTTTCAAGTCTTTTTTGTTAACTACGAGTATATTATCGAACTTGAACTTGACAGTTATAAGTTTGCATCAGCTTGGTTCAAGGCTATATTACGTATGAATGTTGAATAATTTATATACCTATGTACTTATTTATTCACATAAGGTGTTAATTTTGAGCAAAAATCATTGTTACCTAAGTAACTTAGTTGTTTCCCGTATGATTCAGGATGATGAAGTTATATGATGATAGGATGTTAGGTATTTTTTTACTATGGGGACGGGCTGCAGACATTGAGTCTATTTTTATTCTGCAGAAAAGAGCCTTCAGAGCCGTATATGACCTCCGCAGGCGCGACTATAAAAAGGAACTGTACATCCTGACGGTACCTTGTCAATATAACTATGAAAACATCATGATCATGAGACGTAAGGAAAAATATACATCTTTGTAGTAAAAGAGGTGAATGACACAATTATATCACTAGAAATAGGAGCAATTAGTTCAACCAGGTTTCAGGCTGGCTAAAGTAGACTCATCTTTCATGGGGTACTGTTTAAAATGTTAATATAAAATACCTCCCCTTATACTCCAACTGAATGAAACGAAATTTAAATCTTGTATAAAACGCACACTATGCAGCCAAGCATATTACTCGTATAAGTTGAGGGATTACACCGCTGACAGAGATGCTTGGCTCAACGCTGGTCCTGCTCCACAAGGGCGCAAAAACTAATTGATTAAGCGTTTGAAAATACTGTTAGAGATGCTGAAGATTTTAAAACTATCTTTGCATTGTATAAATTCAATCTTTTAGTATTATATAATTGCATAGCACATGTGTGAGTACTATGTACATACAATAAAGCTACCATTTGCTGGGTACGACGTCCATTTACTTGAATGTGCCCTGGCGTCTGAGAGTATTATGTCTAGCTGACTCTAATGTCTCGCTGATGGTGGCGCATGCATGTGTTGGATCATCTACCTCTCTTCTAATTGGTTGAGCTGAATGGTGCTAATCCATGCGTTGTACTCGTGAACGGGTGCCGTGAGAAGGGACTGGTCATCTCTTAGCTGCTACGGCTTATATTAATTAAATTTAATGTATGAATTGTTTTTGTCTTGTTATTACGGACGCTTTTAACGTTCTGCATCGTTGTCAAATGCATAATTTCAACATGAATGATATGACCAATATTTTGTAACCATAATTTGATTTAAAAGAGTATCCGTGGAGTTTCTTGCCCGTTCTTCTTCATAGGTACCTACCATGCTTTGGAATGGGCAACCAGCTTAATTATTCTGACCGACGGACCCCTTGACAATTCAAAAGTGCCTGTAATTGGTTTATCCATACTAATATGTATTATACATTCGAAAGTAACTCTGTCTGTATGTTTCCTTTTCACGCCAAAACACAGACCGGAAATCGATAAAATTTGGCAAGGAAATAGATGGCATCCTGGGGAAGTACATAGGCGACGTTTGTTCCAATAGCACGTTCCGGTGGGATAATTTCTAACAACAACGCGGGCGAAGCCGCGGGCAGAAGCTAGATTGATATAAATGCTTTGAAATCACTTTAACAGCTGATGCGTGACATTATCAATATCATCACTAAAATATAGCACCTCTTACACTTGAAAATATACCTCTTCTTGACGAAGAACCCGCCTGGCCTGACCTACCCACAAGGAGCAGTGGCGTGCCTAGGGGGCAAGCCGAAATACATATATTAAAAAAAAAAACAGGTAGGTATGTCATTATTCTTATCAATTCTTGCGACATGATTTAGTTAATTTACAAGTTTGCATGACGTGTCGTTTGTTTATGTTTTTTGTTGATAGGTTCACATTTAATTGAAAGCCGGGCTTTCCGGCTTGTATGGAAGGAACGCCTCTGACAAGGAGTACCTTTAAAAAATCTTGAACACCACACTAAGGTACAGAGGAACAGGTGAGCAGTTTGTGGTTATAAGGCTACCATTCCATAAGAGTGGGGAGGAGAGAAGTGCCGACCTAGAACTTGATGTTTACACCTCTTAGGTGTTTACTCCTCCAGGCATCTTTACGTCACAAGAGGACGATGCACTTACCATTATTATTTGAAAAGTCCTGACAAAAAACTGGGTACTAATTCGCAAAAAATCCGGACTTATTACTTTTGAATACTTTTTTTTATTCATTTCTTTTTCTAAATAAAACCTATTTTATCTAACCGGACAAATGACAAGGCCGGACAAAGTCGTACAAATCCGAATGGATGGTGAACCTAGATGCACTGCTGTCGATCCTTTTGACATAGTACCCAATTATATATTGACTGCCATCAATAACTGAATTCAAAATAGAGTTTCCTAGAACAGCAGTGGCTACATACACTAACTTGTTTTCATAAATAACGTTTCAGTGACGTCATTTGACGGTAAGTTGCGTACACTATGTTGCGGTCATCGCTCTGCATCTTAGCTTAACATCGCTATTATAACAATATAAAAGCAAATCAATGTACGGTCACCAAAAGTGATAAGTAACCAGGATCGTCGATATACTTGAAGTTTAGTAAAAAACCGATGAATGTTTTCGAATAAAATAAAATAAAATTAATAGAAAACAAACAAGGTCATTTATCAAATTAAATTTCATTCTAAAACAGCCATCGGTTTTTTACTAAACTTCAACTATATTCGACGACCCCGGTTACTTATCTCTTTTGGTGACGGTACCTAACCCATGAAATTTTCATTCAGCTCACATAGACGAAAATCAATCAATACCTAATAGAAAATGTAGAAATGACACAGCATTTTAACACCATATTCTGGGTACAACAACCACGGTGATACGCCATGATATCCGGAACAACCATTAGTAATGGTGCTGTATTGTAAACCTATTTATTTTTATGGGATGTCTGGCTTCCGTGTCTATACAAAAGTATGACGGAAATTAAATGGAGTTGTTCCGTGCGATTCCCTGAAAATTTTAAAGTTTTAATGAATTATCTTGATTTGTAATAACACAATGGATATAAAAAGAAAACTTAACCTGTTTAGATAATTTAATTCGTTATTAATTCAGCTGGTAAAATTTATGTAGATTTGGATTTTTATACTGAACATTTATAAAAACAAAAGGTTATCTTATAATTCATTTATTCAGTTGGTAGAATTTTCGTTTAAAAAAATATATTAATCCTTATCTTTAGCTGTGGTTTTGATTATATGCTGACTTTTGAACGAGGTGCCTGGCGACGCAGGTACCTACTTACATATGTAGAAAAATATAGTAAGGTATATACATATATATATGTATATATACATTCCGCATACCGCGGCACGCGAACATTAATTACATCATCCGGCGAGCTCTTGTCACCGTCGGCGTTCCAGCTGTATTAGAACCTAATGGCTTGGCACGCGACGATGGCAAGAGACCGGAAGGCATGTCTTTGTTTCCAAGGATTGTGGATAGGCCTTTAGTGTGGGACGCAACATGTGTCGATACTCTTGCGCCATCCCATCTTCCTGTCTCGGCGTGCTGTGCTGGCGCCGCTGCTGCGGCTGCGGAAAACGGCGTTAGTATAACAACCTTATTGATAATTATATTTTCGAGCCGTTTGGGGTTGAAACTCTCGGTCCGTGGGGTGCGACTGCCCATGTTTTGTTCAAGGAAATCTCCAAACGCCTGTTTGACACTTCCCGTGACCCAAAGGCTGGATTTTACCCTGGCCAGAGGCTAAGCATTGCCATACAACGTGGCAATGCCGCCAGTCTCTTGGTTACATTACCAGTCGACAGCGATGCGGAGGAATTTTCAGACGCCATTTTTTAATTTGTTAATAGTTTTAGTTAGGATAGGTTATTATATTTAAATTGTAAATACTATTGTAATTAAATAAATAATGATTCATTTGGAAAAAAGAAAAAGATTAATTAATTTCATTTCGAAACATAGGTAACATATTAAAGGCCTGCTCCACAGTTGGTTCCAAACAACATCGACACTCGTCCAACGTGAGGATCGAGAGAATAGCGTTGGCCTCAATGATAGAGCGAGCGCTAGCAGTTGGCCGTCCCGTGTCGTGGTTCCATCCTAGAAAACCGGCCAAGTGCGAGTCGGACTCGCACCGAGGGTCCCATAGTAACCCCTGTATATAAGTAAAAGTTATGAGGAAAAGGGTAATGGGATATAACAAAAAAATTCAGGTTTTCGGAATTTTTCCTTTATGTATGCTATAAAACGTTGTTTCATGCCAAATTTCAAAATTCTAGGTCGACTTGAAGTATCCTTTAGGTTTTGATTCCCTTGCAAGTAGTTGCGAGTTGCGAGTTCTCCACGCGTTCCTGAGAAAAAGGGTCTTGACAGACAGACAGACGGACAACAAAGTGATCCTATAAGGGTTCCGTTTTTACCATTTGAGGTATGGGACCCTAAAAATTGGCGTCCACGTTCGCGATTCGTCCACACGTTGGAGGTTTGCACTGTTTTTGCAAAGTAGGCACGTTTTTAAAACGGCATTAAGTACTAACCTATATAATTTTTTTGATTTTAGTTAGGTACTATATTCTTCTGATCTCGTCTTTTATAATTTATAATGTGCCGTAATTGTAAACCAACACCTCCTTGTAAGTGGTTTATTCTTTTTTTTCTTCAACAAGAAGGGGATGGAGGTAAAGGTGAGGAAAGATAGCGACTCAGACCGTGAAAGCATCTCCACCAATTTCTATGTCAGACGTTCAGACTAACTTGTGGATGTTAAGCACAAATTACAAACAAACATTCGTACAAACTTTGGCACAAACTTATGGAGCCGCGGTTTTTACGTTGTTCCTACCTAGCTTAATAAATAAAACTGCGGGGTACTTGTGACTTTCATTTTGACACTTCAACAACATTCTTTGTGTTATTCACGTTGTTGAACAGATACATTTTTCGAAGCTATGAAGCAATGGATTAGCAATATCCTTCAAAATGATTCAGATTGTGATTGATAGTGTGTTAATTAATTGGGGTGCTGAACTGCAGCAGCTAATGCTAGGTATACACGCAACGACAATCGCCCTGCCAGGGCTGCAACCTGCCTACAGCCAGCGGGTCACCTGTGGGGTCAAAGTAGCTGCGTGTGTACCTAGCATAGTTCAAAGTCAAAAGGTCACTCATTCGTGGTAAGGAAAACAGATGCTTTGCTTTGTAATCACTTTGTTTTTATGTGAAAATATCGGGTTTTTATAGTCTAGCGTACACTAATCCATCGTTATTAGGATAATACCGAGTAGAAATTGGCAGTTACATGTACAATAATTGCTTCCTTAGATCTGATGAGTCGTAAAAACTATAAAATACCCATAGGCTAAGGTATAAAATTAGATACAAGTTATATTATTCCTACGAAATCAATCTTAAGGAAACCCATAAAAACTTTGTTATGGTTTATTGAATGACATGATAATAATACTTGATATTATATATTACAAGCTGATCCGACAGACGTTGTCGTGTCTTAACTATGAATGTCATATGTCGTTTAGTTTTAGTTTTGACTATTGACTAAAACTAAAACTGTCAACTCATTTATCAATCGATCCATCTGTGTTAAACGATATTTGCAGCGCGCATTCTGTCAATCGCTGACAGTTATTTCAAACAACTGACAGTTACGTAAAATTAATATTGGCGTTAAGTTTTCTTAAATTTTGTAACGTTACGATCAAAAAAATTGTGAAATCGGTCCAGCCGTTCACGCGTGATGGCGTGACCAAGGGAAATAGGGATTCATTTTATGTATATATATATATATATATATATATCAGTTTTCGATATCTATATATAGATATCGATATCGATTTCATTTGTTGACTAATGACAAGTCTCCTATATAAAAAAAAACAATTGCCGCATGTATGAAATATCATCACTTGAAAACGGCTCGACCGATTTCGCAGACTTTTTTTTGTGTTTGTAAGTGTCAGGACAAGGTATTTACGAAAGATTTTCTTTGAAATCCTCCCCCGGTAAAGTCGGAAATTTGGGTGGTATTAGAGTATGAAAATCTCAATAAAATAAAACTGACCGACAAGCACAACATATACGGCAGGAGATAAAGACATAACATTTACCCGGGTGGTGGCGATGCACGAACAGCTAGTTTATCAGAAATAACGACGAGTGTATTTGAGTATGTTTTCAGTAGGAACGTACTTTAAAATTCGTTGTTAAAGACAGGAACAGCCCCAAGTTCTTGAAGACAAAAATGAATGTTTCTATACAGGGTGGAATCTCGACGTAGATATGTTTCTTCGGGTATCAAAAAAAATACTGCTGCTTCATAGAAAAGTGCAGTACCTACGCGATCAAAATGTATGGTAGAGCTAATTTTTTTATTAATAACCGGCGAAAAATTTCAACGCCCCCATTCAGAATCATGTAGGGATGCAGGGGTGAATCGAGGCGAAACTTCAAAAGAGATTTTAACGTTGAAATAATATAGTTTGTTGCCAAAAAGGACTCTATTGTGTTTACTGTATTATAAATTAACGATTAAGGGGCATGCGCCAAAGTAGCCCGCATAATTCAAATTTTCTTTCTTTTTTTGCAATTTGCAGGTCAGTATCAGGTTGAATGGTGATCTAAACATGATTCGCGACCGTATCAAATATGACTTTACAGAATTATACATTAGAATCAGCAATACAATTCCTTAGGTTAGAATTGCCCTCAAACGTCATGATTTCATGAAATAGTCATTCAATAGGGTAATATGAACATATAGAGATGTATTGCTGATTCTAATTATTAGAATTCTGTAGAGCCTTAGTTGTTACGGTCGCGAATCATATTTTAATCAAAATACAACCTGACAGCGACCTGAAAATTGCGAAAAACCTAAGAAAATTTGAATTTCGCGGGCTGCCCTGAAGGTTCCGCCTTAAGTCCCCTTGTTGGCAACAAACTATATTATTTCAATGTTAAAATCCCTTTTAATGTTTCGTCCCGATTCACCCCTGCATCGTTTCACCGCGTTTGGCGGTACTGAAACCATGGTATCAGGGGTGGTGCGTCGATGTTCCTGCCCCCCTTATAGAAAGTGTACAGGACCTGACTGGGGACCAAAGCACCCAAGGATCAATATAAGTAGAACTTAACTTTGCTTCATTAAGCGAGCTGTTCGATAAAAAAAAGCCAAAGCCACAATTATAATCAACGTTTTTTAAGCAGTCCTTTAATAAAATTGCTTAATTTTTTGTGTCAATCATCTTACCTACTGCAGTATAATTCCTACAATTGTCTTTTGTTCTCAAATCGATTAAATTCTTTTTACGCGTCAATCAGTTTGCTTTATAATTTTCTTTTTTTTTAAATTTTCATAAGTTGACAATTGTTCTAAACAATCTTGTCAAGAAAAAAATTGAATGATTTTTTATTTCAGTCGTTGGAATTTCAATGAAAATAATCTTATTTCTGCTTATTAATATTAAAACCTTTGATTATATACAAACACTAAAACATTCTTCGAATGTGATTTTAAAATGATGAATGTTTAACCACGTTATGTGAGTATTCAGCGTATATATTGATCGACTGTACATTCGCCGGAATTTATTAACCGACTTCACAAAAAGGAGGAGGTAGCTCATAACTTTTTTCTGGGTGAATCGATTCTTTTTTTATTTGATAGGTGGTGCTTCACATGTGGTCCCATTTAAATTTGATCAAGGTCTGACCAGTAGTTTTTGAGTGATCCTTAATACAGCTTATTTTTCCACTTCGTTTATATGGATGATGTGTTAATAATTTCCTGTCACTGTTATTTACACACCAAGTAGTGGTATACGAATTTGTGTGGGGTAGGTACCGCAACTAAAAAGTGAAAAATAAAAACTTTTTTACAAAAAAACAACCGACTTCCAAAAAAACCACTAAAAGACGTGAAAAATAACTTTAATTTCGGAAGTCGGTGGCCAAAAACGAAAATACAAAAAGCAAAGACACCGACTTCCAAAATTAAAGTTATTTTTCACGTCTTTTAGTGGTTTTTTTGGAAGTCGGTTGTTTTTTTGTAAAAAAGTTTTCGTTTCTTTTTCTTTTGGTGAGTAATCCCTTCATTGGTTCGGTAGGTATTCTTTTAACTTGTGCCTTGTTCTTTAATCTAAGAAGATTTCCTTTTCCTTAGATTGACAGGCCACCATTTTTTGGCCTTTGGCTTACCCAGCCATTTATTGTTCATAAAATGATAAATGATAAATGATTTTATTTCTGTAAGTAGGTTTATACAAACAATTTTACACGTCAATCATATTTTTAAAACTAGATGAGGTCGGCGTTTCCTATCTGACTACTCTGAGAAGAAAGGCCGAAACAAACTCAGAGTCTTTTAAAGTCCAGACATAATCTTGGTCAGATCATGTGAAGACCATGTAGATTTATGTCTGAAATGGTATTTTGAGGAAAAACCACACAGAATGAGTGGACCTGTCCAGTCAGTGCACGCATTTGTCAGTAATCGTGGGGCTCAACTCAGAACTTAAGGAGCTCAACCACTCGACGAACAACCTACTTCTTCCATCGTCTGCCGGCTGCTGAAGTCCGAGCGTGCTCAGAGCCACGGGACCGTTGCATGAGCAGGATCGACGACACAGGTCCAGGTGCTTGGAGATCAGGTGTTAAATTGTTTTTTTTTTGTCTGCTGTTAAATTGTTTTTTTTTTGTTTGGCGCTATAACGCACCAGCATCATTATAGACGATCTAGACGACGATTATAGACGAGATCCACGAGAGAAATTCTTTAGATCTTAATCAACGAATCCTATCTTTTAAGTAATTTCCTAAATTCATATTCATTAGATCTTGTAATCTTTTTCAAAAGTTTTCTTAACGAAGTATGTAAAGAAAAATCTTAATCTTCTGTTTATTTGTGTAAAAGACCATAAAGAGCGACACGAATTACATACGATTGCAATCGAATTTAATTTCGTCAGAACACATTTTAAGTACAGTATATTTGGTGACATCTTTCAAGTTTTTTCTCTCAAAATCTAATTGTGATTATTTTTTCTTAGTATTTGTGTTTTTTTTTTTAAATTCCAACGACAAAATCTTATAATTTTTTTTGCCAGTTTTTCTTTTATTCTTATATTTCGGATTGTTTTTAATATATTAATAAATTTTACGTGTTTTTGCTTCGTGAGTTTGATTTTTAGCCACCTCACGCCGGGGTTCGATTCCCCGGCGTATTAGCAGCGAGCTCTAGGCTGCACTACCTCACCATAATTGTCCTGTCCATATCTCAATTAAAGGCTCCTTCAAACAGGAGCGACACGCGACGCGAAACAAAGGCACCGCTCGTCCCGCGACTGGCGGTGCCTTTGTGTCGGGTGCGTTTCGCGTCGCATGTCGCGGCTGTTCGTAGGAGCCTTTATTTGGGGTCTTCGTTACATGTCGTTTTCTTCCATACTTCTCTTTTAGGTTTTTGTAACTATATGTTGATTTAAAAGAGTGTCCATGGAGTTTCTTGCCCGTTCTTATACATAGGTACCTACTACGCTTTGGGATGGGCAACTAGCTTCATTTTTCTGACTGACTGACCCCTTGACAATTCAAAAGTGCCTGTAATTGGTTTTGTTGGAACAATGGACTCTTCATTAAAATACACTCTGTTAGAACACATCACTTTATTATCTTAATTAATTAAAATTAAACTTAGACAAATGTACGTTGTACGCATTATAAAAAGGCAAGAGATGCCATGACAGATATTTTTCTTATTACGTCAAGACACTTAATTATTTCGACAATAGATGGCACCACGTATAGCATTATGAGGATAAAGAGAATAATATTTACGAACACAAATTACAACACGCCTCCTTAAATGTATACTCTTTATCTTTTATATAAACAATACTGTTAAAAATAATGTTCTGTGTAAACTAAATTAATCTAAGCCCTAATCTATTTCTCAAAAATTTAGTCTTATCTAAACTTTTCGTTAACATATCTGCTAAGTTAAATTTGGAATCAATTTTTACAATATCAATTATACCCTTTTCATAGTTTTCATTTATATAATGATACTGCACTTCAATATGCTTTGAATTCTTTGTAAAATTACCGTATTTGGCAATTGAAACTGCTCCTGAATTATCTTCATATAATTTTATTGGTTTATCAAATTTTATATTGAATAATTCACTTAACAAATTTCTAATGAAAAGTACTTCAGTCACTGCTTCTGACATAGCAATGTATTCAGCAAAAGTTGAACATTTAGTTACTGTAGTTTGTTTATGTGTTTTCCAAAAAATTAAGTTTTCAAATAATCTAATTACAAAACCTGTTGTAGATTTTCTGTCTACATTATCTCCTGCATAGTCAGAGTCTACCATACAATCCAATGTTTCAGTATTTACATTATCATAGTAAGTTAATTTTAAATCCTTAGTCTTATACAGATATTTTAAGATTCTCATTGCATATTTGTAATGTGTTCGGTCATAACAACTTTGGTATCGGCTTAAGTAATTAACACTATACGCTATATCTAGCCTAGTGCCTGTACTAATATACAATAATTCGCCTATTATATTTCTGTACTTTATACTTTCATCAACTTCTTTAGCTTGTTCCAATTTCAAGTTTGTTTCCATTGGAGTATCATACAACTTAGTATTTTTTAGATTATATTTGACAGCCAAAGATTCAATATATTTTGTTTGACTTAAAGTCATTATTTTCCTATCATCACTATAATCAATATCTATGCCAATATAACTCTTAATTTTTCCAAGGTCTTTCATTACAAATTTTTCCATTAAACTAGTTTTTACCTTTTTTATTTTATCTTTATCTTTACAACAAATTAGAAGATCATCAACAAATATCAATATGTATATTAGATCTTTGTTTGTACAATTAACATAAAGACAGTAATCATAGTTACTTCTAACAAAATTAAGTTTTTCAATAAATACGTTGAAACAATCGTACCATACTCTAGGGCTCTCTCTAAGACCATAGAGTGCCTTTTGCAATTTGTAAACTTTATTATCTTCAGTTTCATAACCTTGCGGTTGATTTACAAACACTTCTGACTTTATATGACCATTTAAAAATGCTGTCTCAACATCCATTTGTTCTATGAATAAATTATTTTTACAACTGTATGACAATAAAAAATTTAATGTTTGCATATTTCCCACTGGTGAATATACATTTTCAAGGTATTCCTTTTGCTGAAATCCTCGTACAACTAATCTAGCTTTATAGACATTATTATTTTTCTTTTTAAAGACCCACTTAACATCAATAACTTTTTTATCTTTTGGCCTATCAACAAATTGCCATGTGTGGTTTTTGTTTAAACTATTTATTTCCGAGTCCATCGCTATTTGCCATTGTTTATAGTCATGGGAGTTCATCGCCTCCTCAAATGTATTTGGTACATTCGCATCAATGTAATTTACATAAATAAAATGTGATACTGGATTACCATACCTAGACACTGGATTTATTTTTCTTTTAACCTTTTCTTTTATTACAAGTTTGTCCATATCGTTGCTTACATTATCATCACTAACAAGATCTTTTACAGTAGGTATTATTAGAATTAGTTTTATTATCATCTACATAGTTTTCATCTATGTCAGATTTAAAATTTTCATTTTTTTAATTTATTGTTTTGTTTGTTTCCAAATCCCTATCCTTTTCATCATCAACCTTTTCTAAACAAATTAATTGAGTATTCTCTTCAACTACCTGTACATGTCTAGCATTAATTATTCTATTATTTAATAATACTCTATAGCTGTTTTCATTATAACCTACTAACACTCCTAATTGGGCTTTATCATCCCATTTACTTTTTCTTAAAACCTCTGGAACCCTCACATAAACTCTACTTCCATAAATCTTTAAATGCTCTACATTTGGTTTAGTACCGAAAAATATTTCATAGGGAGTTTTATTCTCTACCGTATTAGCAATTGTTCGATTTTTTAAGTATGCTGCTGTTTTTATAACTTCGGGCCAATACTTTCTGTTTATTTTAGCTTCTCTCATTAAGCATCTGCCTATGTCCATAGCGGACCTATTATACCTTTCTGCTACTCCATTTAATTCATGGACGTAGGGTGGACATGGTAATAACTCTATTCCCTTTTGTCTAATGAAATTATAGATATCTCGATTCAAATATTCTTTGCCATTATCACACTGTAATTTCTTTACTCTTTTATTAAATTTATTTTCTACCAAATTAACAAATTCTATAAAACAACTTGCAGTTTCTGCTTTGCTTTTAATACAAAAGATCCTTGTACATTTACTGTAGTCATCAATAAATGTCAAAAAATATTTTTCTCCACCATAACCAGTTGTGCTATGTGGACCATTTAAATCAGTATGAACCAATTCTAATATTTCAGTAGTCTTAGTTCTATTATTTTCGAAAGGTACATTAGACATTTTGCTTTCAATGCAATTTGAACACTTCATTTCCGTGCTTTCAACCTTATCTGGCAAACCTTCTACTAATTTATTATTTAATAACTTATTTAAATATTGAAAATTTACATGACCAAGTGCCCTATGCCATTTCTCTTTGTCAGTTAACTTTATTGAATTTACATACATTTTATTAGTATTAAAGTTTGAAACAAAACCTTTTATACAGTACAAATTGTTTACTTTGTTAGCTACAACTATTAATTCTCTTAATTGATTGTAAATTTTAGCATTTTCATTTCTTGCTACTATGGTGCAAGTTTTGGTTATTTTTGAAACACTCAACAAATTTTGTTTAATATCTTTTACAAAATAAACATTTTTCAGATCAATGTGTTTTTTATTATAATAATTTTTGAAATACATTTTTATGGTACCTACTTTAGTTGCTTTTAACATTTTACCATCTGGCAGTTTTACATCAATGGGAATTTTTAAATCTAAATAACTATGAAAACATGTATCAGTCTTTATAATATGATCTGTACATCCACTATCTAACAACCAATTAATTTCACAATTATTATCATATTCCTCTTCGCTACACCCCATTAACTGATTTACTTCTGAATTACATACCTGAGCTGTCCATGACTCTGCTACAGAGCCGTCTTGGTGAGTGCTTGAAGACTCACCTCTGGGATGACCTTGACCTCTACCTCGGCCACGAACTCGATAAGATTCACCTCTGTTGTGACCTCTCTGTACTCCTCGCTGGCGTTGGCTCACTGGATCTCTTTTTTGGTAACTTAGCTGTCCTTGGTAAATTTTCTGACGGTGCCAACAGTCCTTCTTGAGATGGCCAGTCTTTCCACAGATGAAACATTGTACTTTAGTTTTTGTTGCAAAAGTACTCATATTTTTCTTGTTCTCGTTGTCACTAGTAATCATATTTTTCTCTTTTATTTTAGACTTTACATAATCCACTGTTCTTTGTTCTTCTGGAATTACATCAATAAAATCTCCAATGTAACTATAACTTGGGGGTAGAGCTCTGAGCAAATATCTCATCTTCTCTGGTTCATCTAAATTTCCACCAGCCGCTTTGAAATCATTCGTTGTTTTCTCGAAATCAACAAAAAACTCTTCTATTGTATTGTAATTATTTAATTTTATCTCTTCCATTTTTCCTCTACATATGATTTGCATAGCAGTAGACTGTGTCAAATACATTTTGTCAAACTTTTTCATCATTTCGTAAGCTGTTGTACATTCACTAATATATTCTAATTGTTTATCAGAAATTGTGCTCAATATTATTGTCCTTGCTTTTAAATCCATTTTCTTCCAATCCGCCTCTTGATTTTTAAATTTGGTAGGCATCGTGCAAATGGCGGGCTCGTTACATTCTTTGTATTCTAGTAAAGTTAGTAACCTCAACTTCCAACTAGAATAATTTACGCCATCGAAGATGGGCATCATCATGTCTTCTATTCTTGCTTGTTTAGCCATTTTGGTGATGATAACGCGTTTTATTCTTTACTTTAACTTGCACGAGGCGTGAGCTTCCCTTCACGTAGTCTATTTTTTGTTTTTTGACAATTTTTCGCTTGCTAATTACCCAACCACGCTCTGCTACCATGTTGGAACAATGGACTCTTCATTAAAATACACTCTGTTAGAACACATCACTTTATTATCTTAATTAATTAAAATTAAACTTAGACAAATGTACGTTGTACGCATTATAAAAAGGCAAGAGATGCCATGACAGATATTTTTCTTATTACGTCAAGACACTTAATTATTTCGACAATAGATGGCACCACGTATAGCATTATGAGGATAAAGAGAATAATATTTACGAACACAAATTACAACAGGTTTATTTTAAATAAATGCTTTGAGTTTGAGTTTGAGTCATCTCAGTACCTAAAACTACCTACCTTTGGAAATAAAACCACAAAGTAACATTTATATATAACTATGTAAATTATTGTTACCCGCTAATACGCCGTCTTCTGAACTAATGTTTTTAACTAAATCTAAATATAATGTTGATGTTACTTGGGTTTGCCGCAGCCTTGACGCGATAAAATAAAAACACGTGTGAGAAAATGACTGAATTAACTTCTTCATTATTCATTTTATTATACTAGAACATCCTATTTTCTTAGACCCTTATCTTATTTTGTACAATAAGGGCCAGCGCTCATCTGGCGAGGCGCAGCGCAGTTTTGTACACAAGTTCCTACATAACATTTTTTTCTTTCGGCTGTGGTAGGATTATTATATACGAGTACTTACCCAGTTAGAAAGTCTCTTAGTCTGACTGTTCAACAGCCATTCAACTTATACTCATTTATAAAACCAAGGGGTATCGTATTACCTAGTAACTAGGTTGTGGAGGTCAGATAGGCAGTCGCTCCATGTAAAATACTGGTATTCAGCTGCATCCGGTCAGACTGGAAGCCAACCCCAACGTAGTTGAGAAAAGGCAGGCAGATAGAATAGAATAGAATATAGAATACCTACTCTTTAGTATGTACACCATAAAAATTACAGATATAAATGTAGAAATTTTACATAGGGTGACAATGGGCGGTCTTATCGCTAAAAGCGATCTTTTACAGACAACCTTTGGATGGATTCAAGGGAGAAGGAGAGACAATAATGCAGGTATAAAAAAAAATGATTATGTTTATGGATATAGCAAGAAGATATGGTTGTTAGAGAGTATGGTTGTTGTTGTTGGTTGTTGTTGTGAGTTGTTGGTAGTCAGTGGTGTACCATTTACATAGGTCTACAACAAATACATACATACATAAAACATATACTTATCTACATGTAATACATATATACAATAATAAAGATGAAACAAGAGCAAGGAAACTAAATGTAATGACAAGTTTAAGGAGAGAAGAAGTGTAAATACAGATTATGATTATGAGTGTTAGTGCAGATAATGGTGGTAACTCATTTATAAAACGCAAGGTCTCTGTTCGCAATAACCACATAAATATGGTATGCTGGAAGAGATTTCTTTAGAAATAAGCATCACCTTTGTACGTATTTTTCTGTTCCTTGCTTCCTGCGCGTTTATATGTGTGTACAGTCACTAAAAAAGGTTAGTAACCAGGGTCGTCGGATACAGTTGAATTTTTATAAAAAATTGAATGAAATTTAATTTGACAAATTAACTATTTATTTTCTATTAATTCAATTATTTTTATTCGAAAACGTCCATTGGTTTCTTACTACACTTTCTGTATCCAACCACCCTGGTTACTTATCACTTTTGGTGACCGTACATAAATGGTAAAAAAAATAAAAAAATGGAATTTATTAAGTAACTTACCTAACCTACGTGTTTTTATATTAAATGGTCCTGGGCAATCGGAGTCGTATGGAAACAGCCAGCTTACTTAAGTAAGCAAACACAAGTGTGATGAATGACGATGCGGCCTCGAACACATTTTTTTCAAATGAAATTGGCTACAGGTTCTATAACTATTATTGTACTACGGCTTGATGTGAATAGCAAGTAATTACGCGCTCTGTTTACTTTTTCATTTGAAAATCGCTTCAACAGGGTAATTACGTAACACACTAACAGTGGGAATGGCTTTCATTTTGACAGTTCTACAACACTCATTGCGTTATTTACATTGTTGAGCAGACAAATTTTTGGAACATATGAAGCAATGGATTAGCAACAGGCTTAAAAATGATTCAGATTGTGATTGATAGTGTGTTACGTAATTAGGGTGCAGGTCATACCTAAGGAATGAGTACTTACATAATATGTAGGTATCCCATGTAGAAATAAGTAGGTAATATACAAAAGTGACCTACCCCTCTACCTATCGATCGTTGGTTTAAGTCCAACCACTCTTAAATGATGTCCAAATACACGTTTATTTGTTTGGTAAGCAGACAAACATACAAACAGATGTATATTTCGGAAAACCTGACCTACAGTTTGTGAGAAAACGCTTAAAAACACACAAAAAAAATGAGCAAACTAATTCAAAAAAAAATTGGAGACTGGTAAAACCCAACATTGTAAGTCATGCCATGCTTTTACTACGTAATCAGATGAATTTTAATAAGTCTGAGGAAAATGTACTTGTCATCAATGTGATAAAAAAAAACTGGTCTTATGCATACTTAGCTGTTTGACTCACTCTAAATCTTATTATCATATTTTTGTCTGATCATCATGCTGTAGTTGAATGAGTAAACAATAATTCAAGTCCGCGGTCATGGTAGCTCGTTAACAATTACATTAGTAACTGTTGTGTTTTCGTGAAGCATACTTTTGTTCTTGATCATATTTTCAATTAACTTTTCTGCAACATGAGGCGCGGGTTCGATCCCTGCTCGGAACAGTGCCCGTTTATCACCACATCACTTCATATTATAAAACAAAGTCCCCCGCCGCGTCTGTCTGTCTGTTTGTACGCGATAAACTCAAAAACTGCAGAACGGTTTTTCCTACCGTTTTCACCGATGGACGGAGTGATTCATGAGGAAGCGAGAAATTGCCTAAAATATTTCGGTGATTGTTGAAGATGTCGGAAAAAATCATGCCGACAGGGAGCGCCGCGTAAACATTGGATGGTACACAGATAGTTTATAACCTGGATTAATACATACGAGTACCTAGGGTATTTTTAATCCCGGTAGTACGTTCCCGTGAGATATTTTCTGACAGCCACGTGGTCGAAGCCGCGAGCAAAAGCTAGTAAGTTATAACCGAAGCGACGACGTTAAAAAACAAAACCTTCAGGCTAAAAAACCTCAAAGCTGAATTCAGGACTCGTGATGAATGCAAGGTTATGTTGACAATAATGATGAATGTCTTATGTATAACATTGGTAATTAATTATATACCTACTAGAATTGCTGAATCGAAGAACGATCCCTAATGGGCTATAACATTATCTGCCGATATTTTTAAGGCTTTTGAAACATTAACATAGTCCCATAACTCCGTAAGCGTATTTTACTACTCCTTCTTCACTTCGGTCTAGTTTTCCCAGAACCATGTTGTATATTAAGGGCCCTCTACCAGCATAAATCAATCTCGGAAGTCTTTCATTTTGGAATGACACACACAATTATTTTGAAATAAAAACCTAGTCCCACATTTCCAACCTGAGAATCCAACCCAGATTATTAAAAACATGATAACAAGGAAAGTTTTTATGAATATGTAAAATGCAAATTATGCAAAATAAACTTTTTCTGTCATACTGTCTAATGCGGGAAATCTTCTGTTATCATAAATTGGTTGAATGTTGCAAGGCTTGAGTTATGGGGGCTCGTAGATTCCAAGGCACTGTTCTAAAGTGTAATTCACAATAAAATAGGCCGATAGAATTTTCCCAAGGATTTTCCCCTTAGACTGTCCTGTAAGTTAAAGTTTCCGTGGATGTCCTTTGGATGATACACGTGCCAGAAAAGTTAAAATTACTGTTGCTGTTAGCCTGTATCATCCCATTGCTGGGTAAAGGCCTGTCCCCATGACTTCCAGTGCTTGCGATCCAGTGCTAATGTGAACCACTGGTCGTTTGTTTTGTCCAGCTCGTCCCGCCCGCGCCATCTTGTACGGGGTCTGTCGCGACGCCTTCTGGCTGGCATTATGTTTCATTCCAGGTACATTATAGTTACAGTATACATTTTTACATGCCAAATCGTATATATTATATACCATTTGACATGCAAAAATTTGTACTTACCTATAACTAATACTACTTATATTTAATTTTACAGGTTTTGGAATTAAATTTGAATTCTACATTCTAATAAATCTAAAGGTGTAAAAAATAAAATTATACGTCTTAATTACATAACCAGATTACGGTTTATCTGCAAAAAAAAAAATATACGGAATAATAGCACTTATGTATTAGAAAGGACGTAAGGTTAGGTATTTCTTAAAAAGTTTTACAGGTTGCTCTTAATACCGGTGGCTTACTTAAAAATAAATGGTATGGTATGGTATCTAACTAAATGAGTAATAGATAGATTAAACACTAGCGTCTGCAACGATACAGACAGTCCACCTCAATCATTGTTCTTCTTTTTGAGACCACGGTAGGTACAGCTGACCGTACGTCGGTGGTATGTATTTAACACTTTAACCTTAAGGCACTTCCCCGACCAAACGACCTTGAGCGTTCGATCCTTCTCTGTCCCGTCGCTGAGTCTCGCTCTGTCCCACTCCCTGCGCACGCCCATCTATCATAGAATTCACAAAAAAAATGGAATTATTTTAATATAAAAAAACAAGTGATCTATTGAAATAAAATAAAATGAAAATTATTAAGATCTATAAATTATCTATCCAATAGTATAATCCTCAAATTATTACAACGCCAGCTCTAACAAAGAAGCATTCAATCAATAATTTTAGCCACTTTTTTACAAGGACATTTTAAATGTATTTATAATACAACAAATAAGAACGTGCAATGTGATGATAGGCTATCGAACATTAATAATGTGCTTTTTAGATGTAGTTTATTACTCTTAATTAAAGAGTTAATAGCCTCTGAATAACGCACTATCGCAAAGTTTTATCCGGGATAGCGCCTTAATCTGGCCCAGCGTAGTACGGTGTTTCAGTAGATTATGAGGCCAGCTTGTACTAGTTTAGTACTTCAGGAAATTTTACAGTCTGAACCCCCAACTTGACCACGTTATTGCCTCTTCCAGAGTCCGCAGTATACCAGCTTCTCGGTATTTAAAATCTTGTAGGTTCCTAAATGAAGCTCATTCTTTCGGCCTTACTTACCTCATTCTACCGGCCCCCTTCTGCCATCGGACATCTAGACGCACTGCAAGTTATCCATCACTGCCTAGTTGCTATTCCACCAATTCGCACTAAGCGTTTCCAAATGTCTTTTATAATGCGCACAGAGCAAAAGAGTGGAACGCTCTACTTGCGTCTGTATTTCAAAACGCATACAGACCAAAACTCTTCAAAGTGAGAGTGAACAGGCTTCTTCTGGGTCGGCTTTGTATCTGTCACCTCTGAGTCCTCTGACGTTGACTTGAGTCAAGAGCAAAATCATCTCAAATAAAATAATACAAAAAACCCTTTCTCTATAAACACCGGTTTACAACGGTATGTATCCACACAGTGTGGATAAGCCCTTAGCTCAAACGGCTCTTCTCCTTATAAACAAACCGCGAGCGGGCGCAGTGCGCGTTGTCAACCGCGCATCATCTGACGTGCGCGCATCATTTGACGTGCATCTATACGCATTATTTAAATATTTATTAATTTATTCGTGAATTTTGTGGTAGTGTTCTTGTGATATAGTGATAGGAATATTTAAGGTGAATATTAAATACTTATTTAAATAATTAATTTGGTAATTTTAGGTTTATCATGTTGATCATGATTTGTTTAAAAGTGGCTTGGGTCCCTGCTGATGCTCTTGTTACAGTCATTACTGAGCGTGATGATAATGAGTTCATAAATCTTAAAGATATTGTTAATCCATGGAAACGGCATTAGTTAAAGGCGCATTTACATTTGCATTAGTTTAGTTCGCCACCCCCGGAGAATAAAATGGTAATAGCAAAATCACTACTTTTCAGGAAAAATAAAAAACTGATTTTCGACTATATCTTGCCAACTAATTTGTGTAGAGAAACGAGAAATAGGACAATGGTAGCTAATTTTTTATGCTTTATAATGCTTTTAAAGAAGTTTTACTAAGGTTATTTGAACTAAAGATATTTCGAATTTAAAAAGATACTAAAATTCTTGTACTGTTTTAGTTTATTAATATACACTTACAATTTTAATCGCGGCAATTACCAGAACCTATGAATATTGCAATATTACATTACAATAATATTCATTGAAAAATGGATGCCAGATTAATGGAAAACAAGATCATTTGCAATTTTATTCTAGTTAATTTTCAATTTGCATAATTAGGTAACAGAAACTTAAACTTTTATTCTAGGGTTTAAAATGAAACAACGTTATTCTAATAAACTATTATTTTAATTAATAAGTATAGAAAAAAACCATAAGAAAAAAATCAGTCTTCGTGAACTTCATCGGAATCCTCATGATTAAGTTCTTCAGAGCAATTAGCAAATGTGAGGGAGTTATAAAAGGCATGGTAGTAGCTAGGGATTGCTTCTGCCCTACAGAGACTCATAAGGTCGCCGTGTAAAGCCTTACTTATTGAAAGGGGTTTGTTGTAAGCTGGTTTCAATAATTGTATCTCTGTAAGAGAGGTTGAAGCATTATGTTTACCCCGCTTGTTTCTTGGCGCAATTCTTGGAAGCGGTTCGACATTCAACCGAGAATAATCTGCATCATAATCATACTTGAAACGTAGAACTGTAGGCTGTGAATGCAAGACACTTACTTCCATTATTTTAGACCATGCTACTTTATGTCCCTCTTCATCTTTGGCCCAGTTCTTATTCTTGATTAATTCTTTTATGTCTTTAAACTCATTTTGTGTCATTTCCTTCACAGTGTACTTCTCACCATTAACTTTTGCATTCAAAATAATTGCGTAAATCTGTTCAGGTGTATAAACAACTTGATGTTTTAGCTCTCGTTCTATATTAGAGTGCATTGAGTCACCTTCGCTTTGACCATGCCCCGTTTCGAAAAATCGGTGTGTGATATTGATTTTCAGTTTCTGAGCGGCAAAAATATAGAATGCAAAAATAAATCTATTTTTATTTTGACCTCCGCAACCGTCAGAGTAAAATGAGATGTTTTTGATACCTCTTCCTGCTTCACCCATGAGAAATTGCCATAAACAGCTACCAATTTCTATTGCTCCTCTTTTTGCGATTGCGTAGTGCCAAACATAGCAGTAACCTTTCAGTCGAGTACTGTCAAATATTGTGAAGTTATACACAGGGTATTTCCTCTTATAGTGAAATATTCCCACTTGAGATTGAGGAATATTCAACACCTTCTCTAAATCAAAGATTGCAACAGTTGTATCTGAAAGGTCAGCTGATTGTTTTTCTTCGTTTTTTATTTGACGCACGCGTTCTTTATTCTTCTGGTGCTGGTTAAATTTCTCTCGCAGAGTTTCTTCTGTACGAGGATCAGCTTGTCGGTAAAGTGCACATTGACCACATTGGTCTTTTTTGGGGCGATGAAAGGAGTAATTAAATCTGGTGTTAAAAATAGTTTCGTACTGTCTTTTAGATGCCATGCGGCAAGAATAGTGCCCTTCAGTATACCAAGCCTCGTACAACCGGTACATTTTAGATATATTAAGTAATTCGGACAGATATTGTCTGGCCGATTTCTTCCGAGTATAATGACTCTCCACAGTAGGAAATAATTGAATGTGCTCTTTAATATTGTCTTCGGTTTCAAGTGACATTTTGCGAGGTCTATTATCATGACAACCTCTATTGTCACTCAAACCTTTATCAGATTTTACCTTTTCTAAGGCTGTATAAACTGTTTGATGTGATATAGATAGAGTATTAATGAAGAATGTTTTACATACTTGCACTTTTTCTGTGGCTAAATAAAAATAGTATTTAATAGTCTGAGTGCGGTTGTTCTTTCGGTTTATTGTCACTTTTTTTATGTCTTCAGCTATTATATGCTTAGCGATGAATTGCCATTGTAACTCATGATCAGCGAGTTGATAGTATTGCTGCATTATAGTTTCTCTTTGCTGTTGGTTGATCTTGTCTCCACATTTTTTTTGACACTTGCATTCAGCCTTTATCGTTTTTTTCTTAAACTCTTTCTTTGACCTGCAACCTACGTAAGCTTCTCCTGAATTCTTTAACCTTTTACTCTTATTGTCTTGTTTTTCTCTTTCATTTCGAACCCGTTTTCTTGTCAATTTTTTCGCGTTAGTAGCACACAATACCTGTTCTAAGCTTGCAGCAGCAGTTTCAGCTTGAGTTATCACTTCACCGGAACTGTCTATGTTATTTCTTTGGTAATCATCTTCATTAAAACTAATAATATTATAATTAATTGCTGAATGGTTAACCTCTACCTCTGACTGAGAAACATTTGTCAAATCGAAATCTTTTGAGCTTGATGGCACATTTTGGTAACTAACTAAGGTGCACTCAGTCAATTTACCGTTGGAAGAGTCACATGGTTGCAAAGTCTCTTCTAATTCAAAAGTAATAGAAATAAAATTTTCCTTATTTACAGTAAGTTCACTGCCCATAGAAATATTTAAGTCTTTCTGTTCAACTTCCCCTGGGTAGATAATGCTTGCAAAACTGGAAGATGCGTCGACCATATTATTGTCTTCCTCAGCGATAGCAGAAAAGTTTAAACTACGTCTTGATAAAGTTTTTCTATTAATATTTTCATTACCGAGCATTTTTTTTGTATCTGACAATGGTCTATTTTCATACACTATCAAAGGTGATGCTACAAAATCTACTTCATTAAAAATGGAAGATATGTTTGATATGCTCGATGGTGATTTTGTAATATTATTAGCAGCTGATGTTAAATAGTCCGAATCTCCTCCAAAACTTAATGAGCTTTGACTCCGCTGTCTTAGAATTTGGAGTCTCTCTGGACTTGGCAGATATTCACCGGATGAACTCGGAGAGAAGTCTTCATTCCCTTGTTTATCATTTGGATTGTAGTACGTTTTCTTTGTTAATTCTGCAGACCAGAACAAAAGAGTTTTTAATTCGAACCAGTAGTTTCTGAGATTAGCCCTTACATACAAACTTACAAACAAAAATATTACCTCTTTATAATATTATATAATATAGATATAGCCTTCCTCAATAAATGAACTAAGTAACTATCTAACACAAAAATATTTTTTCAACTCAAACCAGTGGTTCCTGAGATTACCACGTTCAACCAACCAAACTATTTTGCTTTATAATATTAATATAGAAATATAGATTAGTTTGGTGAACCTAGCTTCTTATATTTTTTGCTTTTTTATACTTACATTAAATAAAAAAGCAAAAAATATAAGAAGCTAGGTTAAGCTAGAAAAAAATGAGGTAGGTAGGTACCCATAATACGATAGCTTTTTGTTTATTTTAACATAACCATAACATGACATAACAATCACACCTGTATTCCCCGAAGGGTTAGGCAGAGGTGTGTAAAACACCCACGTTTCGCCAGTTATGTTTTAAGTCCCATGTAATAGGGGGCGAGCCTATTGTCATCTACCGGGCACAAATCCAGACTCCGTGCTGCTACTGAGAAGTTCCAACTTAATGGAAAAACCCAATAACACTTTGCCCGACCCGGGAATCGAACCCAGGACCTCGAGGTTAGGACCCGCGCTTGCGGCCACTCGACCATCGAGGCAGGAGTTTATTTTTAGTATAATTATTTTAAATACAGGCAAAAATTACTACTTACCTACCTACCAAAAACATAAAATAATATTTAACACTTACCGCGTAAATTATATTCATGTTTCGTTATTTTGTCTTGATCTGTAGTACCATTTTGGGGTGGGTTGTGATCTAAAACATTTAAACGATACGATTTAATGACATTGAATTAATACCTAGATAATAACAAACAGTGATGACAAATTGACATGCATATAGATTAGTTAACGCAAAGAAACTTCATTGTAGGTAATGAGCATTAGGTAGGTTCCAAGGAAGATCAACTGTTTCACTCGAAGTAGGTACCTATTTAAAAATAAGCAAGTTGGTATCTAGGTAGGTAGGTGTGTCGAATTTGCAGCTATCAACATCGGGTCACAGATCGAGTACCTACTTACTTAAATAAGATTCTATGGCCATTCTATCTACCTATCACTAATTAAAAGACAATGATACTGTGTAAAAGGCACAGTCGGTACTCACCATCATTAGTAAGATGTTTGGAATCGTCACTTATTTTAGACACCATACTCATAATAACGTCTAAACGAGGATTCCGTTTATTCATTTTATTATTGCAATTAGGTTTACCACTTTTCACTTTAAAAAAACACTGAATTTACACAAAAATAATAGAAACAACCGCAGCTAAAAAGAAATTACGCTCACGCAATGACGGTTACAAGTGCACTAGAGAAGGTCGAGTAGGTAAACAAACATTGCCACGTGCCGAGCGCCGCACGCAATGAATTATCGTGCTATCACTCTCTAATGCACCTATGCACCTATGACCGAAAAGAATGGCAAGATGTTTCCGTGTTTACTTTTCTCAGTACTTTTTACTAAGGACATGTTAGTCACCGAGCCTAAATGTATTATTACGAGAACAAAATGGTAATAGCGTTAACAATTTATTTTATCTATTTATTTTCCGAGAATCCTATTGTAAAAGTATTTGGCATATATTTTATGAAGAAACTTTTTTACCAATACTATGATACATTATTTTTCGGGTAGAAAATTGATGATGAATATTATTGCAATATTTTATAACTTTTTAAATACAGGCAGGACATTCACGAAAAAAATTGTGTAGATGTATTAGGCACCGTAGACCTCAAATATGACATAACACTAAAACTATGGTAATGACGGTTATCATTTTGTTCTCCGGGGGTGGCGAGTTCATGTAGCAAGAATTGTGTCCAAACGTCAGTCCAAAAAATACCGTTTTTAGGGTTCCGTACCCAAAGGATGCTATGGACCCTATTGCTAAGGCTAAACGCCGAAAAAAAAACACGTTTCTTTTATGGGGACTCATACAAGAAACGTGTTAATTTCAGTGTTTTTAGAAAATATTGTACGGTGGTACCCTTCGTGTGCGAGTACGACTCGCACTTGGCTGATTTTTTCATGAGAAAGTGTCACGTATAGACGTCAAAGTACTTAACTGGCTAAACTAATGCAAATGTACGAGTAAATCAGCTTGAAAAGCTAAAACTGATCACAGCAAAAAAATACTTTCTTACGTTGGTGAATATATTATTTTCTTTCCGTAAGAAAACATGGAAAGTGCAAAAGCTGAGTAGAATTGTAAAAGTTGAGTAAGGGAAAGTTACTATTGTACGGTCAGTAACCAGTGGCGTAGCCAGTCCTAACGGGGCCCTGTATCAAAATTTGTTGGGGGCCCTTTTTACGCGACTACAGCGAAGCTTCAAAAAACTATACCTACCCTAGGTATTGATTTAACAAAATAACACACTGACTTGGAAAGTATAGCTATTATTGTGAGTTTCTTGCCCGTTCTTCTTCAAAGATACCCTACTACGCTTTGGATTGGGCAACTAACTAGCTTCATCTTTCTAACTGACCGACCCCTTGACAATTCAAATGTAAATGGTTTAATTGAAATAAATGCTTTGACTTTGAAGCCACAAGCAAATTTCACTCATTTGATTTTTTTCATTAGGTACTCATTCATTACGGGCCTCTTATCAATAAGAATAATTAACAATAGAATATATTTTACGAATTTTCACTTCGCGTCGGGGGGCCCCTGTAGCTTGGGGGCCCCGTATAATTGATACGGCTAATACGGCCCAAGCTACGCCCCTGTCAGTAACTCTACATTATACGACCCCTTTCACAAAGAAGAAGAGTGGAAGAGGGGTCGGGTTATGCGGGTCACTGACTGTACTAAAGTTTAGTGGTTTGCCTACTGGTACCAGTAAGTAGATAACCATTTAAAATGACACGGTTTTTAAATTTAACTCCAATTTTACAAACATTTCTATAAGTAGGTGGTGACAGGGACACCGACGCGCAACCTGTTACCATGGATTCAGTAGGTAAATGATGCTGAAAAGCAATTAAAAAAAAAAAGTCGTTCGAAAAATTTCAACGCCGAGGGTGATTTTATTCGTGGGATATTTAAAAAAAAATTCTGTTCAGTAAATTTTGTCAAAATCAAAATATTTAATTTCACATAAACCAACATGGGCACTTATGAAACGTCAGAAGCTAGGTGCACGGTTCCAATTGGTTGTTTCCTATGGAGAAGAGCCGGCAAGAAACTCCACGGTTACTCTTTTAAAAATAAGGGGTTTTTACAATGTTTCCAATTACAGTGTTGATAGATATGGGAGGACAGTGTAGGCCTGTCAACAAGTAACATGTACTCAACAAAATATAAAAAGGTCCACAAATCTAGTCTACAAGTTAGGTCTACAACGTTCTCACATTCACAATATATAAAAGAATCTATATAAAAATTAAAGCCTATTTAGACTAAATGTCCGTGTAGGTATTGCACTTTTTTTATGAAACAACTTTTTTTTTTTTTTTACAGCCGATGTATTTGTTTATGCGCTAGGGGGTCTAGAATCATGGGCTGAATTCATGGTTACAGTTTGCGCGTCAAGGTCCAGGTAAAATAACGCTTTAAAAAAAAACACACATTCCGCCTGTTTCATCTAGAGTCCGGGCTGCTACTGACAAATTCCCAATGGCAAAACTGTACAGCACCCTAATTACGTAACACTATCAGTCACAATCTGAATCATTTTGAAGCCCATTACGAATCCATTGCTTCGTATATTATGTTCGAAAAATTTGTCTGCTCAACAACGTAAATAACGCAATGAATGTTGTTGAACTGTCAAAATGAAAGCCACTCCTACCGTTAGTGTGTTACGTAATTACCCCGAAGATTTGTTCCCAGCATGCGATGTTGTAGGTGTAAAATGGTACTTAGCTTTACGTAAAATACTGATAGTCAGCAGCATCTAGTTAGGGAGGAAGCTGATCCTCATTTAGCTAGTACTATAGCCCCCTGCGTCACTCCCTCGTTGGTCTAGTCGTCGCAAGCATTGCCATGAGGTCCTGGGTACAATTCCCAGGTCAGAGCTTGTACCCAGACAGGTGTTGATAGGCCTACACTGTCCTCCCATATCTATCAACACTGTAATTTGAAACATTGTAAAAGCCCCTTATTTTTAAAAGAGTAACCGCGGAGTGGAGACTGCCTCGTTGGTCTAGTGGTCGCAAGCGCTACTGCTGAGCATGAGGTCCTGGGTTCGATTCCCGGGCAAAGTGGTATCGGTTTTTTCCATCTGGAATTTCTCGGTAGCAGCCCGGAGTCTGGATTTGTGCCCGGTTGATGGCAATAGGGTCGCCCCCTATTACATCGGGCTTAAACATAACTGGCGAAATGTGGCTGTGCTATAGGTACACCTCTGCCTAACACTTCGAGGAATACAGGCGTGATGTTATGTAACCGTGGAATTTCTTGCCGGCTCTTCTACATAGGAAACAACCAATTGGAAGCGTGCACCTAGCATCTGACGTTTCATAAGTGCCCATGTTGGTTTATGTGAAATAAAATATTTTGATTTGATTTAGAGGCAAAGTGTTATTGGGTTTTCCTATTATGATTATTTTAGTAGCAACCTGGATTAATGGCAATAGGTTCGCCCCCTATTACATGGGAAGAGCGTCTGAACAAAAACCGATAAATCCACTTTTCGTATTTTTACAGGAAACACAAAATAATGATTTACGTAGGAATAATTATGTTGTTTGTTAAACTAATATAACGTCAATTTGGCTTGCAGCAAGGGGCTTTCAAATAGGTAAGATTAAAAAAATCTAGTGTTGATACTCGTAGTTTCCCCACAATTTTAGTTTCAAATATGGAATTATCGGGTTTCGGTCCGACCATAATGTAATACTCGTAATCGGGATTTGAACGGCTATATCGTCCTATTACTGCAAATACCGATTAAGTGCAAAAATCGCGTTTTGATATAATGACATTGGATGTGCTAACAAATCATCAATTATGTTACCATAAACTGTGAGCTATTTTTGTAACGAAGGGTCATATGAAAAAATGGGGTCTAACAGTTTGTACAGCTTGAAAAATCAATTCTAAAGTACTAAAAAAACATTTTCGTCATAAATTCACTTAATAGGTAATTGAAGTAATAGGACGATATTTTAATTATCGGCTTTTTTCCCGGTACTTTCGTAATTACCGGTTTTTTCCGTTAGTAAATTACTTACATGTTTATTTTCTCTATCATTATAATGTAGTAGTTTTTTATCGAAAATTACAAATTCCTATACTAAAACATTGCTTGCTTCTTCTTCATTACAGTCGCAAAAAAAATCTACATCATCAGATTCATTCTCATGATGATTTTCATTTTGTACTAAATCCTTAAACCACTTAGAATTCCACATCACCGAGTTATTTTTCATTAAGTTACTAACGACTTGATTTTTAACTGCACTCAGAACTTTAAAGTTTTTTTGAAAGTTCTGTTGGTTGCTGGTTGCCTGCTTTTAGCGGACACGTAGCGGACTTACGCTCTTCATCTAATTCGTTCCTGAATTTTTTGTAGGTGCTGATCAAATACTTTGTTATTGTTTCCATTATTCTGCTTGTTTTTTGTTTTGTAACTAATTGTTTCTATAACTAAACTATAGATAAACTATTGCTACCAGAAAATGATGTGCTTCCAATCATAAAAAAAAAATATGTAAAAGAAAACATATATTTGTCGGTAAATGGTCTGAATAGGATTTTTTTTAAAGAATTTGTGTATGGTTTATCGGTAATAGTTCCGAAAATTATAAAAATACGTGTATTTGTCGGGTTTAGGTCCGTGTCCCTATTTAGTCAAAGTCAAAGTCAAAGTCAAATCGTTTATTTCAAATAGGCACATAAAAAGGCATGAACGTCAAAATTTACAAAAAATAGAATTGATTCTAGTTGCCCCTTCCAAAAGGTAGTTCCGTATGGAGAAGAATGGGCAAGAAACTCCACCGTTACTCTTTTAAAAATGTTTTACAATATTATGTATACATAATAATTATATGCGAAGACGATGCACCTAGAATAAAATTACTATACCACAATAGGTAAAAATAATTAAATATAACGCATAACAGGTAAATTAATTATGAGATAGATACATGGTGCTCACATATTTACAAATATTGAGAAGTAGATGATTTTTCAAAAAAAAAAAAAAACAAGTAATAATTTAGTGTGTGAGTTAAAGTAGTTACATAATGTAAAAAACAATGTCATAAAAATTATAAATTATACAATTAAATTAGCAACCAGTTTGATTTTGTCTAGACTCTAGATTGTCCTATGGAGCAAGACCAGCATGTTTCCAAGCATTCTTATCTAGGATATAATCCTCTAATTTGTAATATGCTTGTTTACAAAGTGTACTTTTAATATGAGTTTTAAATTTTCTTTCATTTAATTGCAATATATCACAAGGTATTTTGTTGTAACATTTAACACAGTACCCCATAAAAGATGTATGTACTTTAGATAATCTAAAAAATGGTTGATCTATTTTATCTTTATAGTATAGTACGTTTTTAACGAGATCTGAGGGCCTAGACAAAGTAACATTCGATTAACGATAACGCTAGTAGAAAAGCTAAAATGTATGGGGTTGACATAAGCTATCGAAATGTCACGTGATCATAGGTCAACGAATAAAAATTAGCTAGACAATGTAAACAACATTCGATTATGAAATGAATCGACAGCGTCGAAAGATTAGGTACTTCCACAGAGATGCATAGCCAAGGGACACTTTTTAACGAGCGTTATTGCTAGTTTTTGGAATCATTAGCGTAAGCGATAGCGATTGTAGAAATAGAATCGCTCCGAAGCGAATGCCATTTGTCTAGGCCCTCTGGTGCGTCCTGTGTCATGTATGTTATATATGAGTAGGTACCTACTATGACTAACAGAAAAAAAAAGTCGTTCATCAAGTGGATTTATCGGATATTGTTTCGTAGCTCTTAGTTGGGACTAAACTTTAGTGGCGAAATGTGGGTGTACTATAGGTAGGCACCTTTGTCAGTCCCTTCGGTCCTTCGAGAAAACAGCTGTGATGTTATGTGTTTTATGTGATGTTATATTTTTTACCTATAGAGGGGCTCTATAGTTAAAAAATATGATAGGACATATAGTCAAATACGATTTTAGTAATATCATCTAAGTAGGTACATATTTAGGTGCTACACCTTGCACCTTGTTCGGGGTTGGGGAGAGATTAAGATAAACTAAGATTACAAGATTATAAAGATAGCTATATTTCAGTAATACAAATGGGATAACGGTTAAAACTAATGAGCGTTCTGACTATTTTTTTTTTAGGTAATACATAAAATATTCAAGGCATGGAGCGCGGTGTCACAATGTTACGATTAGGTACATGTTTATTATTGTTCAGGGATTGACCTGAACGTGTCTGCCATCAAAGATTTTTATATCAATGTTACAGTTATTCTCACATTAGTAGCAAATAAATATTTACCGTATTCTCAGATTCCGACAGGATATTTAATATTATATATTTTCTCTCCAATAATAACAGCTGGTTTCTAAGCAATAATCTTAGACCTGTTCCGTAACGTTACGTTGTCTTGAAGACATTGAACTTGATTTGCTCTGAGATAAAACCAAACCCATAATTTGACGTTCTGATGTTAAACAGGTTATCTATATCTTTACATATAGGTATAATTAAATAGTTACGAAGAATTTGTGTCTGTTTGTCTGGATCAGTGTTGCCAGATGACCGTCTCGCGTTCTCCCCAAACCTTCCCCAAAATCCCCCCAAAATTTAGGTTTTCAAGAAAAAATCCCCCACAAATGGCAAACTATTAATTTATTAATGAAATACAATTTTATGCTATTTCAGCAACAGCTTACTCCCCAAACTTGCCCTGAAATCCCCCCAAAATTCAGCTTTTGAAGAAAAAACCCCCCACAAATGGCAAAACATTGATTTATTTATGAAATGCAATTTTATACCATTTCAGCAATAGGTTCCATTTTAGAATATTTATTTATTTAATTGGATGCTTGAAGATTTTAATAACTTATGTTGGTAATATTTTCTATCCTGTCATGAATCAAAATCATAAATTAGAAACAGCCAGAAGCAGTAAAAACGTAATTGATAACGCTGCGCAAAATGTCTTTTGAAACTACTTATTTAATCATCACGGCTAGCCGCGGCTTTTCCCGGATTACAGTTTTGGTAATAAAAATCCCCCAATTCCCTCCAAACCCAATGTTTTCCCTCCAAATATCCCCCCAAAAATATTGTCCCCCCAATTATCTCCCCATAACTATAAAAAAAAAACAAATTTGGGGGGATTCCCCCCAGTCTGGCATCACTGGTCTGGATATATGTTCCGGATTGGCGCTAAAACGGCTAAACAGATTTGAATAACAACCTAGTAATTTTTTAAAGTAAGTACCCTTGTGTTCATAGGGTACTTTTAATTACAGTAGTGCCTTCCCGTGGGATATATTCGGTCATCCACTCGGGCGAAGATGCGAGCAAAAGCTACTTTTTAAATATACCTAATAAAAATATTAGAATATCTTATTTATAGAAAAAAAACACTTATTCTCTACGTAAATATTGAAACTTGGTAAAACCTTTTTGACTTGATTGATTAGATGGGTACATTACTTTATTTATTTAAAAAAAAGGTATACCAACAGCTTCTGTGTACAAAATATCACATAACAGTAGGTAACAGTCGTGGGCTTATACAGTTGCCAATAACAGGTGAACCAACATTCTCAAATACAGTGATAACCTAAGGTAACAACAAAAAGTTAAAAAAAAATAAAAAAAATAAGTGGTAACAAACCATATAAACAGAAATATCAAATTACATAAGAAGAGCAGAGGTACAGAGGTTGCAAGAAACACGTACTTACATACTAACACAATTAATTTTAGATTATGTGGGTTACGTGCTTTGGGACCCTAAAACTTAAAACTTGGGCTTTAAAGATATTCACGGAGTCATGAAATATGTCAACATCAGGAGTGGATTTTATAAGATTTCATTTCATTATAGATGGGTGTCCGTATCCTTCAACAACATTAGGTATAGATTATAGAATTATTATTAGATATTATACGAAATGATTTTTTTGATGAAAGTGGTCTATTTAGACAGTTTTTTGCACCGTGGAGATGTATGAACACATCTCCACAGTGCAAAAAACTGTCTACTGTTATGTTTACACACTACTGTTATGTTAACATCAATTTAAATATTGTATGCTTTACCTACCTACATTATTTGGGGGTCAATGAACCATAGCATAAGTAATTATGTCAACATAGGAGTCATAATACAAAATCATTATGGAAAAAATTACTTAATGAAATATACCCCTTGACTACTTCGTGGTCGTGAATAGTCGGACTCTACTTGGTCGCAAGCGCGAGTGCTGAACGTAGGGTTGGTTTCGATTCCCAGGTCAGGCAAAAGATTATTATGTTATTGGGTTTTCCATCATGAATTTCTTATAACTATTCAGAGGGCCTAGACAAGTGGCATTCGCTTCGGAGCGATTCTATTTCTACAATCGCTACCGCTTTCGCTAATGACTCCAAAAACTAGCAATAACTCTCGTCAAAAAGTGTCCCTTGGCTATGCATCTCTGTGGAAGTACCTAATCTTTCGACGCTGTCGATTCATTTCATAATCGAATGTTGTTTACATTGTCTAGCTAATTTTTATTCGTTGACCTACGATCACGTGACATTTCGATAGCTTATGTCAACCCCATACATTTTAGCTTTTCTACTAGCGTTATCGTTAATCGAATGTTACTTTGTCTAGGCCCTCAGGAGACTGGATTTTTGCCTAGTGGTTAGGATCGCCCTATATTCATAACTAGTGAATGTGTACCTATTAATACCTACTAAATACCTCTGCCGACCCCCTAAAAGAATACAGGAAAAAAAAAAAACAGTGCGCAAACTGTAACCATGAATTCAGCAAATGATTCTAGACCCCGTAACATATACAATTACGGAGGGTAATCAAAAAAAAAAAACAGCTGGTTCATAGAAAAGTGCAATGCCTTTTTTATGCCTACGCTGTCAAAATGTAAGGAACAACATTTTTTTTTATATCCTTCAAACATTTCCTACGCTAGGGGGTCTAAAATCATATGCTGGATTCCTGGTTACAGTTTGCGCACTGGTTAAAATTTCTTCCTGCATTGACGGAATATAAAAATAAGGAGTGAATAACTGCTTAAGGCGCAGATATACGACTTTTAATGATTTCAAATTGAACATCACGTATAAACGAATAGTCTTATTTGTTTGAAAAAAATATATGATAAACTAGACTATTTTCTTCGTAATTTGATATGTGAATATTTGAAATTATATTTTTATAACATAGCGTAATTAATTTGTAAAGTAAGGTCTAACGCGAACACAAAAACGATAATCACGCAAAAACTATCGGGCGTATTTTCATGAAATCTGCACCATCTAAAAGACAATTTAATTACCCAAATTTTTATATACGGCTTTTATTTGTATTGTGTTTGATAAATCAAGGTGGGTTGTTTTTGCGAATAAACTTGATGCGCGTTGAAGCGGGGGCTCTTGTGGGCGACGGGCGGCAGTGCATCGCTGACAAATGTCCGGGTAGACACTAACGCTCTGTGCAATTTTATTAGCTTAAAAGTTTCGCATGCCCCTCCCACTCGCTCAAGGTCGCTGGCACTTATTGTCGCCTTAAAGGCTCGTGCACACTGGCGCGACGCGACAGCTTGACACAAAGGCAGCGCGTGCAGCGCGACGGGCGGCGCCTTTGTGTCTGGCTGTCGCGTCGCGCCAGTGTGAACGAGCCTTAATTTGAATCGTGAAGCGCACATGCAAGTACCGATCATTTTGATTATGCTTGATGGAGTCATTAAGTCATCTTTGTTTGCACAAATCTTAAAATTGTAATTCGTGACGTACCTAACATTAAAACACTTAAATTTAAATTGAATTGACACGAGTTTTGATAAAATATAGGAAATATTTGGCTTTATACTGTTAAGATTACTTCCTCATTATTTTGGTATTTTGCTAATTTGTCTGACTTTATTAAATTAGGAATAAGTAGGTACTTTGACATTTCGGATCATTGGCATTCTCAATGCCATTATTATTGATTGGCGAAGACAAGTTCTCAGTTCTCGATAGAATAAGTAGGTACCTACGCGGTTTAGTCTTCTTCCACGACTGGTCATAACATAACACATAACATAACATCACGCCAGTATTCCCCGAAGGGTTAGGCAGAGGTGTACCTATAGCACACCCACATTTCGCCAGTTATGTTTAAGTCCCATGTAATAGGGGGCGAGCCTATTGCCATCAACCGGGCACAAATCCAGACTCCGGGCTGCTACCGAGAAATTCCAGATGGAAAAACCCGATAACACTTTGTCCGACCCGGGAATCGAACCCAGGACCTCATGCTCAGCAGTAGCGCTTGCGACCACTAGACCAACCAGACGACGACTGGTCCAACCGTTAATATTATCAAAATCTAAGTGAAAATAAGTTTCGACTTATTTATGTATTTATTACCGATTACACAAATTCGTTGTATGATTGCTCGCGATAACAGCAATTTTTTGTGCTATTTTATTACTATGGTTATTAAGTAACATTCATTTTTTGTGGACGTCCCGAAGGACCAAAAAAAGAATAGGTAGCCTACCTTATTTTTATTATTCCCATTGTGTCCCACTGCTGGACCAAGACCCAAAGACCAAGACTTCCCCCGTTTTCCTTCCAAAACTCTGGCCATGTAGGCCCCGCAAAAAAAACAGGCGAACTATGTTCTGAAACCTGAAACAAATAACGTATGCACTATTAAAGGTTCACTTAAAACATAAGCTTGAAGGCTCCCGCAAACAGGCGCGACGCGACAGCGCGACGCGACTCTAGTAGAACAATTCCTATGAAAACTTCATGGAAATTGTTCTACAAAAGGGGCGTCGCGCTGTCGCGTCGTGCCTTTCTGAGAGAGCCTTCAGTCTGTAACTAAGCTCACGTTCGCACGGAAGTAAAAATATCGCGGCGGCATTTTTTCCCGCGGGTCTAGGAAAATGCTCCGAACCGTTAAGTCCCGCCAAGGTAGCCCGCGAAATTCCAATTTTATTACGGTTTTTGCAATTTTCAAGTCACTTTCAGGTTGTGTGTTGATTAAAATAATTCGCGGCCGTAACAAATATGGCTTTACAGAATCATAATCATTAGATAAATGATAAATGATTTTATTTCTGTAAATAGGTTTGTACAAACACTTTTACACGTCAATCATATTTTAAAAACTAGATGAGGTCGGCGTTTCCTATCTGACTACTCTGAGAAGAAAGGCCGAAACAAACTCAGAGGTCACAGTCTCTTTTAAAGTCCAGACATAATCTTGGTCAGATCATGTGTAGACCATGCAGATTTGTGTCTGAAATGGTCTTTTGAGGAAAAACCACACAGATTGAGTGGACCTGTCCAGTCAGTGCACGCATTTGTCAGTAATCGTGCAGCTCAACTCAGACCTTAAAGAGTTCAACGATTCGACGAACAATACCAAAGAAAGGACATTTGGGTAGGCCACAAAAATTACTCAAACTGACAGACTATGATTAAAACTAGCTGAGAGGGAAAAAAAAAGCAACAATTACCCCCATAGTCTTCACATTCACAATATTAAAATAATAATCATGTATTTAATCTAGCCTGCATGCTACTCACATTCACAGACAGGTTGCTCTTTAATGTCATTAAAAATATCATAAGTTAGGGGAAGGTGGGGGGAAACCGGACAGGGGGTGAAACCAGATAGTTGCTATTTCATTACTCCGCGTATAGCTGTCTCGCTCTAGCTAGCGGTGAAATACGCGAGAACGCTTACTCAGTGCAGTTGCAAATTGTGACGACGACGGTAACATCTCAGCGCGTGCGTCTATAAACGAAAATTGTAAACAAAGGTAAGTTATCTAATATTTTGACTTTTTTAAAGTGCTATCATTAAGTTTAGCTATGTGCTATCATATACAGTTGTATTTTTTATGAAGTAATACATATTCAACCTTTTAAAACGGTATTTGTAGTTGCTATGAGTGTAAACATAATCTCTGTTAGTATTACAATTTCAAACATGGTACCTGTGGGGTACAAGCGGACGGGGTGATTTCGACTATCCGGTTTCACCCCGGTTGATTTTATATGCAGGTAATTGCGGGCGTTTGTTTTATTCCTCTGTTTAATTACATTTTTTTTACTTTTTACAGAGTGCGAGCGTCAACATGTCACGAACATAATAATATGTGTGTGTATTTCTACATTTATATCTGTAATTTTTATGGTGTACATAATAAAGAGTATTCTATTCTATATGTGAAAAAGTCAAATAGGCTGCAGTGGTCGGAGAACAGTAACCAATGCACTGTTTTTCTTAAATGGGCTCACGAAAGTTGCATCAGTTGTTCTGAGCAAGAATTATTATTTTAGGTATGTAAAAACTGCGAAAATTTAGATCATTTAGTTTTATTGTTAGTATCTGTATTCACCCCTTGAATAAAAAATACCTATCCGGTTTGACCCATAGGTATGGGGTGAATACGGATTTATATTTTTTATTAAAAAAAGAAAAAAAGTTGTAGTTACTAAGATTGATCTCAAACATTTTTATGCCAAAGTTATGCCTAACGTATACTTAAACATTTATGACATTAATTACCTCAATAAATAAAATAGTGTTTTTTTTAAGGTGTCTTTTTCTTAACTATCCGGTGTCCCCCCACCTTCCCCTATGTCATTTATATCAATAAAAATGACAGTATTATTTCTAAAACACATACTCACAGTATAAAATGGATTGTTGCTTGGGGGTACATTGAAGTAGCTTAATTAATCGCAAGCCTTTTTGTGATCCAAGTAATCTTTAACTTTATAGAAACCTTTTCGACAGAGTTTCTTTTTAATAAATGATTTAAATTTATTGAGGCTCAGTTCTTTAACACGACTTGGGAGTTTGTTCAGAATCAGAAATACAACTCCTTAAGTTAGAATTGCCCTCAAATGTCATGATTTCATGAAATAGTCATTCAATAGGGTAATATGAACTTAGAGGGATGACTGTATCGACGATTTTTATGATTATAATTCTATAAATAAATATTTGATACGGCCGCGAATCATATTTTAATCAACTTACAACCTGACACTGATTTGCAAATTGCAAAACCTAAGTATTGTTTAATTCCGCGGGCTACCTGAGCGCATGAGGTTCAGACAGGCGTTTCGCTTTCGCGGCTTCGCAGCTGTTTGCTGGAACCTTTACGGTTAGCCACAATAATAGCTATTTAGGTATGGTGTTAGCCATTCATTTTCCTAGACCACATTCGTTCCGTTAAGGGGACTACATGACCTAAATGCAAATTTATAATGCCTAAAAATATATGATCCACTGCAGTAACCAAAATCAGAAAAATATATGATATTCTTCTGGATATATGCTAGTTAGATAGTGTGTTGAAAACATAATACAAATAACTTGATATGATAGAAAAAAATCACGAAGATACCTCTAAAAAAATATTTTAACGATTAAAAACCATACTAATATACATGTAAACATTCAGATTTTTTGGCAGATTATTCTACAAGTAACATACTAACGTAATAGTGTTTTAATTTTTTTGTCCAATGAATAGATTTTTTGTAAATCCATAATTGCTTCATATTTTGCAATAAATTACCAGCGTTGTGTCATCGCTCGTCTCTTTCTTTTCTATGCAATCCGACAGTGACCGCGCTTTAGCTCTTGTAAGCCTCTTAATGGTCAGAGGAAAGTCACGCGTCGTGGTCGACACGGCCAGGCCTTTGTGGGCAGATCAGAAGTGATTCCGATACGCGATCCGTTAGCTTACACACTTCAAAAAATTGGTCACATGGTAACTTTTGTGGTCAGGTAGGCAGACGCTCCATGTAAAATACTGGTATTCAGCCGCATCCAGTTAGTCTGGAAGCCAACCTCAACATAGTTGAGAAAAGATGGAATGGTAACTTCTGTGGCTGACATTTTTATTATTGAAGGCTGAGGAGCTCCCAATATTGTACCTAGAGTCCTCGGGAAGTCGGGACCGCGAATTTCAGTTTGAGGCGTCTTACTAAATCTATTGTTCTAGAACCTGTCTTTTCTACTGCTGATCCGACATCCTCACTATTTCGTTAGACAATCAGGAGTAGAGTTTTGAAGTAGTGGATCACTATGGCTGCAGGTGCGGATACAAGGGGGGGGGGGGCAATGGGTGCAGTTGCCCACCCCCCGGGCTTCGACCAAACTGAGTGTAAAACTCTAAATCAGACATAATAAAAACAGTTTTATAACCTGTATTTTTACTTTTTTATTTTTATCTATACAGTATACTAAGATATAGATAAGTCGTAGTCATCCTCGATAAGGGGGGGCACATTGTTGAGTTTAGGGAAAATAGCTACCGAAGGTTTTTTTTAAAAGGCTTTCACGATCTGATGAGAACCCCCCCGCCATCTTCCTCAGAGAGACATATTTGCCCTCCCCCCGCCTCTTGAGCGAAAAACTAGATCCGCGCCTGCACGGCGGAAGATTCCGAAAAGTTCCCTATTTTCTTTTAAAACATCCTGGCAATGTAAGTTGTTAGCTAGTCCCTCCAACGTCAATGGAAGCAAGAGTTTGAACTCGTGATCCCCTGGCGGGTAGTTTGATCTTTTTATCTTTGTACCATTACCGCTTAAAAAACCAGGTATAGGTAAGTAGGTATCTAATCAGCATGCGTGTTTTTGTATGATCATATTGATCATACATGATATACAATGTGGAGACAACAATAAATGAAAACACTGTGCGTAAGAGTCTTTTGGAACTATCAAATAAATTTGAGCACCGAAATAAAAAAAGTGTTTTTTTTCAAACAAACTAAATAGTAGTGATGGGCCGACGATGGGTTTTGACAATCTTTGACTAGTTTTATAGCACATATTTAAGGCGACAATAAGTGCCAGCGACCTTGAGCGAGTGGAAAGAGCATGCGAAACTTTTAAGCGAATAAAATTGCACGCGTTAGCGTCTACCCGGACATTGGTCAGCGATGCACTGCCGCCCGTGGCCCGCAAGAGGCCCCGCTTCAACGCGCATCAAGTTTATTCGCAAAAACAACCTACCTTAATTTATCAAATACAATACAAATAAAAGCCGTAGGTATACAAAAATTTGGGTAATTAAATTTTCTTTTAGATGGTGCAGATTTCATGAAAATACGCCCGATAATTTTTTCGTGATTATCGTTTTTGTGTTTGCGTTAGACATTACTTGACAAATTAATTACACTATGTTATAAAAATATAATTTCAAATACTCACATATAAAATTACGAAGAAAATAGTCTAGTTTATCATATATTTTTTTTCAAACAAAGATGACTATTCGTTTAGACGTGATGTTCAATTTGAAATCATTAAAAGTTGTATATCTGCGCCTTAATTGAATTTTCGTATGCAGACTGGGAACGGCATTCGACATACGCAGTTTAATTAATTGTCGTATTGTCGTCTTCACATTGTATAATTAACATGGTCAATCACATAGGAAAATTAAAAAAAAAGATTTCATATATTAGGTATCTTCCTAGTAATCATGGTATACATACGGCATTATAAATAATTAATGTTATAATTTATATTGTTTCAGTGCACACCTTCACATAAGACAGCAACATGATAAGAGACCCGGAGGTGAGTTGGGAAATAACTGTTCCCATGCCTTTTATTTAATGTAAAAAAAAAAAAAAAACTTCAGTAGGTACTTTCTGGGTGGGTTGTTTTATCTTTTTAGTTATATTTTTGTAGACACATCAACAACTGTTTCGAATACTTCAAAATATCTTATACAGGGTGTAAAAAGACCCATCACATAGCCGTCAACTTCGGATTCTGTACATCAAACTAAGTAAGTAACATTGCACAAAAATGATTGCTGGGAAACGAATTTTATTTTTGTGTGAAAAATCACTGTTTACGGTAGTGCGTCACGTAACGCACGCAAAACATTGTCCTTATGGGTGCATGCAACAATCCAGGGGTCTTAGGGGTATTCAAAGTTGTGTTATAACAGTAAAAACTTGTTTCCGTAAAAAATGGTCAGAAAAAGTTGGAATTTTGACCTTCAATATCTCCGTAATCAGAAGGTTCCCAGGTTTGGTCCAGTACAAAAAAATGATTACAATTACGGGAAGTACAAGTGACTCTCGGCTTCATTAAAATTCTTTTTACACCCGTTATGTACTACGAGTCCTCGTCATCATCATAATCTCCCTAGCCTTTTCCCAGCTACGTTGGGGTCCGCTACGGCTATACAATGATGGAGAAGGTACTACTATGGGCGTAGTATGGGAAGTATTAAAGAAATCCGTTTGCGGTTCAAATCAAATCATAATTTACGAACAAATTAATCACACTAGCGAATCACACACTGTAGGTACACGACACAACTATACAGAACGCGTGACAGTTTCGAAACGTGTTCACTGCTTGATTGCCACCACAGAGTGTAATAAACTATACTGAAAACCGACCAACTCTGCTTTTACTCTAGTCGAGCGTTATGTTGTAGACTCTATCGAGCGCCGCCTGCTGGCGCTGGTGTCCCGATTAGTCAAAGTCAAACGATTTATTTAACGTATTTCCGACATGAGGATGTGGCTAGAGCATAGATAGATGTGCTAAATATTTATTCGAAAAGTTAAAATAGTGTAGAATAATTATTCATTGAATAAGTAGTTGCCCAAAATGTTCCGAATGATAAAGTTCTTAACGAAACTTTGGGTTCATAAATACCTACTAGGTACCTCATATCTACATAAACATACCAATCTACACTCCACCAAAAACGAGTAAATTAAATTAATTATCTATTCTCAATTAAACTTTTTCTTAAAATACCCTTGGCCGGTGCGGCGCCTGCGCACCGCTTTGCTCGCGTAATTCACGTGAGATTTACTGAGCAGTCGCTGTAATTATCTTCATTCAATCGACAACCGCATTTCATTGATAAACGTCGATTTACAGCAATGCAATGGTTAGTCCGCATACATAATGATTGCAACAGGTCGTCGTTTTGCGATCAATTCATGGCCTAACGCCTAACCAACCTGTGTGATAGTGACATAATATTTGTTACCTTGTATACCGATTTTTTTAATATGAAGGAATCACCGGTTTTCTTCAAAAATCTTTCATTGCCTTATAGAAGAAGTAGACAGCAAGGTAGGTACTAGCGGCGGTATCTATATACGGTCACTAAATGTGTTAATTAACCAGGGTCGTCGGTTGAAAGTTGAAGTTTAGTAAGAAACCGGTAGATATTTTCGAATAAATTTAACTTAATTAATAGAAAACAAACAGTTCATTTATCAAATTAAATTTCATTTGAAAACATCCATCAGTTTCTTACTAAACTTCAAATATATATACGACCCTCGTTACTTATCTCTTTTGGTGACTGTACCTAACCCATGAAATTTTCATTCAGCTAACATAGACGAAACCTACTTAGTTAGTATTGTCCTACTATGTTTAAGCTTTCCCTCGATTCCTTGATTATGTGACATACTTAATATGCCACATAATCAAGGAATCCATATACCTCATATACCTAATTATGCCAAGTTCCTAATGTAACGACTTTATTACCTCATTAAAATCCCTACTAGGAAAACCATATATAAATCCTAGACTGCAAATTCGTCACGAATAAGGTGGTAAAAAGTTAATTTATTACATGCATAATTTATTAGTAAAGTAATTTGTACCGACTAGGTGAGAAATAGTAGGTAAACAAAGATTATACGAGGGTAATTATAAAGTTATCATGATGGGAACTTGTGGTATCAACAGCTCAACATCACGATGTGCACGAGAAACCGCAACTGCTAACATTTCGTCATGGAAAATGATTCATCAGTGATTGGACTATTGATTATGGTAGGAGGGTGGTGGTTGGTGAAGGTGGGGTGGTTTGCGATTTTGCAGACATGCTCTTATACCTCATGCAACTTGCAGTGTAACGATCGCAGGGTAACGATAGCACTTTTTATAGCCATATACCAATGTTCTGTAGTAAAATTAATTAGGTAATTGCGTGAACCTCTACAGCCGGTTTCTGAATTGAGAATTTGAAGTTGAGAAATTGTTAAACTCTACATAAGGTGAAAGCTCGTATAATACAAATTTTATTTGCAAAGTTTTCAACTCAAAATTGTCAATTCAGAAACCGGGTCGTAGACCTCGCGTCGATGAAAAGTAGCAAGAGGTGTAGTTTAAACCAATAGTAGGTAATGGTTCAGAAATATCACAGAACAGATAAAAGAGCTGTTCTGTGAGAAATATAATAATACACTTCTATAACTACATACCTACATCTTTCCATTGCAATAAATTTGTGGTGGTCTCTTTCGGTTAAAAAGGTGTAGTGGTCGTCCAGTTTAAAATTGCACGTCCTTCCACTTTTTGTTGTATACACATTACAAATATTTGTTTAAGTGGAGGAGCGTGCAGATTTAAATTAGACGATCTCTACCTAAGTATTGATACATTTGCATTAGATTAGACTCTCTACCTACTAGGTAGGTATAATAGGTACCTACTCATCCCGGCTTTCCTGAAAATAAGGGAATCCTATGCCTGCCTACAGTGCCTACTGACTATTAAAGGCAAAAGAGGGAAGGAAAACTTTACAATCCCATTTCTGGCTAGATTGAGAGATTTTCCAGTCCTTTTCGCCGCTTTTTGGTTCCAAATCACGCTTTTAAAATGGCTGATAGCTGCCATCCAGTAACAGGAAAGGCGTTCCTTTCCTGTGTTCACAAAAAAACAGTTTCCGTTAGAATGTAAGCGGTTCAAGATTATTCCTTCACCGAACCCTACAATGGAGACGCCAACGTTTTTACTGTTGTATTCAATCATTCAATAATTGACTTCTTGTGTTAAATACCTACTCGGCGGTAATCCTCGTTTACCAGTCAATCAGTGGATGTCATTATAAACAATTAACTCAAAGTTAACCCTTTGTTTTTATTGTGACGGTAAATTCTTCCATTGCGTGTGTATCTGTTTCCTCATTTATACACAGATTTCCGTATTTTGTTCAGAGGAATTAGAGGCTAAGGTCATGTTCTTTGTAAATGAGACGTGGGAAATGGCTTGGATAAAGACCCCTCAAATAAGTTATGATAACTGCCCAAATGAGCCGCCCGTTTTTCCAACCTTGTAGGCCGTATACCAGGCAGACCTAAAATAAATCTATCGGTTGATCGCAGCATAATACTTAAAGCCAAAATTACATTACTAAATTAATGACATAAAATTATAGAAAGAAAGAAAGAAAAATAGGTTTATTTGTCACAGAAACACGTGCATACAAAAAAGATAATTGGCGACTATGAAGATAAATAGGCCGTCTTTTTCATACAAGTGTCCCGCCGTTTGGCGGAAGCGTATGAACCTTGGTACACGTCACGGCGGCGTATAAACAGCGCCTGAAAATACGTACTTATCTGTCAATTTAAAGTGATCTATACAACACTGATGGCCGTGCACCAACACGGCGAATAAACCGTAGATTTCGCTCGTCCCCGCGTGATCCATGGGATTGTCACCAACGAAAAAGTCACCCTATCATTTTATGTACTTTCATGTCACTAATTTCGTAATGTAATTTTGGTTTTAGAGAATGTTCAACAGTGTTCCCTCTTGACATAATTCCTTAGTGAGTACCTACCTACTTCGTTTCCCTTACTATAGGAAAGTAAAAGGCTCTACCGTAAATTGCCTTCGCGATCTAATTTCCAAATACAATAATTTTTTTTTTTTGGAAAAACGACTTTATACCCACACATAAAGTCCAGCTACAACAACAAACATTTTTATAACTTTTGAGATTTCAAGCTTATTTTACTCTAGCATAAAGTTGATTTTCTTCGAAGTGGAAATAACTTCAATAGGAAACAAGAATTCGAAAAGACTTTACTTAATTTTTTTCTTTTGCAGGCATGCGGCTGCCCCATACGGGAAGTAGGTCCGTCCATGGTATCGAACTGTCCGAACCAGTTCCTCCTCTTCATGACTATCCTGGAGGCGTACATCAACGGCCGTTGCGATCTGGCCGACCCCTGCAACCGGGTCACCAGCAAGGACCAGCCTGATGAAAACTATGACTTCGTGGTGATTGGGGGAGGGACTGCGGGGCCCGTCATGGCTGCGAGACTGTCGGAGAATCCTCAGTGGAAGGTATGTTCTATGGTTCTTTGGGCTTGAAAATCCTTTAAAATTTGGAGTAGGTAACTTTAAAAAATATGTCTGACTGGTCTGTCGGAAAAATTCTAAAAGTGCCTATTAAATGTACCTGTCAAGGATTAGAAAGAACAAATGGGCCCTCAAGGCTTTTCGCATCTGGGAGTGTTAAATAACAAAAAAAAAAACCCTATATTAATTTGGTATTTACACAAATATAAATTAATTTGATATGATACAATTTAGGGATTATAAAAAAAAAAATATAAGATTAATTATAAGTCACACGACCTAGATCGAATCTTAAAAAATTTTAGGTTGTCTTCATATCATTAATTTATCCACCATAAATAAAGCCCGCACTTCTTTAAAATCTGCAAATCATTCGTCTGCACCAATTCGAGTTTCTAGGCCTTTAGGATCAGAACAATGGACAGACATTCGCGGCGATTTCACGCTAGAGCCCATGACTTGCCACCATGCATTGTTCAAGTAAGTAGGTAAGTACCATGGACTATCAATGCAAGGTCGCCGATCTTTGTCTAAAACTGCATCTTCCTTGATTACCATGATATAGGTAGAGATAAAGTCCTTCGATTTGGTTGTCCAAGTAATTGTCTGAAGGACTCAGTAAGTAGGTATCCACACAATTTACCTACGACAACTAGGTACTGACTTAGCCTACTGAAATAAAAAGAAAAAACAAAGATAATACAATTATTTGCGATAAATATGACGCAGAGAAAACACACAAATACAAAATATAACGAGTTGGGGGAAATTATGCGTCACATCCACGCAAAACAGCAATCGTTCAGCATAATGCTACGACCCTATGCGATGCAGAGCCCCAGCGTTAGTTTTCAGCGACAGCCGGCGTTGACGTGATGATGTCAACCAGAAAACTATTACTATGTGAGATCTTGCTACCTTTGTTAAGTAGACATAACCTGTCATGGGTAATTAAATCTAAGCAGGTTTAGGTATTTTTAAAGCAGCTAACAATAGGTAGGTTATTCAGGGGGATGCGCCAAGGTAGCCCGCGAAATTCAAATTTTCCTACGTTTTTTGCAAATTGCAGGTGAGTATCAGGTTATATGTGGATCTAAATATGATTAGCGGCCGTATCAAATATTTATTTATAGAATTATAATCATAAAAATCATCAATACATCTCTCTAAGTTCATCTTACCCTATTGAATGACTATTTCATGAAGTCATGACATTTGAGGCCAATTCTAACTCAAGGAGTTGTATTGCTGATTCTAATGATTATAATTCTGTACAGCCATATTTGTTACGGCCGCGAATCCATCCATTTTATGAATAGGTTTTGTAATAGGTAGTCTTTTTAGTTCGTTAGTTTAGCAGTTAAGTCTGGCTCCAATTTAGTATATTGCTTCTCACGGGTGCTCTCTACAACAGTGCCACCCACAGACAACTTTGTCTGTGGTGCCACCTATCGGGTCCAAAACCCATACTGGAACCAAATATACATAACATACACATTCACAAAACATTGCAATTGGTTGGGGGTTTTCCAAGATTAACGTGTATGAACGTAGTGACACGTGCTTTATAAATGTTAAGATTAACATATCTCAAACGTATTAAAATATTAACTGCCGGGTTTTTCAACATCTTCAATGGAGATTCTTCAAAACCTGTTGAACAGAACGACGATATTCAGAAAAAATGTAGCAAAAACTCTATCCACTTTGTTTCGGCGATTATATAAGGTAGGCGTCGGCAAATAATAATTACATAAGACACATAGTACATAAATACAGTAGGATTAGGAACTATTAACATAGGTATCTACTCATTATAATACACACTAATACTCCGGTGGTCTAGTAGTCTCAAGTGTCACTACCGAACATGAGGTTCTGGGTTCGATTCCCGGGTCGGGTAGTGTTATTGGGTTCTTCCATCAGGAATTTGTCATGAGCAGCCCGGAATTCGGATTTGTGCCCATTAAACATAACTGGTGAAATGTGGGTGAAGGTACTACCTATGTATGTACATCTCTGCCTTACCCTTCAGGGACACCAGGTGTGATGTTATGTTATATTACATTACTACAGACTTCCAAAAACTTGCAACCGGAAACGCTTTTATGTGCCCGGGTAGAGAACGATTCTTTAATGGCGGCTGTGAAGTGCGCTATTCGCTGCGCAGTACCTCACCCCTCACCCCCGCTGACACGTGAATTGGTTACTGCGCAGCGACTCGCCTCATGTTCCGCGCCGCCATTAAGTTTAAATCGTACTCTATACCTAAGGGCAATAAGCTCGTCCCTCATTGGATGGAGCTGAAACTAAACACAACAAGGTGAATTGTGAGAGTATTACTAAATAACTCTGCCGAACTGTTCAGGGAATATGTACCTAGATATCGTCCAATTTAAAAGTCACGTCCCACCACTAAAATTTCTATAGTTTGTATTGGATAAATTTTAGTGGGGGGGACGAGAAATTTTACTGTTTGTTGCATACTTGTATGCAACATGTAGTGGAGGGGCGTGTATTTTTAAATCAGACGATGCCTTAAAAAAAAAAAACTTGCGTTCTGAACTTCTGAACATATTTTTGTTTCCTTATACTATGAAACTTAACTTTGCGTTTACCAAAATGACGTCAACATTATAGAGGAAACAAAAAAGTAATACTTAATTATAATTTTTACAACTTTGTTACATAATACATACCTAACTGGTTTTAAATACTTACCTGCGTAAACGAAGATATGAATTAAGTAAGTAATGTTTTTAATTTACCGTGAAAGTATTAATTAAACTTCTTTATGTATGTGGGAAGCTTTGGAAATCAAACCGAAGCAAAGTGTATCAAATTAGGTAGGTCCTGTACTAGATGACAAAACACAGCTATTTTATGAAGTTGTTGAAATGAAGTATTTCCCAAGCCTAAAAATAATAATAATGACATTGGTAATCGGCCAATAAAATGGGTGATTGCTCTTGCTTCGAGCTGTCTTTATCTGATTACCTACATAGGTAGGCTACCTATTTTTATGGAGTATAGAGTTAGAACGTATCCGTTGTACCACTTCATTAGCAGCTGTGCCGGTTTTACAATTACAGGCGCCTGAGCGAAATTTCGGCGGCGCCACTCTCCCCTCTTGGAGAGTAGAGAGGGGCAAAAAATTCCAGCACTCCGCCTAGATTTTCTTATGTCCATTCATAAAGAAATAGGAGTTACTTTGTGATATATGCAGAAAAGTTTGAAAATTCAGAGAATGTTGGTTGCAAGAGCAAGCGAAGAGATTTCAACTTTTTTTTTGTGTTTCTAACTCAAAAGTACTCTGCAGGCGCCAGAGGTGAATGGGCGCCTAGTGACAGCCCCTTCACCTCTGGCACCCTTGGCGGTCGCCCGGCCGCGCCCTACCTAGACGTACCTATCTGTCTCTATCCTCATAATCTATTGAATCTAAAGTCAGTACCAAAAATCCGTCGCTACCTAGGTATGAATCTACTTGATAATTAAGGCACGCGCATACTTGGGCGGGCTGAGCCGCATCACAACGCATTGCAAAAAACCTCTTGCATACGCCTGGTGAGCAATCTGCTGGTGCGTTGCGTTGCGCTGCGGTCTGCGATGGTTCATACAAAATATACGAAGATGATCTAGGATATATTTTGCAATGCGTTGCCGTGCGCCACGGCCCGCCCAAATGTACGTGACGGCCATTGCACCGGAGTGGAAACAGATAAAACACAAAATCGAAATTTGAATTTGTCTGAAAAGAACTACTTCATTGCGATGCGGCCCGCCGCGACTTCAAATGTGCTTTGGCGCATTTTTGCAATGTAGCGCGCTGCGGGCCGCCGTGGCTATAATGTGCGCTTAGCTTTACACCGTATCTTTCTTTCCAGGTGCTCTTATTGGAAGCAGGTGGTGACGAACCGACGCAGTCAGGAGTGCCATCCTGGGTGACGGCGTACTGGCGTCGAGATGACACCGACTGGCAGTACCACACCGAGAAGCAGGAGAAGGCCTGTTTGGATAGTGGCGGAAAGTGCTACTGGCCTAGGGCGAAGATGTTGGGTAAGCCAGACTATAATTATTACCATTTCTTCTCTAATAAAATTCATATTCATACTATTATTAAACATTTTAAAGGTTACTCTGTCTGTCACGGGGCACACGGATAGACCATGACCTGTTTTAGGACATAGGACCTAATTTAATAGGAAATGGATAATTTCGGATATCCACGCGAGCGATAAGTCGCGGGCAACAGTTACTTATACCTACTCGTATTCACTCTGGTACCTACCTACTTACCAAGTTTAAAAAATAAAGCTGATCAAAATTAAAAAAAAAAGTATCTCTGTCACATACCCCTGATAATTATTATTGTAATGTAGGTACTTATCTGTAATTTCTGTAAAACTGCATAATCATCCTCGGCCTAATAGCAGTAAGCTCTCCACCAGCAATTCATTTAGCACAATCCTAGGCCTCTCCCGTCTATGTGCTACTTACCATCTGTTCGTAACATCAAACATAGTCGATATACCTCGTACCTAAATACTTTGTCACCCTAATGTTAAATGATATTTGCAGTTTGCACATTATAAAAATATAAAGTCTATTTGTGTATCGACGATGAACTATACCAATACCTAAAAACTACCTTTTTTTCGGTTTCTAGTTTTTAATGCCAATGGACTTAAAATGCAATTTCGCGTGTACTGGCAGAACCTGCTCACACGATATTTGATCCCATTAAACACTAATAGAAATAACTTCTAAATTATGAGACGCTGATTTTGCTGCGAATACCTCCTAAATTTAAGTTGAAATAAATAATATGTTATTGTGTTGAAATTTTCTAAAAATAGATAGAGTTAGAATATATTGGTAGTTCGCCGTCGATAGTGACAGTTATAGATTGTTTCAACCTTAGTGAGGTTTCAATTTAATGGAAATTGGTGTTAAGTGATAAAGCATTATCGAGATTGACTATTAATACTTACAATAACCTGCGAACACCAATTTGCGTTTGGTCAAAATAAAAATATAAGTCCTCCCGAACGTATTACGGCCATGACGGCCAATTTCAACGAAGACTAGCTTGCGGCGCTGGAGATATTATAGTGCACAAGTGTGTGCGCAGGCACAGGTGCACTCTCTCTTCCCTCACTCTCTTAGTCCGATAGGACGGCAACAATCCGACACGACCGGAGACAGATCAGACGCAGGACCAACGGCTTAACGTACTTTCCGAGGCACGGGAGTATTACACCGCCGACTTCCAAACTCCGGGCTGCTACTAAGAAATTCCATTGGCTAAACGCAGAGATCGTACCCTCAATAAACACCAACTTCCCCCCCAGGTGGATGCTCAGTGATCAACGGTATGATGTACATGCGAGGCCAGCCAGCGGACTACGACGGCTGGGCAGTCAATGGCGCCACGGGCTGGTCCTGGTACGAAGTACTGCCTTACTTCCTGAGGAGCGAGGATAACAAGGAGATCGGGAACGGCGTGTCGGCACAGTATCATAGTCAGGGAGGACCGCTGCCAGTTCAGAAGGTGAGAAATTGAGAAAGAAATGGCAGCTACTATAGGTTTTTAGGAGAGCAGTGGTGGCCTAGTGGTATCGGCCCCTACTTACGAGTTGTAGGTTGTTGGTTCGAACCCAGGCAGGCGCTTTACTTTGAGTAAATAATTTCATCACCACTGCTCTCAAAACGGTGAAGGTAAAAAACGTGAGGAAACCGGCATGTCCTAGAACCAATAATTCGAAGACATGTGACATCTACCAACCCGCACTGGGCCCGCGTGGTAGATTACAGCCCATTCCCTCTCAAAGAGAGGAGGCCTGTGTCCCAGCAGTGGGAACATTATAGGCTGATTATGTGATGTGATAAGTGATAGGTTTTTAAGTACAATGTGTGGTCGGTGCCCACATAACCACAGATTACATAACTCACTATTCTGCCTTGATTGATCTGGCCAAGACAGTTCGCAACGATTTTCATATATGTTTCGGCATGGAATCTAGTATTTGCCCAGGTTTTACCATTTTAAAAACTAAGCGCAATTCATGATTTTGGTATAACGAAAAGTTTGTCAATCAATCAATTTGGTCTTACGCAGATAACTGCTAGGCATAAGTCTCCGTGTAATTTCAATAAAACTCGTATCCAAAGCTTGTATCTTTTAAAATAATTAGCGAAATGAGAACCTCAAAACTGAATCTTATACCTATGTTCTTCTGTATGCAGTTCCGTCACGCGCCTCAGTTCGCTCACGACGTGGTATCAGGAGCCATCGAGCTAGGCTACCCACCGACCAGCGACTTGAACGGAGAGACCAACACCGGCTTCACTATTGCTCAGGCTCTCAATGAGTAAGTACTTTAAAGGTTGTCTGCAAAAGGACTTTACATCATGCGGGCTGGCAGAAAAATGATTCTGGTTGCATTCGATCACTCAGGCGAATTTAGAATCATTTTCAAAATCCTAAAAGAAGAGTTTGTTTTTGAATAAAACATTAATGCAAAGAGTATCAAATTACATTACTGTGGTAAGCACGTAAAATTTGACACGAAATAAATAGCTTAAATTTCGTAGGTGTTGCTCGCATCATCAAATATCTATAATGCGTAATAAAAACATTTTTACAAAAAAAAAACACTAAAAAGACGTTGTCTTTGGTTTTGTATTTTCGTTTTTGGCCACCGACTTTCGAAATTAAAATTATTTTTCACGTCTTTTAGTGTTTTTTTTGGAAGTCGGTTGTTTTTTTGTAAAAAAGATTTTATTTTTCACTTTTTAGTTGCTATACCTACCCCACACAAATTCGTATACCACTACTTGGTATGTAAACAACAGTGACAGGAAATTATCAACACATCATCAATATAAACTAAGTGGAAAAATATGCAGTATTAAGGATAACTCAAAAAGTACTAGTCAGACCTTGATCAAATTTAAATGGGACTACATGTGAAGCACCAGCTATCAAATAAAAAAATCATCCAAATCGGTTCACCTAGAAAAAAGTTCTGAGCCAAGAAACATAAAAAAAAACATACAGTCAAATTGAGCACCTCCTCCTTTTTTTGAACTCGGTTAAAAATGTGAAGCAGTCGTTGAGTCGATGCCGGAGAAAAGAGCTAAGTGGTTTAGCATAATTATTGTAACATCGTATTTTGTGCAATATTCAGGAACGGGTGTATGTTGTTTAATGTTGTACCTACAAGTTCTACTATATCCGAGCTCAAGGTAATTTGACCACATTTCATCAATCAAATGTGGAATGATGTAGTAGAATTAACTACCTAGAACCTACCTATAAAAGGTATCTTTTTGGATGATGTGTACGCATGAATATGCCATGCACAATAAGGTGACGAATTTTCTGGCTGCTTCAAATATATTCTGTCACTGTTGCAATCGAAACGTCAGACACGATCAGTGGTAATTTTTGTTTTTTTTTAACAATGTTTGCATAATTCCTTGCATATGAACGTAAGCCTGTTTTTAATTAACCACCTTTCCTTCCACAGAGGTGGTACCCGCTACACAACAGCCCGAGCCTACCTCCGGCCCGCTTCGAAACGAGCCAACCTGCACGTGATGCTCAATACACTCGGGTCCCGCGTCATTGTAGACCCTGTCACCAAGAAGGTCACCGCCGTAGAATACTTGAAGGATGGTGTTACGAAGACTGTGGGAGTTAATAAAGAGGTAACTACTTGATATCTAAAGCCATTTACACGATGCAAGTTTCTTACTGTGGCATACAATAAAATTGAAGCAACAAATGACTTGCATTGTTAAACTGTTGTAACTTCAACTTGTGGTATGCCTGTAACATGTCAATTTATTGACGAACATTAATTTCAGTACATATTTTACCATAATTAAATCAGTCTATTGTATCTACTGTTTCTCACAAAAACGTTTTTATTTTCCAGGCAATCCTCACCGCAGGTACTCTGAACACTCCTCAAATCCTGATGCTCTCCGGCATCGGGCCCAAAGAAACACTGGACAAATTCAACATCCCCACAATCAAGGACCTGCCGGGCGTGGGACAGAACCTTCAGAACCACGTGGGAGTGAACCTGGACTTCACGCTGACTAAGGAACCCATGATCCCGGACTTGAACTGGGACGTGGCTACTGAGTACTTGTTGAGCAGAACCGGTCCTTTGTCCAGTACGGGAATGTCTCAGGTAAGATACGACGACATACGATGTTTATCACGATAGTTTTACACCAAATAATTCTACGTTCATTATACCCTGGGTTGCAACTGGATTTTGGAGGTCGCTCCTTGTAAAATACTGGTATTCAGCTGCATCCGATTAGACTGACAGCCGACCCCAACATAGTTGCAAGAAGGCAGGCAGATTATGACTTTCATTATATGATCTGTCCAGTAGAGGCTCATACTCCTTTGGGTATGAATTGAGGTGCTTTCTAGTGTATGACAAAATGATTAAGAATGGATTCAACATAATCTTGCGACACCATCTATGAACACCGTACGATGAAGTAGGTGTTCTAGTTTTGGGTGGTAGGATATACCAAGAGGCAACGCATTTTTCGTAATGACGTTATCACTATGGTGAAAAGGTGATAGTCTGCGTTTTTGCCTCCTCTGCATGGCTCATTAAATATTACACATACAAGGGCAATTTCTATTTCGGAAAGCCATCACCTAATAAATATTTTCTTTGGACAGTTGACAGGCAAGGTGAACTCTCGATTGGCATCAGCCGGAGGTCGTCAACCCGACGTGCAGTACTTCTTCGGTGGCTACTACGCGTCGTGCGGCAATGGAGTCATTGTCGAACCTCAGACATTAGACGACGGCGCAGAAAAGAGGCATATCTCGTGAGTTTTACTTTTTATATTTAACTGACATGATGTCTCAGTGTTTAAGGCCAAGTACCGATGTGACTTTTTCATTTCTTAAGTACTTTCTGAGTTTATCTTGGACATTACTGACATCGTGAGGAAACCTCGACTTTAAAGTGAATCTATATACTCGTAGTCTGAAGTCGTCAACCCGTCTTGAGCAAGTGAGGTGAACAAGCTCGTTCCTTCTCTAAATGAGATAGGTCTTTGCCCTGCAGAGGGACAAGACGAAGCGGGTATTATTACTATGTTACTATGATAGTCTTTAATCTTCGGAACCGCAAAAAACCGTAGTTAGAAATGTGAAAACGGTCTCATATGCCTACAAGGCAATAAAGGCAGGCAGCCCAAGCCAGCCCTTTTACAAGAAAACTATGGGTTACCTAAAATACGTAGGTTCCGTCTCAGGGTCCTGTGACCTATCAGCTGTAAATCTGAAACAGTGAGCTTTAGAAAGAGACTTTTTTTTACACAGCTATGAGTGACGGAGCCGACACTCCACAAAGCTACAGCACAGGCTCTGTGACAGTATCCATATACTTTACCTACCTACGACGCCAGTTCCATCAGTTTTAACAAGTGTCTTTGCCACCTAGGATCTCAGCGATAGCTCTACAGCCGCGCAGTCGAGGCTTCGTCTCTATCCGGTCGGTGGACCCAACGCAGCCGCCTGTGATGCAGCCCAACTACTTCTACGACGACCATGAGCTCAACGTGCTAGTTGACGCCGCGAGAATCGCTTACAGACTTGCTAATACTACCGTAAGTTTTTTCTTGGTTACTTTCTTTTGTCCAAACGTCACTTTTCCGAGAATTGGTTACGTAAGAGTAATTTTACCTACGACAATTAATCAATTGTCGTACTTCATTAAGTGAAACTTCTTAGGCGGTCGATAAGTGGACGAGACTTGAGAGTGAAATTTCAAGGACGCGTCACGTTTAGGCACATTTCGTTACATGAGAGAGAAGAAAGGTATCTCTCTCTCACACTATAATAAATCTCTATTTTTTGTAATTAAGTGTTGTACGCGTAGGTCCTACTTGTTATGTTGGCACCTGAGTTGGCGTATTTATTTAAATAGGTACCCAGTTTTTTACCACCAAATATAACATAGAGTACCTATAATTTGTGGTCATAAATTCGCATAATTTTATATCAGCGAAATAACGCCAATATTTGTACAAATACGACCAGTGGTTCCAGCATCAACAATGGGGTTGTCAACCAAATGTTAAAACTACCTACTATTTCTCATATCCCCTCTGTTAACCAGAACGTCTACTTACAAACTTGTTTTAATTGCAGATCCTTCGAGAAAAATACGGCATGATACCCACAGTAGGGCACGGCAAGGAGTGTGAGGGCGGAGGCCGGGATCCCACAGACGAGTTCTTCAAATGTCTCGCGCAACAGCACACGGCGCCCGAGAACCATCAAGTTGGGACCACCAAGATGGGGCCCGACTCCGACCCTATGGCGGTTGTAGACATGCAGCTTAAGGTTCATGGAATACAAGGTAATTTTGTTATTTTATTGTTAAAATTAGAACCGATTAATTTAAAAAATTAATGACCAAATGTACCAACAAAGAAAGAAAGAAATATATTTTATTTGGGACATGCACAGGAAATCCAAACAAAAATAAAGTAAATAAAATATAAAAAAGGAGCATTTAAAACTAACATAAAAACAACAATAAACAAGTAAAAATAACAGAACTGTGCGAGGCCAAAAAGGCTCCCATCTCGCGATATTTAAAAAAAAAAACCGCAGCGTTGGTATCTTGATAGGGCCCGCTGTGATGCCACGGACACACCAATTGTCTTTGGAAACTCTTCTTTGGAAGTTACGAATGAATAAGTTAAACTAGTTTTCAAAGTTTTTCGGGTTTTGTCATTTAGGAAAATTATTGGCAAAAGATCTACAACACGGCTATTGCCCTATCTTTTTTGTCAGAACTCGATTTCTTATTGCAATAGATTCTTGTAATGTTTATTACTTTTAGTCTTTTCTAAAATGCCTACTATCCATGTTTTGTAATATTATAACGTATTTTTTTTGCAGGTCTTCGTGTCGCAGACGGATCTATAATGCCGACTTTACCTTCTGGTAAGTGTCTCATACTATTTTTTACGAAATTAGTTTTATTTCTTTAATAAACTTACAGCTAATATACAGATAGTGAAAGGAAGGCCAAATAGAAGTTTTCACTGATAACTTTTTGATTTGCAAAGAGCTTACAGTAGTAACTAAATCCATTTTTTCCCGACGTCAGGTAACACCATGGCCCCCATAATAATGATAGCAGAGCGCGGCGCAGAGTTCATAATAACTCGTCACCAGCTATCAAAGAAGTCTCCTGGTCAATTGGGCAACAGGTTCGGGCAAGACTCGCAGCATTCAGAGGACGTCAGCGGAAACTATGCCAGCCATGAAGGACCTGACAGTCAGGAACATGGGCATCATGAGTAAGTGTCATTGTCATTGTTGTACCTGTATTACCTAGTGCCAGTCACTGGCTGGCGATAGAAAGAAAGAAAGAAAAAGAAAGAAAATGTATTTATTGAGACTCGCACAGAATTATTAGATTAGAACAAAAAAATATAAAAATAATAAAATAAAAACAAAAGTAAAATGAAAATAACAACAAAAAGTCCTGTACGAGGCCAAAAGGCTCCTATTTCAGCATGATGCTGCTGCACTTAAAAAAATAAGTGTCACAGCGCTGGTATTCTGATAGGGCCCGGTGTTGCCACCACTAGAGGCTAGGTACACACGCAGCGACTTTAGTTGCCTGCGACTCGCTAGCGATCTTAAAATCTCAGTCCATACACAGATTTTGACATCGCTAGCGACAAACCGACTAGTCGCTGCGCATGGTCGCCTACCACCACTTGCAGTAGAAAGCCACTTCAAGTGGTGCTGCCCTGCTTCGAGTGACAGTCGCTGGCCACTACTACTGCTAGTGGCCAGCGACCGTAACGAGTGGTTAGCAAATACTAGCAGCAGCGGTCGCGGGTGGTCCATGTCCAGGGAGCCTACGTGGAGTCCTCGGGACTACATAGGTTTGCGCTTGAAACTAGGACTGCAAAGCATTACATACAGCGAGCAGGTTTTGTAATGTATGAAATGTTTTGTGAGATGACGCACCAAATGTACTGTAAACGCACTGTAATAAAATTGCATTTGGCGTGGCATTCATATCATACACATAGTTTCATATAGTACAAGTCTTTATGCTCACTGCATTCACTGCATGTCTATGTGGTGAAGCCCTGCCATACCTATTACAAAAAATATTAAAACATACTTTCTAATTTCAGCTGGCACCGCGGCGGCGGCGGCTACCAGGGCCCCACTCCACAGCAGCCAGAAAATCAAACAAACAAGAACTATCGATGGGAGCATAGATGGAAGCCTTGGGACAAGAACTGGCAACCTGAGTGGCAGAACAAGAACCAAGACTGGCATAAAAACTGGCAACAGAACGACAAGCAGCAATCGCGGTAGTTTTATATTTAGTCATTAAAGAATATTGTTAAGAAAATTGGTGGTTTATTTGCTAATTTAATTACTAAGACACTTCACTCACCACCGATGAGGAAGCGACTAGCTGTCAACGTTTTTTCGCTTAAGAAACGTATAAAAGATTGTAGGTCTCGTATAAGTAAAAGAGAAATGCATATTAATAGTTGATCGCTGTCAGTGCACACCGCCGCCTTCGAGTACTCGTCGCAGTAACGAGCAATCGAGTACTCGCTCAACGACGCTCGCTTGGCGGGCAGAACACTCGCTGATAGACTCACGCTTGTTACATAACATACACATACCAGCGAGTAATCGCTCGTCGCCATCGCGCACTCGCTGCTCGCCGACTGATTTTTAGTTGCAAACTCTACTCGCTTTCGGTGGAACAAGTGCCTAAGCTAGGTTATTTTTTTTTGCCGCTTCGTTTCCGAGTCGTATACGGGCTGGTCCGTGCAACGAGGTCGCTATTCACGTAAGGTATTGGCCTGCTAAATTTCTCGGCATGACCCTATATGTACAAGGGCATGTCAAAAAGAAGAGCCGACTTAGTTATTCGATAGACTGTCGCCATCGTGAACCTCTAACAAATTGAAGTTCAGCACATTGTCATGATCCAAGACGGAGCGTTGAAATTTTTCGTCGGTTATCAAAAATATATCATCAGTTTCATACAAAAGTGCAATACTTAAGCGGTCAAAATGTATGGAACAGCAATTTGTTTTTTATAACAGACGAAAAATTTCAACGTTGTTCCAGAATCATGGCAACAGGTTTCGCGTCGATATCCCTGGCACCCTTGTATTTAAACAAGTTTTAAAGCCTGTATGAGCTCACGATATTAATTTGTGGGGCCGCACCAGCCAAAGTAATCGGCAAATCATACAAAAATTTCAAAAAGTATTAAGAGATATTATACGCGTCCATTAGAAACAGCAACCTCCACCGGGACCTCAAGATGGGTGTCGTAAATATAGTAATACAAAAATATGCAGAAGCTCATGAACACAGACTTTATCATGACGAGAATATCGAGCTGATCCAACTCTTTGACAACACTGAATTAGTGCAGGGGAGGGAGGGGGAGACCTGACCCCTTTTGGGTTAGTTTAGTGCAGTGTGACTGAACTAAAATTGCAGTGCAAGTACTGACTATAATAAATAATACATGAATCAAGTGTCTTCCCGTTAAGGGGGAAGCGCCAGGTTGCCCGCGAAATTCAATTTTATTACTTTTTTTGCAATTTGCCGGTCAGCGTCAAGTTGAATGCTGTATGACTTTTTCAGGAAATACTCATTCAATGCAGTTATATGAACTTAGAGGGTTGTAATTCTGTAAAAACATACTTGTTACGGTCGCGAATCATATTTTGTTCAACATACAACATGACACTGACTTGCAAATTGCAAAAAACGTAAGAAAATTTGAATTTCGCGGGCTACCTGGCGGTTCCCCTTAACATATTGTGCATGAAAGATGTTTTTAGACGACATGACTTATAATAGGCTAGATTATAATGTGAATAAAGTACCAACAACTGTGATACTTTATAAAAGAAAAACAAATGTTTTGAAAATTGGTAAGTGGTTTATTTTCTAATTTAATTATTAATGCTAGGTTATTTCTTTTTGCCGTTTCGTTTGCCCTTTTTCGGTATTTCTGGTTCGGGTTCGGATCTGTAAGAAAGAGATAATGTAAGATACTGCTCTACGCGATAACTTCTAGAAAGTAGCTTTGCTATCTGTGTGGGTAGCTATAAATGCCGATCTAGCTGCGAATACCAATACCCAGAGGAACAACCGGGTATTACATTCGCGGCTCGCCAGAAGTGGCAGCAAATATCGCATGTATCTGATTAAGCCTTTACAAGACCAGAGGGCCTATTCAAATGGCATTCGCTTCGGACCGATTCTATTTCTACAATCGCTATCGCTTTCGCTAATGTATCAATCATACGAATCGAAAACTAGCGATAACGCTTGTCAATGAGCTACCACATAAATTAAAAAAACTTACACTTGAATTGAGAACCTCCTCCTTTTTTTGAAGTCGGTTAAAAAGTGCGACTTGGCTACGCATCTATAAGGAAGTAATCGTTCGACGTTGTCGATTCGTTTCATAGAATCTAATGATGTTAACATCGTCTAGCTAATTTATATTCGTTGACCTATGATCACGTAAAATTTCGATAGATTATGTCAACCCCATACATTTATTGGCTTTTTTACTAGCGTCATCGCTAATCGAATGTTACTTTGTCTAGGCCATCTGCACACCTATTCACAATCGTTCGATAAGCTTCCGTGCCGAATCGAACAACAATCAATGTTATCGAAGGAGTCCTCTTAAACGTTGTTCACAAATCCAAAACCCGATTTTTGATGTGTAAACATCTTAGCGCTCGGTCTACGGTAGGGGCTAGCTGGGACTTCGAGCGTCAGACGCGTAAGCGTAAGACGTCGAGCGTCAGATGACGTCAGCGTAAGACCCGTGTCCATGTGAGCGCGTGAACCAAACTGATGCGAGCTCACATGTTTACACATCAATTTTCGTGAGTGCCAAACCAACTCACACCGATTTTTTTTAAACGAAATTGATCACCACTATTCTTCCGATGGCTACTTGCGGTCGAGGACTAGGCAAATCAGTCAATCTGCGTCATTTTCCCAACCAACCCGCGCACTGGGCCCGCGTGGTGGATTACGGCCCACTCCCTCTTACCGAGAGGAGGCCTGTGTCCCAGCAGTGGGAGCATTATAGGCTAGTACGAGTACGAGAGTGTTATTTTCGACTCGGAGCCATATCGAATGGTTGTGAATAGCTATGCAGTAGAGGTAGCTATGCGTCTTACCTTCGACATGGAAAAAGAAATGATACTTCGTATAGAAGCGAAGAAGCGACATGGGCGTAGAATATGCAGCTGTAAGCTTATAGCACAATTTATACGCGTTCGTAATATGTTAAACCATTTAGAATTGTATCATGTGCACTCCTGATTAATGTAAGTTTTCTTTCCCAAAACCAGAGAGTAAAGCCTCATTTACACAGTACAAGTTTCTGTAACGTTCAAGAGCAATAATCGCATGCCATAAAGCACGTTCAATTATTGCCATGCAAGAATCGCAAGCAAGTGTTTACACGTGATTACTAGTTTGGTAATAATGTTTACGTATATTTTTATTTAAAAAACCCCCTAAAAACAATCTTATTAATACAAGAATTGCATAAGCGATTTTATTGTATGTGCTGTTTACGCCAATAACAATTGCACGTTTTTTTTTAGTCGATGCCAGTCAATTTTTGCTTCAATTTTATGGTATGCCACAAGCTGAACTAGCACCGTGTAAATGAAGCTTTATTAGAGTGCAAAACGAGTTTGACTTCTAAACGAAGTTTTATTTATTTTTCTATGCCAGGGGAAGGGAACATAAAATATTTAAGTTTAGAAATAAATTACTTACTCTTCGCTCGCATCAGGTGTCTCTGGAATGGTCACGTTAGCTTTAGAGTCGCGCCTGGTTTCCGCCAGCTCGCTTGAGTCGTTCAATAGCGATTGTACCTGAAATAAAAAGCTTTTTTAATAAAAGTTACAGAAACTGTGTGATCCTAATTCGTGACGAAATGCAGTTAGAGATAAGTTATTTTACGTCGCTCAAAACAAGTCTCTGAAAATACGCATATTTTATTCGGTTTCATACAATATTGTGATTTTCGGCACGCTCTACGTAAAATAAGTGCGAATACGCACTTATTTTGCGTGGCGATGACTCATTTTAAGCGACACAAATTGCGTTTACCAGAATGCCTATTCTCGTACTTAAAAAACGTTCAAATTCAAGTAGCAATCTCATTTCATTGATACTCAATGTCAAAAACTCGTCAAAAAATTATGTACAGTACAACTATATCCTTAATGTCCCTCGGCAAACTTCGTGATTCGTCAGTCGTTGGATTTCTATTAGTTGCCCTTTGCACTTGGTGCAGAATGGACGCTCTCAACGACTTGGAAGTATCTATATACTATAGAGTTGTTAATACTCTTTTTACTTAATGTAATTTTTTGTCAACACATTTGCTCAAAAAATGCATTTACGAAGCTTGTATACATTGTTCGAAAGTAAAAAATTACGCACCATACAAAGGAACGTGTGGTAAAAAAGGTACTTTCACCTAAGTACCTGTTTTACCGCATACTCCGTTGTATAGCGCCGTGTGTGTCCTTTACGGTATTTTTTAATTTTCCATAAAAAATATATAAGAATTCCACCACGGAGTTTCACATTACGAGAATAAATAAGCTGAATAATCGAATCTCCTTGGAAGCGCTTTTGCTCGAAACGTTTGTCTCACTTTAATACTAAAGAGAAAATGAGACGAAATATGTAGTTCTAATTTTCACCACGCGCACGTGGCGCCATTTGCAATTCGCGCCATTTTCATATTAGAAATGTTAAAGATTGTTGCAACTTTCCGACTGATATTTATAAACAAAATAATAATATGAGTTCAAGCGAGGAATCCGATATTAATATTGTACTGTTTTCTCGCAAATGTGTTGAAAAACGGTGTATGACACACGTGCGGAAATTGGTATTTACAAACTCGTGATTATGGTACTCGTTTGTAAAAACCAACTTACCGCACTAGTATCATAAAACACTATAAAAAATGGGAGGAAACTGGTGAAACACAAAGTTTGCCGAAGGACATTAAGAAAATAGTTGAACTATAAAGTGTAATGTAAAAAAAGGTATGTCTATTGTAATGTTGTATGTAATTGTATTTTTTGTCAGATTGTCACTGAGATTAGAATACGAACGTTCATAAAAATACGGATATTGCCGAAATTAATACCGAAGCATAACAAAATTAGTCAGAAATTAAAGTGATGATACTCACAAATTCCTGTTCATAAACGATAGTGTGCAGCATGGTATCATCTGAATCGTCGAGTGCTGATTGTGAGGACCCGGCGCTGCTGCGTTGCAAACCAGCTGAGGAACGCGTTGTACGGACCGGCTTACTGGGTGCTGAATAACAAATTAATTTTAAAATATTTAAGAATAGTACCAGACTTTTTATAAATTCTCCGAAATAAAAACAGTAATGACGAGTTTGAGGTGTTACAATTGAGTGATAAAATTCACACTGGTGCACTGTAGACTCATAAATATGAGCTACATAATAAAATTGATAAGTTGTTCAAATATTCACACCAATTTCCATTGGATTCCTCAAGCATGATCAAGCACAGCAAGCTTAGTTCTAAACGATCAAAAACTGTTTGACAAACACGAAAATTCACGTGCTTTCCATGCATTGTTGACCGTGTAAAGGCCTATTCAGACCTAAGCGGTATTCGCTACCGTCTGCGGCAGAGAAAACCCAGTGGGTATGCGGTAATATTACTGTTCAGGCCTAAGCGGTATTCGCTACCGTCTGCGGCAGAGAAAACCCAGTGGGTATGCGGTAACATTACTGTTCACACCAAAACGGATTTCGCTATCCTTGTGGGTAGAATAACGCGCGGTAGTCCCGCTTGCGGAGTGAGGGGCGGGATGCATGCCGCTGCTCCCGCGCGGTATGTACCTCTACCCACAGCGGCAGCGAATATCGCTCAGGTTTGAATAGGCCTTAAGAAACGCATTAGGTATTGCATATTAAATTAATACCGCACTGCAAAAACTTACAACTTTAAACAGAATGTACAGTCACGGACTTTAATTGATGAGCCACTTGGGAATGTTCGTATTTTAGCCGTGTATAGCAAATCGGGTTTAGTCGGTTAAACTCGTACATAGTACAGAGTGACAACCCAAAATCAACCAATTGCAGGTCTAGCAACCGTTACCTAGCGACAATTGTTTTAGCGTAGCTATAGTAACGTTAGCGTACGAAAAAAATATGATTGGTCATTTCGACATCGGAAAAGCTCGGACCCACGATTTTATTCGAACGCGTAGCGTCCAAGATGACATTCAAGACAAATAACTGTTGCACATAAACCAAAATAACACCTGACCGCCACCTTCTTGGAAGAATTTATTATGAATTTTGTTTACTATTTCTGTTTTAGTTATTATAATTATGTCATAAAATTTGCTAAGCTAAAACAGTCAATCTTTGAAAAATTGTTTTATTTCGTTTATCAAGCATTCAGTCACTATCTTGGGATAGGTTTTCAGAAATAACGAGTATTCAATGAGGTCTAATTCAAAGAAGGTCAGTATCAAATAGATTGGATAAATGTATGTAACATTTTATTGATTTATCTTGGACAACTTAGAAGTCAACCTTCAACCTCTATGGATAAGACTATTTCCGATTATTAGTAATTTGTAATCTTGTCCACGAGCATGCGGTTTGACTTCGTGATTAATCGTCTAATCTCGTGAATGTATAAAACGGCAAAATTGAAAAGTTTCAAAGTGGCTCGTCAATTAAAGTCCGTGACTGTACAAACAAACAAAAACTCTTACCTGGTTTCTGCTTCTCCTGTGCCTTCTTGTTCTTTCCCTTTTTCTTGGTAGATCCGTTAGAGTCAGTACTGGATCCTGACTGTAAACCTCTCATAGACCTTCGAACAGTGATATTGGAGACGTCTAGGTCTGAAATGGGGGATGAGAACTCTTCAGGAGAAGCTTGTCTTTCTGGTGACTGGCTGGCTGGTTTCTTGAATTTAGCCGAAGTGGCTTTTTCTTTTGAGGATTTTTCTTTGGAAGCTTTTTCTTCGGCATTGGTTTTTGCTGGTGGAAGATATAAGAAAGATTAACTGCTGCTTTATGGGCTTTTTGTTTAGTAAAAAAAGGAGTGTTAAGGGGCTGCGCTCAGGTAGCCCGCGAAATTCAAAAATACTTACGTTTGTTGCAATTTGCAGGTCACTGTCAGGTTGTATGTTGATTAAAATATGATTCGCGGCCGTTACAAATATGGCTTTACAGAATTATAAACAGCAATATAACTCCTTAAGTTAGAATTGGCTTCAAATGTCATGATTTCATGAAATAGTCATTCAATAGGGTAATATGAACTTATAGAGATGTATTGATAATTTTTATGATTTTAATTCCATAAATAAATATTTGATACGGCAGCGAATCTTATTTAGATAAACATACAACCTGATACTGACCTGCAACTTGCAAAAAACGTAAGAAAATTTGAATTTCGCGGGCTACCTTGTCGCTTCCCTCATAAAAACAAGAGAATATTTCAAATTATCGCCAAATTAAATATGATCGAGCAGGATCGAGCAGTGGTGGCCCAGTGGTATCGGCCCCGACTTACGAGTTGCAGGTCGTGGCTTCGAACCCAGGCAGGCGCTTTACTTTGTGTAAATAATTTCATCACTACTGCTCTCAAAACGGTGAAGGAAAACATAGTGTGGAAACCGGCATGTCCTAGAACCAAAAATTCGAAGACATGCGACATCTACCAACCCGCACTGGGCCCGCGTAGTGGATCACAGCTCATTCCCTCTCAAAGAGAGGAGGCCTGTGTCCCAGCAGTGGGAACACTATAGGCTGATTATGCTAAATAATAAAACAGGATTATGAAGCATAATCTGCACTTAAAAAGTAGTGCGAAAAAATCCAGTTATAGTACCAACCTACAAGTGTAGAATTTCAAGCATTCAATAATTGGCAACATCCCTTCTCTAAACCATAGTATAGACAGCATTATTTAAGTCCTAACACCATTCATTCGTTTATCACAATGTTCGAAGAGGTTCTCAAGCCTACGCGTTCTATTTTTTTTACGTATACCACGCAAATCTTTTAAACAATTTAATCACAATCATACTGCTGAATTTAATAACCATAAAAGTGGGTTAAATTTTTGGTTTCAGCTGGAAAAAGGTTCTTTCGGTCACACCAACAACTAGGCAGCTACTCTATTGAACCTCTCTCTCATAAAGTGCTAAGTTATGAATACTTTCTTACCTCTCTCAACGTCGACTAAGGAGCGCTGTGACCGGGTTCTCTTGACGCCCTTCTCACTATCTTCTTTAGCTTCCTTCTTGCCTCGCCCAGTCTTCTCCTTAGCAGTCTTGCTGGAGTCTGAGCCACTGGTTTGTCGCGTTATTGATAGCTTTTTCTTTTTGCCTGTAAACGATAAGATATTAATGCTAACAATAATTCTGAGTACAAAACAAGATCGGGATTTGTGGCGTTGTGGGGAGGTCTGTATCCAGCAGAGGATGACAACGCCATCTCGTCATCTGCTTAGCGAGAAGGTTGTTTTGTTTCTCATATTTTGTAATATTATGATTTTGTGTCGTATCACAGAGACTGTTTTCGCGAAGGATATTTTTGTTCCGTTTGTGATATTTATTGTACATTAAAGTGTAGTAAATATTATATTAATTGTGTTTTATTCACAATTCTGAATCTATCTATCTATATGATTCACTGGCACTCCATGATTTAAAGAATTTCCAGGTTATAAGCGACCGAGATGGCGCTCTACAAAAACAACCTTTTCTAAAATACGATGCTCTATATTTACGGTTGGGTAATCTAAGTAGCAGATGTTATAAGTATAGAACACATACCTTTAGTAACTTTAGCTTTCTTGACGGGCGACACACCGCTGCTGGTGTCGGATGGAATGTCAGACGGCTCTGTAGGCGGACCGGTATTTGTCTCTGACGAGTCCCGCACTGCTCTACTACTTTCTGCTTGTGGTTGAGCTGTAAAAGTTATGATAATTAAACTATTTACATAACATAAGATCACTCCTGTATTTCTCAAAGGATTAAGCAGAGGTGTTCCTATGGTACACCCACATTCCGCCAGTTATGTTTAAGTCCCATGTAATGGGCACCCTTTTAAACGAGCATATTGCCAACAACTGGGGACAAAATTAAGAAACTTGGTTTTAAATAAGCCTTCACCGAATAGGGAAATTTGTACCTCATAAGAATTTTCATATGAAATATTCTGAAAAATTAAAGTTTCTGAAAAAGTTTGATGATTGATAGCAAATTGATGATTATTATTCCATAAATATATCATTCCTACAGTCGCGAGTCGTATTTTGATCAACATACGACGTAAATCAGAGCTGCAATTTGCAAAAAACTAAAGAAAATTTGAATTTGGCGGGCTACAACAGAGGAATCCCAGGGTTAATCTTTATACCTGAGACGATGGGGTTAATGATTTGCTAATTTTGGTTATGGTGTTTGGATCATGGATCGACAGTGATCTTTCAAACGTGGTCGCGGTACATAGTGGCCTAGGAACTGCTCAGTGCTTCCTTTTAAGTTCAGAGAATTAGTTCTGCAGTGTTTAATAATGTCCCTGTCATTTGCTTTATAACAATTAACAGTGTGGACGTTAAAAAATGGAGTTATTTCTCTAGTTTACCCGTATCCCAATTCTGTGTAAGACACTAACCCTCAGAGATCCTTGATATAGCGTCAGCAGGAGAAGTCTCATCTATTTCAGGCTCCTCTTCAACTGTTTCATTGACGACTACGTGTGTGCTTCGTCCTATTGGTTGAGCTGAAAAAGTATATACTTAATAATAATAATTCATTTATTTTTCAGACATAGTCCTGTAACATTAAATGAATACTAATAAAATTGATATAAAATCCACACGTACACAATAAAATATATAATTAAAATAAATAAGGTATAAGGGGTTCATATTGAGCAAATTTTACGAATTTACATACTAGATCTAAGTTAATATCAAATTACTATTTTTTCTAAAAGTTAGCCATGTTTCGTACTTTTGGATAGGCACGAATCATTTAAATTATTAGTGAAGATGTTTTTACATCCCATATTCGCACTTTAGTTAGTAAGGGCCAGTTCACACGTACCACAACCACACCACATCGAATGGATAAAATGTGGGCAAGCAGTGGTTACGTTGTAAATAGTGTCGTTGTATCTTCTTGCAGTTGCATTGTCGCTAGTAGTTGCTATGTGGTTACGTTGTGGCTAGTGTTTGCAGACAGATAGATCGTAGTGTTTGCGATGTGGCCATCCGCTAGTGCGCGGTCTTGCCGGTGATTGCGTTGTGGCCTTGATGTGGTCGGTATCGCCCATACGGTTGATTTTGTCGGTCAAATTTGGTCCGTGTGGTTTGTATGAAACTATTCATTGTCATACAAATTAGCGCCCATCCACGTGTTGTTGTTGTAGTGTGGTTGTGATTGTGGTGTGGTGTGGTACTTGTGATCAGGGCCCTAATACTCCGTTAAAGTAAACTCTTGGTTAAAATGATGGAATTTTTCTATGATATGTTTGATTCTAATGAGGCTGGTTTAGTCACTCAGACTGTACTGAAACTGAAAAAAATAATTTTCAAAAATACTTACGCATAGACGACGTATTTCTTCCGAGCGGGACCAGTGAATCTTCTTGCATAGTGACGCCTTCAGTTATACCTGAACAAAGAAATAAGTAATTAATCTTGTTTTACTAGACTAACTCCCGGTTTCTGGTACGTAAATCAACTCAAAAAGAAGCTAACAAATTGTCGAGCGCACGTCAACTGCTGTGATTGGTAGATTGAATTATCAATAGAATAGCCAATCAGATCATTTGGCTTGAGTTTATTTTGACAGATCGTCGATTTTTGTTCTAAACTTACAAAAGCCAGGAGTTATGCAATACCGCACGCAATGCGATAGATACATTAAACCGTAGTTCAGAATCGTCGAATCGTCGTTTGTTATACCTGTATGTGACATTTTGTTGAGACTAGCTCGTTCAGCGGCTTCCAAAGCGCCCAAGTATCGCGTCAGGTTTCTACATGACTGCTTGTCTGGCAGTTTCTGTAAAACATGGTTAAATGGTGTTAGATACTCACGAGTATGATACATCTGTAAAGAAATCATATTGCGACTGCCTTCGCAATCGGACTCGTATTTTTATAATTGAGGAGGTCAGGAACAAAAAGTGACATTTACACATTCGGCCCAATTGATTTATTTTTTTATTTGTACTCAAAAACTTGAATTTTATATATTTCTGAATAGATTTGGTTCAATTAATGATTTATTTCACGAGAAAATTACATTTAAAAGGAGTATTCTGTACAAAAGGTAACATTTTACATTTGATCGTGCATATAATCACATTATCCTCGGTTCCTGAGAAAAAAGAAAAAGTGAAAAGTCTAGTCTAGTCAATTTATGAGATAGCACATAAATTATAAATACAAATATATGATAAAATCCAGGCGCCATCATACAGTGTCGCTAGTTTAGCAGTAGTGAGTTGAGAGAATAACAGAACAAGCGACTTGCCAGACTGAAAATATCATCTGGAATAAGTGATAAATACCACGTATCTTTACTCATTAGTCAAAAGTAGCCAGCAGCGTCAGCACGCGGCACGTAGCGCCATGCCGCCTTGTGTATAGATATACTCAATAGACACAGCTGCCTCAGCATGTGCGCCAGCTCGTGCGCGAGGTGCGCGTCGCGCGGGCTGGCCAGCAGCGACAGCACGCGGCACGTAGCGCCATGCCGCCTTGTTTATAGATATACTCACTAGACACAGCTCCCTCAGCATGTGCGCCAGCTCGTGCGCGAGGTGCGCGTCGCGCGGGCTGGCCAGCAGCGACAGCACGCGGCACGTAGCGCCATGCCGCCTTGTTTATAGATATACTCACTAGACACAGCTGCCTCAGCATGTGCGCCAGCTCGTGCGCGAGGTGCGCGTCGCGCGGGCTGGCCAGCAGCGACAGCACGCGGCACGTAGCGCCATGCCGCCTTGTTTATAGATATACTCACTAGACACAGCTCCCTCAGCATGTGCGCCAGCTCGTGCGCGAGGTGCGCGTCGCGCGGGCTGGCCAGCAGCGACAGCACGCGGCACGTAGCGCCATGCCGCCTTGTTTATAGATATACTCACTAGACACAGCTCCCTCAGCATGTGCGCCAGCTCGTGCGCGAGGTGCGCGTCGCGCGGGCTGGCCAGCAGCGACAGCACGCGGCACATAGCGCCATGCCGCCTTGTGTATAGATATACTCACTAGACACAGCTCCCTCAGCATGTGCGCCAGCTCGTGCGCGAGGTGCACGTCGCGCGGGCTGGCCAGCAGCGACAGCACGCGGCACATAGCGCCATGCCGCCTTGTGTATAGATATACTCACTAGACACAGCTCCCTCAGCATGTGCGCCAGCTCGTGCGCGAGGTGCGCGTCGCGCGGGCTGGCCAGCAGCGACAGCGCGCGGCACGTAGCGCCATGCCGCCTTGTGTATAGATATACTCACTAGACACAGCTCCCTCAGCATGTGCGCCAGCTCGTGCGCGAGGTGCGCGTCGCGCGGGCTGGCCAGCAGCGACAGCACGCGGCACATAGCGCCATGCCGCCTTGTGTATAGATATACTCACTAGACACAGCTCCCTCAGCATGTGCGCCAGCTCGTGCGCGAGGTGCGCGTCGCGCGGGCTGGCCAGCAGCGACAGCACGCGGCACATAGCGCCATGCCGCCTTGTGTATAGATATACTCACTAGACACAGCTCCCTCAGCATGTGCGCCAGCTCGTGCGCGAGATGCGCGTCGCGCGGGCTGGCCAGCAGCGACAGCACGCGGCACATAGCGCCATGCCGCCTTGTGTATAGATATACTCACTAGACACAGCTCCCTCAGCATGTGCGCCAGCTCGTGCGCGAGGTGCGCGTCGCGCGGGCTGGCCAGCAGCGACAGCGCGCGGCACGTAGCGCCATGCCGCCTTGTGTATAGATATACTCACTAGACACAGCTCCCTCAGCATGTGCGTCAGCTTTTGCGCGAGGTGCGCGTCGCGCGGGCTGGCCAGCAGCGACAGCACGCGGCACGTAGCGCCATGCCGCCTTGTGTATAGATATACTCACTAGACACAGCTCCCTCAGCATGTGCGCCAGCTCGTGCGCGAGGTGCGCATCGCGCGGGCTGGCCAGCAGCGACAGCACGCGGCACGTAGCGCCATGCCGCCTTGTGTATAGATATACTCACTAGACACAGCTCCCTCAGCATGTGCGCCAGCTCGTGCGCGAGGTGCGCGTCGCGCGGGCTGGCCAGCAGCGACAGCGCGCGGCACGTAGCGCCATGCCGCCTTGTGTATAGATATACTCACTAGACACAGCTCCCTCAGCATGTGCGCCAGCTCGTGCGCGAGGTGCGCGTCGCGCGGGCTGGCCAGCAGCGACAGCGCGCGGCACGTAGCGCCATGCCGCCTTGTGTATAGATATACTCACTAGACACAGCTCCCTCAGCATGTGCGCCAGCTCGTGCGCGAGGTGCGCGTCGCGCGGGCTGGCCAGCAGCGACAGCGCGCGGCACGTAGCGCCATGCCGCCTTGTGTATAGATATACTCACTAGACACAGCTCCCTCAGCATGTGCGCCAGCTCGTGCGCGAGGTGCGCGTCGCGCGGGCTGGCCAGCAGCGACAGCGCGCGGCACGTAGCGCCATGCCGCCTTGTGTATAGATATAATAATCCGAAACGCCTCTCTGGATCTTCTTACTTCTTACTTAAGTGATAGGATTCAGAGAGTTGATGTTAATGGAAAAAGATCACCCCGATCGGTAGTAAGAATGGGGGTCCCCCAGGGCTCAATTCTTGGGCCATTTTTATTTCTTATTTATATAAATGACTTGCCTTACCTCGTAAAGGATAAACATGATATAGTGTTATTTGCAGACGACACTTCACTTTTATTTAAACTGAAACGTCAGCAGCTGATTACTGACAATGTAAATAGCGCCCTTGCAATAGTAGTTAACTGGTTTAATGTTAATAACCTACTTCTTAACGAGAAAAAAACTAAATGTATTAAGTTTACGATACCTCATGTTAGACAAGTAGAAACTAGTGTTCTCATAAAGGGTGAAGTGCTGAAACCCGAAAATACCACAGTTTTCTTAGGCATAAATTTGGATACCAAGCTTCAATGGGGGCCCCACATAGATAAATTGTCAAAAAAGCTTAGCTCTGCAGCATACGCCGTTAGAAAAATTCGTGGTTTAACTGATTTAGAGACAGCCCGTTTAGTATACTTTAGTTATTTTCATAGTGTGATGTCGTACGGTATTCTGTTGTGGGGAAATGCCGCCGATATCCAGACAATTTTCGTTTTACAAAAAAGGGCAATTCGTTCAATCTATAAATTAAGTCCCAGACACTCCCTCAGAGATAAATTTAAAGAGATTAATATAATTACTGTGCCTTCTCAGTATATTTATGAAAATCTTTTGTATGCACATAAAAATATTAATCTGTTTAAAAAATACAGTGATATCCACAATATAAATACTAGAAACAAACACAAATTTATTGTTCCTACAACCAGGCTCAAGAAAATAGGTGGCTCGTTTAGATGCCAATGTATACGTTTTTATAATAAACTTCCTAGCCACATTCAAGATCTAAGCTTTAATAAATTCAAATCTTTTATAAAACGGAAACTATGCCAGAAAGCCTATTATACTGTGAAAGACTATATTGAAGACAAAAAGGCTTGGGATTGAGCTGCTCCAATAAATTTACACAGTGAATGTTGATTTTAATTTGCTAGCTATTTTAGACATGAATATTTACTGTAAAAAGTATTATATTATTTTCATTATTGAGAATATGAGGACTATGTGGGTCATTGTTTCAGTTATATTCTTGATCTGGCAGTTTAAGTAGTTTATGCGGCCTACCCAAATGTCCTTTCTTTGGTATTGTTCGTCGAATCGTTGAGCTCCTTAAGTTCTGAGTTGAGCTGCACGGTTACTGACAAATGCGTGCACTGACTGGACAGGTCCACTTAATCTGTGTGGTTCTTTCCTCAAAAGACCATTTCAGACACCAATCTACATGGTTCTCAAACATTATGTCCGATTTTTTTATATACACATTGACATTGTTGAATTTTATATACACAATGACATGAGTATTTACTTGTAAAGTAGTATGTTATTTTAATTATTGTGAATGTGAGGATTATGTGGGTCATTGCTTTTTTTTTCGCAGTTAATTTTTATCATGATCTGGCAGATTGAGTAATTTATGTGGCCTACCCAAATGTCCTTTCTTTGGTATTGTTCGTCGAATCGTTGAGCTCCTTAAGTTCTGACTTCCTGAGTTGAGCTGCACGATTACTGACAAATGCGTGCACTGACTGGACAGGTCCACTCAATCTGTGTGGTTCTTTCCTCAAAAGACCATTTCAGATACCAATCTACATGGTCTTCACATGATCTAACCAAGATTATGTCTGGACTTTAAAAGAGACTGTGACCTCTGAGTTTGTTTCGGCCTTTCTTCTCAGAGTAGTCAGATAGGAAACGCCGACCTCATCTAGTTTAAAAATATGATTGACGTGTAAAAGTGTTTGTACAAACCTACTTACAGAAATAAAATCATTTATCATTTATACTCACTAGACACAGCTCCCTCAGCATGTGCGCCAGCTCGTGCGCGAGGTGCGCGTCGCGCGTGCTGGCCAGCGGCGACAGCACGCGGCACGTAGCGCCATGCCGCCTTGTGTATAGATATACTCACTAGACACAGCTGCCTCAGCATGTGCGCCAGCTCGTGCGCGAGGTGCGCGTCGCGCGTGCTGGCCAGCGGCGACAGCACGCGGCACGTAGCGCCATGCCGCCTTGTGTATAGCTATACTCACTAGACACAGCTGCCTCAGCATGTGCGCCAGCTCGTGCGCGAGGTGCGCGTCGCGCGTGCTGGCCAGCGGCGACAGCACGCGGCACGTAGCGCCATGCCGCCTTGTGTATAGCTATACTCACTAGACACAGCTGCCTCAGCATGTGCGCCAGCTCGTGCGCGAGGTGCGCGTCGCGCGGGGTGGCCAGCAGCGACAGCACGCGACATGCCAGCGCCACTTCGGGCGCGGTCGGTCGCCGCACTATGTACTGGCATAACACTAGCGCCATGCCGCCTTGACTGTCAGACAGCTGTAGAACAGAATGATTGATAGTTAGGGCAAAGGATGGTCTATGCGGCAAGTAGCTAGAGCTAAGTTTATTTATGGAGAACCATGATTTTCAGGTGTTATGTTTGACTAAACACTGGTTGAAAGAACATGAAGTAGTGTTTATCAATAATGATTATTTTACCGTGCAAAGTGCATTTGTGAGTGAAAGTGCTATTCGCGGTGCATCTTTAGTTCCTTTTTTCAAATAAGTTGAAATGTAAACTACGTTTAGATTTAGTTAATGTTTCTATCGAGCGCATTATTGAGTTTGCTTGTGTTGAACTCGAGCGATAGGTTATAATTTGCGTTTACCGACCTGGGGTTCCAGGGATTTTATTTTTATTCGTTTCCAATCGGTAACATAGGATTCACTCAATAAGTTGAAATTAAGTAAAAGTAAGTTAATAAAAATGTAATTTTATGCGGAGATTTTAATTTTAATATTTTAGATGTTACTCCATTAAGTACTTCTCAACCTGTTTATGACTTTTAATTTCATTATATATATTAATAATTGGTATCGGGTAACCTATATTCTTACGACCATTGTTTTGTTTACGGATTTGGAAATTTATTCACGAATTGGTGGTTTGGTTGCTTTGCCGACATGGATTCCGAACATTGGGATGTATCTCACAGTAATTAAAAGTATAAGTGTTTATCACGTTTCGATTCATATTTAAAAAATATATGAATATATAAAAATCTATGAAGTAAGGACACAACTAAATAAATGTATATTTAAAAAATCCTTGTTTTTTTATTATTATTCTTAGCTCAGAACGATATAAATTTACGGACAATAAAAAAGACAAATATTCCAGTTATATATATTTACGTGATAAATATAAATGATTGGAATATTTGTCTTTTACTAATACCTACCGACTTTGCATAACACTTTTATTATTTGACTTGTATTCATTATTCAGTAAGTAATAACAATATTTGAAGTTTCTTTTATGGAATACAGAAATAACACAGAAGAAGCCTTACATTTTTAATGTCGAAACCATCCTAAAGGAAATAAATGAACATAATACACAGGCTTAGAATATAAATAAAGACAATAATAATAAATATCCCAACAATTTTATACGTAAGTATTTAACTCTAGCGCCGTTGGTTAGTCGATTTGCCCGCCAGGCCACGCGCGCACGCCACGCCACAATTGCGGCGGTAAGTCCCCTCTTTGAGGAGTGGCTTGAGAGGCGCCACGGCGTCCTCACCTTCCGCCTGACGCAGGCCCTGACCGGACATGGCTGTTTCGGGAGGTTCCTGTTTCGCATAAGGCGACCGGAGGACACGGTGGAGCATACGGTGGAGGTCTGCCCAGCTTGGGCGGAGCACCGCCGTGTCCTCGTGGCGGCGATCAGCGGCGGCGATCTCTCGCTTCCGGCCCTGGTACAGACCATGGTACGGAGCGTAACGGAATGGGAAGCCGTCACCTCCTTTTGCGAAGCACTAATGCTCGCGAAGGAGGAGGCGGAGCGCGTGAGGGTGCGGCAATCGTTGCGCCCTCACGCCCCTATTCGCCGCAGGAGGAGACACCCTGGGCGTCGGGAGTCGATTGCCGACTCCCGGCCAGCGCAGGCGCGGGCTTGCGGACGGCGAGCAATGGGCAGTTCGCCATCCGGTAAGGACCAGGCCCGGGACGACGGCGCGTCATGATCCACGCGCGCCTCAAACATATGTCAGCATCATTGACGCGGTCCGATAGGGCCGATGCATGCCGGGATCGCGGATTGTTCGAAAGAGTTACCGTGGCCCTGGCGCACAGGTAACTGAAGGAACACGGATGGGTTTTAGTCAGTAAGAGTCTGACACGCCCTTCCCCTCCGCCCAGAGTGGGAGAGGTCACTTGATGACTTCCCACCCAAAAAAAAAAAGAAAGGCCTCTCTCGATAACAATGTATAGGATTAGGTATCACGTATCTGATCTGCTAGATTTTCTCTACAAGGCCTAGATATCGAGAATTTATCCATTGTTTCCTTTATTTTTATTTATATATTTTTTTTATATTTATTAGTAAACTTAGGTTTACTAATAATTAATAAATATAAATATCTTCGACTCGAGACGTTATGAATGAATAGTAAGTACAGCTAATAAGAGCAATCACTCACACACACATGGCTGCGCACCGCGGCAGTCCCCCGCACGCCGCACGCCTTCTTTTGTCAAACAGAGATAGCGATATTCAACGAATTTTGCACTTGTCTCGAATTGTGAGTTGCAAGCGATCTTCGTGGGACCCTTAAGTGATTTTGATGGCAAAAATAAATTAGTGTTAAGTGACTTAACGTCTGACGACTGTGGATTATTAGCTAGATTCCCTAGACCATTACCACTGATCGTAAATCGCCGGTATATGCCTGTTTCCTGGATCTTTCCAGAGTCTTTGACCTTGTGTCAAACGATGTTCTCTGGAAGAAGTTGGGAGACAGGAATGTAACGGCTGAAGTTTGTAAAATCTTGCAGTATTGGTAGGTATGCGAACCACACTAACAATGTTATGTGGTCCAACACCTTCTCTGGAACGTATAGGCTGGAGTGCGGTGTGAGGCAGGGGGGGGTGACATCTCCACGGCTCTTCAACCTATATGTGAATGACCTCATAGTCGAGGTCAGCAGCATGCGTGTCGGTTGTCGGGTTGGTGGTGTTAATATTAACAGTATCAGCTATGCGGACGACATGGTGCTGCTGGGCCCAACTGCAGGATCCATTGCAGAGATGTTGAGAGTATGCGAAGACTATGCCACTGCACATGGGCTCATGTACAACGTTAAAAATGTGAGTACCTGGTCTTTAAGGCCGCCGGTAAATGCGAAGACTATGCGCCTAATCTTACCCTAAATGGCATGAACATAAACAGAGTGAATACATTTAAATATCTGGGGCACATACTTACCGACGACCTTAAAGATAATGTAGATATAGAGAGGGAGCGCAGGGCATTGGCGGTCCGAGGTAATATTGTTTAGATTAGATTGATAGCACGTAGATTCTCCTGCTGTACCGACCAGGTCAAGATAACGCTATTTAAGGCATATTGTCAGGGTCTGTACACGAGGGTCTATGGACCAGCTTCACCAAAAGGTCGCTAGATGTCCTGCGCGTCCAATATAATAATATTTTCAGAATGCTCTTGAGACTACCCCGGTTCTGTAGTGCGTCGGAAATGTTTCCACAGAGTCGGAGTGACGGCTTCCATGCGGTCATTCGAAAAAAAGTTGCATCATTAGTAACTAGAACTCGGGTCAGTAGCAACAACATTCTGAAAACTGGCAGATAATGTCTATTCTCCCATTGTGAGGCATTTTGTGGAGAGGATAGCCAGGTGAGAAACTTATTCCTTACTTGGTTATCTTCTGTGCAAAATGCTTCAATCTCAAACACAATTATAATAAGAATATTACTACTAACACTAGCTTTAAGGTATTACTAACATTATGGATCTAAGTGCCTGTAATTGGTTTATTTGAAATAAATGCTTTGAGTTATTTTTTTTTTAATTTTATTATTATTATTACATAAAAAGCCGCATAAAATAGATTGGAGGCCTTATACAGCTAGTTGTTTGTTTTAAAATAATATACCTCATAGAATTACACCATCTATAACCCCACTACACGATACGATAACCACGCGTTTATAACACGATAATCGTGTTCTACTATAGATGGTGTAATCACAGAAGCCTAGTGAAATCTATGGAGCCCTTTTTGATGTTGTGCAAAAAGAATATCAATCTACTTTCAAGACCCAAACCACACCACCGGTGTACATTAATGGCACCTCCGTTGGCTTCAACCAATGTATTTATAAAGAGGCTATGAGTTATATTGTTTTAAAAAATACAGGTATGATACTTCTTTCCTAGTGTACCTATGTCAAAAATTATTTTATAAGGTTGAGTTTTTGCTAAATCTAAATTTTACAGCGATACAATAGAAAAAAGCAACAATAAAGTAAAAACCACTTGGAAAATTATTAATAATGAAAGAGGTAAAACAACTAGAGATTATGGTCGACAGTAAAATAATTAATAAAGCAGGTGACATAGCCGAGGCATTTAATGAGTTTTTTTTTGCCAAAATACCTATGACTACGACTCGCTCTTCAAATGCGTCCCCGTCTAAAGCTGAAAACCTTTTTCATAGTAGTGTGCCTAAATGTAGTCGCTTATTTCGTTTCGGACATGTAACGCCTCGTAATGTAGTTAATATTTTTAACATACTTCAGTCTAAGAACACTTGTGATTACTGGGCATCCCCATTAAACTTTTAAGTAATATAATCGAAATCGTAGCCTCATATCTAGCTGTTACTTTTAATAAATGTGTTGACTTTTCATGACTTCATGAAGAGTAGTAAAGTCATGCCAATAATTAAATCAGGTAATAAAAATAGCGTTGACAATTTCACGCCTATTTCTATCTTACCTGCATTTAGTAAAATATTTGAAAAGTTAATAATCAAGCAGTTGCTAAGACATTTTAATTTAAATATGATGATGAAAAGCAGGCTTTACAAAAGGTCGTTCGACTACAGATGCGACTGTTGCTCTGCTGAAACACATATTTAACGCATGGGAGAGCTCGCAAAAAGCTATTGGAGTTTTTTGTGATCTCTCCAAAGCCTTTGATTGCGTGCACCATGACACGCTTTTGCGTAAATTACATCAGTACGGTGTTCGAAACGAAGCTCTCTACGTAATCAATTCTTATTTACATAATAGGCACCAATGTGTAGATGTTAATGGTGTGACATCTTCTGGGCTACCAGTTCAGTTAGGTTTACCTCAAGGCTCAATACCTAGTCCATTGTTATTCTTAGTGTATCTCAATGACAATAGTTAAAGGGTGATATAATAGTTAAAGGGTATCTGTGACGTTGTGTTGTTTGCTGGTGACACCTCTCTCATCTTTAAAGTAGATAGGAAATATACAAGATTTTGTCGACGTAAACAGTGCACTCGCAATGGTTACGGATTGGTTTACAACAAATAACCTAGTTCTATTGAGAAGTTTATACATTTTGAGAACTGTTATAAAGTTCGCCTTACCGAATGTTAGAAATCTGGGACCCAACATCACCACAGATAAAGAGGTGCTTGAAACTGTAGACTCAGCAGTTTTTCTGGGCATAACAGTAGATGCCAAACTTCAGTGGGGATCACATATATCAAACCTAGCGGGAAGGCTTAGGTCGGCCGCCTGCGCTGTGTATGGGCTCGTGTCAGTTTTGGGACCATTAGCCAGCTCATGAGGTTTCAAACCACGTTCTTCGAGTCTCTAACAATTCAAGCGCAAACAGGTCAATCTAGGAAAGTCTCGAAGTTGTTCTTGGACCTTTACTGAGGTCAGATGACGATTACGCAGGCTGGTGGTAAAGATAAACCGATCTAGTCGTGCTGTAGTGACCCGGTTTCATGGTCCTCCAGAGGGCCTAGACAAATGGCATTCGCTTCGGAGCGATTCTATTTCTACAATCACTATCGCTTTCGCTAATGATTCCAAAAACTAGCGATAACGCTCGTCAAAAAGTGTCTCTTGGCTATGCATCTCTGTGGAAGTACCTAATCTTTCGACGCTGTCGATTCATTTTATAATTGAATGTTGTTAACATTGTCTAGCTAATTTTTATTCGTTGACCTATGATCACGTGACATTTCGATAGCTTATGTCAAGCCCATACATTTTAACTTTTCTGATAGCGTCATCGCTAATCGAATGTTACTTTGTCTAGGCCCTCTGGACGGCGCAAGAAGCCGCTAGTCTGCAGGTATCGATGGTAAATTGTTTGAACGGCAGATCGACTTACAATGCATGCAAGGGTCATTTTTTTTTTTTTATAAACTATTACTTCGAATTTATGCCTCCATCAATATTTTTGATTATAACTTCTTTTTGAAAAAGTTTTTTTTTTAAAGTGCTATAAATCTGTTAGAAATTCAAATATTTGAAAAGCGACGCCATTGGTCTGTGCGAATATGACGTAAAAGTCTATCATAAAAAATGACAATTTGTTATAGAGGAGTGTTTGCGATTCAATCCGTTGTCAACGTCATAGACTACGACGTCACACCAAGCGCGCCAAAATGGAGGGCGTTTTAGTTGCCCGTGCGGGTTGGCTATTTTTTGTTTTTTTTAAATTTCTTTCGAGTGCTTTTTTAGCGTTAAATATTTTTTTACTATTATAAGGCGATGTAAACTGTCGACTACAAATATTTAAAAAAAAACATGCTTCTTCCCTGTTAATTACGGACGGCTTGGAGGATTAATGAATGTTGTCATTTTAATAATAACTTACCTCATGGTTAACCCTGGTGAGTGATACTATAAATCTGACGACTGCTTCTTGATCGATCTCTGCTAGCGGCGAACTGGACGGAGCGTTGGCGAGCGCTCGAAGTGTAGGTAGCGTTGCTTTCTGAACGAAAAAATAAAACGACAAATTGAGAACCTCCTCTTTTTGAAGTCGGTTAATAAGAGGTCTCATCGTAGAATGAATATTGTGCTTATGGCTTCGGCACGATATTTACTGAATAAAAATAGTTTGATGAAAAATGCTATCACGTTCGTAAAAATAATCAATAGGCAGGGAGCCTATTACGAACAGACTTAGATGTACTCTGGCCTGTATCCCAGCAGTGGGAACCTTATATGCCGATTATGATTACGATATGTATTCTTAAACTTAGCTTTAAATAAAACATTAATAAAGCCAACAATCATACTTGTATCTGTTCTTGAGCGCCATCCACGGTTGTAGGGAATGTTTGGAAAAATACGCCAATAGTTTGCCTCAGCATATCTTCATCAACTGTACGGACAATGAACATTCATTCAAACACAAACGATTTTAAACTATAACCAGGGAATCATAAAGTTCAGTTTTACTGACTAGCGACGCCCCCCACCCCTTGCTTCGCACAGTTTTTACGACTTGACAATACATCGAGATTTCTTTATTTTATGTAAGTTTGAATGTTAATGAATTTTACATATAAACCTTCCGGACAATTTACAATGATGGTGAAATTCGCATAAAAATCCGATGCGTAGTTCAAAAGAAAAACGCAGTCACACAAACAGGCGCGAAATGCGACTTTATAATATGCATAGATATAGATAAATAAGGTTCAGTTTAGCGTACCCGTAGCTGGATTGAACCAGAGAAGCAGTAGTCTGCTGAGTATGGCAGGAGACTCGAGGTGTCCTAAGTGTAGAAGGCGGCACAAACCTTCCACTATTATCAGTCTGTAGGCTGAGCACTGGAATTAATACAGAGTAAATACATTGTTTAAGAAGGTTCCATTTTTGATAGACTGTGGTAGTACTTACTGATGACGCGGATCGCTTCTTTGCTTAGCTTTTCAATACTTATTTATGCAGGGTGGATTTTTGAGATAAGAGACCTTAACAGTTGTAGCTACAGGAAAACGGTCTTAGGAGACTTTCCTTAACTTTTTGAGAAATTTTGTAGTCTCATTTCCTACGAAATGTATGGGAAAAGTTTTTTTGCGATTTCTGACTTTTCTAGTACTCAAACCTCAGTTGGTGCATTAGAGGTTTTTGATCCTTATATGAAACATGATCGATTGGAATTAAAAAAAAAGTTTTTGTGAAAATTGCCCATTTGCCTGCTGAGTGTATTTTTTTTTCAAAATCTGTGAATGCAAATCAAAATTTCTCAAAAAGTTAAGGAAAGCCTCATAAGACCGTATTCCTGTAGCTACAACGGTTAAGGTAGCGGCCCTTGCTGCCCCATCTCAAAAATCTAACCTGTATAAATAAGTATTGAAAAGCGAAGCAAAGAAGCGAATCAAAACTAGACAAATCAATCATAAAAAATCAAACACTAGAAAACTTTGGTTTAAAGTTATTTGTTTGTTTTGTTTGTTTGTGCAGTGAAAATACTTCAGTATACTTACAGTGCTGTCCATAATCTTCAGGAGTAATTCGATGACCGTACTATGTGCTGGCGACATTGATATGGCCGACTCCGAAATGTTGCCTGCAAGAAATAAGCCAAAACTATATTAACTTACTTTAACACTTTTTACATCCATACTTACAATACTTAGGTAGACTAAATAACTAGAATTTCGTGTTACTGTCTATCCGTTATTAACGTATACTTTTTTAATCTCACTAAGCGACGCGCGCTTTACTTTTGGTTACCAAATATATGTGTGTGTGTGTGTGTGTGTGTGTGTGTGTGTGTGTGAGAGGGTGTGTGTGTGAGTGAGAGGATGTGTGTGTTAGAGTGAGAGGGTGTGTGTGAGTGTGAGAGGATGTGTGTGAGTGTGAGAGAGTGTGTGTGTGTGTGAGAGGGTGAGTGTGTGTGTGTGTGAGAGGGTGTGTGTGTTTGTGTGCTGACGCTACTTGTCTTCACGCACACATTCACAGCGTGCTTGTACACTTGGTTACCACAACTAAAGCACGTGTCGCTTCGTGAGATAAAAATACTGTTACATGTTGAATAACGGTTGGTAGCATCAAAACTACAGTACCCAGCTGTAAACATGGCAAAACGTATTTAGAAAAAAGTTCGGCTTTGTGGAGCGTTGTCTTTGTCACACAAATCACTATATGACAGCCTCTTTCTAAAGCTACGGTTTCCTAGACGACCGGTGACCACCCACATAGCGTCCGCAAATTAACGGTGAATGACGTCACTGAAACGTTCTTTATGGAAGTAGTTCTCTTTCCTTTCTTTTTTATCTTTCCGTTCTTTTCTTATCTTTAGTAAATTGCTAGATTTGCCCTCACCGTACTTAGTCACGCGAAAAAGAATCCATACTGAGAAGAGTGAGCTAGCACATTATTATATAGCGTTTCCATGACAATCAAGCCAAGTCACTGTGATGTGTCAGAGGTGTAAAAACGAAACAGAACCGCGACTACTTTTTGACGCGGTGCGGCGGCGTATCTAACGATTTAAATCTTTGCCGCTGTCATCAGTTTTGTGACAGCCATCACTGGGGTCGTTATGTGCGGTCACCGCTTTTCTCGGGAACCGTACCTTTAAGCTTCATGTGCCACATTATCGTCCAAGTCCAGTAAACCGTACTTCAGTGGTAACAGTTTTACATTGACAATGCCTTTATTTCGTAGATGTTAGTACCAGGGTGGTTTTTGTAGTTCAAGTATACATTCTAGTTCTGTTGTGCGTACTTTATGAATTAAGAGAGTCACCATTATCACTTACCGTCATCATCAATAACGCTATGGAAAGTGCTGTGTTTCTTCGTCGTGTTGACTGTGGTATCCTCCTGGTTGTTTTCATCTTCAAATAGACGCGCGCCGTGGACACATAGCAAGTCTGCTATACAGCGGAGCACCGTTGATACTGTGCGTTCATTTGATGTATCGATAAGCTGGAAAATACAGAGTGTAAAAAGCCTATGTTTACAATAAATAAATGAATATGAAGTTTGGGACACGACTTAGTTTTGGTGTGAAAAATGGCTGCTTACAGCTGCTGATATAATATAATGTTTTTATTTGAAAATGAGAGATTTTCAGAAGCATACCGTAAATAGTATGGTAATGTTAAAATATTCAATGGCATTATTCTATTTAAAAAACATGTCTGAAACACACGTTTTTTTATCATGAAGGTTTTCTTGTATAACTAGCAAATTGAGTCACGTTACTTGATTAAAGAATTTTATTATTATTTATTATTATTATAATCTACTAAGTAAAAATCTTAAATTCATTCAATCATTCACTGACAGATACGAACCGCTGGGTCTAGGAGCATGAAATTTTGTCTGTGTTCCAAATTTATTGAAGGCGAGAATTAAGGATTGTTGAAAATTCATTCCCTAAAGGGTCAAATAGGGGAATAAATTTTGTATTGAAGTTTGTCATTTTTGCCGAAGGGAAATCTCATCGGGCACGCGGCTTGTAAGAAAATAAAAACATATGTTTAAAAGTATGTATCACTTTTACTGTGCATGTTTAGTATACTCACATTAGCGAAGAGGAAAGCTTTGTTTTCTTTAGCGAATTCTTTGTCCAACATCCCGAATAGAGCCACAGTTTCTAGGGCTGTCTCAATTATTTCCGGGTTTTGGAATATGTCGACCTGAAACCAATTTCATTTATCGAAAGATCTGACAATAGATACGGACCAGGCAAAAAGGAAGGACTCCGCGCCACGCATATTGAAAGTTAACCACCATTCCGATCTATGTGCGTGTGTGTAAATAAGTGTCTTACTTGTGATATGTTATTCCTTGACACTTTTTCTAGCATGTAGAATTATTTTTACACAATGTCAAAACAGTACCTACAATGAAGCCGTAGTGCCGCGTAATGGCACCTTATGATGTAAATGTGTGCGTGAGGCATGTTTATACAAACGGTCCGCCATACTTATAGCGCTTTACTTTCGATACGCGTGGCGCGGAGTCCTTCTTTTTTTTCTAGTCCGTGGACCCAGGGCCAAATGTTTGTTCAAACTGAACCGAATCCAGAATTGGATGCGGGACGTCCCAGTTTGAATATCTCCATACAAATTAGTTCACAAAATCGACGCATACCGCGTGGTAGTCGCCTCAGTTTGATCAGAATTTTAATGCAGCATACCTCTAACTCGTTGAATATCATTTGCATAATTGGAGTTACAGTATTTAGTTGTGGCGTGTCCAATGCAGAGTTTAGTATTGTCAAACATTTGGTAAGGGTTCCAGCGTCTGATAGCTTCTCTTTTATTGTCTGGAAAGGAGATTTTAAACATGTAGGTTGCATAATAATATTTAAGCAGGGTAATCGCGTAACACACTAATAGTAGGAAGGGAATTAATTCATTGCGTTATTTACGTTGTTGAGCACACCAATTTTTCGATCATATGAAGCAATGGATAATCAATATCCTTCAAAATGATTCAGATTGAGATGAATATTGTGTTACGTAATTATAGTGCAGGTGTGTATTTTTCTTATAGGCGTTTCTATTATTAATATCAGTTTTATAAATCAAATTACTTTTTTTTCACAAATCACTTTAATTTTTTGACAGTACAGCCTCTTTGGTGAGCCAACCTCTTTTTTTAATAAATAAGTATAAAACTTACAGGGACGGGTATTGGAACTGGTACCGGTGCCACCGGTTGAAAGGACAGCTCATCTAACTTCTTTTGAATGTCTTCAACCTGAATAAAAAATATCACAGTCTCAGTATAGAGTTTGTCACTTTACAATTTATTGTACAAAGATTCTAATTCTAAAAAAGCTTATCTCAACTCGTATGTTTGCTACATACATGTTACATTACTTTATTCATTTGTGTTTTCAAATGCTGCTTTTACGATATCCTAGACACAATTAATTTATTTTCATGAGACCATTAAAAAGCCACCCAAACACCATCCACCACCACCAACACCATTAAAATCACTGTTTCTGACATTTCGAGTACCTACTCAAACCTCAGTAGATCCCATCGAGTTTATTGATCCTTATATGAAACAGGATCGATGGCATAAAAAAAAGTGACTAATTATTTTTCAAAATCTGTGAATACCGATTTAAATTTCTCAAAAATGTATGGATATTCTTTCTTCTAAGACCGTTTTCCCGTAGCTACAACGATTAAGTTACCTGCCCTTACTGCCTCGTTTAAAAAATGCACAATGTATAGTTTAGCGAATTGTGGTGATAGAATGATGATGAGCATTGTATTTTACCTTGCCTTTACATTCTGCCGCTAGAGCATAGTTTTGATCTCTGACAGCTTCCTCTTGCGCTTCAATGGCGACGTTCAGTGACACGCGTAGTCGGGCCCTCTGCGAAATAAAAGCATTTTGAATAAAATCGTTATCAGAATTCATTTTTTTTATAAAAATCAGTCATGCTGAATTCTGATAAGTGTTATTCAAAATAAAATAAAAATACTCGTTACTCAATAAACCCTACAATTTTTTTTTATATAAAATATTGGTATGTTATTGATTTTCCACACATCGTGCAAAGTCATTTGGCATATGTCATGCAAACCTTTGCTGTGCAAATAGAATAAAGTTGATGATTACAAAATTGAAAATTAGAATACCGGAAAGATATGGGGGAGGCCTTTGCCACACAGGCAAGGCTAAAAAAAGAGACTTGACTTTTAGTTTTTATATGTACCTGTAACTTAGCCTCAGTACAATCAACTAGCGGAGGCGGCGGCGGCGGCGGCGGCTGGTCGGGCTCGGGCGGGTCGCGCAGGGACTGGATGACGCCATTGATCACCTCCATACGACCCGACACCTCAGGGACTACCAGCTCTAGAGCCGACACGAACGCACGGATCACATCGGCGTTGAGGAGGCCGTAGTCACCTGGTGGAAAAAAAATATACATCGATCTTTAACAGAAACAAAACATCAAGCCTGGAAGAGATAAGAGATCATTTATTTGTCAGAAACATGAGTTTGAGTATACACACATAAAGCATGCAAGATGTTAAGTACATTGCAGATACGATCACAGTCATGTTTTACTTTTTAATATTAATAACATTTGATCAGTAATTATAACTATTAATAATTAAATTTATATAATCTAGGTACATCATAAGCAGTTCAAACATCAATTAAATTAAATAGATAGAAGAACAAAATATTATCCTCTTCGGTTGATTCAAATGTCAAAATCTAATAATAATAATAATCAAATACTTTCAATAGTTAACAGAACTAAACGTCGCCCCTACATTAGAATTATTATTATGTTTTCTCCATTAGAAACTCAGCAATACTATAGAAACAATTGGCTGATAATACTCTTTTATTTTTTTTCTGTAATCTCTGAAGAGGTAGGAAGAGATATACAACATGCAAAAGTTTTATGAAATGTAACAGGGGCAAGTTTAAGTGCCAAAGCGCACAGGTTACACTCAACACCAGCCCACGCATCGACAAAAGACGAAACGCGGCTTCATGAGATGAAATTTGGCTAATAAGTACGCCGCACACTATAGTGACGTCACGTGGCATGACGTGTAAAAAGTTTGTATACGCCCTAATTCGTTTTTTGCATTTTTTTAAACCGACTATGGTTGCAATTAAATGAGTCTAGAGTAAGGCCTATTGTCATCTATATTTGTTTTGATAACTAACATGGATAAAGTCAAACATCACTTACCAGTAAGAACATCAGTAATGAGCGCTTGCAATGCGCTCCTCCCGGCGGGATCCGTAGCGTCATAGACACGTAACATAGTCCCCAACTCGTGCAGGACATACTGACGAGTACTGAAGCCTACTGGGTCTTCTGTTTCTGATGGGCATGGGGACTCCACGATGCTGTTGATTGGAAATCAATGTTATAACTGTAGGCACTTCTAAAATAATGATGATCACAAACATGAGTTGGTGCAGATTAATCATTTAAATGTAGAAGGATTTATTGATGGGTCATCGCCATCTTTGCCAAGAAATTATATTATTATGCCGATACAAAAATGCTGAAAACTGCCATTCATATTGTAAGCATTGTTACACAGCTCACACAGTAGTGCAATAGGAGCAGTTGTAACGGCCGCGACTTTCGAGTTGAAGGTTCTAACACAGGCAGGCGCTTTACTTTCTGTAAATTATTTCATCACCACTGGTCTCAAAACGGTGAAGGAAAACATCGTGAGGAAACCGGCATGTCCTAGAACCAAAAATTAGAAGACATGTGACATCAACCAACCCGCACTGGGCCCGCGTGGTGGAATACGGCCCACTCCCTCTCATCAAGAGGAGGCCTGTGTGAACATTATAGGCTGACTACGTTACACAGTAGTGAAAAGACTGATCACCAAAACATGTTGAAATTAAAGCTCAATGTTGCCTCGGATACCTACTAAGGTTTCCAGGCATAAATTGACAAATCAAGCATTAGAAAGAGATTTTCACAAGACTATGAGTGACACGAGGCAAAGCTTTACAAACCCAAACATTTCCTTATACTCGATGTGCCGTATTTTCGGCCGGGTACTCTACGGTAAACAGCTAAAGACAATCAATACTTTGTGATTTTAAGTCTAGAACATTGCCAAAAACGAGACTCACGCTCTAATATATCCAGTAAGTACAATTAAGTCCGGTAGAACAGTCTCCAGAGTTTCATCATCGTCTATCTTCTGTAGATGCTCCGCTAGATGGCGCCAGTACCACGCTGTTTCCTTGTTCAGCTTCTCCGCTGGTATGAGGCGAAGAGACTTGTCGGTCGGCAGCCATTCTAGCAGCTCAGATATTGGGAGGCGCCTGTCAGGCATAATTATAATAATTATGGTAAAGGACAGTTGAAATTCACAATAACCCGTACAATACTTATTCTAGGGTTAACATATTCAAATTACAATACTGACAGTGAATAAATATTTATGAAAAAACTTTTAAACCATTATTTTTTAAGGTTTGGCCATGACAGATTTGAATGGAAACTAACTCCGAATATTTAGGAAAAAGTTAGAATAATGGACTATCAACGATTTTATTTCATTATACCATATCATAATTATGTTATTTGTTTTATTTTCATGTGTTTTTAGAGAGTGGGCAGAACCAAAGTGTAGATTCCTATCTATCAAAACTCGGTTTTAGAGAAACAGAGTTACACTAACTGCTTTCTCCTCGGAAAGTCTATCATAACATTAAATCTACATAATTATATGGTTATTTTTTAATATTTGTTTGACAATAAACGTCTAATGGAGCCACTCCATTAAATCTGAGCAGAAAATAAGACTTTTTTTTTAAATATAAATATAATATACTCACTTAAACAGCGACTCCAACAGTTTCCCGGCAACGTACTGCGAGTCCTTAGCATCGTGCGCGTTGTCCAATCGTATAGCCTTCAGCAGGTCCACGATGTTACCCTGGAACGTGCTCAGCCAACCAGGTATCAGGATCTCTTCGACCACGCGGCGGACGCGGAGACTACGCTCGGTTAGACCGACCTGGAAATAAGATTGTTATGATGGAACTATCAAAATATTACACAGTATTAGAAAGGCTGCTGTAACATCAAGACCTCAACAGGTATACGGAACGGATATCGAGTGGTTTTCACCATTGTTTACAGAATTTATTCTGGAAGGTTTATGTGTATAATACATTAATTTTCTAGCGGCATCTACAACGCCACATGCGATCTACGCGTCACACTGACGTTACGCAAAATCCTGCATCGCGCAAGCAGAGTTTACCGCGCAACTAGCATATATCCAACGTCCCGACATCAATCGTTATTTATCTACTTATTACAAATATTAAAATTAGCGTATTTATTAACATTTACTTTGATTAATTTTTCTATGAAAATCCATGTTAGTTTGGCCAAAATAAAACCAGAAAACACATCCGTTTTCCAGGCGCTTAATATCTTGTGATTTTCTCTTGTCGGAAAGAGCTTTATTAGTAACTCATGTCATGGTTAACAGGTAAGCCATTCAACAGTTTGGTGGTGTGGACACGTCCTTCTCATGGAGGACCACCGTTTACCCAAAGCGGTCTTCTCCTCCGATATGGCGGAAGGTAAACGGAAGCATGGCGGTCAACATCTACGCTATAAGAATGTGTTGAAGAGGCATCTAAGCGCTTGCGCTATTGATCCAACTGGTTGAGAGAGGCTCGCTTCACATAGGTCCTCTTGACAATTTACATAGGTACCTACTACGCTTTGGAATGGGCCACTAGCTTCATCTTTCTGACTGACCGTCCCCTTGATAGTTCAAAAGTGCCTATAATTGGTTTATTTGAAATAAATGCTTTGAGTTTGAGTTTACTGTCTAAAACAATGTGAAAACTTCCGAAAAAAGCTCTCAATAAACTAACCGAAAAACGCCAAATACGTAAAGAGAGACCTAAGCCATATAACCTTAACTCATGTTATTTAAATCGATAAGGAGGATCCGCCTGGGATACGCCATACGAACTTTTAGTATTTATTGTCAGTCTTATTTATAGTATCCTTTTCCTAATTTTAAATGTGCCCACTGAATTGCAGTATGAATAAGGGTCAGTACCTTGAGCGTGAGCACTCTCTGCCTAACTCTGAGCTGGGTAACATTGATGGCAGCGATGTACAGGAAACCGGCGCGACGCACTGCCTCGTCCACGTCACACAGTCGCTCTAACACGAACGGCACGTTGCGGCTGCATTTAGCGATTGACATCACTATGGCTCTGTGAATAAATACCATTTTCGATCAGATTTTATAACACATAACTATCACTGAAACTTTGAAATGCAAAGAGGTATCAATTAAAAAGTAAAATCAACAACTTATAGTTTGTCTAGTGACTGTTATGCTATGACATCATAAATACATAACTATCCAATAGACAGCAAGCTTCATAAAATCGTGTATCGACACGTTCATGTGTGCGCCGCGAGAGAACAAACTGTGCCATAGGTATAGTATAGTGCACCTTACGGACCATGGTGGTGAGAAATTGGCTGGCAATTCCATTTTCTATCATTATACAGGATGTTTGGAAGCTGGGTGCAGTCTTAAGGGTGTGATAGTTGACACCATTTAGAGAATTTTGAGCCATACATGTCTGAGACGAAGTCTATTTTTTTATTTTTAACTGCTATACCTTAACCTAAAAAATACTAGAAATAGCAGTATAATATAAAACCGACTTCGTCTAAAACAAGTCTGGCTCAAAGTGTTCTAAATGGTGTCAACTTACACCCCCTTAACGCTTTGCACGCAGCTTCCAAACACCCTGTCTAAAGCCTGATTAATCATTTTACCTTTCTAAAAATATAGTTCTTACCTCCTGACAGAAGAGCTAGGGTCACAGCTCATGTGAAAGCGATAAGCTCGAGTGACTTCGTCGTCTTGTTCCATTGGGTTCTGCAGTCGTTGCAGAGCGAGGGCGGCGCGACAACGCACCGCTCCGCGCGTGTCTTGTAATCTTTGCATCTAGTGATGGAAAGAAAAATGTTATTAATAGTTTTATAGAGGTATGAGGAACAGGGTGTAAAGTTCACTCATCCTCCATAGAAAAGGGAGGATCCTCCGACCAGACGGGTGTCGTGTTTGATGACGTTGTATATACCTATGCTAGTTGCGCGGTAAATTTTGCTTGCGCGATGTAGGATTTTTAGTGACGTCAGTATGTTGCATAGTTCGCATGTGGCGTTGTAGTGGCCGCCAGTTTCATGTTACTACCCATATTTTGTAAACCATTACTCTCATGTCTTGGGTTACCAAGTAACTGGATTGTAGGTCCAGATCGGCAATAGCTCCATGTAATATAACTTCTGTTAAAATCTTTATTTGTTAAATAAATCAAAAATGATATATTCAAAAAAGTTAAATCTTTATTTTCTTTGGTAACATCACACCTGTATTTCAACAAGGGTTAGGTAGAGGCTGATTAATAGTACACACAAATTTCACCAGAATTTTTTAAGTCCCATGGCATGAAAATTGATTTCAATGTTAGATCTTCACTAGAGGATATGAAGATCTAACCAAACAACCAATTGAAACCGAGCACCTAGCTTCTGACGTTTCATAAGTGCCCATGTAGGTTTATGTGAAATAAAATATTTTGATTTTGATTTTAACATCGAAATCAGTTTTTTCTAGTAATCGATTTGGGAATGCTAACAGAAAGTGGAAATCCATCTTACCTGTGATGCCAGTAACTTGTCACAAAGGTCGTCATCCAATGAGGCGTCATCTCCGAGAGCAGACAGTACAGCCGCCAAAAGCTGACTGGCTCGGTACCTGACTGACAGCCCGGATACACATTGGCACTAAAAATGAAGATAGAATTTAAAGGGAGCTGTAGAAGACCTTCATATATTTTTTTTTCTTATGTGTTTTATCTGCGACCATTCGCACACATCATTAGCTAATTCTCCATTAAGAACCATCCCACATTCAGAGTATCTGGCCGAGTTCAAGTATATGCCATCCCTTGAGGCGGTTGATGTTTCCATCGCTATTCATTGACTCCCTAGCCAGAGTTCTGTCGTCATAAGGTGAAAAGCCGCAACTAACATTTTTATCAAAAATAAATTAAATATTTATAGGTTTGGACTTGCCAAGTTGCCTACCTTTTTATATAGGTGATATTTTATATATTTTTATTGCTCTTTAAAAAGAAAAGCCATAATTTCCACGGTTAAGCCCTTTCATATTAGTATAGCCATTTTGCATACTTGAAAAGTCGTTTAACTTTCTCAACAGTATTGCTTGCAACCCTAGAGTAACGGTGCAGTCTTTTTTACATTTAGTATAAAGGGTCCCAAAGACAGGCGCAAAGCGACGGTGCGACGGTGCGACGAGATGCTGGTAGAACAATTTGCATGGAGTTTTCACTGAAATTGTCCTACTAGAGTCCTGTCGCAGTGCCGGGTCGCAGCTGTCTGCGGGAGCCTTAAATGTGTACCTATTGCTATCTTTCTTTCTTTGGTTTTATTTATTTATTTAACCATTTATGTACAAACAGAATATAAACAGACAAGAAGAAAGGAACACAAAAATACGTACAAAGGTGACGGTGGTGCTTTTCTATCTTAATCTGCTTTTTTTTTTCCGAAAAGTTCTTGTACAAAGTTTAGTTTCTAGAGATAGATATATATACATACTTTCACCCTATAGATACTTTTTTTTTAAATTTTGGCCATCTCTATTGGTCCACCACTTGCAGCAACAATAAATAATATTCTATTGTATTCTAAGTTGTACATTTCTTCCAAAAGCTTTAAAAAGATACTCACATCAAAAATAATATCAAATATGAAAAGTAAGAACTCTTCTTCGTCATCCAGAGAGGTACAGAATGTTGCCACAAACTGTACAACACGGTCTACATTAGCACTGGTGTCTCCAAATGTGAACAAGTAGTGTAGGGCATTTTTGAAGCTTTCTCGAAAGCTGTCCTCGTCAAGCTGTGAAAGGAAATCAATATTTGAAAGGAATTTGAATGAAGAATCTCTGTGATGAAACTAATTTTCTAAATCTCTTTTGCCTGAAAGTCACGCTGGGTAATTATTATCTCAAAAATACACATTATAGGACAACACAGATTCTGTACAGTACATTCATTGTCCACTATTGAATTTCAACTATGCATTAAAGGATTTTGTGGAAGGGACACCAGAATTTTGCCAAGGTCACATTGGTATTATGAAATTATGATAGACTATCAAATGCTGGAGATTGATCAGTGATTTTAAACATAGAGAAGATTATATCTATAATATTTTGTATAGCAAAACTATCTGTGGTGTTTGATAGTGACTTGGTTAAACTTAGCAACATTTTCCATTTACATGAAAAAGGTATTTACACACTTTAATGTAATAAGTATGTAGTAAAAGTATACTAGCATTGTAATTCGAACTACAACTAATGGTAACACAACGTTTTGATCATTTCTTTGCAGAAGGTAAACAAACAGTGTAAGTAATATTGGTAATAAAAAAAACAGAAGGTAAACAGATTAATATCTCGAGATTCAGTTGAATAAAGTAGGCAGACCTACCTTTTTATACAGTTTAATCATTTCCTTCACATATTTCTTGTGTTGAACCACATTGTATTGTACGTTTTGAAATATTTTAAACATCGTTGGATTGTTCCGAGGGTTTGGTTTTAACGCGGACACTGGCTGCGGCACTTCGGCGTTCTTCTCCGTTGGAGGCATGTTAGCAACGAATACTTGAGTTTTCGAGAACTATTGCAACAAAATTAATTATAATGAAATAACTGGCGTTTTTAATGATAATTCCACAATGGATAAAGTTTTATCACAGTATCGTACACTTCACGCTCCTAACCGTTTTGTTTTCGAATATTTGTTGATAACAATTTGACAAGTTCGGGTTGAATACAGTATTGCCAACTTTTTTTTTCCGAGCCCACTAACCACAGAACATTATTACTCCTAGCTAGCGCTACCAACGTCGGTTCTTCATACCAGCAGAAATCAACTTTTTTTATGTACAGTCGCCACCAGGTCAAGCTACACAAAACTGTCAAATTTCTCCAAACGATTTTAAACTATAAAATGTTGATAGATAAGTTCAAAATTGAATGAGAAAATCTGCCAGTTTGTGGTAGCTTGATGTGCTGGCGACTGTACACCACAGATTATTCATTAATTTACTTCATTTTTTTACATAACACTGACATTCGGTTAGTATTTATTTGAGATTTGAGGTTGATGAGTTTCACTTGAAGATTTATGAATGAAAATAAACCATAAATTAAATGTATAAACCTACTATTCTTGTGACAATATATTATTATCACAAAATAATTAATGAAAATTGTTTGTGAAGATGTTTGAATGTTTGTTAGGTAGGTACACAATACGGCTGAACTTTTTATCCCGGTATGCGGTAGTGTGTGACTCGTGAGAATTTTTGTCGAATTGATGTCGTTTTTTGACCTTGAAATTCAGCATAATTCGCCATGTTTATTGCTTATGCTTCTTTCCAAATCAGCGTTGAAATCCTCTGGGATTTCACCATTTAAAAAAAATCGTAGAATCTGAAGTCAAAGTTCGAGAGATTGTTTGACTTGATTGTGTTGTTGTCAACTAACTGAAGGAAACTTACCACTAGACAAAACCCCCAGCCACTAAAAGAAAATTTCCCTTGCCTGAAGGAGCGTTCCAACCGCCAGGTTTAGTGGAAACTCTTCAAATTTGGCAACACTGGTAGAATGATAGTTGTTTTCGATATTGCCAGTAGTAAAATAACGATGATAAAACTAAATATTTGCTCGAATATGTCGCGCTACATAAGGTTTTTAGAAAAAAACTAGTCTGGATCTCTATAATCTGGGCGTCTACTCGATACGTACGAAATCCGTAGTTTCGGCGGAAGTTACGGGAGATGCCTGCTATGTATCAGGTAAGATTAGTTCGTGAAAACTTTAGATAGATGACGCTAGCATAGCTTTCACCTGACAACACGATTTGACAGTTGTCCTTACTTCCGTTGTGTTTTTACCTGCAGGCTTAGCACGAGCACCGTTTTGTCGACGGAAGAGTAGACAAAAATGACGTTCCGTGTAGACACTGTAGACAGTACGCCGGCAGCAAAGTAGAAAGAGTCAACTGCACTTTTTACGAAATTCAGTAGTTTATTCACGTTTTTCTTTTATTTTGGTTAGATCTCGAAAATAGTGTGTCCTATCGCAAAAATAATGAAATATCGATCCCCTTTATGAAGCCCTTAAACCCCCAAAACTCAACATGTAGGTAATAATTGTTCAAATTTTCTATACAAAAAGTGAAAAATTCCATTTTTCCATTCCATTTTTATACTTTGTTGCCGTCGAGTAAAAAGTTGTCTGCTGTCTTTAGCATGGCGAATATAAAATCAAATTGTCTTTACAACCTTATACAACTGTAAGTTGTCAGCAGGCGCGGTCGCAGCTCAAGATTTTGGGGGGAGTCATCAATGGGTGCCAAGGAATATTTTTAGGGAGGTACATCTCGTTGGTCTAGTGGTCGCAATCGCTACTGCTAAGCATGATCCTGAGATCCTGGGTTCGATTCCTAGGTCGGTTAAAGTGTTATTGGGTTTTTCCATCAGTAATTTCTCTGAAACAGCCTGTAGTCTGGATTTGTACCCGATTGATGGCAGTAGGTTCGCACTCTAAAACATGGGGCTTAAACATAACTGGCGAAATGTTGGTGTACTACATGTAGGTACACCTCTGCCTAACCTTTCGGGGATTAAAGGCGTGATGTTATGTTAATATTAGTACACCTCCAGCTCCACATTACTTATGCTATTCAGGACCACAGATTTTACATGTGGTGTTAGTGATATTGAATAATGCTGGGAAATTGGTCGTAGCACTTTTTGAGGAATAGTAGGTATTAGAACAGTAGATTATGTAGGGTAATCAGAGCGAGCGAAGCAAGCTCGAAAATTTTAACAACCCACGTCGATTAGGTTACGTTTTCTTTTATGTTTTCAAGCAGAAATAGGAGGTACATTGTCGACTCATGCAGGAAAGCCCAAGCAACTATGAGAATGTAGAATGCAAGAGCGAGCGAAGCGAGCTCGAAATATATTCTCACTCTCTGATAGGTTAGATTTTCTGTTGATCATTCCAAAAAAAGTAGGAATTAGTTGGTTTGTCGACTTATGAAGAAAAGCTCAAGAATCAAGAGAATGTAGAATGCAAGAGTGAGCGAAGCGAGCCTGGATATTTTAGCAACCTACCTTGAATAGGTTCTGTTTTCTTTTGACCATTATACAGAAAGAGTTAAATAAGAGTTTAATAATTAGAACTTACTTTGTTAAGTTAGAAAAGACGAAAGATTTAAACTCGTTTTACAGCAGTTTAGCCTTTCGAAACTTACGTACGAGTGGGTGCCCCAATTCCCGAGATTGCTTCGCTCGCTCTTGCATTCTAGATTCTATATTTTCTAAAGGGCTTTTTGAAGTAAAAACTTCTTATAGCGCGTTGAACGATATTTTGTAGAGGAAAATCTTATGGGTTCGCGTGACCGAAATGCTAATGTTAACAGTATTAATATGATATGTTGCGGTTGTTGTTGCTCGGAGTGCCGATTAATGTAAAAACCAGACTAATAATAATTTTAATTTACAAATTCTGAAATTTTAGTTTTTGATACTACAATTAATTTCAAAATTTCCACTTCTGTCGGCAGTCCCCATGACTGCCTATTTTCTTAATTTTTTATACCTATATGCCAAGGCTCAAGTACAGTTTTATGTTAATAAGACAAGTAAATCATTCAGGCTCTCAACAGCTTGAATGGTTTTGGAGGGGGTCATGACCCCTATGACCCCCCCCCCCCCTCAGACCGCGCCTGGTTGTCAGTGTGATTTTGAAAGTTTGGAATAAAAAAAAATCTTCTGAAATAGTCTACAATATAAAAGGACCTAGACAACGATCGGTAGAAACGCTCCATAGGACAATCTAGATTATAGACAACATCATACTGGTTTCTTTAATTGTATAATTTATAATTTTTATGACATTGATTTTAACATTATGTAACTATTATAACTCACACACTAAATTATTACTTGTGAAATTTTGGAAAAATCATTTTTTTTTCAATATTTGTAAATATGTGAACACCATGTATCTATCTCATAATTAATTTACCTGTCATTGCGCTATATTTAATTCTTTTTACCTATTGTGGTAGGTATAGTAATTTTATTCTAGGCACATCGTCTTCACATATAATTATATAATTCATGTTTAAGTAACGTTGTAATACATTTTAAAAGATTAACGGTGGAGTTTCTTGCCCATTCTTCTCCATACGAAACTACCTTTTAGAAGGTGCAACTAAGATCAGTTCTATTTTTTTGTAAATTTTGACGGTCAAAAGTGCCTTTTGAGTGCCTATTTGAAATAAATGATTTGACTTTGACTCTGGACGAGCTCGTATCTTTGTTGACGGACGTAGAGCTCGGTTTTATAATCATGAGCGTAGAGAGTGTAGGCCCCCTGATCATAACAAAGTTTCCAGTTTATAAAAATGCAAGGTTAGTTCAACCTGCTTTGGTTGAACCTCTTTAGTTATTTCAATGCTTTTAGTACACGTGTATTGTTACATATCTATGTGGCTTAGTTTGTTTTCTATTTTTTTAAATGTACCTATATTAGGTATGTAATGTGTGAGCAGTTCATTACTACAATAAAATGGCTGAAAAAGGCAAACCGGCTCGGTTAAAGCTGCCAATTAGAGTAGAAGAAAGTAGAAAATGGTGATTGTAATAATAAATATTATTTTTAATTATTTTTGTATATTTATTTTGTCAAGCACATACATTTCTTGTGCACTTTTGGGGTGGCCACTTTACCTTTACCCCCATGGCCGCTCTGGGCGGCCACTCGGGCAAAGCAGTTTTTTGAAAAGATTTCGTAATTTACAAAACATAATGATCTTTTTTTAAATTTGCGCGTATTTGAACCTCTCATTACAAAAAAAATATAAATTTTCTGTCTGATGATAAGTATAAAATTCACTCCAAAAATCTATCGTATCCCTTTGAGCTGACCTCCCCTATTATGTTTTTATATTGTAATAAATATTTAAAAATGTAATTAATATGTCTATGTATTAATTAAATAAAGGAGTTAATATTAAGGCAATTACTGATCATTAATAAAAAATCGGCAAATCCAGGAATGATCGTTCATTACAAATAATAAAAATCAAAATGTTTATTATTGTGTAAAAGTTTATTGTGTCGTTTGGTAATACAATAGTATACTTTATAAATAATAATTAACTTAAAAATATTATGTACAAATCACATGATAGCAAAAATGAGTGAAAAAATAAGTGGATAGGTAGTATCTTCATGTTTATCGTGATAAATTACAATTTAAATTAATTATAAATAAAAATATTAATTATAAAGGAAGAGAGTATTTAGGAGCAAAGGTTATTTATTTTGATAAATTACAAATATTTTGGCAGAAAAAATGTTATTAACAACAGTCATTATTTTGCAGATAAAGTTATACGATTAAAAAAGCCTTATTAAAATTATAAATAATGATAAGGAATCATCATTATAGATGTAACTTCGACTATCTACATAAATAATAGAAAGGTATATTCATTGAACTATCTAAGTAGTTGTTACTGTTTTATGTAAGGCCTACCTACTTATGTAAGTAGGTAATGATGCCAGTTTTCCTTTCCTTAAATTATTAACTTATCGTTCAAGACCAAGGTAGGTATGAGATTCGAAAGTGATAAAAAAAACAAGTTTTTTTCAAGTTAATCGACAGTATCAGACACTATCATTGATTACTTGTCGTTTGTAGGTACTGGACACAGTCGATTAAATCTCACAAACTTATCAAATCAATTTTATTACAAATTACCAATGATCAGGTAGAGCTGAAACTTTGACCAGAGACAATTTGTTGATTATTTAATTATTAATTAAAGAAGTCTGAAATACGACTCGTTTTTATCGACAGATGCGAATTTCAACAGGTCATAGAAAGGGCTATCTTAGAAAACCAAAAACTAAACTCTGTCCTTCAGAAATCAACAATAATAACTCCAAATATTACAAAATCGTGGATGTTTTACTATCGTCAAATCCAGCTCTCGAAGATGGTAGCAAAAGCGTTAAATCCTACAACATAATTTATTTATAGATTCAGTAGATAAACCAAGGGATGACAATATTATTATGGTCAAAAATGTATGCCTATTGACCATAAATATTTTTTATCCTTACAGTACACCTGTAAGGTTTTGTCCCTCCATTCACGAGCATAAAATTCTAACGCGTTAATTTCTCGTGAAAACTTGCAACTTTAAGAAAATACCTAGAAAGTCCTAGGTAAAAACAAAATAGTTATCATTTCGAAAATATTATCTTCGTTACGCCCTAAAAATTCTATTAATACTTTAGGAGTAAATTTATCGTTTTTGAATCTTGCGTAACTGTAAGGTAGGTATTTATCCTCATGACTGTACCTACTGTAAAAATGAAAGTTAATTATTTCAGTGCTCACAGAACTGTAATTACTGTCCTATTGTCCAAAAAAGAAGACGATTCATAGCATCATAACTTATACCTAATGTTAAAAGAGTAGCGTGTGAAGTATCAAGATCATTTGATCATTCAAGATCATCAATAAGAGAGTCGAGTTCTTTCTGCAAGTCGACCGATTCCTCTCTCTGCTTCAACACATCGTCTTTCAAACGGTCTACGTTGGCCATGAGGAGTGCGTTGCCCTTCTTCAGCGCGTTGACCCTGGTCTCGTGTCGCTTCACCCTCTTGGTGAGGTTTTCTTTCTTGTTGGGGAGAGGAGCGTCCTGAAAAGTAGTGCGAAATTGTTAAGATAGATGTTTTGAGGTGATAGGTACCTACAGTGAATGGTACCTATAGTAGAAGGTGTTGAAATGACAATGCGTTTAACACCTTGCCTGGCAACTCTTGGGCCATTAAGAAGGCACTTTTATATCATAGGGTGTCTGTCTACTTCAACCACATTATTGACACCTATCTGACGGACAGAACCATGATTTACCCGGGTCGAGAAGGATGGGGTTGCTGAGAGATGGCGTGCGGTGTTCCACAGGGGTTGCTCTTGGGGTCGTTCCTGTAGAAGAGCTTTAGAGATGCTGTCACGGCAATCTCCAAAGAACGGGCCCGGCTGGCAAATCAAAAAGTTCAGCTTTTTGATTTACCTTAGTTTAAACTAACTTAACTAAACTTCTCATTCAGAAGTTGAGAAAATGGCTCAACTTCTTGTCCACTCAAAAATACCACGTAAATTGTATTATCGAAATACTTAAATGTTTTTTCTTCAACTTCAAATTGACAATGTCGGATGAGTGAACATTTTTTGTTATCGTAAGTAGTCTGCATTGCAGAACTTGAAATATCGTGGAAACAACGAGTGTGAAGAATTAACATTCTGTTCCAAATAGATTGCAATGATTGAGATTAGTTCCAGTCAGCTTGCCGGTTATCTTTGCTTGTTTCATTCCTGTATGAGTTGAGTAGTTTACCTTGCAGTTGGACAGTTACCAGTCGGTAATACCTACCTATTACAGTAAACCGCACATCAATTGTAAGAAAATACATTGACAGTGCCTTTTTTAGCAGCAGTAAGGACTGTTTTCGTTGTTGACTACACAGTACTAGGTACTTATTTTTTATTTCAACTCACCTCTGGTTCACTTTCACTTTCTGTCTCACTTTCAGTGTCCTGTTCTGTCTCAGTCTCAGATTCCTCTTCCTCTGACTCTGATTTCTTCTCCTCCTCCGATTCCTCTTCTTCCTCATCGTCTTCATCATCTGAACCGCATTCCTTCATCATGGCTGCCATCTTGTCGACCTCGCGTTTTAGTTCCTTGTATTTTCTTTTCGCTTCCCTGAAAATTATGATTTAAAAAAAGATATATATTGGCCTTTGAGTGCCTACGTATGCATATCCCGTGGCTTTCTGCAGTTTCTACCTGTAGGAAAAATGCGTGAGTTTCTTTGAATCTAGATAATGGATTTAAATTAAATAAGAATAGATCGGCCTGCACATAGGGCATCCAATGGATTCCCGCGACCGTCCCCAGAAATTCTCAATTAGTAACACACATTCAATCCCAATCTGAAGGATATTTGAAAGAAATTACTAAACTATTGCTTTATACTTATGCAAAAAATCGTCTGCTCCACACAACAACATAAATAGCGCAATGAATAATGTTGAATTGTCAAAATGTGTGTTACACAATTACCCTGCAGGTCATTAGTCCATTTTATGAGGTCGGTGTGCAGTGCTTGGGGGCGGCCCATATCCAGCACAGGACGTTTTTCAGCTGAATGAAGATGATGAGGTATCGATAGGAAGAAGTAAAGGAGAAACAGCTACCATGGTTGCTAAAAGTACTACCTACCTGGATATTGAAGATAAAAATCAAAGAACACAAAATCAAAATAACCAATTAGCTACCTATACAACGTTTGATATAAAAGTGATTGATGTTTAGTAGATTATCATGATTGAGGTAATCAAACACGCAGATAAAGCATTGTTTCAGCTTAAAGTACTGAAATCGACAGTGGCCGACGCATTTCCGAAGAAATGGTTTTGAATTTTTTATATTTTATATTTTTATTAAATATTGTATGTATGTTCATACCATAAAGTGTTGATAATACAGAACGTATCAGAAAGATGTGGTCAAATTTAAGTATGTGGTACAACTTTTTGATACACGCTGTATAAATGATTGACTGTTGTCATTAACTAACTCACATGAAATGCAACGAATTACTTAAGGACTTGAAGGATTATTGAGATATTTTATGAACTATGAAGACATTTTTAAGATCATAAGCTTTTTGATGGCCATGAATAAAGTAAACTTTGCACTTGGTTTGGTGGTCACAATCGCTACTGTTGAGCGAGATCCGAGGGTCAGACAAAGTGCTATTGGGTTTTTTCCAATTGGAAATTCTCAGTAGGTATCATCTGTAGCATTAATTCTATGCCCGGAGTCCTGATGTGTACCTGGTTTATGGCAAGAGGCTCGTCCTTATTACATGGGACTTAAACATATTTGTCGAAATGTGGATGTGGTATTATGCCTGTGCTCTGATACGGGAAGATTCAAATAATTGAAAAAAAAAATTGTCTTCACAAACATTGACATCATATTTGAAACAAGCTTAAAAACCACGTGACATTAGTTTCTGAGGGACTAGTGTCTGCATTAGAAATACCTGTTTATCAGATCACCAGATGTGATCTACAAAGGTGATTTTATGTTCTATGGCATGATTTAAGTTAGTAATAATTATAACTAACTTGAGTGCTGCCTGCTGGTTCTTCAGCGACATCTTGAAGCCCATGCGCTCCCGTTTCATTTGGTCTTGCTTCTCCTTCAAGTACCGGATCTTGTTCCTCATGTTGCGCACCTCCTTCTCCATTCGCTTCTGCTTCTTCTCGTCGCTTTCCTCCTGAAAGATTAGGCAGTGAGTTATTAAAAATATTGGTTGGTTGTTGTTTTGTTTGCGATTGGAAGACCTCTTTTCAACTGTATCAAGTGCGTTAACGTTGCGATATGCTCTATTTGCTAGACTCTAATGAACATTTGTGGTTGTTTATTTGGCAGCAAACGTAGTATTTTTTAAAGAGCGACCACTTTGAAAAATACTACGTTTACTTTCACAGAATGCTGACAAACTTACCTCAAGCCAAATGTGTGTGTGGCAATAATTGATTATTATTGCCACACACACACATACACATTTAGCTCCACATTTGAGACCAGCCGCGCCTCTTGTGTCTCTCAATGTTTTTATTTCGCCATCAGATTGTCTGGCCAAGATCGCTGACAGCTAATAGACCGCACATTTCAATACCTCTTCCTCACCAATTTTATAAAACTTGAATGTCATTTTTCCTTTCTTCGGAGTGCAATAATGAGTATTCTATTTATATTCTATCTCATAAACAAAACTTTCTAATAAATATTTCAATACCTCTTCGTCATCAGAGTCCTCCTCTTCTTCAAAGCTATCATCCTTGGTGACGGAGAGCTGCTTGATGGCGTGGCTCGAGCGCCGCGAACCTATGCTCGTTGGCATAATGCCCTGCAATGTTTACATACAGTGTTATATTGGTCTAAAAGTAATGTCTGAGTCACGGGTAAAAATACGTTATAGAACAATGCACGTAATTATAAAGTAGACGATTAGAATGATAGAGCGGACAAGTGTTATTTTGAACAACAACCTTAATATTAATTTTATAAATTCAAAAGTAACTCTGTCTATCTGTATGTTAGTTACCTTTTCACGCCTAAACCACTGAATGGATTTCGATTAAATTTGTCACGGAGATAGATGGCATCCTGGGGAAGGACATAGGCTACTTTCTGTCTCAAAATAATCCTAAAAGAGGGTGATAAAGGGGGTGAAAGTTTGTATGGGAAACTTACCGTTTCCTATGTTAGGAATATGAAAAATTAAATTTATGCGTTTGGTACGTCTTAAGAAATTATTTGTTTCAGGGTTTTGTAAAATCATCCCCCAAGGGGAAAAATAAGGGACGCTTTTAAAATTCACATGATTATTTAAATTTTTGTAGGTACCATTTAACTGTTTTGAAGAGATTAAGGGAATTGGAAATATAGTCAGAACCCGTATCTTGAGGTATTATTTATTTTAGTATTTATTTCATATAAATCAGCCCACCCGCTTAAAAATTATTACAATTTGAAGTTATAAAATAACTTCGCTAATATGTTAGTAATACGTAGTCAATGGCGGCGCTAGAGTAACTCACATATTAAAATGAATTATACTTATTTTTAAGTTACACATTTAGAATCATAAAAGCCTGTTTAACAAAAAAAAGATTATTTGCATTTATTATCTGTATGTCTGTTACCTTTTCATGCTTTATGGCTGAATGGATTTGAATGATAGGATATTATTTAGCTCGGTATCACGTTCCCGTGGGAAGCCGCGGGCAGAAGCTAGTTTTATTATAAGGTGGAGGAACAATGTTAAGTTATTAGGTAGATGAAAAAGCATTGGTATGAGAAGGAAAGTTGTTCTGCGATGCTATTTTGTAAAAATATCACCGTGAAATCTTGAGTGAAGTGATTTTAAAATGAGCTGTCTTTCCACATGATGATAAGGATTGTAGACTGTATATTTGTAGACCTTTATATATTTTGTTTAGTACCTGTTACTTGTTGACAGGCCTACACTGTCCTCCCATATCTATAAACACTGTAATTTGAAACATTGTAAAAGCTCCTTATTTTCAAAAGAGTAAACGTGGAGTTTCTTGCCGGCTCTTCTCCATAGGAAACAACCAATTGGATCCGTGCACCTAGCTTCTGACGTTTCATAAGTGCCCATGTTGGTTTATGGGAAATAAAATATTTTGATTTGATTCATATTGACGGCTCGCTTTAAACTCACTTCCCCTGAGTTTTCACGGAGTATTTTTACAGGCTAGACCCGAAGGAAAGAACAGGGTGAAGGAAAACATAAACAATGTACCTACACATCCTAACTAATATTATAAATACGAAAGTAAATTGGTTTGTTTGTTACGCTTTCACGCTAACACAGCTGCACGGATTTGGATTAAATTTGGCACATGGGTAGACCATGAGCTGGAGAAGGACATAGGCTTCTTTTCATCCTGGATTGGAGACGTCGCGGGCAAAAGCTAATTGTTTATATTTTCCAATATTTTTGCAACAAAAAAAAAATACAGCGAAAGGTCAAATAAGAAACATCATAAAGACACACAACAACACACATAAACGTCTGTCTAGCCTTGTTCCCAGCTATGTTGGGGTTGGCTTCCAGTCTAACCAGATGCCGTGAAGGCTCAGTTGTTAAGACCTCGCCTCTCATGCCCGAGGTCGTGGGTTCCAATCCAGACACGTACCAATGTGACTTTTTCGAGTCATAATATGTACGGTCACCAAAAGAGACAATTAACCAGGGTCATTGGATATAGTTGAAGTTTAGTAAGAATCCTGATGTTTTCGAATATTTAATTCGATAATTTAACTGTTTGTTTTCTATTAATTCAATTCAATTTTATTCGAAAACTTCCATGGTTACTCATCTCTTTAGGTGACCGTACCTACTTTCTGAGTTTATCTTGGACATTATTGACATCGAAGCAGGAAAACATCGTGAAAAAACCTAGACTTTATAGTTAATGTAAGTCTGAAATCGCCAACCCATCATGAGCAAGCGTGGTGATCAATGCTTGTGCCTTCACCGTATGAGAAGAGACCTTTGTCCTGCAGTACAACAAGGCTGGTATTATACATGGAATATCGGCTATCTGAAGAAAAACACATGAAAAGCGAATAATGTGCCCAATATTGCGGTTGGAGCGTCCTATCTGTAGGAAGAAGCGAACTCCAAGCAAGCTTGCTCAGTACGAGTCTTCCGAATCATTAATTAATGTACGAAAAGGTGTGTGCTATTAATAAATGTTCATTTGTGATTGTGATGAAATGATAAAGCCATACCTCATCAGCAGGTACGTTAGTATTAGAAGCGTCATTCGTTTTAGCGTCGTTAGTTTTAACGTCATTAGCTTTAGCGTCGTTAGTGTTAACGTCATTAGTTTTAGCTTCTTTAGCTTTAGCTTCATTAGCTCTAGCAAGCTCATTGTTATCGTCAATCTTTTGTTTCCTCAATTTGTCGGCTTCAGGCGAGTTTACTTCAATATTCAACAACCTGCATTCCTTAGCGAAATCGAGTTGACGCTTTTGGTAAAATGACAAAGGTTCCTGAGTCTCTTCTTCTTCGTCCTGCAAATTGTTAGTGAAGCAGTTATCGAGCAAAGCTTATAAGTATGCTATAGCGTCAATCAAGAACATATTATTTTTAATTAAATGCAGTCCTGTAGTTTGATCATGCACGCAAATCAGCAAGTTTTAGTTCCCAGTAGTAATTTCTCTTTGGTCAATTTAAGACTTGTTAATTAATTTATGTTATCATTACTTACCGACATAGCCTGTTCCAATTTCTTCTCTAACTCCATATTCCTTCTCTTTACTTCTTCCAACTCTGTGAGTGCCGTGTCCCTATCTTCTGCAGCATCTAAGTACTGTTTCTCTAGATGGTCGGCGTTTTGCTTAGTCTTCTCCACCTCACTCTTAAGGCTGTTCACTAGTCTTTCGTCGTAAGCGTCAGTGACGGATATGACAGTCTTGTGCTGTTCCTGCTTGATGAAAGCCCTCTCTCTTGCTAACTCGGCTTCTAAGTTCGCTATCCTTGTCAGAAGTCGTTTGTTTTCTCTTTCTTGAGCTTCTTTGTTTCTGTGGAATTGTGTTAAGTTATATGTATTATTGCAGTGATCTAATAATTCTTCATTATTATTGTGTCTGGCGTAAAATGGAATTATTTATTTTAAAAAAAATCTGTGAGCTTTTCCAAAGGAAATGACATATTGTAACCATGCACCTAAATTCCGAGTTTTCATAACCTCAGAACTGGCACGGCCAATTTGCGATTTTTTGAGGAAACGTAGGTATTGCACCCTATCCATTTGGTGTTTCTTTTTTAACTTTTTATTAGGTATTGGTAATCGTCCTTAATTACTTTAGTAATTTGAGGGAAATATATTACTATTTACTTCTGATTCAAAAAATTTGCAATCAAGTACCTAAGTCTGATCATGACCATGTAAATCTTATCTAAGTCGACAAAGTGAATTATCTGTAATTAAACGGTTATAAGCCCCAATGCGGATTGTGATAAGAGTCTGATTAGTTTCTTATAATTAGTTAATATCTTCTAAACTGGTCTAAAACTGGAATTCTCCTAATTACGGGAACTCGGCAGCTCGGCTGCGGCAGCGAATCCTGGCATACCACGATCAATGAAAACACTGGCAATACTACTGTATAGGAGTATTTTGAAACCATCAGAACCTGAGTTCAAACATAGAAATATTTAAAAAAAAATGCTAACTGTCTAAACTAAATGGTAGTGATAGGCGGACTATTGGCTTTGCCAATCAGCTGACTAGCTACTTCGCTGATGCACTATATGTAGGTCTATAGTGACTAATTGGATATTGACGGCCCCATTGGTCTCGCGCGACTGCTGGAGGGTGGGGTCCTGGGCTCGATTCCCAGGTTGGGCGAAGTGTTATCGGGTTTTTCAATTAGGAATTTCACAGTAGCAGCCCGGAGTTTGGAAGTTTGTGGTGTGATACTCCCGTGCCTCGGAAAGCCGTTGGTCCTGCGCTTGATCTTTCCTCGGTAGTGTCGGATTGCCGTCTCATCGGGTTATGAGGGTAAATGAACAGAAAGAAGTGCACCTGCGTTTGCGCACACACTTGTGCACTATAATATCTCCTGCGTAATTGGTCACCGTGACCGAAATCGGTCGGGAGGATTATTATTATTAATTGGATACTATTTATTTGAATGTTTTTTTGTCTGTGGACTGGAAACGTCATTAGTAGATATATGACCTTTAATTTACTGCCGTTTTGTCGTCCTCGAAGTGTATCATAGGTCATTAGAGCCCGCACACTAGGTAACCATGAATTTGTTTAATATTCCGGCTGCAGCTGCTTGGTTGCGTATGCGCGGCAGCACTAGCACTAGGGTAACTTAAGCAGGTACTTTACTTAAATAGAGATTAGAGGTAACTTAGATCGATGGATAATGTTTTTTTTTGTCAGTAGATGACGGAACCAACGGCATTCATCCATACTAATATTATCAATTCAAAAGTAACTTTGTCCGTCTATCTGTGTGTCTGTATGTTACCTTTTTACGCCTAAACCACTGAACGGATTTCGATACAATTTGGCAAGATATATATGGCATCCTGGAGAAGGCCATAGGCTATTATTTGTCTCAAAAATAATCCCAAAAAGGGGTAATTATAGGGGAAGAAAGTTTGTATGCCAAACTTATTATAAATTAAGTTTATTCTTTTGGTAAGAAATAAAAAAATATTTGATTCAGCGTTTTTGTAAAATCACCCTCATGGGAGTAAAATAGAGAATGATTTTATAATTCACATGGTTATTGAAACTAATGTGTACCTCTTTTTAAGAGATTTAAGGAATTGGAAATATTGTCAGAATACGTATCTTGAGGTATTATTTATTTAATTTAAATCGGTCCACCCGCTTAAAAGTTTTGCAATCAGAAGATATAAAAGAACAGCTGATATGTAGGTGGACGTGGTCAATGGCGACGCTAGAATATTTCAAATTAATGATGTTAATATTAAAATTAATTAATATAATTTATAAGTTAGACATTTAGAATCATAAAAACCTGTTTAACCAAAATAAAAAGAATATTATTTGCAATTTATTATCAGCTGTCTGTCTGTTACCTTTTCACGCTTTAACGGTTGAATGGATTGGGATGATAGGATACTATTTATCCCGGTAGCACGTTCCCGTGGGATAATTTTCGACATCCACGCGGGCGAAGTCGCGTGTAGAAGGTAGTATTGTATAAACCAAATAATTTTATTCAGTGACCTCATTAAGGGACTACGCATTTGTTCGGGTGCCGCACATACAATTCGGCGGTATTTGTTCAACAAAAAAGCCAACCCGAAGCAATTACTACACATGATCGGGTTTCATTCGGCTCGTGTCGATTACCAAATCCCATTCGGCATCTACCTTTGCTGAATCATGTTCGGAACGACTCGGCACAAATTGAGCTAAGCCGAGCGGCTTGTTTCCGAACTGTCCCGACTGTGCCGAATAATGCCGACCGAAACAAGTGTGTAACACGTCTGATCCTATGGGCTGTTCTGAAAGGACTACACTTATTAACTTCATTAGCGACGGTCCTCTAATTCAGTATTGCTTCAATTTCACCGATATTTTCGTCTACAATGATTACCTTAATTCAATAGCCAGTAACTGCTTGGTAGATTGCAGATCATCTCTGACTTTGTCAATGTCGTCCATTTCATCGATTTCTTCATCTTCCGTCGGTATCGCACCAGGTATCTGAAACATTTCAGCAATTTCTTATAAGTAGGGATTATTTATGTATTTGCTTTTCCGATTTAAGGCTCGTGCACACTGGCGCGACGCGACAGCCCGACACAAAGGCGCCGCCCGTCGCGCTGCACGCGGTGCCTTTGTGTACGCTGTCGCGTCGCGCCAGTGTGTATGAGCCTATAAGTGGTGGTGATTGTTTAATTTGTGGGTAGATTGGGAACATTGATCTTATTTTAGGATGTTTAGTAGGTTTTATTTATGTAAGTGATAAAAGATATTTAAAAATATATATTTGAAAACCTCATGTGGCGTAAGTATAACAACCGGTAATTATATTTTCGTGCCGTTTGGGGTTGAAACCCTCGGGCCGTGGGGTCCGAGTGCCCATGTTTTGTTCAAGGAAATCTCCAAACGCCTGTTTGACACTTCCCGTGACCCAATGGCTGGATTTTACCCTGGCCAGAGGCTAAGCATTGCCATACAACGTGGCAATGCCGCCAGTCTCTTGGGTACATTACCAGTCGACAGCGATGCGGAGGAATTTGACGACGCCATGTTTTAATTTGTTAATAGTTTTAGTTAGGTTAGGTTATTTAATTTTAATTGTAAATACTATTGTAATTTAGGGTGTTGAGTCCCAATTAGAAGTGCCACATTTTTGTCAGAGGTTTAGAGAGCATCCTGCGATCTGTCTGAGCGAGTACAAACAGAATCTGTCTGATCATAGAGAATATAATTTAGTCTGTTGTGAAAGATCTCTGTGCTGAACAAATCAGCATAAATATAACTTGAATTGAGTATTAAGAGTCCCTATCAATTTCGCGGTCTAAAAACAGAAAATTCAAGTTTTTTCAGTGCAAATTTCTCAATAACTAATAAGATATCTGTTTTTTTTTTAATGCACTGTTATTTATCACCTATTTATCTAGTATGTGGACGAATTAAAATTTTGATTGCTACTCAATATAAATTACTAAAAATAAAAATCTAACACACGTTTTTACGTAAGCACGAAACACCAGATTTTTCAATTGCTTTTTTAGCTTACTGGTAGCATTTCATTCATTCTCTTATTTTAAATCATCATCTCACCATTATCCGCCTGCCTTTTCCCAGGGGTCAGGTTTCAGTCTGGCCAGATGCAGCTGAATACAAGTATTTTACATGGAGCGACTGCCTATCTGACCTCCACAACCCAGTTACTGGGTAATACGATATCTCTTGGTAAGACTGGGTGTCAGATTTTTGAACTTCTGACGACTCATAACGACTGTCAAAGATCCACGAAGTACAGCCAGGACTAACGGCTTAACGTGCTTATCTTATTTTAAATGTCAGTACAAAATAGAGTGCAGTTTGATACATACATGTGAGCTACTAGCCTCTGCCGAGGCGAGTCCGACCCCTGAGGGTGAAGCCGCCAGGTTTGCCTGCGACATGCTCTTCTGCACCTGTTCCTCAATCGTCATCTGCCTCCTGAACTTCCTCAAACCTTCCAAGTTCGGTTTACTCCTATCATGAGTCTTCGTCTTCTTCAGCTTAATTCCCTTATTGATCTCTTTTAGCAACGCGTTGTGGGAATTTGGCTTTTCTGACTCGAAGATGAACTGACCCTTGTTCTTTACTACCGATGATGTTGTTATGATTGGGCTTGATCTTAAAAAAAAAAAAAAAGTTTTATTTTTTATCGTCGCTAAAAATCGTAACTATAATATAGTGTGGCAGGGACATCGACGTGCAACCTGTGATGAAATTTAAAAATAAATGAAATTTTTTGTCGCTTATTTGAAACAAAAAAATATATCCATACATTTTGACCGCCTAGGTATTGCAGTTTTCTATGAAACAGCAGATATTTTTTTTTATAACCGACGAAAAACTTCTACGCTACGCGCGCCTCAAAGAGATCTCAGCACCAATTGACGGGCTCCGATAGGGCCGATGCCTACATTATTCGAAAGTGTTACCGTGACCCTGGCGCACAGGCAATTTAAGGAACACGGGTGGGCCCTCCCGCTCCGCCCAGAGCGGGAGAAGATAATTGATGATTTCCTACCCAAAAAAAAGGGGGTTTAGAATCATGTGCTGGATCCATGGTAACAGGTTGCGCGTCGATTTCCCTGCCACCCTGAATTAAAAATGCGAAAGCAACTTTGTTTGTTTGTTACGCTTTCACGCTAAAACGGCTGAATGGATTTGAATGCAATTTCGCACATGGGTAAACCATGACCTGGAGAAGGACATCGAATACTTTTTAACCCGATATTCCCACGGGATCAAGACTTATGTGGCTGACTGGTGTGAAACCGCGGGGCGCAGCTAGTAGATAATAATTTAAAAAAAATATTGTTATTTGAATCTTAAATTGTAAAGTTTCAATGAAATACCTTCAAATTAAAAACGCATTAACTATGGGAAATATTCATGAATCTCGAATATCAAATATTTTTGCTGTAGCATATCAAATAGCGAATTCAGAAATATCGCCCTTCAGTATTACCTGGTAGGTAGGTACATCCAACAAAAAAGGTACATGGCTATCATTTTGGGCTTCCCACAGCCGCAGACCGCAGTCGGGTAACAAGATCACTTACCTGTCATTACAAACAACATGTTTCAGCTTCTTTCCTTCTTCCACCTCCTTCATCATGTCAGTCCAGTCTGGTCTCCTCCTGGGCCTGCTGCGAAGCGATTCCAGCTTCTTCAGCTTTGCAGGGTCTACGGGAGTCTTCTTGAACTCAGGGGGAGGGGGCATCTTCGGTGGTAAAGGCGGCGGCATTGGCGGTGGTGTGGGCTTCAGCAAACCTGAGTTTAGAAGATATTTAAGAATCTGCCATCATCATCAGCTTAATGCTGTTCACTGGGCACCATATGCCTCTCTTCTCACTTTTTATCGATAATTAATTAAATAAAAACTTCTTACAAAAAAGAAACAGCCGACTTCCAAAAAAAAAAACTCTACGTAGGTACCTAAAAAGAGAAAAATAATTTTAATTTCGGAAGTTGGTTCTTGAATTTCCGTTTTTGCCACCGACTCCCAAAATTAAAGTTATTTTTCACAATGTAGTGTTTTTTTTGGAAATCGGTTGTTTCTTTTTATTTTAAAAAGTTATTATTTTTCACTTTTTAGTTGTGGTACCCTACACAAATTCGTATACCACTATTTGCTATGTTAATAACAGTGACAGGAAGTTATCATCAATATAAACTAAGTGGAAAAATACGTATTATTGAAGCTAACTGAAAAACTACCCAAGCAAAGTAAATAAATTTTATATAAGACCACCCCAAAGGCATAGCTTATCCATTAAAAAAATATTTTTCGAAATCGATCACAATTGCCGGAACTATCGCGTAACATACAAAAAAAAAACAGACGAATTGAGAACCTCCTCCTTTTTGAAGTCAGTTAAATAGGAAAATTATATTTTTTTTTTTTGTCAACTTTTGTCGCATTTTGGAAAATTTAATTTACTTCTATCATGTTCCTATCATGCTGATTGATTTGTTAGTATCGGTCTTCAACCCTACTAAAGATGTCATCGATTCTTTGTGTACTTCTTTTGCACAATGTAAAACAGTTTGACGCAATCAGCGTCCAAGTTGGAAACAGCAGTGGACGGCGATACTCGTAGATAGAGTTGATTAGTTGAATCATCAGTCGCCAGTAAAATATTTTATACAGGATGCAAAAAAACACATCGCATACCCGTCAACTACGCATTCTGTACGTCAAACTAAGTAACATAGCACAAAATAATTGCTGGGAAACGAATTTTGTTTTTGGTGTGAAAAATCGCTATTTACAGAAGTGCGCAACGCAATGCTCGCAAAACATTGTACTTATATATGCATGCAACGGTACAGGGGTCATGGGGGTATTTAAGTAGTGCTTTATCATTAAAAACTTGTTTTAGTAAAAAAACATCAGTAAAAGTTGCAATATCTCCGTAACCAGTAGGTTCCCAGGTATGGTCCACTAGTAAATAAATTATTACACGTGACTCTCGGCTTCGATACGTGTCTTTTTAAACCCATTATATATTGTGCAATAGTCGTTCAGAAGAGTCACTAATTTTCATTAAAAGAGAATGTTATAGATTTGTTTTGATAGATCGTAAACAAAATAGACGCAATATCAGACGACCTTAATTATTGAATTTACTAGACTAATAATCAATCAATTTCTAGATAATAAATTAGAGTAAGTACTCATAATAGTGACTAAACAATTTAAAATCTAGTCAACATAGTCATCAATTTAATCTACTTGAGTATACGCAACGGAGCTACGCAAAGCGCGTCATCCAAAATCAAAATAGGGATCAAATTGTCGAGTGCAACTAATCAGTAAATACCTTGCGCATCGTCTTCTGAGTCAGCCATAATTATCAATAAAATCACTAAACACTTAATAAAAATAACACTAGGCAAAATCGTCTCACGAATATCACAATTTTCCTCAACACAGTACACAATTTGTCAGGATAGTTCGGAATAGACTTGTGTTGCAGTAAGTGTGCATGTTAACTGAGGTATGGGTGCATTTACACCTGATCTGCGCAGGCGACGCATGCGGAACTGTGCGGTACTATTTTGGGTCGCATTTAGACCACAAACTAGTCTAGCGCACAAGAGATCAAAAGGTAACGATGTTGTTAGGAGCAACACTTGAAAGAGACATATTAATGTCGGTATTAATAAAAGGGAAGATTGACATGGGATCGTTAAAGGCTGTAATACTTAATTAAATAGACGATGAGGAAGATGAACAAAAACATGTTGTATAGAAAATTAAAGGAATTCAACTTTGAAGTGCAAACTACATATGGTTAAACTATAATAAATTTTACAGCATAAAATAATTTACTGACGGGAAACATTTTGTAATGTAACCTTAATATTATGTCGTGGATAAAGTTATTTTGTATTTTATATACAAATTCAAGATTCTCAAATTCAAGCTTGTGTGGCACACAAATATCGAGCTTTTTTGTCTACCCAGACTTTTTCAAATGGGTCAAAACTGTTTTGTGGTCAGCCCCTAACTCTTCAGTTATGTCGTAACTACTAATAAGTACGCAGGACCTTGCTCCATTTTTTCAAAAATGGTATCGACTTTATCCGTAACAGGGTATCCAGAGCGAGTTGCGTCTTTGACATCAAAATACCCGGACTGCCAACGCTTGAATCAATTTTGTGCTACTTTTACTGACACTGCGTTAAGTCCGTAAACGTCACATATTTTTTTCGCGGCTTGTGTCGCATTTTCCCTTTTTTGTAAAAAAAACTTCAAAATGTATCGAGTTTCTTCGTTAGATTCACTCATTTTGGCGGACAGAAAAAAAATAGAAAAATGGCGGGATATCGTTCTTACTTTTTATTTTTTTAAATGTCTTCCATTTAACTGTATCAAAACCAGGCAGATACATACAGTACAGCCAGAGAGATTTTGCGGTAACTGTATACCTTTAAAATACGAAAAAACTTTTTCCCGGACCTATGATCCATAGATTCGCATGCTATGATAATAAATAGCATACATACATTTTACAATACAAAACAAAAAACAATACAATACAAAAAAACCTTTTCTTTTTGTTTTAAAATACAATAGAGCTCTTTAATGTATTTTAAAAACAATTTTATATAGGTACCATGCAAATAATTATTATTTCTATTTCTATTTCAAAGGATAAATAGAAGCGACAGCGAGAGGGACAGCGATTTGAAAAAAAAAAACGCTTCCAGAAACCGATTAGATGTAAAAACTGAAGAAAATAAAACAGAAATAGTCAATTGAACTACGAGGATTGGGCTTGGATTTTTTTTGCTGAACTTAATAGATTTTAGTTTAGACTACATTATCGTATTCTTAACGGGTAATAGTGAATTTGTTTTGGATGTTTAGGAGGCTATAAAGATGCTTGTGACTTAGATATCCAACGCTTTATAATCGTTGCTTAAAGTTAAGAGACGTTTAGACGTCACAAATGTGCGGTTAAACAGTCGCTTATCATCACTTTACTTTAAGCAACGTTTATAAATAAACCCCCTAATGCTAATAAAGGGGCTGGTGAATTGAAAATTTTTCCAGAACATTAGGATACTTTTTTTATTAAAATACTTTTTTGAATAAAGAAACAACTTACTGAGGTATATTATCTGTCTATCTAAAAGCAATTTATTCCAGACAATTAATGCTTAATTGGATAAAAATATCCAAAGAAAGTGTGAATGGTAATTTACGTCATCTTAATAATAATAAAATCGGAGTATTTTTGTTACTTTTTCAAAGAAAAAAAGGGAACGTACAAAAATAATCCTGAAGACTATTAAAATGATATCTGAAAACAATAATCTCATTAGTATCAGGCAATGCGCAGTGCCAAAATCGATATAGATTGATGTCACCGCGTATGCGATCGAATGCGATCCAACACTCTAATTATACGCAAGAAAGTGCCACTGTGTCAATGTTGAAGTCACAACTAAGCAAATAGAAAACTCTATGTATATTCTATTCTTGATTTAATTGACTCATGAACTAGTCACTTATCTATTTTTATTAATAGTCTCTAATAATTACTATATCGTTACTTAGACAAGATTTAAAATGGGCGGAAATTCGGAATTTGAATTCATGGTTGACCGATAAGGTTGTTAGCTGGCTTCATTAAGAGTAATATTTTGATAACTAAACACTCCAGTAGTTACATTAATCTTATGATCTATTGATTGTTATCAGTGGCACTTTCATACGTATTTTCCCCGCCGTGCTATCAATGATTCCAATACTCAAATTGAAACGTTAAGAACTGATGGACGCTATAGATGGCGCCAAATTTGTAACCCAATTCTGGGCCGACTCCATTTAGATTGCCGTCAACAAGCTAAGAAAAAGATGTTTGAGAAGTTTTAAATTCTACGTCCACAGTAGCTTTAGTCGTACTGACTACAAGATTGTGTTAGAATAAAACGGCAGTGCAATAGTACTCACTTCTCAAGCTCTCATTTTTAGTCAGCGTATGACCCTTAGGGACCTCATTCAGGGTCTTGTCAATGTTCTCCTTGACACGTTCATGCAGGGGATCCCGCCATTTCTTGACAGGCACGTCATCCTTTGACGGTTGCTTTTGTATCGGTGGTTTGCGCGGTGGGAGCTGAGAACAAGACCATGGTAAGAGTTATAAGAAATTCTATAGGAAAAGGAATTCATTCAACACCAAGAATAACTGAAATAGATAAGGTAAGTTTATGTGTGAGTAAGTGAGATTTATTAGAATCTATATCATTAGCTGTACCTTTGAAGGAGGTGGTTTAGTAGCCATTTCTGTGCTTTCTGATTTTTCTACTGCCTTTTCAGTTGCAGTGGCTTTAGGTTCAGCTTTTGTAGTAGCTGAAGGCTTTGCTTCCGCTTTCGACGGTATTGGTTTAGTTTCAACCTTTTCAATAGGCTTTATTACTACCTTTTCAGGAGCTTTTGCCGACGGTTTCTCGGCTGCAGTTTTAGATGCAGGTTTGTCGTTAAGAACTTTCGTCGCGGGCTTAGTATCTTTACTTGAAACTGTATTCTTATTATCAGATTTGTCATTTACCGTGCTATTTGCTTTAGTGGGACCATTTTTCTCTGGTCGCTTGTCTACAATAGTCACTGATTTCTCTTTTGCTTTTTCGTCGATAGTCCTGACACTCCTTTGTGGAGTTTTGTCTACTTTATCATTGCCTTTATCCTCAGATTTTAAGGCACTTTTAAGTGCAGATTTGGTGAATCTTGGTTTTACATCTGCTGGCTTTGTATTTTGATCGGCCTGCTTTGCTGCTGAAGGCTTTACTAGCTTTTCTTCTACAGGCGCTGACACTCCGTTTTCTGCTTTATCTTTGATGGTCGACTGCTTCTTCAGTACGGCTGGAATTTTAATAAATATTTGTGTGATTGTGTATTCTATGTGATCTATTTATTTATGCTTTGACAATACAGATATCTTTAGAGATGTTCCCTTGCACGGGACTAATCCAAAATTTATCCGCAAACGCTTTCTAAATTATAACAATTTAAAAAAAAATGTATTTTTCATACCCATGCTTAAATGATTTAAATGACCTAACAGAAGTTATTCAATATAAGTGATTGGTTTCATTGGTCATCAGGGTATTTCCACAGATAAACACCTACGACATGAAGTACCATGACTTAAAACAAAATATTTAAAGGCAGAAAAACTAAAACATGAAGTAGAACAGTGAAATTGATTGTAGCACGTGTTTCGGCCGCGACGTGCTGCAGTTTGATGGCATTCGCGGACGTAAATAAACACAGCGGTTGCCAAGATGGCCGGCCTTCGCTATTTTAGCGCGATTACATGTCAAATTCCCTATTAGATGGCCAAGCGAATACGGAAAATTTATCGTAGGCATAAAATTTAACTAAATACTTTCAAATTCACAGGATATATCACCTGTTTCATTGTTCATCAGAGCTGCCAACGTTGTATTGGCGCCAACTAGGCAACCAAGATCGTGCTAATTGTTTATCGTAACATTTATCTACAAACTTGCATATTCGTCTTTGTTAGAAGTACCAACATCGTAGCCAATATTTGATGCCATGATTTTTGCCAGTAAGTTAGCAAAAAAAGCTAAATCATCAACAATTCAGAGCTTTTTAAGCATCGTATGCCGCACTGTTGACGCATTTCCTGTCACGTCATTTCAAAATTAGTACTCTTATGGTTTTAAATGACGCTCTATAAACGTAGTATTCTTATAAATCAGCCGCTAACGCCAACATCGCCGTTTATTTTGTAAAAAGTCTCTCGTCTCTAAAAATACCGCGGATGGCGGCGCGTGCGCTCGAAATATCTCCTAAACATCGTCGACGAACACGTCACGACAAACGACCGTGCAAGCTTTTTCAATTCCATTTTTATTTAAACATTTGTGATTAATTGTATTATTTTTACATTTACTTTATCTTACAGAAAAACTCAAAGCTTTCCTCTTTTCCTTTGAAAAGCTTTTCATGTTCGTCATCATCGCAAAATGCAGCTACAACTGTTTAGATTTTAGGTATTCTATTTTCATTAACAATAAGCAGATCACACAAAAGCTCTATTTTCAAAGAAAATTGATTGTTTATATGACGTTGTCTGGTCACGTTTCTTTAACTCAAAGCTTGGCAGGAAATATTCGGAACATTAAAACTTAATACCCGATTTTATAGCTCTGTCCAATACTGAAACTTTTATATTTTTAATGGCACGAACTTTATTGCACGCTCATGTAAACATGGTAAAAATTTTGCATAGGAGATGCTAAATGCAGATTCAGATTTACCGTTTTAGCAGCACTGGACACTATAATAGAAACTGGAGGAACGAAAGATCACTTTTCAAGCACAGTCTTCACCAGTCATACACTAGTAATATTCGGGCGAAATTCGGAATTATACTGTTGTGAAGCGCGTGGTTCTCTTCGAACGATCACGTCATTCGGTTCCGAACTCCAGACTAACAAACTTGTGAACGGTTTCGGAGAGTCAATTATTCAGAACCCGTGTCTCCTGCCAAAGTTTCGGTCAGGTGGCTGACGTCATCATATACTTACACATATGTAGCCTACCCACAAATAAACAGCACAAAATTATGCACTGTGAAATATTGCTTTTTTGTGTACCGTCAGTAAAAAACGTTGTGGCGGCAATGGAAGATTCATGAAAAGAGATTGGAGCATTTTCGTGTGACGATGCTGATCAAGTGCTTCGTGTCGGGAAGTCAAGTGTACACGGATAACGTCATTTTGAAACTTTTGTTTAATGATAGGTACCTACTTGCAATACTCTAAGAGTAATTATGCATACAAGCATACATTATTGGGTTTTTGGGGTCCAACTAAATGGCCTACATATTTTAGCATAAACATGCAGAGGATGAGATGATTAGGTATCTACTATATATATATTCATCTGTGAATATAATTTGAATTCCTGTCGTTCCGACTGGTAAATAAATCTATATTTTATGTTCGTTTGATGCCTTACTGACTGCTGCTACATAAATTTATTCGTTTACTGTACCATTTACGTACCGGTACTTAGGTTGTATAAGGAAAAAACTATTTTCAAAGATGACATTAAGTCCAATGACTAAATTCAACTTTTCAAAAGTGAACATGTTGAAGAGTGCTCGAACAAAATCAACTGTTTTATCATCCCTGGTAAAATAGGCATCCTTGTGTTCTATCCATAACCTATATAAATGTTACACCTTGACAGTAAAATAAACAAAATCAGCTGCTAAAATCCAGCAGACCGAAACAAAATAAATACAAATCTTCTAACCTACATTATTTTGTTTGCAGACGCTACCTCACCCACACATACACACACGGGATGTGACGCGACAGAAGGCGCCAAATACATATTCTGACAGAAAAGAACTGAAGAGATATTCCATGTTTTGCAGACGTGTCGACATGTAAATACTGTAATTTTTTATATAATTCATAATATGTTTACCAAACTTATTAATTTTGTATGTAAGACTTGGGAAATAACGAGAAAAATACTGCTTAATGTATTGCCATGCTTGTTTAAAATCAAATGAAGGTTTTGTGTGAGTAAATATAGTTCGAAAAACATAATTTATAGTCCTATCGGCTTTATTCTTTTAGTCAGGGACTTTGATTCGATCGAGGACTGTTTAACATCAGTAAAAAGAGCCGGTCTAATTATATAAAAAAAACTGAAGTGAGCTGTCATTCTATCTGATGCTAGGGATTGAAACTATTGACAGCTCACTTCAAGCTCACTTCATTTTCATGGTGAGATTTTTACAGAATATATCGGCAGAAGTCACAAAAACAAATGACATTCGGGTCGTCCGTCGTACACTTGTTTGTCTGGGCAAGAAGTCGAACGTTCAAAGTCTCGACCCTGACTGCGATTTGTAGGTTGTGGCAGCTGTAATACGTCTCTATTATATCCGAGTACAATCTAAGGCGATGTTCAGATGGACGTCATGTCACGATTTGGGTCAATATCTGTGTTAGGAGCGATGCTAGTTAAATATAATATTTTTTAGCCAAACTGCGTTCATTGCTGGACAAGTGCCACCGATTTGGGTCAATATCTGTGTTATGAGCGGTGCTAGTTAAATATAATATGTTTTAGCCAAACTGCGTTCATTGCTGGACAAGTGCCACCGATTTGGGTCAATATCTGTGTTAGGAGCGATGCTAGTTAAATATAATAATTTTTAGCCAAACTGCGTTCATTGCTGGACAAGTGTCACCGATTTGGGTCAATATCTGTGTTAGGAGCGATGCTAGTTAAATATAATATTTTTTAGCCAAACTGCGTTCATTGCTGGACAAGTGTCGCCATATCCAGTTCCAATACTTGACTATGGCTTGGCTTGGCATGGCTATTAAAATCAAACAACGCTCAGTCCACAAATTCACTATCAGGGAATATGCCAAAATTTTCAACATTTTTTTCATTCAACTCGGTGAATCGTAGCGTATCTAGGAAATACCCCATCATACTGTGTACATATGCAGAAGGTGAAGAGCTGGGTTGTCGGATAACTTGGGCGGTTTATATCGAGCAATGGAATATGATAAGCTGTATTGAAAACCCTATAGGAACGAATTTTTTAAATTTTGTGAATGTGAGAACGTTGTAGACCTAACTTGAAGACTGTAGATTTGTGGACCTTTTTATATTTTGTTGAGTACCTGTTACTTGTTGACAGGCCTACACTGTCCTCCCATATCTATCAACATTGTAATTGGAAACATTGTAAAACCCCTTATTTCTAAAAGAGTAACCGTGGAGTTTCTTGCCGTTTCTTCTCCATAGGAAACAACCAATTGGAACCGTGCACCTAGCTTCTGACATTTCATAAGTGCCCATGTTGGTTTATGTTAAATAAAATATTTTGATTTAATTTGAATTGAAAGCGCCACTTAAGTTGAGATAGAGCTAGTCTTGTGGGTAGTATCCAGCATAGTCAGCACGTCCGATAGTTACAGGATTAATACTATTGTCTGGCCATTTCAACAAAATGAAGCAATGTTATACAAGGTGGCAGGAATAGATAGGAAATGCCGACCTCATCTAGTTTTCAAAATATCATTGACATGTAAAAGTGTTTGTACAAACCTACTTACAGAAATAAAATCATTGATCATCGCCACACAATTTTTTACCATGGATTTAGTGCTTGATTCTGAAGCCCCCTGCATTTAAAATTTTCGTCGTTAATTAAAAAAATAATAGAATAGAATAGAATAGAATACTCTTTATTATGTACACCATAAAAATTACAGATATAAAAGTAGAAATTTTACATAGGGTGACACAATGGGCGGTCTTATCGCTAAAAGCGATCTTTTACAGACAACCTTTGGATGGATAATCAGGTCTGCCATACATTTTGACCATGTAGGTATTGCACTGTTCTATGAAGCAGCAGTTTTTTTACGCTAGGGGGTCTGGAATTATGTGCTGAATCCATGGTAACAGTTTGTGCGTCGATTTCCCTGCCACCCTGTGTACCCCGTTTCGTGCGAAAACTCCAAAAAAACTAAAACTTCATGAATGGACCGAATGTGCCTAATGCATTGTATTATCGTAGTAGCACACGCCGGGTATCCGCTTGACAGACAACGCACAGACAACGCACACATAACGCACACACAATCCGACGAACTTCTATACATCTGAACAAGCGCTTAGTCTCAATTTGTTCCGCTGCTAGTACCAAGTGTAGTGTGTCCACACATCGCGTCCAATCTGTTTGGAACTTTGCCTACGCACGACTACGGCGCCAGTGGTTCGAAATCGACGCTCCGTGGACATTGAAATCAAAATTTCTTTAGACGAGAAATAAAAATCGGAATGGCTTTATTTCAGTATTATTTATAATATTTGGTAATATGACAGCTATAGACAGCACCATCTCCGAAAAAAAAAATATTTAATATTTTTTTGTATGAAGAAAAACACAAAAGTCGTTTTTTCTCATAACTTAATAAAACTTAAAGCCTGCGGCTTACATGGGGTGTTGTCCTACATGAGGCGATTCCGAAATGCTATAACACGCACACCCATGCGCGCCGCTTCACTCACAGCAGAGTGTTGAATTTCGAGAAATTCAGTTAGAGATTTTTACGTTGATTTATGTGTGATCTTGAAAATATACAAAGTAATTGACTTTAGTTTGCTAATTTGATTAGTTATAATGAGAAATAATGGAATATACAATATAAAAATACTAAAAAAAACACTCAAATTGAGACTCATTTACAATATAAATAGATTTTGCAATCTTTCTTATAATAATTTAATTCGGTGTTAGTAGATACACAGTTTGACTTCTTAATTAACATTAAAAAAAAAAAGTACAAAAACTTATAACTAATACAGAAAAATACTAAGAATAAGCAATTGTATAATTGAGAAATATATTATTTCACCACTTCACTCAGAGCAGAGTAATGAACTTCAAGAAATTCAGTGGATTTCTCGAAGGAATTTAATACTATATTATTTGATATCTTTGGGATAGGTGCACATACCAATGGGCAACGATAATTACATAGTAATGATTGTTTGATGTAAGCTGTTCGTAATCTCAAGTTTAGCAGGAAATCAATGCTTAATGCATGCTAATTAACTTATGATGGTAATTTAGTCTCATCTCATTAGTGCATGTTGCAAATATTGTTAACGAGTTAAGATACATTAGTTAAGGGCTATTTTTACGAAGTGTTTAACTAACTACTATTAATTAAGATACGATTAAGAGGGTACTTTTATATAAATAGGGACAACATCGTCAAAATCATTAGTTTTTGTCAACAACTGTTCGCGCTATAACATTAACTTCTTGCTTACGTACTTACTTATTATCATGGAAGGATTTTATACAAATTTGGACATATTCATATTTGTGAAAACAAAAAGTTGCTTTTCGCAGCCTAGTATTTTGTTAGAAGCACTTCTAACCAAAGCGACAAATTTGTCTGAAGAAGAACAAAAAAAATTAAAACAGTTTTGTCAAGTGTATATGTGTGTTTTGCATAGAAATTGGAAATCGTGTAATCGAACAATGCATACATTTGTCAAGAAGTATGAGACATGGCTAGAAAAAGAGATCAAATGGCCCAACTTCATTAAAGACAGATTTGTACAAAGTGAAGAAATTGGATTGGTATCAATCGACTCTGTTACTGATACTGTTGAACCTTCAACCTCAAGTGCTAGTGGTATAAATGATGGTGCATCCACGTCCAAAGTAACTACATGTACTGTTAGCACTACAACACTAAAAAGGAGCCCAAGAAAACCTTTCTCAGAATTATGCCAAAAACAGAAGAAGAGAAGAATAGAAGAACTTTTAACGCACGACTCTCAGGAACTTGCATATGCTACTGCAGTGAGATGTGGTGAGGAGAATGAGGACGTGAAAGATTTAATAAAATATATTACCGAGCATCCTGAAAAAGCAGCACAGATCAAGAATTTTTTGAAAGGCAAGACAACTACTAACAAGTATTCAGCAGAGAAAGCGTTGGGTATATTTATTTCTTTGAAATTGTCGAAGTGGCAGTATATAACTTTAAGGGAAACTGCGAAAGAGAGTGGTGTAGATTTGTACCCATCATATTATTCGGTTTTAAATGCCAAGAAGGCATGCTATCCTCCTGAGAGCGATATTGAAGTGACCGAACGAGGAGTTAAAGTAAAACTTCAAGCTATTTTGGACATCACTGTCACTCGACTTGCCAAAACATTAAACTTGGACCATTTGCAAGATAAAGAACTGATCTTAATCTGCAAATGGGGCTTCGATGGTGCGTCAAATCAAAGCAACTACAAGCAATGCATGAATGCAGATGAAGACGACTCTAGTGTTTTTATGAGCTCTTTTGTACCCTTGCAATTGATGTGTGGTGAGGATTTGGTCTGGGAAAACCCAAAACCTTCTTCTACAATGCTTTGCAGACCAATTTATTTCAAGTTTGTCAGCGAAAATAAGTTGGACATGAAGGAGGAAATGGGTTTGATCGATGCTGAAATTAAAGCATTGAAGCCATCTATCATTGAAAATAATATACAAGTTAAACATTCAATGTTAATGACCATGATAGATGGCAAAATAACGTCTCACCTGTCACAAACCTCTATGCAAACATGTGACATCTGTAAAGCTGTACCAAGTGAAATGAATGATTTGGAGAAGATTCACATGTAAGTTGAATATTGGAAATGTATGTTATTTTTTTTTATTTTTTTCTTATTGAAAAACACTTTTAACCTTTTTATTCATATTTTAGGAAATCTGTATCATCTGATATTTACAAGTACGGTTTGTCGACTTTGCATGCATGGATCAGATCCATGGAATGCCTGCTGCATATCGCTTACCGATTAGATTTTAAAAAATGGCAAGCCAGAGATGAAGCTAGTAAAGCAGCTTTGAAAAGTCGCAAACAGACGATACAGTGAAAATTTCGAGAGGAAATGGGACTCCTGGTGGATATCGTAAAACAAGGTTAGTTGATTTATTTATTTTGTATAATATCAAAGGGTTTTTTAGTTAGTGTAATACTATAAAACTTATCTTATAATGTTCTCATATCAGTATTTTTTATATAAAGGTGCTGGGACCACGAATGATGGCAACACGGCTAGAAAATTTTTCCAGTGTCCTGAGAAGACTGCAAATATCACTGGATTGAGTCAGGAGCTCATCCAAAAATTCGCAACTATTCTCCGTGTTGTATCATCAGGACAGTCTATTAATATTGATTTGTTTGCCAATTATCTCGACGAAACTGCGCAGCTGTATGTGGAACTGTATGGCTGGTATTTCATGCCTTCCAGTATCCACAAACTTCTGCTGCATGGAGCTGAAATAATAAAACATTTCAACATTTTGCCTATAGGAAAGCTATCAGAAGAGGCATCTGAGGCCCGAAACAAAGATTTTAGAAAACTCAGGGAACATCATACGCGGAAATTTTGTCGCAGAGCGACAAACCATGACATCTTTAATGGTTTCATCGTATCCTCAGACCCATATTTGTCAAGCATTCGACCTAAACTGACAAATAAGAGTAGAAATGATTTAACTGAAGAAATGAAGTCTCTTCTTTTAATTGACCCGGATACCATGGATAAGGAAAACATTGAATTTGTTGAGGTGCCAAGTATGATGGATTCTGATTTTGAATTCTTTGATAGCGATGACGAAACTCAGTAGACAAAATTTTAATGTTTGATGTTTTTGTGTAAATTTTATATATTTCTCAATTATACAATTGCTTATTCTTAGTATTTTTCTGTATTAGTTATAAGTTTTTGTACTTTTTTTTTTAAATGTTAATTAAGAAGTCAAACTGTGTATCTACTAACACCGAATTAAATTATTATAAGAAAGATTGCAAAATCTATTTATATTGTAAATGAGTCTCAATTTGAGTGTTTTTTTTAGTATTTTTATATTGTATATTCCATTATTTCTCATTATAACTAATCAAATTAGCAAACTAAAGTCAATTACTTTGTATATTTTCAAGATCACACATAAATCAACGTAAAAATCTCTAACTGAATTTCTCGAAATTCAACACTCTGCTGTGAGTGAAGCGGCGCGCATGGGTGTGCGTGTTATAGCATTTCGGAATCGCCTCATGTAGGACAACACCCCATGTAAGCCGCAGGCTTTAAGTTTTATTAAGTTATGAGAAAAAACGACTTTTGTGTTTTTCTTCATACAAAAAAATATTAAATATTTTTTTTTTCGGAGATGGTGCTGTCTATAGCTGTCATATTACCAAATATTATAAATAATACTGAAATAAAGCCATTCCGATTTTTATTTCTCGTCTAAAGAAATTTTGATTTCAATGTCCACGGAGCGTCGATTTCGAACCACTGCGGCGTAGGGCTTTTGATAAAAATATAAGCATGTTTTTTTCTCTCGTAACAGTTTTGGGAATTTTGTTTACTTATGTTTTAAAAAATACATTTGTAAATTAAAGAGGATATCTCAACTAAACATTGGACTTATGATATTTTTTTTAAAGTCTACTGATACTTTAAGTAGTATCGGAATTATAATTTCTTAAGTTGGAGAGAAATAGCTGTAACAGGGTTAAATATACCTAAACACACAATCCCTTTTTTGAACATCGCCTTCTAAGATGTTTACTGTTTTTGGGCACATTTTCGCACCGAATCTATAAGAGCTAAAATTTCATTGTATCGTGTAAGTATTCCTTTTATAGGATGCTAGGCCATATTGTCAAAAAATATACACCAAAATGTTAAATCTCTATTCTATATACTTAAAAAGGTACATTATAAAGAACAAGCACGTTTTTTTTAATATACCGTCAAACGGGGTGAATAGGAACGCAGGGATGAATCGAGACGAAATTTTAAAAGGGATTTTAACATTGAAATAATATAGTTTGTTACCAAAAAGGACTCTAATGTGTTGACTGTATTATAATTAACGATTAAGTGCCCTTGTTAGCAACAAACTATATCATTCCAATGTTAAAATCCCTTTAAAAGTTTCATCCCGATTCACCCCTGCATCCCTATTCACCCTGTTTACGGTACCCGGTACCTATCACATTAACATCATTACGTCCTCGAGTTCCGCCCCAACCCTTGCTCGAGTCAACCCGCGCTACTGAGCCTGTAGCTTTAAATTCGCCCCTGAATAATCACGATTCGATTCAGTCCGTCCCTTTCTGCCCCACGCCCCCCCAAAGGCGACGCCCTAGGTCGAGTACCGTACCCCACAGAGGGTGCCCTTAGCGTGCAGCCGTTTAGTTTATAAGTTTAATGCACTCGCTCGAAGCCTTTATTTATTAAGACATCGACAACCGCCTAGGTTGCCCAGCTAGTTTGTTCCAGCGAGATGCCATACACAAAAGAAAACGTCCTCGAGTCATCCGTACATCCCATAGAGGCCTATGTTCACCCTGAAAATTATCGGGTTGGCACAGAGGCACCTCAATTTAATAGAGACTTCTCATACAATCTATTCTGCGACCTTATAACACGCAATAAATCAAGAAACTGCAGCTTTTAAGAGACAGAGTCACGGGATGTATGCTATTATTACTGATAATAACTTCATCATGGCGTGGGTTGAGAACATTTACGTAGTTTTCAACGTATGTTGTTGTATTTTTCACTCGGAAACGTCATCCATGGAAGTTACTGGAGTATTAATACGATCTACGTTGTTTGGAGGTTATAGTAAGGTCTTACACAGACATGAAGTAGCTGAATTAGGTACGTGTGTAATTGGGTGGGTTGATAGAGCCACTGACGCATATCTAACGTAAACCATCTTATAGCTGACCGCCCACTGCTTTATAGGATGTGCAGCGAGAGAGTCTTTTAAATGCGCGGTGGTGGCCGTGTATCGCAGTGGACCATCCCGCCAACATTGAAATAGAAACTGTGAAACTAAGTACAAGTGCGTAGCTGAGCCGGTGATGTGGAGGGGCACCTTAACTTCTTCAAACTCAAACTCAAAGCATTTATTTCAATTAAACCATTTACAGGCACTTTTCAATTGTCAAAGAGTCGGTCAGTTAGTCAGAAAGTTGAAGCTAGTTGCCCATTCCAAAAAGTAGATCTCTATGGAGAAGAACGGGCAAGAAACTCCAAGGACACTCTTTTTAAATCAAGATATTACAAAATCGTTGGTACATTATTTATGTTGCTTCTATATGTGAGAACAATGTAAATAAAATAAAAATAAAATGTATATTAAAAAAGTAATCAAAATATAAGAATAATAAAAAATAAGCCGTGGCAGTTAAGAGATGACCAGTCTCAACTGACGGCGCTCGTTCACGAACATGACGCGTGGATCAGCACCATCCAGCTCAACCATTTTGTAGGGACCCGAATGATCCAACACACGTGCCACCAACAGTGAGACATTTCAGTGAGCATGACATAGTCTCAACTGCCATGCTTTCAAGTCAACATACATAATAATGATATAATAAACGAATCCATGGTACTCACATTTACAAAATTGAAAAAATGCTTCCAAATTATACAAAACTATACTTTGCTATGATGAATAAAATTTTACTACCAAAAGAAAATACCATCATTAAATATTCAATATTAGAATAGAATAGAATAGAATACTCTTTATTATGTACACCATAAAACAAAAAACCAACAAAACAATAACACAAAACAATAATTAAATCTTGATCAGCTGGTGCATTATTATGAGTTTTTTTATTATTAATTATAATTTTGTACTTAATGAAAGGTTCTTCATTACACAATTGTGCCCTCAGTTCATGAAACTGGCTTGAATAATGAATATTATAAAACGTATGAAATGCGATACGGCTTCTAATAATTAGGTTCATAAGAAAACATGAAGAAAATCGTGCTCCACTGAATTATTCAGCTACACTAAAAAGTATGTCAAATTAATGATTTCCTATTTCCGCTCAGAAAATGCGTCAACTGTAAGTTAGCTAGACTAAAACGTTATAAAAGTCCAAAATTGTAATACATGAGATGAGATACGCTCTAGTTAACAAAAGAATAAATTATTATGCCTCATTTGCAAGTGGCTTTTAGTGCGTTACGCTCGTTTTGTAGTTGACTTGGCATGAACAAGAAGTTAAAGTCACATAAATTGGTAATAATTAGTGATGTAAACATATCATTAAATGATATCCGAGGAATATCAGTGGAACAAAATTTTAAACGTGTGTACGACTACGGGCATGCATATCAGGAGAGGTTTTTTAAAATATATTTTCTCTAATTATGCAACACTAAGTACTTACTTTAAGTCTAAATCTTACTTACATACTCTACCGTATATTCCTTTTCAAAATATTTTCGTAACAAAATAAAGGATCCCTGTGTATGAAATGTGAATAGATTTTCCAAGCTAGCTGGTATAATTATATTATCATTAAAGCGACGGCCTTACATTTGAAATGGATACCTACGGCATTTTACTCTATCATTTTTTTTTATCTTTATTTGAAAAAAGGTTTTAATCGCGGAGCAATTATACCAGCCTTTCTGTATCATTAGCAGCAGCAGCAGCAGCTAAGCTGAAGTGGGATTGGGCTGGCCACGTATGCCGCATGCCCGATGAGCAATGGGCAAAAATAACTACTACGTGGAGCCCTGACACAGCCAGAAGGCGTCGCGGCAGCCCCGTAGAAGATAGCGGGACGAGCTAGACAAAACAAAAACCCATTGGTCCACGTTAGCCCTGGATCGAAAGAGCGGAAAATCATGGGGAGATGCCTTTACCCAGCAGTGGGATGATGCAAGCTAATAGTAGTAGTAGTAGTTCTGTATCATTACTTTTAAGGATTCTTGTTGTTCTTTGCTACAATGAGTGATGCAGCTTAAGTATAGGTCAATCAATCTGCCTAATCTGCCTTGTCCCTACTATATTGGGGTCGTCTTCCAGTGTAACCAGCTGCAGCTGAATACCAGTATTTTACATGAAGCGACTGCCTTTCTGACCTCCACAACCCAGTTACTGGGTAACACGATACCCCTTGCTAAGACTAATTGTCAGACTTTTGGGCTTCTTACTACTCGTAACGACTGTCAAAGATCTACGAATGACAGCCGGGACAAATAGCTTAACGTGCATTCCGAGACATGGAGGGGTCTAGATATGTAATGGATGATCACCCATCCACGAATCCACCGCGGCAAGCATAGTTTAACCTTCGATCGACCCGTGCGGCTGTTATTTTTTAGGTACTAAATGCAAAGAATTAGAGTTACTGTTCTAAGTTCTTAGCTCTCTGTTTTGTAATGTTAATTACTTTACATGCTATTGTATAGAATGAAGTTCTACTAACTTCACAGACAGCTGTGTTGCTGGGGAGTCCTACTTCCCAGCTAAAGCACTAGTAAGTGGTGAACGGTGGGCGTTTTGGGGGATTGTCGTAATTTTAGCGTTCAAGAAGTGCTGATTTTCAGACTAATTTGAATAAATGACTTTGATTTAGAACGAGAAACTCCTAATTAGGTAGTACGTGACGACACAAGAGCAAATGAAGTGTAATACATAAACAAATAACTAATTAAACCACACAACTCACGCTTCAACGGCTTCGCAGGCGTGACCGCAGCGGCCGGCTCAGCATCCACAGATATCGTCTTAGTCATGCTCTCCACTGGCTTGAGTTTCTTCTGCAACCAAGGCGGCGGCGCCTCGACATCCTTCTCCTTCACCCAGGGAGGCCTGAAGGATTCCCTGCGAGGCCCGCTGTCTTTACTGACGTTCCCGATCGGCATAGTGAGCTGAAAGGGATGGTTTCTAAATGAGATAGGTAGCTGGTAGGTACTAACATTTTTATTGTGTATTGTGTGTGTTTTTCTGTGGTGTTTACTGAAATCGAGTGTCCGTGAAGCTTTTTCCTGTTCTTCTCAGTAGGAACCTACTACGTTTTGGAATGGGCACCTAGCTTCATCTTTGTTGCTGACCGACCCCTTGACAATTCAAAAGTGCCTGTAATTGCATAGTTTAATTGAAATAAATAAACGCTTGTTTGAGTTCGAATCTAAGAAGCTCAAACTTTCAGACTGAAAAATATCTGAAGGTGAAGACACTAGAATCTTCTCCTTTGTCATGAGTGTGTTTTTATTGACGCAAATGTATTTCAATTTCTTTCTATAAAGTATGTAGGTTCCTATGACAGTTGGTAATACTTTATTTACATTACAATCTAGTCTTTTAGCTAAGCAGTTTTTTATTTAGTCATTTAAATAAAACTTATTCTGCTTTAAACATGTTCCAACTTTCTGATTATGAAAACAATTTGAAGGTTTCTAAACATAACATGACGCTTTGTTTCCCCGAAGGATTGCGCAGAGGTGTACCTATAGGATACCCACATTTCGCCAGCTATGTTTAAGTCCAGACTCCGGGCTGCTATACTGAGAAATTCCAGATATATAATACATATATATAGATATATTTTATATTATGTAGGTATATATTATAGTAAATATGTGGGTATGTGTATTATAAGTTTATAACTTATTTACGTTGTACACTTATTTTATTTATAATTAATTATGTTATCTTTTAAAAACTGTTAAACAGAGCACCTGCCATCTTATCTCTACACCACCCTTGGCTGACTGGTAGAGAATACCTAAGGCATTAAGTCCGCCTTTGTACCTTATTAAGTGCGAGAAGTCTCAATAAATACTTAAATAAATAGAAATACCCCATAACACTTTTCCCGACCTTTTTTTTTGGGTGGGAAATCATCAAATGACCTCTCCCGCTCTGGGCGGAGCGTAAGGGCGTGTCAGACTCGTACTGACTAAAACCCACCCGTGTTCCTTCAATTGCCTATGCGCCAGGGCCCCGGTAACTCTTTCGAACAATCCGCGACCCCGGCAGGCATCGGCCCTATCGGACCCCGTCAATGATGCTGACATCTCTTCGAGGCGGGCATGGAACACGACGCGCCGTCGACCCGGGCCTGGTGCTTACCGAACGGCGAGCTGCCCATTGCTCGCCGTCCGCAAGCCGGCGCCTACGGTGGCCGGGAGTCGGCAATCGACTCCCGACGCCCAGGATGTCTCCTCCTGCGGCGTGAGGGCGCAACGATTGCCTCACCCTGACGCGCTCCGCCTCCTCCTTCGCGAGCATTACAGCTTCGCAGAAGGAGGTGACTGCTTCCCATTCCCTCTCGCTCCGTACCATGGCCTGAACCAGGGCCGGAAGCGAGATATCGCCGCCGCCAATAGCCACCACGAGGACACGGCGGTGCTCCGCCCAAGCAGGGCAGACTTCCACCGTATGCTCCACCGTGTCCTCCGGTCGATCCACACAATGATAGCACCCGGGCATTTCCTTTCGCCTTATCCGAAACAGGAACCTCCCGAAACAGCCATGTCCGGTGAGGACCTGCGTCAGGCGGAAGGTAAGGACGCCGTGGTGCCTCTCAAGCCACTCCAGAAAGAAGTGGACTTACCGCCGCAATTGTGGCGTGCCCAACTTTGCCCGACCTGGGAATTGAACTCATTTAGTTGAATGAATTTGAAGGTTTCTAGTTCTCCTTATTTCTATTCTAACATCCATTGGGTAATGCTTTTATAATCATGTGCCTTGCCTTTTATAATCATGTGCCTAGCCTTTTATAATCATGTGCCTAGCCTTTTATAATCATGAGCCTAGCTTTTTATAATCATGTGCCTAGCCTTTTATAATCATGTGCCTAGCCTTTTCCCAACTATGTTGTGGTCGGCTTCCAGTCTAACCGAATGACAGCCGGGACCAACGGCTTAACGTGGTTTCCGTGGCACGGAGGGGTCTCGGCATGTAAAGATGGTCACCCATCTACGGACCAATCGTGGCAAAAGTAGCTTAACCTGATCGATCGACCTATGCGGCTGTTATAACTATGCCATGAGCCCTTTTATATCACTCGTGAACTACTTTTTAAGATTTATTTCATATAATTATGTTCTTTGGCAAAGTTTAAGTGCCTTCTTGTCCGAGTTTAAAAAGGAGGAGGTTCTCGATTCCAAAGTATTTTTTATATGTGTGTTACCTCAGAACTTTTTTCTAGGTGAACCGATTTTGATGGTTGTTTTTTTATATATACTTTACTATGGTAAATGTGCTCAGATAATGATAGATTGATAAACAAAAAAAATGCAAATCGAAATGTACTACTATATTTAACAACCAAATAAGTTATAAAAGTTAATATTTAATAAGACATCTACAATTTTTTGCGAAAGTTGTAGAATTTTCTTTAAATTATATGCGTAGATGCCTATTTATTGCTATTTTAAGATTATAGAACTTATATGCCTGAGTGACCTTCGGAAAATTTTCGGAATCAAGTTTTTTTCGTTTCTTTGTATTTTCTGAGAGCATTTACCATAGTAATGTTTTTTTTTTACACCATCATAAAGTAGAGATTTCGAAGAATAAAAAGCCTACCGACTTAATTAAAAAGCAGATATTTAGACGCGAGAATTTTCGATTGAAAATTAGGGTGCTTTTTCGCTATTAAGTCAAAATAATGTGATAAAATAAATATTTTAAAGCGAAAATATTACATTGTGTTTGGGACATAAAAAGGTAAGTTTTCACCAAATTTCGTAAAAAAGAATATTTCTTTGTAAAAGATAAAAATCAAAAACCAAAAACTTGGTTATTTGAATTTCTCACATAAATTTTGAGGTTATGTGAAATAAGTGTAAATGCAAAAGTTGTAGATCTTTTTATTACCTACAACTTTGCCATTTAACTTTTTTCCATAGGACTTGTAGTTTTGGCGGAAATCGAGATAAACCGTTTTTTAACCTTAAACCCCCCCCCACCCCCCACTTCTCGACCTCAGATCGCCCGTTAATTTTTTTTTCTGACATTTTTGTTATATTCTCTTCCTTTTCCAATGGGTTATATCATACTATTATTTTTTTTTGGTTTCAAAAATTATCGACTCTGGTCTACATTGACATTGATGTTTTTTATTGTATATGCAATGACATGATTATTTACTTTGTAAAGTATTATATTATTTTAATTATTGTGAATGTGATAACTATGTGAGTCATTCTTTTTTGTTTTTTTTTCTCAGTTTATTTTAATCACGATTGTTTGAGTTGTATAAGCGGCTTAGCCAAATGTACTTTCTTTGGTATTGTTCGTCGAATCGTTGAGCTCCTTAAGTTCTGAGTTGAACTGCATGATTTCTGACAAATGCTTCCACTGACTGGACAGGTCCACTCAATCTATGTGGTTCTTTCCTCAAAAGACCGTTTCAGACTTCAGACACCAACCTACATGGTCTTCACATGATTTGATCAATATTAGGTATATCTAGATTTTATAGGATAAATGATTTTATTTATATAAGTAGGTTTGGTTAGTTTCTAGTTTGGTCTTTATGTAGTTTGTACAAACACTTTTACACGTCAATCATATTTTTTCAACTAGATGAGGTCGGCGTTTCCTATCTGACTACACTGAGAAAAAAGGCCGAAACAAACTCAGAGTTCACAGTCTCTTTTAAAGTCCAGACATAATCTTGGTCAGATCATGTGAAGACCATGTAGATTGGTATCTGAAATGGTCTTTTGAGGAAAGAACCACACAGATTGATTGGACCTGTCCAGTGAGTGCACGCATTTGTCAGTAAACGTGCAGCTCAACTCAAAACTTAAGGAGCTCAACGATTCGACGAACAATACCAAAGAAAGGACATTTGGGTAGGCCGCATAAATTACTCAAACTGCCAGATCATGACTAAGATTAAATGAGAAAAAAAAACCAATGACCCACATAGTCCTCACATTCACAATAATTAAAATAACATAACATAACATACTTTACAAGTAAATACTGATGTCATTGTATATATAAAATTCAACAATGTCAATGTGTATATAAAAATTCGGACATAATGTTTGAGGACCATGTAGATTGGTGTCTGAAATGGTCTTGTGAGACTCTGACCTCTGAGTTTGCTGCTCCATACATTTATTTTGGCATTAGGACTCGACAAATGTAGAGAGCATCTTTTTTTCACGATTTAAAACATAACATCACGCCTGTAATCCCCGCAGGGTTAGGTAGAGGTGCATCTATAGTACACCCAAATTTCCCCAGTTATGTTTAAGTCCCATGTAATAGGGGCCTAGGGGGCGAGCCTGTTGCCATCACCTGGACACAAATCCAGACTCTGGGCTGCTACTGAGAAATTCCAGATGGAAAAACCCAATAACACTTTCCCAATCTGAGAATCAAACCCAGGTCATCCAAGCCCAGTAGCTGCGCTTGTGACCACTGACCAACGAGGCAGTCATTTTCATAGCAAAAGTTGTTCATAATGATGAGGTCAATGAACCCTTTTCAGGTATCCAGTTAATTAATTTTCACTTTGTAGACTGACTAAGTTATTCTATGAAAACTTTCAAAATAACATGAAATAAAGTCAAAGTCAAATCATTTATATGAAATAGGCACATAAAAGGCACTTTAGAACGTCAAAATTTACAAGAAAATAGAATTGATTCTAGTTGCTCCTTCCAAAAGGTAGTTTCGCATGGAGAAGAAAGGGTCCGGAATCTGGATTTGTGCCCGGTTGACGGCAATAGGCTCGCCCCCTAAAACATGGGACTTAAACATAACCGGCGAAATGTGGGTGTGCTATAGGTACACCTCTGCCTAACCCTTCGGGGAATACGGGCGTGATGTTATGTTATGTTAAGAATGGGCAAGAAACTATGTATAACATATAAACCTATAATCATAACTTTTTTATTCTTTACGTAAGAGACGTTTAAACGTCAGAACTAAAAGTCGCTAATCATTACCAACGTTTATTTAGTAATATTATTATATACGTACGTATGCTCAATCATTCTGCCTTGCATTTCCCCAACTACGTTGGAGTTGGCTACCAGTCTAACTGGATGCAGCTGAATACCAGTATTTTACATGGAGCAACTGCCTATCTGACCTCCAAAACCTAACAACTGAGTAACACGATACCCCTTGGTAAGACTAGTTGGCAGACTTATAGACTTCGGACGACCCGTAACGACTGTCAAAGATCTACGAATGACAGCCGGGACAAATAGCTTAATGTGCTTTCCGAGGCATGTAGGGGTACACTATACTGAATGGTCACCCATCCAAGAACCGACCGCGGCAAGCGTAGCTTAACCTTCCATCGACCCGTGTGGCTATTATTGTGATTAAGTAGTGCTATGAATTGTTTAAAATTGTCTTGCAATAGATAGGTATAACAAAAAGTTTCCTTAAGGCCCGTTGTTTGATCAGTAGTCAAACATACTATTAGTTAAAATGCCTTAGTTAAACTAACGATTTGTTAAAAATTACATACCTAAGTATGTTGTTTGACAAATGGTTAAGCTAACTATAGTTAAAAAATTGACAATTTGCTATGAAAGTTAACCATGCGCAGACAGAGGAGTTAAACTTTAACTATTGTCAAGTGACTAATTGTTAAATTTACTATCGGTTATTTTTAACTATGTATCAAACAACGGGCCCTAAGTTGCGTAAACGTTCACCCTATATCGACACGATACGATATTCAAGACATGACTGATAAAATAATATAATTTCCCGATCCCATTTCCCACTTCAGTGCATGACGAATTAATGATATACTTACTTATCTTTATATAACTACTTCTATGATACATTTCCTTTATCTTCAAGTGCACTTATTTATAGGCAGGGCCGTTTTTAACTTATTGGAGGCCCTAGACACTCTAGGATACTGCTGGGGCTCTATGGAGAATCTGGGACGCAAGAGCGAGCTTAGTAAGCTCGAAATTTGTAGCCTCCGACGCTGGCATGAAATAGGGGGCCCCATGAAACGAGGGGCCCTGGACACTTGCCCAGAGTGCAGGCTCATGGAAAAGTAGACCCTGATTATAGGGATAGTCCATGACTCTAATAATATTCCCTAGACCAGAGATAGCGAACCTATTATATGGTACACGTGCCACGCGGTTGGCACGCGACAGTAAATTTTAATAATTAATTTGAATATTGAGATAGGTACAATCCTATTTTCATTTCTTTTTGATAATACAGGTCTACAACGCTTTGCATAGTTTAATTTTGTCTATTTATAAAACTTTATGCAACATAATAGGTAGGTAAGTGCAATGGCGGAATTAATGCCTTAGAGATTCTCTACCATTCAATTAGTGTGAAGTGGTGGAGAGATAAAAGCATCATTAATTCTAGAAGTACCCATATTTTGTGTGCGAAACCATCGTTATCAATTAAATGTGTTATTTTTGGTTTAATTTTGCTTTACTCTTCTTAGAAAAAAGACACATTTTTTCACTTAAAATGGCATGCCATAAAGTTTCACCATCCCTATCCTAGACCATTCGTCTGACAAATCATAGCTGTATTTAGAGTTATGTCATTTTGAAAGTCACTTTCCATAAATGAACACTAGGTACTTGCCAAGTGTGTGACTACGAGCTCTATAAACATCTCTATGGAAAGATCTATGCTTTGCTCAGCAATGTAATTAAACAAGAAGCATTCACAGTTGAAATAGAAGGGTGATTAGATACTTTGATAGCCTGCCAGAACTCATTTGGAATACTTAATTTAAGGCATGCAAGAATTCATGATTATACATTGAATTATTTATCCATATTATACAGGATGACTTCTAGTTTGAAGTATTCCTTCCAGGACGTGATAGTGTGACCCATCTGCAACAATTAACCATCCCATAAAGCCTAGGTGAAAATTCTTGGGATTCGAGGAAAACCAATTTTTATGTATGACTTTTTAATAAAAAATACCTGAATTTTCACGTAGGTTATATGGGGTGCATACTTGTTGCAAATGGATTACACTATCACGTTCTAGAAGGAATACGTCAAATTACAAGTCATCCTGTTATTATACATAGGTAATATTATAAATTCGAAAGTAACTCTGTCTAAATGCTACCTTTTCACGCCTAAACCACTGAACGGATTTCGATAAAATTTGTGGAGGAGATAGATGGCATCCTAGGGAAGGACATAGCCTACTTTTTGTCCCGGTAGCACGTTTCCGTGGGATTATTTCCGTCATTCACGCGGGTGAAGCTGAGGGCAGAAGCTCTCGTAGTTAAGAATATGATTGGGGAAGCTGTATCTTTCTGTCCCAACCTACTCCTACCTACTATCCTAGCTCGCTATTGACCAACATTATTTGATTGTTGTCTAAAGTACTATTATTACAAAAAAAAAAAAAAAGTAGGTTGGTACGCTGGTCTAGTGGTCGCAAGTGCTACTGCTGAGCATGAGGTCCTGGGTTCGATTACCGGGTCGGGCAAAGTGTTTTTTTGTTATTATCCACAAACATGTACATAGGTTATTTTTGTTCTTACAATTTTACTCGCCAAACTGTAGTTTGATGGCGAGAAGCGCCTTTTATTAAATACAAACTTTAAAAAAAAAATTAAAAGACTGACCTTAAAACTACTAACTAACAATATTAATACTACCTATTAATACTAGAAGGTGTGAATATATTACTCGGTACAGGCTGTGTCCTTGCAATCGAGAAACAAACTCCTTAATTTCGATTTCAACATACCTTTACTTAATTTAAGGTTGGGTGGGATTGGGTTTTCCATCAAGTATTTCTTGGTAGCAGCCCGGAGTCTGGATGTGTGCCCGGTTAATGGCATTATACTCTCGCCCCCCTATTACATGGGACTTAAACATAATTGGCTAAATGTGGGTGTACTGGTACACGTACTCTGCCTAACCTTTTGGGGATTACAGACTTGATGTTATGTTATTATTGTATGTAGGTATATTATTTTGTATGTCAATTGGCGGGAGAAAATGATATCCTATCTAGCTTTTGCCCGCGGCTTCGCCCGCTTGGAGATCGGAAATTATTCCACGAGAACGTACTACCGGATTAAAATTATCCTATGTGTTCATCCAGATTATAAACTATATTATGTTCCAAAGTTCATCCAAATCCGTTCAGTAGTTTTTGCGTGAAACGGTAACAAACATCCATCCATCTATCCATCCTCACAAACTTTTACATTTATAATATTAGTAGGATATTAGTAGGATGATCTAACCTACATGGAAGGTATACCTACACCTACTAGTTCTTTAAACATCGCTGACCCTAAGTTTTACAAACTCCAAATGAATTTTATTGGCATTCAATTTGGCTTTCGGTAAGCAATCAGCAAGGTAAGTAATCTCTTTGCAATGAAACTCATTTTAAATTATTTACTCAAATGCTCAGTTGACCTCGAAAGCTGCAAAAACCCTTATCATGTATTGTTTCATAAAATAAATCGTATAATACATTGCTGAGAGCTATAAACACACGTTACCAGCTGCTGAAACGAGCCAAACATCGCGTCCATTCATTCAACAAGACTAGATATTTTTAACGCGCCCGTCATGAGCTCTAGTAGACTTAGGGCCGGTGTAGACGAACCACTTTAGAGCTTCACCAGAGCACAACACTAAATAAAACGAATTTAATTCTAATTACGACCAACACATTTTATACGGTCAGATATAAGGTTTTTTTTCTTGTGTAATGGCGTCGTATTGCCATGTCTCGGAAAGCACGTTAAGCCGTTGGTCCAGACTGTCATTCGTAGATCATTGACAGTCGTTACGGATTGTCAGAGGCCCGAAATTCTGACAAGTAGTCTCACCAATGGTTATCGTATTATCCAGTACCGGGGTTGTGGAAGTCAGATAGCCAGTAGCTCTATGTAAAATACTGGTATTCAGTTGTATCCGATTAGACTAGAAGGCAACATAGTTTGGTAAATTATAGGCAGATGATGATAAGGTTTTTATTACTTATCATCGGATGCCAAACAAGCCCGCATAGATGAAGTGTTCACTGCAAATGTCTTCCCATTCCAGAGACAGGGCAGAAATCTTTTATGTGCCTGCAAAAACTTCGGTACCCTTCAAACTGGAATAAATACAGCTACGCGTCTTCGCAGCAGAATTAGGTAAAAAGCAACAGAAATTTATTAAAAGTGTTTTATGGATTATCATAAATTAACTTTGAAAATTGCGCGCCAGTGATGGTCACGCGAATGGTTGTCCCTCAAGTGTCATATGCCAACATCTCTCTCTAAACAAAGTAAATATCTAGAATTCTTGACTAATAACTTGTTGTTCCGATGTTGTAAGTCTACATACCAAACCCACCGACCCGCCGACATAAAATCGTCTACTTAGTCGTCGACACGCGCGTGTACAAGTCGCCGCCGCGCCGACATGATTCTGTGTAGGCGGATCGGCGGTTTTGGTGTGTAGACTGCTTAACAAATATGTCGGCAATATGATGGCAAATAATTTAATTTAATGTTCTGTGTCTCGTAATGCTAATTACTTTGCATACCTACTATTGTATAGAATCAAGTTGTTTTTTTAACAGATAGAACAGATAGCTGTGCTGCTGGGGAGTTTATTGCGCCATTTCTTCTCCCCAGCTAAAGCACTAGGAAGTGGTGAAGGACGGGCTATTTGGGGGACTGTCTTATGTCATTTTGACGTTCAAGAAGTGCTGATTCTCAGCCTAATTTGAATAAATGTTTTTTTTTTGTTTTTTTTTTTTTTGTTTTTGTGCAGGGTGTGACCAAACTAGGGTATGCGAAGGAGTGTATCTACACAGTCATCTATCTCAATCACCAATAGCAATACTGAGATAGCCATCCTAGTTGATAACAGTGACCCGTGTACATGATATCAAGCAAAATTATCTGATCGATATTGATTTAAATCAATAAAATCGTGCACCTCCACGAGTAACGCTATCCGAGGTGCACCTTGGAGAGTCACACCCTTGGCCAATGTAATGACCATGATTTCTAGTAGATATAATATGTACAATATTTTATAAAAATATAAAACTGTATGACCAATATTGTTAGAAGGTTTATTTCTAACTGGGGACCTGAGGGTCTAAAACAAAGTAAGATTATATCAGCATTAACGATGATGGAAAAGTCAGTAATGTATTGGATTGACTTGATTTACTCGTAATTGCATGTCAATACTGTTGAAAATCGTAGAAATATGGAACGCTTTGAAAGCGATTGCCACTCGTCTAGCCCTCTATTCCCGCTGCCAAGGCGATTTTATTTCATACAATTAAATGTTGTTTTTACATTAATATTTATAGAGATTTAAGCACCATGTTTTTTTAACAAATAAAGAACTAAAATAAAAGATAATGCATATTTATTCAAAAATAACACAGGACTATGCATCAAAACTCTGCCATTTTAATCTTTTCGTATGTTTGCTTCCAATCTGTTTTGTCCATTGACTTTCTTATACTCGTATCTATGGTTTTGTTTTTATAATCGATCTTTTATATGCACGTGTTTCTGTGACAAGAAACCTATTTTTCTTTCTTTCCATCGTGCCTCTTCGTTTCTCTGGCGTTAAAAATTGATTCGTCTAAACCGGCCCTTAACAGAACACTTGTGAATATTAAATCTACAATAATATTGTTTTTGTTATTATTTTATACGTTGGTTTATGTGGATGCCACGACTGTTGAGTCATTGAGATCTATTTCGGGTATTTTGTTCAGAGTATTAACTAAACAGAAGCTGGTTGAGTGATATCTAGTATTAGGCGAATATTGATATTTACAAGGGTTCCGCTTTTGTATGAATTAAAATTCCATAGGTAGCACAAGAATTTTTGTTGTTCAGAAATTGTTGTTTTTTTTTATAAGTTGTTATTGTATCATGAAAAGATATTTATTTTGAATTTCAGAAAGTGTCAACAGAATAAGATAAATTGTATTTAGCTTTCAACAGTACGGGTTTAAACACCACAGCTGTGCAATACATAAATACATAAGTACTACTGCAGTCATGTTTGTGAACGGGCGCCGTCAGTAAGGACTGGTCATCTCTTAGCTGCCACGGCTTATTTTAATTTAATTTAATATTTGAATTGTTTTTGTCTTTTTATTACGGACGCTTTTAAAGTTCTGCATCGTTCTCACATGCATAATTTCAACATGAATGTTGTAACCAATATTTTGAAACCTTATTTTGATTTAAAATAGTGTCCGTGGAGTTTCTTGCCCGTAATTTTCCATAGGTGCCTAGGTACTACGCTTTGGATTGGGCAACTAGCTTCATATTTCTGACCGACCGACCTCTTGACAATTTGCAAATGCCTGTAATTGGTTTATTTGAAATAAATGCTTTGAGTTTGAGTTTTGTTATTCTGTAACCACTTCACTGTGAAAACTTATGTGAAATGAGCTCTCAACAGTGTCAATCCGTAGTATCTGGTGGAATGACAGCTCACTTCACACTTTTTCACGGTGAGATTTTTGCAGAATAGATCGGCTCTTCTACGTAAAGAAAATTAGCGCCTTCCCTTGACAGACATGCAAGCCCACTACAAACACGCCTACTGACTATCTTATGAGTTTTCAAAGGTCTATTTGGCTATTGACATGATCTGACCAAGATTATGTCCGGATTTTAAAAGAGACTGTGACGTCTGAGTTTGTTTCGGCCTTTCTTCTCAGAGTAGTCAGATAGGAAACCTGATCTAGTTTAAAAAATATCATTGACGTGTTAAAGTGTTTGTACAAATCTACTTACAGAAATAAAACCATTTATCAGTTATTTTTACAAGAGATTCAAAAATCATCGTGAATTTCATAGTGAAATAGGTAGTATGTTTCAAGAACTGCTGAAAAAGTGCAACAGTGAAGCAAAATAATGGGCAATTTTTCAAAGATATGTCATCGTGTCACGTGCTTGAGCTAGAAATTTGACAAGCGTCAACCTAGATTTAAAAAGTTTTAAAAACATCTTTTAAACAGCTGACTGTTGCAAACCGTGACTGCTAGCCATGCTGTCTGTGTCTTCAATAGTAGATTATAGGTGGTCGCGACGCGACGCTTGTAGAACAATTTCCATGATTTTTTATAGAAATTGTTCTACTAGAGTCGCGTCGCGCCTGTTTGCCTGTTGCTGTTTGCCTTTATGCGATATTTTCAGGGATAGTTCGGAACAAGTTTTCACTGTAAATCTAAGTACGTACACACAAAAACATCTTCGTCAGATTAAAAAAAAAAAAAATACTAACCTATGTAGAAGCCTGACTTGCTAATCATTATCCCATTTATGTAAAAATATGAACAGCCAAAGTTGTGCAACGAACTTTAAAACCCGAACAGTCCAAGTTTTGCGACGAACTTTAGAAACCCGAACAGCCAAGTTGTGCAACGAACTTTGAAAACCCGAACGCCCCAAGTTGTGCAACGAACTTTAAAGTCAAGGCTGCATCGTAGGTCTAGTGGTCAAAAGCTCTACTGCTGAGCATGAAGTCTTGGGTTCGATTTCCGGGTTCGGCAATGTGTTATTGAGGTTTTCCATTTGGAATTTCTCAGTAACAGCCCGGAGTCCGAATTTGTGCTGGATGATGGCAATAGGCTCGCCCCCTATTACGTGGGGCTTAGACATAACTGGCGAAATGTGGGTAATCTATAGGTACACCTCTGCCTAACGCTTTGGAAAATACAGGCGTGATGTTTTATGTTATTTTGAGATATATTCTGGGATAGTTTGGAACAAATGTGCACTGTAAACCTAAGTAGGTATACACACAAAAACATCGTTGTTAGGTTCTAGGAATAGAAATGTTATTATATAAAAGTTTGACTTGCTAATAATTATTAATATATTTTTTATATGTAGGTAAAAGCCCGAACAGACCAAGTTTTGCAACAAACTTTAAAGGTAATTAACTAACTGAGTTTGTCGCTGAGGGAGCCTTGGAAATGCTGGCGTGATGGCTTAGAGGCGTTTATAGGAGTTTGGCCGGAGAGGGAAACAGACAGGAAATAGTGGAAAGCTGTGGGGGGAGACCTTTGCACAGCAACGGGGGAAAACATCTTGAAACAAAAAAAACAAAACTTAAATCTTGTGTTCAAATTGTAACTGCCAATCATGATTTTCTTTTACTTTTAATTAAAATATATTCTACACATAATCCCGTTGAGCTATACCATTTTAATTTCATCGTGATATTTGAAAATTATACATTTAGTGGGTGTCTTGGCAAACAGTCGTAACCTTTTAGTAGTGATAAATTTAAGTCACATTCACGAAACGAGGTGACTTCTTGTTCAGTTTACGTATTTATGAGAACACTTTATGAATTATTTTAACAAGTTTTCGTCTTTTCTTAGTTTTTTTTATTTATTCGAAATGTCACATGTTTCGATGCAAGCATGTGATACAGATTACGTAAATTGCACGTGATTATGTCAATTCATGCAAATTTTGCACAAATATTTAGGAATTTTCCACTATCTTTAATTTTTAACATGCGTTACAACTGGGTAAAAAAATAATTGTAAATGACATAATAACATTTAATGAAAGTGTCAGTTTATCGTTAGCGAAACCATAAAACATGCAATATGCCATATATGACACCAAAGGAGAAAACCATCAAGGGTTACAAAATATTATGTAAAACCCTAGATTCAGAGCCTATGTATGTACTAAGCATCGATAGAAACGATAAAAAAAGCAAACAATCTATTTAAGTAATCCTGCGTATCAATTGTATGATGTCAGTCTGTTATTCAATTGTTTTAGAACAAAACTTTTATACTTATGCGCACATTCATGAGTTTGAATGAATCAATCAAACATTACGACAACTCTTATCAGACTTTATCGTTAGTAAATGTGAATTCCCTGAGTTGACGTCATTAGTAATATTCCTTCAATGAAGTACCTAATTAATTTTCATACAGAAAATGAAAATCGAGCTAAGTAACTTGGTTGTGATAAAGCTGTGTGAGGAGCAAACCTACAAAGTTTTGAACTTTAGATTGATAATCTTTTAACAGTTTCAGGCATTGATGTAATTGTTTTAGGCATTACAACAGCTTCCTATCGCGTCATAAGTTTGTAAACTTTGAAAAGAAAACTTAAAAGCACGAATTCACTTGAAATTTTCCAAGGATCGAGTGAGCCCTAACAATCCAACACAGCTTTATCACTTCTATTCTAGTTATCTACGCAAATCCCTATTTCTATCTGGGCTTCAAATAGAATAGATTATTATAATACTTTCACCAAAATCATGATTTACATTATAAAATAAACTCCGTGTGTATGTGTAATATTACTCTAATCACAAATATACGCACTTTTAAATTCAAACACCGAACACTCAATCAACTGATCATATTTTTTTTACTAATACAGTGTGCCTCGGATATTTCGGGGACGCGAAACCGGGAGCGCGTATAGCCCGCGACTAGCACCGGAATTTCATCTGTGAACAATTCCTCTGGAACTTATAAATAGGTGCGTCGAAGCGACGTGTACCATGAGTTTTAGTTAGCGTACACACTGTCTTAGATGTGAGGTGCACGCGGACTTTTGATGCGTTCCATTGATTAGCGGGAAAATCAATCGTCCATACTTTTTCAAGTCGTTCTTTTTTTTTAAATGGCGGTGGCCAGAAGCGGGTGTTCTTTTTTTGAATATCACGGTGGCCTAATGATGATTGCTTCTTTTGTCGTATCGCTGGCGGGCTCTGAATTTTCTTGGCAGCATGAGGGGTCATTATGGATTGGAAATCGAGAAACAATAATCATTTTTTTACGGTGTAATACAATGGTAATACATTCATTATTTTCCATACGAAACTACCTAGTGGAAGGGGCGACTAGAATCAATTATACTTTTATGGAAATGTTAATGTTCAAAAGTGCCTTTTATGTGGCATTTGAAATAAATGCTTTGACTTTGAATATTCTGATATAAATGATAGTAATTATGAAACAAAGTCACTTGTTGTGTCTGTCTGTTTGACCGCTTGGTTCTTAGAAGAATCCATAGTACAGTCTCAGATCAAGTAAAAAAACGGTAGATACCGCACGTGGAATAGAAAACTGTAACCATTTTTTTTATTATGTGTGAGTCAAAGAAGAGTTGCCACTTTTTTTTTTAAAGTCCCTGAATATTACGTAATAATAAAAATAGGTATTATGCGAATGCAAAAGTAAATCTGTCTGTTTGTTTGTTTATATTTTTACATTTACCGGAAACAATATTCCTTAACGTCAAAAAATCAAAGATATGCTAAACGTATTTCCTACGTTCAACATCTCTTTGAATTTTCACACGTTTTTATCACTTTATAAATAGATAGTCCAGGGGTATGTGAGCAGGGAGAAAAAATACAACAAAAAGTAAAACAATTATATATTTGAAAAAATATCTTAATACAAAAAAAAAAACCGAATTAATGAGTTAAAAACAAACCACACTAAATGAAGATGGTTGCCATTGTGGTTCATTTCGGCCCAGTCTTATAGCAGCTACCCATTCATCTCTTATGTTCCTTGGAAACCTAAAACCATAATATTTCATAGTAAAACAGAAGGTATGTAAGTAAGTACTCAAGAATTTAAACAAAAACATAAACAAATTACAAAATAAATGTTTAACTTGACTTCAATTAATGTAAGATAAAATCACGTGATTAAAAAAAACAACGTTCTGTCCACTCTCTACTTAATTATTTTTCTATTACTGCCTACAATTTACTTACGAACATTTTGGGCTAATAGAAATAAGAACTACTAGCAACACTCTCCCGGTACGTCATTTCGGGACATTGACATTATCTGTTCCGAATAACCTCAAAATTGTGTTGGAATGACAAAAAAAAAATAGTCTTATGTGTGAAACGATATTCCTTCAGACTTTTTGTTCACTTTTGTATTGTTTTTGCACCATTTAATTACACAGGACGGCATTTTGTAGGCAAACTTACTGCACGGCGCCTCATGAGATACTAACGAAAAAGAGCTTAGTTTGATGCACGTGTGTGCGTGAGCGCGTGTGTTTACTTGGAGGAGCTGAGTTTTGTGGCTTCACTAACAACAAAGGCCGCGCGTTATCTACCTTTTTTTACTTGATCTGAGAGTACAGTTTAGAAACTACCAAAAAGATTAGGATGCGGTTTCCAGCATAATTTTGAGAATTTATTTATTTGACATGTTGCCACATTCGTAGATTACACTCGTGCGAAGCAAGGGCGGGTTACTAATGGAACATGACACAATTGCAAACATTTTAATTTACATGACAAAAAGCATTGAAGATTAAACCGTTATTTAATTTTACCTTAGTTTTCATGACCTTTGTGGCATACTCACAGCGTCGAAGGAAGCTGCATAGCAGCCACCACAACACTGCTAACTGTTGTCACTTCAATCAGTCGCAAGGAGATTGCGACTTTCGGTAGGTATATAAGGGGTAGGCCAGCAGACTATCCGCTAACCTGCAATAAGGAAAACACACTTATTAACGATGAGTTCTAAACGTTGATGGTGTATACAAGTTATTCATGTTAAAAATAGATTAAATTGTTTAAACTTGTTTATGCTTTCCGCCTTACCATAAGGCAGAAAAAAAAACCTACATGGGCACTTATGAAACGTAAGAAGCGAGGTGCACTGTTCCAATTGCTTGTTTCCTACGGAGAAGAGCCGGCAAGAAACTCCACGGTTACTTTTATTAGAATTTATAATTATGATTAAATATGCAGCTTAAGTATGTAAGAATCTTGCCGGCGAGCATTGCGTAGCTGCGGTACAGCATCAGGTTGACTTTTCCCGCCTAACTTATTTTTTTTGACTTGGTGGGCATCCTCATGGATGTCCTCCGCCCTGGGGCGGACGGAGGGGTCTGTCAGACTTTTACTGACTAAAACCACCCCGTGTTGCCTCGCACACTTGCACCGCGCGCTACGGGGGCACTTAAAGGACTCTTCAACGCAGCCCCCGACTGGTGCCGGCCCGCTTCTGCGGGCCCCGTCTAGTCAAACGGGGGGAGTGAGGGGGTTTCATGTATGTCATATACGTTAAAGTTAGCGCTTCAATTATTAAAATTTTGTCAACAACTAAGTAGGTAATTGTGAAATAGCTCCGCCCAAATAGCTATAAAGTAAAAAAATAAAATTGTATTTACTGATAGTAAGTGGTCGCGGACGCCTATAACAGGGTGGCAGGGACATCGACGCGCAAAGTGCTCTTTCATAGACAAGTGGTGCGCTGTCAAAATCTATGGAACAGCATATTTTTTTTTTTTGTAATAACCGGCGGTACATTTCAACGCAGGGAGGTTCAGAATCATGTATTGAATCCATGCTAACAGGTTGCTCGTCGATGTCCCTGCCACCCTGTACAACTTTTTTTTTTTTGGGTGGGTATTATCTAATGACTTCTCTCGCTCTGGGCGTAGCGGGAGGATGAGCCCGCACCTACGGTGGTCGAGAATCGGCTATCGACCCCCGACGCCCAGGGTGTGTCCTCATGCGGCGACTAGGGGCGTGAGGGCGCAACGATTGTCTCTCTCTCACGCGCTCCACCTCCTTCTTCGCGAGCCTTACTGCTTCGCAGATGGAGGTGACGGCTTCCCATTCCCTCTCACTCCATACCATGGCCTAGACCAGGGCCGGACGCGAGAGATCGCCGCCGCCAATCGCATCCGCGAGGACGCACAATCCGGGCAGACCTACACCGTATGCCCCACCGTGTCCTCCGGGTGATCCACACAATGGTAAGGTGTTTCCTCCCGCCTTATCTGGAACAGGAACCTCCCGAACACAGCCATGTCCGGTGAGGACCTGCGTCAGGTGGAAGGTGAGGCCGCCGCGCCGTGGCGCCTCTCAAACCAATCCTCAAAGAGGGGACTTACCGCCACAATTGTGGCGTGCCCACATCCTGTATACCTAAATGGACATCTGTAATACTGTAACGTCTCATGTCTTCCAAACCGGAATACCGTCCGAAATGGTAGGTATGGTGCCTATGGTGGTAGTACTTCTTCGGATGAGATACGAGCCCTAAAGATTTAAATTGATTAAGTATAACTATTCTCAAGTTCCTTTATTGTAATCTAAGGCCATTGGGAGGTACTTAAGGCCTTAGATAGAGGCAGATGCCTTGCATGAGGGCAAACAAGCAGACGGCACACCTGAAAGTAGTTTCCACAGACGCTTATGGTTATCTAAAGCAGGGATTGAAAACCGGTACGAATGTGGGTTCCGGTTCTTCATTTCGGTTCTTAAAAAGGTTCTTCATTTCGGTACGGTTCCGGTTCAGGTTCCGTTTTGGTTCTGGTTCCAAAGTACCTACTGGTTCCAAATAAAGGTTCCAATATACCGGTTCGGTACCATCCAATTTAGAGGTTATCTAAGAAAGAACTACCACGTGATCTACCAAAGCAAATTGCCCCTCTCCCCCTCTCAATAAAACTTCCACCTCTTGACCCACCCGCGCCGGTGGCGGCCGCCCGTACCTGGCCGCTATCGTACAAAGTTTCTTCTTGCGTTGAGTGGCATCTTATAAACTCGTTCGTACTCGCTTTGAAGAAGAACCGATAAAATTAAAGTTCTTAAAAAACCGTAAGTTCCGTTATAGGAACCTAAATTCCAATTTAGGTTCCTGTAACGGAACTTACGGTATTTTAGGAACATTTTCAATCTAAAGTATTATTTGAGGGATCATAGATGCGTTGCCATCCCAGAGAAAAAAAAATAATGTCATAGATAATATGTGCTGACCATGTTTTTTATTGATAAATCATTATTTTGTGACTTCGAATTACTACTATGTGAACATAATCCAGTATTGCATAAGTAAACTGTCATGCCCTTTATACCTGGAGCCTTTTATTTAGGTATTTGGTTTTTTTTTAATTTTTAATTTTTGCTTGAGTTTAATTTTCATTGTATTTGATGGTACATTGGCATGGCGGCAAATAATTAAATTAAATGTTCTGTGACTCGTAATGTTAATTATCTTGCATACCTACTATTGTATTGAAACAAGTTTTACCAACTGAACAGGCAGCGGTACTGCTGGGGAGTTACTTGCGCCACATCTTCCCAGCTAAAGCACTAGGAAGTGGTGAAGGGCGGGCGTTTTGGAGGACTGTCTTGTGTAACTTTGACGTTCGAAAAGTGCTGATTCTCAGCCTAATTTGAGTAAATGACTTTGATTTTGTGTTTTGATTTTATGCCAGTACAATTTCACCGGCACACATGCCTTCCAAATTGGAACACGCTGCTAGGCGCCAGAAAAGTCTACCTATAGTTTGTTCCAAATGTATCTGCTGAAAGGGTAAACCCCGTTCAGCACCCTATTTGCGTAAAATACTATCAATCACAATCTGAATCATTTTGAAGTTTATTGCTAATCCATTGCTTCATATGTACCGAAAATGTGTCTGCTCAACAACGTAAATAACGCAATGAATGTTGTTGAACTGTCAAAATGGAAGCTATTCCTACTGTTAGTGGGTTACGCAATTACCCCGCCGGTTAAGTTCTTGCACCATCAATTATCATCACACATCATCAATAAAGTTTATCTGTATTAAGAAGGTTTCTACTTTACCTATATTTCACCAGTTTTTCCAGCAATTGTTGTTTGATTAACATTATTGAATTATAATAATTGAAAAAAATATCATCGATAATTGAGGTTACAAAATTAACCTCAATTGTCAAATGAAAAACAACTTTAAGGTAATTTAAAATTTGAATAGTGGGTGTAAGTATTAAAATAATCAAATCAGAGTACTCAATTATAAGTGGCACTAAGAATTGGCATTTCCACAGTAAGGTTTTATCTGAAGTATTCCAAAGTATCTGATGAATATGGAAATATATGGATTTCCATATTCATCAGATACTTTGGAACACACTTTAGGTATGGTGGTAGACCAGGCCCGGGTCGACGGCGCGTTGTGTTCCACGCGCGCCTCAAGGAGTTGTCAGCATAATTGACGGGGTCCGACAGGGCCGATGCCTGCCGGGGTCGTGGATTGTTCGAAAGAGTTACCGTGGCCCTGGCGCACAGGCAACTGAAGCAACACGGGCGGGTTTTAGTCAGTAAGAGTCTGATACGCCCTTCCGCTCCACCCAAAGCGGGAGAGGTCATTCGATGACTACCCACCCAAAAAAAAAAAATCGTGGTTGTATTTCCCCGAACTAGCCACGAGCCACTTAGATTTAATTTAGCGATATGAAAGGTATACCTAAAAAGCTCAGGTCCTTTTATTGTCATCCCAGGTCATTGGTATCCCCTTAAGATACTCAATCAAGCATAATTGCCAGATTCTTATCAACTTTGCATCAATCATAAATGAGATTCAATCGCAACTCGGGGCCGTTATAAAGTCATTCAAAAATGTACTTAGATATTAATGAATCATTTAAACAATTTTATTAAGAAACTCATTATGAACGGTCGTCATAGTGACCAGATTTCCATCACTCTTTCGGATTTCTCCTTGATCTATCGTAACAAAACAACAACTTGATAATGCTAACTTCGGTCAACAGGTACTGTAATAACTCTTCGTTATTATAACACCGGGACATTAATCAATAAAAGACATTTACTTTTATAGCGTCATTATTAGGATCTTTAAATTCATAAATACATAATATATTTTTATATCATCACATCCGCTTGTCAGCTAAACTGACTCCTACCGTTTTTTTCTTCTACTTATTTTAAATTCACATTAGCGCTTATCTCATAATTTTATGCCTTTATTCTATTACTAGCTTTTGCCCGCGGCTTCGGCCACGTGGATGTCGGAAAAATTATCGCACGGGAACGTACTACGGGGATAAAAAGTATCCTACATATTAATCCAGGGTATAAACTATCTGTGTTCCAAATTCCATCCCAATCGGTTAAGTAGTTTTTGCGTGAAAGGGTAACAAACATCCATCCATCCATCCGTCCATCCCCACAAACTTTCACATTTATAATATTAGTAAGAAGTAAGATTACTAGAAGAGGTTGCATATTAGAAACATGCAAGTCATTAATATCTACCGATCCTATTACGCTTCTAGCAGACCTATTCCTGCCAGAAGCGGTTTTAGTTTTAAAGTTAACCCTTTTGTTTGAAAGGGTTAAATTATAGATAAAAATTTGGTCAATTTCTGAAGAGTGGTTTTTGAGTTAGCTTCAATAATATGTATTTTTCCACTTAGTGTTTGTTGATGATGTTAAAATACATTCCTGTCACTGTTATTTACTTAGCAAGTGAACGTATACGAATTTGTAGGATCTTATAAATTATATATATATATATAAATTATATAATAGGATCTTTAAAATTACCAAGAGTTGGTAATTTTAAAGATAAATTACCAACTCTTGGTAATTTGCAACTGATTCTTCTTTTACAGAACTAATCAAATAATTTAATCGCAATTCAATATTCTGTGGATTCTTCGAAAATACAAATTATTAGTCCCCTACGTAACCTACGCAACAGCTACTTTCAGTAGGTAGGTACCTACCTAGGTACCTATTGGCGTAGGTAGCTACCATCGTGATACCAATAACGGTCGGTAAAGCTCGGGCATATTTGGAGGGACTTAATATATAGGTGAAGTAGTTCCATGCTAAATTATTGGCAACCTATTACAACAATGAACGAAAGGTATAAATTACGGGGACACACATAATTTATACGAAAAAATCGAAACCAGATCCCCTCTATTGTTGGTGAATCATTTGGGTTAAGTTAGGTTACAATTTTACAAGGCGTTTATAAATCGGAATTCTAATTATTCGGTACTTTAATAATCGGAATTCATATTTTTGTTATTTCGAATTATCATTAAGTCGGACTTTTTGTTATTCGATCTAATGAAACTCGGTATTTTGAGAATAGTAATTATAAACGTTTGGAATATTGAAATATCGGAATTATAAAAATAGGATAAATGATTATTCGGAGTTGTTATATTAGGAATTTTGAACCATTCGGAATTATGAAAATCGGAATGTCGTTTTTCGGACCGAGAACCCATCGAGCATTTGATTCTTCGAACGCATGAAAATCGGAAAACAAACAAATCGCATTTACAACTTTCGGTAAAATAAATTTCGTGATTTTTAATTCTAGACATTATAATTCTTAGGTATTATGAAATTTGGGCTTTTGAAAATCGGAACATCGAAATTCGGAATAAAATATTTCGGAGTATTTGGGTGTTCCCATAAATTACCTACCTTATCTCCTCGATACTCCTAGTATATTGTACTTAAAAGCTACCTCCTAGTGACTATTAAGCCACAATATCACCAGTAACTCTCATGAGTCAGAAAGTCAGAACTACGAATCTGCCACAGTCACAAAAGAATTTCGACTAGCTTCAAGAAACATTCAAAAGTCCCCAAAGCCGAACGATATTAATCAAAACCAAAACAATGTATCAAAGTCAATAAATAAAAAAACAGCCAAAATGTTTATAATTTATCGCTCTATATTTGAATATGAACATAAATTAATGCGCAAGAGTGTATTCCTGACAATGGCGGCGCCTGCCTTCCGGACGACGCGCCTTGGTTGCGTAAGCGCCGCTCCCAGATGTTAGGTCAAGTGTGAAATTATTATATGTATGTTACAAGGGCATCAGTGGACCGGGAAGGAGGCGCCGAGCTGACTCCAAGATGACATCGTTCATGAAAAAAACTAGAGAAGTTGGAACTTCTACTTATTAAAAATCTTATTTACTCACTGACAGACAACACATAACCTAAATCGCTAGGTCTAGAAGCACGAAATTTTGCACAAAAGTTCCTTGTAAAATTTTGCACAAAAGTTCCTTGTAAAATTTTGCACAAAAGTTCCTTGTAAACCGACAGTGAATACACAGGAAGGTTTGCAACAAAATACCTTGTGATATATTGCATTTAATGAAGGAAAATTTAAAACTCATACTAAAAGTACACTTTGTAAACAAGCATATTACAAATTAGAGGGTATAAGAATGTTTGGAAACATGCTGGTCCTGCTCCATAGGACAATCTAGAGGCAAGACAAAATCAAACTGGTTTGGTAAGATATAATTCTTAAGAAGCAGAGGCCCTTGCCCGGAGACTGCATTAATCTGGCAGCAAGGGCAAGCAAAGGAAGCTAGGAATGCCAAGTGAGCTGATAAAAATTGCTGTCAATCTTCATTTCTTTCTGCGAAGTCCAGTAGTTTGTGAAATATGTTAGGTAATTTTAATGTAATGAATATAATTTTAATATTTTCGTAAACCCATACTTTATTAAACTGCTCTTCGAAAGGAGACTTAATTGGATAACTTTATCTTTCTTATTTGCTGTCACTGTAGGGACTTTCCATAATCAAGACTGGCATCGATAATTGGTACTTTTTTAAAGAAAGTTTTATTCTGACGTCATCGATAAAATAAAGTTCACAAGGATGTCGAAAGACAACGGAGAATTCATTATTTAACGATTTCGAAGCGGCTTATTTTTTCCTTTTGTAGATAATATTAACAAAAATGTAAACATGCAAAGGACAAGGTAATTAAGTAAATTTCACAATACGATACAATTATTGTCTTTATTGCAAAACAATGATTAACAATAATTTAATACGAAAATCGGCAGTGTTATCGTTCTCGGCTACCTCTTTCAGGCAACCACTACACAATGCACTTAAGGCGCAGAAAGGCGCGACGCAACAGCGCGACGCGACGCTTGTACAACAATTTCCATGAATTTTTATAGAAATTGTTCTACTAGAGTCGCGTCGCGCCTGTTTTTGGGAGCCTTTATACTCCATTTAAAACAAAGATTCCAAATTTGAATAAATCTTCTTTGCAGTCCGTTTTACCGATTTTGAGTTCTATTGCGTTGGTAGCATGATAAATGGCAGCTGCAGTAAACAGTTGGTAATGTAACTACGTTTTTAATGCCATCCTTATGCCTACGGAATAGAAATCAAAATCGGTTGAACGGACTGTAAAAAAGTTTTTTTTTTAAATTTCTAATCTTATTTCAAATGGAGTATTGGTACATTTTCTTCCAATTATTCAAACAGAGAGGTTAATACCCGTATTGTAAAGAACAGTCGCTTTCTAATATCAGTCTTAATCTCAATCGGTAAAAAATACCTCTATTTCATCTACAGACAGAAAATGAGAATGACATCAATGGGTCCACAACTCAGCTGAAGATATATCTACTGATGAAAATCTGACAACATATTAGATTACTGTTTCAAGGAAATAGATTGCTAAGTAACAAGATATTAAAAAAAAAAAACTACATTTTGACAAGTTTTTGACATTCATTGGCGATGACATGAGATGAGCTATTAAATTTTGAACGTTCCTAAATACGACGATTAGCCATCAGTCATCATCAATTTAGCCGCAAGACATCCACTGCTAGACATAGGGCTCCCCCAAGCTTCGCCACAACGGCCGATCCTGGTGCCTCCATGCAGCAGATTCCCGCAATCTTCACTAGGGGCCAATTTATTAAAAACAGACAGGTGACAATCCGAAAATCTGTCAATATTAGAAGTTTTTTTTTAAGATTTCTGCTTTAACAAAGCACCTGTTGTGAAAATGTGTCGTTTATAAATTTTTGACAAATATGTCGCATCATCAGATATTATGAAATAGGCCCCAAGTCATCGGCCTTGGTTTTAGGAGGTCTACCCACAAGAAACACATCCTGCAGGCAAGTTTTATATAGGTTGTAGGCAACATTCATGTAATTCACCTAGATAAATTGAATGGAATGTCATACATCATCACCTATTTATTTGAATACTATTATTTGTCACAAATAAGTCCCTTATTCAACGAACCAGTTAGTGTCAGGTCGTGACACTTCTGTAAGTCCCCTAACAAATTATTATTTATTGTTAATGAGTATTACAATAACATATTGCGGTATTCATAGAAATTGGTTATCAAAGGCTACGTGTTGTAGGTTCTGATGTAAGGGTGTCGACTAGGGTAAAGTTCACTACGAACACCACAAAGTACCTAATAATCTATACATACATACATTCATACATACATACGCACATACAGCTAAATAAAATTGGAGTGTCTGTTTGTAATATTAAAATAACCGCTTTTTACTAAATGCATAATTATGGATGTATACACGGTACTTAAGAGGCTTACAAGAGCTAAAGCGCGGTCACTGTCGGATTGCATAGAAAAGAAAGAGACGCGCGATTTATTGCAAAATATGAAGTAATTATGGATTTACAAAAAATCTATTCATTGGACTAAAAAATTAAAACACTATCACGTTAGTATGTTACTTGTAGAATAATCTGACAAAAAATCTGAATGTTTGCATGTATATTAGTATGGTTTTTAATCGTTAAAATATTTTTGTAGAGGTATCTTCGTGCTTTTTAACCGACTTCACAAAAAGGAGGAGGTTCTCAATTCGTCTGTATGTTTTTTTTTTTTTTTTTTTTTTTTTTTTTTTTTTATGTGTGTTAGCTCATAACTTTTTTCTGGTTGAACCGATTTGGATGATTCTTTTTGCATTTGGTAGCTGGTGGTTCACATGTGGTCCCATTTAAATTTGATCAAGGTCTGACCAGTAGTTTTTGAGTTATCCTTAATACTGCATATTTTTGCCACTTAGTTTATATGGATGATGTGCTAATAATTTCCTGTCACTGTTATTTACACACCAAGTAGTGGTATACGAATTTGTGTGGGGTAGGTATCGCAACTAAAAAGTGAAAAATAAAAACTTTTTTACAAAAAAACAACCGACTTCCAACAAAAACACTAAAAGACGTGAAAAATAACTTTAATTTCGGAAGTCGGTGGCCAAAAACGAAAATACAAAACCAAAGACACCGAATTCCGAAATTAAAGTTATTTTTCACGTCTTTTAGTGTTTTTGTTGGAAGTCGGTTGTTTTTTTGTAAAAAAGTTTTTTTCTATCCTATCAAGTTAGTTGCATTATGTTTTCAACACACTATCTAACTAGCATATATTCAGAAAAATATCGTATATTTTTCTGATTTTGGTTACTGCAGTGGATCATATATTTTTAGGCATTATAAATTTGCGTTTAGGTCATGTAGTCCCCTTAAACCAAAACAACTTTTTTTTTACAATTTTTGTCTGGCTGTTTGTTCCGGATAATCTCCGAAACGGCTGGACCGATTTTAACGGGACGTGCACTGGCCGATAGCTGATGTTATAAGAAGTAACAAATAATCAACATTTAAGAGCGCTTACACGGGTCAACTAGCGCCACTCCTTTAAAAAAATACTATCTCGTGACTGAGAAGGAATTTTGAAAAACGGCTCAATAAGCGACCTCGGTAAGTGTGTCTAGAATTTTCTAATACCTTTTATAAACTTTCATATTGAGACACGAAGCAACAAAATACGATATAAATGAATGTGGCCGCTTTGTTTAGATCGGATTTTGTTGCTTCGTGTCTTAATATGAAAGCTTATATGAAAGTGTTTTCTATTCTCGACAAACCTACTTCTCCTTCTTACCTCACTACAAATGTTCAATACTTATGCGCCGCGCATAGTAAAAATCTTCGTTCCACCAACAATCGTCTTCTACGATGTCCTTCTCACCGCTCTGGTTTCATTCACTCTTCTTTCTTTGTCCAGGCGGTCTTTCTTTGGAATTCGCTCCCTCTGAGCATCAGGACGGCAATCAGTCGGTTATCTTTTAAGTGGAAGGCACGTGAACATATTCGTAAGAAGTTGGCAGAATCATTCCAGCGCTGATTTGCTGGATTCGTTTTCTCCTCTTCCTATCGTTATTTCTCTTGACTAAGTTTATTTTCGTTATATGTATGTATGTATCTATGTATTAGTATTTATTATTTTTCAAGTTATCTATCCCTTATGTTGCACCTGCCATGTTTTGTCTCTGCATCACCCTAAGGTTGACTGGTAGAAAATGCCTCAGGCATTAAGTCCGCCTTTGTACAGTATTTTTTTTTTTTTTACTTGTGCATAAAGTTTTAATAAATAAATAAATAAATAAACACTGTTCGAAAGTAAAAAATTACGCACCATGCAACAGAACGTGCGGTAAAATAGCTACTCACACTTATGTACCTGTTTTACCGCATACTCCGTTGTATAGCGCCGTGCGTATCCTTTACGGAGTATTTTTAATTTCCATAAAAATATATAAGAAATCCACCAAGGAGTTTCGCATTACGAGAATAAATAAACTGAATAATCTAACCTCCTTGGAAGCGCTTTTACTCAATATGTTTGTCGCACTTTAATAGTAAAGAGAAAATGAGACGAAAGATGTAGTTCTAATATTCACCACGCGTACGTGTCGCCATTTGCAATTCGCGCCATTTTCGTATTAGAAACGTCAAAGATTGTTGCGACTTTCCGACTGATATTTAAGAACGGAAGTGAAAACGGGTATTACGGTCTCCAATAAAGCACTATTCTATGTATCATCTGTCTATTGAGATTGAGACGATCAAATATCAATAGGTAGGTACATTTATTAGGGATTGCCTCGCTGGTCTAGTGGTCGTAAGTTCTACCGCTGAGCATGAGGTCCTGGGTTCGATTCTCGGGTCGGGCAAAGTGTTATTGTGTTTTTTCCTTCTGGGATTTCTCAGTAGCAGCCCGGAGTCTGGATTTGTGCCCGGTTGATGGCAATAGGCTCGCCCCGTGTTACATGGGACTTAAACATTACTGGTGAAATGTGGGACCTCTGTCTAATCCTTCGAGGAAAACAGGCGTGATGTTATGTTATGTTCTTATTATGAAATCTGCATTTAAATAACGAAAACCCCATCCAAATCGGATCAGTAGTTTATGAGATAATCGCGGATATATATACATCATACATACTCCTTTATTAAGTCGGTTAAAAAGTACCTTGATCCTACATCTTATGTCTACGTCTACGTCTTATTCAAGATTATGAGTAAGTGACGTTTCTAGATCTACATCAAGAAACGTCTCTTCCTCATAATCTTGAATAACCTAGGCTATACATCCACAAAGGTTATTACCCGGCGTAAGTATCATTTAATATCTAATAAATAACAAATATTATTGCGTGACAAATCACTGCTGATAGGTTGAATATCACCGAATGAGGTACTTATCTGGCATGGCTCCGATTATCAACAATGCATTAACATATATGTATATAAATGTACCTACTACTGTTCATATAAATACTACAGTTTTCATTGTTGATCACGGTCGTTTAGTGTTTTATTAAAATTAATTTAGTGAAATTTTAATTGAAGTTTAATTGTTTTAATAAGGTAAGTCTGCGTGTGTGTTTGTTTGTTTGTTTTAAAAAAACTTTTATTTATGTGTAAGTACAATGTATTATATATTTTAAATCTGTTTTCAGTATTTTATGATAAGATTACATTAAAGTTTGATTCTGAGCATAATCATAATCGAAATTTGCTGCATCTCGGGTATTTTTTTTTCCAATATGATAAATTAAAAACCTGTTTTTAATTGATTACAGTTCATAGAAGTATATTATTAACTGTAAATAAAACAGAATTACAACTCATTTCCGCAATATCCAAAATTATACAACAGGGAACTGTCCAAAGTTATTAAAATAAATATACTACCAAAGTCCAAAATATTGAGAACTACTACCCTGCGTTATGTGGCTTTTAAGAAACAGTTGAAGTCTAAAAAAATAATAATGGGTATTTCACGCCAGGTTTTTCAGTAGTTATGTAGTTGGTACATTTTCCACAACTTTATCAAAGTGATATTTTGTGCCATTTTCATAGAGCAACAGTTTGTCTATTAAACAGTCTGCACAGAGCCTAATTGCTACTTCTTTTTTTTTATCTAACCGCATGTTTGTACACTTGCCCTAACAAGTTCTGACAGTGTAATTATTGATGTAAGTTCAAGTTTTTACTGAAAACCGCAAAAGCAAATGTCAAACGAATTAAGAACACGAAAAACTTAAATGCTAATAATTATTTATTGTAAACAAGATAATATACCTGCTTCTTCGGTCTAGTGGTCGGAAACGCTACCGCTGAGCATGAGGTTCTGGGTTCGATTCCCGGGTCGGATAATGGTATTGCATTTTCCATTTGGAATTTTATCAGTAACAGCCTGTAGTTTGGATTTGTGCCCGGTGGTGGCAATAGGCTCGCCCCCTATTACATGCGTCTTAGACATAACTGGCGAAATGTGGGTTTGCTATAGGTACATCTCTGCCTAACTCCTTAAGGACTACATTACATGCGTGATGTACTTATAAAACTAAACAAGTAAAAAAAAACTGAAGTATAAAAAGTGGTTATGAGTTTGAAATCCATTTAAAATGTAAATTGCTTATTTGGCCAGCAGCTAATTTATTGCATTTGCACCATTCTTAACTAACCTGTTTTTTTTATTAACTAATTAATTACATAATCAGCTTATAATGTTCCCACTGCTGGGACTCAGGCCTCCTCTCTTTGAGAGGGAATGGGCTGTAATCTACCACGCGGGCCCAGTGCGGGTCGGTAGATGTCACATGTCTTCGAATTTTTTGTTCTAGGACATGCCGGTTTCCTCACGATGTTTTCCTTCACCGTTTTGAGAGCAGTGATGATGAAATTATTTACACAAAGTAAAGCGCCTGCCGGGGTTCGAACCCACGACCTACATCTTGTAAGTCGCGGCCGATTCCACTGGGCCACCACTGCTCTAACTAATTAATTAACTTTCTTTTTTTATTTGGTGTTACACTAAACCGTAGAGTTTATGCTCTTCTCCGTAGGAAACTACCAATTTGAACCGTGTACCTAGCTTCTGACGTTTGTTATGTGTCCATGTAGGTTTATGGGAAATAAAATATGTCGAATTTGAATAAATTATTTAAAAACTTAGATAGGTACTTAAAAATGCCGTGCGTTAGTTAATTAGGTATAAAGGTGCCTTAATACCGGCAAATCATCTTACTAATCCTTTTTTAGCCAGAAAGATAGAAAGAGACAGAGGAAAGAGAAAGAGAGATTCTTTTCATGGTTTTCAAGGGCGCTGAAGGCAATAGTGAGCTGAAAATTAAAATTCAAGACGCGGCTGCAAAAATTTACAACTTTTCATCATGGGGGTCGTTTTCATGGTTTTCGAGCGTGCTGAATCCAATAGTGAGGTCAAAATGAAAATCCAAGATGGCGGCAACTTTGTGAGAGCTTTTAAAACTTATATTAGATGGCTCTGTATTAAAAACGCGTATTACATTCACACTTTCTCTCTCTTTCTATTATAAACTAACACACTCGTGCGTGCGAGTATCGCCTACGGAACTTTTTTCCTGACGGGACTCCCCTGACCGCCCACGTTTTTTTTACTGTTTAGCTAATTGGCTACCATTATCATCAACCTAGCCTTTTGTCAACTATGTAGGAGTCGGCTTCCAGTCTTACCAAATGCAGCTGAATACTAGTATTTTACTTGTAGCAACTGCATATCTGACCTCCACAACCCAGCTCAGCTAATTGGCTACCAAACCAACGTAAATTGTCCGTATACTCAAATCAAAAATGTCATTCTTTGACAATTGTATTAAATGGCTATAACACGACAAATTGGCGTAATAAACAATAAATTTCCCGGAGTGTATTTACTTTGCTTCACATAACATTACATTCCGTCCTATGCATCATCTGCCTAGCCTTTAACTATATTGGGGTCGGCTTCCAGTATAACCGGATGCGCTGAATACCAGTATTGTATATGGAGCGACAACCTATCTGACCTCCACAAACCTATTACCTACTGGGTAATAGGAATACCTCTTAGTAAGACTGGTTGACAGACTGGCTGTCAAAGATCCAAGAATGACTGCCGGGACCAATGGCTTTTAAAGTGCTTTCCGAGGAAATTCCCTCCGATTGGCAGATTAGTCATTCCTGCGTGCGGACGTGCCAGCCCAAAAACCGGCTTAAAATCAACGAATTGCATTGACATACTGGTATCACTGTTACGTTACATAATGGAAAAATACCCGAAACCCGTTACTAAGGAGAACAGTTACTTTCCTTTACGCAGTCACCGCATTTGACTCATCCTTCCGGTCTATTCTGTATAATCTCACCGTGACAACTTAAGGGGCATGCGCCAAAGTAGCCTGCGAAATTCATTTTTTTTGCAATTTGCAGGTCAGTATCAGGTTGTATGGTGATCTAAATACACTCCAGAGCAATGAATCCGGGTCACTTAAAGAATCCTAAAAATCTCGGAAACTAAAAATGCTAGGTTAATGCAATAAATTGTATTTAATAGACAATGTAATACTCCTTAAATGAAGGTATTAAAACTTCTTAGTTATTATAAAGTTATATCATAAAAAAATCAAATTTGAAAAAGGGCCACTTTCGAAGATGGAACTACGAAATTACAGCATTTGGTTTTGCTTTTGTTTGTAATCTGTCATTTATGTGGGTACATAAACCATGTTGATAGTGCTCTATATTCATTATTCAAGCTGAAATTATGTCGCTTACGCCTGAAGAATGCACCAGAATACTTACAATGCTGGAAACCGGCCGGAGTCAGCGCGATACAGCCAGGACTGTCGGTGTGTCGCTGTCAACAGTACAAAGAGTTCTCCGACGTTACGAAGAAACTGGTTCTAACCTACGCAGACCAGGAACGGGCAGAACCAGGTGTACCACAGCACGAGAAGACCGATACTTGGTGAACACCATGCTTCGAAATCGCTTTCTCACAGGAACTGAACTCACAAATCAGTTTCGACGCCTCGGAGGAAGTAACCCAAGTGCATGGACAGTAAGACGTCGGCTTGCTGAATCTAACTTAAAACCCCTTAGACCTGCAAACGGCCCTAAACTGGAGCGTGGGCATCGTATTTCAAGACTAAGATATGCCCAGAGCCACGTAAATTGGAGTATTGAAGATTGGTCAAAAGTTATGTTCTCCGACGAATCAAAATTTATGCTCTACAAGCACGATGGAAGACACAGAGTGTATCGAAGACCAGGGGAAAGATTCAAGCAAGCATGCATCGAAGAAAAAGTAGCCTACGGTGGTGGGTCTGTACTTGTGTGGGCCGGAATTTCTTCTGAAAGTCGCACAGAGCTGGTGATCATAGAAAACGGCTCTTTAACTAGCGTAAGATATGTGGAAGAAATCCTCAATGATCACGTTGGTCCATTTATGGTCAATTTAGGTGAGGATGCTATATTTATGCATGACAATGCCCGACCTCATACAGGTAGGATTGTGAATGACTACCTTCAAGAGATGAACATTACTCGTATGGAGTGGCCAGCGCGCAGCCCGGATATCAACCCGATCGAGCATGCTTGGGACGAGCTAGGCAGATGCGTAAAACAACGAAACCCTCCCCCAATCACGCTTCGTGAGCTCAAAATTGCTCTCACAGAGGAATGGGAGAATATTCCCCAAAATCGTATAAGGAACTTGGTGTACAGCATGCCAAACCGCGTAAACGCAGTAATGGAAGCACGAGGAGGCAATACGAAGTATTAAAATTCAAGAAAATCGTAATAAAGTTCAAAAATTTCATGTTTCCTATTTTTGTTTTAAGGAGAGATCAGCAGTTTTTTTCTTTATGTAATTTTGTGTTAATAAAATGTATGGTGACTCATATTTTTTTTACTTTCATTTAAGGAGTATTACATTGTCTATTAAATACAATTTATTGCATTAACCTATCATTTTTAGTTTCCGAGATTTTTAACATTCTTTAAGTGACCCGGATTCATTGCTCTCGAGTGTATTATTCGCGACCGTATCAACTAAGGCTTTACAGAATTATAATCATTAGAATCAGCAATACAACTCCTTAAGTTAGAATTGCCCTCAAATGTCATGATTCCATGAAATAGTCATTCAATAGGGTAATATGAACTTATAGAGATGTATTGCTGATTCCAATGATTTTAATTCTGTGAAGCCATACTTGTTACGGTCGCGAATCATATTTTAATCAAAACACAACTTGACAGTGACCTGCAAATTGTGAAAAACGTAACAAAATTTGAATTTCGCGGGCTACCCTGAAGGTTCCGTCTTATGTGAAGTGAACTGTCAAAGTCTCAATCCCTAGCATCAGGCGGAATAACAGCCCACTTCACCTACGTTGTCACGAGATTTTTACAGAATAACACCGTAGTATCCAGTAAGATGGGCCAAGTAGATTTTCCATGTCCCTCTTCAATTTTTCAATGTTTTTACTATTAGATTAGATAACTGGACCTACTTGTAAATATTCCTACTATAGATACCTTATCTACCATCCTTGAATGCGTGTTAAGGTTACAATTAGCACGTGGACATAAGTGTGCTTGATTCAATGGCAATAACAATACAGTCAAAATTATATCTACAACTGTAGGTACAAGGGTCTTTTGACGCGTGGCAGAAATCGGAACTAACGCCGCCATCTTGTTTTATCAATACAATTTCACAAATGTCATTCAAGCGCCAAAAGACAGTTGAACCACTGTGTTTCCATTTTCGAAATTTAATTGTTATTTTTTTCTGCGGGTTTAACGTTAATAATTTAGCCACATGTTTGTTCTAGATAGTAGGTGGGTAACTATACCTACAACCAGAAATATTTCCAATCCGATTGGAAGAAAAGAGGTAGAAATCCTAATGAAGAGTTTATGTAAAACTTGAACAATACACTTATTTTTTTAGCGAAGCATTGGCATTTTATGATTTGCATGGTATCATCTAGATGTGAGCTATTTGTGCTTGGTTAGCAATACGAGTAGAGTCGTACCTACTATTCCTACATGTCTGCCTATCCCTTCATGGAATACAGGTGCGATATTATGTTATAATGTTAGGAACACACCTACCTACACCTGCCTCAACTGGCCCATCTATCACTGCCGTTACTTGAGCACCTACTCAAATAAAAGCATAATACGTTGAAAGCAACGTGATGTTACTTTAATCGTTAATTTAATAGCACGTGGCGCGCCACGGCCATAAAAGCAATGATGATTTTATACTAAACATATGGCCGTAGTAGGTAGCTATAAGTACCTATAGAAGAATCAGAAGTCCTTACTAGTAATAAATAATAATATAAGTTCGGGGAATTTGTGAGTTTTACTGCCTATATAAACATGCAACTTACAATTGTCACTTCATTGAACTGTTTCAATTCCCACCGATATCAATACCAGTTTTGGAGTTTTGGTTTTGGCTAGAGTTCGTAATTTAAATTAATACTAAAAACCTGATTTAAAAAAAAAAATATTAAGGGGGAAGCGCCAGGTTGCCAGCAACATTTAAATATTCTTACGTTTTTTGCAATTTGCAGGTCAGTGTCAGATAGTAGGTATGTTGATCAAAATTTGATTATGATTGATTTGAAAAACGTAAGAACATATGAATTTCGCGGGCAGCCTGGTGCTTCCCTCTTAATTTATTTTAAATGTTATGGAAACATAATCATTTGAATTTAGAAGGTCAACTGACCGAAGACAATAGGTTCTACGTCACCATAACAATTTTTATTTTTTAATTAAATAAATCATATACCGTATTTTAACGTAGTAAAATTAATAATATTGTTTGCATGATTGAGTCTTATTTTTTTTTATTTAGTAGTCATTTGGATATTATTTTCTAACCTATTCTTATTTTTATTCCTAGAAACCATGGCCAGTTTCGTCTACATTGTCTTCGCCTGCTTGCTAGCTAGTGTTGCGACTCTTCCATCATCCCGAAAAATACGGAGTTCTAACGGTATGTTTCCACATCTACTTACCTATTTCATAAATACTTAACTATCTATTTAACTCTCTCTCACTCTCTATCTCTTGAGTCTGGATTTGTGCCCGGTTGATGGCAATAGGCTCGCCCCCTATTACATGGGACTTAAACATAACTGGCGAAATGTGGGTGTGCTATATGTACACCTCTGCCTAACCCTTCTGGGAATACAGGCGTGATGTTATGTGTGTTATGTGTGCTATTTAACTCTTTTTATCATATCGATATCAAGGTTCAAATCAAAGATTTGATCAGGGGGCCTCCCTGATCAAATCTTCAATCAGATCAAATCTTTGATCAGTTTAGCGATCGAACCTGAAGGCCCATTCCCCCAGCGTGTAGCGGTTCATTTCGGTGGACTCAAGCATGCGAACATAACAAAATGTACGCGAACTCTGCCACAGTAAGTATTCGCTCACAGCGGCGAACTCTTGAGCGCGCACTCATTGAAGTCTTGAAGAGGTAGACTCGAGAAAGCTATCACGTTGTCACGTAGGTTCTTTCGCGCACTCATTCTCGCTTTCGCTGTCAAAGTGAAAACATTTGAACGCGTAATTTTGTCGTTGATTTTTATCATGGAGTGGACTAGAGCAGTCAGACTAAAGTTCAAGCAAACTGTAGGTGAAAAGAATTTTCGTGTCTTATTATTTCTGTGCTACTGTGGGTTTGACAGAAGTTACGCGCAGCGTGATCGGTGGAACCGATAAAAGAAAGTGCAACACAGTATGCTTACTCTTAAAGTGACAGGCACAGCGCGACACATAAAAATGGCCCTATAAGTGTAGAGCCTTTTCCTTCCTTAACTGTACATAACCTAAAAATTAATCATTGAACAGATTACCCCTTCAACTTCGTGGCTCGAGAAACGTGGGGCGCGCGTCCCCCGAACGGAGTCACAAACCTGAACCTGCCAGTGCCCTACGTCATCGTGCACCACAGCTATATACCTCCGGACTGCGAGACCAAGGACGCTTGCAAGAGGAACATGAGGCTCATGCAGGACATGCACCAGATCCACAACGGGTGGCAGGATATTGGATATAAGTGGGTTGAAATGCAGTTCTAAATGGTTTTGGTTCAAACAGAGTTATCGAATCCTACACGAGACGGCCTGTACCCATAATCTTTGTGCCTCTGGCGCTGTTTGCTTCCCGAGTGGTATTCGCTTTGTATGAGTTCAGAGGGCCTAGACAAAGTAACATTCGATTAGCGATGACGCTAGTAGAAAAGCCAAAAATGTATGGGGTTGACATAAGCTATCGAAATGTCACGTGATCATAGCTTAACGAATAGAAATTAACTAGACAATGTTAACATCATTCAATTCTATGACAGGACTTGACAGCGTCGAACGATTACTTCCATAGAGATGCGTAGCTAAGTGGCACTTTTTGACAAGCGTTTTCGGTATTTTTCGATTCGTATGGTATATATACATTAGCAAAAGCGATAGCGATTGTAGAAATAGAATCGCTCCGAAGCGAATGCCATTTGTCTAGGCCCTCAGCTTTCTCTATGGAGCTACTATTATACAAGGTGGCACGGGCATCGACAAGAAGCCGCTTATATTCAGTGCCACCTACTGAAATTGATTCGGGAAATTGGGCGTTAACGCTACACAAACAAACTTTGTGACTTCAGGTACGGGGTCCGATAGGGCCGATGCCTGCCGGGGTCGCGGATTGTTCGAAAGAGTTACCGTGGCCCTGGCTCACAGGCAACTGAAGGAACACGGGTGGGTTTTAGTCAGTAAGGGTCTGACACACCCTTCCGCTCCGCCCAGAGATCATTTGATGATTTCCGAACCAAAAAAAAATGGTACTGCTGACAACAATAACGGCTAGAGCAATCCTTTAACATTTTATAAGCCTTATGCTATCTACGAGTCCTCATAGTCGTATCAGGTGGCCTATCAGATAGAGATATCCATACTATTTTTCAACTACGGCAAAACCAAAAGCGGGATAATTTTTTATCACCGTATACTGATTCTTTTAGCGAAAAGACGCCGAAATTCAACAAAGGACCATGCGGGATTTTGTATGGACTCCGTTCCCACCCTCCAAGAGTCATAGGATGCATATCAATATGTTTATAAGAATACAGAAAAAGACTTACTGTCTTGTTCTACTGAAAGTTGTCCCTGGTAAAAGAAAGGTTATTTATCATAAATGAGAACCATAGTTAGGTTGTTATATTCTATTCCTCTTAATTGCACACGACGAAAATTTATAATGTAAAATGATGCTACTATTTATTTTAGAAATAGTATTCCAGATAAACCCCACATGTACTCGTATGAAGAATGTCGCCACAGTAAAGAAGTATCTAACCTACCAGACGCTTCGAATGACACTTGTTTCAAATCTGTTGGAGGGTGGGGACGTTTTTTCCCAATGTCCTTTTCATGATCATTTTGGTCTACGTAGATGTCATCTGATAAGATATTATCATCGATACTTTGAAAGCCGATAGACATTAGACAGTAAATGCATATGGAATCAGTGCCAGTAGTAGGTATGAGTGGCGTACCTGTGCACTAATTATATCTTACCACTGAGCTCAGATCTTGCCAAATAATGACTAAGGCGAAGACTATGAAAGTGCACCTGCATACATGCCAGACAAAACATAATGTTCATAGATTTGTTTTAGCAGAAATTATAGTACTGTTTACTCCCATTATAACAGTCGACAATACATTATGCAGTGAAATATCATCATTCTCTTACTCTCATCCCAATTTAACATAACATCACGCCTGTAATTCTCGAAGGGTTAGGCAGTATCCCCATTTATGTGGATTATTATAATTTATGCAGTAAAATATTCTACTTAGTTGAAAACTCAATCTCACCATCATTTCTTGTTTGGAAGAAAAGGCTATCTCATCAACTTCATAGCCATTTTTTGCACAATTCTGTCTGGCCAAGTTTCAACAACTACACACATAATATAGCATCACGCCTTGTTCCCCCGAAGGGTTGGGCAGAGGTGTACTTTTAGTAGATACACATTTCGCCAGTTATGTTTAAGTCCCATATAATAGGGGGCGAGCCTATTGCCATCAACCGATTTTTGCACGAAACTAGCTGCTGTTAATCGAAGTTATGAGTCTATAGGATCTTTCTTTTCAATTTGTCTCCATTAGATAACTATCGATACCCGTCACGTCTGTGAAGTCTCGCCATATAATTTATTGTAACCATGTATACTTAAATCATTACTAAATCTTTTTGATAAAATAAATACTTGTTGCGAATATTAGAGCATCTACCGCGAAACAATCAGTTTCCGTAACTGTACATTGTGATCAGATTATTAATGTTGCATTTTCTTTTCCCAGTTTCGCAGTCGGTGGGGAAGGCTCTGTATACGAGGGCCGCGGTTGGAACGTAGTCGGCGCACACGCAGTGTCATATAACGTGAAGAGTATCGGCATTTGTATGATTGGTGACTTTGTAGGTAAGTCTCGTTTGTCCGTCTCAATTTTGTAAAGTTACGAAAACCATTTTTTCAACATATTGACTACCAAATTAAATGATCTGTCTAGTCAAAGCACAACTGTCATTCACACTTGAATTTGCTTAAAAAAATATTTCCGTGACTGTACAATATCCAGGCACCATCTATCTATATAATATATAAATGAATCCCTATTTCCCTTGGTCACGCCATCACGCGTGAACGGCTGGACCGATTGCACTATTTTTTTGTTGTTGTGTTAAGTGTCAGGAGAAGGATCTTATGAAATAAAAAAATAAGTAAGTTGATCGGAACATTACAAAATTTAAGAAAACTTAACGCCAATATTAATTTTACATAACTGTCAGTTGTTTGAAATAACTTTCAGCGATTGACAGAATGCGCGCTGCAAATATCGTTTAACACAGATGGATCGGTTGATAAATGAGTCGATAGTTTTAGTTTTAGTCAATAGTCAAAACTAAAACTAAACGACATATGACATTCATAGTTAAGACAGGACCACGTCTGTCGGGTCAGCTTGTTGGGTATAGATATGACACTTTAAATGAAACTGTCACTAATGTATGAGTAATAGAAATAACGTTTTAAAACGCCAAAATGATCCTAAAAATTCTATTTGCCATTTTAAGACTGCGCTGTGTAGAATAATCAAAAGATGTAGTCACGGTTAAGTCGATATAACCAATACTATTACAGTAATTAACATAAAAAATATGTAAAAAATACCAAAAACAATTTGTTCGATTATTCCAGGGCAAAAATAAAAAATATTGTGTAGTTTAATAAACAAAACTACGTAAAGTTGGACAAAAACCTAAAAATGGTATACATACACGTAGGTTTATCTGCAATTTTTGCGCGGATCAATTTTTTAACGTAAGAAGTCATAGGGGAACTCTGTTCCTAATTTTTATTTATGCAATCTTATAAAACATTAAGCTTGATAAGAACAAGTCCCAATAAATTGGCACATGGCTACCAAGAGACGCAAGTTCAATATTTATAAAAATAAATCAATATTATTTTCAAGTGTTATCTTATTAAGTTCCCAAAAATAAGTTCTCAAAGGGACGGACGTAAATACATGACACACACATCGAGCTTTAAGCATTATTTACACGATGTAAGTTTCTTGCCTGTGGCATACAATAAAAACTTTTTCACTTCTCTTGCTCAAAAAGAGCGGGGGTAACATAGCATATTTTCCTCTAGGGGAAAGTTTTGTCTGTTATTAACGAACCTACGAAAATGAAAAAGTCTTTATTCGTAAGTACAATAATCATGAATAAAGACTACTTATTACTGTTTCACAAAAAATAAGAACATCCTATTTTTGAAAATGGAACGAAACGCGGCGATATTTTATGCATGCATTGTGTTACGGCTGCAGAAAATAAAATAAAAAAGTAAACTATTTAATATTGTATTGGATTATTTTATTTTCTTGCAATCGTAGTGAAAAGTAGAGTGTAAAATAACACACGGCGCTAAAAACCCATTTTATCTCGGTTTCTATATAATCCCTCGCTATAGCTCGGAAGTAAAACTACCTCGTACGTAATGGGTATTTTAGCCTATTCTTGTTGCTTAAACTTATGATATGCTACAAGCAATTAAACCGCTCTATGTAAATCAGGCTGTAGACACAGACTCTCACACTATTTGTAACAAACACGACGCTCTACAGAATCGAGCTATTCTAAAACTATTTTTGCCACATTAACGGCCGAGTGTCTAATAAAGTTGGTTGATATCTCTAAAAACTAAACTCTCTCTCTCTATTTCCTTCCAGAAAACCTTCCCCCAGATACTCAAATTAAGTCCCTCAAGGATCTGATAGCCGCTGGAGTGGAGCAAGGCTACATCAGTCCGGACTATAAGCTGATCGGCCATCGCCAGGTGTCCGCAACAGAATGTCCTGGCCAAGCACTCTTCAATGAAATCTCCACCTGGGATCATTTCGCACCCTCATAAAGATTGAGGACTAAAGCCCGCTTGCATCACAAATCACTAAAGCTACGGTTTCCTAGGACAGCGGTGACCGCCACATAACGGCCTCTGACGGCTGTTATGAAAATGATGGCTCCGGGATTTGACTTTACGGTGTCAGAAAACGCTCTCTAGGAAAAGCAATTTACTGTCTTAGATAACGTTTAAATGAAGTTATTCGACGGTAAATTGCGGACGCCATGTAGTGGCCACCGCAATATTAGGAAACCCTAGCTTTAATGTGTTTAGCACTAAACGTATTTAAAACATAGTTCTGTTTCTGTCAATCGTTTGACATCGTCAAATTGTTTGAGATGATCGATGACAGTGACTAACGATGATAAAAATCGTTTAGTGTTAAACGTGTAGTGATTTTTGGTGCAAGCGGGCCTAATTCGCACCAAAACTGTGATCGAGGACTACTTCTGCATAATGACCTCGTAAATGATACCACTTTCGACAACTATTCCCAGAAATTTGAACCTGCACTAAGGTCGAAAATAACTAACTGTGTCATAGACAAATGGACCTTGTCATTAAATAACGGCATGTATTTAACGCGGCGACAAATGAATCTGAAATTGGGATTAAAAAATAATTAAAGCCGGTAGCAAAAATAGTAGGTTGGCAGCTACAGTGAAGAATAATTTTAAGTAGGAAGTAGCAGCTTAATAATCAGTTGTTAGCTTTGTTTTAATTTAAACTGGCATCGAGTTTTTGTTTTGGCGAGGCCTCCTATTTCTGAATTTTTATTTTTGGACAAAAAATAAATCCTGGTTTATCCTGGGTTTTATCTGATTTGCATAATAAGGCGTAGCCGACGGAGCCCCGCTACGCGGGGCTCCTACTTCTGGGCGGTTTAAAAAAAAATAACCACGAAGGGGACGGCGGGGTCTTCCAGACCCCGCCATCCCCTTCTAACCTATCCTGTCCGAGTCGGGGTGCCCCAAGTCCCGAGCTCGCTTCGCTCGCTCTTGCATCCTATCCTACTGTTAATAATAGGTCTTTACCTATGAAATTGCCGTTTTGTATGAAAAAATTTAAACGAATTTTTTTCATGAATTTTTTATTTGTATTAATCGAAGTAATCACCCATGCAATCAATGCATCTTTGCCATCGCAGTGGCAGTTTATTGATGCCCTTCTTAAAGAAATCAGCTGGACGGGAGGCAACAAATTCTTCAAAGGCATTTTGTACTGCCTCTCGGGTATTAATTTTTTTTCCCGCCAAGAAGTTATCCAAATTCTGGAAAAAGTAGTAGTCTGTAGGCGCAAGGTCTGGTGAGTAGGGCGGATGACGGAGAGCTTCCAACCCCAGTTCTTGCAACTTGGAGACCGTCTGCTGTGCAGTATGAGGTCGCGCGTTGTCGTGCAGGAGCAGCGGAGACGAGCGATTGACCAATGCTGGTTGGAGATGCGCCAGCTTCTCCATCATTGTGTTCAGTTCTTCACAGTACACATCTGCAGTAATGCTCACCCCGTTTGGTAAGAAGCTGTGATGAATCACACCGGCGCTAGACCACCAAACAGTGACCATCACTTTTCTAGGGGTAAGTTTTCGTTTAGGGCATTGTTTAGGTGCTGAACCAGGATCCAACCAACTTGCTGAGCGCTTACGGTTATCAAACAGAATCCATTTTTCATCGCAGGTAACAATGCGGTTCAAAATTCCTTCATTTGTGTGTCTGTTGAGCAGTGCAAGGCACGTCTCGACGCGTACTTCGCGCTGGCGATCATTGAGTTCGTGGGGCACCCATTTGTCAAGCTTTTTTACCTTGCCAATTTGACGCAAATGGACCAATATTGTTTTGACGCTAACGTCGAAAGCTGCTGCTAATTCAGCCGTAGATTGTGTATCATCAGCTTCCACAATCGCCTTTAATTCGTCATTGTCGACCAAAGTCTTCGGACGACCGCGAGGTTCATTTTTCAGGTCGAAATTTCCAGAACGGAAGCGAGCAAACCAATAACAGGTGGTGCGTTGGTTTGTAGTGTTAGCTCCGTAAACGTCGTTGATGTTGCGTGCCGCTTGTGCCGCGTTGCTGCCACGACGGTACTCATATTCCATAATTACTCGAATTTTTAACGTATCCATGATGACGAAAAAGATTGAAATGCGATGAAAATGTAACACTAATCAATAAAGAAATGAAAACTTTTAGAAAAAAATATCCATGTTTTTAAAATAAAATTAATTTGAAATTAGAATTCTTAGCCAAACAAAAATTATTTTGATTTGAAATGGCCAGTACTGCAGAACGGCAATTTCATAGGTAAAGACCTAATATTAGTCGCCATGTCATTATTTATAGTACCTTGCCTATAATTTCTAGTAGCAAATAGTTAGTCGCACTTTCAGTTGTTAGTCGCCTGGAATATAATTTGCCTTAAATAACGTGCAAGTGACATTCAACGTCAGGCTGATAAAGCAATTACGAGGTCGAGTGTACCGGTAAATTATGTTTGAAGACCAATTTGTAAATATTAATTTTGGACCAACACGTACAAAATACTGTGATTTTATTGTTTTAGTAAATGACTTTTGTAGTTGAATTCTTGGTTTTATTTTTTTGTGCCTATCTTTTATGCTCGCTAGCAATTTACACAATCATGTTTATTTATTTAATATATATATAATTTCATACAATCTATCCAGTTCCCATAGAATTTGCGATATTTTAACGTTGACTACAATATTTAACCGATTTCTTAAAAAAAGGAAGTTCTCAGTTCGTCTGTATTTTTTTTCTATACACCTACATTATACTTAACCGCTCGAACGATTTATTTTCGTAAAAATTCTTTTATCATTCGGTAGAGGAGGCATGCGCGGTGGTCCCATATACATTTTATTATCTTCGCTTGGGTAGTTTTCGAGTTAGCTTCAATGGCTTCAATAACACGTATTTTTTCCACTTATATAGTGTATATTGATGATGTTATAATAACTTCTTGTCACTGTTATAGCACATAGCAAGTAGTGGTATACGAATTCGTCTGGGGTAGGTAGCACAGCAAAAAGAGTATTTTTTTAAATATATGAACGTCAGCTGAATCACAATAGCTTTTAATTGGATAGTTCAACATGGTTTTGCAGACAGCCGCTCCGACCGTTTAGGCTCCTACAAACGGGCGCGACACGCGATGTGACACAAAGGCACCGCGTGAAGCGCGGCGAGCGGTGCCTTGATGTCGCGACGGATTCGCGTGTCACGCCTGTTTGGAGGAGTCTTTCGTCGCATAGCGGCGGTAGAATTACCTAGGTATAGGTTAGGTACCTAATATTACAAAAGTTTAAACAAAATTATATTTATTACAAGCTGACCCGACAGACGTGGTCCTGTCTTAACTATGAATGTCATATGTCGTTTAGTTTTAGTTTTGACTATTGACTAAAACTAAAACTATCGACTCATTTATCAACCGATCCATCTATCATCCATCCATCCATCCATCAACGATATTTGCAGCGCGCATTCTGTCAATCGCTGAAAGTTATTTCAAACAACTGACAGTTATGTAAAATTAATATCGGCGTTAAGTTTTCTTAAATTTTGTAACGTTCCGATCAACTTCCTTATTTTTTTATTTCATAAAATCCTTCTCCTGACAAAAACGAACACAACAAAAAAAATTAGTGAAATCGGTCCAGCCGTTCACGCGTGAAGGCGTGACCAAGGGAAATAGGGATTCATTTTTATATATATATATTATTAATTATTACAATTATATTGATTCATTATAGATAAGCATAGAGAAGCACTCGGAATAAGATGTGTGTGTGTGTTTGTTTTTACCGTTTTCCACAAAATTACTCATGAATAAAATTACTCATGAGTAAATTGATTGAAGAGCTATATATCGAATGCACCGGTCAATAACAACAACAAAATACTTGATTTTAAGTAGGCAGGTACTAAACATAATAAACCAAGATAAGTAGGCAAACAATTTCTAGTCTCACGATGTAGTTTATCTCTTCTCGTATCCAATCGGACACGAGAAGAGATAAAGTCGTTTCGTCGGACGTTTTCACCACAAGCGCGAGTTCGTGCTGGCAAACGCTAGCACGAGCTCATGCTTGTGGTGAAATCGTGAAAATATAGTGTGTGTCGAACGTACGTACCTTTAGTAAGTTCCTACTTGTATATCTAGTAGTACCTAAGCTTCGACATATAACACTACGTGTTAAAATAAAGTACCTCCGCCGCATCTGTCTGTCTGTCCGAACTCGATAAACTTAAACACTACCAAACGGATTTTCATACGGTTTTCACTAATAGACGAAGGAATCATGAGGAAGGTCCAAATTGTGTAATAAAATGAAACGATTAAACTAGGCAGCCGACACTCGTGCAATACTCGACAATAGTAGGCGTCCCACAAACATCGCCGCAACGACCGGTCTAGCCCAGGGGTGGTCAGCTTTCTAAGCGGCCAATGCCAACAATGGCAGGATTTGCAAAAAAAGGATAGCGCTGTACGAAAGAATGAGATAGTTGGATTCATAAATGTACATACCCGATTGAATACTTACCTACCATTTTGGTAGTTTTTGTTATTTGAAATATATAGATGATGGACATCTATCGAGTGTTTTTTAAAAGTAATTTGAATTTATTTTAGTAAACATGATGTTAAAAATTTGAATATCATGATTTCTACAATAATACAGATTTTAATTTTACTTATTATCTCAACCAAATTATGCTCGGACTTATATTTTCACGTGATGGCAACTTTTACTAGTTGTCACTGGGAGACGAATTCCTTTTTCTGTTTTTGTGTTTTTGCCGGTTTGTTTATTGTTTTCGAATATTACGAGATACAGACTCCTGTGCGAAATTGTCGCTTTTGTGTTGTGAAACCTTAGATTACGAGATAGAGACCCGATTCTTTTCGTGCAATACTGACGATTTTGTGTTGTTTTTCCACCATGGTGGGAAAAGGGAGTGTTAAGTGCGCAAAATGCGGTATAACCATAAAGGAAATCGAGGATTTGTTCAAAGAGCCTCAAAAAAAACTTTATTAAGAAGAATAAATATCCTGAAACATGTTTAAGAAACTTGTATTATTTGGCATCATTAAGAAATTCCCTACACGAAGAATTTTCGTTTGATGTTTTTGCACAATATTATTTAATTTTTTATAAATGTGCAGAAACAGGAAAATTCTATAACTTAATCGATACCGGAATTTCAATAGGCGAAGTGACAATCAATTAAATGTGCCATTTAATTGATTATTTTACGCCAATTGAAATTCCGGTATCGAAATATAAATAAAAAAGGAGATTAAAAACACCATTCAAATCTCTCGCTTTATAAAAAGTTACTGATGGCATAAACGGCAGCGCTAGCGTGCTTCTATGTAAGCATTTTTAGAGTATGAAATTGACGTTCTTCCCTTTAGGGTATATATATGTTCTGTGGGTCTAGCGCTTCCTACCTTTACCTTTCATCTTCATTTCACCTCATATAACATAAGGCATTATTTTTACTATTCCTAACTATAAAGTACCTGAATCGTTATTTGTACTGACGATAATGTAATTGCACCGCAGTGAATATGTGGTCCGATAAACCACATTTTCTGGACCTCAAGTGAACTAGCACAAAAAGTTGAACGCGCTCCTCTGGGGAAGAACATGACAGTTACAGTGGAGGCCGAGATCAATACCCACACATGACTATACCACTTATACCAAGCCACAACCTATGCTCTATTCCAAAAATATCTGATGAAAATGTAAACAAATGAATCAGAAAACGTACCTGTGGATGCCAACATGTAGGTAGTTCTCCTTACAAAATGTAAACAAATGAATCAGAAAACGTACCTGTGGATGCCAACGTGTAGGTAGTTCTACTTACAAAATGTAAACGAATGAATCAGAAAACGTACCTGTGGATGCCAACGTGTAGGTAGTTCTCCTTACAAAATGTAAACAAATGAATCAGAAAACGTACCTGTGGATGCCAACGTGTAGGTAGTTCTACTTACAAAATGTAAACAAATGAATCAGAAAACGTACCTGTGGATGCCAACGTGTAGTGCTACTTACAAATTGGGTGCTTACCTAGATTTGATTACCTATTTGAATTAATAAGTTTTTCATTTGACAATTGAGGTTAATTTTGTGAACTGAATTAATATCGTCGATGATTTTTCATGGAAAAAGTGTTGAGTTCGAACAAAGTTGAAACCTAAATATTGTGTACAGATGAATGTGTTACTAATTCCCTTTAGTGAGTGCCTGCGTAAGAATCTTTTGGAACTGACTATAGAGTGTCTGGTACCCAGTACTTCATGCAAGTATTATCATAACATAACATCACGCCTGTAATCCCCGAAGGGTTAAGCAGAGGTGTACACCCACATTTCACCAGTTATGTTTAAGGGGCTTACAAGAGCTAAAGCGCGGTCTCTGTCGGATTGCATAGAAAAGAAAGAGACCTTTTGCAAAATATGAAGCACCTATGGATTTACAAAAAATCTATTCATTGGACTAAAAAATTAAAACACTATTACGTTATTAGGTTGTTTATAGAATAATATGGCAAAAAATCTGAATGTTTGCATGTATATTAGTATGGTTTTTAATCGTTAAAAATTTTTTTAGAGGTAGTTTCGTGATTTTTTTCTATCATATCAAGTTAATTGTATTATGTTTTCAACACACTATCTAAATAGCATATATCCTGAAGAATATCATATATTTTTCTGATTTTGGTTACTGCAGTGGATCATACATTTTTAGGCATTATAAATTTGCGTTTAGGTCATGTAGTCCCCTTAAGTCTCATGTAATAGGGGGTGAGCCTATTGCCTATTAATACCTATTTGAATAACTGGCAGTTTTTTTATAAGCAAAATCAACCTATGTTTCCACTGCTGGAACACTAGCTTCTTCTCTGTGAGCGGGAGTGAGCCGTAATCCACCGCGCGGGCCCATTGCGGGTTGGTTGATGTCACATGATTTCGAATTTGTGGTTCTTGGACATCCCGGCTTCCTTACGATGTTTTCCTTCACCGTTTTGAGGGTAGTGGTGATGAAATAAGTTATACAGTCCTGTATACTATAGACTATAATTTATAGAGACACTAATAGGCATGTGTAATAAGAGTATGACACTTTACATAACTACTTCGTCCTCTTATTTAGAGACGATATATTGTGATTTTTATTCTTTAGTTCCATAGTTTAAAAAAACAAGGTCTGGCATTCCGCGATTGACACATGCTTACGTCACTATCCAGTTGCCAGTTTATTGCAACAAAACACGAATTATGGAAAAATTAATAGATGATGATGATGATGATATTCTGTTTTTTTTTTATATACGATTTAAATGGTCGTTTTTTTTATTTTCTATTCAACCGTAATAATTCAATTTAAACATATACCAACGTAATTGTTAGTTAAAACCTCTTTGTTTTATCGGATTCGCACAGGTAATAAAAGCGATTGGGGAGTTATTATTACACACTACTGGTAACACAGCGGTGATGACGTAGGCTTGTGTCACCCCCGTGACCGGAGTGCTATACCTGGCGAAGTATATTATTATACCATTTATAGTTCAATGACGTTCATAGATAGGTGACTAATGAGTTGATTCTTTTACTAAGTAAAGACCTATCGCAAATAAACATCGGTCGGAAATATTCTGATTGTGTTAACGTTGAAAAGCCGCAAAAATCGATAAATCAGCAGCGTTCAGCTGCTTTTGGTAAGGAACCTACTACGCTTTGGAAAATGGGCAACTAACTTTATCTTTTTGATGACCGACTTCTTGACAATTCAAAGGTGCCTGTGAATGATTAATTGAAATAAACTCTTTGATGTTGAAGTGGATGTCAACTCGAAATTACCTACTACTCATCCCCTTTGTTACTTCTACATACCATCAACCATACTCGCACCACACTCACTCAAGCAACCTTTCACATTCACCCTCACACTCTCTTATTACACTTTCTTTAGTTACTCACACAGTCTGGTATTTCATTTTTTTTATTTTTGGACATTTTTTATTTTTGTTTTTTGGTTGTTTGTTTCTTAATCTAACCTTAGTTGAGTATTACTGCATTGCTATGATGGTCCAAATCACAGGCATCTAGCCGCGGGAGGGCCCTGGTGACCTGTAATACAGGTTTTTATATAAACCTACTTCAGGCACCAGTCTCTCACAAAGTTAGCTCCTTGTTCGTGTACTATTTTCGAATATTAGCTGTAAAGCTGTAAGTACATAACTTGTGTAGAGAAAATAAACGTTTATATTATTATTATTAAATTGGTCAAAGGTCTAAACTATAAATCTTTGCTATCAAGTAAGTACCTAATTAAATGTAGTTTTCTATGCAATAATCTCCTCATCGACTAAAACATGTATGTAGCTAAGTACAAGTTTTTTGTATTTGTTGTTTATGTAAATGGTACACCCCTGACTTCCTGCATTATTTTCTCTCCTTCTCCCTTGAATCCATCCAAAGGTTGTCTGTAAACGATAAGACCGCCCATTGTGTCACCCTATATAAAATTTCTACATTTATAACTGTAATTTTTATGGTGTAGATAATAAAGAGTATTCTATTCTATTCTTGTAGAAAAAAATCTAAGTATTTCTATATTTATTTTTTATTTTTATAAAGACATTATTATTATTATTATGAAGACTTCATGGAAATTGTTCTACAAGAATTACATCGCGTTGTCGCATCACGCCTGGCTCCGGGAGCCTTAAAGCTCCCACTCGGCATGATGTTTTCCGACATCTTCAATAAACATCGTCATATTTCAGCCAATTTACACAAAACTTTAATATATATAAACCTTCCTCATGAATCAACTCCGCACACCGTCTATCTAATCTAAATATATAAAAGGCAAAAGTGATTGACTGATGTATCAACGCACAGGCCAAACCTTTAAGGCTAGAAACTTAAAATTTCGCACACGTATTCCTCTTATGACGCAGGCATCCACTAAGGAGGAATTTTTCAAAATTCAACCACTATGGGGGTGAAATAGGGGATAAAAGTTTGTATGAAACTTTTTATTCCTTGGACGTATTTGCATGAAATTTCGTATGAATTGAGTACGGCAAAAATAATGAGTTACGTATTTCAGCGTTTTCCAAAATTCAACCCCTAAGAAGATAAAATAGGGGATGAAAGTTCTAAATAAACACAGGTCAAATCCTAGGGCTAGAAACTTACAATTTCGCACACGTATTCCTCATATGACGTAGGTATCCACTAAGGAAGGATTTTTCAAAATGAATAGGGGATGTACTTAAGTTTATATGGAACTTTATATTCCGTTAAAAGGCTTACTTAAAATCTACTTATTTATATAAAATTCAATGTCCTGACTGAGATATCAACGCACAGCCTAAACCGCTGGTTTTAGAGACATGCAATTTGGAGAGTGTGTTATTTATGAAGAGTAAGTTTCCATTAAAAAAGTTTTTTTCGAAATTCCACCCCTTAGAGGTTGAAAATGGAGGATTTTGTTTGTATAAAAAATCTTATTCCTAGAGTTAATAAACTTGAAACTTGGCACGAATACTAACGCAAATAAATAATGAACTTCGTCGTTTTTCATTTTTCTAAATTACCCCCAAAAGGGGGATTGCGGTGTGTGAAAGTTTGTATGGGAAAATCTGTTTGTTACTTTTTCACGCTTTAACGGCTGGATTTGGATGATAGGTAGGTTACGGATAGGTCATGACCTGGGTAAGGACATAGGATACCTTTATCCCAGTAGCACGTCCTCGTGGGGTAATTTCCAACCTCCCCGCGGGCGAAGCCGCGGGCAGAAGCTAGTTGGTGATAACAGTATGAAAATCTGTTCCGATAGTTTTTGAGTCTATCGAGTTCAGTCAGACAGACAGATGCGGCGGCGGTACTTTTTATTATATTACGTAGTGATAAATATCGAAGACTCAGTATTACTAGGTACCCACTAGGTACTCGTACTATAGTAAAACTAGTACAGATTGGTACATACGTTTGGCACACACTATCTTTTCACGTCTTTACCACAAGCGTGAGGTCGTGCTGGCAATTAGACACTAGAAGAGGTAAAGTACATCGTGGAAGTAGAATTTGTTTACCTATCTGTCTATGTTTACTTATAGTACCTACCTACTTAAAATCAAGTATTTCGTTGTTGTTATTGATCTGTGCATTCGATATTAAGCTCTTCAATCAATTTACAATGTCCATTCATGAGTAATTTTGTGGAAAACTGTAAAAACAAAATACAGACTCATCTTATTTCGAGTGCTTTTCCATGCATAACTATGATTAATTAATCATGATAATAATACAATATTGTGTACACTATAATTAAACGGACGTATAATTATAAATACGGTAATTCTACCTCCGGAATGTGACAAAAGACTCCTTCAAATACGCGCGACACGCGACGCGAATCGCGAGCGACCTTAAGGCACCGCTCATAGTGCTACACGCGGTGCCTTTGTGACGCGTCACGTGTCGCGCCTGTTTTAAGAAGCCTAAACAGGCTCAACAAAAACAACAAAATATGACAACAACAGTCATTTACTAAAACAATAAAATCACAGTATTTTGTACACTGTTGGTCCGAAATTAATATTTACAAATTGGTCTTCAAATATATTAAATTATCGGTACACTCGACCTCGTAATTGCTGTATCACCCTATGCTTCAATGTCATTAGTACGTTATAAAACGACAAGGTCTATTTGTCTATGAGACAGTTAGTTATTTTCGACCTTAGTGCAGGTTCAATTTACTGGGAATTGTTATCGAAAGTGGTATCATTTACGAGGTAATTATATATTATCACAGTTTTGGTGCAAATTAGGCCCACTTGCACCATAAATCACTACACATTTTAACACTAAACGATTTTAATCATCATTACGTCTCTGTCCTTTGATTATCTCAAACTATTCGACGATGTCAAACGATCGTTCTATGTTTAAAATGTTTTTCCTAGAGAACGTTTTCTGACACCGTAAAGTCAAACCCCGGTGTCATCATTTGTCATCATCAGTCACAGAGCGGCCGTTATGTGGCGGCCACCGCTCCTAGGAAACCGTAGATTTAGTGATTTGTGATGCAAGCGGGCTTTAGTCCTCAATCTTTATGAAAATACCAATTTCCGCACGTGTGTCATACAAAGTTGTTCAACACATTTGCGAGAAAACAGTACAATATATTAATATCGGATTCCTTGCTTGAACTCATTTATTATTTATTACTTTGTTTATAAATATCAGTCGGAAAGTCGCAACCATCTTTGACGTTTCTAATATGAAAATGGCGCGAATTGCAAATGGCGCCACGTGCGCCTGGCGAAAATTAGAACTACATATTTTGTCTCATTTTCTCTTTAGTATTAAAGTGAGACAAACGTATTGAGCAAAAGCACTCCCAAGGAGGTTCGATTATTCAGCTTATTTTTTTTCGTAATGTGAAACTCCTTGGTGTAGTTTTTATATATATATTTTATGGAAATTAAAAATAAACCGTAAAGGATACGCACGGCGCTATACAACGGAGTATGCGGTGAAACAGGTACTTAGGTGTGAGTACCTATTTTACCGCTCGTTCCGTTGTATGGTGCGTACTTTTTAACTTTCGAACCATGTATACAGGCATCGTAAATGCATTTTTTGAGCAAATGTCTTGAAAACGTTTTTATTGTATTCTATAGGCAAAAAACTTACATCGTGTATATGGTGCTTAAAGCTGGACAAAAAAAAAAACATTCACAACAACAACAAACACAACAAACATTCAAAATTCATTCATTCATTTTTTCATTCAACATTCTGTGACAAATATCTAAGTACGCCCGGGGACTCATTTTCGGGGGTTTTATAACAATAAGATAACACTTGAAAATAATATTGATTTTATTTTATGAAAATTTAACATGCGTCTCTTGGTAGCCATGTGCTAATTTATTGAGACTTGTTCTTAATTAATGATTTATTAGATTTCATAAGTTAAAATTAGGAATAGAGTTATTCATCCGCGCAAAAATTGCAGATAAAACTACTTATTTGAATTAATATGGCAAATATAATATTTTGGATTATTTTGGCGTTTTAAAATGTCATTTCTATCACTCTTGTAGCTTTGTCAGTTTCTTTGAAAGTGTCTTATCAATATCCAATGGTGCCGGGGAATTGTGTAGTCAAGGAAATAAATTGTTAAGAAAATTCAAGAGTCAAAAAATTACAGTAGTGATTTGACTATACGGACAATTTAAGTTGATAGTCAATATGCTGAAAATAGGGTTTTCTTAACTTTACACAATTGAGACGGACAAACGAGACTTACCTACGAGTCACCAATCATACAAATGCCGATACTCTTCACTTTATATGACACTGCGTGTGCACCGACTACGTTCCAACCGCGGCCCTCGTATACTGAGCCTTCTCCACCTACTGCGACACTGGGAAAAGAAAAAGCAACATAAATAATCTCATCACAATGTACAGTCACGGAAACTGGCTCTTTTGCGGTATATGCTCTAATATTCTTAACAAGTATTTTTATTAAAAAGCTATAGAAATGATTTAACTATACAGGGTTACATTAAATTATCTGACGAGACTTCACAGACGTGACGAATATCGATATTATAACGAAGACAAATTGAAAAGAAAGATTCTCTGAACTCAGAATTTCGATTAATTGCAGCTAATTACGGGGTCAACGACCGCTGCTTAACTAGGAATGATGAGTTTAGAAAATCTATTTTTTTGTTATAACGTCATTACATATCGACAGCCATCTCGTCTGTGAAGTTTCACCAGCTAATTTAACTTGACCTTGTAGGTAAGTAATAATTATTGAGTTTCCTAAGCTACCAAAAACTATGTACTTCTCTTATACTTCCTTGATAGTTTAAAACACTTCAGTTTTTATTAAGTACTTCTATATCAGCTAAAGTAATACAAAAGTTGAAGAGTTTGTTTATTTTTTATTTTTATCGTTTGGTTGTTTTTAATGCGCTACCCTCTGAAACTTCCAGTTGGATATGAAAAAATATTATTGCATTTGATAGCCCAGTTCTTGAGGAGGGCTATAGGCTATTTAACATCACGCTTAGAAGCCAACCAAAAAGAAAGAATCAGAGATAATGCTAAGCTAAAACGAAGTAATATTGCGGACAGGCGATGCGATACGACGGGGTGGGTCGGAGGAGTAAGAAATTTTACGCGGACGAAGTCGCGGGCAGAAGCTATTTTAGTAAATAAACTACAAAAATCCAAATAAGGTGATGAAAATAAGTGAATTACTGACGTGCCTTTCAAGTGTCAAGACTGTCATTTAAACTCACGCGCACAGTGCATGCGGTGGAAAACATGACACTCCATTCGCATCGTTAGAAGTATGTTCTATCACTAGTTCAGAAAACGATAGCAGGTAATAAGACGGTATCCTCTAAGGACTGGTGATAAGAACACTGTGGGGTAATTAAATAACACACTATTAATTATAAAATTATAATTTGACGTTTTTCACCTAAAATTTTGGTTGTTTAACTAAATCTTGCTATTTTTAATCGAGATTAAAAGGTGTGGAATAAAATTAGTTGTCATGAACTAAGATTCACCACAACACCTCGACTTCAGGGGCAAAAGCAGTACTGTTTTTTATTTTTACTTTGCTTATATCTCGAAAACGGTGTGTCCTATCGCAAAAATAATGAAAATTTCGACCCCCTTTATGATACCCTTAAACCCATATAACTATATATGTAGTTATTTTTTTTTAAACATTTTCTATACAAAAAGTGAAAAATTCCATATAAAACACGCCGAGGCTGCCAACCATGCGCGCCCCCGGCTCTAAAAAAAATCACGGGGTAGGGCAAACAAGTACCATGTGGAGTCGCGATTGTCAATTTGAATTTTAGTTGCGTCAAAATGATTTTTAAATTTAGAGATATTTTATTGCAGAACAGCTTTAAGATCCTTATAGCCAAAAGTACGGAATTTTAGTGATAGTTTAGTTAGTTTAGTTCGGTGTACAAGAGAATGGGCACCATTATTTTATTTCACTTAAACCTACATGGACACATAAGAAATGTCAGAAACTAGGTGCACGGTTCCAATTGGTCGTTTCCTATGGAGAAGAGCCGAAACTCTACGGTTATGTTAAACGCCAAATAAAAAAAGAAAGTTAATTAGTTAGTTTTAAAAAACAGGTTAGTTTACAATAGTTCAAATGCAATAAATTAGCTGCTGGACAAATAAGCAATTTACATTTTAAATGGATTTTAAAACTCATAACCAGTTTTTATACTTCAGTTTTTTTTAACTTATTTACTTTAATAAGTACATCATAAAATCACGCCTGTAGTCCTTAAAGAGTTAGGCAGAGGTGTACACATTTCGCCAGTTATGTCTAAGTCGCATGTAATAGGGGGCGAGCCTATTGCCACCACCGGGCACAAATCCAAACTACAGGCTGTTACTGATAAAATTCCAGATGGCAAAACGCAATAACACTGCCGGACCCGGGAATCGAACCCAGGACCTCATGCTCAACGATAGCGTTTGCGACCAATAGACCGAAGGAGCAGGTATATTAACTTGTTTGCAATAATAATTATTAGCGTTAACTTTTCGTGTTCTTATTTCGTTTGACATTTGTGCTTATGGTTTTCAGTAAAAACTCGGTTTTGAACTTACATCAGTATTTACACCGTCAAAATTTGTTAGGGCTAGTGTCCAAATATGCAGCTAGGTAAAAAAGAAGTACCAATTAGACTCTGTGCAGACTGTACAGACTTGCTCTATGAAAATGGCACAAAATATCACTTTGTTAAAGTTGTGAAAGATGTACTAACTACTGAAATACCCATTTTAAAAACTCTTAGACTCGTACTGTTTCTTAAAAGCCACAAAACGCAGATTAATAGTTATCAATATTTTCGACTTTTGTTGTATATCTATTTTAATAACTTTGGACAATTACCTAGTGTTGCATAATTTTGGGCATTGTGGAAACCTGCTGTAATTCTGTTTTATTTACAGTTAATAATATACTTCTATGAACTGTAATGAATTAAAAACAGGTTATAAATAGATCGTATTGGGAAAAATGTATTTAAACAATATTACCTGAAATGCAGCAAGTGTCAATTAGGATTTTGCTCAGAAACAAACTTTAATGAAATAAACTTATCATAAAATACTGAAAACAGATTTATATTATATATTATAAAAAAATAGTACACATAAAGAAAAGTTTTTTTCAAACAAAGAAACACACACGCAGACTTACCATAATAAAACAATTAAAATTAAATTTAAAATTCTCTAAATTAATTTTAACAAAACACCGTCTGTGATCTGACAATGAAATACTGTAGTATTTATATGAATAACAGTACATAAATATATATATATATAATTATTATGATAATGCATTGTTGATTATCGGTCGGTCGGTCGGTTAACAATAAAGTACGTAAGTAAGTAAGTAAGTTTGTTTGTTTAAAACAAAACAACAATAAAGTTTATAGTTCTAAATTCAAATTACTATACACGATAAATCTAATAATTGATGAAATTGATGGACATGGAAATTAGCATTCGTTTGTATTCGTAAATCCGATGATTCCCGAGGGAAATTAAAAAATAGTTGTGCTGTACGTTACATACTATGTATAAACATTGTAATTTGGATTTCAAATTCGTTATGGATATTCGAGATGGCAACAAAAGCACAGTATAGAATTTTCATGGTTTTGACATTCTTAAAACTCAGAGGAGACCCTAAAAATAAAACCCTATGCTTTAGAAGCCTTGTTGACTATATTGTCAACGTGCGCATCATCAACAATAGCTTTGAGTAAAAAATTACAAGATCCTTAATAACGTTGACTCTGGCAATTGAGGTATTCGATCATTTGTAATCATACCTAATAGGGTTTGGCTTACGAGTAAATGTACACACATAACATTTTGAAATCCAACCTATTCCGATAGCAGTAATCATCGGACCGGTCCAGATCCTCTAGTGGTGATCCTCTAGGTGTGCATCCTCAATGGTTGACACTTGACTCAGAATTTTCAAGACATTCATGTATACTAAAATTTTAGAATTTAAGAAACAAGATGCGATGTCATTTACAAAAATATTGAATAAAAGAGGTCCTAATAAGGATCCTTGAGGAACCCCCGAAGGAATGTACATTGCTCCCGAGGTATCACCGTTGAGGACTACAGTCTGGCATCTATTTTCAACATATGATACAAACCATCTGTACAAAGCTACCCGTCACACCAATCCCTAGCAATTTGCGCATTAAAAGCGCATGTTCTATTTGATCAAAACATTTACCCTAGTCAGTGTATAGAACGTCCGACGTACGTCGAGATCTCCTGGACATATGCTCTGAAAGATAGTCACTATAGACCACGAGATTGAAAGTGTTGGAGCGACCATTTAAAAATCCATGTTGGTGTTCGTAGAAATTTAATTTAAGTGAAGAAGAAAGTTCTACGTGTACGATTTTCTCCATAATTTTAGCGAACACGCAGAGTTCGGAGAGCTGTCTATAGTTTTCAACGTTGTCCTTAGGTCTTTTTTTATGAATCGGCGTTATATATACGATGACTTCCAGATTGTAGGCACCACTCCCAAGTCGAATGACCGTTTGTATAATAATGTCAATGGAATGGATAGACATCTGGCACATTTGGTTCTAAAAATTGGTGAAATATTATCCACTTGTTTTAGCAAGCGAAATACATCCTCCTCCCGCACCTCAATAGAGCAGATTTCTGATACGAGACCGGTAGACTGATCTATTCTCGCAGAAGCTAAGAATTCATTTGCGTAAGTATTATTTTCCATCCAAAACAAACCATCCATTCCATCAAAAACTACAGAGACACACACACACACGGACAATTTTAGATGGAATATGTGTATTAATGAAGCAAGTTGATAGTGTCATAAAATAATGTAATAGCTTCGTCAAGAGGCCTACAAATTAGCTCAAATTGCCAATCAATTGCCATCATTTCTTCAATACTAGCGTCCTAATTTGCCTGAGCATACAAGAGCTGTCTCAAGGCCAAGAATGCAGCTGGTGAAGTTGAACGAAGTCTTCAGTGATGCAGAGTTCCTTATGATGTGAGTCCTAGTGAACTAGGGGATCCAGGCTGCAAGTGACAGCTACTTCATTGTTAGACAAGACAAGGTCAAGAATCCTATTATTCACATTACGATGTGAGTTGAACTGTAGCAAATTGCAAGCAGTGAGAGGAAAGCTGTTTTGAATGGGACCATGCAAGTTACCAGGACACAGATGATCACCGTCCGTCACAGCGTGCCAACCAATATTCAGTTGGTTAAAATCACCGAGCACTAAAAACTTATTCTGCGGCATGTTTAAGAATAATATCAGATAGATTACTAGAAAAAATATTGAGTTGTATCACATGCTGGCTACATGATTATAAATTATACCCAAAACACACATGTATTTTATAGGTTACTATAGGTTTCTTTTGGTGTAAAGTTAAAGTAACCCACAGATCCTCCGCAGACGAGCAACATTCGTTGCGAACATCGGCAACTAGTTCTCGACGTAAATTATAACCCCCCCACCCGCCCCACACATCGTTTGATAAGTTAGCGAGTAACTTCAATCACCCCTCCATACAAAATATTTATCATCAAACAATTCGCTATCGGACTTACCATCAATAAGCCATGTTTCCGTGAAGACAAATGACATCAAAAGAATTCACATTAACATTTCTGTAGAAAACAGTAGTTTTCGTCCGCAGCCCTCGAACATTTTGATAGAAAATACTAATAGGTGTCACAATAATTAAAAAGTAACACCAGAAAAATGATTGAAAAGATATAAGGTACACTCAGACCAAGTAAAAGGTAATAAAAAGTCGGCTGAAATAGTAAGTCGTGGCAAAATAAAGCGAAAACTATATTAAATAAATCAGATTCGATAGAATAAGCGCAAGAAATCGTATAAATAGTGTAGAAACATTTTAACCATATTTAACTTTCTGTTTGTAACTAGTTGATCTTACAGTCTAAAAATCTGCCAATAAAATCACGGAGGCGGCCTACCTCAAATAATTCTCTTTCATATTTTCCTCACTCAACCAACAGCCCTGACTCTTCTCCGAATACCGATTCACTTTGTTGACAAATAAACATTTTGGAGTCCCTCATTCTTAAAAATGTCAAGCGTGTTTCCAATAACCAACAAATGCAAATGAGTCCTCGTATGACCAAGCCCTTATCGGTGAACCGTTGGGGAAAGTACCGCGGGATCGAGACGTATCTTAATATAAAGAACGGGGTGCGCAAACGCAGCTCACTGGTCAGCCAGCCTAGCTCGCTAATACATAACACATCGGTTTTTTTTAATTAATTAATATAATTCGCACAAAATGACGTCATTGAAATTGTTACTGTCTTTTTGTTTATTGAGCGTGTTATCTGCGTACGCGTCGCCGAGATTTATGTTGAAAAGTGAGTTTTTTTTATTTTATTTGAAGGTTGAGGTCGTTTTAATATATCTGATAGGCTTTCAAAAGAAAGTTTAAGTGTATAAGCAGTTGATTTTTAAAGCTTTTCAATTAGAATATTCTTACAATACTTTTGTAGAATCATTCTAAATGACAAAGATAGAGTCTGCCTTCCAACTCACTAAGTTAAGCATATTTGATTCATTATTGATTTATTATTATTTAAAATAATAATGAATCAAGTCACCGATACTTTATGAATCAACCAAATCGACACCATTTAAACGAAGGTATCCAACGCCTGTTCTAACTTATTTCTAAATTTCAGGTCCATATTCGTTCCCATTCTACAGCAAAGCCGATTGGCTTGGCCTGCCAACCGCTGAAGTTCAACCTCTGAAGTTACCCGTACCTTACGTGGTTATCCACCACACGTACATCCCAGCTGCCTGTTACACAGTGGACGACTGTTCAGCCAAGATGCGGTCCATGCAGAGATACCATAACGGTCTGGGCTGGGGTGATATTGGTTACCAGTAAGTTTATTTTAAGTCTTTCTAATAATAAATTTTACACTTGAGGACACAAATATACACAAAAACATTAATTTTGAGCTAAGGGAGGTGGTCCCATTCAATACTCGCAAACCATTTAGATCAATCTGGATCACATTTGGATCAATCTGGATCACATTTGGACCAATCTGGATTACATTTGGACCAATCTGGATCACATTTGGACCAATCTGGAGCACATTTGGATCAATCTGATCTCAGTAACTAATTTGAATCATCTTGTGATTACTTACATGCGCGTTAGTGTCCACAACGATTTTTGCGCTATAGTATCCTAAGGTCAGATAGGCAAACGCTCCTAGCAAGATATCTACTGGCATTCATATCCTTTCAGCTACATCGGGTTAGACTGGAAGCCGAACCCAAAATATGTAGTTGGAAAAAAAATAGGAAGATGGTGAGCATCCTAAGGTCACACGTGCCTTATGAAATGCGCCAAGAGGTGATAAGTCTTATCAAGGAGATAACTTACCTTATCGCGGTTCACATCACCCGGATTTGAGTGTTCCGCATCGAGAGTTTAGATTTTTTTATATTTTAACCAATCGGTTTCATCTCCACAACTCCTTTTTAGGGTTCCGTACCAAAAGGGTGCCAACGGAACCCTATCGGTCGCCTCTGGTGTCGGTCCGTCCGTCTGTCAGCGGGCTGTATCTCATGAACCCTAATAGGTAGAGAGTTAAAGTTTTCACACAATGTGTATTTCTATTACCGATATTACAACAAATAATGTTAAAAATTACAGGGGGTCCCCATACAAAGAAAGTGTTTACAAAAAAAATGCCGACTACTACTAGGTACTACTACTATTATCGTGCATCGTCCCACTGCTCGGCAGAGGCCTCTCCCCATGACTTCCAGCTCTTTCGATCCAGGGTTACAGTGGCCCACTGGTCATTTGTTTTGTCTAGCTCGTCCCGCCATCTTCTACGGGGTCTGCCGCGACGCCTTCTGGCTGTGTCAGGGCTCCACGTAGTAGTTATTTTGGCCCATTGCTCATTGGGCATGCGGCAGACGTGGCCAGCCCAGTTCCACATCAGCCTAGCGCTTAAAAAAAATGCCTATTAAATATAATATTGTATTGTGGTACGGAACCCTTCATGTGCGAATCCGACTCGCACTTGGCCGGGTTTAGTATGACCTAGGTTTTTTAGGACGAGTGCGTTGATACGTCATTTGATCTCTACTGTTTCATTTAGGCTCCTATAAAAAATCGGCCACCGATTTTATGCCGTCTGCGAACGGTCTTAGCCATAGATCATTTCTATGGTCTTATCATTGGAGTCCGCGAATTAACTGTTGAAGAGTTCGTATTATAACGATATGAAAGAAGAGGCCTGTATTATAGCTTGACCGATACCGCTGTACCGCGCCTTAGGTATGTGTGCGGCGAGACGGGGGGGCAGTGCAGGCCGCGCATTCGTCAATTCTCACGACGTCCCGCCCCCCGCCTCCCCGCGCATACCTAAGGCGCGGTACAGCGGTATCGGTCAGGCTATAGTACATAAGTACTTTTACCTATTCCCAACACTTTCACTTGTTTAACTTGTCTATCAAAGTTCTCCACTTATTGTTTTATTTCAGTCCCCCACATAGCATGTATCATGACGAATAATATGTGAGTCCCCGCAGTGATTTATATCAACGAAAGTACCTATGTGACACGAAGTAAACAATTATTTTATACTAGCTTCTGCCCGCAGCTTCACCCGCGTGGATGTTGGAAATTACCTCACAGAAACATGCTATCGGGTCATAAACTTACCTAAGTCCTTCACCAGGATAACATCTATCTGCTCGCTAAATTTTATCGAAATCCGTTCAGTGGTTTAGGCGTGAAAAGGTAGCATACAGACAGACAGATAGAGTTACTTTCGAATTTATAACATTAGTTTGGATTGTTTACCTTCTACCTATGTAGTGTGACTGATGGGTGCTTTGCCATGTCTTTTATCAACTGCATAACGTAGTGTAGATCGGTAGTTACAATATTATAATTAATTTCCCAGAGACTAGACATTTTATACACTAGACAATTATTTCTTAATTCTATATATTGTAACTACATAAAACGTAATGTACAGATTGGCAGGGACATTGGACGCGCAAAGTGTAATCATGAAGTACATGATTCTGAACTACCCGGGCGTAGAAATTTTTCGTCGGTTATAAAATTAAAAAAATAATGTTTCATAGAAAAATGCAATACCTACACGGTTAAAATGTATGCAATAGCGAAAAAAATTCAAAGCAGGTTCAGAATCATGTACAAAATCCACGCTACACAGGTAGCGCGTCGATGTCCCTTCCACCCTGTGTATTACACAGTGATAAAAAGTTGCTAGAATGGAGACACGACGGGTTTACACCGTAGATACATTATACGCGACATGCGTATAATGTGTCTAGAATGTAGACACGACGGGTGTACACCGTAGACACATACTCGTACTTGATTTTAGGTTATCCTTAAAAAGTAAAAAACCAATCTACGTATTTTTTATGACGACGGGTTTTCTTTATATCCGTAATTAACCTACTCATATGAGCATTATTTTGCATAACTATCCTTGTTTTTCAAAGTCTTCAGGTTAAAAATAGAGGAAAAAATATAAATTTTCCTATATTTCCGAGGCCAAATGGTTGAAGTTGTCTTCCCCCATTCATACGAATAGATAAACAGAATATAAGTCCCGGCTGATACCTACATACATACTTATGTAAGTACCTACACTGTGTACACATCGCAAAATAGTTGAGTGTCCATACAAATGTCAAATATGTATTCAATACATTTACACAATACAAGTTTTAAACATCATTCTGTCTCTGCCATCTTCAAAAATTTGTCAGAAGCGGAATTATGTTTTAAACTCGTTAGCGCTAACCGCTTAAATGTCTATGCTACCATGGTAGCCTAAAAATAATGCGCTTAAAAGTCCACGTGGTTAGTGATTGGCGGTGTAAGTGGGCATTAGTCGCGCGAAAAATTATCCACATTGAGAAGAATGAGCTCACACAATAATAATTACGTTTCCATGACAATCAAGTCAAATCACTATGACATTGTGTGTATCAGAAAATGATAATAAATGTAAAAAGAGGTAGATAGATTATACACGCTCCGCAACTGGAACGTCAAAACTTGGTTCATTAGTCTCATTACATATCATCTTGTCTCTTTTTCGCTCCCGTCCTACTTCCACGTGCCATCTAATACATAGTATGACATTATGGCGTTTTTGAAGAGCGAATGTTGGGTAGGTAACCTATCTACCTCTTTTTACCTAATTATACTATCGTTGGTATCAGAGGTGTCAATACAAAACAGAAACCCGACCATCTCTTGACGCGGTATCGATAGGGCAAATCTAACGATTTGAATCTTTGGGGGAACATTTGATCCATTTTGCTTACACACTAATGTTTTTTGCGTACAGTACTTGTCCATCAAAGGTCACAATACTACTGAACTTGGCATCTGATCTAACTACGCAATCTGCTCTTGAAATTGAATTAAATGTTTTGTTTATAAAACTGCTATCTATTGCTATCAGAGGTCATGCTAGGGAACCACCGCAGATATTTAAAACTACTAACTAAATGAAATAATAATGCGTCATTATAGAACATCGTGGGACTACCGCGCAGATTATAGTACGAGCCTTAATTAAATCGCATAAATCAACGGTTTTATGCGATTTAATTAAGGCTCGTACACACTAGCGCGACGCGACAGCGTACACTAAGGCATCGCGTGCAGCGCGACGGGCGGCGCCTTTGTGTCGGGCTGTCACGTCGCGCCTGTGTGCACGAGCCTTTAAATAGTTTGAGTAAAGTTACGGACCCGTGCCGTGTCGGTTTTATACTAACTAGCATCGCGCCCCTGCTTCGTGTGCATGTTTTGTCGAATCGGCGGCAAAACTCGACAAAACATGAGATTTCTTAATTTAATATATCGCACACCTAGATACAGCACAACTCAAAATACTTACCTCTTTTTTTTAGGAACAGCAAAAAACTATTCACTCATTTTCTATTTGACCGATTTAAAATTATTGCTATATGATGTTGTTTATTATTTTACTTAGATATTAATTTGCTCAATTTAATATCTTAGTAAAATAATAAACAACATCATACAGATTCCGATAGTCGCAATAACTCGATTTTGGATTATTTTGACTTATGCCACCCTTTATCTAGGTGTGCGATATCTAAGTTAAATAATAATGTAATACTTACTTAAACATAAAACTTCCTAAATTCTCTAAAATATTGTAAAAACTGCATCAAAATCCGTTGCATAGTTTAGAAGAACAATGCGATCACAGACAGACATGAAAAGTGACTTTAATTTACAATATTAACATTGCCATTCAACCTGGTAATGCTGCCAGTCTTCTTGACACGTTTCCGGATGACAGCGATGCGCACGAGTACTTCGATGCCTAAGTGTCCTTTTGTTTTTGTATTTATTTGTATAGTTAGTCATTTAATTTAGTACCAAGTGTACACAGTTACTTGTGCTACCTATATATTGTAAAAGTTATAAAATTTTGAAATTAAACATACATATACTTATATTTATAATTGTATAGATATAATTAGGAGTAAATTGTCAGGATCAAGTTTTGGACCCGGAGCGGTTATAAACGTATAATAATTATGTAAATCACCTTTAATGAGGTATTCGAGGTTATGTTACGTAGCTTGACTCGTTCCTAACGGGTGACGTCTTTTTTAGTTACAAATCGTTTTGAGAATAATTAGCATCCTTATTTAATGACGCACTCTTTTCTGTATTTTGCTTTTTAACATAAAACATAATAAGCCTATAATGTTCCCACTGCTGGAACACAGGTCTCCTCTCGGTGAGAGGGAGTGGGCCATAATTTTCATTCCAATTTTTGGTTCTAGGAAATTTCGGTTTCTTCACGATGTTTTCTTTCACCGTTTTGAGAGTAGTGGTGATGAAATTAAATACACAAAGTGCCCAGGGTTCGAAGTTACGACCTACAACTCGTAAGTCGGGGCCGATACCACTGGGCCACCACTGCTCTCAGCCCGAAAAATATCCCTATCGGGTTATTTTACTACAATTCCAAAGTGTTCCAATAATTCAGCTTCCGAATCTAGTCCCACTTTGTAGATAACATAATTTTTGAGGCTAAATCTGATCATCTGAGCTCATTTTCCAGCTAATTACTTACTGCCACTTCAGCTACGTTATTCTGTTAATTTGGATTAATGTATAATGATCAAAATATCGTTTTGGCTCGTGGCAAAAGTCAAAGTCATAGTCAAATCATTTATTTCAAATAGGCACTTAAAAGGCACTTTTGAACGTCAAAATGTACAAAATAGAATTGATTCTAGTTGCCCCTTCCAAAAGGTAGTTTCGTATAGAGAAGAATGGGCAAGAAACTCCACCGTTACTCTTTTAGAAATGTTTTACAATATTATGTATACATTAATTATATGTGAAGACGATGCACCTAGAATAAAATTACTATACCACAATAGGTAAAAATAATGAAATATAACGCATGACAGGTAAATTAATTATGAGATAGATACATACATGGTGCTCACATATTTACAAATATTGAAAAGTAAATGATTTTTCCAAAATTTCACAAGTAATAATTTAGTGTATGAGTTTAAGTAGTTTCATAGTGTAAAAAACAATGTCATCAAAGTTATAAATTATACAATTAAATTAGCAACCAGTTTGATTTTGTCTAGACTCTAGATTGTCCTATGGAGGAGGACCAGCATGTTTCCAAGCATTCTTATCTAGGATATAATCCTCTAATTTGTAATATGCTTGTTTACAAGGTGTACTTTTAATATGATTTTTAAATTTTCTTTCATTTAATTGCAATATATCACAAGGTATTTTGTTGTAACATTTAACACAGTACCCCATAAAAGATGTATCGATGTATGTACTTTAGATAATTGCTTTAAAATAACAGCCGCACGGGTCGATCTTCAAGGTTAAGGAAGGCTTACCGAGGTCTGTGGATGGGTTACTCTCCATTATTGTATATCGAGAGCCCTCCGTGCCTCAAAAAGCACGTTAAGCCGTTGGTCCTGAGACGTTTGACAGTCGTTAAGGGTAGCCAGAAACACGAAAATCTGACAACCGGTCTTACCAAGGGATTTTGTGTTACCCAGTAAATGGGTTGTGGACGTCAGGTAGGCAGTCAATCCATGTAAAATACTGGTATTTAGCTGCATTCGGTAAGATTGAAAGCTGACCCCATCATAATTGAGAAAATTTGGAAAATCCAAAAGTGCACGACTCATAATGCTCATTTAATTATGAAATATAAAAAAAAAAAAAAACTTAAGTCGTTCAAAATTAATTGCCGAAAAAACAGCTGTAGTAGGAAGAAGGTACTGCACAAGCGCCCCTGGTGGAATAAATGTACATAATATCTATAGATATATCACCATCCATATGTTAATTTTCTATGGATATATATAGATATACAGTCTTGTAGTTTTCGTTTTTTATTAATTGCAATTAAACGACACTGAATTAATTAATCATTCGCATTCAGTGACCTACAATCGTCGATTAGAATTTAAAAAAAAAAAAATTAACTCAAATAATGGATTTTTTCACAAGTTACAGTGTTTCCGGGTTTCACACATGACGGACAGGATTTTTTTTTGACCTATTTTGGTGTTTTTTCCAATTCTATTGCAGTAAATCAATTTTTAAAAAGTATGAAATTAATCTCCATTAAATTATCTCGACAATAGTATGCAAAATATCTTGATTCCGTGAACTAACAAGGCTATAATAATAAAAATAGCCGCCAAAATGAGAAGAAAAAAATTTTTCGATCGTAAAGTACTCTCTGATGCTTCGCATCATGAGTCGTGCAAAAGACTAGTCAAATAATCTCTGAATATCGGTTCAGATTCTTCAAAGAAATCGTCAGTGAGCAAGTCATGCTATGTATTGAAAGACAAATGATCTCAATACCTAGTCATCATGACTAGTGACCACATACCATTGGAGCCCATTTTTCGCATAACAGAAATTAGGTATTCATATCATATAATACTATTTATAAATGTTTATTAACAACCAATGAGGAATGAACATTGAGCATAAACGTGACGTCATCGCGGAAAACCACGCCCCGCAGAGTCCTGAAGGTATTACTGATAAGTTGTAGAGACATTAACTACTGTGTATGTACTGTGATATTTAAATACTCGGTATATTAAATGGTAGAGAATATCACTTAAGGCAGAAACTTCAGGGTAGCTCGCGAAATTCAAATTTCGTTACGTTTTTTGCAATTTGCAGGTCAATACAACTGTTGTATTGCTGATTCTAATGATTATAATTCTGTAAAATTATATTTGTTACGGTCGCGAATCATATTTTAATCAAAATACAACCTGACAGTGACCTGCAAATTGCAAAAAACGTAACAAAATTTGAATTTCGCGGGTTACCCTGGCGCTTCCCCCTTAATACGTTCTGGCTGTTACTTTTGAGTCTTTCTGAGGTTGTGTATTCCAAATAAAACCACTGGTACGGCCTGCCAGGGTCCTCTCCTCCCACATGTGTCAACAACGGGGTTTATGAAAAGGGAGCGTGGGCAACACATTCTTAGGACCCTTATACCTATGCTACACCCAAAAACGAAGATACTGTAGGGCAGGGATTCATAAAGAATGTAATTCTGGTTGTTTCATAATTCAATTTCAAACTCTATCGCAAGATAGTACAAAGATCAACATGAGCTCGCAAAATTAACCACGTGTAGATTATTATTTAATTTTGCATTTTAAATGTCGAATGAATGCACAATTACACATAAATTATAAAATAAATAAACTTAGGTCATTAAAATTTTAGGTATTTGCAAAAACTATTAAAGTACAGTCGCCAGCAGGTCAAGCTACACGAAACTGTCAAATTTCTCCAAACTATTTTAAACCTTAAAATGTTGAAGGTAAAGTTCAAAATCGAACGAGTAAATCTGACAGTTTGTAGAGTAACTTGATGTGCTGGTGACTGTACGAAGGGGAACCACCGGTACTGCTGCAATTATTATGCTATATCCGGTTCCATCGTAAAAAAGCGGTTACTGCCATTAGCCAAATTAAGTTCAATCAATTTAGTTCTATTTTTTTTTAAATTCTTGTGGACGAAAAATGAATGCGGTTTGCGTATGCGCAGGTGTAAATTAAAAACGAATCTATATTATTTTAAAGATGTGATGTCATGTCTGATATTTTTTTAACTTTTATATACTCACGCTTTTTTCCCATGGGAGTAAGCAGAAACTACTGAACAGCCTTACATAGGCACCTACTCAACTTCTTCCATCCTCATTTTTATTTAACCGTCATATTGGCAAGTTGGCTCTAGACATTTCAAGTGTGTCAATCTCCCTGCCACAGGCAACTGAAGGAACACGAGTGGGTTTTAGTCAGTAAAAGTCCGACACGCCCTCCCGCTCCGCCCAGAGCAGAAGTTATTTATTTGATGATGTCCCTCCCAAAAAAGAAAAAAGGGTTGTCAATCTCATTTTTTAACCGACTTCAAAAAAAGGAGGAGGTTCTCAATTCGCCTGTATGCTTTTTTTTTTTATGTGTGTTAGCTCAGAACTCTTTCCTGGGTAAACCGATTTGGATGATTCTTTTTTTGTTAGAAAGGACATACCTCAAGGGTGGTCCCATGATAAGGAAACCAGGATCTGATGATGGAATCCTGGAGAAATCGAGGGGAACCTTCGAAAATCGTAGGAGCGCCTAGTGCGTTTGTTAATTTTTTCATTAAGTATTTTAAAGAACTACAATTTAATGAAGGTCTGGAATCGATCTGATGATGGAGCCGAAAGACAGTCGAGGGAATTCCTCAATGATTTACAGCAGGTACCTTGTGTTTGGGCTTGATTAATTTGTATTTATGAGAACTTTACACCTGAAGGGTTGTGACAGTCATTAGGGGTCTGATGATGAAGATGAAAGACAGTTAAGGAAACTCCTCAACGGTTTACAGTAGCTACCTTGTGTTTGGACTTAATTCATTTATATTCATGAGAACTTTGCACCCATATGGGTTATAAGTGCCATTACAGGTCTGATGATGGAGACCATAGACAGTCGAGGGAATTCCTCAACGATTTACAGCAGTTACCTTTTGTTGAGCTTACTTCATACGGTTCAATATTCCAAAATATTCAGGTCGTACAAAAATAATACCCAATTAAGATTGAAGTTTTTCATAGGGCAACCACTACCTACTAGTCATGCTGATGCGTCAATTTGAGACTGAATTTAAGTTGCGTAATCGCGTCATCTCTAGCAATGCTCTTTCGTTGGTTGCTAAGCAATTTATGCTTGTCACAATGCATATGGTGAAATGGAGCTGATGGTGGCTTCACCATCAGCTCCAGTTCTTCTGGTTTTTACCAAGAGAAATACTCAACAATAAACTCCTCAATTCCTTGCATCGGGAAACGAAATATTTTGTAAAAGGTGATGAGCAGTTGACATTAGGCTATTGTAACTTCGATAAATTATTATCTAACCCACTAAAAAGTGAAAAATAAAAACTTTTTGACAAAAAAAACAACCGACTTCCAAAAAATACACTACAAAGTGAAAAATAACTTTAATTTCGGAAGTCGGTGGCAAAAAACTAAAATAAAGATCCAAAGACACCGACTTCCGAAATTAAAGTTATTTTTCACTTTGTAGTGTATTTTTTGGAAGTCGGTTGTTTTTTTTTGTCAAAAAGTTTTTTTCTACTTTAGGCAAGTGGGGCTAGACCAAAAATAATTTCCCTTTTTTTAAGAATCGTTTTATGGGAACTAAAGTAGTGACTAAAGTAGTAGTTGTACTTATTTTCGATTAAGTAATATTTTCGTGCTAACATGCAAGTTCAATGCAACAAATTTTGACTGACAATTTCCTTGTGTGATAAATTGATAATTTATAACCCAAAAAGTTTACCTAAAAAGGCCACAGGCTGTCAGTTTTTATCTTGTTTGTGGTTATGGTAATAAAAACTAAATTATAACTGGTTGTGTGGTAAACAAGGTCATCTCTAATAGGTTGATTAACCCTTGGTTTCTGAAAATGAGCGTACTATACAGAGTGGAAGAGTTTTTTGCGATTTGTGGCTTTTCTAGTAGGCTAACCTCATTTGGTCTAGAAGAGTCTTTTAAGAGGGCGTACACGGGTCCACTAGCGCCACTCCTTTAAAAAAGTATTATCTCGTGACTCAGAAGGAATTTTGAATAACAGCTCAATAAGCGACCTCGGTGTCTAGAATTTTCTAATAGCTTTTATAAACTTTCATGTTGAGACACGAAGCAACAAAATACGATCTAAATGAATGTGGCCGATTTTGTTTAGATCGAATTTTGTTGCTTCGTGTCTCAATATGAAACTTTATAAAAGGTATTAGAAAAATCTTGACACACTTACCGAGGTCGCTTAAAGAGCCCTTTTTCAAAATTCCTTCTCAGTCACGAAATAATATTTTTTAAAGGAGTGGCGCTAATGGACCCGTAAGCGCTCTTAATCCATATACGAAACTGCATCAATTGGCATCATACATACAAAAAGTGTATAATTACGTTTATTTAGTATATTTCTTTAGTATTACGTATATTTCCAAAATCTGTGAATATAATATAAAATAACTCTCTGTGAGTTATTACTCAAAAAGTTAATGAGAATCTTCTTAGTACGTTTTCCTGTAGCTATTGCCCTAGTCTCCCCTAGTACCCCATCTCAAAAATCCACTCTGTATAAATAAATAACTACCTGTCCATTCAGAAAATACAAGCGTTTTTATGTTTATTTATTTATTACTAGCTGCTGCCCGCGGCTTCGCCCGCGAGGACCTCTGAAATTATCCTACAGGAATGTGCTACCGGAATAAAAAGTAGCCTCTGATACTCCTTATAACATCAGCTATCTGCCAGTGAATTCCCGTCAAAATGGGTCCAGCCGTTTCGGAGATTACCCGGAACAAACAGACAGGCAGACAAAAATTGTAAAAAATGTTATTTTGGTATGTGTACCGTGAATCTTATTTATCTGTATAGATATTTGGGAAAACAAACAGTAGTATACTGAGCATTAACAGTGTTGTCTTAAAAATTAAGTTAACAAATATACTACCCACAACACGTTGTTGTACATGTTGTTTATTAACATAGAACCTCTCTTTGTCATTAGTTTCTGCGTGGGCAGTGAAGGCGGTGCCTACGAGGGTCGCGGCTGGGACACCTTTGGCATCCACGCTACCATTGCCAACAGACATAGCATCGGCATCTGTCTTATTGGAGACTGGAGAGGTAAGAACAGGCACTCATAATATTATCCTTTAGACATTTATAAAAGATAGCTGTAACCCGCGGTTTCACCCGCAAAAGTCTCGATCCCGTAAGAATATCGGGATAAAAAGTATTCTATGTCCTAAAACAGGTCATGGTTTACCCATGAGTTAAATTTCATCCAAATCCGTTCAGTAGGTTTGGCGTGAAAGCGTAACAAACAAACATACAAAAAATCAATTCTTTTCTCTATAGATGTTTATTTTAGATATAATTATAAAGCATTAAAGTCTATGCACTTGAAACCAATAAGAAAATACCCAAAATTTAATGTTGGAAGCCTTAATTATGCACTTATTGAACTGAATAAAAAGGCTATAGCTAAGCTCCTTCGTTAATTCGTTATACAGAGTGGTTAATTGCGACGAGAAAATTTCAAAAATATTAGAGGTTCTCAGGAAACACCAAGGTCGTTTTTTAGAGTTATGTAAAACTGCACCTAAAGGATGACCTAGCCTATCAATCCCTGACGCCTTGTCTTTATCATCAGGCAGCATAGCATAGGTTATCAGCCTATAATATTCCTGGGCACGCCACAATTGCGGCGGTAAGTCCCCTCTTTGAGGAGTGGCTTGAGAGGCGCCACGGCGTCCTCACCTTCCGCCTGACGCAGGTCCTCACCGGACATGGCTGTTTCGGGAGGTTCCTGTTTCGGATAAGGCGGGAGGAAACGCCCGGGTGTTGGCATTGTGTGGATCGACCGGAGGACACGGTGGAGCATACGGTGGAGGTCTGCCCAGCTTGGGTGGAGCACCGCCGTGTCCTCGTGGCGGCGATCGGCGGCGGCGATCTCTCGCGTCCCGCCCTGGTACAGGCCATGGTACGGAGCGAGAGGGAATGGGAAGCCGTCACCTCCTTCTGTGAAGCAGTAATGCTCGCGAAGGAGGAGGCGGAGCGCGTGAGGGTGCGGCAATCGTTGCGCCCTCACGCCCCTAGTCGCCGCAGGAGGAGACACCCTGGGCGTCGGGAGTCAATTGCCGACTCCCGGCCACCGTAGGCGCGGGCTTGCGGACGGCGAGCAATGGGCAGCTCGCCGTCCGGTAAGGACCAGGCCCGGGTCGACGGCGCGTCGTGTTCCACGCGCGCCTCAAAGAGATGTCAGCATCATTGAAGGGGTCCAATAGGGCCGATGCCTGCCGGGGTCGCGGATTGTTCGAAAGAGTTACCGTGGCCCTGGCGCACAGGCAACTGAAGGAACACGGGTGGGTTTTAGTCAGTAAGAGTCTGACACGCCCTTCCGCTCCGCCCAGAGCGGGAGAGGTCATTTGATGATTTCCCACCCAAAAAAAAAAAAAAAAAGCCTATAATATTCCCATGCTGGGACACAAGCCGTCTCTCTGTAAAAGGGAGTGCGCCGTAACCCACCACGCGGGCTCATTGCGGGTTGGTATCAGACAGACTCAACTATTTATTCTAAATTTAGATTCTATATTCACCACAGAATAACATGTTCTACTTCTTTCCAGTGGAAGCACCTACTACAGAACAGCTGGAAACTACTAAAGCTCTCATCGCGGAAGGAGTACAGCTAGGCAAGATCAGTCCTGACTACAAACTGATCGGACACGACCAGGTCAGCGCCACAGAGTGTCCAGGAGGAGCTCTCACCGCTGAGTTCTCCACCTGGGACCACTTTGCACCTGGAAAGCCTGACTTCTCTAAACGTTTACCTACTACACCTGCAGTATCGACCGCAGACGTTTTATTAGAATGATTTTTTGGCACCTTAATTGCCATTGACAAAGGGGGTGAATAGGGAAAAAGGGGTGAATCGGAACGAAACTTTAAAAGGCATTTTAACATTGAAATAATATAGTTTGTTGCCAACAAGGGGACTTAATCGTTAATTATGATACAGTAAACACATTAGAGTCCTTTTTGGCAATAAACTATATTATTTCAATAATGAAATCCGTTTTAAAGTTTCTTCCCGATTCACCCCTGCATCCCTATTCATCCCGTTTGACGGTACCATAAGAGTTTTTTTTTTTTCAATGCCCAAAGCCTGATTTGCAAGGTGTTATTTAATTGCCTGTGGCAACCGATAAGTTGAAGCAACAAGAAGCGTTGCACCGTCTAAACTAATTTCTTGCTTCAATTTTACTGTATGCTTAACTTGCATCGTGTAAATGGGACTTTACTTGGAGTTGAGTAGGTGATAACCAGTGATCGGAGTAGGTAGATTGATTTTTAGTACTTGTATCATAAATGCACACAGAAAGAATAACATGGATAAGCCATTTTTCCGGAAAGTAATTCCGGTATTTCCGGATTCAATTAAATATTGTTAATGTTGGTAGTGATATTATTACTACTCAATTCAAAATTTAAAGGAAGGTATCAAAACTAAATTAATTCATTATTTATCTGTTGAATAATAAAAATAGGAAGAATAATAAAGAATAAAATTGCTCATTTTATTACAATTCCTACCTTTTTTTTGAGGATGGCAAATCATCAAATGACTCCTTCCACTCTGGCAGAATACAATTCCTACATAAGTTCCGTTTTTTTTTTAATAATCCACCAATTCCGGAGGAATGTCCATAGTAATATATACGTTTCGGATCAATGACCCCAGTTCAATCTACCTACTCCGATCACTGGTGATAACTGATAAGTTGTAATCTGTGTATAGTCTATTTAAAAAATCACAACACAAAATGTGAACAATTGAGGTTTAACCTATTCAAAATGACGCCTTGTAGAGACAATTGTTGATGTTTTTTTGTTAATTTTACTCGTCAGTTTAATAAAAATCTAAGCAAACGTTTATGAAAGATATTTTGTTAAAAGTCGGGTTAAACATGTTTACATTTTCCTTTTGCCTTTTTGTCACTATAGGTAGTTTTTATTGAAGAAGAATGTTTGGTTTCCGATCTCCATTCAAATGTGATGTGACTGATTTAATACCTACTGATCTTCAATTTACATAATAATATGATTGACCTTCGCTCTAGAACATGGCTATTGAAAGGTGTGCTACTAAAGTGTATAAAGTGGTGCGCTAAACAAAAAAAAAAAAAAATAGTTACGTTTTATTATTTTACTGTGATGTTTTATTTAAATAAATTGTAAATATTGTCATATTGATTGCTGAGTACAATTTGTTTACTTACCTTTTTTCATAAGAAGTATAACTTCAGAAAAAAAAAAGTTTTTTTTTTATATTGGAGAAGTCTGTGGTTCACCGCAAACCGCAAAATAGATGATGCACAGCTCAAGATAATTAGGTATATCTCACAAAAAACGCTTTTGTTTTCCCCCGTTCTGTACGCGGTTTATATAATAGAACATTTAGATAACTAGGTATACATATATATTAATAAAACTCTTCAAATCAGGTACGATAGGAGTCCAGTATCAAATGTGACAGTAGGTACAGTACCTAAGTGACAACGTAAATCCGGAGCTGACTTGTAACTGGGCTCGTATACCTATATTGTATAATTTTGTCTGTTCCAAAAGTATTTAACTTATATTTATACAAATAGACGCCAATAAGTAGTACCACTTACAAATGCAGGGCTATGATTTGATTATTAGAATAATTCACCCAGAAATTCCAATTTTAAACGCGGTAGGGTGAATCTAAAATCTTTGATCAACAGTTATCATTCTGCCTCGTGCCATCTCATGGCAAAATTAGACCCCACGAACTGACATGATGATTGATGACTGCAGTGATGTGACGAATGATACAAAAATGCCATAACATTGACATCATAATGTTTATTATTACAATAAAACGTTTCCGGTCAATCATTTCAATGGCCACGTGCCTAGCAAGGAAATTAAACTAAATTATTATACTACAGTCACCAAAAGAGATAAGTAACTAGGGTCGTCGGATAGAATAGTTTTGGATGTTTTCGAATGGAGTTTAATTTGATAAATGAACTTTTTGTTTTTTATTTATATAATTTTATTTTATTTTATTCAAAAACATCCGTCGGTTTCTTACTAAACTTACAACTATATCCGCCGACCCTGGTTACTTATGACTTTTGGTGACTGTACCTAGTTTATGGAAATTGAGTAAATATTTCAGTTTATTTAAGAAGACTACCTCGTGGGTCTTTGGGTCGCAAGTGCTACAGCATAGCCTGAGGTCCTGGGTACCATTCCTAGGTCTGGCATAATGTTATTGGGTTTTCTGTTAGGAATTTCTCAGTAGTAGCCCGGAGTCTGGATTTGTGCCCGGTTGATGACATTAGGCTCGCCCCCTATTACATGGGACTAAATTATAACTGGCGAAATGTGGGTGTACCTTTATAGAAGAATGAGGAACAGGGTGTAAAGCTCACTCATACCTCCGTAGAAAAGGGAGGATCCTCCGACCAGACGGGTGTCGTGTCTGGTGGGCAACTGCCCGACGATTGATGTCGGGACGTTGTAATGCTATTTGCGCAGTAAACTCTGCTTGCGCGATGCAGGATTTGGGTGACGTCAGTATGACGTGTAGGTCGCATGCGGCGATGTTGATACCGCTACACCTACGCTTTGGCCTAACCCTTCGGGGATTACAGGCGTGATGAATATGTAACTTTGTAGGTACAGCCGTAGGTACTTAAGTAGCACTTGAATATACGTATTTTAAAATGAATGTTCCCCATTATTTTAAGGAAACTTTGGACTCATAGGTAAATAGTTGAAACCGACTACGTGAGTATTGTAATCTACGGGGTCAGTGCGTAACACACTAACAGTAGGAATAGCTTCCATTGTGACAGTTCAACAACATTCATTGCGTTATTTATGTTATCGATCAGGCATTTTTTCGAATATATGAAGCAATGGATTAGCAATAGGCTTCAAAATGATTCAGATTGTGATAGATAGTATGTTACGTAATTAAAATGCTGATTATGAACACTTTTTCCTTCTATGGTTAGAAGAGGACTTTGCCCTGTAAATCATAACGGTAAGTGTGGTTAAAATTTATATCACACCTATCTCTGGTAATAATTTGTTTGACTGAATTTGCACTGTTTAAAATCCACTTTAAAAACTATGATTATATATTTTTTATGATGTCTACACGTTCCAGCCAACGTTCACGCTGTCCTAACTACGATTAGGTACCTAATTGGCGCTAAACTCTTACATGAAAATCTCGTCCCCAATTATGTAACACACTTTCAATAACAATCCGAAGAATTTTGAAGGAAATTTCTACACACACATAACACATAACATAACATCACGCCTGTATTCCCCGAAGGGTTAGGCAGAGGTGTACATATAGCACACCCACATTTCGCCAGTTATGTTTAAGTCCCATGTAATAGGGGGCGAGCCTATTGCCACCAACCGGGCACAAATCCAGACTCCGGGCTGCTACCGAGAAACTCCAGATGGAAAAACCCGATAACACTTTGCCCGACCCGGGAATGGAACCCAGGACCTCATGCTCAGCAGTAGCGCTTGCGACCACTAGACCAACGAGGCAGTAAAAAAAAAACAAAAAAAACTACTTAATCCATGCTTTATAGATAATGTGTTTGAAAAATTCATCTGCTCAACAATGTAAATAACGCAAAGAAACTTGCTGAATTGTCAAAATGAATAACATTGCCATTGTTACTGTGTTATGCAACACTGCTGCTGTTACTGGGTCAATACTGCTCTTCCACTTCTCCGGACATGCTCCTACATAAAAAGCTGTACGAGGTACTAGAAACCCAGTTCTACAACCTACTGATTCACTGCTGAAAGTGGGCATGAGTTATGTGAATCAATATTCCACGACAGTTCAACAGCACCGGCAGCGGCAGTTCAGCAGTTCGACAGCTCATGAACGCGGTTTAGATGTATTGATCGCGTTCAGTTAGATAGGTGAAATTTGCCCTTAAGGTGAACCCTCAACTGTAACCCACCAAATCCTTTTTTGTTTTTTGTTTTTTTGCTAATTGCAGCTGTTTTACGACGTCGTATGTTGATCAAAATGCGATTCTGTATACTCTGCGAGACTGTAGAAATGATAATATTACTGAATTATTATCATCAATTTCATATCAATCGTCAAACTTTGGAGATTTGTTCCACCTAAGAATATTCATATGATATATTCTGAAAAAAATTCTTACTTTACTTTTCTTAATTGACAAAAGAATATAGTTTCTTTTTTACCCTTTTCACAGTTTTCACTCACAAATGGTCTTCATTTATACGGCGGAGCTTTCACACGCACACGGGTACCGCCCGTTCCTACATTCGAGTATTTTTCAAAGTAGGTATTGCCGACCGTACCGTGTCTGATCAAGTCCGCTGTGTAAGTGACAAGTAGCGTACTAGCGTACTACGCAAGTACGCATTAAACCACCAGGCGCGGCCGCCTGGCACCGTCATCCTGATGACGGTGCCAGGCGGCCGCGCCTGGTGGTTCTGACAGAGGTAGCCCAGTAGTAACGGCTTCGACTTACATCTTGAGGAAACCGGCATGTCCTAGAACCAAAAATTAGAAAAATTAGTGGCATCCCCCAACCCGCACTGGACCCGCCTGGTGGATTATGGCCCACCCTATCTCTCAGATAGAAGGCCTGTGTTTCAGCAGTGAGAACGCTATAGGCTGATTATGTAGGTGCTTAAATATGATACTTATGCTACGAGGCCGCGGGGCAGAACCGCGTTTGACGTTTGACTCTACACGGCTACTTACATCACGCTCTTGACGTGTTCGCGGTACCGTATGAAAACTTTCTTTATTATTTCATAAGTAGGTACATTATAAAACCGGCACGACACCGTGTGTGAAAATCTAATTTAGTCACTACGGATTTTTTACGGTTTTGCCCATATAATTATGTTTTGTAGCCCATGGGCAAACTTTGTCATTACCTACAGAATTATGTAGTAATTGTAGGTATATTCAATATGAATGATCTCTAACTTAGAATGAAGTTCATTAAAGGTCTTATCGCCCAGGACATTACCCATTAGAATCAATTTATTTTATTTATGATAACATGACGTAGACGCATAATAATTAGCCTCAAACTAATGTAACAGATCATTTGCAAAAACAAACCCTCGAAATCCGGTATGATAACATCAGAGCTTTTTTTCTTATATTTAATCTTGTTTTGATAAGCGTATCTGCTTACCTGTATTAGAGTTAGTTAAGGGGCATGCGCCCAGGTAGCCCGCGAAATTCAATTTTTCTTAGGTTTTTTGCAATTTGTAGGTCAGTATCAGGTTGTATGGTGATCTAAATATGATTCGCGACCGTATCAAATATGGCTTTACAGAATTATAACCATTAGAATCAGCAATACATCTCTAACATGTGGAATTTAGATTAAGGCACTACCCCGACCAAACGACCTTGAGCGTTCGGTCCTTCTCTGTCACGTCGCTGAGTCTCGGTCCCTGCGCACGCTCATTTACAATGAAATTCACAAAGCAATTGAAATTATTTTAATAAAAAAAGACAAGCGATGTTTTGAAATAAAATAAAACGTGAATTATTTAGATATTTCAATTATCTATCCATTAGTGTAGTCCTCAAATTAATAGAACGTCACCTTTAGCAACAGATGCATGTAATCAATAATTTTAGTCACTTATTAACCGACTTAAAAAAAAGGAGGAGGTTCTCAATTCGACTGTATGAATGTTTTTGTTTATTTTTATTATGTTTGTTCACCAATTTCTCCGTGAATTGTGAACCGATTTTGAAAATTCTTTTTTTGTTTGAAAGGTTATGCTCTCGAGGTGGTCCCATTGTCACCAAGTCAGAATTTGATGAGGGAATCTCATGGAAATCAAGGGAAATCCTCAAAATTTATAGGCACACGTATAGCGATTTGGGTATTTTTTATAGTAACTCGTGCAATTGCTCTTGGAACGCACCATTTGGTGAAGTGGAACTGATGATGAAGACCAGAGGTGGCTACCGGAACTTCTCAATAATAAGTATTTCACGGGTTGCGATTCGATTTTAATATGGTTGCTAAGCAATTTAAGCTCGTCACAATGCATATGGTGAAATGGAGCTGTTGGTGGCTTCACCATAAACTCCAGTGGTTTTGGTTCTTAACAGGAGAACTCCTCAACAATTAACGTCCCTGCGTCGGAAAAAGGAATATTTTGTAAAAGGTGATGAGCAGTTGCCATTAGGCTATTGTAAGTTAGATTTATTAATAACGGACTCACTAAAAATTTTAAAAATTAAAAAAAAAACCATCTTCAAAAAAAAACACTACAAAGTGAAAAATAACTTTAATTTCGGAAGTCGGTGGCATAAAACAAAATACAGATACAAAGTCACCGACTTCCGAAATTAAAGTTATTTTTCACTTTGTAGTGTTTTTTTTTTGAAGTCTGTTGTTTTTTTTTTGTATTTTTTTTTGTCTGTTAGCTCAGAACTTTTTTCTGGGTGAACCGATTTGGATGATTCTTTTTTTATTTGATAGCTGGTGCTTCACATGTGGTCCCATTTAAATATGATCAAGTTCTGACCAGTCGTTTTTGAGTTATCTTTAATACTGCATATTTTTTCTACTTAGTTTTTATTGATGATGTTTTGATAATTTCCTGTCACTGTTATTTACATATCAAGTAGTGGTATATGAATTTGTGTGGGGTAGGTACTGCAACTAAAAAGTGAAAAATAAAAAGTTTTTTACAAAAAACAACCGACTTCCAAAAAAAACAAAACAACGTGAAAAATAACTTTAATTTCGGAAGTCGGTGGCCAAAAACGAAAATACAAAACCAAAGGCACCGACTTCCGAAATTAAAGTTACTTTTCACGTTTTTTTTTGGAAGTCGGTTGTTTTTTGTAAAAAAGTTTTTTACAAGGAGATTTTAAATATATTTATAACACATAAAAACAAATAAGAACGTGCAATGTGATGATAGAATACCGAACATTAATAATGCGCTTTTAGATGTAGTTTATTAGCCATAGTGAATGAGTAAAATAGGCTCTGAATAACGCACTATGGCTAGGTTTTGGTCGGGGTACCGCCTTAATACCTGACTGTAACAACTTTATACCATGTTTAAGGCAAATAAAGACATCTCATTTTGTGCTCCTAGCCTCTGGGCACTGTCCAAGGAGGCATTTTGTATTTCTTAAATGATACAACTCGATAATGTTTGCCCAAATATGCGTGGAACGAAAAATGGTTAAAATTTTATAAATAATCAATCTGCCTGGCTTTTCCAAACTATGTTGGGGTCGGCTTCTAGTCTGACCGGATGTAGCTGAATACCAGCATGTATTTTTACACGGAGCGACTGCCTATCTGACCTCCATAACCCTATTTCTGGGTAACACGATACCCTTGTTATGTCTGTCTGTCAGAATTTTTGTTTCTGACTACCCCTAACGACTGCCAAACATTTACGAATGACAGCCGGGACCAACGGCTTAAAATGTGCTTTTCGAAGAACGTAGGGGTCTTGTTATGTAATGGATGGTAACCCATCCAAGAACCCACCGCGGCAAGCGTAGCTTAACCTTCAATTGACCCGTGCTGCTGTTATTATTAAGCCAAATAATACTACTTAAATGCCGGTTTCTTTTGTTTGGTGTTTAAATGATTGATTCACCGAATTATTAATGGCCATGCAGTCCTGCTGGGATTGACTTGGGACATGGGATTTGACAGCTGATTAATTTGATAAGGCATTCCAACCCGGGCGTACCTAACCGTGTTATTACGTTTCGAAACCAGTTATGTTTACTTATTATTATATCCGAATTTGTTTTGCTGGTGTTACCACTTTTTAGAATTCCGTAAAAACCATTTAATCGACACCAACGTGTTTTAAATAATATGCATTTATTTATTTATTAACATAAAAAACAAAAACTAATATTACAGCCAATTAAGGGTTAACAATTTAGTAGCTACACTTATTATATGCATCAGAAATAAACAGGATACAATAAATAAAGATAGATCGATGGATAGGTACAATCAATTAGTAATCTATGTACAGTCGGCTGCAGATCAGTGGAAGCCAAACCAGTAGGTGTAAGCTGGCCTCTTATTCTATTAAAACTCAATACTCAACCAACATACAGTTCCCACGAAGAGAAATATTTCTATAGTTATTAGTTTAAAAAATATCAGTGATCTAGTGGCACATAGTCATAATACAGGTTGGCTATGATATCGACGCCCAACCGATAATTAATTATAAGTATTATTTTATAGCCTACTTAGCTTAATTAAACTTTAGCACATTATTTCTTATTTTCAAAATATTACTAGATGAGAACTACTGCCGACAAACTGTTTAACTGTTTAGATTTTCGAATAAATAAATTAAAAAATTCAGAATCATTTATGATTCTGAATTTTTCGTAAGTTATTTTAAAAGAAAATACTGTTCCATACATTTTTACCGCGTAGACCGTATTGCACTTTTCTATGACACAGCAGTTTTTATTTTTATTTTTGGTAACTGGCGAAAAATTTCTACGTTAAGGGTTCTAGAATCGTATGCTGAATTAATATTATTAGGCGTCATAGTAAACCCCTCTAACAATACACGATTTCAATGCAGTCTGCCCTTATGTTAACTTCCTGAAACTAGGTAAACAATAAAAGACTACAGCTTAGGTAATTGTGTCTGAGATCTAGTGATTCATATTTGACTCTTAAAGATTCAAAGAACATCCAGATACACCAAAATTGCGGTAAACAATATTTTTAGTTTCAAAGCATTGCACCTAATATGGGATAAGTATTACTGTTTTTGCTGCAAACATATAATTTCAACGGTTATCAGATGTTGCTGTTTTTGCTACAAACTTATTATGTCAAATTAATAATGAAGCTGATTTGACATTGACAGCCTGAATTAAAAGTTGCTATAATTTAAAAATAGGAGTTCATTTGTGTAAGTGAATAATAATTAATAACTAATAAGGGTTGGATTATAGTTCAGATTTAAAGTAAAATATCCCCTGTAATCATTCATAGGTTGATATTGCACTCCTGGCATATTATATTGGACAGTTTATTTTATTTTAATACATTTATTATATTATCTCCCTTAGCATCTAGTTTTAATTGGTCTGGAATCTTCGTAAAATCTGTATACAAAGAAAGAAGGAATAACCGGTCTTCATCTCTTTCCTCCTCTTTATCATTATATTGTCCCTGCCACGAAGTAAGTGGAAGTAAACACTTAGTTAGGCGTTTTACTAAACCCCTATAACACTACACGATTTCAAGGGCCCTGCGTAATAAGAGTAAATATTTCACCTATGTTTTAAATAATTTGCATGCTATTGGAGCAGTAGAAAGGAGAAATAGGCTTTTGTCCTAAAGTGGCAAAAAAAAGGCTAAAATTAAAATAAAAAAAACTATTGTATTGTGGTGGAATTTGTCCACATCCATCCACTAAGATATCTGTAACATCCTACTTCCTACTTAATTATAATATTATACATGTGAAAGTTTGTGAGGATGGATGGATGGATGTTTGATAATCTTTCACGCAAAAACTACTATAGGGATATGGATGGAATTTGGAACACAGATAGTTTACAACCTGGATTAACACATAGGATACTTTTTATCCCGGTAGTACGTTCCCGTAGGATAATCCCCGACCTTCACGCGGGCGAAGCCACGGTCAAAAGCTAGTCATTTATATTTACCACATTTTATGCAAATAAAGATACTTACATAGGTACTAAAGGATACCCGGGTGTGCCCGGGTCATGGCGTTAGTCTGCCCCCCTATTACACGGGACCTAAACATAACTGGCGAAATGTGGGTGTACTACAGGTACATCTCTGCCTAAAGGCTCCTATGAAAACTTCATGGAAATTGTTCTACAAAAGTCACGTTGCGCTGTTGCGTCGCGCCTTTCTGCGGGAGCCTCAACCCTTCAAGAATTACTGGCATGATGTTGTTGTATGTATGATGGAGAAACGCAGTTTCAGTGATAACTTCTTGTTAGTTACTATTTAACAATCTGACCTTGTTGGAATCAACTACTTTATCTTCATTATTTTTCCTCCGTTTCTTGTTGTAGGTATCATTGACAGTATATTGTAACTAGGGAATTTTTCCAGCAATGTAATCCCACTGCTGAGTCAGTGTCTCTACCACCATCTTCCACAGCCTACCCTGGAATGTGTTAACTAATTGGTTAGTTTCCCATAACTCTATCTTAGCCATGACATGACATGTTGTGTGACCACCACTATTAATTGCTGGGAAATACCCTATCCCCAATTGCAAGTTCGGTTATCAAATATTTGAGTCTTTGATGACTGGACTACGGACTGTCCACAACTTATCATTAAAATGGTACAATTAAGAATTGAAGCAAAAAAAATACATTAATTTATTCCTTAAAAATACAATTAATTGTCCCGGTTGTTTTTTAACCGTGAACGCAGAACGCGTTAAAAGTCATTTAAAATAATGGCATGTGCCAACTATAGTTTTAAAACGTTACGACAAAGAAAATTGCTGAACATTATTAGTATAAACACCAGTAACTTAAACTAATGAGGTGCTAAATTATGAAGGAACTATAATCTACATCCACAAATAAGGCAACCACGACAATTTAGACCGGGCCAAGACCAGCGGCGTAATTGCTTAACACACTAACAGTAGGAATGGGTTTCATTTGACAGTTCAACAACATTCATTGCGTTATTTACGTTGTTGAGCAGACAAATTTTTCGAAAATTTGAACCAATGGGTTAGCAATATCATTCAAAATGGTTCAGATTGTGACTGAAAGTTTGTTTCGCAATTACGGTGCTAATCACCAAACATTACTCAAAGTATTTTTCCAGGCCTTATTCAAAGTCAAAGTCAAATCATTTAATTCAAATAGGCACATAAAAGGCACATTTGAACGTCAAAATTTACAAAAAAATAGAATTGATTCTAGTTCCCCCTTCCAAAAGGTAGTTTCGTATGGAGAAGAATGGGAAAGAAACTCCACCGTTACTCTTTTAAAAATGTTTTACAATATTATGTATACATTAATTATATGTGAAGACGATGCACCTAGAATAAAATTACTATACCACAATAGGTAAAAATAATTAAATATAACGCATGACAGGTAAATTAATTATGAGATAGATACATGGTGCTCACATATTTACAAATATTGAAAAGTAAATGTTTTTTCCAAAATTTCACAAGTAATAATTTAGTGTGTGAGTTAAACTAGTTACATAATGTAAAAACCAATGTCATAAAAATTATAAATTATACAATTAAATTAGCAACCAGTTTGATTTTGTCTAGACTCTAGATTGTCCTATGAAGCAGGACCAGCATGTTTCCAAGCATGCTTATCTAGGATATAATCCTCTAATTTGTAATATGCTTGTTTACAAAGTGTACTTTTAATATGAGTTTTAAATTTTCTTTCATTTAATTGCAATATATCACAAGGTATTTTCTTGTAACATTTAACACAGTAGGTACCCCATAGAAGATGTGTGTACTTTAGATAATCTAAAAAATGGTTGATCTATTTTAGCTTTATTTCTAGTATTAAAATTATGTCTATCACTTATTTTATTAAAAAGATGTAGATTTTTCTTACATACATAATATAATATATTATATAATATTACTTATTACGCAATGAAAAATCAGTAATCATTAAGATAAAATATAACGTGCTCATGATCCCTTGTACTTATCCTAATTTATTTGGGGTCAGCCAACATGTCTTTGTCTTCCATACTTCTGTCGTCATCTCGGTAGTTACTCCTTTTCTAGCCATATCTACTTTATATTATATGTACTACTATATATACCATATTTACTGTTACCACTTATATTTGTTTTTACAGATGGGTACCCAATTCAACAATGCAGTCACAATTTTTATCATCGTTGACACAAAATAAAATAAAACTCCTAAAAATACACTTTTGACCAAAAGGAGCGGAACCACACGCTAAACTTGACCGCTGTTTCTCAACGCGCTCAGGGGATTCACCTTCACTGCGTCCGCGCAAGGAAATGGCTATATAAAACACAGTGTAGGGCGAATTATACATTTATACTGCGCTCTAACGTTGTGTTGTGAACTTATTAATACGTGTGCTTTATTATTAAAAAAAAAACTTGTTTTAATATAAGGATAATTTGTGGTCAAAAGTGTTAAAATACTAAGTCATCCGTGTTACGATTTAATTTGCAAAGGTGAGTCGTTTTTTTTTTCTATCTGGTTAATTTTAGAGATTAAAATATTCAGAAATATAGCAATTATGAAATTTGGAGCGAAAATTCTAGATTATTGGCTTAAGTATAGCTTGGCACACCCATGGTGTGTGAAGAGATACCTATAGAGTATTGACCTACTAGACAATATTATTAATATCGTTTGTTGTTTTTATTACATTCTTCTTACTTATAGAAGCAACAAGAATAATGTACCTACCCAGAGTTTTGTAATATATTGATTTAAAATCTGTCTCCATGGAGATTCTTGCTCGTTTTTTCTTTATACTGATCTACGTTTTAGAACTGGCAACTGGGTTACTTTCTGACTAACTGACCGACTCCTTGACAATTCAAAAGTGCCTGTAAATGGTTTAAAAGAAATAAATGCTTTCGGTTTGAATAAACCTTTACTTTACGCATATTTTGACTTTTCAAAGTTGCATTACAACATCACCGCAAATGAATATTCATGGAATCCTAGAACGCTAACATGTTTGGATAGTGTTTTTTAATGATTGTGTGATTATAGTGTTACACGTAAGGGGTTTCTAAAAGTTCATGGTATGATTCCCGCTAATTTTGTAGTAAAAAGTCAGTTGTGAATTTCACTAAGTGGGTACATTAAACTCTACCTTGTTTCTATGATAAAAGTAACCCGTATAAAACGAAACATGAATGAATCAATTTATTAATTGTTTCATAAAATTAATCATAAATAAACAGATAAGTTGTCAATTAATGACAATATACCTATGGTATGTCCATTACTATTAGCTTATCGTCACTACACATACATTACCTAGTGAGTTGTAATATGCACGTGACCACATAATCTACGACAATTCCTTACACGAGGCACCAGTATATATACACTCGAGAGCAATGAATCCGAGTCACTTAAAGAATGTTAAAAATCTCGGAAACTAAAAATGATAGGTTAATGCAATAAATTGTATTTAATAGACAATGTAATACTCCTTAAATGAAAGTAAAAAAAATATGAGTCACCATACATTTTATTAACACAAAATTACATAAAGAAAAAAACTGCTGATCTCTCCTTAAAACAAAAATAGGAAACATGAAATTTTTGAACTTTATTACGATTTTCTTGAATTTTAATACTTCGTATTGCCTCCTCGTGCTTCCATTACTGCGTTTACGCGGTTTGGCATGCTGTACACCAAGTTCCTTATACGATTTTGGGGAATATTCTCCCATTCCTCTGTGAGAGCAATTTTAAGCTCACGAAGCGTGATTGGGGGAGGGTTTCGTTGTTTTACGCATCTGCCTAGCTCGTCCCAAGCATGCTCGATCGGGTTGATATCCGGGCTGCGCGCTGGCCACTCCATACGAGTAATGTTCATCTCTTGAAGGTAGTCATTCACAATCCTACCTGTATGAGGTCGGGCATTGTCATGCATAAATATAGCATCCTCACCTAAATTGACCATAAATGGACCAACGTGATCATTGAGGATTTCTTCCACATATCTTACGCTAGTTAAAGAGCCGTTTTCTATGATCACCAGCTCTGTGCGACTTTCAGAAGAAATTCCGGCCCACACAAGTACAGACCCACCACCGTAGGCTACTTTTTCTTCGATGCATGCTTGCTTGAATCTTTCCCCTGGTCTTCGATACACTCTGTGTCTTCCATCGTGCTTGTAGAGCATAAATTTTGATTCGTCGGAGAACATAACTTTTGACCAATCTTCAATACTCCAATTTACGTGGCTCTGGGCATATCTTAGTCTTGAAATACGATGCCCACGCTCCAGTTTAGGGCCGTTTGCAGGTCTAAGGGGTTTTAAGTTAGATTCAGCAAGCCGACATCTTACTGTCCATGCACTTGGGTTATTTCCTCCGAGGCGTCGAAACTGATTTGTGAGTTCAGTTCCTGTGAGAAAGCGATTTCGAAGCATGGTGTTCACCAAGTATCGGTCTTCTCGTGCTGTGGTACACCTGGTTCTGCCCGTTCCTGGTCTGCGTAGGTTAGAACCAGTTTCTTCGTAACGTCGGAGAACTCTTTGTACTGTTGACAGCGACACACCGACAGTCCTGGCTGTATCGCGCTGACTCCGGCCGGTTTCCAGCATTGTAAGTATTCTGGTGCATTCTTCAGGCGTAAGCGACATAATTTCAGCTTGAATAATGAATATAGAGCACTATCAACATGGTTTATGTACCCACATAAATGACAGATTACAAACAAAAGCAAAACCAAATGCTGTAATTTCGTAGTTCCATCTTCGAAAGTGGCCCTTTTTCAAATTTTAATTTTTTTATGATATAACTTTACAATAACCAAGAAGTTTTAATACCTTCATTTAAGGAGTATTACATTGTCTATTAAATACAATTTATTGCATTAACCTAGCATTTTTAGTTTCCGAGATTTTTAGGATTCTTTAAGTGACCCGGATTCATTGCTCTCGAGTGTATATATTTTTTTGTTAATAATTATCCTGTTGGATATTTATGTGTTTATCGACGACAACTACCACTATCTTATTTATTTTTAGAAAATTTCAACACAGTAGTGGAGTGTAGTGTAGTGTCCAAAATATAATATTATTGAAAATATTAACATTAAAACATTTAAATAACATTAACATTGAAATTTATATAATATTATTTTAATAGTTTGTTAGTTACATACACATACATGCATACAGTGCATATAGTGTATTTATTTCATTTCTTATTCTTTTTTATATTTTTATATTTTCGTACGCTGCACTGGTTCACGTCATCACGTCAACGCCGGCTGTCGCCGAAAACCAGCGCTGCGGCTCTGTCTCGCATAGGGTCGTAGCATAATGCTGTGCGATTGCCGTTTGGTACTCGTTCTTTTTTGTATTTTTCTCTGCGTCATGTTTACCGAAAATAAACGTATTTTTTTTTCTTCTTCCCATGGGGGCAGGCAGAAACTACAGAACGTCATCTGCTTCGATCCTTACTTGTACATACTCCTTTTGCCTCGTTTACGTTCATACATTAGTTAATCGTTTAGTTAATTTAGTATAAGAAGTTTATCCAGAGCAAATAGTATTTTTTTGAGTACTTATAGTTCATCTTCGATATGTGGGATCCTTGCCATACTTTAATACCTATTCCGAAATGGAACGACTATTATTATACAATGTGTATCTTAAATAACGCACAGGGGTTATTGTATCATCATTATGAACAACTTTTACGGGACCAAACCCGAAATCGCGAAAAAAAAATCAGCTGTTCCCTATATTTTGACGAGTTATGCGAACATAAATGTAGGGAAAAGCTGTTTTTTTTTTCGCGATTTCAAGTTTGGTCCCATAGTAAAAGTTGTTCATAATGATGAGTACAATGACCCCTTAAGAGGTTGTGCGTTATTTAAGATACACATTGTATAAGTATTTATGTACGTAGGTACATCTTTGAAGACACTCTTAGAATCACGTCAAAGTTTAGGTAGTTTCATAAACAAGGGTCGGGTTGTTGAGTTCCCTAAAATAGTGTTTAGCTACTGGCTGTTAAGCGAAGATGGAGCTCAACGACCCGTCCTATGACTACCAAATCTGCAGTAAAATGCCTGAGCCTAACTGTGTATAGCCAGCAAACCAAGATCGATCACTGCCTGCACGCGTAGTATGACTATCACAGAAATGGGTTTTGTCGACGGAAGAATAGACAAAATGACAGATTGTTGACAGATTTCTAAAGTTTTTTTTCTTCATTCTGTCATTTTGTCTATTCTTCCGTCGACAAAACTCGTTTCTATGGTGGACTTGCTACGCGTGCTGGATTAAATTTATCCTATCACTCTTCTCACAGAACCGCATACATTCTAGCATTTATATCGTCTTTCATTCATCTGCAAATAAATTAATCAGTATTCCAATCAACAACAAGCATAAGTACAATGAGCCTATAATGTTCCCACTGCTGGGACACAGGTCTCCTCTCGGTGAGAGGGAGTGGGCTGTACTCCTCCACGCGGGCACAGCGCGGGTTGGTAGATGTCACATGTCTTCGAATTTTTGGTTCTAGGACATGCCGGTTTCCTCAAGATGTTTTCCGTCACCGTTTTGAGAGCAGTGGCGATGAAATAATTTACACAAAATAAAGCGCCAGTCTGGGTTCGAACCTACGATCTACAACTCGTAAGTCGCGGTCGTCGCCACTAAGCCACCACTGCTCAACAAGAAGCCGTTCGTTTTATTGATTAAATGATTTTAATTGATAAAACTCTAGTGTCGTATTCTTACGGTTAACTCCCGCTCGTATGACCGATTACGTGTTACTAGATACATCGACTGCCCTAGTCCCGTGCTCGCAAGCGCGATTACTGAGCGTGGGGTACTGAGTACAGTACCCAGGTTCTCAGGTCGGGCAAATTGTTATTGGGTTTTTCCATTACGAATTTCTTAGTAACAGCCCGGAGTTTGGAAGTTGGCGATACTCCCGTGCCTCGGAAAGCATGATAAGCCGTTGGTTCTGCGGCTGATATCTCTCCGGTCGTGTCGGATGGCCGTCCCATCGTACTATGAGAACGAGGGAAGAGAGAGTACACCGGTATTTGCGCACACACTTGTGAACTACTTATAATATCTCCCGCGCCGAAGTCTAGTCTTCGTTGAGATTGGCCATGGCCGAAATACGGTCTGGAGTACTATTATTCTTACTACGTAGATTTATTATACATGGATTGAGCTGTTGTGATGAGTCGATGTTGAATGAAAAGTGTCACCTCACAGGTCTTCAATCTCCTGTAAAATCAACCACCTCTTTTAGACCTTCTTTAACAAAATCCTCAATTTTATAAAAAACTTCTATACGCCTAATCAGTCTATCACCTTAAAAACACGTGCTTAATTTCTTCAAGTCAAAATTGTTTTAGAGAAAACCGCCACTGATAGTCAGATAGACACCGGAGTAGGGAAATTAATTGTTAAGAAAATTTACTATCAACTAAATTCGTCCGTATATTCAAATCACAACTGTGATTTTTTGACAGTTGTATGAAATGTCAAATTGACGTAGGATGTCAATTTGCGCAACAATTAATTTCCCTGACTGTACCTACCATGAGAACCTATGCCTTACCCCGTTTGCAGTAAAACCAAAAAACAGGGTACCGATTTTTTTTCCACATTTAGGCATAGAACAGGAAAAAATAATGGGCTCTATGTAGACATTGCCCTCTTCTGAACGTTAAAATGGAGATATTGACCCTAATGACTCGTAAACTTAAGCTTGATGATAGATAATTACGTAAGTATAGATAATAATTGAACCCGCGTCACTATGACGTGTGTTTGACGCGTAGTCACGACTTATAATTACTAGCTGCGCGCGCGGTTTTGTTTGCGTGGATAGTAAATTGGTTAAAATTCAATCTTGATGACAGTAATTAGGGTAAGCAGAATGTCTTAAAAACGGTTATTATTATGGCATTTTAATGTTTGCATCAATAGTCCGGCCATCAAGTTCAAGCTCTGGCCAAACTGAGGCAAAAGCCACGCGGGAGCAATCAATCAAACCGCCTAAGTATGCTTTTCTCAACTATGTTGAGGTCGGCTGCCAATCTAACCAGATGTAGCTGAATACCAGTATTTTCCATGGAGCGACTGCCTATCTGACCTCTACGTCCACAACCCAGTTGTTGGGCAACACAATACCCCTTGGTAAGACTGGTTGTCAGTGTTTTGAGGAACACGGTGTAAAGCTCACTCATACTCTATGGAAAAGGGAGGATCCTCCGACCAGACGGGTGTCGTGTCTGGTGGGCAACTGCCCGACGGTTGATATCGGAACGTTGTATATATGCTAGTCGCGCGGTAAACTCTGCTTGCGTGATGCAGGATTTGCGTGACGTCAGTGTGACGTATAGCTCGCATGTGGCGGTATAGATACCGCTACAGGCTTCTGACTACTCGTAACGACTATCAAAGATATACGACTGACAGCTAGGACCAACGGTTTAACGGGTTTTCTGAAGCATGGAGTTGTCGCGATATGTAATGGACGGAAGCCCACGCGGGATGCGGGACGAAATTCGCTGACGTCGATTGTCAACTAACTTATATAGAGGTGATGTTCATATATACTGGCGCAAACAGCTGCGTGACTTCCTATCCAATAGAACAATCGACACAAGCATTGACATCCAGAGTGTCCGGCGCGGGATTCACCTTAGTGTGTCCAGTGTTTTCGAAACAGTCTGTCGCACACGCACAGGCCTGTATCAGTGTCGGAAACAACGCGACGCTCTGCAAAGCTGAACCTTCTCTATAACTTGACATTATAAGTAGGTATTAATTAATTAACAAACGCGTTTAAGAGCGCGTACAAGGGTCCACTAGCGCCACTCCTTTAAAAAAACATTATCTCGTGACTGAGAAGGAATTTTGAAAAACCGCTCAGTAAGCGAAATCGGTAAGTGTGTCAAGATTTTTCTAATACCTTGTATAAACTTTCATATATGCTTTCATATTAAGACACGAAGCAACAAAATTCGATCTAAACAAAAGCGGCCACATTCATTTAGATCGTATTTTGTTGCTTCGTGTCTCAATATGAAAGCTAGTAGACCCGTGTGCGCCCTCATAAGGATAGGCTTCCAAAAATATTTTGTCATTTACAAGATAGACTACAATTACCTTGTAATTTGGTTGTCTTCAAGCCTGCCTTTGGATGGACTACAAATTTTTGCCTAGAACAAAAAAATAATTCGAAAATTGGGTTTATGTAAAAGATCGATTATAAATACTGGCCGTACTTAATTTTCTTTCAAACACACCTACATTCCCTTTCAATTAAGTATATAGAAATAAGATTAAGCAACGTCAGTGACATGATTTAGATAAGGAAGCATTGGAGTGTGTACATGAAAACCAACCTATGATCAACATACAATGTCCTAAACTATATATATATAATTCAGTGATAAGGAACTTACAGTGTGTTTTGTTTCAGTGTGCTTGCAAGGTTGATGGGTGTAGTGTCCAGTACCAACATATGCTGTTGATGATGTTTTTTGTGCTAGTGTTAAGCTGCGTATACGCAAGTGTTATAGCCATGCCGAATATTTATAATACAGGTAAGAAATCTTCTTTTTTATGTGTCCAATCGTAAAATAAAACTTTTTTTTTTGGTCTTTCTTTTTTTGTATGTTAGTTCAACTAGTTACATACTTAAAAGTGTTAATTATAGCTAGCCATCTCCAATACATTTTTTTTTTATTAATTTTATAATGCAGTTTTCATCAGGTCCCTATAGTTAGGTATGTACCTATAGCTGATAATGACATTGACAATACAAACAAAACTGCTGCATATTTATTTACAATCATATTTCGCAATATAATTGAAAAGGTACTAAGACCTTCTTTCAGTTTCATATCTTAAACCAGATTTCAAGTTGACAATAAACCTTCGACCATCACCATTTAAAAGATCACATTAAAAAAAGCAAAAAAATATTTCAGCTGAGCCCCTAGAGAATGAGGTCCATACTTACAACTTCCCGTTCGTCTCCCGAGAGGAATGGCAGGCGCGAACCCCAAAGAAGACGACCCTGCTTGACACCCCGGTGCCTTTCGTGGTCATCCACCACTCGTATAACCCAGCAGCCTGCTATGATAAGGAAAAGTGCTGTTCCGCTATGAGGCACATGCAGGATTACCATATGGATGACCATGGATGGTGGGATATTGGATACCAGTGAGTATTTTTTACATTTCACGCAATACCTGGTTAAGTGCCATCTAGGCTTTGAAACAGACCATCATCGGCCTAACCTGTCTCAAACCATGTTAAGGAATAACCATTTATCAATGTTTGAGGTAGAGCAACTGTGACTACGCGGTCTAGGGATAGACCAGCTGCATCCTAATTGTTTAACACACTTTCAATTAAAATCCGGGAGTTTTGACGGTAATTCCTAACAATGGGTTAGGAATTTCCTTCAAAACCCTCGGAGCTTCATAGGTCTGAAAAATTCGTCTGCTCAACAACGTTAATAACGCAATGAACATGGCTAGACTGTCAAAATGGAGGGCATTACTATCGATTCCTATGTGTGTTACGTAATAATCCCGTCGGTCTATTATAAAAAAATTCAACGAGAAAACTTGGGCGAAGTGAGCTTCGAGTGAGCTATTATTGCAGCTGATGCTATGGATTTTAGTAGAAACTTGTAAATAGCCTTCTATTTCATATTGTATGAAAATACTGTACCTACCTATAAGTTAGCTGTAAGTTTCTGGTCGCGGATTGTTCGAAAGAATTACCGTGGCCCTGGCGCACAGGCAACTGAAGGAACACGGGTGGGTTTTAGTCAGTAAGAGTCTGACACGCCACTCGGAGCGGGAGAAGTCATTTGATAATTTCCAAACCAAAAAGAAAAAACTGAGTTTCTCGAATTAAATAAACAACACGAAGACATAGATCGGCAGTTGTAATTGGTTTGGCCTTTTATCAACCCGTAAAAACCGACGGTTTACCGAGCTCGCTGAGACAAAGGTGGAGTGTCAAATACACAATTCATTTACTAGAGCATAACAAATTGAAATGCTTAACAACCCATGAATGTCCATTAGAGAATACCAACTTTTATTAATCAGTGTAGTCGCTGTTATCATATTTGCACAACCTTGTCAATATCAATGGTCAATCGATAAATTATATATATATTTATGGGACTGTTGACACGTGTGACGATAACTCTACGTTAGACCAAAATAATGTATTTTCTCCAGCAATAGATAGTGAAAAAAAAAACTACGACGAAAATGTTTTTTTTTGAACGGAGGAAGATTGGAATCTAACGCTATTCTAGCTCTGTAGGGATTGTAATGATAAATGATATACCTAAAGTAAATAGGTTAAAAAAAAACATAAAAAATTAATTATGTTTTAAAACTAGACGAGTTTGGTGTTTCCTATTTGACTCTGAGAAGAAAAACCGAAACAAACTTAGTAGTTCAGACATAATCTTGGGCGGGCCATATCGCACCTTCGGTAGCATAACTGCACTTTTAGTGATTTTGCAGGAAAGCCATTTTAAGATTTGGTCGCGCCGAGATAGTAAAAACAATGCACCAATATGACAAATGCGCTGTTGCTCTCTGGCGCATTAAGCTGATGTTGATACGAGTATTTGTTCCTCCGGATAAAAAGGACTTTTTAAAGCACTTTGGCATACTAAGTCATTTTTAGATTTTTTTGCCAGTTATGTCCTTGTCCTACCGAAAAGATGCGATATGAGGACTATGCAGATTAGTGTCTCGAGACAGTATTTTGAGGAAAGAACCACACAGATTTGAATGGACCTTTCCAGTCAATGCACGCATTTTCAGGAATGTTTCCACATTATTAACTTATTCACGACGTTGTGTGAAAAACTATTATTCTCCTATCAGTTTTGGCGTCGGCAGCGACGGTGCCGCATACGAAGGTCGTGGTTGGGAGACACTGGGTGCACATTCACTGCACTTCAACTCTGTCAGCATCGGTATCTGTCTCATTGGTGATTGGAGATGTAAGTAAATTGGAAAATCCAAAAGTGCACGCCTCATAATCTCATTCAATTCTATAAAAAATAAAAAATAAATAGATGTACAGTCTTGTAGTTTTCGTTTTTTATTAATTGTAATTAAACGACACTGAATTAATTAGCCATTTGCATTCAGTGACCTACATTATTGTCGATTAGAATTAAAAAAAAAAAAATAACTCAAATAATGGATTTTTTCACAAGTTACAGTGTTTCCGGGTTTCACACATGACGGACAGGAATTTTTTTTGACCTATTTTGGTGTTTTTTTCCAATTCTATTGGAGTAAATCAATTTTTAAAAAATATGAAATTAATCTCCATTAAATTATCTCGACAACAGTATGCAAAATATCTTGATTCCGTGAACTAACAAGGCTATAATAATAAAAATAGCCGCCAAAATGAGGCGAAAACATTTTTTCGATCGTAAAGCGCTCTCTGATGCTTCGCATCATGAGTCGTGCAATTGCGATACTTTGATTACTTACTGTAGACTTTATTTGTCTTCTGGTTTGAATTAGTTAATTTTTGGAGAAATAAAAACAGGAGAAATCGTAAAAGGAATTTTGCCTTGCCTAGTGGGGTTCCAATACTCGCGATACAATCCATGTATTGTCTTCACGGTGAATTTGAAGTGGTCGACTATTTCCCCAATTTGGCAATAGTCACGCCATTTGCTTCTTGCCTTCTTTATACTCATCATCATAATCTACCTGCCTTTTTCCACCTATATTGGGGTCGGCTTCTAGTCTAACCGGATGCAGCTGAATACCAGTATTTCACATGGAGCGCCTGCCTATCTGACCACCCCTTCTTCTTCTTGTTCTTTCTTTTCTTCTTTCTTTCTTTCACCACAACCTAGTTACTAGGTTACACGATACCCTTTGTAAGATTGGTTGTTAAACTTTTGGGCTTCTGACTACCCGTAACGACCGTCAAATATTTACGAATGAAGCCGCAGCCAACGGCTTATCATGCTTTCCGAGGCACGGAGGCGTCTCGATAATTATGTAATGGATGGTCACTCATCCCTTAAACGACCTCAGCAAGCTTTGATTAACCTTGAAGATCGACCCGTGCGGCTGTTATTATTTAGCCACGTGCCCCTTTTGACTTCTTTATACTGTTATTTTTGTTAAAAAGCTTCGTCCATGATATAAACCTCTAGAATTGACGAATATTTTACACGGACTGCCTGCAACATGAAATTAATCACCCTTGAACAATCATGCACTTTTCGATATCCTTCTTTATCCAATTTTTTAAAACCCGCCTTCTTTCCAGATGAATTACCACCAGTGTCACAGCTAAAGACAGCAATGGCTTTAATAGCAGCTGGCGTAGAGCTTGGCTACATCAAGCCAGACTACAAACTAGTTGGTCACCGCCAAGTAAGGGCCACGGAATGTCCTGGAGACGCCCTCTTCAACGAAATCAAGACCTGGGATCACTACTCGCCCTTCCCTCACTCGCACTTAGATCTTTTAGATGTTAAGGAAATACCGGATATGGTGAAAGATATAATTAGAGGGAATGGTACTACGATACCAGCCTAAGGTAAGGGGGTATTTTCTGTATAGTGCTGTGTACGGATAGACCTCCCTCACGATGCAAACATTAAAGTGACAGGCAACAATAGACATTCTTTACATCGCGATGATGTGGCTCTTTGCTTCTCTGACAGCGCAGTGTTTCATCTAAATGAGTGAACGATATGCTAGTACAAACCATAGAGATTTAAGCCCGATTGTACGATCAATCACTAGTCACTGTCATCTTAGAACAATTAGCAGAAATACAATGATGTTTTAAATTCGTTTAGCGTTATGTGGTGTTATTGCCCCTTAAGGTAGGTAATTCTAGTGTTTAAATTTAGTTTTCTAATTTTAAAGATTAGTAAAAACTGTTATTTCGTGCGTAGGTATATGTTGTGTTGTGTCCTTTGTAGTTTGTGCTAAATTTTTTTTTTTTCTTTCTTTCATTACGAGAAACTCGATGGAAATGATCGTGCTCTTTGCACACTCTCAAGTTCCTTTTAACATAGATTATCTATAGGTTGTTTTCATTACGCTAATTTGTATAATTTCCGCCCAAATCATAAAATACCTACTTATATCTAAGTTTTTTTGAAATATAATTCTTTTGTAAATGTTTTTAATTCTTAGATTTTGTAATACCCAGCATTGTTGAAGATTTATATTTTAATGAATTTATAACTCGTTTTAAAGATTATTTCAATGCTTTTTATTACAAAGTTAATGATGATCTTCTTGTAAGTTTTAATTAAAATAAGTAAGTACCTAATAACACCAAGTAATGTTGTAAAAACATGATTATGTTTTTAGGAAAATGTTTTGACAAGAATGAAGGTGTGCATATATGATTAATAGTATAATTAAACAACTTTTAGTAAACTTTATTGAAATTATCTGTTAAGGCTGTGATTATAATAAGATTGTCTTTATTAATATCATTAACTCAGTAGATTCATATTAGATTCTTGTTAATTTATTTGATGACATTTTGATGAAACGGTGTTACGGGACACTATATTATACCTACTCTTCAGAAACCGAATCATATAATCATACATTTTTCAATAAAACATAACTAATTGTAAATATGTCGGTGATAAATGTAAATAAAAAAATATGGTAAGATAATCTCTTGTTTAATTGTTTATCATGTACTTAAAAATTCTTCCAGAAATAGCAGTTGTATATAGACAGGTGACTATATATATGTGGCCTGTGCTGTGAAGTCCCATGTAATAGGGGGCGAGCCTATTGCCATTAACCGCAAATCCAGACTCCGGTCTGCTGCTAAGAAATTCCAGATGGATAAATCCGATAACACTGGCCGACCCAGGAATCGAATCCTGGACCTTATGCTCAGCAGTTGCGCTTATGACCACGAACCCTACGATTCAGTCAGTACTTTGTCATTTGTCCAATAAATGCTAATAAAAAATAAATAAATAATCACTTTAGCCTTCTTTTTGACATTACTACAATGCTCATTGCATTTTTAAATATTTTTTCCTTTCGGGACCTGCACCAAGCAATGAACCTGAATTTTCATATCGAGCTGTAATTATTGTTTACCGGATTGGGCTGATAGATAGGAACCTACAGTCCTTGAAATTAATGGAAAATTTAGTATAGATAACCCGTCGTTTTTAATAACAAATACTTATATTAAATAATATTTTTCAAACTCATGCAGGCACTTTACTTTGTGTAATTTATTTCATCAACACTGCTCTCAAAACGGTGAACGTCCTAGATTGAAAAATTCAAAGATCTATGTAACGTCTACCAACCCGTACTGGGCCTGCGAGTTGCGACGTACAACGACGTACGACGTACTCCCTCTCACTGTTATACATATACACTCGAGAGCTTATGAATCCGGGTCACTTAAAGAATCCTAAAAATCTCGGAAACTAAAAATGCTAGGTTAATGCAATAAATTGTATTTAATAGACAATGTAATACTCCTTAAATGAAGGTATTAAAACTTCTTAGTTATTGTAAAGTTATATCATAAAAAAAACAAATTTGAAAAAGGGCCACTTTCGAAGATGGAACTACGAAATTACAGCATTTGGTTTTGCTTTTGTTTGTAATCTGTCATTTATGTGGGTACATAAACCATGTTGATAGTGCTCTATATTCATTATTCAAGCTGAAATTATGTCGCTTACGCCTGAAGAATGCACCAGAATACTTACAATGCTGGAAACCGGCCGGAGTCAGCGCGATACAGCCAGGACTGTCGGTGTGTCGCTGTCAACAGTACAAAGAGTTCTCCGACGTTACGAAGAAACTGGTTCTAACCTACGCAGACCAGGAACGGGCAGAACCAGGTGTACCACAGCACGAGAAGACCGATACTTGGTGAACACCATGCTTCGAAATCGCTTTCTCACAGGAACTGAACTCACAAATCAGTTTCGACGCCTCGGAGGAAGTAACCCAAGTGCATGGACAGCAAGACGTCGGCTTGCTGAATCTAACTTAAAACCCCTTAGACCTGCAAACGGCCCTAAACTGGAGCGTGGGCATCGTATTTCAAGACTAAGATATGCCCAGAGCCACGTAAATTGGAGTATTGAAGATTGGTCAAAAGTTATGTTCTCCGACGAATCAAAATTTATGCTCTACAAGCACGATGGAAGACACAGAGTGTATCGAAGACCAGGGGAAAGATTCAAGCAAGCATGCATCGAAGAAAAAGTAGCCTACGGTGGTGGGTCTGTACTTGTGTGGGCCGGAATTTCTTCTGAAAGTCGCACAGAGCTGGTGATCATAGAAAACGGCTCTTTAACTAGCGTAAGATATGTGGAAGAAATCCTCAATGATCACGTTGGTCCATTTATGGTCAATTTAGGTGAGGATGCTATATTTATGCATGACAATGCCCGACCTCATACAGGTAGGATTGTGAATGACTACCTTCAAGAGATGAACATTACTCGTATGGAGTGGCCAGCGCGCAGCCCGGATATCAACCCGATCGAGCATGCTTGGGACGAGCTAGGCAGATGCGTAAAACAACGAAACCCTCCCCCAATCACGCTTCGTGAGCTCAAAATTGCTCTCACAGAGGAATGGGAGAATATTCCCCAAAATCGTATAAGGAACTTGGTGTACAGCATGCCAAACCGCGTAAACGCAGTAATGGAAGCACGAGGAGGCAATACGAAGTATTAAAATTCAAGAAAATCGTAATAAAGTTCAAAAATTTCATGTTTCCTATTTTTGTTTTAAGGAGAGATCAGCAGTTTTTTTCTTTATGTAATTTTGTGTTAATAAAATGTATGGTGACTCATATTTTTTTTACTTTCATTTAAGGAGTATTACATTGTCTATTAAATACAATTTATTGCATTAACCTATCATTTTTAGTTTCCGAGATTTTTAACATTCTTTAAGTGACCCGGATTCATTGCTCTCGAGTGTATATAGATATACAGTCTTGTAGTTTTCGTTTTTTATTAATTGCAATTAAACGACACTGAATTAATTAATCATTCGCATTCAGTGACCTACAATCGTCGATTAGAATTAAAAAAAAAAAAAAATACTCAAATAATGGATTTTTTCACAAGTTACAGTGTTTCCGGGTTTCACACATGACGGACAGGATTATTTTTTGACCTATTTTGGTGTTTTTTCCAATTCTATTGGAGTAAATCAATTTTTAAATGCTTATCAATTATTTTGTATTTTTTGGAACGAAGTTCCTTATCGCGCGTTGCGAAAGGGGGCTACACGGAAAAAATTAAGACCAAAAGTTGTAACGACACTTTTTTTATAGTTGTAAGCAGTGCGGCGTGCGCGTGTTTCTCTGTCTGTCTCTCATAGAAACCAAGCCAGTTATTTTTTTTTATATATATATATATAATTTTAGTGGAACCTCGTTCCATCCGGGTGTCCCTTGACACCGCTAAAGTTTTTTTTTTTTTAAATCTGAAGTTTCTTATATTGCTAGTAGGTAGGTAGGTATAATCAACCTATTGGAAGATATTTTTGCTAGTGGTGTTAGTTTTCGACTTTGATAATAAAAATACACAATGTAAATAAATGAACCATGTAAAAGCATAGAGCGAAAAAAATATTAATAAATAAAAAAATATACAAATTCTGTTTTTAAGTAGCGGAGTAATTTCGTAACACACTAACAGTAGGAACGGCTTTCATTCTAACATTTCAACAACATTCATTGCGATAATTACATTGTTGAGCAGACAAATTCGAACATATGAAGCAATGGATTAGCAATAGGCTTCAAAATGATTGAGATTATGATTGATAGTTTTTATGCAATTAGGTTTTTTTTTTTTGGTTGGGTAATCATCGAATGATCTCTCCCGCTCTGGGCGGAGCGGAAGGGCGTGTCAGACTCTTACTGCCTAAAACCCACGCGTGTTCCTTCAGTTGCCTGCGCGCCAGGGCCGCGGTAACTCTTTCGAACAATCCGCGACCCCGGCAGGCAATTGGGGTGCAGGTAGAATAGAAACTGGTCACATTTATCTGATAATGCATGTACCCTACACGTGGAACTTAAAATGCTAAAATACAACAAAGTTATCGGAATATTAATGGCCAAAAACAAAAATGAAATAATAATCAAAATATTAAAAAACAATATAGGTAATTTTGATGATGATCGTAATGGTTTGTAATAGGTATCAACAGATTAAAACATTAACACATAGATGCGGTTTGAACATGCATTGCCTCAATTTAAACCAGAGTAAAATATTTGGTATTTTCAACCGTAGCATAGTAATTCTAATCATGATAGCTATCATAAGGTCCATTAATCCATGAAACGTAGCAAATTTTAGATTCATGTAGTTATTAAGTTGTAAATACCTAGTACCTGTTGTAGGTACCTAGGTACAGCCAGCCTCAAAAATGTGTATACTTCGACAAGAATTCCAATTCAGTTTTCAATTTCCTTGAATCCATCCAAAGGTTGTCTGTAAAGGATCGCTTTTAGCGATAAGACCGCCCATTGTGTCACCCTATGTAAAATTTCTACATTTATATCTGTAATTTTTATGGTGTACATAATAAACAGTATTCTATTATTTTCTATTAATTTGTCTACAATCTTTACATACATGATACACATACCTAAACTCACTCCTTCCTATGGGGGTAGGCACAAACTAAGAACGCCACCTGCTACGATCCTTACATACTCCTTTTGCTTCGTTGACGGTCATAACTTCATACATCTGCACCCTAATAGCGTAACACATTACCAATCACAATCTGAATCATTTTGAAGCCTATTGCGAGTCCATTGCGTCATATGTTCGAAAAATGTGTCTGCTCAAAAACGTAAATAACGCAATGAATGTTGTTGAACTGTCAAAGTGAAAGCCATTCCTACTGTTAGTGTGCTACGCAAGTATCCTGCTGCGCGCGTAGCATGTCTACCATAGAAACGGGTTTTGTCGACGGAAGAATAGACAAAATAACGGATTGTTGACAGATTTCTAAAGATTTTGTTCTACAATCTGTCGTTTTGTCTATTCTTCCGTCAATAAAATCCGTTTCTATGGTGGTCATGCTACGTATACACGCACGCCGCGCCGGTTGCGAATCTCAGTTCTATAATATTGTACCTATCAATATAACTACAAATGTGAAGTCACAAAAAAATACACATTTTGTACCTACACGTTGCTACAGAATTGTGGAACACAAATTGCAGACAATCAAATGAATTCTTGACGATGTATACATCTTTTTGAGGCTGACTGTACCTAAATCATCGCTTAATTTTACTTAGATTACTGCTCTTGAGAAGAAGGTACTTTCACGTTTTGTGTTAGAACACATTATTGATCGAAAATGTTACGATACAGAGTAATTTTAGTCCTCCTAACGTCATGTTACATGAGACAAGTAATGCCATACAGCCTTAATTCTGGTGAACAGATAAATTATGAGTTCCCATTCGTCAAACGAGAAGAATGGCACGCTAGAAGCCCCAAGAATGTGACTCCTCTCGAAACCCCAGTGCCGTTTGTGGTCATCCACCATACTTCAACAGTACCTAGATGCTATGACAGGGAAGCGTGCTGTGACTCCATGAGACAGATCCAGGATTATCACATGGATGACAAGGACTGGTGGGATATTGGGTACAAGTAAGTAAGTAAGAACATTTTTTTTCTAAGTGGACTGTGACTCATACCCTTCAAATCAAAACATATAGCTATAGGATCTATTAGGATCTTATGGCGTGTGACCAAAAACGGAACTACCGTCGCCATCTTGATGGCGACGGTAGTTCCGTTTCCGGTGAGTTTTTTTCGATACATTTGAAAAGGAAAGAAAAAAGAATAGGTTTATTTGTCACAGAAACACGTGCATACAAAAAAGAAAATTAGCTTTAATAATAAAGAAAAATAAAAACAATATATTTATAATTACGAGCACATAACAGAAATAGTCGACAGCTGCACGTCATAACTGTGACAAGAAGGCAAAAATGCATAAATATTTACCAACAGCACCGCCCTGTTAATCTCATTCGGGCGCCAAAATATCCTTTTAGCACTGTAGCAAGTTTCTTAACTGGCCACCGTGATAATTATAAAATTATGAGAAGCAGCATTGTTGTACCAAGTACGTGCATGCTTGCGTATCTTGAGCAATCAGCATAGTAACACATTGACTGGCTAAACGTTCCACAGGAGTGGCTAGGACTTTCGTGGACCACAGCCATTCTAGTTGTGATCCACGAAAGGCTGAGACAAAATGTAAGTAGGTAATTATAGGACCATTATTTGCTCATATCTTATATCTATTCCAGTTTTGGGGTTAGCAGCGACGGAGCAGTGTATGAGGGTCGCGAATGGGATATCCTCGGAGCACAGTCACTACATTTTAATGACGTCAGCATCGGGATCACTTGCATTGGAAACTGGACTTGTTAGTCTGCCAACCATTTCTTAATATTGTTGCATAAATGACACAATCAGGAGGATTTTACCTAGGATACGTAAGGTAGGCCAAGCCGCGCGCAAATGTAAAAGGCATGGTATAATAATATACTTCGCCAGGTATAGCACGCCGGTCACAGGGGTGCAAGGAACATATTTACTCTAGGAGCAGGGGTGACACAAGCCTACGTCATCACCTCTGTGTTACCAGTAGTGTGTAATAATTAATAACTCCCCAATCGCCTTTAGTACCTGTGCGAATCCGATAAAACGAAGAGGTTTTAACTAACAATTACGTTGGTATATGTTTAAATTGAATTGTTTCGTTTGATTAGAAAAATTAATCGACAATTTAAATGGTTAATATATATTTTTTAACAGAATGGTGACTAAAAATGTTTCCATAATTCGTGTTTTAATGCAATCAAGTGGCAACTGGATAGTGACGTAAACATGTGTCACTCCCTGAATGCCAGACCTTGTTTTTTTAGGCTAGGGTAAAAGGCAAGGCCATAACTATCTTGGCTGGTATACAGTGTCCTGTAAATAATAGATTAAACGTAACGGGTAGGTACTGTAGAGGTTGTCTACATGTGTCAACCTTATGTTGACTGGCTGGATATATATTATCGTTGGTTTGCCTCGAACAGTCAAGCAAGTTTAAAAATAAGATTTATAGGAAAAGTGATGGTAGTTTATTTAATAAGTAGACAGGCAGAGCTAGGGCCTGCCGGTGTATAATTCCTTGATAAAATATATTTACATTCTAAAGAATACTACGTAGTTTAGCTTACGTCCCCCTTGTTATTATTAGATACACGTAGGCCTCCCACAGTACCTTACCTGATTTTCAACAACTAATTTGAATACTTAAAAAAAACCGATAATGTAACCAACATTGTTTTTCTTCGAATTATAACATTTTCTCTACCAGAATTCAGTTTTTTTTTTAATGCTGTCGCTGCAAAATGGTATGATTTTTAATAAACATTTCTGAATAGTTTACATATCATCATCTTTGCTTAGATATCATGATTTTTAAATAACGTTTTATATGGCTTAGAAAAAGAATCTTGAACTAAAAAGTTTTTTTTACGATAAAAAAAATATCTTGGTTACCTTAACGGTTTTTTTTAAACTATTCAAATTTGTTGATTACTAATAGATTTTAGCATCTGCCACGTAATAACTGGCAATGCAGGACTCGGCTGTATAAATGATCAAACCGGGTAGAACTTATTAAAAAAAAAAACTGATTGTTGATTTCAGAATAACTAACACTATCGAAAAGGTCATACATAGAAATGTTTGAATTTGTGATGCAAACTGAACTCAGTGTGTTAAGTTTTTTTTTTTTTAAAACACTGTTGTTTACATGTTTGGAAGCTAAATTGCGATCGCAGCATATTATGTACTGAAATCTTGCATTATTTCCAGTTGAAGTGCCTCCAAAAACAGAACTGAATACCGTGAAGGCGCTTCTGCAAGTTGGCGAGGACCCCGGCTATGTGGTACCTGACTACTCACTCTTCGGCCACCGAGATGTCAGGGACACTCAATGTCCTGGAGACGCACTGTACGGCGAGATACAGACCTTGGGGCCAAGTCTACTAATTTACAAACGTCACAATGGTCTCTGCATTGTTAGTTTTCTCACTCAAACTCACAATGCATAGACCATTGTGACGTTTGTAAATTAGTAGACTTGGCCCCCTGGCCTCATTATTAACTTGAACAAAATTGGGGTCTAACTAACCCCGCGATTACACTATGGTATAAAACATGTCTACGTATAAATGTTATTTTCGTTTATCATTGAATTGAATTATTAGATTTATCGTGTATAATAATTTGAATTCCGAACTAAGTACTTTATTGTTTGTTACATCAAAACAAACAACAATAAAGTACTTAGTTCTGAATTCAAATTATTAAGTATACACGATAAATCTAATAATTGATGGAAATAGAAATTAGCATTCGTTTGTATTCAGAAATGCGATGATTCCCGAGGAAAATTAAGAAAATAGTTGTACTGTACTTTCATAAATAACGTTTGAGTAACGCCTTTCGCCGGTAAATTGCAGACGCTATGTGGCGGTTACCACTCTTTTACAAAACCGTAGCTTTACTGAATATACGCGTAGGTATAGTTATGTGAAAGTTAAAATATTAGCAAAAATTACACACCGTTTTCTTAGAGAAAAAAAAACACCGCAGTATTTAATTATTAGGTACCTACAAGGAAAAATTCACACTGTAGGTCATGTCCGATAAGAAAAATATCAATGAGTACAGAAACCGGGAATGGGCCAACATTTAAACTGTTGTGTACGATAACACGCTTAGATAAAATGTCTACGTAAACATAACAACAAATATTAGGTACCTTAGTATCAATTACTGGTAAAAAAATAGGACAAGTGTTTTTTTTATCGTGAAGTGATCTGCAAACATAGGTACATAACAGACATGCGGCCAATTGTGGCAGGTCCTGATTGTGTTACGGCGTCAAGCGGTAAAAAAAATTAAGCCCGTCAAGTAAGGCATAAAGGCAGATAGGCGCGGCGCGTTTTTGGTAGAATAATTTCCATGAAGTTAGTAGGTACAGAATTTGTTCTACTAGAGTCACGTCATGCCTGTCTGCAGGAGCTTTAAGTCCACACAGCAGACTTCTAACAATCCTATCGAAAACTTATCTAAAGACTATCCTGCCTGCCTATCCTTTCCCAACTATGCTGGAACATGCAACAACCGAAACCGGAACCGGTTAGAACCGGATGCAGCTGAATACCAGTATTTTATAACATGGAGCGACTGCCAATCTGATCACCACAATCCAGTTACTAAGTAACACGATACTCTTTGGTAAGACTGGTGGTCAGACTTTCGGGCTACCGGTAACTGTTGGAAAAATTCATCACTGGCATAACACGCCGCAAGCGGGGCAACTGTCAATATTTAGGGCTACCCGAGTGGCTACTAACAAAAAACGCAGTATTGCCAATTCAACATTTTAAAAACTACCAAACATTGGTGTTACAAAATATAATAACAAAAAGGAAAAAAATCGTGAACGCAGATATGATATAGATTAATTATGCATTTCTTTATTATTAATAAAGAATACAAGTTCTAGATAGTGTTATAATAATTATGAAGTAATCTTTTTCCTTGAATTAGTGGTATCTAGTACTTAGCTACGTTTAAAAATAGAGACCTGTTTGTAACGCACAATTCTTAGAGGATATCATTATTTGTATGGCAGACATATCCCAAAACAAAAACGAGCATTTAAAAAACTATATTGCTTTAAAACCATATTATTCATACCTAATAAGTTAATGATAAGTCTAAGTTTCATAGCTTTTTTATATAAAATATACGCATTATTTCGGTAGAACCTACCTAGAACATTCCAGCATGTTAAAATATTTTTTATTTTTATTTTACTCTATCGAGAAAAAATTGTCAGCCGTCCCCTAAATTTGAGTCGTGTAGGTATTGAATTAAGGGACAGTTGATAATTGCTATCGTGATTACGATTCAGTTTGATGGTCTGCACCATACCCTTAAATTTAACCACACCTTGCCGACACATGCTGTATGTAGAAAGAAGTTGCGTAAATACAAGAAGCTTTATCACTTTATAAATAAACATTACAGCTTAAAAAAAATAGCGAACATTTCATAGGATAAAAACACACCTTTTGTATAAACATCGTGAAATCTTGATAGGTAACAAGTCCTAAAAAATATTGCGTGTGTATTATATTTTTATTTGTGTTTAGTGTTGATATTAGATATTGATTATTATATCGCAAAATTTATTTTGTAACTTCAGAAGTAGACAACAATGGATCCATTGGGTAACGCCTAGTCGGTCGAATGTCGCTGACTGATAAACACTAAAATGATAGTAATCAATTTGATTCGTTCGGTAACAATTTCATCACGCAGTGGTAGCCAGAGTCATCACGCAGTGGGAGCCAGAGTCATAACGCAGTGGGAGCCAGAGTCATCACACAGTGGGAGCCAGAGTCATCTCACAGTGGGAGCCAGAGTCGTCACACAGTGGGAGCCAGAGTAATCACGCAGTGGGAGCCAGAGTCATCACACAGTGGGAGCCAGAGTCATCACGCAGTGGGAGCCAGACTCATAACGCAGTGGGAGCCAGAGTCATCACACAGTAGGAGCCAGAGTCATAACGCAGTGGGAGCCAGAGTCATCACACAGTGGGAGCCAGAGTCGTCACACAGTGGGAGCCAGAGTAATCACGCAGTGGGAGCCAGAGTCATCACACAGTGGGAGCCAGAGTCATCACGCAGTGGGAGCCAGACTCATAACGCAGTGGGAGCCAGAGTCATCACACAGTAGGAGCCAGAGTCATAACGCAGTGGGAGCCAGAGTCATCACACAGTGGGAGCCAGAGTCGTCACACAGTGGGAGCCAGAGTAATCACGCAGTGGGAGCCAGAGTCATCACACAGTGGGAGCCAGAGTCATCACGCAGTGGGAGCCAGAGTCATAACGCAGTGGGAGCCAGAGTCATCACACGGTGGGAGCCAGAGTCATCACACAGTGGGAGCCAGATTCATCACACAGTGGGAGCCAGAGTCATCACGCAGTGGGAGCCAGAGTCATAACGCAGTGGGAGCCAGAGTCATCACACAGTGGGAGCCAGAGTCATCACACAGTGGGAGCCTTATACCTCGGTCAGCGTATCGTGTGACTCATGTCAATTCGATAGATAACTTTGTTTTTATTTTTCCCGCTCCGGGGAAAAACAATAGAAAGATGCCGATTGATTGATACAAAATCATCGGTATTTTTTTAAATTAAATCATTAATTTATCTACTGTCTTATCCGATTACGTTTAGTGACACACTAGATAAATAGATAAACAAACAATGTGTACCTATTCTACATAAAAATCACGTTTTCGTCCCCGCAACACAAAAATATGTTGCTGAAACAATGTTGCGAAACTTTGTTGCCCTGTGAATAAGGAGCATTATCATGCTGATCTGCCTGACTGAAAGTATTATGTATTTACGTTAAGCCAAATAGATATACATATGTGTAATAAAGATAGTAATTATTTAAAACAAGTGTACAGACTTTTTTGCTTCCCTTGAATGGCCCAACGAAATGCTTTAGTCTAGCAGACTAAGGGTTTTATTTATAAACATTGCTAAAAGTTAAGTAATGATTAGTGACTGTTTAACCATACATTTTTGACGTTTAAACGTCTCTTAACTTTAAGCAACGTTTATGAATAAAGGGGTTAATTGTGGCAGTAAAGGAGTTGTTTTTACAATCGGAACTGGGGTAGATCTGTACGGACCGACGTTGGATCTTGTGCAACTCAACAGTGCCTTCGTCATATTGGTGCATTTTGTTGACTCTCTTGTCGCGGCAAGATCTTAAAATGGCTCCTGTAAAATCACTAAAAGTGCAGCTATGCCCTTGTCCTACCGAAGGTGCGATATATTAACAAAGGGGCGTTCCTATCAATAGTTTTTACAATGCCTTTTCATGCTTCATTAAACCTTTAATAAAATGATCAAATATCATTAATGAGCTGAATCACTGATACCGCATTATCGGCAGCCGGTGCAGTATTTTTATCAATGCAGGTATTCATTGTTATTAATGATGACTGACGCGTGTAAACTTCTTTAATGAACGGATGATATTACAGATATTAAGTAGTTTTTATTTATCGATATTCTCCGAACAGTCATAATGTTATGTGAAGATTATGTTGGTTCGCTGTGTGAATAACAAGACGGTGAATACCCTAATCAGTCATCTGAGCCAATCTATCGAATCCTATCTAAGTCTATACACATATTAAATTGGTTCCGTGACTAACTGACAGCCAAAGTACAAAGGTCAGGGATATCAGGGTCCCGAGAAATGTCAAGAGACAAAATATTAATACTGTCTGTTATTGGCCCAGTTAGTCTCTTTCCAGTTCAGACAAGACAAGAAAGTCTTAAGACGTACCGAAAATGCCTGGAAGAGCTACTGGTCTATGAAAGAGCTTATGAAAGGAAACCTTGCATTGTCACTAAAGCAAAAAATTATGAACATGATTGTGCATACTTCCCATTTTGACCTATGGAGCCCAGACTTGGTTTTTGACAAACATTCAAAAGTCCAAGCTGAGGGTTTGCCAACGTACTCGTCCTCGACGGCCGGTGGGACTTCGTCGAGCATTTGTGTGGATCGACCGGAGGACACAGTGGAGCATACGGTGGAGGTCTGTCCGGCTTAGGCGGAGCACCGCCCGTGTCCTCGCGGTGGCAATCTCTCGCGTCCGGCCTGGTTCAGGCCATGGTACGGAGCGAGAGGGAATGGGAAGCAGTCACGTCCTTCTGCGAAGCAGTAATGCTCGTGAAGGAGGAGGCTAAGCGCGTGAGGGAGAGGCAAACATTGCGCCCCCACGCCCCTAGTCGCCGCAGGAGGAGACACCCTGTGCGTCGGGAGTCAATAGCCGACTCCCGGCCACCGTAGGCCCGGGCCTACGGACGGCGAGCAATGGGCATCTCGCCGTCCGGTAAGGAGCAGGCCCGGGTCGACTGCGCGTTGTGTTCCACGCGCGCCTCAAAGAGATGTCAGCATAATTGACGGGGTCCGATAGGGCCGATGCCTGCCGGGGTCGCGGATTGTTCGAAAGAGTTACCGGGGCCCTGGCGCACAGGCAACTGAAGGAACACAGGTGGGTTTTAGTCAGTAAAAGTCTGACACGCCCTTCAGCTCCGCCCAGAGCGGGAGAGGTCATTTGATGATTTCCCAACCAAAAAAAAAGCACCCTAATTACGTAACATACTATCAATTATAATCTGAATCATTTTAAAGTCTATTGGGTATCCATTGCTTCATATTGCTCAACAAAGTAAATAACGCAATGAATGTTGTTGAACTGTCAAAATGAAAGTCAACAGTTTTTGTAAATCGTCAGAAACCGACTTACACGGAGTGAGTATAAAAAATCAGTCTTTGAGGTACGGGAGTGCTTTAAACTGAATATTCTTAGATATCACTAACACTCATACCCTGTCACCTTCCACCTCTCGTGGTAACATTTTGTATCCACTTATTTAAAATTTTGTTTTCTAATTGTAAGTTGTTTTTATAAAAAAAAAAATAAGATAATTACGATGTTGTTTTGTGGTGAATGCTCTGTATACTGGGCATACATACCAGTACTTTTATTAAAGCCATTCCTACTATTAGTGTGTTACGTAACTACCCCGCTGGTTTCCTTACGATGTTTCCAGTCGCCGAAAAAAAAGAAAAAGAGTACAAAAAAATACCAATGATAATGAATTATGTACCTTGGAGGCAAGCCTATCGTCATTAACTAGGCACTTATCTAAGCTTCACTGCTACGGACTTAGCGAGCAGCTATATTTGTACGCATAGGTACCATAGAAACAGTACCTATATATCAATTCTCATTGACACTTGCAATCTGGCTGATAACCATAATATTAGGTGTCATAATAACTGTAAGCGGCCAGTACTTATGTTTTTACCGGCCATCATGGTAATTGTGTCAGGTCGTTCAGCGGTTACGGTCAGAGATGAGCCATCTATGATGGGCAGAGATTAGGTCTCCCACCCGTACTCTAAAGAAGTACGTAGGTACTTTATTGGTGTCATAGATTATAAAGTACACCGACACGAAAAAGAGGACAATACATAGAGTGTTGTCCTATATAGGTGTACTTTACACCAAAGCCGTACCCACCTTTATAATCATTAAAATCATCAATACATTCCTCTAACTTCATATAGTCCTATTGATTAATATTTTATGAAATAGTCATTCAATAGGATTATATGAACTTAGAAGGGTTTAAGTATTAATGATTTTAATGATTGTAATTTTGTGAATACATACTTGTTACGGTCGGGAATCAAATTTTATTCAACATACAACCTGACACTGACCTGCAAATTGCAAAAAACGTTATAAAATTTGTATTTCGTGGGCAACCTGGCGCTTTACTCTTAACAAAACTGAAAAAGACTATACGTCCAATATCTTCTATCTAATATTATCTATTAGTTATATAGAATACTCTTTATACGTACACAATAAAAATGACAAATAAAAATATAATGTGTGATGTCTATTTTCCAAATGCCGATGATACATATAAATAAACTCACGGCGCTTTCCCATGGGGGTAAGCAGAAACTACAAAAACTAATATGCTCATGATAATTTGGTAAATATTGACAAACCTATCATTTGGTACTTCATGGTAATCCTTTAAATTATGTAAGTTTTGAAGAATTTGAGATGATAAACCGCGATGACAAGTTAAACACCATTCATTGATTTCCTTAATAACTAATGGATTCAGAAACGTGGAATTTCTAACTTGAGCACGTTTATAATAGGAAAACCTAAACATTCTAGGTAAAATAAAATACTATAGCATGACTCTTCACTTCCGAGTAGTTTAGTGAAACCACAGACAATTCATCATTATTCTTTATACCTACTATTTAAAGGCAGAACCATTTTGTTTCCGCTGCCTCTAGGTTTATATATTTTTTATATGTATTCAATGTATGTACCTATTAGTCAATTTTCCTCAATTTACGATCATTTGCAGGTTATTTCGCACAGGGACTTAACCGTCAGAAAAACAAAAAATAAACAACAATATAAAATGGAAACACATTTTAATGACAAAGATGACTTTCACAAAAATAATTGTTTACTATAAATCGTTCTTAACTACGCTTTAATGATTAGGTATTCATTTTATTTATTGATAGTATACTATAATTTATTACACATTTAGATTTTATACTGTTTTTTTTTTACAGTGGCAACATAATAATACTATTTTATTAATTAATAAAATTTTAGATGAGTTCGTTTTTCAAAAGACACAAGTTTAATAGGAACCATAACTGGCAATAAGTTATTATTATTTTTCTGTTTTCACGACTGATAACATTCAGCAGATGGTGCTAAATCATTATCTAACATAATTATGGTTCCTTACATTAGTTTTACAATGGAGATGAAAACGACTAGTACATTTAAAGTTATAAATCCTTACAGATTTTCACTAAATGCTACAACGACTGTACATTTAATATTTTGGTAAAAAAAAGTTTTCAGTTACAAAGTATTAAAAATGGTAATTACATAGATTCGTACAAACATTTATTACTTCATTTAAGAACTTCAGGAGCATTTTTTTTAATTTTTAGAATCATTTTTTAAGTTATTTGCTTTCTTTTTTTTTAAACTGGTGCTATAGGTTTCAACAATTGTACGCCAAAAATCAATTATTTTTATACCCTACATAATGTAAATAATGAGTCTTTTGTGCTAGAGTGCAATGAAAAATCCTCCTACAAGTTCTTCAGTTCAAAGGTGTAGACATAATTTAATATTCTACTACGTTTGACACTAAACGTGTTCATAACACATATGTGAATGTAAAGCTTGGCTTAGTTTGGACTTAGGCCTGTCATATAGTACCTCTAGTTTTGTACGTTCACACCAAGGCAAAACTTTTGACAGTTACGTTAAAATCACGATTTTTCAAGGCTGTATGCCACATTGTAGTTTATACCTAAAATAAACTCATCGAAAAAAATTAAAACCTACAATTTATTGGTATAGGTATTATTATTTTATGGTTTTATTTTTGTAATTTTTCGTAAAAAAAACCCTGTATATTTTTGTCCCTGGTGTGAACTAGAAGGGATATATTAAGCGTATGATAATCACAATAATTTGATCTGATAGACATCGATATTAATAACAGCACAAAACATCTAAGAAGCCTTAACGGTAAAATTACAGTATACATAGAAATTTATTTATAAAGACAATATCAGAATATAGTAGCTACACCCAATAGAAACATTAAATAAATACACTTTGTTCTCGCTTACATTAGGGTTATAATTTAAAAAATATTCTTAGAATTCTTAACAAATTATTTAATGGATCACTCGACGGTAATAGAAAACGTGCTTTTTTATAATTTTCGTGGAGTAATCTATTAAATATTACTTAACAATAAACCAACTTTGGAAGCGCTAACTATAATTTACGATTAAACCTAACGACTGGATTACAGTAAATTAATAGAAGGATTATTAATTTGTGAGCTTGTACTTGTAACACAGACGAAATACAAAAAGCGCAGACACAATAAACATTTAGCTTATAATAACAAATAATTATAATCATATTGTAGTCTTTGACTATCTAAAGTGCTCTTTTAGTTTCTTTTACTCGTAGGTATCATATTTTTCCGCGACATTCGAATTTTCGAATCCGAATTTATACAATAGTTCTTACCATTTTTTTTTCTTTTCTTACATTTTTAACGCCAATTCTATTTTTAAATCGCATGATCTACTTTTGAAGTCAAGTCCACTAGTTGTAAATTACAGTATTCATACATTAAACATTATATTATATAAAAATAAATAAATAATTGGTTCAAATATTTAAACTGGGTCTTCGAGTTTATAATCTTCTCAGATTTCTCTAATAAATAGGTAGGTAAGTTCGTTTTTTTCACATTATGATACGTATTTGGTTTCGCATCGACAATTTTTTTTTTTTTGGACATTTAAAAAATATACGAGCTCGCCCCTATTTTCAAATATCGAAGACCTCAATGGGGCCGCACCTTGTTTATTCGTCATCATCATTATCATTGTCTTCCCCATAACCCAATTTATTTGGGATGAGCGCTACTGTAATTTCCTTCCTTACTTCCTATTAGTCGTCATCTCGATGGTCACCCCCTTCCTCGCCATATCATCTTTCTTGTTTATTATTACCAAGAAACGGGTAAGGTGGCCGTTACACAACTTGATTGAAAACCAAGTTTGTACCTTTAACATTTATTTTTATTTTTATTAAACGCCAAGTGCTTCTGCACTTGTTTTCCTAAAAATCAAATTCAATAATCATTCATTAATTGGGACCACAACGATATCATAAATAAACAACAAATCTATTGATAATAAATCCTCAGTAGGTATCTAGGGCAGGTATCTAAACAATTTATTTTGGTCAGACAAGACGTAAGTGAGATAAAAAAGGGACTTCCCACTGCTGCAAAAGGACTGCGGGCAATATCCAATCTTTTGCGCAAAAAACGCCAATAATACCTACATATTACGTAAAGTAAACAGCTTTCGACCCAATCTTAATTTTCCAGCCACTTATACTTAACTTGCTATCGGTATCGATCGGTAGGTAATATCGTTTTTTTTAACAATCATATCAGTTGGAAACCTAAACTTTGCCTTAAGGTACTTACTGATTTGAGTTTAGACTTTATTCATTTTTTTTTTAAGTCCCCCCCACATTATTCACCCCCCCCCCCCCCACCCTAATTGCGTAACACACAATCACAATCAGTATCATTTTGAAGCCTATTGCTAATCCATTGCTTCATATGTTCGAAAAATTTGTCTGCTCAACAACGTAAATCACGCAATGAATGTTGTTGAACTGTCGAAATGAAAGCCATTCCTACTGTTAGTGTGTTACGCAATTACCTGGCTGGGGGATTTTGAATAGGTATACCTAAACTCAGTACCTAACTGTTTCCATATTAACTCCAATGTCATGTCGCATTTCCATCCTTAATAATTGAAACACTGTTATAATTAAAATCTTAAAATATGTTAAACATTGTGATAATATATCATTTGTTTTAAAAATTATTTATTTCAAGTAGGCTAATATATTTTCATTCTATACCTGTATACACTTTAAGGAGGAAGCGCCCGCGAAATTCTAATTTTCTTATGTTTTCGCAATTTGCAGGTTGTGTCATGTTGTATGTTGAACAAAATATGATTCGCGACCGTAACAAGTATGTATTTACAGAATTATAATAATTAAAATCATCAATACAACCCTCTAAGTTCATATAATTCTATTGATTGATATTTTATGAAATTGTCATTCAATAGGATTATATGAACTTAGAGGGTTGTATTGATTTGAATTTCGCGGGCACCCTGGCGCTTCCACCTTAATAAAACTGAAAAAAGACCATACCTACTAGAAATGATATCTATTACATATATAGAATACTCCATAATATGTGTAATGTATGATGTGTGTGTCTCTATTTTCTAAATGCCGATGATACATACATAAACTCAAGGCTTCTTCCCATGGGAAGAAAGGCAAGTACATAAATTAGTTATGTCCTTGCCTCTGACCATTAAAGGTACGGTACCACCATATTTCTATCTTTAGGTTTTTGATATCTAGAACCAATATCATTCGTACCATCAATTTATTATTGTAATTCTGGAGCTAAGTCCTTCTGTTTCATAAAGCTGCGTCCAGATATGATCTTTTGTCCCTACCGTCCCTCCGTTCCGTATCCGCGGCCCGATCCAAGAACGCTAGTTTGGACTCGAGGGATCGGGCGTAGGCGTGTGTTACTCTTTACGGAACCGACTCACTGATCCGGATCATTGAAGTGATTCAAAAGATTGGTTCAGTTACAACGTTTCAAACGGATCATTTGGATTTGAAACATTATTTTGTTCTGTGCTCTTTCCGCGCGACGCGTCGCTTGCGAAACGAATGAGCAGTGAGCGAGAGAGGGAGACTGAGAGACTGAGAGACTGACGCACTGAGTCACTATAGACTCGCGAGTTGCGAGTGAGCGGGTGAGATATTACAATCTATACAAGTCAGAAACAGATCCCAAATGAGATGTGTATCACTCTCAGTGTTTCATTCTCGTTATCCATGTACGTAAAAATTAGCACTAAGGCGCTTACATATAAAATTGAATACGATACGTTAGTTTTTTGCATAAAATGCTTGCAATAACAAGTTATCGTTCGTAAGTGTATACGTAACATTTTGTATTTTATATCCTTTGAGCCGATGAGCCAAATGATCCAAATGAAACCTAACAGTGTTTTGAATCATTTCAGTGATCCAGATGCAAATGTTCCAAACACAAAAATGACACATTTTGCCCACGCCTATCGGGGCGTACGGTATGGCGCCTCGGAGCGCACTGGCATTCCGAACAGCGTCCAAATTAGCGTTCTTAGAGCGTGACGCGGATACGGAACGGAAGAACGGTACAGACAAAAAAGACATATCTGGACGTAGCTTTAGTCTGTCAAAGTACAGGGAAATAAACGCAAGATTCGCGGTCACAGAACGTGAGAGTAGGACATGATTTGTGTGTTTCTGGGTCTCACTATTTATAAACACAAACGTTGGCTTTAACAATAGCCTTGTCATTGACACATTCAAGAGAATAGACTGAATTCAACAGGAAATAACTGTTTATTTCCCACTCTCATAAATATGTATAATGAATAATTATGTATGTTTAGATATATTTATGTAAATGGATTAGTAATAGTTTAATTATAGGTACATTAGAAAACAATTTTTAGGGTTATTTGTGATATGGACAAGGCACAAGAGGGATGGTGTATTTTAAACACGTAAAATAGATCATTATAGAGATATTTTCAATAAATATATTATAGGTAGGTATGCAAATAATATAACGGTAAATACGTTACTCTGATTCTATTTTAAAATAGTTATAAATATGTCTGAAATACAACACATTTGTATAAGAAATGAGTAGACAAGGCGTTTCCGTTATCTACCTGTCTCTTGCGTATGTAATATGAGCGACCAAGTTGCAAAAAGTTAGAGAGTTGCCCGATATTATGAGCGAGCGAGAGGCAAATAGTAAGAGAGTTGCCCTTTCTAAATATTTCCGTTATGGCGTTGGAAGCGTGTTCCTACAGTAAGGTTATTTTTGTAATGTGAAGTGATATGGTATGGTATTAGCCCCAGTATTTTGCTTGGAGCAAATAAATAAAGGGTCTGGTCCAATACATTTTATGATAAGTCAAGTTTTCCCCGTAGGTACATTATTTTTTGGGTAAGTAATGTAATTTTAAGATTTCCGTTGAAAATTTTTCGCGTTTCAAGAGATTTTTCCGCGATGTATATTTGCCTACATAATTTTTGAGCACATTAAAATGTGTGGTCTTATATATTTTGGCCTTTCATTGTGTAGGTACTTTTGTAGGCAAGAATCATAATTATCTATGTGTTAACACCGATAAAATGATTTAATTAATCAAGCATCGCTTATGATGAGACAATTGATTATCTATAGTGCCAATCAAAGGATGCACATCAATCAATATCAAAGGGTGCCAACGGAACCCTATTACTAAGGCTCCGCTGTTCGACCGTCCGTCCGTCCATCCGTCCATCTGTCTGGCAGCGGGCTGTATCGCATAAACTGTAATAGGTAGACAGATGAAATTATCAGTGTGTATTTATATAATAAAAATAAAATAAAGTTAAATATTAAAGGGACCACATACACGAAACGGGTTAAAAAAATGGGTTAAATATTGTACGCTGGTAGGTACAGAACCCTTCGTGTGCGAGTCCAACTCGCACTTGGGCGGTTTTTTTTTTGTAAAGCCTCATTGATTATATTTCTGATATTTAATATTCTGGAACGATCTAAAAACATTATGAGACAGATCTAATAATTTATTAAAATTTTGATTCACAAACATAGGTAAATAATTTTTATTTCAATTTTATGTAAATTCTTTCTGGTCTATTTCGACAATATCGATACTAGTTATCCTAATATATAGACAATTTTAAATATTTTGTCTACTTTATAAATTTAAAAATATTTTTTTCTATTACACTACTTATGCCTACTTTTCTGATAGACGCTCAAAGTGCTATCGACTGTCGACGTGCCAATTTCTCGATCGAAAATCGTAAACTGCTGCAATTGGCAGTTGATAAATAATTCAATCAATCACAGCAAATTACGCGCACTTGACAATTTGTCACATTAAAGGAGGTCAACAAAAGCCCATACAACTCTGCCTAAACATTGACATTATTTCGTAAATGTTATTAACATGTCATTCAGTTCATTCGTAAAACAACAGTGGCTGAACCCGACCGTAGACAGCTGTCAACTTGACAGTTTTTTTTTTAATAAGGTAGTTGCGTTTGTGCCAATGATAGAATGCCAAAATGGCGTGCTTTTTATTATGTTAAAAGTTATTTTATTCTCGTCCCCGGGTAACCTTAACAAAATTATATTAATGCAATATTATTCAGTGTAATCTAGTGTATTTTATGCCACTAAGTGTACCTCGGTACTTCGTTTGGGCAGATTTTGGTGACATCCTTTGCGATAGTTTTTGTTCGAGAAACTGTTTCTTACTGATAGAAAAAACAAGACAAACGAAATTGTTAATTTCCTGTCATTCAAGACTTTTTAGTGGCAAAAACTTTCAGATTATATTTTAATAAAACCTCTTTTAAAATATTTTATCTTGCAGTCTTGCACATTCTACCAGTGGGCCAGTCATAGAGATTATCATAGTCTACATAGATGTACTTTTCTAAAGTGATACTTATTTGTTCTCTATTAGAGTCTGAACTTGTAGAACCAGGTCCCTTGCGAGGGATAACACTGCTGATGCGTCGTGTCGCTCTGCCATTTCTGTGAACAAACAAGATTAAATATGTTTTTTTTAATGTTAAATGCAAATAGTCATAATTATGGAGAAGAGAAGGCTCAAAACTCAATTGAATCTATTTTCAACGATGTTGAGTCAGCAAAATTTGATAAAAACGCGACAGATATGGCAGTTTTCGCATACAATTTTTTTTTAATTTTGAAATTTTGATCGTTCTATTTCCACGAACAAAAAATTTTTATGGTCTACAGGTAGGTGTTTTAAGGCTGAGTATTTATTGATTTTTTATTTTGTTCCAGAACCTTGTATTATAAAATCATAGGGCAACATTATGTAAAATGAAAACGAGTCCAAACTTAAGTGTTGATATGTAAGTAAAACTGACCGTTGAAAAACTTGATGATGTCAGTAAAGTCCATGGTGTTGGCGAGGATGACGTCACGGTAGGTCTCCAGTAGAGCCAGCGCTATGAACAGCACCATGTGCTCTGACGCCACGTGGCGAGCTGCCCAGATCAACTCCCATGCCGAGAATACCTGCAAATAGAGTTTTGTGGCCATCAAAATCTTAATTATGAAATACCTGACAATAGTGTTTAGCACTGTGTGTGAGTGTTTTGTGTGTGTGTGTGTTTTGGTGTGTGTGTGTGTGGTTGGCTGTGTGTGTTTTGTGTGTGTGTGCGTTTGTGTGTTTCTATGTTGTAGAGATACTTTTTTTTTTAATTTCTACCATCTTTGTTTCTTAACCACCTACAGCAAAACTAAACAATAGGTATTCTACTCTATTCTATTCTAAACTAGCTTCTGTTCGCGGCTTCGCCCTTGTGGATGTCGGAAATTATCCCACGGGAGCGTGCTAACGGGACGAAAAGTAGCACTTAGTAGGTATCTATTGATGATGTTTTAATAATTTCCTGATTCTGTTATTTACATATCAAGTAGTGGTATACGAATTTGTGTGGGGTAGGTACTACAACAAAAAAGTGAAAAATCACTTTACACAAAACCAAAGATACTGACTTCCGAAATTAAAGTTATTTTTCACTTTTACTTTGGAACTCGGTTGTTTTATTTTTGTAAAAAAGTTTTTATTAGCTCGCATCTCGTTCTCTTAGTATGATTCTCTATTAACTTGTGCTGACGTGACTAAAATAGTCATGACCCTGAATCTGAAAGTTAACGATTATCCGAGGTAAACTCACGTCTTGATAAAGCAGTTCCCTTTTGAAGTCCAGCAGGAACCATCGGTAGCAGAAGTAGAAGTGCGTGTAGTCGCCGTGAGCGTGCATCAGCTCGTACAGCTCGCAGTCCAATATCTGAATCAGTGACCTGTCAAAATGATAGTTATTGTGAAGTTGGTTTGTATACAGGGTAGCAGGGACACCGACGCGCCACCTGTTACCATGGATTCAGTACAAGATTCTATGTCAGCATAAGTGACGGGGTCCGATAGGGCCGATGCTTGCCGGGGTCGCGGATTGTTCGAAAGAGTTACTGTGGCTCTGGCGCACAGGCAACTGAAGGAACACGGGTGGGTTTTAGTCAGTAAGAGTCTGACACGCCCTTCCGCTCCGCCCAGAGCAGGAGGGAGAGGTCATTTGACGATTACGCACAAAAAACAAAAAAGAAACATGATTCTAAAACCCCTTTTTTATTTTTTTTGGGTGGGAAATCATCAAATGACCTCTCCCTCCTGCTCTGGGCGGAGCGGAAGGGCGTGTCAGACTCTTACTGACTAAAACCCACCCGTGTTCTTTCAGTTGCCTGTGACATCTCTTTGAGGCGCGCGTGGAACACGACGCGCCGTCGACCCGGGCCTGGTCCTTACCGGACGGCGTACTGCCCATCGCTCGCCGTCCGCAAGCCCGCGCCTACGGTGGCCGGGAGTCGGCAATCGACTCCCGACGCCCAGGGTTTCTCACCCTGCGGCGACTAGGGGCGTGAGGGCGCAACGATTGCCTCACCCTCACGCGCTCCGCCTCCTCCTTCACGAGCATTACTGTTTCGCAGAAGGAGGTGACGGCTTCCCATTCCCTCTCGCTCCGTACCATGGCCTGGACCAGGGCCGGTTGCGAGAGATTGCCGCCACCGATCGCCGCCACGAGGACACGGTGGTGCGCCGCCCAAGCCGGGCAGACCTCCACCGTATGCTCCACCGTGTCCTCCGGTCGATCCACACAATGATAACACCCGGGCGTTTCCTCCCGCCTTATCCGAAACAGGAACCTCCCGAAACAGCCATGTCCGGTGAGGACCTGCGTCAGGCGGAAGGTGAGGACGCCGTGGCGCCTCTCAAGCCACTCCTCAAAGAGGGGACTTACCGCCGCAATTGTGGCATGCCCAATTCTAACAGGGGTTTTAGAATTGGGCACGCCACAATTGCGGCGTTTGTAATTTTATTAAGTATTTCACTTTTATATGAAGCAGCAGATTTTTTTTTTTGATTTAAGACGTACTCATTCTACGCTAGGGTGAATTCATGTTGCTGAATTCATGGTTACAGTTCGCGTGTCGATGTTGGGATGCTACCCTTTATTATGTAACCAGTCGGTTTTATTTTCAAATGAAGGCACGTGAACATATTTGTAAGAAACTTGCCGGATTCGTTTTCTCCTTCAACTCATCGTTATTTCTCTTGACAAGTTCAAGTTTATTTCGTTTATTTGTAAATATTTATATTTTCGTTGGTCTAGTGGACTGCCACGTTGGTCTAGTGGTCGCAAGCACTACTGCTGAGCATGAGGTCCTGGGTTCGATTCCCGGGTCGGGCAAAGTGTTATTGGGTTCTTCCATCTCGAATTTCTCGGTAGCAGCCCGGAGTCTGGATTTGTGCCCGGTTGATGGCAATAGGCTCGCCCTCTATTACATGGGACTTAAACATGACTGGCGAAATATGGGTGTACTATAGGTTCACCTCTGCGTAACCCCTCGGGGAATACAGGCGTGATGTTATGTTATGTTATTTATATTTTATTTACAAAATAAACTTTGTTTATTCTTTTATACTTATTTTTTTATTTTATAATAATTTTCGAGTTTATCTTTTATATTGCACTTGCCATGTTTTGTCTCTGCCTTAGAATATTCCTCAGGCATTAAGTCTGCCTTTGTGGACACGGCTACATATCAAGCTATACATTTCCAGTTTTCGCTGACCTCGCATTGTATAGGCTTTTCGTACAATGAGAAGTCAGCTTATACTGGAAATGTATAGTATGTAGTAGTGCGTAGAGTATTTTTTTACTTGTCCATAAAGTTTTACTAAATTATAAATTTAAAAGAAATGTGATGATGTGGTGGTTGGTCTTGGTGCCTTTTAAGTACCTATTTGAAATATGCTTCGACTTTGACTTGGTAGACTAATTTTTATTTCGTCAATGAGTAGTTACAGCTACCAAAGGACATCTACAACACCAGAGTCATCGAAGGTGCGTTGATACCTATTAGATACATATCCCAGAGATAAAACAGATATATCTCAGATCCCTGCATAGTTTTAAATAGAAATACAAGCTGTGCATTCTTTCAAAATTATGAGAGTAATAAAAAAAATGCTGATTACTTTGTTTGCAGGTAAGAAAATGAGCAGGCAATAAGCATTAGTTTCGCGCTTTTAATACCACTACTATCTGCGGGATACTTGCGTAACACACTAACAGTACAAATAGTACAGTTCAACAACATTAATTGCGTTATATACGTTTGTTCAGCAGACAAACTTTTCGAAAATATGAAGCAATGGATTGCCTAAGGCTCCTATGTAATCAGTTACCAGTTTTTTTTTTACATTGTACTGTGTTTTTTGGCGTGATAACGTCTTAAAAATCGATGAACGCCGGCTGTACGCACGAAAAAGCATGACTCATTGTCGCGTTCCGCCTGAGCCGACTTTACAGACATTTTTTTTTTCTGAACCGAATAAAGTTTTTTTTTTATATTTTTGATTGTGACTGATAGTCTGATAAGCAATTAGGGTCTTGGTGATAGTAGTTAAGTGGTATTAAAAGTGAGAAGTGTGTTTTTAGCCCACCTCATATCAGCAAAGTGTGCGTCCATGGCTTGTCCTGAAGGGAAGTTGTCGGTGGCGCGTCGCATGAGACTGTTGAACAGCGCATGCGCGGAAGCTTCCTCTCTCATCATGACCAGGAGTGGAGCCGCCAGATCACACATGCCTTGCATGTAACCTATTTCTAAGTGCTCCCATACGTATCTAAAATAACAAATTAACAAATAAATACCTATGATAATGTGATATGTTTTAAACCTGGAAAAATGTGGTAGATAATGGCCCACTTCCTCTCTCACAGAGAGGAGGCCTGTGTCCCAGCAGTGGGAACATCATTGGCTGACTATGCTACGCTGGAAAATGTAATCTTCAAATTCAGGATCAATGTGACTTACCCAATTTTTGACGCTACTTGTGACTTCGGCTTTGATGTGATTCTAAGAAAATCGAGGTTTTTAATCCTCTTGAATCCCGAGTTTATAAACACAATGATTAAGTATTGTGTCTCACCCGATATCGCGACCTCGGGACTCAAAGAGTTCAACATTTTGAGTTTATGTAAGATCAATAACAAGTAGGTACTTCGAACAGCACGGAAAAGGTATCAACATGATCAACTTTTCTTGTATCAGTTGGTCGCTGAAATAATGAGTTTCTCCTTCTGAGCGTATCCGTGACAAAAAGTAATATTAAGAAAGTTCAAATCTTAGTCACCAACCAGCACATCAAGTTACCACAAACTGTCAGATTTTCTCATTCGATTTTCAACTTAACCAATAACATTTTAAGGTTTAAAATCGTTTGGAGAAATTTGACAGTTTCGGCTAGCTTGACCTGCGGGCGACTGTACTACGCGTATGTTTGGCCTAAAAGTCTGAGCTTAAGGCGGCACTTTCAGGGTACCTGCGAAATTCAAATTTTGTTACGTTTTTTGCAATTTGCAGGTCGCTGTCAGGTTGTATTTTGATTAAAATATGATTCGCGACCGTCACAAATATGGCTTTTCAGAATTATAATCATTAGTATCAGCAATACTTACATATCTATAAGTTTATATTACCCTATTGAATGACTATTTCATGAAATCATGACATTTGAGGGCAACTCTAACGTATGGAGTTGTATTGCTGATTCTAATGATTATAATTCTGTAAAGCCTCAGTTGATACGGTCGCGAATCATATTAACATCACCATACAATCTGATACTGACCTGCAAATTGCAAAAACCGTAAGAATAATTGAATTTCGCGGGCTACCTTGGTGCATCTCCCTTAACAAGTACGATTACTTACGTGCACATAATATTCCTTAGCTTATCCAGATTCTCGTCTGTGAAGAAGGGATAGTTCCTATCGCATCTCTGAACATCCTTCTCTATGCGATGCAGATTTAGAGCGAATGATTCCACCAATTCATTCTGAAATATCGGCGAGTTAAAATTGATAAACAGATAGATAAATCTTCTTTTCACTCCTCTTGCTCAAAAAGTCCGTCATTGGAGCGTACCAGAGCGGGGATAAAATAGTATATTATTATTTTGATTTATGGGAAAAAGAATATGTATTTTTATTTTAAATTTTTGTCTGTTACCAACGAGCCTACAAAAACGAAAAAGTCTTTATTCATAAGTAAAATAATGATGAACAAAGACTCGACTTATTACTGTTTCATAAAAAAAAAACATTTTATTTTTGAAAATGGAACTAAAAGTCGCGATCTCTTCGGTAGAATGTGTGCATTGCGTTGCGGCTACAGAAGAAATTAAAAAAAGTAATCTTTTCTTGTATTGTTTTAGACCATTTTATTTTCTTGCAATCGAAGTGAAAAGTAGAGTGTAACACACGATGCTAAAACATTATAACTCGGTTTCTATTTACTCTTTAAACTACCTATTATATACGAGGTCAGTCTACTATTATTGTATTCTGAGAGGAAGCATTAGGATCACAAAGTGGATATAAATTAGGATACAAAAAATCTGATGAGTAGGTACGATTTACATTCTGAGTTCGTGCAAAAAATCAATGACCGCAACGAAGACATATGATAAACTTACAATTGAAAACATGATGGTAAAACAGTAAGTCGTAGTCTCATTTCCTATGAAATGTATGGAAAAAGTATTTTGCGATTTCTGACTTTTCTAGTACCTACTGAAACCTCAGTTGGTCCAATAGAGATTTTTGATCCTTATATGAAACAAGATCGTATGGCATAAAAAAAAGTTTTTGTGAAAAGTGTCCATTTTCCTGCTAACTGTACTTTTTTTTCAAAATCTGGCAATTCACATTTCTCAAAAAGGTAAGGAAAGTCTCCTAAGACCGTTTTCCTGTAGCTACAATGGTTAAGGTAGCTGACCTTGCTGCCCCATCGCAAAAATCCACCCTGTATAGTGTGTCACGCAATTTGGGTGCTAGCTGAGGCAGTTGACTTGTCATAAAGTAAGGCCTACGAGACGAGATAAAATACGTAAACAACCTGACCGTTACTGAGTTACATTACGATAGCGAGCGATTAGTATCTCTGTCCTTATCTCTCGCGCGCAATAATGACGTCAGTTAGTCGATGACGGCTGTCGTTGTATGATTCGAGGTACAAGAAACCGGTCGGTACAGCAGCTATCAATATTTGGTCTGGTTCATTCCTGATTGGATTGCGTTCGAAGTGATACGAATTTTTTCGCTTCCGTATTTGTTTAATTTTTCTTGTTATTAATCCGTTATTTTTACTGTTATTGTGAGTGGTTGTTGATTTTAATTACGGAATCACAGCTTGGCAGTTCTAGACAAAGTTTGAAATATATCAATTCACCACTAAAGAAAGTTTTCTTTAAATAAAATTTTTTTGAACCCCTGAAAGTTTGTTTACATTCTATGTCGTCTCGTTGGCCTTACTTTACTGGCATTTTAATAAAAGTAGTTTAAAATTGTAAAATTTGTGTGTACACCTTACACACGTACACCTTTGCCTACCCTTTTAGGGATTACAGGCGTGATGTTTTATTGTAAAATTAAATATCTAAAACTCACCGAGTAAACGCCACCATTTGAGCTAGCAGGTGACACGCAATTAGATCGATTATCGGGTGCATTCCTATCAGCAGGCTCCAACGTGTCAAAGCTGGCACCAGCTGACTGCGACTCTTCACGCACCACGCCAAGCGGGCTCCGGGCAGGACTCACTGTTGCTGAGACAAATATCTAGATTATTATTTATCTATTTACAACACTCTTTGACATACTTCTTACCGAATTACTGGTCACTACAGAGGCAGTAGACGACAACAATTTTATAACTATAATTGATGCTGATAATGATTTATTGTTTCTCTGCTAACTGCTTTTTTTAAGCCTGTCTGGGAGTCTGACATGCAGTATTATGCCAGTAAGTTATATACTGTACTCGCCATATTAAGGTAGGTTTAGGCCAAACGAGCTTATGCCCATTATATCCCCATAAAACCAAATTGTTTTTGTGTAAACAGGGATAGAGCATTCTTTCAAATGACAAGAATATCAAGAAATAAACGCTCTTGCTCGCCCAAGTTTTTATTTAATGAATTACTGTAATATTGTCGACCGCAGCATTGAGCTATTTTCCTTCCCTCCCAATTCCCATACAACAGAACGAGAGGGATGCTCATCACACGCGTCCAATCGGGCGCTTCCACCGCAGTATGAATCCACTGTGGTTCGAAACAACACTCCTGCATCGAGCCTCGAGTCGCACGCATCGCGCCGCGCCGCTATAAACCCGCTCCGCAACTATACCGCTAATAGAACCTCAAAAACTCTTTATTTTATAAGTGTTGGCCGACACAAATGTGACATTTAAAAACCAAGTGATAGTGAGAAATCAGAAGAAATTCAGTGAACACGTGAGACGTCTGCAAAGGCTGTTCTTGAGTCAACGTGTTTCGTTCAGAAGGTTCAAGTTAGTCCATCCATCCCTATTTTTCTCACTCATAACCTCATATTCCCTTTTGCTCAATTCTGTGTGTCGTCCAATATTTCTAACCCCGCAACCCCGCTGATGGTCCTTCGAAAGCCGCGATAACTTATACAACAGCTCTTGTTCTTGTGACATCAGTCTGTGTTCCCGCTAACAGTTGGTACTCGAAATGAAAAAGAAAATCTGTCATTAAAACTACAGCTATAAACTAAACTCACCATTAGTCTCTCCAGAAACAGGAGAACTGCCAGCCGCCAGATCAACAGACGGATTTGTTATAATAACACTAGTGTGCTGCTGGTGAGGACTTGGCTGACTCTCATCTAACGACGACCTGAATTCACTTCCGTTTAATTGGGCACTATCAACACTGCATAAGAGCCCTCGACCATCGCCTTTCTGTACTATCTCTTCAGCTAGTCTCTTTATCTCTGCTATGCTTTCTCGACGCATGTCAGGGTTTTCAACAACGCTCTTCAAATGCACATCCTCATCATCTAAGTCTTTCAGACTGTCTACATCTACATCCCTACTATCACCGTTCTCAGTCTCTCCGTTCTGTTTCGATTCTTTGTCTCTTTCAGAGTCTAGTTCGATGTTTTCGACCTCGTCTATGCTGGGGGCTCGCGATAAGACGGGCTTGTCTAGCCGCTTCTGTTCAGTATCGCTCGGTTCTGGTGATACAATTGGTGGGTTGTCCGAGATTACACTGCAGTCGTCTTCGAATACCTGTGCAATAAAAATTGTATAAATTAATATAAGGAAGCCTATAGAGGAAAAAACATTTTTAAAGGTATTTCAAAGTCAGACCAATGAAACGAGGGTTTCTTAAAAAAATGAGGTAGAAACTATAAGAGCATAGCAAATCATTTGGGCTATGACTAACAGATAATTCTTTTTGGATACCAACATAATAAAAAAGCCTATAATCGAATTAAATGGCGTGTGATTAGAAAGGCTTATGTCCGGCAGTGTACTCATCATATTACTTATTACATAACTCACTGTAGGCGTGGGCAAAGTGTATCATTTTTGTGATTGGAACATTTGCATCTGAATCACTGAAATGATCCGAAACACTGATATGTTTCATTTGGATCATTTGGCTCATCGGCTCAAATGATATAACATACAGAATGTTACGTATACATTTATGAACGATAACTTGTTATTGCAAGCATTTTATGCAAAAAACTAACGTATACTATTAAATTTTATGTGTAAGCGCCTTAGTGGTAATTTTTACGTACATGGTAAACGACGATGAAACACTGAGACTGAGAGTATAAATTGTAATATGTCACCCGCTCACTCGCAACTCGCGAGTCAGTAGTAACTCAGTGTCTCTGTCTGCCACTCTCGCTCACTGCTCAGTCGTCTCGCAAGCGACGCGTCGCACGGAAAGAGCACAGAGTAAAATAATGTTTCAGATCCAAATGATCAGTTTGAAACGTTGTTGCTGAACCAATCTTTTGAATCACTTCAATGATCTGGATCAGTAATTCGGTTCCGTAAAGAGTTACACACGCCTACCTCACTGGTATCATTATTGTCTGTTGGCTTCAGTTTCCCGGACGCCTCGCTCAGCCTCGCGATGGACGCGGCCGTAGCCTCTCGGTCTCGTTGTCGCACGATGGCTTCCACACACAACCACTCCGACATCGTCGTCTCGTACTGCCGACGACATGCCGTGTCTTGTTCCGCTCTTTCTTCTGCTGTAGAACCGAATCTGCGAGAAGTTTTATGTTAATAAACTGTTTAATATTGTTTGAAGCAGCTCACAAGAATAGTATACAAAGGTGGTTGGAGGGTGCTTCGCCTAAACCTCTTTTAATTGTTTCATGTTGTTTTCTTGATCAGTTACATACAAAAGTTGTAAATTAGAAAGAAAGCAAGTCAGAAAATAAGACCATTAATAAGATATTTTTGGAATGCTAAGACCAAGGTAATAAACATACTATCCAGAACACCGTAGGATCTGGAAGAGGAAATATTATTTTTCTTTTCCTTAAAGATCTATTGATTTATGCAGTCAAAACTTGGCCAGACCACAACAACATTATGATATAGATGTATTTAATGAATATCGCTTTTCTTCTTCGGTTAACAAAGCTACTTACTCATAGTATCCGAGCAGGTACGGCCACACATGTCGCCTAATGTCATGTTGTACTCCTCCGTAGTACACAAGTCGGTACACCTCATCTTTATCGTGAACCGCGCCATTCTCGTCTGTCATTGCGAGCCATCGTTCATCCGTAAGACCACCGTCTGCATTCTCTGCAGTTTTAAATTCACATTGAAAAATTATCAATTTTACTCATATTAGTTGAGTAAAACACAATTTCGTTAGCAAAGATTTGTAATACAGGGCATGCAATATAGCTACCGCATAAATTGATTTTCACTTTTATTTTTTCCCTTTTTGGGTCTCGAGATATTAGTAATACTCGTAAGAATGGTAATCTTATCGTACCTCTAGGAATGATGTTAGGATGTACAAGACCGCTGAGATGTGTCCGCACAGTAGACAAGTGGCGACAGTAAGCCAGCCACCCGTAAAACGCGCGCGATATTATCTGACGACGCATTGTACTGCACACTAACTCGATTGACGCAGCCTGAAACATAACGAACGGTAGATTTAGTTGAGTCCCTTGCTGGGCGCCACAATTGTTCTTAAAACTTTTGTAATAATTGTTTTTAATCGAAGTTTTGAAAGTTTTCTAGATATATTTTTAAATTCATTAATTTAAAAAACTCACTGTTCGACTTAGGTGCTCATTAATCATAATAAATGTTACCAAGAAATGGCGCCCATCTGGGACTTAAATGTTTAGATCCGTGCTGGGCGCCAATTCATATGGTTACCAAACAGAATAACTTTGACGATTATACATTAAATATTTATAACGATTAATTTATTATATACCTGAACCTTTACATAATGATCCTCAGTTTTAAAATTTATTTAGGTAATTAAATCATAATTGGCGCCCCAACATGGGACTAGATATTAAACTTTAGGTCCCACGTCGGGCGCCAATTCACGATCATAACTAGTATTTTATACCTGTTCTATGGGTTGATGTGGGATCGGTGTCAGTGGCGGTTGTTGGTGTCCATTGATTCCAGCTGATGGTGGACAGTCAACTGACATTGTCGAAGAGTCTGATGATGTAGTGGATGTAGAGGCTAGTGGGCGACGCGGCGTGCGTGGAGGTGACTGTACTGCACGTTCTAGCAGTGAATGCCGCATTGCTGAAAATAATAATTAATACAATCTTCAAAAGACCTGCAAAGTCCAACGTAAATTTGTGAATGTTGCAGTACTAGGTATCTAAAGACGGTTAATTATATGCCCGTACCTCCCTCTTAAATTGACCTTGTAGTTTTTCGGATTATGAAGACTGAAAAAACACTAAAATGACTTAAACTGAAATACCTTCTCTATCAGCAATAGCGTTATTCACAATCCGGAACACGTAGTCTCCGGCAGTTTCTTCCCACTCAGGCTCCTCAGTTTCACCACTCTCACATAGACTTGGTAGTGGTCGCCGTCTCGATTTACCACGACCAAAAACCTGCACGAAAATTAACAGAAAGAGGTAAGAAACCCAAGTAAACGCTCAAACATAAAAATAACAATTTCACGAAAATTAATTTTATAAGATGCGTTGCGCAGTTGACCCTTACTCACCACCTGAATCAATACTACTGCCATTGGCCTTACGATTAAAATAAAATTGAAAGTTGAAAAGAATATAAAAGTACTACACAAAACGAAAGCAGTATTAACAGAAAATGATATCAAATAATTAATCTAATCCCATACTTTTCCTGTGCCTCTCTGTGACCAGAGTGGTGGGTCTAGTTGACCATGTGGTAGGAGTCCTGTTTCTAAGTTGCTCAGAAAAGAGAGCAGATGTCCTCCTAAAACAAAAGACATAAATTGCTATCACCTACTATGTATCGGTCTTAATAAAAGCTTCAGAAGTACAGAATTCAAACTTATTCACCGTTAAATAAGTTTTATCAATGTTTTCTTCAACATTTTCTCGACTTCTTCATATAAAGTAAGTCCTGTATTGAGTTGTTCCAATTTAAAAATAACAGTAGCCTTGGTCTTGAAAACGTACATAATTAAGAAAAGTTCCAACCCACTTCAGTCGGCATTAGCCACCATTTAATATTCCTGGAACTCGAGCGCGAATAATTCATGATTTTATTTCCAAACTTTCATTATAATGCTCTTAAATTAGAACGTAACTTGGCAATCTCGAAAGCCATTTTGATTGATATTGAAGCCGTTAGCTCTAAAATATAATTTAAGTCCTATCCAGGTGGGAACGAGATAAAATATTATCTACTTTATGAATACTTCGAATATTAGATAAGTTTCAAAGTACGAACATTGTGTAAGTTTCGATTTACCATGTGGTGGACATAATAAGATCTAGCGAAAACTTGTCCGGTAGGTATCCAACCAAACTGAAACAATCAAGCTACACACGAGTTTCCGGTTTAGTTATATAATTTACCTCGTTTATAATTCACCTCGTATCCTTTTAGCTGGAGTCTAATTTTAATATGGACATGACCCTTTGTTTTTAACAGACGTACTCTACGCCTGTCTATAGCCCATGTCATATCCAAAGAATAGGGATAAAAACTGCCACTTGCTCAGTTTAGATGTAGCTCCTATCCAACGTCCAATAATTTGACACTACTGGTTTTTTTGTAAACAAGCGACTTCTTTTACGCATAATTAATTAATATTCACCGTTGCGCGGCTGTTGACAGCAAAAATACGGGAATCCATTGTATTTGCCAAAGATGTTTTAAAAGACGAAAATTGCGGGAGAGTGCTCTCCGAAAAAAAATTGGAAACCCGATATTTCATCGAAACTATGTAGGTACTATCCTTTTTAAACCTGAAGACTCTTAGGGCAGAAATTCGCAAACAGGTGATCCTCCCAAGAGAACTAAATCCGTTTTTATTACCTACAGGCACTTGTGGTGTGATATTACGTAAATTAGATAAAGTAAAGGTGTGTGTGTGTTTATATTATCATAATATTAGATCAATGCTAGAATTAACATCTCAAAAGTTTTTCATTCAGGAAGATCATCCTCGAGTTGGTTTTCAACTCCAATCAAGTTATTCCTGTCGTAAGCCTCCAGTCTTCACCCAAAAATGAAGTTCAAGTTAACAAACGCAAGATAACCTAGAAATTATAAAACGTTCATAATTTATTGTCTTTTTTACCAGTGATAGACGGTTCCCTTTTCTTTAGCTCGTATTTTAATAGTGCTATTCTTCAAGTCTTATACATATTTATCTAGTCTTCGTTTAATTTGTGATCGACACAAAAGTAAACATAAACAATATAATGGCGGTTTGTAGACGTTGAACAGTGCTGCCACCTATAACGAGCTTTCAGTTTTTAACCCCGTTCCCGCAAACCTTCCAAAGCGTCGAATATTTTGTTTACAAATGTACCTTGACTGATCTTATCTCTGGTCAGGCCAAAATAACGAAAATAATTTTCTAATCGGATCCCGAGAGTATTTACTTACCTTTAGGAAAATGTATGGGCGGTCTCTGAACTCCATCTTGACCGACCAGTATGAGAGCATCGCTGGCCTGCGATCGATGCACGTGGACGTAAACCACCTCCCAGACGCATACTTGTAGGGACATAGCCCAGTACACACTGTAATTACAAAATTGATTTATTACCTTTTTTTTAGCCTGATCAGTCCCACTTCTGTGCAAAAGCCTCCCCCTATTCCTTTCAGTTCTCTAGATGTTGTGCTTTTTCTCGCCAATTCATGAGGAAACCATCCAAGGCGTTATTATTAGCTTATTGTTCGAAACAATAACGATTCCATCATTGCTTTCGTTTTTATGTAATTTGGCCGACTTCACTTTTTCCGAAAGTACTGTTTGAGATGTCCCAATTAAGCACGATAATAAAAGTACTGCTACTCATGTAATACAGATTATTTACGAGTATCTTTGAGTATCGAGGTATCTTTGGGCTGAAATAATTATTTTGGCCGTCTCAATGTTCTCCTTATCTTCAGATCTTGAAACAGAAACCCTGACCTTGGTTCTGAATAAAAGTATTCAATAAGGGCAACATTTTATGATATCAATAGTGGGTAGTATATCACTGATTGGCTACTACAGCAGATTTCTCCAAATTAATTGGATCGTTACTGGAATCCAATCGCTATCCGTCGATGTAACAGATATAAATTCCCGTTAACTAGACTTCAACTGTGTATCCACCATTTTCCTTCAAGCATTTTCGTAGTTAGGAACGAAACCCCATCATTATTATGACTTATTTATTTAAGATTTACCAACGAGATTCATTACAATTATCTAGTAAAACAATAAAACTTGTTTATTAAACACGTTATCCTGAAATGCACACTCAATTACTGGTAACCACAGATTACACGAGTACACATGCTCTGAATACATAATTAAATTAAGAATACATTACGTTTGGCAAGTGAGGCAAACTTTGTTTGTCAGGGTAAGATTCGCAGATCGCACTTTGCCTTAACTTTACTAAGGAAAATAAGCGTTTCATACGAATATGAACCTTAGACGCCGCGCTCTCGACTTTTAGCCGCCTCTAATGACAACCATATTATTGCAAAGCAGAAATTATTAAAACTCTATGCCGGGAACCACGCACTGTTCATAAAAGACACGCACTTAAAATCTAAACAGGTTCTAAGTTAACACCACACAAGCACTAAGTAAACACAAATACATACCAATCAATGCACAGAGGGCCGGCACAGCGGCGCCTGTACACTGTGCAGGTTGGCGCCAAGCTGCACAGAACATACGTGTGTTGGCACGCGGAGGCATGCACAAGGTGACAGCGGAGCACACTACACATACGCACTACATCGATAACATAGTCTACGAAGCGACACAACAAGAATAAAGAAAGCAGAGGGACTAGTACTAACGATTTTGACGCTACGTAACATAAATATTTACAACAGTTTTACCATATTTAATTATATGGAACACACATTTTGGTAGACGGGAGATAGTATGAATGTATAATGATATGGAGTAGGTATACATAATCAGCCTATTTAACGTTCCCACTGCTGGGATACAGGCCTCCTCTCTGGGAGGCCACCAGGCGGGCCCAGTGCGCGTCGGTAGATGTCACCATGTCTTCGAATTTTTGGTTCTAGGACATGTTTCCTCACGATGGTTTCCCTCACCGTTTTGAGAGCAGTGGTGATGAAATAATTTACACAAAGTAATGCACCTATCTGGGTCCGAACCTACGACCTTCAACTCGTAAGTCGCAGCCGTTACTAATGGGCCACCATTGCCCCACCACTGGGAGTATGTATGCATGGATGGAAATTACTATTTTGAATTCGTTGACGTCAAAATGATACGTGCTAGCCCCATGAATCAATGAAACACTAAAGTACATACATAAAAAATACAATATGAGAACGGATATTCAAGTTGATAGATAGGTAGACAGATAAATCGTTTATTTGGTGCAAACAAAAGAAATAGCACAACACACAAAGGCACAAATAAATTAATATCATGAATTATAAGAAGTGTTATTCTCGAGAAAAAAATATAGAAACACTTTAAAGACTATCAAGAAAAATATTTAATAAAACAACGACTTTCCGGTATCCAATCACAGTTCTCAGAAATGAGTCTTACGGCGACTGCATAAAAATTAGAAAACGGACAAGTTGAGGAAAATCTGGAGGTGTTCTAAGTAAAGATGAAGGAAAATGAATGGCTACTTAAACACAAACGCTTTAACATAAAATATAAGTATAAATAAAGTTGGAAAAGTAACACTTCGGCGATAAAAACAGCTACAATAATCTTTTACTTGGCACGTACACATAACTTTTTACTTAAAAAGGCTTCTTTTAAGAGGTTACGCCTCGCGTAATAATGGGTGAAATAACGAATTCAGTAACAGCGAAAGTACTCAATTATATTGAAACAAATGAATGTCTTTGTTCTCAATTTAAATTACCTTCATGTACTTATTTTGTACATGACTGTTATTATTAATTTTTATGTAATTTAATTCGGTTACATACCTAAGTTGAGACGTACTTTATTGATTTTTGTACGCCGTCAACGGCAAAACATACTCGTAGTACGTATACAGTATATTTTATTTACAACAACTGTTTTTACACCCACCTATGTTTTACAAATAAAAACTTTGTCTTTGAATCTCACTGTAGCCAATCTCAGTAGGCTGATGAGAATTTTATTCAACAGTTTTTTTGATAACATAACATAAAATTACGCCTGCATACCCCAAAGTGTTAGGCAGAGGCATAACTAACTATAGTATAGTTCAAGTCTCATTTAATTGGAGGCGAGCCTATTGCCATCAACTGGACACAGATTCAGACTTTCTTGGTGAAAAACCCAAAACACTTTGCCTGACTCTCCCTCGTGCTCAGAAGTAGCCCTTGCAAACACCAGACCAAGGAGACAGATAATTTTGATATCTTTGATAAATCTATCTTATCTTATATAAATACATACATAACATCACGCCTGTATTCCCCGAAGGGTTAGGCAGAGGTGTACCTATAGCACACCCACATTTCGCCAGTTATGTTTAAGTCCCATGTAATAGGGGGCGAGCCTATTGCCATAAAACGGGCACAAATCCAGACTCCGGGCTGCTGCCGAGAAATTCCAGATGGAAAAACCCGATAACACTTTGCCCGACCCGGGAATCGAACCCAGGACCTCATGCTCAGCAGTAGCGCTAGCGACCACTAGACCAACGAGACAGTCAAAAAAGTCTATCTTATCGGTCTGCAATTTTTCCGAACGGTTACACACTTCGGACAACTAAAGGCAAGAAGTTATGTTATATTATCTGCAGTCTACTCAGTGACCATTGAAACTCAAAAATAAAAAATGAACAACACCAAAATGCAAATTACCTACTGGCTGTACGAGTACTACCTTGTCTTAACATTCAGTTGCATATCATCTACTTTACCTTTTGTCAGTTCCCTCGCTCTCTGTATATCCATTCATCAGCTGGTTCGGGGTCCATTTAATGACCAGCCCCGCAGCTGTCTGATGGAGACTCAAGTATCCAGGCATCGGCTCCTCAACGTCCTTCTATAATTACAATAGTTCCAAATTCATCAACGTCAAATTATTCCTAAAATAATAATTTAAAATTCCACTATGAGCTAAATTTTATCAATACTTCAAGTTCGATTAATTCTGACTAAATTAAATTAAAGTTTGGGACACTGCTCGGCTGTAAAATAGAATCGAATTATGAAGATGACAAAAAATGGGCTTAAAAGACAGAAATTTTAATTTTGTAATTGTCCTTAGAAATATACCTAGCACCGTAAAAATGTAGTCTATTTATGTATACATAGTTTTTCCGTAAGTACGAGATCTTTACGAAGCCAGTTAAGTCCAGTCCTAAGAACGTACGACGAAACTACGCCGCACAATATTTACACAAATTGAATAAAATAAACTACCGGAAATCCAGAACATACGAGTAATTCCAATTACCCGCTCGCATGATTGATCCGTTCCCAAAGGACCAGCGAATTTCCCAAATTTAATAAAACTCAACACACATCATAAACAAGAGCAAATAAATCTGTAAAAAAAGGATTTAGTCTCACCGGCTGAACCCTAACGTTGTTTTTTCCGTACAAAAGCGTGGCTGTAGAGTTCTGGTGTAAGCTCTCAACGTAGTCTTTGGCACTCGAACCAGCCGCTTTGCCTGAACCTAAAGTAAAAGTTTCACTTTGTAAGCTTCTCTTGAAAGAAAAGGAGATTTATTAAAATTAAGCGAGTGTTTTGCAGGAAAAACTTGGATGAACTAAAGATATGTACATTTAAAGTTGTTGGAGGAATTTTGTATTAAAAGTAGATATCTTTACCTGGATTATTGGAGCTCCCGTCATCAGATGATGCGTTCAAACTTCTCTTGAAATTCAATATTGGCCTTCGAACGGAAGGCGGTGTTGTGGTACCCGCAGACATTCTGTGTCTTTGCACCTGTTATTTGGATAAATGATAATTACTTTCAACTTAGACTAAAATCAATTAAAACAATAGGAAATTTTTCTTTAGATCCACGTATCACTACAAAAATTACATAATCCAATCATAACGGGCGATCTGGCAACCATAGTGTTTGAACAGGCTTCACATGTTGTAATCTAGACCATGATCAGAATACTCACAAGTTCGTCTGCAGGAGGATCCGTCCAGAAACAAGCCGGCGGTTTAGCCTTGGAGTACTCCAGAGCACAAGGACCAACCAATAAAGAGCTGAGGATGCTCCCGTAGTCGGGATCTGCAACCAAGGCGTCCCGTTCGTAGTACCGGTTCGCGTTGCTGACCAGATGCTCGATGATCTTCGCCAGCTGACGCTCGAATAACGCTATGCGGATCCAAAGGTATCTGTGGACAAATAAAAGTAAAGTAAATAAGTATTTAAATAGTGTACATAATAAAGAGTAACTATTCTATCTATGTGTCTAGACATACATGGGTGGTGAAGATCATGCTACTGTTATGTATCCAATTTACGTTAACCTTATGCTACATAATAAGTAATTACGTGTACCTAAATAGTAATTTCCTTATGTTTTATAACAACATAATCCTTATTTTAATCAAATCCGACGTATACATAACAAAAGATACCCTAGCTAAATACAAATATAGGAACAAAATATGAATAACGTTGCCAAGTATTGGAATTTAAGACAAAGAAAGATTAGAGGTAAGTACAACACCCGTCAACCGTCGTTACCCTGAATTCTAAGTAAGCAAGATATATAATGTATTAGGTAAACAAACAAGGGCAAAACACATAAATCTTGTCACATATTCCTAAGCGTAAACTCTCACAAGAAATGCTAATAGAAATCTTTTGCGACGGAAAAATCAAAGAAATATGAGAGAAAAATGGAAGATTTCCAGTGTCAGCCCTAAGCCTCTGGAGGCGGTCATTAATAAAGATCGCTGAGACACAATGACTCATCAATAATCTTGTTTTATTTTTTGCTTTGAATGCCGTCAGACTTGTATTTTTCTTTGAGGAGTTTTAAATGGAGAACCAAAAGTTTTTAAATGATTGGTGTTTAAGAAAAGAGATAGACCAAAGAAAGGATAAATGGCTAGGAACAGGAAGGAAGTGAACATGGACAACGGGTATAAGAAGGAAAATGACGTAGGTACAACATAATTAGCCTATAGGGTTCCTACTGCTGGGACACAGGCCTCCTCTCTTCGAGAAGGGAGTGGGCTGTAATCTACCACGCGGGCCCAGTGCGGTTTGTTAGATTTCACATGTTTCCTCACGATGTTTTCCTTCACCGTTTTGAGAGCAGAGGTGATGCAATTATTTACACAAAGTAAAGCGCCTGCCTGGATTCGAACCCACGACCTACAACTCGTAAGTCGCAGCCGATACCTGGCCACCACGGCTCCCTGTAGGTACAGCTCCGACCATAATTAAATTGAGATACGGGCGGGGAGCATATAGATGACTAGCATCTATCTAATTTATCTACCACTCAACAAAAAGGACGTTTCAGTAACACAATTTTGGTTAGTTCAAAACCTCATGTTTTCTCCAAGAGCTCTTTTCCTGACCATGGATGCAAATGGACGCCATAACAATTTTGCTTGATAGCAACAGGTGAACGCAGATGTGCATAGTCTTGAGTTACCGTGGCCCTGGCGCACAGGCAAATGAAGGAACACGGGTAGGTTTTAGTCAGTAAGAGTCTGACACCCCGTTCCGCTCCGCCCAGAGCGGGAGAGGTCATTTGATGATTTCCCACCCAAAAAAAAAAAAAGAAAAGATGTGCATAGTCTTGAGCCGCCTTTTACGACTCTGAATGGCACACTCGATCGTTCGATTTATTTGTTTTATGAGTAGTTTTGCTATTAAATTTCTTTTTAAAAGGTACTTGCATCTTTATTGTCGAAGTTTAAAATTTCTGATTACCTGACTTAATCGATTTTCTTAAGTTGTTACTACAATGAACTTGAAGTCTCGTTAAAGAAAACAAACAAAGGACAAAAGGACTAAGTTAATGTTATGTTAATGTATTACCAACACCCACAAAACAACGACTAAGTACGGGGGCAACCCAATCGAACATTCATCGGTAGTTCCTATCCTGAGGGGTTATGGAGACTTTTTTAAATTACTGCCTTTATTGTTCCTTATATTAAAATCGAAATCGGTAGTTTTTTTTTTACGAGAAAAATGTTTTAGCATTCATCTCATTTCATCATCACTATGTTTAAACACCAGACCAAGGAGACAGATAATTTTGATATCTTTGAAAAATCTATCTTATCGTACATAAATACATACATAACATCACGCCTGTATTCCCCGAAGGGTTAGGCAGAGGTGTACCTATAGCACACCTACATTTTGCCAGTTATGTTATAGTCCCATGTAATAGAGGGCGAGCCTATTGCCATCAACCGGGCACAAATCCAGACTCCGGGCTGCTACCGAGAAATTCCAGATGGAAAAACCCGATAATACTTTGCCCGACCCGGGAATCAAAACCAGGACCTCATGCTCAGCAGTAGCGGTTGCGACCACTAGACCAACGAGGCAGTCTAGTTTATTATATTTATTAGATGAATTAAATAATCCTTTAACTACTTTAAAATCAATTGGACATCAATATATTCAACAACTTATGAATATTCAGATTTTCATAACATTGAATTTGATTCTTATATAATTTCCCTTTAATGACATATCTTCTAATAGTTCATAAAAAATATCGATAACATAGGTAGGTACATGCATTTAACATCGTGGCCTGTAGCTAACTGATAGCAGCCGCACGGGCAATCGAAGATTTAGCTGTGACAGTGACAGACCAACCGTGGTTTGGTTTGTGTTACTGGTTTGTGACCACCACAAACCAATAACTGGGTAACACGATACCCGTTGGCAAGACTGGTTATCAAACTTTTGGGTTTCGGGGGCATCAAATCGCCAACTTCCAAACTCCGGGCTGCTACCAAGAAATTCTTAATGGAAAATCCAATAACACTTTGCCCGACCTGGGAATCAAACCCAGGATCCCACGCTCAGCAGATGCGCTCGCGACCACGAGACCAACGGGGCAGTTAAAGGGTACACCATAACTTTGTTGATTTAAGTCCAATATGGGACGGAACGTGCCCATTATTATTTATTGAGGAAAATTACAACGACTTCTGTAGGGAAACATTTCAGAATTCGGTAACAGAAAAGTCCAACCCCACTTAAAGGATAAGGATAATGGGAACACACTAGAGAAATCCATTACGACTAAACCTATAAAGGTATTGGGAACAGGGTGTCACTTATACCCCCATAGAAAAGGGAGGATCCTCCGACCAGACGGGCGTTGTGTCTGGTGGGCAACTGCCCGACGTTTGAAGTCGGGACGTTGTGCTAGTTGCGCGGTAAACTCTGCTTGCGCGATGCAGGACTTTGCGCGACGTCAGTGTGACGCGTAGCTTGCATGTGGCGATGTAGATACCGCTACAAACCAAACAAAAATATTGCTTCTAATCAAACGATAGTACTCAAAAACCCTATAAAAATCCTCATTATTATCTTAGTTACGAGCCAACATAAACCGCCTATAAAGTCGATCTGTCTAGGAAAACCTAACTTTTTACGACAATGAAAAAGCCACTTTATCACCCCGATATAAGACTTAAAGCTACAACAAAATAATTATGTACTCCTATTGGATACAAGATGATGTCATAAACCAGAAACAATCTCGTAAAGAAGGAACATTACTAAGGTACACAGTTTTTATAACGTTACAAATAAAATTTGCCCTTCAGAAGGTTGTTCAGGTGCTTATTCAAAGTTATGAGGTTTTCATTCCTTTGTTTTCCTACAAACTGGAGCTGTTATGAACAAAGGAATGATTTAGCGTCTGTTCCTTTAGTAATTTTAATGAATTGGTGTTTGTCCCCGAAAATTATCTAACGGGTGTCCAATAAAAAATCCAGTATGTTACCTACATTTGGCAATTCTTTTTCAGGGAAACAGATTCGTCCATTAAATGTATAGATACGCATTCTGCAAATAGGTGAATATCTATAAGTTGAAAGTATGTGGCTTTAAAGAAAAACCACTTCCCTACGCAGAAAACTCGCTGTCATTACTCAAGAAGCTAAGCGCTACAGCGGATTTATTTTTACCGTTTCAACATAAATCTATTTGCGAATCCTAGATGCTATTTCATTCAGCTTATGCAGATAGCTTACCTACAGCTTTACTGATACAAAAGTTTTACATTTATATTTTACTAGCTGACCCGACAGACGTTGTCCTGTCTTAACTATGAATGTCACATGTCGTTTAGTTTTAGTTTTGACTATTGACTAAAACTAAAACTAACGACTCATTTATCAACCGATCCATCTGTGCTAAACGATATTTGCAGCGCGCATTCTGTCAATCGCTGACAGTTATTTCAAACAACTGACAGTTATGTAAAATTAATATTGGCGTTAAGTTTTCTTAAATTTTGTAACTTTCCGATCAACTTTCTTATTTTTTTTATTTCATAAGATCATTCTCCTGACAATAACGAACACAACAAAAAAAAAAGAAGTGAAATCGGTCCAGCCGTTCACGCGTGATGGCGTGACCAAGGGAAATAGGGATTCATTTTTATATATATAGATTTCATTCGTTTGTATGTGTGGTTGTGGAGGTCAGGTAGGCAGTCGCTCCTTGTATAATACTAGTATGCAGCTGCATCCGGTTAGTCTGGGAGACGACCCCAACATAGTTGAGAAAAAGACAGACAAATGCTGATAAGTTTATATATAGGTACAGACAGGGTCACTATGTGGTGGAAACCCCTCAAGATTTAAAATATTATACTATAGCCTGACCGATACTGCAGTACCGCGCCTTAGGTATGCGCGGCGAGGTGGGGGGGCGAATGAGCGGCCTGAGGGCCTAGACAAATGGCGATTCTATTTCTACAACCGCTATCGCTTTCGCTAATGTTTCCATCATACGAATCGAAAACTAGCGATAACTATTCTCAAAGAGTGCCACATGGCTACGCATCTCTATGGAAGTTATTATCGTTCGACGCTGTCGATTCGTTTCATCGAATCGAATGATGTTAACATTGTCTAGCTAATTTCTATTTATAGCTTATGTCAACCCCGTAGATGTTTCGGCTTTTCTACTTGCGTCATCGCTAATCGAATGTTACTTTATTTGTGCCCTCTTCGCTGCCCCCCCCCCCCCCTCCCCCGTCTCGCCGTGCACATACCAACTCAAATCAAATCATTTATTTCAAAGAAACCAATTACAGGCACTTTTCAATTGTCAAGGGGTCAGTCAGTCAGATAGATGAAGCTAGTTGCCCATTCCAAAGCGTAGTAGGCACGTATGGAGAAGAACGGGTAAGGCGCGGTACAGCGGTATCGGTCAAGCTACAATAAAATATTGAATTTGTTAGCACTATCATAACGGCGTCGTTGGTCCAGTGGTCGCTAGCGCTACTGCTGAGCATGAGGTCCTGAGTTCGATTCCCGGGTCGGGCAAAGTGTTATTGGGTTTTTCCATCTGGAATTTCTCAGTAGCAGCCCGAAATTTGGATGTGCCCGGATGATGGCAATAGGCTCGCCCCCTGTTACATGGGACTTAAATATCACTGGCGAAATGTGGGTGTTCTGTAGGTGCACCAAAGCCTAACCCTTTGGGGAATACAGGCGTGATATTACGTTATGTTATCCTGAGGGATATTTTCAAAAAGCGCACGGCTTCACGTGGATTCGAACCAACGCATCGCCCAACGTCGCTATTCAATACCCGGTAGTTTTGACCAACTAGCAAGTGAGCTCGTTGCGATTGCAATGAAATTATTATGTTGCAATAAATAAAAAATATTATTCGGTAAAAGCCTATTATTACCTTTATTAACAAGTTGTACCCAAAGAGTGCCAACGGGACCCTAAAACTACGCCTCCGCTGACCGTCCGTCCGTCTGTCTATCAGCAGGCTGTATCTCATGAACTGTAATAGGTAGACAGTTGGAATTTTCACAGAGTGTGTATTTCTATTGCCGCTATATCAACAAATAATAAAATTAAAATAAAGTTAAAAATAAAGGCGGTCACCATACAAGAAACGTGTTTATTTTTAAAATAGGTAGTGTTAAATTAATATTGTACAGTGGTACGGAACCCTTTGTGTGCGAGACCGATTCGCACTTGGCCGGTTTTTTTGTTGTGTTTTGCTATCAATGTTGCAAAATAAAGTAGGAAAGAAGACCATACATTGAAAAACATTAAGAGTGTAATTGCAAAAAGAACAATACGTCTCGGAAAATTGAATCCCCAATCTTAACCCCTTCAAGCGATCTTTAAACCCCCGAGCTAAGCAGACTAAAATTGACATTACTTAAAAGTTCTTCTGAATAAAAGCTGGTATGCAGCTATGTCGAATTTAAACGTGCATGTATTTTGCTAGGGTACCTAATTGGTGAATTCAGCTGTGTGTACAACCAATTTTACCTGACCCGTTGCAGAAAAAGGTAAAACATACAATTTCCCTATAACAGCACAACTTACAAATAGCCAGCGTCAAAACAACACACCAAAAACCAAGCAAAAAAACCGCGTCTGCCACCTGACTCCCGGCCAGCAGTTCTTTAAGGCATACCAAATCATAGAAAAGGTTTAGCTTTGTAGAGCAATGTCTCTGTCACTTATACCCGTGTGGCAGTCTCTTTCTAAGGGTGAATTCATGTAGAACGCTAATAACCAGCGCCGAATGCCAGCACTGGCACAAATCAGGACAAAAGTATGAAAACTGCCTGAGCAGACCAGTGTTGACAACCAGTGCTTGTCGGCGCCGAGAAGCGTTCGCACATCGGCCCCGGTTACCAAGCTTTCTACATGAATACACCCTAAAGCTCGATGTGTCATATCTAGACCTGGTACTTCATACGAAAATGTCTTCCAACATTATAAAGGCATACAGGCGCGACGCGACAGTGCGACGCAACTCTAGTAGAACAATTTCTATGAATACTTCATGGAAATTGTTCTACGAGAGTCGCGTCGCGCCTGTCAGCGGGAGCCTTAAATAGTCCTCAAAGTATTCGGTAGCAATAAATTCTCAGCACGTATCTGAATGTTTCGCATGGCAAATTGGCAGACTGTGTTTTGAAGTTTAACAGTGTTGAGGCTTAGCATGAAATGCGATAAATTCAATTTTACGCCCGCTTAGTTCAATGATCGCACGCTTCGTAAGTGGTTTTATCGTGGAGTGAAGAGCTTATTGGCTTTCATCTTTATTGACAATATAATCACTTACTTCAATACTTTTGATACATAACTTTTGTATCCAATTTAATAATCTTCTTCAGTGATTTCTTCTCTAATTTTCTTAAAAAATCGGCAGACTAAGGATTTTTTTGGAAACTATCACCAAGGGCGGATATCCCATATTATATTAATTACCAGTCAACTTATAGTAAAAAGTTAATCATGCGCACTACAAAGAATTACATTAATTTATCACTGTATTTACCGTCTTATTTGGCAAAATTGTTGATGCCACTTCTAAATTGTATCGCTGCAGTGTTTCAAAACTAATGTGACGCAGCACACTGGTGTACCGAGGTCATTACTTGGTGTGCTTCGGAAAAACACGTGCGTTATTATCGCCTTGCGAACTTACAAATTGCAGCGATAATACCTCCTAGTACAAATCCATTCTCAGATAGCATTTCCCTTAGCAACTTACCAATAAACGAGCAGGAAGAATTAATGGAGATAAAAACTGATCGGACATTGAAACTAAAATTTTCCGAAACAGAGCTAGTACTATTTCAACTGCACATAAAAAAAAATCGGTGTGAGTTGGTTTGGCACTCACGAAAATTGATGTGTAAACATGTGAGCTCGCATCAGTTTGGTTCACGCGCTCACATAGACACGGGTCTCACGCTGACGTCATCTGACGGTGGAAGTCTTACGATTACGCGTCTGACGCTCGAAGTCCCAGCTAGCCCCTACCGTAGGCCGAGCGCTAAGATGTTTACACATCAAAAAAATTATAACTCCCCTCTGTTTCCGTCGGGGGTTAGTGAGTATCCGTTGTTTTCAAAGCGTGCTATTGCAATACCTACTAAAAGAAAGAAAGAAAGAAAAAGTATTTATTGGGACTCGCACAGGATTATCACAAACTAAACCAAACACACTCATATGAACAAAAATAACAAATTAAAATGAAAATAACAACAGAAAGTCATGTCACGAGGCCAAAAGGCCCCCATCTAAGCATGATGCTGCGAGATTTTTAAAAAGGGTCGCTGCGCTGGTATTCTGATACGGCCCGCTGCTGTCGTGTCACGGACAGGTACAGAAAAAAAAAGAAATATAGCTATTTGTGAGTACCATATTATTAAAAAAAAATAACCACTGTTACCATTTGCCAAAACCCATTTATGCGAATAAGGGGTTTCAACTCTTTCTACAATAAAATCAAAAAAAGGGAACGCCTTAGGACGGTCGACGAAGAGATCAGAACAGCCCTATCAGCCATTGCTCCAAATTTGCATCGCCTATGCTCAGTTAAGTAGACACATCGCCTATGCTCAGTTAATAGACATATCTCACTAAACAACTTTTCATATTTGATTGATTTTAATAATAAATTAATATTAAACAAACATTGGTATTTCCTTGGTGTACCTCTAAAATTTCCTGATTTTGTAGATCTTAAACATAAATCGTTTGCACTACACTATCTTACTGTACCAAATAAGTAGCTATGGGTGAATTATTTGAGAATCGGTAAATTAAATAGTACTAACGCAAGCATTCTTTACGTTTTGGGCCTTACACAAAGATTGCCACAGAAAGGTGGGCGAGCTTTCCTGTAAAACCATGTGAATACCTCAAAAGACCTTTTAATAATTAAGTTTTTAATCAAAGGGAACGACAAACCGCTGCTGCACTGACAGCTTGTCAAGTCTTATAATAGAATTTGCATAACCTAAAACCACGCCTGCGGGGTGATTGCGTAACACTCTAAAAGCTTTCATTTTGACAGTTCAACAACATTCATTGCGTTATTTACGTTGTTGAGCAGACAAATTTTTCGAACATATGAAGCAGTGGATTAGTCATAACCTTCAAAATGTTTCAGGTTCTGATTGATAGTGCGTGTTACGCAATGGGGGCTATCGTTTTTGTGCTCACCAGTTGGCGCCACTGGCGAGTCAGGTCTTGTCCGTAGTTTTATTTGATGTTTTGGATATGTTTAAGTACCCATAAATTCATATTATGTGTTATTATTTTATTCAATTATGTAAAGAAGTGTAATTTTTTTTTTAATATTCATCTATTGGCAGTTTTAATATTTTATTTTGTAAGGTTGTAACCATGTGCCCAAGTGAAATTACATTGATTATTAATTGATAAACTGACTTTTGCCGGTTGACAGCAGCTAGCTATCAAACGGTAGCCTACGTGTACAGTGTCACTTGGGAACATGGCAGTGAAGATTGAACACTCGTGGAGTGAAGACGTACTTTGTGTATTTTGAAATAGTGTTAAGGAAGTGAAGTAATGTTATTAAACTGATTATAAAGCTATACAGACTTTGCTTTCTTTGCAACTTTATAGTGGATTAGATATGTTTATTTAATTACATTTTAAAACTTCAAATAAATATTTAGATTATAATGTTCCTAAAATTGACAAGCATGAAGCTGACAAATATTATTCTTCCTTTAAGTAAATTAGATCCTAACTTTTTACTTAAAATCTTCATCAGGAATGGCACGACCATTACAACAATTATGAATCATTAGTTAAAATCCGTTATAAAAATCCCGCAAACCGTGAACTTTCAGTACATTTGACATCTAAAGACCTTGAACTCAAACTCAAACTCAAAGCATTTATTTCAAATAAACCAATTACAGGCACTTTTGAATTATCAAGGGGTCGGTCAGTCAGAAAGATGAAGCTAGTTGCCCGTTCCAAAGCGTAGTAGGTACCTGTGGATAAGAACGGGCAAGAAACTCCATGGAAACTCTTTTAAATCAAAATATGGTTACAAAATATTGGTTACATCGTTCATGTTGAAATTATACACGTGAGAACGATGCAGAACGTTAAAAGCGTCCGTAATAAAAAGACAAGAGCAATTCAAATATTAAATTAAATTAAAATAAGCCGTGGCAGCTAAGAAATGATCAGTCCCCACTGACGGCGCCCGTTCACGAACATGACGCATGGATCAGCACCCGAAGGAGAAAGCAGAGATGTAGTTTCTTTAGTTTCCTTGGAAACCTATGCCAGCGAGAGTATTGTCATTGAACAGGCATCTAAACTACAGGCTGCTACTCAGTGCCAAAATTAACATTACAGGTGCCGTGAGAGAAATTTCTACGGCGCCCCTCTCCTCTCTTGCAGAGTAGAGAGGGGCGAAAAATTTCAGCGCTCCACCTAGGTTTTCTTATATCCATGCTCAAAGAAATAGGAGCTACTTTGTCGGCTTATGCAGAAAAGTTTGAGAATTCACAGAATGTATACGATGTAAGAGCAAGTAAAGAGATCTCAATTTTTTTTGTTGGTTTTTTAACTCAAAATGAACTAAAACAACCGTATTCTGCAGGCGCTAGAGGTGAAGGGGCGCCTAGTCACAGCTCCTTCGGTGCCCCTTCACCTCTGACACCCTGGGCAGTCGCCCAGCCATGCCCTACCCTAACACCGGCACTGCTGCTATTGAAATTCTGGTAATGGAAACCCCAATAAAACCAATAATTGAATTCATGACCTGTAAAATCTCGTACTCAATAGTTTTACCTCACTAATGAGTCCCGAAGATACTATGGTATAATTGGGCTTACCTGTGAGGTTAAGGTCGGCTCCCTTACCCCTATTACCTCATATAGGTAAGGGTTTCCAATTATAACTCGATACTAATAAACTATACTAATCAATTGATGTTCGTAGACTTCAGTTATTTGAGATGGGTATTTGGGGTCAATGTCAGTTTGCGAGGTAACAATCTCAGCCGATATTCAATCGTCTTTTGTTTAACCATGAAACTACAAAATATCTTATATGTACTATATTTAGAAAAAATCTATAGTTATATTTATATAAAACACAAAGATTGTTTCTACCTATGTCCGTTATAGACTTAGAAACCATCCAACCGATGTGCCCCAAACCGGTTTCATTAGAAAGCCAATAATGCGAAGATGGTTTTAGATTAACCTGTATGCGGGCGAAGCCGCAGGAAAAAGCTAATGTACTTATACTTAGAAAAACACAAATTGGTATGTAGGTACCATAATTATATTCTTTCTCTGGCTATAACGGATTTAAAAAGAGGCTTAACGAAGTCAAGTCACTTGTTCGTCTCATCATTGTTAATTTTTTTAGTACCCAACCATATTTGAGAACCTTTTGGTTACGGAGATATTCAAGATCAAAGTTCCAACTATTTGACGTTTTTTACGAAATCAGATTTCGAATGTTACAACTTAACTTTAAATACCCTCACGACCCCTGAACACAATGTTTTGTGTGCCTTAGATTACTTTTATCAGTAAACAGCGATGTTTCACACCAAAAATAAAAGTAGTTTCCCAGCAGTTATTTCTGTGAAATGTTACTTAATTTGAAGTACAGAATATGTAGAGGACGGTTATGAGTCTTTTTACACCCTGTAGGTACATATATTTTAAGCCACTGGAAAATTATATCTAAAACTGAACGTTTAAGTACTCTTTACACCAAAACACTGCAATGCTACTTAAGTACTTGGTGACAGAAATAACAATGGTGGTGGTGCGGACTAACCAAACAAGACAAGACAAGGACAAGGACAACACAACAACACAAGCAAGGCGCTCCACTAATGCCTTAATTTAGTTAGCTTTAATGGTACCTACTCTGTGATTGGGTTATATGTTTGACATGTTTATAATATACCGTCAAACGGGGTGAATTGGGGATTTTAACATTGAAACAATATAGTTTGTTGCCAAAAAGAACTCTAATGTGTTTACTGTATCCTAATTAATGAACGATTAAGTGCCCTTGTTGGCAACAAACTATATTATTTCAATGTTAAAATCCCTTTTAAAGTTTCGTCCCGATTCACCCCTTCATCCCTATTCACCCCGTTTGACAGTACCTTACTACATAATAATAATATGTACAAGTATCTAAAAACAGAGGAGAAAGACTCATAGGGCATTAAAAAATTCGTCTGCATCGCTGTCAACAGGAAAAGTGCCCCAAAGGGTGGCAGCATTGTATGGCGACGTTGTATGGCGATGCTGATTTTACTGTTAGCTTTAATTTGTTAGTTACATGTTCTTACAAGATAAACATCACAACACATCTCTAGACTGTTTGTTTACAAAATAAACCACGACACATCAACACACAACCCACAATTGTACTAACAATTCTGTAACGTAATAGACTTCTAGTCGTTAACTCGAACGAGCTTTCTAATGACCGATTCCGTTTCAAACTGAAAACCTCTTTTTCATTTCTCATACTCGGGAAGTAGTGTTTGTTTGATCCGTGTAGTGGGTGGAAGACGCTGCTCCGCATCTTCGGGCGGGAAAGACTCATAGTAATTGGTTCCCTCTCTAGGGCGGGAATGAATTTTAAAAGTAGAAATAATCTGGTTAGGTACTCGTAGTCGGCTACGAAAAATTTTACATAATAAAGAAAAATATCGATTAAAATTAATAATAAAATGCTGTGGCCGTGTGTGTGAGTGTATAAACAGCCAGTGTGAATTTAAAAAAAAACCTATTAAGCGAGACGGCCGACGGGATACTAACTTAATAAGCTGTACTGAAATTCAAAATATCGGTTTTATAGACTAATATTTGATAAAAAATTAGTCTCACGTTATTATTATCAATAAATATTTAAGAAAAACTACTAGGTTTTACTTTCCTTATATTCAAAATTAAAAGAAAAGTAGAGAGTTTAACACGGGTGAAAGTCATCAATTCTTACTCGGACCAAAGCCGCCCTCACTGCACTCGGGCGTCTAAATACCTCGTATGGGAATTGATTCCTTTCGACCCTTGTACAATAATCTACTATTAAAGACACGTTTATTGCAACTACTTCAGGAGGTACAACTTGAAATTGTAGGTGCATATATTCACTTATTAAGTTAGACGTTTGGTAATTAAGTTTAGATAGCTATTTTAAAAAAAATGGTGGAATTTTCACAACTAACAGTAACTAATAATAATAACAAAATAAATAAATGTAGAGCAGCACGCAATAATTGTTGACAGTCCCGCGTGTCGGGAACCGCGTCAAAGTCGATAAAAGTAAACAATTTAAATATCTCGACTTAGTACACGAGGTTGTTGACATGTGGAATGTGTTTGTCGGCGGGATAAGCGCTCATCTTAATACATTTGGTTCAAACACGTAAATACAGATAGTATAAATGGTCAGCAAACCCCTCTTTCGCGTTCGTGGGTTATCCTAAATAACTCGGAGTAAAACACCCCCCCCCCCCCCCCAGGGCGGGGGTCCCTAACTCAGGGTTAATCAAATAATTCATTTTGCGCTACTATATCACATTTATTTTTGTGTACGAGAGTCTGCCAACATCGTTAAGAGATTTTTATTGCCATAATTATCTGATCTCACTTTTCATAATGATAACTGATAAGGATAACACACCATCTCCAATAGACATATTTTGTAAGGAAGTAGATGTAGGTATATCGTAAAATAGTTATCTGATTTTCCTACAAACAACGACGAATAATCTATACTTACCTAAACACTATGCAAACGCGAGTCTTGAATAATTTATAACAAGGACATATTTAAGACGGCTTCCGAATGATATCCGAAACCATAATAATACCCAATCTTTCGATTCCCAACCGATTCCACTCGGAATTATATTATTCGATTAATCGTCATGTTTTGTTCGATTAATAGGAAGTTAGGACGTAATCCGTTGCGGAGAACCGGCAGTAATGCGATCACGGAATAATAGGATTGTATGTTATTATGAAGATTTGCATATTAGTAGCATTTAGTGTAGGTATTAACCAGTGCTCGAAGTGACAAAACGGTGAAGAAGATGATGAGGAAACCGACAAAGCAACAAATATTTGAAGACATGAATTTGACATCCACGAACCCGCACTGGGCTCGCATATAGCCTACAGCCGCACTCCCTCTCGCAGAGAAGTGGTCTTTGTCCTTGCAGTGGGAACATTATAGGCTGATTCTGAAAAGCCAGAGTTTTACTTATGAAAAGCCGGGCTTCCGATATGAATCGAAATAAAAAATCTGTTACCTACTACTGCACCATAATTGCGTAAAACACTATCAATCACAATTTAAATCATTTTTAAGCCTATTTGCTAGTTCATTGCTTCATATGTTCGCAAAATTTATCCGCTCAACAACGTAAATAACGCAATGAATGTTGTTGAACTGTCAAAATGAAAGACATTCCTACTGTTAGTGTGTTACGCAATTATCCCGCTGGATAAATAAAAGCTATTATTTTTCTTTTTGTATGTATTGAATATATTTCTGTTACCATTGCAAAACGATTTCATATTAATACCTATAGGTACAATAAAATGGACTTTCTCTTTAAAGTTTTGCCCAATATTATCTTAAAAAAATGCCCGGTATAAAAATACTTTTATATTTTTCATAGACGTCTATAGTACCTAAACACATGGGTCCTTTTTCTTCAATGAATTATGTTTTACGGCTTCTTTTTCCTCCCCTCAAAATATTATGTTAGGTGTGGTTTTCTGGGCGTCGGGAGTCGATAGCCGACTCCCGGCCACCGTAGGCGCGGGCCTGCGCACGGCGATCAATGGGCAGCTCGCCGTCCGGTAAGGACCAGGCCCGGGTCGACGGCGCGATGTGTTCTACGCGCGCCTCAAAGAGATGTCAGCATAATTGGCGGGGTCCGATAGGGCCGATGCCTGCCGGGGTCGCGGAGTGTTCGACAGAGTTACCGTGGCCCTGGCGCACAGGCAACTGAAGGAACACGGGTGGGTTTTAGTCAGTAAGAGTCTGACACGCCCTTCCGCTCCGCCCAGAGCGAAAGAGGTCATTTGATGATTCCCACCCAAAAAAAAATAAAAAAAGGTGTGGTTCTCTGGGCTATTACAAATTTACACCAATTTTGTGAGAGGTCATACATGACATACATTTAGGTTATCAAAGAAGATAAGAGCAACAAGAGAGTAACAAGGGTAGCTTCAACGCAACGTACACGTTTTTACGTGTAAAAGTTCAACTTTCATTAGGAAATTGAAGTCAGAAAGAAAACAGAAATCATTGAAGAAAAATATGTTGATTTTCCCATGGAAAGTTTTTACTTTCTAATGGAAGATCAACATGTTTTTCTTCAAAACTGAAATTGTTTATGAAGTCGGGTAATAACTAAGTTAAACCGTAAGCTTAGAATTGTTATACATACATACATAAACTCACGCCTTCTTCCCATGGGGGTAGGCAGAACTACAGAACGCCACCTGCTACGATCCTTACATACTCCTTTTGCCTCGTTTACGTTCATACATCTGGTCATACTCGCACGCCGGTTATGAGTACTACGCACCTGACCTTTCTGAAGAACATCACCAATAAGGTCACTATATGTTATCCTAGGGCGTCCCCTCCCGGCGTTTCCACTCACATCTGCCTTGTAAATACCTTTTGTTAATCGCCCTTCATTCATCCTCTCAACATAACCAAACAAAAATAATTGAAAAAAAAAAAAAAAAAGTTATTTCTCATCGAAATATTTTCTATAACTACATACAAGACTAATTGCAAAACTTTCAATTGAATTCTCAAGACGTTATAATCCTTCGAACATTCAGCTAGAATTTCTCAGAATCGTCGGTTTTCACTTAATCGGAGGCCTGTTTTATGCCAATCTATTACATAAACAAGAGAAGTTCTGTTTACTTTTTTTATACTCTTGTTACAACTCAGAAGTAACTTTAGAAGAGTCAATAAACACAAATTGTTTTGCGACTGTAGTTGCATCATGAACTCAACGTTATACTGTTCTTATATGTAATAAGTAGTACGTTGATTGTTAAATGGAAGACCCGAAAATTTTAATATTTATTTATTTAATCATTTATGTACAAAAGTGATGCTTATTTCTAAAGAAATCTCTTCCAGCATACCTGCGATAGGAAGACATGATATTTAAGTAATACTTTTCTATCAGGAATTTCTCATTAGTAGCCCGGTGACAGATTTGTTCCCGATTAATGGCAACCAAGCTGACCCAGTCTGCCGCGCCCCGTCGCGTAGTCAGGGTGGTCTCTTCTTTTCTGTCCCACAGGACTTTCAGGGTGGTGGTCGACGGGGCGCTATCTGGCGCCCGGCCGGTGCTGGCGGGTGTACCGCAAGGCAGCTGCGTGTTACTCGTGTTACACCGACGACATCCCCACGACATCTGACGCCATGCTCGCGCTGTACGCCGACGACGCGCAAGGTAGGGTCGCCCGCAACCTCCTCCGACCAGTGCTCTCGTCCCGCATCCCGGCACGCGTCAAGTTGGGCGTGTACAAGCTGTACATTCGCCCAATTCTGACGTACGCTGCCCCCGCTTGGTTCGCCCTCACGAGTGAGGCGAGCCGAAAAATGCGTCGCCCGCAGCAAAGCCTGGCGCTGCGGACCATAATAGACGCCCCTCACTTCGTGAGGAATGATGTCATCCAGCGGGAACTCCGGATTGAGATCCTGGATGAGTTTGTGGTGGTGTGGTGACATAATAGAGGTCAGATAGACAGTCACTCCATGTAAGATACTGGTATTCAACGCAGCCGGTAAGACTGGAAGCCGACCCTAACATAGTTGGAAAAAGGCAGGCAGATTGATTAGCTGACCCCCTATTTCGTGGGACTTACACCATGAAACTGGCAACTGCCTACCTCGTCGGAGAGTACCACGTCAGAATTATTTCATCGTGTAATCTCCCTTGATAAAACGGGTGTAGAAAGACACTTAACGAAGCGGAGAGTTACTTGTGTTCCCCGTCATTGTACCCAGGAACCTTCTGGTTACAGAGATATTGAAGGTCAAAATTACAACTTTAACTAAATCAAGTTTTTAATGTTATACCACAACTTTAAATAACCCCACGACCCCTGTACCATTGCATGCACAATGATTCACGTGCGTTACGTTGCGCACTACCGTAAACAGCGATTTTTCACATCAAAAATATACTTCGTTTCCCAACAATTATTTTTGTGCAATGTTACTTAGTTTGATGTACAGAATGCGTAGTTGACGGCTATGTGATGGGTCTTTATACACCCTGTAATACCTACTTAAACCTAATATAATGAGAAAAAGCTTACCATAAGAGGCAAACTTTTCCATCACATTTATTATTAATGTACCTTCCGAAGTATCAGAAAGTAAATTACGATGAAAGAACCATAACACCGAGGGATGAAAGATCTTTTAACTTTTTCTTTCAAAGTTATAAATCATTGCCATAAAATAACATGCACTGACAGTATGGCAGTTTCTTTCGTCGAGAATTACTGTTTTTGTCAGTTTCTTTCATCGAGAATTACCGGGTGGAAAAGTGTTTTTATCTTAGCTTTCGTTCATTGGTTGCCTTAAAAATTATCTCAGAAAATGGGGTGTAGGCCAGAATAAATAAATGCAGACTTTCGAACATCATGGTGTTTAAGTACCTTGACTGGTAAATAAAATGGTTGGTCTATGAAACCAAAAACCGGGGATAATAGTGTCGACTTTTACAGGAAATACAATTTCCAAAATAAAAACGTGTATCATTTTATGTTTCTCGCAACAAAATCTTGTGTCCTGCATCAAAGCAAAGAAATCTTCAGAGACATTCATCACAACCAAACTTAACGTGTCTCTAGTAAGTCCTTGAGATATAAGTAGACGAAGATGGATGGTACGCTGAAAGGAAGGATTAATGAGGTTTCAGAGATAGACACGGTAGAATTGTTCATGTCCCCGCGGGAGGTAGGTAAATAAGAATCACCACAAACCAGCTAGGTATAATACGTTAATCCACCAACTGAGAAAATTGTTACGAAGATAATCTCAAATTTGCTGCATCTGATAGAATTAAAAAGATTTAAAAAATGCTGTGTCGCAAAAGTATTTCATTATGCACCTCCTAGCATAATGAGCAGGATTTCGCCCTGTTGGCTCTCCGATGCATGGTAAACTGCCCACCAAAATGAAAAACTGTATTTCTTATACCGTCTAACCAGAGGGTCGAATGTTCGCATTGTAAGCTTAGAATCAATCTGTCAAAAATACCTCTTATTGTCATAATTATAAGTCAATATTTTGACTTTGATTGTTGCTGACATGTGATTACGGCTAGATATTAAACCTTTTTAATTACGGGAATTAGCCTTCAGATTCTTGACCAAAGAACCGGTTTCAGCAACCTAGCTACTATGACAATACTGACATTACAAACATTTGGGGTCCTGAATACCCATAACATCTAACGCAAATAAATATCCAGGATTATTACGTATAAGATCAACGTTTATTTGCACTATTAGGCACGAAGGGATCAAGAGAACATAATAATAATAAATTGGTCACTTATCTTAGGAATAGGTACTAGACAAGCGGCCAATTTATTCATGCGCTTATCACGGTCAGTCATACGAGCCATACCTGCAAGCTTGCTACATTATACAACTATGGCATCATTCATGTGAACTCGTGTAGAAGTGACTCCTATTGTTTCAGATGTGTGACACCCTTTGTGTTTGGCTTCATTGTGATCCTGTGTCCCCTTTTAGTACAAAACTACTAAGCGTACACGTGTAACCTTGGTTATTCCATAGCTTTTTAAAATACAAATGAGATTGAAACTTGGATAAAAACTACACCTGTTTTCTTAAATTATTTATTCACTGCTGAATAGTTCAGAGGTTTGGGTTATTTCGTATGTCATTTATTTATTTATCTATTAAAACTTCACGCACACAATATGCAAAGGCGGACTTAATGCCTTAGGCATTCTCTACCAGTCAACCAAGGGTGGTGAAGAGATAAGATGGCAGGTGCTCTGTATAACAGACGCATGTGACGCGTGTGTCATTGCATTAGTGGGCTGTGAGGGGAATATTGTACTTAATAATCACCATTCTATGCCAACGAGGATTCATTATTAAAAACACAGAAGGGCGCTCTAAGGAGCATGAACGAAGCAGGACAATGGTGCAATTTAGTATTCCAAAAAATGGACCGATTCCATCGATTCCCTTGGACGAGTCTAATATAAATACTGGGCTAATATTTTCAAGTAAATCAAGAACATACGAACAACAATGCAATGCAGCAATATTAAATGTTCAACCCCTAAATGTCAGAGTTAACCCTCAGAAGCCATTACGGAGTGCCTCTAACCAGTGCCGCAATAACCACAAAGCAAGAGTAGCATTTGCTATGGGCCCCGCACAAAAGGGGGGGCCACGTATCCAAACCCGCCCATCTCCGCCTGAGCGTAATTTTTTGCGTGAAACTTATTAAGACGTGGTATATTGAAGTTACTTGATAGCACAAAAACGTGAACGTAACACTTTTTCTGATTAAGACAATTCACGTCACACAATCGGTAATCGATAATTTCGTTGGCGAAAATTAAACACAGAATAGAATTTGAGTCGGCCCGATAATCGGCTCTACCAAAAGTTTGAGATGTGCGATCACCCTTACTCGACACTCAGTGTGGTTGCCATATACCATTTTTTTTTAAATCTTTGCATTTATGTTATAAAAGTTATGAATAAAGAAAATATTTCATTAATTTACGAGAGATTTCCAACAATTAAATTTCTCATAACCATTTCGTTATTCTGACTCAGTAAGATCGTTACCAAATGCAAAAAGAGCAATAAGTAGTTTAAATTCTAAGGCGCGAGAGTCTCACGCATATTTTTTTAACTATTGACAGGTATCCCACCACCTTACGCTACAAGCGACATCCGGCCAATGGATCAAAAGCTGGTATCAAATGCTACAACAATAAATATAATTTTTTACATATTTCTAAAAGTTTGCACCGAGCACACCGCAAATTATTCCTGAACGAAGTTGCCTACACCGCAAAAGTAACATTGCCATCGAGAATCGAAACAAACAATCAGCCAGTTAAAATAAAGTTCTGTTAGCTACCAACCAATAAGAAAGTGATAGATATTTCATTTTGTAAGTTTTAATCTTCTTAGGTGTACACACGATGTGAGCAATTCATGAAAGAAGTTTATTTTACAACTGTGTTAGTATGTTTTATGCCGGTCGCAGTGTTGTGGCTAATTCGATAAAATACTTAATTTTAAAACATCAAAAGAAAAAAGAGTGATTTTGAGAATTTTTGACGTTGTATGTAACGTATAGAGTACAAGTACCTACCGACCAGCTGAGCAATAATTGCGTTTAACTTGATAGAGAAAGAAAAGAAAGATAATACGTTTATTTGTCGTACGGTAAACATGACGCAGTGAAAAACACACAAATACAAAAAAGAACGAGTTGGGAGAAAATATGCTTCACATCCACGCAAAACGGGAATCACTCAGCATAATGCTACGACCCTATGCGAGACAAAGCCGCAGCGCTGGTATTCAGCGACGGCCGACCAGCCTGTATGACATTTCCGTGTTCAGAGGTACGTAGATGTGTTCAGATTAAATTACGATTAGGAACACTGCTCTCTCGACTGTCTCGTATATGGGCTACTAGTCGCAAGCATGACTGCTAAGCGCGTGGCCCCCACACGCCTAGCAGTGCAGCATGTCATTCGCGCAGTATTATAACTACGAAGAATAACTAGGTCTCCTTCTTTTGAATTAAGATAGATATGGTGCCGTTTTGGTCTAGTTTGAAGCTGTGTAAGATATTCCCCTGACCAGACTTTACAACACGCTTGCATAATGAGGGCTATCGCGCTGGAGTTCGCCGCTAGAGGTGTAAGTGGAGAGTAAGGTCTCTAGATGTCAAATGTACTGAATGTTCACTGTTTGCGGGATTTTTTATCACGGATTTTATCTACATATAAAACATACATACATAACATCACGCCTGCATTCCCCGAAGGGTTAGGCAGAGGTGTACCTACAGCACACCCACATTTCGCCAGTTATGTTTAAGTCCCATGTAATAGGGGGCAAGCCCATTGCCACCAACCGGGCACAAATCCAGACTCCGGGCTGCTACCGAGAAGCTCCACAAGGAAAAACCCGATAACACTTTGCCCGACCCGGGAATGGAACCCAGGACCTCATGCTCAGCAGTAGCGCTTACGACCACTAGACCAACGAGGCATTTTATCTAATGATTCATAATTCTTGTAATAGTTATGCCATTCCTTATTAATTAAGGCTTAAGATTTTAAATAAAAAGTTAGGATCTAATTTGGTAACACTTGAAGGACGAATAATATTTGTCTGCTTCATGGTGGCCAATTTAAAAACTTAAAAAATGTAATGAAATAAACACAATATGAATTTATGGATACTTAAACTTATGCTAAACATCAAATAAAAGTCCTGACAGGACTTTACTCGCCAGTGGCGCGAACTGGTGAGCACAAAAACGATAGCCCCGATTGGTTCGATTCCTAAGCTAGGCTTTGCGTTTGGGTTTTTCCATCACCAATTTGTCAGTATAGCAGCCAGGAGTCCGGATATGTGCCTGGTTAATGGTAATGGCCACACCTCCTATTACTGTAATATAACCTCCACCTTCTCTTTAGAAGAATACAAGCTTAAGAGCGCATACACGGGTCCACTAGTGCCACTCCTTTAAAAAAAGATTATCTCGTGACTGAGAAGGGATTTTGAAAAACGGCTCATTAAGCGACCTCGGTAAGTGTGAAAAGATTTTTCTAATACCTTTTATAAACTTTCATATTGAAACACGAAGCAACAAAACTCGATCTTAATAAAAGCGGCCACATTCATTTAGATCGTATTTTGTTGCTTCGTGTCTCAGTAAGAAAGTTTATAAAAGTTATTAGAAAATTCTAGACACACTTACAGAGGCCACATAACGAGCCGTTTTTCAAAATTCCATCTCAGTCACGAGATTTTTTTTTTTTAAAGGAGTGGCGCTAGTGGAACCGTGTATGCGCTCTAAATATTGTGTTAGCAATGCTACCTTGGTGGTTCGAAGTAAAACGTTGTAATATGATATTAATTAATTAAGAACACACTCTTACAAGGGCTAACTCTCGTAGGATTAGCTAATTATAGCACCCTGAGACGTTCCTAGTCATCCTATGCCTGTAATGTTTACGTACACACGTAAATAAACTCACGCCATTTTCCCATAGGGGTAGTAAGCAGAAACTACAGAACACCACCTACTACGATCCTTAAATACCACCACAACCACCAGATTTGAGCTACACGATCACCAATACATGCTTACACTGACTGAACAGGTCCACTCAAATCCGTGTAGTTCTCTCCTCAAAAGACCATTTAGGACACTTTGTTCTCAGATGATCTGACCAAGATTATGTCTGGACGTTAAAAGAGACTGTGACCTCTTAGTTTATTTCGGCCTTTCTTCTTAGTGAAGTCTAAAAAGGTTTGTACAAACCCACTGACAGAAATAAAATAATTTACAAATAACTTTATTTATTTAATAACTTTATTAATTTATTTATTTGTTCACATAGGTAAAGAAACACAGATCTTATGGTATCATTTACCATTCCGCTTTTACAAACTCACAAAAATTATAACCTAACCTAACCCATTTCTCTTAATCAGCTACAGTAACTACATCACATAAACGTGTTTTTAAGATACACAGTGTTGTAGTAAATATCCTCACATTTATCCTCAGATGTTAAAATTGACAGCTATTTAGAAACAAGCGTACCACGGAGGCGGCACATTAGTTGGTTATAAAGAATTCAGGACATGTATGCATTGCTCAGAACGAAGCGCCATGTGACTGTTGCAGTGAGCTCCTAGCTGTTTATGTGCTTCTAGTACTTGGTGGCGCAAATTTTATCCAAACTATCTTATAGCTAATATTATAAAGAGGTAAAATTGTTTGTAAAAACAGATAATCCCTAGAAGTACTGATCCAATTACAAAAAAAATCTTACACTGATAGAAAGAGCTACAGTATATTGCCAAGTGTCATAAGTTTTATGTTTCATATAGACGTGGACGAAGTCGTAAACTGAAGCTAACAATGGAAAACATTAACGTTTTAATTGTTTCAAACATTTTGTGTTAAAAATAATTTTCAGCCGCATTTCGTCCGTTATGTTTTAAATAATGTGGGTTACTCATTTCTGCTGCTACATAAAAAATCCCGACCCGGGTAACGACCTTGGTTCCCACGCTAAGCAGTCACAAATCAAATGGTATTATAATTAGTTATAATCATTACTAAGCTTTTGTATTCACAAGAGCTTTCATCAAAAAGCCAAAGAAAATCTAATCCGCTTTCATGATACCTTGCGACATTGTTGCAAAATATTGCCAACGAATGAATAAATGGAGGACTATTATTCATTTAAATTAATGCCATTAGCAAAGCGTCGCGCGTTGCGTCGCGGCAGATAATACGGGAGCATAGGGCTGTCGAATATCAGAATTGAACAACAAAGCAGATTTTATTAACTGGCTTTAATTACACGTTCGTGTTATTGGTAATACTTATTGAATTCTATAATCTATATGGGTAACTTTATATATTATAAATTAAAATCGCAGTTTGTGTCTATAAGTGTGACCGGTTAGATCTGTTAAAGTACAGTCGCCAGCACATCAAGTTACCACAAACTGCCAGATTTTCTCATCCGATTTTGAATTTAGCTATCAACATTTTAAGGTTTAAAATCGTTTGGAGAAATTTGACAGTTTCGTGTAACTTGACCTGCTGGCAACTGTACAATGTATTTTGATTCGGTTTTCACCTTAATTTAGAGCATTTATGTAGGAAGGTATATATGTATGTCGGAAATACGTTAAATCAATCGTTTGACTTTGACTAATTGGGACGCCAACGCCACCAGGGGGCGCTCGACAGAGTCTATAACATAACGCTTGACTAGAGTCAAAGCAGAGTTTCTTGTTGGCGGTTAAGCAGTGAACACGTTTAGAAACTGTCGCGCGTACCTACAGTGTGTGATTAATTTGATCGTAAATTATAATTTGATTTGAACTGCAAACGGTTTTTCTATTGCGCAATAACCAACACTTCCCATAGTTCTCCCACAATAGTTAAAATATGGTTCTTGATAACGAGAGACACGTACCTTCTTCGTTATGTATAATACATTAATATTTAATTGATATAAGGCACAGAAATCTGGATGCTTTGACAAGTCGCCATGCTGTGTGAAGCACGGGTGGGTCGCTAGTTTACAATGATCGCAAAACCACATACCTATGTAAACGTTTTAAAAACTTTGCACCACCATCTAGTATGATTCTCATACATTAGGCAACATTCTGGTTGAGTAACGATTTAAAGACGGAAGCGTTCACAGCTAAAAACAAATGACTGTTTTTGTTGTTGTTGGATTTGCTGACGATTAATTGCATTTAAACGTTAGTTTAATCACAGAATTTCGTTTACTCTGGCAGCCCTAACAGTTAGCCGGGAAATATAATCGTGACGTATTTTTCCGAGCGCCATGGTTCGGTCTCTCGGCGACAATTTTAGATCCGAACGTCGAATATAAACGAATTATAATATTAAACATGGAAGACTGTTGTTGTATTTTGGACCCAATCAACCGTTCTTTATTATTATAATTTGATAGGTGCAGTGATTGGTCCGGAGTTCTATTTTTATTGTATATTGGTGGGGTAAACAATAATTAAGAGGACTGATTATTTTTCTTAAGCGAATCTGAGCCAGATAGCACCCGTATTAAGTAACACACCGTCAATCACATTCTGAATCATTTTGAAGCCTATTGCTAATTAATTGTTTCGTATGTTCGAAAAATTTGTCTGCTCAACAACGTACATAACGCAATGAATATTTTTAAACTGTCAAAATGAAAGCCATTCCTACTGTTAATGTGTTACACAGTTACGCCCGTATTGGTACAAGTACCAATTGAACAGATGAAACTAATACGCTTAGAGTTTATTTAAGATGACATGCAAAATCGTGCTAAATACTTAACGATACAGTTTCGGGGCGTATGTATGATATTTTAGGACCATTTACAATTGTATCTTTACTGGTTGAACATTTGAAACACGTTCAGTTTCTTACAAAGTATTGCTTCTTTTATTCATATACACGAGGTGGTTTCCACATGTTTCAATGCAACATTGCATTGTGTATCCTTGATTTAAGTTACGCGACTCGAGATATCGGTGCTACTAATAAATCGGCTAGTTTCCCACACGTCGCCGTCAGTCGTATGAAAAACGATCCCCCTACTGTGTAGTAGAGCAGAAATCCAGTAAATAAAATATTTTGGCTTTTATACTGTAACTAGCTTCTGCCCGCGACTTCACCCGTGTGAAATTTCTTGTTCCCCTGACCCACCCCGTCATATCGCATCACCTACCCGCGTTATCACTTCCTTTTCGCTTAGCGATCTTTCTGACTTTTTTCTTTTTGCTCGACTCCTAACGATCCTAGCGTGATCGTAATAGCCTACGAGTATATATAGCCTGTCTCAAGAATTGGGCTATCAAATATAAAAATATTTTTTCAAATCCGACCTTTACTTCCTCCTACATAAAAACTTATAAACAAACAAATTTTATCTCTTTATAATATTAGAATAGATTAGTGAAACAGTTGTGAGTCAGATTAACTTTAATCCAACATGAATATGATTATAATTCTCTGCGGAATAAGCAAAGTTGCCAACAGTTTGAACAACACGTAATTAAAAACATATCAAGTCGTCTTTGGAAAACCTTCAAATCAAATCAAATCAAAATATTTTATTTCACATAAACCAACATGGGCACTTATGAAACGTCAGAAGCTAGGTGCCCGGTTCCAATTGGTTGTTTCCTATGGAGAAGAGCCGGCAAGAAACTCCACGGTTACTCTTTTAAAAATAAGGGGCTTTTACAATGTTTCCAATTACAGTGTTGATAGATGTGGGAGGACAGTGTAGGCCTGTCAACAAGTAACACGTACTCAACAAAATATAAAAAGGTCCACAAATCCAGTCTACAAGTTAGGTCTACAACGTTCTCACATTCACAAAATATAAAAGAATCTATATAAAAATAAAAGCCTATTTAGACTAAATGACATGATTGCCATTACTACTGTAACAAATCGGAATCAAAATCCTATCCACAAAAGCCATAAATAAGGAGTTGAAATAAGAATCCGTAGTATATAATGTCAAATAATGAGATTATGTCAAAGAAGTAAAAAGAAACAAAAAACTTCGTAATTTGGGAACAGTTAATATACATTTACTTAGTGACGCCGTTAATGTGGTAACAGGGAAGCCACGTGCACGTGCAAACTTCCTTGTCTTCAACGTAGTCTTTAATGTTATGATATGCATTTTTGATAACTATACGTCGTGTTTGATGTGGGTTTTGAACTTTCCATCGCTAAGTTCTGTAACTGACTTTGGCAACTTGTTATAAAAGCGGATACTGTTTATGAGAAATGACTTGCTTGTTTTAGCTAATCTAAAATTGGGTATTACAAATTCATTTTTGCTACGTGTATTTATATTATGGAAATCACTTCTTATTTTGAAAAGTCCTAAGTTTTTGCGAACATACAAAATACTTTCTAAGATATAAAGAGAAGGCAGAGTGAGTATATCAATTTCTTTGAATTTGTTTCTAAGAGACTCGCGAGGACCCATTTTATAGATCGCGCGGATTGCCCACTTTTGTAAAATGAAAATTGAATCTACGTCAGCTGCCGATCCCCACAGCAGAACACCATAAGACATACGCATGCATAAGCATAATCGGCCTATAATATTCCCACTGCTAGGATACGATACGACTCCTCTCTGTGAGAGGGAGTGGGCAGTAATCCATCACGCGGGCCCAGTTTGCATAATGTTTGCTTATTAACTGTTTGTGTAAGTGGTTTTACGAGACTAGTAGCTGATCCCAAGGGGATAGGCTGTAGTGTCGCTCTTTGTACCAGGTACTACTACGGAAACCAGCCAAGCGTGGTGATAATGTAAGTATTTATTACTAGCTTTCGCCCGCGGGTTCGCTCGCGTTAATTTAGACTTTGACAATCGATTCGGGTTATAATTCAATCATTATTCGAAAGGCACGTGGCGCCATCTATTATCATAAGAACGTTATTGTTGTTTTCCTCGGGAACAATTCTTTTTTTCGGGTTGAAAGGTACCCAATGTCCGTTTCTGGACTCTTGATAACGTATATACAAAATTTCAGGATGATCGGTTCAGTGGTTCAGTGGTTCAGGCGCGAAAAGGTAACAAACAAACAAACTTACTTTCGCATTTATAATATTAATACTTAGGAAGTTAGGATTAGGATCTTCTATGATCGTTTATTGGGAGCCCATGTTCAACGATGGAAGTTTTGCTCTGAGATGATGATGCCAATTTACCTAGGAAGTCACCATACAAGATTGTGAAAAACATTTTATCGAATTAACGTATGACTAGTCCAAAATAATTAGGTGAAATATTATAGTATTCTGAGAGACAGTTTTTCCGCTATATTATTCAACGATATTTTTTCCTTAACACAATTAAACTCTACGCCATTTTTCTTTTAAAATCAAGCCAGCTTGAAGCAATCTCTATACGAAGTGCGAAAATTACTTGGATCAACATCCTATGTAGAACGTGCACGAACAAACTTTTCAATCTAGACTGGAAAACTAACCATTGTTAAAACTTCGCACGTCCAACTCGTTCAGGTAATGTAGATACACTTCTAGGAGGGAACTATGAGTACACAGAACTTACTTACTTACTGCTAGCCTGCGTGCTCACACACATATACAAGCTTTATAAGTATACTGGCGATACGCACCTACATCGCACGGTTTTTACAACTTGACGAAACATCGAGATTTATTTATTATATGTAAGTTAAATATTACTGCAATATACATACACCTTTAGGAATAAATTCTCTAAATTATGGTGAAAACAGAATCAAAATCCATTGCGGAGTTTAGAAGAACAGCGTGTTCACAGAGACAGACACGAAAAGCGACTTTCATTTATAATATAAATATAGGAGTGTGTGGTGTGTGGGTTTGTCTACGAGATGCTACGGCGTAGTCTCGTTAGTGAGCTACGAGTCTACGAGGCTACGAGTGTTATAATTATAATGGCTACGTGGTTATACCTTTCAGAGAGATACTAGTGTTTTCTGTAGAATTTAATAAGATTGGAATGTCAACATCTAGGTATCTGGCTTGTTTTGTCTACGAAATGCTACGGCGTAGTCTCGTTAGTGAAACCGCTACGAGACTACGAATGACATACATATCAAGGCAACAAGGTTGTACTTTTCAGGGAAATACTGGAATTTTCAGTTTAATCTAGTAATGAGAAACATTAAGCCGTCTTCTAACTTGCTTGTCCTTATGCTGTACTAAGAAATATCTCTTTACGAAGAAAGATATAAGATATAAAGAAAACAACTTCAAAGCTTGGTGTTGACTACTTACCCATGAGTTTCTTATCAGTCGTGAAACAACGTTTTTGATATAGTATACAGTTTAATAACGAAGATAAATCTCGTATGAAATAATGTGTTCATGAATACATGATTGATTTGACAGTAAACCCTTTTCTGATTAGTCTAGGTATGTCAGCCCTCAAACTCAAAGCATTTAAGTATTTCAATTAATACAATTATAGGCACTTTTGAACCGTCAAGGGGTCGGTCAGTCAGAAAGATGAAGCTACTTGCGCATTCCAAAACGAAGTAGGTTACTTCTAACTACTAACTGACCTGGACGTAGGCGGGGACCCTGACAGTAGGGACCCTGACCCCCTCTTGCACAGCGGAGGCCTGGGGACCGAGGGCCGTCGCTCCACTCCTGACGCAGAACGTGTGGCTGGGGCTCCTTCAGCCGCCAACACCCTCGCTGACACCAGTGCTGCTTCGGGGCAATGCTGCAAAAAAAAACAAATATCAGTATAAGGTAAAACAATTACACTTGTAAATCTGCAACTTGACACGGTGGAGCAGTGGTGGCCTAGTGGTATCAGGCCCGACTTATGAGTTGCAGGTCGTAGGGTTCGAACCCAGGCAGGCGCTTTACTTTGTGTAAATAGTTTGATCACCACTGCTCTCAAAACGTTGAAGGAAAACATCGTGAGGAAACCGGCATGTCCTAGAACCAAAAATTCGAAGATATGTGTGACATCTACCAACCCGAACTGGGCCCGCGTGGTGGATTTACAGCCCACTCCCTCTCACCGAGAGGAGGCCTGTGTCCTAGCAGTGGGAACATTATAGGCTGATTATGCGTATGCTATACAAGGTGAATTTTTAGCATTTTCCGACGGATCCCTTAAAGTTAGCACCACATTATGGTCTAGGCGCAAGTCCTTAGTGTTCGAGAAAATGTGTATTTCATAGTTACCCTGTATGGCCAGTTTTGAAGTTGGCCATGCAGGTCTTGGTTTGACATCTACTCTTTATTCTTGGAAGTCGTAGAAGTTGACCAAATGAAGATAAAAAATTTGGTGATTAACGTGGCAGCGACTCTTATTTTCTTTATTAATTAATTCTGCTATCACCAATCCCTTTGCTAAGCGGAGCGATTATGGTATCTTACTCTCACAATAACCAAGTGTATGTATCAATAACAAGTAGGTAAGTAACTGATGTAACTACACGCTATTGGTTTATCCGTTTATAACCGGACACCGGAGGTTTCCGAGTAATAGAATTACAAAACAAACAGCCAGGGTCACGATGCGAACAATATATTATGTAGGACGTATTTTCTTTCTTTCTTTTTATCTAAATACTCACAGGCACGTTTGCTTTAAGGTTGATAAATAAACAAAATGAATAAACGTTTTTGTTTTTTTAATATGGTTGTCGTGGAAAACGATATCGTTTAATTAAACAGTTGCTCATTTGATTATTGTACGAGTAAACAGCGTGACGTCAGTTGTTATTGTAACGGCGGCACGTGGACCGAGTCGAGTTGGAGAGTGGGGTTGGTGCAGGGTTCACTTTGAATTCGGACACCAACCGGGTCACTTGTCCAAAACGAAACTGTCGGTTTACCCAGTTAATCTTGTGGATTGTAAAATAATTAAACGTAATCATTAAAGTGATATTGTTATTCAACTATTGCATTAGAGTTATTATTCTGTATTACCTACGCAATGAACCCTGTACCACCTAATCAAGATGATGACTTCGCTATCGCTCAGCCATCGCTGGCGTCATGCTTGTATTAGTTATTAATAAAAAAACTAAAATGTTATAAATAATTATATTACGATTGGAATTGGAATTTAGTTTTCAAATAAAAGCGTCTCGTAATTACACACTCTATTTTTCTCTCTTGCTCTTGAAAACTACATTCCAATTCCAATCGGAATTTTATTTATAACTTTTTAGTTATTTTATATTAACTTATAAAAGATGGATAAAAAAAAAACGTTTATTTGTTTTTTACTTATTAGTATTTATAACTAGTTTAGTATTTTTCTTTCTATTTAACTTACATTTTCTATATTTTTTTACTTTTATTATTTTGAACCAGAGTACTTGTCAATACGACTCTAACGAGCCCAAACTTAATGAAGTTGCATCTATTTATTACAGAGTTCCCATAGCCACCTCCTAGGGTGCCACCTTCTGGCTCCATCATCAGAACCTGGACATCATCCAGGACCAGAGTCCTTGTCAAGACGAATATATAAACGAGCCCAAACTCGAGTCCCCACGGCCAACTTCCGGCTCCATCATCGGATCAGTTTCATGTCATAATAAAATTACATTATCATCCGATTTACGTATGCATGCCAAATTCCAGCTCAATCGGAGACCGGGTAGTGGGTCAAATTTTACTTGCAAAATTTGATTACAGACAGACCGCGATAGATGAAACTAAATAAAAGCATAGACATTTGGAAAGTAATTAAATGTCAATATTTTATGTTTTATCAAAGCAGTGGTCTTTTTATGATAAGGCCCCCAAACTTCGAAGAGGTTCCATTACAGACAGGCAGACTTTGTGCAGTAAGTTTTCTGTCAACAACAGTTCTAAAAACTTTGTGCTGTTTACCGTCAGGCCGATATACGAAAGTTTGACAAATTGAGCCGTGGGGCAACAAAAACTTATTGCAAAGCATAATTTGTAAGAGAGAGATGATTTGATGGTTTTAATATAACATGTATATATCTGCTGCAGTTTGAGCTTTAATATCTAGGGTTAGTTTACGATGTTAAACTTTCAAAGTGACAGATTAAAAGCGCCGTGGGGAATAAACTGGTTCCTGACGTCACTGTTAAAAATGCATCGTCTGCAATTAACAAAGACAATTTCTCAGCTACAAGCCGAAATCAGACGTAGTTTACAATATTGCGTCTTGAACAAATACGAAATAAACTTGTAATTTATATCGGAGAGATTTCAGAAGTTGTAGAATTATAAATTAGAAACTAACAAGTCTGGTTTAGATTACCATAATGATTTAGCTAGTCCACGGTAATCAATGTGCGCCCCTTAAAATATGTAAAATTATTCCACAACAAATGCTATTTATCAAACTTTAATTCCGCCAACAACTGGAAATGTTCGCTTATTTACATTTTCTTTACAAACTTCGATACGGCGCGTGGCACGACGCGGCGCCGAGCGAAATCGCATAAAAGAATTTCTTCTCAAAACCTTTTTTATGTAATTTTAATAATCGCGTAAAAATGCCTTTCTTTGTAGCCAGTATTTTTATTCAAACTTTTCGCTGCCAAATATAAATTAATTCATAACTTTCGTAATTTGGAATTTTCCAAATTCGAATTCATGAAATTTTGTCACTATTGACGATTTCGCAATTAAAACTTTTTCATTTGCGCCTCGTTTATATTTGTGAAACACGTTTCAACGATCAATACATTTTAATCTACTGGGACCTTACACTGGGACCTTCACGAAACATTGGGCAGAATCGTCTAATTTGCCTTTGAATTTTCCATTTATTAAATAAACTGAAACATTCAGCTTTCAGTATTTACATCTTGGTTTGTTCACTAGGCCTTGTAACAAGGTAATTAAAGGAAAATAATGTTACCTAAAGAAAGGTAGATACTAGTAGGTACCTACTTAGTTTCGTACGACGTTGTGTATCTAGCTGGAAGGCATTGTCAACTAAAACCGACTTAAGCAAAGGTAAACATAAGCTTAATTTCGAAGCTTGTACTAGATTCGACCTTGGCATTTAGAAATGAACAAGAACTAAATTTTATATAATTTATTGCATGCCATTTTCCCGCGACCTCGCTGTTTTATGAAAGTACACGAATGCCATGGAAATCCAAACAACAGTTCTTTTGTTGTTGATAAAGAGACGGGCAAATGATAAATAGACAGAGAACTGTACCAACTATATATATGAGCCACAGAATGAACATGCTTTAACTTAATACGAGTATCTACTACTTTAAGGGGACTACATGACCTAAACGCAAATTTATAATGCCTAAAAATTTATGATCCACTGCAGTAACAAAAATCAGAAAAATATATGATATTCTTCTGGATATATGCTAGTTAGATGTGTGTTGAAAACATTACATAATTAACTTGATATGATAGAAAAAAAACACGAAGATACCTCTAAAAATATATTTTAACGATTAAAAACCATACTAATATACATGCAAACATTCAGATTTTTTGTCAGATTATTCTACAAGTAACATACTAACGTAATAGTGTTTTAATTTAGTAGGCAATGAATAGATTTTTTGTAAATCCATAATTGCTTCATATTTTGCAATAAATTACCAGTCCTCAGCGCGCGCCTCTTTTTTTTCTATGCAATCCGACAGTGACCGCTCTTTAGCTCTTGTAAGACTCTTAAGGTGTTGATCCTGCTTTCTCATACTAGCACGAACTACACTAAAATAGCTCATTATTTTATTAGTCAGCCAGCAAGATGTTAGTGGGGAAGAATTCCCAATTTCGCTTTTCGTGGAGGCTATTTTGAGGTGTTGATAGAAAGAAACAAAGAATAATATTTTATTTGGGTACAGAAAAAACAAAAAGTAAAAAAGGAGTATTCAAAACTAATAAAATTTATATATTTTTATGAATTAAACAAAACAATAAAAATAAAAAAGACCCTATCATACATAATCAGCCTATAATGTTCCCACTGCTGGGACACAGGCCTCGTCTCTTTGAGAGGGAATGGGCTGTAATCTACCACGCGGGCCCAGTGCGGGTTGGTAGATGTCACATGTCTTCGAATTTTTGGTTCTAGGACATGCCGGTTTCCTCACGATGTTTTCTTTCACCGTTTTTAGAGCAGAGGTGATGAAATTATTAACACAAAGTAAAGCACCTGCCTGGGTGTGAACCCACGACCAACAACTCGTAAGTCGGGGCCGATACCACTGGGCCACCACTGCTCTCCAAAAAGACCCTATACGAGGCCAAAAATACTCTTAAATCAGCATATTGCCGCAATATTTAAAAAATAAATATCGGATCCGCTCTAATGCCGTTGTAATAATCACAGTAATAGTGAAGTAACGATAGCGTTTTAATTTTTGTAACTCGTCATAATAGCAAATCTGTACAGACCATAGATTAAAGATCAAATGATTCAAGTATTTCAATCAGTCCTTTTATAGGCACTTAGTCTGTCAATTAATTAGAAATAGTTGCTTGTTCAAAAGGGTAAGTTTCGGAAAGTTACAGACCAGAGCCTTTGTTATAGTTCAACAAGTAAATTACAACTAGTTGACATATACATGACTTAAGTAGACATACGGGGGTTCATTTATAAACGATGATTAAAGTTAAGAAACGTTAAAAAAGTATGGTTATGTTTAACCATACTTTTATCATTACTTAACATTAAGCAGCGTTTATAAATAAAGGGTACAATCGTAAAACGTTAATTAAAAACGAAGCTTGAATAATAATAATGAGAATACAAAGACGCGGTGCTCAAGGTCGAGTGCGTAGTACAAGTATCGATTCTACTGATTTTTTTGTGTCAATACTTTCGGGCTACCAAGACACCATTTTGTATCGAATCGTTTGTATCTCAAACGATTCGATACAAAAATGTTTACATTAACAATGCATTTTGCCAATAGAGTTTAGTAAATTAATATTTTTTGTTTAAAGCTATTCAAATTCAAGCTTTTAAATTAATTAAAACAACAAAAACAAGGCAGAGGTCTAAAATACACCCCGCTAGTTAAGTAAATTATGGAGCGAGCCTATTGCCATCAACCGGTCAGTAACCCAATCTTAGGGCTGCTACTGAAAAATTCCAGATGGAAAAACCTAATAACACTTTGCCCGACGCGGGAATCGAACCCAGGACCTCATGGTCAGCAGTAGGGCTAGTGGCCACTAGACCAGCGAGGCAACCTTTACATATAATAAAGGCTTCTATCTTAAATTAATTTAATTTTTAATATTAATTTTTAACTTTAATTAATAACTATCTAATCTGGCTTGAATCAAATATTCATAAAATATCGTAAAATAAATATCAAAAGGTCATCGGTCAGTTTTCGAGCTTCAGTTTAATTAAAACCATATTAATTGCCACCTGTTGTAGCCTGACGTTTACACTCCAAGTTCCATACCAAGCAATCTCTGAGCTAACAGATTGGCTATTATAATAATGCATGTCAACAGGAATATAAATTACTGCTGCATAACGTAACATCACGCGCAGATTCCCCAAAAGGGGTGAATAGGGGTGTTTGGGTAGGTACACCACCAATAGAGCTATTCCAGATTCCGAGCTCATAATATAGGGCCGGGTAGAAGCTCAAACTCTCAAAGCATTTATTTAAAATAAACCATTTACTGGCACTTTAAATTTTTAAGCGGTCGGTTGGTCAGAAAGATCAATCGAAATCATAAACCAACATGGGCACTTGTGAAACGTCAGAAGCTAGGTGCACGGTTCCAATTGGTTGTTCCAAAGATGAAGCTAGTTGCCCATTCCAAAGCGTCGTAGGTACTTATGGAGAAGAATGGGCAAGAAACTCCACGAACACTCTTTTAAATCTAAATATGGTTACAAAAGTGAATGAAAACGCGCTTAAGGCAGAGCCAGATGGTCAGACGCGATCAAGAAGGCTGTTGGAAACAGCGTTGTATGTGGTCGAGATCCTCGGAATTGTGGGAACGCCGCATATGAAGATTCCTAGTTTGGTTGCTAGTGAGAAATTTTCTGTAGAATAACCAAATACCAGATAACAGTTTCTTTTAGGACCAAACCCAGGACCTCATGCTCATCAGTCACGTTTGCAGCAACTCGACCTAAAACTCGAACTTAAAAAAAAAACTTTCATAGCTATCAAAAGCCACGTCTAGCAACCCTACTCCAGATTAAAATAAACAATTTACTTAATTGCAACACTGGCAGACAAAGGCCCGTCTGACAAAAGCGAAATCCTCTTTATAGCCAGCCAGGTAAATCCCTGGAGATAAAATGAACTCGTCTGAAAAAACAAGGTGACAAATGCGGGGGATTCCCCTTTGTTGGATTAAAGAATCAACGTAAAGATCATGTGGATGAATAAATATTGTGCATAAAATTCCAGGGTTTTGTTTGTATTATACAATGGCTAGCTTTTTTCTCTTTACTTCGCTGGAGTGGATGTTGAAAATTTGCCTGCCTAGATAAAAAGTCCTAACCCAGATCCTGTGTGTTAAATTTCATAGACATTTGTTTAGGCATTAAGGGGACTACATGACCAAAACCCAAATTTATAATGCCTAAAAATATATGATCCACTGCAGTAACCAAAATCAGAAAAATATATGATATTCTGCAGGATATATGCTAGTTAGATAGTGTGTTGAAAACATATTACAATTAACTTGATATGATAGAAAAAAAACACGAAGAAAAGTAAAAAAAAAAAAATTAACGATTAAAAACCATACTAATATACATGCAAACATTCAGATTTTTTTGGCAGATTATTTTACAAGCAACATACTAACGTAATAGTGTTTTAATTTTTTAGTCCAATGAATAGATTTTTTGTAAATCCATAATTGCTTCATATTTTGCAATAAATTAACACCGTTGTGTCATCGCGCGTCTCTTTCTTTTCTATGCAATCTGACAGTGACCGCGCTTTAGGTCTTGTAAGCCTCTTAAGGCAAGAGATAGTTTTTTTTTTGTAATTTTGTTCTGCAATCGGTTTATCTACACATAATCAGATGTGGTTTCAGTAGGCTATATTTTTTTTTTACGATGTGGCTCCATTAAGCCGACATCAACACAAAGCATGATAAGAGGTATTCTCAATCTCTTTGATCCTGGTCCAGATGCCATCTATTTGGGCGTACCGCGGTTTGGTGTTTTAAGAGGTTCTTGATCAATTCATTTTCATGCCCTTGTAAGCTCTACTTATATCGCGTACATTCTCTGTTTTCCGAGTATAGACAGAGTTACTTTCGCATTATAATATTATCATTGATAGTAAGTAGGTATGGATATGGATAACAGCTCGTTTTCCTACTGTAAGGCCAACGGCTCAAGTATCAGCAATTCCAACGGGCATTGGTCACCACCCTTGTCCAACATGAGATTTCAAGTCCAGATCTCGGTGTTGAAGCAACTAAAAAGTACCTACCGGTAAAACGGGGTGAATAGGAACGGCAGGGGTGCCACAATTGCGGCGGTAAGTCCCCTCTTTGAGGAGTGGCTTGAGAGGCGCCACGGCGTCCTCACCTTCCGCCTGACGCAGGTCCTCACCGGACATGGCTGTTTCGGGAGGTTCCTGTTTCGGATAAGGCGGGAGGAAACGCCCGGGTGTTGGCATTGTGTGGATCGACCGGAGGACACGGTGGAGCATACGGTGGAGGTCTGCCCGGCTTGGGCGGAGCACCGCCGTGTCCTCGTGGCGGCGATCGGCGGCGGCGATCTCTCGCGTCCGGCCCTGGTTCGGGCCATAGTACGGAGCGAGAGAGAATGGGAAGCAGTCACCTCCTTCTGCGAAGCAGTAATGCTCGCGAAGGAGGAGGCGGAGCGCGTGAGGGAGAGGCAATCATTGCGCCCTCACGCCCCTAGTCGCCGCAGGAGGAGACACCCTGGGCGTCGGGAGTCCATAGCCGACTCCCGGCCACCGTAGGCGCGGGCCTGCGGACGGCGAGCAATGGGCAGCTCGCCGTCCTTGACGGGTTGACGGGGTCCGATAGGGCCGATGCCTGCCGGGGTCGCGGATTGTTCGAAAGAGTTACCGTGGCCCTGGCGCACAGGCAACTGAAGGAACACGGGTGGGTTTTAGTCAGTAAGAGTCTGACACGCCCTTCCGCTCCGCCCAGAGCGGGAGAGGTCATTTGATGATTTCCCATCCAAAAAAAAAAAAAAAAAAAAAAAAAAAGCGGTGAATCGTAACGAAACTTTAAAAGGAATTTTAACATTTAAATAATATAATTTGTTGCCAACAGGGACACGTAATCGTTAATTATAATACAGTATACACGTTAGAGTCCTTTTTGGCGACAGACTATAATATTTCAATGTTAAAATCCCTTTTAACGTTTCGTTACGATTCACCCCTGCCGTTCCTATTCACCCCGTTTTACGGTACCATTTACCACTAGTAAAAGTTTCAAAGCGTACCTACTATCCAGGTTTTTAAATAGAAACAATATGTATAATCAAGAGCGATTCTTATTTCAGTACTAGCTGTACCCGTCCAGGCTTCGCACAGGGAGCACTAAGTATCTAACACCTAGGTACCCTACCTACCTACCCTACCTACCTACCCTACCAACCCTACCTACCTACCCTACCTACCTACCCGCCTCTTCTGTCTCATTCACTCACTTACTTTTTTTTAAATTTTCTTATACACAGACCTTGTCTTGACAATAACGAACACAAAAAAGAACTATCCTATTTAGTGCAATCATTCGGACATTATGCGCATACATACATTTCGGCGATTCATTTTTATTTATATATAGATTTATTAAGTACCGACTTCTTATTAATAACAATCACTTAAAAATATATATATTATACCCGGTGGCAGGGTCATCGATGCTCAAACTGAAGCCATGAATTCAGCACATGATTCTAGACCTAACATAGAACCTAACCTACCATAGAAATTTTGCGAAGGTTATTAAAAAAAAACACCTGTTTCATAGAAAAGTGCAATACCTACTCGGTCAAAATGTATGGCACAGCTAATTCTTTTTTAAATAACCTATGAAAAATATCAATGCAGGGGGGTTCCTTTTTTTTTTGGGTGGGAAGTCATCAATTGACCTCTCCCGCTCTGGGCGGAGCGGAAGGGCGTGTCAGACTCTTACTGACTAAAACCCACCCGTGTTCCTAAAGTTGCCTGTGCGCCAGGGTCACGGTAACTCTATCGAACAATCCGCGACCCCGGCAGGCATCGGCCGTATCGGACCCCATCAGTTATGCTGACATCTCTTTGAGGCGCGCGTGGAACACAACGCGCCGTCGACCCGGGCCTGGTCCTTACCGGACGGCAAGCTGCCCATTGCTCGCCGTCCGCAAGTCCTCGCCTACGGTGGCCGGGAGTCTGCTATTGTCTCCCGACACCCAGGGTGTCTCCTCCTGCGACGACTGGGGGCGTGAGGGAGCAACAATTGCCTCACCCTCACGCGCTCCGCCTCCTCCTTCGCGAGCATTAATGCTTCGCAGAAGGAGGTGACGACTTCCCATTCCCTCTCGCTCCGTACCAAGGCCTGGGCCAGAGCTGGACGCGAGAGATCGCCGCCACCGATCGCCGCCACGAGGACACGGCGGTGCTCCGCCCAAGCCGGACAGACCTCCACCGTATGCTCCACCGTGTCCTCCGGTCGATCCACACAATGACAACACCCGGGCGTTTCCTACCGCCTTATCCGAAACAGGAACCTCCCGAAACAGCCATGTTCGGTGAGGACCTGCGTCAGGCGGAAGGTGAGGACGCCGTGGCACCTCTCAAGCCACTCCTCAAAGAGGGGACTTACCGCCGCAATTGTGGCGTGCCCAATGCAGGGGGGTCCTGCATCCATGGTAACAGGTTGCGCGTCGTCGGTCCCTGTCACCTTGTACCTATATATCAAACTCAATCATGATCCTACGTAACTTCATAACAATTTAATTCTATATAACATAACTTCATTGAAAACACCAGCGTTTCTCGTAAATATGTAGATGTTTTGAAATGTATATAAACTTATTTTACGCATAACTGTATCAAGAGAACTACCACTTATTGTAGGCACTTGTAATATGTAATTTGATTTATTTACTAGGTAAATAATTATGACATAAATGAACGATGTGTGTCTACCTTACAGTCACTCCCCTTTACTAATGTTTGCTGTGTATAGTTGTGAAAAGCTAATATACACAGGTGTTATTTATGAGCTAACTTTACACAGTGATTATTACTAACCCTGAGACTACGAGTATAATATGTCTTAGCAAGGCCTTCTTTTCCATTGACCTCTTTGGGCAAATACCCAGGGCCGCTCGATTCATGGGACCCCATTTCCTGCCAGCATCGGAGCTAGGGGTTATCAGAGGCAGGGTGCTACAAATTTCGAGCTCATTTCGCTCGCTCTTGCATCCTAGATTCTCCATAGGGGCCCCAGTATCCAATGTGCCTAGGGCCTCCAATAGGTTAAAAACGGGCCTGCTAAATACCAGTATTCTACATGGAGCGACCACCTATCTGACCTCCACAACCCAGTAACAGGGTAATTCGATACCCCTTGGTAAGAAGGTCTGACTATACATTGAGTTCATGATTTGCCCTTACTTTTTTCGTTATTAAGTCGTCTTGTACCAGAAACAATATTAGTTTGAAAAGTTATTAAAATATCTTTAAGAGTAAGACAAAAAAAGCTTGTTAAAGCTTTTTTTTTACATAATTATTCAAAGAAAAGGTTCTTTGTTTCGCCTACAAAGTCCTACTTTAACAGAAACATATTGAATAAGAAAATGAAGAAAACAAATTCATAAAATGGCGTGCGTGTCGAAACACCCTCCAAATACTCAATTAATATTCCTATTTCAAGAGTTATTAATCCTGTCTGATCCCTGTAAATGAAATCACAGCACTCGCTTGAAACTAATATGAAATTTGATATCAAGTGGAATTTTCACGCAGCCGACGCAGATAATTTAATCTTTTAATAAACTTATTATGCTCTGTTAATCTTCCGCTGGATTAATGATTTTCCAAATTTTTACTCTGCAAAATACACAAAGTAGAGGAAAATTTTGGTTAACGAGTTGCTACACATTCTAGAGAAGCTGCGAGACTTTATAACAATACTAGCGGTTGCTCGCGATTTCACTCGCATCATAGGGAACCTACTTAGAATAGAATAGAATACACTTTTTATATATACCATAAAAAATACAGATATAAATGTAGAAATTTTACATAGGGTGACACAATGGGCAGTCTTATAGCTAAAAGCGATTACAGACAACTTTTGGATGGATGAAAGGAAGAACAAGAGACAATACTGCAGATAGTCTAGTCAGCAGTGTACCATTTACATATACAATAAATACATACATACATAAAACATATATTTATCTACATATAAAAATTATATACATGAAACAAGACCAAGGAAACTAAATCGAATGATGATGTTTAAGGAGAGAGGAAGTGTTTTTTTACCAGAATTTTAAAAGTTGACAAAGATTGAGCACGGCCTAACGACACGGGCAAGGCATTCCATAACCGTACTGCTTGAACTGTAAAATACTTGTCAGAAAAACTAGTGGAATGCATCGGCGTCATAGAAATATAAAAAACAGAACTTCTTTCATACGAGTAGATCTATGATCGGCATCTCTAGTCTTAAGTTTTCCGAAAATCGCAGATATCTACATGTTTACTACATGTAAACGGATAAAAAGTATCCTGTATAATCCCAAATATAGTCCATATGTGTCTTTCAGCTCAATCCTTTCAGCCGTTTACGTGTAATGGAGTAATAAACTCACAAACATCCAATATTTCTCTTTTGATAGGGTAACTGCATGACAGACGGACAAACCACAATCTAAGCCATTGAAGATAGAAACCCGATTGACGAAAGAATATTATATTCCTTAGAGGCTAAGTGCACTTCTAAAGAATATAGGAAGTTTAGAAGCTAAAGTTTGTATGAGAAAATCAACTGAAAAGTTTATATCCGAAGTCCACGCGAACAGCTGACAAAAGCTCGATGAGAAATAATATAGTTTTAGGGGAGGATGCTAGCAATAATAATTCAAAAGCTAACAACGTTCGTTGCGAAAAAAAAAGGTTTTAAATATGCAGGTCTTAATTCGTGCAAACTGGCGCGACATGCGATGCGAATCGCACGCGATAAAAGGCACCGCTCGTCGCGCGACAGGCGGTGCCTTTAAGTCACGTCGCGTGTCGCACCTGTATATAGGAGCTTTTACTCACTATTTCAAACTAAAGATATTAGAACCCTATTCACACTATGCGCTATGAGATTGCCTCGTCGGTCTAGTGGTCGCTTAACTGCTGACCATAAGGTCCTGGGTTCGATTCCCAAGTCAGGCAAAGTGTTATTGGGTTTTTCTATTAGGGATTTCTCAGTAGCAGCCCGTAGTCCGGATTTGTGCCCGGTTGTTGGAAATAGGGACGGCCTCTTTTACATGGGACTTAAACATAACTGGCGAAATGTGGGTGTACACTTCTGACTAACCATTCGGGAATTACAGGCGTGATGTTATGTAACTACAGATACTTACAATCCTATTCACACTATGCAATGGTTATTCTCTTACAAACTACCGTACACATTGGTACTTACCATACCTAGAGTATATAACCACATAGTCTTTGGTACTTACGGTACAACTATTCTCATAATGTCCCTCGGAAATCATCGCATTTCCGAATACAAACGAATGCTAATTTCCATGTCCATCAATATTAGATTTATCGTGTATAATAATTTGAATTCAGTATTAAGTACTTTATTGAGTTTGTTACGTCAAAACAAAACAACGATAAAGTACTTATTACTGAATTCAAATTCCCGAAGGACATGAAGAAAATATTTGTACTGTGCCCTATTTACGCTCGCAAAAAACGGTTTTAAGGGACAGCAAACAAAAATGTAGGTACTGATTTTTCAGCTACCTCATTCATTTTTCCTTCCATCTCCAAAGCATATCTATTCAAATAAAATCTTTCAAAGCGCAATAAATAAATATTTTCCTTTCACTCAAAGATCAAAACACATAAAGCTCTCTCGTAGAGCAGAAGCACTTTAAATGCTAAGTCTACAAAAAACAGTTTACTGAAGAAAACACTTGTGACCTTCAAGATGACACCGGTAGGTACAATCGATAAAATAAAGGAGCGGTAACAAAATATTGGTAGCAATAACAATTTATCAAGGGACCGAAAGGTAAACATTTGGTAAACGAAAAGGTAACAAACATACTGCCTCGTAGTGCTACAATCACAATAAAAGTAGAGTTGACAACTATCATCGATTTCATGTAGGTAAGTTAGTTAAGTACCTCCTATCATATTCTTTTTTTATGCTACCACTGTTCTTGAGTTCTTGAGTTTTTGGTTTTACGGTAGGTACCAACGTAACGGTACCAGTTTTGGGAAATACATTCTGCTAGCTTCTTTCTAGCAAGTCACTAGAGTGTCAATAAGTGTGTATAATATACTTCTATTTCAAGGTTTTTCAGTTAGTTATAAACAGAGATCGGATATTCAGATGCATATTTAATGCAATTTGCAATTTTATGCATATAAAATAAAATAAATATACTTAAATAAAATAATAATAACTAACTAATCTCTCTCTATCTCTTCTGGTTCTTGATTGGAATAATAATTTGTTTATGATTTTTATGCCACTAACATATGTTTCTAAGTTTTTAATACTATCACAATATGGATGATTTTTCCGAAATAAATAAATTGAATTGAATTGAATTGAAATAAAATAATAATAACTAAAACAGATCATGTTCGAGCGGCTAACGCCCACACGAGCAGACTATCTACCCGGGCGGCTGTCGAGTGCAGAATGATGTTGATGTTGTTGTTGAATGACAGCTCACTTCTCCAACATTGTCACGGTGAGATTTTTATAGAATAAAATGGCCGCTGACTGTAAACACTAATGATCATTTAAAAAAATAACATACGATGCATGATTAAAATATTTTTAGAAAATAACTTATTTAAAAAATTAACGAGTATTTTCCATTTCATAAACGTCTAAATAGAAATCTATAAATCCCATGTCAAATATAATAAGAATAACGTCCATACGGTCCTAAACAAATATTAAAAAGAAAGTAATGGATATTGGTTGAATCCTCAAATATTAGATCATAAACATTTTATTTATACAAATCCCAAAATAATTCTCAAACACATTCCACACACTTGAAATATTTTATGAAAAGTATTTGGAATAAAGTTTGATAACTTGGGTATAAAAAAGATAAAAGCCCTTACAGACGTCTTTTATGTCCATATTATCATAACATTGGAATGGAGAGCCCGTGGCGACACGGCCCGGTCAAGGGCTTACGATCTGCGCGTAGATTTTAAAGCTCGCGGTATATTCAAGCGTAGAACAACTTTTTTTTTTTCGCTGTGTTTTGAAACCATACAAATCTTTTTTTTATATACGCACAGTTTAAATTTAATAAAATAAATTTCTGATTTCCATCGGCATGGATCATTATATTTTTTTAAAACATGTCTGCTTTCGGGCCACCTATAGGTACTTACCAACAAAATAGGTAAACCAATATGTCTTGCTTCGGAATATCGAATAAGCATCACAGATCCTGAATGCTGGTAAAATACATATAAAATATCACTTAGCGTTAACATAAGCGAAAATCGAAGTTTCACATTACCAGATTGTCCGGCTTTTGAAGCAACCCGCAAGACACTCTCGATACCCGAGCATTTGACCGGGAACGGTATCCGTACGATTCCTAATACATAGAAACATAAAGAAAATAATAAACCTTGAAATGTCTACGTGATGTATTGGAGAATTCTATTAAAGCACGAAACGTATTTCCCATCTATATTCGCAGCAAAAAAGGTTATCTCATCCATCTTTACGATGGGTGTCTAAAATTATGCTTGTGGTAGTAGGTAAGTGTAAACTTCTGCAACTATACATACATAAGCATAATCAGCCTATAATGTTCCCACTGCTGGGACACAGGTCTCCTCTCGGTGAGAGGGAGTGGGCCGTAATCCACCACGCGGGCACAGTGCGGGTTGGTAGTAGGCGTGGGCAAAGTGTATCATTTTTGTGATTGGAACATTTGCATCTGGATCACTGAAATGATCCGAAACACTGATATGTTTCATTTGGATCATTTGGCTCATCGGCTCAAAGGATATAAAATACAGAATCTTACGTATGCACTTACGAACGATAACTTGTTATTGCAAGCATTTTATGCAAAAAACTAACGTATCGTATTCAATTTTATATGTAAGCGCCTTAGTGTAAATTTTTACGTACATGGATAACGACAGATTAGCAGCTGAAGATTGTAAAAACTATCTTTGCATTGTATAAATTCAATCTCTTAACAATGTATAATTGCATAGCACATGTGTGAGCACTATGTACCTACTATAAAGCTACCATTTACTAGGCTCGTCTTTCATTGACTTGACGTGCACGTCTTTCTACATCGTTCTCACATTTTTTGTTTGAACATGAATGATGTAAACAATTGGTTTTTTGTAACTATATGTTGGTTTAAAAGAGTGTCCATGGTGTTTTTTGCCCGTTCTTCTCCACAGGTACCTACTACGCTTTGGAATGGGCAACTAGCTTCATTTTTCTGACTGACTGACCCTTTGACAATTCAAAAGTGCCTGTAATTGGTTTATTTGAAATAAATGCTTTGAGTTTGAGTTTGAGTTTGACAATGAAATATTGAGAGTGATACACATCTCATTTGGGATCTGTTTCTGACTTGTATATAATAGATTGCAATATCTCACCCGCTCACTCGCGACTCGCGAGTCAGTAGTAACTCAGTGTGTCAGTATCTCAGTCTCCCTCTCTCGCTGCTCAGTCGTTTCGCAAGCGACGCGTCGCGCGAAAAGAGCACAGAGCAAACTAATGTTTCAGATCCAAATGATCCGTTTGAAACGTTGTAACTGAACCAATCTTTGAATCACTTCAATGATCCGGATCAGTGAGTCGGTTCCGTAAAGAGTTACACACGCCTAGTTGGTAGATGTCACATTTCGTCGAATTTTTGGTTCTAGGACATGTCGGTTTCCTCATGATGTTTTCCTTCACCGTTTTGAGAGAAGTGGTGATAAAGTAATATACAAAGTAAACGGCCTGCCTGGGTTCGAACCTACAACTCGTAAGTCGCGGCCGTTACCACTGGGCAGCCACTGCTTAAATACATAATTATTATAAATTAAAGTCGATTTTCGTGTCTGTCTGTGTGATCATTGTTCTTCTAAACTACGCAAAGGATTTTAATACGATTTTCACCATTATTTAGAAAGAAAGAAAGAAAAACATGACGCAGAGAAAAACACACAAACGCAAAAAAGAACTAGTTGGGGGTGAATATACGTTACATCCACGCAAAACGGCAATAGCTCAGCATAATACTACGACTGTATGCTAGTCAGAGCCCCAGTTCTGGGTTTTAGCGATAGCCGGCGGCATTTGCGTGAATTTAGAGAATTTATTTCGAAAGGTCTATATGTATAATGCATTAATATTAAACTTACATGAATAAAGAAATCTCGATGATTATCAAGTCGTAAAAACCGTATGAAGCAGGGGCTAGTATAAAATAAGATAAAATATATGTTGTCGACGTGAACTTTAGCAAAAAGTATTCGACACCAGCGGAAAGAATAATCGAGCATTTCTAGGAATATTCTTGAAAAATCATTGTCGCAGTGGATGAAAACTTGCTAAAGTTTCATTTCTGTAACGTTCTTTAATCTATACGTATAACCATTTCTGTAATATTCAGTGCTGATTCATGTAACTAAAGTAGGTCCTAGTTATTATTCTGTCTAATGTATAAAAGATGATTTCCACCAAACGGCTCGCATCGCATCGGATCGGAACGGATTTTACAATATTTAAACGATATTAAATCGAGTACATAATATTTAAGCCGCGCACAGCAGCTTGACCGCGGACGTCGTCCGCGACACGCGATTGTAGGCGAAAGTATGCAGCGACGCGCGATCGGCTCTGTTCGCCTGTCGACGTATCGTCGCGTCGTATCGTCAACACGGTAGGAATGAAACTATTTGACTAGGCGCAGAAACGGATACGTTCGCAAGCGACGGTACGGAGCCGATCGTATGCGTCGACATCCTGCCGGACGCGATCGGCTGTCGCCGCATCCGTTCCTATCCTTTCCGATCCAATCCGATGCGAGCCGTTTGGTGGAAATCATCCTTAAAAGTACCTCTTTTTATAAGTACATATTGTCGCTTGGCAGGCAGAACACTCGCTGAGAGATTCACGCTTCGTAATCGCTCGTCGTCATCGCGCACTCGCTGCTCGTTGCTCGTCAACTCGTTTTTAGTTGCTCGTCAACTCGTTTTTAGTTGCTAACCGTACATAGGTACTAGCTTCTCGTAAATCACCGGGGAGGACGGTGCAAGCAGCTAAATTAAAGTCGAGCTGGTACAATATGACCTTATATTGTATGAATATTTGATTTAATTATATGTAAAGGTTGACTCGCTCGTCTAGAGTGGTCGCAATAATTCTGTCTAATGTATAAAAAGAGGTACCTAATACCCAATATTTAGTTATAGTAGATTTATGTTCAAGGCGTGACCAAAAATATAATACCATATAGTCGCTTCTTTTATGTTGTTATAACGTTGCTAAGCGGTGAGTATCCTGTCCTAATTAGAAAAGTTTTAATAAAAGATAAACGTACATAATATTTGGACTGCCTCGGTGGTCCAGTGGTCGATTCCCAGGTCGGGCAAAGTGTTATTGGATTTTTCCATCAGGAATTTCTCAGTAGCAGCCCGGAGTCTGGATTTGTGCCCGGTTGATGGCAATAGGCTAGCCCGCTATTACATGGGACTTAAACATAACTGGCGAAATGTGGGTGTACCTCTGCCTAACCTTTCTGGGAACACACGCGTAATGTTATGTTATAATAATTGTTTAAAATATAAATTAAAGGGTCAGTTTCCACCGATGAAGAGTTCACTCCCTAAAATAAATCAACAAAACATTGAATATAAAATTCCATTTCGTGTTTTAATTAAAAATCTTCTTCATTTTCATACGAAGCTGGTATGAATTTCATCCCCACTCATATCGTCCAGTACCGCTCGGACAGCAAACATATTATAGAACTGGGTTCAAATATTCCTCTATTTTATATGTATTTTAACTGGGGTATCTCTCGTGTTCATGAAAACATGGCGGCTGTAAATAAAATGTTTTTTTCGATACTGTTGATATGCGAACAACTTTACCGTTTATGAATTTTCTACTAGTGAAAATATCGTCCTACTAATACAAATACCAATTAAGTGCAAAAATCGCGTTTTGAGATAATGCCATTTGAATGTTTGAATGTGCGACTAAATCATCAATTAAGTTACCTAAACTGTGAGCTATTTTCGTAACGAAGGGTCGTATCAAAAAATGGGTTTTACCAGTTTGTACAGCTTGAAAAAATAATTCTAAAGGTCTAAAAAAACATTTTAGTCATAAATTCACTTAAGGCGAAACCTTCAGGGTAGCCCGCGAAATTCAAATTTTGTTACGTTTTTTGGAATTTGCAGGTCAGTATCAGGTTGTATGGTGATCTAAATGTGATTCGCGACCGTAACAAATATGGCTTTACAGAATTATAATCATTAGAATCAGCAATACATCTCTATAAGTTCATATTACCCTATTGAATGAGTATTTCATGAAATCATGACATTTGAGGGCAATTCTAACTTATGGAGTTGTATCGCTGATTCTAATGATTATAATTCTGTAAAGCTATATTTGATACGGTCGCGAATCATATTTAGATCACCATACAACCTGATACTGACCTGCAATTTGAAAAAAACGTAAGAAAATTTGAATTTCGCGGGCTACCTACCTTGCCGCATTCCCCATGTTAGGTATTTGCAGTAATAGGACGATATAGGCATATATTAAACTTAGTTTTTCAACCCCCGACGCAAAAAGAGGGGTGTTATAAGTTTGACCGCTATGTGTAAGTGTGTGACTGTCTGTGTGTCTGTCTGTGGCACCGTAGCTCTTAAAGGGGTGAACCGATTTGGATGCGGCTTTATTTACTTGAAAGCAGGTTTTCTAGCGGTTGTTCTTAGATATGTTTTATCGAAATCGGTTCAGCCGTTTCAAGGTCATCAGCTCTTTTTGTGTCGCGGATTTTTTTATTTTACCTATTATGTTGTTTATTTTTAACAAATTATGCCTTAGTTCCAAACATAAAGGGCCATAGCAGGTCAAGATAAAGATGAAACGAAATTCTGGTAGGTTCTTGTATGTCATTCAATGCTCAGGATGGCTTAGTACATCAGAGAATATACATTCTAGGCACTGGCGTATCTATAGGGTGGCAGGGCTGGCAAAATGCGACGGGCCCTTGGCCCTACAGGGCCCCCGGGCCATGAGGCCAGAAGGCTCAGAAGTAACCTAACATTTTTAACAACATTTACCAAGAATTATAAATTTTATATAAATAAGTACTTAAAATCAATTAAGGAACTCTATGGGACAAGACAGGCTACGAAACTTATCTATTCTGTCTATTGAAAACTCTATGGCCCGATCTTTAAACTTTGATGATGTTATTGATAGTTTTACGGAACAGAAAGCTCGGAGAAAATAATTTTATTAATAAATATATTGTTAAGATTAAATTGTTATTTTATTACAAATATGTACTACCTATGCCTTTGAAAATTTAATTTATCATATATTTAACTAAAACGAACGCAGTAATACTGTTGGGTAACTACATCAGTAATTTATTAAAACAAATTACAACGTGACGATTTTTACTAGGGCCCCATCCAATGAATTTGCCAGGGGCCTCAGATCGTATAGTTACGCCACTGATCCTAGGTAACCCAAGGTACGCAGGGGCGCTTTTTTTTTTCGCGGCGATTTTAACCGCTCCCTAGATTTTCAACGCTCTGCCTAGCGTAGCGCCGCGAGTTGAAAATCCTAGAGTATTTCTAGACGCGATGGGTTGCTTGAAATAAGCGCCCCGCGAACATGGGCTAGCTTCATGACACTTACCGCCTGTAGACTGAGGTGTTAAGGCTACGTTTCAAATATAGAGTTTTGATAAAAATACGGGTTTTATAAACGTTTAGTCATGAAAACGCAACCGATACTTATCTTGACATAAAGCATTTCTGAACACTTATGTGCTAAATAATTATCTATTGGGATCTGCTCAACGCTGCTTGGCTTAACGCTGCTTGGCTCTTAAACGTAGTTTATCTACGATACTTATCTTGAAATAAAGCATTTCTAAACACGTACTAAATAATTATCTATTGGGATTTGCTCAACGCTGCTTGCCTCAACGCTGATCCTGCTCCACAGGGGCGCATAAACGAATTCATTAGCATTTGAAACTACTGTTGGAACTGCTGAAAATTGTCAAAACTATCTTTGCATTGTATAAATTCAATCTTTTAGTATTGTATAATTGCATAGCATATGTGTGAGTACTATGTACCTACTATAAAGCTACCATTTACCAGGTTTGTCTTTCATTGGCTTCAATGTGCCCTGGTGGCTGAGAGTATATCATGCTCACTCAAATGTCTCGCTGGTGGTGGCGTGTGTGTTGGATCATTAAGTTCCCTTCAAAATGGTTGAGCTGAATGGTGCTAATCCATGCGACATGTTCGTGAACGGGCGCCGTCAGTAGGGACTGGTCATTTCTTAGCTGCCACGGCTTATTTTAATTTAATTTAATATTTGAATTGTTTTTGTCTGTTTATTACGGACGCTTTTAACGTTCTGCATCGTTCTCACATGCATAATTTCATCATGAACGATGTAACCAATATGTTGTAACCATATTTTGATTTCTTGCTTGTTCTTCTCCATAGGTAGGTACCTACTACGCTTTGGAATGGGCAACTAGCTTCATTTTTCTGACTGACCGACCCCTTGATAATTCAAAAGTGCCTGTAATTGGTTTATTTGAAATAAATGCTTTGAGTTTGAATTTGATTTAATCTGAAGAACTTAGAAATCGGATATTCCTGCCTGTCTTCTTCAAATACCCAACCACTTATGTAAGACTTTCAGTCTAATATAGAAATACTAGGAACAGTTGACAATAAAACAATCTATTTATCAGCTGCAACGGCCTCATTTCCTGCTTCATTCCTTTGTTTCGCTGTTTATTACCGCATCCGATTGCTCGGTAACCCCACAATTGCTTTGTCACGACAGAAACACTAAAAAACAATGACAAGGAAACGGAAGAGTAAATAAATATACATTTTCCATATAATGTAGCATTCACACCGCAGTAAATTTTTAGTAAAAACTACATTTTCAAGTGTTAGTGCGCAACGTCTGATAACAGAAAGTTATGTACGTATTGTTAATCTATAATTTGCGGTAATGTTATCTACTGGATATTGTTTAACATCACCTCAATACAGCAACACACTAACAATCACGCATTTTTTTTTTCCAAAGTTAATGTTTTCACACGTTAAAAGCTTCCGCAGACAGGCGCGATGCGAGAGCGCTATCGCGTCACGCCTATCTGCGGGAGCCTTAAAGAACACTTTGTCCGGTTGCACGTGCGGCAGGGATAAATAATAATGATGTGTAGTTAATAAATACTAACTCTTAGTTGATAAGTTTCTTACTAACCAATGGACCAGTGTTGTCAAATGAAATAAATATATTATTATTATTAAACCTTTGGCTTTTAAGAAAGCGGTGAACGGTCCCACAGTAACAGCTGTCCAAAAACAGAGCGTTTTTTGACACCTTAATGTCAAATCCTGGTGAAAATGACAGATTTTCATGGCGGCCGCTATAATTTGACGGCCACCTTTACAAAATTTATGTACATCCGATTACATAAATGTTGTAAAGGTTCATTTAACAAACATTCATCATCATTTCAGTCGAAATACGTCCACTGCTGGACATAGGCCTCCCCCAGGCACCGCCACGTCGACCGGTTCTGTGCTTCCCACATCCAGCGGATTCCTGCGGCCTTCACAAAGCCATCGGTCCACCTTGTGGAAGGCCTTCGAACGCTACGTCTTCCGGTACGCGGTCGCCACTCCAGAACCTTTCGGCCCCATCGATCATCTGTTCTGCAAGCAATGTGCCCTGCCCACTACCACTTAATTTTGGCAATTCTTCGGGTTATGTCAAACATTATCAAGTGGAAATGTTATACCATGGTATAATACTTAATATACTTCGCCAGGTATAGCATTCCGGCCACGGGGATGACACAAGCCTACGTCATCACCGCTGTGTTACTAATAATAATAACTCCCCAATCTCGTTGATTACCTGTGCGAATCCGATAAAACAAAGAGGTTTTAACTAACAATTACGTTGGTATTGTTTAAATTGAATTGTTTCGTTTGATTAGAAAAATTAAACGACAATTTAAATGGTTTATATAATTATATTTTTTAGCAGAATGGTGAATGAAAACGTTTCCATAATTCGTGTTTTGATGCAATAAAGTGGCAACTGGATAGTGACGTAAGCATGTGTCACTCCCGGAATGCCAGACCTTGTTTTTTTAGACCATGTGTTATACAAATTTTCAAGTTATCATGTTGAAAAACGTTCCTTGACAAAGGTTAACCGCGGTGTGGAAGCTCCAAAGTCTTTTCCCGCCTTATTAATTAGACCTTGCTTCAAGTAGCTTACAAGATTTTAGGCAGCTCTAAAATATGATCGCAGCTAGATTATGTTGCAGGGATTTTGCACTTTCTTGGCATCCTACGTCCTGAAATTCAATTTGCAAGTCTAATGGAAGCGTAATGAGTTTTTATTATTGGGAAAATGTTACATGCAAGCAATGAATTACGTTAAATATGAACAGTTTTGCCTTGAAGATATCGATTTCAGAAGTTCTTGCAAAACTACCTACCACTATTAATGAAAGTGAAGTACAACATGATAGTTTTTGACATCGCTCACAGAATAAGCAAACTGAAGTGGCAATGGGTTTGCATTATTAGCCGTAGAACCGATGACCGTTGGGATAGACGTGTTCTTGAGTGGAGACTACGAATCGGCAAACGTAAGGTAAGGCGTCCTACCTTACGTTACGTATGCCTCAGGTTAGGTGGAGCGACGATCTTCGCAGGATGGCTAGTAGCAGCTGGATTAGAACTGCCGAGAATCGAGCTGAATGGCATGCGATTGGAGAGGCCTGGGTCCAGCAGTGGACTGCTGTAGGCCGGTGATGATAGTAGTTTTTATTAATTTGAAGTCATAGTAAAATAGAGACAAATGCATGCGTCAGTAAACCAGTATGCGAAATGAAAGATTGCCGAAGTGCAACATCGTTGGACCGGTTCACTAATGACACTTTTGATTCATTTTGTGTTCAAGCGATTCAGTTCGAGTGAAAGATGCCGATTGAAAGACAAAAATGAACAAAAATCTAAGCGTTTGATAACAGCTGTTCTTGAGATGAAAGCATTGTATAAGCAATTTTACCGAACTGAGTATACGTGTTGTGTTAATAACAGTGTCAACGTCAAGCTCATAATACTCTAAATGAACGTCTAATGCTCAGTTTACAAAGTACCTACACATTATAACTTATGTACGCACGACGACATATCAGTATAAGCTGATTTCTCATTAAACGAAAAGCCTATACAATGCGAGCTCAGCGAAAACTGGAAATGTATAGCTTGATACGTCGTCGTGTTCACAAATATGTACAGCAAACATTTATAACATTTAGTAGAGTTTATGTTAGTAGATCAACATGCATGTTTGTGCTTACTTCAATAAACATACTTCGAACTGTATCGAACATCGAGTGCCTACTCCACTCAGTCAATACAATCAACTGATCAAAATTTGGTACTTTGTTAATTGTTCCAAAGTACCTAATGAATTGATCACCGCAGGGTGAGCCTTTTGGAACTAGAGAGCTCTATCCACATGTCATCATAACTCAAAAAACTTCTTTACAAAAAAAACAACCGACTTTAATTACGGAAGTCCGTGGCAAAAACCGAAAATACAAAACCAAAGACACAGACTTCCGAAATTAAAGTAATTTTACACTTTGTAGTGTTTTTTTGGAAGTCGGTTGGTTTTTCTTGTAAAAAAGCTTTTATTTTTCACTTTTTAGTTGTGTTACCTACCCAACACTAATTCGTATTCCACTACTTGATATGTAAATAACAGTGACAGGAAGTTATTATAACATCATCAATATACAAGTAAGAGGAAAAAATACGCATTATTAAGGATAACTCAAAAAATACTGGTGAGATCTTATCAAATTTATATGGGACCACGTGACCACATTGTTTGAAAGCTGGTAAGCACCAGCTTTCAAATAAAAAAAGAATATTCAAGATCCTAGAAAAAAGTTCAGAGGTACCAAATAAAGTTTAAAAAAAAATACATTCGAAATGAGAACCTCCTCCTTTTTTTGAAGTCCACCAGTGGCTGAGGTACGCAAAGAGTATAATAACTATATATGGAGGTACGTTGAAAATATAGTAAGGAAAGCCATGACAAAGGATGTTACTGCCAACAAAAAAGTTATTTGTGCCCTCGATACGTACAGAAGAAGCTAGCGTGCCTGATGAAGTCATGACCAATATCTGTTCCTTTCTGGTATTGCCTAGTTAGTTAATTATAGTGTAAAGTTGTATCATTACAACAATAAAATGTCAAGTCAATCCACAGACTTAATAATATTAGGGTTGTCCTAGGTAACTAAACAACATCATTAGCTGTGAGTACTAGTGACGTGCGCGGTCGGCATATCCGAACGTATTCAGAGGGCATATAACTACGCGTGCGACACCGCCGTGTATCATTTCAATCACGGTGACCACTGTGACCAGCACTTTCGAAATCCTGCTCCGGGCGAAGACACACATTCACTTGAGTCTTGATCCAGAATCACTTGTGACCATACGTGGTTTGTACTAATTTAAAAAGCCCAAAGCTCGCAAGTTTTATTGCCTCATATTTAGTCAACCTTATTAAAATCTGTGTTTTCGTAACACCATATCGGGTAAGAGTTGAACAGCTAATTAAGTTTTATTTTGTGTATCTACATAGCAAGGTCATCTTGGGGCGTGTGCCTTTTTACTCATTACCTCATAATGTTTAAAATTATTAAGTATGCCTTCTGCGTTATTATTGTTATGCAATCTATTTGCATGTTTGCTCTGTGCATTATTTAGAAACGTTCCATAATTTTTAAATGTGCAATTAATTTCACTTCCATTTTTGTAAACTCCGTACTGATTGTGACAAGCCGCACACCACCTTCATTGGCGCACTAGTACATCTCGCTTTGCTTATGCTTTGGTGTCACAATCAGCAGAGATGACTATTAATGGCCATCCTGTGACATGTTGGACGTTATATTTCCAGGGTCCGAAGTTCCGGTTAACCATCTCCAAAGTTCCGATTTTCCAACTCGCCGAACTCAATCCGAAATTATCGGAGGCATCCGGGCGCTAAGTTCCGGGCCACCACCTTCCCGGAAAACTGCACATCAACGAGCTCCGCGCCGGGTTCCTATTTTACCCGCGTGGCTGCGTCGAGCTCGCTTCAAGGGTCTGGCAAGTCCACCCGCCGACAGTCACCTTTCCTGGCGTCTGCAGCGTGGCACACCGCTGCGGTCATCGTCACACCAGGCTGAGCCAAGAGAGTACTGTGCTTCCTCCAAGGGAAATTAGGGAACAAGTTGTGATTATAAACCTACCTAACGCCTGTTCTATTTTTTTTTAAATATAATATAAGATTTTATGTTGACAAGGTACGTGGTCTTGTTTCTATCCACCACGTAAACCTCTTCCGTCACAATAGGTTAATATTATAACTTTTCTAAACTACTATTATGAAGAGCAAAGATTTGATTTTTTGTATGTTTGTTTGTTACGCTTTCACGCTAAAACGGCGAACGAATTTGGATGAAATTTTGGACATGAGTAGAACATGACCTGGACTAGGACACAGGATACTTTTTATCCCGATATTCAGACGGGACCGACACTTATGTGGGTGAAACCACGGGGCGCAACTAGTAATTGATAAAGGTCGTTTCATGCTAGCTCTATTGTCTTTTTTGTCGAGATCCGCCATCAAAACAATAAGAACCGAAAGTTGATAAACGAATCTAATGCAATCAGATTAAACGTTTCTAGAACATTTAATTTAGTCTCTCAATAAGAACTCCGTGAGCGAGTCTTTATAAACTCTTTACACTGCACTTTTTACTTTTAAAACTTATGATAAGTCACTAATCCAGCCATAGAAGTTAAAATGAAGAAAATATAAAGTAAGCAAAACTTAACCCATTAACCTTAGTAATCTTTAGATTAACTTACTGCAGTTAACGGCTTTATAAGATTATCTTATAAATATACACCTGCAAAGCCCGTCGCTTCACTCGTGCAAAAAGTTTTCATGTTTTACCTCATATTTTTATGAAGCACTGCTGCACTGGCAACCCGCCTCTGCTCGAACAGTTTTTGCGACTTGAATTAAAAACATCGAGTTTTGCTTATTCTATGTAAGGTAGTTTAATATGAATGTTTTATACATATAAAACTTCCGCAAGAAATGCTTAAAGTCAAAGTCAAAACATTTATTTCAAATATGTATGTAGGTACATAAAAGGCACCTTTGAACATCAACATTTACATTAAGAGGGTGCACAACGGTCCACGAGCGCCACTCCTTTATAAAAATATTATCTCGTGACTGAGAAGGAATTATGAATTTTGTTTTGAAAGAACCCTCGGTAAGTGTGTTTAGAAATTTCTAATACCTTTTATAAACTTTCAAAATGAGACACGAAGCAACAAAATACGATCTAGAGGAATGTGGCCGCTTTTCTTTAGATCGAATTTTGTTGTTTTGTGTCTCAATTGTCTCAAACGTGTTATTCATAATTTCTTCTCAGTCGACGAGATAATATTTATTGAAAGGAGTTTTTTTCTTTGTGGATGTCTGCTCGCAGGTCAACCTAGGAGGTTGTCGGCTGCTTAAGGCCCCCAGCCAGGACTTAAAAAACTTACAAACTAAGCGACAACATGCTAAGGGCACCCCCTGTGGGGTACGAGCTTCGGCGTAGGGCGTCGCTGGAAGAGGGCAGCAAGGAACATGTTGGATCGGATTTATTATTATTAGGGGACGAATTTAAAGCTATAGGCTCAGCGGTGCGGGCTGGCTCGAGCAAGAGTCGGGGCGGACGTGGATTGGGGCGTCGCGGCGACCCTCGGCGGTGAGGACGGAAGGACGGTGGTCTGTTTATATTTATGGTACTGGTGGTCTTACTACTCTCCTGGAGGAGGGTAGTAACGTCATCGGGGTCGACTATGGTATGCCTCGGGCGGCTAATTTTATTAATGCGGGAGGGAGTGTAGCAGGCGGCTGCTTTAATCAGGGGGTTGGGTTGTTTTATGCCGCAGTCGAAGAAACGCTTTGAAAGCCGTTTCATTAACTGTTGGTTGGTGGGCATTCGAAGGTCTGTGTGAAGGTTCACATTTTGGACATAGAAGAAGGCTCCTATAACCTTTCTGAGGAAACGGTTCTGATGGGTCTGCATGTTATGAAGATGGCGGGGCTTTGCGTGCGGAAATACATCGCAGGCATAGGTCATGATGGGACGGATGACTACGGTGTCGATGCGCAATTTGCGTTTGAGTGACAGTTTACTGCGGGCGGTTAATAGGAAGTGAAGTCTACCGAGAGCAAAGGAGGCGCGCGAACGAGCCATCCCTATGTGTTCACTGAAGGTAAGGTGGTGATCCGAGGATCACACCAAGGTATTTAGCTCGCTTCTCCCAAGGGATCAGCTTGCCATAGATAGTGATCGGACTGATATAAAATCACTTACATACGACGAAACTGAGGCACTCATGGAATATATAATATAGCACCAATAAAACACAGGCATACACACGCAAACATACATACACACACCTACACACACACACACACACACACACACACACATCCACATTCATCATACTGCACATAATACACATACACACACTATTCTTTTTAAAAGCTTTTACTTATGATTAAATTACTTACCTTAAATTACTTTTAAAGCAGAAGAAGCACTGTTAAATGTTCTTTAGTTAACTATGCTTTATTATGGAAGAGCGGAACCTCCTAACACAGGCATTATTTGCTTAAAAGGAGGCTCCAAACACAAATGACCCTTTTTGTAAATCTGAAGCATAAATTTTTTTTTTTTTTTTTTTTTGTATATAGTGGACTGCTGTGCGCCCTCTTAAAATAGAATTGATTCTAGTCGCCCCTTCCTAAAGGTAGTTTCGTATGGAGGAAAATCGGCAAAAAAAATCCACCGTGACTCTTTTAAAATGTTTTACAATATTTTGTATACATTAATTATATATTTATACGTGAAGAGGATGCACCTAGAATAGAATTACTATACCATAATAGGTAAAAATAATTAAAAACCGGCCAAGTGCTAGTCGGACTCGCGCACGAAGGGTTCCGTATCATTATATATAAAAACGGCAAAAAAAACACGTTTGTTGTATGGGAGCCCCCTTAAATATTTATTGTATTCTATTTTTATAGATTTTTTTGTTATAGCGGTAACGGAAATACATCATTTGTGAAAATTTCAACTGTCTAACTATCACTGTTCATGAGATACAGCCTTTTGACAGACGGACAGACGGACGGACAGCGGAGTCTTAGTAATAGGGTCCCGTTTTACCCTTTGGGTCCGGAACCCTAAAAATGAAGCAATGAGAGATAAATTAATTATGTGATAGATACATGGTGCTCACATATTTACAAACATTGTAAAAGTATACGATTTTCCAATATATTTTTTTAAGTCATAAGTCAGTATTATATAAAGCTAGTATTATATAAATTGAAGTCTCTTTTCGTGCCTGTCTGTTACGCGTGTTCTTCTAAACAACGCAACGGATTTGAATGCGAGTTACACCATCATTTAAATAATTAATTCCGGAAGGTTTATATGTGAAATTATTATTAAACTTAAATAATATTATAAAGAAATCTGAATCTTTGGTCCAGTCATAAAAACCGTGCGAAGCGGGAGCGTGTCGCTAGTTTATGTGTAAGTAGTTAAATGTCCTACCTACGTTATGAAGACTTTTATTTCAGGCTTCAGAATGAAAATGGTTTCCTATAAATGTATTTATAAATGCGACACGAGCGTTTTTCATTTCGATATTCGTGACCTTTTATGTCACTTTTAGAAGAGGCATGCATAATATTCAGAGGTAAATATTCAATACCTTATACATTTTATTTACTGCGCGTCGTCATGGAACACGACGTGTTTCATTTCGGAGCACATTAAAACTGTCGTGTGTTCAGCAAAAAGGAGATCCTCCATTTTTGTGCTTTTGTGTGTATTTAATTGTTGTTATTACTTTATGTGTTATGTTTGTAATTATTATAATTATCTTACTTTGATTTATATAATTTGTTTCTTAAGCCGTGTAAACCAAATAAATAAATCAACTAAATCTCTTCCTCCAGATCCTATTGTGTCGTAATTAGTCGCAACCCCATGATCCCTTAAAGCGTGTGAAGGATAATCTCTCTTGGACCCGTTAGTCACAAGTTGTGATTTAAGATAATCCGCACCCGAATGGTCGACTAAGAGAGGGTCATATCTGTGGATTTGGATTAAAAATTAAACATACAACACATGACACAGTTACATACATACATAAACTCACGCCTTTTCCCCATGGGGGTAGGCAGAAACTACAGAACGCTGCTTTTGTTTCGTTTACGTTCATAATTAGACATAGGCACGGCGCACGGTGGGCTGAAAATCGGCTTTCATAGACATAGAGACTTGAATTATGAAGGGTCCTTTTTTTGGCTAGTATTGGATTCTGCTGATCATATCTATACTATAAAATTTCATATGAGGCAATTGCGTGTACAATTGAAGGAGTTATTATTTTTTTTGAGAAAAAATTGTATGGGTCTGCCATGAAAAATGAGGCTATCTCTGGAATCATAAGTTTGGCCATTATAGCCTTACACACAGATATAGTGCTATTTATTTGTAATCTTTTGACATACTTCGTATTGCGGCACCATTTGCGATTTTTTTATAAAAAATCCTCAAAAACTTTGAAAAATATGTTTATGTTGATGATTCATTTTAATGCTTAAATGCTTTAAATATGAGTATGCCACGTCTCGTTTAATTTATTTTTTTATGCTATTGGCCAAAACGGTCTAAGAAATCACAAAAGTTCGTTTTACTAAATTCAAATGACATGGTAATTATGGATTACCTTATTAAAATATTGTAACTCGATTTTTATGAGTGATAATGATAATCTTCAAATTAAACACTTAGTTTTTCTTAACGTGGTGCCAATTTTAAGAAAGGAATAAATAAAATTACAATATCAAAAGGGCAAACCTTTTTTTACGCAGTAAATTCTATTTTATTCTCGTTTAAAAATTTAAAATTAATTAATGCATTCCACAATAAGCAATTATTTATTCTTTCTCATTAAATTCACAGACTGCAGACGTCAGTCTTTTGTCTATCCAGTTTGTGTACACTTTGAATATAGAATAGAGTGTCAACTGCTATGTTTTTCTTTTTAAAACGGTTTTCCTTTGAGCGCGCTTTTATATTTCAAAAAGAGAATCGGTTATTTTTATTAAAAACCAGCACTTTCGCGCGATTTCGCCCGCATGGGTGTCGGAAAATATCCCACGGGAAGGTACTATCGGGATTAAAAGTACCGTAAGTATTAATACACGTTATAATCTCAATATATATAATCTAATACACTAGGTACTAAATTAAATGACTATCTAACTAACTATACAAAGGACACATGACGACGAAATACTCGACCGCATCGCTGTCATCAGGAAACGTTCCCAGAAGACTGGCAGCATTCCCACGTTGAATGGCAATGCTAATTCTTTGACCAAAGAACCCATTGCCCTCTGGGTAATTTTATATTATATTTATAGATACCTAAATATTGAGGCGAGTAATTAAAGACTTGGACTTCTTTCGCTAGACTTTAAGCTTGGGTTCGATAAAAACATTGACAAAAAATAAAATTGGATATGCGCCAAAAATACTACAGCCTCAATTTTCACGATGTCACCAACAGGAAATTGGTTTAGTCAGAATAATACATTTTTGGCCAAGCTGACCTTTAACACTGCTATTGAAAATAAAAACAAAAAAAATATCAAAAATTATTTCCCCTGTCGCCAACATGGCAGGAAAATTCTACGAAACACACAAAATACAGTGAAAAAAATGTAAACAAATCCAATTACGTGTGAAAGCATTTTCGACACCTGATATTTTGCACAAAGGCATAGGACACAACAAAGGGATCTGGACGCCATCCAAAAATGGTGTTAGGTTCACATGGGACGAAAACACAAAAGTGTTGATACGATTTTCACGTGTTACGTGTCAGATCGGGCAAACGAGATAACTGAATCTACAAACAATGGGAACGCAGTCCATTGTTCGGGACAACAGAGGCTTTTAAACACGCGCAAGAAATAATCTTCGTTTAACGCCCCTTAAATAACAAAGTTTCATGTTTAAATTATAGTGATGAGAAATACGACTGTTTAGTAAAAATGAAGTACATAAATACACACTTCTGGGACACAGGCCTTAAAATAGAGATTGTATGTAATTAACGTTTTTCCCTGTTTAATTCCCATAACATTCATAACTTTTATTTACCCTCTTCTAAGTAACTTTACACACAACAACAACAACAAGCACCTTTGTGCTTCGAAGAAAATCGATAAGGAAAAGGGGTCGTATTTCATCTGGTGACACTTCTCAACCCGAGCAACTGGCCGCCATTATCGTTCACATAATAAAGCTAGCGTACACAGGCGGACGGCACGGCTGAGGAATATGATTCTTTTTATTTTTGACGTTTAAAAGTGTTTGTACAAACCTTCGTACAGAAATAAAATCATCTATCATTTATGTTCGAGCAGATAAACCTTGGAATCGGACTATCGTGGAGGATAGAGTGCCAAACTCTACGAGTACATATTTTTATGTTTTTGGATGGCATGCAACTCCATGGCCTACCTGATGGTCAGAGGTCACCGCCATCTGTGAAGAATTACAATAATAAAGGCTTTGTGAAGAAGCGTTGCCAACCCAGAAACAAAGCTGAAATATTGTGTCTCATGTGCCTTTAATTACACCAGCATCCATACACTTTAAACCAGATACAGAAAGGTTGCTTGGCGGCAAAAATAGGTATGGTGGCAATAGGAACTAACAAGGACGAGCTCCTACAAAAAAAATATGCTCTACAACTACTCAAACCGTCTAGATAATGTATTCTGTATTTCGATCACATACATTGGTATAGTAGTATAGTCTCTTATTATTTGTTTTATTTCATTAAGTGAATTGTTTGTGATTTTATGTCACATAATGTCCTCATATTCACAATAATTAAATAATAATATTATACTTTACAAAGTAAATTTCCATGTCATTGTGTATATAATTATCAAATGTCAAAGTGTATGTAAAATAAAATAAAAAATGATATAAACATTTATTATGCAAAAACTGAGGCAACTCAATCCCAAGCTTTTCTGTCCTCAATATAATCTTTAACGGTATAAAACTTACCTTTAATGAATGATTTGAATTTATTAAGGCTTAGATCTTGAACGTGGCTTGGAAGTTTATTATAAAAGCGTATACATTGACATCTAAACGAGCCACCTATTTTCTTGAGACTTGTACAACAAAGTGTTTGTTCCTAATATTTATATTATGGATATCACTGTATTTTTTAAATAATTTTATATTTTTATGGGCATTTAATATATGTATTTTATTTTCTCTTTTAATCTTACACACGCTGTCTACATCTCTTTATCTACTTTCCTATCGCAGGTATGCTGGAAGAGATTTCTTTAGAAATAAGCTTCACCTTTGTACCCATTTTTTTTCTGTTTTTTTTTTATTCTAGTCTGTTTATATAAATGTGTGTACATAAATGGTTAAATAAATAAATATTTAATATAATATGACCCTGCCGTGCCGTCGTCGGTGTTATCCGCCATTGTGCGCGACCCCTAGGTCAGTAAAAGTTACCGCTTGATACCGGGAACTGTGATCGCATTGGCTTATGGTAACATTTCGATATTAAGTTTTCTTTTACGATTTAGTAAGTAGGTTAGTTGGTACTCCTTTATCTTTCAACTAGACTACATATAGCTTTCTAAAGGGTTTTCCACATATTACACAATACTGGTATTTTTCAGTGAAGGTGTGTCTTTATTAAAAGTAAAACAATGTTAACCAAATCATGTGAGTTTAAATTCCAAAAAATAGGTGTCTATGGGTTTATTTTAAGACACAAAAAACACTAATTTCTCAGGTTAGGCAGAGGTGTACCATAGCATGTACACCCACATTTAGCCAGTTATAATAGATGGCGAGCTAAGCCATCAACCGGGCAAAAATCCAGACTCCGGGCTGCTACTGAGAAATTCCTGATAGGAAAAACCAGTAACACTGCCGACCTGGGAAGCGAACCCAAGACCTATTTCTCAGCCGTAGCGTTTGCTAAAAAGAAAAAGTATTTATTAGGACTCGCACAGGATTATCACAAACTAAACTAAACACACTCATAAAAACAACAAAAAAATATATACAAAAAAACAAAATGAAAATAACAACAAAAAGTCCTGTACGAGGCCAAAAGGCCTCTATCTCAGCATGATGCTGCGACATTTAAAAAAAAAGTGTCGCAGCGCTGGTATTCTGATAGGGCCCGCTGGTGCGGTGTCACGGACAGATACAGAAGTACATAAATAATAATAATAATTTAATTAATTAAAAATCAGCTATTTGTGAGTAACATATTTTTTTTAAATAATCGACTCTATACCAACGAGGCAGGGGGTTATAAGAGTATTGAAAAACGTTCTTGCTGTTTTAGATTTGAAGTTGTTTACTGATCTATTAAAAAGAAAACTGAAATTTAGTTGTATTTTTTGTTTTGGAATAAGTTGTTTTAACATTATAGGTAAAGATTCTAAAGACGGCACTGGATGGTGAACGCAAAAATAGGCAATTTTTGATATACCTATTTTCTAAGTGTTTATTCTATACTATATTAATACTAGCTGACCCGACAGACGTTGTCGTGTCCAAATTTCAATAATTCATTCAAAAACCTCATAGAAAAAGGACATTCAGTTTTTCTCGAATTTGAAAAAAATCCGGAAACATTTTCCATTTCTTTTTTCCATAAAACCCTATGTACGAGCTACGCTGTACATTGACCTTTGTGGTAGTTTGTACGTCACACTCATTTATGCACTTGATTATTGTACTGTGCATTCCTTTAACTTAGCATTTAAGTAGAACAAATTGTATAATTAAGACAGTAGCAATAAATCCATCAAGGGTATCGTTGGTCTACTCATTTACATAACATTCAATAACATACCTTACAAGTTAACATAACATTTTCACTGTTGAGCATTACACCCCAACACCCTAATTTGGACTTTTAGGAACATTTTTAAATAAAATATAGCCAAATCGTCCAGCCGTTGTCAAGTTATGCGCTTACCAACGAACAGCGTTCCATTTTGATTTATAAAGAAGATAGAAGATTGTAAAGCGGTAAAGGGGATGTTCCAAAATGTATGGAGCTTGGGCCAGGTCCTTGTACACTAGAGGGTATCGCACGATCGCTTATGAGGCGGCTTGCGCACTGGCCGGATCCCCGGCGTGGGACCTGGAAGCGAGAGCCCTCACGTCATTACATCGGTGGCGAGAGGAAGCGCGGGGCGTGGTACTGGTGCAGCGGCAGATCACGCTCCGCCGGTCCGAGCTTCGTCAGCTCTTGGTGGCGGAATGGCGGGACAGGCTTCTGCACACTACCGCTGGCCTCGACACCATCGGGGCGGTCCGCCCGATGCTCGACGAGTGGCTCGGGAGGAGGCACGGCTCTCTGTCATTTAGGGCGACGCAGGTGGTCTCGGGGCACGGCTGCTTCAGAAGGTACCTGCATCGCATAGACAGGGAGCCAGACGCTCGGTGTCATCACTGCGTTCTATGCCGGCAAGACACGGCGTGGCATACGCTTACAGAGTGTGCAGCTTGGGAGGATCCACGCAGTGACCTCGTTTCGGAAGTGGGAAGTGACCTGTCGCTGCCGGCTGTGATTCATTCTAAGGTCAGCGGCGCAGCGTCGTGGGACGCGGTGATCTCTTTCTGCGAAAATGTCATGTCGCAGAAAGAGGCAGCGGAAAGGAAGAGGGAAGTGTCGAGTGCTCTCCTGGCCCGCAGCAGGCGCACCGGGCTTTGGCAGAGGGCAGATAATGCCCTCTTACGGCCCTCCTAAATGGGTCCAGGGACGGGGGACTTGGGGACTTCCAGCGCCCCCTATAATATAGGACCCAAGGTGGCGGCGCGTAATGTTCCACGCGCGCCTCTCTTAGACGTCGCGGAGGGAGTCAAACACCTCACACCCCCGCTTGACCAGACGGGGCCCGCAGAGGTAGACCGGCACCAGTGGGGGGGGCTACGTTGAAGAGTACTTAAGTGCCCCCGTAGCCCCCGGTGCAAGTGTGCGAGGGAGCACGGGGTGGTTTTAGTAAGTAGAAGTCTGACAGACCCCTCCGCCCACCCCAGGGTGGAGGTCATCCATGAGGATTTCCACCACGCTAACAAAAAAATAAAAAGGTCCTTGTATCTACACTATACTTAAAATAGGGAAACATTTAAAATATAAGTAGTTCTCAACTGTCCAAATACTTTGAAATGGCTTTGTTTGCTGGTAAACCACAAGAAATTACACACACAACAGAAACCCGTCATGGCGGTAAGCTGTCATTTTGATTGATTAATGAAGTTTGACATGTTTGTAGACACTGTTCTTACAGCTGACAGTTCTCTTTCTATGATCAATGGTCGATACATGGTTTACGGCATAGACATATATTTCCTATCTCAATGGTTTACGGTCATTGTTTTTAGGAACAGAGTAACTAAATCGGTGAGACGCCATGTTGAAAATCGATAAAAATAATTGATAAATATCAATTTACTACCACAACAGTATATACATTTAAATGACTTATCTGTATTTTTCCCCAATTCTACGGATTTTTCTCTTTATATTGAGGTAGTGTACATAGACCTGGCCCATTTTGAAACATCTCCTGTGTGAATTTTTATGTCTATGTGTGAGGGGTAATCTTCGGAACAACTGATGAGATTCCGAAAATTCTATCACAGTTTTGCATAAAACCAATTAGGTATATCAAAGGTCATGGAGCAATACAGTTAAGTATAACGATTTATATATTCTGTATCACATCTCTTCATCGTGAAACTTCTTAATTAAAAGTGGAAGCCATAGCAGGACACGTTAAGTGGTTTTCGTGATTAAGTAGACTCTAGAGCCAACATTACGCTATCCATTTGGACTTTATAACAACTTATTTTGATGCTGTTTTACTGACTGCGTGAAAATAAGTGCTTCAGCTGTAAAAGCACGGGTTTTTGCTAGTATGTTGGTAACCATTAACTTTCGATTTTACCAGCAGTTATCGTGTAGTGTCTAAGTAATAAGATATGAAATGTCTATGTTGTAAACAAGTCAAGACTGGGTATAGAAAAACAGTTTTGCTGCTGTAAAAGTTATATTCACCAGCAAAAATAATACTTAGTAAAGAAAAAAAGAGCAGTCCACATAGCTCCGAAGAGTATAGGAATAGAATAATAACATCGCCTCTGAAAATCACTTCCTGAAGCAATATACTCAAAATGACGTAATAAATGACGTCACTACTGAACTGAGTGACTCGTAATGAACTAATGAGAATTCATCGCAAAATGTCAGTGCACTCCGAAAGAAATGTGCCGGTCATTGACCCTGTTTACATAGGGGTGTTGTCAAAATGTATACATAGACCTACATACGTATGTATACTAATCGATACGAATTTAGAATAGACTAGAATACTCTTTATTATGTACACCATAAAAATTACAGATATAAATGTAGAAATTTTACATAGGGTGACACAATGGGCGGTCTTTATTTATTTATTTATAAAAAGGATTTTTCAACAAGAACTTTGTTTTTTAAAACAAAGAATTTAGATGAAAATGATTCTAATTTTTATTGTATTAGAAAGAGTAAGGTTTGGCAATTATGAATGAAAAAACATATCGGACAAATATCCACCACGACCACGCTCACAGATATCGATTCTCTCAACAACATTTTCAATCACTTTTTGGTATAAGAACTGTACTTACACCACAAAAATAAATCACTCTACAAAACATACAATGGGCGCCCAAACGCTTTCTTGCGATCTCTTCCAGGCAACCTTGGAATGGGCAATGATTTGCCTGGACATAAAATGAGGCTGTCGTGGGTGCAAATAATAAGTATATATACAATACACTTAAGGGGTCATTGTACTCATCATTATAAACAACTTTTACTATGGACCAAACCTGAAATTGCGAAAAGAATACCAGCTCCCTACGTTTTGACGTGTTATGTGAACATAAATGTAGGGAAAATCTTCATCAATCAAAGCAATCACATCGATTTCTGGTTTGGTATATATTAAATTAGGCGAGTAACTGTGAGTATGGACTAAACTTAGAGTTTCAGGATGCCTAGGAGAAGTAATGAAGTAAATCCAGGTAACAGTAAACAGAACTTTATTTATTTACTCACGACCATCTCGTGATCTCGTCCAACAGCTCGAGTCAGAGTGTCCAATCGACCTTTTCCCGCCTCCCAGGTTTCCGATAATTTGCGCGGTAAAATAGAGTTATGTGATTGGTTAACGGTTTAATGTCGTCAACCAATCACAGATGACAATGTGCTGGCCTCTGATTGGTTAGCCAATCAGAAGCATCCAAAGACCAACTGACAAACTAAAATGTTGCCAGTACAAAATATTCGAATCAAATAGTTACTGGCCTAGAAACTAGTCTTTTTGCGTTTCAATATAATTAAATAAAAATGTAAATTACCGAACCCTAACATATAGTAAAAGTTGTTTATAATGATGAGTACAATGATCCCTTAAGAGGTTGCTGGTGATTTACCAATAACCCTGTATATACATATTCTAAATAAGAGATACATAAATACATACATACTAAATACATAAGCAACGACAATAAATAAAGACTATAGATATTTACAGTTACGGAAAGATCACAACGACAAGGAATGTTCCGTATTGATATACCTATGGTATTCGTAATTCTTATTTTGTTTGAAACTTTGAATATCATAATAGTTTATTATGACCAGCTGATCTGTTCTGTAAAAATATCACTGTGAAAACTTCGGTGAAGTGAACTAGCTGTCGATAGTGTCAATCCTTAGCATCAGATGGAATGACAACTCGCTTCAGTATAATACGAGTATACCTAAGTTTTCCCGGTAAGATTTTCACTGAATAGAGCGGCTGTTATGTAGGTCCCTAGATTCCTTTAAAGTTTTATCCTATTTTCCAAATATACATACACATGGATAAACGCACGCCTTTTTCCCATGGGGGTCGGCAGAAACTACAGAACGCCACCTGCTACGATCCTTCCAAACTCCTTTTGCTTCGTTTACGTTCATACATCGGTTATACATGTCAGCGTATGATCGCCGTCGTTGTTGTCGGAGTCAGGCATAGTACGTTGCACCAATATATCACAATAATACACAGCAATAGGAAATGGCAGAGAAATGTTTAAGAGAGTACAAACAGTTTTTATACACAAAATTACCGCGAAACTTTACCGCCACGTAGAATTTATATAAATCAAGCGGATATAACATTTTAAATAATTCAAGCGGATGTGTCAAGATAAATCTTTCAATTCCAACATAGAAACTTAAAATAAAGTCAACCGGAAACGCACAATATTTTAAATAAATCAAAAGGAAGGTATGAGAATAAAAATTATATAAATTCAAACGGAAACGAACAATATTTTAAATAAATCGAAATGAAGTATAAGTATACAAACTATGAATTCAACAGGAAACAACAATATTTTAAATACATCAAAATTAAACCTAACATAGACTTATTCGGAAATACAAGTATTAATTTAATAAATAACATGGAAGTCAGATTAAGTACAAAATAATCAAAAACAAGCTTAAAAATAAAATCAAAGAATGGCTTGGCGCCCATATACACGTACGCCGGTTGCGAGCACTACTTACACATCTGACGTTTCTGAATCACCGATAAAGTCACCGATATGTCCTTCTAGGGCGTCCCCTCTCAGCGTTTCCATTCACATTTACCTTGCAATACCCTCTTTTGCTAATTTACTTTTCATGTTAGGTGGTTCAACTAACACTGCCTATTTAATTAGAGAGACCGGATTATGTCTGACTTTAGAAGCTCTTGAAGAATTCAAATTATAACGACCTTTACTGTCCAATTATAAACCCAACCACGTATTATTAACTAGATTAAATTACACTCTAAATCATTAAGGAATTCACAAGTAATGTTCGTTCAAAGTTACCGAAGGCTTTCACGCGAAAGAAAATTCCGTGGGAAGTAGAGTGGAACCGACATGGCTTGAGAAGCCTCGCGATCCAAATTTGAAGCCTGTAGCGAAACTTATTAGTGCTGTGTTATCTCTTGAACAAGAGACAGAGAGGTAGGTACAAGACAGTATGGAAGAAATAGATTCGTAAGTGAAAAATTCTGGAAGCTTTATTACTGAGAACCGATTGAGTTATTCGATTTGGAAAGCAAACGGGATGAAAAGTTCTGACGCTAACTTTGTGCATTTTTAAAAGGAGCTTGTCACTTATTCGCTCTTATACTTCCAACAATTGAACGCGTTAGCATTTTATACTAAATGAGAACCATTAAATACAAAACATCTTCTTAATGACAAAACAGACCTACTGCATAAGATTGCAGTAGCTACGCTGTAGTGGCAATACGATTTGCAAAGCAGCAATGTCGGTCGCCCGCAGCGGAAACATTCTGCATACTTCCACTTCACAGTGTGATATTGAAAAACTCTTAGAGCATATACACAAGAGCGATGAACTCGATACTTTTATGAAGATTGAACGATACTTTTTTCACACGTTCTCAATATATTAACGTGATCGATGGACGTTTTTACGTACGTGGGAGTTTCAGTTTTGTCCATTAAAATCAATCAATCAGTATGATGAAAACACACAAAACCTTTCAGACCACGATTATTTCCATGATATATACTCGTACATATAATAAAATCGTAGCAAAATCAAACCTGTACCTACATTGGATATTTTTTTTAAAGTAATTGCTATAATATGGTCTAGGAATGGTTCTAATGCCGAAAATATAGTTTTAATGCATGTGGTAGAAATGGTGTTAGAAAGGTGTTGAAAACTTAGGTAAGTATCCACTTAATTAGCAAGCTTTGAATGTCAAAATGATTACTAGTTATTTACTGTTTATGAAAGAACCTATGAATATGGTGTGTAGGGAAAGGATTTTATGAAGAAAAGCACAGAAAGACAAGACTAGGCATTTATTTCAATTAGGCTTGTCAGTTAATTGCGTTAATTAGAAAACTAGTGGTCTGTTCCTAAACTAGGTCATCACGGAGAAGAAGGACTAACGAACTCCATGGCAGCTCCATGGAAAACTAATGTAAAATATGTTGATAAAATAATCTAAAATTATTTTATCAACATATTTTACATTAGCATAAATTATTGTTATCACATTAATCTCTTGGACCATTTTTCAAAGTTATAAAAACTTATCAACGGAAAGAAACAAAACATTCCTTAATTCGATTTAATACATGAGACATACACAAGTCCCCGAATTTAAGGAACTCTACTGGTAATGAAACTAACAAAACTGCAAAATTCAGTGCTAACATTTGCGTCACGCGTCAAGTAATAATGAACGCACCTACTTTTGGTCTAAAATCGTTGTTTCTGATAGTAGTCTTTTGAGTCACAATAAAAACCAATAAAATTATAAAACAACTTAAACATAGTAACGAAATATAAAATCAAGGAACTATTTTAATTACAATTTTTAATTCTGTTATTATTAAATTTTTGGTGAAAGTACCTAAGATAAGTTTTTGTATTTATTTAGACCGACTCACAGATCACAAGTTTCGTCCAGAATTGATTGTGGGTCTAGAAATACTGCGACAATTTAGAAAAAGATCGAAGATTTATTTTATAATGACGCTACATATTACATTAATTCACAAAAAAAAAAACGCTTGCTATGTGAAATTACTACTGAAGGTTGCGGGTGTCGACCTCAGGACGAGCTGCTTCTCACACGGACCCCTATCTGCTATCGTCTATTTTGTGAAAATCCCACCGTGATAACTTAGCTGAACTGAGCTGTACTTCCACCTGATGCTGAGGACTGACACTATTGACTTGTCACTTCAAGCTCACTTCACCTCAGTTTCCACGGTGAGTTTTTTTCTCAGAATACACCGGTTGTGCGTTGCTTGCTCTCTCGTCACCGGCCCTGACTCTCCATACAGGGTGGCAGAAACATCGACGCGCATCCTGTTACAATAGATGCAGTACCCACATGATTAACACACGCACACACACACACACACACACACACATACACACCCATGCACACACACACGCACCAACAGACTAATGTTTTTTTTTTATATAAACTTTATCTTTTTTAGTAGTGTTTAGGAGGCGCCGCTCTTTTTAACTCGCAATTAATGAGACTCATTAATTGCGAGTTAAAAAGAGCGGCGCCTCCTGGCACAGGAGGCACCTATATGCTTAAAAGGAGACGTCTCCAACTGTATTATGTACCACGTGAATAATGTTTTTTTTTTTTATTCTGCGTTTAAATTATTCATCGAGAATTTAAAATTAAAATTGTGTTCCATACATTTTGACTGCACTTTTCTATGAAACAGCAGTTGTTTTTTTTGATAACCTTAGAAAATTGTGTACACTAGAGGGCCTAGAATCATGTGCTGAATTCATGTTAACAGTTTGCGCTTCCATGTCCCAGCCACCCTGTATATTTTGGCCGCCGAGACCAAAACTACAAAAATAGTACACAGGGATGTTATTTTAGTATAATGTGGTGTTTTACGCCTTCCACGCAAAAGAAAGTTGCGAGCAGAAGCTATAGTAAGCAATAAAACGCTTCAAATCTTCGCGACGGTAGATTTATATCATACCGTATTCAGCAAAGAAGTTTCATGACTATAAAATATTTAAAAAATATTCTGTGCTACAATATACCTTTGACATTTCGCTGTGCTTCGATGGCTGGTTAAATCGACTGAATAACGGAGTAAATAAATTGCCTCTCCTTTTGAATCTGGCAAAGTGCTAGTGTTACATATAACATGATTTTTAATGGCAAGTATACCTACGTGTATGTCTCTATTAAATATCTAATCTACCTTGACTTGAAGACTACAGCTTGACTTTAAGGCCGAGATCTATAAACGTTACTTAGCACGTGCTTAGACTAAGACATGTTCCCGTCCCTATCTTGAGACAGTGACAGGAATAACGCTTAGCCAAAGTACGTGCTAAGTAACGTTTATAGATGGCGGTCTGAGACTGGACTTTAAGTTCACAACGCATTAGAAAACCAATCGCAATCAACGTCAGAATAAACTTATAGACTTCTTCAATCCACATCGTGGTTATATTATACGGTTATCATTCTTTAAAACAGGATTTTATCCATTTCTCAAATAAAATTATGACTATACTCGAAAGGTTTAGGTAGTTAAATAAAGGTAAACAAAAAAAAACACGTGACTCATAGATGTGAAACCTTTTATTTCAAATGTTAAATTCATATTATTTTGAGTCCCTTATTAATAGGCTCTATACTGAATCTGAATTTGAGGAATTATCGACAGAAATATATCTATGGACCATTAAAATTAGTAGTCAATTTCCTTAACAATTTACTTCCCTGACTTTACCTGCACTAGTAAAGATAGATTTCAAAAGTGAGTGACAATAATAATAGAAGTGTAGGTATTTATCTTTAATTATAGAGAAGAGTAAACTATAATGAAACGTGGTTGCTTGAGTGTAATGTACGTTATTTTAATAACAAGAACCTGTTTTAATTTTAATGACCCACAATCATCTTATTGTAATGTAGCTGTGGTGGTGGTCAGAGGAGGTATACCAAGTTATTTTTAAGCGACTTCAAGAAAAGGAGGAGGTTCTCAATTCGACTGTATTTACTTTTAAAATCATTGCTATGATTACTAAATAGTTTTGAAAATTAACATTTTTATGTTGTCATTTTCATTTTCATTAAAAGGCTTGGTTGCAAGGAATCTTTCTGAAGCTCCTCTTTGGAAAATATGAAGCGGAAAATGTAATAAGCGTCTAACTTAATGTAGGAAATTCATTATAACTTGGCTTGCTTTTATACAAAAAGGCTAGAGAGTCGACAATATGGGATCAACCTGTTGCTATGATTATCAAACTCTTGAACTTGTGCCATAGAAGTACCGTTCATAATCGATAGAAGAACCTTGGAAATCATTTTGATACTGTTTTGTCTAATAAGATAAAATTAAGTTGATTTTAACGTAATATATAGCTTTACAGATAATGAGATCACAGCAAAAGAGGCCATTGAATTGCAATTAACAACCACACATGACTGTACGATGAAGCAAATTATTTTCTCCACTCGTAAACTTTTAACATTTTATGAATTAATCAATTAAAATTTAAAATTTAAACAAAACATTAGTACAAAATCAATAGGTAAGGTACATGGCGTCAAAAAGAAAATTCATGACGCTAATGTTAGTTGAGACACCGAAAATGGACTCTCAAGCTAGACATACACAATTCTTATTGGTGTTGTCCTTGAATACGGGCAGGTGCGTAGTACTCACAACCAGCACGTTTGAATGACATTAAAGCAAAAGGTTTATATTCCACATTGTTTATTGTCCACAAACCTACATGGGTAACAAAAATGCGTTAGTGTACCTATACTTCGTTAGTCTTTTTTTTTTTAAATTAATCTTATCTCTCACATAAATTACCTTTAATAAACCCATATTAAGTACGTCTAAATTCTCTAGCTAGCATATTTAGAACCGCTCTAATACCTAAACGTATGCGGGACAAAATTTAATTAAACTACGCCCAATGATACAAAAGGAACAAGTAACACTTTCGCAACGTATTAGTTCACGTCACCCGCACGCCGTGTGTCGAAAAATCGATACGCAGCGATACTGTGTATAGGAAAGCCAGTAAACCAACTCTGAACCATGTTCGGTCGACTGACAGAAAAATAGTATGCATTAACCTAACAATTTACTATTAATATAAAAATAGATCACATCTTCCACCCTCTCGAATCTAAATGCTTCACCATAGCCCATGTTAATGGCAATAAAAAATTTCAACCAAATTACCGGAACAAATAAAATAAGAAACCAAATTCAATAAATTTAACAGGAAACTAAAAGAATATCTAACACAAAAATGATTTTACTCGGTCGCAGAATACCTAGAACAAAATATTTAGTAAATATGATAGATAAATAATGTCATATTTTATTATAGTCAAAAAACGCACACATACATACTCATATTATTATTATTATTATTATGTTGCTGTTCCCTAACCGGGTTTCATGTTCGAACTTACTTAGTTTATATTGTAACAACTAAATGTACACATGAATGCAATAAAGAATTTTAATTTGATTTTGAATTACTTGGTTGGTAAGGTGGGTACTTATATCGGTGCTGCGACTGTTCTATGGGAAATTTACAGACAAAGACAGAACGACATGAGATTAAGCCGGATAGCTGGATTAATATTTCGCTTCCAAAAGTGGCAAAATCTCTGAAGAAAATGGTTATGGACGCTTTTCCTAATGACGTAGCTGCTACAAACCTACGAAATTTTCAAACATTTACGTTCGTAGCGCGTACCATTTACGTTCTTACTTTCGTAGCACTAATCATTTACGTTTGTAGCTCATAACATTTTACGTTTCTAGTTCATAATATTTACATTAGTAGCTTATAATAACATAAGCCCTTGCAACCACGGTCGATTTATTAACGCGGATTTTTTTTATGACTCTGAGATGCACTCTATTGGATTCTCAATGCTTTGCTCAATACCGAGAGTTGAAAATTGAGTGCGTGATAAAAAATCGTCGCGTTAAAAATTCGCCCTTGCGAACTTGGGTTAATATATACTTGGTTAGCACACAACATTTATGTTCGTAGCTCTTACGCGTAACATAATTATGTTCGTGTCGCAAAACATTCAAGCGTCCTTCGTTGCTAACCTTCTACCTCTCTCACTGCGACAAAGTATAAGCATAAGCACAGTCAGTTGATATTCTGAAGCGACACTCCGATAGTCGCTTGTTAGCACTTTGTTATTCCATCTATTGTTAAAATACAATGTCGGTCTAGATGGGAGATAGTAGTTCGTACTCAGTAGAAGTTGGAAAGCTCTCTACGCTCCTATGCATTTACTAACACGTCTGTGTGAGCGTAGTTGAATAACAGTGTATACGGTTTTCATTTCACTAAGTTGCAGGTGAAACAGTTTTGGAAGTCGGTGGCTTTGATCCGATAGAGAGTAAACTTCGGTACCTTATTGATTTAATTGGATATATTGAAGTGATTCAGTGATTCCCTATCGCCAAAGGTCTTTATCAGATCATGCCAAACAAAATGAAGTCGAATTGAGAATATCTTTTTTGAAGTCGGATATAACTAAATGTGGTGTTATATGTAAATTGGGAATTCTAGCCAACTAATATTTTATTTGGTAAATAATGTTTCTGGTTTCAAATAAACATTTATAAACAATTTAAAAAAAAGGAGGAGGTTCTCAATGGGACTGTATTTTTTAATGTTTATTAGCTCAGAACTTTTTCTGGGTGAACCGATTTGGATTATTCTTGGTGGTGCTTCACATGTGGTCCTATTTAAATTTGATCAAGTTCTGACCAGTAGTTTTTGAGTTATCCTTAATACTGCATATTATTTCCACTTAGTTTATATTGATGATGTTTTAATAATTTCCTGTCACTGCTGTTTACATATCAAGTAGTGGTATACGAATTTGTGTGTGGTAAGTACCACAACTAAAAAGTGAATTTTAACTTTTTTACCAAAAAACAACCGACTTCCATAAAAACACAATTAAACGTGAAAAATAACTTTAATTTCGGAAGTCGGTGGCCAAAAACGAAAGTACAAAACCAAAAACACCGACTTCCGCAATTAAAGTTATTTTTCACGTTTTTAAGTGTTTCTTTTTTGGAAGTCAGTTGTTTTTTTATAAAAAAGATTTTTTCGTGTGGAAATCTTCAATTACAGTAACGAGCATAAATACCTTACACTTACGTAATTTTCTACAGCGATTTTCTAATGAAATAGCGTTGTAACTTTGAGAAAACACCTATTTACATAATACTTAGTTGGTGTCAGGAAAGATACAAAATAAATATGGCGTACGGCTCCCAATAAATACTTTTTAGGGTTCCGTACCCAAAGGGTGCCAGCGTCCGTCCGTCCGTCCGTCCATCCGTCCATCTGTCTGTCAGCAGGCTCTATCTCATGAACCGTAATAGGTTGACAGTTGAAATTTTCACAGAGTGTGTAATTCTATTGCCACTATAAAAATAATTCATAAAAATAAAGTTAAAAGTTATAGGGGATCGCCATACAAGAAACATGTTCTTTTCAGCGCTTCTTGCGTGGTGGTACGGAACCCTTCGTGTGCGACTCCGACTTGCACTGGGCCGGTTTTTTTATGTTTGTTAATTAGTATGGTTTCGAGAATACCATGTTCGTAAAACTATAAAAAAAACAATACTTTAAGAGAATCTTGCTTTTTTAATCATATGTTAGTATAAAGTATTTATGCTTTTATTCTCAGGTTAGGAATTTTTGAGATCCCTACTCACTAAAACCAAACGCCGAACATCCTCAACTTAATAGAACCTTCTCCAATGCTACACTTTTCATCTTAATTATTGTAACAGTTGCGGTCACAGTCAAAACCAAAGAAGCGAGTGCTAATGAGACCATATTTAATTAATGTTAATTCTCTTTACCGCAGACCACGGCAGTTACCTACGTTGTTAATACTTTGAGAGTTGTGCTTGTGACTAATCAAGGGTTTTTGTTAGGTCTCCTATAGCGTAAAATGTGATTATAAAGGTATGAGAGGAACAGGGTGTAAAGTTCACTCATCCTCTACAGAAAAAGGAGGATCCTCCGGCCCGACGGGTGTCGTGTCTGGTGAGCAACTGCCCGACGATTGATGTCGGGACGTTGTATATATACTAGTTGCGCGGTAAACTCTGCTTGCGCGATGTAGGAATTTGCGTGTCATCAGTTTTTTGCGTAGTTTGCATGGGGCGTTGTAGATGGTAATAAAAAATTTCTCTCTAAATAAAATTTCATAAAATTCAGAATTCATCCTGTAGTTCATAGGTACAGGTGAGGAATGAAAAGATAAAGGTATTTTAGAACGAGTTTCACTTGAACAGTGTCTGAATATGTAACTACTGCTAACTAATTATGCAAAATCAAAATTACAGTTTGCAAAGGTTGTATAAAATGCGGGAAATGACTGTAGAAATTTGAAAATTGTTTAACCATGTGTCCTTCTACTGTACTATAGAAGCAGTGGCTACTGAAAATTTTCTGCCATAGGTACTATACAAGCACGTTCCCGTACTTATTTAAACTTTTCATCCTTATTAAATTCTCCAACTTCATAAACAAGGAATTCAGAAACTTCATATTTCTCGACTTATCATTATAGAACTACTGGGTTCTTTGATAACTTCCAGTCGTACTGGGAGTAGTTAGAAAGGTAATTCCAGTTCGGAACTACACAAAGTAATTATAATTTACGCCAAACGTTTGCTAGAATATGCAAAATTCAAATAAATATAAAATGCTTTTACATACACAGTAAAAGTTTGATTACTTCAAATTGATGCAAAGCCATAACATTTCCCCGCGGGTCACGTGAACCCCTCACGATCAAAAGTCACAATTGAAAATCTATTTTCCCTTGTGGAAAAACTTTTTTTTTGCTTATGTGACCAAGTCCCATTTCACACCAAAATGACATCACCTTTCCACTGAAGCAGTACCATCATTGGACTTCACCCGTCATTCAGAGACGAAGTGCGTTAAAGGTTGGCAACACTAGCCGCCAAGTGTCATGTTAACTGTCCATCTGAGAGAGAATCACCGTTCTGTTGCGAGCTGCAATGTCGAAGACGTCAGACATACAGGAAGGATGTCAGACGTGTGCCTGACATCCTAACTTACTTTGTCCTAAAGTTTTGTGATTAAAATTCAATTAATATTAGGGAAGCAACGTCCAAAATATATATTTGACTATACATATGTATAGACAATAAATCTCAATTCAAGGAAATATAAGTAGCGAAATTGAAACATTAGGTATTTTGTAATTTTGTACTAAAACAAAAAACAAAACAATAAATAGGTAGTAGGTATTTTTTGTCAAAATCGTGACAAGTGAAACCCATTTGCCCAGTGAAAAAGAAATAGGATATTCGCTATCCCAAAAACCAGACCGCAGATAAAAACAGTTTTCATTATTAATTAATTATGTAGTTAAAAACAGTTGACATTAGGTACCATTACATAAAAAAAAACTGTTTAGGTACCAAACCGCTTTCCAAGCTCGCAATTACCCTAAAAGCTGTAAACCCATTTTCCCCATCTTTATTTATTTTCCCCATTCCCTCGTAGACCTCATTTCATCGCGTACCTGTACAAATACCTTACGTTACCTCGGTTGTGTACTTTGACGTTACCCTGTTTGTGTATCGACTTCGGTGTTGAACCGTATTGATTAGCCGGTAAAATAGAGGGATAGAGGGATCCTCTCAAGGATATAGCGACTCATTGCGTTTGCTCGTAGAAATTGACGGCTTTAAGTTCGTGTTTTGTTTCGTGAGTGCTTCTATAAGGCCTTGAATAGGCCGAAGCGAGTAGAGCTAGCAACTAACAACGAATTGGGAAGCGAGTGCACGACGGCGATGACCAATTACTCGCTGATATGCGTATGTACCAAGCGTGAGTATACCAGCGAGTGTTCTGCCTGCCAAGCGAGCGTCGCTGATCGAGTGCTCTCTTTGATAGCTCTTGTCGCTGCGACAAATGACAAAGTACTCGATCGCGCGGCGGTGTGAACAATCAGCGCTCAAACTATTAACATACGTGTCTCTTTTACTTACATGGGACCTACAATTTCTTGTACATTTCTTGAGCGAGAAAATTATTTGAATCACTACCTTGTCAACGATGCATAATCAGCATATTACGGTCCCACTGCTGGGAACAGGCCTCCTCTCTGTAAGTGGGAGTGGGCCTTAATCTATCACGCGGGCCCAGTGCGGGTGGATATGATGTCACATGTCTTCGAATTTTTGGTTCTAGGACATGCCAGTTTCCTCACAATGTTTTCTTTCACCGTTTTGAGAGTAATGGTGGTGCAATAAATTACACAAAGTAATGCGCCTGCCTGGGTACAAACCCACGACCTACAACTCGTAAGTCGGGATCGCTACCACTAGGCCACCACTGCTCACCTGCTTTAAAGTCAGACTATCGCACTATGAAAACAATGATATTGCTATGCAAAAAAAACCGGTTTCACAACAAAACAGTGTTTGTTCAACGCGTACACTTGTCTAGGTACAAAATAGGTCTATGACACAGGTTATACCAATATTTTACTGATAAATGCGTGCACTAACTGGACAGGTCCACTCAATCTGTGTCGTTTTTCCTCAAAAGACCATTTCAGACACAAATCTACATGGTCTTCACTTGATCTGACCAAGATTATGTCTGGACTTTAAAAGAAACTGTGACCTCTGAGTTTTTTTCGGCTTTTCTTCTCAGAGTAGTCAAATAGGAAACGCCGACCTCATCTAGTTTTTATAATATGATTGACGTTTTAAAGTGTTTGTACAAACCTACTTACAGAAATAAAATCATTTATCATAATAAATCTTGTGTCTCTTTTGCTACTATAACACTCTTCGATAGATTATAATAAGTTTATTGGTTTACAATTGTATTGAGCCGCCACGTCCGCGGATATGACGAAAGTAAATAATCACAGCTTGCTTTGCAAACGAGGTTGTAATCGCAGTTTTTACATTTAAATCAGCTACTCAAAAACCCATCACGGTACGCCAAACTTATTTTCAGGAGTCATATATTTAATACCAATTAATAATTACATCTGATTGTTTCAAATTATTCAAACATTCGTCTACCTAAGCTCGCTAACGCTCAAACTTCGCACGATCAATTTGCCGGAGTTTATTAAATATCTATAGAAGATAGAACAACTTTGTTCGCAGTAATAATCGGTGGATCTCAACTATAATCCTGAGTTAGGAATTCAATATCGGGTCTAAAAACAACTCAAAACTACTCTAGAAGGAACTATAAAGTATCTCGATATTAAACTCGGTATAACGTACCTACTAAAGAATAGTTTACGACTGTCTATCAAGTATTTATTTTATGATTATTTTCTCATATTTTTGCGTTGTATCTCACAATTCTATTGTAACAATAGTATAGTAAGCTCCTCATATTTTTATATGAGGAGCTTACTATACTATTGTTACTGCTTGTTGTTGCTGCTTTGACGTAACCATAATAGCCTAAACGCAATAAACGTATATAGGGCAATAAATGTATTTTCTTTCTTTTTTCTTTCTATATGCACACGTAGTTTTATAACGCGCGTTCTACATAACGCGCGTCGCGTCATTTACGCGCCGTCGATACGTACTGGAAACGCAACGAAAGCTGCTTTTACAATGCCGAAAAGGCGCCATCGACGCGCAAACGACACGACGCGCGTTGCCTAGAACGCGCGTATAAAAAACCTCATTGGCATTGGCCGTAAGGCCCCCCCCCCGACCCTTGCTCGACGACGCGCCAGCCCGCGCCGTAGCTGAGCCTGTAGATTTAAATTCCCCAGTTAATAATAATATAACTTAGATCCAGCCTGTCCCATCTTGCTGCCCTCCCCTCAGTGACGCCCTAAGCCGAGGTTCGTACCCCACAGGGGGTGCCCTTAGCGTGCGGTCACCTAAATTTTAAGTATTGTTCGCCCCTGGCTGGAGGCTTTAAGTTAGTAGCTTAAGGCACCCACAGGTTTGCCCGGTTAAGTAGCCAGGACCTCAGTGGTCACAACTACGAGCTGCAAAATAGGAAAAAAAAAAAAAAAAAAAAAAAAAATGGCCGTAAGATTCACAATTCGATCCAGCCTGCCCCTTGCTGCCCTCCACCTACGACGCCCTAAGCCGAGGTCCGTCCCCCATAGGGGGTGCCCTTAGCATGTAGTCGATTAATTTATAAGTTTTTTGTCCTGGCTGGAGCCCTTAATTTATAAAGGCATCCACAGGAGCAGCCTCCTTGGTTCACCAGCGAGATCCCGCACAAAAAAAGATAAGATTTGCTGAAAATTTCATCATATTCACAAATGCACTATTGTAAAGTGCCCTGCATAACCCGATCACTTTTGCCCCCTTCTTCTTTTTAAGAGGGGTCAGATATTGCACGGTACTGACCTTACTTGCCTAGCTGTTAGTTTTCAAATAATTTTAATGTAAAATAAATTAATCCCGTGCCAATGCGTAACCACAAAACTAATAGGATTTTATGTGCTTATCATAAGAAGTTATCTACGAATAGGTAGAATATTAACGCCTATATACACATTAATATAATAAGCGTCAATTTTACGATGTAAAAAGAAAAGAAAGGTAGAAGAATAGATTTATCTGTCACAAAAACGCAAAACAAAATATCACACGGGTATGATGATGTAGGTACCTAATACGTTAGTTATTAGTCATACGGACATACGATGTATCAACCGCTCTATATTTGGAATGCCAATACACTAGAACTTCCAATCGATCTACATATCTCAGTTAATATTTAATATCCAATGAGACTAAGACGAGGCGAACTGAACCGAGTTTACCGCTGAACGTTCGTCAGTTTAAACTGGGAGCTTGTGAAACTGTGCAAATAATAATAGGAATCCAAAATTCCAATATGAATTAATGTCATCTCTGCAGGTATTTAAATGGATATAGTTGTCCAGACCGAATTTCGCCCATGGCGGCCAATCTCAACGGAGACTAGCCTTCGGGGCGGGAGATATTATAGAGCACAAGTGTGTGCGCATACACAGGTGCACTCTCTCTTCCTTCACTTTCATAGTTCGATGGGATGGCAATCCGACACGACCGGAGAAAGATTAGGCGCACGCAGGACCAACGGCTTAAAGTGCTTTCCGAGGCACGGGGGTATCACACCGCCAACTTCCAAACTCCGGGCTGTTACTAACAGGCGCGGTCGCAGCCCAAGATTTTGGGGGGGGTCACCATGGGTGCCGAGGAATATTTTTTGGGAGGTACATCTTATTGGTCTAGTGGTCGCAATCGCTGCTGCTAAGCATGATCCTGAGATCACATAGTATGACACGGCTCAAGTACAGTTTTATGTTAGTAAGATAAGTAAATCATTCAGGTTTTCGACAGCTTGAATGGTTTTGGGGGGGGTCATGACCCCTATTACCCCCCCCCCCTCGGACCGCGCCTGGTTACTAAGAAATTCCTAATGGAAAAGCCCAATAACACTTTGCCTGGCCAGGGAACCGAACCCAGGACCCCACGCTCAACAGTCGCGTTAGCAACCACGAGACCAACGGGTCAACGAGGCGGGGGTATAGTGGGGGGGGGTGGCTAGGTAAAGGTAGTAGGTAGGTAGGTACTGTAATTTAATTTGTTAATGCAAACCGATGTTGACAGTTCTCTTAATTTTCTTGAACAAACAGACGTGGTCTACTCTATTCTATGAAAAACATTATTAAATCCCAATAGTAAGGTTACTGAAGAAAGCTCAAGTAGATCGATGTTTTGACGAACTAGAACAGATATGTCTGCGAAGAATGACGAGGAGAGCCGATTCCCAAACGAAATGAGATAAGGGTAGGCAGAGAGAGAGAGAGAGAGAGTAGTACAGTAACAGTTGCTACATAAAGTAGGTACACCCCAAGAATTTCCCACTAAACTACAGTTTAACATCATCATTTTTATGCCCTACGCCAATTTTACTTGGCTTAAAACGTATTTTTTCTTCCATTTTCCGCTGTCCGCCGTCACTCTATCATACACTCCATTTTCATTCATATACGGAAGATATGACAAACAGCATTCATCTTTTCTTTGGTCTTCCTCTCCCTCTCCATCCACTAAAATTTATATTCAACACTCTTTTAGCTACATACTTTTCATAAATTTAACATTTCATGTGAATAGAATCACCTAAGTACTAATCAATTTGTCCTTGATCCAAAAAATCGCTTGACTTACATAAGTATGCATGACATTGAAACTATTGATAACAGACAGAAACGGAAGACTACGTAATGATGGGTAATGAGTAAACTGGAACAGACTATCGCAGTTGAACTGGTTACCAGTACCTATTAGTACTAATGCGATAATAACATAACGCCTGTATTACCCAAAGGGGAAGGCAGTGATGAAGCCAACAGCTACTAACTGGACACAAATCCATGCGACAAGAAGCAGCAATGAAATCATAACCTTTCACATCTAGATCGTTTCGGGCCTCGAAAAACACATTCGACTGACCCAGGTCAAAATGTGACAAAATTACAACACAATGTGACGAAGTGACCAAGTGAGGGTACTGCTATCAACATTAATGAAAAAACATCCAGAACAACCTAATCCAATTACTTTATCTCTCAGATATCTGTTGCTGCAGACTTAGGGGAATACACCGGGATAGCACTAACCCATAGTTACTCCCAACTTAGCAAGTTAATCGAAGCAAATCAGCCAGATCGATAATGTTGCCACTTTAATCTAAATTGAGCTAGAACAGTGCGTGAGCAAGACCTTATGATTTGGCTATAAACCATTTAACGCCCTGGCCTTTTGTGCGTGACTGGAAACGATCACGATGATTCTCTTCATTCACAGAAAGTCATAAAGTATATGATTTCATTCAACAGCATGAAACGTAATGACTGTGCTATAAAAGTCTAAACTTCGCGTTCTAATTTTAACGTCTAATAAACAGCAAATTGGAAAGACGACTTTACTACACCGTCAATATATATTGCGCTCCTGGCAATTTTAATTTTTATCTTCTTTGTTTCGGACTACAAGTACTCACACTCCATATAGTATTGATAACAATAACATAAAAAACTATGTTAGTAAACTTTCACAAACTCATCAATGTATGACAAGAAATATCAGTGCAGAAGTACTCATAACTCTATAACGAACTCTAGCAGGAAACCAAAAAACTTCTATAATAAAAACATTTCATTTTGTCAAGCTAGTTATTCTCTCATAAAAAAAGGAACATGAAAAAGCAAATGCCGCCAACCTCTAAACGAGTTTGCATGATGTTGAGAGCTATTTAAATATCCATCTCGCACCCAAACCGTGTTTTATTAGAAAATATTTGGAGAGGATATTTTTTTTAATGGTTTTACTGGTTATTCCAAGGTGTATATGAGTGCTCAACATGGATACGTTACTGACAGAAGTTCTGATGTAAAAATAAGCAAGTATCCAAAACTGGAAGATGAGGACAAGAATGAGCTACGTATTATTCTTACCTAATCTAGACAAAACTGATTGAAGATGAACTATTCTCAAATATTTCGTGCCGATACAAGAGAAGATCACCAAATCTATTGACGTAGAAAAACGAAGTATGGCTCGGGTTCGAAGATCTGTAAGATTGTCACGAGCGAACAGCCAGACTAGTTTACGAGCAACAACTCCTAGCACTGACACCTAATTTACATAATGTTTTATGGAAAATACTGATGCAAGTCAAAGACACAGTCTTTTTATAATGTTTGGACCGGTACTGCTTGAACAAACTCTTATAGAGGTATGAGGAACAGAGTGTAAAGTTCACTCATACTCCATGGAAAAGGGAGGATCCTCCAACCAGACGGTTGTTGTGTCTGGTGGGCAACTGCCCGACGGTTGATGTCGGGACGTTGTATATATGCTAGTCGCGCGGTAAACTCTGCTTGCGCGATGCAGGATTTGCGTGACGTCAGTATGACGTGTAGCTCGCATGTGGCGATGTTGATACCGCTACACTCTTATTCAAATGCCCTTTATCTAAATAGACGCAAATCTTAAGGAAAGACGAAGAAGAGAAAAAATACCGTTCTTCTTTTTGTTATGTGCATATATAGAAATGTATTTACAATCCAAATATAACTGGTACCAGGAAAAGTAAAAACGAGAGAACGAAACTTTTTCCCTTAACTAAATAAATCAGTCCAAGGCCGTTTCGAGCATAATTAGTTTCAGCCAGTTACAAATCTCTTTTCCAAATTGGCATTACAAACAGAAACGGGAATAAAATCAAAGGCGGGCGGGGAAGGCTAAACGAAATTAAAAAGTTTGAAATCAATTAGATAAACTAGCCGAAGTAGACATTTTAATTAGTTTTTAATGGCTAGTGAACTCTGCTTGCGCGATGCTGGATTTGGCGTGATGCGTAATTAGCATATGGCGATGTAGATTTATCTACGTGAAAACTGACAACCTTTACGTTAGAAATCATCATCATCTATAAGCTGAAAGTCCACTGTTGGACATAGATCTCCCTCAAGCATCGCCAAAAGGACCAGAGGGCCTAGACAAAGTGACATTCTATCAGCGATAACGATGACGGATAAATAAAAACAATATGTCCCTATTATATTGACATGATGCGCCGACCCTAAATAAATTAGGATAAGGGCAAGAGAATGATGATGATGATGATAATGATGATGATGACGATGATGGTGATGATGATGATGATAATGATGATGGTGATGATGATGATAATGGTGATGATGATGATGATTACGACGTCGACGATGATGATTAAGTCATTGTAGAAATACAAAACGTTTTGAAAGCGATTGCCACTCAACAATAGGTATCGTAGTTATAATTGCACCTGCCTAATGTTCAATCCGTTAATGTCCACATCTTCATCCTCATCTACAAACTTCACTTTTACATCCCTGTCCTCAGTATCCTCATCCACAAAATCAGCCAACTCCTCCCTAGACTAAACAAAATATCTTGAACTATGTCTGAACTCCAATCTGTGACCATCGAACCATGTCTCCCTAGACAGAAACAAATCTAGTCCCTCGGGGAGGGTATTAACTCAGCACAGAATGATTAAAAAACTTGATTAAAATAAAAACATAGAAACTGTGACGTACTACGATGTTGCCAGATGCTTTTAGTGGAGAAAAAGGTTTTAATCAAATAGTGGCTTATGACCTTTTTTATTACTTTTGTTAAACGTCTAGCCATTATACAGCGTGTATCAGAAAGGTGTGGTCAAATTTAAGGCTGTGGCACAGCCCATTAAACTGAATAACTTTGTCCATGGGACCAACATTGTAATCGAACAAAAATTATCAACTGTCCCATACAAAACTTCAATACCTACTCGACCCAAATGTATGGGACGACAATTTTTTTTTAGTTTACTATTTTGGTCCCATGATGCAAATGGTTCAGTTTAATGGTCTGTAGCTATACTCGTACCACACACTTAAATTTGAACACACCTTTCTGATGCATGCTGTATACCACGTGGAATATTTTTATAATTTTAAAATGAAACTTTTATTTTATTAGATTTGAATTAATATTTCCTTCACAGTCCTTTCACATTTATTTTTTCCCTGAGAGCAACCGAAGCAGCAACCCTCTAGCAACTCATTGTGTCTTTGACAGTGATGCATAATCAGAAGTTAAAATAAATATGAAAGGACTGTATAATTATGAAAATTCCGTTTAAAGGTAACAGTTGTCATGGTAAAAGTACTTCAAAGCAAATCAATTATTTCTAACTGTATTGAATTATTTATTAATTCTGAATGGGCTGCTTGATACTTCGATATTACCACTCCAATGTCAAGTACAATACTCCTGGTTAATAACATCTTCAGAATCGTTTGGAAACTCAAACACTCCACAAAATTCAAGAAAAATTTAACCTTCGTCAAAATCGTAACCTTGATAATAAATTATTAAGAACTCTTCAGTAATATATCAATAAACATAAAAAGCTATTTAGCTTGCTATTAGAATGATAGAAGACATCATTTCATAACGATGGTAACTTCTCATAATTTATTAGGTACCTACTCTACGCACAGAACAACCTACTATGTTACTATGCAAATGAAAATCGCTCGCTACAATGATCAAATAAAATAACGTTAGAACTCCCGGGAGTCTCGCAATGATTGTCTCTTAAGTCGACGCTTGGGTTATTAGAGTTCACTCAATCCGCTTTAAACCTGCCACGCTTAGTCTTGTTAGAAAATACATACTTATACCAAGTTTCAACACGGAACACGTCGCTATATTCATTAGAAGATATTCTAGTATACGAACATAATTCCACATATAATATACACACCTACCGCGTAATAGGATTTATTTCACTTAGTCCCACCACCGGGGATTCACGAGAAGCGAGTAAAGATAAAAACAAGTTGGCGAGCATTATCAAAACTAGCAGCAGTAGAGGGTACAACAATTGACTAATTGTCTGATTATTGGGAATACATATCTAAATTTAAAGTAATTTGTTATAACTCCTGGAAACAACATTTTGTTAATATCAGTCAACAAAAAGGTATATGGTATAGGAGGGATCCTGCCGTTTTGCCGAAAAATTTTGCCAAAATTTCACTACCCAAACAAATTTTAGCAACCTTTTTTTATACCAATGCAATGTTTGGAATGATTTTAGTACGCACATTTTCATTTGGTCAAATTTTTAACCGACTTCACAAAAAGGAGGAGGTTCTCAATTCGTCTGTATGTTTTTTTTTTTTTTTTTTATGTGTGTTAGCTCATAACTTTTTTCTGGGTGAACCGATTTGGATGATTCTTTTTTATTTGATAGGTGGTGCTTCACATGTGGTCCCATTTAAATTTGATCAAGGTCTGACTAGTAGTTTTTGAGTTATCCTTAATACTGCAGATTTTTTCCACTTAGTTTATATGGATGATGTGTTAATAATTTCCTGTCACTATTATTTACACACCAAGTAGTGGTATAAGAATTTGTGTGAGGTAGATACCGCAACTAAAAAGTGAAAAATAAAAACTTTTTTACAAAAAAACAACCGACTTCCAAAAAAAACACTATAAGACGTGAAAAATAACTTTAATTTCGGAAGTCGGTGGCCAAACACGAAAATACAAAACCATAGGCACCGACTTCCGAAATTAAAGTTATTTTTCACGTCTTATAGTGTTTTTTTTGGAAGTCGGTTGTTTTTTTGTAAAAAAGTTTTTTTACTTGGTAGATTATTACCAAGGATAATGTCATTAAGGCATTTGGTCTTTAATCAAATGATTTTTTACAGCAAACAATCTTTAGACAATATACGTTTGGTCTAATGTTCTTTTTATGACAAAAAATATAAAGGCAAAAATAAGTTGTTTTGGGAATTATAAAAAAAATGCAATTTTATTTTAATATAATCATTTATTCAAGGGTAAAAAACCAAGGGTGGGATAGGATGCAAGAGCGAGCGAAGCGCGCTCGGGACTTAGGGCACCCCGACTCGGACAGGTTAGGTTAGAAGGGTTATTTTTCGTGGTTTTTTTTTTTTTAAACCACCCAGAAGTAGGAGCCCCGCTTGGCGGGGCTCCGTCGTCTAAGTCTTATAATAGAAATGGTAAGTTTGAAATTGACAACACCAAATATTTGGCTTATTTAATTTTGCGTAAAATATGTTATACCAACTGAAATATTTGACTAGATAAAAAATGGTAAAAGTACTAGTTGGTGAACAAGTTATTGTTCAAACGTTCACTTGCCAAACATAGGTTTTCGTAACAATTATTTGTAAAGAGATTTTTTGGTAAGTAATAATTTGGCAAATGAAATTATGCGAAAATTTGTTTGGGAAGTGATAATTTGGCAATTTCTTTTCGGTAAAACAAGGGAGACCCGGTATAGGACCATACAAGGCGAGCCTTCTCGGGTGCCTTGGTTCGATGTTGATCAACTTGGTAGGAATTACGTTAAATTAATATTAAGACTTCGCTCTGGGCACTATCCATTAGCAAAGTTTGCATTCGCCGAATTGCAGAGTTTGTAATCAGATTGAGGACGTGCAACATTTGCTGATGGATTATGTTCGAAACAGGCGCGAGAGGGAGTCATTTTTGGGGGAATTTGACTTAAACAAACTTAACATGGGATTAATTCAATCAATTTTATCTCAACCAACGTCAGAAGGTGCCAAAAAGTTATGTCGTTCAATAACAGTCCTTCATCGGTGACTTCCATCTTTGTCACTAAGTATTTTATACAATATGTTGGGTTTTTATATGTATTATAAATATAAGTGTTAATGTTATGTAATGTTAAAATGCGCGATGGGGTTGGCGTATCTGTTTAGATATAAACCACTAAACAAAAGAGAAAAGAGAAAAAAAAAATGTTGGCGAGTAACGAGTAGCGATTGCGCGACGGCGACGAGCGATTACTCGCTGGTGTGCTTATGTGCCAAGCGACCGTCGCTGAGTGAGTACTCTCTTTGATAGCTCTTGTCGCTGCGACGAACGAAGTACTCGCCGGTGCGGCGGTGCGAACAGTCAGCGATCAACTATTAATTTTAGTGCTTCTTTTTTTACTTACACGAGACCTAAAATCTTTTGTACGTTTCTTGAGCGAGAAAATCGTTGATAGCTAGTCGCTTCCTCGTCGACAGTGGAACAGGTGCCTTAGTCAGACAATTCACTCTATTCTCTAGCTGAATATAATTGAGAGCCTGGCAGCCCTAACTGAAAGCCCGACAATTTCTCTGAAACTCGCTGAAAGCGCCACCCGGCCGGACATTTTGAATTAATTTAATACTGTGCTCACTGAGAGCAAATTGGACAATGTTTGTCGGTACCAGTAATGTGCGAAAATATTCCTACATTTAGGAATGTCATTTTATATTACATATGTGAGTAAACCATAATTATGGTTGTGTTGTGCGGGGAAATTAATCATAATTTATGGAATTCTTCGCTGCTACAACATGGCCAAATATTTTTGTAACACACAATGTACTGTTAGCACAGATCTTGGACCAGCAATACGTACCGGCTAATGCAGAGCAGCACCTTACATATGAAACAAATACATAACAGTCAAAGACTATAACATACTGGATTTATAAAAATAAAGCCACCATTTACTAGGCTCGTCTTTCATTGACTTGAATGTGCCCTGGCGGGTGAGAGTATGTCATGCTCACTCAAATGTCTCGCTGGTGGTGGCGTGTGTGTTGGATCATTAAGTTCCCTTCAAAATGGTTGAGCTGAATGGTGCTGATCCATACGTCATGTTCGTGAACGGGCGCCGTCAGTAGGGACTGGTCAACTCTTGGCTGCCACGGCTTATTTTAATTTTAATTTTTGAATTGTTTTGTTATCTTTTTTATTACAGATACTTTAAACGTGCACGTCTTTCTACATCGTTCTCACATTTTTAATTTGAACATGAATGATGTAAACAATTTGTTTTTTGTAACTATAATTATGTTGATTTAAAAGAGTGTCCATGGAGTTTCTTGCTTTCTCCATAGGTACCTACTACGCTTTGGAATTGGCAACTAGCTTCATTTTTCTGACTGACTGACCCTTTGACAATTCAAAAGTGCCTGTAATTGGTTTATTTGAAATAAATGCTTTGAGTTTGAGTTTGAGTTATAAGCAGCAGAATCTTGTTCTTCTTGAATAACACTTAGGTTTGCCACAATTACAACAGCTTGTAACAATTGCCACCAATCATACTGATATCACATCTAGAAAGAGCTTAGTCATACGGGGTCTACGTCACAGTAGGTAACTTTTATTCCATCGATATTCTCGTATCTTTAGATACCCTCTTTCATTTGTTAAGTTTTCAGGAACATCAATCGTGTCATTATTCGCTGATATTTACCATTCGTAACACGTAGGTAGCAATTTTCAAATTCCTTACAATCCCGCTTAACACTTTCAGCTGAGCATCTGGGTATTCAAATGTTTGTTGCGCGGTGCACTTGTTTCTCATACAAAATAAATGACGATTAGTGACGTTCTGTTTTTCATACAACCAAAGATAATATGAAATGTGACACAACCGTTACTACACGTCGACGTTTATCCATGTATGCGTAATTAGAATGTATGTGTGCGAGTAGCCTTAAAAAGTGAACAAAAAAAGTTACTTGGAGTGGCGCTAGCAGTCCCAAAATTTAAAGTGATACGGCGCAGTGACGTAGCTTGAAGGAATATGTATAAGCCTCAGCCGTGTATACACGTTCTTTGAAGAAAGACATATTTTTTACTGACGTGATTAAACGTTGTGTCAAATAGCGTTTATCAAATTTTACGTGTTATAACGTTGCTCAGCTCAAAGTGTTAACTTCTGGCGCATGTCATATGGATTCATAATGTTGGTAGGCAGCATGTATTCGGATAAGTCACATGCACTTTGCAATTAGACTTTGCCCTCGAATGTAATTAACCTTTTCATTCCTCGACTGTACTGTGTACTCAACGGATTTACAGTACCTACGCAAAAAACGTACAGATATGAAACACAGTCGTTGTCAGACAAATAGCGGTGTTCGCTCGGGAATACTGTTTTCGTTTATATTACAGTTGTACGTTTTGTAAAGTGCAGATAAAGCAACGCAATTTGTCTAGCTTAAGGCGCTATTTTAGATTTTGATTATATCTGTTTTCAGTTTGTGGGTAGGACATAATTTTTAGGGCTATTTATTGAGCCAAGTGATGAAATTGCTTTATCGCACTCACAGTTTCTCCCAGGTGGCTAAATAAATAATATATTTTGCATCAATAATATCACAGTTTATTCGAAAATTCAAAACAAGTTTTTCATTAAGATGTAAGGTAAACCTTTAACCAAACATCACGCATAATTAAACCTTTATTAATAAGCTTGGAAAGAGTTTACGACATGCTTCTGCCATAAAAAAAACCGACTTTATTTATAAGAGGATATACGTTTTTCACATTTAAGAACCTACTAGATCGAAATTACGCTGGTAGGTAGGAAGAATGCTACAAGAATCTTTTGGCACTTGAATGACATTGACATAGGGGCGTTGTTGGTAATCATTAGTGAAGTTGTCACAGAAATTGTATTAAAACAATTGCGAGTCGCACTAGCGCAAAAAAATCACGTTTGTTGTATGGGAGCCCCCTTAAATATTTATTTTATTCTTTTTTTTTGTATTTGTTATCATAGCGGCAACAGAAATACATCATCTGTGAAAATTTCAATTGTCTAACTATCACGGTTCATGAGATACAGACTGGTGACAGACGGACAAAAGGACAGCGGAGTCTTAGTAATAGGGTCCCGTTTTACCCTTTGGGTACGGAACCCTAAAAACAAGATGGCGGCGTCAGTTTCCATTTTGGCCACGCGCCAAATGATCCTGGTACCGTTATACCTAACAAAGGAAAAATAAACCGTGTGATCTAGAAGCTAGTTTGAGTTTATGATTTACTAGGTCTTCTTTCTAAAGTTCTGAACAATATATTAAGATATATCTCCCAAATACGCTATAATTTAGCAGAGCAAACTCGCCAAACTACAATATTGCGTATCTATCTGTAACCGCAAAATAATTACAGACGAAACTTCTCGAAACATTCTTCGATGGCACTTCACGTCCCCGTCCGTTCCGTTACGCCCATTTTCCCAATGGTCCACTTAGCCAAATGGGTAGAACGTACGACAATGTCGACTTTATTCTCGTTTTTAGTTGAAACCAACGGAATTATGGCCCAGGCACGTCCAGGCAAATGCAGAGGCTGCCCGGTAATGTTGATTTTATTCTGTACGTATACAGTAATTTTACTCTCATCATTTTGAAATTCGAACGGTGTCGAGATGTGAATCCGCGGTGGTTAGATAAAAATTAATTGTGATGTAGGATCCAAGGCCCTATTAATATAACTGAGAATGCGACATCGTCATGCATATTAGTAAAAAAAAATACGAAATTGTCACATTTTCACGACACGGTGCTGTTTAATAAAACAGAAAAGTATGAAAGAAACCTAAAACTGTTGGCAAATCCAAGATTATAGCCATAACACGGGTTTTCTCTTACCGGTGACTACATCCGAAGCAATCACAACATCGCGACTTTTCTTCACTTTTACAATCTATTCTTACGTCAGTTATCTTAAACGCTTACCTTAGCAATCTTATGCAGCAGCGCAGTTGTGGAGCTTGTCTTGAAGAGCCCTAGGGCTCTGCGCCTCAGGCCTTGGCCGAGGCACGACTCGACGGCGCCGCAGAGAGCAGTCACTCCACCGCTTTCTTCATGCACGAATTTTCGCGTAACAGCCTGGATAAAAGTTATCAAGTTTAGTTATGTATAACTGTTGAAGACACAAGCACGTAATCGCTGAGCCGGCAGCATCTAGACATGGCAGTACGAATAAAATTCGTGGCGCTGATTGTGCGTTGAGCGCCCAACTTTTGTCTCGGAACCCATTCAAAGCCGTCAGTTTCATCATTCAATTTTGTGTCGTCGTAATGCGGGAAAACAGAGACATCCTCGGTTTGTATGGAAAGTGATGTCAATGCTACCTCTACCTATGATATCCATGGAAGTAGTAGGTACTATTGATGATATCCGAACTCATTTGATAGGCTGTCAATAATGTCCTTTAATTACTTTTTCGTTTTAGTCGTCAAAATGAAAGTAGAACAGTTTTATCGGGCTCCGTAAAACAGTGATACCCACATTAAGATATCATGAAGTATCCAATGACACAAACTTGATCCCATTCCGAGTTGAGAACAATCTAACTACAAAACCACTTACAGGAAAAGTTACCTACTATTAGTTTGTGAAACATAATGCACTGCTTTAGGTACATATTCACAAACGAATCATAGGTAGCTCCTAGGATACCAACAATAATGATCCTAAGTTTCTATCAAACAGTAGCCGCTATTTCAGTTCAAATAATTTCATATTTGGATCGCCCGAGTTGTTCCTGGAACCGATACCGAGGATTAGCAAGTTTCAGAGTACATAACTATTCCTTCGAAACTGTTCTCGATAATATGAAGACCTTCATTGACAATATTAATAAAGAGACTTAAGAAGAAAAACTCTCCCTTTCCATATCTCGGTCTAAATGACTAAACTTTTTATAATGAACAGAAAAAGGGAATAAAACTTGCCAAAGTTCGATCAAAAAAGATGAATTTCTCCGAAATTAAAGCCGATATCAGAGCTTAGAAAGAAAATCCTGTTGAAATTGAAAAGTAATTTTCAGCTGACTTTGTTGGAAAGGTTTTTTCAATGTTGCCATCCGTTGGGTCGGTTGTAATTATAAGTCACTATGAACATCGTAGGCTGTAGATGACAAGGAATTACTTAAATAATGTGGTAAACGTAATAAAGATAAACTATTAATATTTGTATGTAGAAATGTTGTGCCGACTGGCATATCGAATGAGTTACAAAATACTTTTAAACCTAGCTGGATCTAATTTGAACAGTCCCTTAGTTATTGCAAATAGTTTAACAAAGTTTAAATTGCTACATTTTCACTACAACAGTAGTGATGGTGAGTGATAGTTTATTCATTAGGTATCCAGTAAAGCAAATTATATAGACTGAGGAAACTAGATCTAAATGATAGATAGAAGAAAGAGCATTTTTCTCAACAGCTATCTGTGGGTCAATTTAGCAAAGTACCTACATAAGGTCACCTAATAAAACCTTAACACAACGTAATTTAAGGCTGAAATTAACTGTATAGCTGGTTTAAATGTATGAACTCTATGAACATGGAATTGGTTTAAATTAACATTTTAAAATGTAGGTCTGTAGGTCCGACCTCAACAGAATATTAATGTTTTACTTCCAAATTGTATAAGGCTTGAAATAATAAGTAAAACAAAAGTGTTTACTTACCGTTAAATAAACTGTCTTTATTTTCAGAACGTTAACATTATTTAGGAATTCAATATTCTTCCAAGGTCGTGGAAACTTATTTTGTAAAGTGAAGCAGTAACTTAATGCTGCTTACTTAAGAGTTTGACAACCTTCATTAATGTCAACTCTGTCTACAAGCTTTTACCACTGACTTTAATACTCTTTTCATAACATATTATAACATCACGGCTGTATTACTCGAAAGATTAGGCAGAGGTGCACCTATAGTATATAGAGGTATGAGGAACAGGGTGCAAAGTTCACTCGTACTCTATGAAAAAGGAAGGATCATCGGACTACACGGGTTTCGTGTCTGGTGGGCAACTGCCCGACGATTGATGTCGGGGTGTTGTATATATGCTAGTTGCGCGGTAAACTCTGTTTGCGCGATGCAGGATTTTGCGTGACGTCAGCATGACACGTAGCTCGCTTGTGGCGTTGTATGACGCGGCTACAAGTACACCCACATTTCGCCAGGTATGTTTAAGTCCCATATAACAGGGGGCGAGCCTATTGCCATCAACCGGGCACGAACCCAGACTCCGGGCTGCTACTGAGAAATTTCAGAAGGAAAAACCCAATAACACTTTGCCTGACTTGGGAATTGTATCCAGGACTTCATGCTCAGCAGTAGCGTTTGCGACGACTATGATACTCGGAATAGTGCTATAGTGGAAACCGTAATGCCCGTTTTCACTTACCTCAAGTTACATAAATAACGCCTATTGCCATGTTCATCTATAGTCATGTTCCCTGTAATACCTGCCCTACGAGAAATACAGTATTTACTGATAGCTATTGTTATGAATGCAGGAATCCGCTGGATGCGAGAAGCACTGAACCGGTCGAAGTCCGCCAATTCGACCGGTTGCTTGGGGGAGGCCTATGTCCAGCAGTGGACGTCTTTCGGCTGAAATGATGATGGTCGTGGTGTAGTAGGGAGTGCTCTCATTAAATTGTTATGAAAAAACCACTGTCAAAGAATATTTCCCATCCCATTCCCGAGCAATACCCACTTAGATCCTTATATTTGACCAGAATTTCAAGCTTGTATAGGAAATGAAGACTCATCTAAAATCAAGCCGTGTCCCAGATACGACTTCCCATCAGGAAGAATTACGAACTTCCATACCAACTTTCATCACCTAATGAACCCCTTGAGAGGATGAATTTTCCAAGATCCTTCTTCAGTGCTCACTTTCGTTCTAAGGAACTCTTGTGCATTTCATGCCGATTTATGCTGTGCATTGTCTGTCAGTGAATTAATGAATTTAAGATTTTCTTTTAAGTATATATTATAATGAAAAAGGTTTTATCTCAAACTTGGAAACGTTATTTCAAGAGAAAATCGATATTGAATTTTGCTACGTGTAAACATGCCGTAGCGTCTAAATGAAAGTCTTCAACGCATCCTACCAGTTATGACTTACGGAGCCGTAACGTGGAACACTCACGGTGAGACTGGTCCATAAGTTTAATGTCGCTCTGCGAGCTATGGAGAAAGCTATGCTTGGAGTCGCTCTGATGGATAGAATCCGAAACGAGGTGATCCGCCAGAGAATCAAGGTATCCGTCATAGCCCAAAGACTAAGCAAGCTGAAGTGGCAATGGGCTGGTCAAATCTCTCGCAGAACCTACAATCGTTGGGGAAAACGAGTTCTAGGGTGGAGACCGCTTTTCGGCAAACGCACGCCGGCCAGGTGGAGTGACGACTTGCGAAAGGCAGCTGGTAGAGACTGGATGAGGTTGGCCGAAAATCGGGCTCAGTGGCGTTCACTAGGAGAGGCCTACGTCCAGCAATGGACGAATATAGGCTGATGATGATGATGTCATGCATGCTCGCGACAGTACAGACCTATGAAATAAATCTTATAGCGCTACAAGGTTATTTTAGCGCGTGGGCTAAATTGGAACTAATGCCACCATCAGGCTTTTTCATGGACCTAATAGTTTTTTAAATACATTTCAAGCGACATTTTACAAAACAATCGTACAAATGTCGGCCCCTGTCAATGTCATGCAAGCGCCAAAGATCCTTGTACATACAAGTTCATTCACAGCTATTTTACCTCTAGCAGCAACAACCCAATAGCAACCTAATTATAACTACTATAAAGATCATTGTGAATTTGGCAGACTTGTCAATGGAAACAACCCACTTATTGCCATGGCAATAAAGATCATTGTTGTTTTGACAGTGATGCGGTAGAATAACTGTAAACGAACTGTACCAGTTAAGTTAGTTACCTCTTCCATCAACTGCTTGACCTCCTTCTTGACGGCCGCGATGAGCCGCTCCTTCTGCTCGGCGCTGGGGTCCGTTGCCGTGGCCGCCGGCATCTCCTCCGACCCTCCCTCAGCTACAACAACAGTACTATTGTTTTTATTAATACCAATAACTAAACTCAAACTTAAAGCATTCGTTTCAATTAGCCTTTCGAGACCCGTCGAGTCCCTAAAGCAATATTTATTACGGTACCCGGCTATTAATAAGGCACACGGAGTTTAAGGCCAAGATTCACAGATCGCACTTGTTAACTAAAGTTAGTTTCATACGAATATAAGCAGATAAGTGCGGCAGATTAAAACATGTTGCACCGACCCCAAATAAATTGTGATACGGGTAAGAGAATTATGATGAATTATGATTATGAAGACTTATGATTATAAAGAATTATGATTATAAAGAGCTATGATTATGAAGAATTATGATTCGTATGAAACACTTGCACATATTCGCTTCTAAGAATAAGGATAATATTCGTATAAAACGGTAACTTTCCTGAGCAAAGTAATAAAGAGGTATGAGGAACAGGGTGTAAAGTTCACTCATACCCCCATAGAAAAGAAAGGATCCTCCGACCAGACGGGCGTCGTGTCTGGTAGGCAACTGCCCGACGCGACGTTTGATATCGGGACGTTGTATATATGCTAGTTGCGCGGTAAACTCTGCTTGCGCGATGCAGGATTTTGCGTGACGTCAGTGTGACGCGTAGCTCGCATGTGGCGTTGTAGATACCTTTACAGTAAGATCAAAGTGGGTTATCCTTAGAAAAAGTCCGGCTCAATAGGATATTAATGTCGTCACAAACAAACACACACACACACACACACTATGTTTGTCACACACTCAATTGTGTGACAAACTGTGTGAAAAAGCTCTATGTGGAAGTAAGTCACGTATTTTAATTATTATTAAGTCTCTAGTCGAGGCTTGGTTAAAACATTTACAGAAAATTTAAGGATTTGTTACAGAGTCGGTCAGTTAGTAAAAAGTTAAAGGGTAGAGTGCGCGCAAAATAAGTCTGCACGCGGCCGGAATCGGAAATAATCGTTTGCCGCCATCTCGACGTTTATATCAAGTGTCAAGAGAGTGTGCTGTGTTCCCTGTTTTCCGAAGTAAATAATCGCCATCATTATGCCGAAATTGATTAAAACTGCTGACAGGGTTATAGTCTTGAAGGTCAAACACGCGCGCAGACTTATCTTGTACGCACTCTAGTAGCCCATTGCAAAGCATTTAGAGCAAGAAACTCTATGGTCACTCTATTGAACCAAGTTGTAAATCACCAGTTTCGGTTTAGCTAGGTAAATAGAGAGACTATGGATTCAACGACAACAGAATGTCTCGGATTAGGAATGCCAAGCATTCAACCGATCGCTTAGAAATCTACCGAAGACGCAAGTCCATAATAGGTATTTGGATACAAAAAATACGTGCCATCTTACTACCTACCTTCTTTAAAAAATACATACATACTTACGTGTAAAATACTAATGGAGGAAAAACTAATTGACTGAATAATTAATACCATTAATTACATTTCTACTTCCAAATTCATACACAGCATAGGTACCTACCGACTTTCAAGTTATGAACAATAACCAATATTTTTTCCAAAAAAGTGACATTTTACAATAAAGCCAACTTCTTTTAACGTTATATCTAAATCTTAAGAAAACAATCCCTAAAGGACGTCAGTTTACATGTGCTCTGAAATTCTCATATAAAATTGATTTAATTTTCCAGTCAAGGACCTTTTTGTAGGTATGAGCACAGGAATATTTGCTACATAAAACACCACAGGGTATGTTTTATACATAGACATTCTTCAGATTCCCGAGAGGGATTCGTGAATGTTCAGTAACAATGTGTGGTTTATTCTTTATTATAATAATGAAAAGGTTTTCTGGGATAATATAACATGTTGTTACTTTTTTGTTTACATATTTTACCATGTAAAATAGATATTACTCCTCCGGCGTTATTTAATGTTTTTTAAAGATATCTTATGTAAAATTAAACAGACTACGCTAAAGTTGGCATTCATTTATCAAACGACTTAAAAGGGAGAAAGGAAAACATACCTAACTGTTTGTTACGTGAGACAATCCGAGGAGAATACAACAAGTCTGATAAAAACTAAATTCTACTGTTCACCAACTGTGCAAAAGGGTACTAATCCAAAAATTTTCAAATACCAAACCATTTCCTAGATAATAACATATTTTTGAAGCACTGTTTATGTAACCTCTACATCGATCGTGATGTAGAGATTTCACATCTCGCTACTTCTGAAAAGAACTCCCGAAACGAACTAAGAGGTCAAGGGCACTCTTTTATTATCCAAACATTTCTCAAGAGTCAATAAAATGTGAGAGCAACGCAATTCTGATTATTTCGGTAAGTATTGTCCCTACTAATATAATTCAAGTACAGAAATTCCATCTACACAAAACTTTTTTGGAAGTCGGTTGTTTTTTTGTAAAAAAGTTTCTATTTTTCACTTTTTTGGTTGCGGTACCTACCCCACACAAATTCGTATACCACTACTTGGTAAGTAAATAACAGTGACAGGAAATTATTAAAACATCATCAATATAAATTAATTGGAAAAAATATGCAGTACTAAGGATAACTCAAAAACTACTGGTCAGAACTTGATCAAATTTAAATGGGACCACATGTGAAGCACCAGCTATCAAATAAAAGAATCATCCAAATCGGTTCGCGCAAAAAAAAGTTCTGAGCTAACACACATTAAAAATAAAAAACATACAGTCGAATCGAGAAACTCCTCCTTTTTGTTAAGTCGGTTAAAAAAGAAGAAGATCATGACTGTATAGTGTATAGAGTGTAAAAAGACCCATCACATAGCCGTCAACTACGCATTCTGTACATCAAACTAAGTAACATTGCACAAAAATAATTGCTGGGAAACGAAGTATATTTTTGCTGTAATAATTTGCTGTTTGCGGTAATGTGCACGCAAAACATTGTGCTTATGGGTGCATGCAACGGTACAGGGGTCGTAGAGGTATTTAAATTTGTTTTATAACATTAAAAACGTGTTTTCGTAAAAAAGCGTCAGTAAAGTTAGAATTTTGACCTTCAATATCTTCGTAACCAGACGGTTCCCAGTGGGCTTAGTATGACGCTGTATATCTATCTCTTCGAAGAATAGACAAGGCTATTCCCATAGTGACATTTCGTTTCTCCATTTTTGACATCGCACCGTAAAAATTCTTCTAAAATCTGTCATTTTGTCTTTCGTTTTACTGATCGTTGTCTAGGTCCTTTTTAATGTAGACTATTTCAGAAAACAGTTGTCTAAGGTAGTGAAGACAAATTGATTTTTTAATCGCCATGCTAAAGACGGTAGAAAACTTTTTACTCGACGGCCACAAAGTATAAAAATGGAAAGGAAAAAAGGAAATTTTCACTTTTTGTATGGAAAATGTGAAAAATTATTACCTACGTTTTGAGTTTTAGGGGTTTATAAGTTTCATAAAGGGGGTCGAAATTTTCATTATTTTTGCGATAGGACACACCATTTTCGAGATATAAGCAAAATAAAAAATAAACGTGAATAAATTACTGAATTTCATAAAAAGTGCAATTGACTCTTTCTAATTTGCTGCCGTCGTACTGTCTTCACGAAACGTCATTTTTGTCTATTCTTCTGTCGACAAGACAGTGCTTGTGCTAAGCCTGCAGGTATGGTCCAGTAGAAAAAATGTTACAATGACGGGGACTACAAGTAACTTTCGGCTTCGTTATGTGTCTTTTTACACCCGTTATAGTTGTAGGGAAATCGATTGTCATGGTATGGGCATGTGAAAGTTTCAATGTGTGGATGACTAGGAGTAGGAGAAAGTCAAAAAAACGATGGATGAATAGATGTCTATTAAGACGACGACTACTAGAGAAGTATTAAAGAAGAAGGGATGCAGAGCCGATCTCACATAAATTGTGATAAGGACAAGAGATAGACAGATAGGTCTTTATTATGTAGGTACAGCAACCAAAAGAGATAAGTAACCAGGGTCGTCGGATATAGTTGAAGTTTAGTAAGAAACCGATGGATGTTTTCAAATGAAATTTAATTTGATAAATGACCTGTTTGTTTTCTATTAATTAAATTAAATTATTATTCAAAAACATTCATCTGTTTCTTACTACACTTCAACTATATCGACGACCCTGGTTACTTACCTCTTTTGGTGACAGTACATCAAAAAATATAGATATGAATGTAGAAATTTGAAAGCGAAATCTTTTTCAGAAAGAGAATGATGATCCCTAACCAACCGTTAATATGTATATCGTGAGTTCGAGCCCTTAAGTATCAAGTATAAGCCATTAAGTTCTGTCCTGCTATTTTTCTATAAAAACCTAGGAACGTCTACAAAGGACAAAATAATCTCTAGAAAATATTCATGATATTTCTTTTTGTGCTCATATTCTATTGTTTTCATAATAACTTGCCTATTCATCGTCTTTTGGTAGGAGCATTATTATAGCGGATTTCCGAAGATAAATATTAGACGGATATGTATGGGATCGGAATTTGTTCATATGATTGTGTACGCAATTACGCACGACGACATATCAAGCTACACATTTCAGACAACAACAACACAACACAATACACAACAACACGCACACACACACACACATTCACAAAAACACACACAACAACAATAACACACATTCAACACAACATTCACATTCAACACACATTTCAACACATCAACACACACAACACACACACAAAAACACACACAAAAACACACAAATTCAAACACATTTTCAACTGGAAATGTATAGCTTGATATGACATCGTGTGTGCAATACACACACAGAAATGTATATACCATCGTATATATACTCATGCTGTAGAGTTTGTTTGTTTTTTTGTTTGAACGCGCTAATCTCTGAGAATACCAGTCAGATTTGAAAAAAAAAAAAAATTTCATAGCCCAATTCTAGAGGAAATCCTCACAACAATAGCTATGCCTCTTAAGATCCGAGCAAAAATAAGAAAGTAACAAAAAATGGTAAGCAAAAACGAAGTAATAGCGTGGGCAGGCGATGCGATGCGACGGGGTGGGTCCAGAAAACAAGAAGTTTCACGCGAACGAAGTCGCAGGCAGAAGCTAGATATATTTATGTAATGTTCAATTTTGTGAAGGGACCTGCCGTTAGGACTATTAATATCTATTCTATTTCTACTTCTTCTTCTTCTACTAAGTAAATTGTACTTTCTAGATTGAATACATAGGTTATTGGCAGGTAGATACCCATCGGCGCCGGGATCGGGATGCACAAGGGTGCACTTGCACCTCCCTAGCTTCAAAATATGTAGGTGTTAAAAGATTCAAAATATTCAAAACTAAAACGCGTAATACAATAATAGAGAAATTAACCTATTCGAGGCGAGATCCTAAAATTTTCGCATTCTGCATTCTCTCAATTCTAATGCTTTTGTCAAAAAAGTACCGAAATCCTATTTCCGAAAATCGAATTGACCCTAGGCGGGGTGCTAACATTATCGAGCTTGCTTCGCTCGCTCTTGCATCCTACTCTATCTTAATTCTTAAGCTTCTTTATACAGGGTGGCAGGGACATCGACGCGCAACTTGTTACCATGGAATCAGCACATGATTTTGAACCCCTGCGTTACAATTTTTCGTCGGTTATAAAAAAAAATAAGCTGTTCTTTATATTTTGACCATATTGAACTTTTCTATGAAACAGCAGATTTATTTTTTGATAACCTATGAACAGTTTCTACCCTAGGCTGGGTTTAGAATCATGTACTGAATTCATGTTTACAGTTTACGCGTCGGTGTCCCTGCCAGCCTATCGACACATTTAGAGCTCTTTCTGTGTGCATGGACAAAATAAAACCTATCCCATTCGAGGCGAGAGGCAAATATATCGAGCTCGCTTTGCTCGCTCTTGCATTCTACATTCTCTTAATTGTTAAGCTTTTCTGCATAAGTCAACAAAGTTACTCCTTGTATGAATGGACAAACGATAACCTAACATATCCGAGGTGAAGTGCAAAAATTATCTAACTCGATTCGTGGAGCTGAAGATGCACCCCCCTGAAAATTAATTTTGCCGACGCCCATGCACTCGTACGTACCTACGCTGCTTTTGAGGACAAGAGTTCGTTGACTAGTGGATTGGATTGATGTACTTACTCAAATTAATCAAAGTCATAGTAAAAGCAACCTAATTAATTTTTAATTATCATTTTATTGTTTACTTTGAATAAGTGTAAAAATATGGTTTTCCTTTAAATTCTTGTGCTATTAATTTTACGTAAAACGAAATGAAATAACATTATGGAACAAATAACCAACACCGAAATAAAAAACAGCTTACAAAGGACATCCCTTATTAATCCTAATAAGGAGTTTAACCAACATCATAAAACCGAAAGAAACTTAACTATCGACGAATGATCCCTTTTTAAAACCCTCTACAGACGTTCTCGAAATTGTTTGACAAGACAAGAGAGTTCAATAAGGATTATGTCTGGTATACCGCAAGACCTTTTTCTTTGAATACAAAGGCCAAGGTTACACCGGGCTTCCCTTAAACACCCACGCCTATACCACAAGGATTAGCTAGATCAAACAGTGGTTATAATACCAATTAATTGAATAGGTATTTATTGAATTCCTCTATACAGGTGTGGTGATTAGGTAATCCCATTTATTGAAAGCACGTATTCTACATTACGTATTTTAACCATACAAAATTAAAATAATTAATAACTAGCATTCTAGCCGGGGGACCTTTTTTTTCGTGTTAGTATCACAACTACAACTTTAAACTTAATTTGTGTTTTTGGTAACAATACCATAAAGTTTGTGTTCAATTGTTGATACCATTCGCCCCGCGCGTGTCTAGTACCTACCTTATTATCAAGGGTGATTTATTTCGTGCCAATTTTAACGTTATTATTTGGTTTGAAAAATTCAGTTGTCTATACTTGGTTTATTTTTATTATTTTAACAAATTGATAACAATTTGTAATTACCGCTATACTATTTAATGTGATAACCAGTGATCGGAGTAGGTAGATTGATTTTTAGTACTTGTATCATAAATGCACACAGAAAGAATAACATGGATAAGCCATTTTTCCGGAAAGTAATTCCGGTATTTCCGGATTTAGTATTTCCGGCGGGCGTACGCATTGTTCTGATAACCGGTTATTGTACCACCCATGATCCTTTGTTCTGATTGGTAGTTGGGTTTTGTCAAATCGTGACAAAAAAAAAATAGGAAGAATAATAAAGAATAAAATTGCTCATTTTATTACAATTCCTACCTTTTTTTTGAGGATGGCAAATCATCAAATGACTCCTTCCACTCTGGCAGAATACAATTCCTACATAAGTTCCGGTTTTTTTTTAATAATCCACCAATTCCGGAGGAATGTCCATAGTAATATATACGTTTCGGATCAATGACCCCAGTTCAATCTACCTACTCCGATCACTGGTGATAACCTAATTGCCACTCTGTATAGGGCTACACCTTCGTAGCGCTACGGCGTAGCACAAATTATAATGCGGTCTAAAACAAGATTATCACGTATCCTAGTTACGCTTTTATATTCTTATAATTTGTATTTTATATAGGTACCTTAATCTGTAAATTATCATTAATTGATAAAATAAGTAAAAAAATATAAAACTACCGAGATGAAGACTAATAGAGAAAGAAGTATGAAAGAAAAAGACATTTTGCACCGCAGGAAAATGATGATTAGAGATCGGATATCTGGATGCATATTCACCTAAAGTTGCGATGTTGGGTAATATGGAATGCGTTTTTGTATCGTACAAATCTTAACTTTTACTAACCTACGCCTCCACTTACACCCTACATACACATATTTGCATCAGGGGTTAAACAATAATTTTAAATAAATATGCATCTGAATAGTTATGCAATCCAAGAATCCCGTGTCCTTTTTTATTTTAAATAAGTAATTTTCTTGAAGTTTCTTCCATACACCCGACTAGTTATGCATTTCCGGTGTTCCTGGCATCCCGGTTTTTTTTTTAAATAAAAAATATGTTTTTTGAAGCCGCTTCCATACTTTCACAGCTAAAAATTTACTTTAGGTTTAATATACATCCAAATATCCGATCTCTGATGATGATGAAGTAATAAAATATGGAACATCTATTTTCATTGATTGTCAGTCTTTTTTTACCATATGTCTCTTATCATAATAGTAATCAATAATCATCAATAAGCTATCAAGAAATCCATACAGAACCTTATCAAACAACCTAAAATTATTTATTATTTTTTACCGACTTTAAAAAAGAAGGAGGCTCTGAATTCGACTGTATGTTTTTTTTTATGTGTCTTTGCTCAGAACTTTTTTCTGGGTGAACCGATTTGGATGATTCTTTTTTATTTGATAGCTGGTGCTTCACATATGGTCCCATTTAAATTTGATCAAGTTTTGACCAGTACTTTTTGAGTTATCCTTAATACTGCATATTTTTTCCACTTAGTTTATATTGATGATGTTTTAACAATTTACTGTCACTGTTACACACATATCGAGTAGTGGTATATAAATTTGTGTGGGGTAGGTACCGCAACTAAAAAGTGAAAAATAAAAACTTTTTTACAAAAAAAAACAACCGACTTCCAAAAAAGACACTAAAAAACGTGAAAAATAACTTTAATTTCGGAAGTCGCTGTCTTTGGTTTTGTATTTTCGTTTTTGGCCACCGATTTCCGAAATTAAAGTTAATTTTCAGGTTTTTTGTGTTTTTTTTTGGAAGTCGGTTTTTTTTTTATGTCTCTGACAGATCTCGGGACCCTCGGGTCCTAGACCTGGAACTCGCAGAGGCCCCTTTGACAATTTTAAATGTTAAGGGGGCATCAATAGACGTTTATCCCTGTATGCACTATGCAAATGTACCCAAGGACAACCCCCGGTTTGTTCAGAACTATTGCAGGATATGGAAAAAAAATATATTGAACTATAGGTTTGCGTACCCAAAGTGGACTGGTTACCTAGAACTATGAAAGACTATAGCCCCTGCCTGACCAATGTTTTATAATACACTTATTATTAGTTACGATTTAAATTCTATCAATATAATTAACCTTAGTTACCATAACGATATAAATTTGAGCACCATCAATTCAAATAAATATCCCTTATTATTGTGGCTTTCTTTCAAACATAAAATACTCGCAATTCTCTTTGAATGTTCCAGAAAAACCTTTACTACAATGCTCTTTCATTAATATAAAAGCTTGTAAATTAGCTCATTAATATTATTAAGAACAATACTCGACACCTCAAACAAAAGAACTTTAATGGCTGATTTAATTTCATTTGTCTTCGTTGTCAACGTCAGTCAGGGCTTTGTAAGAAATTTTCTTTTATAAAGCACTTTGTTTCACGAAGTCTGTGAACTGCGAAGTGTAATCAAGCGATAAATATAAATTAATGGAACTTTTATAGCGGTACTGGCAACCGGCGTGCTTGTATGAACGTAAACGAAGCAAAAAGAGTATGTAAGGATCGTAGAAGGTGGTGTTCAGTAGTTTCTGCCTGCCCCCATGTGAAGACAGCGTGAGTTTATGTATGTAGGTATGCTTATAAAGGGGCTCCGAAACCATCAATTTCAATTGTCAATTTTTACGTGATTGATACACATTGAAGCGGAAATTTATCGTCTATAAAATGCGATCGAAGCGATTGACAATAAACACACAATTGCAATTGATCTTTTCGGGGACCTTTAACGGTATGTGACTCCTTCGGTGGTCTGGTGGTTACAAGCGTGACTGCTGAGCTAGAGGTTCTGTGTTCGGTCTCCAGCTTAAGGTGGACATATTGTTTTTGGGTTTTTCCTCAAGGAATTTAGTAGCCTGGAGTCTTATTTGCACCCGGTTGATGGCAATAGGGTCGCCCCTATTACATGCCAAATGTGGGTGTACTGTAGATACACTTCTGCCTATCCCAAAGTGAAATACAGGCATGATGTTAGGTGAGGTTTATTTACATAAATTCTTGGGTTAAGTGCAGTTTTCAGGCATGCGTTTTAACAGGTTAAAAACTTTTCCCGCGCCCTTAACCTGCAATTCAGTATGAAAAGTACCGTGTAGAAAATAGTATGGTCGCCTATACAAGTGTTGCTAGTTTTATAGTACTCTTTTGCTACTTATTTTTCCAGAATGTATGCCACAATATATCTGGTTAGACTAGAAGACAAGCTAGTTAGAAAAGGGTTACTTTTGAAATATCATCTTGTCCCCAGATCATTATCATTCGTTTATTATGTCCCTGGATAAAGTGCAACTCCGAAAGGGGGTGCCACTAGATCAAAAATGTTCGACACAAAAAATAGAAAAAAAATATATTAAAAATTATGTTATTAATTTAATTAAGATTAAGATTTCTATTACTTACTAAGGACTCTATGTACAAAAAAAAACGATTTCATCCAAAGTAGTGTATCTATTCAATTTAAAATAACAAATTAAAAAAGTGACTATCATGACAACGAACTTTATTTATAAACGTTGCTTAAAGTTAAGTATTGATTAACGACTGTTTAACCATACATTTTTGACGTTTATACGTCTCTTAACTTTAATCAACGTTTATAAATAAACCCGTTTGTACCAAAATAAAATAAAAAATGCTGTTTTTCAATGATGTCTAAATTTCTCAAAATTAACAGATATTTTGATGACCTATTATTTTCTATCATAATAGCATTAAACAAAACAAAAACTACGTTCTAACACAAAAAATAAACTGGCTAGGAACTTTTAAAGTTGCACTAGTCCTTAGGACCTAAGTAATAGGAATATTAAATCATCTTCTTTTTTTTGTAGATAATTTTTGATCTAGTTTCACCCTCTACTAGGGGTTGCACTTTATCCAAGGACACACTGTATATACCTTTAGAATCTATTATAAATTAAAGTCGCTTTTCGAGTCGCTTATTTCTTCTAATCTTTACAATGGATTTTGATGCGGTTTTCGCCATCATGCAGAAAATTTATTCTGGAAGGCTTATGTGTACCTATAATACATTAATATTAAACTTGCACATAATGAAGAATTTTTGATGTTTGTCAAATAGTAAAAAACCATGCGAAGCAGGAACGGGTCGCTGGTGATTTTAAAAAGGCTTTATTAATCTTGAATGCAAAAAATTGGATGATGTCAATATTTCTCTGCCAATCCGAGACAAACATTAGAGTATAAATTTAACATCCTAGAATATATAATTCTGTTAAGCGTCAATTTTCAACTATTTAACTACGACTAATCGTATTTAATCTAATTCCAACTGAGTAAACAGCACGTTTCAATCCCCTTTGGATCTAATATCTTGTATGCCACACAGATGTTAGGTTCAACTGACCGACTTGCACCGCCAATCACTAAACACGTTTAGCGCTAAACGAGTTTTAAACATAATTCTGTCTTTGTCATGTTCAAAAATTTAACAGCAAACAGAATTATGTTTTAGACTCGTTTAGCGCTAAACGTGCTTAGTGATTGGCGGTGCAAGTGGGCCTTAGCTACTTCGTCCGCGTGAAATTTCTTGGTTTAACATAAAACGTATATTAAGACACTCGGCAATAATGTAAAAGATTTTTTGTTATCGGATCAGTGCTTTCAGAGATACATTTTACAAACAATTTTACATCTTTTTAATATTAGTTTAAATTATTATCTACTCAGCCCATCGCAGTCCGCTCCAAGACATTGGTCCTAAGTTGCGCGACAATTCCCTGTACTCCGTCTTTCGCTTCCAGTTTATCCAAATTTTATTGATAATTATATTGATTTTACTGTATATTTCATCAAATCTTGGAGCCAGTTATACGGTTAGTCTATACCTGTTCATTTTTTTTTTTTAAACTTTGCCCCACACTAAGAATTTCTCCTGTATCGTGGGTGCGTTTACAAACATTTAAACTCACATACACAAACAGCCAGACCCGGAATAACTACTCGTAGGTCATACAAATATTAATTCCGTGCGGGAATCGAACACGCGACACGCAGCGGAGCAGTCAATGGCTTAACCACTGCGCCAACCGTGCCGACAAATTAATTGACCGAGAAGGATTCGATCAGATCAGTCATAAACACAGTTCCTCTTATAAGTAAAAACGTTAACCCTATCCGATCGCTTTAATCAAAGGCTATCTCAGGAACATTGTTGATTAAATTAATGTCGGTTTTGCAAGATAATGATGATCAGAGATTTTTGCCAGCATTTTGTAGATTAAATTTTAAGGAAATTACATTTTCCGCTGGCAATTTCTTATTGGGTTTTAAACCAGTACGTATATCTACTTCTTTGTAATGACAAGAAAATACCTTTTATACATTCATTATTTTACTAGCTGCGCCCCGCGGTTTCACTCGCATAAGTCTCGATCCCGTGGGAACATGTGAATAAAAACTATTCTATGTCCTAATCCAGGTCATGGTCTACCCATGTGCCAAATTTCATCCAAATCCGTGCAGCCGTTTTAGCGTGAAAGCGAAACAAACAAACAAACTTGCCTTCGTATTTATAGTATTAGTTGGGATTATGTTCAGCAAGATTTTTAATTATGGTAAGAAAATGACGTCGTGGATTACGAAGACGCCAAATACTTAAACTTTTATTTTTTAATGTTCTCCTTTCCTTCATTAAAGTTCCTGAAACTAAATGAATAAGTAGTAGGTATAAAAACTCTTGCTGGTCTTTGATTAAATCTCAAAGAGACCAGAAATAGCTTTCTTTTAACGCTTAATAATATGAATCTTTAATTGTGTTGTTAGACGTTAAATTAATTCTGTGTCAAACTAACTTCTTAAAATTCCATTTAGGGTATAAAGGTATGAGGAGCAGGTTGTAAAGTTCACTCATCCTCCATAGAAAAGGGAGGATCCTCCGATCAGACAGGTGGGCAACTGCCCGACTATCGTTGTTGGGACGTTGTATAGAAGCTAGTTGTGCGGTAAACTTCGCTTGCGCGATGCAGGATTTTGCGTGACTTCAGTGTGATTTGTACGAGTATTTCGCATGTGACGATGTAGATCGCCACCACAAAGGAAAGCACGCTTAAACATACCTAAATGCACTTTAGCCTTATGTACACTAAGGTGCTGCACTCGGAAGCTACCACGCTTAAACGGAATTGGGCTGGACAAATCTGCGGAATGTCAGACGATCAATAGGCCAAACTTACGACCCAATGAGTCCCGTTTAATGGCAAACAACATCTTGGCAGGGCCAAACGGAGATAGCGGGATGAGCTGGACTCCTTCAATAAAGATTGACCCTTGGCAGCTCTGGACAGAGAGAGGTGGATTGAGAGTAAGGAGGCCTTTGACCAGCAGTGGGACATTAATAGCTAATAAATAAAATACTAAGGTGCAATAAACCGACCCTTTTCGCATTAGCAGGACAGCACGTCGTCCGGTAAGGACCAGGCCCGGGTTGACGGCGCGTTGTGTTCCACGCGCACCTCAAAGCGATGTCAGCACACACTGACAGGGTCCGCTAGGGCCGATGCCTGCCAGGGTCGCGGGTTTGTCCGAAAGGATTACCGTGGCCCTGGCGCACAGGGAACTGAAGGAACATGGGTGGGTTTTAGTCAGTGAAAGTCTGACACGCCCTCCCGCTCTGCCCACAGCGGGAGAAGTTATTTGATGATGTCCCACGAAAAAAAAAAAGGGAATTTTATTTCATTAAATTCCCTGAAAAGAAACTAGTACATAATTAAGTAAATATCCGTTCAACGTCCTAAAATTAAACTTAATTCTGTGTCAAAGGATCTTCTTAAAATTCCATTTAAGAAAAACCTAAAACATTTCTAAGTAAACTTGAGCCTTATGTAGGTATACTTAGGTGCAATAAACCGACCCTTTTTGCATTAGAAGGGCAGGTGTCGCAGCAAAACCCGAGAATTTTCCTCTATTGTATTACGTGAGCTTAGGGGAAGAAAAACCTACCTGTTTTATGAGTTCGTACTTACCGAGGAGTCTAATGTACTCTATATTTAGACACATTTACTAACTGGACCTCATATGGTCGGTAAAATTGGATTAGGCTTAAAGTATCACACCTGTGCCTAGAGATATCCTTTTTATGACGCAAATGAGGGTTGTCTAACGGACGAGCTTCGTTAAATTTGTTCATATTTAAGTGGGTCAAACGTCAAAACAAACAGGTGGGTCTGATCAAATCATCCGATCCGGAATTAATTTAATTACACCCGGATTTTCCATAGACAACTTAGGTACCCTAATTGTTTTAATTTTGTTTTGGTAATTGTGCTTGCAATAATATAATTTTGAAACTAATTCATGAAATTCAGTTTTCACAACCGTATATCTATAACTACCCAACTTACAGTTAAATCGTGTTATTGAATTCGCCCACATCCCTTAATCCGATTGCATGAAAATTTTCCACGGCTCGACGTGTATCTCCTAATGACATAGTATGACATTTGGAGATACACGTGGCCGTGCAAAATTTAGGTAAGGTTGAGTTATGACAGTCATAACTACCGAGCTCTTACAAAACCTGGACGTAAACATAAAAATCGAGCTTTAAAAAGAGAATCACATAGGTACCAAGTTATCATTCTCAAGTTACCGAAGTACAGTCGAACAACCTACTAAATTTATTATATTTGGGATCAGGCAGCCAACTTGCTTCTTTAACGCAACTCACTTTGCCAAAAGCTTAATTTATAAAAATGAATATTGGCTGTTTAATGAAATTGTACCTAAATAGGTTCAGCTACAAATTCAAACTGTTCTCTATCCACCAGCACTCGAATACTAATCGATTACACTTTATTCTCAGCGCCGAAAGCACGCCCTGAAGAATACCAAAGTAGAAACTAAACTGTAGGTACCTACGGACGAAGTTGGTACAGCCGAGTATATAATTATTTATTGGAGAACTGCCAAGCCTGACATAAAGTAAATAATTAGTCACTCTATTTACCTCCAATCTCATCAACCAATTTAATCACGACGAAATTCGATCAAGGTAAACAAAAATCAGAGCTGTCATTCTCAAAGTAAATTTAATTCGGCACTACATTTAAAAATCGAACCCAGCAAACTCTCTGGTCATTTACTTTTTTTATTTACGTAGGGAAAAGCTTTTAATTTTCCATTGAAGCCGAAACAGTTTTTTATTTGTTTTCAGTTACAGTTACTTAATTTCAATATTTATTGTGAGTCTGCGATGTTTCTGTTCGTAGCTAGTAAAGCCCTATGTAAATTCCAGCTACGTGAAATATTCCCTGAAATGTGCCATGCTCAAAGCACTAGATAAGCCGACTATGGGGGCTTACAGTAATATGAGACTTTGCGCATATTCCCGGCTTTAGAATAGAAGTCAACGCAAAGTTGAGAGCTTAGTCTACCTAGACCAAGTTAGTTTTAATAGGTATTCAGTCTGCTTCCTATTAATGGATATTAAACTTAGTGCGCGACGGATTTATGTACTCTCTCTACCTACGTAGTAGGTACTGTAGAGGTTGTCTGCATGTGTCAACCTTATGTTGACTGGCTGGACATATATTATCGTTGGTTTGCCTCGAACAGTCAAGCGAGTTTAAAATAAGTTTTATAGAAAAAGTGATGGTAGATTGTTTAATAGGTAGACAGGCAGAGCTAGGGCCCGCCAGTGTATAATTTCTTGATAAAATATATTTACGTTCTAAGAAGTACTGCGTTAATTATTAAATACACGTAGCTACATCACAATTGGTGGAGGCGCCGAAGCGCAAAAGTACACAAGCTCCCATTATTTTTAAGGCGTGTGCAGAGCCAAATAAAATACTGCACAAGATTGTATTTGTGTGTTGCGTGCACAAAGCTGTATATTGTGCGAAGATATTATTATTAAAGGAATGCGAAGCAGACGAATTTCGTCGCCGGATTGAAAGCTAAGTGGTTTCATCAATTTTATTATTTAAAAAAAGCGAGATGGCTCAAGACTTTTTCACGGGCTCAAGCCACGATTGTATTGAAATTTTTTTAGACGCTTTCGAGGATTTTGCTACCAGTTACGGATGGAGAGAAAGCGATTGGCCGCTAATAGTGAGCGCATATTTTCAGGGTGCTGCCCTAGCTTTTCACAAATTTATATACCGGGAAGGTATGAGTTTTGTAGCGATCTGTGACCAGCTTAAAGCTGAGTTCCCATGCAGATGCATTTCCAAAATAGGGCATAGAGTGCAAGAAGATGAATTTGCATATGATATGACCAATGAAGACGGGCAAGAAAGTTGTTTTAATTTAGATAATGATGCTATTACATTTTCTAGCGTAAAACAGGATGACCAAATTTTTGATGAGCAAAGCTGCCAAGCAGGCAGTGATGACCATGATGTTGATGACGAGCGCAGCTGCCAAGAGTGCAGACCTGCGAATGATGAGGAACGACCAGTTGCAGTGTTCGAGAATGAACACGATGATGAATTTGATGAATCGGGTCAGACTAATCCTTATATTAAATTGTATAGCCATGTTTCAGAACAGCAGAATGTGTCCTTATTAAACGAAGATATTGATCACGTCGAAGAATCACACAAATATAACGACGGTGTTGATCAATCTAACGAGGATAATTTTATTTTACTTTCAAATATAAAGGAAATCGATAATACGTCGTTGTTAACCACAGTAAATGAGAATATGCAGTTATCTGTGACTCCAGACCAAATTTGTAAATTAAAGTTTGGTTCAGAGTTAGATGGTGACAATGAGATAGTCGAGGATGACGCGGTGTCACATATTGTCGGAAATAATGATAATAAAATAAAAATAGTGGTTGATCTGGTCAAAAATACATTGACTCGTAAAATAGTCAAATCTGTAGGTGGTCATTTTATAATTCATTCTTACCACAGCAAAAGATTTCGTAATGTCCCATCATATCATCAGCGTATTGTTAACAATACAAAAAGAAAAGTTCGGGTAAAGAAAAAGGTCTCATATGTTAGAAAAACTAAAATAAAAGACTTCTTTCCAAAACTGAATAAATTTAAAAGAAAGTCTAGAGAAATGAATAATTATTTTATAAAGATTTTTTCCTTTTTAAAATATAAGTTTAAAAAATTAAATCATAGGAAATTCAGGGATATTGTATATGTATGTAGATTAAAACCTTTTCATGTCAGTTTATAATAATTTATTGTCTTTTTGTATTGTCATTTATTGTCATATAGATGTCAATTAGATGTAAACATCATTTAGATTAATTGATTATTTTAGTTTGGATAATATGATGCAATGTATTAATGTGTTTTCATTTATATTTTTCATATATGGGGAGCAATCTTCGGACGCAGCTGGGTGCGTGTGAGGTGTCACACCTCGCCACACCAAGAAGTCTGAGGGAGAAGGCATCTTCGTCTTCAATAATAGTTGGATTTCACTAGGCTGTGATAGCATAGCCATACTCCAGATCATAGTTATGCGAGTCAAGAGATATTTTTTATTTTTTTTGGAAACTGTGGTTCTTTTAGAGGGGAGGGTGATACGCAGTCTAAACTCGAACCAACTTTGCTTACGGAGCATAGCTCTTGCAAAGGGTGTTGTGTTGACACCATCAGTTCGAATTTGGATTGAATACTCTCTGAGTTGTAACCAACTTTGCTAAAGGAGCGTAGCTCTTGCAAAGGATGTTGAGTCAACATCAATGGTTAAACTTAATGTTGTTGAGAACCCACAGTTTAATCAGCACTGGCTGATGGTTAATGAAGTTTGAAATGGTGAGATCGAATAGGGTTTTGAGATTTTTCCTCTGGAGTATGTGCTTGAAAAAGGTTTGTTGATGAGCTCCGACTTCTTAGCCTTTTCTCCCTCCGACTCATACCGTCCGATGGGGTCGAAGTTTACGATGTTAAGTTTCATTCTTTTCATTAAACTCCTTCAGGGTTGTTGTGAATTTGTCACTTCAATTTATTTGTTTTTAGGAAGCCACGTCGCATCTTTTTGCCAGTTTTGGCGCGACGAGGTTTAAGCATGGCGAATGTTAATTTATTCATGTATGTGGTAACATAATGTTTTTCTTACCTGACACATATCTTAGTCAGATACGCAAATCGTTCGTCCTGTCCTTAAGCCTTCTCTTGTAAGAGTTGGACTTCATATTGTATAATATATTTCTGGCGTTAGGTAATTATTCTTATAGGTATAGGCAGGAAGTGTCTGATTGTTCGAGGTGGTAAATAAAAGTCTTGTTTGAAAACACGACTGCGTCGATCCTTTTATTTAAGGGTGGGCGTAGCTCATGTAGAGGTTGTCTGCATGTGTCAACCTTATGTTGACTGGCTGGACATATATTATCGTTGGTTTGCCTCGAACAGTCAAGCGAGTTTAAAATAAGATTTATAGAAAAAGTGATGGTAGATTGTTTAATAGGTAGACAGGCAGAGCTAGGGCCCGCCAGTGTATAATTTCTTGATAAAATATATTTACGTTCTAAGAAGTACTGCGTTAATTATTAAATACACGTAGCTACATCACAGTACCTTGTTTACTTTAAAATGTTTGTTTCGTCAACATTTACTTGAAACCCGCTGTGAAGGTCACGCATCGCATATTAAAAAGATTGAAATGGAAAATCCAAAATATTTAGTTTCTCCGATAATTTAAAACGACTCAACAAAACTGAAAGATTCCCTAAAAAACTATATTTACGTCTACATAGATGCGTTACGAGAGGTTGAAATTTGAAAAGCCGGGGAAAATACTCCTTCATAGACCGGCAACGATTTGTCCTAGCTGTCATTAAAACAAAGCCTTTTCTTTTCCTTTACTTTAAGACGAATGCCTAGCAAAAACATAAACTTACCTTAGTAGTTATAGAACTGTACTTGAAAGAGGCAAGATTAATTGTCTCAAACCGACCGGGGACAGGCTACGAGCAAATTTGTGGCGCACAGTTTGCAGAAAGCCTACCAAATTGCCTGAAGGCATCAATCATGTAGCCTTACCCTATATATTTGTGTCACAAGCCTTAGAAGGGTAGCGGAGAAATTCGTTTGAAAAATCTGCATGGTGGTTGAAATTGGAATGTATACGGGGCCATTTTTTGTGTTTCTAAAATATTTGACAAGTGTACAAAGTTCGTTAGAAAAAACCTGCATGGTGTTTGAAATTGGAATGTATTCGGCGCAATTTTTTTGTGGTTCTCGAATGTTTGCACATTGTAAACACCTGGCCAGCGATATTTCTGTATAGGTAGGTACTGAGGTACCTATAAAAAAATATTGTTCGGTACCTACCTACTAGAATGTTTGAAAACAATGCCTTGAAGATGGACCTTGGACCAATTAAGCAAGTAGAATAATTTGTCCGAGGGAGTATCGATTAAATCATACCAAATGCATAGCTATATTGAATCTACACAATCATGAATATCAATAAAAAATACTTGTGGATTACCTAGCTATAATGGTGTCGGTACCTTTATTAGTTATTTAATTTGTCAAAAGTCTACTGTTCTTCTTGGCATCACAGCGGGCTCTATCAGATTACCAGCGCTGTGGCTTTTTTTTTAAATATCGCAGCAGTGTGATGAGATAGGATACTTTGTGGCCTCGCACAGGACTTTTATTTTTTACTTGTTTTTTGTTGTTTTTGATGTTAATTTTGTTAGTTTTTAATTGCTCCTTTTTTATTGTTCCTGTGCGTGTCCCAAATAAAAAAAAACTTTGTTTCTTTCTTTGTTATCTGTTGACAGTTATATTTTCTAGCCATCAACCAGTAGGTACATGACATGACATAACATCACGCCTGTATTCGCCGAAGGGTTAGGCAGAGGTGCTACTATAGTACACCCACATTTCGCCAGTTATGTTTAAGTCCCATGTAACAGGGGGCGAGCCTACTGCCATCAACCGGGCTCAAATCCAAACTCCGGGCTGCTACTGAGAAATTCCAGATGGAATAACCCAATAACACTTTGCCCGACCCGGGAATCGAACCCAGGACCTCATTCATGCTCAGCAGTAGCGCTAGCGACCACTAGACTAGCAAGGCAGTCAAGGAGGTAGGTACCAGTAGGTACCTACCTCCTAAAGACCATTTCAGACACCTACCTACATGACCTTCACAATATGATCTGACCAAGATTATATCAGAACTTTAAAAGAGACTGTGACCTCTGAGTTTGTTTCGGCCTTTCTTCTCATAGTAGTCGGGTAAGAAACGCCGACCTTATATAATTTTTATTAAAATATGATTGTCGTGTAATAGGTAATTTTTGTACAAACCTATTTACAGAAATAAAATCATTTAAGTATCACTATTAGAATTGTTGAAAAATCGAAATGGAATTTAAAAGCCATAATGGAGCAGTGGTGGCCCGGTGGTATCGGCCGCTACTTACGAGTTGTATGTCGTGGGTTCAAACCCTGGCAGGCGCTTTACTTTGTGTAAATAATTTCATCACCACAGCTCTCAAAACAACAAACATCGTAAGGAAACCGGCATGTCCTAGAACCAAAAAATTCGAAGATATGTGACATCTACCAACCCGCACTGGGCCCGCGTGGTAGATTACAGCCCAATCCCTCTCGAAGAGAGGAGGCCTGTGTCCCAGCAGTGGGAACATTATAGGCTGATTATGTAATGGAAGCTTTCCATTGTTCTACATTCTCAAGAAACGCATTAGTGTCAGTGCAATGGACTGCCGGCACTGTAATTTTCTTTTAATGTTTGGCCTCATACTTCTTGTGTTTTTAAGAAGACTAGCTGTATCTTTGTCAACAAACATTACAGTATAGTACCTATCAAGAAACACAAAAAAAGCCGCCTACTTTTTTATTGTTTGATTTGTAATACATTCGGGAAAAGCTTCTAGATTTTCGTCTAGTGCTAGGTACCAATTTAGAGGTCTTGATAGGTAGGTACTAAAATAAGAAGCAATATTGTATTTTTGCTATTTATTTCAGGAGGACGAGATCACTTTTACGTGCCTATCCACAACTATCACAGAACTCGCCGCATATTCAATTTTGAAACAAATTCTAAATTCGCTTGAGTGATCGAATGCAACCAGTCATATTTCCTAGCCTGCAAGATGTAAGGTTCCTTTTGCAGACAACATTTACAGTACCGACCTACCATAAATATAAAATAGTTATTTTTTAACTTAATTAAAATTATCCTGAAAATATGGAAGTAAGTAGGTAGGTAAATAATAATTTCCTATAGTAGTTACATAGGTAGATACACTCTTCAATGAAAGCTTCAAACCCGCCTGTGTGTTCAAATTATATAGTGTTCTGTGTTCAAAACATCATTACGATTACAAGATAAATACCTAAGTACCGACCTACCTACCTATCATGAAAGCACAAAGATAGCTGTGTAGGTAGGTAGGTACCTATTATGTATAGGTACCTATAATAATAAAACATTGATTGGACACTTTCACGGTCATCCACAGAGCATCGCGGCAACGTGACAGAATAGGCACTATTCATACAAATTATAGGTACTTAGGTATGTGCATCATCTGTGTATTGTACATTATGAACAATTTATAATTCATTTGCTACTAAATAGATAGGTTATATAAAACCGGAAAATCGTCTTGTTCGTGACCATCATATCTACATTTAGAAAGAAAAAAAAAACTTAAACCTAAGCTTAAGGGGTAAGCTAACTTATGAAACGTCAGAAGCTAGGTGCACGGTTCCAATTGGTTGTTTCCTATGGAGAAAAACCGGCAAGAAACTCCATGGTTACTCTTTTAAAAATAATTGGCTTTTACAATGTTTTCAAATTAGTGTTGATAGGTATAGGGTATAGGACAGTGTAGGCCTGTCAACAAGTAGGTACCAGGTACTTAACAAAATAGAAAATGGTCTACAAATCTACAGTCTACAAGGCCTACAAAGGTCCATAGAGAACTCTATTAATAGGTACTATTTGGGGCCTTAATATAGATAAAACGATTAATTAGCCTCTACGATCAATTTTCTTAATTTTAATTACTGTTTTTCACGCAAGGTTTTTTAGGAAGAAAAATTTCCACGATAACATTCATCAGATCAAACAGGTTTCATGTAACTACTTAGTTCTATATTGTTCATGAATGCCTACAGGTTCGGCCCTGAAACTTCGAAACCCGCCCTTATCTCTACCCGCTATAAAAACAAGATTGCAAACAACTCACATGGCCGACATTCGCCTACGCTTTCTGTTATCGTAACTAACTAACGTCAAAACGATAATTCCAATAAATTACATGCCGAACTAAATATTTAAACAAAATCACCAATTATGACACCTATAAAGTATCTTCAACAATTAAAAAATAAAATATAGTTCTAATGACACGTATTAATTTTATTTTTCGGGAAAAATCTGCGTGAAACATGCGTACCTTTATTTTGGGCGGCCATTGTCGTTTTCTGCCCACGGGGAGTGGCGCATTATTTTCTTTCAAAACTTTCACATTTCACAACGTCAATCATTCGTATTATCACGTCTGCGAGCGTCACTTGTTTATGAAACGTGTTTACAATACAAGTGATGGTTAGAAATGGCTTGTTTGGTGGAAAAATCGATGCGACGCCGCGCGCAGTGAGCCGCTACACACGAATGATAACAGGCAAGAGCCGCGCCAGCAACAGCCTCGTAGCTATCCTGTCCTGTCTACATACATACTTACAGGCTTTGCTATGTACTTATCGAAGTTTCTTTATGGTTATATTTAATAGCAGCTGATTCGAGAGCTAGGAGAAAAGCTACGCGTATTTATCGTAAATTCGTGGGAATGGTGGGATACTAATGTAATTTTCTGTAAATTACGTAGGTACTATTGCTGTAGGTAAAGTGTTTGTTTTAGTGATTTAACAGTACCTACTTTCTTAGCTGCAGGCTTTTAGAAGAAGGTACCTACTACCTAATAATTATAAAAACTGACACAAATTCTTCAATTAATTAAGTATTAATTGAAGAATTTGTTAATTAATATAAAGTTATTATTAATACAAAGTTAATTAATATAACTGACTAGGTATCTACTACTTCGAACACTTATAAAACTTAATAAATTAAATTATTAAAATCAATAAACTCTCCATTAAACAAGTACCGATAAAAAACTGCGTTGTTTCAAATCTTGCCGCAATTTTATTTTCATGTTGCCATATGTTTTTTTTTTTGTTGGCTTTTTTCAGTCCTAAACAAAAAAACATGATTTTGAAAGAGTGATAAACTTATAAGTGTTTGGCTAAAGTAGAGGAATCTAACAACTCCGTCCCCAAATCAATAAATCTATAAGCTGGGCATAAGGATGTTCCATGTGGTTATCCTTGCTTCACAAAACAAACTGCTTTAAAAAAATTACTTCGCGTTCCAAAATGCTCATCTTTTAGTATTCTCTTACTCTGCCTGGCAAAGTAGAAAACCCCTTTCCTATTTCATTTTCATGCTAAAGATTTGATTAGAGTAAATCTTAACTTGGTATTTGACATTGACAGACTGACTGACATGAAAATGGTAGTGACATGACAGTTGACACTGACAGGAAAATAACAACAAAGTTGTCTGCCCATTTGTAATTCAGAAGAAATTAAATAAATATACCGCAAAATGCGTGAAACCAAGATGAGTACGCATTTGTCTGGTGGTAGATTAAACGTTGCATCAATCCAAGAGTCAATGAGGACTGAGTTACTGAATCTACTACAGCTTTACAAAGGTCCAAAAGTATGTATCCTATTGATTCTACACACAAACATTATCAAGCATTGGTTTTCCTCATGATAAAGCTAATTAAATGTAGATTTTAAACAAGGGCCTTCTGTACTTTTTGGTATGAGCCGAATTTAAAGTATTATCCTGATCACTGTTTTAACATTAGTAAAATTTGAAACACATTGAATAAGTCTTTACTTGCACAGTTACTGCTGTTAAATCTTAATAATAACAGATCATATACAATCGAAACATCATTCATTCTCTTTATTTAAACACCATAATAAATATATATCAAGAATTTGACAAAATCCAACCAGAAAATATAAATAGCTAAACCTTATTTCCTCATTAGGTCACTATATGGGACGAATGGCTAGCTGGTCCAGTGGGCCTAGTGGCCCAGTACTCTCTGCTAACAGACCATGGAGTGACGGAGATGTTCCCACTGAAACCTGGCAGTCTGCCTACCATCTCGGTGAAGCATATTGTTTTTATTGCAAGACCTAAACCAGCACTAATGGACTTAGTAGCTGATTATGTTCTGTCACTTAGGTAAGTAGCTAAGTAAACCTGTAGCTGAACCATTATATATTTGGTCATTGTTACAAAACTAAATAAATGTTCATATAATATTGTTCATATAGAGCTTTATGAAAATCTTAAATCTTTTGTCATGCCAGAAAAACCCAGATAATATACAAGTCTAGAAAACAGGAAGACATGATTATTAATAGTAGAAACAGATTAAAATAAATGTAATTGAGTGCTATTATGGTGCAATTGGTAGCATGCTTGTAGCGACTACAGCCTGCATCCTATTCATTGTTCTATGCTAAGTCATAATATAATTTTAACTTTTAAGTTAGAACCTAGTTATAAGTTTTAAATGTAATAATACTTGCTGCACCCCAACGGGGTCATGTACTCTTAAGTTTTAGCCTAGCCTGTAACTGAGTGTACACTATGCAAAAATAAATATGTTTGACCCTATGAGGCTGGCAAAGTCACCCAGAGTGTGTTGAAACCTCAAAATAAAACTAGAGGATTGTGGGACATCCGGTTTTAATGAAGTTCTTTTAGCTTTTGTTGTGTAACATAAGTGTGACAGTTAAAATATAACATTGGTTTTGGTCTAGCTCTCATTGGCCAAGTGAAAGAAAGAAACAAAAAGAAAAGAAAAATGCGTTTTTTTTTTTATTGTGCAGATTGTAACATACGCTAAGGAACTTCATGCCAGAAAAACCTTCAAAAATGTTGTATAATTTATTCTATTTCATTCTTTTGCACGTTAAATCGTATAGATAGAAGTATGTGTTTGTCTCTTGTTAATGTCGCTTTTTCGTTTCTTCGAGTTTTAAATCTGAAAGGGGCTAAAGTTTTCACTTTAAAAAGTCTAAAATAAATCACAATAACAAATATTACAATTTTTTGGTTGTAAGTAGTTGTGTTGAGTAAAGTTGACAATTTATATGAGTTTTTTTATCAACAGATCCAAGCAGACCACTCCGGTAGACTTCCACTTGATCTTCGTGCCTCGCAAGAGTGAGTTCTGCAAGAATATCCTGACAAACCGAGGAGTTATGGCCAACCTGTCCATCCAGGAGTTCAAGTGTGACATCTTTCCCTTTGAGAGTGACGTCATGTCTTTAGAGCTGCAGAATGATTTCAGGTAAAAATTATAAATAATATGATTTGTGTGTATATTAGTCTGCTTTTGCCATGGATCATTCATTCATTCATTCATTTTTTTTTTTTTGATTCATTCATTTGGTTTTTTTCATTTAGGACGCATTCGATTTCATTTGTTCACTAGCTATTGTCTGCGATTGCGTCTGCGTGTATTTAGTATTTCATCATTTTTAAAACAAAATATCCAGCATAAGAAGCCTATGCCCTTCTCCAGGTCCCAAATTACCTATCTGTCAAATTTCATAATGATTGGGTCAACGGTTTGAAAGGTAACAAACAGACATACCGTAACTTTCGAATGTATAATATTAGTACTTATTGATAAATGAAAGCTGAGGTTTCACAACACATATTATTTTATAATGCAAATTGAATATTATTTACTTCAAATGAGACCTATCAATACGCACGTAGTTGTGGGCGTAGAACACATAGATTATGAACGTTTATCTACATAATGACGATGTTTCATTAATATTTGAATGAGTTGAGCAAATCACATCTTAATCGCGTTATTATGACATATTAAAATAATATTGAGCTTTAGAAAGAGATTGCAATATATGGTATGAATGACAGAGACAGCGCTACACGGAACGAACTTTTTCTAAAAAAATAAACCGCCCAAGGGCGTGTCGGACCTAGCGTTGCAAAACTTCGGAAGTATTCGGAATAATTCTGAAACATTCAAAAGAATACTTCGATTGGAAGGAATACTACCGCAGCAAAAATGCAGCGTAAAATAAATATTGTAAGGATGAAGTAGGTAACCTACGTTTTATTACATAAGAATTAAATTATTCCCAGTAGTTACGAATGTACTCGTGTACAGTAAGATTCACGAAAGATGACCACGGCGCAGAAGGCATATTTTAGGTCCCTTTGGAGGTGCGAGGTGAGGCGCGGGCGGAATGCGTCAAGACCGGAGCGACGCCATTGGTGCGCGCGCGTCTCTTGATAGGCTGCTCTGTCGCTATTCGTCTATCGCGGCGTCGACGCGCTCACACTGCTCTCGAGTACAGTCGAAAAGAAGTGTTTCTTTGTTTTAAATTGTTTTTTATTTATTAAGTTTTCGTTGTTTGTTAAGTTTTTTGTTGAGATTTGTTATTGTGTTGAACTTATTTGCTATTTTAAGCCATCACAATGCCGCGAGGAAAAGGCAATACTTTGAATAGACAGTCGAGAAGTTTGGTGTACAACGTGTTTCAATATTTTTCACAAGATTTTAAAATACTCGAAGCTTACAAAAAAACGACCGCGGCAACAAAGACGTCTGTATCGACAGTACAAAGAATTATAAAAGAAAGTAAATCTTCACCGTTTTTAGTGGTTTTTAGAACCCCTGGTAAAAAGAGACCGCGCCGTAACCCTGCCTCCGACGTTGACGACTTTGACAAAGGGGTAATTAAGAGATGTATCCATAACTTTCATTTAACTGAAAAAGAATTGCCAACTTTAGAGAAGTTACGAGCAAAATTACATCAAGATATTAACTTTAAAGGATCCAAAACAAGTTTGGGTCGATTAATAAAAAGAATTGGATTTAAGTGGAAAAAAACAGAAAATAACCGAAATATTTTAATAGAAACATCAGCTATTCGGTTGTTACGAATCAATTACCTAAAAAAACTCCAAGAATATCGAAGACAAAATAGACCAATCATTTATACTGACGAATCGTACGTCCATGCTACACATGCAAAACCCATGGGCTGGGCTGACGGTTCTACATCAGGTCTGAAAAAGCCTATCTCAAAAGGCCAACGAGTCGTAATCGTTCATGCCGGGTCAGAGGCTGGATTTGTGCCCAATGCATTATTAACTTTCAAGTCGGGCACAAAATCAGGAGATTATCATGACGACATGAATTTTGAAAATTATCAGAAATGGATTCGAACTCAATTGGTACCCAATCTCCCACCGAACTCCGTTGTTGTGGTAGACAACGCCCCATACCACAATAAAGAATATGATATGGCTCCCACATCTAATTCCCGAAAATCCGACATGCAAGAGTGGCTTACCAAAAATGGAATCAGCTTTGATTCCAATATGTTGAAACCTCAATTGTACGATATAATAAAAAATAACAAACCTCGTTTAAAGAAATACTCCGTTGACAAAATTTTGATGGAAAATGGTCACGATGTTCTCCGTCTCCCACCGTACCATCCGGATTTAAATCCGATAGAAATGGCTTGGGCCTCTATAAAGGGTTATGTGAGTAGTAAAAACGTAAAGTGGAATATTGGCTGCGTTATAGATTTAATTAAAGAAAAAGTGAATCTGATGGGACCAGAGGAATGGAAAAAACTATGTGACAAAGTAAAATCTATAGAAGAAAGCTATATAAAAAGTGACCACATCGTGGATGTGCTTACGGAGGAATTAATTATACGTGTGGGAGAATCTGACGAGAGCGAAGATTCTTCAGATGTGGATTTTCCTGAATCATCGGAAGATGAAGACTTTAATATGGAACCCGGCCCCAGTTCCTCAAGTTCCACGATTCCCTCAAGTTCCATGATAGAGGGAATCATGGAACTTGAGAATAGCGATAGCGACTAAATGTGTTTCACATATTTATAATATTTTTGGTTCAATTTATTTTAATAAACATTTAAAATTACTTACGTTTGATTTATTTGCATAACCAGCGTTTACAACATTACACAAATTATTTAACCAACATTAAAATATTATTTTGTCTTAAGTCTTTTCTTCATGAGTGTACGTGCGCAGACGGTCGCCATTTGTGGTCATCTTTCGTGAATCGTACTGTACGTAGGTAGCTTGAGGAGACTCGCCGTTACGTTTAGCAGATATTTCGCCGTGCCGTTACTTGAATTAAAGCCATCTAGCGGGCAAGAGTAGACTATAAATGGAGAACTTCCCTCGTTAATCGTTCGGCGACGCCAGCGGCAGCGCTCGCCTGCACGTGAAAATAGCATACCCACCGAGGCCCGCAGCCGTTGTTCATTCATTAATTCAACGAAGTATTATTCGATTCCTACGTACCTACAACGCGGGAATATTTCCCTGTAAGTAGTTATCTACTTGTGACTACTTATTATTTTATTTTTACTATGATTGAGTTTAGAATGGCCCGATTTTGTGCGGATGTTATTTACAAGTTTAGTTTACTTCGTAAAATTGTTTTTGCTTTACGATTTAATGGAAAAAACATAAATAATTAGTTAAGTAAGATAAAAGTAGGTACGTATCCCTAGTTTAAAGTACGTATCCAGGGCCTAGATACGTAAGTACTTAATTTAAATGTTTTGGTAAAACAAATAGTCGTAAAAAATATATTTCTTTGTAGAATAGTGTTCAACCAATATTAATCAACAAGTAGTTAAGTACTTAATCATTATGTAGTGTTCAACCGCAATTGATCAATCAAGAGACATTTGAAATAACATAAGCACTTAATAATTAGATTATCCGTTCTGTTAGGTACCTCCCTATTATAACATAAATTACTATCTCATAAACTTATGTTAGTATCTAACTATGTATTTACCTCTCTATCACTTTCACACCTAATAGACCGCATACATAAATTTATTACGTAAGTATATGTCTAAGTAGATGAAAGAAATATTCGGAAGTTTTCAAATCGTATTATACTCATTTTTATGAATGAACGTGTAGTAATGTATAGTCACTGGCAGTAACGCCGTCTAGCGGGTAAAAGTAAAAGCTGTAACTGTACAACTTCCGTCGGTAGTGCTCGCCTGCGTGCGCTTTCTGCTGCTGCAGTGACCAAAGTTAGGAAGGAAGGATGGAAGATTCGTAAGTATGAATACACCATCACTAGCGCGGAACATATATAATTTGCAATGGTAATTGCGTCGCCATCTAGCGGTCAATAGTCGAACTCTACCAGGTGCTCCAATAAGTAGCCTACTTACCCGATGTCGGTCAGCGTGATTATATATTATGGCAACTGTGGCACACCGCCTCGTGACTCAGCGGTTCATTCTAACTAGTCTAACATGTACCTACTTAGCTAGACATTTGCCTTGTTATTCTTCTCGGGGAATAATTCCGAATACTACTCAATACTTCCGAATGTTTCGCGAATAATTCGACGGGAATACTTCGGAATATTTCGCTCCGGCAACGCTAGTCGGACCACGCACAATACTAGGTTTCCGTAGTTGGGCTGAATTTATTCCAAAAACAAATTTAACATTGTAGTTCAAAAACCTGTAAGTTTGTAATTGCATTTTTTTTATGCGATAGAACTACAAAATAACGATTTTCGAACATTTTCGTTTACTTGTGCCTTGCTTGTTGCCAAATTCCATGATTCCAGGTCAACGGGAAGAACCTGTTAGGTTAAGATTTATTTGCGAGTATCAAAATATGTCGCATAAATGGCCGTATGTTTTTATTGCGTTAACCTAAAAGCTTGATTTTTTTAGAGCCCCATTTTGATACCTCCACTCGTTCTTGAGAAAAATGGTCTTGCGAGACTGACAGACAGACAGACGGATAACAAGATGATCCTTTAAGAGTTCCGTTTTTTCCTTTTGAGGTAAGGAACCTTAACAAGTAACAAAAAGTGAAGCGTCTTATATCGGCTTAACGTACTGTACTCGGCCGTGAAAATGGCACATCGAGTATAGTAAAATTCAAACTTAATGGCGGCTCGGAACAAGAGGCGAGGCGTTGCGCAGTAACCAATTCACTTGTCAGCGGGGGTGAGGGGTGAGGTACTGCGCAGCGATTAGTGCACTTCACACCCGCCATTAAGTTTGAATCTTACTGTACAGTATCTAAGCCGATATCAGGCGCTTTACTTTTTGTTCATTTTTGCCTTTCATGCGGCATCTTTCACTCGAAGTGAAACGTCTGAACATAAAATTAATTAAAAGTGAAAAATTAATACATTAGTGAACCGATCTAACGATGTTTTTTCGGCACTCGGCATCTTTAACTCGCCTACCAAATGATCGATAGTTAAATGAAATGAAAGGAGCAGATGAACGTTCATTCCTATATAATTTTGTCGGTGTTGTGTGAACGTACAATGAAACAAAAATGAACCGTGTCACTCCAGTGTCTAATATCGGCTTATGGGACACATTCAATATCTTGGTGTCATCAAATGGTGACTAAATACGTCACTTATGAACTTTATGTGAAGAGAATATTTATTATTGCAGAGAGAACTATCTAGAAGGCGATCCAACGTGCGCGTACAACGCGGCGCAGGCGCTGCGGACTATACAACAACTGTACGGGATCATACCGAGGGTATTCGGCAAAGGAGTCGCTGCCAAACAGGTAGAGTCACAGAACATAATATACCCTAAAGGGAAGAACGTCAACTTCATACTCTAACAATGCTTACATAGAAGCACGCTAGCGCTGCCGTTTATGCCATCACTAACTTTTGATAACGCGGGAGATTTGAATGGTGTTTTTAATCTCCCTTTTTTATTTATATTTCGATACCGGAATTTCAATTGGCGTAGAAGACACTCAATTAAATGGCACATTTAATTGATTGTCACTTACGCCTATTGAAATTCCGGTATCGATTAAGTCATATAATTTTCGTTTCCTGTTTCTGCACATTTATAAAAAATTAAATAATAATGTGCGAAAACATCAAACGAAAATTCTTCGTGTAGGGAATTTCTTAGTGATGCCAAATAATACAACTTTCTTAAACATGTTTCAGGATATTTATTTTTCATAATAAAGATTTTTTGAGACTCCTTAAACAAATCCTCGATTTCCTTTATGGTTATACCGCATTTTGCGCACTTAACACTCGCTTTTCCCACCATTCATAGAATTTTCGTTTCCTGTTTCTGCACAATTATAAAAAAAAAAATATAGTACAAAAACATCAAACGAAAATTCTTCGTGTAGGGAATTTCTTAGTGATGCCAAATAATACAAGTTTCTTACATGTTTCAGGATATTTATTTTTCTTAATAAAGATTTTTTTGAGGCTCTTTCAACAAATCCTCGATTTCCTTTAAGGTTATACCGCATTTTGCGCACTTAACACTCCCTTTTCCCACCATGCTGGAAAAACAACACAAAATCGTCAGTATTGCACGAAAAGAATCGAGTCTCTATCTCGTAATCTAAGGTTTCACAACACGAAAGCGTCAATTTCGCACAGGAGTCTCTAACTCGTTATTATTGAATTCACAACACAGAAAGCGTCAATTTCGCACAGGAGTCTGTATCTCGTAATATTCAAAAACAATAAACAAACCAAAACACAAAAACAGCCGCTGAAAACAGAAAAAAGAATTCGTCTCCCAGTGACAACTAGTAAAAGTTGCCATCACGTAAAAATATAAGTCCGAGCATAATTTGGTTGAGATAATTTTTAACATCATGTTTTCTATAATAAATTCAAATTACTTTTACAAAACACTCGCTAAATGTCCATCATCTATATGTTTCAAATAACAAAAACTACCAAAATGGTAGGTAAGTATTCAATCGGATATATACATTTATCCAGCTATCTCATTCTTTCGTACAGCGCTATCCTTTTTTTGCAAATCCTGCCATTGTTGGCATTGGCCGCTTAGAAAGCTGACCACTCCTGGGTAGAGTAGAATTATGTGACACCATAATACTGTTACTACAGTTCGCTTTGATATAATATCGATAAGAATCACAGATTGCATTCGTTAAAACTTTAGTAGCGAAATGTTTAAACTAGTAAATCTTTCAGTGGTTGAGATGAAACCGTATCGAAGGCTCATTTACACCAGAATAGTTATTCGCCCGTCGCGTCGAGAGGCGCAAATGTTCATGCAAGTCTCGTAGGTGAGCCTCGACAATGATTATGTATTATTACTTATTTTATGAAATTTAAGATAAATACAAAAATGAACACATCCAATAGTTAAACGCGGAGCGATTCTTGCCTTGCTGTCCGATTCGCGTCTGAATTCTCCTCGTATAAATGAACGAGTATTGAACCCACCTTAACACCAATAAGTACAAGGGCAAGAGATTATTAATGAGTATATAACCTAATTAAAAAAAAAAACATCCTATCAGGTATGGGACCTCCTCTGTCGCCTGAACAAAGAGGAGCAAGGCCAGGGTCCGAAGGGCGTCGCAACGTCCTGCATAGACCAGCTGCTACTGCTCGACAGGGCGGTAGACTTCACCAGCGTCATGGCCACACAGCTCACCTATGAGGGACTTATTGGTGAGTTCAAAAAAAATGCTTTTGATAAATTGAAATTACTTTCAGCTCTACAAACTTCAAATATATATTCATAGTGATGTTCATAGAATAGCCGTGGTCATATGCCACCTACCTAGCTCCTACCAGTGGCGAAGGTTCCATACAACTCGATTCCTACCGACTTCCTTTTAAAAAATCGCACAGTCCCTATTCTATAGATAAATAATATACAGTAGAATCCGCTTATAATGACATCGAAGGGAGGTGACAAACACGTCATACAAAGCAGTCTTAGAAAATGAACAACTTCCTATTTTTGTTAGGTATTTAGTTTAATTGAGATAAATACTACAAATTGTAAGTATCTATCTATTAATTAAGAAAAATAAACATGAGCTGACACAAAACTAACATATTAAAAACATAGAATAAAAATTGAAATACATACATAGCAATTTAACAAAAATTAAAACATAAGAAATCATTAATTTAGTTCTGTTTTTGTTTTTTCTTTAGATTGTAAAACAGTCTCTAGCAATATTGTGTAAAGAGAACAAAAACCAGCCACGCGCTACGCACGCACCAAACGTCGTCGCAGGGAAAGGTTCACGAAAACGAGTAAAGGTGTTAGGAATCATGTCGGTCATTACAACCGGACATAATTTCTTAAAAATAGGTCATAATAAGCGGTATGTCACTATTAGCGAAATCATTACATCCGAACTTTATTATAATGAATTTTATATGAAAACCAAACTTCGCACTGCAATTACTTCATTTTAAGCGGTTGGTCAATATAGGCGGAGTCATAATAAACGGATTCTACTGTAATCACATTCAAGATATGCGCCGGCTAAACTCATACAAAAAAAAAAAATACCCTTCGCTACTGGCTCCTACCCTAACAAAACAATACATTCTAACAGTAGTAAATGATCATAAGCTTTAGGCTTAGAGTATATAACACTGGACAAAGCACAAGCGCAATATTCTGAACAAAAAAGTCTATCAATTTTGGCGGGGGCCGCGGTAGCTTATAGAGGTATGAGGAACAGGGTGTAAAGCTCACTCATACCTCCATAGAAAAGGGAGGATTCTCCGACCAGACGGGTGTTGTGTCTAGTGGGCAACTGCCCGACGGTTGATTTCTTTTTTTTTTTTTTTTTTTTTCCTATTGGGCAGCTCGTAGTTTTGACCACTAAGGTCCTGGCTACTTAACCGGGCAAACCTGTGGGTGCCTTAAGCTACTAACTTAAAGCCTCCAGCCAGGGGCGAACAATACTTAAATTTAGGTGACCGCACGCTAAGGGCACCCCCTGTGGGGTACGAACCTCGGCTTAGGGCGTCACTGAGGGGAGGGCAGCAAGATGGGACAGGCTGGATCTAAATTATATTATTATTATACTGGGGAATTTAAAGCTACAGGCTCAGCTACGGCGCGGGCTGGCGCGTCGTCGAGCAAGGGTCGGGGGGGGCCGACGGTTGATGTCGGGACGTTGTATATATGCTAGTCGCGCGGTAAACTCTGCTTGCGCGATGCAGGATTGGATTGGTTTTGCTAATACAAAAAAAAACAAAAGCTTCTCGCCCGGAAAGAGAAGTCCGTAACATCGAATTCTAAATTCTTCGCAAAACCGGGGGGAGGGGAAGGGGGCTCATTTTGTTTTGCCGCCCCGGGCCCTCGACAGGCTTAGTCTGCTACTGCTACCTATGTTAAAGTAACTGTTATTTCGTTATTTCTGTATGTATGGTCAAAAGAAAATCTAATTTACTTTGTCATTACAGACGAGATCTACGGCATAAAGAGCTCGACGGCAACGTTCCCAGGACACAAGTTTGTGAGCCCCGACGACGCCAGCCCCGAGGTCACGGCGCGCGAGAAGAAACGAATCATTCTCAACTCTAGTGAGGAGCTGTACGCAGAGATCAGGGACTGTAGCTTTACGACGGTGAGTTTATACTCAAACCCTACGAAAAAGACTGCCGATTTATCAATGATGACAAACATTGCAGTACAACTATTGTCCCTCGAGAATCAACGCATTTCGGAATACAAACGAATGCTAATTTCCATATCCATCAAAGACATTCAATTATTTACTCAACAATAGACGGGACATAGTGAACAAAATCGTAATCCGATACATTTGTCCTAGTGGGCAAAAGTCGCTCAGTCTAGCGTGGTACGCCTACATGCCGCCTTAATTTTGCTATATTATGCTAGATGGCGTCACTGAGACAACATCACAGTTTTTCTATTACATTTCTTCGCATAGCCTCTTTAAAGTATCTTAAATCTCTTTGAGATCCATTAATTATTAGATTTATCGTGTATAATAAGTTGAATTCAGAACTAAGTACTTTATTATTCTTTTGTTTTGACGTAACAAAACAATATAGTACCTACTTAGTTCTGAATTCAAATTATTATACACGATAAATCTAATATTATGATGGACATGGAAATTAGCATTTGTTTGTATTCGGAAATGCAATGATTCCCGAGGGACTTTAAGAAAACAGTTGTACTGTCAGTGGGCAGCATTATTAGGCTTCCGATTCTAAAAGGTCAGTCTGTCTGTCGGTCGGTCAGTCTGGCTGTTTGTCTATGTGTATGTCTCAAAGCTGCATTATTTAAACCGTACTAGGAAGCCAATTAAAATTATCACAGAATACGAGATACTGGTGCCGATTCTCTTGTACACCGAACTAAACTATCACTAAAATTCCTTTCTTTTGGCTATGAGAATCTTAAAGCTATTCTGCAATAAAATATCTCTAAATTTAAAAATCATTTTGACGCAACTAAAATTTAATTGGACAATCGCGGGTACTTGTTTGCTCTACCCCGTGAATTTTTTTTAGAGCCGGAGGCGCGCATGGGTGGCAGCCTCGGCGTGTTTTATATGGAATTTTTCACTTTTTGTATTGAAAATATTTAAAAAAAAATACCTACATGTAGGGTTATATGGGTTTAAGGTTTAAGGGTTTCATAAAGGGGGTCGAAATTTTCATTATTTTTGCGATAGGACACACCGTTTTCGAGATATAAGCAAAATAATAAAAAAAATACAGTACTGTTTTTGCCCCTGAAGTGGAGGTGTGAATCTTCGTTCATGACAACTAATTTTATTCCACACCTTTTTAGTCGCGATTAAAAATAGCCAGATTTAGTTAAGACAACCAAAATTTTAGGTGAAAAACGTCAAATTCAGAATAGCAAAATTGCCATTTTCACTAAACTTATAAATCAGTACCATCTTAGTGCTGTCAAACTAAAATATAGTTAAGTTGTGTCACTTTAGTCTATTTCAGAATGAGAAATCGTTTTTTGACAGGAATAAACAAAATTTTAGTGATTTTTAGTCTAGTTTAGAGAATTTTGTGACAAGAGAATCGGCACCACTATGACCTTAAAACATAGATTTAAAGATATTTTATCTTTCACTAACTTCACTATCACGGAAGTTGTATGCCACCTCAATATTAGCATTGAAAATAACATGTAAAATACCTGTATCTCTCAAATGCCCCTGTATTTTTCAATAAAATACTGACAAGGAATCCTTATATTTTCGTCATGTATGTCTGTCTGTCTGTCCGAGATTTTGCTAAGAGACCGTTAGTACTAGAAAGCTGTAATTTTGTAGGAGTGTGTATATTAATTACGCCATCAAAGTGGTAAAATAAAAATTTGGAAAATATTTTCTTTTTAGGGTAGGTTATGTGAAGTGGGGATGAATATTTTTTTCTTCGTCTACCCCATCATGTGGGGTATCGTTGAATAGGTCTTCTAAAATGACTTGGGGGTTGCTAATCTTATTTTTCGATTTAATGTTCCATTTACGAAATATTAAACTTTAAAGTGCAAATTTTTGTGCCAGTACTGCGCCCCCCCCCCCTCTAAAAGCTAAACTGCTGGCTTAAAAATCTGGAAAAAATCACGATGATACTTTCATGAACTTTAAAGGAAAATTGTAGCGGTTAAGATAACTTCATTAGTTTAGCAGTAATAGTCGTTGAACTTGGGTGTTGGATAATTTTGTACCAAATACAAAATCCTTAGCATTAATCCTTTAGTGACTAAGATGAAGTAGTTGCTTGTTATAACGGGTAAAGACTTGCATTGAAATATAAAAAAATGAAATAGAAAAAACAAAAAAAACATATTGAATTATCATAAGTTTCACAATTCTGCCGCTAGATGGCGCTGTACCAACGGGTTACGTTTTCATTATATTCAGAAAAACATACAGTCGAATTGAGAACGTCCTCCTTTTTTTGAAGTCGGTTAATAAAGAACAACAGAATCGTACTATATTGTGATAACGGGCTACTACGGAACCCTACACTGTGCGTGGCCCGACACACACTTGGCCGGTTTTTAAATATGAAAAACACACAGTATTTAACAAGTATTATACGTGTATGATTGTATTTTTCAGACGAACGTGATTTTTTTTTTCGAGAATTACATGTTTTTTTTATAGGAAAGATACGAAGTTTCGAAAAAAACAAAATATATCTTTCCCAGTTTTCAACGCTACTCAATATACTAAAATAACAGCCACATTTTTATAAAACTGTACTACGTTTGTAGTTTTGATCTCAGCATGAAAAATATACGGAGAGTCAGAACTCGTGACGCAGGAGCAAGCGACGTACAGTTGCCCGTGTGCAGCTCGTCCCGAGGTCGACACCCACGACCTTCAGTAGCAATTTCCCATTGCTTGCGAAGTTTATCTTTTTTATTGAATTACAAGCTGACCCGACAGACGTTGTCCTGTCTTAACTATGAATGTCATATGTCGTTTAGTTTTAGTTTTGACTATTGACTAAAACTATCGACTCATTTATCAACCGATCCATCTGTGTTAAACGATATTTGCAGCGCGCATTCTGTCAATCGCTGACAGTTATTTCAAACAACTGACAGTTATGTAAAATTAATATTGGTGTTAAGTTTTCTTAAATTTTGTAACGTTGCGATCAACTTCCTTATTTTTTTATTTCATAAGATCCTTCTCCTGACAATAACGAAAACAACAAAAAAAAAAATAGTGAAATCGGTCCAGCCGTTCACGCGTGATGGCGTGACCAAGGGAAATAGGGATTCATTTTTATACATATAGATAATGAACGCCTGCGTGCCTGCATAAACTACCTAATGACACAACACTGATACACTGACTGATTCATTAAAATAATACAACAGTAGATAGTGAAAACACGGGATTTTTCATTAAGAGTCACCTTACCATAGATATTTATTTTTATTATAACCGTACATGACCAAAGAGGCCTAAACTTCATTTTTTTCTGTGTACGTTCTACGAACTATCATATAATAGTACATTAAAATGTAAACAAAATAATCACAAAAAAATTAAATATTTGGGAATGGAACTTAAAACCACAGGTTTTCAAAAGCAGTCGTCGAAAAGCTAAGCTAATTGCTTTGTTACAAGTTGACTAAAATAGCCACATATTATTCTGACTGACTGCTGATCCCCATAAAGGTATAACGTGATGATAGTCATTTAAAAGGTTAACTCTGTAACTATCCGCAATATTTTGGCTCGTCTTTTTACAGTTTGCGGTAAACTGTAGAATACGAACAAATTGCAATATTGCTCATCCCCCATAGCAAATAGCGTGATAATTTATAGCCTGCAGACTGACCAGACTTATAGGGAATATATATAGGTACTGCCTGGTTGGTCTAGTGGTCGCAAGCGCTACTGCTGAGCATGAGGTCCTGGGTTCGATTCCCGGGTCGGGCAAACTGTTATTGGGTTTTTCCATCTGGAATTTCTCGGTAGCAGCCCGGAGTCTAGATTTGTGCCCGGTTGATGGCAATAGGCTCGCCCCCTATTATATGGGACTTAAACATAACTGGCGAAATGTGGGTGTGCTATAGGTACACCTCTGTCTAACCCTTCGGGGAATACAGGCGTGATGTTATGTGATATATGCAAAATTTGAACAAAATCTATCCGGTAGTATTAGTTGCGTAATGCCGGAACATACGTTAAGACAAACAGACAACAAAAACTAAAAACTATATTTTCGGCATTAGAATCGTTCCCAGACCTCGTAGCAAATACTTTTTTTTTTATATTCAGTGTACAGTTTTGACTTCGCTACGATTTTATTATACACTAGCTGACCCGTGCCCACTTCGTTGGGTGGTAAACATTTTTACTTTCGATGAAATTATAACTGTGGTCCGGTTAGTACTGTGTGCTCTGATTTATTTCCTGACTGACAAAAAGAGGGTTATATTTTTACTGCATATGTATGTATGTATTGGCATGCCAATTTGGCTATATTATCGGGTTTAAATTAGTGAATGAAATGATTATTATGATTGAATAAATTATGTTTATTTTAATTGTTCAAAACTTCTCTGTATACTATAAATGTAATGTTATTATTTTGGTACCAAAATATATTGTCTTTCAGGAGTTCCAACTCGAGATAAAGCCAACACATAACTGCCCATGGGAAAAACACTGCTTTCTCAGGTCATTGCCCACCAGAGAGAATGTTTGACCCTGGGACTTATTGATAGTGAGGACAAAAGAGATCTTGACGGGATTCTTTTAAACGGTATGGGTAAATCCGTCGGAACCATGGGTATCCGCGGAAGATAAGCCAGTTGTCTCCCTGCTGACCCTGTGAGAATGATCGCCACGATTATATTCTCCCGCAACTCTTTTATAAGCAGCCTTGGCCATTACACATGTTGGGAGGGCTCAAGATTCTTAATAGCATTATAGGAATGCCAACTTTTAACATAAGGTCGTGAGGGGGTAAGCCAGAGTGGCTCAAAGAATTTTAAAAAATCTTGAGTATAGTGCACTGTAAACTCAATATTACACACCGTGTCAATGGACTTATAGTGTTTGACTTGACCGGGAATTATCTCTAAAATCAGTTTATTTATCTCATTCACTGTACGTTTCTAGGCGACACTATTGCCCTAGAACAAAGCCAATGATAATCTATTTGCAATAAATTTTCAAGACCGGGATATATTGTGTCTATCAGATGTTCTAACCTATGTAATAGGTGACCTAATCTATCGTCAAGTTTAATGTCATCGCAGAAATATCACTCAATAGATTAAGACACGGTCGCGGTTCCATACCTATATCGTATTATCTCTTTAACCATTCGTCCAAATTATATGCAATAAAAGGGAAATGTCTTTTATTTTAAACACTTGAGACGATAAATTTACTTATTTTGATAAGAATTCATAATTGTTGATAGTAGGACCAATAAACATGACCTAACGATTTAAAATTATTTTTTAATATAAAAATCTACGTTTTGTGACTTAAATATAAAAGTTAGACATATGATGTCGCTGACTTTTTTGTAGGCATTACCAAGCTCTACAACTTTTCTCTAGAACTCAATCATATATCGCTCATCGTTAAGGCAGCGCTCGTAGTAAACATTTTCGTTCGACCGTTTTTTCTCCGACTTTCTTTGCAAATCCGTCTTACACGAAAAAGTCTTTTCATTTTTCGGGTTAATATATAGCCTATGAGACTCACAAATAACGTGGCTTTCTATTGGTAAAAGATTTTTTTAAATCTGTTCAGTAGATCCAGAGATTACCCCGTACAACCTCACAAACTCACAATTTTACCTCTTTATAATTATTAGTATAGATATGTACTTATAGATAATAACAATTAAAATAAGGTTTATTTTAATATAAACAAACGAATTGTTCCAAAACCGGATAGTCTTTATGGAAAGCAAATAAAGACTACCCGCTTTTAAATTTTTGGATTGTAACTTTTTCAAATTCATCGTCAGGTCGGAGTAGCCCTCGCAAAGAAAGCGCGAGTGATCAAGACGCAACTAGACGAGCGACACCGCGACAAGTCGGTGCAGGAGATCAAGCTGTTTGTGTCGCGTCTGCCGCAGATGTTGGCCAACAAACAGTCGCTAGCAACACACACCGGCATCGCGGAGTATATCAAAGAGGTATGTGATAAGTTTGATCAAGACACAACTAGACAAGCGTGTAAGAGATCAAGCTTTTTGTGTCGCGTCTGCCGCAGATGTTGGCTAAAAAACAGTCGCTGGCAACACAAACAGTCGCTGGCAACACACACCGGCATCGCGGAGTATATCAAAGAGGTATGTGATAAGTTTGATCAAGACACAACTAGACAAGCGTGTAAGAGATCAAGCTGTTTGTGTCGCGTCTGCCGCAGATGTTGGCCAACAAAACAAAAAGTCGCTGGCAGCACACACCGGCATCGCGGAGTATATCAAAGAGGTACCTGACTTAGCTTGGAATACTTAAGCGTATACCGACAAAAAGAGCAGCCAGAGCTTTATCAGACAGGATTATATTGACGCATGAAAATGAAAACAATAACAAACAAAAAAACATGAAAAATAATCGTCTTATGTTTTCTTTGCAAAACCTGTAATGCAGTCCCGTAACACAAACAAAGATTTCACTCAGAACCAAAACTGCTTAGATGTTATTATGAGACTTATTATTATCTGATATATCATAATATCATATATATCTAATATATCATAATATCAGATATATCATAATATCAGATATATCATAATATCAGATATATCTGATACATCATAATCATATATCTGATGGCCAGAGTTGCATTCTCACTAGCTATTATAGCTTATGGCCAGATGACGTTTTGTATTGTGCTTCAAAAGGTTGAGGAAAGCATTCATATCATTGCTTGTTTTCAGACTACAGACGGTTTCGAGTTCCACGACATGATCCAATGCGAAGAGGACTTCTTAAACTGCGTGGAGAACGAGAAAGCGTGCCCTTACATCGAAGATCTTATCGCACAGAAAGAACCACTTACCAAGGCAAGTTATTTATTATTTCAAACATGTGGCTAATTGAAAACTTGATACATGGATACTAGAATCTAGAACTAACTCTACTGAGTTGTCCTGATTATTTCTTGTTTTTGCTCAAATTCATTGCTTATCGAAATTCAAGTTAATAATGTAATCATTAGTGGTAACAGTCTGATCATTGAACACATTTTAATCCAGACCAGCATCGCAAATAACAAGTATATCGGACTTCCCCCAGTCTTGAGCTCATTACGCGGCAGTCGCAAGTCGACCTAAAAATGTTTGTTGGAAAAACCCGAAATAGTTAAATACGCGAGTAAAATACATATACAATAGTAGATTGTTATACAAGGGGTTAAAAAGACCCATTATATACGAGGTAGTTTTACTCCCGAGCTTCAGCGGGGGGGTAAATAGAAACCGATTTATAATGGGTTTTTAGCGCCATGTGTTACACTCTACTCTTCTGTAGCTGCAACGCAATTCAAATTCAAATATTTTATTTCAGATTTAAACATCCATATGCAATGCACGCATTCTACCGAAGAGATAGCCGCATTTAGTTCCATTTTCAAAAATAAAATGTTCTTTTTTTATGAAACAGTAATAAGTCGAGTCCTTATTCATGATTATTCTACTTATGAATAATAACTTTTTCGTTTTTGTAGGCTTGTTTGTAACAGGCACAAATTAATAAAAAAACTTTTTCCCCTAGAGTAAAATATGCTATTTTATCCCCGCTCTGGTACGCGACAATGACTGACTTTTTGAGCAAGAGGAGTGAAAAAACATGAATACTCTTATGTCTGAAAACACACAATGATTTTTAAAAATAACTACGCCGTTTGCCATAACGTATCTATATCACCGTTAAATAAATATATTTTTCCCATAGGTCCTCCGCCTGATCTGCCTCCAATGCGTCACAGGATCAGGCCTAAAGCCGAAAATCCTAGAATACTACAAGAAAGAGTTGGTTCAAGTGTACGGTCTGAACACCTGGCTCACTCTCTGTAACCTGGAGAAGTGTGGTCTGCTCAAACCGCAGCAGGGAACCAGGCAGTATGCTGTGCTTCGGAAGGTCAGATATACGTAATCATAACATCACATTTATAGGTACACCACACCATGACCACTACAGGTACACCTCTGCCTAACCCTTCGGGAATACCAGGCGTGGCGTTGTGTGTTATACCTATTGATATTTACATTAAGGTGAATCCTGAACCCTAGCCCACCAAATTCAATATTTCTTTGGTTGTTTTGCAAATTGCAGCTCTGGTTTAAGGCGCACAGTGGATCGCCCCATACAAGAGGTCGGACATAGAATTAAAAATTGAAAAAGTATTTAATTGAAAAAAATGAAATATACAGTTGCATTACTCTATTATGGAACTACAAAAAATGTTACTACAATTTTTTTATTTGACCAGTACTTTATGAGCAATTCGATGAAAACTGTTATTTTTCTATGGAAATGGTCACAAAAATGTCTGTATCTCATGATTCCCTCCTTGTTTCGATTTGCGGTTTTCACTACTGTTATTTACCCATTTTATGCCACATTTTCTTCAAGGACACATGGTGCCCCCAGCGACCCCCTTCCGAGATATTTTGCTTTTAGTAACTATACTTTTTATTGTATAACTGATGAAATGGAGGTACATTAAGTATATTCATTACTGAGAATAAGTCATCCCTAAGTAGTTCCTTAAATAACAGGTGCATTTGCGATTACTTTAATTACTTATGAACGCTTCTGTTGCCATACAACAAAAGCGTTAATGAGTCCTTAAGTAAAGATTACCAGTACTTGCTTAATCTAATTAGTTATTCTAATTACTATGTTAACAGCCCTTAATCTCTGCATTGTGATTGGATAATGTCATCATTAGCTTAGTAATGACTGAGTCGAATTTACAATAACACATCGAAAAGAAATAGAGTTTTATGATCAATAAGAAAATATTATGTAGGTATAAAAATATTTTTTATTTAAATAATATAACACTGTAAAAATAATTTAAAAATAAAACAACTATGTACCCTAAAACAAACTAAAAAATTAAACAACTACTAAGAACTAAATTATAATAGGAAATTAATTAATTAACACGACCATTTAGTTACTAACAACAATAGAAAAGAAAGAAAAAAAAAACATTTATTGGCCGATGGGTGGCATAACACAAAACAAAAAAAGAACAGAATAAAAAAAAATACACAAAAACAAGAAATTAACAAAGAAACTGCTTGTTAATAATAATATTAGGTACTATAAGACTTAAACTATATTTTCTTCATCTTCATCAATAACGACATCATGATCATTATTATCGTCATCATCTTCTTCAACGTCACTACATGCAGCAAGTGTATCAGTTGAAACGTCAATGAACTCCAATTCACTCTGATCAACTATGAGTAAATCGTCTAGTTCACTAAATGAAGACTTTTTGGCTTTATTTGTCATCTTCGGTCGTAAGCTGGTGAGAAGAGGATCGGAAGATAATAGCAGATTATGAAGAATGTCTTCATTAGTGGCGATGCTACTATGCTTTCGTGTATGATATTCTCTAAATTTACGAAAATCCTTGTTTCTTGCTTCAGATGCTTCTTCAGACAAAAAACCTATAGGTACTACTGATAAGTGGTCCACTATCTGTGATCCATGAATCAGCAATTTGTGTAAACTTGCTGGCATGTTATACCATGGATATAATTCCACGAATAAATTTGCTGTTTCATCACAATATAATTTAAATTTTTGGACTTGAATTTTTTCGCCTGAGGAAATGCATTGCAAAATAACGGCGAGTCTTCTAATTAAATTAACGTCTAATTTAGTAATTTCCGCAGTCGTTTCAGGGTTTGCAAAAAACCTTCTTGCAGCATTTCCAGTGTTTGTATTGCCACTACCCTGCTTAACAACGTCTAGAAGTAAGCCTGTGCTTCTTCGGAAAGCTTCTTGAATGGCTTCTTTCTTATCTTTAACTTTTTTTTTATTTTCGTCACCTTTTGCTTGCCATGATTTTATGTCCATTCTGTAAGCAATGTGTAATAAACACTCCATAGACCGAATCCAAGCATGCAATGAACTAAATCCATGCTTGTATAAATCTGTATTCACGGGTTTAGCTCTCACTTCTTCCAAGTTATTCATTTCGCTTGGGCGAGCTTTGCACAAATCACACACTGCTGCCGATGTACCAGATATGATTGAATGTACCTTACCATCAATCATGGTTAGCCATAGATTGTGAGTAACAGTAGTGGGCCGCAATCGGTCGGGTTCAGTTCACGAATCTCGGTCTCAAATATTTCCATTTCAGCCTTAACATTCGCTTCCGTTTCTTTCATAAATGTAAATGAAATCGGGCGACAATATGTGGTTGACGATGGCCGATCATTCTGCCACACTATACTTCCACTAGAAGTCACTAACTTAAGCGGTACAAGACTTGCCATAAATACACTGGATAAGTCTTGTTCACTTGTTGTTGTCGTTTGATGGTAAATGCTTTGACTTGAAGCTCCATCAAAACCCCATTTACTGTGAAGCACAAGTGGTTCACCAGCATCAAAATTTGATTCAAGTGAATCGATCAGCCTCCTAACTGTGAGATCAAGGAGGGCTTGGATCCGTATCTTTGCTGAAGTTCCAGTCACAGTTATGTCTTCTTTTGCCGGGTAGCATTTAAGCTTTTCTTTAACTAACAAGTAGTAGCTTGGGTATTTCGCATGACCTTCTTTTAAACTAAAGTCCCGAAGTGTGATGTAACGCCACTTGGATAACTGCAAGTAAACGTAAAGAGCAAGTGCTTTGTGAGTAGGAACTTCACGAAGCGAAGGATTCTGCTTAGTTTCCAGGACATTTAAAACTGTTGAGACGTGTTCAGGATTTTCCAGCAAATTTTTCATTATTCTGGCCATATCATTTTTTCCGGCAGACTTAAGTATACTTTCAACAGTATGCAAAAGCTCATCCGGACGACTGCAACTAGCAACATTTTCATTAACACGTCTTCTTTTGTGTCTAGTCGATAAATCTTCAAAGCGTTTGCGAGGAGATGTATATGTTGAAGTTGATGCATCTGATTTTGATGGACTGACTACCTCTTCTGCCTCATTTTCATTTGCTTCTTCAGTGTCAACAACATTTTCTTTAAAGCAATCTGGCCAAACGATATCGGAATTTAACCACTCTCCGTTCTTGTTAATGAACTTGTCGACTGTCCTTCTTGATTGCACCCATTTGGTGTAAACCCTATAGCAAAATCGTCGACACCAGTTCTTGAGATCCGTCACATCACTTTCACTTAACTGGACGTTAGTACTCGACTTCAATGTGTTAAATAAATTGTCATAGTCACGAAGATCTTTATGATTACGAAGAGCAACGTAAAGATCTAGATAAGTAGAAAACCCACGGAAAGCCATAATGACAACACTTGATAGAAGTTATAATTACAACTGAATTACATTTGCTAAACACACTCAAATATATAGGGCAGCAAGTAGGCAACTAGCAATGAATTTGATAAGCTAATGATGACATTAGACAATCACAATGCAGAGATTAAGGGCTGTTAACATAGTAATTACAATAACTAATTAGATTAAGCAAGTACTGGTAATCTTTACTTAAGGACTCATTAACGCTTTTGTTGTATGGCAACAGAAGCGTTCATAAGTCATTAAAGTAATCGCAAATGCACCTGTTATTTAAGGAACTACTTAGGGATGACTTATTCTCAGTAATGAATATACTTAATGTACCTCCATTTCATCAGTTATACAATAAAAAGTATAGTTACTAAAAGCAAAATATCTCGGAAGGGGGTCGCTGGGGGCACCATGTGTCCTTGAAGAAAATGTGGCATAAAATGGGTAAATAACAGTAGTGAAAACCGCAAATCGAAACAAGGAGGGAATCATGAGATACAGACATTTTTGTGACCATTTCCATAGAAAAATAACAGTTTTCATCGAATTGCTCATAAAGTACTGGTCAAATAAAAAAAATGTAGTAACATTTTTTGTAGTTCCATAATAGAGTAATGCAACTGTATATTTCATTTTTTTCAATTAAATACTTTTTCAATTTTTAATTCTATGTCCGACCTCTTGTATGGGGACGATCCACTGTGCGGCGTATGTTGGTCAAAATACGATTTGCCACTGTAGGAATGATATATTTACTGAAAAATAATCATCAATTTCATATCAATATATTAACAATCGAGAGTAATAATTTAATGTCTGGTTCCACCTAAGAATTTTCGTATGAAAAATTCTTAGGTGGAACAAATTTCCAAAGTTTGACGATGGATATGAAATTGATGATTATTTTTCAGTAACTCTATCATTCCTACAGTCGCGAATCGCATTTTGATCAACATACGACGTAAAACAGAGCTGCAATTTGCAAAAATCCAAAGAAAATTTGAATTGGCGGGTTACAGCTGAGGATTGCATATATTTATAGCACTTGACTACTATAGTTAACGCATTTGTGACATCTTTTTACCTATTGTGGTACGAGGGCTGCACTAAAAGTATCGGGGATGGAACGTTTCCACTGTTCCTGTCATATTAAAATCTTTTTAATTGAAAACTCCTTGGTTTTAAAAATCGAATACCATTTATTTATTTAAAAAAAGATTCTCGGTCTTGTCACAAGGTTTTGTCAAACTTGTTTAGTCGTTGAGAAAATGGAATTGACTCGAGAAAATTCAAGAGCGATGTATTATTATGACTTTCGAAGTGGTTTAACACAAAAACAGTGTATTGACCAGATGATTTCTGCATTTGGTGATGAAGCCAAGCGATAAATTGTGGTTTTGGACGGCAAAACCACAATTTATCGCTGGTTTGCTGAATTTCAACGTGGACGTGTCAAGCTAAGTGATGATCCCCGTCAAGGTCGTCCAAAAACTGCAGTCACCCAAGAAAAAGTTGATGCTGTGCGTAAGCTGATTGAGGAAGATCGACATGTGACATACCGCGAAATTCAGGCAACTTTAGACATTGGCATGAGTCAAATAATCTTGCATGAACAATTAGGTGTAAAAAGGTTGTTTTCCCGATGGAAACCGCATTCGCTCTGTGAAGAGCAAAAAGCGGCTCGGGTTACATGGTGCTTCATAACTCTCGGAAGATTCCACGCAGGATCCTCAAATGCTGTATACAACATCGTATCAGGTGACGAATCCTGGATATACGCGTACGAACCCGAAACAAAAAACCAGTGACGAGTTTGGGTGTTCGAAAATGAGTTAATGCCAACAAAAAATGTTCGTTCACGGAGTGTTGCAAAAAAAATGGTGGCCACGTTTGTCTCCAAAACCGGCCATGTTACGACTATTCCTCTTGAGGGACAAAGAACGGTTAATGCAGAATGGTATGCTAGCATTTGTTTGCCACAGGTCGTTTCTGAACTCCGTAAAGAGAACTGCAACCGCCGCATCATCCTCCATCACGACAATGCGAGTTCTCACACCGCGCACAGAACAAAAGAGTTTTTAGAGCAAGAAAACATAGAATTATTAGACCATCCGCCGTACAGCCCCGACCTAAGCCCTAATGATTTCTATACTTTCCCTAAAATAAAGAATAAATTGCGTGGACAGAGATTTGCATCACCTGAAGAAGCTGTGGACGCCTACAAAACGGCCATTTTGGAGACCCCAACTTCCGAATGGAATGGTTGCTTCAATGATTGGTTCCATCGTATGGAAAAATGTGTCAAATTTCGCGGAGAATACTTCGAAAAGCAATAAATACATTTTTAAATAGTAATGTTGTGTCACTTCCTTGATTCCCGAAATTTTCAGTGCCGCCCTCGTACAGTAATTTTATTCTAGGTGCATCGTCTTCACATATTATCATATAATTAATGTATACAAAATATTTTGAAACATTTTAAAAGAGTAATGGTGGAGTTGCATGCCGATTCTTCTCAATACGAAACTATCTTTTGGAAGGTGCAACTAGAATCAATTATTTTTTATTTTAAATGTTGACGTTCTAAAGTGCCTTTTATGTGCCTATTTGAAATAAATGCTTTGACTTTGACAGCCGCGGTCATAAAATGCAAAAGCGAGATCCCACGGGACCCAAGTTCAGAATTATTTCAGATCCCGTGCTAAGTATTCACGATCCTGCTCGCACGTTTTATGACCGTAACTGATATACATGACGGCGCGCGATGATTTAGTCGATTTATTGTAACACTTTAAAAAAAGTTGTAGTTGATTATTTTTACTCTGTGGTTTAGTATTTATTTCGTCGTCACGCGGTGCACACCCCAAAATCCATTAGCTCTAAATGCAAGTTTTACAATGATTGTGATTAGACTTAATCAGTCTAAATCATTGTAATCATTACATTTTATTGTTAAGTCTCGTTGCGATATTTGGAAGTAAATTAAGTGCGTTATTTTACGAGTATTATTTTCCAAACACCTGCACGTACACGCCCATGATGGACCAACAGATAACGGATCAGCAGCGACACGTGGTGTCTCAGCCGCTCGAACATCCCGTCAGACATCTGTTTTGGCGTTTAGTATAGCACACCAATACCCAGCCTTTAAGCACCATTTACACGATGCAAGTTTCAATCACGATCAAAATTGATGCAACAAATGACTTGCATCGTCTTAACACCGTTTAAACAGTGCAACTTTTATTGTTGCTTTAACTTATTCCACACTTCCACAGGCAATTAAATCCTTACAAATTAGGTTTTATTCTGGCAATACCACCTTTCAATCGATAGTAATTCAAATAATAATCCACAGACGCTGCACCTTACTATGGACGAGACCGAAATGAACGCAAAGGATAAAGGCTACCTGTGCAATAAGTACACACCGCTGACAGTGCGCCTCAGCGAACATATCGCTAAGAACAAAGGATGGACGGGTGAGATACCTACTTTATAGCTGTCTTACTGATCACTACTCTAAAAGGTCGTGATGAAACGGAATGTCATAGAACCAAAAAAAACGCCAATAATTTCGATATATTCGAAGGCGGTTACACTAATTTCTTTAAAAAAAATTGACAAATTATCACTTCCCAAACAATTTTCCGCATAATTTCATTTGCTAAATTATTACTTAGCAAATAAACACTTCACAAATAAATGTAACGCAAACCTAATGTTTGGCAAGTGAACGTTTAACAATAACTTGCTTACCAACTAGTACTTCTACCAATTTTAATGTCGTCAAATATTTCAGTTGGTATAACATATTTTACGCAAAATAAAATAAGCCAAATATTTAGGATCGTCTGTTTTCAATTTACTATTTCTATTATAAGGCGTAGTCGATGGAGCCCCACCGGGGCTCCTACTTCAGGGTGGTTTCAAAAAAAATAATTGGTAAATCGTATAGGTACCTACACAAGTAATTACTGCATTTTTAATGATTTCCATAATTCTCAAAGGGCGATGTTTACCTCAAAATATGTCGGGAACGTATATACTTTAGGCAGCCCCGGATCTAGAAAGTTTTTGAGGTGAGGCATAAACTGCAGTCTGCCGCCCCGCGCCCCACCAATCCTTTAACCTTTTACATGAAGACTTATTTATTTAAATATACATGGACATTGAACAATTACTTTAACTAGGATAGGACAGGATATTTGAAATAAATCGTGAGATTATAGCATACTAGCTTCTGTCCGGAACTTCGACGGCGTGAAATTTCGGCCCCGACCCACCGACCGCGTCGCTGCGCATCACTCGCCGACGATATTACTTCCTTTTCGGTTAGCGTTCTTTCTGAGTTTTTGATGTGAAACATCTATAGCCTCGGGTAAAACCGATTGTTGGCGTGGCGACGCATGCCGTGGCGACGCGTCGTCACGCTGTATTTTCTATACAAAATAGTTTCGATGTATTTCATTATCTCGCTTTTCTATATTGAGGAGTGAGAACATGAAAGCCCCTCGTAACAAAAACAATTAGTGTCTTATAGCTATTTTTTATGCCATTTAAAAGTGGACCTTGAACATGGGTAAATAAGAATGAATTTGCAATGTTAAGCTGCGCTTGCCAAGGTCAGTCTTTGGATGGGTGACCATTTTGATTCTTGATTAGCTCGCAATAGTGAAGCCGCCAGGTTAAGAAACGCTTGCCAAGGTCAGTCTTTGGATGGGTGGGCATTTTTGATGTGAAACATCTATAGCCGCGGGTAAAACCGATTGTTAGCGTGGTGACGCATGCCGTGGCGACACGTCCCCATGCTGTACGATGGATGGAATCTGCTAGGCGTCCCGTGACGGCTCGTTTTTTTTTTTCTCGCTGCCTCGTTTCTAATGGTCGTAGCGTGATGTTAAATAGCCTTTCTCAAGAATTGGGCTATCAAATGCAAAAAGATTTTTTCAAATCAAACTGCTAGTTCCAGAGATTAGTGCGTTCAAACAAACACACTCTTCAGCTTTATTATTAGGTAGTATAATTAAGTAAGTATAATTAATTAGAATTAACAAAATTAGTGTCTGAGCCTTTTGTTCTGCAAACATATCGATAGCTTTGTCATAATTAATCTGATTGATTGCTAAGACCGCGACACTAGACTAATGCAGTAAAGATTAACACCAAATAAGACAATCTAGAATACACGAGCGAGCGTAGCGAGAGCGAAAATTGTAGCACTGCCTCAGATAAGTTAGATTTTTTAAGTCCTTAATCGATTTATACAGAGAAGTTTTGAGAATTAAGAATCGTTAGGCTGTAAGAGCTAGCAAAGTAAAGCTCGAATATTTTGCCAGAAACATATTAGTAAAATTTTATCGATCGATAATGCTCCAATCCTACAGCTGCGCCAGCGCTGTGGTAAACAATTAAAAGAAATCGTGTGACCTTTGCACTTACAGGCGTCGGAAAGGGAGGGACGCCCGGCGGCCCCGCTACGCGAAGCAATATTTCTAAAATAAAGGATTTGTTCCTTAAACTTTTGGCCACAGAGGTGACAGAGGCGCTCATCCGCCTCTGTTTCGCCGCGGCATAGATCTGTTGCAAAAGATAGAACGCTAACCTTTTTATATCGGCAAATAAAAGTGGAGCATGTGCTTTAAAAACTGAGAGTTCCTGGCGGAATTCAACTGCTCCGCCCGCAACTCGCTCACATCGTTTGACGACCTATGCCTACTAATAGTAATAAATAAAAATGTTTATTGCAATTACATAAAATGCTGTTACACACATGAGTTGGAGATCACCTTTTAAGCAAGAGGATCCTTGTGTTAGGTGACTCCGCCCCTCCACTTAACATTAAAACGGTTGTGCAATTGTAAAACAAAGATAAAGAAAAAAGAAAATCTAAGTATAAAGTAAGCACTAGTCTGATGTATGCGAGCGAGTTTTAGAGTGTGTATTTGCGTGTGTGTGAGTGTGTGTTATTGTGTATGTTATTGTGTATAAGAGATAATTTAATTTCAGTTTATATTATTAATTTTTAGGTTTTGGTTTACGTTTAGGTTTAGGTTAGCCCTGCGACAAAGTCTTGCGATCGGAAGAAGCCAGGCAAAACTAATCACGTAGTGATTTCCTCAGTGCGCCACCCGCACTCATTGCAGAGTTGCTTTGCGCTGGGCGCACTTGTCAGCCACGTTTGAATTTGCCGCCCCCGGAAGTTGGCGCCCGGGGCGTAGGCCCCGGCTAGGCCCCCCCCACCTAGGTCCGGGGCTGACTTTAGGGTACCATATTACTTAACATTTTATGGCTTTATAAGTACCCATATATACTACATTCATCGTGCGCGGAAGGTTTAAAAAAATATAAAAATGGTGGCGGGTCGGATATAGGTATACCACAAAGATTCGAACACCTTTCATCCAATAAGATAATGATTATTCATACTCTCGTCCATATAAGGCAAATTGAACGCATCATAACACACATCAAAAGTGTCTAGGGATCAAGCACGTTTTGGCTAGTTACTAATAATCCAGTTTTTTTGTTATATTTTTTGTAACTCCTATGGATACTTTTTTTTTGTAAATTTCGTCATTTGAAAAGGGAAAAGTTTTTGAATTTCGGTCAAAAGATATAAATCTTCCGTCAAGTCGTATTCCTATGTAATCCTGCAACGGGTTTGAGGCCAAATCAGTAATATTTCTACCATACTTCTGAGTGGAATCAATACAGAAGACGTCATTTGAGCCGAAGAGAAAATGATCATCAATCAATGGAAGCTTAGGGTCAACGCAGACTATGCCTACCTATTTATTGAAAACTTTTCGGTCCGTTTAAAAAATAAAAATAACATTTACTTAAGCACATTAGTATTTAATTTTTATTTTATTATTCTTAAATTCTTATTATGTTCTTCTGAAAACCTAACATTTAAAATAAGGTAGGAAACTTCCAGGCAAGGTTTTAGCAATGGTGCTGCCAGTTTAGAATCTGGTATATCCACCATTGACATTAATAACATCTTCCAAACGTTCACACACTGATGCAATCATGTTTGAACAGGCGGTGCTACTTTTAAAGCCTTCCCAAATCTCATGTACGTTGGCCCATAAATTGTTGACTGATCGAACTCGCGTCGAGTCCCAATTTTGACCCATTAAACCCCATTTTCTATGGGGTTTAGGTCAGGGCTTCTTGGCGGGAGTTTAATTAAATGTAAATCTTTTTGTTGAGCTATCCACTCCTTTAATCTTACCGGTCGCGTCGGAAGAAAATACATTTTTTAAGATGTCCTAGTGACTTCGCATATTTCCATGGGCCCAGCGGCACTCATTCACCCCCAAAAACCGCATGAAATACGCCCACTTCGCCCGTTAGGAAGAATGTTTTCTTCATTGTATCTAGTGTTTTTATATAAGTTTCCGGGCAAGTTAGCGATAATGGAGTCCGGCCTCTTAAAGCCTTCTCCTCACGGTTAACTTTGACACAGATAATTCGGCGGCAAACAACGAAGTCTGTATAAATCTTTGGTTTCGCATTCTAGTAACAAGCTTTTCGTCTTGTTCTATCTTTGTCTTTCGAGTCTACCATATGACACATGCTTCTTAATAGCTCCCTCTTCTTGCCATCTGTTCCACCATAAATCAACTGTATTTCTCAATTTTGCGAATAGCAGATAATCCAAAATCAAAAGTAGCGTACATAAGTACAATGAGTAGCGAAAAAGAAAATAAATAGCGAAATTCATCATTCTAATACTAACCGAAATACCCATAGAAATATAAAAAAACAGGAGAAGTGGCAAGGGGGCGTGTCTGTGTCCACGCGTAATGTTCAAACTGCTCATGTCACAGGCAAATTGCCGTCTCCGCCAACTAGTGCGTTTTCGACCGTGATCGTGACAAAATATAAGAATGCCGTGCTGTTCAGTGGTTTCTTGTAAAAACCGAAGCCAAAAAAAAAAATCTTTGTCAATCATGGAATCACTTACCATTTTTAAGTACAAGTATTTTAATATAAAATGTCTTTAAAATCGTGAAAAACAACAAATCATAAAATATTTCTTGCTTCTATTATGTTATTTTTGTTTTCAAATATCGTAACGACTGTACTTTTTTGGAGTAAATACATTGCTTCTTAACCACTACCTAAGTATATCGCTAAGTGACTAGACAAGCAATGTAAAAATCACAAAATCACAATATAAAGCCACGCTATTTGTGAGTGTCATAGGCTATAATTAACCCGAAAAATTAAAACGTTTTCGTGGTAGACGGATTTGCAAAGAAAATCGGAGAAAAAACGGTCGAACGAAAATGTTTATTACGAGCGCTGCCTTAACGATGAGAGATATATGATTAGTTCTAGAGAAAAGTTGTAGTTTGATAATGCCTGCAAAAAAGTCTGCGACAGCGTAATGTCTTGAAGTGTTACGGGGTAGAACTGAATAAAAGCAATTTGTGATAATACTCTTGTATTTCTGCCTACCTCGGCACTTCCTTAGCGGTATTATAATTGAGTACAACAACACAATACGAAGGACAATTTACTCGAACAGAACAGATAGAATATAAGAACTTTTATATTTATGTAAGTCACAAAAAGTAATTTTTCATTTAAAAAAAAATCGTTAGTTTAAAATAAATCATAGCTCTAAGTACTAACCGAACCAGAGTCATAATTTCATCACAAGTAAAAATGTTTACCGCCCAACGAAGTGGGCACGGGTCAGCTAGTCTAAAATAAATTGCTTTTACACAGTACAACGATAACGACAAACGTTTTTATGTGAGTAAGTTGTACAATGCATGGTAAATGCACGCTGTGCTTGACGAGATAAGGTTTAAAATTAATTGTGTAGTAGGTACGTTCTGATTAATGATTTGTGAGTGTGTGCGCGACTTCGTATCTATTGCTTTTACTGAACTGCATGTGTAGTAGTGGCGCGTGGTAGGGGCAAACTGGAGACACCGAGTTCCAATACATTTTCAAATACCTATTTCCTTCTTTCTTTTAACTATGGAAATACCCAACTCTTCAGCGATGATGAATTCCCTTGTTCCTTTAAAGTGACAATAACATGTTTCGTATGTTCCTCTATTCGATAAATAATTATTAATGTTTGTTTCCATACAAGGAAAATTATTAAAAAAATATTTTTCAATCCACGAAGAGGTAGGTCCAGTAGGTATTCGGAGTTTCAAAGAAAAAGATTACAGTAGGATAGTTCTGCAAGTAAAGAGATTGTTCAAAGAATTTAAGACGGATGCGCTCAGAAAGCCCGTGAAATTCAAAAATACTTTGTCAGGTTGTATGTTGATTAAAATATGATTCGCGGCCGTAACAAATATGGCTTTACAGAATTATAAATCATTAGAATCAGCAATACAACTCGTTAAGTTAGAATTGGCCTCAAATGTCATGATTTAATGAAATAGTCATTCATTAGGGTAATATGAACTTATAGAGATGTATTAATGATTTTTGTGATTATAATTCTATAAATACATTTTTTTTACGGCCGCGAATCATATTTAGATCAACATACAACCTGATACTGACATGCAAATTGCAAAAAACGTAATAAAATTCGAATTTCGCGAGCTACCTTGGCGCATCCCCGACAACAATTCGAGACACGTCAAATTGTCAAGATGATTTTCATAGAAAAATTGCTTAAATATTATATTTATAAACCTAACATTGTGCTAAATAATATGAAAAAGGGATTGCGCCCAATTTTTAGTCTTTGTCTGTAGCAATATTATTAATATAATGTAGTCACATATTCATGATGTCACAGATTGTTTACAATTTATTGTAAAGCAAAGCTGTTATAGTTTTATGAAACTTACCATCGCATAAATATTTTTGATTCATAAACATGCTCATATATTAAAGAACTAGACTGTACCTACCTACTCAATTACAATAACAGTCTAACATTAAATTAAAATATTAGGTATCAGTACCTCGGTACCTGCCACTCAAATCATAATGATCAAAAAACACACTCCCATGTCAGTATGAATCATATCCTGATAACAAAAATACATTTATTTATCAACCACGCAGGGTACGCGTTACGTATGCTAATAATGTAGATACCTACGTTCCATATTAACACTCCGCCATTGAGCCAATTAGCCTACCGCTGACCTAATCAACTTCCTTATTTTGCAATTTTTAGCAGAACCAAGCTATGCTACATTTCGGATAGATTTTTACACAATAAACGAATGATTGCTGTAACGAATGCTCTCTGATCGCATGATTTCCGAATATAGTTCTAGATTCTAATCGATTTTATAGATATTTGGGCGAAGTATTCAATTAGTTTTAGAAATTTTGTATGCTGCACTATTTATTAATGACTTCTTCATAATATAACAAACAAATAATTTTCGTTATCATTTGTCCAATTAATTTTACATGTGTTATCTCCTGTAACTGTTCTGACTGTTAAATGTAAACGTTTATATGAATTCATAACATAGTTGGCACCCACAAGCTGATAAATACATCCAGATCCTGAACTAAGTCTTGCACAAATTGTCCCAGTTACAAACACATATTTTAAACAAATTCAAATCATTACAAACAATATTAATCAATTCCACCAATCGCATAAGCAGACATAGTGAACTCAATTCTAATATGAGTAATTGTACATCTATTCCAGCTATCCAAGATGTCCTAGGCCTCCTCCCAGGGCCTACGGTAGATGAACTACAGACATTACAACCGCGCATGGCGCGTCGCAACTCCATATCGAGCGAAAACTCATCCTCCATGGAGAACCCCCGCGTTATCCTCGTCTTCTTCATCGGAGGATGCACGTATCAAGAGATATCGGCACTTCGGACCATCAGCCAGCAAGAAGATTCGGTTGTAGAATTTGTTATATTGACCACTAAATTGATCAATGGAACTACATTCATAGAATCTTTGATGGAAAATGAATAATCTAGTATCAAAATACTGTGTATATCTCAATAAATTATGTTATTATTCCATATATTATTTAAGTGTGTGTAACTTTGTTTATTATTGTATTTAATAAAAGCAACATAATAGTTTAAATAATCTTTTAATTCTCATGACTCCACACATTTCATGAATACGGAATAAAATTAAACGTGAACCATAAATCTTGGTTTATTAAAATTTCATATTCATAACTTGCATATAATATAAACTTCAATTTGATCAGTTTTTTTTCTTTAAATAAACTTACAAAATCCTGCACGCTTACCATCTATATATTACAATTTTAAAGCTTTCAGCATAATAAAAATAATTTCGTACACCAACATACATACAAGTGTAATCGAATGACTATTCTCATAAATATTCATTACTCGTGTATTTTGTGATGTTGGATTTCTTTGGCGGTGCTATGTAGACACCAAACTTCTTGGCTAGACTCACCAGCTTCTCGTTATCGTAGCCGACTTCCTCCTTATAACATCTGAGCATTAAAGGCATCACTGTGTCTAAAATAAACTTAAAATTCTTCTGAGCATAACTAGAGTCGTTGCCTAAGGAGAGCATAAGGCGAGAGTTGAATACAGCATGGATGCACTCATCCAGCACCTCCATTGTGTCCTTAGTGACCAGTTGCAGTCCAACCTTCTGTATTGTTATGACAGACTGTGCAAACCAAATTGTACTACTAGATAAGTCCACCCATGTTTCATTTATTATGTACTTAGCTAAGATAAGGCCCAAATTTTCCATCTGTATTAAGAATTTATTGACTCCAGCTTTAGTGTGCATATTCTCAGGGGTCCACTTGTCTTCAGACACTTTACTCTTCATAGAATCCATAATCTTCTCCCTGTACTCTCTCAGAGCTTTTACAATAGGTGCTCTTAAACAGCTGTTCATCTGATATCTCAAATCAAGACCAAAGTCACAGAATAGAGTACACTGATCCCTCAAGCTCTGCACACAGTCTAACACAGAATCTAACGCACAATTTGGAGTGAATACTTGTTTAATAATTTGACTCATTAACATTCTAAGTTGCATGCTAGCCCACACTACAAAAGCACTAACTTTATTCTTAGGAAATAATGTAATGAACTCTGTTAAGGCATCGCTGAGTGAGCAGAAGAACACTTCGCCTACTTGCTTTACATAAGTGTTGATGGATCCTTCTAATTGGACCCCTTTCACGTGAACCTTTACAGTATGACTGCAAATGGCTAGAAATAACTCACATGCCTGACTGGTCATGTTAAACTTATTGAGTATTTGTACAGGCTGTCTGGATGACTGCAGTCCACCCCTCGGACTCCAATTATGAGTAACATCAAGTTCTTTCAACAATATTTCAATCAACACTTTCTGTTTCAGTTCAATTCTTTTCAATAAATCAGTTCTCTGTGGATGGCATTTATTTTCTTCAGTGTCTAATGCGTTTTGGGCTGACACCATCAGTTCGTAAGTTTTTTGAAAATGTCTTTCAACAATTAGTACATCTAACTCCTCTGTGACATCAGCCAACCACTCTGGCAGAGGAGCCGCCTGGGGGGAAGGTAATTCTTCAACAGAGAGACTGGGGGACTCCAGTAACTCTGGCTTAGGCTTATCTAGACCATCTTTTTTCTTTTGCTTAGAATTCTCCTTTTCAATGTAAAATTTTTTTGCAACATCAAACTTGTCTAGCCAATCTTTCTTGATAGCAAAACTATTGCACTGAAACACTCTTGTATCTGGGAAGGCTAACACTTTGAAAGCTTGTTTGACACTTCCCAAGTCTCTTACATTCACTACTGCTAGAGTACTAATAGGATAGCTGGCTTGAAACTTATATCTGTTAGGACCTCTACGGTTTGATATCCAAGATGTCAACATAAGGCAGTCATTGAATAAATATACATGCATTCTCTGCAGGGCAGTGTTCTCCTCGGCGTCTATCTCTAATAGGTCGCCTTCGTGAAGCAAAGTTCGATCTGGGACATCTAATAAATTCATGCAACCTTCCACTTTCTCAGATATAAGGTTGAGCTTATTCTTGCGTTGTTCCTCGGCCCGCTCTGCTTCGACGTCGTGGTTGTCGAGTGATTCGCGGGATATTGCGTTTTCGTTACCTAGAACTGACGCGTGGGAGAGAGTCGTGAGCACAGTTCGCTGTTCGCTCAGCAGGTGGGACAGCTTGTACATCTCTGCTTCTAGGTGGGATATCTCCGTCGCCGTCTCGATGAACTGCATGTAGTTCTCGTACACATTCTTCTTGAGGGCACTGGCGGTCTCTTCAGCTAACGACTGTATCTTATCCTTCTGTTGTTGGAGCTCCTCCCCTCCGACACAGGACTTGGCCAGCTCCTTCACGTAACGCTCGGGCACAAAGTCTGGCACTGCGAACTTCTCCATGTTGATGTCGGACATCGTTATAATATAATATTTACAGTTTCTACTCGTAATTAATAGTTAAAAACACTGGCTCACTCATCATTCGATAATCGAACGACAGGACGTATCAACCCATCAAATTTAAATGTCAGATTTGCGTTCCGTTACTTCTGAGAGTTATTTGGTAGGCGTTTACATAATTAAAACGTTTAGTTATTATGCGCACGTTTCTGATGCTAGAAATTCCGTTAAAAATTTCTTGTATTCTAGTCATTTTATTTTTTAATCATGTCAAGTTATTTCTAATAATTATTTAAACCAGTGGTTACTTCTCATCTTATCAGTTAATTTATTTCAATTAAAAAAATCAGTGGTTATTTCTTCATCATAACAGAAAATTATGATAATTTGCAAAAAAAACATTTTACTTCAGATTGGACCCCGATTATAATACATAAAACAATCATTATTTTAATTACCCTGCTGTAGTACCTACTTAATACTGTCAATAGTGCCAATTATTAATCTTCTGCACTTAGACAGGTTGTCGTAGGCGTTATAGAATGATAAATGGGCAACTATTGTCACGGAAGTTGAATCTTTCATTCAACTTACTGCTTTATATTTTTGATTAGTTCTAACTAGCTTTCGCGCGCGTGCTATGTCGATAAAAAGTCGCCTATGTCCTTCCCCAGGGTTCAAAGTACCATACCAAATTGCATCAAAATCGTTTCAGCCTTTTAGCGTAACATTCAAACAAACTCACATTCTAATTTATAATATTAGTTAGGAAGTTAGGATAACCGTTATTGGTATTTTCGATGTTGCATCTTCTTAGCCTGTTAATGGCACAAATAACCAAAAATATCAATCCCAGGGAGTGCCCCCTAAGTGAATTATTTTCAACTGGAGTGATAAAATCACATGGACACATGTCATCTACTTCTATCAAATACCGTATTCGGTATCATTCTTTATCATTACATTACTTTGTAAGTAAATTGTTACTTACGCTAAGGGTCCATGAGGTTAGGTACTCAAAAATAATTGTTTTTTTAATTTATTTATTTAAAAAATGTCTGTTATATCTCGGGACACCAGCGTCCCGGACCTTTGGAAAGCCTACTTGGGGCCGAAGCCTACTCACAGAGGCCCCTTAAGCAATTGAATGAGGCACCAACCGACGTTTATCCCTGTATGCATTATACAGGTGCACCCAAGGACAAACCCCGGTTGGTGCAGGACTATTGCAGAACATGGTGGCTATAGTGGATTGGTTACCTTGAACTATGGAAGGACTATGTCCCCTGCCTAACCAAAGATAAAATAATATTCACGGATTAAATGGCAGGGGGTGACTTGCACTCTCAATAATGAGTCCCCCGGAAACTGTCGCTGGCACTTAGTGACGTAACTAGCGACAAGGGGGCAACATGTCCAGGAGTGTAATGGTATTCCACGGCTATCAGGACTATCCCGGAAGTACGGTCAAGATCCCTACCAGCACCTTACTGGAATATTTCCTTCCTCCGAGCGCGTTTGCTCTTGCGAGTGTCGACTCAAGCCGGCCAGTAAAGGCATGAAAGAGGGAGGAGCTCTGTTCCTCGTCATTTTTCACTCCAGCCGGCCAATAAAGTTGAGGCGGCGAGCCTCCTTGCCGGATTGCCGCCATGGGATCTGGAGTCAAAAGTCGTCGCGCACATTAGGGAGTGGCGCGAGGAGGCGAAACGCCGGGGCGTAACTCCGCTGCCGCGATAAATCGCGGCAGCGGCAGCATGGAGAGTGCGACTGTCGACCCCAGCGCTGGGCACGCCACAATTGCGGCGGTAGGTCCCCTCTTTGAGGAGTGGCTTGAAAGGCGCCACGGCGTCCTCACCTTCCGCCTGACGCAGGTCCTCACCGGTCATGGCTGTTTCGGGAGGTTCCTGTTTCGGATAAGAGGGGAGGAAACGCCTGGGTGTTATCAGTGTGTGGATCGACCGGAGGACACGGTGGAGGTCTGCCCGGCTTGGGCGGAGCACCGCCGTGTCCTCGTGGCGGCGATCGGCGGCGGTGATCTCACGCGTCCGGCCCTGGTCCAGGCCATTATGGTACGGAGCGAGAGGGAATGGAAAGCCATCACCTCCATCTGCGAAGCAGTCATGCTCGTGAAGGAGGATGCGGAGCGCCTGAGGGTGAGGCAATCGTTGCGCCCTCACGCCCCTAGTCGCCGCAGGAGGAGACACCCTGGGCGTCGGGAGTCGATAGCCGACTCCCGGCCACCGTAGGCGCGGGCTTGCAGACGGCGAGCAATAGGCAGCTTGGCGTCCGATAAGGACCAGGCCTGGGTCGACGGCGCGTTGTGTTCCACGTGCCTCAAAGAGATGTCCGCATAATTGATGGGGTCTGATAGGGCCGATGCCTGCCGGGGTCGCGGATTGTTCGAAAGAGTTACTGTGGCCCTGGCGCACAGGCAACTGAAGGAACATGGGTGGGTTTTAGTCAGTAAGAGTCTGACACACCCTTCCGCTCCGCCCAGAGCGGGAGAGGTCATTTGATGACAACACAAACAAAAAAAAAACCGGCCAATAAAGACATGCCAGAGGTGAGGAATAAGTCTTCACCCGGGAGATACGGTCCATGGGATCGCTTCTGCCCAACAGCTCACCACATGCTACCCTGCGGATTTATTATCTCTCTTGGTCTGGCTTATTTATTATTACCATTACATACCATGCTCATTCGCGTTCGAATCTCCTAGTAATGGTAGTATAGTCCGTCTGGAGTCCGAAAGTAAGCGAGCGGAATAGAAGGAACTTGATATAACAGGTTCAGTGTTCCTCAGCTTCCATAGTGCCTTTGATGGCCGCGGATGTTAATAAAAGGAAATCAAACTCCAACCTGTGACACAAGATTTGACATCACATTTTAATCTTTGCTGACTAAGCAGTCTTTATGTCGAACGTCTTTACGTATTTCAGTTTGATCGGGACCGAGAGCACACCACATTATAAATAACCAACTCGCAAGTTCTACTGTCATCGTTTAAAATAGAAAGTTCCTGACATAAAGACGGGCAAGTAGGTAGCAGGCCGATCTCTTGCATCAATTATGCAGAACGAGTAATTACTAAAAGAAAGGATTAGCTGATGCCAAACAAGGCAATTTCAAATTCAAAGGCATTAGAGAAGTCAAAAGAGGGGAACCAGACCGACTACCAGGTCGTATCATAAGTAAAAAAAAAAACACAAAAATAATAGCGACAATTTTATAGTAATCGGCAGTATTTGCTTATTAGTAACCATAATTAACCAACAACATAACAGCTTTTATCATCATTATCGATTGGATTTCGACGTAAAACAAAAAGAGAGCATGATTGTATATCAGTCAGTGTTAACTGGTAAAACATTAGAAAGCCTAGTTCAAACTTTCAATTCAATATTAACGCAATATCATTGCCTCTTCTTTTTGTTTCATTGAACGATAGAAAAAGAGAGCATCGTGCATCTTGGAGCACTTGTTTGTAAGTATTCTGATAAAACAATTCACAACTTATAAAAATAAGTTTACATTTATTATTAACAAGTTTTAACATTATCGAATTGAAAGTTTAAATTAATAATTTCAGAAAATCCATTCGTTTATTTTCACAATAAAAGCGCGGGCGATAACATTTTTTTATTAATTATTCCATGGCACTGGCACTACAACAAACATCCTGTCAATATGACATTAGTGATGTACTAATAACAGTCCGCGCTTATAATACGATATTTTTGAGTCAATTGTTCGGTTATTTTATTCTTTCTTCTCTTCAACTTTCGTTTCAGGTTTGGCTTCCTTGAGCTCTGTGACGACGACGGTGGGAGCTTCGGGGTTTTTGGTTGCTTCGACTTCAGGCTGGCTGGAGTAGTTGCCGTCGCGTTTGTATCTATAGTAACGGCCAGTAGCTACAACTGACTGGGAATCGTAGCAGTTCACTAGAGCATCACCGTTGCGTCCTGATAAAAACATAATGGGTGTTAAAATAATCGAGCAAATCTGTGTTTTGGTTAGATTCGTAATCTCAACACGGTCTTCCACTAGTTAGTAGGTAAAAATAGACAAATAGACTTATATTCCCTACCATTTTCACATGTGCAGACAGCAATATGTCTGCGGGCCATGCAAACGGCTCCAGAGCCGCACTGAGTGTTGCCGAGACAGGGATCCACGCAATTGTAGCCGACGCAGGCAAGATGGTCGGAACACTGTGAGTCCAGCTCGCATTCACCCTGCGTAAGACAAACAATTAATTGTGATGATTTAAAAAGGTGTGTCATCGAATAGCTGAATACGTACAAAACAATTTCGACAGTAAGGCCACGTCCTATTTGAAAGCTATCGTCGCGCGAATCCACGATCGTCGCGTTCATAAAACACTTTTTGTTAGAAAAACCGGAAGGCGCCCTCTGTTGGTGCGACTACGCGTTCGCGACGTGGGGTCAGGCTTAGTACGCATATTGAGTTTTTATAAAAAAAATGATTTACAAAGCTTCGTCGTCGCTGTCATTTCATACCAGTGTGATAGTCTCTTTTTAAAACACGATGTGTCGTAAACTATTCACGCCTGGGTAGCATAAATAACATTAACAACTATTTTTTTCGTGATGAATATTGTGTGAAAATATTACAATTATCAAGAATGTCACAGTAGTGCCAATAACTTACACGTACGCAAGATACGAGAGCATTGCCGATGTATCCAGTGGGACAGGTGCAGACGGGACGCTCGGCGCCGGTGCGGTCGTGTCCGGGAGTGCACTTGGCGTTAGCACCGCAAGGGTTGGGCTCGCAAAGGTCACCTGACAATAAAATAATATTAATTATAGGACCGAGTATGGTGTCTTGGGGGACACCAGTTATGTTCCTATAAGTTTTGAACGTATTTTACTCAAAGATTAGCAATTTCATGAAAAATACTTTCTTAAAATATCTCGTTCATCTAGTCCTTCATAAGGTTGCGTAAAATAAGCACAGTCACTATGTAGAAACCTAAACAACCATGTCAAATGCTTTCGCCAAATCATCAAGTTATTATTTGAACAACTTACGGGCTTCGAAAGGTCTGCAGTAGGAGAAGGGATCTCCGGTCATGTTTCTGGGGCAAGAGCAGACGGGTGTGAGTCCACGGAGGTGGCACTCGGCGTTGGTTCCGCAGGCGTTGATGCAAGGGTCGATGCACGCGTTGTAGACGCAGGCTGGTTTGTAACTGGGGCACTCGCCGTCAGACGTGCATTCAGCGGAGCAGATTCTGTAGGGATCGCCGTGATAACCCTGTTCATGGTAAAAGTTAACTTTATGAGGCTTTGAAATTCTTGATACCTTCATCAAGGCTTGATGAAACTGGACATGGTAATAATCTTTTATTACTTTTAAAACGAATTCCTTGTTCTGATCACTTCGCTATTCAACAGTCTCAGACAGACGTGTTTGAAAGTGTTAAAGTCATCCTTGTTCCGGTGCGGGAAAGAGCATACAGGCTAAACAGGACAATTAGCTTCTCTCTTGCTCGCACTGAATGTTGCCTTCGAAACTACTATTTAAGTGTTGGGTGGAAGACGCAATAAACCACATATTATTGAAGCACTACTTACTCTTGGGCACTTGCAAACAGCGCGATGTGCGGCAACAGTCTCGCAGTCAGCGTTGACTCCGCAGTCTCCACACGGACTGATGCACTTGAAGTCCCGACACGACTGCTGGATGTTGCACTCGCTGTCAGACTCGCACTCATGGTGGCAGCCGGTCAGAGGACTACCCTGTACGGAACAAAAGAGCAACGATTAGAATCCGATTCCATAAGGCAAATGGTTAATGTTTAATGGTTTTGTTCATTTCTGTCGGACACGTAGAAACAGCCTAAATTAAGTTTTTTAAGTGCACCTAAAAGGTCAAACTGGAAATCTGAAGTATCTTCGGCACTTTTAGATGTCTGTCGCTTTGCCTCATTTTTAGAACTTTTCTATAAATATGGTAAAAGGTAGGCGTTTGCCTGGCATACTGAAGTAGCACTGTAGACACAGTACCAAGAAGAACAAGATCTTCATATTGGCGCAATGCAATAGGTTAGGTAGTAAGGCTATAGCATGTGAACACTTACCCTGTATCCTGGGAGACAAGTACAAATAGCCTGGTTGTTGGCGACATGGCACTTAGTGTTAGCACCGCAGGGGGATGGATGGCAAGCCTCCTCTGTGGACAGTAACAAACAATAATGAAGAAAGCTCTAATACAGAATATTACGATAGTGAAGAATTATTATGTAGATAGGTCTAAGTAATACTGAATAATGCGACAGTGAAGAACATTGTAGTGATCATACCTGGGTCAGCAATTCTGCAAGAGCTGAAAGGACTGCCAGTGTAGCCAGGTGGGCAAGTACATACTGGAATGTGGTTACGGACCTGTTGAACATAATTTATGGAAACTTATTAGACCATAATATTGTATATGGTTGAAGAATATTTTACCAGCATCACTATAGTGTACGGAGTCTCCACAGTTTTGTGAATAGGTAGGTATGAGGAGATATGTATCGAAACTAGGAATGGAAAGGTACAAAATGGTTGATTCAATGAAAATGAACTATTATCTTACATCACAATTGGCGTTGGTGCCGCAAGCTCCGGCGCAGGGGTCGATACAGTGCTGGTTCACACAGCTCTGGTGGCTGCGGCACTCGCTGTTGTCTACAAATAAATTCATAAATGATCAGATTAATTAAGTAATTGCGAAAGCTGCTACTCAAGTGCATAGTAACGACCAATTCGAGAATGAATTATATATTTTCTATCTTTGCTGGAGACTCGAGAATCCAAGCACACGGAAATTGCATATGGTAATTTTCTAATATCCATTGAAGATAGACCAATGGATCAACGTTACTTACCAATGCACTCGATCTTGACGCAATGTGTCAGCGCATCTCCGGAGTAGCCTGGCAGGCAAGCGCAGACGGGCCGCACACTGCCGTGGATGCAGTGGGCCCCTACACCGCAGGTGTGGGGCCCGCAGGTCACCTGGTTGTCGGAGATCGAGCGCCCGTGCTCGTACAGGTCACGGCCCAAGTAGTTCCGGGCATAGTAGTTCTGGTAGCGTTGACCTGGAAGAAAAAGATGATATTAATGTAGCTGTAGGAGAACTACTTTCAAAACAATAACAATGAAAAACTATAAAAGGTAAATGACGTAATTTGCTTGAATTAAAAACTTATTCATGTCAAACTACATATTGATAGAATGATTAATGTTAAAATTATACGAATATTAGTCATTAAGGAAGTAGGTTCAGATATTATAGATCACAAAGTTAACAACAACATGATTAAGAAACAAAACAAACATATGGAGCAAAAAGTATTTAATCCCACGCGTAATCAATTTGCATGATGCTGGCAATCAAGCAAAAACATCATTAGGACCAATAAAAACCATAGAGGGGCCTTGGCAACGATCCATATGTTTGGGCTCGCCTACACGAGACCTATCGTCCTTGCCGACGCGCAATTACGGATTTACATTACAGACCTACATTATAATACTTAGACCTAACTCACGTTAGGAATGCTAAGTGTCAGTCCTTTTGTTCATCGCACTACCTTTAAATTCTGCAATTTCGCACGCATTGTATTTTGACAGGTATGGACAATTGGCTTTAATAGCTGTTACATTTCATAGATAAATGCAGTGCAGCAAACTTTTAATGAAAATGCATTTCCCAAGTTTTAAACTAAGTACCTATTTGACATGGTTGTATAGAATTTAACCGTGCTCGTTCAAATCCCTTCTTAAAATTAAGTCCGTACCAATCATAGGTAATTAGTACCAAATAGAACATGCTACAGCTGATTGGATTTTTATCCGTACATAATTACACGGTACTGACACGTGGCATGTGCCCAATTATCAAAATACAACAGCAAATTCAAACCAACTGCTGATTGAAAATTCGAAATAACATACAGGCCATTCCTATTAGGACCAAGGTTTGTACTAGCAGATGATGAACATGATATAAAATGCACATCAGGATTTTACACAAACAAATCCTACTTAGCCCTGGATCGAAAAACCTGGAAGTCATGGGGAGAGGCTTTCGCCTAGCAGTGGGATGATGCAGGCTGACATTATAATAGTAAATCTTACTGTCGGAGATAACCGCTATCGAATTTTACTAAGTGCCAGCTTAGAACGGAACCGAATGCTTCTCCTAGTTATGTTATGCACGTTGAAGAGGGCTGTGGGTGTACGATTCCGCGTGGTCTGTCACTCTCGGGCTGCTTAACCTTCGTGGACTCGATGACATAACAATAGATTCATAATAGTTTATTATTATGCGCTTTGTGAGTCATCGCGCCTTAATTCTTTTGGACACGGCCTGATTTTGGAGCCGAGTTGTTCGCAATTTTATTGTCAAACTCCACTAAACATCTACTCGTAGTTTCAATGTTATGATTATCCTCATTTTCCCGTCCTCAATATTATTATTCCAAAAAATAATTAAAATATTCATATAGGTTAAAAAATATATCGTCAGAGTTCCTTGGTCTTTTTAGCTCGTTGTGGGAAAGAACGCGCGCAAATGTAAACTAATATTATAAAGGGCAAAGATTTGATTTTTGAATGTTTCCTTGTTTCGCTTTCACGCTAAAATGGCTGAACGGGTGAGGATGAAATTTGGCACATGGATAGACCATGACCTGAATTAGGACATAGGATACTTTATATCCCGATACTCCCACGGGATCGAGACATAAGTGCGGGAGAAACCGCGGACCGCAGCTAGTATCAAATAAGTTTAAAAAATACTTCCTTATTTAAGGCCTTGCGTAACACACACAAACACACATACACATAACATCACGCCTGCATTCCGCGAAGGGTTAGGCAGCACAACACAATTTTCCAAAACTAACTATGAGATTCTACGAACTTTTGATGTAGGTACGGCGGTCACATATTAAGTTATTACTTACTCGTAATATGTGACCGCCGTACCTACATCAAAGTTAAAGCAAAGTTAAAGCAGAATTAAAAGATTTAACTAGAGAAGATAATGAAGCAGGGATGGTCCTAATGGCTGACCAAAGCAAAAGGTTAGAAAACGATTAATCAAATACTAAAGAAAATAAAGACAACTAAGCAACTCTGTAACTATGTAACTTGACTTGAGCTTTCACAGAACATTTTAACAATATAGAATAAGTAGAACTAGACAGGGAATCATCATTTAGAAAGATGATGATATCGTACGTAAGCAGTAATTGTTATAACATTACTATAATCACTTTTGAACTGCAGCAAGCAAACTTGTCTTCAACGACGGTACTCGAAAGCAAAGGTCACGTTGGTCGGAGGTCGTCTTGAATGGCACACAATGTCCTGATTGCAACATAGGTACTTCCCAATGTTCGCAATGTTTATTTGCGGTGTTAATGGCGTTGCATATTTTACTTATAAAGGCGTTTTCGCCTTTTGGACAGGGCATCCTTAAATGGTGCCAGTCCTACAAGAGCCAAGTAGGCAGTAGTTTATATTAGAGAGATTTTTACTTTTGCACCCCTAAACATAGAGCCCGTGGCCCCTCAGACTTATAGACGAGGACTGGGTCCGACTGCATGCGGAACGGCCTATACCCAGCAGTGGACTATGACTTGAATACTTCTAACGGAGTGGACTTTGATATCTGCATTATCTTCGGCGGGTCTTACCTTCAACGCTTCCTAAAACGAGGAGCACCAACGGCGCCAACAGCAACACCTTCTCGCCCATCTAGAAGAATTACAGGATCTCACATTATCTCTGTTTCATTATTAATTCTACCTCCACTTTTTATATTAGCCTTATCAATAGTTAACAATTTTACTATCACCACATCACAGTACGTTTTTTATAAATTACCACATTTTACGTAACATTTCTGTTGTCTAATATTTGTCAGTTATTTGTCTAATAGTTGTCAAATATTTCACCAGAATTTTGCTGTGGCATTTTTTTTTCGAACTGAGAAAATTGTCTTTGATTTACTTACAACATATAAATGCAAAATATTTGGAATTTATAATTTTATGGTCCGCATTCGTCAATCAATACCTATTAGATTATGGTTATGGGTCGCTGATAAGCATATATTAAACTTAATTAAGCACTACTGTACTTTTAAGATATAAGTGTTAAATAATAAGCTATAATTTAAAGTTAGCCCACGTTCGCACGGACGTAAAAATATCGCGGCGGGATTTTATCGCATATTGGATTTTCAACGCTCTATTTATCGCCGAGTTTATAAAGTTGAAAATCCAACAGTGTGTTTTTTCGACGCGCTGGGATGCACTCTGTTAGATTCTCAACGCTCGACTCAACACAGACAGTTGAAAATCCAGTGCGCGATAAAATCCTGCCGCGATATTTTTACGTGTTTGTGAACTTGGGCTTAGTTTCAAGTTATCTTCACAACTTTTCGTTGGTTCTACTATACCATTTAAATTCATCGCAAAACTTCGTCATCGTACAATACCACCATTGAAGTGAACAATGAATGAGTTACAACCTCATTGAAGGTTGCATGTGTGTCACTGAGTCATAAAGTAAATATACTTAAGTACGAATGAGTGACCCCCACATTTTCTTCTACTTATGGCATAACGACGGACGATTACAATCTTGTGCAGTTTACTTCTCATTCACCAAAATGAAAATGATGCAGTTTATTAAACCGAATTAAACTTGAAGCTACTTTTATGGCTTAATGGACTTCGTGCATTAATTTTAATTAATTTCAGAAATTACAACTACTTATTTCGTTATTATAAAAAATATAGGATAGTATCGCCAACCCGTGTTGAGCAAGCGTCGTGATCAATGCTCGTTTCTTCTCTTTATGAGAAGAGGCCTTTGCCCTGCTGGGGGACAATAATACGCTTGTATTAGTATATAATTATATAGTCAAAGGTCTACTTTAATATTGAATAGTTTTGTTTTTAGAATGACCCAGGCTTATTGATGTACCTAGGTACAGTTTTTAGGGTTCCGTACCCAGAGGGTAAAACGGGACCCTATTAGTAAGACTCCGCTGTCCGTCCGTCTGTCCGTCTGTCACCAGGCTGTATCTCATGAACCGTGATAGTTAGATAGTTGAAATTTTCACAGATGATGTATTTCTGTTGCCGCTGTAACAACAAATACTAAAAAAACAGAATAAAATAAATATTTAAAGGGGGTTCCCATACAACAAACATGATTTTTTTGCCGTTTTTTTATAGATAATAGTACGGAACGCTGCGCGAGTCCGAGTCGCACTTGGCCGGCTTTTTTTCTACATCATCATCAATTGATGCAGAATATAAACGCATTATCCTATACAGTTCCGTGGACAGGACAGCATAGATAGAGAAATACAAGTCGTTACTAAAGAGTTCTAAGCAAGCACTAAGGTATAAGTACCTGGATATTTAAGTAGAGACCAACTACAGACACGAAAAACTTATGATTAACGAGCAAATAATTATGTTTACATTACACCTCTTTACCAAGTTTACATAACCATTACCAAAATGTTAGTTGTTATTATTAACATTCCAGTATCACTCACTGCACAGTCGAAAATTATTAATTTGAATTAATATTTGTTTTTAAGTTAACTTTATTCACTGTTATTTTTTTAAAAGACTCGCCACAGCTTACACTTACGTCTGTTTCGTGTATATTCTCGCGGTGAGATAACAGTCCGTGTCGCATGTGGACTGACCTTATACTGTTGGAAGCGCCTACGCTCCGTCTGTTTATGCGAACTTTTTATACAGGTGTAAAATTAAGCAAAATACTTAGGTGTGACTGACTATAGACAGCCATTTAACCCGGGTATAGAAATAAATGGATCCTGTAAGCTTAGCAGAAACGGAAGTTATGGAACAACACTTCATTCTAGCCCCCTCAACGCCATTCAGCTGAAAGATTACGACCGCTGGAGGTAGACCTACCCAAGAATCAACCTAGCGTCAACGATCGGTCCTGTGTTTCCCGCAACCAGAAGATACCCGCGCCTAATCTAGGGGACACGAAAATAGAATATAAATCCTGCATCCTTCCCTTGCTCCCATGGCGATGACGCCAGTTTAAGCCCTTCCATTTGTCGTTGGCATGCATATCGTTGACGTCACAATAATTTAAATAAAACAACGCACAGATGTCGGAGGAAAAAATATGCGCACTTCCGGACAGCCTACTGCATGTCAAAAATCATGACGAGTTCGCGCATTCCCTACCAAATTACGACATTGAGCGATCGCTGTGAACTCATTAACGCACTTAGGTAACTACTTCCTAGCTTGCACCTTTTTAAGTATAGGAAACATAAGTAACATAACTTCACGCCTGTATTTTCGGAAAGGATAGGCCCTATAGTTTATGTACTATAGATAAACCTCTGTCTGTCCTTTGGACCAAATGTGGGTGTAAGTAGGCTACACATTTGGACGTATAGTGTCATAAAGTACTGTTATGCAATTGGGTCGAGCCAATTCCCATCAACAAGATCAACCGGGGACCAATCCAGGCTGCGGGTTGCTAGCTGAACTCAAAAACCTCAGCAACTCCGCGCCTTCTACCACTAAATGGACTAAACCAAAGACGCAGTCAGTCAGGCCGTCAGGCCCTTCTCTTAAAGTGGCCCTCGTAGTGTGCAGTCAGTCAGGCCATCAGGCCCTTCTCTTAAAGTGGCCCTCGTAGTGTGCAGTCAGTCAGGCCATCAGGCCCTTCTCTTAAAGTGGCCCTCGTAGTATGCAATCAGTTAGTACCTCAAGCCCTTCTCTTAAAGTGGCCCTCGTAGTTTGCAGTCAGTCAGGCCATTAGGCTCGTTTCTTAAAGTGGTCCTCGTAGTTTGCAGTCAGTCAGGCCGCCAGGCCCTTCTCTTAAAGTGGCCCTCGTAGTGTGCAGTCAGTCAGGCCATCAGGCCCTTCTCATAAAGAGGCCCTCGTAGTGTGCAGTCAGTCAGGCCATCAGGCCCTTCTCTTAAAGTGGCCCTCGTAGTGTGAAGTCAGTCAGGCCATCAGACCCTTCTCTTAAAGTGGCCCTCGTAGTTTCAACAAAGACGAGATTTTTATTTTTGCAATCCAAACTTGGATTGACATTGTCCTAATGACGTAAACATTAATTACAAAGCAATAAATAACCCACATAGTATCTTATTCTATTTCTGAAAGGGTCTTAGACGAGACCGTTTAAATTTCAATACGGAATTGAAAGGGTCTACACTTACAGGGTCTACTCTACTGATCTACTCTATATTTAAATACCTAAATATACATACACCTAAAGACAATTTAGTTACAATGACTGTGCTAATAGACATATTACATCCTACTTTGACAGATAGAGTAAACGCCAAATTCCGTATTAGGCCTGGGTTAGTCCGGTTATACGGGTACTTCCCTTTCTGATCTCTTACACAATGGAAACCAGAGAAATGAGCAGAAGTGTTAAATATTATATCATAGGAAGTATGCCAGTATTATCGTATAACTTAACTAATAATTTTATTACAAGTTCAACTTCTTTTTTTTTTCGAGGAATAACTTGAATTCCTGTCCTTCAACAGTATTTCTTTTTCTTGCATCCTAAAATATTTTCGTCTGAAAATAATTGCTCCCATTCCCAAGTATCACTACAATAGTTGCTTAATGTGTGGAAGTGTACTTTTGGGCTGTTATGAATGAAATAATCAGAGCATATCGATCCATGTTTTTGTACACAAACTCCACGCCCTTTTTCACAGTGAAAGATCCCAATTCTGATTCAAATGATAAAACTATTAACCTATAATATCCAGCAACCGGAACGTGGAACATAATCTAGTCTTTATTTTAAGTTCCAGTTGTTTCCAACGACTTTTCTTTCGCGCCATATTTGGTGCGCGCGAACTTCGACGGCTTCATGAGCTCAGATTGTGAGTGATACAAATCACCAGAGCAATGATGTCATTTCTACTACCTAAGTATTTAGTCTTAAGCTGAACTAGGCAAAACATTTTTTAGAAATGGTCACTGGACCGCATGTCGGCAAGCGTAGTGTGGGATGCCCCCCAGCTAGATGGACCAACGACCTTAAAAAGGTGGCTGGGACGGACTGGATGAGGAAGGGTTTTGTGGAGATCTATGTCCAGCAGAGGACTGCGATAGGCTGAGTTGAATGATCACTGGACTAGGATTTTCCTTTTCCCCATTCCTTATTTTAAGGACTTGAATAGAATCAAGTTTTTTTTTTCTAACTGAACAGACAGTTGTGCTAGGGAGTTTGTTGCGCCACTTCTTCTCCCCAGCTAAAGCACTAGGAAGTGGTGAGGGGCGGGTCTTTTGGGGGACTGTCTTATGTACTTTTGGCGTTCGAAAAGTGCTGATTCTCAGCTTGAATAAATGACTTTTGATTTTGATTTCGTCAATTTATTTCCAAGAAAATAATTTTCGTATTACCCATTAATAGGTAGGTATATCCGCAATGATTTCTTCTCAAATGCTTTAATCCAGGAACTAACAAAAACACCATAAAAACATGGGTAAATATTTTTTTTTTCCTTATACAGCATTACGCGTATATTCATACCGAGAATTAGTATTGTTATGTTGAAAACAAACCAATGACAAATCCTCAAATCAATATTCAAATCACGTCAAACCTACGCACGTAAAGACGCCTAGTAACAAAATAAAAATTTTAAGTTCCAATAATGGCGAACCATAACAAACATTAAATAATAAAATCTTCTCAATTATCATCTATATCCTGAAGATTCGGAAAACATAATAAGATTTAAATACCAAATTTAGCATAAGTTTTTGGCAACGGAGCGAACAGTCGTAGGTAACTGAGTCAGTTTCAGCCCACACGATGATATAAATATTGTTTGCTTTTGCCACCTGATCCTATGGGTTTTTTTAATCAGAAAATAGTCTTGTTATGTAAATTACCGAGTTAGAGAGAATAGCATTTTTGGAGACCCTGTCTATTTTAAGTCAGTTAAGTATGGCACCTTTAAAGTAAACCTTTTATTTGCAATTGTTTGCATATAAGTTGGCCTATAAATAACTCTGGCCTTTTTTTATAAAAGGGCTATCGCGATCTCGCTAACTCTACCTACCTTCAAGGACGGATCCATGATTTATTTCTAGGACGGGAACATGGGCCAGACAGTCAAGAAGTGTCTCCCACATCTATTATTGCACTATGTTGTTTTTGGGATTTATTCTTTTTCAATAACATTTAAGAATAACTACAAACAAAAATGCAATTTTTGCACCCCGCCTCTGATAGGATTGATTTCCTTTTGACCATAGATTCAGTAAATAAGAGTAACTTTGTCGACATAGGTATAACTTTAAGAATTAAGAGACCCTAGGGCTCCGGCGGGATCATAGCCGCATGGAGAGTGCGACTGTCGCAACCCAGTGCTGGGCACCCCACAATTGCGGCGGTAAGTCCCCTCTTTGAGGAGTGGCTTGAGAGGCGCCACAGCGTCCTCACCTTCCGCCTTACGCAGGTCCTCACTGGACTTGGCTGTTTCGGGAGGTTCCTGTTTAGGATAAGGCGGGGGGAAATGCCCGGGTGTTATTATTGTCTGTATCGACCTGAGGACACGGTGGAGCATACGGTGGAGGTCTGCCCCGCTTGGGCGGAGCACCGCCGTGTCGTTGTGGCGGCGATCGGTGGCGGCGATATCTCGCGTCGGCCCTGGATCAGGCCATGGTACGGAGCGAGAGGGAATGGGAAGCAGTCACCTCCTTCTGCGGAGCAGTAATGCTCGCGAAGGAGGAGGCGGAACGTGTGAGGGAGAGGCAATCATTGCGCCCTCACGCCCCTAGTCGCCGCAGGACGAGACAACCTGGGCGTCGGGAGTCGATAGGCGACTCCTGGCCACCGTAGGCGCGAGCTTGCGGACGGCGAGCAATGGGCAGCTCGCCGTCCGGTAAGGACCAGGCTCGGATTGACGGCGCATTGTGTTCCACGCGCGCTTAAAAGAGATGTCAGCATAATTGACGGGGTCCGATAGGGCCGTTGCCAACCGGGGTCGCGGATTGTTCGAAAGAGTTACCGTAGCCCTGGCGCATAGGCAACTGAAGGAACACGGGTTTTTAGTCAGTAAGAGTCTGACACGCCCTTCCGCTCCGCCCAGAGCGGGAGATGTCATTTGATGACTTCCCACCCAAAAAAAAAGGGCTGCAAGAACAAGCGAAGCGAGCTCAATAATTTTAGCAGCACCGCACCTCGAATTGGTTTGCTTAGTTTTTCTTTTGACCATTCACAGTATTAGCTAGATGTTTTACATGAGTCGAAGAAAGCTGTATAATCTTTTGACGCGCGTGGCCCCTCAGACCGCGCTATCTTTTTAGCATTATATGTTATCCTGAAATACTCTCGCCGAGGAGGCCGGTGCATTGTTGGCATAGCAGACCTCTGTATCCGAGCACGAACTGACTGCACTCCTTTGAACCTTAGTAGTTTCGCCGCTGCTGCTGAAGATATAGCAGGTACAAATTCAGCGTTCATCACTAAAGAAATGTCATGATAGATATGCATTCAAGCCAGTCCATACAAACGATTCCATTATATTTCACTTAAACCGTTTGGGGGAGGCACGTGCCCCTGTGCCCCCACCCCTGAATCCGCCCTTGCCTACCTTGATTATGAGCACAGCCAAACTTGTATCGAATTTCTTGTCAGCTTCTGTTTTCACCATCCTATCTTTAGAAACAAAGCGCTAAGTGGGACATAGGTAGCTAACATGTTTTTTTTTAGTCTTTACCAACACTTTTTTTCGAACTTGATTATAGAGTGGATCTGTAGGTAGTATCTCAAAATAACATTAATAAAAACATTTTACTTTAAACATAGTCCAAGGATATCTTCAATTCCACCTATTATTCTGCTAAACGATCTTCAAATAAATTAATATAATAAACGACTTCACATTACCATATAAAAGAAATGATTCTCATTAACACAGACCATCACGGATTTTAACAACCTACGCAAAAATTTACATACCTAATCTATTACATCTGTAAAGGAATGGGAGCACTCCTTTTTTTGGAGACCACAATACATCTATTGATTGTCATTTTTATAGTCCTTTTGTTCATTCAAGTAGGTACTTGCATGCTAGTTATTCGTATTTAATTATCATAATTATGTACCTACATACGTGGGATTACGTATTACACAGTTTTCATTAACTATGCTTTAATAACATGACATATCCGTATTAGCCATCCACATTAGGCGTAGGTTCCATTAATAGCAATAATAAAGTAAACAGTCCCTCAATCAAGTCAATTTCGATAATTGTAATTTACTGATAAACAAGACGTGCGCCCGCCCGATAGGATTTCCTATCTTCAAAAATGTCAAAATTCCATACAAACTTTCATCAAATTTTAATTTAACACCCATAGGATTTCCAATCGGCTATTTCTCTTCTTCAGAGGCCTTAGGGAATGATGTCTCAAAAAATGATGGCAAAACTAACTTATACTTATAAAAAGAAGCGTAAATGCCGATTACAACGTTACATCTTTTTTTTTATTACGTAAAACAGCTTTCATACAAACTTTCATCCCCTATTTAACCCCTTAAGGGCTGAGTTTCCAAAAAACGATAACACAAATAACTTTTACCTATAAACAGAGATCTCAGTACCAAATTTTACGTTTCTAACTTCAAAAATTACGAACTTCCATACAATTTTTTAACATAGCATAGCAACCCTTCGTTACAAAAGGAACTCTTGTGCAAAATTTCATGCTTCTAGTAGACCCAGCGGTTTAGGCTGTACGTTGTCGTTGTACATTTCAGTTTTTGGTAGAATAGATGGGTAACTTGAGCAATGTTTCTAAAAAAAATGTTGTATTCACTGTCGACAACGTACAGCGGTACAGCCTAAACCGCTGGGTCTCAAGGGCGGATTCAGGGGGGGGGGGGGGGCATAGGGGCACGTGCCCCCCCCCAAACGGTTTATGTGAAATATAATCGAATCGTTTGGATGGACTGGCCTGAATGCATATCCATCATGACATTGCTTCAATGATGAACGCTGAAGAAGTACCTACTATACCGTCAGCATCTGTGGCGTAACTACTAAGGTTCAAAATGGTGCAGTCAGTTCATACTCGGGTACTGAGGTCTGCTAAGCCAACAATGCACCGGCCTGGAGTCAGCGAGAGGATTGCAGGATAACATATAATGCTAAAAAGATAGCGCGGTCTGAGGGGCCTCGCGCTTCAAAAGATTATACAGCTTTCTTCAACTCATGTAAAATAATTATATAGCTTATACTGTGAATGGTCAAAAGAAAAACTAACCAAACCAATTCGAGATGGGGTGCTAAAATTATTGAGCTTGCTTTTCAAGCCCAGGGTCTCTTAATTCTTAAGCTTTACTACCTATGTCGACAAAGTTCCTCTTATTTCTATATCTATGGTCAAAAGAAAATCAATCCTATCCTGGGAAGGCCGGAAGGGGGTGCAAAAATTGCATTTTTGTATAAAGTTATTCTTAAATGTTATTGAAAAAGAATGAATCCCAAAAAAAACATAGTGCAATACTAGATGTGGGAGACACTTCTTGACTGTCTGGCCCATGTACTCCTCCCAGAAATAAATCCTGGATCCGCCCTCGCTGGGTCTAGAAGCATGAAACAGTGATACAAGACATTTTAACTGACTTCCAAAAAGGAAATACACTGGATCGCAAAAATTCCTGGTCGCTAATAAAAACCGTGATATCTCCATAAATTATATACCTAGATCGCTAGAATAAATAATATGTATTATGCAGGTTACTAACTAATGCTTGTTCTAAATTTATAAGAGGTTTCGTTTGTACAAGTTACAGATCTAAAAAAAAAAACTGCTCTTTGAAAAATTTCAATATTTAAAATTAAGAAAATAATATTTTTTCTGCTTTTGTTTCAAACCGAGCTGTCATTATAAATGGTTCCTTGGATTGATCAGAGTATTCAGTGCAATATCATGTCGTTAACACCCGAAGAATGTACACGGATTATTACCATGGTACAAGAAGGAAGAAGTCAGCGTAGCACTACTAGAACAGTAGGAGTATCTTTATCAACGGTCCAAAGAGTACTCCAGCGATTTCAAGAGACCGGCATGAACATCGAGAGACCAGGAAATGGCAGGCCATGGTGCACAACTACACGAGAAGACCGATTCATCGTGAGCACTATGTTAAGTAATCGACATCTCACGGCTGTTCAGGTCCGAAACAGTCTTCAAGAAATTCACCACAACAATGTGAGCTCTGATATGATTCTGCGACGTCTTCGTGAAGCTGATATAAAGCCTTATAGACCAGCAAACGAACTCAAACTGCTCAGAGAACATCGAGTAGCCAGGTTACGGTTTGCTCGAGAACACATTCGATGGACAGATGAAGATTGCTCCATGATTATGTTTTCCGGTGAGTCCAGATTTTGTTTATTTACGCACGACGGGAGACGAAAAGTATTTAGACGACCAGGAGAACGGTATCATCAAGTGTGTTTTGAAGAAAAGGTGCCATTCGGTGGAGGATCAATAATGGTTCGGGCTGGAATATCTTGAGAGGATCGCACGGAGTTAGTGCTCATAGAAAACGGTTCTCTGACTGCTGTCAGATACGTAGAAGAGGTTTTAAATGAGCATGCTGGTCCCTTTATTAGTGAATATGGCTGCAAATTCCATTTTTATGCACGATAATGCGGGACCACATACTGCTCGTTTGGTCAATATGTATATTCAAGACGTCGGTATTACCTGCATGGAGTGGCCAGCTCGCAGCCCAGACTTAAATCTCATAGAACATGCATGGGACGAGCTCGGGAGATGCTTGAGACAACGCTCTCCTGCTCCCGTTACCTTACACGAGTTAAGGAATACGCTAGTGAAAGAATGGGCAAACATAGACCAATATTGTATTAAAAATTTGGTTTATAGCATGCCACATCGTCTTAATGAAGTGATATGGGCTCGTGGAGGAAATACAAAACATTAAATTGACAAAAAAACTTTTATTTTTTAAGATTTACTGCGAAGTGTATTTTTGTTGTCATAAGGTAGAAGCGAAATTTTCTTATTTTTTTGTATTTGATTAAAGTTATATAGAGTTAAAACGTGTTACGCATTTTTTTTATATATGAGGTAATCAGTCATCTACAATATACTATAGTTTGGCAAATTAGTCTTATGTATTTAAGAACAAAAGAACACTTCCTCTCTCCTTACATAATCAGCCTATAATGTTCCCACTGCTGGGACACAGGCCTCCTCTCTTTGAGAGGGAATGGGCTGTAATCTACCACGCGGGCCCAGTGCGGGTTGGTAGATGTCACATGTCTTCGAATTTTTGGTTCTAGGTCATGCCGGTTTCCTCACGATGTTTTCCTTCACCGTTTTGAAAGCAGTGTTGATGAAATTATTTACACAAAGTAAAGCGCCTGCCTGGGTTCGAACCCACGACCTACAACTCGTAAGTCGGGGCCGATACCACTGGGCCACCACTGCACCTCTCTCCTTAAACATTGTCATTACATTTAGTTTCCTTACTCTTGTTTCATGTTTATTATTGTATATATTATATTATGTAGATAAGTATATGTTTTATGTATGTATGTATGTATGTATTTGTTGTATATGTAAATGGTACACCACTGACTACCTGCATTATTGTCTCTCCTTCTACCTTGAATCCATCCAAAGGTTGTCTGTAAAAGATCGCTTTTAACGATAAGACCGCCCATTGTGTCACCCTATGTAAAATGTCTACTTTTATATCTGTAATTTTTATGGTGTACATAATAAAGAATATTCTATTCTATTCTAAGAAACTATCACGCCATTTATTAGCGACCCGGAATTTTTGCGATCCAGTGTACGTTCGGCTGTATGTTTATTTTTATGTATGTTCACCGATTTCTTCGTCAATTCTCGACCGATTTTGAAAATTCTTTCTTTTTTTTAAAGGGTATGCTCACTAGATGGTCCCATTGTCACCAAGTCAGAATCTGATGAGGGGATTCCATGGAAATTGAGAGAAATCGTCAAATTTTATAGGTACACCTATAGCGATTTAGGTACTTTTTTATAGTAACTCTTGTATTTGCTCTCGGAAAGCACCATTCGGTGAAGTGAAACTGATGATGAAGAACACAGGTGACCACCGGAACTACTCAATAATAAGCATTTCACGGGTTGCGATTCGATTACTTTAATAAGGTTCCCAAGCAATTTATGCTCGTCACAATGCGTATGGTGAAATGGAACTGATGGTGGCTTCACCATTAGCTCCAGTTCTTCTGGTTTTTACCAGGAGAACTCTTCAACAATTAACGCATCGGAAAAGCAATATTTTGTAAAAGGAGATGAGCAGTTGACACTATGCTATTGTAACTTATGTAAATTAATAACTGACCCACTAAAAAGTGAAAAATAATAATCTTTTTTACAAAAAAACAACCGACTTCCAAAAAAACACTAGGTACAAACTGAAAAATTGCTTTAATTTCTAAAGTCGGTGGCAAACAACTAAAATACAGACCCAAAGACACCGACTTCCGAAATTAAAGTTATTTTTCAGTTTGTAGTGCTTTTTTGTGGAAGTCGGTTAATTTTTTCCTAAAAAAGACTTTTTGTTAGAAACATTGAGCCCCAAGTTACCCATCTATTCTACCAAAAACTGAAAATAGTTGCTCTGAATAGATACTCTGAGGTAGTATGTTGTAGGTACCTTGCGAATAATTCAGTGTCAAAAAGTAAAAGGCACGGTTAGGCTATACTTTAGTCATAATTATTATTCCTATTATTAAACGTATGCAGTATGTACTGATTCCTTCCTACTTACCTAAAACCTTGAACTTCATAGGTAGAACATCAACGAATATTGTGATAATACTTTAGGTAGGGACCTACATACTTTACTACCTCGGTAGTTTTGACTGACTATGTATGAACATTATGTTTTGTATACTCAAGTCCATTTGACCAACAGGCCAAGTGCGAAGTGCAGATTAGACGATAGCAAAAAAAGTCTGATGAACTTATTATTATATTCTGAACTGACCAGATGGTCTTTTTCCGACAGCTTATGAGTTATATTTTTCGATCAGACGTGAAAGGTATCCAATCGCTTGATCTAGACTAGTACCTACGTAGAAAGAATTAATTTCCTTGGTGATTTACAAACAAATTCACTACATAAAAATTAAAAATATAAAAACAAGCGAAAAATACCTCGGTCTGAGAATAGACAGTACTCTTTCGTGGAATGCCCAGATTGAATATATAAAAAACAAGCTCTCGACACTAGTAGGGACATTGCGCAACATAGTTCGATGTATTCCGCGAATTCTAAGATACACCATCTATAACTCACTAGTAAAGCCGCACCTACTATATCTGATTGAACTCTGGGGCAGTGCTACGAAAACAAAACTGTCAGAACTTCAACGATCGCAAAATAAATTAATAAAAATGCTTTTTAACTATCCCTATTTAACATCAACTTCAAAAATCTATAGTGATACAAAATTAATGAACATCAAGCAACTCTATATCTATAATACATGTATATTCATTAATAAAGTGCTTAACAAAAAAATACACACAAACATTATACTAACTCAATATCGACAAGTCAGCCAACGAAGCTCACGACGAGCGAGCCTAATAGTGCTACCTAAAACTAGAACCAATTATGGCAAAAAAATGGTTACTTTCGAAGGAGTGCAACTATATAATAAATTACCACCAAGTATTAGAAATGTACACTCACTCAATGCATTCAAAATTCAGCTCGGTCAGTATTTAACAGCAAGTAAAACACCCTCACAGAAATGAATGCGTTGGGTGGGTCGTGTTTGTGAAACTGTACATAGAGGTGAAGTCAAACCTTTTTAAATTGTTTAACATTAATTTATTGTTCTCAAGTAAGTGACATTTGTGTATGTTTTAATTGAGAATAAAGATTCTTTAAACCTAAATCAAAAAACTTTTTGATTTCCCACCAATCATTACGCGCGCAGTTTCATGGTGCGTGGTGGAATTAAATCCGTTCGAAATCTTCTGCAAACTTCTAATTGTAAAACAATAATTATTGCTATATAAAATCTGTTATATCGTATAATCTGTTATAATATAATCATATATATAATCTGCTAAGCTATCAGCTTTTCTTTCTTCTGCTAAGAGTAAAATAATACCATTCACACGTACATAAACTCACACCCTTTTCCCGTTCATAAATGATTAAAAATAGGTAACTAAATATAGTCATTTAATTTTGAACGATGTAGTTTTGGAACCACAGAACATATATACCCCTAAAGGGGAAGAATAACGACTCCATACAAATTTTATGAGGAAAAATTTCCTTACCGACTACCGCCATCTGTGTTCCACCCACGCAAACTAGAGAGTAGAAACTAGAGCGGGAATTTTAAACTACAGTGCATTTAAAGATCTTTGTATTGCATTTTATGCACAAGTACAGTGCGTTTCTCGATAGTTTCCTACAAAATGGCCCATGTTCAGAATCACTATCGAGAAACACTGTGCACTTGTGCATAAAATGCTAAAATTTTATCTATAAAGAGCAGTCTAATAAAACAAAGATTAATACTTGGACTTTTTTTATTTAGCATGGTATTTATTAGCAGACATTCATATTTTTAAGTAACATAATTATTGTTATGACTGATTTTACATGAATAAATTTATGAGTTATTGTATTAATTTCCAGAAATATGATACAAAAGGTGTTCACAAATCACAAGTTTTTGTATGTAATGATGAATGATACTGAATCACAAATTTCGTCGGCAAATATAAAACACAAATTAAATATAATATTTAAATATAAATAAGATTATGCGGAAAATTTGATAATACAGAAACTTAATAATACAGAAACTTAATCAGTTAAAGTATTGCAGACATTTTCGACCAAAATAAAAAGTATGGACAGGCCTATTGCATACAACTTAAACATCAAAACCTCAAGCTCAAACACAGGCATGGTTTAATTATTAGATCATATTATTTAATGTGTATTATTTCAGTTTAATGAACTAAAAAAAGAAATGGTTAGGAAGAGAGATACTTATTATTTTGGTTGAAGGCAGAGAGACCTGACATTTTTGTTTCATGTTTAAACAATTTTGATGATTACACGTCTATCTTCAGCATTGACTGAGGCCCATGCAAAATATCGTACACTAATAAAACAAGGTGTTAAAATAATAAGAAAAGAAAAATGAACATAATCATACATAAATAATTACCTGTCTGATTTATCAACACTGAGCCTAAACCACTGACGCTAGAAAATTTAAATTTGGACAGTAGGTTCCTTTTGTGAAGTAGGCACCCACTAAGAATGATTTTTTGGAAAAACAACCCCTAAGGGGGTAAAATAGGGGATAGAAATTTGTATGAGTCCTTCACTTTTTAAGTAAAATCAATGAAAATTGGTATTTGGGCTTTCGGTTAAAAACAATGAAATACGTATTTGTGCGACTTTGAAAAAAAACCGGGGGGTGAAATAAGGATTGATAGTTTGTATCAGAAATCTGGAATTTTTGAAGATAGAGTATTGAACACGAATAGTTATATTATTTATAACCCAAAATAAAAAAGGTTTAGTATTCCCATTTCGGGTGAAAAAGTCCGAAATTCACGCGAACGAAGTGCTAGTTACGCGTAAATTTATTTATGCATAATTATGTTCATTTTTCTTTTTAGTGCAGATTTACACGCCTCTTCAGAATACATTCTGTTTTTTAATATACAGTATCTCTTAATACTAATATGGAAGACACTATTTATTATATAACTTATATTTAATTCTTTGTGCTCCACGCAATTTTCGAGGAAGTCATAATTTATAGAGTCCTTTAGCAATTGTGTTATTTTCATTTTAATATTCTCTTTATACGCCTCTTTTTCTAAAAATATATTCATTAAGCTTGCACTTTTTTCTACACAATCTATTAAATTCTGTGAGGCGTATGTAAGAGATTTTTTTACAGATTCATAATTTTTAAACTCTATAAAATTATGCACTTCCTCTGGCGTTTCGGAGACTAAAATATTTTTACAATTATTACAATTGTTTTGGTTTCTTTTAATAATGAAGCCACAGACATACGCACATGCTTGTAGTTCGCTACTTCCTTCCTCCAAGTTTTGTTCCAGGGAAGAAGTAATATTTTCTTCAATTTCTTTTTCCATTTGGTATAATATTATATGCTCGGATTGCTCCGTGTCAGTGCGCATGTCTGTGGCTGGTGTCAGGAACGTTTTAAAATTTGTTAATATGGCACTGTTACTATCTAGCTCACAATTGCCTGAGCTAGTGTGTGCCATATTGCTTATCACAGCAGTTTTTAATCCAGCAACGAATTGTCCAACTGTCGGGTTGCTATTGGACCCACAGTTGAAGCGTACACACCCAAATAAATTTTCAAGTGGGTCCTGCTGGAGTCTTCTTGTGGACAGACTTTTAATTGATGCATGTTTGGCACTGAGGATTCTCCAAACCATTTCTATCCCATTGAGGGTCCAAATCCACCCATCTTTTGATGGGGGATTACCCCTGCAGCCCAAAAATTCAAGGGTTTTAAAAAAGTGTTTCATTTTTATGAACATTTGCAGATGTTCTGAGGATTTTTTTATGTTTGTGGAATATTTTTTTCCTCTTCTAAGGTCTGGTGTCGACGCGTTTACACCATCGAACAGTTCGTCCATATTATTAATTAAATTAGCCGTTGCCAAGGCTTCAGTCGGCATGTCTCCTGAAAATTCACAATAAACAAATTAAATCAATATATCTGGCTAGTTACTTGCTCAATACAGGACTAAGGGACTAAGTAATAATTAAAAGTATAATATAATTTCTAGATGGTTTAATCCTTTATTAAAGAGACAACCTCACATTACCATACTGTTGAAACAAAATGTGTAAGAAAGGGTGTTGTCGTTAAATGTTCATAAGTATCATGCATAATTATGATCTGAGTGATTAAATGAGTTTAGTTTTGACTATAAAATGTTTCTTACCTCCAGCTATTTTGGTATATATTCCTGCTGCAACCGAGTGGCTTAAAACTTGTGCTGCAAGTTTTACCCTCATTTTTTGCTTTGAATTCGGGTCAAGGTGTTCTTTACTTAAGCATGGTGCAAATACAAAATTGGGATTATTATTGTCCAATTCATAAAATTGCCTGATGTGGCTCCATTTAGCAATTCCTGTAAAGAAATTATCAAAAGTATTATAACTATTAAGTATAAATTTTCTTTATTTTATAAAAAAAATATTAAGCTCTATGTCAGTACATATTTATTATTAAATATTACAGAAACATTATTCGGCAGCTGACGTAGATTCAATTTTCATTTTACAAAAGAGGACAATCCACGCGATCTATAAAATGGGTCATCGCGAGTCTCTTAGAAACAAATTCAAAGTAATTCAGGCTTTCCTGGTAGTACAGTCAGCAAAAGAGATAGGTATCCAGGGTCACCAGATATAGTTGAAGTTTAGTAAGAAACCGATGAATGTTTTCAAATGAAATTTCATTTGATAAATGAACAGTTTGTTTTCTATTTTTTTTTTATTATTTTCTAAAACATTCATCGGTTTCTTACTAAACTTCAACTATATCTGGCGACCCTGCATACTTATCTCTTTTGCTGACTGTACCAGGGCAGGATAATGAGGTCATTAACGGCATTACTATGTAAATATCTATTAACCGCTTCAAAATAAAGAAGTTTATTAAAAAAAAAAATGTTTAGTTTCTTCTTAGACACAATTTTCTCATTATTTGACATTATATACCTCCAATTCCTATTTCAAGTCTTTATACAGGATTTTAATTCAGATTTATTACAGTTGTAATGGCAATCATGCATTTAGTTTACATAGCCTTTTATTATTTTATGTATCTTCTTTAAAGATTCTTCTATATTTTTGTGAATGTGAGACGTTGTAGGCCTAACTTAAAGACAAGATTTGTAGACCTTTTTCTATTTTGTTGAGTACCTCTTACTTGTTAACAGGCCTATACTGTCCTTCCATACCTATTAACACTGTAATTTGAAAACATTGTAAAAGCACCATTATTTTTAAAAGAGTAACCGTGGAGTTTCTTGCTGGCTCTTCTCCATAGGAAACAACCAATTGGAACCATGCACCTAGCTTCTGACGTTTCATAAGTGCCCATCTAGGTTTATGTGAAATAAAATATTTTGATTTTGATTATTTTTCTAAACCTTAATAACAAATGACTTACCAATTCCTTGTTTGTTGTCTGATGTAATATTGGTCCTAAACTTTACATCATATTTCATGAAAAGATTTCTGAAGCACTTCAGCAGGTGTGGTGTGTCAAATAGTGTGACAATTTTGTGATTGCTCACTTCTATGTAGGGATTCTCTACAGAAGCTCCTAATAGACATAGAGCTCTCTTGTTGACTCCATCCAAGTCACAAACTGAAGCACATATATTAAGTCCAGCATCAAAGCAACAATTTAAAACCTGAAAGTATTTCAAAGAAGATTATTGACTGCCTTGTTGGTCTAGTGGTCGCAACCGCTACTGCTGAGCATGAGGTCCTGGGTTCGATTCCCGGGTCGGGCAGTGTTATTGGGTTTTCCATCTGGAATTTCTCGGTAGCAGCCTGGAGTCTGGATTTGTGCCCGGTTGATGGCAATAGGCTCGCCCCCTATTACGTGGGAAATGTGGGTGTGCTATAGGTACACCTCTGCCTAACCCTTCGGGGAATACAGGCGTGATGTTATGTTTATTAGTGACAAATAAACTAAAAGAATTTTTTAAGTTAACATAGTCCAGCAATGAGTTATAAGCATGATCATCATGTAAAATGAAAAAGAAATGCATACCTCCTTAATCAAAGCAGATAGTCTGTCAGCTTTGACAAAACCACTTGATAAATAATAAGCAACTGGCTGCTTAACTTGCTTCCTAACTCCTACTACCATAAATACAAGGGCATATGAAGCTGGCTGTGGAGATCTCCCTTGTGTAGCATGGTCTTGGAAACCTTCAATAAAATCCGTCTTAGAGTTGTACCATAAATTTTTTCTTAAGGACATTTCATCCCACAACAATATGTACTCTCGTTCGGATGGCCCAAAGTGTTTTGTTGTGTTTTTCAACACTGTCAGTATTGTTTTGTGTGTCCCCACATTCATCTTAAATTTACTTAAGAGGGATTTTAATGTGCTGGGTGCTGGTAAACAAATCATTCTCCTCAATAATTTGTAGCTTGTTGGTGACCTTTTGTAAAGCCTCAAGGCTATTATTTTAGCCTCCATGTTCCACCTGCGCCCAGGTTTCTTCCTCTTATAATTCTGCAGTTCTCCTTGCAGTAACAGTGCAAATGTTGAACTCATTTTTTTATCGAGGATTTCTTTGACGGTTTCGTTGTTACCAATAACATTTAAAAATGCTTCATTTTTTAAATGTTTTACAGTTTTTTGTAATCTGTATACCTTGTTCATACTACTTTTCAGTTTCTTTATCAACATTTTGCTTTTCTGATCACCTTGTTTTACAGACTTGCACTCCAATATTCCTGAATTGGTTGGAGTGATAATGTTTGCATTATGTTCTCTTAAAGGATCAATTCTGGATGGACCGGCAACAGGTACAAATATAGCAGGTTGATCTGGCAGATTAAAAATTGTTGTATCCTGAAAATGAAAGGTTGATTAAAATCCTTAAATTAATTTAAAATAAGTCATAGATGAGGTAAGCCACCTATAAGAAATTTGGTGGGATTAAATTAAGCTTTATGATATATTATGAATATGTAAAAAATATGATAATTATACTAGCTCTAGTGTGATATGTTTGACTATATCTATCTACATGAATTACAGTTTTCACTGTTTTTACATAAAAGCTAGCCTATGGCCTTCTTCAAGTAAGCTCTCTGCCAAACTTTATAAAAATTGATTCAATGAAGTTCAGAAAAGTTACAAAATAAAAAACAGACTTACTTTCACATTCATAAGATAAGAATGCGATTAGTAGGATAAACTGGTTATAGGGGTTTAAATAAATAATGATGATTAAAGTTAAGAGATATTTAAAGGTCAAAAATGTTTAGTTAAACAGTTGCTAATCATTCCCTAACTTTAAGCAGCGTTTATAAATAAAGGCGGATGTTAACAACATCATCATTCTGCTGTAATACTAATGATATGTGTTACACATAATGTCTGTATCTAAATACACTTATCAAGTGTTAATTGTACTAACCTTATGGCATTGAACACTAGGTACAGCTGTTCTGAACAACTTCTTCTCAATAAAGCATGTACTTTTGAAATGGTTGCTGCAAAGCATCTTATGTTTGGAATGGAGTCCATTCTGGAATTTTGGTGAAGACCAGGCTTCGTTTGGGAAGCAATACTTTGCCCATAATTCACAACTGGAAATTAAAAAATATCAAAATTACATACCATGATAATCACATTCCTAATTAAGCTATAACGAAATAAAAATCTAAACTTTGTGTGTTATCTTTGATTGAAAAAGATGTACAATATTAAATACGGGACTGTTAAGTAAGTTTTCATAGTAAGTACCTAATGACTTTTGGTAACGAAAGTTGGGACTTTAGCAAAGGGTATCAAGTACATTAGGTATGAATACATGCTCGTTAGTTTGTGGTAGTTTGAAGCTGGATTAATAGTAAATGTGGTATTCTATGTCGTTTAAAACGAATAGCATGGAAAGTACCGATACATACCGCAGAATATTTTTAGAGCCAGGCTTTGGAAACCGATGCAAAGTGATGCTGGGATCTTTAGAAGGTGAAGATCCACACATGCAACAGATTCTAGTGTTTTCTTTCTGCGAACTCATCGCGAATTTAAACACAAAATCAAACAAGAGTCACTGTCTCAACACCGAGTCTATATCTCACAAATACACACTTAATTTCACCAATACACAGCCACGGAGGAGCAAGCTCGACTCAACGTTATCAATGTATGTAGAATTAAATGGAACTAGTTTATTTATTACAAATAAACATAAGTACAAGACAAAATGGTGCGCAACCGGCGGCAGACATTTTTCTTGTGAAGTTTTGTTTCTGACGTGCCGTCATTAACGTCATAATCAATATGACGTACAAACGTTAATGTTGCTACACATTATTCGTTCACATTTTTTTTTAAATTAAGGAATAATCAAATTATATGTTATATTTCTTAACAAAATATATTTGTTTCACATTAGAATAATAGCAAAGGGTATTTTCAAGGGCAATTTACTTTAAAAATCAATAAATAAGCTCATTATTATAGAGAATACAAAATTGTATTTTTGGTGGCAACATTTGTATATTATGTTTAGTAGGTCCATGATTATGTATATATTCATCTCGTTTACACTGATGTTGTTGTCTCTCACTTATTTGCAGGCCCGCCTACATACTGTTCGTAGAACAGAGTTGACAGACGGAACGCTCCTCCACGCGTTTGGTTCACTGTATTCAATGTTAGTCACACCAGTCACAGTCAAGACAAGATAAAAAAAGATTAAAGTACAGACTAACTACGAAAAACCCTTAAAACAATAGGGATGGTTCTAAGGTCGAGGTAAAGGGGCCGAGTCATCCATTAGACATTATTTTTCGAATGCTGTGGTGCATGCTTATCCTTACTAGTATTTTAAATCATTTAAAATCTTTATGGCAACATTTTGTTTTGGTTGAAACATAGAAACATTGAAACTAACACGTCTGTCAGTTCTGTCACTGCCAATCTCACCTTCAATGTGACAACAAACAGCTGACCATCCTGAAAAAAACCTTGTTGACATTTCTCATTCAGTCTCAGTCATTCTCAACCAAAATGTATTGACAACGAGTAATCGTAACAGGGAAATCAAAAACGATTTCATAAATAAAACTTGTCAGTGAAACAGGCCATAGCCGTCCAGGTCACAAAACATGTCGACTAGTAGGTTAGATGCTATGTATAGAAGTATACTTCTAACCAAGTTCTTTACTAAAGGATGGGGTAAACCAGAGAACTTGCGAAGGTCAGTTATACATGATGGTACATGTATTGCATCTGTTGTGTAATAAGTTTGCCGCCAAACTGTAAGTGGTGTGGTTCTGTGATATTTTGTGTTTGTTTACAAACTGTTTGAATGTTATTTTTTAAGGTTATTCGAGTTCAGGAAAGTGGTGTCGAACCGGGATGAATGCTTCAAATTAGTGGAAAGAGACTATCCTGTTACGATTACCAAGGTAAATGGTGCTTTTGATAATATTTTCCTTGATTGATATTTTTGTTTTGATACTTTTGAGTGATAACATTGCAGCATGAGTCATAACCTTACTTTCAATTTATTGTTGTCATACCTCGAAGAAAAATACTGGTCAGAAATGATGTCATCGAAGGTGGAAGGAATTAAAAACTGAAAACATTGTAAACTACTAAATAAAAATATTTTGTAAAAAATATTTAATTTCTTTTTTTCTGTTATTTACTATTGTTATGGTCAAGGAAAATTTTACAACTTTATACAACAAACTGCGTTCTAACATAATTAAGTACTAAAATAATTAATTTCTTAAGTAATAATTCCAAAATTATTATCTTAAACTACAAATTATCAAAATTGTTATCCATCCATAACAATCGGACATAATTTTTAATGCCCACTCAAAATATATAACTCCACTGTTGGTGTTCTCATTGCAGCAACAAACGCTATCAGACTGCAAGCTCTACGAAGGCTACTTCACAACTCCTCTAGAGCGGTACTTACCCGGCATAGTGCCCAAGATAGCCCAAAAGGCTCATTTCCAAGCGTTGCTGCCGCTCCACTGGCCTGAGAAGAATTGCAAGCCCGTGTGTTTACATCTAGCTGGTACTGGTGACCATGTAAGTACATACTAATTATTTATTTAAGGGCTGATTAGTCAACTGTGTGATAACTTTGTTCAAGAAATAACTTTTAATCTTGGCGGGTTTTCTATACCTGTGAATAATCTATTTTATTCCTTGGACTACTTTCTGCCCGCGGCGACGTCGGCAATTTCATGGGTTTTAGTAATTTTCTAAAATAAAAAGAGCCTAAGTTACTCCTTACAACATCAGCTATCTCCCAGTGAAAGTCCTGGCAAAATCGGTCCAGCCGTTTCGGAGATTAGCCAGAACAAACAGACAGACAAAAAATAAAAATAAATGTTTCTTTATATTATAAGTAACGTATATACTTTCATTATGCATTTATTAAAAAGCTGTTGGGTTAACATTACAAGCAAACACTTCAATTTTATTTATTTGTATTAATAAAAGTTATCTGACAATGATAAAACCTGCCCTTTAGAAGTAATAAATCTCTTACGTTTTTTTACTAAACTGTAACTTAATATACTATATCTCTCATTCATTATAGTTGACTTCCTAATGAATTTGAAATAAATACCTTTTAATTATACGTAATAGGTGGTGTAATTAATTGATCATTGTAAATTCTGGATGTCTACTTGTTTTAAGAAAACAGGTTTATTTAGTATGAAATCGAAAAGTAAGCATTTCATAACAATGCAATGCAGACATAAGAAAATTGAACCCTATGCTAGTCAACATAGAAGTCACTATTCATATTACCATGCTGTAACAATTGACTTCTTTAACTCATTGTTGTCTATGTGAATAAAACTTGCATAAAACATTCAAGCACACATTAAGTAAAAATTTTAAAGGTTCTAGGCGTGTATGTTGCCAATATTGTATTGGGTAATCAAGCTATCTTACTAACATAAAACAGGATGGCAGGGAGTGCAGCGACATCATTATAACCGACGAAAAATTTCTACACTAGGGGGTCTAGAATCATGTACTGTGAACTCAGTATACTTTGGTTACATTTTGCGCGTCGATGCCCCATGCCACCTTGTATAAAGTCCCAACAAATTTTCTGGACAAACTTACATGCCACAGTACCCATGATTATGAACAACATTTATTATGGGAGTAACCCAGAATAATAACAATAATCAGCCATTATTGTCCCACTGCAAGGCAAAAGCCTCACTTTCCTTTTTCCCACTCAACTCGATCCAGAGCCAATATAGACCAATCCCTCACTTACGATAAGCGTTAATTTCGCCCCGCCATCTACGCCTGGGTCTATCGCGTTGCCGTTTGACGTTTTCAGGAACCCATGTTGTGGTGGTCTTAGCCCACAAGGCACCCGACATGCGCCAAACGTGTCCAGCCCAGCCCCGTTTGATCTTGGCTGCTTTTTGGGTGACGTCTGCGATTTGTGTCTTAGAGGAGCGCAGTATCGTGTTCCGTATCCGGTCGGTATAAAGTCGAACTCCAAGGATACTGCGCTCCATCGCTCGCTAGGAAAGGGAGAATGCACATGTCCATTAATTTGCGTTTATGGCAAATTGGAAAATCTCCTTTCATAAGGGCTTGCGCCGATCAATAGCCAGAAATATGAAGATAAAAAAAGAAGTTGTTCAACAAGTAAAAGTTGTTCGTATTCATGAATATATATGCCGAAAAGATATTAATAATCCACTTTTTATATGTGTCGCAAAACGGACGATAAAAACCTATGACATCAGCGATTACTATTCATAATTGGACAATGATATATTAGATTTATCAAGCATAGATACGATGTAAACAAAAGCAAGTGCTTATACCGCAGGCGCTGGCACGATAATGAATACTATGTTTACGTCATGTGTTTGCGATGCCAGTGAACCAATGACGCGAAAGTAAAGGCTGTTCAAAGATTATCATCGTATGATAATATGTAGTAGATGATTGATAAGAGAGATTGATCCGAGGCTTGGAAAGACAACACTCTCTGATCACTATAACATGTAATACTTACCGTATATTGTCGTAGTCACAATATTATACATTGTTGGCAAGCGCGACTGGCCCTATAGGTATTCCCAGATCGGGCAAAATGTAAATATGTTTTTCGGAATTCCTCAGTAACAGGTCATAGCCTGGATTAGTGCCCGGTTAATGGCAACATACTCATCATGAGGAACGAATGGTGAGACTTAAACGTAACTACCGACATGTTGACGTACCTTTTATCGGTAGGTACACTTCTGTCTATCCACTGGTGGACTGGGCGGGCGGGCGACATGGGCGGTCCGCCCCGGGACCCCGGTCCCCCCAAAGGTTAAGAACTAGGTTATTTTTAATCAAATCTTAAAAAAAGCTAAAATCTGTTCAGTAAGAAGCAGTTGGAGGTTACATAGTGCAAAATTTTTCGTACATTTTCATACTTGTTCCTCTAAGTTTTTTGCTTAAATAAGTCGAAAAAGTTACTCTAAGTTTCAATTTAAGAGCTCGCTCCGATCGCTCTTACACCCAACATTATTTTGATTTTCATAGTTTCTGCATAAGTTGACGTAGTAACTCCTTTTTATGTAAGTATAGATTTTCAAAAGAAAACATAACCTTTTCGTGGGGGGGTCACGGGATGCTAAAATTTTCTAGCTCGCTTCACTCGCTCTTGCACCATAAGTTCTGCTAATTCTCTAACTTTTCTGCATTAGTCGACAAAACAACTCCTATTTCCGTATGAGAATTCCGAAACGGGCTTTAAAAAATTTCGAGTTAGCCTCACTCTCTCGTACGGCCCCCATTCTTCCTTTTCGATGAACATGTCCGTGAATAACACAATGTGGAGATGAAAAAAAATATCCTGCCGGATGCGAGGGCCATATTTTATATAGAGTAGGTATAATGTATTGAACTTGATGCAGTCGGTTACCGGTTATAGCCAGAAAGACCTACAACCAGTTTAAACTTGAGAAGTCTTCAGTAAACAACTGCATTGCAGAGGTCAGAGCATTCGCGTGACAGTAGGTATAGATATTTCGCTACACAAGGCGGAAGTTGAGCCCAACATAGTTGGCAAAAGACTAGGTCTAAACTAGACAGAAGACGAATTTAGGGCTGCTGACTGTATGAGTCAGAACAGCCCTAAATTAAAATAACTGTCGCCTTATCTGTATCTACGTGCTGAACATTTAAATGACTTTATTCTGTTCATACTCAACTCAATCTACCTACATAATATTCCAGCCGATGAAACTTTTTTCCAAACAGTCTGCATAGCGCGAACTGGCCGGAAAGCGTAACGTAAACCGAGGCATCGCGGTACGGTTGCGTAATAACTGCGATGCATTCTCCTCTACAAAAACAAAATATCACAACGAAAAGGCACGATCCGCATTTGCAGCTACAATTTGCATAACTTTGTATATAGTAATAACTTATTTGTTTTTACTGTAAACTGTAAAGCAGCGTAAGTAAACGCCCATTAACTTTTCCTTTGTTCGTAAATCCAAAGCCTACCTATAATAAAAATACTTCATTTTATTTATCAATGTAATATCTATCTTATCAGAGTATCAGAACATGTAATGCTGAGATAACCCGACGATAGGTGACCACCAATATCGATATTTTTGTCAATGAGGACCGGTTAATGACCTACAAATTTCGTCAATGTTGCAGACAAAAATTAAAGACTTAAAAACACACATCATCATGAATGTAGGTATTCGTCTTTCTGGCTTTGGGCCAACTAGCACTGCTCAAGCCTTGCTTCTGACTTGTTAAATGACATAAGTTTTACGTGTGGGGTTAAAATGTTGGAATAGTGCCCAAAGATTATTTATTAAGACAAGCGCCTACGTCTATTATATTGGGACCTAATCTGTTACAATTAAAGGATGATGTATGCTAGACTGTTTGGCCCAAGCTGAAGCGCGGATGCATAATGAACTATGTTACGTATATTTTACGAACGTTACGAACGTTAGTGAAGCGAATACCTTATTGTGCAGTGCAGCACCCGCTCCATACACTATACCTATTAATTAATTCATACAAATTGCTCGTACTTGGCTCGCCCCTGCCACGGCGTACCAATTCATCTACAAAAATGCTTCGTACCAACTATAGATACCTACGTATCTATATCACAACATCATGCCTGTATTCCTCGAAGGGGTATTCAGAGGGAGGCAACCACATTTCGCTGGTTAAGTTTAAGTCCCATGTAATAGAGGGGAGAGCCTCGCTATTAGAAATTGCTATAACCTGGCATAAATTCCAATGTCGAATACACGTCATTATTATGTAGTAGATACACACAACCAATAACACAATCACACAACACAACAACACACACACACACACAATCTACACAAAAATTAAAATTTGAAAATCCAAAAGTGTAGCTACGTATCGTAATCTCATTTGATTCTATAAAAAATATACTTACAACGATCAAAACGTCGAGTCGTATTTTTATATTACTAATTATAATTAAACTAAATTGAATTAGACCGTGATTTTCGAAAGGACTTAGTTTTCGATAAAACTTGAGCGTTTAAAAAATGGACTCGATTAGTTAAGTTATCGTGACCACGCCAGGATCCATACACAGTTTTTTCATTATTTTAAATAGCAAACTGCCTCGTTGGTCTAGTGGTCGCAAGCGCTACTGCTGAGCATGAGGTTCTGGGTTTGATTCCCGGGTTGGGCAGTGTTATCGGGTTTTTCCATCTGGAATTTCTCGGTAGTAGCCCGGAGTCTGGATTTGTGCCCTGTTGATGGCAATAGGTTCGCCCCTTATTACATGGGACTTAAACATAACTGGCGAAATGTGGGTGTGCTATAGGTACACATCTGCCTAACCCTTCAGGGAATAAAGGCGTGATGTTATGTATGTATGTTTAAATAGCAAAATGTCTTTTGGAAATAACATGAGTGTTGAAACTAGTGTTTTTTCTTGACGTTTGTGTGTGAATATTAGTCTACAAGTGCTATATGAAGTAAATAGACATTTTTATCTCAAGAAATTACTTGTTCTTTGTAAGGCGAGAGTAGAGCACTACCCCACGCGCTTCGCTTATGAGGCGTGCAATAGCATGCTGCAAAAACTAGGCGCTTTAAACTCAATGCAGTAGGTACTTATGCATCGAGTCCAGCAGGGTAATTGCTTAACACACTAACAGTAGGAATGGCTTTCATTTTGACAGTTCAACAACATTCATTGCTCTAATTACGTTGTTGAGCAGACACATTTTTCGAACATAATTATGAAGCAATGGATTAGCAATAGGCTTCAAAATGATTCAGATTGTGATAGATAGTCTGTTACGAAATTAAGGGCCTGGCCACAGTTTTAACAAAACATCAAATCTTTTTAATTTTATCGTGTTTAGGTATTGATACCCATCACGTATACGGAGTTTCGCTAGCTAATTTAATTTGACCCTGTTAGTTCTTAATTTTGTTTTTTAATATTTCGATTGTTGTCGACAGTTTTTCTGGCGACGGCGGAACCTCATGGTGAAACCGCTGTTGAAGGAAGCTGGTATCGGTGGCATCATTCTGGAAAACCCATTCTATGGACTACGCAAGCCGACTGACCAAGTGTAAGTACTTTACTGACATTCTCATCATGAGGGACAGTGATATCAACAATGACTGTACGGTGCTATCACCATAATATTGAGCTTATGTAAGCTGGGACGCCCGGATGACCCAAATACAGGTTTCGACACAACATGTTCACGAAAAACACACTTTACATTTTCTATATTTATATTTTAAGCGCCTCGTCTTCATTACAGCGATAGAGAACTCGGGGATTAATCGATCATAGATCATTTTCTACGTTTGCTCTAGCCAGGATGCTAAATTAAAGCTTAACTTCTTTTGTTTTATCAGCATCAGCACGATATAAAAAATAATAGCCCTTATTCTGTGCTTAAATGTAAGCCAATCAGCAACCTAGTATTAAAGAAACAAAATCGGTTTATTTGACACAGAAACACGTGCACATAAAAAGATAAGTAAAGGCTTACATTTAAGCATTTTTCGTAATAAAGTTTTTCATTTTTCACTTTTTGGTTGCGGTACCTACCCCACACAAATTCGTATACCACTACTTGATATGTAAATAACCGTGACAGGAAATTATTAAAACATCATCAATATAAACTAAGTGGAAAAAATATGCTGTATTAAGGATAAGTCAAAAACTACTGGTCAAAAGCAGAACTTGGTCAAATTTAAATGGGACCACATGTGAAGCACCAGCTATCAAATAAAAAAAAAACATCCAAATCGGTTCACTCAGAAAAAAGTTCTGAGTTAACACACATAAAAAAAAAAAACATACAGTCGAATTGAGAACCTCCTCCTTTTTTTGAAGTCGGTTAGAAAACCAAAGAGATCAGCATTTACAACCATTCGACAGGCTGTCGAATCGAAAATGATTCATTTTTTTTTCAATTACTAATTTGCCATGCCCCCGACAGCAGATAGCTGTTAACAATGGGCTTTCACCTATTTGATTTAAACAGTTTCTTTTTCGGGTTTTGGATTTATGAACAGCCTTTAGAGGACTCTTTTTATAACATTAAGGGGGATGCGCTAAGGCAGCCCGCGAAATTCAAACTTACTTACGTTTTTGCAATTTGTAGGTCAGTGTTAGGTTGTATGTTGATTAAAATATGATTCGCGACCGTAACAAATATGGCTTTACAGAATTATAATCATTGACGTCACATTGACATCTACTGACGCTTTCGCCGAAATGAATTCGATTCGGCACGGAACCGTATCGAACGGTTGTGAATAGCTATGCAGATTAGATTGACGTTGACTGGCTGACTGGCCAGTGTGCACCGGACGTACAGTCGGGGAACGAAAAGTATAAGCACTGTTAGGCGAAAAAATATCTATCCGAAAATTGTTGAACCATTTCACGCCTTAGTTCACTCGGGGAATAAAAAGGCTTAACCTTTTCGTTCCCCTTCTGTACATTTAAATGGCATAACTGGCAGCTATTTCTAGGAAAGTACCCCAATAGAGCTTATGATTACTGACAAAAGCGTGCACTGACTGGACAGGCCCACTCAAATCTGTGTGGTTCTTTCCTCAAAAGACCATTTCAGACACTAATTTATTAATCTACATCAGATCATGTAAGGACCACGTGATCAAACCAAGATTATACCTGGACTTTAAAAAAGACTGTGATCTCTGAGTTGGTTTCGGCCTTTCTTCTCAGAGTAGTCAGATACGAAACACGAACCACATCTAGTTTTTAAAATATGATTGACGTGTAAAAGGGTTTGTACTAACCTACTCGCAGAAATTCAATCATTTAATTTATCATTTAGCCTTTTTAAACCGTGTATATTTAAGCAGTTAAAATATTGGGTATATTTATTACCTCAGCCGTTCGTCCTTACACAACGTGTCGGACATCTTCGTGATGGGAGGCTGCCTGATCCTGGAGTCACTGGTGCTGTTCCACTGGTGCGAGCGCAACGGACTCGGCCCGCTCGGGGTCACCGGACTCTCTATGGGCGGACATGTTAGTATCAAGCAACAGTTTTACAACTTTTATGGTATTTTTAAGCTAGCGAAGGTTAGGGTGGCCGCGCCGCAACGCGTTATAAAAAATCCTCTTTCATCTCTTTTGTATAATTTCTATGAACCAATACACTACAGTCGGGCCGCACCGGACTTTTTTTGTCTGAAAATGCGTTGCGCTGCGGCCCGTTGCGGCTGTAATGTGCGCATGGCTCAACCCTACTACTTTTACACATCATATAAAGATAAATATTTAATTAAAATTGGAACAGAAGCAAAATTTAAAGAACATTCTTAGATATTATATGAAAAGCTGAAATACCTCTAAAAACGTAATAAGATTTTTCGAAATAATATTATTTGTTACGAATGCATTCAAAGTGTGATAAATATTTTGTAATTTCTTAAATCCCTGGATGAAACATGTGGCTATCATTCCAGGATTTTAAAGAGAGACTATTTTATTCACTTTATTTAGTTCCTTGAAGTTTAGGTAAATATACTCTACCTGTTCCGATCTCTATTAATGGAGACATGGAAAATATTTTCAATCATGATTAAGTAAACCGAAATCAGTGGTTTGTGTTCTCAAAAAAATAAAAACTTTTTTACAAAAAACAACCGACTTCATAGAATTAAACTTATTTTTCTCGTCTTTTAGTCTTTTTTTTTTTGTAAAAAAGGTTTTATTTTTCACTTTTTAGTTGCGGTACCTACCCCACACATATTCGTATACCACTACTTGGTGTGTAAATAACAGTGACAGGAAATTATTAACACATCATCCATATAAACTAAGTGGAAAAAACTTTTTTACAAAAAAACAACCGACTTCCAAAAAAAACCACTAAAAGACGTGAAAAATAACTTTAATTTCGGAAGTCGGTGTCTTTGGTTTGGTATTTTCGTTTTTGGTCACCGACTTCCGAAATTAAAGTTATTTTTCACGTCTTTTAGTGGTTTTTTTTGGAAGTCGGTTGTTTTTTTGTAAAAAAGTTTTTATTTTTCACTTTTTAGTTGCGGTACCTACCCCACACAAATTCTTATACCACTACTTGGTGTGTAAATAACAGTGACAGGAAATTATTAACACATCATCCATATAAACTAAGTGGAAAAAATATGCAATATTAAAGATAACTCAAAAACTACTGGTCAGACCTTGATCAAATTTAAATGGGACCACATGTGAAGCACCACCTATCAAATAAAAAAAGAATCATCCAAATCGGTTCACCCAGAAAAAAGTTATGAGCTAACACACATAAAAAAAAAAAAAAAAAAAAAAAAAAAAAAAAAAAAAAAAAAAAAACAGACGAATTGAGAACCTCCTCCTTTTTGTGAAGTCGGTTAAAAATATGCAGTATTAAGGATAACTCAAAAACTACTGGTCAGACCTTAATAAAATTCACCACCTATCAAACAAAAAAGAATCATCAAAATCGGTTCACCCAGAAAAAAGTTCTGAGCTAACACACATAAAATAAAAAATAAACATACAGACGAATTGAGAACCTCCTGCTTTTTGTGAAGTCGGTTAATTACTAATGAATAAAATAATTAATAACATAATTAGTTGATTCTACAACTGCTCGACAGATGGCGTCACTGGCAGCTACAAACTGGCCCAAGCCTCTGGTACTAGTCCCTTGCCTTTCTTGGTCGACAGCCTCTGCGGTATTTTTACAGGTATGTCTTGATTTGGGTAATAATAATACTAAGCATGATCAGTCTATAACGTTCCCACTGCTAGGACACAGGCCGCCTCTCGGTGAGAGGGAGTGGGCCGTTATCCACCACGCGGGCCCAGTGTGGGTTGGTAGATGTCACATGTCTCCGAATATTTAGTTCTAGGACATACCGGTTTCCTCACGATGTTTTCCTTCACCGTTTTGAGAGCAGTAGTGATGAAATAATTTACACAAAGTGCCCCCTTGGGTTCGAACCCACGACCTAGAACTCGCAAGTTGGGGCCGTTACCACTGGGCCACCACTGATCTCATTATATAATACTAAGCAATAAGCTCAAAATATGTCATAATTTCAACAAGTTTTATAAAAACTATTTTGAACTCTACGCTCCTGAGTTTAAGGTTGAATATCTAATGGTTTTGATGCTACAAGTTAACTTCAAATTCCAGGGCGTCATGTCGCATTCAATAAACTGGGACTTGCTAGAGGACCAGTACCTATCTGACGGTGCGTACAGAGAGAAGTTGTCCAAAATGGTGACCATAGTGGACGAAGCATTCCTCGCCGGTAAGAAGTTCGCACGCACCTACTCAGAAACCATCGAGATACCACCAACTGAAAAAACAATAGCAACCAATAACAGTGAAACGAAAAACAAATTAGACATTACTTACAAAGAAAATGGTGCCGAAACTCCGCAAAACATAGTAGACGTAAATAGAAATATACTAGAATTAAAAAACGAAGTGCCTAAAAAAGTTGTAAAGTCGGAAACTTTAGCTCAAATCGAAAATTTACACGAAGATCTGAAAAAGTTGATGCAGGAAAAAAAAATTAGTGTTGAGTTGTACAACAAGCTGACTGCGAACGAGATGTTTGTGCTGGAGCCAGAAGACATCGATGCTATCAACAACTTGAGCGAACAGAGGATCAAGGAAGTGTTGCTAAAATGTAAAGTTGGTCAGTATACATTTGTCTTTGATAATGCCGAGTGTCTTATGGGAGAACGCAAACGACTGATTCGTAAAAAGACGGCGAGAATAGGACATACTCAATATTTTAACGTCGGAGAAGTTCCACAAAAATCGGTAATTTCAAAAAACGTTGGTTGAAAAGCGATCGCCAATAAAAAGTTGGTCCGCCTTCTCACCAAATATTCACGCATCTATTTGGTCCAATGAACCGTACAAAAAGAAATTCGCTATACTTTTTTATATCGCATATTATTATCAGTAACATGCATGTTCCATATAGGAAGGTATGCAGGATACATAATATGCTCCTTGGATCAGTTTTAGACGCTTGAATGCAACGGTGGATCCGTTACAATAACAGGCAACACTACTTGAAACTTCAATTGACAAAATTCTGGTACAAGAGACATTCTCTTCATCTTCTTCGCTGGATCAATCTTATCCCCGCCGCCAGTTGTGTGGACAATGTGACCATCAGTCTGAAAAATCGAGGCTGGTAGATGGTTCCAACGCCTAAAAGTTCATAATATTTACCGCACCGTTCTTGCTACCTTGAAAGTACAGGCCTGTTTAACTTCCATCTTGTCTTTGACGACGGGCGCTATTCAATCAAGCGTAGGCCACATCTTTGATATACGTGCCCTATTGTTTTGCAGGCGTAATCGCTACAGTTATTGGTTTACTTCAGGTGACTCCTTCCTATCCTGCTTATTATAAAAATTAAACCGCCAAAGCTTCGCAAATGTTTCAACTCTTGTAAATAATGTATCTGAAGACTTCAAAGATTGATCTCATCAGAGCTATTCTTATACTAATATATTTAACCGGTCGACTCAAAATAAAAATTATTTCTTCCAGACGACCTACAAGAATTATCACTAACGACAGAAAAACAGGGCGAAGAAAAGGCTTCAGCAGCTAAAGACAACATAGAACAATGTGTCGGACACAATCCAATCGTGATAGACAGTCCGAAACCTACCATAGACTGTTCTAAGGCTAACAAAGAGTTAATAAAAGTAGAAGCGCCAAAGAAAGTAATCATAAGAAAAGAGAAATCATGGAACATATCAGAGTTTACTTCGGATCTTTGGCTAAACCTGCCATTCTTGAGGTCTAGTGCGAAAAGTGGAAAGAAAATAGATATAACTAAAATTCACTGGCGGGACAGAGAAACACTACAATTTATGAGAGGAATTATGGATGAATGCACACATCTTAGTAATTTCTCGATGCCGTTTGACACGTCTTTAATTATTGGTAAGTTTTTGTAATAATACCAGCCTTTTCTTTTTTTTATCTGCCTGGAACCGTTCTATTGCAGGGCAAAGGCCTTTTCTCAAATAGATGAGTCACTAGCATCACCACGCTTGCTAAAGGCGGATTGGAGATTTCAGACTTAAACCCCTTTATTTATAAACGTTGCTTAAAGTTAAGTAGTGATTAGCGAATGTTTATCCATACATTTTAGATGTTTAAACACCTCTTAACTTTAAACAACGTTTATAAATAAACCCCTGTAGTAATTTTTGCCCCGAAGTGTTATGGACCCGGAACGACAAAAAAGAGATATTAAATGCGTATTTGTTTTCTAAGGAAATCTTAGACATAGCTGATGGTGAGACAAATATGGTGTCTTCCTGAAATTAAAAAAATAGGTTATCATCACTCTGTTTAAAACAAAAACTGGTTCGTACCTCAAATAGCCTTCTACCGAAAGACGAATCAATGTAGGTATGGATGACACAATAAATTTTCTCAAAATTCAAAAAAGATTTATTCATACTCGCCATACTTTCCAGGGTGGCACATGTTGGCATCAGTCAAATACACGTGTAACAAAACTAGCCTAGATAATATTATTTAAATATTTTAGTAGCACCTGCTAATATACAGGATATCTTAGAAATCATTGGCATCCTTTCAGGGCCAGGGGGCAGAAAACATTCATGAATATGAGCAACTTTTTCTATCCAACAAACTCTGAAAAAACGAAAAAATCATGTCTTTCTTACGTTTTCATATGTATGTATTGCATTTTTGTATGATGTTTTTTTTTTCTCTTTTCCATAATTGGCCCTAGAGTAACAGTAATTTATGTTATAAAGTACTTTCACCCCTGAAAGGGTGCCTATAATTTCAATAACGCTCTCTAGTAGTCTCCCTTGCATGTGACGTTCTAAGTTATATTTATAACGAAGACATGTTTTGGCAACTCTTTCACATTATTAGCATTGAATAAACGTAACGTGTGAATATGTTATCAATATTTCAAATGTGATTTCCGGCGACTATGGGGTGAGAGAACTTACCTATTATGGAAAAGAGAAGTAGATTTATTAAAGTTGATTATTTGAAGTGAATGGGTAGCGTTATCCTATCTTCCGCAATAAAATAAAACATTATCCTGGAATCAAAGCCATTTGCCAAATGCAATGAGTTATGTAGCAATAATTTTAACGACTATCCAGTGTTAAAATGATTGAGCAATTTTTTGCAGTGACAACCAAAGCTGATAGATTAAGACTAAATAGGGTACACCAAACCGGTTGGCTAGGATGTACACTACAACCACTTCTTACCAGTTATTTTGAAGTCCCATAAAATTGAGGGCATTTATGGTAATCACTGGGACAGAACCCAGATTTCGAACTGCTATTGTGAATTTTCTAATGAAATAACCTCATAATAGTCGTATGTCGGTTCTCGGTAGCAGCCCGTAGTCTGGATTTGTGCCCGGTTGTTGGCAATAGGCTCGCCCCCTATTACATGGGACTTAAACATAATTGGCGGAATGTGGGTGTACTATAGGTACACCTCTGCCTAACCCTTCGGGGAATACAGGCGTGATGTTATGTTTATGTTATGTTTAGTCGTATGCCGCTTCAAGCGTATTAAATTAATATAACCTTTTATTTGACAGCGGTGTGTGCGAAGCACGACGCGTACGTGCCGCGCGACGACGTGGGCACGCTGGAGGAGATCTGGCCCGGCGCGGAGGTGCGCTATGTAGACGCGGGACACGTGTCCGCCTACATTCTGCACCAGTCATTATTTAGGTAAGCGCTTGGCCACTTTACATCTAATACTCTAAACCTGCTCTAAGGTAAGTAAGCTCTATTGTAGTCTAAGGATCAGCGCAGACATAGCAACAATATGCTAGAGCATCTCTTTTGCAAGTCTTGTGAGTCAAAATATACGCGACAATGCGCGAACATACGTCACAGGGAATAATTTTCTGGCAAAATTTTACTCGTACCATCGACAACGGAGAAGAAATACAGATAAAAGTTCGAAAAAAGATGCAATAATTTATAGTAATGCGAAAATTCTTTTTCCACAGAGCCTGCATCAAAGAAGCATTTGAGCGCTCAAAGAAACGGTGGCAGGACGGTGCTCATATTTACTGACAATAGCTTTTATTTTAGCACTAGTACGACGTTCCTTTACATTAAGATAGTCAAAGTGTAAGCTTAACGGTTGTAACACGGCCGTCTTTGACAGACAAGCCATCAGCTCACGTGGCTCCCCCCTCAGGTCATATTGACCTGGAGCTAGTTCAAGGGGGCTCATATCCAAAGTGCCAACCCCTAGATCCACTCTGTTATGTTTTGTCACGGTTGCCCAAGGTATTAACCAAAATAGTGCAATAAACGAACGCTGAAAACAATACGTATTTAGCGTATAGTATTTGGTTATCTGTTAACCTTCTTTTTATAAAAAAAATATAAATGAAAAAATTGCCATTTTCTAAAAATGACAGTGCCATCGTTGTATTGTATGTATTTAGCACAAATTTTACAAATAGGAGCAAAGCACTGAAACTCTCGACACTTCTATACTTTTATTTGAAGTAGAAGTCGTAGTGATAAATCTTCGTACATTCAAAATATTTGGGTAACGAACGAGTAATATGTATGTGATATATATTATGCAGTTTATCGCCTTATTGGCATAGTAGTCGAAAGCGACACAGTTAAGAGTTTATGTCATTGGCTTGAATTTTGACAGGCGTGATTTTTGAACGCCACAGACGGCTATTAAATGTCAAACGTAAATGTCACCAGCCGTCAAAAAATAACGAAATAAAAATAACATTTTTTTTATATTTGTATTTATCTAAAAAAAATACGTAAAACTTTTGGCTTGACGTATACACGACGATATAATATGAAGCTATAGGATTTCTACTATAAGCTGACCTCGAAATGTATAGGCTTTCCGTACAATGGAAGTAAAGCTTATATTGAAAATGTAGTTACTTAATTATGTCGTAGTGCATACAGGCCACGCCAATGCGTGTATACCGTGGCGTTCAAAAGATAGGCATAATATTGGATATAAATATTGGAAAACTGGGAATATGTGACAGTTACCATTGCCTTAAGACCCTTCTAAGGATGTATATTATACATATCTCAGCTTCATTTTATGTTAGACAAAAAAGTACAAAGTTAATTTTCGAGTATATTGTTTAGAGTATATTTTCCAGTTACGCAATGCTTTCAGAGTTATTTATTGTAGACGATTCTCGATGTATATAAGAAGAAATTATATATTTCTCTATTGAGATTGTAAAGAGTAAATTGTATTTTTATATAAATAAATGTTTTTGTTATAAAATCTCTGTGTTTCTTTGCATCGTAAATTAATCAATGAAATGGCTTGTGATCACGGTTCTCAAAACCGATTTTGTAGGCTTGGGTAGTACCTTACATAAATAACAGTAAAGGGTGGTCTAAATTTGACGATATTTTTAAGCCGTGTCTCCTGCGCGTGTTTTTTCGAAACATTACACAAAAAACCTTATACATAAACATTTGTTTTCATACACAATCTGTCTTCTGCGTATAAAAATATTTTTAGATTATTAACATTTTGTTGTTAATTACATTTATAGATTGTTGACTACATTTATAATTTTATATATGTGGATGTTGGTTGCCAAGGTCGAATATCTGATGGGGGGGGTCGAATATCTGATATTAAATAGGGGCTTGAATAATAGAAGCCTAGGCATTCTGGTTATTATTTGTTATTATTTATTATTATTCATTCCTAGGTCTCTCTCTGATTAAGCTTAAAAAGTGAAGAACAGTATCTCTATTCCAATCCATCGTCAATTTACCACAACTTGTTCAAGTTGTTCACATGTCACAACAAAATAAATAAATTCACAAGACAATATTATAACCTCAAAACCCGTGTTGCCTGACAGTCACAGAAGTGCGCCGTGCCCGCGGCGGTTGAAAATGAAACAAACCCTTCCCCTCTTCACCCGCGCGGGGAATGTTTTCCATGCAGCTCGGAAAACAAAAACATCGTGTTTGCATACACAAATGTGTATGGCCACACCTTTTTGTCTCCATGTTTTTATGTAATGTTTCGAAAAAACACGCGCAGGAGACACGGCTTTACATTAACATCGTGGAAACTCCTTAGGGGTAAAATGTTTCATTCGTTTTCTCCTCTACCGATCGTTATTCCTCCTGACAAAGTTTATTTAGTGTATATGTAAAAAATATAAATATGTAAATAACTATAAAACAAGAATAAATACTAATATATAGATATATATTAGTATTTATTCTTGTTTTATAGTCATTTCCGAGCAATCTATCGTATGTTGCGCCTACCATGTTCTGTCTCTGCATCACCCTAATATTGAGTGGTATAAAATGCCTCAGGCATTAAGTCTGCTTTTGTACAGTATTTTTTTACTTGTGCTTAAAGTTTTAATAAATAATAAACGTTGATATACCAGTAAAACAACTGAATACAACAAAACGCATTTATTCTGAATCATTCTTCGTCCGCAATCACACTGCAACGTAAAACTCCGAATACAAAACAAATCAGTTGAATAAAAACAAAAAATAATTAGATGTTACGGTGTCACAAAGTGCCTGAGTAAATATCGCTACAAACATTGTTGATACATCATCATTTACATATTATACGTGAAATAGACTAATGCTATATTATTATGAAATTGTGACTATGATTGAATCACATATCATCACTAAAGTTCGCATTAAACATCTATGGAATGAATGCGTGTGAGCAAACACGAAATTAAACACTCCGATGTGTGAATTACTAAGAGGTATAAAATCTGAATTTTATATGGAAATAGTACACGCTATTAAATGGTAGGGGGATTTAAACAATCAATTGACGTGTCCTTGCAAAATTAATAAATTCTAATAATTTCTTTACCCTGCTTCCAAAAATCGACATATCAATGAATTACTTCTCCTATATCCTTATATCATATCGTAGGAAAATCATTAAAGGAACCATCAGGAATCAATCAGTTTTTCTTATAAAATCCTACTTATATAACAGGCATTTAGTGACCATACATAACATTAGCAATGACAAGATTAAATCCCATACGTATATTTTTCTATACACATCAGACGCTGCAAAGACACATCAATTCCAAATATATACTCAAAAACAGACACATGTCGAAATAACAATTTAAAAACAAAAACTGTAATTTTAATTTGTACAATACAATACTCTAACAGAAAAATGGAGAAGCTTGGTTATTATATTTATTATTTATTGTGATATTCATTTCACAAATAGTACCATTTTCGCTTTTTTCAAAGTCCCCTTTCTAATATACCCGGGATTTATACAATGTTTTAATAATATAATAATAGCTGTACAAGGATGTCTTGGCGCGTGGCCGAAATCGGAACTAGCGATGCCATATTGCTTTCTTTTCATTACATTTTACAAAACAAGGTTTACCAACAGCGCCTCCCTATTAACGTCATCCAAGCGCCAAAAAATCCTTGAAGCATTGTATATAAGGCTCGTTGCCGTGAAATATATAAGGGTACCTAAGTACTAGCGTTCGTCGCCTTAAAGACTACTGAGGCCACCATAAAGAGGATTATTTTTGATCTGGATAGGCTACTACCATAGTCTGGCACTATGTAGTAAATTCATCTTTCTGGCAATAATTCTTCAAAGGGAAATGCGTCGTAAATGGAACGGATTTCCAACTAGTAAGGCTATCCTAAACACAGAGTCACACATGGCGGTTTTTGAAGGTGTACTGACTTATTCTTCAATTCGATAAATCGAGTGCGATTTTTAGAAATTCAATGGAATTTTATCACTTATGTATTTGAGGTAGAATGATTTTAGAAGCCATTCTGGTGAGTGTCTTCCCATATACGGGTAGAAAATGCCCATAGTTTTCAAAAAAGTAAGTACACCTCTAATAAAAAGTATCGACACTAATGAGTTTGAAGTTCCACTGTTACCTCACGCGATCGACTTTCGACTCTATTTACAAGGACTAACTTGACTTGACAATCTATTGTTTCTTAAGCAAGAAGCTCCTGAAGTCGCTGTTGCTGAGTGGTCGCTTGTCGTCGCCGCTGTGGTTACCGTTGGGCTGGTCGCCACTGGCTGAGGAGCCATTGGCCTCGCTTGTGGTAGGTCGCGCTGCGCTGGTCGACGCCTTTTGAAGGACACTCGGGATGAAACTGCTGAGTTGTGTTCGTCGCCTGGAAATACAATAGACTTTTTATTATTATTTGTTGCAATTTCACCCGACGTCTGAAAGGCCAATCAAAAAAAAGGAGATGTCCACTTTTTCTATGGACATTGTTTTTTATTCCGAGAAAAATCTAACCAGCATCAAACTACACCTAAATAAAAGCGTCAAAAATATGGAACTTGGAACCACTGAAATAATATTTCTAGACCCCTCCATTTAGGAGAAAAATTATATATTATTTAAGGATAGTACATATATTTTTTGTTGATGACTACTCAAATTAAACATCCCACACACTTTGTCAATGTCTTATTTGATAGCTGATTCTATACATGGCGTATTTTCCACATGATCTATGCTTGACTTACCTAATCTATACTTGACTAACAAACAGGCCTGATCAATCACACTTTCGCTTGCTTTATCCAGTGTTATCGTATTTTAATTTGTGCTTTGCTTTCTTTGATTTTCCTGATTTTACTGACTTGGCCTTTTCACAACGGATTCTTCAACTTTGTACATGTAACGACTTTGCTCTTTCATAACGGTTATTTGATATTGCACGCGATTAGGTTTTCGACTTTCAAATTCCGAATGTAAGTACTGTTCTTCATTCATATTTAGCTCCATAAAGGTTTTATTTGAACAACCTTTGCCTCTTTTGAGTCCTCTGACAGTCCTGCAACTTCAACTTCTATTTTCAAATTATTGTTACAGGATATGGCTCACTGCATGAATTGCAATATAAAGCAATACAAATTAATGCTAATCAGTCGTATGAATATAACGCTTTAAGCATAGAGATAGTCTGAGATAGTCTCATTAATTGAAGAATGGACTGCTCAGGAGGCAATGTATTCATTAACTTACATCATTAGGGTTTGTTTTTTAATAATTTGTAACTGAGCTTATGTTGATAAAGATTAAACAGCACTAATTTGCCCAAAGAACATGCAGAAAAACTATATTGTGTTCTTAACATATTATATTTTTTTTAGGTAACAGATGGTCGCATTTGCCAAGAATGCATCAACGATTTATTGATAGAACTGAATAACAGAAACGAGTACAACATTGGTGACCAAAAACTGGGTCATCAATCAGTATGTGTGTGTTGTGGCATTCCTATCTCGAGAAGAACCGGCAGGCGCTCTCCTTACCTGATGCTCATCCTGAGCGGGCTTATACAGGATTTCCCTGGAAGTATGGATCAAATCGAATAGGAGGGTGGGCAAGGTCAATTTCAAACTTTTTATCCCTGAGAATGTTGCTGCAGTTTTTTTTATGGTGCAATTGTTATGACCACCTTTTGTTTTTTCAATCACTTGGCATAGTGCTCAAAGAAAAAAGAATTAAAAAAGAACTATCAAGGCTATTTTTTTTCAGGATGTTGTAGAACAGTGGGCCTTCCCTGTGGTAATACTTTTACGCAGCTAGAAATCATGTGTTTAATTAGAAAAAACATTTACTACAAAGGCTGGTTCAGTCTGGCAAAAAAATTACTCTCAATTTTCGAGCGATTTTTTTTTGGGAAAATGTTACATTTTAACGTTTTGTTCACATTGTCATACTCATAAATCAAATATTGATTGACAGTAATGACACTACCATGTGTAAATTTTGACAAGTTTACTATTTTTTTGAGGTGTGTACACTTTACTATCCTAGATAATTAGAAAGGTTTGTTTGTTTTAGGAGTAAATTCTAAATAAATAATAATAATAAAAAAATAAAAAAGTTTTTCTCAAAATTGGAGGTTTTTAAAAATGTATGATATACCAGTTTTTGGGATGTCTATCCAAATATTTAATTTATCCTGGTTAAAAACGTTTTTGGACGTCCTTTGATAATACATTGTCAAACTCATGCGAACTATTGTGATTGGCTGTCTGAAATAAGAACAGTAAATCAAACCACCTGACTTGATTATGTCAGTCCGTGAGTTAACCTCCGAACGCCAATGTTGGCTATAACGGACTAATAAAGAAATGCCACAGGTATCATTAAGGGCAATTAAATAGTCAACGGTTTTGTTATAATATTGTGGCTCGAGATAAAGAGCCCACCACCGCGTTCATGGCATGACTTCAAAAGATACGTGGCGTTTAAGTATTTGTGGTAAAATTAATTAATTTCTACTTACATGCCACCTCCCGTGTCCCTCTTGGCCAGTCCTAACACCGGCATGTCAGCCGAGGTAGATGCTCGCGGCGGTGGCGCACTGAGGGCGACGTCCAGCTTCCTTTCTCCTAACATCATGCCGTGCACCTTGGAGACAGCTTCTGCAGCTGAAGATTCATCTTCGTATTCTATGTAGGCTAGGCCTTTTGGTTTGCCGTCTCTGCGAAGGAAAGTTAGGTTATTGTTGCAGCTACTCTACAGGGTGTAAAAAGACTCATCACATTGCCGTCAACTACGCATTCTGTACATCAAAGTAACACATAGCATACAAATAATTTCTGGGAAACGAATTTTATTTTTGGTGTGAAAATTTGCTGTTTGCGGTAGTGCGCAATGTAACACACACAAAACATTGTGCTTATGTCAAAGTTAAAGCATTTATTTCAAATAGGCACATAAAAGGCACTTTTGGTATTCTATTAAATTCTATTGATTCTAGTCGCCCCTTCCAAAAAGTAGTTTCGTATGAAGAAGAATGGACAAGAAAAGCCACCATTACTCTTTTAAAATGTTTTACAATATTTTGTGTATACATTAATTTTAAAATTATAAGTGAAGACGATGCATGGGTGCATGAAACGTACAGGAGTCGTGGGGGTATATAAAGTCGTGTTATAACATCAATAACTAGTTTTCGTAAGAACATGTCAGTAAAAGTTGGAATTTTGAGCTTTAATATCTCCGTAACCATAAGGTTCCCAGGTACAGTCCATTAAAAAAAAAAAAAATTACAGTGTCATAGTGTCTCTCGGCTTCGTTAAGTGTCTTTTTACACCCGTTAGACTAATGAAACACTCAGATTTTGAAACGTGTGCTACCTTTGGACAAGTGCAAAAAATATCATAAGTTCAAAACAAAATAATCAATGGGTGTCTAGGTAAGATCTTCAGCCTAGGCAGTGTTATCGGGTTTTTTTTTTAAATTAACTAAGGAATCTTTCAGGACCAGCTTGGAGTCTGGATTTGGGCCTAGTTGATGTTTTCGGCGCGTGGCCAAAACTAACTGGCCAAGAATCGGAACTAACGTCGCCATCTTGTTTTTCCAAGTGTATACCAACAACGCCCCGTATAAATATAATTAAAGCGCCAAAAGGCCTAAAGATCCTTGTTGCTACAAGGATCTTTAGCCTTTACTATCTTCATTAGGCAATTCGGGAATTATAGGATAGATCGCTTCACCGAGACCGCTCACAAGTAGACGAGCAGTCCGCGGGACGACCTACACCGTCCAAAAATAAATTCGCCCTTTTAGGACATTGCCAAGAGTTACCAAGGCCCAATAATTTCCTTACTCAATAGATTGAGGCACGAAGTCAACTTTTTTTTAATTTTTTTTTCTTCCTTATTGGCAGCTCGTAGTTTTGACCACTGCGGTCTTGGCTACTTAACCGGGCAAGCCTGTGGGTGCCTTAAGCTACTAACTTAAAGCTAGTGTTGGGTAACTCAGCACATGTGCTAGCACAGTTGTAGCTACTCACTTGGATGAAAAGAGTCACTCACTCATTTTATTTTGATGTTTGCAAGTCTATTCACGATTCTAAGCAAAGGAATTAAGGTCTAAGTTTAATTGCCGTCATTTGCTTTTGTTTGACGACGTCACGTAATCATTCTCATTTCTCTTTCCGTCATCATCAGTCGTGCGAGCTGTGTGACGCGCTTAACCGATTAGTCACCGCGTGTGCCTACTCCAGTGAGTATGTGTGCCGTGTCGCGTTGTCATCACTATACACCACAAACGCGCCTACTCGTGCGACCGCACGCTAAGGGCACCCCCTGTGGGGTACGAACCTCGGCTTAGGGCGTCACTGAGGGGAGGGCAGCAAGGTGGGACAGGCTGGATCGAAATTATATTATTATTATAAGGGGAATTTAAAGAGCCTACAGGCTCAGCTACGGCGCGGGCTGGCGCGTCGTCGAACAAGTGTGAACGAAACCATAGCGCGATTCAGAAACAGGCCCGAATATTACAACGCCATCTATCGAGCAAGGGGTCAAACTTTTGCGCTTGAAGTCTCATCCAGCTGATGATGTTGATATTATCTTAACTTCAAATTACAGGGTTAAAATAAATTAGCTGCGCAAACTTCAGACTTGATGGGTGTCGATATCTAAACACGATAAGATAACAAATAAACTGATTTTCAAGAAGTGCAGTGGTGGCCCGGTGGTAACGGCCCCGACTTACGAAGTTGGAGGTCGTGGATTCGAACTCAGGCAGTCGCTTTACTTTGTATAAATAATTTCATCACCACTGCTCTCAAAACTGTGAAGGAAAACATCGTGAGGAAAACGGCATGTCCTAGAAAATTCGAAGACATGTAACATCCCGCACTGGGCCCGTGTGATAGATTACAGCCACTCCAAATTGTCTAGGGTTTGGCGATGCGGTAATATAAATTTTAAGTTAAATGACGATGATGTTTATTTCAATGACAAAAATAAATTTAGCTGAGACAAAAGGATGTCATTTACGTTTTGTATAAATTCAAAAATCGTCTCATAATTTCTTTATTATTGATCCACAGGAAAAAAGGGAATGTGTGCTGCTTAGTGCGTTTTTAATCAGTGACACGACGATATCGCGTTCAATTCCCATGCAAATTCAATGTTATTGCTTCTGGACCTGATCTGACCTGTATATGAAGTTTCGCCAGTTAATTTAATTTGTATAATTATCAGCACTTACTTATGAGTCACAATCCGTACATCTTTCAGCTTCCCGTACTTATCGAACACCTCGGCCAGCGCGTCCTTGGTGCAGTGCCCGAAAGGCAAGTTCTTCACGAACAGCTTGTTCTTCTCCGCTTCCGTCGAATATTTGAACGTAGGCTTGGACTTCTTTGCGGAATATCGTGAGAGGAACATTGGACGACCGTCTAAAGTCGTCCTGTCGTGTTTTATGGCTTCGTCTACTGCTTCCTATAATAATATGCGAAGATTTTTATGAAGTAAAGTTAAAAATGATGTGATTTAAATCTTGTATATCTTAGAAACAAACAAAAATTATATTTTCCAAGATTAGGAATATTAGGCAAAATGGGTAAGTCAAGTCCGCCTTGGGGCATTTTTTTTACTTGTGCATAAAGCATTTAAAACAAACCAGACAAGTATTCGAATTCTAAAACGTGTTATAGGAAAAAGTTACCGAAAATTTAAAATAGCTAAAGGATCACTAGAAGAGGCCAGCCTTCAAAAAGAGACAATATTTAAAATATTTTCATCAAACAACGTTACATTCAAAACATATACGTGTCGTTAAGAGGACAATACTTACAGGAGTTTTATACTGGCAATAGCAGATGGATCCTCCGAAAGCTTTGATCCCCTTCCGGACCCGCAGTGAGATGATATCGCCGTATTGTGACATCTTATCGCGAAGATTCTGTTCGTCCACTCTAGAAACATAGAAATAACTTTATACTTTCTGATAGCCTGCGGCATTAAAAAAGGGGAAATTATGAGTGCAGCAACAAAAGTTTTCTTTAGCACCTGCGACCTAACTAACATCTTTTTTATATGTAGGCAACGAGTTAATAGAACAGCTTCAATTATATTAATTCATCATCTTTACTATTCCAACAGAATATCAAAAAACCAGCGTCAATTTACAAAAGTAAATTAATATGACTCAGAGCTACCGATAAATATATTTACTTCTGAATTGATAACTCAGCGACTAATGTTGTAGGTGAGCTACTAAGCGAGCTCGGGACTTAGGGCACCCCGACTCGGGCAGGTTAGGTTAGTAGGAGGAAAAATAACCACCCAGAAGTAGGACCCTACGCTTGTCATCATTTATAATGTGCGGGCATTATGAATAATGCCCCTATTTATTACTTGGTCCATAACGTTGCTTAAGACTTATCACCATGCTGCGTCATATTAACAGTAGCTAGTTTACAATCTATGGTCGCTTGAAAACCATTTATTAGACGCTAAAAGGTCGTCGCTGACCTATTAATTCATTAGACAACTAAATATATTTGTAGACAAGAATGACATTTTAAAGAAGCTGCCTTAATTAGCACCCTTAAAAAAGAAGTATTACAACTACTTTGTAATAGACGCAATACTGGCTGTATATTACGCCCTGAAACTGTTGGTAGCAGCGTTGTTTTGTGCGCGTTCGCAGCGGAACATTTGCTTCTATTCGCAGTATTATTTCTTTTTCTGCGATTATAATTAGTAAATCTGCTTTAAAAATTCATGACAAATTGACAACAAAACACAACAAATTATTTAAATAGTCTTTCAGAAACATGCGATTAATAGTTTGACAATTTATCTTCTGCTAGTTATTCACAGAAGTAAATATAAGAGAGGATTATGAAATAAGTGGAGAACAAAATTGTAAAGAAAAAATCGTTTCGAAAAACAATTAAGCCAATCTGCGGAGAAAATGCATGCGATTGAAAATATCGCTCTGCAACATTATTTCAAAAGTTCGTATGGTGTTTAAATCACATCGCAGTGCGTGCTTACCCAACTGCTTTTAAAGACTTTTATAGTGTAAAAGATAACAAACAGCTAGGTATAGTACAACTATTTTCTTAATATCCCTTGGGAATCATCGCATTACCGAATACAAACGAATGCTAATTGCCATGTCCATCAATTATTAGATTTATCGTGTATAATATCTTATAATTTGAATTCAGAACTAAGTACATACTTTATTGTTGTTTTAATCAAAACAAAACAACAATTAAGTACTTAGTTCTGAATATAAAGAAAATAGTTGTACTGTAAGTATGCATTTGATTAAGACCATGCTCACTTGAATTCTAGGTTGCTGATGAAGAGCGTGCAGGCATCCCGCGTGCCGAGCCGGTGTGGGCTCGTACTATCTGTGCGCTGACGCTTGCTCTCGCCAACTGTATGTAAACATTAATTACTATTACACAAACATAATTTACCATCATCGCCATCGGTATAACCAAAAAGATGATTCACCATAAATCCCTAGTTAGTTGAAAGGGTCGTTAAAAATGGGGGGAAGAAGTTTAGTAATATCAGCGTGAATACTCAACATATTTTATGTGCTTAGTGGACCATATTCTTCTGATTGCTTTGTAGCGGTATCTACATCGCAACATGCGAACTACGTGTGGCACTGACGTCACGCAAAATCCTGCATCGCGCAAGCATAGTTTACCGCGCAACTAGAATATATACAACGCCCCGACATCAACCGTTGAGCAGTTGCCCACCAGACACCCGTCTGGTCTGAGGATCCTCCCTTTTTTATGGAGGTATGAGTGAACTTTACACCCTGTTCCTCATACCTCTATAGTTCTCCTAACAGTTTTGCACTGACAATTAATATAGTTTATTTTAATGCGTATGGTTAGCTTGAAACAAGGAACAAGATTGTTTTATCTACAATCTGACGTAGGACCAAAATTTAGCCCACAACAATCAAAATATCAATGCAACAAAAACAAAGGGGTACAACTTACCATCATCCTCTTCTTCATCATGAGACCTCTTGACTCCTCCTGCATTATCATCTTCCTTCTGATCGACTTCCATCTCAACATCCTTCTTCCGCTTCCCCTTAGTCCCCTCGTCACTTCCGTCAGACTTCCTCTTCCCTTTGCTCTTGTCTTTGGCATCCTCTTTAGTCTTTTTCTTATCGAATTTGGACTTTTTGTTGTCTTGCTTGCCTTTTTGTTTCTTGCTACCGACCATTTTGTCTTTCATCGCTTGGTAGCTGTCGCGCCATTCTTTTGTTTTTTCCTGGAAATTAAACATAATAAAAATCTTAAAGTGAAACCTCAGCTGTAGCCCACCAAATTCAAATTTGCTTTGGTTTTTTGCAAATTGCAGCTCTGTTTTACGTCGTATGTTGATCAAAATACGATTCGCGACTGTAAGAATGATATGTTTCATGAATAATAATGGTCAATTTCTTATCAATCGTCAAGCAGAGCTGCAATTTGCAAAAAACCAAAGAAAATTTGAATTTGGCGGGCTAAAGCTGAGGATTGACCTTAAATTCTTTCATTCACTGATACACAACACACTGTCTAAACCACTAGTTTTAGGAGCGTGAAATTTTGCGCATGAGTTCGTTTTTCTACTAAGGTGAAAATTCACCCCCTAAAGGGGTTTTATAGGGGATGAAAGTTTGTATGGAAGTTCGTTATTTTTGCCAGCACACGGCTTGTTAAATATAATTTTCCTATACAACACCCGACATTTTGGTAGCCAAGGTCGATGGGGTTTAAAAATATTGGGTATTAGAAAATGCTCGTATTCTCGGCATTCTTCGAATTAGAAATATCAACTTTACTGCAGCCGTGGTCATAAAACGTGCGAGTAGGACGATGAATATTTAGATTGGAATTTCTAAAACTCGAAACTGAATGTCGTGTCAACTCCCGCGTTTTATGAACGACGTATGATCTAACCGTTTTTACGGTAGCAGTTTTGGATGACCTAATACATATTTAATGCCCCTTAAAATACATAATTATGCTCTATATAATAACTATTCGTACATACCTCACACGCGTCTAAGCACTCTCGCAGCGTGCTCAGGTGCCCATGGTCGCGCTCGTAGTCGGTCCACAGGCGCGCGACGGACGGCGGGTAGTCCTTCACTGCGCGGAGGGCGCGGCGCATCAGATCTCGCAGTTTGTTCTCTGAAGGTGGCGGTGAACGGTTGCTTTCTAACGTTATAAGAGCTTCCCAGTATTTTGACATTGTTTTGTTGTCACCATACTCTGTGGAATAGTTAAAAGTTGTATAAGCATAATCAGCCAAAAAAAAAAGTTCCCATTGCTGGGACACAGGCCTGCTCTCTGTGAGAGGGAATGGGCTGTAATCCACCACGTGGGCCCAGTGACGGTTGGGGAAAAAAAAAAGGTTGTATAAGTTTACTGAAATATACTAAACGCCAACGTTCGTGGCAGACGCGGACATAAATTTATTTCTATTTTTATTCTGAAACTGTCCATAACACCACACCAGCGGGCCCTATCAGAATACCAGCGCTACGACACTTATTTTTTTAAATGTCGCAGCATCATGCTGAGATAGCGGCCTTTTGGCCTCGCACAGGACTTTCTGTTGTTATTTTCATTTTACTTCTTTTTTTTTATATTTTTTGTTTTTGTGAGTGTTTAGTTTAGTTTCTGATAATCCTGTGCGAGTCCCAATAAATACTTTTTCTTTCTTTTCTTTTGTTCATATATTTGTCTCTTCAAATTACTAACATTTAAAACTAGCTTAACTTTGAAAATCTAGCAATAACTTACTAAATATTTCCTCGAAGATCACTTTGCCTTGCTTGGGCTCCTTCAAGACCTTGTACTCGAGGCGAGCCCAATACAGCGGTACTTCACAATCATTCGCCTCTTCACCCCATGTCTGTAGCAAAGAAATAAAAAGAGTTATATTAACTTGGATGTCAGTAGCACGAGTAATACTCACGTTAGTTTAATTGTGGGGTTGTACCTCAAATGATGCCCCATCTCCTGTCGAGGCTCTTTGCAATAACACGTACGTAGCATGGCCACTATAGAAACGGAAGAAAAGGAAGACAATATGACAGATTGTAGAAAGATTTCTACAGCGCGATGTCAAAATTCAAGAAAAGAATGACTTTTTGTTGAGAAAGCGATTTGTCTTCTCTATGTAGAGTAGAGATAGAAGTGGTCATGCTACGCATACTGCACTACGAAAGACCTTAGCAAGGTCAATGCTAACGCTGATGACGTGGTCGGCATTATAGAAATGGAATCATCGACACGCCGAAAAATAAAGTTTACGTCAGTGAACTTTTAATCGCAAATACCAGTCCTACCGTCCTATTACATTGTGATTTAATTTTATGAGCTAACATGAGCTCTTTTTATCATAGAGACAAGGTCAAATAAAATTGCCTGGCGTTTCACAGACGTTATAGATATTAATACCAATGATGACAAAACAAAAAATAAAGGATTTTCTATACTTATTATTTTAGGTTAGGATGTCAAGTATTGTATATGTTTTGCTAGAGATCCTAAATCTACATAACCTCTTGAATACTACGTAATGAGACACAATGATTATCTATTGTGTCACGCTCGATATCGCGACCTCGGGACTCAAGAATTAATAAATAACCATTCACTCACTCACTCAATCAATCATTCATTCATTCATTCATTCACTCACTGACAGACAACGCAATTCCTAAACCCAGCGGTTTAGACTCTGTTGTCTAGTAGCATGAAATTATGCACAAGAATTTCTTAAACAACGATAGAACGAAAATACACGAAATATGTATGTATGTGTATTATAAGTTTATATTCTGTTTAGGTACTTGTATACCTATTTTATTTATAAATACTTATGTTATCTTTTTAATATTTATTATTATTATTAGTAATGTCTGTTATATAGAGCACCTGCCATCTTATCTCTTCACCACCCTTGGTTGACTGGTAGAGAATGCCTAAGGCATTAAGTCCGCCTTTGTACACTATTGTGTATAAGTTTTAATAAATAAATAAATAGTGAGCACAAAGGAAGTTTTTTTTTTTAATTCATCCCCTACGTGGTATCCCTAAAGGGGTTAAATAGGATGCAAAATTGTATGCAAGTTCATCATTTTTGCCGATGTGACATCCCATCGGGCACGCGGCATGAAAATAAATACATACCTCAGCAAGTGAATCCCAAGCGAGTCTGAAGGTGCGCCTAAGTGTCTCCACGTCATCTTCATTGTCCAACTGGGTGCGGCGTCGAGTATACTCGAGGTATCCCATCCATAGGGCCTCGTTCTGCTTGTACGTCTCCATGCCTTTGGATAGCGCTGTCTCGAATATTGACTTTACCTGGAATTGGACCCTGGTATTACTATTACACTCTAAAACCCACTTGAAAACATCGCTCTGTTTCTTGCAATCGTTTGAAGACACCATCATCGTCATGGTCATCGTTTGAGATCTTTACACTGAGGCCCCTCCGTGCCTCGGAAAGCACATTAAGCGGTTGGTCCTGGCTGTCATTCGTAGACCTTTGACGGTCGTTACGGGTAGTCAGAAGCCCAAAAGTCTTACAGTCTTACCAAGGGGTATCGTATTACCCAGTAACTGGGTTGTGGAGGTCAGTCGCTCTATGTAAAGCACTGGTATTCAGCTGCACCCAGTTTTTATTTTTTAATTTAATGCTTAGTATTTAATACCATGCATTATTAGTGATCTGTGGTAGAAGTGGGCTTTGAAATATTTTATTAACAGAAAGTACGATACAAGACGTGAACATTTGGATTTGTAAAAACACATCATAAGTCATCAGAATGTAAACAATAAATGTAATGTGTGTCTATGTAATACATATGGAACGCAATAAAGAATTCAGTATTGAGTTAAATATTTTTGTTTACTATGTTCTGCCCGCGACTTCATCCGTGTGAAATTTCGACAACTGACCCACCGCGTCGCTGCGCATCGCCCGCCCGCGCTGTTACTTCATTTTCGCTTAGCGTTCTTTCTTCCTTTTCTTTTTTGTTTTTGCTTGGCTCTTAAAGTGTGATGTTAAATAGCGTATAACCTTCAAGAATTGGGTTATCAAATGCAAAAATATTTTTTCAGATCCGAAAGCAGAGTTTAACGCGTTCAGACAGACAGACAGTCGCGGCGGGTGGGGGACTTGGTTTTATAATAACACTAGTGACCTGTCCCGGCTTCGCACGGGTGCAATGTAGATACTAATGTGGTGTCAGTGTGGAGTGATTAATAATATTATGTTACTAATAAGTAACATATTGGATTGATTTATATACACGCTGGGCGCCCGCCGGCCGCTGCCACAGCCTAACCACTCTGCCCCCGCATTTTAAATCTCTGATATCTTCTAAGATATTCATTTTAATGATATTCTATAAAGGGCAATTTAGATCTACATTAAATGAACAACGTATCTAACGTATTTAATTGGATAAGAAATAATACTGTATTGTTTAAAATAGCTTCGTAAATAACCCATTTTTTTTGTAATATGTAAAAGATAAAAATAGTTACTGTGGGTTATCCTTAGGACATAGACATATGCCATCGCGGACTTGTTTGTAGATCTTTTTAAGATATACAATTCCGTAGCAAAATATTTTGATCTATCTCGTAAGGTTAAGCCAGCGTTTGCAATGTACGCACAAAAATATGTTTTTTACGACATCACATTAACAAATCCTTGAAATTCTCGGCTTTTCTCTACTATAATATGCATGTATTATTCATATAAACCTTCCTCTTGAATTACTCCGTCTATTGATGAAAACCGCATTAAAATCCATTGCGAAGTTTAAAAGATCTAACTCAATCCATAGCCATACTTCCCCAGCCCACTGCTAGGCAAACCCTCCTTTCCGCATGGGTCTTTCACGGTATCGCTTTTTCACTCCTTTGGCAACCGTTGAGATGTTATTTTGCTAAGCGACCAATTGTCATACTGGCTAGCCCAAGTCCCATTTCAATATGGTTGAATAAAAGACTAACCAGGATTTTACACACTTGATAATCTATATCTATACTAATAAAAAGCTGAAGAATTTGTTTGTTTGTTTGAATGCGCTAATCTCTGGAACTATTACTAAAAAAGTAAGAAAGAACGCCAGGCGAAAACGAAGTAATAACGCGTTCAGGCGATGCGATGCGACGGGGTGGACCGGGGTAACAAGAAATTTCACGCGGACGTAGTCGCGGGCAGAAGCTATATAAAATAATAGGTCTAGGAAGGTAAGTAGGTATTTCTATATCTTAGATTGTTTTTTTTCTGTCAGATCAGTAGTGTAGCTACCTCGTCAAACGCCTTCCCCTCGTGCTCCGCCTGCTGCATGCTGAGCACCCAGAAGGCGGCGCGGCGCGGACAGCGGCGCGCGCACGCGAGCAGCACGCGCGCGTACGTGCTGCGCGACGACGAGCCGCGCGCGTGGCGCCCGAACGACACCAGCAGCTCGTAGGACGACGCGCACGTGATGCAGTCTGTGGTCGCGCGGTCGTACAGTACCTGGGAGAGAATAAATAAGAATATAATCAATCTGTTTCAGGACAATCTCATTTTTATTTTTATTAGCTTTTGAAAAATCAATTATTAAATAATTTTAGTTTATTTCATCATACACTGTTTTTCTTTCGTCTTGGTTTCTTTGAGACCCAGTGACAACATTTTTATTCCACACTAATTTTTAACCGACTTCACAAAAAGGAGGAGGTTCTCAATTCTTCTGTTTTTTTTTTTATGTTTGGGTGAACCGATTTGGATGATTCTTTGTTATTTGATAGGTGGTACTTAACATGTGGTCCCATTTATGTGGTATGTAAATAACAACTAAGTGGAAAAAAACAACCGACTTCCAAAAAAAACAGTAAAAGACGTGAAAAATAACTTAAATTTCGAAAGTCGGTGTCTTTGGTTTTGTATTTTCGTTTGTGGCCACCGACTTCCGAAATTAAAGTTATTTTTCACGTCTTTTACTGTTTTTTTCTGAAGTCGGTTTTTTTTTTGTTAAAAAACAAATTATTGTATATCCGTTTAAACTAAATGTGAATGTAGTATTCTTGATTTTTTAAGTCACGTAATTAATTTTCTGTCTTCTTTTTTTCTACTTTATTAAATTAATTAATTATGAATGAATATTTAAAGACTTACCCTCAATATTCCGTTACAATCGCATTCAGCATACTTTTCTTCTTGAGATAGATCCTTCACCACATCTATGTACTCCTGGTACACTTGACATTTAAGAACTGGATCCCTGAAAAAAGAAAACATTTAAAAATACAGAACGTTCGGACTTTTGTGCCCATAATGGACTGCAATAAACAAAATGCAGAATAATAACACACACACATGACATCACGCCTGTATTCCCCGTAGGGTTAGGCAGAGGTGTACCTATAGCACACCCACATTTCGCGAGCCTATTGCCATCAACCGGGCACAAATCCAGACTCCGGACTGCTACTGAGAAATTCCAGATGGAAAAACACAATAACACTTTGCCCGACCCGGGAATCGAACCCGAGACCTCATGCTCAGCATTAGCGCGTGCGACCATTAAACCAACGAGGCAGTAATAAAAAAAAAAATAGCGTGCGTTATTTATTCTTATTTCAACACCAGCGAACCGTACCTGCTTCGCACAGTTTTTACGACGCAACTAAACATAGAGATTTCTTTATTATTCGTACTTTTAATTTCAATGGATTATATATGTATACATAAACCTTCCCAAATACATTCTCTAAACGATGGTGGAATCCGAATCAAAATCCGTTGCGTAATTTAAAATAACAACGCTATCACACAGACACACGAAAAGCGACTTTAATTAATATTAAGTATACTATATTCGACAGCCAAACAAAATACATTCATACAAAAAAATCACTAGGTTTTCGACTTACTCTAAAGTCAATAACTTGTCCTCAAACGGTGTTATTTTGTTTAAGAAGTCTGCTGCTGATTCATGTTGCTTCTTCACCTAAAACAAAAATAAAGTGACTTCAGTATGCCCTTACTAATGGAGCTATTTACTTTACATTACACAATCAGATCGCCAGTAAATAATAATAATGCGAGTAAACATTAATATGCCCAAATAAAGACAACATTCCTTTCACAGTTATTTTAACCTTATTTTGCACCACTGTCAAACTCACAGTGATTTTTATTCTCCTTGTAATAAGGTTGCTGCTGGCTTGCAGCCGCTGACAAAACTGTCAAAATCACAGCAATCTTTATTCTCAATGAAAATATGGTTGCTGCAATCAGAGGTAAATTAATGTGAAAGGGCTGTATAATAATTTCAATTAGGTAAACCATTACAGACCCTTTTGAACAGTCAGTTACGCAGAAATTCAAAGCTAGTTGTAAAGAGCTTGTATACCTTATCGACATACTCTTGATCATGCATCGTGAGTGCGAGTTTCTCCATCTGCTGTAACGCGTTCTCTCCTCTCAATAGAGGCCGCGAGACTGTCTCCTCCAGGCACCAAAGAACGCGTTCTTTTTGTGCCTTGTATTCTTCGGTGTCATCCTTCCTGATGAAAAAAATATTGTTTCAATATACATTATCCATGTCAATGCAAAACGAGTTCTCACTTTAGTTCAAGAGGTTCGTTTCTTTATCTCTATTGAAGGGATTTTTGATGCAATAATTTGTATAATTTTTATTTTTTTATTTTTATATATTATACTAGCACTTCGCTCGCGCCTTCGACCGCGTGGATTTTGTATGTTCCCCTACAAAGTTCAACACCCCTCCAACCCCTTTAAAAGGTAGTTTCGCCAATTCATTATTGCGATCTTTATTATTTATTTAGAAAAGTATGCGGGTCAAGTTTCAAGTTTATTATCTCAAGAAATAAGACTATTATTTGATACAATCGAAATAATTCCCCCTTTTCACCTCCTTATAGGTCGAATTTCCAAAAACCCCTTTTTAGTGCTCCCTTCTTAGCTTTTTTTTTTTTTTTACTTAAAAATACCACATGGGTGAACTTCCAATTATGTAAAACTATAATCCATCCATATTCTGATGTTTATATTATGATTAGTTTATTAATATGATAACTGACATAATTATATTTTCAGAGAAGGAAGTGTTCATTTTAGCAAGGTATTTTAGAGTACAAATTCTGGCCGAAAAACACTTTTTTGATGTGCATAAAAACAGACCAAAACAAAACAAAAAAAAACAAGCATGGGAGAATACTGAAAAGGAATTCAATGCCCCACTCCACAGAAATGATGACACAAACCGTAACTATAGCCCTTAACCGCCCGAAGTTGAGCGGTTAATGTTATCGTTATTTGTGACGAAATTTTAACAATTGTTAAAATGGTGCAACCTGTATTACGAATAACCGGAGATTTGACGGCTGACAAGGCATTGGTTATCGTTAAAGTTAGTTGGTGCAACTCACTCTTTAAGTTTATGTTCACACCCACCTTTAGCCGTAACATACATATATAAAACCTTTTTGGGAGAAGTTCGATATTCAAATTAAAGAGTGTCAATCACACAATATTTATGCAAACTGTCACTTGTTTTTGTCAGTTCGTTCGCACATAATAAATTGTTTTGTGCAACGAATTGCTAAAAACCCAAAATTATGGATAAAAGTGGGTTACGTGCGGTGATAAAATATCTGTTTGAAAAAAATGTCTACGAAGGAATTTTTTTCGGACATTCAGCAGACATTAGGGGATGATGCTGTACCCTATTCTAAGGTTGCGTACTGGGTGGCTGAATTTAAAAGAGGTAGATCAAGCTGTAAAGATGACCCGCGTTCTGGGCGGCCTTCAACCTCCGTTACGAAAGAAAATGTCAAAAAGGTTGAGAATCTGGTTTTGGAAGACAGAAGAATAACTATAAAACATATAGCTGAGATCCTAGAGATTTTATTTGGTAGCATTCAATCCATTTTAATTGATTCACTGGGGTTCAAAAAAGTGTCGGCAAGATGGGTGCCACGAATGTTAATCGACGAAAACAAAAAGCGACGTTTGGAAATTTCTAAGCGTAATCTCGAAATGTTCCAGCGTGCTTCGGATAATTTTTGCCGTGGCCTTGTCACCATGGATGAAACGTGGGTCCACCATTTCGATCCTGAAACTAAGAGACCATCCTCTCCATCCATTAAGAAATTTCGAGTTGCTCCTAGATTGAAATTCCTACTATTTGAGTGATATTTATTTTTGTTGGCAACACAGACTCCAAAACAACTATAATACGACTCGGAGCAATTATCCTACATCTGCACACTAACAAAAAATTACACTAATATTTCATCTAAGTAATGCTCCATCCATAGGATAATTGGTCCGAGATATATGGTTTTCCTTTGTTTTTCCAACTTGGCAACACCTGGCTGTCAGGTATCAGGTAGAGATTCCGGAAATCGTTAATTTCCACGCCGCTATTGATAAACGTTTTTATACGTATAGTTTAGCACCGCTTTTCTACCTGATTCGACACGTTGTAACAGCCAGTATTTGGCTTTCAAATTTCAAATTCCAAATTGGATTCACTATTTACACACTGTGAAAAATGTCTAGAGATTGACTTCACAAGGAAATGTTAGGTTTTAGCCACATTTTTTTATTTAAAACAAATGGTCATGCACAGAACACCACTCTCTTGACAGCTGCCAAACCGGAAGACCCATAATTAGAATAGGAATCAAATAAAAACAAATTAGTCCTATCTCTGAATCTTTTCTGGTTTTCCTGGGCATTGCAAAAATCTACACAAAAAAAAGTGTGTTTGTAATGTCAAAATAACAGCTTTTTGCTAAATACATATGGAAGTATATATGGTACTTATAACAGAATAACATATTTAAAAATTTTTGTGTGTCTGCTCTCTGTCTGTTTGTTTGTTCCGGCTAATCTCCGAAACGGTTGGACTGATTTTACGGGACTTTTACTGACAGATAACTGATGTTATAAGTAATAACATAGGCTACTTTTTGTCTCGGTAGCTCGTTCCCGCGGTATAATTTCCAACATCCACACCAACAGCTAGTATTCTATATAATTGTACAAACCTGATAGTCTCTAGACATTCCTTCTCCAACTCGTACTTAGCGTCCCAGAAGATCTTGCCGCTAAAGGGGTCTGCGCCGGCGCGACGTAGCACCTCGTCGAGCTGCGCGCGCGCCTTGTCAGTCTCACCCACAGTCAGTGTGAATGAACACCATTCGCTCAGGATTGGAATGGCTGTGTGATAAATAAATTCGATTTTATTTTCATGTGTATGCCATAGAGACGGAATAATTTACATCAGAGACAGAATAATTTATCATTACAATACGTTCAATTTATGTATGAGATCAGCTTCATTGTAAAGAAAGATAAATTCAAATATAGGTCAAGCAAGGTGAAGTCCTGTCTTTGAATTTCCTGGAAGCCTCGATGCGTCAATAGTCTCAAGGAAACCCAATATTCGCCAAGCTTGTATCAATGCGGTGCCAATTTGTAATGGACAGGGCAGTCAGTAATTATTTCATCACAACTGCAGTCAAAACGGTGAAAGAAAACATCGTGAGGAAACCGGCATGTCATAGATCCAAAAATTCGAAGACTTGTGGCATCTACCAACCCGTACTGGGCCCGCGTGGTGGATAATGGCCTACTCCCTCTCACCAAGACGAGGCCTGTGTCCCAGCAGTGGGAACACTATAGGCTGATTATGCAGGGTTCAAATTAAATTAGCAGGCGGAACTTCACAGACTTGACGATATTTAAGGGCAAACTTACTATTTCCCATAGTTTGTGTCCCGCGATTCTTGAACCCAAGGAGCTGCAGATATTTAAAATTATAAGTTTATAATTATTCGGAAAACCGTTCCTGGAAGTATTACGGGGAGGCCTTTGCCCAGCAATGGGACATTATAGACTGATAAAAAAAATATCTATCTCCTTTTTAATGCAATCCTGCCTTTTTAATGTTCTGAGAAATTTTATCAAATCATTTTTTTTTTGTTTTATCGTGATGTGATACCGACACCCATTATGTCTGTGAAGTTTCGCCAGTAAATTCAATTTGACTTGATTTGTATAATTATGAATTTAAAAAAACATTACTCATGCATAATGTGACTTCAGCTTTCAGCCTTACAAGCCCAAACTGAAAACAACACTACTGACTACTTAAAGTTACTAGCACCTTGGAATAGGCCATCAGGCACTAGGAAAAGAGGTTGAACGACTGCCTGGTGGGCAGACAACATAATACAAGTGGCTGGGGAACAGTGGATGAACACAGGGAATGACAGAAAGGAATGTAAATTTCTAGAGGAGGCCTTCACCTTCAATTAAATGAGAGGTTGAAAATGAGTAGAGGAAAAAAAAATGAGTAAGAGGAAATGGTAGTGCTGAAATTTAAAAAAAAAATATATATATATATATATATTTTAATTCAGAAAGTTAGATAGTTATTTTAGTTTTTTGTTTATTGTATTTTTTTTTTGTAAGAAATATAAGGCTGTTTTAATTTATTTATTCATTACTACTTACAGTAACAGTCCAGAGCAGCTTGCTGGAACAACTTCGCCACACGTTCGCGTGATACTTCTGTATGCGCCAGGGACACTTCAGTCTGCAGACGAAGCAGCCAGTGCTCCGCCCGCAGTGATGACAACTGCTCTAGGCGCTCATAGGCGGAGCGCCAGCGCTCCAGTGAGGATAGGCCCCTATAATTGTAAGTAAGTTTTGTCATAAAGAAGAATGTTTTGATTTTGTTTATAGAAAGAAGAATTTGTTATATTTTATTTGTTTATGAAGATTCTATTTTATATTTGTGTATTTTTTTATTAGTCTCTTTGTGTATAGTTTTTAATTTGTGGAAGTTTGTAAATGGCAACTATAAGCGCTTTATTTACCTAGATATTAGACTAACCTTTCTGAAGAATATAGGAATACTTTTGTATCTATGTTTTTTTTTTCTATTCTTAGCTATTTTATTGTATTGTTTGTTTTTACTTTTTAAGTTTAATATTTAGTTTTTCCTTATCATCTTCATTTGTCATGGATCATGTGGTCTGCAATAAATATTTTTATTATTTATTTAACCTGCAGAGCTGATTTTGAACTAAATTGGTATAGCTCTACCTGGAACCCGGAGAATGATTCCCTAAACTGGTAAAATGGTTGAAGTGTGTATGGGACCTACAAAATTGTGGGCTAAGCATCAGTATTTTACACAGCAAAGGTAGACTTACCACAAAGCTTGGATAAGGTCAATATGTTCGTCATAGTTGTAAGGATCTTCTGAAATACGCCGTTCCAGTTCCGTCACTTTCCTCTCCAAGATCATATCTTCATCTTCATCCTGATAACAAAATGTATTTCTTGAGTTACAAACAAAAAGAAGCAAATGCAAACTACCCCCTTTGTGGAACCTTCTTATATTTTATGAATTACTAGATTTGTGAATGGTCACTATTAACACATTCAATGTGCACTTTTTTATAATTTCTAACATAACAAAATTATCATGGATGGATGTGCACTTTATAACATTATTGTGGATGACATTTTAAAAGCATCTTCATATAAGTATTCCCATACATTTTATTACCCTGTTTTATCATAATGCAGAGACTCGGACGTGGCGGTCCACGTTAATAACAAAAGTAACAAAGTAAATAACAAAAGTTACATGTACCGTACCGTTAAACAGGGTGAATAGACATGCAGAGGTGAATCTGGAGGAAACTTTAAAAGGGATGTTACCATAGTAATAATAATAGTAATAAATTTGCCGACAAGGGCACTATATCGCTAATTATAATACAGTAAATACATTAGTCCTTTTTGGCAACAAACTATACCTATTATTTCAATGTTAAAATCCCTGTTAAACTTTCATTTTGATTCACCCCTGCATTCCTATTCACCCCGTTTGACGGTACTGTGAGTTCTTCACGTCTTTAAAAATCATTGAAAAGCAACCTCTCTAATATCAAAATGATTGAATTAACAAAACTTATTAAAACATTTCTGTGACCACTATAGCTTTGGTCAGACACTAACCATACCAAATACAGAGTGTTTTTTGACACCTTAATGTCAAATACTGATGAAAATAAAAATAAATCATGACCACGGCTCTTCTAGGAAACTTTAGCTTTACGGTTACTTTGATTTGATTCCAATGAAGCTAGACAATATGAACTACGTACTTAAAATAAAAATTACATATTGACAACATCTTACTTTTATAATGTATTATATTATGCTGATACTCCCTACAAAGGAGTATTGCTTAATCCAATGTTTACAATAGGATTAAGATTATTCATCGAATGACAGTCACTTAGACACAAGTAAATGAAAACTGAAAATAGTAGCTTATATCACCAAAGGTCACAAATGAATGCTAACTTTATTAATTTAGTATGTTTCTCTGGTTATTTTCATGTTTACACTCTGTACTATTTATATTCATAGACATTTCATCTTGTATCAAACAACAACAAATGACTATTAGTATAAATGATACCAAAATAGGTAGGTTACTTTGATATATCTCAGACAGAAAAGGCATTTATTTATTCATTTAACCATATGCAAGCGCTACCGTTGAAATAAGTCAGCAAAACCTATTAGAAACACGCTGTATGGGTAAACTGCAAATGTTACAAAGGATCCCATAGTATTGTACGTAATTCACTCGTTAAACGATATCACTGGATTGTCTAATTAGAATAAACTCAGCCCACCATAAGTAAACAGTGAATTATCAACAAATAACGAATATTTTCTAGAAAAATAAGTAAGATATGTGCCAAATGTTGGATCGTACGGGCGTGCATACATCAGAGTCGTCGGTATCTTCCGGTACATCAGCCTCCTCCTCCTCCACTACCACTTCTATTTCGTTTTCCTCTTCCGATTCATTTCTTACTTCGTCCTCCACGATAGCCATTATTCACTACAAAACTATAAACACTCGGGTTTTGTTCGCCTGCTGTTTGATAACAAATTTCGCAAACGATTATGGCGGACGAAAGCATTTGCTTGCCAGTTGTCTGTCAAACTTTTTAAGAGATGTCAAACAAGCTTGCAAGGTTAGAAAATGGACATAAAGATATAATCGACTAAATCGAAAATAAAAAGTGAATTAAAGATGGACAAGTTTTCAAACATTATTCGCCCATAAATTATAATAATAAAAACTATGTGCGGTCGGGGGACCCACCCAGAGGAACGAAGTTCCTTACGCGAAATTCGCACGCACTCACACTCTATCACTCTCGTATAATTATATTAGAGAGAGAGAGAGAGAAAGTCGCATGGAGGGGGCATAACGCGTTTTCCTTACATGACGATTTCTACCAGTCAACTCCTACCACAAGCCGCGTTAAGGAACTTCGTTCGAATAAAATTGGTTTTGTTCGTGTGTCAATGGATGCCCTTAATAAATTGAATAGGAGCCTGGAGGACATAACTCTCTGACGGAGAACGCCAAGCGCTATGAGCGATGTTACAATGGTTACATTGTACGATGGTTCAAACTCAAACTCAAAGCATTTATTTCAAATAAACCAATTACAGGCACTTTTGAATTGTCAAAGGGTCAGTCAGTCAAAAAAATTAAGCTAGTTGCCCATTCCAAAGCGTAGTAGGTACCTATGGAGAAGAACGGGCAAGAAACTCCATGGACACTCTTTTAAATCAATATATAGTTACAAAAAAACAAATTGTTTACATCATTCATGTTCAAATTAAAAATGTGAGAACTATGTAGAAAGACGTTCTGTAGCGGTATCAACATCGCCACATGCGAGCTATACGTCATACTGACGTCACGCAAATCCTGCATCGCGTAAGCAGTTTACCGCGCGACTAGCATATATACAACGTCCCGACATCAACCGTCGGGCAGTTGCCCACCAGACACAACACCCGTCTGGTCGGAGGATCCTCCCTTCTCTACAGAGTATGAGTGAGCTTTACACCCTGTTCCTCATACCTCTATACTGGTGACCCCGAACTTGAACGTCAGCGCAGCCTTCGTGCAACTACTTTAGCGTGGCGTCATCATCACATCCGGAAGCTTTAGAGCGGCGAGTCACACAGCCAGCCAGCACCCACGGCTTCAACGGGTATCCTGACCACCAGCATGCAGCGACGGCGCATACCTGGTCATCCCCTTCAGCCTCATCAGCAACCTTGGCACAGCACACTGCACTCTCGGCCGGTCCACAAGCAGAGCCTTCAAACCCTCTCCTGGTCGACGCCAGCAGTCAGCCTCAACCCGGCGCTGTACCACATCCAACGCACTAGAGCATAACGCAGCGCCACCCCAACTCACTGGGGAAACCTTTGCAGACAGTTCCGACCCACCGCGAACTATGCGACACCCGGTTCCGATTCACTGGAACCTCAACTGGCCCTAGCAAGCATCGCAAGATACAAGACTCAGCCCACTATCGACCTCCAGTCTCCGGGGGGGAGTGATGTAGCGGTATCAACATCGCCACATGCGAGCTTTACGTCATACTGACGTCACGCAAATCCTGCATCGCGCAAGCAGAGTTTACCGCGCGACTAGCATAATATACAACGTCCCGACATCAACCGTCCGGCAGTTGCCCACCAGACACAACACCCGTCTGGTCGGAGGATCCTCCTTTTTCTATAGAGTATGAGTGAGCTTTACACCGTTCCAAATACCTCTATAGTTCTATTTGCTAGGTTATTACCGGCTGATTTCGGCCCAAGCTAATGTAATATGATAAGGATATGATGTTATGGACGCTAGAAAAACACTTCTCTAACATTTGCTGAAACCTGGGCGTTCGTGAGCCAACCAACCGCGAAGGCAGCCGAACACAGGCGTCCGCATAAGCGAGAAGCCGACCGGCTACCGCCGATCCGAATGGGTTCCAAGCTGTGTAAATTCCATGTAAATATGACATTACTTCACAAACACTTCAATTTAAACCCCACATTTAAGATCCTGTTGCAATGAAATTATCAATATTTTTTCAATTCACTTGTAATACAGACACATGCTTGTGTAAAGCATTGTTTATATTTATTCAAAATTTTAAAACTTATTAATAGTTCAGGAAACAAGCAGCGCTCTGTGACAAACGAATGGACAGACAGACGAACTCACACCATAAGTGTTCCTTTTTTTAACCGACTTCCAAAAAGGAGGAGGTTATATGTTCGATTGTATGTATGTTTTTTTTTTATGTATGTTCACCGATTTCTCCGTCAATTGTGGACCGATTTTGAAAATTCTTTTTTTGTTTGAAAGGGTATGCTCTCGAGATGGTCCCATTGTCACCAAGTCAGAATCTGATGAGGGAATCCCATGGAAATCGAGGGAAATCCTCAAAATTTATAGGCACACGTATAGCGATTTGGGTATTTTTATAGTAACTCGTGCATTTGCTCTTGGAAAGCACCATTTGGTGAAGTGGAGCTGATGATGAAGACCAGAGGTGGCTACCGGAATTTCTCAATAATAAGTATTTCACGGGTTGTGATCCGATTTTAATATAGTTGCTAAGCAATTTAAGCTCGTCACAATGCATATGGTGAAATGGAGCTGTTGGTGGCTTCACCATCAGCTCCAGTGGTTTTGGTTCTTAACAGGAGAACTCCTCAACAATTAACATCCCTGCGTCGGGAAAAGGAATATTTTGTAAAAGGTGATGAGCAGTTGACATTAGGCTATTGTAACTTAGATTTATTAATAACGGACTCACTAAAAAGTGAAAAAAAAAACAACCGACTTCAAAAAAAAACACTACAAAGTGAAAAATAACTTTAATTTCGGAAGTCGGTGGCAAAAAACAAAATACAGATACAAAGACACCGACTTCCGAAATTAAAGTTAATTTTCACTTTGTAGTGTTTTTTTTTGAAGTCGGTTGTTATTTTTACCATTTTGATACGGAACACTGAAAAGCCTCGATTGTTAAACTCATCCTCGTGTTTTATAATTTTATTACATACTATTACATACTATACTATACTTATTATTTGGAGTGAATAATTGTAATCGTGAAAATGGTTTTCAACCCCTGAAATAAGGACCCCTGACCCCGGTCGGAGGTTGAAAATTTATTCAAAATAAAAATGCTTGTAAAACCACGCGTATACTAATAAATATTGTTAAAATATAAAATGAATATTGTGTGCTAAGAAACAATATTCAACACGTTATGCTAATAAAAACCTTACCCTACATTTAAAATGAGCCCTCCCTGACGGCTCCCGGCACTGAACGTGCATGTTGTAAAATGCGCTGCGATACGGCCCGACCTCCGCTAGGAGTAATAGTCCCAGAATACTTTTATATATAGGTAATAGTGTTCTGTGGGCCCAACGCGCGCCGGCCGCGGATGTAAATCGTATATTAGATGACACTTTACGAAATAACTATCAAAAGGTTACTACTCTAATAGAAAAACTTCGCTCGCAGTATATGTTGCAACACTTTAGAGAGGCAGGCAGACGAAATCCCAGCAGCTGCCTTGCCCTGCTTTTGTTAAACAAGTCTGACAATCTTCTGAAAAGGACCCAAAGGTGCAGATGGTATGAAATAAACACGGGTTAGTATGATTCGTTTATATTTACTATAAAAAATATGATTACATAGAAGTTTGTTTCACATAAGTTACATGGGTACCTGGTAATAACTCACAATCAAATAATCCAGAAACTAATACTTTTTAAATTAATGTTTTTTTAAATAATATTTCGAAACTTTGGCACCAATTTAATTTCTAAGATTTATTACATTTATATTCGATTCATCAATTAGTTTACAATAATGGGTAGTTAACAATATCATTAGAGTACAAAATAAATGCACCAACGTGGGAATAAATTCTAAATATACGAGATACTAAGAATTTTAAGTACCTACTAAAGTTATAATTTGATAATTCAATTCAGTTAAGACTTTCCAAGAAGCATTTTCAGCCTTCTATTCGATACAATCATTCCAATAATTCCTTAAAAATAATAATATATTTTCATGCAACTATCTAGTAGGACATACTATTCTAATCTCCTAATTATATTAAAGAGTAAATTGACAATACAAAAACTGGAATACTCAAATAAAATATAATGTCAGTCATCAAAGTAAAAATAATACTTTTGTCATGAGTGAGACGCATGGGCAGTATCAATATCTAACTAAGAAAATCTCGCAAATTCAATATTTTTTCGAACATTGTATTACTGGTATTGAATCACTGAATCTATAGTTAAGTTAATAAAACAGAATCTTAGGTATATTAGACTAACTTCGGACAGTTTTTTAATTGCTTTAACTGAATAATACGGGAGTTACTTAGCATGGTGTATTCAATCATGTTAAGAACGAAATGGCACAGAGCAATAATAATAAATGCATGTCAGATCAATATCTTAGGGCCATTATTGACAACTTATCTTTACACATTCGACGTGGGGCTTTAGTATCTTAATCCATTGCTAGCTGACCAGCTAAGTCTGCGTAAAAGTTACTATACGGGCCGATTATTCAATCTTCAGATAACTTTTATATGAGCAGCGTTTGTATCCTAACTTCCTAACGAATATTATAAATGCGAAAGTGAGTTTGTTTGTTTGTTACGTTTTCACGCTAAAACGGCTGAACGGATTGTTATGAAATTTGACAGAAAGGTAGCCTGGGACATGGAGAAGGCCATAGGCTACTTTTCATCCTGGATCACAGAGGAAAATGCGGGCAACAGCTAGTAGAACATGACAAATCGCCAAGGTTATTCTACATCTAAAGAAAGTCATCTGACGATCGAAAAATCGCCCCTAAATCAACTAAACACATAATGATATCATACTAGCTGCTGCCCGCGGCTTCGCCCGCGTGGATATAGTAAATTATCCCACGGGAACGTGCTTCTGTGACAAAAAGTAGCCTATGTTCTTCCCCAGGATGCCACCCATCTCCTTAGAAATTTTATCGAAATCCGTTCAATGTTTTAGGCGTAAAAAGGTAACATACAGACAGAGTTACTTTCAAATTTATAATATTAGTATGGATTGTGCATTTTACATTACATCACTTCATAGTTTTAAATGTGTCTTGGAATTCTTAAACATATAATTACCTAAACGCAGACGTAGACATAGTGAGATTCTGCAAAGTATTCCATAGTCATTTTCAGGCGTTAAATAGACTATACAGATCAATTAATTCCGTAGTCGATTTATAGTGGTATATTTCGACCACTATCACTTATACATTACGATTGATGTGCACATTCTTAAAATTAAGCATGGAATACTTCTTTACTGTGTAAATATTGCATTTATCTTAACACTAGTATAGAGAGATAAACATTCTATTGTCTATAGATATGGATATACCTATAATAAAATCGTCCTATAAAATAATATGAATAGGTAAATAATATTTCAGTTACGACGATAATACTTGATTCTGTAATGTTCACAAAAATACATAGCTACGAATGAGTATTGCACGTAACTATTGTATACTAATTTTAACTATAACTGACGGAATTTCTAGGAGACATCACATGGTATATTAACGGTGATCGCACTAAAATTCGTCCAGGCTTACGAAGTTCGATCGCCGAGGCTGGCAGAACGCTAGTGGGTAAACACCCTAATAGTTTACATGGCAACACTCATTTCTAGTGACGGAAACAGCTACTACGACTAAACTAAAGTCTATTTAGGCGATTTTAGAACAACAACCTCAACACATCTAATATCATTTCAAGAGTTTATTTTTTTAAATGTTATCTGCGAGCGATATATTTGTATGAACGTTACAGGACGTACGACAGTTACATCAGTTACATCTAGTTGGAAGTAACGCAATAGGGGATGGCGCGAAGTATCGAGTTGACGAAGTCACACGTAGCCGGCAGTTGGACAGTCGTACTAATGTCCAACTAAGGAAAGAAAACATAATATTATAGGAGCGATAAGAGCGGGATTAAAAACAAACACATTATCATTGATCGCCTCTAATTTTGACGGCAAGTTGATAATAATGTTACTGTAAAAACATGGATGCAATGTACAGTCACAGTCAAATTATGTTCGTCACCTTAAGGTCTATTTCTTTTTTCTCTGCACGTTGCTCGGTAGAATCTGCTTTTCCAACTTAGCAGTATACATTGCGTTCATCGTAACCATCTTCTTTACATATTAGACCGAATGAAAAATGTGACACTGATTGACTAAAAATTATTTAAAAAAAAACATTTTTACTTCAAAATGTGTCCAGGCCATGAAAAAGGTTTTAGAAGTCAAAGTCAAATCATTTATTTCAAATAGGCACATAAAAGGCACTTTGAACGTCAAAAATTTACAGGAAAATAGAACTGATTTGATATAAGTCTATGTCAACTCGACATTAGTCGAAGGTGTATGGTATTTTTATTTTTAACATTGTTTTCAAGTAATTAAAATATAATTTTTTACGCAATAGTCTGCTCAGTACCTGCAGCTTCAAAATATATTATGTGGGATGACTAGATAAAGGAAATAATTTGACAACTGACGAAGATATAAAAGACTTGACTGTACCAGGGCCACATACTTAATGAGGATGTCAAGATGTTAGCTTACCTGTGCGGTGCGCATGCACTATGCGGTGGTGGTGGTGCTGGCCCCGCCGGCAGCCTGCAAGTTCATCTGGCGCTGCATCTGGTCCAGCATTTCTTGCATGCGACGCAGCTCAGCCTCCTGCAATGTTAGCATGCAGTTTAGGATTTACTGATTTGATAACCTGCTTGTAAATACCGAGAGAAAGTGTAGACCTCAATATTTAGTCCGGGTTTAATAAAGGGATTTGTATTTTTGGTCTGAAGCACCGTAATCGTGATAAGGTAGATTCCCCTCGCGTTTTAAGGGGGAAGCGCCAGATAGCCCGCGAAATTCGAATTTTGTTACGTTATTTGCAATTTGCAGGTCAGTGTCAGGTTGTATGTTGAACAAACAAAATATGATTCGCGATCGCGACCGTAACAAGTATGTATTTACAGAATTATAATCATTAAAATCATCATTACATCCCTTTAGTTTCATATATACATATAATCCTTTTGAATGAAAATTGCATAAAATATCAGTGAATAGAATTATCAAACTAAGTAACATAGCACAAAAATAATTGCTAGGAAACGAATTTTATTTTCGGTGTGAAAAATTGCTGTTTACGGTAGTGCGCAACGTAACGCACATACATCATTGTGCTTATGGGTTCATGCAACGGTACAGGGGTCGTAGGGGCATTTAAAGTTGTGTTGTGTTGTGTTATTATAGAGGTATGAGGAACAGGGTGTAAAGTTCACTCATACTTTATAGAAAAGGGAGGATCCTCCGACCAGACGGGTGTTGTGTCTGGTGGGCAACTGCCCGACGGTTGATGTCGGGATTTTGTATATATGCTAATCGCGCGGTAAACTCTGCTTGCGCGATGCAGGATTTGCGTGACGTCAGTATCACGTGTAGCTCGCATGTGGCGATGTTGATACCGCTACATTATTATAACATTAGAAACTTGTTTTCGTAAAAAAAGTCCAGTAAAAGTTGAAATTTTGACCTTCAATATCTCCGTAACCAGAAGGTTCCCAGTATGGTCCAGTACAAAAAAATGATTACTGATTGATAATTCAGAACTAAGTAGTTTAATTGTTGTTACGTCAAAACAACAATAAAGTACTGTTCTGAATTCAAATTATTATACTCGATAAATCTGATAATTGATGGACATGGAAATTAGCATTCCTTTGTATTCGGAAATACGATGATTGCCGAGGGACATTAATAAAATAGTTGTACTGTAAATGTTTCGAGTTTTATTTTGAGTGGTGTAGCCGTATGGTGCAATTACACTTGGTCGTTCTCCCGAATTCGATTGCCTGTGGAATTCGGGCAAATTACCAAGTGTAAATAGTCTAGTCCAGCTTCATCGTTTCAGTTACCCGAATTCGGATACCCGAATTCGGATACCCGACGCCAGTTTTCCTTTCACTTCTATCAGTGCTTTGCCAGTCGTAACAATGAGTAGTCTCGACTTCATTGTAATATGCATGGGGTGCCTGATTTCGAGTAAGGTCTTGCGAGCACCCGAATACGGGCTAACGACCAAGTGTAATTACGCCTTTACAGTTCTCTATCTCGGATAGGTACCCACATTTAACTGGAGTTATGTTATTCGAGACATGCCGGAACCCTGTTTAACTTTTTTCAGTAATGGACTTACCTTTTCACGGAGCACGCGATCGCGGTCGCCTGTGGCTTCAGATCCGTTCATCATTCCGTTGGAGTCAACCTCACTCAACCCGCTCTCATTTGACCTATAGACAGTTAGAAAAGTCACATTCATTTGTTTAGATTATGGTTGCATCCCCGTACTGGCTACCTTGAATTGGGCATGTATACATTAATAGTGTAGTTGATGAATGAATTTAAAAATAACAGTAGGCTTGGTTAATATACCGCTCACCTAGTAATATATTGGCACATCTGCAAAAAATGCGAAATTGAGTTTTGACGGCGTTAGTGTTTAAAAGTGCATAATCTACAAAAGTGGCAAAACGGTACAACGGTAGATTCAGTATTCATCGAGAGAGGTCGTTAGTGTCATTATACCATTATTGTTGTTTCCCCCCGCATGGCGCGTAAAACAGCGGTTCATTGGTCAGAAACAAAAAATGTGAAAAACGTAGATGTGCCAAGATGCTAGGTAAGCGACATTATAACAGAGTATTGTTTATTATATGCCAACAAGATAGGGAAAAGAAAATACAGGGTGGCAGGGAAATCGACGCACAACCCGTTACCATGGAATCAGTACATGATTCTAAATCCCACTACGTTGAACTTTTAAGAGGGTTACAAAAAAAAAAAATGCTCTGCCATACATTTTGACCGCGTAGGTATTCCACTTTTCTATGAACCTGCGGATATTTTTTTTGTTAACCGACGATATATTTCCACTCTGTATAGTAAACAATATACAGTAGAACAAAAGGTCTTCAAAAACGATTTCTTGTGGAAAACCAACGGATAGGATGGATCGTGTTTATAACAATCAATTAACTCAGCAATTGAGTAAAATTTTATTCTATACTTCTGCCGTCTTCATCTGAACTAATTCCCGTTTTCACTAACCCTCGGCCAATGTTAAATAAGAGTGCGCTGTTGGATTTTCAACGCTCGGCTCACCGCCGAAAGTTGAAAATCCAACAGCGCGCTTTCATTTTGGCATCCATTTAGGTGTCGTCTAGTGTTCGTGAAAACGGGAACAAATATTGTACTGAGTTAGATTTATCTGACCAAATAAAATATTCGAAACAATCCAGTTTATTCTAAAGCTTAAGCCTAGATTTATTACAGGATGCATAACTGGGCAGCTCCTTTTAATTAATTAATATGGTATCTGTGATTTTCCTAAGCAATATTGTACAAGATTACATTTCCAAGATCTCACACTATTTAAGCAGTCCTGGATATGGATACTTTACATATACATCATCACCTTGGCCCCAATTTAACTCAATTAGCAGTCAAATTATTGCAATAGGAGAACAACAACAATGTACAGTACAACTATTTTCTTAATATCCCTCGGGAAACATCGCATTTCCGAATACAAACGAATGCTAATTTAAATGTTCATCAATTATTAGATTTATCGTGTATAATAATTTGAATTCAGCACTAAGTAGTTTATTGTTTTGTTTTGACGTAACAAACCATAAAGTACTTCGTTCTGAATTCAAATTATTATCCACGATGGACATGGAAATTAGTATTCGTTTGTATTCGGAAGTGCGATGATTCCCGAGGGACATTAAGAAAATAGTTGTACTGTACTCAGTCTCAAGTACAATCTACAGTCGAACAAACTTTTTGGTATACAGGCAGATAATTCGCAACTACTTTTATGCTGGGTTGTCAATTCTTTTACTTAACTTCTTGTTTTCAAGTTGAAGGCAAACGTAAAAATATTGTATAATGTTAAATGAGTTGGGCCCGGTAGGTGGCCACGCCAATCGCGGCATCAGTAGCGTTTTTACGTCCTCATAAGTGCACTTTGGACACTCCAACATATGAGAGATGGTTTGGTCAAGTTTGTTTATTAATAACACACACAATAAAAAGGAGTATTTGCATTGTAGTGGAAAAATGACTACTTCGTTGGTCTAGTGGTCTGAGCATGAGGTCCTTGGTTATATTTCCGGGCTGGGCAATATATTATTGGGTTTTTCATCTGGAATTTCTCAGTAGCAGCCTGGACTGTGGATTTGATGAACCCGGTAGATGGCAAAAGGCTCGCCCCGTGTTACATGAGACTTAAACATAACTGGTGAAATGTGAGTGTACTAAAGGTAAACCTGACTCACGTTTCGGGGGATACAGGCGTGATGAAAGATGAATATTTTTTGACCTGTATACCAAATTGCTGATTCGACTATACTCAGGAACAATGTACGCAAATTCCAAGCAACGGTGATTCGATTAACATTGTTTACGCAATCGCTAGGTTTACTTTCTCTGCATTGCATTCCTTTTTCATACTACAGTGATTCGAATAATTCATGCATGTAAATTATCAGGCAAGGAATCTAAGTAAAAAGACTTGCGAGATAGTGAGATTTGTTTCGCTTTACATGCTGACTTTATGCGTAATGAGATGTTTTTATGCGATTTACGTCGTAATAAAAGTAAAAGTACTTAAAATGTATCAGCGGAGTAGGTAATACAGTATAAGTAATAGAAAATTTACAAATGTTTGAGGACAATATCGATTGTCGCTTATATTTCCACCGAAAGTTTTTAAAGTTCGTCTCCACGCAATTTGAAATGGAGAAATTTTCATACGTGATTAAATTAAGCATTGGCCAGTCAGCAAGGTAACAGCGTGACTGGCTGCAGTGGCTGCTCTGAGTACGCGTGATGGTTGATTTAATGGGCATGTACATTTCCTCCATTTTTTTATAATTTACTGGCTGTTGCCCTCGAATTCGTCTGCGATCCATGATGTAAAGTAGCCTATGTCCTTCTCCAGGTCATGGTCTAACCATGTGCCACATTTCATCTAAATCCGTTCAGCCGTTTTAGCGTGAAAGCGTAACAAATAAACATACAAAAAATCAAAGCTTATCTCTTTATGATATTAATTTAGATAAGGCCGCGTTACAACACTAGGGTAGACGTGGTACTCGCTAAGAAGTAACCTATTCACTCTAGACTCCCTGATTGGGAAAGGCATTCAGTCCACCTGTAAATCCTGTAAAGTGCATACTCACGTGTGTCGCTTGGGTACTTGCCCGCTGCGCGCGAGTCGCTCGGACCTGTAGTTCTCGTAGTGGACCTCTTGAGTCACCTCTTGCAGGTCTTGCATGTGGGTACTGTAAACAATAGTCAATATGAGCGTAAATATGACACATCGAGATTTAGAAAGAGACAGCCACACAGGTATGAGTGACACAGACGATGCTCTATACAGCTGGACTTTTTTTTTTAGGTTTCTGTTGTCTGACAGGTTAGTCCCAACCAAGGAGTATCGTGATATCTAGTAACTATGTTGTGGAGGTCAGATACGCAGTCGCACCATGTAAACAACTGGTTCAGCTGCAGCCGGTTAGACTGGTAGCCGATCATAACAATTGTTATGAAAAAGTATTTGCTTTGGTTGGGGGCAAATCTTGCGCCCAGTTTTGCACCCATACGAAGAATTACTTCTTTTATTTATTAAAACTTTATGCACATGTAAAAACATACTGTACAAAGGCGGACTTAATGCCTGAGGCATTTTGTACCAGTCAACCTTAGGGTGATGCAGAGACAGAACATGACAGGTGCAACATACGGGATAGACTAGATAGCTCGGAAATAACTATTAAATACAGGAATAAATAAATACAAGGATACATACATACATATATAAAAAGCAAACTGTGAGAAATAACGATCGATAGAGGTGAAAACGACTCCAGCAAATCAGCGCTATATGTTCACGTGGTTCCACTTTAAAAGATAACCGGCTGGTTGCGGTCGTTGCCATCCTAATGTTCAGAGGGAGCGCATTCCAAAGAAACACCTAGACAAAGAAAGAAGAATGAATGAAGCCACAACGGCGAGAAGGATATCGTAGAAGATGACTGTTGGTGGAATGAAGATTTTTACCATCGCCAGAGCGTAAGTATTGAATTATGGGAAGTCAAGTAGAATGGAGAAGTAGGTTTGTCGAGAATAAAGAACAACGTAGACAGAGCCCTCAACTCTCTGCGCTTTAGAATAGGTAACCATTTAACGATGCACGGTTACATGGATACTTCTTTTCTATGGCTAAGGGTCCTCCTGCATCCAAATGATTGGTTTCTACGCTAATGCCCGTTTTCACTTACAATAGGCGACGCCTGAATACCTATAATGCCAAACAAACATTTAAGTGCCACCTAGTTTTAGTGAAAACGGGCATAAGAGTAGCAATTACTAAACGAAACAAATATTTGTATTGCATGTGCGATTTTTATTTGTAAATGCACTCGCTGTGAATAACGGAGAAATTGTGAATGTGTAGCAATAATTTTAAACACGTCGACAGCCCAAGTAAGAAAGCTATTCAACTATTTACCGTTTGTGATGACTTCATTGTTTGCTAGCATCTATTACGTGTGGTGAATCACAATACTAATAATATTAAAAACACTTAACGTATACACTAACTAACTTGTTCTTTTCTGTGTTTCTGTATTTTCTTTGTTTCAAGTTTTACCGCGAATAAACATATTTATCTTATCTTTCTTAGGGCCACGTTCTCACGGTGTTGAACAGTACGATATTTTTAACCGACTTCACAAAAAGGAGGAGGTTCTCAATTCGTCTGTATGTTTTTTTTTTTTTTTTTTTTTTTTTTTTTTTTTTTTTATGTGTGTTAGCTCATAACTTTTTTCTGGGTGAACCGATTTGGATGATTCTTTTTTTATTTGATAGGTGGTGCTTCACATGTGGTCCCATTTAAATTTGATCAAGGTCTGACCAGTAGTTTTTGAGTTATCCTTAATACTGCAGATTTTTTCGACTTAGTTTATATGGATGATGTGTTAATAATTTCCTGTCACTGTTATTTACACACCAAGTAGTGGTATACGAATTTGTGTGGGGTAGGTACCGCAACTAAAAAGTGAAAAATAAAAACTTTTTTGCAAAAAAACAACCGACTTCCAAAAAAAACACTAAAAGACGTGAAAAATAACTTTAATTTCGGAAGTCGGTGGCCAAACACGAAAATACAAAACCAAAGGCACCGACTTCCGAAATTAAAGTTATTTTTCACGTCTTTTAGTGTTTTTTTTGGAAGTCGGTTGTTTTTTTGCAAAAAAGTTTTTATTTTTCACTTTTTTACTATTTAATTTTGTGATCACATGGCAGTTGCACACTGCATTTATTTGAACCGTATGAACAGTGGGATGTTGACGTGTGATCCCAACTGTGTGAACGATTCAAAACAAATGCAGTATGAATGCCGTCTGAACGGTCGCTATCTGTGCATTTACGAGCATAAATATATTAGTATCGACAGCTCGGCAATAATATCTGATTTCATGATTAATATAATAACGTCAAATATATGTATGAGATCATTTGTGGAAGGCATATACAAGTGGCAGCACAAATATGTGACATCGAAGGATCAGAAAAATTATCTGGCGAGACAAGTGACGCCAAAATATAAGATGCTGCATCGGCTTCAAAAATATGTGTCAATACATGTATACAATAGTAACGGACATGTCTTGCATCATAAATATCTGCCTACTCAGTTAAATTCAGAAGAATGTGATACCTCGTTGAGATCGAAAATATCTGACGTCACTTTGGCAGCATAAAAATCTGACATAGAGCTATCCATGGTAGTATATTTATGCTCGTGACTGTACACTTTACTTCTTAAACAGTGCTGTCAGTCGATATAATAATCTTATATTAACATTAGGTACAATGAGGGCGTTTCTCCACTACAATATATTGGCTATTTTAGCACAAAAGATAAGGCTTATTGTTTTTTAAGGCATGTTGAGAACACATTTTATAATTTCATTATTATGTTTAAAATATATACAAAATCTAGCAGTTCAAGCGCTCGCTCCGGCCGGCCAGTGCCCGCCGAGACGCACTACGAGAGGGCCTTAATTACTACCATTCTTCCCCGATGAACTCATTCACAAAGAGATCTACTTCTAGGTACAGCCGACTCCGTAATTGCATTACCATTTCTGACAAAAACTCCCAGTAATTTATATTTCAGTCTGGTTGAAACTATTTCGTCACAATGATTGTAAAGCAAAAATAGACCTTGAAGTTTTATAACGTCCAAGTGACATTCAACCTTAGGGTGGTAAAGCAATTAAGAGTCCGATTATTCTAAAGGGAATTAGACAAATTAAGACAGTAGAACTCACATGAGCATAGTCCTGAGCTTGATAAAGTCGCAGTGCTCGGGGTTCTCGACTTCGACGACCCCCCAGGGGTACAGGCGGCCGCGCACTCGGCGCCCGCGCACCTCCAGCTGTTGTCCCGCACCGCACACCGCGAATGGAACGGCTGCTTTTAATTGACGGACCTAAGCGACGAATACAAGGTTTAGTTTACTGTGGAGAGTCGTTCAACAATCCGTACTAATATTATGAATGCTAAAATAAATTCGTCTATCTGTCTTTTCACGCCTAAACCACTGAACCAATCGTCATGAAATTTGTCAAATAGAACTGTAGAGGTTGTCTGCATGTGTCAACCTTATGTTGACTGGCTGGATATATATTATCGTTGGTTTGCCTCGAACAGTCAAGCAAGTTTAAAAATAAGATTCTAAAGGAAAAGTGATGGTAGTTTGTTTAAAGAAGTAGACAGGCAGAGCTAGGGCCTGCCGGTGTATAATTTCTTGATATAAATATAATTTGATTCTAAGGAGTACTGCGTGTATTGCTTTACCTATACAATCCCCCAGTTATCGTTATGCACACGTAGTATTCCCACAGAACCTTGAGAAGGACATAGGCTACTTTTATCTGACTTCGAAAAAAGGAGGAGGTTATGCATTCGGCTGGTTTTATTTTTCATGTGTGTACACCGTTTCTTAATTACACTAGGCTGATGAAATTTTCGTTTTTCCTTATTACGTTAATATTAGTGTTTGGCTGGGGTTCCCCTATGGTTTTTTTCGGGGTATTTTTTTTTTCACTTAGCAGAGGATGCACGCGCGGTGGTCCCATATAAAGAATCACGCAAATCGGCCCAGTACTCACGGAGAAATAGGTGTAAATATATGAAGAAAAAAACCACTCGCCAAATGCATAACAGACCTATAAGTCGGCCGTGCGGGCAATTTTACCTAAAAATAAAGTAGTGAATGTGAGTCAATTTACTATCTGTTTCACACTAATCCTGATTGAGCTCATCAAGCTGTTATAGTGGCACATGCATACTGATCGCTGAGATGACTCACTGTTCATTCACTCCTTGTACTCACACATGTGGTTAGAATAAGGACGCCGCGGCCGTCCTATTAATATTATAAATGCAAAGATTTAAATCGTTAGATTTGCCCTCAACATACTTATGTCGCGAAAAAAGTGTCCAAACTGAGGAGAATGAGCTCACACATCCCGTATATGACGTTTACATGGCAATTGCGACATTGTGTGACAGAGGTGTCAAAACGAAACAGAAACACAACCATCTTTCGATGCGGTAGGGCGAATCTAACGATTTAAGAGCGCGTACACGGGTCCACTAGCGCCACTCCTTTAAAAAAATATTATCTCGTGACTAAGAAGGAATTTTGAAAAACGGCTCAATAAGCGACCTCGGTAAGTGTGTCAAGATTTTTCTAATACCTTTTATAAACTTTCATATTGAGACACGAAGCAACAAAACTCGATCTAAACAAAAGCGGCCACATTCATTTAGATCATATTTCGTTGCTTCATGTCTTCGTGCCGAGCCGTGCCGCCAGTGGATGCCGGCCCTTATGGTATATTTTAATATTTATAATCCTGTAGAGGTCAGAACAAAATTGATAAATAAAATAAATCGAAGACGTTAACAGGTTGATGGTTGTCTATGCATCAACCTGTTTTCGTTTTCAATTTATTGCGGTTGCAGTTTTTTGACATCCGCGGATGCGGATTCTGGGGTGCTACGTATGTTCGAGTCGGCATGATACGGTACAGCCCGGGCGGCCAAATATACATTACATTTGGTCGCCCGGCCTGTGCCGAATCATGCCGACCTCCGAATAAGTATGTAACGTAGCACGCCTCACCCTTTAACCTCTGCCGATTGGGTAAAAGATGGCACACAGATATACCTAGATTAATATATCGCACTGATAATAAAATACTGTTGTAACTCAAAATATGTAAAATTTTAGATAACATCATATTAAAAGAAATAATGAAGTGAATAATCATTTTCTCGTCGATTCTGAAAAAAAGTCATATTTTGAGTTAAAACAGTATTGTATTATCAGTGCGATATATGATTCTTTCTTTTTATCCAACTACATTTAGTACTAAGTTTTCGTAGGATCCGATTGAACCCGAAAAAGAAAATTCAAAGCCTTTATTTCCTGCTAAGCCTACCTTTAGCGCTAAACGCATTTAAAACATTGTTCTGTTCTAGACAATCGTTTAAAGATGGTAGAGACAGAAGCGCTAACCGCATTTAGTGGTTCGTGGTATATATTTGGGCCTTAAATATTTTTGAGAAATAAAAGAGACGTGGCAGTTCAAAAGCAGTTTGCAAGAATGCTTATTGGTAGTATATAGTAACTTACCTGTTCTTTATAGTCTTCGTCTTCGTCGCTGTCACAATCAGGAAGAGGGTAGATCTTGATGCCTTCGCGTTCGATTTCTTCCATAACCTTTAGAATAAAATTACTTCTACAGTTTATCATAAAAAATCTAATTTACTGCATCCTAGCTGCCTCCAAAATGCTGCAAATCTTCAATTTAAGAATCTCAGATAATTTATTTTCCAAAGCCTACTTACTCGACTATATACTTTAGTGTTATGTAGGTATTCTATGTTGATTTTTGAGAGACCAATACAAATGAAACGCCCTAAAAATGTTTTGGTTGCAATGGATATTGAACTTTATCTTAAATAATATTGGGTTTGTTCCAAAACATGATAATTATCGCGGATTCTAAATTGAAATATAGTTTCCTAATACAGCAGTTTCGCCACATAGCGGCTGCATTTTAGCGTCGAATGACGTCATTAAAATGTTGTCTATTGTGTATTAAGATAGTGTGTTGTTGTGTGACATGTGCCCGATTAAAGGAAATGGGCTAGCCCCGTATCACATTTTGGGCTTTTTAACATAACTGGCGAAATATACCACACAAAAACGTTGATCACTTTTGAACTTCCTCGCATTAGACTCGTTCGTTGCCGCGTCACAATTTTGTCGTCATATTTGCATCGTATCGTGACAATATGGTTCTAAATAAGGTTAAGAGTTTCGTAAGTCGACAGTACTATACAGCTCTGACTATTCTGTTAAAAACTCTCCGTGATAACTTAGGTTAAGTGAGCTGGCTTTCTTCCTGATGCTAGGGATTGACACAGTGGCGTAGCTAGTCCTAAAGGGGCCCTGTATCGAAATTTGTTGAGGGCCCTTTTTACCCGACTGCAGAATAGAATACTCTTTATTATGTACACCATAAAAATTACAGATATAAAAGTAGAAATTTTGCTTAGGGTGACACAATGGGCGGTCTTATCGCTAAAAGCGATCTTTTACAGACAACCTTTGGATGGATTCAAGGGAGAAGGAGAGACAATAATGCAGGTAGTCAGTGGTGTACCATTTACATATACAACAAATACATACATAAAACATATACTTATCTACATAATTTAAACAATAATAAATATGAAACAAGAGTAAGGAAACTAAATGTAATGACAATGTTTAAGGAGAGAGGAAGTGTTTTTTAACCAGAAATTTAAAAGTGGACGAAGATTGAGCACGCCTTATCGACACGGGCAAGGCATTCCATAACCGTACTGCTTGAACTGTAAAAGACTTGTCATAAAAACTGGTGGAATGCATCGGCATCTCTAGTCTTAAGCTTTCCGATGACCTCAGGTATCTATTGTGTGTCATGAAGGAACTTGAAACGTTCTTTAAGATAAGAGGGGGTTTTAGGGTTGAACAGAATACTGTAGAGCTGAAACAAGATATGAGAATTCCGGCGAAGACGTATGGGAAGCCACTTGAGCTTTGTACGAAATTCAGAAATGTGATCATATTTGCGCAGGCCAAATAAATAAAATATAAATCTTATGCAAAAGTTTTGAAGTCGCTCAAGTTTATCGAGTTGCGCCTCAGTGAGATCGAGATAACTGACATCAGCGTAGTCAAGGATGGGAAGTAAAAGGGATTGTGCAAGCGCAGTTTTAGCGGCAGCGAAGCTTCATTAAACAAACCTTACCCTGGGTATTGTTTTTTACAAAATAGAACACTGACTTGGAAAGTAAAGCTATTATAGTGAGTTTCTTGCCCGTTCTTCTCCATAGATACCCTACTACGCTTTGGAATGGGCAACTAGCATCATCTTCCTGACTGATCGACCCCTTGACAATTCAAATGTAAATGGTTTAATTGTAATAAATGCTATGAATTTGAAGCCACAAACTAATTTCATTAATTCGAATTTTTTCATTAGGCACTCATTCATTAAGGGCCTCTTATCAATACGAATTACGGATAATAATTTACGAATTTTCACGTCCCTCTGAGGGGGCCCCTGTAGCTTTAGGGCCCCGTATCATTTATACGGCTGATACGGCGGTAGCTACACCCTGAATTGACATCATTGACAGCTCACTTTACCTAGTTTTTACAGAATACATCAGCTGTTCCTAGTCCCTCGGAGAAGACAGGCGTGATATTATGTCACTCAGTTCTACATACCCTGGTCTTCAACCTCAGCACTTCCTTCTTGGTGAGACAGTCGGCTTTAGCGATGACAGGCACGATGTTCACTTTGTTGTGCAGTTGCTTCATGAACTCGATGTCGAGAGGTTTCAACCTAGCAGTCGGAAGGTAACGTTTTGAACTAATGGCAAAGTTATGAACTTTTTTGAATAAAAGTGAAGCTGAGTCTACATTATGTGTTACAACAGCAACATTCTTTATAATACTAAAATCGTGTGTTGTAACACTAAAATAAACTTAACAACTATGTTAGTGATACAGTTACAACAACAATTACACAAACATACACAACAAAATAATCACTGCTTCAGCATTCCAGCTGAGATACTGGAGCAACGACTTAAAATACTGCAGTCCAACCTGTCAGCAATAACTCCCAGGATGCTGTTGGAACTGGCTCGCACCCTGCGCACCAAGGATGCGCATCTTTTACACATTAATGCATAAAAGCAAGCAACACGCGATTTTGCAAACATCCCTGATGCGCAACAGAAGCGAGGCAGCCCCATCAACACCCTGAAAGCATTATTGTTCACAGGCCACAAGAGTAAAAAGAGGAACAGAAGGCTCCAAAAAGTGTTTTTTTTAACCTCCGTAGAAGCACGCTTAACCTGCGGGCAATCATATTCGCTCTGACCGACAGCGCCCTCCGCTCTCTCTCAATATCGTCATCATCTTTAAGGCTAGTGGTCAAGACATCCCCAAGGTACTTGAAAGAGTGCACTCTCGATAACGGTGCATATAGCTAGTGCAGGCGCGCATTTGGCAACCTGGCTGCGGCAGACAGGCTACAGCACCAAATCCAACATAATTATAATGGTTAATTGGAGCCCGCGCACTAGGCAGCCAAGAAATATCAGCCAGGCTGCGGCATCCGGAATATTGAGAAAATTCTAGTGCGCGGGCTCCAATTAGCCATTATATGTTGAATTGGGTGCCGTAACCTGGCTGCCGCAGCCAGGCTGCCTAGTGCGCGCTTGCCCTTACATTCTGCGTTTTATATTTTCAGCTTTCTTTTTGTCGATTTTTTACCACCTTACTGGCGAGTAGGGTGGTAAACCGCATCCATTCGTCATCTTTCAGTTAGTGGGAAGAAGTATTCGGAGCTAGTAAACTAAAGAACTTAAGTGAAGAAAAGTCAAGCTTGTGCTGTAGCTTCGTCGCATTTAAACTTACTTTGTGGGTTAATGGCGAATTTCACCAATGAAACTAAAGGCAATAAGCACATCTAAACCGCGTTCAAGAACTGTCAGTGTCATCATTGTTGGGGAATATTGACTCTGATAGCTATTGAACGCAGTTTAGATGTGCTGATCGCGTTCAGTTTCATTAGCGAAATCAGCCCTTAGTACAGTACAACCATTTTCTTAATGTCCCTCGGGAATCATCGGATTTCCGAATACAAACGAATGCTAATTTCCATGTCCATCAATTATTAGATTTATAGTTTGTAATAATATGAATTCAGAACTAAGTACTTTATTGTTGTTTTAATCAAAACAAAAAAACGAGAAAGTACTTGGTTCTGAATTCAAATTATATTAGGTCTTTACCTATGAAATTGCCGTTCTGCAGTACTGGCCATTTCAAATCAAAATAATTTTTGTTTGGCTAAGAATTCTAATTTCAAATTAATTTTATTTTAAAAACATGGATTTTTTTTTCTAAAAGTAGTCATTTCTTTATTGATTAGTGTTACATTTTCATCGCATTTCAATCTTTTTCGTCATCATGGATACGTTAAAAATTCGAGTAATTATGGAATATGAGTACCGTCGTGGCAGCAACGCGGCACAAGCGGCACGCAACATCAACGACGTTTACGGAGCTAACACTACAAACCAACGCACCACCTGTTATTGGTTTGCTCGCTTCCGTTCTGGAAATTTCGACCTGAAAAATGAACCTCGCGGTCGTCCGAAGACTTTGGTCGACAATGACGAATTAAAGGCGATTGTGGAAGCTGATGATACACAATCTACGGCTGAATTAGCAGCAGCTTTCGACGTTAGCGTCAAAACAATATTGGTCCATTTGCGTCAAATTGGCAAGGTAAAAAAGCTTGACAAATGGGTGCCCCACGAACTCAATGATCGCCAGCGCGAAGTACGCGTCGAGACGTGCCTTGCACTGCTCAACAGACACACAAATGAAGGAATTTTGAACCGCATTGTTACCTGTGATGAAAAATGGATTCTGTTTGATAACCGTAAGCGCTCAGCAAGTTGGTTGGATCCTGGTTCAGCACCTAAACAATGCCCTAAACGAAAACTTACCCCTAGAAAAGTGATGGTCACTGTTTGGTGGTCTAGCGCCGGTGTGATTCATCACAGCTTCTTACCAAACGGGGTGAGCATTACTGCAGATGTGTACTGTGAAGAACTGAACACAATGATGGAGAAGCTGGCGCATCTCCAACCAGCATTGGTCAATCGCTCGTCTCCGCTGCTCCTGCACGACAACGCGCGACCTCATACTGCACAGCAGACGGTCTCCAAGTTGCAAGAACTGGGGTTGGAAGCTCTCCGTCATCCGCCCTACTCACCAGACCTTGCGCCTACAGACTACTACTTTTTCCAGAATTTGGATAACTTCTTGGCGGGAAAAAAATTTAATACCCGAGAGGCAGTACAAAATGCCTTTGAAGAATTTGTTGCCTCCCGTCCAGCTGATTTCTTTAAGAAGGGCATCAATAAACTGCCACTGCGATGGCTAAGATGCATTGATTGCATGGGTGATTACTTCGATTAATACAAATAAAAAATTCATGAAAAAAATTCGTTTAAATTTTTTCATACAAAACGGCAATTTCATAGGTAAAGACCTATTATTACACAATAAATCTAATAAATAAGGACATGGAAATTAGCATTCGTTTGTATTTGGAAATCCGATGATTTCCGAGGGACTTAAGAAAATAGTTATACTGTAACTTCCAAATATAAAGAGGAAATGGAGTAAAATTAAATAATTACCCATGTCCGAACGGCGATATGAAGTAGAAACAGCAATGTATGCGGTTATCCACAATATTACGTCGGTTGAGTCCACTCTCGTCACGCAGGAACCGCTCGAATTGTTCGTCGATGTATTGAATTATCGACTGTAAACAAACAAACATTTTTGCAATTTTTTTCGCCTATAAACGTAAGTACATATTTCTTGGTTATGAGAACAATATCAATTCTGATGAACTTTGTGAAATTGTGATGATTCTTCAGCTAAACTATTGGTGGATTTACAGGTTGTTTTCTTAGTCACCTGCAATCGCAAGTCGTTTTTTTTTTTCTCTTCACAAATTTTGTGGACAGGAAATGTTTAACCAAAAAAATAGGCTAACATTTGTAAGAGACTGGTGCCCGAAAAATGAAAAAAATACCTGTGATGCGGGTCACCAGGCCCCCAAGACTTACACATGTAGGTACATATTAATTTAGTTAAAGGATAATTCTACCCGACAATTGGCGCTTTATAATATCTAACGTGAAGATATTATCGTGGACTTCCATGTCCACGTCCATAAAATGTGTGGATACGTGCACGTTATAACGTTATCGGGGATGGAAATTTAAAAGCGTCTATAAATATTTCCATACATTTTACTTCCCCGTGTTATCGTGATACCATGTACGTCACGTAAGAATTTACAAAAGCGTACATTCGCCATAAATTAAAATCTTTCCCCGTGTAATGATAACATTCATGAAAAAAACCAACTACTACTTTTATAAAACAAAAACAGACAACATTTGTATGAAAATTTTACCAATAGGGTCATGCGGAAAGTTTTTCAATATGATGGGTAGAATAAGATAAAAAAAATTGATCTCGATTATAGGTATATTTATTATAGAGAAGCTGTTCGTGCCCGGCGTCGCCCAGGGTTAATTTTCTTACAAAAATAGCATCAACATTTCCGAATATCCCGGTGAATTTTCCAAAAAAATACTTTCATACAAACCTTGTCTTTTTTTTTTGTTTTCGTGGGGAAGCCTTCAAAAGGCACCCGACCTCTGGGGAGGGAGGTCGGAGAGTGTGGGATAATTACCTCACGTCCTGTCAATTCAGACACAACAAAAAAAGAATTAGCCAAACAGGTGCAGCCGCTTTGAAGTGATGCGCGGGCAAACATTTTTGACAATTGATTTTTATTTATATAGATAGATTACTTTGCATAATTAAGTGATACTAGGATATGTATTGTGTGAAAATATCTAAATTTGTAATCCATTGTTAAACGAGAACAACTGCCAACATACTGTTATGCAGTTTGGCAGGCTTTATTTATGATAATGTTTGTTTATGTGTTGTTATTGTTGTTGTTGTGGGAGAAGAAAACGTGTCGCGACAACTCCAAGTAAGATGGGACAACGGCAGGCAGATGACGATGATGTACATAATTATGTTAATGTTAATACAAATATTGAATAAATAAATAGGTGACTTAATCAGGAGAGATTTTTACTTTTGTACCCTGCATTTCTATCGACCTATATGTTTGACTGCCTTTTCTCAATGCGGGATAGCATCCTCGACCTTAAACTATTAAATCGTTGCGCGGTAACTCCACTGCGGCATTTCCGCCGCGTTCATATTCATATTCATATATATTATGAAGATCGAGCGCAGTACGTCAAAGAATGCTCCATATTGCATCAGAAATCAGAATGTATCCGACCAAGATCTCGGTCTCGGTCGTTCTCGGCGAATATTTTAGGAGAATCTCGGCCGAAGACACTACGCGGCACTGGGGCACTAGTACATAATGTGTTTTAAAGTTGCCCCGTGCTCTCGCTTGGTCGGCTGGTGAGCACGGGTCAACTGTGATTGTGTCATGCGCGGCATTCGGGACCGATAGAGATGGGCAAATGCCCGGGCATTTTTGGCAAATTGGGAAAATTCCTAATAAGTGCCCATAAATTTCTGTCCTTGGGCATTTATCTGGGCATATAAATTTGTTTCAAAATTAATTTACGAAATTGATATTATCTTTGAAAGCTGGCTTAATTTGTTGAGCTTAGTTATGGTTAATTCTTCAAAGCTGTATTTTTATGAATTTGCCCATTCTATTTAAATTTATGTTACACAAAACTAGGTTTACGAACATAAATGTTACTAGTTACCCGGCGGCAGCGTAAAAATACTTGCATCGTGAGAAGGGCAAGGGATGCGTGCACTGTAATGGTTAGTTGTTTTAAGTAGGTCATTTATGATTTTAAGAATTAAATTTTATTTTATTTAAAATATGTCTTATAGAACCATATTAATGGTATAAATGTTACAAATTAAATTATCAATTACATTTCTTCTTTTATTTCTTTAATAAGTACTATTTTACATGAAGAAATATATTAAATCACGTTTAACGACCCCATATTTTTATGCCCTGCGATTGGGCATTTATTTGGCAGTTATAAATTTATGCCTAAAATTCCGGGTTTTTTTCCAAATTTTCCTGCCGGGCAGAAACACATTGCCCATCTCTAGGACCGACCAATCAAACTATACAAATTCTCTTCATTATTTTCATAAACAAAATAAGTACACACACCAAAAGTGTCTAGGGATCAACGTATTTAACAACAACGTAGTATCAACGGCGGTTGCACGCACAAAAAAGCATGACTCATTGTCACGATCCGCCATGACGTTATCACGTAAAATTATCGTCCGTAAACCGACTTAACAGACAACCATTTTTTTTTAAAATATTTAAATTCCCTATCGTAATTTTTGCTTATATAATGCTGGATAATAATCCAGCATATAAGCAAGTCGCGAAAAGTAGGTACCTTATTTAATCCTGGTATTAAAATGTGATAAAAAATTAAAAAGAAAAGTTTCTAAAGGTTTTTATTTCGTAAAATAAACAATTAGTAGTCTGTATGTCCGCAGTCAACGAGTTTATCACAATTACAGTGATTCGGCATACTCAATATGAGTGCATCCAAACCACGTTGCGGAATGGCCGCCCACTTCCGTTGTAACAGGCGAAAAAGATTTTATGGTGTGTGTACGGCATCCATATTTGGCAGAGCCTTCAGCAGAGACAGTCTTCTTTGAAGCATATCTCGTGCGTGTTCAATGTGATTCGAGTCTGGCGATTGAGCAGGTCATGGTAGGACGTTGATATTAGCTGCGGCAATTGTGAAGGCAGCGTCTCTGGCAGTATGTGGACGTGCATTATAATAATAATAATTATTATTTATTGAGATAATAGGTTATAGAAACTTGTTTGAAGCCTCTGACTCCTGAACTAGGTGTACCTGTATGTCAGGAGTCAGAAATGTTTTCAATTGGATTAAAATCCCGATGATATGGTGGCAATCGTAAAATGGTATGGACATGTTATTCCATAATGCGATCAATAGCAAACTCTGAGTATCTTTCTTTATGTTTTTTTACAATGTCATATAAATCGATCTTCAATGAGTTTGGGTTATGAGGAATGGTATGTTACTGCAACCAAGCTATAATTTGTGGTTTAGTAGTGTTTGATTTTGGGGGTTTAACTAATAATTAATTATGGTATGGTGCATTATCTATTACTAAAACACTATCAGCTGGTAGTAACTGATTACACAGCCTTTTGATATGGATCGGCATTGATTCCTTTATAGTAATAGCCGCCACTATCAATACATTTGTGCAACATCAGAGCACCTGGAACAAATACTTTTTCATTGCCAGCGTCAACAATGATTAAAATACGTTCTCCTTTCGAAATTGGCTTCTTTACACCTTTTTTATTTTTATCTTTCAAAGATTTCCCTTTTGAGTGCGACTTATGCACTTATGATTCATCCATTAAGACAATATTTTTGCCATCAGCCCTCATCCTTTGAATTTCTAGGAGATAATTAAGCCATTTAAGGCGAATATCGTGCTTTTAAATTAGTACCTATTTCCCGACTGTTTTCTGTTTTTCTTATATCGAAAACAAATACCTGTCAAAATTTTTCTTAATGTCTCCAGACACTTCCAAATCGGATAGCCTTTTTTTTCCGGGTTGGAAAATCCTCGTGGATGTCCCCCGCCCTGGGGGGGCGGAGGGGTCTGTCAGACTCTTACTGACTAAAGTGATGGAACACCGGGGTGGTTACCCCGATGTTCCATCTCACACCTGCGCCGGGGGTCACGGGAACTTACTAATCTTCCGCAACCCCCGACTGGTGCCGGCCCGCCTATGCGGCCTCAAATCGGATAGCCTCACTCAAACAACTTCGATTTTAAAGTCCTCAAACAAGGTAATTCCTTAAAGCGTAAATTAAAATCGTAAATCATGTTACATATATACATATATGACAGAATAGTCAAAATCGTCCAAATTTTAACGAAATTGTTTGGTCTTTTTTACTCTTTTTGGTGATGGGAAGGGAACCAATTTTATCATTTTCTTTTACAATATTCTTTACAGTTCCGACTGATTTACCACAAGCTTCAGAAACACAATTTTGAACTTTTGAAAACAACTATTGCTTCCTTTCTTGAATCCATCGGCTTCTTGTAAAAAGTACAAGTATACCTACGGTTAAAATTATCTGTGATGCCTGCGACTGAACGGATTTATATGGAATTTGGAACACAGATAGTATAAAATATCTGTGTTCCAAATTCCATATAAATCCTGGTAGGATTAGGTAGGAACAAGTACGATACTTTTTATCCCGGTAGTACGTTCCCGTGGGTTATTTCCGACCTCCATGCGGGCGAAGCCGCGGGCAAAAGCTATTACTTAATTTATATTGTAAACTTACCCGGAAACAGTCAGTGTTATCAATGGCGTCTCCATAGCCGGGAGTGTCGACCACGGTCAGACGCAGCTTCACTCCGCGCTCTTCGATTTCCACCGTCGAGGCGTCTAGTTTCACCGTCTGATTGGTCTTCTCTGTAAACAATACAGGATGTAAAAAGACCCATCACGAAGCCCTCGCATTCTGTACATCACTAAGTAATTTTCTGCAAAAATAATTGCTGGCAAACGACTTTTATTTTTGGTAAGTATGAATATTCGCTGTTTACGGAAGGGCGCAATGTAACGCACGCAAAACATAGTGCTTATGGGTGCATGCAACGGTACAGGGATTTACAACTAGTTTTCGTTAAAAAAAAAACGTCAAAATAAGGCCGGCGACACATTATTACATTATTTTTGAGGGTGTTTGTTCTCTACAAACACCCTCAAAAATGGATGGGCTGGATGGGCCACAATGGAGACGTTTATCAAGCTACATGTTAGCAACAAAGCTTGTTAAACCTTCCAGTGATTTGATTATCTTTTTTTTTGTGTTCTTGCATGTTACTAATATAGTTTTTATGTAACATGTAATACTAACACCCTATGGGCCTTCATGCCTGACAATAAAAAAAAAACTTTCTTATAAGAAATTTCTATTAGAAACAGACAGTCGGTCCGGCGGCCGGACCGACTGTCACACGCCATGCACACTATCAGGTCCGGCGATTCGATGTCCAGTTGTGTCTGACTGCACCGCCACCACACACCTCTGTCATTCTACGCTCGCACAGTGATATTAGGGATGAGGACACGTTATTGCTATTGGGTTCACCCTCTTGTATAGAGGAGGAGGATATCTGCAATGGTCGAACAGCTCACTCTCGTACAAACAGACAGTTTAAATTTAACAGTTTTCCGAACTTTTGATACCTACTTAATTACGAATTTAATTTAAGTTCATTCATAATCAACGTCACATCAGTGCTAACACCTGAACTACGAAAATAACCCTTACTGATACGACATAAAGGCGAGGTCTACTGTATCCTCTTAAAGTCTAAAATCTAAGTACCTATCTACTATGGTACTTACATAGTTTTTTTTTTTTGTTTCTATTAGTCAGTAAACTAAACTTGAGCTGAATCGTTATACTCTAATGAAATTATCATTTATTAAGAATTAAACTAAACTGTGCGGAAATAAGAACTTATACCTAGTTAATTAACAAAATACAAATGTAATATCCTAACATTAGTACAAACAAAATACATTACACACATTAACAAATTACAAACTAAACTAAATTGTTTTGTAATATTTATATTTTATAAATTTTCTGTTGACTTATTTCTGTGGCGTTATTTGTATTTTTATGCTAAAGAATTTAACAGTAACTACTTAATATATGTACAGTCAGCCTCAAAAAGATTTATAAATAATATCTCAATCTTGTATATCTGACTTTTTGTAACGAGGAAAGCGTGTACCTACAGCGTAGGAGCGGTCTTCCAAACTGATACGAATTCCAAATCCGATAGTGTGGGGGAATGGACACGGGCCTCTCGAGAAAAAAATCACGCGTTCGGTTGACGTGCAATTCGGCGCGCATCGAAACCGAACGGTCCGGTCGTCACGACAAATTTCTTACGGTGTGCGGGATCTAGTACAAAATGTATGCACGGAACGCCATGCGGCGCTTGAGATTTTTTCTATTAGAAATTGCTTATAGTGTGCGGCCAGCCTAAGTCGGAACTTTGACTTTTAATATCTGCGCCGCCAAAAATTAATTACCTACTTGCATTAAATATGGTGCTTAGTCAGACTATAAGGCCTAAAGACTAAAAGGTTTTAGGTATTTTTTATTTTTAAGTTTTTAGTTTCGTTTGTTTAATTTCTAGGTAATATAAAATATTTTGACTTCCTATGAAGGTTCCATAACCAAAGGAATTATTACTACGCCTTCTGTCTGTGGTTCAATGCGTTTATTTTCGCGTAACAACACATGTGTTGTAGAAGCATAACAGGTAAAATAGACCTTAATAAAGAGTTCAATACATGTATTTCCTTGTAATACTTACTATTAATTTATCATGTAATGATATATTTTTTATGTGGTGTACATTATAGTGTTTAATAAATAAATAGTAACGGCTCATGAAGCTAAGGGCCATTTTAAAAGTGACAAACACAAAGCAAAACAGAAGTTAGAACTAAACCTACACAAAGGTTTTCACTTGCACCTTTTTGTTAGGGTTAGTGGACACCAAAGGAAAGCCTGTTCTAAGGGTTTCTATAATACATTTATTATCCTTTCCTTTATATATTGGTTTTACGAATATTATGTGAGACCTGTGATCCCACACAAGGCTAAAAGAAGTTTAGTCACTATGAGAAAGTAAGGGTTTCAGTCTAATGGTAATGGCAGGCCCGGATAGTAAAAAAAATATATTTATGAGTTCGATAAACAAAGACTTACAGTGTTGAAGTAAAATCTACTAGTTTTTGCTATACTCCAACACTTAATACACTAATGTGTATTACCCTTTCCTCTTTGGTATTTAAATAAAAGGAAGGGGTATATTTTAAAACTTTATCAGGGTCAAGTTTCTATAAATATAGGGGTTATTTTCCAGATATTTGTCTAATCAAACCAATACATGAATTACTTGCCCACAGTAGAATAGATACAAATGTGTTCATTAATCTGTAATTAAAATACATATTTTATACCTTATTGATCATTGGTTACAATGATAAAGAGGGTGGGGTTCTATAATTTTAACACTTTAAGTTATCTTAGCTTAGGTATTGAAAGGTAGGTATATAAACTTTACTACCCTTAAGCCTATTTCTATTGTAACCCATATGTTTTAGTAGAAAATGCAAATAAACAATTTTTATTATTTATTTATTTTATTATGCCATCCTATGGTGGCCTATTTCTCCCTAATCCATTACTGGTAATATTATCAGGATGTTGGTTAACCGACACTTGACTGGCCGATTCCCACCCGATCTACTTCAATGTGATCTTAATGTAGCATTTTTTTTTAATTTATACCTTTTTTTTTTTTTTCTTTTTTTTTGAAAACACTTTTAATATTAGTTCTGGGTCTCTGGGTGCATTTCGGCAAAGGCCTTCTACAGCCCCCTTTCAATTCTCCCTGTTTCTTGTCTGACTAGTGTATGTCTTTCCTCACCAACTCATCCTGCCATCTTTTCAAGAGTTATCTCTTGAAAAGATGGCAGGATGAGTTGGTACATGGTTGGTGACATTTATATAATAAAAAGTATAAATGTAACTATTTAATCCAATTTTAAACTTACCAATAGCATCAGGTATAACACGTTCAGGATACAAGTCAGTCAAAAATAATGAATTGACCAGCGTAGACTTGCCCAGTCCACTCTCACCGACCACCATTAGAGTAAATTCAAAGCCCTTCTTAACCGATTTACGGTGCACCTGGTTAGGTAAGTTGGCGAACCCAACATACCCTGGAGTTTCCAGGTTGGAAAACTGAAACAAAAGAGAAGATGAAAACTGACCATAACACTGACATCTCGGAATTGCTTTGTCACCTAAAGGTTGAATGCCACTTGAAGGTCATAAAACAACCAGCGGGATAATTGTGTAACACACTGACAGTAGGAATGACTTTCATTTTGACAGTTCAACAACATTCATTGCGTTATCTAAGTTGTTGAGCAGACACATTATTCGAACATATGAAGCTATGGATTAGCAATATACTTCAAAATGATTCAGATTGTTATTAATAGTGTGTTACGCAATTAGGGTGTAGGTCTATGTGATGATTAGACAGTTTCAAACTTAATAATGTTTTAATTTACTGGGAATTATCGTCAAATGTGGTACAGCAGGCTTAGCACAAGCACCGTCTTGTCTACAGAAGAATCGACAAAAAATATGTTTCGTAAAGTCAGTAAGACGGCAGCAAAGTAGAAAGAATCAACTGCACTTTTTACAAAATTCAGTAATTTATTCATGTTTATCTTTTATTTTGCTTATATCTCGAAAATGGTGTGTCCTATCGCAAACATAATGAATATTTCGACCCATTTTAAACATTTTACATACAAATAGTGAAAAATTCCATTTTTCCATTCCATTTTTATACTTTTTGGCCGTAGAGTAAAAAGTTTTCTACTGTCTTAAGCCTTGCTTAAGACAGTAGAAAACTTTTTATTTTTTTAGAGATTAAAAAATTAAATTGTCTTCACTACCTTAGACAACTGTCTTCTGAAATAGTCTACATTAAAAAGGGCCTAGACAACGATTGGTAGAAACGAAAGACAAAATGACAAATTTTAGAAGGAATTTTACCGTGCAATGTCAAAAATGGAGAAACGAAGTGGCACTATGTATGGACATAGCCGTGTCTTCTCTTCGAAGAAATAGACAGCGTCATGCTAAGCCCGCAGCAATAAAGTTGAGTATACCGACATTATGCATAGGTCAAAAGACATCACCATCATTATGCATTACTTCTAAATATTGTAATGCTGAAAAGATCTTAGCTCATTTTCCCAGATCAATATGCTGAATGCTAAGACCAATTTTTTGTAACTGTTCATTTGTTTTTCTATACTTCAGTATCATTTGAGTTGAGTTTTATTTTCCCTTAAAAGCACATTATGAATGGATAATGTAAAGAGATTAGAAAGTAAAACAAAATAAATAAAGAATAGACATTCATTCAAGAATTGTTAAATTGCTGTTAAATGTTAATTCATTAGACTTTTGTAAGGTCACTGAACTTGTATACTATGTCATATTCTGTAGATGTACTTCATTTAAAATGAGATGCTTCAATATCTTTAACATCGCCAGAGTACATCTGTGTTCTAAAATTAACACTAATGTTCAAGACTACAACACAAGTAATAAGTACTGATAATACCACAACAGCCATCCACAAATAGCTTTGACTTTTCATATCTATAAGAAAAATAAACATAAGAACTCACTGAGGAAGAAAACTAGTTAACTTAAGTACCGTACCAACATATTCCCTAATCACTGGACTTGATAAGCAAGGGACACCGCTCAAACATCAACAATCGTTAGCTCGAACAGGCACAAATATTAGATAAGTAATGCACTGTGACACATTCACAGAAACTCACAAGTTAATATTCAGTTCGCATTCTCACCGACACACTTTCACGACATAAATATCAACACCAAATGTCTTAAAATTATATGAAAATCAACATAAACAGGATATTGTTGTAAATACACGTTATAAAATGTATAACAAGCTCGTTTCCTTCGGTATAAGTCACATACACATTATTTGACTACTCTTCGTAGTTACAATACGAAAACCATTACTTACGTTCTTGTTAGCCGTTTCACTGGACATTTTGCTGCTTTCAGTATAAGAATTTCGTTAATGGTTTTACCTGCACTGTTCCGTTAGCTTAGCTATTTAATTTATTTAGGATAACGGAATGGAAATCCTAAACATAACGGAGGTACTTCCCTTCCCTTTACTTTTTTTAGATGGATTTGACTAATGACATGGATTCATCACAGACACAGACAGACAGTCAGTCAGTCGCACACATGACATTAGTGCATTAGGTTGCAAGTAGCAAAAAAAATGGTAAACTAAAAAGCTACCTATAAGGCTCTTTACACACAGTGCCGGGTCACTCACAAGCACAATGTACTTGTACATTCGTACAATTTACAAATGTTTGTACGCATTTGAATGGCGGTTAGCGTACATGCAATGTTATTCGCATACTCATTTGCACGTCCTTTTACACTTTTATACGAATGTCACAAATACATGCGATTTTAGACCTGAATATGTTCCTAGAATTATTACATAAATTATATACTAGAAACGGACCGTCGGTATGCGTCAGTCCGCTCGAACGATTTTGGTCGTGCCGTGACTTTATGGTAACGCGCCCCGGGGATGAGAATCATCCCGAAGTTGTTTGAAAGTGACGCGCCCCTGGGATGAGAGTCGTCCCGAACCTTTCCGAACTTTTTTGTTTTTAATTTCATCCTTGTATCACCACTAATAAGCTGTACTTACCAATTCCATGGATTTAATTTAATACGTTATCTGTTTCCGAACCGTTTGAGATATGACAACCCTAGAAGGAATTAGTCTATGACATTAAAAAATATGTTTTTCGCTGTCAGTGAACGAGCGATCCGTCGTGAGTCTCAACTGGGGATGCTTATAAATAATAAATATTGTTCTGTGGTAAGTAATTTTATTCATGATTCATGTAGAGTACTAACACACCATGTATTTAAAATCATAAAACATATAGTTCATCCCGTATTTTTTCTTATTAGAACAATCTTATTGGAATCTGTGAAAAAAGTGTCTTTGTTCGTCTTTACAGTCAAGTCTACAAATGAAAACCATGTTACATTCAAACACAACGCACACTTCAGTATAGCCCTACTCACTACCATTCTAAAAAAAATACAACGGTCACATAATACCAAGAAATGACGCCGCTTATCGGGTTTGTTTACATAAAGTCGGCGCGTGGTAGATCACTTGGGGCAAGCTAATAGATTTACACACAAGCACTTGTACAATTTAATAGTATAAAAACTCGGGATACATTTCATCCCAAGTACGTTCGAGCGGGTATGAAAACAATAGGGAAGAAATCGCAAAGCTATGAACAGTTGGCGCTGCTAACGGATAACTCATGTCATCGCACTGTCATTTTTATCTCTCAGTGTTTTTCGGGTTTTAAATAATTATAACATGAACAAGCATGAGTTTTTTGTTATTTTAACGAGCAATGTATTCAACGTGGACTGTACCTCAGTTAAATGCTGAAATAAAGAACCGAGGAGTCTCACTAAGTGGCCGAGAAGTGGATCTGGTCAGCGGGTATTTTCAGCCTATTTTCTTGGTAATAATGGAAGCAAATAGCCCAATTTTATAAATAGCAACGACCTTCATTAATTATTATTGTAGTAATTACAAACTTTGTATGTATTTACACTGAAGTTTTTTAACATTTCTTGACCAAAACATAACCTAGAAATTAAAACTGAATTTGAACTAAATCTGTTATGGAATCGAATCATTTGATCGTAATTTTAACTTCGGGATACCTCAGCAGCATGAAACTGATGATACCAAGATGGATCTTCCACCTCCAGAGAGTTATCACGACATTAATAGCAGCTGCAAAATTGCGTATCTTAGTCGCCCTTTCTCATAGTTTTTTTTAATCGTAAGTCTTTAGGAAATGAATGAGTTCCATTGTTATTACAACAGATTACAACACAAAACGGCATTTTTTTTTGTCAGTTTCCGCCCAACGTTTTTTGTAAATAAGTTTTGTATGTAATTTGACAGCTAATGTTATTTTCTGTGAGTCAAGCGGTACCAGTGACACCGTTGGAAAAAGTTGTCAGTTTTTTCCCCCATTGTAACAAAATCGATATAAAACGAAAACGTAGTTTATTATGGGCAAATAGTATGTTTTTATATCCTATAGACAAAAAAAATGTGAGAGCCCAATGGTTTTGTCAGTGACAGAACACTATTATTGTTCTGTGAATCTGTAGTCGGACATTATTAGTGTTCTGTGGGTCAGACTGCCGGCTGGGCCCATTCTCTATGTAGTCTGTGGTTGGTATAAATGTACTCTGAGTCTGTGGTGCAGTGATGCCAAACTGGGGGGAATCCCCCCAAATTTGGGGTTTTTTTTTAGTTATGGGGGTCAATTGGGACGATAATATTTTTGGGGGGATATTTGGAGAAAAAGCTGGGTTTGGAGGGAATTGGGGGATTTTTAGTACCAAAACTGTAATCCGGGAAAAGCGGCGGCTAGCTGTGATGATTATATCTGTAGTTTCAAAAGACATTTTGCGCAGCGTTATCAATGACGTTTTTATAACTTCCGGTTGTTTCTAATATAAATAAATATTCTGAAAGCTTTACGAAAAATACACAGTAATGGAAGCTATTGCTGAAACAGTATAAAATTGTATTTATTTAGGTAATTAAGACTTCTCAGAGTAGTCACATAGGAAACGCCGACCTCATCTAGTTTAAAAATATGATTGACGTGTAAAAGTGTTTGTACAAACCTACTTACAGAAATAAAATCATTTATCATTTATCATTTATCATTCAAGAAATAATTTGACATTTTTGGGGGACTTTTTCTTTCAAACCTGAATTTTTTAGGAGATTACGGGGAAGGTTTGGGGAGGAAACTATTGCTGAAATAGTATAAAATTGTATGATTCTTATATGATTTTTTTGCCATTTGCGGGAGATTTTATCTACAAAATCTGAATGTTAGGGAGGATTTCAGTAAAGATTTGGGGAGAACGCGTGTCGATCATCTGGCAGCACAGTGTACCTATGTAGTCTGTGGTGTGGTGTAAAGTTACATGCTCTGTGGTGTGGTGGTAGCGGGGTCAGGCAAGCAAGAGTTCTCTATGTAGTCTGTGCTGTCAAGTAACTAATTGCGTTCGCCGTTGCGTATGTTTGCTATATTTGTTATCGTTACAATAGTACAGTGAATGTAAACTGTGACTTTATTACGATATTATAGGGATATTCAGATGATTGGCACCATTGCCACACTTTGAATGGCGCTACAACTACGAGCAGAACTAGGTAGGTTTATTAATTATCTACATAGCTTCGAGTTTACAAATTCTACATCATAGTAATTAATCTATTAAAAGTTTCTTCGATAGAACTGCAATGTTCCCAACTCAAAAAACACTATTGCCTGGTTATCTAACCCGTTGTACCTTTTTGAGGCGCAACGCGTAAAAAGAGTTATCATGTTAGTTACACTCCGAGTTTACAAACTCTACATTTATTTATTTAACCCAACTAAACAGCAGTTTGAGTAATTTATGCAGCCTACCCAAATGTCCTTTCTTAGGTATTGTTCGTCGAATCGTTGAGCTTAAGTCCTGACTTCCTGAGTTAAGCTACACGGTTACTGACAAATGCGTGCACTGACTGGACAGGTCCACTCAATTTGTGTGGTTCTTTCCTCAAAAGACCATTTCAGATACCAATCTACATGTTGTTCACACGATCTGACCAAAATGATGTCTGGACTTTAAAAGAGACTGTGACCTCTGAGTTTGTTCAGCCTTTCTTGTCAGAGTAGTTGGATAGGAAACGCCAACCTCATCTAGTTAAAAAATATGATTGAATATCTGAACGTCTAGTAGACTTCTTTTTAAATGATGATGGTCGTGCAGACAAAATAATTGTGTTTGGCAGTCAAGCAGCAAGAGATTTACAGACATATTACGGGGACGGTGCATTCAAAATTGCACCGAAACCGTTTTACCAGTTTTTCTCGCTACTTGTTGACATAACCAAGGGTAGCGATTGTGTTGTGGTTGGAAATTGACACAATTGTGTAGGTATGCAAATAGCACTTTTGCCAAACATATTAATACCTGCGGGCTTTTTGTCAATAAATGCAATGGCTACAGATGATGAAGAATGTAAAGCCTTTTTCAATTATTTCGCAAATTATTGAATGACGAAAATTAGGACTGAACAGTTATCTTGTTATGGAGAAAATTTAAGGGTAAAAATTTCGAAATACGTCGCCATTTTAAGGGGTTGTGAGTGGTTGGGGGGGGGGGGAGGGGTCGGATCCCCCCTCACCATTGTCACCCGCCGGAAATACTTGGTTTCCTTAGAAAAAATAAAAAACAGAAATTTGTACAAAAATTGTTTATTCCACTTTATAAACATGTTTTATCGCCTATTTCTGGGTGGTTTAAAAAAAAAGAACCACGATGGCTAAGGCGGGAGCGCAGCGCAGCGAAGCTCCCGCCTTAGCCATCTAACCCAACCCAATGAAGTCGGATTGTGCCAACTCGGAGTAATACATTGCAATTAATTACCTAAGAATTATATCCTGTTATTATACATTTCCTATAACACAAAATATATAAAATATAACTACCTCGATTGTATTTTCTTTTTCCAAATTTACGATACGAAAGAACACATTCACTTAAACTCGAAAGCAAAGGAATGACGCACAAATTTGACAATAACTATCAATATTATTTATCCAAGATGGCGGGTTGCGTTTCGTTTTAAGTTTTTCACATAAAACCTAAAAATTACATTTGAAAAACTGTACTAAAGCATAAAAATTACGTTCCTTTTTGCAAAATTGCAATAGTATTTAAGAATTTTTGGAAATGTTTAAAAATATTTAGACGCAACTCCGGCAGCCGAAATTACTTTGGGGGGATTAAGACTAACTCCCTTAAGCCCCCTACACCACCAATACCCTCAAATTCAGGCGACTCGTTTTAAAATCCAACCCAAATTAAGGGTTACTAATGCCATAGAAGGTTGGCACCGGGGAATTAGTATCAAAATACAAAAAAAAAAACCCTTTTTATGTTTCTACAGTTATTAAATAAAAAAAGGATTGTGTGGTTTTATGAAATCACGGTAAAAGTGAAACTTTTTCCCTACTCCGCGGCCGACCGTCACGCGACATGCAACACACAGACGAAAAAGTTTGAGACGATGTAATAAAAGTTTCACTTTAAAAGGAATCAAAAATCAGTGATACCAAAATAAATAAAAGTTACTATCAGTGTGAGGAAACAAAACGTTGGCCAAAGCAAAAATTGATTTATAAAAATAAAAATAAAAATATCGTTTATTATCAGGCATCGAAGGCCCATAGCGTGTTAGTATTACCAAAAAAAAAAAACTTACAAACTATGTTAGTAGTAACACACAAGCGTACAAAAAACAAAAACACAAACAGCATCCAATTAGAGGAAGATCTATCAAGCCACATGTCTGACATGTAGCTTGATAAACCTATCCATTGTAGGCCCTTCTAGCCTATCTGAAAAAACCTTGAGAATGCTGTTGCTGCTCCCCCTCACTCTGCGCATAATTGATGCCACTTTTTTGCGCATGATCGCGAAATAATCGTCAGTGTGCGCATCAGCGAACATTCCTGACGCACTACAGTAGCGCGGAAGCGTCAACAGCGCCCTGAATGCATTGTTATATTGAATGCGCAGTGTGTTGTCTGCTTTTTGGGTATGATTAGCCCACAGACTGCTGGTGTAAAATATTTGACAAAACGCCTTAAAAAGTGTTATTTTAACCGGAACTGAACAACCTGCGAGCTAGCATGTTTCCCCTCACTGCCATTGCCCTGCGCTCTCTTTCCATATCTAAGTCATCTTTGAGATCCTCAGCTGCTTCACTTAATATAGATACAATATTTTTATACATTGAATCCAACAATAACCTATGGTGTGGATTATCACAAAAAATATCCGCACATTGTTCAAAATCCTTAGGAAAATCTAAACTTCTTAATTTATCATTACACAGAGACGAGTATTGCTTTATTTCATCAGGTCTTCTTTCACCCCATCGAACACCGTTAAGCGTTGATTTAACTACAGAAGTTTTTAATCTGATAACATTTACAACACATTCTATTTTTAAGGGAAAGTGGTCTGACCAAAACGTATCATAAATAACCTCAATGTTTACAATTGTTTTCCCCGCCGCCTGTGTAACTTGACAGTGATCTAGCCAACGCTTACACCCGTGTGAGTCACTGATGAACGTGTACGTTTGTGATAGTATGCCTAAATAGTGTAAGTCAGCACATAATAATTCCTGCCCACTACAAAAACTAAGAAGTTCATTATAAAATGACTCACCCGGGTGCGCGTTGAAATCTCTCAACACACATTGATTCAGCATTATTATTTTGTAAAATATAATACATTTCACCAAGACATTCCGTAAATAGTGGCAGATTCTCGCGACAGTCCGTTGGCATATACATATTTATAACCAAAAAGCACCTGTTGTTTGCCACTACATTCAATGCACATATACGGTTACTGATACATTGTACCACACTCACATAGCTAAATGCTGATTTACGCCATAGTATGGCAAGCCCTCCGTAGGGTCTCCCTTTACACATGCCAGCTGAAGTGTCCACTGAAGACTTTCCCGTGTAACTAAATTCCTGATCAACACTATCAAGGAATGCTAGATCATGTGGATATAACCACGTTTCTTGTAACAAAACAATATCAGCTGTTTTGCACAGTGAACACACACAATTCACCGACCTGTTAACATTTTTGCAATTGAATGTTATTAAGTTCATTTTTTAAATACTACCCATTATTCGGTTTTGTTATTGCCTCAGTCCCAAAAATTGTATTATTTTTGTCTTCTCTTCTGTTCTTGAAATGAATAAAGCGCCTAAATGTCACGCCCTCAGGCCATATCTGGTCATCTAGAAAAACATCCAACTTGTCTTTGTTAATATGCACTTTAAAGGCATTGTATGGCCTTTCCTTCTTCATGGTAATTTTCTCAAGCGAAACAATCTCCGCAGTTTTATTTTTTATGTATTTGCATAATTATGTCATCCACCGCTACCTCTTTGTTTACGTTGGAAATAAACAACGGGGTGTTAACTTCCGCCGCTTTAAATTTCTCAGACAAGTCCGTAGCCGCTTTATCCCTTTTACTGGTAAAACGGTTCTTAGACCGCCGATTTCGCACTAAAGTCCAATTATCTGTTGGTTTCTTGGGCGTTTTCCACTCACCATTCCTTGCCATCTCCGCCATTGTAGGGCTTTTTAATTGACTGGCTCCTGTATGACAAACAGCTGACTCAGAACTCACCGCGCACATTTCGTTTTCTAGTAGCGTTGAGTTTATCGGTACATGCGCACCAGTCCTGATCGCCTCAGTGTGTGTGCAAGCGAGAGAGCGATATCTTGGTGACTCAATGCGTTCTGCGCTCGCACACCTCGTCATCGAGTCACCGTCATCGTACACTGGCGCCGGTGATAAACCTACCGGCCCACTGTCAAGCAAATACCCTCCTCTTTTCTTCGCATTAATATTGCACGCCAATAATGATAATGGGGCCTGCTTGATCCCAATTCTAGTTTCAACTCATCCAACTGAATGACTGTTGCATATTTACTTTTTATTTCTTTAATTTCTGCACGCACAATCACCAGATCTTTTAATAATTTGGTCACATCTACATGATCAAAAGTAACTGGCGGTAATTTTTGCAAGTCACGCGCAACGAAGGTCGGTATAAGATCTGGATCCGTCACTTTGAAGACACATATAATATCCTCTAGGTCTCTCACATTTTTACCTTCTTTGCGTCTAGCCACTTTCTTCTTGTTAGTTTTCATTGAACTAAACAGCAACTCCTTAGCACTATCCACCTCATCCACAGTGAAAGCCGTGTCACAAATCCTAATTAGGCTCTCATTGTCCATCACATCTATTTTATTTTGGATAAAGGATAGAAGTTCACAAATTACAATATTGCAATTCACACATTTTAGCGTATTCACAGACATTGTCGCGGAAATAGGTGGGGAGACCTATGTTCGACCCGTTCGCAAGCGCGTGCAACGAGCGACTGACCTATAGGCAGCTAGAAAATATATTATTTAGAACGCCTACGGTCATTAAAATTATCTCAATATTAGTTTTCTCCCCATAATAAGAAGATTCAAATAAAAGATTTTGTTTATATTACCTACCTTAAAAGAAATTCTCAATACAACAGATTGTAAGACAGGTCTTATTGTATTGTCGTGCTTTTGTGATTGTTTTCCTTGAATAAACACTTTTTAAATTTAATACATAATAATATGTTTTATAAAGTTATTTTGTTTTTCACGACTATACTCTGTCCAGCTGCGAAACTGTGGCGAGCCTCCTTGCCGGATTGCCGCCATGGGATCTGGGGACAAATGTCCTCGCGCACCTTTGGGAGTGGCGCGAGGAGGCGAAACGCCGGGGCGTAACTCCGCTGCCGCGAGAAATCGCGGCACAGCGGACAGAGCTCCGGCGGGATCTCATGGCGGCATGAAGAGTGCGACTGTCGCAACCCAGTGCTGGGCCCGCCACGATTGCGGCGGTAAGTCCCCTCTTTGAGGAGTGGCTTGAGAGGCGCTACGGCTTCCTCACCTTCCACCTGACGCAGGTCCTCACCGGACATGACTGTTTCGGGAGGTTCCTGTTTCGGATAAGGCGGGAAGAAACACCCGGGTGTTGTCGTTGTGTGGATCGACCGGAGGACACGGTGGAGGTCTGCCCGGCTTGGGCGGAGCACCGCCGTGTCCTCGTGGCGGCGATCTCTCGCGTCCGGCCCTGATCCAGGCCATGGTACAGAGCGGGAGGGAATGGGAAGCCGTCACCTCCTTCTGCGAAGCAGTAATGCTCGCGAAGGAGGAGGCGGAGCGCGTGAGGGTGAGGCAATCCTTGCGCCCTCACGCCCCTAGTCACCGCAGGAGGAGACACCCTGGGCGTCGGGAGTCGATAGCCGACTCCCGGCCACCGTAGGCGCGGGCTTGCGGACGGCGAGCAATGGGCAGCTTAACGTCAGGTAAGGACCAGGCCGGGGTCGACAGCGCGTTGTGTTCTACGCGCGCCTCAGAGGTGTCACCATAACTGATGGGGTCCGATAGGGCCGATGCCTGCCGGGGTCGCGGATTGTTCGAAAGAGTTACCGTGGCCCTGGCGCACAGGAAACTGAAGGAACACTGGTGGGTTCCAGTCAGTAAGAGTCTGACACGCCCTTCCGCTCCGCCCGGAGCGGGAGAGGTCATTTGATGACTTCCCAACCAAAAAAAAAATAATGCTGCGAAACTGTCCAGCTGAGAATCTCTCCAGTCGGTCCGGAGGGGTGCAAACCACGTCAATATCGTGTCTTGTATAAACTGTTTCGTTCATTGTATTATAGATAATATGTTATTAGCAGATGTCGTGGTTAGATAAGGAATTGACGTGGTTTCGAAGTAAGGAATCGGTAAGGGGGAAATTCAAATTTTCTTACGTTTTTTGCAATTTGCAGGTCAGTATCAGGTTGTATGTTGATCTAAATATGTTTCGCGGCCGTATCAAATATTTATTTATAGAATTATAATCATAAAAATCATCAATACATCTCTCAAAGTTCATATTACCCTATTGAATGACTATTTCATGAAATCATGACATTTGAGGCCAATTTTAACTTGGAGTTGTATTGCTGATTCTAATGATTATAATTCTGTAAAGTCATAATTGTTATAGCTGCGAATCATATTTTATTCAATACACAATCTGAAAGTGACCTGCAAATTGCAAAAAATGTAAGTATTTTTGAATTTCGCGGGCTACCTGAGTGCATCTCCCTTAAGTGGTCTTAGTGCCGAAAAAATTTTTTTTTTTTTTTTTTCTTCAGACATACTATAATAAACAAACTTATTTTTGCAGTGGTCTAACACGCACTTGGCCGATTTTTTATCTCAATCAAATGCTCAATCAAAAGCTAATGAAAATTGGCCATCATCGAACCTTTCTCATTAACTTGACCAAAAAAATTAAAACGGAAAACGTTAACAACCAACAATGAATTCGGCGCAAGAAATTTATGGTAACTACTTTATTTTTTTTACTTTTACTTTTTTTGGGGTTGCGCTAGTTTTTGCGAGCAGAACAGAAGGGTGGTGATAGGATCCCGTCTATGGCGGAAGGATCATAGCAATCCTTTTTTTTTTCTATATTCCGGGGTCCCTATAAATATCAAAGGAATACAATTGTACATTGTACCTTACCTTGTAATAATAATCTTCTTTTTTTAAAGCCTATAATTTTCTAATTAAATTATACATTTAACAAAAAAGGATTGTGTGGTTTTATGAAACCACGGTAAAAGTGAAACTTTTTTTCACATTTATCTAACCCCCCCCCCCCCCACACCTTTTCCTTTTCCTTGGTGGTGTTTGTGGCGAGTAAAATAGCGTGGAGCACTGGCACAAATGAGTATATACACTACACGGTCAGCTGATGCGAACTATAGGCGCCGCCAGATATGGCGGCGCCTATAATTCGTAGTAGTAGTGAAAGGCGCTCGTTAGAGCAGCCGAGCCCAATGGGCCTCAGCTGCTCTGACGAGCGCCTTTCACTTTATCCCTACTCCGCACAGTGAACCGAAACTGCTATATGAGGGACATTCGTTATTTTTTCACAAATTTCATTTTATTTAAATACCAATCGAAAGATCTCGTTATTCCGATGAATAATTGTCCTTACAAGTTTTTCTCTAAAAATGATAGTTGGCCCGGATAAAAATATTTTAGATTTTTTTGTATGGAATCAAAAAGAAACTGCTAAAATTTGGCCATGTCTTCAAAGACCAGGCTTTCAAACTACTATATTCTTATCCTTTGACTTGTTGGCTATAATTCTACTCTATCAGCGTGCGCCCATAGTTGCCCTTTCAAGAGTTACGAGGTTCAGAAAAATGAAAAAAAAAGTAAGTCAAAAGTAGTTTTTCATTAATAATATCATAGATAAAACATTAAAACATTTATAATTAAGGAATGGTAATAATTTAAAAAACATGAGCATCGAAAAAAATACAAAAAAAAAAATGAATATAAATAAAATTTGTATTCAAAACAATAAAAAAGAAACAGCTAAATTCGAATAAAATTAATCACTATGACTGTCTTGTAAAGTGTGTACATCTATAAAATCCAATTCGGGTTCAGTTGGAAGAGCCACCAAAAGCGCGACTGCTTTTGGTGAGAGGACCATTTTTCGTTGTTTCGACATTTTTGGCCTTAGAAAGGTCAGTTTCGGATCAGACGACAAGAGAAGATTGTGCAAGATATCTTCATTTTTCGCTATTATATTATATTATATTTACTTACTCTTCTCGAGCGGTTCTCTCTATATTTACGAAAGTCTTTATTTCGAGCTTCTGATGCTTCTTCCGACAGATTCCAGATTGGTAAAAGTCCAAAATGCTTAATTATATCCGTACCATGCACTAGCAACTTATGTACGCTAGAGGGCATGTAATACCACGGATATAACTGTTCATACAAAGTGGCAAAGTCTTTACAAAATTGGGAGAATTTAAGCAGTTCCACTTGCTCACCAGAAGCCACTGTCTGCAGAATTATGTGGAACCTTTTGATCAGCTCTTCATCAACTCCTGTGATGCGAGCCGATGTTTTTGCATCACTAAAAAATCTTCTGGCAGTGTTGCCGTCATTTGTGATGCCTACCCCTTGTTTCACAAAATCGACCAGCAAGCCGTTTTCATCTTTAAAGGCTTGCTGGATTTGTTTTTTTCTTTGCGCCAACTTTTCTTTGTCCTCGCCTTTTGAAATCCATTTTTTGAAGTCCACCCGGTAAGCTGAAATAAAGGAAGCAATGCATTAGTTTTGAAAAACGTAAATTCTACAAAAAATATTCATGGATATTAAAAATTATATACCTATATGAACCAAGCATTCCATGCACCGGATCCACGTATGTAATGAAGACAATCCGTATTGGTACATATCTACATTTTCCGTTCTGCGGTCGATGTCTTCCAGCTTATTCTTCTCTGATGGCTTCGCCTTACAAATGTCACACACAGGTGTCGAAGTTTCCGATATGTACGAAGTAATCTTTCCATCGATCATTGTCATTAACAGTTGATGTGTGACGGTCACTTCCTGCAGTTTATGTGGATTAAGTTCATCTATCTGCAGTTCTATGGCTTCTTTTTCACGTTTTACTGAACTTTCACACTCCTTCATGAATTTGGAACTGAATTAGGCGGCAGTAAAACGTAGAAGACGGACGATCATTTTCCCAAAGTATTTCTTCGTCACGCATCAGCCTTATGGGTACTAAGCTGACCATAAAAACACGAAACGTCAAATTCTGAACTGCTAGCTATCTGCTTGTAATTGATTTGACTAGATGCTCCATCAAAACCCCACTTACATATCAGCTTTAAATCAGCTTTAGATGATAGATTGAAGTCCATTGCATCAAGTAATCTGAAGGTAGTCAAATAAAGTAGAGCCTGCAGTTTAATAGATGCTCCATTTTCGGTTATGGTGATGTCCTCTTTTGCAGGATAACAGTTTAATTTCTCTTGCATTATTTTGTAGTAGGAGGGATACATAGATACTGCACCTTGTTTAATTGCAGAATCTCGTAGATTCATATATTGCCACTTGGATAAGTTAACCGATATCGAGAGAGCTAGCGCTTTTTCAGGTGTATATAAACTCTCTTTTTTTTCTGACTTATGCAAGTTTTTACCTTATCCATATCTTCAGGATGGTTTAGTAAATGTTCCAGTATTTGACTTACTTCCCAATCCCCACTACTTTTGAGATTTTTAATAGTAGCACTCTGTATCTCTTTTGGAGACACTGATTTGGACAAGCGCTCTACGCGTCGTCTTTTTGGCTTGTTAGATAGCTTTTCAAAGGGTTTTCTCAGCGTACATTGTGAAGATGACGTTGAAGCTATTGGTGAAGATGGTACCAAATTTTCTATATCTTCACTGACATCATCATCATCAGGATCGACATTTTCTGTTGTAGACATAAGGGCTTCATGCCAGGCTATGGCAGATTCCAGCCAATCTCCATTTCTCTTCAAAAACTTGCTAAGAGTCTGACTGTAAAATTCTGACTGAACTTCAGGAGGTTTTCACTTTTTTCTTCAGTCCAGTTAAAATTCAGCGTCTGCTTGAGGTATTGAAAAAGTATTTTACGTTCCGCCAAGGATCCAAACTGTTCTCTTAAAACCATGAACAAATCCAAATTATTCACTAGACCTTCCATATTACTCAAAAAAATATTTAGGCACAAAGCAAGTTGTCTTGGTATTCAAATCACTGAATGATTTTATTTAAATTAAACCCTTATTTATATGGGTTGGAATAACTCCTTCCTATCCCTATCATTAAGGTATATTAATAGGGAAGTGGAGTCATTAAATTTAAATTTAATTATGAATGTAGTTATTAGCAAATAGGTAAAATAATTCGTAGAAGGGATAATTCGTAATTAAAAAAACAGATAATTAACTAATTGATGATTGGCAAATTTTTCACTGTATACAATTACTAATATTAGGTCTTTACCTATGAAATTGCCGTTCTGCAGTACTGGCCATTTCAAATCAAAATAATTTTTGTTTGGCTAAGAATTCTAATTTCAAATTAATTTTATTTTAAAAACATGGATTTTTTTTTCTAAAAGTAGTCATTTCTTTATTGATTAGTGTTACATTTTCATCGCATTTCAATCTTTTTCGTCATCATGGATACGTTAAAAATTCGAGTAATTATGGAATATGAGTACCGTCGTGGCAGCAACGCGGCACAAGCGGCACGCAACATCAACGACGTTTACGGAGCTAACACTACAAACCAACGCACCACCTGTTATTGGTTTGCTCGCTTCCGTTCTGGAAATTTCGACCTGAAAAATGAACCTCGCGGTCGTCCGAAGACTTTGGTCGACAATGACGAATTAAAGGCGATTGTGGAAGCTGATGATACACAATCTACGGCTGAATTAGCAGCAGCTTTCGACGTTAGCGTCAAAACAATATTGGTCCATTTGCGTCAAATTGGCAAGGTAAAAAAGCTTGACAAATGGGTGCCCCACGAACTCAATGATCGCCAGCGCGAAGTACGCGTCGAGACGTGCCTTGCACTGCTCAACAGACACACAAATGAAGGAATTTTGAACCGCATTGTTACCTGCGATGAAAAATGGATTCTGTTTGATAACCGTAAGCGCTCAGCAAGTTGGTTGGATCCTGGTTCAGCACCTAAACAATGCCCTAAACGAAAACTTACCCCTAGAAAAGTGATGGTCACTGTTTGGTGGTCTAGCGCCGGTGTGATTCATCACAGCTTCTTACCAAACGGGGTGAGCATTACTGCAGATGTGTACTGTGAAGAACTGAACACAATGATGGAGAAGCTGGCGCATCTCCAACCAGCATTGGTCAATCGCTCGTCTCCGCTGCTCCTGCACGACAACGCGCGACCTCATACTGCACAGCAGACGGTCTCCAAGTTGCAAGAACTGGGGTTGGAAGCTCTCCGTCATCCGCCCTACTCACCAGACCTTGCGCCTACAGACTACTACTTTTTCCAGAATTTGGATAACTTCTTGGCGGGAAAAAAAATTAATACCCGAGAGGCAGTACAAAATGCCTTTGAAGAATTTGTTGCCTCCCGTCCAGCTGATTTCTTTAAGAAGGGCATCAATAAACTGCCACTGCGATGGCAAAGATGCATTGATTGCATGAGTGATTACTTCGATTAATACAAATAAAAAATTCATGAAAAAAATTCGTTTAAATTTTTTCATACAAAACGGCAATTTCATAGGTAAAGACCTATTATATAGTATTTTTTTTACAATATTAAATTAATTATCAATATTAATAAATTTATCATTTGCTTTAATTTGAATTGTTTAGATTCTTTTCCCAATTTTCGATTTTGTATTGTTTTGAAATTAATAATAGGTCTTTACCTATGAAATTGCCGTTTTGTATGAAAAAATTGAAACGATTTTTTTTCATGAATTTTTTATTTGTATTAATCGAAGTAATCACCCATGCAATCAATGCATCTTTGCCATCGCAGTGGCAGTTTATTGATGCCCTTCTTAAAGAAATCAGCTGGACGGGAGGCAACAAATTCTTCAAAGGCATTTTGTACTGCCTCTCGGGTATTAAATTTTTTTCCCGCCAAGAAGTTATCCAAATTCTGGAAAAAGTAGTAGTCTGTAGGCGCAAGGTCTGGTGAGTAGGGCGGATGACGGAGAGCTTCCAACCCCAGTTCTTGCAACTTGGAGACCGTCTGCTGTGCAGTATGAGGTCGCGCGTTGTCGTGCAGGAGCAGCGGAGACGAGCGATTGACCAATGCTGGTTGGAGATGCGCCAGCTTCTCCATCATTGTGTTCAGTTCTTCACAGTACACATCTGCAGTAATGCTCACCCCGTTTGGTAAGAAGCTGTGATGAATCACACCGGCGCTAGACCACCAAACAGTGACCATCACTTTTCTAGGGGTAAGTTTTCGTTTAGGGCATTGTTTAGGTGCTGAACCAGGATCCAACCAACTTGCTGAGCGCTTACGGTTATCAAACAGAATCCATTTTTCATCGCAGGTAACAATGCGGTTCAAAATTCCTTCATTTGTGTGTCTGTTGAGCAGTGCAAGGCACGTCTCGACGCGTACTTCGCGCTGGCGATCATTGAGTTCGTGGGGCACCCATTTGTCAAGCTTTTTTACCTTGCCAATTTGACGCAAATGGACCAATATTGTTTTGACGCTAACGTCGAAAGCTACTGCTAATTCAGCCGTAGATTGTGTATCATCAGCTTCCACAATCGCCTTTAATTCGTCATTGTCGACCAAAGTCTTCGGACGACCGCGAGGTTCATTTTTCAGGTCGAAATTTCCAGAACGGAAGCGAGCAAACCAATAACAGGTGGTGCGTTGGTTTGTAGTGTTAGCTCCGTAAACGTCGTTGATGTTGCGTGCCGCTTGTGCCGCGTTGCTGCCACGACGGTACTCATATTCCATAATTACTCGAATTTTTAACGTATCCATGATGACAAAAAAGGTTGAAATGCGATGAAAATGTAACACTAATCAATAAAGAAATGACTACTTTTAGAAAAAAAAATCCATGTTTTTAAAATAAAATTAATTTGAAATTAGAATTCTTAGCCAAACAAAAATTATTTTGATTTGAAATGGCCAGTACTGCAGAACGGCAATTTCATAGGTAAAGACCTAATATTATTCCTTAATTATAAATGTTTTAATGTTCTATCTATGATATTATTAATGAAAATGTACTTAAGACTTATTTTTTTTTTTTCATTTTTCCGAACCTCGTAACTCTTGAAAGGGCAACTATGGGCGCACGCTGATAGAGTAGAATTATAGCCAACAAGTCAAAGGATAAGAATATAGTAGTTTGAAAGACTGGTCTTTCAAGACATGGCCAAATTTTAGCAGTTTCTGTTTCATTCCATACAAAAAAATCTGAAATATTTTCCGGCCAAACTATCTGTTTTAGAGAAAAACTTGTAATGACAATTATTCATCGGAATGACGAGATCTTTCGATGGGTATTTAAAAAAAATGCATTTTGTAAAAAAAAAACGAATTTCCCTCATATAGCAGTTTCGATCCACTGTGCTCCGCGGCCGATCGCCACGCGACATGCAACACGAGGCGAAAAAGTTTGAGACGATGCTATAAAAGTTTCACTTTAATAACTGTGTTAGTAAACATGTTTTGACAAAGAGTTGTCAATCTGGCATCAATTATGTGTTGAAAATATTGAAACATGTTCTTGTTTTCTAAAAGCTTTTAATTTACTTTCAATGTTTGTATTATGTTCGGGCAAAACTTTGCAAGCTGAAAAACCACTTCCTCTTGTCCTACGGAGTTGAAATTTCACATTGATTCTGTTTCGAAGACAATGCATTTTTATGATGCATGCCCTGATTCTACCCCAGGATTGGCTCCAGACGAAGGAACTCCTTAACGGTCAACGGTACAGACACGAAAATTTAATAAACCTACGTATTTAATTATGGTAGTTCCTTCTAAAGTCCACCATGATCTGGCTGCTGCACCCAGGATTGGCTCCAGCCGAGCGAACTCCTCAACGGTCAACAACTAGAGACACAAAATTTTATATACGCATACAGTTATGATAGCTCGTCCTAAAGTTCGCCATGCTCTGGCTGCTGCACCCAGGGTTGGCTTCATACAAGAGATCTCCTCAGTGGTCACAAGCACATGCACGAAGTTTTTAACAAGTATATGATGATAGCCCGTTCTAAAGTGTGGCATGACTTGGATAGTGCAACTTGGATGGCTTCACACCATGACTTGTGTAAAAGCGTGTTTGGTTTTCCTGAATTTGTCTTTACAAGTACCTTTCAAGAGAAGGTGATAGAACGATTAGAAAGGATATTTAAAAAAAAAAATGCTAAAAAGTACAAAATAAAATTTAAGTAAGTAAAAGCCTTTTATTGAACCAAAAAATATTAAATATAACTTACGTTAACATAGAACTTTGATATGTTCTTAAAAGCTTGAGGCGTGAGCGTCCTTCTTACAGTTAAGATAAGCCTAAGCCTATGCGAACTTTTATGAAAAAAATTAAGTTTTATGTTAATGTAAGTTTTATTTAGTACTTTTTAGTTAATGAAAAGCTTGTTTTTAAAAAGGTTTTTACTTATAATTTTTTACTGCACGTCTTGTTTCCTCTCAGCTCGTCTGCGGTCCCTGCACCGCAGACGAGCTGAGAGGACGAGCTGTTAAGCTTGCGTTAACCCTGGGTAACGCAAGCTTAGCAGCTTCTCAGGCTTGAAGTCTGGATGGAGACATCGTGGCTTTTTTATGTTTGATATGTTCTCTCATTGGTGCTAATAACCTACATCATTTCCATATTTTTTTAGGTAAAAGGAGTGACAAAGTCACAAATGCTATATTGCTAGGTACAGCAATATTTGGTCTATTATGTACTATAGTGGGAATAATATTGCTGTCGAATTATATGACGGTAAAAAATGTTTACTTTTTATTTTATAACATAATTATCATATTGTTTTTTGAGTTTAACAATCTATTTGAATAGGATTAATTTTAGAGAATTCTAAAATGAGGCTCTTTTTTTTGCAGTATGACGACGGCTATGAAATTGTTAAAGATTACACTGACTGCACATCCATAAACAAAGAAATAAAATGTAAGGACAGTTTAAACACTACTGGAATAGAATGCTCTTGTTATATAAACATAGAAATAACAAAGCTAATGAAAGCTCCTGTGACTGTTTTCTACGAGTTGGATTCTTATGATCAGATTACCAGCAGTTATGCTCAATCGAGGTAAGAAGTATTAAGATCAGTTTTTTATTTAGTGTGTAAGATTACAGCCTCAATGACATCACACTGCTCAGCTGGGCTGGGGTACATACCTGTAGGCGTACTCTCGACACTCGATCTCAATTTATTGAATTGGAAATTAGGATCGAAATCTTGTCATTTCGCACTCTTGAATGTTACAGTAGCTCACGATTGGAATCGTATATTTTGGATGATTTTGGAGCTAAATAAAATTGACTTTATTCGAACGAATGCACTTTTTCGGCGTCATAGTCCTTGATTGGACACGCTGTCCCGGGGGCAGGCAAGTCCTAGGACTACGTTCTCTTGGTGTTGTAACTGACAAATAAAATAAATAACATTTGTGTAAGTTATTATATATCATACCATCATGAAATATGGCATACATATAATGTAATTTGAAAGAAATTAACTCTCACAGTCTCCACATTTTGGACGGGAGAAGCATGAGACTCCAAATCGTTCGCATCCATATTAAAATCTTGGGTTGGAATGACAATTTCTAATTGGATGTAATTCTGGCTTAGGCTCTGAAATTTTTTAACAAATTATAGTCGAAGTACCTACTTAATTATGAAGGTGTTAATTTTTATCAAGTTTACAATTATGTATTAAAATTTGTGACTAAACTGAACTACTGTCGATGGTAATGGATTGACACCAACATGCCTGTCTCCAACAGCAAATTGAAGGCCCTTCACCACTGCTACTAGGCGTTGGTCGATGGGTGTTAATGCAGGTAAATTCTCTGCAGACCCACCACTTGTACGCCTTATCGACTGTGCATGCCCGGGCACAAGTATTCTTTAGTGCACATATACCAATACTAAAAAGAAAATAAATGTACCACTTATTGTAACTGTTGTCATATTATAATTAAGTGATTTTGTCTTTAATGACATATTTTTTTCTTCTCAAGGTTCAGTCAGCTAGGAAATGCCGGCGCCATCGCCATCTAGTTTCAAATAATAATAAAATAATAAAACATTTATTTCAGGCAAAATGGCCTATAGACATATACCTTACAAACTAACATAATTATAAAGTATAAAACTGTTATGTATGTGTGCAAGGCGCGCTCCCCATCCACGCCATCTATGGCATCTGTGAGTCCAACTCTCAAATAAACCAGTGCGTTGCTAGCTAGCGAGTGTTTCAGTTGTACACCCCTTTCCCCGCACCCGCGTACTTAAAAAAAACAAAACTTATGTTAAAAAATAGCTTAAAACTATGTTAATATCACTTCACTAGCTTGCCCTTGAGCTGCCTTGTGGTACCTGTCCGCGGAAGCGACCAACAAAAAAATATTGACCAACAAAATATTGACGTGTAAAAGTGTCATAAAAGATCTAAATATAGAAATAAACATTTCATTTCATACGTTTTCCTCGTGTAATCGCAGCTTTGAACCGTAACCTTACTCTAACGAAAATAAATATCACTGTGACTTTGACGGTGATGCAAAATCAAAGGTGAAAACTGTATCGTCGCCGTGCAGTGAAAACCTTGTAAAGAAATCGTATACCTATTATTTTTGTCTTTTATTTATTTGTTAGGTAAAAAACCTCGTATTGCATATTTAGAACAAACATGAACAGCTCTAAGATGCTTCTAATGCCATCTGTTGATGATAATTAATTAATGACTAAGATGAGAACCTCGGGAGACGTCAATGATGGCCATTTTTCAAACGATTTTTGTCTTTGCCTGTAAAATAACGTTAAATATTGTAATCACGTGTTTTTCACTCCACGGCGATAATACATAAACTCACGACTTTTTCCCATGAGGGGTAGGCAGAAACTACAGATAGCCACCTGCTATGATTTTTATTATGCTCTTTTTGCTTCTTTTTGTTCGTACATCCACGGGTTAAGGCTTGTAAGAATGCCAATAACCTTGAGCATTTGGGCGGAGCTAACGACCAACTGAATCTAAGGACGAGTGCGGGGGCGACGTAGACGCAGTCATTAATCGGACGCCTTTTTAATTTATTACAATAAAAATAATACATATTTAAAAAAAATAACAAAACCAAATCATTTTCCTTTGTATTGCAAAGCAGTAGATATTTTTTTTTATACTCTTTTAATAAAAAACGAAGGAGTAAAATGGTTTCATCTCAATGATTTGGAGGTGATTTGTTGTATTTTTATTTTATTTTGTGATACCGATAGAGAAATTATGGCTAAACCAAATTACGTAGTATATCATGTAGATTACTAACATTTTTTTTTCAGATGTAATTTCTCTGTAAATGCCGACGAAAAGTTGCTTCATCTGCATGCGTTTTCAAGCTTTTTTTGAGAGAGCAGCCTTAATTACGTAACACACTAACAGTAGGAATAGCTTTCATTCTGACAGTTCAACAAATTTCATTGCGTTATTTACGTTGTCGAGCAGACAATTTTATCTAACATAATTATGAAGCAATGGATTAGCAATAGGCTTCGAAATGATTCAGATTGTGATTGATGTAGTGATGTGTTTTATGCAATTAGGGTGCTGGTCAAAAAACGGACGCCGGTTGCGAATAGGTAGGTACCTACTTCTTGGTGTAGAGCCTACACCAAGAAGGTACCTATCCACACAGAGTCTACAATGTAGAGAATAGATTATGCTAATTAGTGATTTAAGCTTATAAATTTCGCCTTTATTCTGTTATCAATATCATTGTAATGTGGCCTGTGGGTAACGCGGTCGATGTTATCGAATCGTATTTCAACCAATTTATTAAAGTATCTATTTTCCCCCTACCATTTTGTTTGGAATTTCCCCATTTTGAAATAACTTAGCATTATATCCTGCTACGAAACTGGTAAGCTTGATGTTTCTTTTTTATTACTTCGATAACCCGTTAGGGTAACCCACTGAGCAGGCGTCATCAAAGCTCTTTCCTTCTTTGAATGAGCAGAGGCCTTTACTCTGCATTGGGACAATCCTACTAATATTATAAATGTGAAAATTTGTGAGGATGGATGGATGGATGGATGGATGGCTGGCTGGCTGGCTGGCTGTCTGTCTGTCTGTCTGTCTGTCTGTGTGTCTGTCTGTCTGTCTGTCTGTCTGTTTGTTACCTACTCTTTCACGCAAAAACTACTGAACGGATTTGGATGGAATTTGGAACACAGATAGTGTAAAACATCTGTGTTCCAAATTCCATATAAATCTTGGTAGGATTAGGTAGGAACAAGTAGGATACTTTTATACCGGTAGTACGTTCCCGTGGGATAATTTCCGACCTCCACGCGGGCGATGCTGCGGGCAAAAGCTAGTGTATAATGTCGGATCCTCTACATGGGATCGTGATTAGACATTGTGTCTGATATAGCTACTGTAGGCGTGGAATTGAGATACGGGTAAATTAGAGAAATAACTCTTTATAATGTTCACACTGTTCATTGTTATAAAGTCAATGACATGTACATTATTAAACACATGGTCTAAAGAAACCAGGTCTGGCATTCCGGGAGTGACATGCTTACATCTCTATCCAGTTGCCCCGTTATTCCAACAAAACACGAATTATGGAAACATTTTCAGTCACCATTCTGTTAAAAAATATGTATAAACCAAATTGTCGTTTCATTTTTCTAAACAAACGAAACAATTCAATTTTAACATATACCAACGTAATTGTTAGTTTTAAACCTCTTTGTTTTATCGGATTCGCACAGATAAAGGCGATTGGGAAGGTATTATTACACACTACTGGTAACACAGCGGTGATGACGTAGGCTTGTGTCACCCCTGTGACCGGAATACTTAAGTTTTTTGCAATTTGCAGGTCACTGTCAGGTTGCATGCTGATTAAAATATGATTCGCGGCCGTAACAAATATGGCTTTATGTCGACGGCACGCCTCTGCGCTTCCGTCTAAACGTGACGCTGGCAGAATAGTCGACATTGGCGCAATTGACAAAACAAAAAAAAAATGGTTACAGAATTATAATCATTAGAATCACCAATACAACTCCATGGCCTCAAATGTCATGAATAGTCATTCAATGGGGTAATATGAACTAGAGATGTATTGATGGTTTTTATGATTATAATTATATTAATAAATATTTGATAAGGCCCCGAATCATATTTAGATCAACATACAACCTGATACTGACCTGCAAATTGCAAAAAACGTAGAATTTGAAATTCGCGGGTTATCTTGGCGCATCCCCCTTAAAAGGAAACACAGCAGTTCCTAGGCCAGTATGTATCGCGAAAACGTCTATATGATCACTGTCGATCCATCGTTCATATCGACACAAATACATAATAAACTCCGAACAACGCCAGGCAAAGGCATTTGTGTCTCATTTTTAAGTGATAAATTTAAATGATTTTATTTCTGTACGTAGGTTTGTACAAACACTTTTACACGTCAATCATAGTTTAAAAACTAGATGAGGTCGGCGTTTCCCATCTGACTACTCTGAGAAGAACGGCCGAAACAAACTCAGAGGTCACAGTCTCTTTTAAAGTCCAGACATAATCTAGGTCAGATCATGTGAATACCATGTAGATTTGTGTCTGAAATGGTCTTTTGAGGAAAAACCACATAGTATCAGTGGATCTGTCCAGTCTGTGCACGCATTTGTCAATAATCGTGCAGCGCAACTCAAAAGTTAAGGAGCTCAACGATTCGACGAACAATACCAAAGAAAGGACATTTGGGTAGGCCGCTTAAATTACTCAAACTGCCAGTGCATACTCATCATAACAGATCCGACATTTAAATAGGTTTAAATGAGTCAAACAGCGCAATCACGATCAAATTTGGATGATGTAAAACCATTAATAAGTCATTGCCAGGGCTGGGCAAAATACATGCTTTGCTTTAATTGAAATACAAATTACAAAATACAGTATCGCAAGTAATTAAAATACAAAATATGTTTAAGTAAGGTATTTGAAATACAAAATACAAATTACATATTACAAAATAAGTAATCTAGACCAGCATGGGCTGAGGAAAACAACATTAATTAATCAGTAAAACCAGAGTTTCCTTTCATGAACAATAGATTTTTAAATGTACTGTCAGACAAACCGCTCTTGTTGGAGAGTGAATAAAATCTGCTAAAGAAAACAAGCTTTCTACAGGTCCTGATGAGCACAAACTTGTGTTAAGGCGGTACCCCGACCAAAACGTTGCCATGGTGCGTTATTCAGAGGCTATTAACTTATTCACTATGGGTTATAAACTACATCTAAAAGCACAATATTAATGTTCGATATCCTATCATCACATTGCACGTTCTTATTTGTTTTTATGTGTTATAAATACATTTAAAATCTCCTTGTAAAAAAGTGACTAAAATTATTGATTGCATGAATCTTTTGCTAAAGGTGACGTTCTATTAATTTGAAGATTAGACTAATGGATAGATAATTTAAAAATCTAAATAATTCATGTTTTATTTTATTTCAAAACATCGCTTGTCTCTTTTTATTAAAATAATTTAAATTTTTTTGTGATATTTATGTAAATGAGCGTGCGCGGGGAGCGAGACAGAGCGAGACCCAGTGACGGGACAGAGAAGGACCGAACGCTCAAGGTCGTTTGGTCAGGGAACCGCCTTAAATTGTATGAACTCATTTTGTATATTTGGATAGCGCTCAAGAATTGAAAGCTCTTTGCTTCTATCATTTAGGAAGCTGACCAATTCTAACTCCATTTTAGATGTCTGTGGTTGATCAGTGTCTCTGTTCTCAAAAACAATAAAATCATCATCTTCTTTACTAGTGGTGCTACTCCTGCTGCTTCCATCCATTATTTCATGCTTTTTTGTTAGGTACTTGTCGTCTCTAAGGCATGAGTGGCAAGATTTTGAATTCTTTGCCTCTCATCTGCTGTGATGCTTTCTGGCAACCAACGCATTTTATAATGAGGGTGGTAGCACGACGCCAATATGGCTCCATTTACGAGGGCTGCACTAAAAGTATCGGGAATGGAATATTTCGACTGTTCCTGTCTTTTTAATCTCTTTAATTGAAAACACCTTGGTTTTAAAAATCGAATACCATTTATTTATTTAAAAAAAGATTCTCGGTCTTGTCACAAGGTTTTGTCAAACTTGTTTAGTCGTTGAGAAAATGGAATTGACTCGAGAAAATTCAAGAGCGATGATTTATTATGACTTTCGAAGTAGTTTAACACAAAAACAGTGTGTTGACCGGATGATTTCTGCATTTGGCGATGAAGCCCCATCCAAAACCACAATTTATCGCTGGTTTGCTGAATTTCAACGTGGACGTGTCAAGCTCAGTGATGATCCCCGTCAAGGTCGTCCAAAAACTGCAGTCACCCAAGAAAACGTTGATGCTGTGCGTAAGCTGATTGAGGAAGATCGACATTTGACATACCGCGAAATTCAGGCAACTTTAGACATTGGCATGAGTCAAATACAAATAATCTTGCATGAACAATTAGGTGTAAAAAAGTTGTTTTCCCGATGGATACCGCATTTGCTCTGTGAAGAGCAAAAAGCGGCTCGCGTTCCTTGGTGCGTCAGAACTCTCGAAAGATTCCACGCAGGATCCTCAAATGCTGTATACAACATCGTATCAGGTGACGAATCCTGGATATACGCGTACGAACCCGAAACAAAAAACCAGTCACGAGTTTGGGTGTTCGAAAATGAGTTAAAGCCAACAAAAATTGTTCGTTCAGTGTGGTCGGAGTGTTGCAAAAAAAATGGTGGCCACGTTTGTCTCCAAAACCGGCCATGCTACGACTATTCCTCTTGAGGGACAAAGAACGGTTAATGCAGAATGGTATGCTAGCATTTGTTTGCCACAGGTCGTTTCTGAACTCCGTAAAGAGAACTGCAACCGCCGCATCATCCTCCATCACGACAATGAGAGTTCTCACACCGCGCACAGAATAAATGAGTTTTTAGAGCAAATAAACATACAACAGAATTATTAGACCATCCGCCGTACAGCCCCGACCTAAGCCCTAATGATTTCTATACTTTCCCTAAAATAAAGAATAAATTGCGTGGACAGAGATTTTCATCACCTGAAGAAGCTGTGGACGCCTAGTAATTGAAATACAAATACCAAATACGTATTTGTATTTCAATTACGTATTTTAATTACAAGTAATTCAACTACTGCCCAACCCTGGTCATTGCAATGTAACTCTTCTCATACGTATAAATTAGAATTTATTGCCACGAGATTGATAAAAAACTTTCAGCAATAACTCTAATTTATATCTTACATTACCGAGATAAGAGTTACATTGCAATGACTTACTAATGGTTTTACGTCGACCGTGAATGTCCTACCTTACTTATATCCAAAATTTTCTTTGGCAGGGATGACCAGCAGCTGGCAGGACATCTCTCCCCGGAACCGTCGGCTAGCTGCGGTTCATACACTTACACCAACACCACCACGGGGAAGAAGCCCATTGCCCCATGCGGACAGCTCGCTGACGCTATGTTTAATGGTACAGTAACATCTTTAGGTATATACCTCTAACAGCCCCGGATCTAGAATTTTTTCGAGGCGGGGCAATAACTGCAGTTTGCCGCCCCGCGCCCCGCCAATTCTTTAACCTTTTACATGAAGCCTTATTTATTTAAATATACATGGACATGTCGAATATTTATTTTAATTATGATAGGACAGGTTATTTGAGAAAAATCGTGGGATTATAGCATACATTCTGTCCGCGACTTAATCCGCGTGTAATTTCGGCCCCCGACCCACCGCGTCGCTGGGCATCACTCGTCCACGATATTACTTCCTTTTCGCTTAGCGTTCTTTCTGACTTTTTTTTACTGCTCGGTTTCTAAGGGTCGGTCGTAGTGTGATGTTAAATAGTCTATAATCTTCCGCAAGAATTGGGCTATCTAATGCATAAAAGATTTTTTCAAATTCTACTGCTATTTCCAGTGATAAGCGCGTTAAAAAAAAAAACTTCAGCATTATATTGGTAGAAGATTGGAATAAAAGTTTTACTCTTTGAGCCTTTTTTTCTGCAAAAAAATCAATGGTCTTGTCATAATTAATCTGATTGTCTTGTCATGATTTTGGATTGCTAAGATCGCGACACTCGACTTATGCAGAAAAGCTTAACACCAATCAAGAAGATCTAGAATGCACAAGCGAGCGAAGCGACCGCAAAAATTTTTTGCACTTTGCCTCAGATAAGATAGATTTGTTAAGTCCTTAATCAACTTATACAGAAAAGTTTTAAGAATTAAGAGTCGCTAGGCTGTGAGAGCGAGCAAAGCGAGCTCGAATATTTTGCCAGAAACATATTAGTAAAATTTTATCGATAATGCTCCAATCCAACAGCTGCGCCAGCGCTGTGGTAAAAAAATTAAGGAAATCGTGTCGCTTTTGCACTTACAAACGTCGGAAAAAAGGGCGGGACACCCGGTGCCGGTGCTACGCGAAGTAATATGTCTAAAAGAAAGGATTTGTTTTTTAAATGTTTGACAACAGAGGTGACAGAGGCGCTCATCCGCCTCTGGTTCGCCGCGGCATAGATCTGTTGCAAGAGATAGAAAGCTAACCTTTTTATATCACCAAATAAAAGTAGAGCATGTGCTTTAAAAACGAAGAGTTCGCGGCAGAATTCGAGTACTCCGCCCGCAACCCGCTCACACCGTTGGACGCCCTATTCGCACGCTAATCATAGTGATTTACTCAGTGCGCCACCCGCAGAGAGAGAGAAAGATAATAAGTGCGGCGCATCTCACTTATCGCAGAGTTGGGGTGCCCTGGCCGCTGGGTGGTACACTTGTCTGCCACGCTTGAATTTGCCGCCCCCTAAAGTTGGCGCCCGGGGCATAGGCCCCGGCTAGACCCCCCCTATATCCGGGCCTGACCTCTAATGGTTATTAGTACCGCGAATCTGCCATGGACTTGAAGGAATTAACTCAAATTTTTGGCCGCAATCGGTAGAGATGCGTTCGGGAACTAGCCTATGTCACTTATATCGGAATTTCCAGTAATCCACACCAACAAGCGATGATAAAAAGTTTTACATTTCCTTTTGTATGTACACACGGTGATTTAAAATGGTTAGTGTTTTTTACAGATACTTTTACTTTACAAACTAACAACAAATATATTTCATACTTCGGCAATGGTTTAATATCAGAAGAAGATAAGAAACAGTTTCACAATCCATCTGGAAACCTCTCACAAGGTTGGTATTGTTTTATCTATCTACAATAGAAACAATAATGTAATTATTGAAATAAGTGAAAACGGGTCATTGTATATACTCATCATTATGAACAACTATTACTGAAGTTAAGTGTTCTACTTTATTTATTAACGAACTAGCTGCTCCCCGCGGTTTCAACCGTATAAGTCTCGATCCTTTGTAAAGTCAAAAAGTGTGCTTTGTCTTATTCCAGGTAATCGTCTACCCATGTGCCAAATTTCATCCAAATCCATTACAAAATATCAAATCTTTTCTGTTTATAATAATTATTAGTTTAAAGTTTCTAACTTAACTGAAACTATTAATAAACTAAAATATGGGGCACTTAATATCGTGTCGAGCGTGTCCTGTTGTCTGCACTCTAGAGGAGTTGATGGATTCTACTGAACTGAAGGTGCCAAGCTTGTAGCCGAATTCTGGGCTGACTGTATATAGATTCGCACGCTAAGAAGAACTAAAATACGGCGTCGAAAAATTCTTCCGCATTGCTGTCGCCTGGGAAAGTACCCAAGAGACTGGCAGGATTAGATAGAAAGAAAATACGTTCATTTGCTGCCACGTTGTATGGCAATGATTAGCCTCTGGCCTAGGTAATACCAGCCCTTTCACTATGATACCAACCGTATTCTAACGAAATAGGATCCAGCTGCTCTGGTGCTGTTGTTTCAGTGACAAAATAATATATTTTTTGTTTCTATCTTACATTCTCAAACATTTATGTTTGCCTATGCCATAACTCGACAAAATGTAGGGAACAGCTGTTTTTTTTTTTTCGCCATTTCAGAGATGTCGCCATAATACGAGTAGAAGTTGTTCATATTGATGAGTATACTATTCCTAGCACGGCGGATTGTGTTAGGGCGGCTGCTGCAGGGAAAACCTCAAACGGCGCAAATATAACAACCTATTTGCGGGTTATACAGGGTTACATTAAATTAGCTAGAGAAACTCTGCAGACGCGATGGGTATCGATCTATAAACATGATAAAACAAAAACGAAATTAAATTGATGATTTTTTTTTGGGGTCATCGACCGTAGTTATAGTAGTCACTTGAACAATTATGTTTTTTTTTTTTTATGTAATCTTCACAGACGGGATGGCATGGGTATCGATATCTAAACACGATAAAACATCATAAGGAAACAAATTTTGTCGACTCATACTTCAAGTAACAACACTACCAACAAAAGTTGACCACCTAAAAAAAAAAACATTATTTTTACTTTCGTCGTCTGCAGAGTTTCGCTAGCTAATTTAATTTGACCCTGTATGTTCGAACTGTTTGAGGTTGAAAAACTGGGACCATGGGCTCCGATTGCTCACCTAGTTTTTCGGGCTGGCCTGAGCTTATTTTTCACTGCTTTTACGCGGTCTTGCGGAAGCGATGAGCATCCTAGTTCCGTAGGGTGCGAGCCAGCGCCTGATTATGGTAGCGAGCAGGCTAGACTGCGTGTTTGTGAACCACTGCTGCAAGGATACGCTTGACCTTTTATACCCAAATCGATTTATCGTGGCAAAAGCGGTCACCTACATTTTCGAGCATTCTTTATTTAAAAAACTTTAATAAAGTCAGTTATCGTCCTGAATCAATATCGTGATCTTCAACATGTTCCAATAACGAAAAACCATACATGTTTGTTATTTGGGTTCCTACGGAGAGATAAAGGTTCCTACGGAAGGGTAAAGCTACTATTGCCACGCTAAAGCGATCCGGGTATAGCCGCAAACTTCTTTTGTAAATGAATTAATATATTTTTATTACTAAAAATATAGGTCGAAGTAACTAAATTGAATATTTCTTGATACTTGAAAATAAATTATTGAGATTTGGACCGGTAACTATATAATTTATTTTTATTTTAGCCTTTAAAGATTTCTCGAAGCCAATAAACTGGAGGCAGAATGTGTGGGAGTTGGATACTGAAAATCCTGAAAATAATGGATTTCAGGTAAGTTTACTGTGTACTCTAACTGACAGCACCCTTGTGATTGATATTGTCTTATATTTGTGTACCCATAGGTAATTTAATGGGATAAAAAGTTTTCTTGGCATAAAATTATTTTGTGAAATTCAATAATTGCTCTTAGTGGCTGTTTGTAGGTAAAGTTGTAATTTTATTATTTACAAACTCACAAATTGTACCTCTTTATAAATAGTAAAGAAAACATAAAGATTAAAAGAGAAAGAAGATAGATAGGTACTGCACCCGGGCGCCCGGGACCCGCGTAACAATAGAAAATTAATTGTCTCAACAGAAATTATTACTTGCAATTTTTGTGTTCTGAGAGTGACAACCCTATAATCAAAGAAAAATTTGAAAACCATAGAATCATCATAATATGTCCTGATAGGTTTGATTAGTTTTGCATTTGTTTTTTTTTATAGTTCTGTAGAATATATATGGATAAATATTAGGTGCTACTAACAGAGATGTCCGAGGGATAAAATAAAAAGGAATAAAGATAAAATCATGCTTATTTATTTTTCTATTATAGCGAAATCTTTTCTGTTTCCCCTATTTAATACTTTGAATATAATGTCAAAAAACAAATGTTCAAATATTTTCAACACATCGTTTATTTTTGAATTTTTCTGTAAATCCAAAAAATACTAATACATATTAAAACTCTGTTTTAAAGTATATTTAAGATCCGGAAGTTCTACTGTCGCATTCAAAATAGTTAAGACTTTCGATTAATAGAATAAAAAAGTGATGTCTGTGTTGCGAGGCATTTGTCATACTGTGTGACGGTGAGGCCGACGACGATCTTCAGTATACACACACACACAATAAGGCCGTGTTCAGATAACCCGCGCCGACCACGCACAGGACCCGCACGCGCGTTGTGTCCGCCTTACACCCGCGCTCGCCACGCGCAAAATCAGCGCACGCCTCGCACCCGCTTATACTACTCTAGTGACTGGACTATTTCGATTATCCATCATTTTTTATCAAAAAAACGCCACGCGACTAAACTTAATCACAGTCAATGCGGTTTTTATTTTGACCCATTGTTATAAAATTCACACTAATTTTGAGAAGTGCTATTTTGCGAAGGCCACATTTTGCGTCAAGTCCACATTTTGCGTCAAGTCCACATTTTGCGTCAAGTGCACATTTTGCATCAAACCCATAATGGGGTTTATCGTTAGAAAATGATAATTTTTTTAACAATATACTTTTTATTATGTCTTTAAATCATTTTTGCACGGATATAAAAGACGGCAACTGGATTGCGGCTGTCTGCTGCTTATGCTTATTAACAATAAATACATTGTAAATTTGGCAACGTCGCGCGTCGCCTTTACCTGTTACACTTATTAACACTGTTAACACTTTCATATCTGTTACAGATATATTACGGTTACACTTTTGTAAGTGTTTTGGGTTAACATATAAAAATGTTACATATTTGATTCTGTTGTTGATTGAATTGAAAAGTTTTTAAGTCCCGGGTGATCAGAAGCCCGAAAGTCTTCCATAGTCTTACCAAGGTGTATTGTATTACCCAGTGACTGGGTTGTGGAAGTCAGATAAACAGTCGCTCTATGTTAAGTACTGGTATTCAGCTCCATCTGGTTAGAGTAGAAACCGATCCCAACATAATTGAAAAGTCTAAGCAGACGATGATTGGTGTTGGTTGTATGACGTCCCTTTGTTCCTGCCTGCCTTGCTCAGTTCTCTTTCCTGCTTGATATGGAGGAAGTGGAAATTATGGTATTTCTTACTCTCTCTTTGCCGATTAATTTCATTACTCCGGGACTCGTCGTGTTTCAATGCCTCGGTGGGTTTCTGGTGGTCGCCTCTCTATATTCTGTCTTTCAGAAGTTACAGTGGTTGGGAATAGTGTAGCGGGTTTGTTATGATTATTAGTTGCCATTTTAATGTGGATTGCTTGAGGTGATAAAATCTTTAAAATAAATGTAATGTTTATAATTAGTAGCATGGGCGACGCGATATATTTATGTAGATCGCCTGCCAGTAAAATTGACATTTTCGCAATATTGCACGACTCACAACGCGCAGCGTGTGGTAGTACTCTACTCTCGAATTATGGGCATTCCTCAGTTTCGCTACATAAAGTCGTAAATCCATCCAAATCTAAATTTAAATCCATACCAATATTAATGATTGAATAACTAGAGACATTAAATTAGGAGATTATCTTAATTTCTAATTGATCTATTCCCATCCAATACCAAGAGCTAATACCATTTGGTATTAGTTTATTTCCGAATTTATTTTCTATTCCCAACGAGTACCACATTTTTTTAAATAAAAAATCTATTACTAACGAATACCAAAGCGTGACTTTTTGTACACTCAGCTACACAAAGTTTTATTTAAATTGCGTTTTACCGAAATCTAGGGTAATCGAAATATAGGGTTAGGGTTAATAAGCTGGTCGACGGAGACCCGCTTCGCGGGGCTCCTATTTCTGTCTAAAGGGTTTAAAGGAACCTAACCAACCGAACCTCGGGATGCCACTGACGTCGACCGTCTAGGGTTAGGATTTTCGGGAACATTTATTATGTTTTCGGAAACTTAGTTCGGTAATTCATTTTAACACAGCTTAGCTGTTATTATTACAGTCAACCAGAGATCGATCGCTGGAAGTTAATTTGGTAGGTAGGTTGGTAGGTTAAACATTACTTAAAATCACTCAAAGCATTTTAATTTTACTGAACCTGACTGTATCTGATTTCTTCAAACTTGTTTTGGTATTGGTTTTAAAATGTGGTGCTCGTTGGGAATAGAAAATAAATTCGGAAATAAACTAATACCAAATGGTATTAGCTCTTGGTATTGGATGGGAATAGACCTTCTAATTGATTCACTTTAGATTACATAACAAAAAAAGTAATTGAAAAATATATGTACCGCCGTCAGTTGGTCTGTGCGTCGGTTAGTCGTCACGTTTGAGAGAAATATAAGCAATGGATTAAGATTAATTGCATAAAATAAATTTCCATTTATTCTAAGGAGGAACCCTATTGATTTTCGTTAATGAACTCACAAAAGTTATTAATGAAAGTTGATAAAATTTGTCTGGCTTTTCTCTTGTATTTTTTCATCCCTTTCTTATTACATGTGTGTACTTCTTTCTCTTTCTCTCGTTTCGCATTGACCGTTTTTTTATATATTTTTCTTTTGTACCTATAGGTGGCGACACTGTAAAAAAAAATGTCATCTGTTTTTTTTTTTCTTATTATCATCTTCGGAATTTTGCTTATCTAGATTTTATTATATGTTATTTGCAGTGGCAAGAGGATGGAGGTGGGTTATGCTTTAGAAATATATTGCATACTACTTGTTTTACGAGTATGTAGTCGAAAAATAGATTGCTAAAATTTCAAATTGGCTGTCAATGCAATAAAAAAAAACTGTTTCAACCATTTTTTTTTTAAATATTTTTAATTGTCACACCTTTTGTTCTATTATATCCCACTTGTAATATAATACGCGTGTGAGAGACTTGGATATACCATTTTTTTTTTTATATATAAATCTGAACCTATTTGTGAGACTCACAAAATGTGTCAAAATTAACTTTATGAAAACGATGCCAGAGCAATATATGTACATAATTGAATTTGAAAGGTTGTCAACATGTCTAAATATATGTTTTACCTGTTTACAATTATTACAGAACTAACGATAGTTAACGCTATTACAGAATGAGGCGTTTATAATATGGATGAAAACGGATTTGAAACGGAAACCTGCATGGCGTGTCAATCACACGGGCTTGTACAAAGACGGAGTTATCCCAGCCAACTACATCCTACGAGCTATATATAGTATGTATAAATATAGTTATTTTTTACCAGACTACGGCAAAGCCAATGGACCCAATGGAGGGTATGATTTTAACAGGCTATGACTCAAACTCAAAGCATTTATTCCAATTAAACCATTTACAGGCACTTTTAAATTGTCAAAGAATCTATCAGTTAGTCAGAAAGTTGAAGCTAGTTGCCCATTCCAAAACGTAGATCTCTATGGAGAAGAACGGGCAAGCAACTCCAAGGACACTTTTTAAATCAAGATATTACAAAATAATGGAAATTATGTATGCAGTATTATATTCCTGCATTAAAATTAACTCCTTCATTTAAAACATATTCAACCTGTTCTAAGCTTTACTTGAGTGGCAATTAAGTTTTTTTTTGACGTGCTAGATTATTTCTAGCAAATTCTTTGTGACCGTCGGACAGGAACAAATATATAGTAGTATAGACTCGTCGCAAGTCGAGAGGTTACTTGTTACGACTCGCAGGCTAGACCATTAGTCCGGAGGGTCAGGCCAAATTTGGCTTGATAAACACTGTCAATACCTAAAACAAACGATAAGAGATGAGGACCGTGAGTATAAGCAGAATTTCAATAATAGAGAAGAAAATTTGAAGATTGAAAACTAGGAAATTTACGTACCGTTTTGCTGAAGATCATAGCAATAAAGCAGTATATACGCTGAACGTTCCCAGTTTTTAACGGAATAATTAGTGACGACACTGGGTAATCTGACTAATTACGGTTAAATAGACTTATAATATTTCACTAGAAGAAATTTCAGCATATGCAGCATATGCCGAAATTTCTTTATTTTATTAAGCCACATAAAAAAAACATACATAACCAATAAATTAAGCCAATATGGCTTAAGAGCGCATACACGGGTCCACTAGCGCCATTCCTTTAAAAAAATATTATCTCGTGACTGAAAAGGAATTTTGAAAAACGGCTCAATAAGCGACCTCGGTGAGTGTGTCAAGATTTTTCTAATACCTATTATAAACTTTCATATTGAGACACGAAGCAACAAAATTCGATCTAAACAAAAGCGGCCACATTCATTTAGATAGCATTTTGTTGCTTCGTGTCTCAATATGAAAGTTTATAATAGGTATTAGAAAATTCTAGACACACTTACCGAGGTCGCTTATTGAGCCGTTATTCAAAATTCCTTGTGAGTCACGAGATAATACTTTTTTAAAGGAGTGGCGCTAGTGGACCCGCGTGCGCCCTCTTAATCAAAAAAACCAACTGACCAATTTGTTCTATGGCATTTTCTGCTATGACGTTGTGAATGACGTACCTACCTTGTAAGAAAAAATCTAGCACGTCAAATAAAAACCAAATTTCAAAAGATTCAAGAACAACAAATATCAATATCAATAAACAACAGATAAAAAAATCAGATTGGAACTGATGTGGACTCATCCTAATAACGACAGCCGACCAAATGTATCTTTACCTAAATCGCGTGATAAAACTATTAGAGAGTGAGAGAGTAGTAGCATAGAAAAATAAGAGTTCTATGATAGAACTCTTATTTTTAGGGTTCCCTAGCGAAATGGCAATAGAACCCTTATAATTTGATCATGTTCGTCTGGTCCGTCCGTTCGGTGTAGTGAAATTACGAAAATAACAATTCGGGGTGGCTCTCCCCATGCATATAACAGAGGAATAAAAAAATTAAATGCACATCATCGTATCGGGTGTCGTCGGATCTTAAAATTGAAAAGATTAAGATGTTTCTTTAAGTATTTTTTTTATTTAAGTAAGGCGATAGTTTTTGAGTTACGGGATATTTTCGGTTACAACCGCAGTAACTTATTCTTGCGGTCAATTAAATTAATACTGTGGCATGCGTAAATATACATCCCAATTACGGTACCCTTCACTGTGCTTGGTCAGGGGGCCTACTCCCTAAGCACAAAGTCTGTAGTTTCGAACGAAGTTACGGGCATTCCATACTCCGTATCACTTACGGGCATAAGATTAGTCCGGGGCCTGAGCTAAACATTAATGACAACACGATTTGACAGTTTTCCTTACTCCCGATGTGTTTTTGCCCGTCCGAAAAGTTAATTAATTGGGAGTAGGGTTCATTTCTATGCGTCGTACTACTTTCGGACGGGCCCGTATATTTGTTAACGGACGATTAAAGTTTTAGCCATTGTGTCTACACTTCGCCACATTTTATTACGATAAAAAATGGAAGCAAGGAAAAATAAAATTAATTATGTATGACTTTAGTACCTACTATATCCAAGTAGGTATATCCCTTGTTCAACCAATAACTCGCGCAGAGCTCTAACAAAGAAATTCAGAATATACTCTATTCTATCTCTTTTTTTTCGCGATTTCCGGTTTGTGCCCATAGTAAAAGTTGTTCATAATGATGAGTACGATGACCCCCTAAGAGGTTGTGCGTTATTTAAGTTACACATTGTATAGTGAAATTTAAGGGACCGGGTATTTTATTGCGTTATAAAGAGAGACACAATAGAAGTTTTATTGTTATTACGTCTGGGGGAGTCTAAGTGTCCCTCAAAGTGTTAACATTCATGGATTCTGTACATGATTCTGAACCCCCCTGTGATGAAATTTATGGTCGCTAATTAAAAAAAAAAGCTGTTCCATACATTTTGACCGCGTAGACTTCACTTTTCTATGAAACAGCTGTTTTTTTGATAACCTAAATTTCTACGTTAGGGGTTCTGGAATCATGTACTGAATTCCTGGTTACAGTTTGCACTTCGATGTCCCTGCCACCTTGTATAGGTACATTTGAGGTCATTGGCCCGAATGAGTTCTACCTTTTCTGGTACCCCGTAATCGCGTTTACTCCCAAACTCTCGTTGATGACGATAATGAATGTAATTAACTAAATAAAAGTCGCTAAACATAGATAAGCGTAGTTACAGCAACACGTTTTTTATGGGTGGCTGGTGTTTACCATTATAATTAGAAGACTGATCATCCGCTTACTGCCCGTTGCTGAAAACCAGCGCTCTCACTCTGTCATCTGTCTCTCATAGTGTCGCAGCATTATGCTGAGCGATGGCCGTTTTGCGTGGGTGTGACACATATTTTCTCCCAACTTTATATTTTTGTACTTGGGTTTTTTATTTATGCGCCCTGTTGGAAGTTGGAGGAATGAGGAAAATATCGTCAGGAAAGTTTTGTGTATGAATGCGTAGGTTTGGTTAGAACTGTGACCCAAATAGTCCCTGTAACTAACCCTGACGAAATGGGTAAGGTTAGGTTAGAAATGTGACAAACCGCGCGCGAGCCGAGCGAGCGGTTTCGCGGCCGGAGAGAGCTACATCCAAGTTGGTCCCAGTTAATTGGCTATTCAGTACTTTAAGACATCACAATAGGCATCATTTTGGGTTCGATTAAATACATGCCCGACAAAATTTTCTTTCCAATAGCGAAAAATTATAATTTATTTACAACTTTACCTATCTATTTATCTTATCTCACGTTTTGCAAAAAAATAACTTTGTTTGATGGAATCTATAAAAAAATATAATAATAATAATCTAGTCGCAATAAGAAGAACATTATTTTGTTAGTTTTAATGTTCTCTTAGGGTTCCGTACCTTAAGGCGACCATAAGTGCCAGCGACCTTGAGCGAGTGGGAGGAGCATGCGAAACATTTAAGCGAATCAAATTGCACAGAGCGTTAGCGTCTATCCGGACATTGGTCAGCGATGCACTGCCGCCCGTCGCCCGCAAGAGCCCCCGCTTCAACGCGCATGAAGTTTTTTCGCAAAAACAACCCCCCTTGATTTATCAAAGACAATACAAATAAAAGCCGTATATAAAAATTTGGGTAATTAAATTGTCTTTTAGATGATGCAGATTTCATGAAAATACGCCCGATAGTTTTTGCGTGATTATCGTTTTTGTGTTCGCGTTAGACATTACTTTACAAATTAATTACACTATGTTATAAAAATATAATTTCAAATATTCACATATCAAATTACGAAGAAAATAGTCTAGTTTATCATATTTTTTTTTCAAACAAATAAGACTATTCGTTTAGACGTGATGTTCAATTTGAAATCATTAAAAGTCGTATATCTGCGCCTTAAAGGCAAAAATGGAACTCTTATAGGTTTACTTCGTTGCCAGTCTGTCTGTCAAACCTGTTTTTCTCAGAAACGCGTGGAGTTGTCAAGTTGAAATTAATATGAAATTCGTAGGTCTACGGACCCTGGGGAGCTCAAAAAAAAACAAGTTTCTAAGTCAATGCAATAAAAAAATACGGCCAATTTATGCGACATATTTTGATACTCGCAAATAAATTAAAACCTATAATAGGGTACTTCCCGTTGACCTAGAATCATGAAATTTGGCAAGAAGCAAGGTCTCACAGCGCTAGTACAGGAAAAACTCGAAAAATCGTTAATCTCTAGTTTTATCACATATTTTTTTTTTTTTGTGATTACAAACTTACATTTGCATTTGAAGAATTGACCGTGACGTATATGAACAACAACAACGTATACGTATGGGAGAACATTTTTTTAACTAAGTTCAATGTTAAGTTTGTTCTGGGAGACAAATTCATCTCAACTACGGTAACCTTCATTACGCGTGGTCCGACACGCACTAGGCTTTTTTTTTAATAAATGTGCCTCGTTTTGACTTACTACTGGCCTTTTCTCATAGTTGATCGCAGTAACTAAGCTAGGGTAGGTACCCCCACCAAATGGGTTAGGTTAGGTGAGCACTGTGACCAACAGTGCGCGAGCCGAGACGTGCCGCGGCCGGCGAGAGCTACATCCAAGGTGCTCGCAGTTAATTGACTATTTAGTATTTAAGGAAAACAAAATGGGAATTATATGGGGTTCAATTCGAAAAATTATGCTTTTTACCACCTTATCTATCTATCTACCTATTTATCTTTTCTCATTTTTGGCAAAAAAATAGCTTTGTGCAATAGGAATCCACATGTAGTTGCAATAAAAACAAAATATATGTAGATCATTTTATTTCAAGTAGGTACCGACGCGTGACCCCCGTTATCAGCTGTTTACAAAAAATAATATGATTTTAGGCAAACGTGGTCTTTTTGTTTTTCGCACGGGTCGATCGAAGATTAAGCTACGCATGCCGCGGTCGTTACTTGGTTGTGTGACCATCCATTATATATCGAGATCCCTTCGTGCCTCTGCGAGTTCACCAACAGATGGTTAAATTTAAAATAGCTGTTTAAAACACAAACGGCTGTTTAACAATAGTTTGCTGTTCACCACGCACTAACCATAGATTAAGAGCGCTTACACGGGTCCACTAGCGCCACTCCTTTAAAAAAATATTATCTCGTGACTGAGAAGGCATTTTGAAAAACGGCTCAATTAGCGACCTCGGTAAGTGTGTCAAGAATTTTCTAATACCTTTTATAAACTTTCATATTGAGACACGAAGCAAAAAAAATTGATCTAAACAAAAGCGGCCACATTCATTTAGATCGTATTTCGATCGTATTTCTTCCATATTCACTGATTATATTTAAAAGAAAACTAGAAGACAAGACGAAAAAATTATGAATTGAGTTTGATCACAGAGTTTGACAATGAAAATTGATTGACGTCGACATTCAACATTCACAAAATAATGTTATATTCGGTGATTTTCGACTCACTCATTCAAAAATGTTTGGTTATTTAGCCGTTGGTTAGAAATAAATGGTGAACTCGAAAAAAAACATTTGTCTAAACAACTGTTAAATGCTAACAGAATGCTTACGTAATCAATGATTATGTTGTAGTTGGTGAACTCAGGCCTTAGTCGTTGGCCACGGCTGTCATTCGTAGATCTTTGACAGTCATTACGGGTTGTCAGAAGCCCAAAAGTCTGACAACCAGTCTTGCCAAGGGGTAACGTGTTACCCAGTAACTGGGTGGAGGTCCGATAGGTAGTCGTTGCGTGCTCGTTGTACATCTTAACGTATGCTTTCAGCTTTTTGTCCTGGAAAAATTGAGTCGCAGGTTAGTGACTGGTGATGACGGTTCAACAAAAAATCGTTTTAGCACTTACATATTGTGGCCATGAGACTATTAAAGATGGAGTAAGGTGTCACAATAGGTACAGCCCGATTCAAACTTAATGGCGGCTCTGAAGTGCGCTACTCGCTGCGCAGTACCACACCCCTCACCGGGGAAATGTTGAACCAAGTATTGAAGATAGGACAGGTCAATCCTTTTTCAGTCTTATTAGGGGACAGTACGTGCTTTCTGGTGGAGACATGAAACATAATATCAGGTCGCATAGCTCGTCGTTCCCTACTGCGATGCGAAAAAGATTTAGATCCACCTTCCTATGACCATACAGGGCCCACAAGTCACATCCATTGTACGTATGAACTTCAGTTTTGTTATATTTCTGACACATTCATCAAGGCTCGTGCACACTGGCGCGACGCGACAGCCCGACACAAAGGCGCCGCCCGTCGCGCTGCACGCGGTGCCTTTGTGCCGGGCTGTCGCGTCGCGCCAGTGTGTACGAGCCTTTACGTTCTCATTAAATATAAAATTAATGAAAAAACTTGCATCTTAAGCTGTGTCTACGTTAGCGATTCGAGCACGACTGGAGCTCAAGCAGAGCATGAATTCACATGGCGAGGCGTGCTCGTTCGAGACTTCTAAATCCGTCTACGCTACACGAATTCGTGCTCGGCTCTCCTAGCTTAGACGCAGCTTTAGAGTTGCAATGCAACCGATACCTACCTAAGCTAAATGAGTAAATATCTTGTAATTATAGGTATCAGCGCCAACCCTTGTTTTTATTATCTTGCCAGTGTCCAGATTTATTTGTGGTCGGCGCAACATGTCTTCTTCTTACACACTTCTTTATCAGTCGTCATCTCAGTAGTCAACCCCTTTCTACCCATATTATCTCTCACACAGTCCATCCATCGTTTCTGTGGTCTTTCCCTACTATTATAGCGTATCGTTAAGCTCCTTTAATTCAGAGTTGAGCTGACGATTACTGACATGCGTGCACTGACTGGACAGGTCCACTCAATCTGTGTGGTTCTTTCTTCAAAAGACCATTTCAGACACGAATCTAGATGGTCTTCACATGATCTGACCAAAATTATGTCTGGACTTTAAAAGAGACTGACCTCTGAGTTTGTTTCGGCCTTTCTTCTCAGAGTAGTCAGATAGGAAACGCCGACCTCATCTAGTTTAAAAAATCTGATTGACGTGTAAGTGTTTGTACAAACCTACTTACAGAAATAACTTCATTTATCAGTTAGCCATCCAAATTCATACTCAAAACTTTCCTCACAGCATTTTCCTCATTCCTCCACATCATAAGCCAATACCATGACATCCGATTTCCACACAAAACATTTAAGTACTAGGAACTTGTTCGCTTACCTCTTCCTTCGTCCACCGTCCCCTATTAATATTCTTCCGCGGCCCAGAGCTTTTGGTTGCAACCTGGACATCCTCGTAGGCCGCTGCCGAGTCCTCTGACTATTCACTCGTCTCCGAATCATAGCCGCTACGTCTGTTGATAAACAGAAATAGAGCTTAGTATAAGCGTTGTTAGGGCTAGAATCGATTGATTTTAGAGGTTATTTGTTTGTCAGAGTGATAAACACTCATTCAAGTGTACTATAGGGGGGTTATTAATAGGTCATTAAAGCCCTCGCGTATCTTTTGAGAGGTTCAGACCGGTGTGTTTTTTTCAAAAAAGTGTTTTTTCAAAAATGTGTTTTTTTTCTGTTTACGAGGTTTTTGTAAGTACGGACCGCGCAATAAATTAATAATGTTATCCTACCAGACTTTTATTTAATTTTATTGACAAAAACCACGAGAGTAAAAGACACGAAAAAAATATCAAAGGATCAAAAGTGCTTAATCGCCGTACTGGCCATCGACTACTCCGGACTCATGCACACACGCGACCGTGCGCTCCCGCGTGTGTGCGTGTCGAATACCTAATTTTGTCCATCTCGATTTTGTATACGGACTCTTAATTCAGGGTTTTACGCTTGCTTATTTTCCTTTAAACTTACTAGGTACCTAGTTTATGTGATGTTACGTATGACAGCATTACTTTTTAGGGTTTCGTAGTCAACAAGGAAGCCTTACAGTTTCGCCATGTCCGTCTATCCGTCTGCAGCTTAACTCAGAGACTCTTATTACTAGAAAGCTATAATTTGGCATGGATATACATATTAATCTCGCCGACAAAATGATAAAACGAAACCAAGAAAAAAATAATTTTTAGTATACGTTTTGTACACGTGAAGTCACCCGCAGACAGGCGCGACGCGACTACGCGACACAAAGGCGCCGCTCGTAGCGCGACGAGCGGTGCCTTTGCATCGCGTGCGATGAGCGTCGCGTGTCGCGCCTGTTTTTAAGGAGCCTTAATGTGGGGATGTTTTATTTTCTCTCGTCTATCCCATGATGTGGGGTATCGTTGAATAGGCCATTCAAAAATATTACTGGTCTGTGAAAACCATTTTTCGATTCAGGGATCCGTTTGCGTAAAATTAAGCTTTAAAGTGCTAATTTTTGTTAGAGTCAAGTGTCTCCCCCCCTGCCAGCTAAATGGTTGCTTATGGATATGTGAAAAAAATCACGCCAGTAGTATATAATTATAACAAAATAAAAAGGAAAAACTATCACAGCTAAGTAGGGTTTACGAGTAATACTCTACCAACTTAAATTTGCAATTGGAACGTATTGGAGCACATGTTTTTCAACGATAATGTTAAATTCGTTCCTGGGATAAATTCATCCAAACTACGGAACCCTTCATTGTGCGTAGTCCGACACGCACTTGGCCGGTTTTAATTTATAAAATTGATTTTCCCGTTCTAATGTACAAGTTAACTAATAAATGCTGGCAGGGACATCGACGCGCAAACCAAACTGTAACCATGAATTTAGCACATGATCCTAGATCATATATCCCGTCCCCCCGTCCCCCTAGCGTAGAAATTTTAAATCGGTAATCAAAAAAAATCTGCTGTTTCATAGAAATGTGCATACCTACGCGGTCAGAATGTATGGAACAGCATTTTTTTTGTTTTTTAACCGACCAAAAATTTCAACGCAAAAAAAAAAAGTTCAGAATCATGTACTGAAACCATCCATGGTAACAAGTTGCGCGTCGATTCCCTGTCACCCTGTATAATTGAATTGAAGCTTTGCAGCATTGATATTCACGACCATTCGACAGGCTTCCGAGTAGAAAATGACACATTTCGGTTACCTGATTTACCTAGTCTAACAGCAAACAGCTGCCGAAAGAATAAAAAAAAATAAAAAACCCGCAGATCAGTGCCGAGATACCAAAATGTATACCAAAAAAAAAAACTTTATTATAATAAAAACAGATTGCAGTATATGTAATAGTTTTTACAAAGTGCATAGTAACATTATTTAATCTCTACAATCAAGTGGGTGACGTGCTGCTCTATTTGCTAGGCTATGAAATAGCCTGTATTAAGGATAACAGTGCCGATCCCCTCTAATTGTATTAGGGTGCTTAAGGCAGCTTCTTTAAAATGTCATTCTCGTCTTCAAATATATTTAGTTGTCTAAATAATTAATAGGTAAGCGAATTTTCAAGCGAATATATATTGTAAAACGAGCTACTGTTAATATGACGCAGCATGGTGATAATTCTTAAGCAACGTTATGGACCAAGTAATAAATAGGGGCATTATTCATAATGCCCGCGCATTATGAAAAATGACAAGCGTAGTCGACGGAGCCCCGCTTTGCGGGGCTCCTACTTCTGGGTGGTTTAAAAAAAATAACCACGAAGGGGATGGCGGGGTCTTTTAGACTCCGCCATTCCCTTCTAACCTAACCTGTCCGAGTCGGGGTGCCCTAAGTCCCGAGCTCGCTTAGTAGCTCACTTACAACATTAGTCACTTGAGTTATCAACTTATCAATTCAGAAGTAAATATATTTATCGGTAGCTCTGAGTCATATTAATTTACGTTCGTAAATTGACGCTGGGTTTTTGATATTCTGTTGGAATAGTAAAGATGATGAATTAATATAATTGAAGCTGTTCTATTAACTCGTCGCCTACATATAAAAAAGACGCTAGGTTGCAGGTGCTAAAGAAAACTTTTGTTGCCGCACATATAATTTCCCATTGTATTACTACAATTTTGTTTTTACAAGCAAATATATTTTTTTTTTTTTTTTTTTTAATACAGGTGTTAATGCGCGAGCGCATTTTTGAGTGTGTGCGTGAATGTGGTGTATAGCATGTAATAGCTGTTGTTTATTTAGTATTAACTATAAAAAAACGGGTTTCTGATTTGTGAAAAACGTTTACAGGACTCCTTCGATGAAAATCCTTTTGAGTAAATATTTATTATATATTTATGAATTATGGTGTAGGTACCTAAAAGTAGCCAAATCATGACTATTGAATACACAATTAGATATAACAATACAATATGCATTTAAATAAACTTCACGATTACTTTTGTACCTATGTCCGGTGCACCATGCTGATTGGGAAGAAATGTTGTTAAGGAATGAGTTATGTTTTTTTTGTTTGTTGACAATGGTATTAGTCTGTATAAATATTAGTAGTGCTCGTACCCTATGTATAGCCGTGAAAAACAGAAACGGTCCCCGTAGCCGAAATGGGCATGTGATATTTAGTACGCTGCACGATTCTCTACACCTACACATACACATGTTATTTTTAATGCGAACGTGATGTAATACTTTGTAACAATATTTTGATTTAAAAGATTGTCCAAGTCCATGGACTTTCTTGCACGTTCTTCTCCATAGGAACCTACTACGCTTTGAAATGGGCAACTAGCTTCATCTTTCTGAATGACCGACTCCATCGACAACTCAAACGTGCCTGTATTTGGTTTAGCATTATCAGCCTACAATACACAGGCATCCTCTCTTCGAGAGAGAGTGGGCTGTAATCTACCACGCGGGCCCAGTGCGTTTTGGTATATGTCACATGTCTTCAAATTTTTGGTTCTAGGATATGCCGGTTTCCTCACGATGTTTTCTTTCACCGTTTTGAAAGCAGTGGTAATAAAATTACTTACGCGCTTTAATTTGTAAAGCGCTTTCCTGGGTTCGAATCCACGACCTACGACTCGTAAGTCGGGGCCGTTGCTACTGGGCTACGACTGCTCTTCTGTAATTGGTTCAAATGAAATAAAAGCTTTTAGTTTGAGTTTCAAACACGACCGAGGGCAAACGAATTGACACTATTTACTGCACCGCGTAGCCAATAAATTATACCTACATGATTCACTTGGATTTGTTTTAGTCATGTTGAGCCTAAATACATTCTTTCTCTTTTTAACCGACTTCAAAAAAAAACACTCCATTCGTGGGTTTTTTTTTTGTGTTAACTCAGATTTTTTTTCTAGGTGAACCGATTTGATGATTCTTTTTTATTTGAAAGCTGGTGCTTCTCATGTGGTCCCATATAAATTTGATCAAGATCTGACCAGTAGTTTTGGAGTTATCCATAATAATGCGTATTTTATCCACTTAGTATACAGGATGGATTTTTGAGATGGGGCAGGAAGGATTAATTTAATTATCTACCTTAACCGTTGTAGCTACAGGAAATCAATCCTAAGAGACTTTCCTTAACTTTTTGAGAAATTTTGAATTGCATTCACAGATTTTGATAAAAATGTACAGTCAGTAGGAAAATGGGCAATTTTCACAAAATATTTTTGTTATGCCAATCGATCATGTTTCATATAAGGATCAAAAACCTCTATCGGACCAACTGAGGTTTCAGTACTAGAAAAATCAGAAATCGCAAAACAACTTTTCCCATACATTTCGTAGGAAATGAGACTTAAGTACAAAAAAAACAACCGACTTCCAAATAAAATACTAAAATGTGTAAAATAACTTTAATTTCGGAAGTTGGTCTTTGGTTTTGTATTTTCGTTGTTTGCCACCGACTTCCGAAATTAAAGTTATTTTTCACTTTGTAGTTTTTTCGTTTAAACAAGTATTCTATATGTTGTCATGCGTATAATTTTACCTATTGTTTTCAGGTTACCCACCATCGCGCTACGACGGTCGACGGAAAGTTATTATTAGCTCTGTTCATGAGATCGTAAATTTAGTAAAATATGGGTTTGGTGTCGCCCTACTGGTCATCGGTCTGCTATGTTTTGTTTTTGCTGCAGTATTATTATACGTGAGAAGATCTACTATCAGCTGGCGACAGTAGAGAGAGAGACGGCATCGATTGATGGGGTTACGCTGAGGTAGCCTGCGAAATTATTATTTTCTTACGTTTTGTATATTACGCTATTCTATGATTATTTCATGAAATCACGATATTTGAGGCCAATTTTAACTTAGAAAATTCTCATGTATTGCTGATTCTAATGATTATAATTCTGTAAAGCCATATTTGATACGGTCGCGAATCATATTTAGATCACCATACATCCTGATACTGTTCTGCAAATTGCAAATAACGTAAGAAAATTTGAATTTCGCGGGCTACCCTCTGTCGCCTGCCTTAAGAGCGCATACACGGGTCCACTAGCGCCACTCCTTTAAAAAAATAGTATCTCGTGACTGAGAAGGAATTTTGAAAAACGACTCAATAAGCGACCTCGGTAAGTTTGTCTAGAATTTTCTAATACCTTTTATAAACTTTCATATTGAGACACGAGGCAACAAAATACTATCTAAATGAATTTACCCGCTTTTGTTTAGATCGAATTTTGTTGCTTCGTGTCTCAATATGAAAGTTTATAGAAGGTATTAGAAAAATCTTAACACACTTACCGAGGTCGCTTATTGAGCCGTTTTTCAAAATTCCTTCTCAATCACGCGACAATATTTTTTTAAAGGAGTGGCGCTAGTGGACCCGTGTATGCGCTCTTAAGGACAGCTCAAACGACGGAAGAGAGGGTTGAGTATATTTTTATCAATGTATACAGGCTGGCAGGGACATCGAACCACAAACTGTTACCATGGATTCCAGTACATGTTTCGGAAGCCGAAGCGTTGAAACATTTCGAAACATAGGTTATTAAAAAAAAAAAATGTTGTGCTATACATGTTGACCGCGTAGGTATTGTACATTTCTATGAAACAGCAGTTTATGTTGATACCGACGGAAAATTTATGTATAACACACATAAACCTTCCGGAATCAATTTTCTAAATGATGGTAAAGTTTAGAAGAACAAGCGGTCAGAAAAGCGACGTTATTTTATACCATTTGGGTATATATACATAGCACAAGTTCGCTTTGCTGCACAGGTGCCAACGCCGTCCGATAAGAATAATAAATATACGCATCGACTTGAGAGCGTCCTCGTTTTTTTCGTCGATTAAAAAGAACAGTCTGTTCCAGAAACTCTGATAAATAAATGTTTTGTACTCAACTGACAGTATTATGCATCCGCATTTATGTATTGTTAATTAAACTAAGTAGGTACATAAACGATAATAGCATTTTAATATTTTATTAAAAGCACACATCGGGCAACTATTGTATTTACGGTCGGGTCAGTTGCACCGCACCGCTGCACGTGCGGTTTTTTAAGTAGGTATACAGCGTGTATCAGAACGGTGTGGTCAAATTTAAGGGTGTGGTACAGACCATCAAACTGAACAACTTTCTCCATGGGACTAACATCGTGATCGAGAAAAAATTATCAGCCGTCCCATACATTTGGGTCGAGTAGGTATTGAAGTTTCATATTCGACAGTTGTTTTTTTTTTTTCGCGATTTCATAGAGAAAGTTATTCATCTTGATGGTCTGTACTGTACCACACTCTTTAATTGGACCACACCTCTCTGATACATGCTGTACATTGATACGCGTAATTTCAATTGGCGTAAAGGGCGTTTTGGCAAATTTAGAATGTTGAACTCTAACGTACCTATTGGTTAGTAATTCCCATTTGGTCGATTCCAGAATATGTCCCTTACACCAATTTAAAGAAGTGGTCTCGATGATTTATAATAATAATTGATTTTCTCTTGCATTTTCCCTTGATAGAAACATTGATCACTTAGATTAAAGAAACTTGTGCTTGAAATGATTTCTCGAAGTTTATTAGTGATCAATAAGTCACTTGTTATAAAAGACGTATGTTGTTTTTTTTATAAGCTTTTATTTAATAACCTACCTTTCATGTTTACATGTTCAGAACAGAAATCAAAATGAACATGTGCTTCTTGTTTGTGTAAAATAAACAACTGTTCTTTCTTATTTCCAATTTTAATTTATAAAAATATGTAGTTCAAAAAATATATAATATGTTAAGTATACTAGCTTGTCGGTAGAGGTCGGAAATTATACCAATGGAATATTACCCGAATTAAAAGCACCCAACGTCCTAACCCAGGTCATGGTTCATCTGTGTGCCAATTGTGCTATTCATCCAAATCTGTTTAACATAGATAGTCAAAGTTAGACAGACGCATTTATAATATTAGCATGAAAGTATGCATTATTATTATAATGTCAACTTAAGTAAGGTTACTTATAATTTGATTATGCTTAGCACCTAGTCTTCCCCCGCCTGGCTTTAATTCTAAAAACTAACCGACATCCAAGGGCGGATCCAGCTTTCGTGCCAGGGGGGGGTCACATAGTCGTGGCCAAGTCACAAGTAGTTATAATATTTTTTTTATAATCATAGATACAAGTAAAAAGTACCTAGGTATTTTATTAATGTAAGTACCTACTATATTAAATTAATTAAATATTGAAGGTACTTACATAAAATCTATATTGTGACAAAAAATTTAGAAAACAATTTTAATTTGTGGTCCACCTAAGTCCTGGACCCAGCCCAGGGGGGGGTCTAACTCCCATGACCCCCCCCCTGGATCCGCCCTTGCCGACATCTTTGTGAAGTTAATGGCGGCACTGTTTGTAAACGTAAGATGTCAAATTCAGTACTTTTCATTCTTTTATTTAGTTAATGTGTGTCGGTCTATAGGCACAACCATGTGTCCCGATCAGGCTTTGACCAACATTGGTCGAATCTAATAGTTACAAGATAAAAATGCAATGTATTATCACTAATTCTAACATGAGAATACCTATTACTTTCCTCTCTTTAGCCTTCCTAATCGACAGTTCTCTTATTCTGCAATGCAAATTAAACTAAAAAAATTACTGTAATTTGTGTATACAGGTAAAGGCTAAACGATTAATGATTAAATAGTTTATTCGAAAACGTATTGTCGAATTTTTTAAATTGTTTACATTGTTGAATATGTTTTATTTATTTATTTTGTCTAGGTCTAATAATATAAGCGTACCTATTTTCTATCGTTTCTTTCTTTCTATTCAAATGTAAATTTTTCTTCGGCTTTTAACTGATCCATTGTTTGTTGTTTTAGGGCTGACCCAAACCTATCCGTCCGGATTCACACTTGACCTAACTCTATCCCTTCGTGTCGCTCGTAAATATGTTTGACTAGACCGAAGGGGAACTTCTTCATAAAAGAGTTAAGGGAAGATGATAATCCGGGCAGAAAGTTTGTCTGTCTCAGCCCTTAGACTTACGAATCAAAGTGAATGCCGCATAAAAAGCTTTCTACACTGATTTTCTGAATACTGTGTTTATAGTAAGCATGGTGTAATTTTAATATATTCGTATTATTTAATAACTAAGTATAACTTAACGCTGGAATTTGTAGTTAGTAGGTATATACAATCAATTATCCATATTATTTTGTATCAGTGCACGATTTTTTTTTGTAACTTGGATGTGTAGGAACTTTTGTGCGCGGTAACTTCATCTAAGTTTTTTTTCACAAGCGTTCTTCTACCTCCATCATGAGACCCTAGACTCCACCTTAGAGTAGCTCAAATACTACGGGGCTGTCTTGTTTACTTGAGGAGGTTCTTTTGCCACCTTCCGGCGGCATTATCAGACCAGCTTCATGGTACCATAGTATCGAAGAAGCGTTCATTGCATTCTCACCGAAGTTACATATGTAAGTATGCTAAGTTTTAGGTTGTGAAGTGCTTGAAAAATAGATTACAAACAGAAAGAATCTAGTTAATAAAACATTATTATTGCTTATTTTTATTTCGTTCATTCGTTTTCTTACATTTATTAAAAATACATGTTTAAATGTTTCTTTAGAAAAAACATAATAACCATTAAAAAATAGTAGCCCACTGGTATCGGGAACAGGGTCCAAGCCAACGGCGGTCTGGGCTCTAGATATAGGAACCTGCTAACAACACGAGCCGTGTCCAGAAGTACCGCTTTTTGAATTAATCTGCCCAATGAGAGCCTCGGGTATGGGTCGAAAGTCTTGGCTATTAAGCCATTGGATGTCACGATTATCACCACAATGATGTGACTGATGTCGACAACTTGGAGCCAAGTTAAGAAGGTACTTGATTTGCCTATCTTTCACGCCTTTCAACACAACAATTTCTTTTAAACTCTTTTTTGTCTAAATATTTTGCTTATACTTAATAATTTTTAGTTTTACCCACCTTACGATTTATTAATTAATACCAAACACCTGCTAATTGTCTCGAAATATTATGTTCACTATAAAGTGCTGTTAAGTGTGTGATTATTGGAGAACGAGGAAGACTCACCTACCGTGATACAGTTTTTACTAGTACGGAGGTCAGTGTGAATTACTCTCTAACAACCATATTTCTACGCACGACATGAGATCTTATTTTTTTTGTTTTGTATAAAAAAAAACCCTTTTCTTAATACGTATAAGTTGTTATTCTTAAGGTTGTTATTGCGATTCTAGAAATAAAAGTTTTTTTACTTTTTTTTAATTCTTTTTTCACAAGGTTTCCGTCATGAAGACGGGTATGTCAACAATCATTGCTCGCCGTTCTATTCGATCAGCACTATATGAGCCTTATTAGCTACAATAGTCTTGTTAGTGATGGTGGATCGCTTCCAATACAATGTGATTTTGCTATTTTCGAAAACTAGGTCAGGCACATAGATACTTGTACTACAGATTTCCGATTCCACAAGACTGTATTTTAGAGTAAGTTGCTGATGGATAATCCTGACTACAAGGTTGTGTCTATGCCAGTAATCTTCGTTAGCTAGACAAAAACATCCGGAGATTGTCGAATTAATTTCCCCGGACCGGTGGCATGCCCGACAGACGTCAACCATGCCCCGTCTTTCACAATAAATAATTTCCATAACTGCACAGACAAAACCTTCGGTTTCCCCAAAGAGGTAACCGAAACGCAGCCAGACTACGGACGCTAGTAGGTCTACATCGGGTCCATGTAGGGCACGGAAAAACGTCCGTGAAGCTCTTTCCTCTGCCATACCTCCCTGCGATCGTTAGTGCCAAGTACTACAGGCTTGCGCCAGTTCTCTTAAGCCAAAGAGAGTGAGGTCTACTCTCTTTCCACTTCTCTCGATGTAAGGCGACTAAGAATCGGTCTTCGTTGAAGGAGTCAAGCTCGTCCCGCCATCTTTGCCTTGGCCTCCCGCAAAGTCGGTTATCATTAAGAACGACCAATCGGGTCGTGAGTTTGGCCCATTGTTCGGCTGACATGCGGCAGATGTGTCGAGACAAATTCCTTTTTATTTTCAATTAATATTGTATTTTTTCTTGCACAAAAAACGGTTCTTTTGTCTCATTCTGAGTCGTACAACGTTATATTTATATTGTAGAGTAGGTACCTACCTCACTAAAAGTTTTGCTAGCTACTGAGTGCATGTGTGTTAGTGTTGTGTCGTGTTTTTAATAATGTTTTGACAAATTATTTATGTCCGATTTGTATTTTCATAACACATTATCACATTTCGTGAATAAGAACCAATCAAGGGTACGGTGCCGTCATATTAAAAAAAAAAACCTATCTAATAGTGAAAACCAGAGCAGGTATTGACAACAAACATGGAATGTGGAGGCATTCCATGTTTTTTGTCAATACCTACTTACTGTTAAATAATTACCCTATTAGTAAACCTACCTGATATCAGATTATCCTTCGTAATTTTATATTTTTTGTACCAAATTTTTAGAATAATATACCGGGTACCCACTCAAGTTTATAACAATGTTTTCAGGATGATGTTGAAACTCCCTCGTTTCTGTGTCGCCTCGGTGATGTTTGCCCAATCGCGTACAGATGGTTTCCATGCTATCATCAGGAAAAAGGTGGCATCGCTTGTGAGGAGGATTCGGGGGAGTAGCAATAGCATCCTGAAAGTCGTGGCTGAGGACCCGAGAGCTCCTGTATTGAGGCATCTCATGCGGAATCATTATCTGCATGAAATGCCCCGTAAGTACATGACTCACTAATTTGTGCTGTTCATAAATCTGTTACTAATCCTAGTGTATAACTTATAGTATCTAAGGTGTCTGCTAACAATAATGGTTCCTATGTTGTCCCAAATAAAACCATTTATTATTATTATTATTTATAGACATACTATTTAATGTTTGCCTAACAAAATAATTATTAAATGTTTATCTAAGGCAAGAAATATTTGTTTTCTCTGAATCACCTTACGTAACTTGGGGGCCTACCACTACCACCATAATTATCTTATACCTAACACTATTTTTCATCTCATAATCAGTATGGGAACGATTTAAATAAAACTGAAAAATTAGGTGGTGGTAGGCCCCCTCATGAATCAACCGTGCAGTGCAACCTCACTGTCACACATTCGTGTAGGTACATCATCAGTTCATCACTGAAGGTGTGCGTGAATTTTGCGCGCCTTTCGTGAGTTGCACTAAAAAGAGACGCACACCGAACTCTACACGTATTAATAGAAGTAACTGCATGCTTGCAGCGTATTTGTAAAGTATTCGGCTGTCGGCAATGTGGACACATCCTAAGAGACGCACGTTCATTACAATACTCTGGTGCTATTAGCAATACAGTACAGCACAGTCAGCAATTTATGTTGGTCTATTAGTAGCAAGCGCGAGTGCTGGCTGGTTCGATCACAAGTACCTAAGCTAATACAGCTAGCGTGACTATATGTATATGTATTGTATGTATTATGTTCTGATTTATAGTTGTGCATTCGACATTAGGCGCATCACACACTGCAGCGCATCACGCGGCCCACTGTGGATCGAAACTGCTACGAGGGCGGCACATTATGAAAATCTCCGTCCACGCAATTTATTCTTTATTTTAGGGAAAGTATAGAAATCATTAGGGCTTAGGTCGGGGCTGTACGGCGGATGGTCTAATAATTCTATGTTTTCTTGCTTTAAAAACTCTTTTGTTCTGTGCGCGGTGTGAGAACTCGCATTGTCGTGATGGAGGATGATGCGGCGGTTGCAGTTCTCTTTACGGAGTTCAGAAACGACCTGTGGCAAACAAATGCTAGCATTACATTCTGCATTAACCGTTCTTTGTCCCTCAAGAGGAATAGTCGTAATATGGCCGGTTTTGGAGACAAACGTGGCCACCATTTTTTTTGCAACACTCCGTGTACGAAAAATTTTTGTTGGCTTTAACTCATTTTCGAACACCTAAACTCGTGACTGGTTTTTTGTTTCGGGTTCGTACTCGTATATCCAGGATTCGTCACCTGATACGATGTTGTATACAGCATTTGAGGATCCTGCGTGGAATCTTTCGAGAATTCTGACGCACCAAGTAACGTGAGCCGCTTTTTGCTCTTCACACAGCGAATGCGGTATCCATCGGGAAAACAACTTTTTTACACCTAATTATTCATGCAAGATTATTTGTATTTGACTCATGCCAATGTCTAAAGTTGTCTGAATTTCACGGTATGTCACATGTCGATCTTCCTCAATTAGCTTACGCACAGCCTCAACGTTTTCTTGGGTGACTGCAGTTTTTGGACGACCTTGACGGGGATCATCACTGAGCTTGACACGTCCACGTTGAAATTCAGCAAACCAGCGATAAATTGTGGCTTTGAATGGGGCTTCATCACCAAATGCAGAAATCATCCGGTCAACACACTATTTTTGTGTTAAACCACTTCGAAAGTCATAATAAATCATCGCTCTTGAATTTTCTCGATTCAATTCCATTTTCTCAACGACTAAACAAGTTTGACCACAGAACACTATATACCCTGGCGGGAGATTCACAAAACCTTGTGACAAGACCGAGAATCTTTTTTTAAATAAATAAATGGTATTCGATTTTTAAAACCAAGGAGTTTTCAGTTAAAAAGATTTTAATATGACAGGAACAGTGGAAATATTCCATTCCCGATACTTTTAGTGCAGCCCTCGTATATGAGGGACAACCTTCTTTTTTTTTACTAATTGCTTTTTTTTTAAATACCTATCGAAAGATCTCGACATTCCGATGAATAATTGTCATCACAAGTTTTTCTCTAAAACAGATAGTTTGGCCGGAAAAAAATATTTTAGATATTTTTGTATGCAATGAAACAGAAACTGCTAAAATTTGGCCATGTCTTGAAAGACCAGCACCCTAATTACGTAACACACTATCAATCACAATCTGAATCATTTTGAAGCCTTAGCAATAGGCTTCAAAATAGCTTTAATACGCTTTTTGTTCTGGAACTTACGTAAGGATAAATAATGGATTTGAGAATTATCACTTTACCAATCCAATCTTTAAAGGTAAATAAAATACAAAAATTGTTTCTACCCATAACCGTTATGGACTTTGAAACCATCCAACCGATGTGCCCCAAACAGCACCCTAATTACGTAACACACTATCCATCACAATCTGAATCATTTTGAAGCATATTGCTAATCCATTGCTTCCTAGGTTCGAAAAATATTTCTTTTCAACAACGTAAATAACGCAATGAATGTTGTTGAACTGTCAAAATGATACCCATTCCTACTTTTAGTGTGTTACGTAATCACCCCGCTGGCTTTCAAACTACTATATTCTTATCCTTTGACTTGTTGACTATAATTTCTACTCTATCAGCGTGCGCCCATAGTTGCCCTTTCAAGAGTTACGAGGTTCGGAAAAATGAAAAAAAAGTAAGTCAAACGTACATTTTCATTAATAATATCATAGATAGAACATTAAAACATTTATAATTAAGGAATAATATTAATTTCAAAACAATACAAAATCGAAAAGTGGGAAATATAATCTAAAATATTCAAATTAAAGCAAATAATAAATTTATTAATATTGATAATTAATTTAATATTGTAAAAAAATACTAACTATATAGTAATTATATACAGTGCAAAATTTGCTAATCATCAATTAGTTAATTTTCTGTTCTTTTAATTACGAATTATTTTATCTATTCGCTAATAACTACATTCATAATGAAATTTAAATTTAATGACTCCACTTCCCTATTAATATATTTTAATGATAGGGATAGGAAGGAGTTATTCCGACCCATATAAATAAGGGTTTAATTTAAATAAAATCATTCAGTGATTTGAATACCAAGACAACTTGCTTTGTGCCTAAATATTTTTATGAGTAATATGGAAGGTCTAGTGAATAATTTGGATTTGTTCATGGTTTTATGAGAACAGTTTGGATCCTTGGCGGAACGTAAAAAACTTTTTGAATACCTCAAGTAGACGCTGAATGTTAACTGGACTGAAGAAAAAAGTGAAAACCTCCTGAAGTTCTGTCAGAATTTTTGTACAAATGTTTGTGGAAGATGGGAAATTTCAAATAGGACTCTTAGCAAGTTTTTGAAGAGAAATGGAGATTGGCTGGAATCTGCCATAGCCTGGCATGAAGCCCTTATGTCTACAACAGAAAATGTCGATCCTGATGATGATGATGTCAGTGAAGGTAAAGAAAATTGGGCACCATCTTCACCAATACCTTCAACGTCATCTTCACAATGTACGTCGAGAAAACCCTTTGAAAAGCTATTTATCAAGCAAAAAAGAAGACGCGTAGAGCGCTTGTCCAAATCAGTGTCTCCAAAAGAGATACAGAGTGCTACTATTAAAAAAACTCAAAAGTAGTGGGGATTGGGAATTAAGTCAAACATTTGATAAACCATCCTGAAGATATTGATAAGGTAAAAACTTGCATAAGTCAGAAAAAAAAGAGAGTTTATATACACCTGAAAAAGCGCTAGCTCTCTCGATATCGCTTAACTTATCCAAGTGGCAATTTATTAATCTACGAGATTCTGCAATTGAACAAGGTGCAGTATCTATGTATCCCTCCTACTACAAAATAATGCAAGCGAAATTAAACTGTTATCCTGCAAAAGAGGACATCACCATAACCGAAAATGGAGCATCTATTAAATTGCAGGCCCTACTTTATTTGACTATTTTCAGATTACTTGATGCAATGGACTTCAATCTATCATCTAAAGCTGATATGTAAGTGGGGTTTTGATGGAGCATCTAGTCAAAGCAATTACAAGCAGATAGCTAGCAGTTCAGAATTTGACGATTCGTGTTTTTATGGTCAGCTTAGTACCCATAAGGCTGATGCGTGACGAAGAAATACTTTGGGAAAATGATCGTCCGTCTTCTACGTTTTACTGCCGCCTAATTCAGTTCCAAGTTCATGAAGGAGTGTGAAAGTTCAGTAAAACGTGAAATAGAAGCCATAGAACTGCAGATAGATGAACTTAATCCATATAAACTGCAGGAAGTGACCGTCACACATCAATTGTTAATGACAATGATCGATGGAAAGATTACTTCGTACATATCGGAAACTTGGACAGCTGTGTGTGACATTTGTAAGGCGAAGCCATCAGAGATGAATAAGCTGCAAGACATCGACCGCAGAACGGAAAATGTAGATATGTACCAATACGGATTGTCTTCATTACATGCGTGGATCCGGTGCATGGAATGCTTGCTTCATATAGGTATATAATTTTTAATGCCCATGAATATTTTTTGTAGAAGTTACGTGTTTCAAAACTAATGCATTGCTTCCTTTATTTCAGCTTACCGGGTGGACTTCAAAAAATGGAGTTCAAAAGGCGAGGACAAAGAAAAGTTGGCGCAAAGAAAAAAACAAATCCAGCAAGCCTTTAAAGATGAAAACGGCTTGCTGGTCGATTTTGTGAAACAAGGGGCAGGCACCACAAATGACGGCAACACTGCCAGAAGATTTTTTAGTGATGCAAAAACATCGGCTCGCATCACAGGAGTTGATGAAGAGCTGATCGAAAGGTTCCACATAATTCTGCAGACAGTGGGTTCTGGTGAGCAAGTGGAACTGCTTAAATTCTCCCAATTTTGTAAAGACACTGCCACTTTGTATGTACAGTTATATCCGTGGTATTACATGCCCTCTAGCGTACATAAGTTGCTAGTGCATGGTACGGATATAATTAAGCATTTTGGACTTTTACCAATCGGGAAACTGCCGGAAGAAGCATCAGAAGCTCGAAATAAAGACTTTCGTAAATATAGAGAGAAGTATTTGAGGGACGTTTCAGTATTCGAGCATAGAAGGATATTGTAGCATAAGAGGATAGCGACAAATGAAGATATCTTCACAATCTTCTCTTGTCGTCTGATCCGAAACTGACCTTTCTAAGGCCAAAAATGTCGAAACAACGAAAAATGGTCCTCTCACTAAGAGCAGTCGAGCTTTTGGTGGCTCTGCCAACTGAACCCAAATTGGATTTTATAGATGTACACACTTTACAAGACAGTGATAGTGATTAATTTTTTTCGAGTTTAGCTGTTTCTTTTTTGTTGTTTTGAATACATTTCTTTTTTGTTTTTTTTTTCCATGAACTTGTTTTTAAATTATTACCATTCCTTATTGTATAAATGTTTTATCTATGATATTATTAATGAAAAACTTCTTTTGACTTACTTTTTTTAAATTTTTCCGAACCTCCTAACTCTTGAAAGGGCAAATAAAGGCGCACGCTGATAGAGTAGAATTATAGCCAACAAGTCAAAGGATAAGAATATAGTAGTTTGAAAGCTTCTTTCCAGACATGGCTAAATTTTTGCAGTTTCTGATTGATTCCATACAAAAAAAACAATATTTTTTTCCGGGCAAACTATCAGTTTTAGAGAAAAACTTGTAATGACAATTATTCATCGGAATAACGAGATCTTTCGATAGGTATTAAATAAAAATGAAATTTGTAAAAAAATAACGAATGTCCCTCATATAGCAGTTTCGATCCACTGTGCGGCCGGGCGCAGATAACGCGCAGCCGCGCGTGATATTTTTCATACAAATTCAATGAAAACGCGGTACCGCGCGGGGACTAAGTACTTGCGTCCAAGTCGGTGCTTTGAAAGTTGAAATTTAACCAATTGGTCTATGGGGAAAAATATATGTTTCCATCGTACAGATATCAACTAGGCTACGGATAATTGAGAAATGTTCCAGTGCCCAGTTGCATAAAGCGCAAATCAGTGTGTTGTGTGGCGACGCGACGCCTCTAAGTAGGCTTTTTTTTTGGGGTGGGAAATTATCAAGTGACTTCTCCCGCTCAGGGCGGAGCGGAAGGGCGTGTCAGACTTTTACTTACTAAAACCCACCCGTGTTCCTTCAGTTGCCTGTGCGCCAGGGCAGGGCCATGATAACTCTTTCGAACAATCCGCGACCTCGGCAGGCATCGGCCCTATCGAACCCCGTCTATTATGCTGACATCCAACCCCGGATCTAGATTTTTTTTGAGGCGGGGCAAAACCTGCAGTCTGCCGCCCCCCGCCCGGCAATCCGTTAACCTCTTACATGAAGACTTATTTATATATACATGGACATCGAACAATTCCTTTTATTAGGATAGGACTAGATATTTGAAATAAATCGTGAGATTATAGCATACTAGCTTCTGTCCGCGAATTCGCCCGCGTGCCCACCGCGTCGCTGCGCATCACTCGCCCACGATATTACCATAGATACGTACTTCCTTTTCGGTTAGCGTTCGTTCTGACTTTTTTTCCCTCTCTGTTTCTAAGGGTCGTACCGTGATGTTAAATAGCCTATAACCTTTCTCAAGAATTGGGCTATCAAATATAAAAAGCTTTTTTCAACACAAATGCATTTATGATGCCTGTATACATTGTTCGAAAATAAAAAAATACGCACCATACACCTGAACGTGCGGTAAAGTAGGTACTCACACCTAAGTACCTGTTTTACCGCATACTCCGTGGTATAGCGCCGTGCGTATACTTTACTGTTTATTTTTAATTTCCATACAAATCCGCCAAGGAGTTTCTCATTATGAGAATAAATAAGCTGAATAATTGAACCTCCTTGGAAGCGCTTTTGCTCAATACGTTTGTCTCACTTTAATACTAAAGACAAAATGAGACGAAAGATGTAGTTCTAATATTCACCACGCGCACGTGGCGCCATTTTCTTATTAGAAACGTCAAAGATTGTTGAGACTTTCCGACTGATATTTCTAAACGAGTAAATAATAATAAATGAGCTCAAAAGAGGAATCCGAAATTAATATTGTACTGTTTTCTCGCAAATGTGTTGAAAAACGTTGTATGACACACGTGCGGAAATTGGTATTTACAAACTCGTGACTATGTTATCGTCTACTCGTTTGTAAAAACCAACTTACCGCACTAGTATCATAAATAACTATTTCAAATCAAACTGCTGGTTCCAGAGATTAGCGCGTTCAAACAAAAAGACAAACAAACTCTTCAGCTTTATTACTAGGTAGTAGAACTGTAGAAGATTAAAAAAAACACTCTTTGAGCCTTTTGTTCTGCAAAAATATCGATGGCCTTGTCATAATTAATCTGATTGCCTTGTTATGATTTTCGATTTCTAAGACCGCGACACTCTACTAATGCAGAAAACACACCAAATAAGACAATCTAGAATCCATAAGAGAGCGCGAAAATTTTGGCACTTTGCCTCAGATAAGTTAGATTTTTTAAGTCCTAAATCGACTTATATAGAAAAGTTTTAAGAATCGCTAGGCTATATGAGCGAGCAAAGTGAGCTCGAATATTTTGCCAGAAACATATAAATTTTATCGATCGATAATGCTCCAATCCAACAGCTGCGACAGCGCTGTGGCAAACAATTAAAGGAAATCGTGTCGCCTTTGCACTTACAGGCGTCGGAAAGGGCGGGACGCCCGGCGCCCCCGCTACGCGAAGCAATATTTCTAAAATAAAGGATTTGTTCCTTAATTTTTGACCACAGAGTCGCTCATTCGCCTCTGTTTCGCCGCGGCATAGTTCTGTTGCAAGAGATAGAAAGCTAACCTAACTTTATATGGCCAAATAAAAGAGGAACATGTGCTTTAAAAAACTTTTTTACAAAAATACAACCGACTTCCAAAAACAACACTAAAAAACGTGAAAATAATAATAATAATAAAGGTTTATTGCAGAAACTTGTACAACTTTTACAGTAAATCTTACATAGGGATCTCCTTTTAAGTAAAAGATATACCTGTGCTAGGAGATCTCGCTCTCCAATGATAGAAATTATGGAATGGTAAAAGTGGTGTACAAAAAATTACAAGTATAAACTAAAACTAAACAAGATAGGACTTGAACTACAACTAAATATAAGAAAAATAAACTTATACGAGGGCGGGTCAATAAGTCCGTGACTTTTTGAATTTCTGACCTCTTTACTGAAACAGCAACACTGCTCCTGTCAACAGGCATCTGTCAGTTGACTCCTGTCAAAATTTAAACTTGCTGCGTCAGTTAGTTTGTGTTTGACAGCTATTTTTATCAGAATACTCACTAATTTGAGGAGAAAATGGAAAAAAGTGAATTTCGTGTGCTTATTAAGCATTATTTCTTGCGAAAAAAAACCATTACCGAGACCAAGGCTAAGCTTGATAAATACTATGGGGACTCTGCACCATCGATTTCAATGGTAAAAAAGTGGTTTACTGAATTTCGTTGTGGCCGTACAAGCACTGAAGATGCCGAACGTCCTGGACGCCCAGTTGAGGTCTCTACACCCGAAACAATCGAAAAAATTCACGATATGGTGTTGGCCGACCGAAGATTGAAAGTGCGAGAGATTGTGGAAGCCGTAGGGATCTCGCATGGCTCAGTGGTTTCAATTTTGAATGATCACTTGGGCATGAGAAAGCTTTCCGCAAGATGGGTGCCGCGTTTGCTCACAGTCGACCACAAACGCAATCGTGTAACAACTTCACAGGAAGGTTTGGCGTTGTTTAATCGCAATATGGAGGAGTTTTTGCGCCGTTTTGTAACCGTGGACGAAACATGGATCCATCACAACACACCAGAGACCAAACAACAGTCAAAACAGTGGGTTTCTAAGGGTGAATCGGCGCCGAAGAAGGCCAAGGTGGGTTTGTCAGCCAATAAAGTTATGGCGACTGTTTTTTGGGATGCACGCGGGATAATCCACATTGACTACCTTCAAAAGGGAAGAACAATCAATGGGGAATATTATGCCAACTTATTGGACCGATTCAATGACGATTTGAAAAAAAACCGACCTCATTTGGCCAAGAAAAAAGTTCTTTTCCACCAAGACAATGCAAGGGTGCACACATGTGCAGTTGCCATGGCAAAAATCCATGAATTGGGCTATGAATTGCTCCCTCATCCGCCCTATTCTCCAGATTTGGCTCCGAGCGACTACTTCTAGTTCCCAAACCTGAAGAAATGGCTTGGTGGAAAAAGATTTGACTCCAATGATGAAGTCATCTCGCAAACAAAGGCCTATTTTGAGGACCTCGACAAATCATTTTTTTTGGAAGGGATAAAAAAATTGGAGAAGCGTTGGACAAAGTGTATAGAGCTCAAGGGAGACTACGTTGAAAAATAAAATTATTTTTTTATCAAAAAATCTGTGTTTTATTCCAAAAGTCACGGACTTATTGACCCGCCCTCGTAGATATATCCAAAAATTTTGTGTGTGTGTAAGTGTGAAACTCAAACTCAAACTCAAATTCAAAGCATTTATTTCAAATAAACCAATTACAGGCACTTTTGAATTGTCAAGGGGTCGGTCAGTCAGAAAGATGAAGCTAGTTACCCATTCCAAAGCGCAGTAGGTACCTATGGAGAAGAACGGGCAAGAAACTCCATGGACACTCTTTTAAATCAAAATATGGTTACAAAATATTGATTACATCGTTCATCTTGAAATTATGCATGTGAGAACGATGCAAAACGTTAAAAGCGTCCGTAATAAAAAGACAAAAGCAATTAAAATATTAAATTAAATTAAAACAAGCCGTGGCAGCTAAGAAATGACCAGTCCCCGCTGACGGCGCCCGTTCACGAACATGACGCATGGATCAGCACCATTCAGCTCAACCATTTTGAAGGGAACTTAATGATCCAACACACACGCCGTCACCAGCGAGACATTAGAGTGAGCATGACATACTCTCAGCCGCCAGGGCACATTCAAGTCAATGAAAGAAAAACCAATGAGTGTGTGTGTGTGTGTGTGTGTGTAAGGGTGCGCGTGGGTGTGTATTTTTCAATTCATATTGACGATGCTTGCAACAATAATTCAATGTCATCGTAAGACTTCATTTTTAGCCATTGAACAATTGCTTTTTTGCAGTCTTTATTAGTCATATGATAGATGTTAATTATTTTATTATATAGGGCAGCGGAATTTGTGTTGAATTGTCTTTTGGCATATGCAGTTTTAACGAATTTTACTGGTGCAACACTGTATTTTCGCCTTCTTTCCTGATGGTGAGGGTCATAGGGTAGGATTTTGTGTAATTTTAAGACAGCATGTAGTATGTATAATTTTCTGACTGTGAGAATACCGCTAAAGGAGAATAACTCATTGGTTGGGAATCTGTATGGTTTGGTATACATGACCTTGATAAGCAGGGGCGTAGCTAGCGCCGTATTAGCCGTATCAATTATACGGGGCCCCCAAGCTACAGGGGCCCCCCGACGCGAAGTGAAAATTGGTAAAATATATTCTATTGTTAATTATTCTTATTGATAAGAGGCCCGTAATGAATGAGTACCTAATGAAAAAAATCAAATGAGTGAAATTTGCTTGTGGCTTCAAAGTCAAAGCATTTATTTCAATTAAACCATTTACATTTGAATTGTCAAGGGGTCGGTCAGTTAGAAAGATGAAGCTAGTTAGTTGCCCAATCCAAAGCGTAGTAGGGTATCTTTGAAGAAGAACGGGCAAGAAACTCACAATAATAGCTATACTTTCCAAGTCAGTGTGTTATTTTGTTAAATCAATACCTAGGGTAGGTATAGTTTTTTGAAGCTTCGCTGTAGTCGCGTAAAAAGGGCCCCCAACAAATTTTGATACAGGGCCCCGTTAGGACTGGCTACGCCACTGTTGATAAGAGATCTCTGTGCTCGCTCTAGTTCAAGAAACTTCGTTTTTGTCGCACCGCCCCACACGGGTATGCAGTAGGTAAGTATTGATTGAGCCAGAGAGACATAGATTTCAGTTAACATTGTTTTTGTTGTCACATGTGTTAGGTTCTTAAATATCCAGATAAGTTTTCTCATACTCGTACGGGCCATGACCATATCTGTATGAGTATGCCAAAATAATCGTTGATCAACGATTACGAGTATACCTAGGTATTTTATATGAGTAACTTTTTTAATATTTTTACAAGAACAGTTTGTGCTAGATATATTATGACAAGTGTGGATTTTCAGAGTTACGTTAGGTCCTGGTTGAGTGTTGTTGTAGATTGTAAAAGCAATATATTTTGTTTTAGAAATATTTAGTGTAAGAAGATGTGAGTTCAACCAGTCAGCAATTTTGGAAAGACCCTTTTCAGCATATTGATATACGGATTCCCATGTATCACCAGAGAAAGTAATAGCAGTGTCATCTGTATATGAGCAAACGCGACCATTATCTAGCATCATTTTGCAGAGATGGTTTATATAAATTAAGAATAGAGTGGGGCCCAGTACACTACCCTGTGGAACACCGTAGGTCACATGAGACTCCATACTAATATACTCTCCTACCTTAACCTTTTGCCTACGATCCCGTAGATAATCTATTAATAATGCTAACGGGCCTCCTCTTACGCCTATACCTTCCAGACTACGCACAAGAATGGGGACAGAAACGGTATCGAACGCTTTTTTCAAATCAAGAAATACAGTTAGACATATTTTTCCTGAATCTACTAAGTTAATAATATGAGTGGTTAATGTTGTAACTGCGTCTTCCGTAGATATTTTTTGTCTAAAACCACATTGAGCTTGTGAAATAATGTTATATTTATTAGTGTAGCTGGTTAGTCTTGCGTTAATTAGCTTTTCAATGATTTTAGACATTGCAGGCAAGACAGAGATAGGTCTGTAGTTGTTAACGTCATCTTTGTCTCCATCCTTGTGCAAAGGAGTAATTAGACTTGCTTCAATGCTGGTGGAAATTTCCCTTGGCTAAAACAAATTAGCAAGATGTGAAATTATGGGTACGACTAATTCATGGGCAGTTTTAAAAAAAAATGTTGTAATTCTATCCCAGCCTGGAGCGCTTTCAGATTTAAGGCTCATTAGCACGTTATAGACTTCTCTTGGATCCGTTTCGAGAAGCACGAAGGAGGAACTCTGTGAGAGGATATGATCAGAATCGTGTTGAAATTGTGATCGGTTAGCGGAGGTAATGTCTTCTGCCAGGATTTTGGACTATCAAATAAGAAAAGAATCATCCAAATCGGTTCACCCAGAAAAAAGTTGAGCTGAGCTAACACACATAAAAAATAGAGTCGAATTGAGAACCTCCTCCATTTTTTTAAGTCGGTTAAAAAACGGAGAGTGCTTGGCAGAATTCAACTGCTCCACCCGCAACCCGCTCACATAGGTTGACGACCTATGCATAGCTACTCTAATTCACGTATTGATTTCCTCAGTGCGCCACCCGCACTTATCGCAGAGTTGCGTTGCGCTGGGTGGTGCACTTGTCTGCCACTTTGAATTTGCCGCCCCCCGAAGTTGGCACCCGGGGCGTAGGACCCGGTTTGCCCCCCCCCCCCCCCCTAGATCCGGGGCTGCTGACATCTCTTCGAGGCCCGCGTGGATCACAACGCGCCGTCTACCCCTCTTAGTAGACCTGCCATGGGGAACAGTTTTATAATATTAGCAATCTGTGAAGGCACACATAGGGTGCATGATGGTCGTTTAATGCAGGTAGACATATTTATCATAACGGTGGACATTTTGTAGCCTAGGTCTGCCTGACAATGAAATTACGAAGAAAGCAAGCAGCTATAATACGCTTTTTGTTCTAGAACCATAAGGATAAATAATGGATTTGAGAATTATCACTTTACCAATCCAATCTTTAAAGGTAAATAAAATACAAAAATTGTTTCTACCTATAACCGTTATGGACTTTGAAACCATCCAACCGATGTGCCCCAAACAGGTTTCATTAGAAAGGCGAAAAAGAGAGCGAAGATTATTTTAAAGGTACATACAACTATAACAATGAAAAAAACAAATAAAAAACTTTTTTACAAAAAAAAACAACCGACTTCAAAATAAACACTTATTTTGAAGTCGGTTGTTTTTTTTGTAAAAAAGTTTTGATTTTTTCACTTTTTAGTGAGTCAGTTATTAATAAATCTAAGTTACAATAGCCTAATGTCAACTGCACATCATCTTTTACAAAATATTCCTTTTCCCAACGCAGGGACGTTAACTGTTGAGCAGTTCTCCTGTTAAGAACCAAAAGCACTGGATGGTGAAGCCACCACCAGCTCCATTTCACCATATGCATTGTGACGAGCATAAATTGCTTACCAAACATATTAAAATCGAATCGCTACCCGTGAAATACTTGTTATTGAGAAGTTCCGGTGGCCACCTCTGCTCTTCATCATCAGTTCCACTTCACCAAATGGTGCTTTCCAAGAGCAAATGCACGAGTTACCATAAAAAATACCCAAATCGCTATACGTGTGCCTGTAAAATTTGAGGATTTCCCTCGATTTCCATGGGATCCCCTCATTAGATTCTGACTTGGTGACAATGGGACCACCTCGAGAGTATAACCTTTCAAACAAAAAAAGACTTTTCAAAATCGGTCCACAATTGACGGAGAAATCGGTGAACATACATAAAAATAAAAATAAAAACATACATGCAGTCGAACATATAACCTCCTTCTTTTTGGAAGTCGGTTAAAAACTAACACGAGGAGTGACTTTTCAAAATGGCTTATTTCTGTATGGTCATTTTTTTCAGGACCAAGAAAAATACGAAAACTTTTCATATATGAATATTTTTAGTAACAAACTTCTATGTACATAATCTAGGTACGTTAATAGATCGTTTCACAGTGTATATATTTTTTTTAATACTCTAAATTATGAGTTATTATCATATGATTTAAGGAAATAAGCCATTTAGTCGCAAACTCCAAGAAATAAGATGTTTTGTTTCAGCACTCCTAAGAAATAAGCCATTTTGTTTTGGCACTCCTAGAAATAAGACACTCAGCCTTGACATGAAAGTATTGAGAAGTTGACAGCAAGGTGACACATGACGTTTAATATTTTTTTAATTGGCCGTAGTCAAGTAAAAAGTGTTGCCAATGTATAAAAATATATTTGCGGATCCACTTCCAGATATTAAAGCTATCTTTCAACCCTCCAAAATAACCTGTGATACCAGATTAGAAATAAGCCATTTTGATACGTATTAACAAAATTTCCATACAAAATGTTCTAGAAATGAGCTATTTTGAAAAAACTCCTATCACAATTTAGTAGGGCCGAGAATTAACGTGAATTAAGCTATTTTGTTGCGGAAAGCATTTTCTATGGCCATTTTTCTTCGAGATTAAAGTACTTTAGAACCGGACACTTCACGTCATATAATGTGAGTGTACATAAAGTCCCGATTGGCATTAAAAAAATAAGTAAAATTGGGAACCCGAAATAAGCCGTTTTGAAAAGTCACTCCTCACTTCATGAATGGACCGAATGTACGTAATGCATTGTTTTAGCGTAGTAGCACACGCCGGGTATCCGCTAGTTTTAAAGTAATATTAGTCGAATCGTTCAACTATTGCCATAATCAGTGTGATTTAATTTTTACTGCTTGCTACTCTAGATTGTGACATTTCCACAATGACACAATGAAACTGATGTTGCCACCTTCATTCTTTTACTTCACCCGTTAAAGTTGGTAACTATTTTTTTTTCAACAGTGAAGTTGGAATATTGTAATTATTTTGATAATATTCTCAGCCGTTGTTGAAAGTAACTCAAAATGAGTCTTATTGTGCTTTGATGTTAATTCTGTGACAGACCTTGATTAAGTAATTGTAAACTTCTTTGAAGTTGACATTTGACATAACATGTCAAAGAAGTTTAGATGATTTATATTAGCATTTTCATTACGACCGCGATAGTACCTTTTATATTTTAATAATAATTACTATTTTATACATCCAAAGTTCACTAAGTTGTTTGTAAGTTAGTTGTTTGTACAAGTTGTATGTTCATTAATGAGTTCTTGCAGTAAGCCGACGATATTCACTATTCCTTCCTGGACTGGGAAATATTTCCCTATTAGTTGGTAACACTACATAAATATACAGTGATTTGGTTGTGGTGTGTTCGTAATTTTTAATTTTAGCTTGGATTACTTACGAAACTCTAAAGTTGGTTACGATGGCGACGTCAAGCGAAGCGTCCGATCAAAATGTGAAATCCAGGCGTCCTGCTGGTAAGATTTTACTTGGCACACCTATAAAATGGCCTTGTGGTATCGATTGGGGAATTTGACTGACTCAATTAATGTTTTGATTGTAGAGTCTGCGTTCAAACAGCAGCGCCTGCCTGCTTGGCAGCCGATCCTGACTGCGGGGACAGTCCTGCCAACGTTCTTCGTCATTGGTATTGCTTTCATACCCGTCGGTATAGGCCTACTCTACTTCTCTGATGAGGTGCGCCGTTACGTTGACTAATGTCAAATTAATTTATTAATTACTCTTCGAATTACTCACCTTATATCTAATAAATTACCAGTCTTTGTAGCTGTGATTTACTTATTACAAAGAGCTAAGGATTTTTCAGAAATATAATGATGATTGAAGAAGTTTTTAAATAATTGTTATAGACTTCCTTCCTAATGGCTTTTAACCTTTGTAGGTTCGTTATTATTTCATCCTTTTTTTGCTATGCTGTGTTGCGCAGTAACTAAAAACTGGTTGCTGGTGTATGTACTGAAATATTATACCAACTCTGACCTCCTTTTAGGTCAAAGAACAAGTCATAGACTACACAAACTGCTTTAAAGAGGGAGAAAACACCACTTGTGCGGACTACATCAAACAGAACTCCATGGACCAATGCTTTTGCCGCATCTCCTTCAACTTAACCGAGGATTTCAAAGGAGACGTTTACTTCTACTATGGCCTAAGCAACTACTACCAGAATCATCGACGATATGTCAAGTCTAGGTAATGACAATACTATAATGTTAGACATACACTCACTCAAATAACAACAAAATGAAGATTGTCCATCAATCTGCGTAGCTTTTTCCTAATTTTGTTGGGGTCGGCTTCCAGTCTAACCAAATGCAGCTGAATACCAGTATTTTACATTGAGCAACTGCCTATTTGACCTTCAGAACCAAGTAACTGGGTTACACAATACTCCTTGGTAAGGCTGCTTGTCAGACTTCAGCTTCTGACATAATAACTGACAAGGATCTACAAATGACAGCTGGGACCAATGGCTTGATGTGCTTTCCTAGACAGGGCTCTCCATGTAACGGATGGTCACCCATCCACGGACCGACATTGGCAAGAGTAACTCAACCTTTGATCAACCATCGCGGCTCTTATTATTTAGCCACGAAAGAATGAGAAATTCTGTTATTGTTCTTCTTCTTTCTTCTTTAAGGATATGGTTTCCGCACTTAGTCCTTCATGTGGACCATTGTGCGTGAAGTCTGTTATTGTTAAATTTTTATTTTGGCAGGGATGACAGTCAGCTTCTAGGTCGCCTATCATTGACACCTTCATCTGACTGCTTGCCATTTGCTTTTGCGGTTGAGGATGGAAAGCAAAAGCCAGTGGCGCCATGTGGAGCTATAGCTAATTCTTTATTTAATGGTAAGCTTTTTTAAAAATCTTTTTATTTTTTGTTGGTTCTCAGATTCATTACAGCCACAGCAAATAATTTGAGGAAACTGTACCACATTAATAAAACTTATTGAAAAACATACAGATTTTTTCAGTAAGTCAATTATGAGGATAAATACTATCTATAAGCCAAGATTTCCTGTATACATTAGGTTCATAAAAAACAATTTAAGCCAAATGCCCATGTTACTCTGAAACCATCTTGAATGTTATTGGTAAAATCGTATTATAAGAAAACTAGCGACCAGTCCCTGCTTCACACGGTTTTTAGGACTTGACAAAATATCGAGATTTCTTTAATGTATGTATAAATAAAATATTAAAGTCTTATACACATAAACCTTTGGGAATAAATCCTCTAAATGATGGTGAAAACCGTATCGAAATCCGTTGCGGAGTTTAGAAGAACAACGCGGTCACATAGACAGACACGAAAGGCGACTTTAATTTTATTATGTTCTTTCTTGGCATTCCATTGTCTTGTTCAGGTAGATTGCTTCAAACCTTAGTGTACAGCTTTATATTATGTAAATGGATCACAGAAGGTTTTAGAAAAAATATATGAAAGCTGTACCAAACATGCTTATTTGTTTCACCAGATACATTGACAGTCCGCTCACAAGATCTGAACAAGGATGTGCCCGTACTTCGCACTGGGATTGCATGGGACTCTGACAAGGAGATCAAGTTTAGAAACCCACCTGGAGACCTCAAGGCTGGTAAGTACTGTTTAAAATATTAATCTAAATAGCAGTGCACCACAAACATTTGGTTTCAAAGAAACTATTAAAAAAAGAAAATCACTTCAAAGAAAATCTATTGAAAACCAACTGAAATATTTAAAAATGTTTTAGTTTAAGAAGTCACTACCAAAAAATAAAATAGAATGAAGCCAAAGCCACCGACTTAGATATCTTTTTTTAAGAGGTTCCAATTTACAGTGAACTAAAATGTTAAGCACCTTAAGGTTAATTTTCACTTGCTCCTTTTAGTTTTTCCGGCTACATATTGGCAGTATTTTAGATGAAAAACAGTTTGAAAAGGTGACGTGCGCACGCTGTGCGGAAAAGGAATGTCTTTGAAAATTGCTTAACATTTTTACTCCTTGACCACATTAATAAATACTAATATATAATTTTTACCTAATATTTAATATAAAAACAATATAAAACTAAACGTCCGCGTTGTATCGCTGTTGCTGGCACACCTTAACTTTGTTTGTCCGCTTACTGAGCTGGCTCAAACCGGTTTGTACCCGAGCGGGCGCCGGTGCACTCCTCGCGCGCATTGTCGGTGACAGATTGCGCACACATAGCTGTGCGTGTAGCAGTGTACTTGCGCACGGCGTTAAAGCTGTACAAGCATCTCTTAGCGAGTGGCCAAAATCGAAACTAACGCCACCATCTTGAATTTGCAATACATTTCATTGAGGCGGAACCTTTCGCGAAATTCAAATTTTGTTACGTTTTTTGCAATTTGCAGGTCACTGTCAGGTTGTATTTTGATTAAAATTTGATTCGCGACCGTAACAAATATGGCTTTACAGAATTATAATCATTAGAATCAGCAATATAGCTCTATAAGTTCATATTACCTACCCTATTGAATGACTATTTCATGAAATCATGACATTTGAGGGCAATTCTCACTTATGGAGTTGTATTGCTGATTCTAATGATTATAATTCTGTAAAGCCATATTTGATACGGTCGCGAATCATATTTAGATCACCATACAACCTGATACTGACCTGCAAATTGCAAAAAACGTAAGAAAATTTGAATTTCGCGGGCTACCTTGGCGCATGCCCCCTAAACAGTTTGTCATAAGTTTTCCAACAGCGCGATCTTAACATCATTCGAGCGCCAAAAGATACTTGTAGTTTGTAGCAATCTAGTTTGAGTGATGTTTCACATACGACAAACTTACTTAAATAAACACTTTATTGCAGCATTCGCAAACTTCACAAAACCAGAGAACTGGCGGCTCCATGTTTGGGAGTTGGATCCTAACAACACAGACAACAACGGCTTTCAGGTAATTGATCTCTAGTAAACATAACATTACGCCTATATTCTCTAGGTAGGGTGTACTTTTAGTACCATGAGCGTCAAAAATATAGGGAGGACTAGCTTTTACCCGCGGCTTCACCCGCGTGATGGTCGGAAATTATTGCACGGGAACTTAAAGTCAAAGTCAAATTGTTTATTTCAAATAGGCACATAAAAGGCACTTTTGAACGACAAAATTTACAAAAAATAGAATTGATTCTAGTTGCCCCTTCCAAAAGGTACTTTCGTATGGAGAAGAATGGGCAAGAAACTCCACCGTTACTCTTTTAAAAATGTTTTACAATATTATGTATACATAATAATTATATGTGAAGACGATGCACCTAGAATAAAATGACTATACCACAATAGGTAAAAATAATTAAATATAACGCATGACAGGTAAATTAATTATGAGATAGATACATGGTGCTCACATATTTACAAATATTGAAAAGTAAATGATGTTTCCAAAATTTCACAAGTAATAATTTAGTGTGTGAGTTAAAGTAGTTACATAATGTAAAAAACAATGTCATAAAAATTATAAATTATACAATTAAATTAGCAACTAGTTTGATTTTGTCTAGTTGTTGTTTGATTGTCCTATGGAGCAGGACCAACATATTTCCAAGCATTCTTATCTAGGATATAATCCTCTAATTTTTAATATGCTTGTTTACAAAGTGTACTTTTAATATGAGTTTTAAATTTTCTTTCATTTAATACCGGGATTAAAAGTATTCTATGTCATAACCCAGGTCATGGTCTATCAGTGTGCCAAATTTTATTCAAATCAGTTCAGCCGTTAAGGCGTGAAAAAATAGCTGACAAACAGAGCTACTTTCGCATTTTATAATATTAGGTCGCAGAAAAAGTTCAGTTAAGTCCTTTCGTATTTTATTTATACACAAACTCAAGACTAAGAGCTTGTGTGGCCTCCAAATATCAAAGCTCCAGACTAAGGATCTCCTTAACGGTCAACGTTGCAGACACGACATTATTTTAATATACGCATTTAATTATCGTAGTTCCTTCTAAAGTCCACCTTGACCTGGCTGCTGCACCCAGGATTGGCTCCAGTCGAGGAACTTCTCAACGGTCAACAGCAGAGACACAACATTTTATATATGCATACAAATTATGATAGCTCGTTCTAAAGTCAACCATAATCTGGCTGCTGCACCCAGGACTGGCTCCATACGAGAGAACTCCTCAGTGGTCAACAGCACAGGCACGAAATGTTGTATAAGTATTCATTAAATTATGATGATAGCCCATTCTAAAGTGTGGCGTGACTTGGATAGTGCAACTCGGATAGCTTCACACCATGACTTGTGTAATGGCGCGTTTGGGTTCTTTGGATTTGTCTTTACAAGTACCTTTCAAAAGAAGGTGATTTAACGGATTTTAAAGAAATTTTAATGCTAAAAAGTACAAAATAAAATGTTACTAAAAAATCTTTTTAAAAACAAGCTTTTATTGAACTAAATAAAACTATTAATTATTAAGTGTGTATTAGACTGTTAAAAACAATAGGACTGATAAATGTACAGTGATTCATCAACTAGATCAATCATCCGAAAGTCTACTGCTTTGCACATGCACCTATCGGTCTGCGCTAAGCCTTACCTACCAAAACTATCCAAGATCAATGCGCGTACAACGGCCTGAGCGTGGTCCATAAACGGGAATCGTTTAAAGTTTGAACTCAGGGACAATGCCCGTATATTTAAAGATCGTTCGCATTCTAATCTCATTCTCATTCTGTCAAAAATTCTCTAATTTTCCTACATTTTTGACATTACGACCAATGAGAGAGTTGGCCTTCAGATGAGATTATTTCGCGTTCATGAACACAGCCGTTCAGATCGATATGGTGCAGATTCGTCGGTTAAGATTGATCCTCCTTATTGTATGGTAGTCATTAGGGTGGCCTTCTAAAAACAGGGTGGCGGGGACATCAACTAGACGTAGCCCGTACCCCTATTTTTTTTATTACCAAAGCTTAGTTTCTACTATAAACTAAGCTTTGGTAATAAAAAATCATTTTTTGCTGTTTCGTTTGGAAAGTGCAATACATCAGTCAAAATGTGCCATTGTCATTCTTTACTGGTTATTGATAAACAAAGACCCCATGTCAAGTTTACAAATATAATATATCTACTTCATAGTATGATACGCGACCGTAACAAATATGTATAAAATCATCAATACAGCCCTCTAAGTTCATGTACTCCTATTGATTGATATTTTATGAAATTGTCATTCAATAATATTAAATACCTGCAAATTGCGGAAGGCGAGGGAAAGTTTGAATTTCGCGGGCAACCTGTCGCTTCCCCCTTAAATTACCCGCTGTAATTTTATTTGTTATTTGATGGAAAAGCATTTTTTTTTTTAAATATCTGACGAATAATTCAAACGCAGGGGTTTCAGAATCGTGTACTGATTCCATGGTTACAGGTAGCGCGTTGATGGCCCCTGCCACCCTGTGTAATAAGCTGGACAAAGTACATAAGGCTTTTTATAGCAGTACATTTAAATTATGTAAGGCCAACCTTATGTACCGTATATGTACACTAAGTTGATTTTTGATTGACCGTTTGTACATACATAAAACATCACGCCTGTATTCCCCGAAGGGTTAGGCAGAGGTGTACCTATAGCACACCCACATTTCGCCAGTTATGTTTAAGTCCCATGTAATAGGGGGCGAGCCTATTGCCATCAACCGAGCACAAATCCAGACTCCGGGCTGCTACCGAGAAATTCCTGATGGAAAAACCCCATAACACTTTGCCCGACCCGGGAATCGAACCCAGTACCTCATTCTCAGCAGTAGCGCATGCGACCACTAGACCACCGAGGCAGTCATAAAGTCGTTTGTAATAAATAAAATAGATCTTTTGAACTTTGTCATGACGTTATGACATTGGGTTTGTGTTCCCAAAACTTGATAATTCTCTGAGGTTCTGTATTCAAATACAAACTGCATCAAACATTGTAAAATAAACGTTATTTCAACCATACGCTTACACTTTCAGAACGAAGATCTCATAGTATGGATGCGCACGGCCGCGCTGCCTACGTTCCGCAAGCTGTACCGCCGGGTGGATCACACGCAGGTCGGCTTTAGCACCGGACTCGTCAAGGGACCCTATGTGCTCACTGTGGCATATAGTGAGTATTATATCGACTGTATAATAAAATCAATCTGCCTGCCTTTTCCCATCTTTCTTGGGGTCAGCTTCCGGTCTAACCGGATGCAGCTAAATACCAGTATTTTACATGGACCGACTACCTATCTGACCTCCACAACCCAGTTACTGGGTTACACGATACCCCTTGGTAAGGCTGGTTGTCAGACTTGGGCTTCTGACTACCCGTAACGACTGTCAAAGATCTACGAATGACAGCCGGGATCAATGGCTGGGCCTCGATATGTCATGGATGGTCACCCATCCATGAATCAACCGCGGCAAGCATAGCCTAACCTTCGATCGACCCGTGCGGCTGTTATAATTTAGTCACGAGCCTCTCATTATATCGACTACATACACACATAAACTCTCGGCTTTTTTCCATGGGAATACTACGCACCTGACATTTCTGAAGAACATCACCAATAATAGGTCACTATTTGTCCTTCATGGCGTCCCCTCCCGGCGTTTCCGCTGACATCTGCCTTGTAAATACCTTTTGTTATTCGCCTTTCATTCATCCTCTCAACATAAACAAACCTTTTAAGGACTTAAAGACGAAAAAAAGGAAAGAAGAAGGGAAGGAAGGGTTTGGAGGGGTTTTAAATATTTGTGACACTACATCTTCTTTTAAACCACACTTTTGTCTTACCACATCATTCTTCGGCCAAAATAAAATAAACAAAATAAATTTTGTCAGGAGAAGTAACAATCGGTAGAGGAGAAAACGAATCCAGCAAATCAACGATGAGATGATTCGGCCAACTTCTGACGGATATGCTCACGTGCCTTCACTTTAAAAGATAACCGACTGGTTGCCATCTTGATGATCAGAGGGAGCGCATTCCAAAGAAAAACCGCCTGGACAAAGAAAGAAGAATGAATGAAGCCAGAACGGTGAGGACATCGTAGAAGACGATTGTTGGTGGAATGAAGATTTTTACTATGAGCAGAGCATAAATATTGAATTTGGAAAGTCAAGTAAGAAGAAGTGGGTTTGTCGAGAATAGAGAACAACGTGGTCAGTGCCCTCAACTCTCTGCGCTGACGAATGGGTAACCATGTTAAAAGCAGTCTGCGTAGACACATGGTCATACTTACGAAGATTGAAAACAAATCGAATACAATTATTGAGAAGGCGGTCAAGTTTATTGAGGAGATCTGCATTCAGGTCATATTAACACACATCACCATAGTCAATTATGGGAAATATAAGAGACTGTACAAGCATTGCCTTTATGTGTGACGGGAGAAGGTTTTTCAACCGATAGAGCGACCACAACGTTCCGGTGACTTTTTGACTTACAGTCGTGACCTGCTTTCGCCAGTCAAGATAGTCAAGTAGGCACCAGCACACCATGTGAACAGCCAGTCGAGCCTTTCTGAACATCGACTGGTTAGTCACAATCGCACCATTCACTTTATTTCCCGCGCTCACTCTCCTTTACACATCAGCAATCTTTCCATCTCTTGTCAACAGACTCCCCAAATATACAAACTCATTCACTTGCTCTCATCATTTATTATCACATCACATACACACACACACCGACACATCCATTTCAAATTTTCCCCTTCTTCTAACTTTATAACTTTTCAGTATATTTTTTTTCTGAATGTCAGATACCGATGTCGTAATGTGATAAACAGTGAGCCTAGCACGAACGCACACAATAAACATAACGTACATTCGAACGATTTTAAATTAGAAAATACTCGTTTCGCACACTGTATTTATTTAGTTCTAAGACTTAATTCATATCTATGGGTTATACTAATAAATTGTGCTTGCCGCATCAATAACCAAAATGCTATAGCATAGTTGTATTTTCGATTAAAAAATCGTACAAATTTTCGTTCGTTTACTTTGCGCATTCGTGCTAGGGCCTCTGACAAAATGAAATGTTCGTGATCATTGTTTATGATGAACATTTAATTTTGATCTTTCAAAAACTAGTAAAACATGAAAAAAGCGTAATGTGGGTGTAATATAGATGGGTACATCACTGCCTAACCCTTCGGGGATTACAGGCGTAATGTTATGTTGAACCACATCTCTATTGGTTGAGGGACCACTTCACATGTAACTATACAGCGCTCCTTAAAACATAATTAGCTTTTACTAGCTGCTGCCCGCGGCTTCGCCCGCATGGACGTCGGAAATTATCCTACAGGCACCTGCTACCGGGATAAAAATCTGCCAGTGAAAGTCCTGTCAAAATCCGTCCAGCCGTTTCGGAGATGAGCCGGAACAAACAGACAGACATACAAAAATTGTAAAAAATGTTATTATGTACCGTGTATACATCCGTATGCATGTAGTATAAAGCGGTTATTTTAATATTACAAACAGACACTCCAATTTTATTTATCTGTATAGATTAATTATTTTAATAATTAATTATAAAATTATTTAATTTTGCTAATTAATTATACAATTAATTATTTTAATTATTTCCCAGACTACCCGGTAACTGACTTCGACGGTACCAAGTCATTCGTGATATCGACGACTTCGCTATTGGGTGGCAAGAATCCGTTCCTAGGTGTGGCCTATGTGGTCGTCGGTACTCTGTGCCTTTTGCTCGGAATTGTGCTGCTCGTCATACATGTCAAGTGCTCCAAGAGGTACGTATGGCTTTAGAAAACTTGGGTTAGTCGTTAGTTAGAATGTTATTAAAGGTGTCACGATGCGCGGTGGTAGGATAAGTCATGACTTTAATGTTGTCGAATCTGCAATGCGTATGGCCATCGTACACCTTAAGCCCGCTTGTATACGTCCGTTTTTTATTGGAAAACGGACCTTGTTTGACCACAAATTCGATGAAAAACAAGGTCCGTTTTTCAATAAAAAACGGACCTTGTTTTTCATTGAATTTGTGTAGGTTATAATAGAAGTACGTACGCCCCCGACCAGTGTGAGAATACGTATGTCCGGTGATAAAACGGACGTCTACAAGCGACTAGCTCGACTCGAAAGTAAAGCATTCAAATGTAAGGTTCATATTGTGTGACATAAACTAATATTTCTATTAAATTCAGAATATTAGATGATTTATATCCAATCACCACTTACTCGACGTTATTGCATTACTATCTACTTTAGAATTATGTTGTCTGAGTTGATTTTTGAATGGAAAGTTGTTATAAAAAGGTCTCACTTACATTTTGGTTGCATTGCAATTTGAACTTTGTCATGTATGTTATGTTTGTGGTTCCAAAACTGACAATTATCTAAGATTCTATACTCAAGTTTCTATGATATCACGCCAACAAAGCGTCTTCAACAACTGTCACTGAATTTTGGAAAAGTTACTGTAGTCACACGATATAAAGCTCACATTACAATGCTTGATTTGAGTCGATTAGTTGTTGAGTTGTTTCGAAGGGGAAAAAGGCAGACGTTCATGCTTGACATCACCATCACCCAGTTAAAAAAGTGATCGATGTTAATTCCTAAATATATGAGAAGAGGCCTTAGTCCTGCAGTGGAGCAATCACAGATACAGTACCCGGCCGTAAATAAAGAAGTAAAAACGTTAAATAAAGTAGGTACGGCTTTGTAGAGCGTTGTCTATGGCACTGATACCTGTGTGACGGTCTCTTTCTAAAGCTCGGATGTGTCATCGTGACGATCGGGTACTGTTCTGAATATGATAGTATGAAGACTACCATTGATGCTCATTGACGCTGATTGGATGTTCGAAACATTGGCCTATCCAAACCTTGACCATACTTAGAACTTTGTCATAGTATACGTACAAATCATAAAGACAGCTACTACAGTTAAGAAGATAATAGAGTTAAATGTGAAAAGTCCATAAGTCATTTCATTAAACAATTGTACATTCGCAAAATGAAAAGGTTAAGCAATTTTCTAAAACACACATTAATGTTCTACCTAGCGGACCCATGTCACTTTTTCGTGTTAACTTTTCAGCACGTATTCGGAAATCTAAAAAAATCTCACCCTAGTTGCAAGTAACAATAAATTGATCTAAAGGTGTTTAACCTTCATTCCCCGACTGTACAAGTTACATCTAACAATCACATAATTACACTACACGGGCGTTAATAAAGCACATCGGGTTTTAGAGAGAGACCGTTTTAAAGTGTCACTCAGGTATGAGTGAGATGCAGAGACGACGTTTAACAAAGTCGAACTTTTCCTTCAACCCGATGTACCATTTTAACGGCGGCGTACTGTACCTACTTGCATGTGACATCAGACACAACCCTCCCCAACCCTACTTCCTACACGAGGAGCCCGTGACACAAGCGCCCACTCCGTAAGTCTTTATTTTACGATTTTTCTTTAAAATAATTAAAAAAATGTAGGGATTTATCCTACTAAGATGTCATGGCGAAGTCGCCAACAGCCACGCTGATCAAATAAAATTATGTTAATTATATCTGTAATTTTTATGATGTATATAATAAAGAGCATTATATTCTATTCTATTCTATTCTATGACAATTCCCTGGCGAGGTCGCGGATATGGAACTATCGCAGGCCAGAATCACTGGCACTGCGCTAGCGGAAAGAAATATGCCAATTTTTTTTCATGAGTACATATCTTTTATGTCGCGAAAACATAAAAGATAATGTGTTCTTAATTTTAACCCCGATGCAAACCGGATGCTGCTAAATAATTATAAGAACTATCATTATTTTAAGTAAAGCGGTTCTATCTGAACTTTACAACAACCCAGCACGCGGAGCATGACCACCATAGAAACAGGTATTGTCGACGGAAGAATAGACAAAATGACAGATTGTGGAAAACAATATTTAGAAATCTGTCAACAATCTGTCATTTTGTCTTTTCTACCGTCGACAAAACCCGTTTCAATGGTGGTCATGCTACGCGTGAAGTTAGGCTCAGCGCAAACAGAGAAGCGAAAAACACGAGCGTGTTTTTTGCTGTCACACGCCTCAGGGACTCATCTCTTGCACGCTATTTTGAACTCTATTCATAAGGAGATATAGTTCATTATCAAAGGAAAACGCTGACCCTTATTGTGCAATGCCGAAATTTAAACCAGTTATTAGAATTTATAGCTGTGACTACGCGTAACGACTTTCATAGATATTTCTCTACATACAGTGCTCTCTGAGGCATGGTTGTATCACCGTTACTAGGGAATAATCTGTCTATAGAATAAGCTAGCAACCCTCAGTCCTGGCTGCTGGCGAAGTCGCTATGGCATCTATCGTTACTGGAATATTTGTCTAAATGATACCTAAAGTCCTGTACAGTCCAGTTATACTCGGGCTAAAAGGCTAAAAACTCATCCAATGTAATTAATTTGGCAGTGCATAGTGTGTGTATGTCATAGACTGCGATAAGATAGGGAAGTGCAATGCTGTTACCGATAATTTGTTATTATAATATTTCGTTTTATCGATACCATTGCGGCATACGCTTCCATCACTAGGGCCGCCCCAGGACGTGTTGAAGCCGTCATAGTTTCGGTCTGAGAGAGATAGAGCTACACAAGACTACATCATCCCTTTTTCGAAACGAAACAGTGGTGGCTTAGATGGCTCATAGTACTTTCGACCCCTGTTTTTAGGAAAGTGCGTTGCTGGCCCGAGCGTATTGAGTAGGTAATAGTGCATCAACACTTGAATGAAATTGTTGTAGCGAGATGTGGAAACAGTACTCGGATCAGGTTGCGGTTGGTAGCTCGAACGAAGAACGAAAGAAAATCGAGAACAACGTGTACGTACGACTTTGTGGTCTTAAAAAGTAGTTTTATTTTTTTGTTTCTTTTACTATATGGCTCTCCTTATTACTCCCTCCTTTCCTCTCCACCATTAACATCCATGATTGATATGAATGTACAGCGCTATAAGGATTTTTTGCCGTAGACAGGGATCGCTGTTAGTAAACATTTGTGAAACGTATTAAAAAAAAAATGGCCACGTTAGTTCCGATTTTGGCATTTTAGAATCCTTGTACAGCTATAATTTTCTACGTGATTTGTGTAGCGATGCAACTAGATTGTGGACGATCCATGATATAGAACGATCAGATCGATCCGATGTGGTCGATCAATTGTGTCATACAGTATGCTCCAAAAATATACCAATGGTTGTTTTGAAGGGATCAACAACGACTGTTCGACGTCGCAATTTAGCTGCACACAAATTGTATTTCAGTTGAAACGTATCTAGTGATACCATTTTATATAATTAGTTGATAATTGTTGTTTTATATTTCAGTACCACCGAGATGATCAACGTGAACCCTCGCACGCCCTACTCTTAGGCAGTGACGTCACCCACAGGTGAATACGACACTTACTAGTTATGAGATTACTTAGGTATATGATATTTTGTTGTTGACGACCACAGAGCATGGAATCTCCGCGCCGGTTTAATGCAAGTAATCGTTGATACGCTTGATTTGTTTGGAGAGTGTTGACAGTGCCGCCTCTAGCAGAGGCCTCCGGGGCGTGTCCGTGGTCTGTGGCTACAACTAAATACTTAGCAGGAAATAGTTATAATTTTCGTTTGGTTAAAAAATTACGTAGTTTTTTTGCCGTTTTTCTGCACATAAATTTTGTGACCTTTGAAAAAGTTTAAAAGTCAACAAGTCTTATTATTATATATTTTTTACAAGCTGTTTGTCGATAAAAGGAATGCTCGGACGTACAATGCACATGACTTGCAGTGTAATCGAATCGAACTCATTATATAATATATTTATATAACTTGCCTAAATCGAGTCTATATAGAATGAGGTAGAATGATTTTATTGTGATAAAATATTGTTATTATTCCGTTGTATTATGTGTTAATGTTATTTAATTTTCAAAAATGTGTTAGCCTGTGTAGAAGTAAATAATACACTTCATAGGGATAGTATTAAACTGCTTTTGAATAATTTCTTAAGTCCTTTCTGGGGTTCAAAAATTCATGTCAAAAATAAAATAATTTTACTAAGTGTAACTAAATATAAAATGTTGGGTTTTCAAATATCCGTTTTTAAACATCAATAACATAATTATTGACATGTTGGTCCATAAATACAAAGTACGCTAAAGGACTCGAACACATGTAGATACCACAACCACACCACAATGACAACACGTACACCGGCGCTAATTTGTATGAAAATTAATAGTTTCTTCACATGGGCTACATTTGGCCATCATAACCAACTGTGTGGGCGATACCGACCACATCGAAGCCTTTTTATTACGGACGCTTTTAACGTGCACGTCTTTCTACATCGTTCTCACATGTATAATTTCAACATGACTGATGTAACCAATATTGTTTGTAACGATATGTTGATTTAAAAGAGTGTCCATGGAGTTTTTTGCCCGTTATCCTTCATAGGTACCGTCTACGCTTTGGAATGGGCAACTAGCTTCATTTTTCTGACTGACCGACCCCTTGACAATTCAAAATTGCCGGTAATTGGTTTATTTGAAATAAATGCTTTGAGTTTTTGAGTTTGACATCGAAATTTTGTAGTTACCACAACGTAACTGCAAGAAGCTGCAGCAATACTATTCACATGTGGGCAAGGATTCTTGCCCACATATTTTCGCTGCGACGTGGTGTGATTGTGGTAAGTGTGATCGGGCCCTAAAAAACGCATTATTCATGTATTACATTTTAAATGAAGCCAACTGTACTTATAAAAAAAGTAGGCGTATATTTCACACCTCCATGATAAAGAAATTCTGTTTGCGAACACTTCTGTTCTTCTCGTAATCTTACACCATCCATAAATCAACTCGTTATCAGTGGTTTTCCAACGCGATTCGATTGACACTTCAATTGATAACGACCACGGATCATTCATCAAGTGATTAACTTTATTTCATATTAATATTGAACAAATTAAAGGTGATAAGACAAGTCTAATGTGGTTGGGGCTGACGAACTGAGAAGACGTTGATTGCAAAAAATCGCTATGGATAAATGAGTCTGTTTTACTAGTTAATTAATCTTAAGTTTATTACGTAATTGAAATATATCAGCGAATTAAATGAATTGGCAAGCTCTAATTAAAGTTAAAAGTAGTTGAGCTACCATGATTAATAAGTATTAAACAAGTACAGTTACAGATAGTTCAACTCATCTGAGCGCAAGGAGACATGTGTGCGTGCGCTTGTATATTATAAACAGTGACTCTTGTGTGCGGACGACGAGAGCCGCGTCACTACCACACAAATTAAAGCTGTATAATTACAAGCGCACACACATATGGCGCGCGCGCACAGATGTGTTGAACTATCTGTACCAGTAAAGATGTTTCATAATAAAAATAAAACAGATCTCGAAATAAAATAAGAGAATGTGTGCTTATAACCACACGATAGAAGTGAAAACTTACAGTAAACTTGGCTAATGACGACTAGAGCCGAGTATACGCGATTCAGCGTCACCGACCCGAGCGTGAAGATTCAGGTTCTTTCACTGTTCAGAAAGAGCGCAAAGTACACCTAATGAAGTTTTCACTTTAAAAATGTTACTGATGATTTATAATCATGTTATACTTACGACACGAGAAAATCAATTTAGGTTTTATTGTATATTACGATTAATATCACCTTTTTTCCTAGTTATAGCAGCGCCAAATAAAACCTGCGAATGTCTCAATGTTGAGGCTATACACGTGCCAATCACTTTGTAAGAGATGGCAGAACTCCGAATTAAAAATTTTAACGCCAAAAATACAATTCAATGTTTTGTATCCGTTTTGTTCATGTAAACGTTCTTGTTTCGTTTGTTCCTATGAGCACTCTAAAGTACGTCGTCTTTTTACTCAGCATGGCCTTGTCTGACAATGGAGTATTGGAAAATGGACTTTCAAGTTGTGTTCCATAAAGGTCATATTTCAATAAATGTCATACTTTTTTAATCAACGAAAATTATTTGAAATCTTATGGACATCGCGGTGATGACGCGCCATTCACTCGATATAAATATATTTTCAACACATTTGCTAAAAAAATGCATTTACGGTGCCTCTATACATGGTTCGAAAGTTAAAAATTAAGCACCATACAACGGAACGTGCGGTAAAATAGGTACTCACACCTACTTAGGTGTGAGTACCTATTTTACCGCACGTTACGTAAACCGTAAAGGCGCTATACAACGGAGTATGCGGTAAAACAGGTACTTACCTGTTTTAACGCATACTCCGTTGTATAGCGCCTTTACGGTTTCTTTTTAATTTCCATAAAAAATATATAAGAACTACACCAAGGAGTTTCACATTACGAGAATAAACAAGCTAAATAATCGAACCTCCTTGGAAGCGCTTTTGCTCAATATGTTAGTCTCGCTTTAATACTAAAGAGAAAATGAGACGAAAGATGTAGTTCTAATTTTCACCAGGCGCACGTGGCGCCATTTGCAATTCGCGCCATTTTCAAATTAGAAACGTCAAAGATTGTTGCGACTTTCCGACTGATATTTATAAACAAAGTAATAATAAATGAGTTCAAGCGAGGAATCCGATAGTAATATACTACTGTTTTCTCGCAAATGTGTTGAAAAACGTTGTATGACACACGTGCGGAAATTGATATTTACAAACTCGTGACTATGGTATTCGTCTACTAGTTTGTAAAAACCAACTTACCGCACTAGTATCATAAAAAACTATTTTCAAGCCTAGCTGTGTTGCACGCAGTATATTTACAACTCAAGTCTGTTTTCCAATACTCTACTGTGAATGCCAATTAGGTACTGGTCTGTAAATGGACGAAATAATTAAAAATAAAGACCTAGTTGCAGGTTTGACCTATAACTTTATTGTTAGTAGTGGAATTCTAAAGAATGAACTAATTTGTAGTTTTATTATTAACAAAGTGCCTTTATATGAATAATTAGACGCTTTTGTATCTCGTTGTCGCTATTTTAAAGTATTTAATATTATCTCACTTATAAGTAATATTCTATTTATTATTGTAAAGAACTGTTTACGCTGCGTGAATTTTGTCCTAAAAAAAGAGAATTAAAATTACTTTTAAGAGTACCTACAAAATATGTTTCAGACTCTGTTTGTCTTTTTTTAATAATAAAGAAACAAATTTCTAATAAAAATATATTTCCGTTACTACATTTAATAAATATAATATAATAATATATCTATATTATTATATTATATTTATTTTTATTTTATATATATATTTTTACGTTGCAACGTAACATTTGCGCAGCCGCTGCAATATTAATAATAATCAAACATTCGATTTAATTTTAAACAAAAAACATAGCAGAAGCCACTGCAATTTTTTTCTAGAGAACATTTTTCGTAAATAACTCGAAGGCCGAGATAAATATACGTTACATAGCAAGTGCCTTGGGTAACCATTATTCCTGTCACTGTCACACAACTGTCAAACCACAATTGCAAGCTAAAGACGGGAATATGTCGTAAGTCAAAGTATTTTCTAATTAACGTTTGTTAATCTTGGTCTAAGTTTTGGGTAATAAAGGCACAAAAGTTTTAGCGTCATAACGACGCTATGACGCTAAAATTTAGCACTTTGTGACACCATTAGCCTTAGGGTGCGTTTCCACCGAGGCGGAGACGAGCGGAGCGAAGAGACCAATCACATAGATTGAAATCCACATCACGTTTCTCGCGTCTCTGCTGTGATTGGTTGATTCCTGCACGTCTCTGCTCCGCTCCACGTCTCCGCCTAAATGGAAACGCGCCCTTAGGCTGTGAGCACACCGCGGCTTAGATACCGCTACGCGCGCACTACATATTTAATACATACATCATGTTTTATTATCGCTCCTATTAATTTTGAAGAAGTACTTAATTAAAGAAAAAAACAGTATGATGTGCAGTAGGTGTTGCACTATACTACCTGCTTATGCTTGTATAATTAATAATGCATTTAATTGTCTTATCTATCTATATCCACTTATTTTGTAAGTATTTTAGAGAAATAAATCATTCTTTGTATGAAAGCACGAAAATTTTAAATGTGAACTTAGACTTCTAGATAAATAAATGTTTAAAAAATATTTGTTTTTTGTTTTCTTTGTGAATGATCCTTATTATTTTGTTAATAGCCAATGATGATTAATTCAAAACAGCTAAAAAGATTAGTTGATACTGTTGACAGATTATTAATTTTATTTATCGTAATATATTGAATGTATTATTCGTATTATCATTATCACTATCGATCCACGCGCTTAACATCAATAATGTAATCCACGTAATGTATGTTAAGCTACCTAATTACACGCCCTAAGCGATTTGAATAAGGATTTTTTGTTAAATTAAATGATAATTAATTTATATTGATAGCCTCGTTGGTCTAGTGGTCGCAAGCGCTACTGCTGAGCATGAGGTCTCGGGTTCGACCCCTGAGTCGGGCAGTGTTATTGGCTTTTTCCATCTGGAATTTCACAGTAGCAGCCCGGAGTCTGGATTTGTGCCCGGTTGATGGCAATAGGGTCGCCCCCTATTACATGAGACTTAAACATAACTGGCGAAATGTGGGTGTACAATAGGTACACCTCTGCCTAACCCTTCGGGGAATACAGGCGTGGTGTTATGTTTTATCAGATTTGAATCTTGAATGATTTTCACTTTAATTTTGCATTTACAATAACATATTAATGCAAGTCTCAATGTCATAATTATGTGTTGGAGTATTTAGTCCCATACGATAAGTCAAAAACAAATCTCCATCTGGGCCGGCAGTCTCGACATAGATAGCGACGCTGTCGCAAACTACCGATCGCTAAATATTAATGTGAAACCTCAGTTGTAGCCCGCCAAATTCAAAATTTCTTTGAATTTGAGGATTGATATGAAATTGATGATTATTATTCGATAAACATATACAGGGTGATTGGAAGATGGGTGCAAAGCTTTAAGGTGAAGATAGTATAGACAATTTAGAACCATTTAAGCCATGGTTGTCTTAGACGAAGTCTTACCAAATTTTTTTAACCAAATTTTTAAGTTTTTTTTCGGAAATTCTCAAAATTTAATGTAAACTGCATAATTATGGCCAAATTGAATGATAAATTAATTATTTTTTTATTTATTTAATTAAAGTAATGTGTAAGCAACCAAGCAAAACATGTTTTAGGCTTCTGTGTCATTAGACATTTTTTTTACAGATATTTAAAGCTCAGAAAAAATAAAAAAATTGTACAATACGTCTTTTAAACCTTATTTAAAAAAAAACGGAGGGTGCTTTTTTTGTTCAAACCTTTTTGAAGACATGCTTGATAATCGCTCTTTCTTTTGAGGTATCATTTATGCGGATATCTTACAAATTATTGAAATTAGGACCTACAAACCAATTCGAGGGAGAAATTTTAAATTTTAGGCAGTCCAACAAAACACAAATTTTTTGCTTAAAAGAATACTTTATGTGCTCGAAATGATAACATTGTTCAATTCTAAGAATTTTTGGCACATGCAGGAACCAATTGAGGGGAACCCATTGAGGGGATTCTCTAAACAATGGCCACCGAGCGCGGTGCGGCGGCATTTCCAGGTAGAACGCCCAATAAATAGCAAAAAGCGATAAGAGTTGGTTTTGACAGCAAAATGGTCTTAGTTACTGAGGCAACAAATTCGTTTTTCTTTAGTCAGGGTCAGTCGGTCTGTGATGAAGCCGTTACATCTTTTACTTATTAGTCAAACTACTGCCCTTGTGGGTGGACGTTGTCGTGTTGATTCACAATTTACCGTGTTCAGTTGTAGCCCTTTGTATTCCTGCACGTGTTGTTTGCGTTAGTTTTGAACTTTTTTGTTTCACTTTGTCCAGTCGTAGCCTCGCGCTCCTGCATGTGTTGATTTTTGACTTAATTGTGTTGAGTTGACATTTAGAGCGCTCCTACGCCGTTTTTCTTAATTGTTAAGTGACTATGGCTACTTTTTCCAATCAAGAATATGCGGATATCGTATTTATGTACGGTAGAGCAGACGGCAATGGATCTTTGGCGCGACGGATGTATCAAGAGCGCTATCCGAATCGCAGGATACCGAATGTCCGAGTGTTTTACAACACGTTTCGTCGTCTTGCCCAAGATGGGTTTCACCGCGTGGAACCTGGAGTCAACCCGGGCAGACACGAAACTGCCGTCGACGAAGACATTTTAGCAGCATTTCAAGCGGATCCTACTACCAGTACTAGAGCAGTAGCTCGAAATTTAAACATTTCTCAATGGAAGGTGTGGCATACAATGCACCAAAATGATAAGTATCCGTTCCATGGCAGGAGTGTGCAAGGTCTAGTAGAGCAAGATCCTCAAAGAAGAATTCAGTTCTGCCGTTTCCTCCTCAACAGAGACATCGAAGATGCGTGGTTTCTGAAATCAATCTTGTGGACGGATGAAAGTAAATTTTCAAGGGAAGGTATTACAAACTTTCACAACATCCATGAATGGGCCGACGCAGACAACAATCCACATTTTAAGAAGCAGGTGTCATTTCAGATGAAATTCTCTGTGAATGTATGGGCTGGAATAATTGGCAGAACATTGATTGGGCCCCACTTTTTGCCTGATCCATTGAATGCTGCACTGCTGGTAGAGGAATCAGGTGTCCCGATCTTCGAAAGAGACCGAACAGTCATCTTTCAGCAAGACGGCTGTCCAGCGCATTGGACTTTAAATGTAAGGGAACACCTCAACAATTGCTTTCCTGATAGCTGGATCGGCAGGGATGGACCCATCCCTTGGCCCGCTCGCTCCCCAGATCTGACCCCGTTGGACTTTTTCGTGTGGGGCCGGGCCAAGGAACTGGTGTATAACAACATAGAAATAAACACTAGAGAAGAATTGATACAAAGAATAAATTCAGCGTTTGAGACAATGAAGCAGGAGATGATGTTGAAAATAACGACTACAGAAGTTAGAAGACGGGGCCGTGCTTGTATTAGGAATCACGGCCGTCATTTTGAACATGAAAAATAAATAATTTTAATTCAAATGTTGATTTAATTAGTCTGCCTAAAATAAAATAAAACTCCCTCAAATTGGTTTGTAGGCCCTAATTTCAATAATTTGTAAGATATCCGCATAAATGATACCTCAAAAGAAAGAGCGATTATCAAGCATGTCTTCAAAAAGGTTTGAGGAAAAAAAGCACCCTCCGTTTTTTTTTTTAATAAGGTTTAAAAGACGTATTGTACAAAAAAAATATTTTTTCTGAGCTTTAAATGTCTGTAAAAAAAATGTCTAATGACACAGAAGCCTAAAACATGTTTTGCTTGATTGCTTACACATTACTTTAATTAAATAAATAAAAAATGAATTCATTTATCATTCAATTTGGCCATAATTATGCAGTTGACATTAAATTTTGAGAATTTCCGAAAAAAAACTTAAAAATTTGGTTAAAAATATTTGGTAAGACTTCGTCTAAGACAACCATGGCTTAAATGCTTCTAAATTGTCTGTACTATCTTCGCCTTAAAGCTTTGCACCCATCTTCCAATCACCCTGTATAACTCCCACAGTCGAGAACCGCATTTGGAGCAACATACGACGTAAAACAGAGCTGCAATTTGCAAAAAAACTAAAGAAAATGGCCGGCCCTGGTTACGATAGAAGCCAACCAAAAGTCGAAGATGCTTTCTAGATCGGAAAAAGCTAGATAAATTAACGTTGCGGCCGAAAGATCTTTTACATTTTACACTAGCTGCTACCTGCGGCTTCGCCCGTGTGGATGTCGGAAATTATTCCAGTGGAACGTGCTACCCGGACAAAACTTAGCCTATGTTACTCCTTATAACATCAGCTATCTGCCATTGAAAGTCCCGTCAATTTCGGCCCAGCCATTTCGGAGATTAGCTGGAACAAACAGACAGAGAGACAAAAAACAAATTATACGAGGGTGACACTGAAAGTTCTTAGAAAATAAAAAACTGACCAAACTAGCAAGTTAGTAGTTTTATTATATCTTTTCAAAATAGGGTCCATTTACATCAATACATCGCTGCATCCGATGGAGCCACTGAGAAAAGCACTTTGCCCACTCGTCCTTAGCATCGACAGCATTTTGAAACGCAGCCACTGCTTCTTCGGCGTCCATAAAACGTTTTCCTCGAAGTTTATATTTTATTTTCGGAAATAATATCGCATGGTGTGAGGTCGGGGCTATAGGGCGGGTGCCCCAGTAATTCCACGTCTGACGTCGTCAAGTAGTCGATTGTTTGCTTGGCGGTGTCGTGGTGAAGGAGGATCCTACTGCGAGGTCGTTTCTCCCGAACTTTTTCCAAGACAAGTGGCAAACAATTGTTAGTGTACCAATCCGCAGTAGGTAACTGTTTTTCGATCCTCTAAAACAATTGTTGCGTAATGACCTGTCCTTCCAAAGAACGACGCCACCATCTTTTTTCCCACGCTTCGACCTCTCTTCACTTTAGTTGGCAACTCCTCGGAAGGAAACACCCAGACATGAGACTGTCTCTTAGTTTCAGGATCATAACAATAAATCCAGCTTTCGTCACCCGTAAGTATGTCGAACACAGCATTTGAGTCACCTCCGTTAAATCTTTGAACCATTTCACGACACCAATCAACACGACGGAGTTTTTGGGCCTCTGTCAAATTATGAGGTGTCCACCGAGCACAAAGCTTCCTGATCTTCATGGAGAATTTAGTACACTTGACTCATACCGATGCCTAAGCTTGTCCGTCTTTGTAAGTCACTCTTTTGTCCAATGATGTTTTAAAGGACTAGATCAGCAGTGTACGGCGCCGATGCGTTGCCACGTCGTATATGTCCACAAGCATATCTCACTTCAGTCGTCAGCTTGACGTCAAGTGAGCGATTGCTTAGCGCAAAAAATTACAAAATGGTGAAATATGTGATTAATATTTGTATGACACGGTCTGAAAAGATCAATAAAGCAATTGGTGTTTCATTTTATAAATAAGTTTGCTCAATTTTATTCAGATTATCCAAAAAAACATTACGACAACAAATAAATTTATCAAACATTGTTTTTACCATCAGTGTTACCTGTAAAAATGATTTTGATTTTGCCAGACTGTTGGGAGTTTAGTGAACGACGAATATATGTTTCTGGAAGTCTAAATTATTATTAAAGTCTGTTTGGTATAAATATATATTGTACAGTACATATATATTGTATAAATTATTGTACATAGAAATAATATCATTCCATTTTAAAGGAAAGTAATTTGACACAATCTTAATAGTTTAGAAATATAATATTTACGTTTACACATTTGTTTTTCTTCTTCCTATTTGTACCTAATCCATATCAGATTCTTTTCATCTTTAATCTATTGAAAGTTCCATAATACAAACTATCTATATAGTACCTAATTGATTCAATAAATACGTTAATTCATACTGGGGAAATTATGTTGATTATTGGCAACTCTGGCTGTTTTTCCGATAACAATGTCTTGTCTCATTCCAATGTAATTAGTTTGGCGATAGAAGAAATGAGACAAACATAGATTATTTTGACAGATTGACATAATAGTATCCGTTTCAAAGCTATGACTTTAAACTCGTAAGTGGTTACATTTTTCTGATTTTTTTAAGTACGACGTTACTCCTCTAGTAATATATAACCTCATTGCTTTTGTCAGTCTTATCATACGCCGCACAACACTGATGTTATCTTTAGTCGTCGCCGTAGAAGGCCGTCCCTCACGCAGATCATCGGTGAGATTAGTGCGACCACGTTTAAACTCATTAAACCAGTTGTAAACAGTGGCACGAGATGTGGCTTCATCGTGAAAGGCCAATCGAAGTCTATCATAACTTTCTTGTTGATTTAAATAATAAAAAATCATTGTATGAAATATTTTTGGCGTTAAATTCATGTTGACGACACAGACAATTTTCAATTTGCCGCCAAATCGTAAACAAATGACAAATGAATACACAATAATATTGGCAAAGAGTTCCATTTTCACAATTTGAACTTATTTTTTTATTATATGTTTTATAAGTGGCCTGTTCTAAAAACTTTCAGTGTCGCCGTCGTAAGAACCGATATTTTCATGTGTCTAGTAAAAAGCTGCTATTTTGACATTACAAACAGACTCTTCAATTTTATTCATTTGTAAGTTAATTAGAGATGATTTTGCTATCTCAAAACTGCGATTTCAAAAAATCTACCTGCTTAGCTTTTTCCGACCTATGTTAGGGTCGGCATCCAGTCTAACCAGATGCAGCTGAAAACCAGTATTTTACATGGAGCGAGTGCCTATCTGATCTCCACAACATAGAATAGAATACTCCTTATTATGTACCTACACCATAAAAATTACAGTTAAAAATTTAGAAATTTTACATAGGGTGACACAATGGACGGTCTTAACGCTAAAAGCGATCATTTTATAGACAACCTTTGAATGGATTCAAGGGAGAAGGAGAGACAATAATGCAGGTAGTCAGTGGGTAACATAGTTACTGGGTAACACGATACCCCTTGGTTAGACTGGTTGTCAGACTTTGGCTTCTGACTACCCGTAACGAATGTCAAAGATCTACGAATGACAGTCGGAGCCAACGACTTAACGTGCTTTCCGAGGCTCTATGTGTAATGAATGGTTACCCATCCACGAAACGACCACGGCTAGTGAAGCGTAACCTTAAATCGACCCGTGCGACTGTTATTACTAAGCCACTAGCCCGACAACTGCTTTTTATAGATAATATATATAATCGTCGAAGGGTAAGAACTTTATCTAAGATACTTCGCATGTAAAGACGAATTTAACTATAGGGTTCAAAGTAGTTCCTAGTACATTCATTAGAAAATCTAAGTAGGTACTAATTGATACACTATCGATTGATCGCGATTGAAAAGCAGTGTAAAAATTGCTTTGTACCAGTATGGAATGCAAAGTTTCCATACTACAAAAGAAAATAGTTTTCTGGTGTTATTTTTGCGGTTGTAGGTACCTACGACACGACGGTAGCGAACATTGTGGTGGTCAGCCCCGGATTTACGCCTAGGCACACAAGGCACCGGCTTATGGGTCAAGCCAGCCTAGGGGCCCCAAAGCTACCCCGACCAGCACCCTAATTACCACACTATCTATCACAATCTGAATCATTTTGAAGCCTATTGCTAAACCATTGCTTCATATTGTTCGAAAAATTTGTCGGCTCAGCAACGTAAATAACGCAATGAATGTTGTTGAACTGTCAAAATGAAACCCATTCCTACTGTTAGTGTGTTACGTAATTACCCCGCTGGTAGCTTGCCTGCCTCACGGCAGGCGGACAGGGTTGGGTAGCAAATGCTACAGGCCCTGCGCTATGGGGAGGGAGGGGGGAGGGGGTGCGTGCTCATATCATGGCACCCGCAGGAAAGAAAAAGAAATCTGACCTAACATTTTTCGAGCTCACTTCGCTTACTCCTGCATCATAGTTTCTCTTTATGTGTTCAGCTTGTCTGCATAAGTCTACAAGGCAATTGCTATTTAGAAATCTATACTCTCCGCGGCGGGGTGCTGAAAATCTTGGTTCCTCTTGATTCTTAAACTTTCTTGCATAAGTCGACACAGTAATTCCTATTAGGTACTGTATGAATTAGTCAAAAGAAACCTAACCTATCCGAGGTGCAAAAATTTTAGAGCTTGCTCTTGCATCCAAAGTTCCCTATGATCACCGTTCAATCACTGCCGGCACACGGTGGATCGAAAATCGGCTGTAGAAGACATAGGATCTCGATTTCTTAAATGTTATTTTTTTTGCTGGAAATGACTTCTGCTGATCATTACTGTTCTATAAAATGTCATATGAAGTAAATGTGTGCACAAATGGAAGAGTTATAATTTTTATAAGAAAAAAATGTATGGAGCTACTATGAAAAATCGAATTATCTCCTAAACGGCATGTTTAACCGTAATATCCTTGGAGGTGGTCATAGTGCTAATTATTTATAATTTTTTGGTTGCGGATTTGACGAAAAATGTCATGCCGTTTTTTTAAAAAAATCGTCAAAATATTTTCATTTGTTTTTTCATATGAAACGATTCCTTTTAGTGTTTATGTTGAAGAACACGGACTTTTAACTACACGTAACATAAAATAGCATCACTCCTATATTTTCGAAGGAGTTGGCAGAGGTTTATAGTACACCCACACGTAGACAACTATGTTTGAGCTAGATATTTATCAACACATCATGAGTTTTAAAACTTTTCATACAACCAAATTACCAATTGTTTACTCTTCTAATGAGTCCGAAAAGAAGTGATTAAGTAACTACACTGATTAGGTCTTCTAATGAGTCTTTATAGGTGATTTAATGATTTTCAATATCTCACGACAATGCCAACTATGGATTACATTCAACTTTTCCTGATAAGTAAGCTAATTTGTTAATTAGCAGTGCTATGAGTTCTAAGAATAGTTAGTGACAATTATAAATTTTCATTAGCTAATGAGAAGATAACTAATGAGGGTAGTTACCTAATTATTGGCGTTTTGCAATAAAAGGGCTAAAGTTTTTTATAACTTTATATGTTACTTAAATAAGAGTTTGATAATCTTTTTTTATTTAAATTAGTAAAAATGTGTCAAAAAACAGCAATTTATTTATTTAATTTTTCTTGTTTTGTGTGTTCTTAATATTTGGGTTAATAACATATCGAACTTTTTAACTTGGACACTAAAAGGGATCGTTTTACATGTAAAAATAAATAAAAATATTTTGAGGATTTTTTAAAAAAAAACGGCATTAAATTTTTCGTCAAATTGGCAACCAAAAAATCATAAATAATTAGCACTATGACCACCTCCAAGGATATTACGGTTAAACATGCCGTTTAGGAGATAATTCGATTTTTCATACTAGCTTCATACAATTTTTTCGTAAAAAAAATATATTTCCTTCGTTTTTGGGCAGAATTAACTCGGGTGTCATTTTTGTACATAGTAATGATCAGCAGAAGTCATTTCCAGCAAAAAAAATAACATTTAAGAAATCGAGATCCTATGTCTTCTACAGCCGATTTTCGATCCACCGTGCGGCACCAGCTATGCGAAAAAGCAATAATGTAGGTTTTAACAAAAACAGTTTATATAAGTTGTTGGAAGAAAGTAAGTTGGTTCAAGTAGATAACATAAGTGTTAAGGGATAAGAGAAAAATAACGTCTTTATTTAGAAACGTGGAAATATGGCGACCGTTGAAGTAAATATGGTGATATACATAGCATAGACTGCATAATTTATGATTTTTATTTATAGTAAGTACCGCATTAAAGTCTGTTAAAAAATATATTTTTGAAACGAAGTTCCTTATCGCGCGTTGCGGGGCTAGACGGAAAAAATGAAGACCAAAAGTTGTAACGACACTATATCGACACTTTTTTTATAGTTGTAAGCCGTGCGGCGTGCGCGTGTTTCTCTGTCTGTCTCTCTCTCTCTCTCTCTCTCTCTCTCTCTCTCTCTCATAGAAAGCAAGCCAGTTTTTTTTTTAATGTTACTTCGTTCCTTCCGGGTGTCCCTTGACACCTCTCAAGTTTTTTGTATTACGGATATTGGATTTTATTTGGTAAATTTTTTCTTCATTTTTGCCATAATGGTTTCGGGATGGGGGGGCCTAAAATGTCAAGTGCCTAGGGGCCCTGGGTTCCAAAGTCCAGGGCTGGTGGTTGTAGCGGCAGTTCATGTGTACAACTGTTGACGTCGACGATTCAAGGTTATTCAACAGAATCGATTGAACCATAGAGTGCCTGCGCCAACAGCGCGTCTGGCCGCTGATTTAGTCGCCGATGCTGGTTGTTAAATATCTACCGACAGTGCCGTATCGTAACAAATATTTATTTCCAAATTATAATCATTAGAATCATCAATACAACTTAGAATTGGCCTCAAATTTCATAATTTCATCAATTAATAGTCACTTCGACGGAAGCACTCACGAAATCAATCGAACTGTTACGATCATACCAATACGAAACAAATATTAAAAAAAAAAAACGCAACCTCGCGAAATCATCAGGAAATTAGACAATCTTAAGCGTTAAGATAATGTAATCAAAAAATGCTGGTATTATTTGATATGCGAATTGGCGTGATAACGCTCGGCCACGGGTGGAGTGTGCTGTTGCTGCTGGACCAACATGGTGCAAGTTCTGTGGGTGCTAACGTTGCTGACCAGCTCAGTGCTGGCCCAGGACAGTGGGTTGTTCGAGCTAAATATAGTGCATTACAATGACTTCCATGCGCAGTGAGTATTTTTTTCTTTATAATTTATGTTTCATAAAAGTAATTTAAGCCAAGTTTTGTCGTAAACAAAATTTGATTATTTTCGATTAGAATAGTTTTTGCATCTTTGACTCCGCCCCTAAGACGACCCACTCACCCATCTTTGCTTTGAACGCTTTTACACAAAATAGATGATCTTGATAAGGCGGCATTTATGGATAGAATAGGTACCCCACTATACCTTCCACCATCCGTGAACGAGTCAGTAACGGTGCTATCAGAGTCTATACCTAAATACTAACTACTAATCGTCTTCACTAACCGTTTGACAGTTGACACAAAATAGCCAATCGTACATGGCTATTACGGCACAAATTTATTATAAAGATGTTGCCTCACTAACTTTCACTTATAAGTTTTGTTCTACTAAACAACCCTTAGGTACCTATACCTGCCGTAACTGCCGCGTTGGTCTCGAGGTCGCAAGCGTGACTGGCCCCAGGTTCGATTCCCAGGTCGTGCAAAGTGTTATTGGGTTTTCCCATTAGGAATTTCTTAGTAGCAGCCCGGAGTTTGGAAGTTGGCGGTGTGATACCCCGTGGCTCAGCAAGCACGTTAAGTCGTTGGTCCTACGCCTGATCTCTCTCCGCTCCGGTCGTGTCTGACTGCGTGCCGTCCTATATATCGTATCATCTGTGCGCTCATTTGTGTCTGCGCAAACACTTGTGCAATATAATATCACCTGCGCCGAAGGGTAGTCTGCGTTAAGATTTGCCGCCATGGCCGAAACACGGTTTGGAGGACTATACCTCGAAAAGGTCGAATATCTGTTTCGCGAGGAAGACAGTTCCAGTAGATGGACTTTGTGTTGTGAGTGAAGGATTGAAAAATAGGTAGCTACTTAGTTTAAAAAAAAAAACGCTTTTATCACGCACTAAAAATTCTAAAATAATTAAATTGAATTGTACGAATTTACGATGTAAGAACCTATGCATTTTACCCGTGCCAATATTTTAACTTCATTGTAGAGAACGCAAACATACTTATTTTTTTTATACAATACGTACGTGGTAGATGAGACCCTTTATTAGTATTTTTTTTTTTAAAACGCCAATCTTTTTGTAACTAGCTTACTACCTAATTACTACATAACGTATCTATCATCCACCAAAATATATGTACCTACTATATTTGCGTTTACTCTACATCTACAATGAAGTTAAAATATTGGCAACGGTAAAATGCGTAGGTTCATATGTAACTAATATTATTTTATATTTTTTAGTGCGTGATAAAAGCGTGTTTTTATTTTATTTTTAATTTAAGTACTTTTTTACTTTAAAATAACTTATTGTTATTACGGGTACAGAATGCATTTAAAGTTTACCCAAACTCTAGTGGTTTACTATTAGCCACTGAAGAGTTCCACTATCCTCCTAGCTCCATCATCAGACGAGAACACCAAGTGCAATATATTGGAGTCATCAAAATGAATCAAATTAGCCCAAACTTGAGGGGTTTAGGTACTAGTAGCTACTGAAGATATCCATTACCCACCTCCTGGCTCCATCATTAGATTGAACTACATATTATACTCTACAAATTTTCATTTCAATACGACAAATTATAAGTAGGTAGGTAGGTTAAAATTGACTTCTAAGATTAGGTACATTACTTAGTTACAAGTGGAGCTATAAAAAGCGTGTTATAATGCAAAACTTCCCGCTTGGATCGTTCTGTTCCTTTACAATCACATAATTAGGTATATATATGATTTTAAAATAATGACGCCGTGCGGTAACCAAGCGACCACAGCGAGCGAACATGTATAAACAAGCGACCACAGCAGGATTATATTGATGAACTTGGATGTGTTAACAAAGCGTCGTAATAATCACTTAAACTGTTATTACCTACTGATATCATTAGCATTTAAATTGTTTTATGACTTTTGATTAGTAGCTAAGCCTAACTTGACATTGAAGATAACGTAGGTAAGCACTAGAAGCTGAGAATTTTAGAGAGGAAACTTTATAAATGCTAAAGGTTTATAACTAATCAGCAGATGGCACCTACCTCCCTTCCTCCTGATAGAAATGGACCCCGGCTTTGGATATCGTAATGGAGGCTACTTATTACGTTTTGGGAAGATTCCTTATAAGCATATTTTCAAAGCGGAATGCCTGCTTTAGTTACTAATTGATCTTTTTCAACGCGATTGAAAACAAAACAGCTCCATAGCCGTCATGGGCAAAAGTTCTTTAAGTAAGTATGTACATATAAACTTAAGTTTTAGAATATAAATCTGTATATAATCAAGTAAGCATAAGAGGGTGCTTAGTTAAAAAAAAAACTGCCTTTTCCCCCCAGTTTCGACGAGGTGAGTCCACAAGGCTCAGTATGTGTCCCCGCGGAGAATCCCTGCGTCGGGGGCTTCGCCCGCCTGTACACGGCCATCGAACAGGCCTTCGAGGCGGAACCCGAGTCTATCCTTCTAAACGGAGGGGACACCTTCCAGGGCACTATCTGGTACAACTTCCTGCGGTGGAATGTCAGTCAACACTTCATGAATATGCTGCCGCATGATGCTCATGTAAGAGACGTCATATACAGAGTTATGCTTATTTTTACTAACACTAAGATACTCTTAAGTGCTTTGTTAGATTTTCAACTTTCGGCGCCGAACTGGGCGTTGAAAATCACTTAGTTATATAGTGATAGTGAAAACGGACAATAGTCTAGTATTAATCTTTAAGTGGCTCACAATGTGGTTATGGTGTTGGACTAACTGTACAGTTAATATCGACCTCGCATTTAAGTAAGCTGTTTCCACAAGTGCGAAGTGCGCCTACACCAAATAAATTGGAATAACAAAAAGAGAATGATGATGATATGTATGTGAAACGTTTTTTTTGCTGTAGTACAGTCGTGGTTTCGTTGTTCACTTCAGGTGCTAGGTAACCACGAGTTCGACCACGGCGTGGCAGGTCTGGTGCCATATCTGACCCGCCTCGAGTCGCCCATGTTGGGCGCCAACGTCAACACCACGTTCGAGCCCACCATGACGCCCTACATCAAGAATCACACCATCGTGACGCGACAGGGCAGGAGGATCGGAATCATTGGCGTGCTGCTGAGAGTCGTAAGATACCTTTTATTATTACCCATACTATACAGGGTGGCAGGGACATCGACGTGCAATCTGAAACCGTCATGGTTTCACACATGATTCTAAACCCACTAGCGAAGAAATTTTTCGTTGGTTATAAAAAAAAAATATCTGCTGTTTCATAGAAAAGTGCAATACCTACGCGGTCAAAATGTAAGGAAAACAGTTTTTTTTAAAATAAACGACTATTAATTTCAGCGCCAGGGGTTTCAGTTTGCGCGTCGATGTCGGGATGCCAGCCTGTATATAATACAGAATGTCTTAGAAAAAACTAACTTTTGTAGATGCATAAAAAATTAACAAATATTTTTAAATATACCTACACATTAAATTACAAAATCAGAAACTAAAGACAAGGGAAAATTACTTTTTGAATTGATAGTTTTTTATATGAAATTCACAAAATGCTATAGTTTTCAGCGCCGATCGGGCAAGTGATTATGGAAGATGAGTTAGAGGCAGTGAACCGCGAGGCGGCGCTACTGACGTCTATGGGCGTCGACATCATCGTAGTGCTGTCCCACATCGGGTACACCAGCGATTTGTGAGTACTGATTTCGTCTTATTACAAAAAGATTTCTAACTTTAGTCCAAACCCAAAACTTCATGCCAGTTATTGTATTTTGAACTTTATTTTATTATAACTGGGATCTAAAATCAGTTTTTATATAAACAATTTTATTGATTAAAAGGGGAGAACGATGACTAACTGGATGCGATGTTGTAGCTGCCACAAGCGTGGCTGCTTAGTGTCCTGTGTTCTCCTGGTACCTACTAATACTCATACCCTTCAGGGAACGCAACCGTGATGATGGGTTTTTTTAAAGAGTTTTTGATAGTTCAATTTTAAACTTTTTAAGAGCGCTAATTTTGGTCCTATTCAAAGTATTGTTTCTTTTTCTATGAATGTACCTAAAGATTACTGTTTTCAGACAACTAGCAGCGCGCGTATCCCCGACAGTGGACATAATTGTGGGCGCTCACTCCCACACGCTGCTGTTCACCGGAGAGACGCCCAACGGTGACACCGCGCTCGGAGAGTACCCTACCGTCGTGACACGCGCGGATGGGCATAGGGTTAGCACCTTCATAAATAAAACTATGTAGATTACGTGAAATTTTCATCTGGTTCACTAGTTTGTGAGAAATACATACGCATCTTTAGGTGAAAAGGCTGATATCGATGTTGAAGAAATGTTATCATTGAATATTTAATTGTATGTTGTAACAATATTCTGTACCAAACTATCTAACTAATAAGGTTCAATTTATGAAGGAATCAGCTGAATTTGTACTTTAAAATAGCCCATTTTATGTCCATTCCAAGGTTGCCAGAGGCCGTACTATGACGTGTTAAAGCCATCATTGTTCCAGCGTGAAAGAGAGACGGAGCTATATATGACCGATAGCACTATCCCTTTTTCTCAATGGAACCATGATGGCATTAGCACGTCATAGTAAGGCAGCTGGAGGAGATCGCAGAAAGCGATAAGGCCGCCCATTGTATATTTTGTAGGGTTTTATTAATTTTTTGTTATGTATTTTGTGGAGTACATTATTGAATACATTAATAAATAATAGATGTCAACATCGACAGATGACATCGTCAGAGACAGACCATGTCAATATCGTGTTCGTCGTTGTCGTTGGTCGGCCACTTTTGTCTAACCTTAAACTCAAACTCGTAAGCAAAATTTCAAGTAAACCATATAAAGGCTTTGAATTGTCAAGGAGTCGGCCAGTAAGATAGACGAGTTATTTTTATTATATAATAGATAGAGTAAAAGTGTAACAAAAGTAACCACTACATATATTTTTTAGTAAATTCATCCCCTAAAGGGGACGGAAATAAAGATATTTTTATTTCTTCATTTCATATTTCTCATCTAACTAATATTATAATGAGAACTACCAGTCGAATTTCAAAAAAAATAATTGCCTTTGATAGGCCAATTCTTGAGGAAGACTATAGGCTATTTAACATCACGCTAGGACCCTTGGGAACCGAGCAAAAAGTAAAAAAAAAAACAGAAAGAACGCTTAGCGAAAACGAAGTAACAGGGTGGCCAGGCCATGCGATGGGTCGGGGCAACTAGAAGTTTCTAGAAGCTAGTCATTAATATAATTCATCGGGCTCACGTCTTGTGTCAAATAATTCCATAGATTCCGATTGTGCAAGCGTCGTGCTACACGCGGTACCTCGGCAACATCAAGTTCTACATCAACGACCAGGGTGTGGTGGAGGACTGGAGGGGAGAGCCCGTCTTCTTAGGTTCTTCTATCGTGCAAAGTAAGTACAATAATATTGCAAATTCTATGAGATTTAGAGGAGTTACACACCATTCGGGTTGGCATGATTCAGCACAGCCGGGCCGCAGAATATATGATATGCACATCTGCGTGTGACGGTGTAAATACACGGGCGGCGGTATCGCTGACATCATAGGCGTTTCGCTAGTGTATGGATTATAAAATAATACTGTGCTATAGCTCATAGCATAGGACAGTGTTTCCCAAACATTGTTCTGCCATGGCCCGGTAATTTTCACACTGCCCCTTCGCGACTCACTTAATACTTTTAAACCCAAGCTGGTTCCATTAGGTAAAATAATACACATTTACTAATAGGAATATTTACGATGCGTCGATCGATAGCAGGTATTAAAGAAACCTTGCCACTTAGTAAGCGCTTTACAGACATTTTCCCTATTTGATACTTTTCTATTTGATTACAGACCCCAAGATAATGGCGCTATTAGAACCATGGCGCGAAGAAGTGGACGCGGTGGGTAAGGAAGTGCTGGGCGTGTCGCGTGTCACTCTCAACCGCTCGTGGTGCGGGCGCGGAGAGTGCAACATGGGCAGCTGGGCCTGCGACGGATTCCTGGATGAGGTAATACTACGCTAATTTAGTTAGATCACCGTTTAGTCAGCACCCTAATTACGTAACACACAAGAGATGTTATGGATATGATATTTCGGATCTGGATACGGATATAGGAATAAATTTATATCGGTTTCGGATACGGTTACGGATATGTAATTATTTCGGATTATCCGTTAGTTTCGGATAGTTTCGGTTACCGATATTAGATAGAAGTAAAATATAAACACAAATACTATGTAATAATTTCGTTTTATTTATAGGTTTTATCTAGTCTAGGTTATCATTTGGTATTATATTCAGTCATATAGGTAAGTAATTGTTTAGAGATGTTATAATAATTAGTTAGACTCCGCCCTTATACGAAACTATCCGAAACATGTGAAACGGATACGGTTACGGTTACGGATATATTTTTATTTCGGATATCCGATAGTTTCGGTTACGGTTACGGAGCTCCATAACATCCCTGTAACACACTCGGGATGTCAATCCCTTAAATTTACGGTTCCCTATCCATTTGCATAAAATTTTAAGTCATAATATAAAATTGGCCTAACGAAATTGAGCTTATGCTCAATTTCATCATTACGCATAAATGTTTTGCCATAATGTTTATAGCCATAAATTAACCTAACCATTGCATTATGCCAAAGTATTATTATGCTAATAAAAGTTATGCGAAAACGTTATGGCAAACAAGATTATGCCTTAAAATTGTATGCCAAGAGGCAGGTTCCCTAAATTTAGACCATAACAAAATCCATCGTGTAGAAATAGCTTTCGGGAGTACCTGTAGCCGATCTAAACTTATGTGAAATGAGCTGTCAATAATGTCAATGCCTAGCAACAGGTGGAATGACTTAGGTGAAGTGAGTTGTCAATAATGTCAATGCCTAGCATCAGGTGGAATGACTTAGGTGAAGTGAGTTGTCAATAATGTCAATGCCTAGCATCAGGTGGAATGACTTAGGTGAAGTGAGTTGTCAATAGTGTCAATGCCTAGCATCAGGTGGAATGACTTAGGTGAAGTGAGTTGTCAATAATGTCAATGCCTAGCATCAGGTGGAATGACTTAGGTGAAGTGAGTTGTCAATAGTGTCAATGCCTAGCATCAGGTGGAATGACTTAGGTGAAGTGAGTTGTCAATAATGTCAATGCCTAGCATCAGGTGGAATGACTTAGGTGAAGTGAGCTGTCAATAGTGTCACTGCCTAGCATCAGGTGGAATGACTTAGGTGAAGTGAGCTGTCAATAGTGTCAATGCCTAGCATCAGGTGGAATGACTTAGGTGAAGTGAGTTGTCAATAGTGTCAATGCCTAGATCAGGTGGAATAACTTAGGTGAAGTGAGTTGTCAATAGTGTTAATGACTAGCATCAGGTGGAATGACTTAGGTGAAGTGAGTTATCAATAGTGTCAATGCCTAGATCAGGTGGAATAACTTAGGTGAAGTGAGTTGTCAATAGTGTTAATGACTAGCATCAGGTGGAATGACCTTAGGTGAAGTGAGTTGTCAATAGTGTCAATGCCTAGATCAGGTGGAATAACTTAGGTGAAGTGAGTTGTCAATAGTGTTAATGACTAGCATCAGGTGGAATGACTTAGGTGAAGTGAGTGGTCAATAGTGTCAATGCCTAGATCAGGTGGAATAACTTAGGTGAAGTGAGTTGTCAATAGTGTTAATGACTAGCATCAGGTGGAATGACTTAGGTGAAGTGAGTTGTCAATAGTGTCAATGCCTAGATCAGGTGGAATAACTTAGGTGAAGTGAGTTGTCAATAGTGTCAATGCCTAGATCAGGTGGAATAACTTAGGTGAAGTGAGTTGTCAATAGTGTCAATGCCTAGATCAGGTGGAATAACTTAGGTGAAGTGAGTTGTCAATAGTGTCAATGCCTAGATCAGGTGGAATAACTTAGGTGAAGTGAGTTGTCAATAGTGTCAATGCCTAGATCAGGTGGAATAACTTAGGTGAAGTGAGTTGTCAATAGTGTCAATGCCTAGATCAGGTGGAATAACTTAGGTGAAGTGAGTTGTCAATAGTGTTAATGACTAGCATCAGGTGGAATGACCTTAGGTGAAGTGAGTTGTCAATAGTGTCAATGCCTAGATCAGGTGGAATAACTTAGGTGAAGTGAATTGTCAATAGTGTCAATGCCTGATACTATAGTATCAGGTGGAATGACAGCTCACTTCACCTAAGTTTTCCTGGTGAGATTTTTACTGAATCAACCGGCTGGTATATTTCAACTCCGCTATCATCTTGCTAATAAGACCGCCCATTGTGTCACCCTATGTAAAATGTCTACTTTTATATCTGTAATTTTTTGGTGTACATAATAAAGAGTATTCTATTCTATTCTATTCTATTCTAATTGACAAATATTTTTACTACTACCACTAGCCCTCTGCCTATCGCTTTGGACAATACAGATGTGCTGTTATACAATTTGAATTTTGCATTGCAGATGGTACCTCTAGCAAAAGGCACAGCATGGAGCAACGCGCAAGTGTGTCTGATCAACACCGGTGGACTCAGAGTGCAGATCAACCCGGGAGGTGAGCTTACTTCTGTCATGTTGTATTTTATAATAATAAGACTGTAGTTAAGTAATTAATGAATTGTGTTTCTGCCTACCCCGATGGGGAAAACGCGTGACGAAAATGCTAGATTACTTTAAAATATGTATAATATGTCGGCGCATGACCGCCGTCGTTGTCGGAGTCAGACATAATACGTTGCACCATTAGATCACAAAAATACACAGCAATAGGACATGGCCTTACTTCAACTCAGGGTGTTTATTCCGGGAGCAGCGAACAAAGAATATCGTCCCTCCCATTTACAGTACAACAGTTTTTTATACACAAAATTACCGCGAAACTTTACCGCCAATTACAATATCTAAATCAAGCTGACATTGACAACATTTTAAATAATTCAAGCGGATGTGTGAAGATAAATCTTTCAATACCAACATAGAAACTTAAAATGAAGTCAACCGGAACCGCACAATATTTTAAATAAATCAAAAGGAAGGTATGAGAATAAAAACTATATAAATTCAAACGGAAAAGAACAATTTTTTTATAAATCAAAAGGAAGTATAAGAATAGAAACTACAAATTGAATCGGAAACAACAATATTTTAAATATATCAAAATTAAACCTAACATAGACTTATTCGGAAATACAAGTATTAATTTAACAAATAACATGGAATTCAGATTAAGTACAAAATAATCAAAAACAAGCATAAAAATAAAATCAAAGAATGGCTTGGCTGGCGCCCATATATATCTATATCTATGGAACTGGTGCTGCTGCAAGTGGCTTTGGTCCACGTTAGGCGGTCGTCAAACAAATACCTACGCTGCAGCTGCGCAGACGCGTCGTATTTTTGATGCTGTCATGTGTCATGCAATGCAAGACTAGCGTAAGAATTAACGCAGACTTGACGCTTTGTAATCTTAATTAACGCCGAACATGTAAAAAAAACTATCGGTCTTTTTAACCAACTTCTTAAAAAGGCGGTTCTCAATTCGCCTGTATTTTTTTTTGTATATATTTTGCGTCACATATGCGATATCTCCGGCAATTGTAGATTGTTTTTTTTTAATGCATATAGTAAGTAAGTATAAGTGGTCCCATATAAATTTTATTAACTTTGCTTCGGTAGTTTTTCAGTTAACTTCAATAATACGTATTTTTCCCAATTAGTATAGATTGACGATAACTTCCTGTCACTGTTATTTACATAGCAAGTAATGGTATACGGATTTGTGTGGGGTAGGTACCACAACTAAAACGTGAAAAATAAAATAATACATTATGTACACAAAAAAAAAACTACAAAGTGAAAAATATCCTCGATTTCGGAAGTCGGCGGCACAAAACGGAAATACAAAACCAAAGACCGACTTCCGAAATTAAAGTAATTTTTCACTTTGTAGTGTTTTTTTTGTAAGTCGGTAGTTTTTTTAAAGTGAAACTTTTATTACATCGTCTCAAACTTTATCGTCTGTGTGTTGCATGTCGCGTGACGGTCGGCCGCGGAGTAGGGATAAAGTGAAAGGAAGGAGGTTTTTAGTTAAATGTCTATAATGTGAAAAAAAGTTTCACTTTTACCGTGGTTTCATAAAACCACACAATCCTTTTTTTTTGTATAATAGTTTTTTACAAAACGAGACTTATTTTTAGACATGCTAAAACAATGAATCCGTTCTTTAATTTCAAACTATATTCCGACAAGGTTAAAGTTCTAATTACAAAAACTCAAAATTCAAATAACTCAAGTTGTCAGTTTTGTATTAAGAACATTACCGAGCTCTGAATATAGTTTATAATACAATAACGAGCTCGCAGGCTTGGCTTGGACTAAACATTTATAATAATACCAGCCTATTACTGTCCCACCGTAGAGCAAAGGCCTCTTCTCATATAGAGAAGGCATGAGCATTGATCACCACGCTTGCTCAAAAATTACTTAAGAATTGACACACAACTTCTTACATGAGAGGCGAGGCGTTAACCACGAACTCGTTTTTTTTTTATAAGACTGTGATGTGCAGCCACGTAATGAAACTATTATTAACTCGGTGTTCTATCTCCTGTTCCACAGATGTGACAACAGAAGCCCTATTAATGGCAATGCCGTTCGAGAACTACATACAGGTGTACGATCTCTCGGGGCAGCACCTGTTGGAGGCGCTCGAGTTCTCCATCGGCGTGTTCTGGTCTGAAAGCTTCTCTAGTGGACGGATGCTGCAGATCGGAGGTACGGTACTTACTTGTCTGTAGTGTTCCCACTGCTGGGAGACAGGCCACCTGTCTGTGAGAGGGAATAGGCTGTAAATTTGTAATCCACCACACGGGGATTTGCGGGCAGATAAATTACGTAAACTGAATCTTATCCAGTCACTGTTTCCTTATTCAATTATTTTTTTACAATGCTTTCTTGGTCTTGCAGTCGCGAGCGCGACTGCTGAGCTTGCCTTGGGTTTGAATCCCAAGTGAGGCCAAGGGTTTTTGGTTTTTCATCAAACATTTGTTAGTAGCAACCCGGAGCCTAGATATGTGCCCGGATAAATGATAAATGATTTTATTTCTGTAAGTAGGTTTGTACAAACACTTTTACACTTCAATGATATTTTTTAAACTAGATACGGTCGGTGTTTCCTATCTGACTACTCTGAGAAGAAAGGCCGAAACAAACTCAGAGGTCACAGTCTCTTTTAAAGTCCAGACATAATCTTGGTCAGATCATGTAGATTAGTATCTGAAATGGTCTTTTGAGGAAAGAACCACACAGGTTGAGTGGACCTGTTCAGTCAGTGCACGCATTTATCAGTAATCGTGCAGCTCAACTCAGGAAGTCAGGACTTAAGGAGCTCAACGATTCGACGAACAATACCAAAGAAAGGACGTTTGGGTAGGCCGCATAAATTACTCAAACTGCCAGATCATCATTAAAATGAACGGAGAAAAACAAAAAGCAATGACCCACATAGTCCTCACATTCACAATAATTAAAATACCATAATGATAATGATGGATGAGATGAAGGATGATAGTGGTTACCCCTATACATAGGGACTAAAACATAACGGGCAAAATGTAAATGCACTATTCGCGGCCGTCTACACGGTGCTGTACTGTATAACATTTTACAGTAAAATACCGCTGTTTGAACGTGGCCTTACACCTCTGCTTACCTCTTCGGAGAATACAGGGTGGCAGGGACATCGACGAGCCACCTGTTACCATGGATTCACTACATGATTCTGTTTGATTCTGATTTTATTTTGTGAATGTGAAAACGTTGTTGAGTACCTGTTACTTGTTGACAGGCCTACACTATCCTCCCATATCTATCGACACTGTAATTGGAAACATTGTAAAAGCCCCTTATTTTTAAAAGGGTAACCGTGGAGTTTGTTGCCGGCTCTTCTATATAGGAAACAACCAATTGGAACCGTGCAACTAGCTTCTGACGTTTCATAAGTGCCCATGTTGGTTTATGTGAAATAAAATATTTTGATTTGATTTGATTTTGATTCCCCAACGTAACATTATATGCTATAAAAAAAAATTGCTGCTCCAAACATTTTGACTGCGTCGGTATTGCATTTTTTATGTAACAGCACATATTTTTTTATAACTATCTAAAAATTTCTAATCTAGGGGAATCCCAGAATTATGTGCTGAATTCATGGTTACAGTTTGCACGTCGATGGCTCTGCCACCCTGTATAAGCGTGATGCTATAACATGTTTGTCACCAGGCATGCGCAACATATACAACGCGTCGCAGCCGGTGGGCTCGCGCGTGACGGCGACGGTGCGCTGCATCGAGTGCGACGTGCCGCGCTACGTGCCGCTCGACGTCAACGCCACCTACCGGGTGCTGTCGCAAAGCTACATCGGTGATGGTGGCGGCGGGTACACGGTATGTTTGCTTCAAATACGGTTTCTTATAAGGGCGGTGATCGCCACTTAGCGTCTGCAATTTACGGGCGTATGATGTCGCTGAAGTTATAAAAATAAGTTTGTGTTTTCCTAGAGAGCGTTTTTGACACCGTAAAATCAAATCCCTAGATTTGCCCTCACCGTACTAAGTCACGCGAAACTGTCCATACTGAGAAGAGTGAGCTCACACATTATTAAATAGCGTTTCCATGACAACCAAGTCAAGTCACTGCGTCATTGCGTGTCAAACTGAAACGCGACTGTTTTTTGACGTAGTAGAGCGAATCTAACGATTTAAATCTGCCGCTGCTTTAATTTTCATAAAAGCCATTGTCACTGCAGCCGTTACGTGGCGGCCACCGCTCTTCTTAGGAACCGTAGCTTAAACATCCAATTTGCAATCAAACTGATCAAAACTACAGTATCCGACTGTACAGCTGAACAAGAATCTTTTGACGCGTGGCCAAAATCGGAACTAACACCGCCATCTTGCTATTTCAATACATTTCACAAAACAGACGCACAAATGTTTACCAGCAGCGCCCCCTGTCAACATCATTCGATAGCCAAAAGATCCTTGTAGCCCTATGAATGAATAATTATGACAAATCGAGCTTTACAAAGAGACAACTGTGACAGAGATGACGATCTACAAAGCCATGTCTACATGTTTATGGCAGTCTAAGAAATAAGGCCCTTCTGAGATCCCGTTTGGCCTCTAGACCTTGGGCCACGAAACTACTCCACGAGCCTAAAAAAATACGGTGGCACAACGAAACAACAACACCAACTCGACTCAAACTAATGCATTGGAATTTTAACTATATAGCGAAAAGCAGACGACTTTTTCTTGGCGACTGATTTTTAACCGACGTGTTTTGTATTACCATTTTTTGTGATACCTTGGCGTTTCATAGACTTTTTACGATCGTTGTTGTTCGCTCTAATATCGCGTCGACAGCGCACTGTATTCATACTAATGGGCATGTACTTCATCGAACCTGTAATTCCGATTTTGTGCTCCTATAATGATTGTGACCCTTTTTGTGAAGCTTAAGTAGTTAATATCTTGGAGTCTTAAAAATACTTAATAGCCAAGTAAATACGACCAACTTGGATGTAGCGGTCGACGGCCGCTACCGCGGCACCGCTCGTGCGCATCATTAAAAGCGCAAATGTTTTAGAGGTTCATTAATTTAAAGTGTCCATCATTAGGTCAATAAGTTATTAGAGGATCAATTAAATATTTCCTATATTAATGTGCTATATATTTTTTCAGATGTTATCTGACAACAGAGAGAACTTGGAAACTTTTGAAGTAGACTACGTGATGCTGCAAAATTACATGCGGAGACAACGCGTCGTCACTCAGGACCTCGACGGAAGAATACAAATAGTTTACTGAGGCTTATATATTTATTATGTAATTCTTAATAAAAATCTAAACAGCAATCGTTTTTATCTTAAACGAGGAGGGGTAAAGCAGATAAGTGACTATTTCAATAAGCAGACCAGGTGCTTGCCACAAAGGGACAAAATATAATATTGCTTTACAACAAACTCTTGAGAACCTACAACTCAAATTGATTTATTCTTCAGATAAAAGTTACTGATGACAAGCCGTACACCTGATGGGAATACCCATCGGCAAAAATGACGAACTTGCAATTATTTATTATTGAGATCTCATGTAAAATGTACCAAAAATCACACCGATAAATGAATTTGAATTTGCATACAAACTTTCATCCCCTATTCAACCACTTCAGGGAATGACGTTTCCAAAATCCTTCCATAGTGCTCATTTTTGCTATACAGGGTGGCAGAGACATCGACACACAAACTGTCACCATGGATTCAGTCTGCGTTGAAATTTATCGTCGGTTATTAAATAAAAAAAAAAAGCTTTTCCAAAAATTTTGACCGCGTTGGTACTACCGCACTTTTCTATGAAAAAGCATTTTTTTTTTTGATAAACCATAAATTTCTACGATAGGGGGTCTAGAATTACGTGCTTACTTCATGGTTACAGCTTGCGCGTCATGTCCCTTCCACCCTGTTTGTGGAACTTGTCGGTTGGTTCGAGGTGTCGCGGGGAAAAAGTTCCTGGAAGAACTCTTGCGCAAAATTTCTTGCTTCATTCTAGCCCCAGCGGTTTAGGCAGTGCGTCAGTCTGTCAATGAATGACTGAATTTAAGATTTTTATCTACTCTCGCATCGTAAAATTCGAATTATAAACTTCAAAACGAGTTTACATTGTCATACACACAATATCGAAATTTAAAAATATAATCATAATAAAACACTTTTTCTCAACAAAATAATGTTATAAACATTTATTTTACCAATACAATACAGGGCAAATCCAAGAAGTTAATATCACCAAGGAGTTTCCATCATTTATTTTTCTATAATGAACGCGTATGTGGGGCGCGCCATTTTTATAGCATTCCAAAAAAGTTTTGATTCCTAGTTTTACTTGTCTGTGGCAGTGCTCGCTTAGCGCATGCGCCGTGATGTGTGCTTGGTCTTGACGCCGTTCATACGTTTTGTTATACTGAATTTCGTGAGAAACTTTGATCTTTTATCCCAATATGATGTTATGTGTGAGTGGATAAAGTAGTTTATGAAACTGTACATAACTATACTCCATTTGAAATAAGTTTAGAAATTTAAATAAACCTTTTTTACTGTCCGTTCAACCGATTTTGACTTCTATTGCGTTAGTGGCATGACAAATGGCAGCTGAAGTAAACAGTTGGTATTGTAACCACGTTTTTGCTTTTAATGCCATCCTTATACCTACGGAATAGAAGCCAAAATCAGTTGAACGGACTGTAGAAAAGGTTTATTTAAATGTCTAATCTTATTTCAAATGGAGTATAGGTATAAAAACACTCGTGTTTTAATACCCCTCATTATGAAACAGTTTCATTAACTACTAGTAGACAGAAAACAACCCTGAGAAAAGTAGACACTTTAAATAAAACAAAACTGAAGTATAGGGGTATCAAACAAAATACAAATTTTTGTGTCCTATTTATTTAAGTAACTATAATTAATAAATTTGACAGTCATTCTTTATTTCATTTCATAAATATTTTACGAAAGGCAAGATATTGTAGTTTTGTTTCCGCGGTGGTGAGCAGAAGTTTAAGTACAATATTTACAATCAGTTACATATTTTGTATACTTTGCTGTTTTTTATATTTTTATTACGTATCTATTTTATATATATATACAGTATAGGTATTAGTACCTAACGCCTTAATTACACTTTTATTTTTAATACAATAAAGTAAACTATATAGAGGACAGGCATAATATTAATATTATAGTATTCTGTACAGTTTTGGTAGATATGTAGCAAGCCAAGCACGCCAAATAATAGCTATATACTTTCGCCAAATAATATTTATATTCCTTTTGAACTATATGTCGCGTGTATTTGCTTGTTCCCTCGTATCTAGACACCGACACAGCTTGCGAATAGTTTTACTTAGGCGATGTCCTATTCAACGCGATTACGCGACCATAGCGAGTCCGCGCGAATTGGGTTGATACGAAAACGTGATTAATTGTATAGGTATCCTTCATTATTCATAATGGTTGATCGACTAATCATGTTCTATTAGGACAGTGCCTTAAGCTAGTTGCAGATCGTGTGGAAACTTGTGGACGTTGTTAAAAGAAGTGGAACGCACTCGAAAAGCTACTTTTTCCAAGAACAACCACTGGACGTATATCGTCAGCTATTGTCATGCAAATATCCCTGTAATTCCCATCCATACACATACAACTTTTAAAAGTAATTCATAAGGTAATTAAAAGGTGAATTAAAACGGAATTTGTTGTGTTTAAACCCAGCGAAATGAACAAGAAAATGTAAAGTCGAGCGACAAAGTACAAGAAAATTGAGCCGTTGGACGGAATTATCTTAGAAAAAAAGTGAAACGATAAAACCTTAAACGTCGATATACGTCAAGCGGTTGTTCGTAAACTTAATAAAGTAGTAAAAATATAATGATAATGTCCTAACTTCCTAAGCCCCTGTCAAACACGCACAAAAAGTAAATGCCAATCAGAAATGAAGCAACGGTTCCGAACGTCCAATGAGAGACGATTATTCTCCAACACATCCAAAAAAGCGGTGACATTGATTGGTCGAAGACATACACGATGTGATCAAAATAGAAATTGATAGTTTGAAATTTAGTGCTATGTTTCGCATTCCAAAATAACTTTAGGCGACGCGAGAAGGATAAGATTCGCAATACGACTCAACCAAGATTATTACTTTTTAGGCTAAGTATTCTTATCACGAGTTTTCCCGAAGTAAATCCCGGTTTCTAAAAGCCTCATATAATAAACGCCAACGTTCGTTACAGGCTCGGCCATAAAACGTGAGACAGAGACGGCACAAGACTCAGTATAGTTTTTAATATTCACCATCTTCCTCGCACGTTTTATGACCTGTACTTCCATGAGTCATGACCAGTGATCGGAGTAGGTAGATTGAACTGGGGTCATTGATCCGAAACGTATATATTACTATGGACATTCCTCCGGAATTGGTGGATTATTAAAAAAAAACCGGAACTTATGTAGGAATTGTATTCTGCCAGAGTGGAAGGAGTCATTTGATGATTTGCCATCCTCAAAAAAAAGGTAGGAATTGTAATAAAATGAGCAATTTTATTCTTTATTATTCTTCCTATTTTTTTTTTGTCACGATTTGACAACAGATAAATAATGAATTAATTTAGTTTTGATACCTTCCTTTAAATTTTGAATTGAGTAGTAATAATATCACTACCAACATTAACAATATTTAATTGAATCCGGAAATACCGGAATTACTTTCCGGAAAAATGGCTTATCCATGTTATTCTTTCTGTGTGCATTTATGATACAAGTACTAAAAATCAATCTACCTACTCCGATCACTGGTCATGACATAGTACAAATAAATATGTTTAAAGGAGAAGCGGCAGGTTGCCCACGAAATCCTTTTTTTTTGTTACGTTTTATGTAATTTGAAGGCCAGTGGTAGGTTGTAGGTATGTTGAACAAAATAGAACTCGCGTAACAAGTACGTATTTACAGAATTATAATAACTAAAATCATCAATACAACCTTGTAAGTTCATATAATGATCAATCTGAATGTTTCTTTGATATAAGTTTGTGATTGTATACGTAGTTATCTGTTATTTATTGATGATAGTCCTTTGTTTCTTGTGCAACAATACCATTTTATTTCTTCCTATAAACACCACTATCTATAATTATGTTTTAACCATTTTTATCTATAATTATGTTTTAACCAAATATCCAATCAATTTTATTATTATTTGATACACATACATATCTATTTTTTATTTAAATATTTACACACACTATAAAACTGATTTACATCCGTAAGACGTCCTCGTAACATAGGGTCCAGTTGAAAACCAGCGTCAGGCACTAGTTGTCTGGCATTTATGCTGAACTGGGCCTATTTGGCGCAGCCGTGAGGCACACAATATTGTTTTTAAGTTTTAAAAAAAAAAAAATGTTTTTGCGTTGTGTGAATGTTGTGTGCCTTAACCTGGGTCAAATAAATTTATTTTCTTTCTTTCTTTCTATAATCCTATTGATTAATATTTTATAAAAGTGACACTCAAAAGGATTATATGAACTTAGAGGGTTGTATTGAGGATTTTAATAATTATAATTCTGTAAATACATGCTTGTAACGGTCTCGAAGCAAATTTTGTTCAATATATAACCTGATACTGAACTACAAATAGCAAAAAACGCGGGCAACCTGGCGCTTCCCCCTTAAACTCATCGCTGTTGTGATTGGCGAAACAGCAACCAATCAAATCAGTGCACTATGACGACAGATTAAATAGACGCTCTCCGTAACCGTGGCTTAAGCTACGCTTTCTTAGAAAGCGGTGACCGCACATAACGGCTATCGTAAAAATAATGACTGCGGCAAAGATTTAAATCGTCAGATACGTTTTCCTAGAGAGCGTTCGTGACACCGTAAAGTCAAATCTTTAGATTTGCCCTCACCGTACTAAGAGCCCGTCGTTTGATCAGTAGTCAAACATACTAACAGTTAAAATGCGTTAGTTAAACTAACAATTTGTTAAAAATGACATAAGTATGTTGTTTGACAAATGGTTAAGCTAACTATAGTTAAAAAAAATATCAATTTGTAGAGTAGTTAAACTTTAACTATTGTCAAGTGACTAATTGTTAAATTGACTACTGGTAATTTTTCCATCGAAAGTGTCCTTACTGAGAAGAGTGAACTCACACATTATTATTATATAGCGTTGTCATGACAACCAAGTCTAGTCACTACGTCATTGTGTGTCAGAGATGTCAAAACGAAACAAACACGACTATATTTTGACGCGGTAGAGCGTATCTCACGATTTAAATTTTTGCCGCTGTCATCATATTTATGACAGCGGTCACCGCTTCTAGAAAACCGTAGCTTTAGTACCTCAGCATTGTCCTAAATTGACCTTAGGTACGTGTATGTACGGCAGCTCGCCTTTAAAAGTATTGATATCGCGAATAAAGTCCGCGTTATTTTCGCTGGAGTCTCCGATCGGCTGGCTCGCGTCTAAGTACGTCAGTTCGTAGTGTTTCTTCGCGACCGTGTCTGGGGTAGTCACGTTGCTTGATTTGTGGCCCATTATCTGGGGAAGAAAAAATGTCAAATTAAATGATTGGGGCAGGTGAGAACTCGTCGTCGAAGTAATATCATCATAGTTGTTTCTGCTTGCTAGCAGTGCTATGTTATTCAAAAGGCGGGAAAGCATCGTGTAGATCAGAATTTTCAAAATAAGCACATATTTACAGTACGCGGCCGTGAATATGATACTAGAGTTTTGGTAAAAGTTCTACTTTGTCCAGCGATCTCTGTTACACATAACTGTGTGACAGGCTCTTTCTAAAGCTCAATGTGTCAAGGGGTAGTAAGCCACTCGTCAAATATCTTTGTAGTAGTAGTAGTAGTAGTAGTAGTAAGTTCCAAGTATGTGTTTTTTATTTGTGTATGTGAGTTTAAATGTTAGTAAACGCACCCACAATACAGCAGAAATTCCTAGTATGCGGAAAAGTTTAAAAAAAAATAAAAAAAAGAATTCAGATTATTGTTAGCCTATATTTTTGATGAAGTCATCCAATTTCTTTGATCAAAGTCCCATTGGACTAAGATATTTGCCGAGTGTCATACCACCGATATTTACGCCCGGGTATTGTAAGTCCACACAAACACAGCTTGCTTTCCGAGCCTCAGAAAGCACATTAAGCCGTTGGTACTGCCTTTCATTCGTAGGTTTTTGACAGTCAGAAGCCCGAAAGTCTGACAACAAATCTTACAAAGGCGTAAAAGTCAAAGTCAAATCATTTATTTCAAATAGGCACATAAAATGCACTTTTGAACGTCAAAATTTACAAAAAAAATTCGTTGATTCTACTTGCCCCTTCCAAAAGGTAGTTTCGTATGGAGAAGAATGGGCAAGAAACTCCACCGTTACTCTTTTAAAAATGTTTTAGAATATGATGTATACATTAATTATATGTGAAGACCTAGAATAAAATTACTATACCACAATAGGTAAAAAGAATTAAATATAACGCAATGACAGGTAAATTAATTATGAGATAGATACATGACGTAACGTACCCAGTAACTGGGTTGTGGAGGTCAAATAGGTAGTCGCTCCATGGAAAATACTGGTACCCGGTCATACTGGAAGCTGACCAACATGGTTGGGGAAAGGCAGACAGATGGTGGCTGTAAGTCCACACAAAACCTGTCACATACCTGTACGGACAGTTTCCTGAACTTGGACTTGTTCCCGGTCGGGAAATGGTCCTCGACCCAACTCTTGATGTCCGCCAGCTTTATCTTCTCGATGGCGCCAGCCTGCAATCGGGAACACAATTATAATACCAGTCTATTATTGTCTCACTGCGGGGCAAAGGCCTCTTCTCATACAGAGAAGGTACGAGCATTGATCACCACGCTTGCTCAAGACGGGTTGGCGATTTCAGACTTATAAGCGTAAGTCCAGGTTACCTCACGATCTGTTTCTTTCACTAATATCAGTAATGTCAAAGATAAACTCAGAACATTACCCCGATTAATATCACATTTTTGAGGCTTCATTGCACTCTGGGTGACTATGGCGGTCTCATAGAGTAGCACAATGAATAGCATGCAGCCTAAAATGGCAGCCAGCATGCTATCAATGACAGCATGCTAGCATCCATTCACAACTATTTTAATCTCCTTTAACCTTCTCTCCTCAGATACTGTCATTTGTTTCTTTCATACATAGTTTCATGAACTTATAAATACGCTTGCACTCTTCAGACAAAGGTTGGCTTACTAATGAATATCATCATCAGAGGCCTCCTAAAAGAGTCTCTCTCCACATCGCCCGGGCCTGTGCTACTCGCATCCAGCGGATTTTCGCGATTCCCTAGCACCATAATAACACACAAACGCAACATAATCAGCCTATAATGTTTCCACTGGGACTCGGGCCCCCTCACTGTGATAGCGAGTGGGCCCAGTGCAGGTTGATGGAAGTCAGTCTTCGAAGATTCTATGACATGCCACTTGCCCGCGATGTTTTCCTTCACCGCGCCGTTTTGAAAGCAGGGGCGATAAAATAAAGTACACGCTTGCCCGTGTTTGAACCCACGACCTATAAACGTGTAAGATGGGACGTTACCACCGCTCTTAAGAATTTCAAGCCTTTTTTATTGGGAACAAGAAAGTAATTCATTAGAAAAAAAAAAATGTTGTGAAGGTGATGAAAGAATAATATGGCATCTTACCTCCAAGAACAGCCGGTGGAACATGTATTCCCTGCTTGTAATCTCTCGCCAGTTCCTCTCAACCTGAAACATATTTATTACCTCAGGCATTAAGTCCGCCTTTGTATAATATTTTTTTGACTTGTGCATATAGTTTTAATAAATAAATAAATATTTTATAGTCATAGAGGTATGAGGAACAGGGTGTAAAGCTCACTCATACTTTATGGAAAAGGGAGGATTCTCTAACCAGACGGTTGTCGTGTCAGGTGGGCAACTGCCCGACGGTTGATGTCGGGATGTTGTATATATTCTAGTTGTGCGGTAAACTCTGCTTGCACGATGCAGGATTTTACTACATCGTCAAGTTTATTTTTTCTTTACGGTGCTTTAAGGTATTGCGGACGACCGACAACAAGTCGGCGAACATAGAACATGAATAAGCTGACATTTTACAGTGCGAGGCCGTAAATGTCGCACATTCAGCTACCTGCATACTTTTGTGCAAGTTACAGGTATGGGTATTCCGGGCTTTAAGCAAAGAGCGTCGTCTCCGTCACTCCTATGTGAGTCTTTCTAAGTGTTAAAAGTCGTATCAAGGGGCAGCGCTAAGGCAGCCCGCGAATTGGCCGCAAACATGATAATGGGCATTCAATAGGGTAATTTGAACTTAGAGAGTTGTATTGATGATTTCAATTATTATGATTCTGAAAATACATATTTTTTACAGTCGCAAAACATATTTTGATCATTATTTATTTATTATTATACAAAATAATGGTACTGGCCTGCAAATTGCCAAAACGTAAGAAAAATTGAATTTTCGGAGGCTACCTTAGTGCATCCCCTTAGTGCCAGCCGGTCAATCCTTATGAAGTTAGCTGTGATTCCACTTAATGCTAGGGAATGATACTATTGACAGCTCACTTCAGTTATGTTTTCACAGTGAAATTATTAAAGAATATCACTACAGGTGCTGTTTATAGGTCACTCACCTCTTCTTTGAGCTCGTAGTCAGTGGTGTACTTGAGCTGCACGAGTGAGTGTTTGGTCGCAGACAACGTCTTCTCTGTGAGGCGCTTTATGTCTCGCGTGAACTTCTTCAGGAATTCTTCAACGCGCGCGTCTACGTACGATACGCTGAGGAAAGGAAAAATGTTTTATTTATTTAATTACAAGCTGACCCGACAGACGTTGTCCTGTCTTAACTATGAATGTCATATGTCGTTTAGTTTTGACTATTGACTAAAACTAAAACTATCGACTCATTTATCAACCGATCCATCTGTGTTAAACGATACTTGCAGCGCGCATTCTGTCAATCGCTGACAGTTATTTCAAACAATTGACAGTTATGTAAAATTAATATTGGCGTTAAGTTTTCCTAAATTTTTAACGTTCCGATCAACTTTCTTATTGTTTTATTTCATAAGATCCTTCTCCTGACAATAACGAACACAACTAAAAAAAAAAGAAGTAAAATCGGTCCAGCAGTTCACGCGTGATGGCGTGACCAAGGGAAATATGGATTCATTTGTATATAATAGGTCTTTACCTATGAAATTGCCGTTTTGTATGAAAAAATTTAAACGAATTTTTTTCATGAATTTTTTATTTGTATTAATCGAAGTAATCACCCATGCAATCAATGCATCTTTGCCATCGCAGTGGCAGTTTATTGATGCCCTTCTTAAAGAAATCAGCTGGACGGGAGGCAACAAATTCTTCACAGGCATTTTGTACTGCCTCTCGGGTATTAAATTTTTTTCCCGCCAAGAAGTTATCCAAATTCTGGAAAAAGTAGTAGTCTGTAGGCGCAAGGTCTGGTGAGTAGGGCGGATGACGGAGAGCTTCCAACCCCAGTTCTTGCAACTTGGAGACCGTCTGCTGTGCAGTATGAGGTCGCGCGTTGTCGTGCAGGAGCAGCGGAGACGAGCGATTGACCAATGCTGGTTGGAGATGCGCCAGCTTCTCCATCATTGTGTTCAGTTCTTCACAGTACACATCTGCAGTAATGCTCACCCCGTTTGGTAAGAAGCTGTGATGAATCACACCGGCGCTAGACCACCAAACAGTGACCATCACTTTTCTAGGGGTAAGTTTTCGTTTAGGGCATTGTTTAGGTGCTGAACCAGGATCCAACCAACTTGCTGAGCGCTTACGGTTATCAAACAGAATCCATTTTTCATCGCAGGTAACAATGCGGTTCAAAATTCCTTCATTTGTGTGTCTGTTGAGCAGTGCAAGGCACGTCTCGACGCGTACTTCGCGCTGGCGATCATTGAGTTCGTGGGGCACCCATTTGTCAAGCTTTTTTACCTTGCCAATTTGACGCAAATGGACCAATATTGTTTTGACGCTAACGTCGAAAGCTGCTGCTAATTCAGCCGTAGATTGTGTATCATCAGCTTCCACAATCGCCTTTAATTCGTCATTGTCGACCAAAGTCTTCGGACGACCGCGAGGTTCATTTTTCAGGTCGAAATTTCCAGAACGGAAGCGAGCAAACCAATAACAGGTGGTGCGTTGGTTTGTAGTGTTAGCTCCGTAAACGTCGTTGATGTTGCGTGCCGCTTGTGCCGCGTTGCTGCCACGACGGTACTCATATTCCATAATTACTCGAATTTTTAACGTATCCATGATGACGAAAAAGATTGAAATGCGATGAAAATGTAACACTAATCAATAAAGAAATGACTACTTTTAGAAAAAAAAATCCATGTTTTTAAAATAAAATTAATTTGAAATTAGAATTCTTAGCCAAACAAAAATTATTTTGATTTGAAATGGCCAGTACTGCAGAACGGCAATTTCATAGGTAAAGACCTAATATATAGATATAGACAGCTTTAAACATCGTTTGCACAAAAGGGGTTACTCGACCGGCTAGAGGCGAGAATGTTCATGCAAGACTCGTTTACAAAAATTGCTAGGCGATTTATTCCATTTACGTGTTTACACTCATATCCTCACTCCTATGTCATACGAGACTCTCCGGGCGGTTTTATGGAACTGTAATTTGACAGTTATATACGATTTTTTGCTGACGTTGCCGTACTGCCGCCACAGCTGGGTTCGTCGTTTGTACTATTCTTATCTCATACTAGCTGCTGTCCGCGGCTTCGCCCACGTGGCCTTCGGAAATTATCCTACAGGAACGTGCTACCGGGATAAAAAGTGTGTGTGTTACCTATGTCACTCATAACATCAGCTATTTGCCAGTGAAAATCCCGTCAAAATCGGTCTAGCCGTTTCGGAGATAAGCCGGAACAAACCGAGAGTCAGACAGACGAACAAAAATTGTAAAAAAATATATTTTGGTATATGAAACGTGTATGTATATATATATATATCCATATGTATTTAGTAAAAAGCGATTATTTTAATATAACAAACAGACACTTCATTTTTATTTATCTATATAGATTCTGTGTACATAAAATGGTTCAGTAGTTATAAATAATGAATAACTATACCTGAACTTGTCCACCTGCGTGTTGACGGTGATGGAGTAGCCCAGCACGCCGAACGTGTAGCGCATCATACTGAACACGCTGTAGCCGAGCTGCTCCTTAGTGCGCAAATTATCGAATACTGGTTCTTCCATTAGTAGCTGTAATATAAAATTACAAGTTTAACACCCCTGGCACTTAAAAATCCTTTAAAGGTTCTTAGCTGTGATACATATATATAAATATGCTTACTCGCAAAAAAAGCGCGTTTAACTAAGTCCAGCCTTTGAGAACTAAAATACCAGCCTATTTTTGTCCCACTGCAGAGAAGCGGCCTCTTCTCATACAGAGAAGGTGCGGCCATTAATCACCACGCTTTCTCAAAGCGAATTGGCGATTTCAGACTTATATTAATTATAAGTTCAGGTTTCCTCACGATGTTTTCCTTTATCAATGTCTGTGATGTCTAAGATAAACTTACTTAACTAATTTAGTTTATCATAAAACTGTTCCTACTTCTTATTGAGTGACTGTGGCTGGGGACCAATCTGAGCGAAAAAACCGCAGCAGAATTTCGCTGATCAGGACTAAGTCGCAGACGCGTCATGTTTTTTTGCTCAGGTTACTGGAAAGTGGAGCCTGGAGAGTTAGTTACTACGCAGTCTTTTTTGTCCTGCGAATATGGCAGTCATAACCCCGAAAGTCGGACAATACATTCAACTTTTAGGTTTCTATTTCATTTTTGCTGACGAGCTATCGAATTTTAGAAACACTATACAAATAATTTTATTATATTGCTGAAATGAAGACTGCACAAAGAGCAGAATTATATACACTTTACCACGTGGCTTATTGAAATTACCATAGCCAATAAAATTGCATGTATGTCTTTACCATAAGCACTTCAAGTGTGGCGGTATCCTTGGAGTTGGTAGCCTCTCCCTGGTAGTAGTTGGTGATGATGCTGTTGGTGGAAGCCTCGTTCAGACTCAGCACGCGGATCTTACGCTCGCCCAGAGGCAGCTGGTGGACTTTCACCTGTATTTATAGGGGCAAATGCTTTAACACATTCAATGCCACCTCAATTTTAAGGTTTTCTAAGAAAGCGGTACCGCTACATAAAGTAGAGACGACCGTTGATATAGAGCGTTTTTTTTTTTCATTTTTATTTCAAACGTCCACCGTAATTTTCATGACTGCCGTCATTTTAGCGGCCGCTGTTTATAGAAAGTACTTTCATAGGAAACCCAAGCTTTGGGGCACATATAATGCGTTATAGCGCGGGCACTACCTGCAATGAACACGCACTGTTTAAAAATGTGAATGTTACACCGAGTCTATGTGACACACAACAGTGTTCACAGCTACCGTGCCTGTTCAATCATCTTCACTATCGATGGCTACCAGAGGTTATCAGACAATGTCTGATGCCAAACCACCAAATCCATAAGTCAAAAAGCTTTACGGATTTAATTACATAATTAGTTAGTAATTAGCTGTTAAATCATTTAATTATGTTTATTTAAATTCCTGTTCATTAGAATTAGCTTGTTAGATTAATCATTATTCTTGTCATATTATATCATATTTAGCTTAAACTTTGTTTTGACAATTAAAATTAGATAAGCGCATACTTTCAACTTTAAAGGATTTCAACCTCTCATACGATTTTGATAACCGTATTGCCTGATATATCAATGGAAAACTATGTAAAATAGTACACGTATATAACGATACTTACATCAGGGAACTCGTCTTCAGTGAGCGCATCCCACTTGAGGTTGGCGTGCACATTCTCAGCTATTCTGATAGCTTCGTGCCACGGCAGGTTGCCTTGCATAAGTATCTGACAAGAGAAACAAAAATTATTATTATTTAACCAATATTTACACATCATACTAAACGTTAAGAGACTTGTGGCAGTCGCAGTCATAAAACGTGCGAGTCAGCCCACGTTCGCACGGACGTAAAAATATCGCGACGGGATTTAACGCGCACTGGATTATGAATGTAATGACAAACAAGCAAATGACTCAGAGGCAGGCGTATTAGTACATATTTTTTTTAATTTTTTTTTTATTTGTGTTAATAAGTTTAATTCTATTTGTATTATTTCATTAATTATTTTTATATACGATTATTTATTATGATAAAAAAAATAATTTTATTTGAATGTTCAACATAATTAACATATGATCTTTTAATTGGATTGAAATAAATGATTTTGAATTTGAATTATCAACTCTCGGGGTTGAACCGATGGTTGAGTATCTAGCAGAGTGCATCCCAGCATGTTGAAAAACACACTGTTGGATTTTCAACTCTCTACGTTAAACAGAGCGTTGAAAATCCAGTGTGCGATAAAATCCCGTGCGAACGTGGTGCTTTTCCATCAGAGATGAGCGAGAATGCGTAGCGAGGAATGTGCGTACAACTAACCAATCACAGCGCTAGCTTAGCTCAAGCTATGAAAATGAAGCGATGTTATTGGATAGTTTCACACACACCCTTCGCTACACATCCTCGCTCTTCTCTGGTAGAAACGCAGCCTAAGGGCCCGCGCACATCTGGCGAGGCGCAGCGCAGCGCATTCGTCACTGCCAAACAAATATCGACGTTGTGAGACTAAAAATAAAGTTAAGAATGAATTACCTAAGCCGCGCGCCTCTTTCCGCCTTGACGCGCTCTCGAGTTAATTTATTTATTTTCAACTTTATTTCAACTTGTGCAAGGTCGATATTTGTTTAGCAGTGACGAATGCACTGCGCTGCGCCTCGCCAGATGTTCGCCGGCCCTAAGTCTCGTTTCCATGTTTTATGCCCGCGACTGCCAAGAACGTTTGAGTTTAGTATAGTTTATATTACGTTGCTCCATCATTGATCTAGTGGCCCCGGAAACACTACTGCCAAGCATGGAGTCCTTGGTTCAATCGCCAATTCACTGCTCGCTTTATCGGGTTTTCGCATTTTTACTTCTCAGTAACAGCCCGGAGTCTGGATTCATAGCCAGTTGATGACAATAGGCTCGTCATATTAAAAACGTATATGGCGACATGTACTAAACACCTCTGACTTCCCCTTCGGGAAAAACAGGCGTAGCATATGCATAATTAACCTATAATGTTCCTACTGCTGTAGCTGGTACTGAGGTCTACTCTCTGTGAGGGATAGCGGGTTGGTAGATGTAATTTTTTCTGCGGGGGAAATCATCAAATGACCTCTCCCGCTCTGGACGGAGCGGAAGGGAGTGTCAGACTCTTACTGACTAAAACCCACCCGTGTTCCTTCAGTTGCCTGTGCGCCAGGGCCACGGTAACTCTTTCGAATAATCCGCGACCCCGGCAGGCATCGGCCCTATCGGACCCCGTCAATGATGCTGACATCTCTTTGAGGCGCGCGTGGAACACAACGCGCCGTCGACCCGGGCCTGGTGCTTACTGGACGGCGAGCTGTCACTTGCCTTCGAATTTTTGATTCTAGGACAGGACGGTTTCCTCACAATGTTTTAATACTGGCGTAATGTCAGGTTGTTATCCACTGACCTCGCAGTACATCTTGCTGAGCAGCCGGTCGCTGTACTCCTGCAGCTCCGACAGCGTGATGTTGTGAATGATGGCGGCCTTCTCGCGGGGAGAGATGTACGGCATCAGGAGGATGTTCATGCGGACATCTCTGTCAAGAGCAAAAGAATAAAAAAATAAGTGCTGTTAAAGAAAAATTATCCCTATAATAAGAATTTTTTCCCACTTGAAAGGCAGGTTTTACATTGAATAGTCATAGACACTACTAGAACTTACAGTTTAAAAAAATCGTAATCGTATTCGATTACGTTTTTTTTACATTCCATACTATTGTATGAAATATATTATTTTATATTATAATAAAATGCCATGACTCGCAGCAGTCGCGGTCATAAAACGTCCGAGTAAAACGGCGAATATAATGTAATAGTTTTTTTTTTTTTACTCGAAGTCTCGTATCGTCTCGCTCCTACGTTTTATGATCGTCGCTGCCACGAACATTAGCGTTTAGTGTAGATCGTAAAATAAAATAAAATAAACACCGTGGCGATTACTGGTCAGCACTGATGTCGCAAAGAGCGTCTGCATATAAATCTATGCACAGTACCAGCGGGGCAATTGCGTAAAACACTCACGATGGCAATAACTTTCATTTTGACAGTTCAACAACATTCATTGCGTTACCTAAGTTTTTGAGCAGGCGAATCTTTCAAACATATGAAGCAATAGATTAGCAGTTTCCTTCAAATCCTTCGGATTGTGGAAGGAAATGTGTAACGCAATTGGGGTTTTAGAAAAAAAACGCTTAGTAGTGTTGTCTCTTTCTAAAGCTGGATATGAGACAGGCCCGGGTAAGTACGTTTTTATACAGCTGTTCACTTACTTGGCGAGTTTGTGCGGTTTAATGAGCACGTTGTGGTAGGACCGCGCGCGTACCTCGCGCACCGCCTCGAACATCGCGCTCGTTAAGTTCTGTGCTGAGGAGCGCATCTCTCCAGTGATTAGCTCTACTAGTAACTGTGGAAACAAATTTAGTATATGACAAAACTTAATAATTAAAAATAGATTGACGATCAGCGCTTAATCGAAAATGAACAAATAAAAATATCTCTGTATCTGTTAAAACTATATGCGCATGCCCACGCTAAGTGCAAGTTCTTGATTTATAAGTTTTTCATTCGATATCAGGGGCCCTAGTCTCTAAGTCCGTCAACGAAGATACGGGCCCTTCCGAAAGTACCTTAAATCTTTGGAGTGAACCCTACACCCGATTAATTAACTTTTTCGGACAAGTAAAAACACATCGGGAGTAGGGCAACTGTCACAACGTGGTGTCATTCATTCTTAGGCACAGACAACTTAGCCCCGTAGAAACCGCATAGGAGAGCAACCGCGCTCACCAAGCATTAGCTCTACGGCCTCATATGTGATTGCCACGCCCCCAACTCGTCTAGGAAGCGCCAATCAGTCCGTTACTGAATGTTGACGTAATAATATCAAGTGTTTTAGATTTTAAAAATCAAAAAGAATATTCAAAATGCCGTATTGTGCAGTGAAATGGTGCGGAAAATGTAGCAAAAATTCGAGTTTACACAAAGACGGCATTACATTTCACCGATAAGTTATTTAAAAGCAAAAAATTATTACAAAATTTAATTTAACGATTTTTTTTGAAAATGAAACAAATGCAAAGGTGCAGTAGCGCTTATTGATGTCTTTTGAAGAATATCTTTCTTTAACGTTTTAATTTATATATGACTATCTCGCTCTATCATCGGTAACAGTTTACTAGTGATGATGAATCGATAACAAATCTACAAATAAAATATCGCTATGTTACCAGAAACATAAAATAAATAAATAAACATTATTTTATTTTAAAGGTTTCCAAAATGCCTAGAATTAAAGAACATTTTGGATAAGCGCTATAAAAGAAAAAAAAATGTAGAATATACTACTGGATTTGTTGTTCACTTTTTAATAACGAGAATCCAATGTAATAAGTGTGTACAAGCATTAATGTCATTGAAAGAAAAAAGGAATTCCCTTAAACACACACGGGATAAAGGCGGACACTACTGTATCCTTCTGATATGGTAATTACCATTTGTCGTCGGTGTGAGTTTGTGATTCGCAGTAATGACAACTATAAACTAATAAAACCTGAGCGCCGTGCAATGTACTTCGTAACAAAAACATTGCAAAACCTGTGCGAATGAAAAGTTATTTCCTAATATATGGCTACACCAATTTGATTACGAAAACACTAATCATCTTATAGATTTAGCGAAAAGAGTGATGTTAAAGTATATTAACACACGACTGCCGTATCTTACAAGAAAATTGAATCCTAAAGATACTGTACGACGTGTGTACATAAAACTAATGCACTTTATGAACCAATAGAAAAAAATTAAAATGTCAACACTATTCCTAGGATTCCTGCTGACCCCAACTAAGCTATATGCTTGTTTTTTTTTTACATTGAAAACAAGTTTCATTTCACATAATATTGTAATTATAGTATTTTTTGCAATAAACGTCACTTTTTTATTTTACCTAAACTCCTTTATGCACCCTACGACTCTTTCTATACTTATCCGTTCTATTCTCTGTGCTGTAATGCGAGATCAGTATTTTGTCGGTGTACCTTTTTCAATAGATAAATAAATCTAAGTACTTACAAAAGTTGCTTATCGATAAAAAAAAACCGAGTTTCATACCAACCCTAAGCCGTACTATGAGTCATTTAACGTATGACACGTGACGTTGAAATAGCCAAACGCAGCTCTCTTTGCACCTCGGCCCCCCCTGACTTTTGGCGATAGTATATTCGAACAAGATGTTCTTAATGAGGTGTCTACGGGGCTAAGTTGTCTGTGTTCTTAGGTGATAGGTCGGCACCCAAACTAATATTTTGTCCGTAGGTAATACGGAGTAGTTAAAGCCCGTAACTTCGGCCGAACCTACAGATTTCGTGCTTAGAGAGTAGACCCCCAGACTTGGTCCCATAGCAAAAGTTCTGAATGAGCTTTTCGTTTGTGTGCCAGCACGTACTGTATAAACCGATTATTACAAGAATACTGCAAACAGCTCATGTCCCATTTTACAAGCCGTCTCACCCATTAAATTGGTTAACACAATTCTTTTAGTATAAAAAAGTCCCCCTTCCGCGTCTGTCTATCTGAACGCGATAAACTCAAAAACTGCCAAACGGATTTTCATACGGTTTTTAACAATGGACGGAGTGATTCATGAGGAAGGTTTAAGTGTATAATTAATTACGGTTTTGTGTAAAAAAAATAATTTCGACTGAGAGCTTTACTGGCATGCGCCGTGTAAACCAATAGAGTTATATGAAAACAATGGCAGTATGTTCCCGTGAGACATTTTCCGACATTCGCGCTCACAAAAGTTAGTTTTAATAATAAATGATATAAGAGTACTTACATGTAAGTTCTGACTGTAGCCAGTCACTTTCATTGTGAGTCCTTTATCACCGACATACAGTGAGTGAGACAGGTCCGCCATATTAGCTGGGTACACTTCTTCCTGTAAACAAGGTTTATTATGAACAATGCTTATTTATTTTAGACTTTATTTCAACACATGCAAAGTTGATATTTCATTAGGCTTTGTAGACATAAAAGTATTTTATCGACTATTACCTTTAGCCCTTGTTGTAACACGTCCGTCCAAAGATCGAGGAGACACGAACTGTGAACAAATAACTTGTTTTTATTGTTATAAAACTTTATACAAGGTGGCAGGGAGATCGACGCACAACCTGTTACCATGGATTCAGCAGTGGCGTGCCTAGAGGTCAAAATTAGCGCAAGCTGACAAACCTATATTAAAAAAAAACAGGTATGTCATTATTCTTATCAATTCTTGTGACATGAATGAGTTAGTTAATTTACAAGTTTGCATGACGTGTAGTTTGTTTATGTTTATTGTTGATAGGTTCACGTTTAATTGTAAGCCGGGCTTTTCGGCTTTAAGGGAAGGAACACCACTGTGATTCAGTACGATTCTGAACCTCCCTGGGTTGACATTCTTCATCCGTTATTTTAAAAAAAAAATGCTGTGTATTACATTTTAACTGCGTAGATATTGCACTTTTCTATGACACAACAGTTTTTTTTTGATAACCATCAAGCAATTTCTACACTAGGGGGTCTAGAATCCTTTGCTGAATTTATGGTTTCAGTTTGTGCGTCTATGTCCCTGCCAACATGTATTTTAGTTTCAAAAACATTAACCAATAATAATGATGCCATATAGTATAGTAGACATTTACTTTTATATAGTAGACAGTTACATTTACAAGGAACTAGATGTTATTACGGAAACTGTATTTCTAGGAATTACTTTAGATTCAAAATTGCAATGGTGTGCCCACATTAGTGCTCTTTCAGGTAGATTAAGTTCAGCTGCGTATGCAGTAAGAAAAATAAGGCAGTTGACTGATATAGCCACTGCTAGGTTAGTATACTTTGCTTATTTCCACAGTATTATGTCTTATGGTGTTCTGCTGTGGGGATCGGCAGATGACGTAGATTCAATTTTCATTTTAAAAAAGAGGGCAATCCGCGCGATCTATAAAATGGGTCCTCGCTAGTCTCTTAGAAACAAATTCAAAGAAATTGATATACTCACTCTGCCTTCTCTTTATATTTTAGAAAGTATTTTGTATGTTCGCAAAAACTTAGGACTTTTCAAAATAAGAAGCGATTTCCATAATATAAATACACGTAGCAAAAATGAAATTGTAATACCCAAATTTAGATTAACTAAAACAAGCAAGTCATTTTTCATAAACAGTATCAGGTTTTATAATAAGTTGCCAAAGTCAGTTACAGGACTTAGCGATGGAAAGTTCCAAAACCCACATCAAACATATACTTATCAAAAATGCATATTATAACATTAAAGACTACGTTGAAGACAAGGAAGTTTGGCAATAATTCCTCCTGCACATGTGGCTTCCCTGGTACCACATTAACGGCATCACTAAGTAAATGTATATTAACTGTTCCCAAATTTTTTGTTTCTTTTTACTTACTTCTTTGATATAATCTCTTTACTTGACAATATATACTTCGGATTCTTATTTCAACTCCTTATTTATGGCTTTTGTGGATAGGATTTTGATTCCGATGTGTTTCAGTAGTAATGGCAATCATGTCATTTAGTCTAAATAGGTTTTTATTTTTATATAGATTCTTTTATATTTTGTGAATGTGAGAACTTTGTAGACCTAACTTGTAGACTAGATTTGAGGACCGTTTTATATTTTTTTGAGTATATGTTACTTCTTGACAGGCCTACACTGTCCTCCCATATCTATCAACACTGTAATTAGAAACATTGTACAAGCCCCTTATTTTTAAAAGAGTAACCGTGAAGTTTCTTGCCGGCTCTTCTCCATAGGAAACAACCAATTGGAACCGTGCACCTAGCTTCTGACGTGTCATAAGTGCCCATGTTAGTTTATGTGAAATAAAATATTTTGATTTGATTTGATTTGAACTTTAATTAGATATTTAAAAAGTAGGTTAAAGAACTAAAAGTTTTATTTTTGTAATAATATTGATTAACTTATCATTACAAATGCATGTGAAATAATGTAAAAAAAAATACTTAGGTACCTAATTAACAAAATGTCAATACAGAGTGATTTTGTTTAAGATTTGGCCTATTTTTAGCCCAAAGAATCAACATTGCCATCCAACGTGGCAATTCTGCCAGCCTTTTGGGCACTTATCCCATTGAAAGTGATGCGGACAAATTTTTTGATGCCCATGAGCTGTCTCTTTTTTTATTATATACTTTTACAAGTATATATATTTTAGTGTTAGCTTGTATATTGTAAGCAGTTATTATTTCTTAAAATTAAATTGTTGCATATTTTTCAAAGTAAAAATACTGTAATATGTGTCGCATGGAATAAAAGGCTTTATTTATTTATTATCTTTTTAGCTTTTCAGAAAGACAATAATTCTTGTACTTAAAAAGCGTTCAAATTCAAATCGCAATCTCATCTGTGCTACAATCAATGTCAATAATGTAGAGAAATTAGAGGTATTTTTGGCAGATGATAAAGAGATTAGAACGCGTACGTTCTTGAAAATACAGGGATTTCTGCTCAGATTTAATCGCTTGAATCCCGCGTAATGTCTCAATGATTGACCTCGGGACTAGGAAGACAAAGATAAGGGTTAAACGTAATATTATTTGGCTCATTTACAAGAGGATAGTTTCTATTCCGTCGAGGGGCGAGAATGTCTATCCATGTGAGTCTCCTAGGAAAGACTCGCAAGATGCGCTTACACTGAAGCAAGCATCTCTTGAACTGTGATCCGGAACTATAACGTTTCTTTTTCTCGATTCGTTAATTGCATATGATAATATTATGAACCTTTGATTTAAGACAACACGTGTTATTGTACATTTCAACATAGATGATCGATCTGCTCAAATTGACACTCGGTGATAAGTAAAGCCCGTGTATACGAGGCGCAGATAATTCTCCACGGAAACTGTAAGCATGAATTCAGCACATTTTTTTTTATAACCGACGAAGAATTCCAACTCAGGTTCAGAATCATTTACTGAATCCATGATACAGTGGTACCCAACTAATAAGGCGCGTCGTGAATCTTCGTTCGCACAGAAAATAAAGTATGGCCCCGAAGATAAACGAAAGAATGCTTAAAACTTATAACCAACCTTAGATCACAACTATAAGGTTCATAATACACTGCAGCTGCTAGTTCCGTCTCACTCACAAGTCGCGCCTCTCCAATCAGAAGTATGGCGGCTGATTAACATGCCACGCAGCGCCCGCTAACATGGCGGCTGTTGCCGACCAATAGCGGTACAGAAAAAAGAGGCGCGGTGCGTGGACCGTGCCGATTGGTCAATAGCATTTCCCGCGCTTTGAAAATTCACCTTCTGCGCAGGTACATCGGTAAGCCATATCAGTTGGCCCGTTGGGTACTACTGTAACAGGTTGCACGTCGATGTCACTGCCACTCTGTACAACTGGTTGTAAGGGTACTCACTCTCTGGGCGACTTGAGACTTAGCGGCGAGATGAAGTAGAAGTACAGCAACGCGGTGGGGAAACGGAACTTGAAATCTGGTTTGTACCATAGCTCCATGTGGCGGTTCTTACGGATCAGGTTAGGCTGGTCCAGTCTGTGGGAGTAATAGGATTGATTAGATGTTCATAAATCTATAACACCGCCTATGGAACTGTTAATTCTTATTTGTTATTCTGTACAATATTTGTTGTTACGTTGTTTTTTTTTTGGTGTTCTGGCTGTTTGAGTAATTTATGCGGCCTACCCAAATGTGCTTTCTTTGGTTTTGTTCGTCGAATCGTTAAGCTCCTAAAATTCTGAGTTGAGCTGCTCGATTACTGACAAATGCGTGCACTGACTAGACAGGTCCACTCAATCTGTGTGGTTTTTCCAGACACCAATCTACATGGTCTTCACATGATCTGACCATGATTATGCCTGGACTTCAAAAGAGACTGTGACCTTTGAGTTTGTTTCGGCCTTTTTTCTCAGAGTAGTCAGATAGTAAACGCCGACCTTATCTAGTTTTTAAAATATGATTGGCATGTAAAAGTGTTTGTACAAACCTACTTACAGAAATAAAATCATTTATCATTAATATAGAGTATTCTATCTACTTAACTAAGGCTTCATTAGAGTTGCAGATGATATCTTTAGTTAATGTCTCCTTTGGAAAAGCTGTGTGTACCAGTTATTTGACTGCGGTACACACTATAGCACTCGGTCAAAAGCTTACCAATGTTGAACGTCTGGCGAACACTGGGTAGTAAACCCCATTACCTCCTTGCTGACTGATTAACATTTTTACCTTTTTATGTATCGTCGCTCTTACGGTAACCTTTGGGTTTGTAGTTACTAAATTGGAGTTTTACTCTTCACAGTCAGCCCATCTGACTTAAGTTTACTATACCCAACAAACTGATAAAAGATATCCAAAAATAAACTAAAACATACCTAAAATGATTGACAGTAGCAATAAGGTCACCGTGGCTCAATATCTTAGTGGCATCCTTATTGGCAGGTTCGACTTTCCTGTGTATATCTTTAGGAGAGCTCCTAAGATCTACGCTCAGTTCATGAGCGGTATCTGTGTATGCGCTATGGTCCGGTTAGTATTTAAAAAGATATCAAATATAGGCAAAAACATACCTAAAATGATTGACAGTAGCAATAAGGTCACCGTGGCTCAATATCTTAGAGGCATCCTTATTAGCAGGTTCGACTTTCCTGTGTATATCTTTAGGAGAGTTCCTAAGATCTCCGCTCAGTTCATGAGCGGTATCTGTGTATGCGCTATGGTCCGGTTAGCATTTAAAAAGATTTCAAATATAGGCAAAAACATACCTAAAATGATTGACAGTAGCAATATGGTCACTGTGGCTCAATATCTTAGAGGCATCCTTATTAGCAGGTTCAACTTTCCTGTGTATATCTTTAGGAGAGTTCCTAAGATCTCCGCTCAGTTCATGAGCGGTATCTGTGTATGCGCTATGGTCCGGTTAGTATTTAAAAAGATATCAAATATAGGCAAAAACATACCTAAAATGATTGACAGTAGCAATAAGGTCACCGTGGCTCAATATCTTAGTGGCATCCTTATTAGCAGGTTCGACTTTCCTGTGTATATCTTTAGGAGAGTTCCTAAGATCTCCGCTCAGTTCATGAGCGGTATCTGTGTATGCGCTATGGTCCGGTTAGTATTTAAAAAGATATCAAATATAGGCAAAAACATACCTAAAATGATTGACAGTAGCAATAAGGTCACCGTGGCTCAATATCTTAGAGGCATCCTTATTAGCAGGTTCGACTTTCCTATGTATATCTTCAGGAGAGTTCCTAAGATCTCCGCTCAGTTCATGAGCGGTATCTGTGTATGCGCTATGGTCCGGTTAGTATTTAAAAAGATATCAAATATAGGCAAAAACATACCTAAAATGATTGACAGTAGCAATATGGTCACTGTGGCTCAACATCTTAGAGGCATCCTTATTAGCAGGTTCAACTTTCCTGTGTATATCTTTAGGAGAGTTCCAAAGATCTCCGCTCAGTTCATGAGCGGTATCTGTGTATGCGCTATGGTCCGGTTAGCATTTAAAAAGATTTCAAATATAGGCAAAAACATACCTAAAATGATTGACAGTAGCAATAAGGTCACCGTGGCTCAATATCTTAGAGGCATCCTTATTAGCAGGTTCGACTTTCCTGTGTATATCTTTAGGAGAGTTCCTAAGATCTCCGCTCAGTTCATGAGCGGTATCTGTGTATGCGCTATGGTCCGGTTAGCATTTAAAAAGATTTCAAATATAGGCAAAAACATACCTAAAATGATTGACAGTAGCAATATGGTCACTGTGGCTCAATATCTTAGAGGCATCCTTATTAGCAGGTTCAACTTTCCTGTGTATATCTTTAGGAGAGTTCCTAAGATCTCCGCTCAGTTCATGAGCGGTATCTGTGTATGCGCTATGGTCCGGTTAGTATTTAAAAAGATATCAAATATAGGCAAAAACATACCTAAAATGATTGACAGTAGCAATAAGGTCACCGTGGCTCAATATCTTAGTGGCATCCTTATTAGCAGGTTCGACTTTCCTGTGTATATCTTTAGGAGAGTTCCTAAGATCTTCGCTCAGTTCATGAGCGGTATCTGTGTATGCGCTATGGTCCGGTTAGCATTTAAAAAGATTTCAAATATAGGCAAAAACATACCTAAAATGATTGACAGTAGCAATATGGTCACTGTGGCTCAATATCTTAGAGGCATCCTTATTAGCAGGTTCGACTTTCCTGTGTATATCTTTAGGAGAGTTCCTAAGATCTCCGCTCAGTTCATGAGCGGTATCTGTGTATGCGCTATGGTCCGGTTAGTATTTAAAAAGATATCAAATATAGGCAAAAACATACCTAAAATGATTGACAGTAGCAATAAGGTCACCGTGGCTCAATATCTTAGTGGCATCCTTATTAGCAGGTTCGACTTTCCTGTGTATATCTTTAGGAGAGTTCCTAAGATCTCCGCTCAGTTCATGAGCGGTATCTGTGTATGCGCTATGGTCCGGTTAGTATTTAAAAAGATATCAAATATAGGCAAAAACATACCTAAAATGATTGACAGTAGCAATAAGGTCACCGTGGCTCAATATCTTAGAGGCATCCTTATTAGCAGGTTCGACTTTCCTATGTATATCTTCAGGAGAGTTCCTAAGATCTCCGCTCAGTTCATGAGCGGTATCTGTGTATGCGCTATGGTCCGGTTAGTATTTAAAAAGATATCAAATATAGGCAAAAACATACCTAAAATGATTGACGGTAGCAATATGGTCACTGTGGCTCAACATCTTAGAGGCATCCTTATTAGCAGGTTCAACTTTCCTGTGTATATCTTTAGAAGAGTTCCTAAGATCTCCGCTCAGTTCATGAGCGGTATCTGTGTATGCGCTATGGTCCGGTTAGCATTTAAAAAGATTTCAAATATAGGCAAAAACATACCTAAAATGATTGACAGTAGCAATAAGGTCACCGTGGCTCAATATCTTAGAGGCATCCTTATTAGCAGGTTCGACTTTCCTGTGTATATCTTTAGGAGAGTTCCTAAGATCTCCGCTCAGTTCATGAGCGGTATCTGTGTATGCGCTATGGTCCGGTTAGCATTTAAAAAGATTTCAAATATAGGCAAAAACATACCTAAAATGATTGACAGTAGCAATATGGTCACTGTGGCTCAATATCTTAGAGGCATCCTTATTAGCAGGTTCAACTTTCCTGTGTATATCTTTAGGAGAGTTCCTAAGATCTCCGCTCAGTTCATGAGCGGTATCTGTGTATGCGCTATGGTCCGGTTAGTATTTAAAAAGATATCAAATATAGGCAAAAACATACCTAAAATGATTGACAGTAGCAATAAGGTCACCGTGGCTCAATATCTTAGTGGCATCCTTATTAGCAGGTTCGACTTTCCTGTGTATATCTTTAGGAGAGTTCCTAAGATCTCCGCTCAGTTCATGAGCGGTATCTGTGTATGCGCTATGGTCCGGTTAGTATTTAAAAAGATATCAAATATAGGCAAAAACATACCTAAAATGATTGACAGTAGCAATAAGGTCACCGTGGCTCAATATCTTAGAGGCATCCTTATTAGCAGGTTCGACTTTCCTATGTATATCTTCAGGAGAGTTCCTAAGATCTCCGCTCAGTTCATGAGCGGTATCTGTGTATGCGCTATGGTCCGGTTAGTATTTAAAAAGATATCAAATATAGGCAAAAACATACCTAAAATGATTGACAGTAGCAATAAGGTCACCGTGGCTCAATATCTTAGAGGCATCCTTATTAGCAGGTTCGACTTTCATGTGTATATCTTTAGGAGAGTTCCTAAGATCTCCGCTCAGTTCATGAGCGGTATCTGTGTATGCGCTATGGTCCGGTTAGCATTTAAAAAGATTTCAAATATAGGCAAAAACATACCTAAAATTATTGACAGTAGCAATAAGGTCACCGTGGCTCAATATCTTAGAGGCATCCTTATTAGCAGGTTCGACTTTCATGTGTATATCTTTAGGAGAGTTCCTAAGATCTCCGCTCAGTTCATGAGCGGTATCTGTGTATGCGCTATGGTCCGGTTAGCATTTAAAAAGATTTCAAATATAGGCAAAAACATACCTAAAATGATTGACAGTAGCAATAAGGTCACCGTGGCTCAATATCTTAGTGGCATCCTTATTGGCAGCTTCGACTTTCCTGTGTATATCTTTAGGAGAGCTCCTAAGATCTATGTCCAGTTCATGCGCGGTCTCTGTATATGCTGGGTCTGCTTGAATCAGACTGAAGTCTGTGGTTATGTAAACGTTCTTCTCCGGAAGGAAGAAATTGTTGTAGGGGCCCACTTTGAGCCAACGGTCAAGCCATTTGCCGGGGATTTCTGTGGGAGTGAAAAGGTAGTTAGTATGGCTGTGTAGTAAGGGAATTTTATAAAGCGCGATCGCGAAATACGGAGAATTTCGTTGATCTGGCCACCGAAATCAACGAAATTCGAACGAACGAAAGACAAGTAGTGATAAGCCAGGGAACCAAATTTTCCGTCTTTTGCGATCGCACTTTAGATAAACTTGATGATACTTGCCCCGATTAATGTTGTATATTGCTAAAGGTAAAGATAAATATTTTTATTTACAGGTAGAAATAAAATCAATTTGGTTTGAGGAAAAGAAAAACCACAATATTGACACATTAATGTTCCATTTAGAAATTAATATTAACTTACTGTTTCTGAAATGCTAATAAATATGAATGACGATGACAACCGAGTATAATTTTCAGAGTTCATTTAATATTAGACTTATTATAAACTCTACAAGGTACAACACTATTTTCTTGTATTCAGGGCCGAACTACTTTGAATATTGAACTTTATATGCTTATACCTAAGGTACACTTTACAAAACTCACCCATTTTCTTGTATTCAGTTCCGAACCACTTTTCTTTGGAGTCGTAGTTGACAGGCGTGGAATGCTTGTTGGATAGGATCATGATGTTCACTGTGTCGGCGCGCATGCAGTCCAGTAGCTCGGTTATACCCTGAGAGACAAATAGGTAATTAGGTACCATCAGCAGCTTATATAACTTGACTTAAATTTTTGAATGACTAAGCTTTTAATTTAAATTTTTGAATTGTTTTTATCTTTTTTATTACGGATGCTTTAAACGTGCACGTCTTTCTACATCGTTCTCACATTTTTAATTTCAACATGAATGATGTAAAAATTTTTTTTTGTAACTATATATGTTGATTTAAAAGAGTGTCCATGGAGTTTCCTGCCCGTTCTTCTCCATAGGTACCTACTACGCTTTGGAATGGGCAACTAGCTTAATTTTTCTGACTGACTGACCCTTTGACAATTCAAAAGTGCCTGTAATTGGTTTATTTGAAATAAATGCTTTGAGTTTGAGTTTGACTTAAGAGTAGTTGACTTCTTGAACAGTTAAATACAGGCTGTAAAAAGACCCATCACAAAGCTGTCATCTACGCATTCAGACTAAGTAACATTGAAGAAAAATTATTGCTGAGAAACGACTTTTATTTTTGGTGTGAAAATTCGCTGCTTACCGTAGCGCGCAATATAACACACGCAACATATTGTGCTGAGGATAATGGAGCAGGCTATCCTCGGAGTTACTTTGAGGGATAAAATCAGAAACGAAGTTATCCGGATAAGAACCGGAGTTAGCGACATAGCTCGCAGAGTAAGAAAGCAGAAGTGGCAGTGGGCTGGCCATGTTTGTCGAGGGTACCGATGGCCGGTGGAGCAGACGAGTCCTGGAGCGGAAACCGGGTATCGGCAAGCGTAGTGTGGGACGCCCCACAGCTAGATGGACCGACGACCTCGAAAAGGTGGCTGCGGGTCACTGGATGCGGAAGGTGAAGGACAGGATGTTGTGGCGCATGAAGGATGAGGCCTATGGCCATCAGTGGACTGCGATAGGCTGAGTTGATTGTACACATTGTGCTCATGGGACCACGCAACGGTAGGAGTCGTGGGAGTATTTAAAGTCCAGTTATAACATTTTAAAAAGCAGGAACAATTACCTTCATAACCAGAAGGTTCTCAGGTATAGTCCACCACAAAAAATGATCACAATGACGGGAAGAACAAGTGAATCTCGACTTCTTTTTACACTTATAATTCTGTCCGTCATTCTGTTAGTACCTTTTAAGGGGGATGCGCTAAGGTAGCCCGCGAAATTCAAATTTTGTTACGTTTTTTGCAATTTACGTTTACTCATGTAAATTAGACTTCATTGTAGTTATGTAAATTTTATACTTATAAAATACAGTAAGTTTGTTACCTTAGGATCATATTTGTAGTAGAGTCGGTCGCCGGTAATGTAATGCTGTGGCGGATAGAAGTGCATGTTCTCTGATAACGTCTCTACATACTCTGCCGGCTGAGACTCTTCTTCGAAGCGGAAACTTGTTTCTTCTATTGTCTGTTAAAAGAAATAAGTTCTAAAGTATATATTTACTAACTTTTGCCAACGGCTTCGCCCGCGTGGATGTCGGGAAATATACCATGGGAACGTACTACCTGGGCAAAATGTGTCCTATGTGTTAATCCAGGTTATAAACTATCTTTGTGCCAAATTTCATTCAAATACGCTCAGCCGTTTTTGCGTGATTAAGTAATAACAAACATCCAAACATATAAACTTTCACATCCTAATCCTAACTTATTATCCTAACTAATATTATAAATGCGAAAGTAAGTTTGTTTGTTTGTTTGTTACCTTTTCACGCCTAAACCACTGAACCGATCATCCTGAAATTTTGCATATACGTTGTCAGGTATACAGAAGCGGACATAGGGTACCTTTCATCCCGGAAGAAAATACTATTCCCAAGGAAAACAACAATAACTTTCTTATGATAATAGATGGCGCCACGTGTCTTTCGAATCATGATTGAATTATAACCCGAATTGATTGACAAAGTCTAAATTAACGCGTGCGTAGCCCCGGGTAAAAGCTAGTTAATATTATAAATGCGAAAATGAGTTTGTTTGTTACGCTTTCACGCTAAAATGGCTGAACGGATTTTGGATGAAATTTAGCACACAGATAGACCATGACCTAGGTAAGGATATAGGCCACTTTTCATCCTGGAACGCAGACGAAGTCGCGGGCAACAGCTAGTTTATAAAACATATTAGTAGGATAAGTTTAAGTACGGCACACTGAGTTTTAGAGAAACTTTGGATTTGAAGTGTCATCTCTGTATAACTATGTAACATTCTCTTTAAAAAAGAATGATATTTCGTATTAATCAGATACAGTATATTTATCTCACGAAGCGACGCGCGCTTTACTTGTGGTTAGCAAGTGTACAAACACGCTGTGAATGTGAGTGTGTTCTCGGTACCGTCCGAGACACGGGCGAATTCGGACGTGTGTGTGCATGTGCGCGTGTATGTGTTTGTTGACTTGGTTACCACAAGCAAAGCGCGCGTCGCTTCTTGAGATAAAAATACTGTGTTATAAACCTTTGGTCGTCAGCTACTTTCAATTTAATTCCAAATTGTTCGTCAAAGGGTAAAAAGTAGATAAACAATGTAATTAATGTAATTTACCTTTATTTCTTCGTATATTCTTTCTGAAGGTCCAATTTTTTTGAGCATGTTTATGTATGAGAAAATTGCTTCTAGCACCTGAAAACAAACAATTGGTACACTGTCAAATATCAATTCTTAAATAAAGCAATGTCTGTCGCAAAGGTCGCTTTGTTAAAGCCAAATTTTTCTTCATATTTTTTATGGTTACTGCAACTGTGTTTTACGTCGCGTCGAATGCTTAAATATTTTATGAAAACATGACAGTTCCACTAAAGTATAACTTAACGACCTTTTTTGATGATTGCAGTACTTTGCAAAAATGTAAGTAATTTCACAGGCAGAAATAATCTATTTTTCTTTCTTTCTTTAACTTAGAGCGTTTCAATGCTAACTGAGACGTTTAAACTCACCTCATCAACATGGTCGAGTCCTTCTTTGGTGAGCACAACTTGCGTGGAGAACAGACTGTACATTGAAGTGTAGTCGATCCCGCTCTCTGAGTTACCCGTGTATATGCCGAGAGCCCACACCCTGTACATTAACAAAGAATTGTATTATTCATCTACAGTTTATAGGGTAATAAGTGAAACGGATTGCCGTCAAACACCAAAACATCACCAATGCGAAGCGTTGAAATATGAGTTTTATATCGTGAGACACAATGCTATAGTCGCCAATGCGTGGTCAACTGGAGTCACCAACATTTTAGAAATGACACTGAATGTCAAACGATCACATTTCAATTCTTTACTTTAAGTCGAATTGAAGAAGAGTTGTTTCAATGTTTGACGATCATTAAATTATAAACAACCCAAAAGCAAATTAGTGGATATTTGCATTCTTAGTACTAAACTTAAGAGGTGTTTTTGTTTCGGTGTGCGACGACATTGTGTACCGTTTACAGTTTAAAAATACAAATAAGGTGAGGTGACTAACTTTTTCCTGAGGTACGACAGCAAACTACCTTTCCCTTCATGTCCAAGTAGGTATGAGATGTACTGGTGCGGCTTGGACTCGTATTCAGACAACAAAGACCGCATGCACCATGTCAGATGTACCTGCACATTAGACCAACTTATTATAGGTAATTAATTAAAATTGTGGAAAAGAATATCGTGAGGACACCATATCTCTTGCCTAGTAGATCCTAGCAACAAAGATATCTGTCATCCATCAAACCATTCCCTTTCGTAGAGAAGAGGACTGAGTTCCAAAATTCATTTTAAAATTATATTTGTATTATGTAGAATATAACTCCAGGTTAATTTTGTGACGTTGTTTCGAGGTACTCATTTTTTTTTCTTCATAATTCAACATTACAATTCACAAAAGTTAGTTAATCGTTTCTAGAATTCCTATTAAAAAATTAACGAAGCTTAATTAGTTTTACTTGGAGTTTATTCATACGCTACGGTGTTGTCAGATTGCTCTTCCATTGGACTATGAGAGTGACGGGAGATAGAGATTGATTCTGTGTCACACACTTGTGCACAATTTTGTTATACTGTAAATTGTCGACTACTGCGTAGTTGACTAGAGACCGTTGCAGTTGGCCGCCGTGACCAAAATTCCTTTAGTATTATTACTTTACAAGCCGTATGCCTGAGATGATTTCCTACCGGCAAAAAATCCATACAAACTTTCACCCTCTTAAGGGGGATGAATTCTCAATCATCCTTTCTTAGTGCTCATCTTTATAATAAAAAGGAATTATTGTTCAAAATTGTATACTTCTAGCCCCAGTGATTTGGCTGTGCGATATCTGTTAGTGAATGAATGAATGAATGAATTTAAGATTGCTTTATTTCTTATAACGAACCTCAGTAGTATCGCCCACCGGCTTGACGTAGTAGATGCTCCTGAACTCGGGGGTGACGGTGTCGGCCTGGAAGTTGAACTGACTGAAGTTTGCGGAAGGCAGCTTGTTGGTGGGGATGTGGCCGAAGGTGTTGATGACGTAGTCTTCGAGGGAGGATAGGTCCATCCGCGCCTGGGAAAAAACGTAGGATATGAGCGGGAGGAAAAGCAGCACTCCTAACACGTAATGATAATTTTGGTAATTCATCAATGTTAATTGTGTTCTTTTTGCTGTCAAACAGACGTGCTGTCAAAGTCCCCTCCAACAAAAGGTCGCAATTTTGTTGAATTATCGAAATGAAAAGGATTTTATTAGAACTCACACACGCGGGGGTGATTAGCGTTGCCAATAACCACTTGTTGGTTGGTTTGCTGATTTTTCGCCCACATTAGGGACAAAGAAGCAATACAGCAATACAGTAAAGGTTAGGGTCGACATAAAAGGTATTATGATAAGAGTCTGTTCAATAAGTCAGTTTACATGGGTAAGCTATAAGGGAATTCAAAAATATTCTATAGCAACACTGAAAAAGAATCATCGATGACTCAGTTTTGATACTTTACATAAAAAAAGGAATCCGTATTTTTTAAACTATATACACATTAATCGAAAAGGTGTATCCGACCGTATGATGCATCAGGACCGTGAGACGTGGTGGGCCTCTCTGCCTACCCCGTGAGGAAACCGGCGCGACGCAAAGATATCTTTGTATGAATTTATTTTTGGGTTGCAAAAGTTTTTTAGAGGAGGTCCGACACGGATTGAAAAAAAAAACTAAAAATATGTTTCTTTTTTTATCCCTATTGGACCTCCACTAAAAAGATCCACCTTTTCGATTAATGTGTATATGTATAAAGTTTTTTTTTTTAAATTAGAATCGGATTCCTTTTTTTATGATAAGTATCAAAACTGTTTCAGTCATCGATGATTCTTTTTCAGTGTTGCTATAGCCCTATTTTTCAATTCTCTTGTAAACTGACTTATTGAACAGACTCTACTGCTACTATTCAAAATCACTCTTCTTACAACTTACAAGGGACTTAAACCTAATTGGTGAAAAGTGGGTGTCCTATAGACATACACTATACAGACACCTAAAAGGTAGGTAGGCTTTGGGTGTTTAGCAGTCTGATATTATGTTTACAAATAAATATTTATTGTTTTATTTATTTTTCTTAGGCCCACTTGCGCGTTTATGGGTTATCCTAAATAACTAGGAGTTACCAGCTAACTCAGGGTTTATCAAATAATTCATCTTGCGCCACCAAGAGTTCGAGGTAAACCTAGAGTTAAACTTTTAAATATTAAACACACCGATGTGGGAGAGTTAAGTCGCTAAACTCTGGGTTAGTATTAGTAATGTCAAAATAAATTGACGTTATGAGGTACCGCTGATAACTTGTTTTGTATTTTATATTGTTCGACGTTGTAAAAAGTGAAAATTCGGTATTATATCAACAGGCAATATATTCATGAACTCATTTATAAATAAATACAAAATATAAAAAAACTTAAAACATATTTTTCCTTATTTGACGTTTCCGTCAATTAATAAACTAAATCTCCATGGAAACCACATACAACACGATTAAAATTAAGTGTCATGTTATAAAATTCAAAGACAAGAAAGTATTACGTATCGTAATGTAGTGTAAAAGAGATGGGTATACAATTTTACCGTTCATGGTTCGTTCATTCATTTTTGGTCGGATTACTTAAGGGGGATGCGCCAAGGTAGCCCGCGAAATTCAAATTTTGTTACGTTTTTTTGCAATTTGCAGGTCACTGTCAGGTTGTGTTTTGATTAAAATATCATTCGCGACCGTATCAAATATGGCTTTCCAGAATTATAATCATTAGAATCAGCAATACATCTCTATAAGTTCATATTACCCATGAACTATTTAAATTTGAAATGAAATATTTAGATCACCATACAACCTGACAGTGACCTGCAAATTGCAAAAAAACGTAACCAAATTTGAATTTCGCGGGCTACCTTGGCGCATCCCGCTTAACAGGGCATAGACATTGCAATTCTTTTTTTATATTTCGTCGATTGACCTGCAATGTTCCCAACTCAAAAAACACAAATATCAGGTTTACTAACCCAGTGTTACTTTTTAGTGGCGCTACGCGTATTTAGAGTTAAAATGATAATTACTGTATTTATTCATTTAACCCGACTAAAAGTGCAAGGGCGCCTTATTGAATAATGCCTGCTATTCCTTCTATATTGTTGTGTCTTATTGTTTGAAGTGCAGGTCATGCTGTTATGAACTAGTACCATAATATTTTTGTTTGATACCTTAATGCTCTAACGAATGTTTATATTTTTTTCTTATTCTCTGAACTATAGACAGTTAGAATTGTATTACTAGAAACGGAACGATCCCTCTATAATATGGTTGTTATCATGATTGTTAAAAACAGTCAATGGATACAAACATATAAAATAAACCATTTTTCGATGAAATAAGTAGAAACAACAGAACGCCGCGTGATACGAATCTTGCATACTACATTTGCTTCGTCAACGTTTATACATCAAAGATACCAATATATCGAGTCATACACGCGCGCCGTTTGCGAGTATCTACTACGCACTTGACCTTTTTGAAGGACTAATAAGGTCGATCAGTTTCTGTTTACGTTCTATAAGGGCTCCCCTTCCGGCGTTTTTTCACAAACATCCATATTTTTTAAACCCCCGACGCTAAAAGAGGGGTGTTATAAGTTTGACCGCTATGCGTGTGACTGTCTGTGGCACCGTAGCTTTAAACGGGTGAACCGATTCGGATGCGGTTATTTTACCGGTGGTTCTTAGCCATGTTTTATCAAAACCGTTTCAGCCGTTTCAAGGTCATCAGCTCTTTTTTGCGTCGGTTTTTTTTTAAATTTTACGTATTATTGAGATTAATCCGTTATTATTATTCCTTTTCATAAATCTTTTATCTTCTCAACAAACATAATAAATAATAATAAAATGTTTTATTGACATAAAAAAAAGGTGTAACATTTTCATTTGAAGCCCTGACTCCTGTGCTAGTTGGTACCTGTGTTACAGGAGTCAGTATCTTCACCCATGACCAAACTATCTAAGATCCCAGCACACGCAGCATGACCACTTCTATCTCTACTCTACGAAGAGAAGACAAATCACTTTCTTAACAAAAAGTCATTCTTTTTTTGAATTTTGTCATCGCGCCGTAGAAATCTCTCTACAATCTGTCATTTTGTCTTCAGTTTCTTCTGTTTCTATAATGGTCATGCTATGCATGCAGGTCTGCTAAAGTGTTATTAGGTTTTCAAATAGGAATTTCTCAGTATCAGCTTGGAGTTTGAATTTGTACCCGTTAGACAATAGGCTCGTCCCCTATTAAATGGGAGTTCAACATAACTTTCAAAATGTGGCTGTACGAATCCGTGCCTACCCCAGAGGGAACTACGGGCGTGCTGTTATATTTACCTGCACAGCAACAGTCATCCTATGCGCGCTGTAATGCCTTTTCCTAAAGGCGTGGGCGGCGAGGTGCAGTCGCTCGTCGTCATCTATATCGTCCTTCAGACTGCGGAGGTTGCCCCATGTGAATGTACGCGCCGGGTGACCCTCGGGGAACAGGCTGGAGAGCAGCTGGTCCTTGCGGTTCGAGTCCGACGGAGAGGCTATTGCGAATTCTGTAAACAATAATATTATTGTTAGTTAATAAGCGGCTGGGATTCTAACTAAAGGCATACTTAGTTTATGTGATCAGTTTTTTTTTTTTTTAGTGGGCAATCATCAAACGACCTCTCCCGCTCTGGGCGGAGCGGAAGGGCGTGTCAGACTCTTACTGACTAAAACCCACCCGTGCTCCTTCAGTTGCCTGTGCGCCAGGGCCACGGTAACTCTTTTGAACAATCCGCGACCCCGGCAGGCATCGGACCACGTCAATGATGCTGACATCTCTATGAGGCGCGCGTGGAACACGACGCGCTGTCGACCCGGGCCTGGTCCTTACCGGACGGCGAGCTGCCGATTGCTCACCGTCCGCAAGCCCGCGCCTACGGTGGCCGGGAGTCGGCAATCGACTCCCGACGCCCAGGGTGTCTCGCCCTGCGGCAACTAGGGGTGTGAGGGCGCAACGATTGCCTCACCCTCACGCGCTCCGCCTCCTCCTTCGCGAGAATTACTGCTTCGCAGAAGGAGGTGACGGCTTCCCATTCCCTCTCGCTCGGCTGGACCAAGCCCGGACGCGAGAGATCGCGAAAGCGAGTTTTTTATTTTTTTATGTGATCGGATTTATGTGTGCGTTCAAAAAATTGGCAACGTTACAAATGGCTGTCAAATATTTACTTGTTTTTTATTTATATATCACTCTGTATTGCACTGAAGTATTAATTATGAATTGCAATAATAACACTTAATTAGGGGTTGTAACAGTTTTAGGTGTAAAAATGGCATTTGGAAAGTTTCCGATTGACCTGTCAACGTAATATAACAAGTATAAAATGTAATTTGAGGAAATAAAATGAACATTATTTATTATATTATTACATTTTTACATCTAAATCGAAATACACTCGAGAGCAATGAATCCGGGTCGCTTAAAGAATCCTAAAAATCTCGGAAACTAAAAATGCTAGGTTAATGCAATAAATTGTATTTAATAGACAATGTAATACTCCTTAAATGAAGTTATTAAAACTTCTTAGTTATTGTAAAGTTATATCATAAAAAAATCAAATTTGAAAAAGGGCCACTTTCGAAGATGGAACTACGAAATTACAGCATTTGGTTTTGCTTTTGTTTGTAATCTGTCATTTATGTGGGTACATAAACCATGTTGATAGTGCTCTATATTCATTATTCAAGCTGAAATTATGTCGCTTACGCCTGAAGAATGCACCAGAATACTTACAATGCTGGAAACCGGCCGGAGTCAGCGCGATACAGCCAGGACTGTCGGTGTGTCGCTGTCAACAGTACAAAGAGTTCTCCGACGTTACGAAGAAACTGGTTCTAACCTACGCAGACCAGGAACGGGCAGAACCAGGTGTACCACAGCACGAGAAGACCGATACTTGGTGAACACCATGCTTCGAAATCGCTTTCTCACAGGAACTGAACTCACAAATCAGTTTCGACGCCTCGGAGGAAGTAACCCAAGTGCATGGACAGTAAGACGTCGGCTTGCTGAATCTAACTTAAAACCCCTTAGACCTGCGAACGGCCCTAAACTGGAGCGTGGGCATCGTATTTCAAGACTAAGATATGCCCAGAGCCACGTAAATTGGAGTATTGAAGATTGGTCAAAAGTTATGTTCTCCGACGAATCAAAATTTATGCTCTACAAGCACGATGGAAGACACAGAGTGTATCGAAGACCAGGGGAAAGATTCAAGCAAGCATGCATCGAAGAAAAAGTAGCCTACGGTGGTGGGTCTGTACTTGTGTGGGCCGGAATTTCTTCTAAAAGTCGCACAGAGCTGGTGATCATAGAAAACGGCTCTTTAACTAGCGTAAGATATGTGGAAGAAATCCTCAATGATCACGTTGGTCCATTTATGGTCAATTTAGGTGAGGATGCTATATTTATGCATGACAATGCCCGACCTCATACAGGTAGGATTGTGAATGACTACCTTCAAGAGATGAACATTACTCGTATGGAGTGGCCAGCGCGCAGCCCGGATATCAACCCGATCGAGCATGCTTGGGACGAGCTAGGCAGATGCGTAAAACAACGAAACCCTCCCCCAATCACGCTTCGTGAGCTCAAAATTGCTCTCACAGAGGAATGGGAGAATATTCCCCAAAATCGTATAAGGAACTTGGTGTACAGCATGCCAAACCGCGTAAACGCAGTAATGGAAGCACGAGGAGGCAATACGAAGTATTAAAATTCAAGAAAATCGTAATAAAGTTCAAAAATTTCATGTTTCCTATTTTTGTTTTAAGGAGAGATCAGCAGTTTTTTTCTTTATGTAATTTTGTGTTAATAAAATGTATGGTGACTCATATTTTTTTTACTTTCATTTAAGGAGTATTACATTGTCTATTAAATACAATTTATTGCATTAACCTATCATTTTTAGTTTCCGAGATTTTTAACATTCTTTAAGTGACCCGGATTCATTGCTCTCGAGTGTATTTATTCAGTGTTACGATATTAATGATTGCATTTCATATTCAATATTTTGCCCATAATGTTCCCACTGCTGGGACACAGGCCTCTTCTCTGTGAGAAGGCGAGCCGTTATCCACCACGCGGGCCCAGTGCGGGTTGGTGGATGTCACATGTCTTTGAAATTTTGGGTCTAGGACATGCCGGTTTCTTCACGATATTTTCCTTATTTTTTTTAAGAGTCTATCTTTGTTGAGTATATAATGTATGGACCGTATGTAGCTAAAACCACAAGCAATGAATAGTTAGTTACTCATTCATTACTATTGATGAAGCGTTTCCCAAAGCCTTTATATTGTATGGCTCAGTAACGTGTTGAGTTTATCAATTGCAAGACCACATTTGTTTGTGAGCTATATTTGGCGTTAATAATGTTCATCATTTTCGTTCTATTGTATAGCAGTCCATTTCTGGACATAGGCCTGTCCAATCGCGATTCTCGACTATACGTAATCAGTCGCTACTAGGGTTTGGGAAGTCTCAACAGTTTCAAACTCTCGGGACACGAGACAACCCACGATTAAAGTCACGGGACGACCCGGGACTTCCAGGCTTCTCAGAATAAAATTAGAATCCGGTTTATTTTGGGCCAGCTGTATAAATTAAAAATCAATAGAGCAGTTAGACTTCTTTGTTGATTTAATAAAAGAGGCTTTTAAAAAAAAACTGACATCTGTTTCAGATTTTTGTAATAATGCCACCGGGCAAGGAGAACACTCTTTCGTTTTCAACCGATGTCGTGTACGTTTTCCGATTGCTTCAAACAAAAGGAACTGCTTTTTTTTGTTGCTCTTGACTTTTCTGCAAAAATTTCGGGTACCTACATACATTTTCTTAGAAATTCATTCATTCAGCAGCTTACGCCAAATTATCCGATATAAGCCCAATCGCGTGTGGAATATGACCTTTCCCATAGCTATTGGATTTATAATAACTTATAAGTTTTCTTTAGAACATAATCGGCGAAACCATTCAAGTGCGAATCACATTCAATACAATCATGCAAGAAATTAAATAAATAATAAAAGTTTTATAAAAATTATTTTATATCAAAAACACTGTTCAAGAAGTCTGTTACTAATATAAAATACCATTCTATCTTCAAATTATTTATCTCTAGGCCGTAGTGCCTACACTATCATCACTCATCATCATTCTCTTGCCTTTATACCAATTTTCCATACTATCATCACTAAGAAGTCAAGGGCGGGTCCAGCTTTCCAGTCAAGGGGGAAGGTCACATAGTCGGGGGGTCCACTCAGGACAGGCTCCAATCAGTGGCGGACTAAGCCTGTTGGGGGCCCGGGCGGCAAATCTAAATGAGGCCCCCTCCGGTCTTCTCAGTTTATGCAGGTATTTCTAGTAACATTTTACTAATAATTAATAATGACAACAAAAAAAACAAGTATAACATGCGTAATTATACTCTTCCTACGCCGTGGGCCTCGCTCGTGGGCAGGATTGTTTTTACAGGAAGGTGCATTTTCATCTCCTCAATAGGGTATTTACGAAAAGCAAGAATATAGGTTACCAGAAAGAGCAAGCAAGGCGAGCTCGATTTTTTTTGCACCTCGTCTGGAATTCTCGGCTTTCTATTGAACATTCTAGCGGAAATAGAAGTTGCTTTGTCAACTTATGCAGAAAAGTTTGAGAGTTAGAAGGATACAGAATGCAAGAGCAAGCGAGGCGAGCTTGAATTTTTTTGTACACCGCCTTGTATAGGTAAGGATTTCATTTGACAAGTCTTACATAAACAAGACTTACTTTGTTGACTTATGCAGGAAGTTTGAGAATGTAGGATGCAAGAGTGAGCGAAGCAAGCTCGAACATTTTAGCACCCTAAATTTATATTTTGCATACGTATGGGTCCTCCAACTCTAAACTGCTTCTTACTGGATATACATATTTTGACCGTGTTTGGGATTTAATTAAACAGTACTTCTTAAGATTTGAGGCGCCCCCCGGACCGGGGGCACAGGGCAGTTTGTCTTGACACTATTCTGGGGCATTTCATTTCCGCGTCTAGTTGCTCAGCTTCTTTTGCCTCTTCAAAAAGCTGTCGGAAAACTGTGTCTGCCTGTTTCCTTTCTTGTCGTATTACAGTCATTGTACTATTTATAGCGTCCGAAGGCCTTTTAAAAAAAAATTGAGCTGGACTGACGACTACGAGCGGAATGGTCGGCCCGTCGTCGGATTGGCCAGCAGTGCGCGGAGAATGTCCGTTTCAACCGCGCGGCCTACTCATAAAATTTGATGAAACTTTGCCAGGAATTAGTGGTAATTTGTTACTATACACACCTCTTTTCCTGAATTTGTTGCAAAAAAAACGAAGGCGCTATGACCAAAAATAGTTGGCCGCTAGAACCGCCACTTGCCGTAGTCACCGCCTGTTATTACACAGAAACTAAATAATGCAGATAGGTGAATGATGCATCAAAAGAAAAGTCTTAATTTGTTGTATTTGTTGCAAAAATAAAAAACCTCAAAACGTATATAAACAAAAAGTTATGCTGTATTTAGTTTCTAGGTTATGGGTAAGTTGGTATCTCACCCTAAATATCAAATTAATAGAGGCTTATGTGTATGGTCAATTAGTTGCTAATTTGTTGCAGCGAATAAATAAGAAAAATACCAGAAAAATGGTTCAATAATTTGTTAAGAGTCGATTTTAGTTGGCCGCTCGGACGGCAATGTGCTTAAAATACAATGGCGTTTATTTCGTTATTAAAAGTAGGTTCAAGCTTAGGTATAGTACTAATCGACAGGTAACGTAACCTAGTTTGGATAAATGTGGCGAAAATAACGGTGAAATTCATATTTTAGGAGATATTCACTGAAATATAGTAGTATGAAACTGTATTAGAGTAGGGTGACCATGATTATAAAAGTACGAAGGCATGTCTTTAAAATATAATAGATAGAAAGGTATCCTATTTACATAAGGTATCTATATTAGTTTAAACTAGCTACATATACTTACATCTATACTAATCAATTAATCAACCAAATTTTTATATCTTTTGTTTGCTTATTATAATTATGTATTATTATCAGTGATCGGAGTAGGTAGATTGAACTGGGGTCATTGATCCGAAACGTATATATTGCTATGGACATTCCTCCGGAATTGGTGGATTATTAAAAAAAAACCGGAACTTATGTAGGAATTGTATTCTGCCAGAGTGGAAGGAGTCATTTGATGATTTGCCATCCTCAAAAAAAAGGTAGGAATTGTAATAAAATGAGCAATTTTATTCTTTATTATTCTTCCTATTTTTTTTTTTGTCACGATTTGACAAAACCCAACGACCAATCAGAACAAAGGATCATGGGTGGTACAATAACCGGTTATCAGAACAATGCGTACGCCCGCCGGAAATACTAAATCCGGAAATACCGGAATTACTTTCCGGAAAAATGGCTTATCCATGTTATTCTTTCTGTGTGCATTTATGATACAAGTACTAAAAATCAATCTACCTACTCCGATCACTGATTATTATTGTACTCCATTTGAAAAAATATGCTGTTCGTTTGCGGCCTTATATATTTCTATTGTTCTTAATTCTTTAAAGTATTTACTGGTAAAAGCTTCGTTTCATTGACTTTTCGCAGGTGTTTTATGATGGGAACGATTCCAGAAAAAGTATCTCTTTTGTTTCCTAACTATTGTTAAATAGTAAATTTTGATACAAGTGAAGAAATTTTGTTCTGCATTCGAGGCGGAATACACACACGAGCAGTAGGCGAGGGTGCTAAGTAACCGAGAACTGCAAAAACAAATGTCCACGTGTATCAAACGACGTATTTCAATACACTTTTGAAGAAATAAAATAAAAGAACGAAAAATATTTTTGTCATTACTTAGATAAATAAGACTGAATTTGCTTTTTTTCCCGCGCTTTACCTTCGCTGGTTAAAGGAAAGGCAAAGGTACAAAGCCGCTAAACATCCTAATATAAAAAAATATAAAATTCAAATATTTTTGAGTTTAGAACACAAATAAATGTTAATTTGTTCATAATTGTATTTTTGTTTAATAAGCAAGGTTTTTGATGATATTCTGCTTATAAACATAATTTAAATATTCAAAAAATAATAGCACCGTAAAAGTCAAAGTCAAGTCAAAGTCAAATCATTTATTTCAAATAGGCACATAAAAGGCACTTTTGAACGTCAAAATTTACAAAAAAATAGAATTGATTCTAGTTGCCCCTTCCAAAAGGTAGTTTCGTATGGAGAAGAATGGGCAAGGAACTCCACCGTTACTCTTTTAAAAATGTTTTACAATATTCTGTATACATTAATTATAATTATGTGAAGACGATGCACCTAGAATAAAATTACTATACCACAATAGGTAAAAATAATTAAATATAACGCATGACAGGAGAAATTAGGAGATAGATACTCGTACATGGTGCTCACATATTTACAAATATAGAAAGTAAATGATTTTTCCAAAATTTAACAAGTAATAATTTAGTGTGTGAGTTAAAGTAGTTACATAATGTAAAAAACAATGTCATAAAAATTATAAATTATACAATTAAATTAGCAACCAGTTTGATTTTGTCTAGACTCTAGATTGTCCTATGGAGCAGGACCAGCATGTTTCCAAGCATTCTCATCTAGGATATAATCCTCTAATTTGTAATATGCTTGTTTACAAAGTGTACTTTTAATATGAGTTTTAAATTTTCTTTCATTTAATTGCATTATATCACAAGGTATTTTGTTGTAACAGTTAACACGGTACCCTATAAAAGATGTATGTACTTTAGATAATTTAAAAAATGGTTGATCTATTTTATCTTTAATTCTAGTATTAAAATTATGTCTATCACTTATTTTATTAAAAAGATGTAGATTTTTTCTTACATACATAATATTTTCATAAATGAATTGACAAGGCACCGTCATAATATTAATCTTTTTAAATAGTTCCTGAGATTCGCAACGACGTAGATTTTAAATGGCCCTGACAGCTCTCTTTTGCAAAATGAAAATGGATTCAATGTCAGCAGCCCGACCCCACAGTAAAATGCCATATGACATAATGCTGTGGAAGTAGCTAGAATAGACTAGACGCGCGGTTTCTACATCTGTTAACTGTCTTATTTTCCTAACAGCATAAGCGGCCAAGCTTAACCGCCCCGCAAGAGATTTTATATGGGATCCCCATTGTAAATATGTCTAGCGTGATTCCCAGGAAAACTGTCTGATTAACAAATTCTAGTTTTTCTCCATTTAATATGATGTCACATTCGCAACTTCTAACATATGGTAATTGAAATCTAATGCATTTGGTTATTTTTTCATTTAGTACCAAATTATTTACCATAAACCACTCTTGGACCTGAAGAATAGAGTTATTCACGTCGTCAAGATTTTGTGACCGTCGGCCTACTTTAAAAAACAATGATGTGTCATCTGCAAATAAACACCATCTTCTTCCAGTCTTATTTATATATGTAATGACAAAAATATTTTTCGTTCTTTTATTTTATTTCTTCAAAAGTGTATTGAAAAACGTCGTTTGATACACGTGGACATTTGTTTTTGCAGTTCTCGGTTACTTAGCACCCTCGCCTACTGCTAGTGTGTGTATTCCGCCTCGAATGCAAAATAAAATTTCTTCATTTGTATCAAAATGTACTATTTAACAATAGTTAGGAAACAAAAGAGATCCTTTTTCTGGAATCGTTCCCATCATAAAACACCTGCAAAAAGTCAATGAAACGAAGCTTTTATCAGTAAATACTTTAAAGAATTAAGAACAATAGAAATATATAAGGCCGCAAACGAACAGCATATTTTTTCAAACAGAGTACAATAATAATACATAATTATAATAAGCAAACAAAAGATATAAAAATTTGGTTAATTAATTGGTTCGTATAGATGTAAGTATAGGTAGCTAGTTTAAACTAATATAGATACCTTATCTAAATAGGATACCTTTCTATCTATTATATTTTAAAGACATGCCTTCGTACTTTTATAATCATGGTCACCCTACTCTAATACAGTTTCATACTACTATATTTCAGTGAATATCTCCTAAAATATAAATTTCACCGTTATTTTCGCCACATTTATCCAAACTAGGTTACGTTACCTATCGATTAGTACTATACCTAAGCTTGAACCTACTTTTAATAACGAAATAAACGCCATTGTATTTTAGGCACATTGCCGTCCGAGCGGCCAACTAAAATCGACTCTTAACAAATTATTGAACCATTTTTCTGGTATTTTTCTTATTTATTCGCTGCAACAAATTAGCAACTAATTGACCATACACATAAGCCTGTATTAATTTGATATTTAGGGTGAGATACCAACTTACCCATAACCTAGAAACTAAATACAGCATAACTTTTTGTTTATATACGTTTTGAGGTTTTTTATTTTTGCAACAAATACAACAAATTAAGACTTTTCTTTTGATGCATCATTCACCTATCTGCATTATTTAGTTTCTGTGTAATAACAGGCGGTGACTACGGCAAGTGGCGGTTCTAGCGGCCAACTATTTTTGGTCATAGCGCCTTCGTTTTTTTTGCAACAAATTCAGGAAAAGAGGTGTGTATAGTAACAAATTACCACTAATTCCTGGCAAAGTTTCATCAAATTTTATGAGTAGGCCGCGCGGTTGAAACGGACATCGCGGAGACGGCGTAGGGCGCAGGCATCGCTGCGATGTGGTGTCACCGACACATCGGAAGATAGGAAGCACAGCCGTGAACGAATGAGGCGGCGGGCGACGCGGCGCGGCACAATCAAACTAGGAGTCGTGCGAACAATATTTATTCACAATGAACGACCTGGTGCATCAAAATCTAAATATTTTATTTCACATAAACCTACATGGGCACTTATGTAACGTCAGAAGCTAGGTGCACGGTTCTAATTGGTCAGCTTCCTAAGGAGAAAGGCCAGCAAGAAACTCCACGGTCCATCATCACATAATTATAATAACAGCACATACTCGTATTAGATAAGCGTGTCGTTCGCACATGTGTGGCAAACACATACGTGACCACATCATACAGAGTATGTATTTGATGAACTTTATCAATTAGATTAGAAAAATTATCTGTGGTCGACCTAGACATAGCCCAAGGGGGGGTCACGACCCGCATGACCCTCCCCTGGATCCACCCTTGTATGAAGTTCATACAAATATGACACTCGCTTAACCAAGTATCAGTTCGAAATCATTATTTATTCTTAATTCCGGGAATATGGCTTTCTTTTCCTTCCCTCAAACGAGTTTAACAAAACTGACCATACACATAATAGCATTCAAATTACCTGTTGAGGCGTCCATAATTTGAGCATTTAGTGTAAGTGGATTACTATCGTCCGATCACCTAATCCGTATGTAAACCAGCTGTGCTCAACGTCTTATTTGTTTTGTAAGTAATCGGTAAAATGAGGAGCATTTTAAAGGTCTAATCTTTCCAGAATTATTTAGTTCATTGAACTAAGTAGACCGATATCTAAATTAACAGCCTCGGTGGTCTAGGATCCAGTTATGTTTGGCTCCCAAATAATAGGTGTCCCTCTTATTACACGGGACTTAAACATAACTGGCGAAATTATACGTAGTAGGTAGTGGTACACCTCTGCCTACTTCTTCGGGGCATAGAGGCGATATGTTATGAATTTTCTCAAAGTTCGAAATATGTTGGTGCCCTTAGAATAATATCGCATAGAAACCTAATACGACTGCAAAAAGTGAAGCAGCTAAAACCGAGCCATAGTGGCTTAATTCTCTCGGCGAGCTGTCAGTACTCAAAGTCACGTTCCGTCGAACACAGCTCTAGTAAATAATTTAAAATGACAGTTTGTAGCGTTAAGGGATGTCAAAACACTTCAGGAAAACAAAAAAAAGGGATCAAATCATATTTCACAAGTAAGTACTAACATTTTATACACAATTTTTACGTAAGTCGATCATCAAACAAAAATTCTAATAACCTAACTTATCACAATACAGTGTTGCTATTTGTGAGCAAAAAAATACCCACATTGCTTTTAATTTTGTTCTAATTTTTGTTTAGCAAAAAAAAAAGTTTGTTACCTACTACCTATTAGTGTTTGTAAATAGGATACGGGTGGCTATTTTGTGTGCGTCAAACTAAACTATATTTATTTACAGCCTCTTAATTATGGTCGTTATCGACACTGCTACCTACAGTGTTCTTAAACCAAAAGTTAATTAGTAATTTACTGTACTTAAATAAAACCGGACTAAATAAATAAGTTTGTTTGTGATTATTTTCCTGTAATTGTTTGAGTAGGTACATAAACCAAGTGCTGTATTAATTACCTGGTGTGCCTATTCTGATTGTGTACTTAACTGTAAAAAGTTTCTGATAATATAAAATACTTGTCTTGATTTGATCCAACAACATTCTAGTGAGTTTTCCCATTTTTTGTGGGTATCGGCCTGGTAATGGTATCACTGAAAGCTGTATTTGTGTGCGTTCGAGGAACGTAGACACATTCGGCTCACGCACATAAAGAAAATGAAGTGGACACACGATATCGCTCGTGTTTTGTTCTAGACGTGGCTTCTATGCGTTATTATTCTAAGTTGGTGCCTTACTTCGAGGAAAACATAATCAACCACTACGAATAGGTAATTGAGTATACCTTTCAAGTTCTATTTTATACATAAGTATACACTTTTAGTTGCGAGTGACCTATTCAATAGATTTTCGATCAATCTTCACGGTGGAAGGTCGTACTAACCCACCCCTACATGAAAACGTTATATTCTACCCACATATCATCATTTACCATTACCATAGCAACGTCATAAAACAATAAACGTGCATCTATAATCTATGGAGAATTCAATAAAGATGAAATAGTTCAACTTTAACAATACCTATTGACGTGATTAAGAAATAATATATTTTTACAATACGTAATAAAGATGTAAAGACACTGTTCAAAAAACCGAAACGTGATAAATGTGGTTGTTACATGAAAATTATGCTACGAGGGCGGGTCAATAAGTCCGTGACTTTTTGAATTTCTGACCTCTTTACTGAAACAGCAACACTGCTCCTGTCAACAGGCATCTGTCAGTTGACTCCTGTCAAAATTTAAACTTGCTGCGTCAGTTAGTTTGTGTTTGACAGCTATTTTTATCAGAATACTCACTAATTTGAGGAGAAAATGGAAAAAAGTGAATTTCGTGTGCTTATTAAGCATTATTTCTTGCGAAAAAAAACCATTACCGAGACCAAGGCTAAGCTTGATAAATACTATGGGGACTCTGCACCATCGATTTCAATGGTAAAAAAGTGGTTTACTGAATTTCGTTGTGGCCGTACAAGCACTGAAGATGCCGAACGTCCTGGACGCCCAGTTGAGGTCTCTACACCCGAAACAATCGAAAAAATTCACGATATGGTGTTGGCCGACCGAAGATTGAAAGTGCGAGAGATTGTGGAAGCCGTAGGGATCTCGCATGGCTCAGTGGTTTCAATTTTGAATGATCACTTGGGCATGAGAAAGCTTTCCGCAAGATGGGTGCCGCGTTTGCTCACAGTCGACCACAAACGCAATCGTGTAACAACTTCACAGGAAGGTTTGGCGTTGTTTAATCGCAATATGGAGGAGTTTTTGCGCCGTTTTGTAACCGTGGACGAAACATGGATCCATCACAACACACCAGAGACCAAACAACAGTCAAAACAGTGGGTTTCTAAGGGTGAATCGGCGCCGAAGAAGGCCAAGGTGGGTTTGTCAGCCAATAAAGTTATGGCGACTGTTTTTTGGGATGCACGCGGGATAATCCACATTGACTACCTTCAAAAGGGAAGAACAATCAATGGGGAATATTATGCCAACTTATTGGACCGATTCAATGACGATTTGAAAAAAAACCGACCTCATTTGGCCAAGAAAAAAGTTCTTTTCCACCAAGACAATGCAAGGGTGCACACATGTGCAGTTGCCATGGCAAAAATCCATGAATTGGGCTATGAATTGCTCCCTCATCCGCCCTATTCTCCAGATTTGGCTCCGAGCGACTACTTCTTGTTCCCAAACCTGACGAAATGGCTTGGTGGAAAAAGATTTGACTCCAATGATGAAGTCATCTCGCAAACAAAGGCTTATTTTGAGGACCTCGACAAATCATTTTTTTTGGAAGGGATAAAAAAATTGGAGAAGCGTTGGACAAAGTGTATAGAGCTCAAGGGAGACTACGTTGAAAAATAAAATTATTTTTTTATCAAAAAATCTGTGTTTTATTCCAAAAGTCACGGACTTATTGACCCGCCCTCGTATATATCATAATTTGCTCATTATTGTGGTCAAACAGTTGACTGACGCTGACGGTACTTGTCGATTATTTAATAGTTATGAGGAATTTATGTTAGTTTCTGGTTATTCTGGGTTTCTTTGACGGAACCAGTACCTATCTTTGCGACTTAGTTTAGCTTCAAAAGGCAGAAAAATCATTTCCCGTTTACTAATTCGCAACGCAACAGCTATAAATATAATATCAAGGCAGCCATTAATATACAAAAGCGAGCATTAAGAACCATGCTTCGTTTTAAACCAGACAAAATCATGTAAGGAAAATTTTATTAAACTTAGAATTTTAACTGTACCATGTCTTTATATTTTAGTTCTCATTACTCACTAAAACAAAAAACTTAAACGAGTTTGAAACAGACGATGAAAGAAAAAATAGAATAGATACTCGCAGAAAAGATCTTCCTACTATTCTGCAGGCAAAGATTAATGTTGTCAAACACTCGTCACGCGTGCAGTCTGTCAATCTGTTTAACAAATTACCAGCAGAATTAAAGAATATTCAGAATGTAAACATGGTTAAAAATAAACTCAGGGCAGCATTGACGAATTTTGTTATAACAAAAATCTTAAAACTACACTTGAGAGCAATAAAATCGCACACCCCTTGTAATTTGGTTTATTACTGTTTTTTTTTTCTTAAATCTAAAGATATTGAGTACAGATCATTAGGGAAAATTAAAGAATACACAAGCTTACCTTTAAATAAACACAAAATTAAAATCATTGACCTTCACGTAACTTACAGAAACCAGCCGTACACCAAATTAGCCAAATTCACCCGTTAGCATTCTTAGTACTTGCACCCCTTACCCGCAGGTATAAAAGGGTCGGTTTTTTTGGATTTTTATTCCCCCCCGACCCTTGCTCGACGAAGCGCCAGCCCGCGTCGTAGCTGAGCCTGTAGCTTTAATTTCCCCGATCAATAATAATATTATAAATTCGATCCAGCCTGTCCCACCTTGCTGCCCTCCCCTCAGTGACGCCCTAAGCCGAGGCCCGTACCCCACAGGGGGTGCCCTTAGCGTGCGGTCACCTAGAAATTAAGTAATTCGCCCCTGGCTGGAGGCTTTAAGTTTGTAGCTTAAGGCACCACAGGACAGACCGGTTAAGTAGCCAGGACCTCAGAGGTCACAACTACGAGTTGCCAATTAGGAAAAAAAAAGGATTTTTAATCAGTTGGATACCGAAGGTCAACGTGATAACATCTCTACTGAAAGCATACGGAAAAATATGGATACCACACCCGCAGCAGCCGCTCAAGTTATTGCCTTGCTCAAAGCAGGCCGTAATCAAAGTGAAGTTGCTCGACGACTAAATTTGAGCCGCTACTCTGTTCGTCGTGTGTACCAGAGGTTTCAAGAGACCGGTGGCTACATTCGGCGACCAGGATCTGGCCGGCGACGCAGAACATCAGAGCGTGATGACCGCTTTCTTGTGTCGAGGTCTTTAAGAAATCGGCAACTGAATGCGGTTCAACTGGGATAAGAGCTTCGAGAAGTTCGCAATGTCAGTATAAGTCGGTGGACAGTCAGAAGAAGACTTGGTGAAGCCGGACTGACTTCACATCGCCCAGCAAATGGTCCCAAATTGACCACAACTCACCGACAAGCCCGACTACAATTTGCCAGGGAACATTTAAATTAGACGTATGACCAATGGCGGTCTGTAATGTTCTCTGATGAGTGCAGAATGACATTACATGGTCACGATGGACGCTCTAGGGTCTACAGAAGGTCATCAGGGCGATTTTCACAATGCTGCATAAGAGAACGTATGGCGTTGGCGGTGGATCGTGTATGTTTTGGGGTGGCATAATGTTGGACACTAAAACTGACATTGTATTCATCACTGGGGCGAATACCGTCCCGAGATCGAGAGGTTTGACGGCTGCACGATACGTCGAAGAAGTGTCGAAGGACATGTGAGGCCGCTTGCGTGGCTTATGGGAGAAGATTTTCTCCTAATGCACGACAACGCCAGACCGCATGTCGCTAGAACAGTTTGCGACTACATGGAAGACGTTGGAATCACTGCGATGGAGTGGCCAGCTCGTAGTCCTGATCTTAATCCGATTGAGCACGTCTGGGATGAGCTAAAAAGAAGAGTTCGAGCAAGAAGCCCTGCTCCTACGCGCCTCCGAGAGCTTCAACTTGACATTGAAGAGGAGTGGAACGCTATACCACAAGATTTCATGGTAAAATTAATACGGTCCATGAAAAACCGATTAAGAGCTGTAATTAAGGCTAGGGGAGGGAATACACCTTATTAATAAACAATTTGATCAAGAATTTTGAGTTTGATTTTCATTATTTCTTAAGCGAAATTGGGTAATTTTACCCGTTTGTTGGGTTTTGTGCCGTAAAACCTCTTATGGGTATTTTTTACATTGTATTTGATATCATTAGAAAGGTAATGAGGTAGACTTTCAATTAGTGTGTGTTTTTTTAAATAATTATTCAGTTTCATGAAAAAAAACTGCCTTAACAAAAAAAAGTCAAGGTGAGCGATTTTATTGCTCTCAAGTGTAGTATTAAATTAAATATGTGTCCTCATTGCTCCTTGACTTTGTTATAAATGTTGTTTTTTATGCTTAATATTTCGACATTAAACGTACCTATGTATTTTGTAGCGTTTTGCTAGGGACTTGGTTCTGTATCAATAAGAATGTTAATGTTTGTAAAGTTAGTGTTTTGAATTTGGATAGACGTTCTAACTTCGATGATGGGTGAGGAACGAGGTTACTTATATTATAATTGTATAGGTTGCTTCTTTTTGTGTCTTACTGTGCAAATATTTCGACGCAAATGAGTTTTTTAACCGACTTCACAAAAAGGAGGAGGTTCTCAATTCGTTTATGTGTTGTTATGAAATAAATAACTTGAACTTGAAGGACTTCGAGCTGACATTCGCATGTTTTTAGGTTTTCAGTTCATTTTTAACCTACTTCACAAAAAGGAGGAGGTTCTCAATTCGTCTGTATGTTTTTTTTTATGTGTGTTAGCTCAAAACTTTTTTCTGGGTGAACCAATTTGGATGATTCTTTTTGTATTTGATAGGTGGTGCTTCACATGTGGTCCCATTTAATTTTCAATTCAATTTGATCAAGGTCTGACCAGTAGTTTTTGAGTTATCCTTAATACTGCATATTTTATCTACTTAGTTTATATGGATGATGTGTTAATAATTTCCTGTCACTGTTATTTACACACCAAGTAGTGGTATACGAATTTGTGTGGGGTAGGTACCGCAACTAAAAAGTGAAAAATAAAAACTTTTTTACAAAAAACAACCGACTTTCAAAAAATAACACTAAAAGACGTGAAAAATAACTTTAATTTTGGAAGTCGGTGGCCAAAAACGAAAACACAAAAAACTTTTTGACAAAAAAAACAACCGACTTCCAAAAAATACACTACAAAGTGAAAAATAACTTTAATTTCGGATGTCGGTGTCTTTGGTGTTTTAGTTTTTTTCCACCGACTTCCGAAATTAAAGTTATTTTTCACTTTGTAGTGTATTTTTTGGAAGTCGATTGTTTTTTTTGTCAAAAAGTTTTTATTTTTCACTTTTTAGTGGGTTAGATAATAATTTATCGAAGTTACAATAGTCTAATGTCAACTGCTCATCACTTTTTACAAAATATTTCGTTTCCCGATGCAAGGAATTGAGGAGTTTATTGTTGAGGATTTCTCTTGGTAAAAACCAGAAGAACTGGAGCTGATGGTGGCTTCACCATCAGCTCCGTTTCACCATATGCATTGTGACAAGCATAAATTGCTTAGCAACCAACGAAAGAGCATTGCTAGAGATGACGCGATTACGCAACTTAAATTCAGTCTCAAATTGACGCATCAGCAGAACTAGTACGTAGTGGTTGCCCTATCAAAAACTTCAATCATAATTGGGTATTATTTTTGTACGACCTGAATATTTTGGAATATTGAACCGAATGAAGTAAGCCAAACACAAGGTAACTGCTGTAAATCGTTAAGGAATTCCTTCAACTGTCTATGGTCTCCATCATCAGACCTGTAATGGCACTTATAACCCATATGGGTGCAAAGTTCTCATCAATATAAATGAATTCAAACGAATCACAAGGTAGCTACTGTAAACCGTTGAGGAGTTCCCTTAACTGTCCTTCGTATTCATGATCAGACCCCTAATGACAGTCACAACCCTTCAGGTGTAAAGTTCTCATCAATACAAAATAATCAAGCCCAAACACAAGGTAACTGCTTTAAATCGTTGAGGAATTCCTTCAACTGTCTATGGTTTCCATCATCAGACCTGTAATGGCACCTATAACCCATATGAGTGCAAAGTTATCATCAATATAAATGAATTAAAACGAATCACAAGGTAGCTACTGTAAACCGTTGAGGAGTTCACTTAACTGTCCTTCGTCTTCATCATCAGACCCCCAATGACTGTCACAACCCTTCAGGTGTAAAGTTTTCATAAATACAAATTAATGAAGCCCAAACACAAGGTACCTGCTGTAAATCATTGAGGAATTCCCTCGACTGTTTTTCGGCACCATCATCAGATCGATTCCAGACCTTCATTAAATTGTAGTTCTTTAAAATACTTAATGAAAAAATTAACAAACGCACTAGGCGCTCCTACGATTTTCGAAGGTTCCCCTCGATTTCTCCGGGATTCCATCATCAGATCCTGGTTTCCTTATCATGGGACCACCCTTAAGGTATATCCTTTCTAACAAAAAAAGAATCATCCAAATCGGTTCACCCAGGAAAGAGTTCTGAGCAAACCCACATAAAAAAAAAAACATCAGGCGAATTAAGAACCTCCTCCTTTTTGTGAAGTCGGTTAAAAACTAAAGACACCGACTTCCGAAATTAAAGTTATTTTTCACGTCTTTTAGTGTTATTTTTTGGAAGTCGGTTGTTTTTTTGTAAAAAAGTTTTTATATTATAGGTATTTGTTCATAAATATAGCTACAAAATGATTAACTTTAATTGCAACGAATACCGGTCTCTGGCGAAAACAACTTCATCAAATTAAATGCAGGTGTCAGTTATTAAAATAAATTATTAAAATACTCCATGACTTGAATAGTTCTTAATTGTAATTTCTTTCATAATTCTCTTTCTAAGCATCTAGAAAACTTTGCTGCTCCATACATTTTGATCGTCTTAGGTACTGCACTTTTTAACCGACTTCACAAAAAGGAGGAGGTTCTCAATTCGTCTGTATGTTTTTTTCTGAGTGAACCGATTTGGATGATTCTTTTTTTATTTGATAGCTGGTGCTTCACATGTGGTCCCATTTAAATTTGATCAAGATCTGACCAGCAGTTTTTGAGTTATCCTTAATACTGCAGATTTTTTCCACTTAGTTTATATGGACGATGTGTTAATAATTTCCTGTCACTGTTATTTACACACCAAGTAGTGGTATACGAATTTGTGTGGGGTAGGTACCGCAACTAAAAAGTGAAAAATAAAAACTTTTTTACAAAAAAAACAACCGACTTCCAAAAAAAACACTAAAAGACGTGAAAAATAACTTTAATTTCGGATGTCGGTGGCCAAACACGAAAATACGGTTTAGGCGCATTTGGGCTAATTCTCATTTTGGCAACCGACTCGCTAATGGACTACTTCTCATTAGGGCTACTTCTCACTTGGGCTACTTCTCCCTTGGGCTACTTCTCACTTGGGCTACTTCTCACTTGGGCTACTTCTCACTTGGGCTACTTCTCACTTGGGCTACTTCTCACTTGGGTTACTTCTCATTAGGGCTACTACTCAAAATTTGGGAATGTTTATTGAAATAAGTACTGTATTGAAAACAAACATTGCATTCATTGACATCATTACAATAAAAACAAACGCTACACAATCGGGGATAGGATGCAAGAGCGAGCGAAGCGAGCTCGGGACTCGGGGCACCCCGACTCGGACAGGTTAGGTTAGAAGGGGATGGCGGGGTCTGAAAGACCCCGCCGTCCCCTTCGTGGTTATTTTTTTTTAAACCGCCCAGAAGTAGGAGCCCCGCATAGCGGGGCTCCGTCGGCTACGCCTTATTATGCAAATCAGATAAAACCCAGGATAAACCAGGATTTATTTTTTGTCCAAAAATAAAAATTCAGAAATAGGAGGCCTCGCCAAAACAGAAACTCGATACCAGTTTAAATTAAAACAAAGCTAACAACTGATTATTAAGCTGCTACTTTCCACCAGGATGGATAGAGTGTCGTAGAAATGAACCTATTCTCCTTTTTTATTTATAAGGCGTAGCCGACGGAGCCCCGCTTCGCGGGGCTCCTACTTCTGGGCGGTTTAAAAAAAAATAACCACGAAGGGGACGGCGGGGTCTTTCAGACCCCGCCATCCCCTTCTAACCTAACCTGTCCGAGTCGAGGTGCCCCGAGTCCCGAGCTCGCTTCGCTCGCTCTTGCATCCTATCCCCGATTGTGTAGCGTTTGTTTTTATTGTAATGATGTCAATGAATGCAATGTTTGTTTTCAATACAGTACTTATTTCAATAAACATTCCCAAATTTTGAGTAGTAGCCCTAATGAGAAGTAACCCAAGTGAGAAGTAGCCCAAGTGAGAAGTAGCCCAAGTGAGAAGTAGCCCAAGTGAGAAGTAGCCCAAGTGAGAAGTAGCCCAAGGGAGAAGTAGCCCAAGTGAGAAGTAGCCCTAATGAGAAGTAGTCCATTAGCGAGTCGGTTGCCAAAATGAGAATTAGCCCAAATGCGCCTAAACCGAAAATACAAAACCAAAGGCACCGACTTCCGAAATTAAAGTTATTTTTCACGTCTTTTAGTGTTTTTTTTGGAAGTCGGTTGTTTTTTTTGTAAAAAAGTTTTTATTTTTCACTTTTTAGTTGCGGTACCTACCCCTCACAAATTCGTATACCACTACTTGTTGTGTTGTGTTCTTATTTGTGTAAAAGTTAGCACAGGTTGTCATTCTTAATTCTTTGACAGTCTTTACGGGTAGTCAGAAGCCCGAAAGTCTGACAGCCAGTCTTACCAAGGGGTATCGTGTTACCCAGTAACTGGGTTATGGAGAAAAAATAGCAGCTCCATGTTAAATGCTGGTATTCAGCTGCCTTCGGTTTGACTGGAAGCTGACCCCAACGCAACGTAGTTGTGAAAAGGCTAAGCAAATGATGATGACTTTGCACATGTATTTTGAAGGGTTAAAACTGACCTGACTCAATGGCTTCCCTTTCTCTCTGCATGGCTTCCTTGTTCATGAGGGGGCTGACGAAGAACTGGCTGAACATATCCATGGCCTTGGGCAGGTACTTCTCTTGAATCTCGAAGTAGAACGTCGTCACCTCGCAGTCAGTTGACGCGTTGTCGGAACCACCTTTTTTCTAAACAAGATGTACGGGTTTTAGAAGACATGTATGGGTTTTAATATTCTACAGGCTGGCTGGGACATTGACGGACAACCTGTTACCATGGATGATTCTGGATGATCATCAAATAATTTCTCCCGCTCTGGGCGGGAGCGGGAGGGCGTGTCAGACTTTTACTGACTAAAACCCACCCGTGTTCTTTCAGTTGCCAGAGTGCCAAGGCCACAGTAACCCTTTCCAACAAATCTGCGACCTTGGTAGGCATCGGTCCTGGCGGACCCCGTCAGTGAGTGCTGACATCTCTTTGAGGCGCGCGTGGAACACAACGCGCCGTCGACCCGGGACTGGTCCTTACCGGACGGGAACCTACCCATTTGTTCGCCGTCCGCATTCCCGCACCTACGGTGGTCGGGAATCGACTATCGTCTCCTGCGGCAACTAGGGGCGTGAGGGCACAAAGATTGCCTCGCTCTCACGCGTTCCGCTTCCTCCTTCGCGAGCATTACTGCTTCGCAGATGGTGACGGCTTCCCGTGCACTCTCGCTCCGAACAATGGCCTGGACCAGGCCACCAGGGCCGGACGCAATAGATCGCCGCCGCCGAACGCCTCCGCGAAGACACGGCGGTGCTCCGTCCAAGCCGGGCAGACCTCCACCGTATGCTCCACCGTGTCCTCCGGGCAATCCACACAATGGTAACACCCGGGTTTCCTCCCGCCTTATGCAGATCAGGAATCTCCCGAAACAACCGTGTCCGGTGACGACCTGCATCAAACGGAAGGTGAGGACGCCGTGGCGCCTCTCTAGCCACTCCTCAAAGAGGGGACTTATCGCCGTAATTGGGATGTGCCCAGCTATGGGTTGCGACAGTCGCACTCTGCATGTCGCCATGAGATCCCGCCTGAGCTCTGTCCGCTGTGTCGTGATTTCTCGCGGCAGCGGAGTTACGCCCCGGCGTTTCGCCGCCCCGCGCCGCTCCCATATGTGCGCTAGGTCTTTTGCCTCCAGATCCCATGGCAGCAATCCGGCAAGGAGGCGGATCCAGCGGGCTGGTCGCCACCTCAAGGAACGCGCCCACACCGGTGCCCCGTAAAGGGCCATGGACCGCACGACCCCCGCGTATGATTCTGGACCCCTGACTTGTAATTTTTTGTCGGTTATTAAAAAAAAAACTGCTGTTTCCTACAAAAGTGCAATACCTACGAGGTCAAAATGTATGGAACAGTATTTTTTTTAAGTCCAGAATCATTTACTCAAACCATGGTAACAGGTGGTGCATCGATATCCCTGCCATCCTGTATAGGTAAATCTGATAATTCTGATATTATCATGTTGTACCTTGCAAAACTCAAAGAGATGTCAGCATCATTGATGGGGTCCGATAGGGCCGATGCCTGCCGGGGTCGCGGATTGTTCGAAAGAGTTACCGTGGCCCTGGAGCACAGGCAACTGAAGGAACACGGGTGGGTTTTAGTCAGTAAGAGTCTGAGACGCCCTTCCGCTCCACCCAGAGCGGGAGAGGTCATTTGACGATTTCCCACCCAAAAAAAAAAATACTTGCAAAACTTAAAAACTAGCATTAAGCATAATTTAAAAAAAAATAGTTTACGGGAAACGCTTATATATACTTGCATAAGTTAATTGCAAAAAAAAGTGAATATGATACTGTTCGTCCGAGAACAACCAGGGCAAACTCTTTAAAACCCCATTCTAAACAGTCAAAATGAAGATAGGTAGACATTTCCCATAGCGCTCTTAACCTTCTCGCCCGGATTCGCATTTGCTGGTTACTATAATCCCTTTCGGTCAGAAACATACCTATCACAGAAAGGGATAGATAGCGTTACAGGAAAATGTGAATCCGTGTGAATAATAAAGGACTGGTATTGCTTCTAGTAATAACATGCTAGAAGTCAGAATAATAATTGTTTTGTTTCTGTTTCCACTCATTGGAAAGAAAACAGAAAACCAACAAACATTGCCGCGACATGTGACTTTTATTTATTACACAAACAAATTCTCGTTTTTACTGGTCTGCTTACAAAACAATACCTGTTTCATTCACTTTATATATTTAGCATAACTTCAGGTGAAAACGAGAAACGTGTATGTAAAAATAACTTAAATGTGAACCTCATTAGCATGCTGCCCTAATGTTCTGCTTTCACCGTTTTCGGACAAGTTATATTTCTTACAGTTATCATCGGTGTCGAGGAGATTATCAATCCTCATAATACCCAATCATATATTGAGGCTATTAAAGCCTTGGTCATGACAGGACAGTTAGTAGAATAACCATCCACCTTTTAAGAAAAAGAAAGTAAAAAGAAAGAAAATAAATTTATCATTTATTTCATTAATATTTTTTTATTTTTTTTATCCTACAGAACGGTAGGGTATTTCAGAATTTTACACTACCTATAACGTTCCTACTGCTGGGACTCAGGCCTCCTCTCTACGAGGGACAGTAAGTCGTGGGCCCAGTGCGGATTGGTATCCACCCTCGTGCGGGTTGTTTTCTACACTAGAATGTCACCCCATACTCATACAGCCTTGTGACAGTGACAGATCAGGTACGAACGACGACATATCAAGCTATACATTTCCAGTACAAGCTGAGTTCTCATTGTACGAAAAGCCTATACAATGCGAGGTCAGCTAAAACTGAAAATGTATAACTTGGTATGTCGTCGTGTGTACGAACATTTTAGTGGTATAGCCCTATTCGAACTTTAGAGCGGCTCGGAACATGAGGCGTGTAGCTGCGCAGTAACAAATTCACGTGTCAGCGGTGGGGAGGGGTGAGGCACTGCGCAGCAAGTAGCGCACTTCAGAGCTGCCATAAAGTTTGAATCGCACTGTGACGTTTATCTTACCTTGATAAAAGAATCAAATTCATTCTCCTTAGGGTACTTCTCGCTGCCCATGAAGACCATGTGTTCAACGAAGTGCGCCAGTCCCTGTATGTCCTCGGGGTCGCTGTAGCTGCCCACGCCGACGCATATCGCGCACGCTGCCTGTGCCAAGGAAATAAGGAGATTTAATGATGAGTTTGGTCCAAGCCGGGGAAACAGGCGAGAAATGGGAGGAAATGGACCTTGAAAAAATCTCGTGTCAGTGTTTGTTATCGAACTCCTCCGAAACGGCTTGACCGATTTTTATGAATTTTTTTGTGTATATATTTTAGGGGGCCTGGTCTGGTCATCAAGTATATTTAATACTGCTGCGGGTAAAACCGCGGGGCGCAGCTAGTAATTATATATGTATAAGATCATATTCCTGTACTTATCCCAATATATTTTGCGTCGGCGCAGCATTTATCTTTTCCTCCATAAGTACATTTATTTGACACGTATGGTCAATACGTGCGTAATCCTTGTACATTATAAACTCACGCCTTTTTACCATGGGAGTAGGTAGAACTCTTGGTAGAACCTTTAGAACGTCACCTGCTAAGTGCATAATATGGATGCGTATCAATATAAAAAAAAAACTGGTTCCATTAGATGTGTACGTGACGCGACGTGACTACGTGACGCGACGTGTGGTCTCTTGAAAGATGTCACACAGGTGTACGAAAAAGTTACTTTTCGTTGAAATTGACATGACATTTTGAACTCTACTGCATTTAAATTCGGTTTTGTTAAGTAGTTATCTATAACTACATACTTACATGCTAATAAAGTAAGCACGTACTTATAAGTCATCTTAACATAGATGACTTCTATGTACGTGATATAGATCTCATACATAATTTATTTATCTCATAGTAGGTAATCGAATCATAATATCTGGCATCTTTGGCGAACTGTTCCTGGTAAGGTAGTCCAGGGGGCCAAGTCTACTAATTTACAAACGTCACAATGGTCTCTGCATTGTGAGTTTTTGACAGATTTGCCATACAAAATCTGTAAAAACTAACAATGCAGAGACCATTGTGACGTTTGTAAATTAGTAGACTAGGCCCCCTGGCTTTAAGAGAAAGAAGGAATCATACATCCATACCAATATTATAAATGTGAAAATAATTCTCTGGTTGTTTGTCGTTACCTTTTCACGCCAGAGCTGAACGGATTTGGATGAACTTTGGTACACGGATAGACCATGGCCAGATAAAACATAGGATCATACATTTTATCTCGATAATTCCCGACCTCCACGCGTAAGAAGCCGCGAGCTATATATATTACTTTTAATTATATTTGTAGGTTGTGCCAATCTATGAGATTGGCTCCAGTTATTATTATTCGTCAACTTTCATAGAGAGAAAGTTGGACCGATAAAAATAAGACCTTTAATGAAAACTGTCCATTACAAGAATGTTAGTTTAATGATTAAGGTTTTATTTCAGTACTGTTGAGTGAATTTAGTAATATATATTTTTATGACAAACTGTAAAAAGAGAAAGTTGAAAACATAAAAGATTTCATAAAGATTGGCGGCTTTCAGATTCCTTTTTATATGTCGTAAAATAAAAACTTACTGCAAGCGTTCCCCTTAAATGAATCTACACACAGAATACATTAGTTTGTATTTTGCCAGAATAACCAGAAAAATCTTTCTGGCTGTACTGAGCTGAACTCTATGGTTCCTGGAAATCCATATACCTATATATATACGTAAAAAATAAACTAAACAAACAAATTTACATCTATTTTGTTCTTCTACTATTAACCCCGTTTACGGGTCAATTCTAAGCAGTGCCAGTGTTTAGACGGTGCTTCAACTTATGCCACAGGCAATTAAATTGCACCGTGTATAACTCCTGACCTATCCTACCTCAGGAATTCTACCCGCCTAACTACTAAATACAAATACCTCCTACCAACTAATAGAAAGCGATACATTTTATTCAAACATACAACTTGTGTTACTAGGCATATCGTACCGTATCGAGTGAAAGTTCATTCATAAAAATCTTGCATCGCTTTCTTAAAGCTATTTTCTCGTACGCGTTCTTCAACATTCTAATCAAATTTCGTTTGGTGTGACTGATGTCCTGTCGAAAGTATATTGTATTAGTAAGTAGGTACTATGTTTGTACTAGAAATGTCCATGGAATTTCTTGCGCGTTCTTCTCTATATACTCGTATGTATAGAAACCTACTACGCTTTCGAATGGTCAACTAGCTTCATCTTTCTGACTGACCGTCTCCTTGACAGTTCAAAAGTGATGTTTATTTTCATGGTTCAGAAAAACATAGCATCAGTTATGGTGCATGTGGTGGGTGCGAGCTTTTTTGGAATGAGGACGTCCTTATCGTACTACCTAGTACTAGAAAATGCTTTTCCCCAGGAAATAAATAAATAGAAAACCCTATTATTTCTTCGAATCTTACATGCAATTCGCATTTTCACTATTATTTGACCCTTACTTTTAGTATCCTTGAGTTACATTCAAATAACAATGATTTCATCAAACTCTTGGACAGATATTGATTTAATATTGTGCAACTGTAGACTGTGATGCATTAATTATAATTTCTAAAAGCATTAATTTTGTTTAGAAACGTGCCACACGACATTGACTGATAGTGGATGTGAGGAGTGATTTGTCACGTTATCACTGACCTAAGCTGGAAAAATATTATTAAAAAAAAAAACATTTTTAACCACGTTTCTCTCTCACCAATATGACAAAAACTACCGAAGTAAAGCAGAAGGCAAATCCATTAGAAATAATTAAACGTGATCGTTTTATATCCGTTTCTGAAATGTTCGCAGGAACTGACAGATCGAAACGGAAGCTGAAATGAATTCTGTTAGATGGACCCTTCTCACATGAAACGTTTCATAGTCGCGTCGTTCGCGTCAAAATACAGGGTAAAACGGACTGTCCAAAATTGAGAAACTTATTAAGGTACACAAGCAAAGGCGTCGGCAGACTGCAGACGGCAACGGCATTTAGGTTGACAATAACCGCAAGTGATTGTGCCACTATGGTTTTAATTTTGAACAGTCCGTTCGTCCCTATATTGTCGAGGCTAACTTTACTTAACCGATGCCGAACGATGAATTTTTCAACTTGAAAAGCAGTCTTTCAGGAAACTTCATGTATACATAACGAACAGGTGACTCGGTGGCTTCAGTGAGCAACTATTAAATAATAGTATCGTTCTACATAGTTAACAGAGTGTAAAACTATTCAACTGTTCTATCGTGAACATAATTTCGACAGTCTGACGCAATTGAATGGTTGCAAGACTTAATAATACTGCGGGGACTATGATTTGAGCGTAGATACAGTTGGATAGGCAAGGTCAGCTGCACTATGTTTGTTTTACTAATTGAAAAATATACGCTATGTTTAATGCATCTCAAATTGAGGAAGGTTTTCCTTTTTAGAGTCTGATAGCTGAACAGATAAGAGTTTCGCAAGTTAGAGTTGTACACTTGGATAGATGTGGCGATGGCAGGTAGAGCCGAGCCGTAAAGCAATGGTTGCCGAGAGATGGGGGTAGAAGGAGCGTTGGCAGAACAACAGCCAGTTGGGTGGACGATCGCGGGGAAGACCTGGATGAGACTCGCACAGAACAAAGAAGCATGGAACAAAAGGGGGGACGTCTATACTAAGCAGTGGGTAGAACAAGCCGGCAAATGATGATGATAATGGAGGATGACAGTTGGTGATCTTTGTAAAAGCCTAGTAAAACGTTTTTTTTTTTTTTATATAACCAGATTTAAATTATATCTCTTGGCGTATGAAATTTTTGACAAAGCACATTTGACTCGTATGCAAAGTCTATGGCATATCAATTGTCAACAAAACGTTGATAAGTACCTACTCGCGTTTTCAAGGTATATATAATTTTGTTATATACAAAGCTATTGTCGTTTATATGACTGCAATTCACAATTTCAAAGCGTCCAAGTAATTCAGAGATAATTTGATACACGTCTGTGCATTGTTATATAGCCTTGTCTGTGGTTATAATCATTGTATATTACCATAAAGGGAAAGCGTCAGAGTAGCTATTGGAGAGACACAGAGTAGGTAATTTTTTAAAGTTTTCTGCAATTTGCAGGTCAGTATCAGGCGGTATGTTGATCAAAATATGAACAGCGACCGTATTAAATATGTATGTAGAATTATAGTCATTAATATCATCAAAACGACTCTCTGCTTTTAAATTTCGCGGGCTACCTTAGCGCATTCCCTACTAAATTGTCATCAGAATCAAAATATACATGTACACAATATAATCGGATTATGGAATGTGTAAGCAGGTAGTGTAGTAAGTCATAATAAGGGTCTGTTAAATTAATAACAAAAAACTTGAATTGTTCAAAAGTAATCACGTAGGTAATGTTTTGACTAACTTTAGTAAATGACCTGTGCGCAACGCATATTATAATGTTTTTAAAAATATGTAAAATCTATTCATGTATTACTCCTAATAAATTTGTTACACATTTCATGCAAAATAATGAGTTTACCGTTGCCAATAGTGGCTAACGTATACTGTAACTAATACTAATACTATAATAACGTAATACTGTTACAATTACATCTAAGTATTGATTTAGCTGTAGGTGAACAGACTATTCGATTAGCATTTATCAGAAGATTGTATTAGGCTCGGCGCAAACGGGCCACCGACCACAGCCACTGGTGGCTGTCGCGTGCTACCGCCACATTTGTAACAGTGTCAGAAGCGACCGACAGCCACCGGTGTTCGGAAGCCGCCACATTTTAGTCTAACGGTTAACTGCGCGGGCATGGAGCAATGCGACAGTGGCAGGTGTCGGCGTCTTGTGTGGCCTGGAGCAGCCACAAGTAGCGAGTCGCGGACACTGCTGTAGCGAGTGGCCGCCCCCGGCTACACGTGTGCGGCGCGTCTAGGTATACAAAATATATGAAAAAGTGTGTTAAGTCGCTGTCGCTGGCCACCAGTGGCTGTGGTCGGTGGTCCGTTTGCGCCGAGCCTTAGAGAGTATTGTTTCCTTCTTCGTCGTGTCGATGGCACGACAGTGAATTAGATTTTGTTGGCCCAAAAGTTCGCCGCTTCTAATTCTACGGTATCGTCGCGTCGTCGGCGCAAAGTATTGAAGAAAAAGACAATGTCCAGAATCGCCCTGTGCAATAAAAGCATCGGACATACACGATAATTAATTGTCTATTTCATTAAATTAGTTGCAAATACTTTTATAACACGGACTAGCTGCATGCGAAAATGAACAGTAGTACATAAAAGTATTTTACGCGACTAATATCATTAATTGCCGCCATCTTAGCCAAACATCATGTCATGTCGTGTCGAAGAAGATTAGGGATACCCAATCGATTGTAATCGATGTTTTGATTTCTGTAAACTGTAATTTGCATATTTTTAAATCTGATTCACATTTTGAACTTATTTCGATTATAGTGCCAATAGAAGCTACAATAAAACCATTAAATCACCATTCCATTATTATCATTCACTAAAAGTATAATAAATAGGTAGGTGGGTAGGTAGTAGTTTTAATTGGGTAGTAAGAATAATGATAACGTCAACAAAACCTACATATTTCATCATGATAATTAATTAAACAGGGTTTTCTAAGATCGTTTAGAAAAGTGTGTGGTTTACTTCTATCTAAACGATCACTTACGGGTTTTACGACGAATATATAAAAAAAAAACTTATCATTACTGGATGAATTATAAAAATATTATAATATCTTAACTAATATTTGAGTATCAGTGATATTTAATTATGACTTAATTCGTATCACTTTTGTACTAATTCGTTTGTTACCAATCATTCGTACACTTCACGAACAGCAGAGTGAATCCGATCCAGATCGACAGAAAACATAATACTCCTAGCGATCCGATCCGTGCCGAGTGAAATGAATCCGAATGATATTATTCATCCTGCTTTGATTGGTCACTTTATAGATAATGTGAATATGAAATACTAGCATATCAGAGTTTCTCGGATGGTCGAATTATTAATATGTGAATCCATAGAGTATTACTAATCGCATAACTAATACCAATATATTATTACTATTATTATTTATTACTTAGGCTTTAGAACAAAAACTGCATACCTAATTATATAGGTAGGTATTAAAAATAGCTAAAGGCATTAGGATATTATTTTTCAGTTTCTTAAAAATCACTAGAAGTCACGTAGTTATGAAAAACCATAATATTCGTGGTTCGATTATAACCTCAAAATCTGATACTTTTTTTGAAATTTATCTATTCTTTAGCTAGTCCGCTATAAAAATAACATTATATAGGAATTTACTAATGATCGACAGTGTACTGTCGATCATTAGTAAATTCCTATATAATGTAAAACACATAATTTTCCCATGCTCTTGTTTGCTGGGCGAACAATGTATGGGCGCAGAGCAATCTCCTTTTAAATATTGTCTCGTCTAACTATGCGTAGGCAGACATACATATTTGAGTGATTTTTGGAGAAGCTTAGACTTTCCTAGTCCATAACAAAAAACGGTTTATGGGTAAGGAGTAAAAGAACCAAGCTAAAAAGGTATTTAGTGCAATGTTTTGGTTCCAGTTAATGGCCTCCGTATGTTCAATGGGCCACAATTTACTCAATACATACAATCGTTGTAAAGGCAGCAGCGTATACAATTGTGCAAATATATGCACTTCATGGTAACCTAATTATGCATTGTATTCACCTTCATTCAAAATGGGCGCCTTTATCTCACACTAAACATTATTATGTAATAAAACACAATAGAACCGTATCGTAAGAAAATTTTATTTTTCATGGAAAACGTAAAATGTACCTAACCACGTCAGTGTCGTCAGTCACAACAAAGTCAATTGATTAGAATCGATGTTATGTATCGATCGTAAAACGCCATTGTTCACAAAAAAATCCGATTATTGTAAGCAATTAGTATTACGGTAAATGATAATTATGGTAATTTAACTACTCTTACTGGCGGTTAACTTAATTAAGTTTCATTGCAACATAGAAGTATCTAAAGCAAATAAACCTGTATGTAACCGTTAGTGCTTGAACAGTGGGGCTACAAAAATAATGCTTAGATTTTAGATTTTGTACTTTGTGATTTTATTTTCTCCTTGAGAACAGCTACTACGTACTTACTAGTATGAATCTTGTCTTACGATTCACTTTCTAAAGACACAAGGCCGTAGACCAAAGATCTCTAGATCTTCATCCTATATATTTCTTTCGATGTTGAATCTGAGACTAGATAAGTTTTCCCTTTTGAGACTAAATAGTTTAACTCTCGAGTTCCTGACCTATATTCACCGTTATACAATGTAGGATTGTAGGTCATTCAATAGTTTAACTTCCGATTTCCTGACCTATATTCACCGTTATACAATGTAGGACTGTAGGTCATTGGTCGTTGACCAGTAAACCGGTTTAATACTTCAAGTTCCCGCAGATAAACGCGTCTTTTCACGATTTAGTTAATAAGTGAAAAATCTTTTTTTTCTCAGCCGTCAAGTTGCTTCTGTAGCAGACTAGTTATTCTAATTATACAAACTTCACACGACGGCTTAGTAAGGTTAATGCCGGGGTCAGAAGCCTTGGGCCCTGGGTCTGGATGACAATCTTAAAAACACGTCATTTGTGAATGTTCTCCTTTTGTTCAATTTTAAAGCATTACAAATAGGTTTTTTTGGGAAAGCTCAGCATCATATATCGTTGGGGTTTTAGGAAAGGTGTGAAGTTCCCCCATTGAACAGGAAGGATCCTCCGACCGAGTGTTGTGTCTGGTGGATTACTGGCAAGCGGTTGTTCCATCTTTGAATTCAGCGAACTTGCAGCTAAATGATAGTATACTTTTGCTGGCAGTTAGTTATTTTGTTGTTAATTAGCAACATAGCAAAAAGGCAATTCACGTGTTGACTGTTCGCTCAGCCGTGAACCGTGAGGTTTATTACGATCGCGAGTAATAATCACATCCTTTGCTCAAGTAAATACGTTGTTTATCATTATTGTTGCAGCCGTACATTCTCTACGCTATGACAACGTAATTGTATATTAGCAGACAGAAAACCTAGGTGTCCAATTATTCTGAAGTCGTATGGATCGAGTACCTATTCGAAAGGTCTCAAGTCCAGGTAGTGAGCACCATGTATCTATCTCATAATTAATTTACCTGTCATGCAGTATATTTAATTATTTTTACCTATTGTGGTATAGTAATTTTATTCTAGGTGCATCGTCTTCACATATAATTAATGTATACATAATATTGTTAAACATTTTTAAAAGAGTAACGGTGGAGTTTCTTGCCCTTTCTTCTCCATACGAAACTACCTTTTGGAAGGGGCAACTAGAATCAATTCTATTTTTTTGTAAATATTGACGTTCAAAAGTGCCTTTTATGTGCCTATTTGAAATAAATGATTTGACTTTGACTTTGTCTAAGACGAATCTGAAGTTGTACAGCTTGAGAGTATTCGAGAGGTCTCAAGTCCAAGACGAATGTATCGGGTTATCATAGACCACATAGCAATCTCCCAAAAATTAGACTCGCATGCACCCGCACTCGTAGTGCTAGACAGGCAATGGTATTTTTTCAAGGCGTACCACCTCTGGGTTACTTATGGAAAATTCAACTTTGGAAAGTTCAACCCTTTCCAAACTTGCTGAATGGCAAGTCTTTCCACTAATGTTAGGGGTTTAAATATGAAATTGCCATTTTGTAGTGAAAAATACTTGTTTTTTTAGTTTATTTAATGAGAGTATTTACCCTCATTATCTATACATTTCGGGAAGGTCATTTATGCCTTTGTGGTAGAACTCTGGGGACCTGGACTCGACAAACTGCGTGAAGGCATTTTTTGGGAAGATTTTTTTTACCATGTAAATAATTGTCCATATCGCGGAAAAAATGGTAGTGGTCGGTTGGGGGCCAGGTCCGGCGAGTACAGAGGATGACGGATCTTTTCTAACTGTAGGTCCTGTAGTATTAAAGCGGTTTCTCGAGCAGTGTGAGGTCTTGAGTTATCATGGAGCAATAGTGGTGAAGATTGCTTGACGAGTTGGGGCTGTCTTGCTGCGAGTTTCGCCATCATTGTTCGAAGTTATGTACAGTAGACATCTGCTGTTATTGCTTGACCGGATCTGAGGAAGCTGTAGTGAATTACACTTTAATGTGACCACCAAATATTTACCAACTCTTTTCTATGGGTAAGCTTCGCTTTAGGGCATTGTTGCGGCTTATGACTTGAGAGTCAGCCATTGCGTTGTTCGCTTGCTATTAACGTAAAGAATCCACTTTTCATCACACGTCACAATTCGCCCCAAAATCCCTTCGTTTCTGTACCGGTTCAACAAGGTAAGGCAAGCTTTAACGCGCGCTTCTCTGTGCAGATCAGTCAAATCATGGGGCACCCATTTTTCAAGCTTTTTTTATCTTACCTATTTGATGCTTATGGGTCAATATTGTGGGTATGCTAACATCAAACCATGTCGCTAATTCCTTGGTGGTTTATACGGATCAGCTTCCACCATCGCATTCAATTCATCGTTATTTACCTTAGTGGCTGGTCTTCCTCGGGGTTAATTTTTCAATTCGAAGTTTCCACTACGAAAGCGATTAAACCAAAAACGCACGGCGCGTTCATTAGCTGTATTCTTTCCAAACACAGCATTGATATTGCGAGCTGTTTCTGCTGCGTTAGTTCCACGTCGGAACTCGTATCAAAAAGTACTCAAATCTTCAATGTATCCATATTTACTTTAAAAGTTAAAAGCTGAATGAAAAAACAATTGAAAGTCAAACAATTGACTGTTGTAAATTTTTCAAATCTAGAATGTTATAGTTATTGTGTGAAAAAGTTTCACTCTGGAATCTCACACCATGCAGGTTTAATTTTAATTCAAAGTGGCCAAGTACGTTAAAACGGCAATTTCATATTCAAACCCCTATTACATTGGCTTTTCTCGTATAGATCGAAAAGTTAAAAAAAACTAGACAATAAAATAAGGTAGGTGTCTCGTCATCATTTTCCTCCTGTATTTATCCCATCTGGATTACTTACTCATTTTGGAAAGACCTATGCCATTTGCTGAGTCGTTTAAATGGCTGGCAAAACTAGACCTATCCAGAACCGTAGCATGTGTTTCAATGCAATTACCAATTTATTTTGCACTTGACACGGAATAAATTGAAGAAGTCGTGACAAGGTTCACAGAAATACATTTATCGTGGGTTGTGCTGATGGAAGGAGGTTGATAAACTATCTCTGCAATCTTTTCCTCATGGGTTTGTAAGTGGCTAGAGTAATGCTACGGTTTCCTGGAAGACCGGTTAAGTCATATTACAACGGCCGTCAAGAAAATGTAATTTTCACCAGGATTTGACATTTATAAAAAAAAAGGTCTATATTTGGACAGCTGTTACTGTAGGACCGTTCACCGCTTTCTTATGCTACGGCTACATTGTCGCGATGCCGCAAACTACACTTCGCGCGCTCTCTGTCGTACAGCGAGACATCGAGCGTTGTGCGAGAGAAAGCGCGCGAAGTGTAATTCGCTTTATCGCGACAATGTAGCGATAGCATTAGGAAACCATAACTTTAGAGATGCTTACTTAAAGCAATGGTCTACAAGAAATTATGGATGACGGAAATATTATGAGAAGTGGGTAAGTAGTTTCAGGAATGTTCAATCTGGCGTTGAAGATGAAAGATAGGAGTAGGTATAAGACCGGTTACACATTAATGCAGTGACGAATCGCCCAGCAAAACGACTGGAAACATTTAATGTAACAATGTATGCGATTGGATTCTATCACAAATTTGATAGAGGTTACTGAGTTGAATGACATAAGAAATTTATACTTCGATACCAATATATTAGGTAAAAGCGAAAGTAACTCGGTCTGCCGGTTACCTCTTCACGAACGGTTCAACGGATTTTGGCACATGGATAGACCATTACCCGAGTTAGGACATAGGATACTTTATCCCAGTAGTACCACGGGAACATATCTATGTTCCCATGATATAGTTACCGACCTCCATGCGTGCGAGCCGCGGGCAAAAGCTAGTGATTTATATGCAAGTATGCTATTAAACATATGATTGTTCGCGAGAAAAATAATTGGTGGATGGCATTAAACCTAATTGAAAATAAATCAGTCACAACTTAAGGTGAATCCCCAACTGTCGCTCGCCAAATTCAAATCGTCAAAATTTGGAAATTTGTTCCACCTAAGAATTTTCATATGAAAATATTAGGAAAAATTCTTATGTGGAACAAATTTCGATTGATATGAAATTGATGATTATTATTCAGTAAAATCATTGCTACAGTCGCGAATCGCATTTTGATCAATATACGACGTAAACCGAGAACTGCAATTTGAAAAATAAAAAAATAAACAATAATTAAATTTGGCGCGCCACAGCTCTGAGGATTCACCTTAAGTGAAACTTACTTGCTTTCCACTTAAAAGAAACAAACAAAGACAAGGATACACAATATGCTAATACAATCGATCTGAATCAAGGCCAAACAGCTGCGTCGTATTATGATGCAAGTTTCCAACCCAAGGTTGTAACAAGTTTATTTTTATACATAACACTACAATCAAATTCTATTTATAATTATGGCCAAAATAAATAAAAATTGTGTGGGTGTTTACATGTTTTTCTTTTGTAATTTAGTTTACTTTATGTATTTTTACTTGTTATGGCTTTAACTATACGTACCTACAGTCAATAAAAAACATCCATTAACACTGTCACTTTTACATTTCTTCCAAATAATGATACAAAGGGTTTGTTCAACTGCTTTTTAGGTTTTCGTACCTATAGATAATAGCTCAAGAATTAAAATTTTCTGTAAATTTACCTTCTGTTCCGATTTTAAATATATATTTTTGTCAATAATCAGTTTAAAAGAGTTAAAAAGCTGACTTGACTTTTGTTACTGACTGTACCCTATAAAGTTTTGTAGTCTAGTAGGTACTGCCCTGTTTTTTTTCATGTAAATGGATTTTCCTGTAAAGTTGTTTATTATTAAAGTATATTATTTATAACCAACCAAATGAAAATTCTAATTTTGAAATAAGCTTTTAACTATACAAATCTATGCTTAATATATTTTTCTATTTACAGGGTATGTTATTTAGCATTTCTCAAATTTAATCTAGTTCCAAACAAGATTTAAATTAAATTCAAGTTATTTTTATCCTCTCTGATTTGAAAATTTGAAGTATCTGCATTTCACCTCTGCTTGCATGAAGATAAAAGAAAAAAACCATACCCAGTAGTAACAAAATATTTGTGTAATATTTTGTTTTGTATGGATCTTCAATTTTTTTTTTTTTTTTTTAAACCAAAAAATCCTGTCATGATAATGTTTAATTATTAAAAAATATAGTTTTAATAACATTTGTTTGTAAGATGGTTAAACATCCATGGTGTTTTTTTTAAGAGAACCAATTTTTCCTAAACCCGGATTTTATTTATTCACTAAATCATATTGTCATAAGTTTTTATAAAAAGTTTCACCTGTTCATAAAATTTAATATGCAAATAAAAGATGTTATTTATGTTGCTTGTGAAAAAGAAACAATTATCTAATATTGTAAAACCTACAATATTATTAATATCTTATATTCTGTAACACTAGCCATAATTTTGAACTTACATAAGTACAAGCATTCTTGACCTGAACATTCGTTTTGTGAATTATTTCAGTCTAAATTTAACTTTTTAATATTATTTATGGGCGGTTGCATGTGAAGAAAATAATGGAAAAAAAGAATGTGTAATTATTTGTTATTTAAATTTTTTATACTGACCAGTTTCTCCTCGTCGTATTCGCCGCGTCTCTTCGTGCCATGGTGGTCACTGGCCGCAGATTGTGTTGACTTCCCGCTCTCACTCTCAGGGTCTGTGCTGGTCTCGTCAGAGCCACTAGTCTCCTCTTCACTGGAGCTGGTCTCGTTACCCACCGCTGGACGGCTCGGGTCTGATATCAGAAGCGCTGTTAGACCATTCTGCAAACGTATAGTCCTGCAGAAACGTTCCAAAATGTTCAATTTGGTTATCATTTTGTAAATAAACGGAACACGTATTTTTTTATACCTCACGGACCATATAGTATTTGAAGTGAGTTAAACTATATTTTTCTGTTTAATTAATAAATGCTACTCACTTGTAAAGCTTTTTATCAGCATCTGATTTGATAGGTTCAGGTAACACATCAACTTTCTCCTGTCGTAACGACATGTTTATCGTTGTTTTGGGTTTATTACTGATCACCTTCACTTCGGGCTTAAACTTAGGAGTTTTGTGGAAACTGCTTCTTTTAGACATCGCAAGTAATACGTGATTTGTGCCCAGATAACCAGATGTTTTTTGAATAAAAATGGACAGGAATTTTGACATTTATTGGCGCATGTGCTGGTGTTACAACTTACAAGATATCTTTTAAAAATACTACCAATTTATTTTCTACTACTATTTTCCATGGTAGAAGCGTTACTAGCCACGACAAACCATCACGAATTCAAACGTGTGGTTATGTGGTGTGGATAGGGCGTTTGGTTGCAGCATTGCAACTCACACATTGAGCTTGCTGCCGCCCGGACTACTCTACACTGCTGTAAAGCCGACCAGTCATCTGACTTAATCGAGTGTTGTTTTTTGTACACTGAAAACAATTTTGTGGGGCCATCTAAATGATTAATAATTTTATTTCTGTAAGTAGGTTTACACAAACATTTTATTAAACTGAAGAAACCAAATAGTCTCTTAAAGTCCAGACATAATCTTGGTCAGATCATGTGAGGACCATGTAGATTAGTGTCAGAAATAGTCTTCCGTGACTCGGACAGCACGTTAAGCCGTTGGTCCTGCGCCTGATCTCTTTCCGGTCGTGTCGGATTGCCGTCTTATCAGACTTTCTGAGTGAGGGAAGACACAGTGCATCTCTGTCTGGGCACACAATTGTGCACCATAATATCTCCCTCGTCGATGGCTAATCTTTGTTGAGATTGGCCGCTATGGCCGATTTCGGTCTGGAGGACTATTATAATAATAGTATTTGAGAAAAGAACCATACAGATTTGAGTGGATCTGTCCAGCCAGTGCACGCATTTATCTGTAATAGTGTTGCTCAACAACTCGACGAACAATACCAAAGAAATGACAGTTAAGTTTCAACTGGATTTTTTTACTTTTATAGAATGGTCTGTAATAAAGATACCTATTTCTAAAAGCTATATAATTTCATGCTTCGAAGGCCCATATCGTAATAATATTACAAATTATGTATGCATGCATACTATTAGGTTGGGGAGAAAGTTCTTTCGTATTCTACATACAAATTCAGGAATAAGAACTCGTGTGGCACCCAGATATCGAGTTTTTTTTTGTATACCCACACTTTTTCAAAAGGGTCAAAACTGTTTTGTCGTCAACCCCTAACTTATCAGCTACTTATGTCGTAACTACTAATATGCTGCACTTGCTCCACTTTTTCAAAAATGGTATTGACTTTATCCGTAACAGGGCGACCAGAGCGAGCTGCATCTTTGACATCAAAATTCCCGAACTAGAAACGGTTGAACCAACTTTGTGCAACTCTTATTGACACTGCGTTAAATCCATAAACATACTTTTTACAAGCTTTTATTTAACTTGCAATGTATGTATGTTTGTTCAGGTGGATTCTTGCTACTCAATTTTGAAGCACATATCTTCAACCGATTGAGCTGAAATTTTGTATACACGTTCTGTTTGGATGACAATACACGTAAGCTGTGTTTACACGATAAGCGTCATTCTAAATCCAATATGGCGGACCATCCAAGATGGCGGAATAGGTATTTTTAATGCATTTCTAGGATATGGGTATCAAATGAAAGGGCTTGTTGAGAGTAACTCGAAAAATAATGTGACGTCATTCTAAATCCAATATGGCGGAATAGTTATTTTATAAGCTCTTCTGCAATATGGGTATCAAATGAAAGTGCTTGCCGAGAATAATTAGAAAAATATTCTGACATCACTCTTAATCCAATATGGCGGACTTTTGAAGTTTTTTATGCTTTCTTAATACGGGTATTAAATGAAAGGGTTCGCTGAGAATAAAAATGCAGGTTAAAAAAAGTAACTAAAAAGTAAAAATCCTTTTTTTATAAAGCTTTTATTTATATACTGTAAAACCAAGGAAATCTTTTTCCTTTAAAATTTTAACTATCAAGTTATAACCTCATTATATACAATTTATACGATCATAAAAGCTTGTCGCGAGGTTTGCGTAAGTATCTATAAGTATTTCAATAAACTGAAATTAAAAAAAAATTAAGGTTAGCAGATTAAGTTACTCAATTAAATAGGTACCAGTTTATTTACACAACAACAGCCGATTTGTCGTTATCGATGTCTCAAAATATGTTTGTGCACTGTGTACTTATGATTTTCAAATCGCCAATGACTCGCTGGTGATCAAAGTAGTTGCGTGTGTACCTAGCCTAGCGATGCATCCACTCGTGGTTTGTAAGTTTGTAGTTTGCAATAAGTGCATATCGTATATAGCTAGCTAATTTTTTTTAACTGCAGCCGGAAATGAGCTACTTTGTTTTTTTATCTGCCGCCAACTTTCATCATTATTATCACATTATTATGTTGGTAACTTGATTGATAATAGTTTTTTTTTTTATCTGTGCAATTACAAAGCTGTCAAAGTTGACAATATTCAAAACTTTGTAACGCTGCGCAGGGTGTTTTGTGTTTTCGTTATTTCTTTTTTTATAATTTTGTGTTTGTTTCAAATAATGTACTAACAAACTAACGATTATGGATGAGACATACTCAGAGAGTGACGTTTCGCTCTCTCCCTCACAAATATTGGAACGTTTGCAAGTGTTGCGACAACTTCAGCTACTACAGCGCGGGAAGCTACAAAAACAACGATTGGAGTACAAAGAAACCTCTGAAACTTCATCAAGTATCACTGAAATTGTCAGCCATTTCAGTAACAACACCAGTTATAATACATTTCGTAGTTTGCTGCAGTCATCTAATGATATTTCGAATGAGGGTACACCAAGACCCAACATTAGCGATTTATCGCATAAAGTGCATGAAAAAGACCTAATAGAAGGTGTTTCAGTAATAAACCTTTCTCAGGAGTCGGAGTTTATTGTAAATTCTCCTTTATCAAGCAGAAGCAGAGCATCAGCTCCATCCAGAAACCAAGTAGTTATTCAAGACCTTGATGAAGCATCCCCATCAGAACCGTCTCAAAATGCAAGTAAAAAAAAGTGTGTAAACTCGAACATAGCGTCTATGAACAAGAATTCTTTACTTACAAAACAATTATCACTTGAAGACAAACCTATTTTATGTCCTAAAAAAGGTTTTGAGGTATTGCTGTTAGAAAAAATACAGAATGAAAAGAATATACCAAAACCGAAAAGCCCAGAGTGCAATAATTCTATCAAAGCTCATAATACAAGACCTTTTCTAAGGCGAGGTGAAGGAATAGCCCGGTTTGGACTTAAGAAAAATGACTTTGTAATACAGAACACTAAAGCTCTGCCATGGAAGAGAAAAACTTTCCAGAATAAAACAGAATCACCTTTAAAATTAAACCTAAAAAAACTTAAGGATAAAAGCAATGATGTTCAGAAGGGCAAAACTAATAATGTTCAGAAAGACATCACTAATGATGTTCAAAATAATGTCACCAATAATGTTCATAGGGTCATAAATAATAATGTACAAAAAATTACAAATACTGATGTGCAGATGTCTGAACCTTTATTAATAACAAATGATATAAGGCAAGCAAAATTAACCAGGAAGAGTCAACCTACTCACAGGGTTTCAGATAATAATGAACCAGTGGAAACTATAAGCAATAATACAGAAAAACAACAGACTTTTGATTCTGTAAGCACAAACAGTAGTCATATTCAAACTGCAAATAAAACAGCACAAAGACCCGATTTCCCGAAAAATAAACATCCACTTGTAGTAAACAAAGGCAAATCATGGGCCGCAGTACTGACTAAAGAACAAAATGACTTCCTAAGCCAACTCAAACAGAGTGACTATTACAAAAACTTTGCTTCACCTTCGAAAAGTGTTGTTTCAGACGTTAGCTGTGATGAGACAATGACTAGGTTAAGGAATGAGAGAGAAATGGCGGAACAGAACATGTTTGAGCTGCTAGAAAACAAAGTCACTCATGAGAGCTTTAGTTTAGAGAACTCGTTCTTTAACCGCTTCCTGCAAAGTAACTTAGAATGCTCTGGAGAAAGCACTCCTTTGGTATTGCAGAAGTGTATTTCCCAAAATCCTGATTTGAGGCATATTTTACCTGGTTACAACAGTAAAGTCAGAAATGAGAATTCTCACAGTGATGCTGAAACTTGTTGCAGTAACTATACTGACTGCTGCTGTGATGCATGCTCTTCGGTGTCATGCTGTTCCTGCAAAACTGTGGAACAAACCAAGGGTTCTCCACAAAATCAGAAGATTTCGACAGGGAAGAAAAGAAAGAGTACTGATCCAAAGAGTAACACAGTCAAAATAAATCAAAAGGAGGTTGATAACACAGAATGTCATGATGACACAATGACAGAAACTGATGCCATGAAAGCAAATATTGCAGAAATGAATGCCAAGCTAATTTCCACAAGTGAACTGTTAAAAGATAGATTATGTGAATTAGAAGACGAAATAGAAACATTTAGAAAGGAAAATGCCAGTTTGGCTAAATTACGTGAAGAAGTTGATCAAGACAGGCAAAAGTTTTATGAAGAAAAGTCAGGTTTCGAACAGAAGTTCAATGAAGAAAAAGTTCTATCAGAATACTATCTAGCTGAAGAAAAAGAGAAATTAAATAAGCAGAAGCAAATGTACGAAAGATATGTGAGGGAAATAAGAGGCAGACTGAACAAGAAAGAAAAAGATGAAGTTGTTAATTTGAAGAAAGAAATAAATGAACTTAAAGATGAGATACGACTCAAAGACGCCAAGTCGATGTCCACAATAGCCAGACTCCGGAACCAAATCAAAATTATGGAAAAAGAGAAAAAAGACTTGCAGGAGGAGGTTGAGAAATTAAAGAAACAAAACAGACGAATTCAACACAGCAATGAAGTTACAAGAAGATTGACAAATATAAAATATCTTGAAGAAATAAATAAAAAGTTAACAAATATGTCCAACAAAGACTCTCGGCCGGAAGTAAGCGTAGACCGTGACGTGAAATATAGAGCTTATGAGATTGAAAGGCAGAGCAGAAGCAGAAGAGTTGAGCCTGTTAATAAAGGCATCATAAGGCCTAGAGCAAAAAGTGTTCCTAATCTAAATGTCACTTCTAGGTATGCTAAATATTTTAGCCAAAGAGATACCATCAGCCACATGGAACACAACAATCTGGCAAATGCAGAAAGGTTTGATCATTCTGATGAAGAGAACTTAGGAGCTGACAATGATACTATTTCAAATGAATCTCTAATTGACGATGATGACAGAAATGAAGATAACAATAATTTAGAAAAGATATATATTGAAAGATTTAGAACAGCATCACCTAAAAGCAATCGATCTAGTAGGTCTAGCGGCTCAAGCTTTAACTTTGAGCTTAATTTAAATGATAACCCAAATATTAATGAGAATGCTAAAGGCTTCTTCATCCAAAAGTCGAGTTCGGGATCATCAAGAAATTCTAAATCCCCTAAAAGAACAATTTCGCCCGGTTTTAATAAAATTGAAACAAATGTACACAGATCAAAGTCTCCAGTATCTATACTAAGCAACAGAACAACTACCAACAAATCACCTCCTTCTCGAAATTCTGTGGAGTACTTATCCAGTCATTCTGGTTCAAAAATGTCACAGAACAAATCCAAGTCACCAACATCTGCCTTCAACCATTCAAAATCAGTAACAGTCATCCACAATGAACAGTACAGAGACAAACTGCTGACTTTAAGCCCAGAACCTTCTGTTAGTAAGACCAGTTTTACTAGAACCAGTCTGAATCCTACAGAAGTAAAGAAACCGGATGGTTCTAGGGAATTGAGGTTTCCAAATGGGAACATAAAGTACCTATCTTCAGATGGAAAGTATAGCAAGTTTGTGTACTATAATGGAGATATAAAGGAGAACTTTTATAGTGAGGGTAGAATTAAGTATTTTTATGCTGAGACTAAAACTTACCACACTACCCATGCTGATGGATTGGAAGTTCTGGAGTTTCCAGAGTGAGTATCTCATTGCAGCAACATATATTATTTTGAACTTTTTCTAATGACATCTTCCTGACTCTACGCAAGTCTTGATCATGCATGATACAGCAAAAATAATCTGAGTAATATGTATCCCATACATTATAATATTGCTTAGCAACCGTGTATGGTGGTTACCAGGCAATATGTGATCTCTATACATTCGTACATAAACTCACGCTTTTTTCCAATGGGTGTAGGCAGAAACTATAGAACAGCAACTACTAAGATCCTTATAGTATTCATCCACCCAGCATCCGGCCCTCTATAGTAATAATTATTTATGTGTGCTGTATAAGCTTACATTTCAAACAGCTAAATACATACTCAAAGGACAATCTTGGACACTGATCTGCATGGTCCTCAGGCGCCGATACAGGAGGGGGCAACGCGTGCAGTTGCCCCCCCCTGGGCTTCGACCAAGCTGAGTCTTAAACTCTTAAATTGGACATAAACATAGTTTTCCTGTATTTTTACGTTGTATAGGTACAGTGTAGGTACTACTAAGATATATAGGTACGTCGTAGTCATCCTCGAAAAGGGGGGAACATTGTTGAGTTTCCGTACAGAAAATATTTGCCGATGGTTTTTTAAAGAGACTTTCATGGCTTGAGACATTCACCCACCTCCCCTCCATCCTCGCGAAAATAAACATTAACCCCCCCGGTTAAAGGAAACTGTAACCTCTGAGTTTGATTCTGTGTTTCTTCTGAGGGTGTAGTAGGATAGGAGACATTACAAATCTCATCTAGTTTAAAAACATAATTAATTTTTGACATGAAAAGTTCAAATGAACTTAAAATTAACCAATTCAATTTATTTATCATTATCACCATCGCTTTTTACAGTGGTCAAGTAGAAAAGCGCTACAAGGACGGGTCCTCGGAGATCCGGTTACCGAACGGCAGCGTCCGGTACTTCGATCCGAAGAATGACCACGTTCGCGAAGAGTGGCGGTTTCCGGATGGCGCGGCGCTCACCGTGGCAGCCAGTGGCGAACAGCGCATTGTTTTCAGTAATGGGCAGGTTGAAGTACATGCTAAGGATCATAAGGTGAAGAGATGATTGTTTTATTTTACTTAACGTTACGCCTGTTTATCCAAAAGCTATAAATGTGACAAGTGGCATTTCGCTAGCCCATGGAATAGAGGCTAGCCAATTGCCATTAATCGGTCACGAATCAGCACTCCAGGCTGTTACTGAGAAATTCCTGATTGGGAAAACACTACCCGACCTAGGAATCGAACCCGGGACCGCACGGCTAGCAGTGGCACTGAATCCTATACCTACAAGGTAGTCAGTAAAATTTTCGAGTCCATTTCTGCCATCAATGTATTCAGGGTAGCCCGTGAAACGAAGTCCAAAGGAAAATTTTAGAATTAAATAATCGCAGAACATTCAAGTTTCGGGGACCCCTGGAACAGATCAGGGTTCCCGAAACTTGTATGTTCTGCGATTATTTATAGTTTAGGAGTTAGACGGTTTTAAATATTTTTTGGGAAATTCTCACTTGACTTCAGGTTCTTTTATTTTCTCTTTCTGTTTTTAAATAAAAAACTTTTTTGATTCTAATCCTTAAATTATGATCTACGATCGATAAAAAATACTATGTCTAAACATCATCCCAAAGTGACTAAAACTTAGCTTGAAGGGGAAAATTTTTGCTCAACTAGATTCGTTCTAGATTTTCAAACGTTATAAAAAAAAGTATTGTATGTTTTTCCGCTTGGAGTAATCCATTTTTTATGCTATTCCTAGCACCTGATTAATCTGAAATTTGGGAACGTCACTTCTCACGAGAAATCCAACGAGATCAAACACGAGGGGTTTTCTTGATTAGTTGAGGAGCTCCTATGGCCACCTTCTGGCTACATTATTAAACCAGCGCATGGTATCATATTTTTGCATTGTCACCAAAGATAAGTACGTATGCAAAATTTCAGCTTAATTGGATTACTCCAAGCGGAAACAATACTTTAGTACTACCAAGTAGTAGAAAAAAAATTATTTTGCGCCTTATCTACCATGTTCTAACTCCAATTTTACCAAATAATGTCCCGAAAAGTACTATTATTTGTATTGCTTTGGTAAGCTGAGGGTCCGAGGAAGTTTTAAAAACTAGTTAGGGGTCATAGCCACCCTTCTTTTTTTAAAGACTGAAAATCTAGAACGAATCTTTTCGCGAAAAGTTACTCCCTTTGAGATAAGTTTTAACCTTTGGTTAATGTTTAGAAAGACAGTAAAAAAGTCTGAAGTCAGGTGAGAATTTCCCAATTTTGTTTTTATTAAAAACCGTCTGGCTTATACAATATAAATAATCGCGGAACATACATGGGTGTGTTTCGGGAAGCCCTTGATGAGAGGCTTCTAAAAATTTCTGTGGAACTCGTTTCACGGGCCACCCCGTGTTATAAATAATAGTATAGTGCGTTATTCCATTGCGTTGTTTTTCTAAACTACGCAAAGCATTATGATACGGTTTTCAGCATCATTGAGAGAATTCATGCCGGAAGGTTAATACATATGTATAATACTTAAATATTATACTAACATATAATAAAGAAATGACAATGTTTAGTCAAGTCGTAAAAACTGTACGAGCCGGGGCGGGTGGCTAATCCTAACTAATATTATAGGATGCGAAAGTAAGTATGTTTCTTTGTTACGCTTTCACTCCAAAACGGCTGCACTGATTTGGATGAAATTTGGCACACAGTTAGACCAGGACCTAGGTAAGGATATAGGCTACTTTTCATCCTGGATCGTAGACGAAGTCTCGGGCAACAGCTAGTCTTCGCTTTTCGTGTCTGTCGTTGTTCTTAACTACGGCACGGATTTTGATGTGGTTTTCACCATCATTTAGATAATTTATTCCGGAAGGTTTTTGTGTAGATTACTTACACCTGACTTACACATAATAAAGATATCTCGTGGTTTTGTCAAGTTAAAATCGTGCGAAGCTAGGGCGGGTCGCTACACATGACATAACGTCACGCCTGCATTCTTTGATAGGTTAGGCAGAGGTGTACCTATAGTACACCCACATTTCGCCAGTTATGTTCAAGTCCTATGTAATAGGGAGCGAGCCTATTGCCATCAACCGGGCACGAATCCGGACTCCGCTCTGCTACTGAGAAATTCCAGATAGAAAAACCCGATTACACTTTACCTGACCTGGGAATCGAACCCGGGTCCTCATGCTTAGCAGTAGTGCGACCACTTTACCAATGAGGCGGGTCGCTAGTATACTATAATGTTAGATGGAAACCATTCTCCAAACTTGAATAATTATTCGACACTACCTTTGAATGTCATATTCACTACAATTTATAATCTCTTTTCAGCGTCGCGAGTTCCCCGATGGCACAGTAAAGCTAGTCTACAATGACGGGACGTCTGAAACACGGTACGCGTCTGGACGCGTGCGTATGAAGGACAAACATGGCAACCTGATCATGGACTCGGCCCCTGGATGAAGTTAGATTAATTTGTACCTTATTGACTGTTGATTAATGTTGATATTGTAATGAAGTGCCTTGAAACTTTGTCACTGTTGAACTGTTAGCACTATAGAATGAATTAATGTTCGAACGAATGCAACCAATTCTTGTAGTGAATACAATTTTTAAGTACAATAGAGACATTATTTTTGAAGTGAAAAGAAATAGGCGTGCTTTGCGGTCTTTCTGCACAGTGAAAGAAACCGAACCGTCACGCTTGGGTCGGTGACGCTGAATCGGGTATACTCGGGCCCCAGTCGGTCAGTGACACTCAATCGCGTATACTCGGCGCTGAATCACGTATCCTCGGCTCCTGTCGTATGTTTCCGCTTCTATCGTGTGATGATGAGCACACACTCTTTTTTTCAGTTATGTTTCTCTATTTTATAATAAATTCACTCTTTTATTTCTTGTTTATAAACCTCTATTATATTCTTTAGTTTTCTTTCAATTATTCGGTAGGACACTATATTGTGCATGTGACATTTTCTAACAGTTTAATTGTGATAAATAGCTAAAATTTGTTTATATGATTACTTTTAATGATCAGTGTTTAATGTTATTTATAGGTAAATTTTTATTAAGTTGTAAATGTTTGTAATCATAACTTTTGTAAGGGAAATGTCGGATTTAATAAAGAATGTTATATTTGACGTATTTATTTCGTTCCATAGCTTATTGGTTTGTTTTTTAAGTATCTTGCTCGACTATTTCTTCATACTTTTTTGGACTAGCCCTTTGGCAGTTTTGTAGCTACGATAAATCAACAATTTACCTTCACTTTGTGGCCGGTATATTACGGCACCCAATTATCCTATGAAACCCGAACTATGAGCTACCTTTCTACCCACTACTTAACAAAAAAAAAACAATCAATGTAAGTAATATACAACTTTAATCCTATTTCTACATTATAATAAAGTTCTAATTCAACTGGCAGATATCTGGTAGCGAGTTTGTGAGGTCGGCTTGGGTATGCCTTCTAGTTTGAAGTTGATGGGTTTCATGGTGTCTTCAGTACCGAATATCTTCTTGAGTGCTTCCCTTGCGGCCATTTCCTTTGCAATCGCTACGGATTCGCCAAAACCTGGAATAAGAGAATTTAATGCTAGAGATCAATTGCAGTAGTTATTACAAATCTTTTCGTTAATATGCTAGGAGTGAGTTAAATGTTCAACAACAAAAGAAGGAATTGAGACAGATTCCAAGGGTATTCTTCTCTTGTATTGGAGTGAACTGAATAAAAATACGGTGACCGTTTGCGTATACGTGTTCTTGAGTGGAGACCGCAAATCTGTAAACGTAAGGTAGGACGCCCTCAGGCTACGTGCTGCCGTACATAGCGGCTCAGGGGAGGCCCCTTTACTGTCTCCCCGGGGATGTGCCTTATAGGCGTTGCACAGGGGGGGGGGGGGGTGGTTCCGGAATTGGTCTTTTAAGAGGAACCGGGACCCGCCCTATGTGCTGGTGGTCACCAGGGTGGTTTTAGTGAGGTAAAAATCCCACACTCCCCGACCTCCGTCCCCAGAGGTCGGGTGCTTTTTGAAAGTTTCCCACCGAAAAAAAAAAAAAAAACGACGCCCTCAGGCTAGTTGGAGCGAGGATTTTCGAAGGGTGGCTGATAGATGAGAGTTGCTGAAAAGCGAGCTGAATGGCGTGCAATAGGGAACATGCAATAGTTTTCATTTTAAAGAATTCCATGTAGAATAGACCACAAATATATTAAAAAATTAAAACATTGTAATTTATCGGAAAAAATGCGGTTTTAAATTGACAGTTTAAAATTTCGAGCTAAAACGGACCTATGGTTCCGATTACGTCACTCCTGTCTGTCACTGGTCGTACTTGTTCGTCGGCTTTCATACTTAAACATATATTTTCGACTTTTGAGATATTTTTTTGTAAAAATTTATAATGGACTATCCATCAACATCAGGTGATCATAACAATAACACTAATATTCCGATAAAAAGCCGTGTTGACTCATATTTTGTGCCAATGTGTCCATCTACTTCAACAAAGTTCCCAAATAAATTGTTTTTGACTGGGCTTTCTGACCCAAACTGAGAAAAAAGTGGTTTCAAGCTGCGAAGAGAAATAACAATTACTTATTCACGTTCAGTGAAGATCACTTTGACGTAAGTCGGCGAATATACTTGTTATTGCTTAGTTAATCTGCTTGTACGTAAAAACGCGTTAGTAACCTACCTAATACTTACAAAACCTGTCTTGATATTTTTAATTTCATAGTAGGAGAACGACGTCGCAAATTGGATAAAGTTTAAAATGTGTAGAGGAAAACTTTTTCTGAAAAATGATGTGGTACCTCATATTTTTGAATGCCAAAATAGAATGATGCCACTGAAACCTAGATCAGTAATAATGAAAAGGAATAACGTGAAATTCGTGAGAGCATTGAATATTCACCGGGTATAATTTTGATTTATTCTTATACTAGAGACAAACTTTCAAATTTATAATAATATAAGGATAATGCTTTCTAATGAAGAACTATATTATGATGTCTTTCATGTATCAGATCCATCTTCAGAGTGTTCACTAACCACAAAAAAAAATTTGAAAACTGCACTTTCAACAAAAAAAGTTACAACCATGTCAACACTAACTCTTGGCAAATTCGTGGAGTCTGCTTTGATAAACCTAACTTCCATTTTTATTAAAAAAACGCAATTAATATGCCCATAAAATAATATTCACTTTTACAACCATAAGCTCAAATAAGCAAACACGCTGAATGGTGTTTTAAAATACTTTTTGTTTCAAGTCATTTTTAATTCGTAATTATTGTTAAAAAACAACATTACGTAAAATAAAAACGTTGCCGTGGCCGTTCTTTTAATTTTTTTTAACGTTTTAATCATAAAATTGTCATAAATATTATATTTGCATCTTCCGTATTGGAGAGGCCTATGTCCAGCAGTGGACTGCTGTAGGCTGATGATGCTGATGGATGAATTAAAATAATTAAATAACTCATGCAATGATAAAAATATTAGTCAGCCAGCTAAGTGGGAGCTGGGCTACTAAAAGAGGTCACTTGTACAATCTATTTATTCCTACTTCAAATATTCAAGAAGAACTGGAGTCTATTCTAACTGGATTTTTTATAATGCAAAAATAAATTTCCTCACCTGAAGACATCATTTTCTTGTTTACATAAAGACCAACTCTGTAGCAAGCCAGCAAGGTGTTCCTGCCCGTCTCTCCAATCAGCCGAGGTTCTATGTTACCGCCATCCTTCTGTACTATCGATGAGAGCATTTGCCAAGGGTCTTCTATCGGCAGGTACTCGTTGACGTCTTGACCTGAAACATTGGCAGGCAAATAATTAGCTGTGGGTTTTAAGGTTTTAACATAGAAAGGAAAAACCGGCCAGGTGCGTGTGTTCACGCTCAGTGAAGGGTGCCATAGTCAGGACCAATATTTACACACGTATAATATTGATATATCAACTGCAAAATAAGTTTGTAATTCATAGTATTTTTCGAAGAATAAAGCTATGAATACCTGTTTTATTTCTGTGGTTGAAACCGAAAATATCACATAATATCTCAAAAACTATTCACATAAATAGCAAGGTCACTCAGAAACCGGAGCTCTCTCTCTCTCTCACGATCACTTCACGATTACACAGGAATTTGATTCACGCGACTTTTGCAGACGCTTTAGTAACTTTTAACATAAACTTTGTTCTTACTTTTGTTGGACATAGATAACATAAGAAAAATAGACAGTAAGTTTTTGCAATAATATATTTCATATTGCAAGAATAAAACTCAGCCTAATCCAGTGGCGTAGCGTGCCTTAGCGGGGCCCCGTATAAAAATTTGTTTGGGGGCCCTTATGAAGGGTAAAGATTTCTCAGAGTGGCGTAGCTAGTCCTAAAGGGGCCCGGTATCAAAATTTGTTGGAGGCCCTATTTACCCACCTGCAGCGAAGCTTCAAAAAACAACTACCTTAAGTTTTTTACAAAATAGCACAATGACTTGGAAAGTAAAAGATACCTAAGTTACGCTTTGGAATGGGCAACTAACTAGCTTCATGTTTCTGGCTGACCGGCCCCTTGACAATTCAAATGTAAATGGTCTAATTGAAATAAATACTTTGAGTTTGAAGCCACAGATCAATTTTATTAATGTGATTTTTTCATTAGGTACCCATTTATTACGGGCCTCTTATCAATAAGAATTACGGATAATATTTTACGAATTTTCACGTCGCGTCTGGGGGCCCCTGTATAATTGATACGGCTGATACGGCGGTAGCTGGCCTAATCCAAATAAGATGCTTTGTTCCTTAACTTGCATGTTACCATGGGTGGGAGTAAACAGAGAAAGAGCATTATTTTGTTATTCTAACTGTAATAAAATATTAGCACTTGCTCTGGTATGTTTGTATATTTGTATGGTCAATATGAACCTTTATACATTCTATTTGACAACAAACCTTGTAACTGTGTGATGACAAAGTCTCTAACAAAGTGCGCAGCTCTCTCTTCACCCGAGGAGTCCAGTAATGCACCGACCACAGCCTTGAAAGTATTTGCTAGAATGAAGTTGTCTACTGGATATTCCTTGAAACAAAATAAATATAAATTAGTCATATGAATAGAATAACATATTTGGGCAGTGGACATATCTGGGGTCTTATAGCAGGCTAATAGAAATGTACGGGAGATTGAAGAAATAACCTCAAGTAAACTGGAGTTAGGCCAAGAGGATGATAATAGTTAATTGGTTGAAGGACTGAGCAAGACACAATAGAAGCTTTATTGTTATTATGTCTGGGGGCAAAGTGTTAGGAATGGCTTTCATTTTGACAGTTCAACGTAGGAATAGCTTTCATTTTGACAGTTCAACATCATTAATTGCGTTATTTATGTTGTTGAGCAGACAAATTTTTCGAACATATGAAGCAATGGATTAGCAATAGGCTTCAAAATGATACAGATTGTGATTGATATTGTGTTACGCCATTAGGATGCTGATAATATTAACAGCTGGATAGAAAGCAATCACTGCACAGGCAACCATGGTGAAAATAGATGTTGAAATAATGGTGAAGTGACAGGAATAGTGAAAAGTAATCCTTCTTTATTCATCTTTTTAGCTTGTCTTGTAGAATTGGAATTTCTAACTAACAATTGAACATAGTTTAGCAGAAACGACTCAACCCAAAAAAAGTCATTTTTGAGTTATCGAGGTTTTAAGTTTATATGTGTATTGCTGAAATATTTCACTTATGGGCAAATATACAACCTGCTTGTCTCAAGTTGGATTTATTAAAAACAACCCAAGCAGTTTGGGTTATTACAGAGGTTTATAGAAAAATACCCATCCTCATGTCAAAATCAACCTTATCTTAGTAGTATCGCAGATCTTTTTTGCAGAATGAAAGAAAATACCTTTAGGACCTCTTTGGCATATTCAACTCATTTTAGACCATAGTGTGGGCTGAGTCCTTTCTGCTAAACTACGTCCAATTGCATTATTGTCCTATGGGGAAAATGGTTGGTGCTGTACATAGCTCCATCCATTTTTAAAATGGAACTTACATCTCATATTCACTGAAGGCCATCATTGCAATAGTCACCCCCTTTCTCGTCAGGTTAATAGTAGCGTTAACTGTCAAAATACTTACAGCAGCTAGAATAATATCTTTGGTTCCTAAATGCAGGGATATATTTGCTAGTGTGGCCTCGCTGGTAAGGAACCTTTGGACTCCTTTTACTCCTTCTAAGGGGAATTTAGGCAGCACTGTCTCTAGGTAGTTCTGAATGTAGGCATTTATAAACTGATCTCCTAGAAATAAAAATAACTTATTTGAAACAGGAGCCTGCACCCTAATCGCATAACACACTTTCAATCACAATCTGAATCATTTTGAAGGATATTGCTAACTGTATGCTTCATATTTTCAAAAAAATTGTCTACTCAACAACGTAAATAACGCTATAAATGTTGTTGAACTGTCAAAATGAAAGACAGAGCTACTGTTAGAGTGTTATGCAATTACTCCGCTGGTATTGTAATTGTTACATTTGACTATTGCAATTGGTATCATCACAAGGATCATGTTAAGTATATTCATGAAACAGAAATTACTTTCACAACTATATTAGAGTACACACACATTAAATATGTCATGCAGGACAGGTCATTCTATACAGAATTTCTGTTTACGGCAAAGTTTTAAAAGATTATTTTACCTATCTCTACTAGCTCCCTGTTGTCCTTCATTTTTATATCAAACTCCATTTCTTTTTGTTTCATCTCTTCCTTTATAACGTAAGATCTGTCTGTGAATGCCTGAAGTAGCAAATCTGAATCAAAGTCTTCATGCAATCGCTGTGCAAATGCGTATAGTTCGGCTTCTAAGTTCCATTCAAGAAAGGTATTTCTTGGGTTGATTTTCTTCCCACCAAGCCTGTCTTCGCGACGTTTGAATTCCATCAGTGTTGGAGCCACCCATCGATGTATCTTTTGAGCTAAAATACATCAAATATATGATAAAACTTCATAAATAAAAATGTTAAGTAATACGAACTTACGATATAAAACGAAATTTACCTTGCGTGGTTACGGGATGAATTTTAACAACCTTAGCTAAGAGCGGCACGCAACGTCTTATTAAAGCCATATTCATTTAAAATGAACTATCAATTTTTCTCAATTTTTTTTTGAATTCAATCAAAACATCGCAAGCGAGATCTAAGATTCACAAAACAAATGTCAGATTTTGAGGTTAGCTTTTATAGTTAGGGTTGCTATACTTGCTATGCTAGCAATCTAAAAACTTGATATTTGGTAGAAAATTGTTACGATTCTGATGCGTATTTTATTTTGTTAGCCTTAGTTAATTAATATGACCCGTTGCGCAGCTGTTTACTGTAAAAATACGGGGACCCATGCTTTTGCCAAAGCTGTTATAAGATGAAAATTGTGGGAGAAAGCACTCCGAAAAAAATTGGAAACTGAATATTTCTTCGGGCCTATGTGCTATTCTTTTTAAACCAGAAGAATATTAAGGGAGTAATTCATATATAGGTGATGTTCCCAAAAGAACTAAGTCTGTTATCATTACCTACAGGCACTTGTGGTGTGATAATAATTAAATTAGGTATAGTAAAGGTGTGTGTGTGTGTGTTTATATTTTTTAGCTTCTGCTCGCGTGAAATTTCTTGCTCCCGCGAGCCACCCCGTCGCATCGCATCGCCTGTCCGCGCTATTACTTCGTTTTCGCTTAGCGTTCTTTCTCCTTTTTATTTCTTTTTGCTCGGGTCTTACGGGTCCTAGCGTCATGTTAACTAGTTTATAGCCTACCACAAGAATTGGGCTATCAAATGCAAAAACAGTTTTTCAAATCCTACCGGTAGTTCTACATATTAGCCTGTTCAAAAAAACAAAAAAACAAAAATTCGTCAGCTTTATTATACCAATTGATCTTAGATCAGTGCCGCAGTGCTAACATTAAAATCTCTGAAGTTTTTCGGTCAGGAAGATCACCCTCGAGTTAGTTTTCAACCTCGATCTGGGTTAATCTTGTCGTACGCCTCCTGTCTTCAACAAATAAAGAACTTAAAGTCAGCAAACAAAAAATCACCTATAAATTATGAAATGTTCTTATACTTTTTTTCCTTGTCCACTACAGCTCTATTTGCTAGTGGTAGACGCTTCCCCATAGAGTATAGTAATATTGCGCTTCCCTTTTCCTTAGCGGAATGCCTTTTAATAGTTCTACACTCCAAGTCGCATACCTACATATTTATCTAGTTTTCGTTTAATGTATGATTGATACAAAATAAACAAAAAAATGGCGGTTTTTGGACGGAGAACAATGTTGCCACTTATGACGGGCTTTCTGTTTTTAACCCCATTCAATCATTGTGTATCAGTGTTAGGGTAATGATAGGTTTTATATAGATCTGTTTTAGGGTTTTTACTAGTTTCCAATGGTTTTGCACCGGTAAAAATGTAATTGGAACGAAATGTGATGCGAGTAAACGATGGTCTCCACTCCACTCCTCCACTCCACTGCATCAGTGGCATGAGGAGGCGTGGACACAGGGCGTGGTACTGGTGCAGCGGCAGATCACGCTACGCCGCCGCACCGGTCCGAGCCCCGTCAGGTTTTGGTGGCGGGATGGCGGGACAGGCTTCTATGCCCTACCGCCGCCCTCGTCACCATCGGGGCGGTCGGGCCAGTGCTCGACGACTGGCTCGGCAGGAGGCAGGGCTCCCTGTCATTTCGGGCGACGCAGCTAGGTGCTCTCGGGGCACGTCTGCTTCGGGAAGTACCTGCGTCGCATAGGCAGGGAGCTAGACGCTTGGTGTCATCACTGCGTCGATTGTCGGGAAGACACGGCGTGGTATAGTCTTGCAGAGTGTGCAACTTGGCAGAAGCCACGTCACGCCTTCGTTTCGGAAATGGGAATCGACCTGTCGCTGTCGGCTGTGATTCGTTCTATGTTCGGGCGCAGTGTCGTGGGACGCGGTGATCTCCTTATGCGAAAATGTCATATCGCAGGAGGCAGCGGAAAGGGAGAGGGAGATTTTGAGTGCTCTCCCGGCCCGCAGCAGACGCACCGAGCGTCGGCAGAGGGCAGACAATGCCCTCTTCCGGCCCCCCTAAATGGATCCAGGGATGGCGTACTCGGGGATGTCTGTTGCCCCCTATCATATAGGTGGTGGCGGGTAATTTTCCATGAGCGCCCCTCTAAGACGTCGCGGGGGGAGTCAAACACCTTACTCCCCCTGCTTGACCAGACGGAGCCCGTTGAGGCTGGCCGGCACCAGTTGCAGGCTGCGTTGAAGAGAGCCCCCGGTGCGAGTGTGCGAGGGAACACGGGGTGGTTTTAGTCAGTAGAAGTCTGACAGACCCCTCCGTCCGCCCCAGGACGGAGGACATCCATGCAGTTAACCATGCCTTTACAAAAAAAAAAGATACGTTAGGTACGTTTCAGTAGCTTTTAGGCCTATACACACTAGCGGGGTCGACTAACCGCGCAGCTAGTCGCTTTTTCATTTTAATATGCAACCGCTCATGATTGTACGCACTAAAGGATGATTTCCACCAAACGGCTCGCATCGCATCGGATCGGAAAGGATACAAACGGATGCGGTGACAGCCGATCGCGTCCGGCAGGATGTCGACGCATACGATCGGCTCCGTACCGTCGCTTGCGAACGTAGGTATCCGTTTCTGCGTCTAGTCAAATATTTCATTCCTATCGTGTTGACGTGTTCTAATTTTTGAAAATGGTTGAAGTAGCATTGTTGGCTATTGCATTAGAAGAAGAAGAAAATAATCATAAAACACAGAAGAGGAAAAGAAAGATACGACGACAGGCGAACGGCGCCGATCGCGCGTCGCAGTATACTTTCAGCTACGATCGCTGTGTACACGATTTAATATCGTTTAAAGATTGTAATATCCGTTCCGATCCGATGCGATGCGAGCCGTTTGGTGGAAATGATCCTTTAACCGCCACTACATTTCAACTGCGGCGGTTTAATGGAGGGCCGCGGCCCGCTTTGCGGCTAATCACGCCGCCCTGTTTATACGCACTAGGCGGTTCATCGGCGGTTTAGTTATGCGGCGAGTCGCGCCGGTAAGTTTGCAAGTTCGCGTTCGTGTTTAAATTCAAATTTATTGTTAAAATTCAACAACGAGAAGCTATTTGGAATTGTGAAGTAGCACCATATAAGAATAGAGATTTATTTTTCTTTCGATGTTTTCGGGAGTTATTAGATAACACAAGCTATCTCGGTGGCGTCCATTTTTGAGCGAGGGGTCCAACCGCTTCTCGCGGTTCAACATCGCGGTTTGCCGCCATGGCGGTAAGCCGCAACCAATATAAAATGTACTCTGTGGCCGCAACCTCCCTAAGAGTATATATGTTCTGTGGCCGCAACCGTCTGGGCGGGCAACCGCTAGTGTGTATGAGGCCTTAGTGGCTTCGCTGGGTCTTTCTGCTTAATTTTTGGCAACTACCTTCTACTCAAAGTTTATATCATAAGCATCAATTTTCATAACGTGCAGAAGGCTGTGAAGTACTGGGAAAAAGAGATATCAGACCTGCAAGTAGCTACCTACCATGTAAACGCTAGTTTCTGACACTAATGTTCACTGCAGTTCTCAATATTATTCATGCAAAAATTCCCATCATTTGTTTTTTTCCTGGGCTAACCACGAACCTACGACTCATATCTAAGTAAGTCGAGGCCGCAACCAGCGGGGCTCTAAGTACTACTCCAACAATGTTAATTAATTAAATTAAAAGAAAACAATATAATAGCAAGTCTTTAAATATACTTTTCATAATAAAACAGTAGACAATCACATTGAAGAATACGAGTTCATTCATGTGTAATAACTAATAAAGTATCAAAATAAAAACTCATAAATTACAGCATCAGCTTTTCCGGTTGGTGAGGAAACCTCTCACTGAGCTAAAGAATCCTTTTTTTATTTTGCTGTTTACTGGAAGGATCGTGTGGTTGCTGTAGAAGGACGCCGACGTGTCGTAGATCGATGAACTTACTTCCATAGCCTGAAAGAAACAAATAATAAATTACTAAACTACTATTTACTACTATACTTTGAAAGAGGCATGTCTTAATAGAGAACCTTGTTTAAAGATACGCCCTTACGTCCGGATTTGTCCGGACATGTCGGGTATTTTGCCATAAGATTTTTTCAAAAATAAAAAACGTTAAATGATTAGGTAGGTACCGAACAAAAAACTTTTTCACAAAAAAACAACCAACTTCCAAAAAAAAAAAACTGAATATGTGAAAAATAACTTTAATTTCGGAAGTCGGTGTCTTTGGTTTTGTATTTTCCTTTTTACCACCAATTTCGAAATTTAAGTTACTTTTCACGTTTTTTTGTTGTGGTACTTACCCCACACAAATTCGTATACCACTAACTACTTGATACGTAAATAACAGTGACAGGAAAATAATTATTAAAACATCATCAATATAAACTAAGTGGAAAAAATATGCAGTATTAAGGGTACCTCAAAAACTAAATGTCAGAACTTGATCAAATTTAAATGGGACCACATTGTGAAGTACCAGCTATCAAATAAAAAAAGAATCATCCAAATCGGTTCACCCAGAAAAAAGTTCTGAGATAACACACAAAAAAAAAATACAGTCGAATTGAGAACCTCCTCCTGTTTTTGAAGTCGGTTAAAAAAACACGGCTGATCAAGCAAGTTCTAAGAATGAACACCAGTCCAAAGCAGCGAGAAGTACCCCTTTACACCCCACAACGACCTGAAGAATGAAATGGGATGGCTAGACAGTGAGAGGGACACGACTGGTCGTGGTCGCAGTCTTTGGCCTCATTTACGGAGACGCGGGGCGTCGCGCGTCGCGTTGTGCGGCGCGGCCCGCACTGAATTCAAACATATGGCGTTGTATGAGGGCGTTTACGGAGAAGCGATTTTAGACGCGTTTGCTTGAAATGGAGCGTTTTTTGCGGCCGAGCCCGCGGCGGCGCACGCAGCGGCAATTCTCGATGAAGCGATGTCCGCGGCGGAATCTTGTGCCAGGCATATTTGGAAATTGCATAAAAAGGTTTGTTGCTGGTCGTGAACACATGTTGCAAGTTGCGACACGTGCGCTCCCATCTTCCGCTAACCTAAAACTGGTCGGTTTGATTGAGTATCCCGCGTGCGCCGCAGCGTTGCCCGCCGCGTGCTTTGCTACACGCTTGAGGATTCGCCGCGGGCGCAGCGGCGGGCACCGCCACGCTTCCCGCCCCGCATCTCTATGAACAACGTCTTATATTGCCATACGTTTATGTTTACGCGTGCGATGATAAGTGCCGCTTGACGCGCCGTCGCTCCGTAAACAGAAAATGCGTACGACGCGCCGCGAGACGCCACGCCGCACGTGTGGCAAGTACGCGGTGCGTATTGAGTTACGACACTTAACATGGACGATGCGGCCACTGCCCACACGAGCCGCGTAGTGCGCCTTAAAAGTGCTAAGACCGACGATAAAGCCGATTTCTTGCAGCTAATTTTAGTAATTTTACACAGTTAGGTATATTTTATATTTGTATCAAATTGAATTGTGATGCACCTTATTAATAAAATACTTACACCAAGTGAAGTACTAATGTGATATGAATCAATAGAACTATTGACGCTAGGCAGGTCAGGTGGGGGCCCAATCGGTAACTTTAATTCTGAGTTTCTGGTCGATCTCATGACTAAGCACGACATAAGTCTCCTCAAAAACGGCTTCTTGGGTTTCGAATCTTGCGGCTCCAACTTAGCACATTGTTTATCTGAATTGTGCACGTCTTCTGAATATAACGAGTATGCTGAAGTTCCTAGATTTGGTGTAGCGCATTTTCTATGTCCTGTTAAAGAACAAATGTTGGTAATTAAAGGTGACAAGTAACGGGTTATTTTAGGGTTGTAATGAATGGAAAAGTTTGAAAATGTATCGTTTAAAGTTGAGAATTAATTTGTAATGTGTCCTAATTAATTTATGCAAAAAGTAGGTACAAAGGGGTGATCATCCAATTTTCCTTCCATGGCGGATGTCGGCCCACTAGCTTTATGATCACGCCTCATTTCGCGCTTGAAAGTACCGAGCGACCGCGTGTGTAAACAGCGTTTTCGCACAAAAGAGTACGCCTGTCAATATCAATATAGATGTAATACAATACAAGCTTATGCTTATACAAGCTTATGCTTGCTATTTTTGTAGGTATATTTATTATGTTGTTTAGAAAATCATTACTTTATAGTGTATATTTATTTTGTATATTTGGTTGTTGTTTATTAAAGTGATAATATTAAATTATAAATGTAGCATTATTTTAGTGCTGAAATACAATTTTATAGCTGTTTTCATCAAAGGAGGATGGGCGTTTTGTTACCCGAAAACTTATACAAGCTTATGCTTGTATTGTATCTCATAAGAGAGCATCTACATTCGTACGAGATGAGTATACGGCAAAAGCGCGTGTATACAGTATACAAAAACGTGTTCATACGCGCAGAAAATCTCTAGTGTGTAACGCTGCGCTGTTAGGAGGAGCCTTTGTCCAAATGTAGAATTTCTAATACCCACCTCTGAATAAAGTATGAAAGGAGTTCAAATGACCTAAACTCGTGTCGGACAGGGCTCCTACATCCGTCGACGAATATGCTATCTGCTTCATAAAAGCAACACTCGCGTAATGTATCTCCACCGAAGACATTGTGTTTCTAGTGTGGCCAACATACTCTGCTTCTTTAGCGTGTTTTAATTTGTCTCTGGTATTTTCAGCATTAAACAAAACATAAGTTTTAACTTCAGTCTTGTTCCGTTCGTCGACATCTTGGCATACGCAGTCTTTCGCTGGAATTCTAAGTTCTAAGCTCTCCACATTTTCATCACCTACTCTTACGGCTCGCTCTATGAACATTTTTGGATCATATTGAGTTTGTAGTTTGGTATCTTGTTTTTTCTTATCTTTCTTTGTTTTCTTTAACTTAGCCTCGTCACGATCGAAGCTTTGGTCTGGTGAGTGGTCGCCTGTTGTATCGATATTTACTTTTGGTAAACGAGTTTTGGTTTTCTGTTCAATTTTATACAAATTATCACAAATATTTTTATTGCAGGGAAGTGGCTCAGTTTGAGCTGCTCTTTCATGTTTTGATTCTGGACTTGTTTCTGTTGTTGGTGGACTCGGGCCCTTGATATTTTTTTTAGGCGGCTCAGGGACCTTAGACTTTAGTTGAGGCGAGTCAACGGCGGCGTCCCTAACCTTTTTGGTTCTAACTTCCCCGATAGATATTTCACTACTCTCACCCTTTGTCATCAATGGCTTTCGTTTATTGTGACAACTTTTCTTCACACTTATGGTCTTCTGGATTGTTTTCTTTACCTTGTCGTATTGTTGGCGAGACAGGATGATAGGCTTTTGCTTCGAGAAGTGCTCCACTTGCAGGAACACTTGAATGTTTCGGTTTAGTATTAATTGTTGATAGACAGCAGATTTATTTTCGTATATATTTTCTGCTACAGTATAATTGACGAAACTTAAATCTTCTTCTTCTTCTGGGGTTTTTTTTGGGAGACATGTTTTACAATTTTTATCCCGAACCTGTATAGACACATTCGCCTCATCTTGTGAAGAACTTGGGTTGAAACAAGGGCATAGTTTATGAAACTCATAATTTATTTCTGTGACTTGGCTTTCCTTGCTAAAAAAGGGAAGTTTTATTTAATATAATTATTGAACAAACAAATATATTGCAAAAAAATAGAAGAAAGTTTAAAACCATCTTTGCCGGTAGATACACTGATACGGAATTCCGGCATCGTTTTCAGAAATATGGCCCTAAAAAAAAACAAATGAGCACAATATTAAGTCATTAAAGTAACTTATATTAGTAGGTACCTAACTGAAAATAAAAAATCGGCCAAGTGCGCGTCGGATCACGTACAGGGTTTCGTAGTTAGGATGAATACTTAGCATGCACAGTATTGATTTTACCGACCACAACAAAAATGTTTTTGTTTCGTAGTATTTCTCAAAAAAACTATGAAAAACTAATGAAAATATCCCTTAACTTACAAACTATTGACTTAAATAAAAAAGTCACTTAAAAAGATCATAATCGTTTTAATTTATGGGATCCAATGATGATATGATATACGCTTGTGTGCAATGTTTTTTTTTTCAACCTTCTGTTACATGTACCTATGGGCAATACAGATTCAGATTCAGATTCAGATTCAGATTCATTGATATAGTGCCAATAGTCGCCGAGTAAAATGTCTGTTGGCTTTAAAAATAAAAACTTTTTTTACATTAAAAAGAAACAACCGTCTTCCAAAAAATCACTACTAAGTGAAAAGTTACTTTTACTGTGAAAAGTTTATTTTTCACGTAGTGTTTTTTTAGAAGTCAGTTCTTTTGTTTTTGTAAAAATGTTTTTATTGTTCACCGTTTAGTTGTAGTACCTACTCCACACAAATTCGTAAGTAAACGAATTTAAGTGGGGTAGGTCCTACTTGCTATGTAAATAACAGTGACTGGAAATTATTATAACATCATCAATATACACTAAGTGGAAAAAATACGTAAGTATTATTGAAGCTAAGCTAATACAATTTATATGGAACCACCCCTGAGGCAAACCCCATCCATTAAAAACAGAATTTTCGAAATCGATGCACAATTGCCGGATATCGAGCAACAAACACAAAAAAATATACAGACTAATTGAGAACCTCCTCCTTATTGAAGTAGGTTAAAGAGCAAGGAAATAGTCTACGCTAACTGTCTGTAAAATATATACTATTGCGGAATATTTAAACGCACTTTAATAATAATGTATCACACTTTAAAATTAATTGAATAAACTCTAAAAATAATAGTTTCCACTATAAGAGCGAGCGAAACGAGGTCGGGACTTGGGGCACCCCGACTCAGACAGGTTAGGTTAGAAGGGGATGGCGGAGTCTGGAAGACCCCGCTATCCCCTTTGTGGTTATTATTTTTTATACCACGTATAAGTAGGAGCCCCGTAACCCATTATTTTTGTAGGTATATTAATTATGTTGTTTAGGAAATTATTACTATATAGTGTATATTAATTTTGTAAATTTGGTTCTTGTTTAATAAAGTGATAATATTAAATTATAAATGTAGTATTATTTTAAAGTGCTGATATACAATTTTATAACTGTTTTCATCAAAGGAGGATGGGCGATTTGGTACCCGAAAACTAATAATCAAAAATAATAATTTATATACAGTTTTAAAGGTCTAATTATGTAGAACAATAGTTTTTAACGGAGATAGTTCCAGTTCGCTGTCCGTGCATAGATACATAACCTTGGCAAATAATATGATTCTGTTTTTTTTGATGTTAAAGGTTTTATATCTCTGAACGGACAGCGAACTGAGACTATTCCTCTTAACGACTGATCTGATAACCTCTGATCTACATAATTAGACCTTTAAAACTGTATATACCTTTTTTTTATTCGTTTCTATTGGTTTTCGGGTACCAGCTTCCATACATTTTTGCCCATCCTTCTTTAGAGTTAAATATATCCCTTTATTGTTATTTAGTATTCAGAAATAATGAAGAAAAACATGTGGCGCGGACCCCAGATAGATTGGGGTAAGGATACAAGAATGATAACGAATCATGATGATCTTCAATTTACTACATATTGAGATAACTAACTGACCTGACTTGTTTTAGAGTAACTGTGTTTGACTTTTTCCACACCAAGAAGTTCCCGGATCTGTTTGTCTCTCTCAACAGGATCAATTATGGAACAATCATCACCAGTGAAGTGCTTGATTGGAGCTGCAAAATAATCAGTAAACTGTACCGTATAAATGAGCGTTGCACGTAGACAGAGTATGGCAATAGACAAGTCACTAAATATTAATAATAATGAGACAAGGACACACTTATTAGATGCAGTGGTTAGAGTAAACGGGACAGTAATATATTTTCTATATCTCCTTCGCGTATGCAAACTTTTTAGCTGACCACAATTGTTAGCGAACAACTTACTGGGACCCAACAACACGGCTGTCACGGTACGATTTCTTTGGTAAGTATTACCCGACTGCTTAAGATAGTACCAGTTCACACGTGGAAACTCTTTGCTACTTTATTAAAAAAAAACAACAAGTTTCTCTCTGTCGATTCTTAAAGACTGGTTATACAGTGAAACCTGGGTAACTGTGACATAAAAGCACCTGCATTTGTCTCACTTAAAGAGGTATTCCACTTACCCAGTGTCTCAGATATCCAGGTATAACTTAATATCTGTCTCATTTACAAAGGATTCCATTAATAGAGGTGAGAATAGAGGTTATTTCAGTTATATAGGTGCGATTATTTAATAAAATAACGTATTATTTAAAAATTATACATGAATTGTAATCTTTATTAGTAATCAAAAAAGGGTAATAAACAAAAATAATCAAGAACGTTTTTATAAACAGTACAAAAATGCATACAGAATGCGTCAATTATAAAAATCTGTCATTCTAGTCTGTCTGTCTCTCTTGGAAGTATCAGCTATACTTAGATAATGTTTTTCAATGTTATAAATTTTATCAAAAAAAAATTACATTTGAAAATAACTGTGCAAAGTTTCTAAAAATGCTTTTACTGAATCGCTTTTAGTAATATTTACTTAATTTACTTCCGAGCCCATTTCATCATCATCTTCATTTTCCAATGAAGAAGACGAAAAGGCCTGAACAATGTCGTTTTCAGTAAGTTCTCCTGAAACTATTAAATCGTCGTCGACGTTTATAAAATCTGGGAATGTTGGCTGTTCATTATTGTTGTTGCTGATTGCTAGGTTCCAATCTTCAGGATCAATTTCGAAGTTTTCTTCCTCCTCTTGTAAGCTTTCAGACTCAGTTACTTCAGTTTTTTTTTTTAAAGCATTTTGCTATAGTAGTTTTGGGTACAGAAAACCAAGTTTTCCTAGCAAACCTCATCGCCTGAAGAACATTGATTTCTGGGCACTGATTGTCTTCTATAGATTTAAGAACAATTTGAACAACTTCTTTTCTGTTATGTTGAAATTGTTGATGATGCATTGATCCATTAGCTGCAATTTACTTGTCGTATTAGCAGGCAGATACAAGAGTTTAATGTGGCTTGTGGCTTAGATCGGGCATATTGTTGTGAGCAGTACAATTGTCAACAAACATCAAAAAATTTCGTTACTGGGCCTTCATTACTTGGTTCAAATTCTTCAACCAATCGGAAAAAATTGTAGATGTCATCCAAGCTTTTTTTATTATTTTGGTAATTCACAGGCAAAGTTTTAACACCTTTGAAACATCTTGGAGTTTTCCATTTTCCGGTTAATAGGATCGGCAGCTTTTCAGTTCTTGACATGTTAGAACCCAAAAGTAGTGTAACGCGCTCTTTGCTAAGTTTTCCGCCATGTCAGGACTCACCTTATAAGGCGAAAGTTTTATCAGGTGGACACTTATAAAATAAACCCGCTTTCTCGGCATTAAAAATATCATCAGGAGAATAATTGCACCGAAGAACTGGCAGATCTTCAATCCATTGACTACATTTGCTAACATCAACAGCGTTAGTTTCTCCACAAATTGCTATGAAAACTATACAGTTTCTTTTTTTAAAGCCTTCCAACCAGCCATTACTGCTACAAAAATTATGAATTCTGAGCCTTCGCGCAAAATCTTGTGCCTTCTCTTTAATCATCGGTCCACTTATCGGAACGATTTTGGTACGATAAAATCAAAGAACGAATCCCAGATATAGAGGTTTACTTTGTCCCACTAACAGAGGTAATTCAGTGCTGAAGTGTCGGGAGATGGAGGTTTCTCACTTATCCAGGTCCCACTTAACCAAGTTTCACTATTAATTTTTTATATATTCAACGTATCAACTGTTGGATTTTAATTCTCAATTCTTTATTGCGTACCATAATGTATATAGTCGGTAGGGAAATATTTATATTAGTCACAATTATGGACCCTGTCGGGCACAGCATAGATCAAGTAGGAGAGAGGAGGAAGAACACTGGCTGTTTAATATGATACATTTTATTATTAGGTAAGTAGTAAGTAAGTTATATTGTTTTATTAATACAGAATTGAATTTATGAATTACAGTTATTGTTTTATATATTATATACATTTATTTATTTCGTACTACCTTTTACATTGTAAAAACCCATATAAGGGTTTTTACAATGTTTTAAATTATCCATTATTGTTTTATTTACTTATTATTATTTTTATTTATTGCGTAGTAATTAATATTTATTTATCTTAAAGTCATAATGAATGTTCCTAGCCAATCTTAGTGCTCACTTATGCGCACTTATCTATTGCCTTCCTTAAAATACGGCTATATTCAAAGAGGTAATTCATTCTACGAATAATTAAATATCACCTAGGAATTCCGATTCATCTGGACCGATATCGGCAAGCGGAGCCCTACAACAAGTTTGCGTGTTCTTTATATTATTATTACTTTTATTATCTTCACGCCTGAAAAATAATAAGCCAGAATTTGAAAAAATATGTAATAATTAATATTAATACAAATAAGTTCAATTTGACAAATGGTCAGGTTAGGAGGACACGCGAAAAGCAATAAAAAATAAATCTACCTGTGACAAATCTCTAGACTATCTCGTATAGTAAGTCTTGAAACATGTTTCATTAATGGTAACTCATCTTCTGTAGGCTGAAACCAAAAAGCAAGAGGTTTGGAAAGTGTTGTTATGAAAGACGTGAGGTCGGTTACGGTGCTTATCCGACCGTTGCTCTCGGTGCGTAGCGGCGGTCCTGACGATACGCATTGACCGACCGTCAGTTAGTAGCAATCAGTGTTCTCCTGACCGACAAACAGTGTGAACTGGTACAGCCGTTTACACAATGGACGTATACGTACGGTCGGTTCACCGATAAGTGCAGCACTGAAAGCACTCATTATTTTCATAGCACGTCGGTCGACCGACGTACGTCATGCGGAAGCACTCGGCCGTCTGTCCTTGTACGCAGTGCGCAGCATCTTGCTCCTGCGTACATTCAGTGTAGCACTGTAACGTTGAATGAATTTCCATATATAAATGACAAACGTGACCGACGTACGCATCGACGGTTGGTGAAGCACTGTAACGGACCTTAAAGCTGAGGATGATGATAAATGATAAATGATAAATGTTTTTATTTCTGTAAGTAGGTTTGTACAAACACTTTTACACGTCAATCATATGTTTAAACTAGATGAGGTCGGCGTTTCCTATCTGACTACTCTGAGAAGAAAGGCCGAAACAATGATGATATTACGAACAGTTTGTATATAATGCAATCAAAGTGGAACGATTACAGAACCTTACGATGTTCGTCTTTGAACTTATGAAAACTTACGTTGTAAAGCGCAATTGACGGACATCTTGTCGGCGATTTAATTTCAGACTCAAACCCTCCTCTTTCTAGCACGGAATCGGGTAAACGCAACAAACTTCCCAACGATGGTTCATCGATACACTTTTGGGAACCCATATCTTTTAATGTCTTTCGAATCGTCAAGTCAGTTGACGTTTTATCTTGATTAAACAACACATCGTAGTACTCTTTGTCGCCATCTATATTTATAGTGACCTTAGAATTGTCAAATCTGGCAGGAATATAATGTTTCTGATTCATTTGTTCAGTAAGTTTCTTTGTATAACTGTCTACTAAGGCTTTTTTTGCCCGAGCATGATCCGTATTAGTTCCCGATTCGGTCTTTGTTTTTGTTGAAATAAGTCTCGAGGTTTGTTCGCTTTTGAAAACTTGGGCTGGTTTAGCAATAAAAGTTTCTTGTTTTTTAGCCATCCGCGGTGTTATAACATTTGGATGATTTTTTGAGACCTGTGTCGCACAAGAAATCGATAAAGGATCACTTTTAGTTACATGCGTTGAATGATTCGAATAGAATTGTTGCAATTTAGGTACCTGCGTTCCGTGAGACACCTGAGTCCTGAGATGTTTAATAGGCGCAGGCTTGTGTTGTGGATATTTTTGAGACGCCATCGCTTCTTTAATCGAATGTTTAATAGGAGCTATGTCCTGCAGACTATCAAGAGTATCCTCGCATTGCGTTGCATTGGACGCTGTGACACTTTCCGCCTCATTAAAATATTGAGTGCCATTGGACACAGTATAATTTTTATTTCTTTTGGCAGAGACCTGTGTTCCATTAGATATATTGGTCAGTTGCTCATTTTTGTTACACATTTGTGTTGCATGAGACGCAGTATAAAGACCTTGATTTCTTTTAGATACTTGAGTTGCATTCGATACAGTTAGATTCTTAAGGTTTTTGGAGACCTGTGTTGTGTTAGTCATATTCAATTTGAATGGTAGTTTTCGTGAATTAGCGTCCTGTTTCAATTTATCTTTTTCTCGTATCTTTTCTTTTATAGCTCTCAGCGCTTTTTGACGATCAGGACTCCTCTTTTCACTGACTGGAGGCTTCAGCGAGTCGTCTAGAACTTTTGGTCTTGATACCTTTCTTACTGGTGATGGCGAACGACTCATTCGGGGACTTTTATAGTTTCTTCTTGTATCACCTTTATTTGAAGCTTTCTCTGTTTTTAAAACGTGGTTACTCGTATTTATGCCCATTCCTGCCGGCGACGTACTTCGTGCATTTACGGCAGGATAGTTAACAGTTTTAATTAAATCATCTGGGCCTGATTTAGGGTAAACAGATATTATGACCATAGGGCTTTGGCAATCTTTAAGAGTGTTATGTTCTGACCTGTTGCCACAACAACTGCACTGAACTTTCTTGTCTGAAAATGTTGCACACCTCCCTTTGGCCGCAGCAACTTGGATATTAAAGTTGACTTGAGTTCCTTGTGATTCCTTGCTGGAATCAAACGCAATTTTGACATAATTTTATCAATACTTAAAAGGTATTGATTATAAAGTTGTTCATTATGTTTTTACCTTACTACTGCCTTCACTGGTGCCTTTTCCATTTCGAGATCATAGGCATAGTCAGCTTGTAGACACGAGTCTTGCCTGTAGATGTAATTATTAAAAAAAAAACATCTTTTAATAGGTATCACGCAATCGGAAAATTTGGATCAATTTTACTTCTAAAATAAAGGTACGATTCCGTTAGCGGCTGACGAACGCATGCGATATTTTACGTTTAGTGAATATTTCAAATCTTATATTTTTTTATCCGTCATTTTATTATTAACTTATCAGAGAGAGCTATACTGCTGAAGAGTTCGTTGTGCTACTTCTTCTTCCTAGCTAAAGGTGGTGAAGGGCGGGCGAATTTTGACGTTCATAAAGTGCTGATTGTGGTGTGCCTAGTTTAAATAAATTAAACGGCCGCAAAGGAGATGATGAAAAGTTTCTAATTACTAAATATTATATATAGTAAAATCTTACGCTGGCTGTTCTTCAGTGATCCCGTATGAAGTTTTGGCAATAACAGGCGAAAAATCGCGAGTTAACTGAGCGACATCTGACATAACTGTAAAATGAATAAAACTTTAGTGTCCTTATCGGAAAAACTGGCAAGAAGTTGTGTAGAAATCAAAATTCTTAAATAACATCGCGAGGCATTCCGAGGCCAGCTGAAAACGTAGTTGCTCTGAATGCACATGTTAACTCTTGTGAGCAACAAGCAGATCACGCTTAAGGCAAGGCAAGGCGTTTTGTGTCTATTATATATATTTTTATATCCTTCAAGGGTTCTAGGGTTGCAGGCTCGATTTTAACTTGAGTAACAGCAAAGATTTTTTTTGCATTTTTTTTTGTTTTATAGACCTCTCAACAAACCCTCACAATGTTTATTTGTACATAGCTTTGTTATACCTTCTTTATCGTCAACAGTAGCTCCATATCTAAGTACATATTTGTCATCTTCAGAGATACCGAACTGGCCGAATATTCGCACGCGACTTTTTCTAGGCACCTCCTTTAGTTTATTCACACAGACGCAGTCATTACACTTTGGGATATATTTCCAGTCCACTCCACTCCCTTGTTGCGCAATTGAAATGGCTGCCTGTGCCGGTGCGTTCTTCTCTTTCTTCTTCTTATCCATGTCCAGAGACTGGATCAGATGTTTGAAATTTGACAGTTCTGTTATGGGTATCTCTTCATTTTTCTTGTAACTATCGTGGTCGGTGAAGAGTTTTGCACTGCCAGTAGTCTTGATCTCATAAATTTTCTCTCTTCTTCGTCCCGCAACTATTAAATAAACGTCCTTCGTTTGTATGGAATTCTTGTGATTAGATGTAGTACTCTGAACTCTCTTTGGTATATTCTTCCGCCTTCTGAGTAGTTTTGCTGCTTGTACTTGATCCGTTTTCGGTATGACTGTAACTTTTATTAGTGGCTTCTCAGAAGTATTCGGCTTTTTTTTTGATTTTATTACGGCAGGAATATATTTCTCCGGTTTATGTAAGCTCGGGAAACTTATAAATGAATACTGCTGTCCTAGAATCTGTTGGAACCGAAAAATTCGTCATGCTTTTAAACGGAATTTGAAGTACTGACTGATATACTCAAACTCAAAGCATTTATTTCAAATAAACCAATTACAGGCCCTTTTGAATTGTCAAGGGGTCAGTCCGTCGGAAAAATGAAGCTAGTTGCCCATTCCAAAGCGTAGTAGGTACCTATGAAGAAGAACGGGCAAGAAACTCCATGGACACTCTTTTAAATCAACATATATGTAGTTACAAAAAAAAAAAGTTACATCATTCATGTTGACATTATACATGTGAGAACGATGTAGAAAGATGTGCACGTTAAAAGCGTCTATAACAAAAAAGTTAAAAACAAAAAAAAAAGCCGTGGCAGCCAAGAGATGACCAGTCCCTACTGACGGCGCCCATTCACGAACATGACGTATAGATCAGCACCATTCAGCTCAAACATTTTGAAGGGAACTTAATGATCCAACACACACGCCATCACCAGCGAGACATTTGAGTGAGCATGACATACTCTCAGCCGCCAGGGCACATTCAAGTCAATGAAAGACGAACCTAGTAAATGGTGGCTTTATAGTAGGTACATAGTGCTCACACAGCATCACATAGTGATCACACACAGTGATCACACTCAACAATGACGACATACATTACCTGGTTGAATTTCTTAACACATTGAAGCCTTCCAGTCTTCCAACTCACGTATTAAAATTGAGAGTTGGCGCCCCAGTTATGTTGCTGCGTAATTTAAACCTGCCAAAATTATGCAATGGCACCAGATTACGAGTGAAAACATTGCAAAGAACTATATGTTATCGAGGCAACAGGTGGTTGTTCTCGAGAGGAGTCTGTGTTTATTCCGAGGATTCCTCTAACACCATCGAACTGCCCCTTCGAGTTCAAAAGAGTGCAGTTTTTCCTCAAAGTCTGCTTTGCCATGACCATAAATCTCATGGGCCAAACTCTTAATTTAGCAGGGGTAGACTTAAGGGAGATCTGGTTTTCACACGGTCAGTTATACGTGGCCTGCTCCAGAGTAAGCTCACAGAGCAGCCTGGTGATTCTAGCAACTGAAGGAAAAACAAAAATATTGTTTACAAAGAAATATTGCGGTAGGTATAGTATTTCATTGTAAACAATATTAATTATTTATTATCCACTTCTGGCTGTCTCCTAATAAGATCTTTTCACACACGCTTTGAGTTCTGTTAAAAACATATTACTCTCATCCCAGAGATTAGTTTAGTTTTACGGAGAACATCCTCCTTATTGCCTTGTTTGATATTGTCAGTTTGAATATTCGGTTGAGATAGAGAGAGCACCTAAAATGTTCGTTTCTGAAAAAAAAGGGATTTGTTTCCTGTAGCCAACGCGGGAGAAGCCGCGGGCAGAAGTTATGTAATTATTATATAAATTGGAAAGTAACTAAAAGTCTGCCTGTCTGTACATTACCTTTAACGCCTAAACCACTAAACGGCTTTCGATAAAATTTGGCATGGAGATAGATGGCATATTGGCGAAGGATATGGCTTTTTGTCTCAAAGATAATCCTATAAGGGGTGATACAGGAGGATGAAAGTTTGTATGGGAAACTTAGCATTTCTTATGTTAGGGATACGAAAATCGATGAGGAGCTCGTGGCTAAGTAATAACAGCCGCACGGGTCGATCCATCAGGTTAAGCTACGCTTGCCGGGGTTAGGCCTTGGATGGGTGACCATCTTTACATACCGAGACTCCTCCGTGCCTCGGAAACGTTAAGCGGTTGGTCTGGGCTGTCATTCGCGGATCTTTGGCAGTCGTTACGGGTAGTCAGAAGCCCGAAAGTCTGACAACCAGTCTTACCAAGGGGTATCGCATTACCCAGTCACTGGGTTGTGGAGGTCAGATAGGCAGTCGCTCCATGTAAAATATTCGTATTCAGCTGCATCCGATTAGACTGGAAGCCGACCCCGACATAGTTGGGAAAAGGCAGACTGATTGGATATGATAATTCAAATTTATGCTTTTGGTAACAAATAAAAATTACGTGTTTCACATAACATAACATAACATCACGCCTGTATTCCCCGAAGGGTTAGGCAGAGGTGTACCTATAGTACACCCACATTTCGCCAGTTATGTTTAAGTCCCATGTAATAGGGGGCGAGCCTATTGCCATCAACCGGGCACAAATCCAGACTCCGGGCTGCTACTAAGAAATTCCAGATGGAAAAACCCAATAACACTTTGCCCGACCCGGGAATCGAACCCGAGACCTCATGCTCAGCAGTAGTGCTTGCAACCACTAGACCAACGAGGCAGTCCGATTACGTGTTTCAGCGTTTGGTAACTAAGATTTTTGGCGGCATCTACAACATAGACTTCCCGTCATCAATCGTCGGGCAGTTGCCCACCAGACACAACACACGTCTGGTCGGAGGGCCCTCCCTTTTCTATGGAGGATGAGTGAACTTTACACCCTGTTCCTCATGCCTCTAAAGTTTTAAGGAATTGCAATTTAGTCAAGAGTCCGTATCTTGAGGTAATATGTAGGTAGCGTTTATTATCTGCCTGTTTGTCTGTTACTTTTTCAAGCTTTAACGGATGGATTTGGATGATAGGTAGGTTACGGATACGCCATTACCTTGGTTAGAACATAGGATACTTTTTATCCCAGTAGCACGTCCCCGTGGGGTGATCTCCGAACTCTACGCAGGCGAAACCGCGGGCAGAGGCTACCTATAGTTGTGAACAAATTTAAATGATCCACAATTTCACAAACGATAATAATGGTAGTCTGACCTGTCCTTCAGATGTTTTCTTCAGTATCAACGATGTAGAAGATTCAGAATTTTTGACAGCTTTCGAGTTTTTTTTGGAGCCGGGTGCTAGTCTGGCGAACTTATTGCGGAAACCCCGTAACAAGTGCACCTCATTCGCGTCCGTTTTATAGGAACTAACAAACGCCTGCCTGCTGCTGCTGATCCTTTTCACTGGCGGACTTAAGAAGTCCAGTGATTCTAAACAAATAAAAAATATAAATAAAAGAGCAGGACAAAAAACTAATAATTTTGAATCAAATAAAACAAAAATTAAATCAGACCGATAAATTCAGACTCTGCGCTGTAACAGTCCATAATGAATTTCGAGGCTGCATTAATTATTAATTAATATTAAATACAAATATCGCTACGAAACAACATTTTTCGGGAATAAAATTTTGACAATGATCATACTTTGACAACTACAACTGACAAAGAGTATATACACTCCTACCAACTTATCTCTGAAATGGCGAAAATTGGAACTACGGCCGTCATGTTGAAATGTCATTCGATTGTCAGTGTCTACTACATTCGGGTTCTCTGGTTGTTTTGTCGTGATATTACTGAATTTATAAAGTTAAATATGCCGAAAGCTATTAAAAGTGATGCTCGAAACATTTTTCTAAAGGTTAAAAAAACCTTTTTTGAAGAAGAAGCTCGGGCGGGGTCTCCGATTATTCCATTTAATCAAATATACAAACGAATTTCGGCAGCGACAGGTTAGTGTTGTTAACTTTCTTGTTATAAATTACTCGATACTTAACTAATTATTTAAGTCCATGAAATAATCGTTTCTATTCTTGCTGCAGGTTAGCGTAACGGTAACGTACATCTATTAGGTAACCTGCTAAGTGAGTGAGCCAACTAACCTGCCAGATTTCAAATTTCTACTAACATTTATTTTATTATCTTATATTTCAGGTGTGAGTCAAGGACTAATTTCAAAAATAGTTAAGGAAGGGCACGTACCAGAAGAAACTGGTACAAAAATTCGGACACCAGGCAAGGAGAGAAAACGTAAAAGTGGATTTGTGCATGTTGATGATTTTGACATGGGAGTTATACGGAGGAAAGTACATGAATTTTATTCTGCTAAAAAAGAGGTCCCTACTGTTAAAAAGCTTCAAGAGGTCTTAAAGACAGATATAAATTACACAGGACAGCGAGAGAGTCTGCGAAAGCTACTTCACAAGGTGGGATTTCGTTTTAAAAAATCTCAATCCAATCGGAAGGTTCATAAGGAGCGTAATGAAATATCAGCTTGGAGAGCTAAGTACTTGCATGCAGTGGATAAAAATAATAAGTCTCCCCAGCCCCAGCCCATAATTTATTTAGATGGGACCTATATTCACTCTTCGCATACATCGGGTAAATGTTGGCTAGGAGAGGGTGAAGACGGATTATTAATAATAATAATAATAATAATAAAGGTTTATTGCAGAAACTTGTACAACTTTTACAGTAAATCTTACATAGGGATCTCCATTTAAGTAAAAGATATACCTGTGCTAGGAGATCCCGCTCTCCAATGATAGAAGTCATAGATTATTGGAGCCTGTATCGAAAGGGCAAAGATATATTATTGTTCATGCGGGAGGAGATACTGAATTTGTTACAAATGCGCTACTTTTGTTTAAATCAAACACAAAAAGTGGTGATTATCATTACACTATACTACCACTAGGTACCACTGCTAATTATAATTAGTCAAATCTGGTGTTAGGGATTAGGTACGGCCATAACTAAATGCTAGACATCCAGGTACCTCTTGCAGGGTAGTGTACCTACTTAACTTCGCATTAAATGAAAGTGGTATCCCCCCCGTGGAACATTTTATCTGCTGAATTTCAACTTCATTAGATTACTTTTTAGATAAAGCCATTGTTTATTGTTGAGAGACTAAACTGTTAGCGTACAAACGTAACTGTAAATTATCAAATTCTTTTTATTTATTTTATTGTTTTTATAAGTATCATTGTTTTTAATTTGTAAAAACTGTAATTCTTATTAAACGATTATGTCTAATGTGAAATTTCCTTCTTGAAAACTTACTCAATTTTGGGCACCTTATATTAATTAGCAACACTGAATGAACGGCGACGGTGCCGTCCTCTTTCAGTTCACAGATAAGTTGGTAGGACTGTAATAAGAATCACTATCAAGGAAACAATTTTTTTATAAGTATTTTTATGGCCTGGTTGCTAAGACCTTTTAGCCAAGTCTTTAGTTTATTTAATTTCCTTCCCTTTTCTTCGGGATTTCTTTGGCGGGTATTTGAAGCCCTTTCAGCTCAAACTCCCGCCCCCGTCCGATCACCATGTTCGGCAAGCCTATCCCCTGGGAGAAGCGAGCCAAATACTTGGGTGTCATTCTGGACCATAAACTCTCTTTCGGTGAGCACATAAGGCAGGCGCGTTCGCGCGCCGCTTTCGCTCTCGGTAGACTCCACTCCCTATTGAATGCACGCAGCAAATTGTCACTCAAGTGCAAATTGCGCATTTACACAGCGTGCATTCGGCCAATCATGACCTACGCGAGCGTGGTTTTCGCACACTCGAAACCCCACCACATCCATAGGATGCAGACCCTCCAAAACCGGTTCCTCCGTAGGGCAACCGGCTCCCCTTGGTTCGTTCGGAACGAGATCCTCCATCTCGATCTTAAAATCCCCACTATCCGTCAGTTCATGAAGCGCATATCCAAGCGTTTCTTCGACTCCGCGGCCTCACATCGCAACCCTCTGGTTGTCGAGGCTGCCAGATATACCCCCTCCCGCATTAGTCATACCCGCCGTCCAAGGCATGCCCTGTCCGACCCCGATGACCCCATAACCCTCCTCCAAGAGAGCAGTAGGGCCACCAGTACAGTACACAAAAACAGACCGCCATCGTTCCGACCTCGCCGCCGAGGTCCTACGCGACGCCCCAAACGTAATTGTCCCCCCCCCCGACCCTTGCTCGACGAAGCGCCAGCCCGCGCCGTAGCTGAGCCTGTAGCTTTAAATTCCCCTGGTAATAATAATATAATCTCGATCCAGCCTGTCCCACCTTGCTGCCCTCCCCTCAGTGACGCCCTAAGCCGAGGTTCGTACCTCACAGGGGGTGCCCTTAGCGTGCGGTCACCTAGTACTTAAGAATTTCGCCCCTGGCTGGAGGCTTTAAGTTAGTAGCTTAAGGCACCCACAGGCTTGCCCGGTTAAGTAGCCAAGACCTCAGTGGTTAAAACTACGAGCTGCCCAATAGGAAAAAAAAATAAAAACTCCCGCCAAGGAATCATCAAGGAAACAACTGGCGTCTGGCACACAGAATATATATAGGTACCCTTATAGGAGGTCTGGCATTAGCTGTTTCGTTTTTGACTGTTTTTGACAATATGTCTGAGATATGTCGGGCTGGTTTTTTTTTCTTTGGCAACTGAGCCGATGTCGACTATTCTGCCAGCGTCATTGTGGTGACGGCAAGCTTAGGATAAAAGTTACTCAAGAGGGAATTTACAGTATTTACAATTAAAATATAATAACCAATATTGACTAAAACTTATAACAAACTTAAATATGGCGTCAAATAATGCCTCCGCTTCGCTGTCGACTGGTAATGTACCCAAGAGACTGGCGGCATTGCAATGTTGTATGGCAATGCTTAGCTTCTGGCGAAGGTAAAAGCCAGCCCTTGGGTCACGGGAAGTCGCAAACAGGCGTTTGGAGATTTAGTTGAACAAAACATGGGCACGCGGACCACACAGCCGAAGGGTTTCAGTTCCAAACGGCTCGAAAATATAATTACCTGCCGATACTTTCACCGCTTCAGGTTTTCCACAGCCGCAGCAGCGGCGCCAGCACAGCACGCCGAGCCAGAAAGATGGGTTGGCGTAAGAGTATCGACACATGTTGCGTCCCACACTAACGGCCTACCCACCTTCCATGGAAATAAAGACAGGCCGTCCGGTCTCTTGCCATGGTCTCGTGGCAAGCCATTAGGTTCTAATACAGCTGGAACGCCGATGGTGACAAGAGGCCATCGGATGATGTCATTAATGTTCGCGTGCCGCGCTAATGGGCTCGCACTTCTGCAAGACAGGCCGTGGTGTCCGAGGCTGTTGATAACGTCGCCACTGTGGAATCTGAATAGGTCGCTTGGTAAAATAAGTTTAATCGAAGGACCGTAAATAAATGCTGGAAAATGCTGTGCTCAAAAACCCCTTAAATAAATAATGATCTTGCTCAATACACAGGGTAGATAAAGAATTGTGAGCCGTCACGGGACGCCTGGCAGATGAAAACATCGAAATTATATTTTACTAGCTGACCCGTGCCCACTTCGTTGGGCGGTAACCATTTATACATATTGTGTTGAAATTATGACTGTGGTTCGGTTAGTACTGAGTGCTATGATTTATTTCCTGACTGCCGAAAGGAGGGTTATATTTTTACTGCATATTATGTAAGTATTTGCATGCCAATTTGGCTATATTATCGGGTTTCAAATGAGTGAATGAAATGATTATGATTGAATAAATTATGTTTATTTTAATTGTTCATAACTTCTCTGTATACTACACTCGAGAGCAATGAATCCGGGTCACTTAAAGAATCCTAAAAATCTCGGAAACTAAAAATGCTAGGTTAATGCAATAAATTGTATTTAATAGACAATGTAATACTCCTTAAATGAAGGTATTAAAACTTCTTAGTTATTGTAAAGTTATATCATAAAAAAATCAAATTTGAAAAAGGGCCACTTTCGAAGATGGAACTACGAAATTACAGCATTTGGTTTTGCTTTTGTTTGTAATCTGTCATTTATGTGGGTACATAAACCATGTTGATAGTGCTCTATATTCATTATTCAAGCTGAAATTATGTCGCTTACGCCTGAAGAATGCACCAGAATACTTACAATGCTGGAAACCGGCCGGAGTCAGCGCGATACACCCAGGACTGTCGGTGTGTCGCTGTCAACAGTACAAAGAGTTCTCCGACGTTACGAAGAAACTGGTTCTAACCTACGCAGACCAGGAACGGGCAGAACCAGGTGTACCACAGCACGAGAAGACCGATACTTGGTGAACACCATGCTTCGAAATCGCTTTCTCACAGGAACTGAACTCACAAATCAGTTTCGACGCCTCGGAGGAAGTAACCCAAGTGCATGGACAGTAAGACGTCGGCTTGCTGAATCTAACTTAAAACCCCTTAGACCTGCAAACGGCCCTAAACTGGAGCGTGGGCATCGTATTTCAAGACTAAGATATGCCCAGAGCCACGTAAATTGGAGTATTGAAGATTGGTCAAAAGTTATGTTCTCCGACGAATCAAAATTTATGCTCTACAAGCACGATGGAAGACACAGAGTGTATCGAAGACCAGGGGAAAGATTCAAGCAAGCATGCATCGAAGAAAAAGTAGCCTACGGTGGTGGGTCTGTACTTGTGTGGGCCGGAATTTCTTCTGAAAGTCGCACAGAGCTGGTGATCATAGAAAACGGCTCTTTAACTAGCGTAAGATATGTGGAAGAAATCCTCAATGATCACGTTGGTCCATTTATGGTCAATTTAGGTGAGGATGCTATATTTATGCATGACAATGCCCGACCTCATACAGGTAGGATTGTGAATGACTACCTTCAAGAGATGAACATTACTCGTATGGAGTGGCCAGCGCGCAGCCCGGATATCAACCCGATCGAGCATGCTTGGGACGAGCTAGGCAGATGCGTAAAACAACGAAACCCTCCCCCAATCACGCTTCGTGAGCTCAAAATTGCTCTCACAGAGGAATGGGAGAATATTCCCCAAAATCGTATAAGGAACTTGGTGTACAGCATGCCAAACCGCGTAAACGCAGTAATGGAAGCACGAGGAGGCAATACGAAGTATTAAAATTCAAGAAAATCGTAATAAAGTTCAAAAATTTAATGTTTCCTATTTTTGTTTTAAGGAGAGATCAGCAGTTTTTTTCTTTATGTAATTTTGTGTTAATAAAATGTATGGTGACTCATATTTTTTTTACTTTCATTTAAGGAGTATTACATTGTCTATTAAATACAATTTATTGCATTAACCTATCATTTTTAGTTTCCGAGATTTTTAACATTCTTTAAGTGACCCGGATTCATTGCTCTCGAGTGTATATGAGATGTAAGGTTATTATTTAGTACCAAAATATATTGTCTTTCAAGAGTTCCAACCCGAGATAAGCCAACATATGCCCATAAGTATAAGCCCAAGGGAGAAACACTGCTTTCTCAGATCTATGCCCACTAGAGAGAATGTTTGACTCGGGGACTTATTAATAATGAGGGCAAAAGAGATCTTGAAGGGATACTGTATCTTTTTAAACGGTATGGGTAAATCCGTCGAAATCATGGGTATCCGCGGAATATAAGCCAGATGTCCCACTGCTGGCCCTGTGAGAATAGTCGCCACGATTACATTCTCTCGCAACACTTTTATATGCAGCCTTGTGCCGTTACACATGTTGGGGGCGTCAAGTTTTTTAATAGCATGATAGGAATGCCAACTTTTAACATATGGTCGTGAGGAGGAAAGCCAAAGGGCTCAAAAAATTTTTTTTTTTTTGAAGATAGTGCACTGTATCCTCAATATTACACACCGTGTCAATGGGCTTATAGTGTTTGACTTGACCGGGAATTTTCTCTAAAATCAGTTTATTCATCTCATTCACTGTATCGTTTCTAGGCGACACTATTGCCCTAGAACAAAGCCAATGATAATCTCTTTCCAATAAATTTTCAAGACCGGGATATATTGCGTCTATCAGATGTTCTAACCTATGTAATTTGTGACCTAATCTATCGTCAAGTTTAATGTCATCGCTAGTACTGTTGGTGTTAGGACAGCTAATTTTTCCTTCTCCAAGATTCAATAGTTGATGCGGAAAGTCGTTATCGTAGTTGTCGCTCCAATGGACTCTCATGTTTGTTCGTAAACTGAGAGTTTCAACGGAACTCCATAAGTAAGGGCATGCGCACGTGTTAAATAAAATTTCCTTGGTGATAAAGCAATTTATTTCTAAATAAATAGTTTGACGTGTTGTGTATGAAAAAATCCGTCTAATAGAAATATCACTAAATAGATTACGACACAGTCGCGGTTCCATACTTATTCTCATGGCGGCATGGAGAGTGCGAATGTCGCAACCCAGTGCTGGGTACGCCTCTAAGTCCCCTCTTTGAGGAGTGGCTTGAGAGGCGCCACGGCGTCCTCACCGGACATGGCTGTTTCAGGAGGTTCCTGTTTCGGATAAGGCGGGAGGAAACGCCCGGGAGATACCATTGTGTGGATTGCCCGGAGGACGGGGTGGAGCATACGGTGGAGGTCTGCCCGACTTGCGTGGAGCACCGCCGTGTCCTCGTGGTGGCGATCGGCGGCGTCGATCTCTCGCGTCCGGGCTTGGTCCAGCCGAGCGAGAGGGAATGGCAAGCCGTAACCTCCTTCTGCGAAGCAATAATGCTCGCGAAGGAGGAGGCGGAGCGCGTGAGGGAGAGGCAATCGTTGCGCCCTCACGCCCCTAATTGCCGCAGCATACACCCTGGGTGTCGAGATTCGATAGCCGACTCCCGGCCAACGTAGGCGCGGGCTTGCGGACGGCGAGCAATGGCAGCTCGCCGTCCAGTAAGGACCAGGCCCGCGTCGACGGCGCGTCGTGTTCCACGCGCGCCTCAAAGAGATGTCAGCACCATTGACGGGGTCCGATACGACCGATGCCTGCCGGAGGCGCGGATTGTCCGAAAGAGCTACCGTGGCCCTGGCGCACAGGCAACTGAAGGAACACGGGTGGGTTTTAGTCAGTAAGAGTCTGACACGCCCTCCCACTCCGCCCAGACCGGGTGACGTCATTTGATGATTTCCCACCCAAAAAACTGGCCTTTATAACGGGGCCACATCCAACAGGAACCTTGATATTTTCAATAACCTAATCCTCTGTCCATTCTATTAGTACATCTCTAACGAGACTGTGTACAACATAAATGGTGGATTATCTCTTATTCTGTAAGACTGTCTTCCAATTTCTTTTTTGAGTAGGTAACTTTGGAGCATTCGTTACAGTAGTCGGGGGAAAAATAGTCATTCTTTTCCTACTTGCAGATTCGGAATCCATTGAATCATTTAGCACATTGTCATCGGGGAGAGAAACCGTTAACATCGGCGTGTAATCAAAAGGATCAGGAAGGTCAAGGGGTTTTTTGGCATTCATGGTGGATGCAGATAAAATCTTCAAAATATAAAAAATTCGTGTTAAAACAAACACAAATAATATAATAATAATAATAATACAATGTTGTCTTTGGGCGCACTTGCACAGTGCATACAGGGATAATCGTCTGATGCCTCATTCCATTTAAAATTTTCTAAGGGGCCTCTGCGAGTTGGCTTCGGCCCCTCGTGCGCCTTCCAAAGGTCCGGGACCCCAAGGTCCCGAGATATGTTAATACAATAATAATAATAATATTAATATCAAACCACCTAAGTGAGGTTGACTCAAGTCGAGGAAATCATGAGGTTACGATTTTGAATATCAGTAAAAGAATAGTCTCGATTGAAGTTCACAGTAACACGTACACTCCTACCAACTTATCTGTGAAATGGCGAAAATTGGAACTACGGCCGTCTTCACCACTACCAACGAAAAAAATTATGCGGATTCTATTATAGTTTGTGTGTGTTGGTTGCCGTCACTGTCCAAGGTTTTGTTTAAAATATCTCAAAGCTCAGTGCACAGAGTACATTATAAACAGGGTGATAGAGACGTCACTTGAACATTTCATGGCGCCCTCTAGCAACAAGCAAAAGCAACACTCCAATAGGCACAGAGTACCCACATTTTTGGCACGGTGCTTTGCTCATTTTTGTCCTATTTACCTTAAATAGTTATTATACTCTTTGGCTCAGTGACACGTCAACTGTCACGGAATGACATTTATTATCAATTTCGGTTTCGATCACTAATTTCATATTAATAATATACTCTTTGCCTAATTTCCACTGTTCATTTCCATCAACTCAACCAGACATGCTATTTCAATGTTTATAATTTCAGACAGAATTCAGTTTATTTAAAATATCTGTGTTCAAATCCAATGAGTATCTCCACAATAACTTTGGTACCATCTACCAAACTTCATGAAATCAAAAGCTTATTGTTAGAAATTCTAAGCGGAATTACTAAGTAGAGCAATATGTCTGAGCTAATGGACGAGAAGACGCTGACGACAACGATGAAATTGCCGGACAGGGTGAGAACAGGCATGATAATCCCGGTGTCGAAAGAAACTTTTTTTAACACCCAGTGGAAGGCAAAGGCAGCTCCTCTATGTGCCTACGACATGCTATACCACCCTCCTGACTATAACCCTAAGGCTGCGCGCACTGATCGACAGCAACCGCAGATCATACGACAGAATATTTGGGACCAAGTAATTTCATTCTTTGTTTATAATAAAAAAGGGTCTAATTTGCTGTGGTTGATAGTGTCTTCATCAATCATTGTAGTCTTTGTTCTCGCTGCATATTTTATGAACAAAAAATAATGTCACCCCTGTGTTCTCCAAAGGGTTAGGCAAGAGAGCAGCGACATTATGTATGTTATGTCTCTAGGATAGCAACGAATGTGGGATGCCTCTGGTTTTGCAGATGTACAATTGTATATAAGCGGTGGTGATCAGAAAAAAAAATGTGTTTATTCGTTCCGACATGAACACTTACCATCACCAACCGGTGGACCACTTGGCTTGGGCACCGCACATTTGCGTGTCATTTGTCATCTTTATACATTAACTATTTTGCAACAGGAATTTCACAAAGGCATACCATCAACGTCTCATTTTACATATGGAAGGCCCAAGTGGCCCATCCTTGATCGGCCTACCAAGCAGTTCGTGAGGGTTGTAGGTAAGATATCAAATTAATTATCACAGTGCCTCTGTTACAGCAATGAAAACTATTGCAACGTAAAGAATCGACACTCACATCCGCCAATCCATTGTATCCCGCATCGTAGCAGAAGGCCTGGCAGTAGTGCTGCGCCGTGGTTGGCTTAGCACAACCCAGGCAAAAGTAAAGCTACGATTTCCTATAAAAGCGGTGGCCGCCATATGGCGGCCGCCTTGACGGCTTTCATTAAAATGATGGCAGCGGGGTTTGACTTTAAGGTGTCAAAAAACCCTCTCTAGGAAAATACACCAATTTACAGTACAACTATTTTCTTAATGTCCCTCGGGAATCATCGCATTTCCGAATAAGTACTAGTAGAATAAGTACGTCTGTTGTTACGTCAAAACAAAACAACTATAAAGTACTTATTTTTGAATTCAAATTATAATACACAATAAATCTAATAATTGATGGACATGGAAATTAGTATTCGTTTGTATTCGGAGATGCGATGATTCCCGAGGGACATAAAAAAAACAGTTGTTGTATGAAAGCACAGGCTTTCATAAATAACGTTTTGGTGAAGTCATTCGGTAAATTGACGACGCTGTGTGGCGGCCATCACTCTTCTAGGAAACTGTAACTTTGCCCATATACACAAAACCTGTCGTGTCAGATTACCGTCCCGTCGGACTATGAGAGTGAGGGACCTCACTGTGCACCTGTGTTTGGGCCCTATAATATCTGCTGTTGACTTGGCTAGTGTCTGTTGAGATTGGCCGCTGTGACCAAAGGATTGGCATTTTTTATTGTTATTTGTTTTAATAGTTACTCATAATATTCTCTACCCGACCATGCCACTTTTATTTCTGTAGAAACTAAAAAAGTTTAATGCCAGCGCTCTATGGACTTCTGCCATTCTCCTTTATCCCCATTGTCAATAATAAAGTTAATCTGGCTAACAACACACAAAAATAAGCGCTTTTTTTTAAAAAATAGATTTGAATTCTGTACCTTTTCAAAATAAGTAATGCCAAAAAATGCCATCTCCTTTCGGTCGGGATGATATTATAACTGTATTGTTTGTTTTTCAGTTAAAAACGATAATCCGCATATGCGTCTGTATCATGTGTTGGAATGGGTTGCGCTGTCCAGTGAAGGAACGATGAGTTTCTGCTACTCGTAGATCCTTCAAGAGTTTTGGAAGATCATCATCACCATCATTATCATTGGCAGCCCTGTTCCACCCACTGCTGAGTATAGGCCTCCTTTTTGTGCCATGCTTTACTGGTCTGGGCGAGTTTTATCCACGTCGTCCCTGCGATCTTCTGTAGAGGATACCTTCTAATAATTCAATCAAAGAATCATCTAAGAGGACAAACAGTAAGGCGCAAAACCCCTATAGTATCGATGAGTATTATTAAAGTCTCCATTAGAAAAACTTAAAAAAAAAAAAGTTTGTAAATTATTTTTTGTTTAATTTACGAAAACTAATTAAACCTAATAAATAAGTAAAAATAGATAGATAAATACTGTCTAAAATACGATTACACGCTTACAGTAATTATACTATTGCAGAAAAAAATAAGCCCTGCGGATTTAAATCCAAACCATCAAATTCAAATTCAATTATTTTTTTCACATTTTCTTGGTCACCTATGAAACATTAGAAAGGTGTGAAGATTTATAATTAATATTTGTTTTAAATAAAACTCATTGGGATACAATCGTTTTATTTTATATTGTCAAAGCTAACTACAGTATAACTATTTTCTTAATGTCCCTCGGGAATCATCGGATTTCCGAATACAAACGAATGCTAATTTCCATGTCCATCAATTATTATTAGATTTATTGTGTATAAAAATTTGAATTCGGAACTAAGATTGTATTGTTGTTTTGTTTTGATTCAAACAACAAGTACTTAGTTCTGAATACAATTTTTATACACAATAAATCTAATAATAATTGATGGACATGGAAATTAGCATTCGTTTGTATTCGGAAATCCGATAACTCCCGAGGGAAGGTACTGTACATTTTTACGTTACTACGGTAATCAGTCCTATAGAGTAATAGAGGGTAAAATCAATAAAAGAAGTTTGCATTACGTAGGTACAATCTTTACACTAAATGCATGCCCAATTGGTATTTTCTTGATGAGATAAGCGGGTAAGAAAGAAACACGACAATTACTCTTAAAAATAATTAGCTTTTACAATGTTTTCAAAAGAATGACATCGATTTGGTAAGAAAATTCGAAATCTTTACGGATACTGCTATTTTTTCAGGAAAGCGCAGTTTTGTTCTCTTGTCAAAAATCGCTTTGTATTGTTAGTAGGCCTACATCATTTTCTCTGTAATTCCGAATAAGGTATCTTTCAGGAACTACGCTAAATGTTTGGTTCTCAACGAATGTATGGGTTTGGTGTCGGTGTTCAGTATTTAATTATTGTAACGGAAACCAATTAGTAACATGACAGCTTATTTAGGTACAGTGAGTAGCAGAAGTAGATTAACATTGTTAGTTTTAAATGTGATCTTCAGCATTTCATGTATAGAAGAGGTTGTGCCCATTAACCAAAAGCGATAACATTGAACTTGCCTATGAATAGAACGCGATATCTGCAGTTCGTTGATTAATAACGCGCCTAATAGCACACACATATTATCACAATCAGTTTTTCATCCTGTGTATCACCAAACATCTATTAAATATACTAAGTATTCATTCATCAATAATAGCGAAATCCTGGGACAATTTTTGAATTCATATAAAACGTCATACTGTAGCGGTATCCGTACTACACGTCACACTGACGTCACGCAAATCCTGCATCGCGCAAGCAGAGTTTACCGCGCGACTAGCATATATACAACGTCCCGACATCCACCGTCGGGCAGTTGCCCACCAGACACGACAACCGTCTGGTCGGAGGATCCTCCCTTTTCTATGGAGGTATGAATGAGCTTTACACCCTGTTCCTCATACCTCTATACTGGTGACCCCGAACTTGAACGTCAGCGCAACCTTCGTGCAACTACTTCAGCGTGACGTCATCATCACATCAGCATCACTTCCGCAAGCTTTAGAGCGGCGAGTCACACAGCCAGCCAGCACCCACGGCTTCAACGGGTATCCTGACCACCAGCATGCAGCGACCGCGCATACCTGGTCATCACCCTCAGCTTCATCAGCAACCTTGGCACAGCATACTGCACTCTCGGCCGGTCCACAAGCAGAGCCTTCAAACCCTCTCCTGGTCGACGCCAGCAGTCAGCCTCAACCCGGCGCTGTACCACATCCGACGCACTGGAGCATAACGCAGTGCCACCCCGACTCACTGGGGAAACCTTCGCAGACAGTTCCGACTCACCGCGAACTATGCGACACCCGGTTCCGACTCACTGGAACCTTAACTGGCCCTGGCAAACATCGCAAGATACAAGGCTCAGTCCACTATCGACCTCCGGTCTCCGGGGGGGAGTGATGTAGCGGTATCAACATCGCCACCTGCGTACTACACGTCATACTGACGTCACGCAAATCCTGCATCGCGCAAGCAGAGTTTATCGCGCGACTAGGATATATACAACGTCCCGACATCCACCGTCGGGCAGTTGCCCACCAGACACAACACCCGTCTGGTCGGAGGATCCTCCCTTTTCTATAGAGTATGAGTGAACTTTACACCCTGTTCCTCATACCTCTATAATACTACTGGCATCCGTTTGGTGTCGTCGAAATTTATTTTTAAACCGACTTTAAAAAGGAGTAGGTTATCAATTCGAATGTTTATATATATATATATAAATATATATAATCAACTTTAAACGGTAAATGTTGATCTAGTGAGAAGTTACAACAACACTGTTGATCCGCCTATTTTACGTGTTTACTCAGCTCCGCGTCGCGCAAACTGATATACTTTGATCCGTCCTTGATGCGCTTGTGACGTCGGTGGATCTGCACATAAAGGTTTTCAACAAACTCGTCAGCGATTTGACCAACATTTGTTGATCCATCAACGGTCGAAAAAATCATACTGAATATGATTTCTTAGATCCAGAGTATATTTAACTTATATGCGACATTTACTTGGACTAAGTTGATCCGGAGCCAAAATTGATGAATAGGTACTCGAACACAAAGCGGCAACGTCACGTTCTGCGTGTGACAGAGAACCCAGTAGACTATTTCGTTAGAGTAATAAGTAGTCACATAAAAGTACCTTTAAGTCAGATTGCAACAAGGTTGCTATGTTATTATGTTTTTTAATGAATATTTTTTAAATTTGGTTTATTGTGAGGACTAGTGACCTAAAAGTAAGTCAGGTTGCAATGTTATTGATTATTTTTCTTTAGAGGATATTTTTGAATTTTGTTTGAGATTATTATTTTTAAATAATATAGCAGTGTTTCTGTTTTTTTATTGTTTAATTGTAGTGACTAGCGACTTATACGTACGTCAGGTTGCAATGTTGTTGATTATATTTCTTTGATAGATATTTTTAGTTTTGTTTGTGATTAATATTTTGATATAGTGAAACAGTGTTTTTGTTTTTCAAGTGTTTAAAATTTTATTTTGACTCCAAAAGTCGTTTTACAGAACTTAAATAAATAACAAGTAGAAGATTTGTAGGATCTTGATTTAATTTAGTAATCTGAGTGGTATTGTTTTTCCTATCCACTATTACTTTGTATTGGTACTCGTACATACTGCTTGCTTATGTTTAATACTTGCTTAGATAAAACGGCAACTAAACTCATTAACCTGTGTTTAATTCATAATAAGTAATATACTTACATAATGATAACAAGTGGTATTGGGTATAGGTAAAAGGTTATTAATTTTGACTAATTGGTGGGGTTAAATTGAACAACTATTTGTTGTACATTTTTTTTTAAAATGCATAAAAAAAAAAATATAGTTACAAAACAAAAGTTCAGTTCAGTTTGTCCCTAGTACCAATAAGTAGCCAAGCGGATATTCGGTAAAATGAATAACCTCGTAGTAACATCTTTATGGTCAGTATCGATACTCACTTACTAGCCACACTATTCCCCACTGTAACCACCTGTACTTAGTGAGCCCCACTTCTCCTCACGCGGTCCCCACTGCACTACACTCCATAGCATACGCCACCACCTCCACGTAAGCAGCGCTTGCTACGATCAGTCTTGGGATGGGTGACCATTTTGTTTGTTGATTAGCTGGCAAAATTGAAGCCGCCAGGTTAAGCAGCGCTTGCCAAAGTCAGTCTTTGGATGGGTGACCATTTTAATTCTTGATTAGCTCGCAATAGTGAAGCCACCAGGTTAAGCAGCGCTTGCCAAGGTCAGTATTTGGATGGGTAACCATTTTTAATATGAAACATCGATAGCCGCAGGTAGAACCGATTGCTAGCGTGGCGATGCGTCGCCACGTTATATGATGGTATGTTTCACATCTGCCAGCCGTCCCGTCACGGCTCAATTTTTTTTATACACTTCCATAACAATTTTACCAACATCAAATTCCTCTCTAAAACCTAGTAGGTAAGTCTCTAGTAACGTAAAGAGGGGGCGGCATTGTCAGTTTTGAACGCGGGTGGTGGAGCGCTCAGTGGCGGACCTGTGTACGGCCAAAGATACGAAACGGCAACGTCGTGGCTGCTTTTAGCCAAACCTAACGTTTGCTGTGCTCTGATTGGCTCATTTAAATCGGATCAACATTAGCAAGGTGGATTTGTATATTGGATCAACTTTGGCGAATGCTAGTAAGCAGTCCCGTGAGTGTAGATGTTGATCCGGTCGGAGCCACATTAGTTACCAGAAATGCATATTGGATCAACAAAGTGCTCGGGTGAAGTCGCGTCAGATCAACATTTACCGTAAAGGGATATCTATATACACTCGAGAGCAATGAATCCGGGTCACTTAAAGAATCCTAAAAATCTCGGAAACTAAAAATGCTAGGTTAATGCAATAAATTGTATTTAATAGACAATGTAATACTCCTTAAATGAAGGTATTAAAACTTCTTAGTTATTGTAAAGTTATATCATAAAAAAATCAAATTTGAAAAAGGGCCACTTTCGAAGATGGAACTACGAAATTACAGCATTTGGTTTTGCTTTTGTTTGTAATCTGTCATTTATGTGGGTACATAAACCATGTTGATAGTGCTCTATATTCATTATTCAAGCTGAAATTATGTCGCTTACGCCTGAAGAATGCACCAGAATACTTACAATGCTGGAAACCGGCCGGAGTCAGCGCGATACAGCCAGGACTGTCGGTGTGTCGCTGTCAACAGTACAAAGAGTTCTCCGACGTTACGAAGAAACTGGTTCTAACCTACGCAGACCAGGAACGGGCAGAACCAGGTGTACCACAGCACGAGAAGACCGATACTTGGTGAACACCATGCTTCGAAATCGCTTTCTCACAGGAACTGAACTCACAAATCAGTTTCGACGCCTCGGAGGAAGTAACCCAAGTGCATGGACAGTAAGACGTCGGCTTGCTGAATCTAACTTAAAACCCCTTAGACCTGCAAACGGCCCTAAACTGGAGCGTGGGCATCGTATTTCAAGACTAAGATATGCCCAGAGCCACGTAAATTGGAGTATTGAAGATTGGTCAAAAGTTATGTTCTCCGACGAATCAAAATTTATGCTCTACAAGCACGATGGAAGACACAGAGTGTATCGAAGACCAGGGGAAAGATTCAAGCAAGCATGCATCGAAGAAAAAGTAGCCTACGGTGGTGGGTCTGTACTTGTGTGGGCCGGAATTTCTTCTGAAAGTCGCACAGAGCTGGTGATCATAGAAAACGGCTCTTTAACTAGCGTAAGATATGTGGAAGAAATCCTCAATGATCACGTTGGTCCATTTATGGTCAATTTAGGTGAGGATGCTATATTTATGCATGACAATGCCCGACCTCATACAGGTAGGATTGTGAATGACTACCTTCAAGAGATGAACATTACTCGTATGGAGTGGCCAGCGCGCAGCCCGGATATCAACCCGATCGAGCATGCTTGGGACGAGCTAGGCAGATGCGTAAAACAACGAAACCCTCCCCCAATCACGCTTCGTGAGCTCAAAATTGCTCTCACAGAGGAATGGGAGAATATTCCCCAAAATCGTATAAGGAACTTGGTGTACAGCATGCCAAACCGCGTAAACGCAGTAATGGAAGCACGAGGAGGCAATACGAAGTATTAAAATTCAAGAAAATCGTAATAAAGTTCAAAAATTTCATGTTTCCTATTTTTGTTTTAAGGAGAGATCAGCAGTTTTTTTCTTTATGTAATTTTGTGTTAATAAAATGTATGGTGACTCATATTTTTTTTTACTTTCATTTAAGGAGTATTACATTGTCTATTAAATACAATTTATTGCATTAACCTATCATTTTTAGTTTCCGAGATTTTTAACATTCTTTAAGTGACCCGGATTCATTGCTCTCGAGTGTATATATATATATATATTATGTATGTTCGGGCATAAATCCATCATATAAAGCCGGATTTGCAAAATCTCGAGGAGGTCCCATTGTCACCAAGTCAGAATCTGATGAAGGAATCCCATGGAAATCGAGGGAAGTCCTCAAATTTTATGGGCACACCTACTTATAGCGATTTGGATATTTTTTATAGTAACTCGTGCTAGGAAAGCACCATTCGGTGAAGTGGAACTGATGATGAAGACCAGAGGTGGCCACGGGAACTACTCAATAATAAGTATTTCACGGGTTACGATTCGATTACTTTAATATGGTTGTTAAGCAATTTACGCTCATCACAGTGAATATGGTGAAATGGTGCTGATGGTGGCTTCGCCATCAGCTCCAGTTCTTGGTTCTTACCAGGAGAACTCTTCAACAATTAACGTCCCTGCATCGGGAAAAGGAATATTTTGTAAAAGGTGATGAACAGTTGACATTACACTATTGTAACTTAGATTTATTTAATAACTGACTCACTAAAAAGTGAAAAATAAAAACGTTTTTACAATAGAAACAACCGATTAAAAAAAAAAACACTACGAAGTGAAAAGCAACTTTAATTTCTGAAGTTGGTGGCAAAAAACTAAAATTTGTCTCCCCAATCCCGCCGCGACATTATAGCGCCATTTCAGCGAGCAAACCTTATCGTGCCATCCATCAATTCCTATACCTGATTAAAATATATGGTGTTACTCAATCGAATTTGATGGCTCAATGATAGGCATTATTTTTGAGTTTTTAATGTTCGCTTTTCTTTTTTGGGTTGGGGGTTTTTTTATTTTTATCACTGACTGACATATAGATCAAAGACCTAACCCACTTCCAGATGCCCTAGAAAGTTAAAATTTGGCGTCCAGCTGGCTAATTGTGTGTATACAAAGGGAAAAATCAGAAAACAGTACATTTTTACGATTTGAAATATTTTCCAAGCAATCGATTTCTACTAACACCTAGCACCTTTCGAAATTATAATAGCAACAAAAAGTTTTTCTTTCGCGTGAGAACAGGTTCCATGTTGAAAGGTCGCTTTTATCGTTTTGTATACCAGATTATTTATAATTTATAAACTTAGACAACCAAAAACGAACTGACATCATTGCGAACAATTGTAACAATTGTTACGAAAGAAATATATTCTTACACAGCATGTGATTTTACAAGAGCCCAGATTCGATTCCTGTTGTCTATAAACGTTGAATAGGCAATTTTGGAAAATACCGCGTCTTCCAGCAAATGCATGGTTAGTTATTACCTTACTTACTCTATTTGTACTTACCTACACACATGAAGAGGCGATGGTGGATTGTAAATAAGCAGGCACCTGGAGAAATACCTATACTTACGTTTTCGCAACATTTTGCTTAGAGTTACGTTTAGTTGTAGATTATTATGTTGGCTGTATTCGTCCCGCAGACTACCCGTGCGTGCCTCGCACGGTGCGGGGTGCGCGGGGCCGCGGGGGAGGGGGAGGGGACGAGCTGGTGCACATGTGAACCACGAGGAAGTATAAAACGTATTTTAACAGACTTTAGAGGTTAATTTGAATGATGAATAATAATAATTTCTGTACCCACTCACGCGCCCCATTGCAAAAATTAGTAATTTTTGAAATCCGTGAAACGCCCCCATCTTCATTATTTCACCACTTCAAACTGTCAGCGGACAGCACGTTTGTTTTTTATTTTTTTGAATTTTATGCGTGGACCCACCCCTTCTGTTTCATGTTTTTTGGAAAGGTGGTTAAATTTTGAATTTTTGTTTCGAAAGCCATGTGTGTGTATCGGACGTAAGAATAAAATTATCTGTGGTTGAAAATAAGTTTGCGAAGTGTACTGTGGGCTGTCAATCTGCCATTTCGTCGTCGCGGATTTTATGATACACAATTAAACGGTAAGTAATGATTATAATCAACATTATATACCATTTTGTTCGTGATTTAACGCTCTTTCGAGTTATCTATACTACATTTGAATTTCGAGTTTTAAAATCGTTCCTATAATTAGAAATATGTTTCATTGTTGTCTGAAAAATTCTTAGCTCTTGAAAAACGTAATAAAAACGAATCTATTACTACTTTTTACGTAAATTAATGTGTATTAACCATGTAGCCTGGTTAATTACGAACAGTTTGGTACCAATATTATATCATTTCGTTGTGATTTCAAAGTACAAAATCTAATTGCAAAAACCAATAGCCAATTTTTTTCGAAGCACGCGGCGTGGCGTAGTTCATTGACACGGATTAAAGAAACCTATTCATGATAAATTGTGGTTATTCTTCTCTCTTGAAACCTTTGAGTTCTGATTTGTGATAATTACTCAAAAAAAAAAAACAATCTCGATTTTTGCCATATTTTTCAGAAAAAATGCAAAATGGATAATATTATTCAAGGACAGGGTGGCAGGCGAGGCTCAGCAGGTCGCAGGCGCTCGCGAGGGCGAGGGCGATGCCTATTTGGAGAGAGGTATAGTGTATAATGTATATCAAATACATAAGTACCTGTTTGAAAAGAGGTATAGTAGCTGTATAAAAAGTATATATCTAATACATTTCTCTCTCAAAGAGAGGAGCCCTGTGTCCCAGCAGTGGGAATTTGATAGGCTAGTTACACATACCATCGAACTGATTACCTAACTTAACGGGATCAACTTTGAAATCAAATTGTTCTCTCAACTTCTTAACTCAAATTGTATATAATATAATACATTTCCCTCTCAAAGAGAGGAGCCCTGTGTCCCAGCAGTGAGAACATTATAGGCTGATTACACTACATAGCATCGAACTGAAAAACTTAACGGGATCAACTTCAAAATCAAATTGTTCTATCAACTTGTTATCTCAAATTGTATATAATCTAATACATTTCCCTCTCAAAGAGAGGAGCCCTGTGTCCCAGCAGTGGGAACATTCTAGGCTGATTACGCTACATAGCATCGAACTGAAAAACTTAACGGGATCAACTTCAAAATCAAATTGTTCTATCAACTTGTTATCTCAAATTGTATATAATCTAATACATTTCCCTCTCAAAGAGAGGAGCCCTGTGTCCCAGCAGTGGGAACATTCTAGGCTGATTACGCTACATAGCATCGAACTGAAAAACTTAACGGGATCAACTTCGAAATCAAATTGTTCTCTCAACTTCTTAACTCATATTGTTTTTTTTTCAGTACACCTGCAGGGCCAGCGCCAGAGGCAGAGCCAGCGCCAGGGCCTTCTGAGCTCTGTCCCGCAGCACCCAGTCCCGCAACACCCAGCCCCGCAGCACCCATGCTGACCCCGGCTGAAGAGTATGTGTTCATATCTTTATTTGCATTTCATAATGTTTGAAGATCTTACAATGGGCTTAAAGCTAAGGCACAATTATGGACCCTGTAGGGCACAGCAAAAAGTATAAAATTAATGTTTTAAATAGAATTAATACTTAATTAATTATGGATTTTCTGTAGTTTCTGCCTACCCCCATGGGAAGAAGGCGTGAGTTTATTTATGTATGTATGTTTTGAAACATGTCCTTAGTATTAAATAACTAAATTATTACATTTATTATTCTTGTTTAAATTAAAACTTATTTGATAATAAAATGTACTAGAATATTTATGTATGTAGGTATGAATGTGAATGTATAGTTTTGAATGTATGGGGATTTTGTGTCCTGTAAACATTATATAATATTTACATAACATCACATAACGTAACATCACGCCTGTATTCCCCGAAGGGTTAGGCAGAGGTGTACCTATAGAACACCCACATTTCGCCAGTTATGTTTAAGTCCCATGTAATAGGGGGCGAGCCTATTGCCATCAACCAGGCACAAATCCAGACTCCGGGTTGCTACCGAGAAATTCCAGATGGAAAAACCCAATAGCACTTTGCCCGACCTGGGAATCGAACCCAGGACCTCATGCTCAGCAGTAGCGCTTGCGACCACTAGACCAACGAGGCATTTCATAATAATTAATATAAATATTGATGTTTATACTTATTACAGACTTATGAAGCAGAAAAAAAATATAGGTACTCCAGGCAGAAACCCGACGTGTAGCTCCTTCCCAGCTTTCGCCATTTGTACTCTTGTTGCCAGTCTGCCGGCTGTCTGGCTGGGTTTGATTGGAGGCGCACACTTGTATTTGTCCGTGTTTATGTTAACTTGCATGTAATTGTGTAGCCTATGTTGGTGATCCAATGATAAACAAATAAATGACTACTTGTGAAATAAAAGTTATAATTACGTTGTACATTTTTTATTTTTTATCCTTAATTATACCCCAATACACTTAATACTGGCCGATACTCGACAATTAATTGCATACATGCAATATTTAAAGTTACAATATTAAAATTACACACATTTTCAGTAAATTTCAAACAAACAAACTATACACATAACCCTTTCTTGGTAGTCAGGTAAAAATAATAAACATCCGTGAATAGCGCGCTTTATTCTCACGCTCAAAATGGCCGCCATGACTCATTCTCGAGAGTATATTCCCGCGATGTTATTATTCTTTGTATTTCAAAACTTTGGAGAAAATAGTAAATATTATGATGGCATTGTGTAGTTAATGAATGGGACTTCATTTTTTGTAAAAAAAAACATAGGGTCAACGCTTTAGTTAGTGAAATAAAACAGATTTTATTATTTATTTGCGAATAAAAAAAAAACTACGTCATATATAGTTCTAAAACAAAATGTATAATCAAGCCTGGTCTGTCCACTATATGAAACAGTCATTAGTTTACTATCAATTCATAGAAATATTTCGTGTAGAAGTCGTGTATAAGTGGCTAGGCGCACGGCGCGCGCCGACAAAAAATGTTCGCGGGCATTTCGGCCTACGTCACGCGTAAGTACAAGCGCGTGAGTGGGTACACAAAGTAATGATATCCCATCAAAAACGTAAATGTGAAAATAGGAGCCAAATTCAATATTAAGAATATGCGTGGTTATCAACTTCGCCGATAAAAGAATTGAGATCTGAATGGGTGCCAAGTTCTGTAGGTAATCCTGAAATGTATTTAAGTTCCTATAAGAACATACAACTTTCTAAAATAAATTTAAAACACAATTTCTTGTTTTCTTCTGCTACAACAATGTTTGCTATTTAAAAGCATAACTTCTGAACAGTCGAATTATTTACACAAAGCAGATAACTTGGGATAAATTGAAGCCCAAGATTTTATCTTGGCTAGTTTTTACCAGCGAACCAAATTTTTTGAAGAGTAAGATATGTTGACCTTACAATATAAAAACAGCAACTTGCGTATAATATACAGAAGATAAGTTGATTAGCCAAATATAAGATAAATTGTGTGTGAAAACTAGCCAAGTCAAATTATGAGCTTCAATTTATCGTAAGTTATCTGCTTTCAAAAATAAAACTGACGACTACGAGTGGAATGCTCGTAGTCGTCAGTCGAGATAAATTGATTTTAAAAGGGCTATGAACGCTATGATACAATGAGTGTCCTACGACAAAAAAAGAAACCGGCGGACACAGTTTTCGGACAGCTTTTTGAAGAGACAAAAGAATCTCAGCAACTAGGCTTGGCAATGAAATGCCCCAGAATAGTGTCGAGACAAACCGTCCCGGGCCCCCGGTCTTGGGGGCCTCCTAAATCTTAAGAAATACTTTATTTAAATGAAATCCCAAATACGCTCAAAATATATTGAGTAAGAAGCGGTTTAGTTTTGGACACCCGTACGTACGCAAAATATAAATGTAAGGTGCTAAAAATTTTGAGCTCGCTTCGCTCACTCTTGCATCCTACATTCTCAAACTTTCTGCATAAGTCAACAAAGTAACTCTTATTTATGTAAAACTTGTCAAACGAAAAGAAGGCGAACTATAGAAGGCGGTGTGCAAAAATTTTCAAGCTCGCTACGCTGGTTAATGCATTCTATATTCTTTTGACTCCCAAACTCTTCTGCATAAGTCGACAAAGCAACTCATATTGCCGTAAGAATGTTCAATAATAAACCTAACCGAGAATTTCGGGACGAGGAGCAAAAAATGCCGAGCTCGTCTTGCCCGCGCTTGCATCCTAGGTTCTTGCTTTTCGAAAATAGCCTATTTAAGAAATGAAAATGCACCTAAAAAAACAATCCTGCCGGTTGCGAGGCCCATGACGTAGGAAGAGTATTATTACGAATGATAAACTTGCTTTTTTTGTTGTCATTATTAGTTATTTGCAAAATATTACTAAAAATACCTACATAAAATAAGAAGACCGGGGAGGCCTCATTTTGTTTTGCCGCCTGGGACACCGACTAGCTAAATCCGCCCTTTGTTGCTGACCGTACTTATCGTGGTACCTATTGATAATAGTGAATACATTTTGTCTACCTATTACCCAATGCTTTACGATAGCTGATGATATACTGCAACTAAAGTAGATCTTCAAATAGTCTTCAAAACAGCCGTGATGTTTTGGTTTATTACACAACAAAACCTCACGGTTGTGTCCCCGATGGGGTGTGCAGAGAAATACACCTCTGCCTACTATTTGTGTACCCCCTGTGTAGGTACTAGTACACCTACATTTCGCCAGTTTTGTATTTAAAATCCTATGTAGTTGGGGCGAGATGATTGCCATTTACTGATTACCACAGAGTACATTATGGGTACAAACCTAGACTCCTGGCTACAACTGAGATCCACGGCACTTTTCTGACATGGGGATTGAACCCAAGAGCTCTGGCTTTGCAGTTGTGTTTGTGACAACATTACCAACGAGACATGTCCCTTTATGGATAGTAACTATAATGTCGTATTCCTTTACTCGAATGTGGGGACATATCTATGGAGGATCCCTATGAGTCCTCCATGAATATGACCCAAAATGCTTATGAAAAATGCTTATTAATTTTATCGCTGAAAGATACTTAAACACGTTTCAAATAGACATTTACATGTTCGAAGAAACTCGAGCATGTAGAACAAGGAACAATTATCTAATCGAGGCGGCATAACTAATGTGACTCGATGGGCCGGATAATTAACGCATTTGAACCCTTTTTGGTCTAGAAGGCAGTGCGTAAGCGCACGCCTATTTTCGAATTGCAAAAGTTGTGCTTCTATTTTAATTTGAAGACTTCAGAAGAATTTGTTTTAATGTGAGTGATTTTTTCATAATCAGCCTATAATGTTCCCACTGCTGGGGCACAGGCCTCCTCTCTTCGAGAGGGAGTGGGCTGTAATCTACCACGCAGGCCCAGTGCGGGTTGGTAGATGTCACATGTCCTCGAATTTTTGGTTCTAGGACATGCCGGTTTCCTCACGAGTGATTTTTTACTTATACTTAATACAAATGTTAAATTCATGTTAGGTTGGGTTAGAAGCAGGAACTTTATGCACAAGAGTTCCTCATTCCTCAAGTTGGCGCACTAAGAAAGGATTTTTGAAAATCAATTCCCTAAAGGGGTTAAATTTTAATCGTTCGTATTTTTTTTAAATCTTTAAATCTTACCCATTGCCGTCATTTAGAATATCAGCGTGAAATATTTTCATTCAGCGGCTACATTAACACTATTGAACGATGAAAATTAAGGGACAAGTTTCTTTACAAAAAGTTTTTTAAATCAACTCGTTCTCAACTAAGTACAAATTTAATAATAGTAGTTCTTTTGGGTCTAAAATGCTGAGCAGCATAATATATTCGTTGGTTGGTTTTCACTTACAACAAATAAATACATATGTATTATTATGTAATTAGGACATCCGTTGAAAAATCCAATCGAATATCAACGCAATATATAAAGAACCTAGACGGTATATCTGAGCTACCAGCTAAAGGAAACGATAAACATCCTCATCTTAGAGAACTTTCTTGTGCAGTTTATTTATAATAACGATAATAGTCTATAGCGTAGAACGGCATAGCACGACGTAGAACAGCGTAGCCTTGAATCGCGTAGCACTATGTAGAACTAGGGCTACCAACTTTTTTTTTGAAGAAATAAAGTTTTTTTTTATTTCAGTGTGGAGACTTATAAGAAAGAGTATTTTTTAATGTTATTTTGAAAACACAATTTTTTTGTACTTTTTGCGGAAAATAACACTTGCCCTTTTTTATAATTGTACGTCTACAGAGATTCTTATTTATTTATTTAACCTTTTCGCACAGAATAAGGTACAAAGGCGGACTAAATGCATTCTCTACCATTCTCTACCATTCTCTAGCATTCTCTATCATTCAACCAAGGGTGGTGAAAAGATAAGATGGCAGGTGCTTTGTTTGAGAGGAGAAATATACTATACACCACTAAACGGATTTTGATAAAATTTGGCAAGGAGATAGATGGCGTCCTGGGAAAGGACATAGGCTACTTTTTGTCCCGGTAGCACGTTCCCGTGGGATAACTTCCGACATCCACGCGGGCGAAGCCGTGGGCAGAAGTTAGTACTCTTATTACGAGTAGTGTACGGTTGGCAACCCTATGTAGAACAACGCGTTGCCTTGAATGGAGTAACACGGTGTAGATAGCGTAGCGCATCGTAGAACAGCGTAGCACGTTGTAGAGCAGCGTAGCCCGACGTAGCACATCGTAGCGTTGAACACTAGCACGATGTAGACGGCGTATCAGGTCGTAGAACAACGTAGCAAAGCATGGCCTTGAAAAACAATTAGTATCAACAATACGTTCATATATGTTAGAAAGAGAAACAATGAGTTTTCTGTTACTTGTTTTGTGTTGTTTTTTGTTCTTGTCATATGTTTTTGTACGCTAAAAGAAAAAGAAAAAATGTGTTATGTAATTGTAATAAGCATGTCAAGTTGTAAAATAAACGGCGGCGGTCACTGCACTACTAATTGTCAGTTTACGACGTTTTTATGTTTTCGTACGTCGTCTAAAATATCATCCCTATTATTTTGAATATTAGGCCTAACTACCCTGCCGCCGCCGTGAATAAATACAGTTGACATGTAAATAATAAAAAATCGAATCGAAGGGGCAACCCTATTCAAAAACCCTCGAAAACAAGTGTATAAAACAAATTAAGCATACTTTTTTGTTCCTGCTCAATTTTGTTATACCTACCTACTTACGAATATATAGCGTGTATCAGAAAGATGTGGTCATATTTACTGAACAACTTTTTCCACGGAATCATGATCATAATCTCGAAAGAAATATCAGCTGTTCCTTACAAAACTTCAATACCTACTTGACCCAAATGTGTGGGGACAGCTGATATTTTTTTCGCGGTTATGGCGTTGGTCCCATGGAAAAAGTTGTTTAGTTTGATGGTCTGTACCAGTGGCGGATACATATGAGGGGCTCGGGGGGCGCCCCCCCATGCGGGCGGCGCAGCACTGCGCGGTTCACGGCGCCCTCGCCGCCCGCACCCCACCCGCCCGCGTGTCCATCTGCACGCAATTTATTCGTCAGTCGAGTAGTTGTACTTTCGTAACAGGTTAGCTCGCGTCATCGTATTTTATACGTTATTCTGTATGGCACATACGAGATAAGTCGCGGCCATTCTAGTGATCTCGATACGTTATTCTGACTGGCATTTGTTCGAGAAAAGGGGCGAACATTCTACTGAATTCTTGTACAGAGAACATTTGATAAGTAGCGGTATAAATACGGGCCGTTCGCCGAATAGGAAGCTAAGCCCCGACGCAATATCTCGCACTCTCCAAACCACAGTCAACCAACTCGGTGACTGGTTTAGGAAGTGGAGAATCGAAGTCAATCCCGATAAGAGTCAAGCGGTTCAATTTTCGAAACCGAGACTCAACCTCACCCCTCCCCGTCCGATCACCAGGTTCGGCAAGCCTATCCCTTGGGAGAAGCGAGCCAAATACTTGGGTGTCACTCTGGACCATAGACTCTCTTTCGGTGAGCACATAAGGCAGGCGCGTTCGCGCGCCGCTTTCGCTCTCGGTAGACTCCACTCCCTATTGAATGCACGCAGCAAATTGTCACTCAAGTGCAAATTGCGCATTTACACAGCGTGCATTCGGCCAATCATGACCTACGCGAGCGTGGTTTTCGCACACTCGAAACCCCACCACATCCATAGGATGCAGACCCTCCAAAACCGGTTCCTCCGTAGGGCAACCGGCTCCCCTTGGTTCGTTCGGAACGAGATCCTCCATCTCGACCTTAAAATCCCCACTATCCGTCAGTTCATGAAGCGCATTTCCAAGCGCTTCTTCGACTCCGCGGCCTCACATCGCAACCCTCTGGTTCTCGAGGCTGCCAGATATACCCCCACCCGCATTAGTCGTACCCGCCGTCCAAGGCATGCCCTGTCCGACCCCGATGACCCCATAACCCTCCTCCAGGAGAGCAGTAGGGCCACCAGTACAGTACACAAGAACAGACCGCCATCGTTCCGACCTCGCCGCCGAGGTCCTACGCGACGCCCCCGACGTAATTGTCCCCCCCCCCCCCCCCGACCCTTGCTCGACGACGCGCCAGCCCGCGCCGTAGCTGAGCATGTAGTTTTAAATTCCCCTGTTAATAATAATATTATCTCGATCCAGCCTGTCCCATCTTGCTGCCCTCCCCTCAGTGACGCCCTAAGCCGAGGTTCGTACCCCACAGGGGGTGCCCTTAGCGTGCGGTCACCTAATTTTTAAGAATTTTCGCCCCTGGCTGGAGGCTTTAAGTTAGTAGCTTAAGGCACCCACAGGCTTGCCCGGTTAAGTAGCCAGGACCTTAGTGGTCATAACTACGAGCTGCACAATAGGAAAAAAAAAAAACAAAGAATAGGAAGCTAGTTTACAATCTTGTCTGGGCGGAGGAGGATCATTCCTTTTCTATAGAGGATGAGTGAACTTTGCACCCTGTCCCTCATATCTCTATACTGGTGACCCCGAACATGAACATCAGTGCAGCCTTCGTGCAAACATCATCAGCGTGACGTCACCATCATCACTTTCTTATGCTTTTGAGCGGCGAGTTACACAGCCAGCAGCACCCACGGCTTCAACGGGTATCCTGGACCACTAGCATGCAGCGCGAGCACACTGTTCGTCACCCTCAGTCTCATCAGCAACCTTGGCACAGCACAATGCACTTTCGGCCGGTCCACAAACAGAGCCCTTAAAAACCCTCTCTTGGTTGACGCCAGAAGTCATCCTCAACCCAGCGCATAACGCAGCGCCACCCCGACTCACTGAGCAATCTTCGCAGACAGTTCCAACTCACCGTGAACTATGTGACACCCGCTTCCGACTCACTGGCAAGCATCGCAAAATACAAGACTCAGCCCACTATCGAGCTCAGGTCTCCGGAGGGGAGTGATGTGGCGGCATCTATAACGTCACATGCGAACTACGCAACATACTGTCGTCACGCAAAATCCTGCATCGCGCAAGCAGAGTTTACCGCGCAACTAGCACTGATACAACGCCCCGACATCAATCGCCGGGCGGTTGCCTGCCAGACACGACACCCTTCTGGTCGGAGGATCCTCCCTTTTCTATAGAGGATGAATGAACTTTACACCCTGTTCCTCATACCTCTATACTGTTATTCAATTCGTAGCTGATCTCGGAACACTCTGTAAAGTTCTTAAAGAAATACTTTTTTGGAGGGACAACGGCTACCAAAGCCAATATTCGCCTTCGAGCTCTCTCTCTAATTGCGTGTTTATTATCACGTTAAAGTCAAAGTCAAATTCAAATCGTTTATTTCAAATAGGCACATAAAAGGCACTTTTGAACGTCAAAATTTACAAAAAATAGAATTGATTCTAGTTGCCCTTTCCAAAAGGTAGTTTCGTATGGAGAAGAATAGGCAAGAAACTCCACCGTTACTCTTTTAAAAATGTTTTACAATACTAAGTATACATAATAATTATATGTGAAGACGATGCACCTAGAATAAAATTACTATACCACAATAGGTAAAAATAATTAAATATAACGCATGACAGGTAAATTAATTATGAGATAGATACATGGTGCTCACATATTTACAAATATTGAAAAGTAAATGATGTTTCCAAAATTTCACAAGTAATAATTTAGTGTGTGAGTTAAAGTAGTTACATAATGTAAAAAACAATGTCATAAAAATTATAAATTATACAATTAAATTAGCAACCAGTTTGATTTTGTCTAGACTCTAGATTGTCCTATGGAGCAGGACCAGCATGTTTCCAAGCATTCTTATCTAGGATATAATCCTCTAATTTGTAATATCCTTGTTTACAAAGTGTACTTTTAATATGAGTTTAAAATTTTCTTTCATTTAATTGCAATATATCACAAGGTATTTTGTTGTAACATTTAACACAGTACCCCATAAAAGATGTATGTACTCGTTGTTTTCACTGAGTGACATTGATTGAGTGAGTATAACATATTATTATCCATTCAGCAAAATCTTACAAGACCATAGCTTGCACGTCGCGATGGCAAAAGTAAAATAAGATTCGACGCTCAAGGTGTACGACGGCATGAGAAATAATACTGATAGCAATTTTGCTCGTATTGTTCAAGAGGCGAAGGCAGTTATAAAAGAGTTAGACGTGGAGATGAGTGTTCCTCGTCTTACAGACAGGCGAAGGCCCAACACTGCATCATATTATCTCTAACATGAGAGAACGTTTTGCTGAAGAAAATATTATCATTTAAAATTTAACACACGAGTACTTTTGCGCTCACTACTAAAACATGACGACAATGATCAGGCACTTAAATTGTATCAGTGCTTAACTGGAATGTCGTTCTTGGAAGAATTACCCTTTGTGATTAAAAAGACTAATGGGAGACATTCTTCAATACAAGCAAACGAGCATAAACGCCCTTAATGATCTTGATTCTGTTCTGCAAGCGTTGTCTGTTTGTCCCAGATATGACTATCCTACTTCGCACACGCTATACAAAATATTTGCTTGTCTACCTGTATCTATTGCTAGAGTAGAAAGAAGTTTTTAAATATTGCGGCGTACAAAGACATGGCTGGGTCCACAATAAAGGAGGTTGATCTAATGGCTTAGCTCTGTTGAACACTCACCTCGACATTGACTGTCCTATCGACGATGAAATTATCTCATTTGCCAGGAAAAATAGGCGCATAGAATCATCGCATAAAGAAGAGAACTCAACTTGTTACTTTTTATATCATAAGATGGCATTTCTTATATGTGTTTTTAAACAGTTTTAATAAAATAATCTTGCATGTGACTTGATTATTTTGTTATTACGTTATTAGTTACTAGCTGCTGCCCGCGGCTTCGTCCGCGTGGATGTCGCATATTATCCAACGGGAACGTACTACCGGGACAAAGTAGGTTATGTCACTCCGTATAACATCAGCTATCTGCCAGTGAAAGTCCCGTCCAAATAGGTCCAGCCGTTTCGGAGATTACCCGGAACAAACAGACGGACAGACAAAAGTGTTAAAAATTGGTATTTTGTTTTATGTACCGTTTATACTTTCATATGCATTTAGTAAAAAGGCTGTTATTTTGCCATTACAAACAGACACTTCAATTTTATTTATTGTAGTATGTAGTATGTATGTATGTTAGAACTTCTTTAACCTTTACTATAGGTACTTTATTAAAAAATCTCTACATAGTCGGGCGGGCCGCTAGTATTGTAAAAAAACAAAAAATTACATATTCATAATATTTCTTTATATACTTTATTTCATCGCTCTCAGAGACGCTCATCGTTTCTTCGATGAGACATATATGTCACTATAGGTGATATCAAATTCTCCAAAAATATCTGGTGACTTTGGACGTTCAGCATTCTGAGGTTCAGTAAGTTTGCGTCGTTTTGCAAATAAAGAAAGTTTTTCGGCGCGCTTTATGTGTTTAAAACGCCTAGTCTGTGATCCACAAAGCTCACAATAATTCCATTGTGGCCCTAGTAAACCTTCACACTCGAGGCATCTTTCCATATTAGTCCATGATTTATTGCAAAAAAAACATTTATCTGAAAAAGAATAAAGCGCCTTATTATTTAACAAATAACAAATACTTTGTACGGCTGGTTTCAGAGTGACGCTGCTGGACCGCGGCGTTAAATTTCAAACGCGCGCTGTTCAACAGCGCCGACGATCACCGTCACTTTGGAACCAGTTAATACTGTAATCAACACTTAGACGATTGAACTTAATTATTGCTATAACTAATCATAGTTTATTGTATCACTTACCACTTTGGTGACATCTTTAATCATTTTTATACCTTAGTGGCCGTATGGTACGTAGGCACTTACAATTTTTTGCATTTTTTTCCCCACGGAACAATCCTGAGCCACGAAATTTTGGTCACAAAAACAGGTATTAACTGACGAATTGAAGTTCCTGCCTCTTCGCCCAGCAAAACAGATCGAGTGCATTGCATTCATACAAACTTTTATCCCCTATTTCACCCCCTCGGGGGTTGAATTTTGAAAAATCCTTCCTTAGTGGATGCCTACGCCATAAGAGGAACACGTGTGCAAACTTTTAAGTTTCTAGCCTTAAAGGTTTGGCCTGTGCGTTGATACATCAGTCAATCACTTTTGCCTTTTATATATTTAGATAGATAGATAGATAGCACTCGTAACTCAACATGTCTTTTGACGTCCCCTTTAGTGGGGGGCGGGGGGTTCAGTTTTTTCTGTATTCGCCACTGGTCTGTACCACACCCTGAAATATGGCCACACCTTTCTGATACACGCTGTATAATAATAATGTATCCTTGTGTCCGAATAATAATCGGTATTTTTCGCTAATCTTTTGTTGTTTTAAACATTGCTAAGACGATGCGATGGTCCAAAAAAGTCTGTTTACAAATTAGGAGTTTATTTAAAAACATTTTTGATGTTCAACATCGCTAATGATACACAATTGATTATCTATTGTTATGGCCCTCTAGCGGGCCACCTGACTCATTACAAGTCTACATTTTATAAATAAACCCCTTTATCGCCACGTTTTACGATTTTTTTATCAGATGAACTAATATGATTAAATGCGAATTGCGATTAATTAGTATTGTGGCAAATTAAGATGATTATTGTGGTTACTTGATTAAACTCATCTGGGTAATCGTGTTATAAAGCGGGAAAATGCATGTTTCACATTGATTATCTTTGGGTTCTGCAGTTCTAAGATCGTATTTGGTAGGTATATAGTTAACACCCCCTTCTTCAGCTATAATTTATAGGAAATTAGCTTTGGCCCGCGGCTTCGCACGCGTGGCTGTCGGAAAATATCCCACGGGAACGTACTACCTCGTCTACCGGGATTTTCATGTAACTCTATTGGTTTAAGCAGTGCACGCCAGTAAAGCTCCCAAGTCGGCATGATTTTATCCGACATCTTCAACAATCATCGTCATGTTTCAGCCAATTTACACAAAACCTTAATTAATTATACACCTAAACGTTCGCCATGACTCACTCCGTCTATTAGTGAAAATCGTAAGGAAATCCTTTCGGTAGTTTTTGAGTTTATCGCGTTCAGACAGATAGACGCTTGATAAAAAGGATTTATTTTTTTAAATTGATAAAGTCTCTTCGGGAAGCCAGATTGATTGTTTAGTTGATGAATTATCATAACCAGTTTTTATGGTTTAGGGTTCCGTGCGTAAACTATACTCTTTGTTTTTGACATTTGCTACTAGGTACTTACCTTACACCTTTTTATTTCTGTTATTGAAAACTGAAAAGTTTGAGGTTATAATAAAATGGCGCCATTTCTGATTTTATTCACAATCCCACGCCCGGTCAGTACAATTCAAACGTTTTTGGTAATAGGCGAAAAATCTGCATTAAAATGAAAGACACATATTGTTTTATTAGAATTCTCTAGATACATAAACATCTCGTATAGCTACAGAACAATTGGCAGTACCTCATCAAAATAAGAATAAATCTTCCTGCAAATCGTAGATAAATCCTTCATAAAACTTACCAACAAAAGCAAAACTTTTCAAACAAGGAACCATAAAACTTTAATTCCACACACACAATCGAAATTCAAATTATGAATATTCAAGCGATTCGCACCGTGTTCGAGTTGGGTAATTATGTTGCAGTCCGTTCTCATAAAAGTTATGTATCTGTGCATTCAGCACCTCGACTACTTGCTTTTTTATGTTGCCATAATAGTATAAATAAAATAGTGCAATTTTCTATGGACTGGTTGATTGTATACGCAAATGTTAGGTATGTACGAAAGTTTAAGTATTCTTTTTAGAGCTCTTAGTTCTACCAGGTAACATACATAGGTAGGTACTACTAAGGCCACGAAACTAACGTTACCACTTTTTTAAATTTCATCTATGTAGTTACTTTAGTTTTTGTCACATGTTTTTTTTATTAACGTTGCAAGGAATTTCTAGGAATTCCTCTCGTATCGTGGCTGCGTTCAGATACACCCCGACCAACTCTGTAGGCGATACAAATATTCGTTCCGCGTGGAATCGAACCCACGACATGCAGCGCATTAGTCAATCGCTCAGCCACTGCGCGAACCGTGCCAGTCTTTATAAGTGGCGATCCTTAAATATACATACACAATACTGTATCAATATGTGGCTACAATTAAGTACCTACCCAATGTGGAACATATTTTGTGGCTACACGTGGATACAAAATTATGGGACAAAGATAAGAGACAATTACTAGCCAGCGAAAAACCTCAAGCGGCGCGGCGTAAGTATAATAAACTTATTGGTAATTTTATTTTCGAGCCGTTTGGGGTTGAAACCCTCAGGCCGTGGGGACCGAGTACTCATGGTTAAGGAAATCTCCAAATGGCTGGCTGACACTCCCCCTGACCCAAGGGCTGGCTTTTACCTTGGCCAGAGAGTAAGCATCACCATACAACGTGGCAATGCCGCCAGTCTCTTGAGTACATTACCAGTCGACAACGATGCGGATGAATTTTTGACGCTATATTTTTGTGAATAGTTTAGTTAAGTTAGGATATAATTTTGTTATTTTTATTAATTAACTATCTTTTTCCCGTGGATTCGCCCGCGTGGTGGTCGGAAATTATCCCACGGGAACGTACCTACTACCGGGATAAAAAGTATCGTATGTGTTAATGCAGGTTATAAACTATCTGTTTTCCAAACTCCATCCAAATCCGTTCAGTAGCTTTTGCGTGAAAGAGTAACATACATCTATCCATCCATGCATCCATCCTCACAAACTTTCACATTTATAATATTAGTAAGATTATTTATTTATTTAACCATTTATGTACACACAGCATTAAAATTTTAAACAATATGATCTATTTTTGATGACCTTAACTATAATATATATTTTTTACATGGAAAACGCTCAAAAGGATTAATTTACAAACTTCCTTGAGCGATGTAATCCCCTTAATTACCCTATCTTATCATCGGATAGCTGACGTGCGATTAGATAATTAAAACAAACGCTTACCTAGGTAAGCCAGGTAAGTATTTCAGGCCGCCGAAGCTGACAGAGCTGAAACATGGCGTTAAAACCCAATAACACTACCTGACCTGGGAATCGAACCCCACATTCAGCAGTCGCGTGCACTTGCGATCACTGGACTAACGACATAGTAATAATAATAATAATAAGCCCCCTAAACAACCACACGTCCTGATTGACCATCTAATCACGTGGGGGGCGGACACACGAATAAGAAATTACTGGCGTGGCTAACGTGGCTCTGAAAACCAGTCTGGGCAGCACGTGGCGAGCTGTTGGGCAGTAGCGACCCCACGGACCCTATCTCCCGGGAGAAGTCTTGTTCCTCACTTCTAGCTTGCCTTTACTGGCCGGCTGGAGTGAACAATGACGAGGACAGAGCTCCCACCTCTTTCTTGCCTATATTAGCCAGCTTGAGTGGAGATTCGCAAGAGAAAACGTGCTCGGAGGAAGGAAGTATTCCAGTAAGTGCTGGTAGGAATCTAGACCGTACTTCCAGGATTGTCCTGATAGCCGTGGGATACGTCTCCACTCCTCATAAGCACCTCAGGACATGTTACCTCCTTGTCGCTACGACACTATGTGCTAGTGACCGTTTTTGGGGCCCATAATCGAGTGTTCAAGTCACCCCCTGCCATTTTATCATAAATGACAAATGATTTTATTTCTGTAAATAGGTTTGTACAAATACTTTTACACGTCAAACATATTTTTTAATCTAGATGAGATCGGCGTTTCCTATCTGACTACTCTGAGAAGAAAGGCCGAAACAAACTCAGCGGTCACAGTCTCTTTTAAAGTCCAGACATAATCTTGGTCAGATCATGTGAAGACCATGTAGATTTGTCTGAAATGGTATTTTGAGGAAAAACCACACAGATTGAGTGGACCTGTCCAGTCAGTGCACGCATTTGTCAGTAATCGTGCAGCTCAACTCAGAACTTAAGGAGCTCAACGATTCAACGAACAATACCAAAGAAAGGACATTTGGGTAGACCACAAAAATTACTCAAACTGCCAGACTAAGATTAAAACTACCTGAAAGGAAAAAAAAGCAACAATGACCCACATAGTCTTCACATTCACAATATTAAAATGAATATCATGTATTTCATCTAGCCTGCATGCTACTCACATTCACAGACAGGTTTCTCTTTAAATGTCATCAAAAAATCATAATATGTTATGTCATGTAATTCAATAAAAATGACATTATTAATTCTAAAACACATAGTCACAGTATAAAATGGATTGTTGCTTGGGGGTACATTGAAGTAGCTTAATTAATCCCAAGCCTTTTTGTCATCCAAGTAATCTTTAACTTTATAGAAACCTTTTTGACAGAGTTTCTGTTTAATGATTTAAATTTATTGAGGCTCAGTTCTTTAACAAAACTTGGGAGTTTGTTGTAAAAACGTATACTTTGGCACTTAAATGAATTACTAATTTTTTGGAGCCTAGTCGAGGGCACAATAAGTAAATCTTTGTATCTAGTATTTATGTTATGAATGTCGCTGTGTTTAGAATATAGATTAATATTCTTTTTTACATAAATAAGGTTTTCATATACATATTGAGATGCGACAGTCATTATGTTTATTTCCTTAAATTTATCCCTCAGTGAATGCCTACAACTAAGATTATAAATTGCTCGAATGGCTCGTTTCTGCAGCACAAAAATAGCCTGAATGTCGGCTGCATTTCCCCACAGCAAAATGCCGTACGACATTACACTATGGAAATAACTAAAATATACTAATCGGGCTGTTTCGACATCAGTCAAATGACGGATTTTATAGACCGCGTAGGCTGCAGAGCTTAGCCGCTTCGACAATTTGGTTATATGTGGGCCCCACTGTAGCTTCGAGTCCAAAGTAACACCTAAGAACACAGTGGTGTCCACAAGATCCAATTCCGTCCCATTTACTAGTACATTGGTTTTCACCTGTTTAACGTTAGGTGTCAGAAATCTAATACATCTAGTCTTTTTCTCGTTTAAAAGTAAATTATTAATACTAAACCAATGCACTATTTTAGCGATAGCAATATTTACATCGTCAGTAACTGTCTGTTGTCGTTTAAGCTTAAATAAAAGTGATGTGTCATCTGCAAATAACACTATTTCATGACTGTTCTTTACAAGGTAAGGTAGGTCATTAATATATACGAGAAATAAAAACGGGCCAAGAATTGAGCCCTGTGGAACTCCCATACTGACAATAGATCCCGCGGATCGCTTGCCGTTAACGTCCACTCTTTGGATCCTATTATTCAAATAAGAAATAAGAAGATCCAAGGCAGTGTTTCTAACACCATAGTGATGTAACTTCCTGACCAATGTATCATGAGAAACACAATCGAAAGCCTTAGACAAGTCTCAAAAAATACCTAGGGCATCATGCGACTTCTCCCAGGCCTCAAAAATATGTGCAAGAAGCTCAACGCCAGCATCGGTAGTAGAGCGACCCCATGTGAAACCGAATTGTTTACTGTTTAATAATTTATGTTTATTAAAATGTTTTTGCAATTGATCTAGCATCAATTTTTCAAATATTTTACTGAAGGTGGGAAGCACAGAAATTGGCCTTAAGTTCGTGGGGTCTGATGTGCTTCCCGATTTAAACAAAGGTATTATTTTACTACTCTTCATTAAGTCAGGAATTACTCCATAGTCAATACATTTATTAAAAATAATTGCCAATTCAGGCGCTACAGTGTGGATTATACATTTTGCAACCTCTACGGAATTTCCCCATAGATTAGCAGTTTTTTTTAACATTAAGTGTATTGAAAGTTTTAATAATATCTCGAGCACTAACATAGTCGAAATTAAATACATGGTTACATCATGGTTATCTGTGCATTTTATATAAAACATTGGTCAGGCAGGGGCCATAGTCTTTCAATAGTCCTGGATAACCAGTCCACATAAGCTACCCATATCCAGTCCAATATCTTTCTTTCCATATCCTGCAACAGTCCTACACCAACCGGGGGTTGTCTTTGAGTGCACTTGTATAGTCCGGGCAGGGATATAATCGTCGGCTGGTGCCTCATACGCCTTCCAAAGGTCAGAGATCCCAGGGTCCCGAGAAATTTCAAGAGACGTAAAAATAATAATAACAATAATCGCTTGCAAAAGTTGTGCATTCGCTTTGTTTTTGGTCTCCGAAAGTATGACCATGTTTCTCACCTTCGCAAGGAACTCGAGTGGCTCCCGATCCGCTTTCGCAGGAACACTCGGATTTTATGTCTCCTCTTCAACATCTTACACAACCCGTCTTATCCTTCCTACCTGCGTGAGCGATTTTCTTACGCTCGCCCTAGCGACGCTCCGTGTAGATCTCATCTTAGATCCCTCCTCAAATCCCATCCTCATAAAACAAGCTACTATTCTTATTCCTTTTCTGTTCATGCTGTAAGATTGTGGAACGCACTCCCGCCTAGCATTCGAGATTTAAAATCTATTTCTCATTTCAAATACCGAGTAAAAGAGCATTACCTTTCCATTTAATTGTGAGAATTTTATATATTTTTACATACGTTTATTTATTTTAGCATTATGTATTTATATTAGGTCTTTACCTATGAAATTGCCGTTCTGCAGTACTGGCCATTTCAAATCAAAATAATTTTTGTTTGGCTAAGAATTCTAATTTCAAATTAATTTTATTTTAAAAACATGGATTTTTTTTTCTAAAAGTAGTCATTTCTTTATTGATTAGTGTTACATTTTCATCGCATTTCAATCTTTTTCGTCATCATGGATACGTTAAAAATTCGAGTAATTATGGAATATGAGTACCGTCGTGGCAGCAACGCGGCACAAGCGGCACGCAACATCAACGACGTTTACGGAGCTAACACTACAAACCAACGCACCACCTGTTATTGGTTTGCTCGCTTCCGTTCTGGAAATTTCGACCTGAAAAATGAACCTCGCGGTCGTCCGAAGATTTTGGTCGACAATGACGAATTAAAGGCGATTGTGGAAGCTGATGATACACAATCTACGGCTGAATTAGCAGCAGCTTTCGACGTTAGCGTCAAAACAATATTGGTCCATTTGCGTCAAATTGGCAAGGTAAAAAAGCTTGACAAATGGGTGCCCCACGAACTCAATGATCGCCAGCGCGAAGTACGCGTCGAGACGTGCCTTGCACTGCTCAACAGACACACAAATGAAGGAATTTTGAACCGCATTGTTACCTGCGATGAAAAATGGATTCTGTTTGATAACCGTAAGCGCTCAGCAAGTTGGTTGGATCCTGGTTCAGCACCTAAACAATGCCCTAAACGAAAACTTACCCCTAGAAAAGTGATGGTCACTGTTTGGTGGTCTAGCGCCGGTGTGATTCATCACAGCTTCTTACCAAACGGGGTGAGCATTACTGCAGATGTGTACTGTGAAGAACTGAACACAATGATGGAGAAGCTGGCGCATCTCCAACCAGCATTGGTCAATCGCTCGTCTCCGCTGCTCCTGCACGACAACGCGCGACCTCATACTGCACAGCAGACGGTCTCCAAGTTGCAAGAACTGGGGTTGGAAGCTCTCCGTCATCCGCCCTACTCACCAGACCTTGCGCCTACAGACTACTACTTTTTCCAGAATTTGGATAACTTCTTGGCGGGAAAAAAATTTAATACCCGAGAGGCAGTACAAAATGCCTTTGAAGAATTTGTTGCCTCCCGTCCAGCTGATTTCTTTAAGAAGGGCATCAATAAACTGCCACTGCGATGGCAAAGATGCATTGATTGCATGGGTGATTACTTCGATTAATACAAATAAAAAATTCATGAAAAAAATTCGTTTAAATTTTTTCATACAAAACGGCAATTTCATAGGTAAAGACCTATTATAAGTATATGGTATTGTTATTTATTTTTGTATTATAAGTAAATATATTTAATATTCTGGTTTAAGACGTCACAAATCAAATTCTTCTCTTCTTGTTCTCACACACTATTGTCTACATTTCTTTTTCATTTCTCCTTTCGCAGGTCTGCTGGAAGAAAATTCTTAAGAAATAAGCAGTACCTTTGTACTTAATACTAATATGCCGTATCTGTATCTATTTTACTGTGTGTACATAAATAATAAAATAAATAAATAATAATTTTTATTTCAGATAATACACAATTACGGTTCACAAAAACAAATTTCCAAGTAAATGATAAATGATAAATGATTTTATTTCTGTAAGTAGGTTTATACAAACACTTTTACACGTCAATCATATTTTTAAAACTAGATGAGGTCGGCGTTTCCTATCTGACTACTCTGAGAAGAAAGGCCGAAACAAACTCAGAGGTCACAGTCTCTTTTAAAGTCCAGACATAATCTTGGTCAGATCATGTGAAGACCACGTAGATTTATGTCTGAAATGGTCTTTTGAGGAAAACCACACAGAATGAGTGGACCTGTCCAGTCAGTGCACGCATTTGTCACTAATCGTGGAGCTCAACTCAGAACTTAAGGAGCTCAACCACTCGACGAACAATACCAAAGAAAGGACATTTGGGTAGGCCGCATAAAGCACTCAAACTGCCAGATTATCTTTGAAACTACCTGAGAAAGTGAAAAATAAAAAATAAAAGTTACCTACATAGTCCTCACATTCACAATAAATAAATAATAATACTATACTTCACAAAGTAAATTGTCATGAAATTGTATATATAATAATTATCAAAATGTCAAAATTTATGTAAAATAAAAAACTAAAAAAATTAGCAAAAATATAAAATAATGAAAAAAAAACAACGTTCAGTTTGCAAAAATTGGAGCAACTCAATCCCAAGCCTTTTTATCCTCAATATAATCCTTAACGGTATAAAAAGCTTTCTGGCACAACGTACGCAAAGATTTGAATTTATTAAGGCTTAGATCTTGAACGTGGCTTGGAAGTTTATTATAAAAGCGAATACATTGACACCTGAACGAGCCGCCTATTTTTTTGAGCCTTGTTTTAGGTACAACAAATTTGTGTTTATTCCTAGTATTTATATTATGGATATCACTGTATTTTTCAAACAATTTTATATTTTTATGTGCATATAAAAGATTTTCATAAATATATTGAGAAGGCACAGTCATTACATTAATCTCCTTAAATTTCTCTCTGAGAGATTGTCTCGGACTTAATTTATAAATTGATCGAACAGCTCTTTTCTGCAAAATAAAAATAGTCTGAATGTCGGCGGCATTTTCCCATAACAGAATACCGTACGACATAACACTATGAAAATAGCTAAAGTACACTAAACGGGCTGTCTCTGTGTCGGTTAAATTACGAATTTATCTAACAGCGTATGCTGCGGAGCTTAGCTTTTTTGACAATTTATCTATATGTGGGCCCCACTGAAGCTTAGCATCCAAAGTTAAGCCCAAGAATACTGTGCTATCTTCAGGATTCAATTCTTCGCCCTTCATTAATACATTCGTTTTCACCTGTCTAACGTGAGGTAGCGTAAACTTAATGCATTTTGTTTTTTTTTCGTTAAGGAGTAAATTATTGACATTGAACCAGTAAACTACTTTTGAAGTCGCGCTATTTACATCGTCAGTAACCAGCTGCTGACGTTTAAGTTTAAACAAAAGTGAAGTATCATCCGCAAACAACACTATATCATGATCATCCTTTATGAGGTACGGCAAGTCCTTAATATGAATAAGAAACAAGAAAGGACCAAGAATTGAGCCCTGCGGGGCTCCCATTGTCACTATAGATCCGGGAGATCTTTTTCCATTAACGTCAACGCTCTGAATCCTATTACTCAAGTATGAAGTAAGAAGATCCAGAGCGGTGTTCCGGATCCCGTAGTGGCGGAGTTTCCTGATTAACGTTTCATGAAAAACGTAATCGAATGCCTTGGACAAGTCACAAAAGATGCCGAAGGCATCGCATTTATCTTCCCATGCATTATAAATATGTCCTAAAAGTTCAACACCAGCATCAGTAGTTGAACGACCCCTAGTAAAACCAAACTGTTTGCTATGTAGTAATTTATGTTTATTAAAAATCTTTGCAATTGGTCCAAAATTATTTTTTCAAAAATTTTACTAAAAGTAGCTAGTACTGAAATAGGTCTATAGTTTGTGGGGTCTGAAGTACTACCTGATTTAAACAAAGGTATAATTTTACTTTTTTTCATAAGGTCAGGAAACTCCCCACAGTCGATACAATTATTAAAGATAAGAGCTAAAGTAGGTGTTACAATGTCAATAATAGACTTAGCAACTTCTACAGAATTACCCCACAGATCTGCAGTCTTTTTTACATTTAAAGTGTGAAAGGTCTTAATTATATCTCTACAGGTAATATGTTCGAAATGAAATTCCGAATCGCAAACATGAACATTTTCTTTAAGCAAAGACTCAGCAGCAGAAGGTGATGAGTTTAGGAATTTAGTAGTTGAAACAGGAATGTCCGAAAATAAATTTTCAAAAGCAGCGGCGACTTGTGAGTCTGATTTTATTATATTGTCATTAATAGACAGGCTGTAGTCAGAATTTCGGTTCGTAGACCTTCCCGTTTCACTATTAATAATATTCCAAGTCGTTTTAATTACATTACTACTGTTTTTAATCTTCGAACTCAAGTAACGCGACTTGGCCATACAACAAACTTTTTTAAATAATTTTGAATAATTTCTAACATATAAATTAAATTCAGTAGTGTTTACAGAAGTCCTTTCATTGTACAACTCATAAAGCCGTGTTCTACTTTTATGAATACCAATGGTAGCCCAATCGCTGAAAGATGCGTTACTATTAAGCGAGATAGTCTTGGGTATAAATGTAGAATCAAATTGTTTACAGTATAAATTAAAGAAATCATCATATAGATGATTAGGATCAGCATGAAAAGACAAAACTGATAATTGATTAATGATTTTTACTTTAAAAACTTCCAAGCGACTTGCAGTTTTGGGGTTAACAGTAAATATCCTTTTTAGCCACTTTGATGTTTTGGTTTTGGATAGTAATCCTTTGCCCGCAATGATCAGAATATAGTAAATTTATAATTTCTTTGTGGCTTGGTATAACATCTGTATAAATATTATCTAGGCATGTTGCACTAGTAGGGGTTATTCTTGTAGGCTCCAAAAATAGGTTTACAAGATTGTAGGACTGAAAGAGACTTAATATTTTACTACAAGAACCCGAGTTTTCTAATAAATTAACATTAAAATCACCGCAAGTGATAATGGACTTGTTCGAGTTACAAATCTTGTTTAGCACTTCATCCATTACCTTTTCAAAGCAGTCATACACTCCTGAGGGGGGTCTGTACACACTTCATACAATAAACTGCTCCAATTCTATACAGGCTATATCAACTGTTCGCTCAACAGATAGGCTCACAATATCCTTACGTTCTTTATATTTAAGCTGGTTATTTACTAAAATTAAAGAGCCAGTAAAAACTGTTTTGCAAAAAAACAACCGACTTCCAAAAAAAAACACAAAAAAGTAAAAAAAATGCTTTAATTTCGGAAGTCGGTCTTTGGTTTTTGTATTTTCGTTTTTTGCCACCGATTTCCGAAATTAAAGTTATTTTTACCTTTTTTTTGTGTTTTTTGTGAAGTGGGTTGGTTTTTTGCAAATAAGTTTTTATTAATCACTTTTTAGTTGTGGTACCTACCCATGTATGTAAATAACAGTGACAGGTAGTTATTAACACATCATCTATACTTACTCGTATAAGCTTAGTGGAAAATATACGCATTATTAAGGATAACTCAGAATGTCCTAGTAAGATCGTGATAAAATTTGTATGGGACCACGTGAGAACCACCAGCTTTCAAATAATAAAAACATCGTCAAAATCGGTTCGTCCAGAAAAAAGTTATGAGCACAGAAAAAACAAAAAAGAAAACAGCCGAATAAGTCGGTTAAAAATAGAACATTTCAGAAACATGTGCATTGGTGTCTGTACTAATGAAAAAACCCTGGAGGCCCCATGGAGGCCCTGGGGCAAACTAAAAAGTGTAGGCCCGAAAATTTTGAGGAACAGACGATAAAATTTATTTCACTGTTTTCAAACATTGTTAAATAGGGTGGATTTTTTAGAAACATTCAGCATTCATCGTTTTTTACTAAAATTCAACTATATCAGGCGACCCTGGATATTTACTCTTTTGCTGACTGTACCTACTGATGACATCCGAAGTAGATCCCAACTTGTTGGGATATTTTGTTGTCATCCGCGTCACCGTCGCCGTCGTGCGTTTGAAATATAAAATGGACATCGAAAAAAAATCTGAAATAAAGTGGGACCAAGCACACTGCCTTGTGGGACTCCATATGTGAGAAAATCTTCATTGCTGATGAAATTTCGAACCCTCACATACTGAATACGTTCAGTGAGGTAACTATACAATATTTCTAGGAACGAGCCCCTTACGCCTATTGCTTCCAGCTTGTTTAGAACGATGGGTGTTGAAACGGTGTCGAAAGCTTTTGTCAAGTGCAAAAAAACTGTAATGGTTTTTAGCTAATTAAATAAAGATTGAATCGCAGTTGTAGTCAAGTTTATTACAGCGTTTTCAGTTGATTTACCCTTAATAAATCCGTATTGGTTTTGAGAGATAACATTATATTTGGTTAGATAATTAGTTAGTTGTTTATTTATAAGCTTTTCAAAAACCTCAGATAGTTTTGAGAACTGAAATTGGTCTATAATTTCCGACACAGTACCCTATCACCACTCTTAAAAATTGGGTGTACAATGACCTCCTTCAAAATTCTAGGAAAGGTCCCAGTAATTAGTGCAAGGTTAAATACGTGTTTTATTACTGGAATTAAGAAGTTGTTGGCCGATTTTAGTAAGGAAGCAGATATCCCATCCCAACTGACTGCACAATTGTTTTTTAGGCCTTGTATAATATTTACTAATTCATGTTCAGAAACCTCAAAAATACCCATTGAGGAACACGGGCTATTCACGGTTTGTGACGTGGGAAACGCGGAGTTCGTTAAGGTATGGCCGTTAATTGGGATTTGGTCTGCTAGTATTTTATATATGCTTGCGAAGTACTTATTGATTTTATGGTCTGAGTCTTTAGGGTTTTCACACAAACTCAGCAAGTCGTTTGGTAAGGTCTTTTGTTGCCTCGTATCAGTAATAGTTTTGATGGCAACCCAAGTTGCCTTCGAGTTACCATTGGCCTCCTTAATTAAGCTTTGATCATAAATGGTTTTAAGATTTTTCAACGAATTGTTAAGAAAGTTACGGTAGCGTTTGTAGGTACTGCTAAGTATCACATTATCATGATCTTTTTCAGCTTTAATCTGCGTTATGTCGTTATTTTTTATACATTTAAGAAGTCCAGGAGTAACCCAGGGCTTTATGATCCTTTTTTTGTGAGGAATTAAAACCTCTTTAGAATGTAATTAAATTGTGGATGAAATTTTATTTAATTAGCATCGGTAATATTAAACAAATAAGACAGGTCTGTTTTCCGCAAGTCATCCAATACAGCTTGTTGATCGGTACGCCTAATGTGTTGGTTTGGTTTGGGTGATGGATTTGCCGTGTCGATACTTAGTACAGTTGGGTAATGATCCGTAATCAATGTGGCCAAAACTAATGAGGTTGACCTTTTTTGCGTCTTTAACATGACATGGTCAAGACACGCCTAACCCCCTTGTGGGGAAGACGTGAGCAGGTAACATGCCATGTGAAGAAATAATATTAAGGTATTCTTCCGATTGGTTATTTTAGTGCTCCGGTATGATGTCTATGTTTAAATCCCCAGTGACTACAATTAGCATCCAGTAACAATGGTTGGGAAATTTTGTGTTTTAAATGAGATTTAAGATAAAAAAAATCGCACCATTCTTCTGATTACAGAACGATGATCGGTAGTTTATAAAGCCATTTAAAGGAGGTGCATTAGCCACCTTACTAAGCCAGCACTCTTTCAGGACGATTAAGGCACAAGGTATATTGATTGAATATAAGAAAATAGAGAGTTCGTTAAAATTTGAGTTTATGCTACGTATGTTCATTTGAAATATATTATGTTTTTTATCGGCCTTGTTAACGTACTTGGTGCGTGGAGAAAAAGTAAAAGACCTAAAAACTCTAATTGATTCTAAATCATTGGATATCGCGGTTATGTTATCCACAGTGAATTTGAAGTATATAATTATGGGAACATAATATGTGGCCGGAATGATAGCGAAAGATAAATGTGTGTGTGTGTGTAAAACTCTTCTTTTTTTTTTCTTTGTTATAGTTTTTACCTTCTGCAGGACACTATTAAAATCGATAATAATGGGTTTGACAGTTGCTGATTTGGTATTCGTACGGTAAATGTCACGGATGTCGGAATTCAGGATTTGGCAATCTATGCCTTTGCCAACTGCACAAATAACCTGCAGCAGGTCGACTTTTGTTTCCTCTTTTTTGAAGGTATATTTCCCATCTCAATACTGGTGCTCTTCTTAATCTTTTCTAAACTTTATTTTTTTTCTTCCAATTGACGTTGTAAGACAACTTTTCCTACCGCTCTTCCTGTACCTTTTCGACCATTAATTTCATTTCATCTTACCTGTTCATCGGAACAGGTAAGATGAAATGAAATTAATGGTCATCATGCCAAAGGACTCGCGAAATTCATTATTTTGTTTAATAACGCCGTTTATGGAATCTTGCAGAAAATGGAGTTTTGCGTCCTGTTTTACATTAAGACAGCCAAAAAGCAAGTAGCTGTAGACAGGTACCAGGATAGCAGCAAGTACGAAGACGCTGACAACTTGTTTCGTATCCCTTGTATCTTTCTTATCTTTCCGTCCTTGCGCGAGTAGGTAAAAACCACGAAAACTTAGAATAAGTCTTAAAATAGGAACAGTAGTCGGAGCTAGGTACCAGGGCAGCAGCAATGCGCAGGCGTTGTTAAAAACGTCACGTTCCTCTCTTTCATGGTTTGTTTGTAGTTGTGCGCACTGAAAATGTGTGCGATATTGCTACTGCCTAGCGGCAAAGACAGGCAGCCAGCGACCAGTGACCGGGATAAAGCAGGATAGCAACAATGCGCAGGCGTTGACAATACGTTGCATACCTGTCTTTCTGTGCACCTGTGAGCGCTCGCAACCGTGCTCCGGCGGTACTCGTTAGGTGTTGTGTACTCGACGTGGTCTTAAAGTTATAACCTCTAGCCGTTTATGCATTCCTATTTATTTTAAGTTATGATTTTGACTAAAATATGAATTTAAATAAGTTAAAACAATCGGAAAACGGTAGCAGAATGAGCGTCCGATCTGAACAGAAGTTCGTAATTTGAAATACTTGCCCTCTTCCTCTTCCCTTAGCCATACCATACCTATTAATACTGTAATTTGAAAATATTGTTTTCATAAACATACTTGGAAATCCGAACATTATTTTACCAACCTTCTTCGAGATGAATCGAAAATGCTGTAGGTACTGGTCAAATACATGCGAGCAGCGGCCGGCAATGTTAGTATGGAAATTCATATCTGTTGTGTTTAGCGGCCGAATAAATTACTATGAAAACTAATATCTGTAGTGTAATTAAAATATGGAACGAACTTTTTACTTTGACCCATGGTAACCAAGGAGGTAACTTATCAAAGATTTTATTTAAATCTCGAACTGGTTTAGCCAGGGGCGGATCCAGGATTTCATTTTGGGGGGGGGGGGGGGGGCATTCTGACAAGGTTCGGAGCTAGGGTTAAAATCACAAGTAAACAAAAAAAAAATGTTTTTATTAGCTTCAATTTTTACAAAATAAAGTTAACGCACCTTGTGCCGCTTATGGCAAACCTATCTATAATTTTATCGACATCAACTGGAACAACCCTGTGGATGTGTAGGAGTGCAAGTCCGCAAAGCCGCTCCTCACCTGTCCGCGTACGCTGCCATGTTTTTAAGCAGCGTAGAGTGGAGAATGACCTTTTAGCTGAATTGAATCGAAAAGTTGAGTCGAAAGTATGGAATTCCTGGGTCTCTTGGGGAGAGCCATGGCCCCCATAGTCCCCGCCCCCTTTATCCGCCAATAGGTTTTGGACATATAGCTGTTCTAAGTGAAAAAGAAACAAATGAACAGAGGGCCTAAAATGGACACTTTGGCAGAATCATAATATGATCTGCCTACAATTCGTATATCCCGCAATTCATCTGTTTGACAGCTGCTATTTGACATTAGACTTCATTAAAGCAATGCATAATTTTTGGACCATTTTACGAAACTTCATACAAAACTGTCAAACAGATGAATTGCGGGATATTAATTGTACGCAGATCATAATATGATTCTGCCAAAGCGTCCATTTTAGGCCCACATATTGGCGCGAGAAAACTTATCGTTCTAAGTCATTGATTCTGAAATTTATAATTAATTTAGGTACTTAGTTTGAATTTCCGCGTATTATTTGAGAAAGTACTATACAAGCCTTGGCCACAACCAGGCAGTGATGGACTCACGTATGTGAGCCTCGGTTATCAATGCCTCTGTTGTCGGCCGCTGCAGTAATGTACTTTATAGCCAATTAAAAGTATTCCTTTTAAACGGTAACCGTGGAGCTTTTTGTTTTCTGTCTTAGAACCGTGCACTTAGCTTCTGACGTTTCAGAAGTACAACTTCTGAAACGTCAGAAGCTAGGTGAGAAAATATTTTGAATTTTAATATCTTTTCTTGTTAAGATATCATAGGATTATAACATCTATTAACACTTTATTTAGTATGATACATATTTGTGCGAAATTAGGTAAGTATACATGGTCAAATTAAATTAGCTACCGAAACTCTGTAGACATCTAAACGAGATAAAATAAGAAAATAAAATTACTAGATCATAGAAATATAATATCTATGGATTTGATGTTCTTTTTTTGGGGCTGGTAGTTTTGTTAAGTACTGTTTTTTTTTTGTGTAAACTTCACAGACGTGATGGATTACGATATCTAAATACAATAAAACAAAAGAAAGCAGATTTTATCAACTCAAACAATAAAACTACCAGCGGTCGTTGACACCCCAAAAAAACATCTAATCATTATATATTTTTATTTTATCGTGTTTTGATATTGTTATCCACCACGTCTGCAGTGTCGCTAGCTGATTAAATATGAGCCTGTATATAGATAGGGTGACTGGTAATTAGTGACCGACACTAAAACACATGATTGTACTCATCATAACAAACAACTTTCCCAAAGAAACGATTTTTTTTAATTTACCAAGTGTTGGACCCCGATCACCCCAATAGAATATGGAGTACCTGTATGGCTGTCGCTGAAAATCAGCGCTGGGGCTCTGTCTCGCATAGGGTCGTAGCATTATGCTTAGCGATTGCCGTTTTGCGTGGATGTGACGCATAATTTCCTCCACCTTGTTATTTTTTGTGTTTGTTTTTTTTTTTCTCTGCGTCATGTTTACCGCAAATAAACGTATTTTCTTTCTTCCTTTTTCTTTCTAGATGCTGTGCTATCCCAGAGATAAATTTGAAATATCTCGTCAGCCTGTCATTCATTACACCCGGTGACCGGGGCCCATACTCTAACAGTATAACAGGTATGGCGGTAGGTATGGAGGGAAGTAGTATTTTCGACGAGATCCTTTACAATCCTCTTAGGTAGGTACTCTTCTTGATCTTTTACTCAAAAGTCACTTTTAACTAGGTATTATATATCAAACTGAACTTTGTTAACTTATTAAATGGAATCCGTGGAGTGGAAACCATGAAAACACAACGTCTTACGTCGGTATAGTAATGTAACATGTAAGTAGTAAGTAATTCTACGTTTATAAACTTCAATCCACCCAGGCAATGCCACGGGTATAACCTTACTAAATCCTACAAGTTATTCTTCCTTACAATTGGAAGTAAAAAAATATACGTTATTTATGTTTCAATGTTCGAAATCAAGGCCTGGGAATAAATTCATTATTGTTAAAATATTATGGTGCTTACACATCAACCAATGAAAGCGAACTTATTTCAAGGACACGTCTTGATAAGTTAAGACTATCATCTGCCTAGCCTTTCCCAAATATATTGGGGAAGTCAGTTTCCCGTCTAACCCGGTGCAGCTATCTGACCTCCACAACCTAGTTAGGTACTGGCTAACACGATACCTCTTGGTATCTAAGTTGATTATTAGACATTCAGAGGCTTATGATTAGTTAAAGCAAGTATGTACATGTATTAAGAAATCTTGTAAATCAATTTTCAATCAAAAATTAAAATCCGTGGTCCATTAAGGAAGTGAATGTTTTACCGGTTATTTGTCGTAGCAATAAAAATTTTGGTTGTCTTAACTAAATCTGGCTATTTTTAATCGCGATTAAAAAGGTGTGGAATAAAATTAGTTGTCATGAACTAAGATTCACCACAACACCTCGACTTCAGGGCCAAAAACAGTACTGTATTTTTTTATTATTTTGCTTATATCTCGAAAACGGTGTGTCCTATCGCAAAAATAATGATAATTTCGACCCTCTTTATGAAACCCTTAAACCCACATATAACTCTACACGAAGGTATTTTTTTTTAAATTATTTTCCGTACAAAAAGTGAAAAAATCCATATAAAACACGCCGAGGCTGCCAGCCACGCGCGCCTCCGGCTCTAAAAAAAAATCACGTGGTAGGGCAAACAAGTAGGTACTATGTGGAGTCGGAATTGTCAAATTAAATTTTAATTGCGTCAAAATTATTTTTAACCGACTTCACAAAAAGGAGGAGGTTCTCAATTCGTCTGTATGTTTTTTTTTTTTTTTTTTTTTTTTTTTTTTTTTTTATGTGTGTTAGCTCATAACTTTTTTCTGGGTGAACCGATTTGGATGATTCTTTTTTTATTTGATAGGTGGTGCTTTACATGTGGTCCCATTTAAATTTGATCCGGGTCTGACCAGTAGTTTTTGAGTTATCCTTAATAATGCATATTTTTCCACGTAGTTTATATGGATGATGTGTTAATAATTTCCTGTCATTGTTATTTACACACCAAGAAGTGGTATACGAATTTGTGTGGGGTAGGTACCGCAACTAAAAAGTGAAAAATAAAAACTTTTTTACAAAAAAACAACCGACTTCCAAAAAAAACACTAAAAGACGTGAAAAATAACTTTAATTTCGGAAGTCGGTGGCCAAAATCGAAAACATAACACCAAAGACACCGACTTCCGAAATTAAAGTTATTTTTCACGTCTTTTAGTGTTTTTTTTGGAAGTCGGTTGTTTTTTTTAAATTTAGAGATAAGTATTTTATTGCAGAATACCTCTAAGATTCTCATAGCCAAAAGTAAGGAATTTTAGTGATAGTTTAGTTAGTTGAGTTCGGTGTACAAGAGAATCGGCACCAGTACCTAACTAGGTTGTGGAGGTCACATAGCTGCACCCGGTTAGACGGGAAACTGACTTCCCCAATATATTTGGGAAAGGCTAGGCAGATGATAGTCTTAACTAATCAAGACGTGCCCTTGAAATAAGTTCGCTTTCATTGGTTGATGTGTAAGCACCATAATATTTTAACAATAATGAATTTATTCCCAGGCCTTGATTTCGAACATTGAAACATAAATAACGTATTTTTTTTTACTTACAATAAATTGTAAGGAAGAATAACTTGTAGGATTTAGTAAGGTTATACCTGTGGCGTTGCCTGGGTGGAATGAAGTTTACAAACGTAGAATTACTTACTACTTACAAGTTACATTACTATACCGACGTAAGACGTTGTGTTTTCATGGTTTCCACTCCACGGACTCCATTTAAAAAGTTAACAAAGTTCAGTTTGATATTCTTAGTTAAAAGTGACATTTGAGTAAAAGATCGAGAAGAGTACCTACCTATGAGGATTGTAAAGGATCTCGTCGAAAGTACTACTTCCCTCCATACCTACCACCATACCTGTTATACTGTTAGAGTATGGGTGGGCCCCGGTCACCGGGTGTAATACAAATACAAATACAAAAATACAAAAAATATTTATTGACATAAAACATGTTTTACAACAATTATAGAATTCTCTGACTCCTGCGCTAGTTACAACTGTGTTGCAGGAGCCAGTGTCCTCCCGTAATGACAAGCTGACGAGATATTTCAATTTTATCTCTGGGATAGCACAGCATCTAGAAAGAGAAAGGTAGAAAGGAAATACGTTTATTTGCGGTAAACAAACGCAGAGAAAAAAAAAACAAACAAAAAATAACAAGGTGGAGGAAATTATGCGTCACATCCACGCAAAAGGGCCATCGCTCAGCATAATGCTACGACCCTATGCAAGACAGAGCCCTCCAGCACAGGTTTTCAGCGACAGCCGGCATTGACTTGATGACGTCAACCGGTGCAGCTTACGAAAAGATAAAAAACAAATTAGGAAATAAAATAAATACACAATACATAGTTCTAAACGTTTATATAATCAAAAAAAAAAGCGTGAGTGTCGTGGAACACTCGGTTGGAACGAAGTTCCTTTCGCAGTTTTTTAGTCAATTTGTCAATTAATTGACAATAAAAAAATAAGAGAGTCGTAATATAAAAATTATAGGTTCAAAAGAAATTATTAACATAAAAAAAAAACTTAAAAAATAAACAATGCCTGCGCAGCCGGTGCGAACTTACTGGCTGCCTGAACCAATAAGCGCGCACCTATGACTGGGCACAGCCAATCATATGCGCTATGGATAACCGTCTACACTGAAGAAAGGTTCGTGATGGAAACTCTTTCACTTTATTTCGCCTAGCCACCTTATCCGCCAAGTCCGTACCGTGCGATAAGGAACTTCGGTCCAATATTTATAAAACGCGATGCCTCTAAGCCATGGGCGGCGTTGACCATCTAATCAAGTGTGCTACCTATACTTGTTTCCACCAACAACATAATTAACGTCGTTGAAAGGGAGGCCCAGTGCTGAAGTGGACACGTTTGGAGCTGAAGAAAAATCACTACAAAGTGAAAAATTACTTTAATTTCGGAAGTTGGTTCTTTGGTTTTTTATTTTAATTTTTTGCCACCGACTTCCGATATTAAAGTTATTTTACACATTGTAGTGTTTTTTTGGAAGTCGGTTGTTTGTTTTTTTTTTGTAAAAAGTTTTTATTTTTCACTTTTTAGTTGTGGTACCTACCCGTCACAAATTCGTATGTCACTATCTACTTGCTATGTAAATAACAGTGACGGGAAGCTATTAACATCATCAATATACACTAAATGGAAAAACTACGTAGATATTATTGAAGCTAACTGAAAAACTACCTAAGCAAAATTAATAAAATTTATATGGGACCACCCCTGAAGCATACCCTATGCAATAAAAAAGAATTTTCGAAATCAATCTACAAATAAGAAACCTCCTTTTTGAAGTCGGTTAAAAACACTAGGTTAGTTGCGTTCTGTTTAACTTTGAGTCGGTGCTTGCGGAATTAACCGACTTAAAAAAAGGAGGAGGTACTATGTTCGTCTGTAAGTATTTTTCATCAATTAATTGAAGACCGATTTTGAAAATTCTTTCTTCATTAGAAAACTTTTACAAAAAAAAAACAACTTTAAAAAAAAGCACTAATAACTGAAAAATAACTTTAATCTCGGAAGTCGGTGGCAGAAACTAAACCGAAGATACCAAACCGGTCCAGAGCTTCCGGATTCCTGGATCTTACAGTAGATGTCAAAACACCACCACCATCAGACCACTGACAGACCACCACCAGACCACTTTGACGGCCAACCTACCCTTGTGACGCTTTCCTATAGATAGGTAGGTACCTACGCCATCGTCACTCGGGAACTTTGTGACCGCATCGCTCATCGTTTTGCGAGCATTATACAGAATGTAACATTTTTTAATAACCGAGGAAAAGGGGGCCCAACAAGGCCAGAGATCGCACAAGAAGCAGAGGTTTGGCAGGAAAAATGGGAGGTCTTTGCCCAGCAGTAGCAAAAAATTTAAAAAATCTCATGCTGGTGAGTCTAGAATCGTTGTACCTAACGTACTGCATTAATGGTAAATAACAGCTTGTACGTCGAAGTTCCTTAGGTCCACCGTGTATGCACAAGCATGGCTACTATATTATTAATGCTACTCGTAAAGGCTCCCGCAAACAGGCACGACGCGACAGTGCGACACAAAGGCGCCGCCCGTCGCGTGACGAGGGGTGCCTTTGTGTCGCGCGCGATTCGCCTCGCGTGTCTTGCCTGTGTGTAGGAGCCTTAACTCCATTGCTGCTTTTCGTAGTTCCCGTTCTGTCCGCCTTGGTAACGTAGAACACCGTAAAACGTTCAGTTTTTTTGTCACACAGTATTGGTCCTTAATACAAGCCAGAAAAAACATGAATGTATTGTCACATGTTCAAAGAAAAGACTTATACAAAAATATTTAATAAAAATAAAATAGTATAATTCATCAAAAATTATTTTCGTTGCATAATTCTCAAAATGTTGAGCGTCAAGTGTCATATTTTATGTAATGATAATGAAGGGAATTCAATCAATTAAAGAAATACTTAAAAAATATTCCACTGAGCCGTGCATTTATTTTTTAATTTAATTAAAACTGCAAAATTTGGTGGTCATTCGATTCAACTAAAATCAAACGCATCGTGATTTTGAACCTTATTTGTTGCCGCGATGCGCTATTGTCAATTATCTAAAAATTTACTTCTTACCGCGCCTTAACTACATAGAAACAAAAGCAGTTTAATCCGCAAATAAACTCGTGAGTTCATTAACACTATCATAATTTAGATATTGTATAATGATAACGATATTTTACAGCCTAGAAAAAAGATGAGATTAGAAAATTTTACTTACAATATTAGTAGGTATACCTACAGCTATTTTATAGTATGGAAAGTTTTAAACACGATCTAGTAATCCTTTGTAATCGATACTTTAATCGACACGTAGAGATTCTTCGCGTAAGATTCTACTTCTTCGTCGTGTCGATGGCACGACAGTGTATATTTTTTGTTGGCTTAACTTCGTATGGTTAACATCCACCTTCCACTTTGTCCCTTATGGCGTGAGCCACACAGAAGAGACGTGGGACTAGAACGGGACGCAGATGCGGCGTCCCTTTCTCGATTTTTATTATTGTTCATACTAAATGTATTAATGCGATCTGGCCCAAAACGTCCAGTCCCGCCGGATGCAGCTGAATACCAGTATTTTACATAGAGCAGCTGCCTATCTGACCTCTATAACCCAGTTACTGGGTAATACGACACCCCTTGGTAAAATTGGTAGTCAGACTTTCGGGTTTCTGACTACCCGTAACGACTGTCAAAGATCTAGAAATGACCATCTGTGTGCTTTTGTTAAAATATACTAAAGTGATGAGACGCGGACACGGCGACGGCGCAGGCTCAGGGCGGTGCGGAGAGGCCGTCGAATGATCGCCGAACTCAAAAATAAATGTAGCTCACAACCTCACGACACCACTGCTGCCTTCGAAATGAAGTTTTAAAGACAGTTCTTGATACTGTACTCAGTATGAAACGTTTTCGTCCCGTTCGTGTCCGCGCCTCGTCTCTTCTTTATTTTGAAAAGTTGCATCCGCATATTGTCCGTGCCGATCTGGGTCCCGGCCTCGTCCCACGTCCCTTTTGTGTGTCCCACGCCTAAGTCAAAGCATTTATTTCAAATAGGCACATAAAAGGCACATTGAACGTCAAAATGTATAAGAAAAGAAAATAGAATCGATTCTAGTTGTCCCTTCCAAAGTTTCGTATGGAGAAGAATGGGCAAGAAATTCAACCGTTATTCTTTTAAACTATATTTTAAATTGTACAATTAAATTAACAACCATTTTGATTTTGTCTAAGGATCAGCTGGCTGCCTAAAAGTTCGGCATTCTTTCAAAGGTGGAACAGTACCTACTTCACACTCACACTACTTAGTACATCCGCCGATCAGTTCTGGGAAAATCCCACCGTGAAAACGACCGTCCACTTCACCTAAGTTTTGACTGTGACTGACATGACTGAACTTCTGCTTGATTAAGGTTGAGCAGCCGGCTCGACCTTATGCAACCACAAGTTCAGACGTGTACCTAGGGGTGCTAGGACAGGAAACCTCCCCGTGTGCCCGTGGGCTGGAGTTTCCCTTGGATGCGTCTGGGGGAAAGGCCAGTCTCCGGGACGGTGCACCCTGGGGTGCGGGCAATGACTCCCCATTAGGTACTGTGTGCCTAATGGGTCTAGTTGCCCGTACGCTAATATCCTGTCGGAGGAACGCTCCAACGTGTGTCTCTCTGTTTAAGCAGAGACGCACAGCGGCGGAGTAAGAGCGGGCTCGGTGTGCACTAACTCTGCCGCCGGGCAGGCAGGATGGAGTCTTCTCCTTCTGCCACCGTTAGTCTCGTAGCCCCGAAGATTGTCAAGGTTATGTCTCTGACTTTTGACGGGGGTCGAGGGTCTTGGCTTAACCGCCCGGGCCGCGAGGAAGATAACCTCTATAAAAAAATCCTCTAATATCAAGTTTTGGTGCGCGGCGAGGGTATGAATGGCTGAGGAGTAGTGTCATCTATAACTTTGTAGTTGTAGGTGGCGCATCAGTCGCTAGCGCACCCCCAGCAGAGTACCAGTGGACCCTCTGGTTGGGTTACAAATGAACACTTGCCTAGGGACAGGGGGTGAACCTAGGATGGACCTTTTATATCCCCCACACTCGTGGGATCAAATATGGAAATGGAAAAAAATAACACACAAAAAAGTAGCGAAGAGGAGGTGAGTGATGCGGGGTCGGAGTCCGACGCCCCATCGGGCGCGAGGGTCTCATTCAAGAGCCCGGAGCGCGTAGTGGTGGGGGCTGCTGAGAAGAACCGACGGCTCTTCCAGAAGCGCCCCAAATCAGGGGATGGCCAGGGGTCGTCCTCTGATGGAGGGAGGCACGCCGCCCGCAGAAAATTAACTCGGCGGGGCGGAATACACGAGCGGGCAATGAGCGGAGGGCTCACCACCGAGGAGGAAAGCGAGCCTAGCCGAGCTAGCCCAGCCGAGCCGGCCGGCGGTGAGCCAGAAGCCGCTGGCGTCTCCAAGTCGGAGCGAGTGGCCAGTTTCGAGAAAGTCGTGGTAGCCGCGATCAGGGGTGTGGCCTTGAAGAGGATTCAGTCCTCTAAAGACATACCATACCATCATACCCACTGCCACGGCCTCCATTATGGCGGCAGCGGAGGCTTTACACCTTGGGCCTCCGTCGGACGGAATGTCGGAGATGCGGGCGGAGGTCACCCGCTTGACAGCCGCCATGGAGCTTCTCCGAAAGGAGAATGAGGAGCTCCGAGCAGACCTGGCTGGCCTCCGGGCAGCCGGCTCCCGGGAAGTGTCGCAGGAGGGGCCGCAGCATGGACAAGGCTTGCCGGTGCCGATGCCGGTGCCTGCTGAGGACCGGGTTCTGGCCCTGGTGCGGCGTGAGCTGGCTGCCTTCAAGAGCCGATTTTCTGCTCTGGAGGCCATTGTCCTGCGCCCCCCGCTAGCGGCGAGCCGGCAGGTATCGTTTGCCGCCGCTGCAGCCAAGCCGGGAACGTCAGGGCGGTCGAAAGGCGGGCCAGTGCCGGATCCGGCAGCGCCAGCCCTGGCTAAGTCGGCGCCACCTAAGCCCAAGAAGGGCAGTGTGGCTACGCAGGCGGCGAGGGCCCCAACCCTGGCGGCGAGACGGCCGCCCACCCTGCCTCCTAATGCTCCTCCGGCTGACGCCGAATGGCAAGTAGCCGGAGAGAAGAGAAAGGCGGGTAAGGCATCAAGGGCGGCCAAAAGGAAGGAGAAGCGGCAGCGGCGCAAGGAGCGAACCGTCGCGGCTAGGCTCCGTGCCCCGAAGTCCGCAGCTGTAGTGATCACACTACAGCCGGAAGCGGCAAAGAAGGGCGTGTCCTACCGCGACGTGCTCACCAAAGCAAGCGCGGCGGTGAACCTAGAGGAGCTAGGAGTCACCAATGGCATCCGGGTAAGGGTCACTGCGACTGGGGCCCGGATGCTGGAGGTCCCCGGTGCGGCCAGCGGCCCGACCGCTGACGCTCTAGCCGAAAGGCTTAGGGCGTCCCTAAATGCGGACGAGGCCCGAGTGTCCAGGCCCACCAAGTGCATAGACATGCGCATCCTGGGCCTGGATGACTGTGTGACGGAGGCCGAGGTGGTGGCCGCCGTCGTCAGGACTGGGGGGTGCTCTGCCGAGCAGGTGAGGGTGGGCACCATCCGTCCTGACCACATGGGGATGCGAGCCGTTACGGTGAGCTGCCCCGTGTCGGCGGCTAGGAAAATTGTCGGGGAGGGCCGAAGGCTCCTGGTGGGCTGGGTTTCTGCGCAGGTAAAACTGTTGGAACCCAGACCTCTGAGATGCTTCCGCTGCCAGGTGGGCAACCACGTGGGAGTGCAATGCAACTCGGAGGTGGACCGCAGCGATCATTGCTTCCGCTGTGGTCAGCCCGGTCACAAGGCCGGCTCATGTAACGCCACGCCGCACTGCTTTATATGTGCGGCAACTGGCAAGCCGGCCGATCACCGGGCTGGGAGTAAGGCCTGCGCTCCACCCGCCAAAGCCAGGGGCAGGGGCAAGCCCTCCGCCACTGCCTTCACCGCCGTCATCGCCGCACCCGCCGCCACTGCCGCCGTCGCTGCCGCCTCCACCGTCATTGCTGCCGCAAACACCGCGGCGGGGCCCTCACAGGGGGCTCGGGAGGTTGCTGCTATGGAATGCCAATAAGCGCCCCATTACGCATCCTCCAGGCGAACATCAACCACTGCGTCGCCGCTCAGGATCTGTTGCTCCAGAGCATGGCGCAGTGGTCGATTAACATCGCCGTGGTCGCTGAGCCGTACTTTGTCCCGCCCAGGGATGACTGGGTGGAGGACCTGAGCGGCTCAGTGACCCTAATTTCGTCGGCCACCGCCGGTACCCCGTCGCTCGAGGCAGTCAAGAGGGGACGGGGTTGCGTGGCAGCACGGTTCGGGGAGATTGTTGTCGTAGGGGTATACTTCTCCCCGAACCGTACTCTCGCCGAGTTCTACAACTCCCTTGCGGAGTTGAGAGTCGTCGTCGTCGGGTACCATTCCCTCCCCGTGCTCGTACTCGGGGACTTCAATGCCAAGAACACGGCTTGGGGTTCCCGGTATACGGACGCGCGGGGCAGGATGGTGGAGGACTGGGCTCTGGAGACAGGCCTGGTCATCCTAAACCGGGGTTCTGTCCCCACGTGTGTGCGGATGCGGGGTGAGTCAGTGGTGGACATTTCGTTCGCCAGCCCCGCTCTGCCACCGCGTGTCATTGACTGGCGCGTCATGGAGGGGGTGGAGACGTACTCCGACCACCGGTACATCCGGTTTGACGTCTCCGCCCAGATCTCGAGCGCGCTGGTCCGACAGGCCCCGAGTGGTCCGCGGTGGGCGCTGAAGCGGCTGGACCGGGAGCTCCTCCTGGAAGCCTCGATCGTGCAGGCCTGGGTGTCATCACCGGACAGGCCTGCTGATATTAACGACGAGGCGGAGTGGTTCCGGGAGGCCATGTCCGAAATATGTGACGTGGCAATGCCCCGTGTACAGCCTGGACGCGCCTGGCGCCAGGTGTACTGGTGGTCGCCGGAGTTAACAACTCTGCGCGAGGCGTGCGTTGCTGCGCGACGCCTGTACACCAGGCACCGCAGGCTCCGTATCCGCCCTCCGGATACGGAAGCCATTCAGGCGGAGCTGTACGAGGGTTACAGAGCGGCGAAGACCACCCTCCGAGCTGAGATACTGCGGGCCAGGGGACTGGCCCGTGAGGAGTCGCTGGGGACTCTGAACAGGGACCCGTGGGGACGCCCATACAAAATGGTGCGGGAGAAACTTCGCCCATGGGCTCCCCCCCTGACGCAGAGTCTCCGGCCTCAGCTTGTAGAGGGCGTGGTGAGTGCTCTGTTCCCTTCGCGAGGGGAGCATACTCCTCCGCCCATGGCTCCGCCTCCTGCGGTGCCAACTGTGGACCACGTAACCGACGACGACGACGATGCTCCTGAGGTGACCGAGGTAGAGTTGAGAGTGGCGGTACGTAGGCTGAGTGCCAAAAATACCGCCCCAGGACCCGACGGGCTACCTGGAAAAGCCTGGGTCCTGGCCTTGGAGGCTCTCGGGCCTCGACTAAGAGGGCTCCTAAGCGCATGCATGGAGAGGGGCCAGTTTCCAATTCGTTGGAAGACGGGGAAACTGGTCCTCATTAAGAAGACGGGGCGCCCGGCGGACTCTCCGTCCGCTTACCGGCCCATCGTGCTGCTCGACGAGGTGGGCAAGCTCTTTGAAAGAGTCATTGCAGACCGCCTCGTCGGGCGGCTGGTGCGGGTGGGGCCGGATCTGGCGGACAGCCAGTTTGGTTTCCGCAGGGGGCGCTCTACGGTGGACGCCATCATGCGCGTGCGAGCCCTCACGACGGGGGATGCTGTGGCCCGGGGTGGGGTCGTCTTGGCGGTGTCTCTAGACATCGCCAATGCCTTCAATACCCTGCCCTGGAGTTGCATCAGGGAGGCACTCTGGTATCACCGGATGCCGACCTACCTCTGTCGCATAGTCGAGGCCTATCTGACGGACAGGGCCGTCATCTACCCCGGTCACCAGGGAGAATGGAACCGGCGAGAGATGTCGTGCGGTGTCCCACAGGGATCGGTCCTGGGACCGCATCTGTGGGACATCGGGTACGACTGGGTGCTGCGCGCCGACCTCCCTAGCGGCGTCAGCGTCGTTTGTTACGCTGACGACACGCTGGTCCTGGCGCAGGGGAGGTCGCACCAGGCGGCGGCCGAATTAATGACACGCGGGGTTGCGACAGTCATTGAGAGGATCCGGCAATTGGGACTCGAGGTGGCACTGCACAAGTCCGAGGCCATGTGTTTTCATGGCCCTCGGAACGCGCCACTGTCGGGTTCCCAAATAATGGCGGGAGGGGTTCACATCGGCGTCGAGTCGACGATGAGGTACCTGGGACTCGTCCTCGACAGCCGGTGGAACTTCGTTGAGCATTTCCGACGTTTGGCTCCCAGACTGGACCGGGCCGGGGCTGCCTTGAAGCGGCTCCTGCCCAATCTAGGGGGTCCAAACGCCTCCTGCCGGAGACTCTACGCGGGGGTCGTGCGGTCCATGGCCCTTTACGGGGCACCGGTGTGGGCGCGTTCATTGAGGCTCCGACCAGCACGCCGGTTGAACGCGTCCCAAAGGGTCATGGCCATCCGGCTGGTCCGAGGATACCGCACGGTCTCCTGCGAGGCGGCGAGCCTCCTTGCCGGATTGCCGCCATGGGATCTGGAGGCAAAAGTCCTCGCGCACATTTGGGAGTGGCGCGAGGAGGCGAAACGCCGGGGCGTTACTCCGCTACCGCGAGAAATCGCGGCACAGCGGACAGAGCTCCGGCGGGATCTCATGGCGGCATGGAGAGTGCGACTGTCGCAACCCAGCGCTGGGCACGCCACAATTGCGGCGGTAAGTCCCCTCTTTGAGGAGTGGCTTGAGAGGCGCCACGGCGTCCTCACCTTCCGCCTGACGCAGGTCCTCACCGGACATGGCTGTTTCGGGAGGTTCCTGTTTCGGATAAGGCGGGAGGAAACGCCCGGGTGTTGGCATTGTGTGGATCGACCGGAGGACACGGTGGAGCATACGGTGGAGGTCTGCCCAGCTTGGGTGGAGCACCGCCGTGTCCTCGTGGCGGCGATCGGCGGCGGCGATCTCTCGCGTCCGGCCCTGGTACAGGCCATGGTACGGAGCGAGAGGGAATGGGAAGCCGTCACCTCCTTCTGTGAAGCAGTAATGCTCGCGAAGGAGGAGGCGGAGCGCGTGAGGGTGCGGCAATCGTTGCGCCCTCACGACCCTAGTCGCCGCAGGAGGAGACACCCTGGGCGTCGGGAGTCGATAGCCGACTCCCGGCCACCGTAGGCGCGGGCCTGCGGACGGCGAGCAATGGGCAGCTCGCCGTCCGGCAAGGACCAGGCCCGGGTCGACGGCGCGTTGTGTTCCACGCGCGCCTCAAAGAGATGTCAGCATAATTGACGGGGTCCGACAGGGCCGATGCCTGCCAAGGTCGCGGATTGTTCGAAAGAGTTACCGTGGCCCTGGCGCACAGGCAACTGAAGGAACACGGGTGGGTTTTAGTCAGTAAGAGTCTGACACGCCCTTCCGCTCCGCCCAGAGCGGGAGAGGTCATTTGATGATTTCCCACCCAAAAAAAAAAAAAAAAAAAAAAAAAAAAAAAAAAAAAAAAAAAAAAAAAAAAAAAAAAAAAAAAAAAAAAAGCGTGTACCTAGGTATAGGCGACTTTAAGGGGACTACATGCCCTAAACTCAAATTTATAATGCCTAAAAATATATTTTAGATTTTTTGTAAATCCATAATTGCTTCATATTTTGCAATAAATTACCAGCGTTGTGTCATCGCGCGTCTCTTTCTTTTCTATGCAATCCGACAGTGACCGCGCTTTAGGCCTTGTAAGCCTCTTAAGATGAATCTGTCAATAATTTGTCTGTCAGTCTTTAATCTGTTTGTATTTGTAATTTTTATGGTGTACAGTACACAATAAAGAGTTTTCTATTCTATTCTGTCAAATACCAGTTGACGCGCTTGGAAATCAGACACAAGGGCTCATTTTAAACGATGCATTGGTCGAAACAAAGTGCCAGAGACTTGAACATCGTTGCAATACATCGGTGTAAATTGCAACTTATTAACCCTATGAAATCGCTGAGATCGACCCGTTAACCCTTTATATTCTTTCCTGGTGCTGAAAGGACGTCGTCAGCAAGTAGCAGTTTAGCAGACTTATGGTGTCTACGTCAGACTGAATCGAAGATAAAAATGACAAACGAAAGAAGAAAAGAAATTAGTCATTCTATCAACGCATATAACGTACGATCGAATAGTTCAGTAGTTCAATGAAATATTTAATTAATTTGTTTTGACAGATTCAATATTTAATTAATCATCTTATAAACATGCAACATTGCATGCATATACACCGTTACATTTTAATCGTTTTAATCCTTAAAAGGGGTCATTGTACTCATCATTACGAACAACTTTAACCGTGGGAGCAACCCGGAAATCGTGAAAAAGAACTCGACATAGTCTATGGATCAGCTGTTTTTTTTTTCTCACGCGACGCCTCCCTAAAGCCTTAGATTCACAAGGAGACAAAATATCCCCCACATTCTGTGCAACATTAAACTGTCGCTGTAACGTTGCCCACTGTCCAGCAACGTGCGTCATGTAATTAAGTAACTTTCAGATGTCTTCGTTGATATATCGACTGACAAATTAAATTAAGAAAATTAGCAAGGTATGTATACACACGGCTACAGATCACGCTATATATCTTCAGTTTTAGCTGACCTCACATTGTATAGGCTTTTCATACAATGAGAAGACAGCTTACACTGGAAATGTATAGCTTGATATGTAGCCGTGTGTACATAATGGGAGTTTTTTTTTTTTTAATACATCAGATGTCAGTACCATTCCTACTTTATTTCTGTATTTCCCTGTATTTCTTAGAACATTAAGTAATTGTTGTAGGTACACGGTTCAGTTTTCTTGTTAACCGAATTCAAAAAGGAGGAGGTTCTCAATTCGTCTGTATGTTATTTTTTGGTATGTTTTTAATACATAGGGTATGCCTCAGAGGTGGTCCATCGTTAAGGAATTCCTTCAACTGTGTATGGTCTCCTTCATCAGACCTGTAATAGCACTTATAACCCATATGAGTGCAAAGTTCTCATCAATATAAATGAATTAAAACAAATCGCAAGGTAGCTACTGTAAACCGTTGAGGAGTTCCCTTAACTGTCCTTCGTATTCATCATCAGACCCCTAATGACAGTCACAACCCATCTAGGTGTAAAGTTCTCATCAATACAAAATAATCAAGCCCAAACACAAGGTAACTGCTTTAAATCGTTGAGGTATTCCTTCAACTGTCTATGGTTTCCATCATCAGACCTGTAATGGCACTTATAACCCATATTAGTGCAAAGTTATCATCAATATAAATGAATTAAAACGAATCACAAGGTAGCTACTGTAAACCGTTGAGGAGTTCCCTTAACTGTCCTTCGTCTTCATCATCAGACCCCTAATGACTGTCACAACCCTTCAGGTGTAAATTTCTCATAAATACAAATTAATCAAGCCCAAACACAAGGTACCTGCTGTAAATCATTGAGGAATTCCCTCGACTGTCTTTGGGCTCCATCATCAGATCGATTCCAGACCTTCATTAAATTGTAGTTTTTTAAAATACTAATGAAAAAATTAACAAACGCACTAGGCGCTCCTACGATTTTCGAAGGTTCCCCTCGATTTCTCCGGGATTCCATCATCAGATCCTGGTTTCCTTATCATGGGACCACCCTTGAAGTATGTCCTTTCTAACAAAAAAAGAATCATCCAAATTGGTTCACCCAGGAAAGAGTTCTGAGCTAACACACATAAAAATAAAAAAATAAAAACATACAGGTGAATTGAGAACCTCCTCCTTTTTGTGAAGTCGGTTAAAAATAGCGAATAATCATAGGAAAATGGTCTAGTAATATAGTATAAAAATATAACTATTGTGTAAGTCTATAAGGATATCTTACAAAACAATCGCATTAAAGAAGGTAAGATAAGTATGTAATCATCAATAACAACATATACACGATTTTTCAGTGTCTGGCTAATTATATTCATGCATAGTAACGAGTGAAAAGTCGGTTCTTCTGTCAGGATTATAGGCAATCTGTGACACGATAAATCGCCCAAGATAAGGGATTTATAATTTGAGTTTGGAGTAGACAAAAGTTAAATTACAATAGAACAATATTCTATTAAATTCAAAATATAAGTAAAGTTGGTCAAAATAAAAAAAAATATCTCTACAACATACTTGTGTTTGTGTACTAAGTATAATGAAAATAATTGAAATGAATACCTAAGTATTCTAACATGGACAGGATAAAAAAGTTTTTACAAAAAAAAAAAACAATAGACTTCCAAAAAAACACTACAAAGGGAAAAATAACTTTTAAGTAATTTCGAAAGTCGGTGTCTTTGGTTTTGTATTTTCGTTTTTTGCCACCGACTTCTGAAATTACTTAATTTTTCACTTTGTAGTGTTGTTTTTTGGAAGTCGGTTGTTTTTTTTGTCAAAAAGTTTTTTTCAAGTCATTTTACGTTGCACTCTTTTAAATTAGTATTTAAGAAGCTAAACTTTGAGGATAGAATCATTCTGAGTTAGAACGGGGTGGTTCTACCATCAGAATCAAAAAGTTTTTAAAAGTGGAAATTGATTTCCGAGATTCATATTATTTAAAGGAAAAGGTGATTTAGGTATATCTTTTCTTTATTTTTTTTCTATAAAGTATGTTTGTTTGTTCATCATCATTCTCCTGCCTTTGGGGTCTACTCTCTAAGCACGTACTCCGTAGTTTCGGCCGATGTTACGATCATTTCTTACCCCGTGTCACCTACGGCCATAAGATTAGTTTGGGTCTCGACTAATGAATGACACCGCGATTTGACAGTTGTCCCTACTCGCGATAATTATTTGACCATCCGAAAAAAATAATTTGAAACTATTATTGAGGGTTCAACTACTCCCCCCCCTCCCCCCCGGAGACCACCTTATCCCAATTTATTTGGGATCGGTGCAACATGTATTTTCTTCCATACATTTCTATCAGTCGTCATCTCGGTTTTCACCCCATTTCTAGCCATATCATCTTTCCCACAGTTCATCTTTTCTTTGGTCTTCTCCTACCTAAATAAGACTTACCTAAAATAAAATTTTAATAAAAAATAGGACAAAAAAAAACCTACCTACTTTTATGGCCAAATACGTTTTTCAACTCTAACCGCATGACATGCGTTTCTACAAATTAACTTTATTTATTCATTATTCGCATTTCTTTCTTTAAATATTGTCTTATCAATAGCTTAGAGTAATTCATGTGCCTAACCAGTTCCTTATTTTCCTACATTTTCCTAAGAAAATAAGGAAACAGAAATGCTGCGGTTCAGATAATGACTCCGACTGTTCATAAATAGGATGGATTTTTTACGAGTTTACAAATAAGTGGTAGAATGTTTGTGGATAGCTCGTGTAGGTACCGTAGTAGAATTAAGGCTGTAGCAGGTAGAGTGTTAGTTAGTTCATAGTGCAATTTCAAGTTAAACCTGTGGTCTTTCTGCAAGCGTATGTGAGGACGAAATAAGAGCATCCCCACGTACGCACGGGTGACTTTTTATCGCACATTGGATTTTCAACGCATTGCTTTGCGCCGAGAGTAGAAAATCTAGCAGTATATTTTTTTGACGCGCTGGGATGCATTCTGATTCTCAATGGTCGGAAAACGAGAGTTGAAAAATCTGGTGTGCGTAAAAATATTGTCCATGCGTAGGTACCTGGGCTTATGCTTCCCGTGGTATCTCTCATGAGATACTTATCTGCGACTTAAATTAGCTCATGCTGTGGTGCTGGTTTAGCCAGCCAGCAGAATGGTAACGAAGCTGACTGCATTGAATCACTTAGTTTGTAAACTAGGTAAGGTTAACAAATAACAATGATTCAGAATCTGATTAATAGTGTGTGTTACACAATTAGGTTGCTGGTCATTTAACGATTTGCCTACATTAATTGCGGACCTGCGACTTGGGCGAATTAACCTCATAGTAACATATGATGGCATTTACTATAATAAAAACTTTTTTACAAAAAACCAACCGGCTTCAAAAAAAACACTACAAAGTGAAAAATAACTTTAATTTTGAAAGTCGTTTGATATATTTGATATTTGATATATTTATTTGTTTGTAAACATGTGTAACATTATACATTTACATGAAAATGTGGATGTAAAAGTGAAAATCTGAGAGTTTCAACATGTTTTGCCACCATTGGCGTACAAAATGTATTATAGACACTTGAAATATATTTAACACAATTAAGAAATAAAAAAAGCATAACAAAATTAAAATATAACACAAATAGATTAGAAACTATCATTTAAAAAATCTTTAACATAGTAGTAACATTTTTCCGTGAGTAACTTCTTAAGTTCTCTTTTGAATAAATTTGGCTGGTTTATATTTTTAATAACCTCTGGAATTTTATTATATATTAAAGGTGCCATACAAAACACGCTTTTGTGAAGGAGTGCTGTTTTCGCAGAGTGAGGCTGTAAGAAATTCTTATATTTAGTACGTCTATTTCTAATGACATTGTCTGACAAAAGAGGAAACCAGTGAGGATTGTTTTTAACAAATAAAGCTATTTCCAAGATATATAGTGACGGAAGTGTCAGTATATGGTATTTAATAAAGAGTGGTTGACAGCTGTCCGTAGTTTTGATCTTAAACATAGCCCGAATACAACGCTTTTGCATTTTAAATACCATGTCGGTGTTTGTCGAATTACCCCAAAATATTAGACCGTATCTGAGCACCGATTCAATAAGTCCATAATATGCCATCAATAATGCGTTTCTACTCACTGTTGGTGCCAGTTTGTACATCGCAAAAGATAAATTACTTATTTTTATACAAAGGTCTTCTATGTGACATTTCCAATTGAGTCTACTCGTTCTCTTTGTATCTGTCTTTTGTTTTTTTGCCGCCAGGAACCATATTATAATCGAATCGCAACCCGTGAAAAACTTATTATTGAGAAGTTCCGGTGGCCACCTTTGGTTTTCATCATCAGTTCCACTTCACCCATTAGTGCTTTCCAAGAGCAAATGCACGAGTTACTATAAAAAATACCCAAATCGCTATACGTGTGCCTATAAAATTTTAGGATTTCCCTCGATTTCGATGGGATCATCAGATTCTGACTTGGTATCTATGGGACCACCCCGAAAGAACACCCTTTCAAAAAAATAAAATTCAAGATCGGTCCACGATTGACTGAGAAATGGGTGAAAAAAAAAAAACTTACATACGGTCGAACTTATAACCTCCTCCTTTTTGGAAGTCAGTTAAAAAGAGCACTCTCTTATTATATTTTAGTTCCATCGCCAGCAGTTCGCGTGTTTTTTTTTTAATAATTAAAAAAGAAAAGAAAGAAATATATTTTATTTGGGACACGCACAGGAAATACAAAGAGTAAAAAAAAAAAAAATGTTTTCTTTTGTGTCCAGGTTGTCTGGAGTATCACCAACATAGAAAATCCCAACATGATTTTAGCCGCCCAGGTGAGTGAAAGTTTTTAACAAACTTATTTTATCTTTCTGCTATTCGTTCTTGTTAAGAGAAAGTATTTTCGGGGGTTGTTCCCTCAATTTTTATATAAAAGTTATCTAAATAAGTAGCAACTGTGGGGATTTAGGAAGGGCCAGATTTTTACAGAAAAGGGGAAACAACTGAATAACTAAGTGAAGTTTAAAACTTCAAAAATTCAATTATTTTCTCGTAATTAAACATTGATTTGTAAAAAAGTGATTTCTCAAAACGGTGAAGGAAAACATCGTGAGGAAACCGGCATGTCCTAGAACCAAAAATTCGAACACATGTACATTCTACCAACCCGCACTGGGCCCGGGTGGTAGATTACAGCCCATTCCCTCTCAAAAGAGAGGAGGCCTGTGTCCCAGCAGTGGGAACATTATAGGCTGATTATGCTTATGCTTATGCTTGTAAAAAAGAAGTGTAGTAGCCGAGTGGCTCTCACTATCGGTACCTACTGAATTTCAATCAAAGTACTACCTATATATTTTTTGACTACTTATATGTATAAGCTGGTAATATCATGGAAAAGGGTATATCTGCCTACGAGAATTATTTTCCGTATATTTCTGTCGAGAAGGAACTTTGTATACATAGTGCCCACGATTCACAAGCAAATTCTCATTTGACGTAGCGCAGAAGCGCTTATACTGACGGCTGAAAAACATGCACTACTTTCCTGAGCAATCAATAATTTTCCTGTGATACTTATACCCCTTATTGCCACCAGGATTGTGGGTGCCCGATCGTAGAAGAAGGACCGAGTTTGGTCGACTCCCCGGTATGCAGCGGTAACTTCTTATTCATGGTACTCCTGCAAGCGTACCTGTGGGGACGCTGTGACATCTCCACGCCATGCAAGAAGGTCGAGTCGGTGGATGAAACAAAGCACATATACGACTTCATTGTCGTGGGCGCTGGAACTGCGGGCTCCATTGTGGCTGGGAGACTGACTGAGAATACTACATATGATGTAAGTGAATTACTTTATTTACTCTTAAACTAGCTGACAAGACATACGTCGTCCTGTCCAAATTTCAATAATTCATACAAAATTCCCATAGAAAATACACTTTCAGTTTTCCCGAATTACAAACCAATACAAAACTTAACAATAAACCCGAGTCTTAGGCCGCGTCCGAATCAAAAGCGATCGACGCGTTATATGGTATTCGACTAATTAATATACGAACATTTTAAAACAAAAATAGCCAAATCGGTCCAGCCGTTCGCAAGTGATGCGCTTACAAACAAACAGCACTTAATTTTTATTATAAAGACTATCTGACCCGACAGACGTTGTCCCTATTATAGAAATTTTGGACAAATTTCAATAATTCATACAAAAATTCCAAAAGAAAAAGAACGATCAGTTTTTGCCGGATTTTTTTTTTTTCCAGATAACTTAAAAAAAAAAAAATTCGTAAGTATATATGCTAATTTGGACTATCGTTAACATTAAAAATAAATAAAAATACCAAATCGGTCCAGCCGTTCTCAAATGTAGCACTTAAACCAACGAACAGCATTTCATTTGTATTTATATACTCGTAGCCAAAAATAAATATTGATGCCAATCGATTATGTTTCATAAAACGATTAAATACTCTATGGGACCACTGAAGTTTGAGTACCAGAAAAGTCAGAAATTGCTGAAATCTTCCCATACATTTGGTAGGAAATGGGTTCACTTTTTACGCAGAAACAGAAAAAACGAAGAAACAGCAGATATTCTTTTTATGATTTCCAACGAAAATTCTCTACGCTAGGGGGTCTAGAATAATGTGCAGAATCCATAGGAGTTTGTACGTCGATGTCCCTGCCGCCCTATATGAGAAAGGCTATTTTAATCGGGATACTAACGATTGGTCGACAAACGTTTGGTCGACGTAACGATTGGTCGACAACCGATTGACCGACAGTAACGATTGACCGACACAACCATTAATCGACATATACGATTGGTCGACTCAACTTTTGATCGACCATAACAATTGGTCGACCTCTACACAATCGGGGATAGGATGCAAGAGCTAGCGAAGCGAGCTCGGGACCTGGGGCACCCCGACTCGGACAGGTTAGGTTAGAAGGGGATGGCGGGGTCTGAAAGACCCCGCCGTCCCCTTCGTGGTTATTTTTTTCAACCGCCCAGAAGTAGGAGCCCCGCTAAGCGGGGCTCCGTTGGCTACGCCTTTTTATGCAAATCAGATAAAACCCAGGATAAACCAGGATTTATTTTTTGTCCATAAATAAAAATTATAAAAAAATTGTCGGCTAATCGTAATGTCGACCAATTGTTATTGTCGATCAATAGTTGAGTCGACCAATCGTATATGTCGATTAATGGTTGTGTCGGTCAATCGTTACTGTCGGTCAATCGTTTGTCGACCAATCGTTACGTCGACTAAACGTTTGTCGACCAATCATGACAAACCCATTTTAATCAACTTTCAAAGCAGATAGCTTAAAAGTTCGGCGACTGCTTTGCAAACCTATGATTGAGCCGAGAGGAAACGATCAGAGCCGTGGGAATGTTGGAAGCTGGTTCTCGGCAACGTACTGTGGCAATCGCTCTGGGCACTGCGCAGAGTGTTATAAGTCAACTTTGGACATGTTACCGCATCACTGGCAGCGTGGCAGAGCGAATCGAACCCTTGACGGTCCGATTCCCAGGTCGGGCAAGGTGCTGTTAGGAGCTTTCTATTAAGAATTTCTCAGTAACGGCCCGGAGTCTGGATTTGTGCTCAGTTGATAGCAATATGATCGCCTCCTATTACTTGGGACTTAAATACAACTGACGAAATGTGGGTGTACTATAGGTAACCTCTGCCTAACCTCTCGGGGAAAACGGGCGAGATTTTAAGATATGTCATCGCTCGTAGACATATTTTCGTGTGAACAGAATACAGCAGACTATTTCTTACAGGTGCTATTACTAGAAGCAGGTGGACCAGAACCAATAGGTGGGCGAATCCCGGGATTCTACAGAACCTTCTGGGGTAACGAAGAAGTGGACTGGCGAATTCGCTCCGTACCTGACGATTACTGCCTCGATCAAGAAGGACTAGGATGCCGCTGGCCACTTGGAAAAGGCTTAGGTACGGTATCACTTCGGTTAACGATCTCCGGCCATCATAAGGCCATTTGTACGCACGACGACACATCAAGTAATACAAATTCCAGTATAAGCTGACTTCTCGTTGTACGAAAAGCCTATACAATGCGAAGTCAGCTAAAATTGGAAAGGTATACCTTGATCTGTCGTCGTATGTACACACACGTTTTTCTTGCCGTGAAAAACTACGGTTTATGCGCCGTGTGTAGGCTCGGTCGTCAGTGTTGTAAGGATAACTAGTGTGATTAAAACCAGTCTTAATCACCCTACCTATTTTTCACCTTAAGGAGGAACAAGTCAACTGAACGGCATGATGTATCACCGAGGCCACGCCGCAGACTACGACAATTGGGTGGCAGCAGGAGCCGAGGGTTGGTCCTGGGACGAACTCCAGCCTTTCATGGACATGGCGGAAGGCAACAAGCAAGTTGGATCACTCGTGAGTGCGGAATACCACTCCACATCTGGAAAAATGCCTATCCAAACGGTACGTACTAGGTAGTATAAGTACATACATACATACATACATAAACTCAAGCCTTCTTCCCATGGGGAACAGCAGAAACTACAGAACGCCACCTGCTAAGATCCTTACGTATTCCTTTTGCTTCGTACTGCATCTAGTATTAGAAAAGGAGTGGCCATGGACATTTGTTTTTTCTTTACTTTATCTTACTTTTGGTATTGGAAATACTAAGACGCGTTACTTCGTTTTCCCAGGAAACTTATTTAACTATCTGAAAACATGGTTTAAACTTTTTTTAATAATGTACACGGTGAAAGTAGAGACAAAAGAGATAATAACGTGTCCTTACTCATTCAGTTCAACTACCAGCCCCCGGCGCTACATGATCTGATTGAAGCCATCAACCAGACAGGACTCCCTGTCATAACGGACATGAATAACCCCAACACTCCCGACGGATTCTGCATAGCACAAACATTTAATAAGTGAGTATTGCTAAATATTTATTGGTTTTCAAGCTTTAGAATGAAAAATTTTCTACATTGCTTTTGGCAATGAAACAAACTGTCAGGAAATAGGTACGTAACAGATAGCTTAGAGGTGTAGTAACCATACATAACTCCATTATTATGAATGAAATTCAGATCTAGTATACCTACACAACCACTCATAATTACAAATGAAACCTAACATTTCTCGAATTCGGATCAGATGCAGTCCATAAACTTACATTGCCAGAGAAAACGGAACATGGGATAGAGCGCGTCACGTTTTCTCTCAAAGCTTTCCTAACTGCATGGTCTTTGTTAACCAACTTTATAAAAGGAGGAGGTAATAATATATTATGTTCGTGTGTATGAATTTCGTCAATTGTGAATTGATTTTGAAAATTATTTTTGCGTTTGGTAGAGGTTTGCTTCGGTAGTTTTTGATTAGCTTTGATAATGCGTAAACGTCTGTACAAAAATCGAAAATACATAAACAATTAAAAACCAAAGCACCGACTTCCGAAATTAAAGTAATTTTTCACTTTTTAGTGTTTATTTGACAGTCGGTTGTTTTATTTGTAAAAAAGATGTTATTTTTAAATTTTTAATTGTGGTACCTACCCCACACCAATTCTTATACCACTACTTGACATGTAAATAATAGTGACAGGAAATTATAAAAATATCATCAGTATAGGTATATTCAGTAGAAGAAATATGCCTTATTAAGGATAACTCAAAAATACTGGTCTGATCCTGATCAAATTTATATGCACCACATGAGAAGCACCAGCTTTTAAATAAATAAAAAAGAATCACCAAAATCGGTTCACCTAGAAATAAGTTCAAAAGAAACAACCTTTAAAAAAAAATATAGTCGATTTCTGAACCTCCTCCTTTTTTAAAGTCGGTTAAAAAGTAAAATGGCAGTTTTCAAACCGTCCGATGCCGTTGGTGGCAGCAAATCTGAGTTTTTAACTAAAATAATTGCAAAGAACTGCATTAGACTGCCTGACTGAGCTTGTTTTGATATTTTAAGTAGCAGTCGGTTTTTTTTTTGTTACCATACAACCCAAACAGCATACTTAAATACCTACCTACCTACTCCATGATAGCGTAGCGCAACTGTTACGACTGTAGCGCTTGATTTAAAAAATAGCAAGTAGGCAAAAATCAACCGCCAAAAAAACAGGTACCTATTCATTAAAAAAACTAGCCTAAGTCCTAACATACTACCTGGCTTCCGCCTTTCAGCTATGGCCAGCGTTACACCACAGCTCGTGCCTACCTGCCTCCGAAATCCGAGCGACCCAACCTTAACGTGAAGCTCTTCGCCCACGTGACTAAAGTCCTTTTCAACGGCACAAGAGCTTATGGAGTTGAGTACGTGGACGCTGAAGGCAATACCAAGACTGTTCATGCTGCTAAAGAGGTAAGAGGCATTTCGTATTTTGATGAAAATCAGGGCCACCCTGACCACTCTGGGCTCTGCACCCCACTTGCGTAACACACTTTCAAGGTAATTATTGAAAAGATCGTCTGCTCGACCATGTTGTTGAACTGTCCAAATGAAAGGCATTGGCATTGTAAATGTGTAACACAATTGCCCCGCTGATTATGACACATTTTAGTAAGTTATAAAACGCTCGTTAAATTCAACTGTGTTCAGTACATTCAAAACTGATACCTGTATGTATAACTAATTAGATGATTTATTCTAGTCTCCCTGAATAAAATGACACTTGACTGCACTTAGTTATTATAATGTACAAAAGGTACAAGTATTGAAATTAATTCTGATCTGATTTAAATTTCCAGGTTATCCTCAGTGCTGGACCTTTAACCAGCCCCAAAATTCTGATGTACTCCGGAGTAGGACCGAAAGAGGTCCTAGAACCATTAGGGATTCCTGTGGTAGCCGACCTTCCCGTCGGCAAGACCCTGAAGAACCACTGCGGAGCCACATTGTACTTCATACTGACCGCAGTGAATAACACTGAAGTCCTGGACTGGAATGCCTTGACTCAATTCCTGTTGACGAATGAAGGACCTATGAGTTCTACTGGACTTACTCAGGTAAGAACTTTGACGTACTTATAGCACACGCATGTAACATTTTAGGTAACACAAAATCAGACAGTGAACAAGACAATCTAATCCAGCATGTCCCTTGGCGTTCTCCCACCAGCGAAGCTCTAAGCCGAGGCCCGTACACAGAGGGTGCCCTTAGGGTGTAATCGCTGGCTGGACGACTTAATTTATTATGGCACCAAAAGAAAGTATGTTTAATCAGCTGACAACATCCAAGGCTGACCTGCCAGATGCCGTTTTAAAAATGACGGTAAAACTCTACACGTTGTTAAATTCACAGACGTCACAGATTCCTATATCACGTTAATAAAGTTTGTCAAGAAACTGATGCCGCTAGAACGTCTCTTTTTTCTCCTACAGAGAAAAATATATAATACCTAATTACCTTTGCAAGCACCATGTTGACCGACCAATTCCCATTAGTCCCTGCATTAGTTTCTTAGGACACTCAAGACACTCATCGTCGTTACTTAGAGGAACAGCAATATAACACAATGTTTCCCTCATCCACAGCTCACGGGCCTCCTGTACTCCAGCTACGCCGATAAGAGTCTCAACCAGCCTGACCTACAGTTCTTCTTCAATGGTCTCTATGCTGAATGCTCCAAAACTGGTGTCATGGGTGAGCCAGCTGGAGACTGCCCTAGCTCTGGCTACAACGTTTCGTAAGTATATTTTTAAAGCATTTGTTTAGAAATGTCAGTGTCAACCTAATGACAAACAATCCCTGTCCAGGTTAAATTATTACGCAATGACTCAATAATGGGATTAAGTAACACATTCGTAGGGTTTCAATTTCATAATTTACCACTTTTTCCATGATTCATCGGACCGTATTTTACCTAGGTAATTCATAGACATACCTAACTACTTTACATTGATTTAGTAGGTACCTACATTCCCCAGACAACTTATCTTACTAATGGTGCCTCGAGCCTCCACCGATCTGCAAATCAGAAATTACGTAATATTTTGAGGTTGCTCTTCAAATAATTTTAAAAAAAGATACATCAAGCGGTCGTGGTCTTTTATTTGGCACAAAAACAATGACCTACCTATAAATTGAATTCGCTTTTCGCGACTGTCTGTGTGACCGCCTTGTTTTTAAAACTAAACTGTGCAACGGATTTTAATGCACATTCCGCCATTATTTAGAGAATTTGTTCCAGAAGGTTTATTTATGAATACTTTAATATTAAACTAACATTTATAATAAATAAAACGTTATGTAGTTTCTGCCTACTCCCATGGGAAGAAGGCGTGAGTTTATGTGTGTATGGCCTGTAGTAACACAATATATTCTGGTTTCCAGAGCGAACGCAGTAGCCCTGCTCCCACGCAGTACGGGCTGGATGACCATCAACTCCACCGACCCCTTCGAGCAGGCGCTCTACTACCCGAACTTCTTCGCACACCCTGACGACATGGCGATGATCAAGGAAGGCCTCCAATACTTGCGCAAGATATTTAATAGTGACGTAAGGGACATCATTATCTTTTTGATTTCTTGGGCTATTCTTCTTTGATAAGAACTGGTCCTTAGCAGCTATGCATATAGATTCAGAGACATAAGAAGAGTAAGGAGGCGTCAATCCTGCAGTGGGACAATACGATGGTATTTTTACGTAGGGTTGCTATAAGTTTGAAACCAGCGTATCTGTGTCTGTTTGCGGCATCGTAGCTTCCAAACGGCTGAACCGATATTGTATTTTCTTTTGTCTTGTTTGAAAGGTTCGAGTGATCAAAGCTAAAAAAAAAAAAAAAAATTAAGAAAGAAGAAACATTATTCAGCCGTTTTTAGAAGTTTTCGTTTGTGTCGGGGTTTTTTTTAATTTTAAATTTTATAATAAGTATAGGCACCTCATGCTAATTCTTCTTCGAACGACAATCGTGAAAATCAACGACGTGTCAAAATTAAACTCATGACAAGTGATCTGATTGGCAGTTGATAATTTAGTCAACCAATCACAGCAGTTGAGATGCGTTTAAAAATTGGTTAGCTAACTTTGTTTTGGTTTTCTTTCTACAAACTCTGTGTTAGGGCCGGAGCACACCTGGCGAGGCGCAGCGCGGCGCGGTTGTCAGAGCCAAACAAATATCAACGTTATTCGACTAAAAATTAAGTTAAGAATTAATAACCTGAGACGCGCGCCTCTTTCCGCCTAGGCGTGCTCTCGAGCTAGTGGAAATTTATTTAATTTCGACTTTATTTCAACTGCTGCAAGGTCAATATTTGTTTGCCAACGACAAATGCGCAGCGCTGCGCCTCGCCAGATGTGCGCCGGCCCTTACTACCTTTTGTAATTTATTGAGTTTGAAAATCCTTTCTGACAGCCACTACAATAATCTTTCTGGCTAGGGCTTTCCATTGACGTCATGGAAGTATTTTATATGAATAAAAGGAGATTATTCACTCAATATTATCTTTCTATTCAACAGATACTACAAAATAAATACAAAATAGAGTTAGACCCTCAATACACGAAGGTTTGCGATAAGAAAGCCGAAACCTGGTCTGATGGCTGGATGGAGTGTATGATTCGAGTACACACGGACCCGCAGAACCACCAGGTCGGAACCTGTCCTATGGGCAAGGTCATCGACCCACAGCTAAGAGTGTACAATCTTACGGGTAAGTTGCTTGGTATAACTTGGCAGAACTACTTCCTAAAAGGGAGTGACTCTGTTGGTCTATGAAATTGAAAGTAATAATTATAAGTCACCTCTGAAAATAAAGTATCAACACGCCAAGTCTTAAAACATATCATCACGCCTGTATTTCCCGAAGTTTGAGGCACAGGTCCTATTGAACTGAAGAAAAATGTTATCCTCTATCCAGTTAAGGTGTGGTTACAAAAAAATATATCTTAGTGCACCTCTACCCGAGGGTAGAGAATATTTTATCCAACATGTTTATACAAGATAGAATCGGTCCTACACCTTTCACTGTAGTTAGAGTATCTAGAAAAACGAGGCCCTGTACTTTAGAAAAGGAAATAAAACCATCGATTCGAATAGAAGAGGAGATGGAACCACTATCTTATCATTGGTTAATTCTTTCAGATTTACGAGTTTGTGACGCGGGCTCCATGCCCTCGCAACCGACCGGCAACCCTCAAGGCGCCGTCATGGCGGTCGCCGAAAGATGCGCACACTTCATCAAAGAAAGATGGCAATAAACCAATACCTTACCTTACCTTGGCGATTTACCTGACTTTATCTGTTAACAACTTTATTTTATTAAATAGCTAGCGTAGCTTTGTACATTACTGTTACTTCTTTCTGAATAAAATCTTGAATATTCATGTTTTTTTTTTTTTTTGTATGGCGGAACAATCCTATTTTTAACCGACTTCAAAAAAAGGAGGAGGTTCTCAATTCGACTGTATGTTTTTTTTTTGTTATGTGTGTTAGCTCAAACTTTTTTCTGGATAAACCGATTTGTATGATTCTTTTTTTGTTGGATAGGTGATATCCCAAGGGTGGTCCCATGATAAGGAAACGAGGATCTGATGATGGCATACCTGAGAAATCGATGGGAACCTTCGAAAATCGTAGGGGCGACTAGTGCGTTTGTAAATTTTTTCATTAAGTATTTTAAAGCACTACAATTTAATGAAGGTCTGGAGTCGATCTGATGATGGAGCCGAAAGACAGTCGAGGGAATTCCTCAACGATTTACAGCAATTAACTTGTGTTTGGGCTTGATTAATTTGTATTGATGAGAACTTTACACCTAGATGGGTTGTGACAGTCATTAGGGGTCTGATGATAAAGACGAACGACAGTTAAGGGAACTCCTCAACGGTTTACAGTAGCTACCTTGTGTTTGGAGTTAATTCATTTATATTGATGAGAACTTTGCACCCATATGGGTTATAAGTGCCATTACAGGTCTGATGATGGAGACCATCGACAGTCGAGGGAATTCCTCAACGATTTACAGTAGCTACCTTTTGTTGGGCTTTCTTCATACGGTTCAATATGCCAAAATATTCAGTTCGTACAAAAATAATACCTAATTAAGATTGAAGTTGTAAAACTTCATAGGACAACCACTACCTACTAGTCATGCTGATGCGTCAATATGAGACTGAATTTAAGTTGCGTAATCGCGTCATCTCTAGCAATGCTCTTTCGTTGGTTGCTAAGCAATTTATGCTTGCCACAATGCATATGGTGAAATGGAGCTGATTGTGGCTTCACCATCAGCTCCAGTTCTTCTGGTTTTTACCAAGAGAACTCCTCAACAATAAACTCCTCAATTCCTTGCATCGGGAAAAGAAATATTTTGTAAAAGGTGATGAGCAGTTGACATTAGGCTATTCTAACTTAGATAAATTATTATCTAACCCACTAAAAAGTGTAAAATAAAAACTATTTTACAAATGTTTTTTTCATAGATCAAACAGACGATCTCCGGTAACCAGGCCGATGACGGGTAACACTCTGAACACCCGGGGTTGCCAACCTTACTGAAAACTTGACAAGTAGTACTTGGAAATGTACTACAGTCCGTTCACAGAACATTTTATCTCTACGAGATTGCATCACTGTCAAAATCACAGTGATCTTTATTGCCGTTGCAATAAGGTTGCTGTTGGGTTGCTGCCATTGAAAAGTCTATCAAATTCACAATGATCTTTATAATCGTTACCATCAAAGTCAAATCATTTATTTCAAATAGGCACATTGAAGGCACATTTGATCATCAAAATTGACATGGAAATAGAATTGATCTAGTTGCCCCTTCCAAACGATAGTTTCGTATGGAGAAGAATGGGCAAGATACTCCATCGTTACTCTTTTTAATTAGGTAGTATACCACAATAGGTAAAAATAATTAAATATAAAGCAATGACAGGTAAATTCATTAATTTGTGAGTAAATTAATTATGTGATAGATACATGGTGCTCACATATTTACAAATATTGAAAAGTAGATGACTTTTATAATTTTTTAACAAGTAATGATTTAGAGTGTGTTAAAGTAGCTACATAAAGTAAAATCCATGTCATAAGAATTCAGTAGTGTTTTTTTTTAATAACCGACTTAAAGGGGGCCTAACAAGGCCAGAGCTCACACAAGAAGCAGAGGTTTGGAAGGAAAAAGGGGAGGCCTTTGCCCCAGCAGTAGCAAAAAAAAAAAAAAACCGGCGAAAAGTTCTCATGCTGGTAAGTCTAGAATCATGTACCTAACGTACTGCATTAATGGTAAATAACAGATTTCGCGTCGAAGTTCCTCAGGTCCACCGTGTAACTTTCAGACTTAAGTAACTTTAAGATTTCTTCGTTGATATATCGACCGCCGAATTAAATTAAGAAAATTAACAAGATATGCACCTATTGGAACTTTCTCTTTATTTACTACATCAGATATCAGTACTTTTCCTACCTTATTTCTGTCTTTCCCTGTAATTCTTATAAGAGTAATTATTGTTGTAGGTACATTGTTTCAATTTATTTTTAACCGATTTCAAAAAGGACGAGTTTCTCAATTACTTTGTATGTGTTTTTGTATGTTTTTAATACATAGGGTACGCCTCAGGGGTGGTCCCATTTTATTTTTTTTACTTTACTCGTTCGTTTTTCAGTTAGCTTCAATAATACGTATTTTTTGCACTTTTTTATTGATGATGTTATAATAACTTTCTGTCACAGTTATTTATAGTCCTACCAACTTATCTGTGAACTGAAAGAGGACGGCACCGTCGATTCAGTGTTGCTAATTAATATAAGGTGCCCAAAATTGAGTAAGTTTTGAAAGAAGGAATTTTCACATTAGACATAATCGTTTAATAAGAATTACAGTTTTTACAAATTAAAAACAATGATACCTATATAAAAATAATAAAATAAATAAAAAGAATTTGATAATTTACAGTTACGTAGGTACGCTAACAGTTTTGTCTCTCAGCAATAAACAATGGCTTTATCTAAAAAGTAATCCAATGAAGTGGAAATTCAGCAGGTAAAATGTTCCACGGGGGGGATACAACTTTCTTTTAATGCGAAGTTAAGTAGGTACACTACCCTGCAAGAGGTACCTGGATGTCTAGCATTTAGTTATGACCGTACCTAACCTCTAACACCAGATGTGACTAATTATAATTAGCAGTGGTACCTAGTGGTAGTGTAGTGTAATAAAAAAAAAACAAATGGCTTTACAATAATTTATTGAAAACCAGGTTTACAGTAATTGTGATCTTTAGATGAACCTGCATACACAACTTAATCCTGGTTGTAAGGCCATACTCCGCTTATTTCCGTACCACTATCATTATTATCACTATCGCTTTCGGTTTCAGTGTCAGTTACCACTTCTATAATAAAAGGTTTATCTAAATACAAATCATGTTTTAAGTATTCTCCTTCTAACCTGCGAACGTGTTTACAATGCTGTGCCCACTCATGAAGTGTAATAGCGTCAAAAACTTCTCTAACTAGGTGGGGAATTTCAGCATTTTTGTACTCAATATTTACATCACCAACTTTTCTTTTCATTGTGCTCCATATGAGTTCAATGGGATTGAGATCACAGTGATAAGGTGGTAAATATAAGCATTTGTTTCTATTGTCTTCTAATTTTTTTTCAATCTCATATACAGGTTCAGGCTTGTTCCTCTTAATTATTTCTAAAAGCTGAGGGCTAGTCAAATTCTCTCCGTAGTCAATTTTATTTTGGGTCAACCATAATTGCATTTCTTTTTTTAAGGAATTCGTATTTGGAACTTTATTCATACAAATACGGTGATAAGGAGCATTATCCATCACAATTATGGATGGCTCTTGTAAATTAGGCACAAGTTTTTTAATAACCCACTTTTTAAAGTTGGTACTATTCATCTCGTCATGATAATCACCACTTTTTGTGTTTGATTTAAACACAAGTAGTGCATTTGTAACCAATCCAGTATCTCCTCCCGCATGAACAATAATATATCTTTGCCCTTTCGATACAGGCTCCAATACTTCGTCTTCACCCTCTCCTTGCCAACATTTACCCGATGTGTGCGAAGAGTGAAAATAGATCTCATCTAAATAAATTATGGGCCGGGGCTGGGGAGATTTATTATTTTTATCCACTGCATGCAGTACTTAGCTCTCCAAGCTGATATTTCATTACGCTCCATAAGAAACTTCTGATTGGATTGAGATTTTTTAAAACGAAATCCCACCTTGTGAAGCAGCTTTCGCAGACTCTCTCGCTGTCCTGTGTAATTTATATCTGTCTTTAAGACCAATAGAAGCTTTTTAACAGTAGGGACCTCTTTTTTAGCAGAATAAAATTCATGTTTTTCCTCCGTATATCTCCCATGTCAAAATCATCAACATGCACAAATCCACTTTTACGTTTTCTCCCCTTGCCTGGTGTCCGAATTTTAATACAGTTTTTTCTGCTGCGTGCCCTTCCTTAACTATTTTTTAAATTAGTCCTTGACTCACACCTGAAATATAAGATAATAAAATAAATGTTAGTATAAATTTGAAATCTGGCAGGTTAGTTGGCTCACTCACTTAGCAGGTTACCTAATAGATGTACGTTACCGTTACGCTAACCTACAGCAAAAATAGAAACGATTATTTCGTGGACTTAAATAATTAGTTAAGTATCGGGTAATTTATAACAAGAAAGTTGACAACACTAACCTAGGCTGTCGCTGCCGAAATTCGTTTGTATATTTGATTAAATGGAATATTCAGAGACCCCGCCCGAGCTTCTTCTTCAAAACAGGTTTTAACCTTTAGAATAATGTTTCGAGCATCACTTTTAATAGCTTTCGGCATATTTAACTTTATAAATTCAGTAATATCACGACAAAACAATCAGAGAACCCGAATGTAGTAGACACTGACAATCGAATGACATTTCAACATGACGGCCGTAGTTCCAATTTTCGCCATTTCACAGATAAGTTGGTAGGAGTGTACATAGCATGTAGCTGTATACGTTATTTGTTAAAGTTTAAATTTAATAGAATATTATTCTATTGTAATTTAACTTTTGTCTATTCCACACTCAGATTATAAATCCCTTATCTTGGGCGATTTATCGTGCCACAGATTGCCTATAATCCTGACAGAAGAACCGACTTTTCACTCGTTACTATGCATGAATATAATTAGCAAGACACTATGAAAAATCGTGTGTATGTTGTTATTGATGATTACATACTTATCTTACCTACTTTAATATGATTGATTTGAAAGATATCCTTAAGACTTACACAATAGTTATCATAATAAACCTATCTTATCTTTATACTATTACTAGACCATTTTCCTATGATTATTCGCTATTTTTTTCAAGTCATTTTACGTTGCTCTCTTTTAAATTAGTATTTAAGGAGCTAAACTTTGAGGATAGAATCATTCTGAGTTAGAACGGGGTGGGTCTAACATCAGATTCAAAAAGTTTTTAAAAGTGGAAATTGAGTTCCGAGATTCATATTATTTAAAGGAAAAGGTGATTTAGGTATATTTTTTTCTTCTATAAAGCTTGTTTGTTTGTTCGTCATCATTCTCATCATTCTCCTGCCTTTGGGGTCTACTCCCTAAGCACGTTCTCCGTAGTTTTGGCCGAAGTTACGAACGTTTCTTACCTCGTGTCACCTACGGGCATAAGATTAGTTTGGGTCTCTACCAATGAACGACACCGCGTTTTGACAGTTGTCCCTACTCCCGATAGTTATTACCCCATCCGAAGAATTTAATTTGACACTATTTTTTAGGGTTCAACTACTTCCGCCCCCCCCCCCCCCCAAACCCCCTTATCCCAATTTATTTGGGGTCGGTGCAACATGTATTTTCTTCCATAATTCTCTATTAGTCAACATCTCGGTTGTCACCCCCTTTCTAGCCATATCATCTTTCCCACAGTCTATCTTTTCTTTGGTCTTCTCCTACCTAAATAAGATTTACCGAACATAAAATTTAAATAAAAAATAAGACAAAAAAAAACCTACCTACTTTTATGGCCAAATACGTTTTTCAACTCTAATCCGCATGACATGCGTTTCTACAAATTAACTTTATTTGTTCATTATTCGCATTTCTTTTTACATTTTCGTAAGAAAATAAGGAAACAGAAATGCTGCGGGTCAGATAATGACTCCGACTGTTCATAAATAGGATGGATTATTTACGAGTTTACAAATAAGTGGTAGAATGTTTGTGGATAGCTCGTGTAGGTACCGTAGTAGAATTAAGGCTGTAGCAGGTAGAGTGTTAGTTAGTTCATAGTGCAATTTCAAGTTAAACCTGTGGTCTTCTGCAAAAGTATGTGAGGACGAAATAAGAGCATCGCCACGTACGCACGGGTGACTTTTTATCGCACATTGGATTTTCAACGCATTGCTTTGCGCCGAGAGTAGAAAATCTAGCAGTATATTTTTTTGACGCGCTGGGATGCATTCTGATTTTCAATGGTCGGAAAACGAGAGTTGAAAAATCTGGTGTGCGTAAAAATATTGTCCATGCGTAGGTACCTGGGCTTATGCTTCCAGTGGTATCTCTCATGAGATACTTATCTGCGACTTAAATTAGCTCATGCTGTGGTGCTGGTTTAGCCAGCCAGCAGAATGGTAACGAAGCTGACTGCATTGAATCACTTAGTTTGTAAACTAGGTAAGGTTAACAAATAACAATGATTCAGAATCTGATTAATAGTGTGTTACGCAATTAGGTTGCTGGTCATTTAACGATTTGCCTACATTAATTGCGGACCTGCGACTTGAGCGAATTAACCTCATAGTAACATATGATGGCATTTACTATAATAAAAACTTTTTTACAAAAAAACAACCGGCTTCAAAAAAAACACTACAAAGTGAAAAATAACTTTAGTTTTGGAAGTCGTTGTCTTTATATCTGTCTTTTGTTTTCTTGCCGCCAGGAACCATATTAAAATCGAATCGCAACCCGTGAAAAACTTATTATTGAGAAGTTCCGGTGGCCACCTTTGGTTTTCATCATCAGTTCCACTTCACCCAATAGTGCTTTCCAAGAGCAAATGCACGAGTTACTATAAAAAATACCCAAATCGCTATACGTGTGCCTATAAAATTTTAGGATTTCCCTCGATTTCGATGGCATCATCAGATTCTGACTTGGTGTCTATGGGACCACCCCGAAAGAACACCCTTTCAAAAAATAAAATTCAAGATCGGTCCACGATTGACGGAACAATCGGTGATAAAAAAAAAAACTTACATTTGGTCGAACTTATAACCTCCTCCTTTTTGGAAGTCAGTTAAAAAGAGTACTCTCTTATTATTTTTTAGTTCCATCGCAGGCAGTTCGCGTGTTTTTTTTTTAATAATTAAAAAGGAAAAGAAAGAAACATATTTTATTTGGGACACGCACAGGAAATACAAAGAGTAAAAATAAAAAAAGGTTTTCTTTTGTGTCCAGGTTGTCTGGAGTATCACCAACATAGAAAATCCCAACATGATTTTAGCCGCCCAGGTGAGTGATAGTTTTTAACAAACTTATTTTATCTTTCTGCTATTCGTTTTTGTTAAGAGAAAGTATTTTCGGGGGTTGTTCCCTCAATTTTTATATAAAAGTTATCTAAATAAGTAGCAACTGTGGGGATTTAGGAAGAGCCAGATTTTTACAGAAAAGGGGAAACAACTGAATAACTAAGTGAAGTTTAAAACTTCAAAAATTCAATTATTTTCTCGTAATTAAACATTGATTTGTAAAAAAGTGATTTCTCAAAACGGTGAAGGAAAACATCGTGAGGAAACCGGCATGTCCTAGAACCAAAAATTCGAACACATGTACATTCTACCAACCTGCACTGGGCCCGGGTGGTAGATTACAGCCCATTCCCTCTCAAAAGAGAGGAGGCCTGTGTCCCAGCAGTGGGAACATTATAGGCTGATTATGCTTATGCTTGTAAAAAAGAAGTGTAGTAGCCGAGTGGCTCTCACTATCGGTACCTACTGTATTTCAATCAAAGTACTACCTATATATTTTTTGACTACTTATATGTATAAGCTGGTAATATCTTGGAAAAGGGTTACCTGCCTACGAGAATTATTTTCCGTATATTTCTGTCGAGAAGGAACTTTGTATACATAGTGCCTACGATTCACAAGCAAATTCTCATTTGACGTAGCGCAGAAGCGCTTATACTGACGGCTGAAAAACATGCACTACTTTCCTGAGCAATCAATAATTTTCCTGTGATACTTATACCCCTTATTGCCACCAGGATTGTGGGTGCCCGATCGTAGAAGAAGGGCCGAGTCTGGTCGACTCCCCGGTATGCAGCGGTAACTTCTTATTCATGGTACTCCTGCAAGCGTACCTGTGGGGACGCTGTGACATCTCCACGCCATGCAAGAAGGTCGAGTCGGTGGATGAAACAAAGCACATATACGACTTCATTGTCGTGGGCGCTGGAACTGCGGGCTCCATTGTGGCTGGGAGACTGACTGAGAATACTACATATGATGTAAGTGAATTACTTTATTTACTCTTAAACTAGCTGACAAGACATACGTCGTCCTGTCCAAATTTCTATAATTCATACAAATTTCTATATTACAGAAATAAAATCATTTATTATTTATCATTTATCAATAAACCCGAGTCTTAGGCTGCGTCCGAACCAAAAGCAATCGACGCGTTATATGGTATTCGACTAATTAGTATATGAACATTTTAATACAAAAATAGCCAAATCGGTCCAGCCGTTCGCAAGTGATGCGCTTACAAACAAACAGCACTTAATTTTTATTATAAAGACTAGCTGACCCGACAGACGTTGTCCAAATTATAGAAATTTTGGACAAATTTCAATAATTCATACAAAAATTCCAAAAGAAAAAGGACGATCAGTTTTTGCCGGATTTTAAAATGTTCCAGATAACTACAAAAAAAAATATCGTATGTATATATGCTAATTTGGACTATCGTTAACATTAAAAATAAATAAAAATACCAAATCGGTCCAGCCGTTCTCAAATGTAGCACTTAAACCAACGAACAACATTTCATTTGTATTTATATACTCGTAGCCAAAAATAAATATTGATGCCAATCGATTATGTTTCATAAAAGGATTAAATACTCTATGGGACCACTGAAGTTTGAGTACCAGAAAAGTCAGAAATTGCAGAAAACTTCCCATACATTTGGTAGGAAATGGGTTCACTTTTTACGCAGAAACAGAAAAAACGAAGAAACAGCAGATATTCTTTTTATGATTTCCAAGGAAAATTCTCTACGCTAGGGGGTCTAGAATAATGTGCAGAATCCATAGGAGTTTGTACGTCGATGTCCCTGCCGCCCTATATGAGAAAGTCTATTTTAATCAACTTTCAAAGCAAATAGCTTAAAAGTTCGGCGACTGCCTTGCAAACCTATGTTTGAGCCGAGAGGAAACGATCAGAGCCGTGGGAATGTTGGAAGCTGGTTCTCGGCAACGTAAGTACTGTGTCAATCGATCTGGGCACTGCGCAGAGTGTTATAAGTCGACTTTGGACATGTTACCGCATCACTGGCAGCGTGGCAGAGCGAATCGAACCCAGGACGGTCCGATTCCCAGGTCGGGCAAGGTGCTGTTAGGAGCTTTCTATTAAGAATTTCTCAGTAACGGCCCGGAGTCTGGATTTGTGCCCAGTTGATAGCAATATGATCGCCTCCTATTACTTGGGACTTAAATACAGCTGACGAAATGTGGGTGTACTATAGGTAACCTCTGCCTAACCTCTCGGGGAAAACGGGCGGGATTTTAAGATATGTCATCGCTCGTAGACATATTTTCGTGTGAACAGAATACAGCAGACTATTTCTTACAGGTGCTATTACTAGAAGCAGGTGGCCCAGAACCAATAGGTGGGCGAATCCCGGGATTCTACAGATCCTTCTGGGGTAACGAAGAAGTGGACTGGCGAATTCGCTCCGTACCTGACGATTACTGCCTCGATCAAGAAGGACTAGGATGCCGCTGGCCACTTGGAAAAGGCTTAGGTACGGTATCACTTCGGTTAACGATCTCCGGCCATCATAAGGCCTTTTGTACGCACGACGACATATCAAGTAATACAAATTCCAGTATAAGCTGACTTCTCATTGTACGAAAAGCCTATACAATGCGAAGTCAGCTAAAATTGGAAAGGTATACCTTGATCTGTCGTCGTATGTACACACACGTTTTTCTTGTCGTGAAAAACTACGGTTTATGCGCCGTGTGTAGGCTCGGTCGTCAGTGTTGTAAGGATAACTAGTGTGATTAAAACCAGTCTTAATCACACTACCTATTTTTCACCTTAAGGAGGAACAAGTCAACTGAACGGCATGATGTATCACCGAGGCCACGCCGCAGACTACGACAATTGGGTGGCAGCTGGAGCCGAGGGTTGGTCCTGGGACGAACTCCAGCCTTTCATGGACATGGCGGAAGGCAACAAGCAAGTTGGATCACTCGTGAGTGCGGAATACCACTCCACATCTGGAAAAATGCCAATCCAAACGGTACGTACTAGGTAGTATAAGTACATACATACATACATAAACTCAAGCCTTCTTCCCATAGGGAAAATCAGAAACTACAGAACGCCACCTGCTAAGATCCTTACGTATTCCTTTTGCTTCGTACTGCATATAGTATTAGAAAAGGAGTGGCCATGGACATTTGTTTTTTCTTTACTTTATCTTACTTTTGGTATTGGAAATAATAAGACGCGTTACTTCGTTATTCCCAGGAAACTTATTTAACTATCTGAAAACATGGTTTAAAGTTTTTTAATAATGTACACGGTGAAATTAGAGACAAAAGAGATAATAACGTGTCCTTACTCATTCAGTTCAACTACCAGCCCCCGGCGCTACATGATCTGATTGAAGCCATCAACCAGACAGGACTCCCTGTCATAACGGACATGAACAACCCCAACACTCCCGACGGATTCTGCATAGCACAAACATTTAATAAGTGAGTATTGCTAAATATTTATTGGTTTTCAAGCTTTAGAATGAAAAATTTTCTACATTGCTTTTGGCAATGAAGCAAACTGTCAGGAAATAGGTACGTAACAGATAGCTTAGAGGTGCAGTAACCATACATAACTCCACTATTATGAATGAAATTCAGATCTAGTATACCTACACAACCACTCATAATTACAAATGAAACCTAACATTTCTCGAATTCGGATCAGATGCAGTCCATAAACTTACATTGCCAGAGAAAACGGGACATGGGGTAGAGCGCGTCACGTTTTCTCTCAAAGCTTTCTTAGCTGCATGGTCTTTGTTAACCAACTTTATAAAAGGAGGAGGTAATAATATATTATGTTCGTGTGTATGAATTTCGTCAATTGTGAATTGATTTTGAAAATTATTTTTGCGTTTGGTAGAGGTTTGCTTCGGTAGTTTTTGATTAGCTTTGATAATGCGTAAACGTCCGTACAAAAATCGAAAATACATAAACAATTAAAAACCAAAGCACCGACTTCCGAAATTAAAGTAATTTTTCACTTTTTAGTGTTTATTTGACAGTCGGTTGTTTTATTTGTAAAAAAGATGTTATTTTTCAATTTTTTATTGTGGTACCTACCCCACACCAATTCTTATACCACTACTTGACATGTAAATAATAGTGACAGGAAATTATAAAAATATCATCAGTATATGTATATTCAGTAGAAGAAATATGCCTTATTAAGGATAACTCAAAAATACTGGTCTGATCCTGATCAAATTTATATGCACCACATGAGAAGCACCAGCTTTTAAATAAAAAAAAAAGAATCACCAAAATCGGTTCACCTACAAATAAGTTCAAGAGAAAAAAATATAGTCGATTTCAGAACCGCCTCCTTTTTTTAAAGTCGGTTAAATATTAAAATGGCTGTTTTTAAACCGTCCGATGCAGTTGGTGGCATCTAATCTGAGTTTTTTAACCGACTTCACAAAAAGGAGGAGGTTCTCAATTCGTCTGTATGTTTTTTTTTTTTTTTTTTTTTTTTTTTTTTTATGTGTGTTAGCTCATAACTTTTTTCTGGGTGAACCGATTTGAGTGATTCTTTTTTTATTTGATAGCTGGTGCTTCACATGTGGTCCCATTTAAATTTGATCAGGGTTTGACCAGTAGTTTTTGAGTTATCCTTTATACTACATATTTTTTCCACTTAGTTTATATTGATGATGTGTTGATAATTTGCTGTCACTGTTATTTACATACCAATTAGTGGAATACGAATTTGTGTGGGGTAGGTACCGCAACTAAAAAGTGAAAAATAAAAACTTTTTTACAAAAAAACAACCGACTTCCAAAAAAACACTAAAAGACGTGAAAAATAACTTTTATTTCGGAAGTCGGTGGCCAAAAACGAAAATACAAAACCAAAGGCACCGACTTCCGAAATAAAAGTTATTTTTCACGTCTTTTAGTGTTTTTTTGGAAGTCGGTTGTTTTTTTGTAAAAAAGTTTTTATTTTTAACTAAAATATTTGCAAGGAACTGCATTAGACTGCCTGACTGAGCTTGTTTTGATATTTTAAGTTGCAGTCGGTTTTTTTTTTTACCATACAACCCAAACAGCATACTTATATACCTACCTACCTACTCCATGATAGCGTAGCGCAACTGTTACGACTGTAGCGCTTGATTGAAAAAATAGCAAGTAGGCAAAAATCAACCGCCAAAAAAACAGGTACATATTCGTTAACAAACACTACCCTAAGTCCTAACATACTATCTTGCTTCCGCCCTTCAGCTATGGCCAGCGTTACACCACAGCTCGTGCCTACCTACCTCCGAAATCCGAGCGACCCAACCTTAACGTGAAGCTCTTCGCCCACGTGACTAAAGTCCTTTTCAACGGCACAAGAGCTTATGGAGTTGAGTACGTGGACGCTGAAGGCAATACCAAGACTGTTCATGCTGCTAAAGAGGTAAGAGGCATTTCGTATTTTGATGAAAATCAGGGCCACCCTGACCACTCTGGGCTCTGCACCCCACTTGCGTAACACACTTTCAAGGTAATTATTGAAAAGATCGTCTCCTCGACCATGTTGTTGAACTGTCCAAATGAAAGGCATTGGCATTGTAAATGTGTAACACAATTGCCCCGCTGATTATGACACATATTAGTAAGTTATAAAACACTCGTTAAATTCAACTGTGTTCAGTACATTCAAAACTGATACCTGTACGTATAACTATTTAGATGATTTATTCTAGTCTCCCTGAATAAATTGACACTTGACTGCACTTAGTTATTATAATGTACAAAAGGTACAAGTACTGAAATTAATTCTGATCTGATTTAAATTTCCAGGTTATCCTCAGTGCTGGACCTTTAACCAGCCCCAAAATTCTGATGTACTCCGGAGTAGGACCGAAAGAGGTCCTGGAACCATTAGGGATTCCTGTGGTAGCCGACCTTCCAGTCGGCAAGACCCTGAAGAACCACTGCGGAGCCACATTGTACTTCATACTGACCGCAGTGAATAACACTGAAGTCCTGGACTGGAATGCCTTGACTCAATTCCTGTTGACGAATGAAGGACCTATGAGTTCTACTGGACTTACTCAGGTAAGAACTTTGACTTACTTATAGCACACGCATGTAACATTTTAGGTAACACAAAATCAGACAGTGAACAAGTCAATCTAATCCAGCATGTCCCTTGGCGTTCTCCCTCCAGCGAAGCCCTAAGCCGAGGCCCGTACACAGAGGGTGCCCTTAGGGTGTAGTCGCTTAGTTTACATGTTTTGGCCTGGCTGGAGGAATTAATTTATTATGGCTCCAAAAGAAAGTATGTTTAATCAGCTGACAACATCCAAGGCTGACCTGCCAGATGCCGTTTTAAAAATGACTGTAAAACTCTACACGTTGTTAAATTCACAGACGTCACAGATTCCTATATCACGTTAATAAAGTTTGTCAAGAAACTGATGCCGCTGGAACGTCTCTTTTGTCTCCTACAGACTAAGGTACCTAATTACCTTTGCAAGCACCATGTTGACCGACCAATTCCCATTAGTCCCTGCATTAGTTTCTTAGGACACTCAAGACACTCATCGTCTTTACTTAGGAGGAACAGCAACATAACACAATGTTTCCCTCATCCACAGCTCACTGGCCTCCTGTACTCAAGCTACGCCGATAAGAGTCTCAACCAGCCTGACCTACAGTTCTTCTTCAACGGTCTCTATGCTGAATGCTCCAAAACTGGTGTCGTGGGTGAGCCAGCTGGAGACTGCCCTAGCTCTGGCTACAACGTTTCGTAAGTAGATTTTTAAAGCATTTGTTTAGAAATGTCAGTGTCAACCGACTAACAAACAATCCCTGTCCAAGTTAAATTCTTACGCAATCACTCAATAATGGGAATAAGTAACACATTCATACGGTTTCAATTTCATAATTTACCACTTTTTCCATGATTCATCGGACCGTATTTTACCTAGGTAATTCATAGACACTATAACTACATTACATTGATTAGGTAGGTACATTCCCCAGACAACATATCTTACTAATGGTGCCTTGAGCCTCCACCGATCTGCAAATCAGAAATTACGTGATATTTTGAGGTTGCCCTTCAAATCATTTTAAGAAAAGATACATCAAGCGGTCGTGGTCTTTTATTTGGCACAAAAACAATGACCTACCTATAAATTGAATTCGCTTTTCGCGACTGTCTGTGTGACCGCCTTGTTTTTAAAACTAAACTGTGCAACGGATTTTAATGCACATTCCGCAATTATTTAGAGAATTTGTTCCAGAAGGTTTATTTATGTGTACTTTAATATTAAACTAACATATCGCACACCTGGATAAACAGTAGCACAACTCAAAAAACCTAATTTTTCAAGAATAGCTAAAAACATTTTACTCGTTTTCTATTTGACCAATTTAAAATTATTGTTGTATTATGTTGTATAATATCTTAGTAAAATAATATACTAACATCATACAGATTCCGATAGTCGCAATAACTAGATTTTGGATTATTTTGAGTTGTGTCACCCTTTATCTAGGAGTGCGATGTAATAAATAAAGCGTTATGTAGTTTCTGCCTACTCCCATGGGAAGAAGGCGTGAGTTTATGTGTGTACGTACCTGTGTAATAAAGAATTCTCGATTTTTTGTGAAGTCGTTACAGCGTGTGCAGCAGGGGCAGGTCTGTAGTAACACAAATTCTTGTTTCCAGAGCGAACGCAGTGGCCCTGCTCCCGCGCAGTACGGGCTGGATGACCATCAACTCCACCGACCCCTTCGAGCAGGCGCTCTACTACCCGAACTTCTTCGCACACCCTGACGACATGGCGATGATCAAGGAAGGCCTCCAATACTTGCGCAAGATATTTAATAGTGACGTAAGGGACATTATTATCTTTTTGGTTTCTTGGGCTATTCTTCTTTGATAAGAACTGGTCCTTAGCAGCTATGCATATAGATTCAGAGACGTAAGAAGAGTAAGGAGGCGTCAATCCTGCAGTGGGACAATACGATGGTATTTTTACGTAGGGTTGCTATAAGTTTAAAACCAGCGTATCTTTGTCTGTCTGCGGCATCGTAGCTTCCAAACGGCTGAACCGATATTGTATTTTCTTTTGTCTTGTTTGAAAGGTTCGAGGGAACTAAGCTAAAAAAAAAGAAAAATATATAACAAAGAAGAAACATTTTTCAGCCGTTTTTAGAAGTTTTCGTTTGTGTCGGAGGTTTTTTTAATTTTAAATTTTATAATAAGTATAGGCACCTCATACTAATTCTTCTTCAAACGACAATCGTGAAAATCAACGACGTGTCAAAATTAAACTCATGACAAGTGATCTGATTGGCAGTTGATAATTTAGTCAACCAATCACAGCAGTTGAGATGCGTTTAAAAATTGGTTAGCTAACTTTGTTTTGGTTTTCTTTCTACAAACTCTGTGTTAGGGCCGGAGCACACCTGGCGAGGCGCAGCGCGGCGCGGTTGTCAGTGCCAAACAAATATCAACGTTATGCGACTAAAAATAAAGTTAAGAATTAATATCCTGAGACGCGCGCCTCTTTCCGCCTAGACTCGAGCTAGTGGAAATTTATTTATTTTCGACTTTATTTCAACTCCTGCAAGGTCAACATTTGTTTGGCAGTGACAAATGCGTTGCTCCTCGCCTCGCCAGATGTGCGCCGGCCCTTATACTACCTTTTGTAATTTATTGAGTTGGAAAATCCTTTCCTACAGCCACTACAATAATCTTTCTGGCTAGGGCTTTCCATTGACGTCATGAAACTATTTTATATGAATAAAAGGAGATTATTCACTCAATATTATCTTTCTATTCAACAGATACTACAAAATAAATACAAAGTAGAGTTAGACCCTCAATACACGAAGGTTTGCGATGAGAAAGCCGAAACCTGGTCTGATGGCTGGATGGAGTGTATGATTCGAGTACACACGGACCCGCAGAACCACCAGGTCGGAACCTGTCCTATGGGCAAGGTCATCGACCCACAGCTAAGAGTATACAATCTTACGGGTAAGTTGCTTGGTATAACTTGGCAGAACTACTTCCTAAAAGGGAGTGACTCTGTTGGTCTATGAAATTGAAAGTAATAATTATAAGTCACCTCTGAAAATAAAGTATCAACACGCCAAGTCTTAAAACATATCATCACGCCTGTATTTCCCGAAGTTTGAGGCACAGGTCCTATTGAACTGAGGAAAAGTGTTATCCTCTATCCAGCTATGGTGTGGTTACAAAAAAAAATATCTTAGTGCACCTCTACCCGAGGGTAGAGAACATTTTATCCATAATTTTTATACAAGATAGAATCGGTCCTACACCTTACACTGTAGTTAGAGGATCTAAAAAAACGTGGTCCTGTACTTTAGAAAAGGAAATAAACTCATAGATTCGAATAGAAGAGGAGATGGAACCACTATCTTATCATTGGTTGATTCTTTCAGATTTACGAGTTTGTGACGCGGGCTCCATGCCCTCACAACCGACCGGCAACCCTCAAGGCGCCGTCATGGCGGTCGCCGAAAGATGCGCACACTTCATCAAAGAAAGATGGCAATAAACCAATACCTTACCTTACCTTGGCGATTTACCTGACTTTATCTGTTATGCAACTTTATTTTATTAAATAGCTAGCGTAGCTTTGTACATTACTGTTACTTCTTTCTGAATAAAATCTTGAATATTCATGTTTTTTTTTTTTTGTATGTCGGAACAATCCTATTTTTAACCGACTTCAAAAAGGAGGAGGTTCTCAATTCGACTGTATGTTTTTTTTTTTGTTATGTGTGTTAGCTCAAACTTTTTTCTGGATAAACCGATTTGTATGATTCTTTTTTTGTTCAATAGGTGATATCCCAAGGGTGGTCCCATGATAAGGAAACGAGGATCTGATGATGGCATACCTGAGAAATCGATGGGAACCTTCGAAAATCGTAGGGGCGACTAGTGCGTTTGTAAATTTTTTCATTAAGTATTTTAAAGCACTACAATTTAATGAAGGTCTGGAGTCGATCTGATGATGGAGCCGAAAGACAGTCGAGGGAATTCCTCAACGATTTACAGCAATTACCTTGTGTTTGATCTTGATTAATTTGTATTGATGAGAACTTTACACCTAGATGGGTTGTGACAGTCATTAGGGGTCTGATGATAAAGACGAACGACAGTTAAGGGAACTCCTCAACGGTTTACAGTAGCTACCTTGTGTTTGGACTTAATTCATTTATATTGATGAGAACTTTGCACCCATATGGGTTATAAGTGCCATTACAGGTCTGATGATGGAGACTATCGACAGTCGAGGGAATTTCTCAACGATTTACAGTAGCTACCTTTTGTTGGGCTTTCTTCATACGGTTCAATATGGCAAAATATTCAGTTCGTACAAAAATAATACCTAATTAAGATTGAAGTTGTAAAACTTCTTAGGACAACCACTACCTACTAGTCATGCTGATGCGTCAATATGAGACTGAATTTAAGTTGCGTAATCGCGTCATCTCTAGCAATGCTCTTTCGTTGGTTGCTAAGCAATTTATGCTTGCCACAATGCATATGGTGAAATGGAGCTAATTGTGGCTTCACCATCAGCTCCAGTTCTTCTGGTTTTTACCAAGAGAACTCCTCAACAATAAACTCCTCAATTCCTTGCATCGGGAAAAGAAATATTTTGTAAAAGGTGATGAGCAGTTGACATTAGGCTATTCTAACTTAGATAAATTATTATCTAACCCACTAAAAAGTGTAAAATAAAAACTATTTTACAAAAGTTTTCTTCATAGATCAAACAGACGATCTCCGGTAACCAGGCCGATGACGGGTAACACTCTGAACACCCGGGGTTGCCAACCTTACTGAAAACTTGACAAGTAGTACTTGGAAATGTACTACAGTCCGTTCACAGAACATTTTATCCCTACGAGATTGCATCACTGTCAAAATCACAGTGATCTTTATTGCCGTTGCAATAAGGTTGCTGTTGGGTTGCTGCCATTGAAAAGTCTATCAAATTCACAATGATCTTTATAATCGTTACCATCAAAGTCAAATCATTTATTTCAAATAGGCACATTGAAGGCTCATTTGAACATCAAAATTGACATGGAAATAGAATTGATCTAGTTGCCCCTTCCAAACGATAGTTTCGTATGGAGAAGAATGGGCAAGATACTCCATCGTTACTCTTTTTAATTAGGTAGTATACCACGATAGGTAAAAATAATTAAATATAAAGCAATGACAGGTAAATTCATTAATTTGTGAGTAAATTAATTATGTGATAGATACATGGTGCTCACATATTTACAAATATTGAAAAGTAGATGATTTTTATAATTTTTTAACAAGTAATGATTTAGAGTGTGTTAAAGTAGCTACATAAAGTAAAATCCATGTCATAAGAATTCAGTAGTGTTTTTTTTTAATAACCGACTTAAAGGGGGCCTAACAAGGCCAGAGCTCACACAAGAAGCAGAGGTTTGGAAGGAAAAAGGGGAGGTCTTTGCCCCAGCAGTAGCAAAAAAAATAAAAACAAACCGACGAAAAGTTCTCATGCTGGTGAGTCTAGAATCATGTACTGCATTAATGGTAAATAACAGATTTCGCGTCGAAGTTCCTCAGGTCCACCGTGTAACTTTCAGACTTAAGTAACTTTAAGATTTCTTCGTTGATATATCGACCGCCGAATTAAATTAAGAAAATTAGCAAGATATGCACCTATTGGAACTTTCTTTTTATTTACTACATCAGATATCAGTACTTTTCCTACCTTATTTCTGTCTTTCCCTGTAATTCTTATAAGAGTAATTATTGTTGTAGGTACATTGTTTCAATTTATTTTTAACCTATTTCAAAAAGGACGAGTTTCTCAATTACTCTGTATGTGTTTTTGTATGTTTTTAATACATAGGGTACGCCTCAGGGGTGGTCCCATTTTTTTATTTTTTACTTTACTCGTTCGTTTTTCAGTTCAAGTTCAGCTTCAATAATACGTATTTTTTGCACTTTTTTATTGATGATCATATAATAACTTTCTGTCACAGTTATTTACAGTCCTACCAACTTATCTGTGAACTGAAAGAGGACGGCAGCGTCGATTCAGTGTTGCTAATTAATATAAGGTGCCCAAAATTGAGTAAGTTTTCAAGAAGGAATTTTCACATTAGACATAATCGTTTAATAAGAATTACAGTTTTTACAAATTAAAAACAATGATACCTATATAAAAATAATAAAATAAATAAAAAGAATTTGATAATTTACAGTTACGTAGGTACGCTAACAGTTTTGTCTCTCAGCAATAAACAATGGCTTCATCTAAAAAGTAATCCAATGAAGTGGAAATTCAGCAGGTAAAATGTTCCACGGGGGGGATACAACTTTATTTTAATGCGAAGTTAAGTAGGTACACTACCCTGCAAGAGGTACCTGGATGTCTAGCATTTAGTTATGACCGTACCTAACCTCTAACACCAGATGTGACTAATTATAATTAGCAGTGGTACCTAGTGGTAACTAGTGTAGTGTAATAAAAAAAAAACAAATGGCTTTACAATAATTTATTGAAAACCAGGTTTACAGTAATTGTGATCTTTAGATGAACCTGCATACACAACTTAATCCTGGTTGTAAGGCCATACTCCGCTTATTTCCGTACCACTATCATTATTATCACTATCGCTTTCGGTTTCAGTGTCAGTTACCACTTCTATAATAAAAGGTTTATCTAAATACAAATCATGTTTTAAGTATTCTCCTTCTAACCTGCGAACGTGTTTACAATGCTGTGCCCACTCATGAACTGTAATAGCGTCAAAAACTTCTCTAACTAGGTGGGGAATTTCAGCATTTTTGTACTCAATATTTACATCACCGACTTTTCTTTTCATTGTGCTCCATATGAGTTCAATGGGATTGAGATCACAGTGATAAGGTGGTAAATATAAGCATTTGTTTCTATTGTCTTCTAATTTTTTTTCAATCTCATATACAGGTTCAGGCTTGTTCCTCTTAATTTTTTCTAAAAGCTGAGGTTTAGTCAAATTCTCTCCGTAGTCAATTTTATTTTGGGTCAACCATAATTGCATATCTTTTTTTTGGGAATTCGTATTTGGGACTTTATTCATACAAATACGGTGATAAGGAGCATTATCCATCACTATTATGGATGGCTCTTGTAAATTAGGCACAAGTTTTTTAATAACCCACTTTTTAAAGTTGGTACTATTCATCTCGTCATGATAATCACCACTTTTTGTGTTTGATTTAAACACAAGTAGTGCATTTGTAACCAATCCAGTATCTCCTCCCGCATGAACAATAATATATCTTTGCCCTTTCGATACAGGCTCCAATACTTCGTCTTCACCCTCTCCTTGCCAACATTTACCCGATGTGTGCGAAGAGTGAATATAGATCTCATCTAAATAAATTATGGGCCGGGGCTGGTGAGATTTATTATTTTTATCCACTGCATGCAGTACTTAGCTCTCCAAGCTGATATTTCATTACGCTCCATAAGAAACTTCCGATTAGATTGAGATTTTTTAAAACGAAATCCCACCTTGTGAAGCAGCTTTCGCAGACTCTCTCGCTGTCCTGTGTAATTTATATCTGTCTTTAAGACCAATAGAAGCTTTTTAACAGTAGGGACCTCTTTTTTAGCAGAATAAAATTCATGTTTTTCCTCCGTATATCTCCCATGTCAAAATCATCAACATGCACAAATCCACTTTTACGTTTTCTCCCCTTGCCTGGTGTCCGAATTTTTATACAGTTTTTTCTGCTGCGTGCCCTTCCTTAACTATTTTTTAAATTAGTCCTTGACTCACACCTGAAATATAAGATAATAAAATAAATGTTAGTATAAATTTGAAATCTGGCAGATTAGTTGGCTCACTCACTTAGCAGGTTACCTAATAAAGGTACGTTACCGTTACGCTAACCTACAGCAAAAATAGAAACGATTATTTCGTGGACTTAAATAATTAGTTAAGTATCGGGTAATTTATAACAAGAAAGTTGACAACACTAACCTAGGCTGTCGCTGCCGAAATTCGTTTGTATATTTGATTAAATGAAATATTCAGAGACCCCGCCCGAGCTTCTTCTTCAAAAAAGGTTTTAACCTTTAGAATAATGTTTCGAGCATCACTTTTAATAGCTTTCGGCATATTTAAATTTATAAATTCAGTAATATCACGACAAAACAATCAGAGAACCCGAATGTAGTAGACACTGACAATCGAATGACATTTCAACATGACGGCCGTAGTTCCAATTTTCGCCATTTCACAGATAAGTTGGTAGGAGTGTACATAGCATGTAGCTGTATACGTTATTTGTTAAAGTTTAAATTTAATAGAATATTATTCTATTGTAATTTAACTTTTGTCTATTCCACACTCAGATTATAAATCCCTTATCTTGGGCGATTTATCGTGTCACAGATTGCCTATAATCCTGACAGAAGAACCGACTTTTCACTCGTTACTATGCATGAATATAATTAGCAAGACACTATGAAAAATCGTGTGTATGTTGTTATTGATGATTACATACTTATCTTACCTACTTTAATATGATTGATTTGAAAGATATCCTTAAGACTTACACAATAGTTATCATAATAAACCTATCTTATCTTTATACTATTACTAGACCATTTTCCTACGATTATTCGCTATTTTTTTCAAGTCATTTTACGTTGCTCTCTTTTAAATTAGTATTTAAGGAGCTAAACTTTGAGGATAGAATCATTCTGAGTTAGAACGGGGTGGGTCTAACATCAGATTCAAAAAGTTTTTAAAAGTGGAAATTGAGTTCCGAGATTCATATTATTTAAAGGAAAAGGTGATTTAGGTATATTTTTTTTCTTCTATAAAGCTTGTTTGTTTGTTCGTCATCATTCTCATCATTCTCCTGCCTTTGGGGTCTACTCCCTAAGCACGTTCTCCGTAGTTTTGGCCGAAGTTACGAACGTTTCTTACCTCGTGTCACCTACGGGCATAAGATTAGTTTGGGTCTCTACCAATGAACGACACCGCGTTTTGACAGTTGTCCCTACTCCCGATAGTTATTATCCCGTCCGAAGAATTTAATTTGACACTATTTTTTAAGGTTCAACTACTTCCACCCCCCCCCCCACCAAACCCCCTTATCCCAATTTATTTGGGGTCGGTGCAACATGTATTTTCTTCCATAATTCTCTATTAGTCAACATCTCGGTTGTCACCCCCTTTCTAGCCATATCATCTTTCCCACAGTCTATCTTTTCTTTGGTCTTCTCCTACCTAAATAAGACTTACCTAACATAAAATTTAAATAAAAAATAAGACAAAAAAAACCTACCTACTTTTATGGCCAAATACGTTTTTCAACTCTAATCCGCATGACATGCGTTTCTACAAATTAACTTTATTTGTTCATTATTCGCATTTCTTTCTTTGAATAGGTTATAGCAATTCATGTGCCTAACCAGTTCGTTATTTTCCTACATTTTCGTAAGAAAATAAGGAAACAGAAATGCTGCGGGTCAGATAATGACTCCGACTGTTCATAAATAGGATGGATTTTTTACGAGTTTACAAATAAGTGCTAGAATGTTTGTGGATAGCTCGTGTAGGTACCGTAGTAGAATTAAGGCTGTAGCAGGTAGAGTGTTAGTTAGTTCATAGTGCAATTTCAAGTTAAACCTGTGGTCTTCTGCAAAAGTATGTGAGGACGAAATAAGGGCATCCCCACGTACGCACGGGTGACTTTTTATCGCACATTGGATTTTCAACGCATTGCTTTGCGCCGAGAGTAGAAAATCTAGCAGTATATTTTTTTGACGCGCTGGGATGCATTCTGATTCTCAATGGTCGGAAAACGAGAGTTCAAAAGTCTGGTGTGCGTAAAAATATTGTCCATGCGTAGGTACCTGGGCTTATGCTTCCCGTGGTATCTCTCATGAGATACTTATCTGCGACTTAAATTAGCTCATGCTGTGGTGCTGGTTTAGCCAGCCAGCAGAATGGTAACGAAGCTGACTGCATTGAATCACTTAGTTTGTAAACTAGGTAAGGTTAACAAATAACAATGATTCAGAATCTGATTAATAGTGTGTTACACAATTAGGTTGCTGGTCATTTAACGATTTGCCTACATTAATTGCGGACCTGCGACTTGGGCGAATTAACCTCATAGTAACCTATGATGGCATTTACTATAATAAAAACTTTTTTACAAAAAAACAACCGGCTTCAAAAAAAACACTACAAAGTGAAAAATAACTTTAATTTTGGAAGTCGTTGTCTTTGTATCTGTCTATTGTTTTTTTGCCGCCAGGAACCATATTAAAATCAAATCGCAACCCGTGAAAAACTTATTATTAAGAAGTTCCGGTGGCCACCTTTGGTTTTCATCATCAGTTCCACTTCACCCAATAGTGCTTTCCAAGAGCAAATGCACGAGTTACTATAAAAAATACCCAAATCGCTATCCGTGTGCCTATAAAATTTTAGGATTTCCCTCGATTTCGATGGGATCATCAGATTCTGACTTGGTGTCTATGAGACCACCCCGAAAGAACACCCTTTCAAAAAAATAAAATTCAAGATCGGTCCACGATTGACGGAACAATCGGTGATAAAAAAAAAAACTTACATTTGGTCGAACTTATAACCTCCTCCTTTTTGGAAGTCAGTTAAAAAGAGCACTCTCTTATTATTTTTTAGTTCCATCGCAGGCAGTTCGCGTGTTTTTTTTTTAATAATTAAAAAGGAAAAGAAAGAAACATATTTTATTTGGGACACGCACAGGAAATACAAAGAGTAAAAATAAAAAAAAGGTTTTCTTTTGTGTCCAGGTTGTCTGGAGTATCACCAACATAGAAAATCCCAACATGATTTTAGCTGCCCAGGTGAGTGAAAGTTTTTAACAAACTTATTTTATCTTTCTGCTATTCGTTTTTGTTAAGAGAAAGTATTTTTGGGGGTTGTTCCCTCAATTTTTATATAAAAGTTATCTAAATAAGTAGCAACTGTGGGGATTTAGGAAGAGCCAGATTTTTACAGAAAAGGGGAAACAACTGAATAACTAAGTGAAGTTTAAATCTTCAAAAATTCAATTATTTTCTCGTAATTAAACATTGATTTGTAAAAAAGTGATTTCTCAAAACGGTGAAGGAAAACATCGTGAGGAAACCGGCATGTCCTAGAACCAAAAACTCGATTACATGTACATTCTACCAACCCGCACTGGGCCCGGGTGGTAGATTACAGCCCATTCCCTCTCAAAAGAGAGGAGGCCTGTGTCCCAGCAGTGGGAACATTATAGGCTGATTATGCTTATGCTTGTAAAAAAGAAGTGTAGTAGCCGAGTGGCTCTCACTATCGGTACCTACTGAATTTCAATCAAAGTACTACCTATATATTTTTTGACTACTTATATGTATAAGCTGGTAATATCTTGGAAAAGGGTTACCTGCCTACGAGAATTATTTTCCGTATATTTCTGTCGAGAAGGAACTTTGTATACATAGTGCCTACTATTCACAAGCAAATTCTCATTTGACGTAGCGCAGAAGCGCTTATACTGACGGCTGAAAAACATGCACTACTTTCCTGAGCAATCAATAATTTTCCTGTGATACTTATACCCCTTATTGCCACCAGGATTGTGGGTGCCCGATCGTAGAAGAAGGGCCGAGTCTGGTCGACTCCCCGGTATGCAGCGGTAACTTCTTATTCATGGTACTCCTGCAAGCGTACCTGTGGGGACGCTGTGACATCTCCACGCCATGCAAGAAGGTCGAGTCGGTGGATGAAACAAAGCACATATACGACTTCATTGTCGTGGGCGCTGGAACTGCGGGCTCCATTGTGGCTGGGAGACTGACTGAGAATACTACATATGATGTAAGTGAATTACTTTATTTACTCTTAAACTAGCTGACAAGACATACGTCGTCCTGTCCAAATTTCAATAATTCATACAAAATTCCCATAGAAAATACACTTTCAGTTTTCCCGAATTACAAACCAATACAAAACTTAACAGATTTGTAACTACTACTCCTTTCTTCTCAGAGTAGTCAGATAGGAAACGCCGACCTCATCTAGTTTAAAAATATGATTGACGTGTAAGTGTTTGTACAAACCTACTTACAGAAATAAAATCATTTATTATTTATCATTTATCAATAAACCCGAGTCTTAGGCTGCGTCCGAACCAAAAGCAATCGACGCGTTATATGGTATTCGACTAATTAATATATGAAAATTTTAATACAAAAATAACCAAATCGGTCCAGCCGTTCGTAAGTGATGCGCTTACAAACAAACAGCACTTAATTTTTATTATAAAGACTAGCTGACCCGACAGACGTTGTCCAAATTATAGAAATTTTGGACAAATTTCAATAATTCATACAAAAATTCCAAAAGAAAAAGGACGATTAGTTTTTGCCTGATTTTAAAATTTTCCAGATAAATACAAAAAAAAAATTTTCGTAAGTATATATGCTAATTTGGACTATCGTTAACATTAAAAATAAATAAAAATACCAAATCGGTCCAGCCGTTCTCAAATGTAGCACTTAAACCAACGAACAGCATTTCATTTGTATTTATATACTCGTAGCCAAAAATAAATATTGATGCCAATCGATTATGTTTAATAAAAGGATTAAATACTCTATGGGACCACTGAAGTTTGAGTACCAGAAAAGTCAGAAATTGCAGAAAACTTCCCATACATTTGGTAGGAAATGGGTTCACTTTTTACGCAGAAACAGAAAAAACGAAGAAACAGCAGATATTCTTTTTATGATTTCCAAGGAAAATTCTCTACGCTAGGGGGTCTAGAATAATGTGCAGAATCCATAGGAGCTTGTACGTCGATGTCCCTGCCGCCCTATATGAGAAAGGCTATTTTAATCAACTTTCAAAGCAAATAGCTTAAAAGTTCGGCGACTGCCTTGCAAACCTATGTTTGAGCCGAGAGGAAACGATCAGAGCCGTGGGAATGTTGGAAGCTGGTTCTCGGCAACGTAAGTACTGTGGCAATCGCTCTGGGCACTGCGCAGAGTGTTATAAGTCGACTTTGGACATGTTACCGCATCACTGGCAGCGTGGCAGAGCGAATGGAACCCAGGACGGTCCGATTCCCAGGTCGGGCAAGGTGCTGTTAGGAGCTTTCTATTAAGAATTTCTCAGTAACGGCCCGGAGTCTGGATTTGTGCCCAGTTGATAGCAATATGATCGCCTCCTATTACTTGGGACTTAAATACAGCTGCCGAAATGTGGGTGTACTATAGGTAACCTCTGCCTAACCTCTCGGGGAAAACGGGCGGGATTTTAAGATATGTCATCGCTCGTAGACATATTTTCGTTTGAACAGAATACAGCAGACTATTTCTTACAGGTGCTATTACTAGAAGCAGGTGGCCCAGAACCAATAGGTGGGCGAATCCCGGGATTCTACAGATCCTTCTGGGGTAACGAAGAAGTGGACTGGCGAATTCGCTCCGTACCTGACGATTACTGCCTCGATCAAGAAGGACTAGGATGCCGCTGGCCACTTGGAAAAGGCTTAGGTACGGTATCACTTCGGTTAACGATCTCCGGCCATCATAAGGCCTTTTGTACGCACGACGACATATCAAGTAATACAAATTCCAGTATAAGCTGACTTCTCATTGTACGAAAAGCCTATACAATGCGAAGTCAGCTAAAATTGGAAAGGTATACCTTGATCTGTCGTCGTATGTACACACACGTTTTTCTTGTCGTGAAAAACTACGGTTTATGCGCCGTGTGTAGGCTCGGTCGTCAGTGTTGTAAGGATAACTAGTGTGATTAAAACCAGTCTTAATCACACTACCTATTTTTCACCTTAAGGAGGAACAAGTCAACTGAACGGCATGATGTATCACCGAGGCCACGCCGCAGACTACGACAATTGGGTGGCAGCAGGAGCCGAGGGTTGGTCCTGGGACGAACTCCAGCCTTTCATGGACATGGCGGAAGGCAACAAGCAAGTTGGATCACTCGTGAGTGCGGAATACCACTCCACATCTGGAAAAATGCCAATCCAAACGGTACGTACTAGGTAGTATAAGTACATACATACATACATAAACTCAAGCCTTCTTCCCATGGGGAAAAGCAGAAACTACAGAACGCCACCTGCTAAGATCCTTACGTATTCCTTTTGCTTCGTACTGCATATAGTATTAGAAAAGGAGTGGCCATGGACATTTGTTTTTTCTTTACTTTATCTTACTTTTGGTATTGGAAATAATAAGACGCGTTACTTCGTTATTCCCAGGAAACTTATTTAACTATCTGAAAACATGGTTTAAAGTTTTTGTAATAATGTACACGGTGAAATTAGAGACAAAAGAGATAATAACGTATCCTTACTCATTCAGTTCAACTACCAGCCCCCGGCGCTACATGATCTGATTGAAGCCATCAACCAGACAGGACTCCCTGTCATAACGGACATGAACAACCCAAACACTCCCGACGGATTCTGCATAGCACAAACATTTAATAAGTGAGTATTGCTAAATATTTATTGGTTTTCAAGCTTTAGAATGAAAAATTTTCTACATTGCTTTTGGCAATGAAGCAAACTGTCAGGAAATAGGTACGTAACAGATAGCTTAGAGGTGCAGTAACCATACATAACTCCACTATTATGAATGAAATTCAGATCTAGTATACCTACACAACCACTCATAATTACAAATGAAACCTAACATTTCTCGAATTCGGATCAGATGCAGTCCATAAACTTACATTGCCAGAGAAAACGGGACATGGGGTAGAGCGCGTCACGTTTTCTCTCAAAGCTTTCTTAGCTGCATGGTCTTTGTTAACCAACTTTATAAAAGGAGGAGGTAATAATATATTATGTTCGTGTGTATGAATTTCGTCAATTGTGAATTGATTTTGAAAATTATTTTTGCGTTTGGTAGAGGTTTGCTTCGGTAGTTTTTGATTAGCTTTGATAATGCGTAAACGTCCGTACAAAAATCGAAAATACATAAACAATTAAAAACCAAAGCACCGACTTCCGAAATTAAAGTAATTTTTCACTTTTTAGTGTTTATTTGACAGTCGGTTGTTTTATTTGTAAAAAAGATGTTATTTTTCAATTTTTTATTGTGGTACCTACCCCACACCAATTCTTATACCACTACTTGACATGTAAATAACAGTGACAGGAAATTATAAAAATATCATCAGTATATGTATATTCAGTAGAAGAAATATGCCTTATTAAGGATAACTCAAAAATACTGGTCTGATCCTGATCAAATTTATATGCACCACATGAGAAGCACCAGCTTTTAAATAAAAAAAAAGAATCACCAAAATCGGTTCACCTAGAAATAAGTTCAAGAGAAAAAAATATAGTCGATTTCAGAACCGCCTCCTTTTTTTAAAGTCGGTTAAAAATTAAAATGGCTGTTTTTAAACCGTCCGATGCAGTTGGTGGCATCTAATCTGAGTTTTTAACTAAAATATTTGCAAGGAACTGCATTAGACTGCCTGACTGAGCTTGTTTTGATATTTTAAGTTGCAGTCGGTTTTTTTTTTACCATACAACCCAAACAGCATACTTATATACCTACCTACCTACTCCATGATAGCGTAGCGCAACTGTTACGACTGTAGCGCTTGATTGAAAAAATAGCAAGTAGGCAAAAATCAACCGCCAAAAAAACAGGTACATATTCGTTAACAAAAACTACCCTAAGTCCTAACATACTATCTTGCTTCCGCCCTTCAGCTATGGCCAGCGTTACACCACAGCTCGTGCCTACCTACCTCCGAAATCCGAGCGACCCAACCTTAACGTGAAGCTCTTCGCCCACGTGACTAAAGTCCTTTTCAACGGCACAAGAGCTTATGGAGTTGAGTACTCGGACGCTGAAGGCAATACCAAGACTGTTCATGCTGCTAAAGAGGTAAGAGGCATTTCGTATTTTGATGAAAATCAGGGCCACCTTGACCACTCTAGGCTCTGCACCCCACTTGCGTAACACACTTTCAAGGTAATTATTGAAAAGATCGTCTGCTCGACCATGTTGTTGAACTGTCCAAATGAAAGGCATTGGCATTGTAAATGTGTAACACAATTGCCCCGCTGATTATGACACATATTAGTAAGTTATAAAACGCTCGTTAAATTCAACTGTGTTCAGTACATTCAAAACTGATACCTGTATGTATAACTATTTAGATGATTTATTCTAGTCTCCCTGAATAAATTGACACTTGACTGCACTTAGTTATTATAATGTACAAAAGGTACAAGTATTGAAATTAATTCTGATCTGATTTAAATTTCCAGGTTATCCTCAGTGCTGGACCTTTAACCAGCCCCAAAATTCTGATGTACTCCGGAGTAGGACCGAAAGAGGTCCTGGAACCATTAGGGATTCCTGTGGTAGCCGACCTTCCCGTCGGCAAGACCCTGAAGAACCACTGCGGAGCCACATTGTACTTCATACTGACCGCAGTGAATAACACTGAAGTCCTGGACTGGAATGCCTTGACTCAATTCCTGTTGACGAATGAAGGACCTATGAGTTCTACTGGACTTACTCAGGTAAGAACTTTGACGTACTTATAGCACACGCATGTAACATTTTAGGTAACACAAAATCAGACAGTGAACAAGTCAATCTAATCCAGCATGTCCCTTGGCGTTCTGCCACCAGCGAAGCCCTAAGCCGAGGCCCATACACAGAGGGTGCCCTTAGGGTGTAATCGCTGGCTGGACGACTTAATTTATTATGGCACCAAAAGAAAGTATGTTTAATCAGCTGACAACATCCAAGGCTGACCTGCCAGATGCCGTTTTAAAAATGACCGTAAAACTCTACACGTTGTTAAATTCACAGATGTCACAGATTCCTATATCACGTTAATAAAGTTTGTCAAGAAACTGATGCCGCTAGAACGTCTCTTTTTTCTCCTACAGACTAAGGTACCTAATTACCTTTGCAAGCACCATGTTGACCGACCAATTCCAATTAGTCCCTGCATTAGTTTCTTAGGACACTCAAGACACTCATCGTCTTTACTTAGAGGAACAGCAACATAACACAATGTTTCCCTCATCCACAGCTCACGGGCCTCCTGTACTCCAGCTACGCCGATAAGAGTCTCAACCAGCCTGACCTACAGTTCTTCTTCAACGGTCTCTATGCTGAATGCTCCAAAACTGGTGTCGTGGGTGCGCCAGCTGGAGACTGCCCTAGCTCTGGCTACAACGTTTCGTAAGTAGATTTTTAAAGCATTTGTTTAGAAATGTCAGTGTCAACCGACTAACAAACAATCTCTGTCCAAGTTAAATTCTTATGCAATCACTCAATAATGGGAATAAGTAACACATTCATACGTTTTCAATTTCATAATTTACCACTTTTTCCATGATTCATCGGACCGTATTTTACCTAGGTAATTCATAGACACTATAACTACATTACATTGATTAGGTAGGTACATTCCCCAGACAACATATCTTACTAATGGTGCCTTGAGCCTCCACCGATCTGCAAATCAGAAATTACGTGATATTTTGAGGTTGCTTTTCAAATAATTTTAAGAAAAGATACATCAAGCGGTCGTGGTCTTTTATTTGGCACAAAAACAATGACCTACCTATAAATTGAATTCGCTTTTCGCGACTGTCTGTGTGACCGCCTTGTTTTTAAAACTAAACTCTGCAACGGATTTTAATGCACATTCCGCCATTATTTAGAGAATTTGTTCCAGAAGGTTTATTTATGTGTACTTTAATATTAAACTAACATATCGCACACCTGGATAAAGCAACGCAAAAAAATGAGGTTTTTTGCGTTGTGCTACTAACGCAAAAAACCTAATTTTTCAAGAATAGCTAAAAACATTTTACTCGTTCTCTATTTGACCAATTTAAAATTATTGTTGTATTATGTTGTATAATATCTTAGTAAAATAATATACTAACATCATACAGATTCCGATAGTCGCAATAACTAGATTTTGGATTATTTTGAGTTGTGTCACCCTTTATCTAGGAGTGCGATGTAATAAATAAAGCGTTATGTAGTTTCTGCCTACTCCCATGGGAAGAAGGCGTGAGTTTATGTGTGTACGTACCTGTGTAATAAAGAATTCTCGATTTTTTGTGAAGTCGTTACAGCGTGTGCAGCAGGGGCAGGTCTGTAGTAACACAAATTCTTGTTTCCAGAGCGAACGCAGTGGCCCTACTCCCGCGCAGTACGGGCTGGATGACCATCAACTCCACCGACCCCTTCGAGCAGGCGCTCTACTACCCGAACTTCTTCGCACACCCTGACGACATGGCGATGATCAAGGAAGGCCTCCAATACTTGCGCAAGATATTTAATAGTGACGTAAGGGACATTATTATCTTTTTGGTTTCTTGGGCTATTCTTCTTTGATAAGAACTGGTCCTTAGCAGCTATGCATATAGATTCAGAGACGTAAGAAGAGTAAGGAGGCGTCAATCCTGCAGTGGGACAATACGATGGTATTTTTACGTAGGGTTGCTATAAGTTTAAAACCAGCGTATCTTTGTCTGTCTGCGGCATCGTAGCTTCCAAACGGCTGAACCGATATTGTATTTTCTTTTGTCTTGTTTGAAAGGTTCGAGGGAACTAAGCTAAAAAAAAAGAAAAATATATAACAAAGAAGAAACATTTTTCAGCCGTTTTTAGAAGTTTTCGTTTGTGTCGGAGGTTTTTTTAATTTTAAATTTTATAATAAGTATAGGCACCTCATACTAATTCTTCTTCAAACGACAATCGTGAAATTCAACGACGTGTCAAAATTAAACTCATGACAAGTGATCTGATTGGCAGTTGATAATTTAGTCAACCAATCACAGCAGTTGAGATGCGTTTAAAAATTGGTTAGCTAACTTTGTTTTGGTTTTCTTTCTACAAACTCTGTGTTAGGGCCGGAGCACACCTGGCGAGGCGCAGCGCGGCGCGGTTGTCAGTGCCAAACAAATATCAACGTTATGCGACTAAAAATAAAGTTAAGAATTAATATCCTGAGACGCGCGCCTCTTTCCGCCTAGACTCGAGCTAGTGGAAATTTATTTATTTTCGACTTTATTTCAACTCCTGCAAGGTCAACATTTGTTTGGCAGTGACAAGTGCGTTGCGCTGCGCCTCGCCAGATGTGCGCCGGCATTATACTACCTTTTGTAATTTATTGAGTTGGAAAATCCTTTCCTACAGCCACTACAATAATCTTTCTGGCTAGGGCTTTCCATTGACGTCATGAAACTATTTTATATGAATAAAAGGAGATTATTCACTCAATATTATCTTTCTATTCAACAGATACTACAAAATAAATACAAAGTAGAGTTAGACCCTCAATACACGAAGGTTTGCGATGAGAAAGCCGAAACCTGGTCTGATGGATGGATGGAGTGTATGATTCGAGTACACACGGACCCGCAGAACCACCAGGTCGGAACCTGTCCTATGGGCAAGGTCATCGACCCACAGCTAAGAGTGTACAATCTTACGGGTAAGTTGCTTGGTATAACTTGGCAGAACTACTTCCTAAAAGGGAGTGCCTCTGTTGGTCTATGAAATTGAAAGTAATAATTATAAGTCACCTCTGAAAATAAAGTATCAACACGCCAAGTCTTAAAACATATCATCACGCCTGTATTTCCCGAAGTTTGAGTCACAGGTCCTATTGAACTGAGGAAAAGTGTTATCCTCTATCCAGCTATGGTGTGGTTACAAAAAAAATATCTTAGTGCACCTCTACCCGAGGGTAGAGAATATTTTATCCAACATGTTTATACAAGATAGAATCGGTCCTACACCTTTCACTGTAGTTAGAGGATCTAAAAAAACGAGGCCCTGTACTTTAGAAAAGGAAATAAAACCATCGATTTGAATAGAAGAGGAAATGGAACCACTATCTTATCATTGGTTAATTCTTTCAGATTTACGAGTTTGTGACGCGGGCTCCATGCCCTCACAACCGACCGGCAACCCTCAAGGCGCCGTCATGGCGGTCGCCGAAAGATGCGCACACTTCATCAAAGAAAGATGGCAATAAACCAATACCTTACCTTACCTTGGCGATTTACCTGACTTTATCTGTTATGCAACTTTATTTTATTAAATAGCTAGCGTAGCTTTGTACATTACTGCTACTTCTTCCTGAATAAAATCTTGAATATTCATGAATTTATTATTTTGTTTTCTTTTGTATGTTGGAACAATGCTATTTTTAACCGACTTCAAAAAAGGAGGAGGTTCTCAATTCGACTGTATGTTTTTTTTTTTGTTATGTGTGTTAGCTCAAACTTTTTTCTGGATAAACCGATTTGTATGATTCTTTTTTTGTTGGAAAGGAGATATCCCAAGGGTGGTCCCATGATAAGGAAACGAGGATCTGATGATGGCATACCTGAGAAATCGAGGGGAACCTTCGAAAATCGTAGGGGCGACTAGTGCGTTTGTAAATTTTTTCATTAAGTATTTTAAAGCACTACAATTTAATGAAGGTCTGGAGTCGATCTGATGATGGAGCCGAAAGACAGTCGAGGGAATTCCTCAACGATTTACAGCAATTACCTTGTGTTTGGGCTTGATTAATTTGTATTGATGAGAACTTTACACCTAGATGGGTTGTGACAGTCATTAGGGGTCTGATGATAAAGACGAACGACAGTTAAGGGAACTCCTCAACGGTTTACAGTAGTTACCTTGTGTTTGGAGTTAATTCATTTATATTGATGAGAACTTTGCACCCATATGGGTTATAAGTGCCATTACAGGTCTGATGATGGAGACCATCGACAGTCGAGGGAATTCCTCAACGATTTACAGTAGCTACCTTTTGATGGGCTTTTTTCATACGGTTCAATATGCCAAAATATTCAGTTCGTACAAAAATAATACCTAACTATGATTGAAGTTGTAAAACTTCATAGGACAACCACTACCTACTAGTCATGCTGATGCGTCAATATGAGACTGAATTTAAGTTGCGTAATCGCGTCATCTCTAGCAATGCTCTTTCGTTGGTTGCTAAGCAATTTATGCTTGCCACAATGCATATGGTGAAATGGAGCTGATTGTGGCTTCACCATCAGCTCCAGTTCTTCTGGTTTTTACCAAGAGAACTCCTCAACAATAAACTCCTCAATTCCTTGCATCGGGAAAAGAAATATTTTGTAAAAGGTGATGAGCAGTTGACATTAGGCTATTCTAACTTAGATAAATTATTATCTAACCCACTAAAAAGTGTAAAATAAAAACTATTTTACAAATGTTTTTTTCATAGATCAAACAGACGATCTCCGGTAACCAGGCCGATGACGGGTAACACTCTGAACACCCGGGGTTGCCAACCTTACTGAAAACTTGACAAGTAGTACTTGGAAATGTACTACAGTCCGTTCACAGAACATTTTATCTCTACGAGATTGCATCACTGTCAAAATCACAGTGATCTTTATTGCCGTTGCAATAAGGTTGCTGTTGGGTTGCTGCCATTGAAAAGTCTATCAAATTCACAATGATCTTTATAATCGTTACCATCAAAGTCAAATCATTTATTTCAAATAGGCACATTGAAGGCTCATTTGAACATCAAAATTGACATGGAAATAGAATTGATCTAGTTGCCCCTTCCAAACGATAGTTTCGTATGGAGAAGAATGGGCAAGATACTCCATCGTTACTCTTTTTAATTAGGTAGTATACCACAATAGGTAAAAATAATTAAATATAAAGCAATGACAGGTAAATTCATTAATTTGTGAGTAAATTAATTATGTGATAGATACATGGTGCTCACATATTTACAAATATTGAAAAGTAGATGACTTTTATAATTTTTTAACAAGTAATGATTTAGAGTGTGTTAAAGTAGCTACATAAAGTAAAATCCATGTCATAAGAATTCAGTAGTGTTTTTTTTTAATAACCGACTTAAAGGGGGCCTAACAAGGCCAGAGCTCACACAAGAAGCAGAGGTTTGGAAGGAAAAAGGGGAGGCCTTTGCCCCAGCAGTAGCAAAAAAAAAAAAAAAACCGGCGAATAGTTCTCATGCTGGTAAGTCTAGAATCATGTACCTAACGTACTGCATTAATGGTAAATTCGCGTGATTTCGCGTCGAAGTTCCTCAGGTCCACCGTGTAACTTTCAGACTTATGTAACTTTAAGATTTCTTCGTTGATATATCGACCGCCGAATTAAATTAAGAAAATTAACAAGATATGCACCTATTGGAACTTTCTCTTTATTTACTACATCAGATATCAGTACTTTTCCTACCTTATTTCTGTCTTTCCCTGTAATTCTTATAAGAGTAATTATTGTTGTAGGTACATTGTTTCAATTTATTTTTAACCGATTTCAAAAAGGACGAGTTTCTCAATTACTTTGTATGTGTTTTTGTATGTTTTTAATACATAGGGTACGCCTCAGGGGTGGTCCCATATTTTTTTTTTTTACTTTACTCGTTCGTTTTTCAGTTAGCTTCAATAATACGTATTTTTTGCACTTTTTTATTGATGATGTTATAATAACTTTCTGTCACAGTTATTTATAGTCCTACCAACTTATCTGTGAACTGAAAGAGGACGGCACCGTCGATTCAGTGTTGCTAATTAATATAAGGTGCCCAAAATTGAGTAAGTTTTGAAAGAAGGAATTTTCACATTAGACATACTCGTTTAATAAGAATTACAGTTTTTACAAATTAAAAACAATGATACCTATATAAAAATAATAAAATAAATAAAAAGAATTTGATAATTTACAGTTACGTAGGTACGCTAACAGTTTTGTCTCTCAGCAATAAACAATGGCTTTATCTAAAAAGTAATCCAATGAAGTGGAAATTCAGCAGGTAAAATGTTCCACGGGGGGGATACAACTTTCTTTTAATGCGAAGTTAAGTAGGTACACTACCCTGCAAGAGGTACCTGGATGTCTAGCATTTAGTTATGACCGTACCTAACCTCTAACACCAGATGTGACTAATTATAATTAGCAGTGGTACCTAGTGGTAGTGTAGTGTAATAAAAAAAAAACAAATGGCTTTACAATAATTTATTGAAAACCAGGTTTACAGTAATTGTGATCTTTAGATGAACCTGCATACACAACTTAATCCTGGTTGTAAGGCCATACTCCGCTTATTTCCGTACCACTATCATTATTATCACTATCGCTTTCGGTTTCAGTGTCAGTTACCACTTCTATAATAAAAGGTTTATCTAAATACAAATCATGTTTTAAGTATTCTCCTTCTAACCTGCGAACGTGTTTACAATGCTGTGCCCACTCATGAAGTGTAATAGCGTCAAAAACTTCTCTAACTAGGTGGGGAATTTCAGCATTTTTGTACTCAATATTTACATCACCAACTTTTCTTTTCATTGTGCTCCATATGAGTTCAATGGGATTGAGATCACAGTGATAAGGTGGTAAATATAAGCATTTGTTTCTATTGTCTTCTAATTTTTTTTCAATCTCATATACAGGTTCAGGCTTGTTCCTCTTAATTATTTCTAAAAGCTGAGGGCTAGTCAAATTCTCTCCGTAGTCAATTTTATTTTGGGTCAACCATAATTGCATTTCTTTTTTTAAGGAATTCGTATTTGGAACTTTATTCATACAAATACGGTGATAAGGAGCATTATCCATCACAATTATGGATGGCTCTTGTAAATTAGGCACAAGTTTTTTAATAACCCACTTTTTAAAGTTGGTACTATTCATCTCGTCATGATAATCACCACTTTTTGTGTTTGATTTAAACACAAGTAGTGCATTTGTAACCAATCCAGTATCTCCTCCCGCATGAACAATAATATATCTTTGCCCTTTCGATACAGGCTCCAATACTTCGTCTTCACCCTCTCCTTGCCAACATTTACCCGATGTGTGCGAAGAGTGAAAATAGATCTCATCTAAATAAATTATGGGCCAGGGCTGGGGAGATTTATTATTTTTATCCACTGCATGCAGTACTTAGCTCTCCAAGCTGATATTTCATTACGCTCCATAAGAAACTTCTGATTGGATTGAGATTTTTTAAAACGAAATCCCACCTTGTGAAGCAGCTTTCGCAGACTCTCTCGCTGTCCTGTGTAATTTATATCTGTCTTTAAGACCAATAGAAGCTTTTTAACAGTAGGGACCTCTTTTTTAGCAGAATAAAATTCATGTTTTTCCTCCGTATATCTCCCATGTCAAAATCATCAACATGCACAAATCCACTTTTACGTTTTCTCCCCTTGCCTGGTGTCCGAATTTTAATACAGTTTTTTCTGCTGCGTGCCCTTCCTTAACTATTTTTTAAATTAGTCCTTGACTCACACCTGAAATATAAGATAATAAAATAAATGTTAGTATAAATTTGAAATCTGGCAGGTTAGTTGGCTCACTCACTTAGCAGGTTACCTAATAGATGTACGTTACCGTTACGCTAACCTACAGCAAAAATAGAAACGATTATTTCGTGGACTTAAATAATTAGTTAAGTATCGGGTAATTTATAACAAGAAAGTTGACAACACTAACCTAGGCTGTCGCTGCCGAAATTCGTTTGTATATTTGATTAAATGGAATATTCAGAGACCCCGCCCGAGCTTCTTCTTCAAAACAGGTTTTAACCTTTAGAATAATGTTTCGAGCATCACTTTTAATAGCTTTCGGCATATTTAACTTTATAAATTCAGTAATATCACGACAAAACAATCAGAGAACCCGAATGTAGTAGACACTGACAATCGAATGACATTTCAACATGACGGCCGTAGTTCCAATTTTCGCCATTTCACAGATAAGTTGGTAGGAGTGTACATAGCATGTAGCTGTATACGTTATTTGTTAAAGTTTAAATTTAATAGAATATTATTCTATTGTAATTTAACTTTTGTCTATTCCACACTCAGATTATAAATCCCTTATCTTGGGCGATTTATCGTGTCACAGATTGCCTATAATCCTGACAGAAGAACCGACTTTTCACTCGTTACTATGCATGAATATAATTAGCAAGACACTATGAAAAATCGTGTGTATGTTGTTATTGATGATTACATACTTATCTTACCTACTTTAATATGATTGATTTGAAAGATATCCTTAGGACTTACACAATAGTTATCATAATAAACCTATCTTATCTTTATACTATTACTAGACCATTTTCCTATGATTATTCGCTATTTTTTTCAAGTCATTTTACGTTGCTCTCTTTTAAATTAGTATTTAAGGAGCTAAACTTTGAGGATAGAATCATTCTGAGTTAGAACGGGGTGGGTCTAACATCAGATTCAAAAAGTTTTTAAAAGTGGAAATTGAGTTCCGAGATTCATATTATTTAAAGGAAAAGGTGATTTAGGTATATTTTTTTCTTCTATAAAGCTTGTTTGTTTGTTCGTCATCATTCTCATCATTCTCCTGCCTTTGGGGTCTACTCCCTAAGCACGTTCTCCGTAGTTTTGGCCGAAGTTACGAACGTTTCTTACCTCGTGTCACCTACGGGCATAAGATTAGTTTGGGTCTCTACCAATGAACGACACCGCGTTTTGACAGTTGTCCCTACTCCCGATAGTTATTGACCCCATCCGAAGAATTTAATTTGACACTATTTTTTAGGGTTCAACTACTTCCGCCCCCCCCCCCCCCCCCCAAACCCCCTTATCCCAATTTATTTGGGGTCGGTGCAACATGTATTTTCTTCCATAATTCTCTATTAGTCAACATCTCGGTTGTCACCCCCTTTCTAGCCATATCATCTTTCCCACAGTCTATCTTTTCTTTGGTCTTCTCCTACCTAAATAAGACTTACCGAACATAAAATTTAAATAAAAAATAAGACAAAAAAAAACCTACCTACTTTTATGGCCAAATACGTTTTTCAACTCTAATCCGCATGACATGCGTTTCTACAAATTAACTTTATTTGTTCATTATTCGCATTTCTTTTTACATTTTCGTAAGAAAATAAGGAAACAGAAATGCTGCGGGTCAGATAATGACTCCGACTGTTCATAAATAGGATGGATTATTTACGAGTTTACAAATAAGTGGTAGAATGTTTGTGGATAGCTCGTGTAGGTACCGTAGTAGAATTAAGGCTGTAGCAGGTAGAGTGTTAGTTAGTTCATAGTGCAATTTCAAGTTAAACCTGTGGTCTTCTGCAAAAGTATGTGAGGACGAAATAAGAGCATCCCCACGTACGCACGGGTGACTTTTTATCGCACATTGGATTTTCAACGCATTGCTTTGCGCCGAGAGTAGAAAATCTAGCAGTATATTTTTTTGACGCGCTGGGATGCATTCTGATTCTCAATGGTCGGAAAACGAGAGTTGAAAAATCTGGTGTGCGTAAAAATATTGTCCATGCGTAGGTACCTGGGCTTATGCTTCCAGTGGTATCTCTCATGAGATACTTATCTGCGACTTAAATTAGCTCATGCTGTGGTGCTGGTTTAGCCAGCCAGCAGAATGGTAACGAAGCTGACTGCATTGAATCACTTAGTTTAGAATAGAATAGAATAGAATATTTTTTATTGAATAAAAACGTTACAAAAAGGGTACACTTAGTCAATAGTAAGATTTGTCAAACAATAATTAATAATGCTTAAAAATAAACTAAAGCTAAAATATGTTTAGAACAGGTGCAAGTAATGATTGTTCGGAATTACAATGTAAGGTAGCGACCTACCCGATCTAGGTTAATTCAAACCTGTGTTTCAGGCCATCACTTTACAATTCAATTAAATTGGAACACTCAAATTTAAAGTAAAATTGATATAAAATGTATTAACAACTATGAGAAAAAGCATATTGGTACATTATTATCTAAAACTAAACCTATGTAAATATACAAAAGTAAATATTTACGAGGGACTAAATTATCATCATGACAAAATTTCTAGAAGTTTTTCTGTGTCTGTGTAGTTGAGTAGCGCTAAATGCTCTGATAACATTTTACTACATTTTTTATAACTTATACTATAGAAGCTTAGTAACTTGTTGAGCCTATTATACAGAAAAGGTCCTAAAAACACATAAAATCTATTTGCAAACGCATGTCTAGTTTGAGGCTTTATGCAAACCAAGTCCTTCCTTCTCTTGTCGGATGGTACTGGATCAAAAGGGAGTGCAGTGTGCTGGTGTAATATTATACTTAGTATAAATAATTGCCTTACTGTTAGTACATTACATTCTATATAGAGCTGGTGTGTAGGAAATCTAAAAGGCCGAAAGGTAGCAACCTTTAGAATTGCTCTTTGAGTACGCTCTAGAGGAAGCAAAATTGTTTTTGCAGCACCACCCCAAGAAGTTATGCAATAGGTAAGAACGGATTGACACAAAGCTAAATAAACCTGTTTAATTAATTTATAGTCTGCCATATTCCGTAAATACTTAAATACATATATTAATTTGCGCACTCTAGTTTGTAAACTAGGTAAGGTTAACAAATAACAATGATTCAGAATCTGATTAATAGTGTGTTACGCAATTAGGTTGCTGGTCATTTAACGATTTGCCTACATTAATTGCGGACCTGCGACTTGGGCGAATTAACCTCATAGTAACATATGATGGCATTTACTATAATAAAAACTTTTTTACAAAAAAACAACCGGCTTCAAAAAAAACACTACAAAGTGAAAAATAACTTTAGTTTTGGAAGTCGTTGTCTTTATATCTGTCTTTTGTTTTCTTGCCGCCAGGAACCATATTAAAATCGAATCGCAACCCGTGAAAAACTTATTATTGAGAAGTTCCGGTGGCCACCTTTGGTTTTCATCATCAGTTCCACTTCACCCAATAGTGCTTTCCAAGAGCAAATGCACGAGTTACTATAAAAAATACTCAAATCGCTATACGTGTGCCTATAAAATTTTAGGATTTCCCTCGATTTCGATGGGATCATCAGATTCTGACTTGGTGTCTATGGGACCACCCCGAAAGAACACCCTTTCAAAAAATAAAATTCAAGATCGGTCCACGATTGACGGAACAATCGGTGATAAAAAAAAAAACTTACATTTGGTCGAACTTATAACCTCCTCCTTTTTGGAAGTCAGTTAAAAAGAGCACTCTCTTATTATTTTTTAGTTCCATCGCAGGCAGTTCGCGTGTTTTTTTTTTAATAATTAAAAAGGAAAAGAAAGAAACATATTTTATTTGGGACACGCACAGGAAATACAAAGAGTAAAAATAAAAAAAAGGTTTTCTTTTGTGTCCAGGTTGTCTGGAGTATCACCAACATAGAAAATCCCAACATGATTTTAGCCGCCCAGGTGAGTGATAGTTTTTAACAAACTTATTTTATCTTTCTGCTATTCGTTTTTGTTAAGAGAAAGTATTTTCGGGGGTTGTTCCCTCAATTTTTATATAAAAGTTATCTAAATAAGTAGCAACTGTGGGGATTTAGGAAGAGCCAGATTTTTACAGAAAAGGGGAAACAACTGAATAACTAAGTGAAGTTTAAAACTTCAAAAATTCAATTATTTTCTCGTAATTAAACATTGATTTGTAAAAAAGTGATTTCTCAAAACGGTGAAGGAAAACATCGTGAGGAAACCGGCATGTCCTAGAACCAAAAATTCGAACACATGTACATTCTACCAACCTGCACTGGGCCCGGGTGGTAGATTACAGCCCATTCCCTCTCAAAAGAGAGGAGGCCTGTGTCCCAGCAGTGGGAACATTATAGGCTGATTATGCTTATGCTTGTAAAAAAGAAGTGTAGTAGCCGAGTGGCTCTCACTATCGGTACCTACTGAATTTCAATCAAAGTACTACCTATATATTTTTTGACTACTTATATGTATAAGCTGGTAATATCTTGGAAAAGGGTTACCTGCCTACGAGAATTATTTTCCGTATATTTCTGTCGAGAAGGAACTTTGTATACATAGTGCCTACGATTCACAAGCAAATTCTCATTTGACGTAGCGCAGAAGCGCTTATACTGACGGCTGAAAAACATGCACTACTTTCCTGAGCAATCAATAATTTTCCTGTGATACTTATACCCCTTATTGCCACCAGGATTGTGGGTGCCCGATCGTAGAAGAAGGGCCGAGTCTGGTCGACTCCCCGGTATGCAGCGGTAACTTCTTATTCATGGTACTCCTGCAAGCGTACCTGTGGGGACGCTGTGACATCTCCACGCCATGCAAGAAGGTCGAGTCGGTGGATGAAACAAAGCACATATACGACTTCATTGTCGTGGGCGCTGGAACTGCGGGCTCCATTGTGGCTGGGAGACTGACTGAGAATACTACATATGATGTAAGTGAATTACTTTATTTACTCTTAAACTAGCTGACAAGACATACGTCGTCCTGTCCAAATTTCTATAATTCATACAAATTTCTATATTACAGAAATAAAATCATTTATTATTTATCATTTATCAATAAACCCGAGTCTTAGGCTGCGTCCGAACCAAAAGCAATCGACGCGTTATATGGTATTCGACTAATTAATATATGAACATTTTAATACAAAAATAGCCAAATCGGTCCAGCCGTTCGCAAGTGATGCGCTTACAAACAAACAGCACTTAATTTTTATTATAAAGACTAGCTGACCCGACAGACGTTGTCCAAATTATAGAAATTTTGGACAAATTTCAATAATTCATACAAAAATTCCAAAAGAAAAAGGACGATCAGTTTTTGCCGGATTTTAAAATTTTCCAGATAACTACAAAAAAAAAAAAAACGTATGTATATATGCTAATTTGGACTATCGTTAACATTAAAAATAAATAAAAATACCAAATCGGTCCAGCCGTTCTCAAATGTAGCACTTAAACCAACGAACAGCATTTCATTTGTATTTATATACTCGTAGCCAAAAATAAATATTGATGCCAATCGATTATGTTTCATAAAAGGATTAAATACTCTATGGGACCACTGAAGTTTGAGTACCAGAAAAGTCAGAAATTGCAGAAATCTTCCCATACATTTGGTAGGAAATAGGTTCACTTTTTACGCAGAAACAGAAAAAACGAAGAAACAGCAGATATTCTTTTTATGATTTCCAAGGAAAATTCTCTACGCTAGGGGGTCTAGAATAATGTGCAGAATCCATAGGAGTTTGTACGTCGATGTCCCTGCCGCCCTATATGAGAAAGTCTATTTTAATCAACTTTCAAAGCAAATAACTTAAAAGTTCGGCGACTGCCTTGCAAACCTATGTTTGAGTCGAGAGGAAACGATCAGAGCCGTGGGAATGTTGGAAGCTGGTTCTCGGCAACGTAAGTACTGTGTCAATCGCTCTGGGCACTGCGCAGAGTGTTATAAGTCGACTTTGGACATGTTACCGCATCACTGGCAGCGTGGCAGAGCGAATCGAACCCAGGACGGTCCGATTCCCAGGTCGGGCAAGGTGCTGTTAGGAGCTTTCTATTAAGAATTTCTCAGTAACGGCCCGGAGTCTGGATTTGTGCCCAGTTGATAGCAATATGATCGCCTCCTATTACTTGGGACTTAAATACAGCTGACGAAATGTGGGTGTACTATAGGTAACCTCTGCCTAACCTCTCGGGGAAAACGGGCGGGATTTTAAGATATGTCATCGCTCGTAGACATATTTTCGTTTGAACAGAATACAGCAGACTATTTCTTACAGGTGCTATTACTAGAAGCAGGTGGCCCAGAACCAATAGGTGGGCGAATCCCGGGATTCTACAGATCCTTCTGGGGTAACGAAGAAGTGGACTGGCGAATTCGCTCCGTACCTGACGATTACTGCCTCGATCAAGAAGGACTAGGATGCCGCTGGCCACTTGGAAAAGGCTTAGGTACGGTATCACTTCGGTTAACGATCTCCGGCCATCATAAGGCCTTTTGTACGCACGACGACATATCAAGTAATACAAATTCCAGTATAAGCTGACTTCTCATTGTACGAAAAGCCTATACAATGCGAAGTCAGCTAAAATTGGAAAGGTATACCTTGATCTGTCGTCGTATGTACACACACGTTTTTCTTGTCGTGAAAAACTACGGTTTATGCGCCGTGTGTAGGCTAGGTCCTCAGTGTTGTAAGGATAACTAGTGTGATTAAAACCAGTCTTAATCACACTACCTATTTTTCACCTTAAGGAGGAACAAGTCAACTGAACGGCATGATGTATCACCGAGGCCACGCCGCAGACTACGACAATTGGGTGGCAGCTGGAGCCGAGGGTTGGTCCTGGGACGAACTCCAGCCTTTCATGGACATGGCGGAAGGCAACAAGCAAGTTGGATCACTCGTGAGTGCGGAATACCACTCCACATCTGGAAAAATGCCAATCCAAACGGTACGTACTAGGTAGTATAAGTACATACATACATACATAAACTCAAGCCTTCTTCCCATAGGGAAAAGCAGAAACTACAGAACGCCACCTGCTAAGATCCTTACGTATTCCTTTTGCTTCGTACTGCATCTAGTATTAGAAAAGGAGTGGCCATGGACATTTGTTTTTTCTTTACTTTATCTTACTTTTGGTATTGGAAATAATAAGACGCGTTACTTCGTTATTCCCACGAAACTTATTTAACTATCTGAAAACATGGTTTAAAGTTTTTTTAATAATGTACACGGTGAAATTAGAGACAAAAGAGATAATAACGTGTCCTTACTCATTCAGTTCAACTACCAGCCCCCGGCGCTACATGATCTGATTGAAGCCATCAACCAGATAGGACTCCCTGTCATAACGGACATGAATAACCCCAACACTCCCGACGGATTCTGCATAGCACAAACATTTAATAAGTGAGTATTGCTAAATATTTATTGGTTTTCAAGCTTTAGAATGAAAAATTTTCTACATTGATTTTGGCAATGAAGCAAACTGTCAGGAAATAGGTACGTAACAGATAGCTTAGAGGTGTAGTAACCATACATAACTCCACTATTATGAATGAAATTCAGATCTAGGTATACCTACACAACCACTCATAATTACAAATGAAACCTAACATTTCTCGAATTCGGATCAGATGCAGTCCATAAACTTACATTGCCAGAGAAAACGGGACATGGGGTAGAGCGCGTCACGTTTTCTCTCAAAGCTTTCTTAGCTGCATGGTCTTTGTTAACCAACTTTATAAAAGGAGGAGGTAATAATATATTATGTACGTATGTATGAATTTCGTCAATTGTGAATTGATTTTGAAAATTATTTTTGCGTTTGGTAGAGGTTTGCTTCGGTAGTTTTTGATTAGCTTTGATAATGCGTAAACGTCCGTACAAAAATCGAAAATACATAAACAATTAAAAACCAAAGCACCGACTTCCGAAATTAAAGTAATTTTTCACTTTTTAGTGTTTATTTGACAGTCGGTTGTTTTATTTGTAAAAAAGATGTTATTTTTCAATTTTTAATTGTGGTACCTACCCCACACCAATTCTTATACCACTACTTGACATCTAATTAATAGTGACAGGAAATTATAAAAATATCATCAGTATAGGTATATTCAGTAGAAGAAATATGCCTTATTAAGGATAACTCAAAAATACTGGTCTGATCCTGATCAAATTTATATGCACCACATGAGAAGCACCAGCTTTTAAATAAAAAAAAAAGAATCACCAAAATCGGTTCACCTACAAATAAGTTCAAGAGAAAAAAATATAGTCGATTTCAGAACCGCCTCCTTTTTTTAAAGTCGGTTAAATATTAAAATGGCTGTTTTTAAACCGTCCGATGCAGTTGGTGGCATCTAATCTGAGTTTTTAACTAAAATATTTGCAAGGAACTGCATTATACTGCCTGACTGAGCTTGTTTTGATATTTTAAGTTGCAGTCGGTTTTTTTTTTTACCATACAACCCAAACAGCATACTTATATACCTATCTACCTACTCCATGATAGCGTAGCGCAACTGTTACGACTGTAGCGCTTGATTGAAAAAGAGCAAGTAGGCAAAAATCAACCGCCAAAGAAACAGGTACGTATTCGTTAACAAAAACTACCCTAAGTCCTAACATACTACCTTGCTTCCGCCCTTCAGCTATGGCCAGCGTTACACCACAGCTCGTGCCTACCTTCCTCCGAAATCCGAGCGACCCAACCTTAACGTGAAGCTCTTCGCCCACGTGACTAAAGTCCTTTTCAACGGCACAAGAGCTTATGGAGTTGAGTACGTGGACGCTGAAGGCAATACCAAGACTGTTCATGCTGCTAAAGAGGTAAGAGGCATTTCGTATTTTGATGAAAATCAGGGCCACCCTGACCACTCTGGGCTCTGCACCCCACTTGCGTAACACACTTTCAAGGTAATTATTGAAAAGATCGTCTGCTCGACCATGTTGTTGAACTGTCCAAATGAAAGGCATTGGCATTGTAAATGTGTAACACAATTGCCCCGCTGATTATGACACATTTTAGTAAGTTATAAAACACTCGTTAAATTCAACTGTGTTCAGTACATTCAAAACTGATACCTGTATGTATAACTACTTAGATGATTTATTCTAGTCTCCCTGAATAAATTGACACTTGACTGCACTTAGTTATTATAATGTACAAAAGGTACAAGTACTGAAATTAATTCTGATCTGATTTAAATTTCCAGGTTATCCTCAGTGCTGGACCTTTAACCAGCCCCAAAATTCTGATGTACTCCGGAGTAGGACCGAAAGAGGTCCTGGAACCATTAGGGATTCCTGTGGTAGCCGACCTTCCAGTCGGCAAGACCCTGAAGAACCACTGCGGAGCCACATTGTACTTCATACTGACCGCAGTGAATAACACTGAAGTCCTGGACTGGAATGCCTTGACTCAATTCCTGTTGACGAATGAAGGACCTATGAGTTCTACTGGACTTACTCAGGTAAGAACTTTGACTTACTTATAGCACACGCATGTAACATTTTAGGTAACACAAAATCAGACAGTGAACAAGTCAATCTAATCCAGCATGTCCCTTGGCGTTCTCCCACCAGCGAAGCCCTAAGCCGAGGCCCGTACACAGAGGGTGCCCTTAGGGTGTAGTCGCTTAGTTTACATGTTTTGGCCTGGCTGGAGGAATTAATTTATTATGGCTCCAAAAGAAAGTATGTTTAATCAGCTGACAACATCCAAGGCTGACCTGCCAGATGCCGTTGTAAAAATGACTGTAAAACTCTACACGTTGTTAAATTCACAGACGTCACAGCTTCCTATATCACGTTAATAAAGTTTGTCAAGAAACTGATGCCGCTGGAACGTCTCTTTTTTCTCCTACAGTCTAAGGTACCTAATTACCTTTGCAAGCACCATGTTGACCGACCAATTCCCATTAGTCCCTGCATTAGTTTCTTAGGACACTCAAGACACTCATCGTCTTTACTTAGAGGAACAGCAACATAACACAATGTTTCCCTCATCCACAGCTCACGGGCCTCCTGTACTCAAGCTACGCCGATAAGAGTCTCAACCAGCCTGACCTACAGTTCTTCTTCAACGGTCTCTATGCTGAATGCTCCAAAACTGGTATCATGGGTGAGCCAGCTGGAGCCTGCCCTAGCTCTGGCTACAACGTTTCGTAAGTATATTTTTAAAGCATTTGTTTAGAAATGTCAGTGTCAACCTAATGACAAACAATCCCTGTCCAGGTTAAATTATTACGCAATCACTCAATAATGGGAATAAGTAACACATTCATAGGGTTTCAATTTCATAATTTACCACTTTTTCCATGATTCATCGGACCGTATTTTACCTAGGTAATTCCTATGAATTAGGTAATGTCTATACATTACCTAACTACTTTACATTGATTTAGTAGGTACCTACATTCCCCAGACAACTTATCTTACTAATGGTGCCTTGAGCCTCCACCGATCTGCAAATCAGAAATTACGTGATATTTTGAGGTTGCTTTTCAAATAATTTTAAGAAAAGATACATCAAGCGGTCGTGGTCTTTTATTTGGCACAAAAACAAAGACCTACCTATAAATTGAATTCGCTTTTCGCGACTGTCTGTGTGACCGCCTTGTTTTTAAAACTAAACTCTGCAACGGATTTTAATGCACATTCCGCCATTATTTAGAGAATTTGTTCCAGAAGGTTTATTTATGTGTACTTTAATATTAAACTAACATATCGCACACCTGGATAAAGCAACGCAAAAAATGAGGTTTTTTGCGTTGTGCTACCAACGCAAAAAACCTCATTTTTCAAGAATAGCTAAAAACATTTTACTCGTTCTCTATTTGACCAATTTAAAATTATTGTTGTATTATGTTGTATAATATCTTAGTAAAATAATATACTAACATCATACAGATTCCGATAGTCGCAATAACTAGATTTTGGATTATTTTGAGTTGTGTCACCCTTTATCTAGGAGTGCGATGTAATAAATAAAGCGTTATGTAGTTTCTGCCTACTCCCATGGGAAGAAGGCGTGAGTTTATGTGTGTACGTACCTGTGTAATAAAGAATTCTCGATTTTTTTGTGAAGTCGTTACAGCGTGTGCAGCAGGGGCAGGTCTGTAGTAACACAAATTCTTGTTTCCAGAGCGAACGCAGTGGCCCTACTCCCGCGCAGTACGGGCTGGATGACCATCAACTCCACCGACCCCTTCGAGCAGGCGCTCTACTACCCGAACTTCTTCGCACACCCTGACGACATGGCGATGATCAAGGAAGGCCTCCAATACTTGCGCAAGATATTTAATAGTGACGTAAGGGACATTATTATCTTTTTGATTTCTTGGGCTATTCTTCTTTGATAAGAACTGGTCCTTAGCAGCTATGCATATAGATTCAGAGACGTAAGAAGAGTAAGGAGGCGTCAATCCTGCAGTGGGACAATACGATGGTATTTTTACGTAGGGGTGCTATAAGTTTAAAACGAGCGTATGTGTGTCTGTCTGCGGCATCGTAGCTTCCTAACGGCTGAACCGATATGGTTTTTTTTGTCTTGTTTGAAAGGTTCGAGTGAACTAAGCTAAAAAAAAGAAAAATATATAACAAAGAAGAAACATTTTTCAGCCGTTTTTTGAAGTTTTCGTTTGTGTCGGGGGTTTTTTTAATTTTAAATTTTATAATAAGTATAGGCACCTCATACTAATTCTTCTTCAAACGACAATCGTGAAAATCAACGACGTGTCAAAATTAAGCTCATGAAAAGTGATCTGATTAGCAGTTAATAATTTAGTCAACCAATCACAGCAGTTGACATGCGTTTAAAAATTGGTTAGCTAACTTTGTTTTGGTTTTCTTTGTACAAACTCTGTGTTAGGGCCGGAGCACACCTGGCGAGGCGCAGCGCGGCGCGGTTGTCAGTGCCAAACAAATATCAACGTTATGCGACTAAAAATAAAGTTAAGAATTAATATCCTGAGACGCGCGCCTCTTTCCGCCTAGACTCGAGCTAGTGGAAATTTATTTATTTTCGACTTTATTTCAACTTCTGCAAGGTCAACATTTGTTTGGCAGTGACAAATGCGCTGCGCTGCGCCTCGCCAGATGTGCGCCGGCCCTTATACTACCTTTTGTAATTTATTGAGTTGGAAAATCCTTTCTTACAGCCACTACAATAATCTTTCTGGCTAGGGCTTTCCATTGATGTCATGAAACTATTTTATATGAATAAAAGGAGTTTATTCACTCAATATTATCTTTCTATTCAACAGATACTACAAAATAAATACAAAGTAGAGTTAGACCCTCAATACACGAAGGTTTGCGATGAGAAAGCCGAAACCTGGTCTGATGGTTGGATGGAGTGTATGATTCGAGTACACACGGACCCGCAGAACCACCAGGTCGGTACCTGTCCTATGGGCAAGGTCATCGACCCGCAGCTAAGAGTGTACAATCTTACGGGTAAGTTCATACTAATTTCGTGCTAAAGCTTGCTTGGTGTAACTTGGCAGAACTACTTCTTAAAAGGGAGTGCCTATGTTGGTCTATGAAATTGAAAGTAAAAATGATAAGTCATCTCTGAAAATAAAGTATCAACACGCCAAGTCTTAAAACATATCATCACGCCTGTATTTCCCGAAGTTTGAGGCACAGGTCCTATTGAACTGAGGAAAAGTGTTATCCTCTATCCAGCTATGGTGTGGTTTCAAAAAAAATATCTTAGTGCACCTCTACCCGAGGGTAGAGAACATTTTATCCAACATGTTTATACAAGATAGAATCGGTACTACACCTTTCACTGTAGTTAGAGGATCTAAAAAAACGTGGTCCTGTACTTTAGAAAAGGAAATAAACTCATCGATTCGAATAGAAGAGGATAAGGAACCACTATCTTATCATTGGTTGATTCTTTCAGATTTACGAGTTTGTGACGCGGGCTCCATGCCCTCACAACCGACCGGCAACCCTCAAGGCGCCGTCATGGCGGTCGCCGAAAGATGCGCACACTTCATCAAAGAAAGGTGGCAATAAACCAATACCTTACCTTACCTTGGCGATTTACCTGACTTTATCTGTTATGCAACTTTATTTTATTAAATAGCTAGCGTAGCTTTGTACATTACTGCTACTTCTTTCTGAATAAAATCTTGAAAATTCATGTTTTTTTTTTTGTTTTTTTTTGTGTTGGAACGGTCCTATTTTTCATAGATCAAACAGACGATCTCCGGTAATCAGAACGCCGACGGGTAACACTCTGAACAACCGGGGTTGGCATCCTTAGTGAAAACTTGACAAGTAGTACTTGGTACTAAAGTCCGTTCACAGAACATTTTATCTCTACGAGTTTGCATCACTGTCAACATCACAGTGATCTTTATTGGCGTTGCAATAAGGTTGCTGTTGGGTTGCTGCCATTAAAAAGTCTATCAAATTTACAATGATCTTTACAATCGTTACAATCAAAGTCAAATAATTTATTTCAAACATTGAAGGTGCATTTGAACATCAAAATTGACATGGAAATTGAATTGATTCTAGTTGCCCCTTCCAAAAGATAGTTTCGTATGGAGAAGAATGGGCAAGATACTCCACCGTTACTCTTTTAAAATCTCTTTTAAATTAGGTAGTACGAGGGCGGCACTGAAAATTTCGGGAATCAAGGAAGTGACACAACATTACTATTTAAAAATGTATTCATTGCTTTTCGAAGTATTCTCCGCGAAATTTGACACATTTTTCCATACGATGGAACCAATCATTGAAGCAACCATTCCATTCGGAAGTTGGGGTCTCCAAAATGGCCGTTTTGTAGGCGTCCACAGCTTCTTCAGGTGATGAAAATCTCTGTCCACGCAATTTATTATTTATTTTAGGGAAAGTATAGAAATCATTAGGGCTTAGGTCGGGGTTGTACGGCGAATGGTCTAATAATTCTGTTGTTTGTGTTGTGTTGTGCTCTAAAAACTCTTTTGTTCTGTGCGCGGTGTGAGAACTCGCATTGTCGTGATGGAGGATGATGCGGCGGTTGCAGTTCTCTTTACGGAGTTCAGAAACGACCTGTGGCGAACAAATGCTAGCATACCATTCTGCATTAACCGTTCTTTGTCCCTCAAGAGGAATAGTCGTAACATGGCCGGTTTTGGAGACAAACGTGGCCACTATTTTTTTTGCAACACACCGTGAACGAACAATTTTTGTTGGCTTTAACTCATCTTCGAACACCCAAACTCGTGACTGGTTTTTTGTTTCGGGTTCGTACGCGTATATCCAGGATTCGTCACCTGATACGATGTTGTATACAGCATTTGAGGATCCTGCGTGGAATCTTTCGAGAGTTCTGACGCACCAAGTAACGCGAGCCGCTTTTTGCTCTTCACAGAGCGAATGCGGTATCCAAACCATTACTTTACTGGCTCTGTCAACCGCACACAGAGTCCAAACTCTCTCGAAGATAAAAGTTAGCAACGTTCAAAACCTTTCTCAGCGTATCACAATTAAAATCTCCGATATTACAAAGACTTCTAGACCGGGATTTCAACAACCTATTATACATTTACCTTTCTTTATTGATAAAAAATCCATATGCCCAGCCACTACATTACTGTGTTACATAGAACGCACCTCATTATTAAGAACATCTGACGATTTATTTGTTGGAATTAGGAACCTCACAAACCAGTGGGAACGCAAACGCTTAGCCGCTGGATAAAGCAAACACTCAGTGAGTGTGGGGTCGACACGAGCGTGTTCAGTGCACACAGCACGAGACATGCAGCATCATCGTGCGCGCACTCACTTTGCGTTAGCTTAGATACTATCCGTAAAAAGACAGGCTGGAGTAGGAATTCCACAACTTTTGCAAAATTTTATCAGAGACTTATTATTGATGATGATAGTACTACCTTAGCAGAATCAATAATCAACCAACATTCTTAATTAGTTTATTGTGATTATGGTATATAATTGTCTACAGCTAACTGTGATAGCTATTATAAGAATAATTATTCCCTAATTAGTTACTTTATATTTATTCGTTTGTGATTAATTTTACCCTTTGAGTATAGTAATCTAGTACTCAAAGAAACTGCCTAATTATTGTTAATCCTAGAAGTACAAAGTTGTTCCTTCTGTTTTTTGATTGTACCAAAATAATCAATAATAAAAATAATTATTTTGATATTTACGAACATTATTATAAATTGATGATATTCCCAAAATACTCTCAAAGTCTACATGTGTAAATTACTAATCTCGAGGACGAGGCGCGAGTATAATTAACGATTAAACGAACTTACCTGTACGTGAAGTTCTATCATAATTATACGAGCGCCGAGTCCGAAGAGATTAGTAATCCCACCCTCCCAGTGCTGTACGTACATACACACCCCTTATTATTTATAGTGTCTCGGAAATACATCAATGAACCACAGGATATTATACTCTAAACTAAATGATTGGTGACATCGTCTGAGAGCAGAACTGGACGAAGTACCCACAGGTATTAAAAAAAAAAAATGTTTTTGTGGGTATGTCAAATTAAATTGCCATAAAAATAAAAGTTAAATATAATATTAAATGTTCTCAACTAAGTGCATGAGTGGTGACAACTAGCGTAACTACATGTGTAAATTACTAATCTCTTCGGACTCGGCGCTGGTTTAATTATGATAGAACTTCACGTACAGGTAAGTCCATTTAATCATTAAGTTTCTCTGGTAATACGTATTAAGATAAATATAAGAAAACCACAGGAAAAAAAGTGGTAGCACACCGGAGTGACATGTCAAATTTTTATTCCGTATTTTAAAATTAATTTTAAATAGTAATTAAGTGAATTTTATGTGTAAACCTACTATAATTGCATAAATACTCAGGATTATTGTTTTCCTGTAAATATATAAAGTAAATCACGAGTGTTTTGGTTACACACCGGCAACCTAAAACCAACAGCAACAGCTGACGATCGAACTGCGGATTTAAACGGGGAGTATTTGTTTACTTTTACTTTATAATAGCACACGATCTTTTCTGTTATTCTGTTACACGTCCTCGTTAAGTCTTAGCATAAATAGTTCGCCGATTTAGCACTGTGCATTGGGTCTACACCGGTTTGATCGTAGAAAAGGAAACTTAGCGAAGATTCTGTTATTCTCAATCTGATCTTTAATATACAACGATAAAAACATTAATTATCGTTATTTTTGCAGTGTCGTTATACTGTAATAACAAATAATAACTTTAAAATCTAGGCAACCTACCCACATAAGGAAAAGTAAAACCCTAAGACAATAAAAGCATCAAATTTTTTACATTCAAATAGATAATATTGCTTTGTTAATAGCTCTTCAAGCCAATCTCATCTTCTCCCATTTTGCCTTTCATTACCAACTTTATTTTATTTGTCTGTCCTACCTGTTCTCACCGTTTCTTTGTTCTAATTTCAGTTACAAATCCTGAAACCATGGCTGTGATGACCAGTAAGGGTACTGCTCAGGATATAGAGCTTAAATTGAGAACGGCCCTACAAAAACTTGAAGCATCGAAACTCCAATATCAACAATTGTTACAGGAGAATGATGAAAGTGAGGAGGAAGTCAAGAAGATATTTGACAAAAACTCAAGCCTTTAACGGGAGCTAGTAGACCTACATCAGCAATATCTGAATGTTGTTGATGAGCGCGATCAACTGAAGGTGATCACGGATGGTTTCAACAACTTCAGTAATTTGGATGAGGAGGCAAAGTTAGGGACCTAGAAGATGAATTAATTCATGCTAATAGTCGTATTATTCAGTTACAGGAAGAAAAAGAATGTACCCAAATTAAAGAAACTAACCACTTATACAGGGTGTTTGGTGCATCGTGTGCCAAATTAAAATGGTCGACTGAAGGGGTCATCTGCTAGCCTTTCAGACCCCTTAACATCTCTCATACCCTGTGGATTTTTTTTATCGACTTTTTATTGGTTTACTAATAAAAGACCCAAATTTTACATTCAAATACAAATTTAAAAACAGTAGGTATAAGGCGTAGACTCTGAATTTTAATTTTATTGTTTAAGAGTACTTTTAAATACAAAATTAGTGATATTAGTCATCTAGTTTTTTTTTTAAGTTACTCGCAATGGTAAGTGCATGTTACAGATATTTACATGGCTACAAAAAAAAAACAAAAGCGACCGGGATCTTCCAACTCCCTCATTAATTCTCTAGTCTATCCTCTTGGTAATGATGTGCCACATACCATAAAAATCTCTTAACAACTTTGTGAATTCGCTAGAATAGTGAATCGAGTCACATAAGACTAAATTCCAAATTTTAATGAAAAATATCTTATTGCGTAACTGTTACTTGAGAAACAGGTAAAATTTGTTTTCTCACTCTTGCGCAGTAAAATCTATCTTCTATCTCTTTCTTGCATAGCGTAAATCGGTTTGGACAAATCACACAATGCCGCCGATCCGTCATTTTTTTAGTCGAGACATCGCTGCCTCTGCTACCTAACGTGTGTGCTAGTTCACCGTACTCGGCGATTCTTTCATTTTGTTACTTTGTTTTCGTTGAGTTTTGTTGGTTCTTATTACGTTTTTTTTTTAACTTTTGGTGTTATTGTTAAACTTTATTGAGTTTTTTGTTATTGCAATGGCGACATTCTCTAACGAAGAATATGCGGACATCACGATGGCCTATGGAGCCGCCCATGGTGTCGCTCGTGCAGTGCAACGTCTTTGACGGGAACGCTTTCCTGGTAGACGATTACCTGACCGCAGAGTCTTCTAAGACACATACCGACGCATACGTGAGACTGGCAGGGTCACTTTTAATGAACAAGGGGCCATATTGTGCAAAATAATGTAGAAGTGGACAAGAGAATACTGGCACTTTTTGAGGAAGACCCTACAAGAAGCATTAGAAATGTGGCATCACATCTTGATCTTTCAATATGGAAAGTGTGGAAAGTCCGTTTTTTTTGTATCCAAAGATGTTAAACCTTTTATTTCAAATGTTAAAATCATATTATTTTGAGTCCCATAATAATAGGCTCTATTCTGAATCTGAATTTGAGGAACTATCTGTCACAATAATAATAAAGCGTTCAGTGGTATCATCAATTATTTTGTCTAATTTAAACATTTTCTGTTCTTCTTTTATTACATGACCCTCGCAACTTTTCCAATTCTCAGCAGTTACGTTAACTAACCTCTGGCAAAAGAATGTTTAGGTCAGACATTTTAAAAGGTTTATTTTTCTCGGCTACAAACCCTTTAACTTGATCCCATATTAACTCAATTGAATTACGCTCACAGTGGTATGGTGGCAGCCGCAATGCAGTGACACCATTTAATTTTTTTTCTAATTCATCCACAACTTTTAAGCAATCTAGTTAACCGACTAAACGTAATACCTGCTACTTCAGTTGCCATACTACGTCACAGGTGTACTCTTCGATTTAGCAACGTTATCTAATTCGTTGTATTTTCTAAAAGATTTAGGGAACCTGTCTTTTTGGGCTCTTTACAATAGACAGATTACAGAATATTATATTATTTTATAAATCTAACAAAAATAATGTGCTCAAGCAATTACATGTACGAAGAGTATAGTTTACGAATAAATGATAAAGTTTAACATACATTAATAAAAGTGGAAACTATCGTATAAATCGCAAATAACTTTAATTTTGTTGTAACGTATTTTTAAACAGGAAAGTGTCAACTATAAAAAACCCTTTTTACGATTTTTCTACCTTTATTTAACTACCTAAACCTTTCGAGTATAGTATGATTGATCATTTTATTATTCGCAAAAATTTTCAAGTCATTTTACGTTTTCTCTTTTAAGTTAGTATTTCAAGAGCTAAACTTTGAGGATAGAATCATTCTGAGTTAGAACAGGGTGGGTCTACCATCAGTTTTTTTTTTTTTTAACGTGGAAATGGAGTTCCGAGATTCATATAATTTAAAGGAAAAGGTGTTTTTTTTTCTTCTTTGTTGTTCGGATCCTAACTAATATTATACATGCGAAAGTAAGTTTGTTTGTTTGTTACGGTTTCACGAATTTTAATTAAATTTGGCACATGGGTAGACCATGACCTGGAGAAGGACATTATTTAAGGGCAGAATTTTTCAGAATATTTCATATGAAAAATTTTAGGTTGAATAAATTACCAAAGTTTGACGATTGGTATGAAATTGATAATTATTATTCCATTTAATCATTTCTACAGTCGTGAATCGCATTTAGATCTACATATAGATACGACGTAATCAGAGCTGCGATTTGCAAAAAATCAAACAAAATTCGAATTTGGCGGGCTACAGCGGAGGATTTACCATAAACTCATTCATTAAGTAGGTACCCTTGTGTACCTTTTTTCATGAACCTTTCTTGTGAAAATATCCATAGTTCGTACTTACTTATATGGTTTTAGTTGGTACGAGCTCAACATGATAATTATGGCCCTCCCTACGCCATTCGCTGGCGGAATTTATGGCTATGATAAATCACAAACGAAAAAGATCCAAAAAATAAGGCTTATTCCCAAAATCCCCCCTGAGAGAATCCCCCTTAGGGGGGAAAATGGAACTCAATGTAAAAAGAAGTCCCAAAACCCCCCTTGGCATTTCGACCTATTCCCAAAATCCCCCTTGAGAGAATCGCCCTTAGGGGGGAAAAAGGAACTGAATGTAAAAAGAAGTCCCAAAATCCCCCTTGTCATTTCGACCTATTCCCAAAATCCCCCCTGATAAAATCCACCTTAGGGGGGGAAATGGAACACAATGTAAAAAAAGTCCCAAAATCTCTCTTTTCATTTCGACTTATTCCCATATTCTACCCTATTTTTAACCGACTTCACAAAAAGGAGGAGGTTCTCAATTCGTCTGTATGTTTTTTTTTTTTTTTATGTGTGTTAGCTCATAACTTTTTTCTGGGTGAACCGATTTAGATGATTCTTTTTTTATTTGATAGGTGGTGCTTCACATGTGGTCCCATTTAAATTTGATCAAGGTCTGACCAGTACTTTTTGAGTTATCCTTAATACTGCAGATTTTTTCCACTTAGTTTATATGGATGATGTGTTAATAATTTCCTGTCACTGTTATTTACACAGCAAGTAATGGTATACGAATTTGTGCGGGGTAGGTACCGCAACTAAAAAGTGAAAAATAAAAACTTTTTTACAAAAAAACTTTTTTACAAAAAAACAACCGACTTCCAAAAAAAACACTAAAAGACGTGAAAAATAACTTTAATTTCGGAAGTCGGTGCCTTTGGTTTTGTATTTTCGTGTTTGGCCACCGACTTCCGAAATTAAAGTTATTTTTCACGTCTTTTAGTGTTTTTTTTGGAAGTCGGTTGTTTTTTTGTAAAAAAGTTTTTATTTTTCACTTTTTAGTTGCGGTACCTACCCCACACAAATTCGTATACCACTACTTGGTGTGTAAATAACAGTGACAGGAAATTATTAACACATCATCCATATAAACTAAGTGGAAAAAATCTGCAGTATTAAGGATAACTCAAAAACTACTGGTCAGACCTTGATCAAATTTAAATGGGACCACATGTGAAGCACCACCTATCAAATAAAAAAAGAATCATCCAAATCCGTTCACCCAGAAAAAAGTTATGAGCTAACACACATAAAAAAAAAAAAAAAAAAAAAAAAAAAAAAAAAAAACATACAGACGAATTGAGAACCTCCTCCTTTTTGTGAAGTCGGTTAAAAAAACAACCGACTTCCAAAAAAAACACTAAAAGACGTGAAAAATAACTTTAATTTCGGAAGTCGGTGGCCAAACACGAAAATACAAAACCAAAGGCACCGACTTCCGAAATTAAAGTTATTTTTCACGTCTTTTAGTGTTTTTTTTGGAAGTCGGTTGTTTTTTTGTAAAAAAGTTTTTTTTATTTTAATTTTCTACGCTCTTTAGGTAAATAAATAAAAAATAGTGATTATATACAGATTCTATAAAATGTAATAAACAAAAAGTCGACAATATAATATAATATATAATCAGCCTTATTTTTTTCACAGAATTTTGTAATAATAAAATGTGATGAAGAATAAAAACAATCACAAATAAACAGCGATGAGGGCAATTGGTTTGAGCATACGTTCGAAGAATCAAATGCTCGATGGGTTCTCGGTCCGAAAAACGACATTCTGATTTTCAATACTTCGAATAAACTGCTAATATTAGGATTCTGATTCAATTAGTGTAATATTCAGAAATTCAAAATCTGTAACGTTTAATGTAAATTAAAAACGTCTACTTTGTTATTAATATTTGTTTATTAATAAACAAAATGTCTTTTCTTCTTCTCCTTATGGACCTGCGTCGGGTAACCGCGACAGTTATTGTATCCTTTGGGTTAGATTAGGTTCGAACAGTGACCATTAACGCCAGATCCCCTCTATTGTTGGTGAATCCTTTGGGTTAGGTTAGGTTACAGTTTTACAAGGCGTTTTATTCCGGAATTCTAATTAATCGGTACTTTAATAATCGGAATTCGTATTTTTGACATTTCGAATTATCATTAAGTCGCACTTTTTGTTATTCGATCTATTGAAACTCGGTATTTTGAGAATAGTAATTATAAACGTTAGTAATATTGAATTTTCGGAATTATAAAAATAGGATGAATGATAAATCGGAGTTGTTATATTAGGAATTTTGAACCATTCGGAATTATGAAAATCTGTATTTTGAAATTCGTATATGTGACTGACGGAATAAAGTTTTTCGTATTTATGTAGTGTACCCCGAGAAAGCCCCACCTCGCGTTGCTCCTATTAGTCTTTGAATGGTCAAAATTATTCTTAAGTTCGCATCAGTTGCTTCTTTATTCTAGGTTATCTAAATAAAACATCTGCCGGTGCCTAGGGTAATTATTTAGGCAGCCAGCACCGGCGACCAAATGGGCAACCAGCGCTGGTAGCAGAGACACTCCCAACATTTTAATGACCTCAATGGAGATTTCTGAACATTAATTTTTATTGATTTCAGTTAGGGGAATTATCAGGGGGGAATTTGAGACTTTTAGATTCCCGTTTTCCTCCCTAGGGGGGATTTCAGGGGGAAAATGGGAATCAATAAAAAAAAAGTCTTGTTTTCCCCCCTGATAATCCCCCCTAGGGGGGAAAACGGGAATCGAAAAAAAAAAAAATCCCAAAATCCCCCCTGAAAGTCTTCGTGAAGGGGAAAATGGGAATCTAAAAAAAAATGTCTCAAAAAACCCCCCTGAAAATCCCCCCTAGGGGCGAAAATGGGAATCTAAAAAATCAGTCTCAAATTCCCCCCTGATAATTCCCCTAACTGAAATCAATAAAAATCAATGTCCAGAAATCTCCATTGAGGTCATTAAAATGTTGAGAGTGATTCTGCTACCAGCGCTGGTCGGCGATTTGGTCACAGGTGCTGGTTGCCTAAATAATTACCGTGGGCACCGGCAGATGTTTTATTTATATAACCTAGAATAAAGAAGCGAGCGATGCGAGCTTGGGAATAATTTTGACCATTCAAAGACTAATAGGAGCCCTGCGCGGCGGGGCTTCGTCGACTTAGTTAATAAAGCTAATATGAATTGTATACTGAATTGTTTTATGTTATTCGAGTTTAAATACTTTAAATAGGCAGACATGTTCTTGTTGTTTATTATTAGTAAAAAGGTCCAAAGTGTCTTTTTTAGCGATAAGACCGCCCTATGTGTCACCTTAGGTAAAATTTCTACATTTGTATCTGTAATTTTTATGGTGTACAATTGTAGATAATAAAGAGTATTCTATTCTATTAATTGTCACTATCTATATATATAAAAATGAATCCCTATTTCCCTTGGTCACGCCATCACGCGTGAACGGCTGGACCGATGTCACAATTTTTTTTTGTTGTGTTCGTCTTTCTCAGGAGAAGGATCTTATGAAATAAAAAAATAAGGAAGTTGATCGGAACGTTACAAAATTTAAGAAAACTTAACGCCAATATTAATTTTACATAACTGTCAGTTGTTTGAAATAACTGTAAGCGATTGACAGAATGCGCGCTGCCAATATCGTTTAACACAGATGGATCGGTTGATAAATGAGTCGATAGTTTTAGTCAATAGTCAAAACTAAAACTAAACGACACATGACATTCATAGTTACGACAGGACACCGTCTGTCGGGTCAGCTTGTAATAGTATAAATGCGAAAGTGCGTTTGTTTGTTTATTTGATTTGATATCTATTTACGCTACCGCAACAACGGCTCAATCGATTGTGATGAAACTAGGTTTGGAGATTGAAAAAACAGAAGCTACTATTTTATTCGAAATTTAAAAGTACCTATTCCCTATGCAACGCGTTATAACCGAAGTCTCAAGCACAAATTGAAAATACCATGTTATTTTCAATTACAAACAGTAGGTACCTAATGCACTATTGGCATTATTTCCCGTGGACCTTTTCCTGGAGACGAAACAGCAATTTTACGTAAATAAAAACATAAAACACGTGCGTTTACAAGACCTCATTCTGTTCCTAGTTGGTATTTTCTCTTTATCTTTGTACTTAATCTTAACATTATGTAAATTGCCGAAAAACTTGTTAATTGTTTTATATTTAAGTAAGTGATGTTATTAAGTGAAACTTTCAGGGGGATATGCTAAATAATTTAGTTTTTCTAGGTAGGTAGGAATTTTGTTCAAACTTTTTAATATGATTGTTACTAAAATCAACCAATTGCCCTCATGCTCATCGCTGTTTATTTGTGATTGTTTTTACTCTTCATCACATTTTATTATTAAAATATTCTGTGAAAAAAAAATAAAGACTTTGAGATTATATATTATATTATATTGTCGATATTTTGTTTATTACATTTTATAGAATCTGTATATAATCACTATTTTTTGTTTATTTACTTAAAGAGCGTAGAAATTAAAATTAAAAATAGGGTGGAATATGGGAATTAGTCGAAATGAAAAGGGGGACTTAGGGTTTTTTTTGTATTAGGGTTCCGTTTTCCCGCTTGAGGGAGATTCTATCAGGGGGAAATATCGGAATAAGTCGAAATGAAAAGGGGGATTTCGGGACTTTTGTTACATTAGGGTTCTGTTTTCCCCTCTGAGAGAATCTCCCAGGGGGGATTTTGGGAATAGGTCGAAATGAAAAGGGGGATTTTGGGACTTCTTTTTACATTAGGTTCCATTTTCCCCCCTAAGGACGATTCTCTCAGGGGGGATTTTGGGAATAAGCCCATTATCCTCCCCTTGAGGTCAACTCTCTAAGCACGAAATCCCTGATTTAGGCTGATGTTACGACGGTTTCCTACTACGTATCACCTACGTACCTACATAAGATTAGTTTTGGGGCTCGACCTTAAAATGAATGATACCACGAATTGACAGTTGTCCCTACTCCAGTTAAGTATTTGCCCGTCCCTTCGATCAATAATAGGCCCGTCCGAAAAAAAAAATTTGGCACTTGTTTTGAGGGTTCAACTACTTCCTCCTCGTAGACCCCTTGTCCCAATTCATTTGGGGTCGGTGCAAAATGTATTTTCTTCCATAATTCTCTATTAGTCATCATCTCGGTTGTAGCCCCCTATCGAGCCATATCATCTTTCCCACAGTCCACCCATATTTTCTTTGGTCTTCTCCTACCCAAATAGGAGCTAGCTAATATAAAAAATTCAAAAAAATAAGACAAAAAAACAAAAGACTACCTACTTTTATGGCCAAAAAATGCCAACTTTAGGTAGTCAGCATCACATGTGTTTCTACAAATTAACTTTACCTATTTGTTCATTATTCGCATTCAATTCGTCTCTTTACATTTTGTCTTAAGGATAGCATATAGTTATTCAAGTGCAAAACGACATTACATTTTCATAGGTAAATAAGGAAACAGAAATGCTGCAGTTCAGATAATGACTCCGACTGTTTATAAATAGGATAGATTTTTTTACGAGTTTACAAATAAGTGGTAGAAAGTTTGTGGATAGCTCGTGTAGGTACCGTAGTAGAATTAAGGCTGTAGCAGGTAGAGTGTTAGTTAGTTCATAGTCCAATTTCCATCCCTGCCTAGTTGCTATACCAACAATGCGCATAATGCGCACAGCAAAAGAGTGGAACTCTCTACCTGCGTCTGTGTTTCCGAACGCATACAAGCCAAATCTCTTCAAAGTGAGAGTGAACAGGCTTCTTCTGGGTAAGTCAATCCATCGTCGACTTTTTTCTGTCACCTCTGGCCTAGAGTCAAGAGCAAACCAATCTCAAATAAAATAAATAAAGTTAAACCTGCGGTCTTTCTGCCAACGTTTGTGAGGACGAAATAAGAGCATCCCCACGTACGCACGGGTGATTTTTTATCGCACATTGGATTTTCAACGCACTGCGTTGCGCCGAGAATACAAATCTAACGGTGTAATTTTTGACGCGCTGGAATGCACTCTGATTCTTATGCTCGAAAACCGAGAGCTTAAAAATATGGAGTGCGTAAAAAAATTGGGGCTCATGCTTCCCCTGGCATCATGAGCTACTTACCTGTGACTTAAAATTAGCTCATGCTGTGGTTCTGGTTTAGCCAGTCAACAGAATGGTAACGAAGCTGACTGCAATGAATCACTTAGTTTATAAACTAAGGTGAACAAATAACAAATAGTTCGTATTCACCTTTAGTAGGTAGTAGAAAAACACAATTAAAGATGAAATCAGTTTTCTTTGTCTATCCAAGTCATTTAATCAGTATCATATCACCTATCGATCTGCTACGCTTAGGTAGAATTACCTGGTCATTTGACGATTTGTCTACATTAATTGCAGACCTGCGACTTGGACGAATTAACCACATAGTAACTTAGGATAGCAATTACTATAAAAAGAGCGCTCTCTTATTTTTTTTTAGTTCTATCGCAAGCAGTTCGCGTGGTTTTTGTTTTAATAATTACCTAAACTCTTTTGTCTCTGGTTTGTCTGGAGTATCACCCACCTAGTAAGTCCCAACATGGTTTTAGCCGCCCAGGTGAGTGAAAGTTTTTAACAAAATAATTTTATCTTTCTGCTATTCTTTTTTTTTATAAGAGAAAGAATTTTCGGGGGGTTTTACCCTCATTTTTTAAAATAAAATTTATCTAATTAAGTAGCAACTGTGTGGATTTAGGAAGAGGCAGTTTCTTACGGTAAAGGGGAAATTACGGAATAAGTAAGTGGAGTTTAAACCTTCAAAAATTTTTAACTAAATTCTCGTTATTGTACATTGATTTGTAAAAAAAAAAGTGTAGTAGCCGAGTGGCTATCGCTATCGGTACCTTCTGAATTTCAATCAAAGCACAATATTATTTTTAACCACTTATATATGCTGGTATTATCCTGGAAAAGGGTATGGATACCTACGAAAATTATTTTCCGTATATTTCTGTTGCGAAGAAACTTTGTATACATAGTGCCTACGATTCACAAGCAAATTCTTATTTAAACTGACGGCTGAAAAACATGCACTAACTTCCTCAATCAATAAATTACCTGCGATACTTATACCCCTTATTGCGTCCAGGATTGTGGGTGCCCGATCATAGAAGAAGGGCCGAGTCTGGTCGACTCCCCGGTATGCAGCGGTAACTTCCTATTCATGGTACTCCTGCAAGAGTACCTGTGGGGACGCTGTGACATCTCCACGCCATGCAAGAGGATCGAGTCGGTGGATGAAACAAACCACATATATGACTTCATTATCGTGGGCGCTGGAACTGCGGGCTCCATTGTGGCTGGGAGACTGACTGAGAATACTACAGATGATGTAAGTGAATTACTTTATTTATTCTTAAACTAGCTGACCAGACATACACACATCAAAAAAAGTTTGCGACCAGTTTGAAAACTCGAAATATTTTGTTATGGTAGACTACATTATAATTTCTTCTTCTTTTTAGATTTTTTACTTAAAAATATAGAATTGTAATATAAAACAAAAAAAACAAATTCAATTGTTTTTCCATGTAAAAAGAAATCCAATCCAAGCTTACGCTCATTCTGAAATCTGACTTGTGTCAATTTTAACGGATTTATAATATTTCTTAAAGGAAAGTTGTTATAGATAAAATGCCAAGAGAATTATCAGAAGTTTTACGAGCAAGAATTGTAACTTTGAGGGAAGTAGGATATTCCACGAGAGAAATAGCATGCAGAATTGCTGTATCCCAATGCTGTGTCGAGCGTCAGCAACGTGGGTTGCAGAGGTACCACGGCATGGATAATTTAGCTGACCGACCCCACAGTGGTCGCCCACCTGTTCTGACTGCTGCTCAGAAGTGCTATATCAGATTGCTGGCAGCCCGTGCAATCAACGCCAATAAAACAAAAGCAGAAGTGCGGGCCGCCTCTGGACTTGAAGTTAGCACTCAGACCATTCAGAATTCCTTACACCAAGGTGAACTACGAGCACATAGGTCTTGGCGAACACCTCTGAATTCACGGTAACATCAGGGATGGAGATTGCAGTGGGCTAGGCTCCGGCAAAATGAAAAAGATGAGGAGGAAAACATTTGGCAAAACTGTCTCTTCATTGATGAATCGCGAATCAGTACTCATCCAGATAACGGGTACACTACATATATACGAAAAACTTTATTCCGTCAGTGACATATACGAATTTCAAAATACCGATTTTCATAATTCCGGATGGTTCAAAATTTCTAATATAGCAACTGCGATTTATCATTCATCCTATTTTTATAATTCCGAAATTTCAATATTCCTAACGTTTATAATTACTATTCTCAAAATACCGAGTTTAAATAGATCGAATAACAAAAAGTTCGACTTAATGATAATTCGAAATATCAAAAATACGAATTCCGATTATTAAAATACCGATTAATTAGAATTCCGAAATAAAACGCCTTGTAAAACTGTAACCTAACTTAACCCAAATAATTCACCAACAATAGAGGGGATCTGGCGCTCGGCGGCCGCTGCCGCGGCACGGTCGCTGCGCTCGCTTGCCTTCGCGCGTTAATGGTCACTGTTCTAACCTTTTTTTTTAACCTAACCTAACCCAAAGGATTCAATAACAGTCGCTTGTATCCGAGGAGAAGAAGAAAACACAAAAAAAATAATATACACAATTATTCATAACAAAATAGACGTTTTTAAATTACATTAAACGTTACAGATTTTAAATTTCTGATTATTACACTAATTGAATCAGAATCCTAATTTTAGCAGTTTATTCGAAGTATTGAAAATCGGAATGTCGTTTTCCGGACCGAGAACCCAACGAGCATTTTTTTTTTTTTTCTTCTTTTAATTAGGGACTTTTACGACGGCAATGCGTATGCCAGTCCCAACCCAACGAGCATTTGATTATTCGAACGTATGAAAATCGGAAAACAAACAAATCGCATTTACGACTTTCGGTAAAATAAATTTCGTGATTTTTAATAATAGACATTATAATTATTAGGTATTATGAAATTCGGGCTTTTGAAAATCGGAACATCGAAATTCGGAATAAAATGTTTCGGAGTATTTGGGTGTTCCCCCAGATAACCGACGTCTCCGTGTCTGGAGAAGACCTGGAGACTCTGCAAAGAACTTCCACTGGAACCGTTCAACAAGACGGTAAATCGGTGTCCTTTTGGGGGTGGAATTATGATTGGAGCTACAACGCCTTTGATCCCGTATCGAGACTCCATGACGGCAGATAGGTACAAAACAGTCGCTTTTGATGGAGTTGTCAGACCATTCCAAGTAAACCATGGGCACCAATTCGTAATGGTCGATGATAATGCGCCTCAACGCACATCGACCTCAATGAGTCAATGCTGTTCTCCGAGAATACGACATCACAAGGTTAGACTGGCCTGCCGGCTCGCCTGACTTAAACCCAATAGACCACGCGTGGAATGTCTTAAGCGAGCTGTGTGAAACTGTCAGCCACGTCCCCAAACAGTGCCAGAGATCAGGGAAGCCGCTATTCAAGAATGGGACAGGTTACCGCAAGAAATGCTGGATAACTTGATCCTCAGCATGCCCAAGAGGATCTCCGCATGTGTGCGAGCCAGGGGAGGAGTTATATTGTAATAAATAAAAACCTTCTATTAATAAATTGTCGTATAAGTTTGGTGAAACGATCTTTATCTTTCCATCAAATTTCTGTTACAATTACATTAGGATTGAATTACTTAGTCAATTTTTGTTATTAAAAACAACAAAAAAGTTTTATTTTTTATTTCAAACAGTGTATTTCTATTTAAACAAAGATATAACGTAAACACTTTTTCTTGATAAAGTTAATTTTATTAAATAAATATCAGCTTTTGCTAGTGATCACAAACTTTTTTTTGATATTGTGTGTACGTCGTCCTGTCCAAATTTCAATAATTCATACAAAATTCCCATAGAAAATGCACTTTCAGTTTTCCCGATTTATCCAATTTTCCCGGCAACAAATCATTGTTTTCTTTCCTTAGAAACCAATACAAAACTTGACAATAAACCCGAGTCTTAGGCCGCGTTCGAACTAAAAGCGATCGACGCGTTCATTTATGGTATTCGACCGTAAAAAATAGCCAAATCCGTCCAGCCGTTCGCAAGTGATGCGCTTACCAACAAACAGCATTTAATTTTTATTATAAAGTCTAGCTGACCCGACAGACGTTGTCTTTATTATTGAAATTTTGGACAAATTTCAATAATTCATACAAAAATTCCATAAGAAAAAGGATGATCAGTTTTTCCCGGATTTCAACATTTTCCAGTGTCACTGACTCTGGCAGGGCCACCATCACCATCTAGGGCACCTAGCGAAGATGTGTTTTCTCCCATATTTTGTCACCAATTAGTAGAAATTTTTGTGTTATCAAAATTAAAATCCCTTCCAGTCAGTGACACAATTTTCCAGGTAACTTATTTTTATTTTTTCATAAATCCTAATTCGGACTAATAAGAACATTAATAAAATAAAATTAACCAAATCGGTCCAACCGTTCTCAAATGTAGCGCTTAAACCAACGAACAGCATTTCATTTTTATTTAGATACTCGTAGCCAAAAAGAAATGTTGATGTCAAACGTTCATGTTTCATAAAAGGATCAAAAAACTCTATGGGACCACTGAGGTTTGAGTACTAGAAAAGTCAGAAATCGCAGAAAACTTGCCATACATTTCGTAGGAAATGAGTTCACTTTTTACGCAGAAACAGAAAAAACGAAGAAACAGCAGATATTTTTTTATGTTTTCGACGAAAATTTTCTACGCTAGGGGGGTCTAGAATAATGTGCTGAATCCATAAGGCTTCAACCACGACATTTGGCGTCCTGCGACTGGCGTCGCCATGCCACGACCCGTCAGTGGCGGCGGCGACTGCGACCGCGTCGGAAAAAACAAAATTATTTATTCAACACGCTGGACTCTGAATTCGTCCGTCGCATTCGCCAGTCACGCCGCGCCACTCTGAGTCGTGGCCACCGCGCTGTGACCTAGTACTTTTGTTTACATCGCACGCGTCTCCGCTCCAAGCCGGGCGCGGTCGCTCGAGTGTTTCCGCGCCGCAAGACGCATCGCGGCGACTCGTGGCACGCTCTAAATAAATTCTAATATTTAATTTTGTCCTCGCCGCGGTCACAGACGCAAGATGCAGATCGCGCGATCGGTGATGTCGATGTCGTGGCCAAGGAGTAAGAGTTTGTGCGTCGATTTCCCTGTCACCCTGTATGTGGACTGCTATTTTAATCAACTTACAAAGCAAATAGCTTAAAAGTTCCACGACTGCCTTGCAAACCTATGCCTATGTTCAATTCCCAACTATTGATATATTTTAGGCTACATACATGTTTTTTTAGGGTTCCGTACCTCAAAAGGAAAAAACGGAACTCTTATAGGATCACTTTGTTGTCCGTCTGTCTGTCTGTCAAGACCCTTTTTCTCAGGAACGCGTGGAGGTTTCAAGCTGAAATGTATATCAAATACTCAAGGTCTACTGTCCCTTGGAGCTGTGAAAAAATCAAACTTCTAAGCCAACGCAATCTAAAGATACAGCCGTTTATGCCGCAAATTTTCGACACATTTTTCGCAAGGGAATCAAAACCTACAGGGTACTTCCCATGAACTCAGAATCTTGAAATTTAGTACGAAGCGACATCTTATAGCACGAATAAAGGAAAAATTGCGAAAAACATACATTTTTAGTTACATCATACAATAAAAGTATTTTTAATAATTTTAAACTTACTATCCCTTTCCTCATGAACGCGTACTGGTATTATATTGAAATTCATATCAAATACTCAGGTCTATAATATCTTTAAGCTGTAATAAAATCAAACTTCTATGTCAACGCAATCAAAAGAAACAGCAATTTAAGCCACATATTTTGAAACTCGCAACTACTCGCAAGGGAATCAAAACTTAAAGGATACTTCCAGTCGACCTAGAATCTTGAAAATTGTCATGAAACAACGTTTTATAGCACACTTAAAGGATAAATTCCGAAAATCAGAATTTTTTTGTTACATCACATATATATATATTTTTTAATAATTATTAACTTATTACCCTTTTCCTCATGAACGCGTAGAGGTATCAAGTATTTTTCAAACGGCAAAGACGAACTTATCGTCATTCAATCCGGATGTTTTGGTGAATGTAGCTGTATAACCTAAATACGTTTATTATATTTCTTATTGTTGGTTATTATCACAGGTTTGTACGAAACCCTCGGTGCGCGAGCCCGACTCGCACTTGGCCGGTTTTTTTTTTGTTAAATTAATTTAGGATAGTTCGTAGAATGTACACAGAAAAACATTGTTTAGGCTTCTTCTGTCATCTTTGGTTACAATAAAAATATCTATAGTTAGGTGACTGTTAATGTGAAATCCCGTGTGTTTACTATATCTATATATATAAAAATATATGTAAAAATGAATCCCTATTTCCCTTGGTCACGCCATCATGCGTGAACGGCTGGACCGATTTCACTAATTGTTTTTTTGTTGTGTTCATTATTGTCAGGAGAAGAATCTTATGTATGTTAATAAAAAAATAAGGAAGTTGATCGAAACGTTATAAAATTTAAGAAAAATTAACACCAATATTAATTTTACATAACTGTCAGTTGTTTGAAATAACTGTCAGCGATTGACAGAATGCGCGCTGCAAATATTGTTTAACACAGATGGATCGGTTAATAAATGAGTCGATAGTTTTAGTCAATGGTCAAAACTAAAAATAAACGACATTATGATATTCATAGTAAAGACAGGACAACGTCTGTCGGGTCAGCTTGTATGTTATAATATTATGTTAGTGACAGCTGCTCTTCAGGCATAATCTTTAAGAATGCATCATCATGCTGTGCATGCATGTTGTGCCATTATGTATAGTATATCTAAGCAGGCGTTCGTTAATTTACCAAGAACGAAAAACTTCGCAAGCATTCGAGGGCTGCGAGTGTCGACTTCAGGACGAGCTCGCACGAGCGAGTTTTTATAATCCTCCAACGGGTTTGAGGCCAAGTCAGTAAAACTTCTGCCTTACTTCTCAGTGGATTCAATACACAAGAACGTTATTAAGCATTGAGAGAAGACGACATTTAAGCCGAGAGGAAATGATCAGAGCCGTAGGAATGTTGGAAGCTCGTTGTCGGCAACGTACTGTGGCAATCGCTCTGGGCACTGCGCAGAGTGTTATAAGTCGACTTTGGACATGTAACTGCATCACTGGCAGCGTGGCACGGTGGCAGAGCGACATGGAGGACCAGCTCGCATCACCATACGCAGACAAGATCGTTACATATAAATTACTGCACGACGAAACCATACACTGACCGCTATGATGTAATTTACGACGCTTCATAGCTCTTTACGGATGTTAATAAGCGATCAAACCATAAGAAAACCGATACTGGGAGATACCTATACTTGAGTAGGTATCATCGCTTGTAACTGCCTCTTGGGTCTAGTGGTGGCAAGTGCTACTGCTGAGCAAGAGGTCCTGGTTTCGATTCCCAGGTAGGGCAAGGTGTTGTTAGGGGCTTTCCATTAAGAATTTCTCAGTAACGGCCCGGAGTCTGGATTTGTACCCAGTTGATAGCAATATGATCGCTTCCTATTACTTGGGACTTAAATACAACTGACTAAAAGTACTCTATGTAACCTCTGCCCTCGGGGAAAACGGGCGTGATTTTATGATATGTGATCGCTCGTAGACATATTTTCGTGTGAACAGAATACAGCAGATTATTTCTTACAGGTGCTATTACTAGAAGCAGGTGGACCAGAACCAATAGGTGCGCGAATCCCGGGATTCTACAGATCCTTCTGGGGTAACGAAAAAGTGGACTGGCGAATTCGCTCCGTACCTGACGATTACTGCCTCGATCAAGAAGGACTAGGATGCCAATGGCCAACTGGAAAAGGCTTAGGTACGGTATCACTTCGGTTAACGATCTCCGGCCATCATAAGGCCATTTGTACGCACGACGACACATCAAGTTATACAGTTTCCAGTATAAGCTGACTTTTCATTGTACGAAAAGCGTATACAATGCGAAGTCAGCTAAAACTGGAAATGTATAATAAATAAAATAATAAAATACAATACATTGATTTCGAGCAATGTGTGGAGTACACACAAATACAGAAAACACAATAAAAAGTAATATAAAAATAAAACAAACTAAATAGCCCTGCTGACGGCAAGATGCCTATCACAGCAGTGCCATATGTATGAGCAGTCCATCCGGTCCGCGATCATCGCCGGACGACATTGGTGCTGCCCCATGCCCTACGCACTAGGGACGCGCCCCACGAATGGTCGCGTGGAAACGAGGCGCTGTAGTAGCGAGGCAGCCCCAATACAATAAAGCCCTGAACACGTTGTTGAACTGGACGCGAAGGGCTCCGTATGATGCACACGTGTACCTCGCTCACATACTGCACATGTAGAGAGACGTGCAGAACGTCCTAAAGAGAGTTATCTTCACCTCCCTCGAACGGCGCGCATACCTGCGTGCGAGTATGTTCGCCCGCACCGATAAAGCCCTCCATTCCCGCTCCATGTCAGCATTGTCCTTGAGGTCGGTCATTACTAAATGCCCTAGGTACCTACTTAAAATGATCCGCCCTTTCGAGTGGAACACAGTTTAGAAAAACGGGTGGATAGTTTTGTGAATGTTTCGTACCGGTTTGTCTTTTGGTCACATTATATTTCAACCCATGACTGAGGGCATACTCCTCACAGGTCTGCACTAGGTTTCTGAGGCCACCGACTGACGTACTCAGCAGCACTATGTCGTCAGCATAACTGAGGTTATTGACACAGACTTCAACGACATGGCAGGCGACATGCTGGCTGCTAAGCGTGACGATCAAGGCATACATGTACAGGTTAAAAATAGAGGGTGAAGTCAACCCACCCTTCCTCACCTCGTACTCCAGCCAATACGGCTCCGACATTGTACCCGCCCACTTAACGCTGTTGACCTAATGACTGTACCAGTCAAAACGTTGACAAGGTCGAGGAAGCAGGCGTGCACTGGAGTCTTTCGATCTGTGTAATATCTGACACTATGCTTAAGACACAGTATCGCACTTTCAGTTGACAGTCGAGGTCGAAACCCAAACCGATTATTGTGCAGATCCAGGTGCTTGACTAACTTTGTACTAAGCAAACCGTCAAAGACTTTTGCAATGATCATTGCAAGAGGAATCAGCCTGTAGTTACTTTTGTCGGCAACATCTACCGTTTTATTTTTCACTACAGGGACTACTACGGTTTTCATGAATTAAGATGGTAGGTATGAATGGGCCACGCATAGTGTGTAAAACATTGTTAAGACTCTATAAATATGCGGGCCAGCGTGAAACTAGGTGATCGATGCTGAGATCACGGTGGTCACTTGCCGTTAGATAGGTATAGCTTTTATTGCCTAAGCCACATCTTTGGCAACGAAGCCAGTCCCCACGCCCCCGACTGGCATCTCAATAGTTGTATAGCTTGATATGTCGTCATGTGTACTCACGTTTTTCTTGTCGTGAAAAATTACGGTTTATTCGTCGTGTGTAGGCTCGGTCGTCAGTGTTGTATGGATAACTATGTAAGCTTGTGGACCGACACAATTTTTCTACGACGCGCGTTGTAGGCCGTACTGTAAAGAAACCTTGCCGTGTACAAAGGGCCTAAGGCGGCGAAATTGGGGCTATGTCGTCACCCGAACAGTCAGGCCCAAAGAAGTGGCACGCAGTGTTCCATGCGCGCTTTTATGGGAGGACGTAAGGTCGTGAAAGCGGCCGCTCTTGGTGATGGGGCCCGCTAGGCATGGCCGGCTGATACCAGTCGGGGGTGCGGCGAATGTACAAGTATCTTCCGGGCCCCTAACTCATGGTAGTAGTAGGAACAGTGAGGTTTTAGTTGGTAGGAGTCCGATATAACCCTCTCTTCTCCCAAGACGGAGGGTATCCATGAGGATAATATTTTCCCACTTAACTGAAGGTTTTCTTGTGAATTTATTCGACACCGGAAGTGCCCCATTTTTCACACAGGTAGATACTTACTGGATGGACATTATGTCTAACCTTATGGTACCTATGCGAAATATTTAATTGTTTCTCTAAAAACTTATTGATCTTCAAATGGTAATCGCCTATTTTTTGATCCTCTTAAAACTTTTTGGACTCTTACTTAAGTTTCTGGCTTTTTTCAAAGTTGCTCGCAGGAACTAAGCTAAGGCGACCCATCCAAATAGGTTAGGTTTGGTTAGAACTATTACCAACCACACGGAAATCCGAATTTTGCATCCTGACGGAAAAAGCCTATTTGTCTACCAATTACATGAAAAACTGTATTTACAGTAGTATATAAATGCTTTCTCCGTTCCATTCTTTTGGAACACATAAAAAGCCACGATGGCTGAAAATAGATATAAAAAAATACAAGCTCCATGAAAGCATGATCGCAACCAGTCTTAATCACACTACCTACCTATTTTTTCATCTTAAGGAGGATCAAGTCAATTCAACGGCATGATGTATCACCGAGGCCACGCCGCAGACTACGACGGTTGGGTGGCAGCAGGGGCCGAGGGTTGGTCCTGGGACGAACTCCAGCCTTTCATGGACATGGCGGAAGGCAACAAGCAAGTTGGATCACTCGTGAGTGCGGAATACCACTCCACATCTGGAAAAATGCCTATCCAAAGGGTACGTACTAGGTATTATAAGTACATACATACATAGATAAACTCAAGCCTTCTTCCCATGGGGAAAGGCAGAAACTACAGAACGCCACCTGCTAAGATCCTTACGTATTCCGTTTGCTTCGGTTACTTTGATACATCTGGTCATACACGCACGCCTGTTGCGAGAACCTACTACGCCCCACCTGACCTTTCTGAAGAACATGATCAGAATGTTACTATAATATGTCCTTCTAGGGCGTCCCGTTCCGGCGTTTACACTGATCCAGGAACAAACCATCGAAGCATACTCTTTTAATTTTTTGTCATTACATCTTCTTTTAAACCGCAACGTTGCCGTACCACATCATACCTCAGCCTATCGTCCGTAGTTCCTCCGTGAAGTAACAGCACGTATTTCAAGAATTTCAGACTTTTTTTTTATTGATGAAATCCTCATGGATGTCCTCCACCCTGAGGCGGGCGGAGCGATCAGTCAGACTCTTGCTGACTAAAACCATACGGTGATCTTCACCTACCTATGGCCGGGGTGCTGGCGCACTTGCGCAGTTCGCTTTTCGAAGCGAAGCTTTTCAGGCTGTGTGCTTGAAGGGAAAATGATGAACTAGACAATCATTTTGTAAGCAGACTAGAGAAAACAGCTGGATTGTATCATTCCTTTCTTTTCTTTGTTTATTACTAGTACTGCATCTAGTAGTAGAATGTGTGGCCATGGACATTTGTTTTTTCTTTACTTTATCTTACTTTTGGTATTGGAAATACTAAGACGCGTTACTTCGTTTTTCCCAGGAAACTTATTTAACTATCTGAAAACGTGGTTTAAAGTTTTTTTAATAATGTACACGGTGAAAGTAGAGATAATAACGTGTCCTTACTCATTCAGTTCAACTACCAGCCCCCGGCGCTACATGATCTGATTGAAGCCATCAACCAGACAGGACTCCCTGTCATAACGGACATGAACAACCCCAACACTCCCGACGGATTCTGCATAGCACAAACTTTCAATAAGTGAGTATTGCTAAATATTATCAGTTTTCAAGCTTTAGAATGGAACTTTTTCTATATTGCTTTTGACAATGAAGCAAACGGTCAGGAAATAGGTACGTAACTACGTAGCTTAGAGGTGTAGGTAGTAACCATATTGACGGTGGAAAGGATAAAGAAATGAAACGCCACTTTGGTCGAAAATGAGTTTTATATACAGTTCGATAGGATTTTTGATTCTCTATCGATGTGTCTAGGTTAGAAGTCAATCGGAAGCACTTTTTGGCGTTTCATTTAAAGTATAAAATGGGGTAGGTATTTTAAAAACACACTCCCTTCATACGACCGTTATATGATTTTAATTAATTTAAAAAAATTGAAATTATAAAAAAAAAAAAAGCGATATTTTGAAATAAAATAAAACATGAATTATTTAGATTTTTAAATTATCTATCCATTAGTGTAATCCTCAAATTAATAGAACGTCACCTGTAGCAAAAGATGCATGCAATTAAACATTATAGTCACTTTTTACAAGATCTTAAATGTATTTATAACACATAAAAACAAATAAGAACGTGCAATGTGATGATAGGATATCGAACATTAATAATTTGCTTTTAGATGTAGTTTATTACCCATAGTGAATGAGTCAATAGCCTCTGAATAACGCACTATGGCAAGGTTTTGGTCGGGGTACCGCCTTAAGTTATTGACCAAACTTATTTTTCTACGAAACTCAGGCAGAATGTACCCGGCTCACTATATTTTTTTATAACAACTTTATTGTACAATACCTACATTCTATGCGAATAAATGATTTGATTTTTACGAAGATAGCACATCATGCAATTTACCCTTCCTAATTATTTTTTAATTTGGTCTTTCAATACTTTTTCCGTACTAAGTTATGTCTAGACGTATCGTAACACGTTTTGGTCCTCGAAAGTAAAGTACAAGTCGTGGCGTTTCAGTTGTTATTCCCATCCTACTTTTAAATAAAAAGGTCGTATCAGTTACTTTTACAGGCATATATAATTTTGCCAGTAGCAAATAATTTGTTTTTCCTTTCACGATTTTTAAGAAAGTTGGCGTTTCATAGGTGTATTTTTAAAACGTTACTTACCATTATTATGTGATAAAAGCATAGGAATATAATACTTTTGATAAATAAATTGGGTTTTCCTTTACTAAGTTAGTATTTTAAATCCTTTAAATACTATATTTACATAAAATTGAGCCATCGAATAACTTAAAAGTGGACAGGGAATGAGGAGGGAGTGAGGTAAATAAAGGGTGCGTATGCACTACGATAAATGAATTAGGTACGTACAATCATTCGCTGTGGAGATCATCGCATGAAAGTTTTGTCGAATTGTAATAAGGCTTAAATAAATTGATTGGCGGTAACGGTCTCGTTCCTTTTATCATCAAAAAAATAATTATGTACAGTGACACAATATCTCCATGATGAAATTTTTGAAGATTGAAATAAACGACATCAATTAAATCCCTATCCTAAAAATGCGGAACATTTAAACTTCATAACAGCAAATTATTTTACCGATCTAAAAAAATTAACCGTACATAAAAGTTTCTTCTATATTGTTTTTTTTTCATCGAAGTGATATTAAGCATTTTACCTTCTATGTTTTTAATTTGATTTGGTATTTATTTATAATTTTCCCCTCGAATTGTTATGGAGATTTGGTGAATGAATTAATTTATCCTTCCAAGTTTTTTTTCTTACTCAAAAGTTCATTTAAATGAAACGCCACGTTTTTATTAAGTTATTGACCTTAATTAATTTAAATTGAATACAAAATGAAGAGCAAAAAAAACTTGATCTGATCACAAAGTTTCAAAAAAGTCCGTTAATAAATAAAAAAGTTATAATCATTTTTTTTTTATAAATTATAAACAGCTCTGCTGAACAATTGGCCAAATGGCGCTATATTTGATTTTCCTTTCCCCCGTCGATGTATAACTACACTATTACGAATGAAATTCGGATCTTAGTAAACCTACACAAACATTTTTATTTACAAATGAAACCTAATATTTTTCGAATTTGGATTAGATGCAGTCTCCACAAACTTACATTGCCAGAGAAAACGGGACATGGGGTAGAGCGCGTCACGTTTTCCATCAAAGCTTTTTTAACTGAATGGTATTTTTTAACCGACTTCATAAAAGGAAGACGTTATATGTTCGTGTGTATGTATTTTTTTAAATGTATTTTCGTCGATATTTTCGTCAATTGTGGATCGATTTTGAAATTTATTTTTGCATTTGGTAGAGAAAGCTTGCGCGGTGGTTCAACATAAATTTTAATAACTTTGCTTGGGTTGTTTTTGATTAGCTTCGATTTTACGTATTTAATCCACTGATAATGTTATAATACTTTCCTGTCACTGTTATTTACCTATCAAGTAGTGGTAAAAGAATTTTTGTGGGGTTCCACAACTAAAAAGTGAAAAATAAAAACCTTTTTTACAAAAGAAGCAAACGACATCTAAAAAAACACGTTTTTTAGAAAATTAAAATGGTAGATTTAAAAACGTCAATCGTTATTGCAGTCTTGAGAAATAAAAATTGTATCATGAATATGTGGGGTATCAAAATAAAGGGTCAAACCCTTTATTTTGATACCCCACATATTCAGAGAGACAATTTCAAAAACATATATATGACGGAGACGGTATGTCTCTCTCGTTATTTTCAGCCATATTTTAAGTACTGTGGGCGTACTATGGTCAATGTTAGTTATTGCGCAATAGAAAACCGTTTGCAGTTCAAATCAAATTATAGTGTACGATCAAAGTAATCACACTAGCGAATCACACACTGTAGGTACATGACATAACTATACGGAACGCGCGACAGTTTCTAAACGTCTTCACTACTTAACCGCCAACAACAAACTCTGCTGTGCCCTGGTCAAGCTTGAGGGTTATAGACTGTGTCCAGCGCCATCTGGTGGCACCGGCGTCCCGATTAGTCAAGTCAAACGATTGATTTAACGTATTTCCGACATATAAAACACTACAAGGCTGAAAACTAAAAAAAAAATACCAATTGCAACAAAAAAGTCCAAAACAAGCTAAAATCAAAGGTCAGCACTTTTTGTGGCTTTTTGTCAGCTAGCCCCCTAAACGCCCCCTTCACTACTTCTTAGTGCTGGGAACCAGAAGTAGCGCAACAAACTCCCCAGCAGCACGACTCACTTTTCAAGCCGTCTGATTTAATTGGTGGCATCAAATCTGAAATTTTAACTAGAATAACTCCAAAGAACTGCATTAGATGGCCTAACTGAGCTTGTTTTGAACTTTTTAGTTGCGGTCGGGTTTGAGTCATTTTTTTTTACATTTACGACCCATACCGAATACTTAAATACCTACCAACCTACTCCGTGTTAGCGTAGCGCAACTGTTACGACTGTAGCGCTTGATTTAAAAATTGCCATGTAGGCAAAAATCAACAGCAAAAAAAAAAACTGTTTGTACTTATTCCTTAACAAAAACTACCCTAAGTCCTAACATACTATCTTGCTTCCGCCCCTCAGCTATGGCCAGCGTTACACTACAGCTCGTGCCTACCTACCTCCGAAATCCGAGCGACCCAACCTTAACGTGAAGCTCTTCGCCCACGTGACTAAAGTCCTTTTCAACGGCACAAGAGCTTATGGAGTTGAGTACGTGGACGCTAAAGGCAATACCAAGACTGTTCATGCTGCTAAAGAGGTAAGAGGCATTTAGTATTTTGATGAAAATCAGGGCCATCCTGACCACTCTAGGCTATGCACCTCACTTGCGTAACACACTTTCAATCACAACCCCAAGGACTTTGAAGGTAATTATTGAAAAAATCGTTGTTCTGACCATGTTGTTGAACTGTGTTCAGTACATTCAAAACTGATGCCTGTATGTAAAACTACTTAGATGATTTATTCTAGTCTCTCTGAATAAATTGATATTTAACTGCACATAATTATTATAATGTACAAAAGGTACAAGTATTGAAATTAATTCTGATCTGATTTAAATTTCCAGGTAATCCTCAGTGCAGGACCTTTACACAGCCCCAAAATTCTGATGTACTCCGGAGTAGGACCGAAAGAGGTCCTGGAACCATTAGGGATTCCTGTGGTAGCCGACCTTCCCGTCGGCAAGACCCTGAAGAACCACTGCGGAGCCACATTGTACTTCATACTGACCGCAGTGAATAACACCGAAGTCCTGGACTGGCATGCCTTGAGTCAATTCCTGTTGACGAATGAAGGACCTATGAGTTCTACTGGACTTACTCAGGTAAGACCTTTGACGTACTTATAGCACACGTATGTAACATGTTAGGTAACACAAAGTTAGACAGTGAACAAGTCAATCTAATCCAGCATGTCCCTTGGTGTTCTCCCACCTGCGAAGCCGTAAGCCGAGGCCCGTACACAGAGGGTGTAGTCGCTTAGTTTATATGTTTTGGCCCGGCTGGACGACTTAATTTATTATGACACCAAATGAAACTATGGTTAATCAGCTGACAACATCCAATCACCGTTAAAAAAAAAAACGGTGAAAGCCCTTTGATGGCAACACATGAAATTCACAGACGTCACAGATTCCCAGATCACGTAAATAAAGTTTGTCAAGAAACTGATGCCGCTGGAACTTCTCTTCCTTCCTCTACAGACTTAGATACCTAATTACCTTTGCAAGCACCATGTTCACCGACCAATATTCCTATTAGACCCTGCATTTTTTTCTTAAAACACTCAAGACACTCATCGTCTTTACTTAGAGGAACAGCAACATAACACAATGTTTCCCTCATCGACAGTTCACGGGCCTCCTGTACTCCAGCTACGCCGATAAGTGTCTCAACCAGCCTGACCTACAGTTCTTCTTCAACGGTCTCTATGCTGAATGCTCCAAAACTGGTGTCATGGGTGAGCCAGCTGGAGACTGCCCTAGCTCTGGCTACAACGTTTCGTAAGTAGATTTTTAAAGCATTTGTTTAGAAATGTCAGTGTCAACCGACTGACAAACAATCCCTGTCCACGTTAAATTCTTACGCAATCACTTAATAATGGGAATAAGTAACACATTCATAAGGTTTCAATTTCATAATTCACCACTTTTTCCATGATTCATCGAGCCGTATTTTACCTAGGTAATTCATAGACACTATAACTACATTAAATTTATTAAGTAGGTACCTACATTCCCCAGACAACACATCTTACTAATGGTGCCTTGAGCCTCCACCGATCTGCAAATCAGAAATTACGTGATATTTTGAGGTTGCTCTTCAAATAATTTTAAGAAAAGATACATCAAGCGGTCGTGGTCTTTTATTTGGCACAAAAACAATGACCTACCTATAAATTGAATTCGCTTTTCGCGACTGTCTGTGTGACCGCCTTGTTTTTAAAACTAAACTGTGCAACGGATTTTAATGCACATTCCGCCATTATTTAGAGAATTTGTTCCAGAATATTTATGTGGTACTTATATATTAAACTAACATATAATAATAATAATAATAAAGAAAGCATTATGTAGTTTCTGCCTACTCCCATGGGAAGAAGGCGTGAGTTTATGTATGTATGTACCTATGTAATAAAAAATAAAAAAAAATAAAAGAATTCTCGATTTTTTGTCAAGTCGTTATAGCGTGTGAAGCAGGGCCAGAGGGCCTAGACAAATGGCATTCGCTTCGGACCGATTCCATTTCTATAATCGCTATTGCTTTCGCTAATGTTTCCATCATACGAATCGAAATCATGCGATTACGCTTGTCAAAAGAGGCCACTTGGCTACGCGTCTCTGGAATTAATCGTTCGACACTGTTGATTCGTTGCATAGAATCGAATGATGTTAACATTGTCTAGCTAATTTCGATATCTTATGTCAACCACATACAGTTTTTGGCTTTGCTACTAGCGTCATCGCTAATGGAATGTTACTTTGTCTAGGCCCTCAGGTCTGTAAAAGAATATATTATATTATTTTTTCCAGAGCCAACGCAGTGGCCCTACTCCCGCGCAGTACGGGCTGGATGACCATCAACTCCACCGACCCCTTCGAGCCGGCGCTCTACTACCCGAACTTCTTCGAACACCCTGACGACATGGAGATGATCAAGGAAGGCTTCCAATACTTGCGCAAGATATTTAATAGTGAGGTAAGGGACATCATTATCTTTTTGATTTCTTGGTTTATTCTTCATTGATAAGAACTGGTCCTAAGCAGATAGCTGCTAAGGTTCAGTTCCGTCAGTTCAGACCCGTATCTATACGCATAGGCCTATAGATATAGAGACGTAGAAAGAGTAGGGAGGCGTCTATCCTGCAGTGGGTCCATACGATGGTATTTTTAACCCCCGACGGAAAAAGAGGGGTGCTATAAGTTTAAAACGTGTGTATCTGTCTGTCTGCGGCATCGTAGCTTCTAAACGGCTGAACCAATATTGTATTTTTTTGTCTTGTTTGAAAGGTTACTAGACCGAGTGATCTAAGATAAAAAAAAAGAAAAGGAAAAAAGAAAGAAGAAACATTTTTCAGCCGATTTTAGAAGTTTTCGTTTGTGTCGGGGGTTTTTTTAATTTAAAATTTTGTAATAAGTATAGGTAGGTACCTCATACTAATTCTTCTTCGAACGACGATCGTGAAAATCAACGACGTGTCAAAATTAAACTCATGACAAGTGATCTTATTGCCAGTTGATAATTTAGTCAACCAATCACAGCAGTTGACATGCGTTTAAAAATTGGTTAGCTAACTTTGTTTTGATTTTCTTTCTAGAAACGGTGTGTTAGGGCCGGAGCACACCTGGTGAGGCGCAGCGCGGCGCGGTTGTCAGTGCCAAATAAATATCAACGTTATGTGACTAAAAATAAAGTTAAGAATTAATATCCTGAGACGCGCGCCTCTTTCCGCCTAGACTCGAGCTAGTGGAAATTTATTTATTTTCGACTTTATTTCAACTACTGCAAGGTCAACATTTGTTTGGCAGTGACAAATGCGCTGCGCTGTGCCTCGCCAGATGTGCGCCGGCCCTTACACTACCTTTTGTATTTTTTTGAGTTTGAAAATCCTTTCTTACAGCCACTACAATAATCTTTCTGGCTAGGGCTTTCCATTTACGTCATGAAAGTATTTTATATGAATAAAAGAAGATTATTCACTCAATATATTATCTTTCTATCCAACAGATACTACAAAACAAATACAAGGTGGAATTAGACCCTGAAAACACGAAGGTTTGCGATGAGAAAGCCGAAGCTTGGTCTGATGACTGGCTGGAGTGCATGATTCGAGTACACACGGACCCGCAGAACCACCAGTCCGGTACCTGCTCTATGGGCAAAGTCATCGACCCACAGCTAAGAGTGTACAATCTTACGAGTAAGTTCATTCTAATTTCGTGCTAAAGCTTGCTTGGTATAACTTGGCAGAACTACTTCCTAAAAGGGAGTGCCTATGTTGGTCTATGAAATTGACAATAAAAAATATAAGTCATCTCTGAAAATGATAAAGCATCAACACGCCAAGTCTTAAAACACATCATCACGCCTGTATTTCCCGAAGGTTGAAGCACAGGTCCTATTGAACTGAGGAAAAGTGTTATCCTCTACCGAGCTAAGGGGTTTAAAAAAAATACCTCACTGCACCTCTACACGTGGGTAGAGAACATTTTATCCAACATGTTTAAACAAGAAAGAAACGGTATATACCTTTCAATGTAGTTAGAGGATATAAAACAACGTGGCCCTGTACTTTAGAAAAGGAAATAAAACCATCCATTCGAATAGTAGAGGAGACGGAACCACTATCTTATCATTGCTTGTTTCTTTCAGATTTACGAGTTATAGACGCGGGCTCCATGCCCTCACCACCGACCGGCAACCCTCAAGGCGCCATCATGGCGGTCGCGGAAAGAGGCGCACACTTCATTAAAGAAAGATGGCAATAAACCAATAGCTAACGATTTACCTGACTATAACTGTTATGCAACTTTATCTTATTAAATAAACTAGCGTAGCTTTATATATTATTGCTACTTCTTTCTGAATAAAATATTGAATATTGATGAATTTATATTGTGGTTTTTTTTGTTTGTTGGAACGGTCCTATTTTTCATAGATCAAACGACGATCTCTGGCAATCGGGCCGACGATGGGTAACACTTTGAACACCCAGAGGTTGCCAACCTTAGTGGCAACTTGACAAGTAAGGTACTACAGTATGTTCACAGTTATTTTATCTCTGCGAGATTGCATTACTGTCAAAATCACAGTGATCTTTATAACCATTGCAATAAGGTTGCTGTTTGGTTGCTGCCATTGCAAAATCTGTCAAATTCATAATGATCTTTACAATCGTTACAATAAGATCGCTATTGGGTCAAGAGGTAAAATAACTGAATGGACTGAACCTATTGTAGTAGGGATACGCCGTCATGAATATTTCAATGCCTAGTAATTTATCCATAAATAGGGAATATTCCCAAAAAAAAAATTGTCCTTACCATCATTCATAGATTTAGAATTTAGATTCCTTAGGGAAAGGGGGAAAGTAAACCATAAAATGAGAGATAATAAAAATTTATAATGTAAATAAATGAATGAAAACAAATACATACATACACGATTACACAACTTATACACACATTATGTTATTACTATAAGTTAATTTTATTGAAATCTAACACTAAACAATTCATCATTAAAAAACAAATAGCTTTGTCATTTAAACTCTAAAAAAAAACTTCATTTTTGAAAGAAGAAGTGTTAGTATCTAATTCAAGGAATGATATATTAATACTTCGCCAATTAATGATTTGAATCAAATGGCAACACTGACTGTAATAAGGACTGGCCTACAACACATAGAAAACATTTACAAACTATTATTATCCTTTTCTTTTAGTGTAGGTATCTACCATTGTTCTTTGTTATATTTTATTAAACACAAATTATATAACACATTCAATAAATGCCAACATGGAATAATATTGCACTCAAGAAAGAGCCTTCTGTATTTAATACCTAATTCACTTTTATGAATCAATCTTTAAATACAATTTTTGCACATCAGATTGCATTCAATTTAAAGATGACAAATAAGCAGTGTTGCCAGAAATACTAACAATTTTAATTAAAACTAAATTCTGAATACATGGATATAATATAAGAAAAATAAACACAAGCCAAACTTAAACTTACGATGGTCCAATAATATGGAATTATAATTTTCGTTATAAAATGCGAGATTTGAAATGCAAAATTCGTAACAACTAGTGTATATGTAGCACCTCAGTATCTATAAGAGATTATTCCGAAATCCATATATGAATCTAACCTACAAATCTACTGATTTTATCGTACCAATTTTTTTAGTTTGGCGATAGGTATTATATAATTATTTAAATGGCGTCGGGTAAGGCGGGTATCGTACTTCAGTCAGAGAATATGGCATATTATCATGTCACGTTTTACCAATCACTAAATCATAAGAACCTACCTCATATACCTCTGACTGATTACATTTGAGAAATCTAGGAATAATATTATAATCCTAAAAAAAATTGAGGCTTCTAAAAATTTAAATAAGTACTGTAAATAGTATACGAAAGTGTACTCTGTTCTTTAGTAGGTATTGCAATCCAGTCAATAAGATTTTAAATCTTTAGTCTACATTATTGCTTGAACAGTTTGATTCTTATAACCGACTTTTACCAAGTGTTGCATACGAATACAAACATTAAGTTAATACATCTATGATTCATTTTCGTATGAAACGCTACTGTTCTTAGTTAGAGTAAAGTCAAAGTTCGCTCTATAGATCTTATGATTCTCTATAGGTCTTAAGAATATGAACAGCTAAGTAATCCTAATACTTTCTCCTCAAAGTCTAAGTAGCTAATATTCACTACACTTTCTACGAAAGTATATCAATACTTAGCTACATTTGATACTGGAAGCCAATTTAAGAGACCGACTAAATAGGATATAATATGATTTCGTTAATCCAACAGTTGCTACACTTGCTACATGATTAATAATCACTCTCTAATGTTGAAACCCACCTTATTTTTACATTCTTACTGCTCATCCTTGTCCTTGGCTCCATGTTTGAGAATGCGTGTGAACTCGACATAGTCAAAGAGCCCGCCTCGGATGGGTGCTTCGCGCAACATCTCATCGACGTCATCGTCTGTGAACCGGTCGCCCATGGTAGTCAGAAGCTCACGGAGGCGCTCCTCATTGATCACACCCTGGTTCTCTTCATCAAAACATCTGGTGGTACAAGTTTATAAATTAGTTTTGTATAATCAATCATAGATAATTTACATGTATTGCGTTTTCGGTCGGCTTGTACCACAAATCGCTAAACACATAACGTCACGCCTAAGTCCTATGTAATAGGGGTCGAGCCTATTGCCATCAACCGGGCACGAGTCCAGACAAATTCCATATTATGAAAAAAAACCTGTACGGTCGGAGGACTTCCGTCAGGAACGAAGTTCCTTACGCGATACTCGCACACACACACACACACTCGTATATACATATAAGAAAGAGAGAGAGAGAAACTTGCATGGAGGGGGCATAACGCTTTTTACTTACGTGAAGATTTCCTACTGTAAGCCGCGTTAAGGCGGTACCCCGACCAAAACCTTGCCATAGTGCGTTATTCAGAGGCTATTAACTCATTCAGTATGGGTAATAAACTACACCTAAAAGCACATTATTAATGTTCGATATCCTATCATCACATTGCATGTTCTTATTTGTGTTTATGTGTTATAAAAACATATAAAATCTCCTTGTAAAAAAGTGAATAAGATTATTGATTGCATGCATCTCTTGCTAAAGGTGACATTCTATTAATTTGAGGATTACAATAATGGATAGATAATTTAAAAATCTAAATAATTCACGTTTTATTTTATTTCAAAACATGTGTTTTTTTTTAATTTAAATAATTTCAATTTTTTTGTGAATTTTATGTTAAATGAGCGTGCGCAGGGAGCGAGACAGAGCGAGACTCAGCGACGGGACAGACAAGAGGGCCTAGACAAAGTAACATTCCATTAGCGATGACACTAGTAGAAAAGCCAAAAAATGTATGGGGTTGACATAAGCTATCGAAATGTCACGTGATCATAGGTCAACGAATAGAAATTAGCTAGACAATGTTAACATCATTCGATTCTATGAAACGAATCAACAGCGTCGAACGATTACTTCCATAGAGATGCGTAGCCAAGTGGCAATTTTTGACAACCGTTATCGCTAGCTTTCGATTCTTATGACGGAAACATTAGCGAAAACGATAACGATTGTAGAAATAGAATCGCTTCGAAGCGAATGCCATTTGTCTAGGGCCTAAGGACCGAACGCTGAAGGTCGTTTGATCAGGGAAGCGCCTTAAGGAACTTCGTTCCAAATCCTAATAACACTGCCCGACCCAGGGATCGAATCCAAGACCTCATGCTCAGCAGCAGCGCTTGCAACCACTAGACCAGCGACCAACGATTTAAAACATCGTTCTGTTTCTGTCAATGTTTGAAAATGTCGAGACAAAATGATGTTTTTTAAATAATTATTTTCAGCGGTAAACGCATTTAGCGATTTGTGGTGCAAGCGGGCCTTAATCAACTACATATTAACCTTAGCTCTATTTAATCTAAGTTAATTTTTGATTGATCTTTTTTCATAAAAAGATCCTAAATATTTCGGTTGCAATGAAATTTGAACATTGTCAAACTTGATAATCATCTGATATTCGGAATCTAAATATAGATTAGTAACGCGCGAATACGGCGAATTAGGCGGGAATCCGTTGGATGCGAGAAAAACACTGAGGGCCTAGACAAATGGCATTCGCTTTGGAGCGATTCTATTTCTACAATCGCTATCGCTTTCGCTAATGTTTCCATCATACGAATCGAAAACTAGCGATAACTCTTGCCAAAAAGTGCCACTTGGCTACGCATCTCTATGGAAGTAATCGTTCGACGCTGTCGATTCGTATCATAGAATCGAATGATGTTAACATTGTCTAGCTGATTTCTATTCGTTGACCTATGATCACGTGACATTTCGATAGCTTATGTCAACCCCATACATTTTTTGGCTTTTCTACTAGCGTCATCGCTAATCGATTGTTACTTTGTAGGCCCTCAGGACAGGACCAGTTGTAGCGATGCTTGGCTATGCCCAGCAGTGGAAGTATTTCTACTAGATGATGATAATTACGATGAGATCAGTAAACAAAATCTTAATTTCAACAAGAATCTTTATTATCTAAACATATTATAAAATAAAGTCGCTATTCGCGTCTGCCTATGTGGCCGCATTGTTCTTCTAAAACACGCAACAGATTTCGATGCTGTTTTCATAATAATTTAGAGATTGATGTGTGTCGGGCCCTATCAGAATACCAGCGCTACGGTACTTATTTTTTAAATATCGCAGCTTTATGCTGAGATAAGAGCCTTTTTGGCCTCGCACAGGTTTTTTAATTGTTTATTGTTAATTTTGTTAGTTTTAAAAGCTCCTTTTAATTTTATTTTTTACTCTTTGTATTTCCTTTGCGTGTCCCAAATAAAATATTTTTCTTTCGTTCTTTAATACATATTAATATTGGGCATGAATATAATAAAGAAATGTCGAGTATTGTCAAATCGTAAAAGCATGCGAAGCAGGGGCGAGTTGCTGGTAATAAATAAAAGTAATATTTCAAGTTTACACGTAAAGTGCGTCAGCAGGTGACAATGCGCGAACTGTGTGAAACGCGGACTTGACCTTTTTTTAAACGTGCGTCAACGCTCGTTTTACGTGCCGATGTGAGAGTAAAGAAGTGGTGCACTAAAAAGCTTAGCACAAACTTTGAATTTGTTACAACAAATCCTGATTTGAAATATGACTGTGAATGTGACAGACATGTTTCTGGTGACAGGATTAGGAACTATTGTATGTTTTGTAGAGTATTTTTTTTTCTGTGTATTTTCTGGTATACTATGAAGTATATATAAATAAATAAATAATATTAGGCGTGCTACACACATGATCGGGACGGCACGATTCGGCACGGCCGAGGCAAAATATATGTATACTAACTGACCCCACAGACATTTTCCTGTCCAAATTTCAATAATTCATACAAAATTCCCACTGAACATGCACTTTGTTTTCCCGAATATTCCAATTTTCCCGGCAAACTTTTCCAATGTGTATTTCCGTAACAACCCGACTATTAGGAACATTTTAAAACAAAATTTTGCCAAATCGGTCCCGCCGTTCTGAAGTGATGCGCTTACCAATGAACAACTTTTCATTTTTATTATAATAAAATAGATTCGATCGTGCCGCCCGGACATGTGTGTTATGTTACAGCACCTCTTATGTTATAGCACCCCTTATGTAATATCATTTCCTCATTTGGATGGCCGGCTAGAAACAGCTGGATAAGAGTAGCAGAGGATCGAGAACAATGGCGTGCAATTGGAGACCTAAGTACAGCAGTGGACTGCTTTAGGCTGATCTGGGGCCGTACTATGACATATTAAAGCCATCATTGTTCTAGCGTGAAAGTGAGACAGAGCTATATATGACCGATAGCACTATCCTTTTTTCGCAATGGAACCATGATGGTATTAGCACGTCATAGTACGGCTACTGATGATGATAATAATTCCATGCACAAGCTTCTGTGTGTTAAACTTGAAGCAGTAATTTGACATGAATTGTTGAAACAGGGTGTGTTGAATAAATAACTACTTCAGTGTGGCACTAGCGTAGCTAAACCATTGTTATCTACTGAACAACAAGGACAAAAATAAATTATCATAGATTATGTCATGGCTTAAAGTATTTTGTGGCAATACATTTCACGTCATTATGAATTCAGTGTCCCTAGTGGAATTCATTACGGTGAAAGTATTCTATTTTATAATGACAACATTTCAGGAGATGACACAATAAGGTGGACTCCTTTTAAGAGGATTGACCCACAATATTGCAATATTTATTTATTTATTATCCTCCTACAACTATCTTTACTTCAGACCTAATTTGATATTGTGGCTATTGTGGCTATTAAAGTTATATCAAATAATTTTTAAATGAATTAAGTGTTATGAATTTATCTACTACTTTTAACTTTGCCCCACACTAGGTATTTCTCCTGTATTGTGGGTGCGTTTACAAACATTCAAACTCACATACACAAACAACCAGACCCGGAACAACTACTTGTAGGTCATATTAATATTTATTCTGTGCGTGAATCGAACCCGCAACACGCAGCACAGCAGTCGATCGTTTAACCACTGCGCCAACCGAGCCATCCTGCACTGACTTAAACTGCAATATCTACTTAATACACCGAAGAAATGAAAAGAGGGAAGGCAAGCCCTGCAGTGGAACGCCATAGGCATTTAAATAGTTAATAAATAAATGTTAATAGTACTTTGTGTACTCACCCAAATGCATTCTTGATTACATCCTCGGGGTCCGTTCCTTGCAGACGCTCACCAAAGAGGGTGAGGAACATCGTGAAGTTGATAGGACCGGGAGCTTCATTCATCATACCCTCCAAGTAGTCCTCTGTTGGGTTCTTACCTAAAGCAATAAAAGTAATAATTGGATTAAGGGAAAGATGGTATTTACAAGCATAACCCTCTTCTTGAGCTTTACAACAGTCAGGCCAAATAAGGCCGTGTCATTCACAAACACAACTTTGTTGATCAAGTTTTATGAAACTCATTATACTGAGAAAATGTTATTATCATTTTTAGTTTTAAATAATATATACATAGTAAACCAGACATGACATCTTTGAGGTTAACATTTATTTCAGTATTATTTTAAGGAAAGTATATTTTTGGCCAATTTAGTAGAAAAATGTTTTTTTTTTTCATTCATATCTACAACCATTTTGAAAAATAGATAAACATGTACTCACCAAGGGAAGCTAACATATCATGAAGATCATCTTTGTCCACAAATCCATCTCTGTTCTGATCTATCATGTTGAAGGCTTCCTTGAACTCTGCAATCTGGGCCTGGTCGAACATAGCAAAGACATTGGAAGTGGCACGCTGGGCACGCTTCTTGTTGGTGCCCCGGCGACCAGCTGTCTTGCGGGACGACATTGTGATATCTAAAAATATAAACATGAATAATACTGAGAATATGGAAACAGATGGTCAAACTTTCAAAAGATTGGGCATGACTCACAGTTTTTCGACCTTATAGGGACAAAAATAAATGCGCAACAAAGAAATTGTTACAAAACCCAATGTTATAGGTACGGTCTATTTAGATATGAGAATAAACTTCCTTTTGTAACGTAAACCCTGATAAGCCAGGTACCTAGCAAACGCTCGACTACGACCACTTTTCGTGCACAACAGAATATTAAGTATATAAATAAAATTTTAATGAAGTTGAGGTGTCACTCAGCTTATCGTCAATTCGTCAGTTTCTTGCGCTAACGAGAAAGTGACTCATTGCCAAAACCGCCTTCCAGTATTAATAACGAAGTTTATCTAGGGCACACGGTGTCAACACCAAGGAGGCAAGGACTTCCCTAGATGGACATGCATTTTCCACTTAACATCTGCTTGAAAATACGCAATATTATGAACTGCTTTACTTTAAAATTAAACTTACTTGTATTTTTAGACTAAACACAACAGGAAACAACGGTTCCTAACTGAATTAATACGATTTTAGCGTTTATTTTACTCGGTGACTAATTTATTTGACGTCAGATAGGTACATTCAGAAACAATTTTATTTTAAATCTACACACATGAATATAGGCTCAGTTCGATACTGACAAAAGATCTTGCCTAAAAATTCGTTTCTATATTACTAATACATTATTTTTCCTGTCTTTGTATAAAATTCGAAATACTCAATAAAATGAGAAAATTTTGGACATTGCGCTGGATTTGTTAATTAATAGTATTTAAATTTTTTATATGTTCGGAACGCATATTTTGTATTGCCAGTTGACTAAAATTTGACATGCGCCAGGCGTCTAGTAAAATAAGTTTTTATTTTTTTATTATCTCGGGTTACACAAACGTTCGAACTAACGATTGTAGTATAATTAAAAAATAACTAACAGTTTCGTAAATAGTTTAATAATTATTTTTTTACGAATAATAGCAAGTTATTTTTTTGTAAACAGATTACATAATTTTTAATAACCTGACTGAGTTGAGTTGTTGACATCTTTTGACTGTCTCACCACATTTGACGGAAGATTTTAAATTTAATTTATTATGTCAAAATCAAATCAGTTCTGTATTTCAATTTAGATTCTAAATAATATTTACCCACTTTTATAAATTGAATGCCTTTTAGTGCATTCCAAAGATTTAGCAAAATCAATTGTAGTTGAGCCAGTAAGTAAATTACATTTTAGAGTTACCATTTTACTGTGTTTGGCGGTAGATTTGAACTTCAATTTAATCAATGTATTTTTTAGATGCTCTTCTATACTTCATCGAGACTGGTGTGTGGCGTAACTGGCTTAGTTCGGACACTGAGCACGTCATCGCCTCGATACGGTTCCAACCACTATGACGTACTTGGAATCACTCCTAAAGCGACACAGGGCGATATCAAATCTGCCTATTACAAATTGTCAAAGATTTACCACCCGGATAAATCTAAAAACGTAAGCTCTTAGGCCTGACGTAGGATGGATTATACTTCCTAACATAAGGAAGCAGCAGGCTTGTTACTAATATTACATTTATTTTATTTATATAAAACTGATACCATGTAACATTGAAAAACTGCTTTTGCAGGATGAAGCAGCAGCAAAAAAGTTTAGAGCCATTTCCGAAGCATATGAGGTCTTAGGAAATATACAATTAAAAAAGATGTATGATAAAGGTTGGTTTCTTTCACTAGGACCTTAATTGGTTAACATATTATTCCAAACATGGAGCATAGAAATGTAATTATATTTTTCAGCCACAATAATAATTACAGCCAGCCAGCTTCAATGTAGTGAATAATTGCCCTTGAATCAATATTAGTATGAAATATTTCTGTACTAGTCTCTTCCTGTGAAAAATATATCAAATGCTTGCCATTGCCAAGAAACTCATTACATAAGTAAAGGAAAATATAGACAGCAGTAATAATACATTGATCCTTGTCTATTCCAGGGTTATTAGGAGGAAGGGTTACTAATTCAAGAGTAGTATATCAGCCAGATCCTGAGCCGACCGACCCAACACTGAAGTTCTATAAGTCTCGCACACACCGCAAGGTTGTGCCAACCATGGATGGCAGACAACCTATTTATGACTTTGACACATGGTATGTTTTGTACCCAAAACCTTTTATTGCATAGTCATGCTTAACAATACCTAATTTTACCACATAAATAAAGTCCACAAAAGATAGAAGAGGTAAATGTTTTCAATGGTGCCGAATCTCTTGTCACAAAATTCTCTAAACGAATTTAAAACATAATTCTGTCATCTTCAAACATTTAACAGAATTATGTTTTAAACTCGTTTATCGCTAAATGTGTTTAGTGATTGGCGGTGCAAGTGGGCCTAAATCAGACTATTTTTAATCGCGATTAGAAAGGTGTAGAATAAAATTAGTTGTCATGAACTAAAATTTACAAAGCACATTTCTCTAGGTAGTTCTTGAAAGTTTAGATGCTTGTGAGTTTGGAAATCATTATGGAAGCTTATGTGATTGCAGCTGTTGTCGATTCACGACATAACAAACCGAAAGACTCAGAGAAATTCAAGATGTCCTTGAAAGGACTTTCCTACGCCGCGGTGACGAGAATACCGGTGATTTTCAACCTATTGAACGAAAAACCGGATTATCTTTTCTCGAGGTCACATTTTTACTAGTAAACTAGCTTTTGCCCACGGCTTCGCCCGCGTGTAGGTCGAAAAAATCCTGAAAATCCTTCTCCATTAAAAATATGTACTTAGACTTACAGCGCTAACTTTCCAATCATGATTCGAAAGACACGTAGCGCCATCTAGCGTCCTAAAGCAATTGTGACCGTCGACAGATAATGTTCTTTCCCTCGGAAACAGTACATTTTTTCTGGATGAAAGGTACCTTCATTGTCCTTTTCTCAAATTTTCTTGATTATCGGTTCTGTGGTTTAGGCGTGAAAAGGTAACAAACAAACGCATTTATAATATTAGTTAAGATTACGATGTTATGATTAGCTATAACACGCCGAAATAAATAGCAAGATAATCATGCTACCTGAGATATTTTTTAAATGTTTTATTTTGTCTATTTTAATAAAATTACAGGCCTTTTTATTATTGAAAACCAAAAAAATATCGTCGAAGTTACATTACGAATACGTTGCCGAATACCGGTTATTGTATCTTAATTTATTAAAATTTATGTAAACATTATAAATACGCATTTTTTAGTTTTACGCCGTCATTATGCTCCCTGTATTTCATTTAAAAGGTAGGTAATTATTTGATTTTACTCAGGTTTTTTTTGAACTTCGGTTCATTTCGTTCATCTTTATTTTAATTTCCGACAAATCTTGGTTTATGATCTACTCAACTTAGAGATTGTCAAAATCGATTTTAGTTGTGTCAAAATTGTTTTTAAATTTAGAGAATTTTGTTTACAAAATAGCTTTTAAGATTCTCTTAACCAAAAATAAGATAGTTTAGTTTAGCTCGGTGTACAAGAGAATCGGCACCAATAGTAATGTTTGTGCACTAAAGAGTATTACTTCATTGCACACTCTAGAAGAGCGGTAGCTGCCGCAAAACGTCTGCAATTTACGGGCGAATGACGTCACTGAAACGTTATTTATTAAAGTAAGTTGAAGTGTTTTAGAACTTTTTGACACCGTAAAGTTCAACCCCACTGCCCAAATATTTAAATCGCTAGACTAGATTGACCTCACCGTACTTAGTCACGCCAAAAGGTGTCCATACTGAGAACAGTGAGCTCACACATTATTAAATTTCCATGACAATGAAGTCAAGTCATTGCGTCATTGTGTGTCAGAGGTGTCAAACCGAACTAGAAACGCGACTATCGTTTGGCGCCAGCTGTCCCCCGTATGGCGAATCTAACGATGTAAATCGTAGCCGCTGCTATTATTTTCATGACAGCCGTCACTTGGCTTAGGTATGTGCGGCCACCGCTCTTCTAGGAAACCGTAGTTTAAAAGAAAAACCGTAATTGCAACTTAGTCCTCTTTAGAGAACATTTTAACTCTACTAATAATATGATTTTATCAGATATTTGATGTTTTAGGTCTAAGAGCCATTATGGAGATTTATTTGAAAAGGCTAAATATGAAAAAGAATTTCTGAAAAAACAACGTGAGAAGCAAAAAGATGTGGAGCACTCGAATAGGCAAGAAGCTTTCGTCTACTTTATGATGTGTCTAGGAGGCCTGTTTCTATTTTTGATAGCTAAAGGCACCGACAATTATGATTTAGACAAAACTGCACTAAAACACAATGAATCAGACAAACTAACAAAACCGAAGGACTAGAGAAATTGTAATTATTGAAGCAGTTTTGTCTTAAATCAGATAACTGCTTGTAATTTATTAGAAAATTCTTAGTTTACATAAGACTACATATTATTTTTCGTGGTAATCGTACCATTCAAATTTTCAGCTATATTTTTTTCATAATGTATTGTATATATTGTACATAAATTATTTATGCAAAACCTCAGTAGGTTGTAGATAAAATGTGATAACAGATTAAAAAATATACTACAGTCGTTTACAATTCATTGTATGTTTTTTTTATAATCCCCTGTAATTATAAAATTAACGCTGAGCCCGCATATTTGTCAGCACAGGGACAAACAAAAATGTTTGTGTTTGAAGTGTTTTTTTTTTAATTCGCACGTGAATTTATGGTTTCGTTTTTTCTTTTAGGCGCTGAGCAGACGATGAACAAGTTGTCCGCGACGATAGAACCTGGGTTAGAATGCAATATTGCACACGTAGCAAAAATAGACTGCCCGGATTTCCGTTCGTTCTATTGTCCCGGACATACCTATAGTCCATCGTCTGCTCAGCCCCCTAAAGGCCGAAACCCTAAAAACAAGACTCCAGCCAAAATCAATCAATTGCTTTGTTTATTAATGATTCCTGTACTGGCCTATAACATAGCGTCCGTAACCTACGGTGATAATGATCATGGCCCATGACCTCTGCATAAGCCATGATCATTACCACCTGCATAAGAAACTATAATCATACTGCAAGACCATAATCTCCTACATCGACACCATAAGCCTTAGACGTGCCTTAGGCCCATAATCCCCAGGCCACAATCCACACCATAACCCCGTAATGAGACCATGACTCCTTGTGGTATAATTTAAATCGTACCCTGAGGTGTATCCTCAGGAATTCAAGATAGGTGCATCAGCAGTGGACTAAGCCTTTCGGGACCCCGGGGCTGCAAAAATAAATGCCCCCCCCCCCCCCCCCCCCCCCCGCTATGCAGAAAAGTTTGTTCGAATTTTTTTGCACGCTGCTGCGAAAAGGTTAGGTTACCTATGTAGTCTGTGGGTTAGGTTTTCTTTTAACCATTCCAGAAATAGGAGATATATACTTTGTCGACCTTTTTAGAGAAGTTAGAGCATTAGACAATTAAATATTAATATAGGTTCCATATATGCTACACTATAGCCACAGAGCATGTAATTAAGAGACGGAACTTAGAACATTCAGTTTGTGAGAAGTTCTTAACCTTCTTTAGCCAACCACATAAAAAAAACATAGCTACCAACATGAAAATTGTAAGTAGCACTGACAGTTGTCGGTACTACTCAGAATGTCAATGTCATGATTGTCAGTGTCAGTGACAATGACAATCATGACCTTGAAGGGCAGAACTGTCATAGGATAGGGATGCGCAACGTATACAAATCAATAAACTTATCGATATTGAGAGTTTATCGATATCGATGAAATGCATTCTATGCAGATAATAACGGGGCTCCAAAACTGATTAGTTTTGTAAATTGGGTAAAATAAAACACTGATTTATATGATTTCAGCATTTATTATCAAACAAGATTGGTATTTTTTGGTTTTATTTTGTGTTTATTTACTGCGGTACCTATCAATGTAGAAAATAGATGCTAATTAAGCATCATATGAAAAAAAAAATAACTTTTGCTGTTTTTTTGATAATTAAAACCATATGTATCTAACATCTATTTTACATTGGGTAAGGGTAGGTGGATGATGATCTGTATTTAACATTGGTACAATATGTTTTTGTGTATAAAAACTCAACAACAAGGATTTGCAACAAATACGTGGTTGACTGCCTCGTTGGTCTAGTGGTCGCAAGCGCTACTGCTGAGCATGAGGTCCTGGGTTCGATTCCCGGGTCGGGCAATGTTACTGGGTTTTTCCATTTGTAATTTCTCGGTAGCAGCCCGGAGTCTGGATTTGTGCCCGGTTGATGGCAATAGGCTCGCCCCCTATTACATGGGACTTAAACATAACTGGCGAAATGTAGGTGTACTATAGGTGCACCTCTGCCTAACCCTTCGGGGAATACAGGCGTGATGTTATGTTATGTGTATGTGTGTAATGTGGTTGACTCTAGGTTCTGTCAGTAACCTTGTTTCTAGAAACTCTAAAAATATGCTCAATATAGTAGTAGGAAGTATCTATATTCTCTTGGTGACCTCTTAAATATAGCCAAGACTAATATTTTGTTATTTGTTGTCCAAGGTCGACCCTTAGGCTTCCTTTTTTGATTTTCTTGCGCCGACGCGACGTCACAATTTCTTTAAGCACGCCTGACTCCAATTTTTTCCAAGAGATTGGCGCTGCGTCTTAGTGATGCCAAGCTGTATTTCGTTTTTTTTTTTATTTCTCCATCAACTGCTATTCCCTTGTTGTTAAATCTGTAAAGTTAATTAAATATAAGCAAAATATTTGATGAGACAAGATAGAGCATATATTAACTCTAAACAATTTTGAGAATTTCTTTCTGTTTGTCTATTTGTTTGTAACATCATCACATGAGAAAAGTTTAATGGATTATAATGAAACTACTTCATTTGTGAAGGTATTAGTCTAAGCTATGTAGCATATCAGTTGCATTCATTTTTGCGAATTCCAATTGTTGAGAAGTGGAATGGTGACTGAAGATATATGATTAAAGATAGCAATACAATACCTATAGATAGAGACAAACATTAAACACACTGACATACTTTAAATTGGGTATGGGTGGTGTGGGTTTCTAAAGATATTGTTACTAGATATGGTGCAGTGATTCAGTACTAGAAGGCAAGGTGATGCTGTTGCTCATTTTCTTTAATGACGTCTTTAGATGGAGAAGGGTTGGCTTGTTCTTTGCCGGGAACTACATGCAACAGTTTCTATTTACATTTAAGAAATAAAATAACATGAATTTTATGAGTCTTAAGACAACCCCTGAGGCGGTGTAACAGACTATTGTACTTTGTATGGTAAAGTCGTCGCGTAGGAGGTCGTGGACGTATAGTATGTATAGTGTATCATAATGATAAAGTACTTACTGGGTTTTGCCTCTGATACGTTTTCCAAATGTAGCTTTATTTTCAGATCTCTTTTGAAACTGGGTATGTATTCCTTCTGAAAAGTAAATGGAAAGAGGTATTAGTAAAGTAATAGCAACATTTTCCTTTGTCATGAATTATCATAACACTGGCAGTCAAAAAAATCGAACATATGCCTTAGTGACAAATACCCTCAATCTCAACGCATAGTGTTATTAACACATTTCTTTAGGATATTGAGACAATACGTAATTCAAATAATTTGATAATTTTATTTAAAATACTTACCATTTTGAGACCACTCCATATGGATTTGTCTCGATTGCTGGCTCGTGGTATCGCTTCAGGCAAAAGATCTGAAATGATAGATATGATTTGAAACTAGTTTGGGAACCACCAGATATTCTAGGTTCACTAATTGTTTTATTTTAAATAATAGAATTTATTTTTCTTTACTACTACTACTTTTATTCTTTCAAATAAAATTTGAAAAATATTTTAAACGAAAGGCTTCGCTTGTGTGGGGGTTGGAAATTACCCCACATTCCATGTATCCCAGTATAATTTTCCGACTTCAGACCCCCTCAGCAGCTCACCCTGTATTTGTCTTATACAATATATATATTATATATAATATGTATTGATACACTAATATGTATTGATTCACATACCAGATTGCTCTTGCTGGATATTTGCATTCTATTCACTAGCTGGTGGACAAGGTTCTAGATTCTAGAATAAGAAAAAAAAAAGAAAAAAAAAGTTGGTGTCTTGAACACTCGATCATCACAACAAATGTTTTGAGGGTGCGTCACAAATTATTTGCTGCAGGGAAAACAAGAATTAAACTATGCTTAACCTTTTTAAAGTGAAAATTTCTTTAGGCATGTTGGGCACTTTTGGGATGGGAATAAAGCATTGAACTAGCTTGACCGTCATGCTGAGATACACATTCATACAGATAATGTGCAGTCCTACAACTGACTTTTTTTTTCTAATTAACTTTGATTGTCAGTTAAGTGGATGTTACAAGTACCTTATAGTATTTAATATGAAACTTAAACAAAAGGTTGCATCTTTTTTTTTAATAGTTTGATGGATGACATAAAAGGACTACTATAGGTATATTATCATCAATAGAGATCAATAATGGTGTTTATTCTAGTTACCTTTTCACTCTGAATGCCGATAAATATGTTGTGGAAATTCTGCCAAATTCAAAGTTGGGATTGCATGTCTTTTCAGACGATTTCCTTTTTTGTTGAAATCCTTTTTGCCTAAGTGGTTAGCACAAACATTTCGCCGCTCATGCAGTTTTTCTATTGTTAGATGCACCAGTTCTTCATTCCTACCAACTGCTTTAGCCACTCTCGACAGCTGGAAGATAAAAAATATAAAAGGTTACTTATAACTGACTGCGAATTGATTAAGTGTGGTTTAAAGTTAAGAAAACACCCCATCTTACTGTCAGTGAAACTAAATGGAATAGAAAACTTGGAATATGAAATTATAGATTTATTCCATATTCCCAGTATTTATCACATTTAGATAATATAATGTCTTAAGACTCTCTGACCCATGTATTTAGCAGTCAACCTATTTAGACTGAATTAGATTACAATTTAAATTAGACAAATATTACTGTATGTAGGTACAATTGTTATAGACCATTTTTCCAAATTTCAGCTAATCTTAATTAATGCCCCGAGGGTCGTATTACAGAATTTGAATTATGCTATTAGATTACAATTAGATAGTGCTATGTGAGCACAAGATCACATTCGCAATAGGTAGCGGTACTCACCGGTTTGGATCCAGTGGAAACTTGGAAAAAAGTAACTTATTTCCAGTATGCTCGGCCTCCTTGGTACCGCAAATTTCACATCTGCTGTGTCCCTTACATGATGGTTCACAAACTTAAGAGTCACTGCCTCGTTAATAAGTAGTAATAACAATCTATGAGTCGATTATCTCGTAAGCGTCAATATTTCATCAAGAGTCAATATGTTGATAAAACTATGTCTGTGATGAAACTGAGGAACAGGTGCTCGACTCAACGTTATACATACAATCACAGAAATGATTCTGATAAGTTATATACCGAAACCTTACAGAAAAAGGAAAACAAGAAACAGAAAAATCGCAACTCGAACTTAATCACGCGAAGGCAGACATAGACATGTTTGTGTGGTGTGACCATAAATATTTACAGATTCCTTCCATATTTCGAGAAATAGTTGAGTAGAATTTTACAAACGTGTCTTAAAATGAAATATCCTAGATTAGAACACATAGTTTGTTTAAATATTTGGAGGGTAATATAAAAAAAAATAGTTTTGACGAAATCTAAAGACAAAAGACTGGAAATAGTTTCTACTACACTTAAAATAGATGTTAAGTGGCAGCACTTCGTAGTGTAATGTTGGTCATGCTGGCGTGTGTTTCTGAATGTTGGCTGAAGAAGGTTAGGAATTCCATACAAAAATTATTTGTTCGGAGTTTCACAGGACTGACTATAGCTAGAGCAAGCGAAGCGAGCTCGGCAATTACACTCCGGATTGGTAAAATTTTCCTTAGTTTTTTTTTATTGGATATCTAGGAATAGGTATTCCTTCATTTATTGCACTACTCATGATGCGAAGCATCAGAGAGTGCTTTACGATCGAAAATTTTTTTTCGCCTCATTTTGGCGGCTATTTTTATTATTATAGCCTTGTTAGTTCACGGAATCAAGATATTTTGCATACTATTGTCGAGATAATGTAATGGAAATTAATTTCATACTTTTTAAAAATTGATTTACTGCAATAGAATTGGAAAAAACACCAAAATAGGTCAAAAAAAAATCCTGTCCGTCATGTGTCAAACCCGGAAACACTGTAACTTGTGAAAAAATCCATTATTTGAGTTAATTTTTTTTTTTAAATTCTAATCTACGATTGTAGGTCACTGAATGCGAATGATTAATTAATTCAGTGTCGTTTAATTGCAATTAATAAAAAACGAAAACTACAAGACTATACAATGTATATCCATAGAAAATTAACATATGGATGGTGATATATCTATAGATATTATGTACATTTATTCCACCAGGGGCGCTTGTGCAGTACCTTCTTCCTACTACAGCTGTTTTTTCGGCAATTAATTTTGAACGACTTAAGTTTTTTTTTTTAATATTTCATAATTAAATGAGCATTATGAGTCGTGCACTTTTGGATTTTCCATTTTTTTTTTATTACTGAAAGAGCCTGCGCTTGACCTCGATCACGCCTGATGGAAAGCAATGGATGAGGTCTAGGGTGGAACGAGCGTGCTCAGAAGATGCCTGTTCAATCTTGTTCTGAAGGCAGACGGGTTAAATGTGGAAGGGAATACTTTTTGCTTTGCGTTCCGCTGATTCAAGTGCATCAAGCTGGTATTTTGCTGAGCCATCCCTTATGTGTCTGCAATACTCCATGCAGGAACGGACCTGTGCTTTGTACAGACTTAAAAGCTGTCCAGATGTGAAGTATCGCCTCACCTTATTTAGGATGCCCAGCTTCTTGGCTGCAGTCTGTACAAGTAGTTGGGTGTGTGGCCCACAACGTCCGAAACGCGGGTAGCTCGGTCAATCAGGTAGTGGAGATCTAGCGATATCGCTAACTTGCGCGCCTCTTTTCCAGCATGGTCAGTTTTCTGGTAAGGGAACAACCATTCCTTATGATGGTTGATAAAAATCCTCCAGAACAACAAGCTTCGCTGTCGGATATTTGTGATGGGCCAATTCGGCTGCCTCTGTAAGATGGTCTAAGAGTCTTGTCGTCTCCTGACCACCGTTGTGCGACCTGTAAACACCGATATAAATAGTTTTATGTGAGCCGGTGTCCACCAGCAGCCTCAAGGCAACTACAGATTGGAAAAATCCGCAACCTCATAGCAGCAGAGACGTTGACAGCTTATTGTCATCGCGGACGTACACACAGACCCCAGCCTACTTTTAAACTTATGCTCAACTGCTCAAGTGAGTATCCTGGGTAGTTGAGGTACGCCACGTCTAACGGGGTCGCTATCTTCAACCCCGTTAAATAGAACTTGTGCGGTTTCGCGGTCTCAAGGTGGTGATGGACCGAATTGATATTTGAGTGCAATGCACTGATGTTAGTGAATTGCACTTTTAGCGGGAGGAAGTGCCGCCGTTGTATAAACTTATTATTTTATTTTTTGCGCTGCATGGGGTTTTAACAGTTTCTAAGGGATTAAAGAGAAAGCAAGGCAAGTTCAATTGGCGAAACAGTTTTCACGAGCTTAATTCGGCCAAAAGGACACTCACCTGGAGACGCCCGAACTCCCCTGAAGATGCTTGCCGGGGCCCCCCTTCTAGTTGCCGACTGGCACGGTGGAACATTTCAGGATTTTTCGTGAGGTGGCGGGGCAGCCTTTCACACGTGGTTGCCGTGCTAATTGGGCCCCCAACTACCTGCGGTAGGCCAACGGCAAGACCGTGCTTCGGATCCCTTTACCCTCCAAAAAGAGTTGTCATGACGAGGTTCATTCCTAGGCTGAGACTAGCCTTGGACAACATAACTGCCAACTCTCTAATACCCCAAGGCACTGACACTCCCACGCATCAACTAAACGCAGCAGGCTGCTTGACGCCGGTCTCCAGTCGGAGGGTGATTGCGGTTCAGGGGGGCGTTAGCCGTAGCACTGCGTGGGAAGAGCTGGTAATTTAAGGTATTCGGTGTGGCTTTCCAGGATGCTTCGACCGCTCGGTTTAGTAGAGTAACTGGCGGAACAAACTGCGCTATACGAGGAGGCTTTTTCATGCATCCCAACAACTTTGTAGACCGGTACGGAAAAGTTTGAGAATGTAGGATGCAAGAGCAAGCGAAGTGACCTAGCAAATATTAGCACCCTGCACCAGATACGTAAGCATTTCTTTTGACTATTTATACATAAATAAGTTACTTTGTCGACTTACATGAGTCTGAGAAAAGAGGCATTTAGGATGCAAGAACGAACGAAGCAAAGTAGAAAAATTTAACACCCTACGTTTATATATAGCATACGCCCGTTAGTTGGAGGCATTGGGCCTCCAACTAAAAACTGCTTCTTACTTACTGATCGTATTTTGGCCTTGTTTAGGAATTGATTAGAATGTATTATTTTACATTTGGGGGCCCTTCAGGACCGGGGACCCGGGGTTCCCCCCACCAGTGAAGTACATTCTTAGAGCAATCTATTGCGGTAATTCGAAGATATTCGATTTGTCTTCTACGTATTCTGTCCTGTTTACTCTGTGTGTGGTCTATGGTCGTAATATTACTAGAAATATGAATTACTAATCTATGTACACAAATCTATGTCTGTGGTGAAAAAACTCAGGCAAAGAAGAGACGTCAATTATTTTATTTTCCTCGCTATTTTCACTTCATACGCCAAATTATATTTTTACTTTGTTTTTTTACTGTGATTTGGCTTGGACTATTGGATTCACACAACAGATAGTGCCAGAATTAACAAGGAATAGCCATGGATTGCCTTGTTGGTTACGGTAGCGAAGATGAGAATGAATCGGAGCGCTATGGAAGCCAACAATCATCGGTAAGTTTTGGCGTCCTTGACAGTATTTTTCTAAAATGTTTTTTTTTTATATTGCATAAGTGTTTTGGATGTTTTTAAATATGTTTTGATGCAATTTGTATGAGAATCATGGATATTAACCTGCGTTCTCTGCTTGACAATAGAATGATATTATAGGTGGCAGCGGGAGGCGCTGGAGGCCGCCGCAGAGACAGCGATACCAACTACGATGACGTCAACATGGACATGAGCGAGGTAACTGTCCCATATGTACGTCTATCACCATCACATATGCTAGCACAGTGGGAGCCCCAGTCAGTTCACTTGGTAACAGACCACCTGGTGGGGTCCTTCACTGTTATACTCTCCTTGTTTATGTGATGAAGCTAAACAGTAGAAATATTGTTAACTAAGTAGTCTATTCTTCATCTATATTCAGGCGTAAAGCCAAAATCCTTCGCAGCATTCAAATAGTCTTAATTTATCATAATAGTAACAATAATTATCATAATAAATACACTTTTTATAAATAGAGTTAAATAAAAAAGCAAATTTGCATTATGCTGTTTTCAACGATGATATTAACACTTTTATTATTTTATATGTTACCCATTTGTAAATTGACACAAAACAAAAGTCAAATACCCCTTGAGTACGTGCCGAGGCTTCAAGATGACCGACCGAGTCCATGCACACTGCAACCCTTTAACTACAGGCTCACGTGAGTACTTAGCTATAAGATAACCCAAACTACTTGGCATCATGATTTACTCATATCCATGATTATTTTTTTCTTTTAGAACCGTTTCAAAATTTTATAAGTGCAGTATGTGATTTTACTGAAAAATACAGATAAAGAAATGTTTCATAACATCCATGTAATTATCATATTTATTTAGTATATTATGTCATGTACTTTCTATAGAATTTATTACTCTATAATTATTAAAACAAAATAGGTTCTCAGCTTTCCATTGTTTTTGGTATAAACTTGTTATTTTTATGGCAATGAATTGGGAAGTCATTGCAGTATAGGTAAATGTATTTTAGTAATGGAGATGATAACTTTCCTCTAAACATTTCTCCCCCTTATTATTAAAATACGGAACTATGTTAGCCAAGAGTAATGCTATTATAACCACACAATTTTTGTGCTGTGAGCTTGTCATAATTTTACTCTGAATTTATTAATAAGGGGGTTTATGAATACCTTATCATGACTTAGAAAGGACTTATTATTGTTTTAGTAACTTATGTAAAATAACATGGGATGATGTTGTAACATCAAAGTCGATATTCAGGATTATACATGGCCAACAAGACTGTCTTGCAAAAGAAATAACAAATTGTTACAATAAAAAACGATGACATCTGTGTGTGGTTAAAAAGAACTCTTACTTAACACAAGAAGCAGCAATAACAAATGCGGCAGTACTGGTTTAATTTTCAGATACATACTACAAATTATAAGTTTCAAAACATGTAAAGTTTTGACTGCGGTTTTGAAGCAAACTGATTTTTGAAGCAGAAGTAGGTATCCGATATGCTATAGAAATAATGAGTGCGCTCAAAGATTTTACTGCTGGCTTCATGGCCCAATTGGCCTAGCAGTAGAAAAGTCTGAAAAAACGCTCATACGCACACTGTTTTTATATCCCGACTATAGCATTATTCCCTTAATTTGTTTGCCAGACATAATATCTCGTTTTTTCCCAGAAAAGTAGGCAGAAACTACACAATGCTACATCATTCTATGTTTACCAGAATCTGAAATCTGTATCAAACATGCACATAATTATTTGATAACCGTAATCAAGTATAAATAACCAGGAAAATACAGAAACCAAAATCTCTGTAGTTCACCAGTACTCAATTACAATAAGGAAGGGAAAGACTGAAAGTAATAACATTTTGAAGCTGCACTGCAACTGCAATTGCAGAAAAACTTAAATCACAAGGGAAATAAAAACTACAAAGTTTCCTTATCTCTACTACTCAAGGCGTAAACCGATATTACATCATTGAAATATGACTGTTTCAATTTATCTAAAACAAATTGAAAACACTACTTTTTGTGATACCACCATGTATGGCGCAAAATACAATGACTCTCTATAAATAGTTAAAAGTTATAATGTAGTGTAAGTGTTGTGTTTCTTGTCGCAGGATTCGCAGGCCGAGTCGGAGCCCGAATTGCCGCCGGCGGAGCCTACGCACCCGCCACAGTCGTCGCGGGATGACCGCAGATCTAGTAAGTTTTTTTTTATTATTTACTAGCGACCAGCCCCTGCTAAGCACGATTTTTATGGCTTGTTAAGTCGAGATTTTTTTATAATAATATACATATACACTGTATTAAACTCATAAACCTTCCGAAATAACTTCTCTAAATCATAGGTTCCCAACCTTTTATGGACTACCGCCCCTTTACAAGAAAATAAAATTATCAACGTCCCCCATTACATAATAGTTAATTATACCAATTTTATATGTCTGTCTATTATCTATTAATAATATCAAATTAAAAATTAATTCTCTCTCTACCTACCGCCCCTACGAAAAGCTCCAGCGCCCACTATGGGGGGATAGCGCCCCTTTGGGAACCTATGCCCTAACTAAATGATGGTGAAATCCGCATCGAAAGCCGTTGCGTAGTTTAGAAGAACGACGTGGTCACAAGACAGACACGATAAGCGACTTTATAATAATTATGTACACGCGACCGGCCCCTGCTTCGCACGGAACGCCACCTTTCGGGTCCAAAAGTATCCTACCTTGCAAGCTGGAATGGTCATGCTAGCTGATCATGCTCACTTAAATGTCTCACTGTTGGTGGCGCGTGTGTTGGATCATTCGGTTCCCTACAAAATGGTTGAGCTGGATTGTGCTGATCCACGCGTCATATTCGTGAACGAGCGCCGTCAGTTGAGACTGGTCATCTCTTAACTGCCACGGCTTATTTTTATTATTCTTATATTTTGATTTATTTTTTAATATACATATTTTTTTTTACATTGTTCTCACATATAGAAGCAACAAGAATTAATATACCAACGATTTTGTAATATCTTGATTTAAAAAGAGTGTCCTTGGAGTTTCTTGCCCGTTCTTCTCCATAGAGATCTACGTTTTGGAATGGACAACTAGCTTCAACTTTCTGACTAACTGACCGATTCTTTGACAATTCAAAAGTGCCTGTAAATGGTTTAATTGAAATAAATTATTTGAGTTGAGTTGAGTTGGAACTAACCATACACATTTACAAAATTTAATTGAAGTCGTTTGCGTGGTTACGGATATTAGCGTGTAGAAACATAGTGATACGTGATTTTTATACAGGGTGCTGGGGACATCGACGCGCAACTTGTTACTATGGATTGTACTTATTATTATACTATGTACGATTATACTATGTACATGATTCTGAATCCCTGCGTTTATAATTTTCGTCGGTTATTAAAAAAGAATTAGCTGCTCCATACGTTTTGCCCGCGTAGGTATTGTAATTTTCTATGAAACAGCAGATTTTATATTTTGATAACCGTCGAAAAAATTCTACACAAGGGGTCTAGAACAGTGTTTCCCAAACATTGTTCTGCCATGGCCCGGTAATTTTCACACTGCCCCTTCGTGACCCACTTGATACTTAAACCCAAGCTGGTTCCATTAGGTAAAATAATACATATTTATTAATAGGAATATTTACGCTGCGTCGATCGATAGCAGGTATTATTTTTAAAACAAGGCGGGAATGTTGCGACCCGGTATTTTATGTTGATGGCCCGGTACCGGGTCGCGACCCGGCTAATGGGAAATGCTGGTCTAGAATCATGTGCTGACTTCATGGTTACAGTTTGCACTTCGATGTCCATGCCACCCTGTATATTAAGATATACTGGTAATCAAACGGCCGCATATAGATATCTGCAATACCAGGGACATCATCACAATCATACATACACAATTGAATGTTTCGTACGGATTTAAGGCACAGATATACGATAATGATTTCAAATTGAACATCACGTCTAAACAAATAGTCTTATTAGTTTGAAAAAAAAATTGTGATAAACTAGACTGTTTTTTTCGTAATTTTATATGTGAATATTTGAAATTATATTTTTATAAGAGTGTAATTAATTTGTAAAGTAATGTCTAACGCGAACACAAAAACGATAATCACGCAATAACTATCGGGCGTATTTTCATGAAATCTGCACCATCTAAAAGACAATTTAACTACCCATATTTTTGTATACGGCTTTTTTTTTGTATTGTATTTGATAAATCAAGGGGGTTTGTTTTTGCGAAAAAACTTGATGCGCGTTGAAGCGGGGGCTCTTGCGGGCGACGGGCGGCAGTGCATCGCTGACCAATGTCCGGGTAGACGCTAACGCTCTGTGCAATTTGATTCGCTTAAAAGTTTCGCATGCTCCTCCCTCTCGCTCAAGGTCGCTGGCACTTATTGTCGCCTTAAGGGGGAAGCGCTAGGTTCCCCGCGAAATTAAAATTTGCTTACGTTTTTTGCAATTTGCAGGCCAGTATCAGGTTGTATGTTGAACAAAATTTGATTCGCGACCGTAACAAGTATGTAATGTATGTAATTATAATCATCAATACTACAACCCTCTAAGTTCATATAAACCTATTGGTTGATATTTTACTGTCATTCAATTACATTATGATTATAAACCTCATTCTAATGATTATAATTCTATAAATACAATATTGTTACGGTCGCGAATCATATTTTGTTCAACATACAACCTGACACCGTCCTGCAAATAGAAAATTTTAATTTCGTGGGCAACCTGTCGCTCCCCCCTTAGTAAAGTTTGAATTAGAATATGACACATCAATGTGAGTTTCGTTTGGCCCAATTCAAGGCCTCTTATTTTATTGCATATTAAAACATATAAATAAATATAATATTGCTAAGAATCTTTTGCTCAGCTCTTTTATTTATTTGTAATGTGGCTTACATTATTAGTGCTCTGCAAATTCTGCAATGCAAATTAGCAAATTGCCTCCATGTATATATATAAAAATGAATCCCTATTTCCCTTGGTCACGCCATCACGCGTGAACGGCTGGACCGATTTCACAAAAATTTTTTTGTTGTGTTCGTTATCGTCAGGAGAAGAATCTTATGAAATAAAAAAATAAGGAAGTTGAGCGGAACGTTACAAAATTTAAGAAAACTTAACGCCAATGTTTCATAACTGTCAGTTGTTTCTAATACCTGTCAGCGATTGACAGAATGCGCGCTGCAAATATCGTTCAACACAGATGGATCGGTTGATAAATGAGTCGATAGTTTTAGTTTTAGTCAATAGTCAAAACTAAAACTAAACGACATATGACATTCATAGTTAAGACAGGACAACGTCTGTCGGGTCAGCTTGTTCACTTATATATTTTAAGGTGTGAGAAAACGCAATTAGTAGCATTACTTCCGAGGCGAACAGGCCTAATCAAAACGTTACGACAATGTTTCATTCCATGTTCTAATTGCTTAGGCACGTTACTTTGTATCTAATTGAATTCACAACAGTTGAATGCATTAAATTATCAACGAGTCGTAAAATGTTTCATGCGGAGTCGAAATTATTGATTTGTAGTTCCTACATTATGCCATGCTAATGCTGTAGGAACTACGAAGTTAGAACATAAGTATTTAATCAGGACAATAATTTATTTAAATGGTTAGGTTTGTTATCAAAACTTTCTGAACGAGGGCCCTAACCTACTACAACAATAAAAGAAGTACCTTAATAATTTATTCATAAACTTTATAAAAAACAGCGTATTTCAAAACATTTCTTTATTCACAGATGACAGTCGTGAACGTGACCGCGAGCGGGAGCGTGACCGCGACCGCGGTGAACGCGTGTTCGACCGGCGCGACAAACGCCGCGACTCGCCCGTGCGTGCACGCAGCGATAGAGACCGCTCAGATAAACGGTCACCGCGCAGGGATGATAAATACAGGTAGGCTGTTGAATTTCTCCTCCTTTATAACTTCTTATAATAGTGCCTCTTCAATTACTGAAGGCTTCAACTCTGAATATTTTTGTTATCGCCCTATGCGAGGTGGAACAACGTTTAAAACAAAGGCACTTAAAGATTATGACTTCCTCTTTGTTCTAGAATGGCTAGATTCTACGGATTCCGAAAATGAATAATATGTAGTTTAAACTTCGATCAATTATTGATCGAAGAGTTTAAAAAAGAATAAACACGCTTTTATTATGCACTAAAAATTATAAAATAATTAAATTGGTATTTGTTCTTCTTTTATAACCAATGATTAAATTAAAAGGAGTGCAGCGGTTTGTTTAAATTAATTAAAAGTACACACAATTAAATCCAATTTAATTATTTCATCATTTTCAGTGCGTGATATAAGCGGGTTTTTTTTTTAAACTAAGTCGATACGTATTCTAATTTTTTTTTTCTTTTTAATAAATATTCTGCATTTAGTTAATAAGTCTTAAAGTTATGAGATGCGCGATTTACTAGGAGCAATTGAAGAGTTCCACTATCACCTCATGGCTCCATCATCAGACCCTCGACTTCAAGTGCAATATATTGGACTCATCAAAACGAATCATATTACTCCAAACTCTAGGAGTTTATTAGTAGCCACTGAAGAGTTTATCCACCTCCTGGCTTCTTCATCAGATCAGCTACAAGATACTAAATTATAGTTTTGTCATCCAAACTACATATACATACAAAGTTTCATTTCGATACGACAATTAGAAGTAGGTTAAAATTGACTTCTAAGATTTCATTACATTGTTTGTTAGTGAAGCTAATAAAAAACTTTTTTACTTTTTTTTTGTTTTTTTTGGAAGTCAGTCGATTTTTTTTGTAAAACAGTTTTTATTTTTTCACTTTTTAGTTGTGGTACGGTACCTATCCCACACTAATTCGTATACCACTACTTGATATGTAATTAACAGTGATAGGAAATTATTAAAACATCATCAATATAAACTAAGTCGAAAAAGTACGCAGTATTAAGGATATCTCAAAAACTCCTGGTCAGAACTTGATCAAACTTATATGGGACCACATGAGAAGCACCACCTTTCAAATCAAAAAAGAATCATTCAAATCGGTTCACCTAGAAAAGTTCAGAACTAACACAGATATTAAAAAAAAACAGTTGAACTTTCAGCTAGAAATTCTCAGTAGAAGTCCGGAGTTATTAAATTGGCGGTGTGACACCCCTAGCCTCACTCATGTACAAGAAGACGTTATACGTAATGCTAAATAGTTACCACCGCCTATATGTATACATCTGAAACTGCAATACCAGATTTATCGCAGATACAGCTACATGCTATTGCTATACATCTGCTTAACTATTTGAGAAATGCTGGCGTAAAGAGAGCATGACATCATTTGTTTCGGCATTTCTTTTCATAGATCAGTCAGCTAAGAAATACTGGCGCAATTTAGTTTTCAAATATTAAATTAACCAAAGCATTGACGTGTAAGTCTAAAAGATTTGCTTTCAGAAATAAATATCATTTGAACGGCAGTTTAAACTATGTTTCCTACCATAGATCAGACCGTGATCGCGAACGCGGGCGCGCACACGAGCCCGTTCGCCGCGGTCTATTAGGCGATCGGCCCGATGACCGCGAGAAAGTGCCCGCGCTGATGGACCTCAAGCCTTACGCCAGTGAAGTTCCTCCACCAGCTGACAAGAGGTCTCAGGATGCCAGGGATGCTGTGTCGCCCAGGTACCGTATTCAATATCAAAGTCAAATAATTTCAAATCAAAATATTTTGTTTCACATAAACCTACATGGGCACTTATGAAACGTCAGTAGCTAGTTGCACGGTTCCAATTGGTTGTTTCGTATGGAGAAGAGCCGGCAAGAAACTCTACGGTTACTATTTAAAAAATAAGGACTTTTACAATGTTTCAAATTATCGAGTTGGTAGGTATGGGAGGACAGTGTAGGCCTGTCAACAAGTAACAGGTACTCAACAAAATATAAAAAGGTCTACAAATCTACAGTCTACAAGCTAGGCCTACAATGTTCTCACATTAACAAAATATAGAAGAATCTATATAAAAATAAAAGCCTATATAAATGACATAATTGCCAATAGAACGAATTGGAGGTATATAAAGTCAAATAATGAGAAGATTATGTCAAAGAAAGTAAAAAACAAAATACTTTTATTTTTTTAAATGAACTTCGTAATTTGGGAGCAGTTAATAGACATTTACATAGTGATGCCGTTAATGAGTACCAGGGAAGCCACATGTGCAGAAGGTATTATTGCCAAACTTCCTAGTCTTCAACATAGTCTTTAATCTTATAATATGCATTTTTGATAAGGATACATTTAATGTGGGTTTTGAACTTTCCATCGATAAATTCTGTAACTGACTTTGTCAACTTGTTATAAAAGCGGATACTGTTTCTAAGAAATGACTAGCTTGGTTTAGTTAATCTAAATTTGGGTATCACAATTTCATTTTTACTATGTGTTTTTACTGTGTGTGTATGTATGGAAATCCCTTCTTATTTTTATTATTTATTTCAAGTAGGCCAACATTTCAAGTACCTTATATTTTTTATTATGTCAAGCAAATCCGATGTCGACCATTCTGCCATTGTCTAAAGTGACTTGGAAAAACAAGTGCGCATTGTTAAAATTAAAAAAAAAATAAGTAGAATGATAAAAATCTTCGATGATACAGTTGAACTTAATGTAGATCTTGCAAGTACCGGTTTGTGACGTCAAGTTTAACCGTCAAGGACTGGCTGGCTACCTGCCACTTGACATGTTTAAGGCACCGCTCGCAAAAGATGATCCAGTAAAGTTTTTATTGCCTCTACCCACTTTAAGTAAATTATTTTGGGTTCTTGAATAAATAGACCATACTATAAAATGTTAACAGTATTCGTATTACGATAGTTGTATTTTGTAAATAATGACGTCATAATAATAACGTCCTTGACTAACGGTTTATTTACGTATTTTTTTTTCCTCAAAAACGAGTACCTATTTGTGATGTTTTTTCGTGAAGATATTTTTTTACAACGATGTATTAAGTAACTATTTATAAAATAATGTTCATTCACTCGCCGTCCATTAGACACAAAAACACTTACTTTCACAAAAAAAACTTGTAAGCAGTCACTCACGGACAACCACAGAGCACATCGGTTTCTAATATTTTTTTTTAAATCTGCCAGGCATTTTTTTTTATTTTGGATGATTTATTTGACGAGAATATCCATCGGCCCATAGAGTTAACTGCCCCTAGTCCATATTTAGAGTTTAAAAAAAAAAAAAAAAATTTTGGCGGGAGTTTGGGCTTCAAATTCCCGCCAAAGAAATCCCGAAGAACTTTAGTGAAGGAAATTTAATAAACTAAAGACTTGGCTAAAATGTCTTAGCAACCAGGCCATAAAAATACTTATAAATAAAAATAGTCCTTATTTATAAGCAATAATAGAGATTTAAACTGCGTGAGTCGGTGCAGCCTACAAGGGGTGCGCGGCGCTTGACGGTGTAAGAAAATTGAATTGATTCTAGATTGGCGGTCTGCCTCCAGTCTAACCGGATGCAGCTGAATAACAGTATTTTTGTTAACAATATCCGGCAGTAGAAATAATTATAGTCTCAATCATTATCAGGGCCTGCTAGAAAAATAATTGTAATAATGTTTATTAAATTTAATTCAAGCCTTTATTTTGTTTTAGATTCATAGACCGCGAGCGTCGCGATAAAGAAAAGGACAGAGAACGTGAACGTGACAGAGATCGTCATGGCCGACGCTCCGAGGAAAAACGGTAAGCATAAATTACTTAAACGTCTGCTCTACACTTTGGCTCAAACGCTTGCGCTATCATAGGCCACGTGGGCGATTATGCTTCATAGAAGTTCTACCTGCAAAGTATAATGCTTCTATGATAGAAGCAGTATTGTTTTTTTGTTGCCTTGTTGTGGTTAAAGCCTCGCCTCCCATGCACCAGGTTGTGAGTTCAAATATCGGCTAGAAGTACCAATGCGACATTTCAATTAATATATACTTTGAGTTTATCTTGGAAATTACTGACAGCGGTGAAGAAACCTGGACTTATAGTTAATATAAGTCTGGAATTGCCAGCCCGTCTTAAGCAAGCGTTGTGATCAATGCCCGTGCCGTCTCTGTATGAGAAGTGGTTAAAGTCCTGCAGTTGGACAATAATTATTATTTATAGTTCTATGCAACCTACATTACTTAGTAATCCGTATTAACCCTTCCTTAGTTCATCAAGCCACCGCCACGACCGTCGCGACCGCTCGCGCTCCAAGTCCCGCGGGGCGCAGTACCCGGCCGGCCTCTCGTCGGAGCGCCGCGCCTCGCCGCCCTCGGCCGACTACCGGCCTTCGTCGTACAAAGTCAACAAGAAACTAGAGGTTATGGAGAAGATGGGTTAGTAGAAACGCTGTTTACATACACATACATACATAAACTCACGCCTTCGTCCCATGGGGGTAAGCAGAAACTAAAGATCACTACCTGCTAAAATCCTTAGATACTCCTTTTGCCTCGTTTACGTTCATACATCTGGTCATACATGCACGCCGGTTGCGAGTACTACGCACCTGACCTTTCTGAAGAACATCACCAATAAGGTCACTAATCACTATATTATGTCCTCCTAGGGCGACCTCTCCCGGTGTTTCCACTCACGTCTGCCTTTTGTTAATCGCCTTTCCACTGTTATTGCCACGAATTTCATCACAATGTTTATTCACGGTATATCTAGTGACATACTTCAGATTTCTGTAGTAAAATGTTCATCTTCTCTCATTATGCTCTCATATTCTTCATGATCTAAATTGGTGGATTCGAATAGGTGCCAGGGTGAAAATATTAGGTCAGGGAAGAAGATCTTTGGTATTTTAAATACAAATTCAAGACTAAGGGGTCGTGTGGCACCCAAATACTGAGCTTTTTTGTATACTTAGACCTTATTCAAATGGGTCCTAACTTTTTGTAGTCAACACCTAAATTTCAGCTAAGTATGTCGAATTCCCGGTCTGAAAACGCTTGAACCAATTTTGTGCTACTCTTACTGACACTACGTTAAGTCCATAAACCTCACATTTTTTTTTCGAGGTTTGTCTTGTTTTTTTCCGTTTTTTATTAAAACTTCAAATGTATCGAATGTCATCGTTAGATTCACTCATTTTGGCTGACAGAACAACAATTGAAAAATGGCGGCAATCGTTTTAAACTTTTTTTTTTGTCTCTGGTATTAAAACCAGCCAGATACAAACAGTACAGCCAAAGAGATTTTACTACAACTTTATACCTATGAAATACGAAAAAACTTTCCCCGACCTATTATTTGCCAGGCGGTACCAGGGCGGACTGCCTAGGGTGCAGCAGATTTACTATTAAGATTTTATTGAGGATTCATGAAACCCATGATGCGCCGTACAAGCAAATGAAATCTGTCATTGGATTTGCTGAGAGTTTACCTTCGAATCACTAGTTCTACTAAATTCTTTATGCCTTAAAAACGACTGAATAAATCAAAGATATTGTTTAAGAAGTTTACAAGAATATTCCTTCTATATATCTTAATTTTAATCTATGTTCACACAGGTCTTCAGATTAAGACACCAGACGGTTCGATGGCCACAGCGCAGCAACTGCGCGCGGCCGCCTGCGAAGTACCGCCTCCGGGATCGCACTTACCTTCATACTACAACCCCACCGCTGTCAATGCTAACAAGATTATGGACCAGGTATGTTAACAATACAGAACTGAGACGAAATATCACATTTATTACACAAATGCAAGACAAACATGAATAAAACTCTGTTAAGAAACTGTGTGCCAAACAATTAATGGTAGCTAGAATAAGGCAGGATCGCAATCAACCTTGCATTAAGTAAGGATTTCATTCCCATTTGATACAACATCTGTCAGTTCAGCTCAACTCAGAACTTAAGGCAGTGGTCCGGCCGCCGCGCCGGTGAGAAAACGACTAACTATCGGCAATTTTCTCTCTCAAGAAACGTACAATAGATATACATTCCGTGTCAACAAATGAGATGCATATATTAATAGTTGATCGCTGACTGTTCACACTGCCAGCGAGGACTCGCTTCAGTAGTTTGTCGCTGAGCGACAAGAGCTATCAAACATAATACTCGCATAGCGATACGCGTTCAGCGATGCTCGCTCGCTTGATCATTTATTTACACAGGACTGAGCGACCGCGGGCGAGTGGCGCGAGTAATCGCTCGTCGCACTTCCACACTCGCTTATAGCCCGGCGACAAAACTATCGACACTAACACTCGCTTCCCGCTGATCGCCAACTCGTTTATAGTTTCTAGTTCTACTCGTTTCTCGTTCATCGTCGGCGGTCGGACCACTGCCTTAGGAGCTCAACAATTCGACGAACAATACCAAACAAAGGACATTTGGGTTGGCCGCACAAACTACTTAAACTGCCAGACCATGATTAAAACTAAAATAATGACCCACATAGTCCACACATTCACAATAATTAAAATAATATAATAGTTTTTACGGTAAATATTCATGTCATTGTATATGTAAAAAGGTATAAGTATAGAAAAAAAAAGAAGTAAAATACTTAGCAATATAAAAAAAACTGGCCAAGTGCGAGTCGGACTAGTGCACGAAGGGTTATAAAAAATCAACATTCACCACGTAAATTTATTGGAGCAGCTCAATCCCAAGCCTTTTTGACCTCAATATAGTCTTTGACAGTATAATAGGCTTTCTGGCATAGTTCGTGCTTTATAAAAGATTTGAATTTAATAAGGCTTAGTTAGATCTTGAATGTGGCTAGGAAGTTATTGTAAAAACGTATACATTGGCATCTAAACGAGCCACATATTTTCTTGAGTCTGGTTGTAGGAACAACAAATTTGTGTTTTTTAAACAGATTAATATTTTTATGTGCATACAAGAGATTTTTTATAAATATACTGAGAAGGGACATTCATTATGTTAATCTCTTTAAATTTGTCTCTGGGGCTTAATTTATAAATTGAATGAATTTCCCTTTTTTGTAAAACAAAAATTGTATGAATATCGGCGGCATTTCCCCATAACAGAATACCATACGTCATCACCCTATGAAAATAACGAAAGTATACTAAACAACGGGCTGTCTCCAAATCAGTTAAATCACGATTTTTTGTAACGGCGTATTCTGCAGAGCTAAGCTTTTTTGGCAATTTATCTATATGGATAACCCCATTGAAGCTTGGCATCCAAAGTTATGACTAAGAATACTGTGGTATCTTCAGGTTTCAACTCTTCACCCTTTATGAGAACACTAGTTTCTTCTAGTCTAACATGAGGTATCGTAAACTTAATACATTTCGTTTTTTTTTCTCTTTATGAAGTATGTTATTAACATTAAACCAGTTAACTACTTTCGAGAGGGCGCTATTTACATTGTCTGTAAGAAGATGAGACTGAATAAAACGAACAACCGATATGATCATCGACAATTCTTTATTTTAGGGAGCGTAATTATTCCTAACATTGGGACGTCGTCGTTTATACCGAAGATGTTATGGATATGATATTTCGGATCTGGATACGGATATGGATATAGGAATAAAATTATATCGGTTTCGGATACGGTTACGGATATGTAATTATTTCGGATTATCCGTTAGTTTCGGATAGTTTCGGTTACGGATATTAGATTGAAGTAAAATATAAACACAAATAGTATGTAATAATTTGGTTTTATTTGTGGGTTTTATCTAGTCTAGGTTATCATTTGGTATTATAATCAGTCATATAGGTAAGTAATTATTTAGAGATGTTATAATAATTAGTTAGACTCCGCCCTTCGACGAAATTATCCGAAACTTGTGAAACGGATACCGTTACGGTTAAGGATATATTTTTATTTCGGATATCCGAAAGTTTCGATTACGGTTACGGAGCTCCATAACATCCCTGGTTTATACTCTACAGGTACAAAAACGCAAGTTGTTGTGGTCGAACAAGAACAAGTCGGAAGCTGAGGAGGCTGCCAAGTGGAGCGGCACGCGATTCGCCCAGGACAACGACGGCAAGCAGGTGTCCAAGTTCATGAGGCTTATGGGCATCAAGGAACCAGGTGAATGTCATTCTATTCTGTTAAGTATTTTGTCATGTAGGGCCTGGATCAAGGCAGATATCTGACAGAAAAACCAAGTCTTCCCTGCAATCAACTTGAGTTAATCGGTTTTTGTATTCTAATAGATATTTCGTCATGTAGGGCCAGATAGGCAGGCAGTAGATTATAAAACCAAGTATTTTTGTCAGTCAGCTCAGCCTATCTCAGGGCTCTCTTAAATTGCTCTTTCCAAAAACAAAAAACTAAGACTGCTTTAATCGCCATCCACTGCTGGACATAAGCCTCTTCCAAGGAATACCCTGTTCTCCACGAGTAATATGGAAGCCCTGTAAAAGGCGGTTACGACAGACTGGAGGCCGAAAACACACCGCTCTTTTGTATTATTAAATTAAAATGTAATCAAAAAAACCTTGATAAGGTAGCAGATGATCAGATATTTTGAAACAGCTGGTTTACCAACCTCATAAATCCTTGCCATATTAGTAGAAGAGGGATGAAATGATAACCCATTTCAGCTAATTCTCATTTTAATCCAACATTCTGACAAACAATGCACTAATCAATATTTCTATCCCAACAGCCGCAGTGAAGCCTGAGCCCCCAGAAAAAGCGGTAGACCCAATCAAAAAGCAAGAGGAACTCTTTCAAGCTATGCAAGCACAGTATGAAGTCGCCAGAGCGACCACCCACACCATGCGTGGTGTTGGACTGGGTTTTCAACGGGGTCAGTACTAGGGTCCAGTACTGTCCAGTAATTAACTTCATAGTGATAGTGCCTAGTGTTGTGACGTCATTGTGCAACCTGAGTGTGCCTAGTGCGATGGAAAGTAGAACAGGACAGTGCAGTGGTGTTATAGTGAGCTGGTGTTTTGTCATAGATTATGTTGATTTTCTACCCAAATTATACTGTAATAATGAACAATCTATGGGAGCTTTGTCTTCAATATGTATCTTATTTGTGACATGCATTTGTAAAAGAACTGGTTTTCCGTTTTAATTGTGCTTTTGAGTTGTTACTGTTTTCCTAAAGTAAATTATGTTACTGCCATTGGTACTCACCTTAGCTATGTTTCTTTAGGGAGCTCAAACCTAATGCAATTGATCTTATGAATGTTAATACTTATGTATGTTTGTATTTCATACTTAGGGATGTTTGGCTAGAGGAATCAGAAAAGAGGATGTATGTAAAAGAATTGTTGTAGTTTGTACAATATTAGGGTACTGGAATGCACTAGCTAGACATTAGAAAGGCTACGGCGAGTAGTTAAGATTTTGCAATCCATATAGCAATGGATTGGGAACCATTGAATTTAGCAAGTAGCAAAAAGGTCTTGGAATGAAAAAGCTACATCAAAAATATCATATTTTTACCATAGCTTTAATACTTCACAAAGAAGATGTAAATTTTATTGACGAAAACAAAAGAATGTCCATAAAATAAATAAAACTAAATATATATATAGCTGATCCTGGCATTGGATTATCTAGATAAATGAATTGAAATTTGTAAATAACCATGACAAGGTATTGTGAGTAAGCCTCTCAATTTATAAAACTTGCAGAGTATCGTGTTTTAGCAAGATGAATTATATTTTCAAAGTAAATTTGGAAATGCGTCACGCAGATCGCGTGGGTTTTGTGAGTGGGTGGAGAATTACAAAATGTAATGTGAAGTTCTATAGCTACTCCTGAAACCATATCAAGAGTTGGTAAATACTATATTAAAGATTTATAGGATGATTATAAACAAAAGGCTATCTCAGTAATTAGGCTGCCAATTTATTTGATATGATAAAGAATTGTTAATTGTAAAATGGCTTTAGGTAAATCCCCATTTTGGAATGGAATTTAATCTGTAGCCACATCAAAAATCAAGTGACTGATTTGTTGATATTTCCAACACCTATGATCTGAGATACTTGAAGAAATATTCTCACATTGGTTTCAAATAGCTATGGAACTCAAATATTCTTATAAAAATAAGTTCTAGATTTACTGCTATGTGTGATATAATGTTATTCAATTATCTAGTTATGATGAAAATAATGATCAATGTGTGGATAACATTTTATCCATTGAGATCTTCCTCTATGTTCCTAAGTTTTATATTGAAATAGATTGCAAGTAAGTAGACTAGCGTTCCTTTGTAGTAAATTATCCATGCAATGTTTATTATTTTTGTTGTTGTTTAAGTAAATAAAATATTACTAAAATATTGTTTTTTTTTTATCCGGTTTTCATTTAAGAGGGGAATACCGAAGAAACAATGGATGGAATGTGTGAAAGATGATATTATGGCTAGTAAGGGGCCCGGGTCACTACCGAGATGACGACTTATGGAAGAATAAGACATGTTGCACCAACATCAAACAAATTGGCAAAAGAAGAATGCTAATTGGGTTTTCCATTAGAAATTTCTTAATAGGCACCCGTAGTCTTGTGTCTCATTAACGGCAATAGACTATGCTCAGGTTAATTACAAGACATTGAAACAATAGCTAGGGCGTAGGTACCATAGATTTAGTATATACTACAAATATATACTAAATCTATGGTAGGTTTTATACACCTCCGCCTACCCTTTCTAGGAGTTGCATGATGCTATCTATGATGGCTATATTTAAGGTGTGGCCACACAGACAAATGCAGCGCGATTAGGAAATCGCGCGACTATTCGTACCAGTTTGAACGCCTCCATACAACTTAGTTGTCACAATCGGCGCAAGCGTATTTCGCCCCGCATCCCGCGCGGGGTTCGCTTCAGTTTGTGGAGAGAGCTTTATTAGTTACAAATAGCTAACTTCATGTCCTTGTAGGAATTTAAAGAAATAAACGCAGTAAGGGGCCTGACATACTGACGACTTGCGTTTGCGTTATTGCTTCATAGTATATATGTTCTGTGGTTATGGGAGTGGTCGACGTCTACTGAAAACGTAAGACGATCGTTAGCGGCTGGCATAACAATCATAATATCATTTGTGCAAGTGGATGATGAAGTCGTGGAGACAGTAGTCAGGCGTAAACAACACAATAACTGTCTTATCTGTCTGATAGCCACGAAATACATACAAATAATAATTATGTATCTACAAGACTGATAGAAGAAAAATATCGAAGGATCTAATTCAATACGGTTGCGGAGCAACTATATATCGTCCATATAATTATACATTAAGGAAACCACATACAAACGTCAAGGTACGTTATCCAAACAGTCTTTACTTTTACTAAATTTATTTTGTTTGAAAATGTCACATTTTTACGGTTTTTTATGTGGACTAGTTATATTGCTTCCATACTGTATTTATTTGAAAGCATCCCACGATTCATGGCCCGACAAGGATCCAAGGTCAAAAACTAGATTTTTCCTGAAAAGTAAGGGAAAGTCCCTTAGTGCTAAAAACATAAAATGCGGCTGTAAAACCAATATAGGTACCTACACCAGCTCCGCTTAAAACTGCATAAAATACAAGTATTATGGAATGATTACTACTTTTAGCAAAATAGTGAGGATTTATCGCGTCGCGTCGTGGCCGCCTTTGATTAGCAACGCAACGTGAGGTTAAATCGCAACCGTGTGTGAGACTTTATAATGCTATTGATTTTACACCACCAACAATATGATTGGACATCACTATCACTACTGAACAGTTTATCATCTGTCTCTGTCAGTCCTGCTGTCAAAGACATGAGTGAAGTTGGCAGCGCTCCCTATTATTAAAATGGTATAGTCTGTGGTTATGGGATTCACCGAAAAGTGTTCACAAAAAATGTTTTTATTTCAAATCAGCAGATAAGGTCGACTAATAAATTATCTAACATTCAACAGTTGAGGCCTAACTACCACCGTAACTGCGCGAAATTAAAACATATCCACGGTAAATTGTGAAATAGGTTAAAATTGGAATTTGTTACAGTGCGTATGTAAGTCTAACTAAATATAAAATAAAGGATGAATCGCGAAATGGAAGACGTCGAAACAAAACTGTGTGAGAATTGGTGAGTTTAATGTGCAATATGCGTGTTATGTTGTCAATATTAGTTCTATTTTAGAGTACACACGTTAGCCGGCTATTTTTAGATTATTTGGAGCATTGCGAACATCGCAGCTGTCTCGAGATCGCTTGTTGTTTACCTTACATCGAAATTATTGTTATGAAAAACTTCCTTACACTCATTGTGTAGTATGTTTAGTTGTTTAGCCTCAAGGGAGATCTTGTAGGCATATAATTGAGCGTAAAAACATATTTATTATTTTCTTTTGTTATTGTTGGTATTTTAGGGTCTTGTATGGGTACTTAATATTTCTTTTTTACCTGTGTAGTTATGGTCGATGATCTTATGACCTATTTTTCCTGGACGACCTATTTTGTAGGTTACAAAATCAATTATGCACTCGGTAGTCGGTGGGGGTCATTTCCAGGAAATGTCTGGAGTCGAGATTAGCCGGGCGGCGCTCTGTGAGGCTTTAATAAAGTTGCTTTCTAAAGCTTCTACAATAACTTATCTACGTATAGTTAGGGTACCTACCTACATTTTCTATGCTAAACGTATTTTTTATCTTGTTATCCACCTTAGAATAATTAATTTAAGGTAACCAAATCTAAAAAAAGAAATCCTAGGTTAAGTAGGTCTTCCCGCCTAAACATAAACATTTGATTTATTATAACCTACATGAAATAAGTTAAAAATGTTTTGAGAAAATTATCCACATGACAAACACTTCGTGAATAAGTAAAGTAGGTAAAATAGAAATACCTGGTACACAGTACAACTAATTTCCTAATGTCCCTCGGGAATCATCGGAATTCCGAATACAAACGAATGCCAATTTCCATGTCCATCAAATAATAATAATTAGAAATAATATAATTATTAGAATAATTATCGTGCATAATAATTTGAATTCAGAACTAAGTAGGTACTCTAATGTTGTTTTGTTTTCCCGGAAATCGAAACAAAACAACAATAAAGTACCTACTTAGTTCTGAATTCAAATGAATAAACACGATAAATCTAATAATTGACGTAATTGATGGACATGGAAATTAGAATTCGTTTGTCAAGTATTCGGAAATCCGATGATTCCCGAGGGGCATTAAGAAATTAGTTGAGTACGGTACCTACTTGAAACAAGTTTTCATACATTTGAATTCCTTTTTGATTTAAATGCTAATGTAGAATATACAATTGTCACCATTGTGTGGACGATTCATTATCTAATAGTTATAGGTAACTACTTAGGGGGTACCTATTTTCGAAACGACGTTCGCTATTTCATTACGCCCAACAGCCGAGCCTAAAAATAAGTCAAACTTGGATGATCCCTGGACACTTGCAATCATAATATACCTATTTCCTACCTACCTACCATTACCATAAAGGCACCCGCAGACAGGCGCAACGCGACTCTAGTAGAAAAAAAACTATGAAAACTTCATTCAAATTGTTCTTCTAGAGTCGCGTGGAGGTGTCGCGTCGAGCCTTAACTCATTATATATCCGCCTACCATCGACTGCTGCTGTTATTTGTATTAATCAGTGTACAGTCCGGCCGTCGAGAGAATGCGTTCCTGACACCTGTAAGACGACCCACTGACCGACAATTCTAGTAAGTAATAAAGATAAAATTGGCAAAACACGTACGGTATTCGTTTGTATGATACTGACAGGTGTCAGGAACGCATTTTCTCGACGACGGTCGGACTGTAGGTATCATCCATCATGGACGTACAAAAACCTCCATGGCTATCATTGTAACTGTAACCATTTTCAAACCTATTTCACTAGAAGTGTGCTTATCTATCTGTGTGATATCAGAACTTACCTCATGAGTTTAAGTCTGTTAGCTAATTATTGTGTTGATTAGCCTACCAAAAACTGGGTGTTAGTCTTCAGCTGTGCTTGTATTGATGAGGTAGTCAGTTGATCTTGCGGTCACCCTTTGGTTCTTATAGGTAGCTACCCCACTCCATTACTTCTCACCTGCTATCAGTCGCAATTAGCAACTTCATACATATATATCCCAAAAACCATAAAAGATTCCTTAGGCCGAAATTCCATGTGATTACATGTGGTAAATCGTCATAGGTAGTACTTAAGCCTCCACTTGTGCGTATCATAAAGATCTTTATTCATTAAGTATGACCCTCCTCTCTTATTTAATATGAAACCGCAATCTATTTGACGATATATAACAAAATCTTGCCCAGTGGTTTATATAGCACGTAAGGGCCGAACTACGTAACATTATATGCGCTTTGAGTGAGGACGCCTAATTTTGCTTTGCGCCCGCTGTCCTCGTTTTTATTTGTATGCGTAGTTCGTGATGTCGAAGCCACAATGCTTAATTGGTGATACCTACGCTGCATGTTATGTGATATGCTCCTAGGGAACTAATTACGTACGCATGGGTTGGCATTTGCAATGGCCACAGTAAAGGCGCTGGCCCACTGCGGCGCACGCTATGCACGGGCAGGCGGCGCATTTCAGCTGCGGGGGTTCGTTTGTACAACGTGGGTCTACGTTTCCACTGCAACACACACTATACACGAATATTAACTGACGACTATGTACAACTGTAGCGCAGCACAGCATAGTTTTGAATCATACGCCTTGTGGAACAGACCCCCGTACAACCTCCCGCAGTGAAGCTACGCACGCGTCCGCGTACTGCGTGCATAGCGTGACAGCGTTGAGCTGCGTGGGCGCCTTACAAGCCACGCGTGTAACGTAACAAGCTGTGGACGTTTGCACATACATTTCTTGCAACGCGAAGAGGACACGCGTGACACATTTTTTTTCTTTTTTTTTTTTGGGTCGTAAATCATCAAATGACCTCTCCCGCTCTGGGCGGAGCGGAAGGGCGTGTCAGACTCTTACTGACTAAAACCCACCCGTGTTCCTTCAGTTGCCTGTGCGCCAGGGCCCCGGTAACTCTTTCAAACAATCCGCGACCCCGGCAGGCATCGGTTCTATCGGACCCCGTCACTTATGCTGACATCTTTTTGAGGCGCGCGTGGAACACAACGCGCCGTCGACCCGGGCCTGGTCCTTACCGGACGGCGAGCTGCCCATTGCTCGCTGTCCGCAAGCCCGCGCCTACGGTGGCCGGGAGTCGGCTATCGCGCGCGTCGCGGCGTGGGCGCCTTACAAGCCACGCGTGTAACGTAACAATGACATCAATAATCTCGTATTCGTGCGTAGCGTGTTCGTGGGTTGCAGTGGACGTTTGCACATACATTTCTTGCAACGCGAAGGTGACACGCGTGATACTTGCGAAGCCTCTCCGTGCGCAGCAGTGGGGCTGTGGCTTTATGCTACTGCATGAATTTGTCACTTGTTCAAGCTAGGCGAGCATCGTAGCTCTAACTAGCAAAACTCCTATTTATTAGTTTATTCCAAAAGTATGTAGTAGGTAGATGAAAGTATAAGCGAACCCGGTTCAGTAGGCTAACTAAAGGGAATAATAAATTAGTAACACATTCATTTGTATTTGGAAGGTTTCAACTTTATATCTCACCGGTTTTTCCAACAATTGTTTTTGAATAACATTGTTCAATTGTAATATAAAATCATCGACGACAATAATTGAGGTTATTAAATTAACCTCAATTTATTGTCAAATGAAAAACATCTTTAAGATGTCGTAAAATTAGAATTTCGGAAGCACTCAACTTGAGAGCGGAACTACAAATTGGCATCCACAGGGTATGTTTTCTGATCCATTTGTTTATAATTTCATCGGATAGGTACTTCGGCCTAAGTGATGTAACTCTAGGCCGAGTGAACTCCGAGCTGTTGCTTGCACATACAATGATACGAGATACGCGTACGACCAAACCACCTGCGATAAGGACGTTTATGTATGAATTACCCAGATATATAGCGTAGGTCATGTAACTTCCTATGTTGCGCCAATCGGCGTCTTCCATCCCGGTCCGGACGTGCAAAATTGTACGTAACACAATGTGTCCGCGCCGCGGCATGGTCTTTCATGAATCATCCTTAAGGCGCAGATATACGACTTTTAATGATTTCAAATTGAACATCACGTCTAAACGAAGAGTCTTATTTGTTTGAAAAATATATTAGGTCTTTACCTATGAAATTGCCGTTCTGCAGTACTGGCCATTTCAAATCAAAATAATTTTTGTTTGGCTAAGAATTCTAATTTCAAATTAATTTTATTTTAAAAACATGGATTTTTTTTTCTAAAAGTAGTCATTTCTTTATTGATTAGTGTTACATTTTCATCGCATTTCAATCTTTTTCGTCATCATGGATACGTTAAAAATTCGAGTAATTATGGAATATGAGTACCGTCGTGGCAGCAACGCGGCACAAGCGGCACGCAACATCAACGACGTTTACGGAGCTAACACTACAAACCAACGCACCACCTGTTATTGGTTTGCTCGCTTCCGTTCTGGAAATTTCGACCTGAAAAATGAACCTCGCGGTCGTCCGAAGACTTTGGTCGACAATGACGAATTAAAGGCGATTGTGGAAGCTGATGATACACAATCTACGGCTGAATTAGCAGCAGCTTTCGACGTTAGCGTCAAAACAATATTGGTCCATTTGCGTCAAATTGGCAAGGTAAAAAAGCTTGACAAATGGGTGCCCCACGAACTCAATGATCGCCAGCGCGAAGTACGCGTCGAGACGTGCCTTGCACTGCTCAACAGACACACAAATGAAGGAATTTTGAACCGCATTGTTACCTGCGATGAAAAATGGATTCTGTTTGATAACCGTAAGCGCTCAGCAAGTTGGTTGGATCCTGGTTCAGCACCTAAACAATGCCCTAAACGAAAACTTACCCCTAGAAAAGTGATGGTCACTGTTTGGTGGTCTAGCGCCGGTGTGATTCATCACAGCTTCTTACCAAACGGGGTGAGCATTACTGCAGATGTGTACTGTGAAGAACTGAACACAATGATGGAGAAGCTGGCGCATCTCCAACCAGCATTGGTCAATCGCTCGTCTCCGCTGCTCCTGCACGACAACGCGCGACCTCATACTGCACAGCAGACGGTCTCCAAGTTGCAAGAACTGGGGTTGGAAGCTCTCCGTCATCCGCCCTACTCACCAGACCTTGCGCCTACAGACTACTACTTTTTCCAGAATTTGGATAACTTCTTGGCGGGAAAAAAATTTAATACCCGAGAGGCAGTACAAAATGCCTTTGAAGAATTTGTTGCCTCCCGTCCAGCTGATTTCTTTAAGAAGGGCATCAATAAACTGCCACTGCGATGGCAAAGATGCATTGATTGCATGGGTGATTACTTCGATTAATACAAATAAAAAATTCATGAAAAAAATTCGTTTAAATTTTTTCATACAAAACGGCAATTTCATAGGTAAAGACCTATTATATGATAATGATAAACTAGACTATTTGATATGTGAATATTTGAAATTATATTTTTATAACATAGTGTAATTAATTTGTAAAGTAATGTCTAACGCGAACACAAAAACGATAATCACGCATAAACTATCGGGAGTATTTTCATGAAATCTGCACCATATAAAAGACAATTTAATTACCCAAATTTTTGTATACGGCTTTTATTTGTATTGTGTTTGATAAATCAAGGTGGGGTGTTTTTGCGAAAAAACTTGATGCGCGTTGAAGCGGGGGCTCTTGCGGGCGACGGGCGGCAGTGCATCGCTGACCAATGTCCGGGTAGACGCTAACGCTCTGTGCAATTTTATTCGCTTAAAAGTTTTGCATGCTCCTCCCACTAGCTCAAGGTCGCTGGCACTTATTGTCGCCTTAAAAGTGCCTGCTACTAGACTAGACATTTTAAGATATTGATACGAAACCAATAAGATACTGCAGCTGCCATGACCGCTTTATATCTAAAGGATATACCGTGAACCATCAGCAGCAATAGCTTCGTAAAATTGAAAATAAGGCCTAGTATCCGCGCACATCCGTGCCGCGTCAGGGACGTGGGCGGGCCTTGACCTCTTGTTGATATTTACTGAAACTCCGGAGCCGATATTCACAAGGACGTGTGTTAAAAACGTCGTACAAAATGGACGCACCGATTCTGTTTAGTTAGTGAGCAAGCGCCACGGCTCGGCTACGTTCCTGAAATTGAACCAGGAAACAGATTCCGCCAAAAAGTTTCACTCCTTACCAGTATTCATAATAAAGGCGGTTATAGGCTTACCTATTCCATCTGATCATTCCTAAAAATTGAGGTAGGATTTGAAACGGACGGTCCATCAAACCGGTAATGATTGTAATGAACACTTGTAAACGTCTAGCAAAAGTCTATGAGCTTATAGACCTTTGCTGTTTGTTTCGTCATCTGCGATCAACGTTCTCAGTTCCTGAGTCCCTTTCGATGGGTAATCTATTTGTATCCGGTGCTGTCCTGACCGACTGACCAAATATTACATAACTTGCCTGACATTCGACGTTATCTGAAGTTCAATTGGTTTTATTTCGGTATGTAAGTGGCCTGATTTTGTTAGGACTGAGTGCGCTGTCGCTAAGGCGACAGGGGAGGTCAAAAAGTCAGTGGTATGTTTAGCAGGCATTGGTTTTCTGATAGAGAGTTTCCCTAGTAGCAATGTGCTACAGTCTGAGAAGACTTTGTGTCGTCCACACCTTCTTTCCATAAGCCTCTTCTCAGTGCACCTTTATCCGTATGTTTATTTTATCTTACGATCTCGTAGGATAAAATAAACTTCCAGAACATTAAAAAATTAGAGCAGAATTGCTATAAAATTACCTACTAAATTATAAGGAAATCTTTGTTGGTACCGGAAATTATTACCATTTAAAGAATCAGATGGGCCGCCTACTTCCATAAGCATAGCATAATCAGCCGCAGCTAGGACACAGGCCTCTTCTCGGCTAGAGGGAATGGGCTGTAATTCACCACGCGGGCCCTGTGATTGGTAGATGTCACAAGTCTTCGATTTTTTGGTTCTAGGAAATGCCAGTTTCATCACAATGTTTTCCTTTATCGTTGAACTCACAACTTACAACTCATAAGTTGGGACCGTTACCACCAGGCCACCACTGCTCTTGACCGTCTGTTTCATGGCCACCGAATAACATAAAATAATCTAAGCTTTGCAACCTTGACTGAAGTTAGCAACAATTATGCCCTTTTATTGTACATAATTATGTTTTCTTGCGCAGTAAACGTGAGATACCGACGGTGAACTTCACGATCCACAACATCCACTGTGCGCGCAACATCCGCGTGTGTCCCGTCTGCAAGGAGCCCGTGCTAAACGCTGAGCTCAAGGAACACCACGAGAAGTTTCACAAACTGCGTAAGTACAATAACGTCGTCAAGGCAACTAATCCTACAAATATTACAATCGTGTATGGATGTTTGTTAAGTACTCCATCACGATTTCACGGATGAACGGATTGTAACAAAATTTGGCACATGATGGTAGACTAAAGCTTGGATTTTAAACATAATTATAAGATACTTTTTATACAGATGTGTGTGAGGTGTCTTTTTATCCGGTAGTATTAGTAGGTATCCAATTTCTCAAAACTGGTTTTTGCTGTCACTTGCTATTGTCGTCAAAACCGTATCTGGATCCACAATATATTTTTTCTTTCACTTCGCTGTATCTGACCACCTTTTTTCTGAACTACTGGAGATAGAAACATGAACCTTGTCAGTTTCCTTTAGAAAGTGTAAAAAAGCACAAAGAAATAATTTCTCAAAACCGACCCTGATAATATGTAAATCCGAGATTAAAGTTTGTGTGTCACAAACTAAAGCTATTGCATCTTATCTACGATTAAGACGCAATTACTGATAGGATATTAGCGGTAGGGCGTCCCCGAAGCAGCACGGATGCAACCGCGTCGCATAGTCACGCTACGTTGTCCATTTGTCACGACAATGATTATGTCCGAAAATTTTAGACACTAACAATGATGACTCTGACCGCTTTTGATCGCGTTTAAGGCGGTACCCCGACCAAAACCTTGCCATAGTGCGTTATTCAGAGGCTATTAACTCATTCCCTATGGGTAATAAACAACATCTAAAAGCACAATATTAATGTTCGGTATCCTATCATCACATTGCACGTTCTTATTTGTTTCTATGTGTTATAAATACATTTAGAATCTCCTTGTAAAAAAGAGACTAAAATTATTGATTGCATGCATCTTTTGCTAAAGGTGACGTTCTATTAATTTCAGGATTACACTAATGGATAGATAATCTAAAAATCTAAATAATTCACGTTTTATTTTATTTCAAAACATCGCTTGTCTTTTTTTATTAAAATAATTTCAATATTTTTGTGAATTTTATGATAAATGAGCGTGCGCAGGGAGCGAGACAGAGCGAAACTCAGCGACGGGACAGAGAAGGACCGAACGCTCAAGGTCGTTTGGTCGGGGAAGCGCCTTAAGAGGTGCTGATTACGTTCAGTTTCATTGGTGAAATTCGCCCTTATGCTGCTGTAATATAACTAGCGATATGCGGGTGTACAATACACACACCTCTGCCCACTCCCCTCACTCTTTAGGTAATACAAGCGTGATCATCAAGAACTCTAGCACAAAGGCATGACAGTCCGTCTGTCGCAGCGTCACCGTGTCATCAAAATAAGGAGTGCAATCAAAACTGATGAAATTACCGTTATAATTATCTAGAGAGTACGCACATGATTCAATCTTTCGTTTGGCAACACTATCGGAGCTATTTTCGGCTTCTAGAACAAAAGATTTCATTAGCTTTTCATCTAGGGATTAGGTCTGATCGATGTTTTTCTTAGTCTTTACTCTTTCGATCCCTGAAGAAAAGTACCTCTGAGATTTGTCTTGACTTGATTCTGTACTTTATAAGCAACAGATTTTTGGTGGAAGGGCCCGATGTCCTGCAATTAATCGTAGAGGTTTTTCTCTAAATTACATAAGCATCGGAATAAACTAATTACCTCATGACGTAGTAAAAGTAATGCAGTATGAACATCACATTGTGTGCATTTTACACTGCTATGATAGTTGTCCAGATTTTTAATTTCCCATAACCTAAATAGCGGTAGGTAGGTTTACATTATACCGGTCCCCAAAGAAAGGCATAGTGAAATCCATGATAAGTTCGTAGATCGGGATTCGGAAGCTGTGCACAAGCGCTGTTAAGGCTCACAGACAGGGGCGACGCGACTTTTGTAGAACAATTTCCATGAAGTTTTCACAGTTTTATTTCTACTAGAGTCGCATCGCGCCTGTTTGCGGGAGCCTTTAGAGTTTATCGAGGTGTGGGGACGTAATGTATTTTTGTTTGTCACCAGAACCATGTAAGAAATGCGGCGAGAGTGTGTGCGGCACCGACTTGGAGGATCACATCCGGGACTCTTGCGCACATACTATCAAGTCATGCAGGTAAGTTCAATTTTCTTGTTTTAGAAGGAGTGTGTTTTATTTAGTTTTGTGTAGTTATGCTCTGATAAAAGCAAATTAGTTGCTGTACACAACATTAGTTAGGGTTAGTTATTATAGAACAACGTTAATTTCAGAGTTTCAGCAGATATGTCAGTCGCCAAATAACTTTTACCTCAAGAATAAAATAGCGGTTTGACATATTTTCATAAAAAACTTGAAAAACTGACATATTTTTTCCGCAGACAGGTTGTGAAATGAAGATTGAAAAATCAGCCCGTTTTGTTGGGCCATACATACTAAATGCCCAAAAAACATTATTATGCCATTTTGTTACACTGCAAAACTGTAGTGTTTGCTATCGCGATTGTACAAATACCTATTATTATGAAATATAAATGCTTACTATTATATTTTTAACAACGACTTACTGTGCTGTTGTTCATTGTGTTCTTTAAACCGGGGCTCGTGAGCTCGGAATTACAAGACTCCTTTCGTGCATTAAACATTCTGTATGAATTTGACGTTTTATAAAAGGTCTCCTCATTTAAAACTTCAACCTAAAATCCTTATTTTCCTTCGAATTGGAATAGGTAAGTAGCACATGCAAAAAAAAAAGAAAAAAAAAGCCAATTCATCAAGATGGCCGGATAAGCACTATCAACCAAAAAAAAAAAACGAACAATACTTTTTTAAATTAATCGCCAGATTAGTTAATCAAAACATAATCAGGAACTTGTGAAGGCCATCAGAGTTTTTTTTTATTTTTTGTCCCTATTATACATCAATTACAAACCTAAGATGTAAATACCTAATTATACACTTAGTCAAGTGAAATTCTACAACGATTTTCTCATAAAGTCAAATAAATAACAATAAAATAAAAAAGTGTTTCTTAAATCCTTGCAAACAATTTTTTTTTCTTATTTTTGAGGGCTTTATCGCTGAGCGGTAACGTCACCCTGTAACATCAGCACAATCAACTAGAACTAAAAACAGTAAACACTTACTTTAAACTAAAAAATGCCAGTTTGTACAATATCCTAGCTTGTTCCGATAGTGGACAAGCCAGGATAAAATTACACTCTCCAATATCGTATTTATTTGTTGGACCAAGTAAGCTAAATCGCAAATCTTCATTCCGTACACTCTCCATCAAAACATGTTGCACATCTTCGACTACTCCACATTCTTCACAGTTGGGTGACATAAACTTTTTCATCAGAAAACCAAACTTCTTTGATGGAATGTGACCGGAAGGACGACGTCTTAGTGCCATAACTAAATCACTTCTGCTAAGCAGATTTTGATCAGTCCAACTATACACTGGAACCTGTGGTTGGATGGTATTGTACCAAATTCCCTTTTCTGTTGACATCTGGTTAAAGTATTCGCTCCACACAAAATGCCTCCGCCAAATGCTTCTATTTCGCGAAGTCTGGCTGCTCTGGCCCGAAGGTTACTATTATTTTGACGATGTCGTCTGTCCACCTTATAAATAATCCTCTTATTGTATTGTATGACAATATTAAATGTTATGCATGCATCTTCGCAGACATATTTTCCCAGATCACGCGGAACCGCCTAGGCAGGCGTCTTCGTGCTCTTTGCATATTTTTGTGAAATGTGTCACATCTCAACAACCGAACCAATCGCTACTATAGGAAATCTCTAGAAACTCACATTAGATTTTTGTCTTTGATTTTAGACATAATTTTTGACCAGTAATTGAATTCCCTTTTTTTATAAAGGTTTTGCGAGCTGGAACTGCCGCGCCGCGACCTGCCGGCTCATGAGAACTACTGTGGAGTGCGCACGGAGCAGTGCCCAGATTGCCGCGAGTGGGTCATGATCAAGTACCGCCAGCTGCACGTCGACTCCAACCATGGCTTCATTCGACTGGACGACGGTAAGAATACAGGAGAGAAAGTGACCAACACAGTACAACCATAAGAGTGACGATGGAATTTCTTGCCTGTTGTTCTCCATTGAGATCTACGTGAACTTTCTGACTAACTGACCGACTCCTTGACAATTATAATAAAGCGAAAACGATGGGACACTACGGTGATGGCGTACCGATGGCTGGACTCAATCGATACTGTTCACAACATAGCTTAAAGGTATTTTCTTAGAGGCGGCGCTGGTCTGGTAAATGGACGATGTCATGTAGCGGCTGCTTCGAGCTGGCTGCAACCGATGCATACATAATCTATGTCTTTTCTTTGCGCGTCCGATACATGATCAAGTGATTTTTTTTAAGTCTTCCGTTAAATTAAAAACACAAATTTTTTGTTTCTGCAACCAGGCTCAAGAAAATAGGTGGCTCGTTTAGATGCCAATGACAAAAACGTTTTTATAATAAATTCAACCCCCCCCCCCCCCCCTCAATAAATTCATTTCTTTTTTAAAGCGGAAACTATGCCAGAAAGCCTTTTATACTGTTAAAGACGATAACCAGGACAAAAGGCTTGGGATTGAGCTGCTCCAATAAATATACACAGTGAATCTTGTTTTTTTTTTGCTACTTAATTTTTTTGTCTTACCACTATTGCTATTACTTACCATTTTACATATACAATGACATGAATATCTACTTCGTAAAGTATTATATTATTTTAATTATTGTTAATGTGAGGACTATATGGGTCATTGTTTTTTTTTCTCTCAGTTAGTCTGGCTGTTTGAGTACCTACTTTATGCAGCCTACCCGAATGTCCTTTCTTTGGCATTGTTCGCCAAATCGTTGAGATCCTTCAAGTTCTAAGTTGAGTTGCACGATTACTGACAAATGCGTGCACTGACTGGACAGGTCCACTCAATCTGTGAGGTTCGTTCCTCAAAAGACCATTTCAGACACCAATATACATGGTCTCCACATGATCTGATCAAGATTACTTTAAAAGAGACTGTGACCTGTGAGTTTGTTTCGGGTTTTTTTCTCATAGGATGAAATCCCAGAAGGCTTTATGATAGGAATCGCTGACCTCATCTAGTTTTAAAAAATATGACACTAATATACATAAACACACGCCTTTTTCTCATGGGGGTAGGCAGAAACTACAGAACGCCACCTGCTACGATCCTTACATACTCCTATTGCCTCCTTTAAAAAAAATATATGATTGACGTGTAAAAATGTTTGTACAAATCTCCTTACAGAAATAAAATTATTTATCAAGTATTTTTTGTTATTTTCCAATTTACATGCCAAATAACAACTGATACTTAATTAACTAAAATCCATACTAATATTACAAAATCGAAAGTAACTCTGTCTGTCTGTCTCTATGTTATCTTTTCAAGCCTGAACCACTGAACGAATTTCGATAAAATTTGGTAAGGAGATGGATGGCATCCTGTAGAAGGACATAGGCCTCTTTTTGTCTGAAAAAATCCTAAAAGGGGGTGATATAGGGTTGAAAGTTTGAATGGGAAACATAGCATTTCTTAAGTTAGGATATGAAAATTTAAATTTATTCCTTTGGTATAAAATAACAAATATTTGTTTTAGCGTATTTGTAAAATCAACCCGCAAGGAGGTAAAATAGGCGATGATTTTACATGATTATTGAAATTTTTGTGTATCCCTTTTATAGAGTTTTGAGGAGTTGGAAATATAGACAAAACCCGTATTTTGAGGTACTATTTCATTTAAATCGGACTTATGAAATGACTTAGCTAATATGTAGGTAATATGTGGTCAATGGCGGCCTAAAGTACATATTTCAAATTAATGATGATAATACTAAAATTTATTTTATTATTATTTTTAAGTTAGACATTTAGAAACATAAAAACCTGTTTAATAAAAATGAAGATTATTTGCATTTATTATCTGTCTGTCTGTTACATTTGCACGCTTTAACGGCTGAATGGGTTTGGATGATAGGATACTATTTATCCCGGTAGCACGTTCCCGTGGGATAATTTCCGACAATCACGCGGGCGAAGGCGCGGGCAGAAACTAGTAATTAATAAAACACACATAAAATAACAATAATAATTAAAAAAAACAATAATATATCCCAACCAGTGAATAAAATTAGCATCCTTATAAAAAAAGGGTATGGTGCTTTCATGGCGCACCCATGCTATTGTTATTATTAATCAATTAAGATTACCATATATATTTTTATGGGTGTCTTTCCAATGTGGACTAATCGCAGGATCTAGAATAGAATAGAGTAGTATACTATTTATTATGTACCCCATAACAAAAACAGATATACAAATAGAAATTTTACATAGGGTGACACAATGGGCGGTCTTATTGCTAAAAGCGATCTTTTACAAACAACCTTTGGCTGGATTAAAGGGCGAAGGAGAGACAATAATGCAGGTAGTCAGTGGTGTACCATTTACATATACAATAAATAGATACATAAAATATATACTTATCTACATACAACATATACAATAATAAACATGAAACAAGAGCAAGGAAACTAAATGTAAACTAACTAAATCTAATTCAAATAAATGATTTGACTTTGAAATAAATTGTTTAAGATCCTGCTCCTTCACCAAAGAAGGAGCTACCAAAGAGCCCTGCAAAGCCGTTGGTCAGCAAGATGACGAACACCAACGCTGTCGCTGTGAATACCAACATGCCATCCACTAGCAACAATGTTTTCTCACGACCAACCACTTCTAACGTCAACAACGGTTTCTCTCGGCCAACCAGCTCCAATATCAATAATAGACCTAACGGCTTGAAGAATATTAACTTGCCAAGGACTGATGTGCCGCGGACTGGTCCTGTAGATACAAGGTAACTTACATTAGAATACAATCTTATCTTTGTTTGCATGAAATATGGTCTTTACTAGCTTACCTCTGCCATTGCATCTGTTTCATTTATAGAATTTGTTCCGAAAGGTTTATGTGTATAAGAACCTAGCTTATGCCCGCGACTTCGTCCGCGTGAATTTTCGTGTTCCGCCGACCCAGCCCGTGGCATCGCGTCGCCTGCCCGCGCTTTTACTTCGTTTTCGCTCAGCATTCTCTTTGACTATTTTTGTTATTGCTCGGCTCCTCTGGATCCTAGCGTGATGTTAAGAAGCCTTCCTCAAAAACTGATCTGTCAAATGCAAAAAAAAAAAACAAATCCGACTGGCAGTTCCAGAGATTAGCGCGTTCAAACAAACAAACTGTTCAGCTTTTTTATTTTTATTGTTATATTTATTAGTATAGATATTGAGTATAGAATAATAAATAAATCTAGATGTTTTGTCGAGTCGTAAAACCCTTGTGAAGCTGGGGTGAGTCGCTATTATAAAAATAAATGTTTCATTTTCGGGGCTCTCAATTTTGACAACATATTAGGTTGGGGAAAAAGTCTTTTCGCATTATAGTATGTATGAACTTGGAATAAAATCTCTTTGGCTATGCTATTTGTATCTGGCTGGTTTTGGTATCATTGAAAGTTTAAATTTTAAAGAACATAATTCCAAATTCAAATTAGGAAAATGTGTGATTTTCATTTGTTTTTCGTACTGTCAAGATGAGTGAATCTAATGAAGAAATTCGATACATTTTAAAATTTTACTACAAAAAAGGTAAAAATGCAACGCAACGCAAAAAAAAATTGCGATGTTTATGGACCTAGTGCAGTGTCTGTGAGAGTAGCACAAATTTGGTTTAAGCGTTTTCAATCAGGAAATTTTGATGTCAAAGATGCACGTCGCTCTGGTCGCCCTATTACGGATAAAATGGATGCAATTTTTGAAAAAGTGGAGCAAGATCAGTAGTTAAGACGTAGCTGAAGAACTGGGAATTGACCACAAAACAGTTTTGGCACATTTGAAAAAAACTGGGTACACAAAAAAGCTCGATATTTGGGTATCTCACGAGCTCACTGAAAGAAACCTAATGAACCGTGTACTCATTTGTGATTCTTTATTACGACGTAATGAAACCGAACCATTTTTGAAGAAGCTGATAACTGGTGATGAAAAGTGGATCACGTACGACAAGAACGTGCGAAAAAGGTCGTGGTCAAAGGCCGGTCAGGCTTCACAGACTGTGGCGAAACCCGGGTTAACTCGCAACAAGGTGATGCTGTGTGTGTGGTGGGATTGGAAGGGCATTATGAGCTGTTACCACCAGGCAGGACCAACGATTCTGAACTCTACTGCGAACAACTGATGAGATTAAAGCAAGAAGTTGAGAGAAAGCGGCCGGAATCAATCAACAGAAGGGTTGTGGTTTTTCATCATGATAACGCTAGACCTCACACATCTTTAGCCACTCAGCAAAAATTAAGAGAGTTTGGCTGGGAGGTGTTAATGCAACCGCCGTATAGTCCTGACCTTGCACCTTCAGATTTCCACCTGTTTCGGTCTCTTCAGAATTCTTTAGGCAGTGTCAGGTTAACATCACGAGAAGACTGCCAAAACCACTTGTCGCGGTATTTTGATCAGAAGTCCCAAAATTTCTATAGCAATGGGATCATGTCCCTACCTACAAGATGGCAAAAATATTATCGAAAAAAATGGTACCTACATACTTTAGTTTAATGTAAATAAACTATATTAAAAAATGTTTTGAATTTTCTTAAAAAAATGCGAAGAAACTTTTTCCCCAACCTATTAAATTCCTGGCAGTATATAACCTCGTAACTCTTTATTCAAAGCAACTTCAGCAGTGGAAGTTCAAGCTCATCTTCTTCGTCGCTGGCCGGTGAGGGCGCCTCCACTGATTGGAGGACAGTTCACGCCGGGCTTGCCAATGGTTCGAAGAAGAGGACCAATGACCAGCCGCAGATTAACACCAACGTGGAAGCTACCAACAAAGTGGAGAAGGATTTGTGAGTATATTGTTATGGACCCGCGGCTTCGGCTGCGAGACTAATTTCTAGGAAAAATATTCCCTTGATTCATAATATAGGTTGTCCAAGTATAGTCGACTAGTAAATTGAACCTCGCCCGTTTACGAACATGACGTATGGATCAGCAACATTCAACTTAATCAGTTTTATGGGAACTGAATGATCCAACATACGCGCCACCGTCAGCGAGACATTTGAGTGAGCATGGCATACTCTCTCACCTGCCGGGGCACCTTCAAGAGAATGAAAGACATAACCAGCTTTACAGAACGTAGTACTCACACATGTGCTGGGCGCGAAGCTGTCATATTTTCTCACTTCTAAAGATATTATTTTTCATCGTAACCGTCTAAGGACCTTACCTTGCCCTCCAGGAGCATTTCCCGCGGCGCTGTGAAGAAGCGCCCGGCGCCCAAGCCGCCCAGCCGTGACCCTCCGCCCGCCTTCCCGCAGCGCGATTTGCCGTACTACAGCGCGATGCAGCGGCAACAGCGGGAGGAGCGAGAGAGACAGGAACAGACGGCCTATAACTTGTCTGTGGGTGAGTCACACGTACTGAATCGTTTTATACTGAGATATAGAAATTTACTTAGAACGTGCTATAAATAATAGTAATATCAGTCTATTATTGTCCCACTGCAGGGCAAAGGCCTCTTCTCATACAGAGAAGGCACGAACATTGATCACCACGCTTGCTCAAGACGGGTTAGCGATATCAGACTTCTATTAACTATGAGTCTAGGTTTCCTCACGATTTTTTCCTTTACCGATGTCAGTTTCGTCCAAGATAAACATAGAATTGAAAAAGTCACATTGTACATGAGAGGCCAACCCATAACAACTGTGCCATCACAGCCAACATGCTATAGCTAGCAATATCGGTGTCACTGTCGCACAACTTTCAAAGGGTAAGAGAAAGTCGGAGATAGGAACATATCTTAGCCAAAGCACATGCTAAGTAATGTTTATTTATCTCTGCCTCAGTATACCTACCACAAAAAGTGATTAAAGTATCCTTTGATCTCTCCAAAGCCTTTAATAGTGTACATCATGACACGCTTTTACGTAAACTACGTCATAATAATGTCCAAAACGATTAACCACTAACGTAATTTATTCTTATTCATATAATAGGTTTCAATGTGTAGACATTAATGGCGAGTAATCTTCAGGGACATCAGTTCAGTTAGGTGTACCTCGAGGCTCAATACTGGGTCCATTCTTATTCTTGTTTTGTATCAATGACTTACCATATTATTTAAAGGATATTTGTAACGTTGTATTGATTGATTGATATGATACCTGACGGCTAAATTCTGTCTAAGTTCGAGCGCTCTTGTATTAAAACCCAAACGGCCTTATTTCAAAACTAGGATTATATGTAGAATCAGGTTTAAACTATTGAGTCATTTTTGAATTTCGAATTTTATCCCGACAAAATTAAAGCTATAATTACAATTACTGAAGTTATACCTGAGTCTAAGTTGTCAGTTTTGTATTAAGAACGTAAGGCTTGTCGGAATAAAGTTCAAGAGACAATAATTGGCTAGAAGTTTTAGACTTGGATTGGAGTAAGAACTCGTTTTATGATGAGACGGTATGTCCATTACAGGTCTACCACCAGTCTTAAGCGCAGCAGCGAAGGTTGAGAAACTACGCAAGATGGACGCTCTCCAAAACCCAGAATCCCACGTAGACTACAAGAGTCGCCTACAGGGTCGCATGAGCAGAAGCACGGAGAACCAGGTCCAACCTGGTCACGTGTTAGGCGCCGGAGCGAATGAAGATCCTGAGAGGCGACGGCAGGAGTTCAGGAACTTGAAGCCGATGACTCCTCAGGAGTTCCTGGAGAGGTTTAGTGAGATGCAGATGAGGAAGGACGAGGAAATGCGGCGGAACAGCGGGCAGGAGTTGGAGAGGAAGAGCGGGGATCGGTTCAGTGAGATCAAGTCTTCGCTTAGGGAGTTACGTAGGGGATTGAATGAGGTGAGCTGCTGTTGATTGTCAACTGTTGTTTTTTCAAAGTTGTTTTTGGTCAATAATTAATATTACTAATCTGCAACACATCTGCCAAAAAAATACGCGACTGCTGAGTTCTTCAGTAGATCGCACGCGTCAGAAGCAGGGGCGGGTCGCCTGTCCTTACCAGTTTGTGAACACTACCCGTCCTTGTTATTCTCGCGTGAATCATTTAGCTACCTGTAATTTATTTTAGTCTGACGGGTAATTCCCGTACTTTTAAGAAGGTTCGCATTCTTATCTCTGTCTCAATCTGTCAAAAATATCTCTTATTTTCCTACATTTTTGACAATGACTGTCGTTGAAATGAGATCGCGACTAGATTTTGAACGTTTTTGATCACGGGAATTAGATTTCTGATGTCAAATTTCATGTCAAGTGCTTTGATTGCCTGGTAGTATTTTGGTAAATCAATTTAAGGGAGTTTTGGAAAAACAACCTATGTCAAATTTTCTAAAAAAAAAAAAAAAAATGCTCTATGGATTCTCGGTATTTTGTTCTATACACAGACTACATAGAGATATGGTTCTATAATCTGCGTATTTCCTATGAGCAAAAACAGCCGATGTCCAGTCAAAACGTTGCTTCAAAATTATTATGTTTCTGGAAAAACAACCAAATTCCACAGTGTATCTGGCAACAAAAAACAATGCTTAAGCTTAAGCAGCCTATAATGTTCCCACTGCTGGGACACAGGCCTCCTCTCTTAGAGAGGGAGTGGGCTGTAATCTACCACGCGGGCCCAGTGCCGGTTGGTAGATGTCACAAGTCTTCGAATTTATAACAAAAAACAATAACATAAAAAAATGATTATAGTGTACATTTTAATGTAATTCTGTATACTATTGTAATTATTACAACAGTATGACATTTGACAGCGTGTTAGTTATTTTTCTGTTGCCTTTCAAAAACCGGGTGTTTTTTATAGTTTTTTTTTTTTTATAATAATGCTCTTTATGTATGTATTTCAGGTGACTGCTCCATATCATTCGAATCCGAACATCACAGCCAATCCAAATAACAACAATAATAACAATGGGTAAGTGTTTTTTCTGTAGACTTTACTTTTTAACGAACTGCGCAAAGTTCCGAGCAGTTAATAAATATTTGGCGTAAACGAAAAATACTAGGCAGATGAAGAGATTTACTTAGCCTTTACGCGACTATCCGCGCTTGTCAGGTTTAATTTTAACCGGGATGCAGTGGAATAACAGTATTTTTTTACATGGAGCTACTACCTATCTAACCTCCACAACCCAGTTACTGGGTAACACGATACTAATTTGTTAGACTGGTGGTCAGACTTAAGATACTCCAAGACATCATCGTCCTGTTGCCCTAATCACAATTATTTTTTTCGTTCTTTTTTTGTGTATTTTTCTGCGTTATGTTTACCGCAAATAAACTATTTTCTTTCTTATTTGTGGTCGCTGCACCATGTCTTGTGCTTCCATACTTCTCCATTAGTCTTCTCGTGAGTCACTTGGGCTCCTTTCTAGCCATATCATCATTCACACAGTCCATCCATCGTTGCTTTGGTATTCTCCTACTCTTATTATAGCCATCCTCATTCGTACTCAAAACTTTCCTAAGATATTCAAAGACATTATTAATACGTATTTTAGGAACGAACGCGGCGGCGGTGTTTCGCCCGCTAACGAAGACGTGCGACTACCATGCGAGTTCTGTAACTCACTCATACCGGCACACAACCTGGTGCAGCATCAGGTAATACATCTAATTTTAATTGCTTCGCCATCAACTTTATTATCTACTTTAGCATTATTATAGCAGTATTCTAAGTTGATTTCGGAAAGAACAACTAGTAATAATAATAACCTAAAAAAAACATGAAAACGACACCCATGATGCAACATCTGAAAACTTTCGCAGCCGCCATCTTGAATTTTCTTGTTGACTTCGATATCTGCATTAGCACCCTCGAAAACCATGAAAACGACACCCATGACGATAGATTTGATCTTTTTAGCAGTCGCCATATTGGATTTTCTCTCAAAGGTGGTAAACAAGACATTAGACCTAATAAATAATTTTATAAACCTCACATGACCATGGACCATTAATTGGCAATTATTAGCAGACCTATTTAAGCAGTTATATTAGATATAAAGAGATAAAAACAGTTTAAAAGAAGCGTATACAGTTTATAAGAATATCAAATAAATCAGGAAGATCAATAGGGAATATGCAAGTGCTTCAAATAAGGGTCAAATATTTTTCAATAAACTGTATTACTTCCGAATTATTATTTTTTCTTGATATTTCTCGGGACCCTTGGGTCCCGGACCTTTGGAAGGCGTACCAGGGGCCGGAGCCAACTCGCAGAGACCCGTTAGACGATTTCAATTAAATGAGGCACGAACCGACGATTATCCCTGTACGCATTATGCAAGTGCAACCAAGGGCAACTCCCGGTTGGTGCAGGACTGTTGCAGGATATGGAAACAAAGATATTGGACTGTGGGTTTGGGTAGCTTAAGTGGACTGGTTGGCCTAGGACTTATTAATCTTTATTTATTCAGACGACAATGCGGACTACAGTGTTAGTAACAAAATAGCTTAGCAATAAGTAAAACTGATTGGGTCCTATTTGTGAGTGGCCACACCAGCGGGCGGTCTGCCCGGACGGCTATCGATTGCAGGATAGTGTTGGAACTGCCACGCAGTCTGCGCAGTAGCGAGGCACATTTCTTACGCCACAGTGCATCAACGCCGTCAGTACGTGCCTCGGCAAACGTTGCTGAGGCGCTACACAAACGTGGCAATCGCAACAATACCCTAAATGCGTTATTGTATTGGATTGATTTGTAAGCCTTTTGGGTATATGTGTACCACAGGTCTCCCGAGTACAGTGCTGTGCAGTATGCCTTAAAAAGGGTTGTTTTAATTGCGTCTGTACTTCGAGAAAATCTGCAGCATATTCGCCCTAACTGACAATGCTTTGCGCTCCCTTTCTAGATCCATATCATTTTTCAAGCCATCAGTAACCAAATGGCCCAAGAATTTAAATTTATGTACCCTGTATATTGGGTGACCTTTCATTAGGAGAGGAGGGACAGTAGTGGGATACCTGGTGCCAGACCTGGAGACCATCTTCTTCGTGTCGCTGGTACGACTTTTCTCAAATTTTGCTGGCCCAAAACTTCGCCACTTCCACGGCGTCATTGGTGGCAGCGCAGAGGTCACTTTGACTGCAAGTTTTAGGACACAGACGGCAAGATAAAAGGTGGAGCATAGTTTACGACATAGCTCCACATCCACACCCAGCTGCCGATCCATCGAGTTAGCCCCACTTTAGCAGGTTGGAGTTGCATCCTACCCACTTTTGTCCGGAGACGGTTCAGGGACTTCCAAGTGGACCACGAAAGGTTACACCCTGCAGGAAGATGCTCCTTTGGTGGTAGATAGTAAGTGGGAGGGGGAATAGTGTCATACCTGAAGACCATGAATACTGTCTTACTGCTGTCAAGCCATGAGTCGCAACGTACGACTCGCATACATTCGGTAGCTTTCGGAGACCACCGATCGAGGGAGCCAGCAGCACTATGTCGTCTGCGTAGCTTATGTTTTTAAAACAAACTCTATCCACGAAGCAGCGTAGTTATGCCTTCATCAATATTTTTGATTATAACTTCTTTTTGAGCAAGTTTTTTTTTTTTTAAGTGCATTGTTACTGGGAAATTCAAATATTTGGAAAGCGACGCCTTTGATCAGAGCGAATGTGACGTAAAAGTCTATAACATTAATAAATGTCAATGTGTTTTATAGGAATGTTTGCAATTCAGTCCGTTGTCAATGTCATAGGCCACTATGACGTCGCATCAAGTGTGCTAAAATGGAGGTCGTTTAAGGTGCCCGTGTCGGTTAGCTATATTTTTTTTTTTTCAGTACTTTCAATTGTTTTTTTTTCCATTGAATATTTTCTTACTATTTTATGGCGATGTAAATTATCGAATAAAAAATATTTACAAAAATACATGCAAATCCTATTAAACTAATAGCACCGCGTGTTAAAAATATCAAAAAGGGAATTTTACGCTGACCAACTTTAAAAGTAGAGATGGTTAAAAAAAAACAACAAATTAAACTGAGCCGAAATAATTAAAAAAGGGTCAAATAATCATAAAAGGTATTTTTTTTTGACGTTAAGATAATTATTTCCCTTTAGGTTAATATGAACTTAACATGGGAATCATATTTATGATTTTAATGATTATAATTCTGCAAATACACACTTTTGATAGTGTCACGAATCATATTTGTAAATTGCAAGTTGCCTGCAAATAACAAAAAACATAAGAAAATATGAACTTCGCGGGAATCTCTGGCGCTAATAAATAATGCTGCTATAAGAGTGGTGCTTGGCCTCCTGTTCTATCGGCAGACCGGCTACCGGGCGTCAGTCTTGTTAGTGGTGGACATTATTTTTTTTGTCTATTGTCTTTTTCGTTACGATGTCGATCCCAACGCATATGCGTTGGAATGGTAGGTACATACCTACCATGGGTATTCGACTCTGTTCTGTCACCAGACTGGCTGCCGGCCCGACCTGGCGCAGCTGCGGCCGCGCAGCACGTCTCCGGTGGGCGCGGTCGCGCTCCCGCCCGAGCCGGCGCACGAGCCCGAGCCCGTCATCCCGTGCGAGTTCTGCGCGCAGTCGCTGCCTCTCTACCTTATCAGCGAGCATCAGGTAACTAACAACAAAGCTCCCGCCCGCGCCGGCGCACGAGCCCGAGCCCGTCATCCCGTGCGAGTTCTGCGCGCAGTCGCTGCCTCTCTACCTTATCAGCGAGCATCAGGTAACTAACAACAAAGCTCCCGCCCGCGCCGGCGCACGAGCCCGAGCCCGTCATCCCGTGCGAGTTCTGCGCGCAGTCGCTGCCTCTCTACCTTATCAGCGAGCATCAGGTAACTAACAACAAAGCCCCCGCCCGCGCCGGCGCACGAGCCCGAGCCCGTCATCCCGTGCGAGTTCTGCGCGCAGTCGCTGCCTCTCTACCTTATCAGCGAGCATCAGGTAACTAACAACAAAGCTCCCGCCCGCGCCGGCGCACGAGCCCGAGCCCGTCATCCCGTGCGAGTTCTGCGCGCAGTCGCTGCCTCTCTACCTTATCAGCGAGCATCAGGTAACTAACAACAAAGCTCCCGCCCGCGCCGGCGCACGAGCCCGAGCCCGTCATCCCGTGCGAGTTCTGCGCGCAGTCGCTGCCTCTCTCTCTACCTTATCAGCGAGCATCAGGTAACTAACAACAAAGCCCCCGCCCGCGCCGGCGCACGAGCCCGAGCCCGTCATCCCGTGCGAGTTCTGCGCGCAGTCGCTGCCTCTCTACCTTATCAGCGAGCATCAGGTAACTAACAACAAAGCTCCCGCCCGCGCCGGCGCACGAGCCCGAGCCCGTCATCCCGTGCGAGTTCTGCGCGCAATCGCTACCTCTCTACCTTATCAGCGAGCATCAGGTAACTAACAACAAAGCTCCCGCCCGCGCCGGCGCACGAGCCCGAGCCCATCATCCCGTGCGAGTTCTGTGCGCAGTCGCTGCCTCTCTACCTTATTAGCGAGCATCAGGTAACTAACAACACAGCTCCCGCCCGCGCCGGCGCACGAGCCCGAGCCCGTGCCCGTCATCCCGTGCGAGTTCTGTGCGCAGTCGCTGCCTCTCTACCTTATCAGCGAGCATCAGGTAACTAACAACACAGCTCCCGCCCGCGCCGGCGCACGAGCCCGAGCCCGTCATCCCGTGCGAGTTCTGTGCGCAGTCGCTGCTTCTCTACCTTATCAGCGAGCATCAGGTAACTAACAACAAATGACAGTTGGGAAGTTAAGAGCGTGCATTCTAAAAGTTGGCAACGTCGCAAATATATTACTGTATGAAAATATGAATATAATATATGAGTCTAACTGGCTTCTGCTCGCGACTTCGTCCGCGTGAAAGGACGCCGTCACAAATGGCCCCAGGACCAACAAATATCTGACGTACACATAATAATTATAAATCTATTTTATTATACTAATTGCGAAAATCTTTATGAAACGGACATTCTGCGTTCCTAAATGAATAATTAAAATAGCTGTAATGATTTACGACATCACAACAAAAATGCTGCCATCTTTGACAATTAGATTTGACATGACAATTAGTGATGCCTAATCTTTCATGTCACACATCGAGAGCGAGATTACTTGAGTTGACCTCCTGCTCACGGATGTCATACGCATCCATACCTACGTACTTTCCTTTTCAACCTTTTTCACTCTAGGGTATGAAGCAGGACGCTTCTGTAGTGACCTGTGCGACGTTTTTATTGGAACGATACACGTTAGGTGCGAAAACAATTCAACAACAAAACCGATTTTCATATCCTAATCCATTCATCCTAAATAATTATCTTTGAAAAAAAAAAACTTTTTTTTTATTTTTTTTAATTACTACACATAAGGGCGCTAGTGCACTACCTCCTATTCGATTCATATTGGTGTATTTTACGTCAGCGTAAAAACTGATCAGAAATTCACGAATGGGCGCTGTGCACTCACTCGTAGTCGATTCGTATTGGTGATTCGTTTTGGGCAATTTTTCATCATTCGTTTTAAAAACACGAATACGAATCGAATACGAGAGTCCACGAGCACCGATCCGAGATTTGAGTATACACTAAAAACATTTTGTAGGTAGAGATCGCGTTCATAATGTGTGCAGCACTTCGCGCTCACTCACAAAACGCCCTATATTAAGCGTGACGGCTACTTCGATCCGTAAAAACGACTCGATGTGAGAAATTATCGAATATAAAATCGAAGCAGTGCACAAACAATCATACATTTATTATGAAGGCTATTTTGAAACGCATTTACAGAAATCACGAATACGAGGTAGTGCACAAACGCTCTAATGAGATGCATTGTAATATTTCAAATAGAATAACACGCTGTACCCAGCGTGTTATTCGTGTATCGATTTTGTTTGAAATATATCGATACGGATCTAATTCTTTTTCTTCGCTGTTGGTTCTAAGGCGAAAGATGTATGGATGCAGAACAATCTCCTTTCTTGTTCTCGCGACCCAACCCGTCGCATTGCCCGCTCGCACTATTACTTCGTTTTCGCTTAGCGTTCTTTCTGCCTTTTTCCCTTTGGTCGGCTCCTAAGGGTCGTAGCGTGATGTTAAGTATTGGACTATCAAATGCAAAAGGAATTTTTCAATCCGACTGGTATTTCCAGAGATTAGAGCGTTTAAACAAATAAACTTAACTCTAGCTTTATTATATTAGTATAGATTTAGATAATAATAAGTATTCGAACCAATTTTTAAGTTTTAAGATCAGTGGAATAAGATTTTTCTAAAAAAAAGTGTCCTCCCTTTTCACCACGCCCTGTCGTGGTTGTTTAAGAAAAAGAGTTTGATACATTTCCTTTATATGATTTAACATTATTTATTGCCATTTTCGAGTCAATTGAAGTAAGCAGTAAAATCCAAACTTTATTCCCTTTTCCACCCCGTTAGGAGTTACCCTGAATCCCCCTGAATGAACCCTGAATTACATATTTTTTATTTTCAATTTTATGAAAATTTTTGTATCTTACATTAATGATAGGAAGACGATTATTTTATATCTGAAAGAATATTCCATAACAATAATAATTGCAAAAAGAAAATATGTGAAAAAGCCATGTAAAAATAAAAATAGAATGTTTTGAAAGTGGTTCCGATAAGTTTCAAGAAATTAAAAAAGAAATACTGTATTTAACTCAATAACTAACATACGGGTATTTTCGGATAACCCCGGGCATGCGGCATCTAGTTTTTTTATGACGTCACTATTTGGACCACCCAGTTTAATGATTAGGTGAAATTGTGTTGGAAACAGTTATAGGTGTATAAAGGGCATTTGGAAAGGTCCCAAATGCTTTTTTTGTATATATTTATTTATTATAATTTATGCATTTTTTATTAATATTTTGGTTCACTATAGTGCCATATTTCATATTTTCATATTGAAAAATTTATTAAAACAGGGATGTATTTGACAGCTGTTTGAGTCTTTGCCAACTTTCAGAATGTACAGCCTTATGAGGAACGCGGTTATGTTTTCATTGGCGTTCATTCCATCCAGGGTCAAGGTCATCTGTTTAGATTTATCCCAACTATATTGGCGCCGCTTCCAGTCTTAACTGCTGCAGCTGAATATCAATATTTTACTTGAATTGACTGCCCATCTGACCTCCACAACCGAGTAACTGAGCAACGCAATACCCCTTGGTAAGACTGGTTACCTGAGTATAGGGCTTCTGCTTACTGATAACGACTGACAAAGACGGCACGGTTGGCGCAGTGGTTAAGCGATTGACTGCTGCGCTGCGTGTCGCGGGTTCGATTCCCGCACGGAACAAATATTTGTATGATCTACAAGTAGTTGTTCCGGGTCTGGCTGTTTGTGTTTGTGTATGTGAGTTTGAATGTTTGTAAACGCACCCACAATACAAGAGAAATACCTAGTGTGGGGCAACGTTTAAAAAAGAAAGAAAGACGATCTATGAGTTACAGCCAGGACCACCGGCTTAACGCGGTTTCCCAGGCTTGGAGTGGTCTATAATTTTGGTGGTCACCCATCCACGGACCGTCCCCGACAAGCGTAACTTTACCTTGTTGGCTGACCAATGCAACTTTCTTTATACAGGCTGATTGGGTGATAATAGAACTAATTTGTAACATTTTTGAACCGATATGTTGAGGTCCAAAATGAGATATTTCAGAGATATCGAACTTTGTAAGTTTTTTGGTTCCTCCTCTCGACTATGAACTGCTAATTGTGAGAAATCATCTCTGCTTTTGTTCTGATAGCTCATAAACGAATGTATAGTTCGTAAACCAATTCATCAAAATAGTACCAATATCTTTAGAACATAAGCGTCGTAAAGTTCATTTTATGTTTTTCTTTTAAACTTCTCTTGGGTTTCGTTGCAGTTTACTCAAATAATTATTTCAGTAATTTGAGTTAAGTAAAGTAGACTTAAGTAGTTAAGTAGTAGTTAGGTAGTTTAATTAAATGTATGGGCACTCGACGTACAAATTACAAGAACCATCCAGCTTTCTAAAATGGTATAAAAATGCTCACATTTATCACGTATTTGAATAAAAACAAAAGCTGTTCCAGACAGGGTAGTATATTGATTGGCTTAGCAGGAACGCACGGAGTAAAGCGTAACGTAAATTCGAACGATTTTTAAAATTTTCATATTAGGTCTTGTATTTCAAGGAATGCACCCAATTAACAATCACCCTGAATAGCCGACGAGCCTAAAGGTCATAGCACTCATATCAACTCGGAAAGGGATCGCTTTTCGCCTCGTCGTCAAAAAGGCGTCAACCTAACGTAAGCACGTAACCAAACCCGATCAGCAGCTCCGATACGTCGACTCGGCTACGGTTAGGCGACCCCGAGGCGAGGCGATTACGTTACGATTCCGATTAGTGTGCGTTGCAGTAGGGAGTTTCATACAAAGAATACTGAATGGCTCGAGTTGATAAGGTGTCAATTCCTTTCCGATTTGATATGTGTGTTTCTGTCAAATGTTTGAAGATGAAAGAGACAGAATGATGTTTAAAACTCGTTTAGCGCTACTCGTGTTTACTGATTGGCGGTGCAAGTGGGTCTTAGTATACATATGATCTACTATTTTAAAAACAAAATCATGGTCGCGGTATAAGTTTAAAGTATGCATTCCTAATAATGTCTTAATGTTTTTCAGGAGCGCTGCGGCAGGGAGGCCAATCTGCTGTACCCTGACTGAACTAGTCTTCCTAAAGTATTTGTCATTTTTATAAATTAGCTATACTCATTTTAAGTTCATTCTTACGACGATTTTATTAAATTGTCTCTCCACGGCCAATGTTCTGAAACTCCAAATGTGTGTTGCAATTCTGATATTATTTGTTGACAGCCAAAGTTTCAACAAATTATTTTGTCTTTGTATAGAAAAAAAACAGTTATATTTGGCATTTCTCTCTTTTTGCAAGTCCTAGAATACTTGTACATTTCATATTATTCCTTTTAATACTTTTATAATTATATTCTTGTTTCAATGACTCTGATTCTAGTTCGATTCGAACACTGCATTTCTATTGGCCACGTCGCGAGCCAATCAAAACGCATCTGTAACGGCATAAGTAATGATTCTATTTTTGAAATTGGCTTTTCCTGTACAAAGACGATTTGATCTCAAAAAAAAATCTGAAAGGAATCGAGGTAGTTAGAATAGGAAGTAAACAATTGGACGTCCTATAGTTATGATTAAAAAATTAAAGAAAGAATGAAAAATAATAAGAGTGAATACATAGACTTGAAGGAAGTGACTTATTAAAATGCTCTTAAGAATGGCTAGGTATACGACCCTGGTGGTTATAAAAGAATTCCTTGTACTAGGTATGCTGAGCATAACGATACTGAGGCAAAAAGGAAATCTAAAAGATGTATTTAATTCTTTCTGTAGAATTTACGAGCTTAACGCAAAAACTTAGTTAATAACGTCAACCCTAACAATAAATTCGCAAGGATAATACAGGTACATTTGACAACTGTTTAAGAATGATGAGTGAAGGTTAAGCAACTGTTACCGGCAGTCGCATTTCAGTACCTGTTCGCTCTAACCCACGCATTTATGAAGGGTATTTTAAAAGAGCACGTTCAATATATTACTAGCACGCTAAGAAACATACAAGGTCTATAAAAGGTTTGTCTTGTAACATGGTTTAGACCATCGAGTCAGTTTATTGTACACATAAAACATATCATCACGCCTGCAATCCCCGAAGGGATAGGCAGAGGTTTACCTGTAGTACATTTCGCCAGTTATGTTTAAGACCCATGTAATAGGGGGCGAGCCTATTGCCATTAACCGGGCACAAATCAGGACTCCGGGTTGCTACTGAGAACTGCCTAATAGAAAAACCCAATAATACTTTGCCCGACCTGGGAATCGAACCCACGACCTCATGCTCAGAGGTAGCATTTGCGACTATTGCCAATGAGGCCAGTTTTTGTAATAGGAACGTAAACTGTGCTTGAAATAGGTACAGTTCTAAATACAAAACTGATAACTTGGTTCGGTACTAACTGTCAGTTTTTCATTAAGGTTGTTCCTCAGCTGTAGCCAGCCAAATTCAAATATTCTTTGGATTTTTGCAAATTGCAGCTATGTTTTACGTCGTATGTTGATCAAAATGCGATTCGCAACTGTAGGAATTATATGTATACCTATTCACTGAATAATGATCACCAATTTCATATCTATCTTCTAACTTTGGAAATTTGTTCCACCTAAGAATGTTCATAATTCTGAAAAATTCTTAGGTGGATCAAATTTCCAAAGTTTGACGATTGATATGGAACTGATAATTATTATTCAATAAATATATCATTCCTACAGTCGCGAATCGCATTTTGATCAACATACGTCGTAAAACAGAGCTGCAATTTGCAAAAAACCAAAGAAAATTTGAATTTGGCGGGCTACAGGTGAGGATTCACCTTAACTTTAAAAATTGAAAAATGGCTCCATGGCTTAACCGTGGTTCTGAAGATAAAACTTGTTTTGTAAGGACGGAACATGTTGAAGTGCAAAGCTGCTAGTGCCAAAATGCTGATTACAGGTGACACAAAAGTCTTTTTTGTTTTTTCCGTAGCAGTTGATGGTATTATTAAGTTTGACAATAAAGCAAAGCTCAATTTTAGATTTATCATTGTTTTCTTTAAATTATGATTTTTATGAAACTATATCAAATCGACTCTAATGTTACATTGAGCTAGAGCTCGTAAAATATTTGTTGTGTAAAGAACTATATGATACGTAATGGATTTTTCGCCAAACCATAGGCTGTTTGATATAAGAGTAATTATTAGGTTCGTAGATGTTTTGATGCGCCTGCGCAAAAGATCGAAATCTAAAATAAACTGCTGCCTACAATAAATTGGCGACATATATAATTATGTAAAGCAGTTTAATTGATCGTTTGCGCAGGCCCTAAAGGTGCCACTCTTGAATAAGCAAAAGTATTAATAATGCCCATATTTTGCCTTTTGGCCATGCGAATGTAAAATTTTGCCTGTTCGAAAAATCTAGGAGCTTGCACGAGATTTGCGCTCAGCTTGTATTTCAAAATCGTTTTGGCAAAATTTGAAATAGATTAAACGTCATGTTTGTCGTTTTAAATATCTTTAAATATCGATATCCATCGCGTGTGTGAAGTTTCGCCGTTTAATCCTATCCTAACTAATATTATAAATCTGAAACTAAGTTTGATTGTTACCCTTTCACGTTATGGAACTGCTGAACGGATTCCGATGAAGTTTGGAACACGGGTAGACCATGACTTGCAGAAGGACATAGGCTTCTTTTCATCCTGGATCACAGACGAAGTCGCTAGTTGATTTAAATTTGACACAACTTAAACATGGTTTCTTAGGAAAGCGCTGAACGGTCACACAACAACAGCTGTCCAAATACAGAGCGTTTTTGACACCATAATGTCAAATACTGGTGAAAATGACAGATGAATGAATGAATGAATGACGGCCACCGCTCTTCTAGGAATCCGTAGCTTAACGGCAATCCATAGACACGAAACAATGGAAGTGGCACCTTCTATGGTAAATGTGTAGGTAGCTTTATTAACACTTTATTATTAATGTAAAACTTTAATGTCTGAACGTGAGGTGTAAGATTAAGAGATTTCTTTTATTTTTAAAGCTATGAGCGTTGAAGCATTTAAACATATTTTCGAAAAAAAAAAAAGTAAAATTCCTCGTATATAAAAAAAATGTTTTAATTATTTTATTTTTATGAAGCTCGAATCTCATACTTTTATCTTTTTTTTTTTACTTTTATAATCTCAGAATTTTTAATGAATAAAATGTTATAATACTTGTCATACAAAGTAAATAAATAATGTTAATATAAATATCGATGTGAAAAATAATTAAAATACCAAGAAAATTTTATAGTATAGGTATTATTGTATTCTAATATGTGTTAGCCGAAAAGGGAAACGTACCGAACGTTAAAGTATTTACCATTACTCATAGCCATAAATATATTTAAGGTCGAAGCCACATGCAACACAGTGGCATGGTGTGCACAACTTTGGTGTACAATAAAGTATATTCCATCTATCTAAAATAATGCGTTGCTACGCTAAAGCATGTTACCTAGCACGTAGCGTTGCTATAAACCAGCTAGCGAAGCCTCTGCCTCTGCCTGTGTCTTCAGCCTTAGATAATGTGCCAAATTCAGCCAAACCGCTGCGCCGCCGATCAAAATTAAATGACAAACCGACAAAAAGTGAATCTATTCTTAAAGTAACTTAGAAGTTGCCCTGTACCTACTCTTGTCTTGTACTTATTGAATAACAAAGCCGAACCGAAGCGATTAATACTTATGTTCGATTTTGCCGATAAATGCCGACCCGAACAAAAATGTACCATGTCTTACGAAGCAAGTCTCGCTTTACCCTAGGTACTTGTATTGAAATTTTTCTCTGTATTTTTAACCGACTTCACAAAAAGGAGGAGGTTCTCAATTCGTCTGTATGTTTTTTTTTTTTTTTTTTTTTTTTTTTTTTTTATGTGTGTTAGCTCATAACTTTTTTCTGGGTGAACCGATTTGGATGATTCTTTTTTTATTTGATAGGTGGTGCTTCACATGTGGTCCCATTTAAATTTGATCAAGGTCTGACCAGTAGTTTTTGAGTTATCCTTAATACTGCATATTTTTTCCACTTAGTTTATATGGATGATGTGCTAATAATTTCCTATCACTGTTATTTACACACCAAGAAGTGGTATACGAATTTGTGTGGGGTAGGTACCGCAACTAAAAAGTGAAAAATAAAAACTTTTTTACAAAAAAACAACCGACTTCCAAAAAAAACACTAAAAGACGTGAAAAATAACTTTAATTTCGGAAGTCGGTGCCTTTGGTTTTGTATTTTCGTGTTTGGCCACCGACTTCCGAAATTAAAGTTATTTTTCACGTCTTTTAGTGTTTTTTTTTGGAAGTCGGTTGTTTTTTTTTGAAGTTAAACTTCTTTAAGAGCCTAAAGAAAGTTGCGCTCTTTCTGAACAGTGAACGAAACTGGTGGTCTACTCTCTAAGTCTGTCAACGAAGATGCGGGCCCGTCCGAAAGTAGTTAAGCCATTAAATCAGGTGTCTATTTAATGTTTCGGACGGGTGAATCCTTATGGTGTTATCATTCATTCTTAGTTCGGGCCCCGACCTAAGTATATGTCCTTATCTGATACTGTGTAGGAAACGCCTGTAACTTTGGCTGGGACTACGAGTTTCGTTCTTAGGGAGTAGACCCCCTGATTAACCGTCACGCTCGGGTCGGTGAAGCTGAATCGGGTATACTCGGCTCCAGTCTGCAGTCGTAAATTTTCACTTAGATCGTGTGGACATAAGCACACGCCTTCTTTTTTTTTTTTATTCCTAATAAGAGTCCGTCGTCCTATGATCCTATTTCACGCTGTGGCTAATTCGGTACATGACATCTAAAAAAAAATAGATCAGTAACATTTCAGTGTGTATAATAAAATAATTTAAATAAAGAATGTAGAGTTAAGATGATAAACTCTGTTAATTTTATGATGATGATAATGGCACATGATATGCATTTTACTTTTTTATTTTTAGTTCATTGTTATTATTTAAATAAATTGGGATAAGGGCAAGTCCCATGTTACTTGAGCTCGGCGCAACACGTTTTCATCTTCCATTCTCTCCTGTCAACTGTCACGCTATCATTCACTCCTTCTTCTTCATTAACCCCCGACGCAAAAAGAGGGGTGTTATAAGTTTGACCGCTATGCGTGTGTCTATCTGTGGCTCCGTAGCTCTTCAACGGGTGAACCGATTTGGATGCGGTTTTTTTTATTTGAAACCAGGTTTTCTAGCGGTGGTTCTTAGACCATGTTATATCAAAATCGGTTCAGTCGTTTCAAGGTCATCAGCTCTGTTTTATGTCGGGTTTTTTTTTAATTTTACGCATTATATAATTTCTTATATTCCTCACACAATCGATCCATCTTTTCTTTGATAATTCATGTATTATTATTATTTTAAACGTTATTATATTACATTATGGAGAGTTGGTTACCTCTTCGATTATTGATTCTAAAGATGTGTCATCTTAAAATGAACGGACTATAATAACGTGGGCATGTTTAGTTGATAGTGGATGTTTATATTATTCTAGGACAATGACTGTTTATGTAACGTTGTATATTTTTGTGATAACTTGTAATTCTATATACCTACTATGACGAAATAAATTGTGTAAATTCTGAATTTGGTCTCTTATTGAACATTGACAAAAAACAAACAAAAAGTCAAATCAACAAACAAAAAAATCACACACACAAAAAACAAACAAAAACTCAAAAGAAAAAAAAAAACAAATTACAAAAAAAATGAAGGATGTTGGAACGAACTTACTTATCCGTTAGACTCTGCACACTTAGCGAATAAGAGCTAGACCGAAAAAAGTGTTTCATTATGACAGTGACGACACTTTTGCTAATAGGTATTTATTAGAATGTTTCTTTGCCTTTAATTACTCTCAAACGTTATCAATTTATTTCACTGTTCCTGTTATTTACCACGGACTTTTGACATTTGGGGTCAAAGAAAAATTATTGCAGGTTGCGCGACACATGCACCTCGGTGTTTCCGCAGAATTCATTATGAACTATTATTTAACAAAAATATTTTTAAAATAATCCATACCTATTACCTAGTCTAAACGAGCGTAATTTCCACGGTTATTTTCGAAAAGTTAGTCACGTTCATAATTTATGTTTAAATGAAATTCAGAGGTTCACTTTGACTTGTCCTCGTCGGTCGACGACGCTCGACGGCGGTCTTCTTGATAATTAGCGGATTATAGAGGTAAGAGGAACAGGGTGAAAAGTTTATCATCCCCCATAGAAAAGGGAGGATCAGACGAGAACACCCGACCAAACAGGTATTGTGTCTGGTGGGCTCTGCCCCACGATTGATGTCGGGATGCTTCGAAATTCGCTTGCGCGATGCCAGATTTGTGCATAACGTCAGTGTGATGCGTAGTTCGCATGTGGCGTTGTAGATGCCGCCACCGGATGAATGAAATAACACATAAATATGAACGTATTTATTGCACCCGCCAAGCAGAGAAAACATGAACTTTGCAACGAAACTCCTACTTATCTAAATATGAAAACTGCGTAGGAATAAGCTATTTGGTACATATAAATGTTCATATTTATTGTATGCACAATTACAATATGGCCGATGAATCATATATCCGGTCTGAACATAGGCTCTCCGAACTTTCGACCATGTTCGCTTACACTCTCCTCTTGTTACCATTTAGTTCCTAAAAAATGTTATTGCGCAGCCTTCTGCGCAAAGTTCGGACCGGCCATGATTTATCGGCTTCAAACAATTTGTGTACGATATTCTTAGAATCTGGTACAAACTTTTCCTGATCTGCTCTCTCAGCGGAAGTCTTATCAAACCACCTAAGTGAGGTTGAGTCAAGTCGAGGAAATCATAAGGTTTTGAATTAGAGGGTGTTAGCGTTTTTGTCTGGTGTAAGGTGTCATACCCTATTTTATTTGTCGTAGGTGTACAACAAGCTTTTCCGGGTACCAGACTATTTACCAGGCTTGCGGATCTATTATGTCGCTTTTGGCAGTCGCATGGAATCCCTGAAGTTCGATACCCGCAAGCCCTTTATGATCATCGTATCACTTGCGATTCCGTCAAGGTCTGCTGTCCAGGAAACTGTCAGTTTTATCCATTGTGCTGTGCTTCGAGGCCGCGGTTCGCCAGGGTCCAGGAAACTACCACCTTTACCAATTATTACCATTAACTCTTAGTCAATCTTTAACCATGACTGTTTTATTGGGATAACTTAGGTAGGTAATCTTTATGAGACAATATTCATTTTAAAGCCTGTGTATTAAGTGGTAACGAGCCTTAAAATTGATTGCAATCGATAGCGTAACAAAGTTTTACCATCCGATCTATATCTGATAGTGAAACTTTGTTACTTTAAGTTTTCTCGTATTCTCTTTACATTTTGGCGAATCTACCTGTTCCGCAACTGTGTTTTTTTATAATATAATATTTAATTTTAAAATTTAATAGGTACTTCATTTTGGATGTGATCTAATAATACTAAATTATACGTGTTTTGTGGTGACTTTCCTTTTTATTTTGCTACAATAGGTAGGTATCTCAACATCACAATCATCAGCAATCGAATCGAATTTGATTATAATAATCAACCATCAATAGTACCTAGGTATAAAACAAAGTCGCAATGGATTTTGATGCGTTTTTCACTAAGTATATGTTTTTATTTTTATATTTACTTTCTTTATATTTACATAAATAATTATATATTTGTAACTACGATATACCTAGCATATTAACAGAATCAGCCTATAACGTTTCAACTGCTGGGACACAGGCCTCTCTATGAGAGGGAGTGGGCTGTATCCACCACGCGGGCTCAGTGCGGGTTGGTAGATGTCACATGACTTAAAATTTTTGGTCCTTGAACATGCCGGTTTCCTTACGATGTTTTCTTTCACAGTTTTTGAGAGCAGTGGTGATGAAATAAATTACACAAAGTAAAGCGCCTACCTGGGTTCGAACCCACGACCTACAACTCGTAAGTCGGGGCCGTTACCACTGGATCACCACTGCTGTCAGATATACCTAATTAGCACAGAAATCTCGATGTTTTGGACATATCACCAGATCGCCTGTGCGAACAGGAGAGGTCGGGTCGCTAGTAGGAACCTATACTATAAATAAATAACCGAATTAGTAAATATTATACTGAACTAAATACCTGCATCAAATTTAAATAATTTATTTGTACCAGCCTATTATTGTACCACTTCAGGGCAAAGGCCTCTTGTCATACAGCGAAGTCATGAGCCTTAAATACCTAATTTTATTTTAAAGAAAGCTTACCAACTAATAACAACAATGGTAGATACTTAGCATGGTTACCTATGTACTTAATAAATGTTCTGATTACAAGCTTCTACATTTATAATAATAAGTTACAAAGTGATGTGCGTTGATTAACACTGATTTGAGTTTTATAAACTGTAATAAAGCTCTGACTACACTAAAGCGAATCCCGCCCGGGACGCGACTGTCTGCGTCGATTGTTTTATTTTAATATTTATGTAGGAAATCACGCGACTATTTGCGTGAGTGTGAATACCTGCATACAAGTTAGTTGACACAATCGGCACGAGCGGATTTCATTCAGTATCCCGCAGAGAAATCGCTTCTGTTAGGTCAGAGCATACCATATATAAAACTTGTACGTATAATAGGTATTTATTATCTGTATTCTTTATTAAGAATATAGGTAACCAATACCTATTATTATAATTATGTGTATTAGGTAGGTACCAATCGTTTACTTGCTGTCACCATAACCACGCGTCATAATCAAAAGCGTGAACCGGAGCGCTTGGTCGCGCCGACAGAGGGCGCTTTCCGGTTTTTCAAACAAAAAGTGACATGAATGAACGCGATGATCGCGTATTCGCGCGACGATGGATTTTGAATGGGACGCGGCCTAATACACTGGGTTCGTCATTTTATTATCTCTCTTTAGTCGATGCTGCCTTTATTTAATTAGCAAATATTGCTTAAAAGTTCGGTGGGTTAATCACTAAATCAGTTCCAAAATTACGGACACTCATTGTGCATGTGCACTCATTTTGTCTATAAACAACACATGAACATCTCTTCTGGACATCTTGGTACACTTATTTGTAGTTTCGCACAGTTCTGTATCTTTTCACATCGGCACCGAGACCGGAACCTCCTCTTCCCGGGGTGTGCGATTAGATTTTGCGAAAATGATCCGATGGTAGACTTTCCAAAGTAACTTAGTTTCGCCAATTGCCTCAGGGTCGGCGCTTCCGTGGTTTCCTCATCAACTATTGTAGTCACTGTCGTGTCGTCCTCGTATTTCGCCGTCACAAACTCGTCGCTCTGTGTGGCGTCTGCTTCAGAATTAAGTCCTGGGTTATCATTTGTTGCGAGTCTATCATTGACTACGCTTTCTGCGGGTAAAATTTCAAAGTCATTAGTTTCAGGGAGGATATCGTCGGAACTATTGCTTTCTGTTACTTCAACATCATCTGTTGGTGTGTTCTTTTCTGTGCTGGTATTAGTATTAGGTTTGGTCTTGACAGAATAAATTCTGTCCGAGTAGTTGTAAGTAGGAAGGCTGTTATTTGCTTGCGCAGTCTTTGTAGTTTCTTTGTTTTTGTTAGTGTTTTCAGTAGGTTCTTCGTCGAGATTGCCCGGTATGATGAGCGGTATCTTTTCTATTCTAGATTCCCTCTCTACGGGCTTCAGTTCAGGTTGTGAGTATTCCAGGTCGAGTTGCCGCTTGACATACGTGATGTTACTGTTCTGCTGAGGCGCTGGCAATACCGCGCTGGCGCACAGTAGCAACGGGATCAAAGTTCTGAAAAAGAGAAAGAAAATATTTTACTTATATAATTTTTTGTGTTAAGTAACTAGTTTTATACTATGCTCGGAAAAATTAAACACTAGCTGTGCCCGCGACTTTGTTCGCGTGCATGTCGGGAAACAATAATGTGTCGCTTAGCGAAGCGCTACCTGAGGGCCTAGACAAAGTAACATTCGATTAACGATAACGCTAGTAGAAAAGCTAAAATGTATGGGGTTGACATAAGCTATCGAAATGTCACGTGATCATAGGTCAACGAATAAAAATTAGCTAGACAATGTAAATAACATTCGATTATGAAATGAATCGACAGCGTCGAAAGATTAGGTACTTCCACAGAGATGCATAGCCAAGGGACACTTTGACGAGCGTTATTGCTAGTTTTTGGAATCATTAGCGAAAGCGATAGCGATTATAGAAATAGAATCGCTCCGAAGCGAATGCCATTTGTCTAGGCCCTCCGGGGTTCTCTACCACAGCCCTTTCGTATGCAGTCACTGCGTCTTCAGGATATAAAATGTCAATGCGATGAAGTATCACTTGGATATTTGAGAATAAATAAAAATCAAGGCGCCTGGTCGGGGCTCGTTATATATGTGCACCTGCCGTACTTAATAAATCGACTGCCCGATTGGCGGCGCCCTCGACAACTATGACGATGGCACCCTAAACAAAAATTTTGCACATCATTTTGTTTTAAAATCATTTTGTTTTGTTTCCAAATCACTAGCATTAAAAAATCCCCAGGGTATGACCTTATTACGGGAGAAATCCTAAAACATCTCCCGCGTAAAGCCATAATTAAGCTTACTAGGCTGATCAATGCTGCATTCGTGCTAAAGCATGTTCCTGAGCCATGGAAAGTTGCTGAAGTGATTATGATTGCAAAGCCCGGTAAACCGCCTCACGAAGCATCATCATACAGGGCCATTTCCCTGTTGCCTATACTATCAAAGCTGTTTGAAAATTTGTTTTTAAAACGGCTAAAACCCATCATAAACGAGGGAAACCTGATTCCCGACCATCAGTTTGGTTTCAGAGACAAACACTCAACAATAGACCAAGTACATAGAATTACCAACATTATTGAGAGAACGCTTGAAGATAAAAAAAGTCTGCTCCACCGTATTTTTGGATGTGGCACAAGCTTTTGATAAAGTCTGGCATAAGGGTTTGATATTCAAGCTAAAACTAATGGTGCCCAATGATTTTGCTGATATCTTGCAATCATATATTACAGATAGAATGTTTCGGGTAAGGCACGAGGATGCCTTTTCCAAATTAAAAATTCTTAACGCTGGCGTGCCTCAAGGTAGTGTGCTGGGTCCAGTCCTCTACCTGTTGTACACGTATGACATACCAGAGCTGGAAAATAATACTGTTGCAACCTTTGCGGATGACACAGCCATTATGGCGACAGATTCATGCCATACGGAAGCAATAAAAAAGGTACAAATCGCTGTAAACAAAGTTCATGAATGGGCACATAAATGGAGAATCAAATTGAATGAATCGAAGTCACTTCACATTGATTTCACCAACAGGAATTGTGATTACCACCCAATCTACATAAATGGCCAACAAGTGCCATACGCAAATACAGCCAAATACCTTGGCATAACGCTTGATGCGAAACTGCGCTGGAAAGCGCACGTCAAAAAGAAAAGACAAGAACTAGACATGCGTTATAAAAACATGTATTGGTTGATTGGACGGGATTCATGCCTGTCGATACATAATAAAATTTTATTATATAAGCATATTCTTATGCCAATATGGACATATGGCATCCAACCGACCAACATCAAAACTATACAAACATTCCAGAATAAGGTACTCAGGAGTATTGTTAATGCGCTCTGGTATATAAGAAATGACGACCTCCATCGTGACCTAAAAATGGAACCAGTCACCAACATAATACAAAGATTTGCTGAGGCCCATGAACACCGACTCCACCGACATGTGAACATCGAGGCAATTCAGCTGTTAGACCAAACAAATATAGTGCGAAGACTAAAACGAACAAAACCCTTTGAGTTAGTGTAGTGTAAAAAGTGTAGAAATAATAGTGACAATGACACACATAATAACACATGAACAAAGTTTTTATATCATTATATCAGACTATAAGAAAGTGGAACGGACTTGTAAAGTACAATCAACACTATTCTAAGTTTTAAAATAATTATCACGTAAAAAATTAAGTTAGATTAAAATTGCTCATTAGTCTCATAGGCTAGATTGTAATTAATTATTAAGAACCTGGTTTCTTTATAATAAAGGATAAAAAAAAATGTTTTAGACCTTTTTACTCCAGAAAACCATAAAAAATACAGCCCCGCTTTAGAATGAATACAGTATATTTATGTGACTATCATTATAAAAACGAGCGAGCCTACAGCAGTCGCATATGAAACAACCAATTGGAATCAACCAACCAATTGGAATCAACCAACCAATTGGATTGTGCCTTGCATTGTCAGGCTATAGCGGGACAGCTTTGAACTGTCCATTTATTACACGCTGGTCCTGCTCCACAAGGGCGCATAAACTAATTGATTAGCATTTGAAACTACTGTTGGAGCTGCTGAAGATTTTAAAAACTATCTTTGCATTATATAAATTCAGTGTATTAGTATTGTATAATTGCATAGCATATGTGTGAGTACTATGTACCTACTATAAAGCTACCATTTAATAGGTTTTTCTTTCATTGACTTGAATGTGCCCTGGCGGCTGGGAGTATGTCATGCTAACTCTAAAGTCTCGCTGGTGGTGGCGTGTGTGTTGGATCATTAAGTTCCCTTCAAAATGGTTGAGCTGAATGGTGCTGATCCATGCGTCTTGTTCGTGAACGGGCGTCGTCAGTAGGGATTGGTCATTTCTTAGCTGCCACGGCTTATTTTAATTTAATTTAATTTCATATTTAAATCGCTTTTGTCTTTTTATTACGGACGCTTTTAACGTTCTGCATCGTTCTCACATGCATAATTTCAACATGAACGATGTAACCAATATTTTGTAACCATATTTTGATTTAAAAGAGTGTCCATGGAGTTTCTTGCCCGTTCTTCTCCATAGGTACCTACTACGCTTTAGAATGGGTAACTAGCTTCATCTTTCTGACTGACCGACCCCTTGACAATTCAAAAGTGCCTGTAATTGGTTTATTTGAAATAAATGCTTTGAGTTTGAGTTTGAGTTTATTAAGTGAAATATCTGAACCTGAGAGACTTCATTAGCATGACTGGAGAGCATTAACCGGAGAGGATGACCATCGTGATTTAAATGCAGCATTATAATGAACACATCAATTTGTTACTCATCTAGTGGCACGTCGGTTGGTTGACCAGCTAATGTATTCAAACAACTGGTTGTCATTCTGTTTGCCATTAGTTATCGACAAAAATATCAATCTTGGGTAAATAACATGTTGATTGCCTAATGTCATTCGTATTCATTGCATTCGATAAAAAAATATTGCATTAAGTTTTGGGTATTATTCCAGCGATTAGATACTGAAAATTTTAATGCGATTATTGAGCTTTGAATTCAGAGTAAAATGGACTGTGTTAGTCGCAATATACATATTACGAGTATACAGGATGTATCAGAAAGGTGTGGTCAAATTTACGGGTGTGATACGGACCATTAAACTCTTTCTCCATGGAACCAACATTGCAATCGCGAAAAAATAATCTTCCGTCCCATACATATGGGTCCAGTAGGTATTGAAGTTTTTTACGGGACAGCTGATGATTTTTCTCGATCACGATGTTGGTCCCTCGGAGAAAGTTGTTCAGTTTGATGGTTTATACCACACCCTTAAATTTGACCACAGATTTCTGATACACCCTGTATAGCACGGAATCGCCGAGCCGTCTCCGTGCTTTGTGAGTTCTGCGACCTATTCCAAATAGGCTTGTTTAAAACCTTTTTTTAATTACTAAATCTACTTAGTACTTAGTTTCAGGCAGCGGAAAAATATATGTTATCTACTTTTAAACATATTTCTGAGACACTGTTGTTACTAAATCTATTGCTACATTTATATTCAGCCGAAGTGAGCAGGGAAGTGGGCAGGGTAGATTTCGATTAAAAATAAATATAGCATTCCGAGACATTGTGGTCACGTGGGAGACACAAGTCTACGTCATTACCGCTGTGTTAACAAGTAGTGTACACTACTTGGTAACGCAAATTCGCAAAGGTAATAAAGGCGGTTCGGGAGTACTCCCGAACCGCCTTTATTACCTTTGCGAATCCGATAAAACAATGAGGTTTTAACTAACAATTACGTTGGTATATGTTTATATTGAATTGTTTGTTTTTATTAGAAAAACGAAACGACAATTTAAATGCTTTATATAATTTTTTAACCGACTTCACAAAAAGGAGGAGGTTCTCAATTCGTCTGAATGTTTTTTTTTTTATTTTTATGTGTGTTAGCTCAGATTTTTTTTCTGGGTAAACCGATTTGAATGATTTTTATTTTATTTTATAGGTGGTGCTTCAAATGTGGTCCCATTTAAATTTGATCAAGGTCTGACCAGTAGTTTTTGAGTTATCTTTAATACTGCATATTTTTTCCACTTCGTTTATATGGATGATGTGTTAATAATTTCCTGTCACTGTTATTTACCTAGCAAGTATTGGTATACGATTTGTGTGGGTAGGTACCGCAACTAAAAAGTGAAAAATAAAAACTTTTTTGCAAAAAAACAACCGACTTCCAAAAAAAACACAAACAAACACAAAAGTTTTTTTAGACCATGATCTTTATAATGACAACCTATAACATTCTCTTTAAGGGGACTACATAACCTAAACGCAAATTTATAATGGCTAAAAATATATGATCCACTGCAGTAACCAAAATCAGAAAAATATATGATATTCTTCTGGATATATGCTAGTTAGATAGTGTGTTGAAAACATAATACAAATAACTTGATATGATAGAAAAAAATCACGAAGACACCTCTAAAAAAATTTTTGAACGATTAATAACCTTACTAATATACATGCAAACATTCTGTTTTTTTGTCTGATTATTCTACAAACAACATACTAACGCAATAGTGTTTTAATTTTTTAGTCCAATGAATAGTTTTTTTGTAAATCCATAATTGCTTCATATTTTGCAATAAATTACCAGCGTTATGTCATCGCGCGTCTCTTTCTTTTCTATGCAATCCGACGTGACCGCGCTTTAGCTCTTGTAAGCCTCTTAATAAAACCAAATACTGCCTTATTTAATTTTATTATGTTGGAGATCTTATTTCTAAAAAATGTTGTATTTCCCCCAGTAGTTGCAATACACCCCAAATGTACGGTACCTACCTACTTATATTCTTTTTTTTCTAAAATTAATATTGTGACCGCGTTTCCTGCGAAAGCATTTGGTAGGTAATAGCAAATTGAAATAACATAGTTAATAGTTTATTATCTTAATTAAATCAGTAGGTAATTGTAAGTGGGTATTAATGAACGTAACTAGGTAATAAATTATTCATAGCATTCTAAACTTTGTGAAACAGCACAACATGGGTGACATGTACTAGCATTTACAACGATGCGAGGGCACCAGAAAATAAAAAAATATACTATACTATCTATAATATTCGGTAAGTAAAATAATAAAAATAAATAAAAAATCTGTTGTGATACCCCCACACAAATTCGTGTAGGTAGGCACCACTACTTGTTCTGTAAATAAATATTATAATAATCATATAAACAGCTATAGGAGGTAGGTACATTATTATGAAATAGTAACGAAGTCAAAACCTGTACATTGAAATGTTTTGAAAAAAGTATTTGTTCCAAGGTGTGGGAATGCTTCTGATGCCGAAAATATACTTTTTAGAATTTTCGTCCGTTCGTCTTTTTGTCTGGGTGCATGTTCCGGATTGGCGTAAAAAAGTACTGAATAGGTTCTGTTCAAATTTTGCACAAATATTCCTTAAAAGGTCTGATTATCATCTATATACGAGAACTACGACGAAGTGAATTAAATACTTATTTTTGAAGCTTACTCAAAAGCTTCTCATCTAAAAATAATAAAAAGCATGATCAACAACCACCGCGTGGGGATTCTTAGATACCAAATCAAAAAAAAAATGGACCACGGCCCATTATTTTCGGAGAAATCAATGTAAATACACATGAAAAAAATACTCGCCGAATGCATAACCGCCTGCATTTTTAATTTGAAATCGGTTAATAAAAAAAGAAATCTCGATGTTTGGTCAAGTCTTAGGGTGTGGGGTGTATTCATGTAGAAGGCTGGTAACCGTCGTCGATATGCCAGCGTTTATCGACGCTGACAAGCGCTAGTTGTCAACACTGGTCAACGCTGGCAATTTTTTTTTTTTTGTTTGGGAAATCATCAAATTACCTCACAAGCTCTGGGCGGAGCGGAAGGGCGTGTCAGACTCTTACTGACTAAAACCCACCCGTGTTCCTTCAGTTGCCTGTGCGCCAGGGCCACGGTAACTCTTTAGAACAATCCGCGACCCCGGCAGGCATCGGCCCTATCGGACCCCGTCAATTATGCTGACATCTCTTTGAGGCGCGCGTGGAACACAACGCGTCGCCGGCCCGGGCCTGGTCCTTACCGGACGGCGAGCTGCCCATTGCTCGCCGTCCGCAGGCCCGCGCCTACGGTGGCCGGGAGTCGGCTATCGACTGCCGAAGCCCAGGGTGTCTCCTCCTGCGGCAACTAGGGGCGTGAGGGCGCAGTGATTGCCTCTCCCTCACGCGCTTCGCCTCCTCATTCGCGAGCATTACTGCTTCGCAGAAGAAGGTGACTGCTTCCCATTCCCTCTTGCTCCGTACCTTGGCCTAAACCAGGCCCGGACGCGAGAGATCGGGGGCCTACACCCTAAGATCGAAGTCCTTGGTTTCGTCCGAAGTTATGGATGTTTCCTACTCCGTATCACTTTCGGACATAACGTTAGAATTAAAATTAATGACAAAATGATTTGCCTGTGTTGTCCTTACTCCCGATGTGATATTGCCCTTCCGAAAAAGATAATTTTAATCGAGATTATGGTTCACTAAGTATCGAACTCCTTTGGGACAGGCACGTATCTTCGTTGACGGAATTAGAGAGTAGGTCTCTGTTTAGGATTCCGTACCTCAAAAGCAAAAAAGGAACCCTTATAGGATCACTTCGTTATCTGTCTGTCTGTCAGTCTGTCAAGACCCTTTTTCTCAGGAACGCGTGGAGGTATCGATTTGAAATTAATATCAAATACGTAGGTATACGGCCCTCTGGAGCTATAAAATAAATCAAGCTTCTAGTCATCGTAATATAAAAAATACGGCCATCTATGCGACATACCTAATTATTTTGATACTCGCAAATAAATCAAAACTTAGAGGGTAGGTACTTCCCGTTGACGTAGAATCATGAAATTTGGCAAGAAGCAAGATCTTACAAATTACAGTACAAGTAATGACAATAGTCCAAAAATCGTTAATTTGTAGTTTTAAACAACAAACAAAAAACAAAAAAAAATGGTTGTCTGTAAAGTCGGTTTACGGACGATAATTTTACGTGATAACGTCTTCAGGAGTGGAAGATAAATAGATGCGTCACAAGCCGAAAGCTTACGCCGATCGTGCTTCTGTATCGCTTGTTCCGCGCTCTCGCTTGCACGCTCGGCTCAGGCGGAACGTGACAATGAGTCATGCTTTTTCGTGCGTGCAGCCGGCGATCATCGATTTATAAGACGTTGTCACGTCAAAAAAAATGCGATTACAAACTTACATTTGCAGTTAGAGAATTGACCGTGACGTATATCGATGTAAAGGAGATTTTTTTTTAACAACAAAGTTATTTTGGTTCTTGGGAGAAATTCATCCCAATTACGTAACCCTTCATTGTGCGTGGTCCGACACGCACCGAGCCGGATTTTTTTACACTTCACTGCACTTCTAAATATGGGTATATTTCTCCTCGTCTGTATATCTCATTCTCCGAAGTCTACTAATTACTATATCCAGGTAGTAATATTAGGTAGTTATCTAGGCGCAGAAGCCTTATCCTGCGACACCATCATGGTCTATTATTTCCAGAGGTCTACATAAACGCTCAACAGCCTTTTTTATTGTTTATATGTAAAAAATAACCGCAGTTACATAATTCTTTGTTTACAGTTACATTTATATTGAGTATAGACTTCGCTGATGCAAAAAACGGCAAATGGAAACCAGGAAATGAAAATTACAGAAGATTTCCCATTGACAGAACTTTGCAAAATGACGGAAGTATTCCAACTGGCAAAACAATACAAAATGACAGAATGATACAGATTGAGGGAAAAATGCAAAGTGGCAGAACAATTTCAACTGGCAAAACAATACAAAATGACAGAAGATTGCAGATTGACGGAAAAATGCAAAATAACAGAAGAATTCTCATTGACAGAACATTGCAAAATTACAGAAGAATTCCACCTGGCAAAGTAATACAAAATGACAGAAGATTGCAGATTGACGGAAATATGCAAAATGACAGAAGAATTCCAACTGCCAAAACAATACAAAATGATAGAGAAATGCATGTTGACCGAAATATGAAAAATGACAGAATAATGCAATATAACAGAAGAGTCCATAGTGCCAGTATAATTGATGGAATCATGCACGAAGACGGAAGAAAAAGAATAAACAGAGTTTTGGAAAATGACCGATTAAGCGAAAATGAGTTACAAAAGAAAATTGACAGTTTAACACAAAACAAAAATATGCAAAATCACAAAAGAATTCAAGATGGCAGAAGAATGCGAAGTGTAAGAATGCAGAATGATAGAAAAACGCAAAATGATTTAAAAGTGCAAAACACTAGAAGAATTTTAGACGAGCGTAACAAAAAAACTATAAGTGCCAGAAGACCGCGATATGACAAAAGAATGTGGGCCGCTACCCCTCACCGCGCCGCGCCATCGCCATCGCCGGAGCGACAAGGCGGCTGGGGCGCTACCTCGAACAGCACCGTGCTGCAAAAGCCTGCTCCGTTGGGCAACAGCAGCTGGGAGGATTTTTTCAACATGAACACTACTGCAACGAGTAAGGTTCAACCTCGTAATTACTCTACCACATTTGACAACAACTCTCAGTCTCAAAACCAATCTTAATGAACTGTCTTGATAGCAAAAATAGACCTAAAGGCCATATGGCAATACTGGTATTTAAAAACGTTAAAAAGCTATTTGTAACCTCAGCGACCATCAATGTCAAAAACTTGCCTAAAATGTAGGTAAATTAGATGTATTTTTGACAGATTAAGACAGAATACAATGCGAAGATCATAAAAATACGGGAATTGCCCCTGTTGTCGTTTAATGACGGGCAAGTAACTTACGACCTTAGACTAATATGTGAAGCACCAGCTTCCAAATAAAAAAAGAATCATCTAAATCGGTTCACCTAGAAAAAAGTTCTGAGCTAATACACATAAAAAAAAAAACACCCGAATCGAATTGAGAACCTCCTGATTTTTTTGAAGTCTGTTAAAAATAGTAGTTTTTCTAAAATATTTATTTATAATAATAACATGAGACAAATTTATCAAATATTAGTCCATAGAATAATAATGAAATATTTATTATTGACTGGTTCGTCTTGTTTCGAACAGCCTTTTCAGTGCAAACCGCAGCTGGATTTTTATTTTTTATTAGTTATTGTGTTCTATTTTATATTATGAGGTATAAATAGCAAATGCTTACGATTTTTCAGCTGAAATCCCTTCAGATAAAAATGAAAAAGTAGATAAAACAGCCTTCTGGAATTATCTGACGAGTGCTATGGAAAAAACACACGCTCAAAAGGCTGAGGGTCACCTTTGGCTGACAATCAGGGCTTGCCACATTATTGCAACTACATACATCAGCGCGTGAGCCTTACTTGACATCTTCAAAGTTATTTTTTGTTTACAGGATACATGAATGACTAGGGTTAATTATATTCTTCACTACAGCTACTGAAGAATATAATTAACCATAATTAATTTAATTATTTATTATTATAAATTTTATTTTAAATATTATTTTTTATTAATTAATTTATTAATTATTTATTATTGAATTTATTGAACGTCTGTGGGGTCAACACCCCACAGACGTTCTCCATACTTATTAAAATAGTCCATTTAGTCCATACAAAAATTGCAAACAAAAAAGGTCATTCAGTTTTTCCCGACCTTGAACATTTTCCGGGAAACTTTTCCAGTCTTTATTTTCATAAAAAAACCGTATTCGGGCTATTACGAACATTTAAATACAAAAAATTGCCAAATCGGTCCAGCCATCGGTGAAGCGCTCACCAACGAACAGCATTTACTTAATCTATCTACATACAGTACATGTATATATATACAGCGTGGCGCTACAATGGCGACATTAATCTAACACATGGGCCTACCCATGTTTTAAATTAAAGATTTTGTAATTTGGTTTAATTTCAATAAGGGTGTATTCCTGCCCGAAATAAAAATGATTTGATTTGATTTCCTAATGCTTTAAAATTGAAATTAACCTTTTTGGCGCAGCCGTGAGACACACACTGTTGTATTTAACACATTTTTTTTTGTTATTTCTATTTTTTGTTTCACGAATATTTTTTATTGTTACTGGCCACTAGTCCTACCCATGTGTTAAATTAGGTAATGTCGCCATTGTAGAGCTACGCTGTATATAAAAATCTCGTGTCACGGCACGGTGTTTATGGTCGCACTCCTCCGAAACGGCTCAACCGATTTTTATGTTTTTTTTAATGTATATTTGGTAGCTATGAGAATATTTCGTAAAGTCTATTTCATTCCACTGCGGGTGAAACCGCGGGGCGTAGCTAGTTTCATTCTACATATCGACGGTGACATATTAATATATAATAAATAACTAACATTTTAGTGATTTCCACTTTATTGGCATATTCGTGGCTAAACTAAGAAAGAAAGATACAATTACAAGTGATTTCTTCAATTTTTTTATTTAAATTGTAACTTGATTCAAATTAAACTTTTTTTTCGCATCCTGTAAAATTAAGGTTTTTTAGTTATTAGGTATTAATACTACACCGTCGATGTATAGAATAGATAGATACATAGAATATCGACAACTATTGCTACGGAATGGGAGTGTGGGACCAACACGGCTATTGAGCCAAGTGTTGAAAACCAAGTGAAGCCAAGTGTTGTGTTACAGTGGCTCAATAAAAAAAAAACTTGAGAGGTTTCAAGGGACACCCGGATGGAACGAAGTTCCATTAAAAAGAAAAAAATAATGAACTGGCTTGCTTTCTATGAGAGAGAGATAGAGAGACAGACAGAGAAACACGCGCACGCCGCACGGCTTACAACTATCGCAAAAAGTGTCGTTACAACTTTTGGTCTTAATTTTTTCCGTCTAGCCCCCTTTCGCAACGCGCGATAAGGAACTTCGTTCCAATAAAAAATAAACTACGTCTTCCTACGCGTAGGAAGACGCGGGCCACACAGAAGGGAAGTGAGACGAGGACGAGACGCACACGCGACGCCCCTTTCATGTATTTTCATTATTCTTCATACAAAACGTATCAACGCGATCTGCATGGTAGCATGGCCACTATAGAAACGGATGAAACGGAAGACAAACTTACAGATTGTAGAAAGATTTCTACGGCGCGATGTCAAAATTCAAGAAAATAATGACTTTTTGTTAAGAAAGTTATTTGTCTTCTCTTCGTAGAGTAGACATAGAAGTGGTCATGCTACGCATGCTGGCACAAAACATATAGAAAATACAACTTTTCCATCTGCGTATTATTTCGTAACAGAAAGAAAACTTATTAAGAGGCTTACAAGAGCTAAAGCGCGGTCACTGTCGGATTGCATAGAAAAAAAAGAGACGCGCGATGACACAACGCTGGTACTTTATTGCAAAATATGAAGCAATTATGGATTTACAAAAAAACTATTCATTGGACTAAAAAACTATCAAGTTAATTGTATTATGTTTTCAACACACTATCTAACTAGCATATATCCAGAAGAATTACATATATTTTTCTGATTTTGGTTACTGCAGTGGATCATATATTTTTAGGCATTATAAATTTGCGTTTAGGTCATGTAGTCCCCTTAAGACCGTGTCTTAACGCTGACACACCTTTTTTTATTTTGTGGTGTGTTATATCGTGTTGGACTTTTACTGACTAAAACCCACTCGTGTTCCTTCAGTTGCCTGTGTGCCAGGGCCACGGTAACACTTTCGAACAATCTGTGACCCCGGTAGGCATCGGCCCTATCGGACCCCGTCAATTAGTGCTGACATCTCTTTGAGGCGCGCGTGGAACACAACGCGCCGTCGACCCGGGCCTGTTCCTTACCGGACGGCAAGCTACCCATTGCTCGCCCTCTGCAAGTCCACGCCTACAGTGGCCGAGAATCTGCGATCGATTCCCGACGCCCGGAGCGTCTCCTGCGGCGACTAGAGGCGTGAAGGCGCGACGATTGTCTCACCCTCACGCGCTCCGCCTCCTCTTTCGCGAGCATTACTGCTTCGCAGAAGGAGGTGACGGCTTCCCATGCCCTCTCGCTCCGTACCATGGCCTGGGCCAGGGCCGGACGCGAGAGATCACCGCCGCCGATCGCCTCCGCGAGGACACGGCGGTGCTCCGCCCAAGCCGGGAGACCTCCACCGTGTCCTCCGGGCTATCCACACAATGGTAACACCCGCCCTTTTACTCCCGCCTTATCCGGAACAGAAACCTCCCGAAACAGCCATGTCCGGTAAGGAATTGCGTCAGGCGGAAGGCGAGGACGCCGTGGCGCCTCTCAAAGAGGGGACTCCACTCTCCACTCCTCAAAGAGGGGACTCACCTAAGTACCTACTGCTTTTAAACTGATAATTATGTATCAGTCATATTAGATGTCAGTCAATATAGTTTACAATTTTCCCCAGTTTTATAAGTTACAAAAACAATGGTGCCGATTCTCTTGTCACAAAAATCGCTAAACTAACCTAACAATCACTAAAATTTCGTTTATTTCTGTCAAACGACGATTTCTCATTCTGAAATAGACTAAAGTGACACAACTTAACTATATTTTAGTTTGACAGCACTATAAGCTGGCACTGAATTATTAGTTTAGTGAAAATGGCAATTTGGCTATTCTGAATTTGACGTTTTTCACCAAAAATTTTGGTTGTCTAAGTAAATCTGGCTATTTTTAATCGCGATTAAAAAGGTGTGGAATAATATTAGTTCTCATGTACTAAAATTCACCACAACATCTCGACTTCAGGTGCAAAAACAGTACTGTATAATTATTATTATTTTTGCTTATATCTCGAAAATGCTGTGTCCTATCGCAAAAGTAATGATAATTTCGACCCCCTATATATAACCCTTAAACCCCTAAAACTCTACATGTAGGTAATATTTTTCATACAAAAAGTGAAAATTTCCATATAAAACATGTCGACGCTGCAACCCATGCGAGCCTCCGGCTCAAAACAAAAATCACGGGTAGGGCAAACAAGAACCACGTGGAGTCGCGTTTGTCAAATTAAATTTTAGTGTCGTCAAAAATACTTTTAAATTTAGAGTTTTTTTTTTGCAGAATAGCTTTATGATTCTCATAGCCAAAAGTAAGGAATTTTAGTGATACTTAGTTTAGTTCGGTTTACAAGAGAATCGGCACCAATTTGTATTGGTTTTCGTTTTTCTCTTAATTTTGTAGGTTCTGCAAATACTTACTTAAATACTTACAATTACAATTATTATTGCAATTTTAAACTTTTACTATATAATATCTTGAGTCTTAACCGTTTTTTTTAAATTAACATGTTCTACCTAAGAGAGCGGGTGGTCTATAACTCAGGACCCTCCTATCTCAGACACCTTTCTCATTCTATTAACCAGTGCCTGTGATATGATGATAAGATAGATAAAAATTTATGATTAAGATTACTGTTGCTGCGTCTGCGTCCCGTCCTCGTCTCACGTCTATTCTACATTATGTGGCCTGCGCTGCGCCTAACCGTTATTACACGGTCACACCACTCTCCAGTCTCCACATAAGTACTAATATCTCTTATTTTACAGGATGGTAGATTATAAAAAATATTTCGCTCGAAGATATTTTTATGCAAATATTTTAGCGTACGAAGTTGGATATTTAGTAAGCGAAATAGTATCGAAATATCAAAGAATGTTAGAATTATATGACTTGGTAACAGAATATTATTACAAAAATCAACATAAAAATTATGCTACGAGTCCCTACGTTCTGTATATGTACACGAATGTATTGGAAATGGGAACGGTCATAGCACATTTGTGTAATATGCTAAATGAGATTGAAGCTCGGTATAAGTTTACCCATATTGCACCGTCAGGCTTCTCGGATTACCATTTAGAGAAAAGTGAGTTGGTAAAAGGAATAATATTTTATCTAAACTAATCTATAGGTACATCTATATAGTTTATACAGATAAATAAAATTGGAGTGTCTGTTTGTAATATTAAAATAACCGCTTTTTACTAAATGCATACACGGTACATATACCAAAACATATTTTTTTTAAATTTTTGTTTGGATGTCTGTTTGTTCCGGCTAATCTCCGAAACGGCTGGACCGATTTTGACGGGACTTTTACTGGCAGATAGCTGATGTTATAAGGAGTAACATATGCCCTCAGCCCTAATTTATTTGGCCCTGGCCCCCTGGATATTTTTAAAGATTTTTTTTTGCTTTCTTCTAGTTTCACCACTTTCTAAATTTTAAAGTGTAGTTTTTATTAAAAATGGGTAAAACAGGCAATAAAAATATAAAACAGTTTCAGGACTCATAACTTTTTTTCTAGCTAACATTTGAATAAAGCAATCATTTTATAAGTATCTGCCAAAATAAAGATTTAAAAAAAATTGCCTGTTTTACCCATTTTTAATAAAAATTACACTTTGAAGTTTAGAAAGTGGGGAAACTAGAAGAAAGCATTTTTTTTTTTTAAGTATCCAGGGTGCTAGGGCCAAATAAATTAGGGCTTAGTAAGTAGCAGATGACCCAACCTATCCACCATTTTCGTACGTTCAACGTTCTGCCAAACACCCTGTATATAATGATCGAATGCCCGTTGTCCCCAACACTAGGCATTCATTTAATTGTCTCCTAGTTTATGTCAACGGTGCCAAGTACTGTTTACTATAGTTGTCGCGTTTTAGCGTGGTAATAACGGTCATTGCCCTTTTCCTAATATCTCTCCGTAGGAATCCAAACAAGAAACTAGGACTACTTCAAGGAACATGTCGAAGATCACGATAGATAGAATCAGGACGTTAACGGATTTTATTTCAGTTTTTGACATAAAAATGCTAGAAAACGTAGGTGTGTCAATAACCGCTATTGTCATGGTAACTAATTAAAACGTGACAGCTACAAATAATCTCGGCCTGAATGTTAACTTGCTATATTTTGTTCGCGTATGTCGTAAAATATACCTTTTTTATAGATCGATGTACATCCATGATACTTACTGTCCCTCTTTTCAATAAGAAACAGTTGTTGTTGACTGAGGTCATGTCCTTACTTAAATATTTGATTTACAGGTTAAGTCTTCCTGATATGGTCAACTCTCCCTTAAGCTGAAGGGCAGATTTACCACAAATTGTTTTTTTTTAACATTTTTAGCACAGGTTATTTGATTAGTAGTAACTTTGACATTAGAAAGTGATATCTACCTATCAGAGCTTTATAATTATGTTCTGTAAGCTTAAAATGGACGCCTTGGCAGAATCATATTATGACCTGCGTACAATTAATATCCCGCAATTCATCTGTTTGATAGTTTTGTATGAAGTTTCGTAAAATGGTCCACAAATTATGCATTGTTTTAATGAAGTCTAATGTCAAATAGCAGCTGTCAAACAGATGAATTGCGGGATATACGAATTGTATGCAGATCATATTGCTCATTTGGAGAAACAACGACGTAACTGGTGCTTTTCAAATATAACAGGAGAGTGAATTAAATTGGATATTTTTTTTTGTAATGGGGTTCAGCATTTCCGAACTAGACGGTAAAGTCTAATTCTCTAGGCTAAAGTCTAGTTCTGAAATGTTGAACAAAAAATCCCAATACATATTAAATATTTCACTCGTCTGCTCCTCTGAAAATTTGTTCGACCACAAATATCAACAACTCATTTTTAGGAAAAATTACATTTACGTCATTGTTGCTCCAAATGAGCGATATTATGATTCTGCCAAAGCGTCCATTTTAGGCCCCCTGAGCTTTATAATTATGTTCTGGACCTGTCAAGTTTCAAGGCATATTTACAATTTTATGCTTGTTAAAGTGAAGGGGGCTTAACTCCCCCGGACTCCCCTTTATCGCCTACACGATAAAGACGATACACATATGCTGATATCTTGATGGAGTAGGGAACCATCGTTCTCCTACCCTTTTCCCAATTCATTTGAGGTTGGCGCAACATGTTTTTTCTTTCATACTTCTCTATTAGTCGTCATCTCGATAGTCAGCCCCTTTCTAGCCACATCATCTTTCACACAGCCCATCCATCGTTTCCTTGGTCTTCCCCTACTCTTATAGCCATCCACATTCATACTCAATTATGGAGTAGGTACCTATTTCTCTATATTAACCCAGAGTGATTTGGGTCTAGAGTCTAGGGAGGCAATAAAATATCACATTCGCTGCGTCTGCTGGTTACTGAGGGAGAAATGTAAGTAACTACAAATTTTATAGTGATAATATGTTACTATGTTTAGAATCAAAAGTATCTGACGCCGCTGCCTCAGCCTTTGCACAAGCGGCTTCACAAATAGCGCAATATGAGAAGGCGTTGGCAAAGTTGAAGAAGCAGCAGCTAAAACAAAACAGAAAGAGAGTCAAGGAATTGAAATTAGACATGGTCGTAACTTCTCCGGACAGGAGACCCAAGTTCCAGTGAGTAGCCGTGTGCTCGTTCACGCTCGCTCTGTTTACACTTTTTTATATGTATACGAACAATATGTCTGGCTGAAGCTATGGTTTTCTAGAAGAGCGATGGCCGTCATATTATAACGGCCGTCATGAAAATTTGTCTTTTCACCAGTATTTCAGATTAAGGTGTCAAAAAAAGTTCTGTATTTGGACTTTGGGCAGCCGTTATTTTGTGACCGTCCAGTGTCGGTGTTAGGGTAGGGCGTGGCTGGGCGACTGCCCAGATTGCCAGAGGTGAAGGCGCGCCAAAGGGACTGTGACTGGGGCCCCTTCACCTCTGGCGCCTGCAGAGTATTTCTGTGTTTTTTTTAATACTTTATATATGTTAGTTTGTAAGGTATATGTCTATGGGCCATTTCGCCTGAAATAAATGTTTTATTTATTTAGTTCGTTTGGAGAAAGAAAACAAAAAAAATATGAGATCTCTTCGCTTGCTGTTGCATCCGACATTCTCTGAATTCTCAATTTTTTCTGCATAAGCCGACAAAGAAACTCTTATTTCTTTATGAATGGACAAAAGAAAACATAGGCGGAGTGCTTAAATTTTTCGCCCCTCTCTAGTCTCCAAGAGGGGAGAGGGGCGCCGCCAAAATTTCGCTCAGGGCGCCTGTAATATGAAAACCGGGGCTATGACCTTCCACCGCTTTCTTAAGTAACCAAAGCATAAGTGCTGTGTCCGTAGTTCGGGCATCCAAGGTTTCATGAAAATAGCTTCATCAGTTTCAGTTTCACTTGAAAAAAAAACATTTTCAGTAGTTTTAAGGTACAAATTTTAGAAGCCTTAAAAGACTACTGAAAATCTTTAGAAAACTTGCTTTTGGTTTAACAGGGAAATATCGAGAATTAAATATATGATCGTTCATTAAGGTGCCTCCAGACAAAGCGAGGCATGCGCCGCAAATGATTTTTTTATATCTTTGGCTGCCTCAAGCTGAGGCATCAAACAAGTAAAAATAAAAAAAAATGCGGCGCATGCTTCGCTCTGTCTGGAACTCTGGATGCACCATAAAGACCGCACTCATTAAGAGTTTTTTGTCAAAAGTAGTAAAGAAATTACGAGGTCGACCATCCTGCGCACGCGCACACTGCACAGTCAGCTATCCTGCAGACTAGCTAATATTTTAATAGCGATATATGTTTCTGCCGGGAAGAAGAAATGTTGTAAAAGCTTTTTTACAGTTCATTGTTTTTTTTACAGGTACAGGCACTTCCCCTTACTCTATGGTTGGTCAATCGAGGGCGACTGGTGATAAGCAATGATTATTGGCTAGTGGCAATTATCAAATATAGATCTACACTACCTACGAGGCACAAATAAACTACATCTAAGTACATATGTTTTTTATATCAATAGACACCTACACGTCCTACAGCCATGTCTGTCATCCTAGAAGAGTGGTGGCCGCCACATAACGGCCGCTGACGGCTGTCATGATAATGATGGCAGCGCGGATTGACTTTACGGCGTCAGAAAACGCTCTACCAACTTACTCTCATAAATAACGTTTTAGTAACGTCATTCGACGGTAATGACGGATGTTATGTGGCGGCACCAGCCTTAGGGTAAGTATACACGAGCCACCGGCCACAACCACCGGTGGCTGTCGCCTATTGCTGCGTTGTTGAGTCCTGTTGTAGCGGGTGGCCGTCACGGTGCCACCGGCCACATGAGTACGACGAATGATCATTTTTACAAAACGTATGAAGAAACATGTGAACTGCTTGTCGCTAGGGTACAGGTAGTTGTGGCTGGTAGCTCATTTGCGCCTAGCCTTAGGAAACACTTTTTTTTTTGATCTGGTTTGGAGAATCGTGGAGGGGTCTGGCAGACTATTGCTAACTAAAAACCACCCCGGTGTTCCGTCTCACACCTACGCCGGCCGGGGTTCGCGGGAACGTACGATTCTTCCGCAACCCCCGTCTGGTGCCGGTCCGCCTCTGCGGACCCCGTCTGGTCGAGCTGCTGGAAGAGGGCTTGGTCCGCCCGCCGCCGACGCCCGGTGCGGTTGCTGCCGGCCGGGTGAGAGGATGAGATCTCTCGCTCCCTTTCCGCAGCTTCCTTTTGCGAAATGACTGTTTCGCAGAAGGATACCACTGCGTCCCAGGACTCCTCGCTGCCGACCATAGCATTCACTACGGCTGGCAGCGACAGGTCACTGCCTACTCTTGAGATGAGGGTACGGCGCGACTCCTCCCAAGCGGCACACTCAGCCAGCGTATGCCGCGCCGTGTCCTCCCGGCAGTCGACGCAGTGGTGACACCGGGCGTCCGGCTCCCTGTTTATGCGACACAGCTACTTCCCGAAGCAACCATGCCCCGAGACCACCTACGTCACCCGAAACGACAGGGAGCCGTGCCTGCTCCCGAGCCAGTGGACGAGCACCGGCCGGACCGCCTTGATGGTGACGAGGCCGGCGGTAAGGCGTGAGAGCCATTCCGCCACCCACCAGGACCTCACGGTGCTGCGACCGACGCTGCTCTATATGTCGCTGCATCGGTCGCTCGCCCCGCGCCCGCGCTTCCTCGCGCCACCGATACAGTGACGCGAGCACCTTCGCCTCCATGTCCCAAGGCGGGGATCCGGCCAGTGCACAAGCTGCTTCGTAGGAGATCGTGTGGTATCCCCTTATGGTTTTGACGGCCATCGCTCTCTGCGGCTTTCGCAAAACAGTAATGCTACCGGCCGTCAGGTCAGCCGCCCAGATCGGGGCCACGTAAAGGGCCATCGATCGCACGATCCCCACGTAGAGCCGCCTACAAGCGGCGCTCGGGCCCCCTAGATTGGGAAGCAGCTTTGACAGCGCCCCAGCCGCGCCCAACAACTTGGGCGCCAGCCGCCGGAAGTGGGGGCCGAAATCCCACCGGCTGTCGAGCACCAACCCCAGGTACTTCATGGTGGGCTCGACAGCGATTTCAAACCCCCCCCCCCCTCCCATCATAATGTGGGATCCGGACGGTGGCGCCTGCCGGGGACCATGAAATACCATGGCCTCCGACTTGTTGAGGGCCACCTCCAGGCCGAGACACCGTATGAGGGTCACCGTCCGTGAGACCGCAGCCGTCGCTATACGCTGCCTCCCTGTACGAACTCCCATCGGACCCCAACGATGCCGCGGAAGGCTCGTCACTACCTCACCCAACCGTAAGCGGTGGTCGGCCCGCCGGCCCGCCGTAAGCCCAGGTCGCAGCGCGACCGATTTTCTATCACGACGATTTTTTATCGCGTACTGGATTTTCAACTCTCAAACAACGCTAAGCAGTGCGTTGAAAATCCAGTGCGCAATAAAATTCGCCCGTGGGTATGAGGGCTAAGTGAGGCGACCCGTCGCGTCGGGGTACCGAGCCGATCTCTGCGTAACACGCATAAAATGGCAATCGATCACAATGCCTTTCATTTTGGCAGTTCAGCCATGTTCATGGCGTTATTAACGTTGCTGAGCAGACGAACTTTTTAAACCAAAAAGCAATGGAAGGCACTATGAAATCCATTGCGATTATTTGCGATCGATTGCCATTTTATGTGTGTTACGAAATTTCCCCGCTTTTTGAAGTGAAACTTATCTGCTTTTTGAAGTTTGGAGAATCGCCGCCTAAGAATTGTTCTTAGGCGGCGATTCGATAAGTGGACGAGAATTGATAGTGAAATAGGCACGCACACACGCGTCACGTTTAGGCACATTTCTTTACATGAGAGAAGAAAGATATAACTGTCTCTGTCTCTCACACTAAATCTCTCATAATCTTCTTTTTTTATATTACTTCAATCACGTGTACGATGCTGCACGGTTTTTTTATACAAGGTGGCAGGACATCGACGCGCCACCTGTTTCCATGGGTTCAGTACATGATTCTGAAACACGTTTTTTTTTCTTGGCGGATATCATTCTGACCCCCCTGGGATAAAAAATTCACGCCAGTTATTAAAAAAAAAAAACTATCGGTTTCTATGGTGCTTACTTTGCGTTGGGCTGACGTTTGGTTCACGACGAGCCGATGAGGTGAGGTGATGCCGACCCCGTGCACCGCTCATGTACTCTGACCTTTACGTCATTTAGAAACTCAGTACCTAGTCACTATTGGTGTAAAATGGCCGTGATAATGGTCACAAATCTGTTAAACACACAATATAGGTATCAAGACCAATATTTGATTTACACCTGTTTACGAAAGCTTATGTAAAACAACATTTGGTTATTGGTCTTATGTTAGGTACCAGTAATATGTAATTTCATAACCTCGAGTTTCAGCGATGCAAAATTTCAGTGACATTGACATTATATAGTAAATCAAGGTTTCGCGTTAATTATGGGCCCGCGCAAACTACGTCTTGGCACTGCGACTAGACGCCACGCCAAGTGTGCGGAGCTTTGAACAAAAGAATTATGCGAAAATTGTCAGCCGCAAACATGGACGAACAAAAAAGTCGAATGGAACTCCGCTAAGACAAAACTGAGTTAAGGCGCTTCCCTGACCAAACGACCTTGAGCGTTCGGTCCTTCTCTGCCCGTCGCTGAGTCTAGCTCTGTCTCGCTCTCTCCGCACGCTCATTTATCATAAAATTCACAAAAATAATGAAATTCTTTGAATAAAAAAAGACAAGTGAAGTTTTAAAATAAAATAAAACGTGTATTATTTAGATTTTTAAATTATCCATCCATTAGTGTAATCCTCAAATGAATAGAACGTCACCTTTAGCAAAAGATGCATGCAATCCATAATTTTAGTCACTTTTTCACAAGGAGATTTTAGATGTATTTATAACACATAAAAACAAATAAGAACGTGCAATGTGATGATAGGATATCGAACATGAATAATGTGCTTTTTGATGTAGTTTATTACTCATAGTGAATGAGTTAATAGCCTCTGAATAACGCACTATGACAAGGTTTTGGTCGGGGTACCGCCTTAAGTCCCGTTTATGCAGTGGCGGCGTTAGGCGTCCGCGTCGTCGGCGACGTCGGCGACCCGACCTCGGGCCGCACAAAAATGTTTTACAAGTTATTGTAAGTTGTACCTAACAAGTTTGTATTTATCCAGAGTTCGCAGATTCGTCTGGTAACACAATACAAGATATATAAAAAAAAAATTTTGGCCATTGAGCGGTCCTAGGCTCAAAATAGTTGAAATTCAGAGCCGTTAAGATACTTGACAAATAATAAGTGATACCGCGCGCGAGACTCGGAGAATCCCCGAGTAGTGAATTAAATTATTACTGTTTCATTCATCAATCATTTGTCACAAAAATCGCAGTAGATGTTTATTTTCACAGGCCACAATGTACTATTAATTATCTTGTCTTTTTATTACTATGTGAGTGAAAAACTAGTTATTTACTTATTTTAAGGCGGTACCCCGACCAAAACCTTGCCATAGTGCGTTCAGAGGCTATTAACTCATTCACTATGGGTAATAAACTACATCTAAAAGCACATTATTAATGTTCGATAACCTATCATCACATTGGACGTTCTTATTTGTTTTTATGTATTTTAAATACATTTAAAATCGCCTTGTAAAAAAGTGACAAAAATTTTTGATTGCATGCATCTTTTGCTAAAGGTGACGTTCTATTAATTTGAGGATTACACTAATGGATAGAAAATTAAAAAATCTAAATAATCACGTTTTATTTTATTTCAAAACATCGCTTGTCTTTTTTTATTATTATTTTTTTTTTTTTTTGTGAATTCTGTGATAAATGAGCGTGTGCAGGGAGCGAGACAGAGCGAGACTCAGCGACGGGACAGAGAATCTAGGAACGTATGTACACATGAACCTTCCCAAATAATTTCTCTAAATGACAACAATTAATATTCGACACAGACAGACACGAAAAAAGACTTTTATTTATGATAATGTAGATATTTATGTTATGTAGATATTAGAATGGAATGGATAAAGAACTGAGTCCCAATAGTGGGAACTTTGTAGGCTAGATAGTGCCCTTTGCGGTGAATGTTTCGAGTAACGTCTCATATAGGTACGTGCTTTTTGCACAATCAACGCCTCAATATGAATGAATGAAATTGAATGAATGACAATTCTTGTTTCCGTTGAGAAATGACCTAGGTAGGTAAGCCTAAAACAATGGCTGCTGTCCGACTCGCTTCAACTACTGCAGATGAACTAGATTGATGAAAGTCTTCAACGAATTAATGGCTATAGGTAAGTATATGCATGTGCATGTATCAGAAACGTGTGGTTATATTTAAGGATGTGGTACAGAGCATGGTATAATAATATAACTTCGATCATGGGATCATGGATCATGACACAAGCCTACGTTATCACCGCTGTGTTGCCAGTAGTGTGTAATAATAACTCCCCAATCGCCTTTATTACCTGTGCGAATCCGATAAAACAAAGAGGTTTTAACTAACAATTACGTTGGTATATGTTTAAATTGAATTGTTTCGTTTGATTAGAAAAATGAAACGACAATTTAAATTGTTAACAGAATGGTGACTAAAAATGTTACCATAATTCGTGTTTTGTTGCAATAAAGTGGCAACTGGATAGTGACGTAAGCATGTGTCACTCCCGGAATGCCAGACCTTGTTTTTTATACCATAGTACAGAGTTACAGATCATCAAACTGAACCACTTTCTCCATGAGACCAATATCGTAATCGCGAAAAAAAATATCAAGTGTGCCATACAAAACTTCAATACTTACTCGGCCAAAATGAATGGGAAAGATGATATTTTTTCGCGATTCTGATACCTGCTGTAGTGTCCATCTTAGGCCAGTGTGTAAGTACATAGGTCGTGGTGACGAAGGCAGAAATTAACGTGGCCCGTCGATCTTACGTTTTTGTACTGAACTAAGGGCAAACTGTCGGTCAGTTTCGATTTGTACTTCACTTCTGGCTTTTCCTATAGAATTTGTGTTGCTGTTTGTCTGGTGAAAAAATGATAGTTTACTTGGTTACATTTTTAGGCCCTAGTAGAAGGACATATAGTGACATTATTGGTTATGTTCTTCAGAAAGGTCAGGTGCGTAGTACTCGCAACCGGCGTGCGTGTACCTACTCGTCTTACCAGATGTATGAACGTAAACGAAGCAAAAGAAGTAAATAGACATTATAAATGAATCGTAGCAGGTAGTGCTCTGTAGTTTCTGCCTATCCCTATGGGAAGTACGTCTATGTATGTATGTATGTATGTATGTATAATAATATGTACTTATATATTTTATTTTAGTGATGCTAGTGTAAAAAAACTAAAGTAATAAGGACAAGGTGTCAAGGTCAGGTATAATTTAAATCATGGAAGACTTTGCCAAAACTTCAACAAATATGAAACGTTAAGATACATTGGTGGGCCTAAAATAATATCGTTCTGAAATAAGTACCTATCACCATCATTTACCTAGCTTGTTCCCACCCATGTTGCGGTAGGCTTCTAGTCTAACCAGACGCAGCAGAATACCAGGGGCGGATCCAGGATTTCATTTTGGGGGGGGCCATTCTGATAAGGTTCGGAGCTAGGGTTAAAATCACAAGTAAACAAAAAAATTGTTTTTATTAGCTTGAATTTTTTTTAAAGAAAGTTAACGCGCTTTGTGCCACTTTTGGAAAACCTATCTATAATTTTATCGACATCAACTGGAACATCCCTGTGGGTTTGTAGGAGTGCAAGTCCGCAAAGCCGCTCCTCACCTGACCGCGTACGCTGCCATGTTTTTAACCGGCGTGGAGTGGAGAATGACCTTTCGGATGAATTGAATCGAAAAGAATTCCTGGGTCTTTCGGGGGTGGGCATGGCCCCCATAGACCCCCCCCCCCCCCCCTGTATCCGTCAATGCAGAATACCAAGATTTTACATGGAGCAACTGCCTATCTGACCTCCACATCCCAGTTACTAGACAATATGATACCCCTTGGTAAGACTGGTTGTCGGACTTTCGGGCTTCTGACTACCCGTAACGACTGTCAAAGATCTATAAATGACAGCCGGGACCAACGTGTTATTAACGTGGTAAAATAGGTATCTATATCATTGGTACCTATTATTAAAGGTCCCATTATTATGTCTATTTTTGGACGGTTACCTAATGTTTGCTGGTCCACAAACGTGATAAAGCTAACAAAGTTTTATGTAATATTTAACAGAAATTGAGGTTAAAGCAGTCTTATATCATTTTTATCTTACTTAACCTTGCATTGTCCACAAAATGTGCAGCATACCTGTGAGACGTGATCGTAACAGATTATACAATAGTTCAAGAAATATTCAATGAAGTTCGTTCATTATTTGAATTAAAAATTTATAATTAATAATAATTTTAATTTATCGCCATCTTGTCTAGCCTTTTCCTCAATTAGTTGGGGTTGGCTTCTAGTCTAACCGGATGCAGCAGAATACCAGGATTTTACATGGAGAAACTGTCTATCTGATCTCCACAACCCAGTTACTGGGTAACACGATTCCCCTTGGTAAGATTGGTAGTCAGACTGTTGTGCTTCTGACTACCCGTAACGACTGTTCCAGATCTATAAATGCCAGCCGGGACCAATGGCTTAAACCGTGCTTTACGCAGGGATTTCGGTATGCAATAGATGGTCACCCATCCACAGAGCGACTTGGCAAAAAAAATGCCAAGTTATAAATTTTGCTATAGTATTTAATGCCATTAAATACTGCAGCAAATTGAAAACAGGCATTGTTATTTTATTATTACCTATATGAGGTGTTTTATGTTAGATACCTACGTGCGTGAATTGTAAAATACCGAAGCTGCTTATTTTATTTACCGTCGAATTTTGCAGTTACCTACAATTATAATTTACCGGGCAATAATTTCAGATGGGTCAGTATGAACAAATCTAAGACTATTATAGGTACAGAAATTCGTTCTAAAGAACTATTTACCTCGTCGATTTTAATGAAAACAAAATGCTAAGTTAAAAAAAAGATTTTTCTTGAACATATTTTTGGGTAGTAAGGTGAAACGGATACTGGCTTGGCCGGATACCGGTCATGCTATAATAAAAAGAGGTTTCTGAAAACTTCTCTCTACCACTAAGACCACGTTCGCACGGACGTAAAAATATCGCGGGGGGACTTTTCGCGCACTTGACTTTCAACTCTCGGTGTTAAACCGAGCATTGGGAATCCAACAGTGTGCATCCAAGCGCGTCGAAAACACATTGTTGGATTTTCAACTATCTACGCTTGATAGATAATCCAGTGCGCAAAAAAATCCCGCCGAGATATTTTTATATCATATACTCATAATTTTTTCAAAATTTTCTCAAAATTTTTACCTGGTGTCTACCAGGTAAAAATTTCGCCGTGAAAACTTAGGTGAAGACAGTTTAAAGAATAAAGAAAGAGAGAATAAAGATTATTTGGACACAGTTCGTGAAACACAAAATATAAGAACAAAATAAAAGGGTAAAAGTAATGTTTAACAAAAATAGTGTGTGCCTCACGACTGCGCCAAAAAGTTTGAAGTGAGCTGTCAATCCCTAGCGTCAGGTGGGATGACAGTTCACTTCAAGGTCACTTCACCTACATTTTCACAGTGAGATTTTACAGAATAGGCCGGCTGGTATTTTTCAACAGTAGGTAGGTTCAACGGTATCAATTCTGAGCTTCAAGAGACTTTCGGAGTTTTTTGGTAGTTACGTAAGTATCTAATTACATTACCGATCTGCGAATAACCAGAAAATGCATATTTCCTGTTAATTAGGACCGAAATAAACCTGTTTCTACCACCCAGTGCCGCTCGACACGCGACTAGGGTTACCATATGGAAAATTGAAAAATCCTGACAAAAAGCCTGATTTCTATAGAAAAGTCCTGAGATTTTGGGCATTTCTTTTCACATGATGTTTTTTTTAAAATACTATGTTGATGTTATGTTATGTTGATTTGTGATTTCTGCTGTGATTACTATCCAAAGATTATATTTTTGATTATGTTGATTATACTTATATACTTACCAAAAAAAAAAAACTGAAGAATCTAGATAGAGATACTTTATATTATTAAAAAATCACAAAATCTTGAGATTCACGAGATGTCCCTCAATCCGGCCGCAATCCTGTCAGGGGCCTAAAAGTCCTGAGATCTCAGGACAAATCCTGAGATATGGTAACCCTACGCGCGACAGCTCGAACCATGAAGTAGTATCTAAAAATCAGTAAGTTAATCATTCTGTCCGTATTTAATTACCGCATAATGCCATTCCCCTTGTATTGTCTGAATAACAATGAATAGTTTTTACTAATACAATCATGTTGAGTTTTATCGCTTCTAAGCTGTGAATGCGTGTTTTTAATTGTACTGTTCCTACCTACGAATTACGACCCATGGCAACCAAGGAGGTAACATATCAAAGATTTTATTTAAATCTCGAATTGGCTTAGCAAATAGAGCTGTTAAAAGTGAAAAAGAAACAAATGTTGGCCCGAGAAAAGTTAACCTTTCTCGTCATTGATTCTGGATTTTATAATAAATTTCCTTTTTTGAATTTCCACGCAATATTTGAGAAAAGTATTAGACTAGCATTAGCCGCAACCAGGCATTAATGGACTCACGTTTCGTCCATCAACGCCTCTGTTGTCAGACGCTGCAGTAATGTACTTTAACATCTAGAGAAATTAAACAGGTAACATTTTTTGGCCTCTTCATTGTGCAGTCTGATTAAAGTTTTAGAACTTACACACACATAACATAACACAAGAAGGGTTAGGCAGAGGTGAGCTTAAATAACTTAACATTGTATTTTCACATTCATTAGTGCAATATTTTATTGATAAAGTTGATAAATTAGGTGGCCGGAAAGTGACTTACAAAATTCTCCAAATATTTGGTTGTTAGCCATGCGGCCGGAAAATAGCTCGCGTTCAGCCTAAATACTTTTGTCTCATTCATTTATATGGTTACACGCTATTATTCTTCTCTTCATTTATAATGAATCGTAACCTTACGAAGTGACTAGCTTTCAGTTTTCGGCCACCAAAGTACTGCAATTTTATCGGTTAATATGACACTAAAATACCCATTTCGGCAGTGGCCAACCAGAGTAAGTCTATAATTATTATTCAGTTTTCGGCCAACTTAAAATTGTATGAACAAATAGGGCGGCCGAAAATCGAATGCCACTTTAGTTTTCGGTCATTTCATGAAGTATTTAATTTTCGATGCATTTTTAGGAGGAAGATAATTATTTGAATAAGATATTTCTTTTTCAGATTGGCTCCTCCAAAACCTAAGGAAATAATGAAAATATTTTATTATAAGAATAACTTAAAGATGACTGATTATCCTAAAGACTCCTTAAAAACTACAGGCTCATATCGCTTCTGAGCCATGTCTATAAGCTGTTTTCGAGGGTAGTCTCGAATCGTCTATTGAGAAGATGAGTTTCAACCTCCAAAGCAGGCTGGGTTTCGATCGGGTTACGGGACCATAGACCACATCCACACAGTGCGGCAAGTTATACAGAAGACCGAAGAGTATAACCAGCCCCTGTGTCTTGCTTTTGTGGACTATGAGAAAGCGTTTGACTCTGTAAAGACCTGGGCTGTGCTCAAGTCCCAGCAGCGATGCCAAGTGCACTGGCGATACATCGATGTGATGAGATGCTGTATGTTGCCACGAATATGTCCGTTCAAGTACAGAACCGGCAGACTAAACATATCCAGCTGCGCAGGGGAGTCAAATCGTGAATCATTTATCATTTATCATTTAGTGAGACAGGGGGATGTCATATCCCCGAAATTGTTTACTGGCGCCCTGGAAGATATTTTTAAGACGCTGGACTAGAAAGGAACGGGAATAAACATAAATGGCGAGTAGGTACATCTCACACCTAAGATTCGCCGATGATATTGTTCTTATGGCGGAGGCACTGCAGGATCTTGATCGAATGCTAACTGACCTAGCTGTCACCTCTCGACGCATCGGTCTTGGGATGAACATAGACAAAACCAAGGTTATGGTTAACGCCCTTATTACCCCGAGACCGATTGTCATTGACGGTGTCCCCCTTGAATTTGTTCAGGAAAATAATATATTACCTCGGGCAGAATATACAGTTGGCAAGGAACAATTTTGAGGGGGGAGCCAATAGAAAAATTCAGCCGGGATGGACAGCATTTGGTAAACTTCGTCAGGTCTTCTCGTCGTCGATACCGCAGTGCCTAAAGACGAAAGTCTTCAACGCGTGCGTCCTACCAGTGAAGCTGACTTACCTACGGAGTTGAAACGTGAACACTCACGGTAAGACTGGTCCATAAGTTTAAAGTCGCTCAGCGAGCTATGGATTTTCTTGGAGTTTCTCTGAAGGATAAAATCCGAAACGAGGTTATCCGCCAGAAAACCAAGGTAACCGACATAGCCCAAAGACTAAGCAAGCTGAAGTGGCAATGGGCTGGTCACATCCCTCGCAGAACCGACAATCGTTGGGGAAAACGAAATCTAGAGTAGAGACCGCGTTTGGGCAAACGTAGTGTGGGACCCTGCCGGCCAGGTGGGGGGACGACTTGCGAAAGGCGGCTGGCAGAGACTGGATGAGGAGAGCCGAGGATCGGGCTCAGTGGTGTTCACTAGGAAAGGTCTACGTCCAGCAGTGGAAGAATATAGGCTGATGATGATGACTGATTATGATAATCAACGTTATAGTTAAAAATACCTTAAAAATAAGAAATCCGACTTTTATTTAGGTTATATTATGCTTAAAAAGAGAAGAGTTAGGATTATTTTAATGTAACTGTGACAGTTTTGGAACTGTTATACTTAAAATAAATTTATTTTCATTATTGTCAATTTTTGATAAGAGTGATTTTGATAAGATTACCAAAAAGCTTATGATTTTACCTGATTGATAATAATTTTATTAATATTAATGCAAATACAAAATATCGAAACCAATAAACGACCTTTATTATAATTATTTTACGTTTTTTTTTTTAATAATTTGTACTGCCTTTCTATTCTATAAAAAGTAGTGGCCGTAAACTAACATTCTAGTGGCCGAAAATAAAAATTTGTGGCCGAAAACTGGCACTTTACCCATTATTCACTTCAAAAATTATTATATAAAAAGTTTCATGTTTTAGCACCAATGAGTTATTAAAACGAAAACTACATTATGTAGGCTATAAATAAACATGAATAGCACTAGGCTAACATGATGGCAATATTTTTTTCTAGTGCCTTAAAGTTGACAACTCCACTAAAAGGCCGAAAACCAGCGCAACGACCCTAATAGTGGGCGGCCTATTGCCATCAACTGGCTACAAATCCAGACTCCGGGCTGATACTGACAAATTCCAGATGGCAAAACCCAATACCAGTTTATCCGACCTGGGAATCGTACCCAGGACAAGGTCAGCAGTAGCGCTTACGGCCATTATACCGACGCAGGCACAATTATACACAATATATTTATAAATAAAGGTATGTATATTTATATCCAATTATACACATTACATTTATAATTACAGGTACCTAAGCATATTTATATCGAATTATACACAACACATTTATAATTAGAGTTAAGTATATTTATATCGAGTTCCTGCCATCGTACCCAGTTATTTTAATTAAGGTGACGAAACTGACGAACAGCTTAGGTAGGTAAACTAAATAAGTACAATGCTTAACTTTATTTATTTAAGTAAAATAATGGAACATTAACCACTTATTGTACGCAGTTAAGTATGATAATCTGTGTTCATTATCATTCATAGCCAAATAAACGTATATTCTTATTTGTTTTACAGAAAACCGCGGGGTAATTACGTAATACACTAACAGTAGGAATGGCTTTCATTTTGACAGTTCTACAACATTCATTGCGTTATTTACGTTGTTGAGCAGACAATTTTTTCGAAATAAGAAGCAATGGATTAGCAATAGGCTTCAAAATGATTCAGATTGTGATAGATTTGTGCGTTACGTAATTAGGGTGCTGGTTGGGTTCAGCCATGGGTCATGGGGTACCATTTTTCCAAATTGTGTATAATAGATCATCGAAGTACTAAAATGCATACCTACTCACAAGAAACAAAACAGAAAAGAAGCAAAACAAAAAACGAATCGAATGATATACCTACTAACCTACCTAACACCTGTATCTGTGTGTTTTTTACTAACTAGCTTCTGCTCGCGGCTTCGGCCGCGTGGTAGTCGTATATTACGGGAACACGGGAACGTGCTACCTAGGTACCGAGATAAAAAGTATCCTATTATCCAAATCCATTCCGCCGTTAAAGCGTGGAAAGGTATATAAGTACTTACCTAACAGATATACGGATAATAAATGCAAATAATCTTTTTTTATTGATATTAAACAGGTTTTTATGATTCTAAATGTCTAACTTAAAAATAATAATAATTAATTTTAATATTATCATCATTAATGTGAAATACTCTAGAGCCGCCACTGACCTCGTATTACCTACATATTAGCTACGTTATTTTTGGACCAATTTAAATTAAATTAACACCTCAAGATACGGGTTTTGACTATATTTCCAATTCCTTAAATCTCTTAAAAATAGGTATGCAAAAATTTCAAATTAATGCTTGTCCCCTTGTGAGATGATTTTACAAAATCGCTAATACAAATAATCTTTTAGTTCTCATTAAAAATATATTTTAAAATTCTCATATCCCTAACTTAAGAAATTCTAAGTTCCCATACAAACTTTCATCACCTTTTAGGATCATTTTTAGACAAAAAGTAGCCTATGTCCTTCCCCAGGATACCATCTGTCTCCTTGCCAAATTTTATCGAAATCCGTTTAGTGGTTTAGGCGTGAAAAGGTAGCATACACACAGATAGACAGACAGAGTTACTTTCGAAGTTATAATATTTTTGCTATGATGATAATAATCATCATAGCAAAAACAAAAGCAAAGCAATAGCTATGATTCCGACGCATTTGATTTTTAAAGAATCTTTGCCGATAAGTAAAAAAAAGTCAACTGTCACTGATCAAACACTTAACTTTGAACTTGAACTCAATCGATCAATTTAAAATTCAAGAATCACTGACAACTTATAAAATAATATAAAAATGTGCACTAACCGGTACATAGTTTCGGTCTTCGGACAACAACGATACTCTCGAGCGATTCACGGTAAACAACGCGAAGAGATGCGCTACACACCTTATAAACAACCTATTTATACAAAACGACACTGTAAAATACCCAATGTGCGGACCACGGAGTGCGTATGTTTTTTTCGCGCCAAACGGTAAACGACTGAAGGCAGCACTCCGTAGCCTCTAGAAGCAAACTGGTAGGGCGTGGAATATTATCTACATTGATATGTTGATTCGTATTTTGGAGTTCAGCGGGGTAATTGCGTAACACACTAACGGTAGGAATAGCTTTCATTTTGACAGTTCAACAATATTCATTGAGTTATTTACGTTGTTGAGCAGACAAATTTTTTGAACATTGAAGCAATGGCTAATCCATTGCTTCAGAATTATGTTCAAAAAATTTGTCTAGGCTTCAAAATGATTCAGATTGTGATTGATAGTGTGTTACACAATTAGGGTGCTTGACTGAAATTAATAGGCTTCTCTTTATCTGACTTAAGATGTTTTTTGTAGACTCTTATTGTTTTCAATGTCAGAGGAATCAAAACGTGATTACTTACTTATTATTAAAAAGGATATAGGTACCGGTAGCTTAATCGGATAAAATCTTGTAAAATAATAGGCACGTATCAGAGAAGATTCTAACTATTCACAAGAGTCCCGGGATTCTTGTAGTTTTTTTTTTTTTTGTAAACATGTCACAATACTTTACAGCAAGTAAAACGATTATAGCTGCAAAACAACTAACAACTAACAACGCCCTTCTCCAGATACAGAATGGAATGATATTCCATGCAAAAGTGCTTAATAGGTAATTAAGTTAATGTAGTTTAGAATTAGTTAATTAAAGATAAAAACAAGAATAAGATAAAAATAAATTGAGCTTCAGTTACCTATCTACAATATATTTACTTTAAATTAAAAATTATTACATAAATAGGACAAATATGAGGATAGGAGGAGGTTATGTACTAGGTACATAAGTAAAGTTGCGTGTTTCTGTTAACACACATGGCTTTGAATTGTGGTTTCGAACCAACAGTACTTAGGTAATATTTACCGAACAAACAGTGCTAAAAGAGCACGTTTTTTTGTTAGGTATTACTTATTCATATTTCGAAGATTCCATTTTTGATTTCTATTCCCTGTAGGAAATTGAAATGAAATGAAATTGTTAATTATGTAAATGGAATATCAGATTCACTTCTAAAAGAAAAAAAAAATGCTAGAAATTGGTCTATTTTTTTTTTTTTAGCTTTTCTAGGAAAAATATGAGATGAGAGGTTCTTGTGGAGTTTTCCAAGATCAAAGGAGTTAGTGACAAAGTGATTATTTAATTAGTTAATTACATAACCATTACGCAGACTGGGTGTGAAATTGAGACATCCGAGACTTAAAGGTACTGTCATATAGCACGGTGACATCCCAAGCAAAATAGAAGGTGAAGGCTAGAATCTAAGGTCACAAATAGAAAATGTTTCTTCTGTAACATACTGGTCGAGGCGTTCTTTGAGAAATGCTTTTTGTTTTCAAATAGCACCAGCAAACTTTTTTACAAAAAAACAGCCGACTTTCAGAAAAAACACTACAAAGTGAAAAATAACTTTAAGGCGGAACCTTCAGGTTAGCCCGCGAAATTCAAATTTTGTTACGTTTTTTCAATTTGCCGGTCACTGTTAGGTTGTATTTTGATTAAAATATGATTCGCGACCGTAACAAATATGGCTTTACAGAATTAAAATCATTAGAATCAGCAATACATCTCTATAAGTTCATATTACCCTATTGGATGACTATTTCATGAAATCATGACATTTGAGGGCAATTCTAACTTAAGGAGTTGTATTGCTGATTTTAATGATTATAACTCTGTAAAGCCATATTTGATACGGTCGCGAATCATATTTAGATCACCATACAACCTGATACTGACCTGCAAATTGCAAAAAACGTAAGAAAATTCGAATTTGGCGGGCTACCCTGGCGCATCCTCCTTAAGTAATTTCGGAAGTCGGTGTCTTCGGTTTTGTATTTTCGTTTTTTGCCAAAGAGTTTTTCTTTTTCACATTTTAGTTGTGGTACCTACCCCACACAAATTCGTATACCACTACTTGCTATGTAAATAACCGTGACAGAAAATTATTATAACATCATCTATTACACTAAGTGGAAAAAATACGTAATATTGAAGCTAACTGAAAAACTACCCAAGCAAAGTTAATAAAATTTATGTGGGACCGTCCCTGAGGCCTACCCTATCAATTAAAAAAATAAATTTCGAAATAAATCCTCAATTGCTTGAGATATCGCGTAACAAACATACAAAAAAAAAAACAGACGAATTGAGAACTTTCTCCTTTTTGAAGTCGGTTAAGAAAATTACTAAGTATGACAGTCGTGGGATCGGTCGCACTTGGTGATGGGGCCCGCTAGGCATGGCATGACATGGCTGATACCTGTCGGGGGTGCGGCGAATGTACAAGTATCAAACGGGCCCCCGAGTCATGGTAGTAGTAGGAACAGTGGGGCTTTAGTCGGTAGGAGTCCGATTTAACCCTCTGTTCTCCCGAGAAGGAGGATATCCTTAAGAATTTCCCCATGGCAAAAAGGGCCTATCTATAGCAGATAAGCAGGCCTTGTGGCTACACAATACAAGCCTACAATTAACAGTTCTCGTTAATTTGGTGTAGGTAGTTAAAATAAACAAAATGAGTACGGAACCCAAGCTGCTGATTTACCATGTCATTGTATTTTATTTATTATACAATAATTGCTTGAACTTGAAGTAATTTCCCATCACTGGGAATGTTTTTGCGGAAACATAATAATAATAACCCCACCCCGCCGCGCGCCGGCGCCGTATCTTTACGTTGACGTCAATATGGTGGGGCTTGCGCGCATCGAACTCTAGGTCTGTGCCGGTATTATAGTTTACTTTGCCGGAACTGGTCTAGGGTGAGGAGCCAGACCAAGAGCGATACAGGAACCCGCAGGGCAGCATGTGGCGAGCTGTTGGGCAGGAGCGGCCCCACGGAACCTATCGCCCGGGAGTAGTTTTGTTCCTCATCTCTGGCTTGCCTTTATTGGTCGGCTGGAGTGAACACTGACGAGGAATAGAGCTCCTACCACTTTCTTGCCTTTATTAGTCGGTTTGAGTGGATATTCGCAAGAGCAAACGTGCTCGGAGGAAGGAAGTATTGCAGTAAGTGCTGGTAGGGATCTTGACCATCTTCCGGGCTCTGGTATTGTTCTGATAGCCGTGGAATACCTTTCCACTCCCCAAGCACTTCAGTATATGTTGCCCCCTTGTCGCTACGTCACTATGTGCTAGCGACATTTCCCGACAGCCCATTATTGAGTGAGCAAGTCACCCCCTGCCATTTTATCCGTGTATATCTGACCGGAAATGTATGAAACCTAGGAATTGTACACAATTCCTAGGAAATATATGCAATTCCGAGCCTACTTAGGAAATGTGTAAAATAATGTTTCAATGATTCTATAATACACACATTTCGTATGAAATGTATGTATTTCGTAGGAATTGTATGCAATTCCGAGATGACATTAGGATATATATAAAAAGTAGTGCTTTCTGTGAATAAAATAAATAAAACACGTTTGTAAACTAAAATCAGATTTTTTATTACGGCTTTCGTTGACATAATCAGCTGTTACAATCACATCGTAAAATATAAAATATTCATAGGGCTTATTACTAATTAAACTTCAAAAATCAACTATTTATTCCTTTTTAAGGCCCACTTGTCCTTGGGTGCACTTGCACAGTGCATACAGGGATAATCGTCGGTTGGTGCTGCATATCATTAACATTATCTAAGGAGCCTCAGCGAGTTGGTTTCGGCCCCTCGTACGCCTTCCAAAGTACCGGGACCTTTATGGTCGAGCTAAGTAAAAATATAAATATAAATAATAATAAATTATCTTATTGGAATAAAATGTGTACAAATAAAGTGTCTTCTCCCAATCAGAAGGTTCTGGATTTTATGTAATAAATTGTAGTTACATTCATTATTAAAATAAATGTATGATTAAAATTGTTATTAAATGCATGATAAAAAAGAGAAGTAAAAATTATGATAGCAATTTATTAGTTTATTATATTGTCGTTCTACATGTGTGTGAGTGTGAGTGTGAAGTGTAAAGAGTGTGTGTTTAAAGAATATGTTGAACATACACGATGTTGTGTAAAATAGTAGTAAGTGTGTTTTATGTAGGTAGGTACTTATTTAGCCGACCGATGTGGAGTGAGATGTCTTGCGTAGTTCGTATGCGGCGATATAGATGTCGCCGCAGAAAGATGCAGAATAGTTACATATCAAATTTTTCTTCATGCAACCAAGACCTGCATAACCCCCTTCTGCGCTTGGTTGCTGGAGTTTACTGGTTCCCAAAGAGTATAATAATAATATGGGAGCTGCATCCTCTCACCTCTGTAGATTCTATCTGACAGGAGTTGCAATGGTCGAGAATACTTACAGTCCTTTCACAGTTATTTTTACCTCTGACAGCAGCAACCCAACCGCAACCTTATTGTAATGAGAATAAATATCACTGTGATTTTGACAGGTTATACAGTGGCAGCAACCCAACAGCAACCCTAAAATGAGTGTATAGAGGTATGAGGAACAGGGTGTAAAGTTCACTCATACCTCCATAGAAAAGAGAGGATCCTCCGACCAGACGGGTGTTGTGTCTGGTGGGCAACTGCCGGACTATTGATGTCGGGACGTTGTATATATTCTGCTAGTTGTGCGGTAAACTCTGTTTGCGCGATGCAGGATCTTGCGTGACGTCAGTGTGACGCGTAGCTCGCATGTGGCGATGTAGATACCGCTACAAGCATAAAGATCATTGTGATTTTTAATGATCATTGTGATTTCAAATATTGTAGCGTCAAACAAATATAGATTTTATACAAAACAAAAACTTTGTTCTTAACAAGTTAGTCTGTTATTTTCCTTTCAAAGGACTCACGGATAATTTGTAAAATGTGCTAATGTAAATAATATTGCACGGCATAATTAGCGAAGTTATTGTCGGTTAGTAAGTAGATCTTACGCAACCACATGCCTTTGTAAATGTTTGGAATCTGGTAGAAATTCTTACGTAAAGATCATTTTTACCTTTAGTACCTACATTTGTACCTATGCAGAGATACGCTGCTAGAAGATTCGATAGATAATAGGTAGGTATAGAAGCTACAAAAGCCGCCAGTTGAAAATGGAAAATGGTGTCGTTGTAATCTGGTTTTCCCTACATTGACATACGAGTACCTATATCTAATGCTCAAAATTAGTGAATTATAGGAAGAGACGAGTATACTAAGCCGTATCGAATGCCAAATCATCGAATATTAATTGATCGATCGAATATATCAAAAGTCGATCATTTATTTTATCGAACGCTACGACAACGTCGATAACGCTACTACAAAGCTACGACGCTGCTACGACGACGCTACGATGCTGCTATGACGATGCTACGACGACGCTACGACGCTGCTACGACGCTGCTACGACTAAGCTACGAAAAATTGTTGTAACAATAGCTTTTCTCTGAATAAATCATCATAATCATCTCCCTGCCCTTGCCCGATATAACTTGCGGTCGGCGCAACATGTTTTCTTTTTCCATTCTGCCCTGTCAAAAGCCACGCTATCATTCACTCCACATCCGTGGGTCACATGTGGTTGGTAGTGGTGCGGTTGGTGGTGGTGGGTAGCGTGATTTTCTGAATAAACGAAACGTTCAGTCACCAAAAGAGATAAGTAACCCGAAACCGATGAATTTTTTCGAATAAAATTTAATTTAATTAATTGAAAACAAACAGGTAATTTATCAAATTCAATTTCATTCGAAAATATCCATCGGTTTCTTACTAAACTTCAACTATATCTGACGACCCTGGTTACTAATCACATTTGGTGACCGTACTTATAATATTGATTTGTCGAGCCACGGCCGAAAATAAGTATAAGTTAATTAATTTTTTCGGGAGATAACGAAAACGGCCGAATGTTGCCGAAAACAGAAAACTATTATAATAATAAATGATAAATCATTTTATTTCTGTAAGTAGGTTTATACAAACACGTCAATCATATTTTAAAAACTAGATGAGGATCTGACTACTCTGAGAAGAAAGGCCGAAACAAACTCAGAGGTCACAGTCTCTTATAAAGTCCAGACATAATCTTGGTCAGATTATGAGAAGACCATGTAGATCTTGTCTGAAATGGTATTTTGAGGGAAAAACCACACAGATTAAGTGGACCTGTCGAGTCAGTGCACGCATACGTCAGTAATCGTGGAGCTCAACTCAGAACTTAAGGCGCTTCCCTGACCAAACGACCTTGAGCGTTCGGTCCTTCTCTGTCCCGTCGATGAGTCTCGCTCTGTCTCGCTCCCTCCGCACGCTCATATATATATATCATAAAATTCACAAAAATAATGAAATTACTTGAATAAAAAAAGACAAGTGGAGATTTAAAATAAAATAAAACGTGTATTATTTACATTTTTAAATTATCTATCCATTAGTGTAATCCTCAAATGAATAGAACGTCACCTTTAGCAAGAGATGCATGCAATCAATAATTTTAGTCACTTTTTTGGAAGGAGATTTCAGATGAATTTATAAAACATAAAAACAAATAAGAATGTGCAATGTGATGATAGGATATCGAACATTAATAAAGTGCTTTTAGATGTAGTTTATTACCCATAGTGAATGAGTTAATAGCCTCTGAATAACGCACTTTGACAAGGTTTTGGTCGGGGTACCGCCTTAAGGAGCACAACTAATAACAATTTTAGAAATTAATCTTGTTAATTGCCGATTGAGTCTATTATTCTATAAAGTGTAACCTACCTACAACAGTTATCAGTTGGCCTTGTTCCAGTAGAACGGAACTGCAAGACACAGCCGATGGAGTTGGCACCCGAGTGTAACGGGGCCTTTAGATTGATGGTTCCACGACGTATCTAGGCTGATCTAGTCGAGGACCTGAATGGTGAATCAGTCAGTAGGCTAATATAACGTCCGGACGACAAAGTGCAGAAAACGTTTCTGGGATACCTATAAGCGTGTGGGTTAATCAAAGGTGTTCCTATAGAAGGTACACCCATATTTCGCCAGTTACGTATAATAAGTCCCATGTAATAGGGGGCGAGCCTATTGCCATCAACCGGGCACAAATCCAGACTCCGGGCTGCTATTGAGAAATTCCTGATCGAAAAACCCAATAACACTTTGCCCGACCCGGGATTCGAACCTCATGCTCAGTATGCAGCGAAACGAAACTCAGTAGTGTAGCCCGCCAAATTCAAATTTTCTTATGTTTTTTTCATATGAAAATTCTTAGGTGGAACAAATTTCCAAAGTTTGACGATTGATATGAAATTGATGATTATTATTCAGTGAATATATCATTCCTACAGTCGCGAATCGTATTTTGATCAACATACGACGTAAAACAGAGCTGTAATTTGCAAAAAAAACCGAAGAAAAATTGAATTTGGCGGGCTGCAGCTGAGGGGTAAGACCGTGTTTGGATATTAGCCGTTTATGTTTATTAGGTTTCTTTCACGATGTTTGAATTTTAATTCACTTAAAGTTAGGCGAGTTGTTTTATTGACCAAATGACAACAGCCTGTAAAATTACATACTTAACATACATCACGACTGTATTGCCCAAAGGGCTAGGCAAGGGTGTACAATACCACACCCACATTTAGCCAGTTCCAGTTCATTTAGTCAGTCCTATGTAATAGGGGGTGACGGGGGGGGGGGGGGGGTTATACCGTTGCGTTGGTTTTGCATGCGGAGTTGTATCAATTTTTTGTTCCATAATTATAACACTGGTCAACAAAAAAACACTTTTAGTATGTAACATGACTTTTTTGTCTAGTTATGTTTAGAACAAGGATAAGGATAATAGAAATAAAATTGGAATGTTCCAAATACGAATAGTATTTTTTGTAATTTGATTTTAAAATATTTCAGTTTCTATCAACAAAATGAAGTTATTTCGTCTTATTGCAATATCAATATCAATGTAACTTTATGATTTACTCTACTTTTGTTTCGACGACGTCTCGTTGTAATGTCCAACAGTAATCCCCCAGCATTCGTGGTCTCCACTTGCCCTGATATCGTTTTTCTATCATAGAAATGTCTTGGTGGAATCTTTCACCGTGTTCATTGCTGACAGCGCCCAAACTTTCAGGAAAGAAGTAAATGTCTAATGTAAAATTTAAAGTCACTTTCATGAAAACAAGCCTTCAAAAGCAAGATTCAAAATCACCAAATATAATCATCTTCAATCGCTTTACACACACACAGGACTAATACATACTTATGCCCTCTTTTATTTTTTATCACTCAGTTTAGGAAAAATTTCTTTCAAATGTTCAAAGCCATCACCACTCCTATCCATAGCTTTTACTAAGTTTTTCATGAGCCCAAGCGAGATCTTTTCGCCCATTCAGATCCACATAATGTAACACAACAGATGTGTGGAACCCACGCTTTGTCTAGTTGTCTGATGGTAAAACCAAAATACTGTTCATATACTTAACTGAGTAACTAATGGCGTCAAATTTCTTCGCTGAGTTTTAAAAGTAATGTCGCCACAAATGTGACAAAATTTGACAGAGTCCTTTTTACACTTTCTTGACATTATTTTAGAATCACATAACTCGGAAAACAGAAAACACAACTCCACTCTTAAAATAATAAATAGGTAGATACTCTGAATGTGAAAATGAATAAATTATATAATTAAAATTCTAAAGGATTGGCAGTAGGCAACAACACAATACTCAATGTAGGTATCATTATTTATGACCTGTATGATAAATACGCAAGAATTTTGTATTATTATCTTGTTTTTTTTTTTTTTTGTTACTTCTTTTATAGAATATACCTAGTTTAACCTTTTTCTTTTAACGTCTTTTTTATTAAGTTAGCCCTACTACAGTTAACGTTTGCTAACAGCTTGTTTTTATTATATAAAATAGTAATCTGTGGAAAATGTTGTGGGTGGTATATTTGTTAATTTTAATTTTAAGACTACACTGTTTATGCCTAGTATACTACTGTTTGTTTTCCCAAATATAATAAATAAATAGAAAATGAAACATAAAAATGGTTAATTTTCAATATACCTAGTGGATAATGGTTGTAACACAAAAATGAGACCTGATCAAATCAAAATAAATATAATCGCTCTATGAAGCATAATATCACGCCCGTATTCTCTGAAGGATTAGACAGAGGTGTCTTCATACTATTATAAAGGTTTTCATGATAAGAACGGAACCATTAGTGCGCGAGTCCGACGTGCAATATTCAGTTTTTTTTGACGTGATAACGTCTTATAAATCGCTGCACGCATGAAAAAGCGTGACTCATTGTCACGTTCCGCCATGACGTTATCACGTAAAATTATCGTCCGTAAACCGACTTTACAGACAAACATTTTTTTTACGTTATTTAGTATGCTTTTATCCTATCACAGTACTTACGTATCCGAGAAATGATTGCGCGTGCAGCACCGTACACGTGACAGTAGTTAAAGTTCTTAAAAAATAAAGAATAAGAGAGATTTAGTGTGCGAGACAGAGAGTTATATCTTTCTTCTCTCTCATGTAACGCAATGTGCCTAAACGTGACGCATCCTTGAAATTTCACTTGCTATCTAATCGCCGCGAAGCTTTCAAATCAGTTATTATTTTCATCAAAAAAAAATCCTTGCTAGGTTTACCATAGGTACCATAATACTTTACGTGCGAGCGGTCTATAAAGTTGTTCATTTAGGTATTTATATGGGCTCAACGCAAGGCCATAGAGGGTACAATATTGTAATGTTTGGTCAGTGGCCATCGTAAATTGCCCACGGGCATTATCGGCACATAATCAGGGTGCGGTGATACTTAACTCCTTTTGGAACTGAGGAAGACGATTGCAAGAGTGAGCCAGACCGTGGAAACTAAGAAAGTATTGGCAATAATACATTTAATAAACATAGACTAACTAAAGAAGATACAGAATTGAACTCCATAGAAGGAAAAAAAAACTTGTTGACAGGAATGTCAACAAGTTTTTTTTGTGTGTTATCTGTGCTCAGAAGAGCACAGATAACAAAGAACGGACCTGTTAGCTTGTCAGAAAAAGAAATGTCAAAAACAAAGCTGAAAGATGATTCAAAATGAACACGTTTTGTCCAAATAATTAATAAAATGATAACGATATTTCAATTTAAATAGAAATACCGTTTAATTAAAACCAACATAGGTAAAGATCAAAACAATACTCGTGGAAGCGGTGCGGAAGACATGAACATTGTTCGTGATGGGAATAGCGATAGAAAATACGAAAAATGCCTCTTTAATTGTCCCAAACCAAAGCTTAAACCTTGGCTTAAAACCGGATCGGATGCCGTTTCTAAAATCTCAGTCAAAACCAAAGGTGTTCTGAAAAATATTTCGGGCAAAGAGAAAAGTAGTTTTATCTCCGCTTTCCGTGTTGCCATAGGCGGTCCCCACAACGCTATTAAGGCCTCCCACAGCACTAAACGCGTTTCCCACGACGCCATAACCCCCGCCCAATCATGGAAAAGGATTGGAGACCACGGCGGGTTGAAGGCGGGAGGAGGGGGGTCTTGGACTTGGGCAACCAAGGCTTATGCATTGGGACTGGGCATATTGACCCTGTTCATTTGGTTCCTGCTCAAGAAATCTTGCCGGAGGCACTATCGATATGGACAGTGTGGAAGGTGTGGACGGTGTGGACGGTGTGGACGCACCATAAAATAATTTAAGTTCCAAATACGCTGACATAAAACTGTTATTATTTTTATGACACAATAAATAACGATGACTAATTACGGATTACGGTAGATACGGATTTGTATAATGGATCTACGTAATGTAGGTACGGCCAAAGAATGAGAAGGTTAAGCAATTTTCCAAGACATTCTTGTCTACAAGTTCATTCCGCAGCGGGTGCAATTTTTTATTATTATTTTAGTTGGGTTTGCTCTTGACTCTAGACTAGGTCAGAGATGACAAAGAGAGAGAGAGACAAAGTCGACGTTGGAGTGAGCTTACCCAGAAGAAGCCTGTTCACTCTCACTTTACAGATTTGGGTTGTATGCGGTCGGAAACACAGGCGCAGGTAGAGAATTGCATTATTTTGCTGTGCGCATTATAAAAGATGTTTGGAAGCGCTTAGTGCGAATTGGTGGAATAGCAACTAGGTAGGGATGGTAACTTGCAGTGCGCCTAATGTTCGATGGTAAAAGGGGGAAGTACAATCTGTATAAGATCGACAAGCAGGCAACCTTGCGGCGATGAGCCAAGCTGTGAAACTTGGCATCCACCAGTTTTATGTCACCAATGAGTGTCTCAGCTCTGTGTTCCACCGAGTCAAGCGCGGCATGTTGGTATTTAGCTGAGCCATCCCAAAGGTGGCTGCAATACTCCATGCAGGACCGGACTTGCGCTTTGTACAGGGTTAAAAGCTGTCGAGGCGTAAAGTATCGCTTCACCCTATTTAGGATGCCCAGCTTCTTAGCCGCAGTTTGGGCTTTATACTCGATAGTGGCGCCGAAGTTGAGACCAGATATTAACTCCATGCCTAGGAGCTCGAGCCGATCAGTTACAGAAACAGATGTACCCCGAAAAGTAGGAGATTGGACGAAACGACTCCTTTTAGCGGTAATAAGACACGCCTATGTTTTGGTGGCGTTAAAAGAGACCAGATTGTCATCACCCCACTGGGAGACAAGGCTTAAGGTCAAATCTGTCCACTCTACCATGGCCTCTCTCAAGGAACAAACTTCGACCCCGCTGGTTTGCCACATTTTCATGCCACATTTTCGAGTTGTCCTTTGGCTATGTAAGCATTTAGAAAAATTATCATCGTCGTAATCGTTAAAGACCAATTTCTACTTGAGCAGTCAAATAGTAATATACGGACCGGTAGGTCCGTATATTTTTTTGTGACTGGTCACAGAGCATGGAGACGCTATGGGGCGGCGCGGGCACGGCCTGCGCCTGGTGACGGGGACCATCACGGGACACTACTCGCTAAACAAACACTTCCACACAATAGGCATAACGGACAGTCTTCTACGCAGGGCTTGCATGGAGGCTGTGCATTGAATGCACAGGCGTCACCCAGATTGGGACACAAACCCTCGGGGCACCCAGATCCTACACAGATGTTCTCAGCAGACCAGGAGACATAATCACCTTCTGGAGGGAGGTGGGCTGGTTGGAATAACCGCCGACGGCCGCCATGGCCCACTCATAATGGTCCATCTGAGGTTATCAAAACCCTAAAAAAGAAGGGCTAATTATTTTGCAGACGACTAACAACTTAAAGGGCTACTAACTATTTGCTACTAGAAATCATAGGCGAGGTACTATAAATAATGAAATGGCGACTAATATTAACAGTAGGATAAGATGCAAGAGCGAGCGAAGCGAGCTCGGGACTTGGGGCACTCTGACTCGGACTGGTTAGGTTAGAAGTGGATGGCGGGGTCTGGAAGACCCCGCCGTCCCCTTCGTGGTTATTTTTTTTTAAACCGCCCATAAGTAGGAGCCCCGCGTAGCGGGGCTCCGTCGGCTACGCCTTATTATGCAAATCAGATAAAACCCAGGATAAACCAGGATTTACTTTTTGTCCAAAAATAAAAATTCAGAAATAGGAGGCCTCGCCAAAACAGAAACTCGATGCCAGTTTAAATTAAAACAAAGCTAACAACTGATTATTAAGCTGCTACTTTCTACTTCAAATTATTCTTCACTGTAGCTGCCAACCTACTATTTTTGCTACCGGCTTTAATAATTTTTTAATCCCAATTTCAGATTAATTTGTCGCCGAGTTAAATACATGCCAAAAAGAAGGAGCGGCGCGGGCAGTCGCTTCTGGCGCGGTGATTCTGTGCTCTGTGCTTCCAATGAGCAGAGCTTTACTTTTTAATTTGTTGATTGCACTCACAGCCCATCCGTGACTTTCAACAACTGCTCTCTCTCTCTGACTTAAGCCAAGAGCCAATTACAGCTATAGCACATCACATTCCAATATAAAAAAAAACCGGCCATACGCGTGTCGGACACGCACAAATTCCATAGTTGAGATGAATTTATCCCAAGAACAAACTTAACATTGTAGTTGCAAAACATGTTGTCTCATACATTCAGACTGCAAATGTAAGAAATTGGTCGACTATTTATCGTTAACTTGTAAAGCCTACTTAGCTGTGATAGTTTTCTTTTCAACTTTGTTATTTAAACTACTTACACCGTATTTCGTAAACGGATGCCTGAATCGAAAAATAGTTTTCACACACCCGTGATATTTTTGAACGGCCTATCCAAAGACACCCAATACCATTGGATAGACGAGAAAAAAAATCATCCCCACCTTTTACGTGTAGGTAAAATTTAAGTCAAATTTTATTTTACCACTTTGTCTTCGTGATTAAAATCCATACCCATCCCAAATTCCAGCTCTCTAGGACTTAGAGTCTCTGAGCTAAGCCGTGGATAGACTGACGGACGGACATGGGGAAACTATAATAGTTCATTGTTGACTACGGAACTCTAAAAAAGCAGGGTGCGGCCGCCTGTAGTGTGCGATCGTTTATGTAAAAAAAAAACTTGAGAGGTGTCCAGGGACACCCGGCCGGAACGAAGTTCGGTTTTAAAAAAAAAAAACTGGCTTGCTTTCTATGAGAGAGAGAGAGACAGACAGACAGAAACACGCGCACGCCGCACAGCTTACAACTATAGCAAAAAGTGTCGTTACAACTTTTGGTCCTAATTTTTTCCGTCTAGCCCCCTTTTGCAACGCCCGATAAGGAACTTCGTTCCAAAAGTTTATGTACAAAATGTAAGAAAAGGGAAGATTTTTGCAATGCGGCGCGATCCGCCCGAATGTTCGGCAGCCTCAAGGGTCTCTATATAACGGCTCTTTGACAATTGTCCCTACGCCCAATGTGTTTATGCCTGTCCGTAATTATTAATTTAACATTTGTTTTGACGGATCATCTGCTTTCGGACGGGCCCGTATCTTCATTGACGGACTTCGAGAGTAGACACCCTGGCATGATTAGGTTGCCACTGGGTAAAACAGAACAGAAATAGACTGTCACTGGCATTTAGTCGTGACCTAATTTTCTATGACTCTGAGGCTGTTATAGTTTTTTATTTGGATTTACTGAAAGTCAATCAGATGAGTGAGATATTTGATACTCTGCAGAATAAAACTGAAAAAAGATAGTAGCAATAACCTCATTGGATAGTAGACAAGAACAAAGACTAATGACAAGAAGTCAACACAACACTCAAACCTCTATTATTCTGAGACTCAAACTCTCCCTTATTATTAATATACTCTTTGACCACAGCTTAGGCCCAGTTCACATTAGGACGGACCGATAGTTTTTTTTACTGACCGGCTGTCGGCTCTTGCTGTTCACACTATTCGTCAGTCAACCAGTTACAAAGGACGACCGATAAATTTGCCGGTGCCGACACTTTTTCGGGTCGGATAATGAGACAGTACGACGTAATGTGAACCTGGCCTTTGGGAGTTTTTGACACAAACTGAACACTCGTCCAATCATGATACCTACAATATCTTTAATTTTAAATAGAAATACCGTTACTCATGTAGCCAAAAATAAGTAAAAACGTACATTCTTGAATATGGTGTGAAAGAAACAGTGACTGTTAATATTTGCCGTGGGTCGGAAGCAAACCATGCCGTCAAAAATAACAAATCAAACAAATAATTCGTCAAAAATATGCGTTGGTTTGCGAAAAGATGCTAGTGAGGGTAGAAGCTTCTTCTCCGCCTGGAGTGATGGCTTAAGAAAGCACAAGGCCATAAATAGTAATTATACTCTTTTGCACAAGGAGGAGAAGGGACATTTGATGTGTCCAACATTAACAGTCTTGCTTCTTCTACTGTTGCTGTTGCTTTTGGTCTTGAACAAAAGATTGCTGGATTACGGGGGTCGTTGCTCCTCTTCTCCTCCCGTGCCACGTAGCCGAAAATATTGCAAAAGACGGTACAAATCTGCCGGAAGATGCCGTCGCTGCGGTGGCAACTACAGACAGAGAAAATGAACTAGGAAAAGTAAGTCATACAGCTACCTAATATACTTAGTGGTCGTAATTTCTTCAGCCATATTATAGCTTCTAAGATTGGTATAAAGTACCTTATAAGTGGGCTAAGGAAACTTGTGTCCATTTGTGAGAAGTACGCGGAGACGCATGGGTTACAATATAACTCTAAAAAGAGTGAAATTTTAGTATTTAAATCAGGCAAACAACAGCCTACCCATGTGCCTCCTGTATTTCTTAATGGAATAGCCCTAAAGCAGGTTCAAGCTTTTAAATATCTTGGTCACATTGTGACAAGTGACCTCAGGGACGATGAGGATATCGAACGGGAGCGCAGGGCTCTGGCGGTGAGGGCTAATATGCTCACACGCAGGTTCGCACTATGCATGAGAGAAGTGAGGGTTACGCTATTCAAAGCTTATTGCCAGTCCTTCTACTCAAGCGGCCTGTGGGTGAGATATACGCAGCGAGCCTACAGAGCCCTGCGCACTCAGTACAATAATGCGTTCAGGATGTTGTTGGGTCTGCCGTGGAGGTGCAGCGCGTCTGGGATGTTTGCTGAAGCGCGCACTGATGGTTTCCAGGCCATCATGCGCAAAAAAGCAGCTTCCCTGCTGGCCCGTATACGGGGTAGCAACAACGGCATTCTGAACGCAGTAGCTGTACGTTTTGACTGTCCCTTTCAGAATAAGTGGGTCATGTCTTGTGTGGGTGTGGCGAGTCATGTCAAATAAAAATGTACTAGGTTAAGGTTTCTATGGGTCTATGCCACCCGAAATAAAGTTTTATTATTATTATATGTACTTAAATTACGGGTTGCGTTGTATCTGTACAGCATTTACTAAGTCCTCCAAGTTTAACAAATAACAAAAATAAACTATCATATCAGAAAAGATGCGTGAAATCAGGAATAGAATCGAAATCGAATCATGGAGTCTTTAGATTAAGACGAGAACTTTTAATAGTCCGGAAACAATGGAAATATTTTGGGTACCTCTTTTGTAGATAGGAAATCGACCATTTATACCAAAGTGATTTATACCAAGATAACAATAAACCAGTAGGTAAGTAACTAAAAAAAAAAGAAGTATTTTTTGTTCGAGTTGGGCTTTTGGAAAGCTTCTGGGCCCCTGGTCACTATATGGATCGCGGCCGAAGAACCGGATATTGTAGCGCGAACTGCGCATATAAAAAATGTATATGTAAGAACCTACGTATGTATTTATGTATCCTAAAAGTGTAGATTGCACTTTCATAAATTACATCTAGTAAAATTGATGGAACTAACTAACAAACTCCATAATTAAAAAGAAAGCTTTTATTATTGTTTTACAATACAATCTTCCATGGGACGAAGTTCAATCAACCAGTAATTTTATCTTGTAAACGGTAGGAAATATGTAAATGTATTTGTTAATTTTGCATTAATTCGCTTTTGAAATGGGCTCGCCTCTTAGGCTCTTGCACTAGTAGGTACTTAAGTAATTACATCGAAGTTTTCCATTTGAGTCGACATCGGGTGAACTGTAATAAACTGTAGCTTAGTTATAAGCTACAGTTTTAAAGCGTAAAACTGTGGTAGAGCTTCATAAAAAAACAAAAACGGGTTTTCTTGGAAATCAGGAACTATAACAGAGATAGATTAGGTAATATAAAGTTTAATTAAGAACCTAATGTCGGTGATCAGAATGGTTGATCATTACGAATATGACATTCATCATTTCGTTGCCCTTATACCTTAACCATTTTATTCGTAGAAGTCAGCGTAGTAGAAAAGCTTTTTTCTTTCATAAGTCTCTATTAATATTCCCCTGATAATAGACACTAAAAATACCTTTGTAAACAGATTTATTGGGTTTTTCCTACAGGAATTTCTCAGTAGCAGCCCCGGAGTCTGGATTTGTGCCCGGTTGACGGCAATAACTGGCGAAATATGGCCTAACCGTTCGGTGATTATAGACGTGTTATGATGTAATGTTATGTGAGCAGACTCCGAACCCAGGATGGTCGAAGCAAGGAAAAACCTAGATTACAAGAAGAAGCAGACACATTATAATAATCCCCTGTCCCTCGCACTCTCTCCGCGCGCAACGCTCTCTTGGTCGCTAATAACCTGACGGTGATGTGTCCGCGGATGAATGGAAGACGATCTTATCAGTATTTGTAGAGTCCTTGAGATAAGTGTATAAAATTTGTGTAATTTTCTTTACTTAATTTAATTGGCTGATAGCCGTTTAAAAGGTTATAAGTAGCAAACTAAATAAATTAGCTCTGACCCTAAATATGATGCTTATAAAGGAACGAGACATAGTGTCTGCAGAATAATATCTTTTTTAAATAGGTAGGTACATCCATTCCAGATGCGTTGTGGAGAAGCACATCGTCGTGAATTAACGTCCTTGCTGTCCTTGCTGTTGAACTTGGCTGGCATTGAGCCGGGTTCTCGTTCACAATACACAGGTTATGACAAGATGCCTTGCCTTGAACTTACTAGCCAATTTTCGAACACTTTAGGTACTGTTCGATATGAAAATGGAAACCGGTCGTTTGTGGCCGTGGCCATGTGCTATAAGTTGGTGCCATTTAGCATAAAAAAGATGTCATTGTCCTTTTTTCCCTACTGTTTAGTAGAACAAGTGGGAACAAACCAATATCTGCTCGTAGGAACCCGAACAATAAACTAAGTAAAGTAAAACGGAAATAAAATCGGATAAGAAATACGGAACAAAACGACAATCGAATCGGAAATCGGATTTTAAATCCAGCATTGTAAGTATTCTGGTGCATTCTTCAGGCGTAAGCGACATAATTTCAGCTTGAATAATGAATATAGAGCACTATCAACATGGTTTATGTACCCACATAAATGACATATTACAAACAAAAGCAAAACCAAATGCTGTAATTTCGTAGTTCCATCTTCGAAAGTGGCCGTTTTTCAAATTTGTTTTTTTTATGATATAACTTTACAATAACTAAGAAGTTTTAATACCTTCATTTAAGGAGTATTACATTGTCTATTAAATACAATTTATTGCATTAACCTATCATTTTTAGTTTCCGAGATTTTTAACATTCTTTAAGTGACCCGGATTCATTGCTCTCGAGTGTATATGTGTTCCAAATTCCATCTAAATCCGTTTAATAGATTTTGCGTGAAAGACTAGCAAACATCCATCCATCCATCTATCCTTACAAACTTTCACATTTATAATATTAAGTAGGAAGTATATTGTTTCATTAGTGTCTGAAATGAGGAATGTTAATCTACTGTTAAGGGGGATGCGCCAAGGTAGCCCGCGAAATTCAAATCTTGTTACGTTTTTTGCAATTTACAGGTCAGTATCAGGTTGTATGGTAATCTAAATATATGATTCGCGACCGTATCAAATATGGCTTTACAGAATTATAATCATTAGAATCAGCAATACAACTCCTTAAGTTAGAATTGCCCTAAAATGTCATGATTTCATGAAATAGTCATTCAATAGAGTAATATGAACTTATAGAGATGTATTGCTGATTCTAATGATTATAATTCTGTAAAGCCATATTTGTTATGGTCGCGAATCGTATTTTAAGGAAAATACATCCTGACAGTGACCAACAAATTTGAAAAAAACGTAACAAAATTTGAATTTCGCGGGCTTACTTGAAGGTTCCGCCTTAATGTAGTCAGGTTTATGACGGCTATTTCCATCCTAAAATGCAGCAACTATGCCTATTTGCCCACCAAGGACTCCGTGTCCGGATTAAAAGGATCGCATCTTCCAGATCCAAATGTAAGATTTCTAAGTTAGTTTGTAGCATGACGGTTGTAATTTCTCAAACTACAGTAGGTAGATATACTTAAGGGGGCGCACAAGGGTCCACAAGCGCCATTCTTAAAAAAAAAAAACTCGTGACTGAGAAGGAATTATGAAAAACACTCAGTAGGGAACCTCGGTAAGTGTGTCTAGAATTTTGTATATAGTTTCATATTGAAACACGAAGCAACAAAATTCGATCTAAATAAAAGCGGCCACATTCCTCTAGATCGTATTTTTCACGGACATATAGTGACCTTATTGGTGATGTTCTTCAGAAAGGTCATGTGCGTAGTACTCACAACCGGCGTGCGTGTATGACCAGATGTATGAACGTAAACGAGGCAAAAGGAGTATGTATGGATCGTAGCAGGTGGCGTTCTGTAGTTTCTGCCTACCCCCATGGGAAGAAGGCGTGAGTTTATGTATGTGTATTTAAATATCGTCAACAGGTTAAATACGCAAAAACGAAATAAAGACGAAAAGTTCTGAATGTTTAGCCTAATTATTCCAACTCGAGACACCATTGATTAATGTTCTAAAATTGTGTATAGATATTTAATTTGCGACTCGAACGATCCAAAAAATACCGTATTTTCCTTACCACATTAAATACATATTATACAATATAACAAGTTTATACTTATATTATACCTATTTAAGTAATACAGAATTTTTAGACAAATATGTGATGTCATATTTAAGTGTTTCGCACATTTAGAGGTCAATCACTTGCTCTAAGTCTAGATCTTCTATTTTTGAAGCTATTAAAACTTATTATAACGGCGATATTCTAGATATTGATGTCATTGAACTATTGATAACACTATTTTTATAAGTAAGTAACAGTTACTTTCCCATTATTTTGTGACGCCTACAGATTAATATCAGCAGTTTATAACTAATTTACGCACAAAACTCTGTGTTAGGTTTCATATCACCGGAAATTATCAAACATGTTTGCTACTTTTAAGGACTTTAGAAATAAGAGCGGAGTCTTCCGCAAACGGGAGGACGTGGCCGAACAAAAACATTAGGAATGGTTATAAAATGGACCCTTGCGGCATTCCCGGCTGCTCACGTTATACGGAAGATTGTGCAAGGTTAATAACTTAACAATATGATTATATGAACTACCACCGAGACATCAATGTCAAGGTCATACTATTTGCTATTATGCTACTATATTGACCTAGATTCTGAGTAACGGTTGTATGTGGAGTCAATCGAAAGCTTCAGCCAGATCTCAGACCAAGAAAGAGTGCATTGCTAATTAAGGCATTGTAACGATTAATAGAATAGAATAGAATAGAATACTCTTTATTATGTACACCATAAAAACTACAGATATAAATGTAGAAATTTTACATAGGGTGACACAATGGGCGGTCTTATCGCTAAAAGCGATCTTTTACAGACAACCTTTGGATGGATTCAAGGGAGAAGGAGAGACCATAATGCAGGTAGTCAATGGTGTACCATTTAAATATACAACAAATACATACATACATAAAACATATACTTATCTACATATAAAATATACAATAATAAACATGAAACAACAAGAGCAAGGAAACTATATGTAAGGAAGGTACGTTTAAGGAGAGAGGAAGTGTTTTTTAACCAGAATTTTAAAAGTGGACAACGATTGAGTACGCCTCAACAACTAACACTGTTAATGGCTAACATATGGTTATGTTATTGACATGGTTATAGGTATTATGCGGTACTTATCGCTATGTCTATGTATCTGCTGCCGGATACAATTACAAACTTATGTTTTCATGTAAAGCCTAAACATTAGAATTTTAGGACCGTTGTCGCGCATTCATTTTGTCGTCTAATAAGTAGGAATTATGATGAAAAAAAACAATTTACTAACTGTTTTGAATAACAGTTTAGCTTATCGTAAAACATGCAACGGCCGTTCTGATATCGTCATTTCGTACCTACTAGTTATAATGGAACGTATGATAACAAGTAATTTACACAAAAATATGAATTCTGGGTAAAATTCGTAACTTCATTATACGTTAGAATAGAAAATATTTATTTACATTGAATGTAGGTATAGGTACAGGTGAGATATTAAAAAAATATGTATCATTCCAGGTAAGTACTTACATTATACCATTTGGCATGCAAAAATTTTGCGCGTTTTAGCTTACGTTCATTGTTGACTCTTGATATACAAAATTAATACATACTCTTGTACCTGTGGAAATTGTCCCTGCTCCCAATAGCCATAAGATATACATAGTAGCTGGTAGATCATTTTGTTACTACTTGTACACACGGCTACATATCAAGCTATACTTTTCCAGTATAAGCTGACCTCTCATTGTACGGAAATCCTATACAAAGCGAGATCAGCTTACATTGGAAATGTATAGCTTGATACTCGTATGTAGCAATGTGTCCTGCGACCTGCACCCTAATTACGTAACACACAGTCTATCACAATCAGAATCATTTTGAAGCCTATTGCTAATCCATTGCTTAATATGTTCGAAAATTTTGTTTGTTGAATAGCGTAAAAACGCAATGAATGTTGTTGAACTGTCAAAATGAAAGCCATTCCTACTGTAGTGTGTTACGAAATTACCCCGCTGTTCACAGTTAAAGCATTATGAAGTGGTGAAGGGCGGGCGTTTTTGGGGGACTGTCTTATGTAATTTTGACGTTCAAAAAGTGCTGACTGAGCACTTGACCCTAGTTTGAAATGATTTTGATTTGATTTGATTGTTTTGTTAGTCGGTTCGAGTTCAGAATAACAGAGCCCTAAGGGACAAGCGTGACTATCCTATTAGGACCCCTGTGTCTTACTTAACTTTGAATAAAATAATTGGAATTATACATACATACACACATACATAACATCACGCCTGTATTCCCCGAAGGGTTAGGCAGAGGTGTACCTATAGCACACCCACATTACGCCAGTTATGTTTAAGTCCCATGTAATAGGGGGCGAGCCTATTGCCAAAATTATCATAATCATCATCATCATTATTATTATTATTCTTTTTTATACTTTTTCGTATCTCGGCGTTGCGCCGGATCTAAGGGGTAGTACGGGCCGAAGCCAAGTGCTACCCCAGGAAATTGGTTAAATTGTGATGAGATGTTGGTATGTTCGGGTTTTGCGATGGTGAGTGTGTCGGTCTATGAGACTGTGTTCGTGCGGTGGCTGCTGCACTCGTGTGTGAGGTGACAATTGATGTTTCGTTGTCATTTTGCAGGAATTTTCTGACAATCCTGCAGGTGTTCAAGATTGCAGCTTTCTGAAGAGTCTGATATGTGTAGGGTGGTAAATCGAGTGTTTTTAAAGACCGGTGAAGCTGTTTAGGTATTACACCTGTTGTTGACAATACTATGGGAACTATAGCACCATTGCTTAACCGTCACATTCGGCTGATTTCTATTTTCAAGTCTGTATATTTTGAGAGTTTTTCTGCTATAGTATTCTGTAGATTGTGTGTATTAGGAACAGCTATGTCTATGATTTGTGCGGTTTTGTTAATTTTATCTAATAACGTGATGTCCGGTCTATTGTAGTGTTGTTTTGTCGGTGAGGATAGCTCTGTCAAAGTACAGTTTGTGAGTGGAGTTTTCGAGAACAGTTTCAGGTTGATATTTATAATAAGCTACAGGTGGTATGGGAACTAATTTATATTTTGTTGCTAATTTTTAGTGGATTATATTCGCTATTATTATTATTGGAATTATAATTGGCATAAAAAACTTTTTTACAAAAAAAAAAAAACAACCAACTTCAAAAAAAAACACTACAAACTGAAAAATAACTTTAATTTCGGAAGTCGGTGGCAAAAAACTAAAATACAGATCCAGACTCCGAAACCCGACTCGACTAATTTCGACTTCCGAAATTAAAGTTATTTTCAGTTTGTAGTGTTTTTTCATTTCACCATATTCATTGTGACGAGCATAAATTGCTTAGCAACCATATTAAAGTAATCGAATCGTAACCCGTGAAATACTTATAATTGAGTAGTTCCGGTGGCCACCTCTGGTCTTCATTATCAGTTCCACTTCACCGAATGGTGCTTTCCGAAAGCAAAAACACGAGTTACAATAAAAAATACCCAAATCGCTATAGGCGTGCCTTAAAATTTTGAAGATTTCCCTCGATTTCCCTGGGATCCCTTCATCAGATTCTGACTTGGTGACAATGGGACCACCTCGAGAGTATACCCTTTCAAACAAAAAAAGAATTTTGCAAATCCGTCTATATATGACGGAGTTATGACCGAACATACATAAAAAAAAAAAAATACAAACATCCGAATTGATAACCTCCTCCTTTTTGAAGTCGGTTAAAAATGACATTAATTAATATTTTTACACCGTATAACAAAAGCTCAAAAAACAGAATAATACAGCAGGCGTTACGTTGTTAATTCTGTCCCGTAATGTGTCTTGTGCAACAACGAAGTGAGAACAATAACTGTTTAGCTTACGAATTAGTGAATTAACCATCTAATTGGTCTCTTTAATTAACCATCTAATTGGTCTCTTTAATCTCTTCATAGTAGTCTTCTTGGCAGAATTCCTTCGGTCCTTGGTCCTCTGCGACATTGTAAATTCAAGTAAAAGAATCTTTACCTAAATCAACTGATTCGGAGAAAAAGGCATTAGGCTGAAAAAAAGAAGAGAAAAATAAGTATCACACAATTGTGCAACGTAGGTACACACAACGCTGGTAATTTAATGCAAAATATGAAGCAATTATGGATTTACAAAAAATCTATTCATTGGACTAATAAATTAAAACACTATTACGCTAGTATGTTACTTGTAGAATAATCTGTCCAAAAATCTGAATGTTTGCATGTATATTAGTATGGTTTTTAATCGTTAAAATATTTTTTTAGAGGTATCTTCGTGATTTTTTTCCATCATATCAAGTTAATTGTATTATGTTTTCAACACACTATCTAACTAGCATATATCCGGAAGAATATCATATAAGGTGCACTGGGGTAATTCAGAAAATGGGTATATTCTGAAAGTACAAAAATTCTACTTATCGTAGCCATATTTTCCTATTGGCAACATTAATTTAGACGCCATCTTTATTGTCCTTGCCGCGTCAGTCGTCGTGAGAAGCTAGTGTCAACATTACGCGCGTAGCGTCAACTTGTATCAAAAGAGTGTTTTTCGCGCCATTTTTGTTGATTCGCAATAACCCCAACATCATTTTCTCGGAATTCTGGTAAGTTATTTGAATAAGTGCTTGTTTTTACGATACGTTGTAGTTTTTAGCGAATTCGTGAAAGGAAAACAACGTCCAAGCTGTGTTTTAATTTTTTTTTCGTAATAACCCCTCTGGGGTGATTCCGATGTATAATCATTGCACAATAACCCCACTTAGTTTTTCCATAGAAATTGACAGTGATTCTCAATCTGTTCGATCAGATGTTTTGCATGACATAACACGAAGTGTGCAAAATTAAATTATTGAGAAGTCGGTATCGTTGGTTCCGCATTTTCGTTTTTTGACACTAACTTCCGAAATTAAAGTTGAAAAAAGTTTTTATTAAAGTTTTTTTTTTAAATAAAATTTTAATTTAGAATGAATGAATTCGCATTTTTTTGGGAAATACTGGCGTGATATTATGATATGTTAAGTAAGTAGGTACTCATTTCTTTTTCAGAGCCATCATGCCGCGAACTTATATAAGAAAAAAAATTAAATCATACACTCCACAAGATTTATCTCAAGCGATCGCAAAGGTAAAAAATGGAGAACTTACGCAATATAGAGCAGCGCAACAGTACAAGATTCCCATGACGACTCTTCATGAACACTTAAAACAAGATAAAGAAACTACCAGACCAAATGCAGGTAGGCCAACTGTTATAGACCTAGAAGATGAGAAAAAATTAGCAGAAACTGTTAGAATTATGGAAAAATGGGGATATGGCCTAACTAGGTTTGAAATTATGGAGCTTGTATCTGAATATGTGCGGGTGAATAAGATTAAAACACCATTTAAAAACAATGTCCCAGGCACAGATTGGTTCATTAATTTCCGGAAACGACATCGATTATCAATTAAAAAAGCACAGCCTGTAGAATTTGTAAGAAGAAAGATGACAGATCCATTTGTCATTGGTGAATATTTTGATTTGCTGGAAAATACTCTAAAAGATTTGGATCTTTTTGAAAGTCCCCAATTCATTTGGAACTTAGATGAGACATCGTTATGCCTGGATCCATACAGAACAAAAGTAGTTGGACAAATAAACAAACCTTGTGCAAGGACCACCCATGGGAGTGGAAAAGAAAACATCACCGTGTTGACAGGCGCAAGCGCTAGTGGCAAGAAGTTGCCACCTTTGATTGTATTTAAAGGCAAATTTGTTTGGGATCAGTGGATGGCTGAACTGGACGGTGGTGATTACGATTTCGAATTGTCGTATGCAGCCAGTACTAAGGGGTGGATGGAAACAGACATTTTCTATAATTATATGGAAAAAGTTCTTATCCCAAGTCTGGGCGAAGAGCGCCCGGTTCTTATTATTTATGATGGCCACTCAACTCACGTCGACGTTAGAGTTGTGGAGCTGGCAATCCGAAACCGTGTCACAATACTTAAACTACCGCCACACACATCACATTTGCTGCAGCTTCTGGATTTAGCAGTATTCAAGTCATTCAAGTCAATATGGGATGCGAAGCTGGTAGAGTGGCAGCGTAGAAATGTTGGCACCAAAATGCCAAAAAAAGTTTTCGCTCAAGCGCTGGCAGATACTTGGCAAGAAACAAACCCCGAAATAATCAAAAGTGGATTTAGAAAAGCTGGGATTTTCCCTTTTAATTCGCACGTGATACCTGTGGACAAGTATGATCCAGATGCATACAAAAGATTCCAAAAAAAGTTATCAGAAATACATTTTGCATCCACAAAACCAACACCCAAAAATCCGAAGTCACTAAAAGAAATTTGTATTGGCTTCTTTAACAATCAACTTCCCAACACTAATGATGCTCTTGAAAATGCAAACACCGATAACGATACCTTACAGTTGCAAGTTTCAAAGCCCAGTATCCAAAGTTTGAGTTTTGTGGCCAAACATCCAACCCAACTACCTCCTTGTTTAAAGAAATCGTCAAACACTGATGAGATTACCTTGCTGTCTCAGTTATCGAAATCTGATGTACAGACGTTGAGTTTTGTGGCAAAACAGCCATCGCAAATACCTATATGTTTACAGAATTCTAATCAAACACCAACTCAAAATTTGTCAAAAATAAATATAATCTCGAACGTTATCATCAAAAAAGCACCTCAACAGTTTCTTCAAGCCCGACCACTACCCGAACTATCATGTACATTCGAAGAATTGCTTTTAAGAAAAATACAACAGGACAAAAAAGATAACCAACCGACAAAGAAGAAACGTGTCACTAAAGGCGCTGAAGTAATAACTGCAAAAATGGGCAAACAAATTTTAGAAGAAACGAAAAAAGCTCAATGTTTGAAAGCGATCGCTAAGAAAACCAGTAAAATTTACAAAAAAGGAACAACAAGAGGAAAAAAATATAAGGATTCTGAAATAACAATACTTAGAACACAACAACAAGAACAACAGCCAGGCCCCTCAGGCATAAGAAATAAGAAAAAACGAAAACGCCAGCCTTCACTTGACAGCATAACTAGTGTATCCGACATCATGAGCGAACATAGTGATTCTGATATTGAATGTGATTTAGAAGAATTGACGGATGAATACTCTGAAAATGATTTTCAAATATGTAACGAAGAGCTAAGGTCACGTAAAAAAACAGATGTTAAATATGGTAAAAAAATTGAAAATTCAGAAAATTTTGCCGTCGAAAATATACTCTCTAACAAGAATTCAAACCCTCTCTGTAATAAGGGTAAGGGTATAGGCAAAAAAAGCAAAGGGAAAGAAAACAAAGTAGACGAAAAAGTCAATGAAAATGTAGAGGTTGAAAGAAATTTCGAACACGATATTGATGTTTTTAGTAAAGAAAAAAATATGACAACTAGACAAGACTCTAAAGAAAAAGACAACGATGAACAACTGCTACTTAAACAGGAAAGTAAAGAAATAGTTTACGAAATTCAAGAAGAGAACCTTGCTATGAAGGAAAAATACCAATTATATGATTCAGTACTCGTCAGATATTTGGTAAGAAAAAAATGGAAGTATTATGTGGGGTTCATAGAAAAAATAATAAATAATGAAGAAAATATATACTACAATATCAATTTTTTTAAAACCGTAAGACCACAGCAGCGCCTTACCTTTATAACGACCAAAAGAAAAGATATTGATGAAGTTCCAGAGTCATTAATAGTGAAGAAGATAGATTTAAAAAAAAACGGTAAAGAATATTACCTATGTAATAACGACGATAACATTTATTTTATCTGATTACGTAAGTGATTTTATATACTTATTACATTATATAACAGTAATGTTTTTACTAAGTCTTAAGCAATTTTGTAATACTTACTTTTAAAAAAGAATTTAAGGTGGAAGCACCAGGGTAGAACGCGAAATTTAAATTTCCTTACGTTTTTTGTAATTTACAGGTAAGTATAAGGTTTTATGTTGAAAAAATTATTCGCGACCAAAAGAAATATGGCTTTACTGATTTATAATTATTAAAACATCAATACGACCCTCTAAGTTCATTTAACCCCATTGAATGACTTTTTCATCAAACAGTAATTCAATGGGATTAAATGAACTCAAGAGGTGATGAATGATTCATGATTTTAATTATTATAATTCTATGAAAATTTGAATTTCGCGGTCTACGCTCGCATATCTGTATTCTTAGAAAACGACATTGCAGGAATAAGTTATAAGTTTATGCCAAAAAAATTATGTTCTCACTGTGATTTTTTATTTGATAAGGTTAAAACCTAAGTACTTACATTATACCAAAAAGAAAATGAAAATGGTTATGACCGTCAGTTCCTACTTTAATCTAACATTTTGAATGATGACTGATTTATGTGTAAGACAATAATAATAATATGATTATGAAGAAAGTTTATTTTATTTTGCAAAAAGCACCGAATAAAAGGTATCTTTATAAAAATCTCTATTTATGCTCTATTTATTTAAGTACCTACAGTTTTAGCTCATCTTTATTGACAGCTAAAGTTCATAAAAGCATTAATCCCTGCTGGAAGCAAACACGTTGATAAGTTCTACTCTTCGGTAATGTATACATTTTTAATAATCTGCAGTCATTTTATGTGTTTTTAATGGCCTTAAAATAATAATATTAATTTAACACAGTTAAAAAGATTAAAACAACTACTTTGTTATACTATTCCGCGCAAAGAATCTGTCAGAACTGTCCAGCTCACATATTATGGCAACTTTGATAACTTTTCTCACTTACTATAAAATTAAAATGACTGGGAATAAACTGCGTGACTGACAATTATTAGGAATAAATCGTATAACCTAACTTATTTAAACTGAAATGTTGAGAACCACAATGTCTTCTTGGGGTAATTCGGAAATACAATACGATGAGAAATGATACTAGCGATACTATTACGAAAACTCATGATATTTTGTGTAAGGGGTAAATACGATTGAAAAAGAAATTTAAACCTTCGGTCAAAGTGGAATAAAATCAAGTTTTGGATAATTTCGGAATAACCCCAAGATAGTGCGTAATTTCCCCTTTATCAAAAAAATACAACTCAATAATTCAAAATGCTCTATTTATGAATCCAACTACATAAATAAGAATCTAATATATCCATAGGTTAATTTTTTTCGATAAGTTAACAGAAGTCGCATACTATTGGCAGTAAATATGAAACTACTTTACATATCTAACCGAACTGTAGACCTCTAGCCATCTCGTAAGAAATCCCGTCGGAATTACCCCAGTGCACCTTATTTTTCTGATTTTGGTTACTGCAGTGGATCATATACTTTGAGGCATTATAAATTTGCGTTTAGGTCATGTGGTGTGGTCATGTGTGTGTGTGTGTGGTGTTTAGCACGCGTAGCATGACCCCCATAGAAACGGGTTTTGTCGATGCGCGGAAGAATAGACAAACAGACAGATTGTAGAAAAAAAACATTAGAAATCTGTCAACAATCTGCCATTTTGTCTATTCTTTCGTCGGCAAAACCCGTTTCTATGGTGCTCATTCCACACGTGCAGATAGAGGAATCGAGAAGCAAAAACCGACCGGTCAATGTGGCGACACCTGGGAAGGGCCTATGTCCAGCAATGGGCATCTTGATTATGGCTGAAATGATGACGATAATAGCCGAGTGGTGAAATTAATAACACTAGTGGTATCGACCAAACAGATACATTTTAAAGTCTAAATCTCAAAGTTCTGATATTGCTCTGTTCTGAGTTCAAAGAGCTCAAAATTAAACGTGACTTCTTGAGTAGGTACCGATACCAAAGCACTAATAAAAGCCCCTGCGCCTTTTTTAACGTTAAAGAACACGTCCCGGAATTAACGCACACCACCAAACACCTCAATTAGAATATTATGTAATAATCATAATATAATACACTGAATTTTTACTATTATTTATAAAATATCGTTTATTTAATAAAGTTATACTGATTGTGGGAGAAAGTTGTGGTCACATTACAAATCTACGCACGCACACAGTCGCACACTTATAAGGGTCTAGTGTAGTACAGCACAAATATTTTCTTAATGTCCCTCGGCAAACTTCGTGTTTCGTCAGTTTCCTCCCATTTTTTTAAATAAATTACATTAGGTTAACAACTCTATATACTTCCAAGTCGATTGAGAGCGTCCGGTCTGCACCAAGTGCAAAGGGCAACTGATAGAAATCCAACGACTGACGAAACACGAATTTTGCCGAGGGACATTACGAAAATAGTTGTACTGTAAGTACTTCGTCCATTTTGGTTTGTGTTGACTGTACAGCGGAAGTGTGACTGTAATGTACGTATTTTTAATTATTTTTAGGATAAAAAAATACCTTTATTAAAAACTAGCTTTTGCCCGCGGCTTCGCCCGCGTGGAGGTCGGAAATTATCCCACGGGAACGTACTACCGGGATAAAAAATACCCTACATTTTAATCCAGGTTATAAACGATCTGTGTTCCAAATTCCATCCAAATCCGTTTAGTAGTTTTTGCATGAAAGAATAACAATCATCCATCCATCCATCCTCACAAACTTTCACATTTCTAATATTAGTAGGATAGGATAAACCAATTACAGGCACTTTTGAATTGTCAAGAGGTCGATCAGTCAGAAATATGAAGCTAGTTGCCCATTCCAAAGCGTAGTAGGTACGTACCTATGGAGAAGAACAAGCAAGAAACTCCATGGACACTCTTTTAAATCAAAATATTGTCACAAAAATTGATTTCATCATTCATGTTGAAATTATACATGTGAGAACGATGAAGAATGCGGCAATAATAAAATAGATAGAAACAAAATATATATAAATTCAGAAATTAAAATAAGCCGTGCCAGCTAAGAGATGACCAGTCCCTACTGACGGCGCCCGTTCACGAACATGTCGCATGGATTAGCACCATTCAGCTCAACCATTTTGAAGGGAACAGAACAGAGACATTTGAGCAGAATCAAATACTAACAATAGACGTTTCCCCTAAATTAATGCTTTAATGAAAGCGTGCTATTAGATTTTAAACTTTCGGCACTGAACCGAGCATTCAAAATACAACAGCGCGTTTTTATTTTGGCATGCATTTAGGTGTCCCTTAGTGTTAGTGAAAATGGGTATTAATCTTACAAGTAAATGTTAACGACTTTTTTATAAATACCTATAGATACACTGCAGGAATAAAAGTATTAAGCAACTTTAATTTAATAAGGGTTCCGTACCCAAAGGGTGCGGGACCCTATTACCAAGGTTCCGCTGTCCGTCCGTCTGTCACAGGGCTGTATCTTTCGAACCGTAATAGTTAGTCATTTAAAATTTTCACAAAGTGTGTAACACACGGCTAAATATCAAGCTATACATTTCCAGTATAAGCTGACCTCTGATTGTACGGAAATCCAATACAATGCGAGATCAGCTTATACTGGAAATATACAGCTTGATATGTAGCCGTGTGTACTAATATGGCCGCTATAACAATAAATAATACAAATAAAATAAAGTTAAAAATTAAAGGGCACGTTTCTTGTATGGGGACCCCCCCATACAGGAAACGTGCTTTTTTCGGCGTTTAAAAAAATATGTAGTGTTATTTTTTTTCCTGTGGTACGGAATCCTTCGTATCCGGCTCGCATATGGCCAGTTTTTTTTTTACTTACATTGTAGGTATTATTTTTCCGACTACGTGATTGTCCACAGTTTGAATGAAAATGACAGTTCGAAAAGGTAACATGCACCATCCATGCCTATATTAGAAAAGAGGTTTGTTTGAAAATTGCTTAACATTATTGCTCCTGCCCGTCGCATACGTTCTTAAAAACTAAACACCTTAAAAATTAAAATGATATTCTCGCATAAATTCCGATTCCTCTTTTTCTCTCTGCTTTCGACGACCCGTAGATCAACTCAGTCATTTGTTGCCCTTCGCTAGGCAGCTGGCAATAATACACAGCAAACTGCCATACGATGAGCCGCAACCGACAAGAGTTTTGACGATATCTTCTTTTTTCTTCATAAGTTTTAGGTTCCCAGGTTTTCTCCCAGCTTAGGCAGTGTTATATTTCCATCAGGAAGTTCTCAGTAGCAACAATTTGTGCCCGGTTGATGGCAATAGGTTCGCCCTTTATTATATAAGACTTAAACATAACTGGCGAAATGTGGGTGTAGGTACTACTTATAGGTACACCCACGGTTGGGTACACCTCAGCCTAACCCTTTGTTTAATGGCGATATTGCAGTAAGTAAATGATCACAACCAACTTAGAGTTAGACAATTCTAGAGATATACAGATTCTACGGTCAGGAAACTTGACTATTGAACCGTTTGACACACAAAATTGCCGTTGCCTAAATACAGCCATTTCATACGACTCGTAAAGAATGACGGTTATGATTTGAATTTACGGTAAATTTTGGTTTCTAACGCGTTCGACGTGGCTGAATTCTGTTCGAAACCCATATTATTTGGAATCATCGATACGACGAAGAAGAAGTTGACACTGGTAGTCAATTTGCATATAAATCAAGTTCCCTGACGTTACATGAAGAGTGAGACACATCCCTACTTTAAAACTAAACACAATATAGATCACGGATACATAGTAATAATTACAACTAAATTAAGAAGCACATCAGAAAAATATTCAAATCAAAATTCCAGGTAATCAACCGTTTCAATCACGAACGCGACCGTTATTTAAATTTCGAAGTATTCGCATTTCGTTTGATCGTGTATTTATGAGCAAGCCAAACGTAGCACGATAACATAAAACAAAATGTTTCAATGCTTTAAAAGTGAATTAACATAATCAATTAGTTATTAAGTATGTTGTTAGTTATTAATGTTAAAACACAAAACAATTTTACAAATAAAGTAGAAGATACACAATTTACTACAACATTTTTCATGGACGATTTAAAATTGTTATTAAAATGTTCAGTTTTACTCACCCGAAACATGGAGTTGTACCAGACGACACTGCTGATCAAAACAATGGATCACTATAACCACTTTTCCCGTCGACCGTTGTTAATAAACGATATTTTATCTATAAGGAAAGCCGCGTGTTTATTATAGGAAGCCAATTAACGTATTTCATGACCGCTACTTTTATGGTACAAGTAACTAACACTGTACCAAAATGGTGGCCGTAGTGATGTGGTCGTGAGCGATCCCGGAAAAAAGTCCATGGTTTTAGGTACCTATTAATGTGTTGCGGAGGAATGTTAGAGAACTAGGACGTTGACGGGATGTTAGTTTGGTGCTTGAAATTCGTACGTATGTACCATCGGTATTCGGCAAGTTTGAGTCGACATTTTTCATCTGTCTTATTTGTTTTGTCTTTAGCTATTTTCATGCTATATGGTAGCAAATTGAATCATTATATTCTGGCATTATTTTTGGGATTAAAATGATCGAACACGACTGTAATATAGAATGTGCATAACTTTAACCACGTCTGACTAATATTATGATATTTAGGCGGTTACTGATTCACCTTACCTGCCTACCTATATAGCCCGTAATGTCACCCTGCTGGGCAAAGGCTTACCTTTCCGGAGGGACGAAGTTGACTTCTACCAAAAGGACTGCCTTTTGGTAGAAGTCAAGTTCGTCCCTCTATCTTCGTCTTGGTCTGCCACGATGTCGTCTAGCATTTAATGGGACCCGATCAGTGCTTCTTTAGGTAGGTGTTTTATCTCCCTATAGTTCCTGCTCTTCTAACTACGATAAGTTAGTTTCTTTGATCGACAAAAGCATTTTAAAAGTGACAATTTATTTGAAGAAGATGTATTAATCAAATTAAGGTAGGTAGGTATGTTTGCTAGTACTTTCTTTTTCAGAGGCTGCAGCGTGTTGGCCACAAGCAGTCAATCAATCTGTTCATTATGCAAGTCCCAATGTGCATAGGTAAGTAGTAGATAGAAGGCGGCGGTAGGCGGTATGAGCTATAGTAGGGTATCTTTGTGAAAACAGTAAGAAACACGAACAAATCTACCAAAATTTAAATCCCGCTTTTTCCCCTCACTAATCCAGCAACGAACGCAATACGTTATCGAATACACAGGAAATGTGACAGGAAGACCGGACTGTGGCCGATATAGAACAACTCCCTAACACATTACAAATTATCGTATTTTACACTAATCTAATTGGTATAAACTTTGACATGGCAACCGATAGACGAACGCTTAATAATTAGGCTCTCCCAGTAGGGGTTTTTCCAAATCCACCTAACTAGGTAAAGGGGAAGGAGTGGGAGAGGAGGGGGAGGGAGGGGGTTGTAGATGGGTACATATGTAGGTAATAAATACTATTCTATTCTATACTAAAGCGACAGCTCAAAAACGTGGTTTAAAAAGAGAGAAAATGGTACATATGCTTTAGCAACGATTTAATCTTATCTGCCTCGTTGGTCTAATGGTCGCTACTACTGAGCAGGTCCTGAGTTCGATTCCCAGGTCGGACAAAGTGTTATTGGGTTTTTCCATCAAGAATTTCTCAGTAGCAGTCCGGAGTCTGGATTTGTGCCCGGTTGATGGTAATAGGCTCGCCCCCTATTACATGGGACTTAAACATAACTGCTCTGCCCAACCCTTGGGGGAAACGGTGTAAATAAAATAATGAATGACCTAAATAATAGACATAGGTCCTAACATCCTAATATCCATTGTTCTACATGACATAACATAATGTAGTACAGCCTCCAAAAGAGATAAGTGACCAGGGTTGTCGGATATAGTTGAAGTATATAAGAAGCTGATGGAGTTTTACACAAAATTTAATTTGATAAATTAACTGTATGTTTTCTATTAATTAAATTAAATTTTATTCGAAAACATCCATCGGTTTCTTGCTTAACGTCAACCATATCCGACGACCCTGAGGGCCTAGACCAAGTAACATTCGATTAGCGATGACGCTAGTAGAAAGCCAAAAAATATATGGAATTGACATAAGCTATCGAAATGTCACGTGATCATAGGTTAACGAATAGAAATTACCTAGACAATCAAATGGTAACATCATTCGATTCTATGAAACGAATCGACAGCGTCGAACGATTACTTCCATAGAGATGCGTAGCCAAGTGACACTTTTTGACAAGTGTTATCGCTAGTTTTCGATTCGTATGATGCCAAATATTAGCGTAAGCGGTAGCGATTGTAGAAATAGAATCGCTTCGAAACGAATGACATTTGTCTAGGCCCTCTGGTTACTTATCACTTTTGGTGACGAACCTACTTAGATCCAGATAGGTAGGACATGTAGTTATGTAGAGACAGTTGCAGCGGTATAGACCTCTTTATAGAGGTTTATATTTCAATCGTACTTTTATTGTACCCACTGCCAAAACAGCAAATGTTATTACAACCTACTATTATGTAGATGTTAATCAAAATCAAAAGTCATATTTAAACTACGCTGAGAATCAACACTTTTGAACGTCAAAATTAAGACAGTCCCCCAAAACACCCGCCCTTCTCCACTTCCTAGTGCTTTAGCTGGGGAGAAGAAGGGGCGCAACAATGTCCCCAGAAGCACAACTGTCTGTTCAGTTAGAAGAACTTGATTATATACAATATACAATAGTAAGTAATTAACATTACGAAACACAAAACATTATTGCCATAATATGTCAGCTAGCACACGCCAATATACCAACAAAAATATTGAAACACAATAATATAGAGGATAATTAATCAGTGTGCAAACTGTAACCATGAATTCAGCACATAATTCTAGACCAGAGGGCCTAAACAAAGTAACATTCGATTAACGATAACGCTAGTAGAAAAGCTAAAATGTATGGGGTTGACATAAGCTATCGAAATGTCACGTGATCGTAGGTCAACGAATAAAAATTAGCTAGACAATATAAACAACATTTGATTATGAAATGAATCGACAGCGTCGAAAGATTAGGTACTTCCACAGAGATGCATAGCCAAGGGACACTTTTAAACGAGCGTTATTGCTAGTTTTTGGAATCATTAGCGAAAGCGATAGCGATTGTAGAAATAGAATCGCTCCGAAGCGAATGCCATTTGTCTAGGCCCTCAGAGGGTCTAACGCAGAAATATCTTGAAAGTTATCAAAAAAAAAAACTGCTGTTTCATAGAAAAGTGCAATACCTATGCGGTCAAAATGTATAAACAGCTAATAAAAAAATTACGAAAAATTTCTACGCTACCCCGGTATAGAATCATATTATGCTGAATTCATGGTTACAGGTTGCGCACTGGTTAACAATTGATGCTGTATAAGATAGATAGGGCAATACCTTGATCCCCATAATAAATCGTTTCTTTTCATCAGAAAAAAAATGGCATTTATCTAATTAGGTATTATTTATTTTTAATACGCTTTTATTAGCTTCACTTGTAACTAACAAACAATGTAAAAATATCTTAGAAGTCAATTTTAACCTACTTTTAATGGTCGTATCGAAATTATGATAATATGTAGTTCGGATGAAAAAACTATAATTTGGTCATGGAGCTGAGCCAGGAGGTGGATAGTGGAACTCTTCAGGGGCTACTAGTAAACCCCTCGAGTTTAGGCTCATATGATTTGGTTTGACGAGTCCAATACATTGGGCTTAGGCAACGAGGGTCTGAGGATGGAGCCAGAAGGTGGATACTAGAACTCTTCAGTGGCTACTAGTAAATCCCTCGAGTTTTGGTTCGTATGATTTGATTTGACGAGTCCATTAGATTGGGCTCGGCCAACGAGGGTCCGTTGATGGAGCCAGGAGATGAAAAAAAGCGTGGAGCGCATTTTAGTTGTGAATATTAATAATATTAATTAATTTAAACAAAGCGCTCTACGATTTTTTTCTAATCATTCATCAATCATTGAATATAACATGTTTTACGAGGTAGCTTACGTTCTGTTCGAACTGTTGTTCACATTGAAAATGGCGGCAATACGTAGTCGGAAAATTAACCTTTAGATGCTTATCATTTTCATTCCTTGTCTGTACTAAGATCGCGCGAAACTATTTCAACTATAAAAACACAAAAGTCAGCTTCAAAAGTCGGCACACTCGTCTTTAAGTACATTATTGGTAAGATTACATATATTTATGATACAAAAGCTTTAATTGAGATCTTTTTTGCGTAGGTTTTAAACAGAATACTCATCTTATTTATGTTCAAAGGGATGATGTATTTGATTGTATGTGATTTAAAATTGTAAGAAATAAGTAGTTAAAATTACCCCATAGTGGGGTTATTCCAACGATTATACATATTTATCGTACCTACTAAAATCGTTATCGTTTTGAAATTGAAAGCCAGATTATATTTATGGCATAGTTCATACCAATCTATGCCTAATTATCACCTAGTATGGTTCAGTAAGGACAAAAATACTTTAAACACTTAGGTGGAGTTATTTCGACTTTTTCCGGGAACGCATGCCAAACCAACATCCTACTAATATTATAAATGTGAAAGTTTGTGAGGATGGATGGATGTTTGTTACTCTTCCACGCAAAAACTCCTGAACGGATTTGGATAGAATTTGGAACACAGATAGTTTATGACCTGGATTAACATGTAGGATACTTTTTATCCCGGTAGTACGTTCAGACATCCACGCGGGCGAAGGCGCGGACAAAAGCTAGTTGTCGATAAATCAGATCAACATCAAATATTACATTTCAGGCTTTTATTAAAAAAAAACGTTATTTAAGACTAATTCAAAGTAATTTGCATTTTTTTATTTTAACTCCGGTTTTTTAAAGCCATTTTGCAGAACGACCGGTTTGACTTCATTTCAGATTTCCGTCAGAATTGCGAATTCACTTTTTGGGTGTTTTACACCAATATGCACCTCTGCCATTGGATTATTCTTTCTTCCCTGCGATCTTTAAGCAGCATTTTTATGCATACTGCATAGGTACTGTAATTTCAGAATAATTGGAGCGACGAACTTGAACGGCTCAATTGACAACAAGAACGGGACTGTTATGGAAAAGATTGTACCTAACTTGCAGTAACGGTATTGGCATACCAGCTTATTCAATCCTAGAGCTTTTAAAAACCAAAACGAAAAAGGAGTGGATCAGTCGTGTACTCGTGTAGTAGTAGAAAAGTGGACGAGAGACAGGACAACTTGATTTCACGTTTTACAACCACCATCATTTTATAATTTACCAAGTGGTTCACTGTAGGTACGGCCTACACTTAACGCAGCATGTGCCACTGTTTTTGTTATGCATAGAGTATCGATATAATGTGACATCACTAGTGTTTCACAATACCATACAAAACTTAAGAGGGGGTAATTATGACTCTAGGTTAGTCGAAATTACCCCACTTCTTCTTTTTTCTCACTTCTATTTAAACTAACGAAAAATCACATCCAAAACGTACCTATCATTGCAAGAACAAATAAGCGGAAAGCACTCTCTGTTCAATATTGTAAAAACAAGCGTTTTTAACACAACATTTGACCAAGAATATGACAAGAGTATTTTGTAAATACATTCATAAAAATAATGATGTCTGACAAATAAGGCGGTAAAACAGTTTGCGCTTTACCAGCTGCATCGTTGTTCTTTTTTCGTAATAAATCGTTTACCCACCTTGCCATAGATGGCGTTTATGTACTACAGTAGAATAACAGATAATCTCATTAGTTAGAACTACCCCAAAGTCGTATTATTTACCTACGAAATACTAAAATGTCGAATAGGTATTATAAACAATAGCGGTTTTGAATCTAAGCATTGAATTAAACCACACGGTATTATACTTATTTAAGTTATTGTAAGGTCGTTTACTGTTACAAAGATTAGGTAGGTACCTACATAAAATAAAAGCCACGTCACCCTAATTTTAGGTACCTATTATATAAATAATGACATAATTTCCTATAAATACCAGTTAATTAAATGCATTAATATAGCTGTCCATAACATTATTAATTTTGTGCTCCACAATAACACAATGAGTTCGAAGGCCATAATTTAATTTATCATCGTAAGGAAAACCACAATTTGAAACTATTGTACAATGTTTTGGAAAATCCCATCTAAGGGAAAATGTTGTTATAATAATTTCAAGCTATGTTAACATATTTTAGTTTTATTTTATTTTCATATACCTACTTACCTAACTTTTCAAGTTTTTAAACGAAATGGCTCAGCAAACGCTTTTAGAAGCTGCTGTAATGCACACAGATTTGTACAAGCTCTAAGCTCCTTTGTAATAACATTTACTATGCCAAAATTATCTTGTAGAAATATAGACTAAAGCTAAGCGCACATTACAGCCGCATCGGCCCGCAGCGCATCGCATTTCAATATAAAAAAGCGCGGTGCGGCCCGCTTGTAGTATGTGATGGTTCGTTTCAAAATATAGAACGAAAATGATGTTCCTAGGAGGATTTTGCAATACGGTGCGGCCCGCCCATATCTGTGTCAGCTTTAAATGGCCAGTAGCGCAGATTTTCTCCTCTAAAAAGCGATTATGTCGCTCTAGTTAGTAGTCGAGATAGGTCATCTCTGGCATTCGAGGTAGGTCATCTCTGGCCGTCGAGATGGGTCATCTCTGGGAGTCTATTAGAGCCTGTGTATATTGTAGATTTTTTCAGGTCTTGTGGACAACACTCAAGTATATTTTTTTCCAATTTTTTAAACTCTGTTGACCATCGTAAACTCGTGTAACTATGTACGTGGCTGCTGGGTTGGGCTGTAGCTTTTTATTAACATAATGTAACTCGTAGTTATGTATTGTTTTCTATATTTTTTTCGATTGGCAGAAGGTATTATCCGATCATCCACAAAACAATCTTCTGTTTGCATCTCCTATGTTAAAAATAACAAGCATAGTGTATATTTAGTCTGTCCAGACTAAGATAAAATTCGCGCCTTTTCCAAAAATACTATGGAGCTAACTAATATAGGTAATGTTATTTTTCAAATAGCGAGCATTATCGTTCCTTCTTTAATAGTTGTTCCGGAAATATTATTCAATTAAATAAGACCGATGTAAAATCAAACTAGGAAACCACTTATCTATAACGTACAATACAACGCAATACTTACCTTCTATAAATATCGGTCAAGGTCACTTTTTATCCGGAACGTAGTAGTTTTCCATTTACTCCTTATTATATCCATTTTACTTCCCAAAAAACACCAATTAACACTGAAGCTAAATAAAAATATCACGGAACTGTTGGGCTCAGTAGTTACTCATTTGTTTAGATAAAAACATATTTGTTTATAAAAGGAAGGATGCTGGGATAACTGTGGGTCACTGATAGCTGTCAAGTTCTAGGTGAAGGCCAGTTCAGGACCTGCGCAAACGGGAGCAGGAGAATGTTGCCAATTTTCGTGGAAAGCGCCTGTATTAGTTGTATAGCAATATGCGTTGAGCGTTTTTTATAGCTAAGTAGAAGATTAAAGGCGTTAAGAAACTTTTTACAGTGACTGTGTTTCTAACTTTCTATTTATTTTGATTCGCCTACTTCTTTTGTGAGGCAAAATCAGCACATTACTTTATTAATACTTATAAATGTCTATATCATTCGGTTTAATCCAATAACGTATACAAAAATTGTTGTTAGGTTGGCCCATCCATAGCCGTTAAGGGTAACTAATTTTTATTTTAAATATTTCTGCAGTCCCGAGTTATGGCAGCGACTTCTTTTTTCGCGTTAGTTATAAGATTCGGTAAGAAATATTTACTCTTAAACTCCAAGATATTAAATAATATCCCGACACATTATCTATACTAATATTGTAACATAATAATTAATCATCATCACACCCGTATTCCTCGAAAGGGTTGACACGTTGACAACGGTGTTAAATATACCCACATTCTATCTGTTATACAACTCTCATTTATTAGGGGTTATAGGGGACTAGCCTTTCGTCAGCGGACATAAATCCAAACTCCGGGCTCATAAAAGTTTGCCCCATCTGGGGGATCGAACCCATGACCACGATCAGAAGGCGCGCCTGCGACCTGTACACCATTGAGCTAGTCATCATTATCATTTTATTTAATTAATAGACATTTAATTAGTCATGCACCGTAGTATAGGGTTGTTATTATTATTATAAAAATAAAACACTCTTCGTAAATATATAATGTATAATGCTATAATAATCTAAGTAAAATTAACGTAGTAATAAAATCAAATAGTACATAAATGAAGGTCACAAAAACAAAAATAAATCAAATAAAATATATTACACGGGGCGGATTACACCAAACTTAACGATCGCTTAACGTAAGTTTAAGTCGGTGGCTAAGTTTACACTTCCTATTCACGTAGCAGCAATATTAATTACATTTTTAGACCCCAAGATAATAGAATAAGCAAATAAAATAAAAAAACAACCTGCTTGTGAACTTAAAACAATCTTAACGGTAGTAAGTTGCAGTGCCTAAGTCGCAGGCATCGGATTTATTCGCAGCTTGATACATCTTTAATTACATTAAGGGTTAAACAGCTCTGAATATTACATGGATTCTTTAACCAAATCCAATAGCGTTCACGAGCTAATTAATTTAACCAGATACCTGCGACGTCAACTAACTTAAAATGAAATAAATAAACATTTTTACTCTGTTCACCAGTTTAACACTCGCATGGTGCAATCCGCCTACACCAGCGATCAGCTGCCCTTTAATATGAAGTAATGGTGAGCGATAATGTCTAACATTTTATTATTTTTATTAATAATCAGACCGTTTGTACACAACGCTAGGCAAGCCTCGAACACTAGACATGTGTCCCAGACACATTTTTAAAGTCGTCGGTCCATCTAGTATTAGACCTATGTCCAACAGTGGACTGCGATAGGCTGAGTTGATTGATTGATTTTGATTGGTTTTATGGTAAATCATAACCAGAAATCGGATATTCGGATGCATATTCACCTCAATTTGACATGTTGACTAATATGGTATGCGCTTTTGCGGCTCCTCTTACACTCTACATAGACATATTTGCGTCGGGGGTTAAACATTCATTTGAAATAAAAATGCATCTTTATAGTTATGCAATCCAAGAATCCCGGGTTTTTTTTTTAAATAAATATGTTTTTAGAAGTCGCTTCTATACTATACACCCGACTAGTTATGCATTCCCGGTGTTCCTGGCATCCCAAGACTTTTCTACAAAAATATTTTTCTAAGAAGACCCTTCCATACTATCATAGCCAAAAATTAACTGTAAATATGCATCCGAATATTCATCTCTTTTTGTGATCAGAGATATCATCAAGCCTCTAAAACCAGTGGCTAGCCTATTTGCGACTGCAAATTAGAAGTTTGTCACAAAATTTATCTATATTTGAATTCAGAATCTGAGATAATTACCAAGTTTTGGAACAAACAAACGCAATGTTTTCACAACAAAGTTCAAATTTCATTGCAAAAAAAATTTTAGGACCCTTTCATTACAAATGGTCAATCAAAAATCAATTTAGAATACATAACGGTAAAGATAGTTGCGTACGTGACTCTGAGACTATGAATTCAAGTATAAATGATCAAGTATTGGAGACTCTACTGTTGTGTACAAAAGGCCTAATTTTACATATCGGGTCGCAACACCAACGTAAACTAAATCCATTAGGCCGTTTATATAGCAAAACAAGTAATATGGCGTGTTGGTAGCCAACTATAAAATCTAGGGAGTGGATATGCGATGTCAGATACTAAACTATGAAACACGACGTTTTGAACGAAAGAAAACTTAACTTTCTGGGACTTCTAGTTTCATAGACAATGTCATCTATCAAGTAGATATTTTTTAGGTCTTTAAGTTAATTTGCGATAAAAATTAAACACTTTATTTATGGTATAATTATAGCAACACTGATAGACCATCATCTGCTTAGCATTTTCCCAAATGTGTTGGGGTCAGCTTCCAGGCTAACCGGATGCAGCTGATCTAGTATTTTACATGGACCCACTGCCTATTTGACCTCCACAACATAGACAGATACTGAACAAAATTGGTCTGGTTGTCCGAGCAGTGTCTACGTCCACTTTAATTGGAATATTCGAATAAATCTCGACGGGATGAATAAGGACAAGTTCATGCTTTTATCATTCAAAAGTGTTTCAAACACATCAAGCATTGTAATATCTACAGTAAAATACAATATCAATTTAGTAAATATCTAGTTAACTCCAAATCGCGAGTTCATCTGCCAAAAGTAAGATAATAAAGCAAGAAATTGAGCTTAAACAACCATATTTTTTTTAAGCTCTGGCACACATTAAAAAGCCGTGTCACACATTTTTTCGCCAGACATCCGTGTGTTAATATAAGTCTGAAATCGCCAACCCGTTAACTCTATATGAGTAGAGTTCTTTGCCCACCAATGGGAAAGTAATAAGCTAATATTATTTGATTATTATTAGGTCTTTACCTATGAAATTGCCGTTCTGCAGTACTGGCCATTTCAAATCAAAATAATTTTTGTTTGGCTAAGAATTCTAATTTCAAATTAATTTTATTTTAAAAACATGGATTTTTTTTTCTAAAAGTAGTCATTTCTTTATTGATTAGTGTTACATTTTCATCGCATTTCAATCTTTTTCGTCATCATGGATACGTTAAAAATTCGAGTAATTATGGAATATGAGTACCGTCGTGGCAGCAACGCGGCACAAGCGGCACGCAACATCAACGACGTTTACGGAGCTAACACTACAAACCAACGCACCACCTGTTATTGGTTTGCTCGCTTCCGTTCTGGAAATTTCGACCTGAAAAATGAACCTCGCGGTCGTCCGAAGACTTTGGTCGACAATGACGAATTAAAGGCGATTGTGGAAGCTGATGATACACAATCTACGGCTGAATTAGCAGCAGCTTTCGACGTTAGCGTCAAAACAATATTGGTCCATTTGCGTCAAATTGGCAAGGTAAAAAAGCTTGACAAATGGGTGCCCCACGAACTCAATGATCGCCAGCGCGAAGTACGCGTCGAGACGTGCCTTGCACTGCTCAACAGACACACAAATGAAGGAATTTTGAACCGCATTGTTACCTGCGATGAAAAATGGATTCTGTTTGATAACCGTAAGCGCTCAGCAAGTTGGTTGGATCCTGGTTCAGCACCTAAACAATGCCCTAAACGAAAACTTACCCCTAGAAAAGTGATGGTCACTGTTTGGTGGTCTAGCGCCGGTGTGATTCATCACAGCTTCTTACCAAACGGGGTGAGCATTACTGCAGATGTGTACTGTGAAGAACTGAACACAATGATGGAGAAGCTGGCGCATCTCCAACCAGCATTGGTCAATCGCTCGTCTCCGCTGCTCCTGCACGACAACGCGCGACCTCATACTGCACAGCAGACGGTCTCCAAGTTGCAAGAACTGGGGTTGGAAGCTCTCCGTCATCCGCCCTACTCACCAGACCTTGCGCCTACAGACTACTACTTTTTCCAGAATTTGGATAACTTCTTGGCGGGAAAAAAATTTAATACCCGAGAGGCAGTACAAAATGCCTTTGAAGAATTTGTTGCCTCCCGTCCAGCTGATTTCTTTAAGAAGGGCATCAATAAACTGCCACTGCGATGGCAAAGATGCATTGATTGCATGGGTGATTACTTCGATTAATACAAATAAAAAATTCATGAAAAAAATTCGTTTAAATTTTTTCATACAAAACGGCAATTTCATAGGTAAAGACCTATTATTAACTTAAAACATTCGTGTTTCATACTATAGCATTAGCCGCGAAAAGCAATGGGAACCTTTTACCCTGATCACACGCAGTCAGCTCGACATTCTCACGTAGCATTGTATCATCGCCTTACGTTGCGAAAAATCCAAATTGTATACAAGCTTCTGATAATGTCAACATGGTCGATTACATCGTCACGGAAAGAAGTCTATAGGTACTACGAGAAATATTTTATCTAAAAAAATCTCATACAATCCTAACCTAAAATGGTCGTAGCTTCACATTCGCATGTGTATTACAAAACAACAAACGCTTTTTTTGTATTTTATCACCTTTTTCTACATCACAGCATGTCGATACGAACGTCATTTGAAATTTCTAGTTTATTTCGTTCTAGCATGCCACGTGACTGCAGCGTTCTCGTGGCGAAGCTTGATCTCAAAATGGGCGGGAACCTAGCTTTTTAAACCCTGCGCGGTTTATTGTGATACTATAATACTTTCATATAGACGTCGTTCCGCAACTGTACCAGAAATCAACAGACTACCGCCCAGGTCATCTGTCCGATTTCCCGGCGTTGTGTAAATGATTCGGCGCGTCCGCGAATGCGAATTTCAGCCTATACGCCTCAGCTACCAACACACTTATATTCGAATCGGTCCAGTTCTGAGTGGGCACATTTTGTAGGAGTATCATGAGCCCTTGGAAGTCTCTTTCTAGCATGAGTCTTTCCCGCCAATGGAGTAAGAAAGCGGCGCAGACGTATAGTTGGAAGGTGGCGAACCCATCTGATTCCGCGAGGTATGTGTCCCACAGACGTATGGTGCAGGGGAGTGGTATTTCTCTAGTGAGGAGGTTGTTCATCCACCTGAAAGAGAACTGCAGGTAGTCCACGCCGTGAGTCTGCAGGTGCTCGTGGAGGGGTAGGTCTATGCGACGAATGAGCTCCTTCAGTTGATTCACCTGTAAGCAAAATATTATATGAATTTGGTATCTTTATAATTTTTTTAATCGTTGAGCTCCTTAAGTCCTGACTTCCTGAGTTGAGCTGCACGATTACTGACAAATGCGTGCACTGACTGGACAGGTCCACTCAATCTGTGTGGTTCTTTCCTCAAAAGACCATTTCAGATACCAATCTACATGGTCTTCACATGATCTGACCAAGATTATGTCTGGACTTTAAAAGAGACTGACCTCTGAGTTTGTTTTGGCCTTTCTTCTCAGAGTAGTCAGATAGGAAACGCCGACCTCATCTAGTTTAAAAAATATGATTGGCGTGTAAAAGTGTTTGTACAAACCTACTTACAGAAATAAAATCATTTATCATTTAACAAGTGAACAATACAATAGATACTCCACAGAAAGTTATAATTTCACGATAATTTTGTACAACATATTTCTAAATGCGGAAATTATTCTGCAGTGAAGAAGAATTTATCAAGTTCTATTGTCCAGTAAACAATAGGGATCTTCCATTCTAGAAGATTCCTTCAAATTTTCCTTAGGTCTATTGCTGCGATCAGTAGCTATTCTAGAAACGTAACAATTCTAGGATTTTCGGTGAAATGGACAAGTCAACGCATTTGGCACGTGCCGGAGTAAACAAAAGGTACTTAAACAATATCATATTTATTTCTGAAGTCAACAACCGTTACGATACCTATTAAAATACCACAATGCATATGTACCTATTAAATGCCACATTTACCTGTTTGGCATGTCTATTTTTGGTGCTATCATTTTCCTGAGTTCCGAAGCTCTAATTGCTGTTATCGAAACAAATGACGCATAATATTCAGAGGGAACAACAAACATGGGTTGTAGTTAGTGATAGTGGCCAATTAGAGCGATATGTGGTAGGGAAAAGACTATTAGTAATGTGTCTGTTTCCTTGTTCTGTAGGTAAACAAGTGGTTTGGCGATATTCCGTGCACGTGCACTTGTTAAGTTGTTCGAGAATGTTCTGATACGAATTGTTTTGGTTGTACTGTCGTAGAATTCATTTGATTTTCTATAATTTGTGTTCCATAATACTGTGTCAATCTATAGCTACAATTAAGTATCCAATGTGTATTATGTTTTGTGGCTACACTTTGATACAATATTATGGAAAAACATTGTAGACAATTAAATGAATTATTGTAGGTGTATGTATACCTGTTCTTGAGGTTGACTGTACCTAATACCCTCTAATTTCGCAGAGGTACCTTCTACCACCATGCCTGTTCCTGCCGCAAAACAGTATAGCTTTTAAAGGTACTTGTGAATTTACAAGCATATTCGTATTAGGGCCCGTTGTTTGATCAGTAGCCAAACATACTAATAGTTAAAACGCATTAGTTAAACTAACAATTTGTTAAAAATGACAGAAGTATGTTGTTTGACAAATGGTTGAGCTAACTACAGTTAAAAAAAATGTCAATTTGCTATAAACAATAACCATGCGCAGACAGAGTAGTTAAACTTTGACAGCTAGTGACTATTGTCAAGTTGACTATTGGTCATGTTTAACTATGTATCAAACAACGGGCCCTTAGACTCTCCAACTATTTAGGGTTGAGACTTAGGCCCACTTGCACTGCCAATCACTAAACACGTTTAGCGCTAAACGAGTTTAAAACATAATACTGTTTCTGCGAAATGTTTGAAGATGACAGAGACAGAATAATGTTTAAAACTCGTTTAGCGCTAAACGTATTTAGTATTGGCGGTGTAAGTGGGTCTTTGTGCGACAATTTGTTTTTGGTACGTTTAAAATCGGCCCACATACTGTGCAAAAGGAACATAGGCAGTCGCTCAATGTAGAACACTGGTACTAAGCTGCATCAGGTTCAATTGGGAACCGACGCCACCAAAGTTGGGAAAACGCTATGCAGGCGATGATAATGATATTGTGCAAAAGTTTTGATAATACTTGAATACCAGAGGTGTAATTGGGTAACACACTAACAGTAGGAATAGCTTTCATTTTGACAGTTCAACAACATTCATTGCGTTATTTACATTGTTGACCAGACAATTTTTTCGAACATATGAATCAATGAATTAGCAATATCCTTCAAAATGATTCAGATTCTGACTGATAGTGAGTTACGCAATTAGGGTAAAACTAGGCGTGATTACTATGTCTAATATATATATGGTTTAAGACTTTTATTTCTCAAAACAGAATACAATTATTCACTTAGAAGGAGAAATAGTGGCAGCATATAAACGTTCTTTGGAACGAGTATCGGAACGGTATGTTTGAAGTTAGATGTAGGAACAATATTGTTAGTCAATAACTTATTATTATGTTAGTTAAATAAACTATGCTATAAGAGATCGAGTTTAGAAGGTATTTTTAAAAATATTTTTTGCTTGTTGTAGGTAATCTGCAAAAAATATTGAGACTATTGAGTCCATATTAAGGCTCGTGCACACAGGCGCGACGCGACAGCGTGGCAGAAAGGCACCGCGTGCCGCGCGACGGGCGGCGCCTTTGTGTCGGGCTGTCGCGTCGCGCCTGTTTATCAGTTACAAAGGTTACCGATAGATAAGTCACGTCTAGGTGACTCAAATAGGTATCCTAATTAGTTTATTCTTTGTTTAATTAAGATTGGCGTGCGAGCGTATTACTTTCATAATAAGTTAATAACTATTGTTTAAAATACTATAAAATAATATTATTCTACCTAAATAAAATAAGTCTGGCAAATAGGTAGAGATCGCGTTTTAGCGATAAAACCGTCCATTGTATTATTTTTCACAACAATTTATAATAATTGTCTGTATTATAATTGTGTTTATAATAAAGAATAATCGTCACGCCTTGTTTCCCTGAACAATTGGGCAGCGTTATACACCAATATTTCGCCAGTTATGTTTAAGTCCCATGTAATAGGGGGCGAGCCTATTGCCAACAACCGGGCACAAATCCAGACTCCGGGCTGCTACTGAGAAATTCCATATAGCCAAACCCAATAACTCGTAGTATAAATGAACGACTTTTAGTGACAACTCTGAATTCGTTAAGTTTTGTAAAATTGAAGTTTACGTACTTATTGATTTATTATCGCACAACATATATTTTGGCTCGATTAAGTATGAATAATCTGATCTTTATGAAAACATAAAAAAAGGTCAAAACTTTCACGTTTTTCTTGATAATACAAAAAAAGTAGTGACGCCATTACGTAAAGGCTCCCGCAGACGGGCACGACGCGACTTTTGTAAACCAATTTCCAAGAAGTATTCATAGAAATTGTTCTACTAGAGTCGCGTCGCGCTTGTTTGCGTAAGCCTTTACGATCACGTTTACTTGAGGTCAACCTGTAACAATAGAGCATGAACCTACAGTGCGGAAATCAATTTACTTTGCTCGCGTATAATCAGTTGTTTTGCTACGCTTATATTTTAACTGCACACTTCGACGAAACGTAATATTTATATGGAATTACTAACTTGATTTTCCTTAAAAATAATGGGGACGATTTGAATATTTTTTAGTGTGCCTGTTCACTTTTTGGAACGAAGTTACTTAACGCACGTTATACTCTGCACACGTGGCCGTGGCGAATGAGCGCTAGACTGCTTTTTTTTTTAATTTACATTTTCCGCCAGATATATTGTAGCAGAAAAGGTAACCAATACTTCTGATCAATTTAAAATGTCAATAAGTTCCATACACTATAAGTTACCATTAATATCTGAACATTCATTACTTCATTAATATCTGAGTAGATGCTTGTCAATAATATCTATACCTACACACAACTAACCAAAAATATCTGAGCACTTCCAACGTCAAGTGTATCTACGCAGATGCGGTGGTCTTAAATATCTGAGCAGTCTTGGAAAAATTGCAGTAGGAAGTGCTTCCAACTTTACTATAAAGACAATTTAAATAGGAACGCTTTTGCTAATTTATATACTACGATGACGCTGGCAGTTAATAACATTTTGTAGTTTTCAGCACAGAGTACATTTTTATATTGGTTTTCAGTCTTGTCATCACTGTCGTGTTAAGTGTGTCAGGCAATCAATAAATTCAGGCAAGCAACGTTTTATAGGTATTGTATTATTGATTTTAATTAATATATTACGAACTCATACCATACAGATGCTGAATTAAAATATAAAATAATTCAGTTAAAGAATGAAGGTGTATCCGTAACAGACATCGCTGATGAGCTAGGGATAGCCATAAATAAGTATTACAGTGATGAACGCTAAAAACATTTAGCTAACAGTTACTATCAATACATATTACGACTGTTAATGTAAAACTGTATTCATTTCAGAGAAATACTGGCAAGAGGGAACTTTGAATAATCATGTTTCATTTGGTCATCCGCGTGTAACAACAAGAAACCAAGACATGGCTATTCTAGACAAGGCTCGAAAAGAAAGATTTAACTTTTTTTTATACTACACAGTTTTAAGTACGTTTCAAACATCCAGTAGCACCATAAGAAGATGAGTAAAAGAAGGAGATTTACTAAATAAGAGTGCGGGCGAGAAAGCCAACTCTCACACCAAGGTACAAAATGCAGCGGCTGCAATTTGCGGCCAATTATTTCAATTACAATTTTTGATAGTTATTTTTACGACGAGAAAGTTTTCTGTTCATCGGATAGTGGCAGATTGAATTTGTGGAGACCAGAAAATACACGGTACTTGGAACAAAAAGTGCTGCTTCATCGTCGGAGTGGTCGTATTACGAATGGATATTGGGGGTTATAAGGAACTTCTTGAAGATACTTTTCTTCCAACTGCTAAAGTATTTTATCAAGATGAACACAACATTAATTCAACACAACAGCTCAGTGCATAATGCTTGTACTGTACAAGCATGGAATAATGAACAGCGACAGCTTACTCTAATCAAACTACCGCCAAAAAGTCCAGACCTCGATCCCATTGAAAAATTATGGGGTAAAATGGTGCAAGAGTGGGATGGGTATCAACATCGAACAAAGGATGCATTAAGACGACATGCAAATAACGTTTGGGATCTTTCAGAGGACGAAATTTTTGTGAGAAGTTGTTCGTTTCATGCGAAAACGATCACAGGACGTATTAAATCCAGATGGACGTTACACAAAATACTAATACTTTTTCTGTTCTCACTAATAAAAATATATTTACAATCATTTTTAATTTCATTACAAAACCAAGATCTATTTTCTTTCAATAGTTTGACATGTACATATCAGTTTTATTCTATACAAATGATTTTCTATACAAATTTTATTTCCTTTTCGTCGTATTTATACCACACAGTTTTTGTTTTTGGTTCGTCCTTTATATCACGCAGTAACGAATTAGGTAAGCTCAGTGTTTGTCTGCGTAGATACACTTGACGTTGTAAGTGTTCAGATATTTTTGGTTAGTTGTGTGTATAGAAATTATTGACAAGCATCTGCTCAGATATTAATGGAGTAATGAATGTTCAGATATTAATGGTAACATGTAGTTTTTTTTTTTAATCTTTGCCCTACTCTAGGAATTTCTCCTGTATTGTGGGTGCGTTTACAAACATTTAAACTCACATACACAAACAGCCAGACCCGGAACAACTATTTGTAGGTCATACAAATATTTGTTCCGTGCGGGAATCGAACCCACGACACGCAGCGCAGCAGTCAATCGCTTAACCACTGCGCCAACCCAGAACCCAGAACTGGAGAAAAGCCAAACTAAGGCACGTAGTAATAAGTAACTGTGTTGGTCCTAAGTTATATCCTCCAAGAGTAACGGCGAAGCGCCAGGTAGCCCGCGAAATTCAAATTTTCTTACGTTTTTTGCAATTTTCAGGTCAGTGTCAGGTTGTATGTTGAACAAAATATGCTTCCCGACCGTAACAAGTATGTTCATATAAACCTATTGAATGACAATTTCATAAAATATCAATAACGTTCAAAACTCACAAGACACAATTAATGTTCTGTGTAGCTAATCTGTGCCCTGTGGTGTGTGCTAGCACATCAAAATAAAAGTAGTGAGCGACTCTTTTTATCCAAGTGAGTAGCTACAACTTTGCTGAGTTACCCAACACTACGTCCCGTGTCCAGCGCAGGATTCGTCTCAGTATGAACGGTTCTTATAATTAATGACTTATTATACAAGCCGTACGTCCGATGGGATTTCCTATCGCAATAATTAAAAACTTTCACAAAAACATTCCCTCTTTAGGCGATGAATGTTCAAAATCATTCCTTAGCAATCACTCTCGCAATAAGTATAAGGAACTCTAGTGCAAAATTTCATGCTTCTAGAGCCAGAGGTCTAAGCTGTGTGTTGGCTCCCAGTGAATGAATGAATTTAAGATGTTTATTGATATTTCTGAGTGCAGCCATGAATCCGTTGTCGTATAGCTCAAATCGTTGTGATTGGTTAACCTCATTTACAATAGCCAATCTAATTACATGATAGGACAACTGATTAAAACTAAACCACCTCGCACATTATGCGACATGCCACTGCGACAGCTCGTTGACAAGACGCTGACCTGTCGCATGCGACTGTCATCGGATGTGCGCATGCACAGTGCGTCTAGCTAGACGCTGCTACAAGTGCCGAAAGCGTGCGACTAGCCTGTCGTTGCGACTCTGCAACACGACGCCAAGTGTGCGGACCTTTCAACAAAATGTATGAAAATTGTCGGCCGCAGCCTGTCCTTGCGTTTAGTCTCCGAGCTGTCGCAGTCGCATGTCGCATAGTATGTGCCATGTGTAATAAATAGACATTCCGAAACCAGAGGCCATTTAATAATCCCTTGCTTGAGCCAAAATCCTAATTTTTCGTTTTTGTTTTTTTGGGTAACCACTGAAAATCAGCGCTGTGTTGTGGGTCCCCCATAGCACAGCATCATGCTGAGTGGAAGCCTTCTTGTTTTTGTCATGACGTGAAGCTTTCGACTATTTCTGTTTTGTGCTCGTGATAATAGATCTATTGTTTGTTTTTATTTTACATTATTATGTAAGCACGTGTTTCTGTGACAAATATACCTTTATAAAGGCTTACGAAATACTAGTTTGTAACTTTGTACGCAATCGTAGTAACAGGCATCGTTTAGTCACAATCAATGCTTATCAATCATTTGATTAGCTGCCGTTGACACAAATAACTCTATTTTTATGATAATTTCAAATGGTTGCACTTATACATAACTATACACCTATATCGTCGATTGAAATTGCACCACCTTTCAATTTCTTCTGTACTATGTATCGCACGTGCGTAATACCAGTAAAAAATTCACATGCAGATAAACCAAATCCCAGGAATATTCTGTAGGCTCCATAAACAGTTACTTCATCCGAGGATGGAACTCACGACCAGCCGACCTATTCTGTAAACATCTCACCGTGAAAACTTAGGTGAAGTGAGCGTGAAGTGAACTGTCTATAGTGTCAATCCCTAGCTTTATGTGCAATGACAACTCACTCACTTCGCCTATGTTTTCACGTGAGTATGTTACACAATACACCGGCTGTACTTAGACCTCAAAATCGAAAATAAACAACAGTCCACGTTTTTTGTTTTAGAAGTTTACTTTAATTAGTATCGCATTTGGTTTTCTTACGTCATAACGACTGGCGTAAACGTAGTTACTAAGTATATCTTAGTTATATATCTAAGTTACGGGTTGCAGGTTCGATTCCCATAATGTTTGTTATGACCGACGTATTATTGTATCGTATTTCTGCAGAAATAGGTACAGCCACCAAAAGAGATAAGTCACCAGGGTCGTCGATATAGTTGAAGTTTAGTAAGAAATCGATGGATGTTTTCGAATGAAATTTAATTTGATAAATGACCTGTTTGTTTTGTATTAATTAAATTTAATTTAATTCGAAAACATTCATCGGTTTCTTACTAAACTTCAACTATATCGACGACTCTGGTTACTCATCTCTTTTGGTGACCGTACATCTATAAAATGAAATGGTGCTCCGAAATACGACGGAAATGTTTTCAAAACCACACAACATCACCAAAACAGTGAATTATTGGCCTAGATAAAATCAATCTTCCACTTACCTTATATTGAATACCAAGTTGAGCAAATATATAATTATCCTGGATGCTGTCCAGGAACTTGGATAGGCACCAGAAAGAGTCAGCCTCAATGATGTCCCGCTGTTCCTCCGTTAGCTTGTCCAGCGGGAAGTTGTCCAACTCCTGTCCCGAAGCCGCCTCCTGCAGGAATACCATGAAGAACGGCGTCACCAGGTCGTTGATGCCTTGCACGTAGCCTGAGGCCGGGTGCCTGATCGCCCAGATGTACAGGATGCGTTCGAACATCACCTGAAAAGAGGATAATAGGTTTATTTAACGACTTTCAATAAAATTGTATGTAGTAATGAGTTTTGAAGTAGAACTTGGGAGAGGCCTGTTTTAAATGCATGGTAAGAAATCATTGATTTGGTTTGGTTGATTGATGCTGATAAAATATTATTATTTTATTGGAAGTGGGTCAGGGTCAAAGCCCCATTTCTTCGACTTTAGACTTAATGAGATTGCGTATTAGGTAGTTGTGTATGCCACGGAATAAAATTCAAGAGGATGTTCAAGAGAGTTAGCCTTCTAGCTTATATCAACAATCTGAGATCTTGAATCCCAAGTGTGGTGGCACCACCATGATCTAACTCTGTAAAATATCTTCATTATGAAAGACGAAGATGATAATCAAATATCAATGAGTAAGGAAGTTGCGAAATTGCTCATGACTGGCTAAATAGCTTCAAAGATGAATGCAAACCCACCTGCACAGTAATCTGTTGAAACAAAGCCACAAGCGGGCTCATCCGCGGTATGTCTATATGGATCTGTCGGTAAGTATCGTCGTCTCGCTCTGCATCGTAGTATTGTCGAACTAGATGCTTGTAGTCCGCTCTCTTTCGCTCCAGGGTCTCCACGCGCCGTTCTGCGTTCGGGGGCAGGTAGCCGGCGAGGAGACGCCATGTTATAGCTCTAGCCTGGTGGAAGAAGGAAATGTATGGTGACATATTGCTTGTGGTTCCTGGAAAAAATACGACGTTTTCCTATTGAACAAAGTGTACTGGGTTTTTCCTTAAGAAACTTCTCAGTAGCAGCTCGGATTCTTACGTCTGGTTGATGGCAACAAACCTATTATTACATGAGACTTAAATATGATTTACGGACGAAAAATGGCTGCAGTCCTACCTACATACATACAATAACTACAGATGTCATGTAGTTTTAAAGTTAAAAAACAGGTCCTTCCGTAACACCTTGACATCTCACTCAACATAATAAATATACTATTAATGTTTAATAACAACTCTAAACATAATCTATCTATATATATAAAAATGAATCCCTATTTCCCTTGGCCACTCCATCACGATTGAACGGCTGGACCGATTTCACAAAATTTTTTTTTGTTGTGTTTGATATTGTCTGGAGAAGGATCTTATAAAAAAAAAAAATAAGGAAGTTGATCGGAACATTACAAAATTTAAGAAAACGCCAATTACATAACTGTCAGTTGTTTGAAATAACTGTCAGCGATTGACAGAATGCGCTCTGCAAATATCGTTTAACACATATGGAACGGTTGATAAATGAGTCGATAGTTTTAGTTTTAGTCAAAACTAAAACTAAACGACATATGACATTCATAGGACAGGACAACGTCTGTCGGGTCAGCTTGTATTTTAATAACAATAAAATGAGTCATGAAAATGTTGTGTTGAATTAATTAGAAATCGAACCAGTATTAGAGTTGTCTTGTTTATGTTTCTTATCAACAAATATTATTTTCTTTTTGCAGAAAAAATTATTTAAAAAAGGTTTTATTGAAGGAATAATTCATTCATAATTCCCGAATATGTTTACTTCTCTCTATTACTTCTTTAAAATAATATTGAATACTTATTTTTTAATAACACTCAAATATTACGCTTGGGCAGTAGTGTCCCTTTAGTACACCCACATTTCGCCGGAAATGTTTTAGTCTTAAAGAGTGGGGGTTAGTAGTCCAATTTAAATAAATCATGCAATTTTCCATACTGTCTTGTCATGATGTTTGTTCATGACGTGTGGTAATCCAAACACAACTTTTAGCTATCCGTTTATTGATCTTCTTACGACTTGAGAACCACTCATCCAATATGCATGACTGTTTATAAATCCATAAATTTGTTCTCTGGTTTAGTTTTAATATAGTAGAACTGTCATATTGTAAAATTACACACCCACTAAATACAGTTAGTCATACTAGCCTCTGCCCGCGACTTTGTCCATGTGAAATTACTTGTTTTAACATAAAATATACTGTAAATTCCTATTAGTGAAAGAATTTTTGGAATCGGATCAGTAGTTCCGAAGATTACCCCCTACATACAACCTCACAAATTTTACCTCTTTATAATATTAAGTATCGAAGTATAGATATGGCAACAACCACCGATATGTAAAGCTTGAGTAAGAAAAATTATGTTTACTATCGTTATTAATATAGTAGTGAAAAGCTGTTACTTACAATATATTAACATGAGAAACATGAGAATATTATGTTTTTATTTATTATTATGATTACTGCTTCAACATCATTAATGAATGATAAATAAACATACACCAAAAAGTGTAACATGGCTATGGACATTACCTCGTTTGTGTTACTACAAAGCATATCAAGCCCATATTCCTCGAAGATGTAGGCAGAGATGTAATGCATACCCATAGTTTACCAGATGAGCAATGCCCGTATTTATAATATATTCTATTCTATTTTTTATTATGGCATGCAAAGCTGATGTCGACTATTCTGCCAATGTCTAAACTGAATTGGAAAAGCAAGTTTACATTATTATAAATTAAAAAATAAATTGATAAAATTCTCTCATGATACAGTTGAACTTAATGTACATCTTGTGGGGTTAGTACTGGAAATCCCGAATTTTTTATAATAAAATTAATTTTAATTACATTTTTGACATTAATTGTCACAGAGATAAGATTGCAACTAGTTTTTGAACATTTTTAAATATGAGATTTAGACTTCAGTTATGTTGGTTTCCATGTTACAGGGACCAGCCTATTATCATAAACAGGGCACAAATCCAGACTCCGAGCCGCTAATCTATGCTCCTTCATACTAGTTTTAACAAATATTTATACATCACCTTCATACTTATGAGACGATGCAAACTTATATATTTTAGCACTGTTAGTAACATGGCGTACTCATTATTATGAATATGATAGATAACATACAAAATTAAACTTCAGTCGGGCCATTCAAAATTACAATATCAATACATCTGTAATGTCAATGCCATACCTGAAACAATAGTCACAAGGAACAAGCATAACCAATGAAATTTATAGTAAGTGACTCATCTGAAACAGACACCAATTATGACTTACTTTGACTGGGATGCCAGACCAACTGATCTGCTTGAGGTCATCCAGGTCTATCACAGTGCTATCATGCATTTGTTGGAACCTTTCAAGCTTGGATTCACTGCTCTCTTCGCGAGATGTCAATGCCGAAAGCCTCACGGCCCGCGGTCGCCCAGGGTAGTGCCGCATCGGCCCCGAGCTCCCAGCACCCACCCTACGGACCTCATTCTTCTTCACCTCCACCGCCTCAGCCTTTGGCTTCACAATCTCACTTTCAACCTTTACGTCATTTCTGTTTACGTTCCTACTACTATTCCTATGCGAATTTATCACGTTCAAAGCAGCAGTTTGCGATATGGCCTTCGATATTTTAGTTTCGGCGATTCCGGATATGATTTCGTCGTCGCCCAGGTCCCAGGCGTCGTTGACAGACGCCTGGAACTGTTGATACGATGACCCAGACATAACCTCGGTCCGTTTGACCGTCTGAAAAGGTCTGCCCGGGACCGCGCGCTGTGGTGTCTTCCAGAAAGTGTCAGACAATAATCCGTTCTTGTCATATTCGGGTTGGTAGCTTTCCATAATAAAATACAGCCGTGAACATTCTAAATAACTTTGTTGGACAACAAAAAATTACAGTGAAAATGTTGTTGATATGACATATCACTAGACTATCCAAAGACAATTTGCATTCCTCCAAGATTCCACAACCTACATAATTATTCTACTCTTGCTTGTGACGTGCCCGGTACATCTCTCTTTTTCCGAACACTTGAAATAGAAAGAGACAAACTATAAAACATTCCGTTTATTTATGCTAAACATGTGAGTTCAAACGTGTCAGTTTGTAACACTTTGAATTTCGCTATGAATCAAGATTTGTATTTTCTCTGTTCTACTGGTATTTTTTAATCTTTGCAACAGAGTTACCTTTAGAGAAATCCCGTACTAATCAATGTTCAGTTTGATCACACATTCATTTAATCCTTAGATTTCATCGCATTTTGTTTTTTTATTAAACATAATACAAACCAATGTTGCTAGTAACAAAACTGAGGTCATTATTTAGAGTTTAGATGTCAATGAGGTCAGTGAACTCTACAAAATCACAATAAAAATGTTTGGTTTAATTAATAATTATTGTGTTTTGGTAAAGAACACAAATAATCTAATAACATGTTTTATTAAAACCGGCCAAGTGCGTGTCGGACAATGAAGGGTTCCGTAGTTGGGATGAATATATCCCAAGAACAAACTTAACATTGTAGTTGAAAAATATGTTCTCCCATACGTTCCAACTGCAAATGTAAGTTGGTTGGTGGTATTACTCGTAAACTTGTAAAGCCTACTTATCTGTGATAGTTTTCCATAGAATTTCGTGATTTTTACAGACCCATAATATTTTTAAATGCGCTATCCAACGATACCCCACTCCATGAGATAGACGAGAAAAAACCCTAAAGTTTTTTTTTTAAAGATTTTATTCTACTACTTTGTCGGCGTGATTAATATATAGTCCATGCCAAATTAAAGCTTTCTAATAATATGAGTCTCCGAGCTACGCTGCGGACGGACATACGGACATGGCGAAACTGTGAGGGTTCCATGTTGTTTACGGAACCCTAATAAAATATGGTATTTACCTACGCTAAATTGTTAAAGGATTTCTACTGATCTGACTTTTTTATGTACTACTACTATCCAAAGAAATCAATACCTACCTGTAAGTAACGAATGCGTTTCTATTCGAGGCAATACAAAAGTGAATGGCGGAACAAATATGTCGATTATATTCATATTACAAATAGCAAGAAAGTAATGAATAAATAGGCTAGATTTGTTTTTTTTTTTGCATTCTTACTTCCAGTAATTTCGAGCAATTGTACATTTGTACGTACTATAAAATATTTGAAACAAAACGGTGGAGTATCTACTCACCACGAACCCATCTTCGAGTCAAAGACAATTTCATAAAAAATGAAAAAAAAAAATGTTTGTCATTTTCACAGAGTACATTTTATATAGGTCATTTTAGCCAATATTAGCAATAACTAGGTTATGCCGGGTTTTTTTTGGTTTGGTGGTTTAATAAATACTGCAGATATTCCTATTTTTTGAGTTATAAACAATATCAGTTTATTTTAAATTGCTCGTAGTCTTCACAAAAAATATTATTTACATAATTATTTTATTTTTGCAACTAATTCTATTTTTATGTTCATTGCCATCAAGTTATCAGATTGGTTACCAGCATCGATTTATATCTCTGGTTACTAGTCAATAATTTGATAACAAACTGCTGTTTCTAGGAGGCTTATTAGATCGATGAACACATGAAATTCTCAGTCAAATGTAAAGAGTGAATACCGTAGGTAATTCAAAATGTCTAATCAGCGCCCTGAACCCGATTCTATGTTTATGCAAAGGGGTGATGGACTCAGAAACAAAAGCCCCACAAGGTCCGAACTTTCGTCACGACGAAATTCGTCACCCAAGAAAGTCGATTCACCTGAAGCGATTACCGTAAAAGACTTTTTTGATTTTATGAAAACTGCGTATCAAGTTTACGAGCACTTGGAGGGCAACGATGATGAAACCAAGATAGACTGGGAAGAACTGACGAAACTAACAGTTATCAACCATGTCATCGAGCAGCAAGAGCGAGATCTCCTTTATCAGACCCCTTTCGCTGATTCCAAGGCGTCGGTTAGCAAGAGCGAATGTACCGTTGAACCAAAGAACAGCGAAGATCGACTTGAAAAGAGATTTAGTTGCAGTGAAATTGAAGGTAATGTTTTCACTGAGGGTCATTAATAAAACCAGCATCATATTGTATGTCATCCCAAAGTGGTCCTCCCTTTAGAGCCATGCTGCTCATCATGATAGTTCCTGCTGTGCGTACTGGGACTGGGACTGTACATTTATCTGCTCATAATATCTATGTTGGGGTGGCTCCTGAGAAAGTCCCTAGTCTTTTTTTAGGGCATAATTACTAAATCATCCATTCCCTTCAGTGGACAAAATATTACAATCTTATAGTACTACTAGGGCCATCTAGTTTCACCCAGGATAGTTATTTCCGTGCTACGGTTACGGTTTCCAGGAAAATCAGGACGACGGCGGTCATTACCTCCCGATGCAAGAGTTGAAATGCTTGGTATTTGGACAGAAGCCAACCTTAATTGCAAACTGAACGATGTAAGTCTAAAAAAATCAAAGAGAGATGTAGATGTAACTAATTACTTAATTATTAATAATTGTACCAATAGATGACGCTAAAACAAGTTTTCATTTTAGGTAGTAAACGAAGGAATTCTGGATTCTATTCTTCCTTACCTTGTTGGATATAAAAAACCTTCTAAAACAACGAGTGTTTATACTCCAATAATCAAGAAGGTGTCATCAGAAACAACTGTTGAAATAAAGAAACCAGCAAGTTTTGGAGGTAACAATATAGCACGTTAAATAATTTAATGTAGGTATTTACTTGCAAAATAATAGATATCATTCATTTATATATTTTTTGTAGGTTTTGTGGATGAAAAAGAATCGAGGGATCGCCTAGGGAGGCGCAAGTCTTCAGTAACCTTAGCTCAAGAACGTAATAATACAAAACAAGAGTAAGTTAAACGTGTCTCCGTACCGATCTTTAATAAAAAATATAGCCTTTCTTTATAAATTCATGTTGTTACAAATAAAAATGATCAAAACAGCACACCGTCTTTAAAACAACAATTTCAACTCATTAATCACTATCCGATATGGTCTAGTGGCTAGGATACCTGGCTCTCACCCAGGAGGCTCGGGTTCGATTCCCGGTATCGGAAAATCTTTTTGTTGAAAATTGTTTTTTTTTCAGTGGGGACGTAGAAATTCACGTTTGCGATGAAGTGAAAGGACTAAAGAAAGATTTTAGATGCCCGCAGAAGTTGTTGGTATCGAAGATGGGATACTTCGCCGATGTCACAGCCGGCCAAAGATTGGAAGATATGGATATATCTGTTCATTGCGATATACAGGTAATTTACTACGAAATAGCCAAAATCTATAGAGATAAATAAAATTGGAGTGTCTGTTTGTAATATTAAAATTACCGCTTTTTACTAAATGCATATGGATGTATACACAGTACATATACCAATTTTTTTATTTTATTTTATTTTTGTCTGTCTATCTGTTTGTTCCGGCTAATCTCCGAAACGGCTGGACCGATTTTGACGGGATTTTCACTGGCAGATAGCTAATGTTATAAGGAGTAACATAGGTTACTTTTTATCCCGGTAGCACCTTCCTGTTGGATAAATTCCGACGTCCACGCGGGCGAAGCCGCGGGCAGCAGCTTGTAAATAATACAATTGGTGCTTCTATTCACATTTAAGTGGTCCTGTAATTCGCAAAATAAATGTAGTTAGTTAATTCATCCCCTGAAATGTGAGTTCCTGTCAAGTACCTATAAGTACTCAAGTACTAATTAGCTAATGACGATGACAGTAACGGACTTGTTTAAATTATAATTAGTTATGAATTAGCGAACATTAGTTTACCTTATTATCATTATGATATTAATAGCTAATCCTTTTTTTTCAGATCTTCGACTGGTTAATGCGCTGGGTGAAACGGGATACTATTTTGGTTGCCGACTGGCCTCTGCTCGACCCTCACAATGTGGTACCAGTCCTGGTGTCAGCGTCATTTCTACAGGTAAAGTCATCATCATGAACTTAATATTATTATGAAACTTAAAACAATAAAGACATCGAAATGCTTCGGCTAACTGAAACAGCTAGAAAAACACTACATTCATAAGCCGTGGGTGATCTTTGTCCTCTGAGTCAGAGGGAGTGCAATTCAAAAGGCCAAAATTAAATAAAGAATGTGTACAGATGGAGCCGCTGCTGCACGACTGTCTGATCTACTGCCACGCTCACATGAATGACATTGTGAAGACCTCCACCAACTTGGCGTGTCTTAGCGACGCGTTGCTTACCAGGTACGCAATACTACACTCATTAATTGGTACCTACCTAATTAGTAGCAAGTATCAGTGGTGGACTAAGCCTGTAGGACCAGGGGCGCTGGTCTAGAAAGAAAAAAACCGTTTATTACTCACATTAATACTTGCATATAATTATCACGCACTAAAAATTATAAATAATTAAATTGACTTGTACCTATTAAGTAGTTCTTCTTTCTTATCCAATGATTAATTCAATAAGCGTGCAGCGGTTTGTTTACATTTTTAGGGCGTGTTACAAGCGTGTTTTTTAGTTTTTGTAAACTACATATTTTTACTTTTTAGTGTAGTATATTCTCCATTTAGTTAATAAGTCTAATTCAACGAAGTTATGACTTGAGCGGTTTACTAGGAGCCACTAAAGACTTCCACTGTCACCTCTTGGCTCCATCAGACCTTCGTTACCAAGTGCAATCTATTGGACTCATCAAAACAAATCGTATGTCATGTCCCAAAAGTCGGAAGTAATTGGACTCATCAAATCGAATGAAATGACTCCAAACTCGAGGGGTTTACTAGTAGCCACTGAAGAGTTCCACTATCCACCTCCTGGCCCCATCATCAGACCAGCTCCAAGATACCAAATTATAGTATTGTCATCCGAACTAGATATACATAATATCTACAAAGTTTCATGTTGATACAACATTATAAAAAGTAGGTTAAAATTAACTTTCAGATTTTATTACAAATTAATTATTATTACAATTTTATTTTATTTTGGTTTTGTGCCTACATTTTTGTGAGAATAATAGTATTTAATTGTTGTTATTAGTTTATGTGCTATGTTTGTACTTATTCGTACCTATATAATTTTATTTATGTAATTTGTTTCCATTTATATCAAATGTATAAATAAATTACATTGTTTGTTACTTAGTTAAAAGTGAAGAAGTGTTAAAAAAGATAAGTACCTAAGTTAGTTCAAATGAAAAAAAAAAAATACAGCGGAGTAATTGCGTAACATACTTACTAACATTATGAATGGGTTTCATTTTGACAGTTCAACAACATTCATTGCGTTTTATACGTTGTTGAACAGACAAGTTTTTCGAACATATGAAGCAATGGATTAGCAATATCCTTCAAAATTATTCAGATTGTGACTGATAGTGTCTTACGCTATTAAGGTAAATAATCAATTAATCATGAGCACACAACAGAAATAGTCGGGAACAGAATGTCGTGACTGTGGCAAGAAAAGGCTTCCAGGCTTCCTCTCAGCATGATGCTGGGCAACAATAAACTCTGCCTTGATCTTGAGTCTTCCATAACTGCCGTAGAGGCAGACCCGCCCTGTAACCTGTAAACACAGTCAGTTCCCTACGTACGATAAAAAAGGTAATCTACCCATCAGTGATTAGTGGAGTTAACCCTTTCCCTGATAACGTGAAGGTACCCGGCGACTGTCTACTTATTCTATCTCAATCTGCTTACCTAATTACCCATAATTATAATTCGCAAGTGGGAACCTTATAATTAGGGAGCTTGACAAAAACAATGTAGTGCTTTGGTAATCATCTAATTAGTGATTATACTGATTATGGAACATTAGTGTGTTTTCGCCACAATATGTTTTCCTACCTGTAAAAACGACCCCCACTGCAACACTATAAATAAGTACATAAGAAATGCAAGTTCTACTTAAGCATCAGTTGGTCTACAAACCCTTTACTGATAGGTACCGACTTGTGTACTCCTAATTCTTTTGCAAACAAGATGGAAGATGCTAGTGAAATTTGTGTCAGTGCTTTCTTTCACACCCCATCGCTTTTCAACGATGACATGGATCAAGAATTGTTTCAAGTTTGTGAACGAACTGAAATTAGTGAACAGTTTGATTTATCATCATCATACAATGATGACTTATACGAGACCTGTGCGGAGATTGAAGCAATGATCAAGTAAGTATGAGTTACAATAGCTTGACACTAAGGCCCGTATTACTGAACCTCACTCACGACTCAAGCATTACTTATCAAGTTAACAAGGTTTAAGTAATGCTTGAGTCTTGGGTGAGGTCCTATAATACGGGCCTTAATATTATTTGTGTTAAGTGGCTGCTATATATATTGCTAATCCATTGCTTTATATGTTCGAAAAATTTGTCTGCTCAATATAAAAACCATTGCTATTGTTACTGTGCTATGCCATTACCCCGCTGGGTTCGATTCCCAGGTCGGACAGTGTAATTGGGTTATTCCTTTAGTAAATTCTCAATAACAGCCCGGAGTCTGGATTTGTGCCCGTTTGATGGCAATAGGCTCGCCGCCTATTACATGAGACTTAAACATAACTGGCGAAATGTGGGTGTAATATAGGTTCACCTCTGCCTAAACCTTCGGGATTACAGGCGTGTTCTTGTTATGTTAAAATACAAAATATCTAATTTCTTAATCACTATTTTCTTCTTTTTACAGTGAACTGCCACAATTCAGAAGGGTTATAAAACCAGGCCATAAAAAATGCAGCCCCCTTCGCGGCGGCACTGGTAGCTCATACATCGGCCTTCCTCACGACATCAAGACAAAAAAAAACTGTAATCAATGTAAAAAGTAAAGATAAATTATGTTTCAAATGGGCATTATTATCAGGTTTATATCCTGCAACACGAAATACCTACTGATCGAGTAAAATCTTACGCTATTCATCGAAATAAACTAAAATTCGATGGCATTTCTTTTCCGGTAAAAATAACTGATGTTGGAAAAATAGAGAAGTTAAACAATATCAGTATAATTTTTTTTGGGTTAGAATACTATAATGATAAACAGTGTCATTCCGTCATAGGTCCGTTACATTTAACAAAATGTCGTAAGTTTAGTCATAGTAATCTTTTATTAGTAGCCAACGGTGTTAATTATCATTACTGTTATATTAAAAGTTTATCACGATTAGTTAGTAGACAAATATCTAGGCAACGCCATGCAGTGTATATTTGCGATTAATGTTTACTTCGTTTTCCATCGAAGGAAAGACGTGAAAAGCATCAACAGAATAATTGCGCTCAAAAACAAATGTTTTACTTTTAACGTATCGTATGCAAAACTTTAAGACTCACGCAAACAGGCGCGACGCCACTCTAGCAGAACGGTTTCTTGGAAATTGTTCTACCAGAATCGCTTGGCACTGTCGCGTCACGTCTGTCTGCGGGAGCTTTTAGATAGCTATAGATACAAGGTCAAATTAATTAAAATAGTGAAACTTCACACACGTGATGGTATCGATATGTAATAAAAATAAAACATTCCTAAAAAAAATAAGAAGTTTCACCAGAAAAAAAAAATTGTTCTTATATTCCTATAGTATTTTTTACAATAAATTTTGGAACCACGATGAAAAGATTAATACTATAGCAATTTTATGTTGTGCTAGTGTTTGTTAGTTTATTTTGTTAACTATCCTCTAACTAGGTACCTATATTTTTTATGTAAAATTGACATTATTGTTTAATACTCACTACTTCTTCATTTACACTACTATTCTGTTGTTATTTTTTCTGTGTTTAACTATAATTATAATTTATAAAATAAATACAATTGCCACAAAAATCATTAGGTATTTTCATTTGAACCTTTCTTGTAGGTACCTACCTAACGCGTCATAAACATTGGCCAAGGCATTAGCAGCCTGGTAATGATGGGGTAGGTAATTAGTAAATTCAACCTAACTATATATGGAGAGACTAATAAAGGCTCGTGCACACTGGCGCGACGCGACAGCGTACACAAAGGCACCGCGTGCAGCGCGACGAGCGGCGCCTTTGTGTCGAGCTGTCGCGTCGCGCCAGTGTGCACGAGCCTTAACGGTAACTAAGAACAATGGAGTTAATGTAGATCTATAATGGATTTCTGTATTTGTATGGCTTCCACGTAGATAGTAGGTACCTATCTATGTACATATGTACGTGAATAAGGACCACTGAAAAGCAATTAGTACACTACCAAACACAATTTTTACCCTCATCTGTGGTCAGTTAGTCAGTATCTGCACTTCGCCGGCTGTTTTTACTCTCTTCTGTGGTCAGTTAGTCAGTATCTGCACTTCGCCGGCTGTTTTTACTCTCTTCTGTGGTCAGTTAGTCAGTATCTGCACTTCGCCGGCTGTTTTTACTCTCTTCTGTGGTCAGTTAGTCAGTATCTGCACTTCGCCGGCTATTTTTACTCTCTTCTGTGGTCAGTTAGTCAGTATCTGCACTTCGCCGGCTGTTTTTACTCTCTTCTGTGGTCAGTTAGTCAGTATCTGCACTTCGCCGGCTATTTTTACTCTCTTCTGTGGTCAGTCAGTCAGTATCTGCACTTCGCCGGCTGTTTTTACTCTCTTCTGTGGTCAGTTAGTCAGTATCTGCACTTCGCCGGCTATTTTTACTCTCTTCTGTGGTCAGTTAGTCAGTATCTGCACTTCGCCGGCTGTTTTTACTCTCTTCTGTGGTCAGTTAGTCAGTATCTGCACTTCGCCGGCTATTTTTACTCTCTTCTGTGGTCAGTCAGTCAGTATCTGCACTTCGCCGGTTGTTTTTACTCTCTTCTGTGGTCAGTTAGTCAGTATTAGCACTACGCCGGTAATTTTTACACTCTTCTGTTGTCAGTTAGTCAGTATTAGCACTTCGTCGGTTATTTTTAGTATCTTCTGTGGTCAGTTAGTCAGTATTAGCACTACGACGGTAATGTTTACACTCTTCTGTTGTCAGTTTATCAGTATCTGTGTGAGTAAGTAATATATAATAGAGTTTTAACAAAAAAAACTCCATGTAATAGAGTTTTCTAATAGAATTCTAAAGTGAGGTATACCTAACCTTACTTTAGAATTATTGCCGACGAGAGTTTTATCTCACGGCAATCATTCTAATTTATACTTTATAATAACAGTGAGATAAGGGTTAGGTATATTGCAATTACTTGTAATGGTTTTAGGTACGTCATTCATTTTTGTGTGTGATTGCGCTGCTTTAGAGAACAATTCACCCAGGTTATCAGCCATGTACACGAACGCTGAGCTGGAAGCCATTCGGGACCGCAAGGACAAAATCCAGTCCCGCCTGTACTGCAAGATGATCCTGTCACTCGCGGAGCCGATGCCCGAAACGCTCAGGGGACACTACTCCAGCCTCGCCACACTGTTTAAGTGTAACAAGTACGTATAACACAAGACCATTAGACGAAGTAGTAACGGTTCTTTACCCACTTAAGATAAAATCAGGGCCTATCCAACTCAGTGCTGGTCACCGTCAATCAGTGCCGGCGTTAGGGTAGGGCGCGACTGGCCGACCGCCCAGGGTGCCAGAGGTGATGGGGTGCCGAAGGGGCTGTGACTAGGCGCCCCTTCACCTCTGGCGCCAGCAGAGTCCTACTTTTGTTTTAGTTCGTTTTGAGTTAGAAAACCAAAACAATTTTTGAGCTCTCTTCGCTAGCTCTTGCATCCAACATTCTCTGAATTCTCAAACTTTTCTGCATAAGCCGACAAAATAAGTCCTATTTCTTTATGAATGGACAAAAGAAAACCTAGGCGGAGTGCTGAAATTTTTCGCCTCTCTCTACTCTCCAAGAGGGGAGAGGGAAGCCGCCGAATTTCGCTCAGGGCGCTTGTAATGTTAAAACCGGCACTGCCGTTAGGTACTTATACCTATTGTGTGTGGATGTTGACATGACTCATACCAGCAAGAACTTTAACATTTTAAACGTCATAGCTCATACATTATAATAATTTTCCATTGAGACTATGCCGGTGTACACAAGGATCATTTGTTCACATATTTTACTCCTACATCTTTGTTTTGTTTGAAGATGCAACAAGCTACTAGGACGCTATATCGCCGAGCACGTACCGTGCCAGCCCGCTAGTATGCGGATAGATCGACGAGGCAACGTAGTCTCTTCTCATACCAAGTAAGCACATTCACATTAGGCACTTTAGTTAATAGTAAAGTGCCACGCATGGAGCATGAAGCATCATTTCTGGCCACAGTTTTGTGGCAATCTGATTTCATTTAAGTTCCCTTTTCATCTGCGTTTTTATATTTACCAATTAGTTGCTGGATTTTGTCCACAAAAGTTTTCGCTAATACTGTGGTGCATAACCTAGGGACCAATCGTGGAGTCTGAACGAGTACATAACTTGGTTGTACGGGGAGCTGCGCTCATGGCGGCGTGTGTACTGGCGCCTTTGGGCGGATTGCCACTTCTTGCGCTGTCAGCTTTGTGACAGCTACTTCCCGGCTTATCAGGTAAGAAACAATAGTAGATTTTTATACAAGGATCGAAAGACGTGACTTTCACCCGTGTTAAGCACTCTACTTTTCATTTCGGATATAAGGAAAGTAAAATATAGTAGTTTTTCTAAAAACAATTATGGATAATAATAACACGAGACTCATTTTTAATCAAATAATAGTCTATAAAACTGATATTTTGCAGTTCGGTACCCCCCAGTTAGTATCCCACCAAATTATTTATTATAGTTTTTTTAATATTTTAAATATGGAACACACCGCGTCGCCGCCGCGGGCCCTCCCGCTTATAGGTTTTTATTTATTCACACTGACTGTTTAAGCACTCGCAAGACCGTAACATTTTATTTTATTTTAATCGATATTTTTCTTAATTATGTAAAAATTTTCGCAACCGACTAAGTATACCTAAACAAAATTAGTTATATTTTAAAAATGCATTCGCGCCCTTTTGTGGGAAGCAATTACTATGAGTATTTCCCGCCTAAAGGTGAGGAGCAGCGTCTTCCACCCGCTTCTCGGATCAAACAATCACACTAGGCTACTTTCCGAGTATGAGATCTAAAAAGGTACTTTCCACACCACCTGCTCGACAATGTCAAATTATAGGTATAGTTCCTAACTATACCTATAATTTGACAGGTTAGAGTGTCATGCAAACCTAACCTTAAGTAAGTCAGTAAAGCCCTGGGGGTCTAGCCGGGCATTAATATTGTACTGAATTTTATTATGACCCGCAGGTCATTAATGTGATTTGATTTTGGAGCATTGGAAGCTCCAGTAAAAATAGTACCTATACAAACATTTTTTATAGTACATAGGTACTAATCCCATGCATTTACTATTGAGGTTGCCGTACTAGACGTGCTAATACCATCATGGTTCATGTCGAAAAAGGGATAGTGCTATCGGTCTCTTTCACGCTGGAACAATGATGGCTTTAACACTGACAGCCAAGCATTTTTAATCGACTTCCAAAAAGTAGGAGGTTATAATGTTCGATTGCATGTATGTTTTTTTTTTTTGTATGTTCACCGATTTCTTCGTCAATAGTGGACCGATTTTGAAAATAATTTTTTTGGTTGAAAGGATATGCTCTCGAGGTGGTCCCATTGTCACCAAGTCAGAATTTGATGAGGAGATCCCATGGAAATCGAGGGAACTCCTCAAATTTTATAGGCACACGTATAGGGATTTGAGTATTTTTTATAGTAACTCGTGCATTTGCTCTTGCAAAGCACCATTCGGTGAAGTGGAAATGATGATGAAGACAAGAGGTGGCCACCGGAACTTCTCAATAATAAGCATTTCACGGGTAGTGATTCGATTTTAATATGGTTGCTAAGCAATTTATGCTCGTCACAATGCATATGGTGAAATGGGGCTAATGGTGGCTTCAGCATCGGCGCAAGTGGTTTTGGTTCTTAACAGGAAAATTCGTCAGCACTTGAACGTCCCTGCGTCGGGAAAAGGATTATTTTGTAAAAGGTGATGAGCAGTTGACATTAGGCTATTATAACTTAGATTTATTAATAATTGACTCACTAAAAGGTGAAAAAAAAAACTTAAAAAAAAAACAACCGACTTATAATAACACTACAAAGTGAAAAATAACTTTAATTTCAGAAGTCGGTGGCACAAAACAAAATACAGATACAAAGACACCGACTCCACTCAAATAAATGTATCGAACAAAAACATGATTTTGTCTCTCCACTACTGTGGGCCAAGTCTACTAATTTACAAACGTCACAATGGTCTCTGCATTGTTAGTTTTTGACAGATTTTGTATGGCAAATCTGTCAAAAACTCACAATGCAGAGACCATTGTGCGGTTCGTAAATTAGTAGACTTGGCCCCCTGGTCTAATGTATCAAACATTACCTTTAACTTTTAATTGTTTTAAATAGGTCTACTAACTGTAAATCGACTCTCGGGATTCAATACGGCGCCCGCGACTTATGACACTGTTTTATCTCCATGGTGCATAGTCTACTATTAATCAATATTTGTTTTTATAGCATGTCAAACCGACTAGATTAACATCCATCAGACTTCAATAACTAGTCCGGTCATTTTAGACAATTGAAATAAAGAAAATTCCGACAGAGCCAAATCTTCGTAGAGACCTTAGGTTTACCACAAGGAATAAAGTGTCAAAAGTCCCCATCAGTCCCATGTGAGCTTAGGGACTTATTCGGGGCCCAAGGTCAAAATTTTAGGTTTTTGGGATTTTTCTCGAAAACAGTAAGTTTTATCGAAAAAGTACCTCAGAGCAAAGTTGTAGATCTTAAAATTCTCTATAAAAATGGTCCCTATGATTTTTTCTCTAAGACCCACTATTTCCCAGATATTGCGCTTGTAAGAATCATGTTCTACATAGTATGCACACATATGCCACGTATGTACATATTTAGGTACTCAAGCAAGCAAAAATGCCTACTCGTGTCTCTTTTATGTATACATTATACTATTCTAAGAAAATTTACTCTAAAATGACCGCCGGTCCCTTACCGAATCCTCTCTACTTGAATAACATCTGGCCTTGAAAAACATCTGCCTATTCTTTTGTCCATGTGGTGTCGTTCACGTATACCTGCTTCGTATACCTGCCTCACGTATACCTACCTACCTAAAAAAATGATTTGATTGACTGCGCAAAAGTATTTACAGAAATTAATTCTTCACCTCAAATACTAATTACTAAAGGAATTCGGTTTCTTCTTGCGGTTTATGGAGCTCCAAAAAAAATTGATTGCATAGATACGTACAGATATTTAACATTTGTAAAAAATACACGAAACAAAAAGCAAGTACAGCTATCTTGTCTTCCTCCAACATCGGCATCTGCTAGTCAACATTTGTTTCGAGTATACCATCAAGTTCAGACATGGCAAGGCAATGAACTGAACCCTGAAGACTGGGGTTGGAAATTGATAAATAATACTTTGGAACCGATTCGAACTTTACTGCCCCCTGCTCCAGAAAAACTTCTTAACACTATTTTTTGCAATTGCAAGAAAGGTTGTAGTGCCAAATGTGGCTGTAAAAAAGTAGGGTTGCAGTGTTCTCCAGCGTGTACCAATAAAATTGCCAAGGTGTCTCTTGCTCAAATGTTCAATTAAATACAAGAAAGGAAGATGCATGTGATTTTGATGAAGAGACAACTGATTCATCTTCATTTGAACAATTTCTTAGCGTTCATCAACAGGAAGGAGAAGAAGAAATTGAAGAAAACATGATTGTTGAAGTTGAATATGAAGAGTATGAGTCAGATTAAAGTAATAAAAAAAAGTTAGAACGATAGTTAAACTCAGTAACCCATATCAATAATCTTCATACTATTAAATAATTATTGTTCCTGAAAATAACGTCATAAAGGTTCGTGGAATAGGCCTACCGGGGATACCACGTTAAAAAAAACGCGCCGAGTACCCTACCTCACAGGTGGTGTGGAAATGTGTGCATATTATGTAGAACGTGATTCTTACAAGCGCAATATCTGGGAAATAGTGGGTCTTAGAGAAAAAATCATAGGGACCATTTTTATAGAGAATTTTAAGATCTACAACTTTGCTCTGAAGTACTTTTTCGATAAAACTTACCGTTTTCGAGAAAAATCCAAAAAACCTAAAATTTTGACCTTGGGCCCCGAATAAGTCCCTAAGCTCACATGGGACTGATGGGGACTTTTGACACTTTATTCCTTGTGGTAAACCTAAGGTCTCTACGAAGATTTGGCTCTGTCGGTTTTTTTTTTATTTGATCACTATTTTTATGTCTAAAATGACCGGACTAAACGCCCGGTTTCTGGAACAAAAACAATACCAAGTTGTCAAGCGTGAATAAACTGCTGTGATAGGTTGACTGAATTAGCAAACGGCCAATCACATCACTTGAGTTGCCTTTAGGTTAAGATTTATAAGGCCTTTTTAAGGTATTTTAGGCCTTTAATATACTGACACGTCGATAATTTTCGTTCTAGAAGCTGAGCGTGCCTTACCTGTTAAGGCAATAGCGCCAGGGTTGAATAAGGAACATTTTTATTAAAAGACTAAGTTGCCCCCCGCGGTTACACCCGCATAAGTCTGGATCCCGTGGGAATATTGGGATTAAGAGCGTAACAAACAAACATACAAAATTGTAAATCTTTTCTCTTTAATATAGTTTAGAAAAAATAAAGGTTACAGACAATGTATTATTTACAGCTAAAACAAATTAGTTTTCTTAGAATTGAACTGAAGAGGAATTTCCAGTCTTCCACTAGGGTAGGCCTCTCCCGCAGGTAGCTTATAAAATATTTACATATTTTGATCAACATACAATAAAAATAAAATAAAAATATGCTCAGTATCAGGTTGTTTGTTGATCAAAACATGATTCGCGAGCGTAACAAATACCTATGTATTTACAGAATTATAGTCATTAAAATCATCAATTCATCTCTCTCAAGGGCTGTTTTGTCTTCATATAAACTACATTACAATATCTTCGACGATCGTCCAGATGGAGTGGTGTTCCCACCACGAACAGCCGGCTCACATGTTCGCGCTGGAGGGGCGGCCCTCGCTACCCGCAGGCCGGTACCCCTGCTGCGGAGAGAGGGCCTATCGCTTTGAGACCCTCACCAGAAACACAGTGAGTGGGAACTGCTGTAATGTTGTCTTCTCGATCAACAAATTCGTGAAGTTTTAGAACTGCCTATTATTATGTAAGTAAATGGAGTTTAAATTCTCAAGAGATAACGTAATACGTATGGTCTGCCCAAAGAAAACGAAATCAGCTACGGAAAAATTCCATAGTCCCGGTTTGCTTGTCGGCAGGGAAATAGCTGTAGTCGTAAAAGGTTTCAAACGGACCCAGAAGGTAGTGAGCACTAGTATGGTCAGCGACCGACGCGCGACAGCCAATTATTTTTATAAGTACATCATCATCTATAATGACACAAAATTATTCCGCTTTCTAATAAGTTACGAGTTAATATTATTGTAACTTTACTTCTGTGCCGATTTCAATAAAATATTTAGCTTATCACTAAGGTTGAGGTTGGTTTGATGCCTATGTCCAGCGGTGGACTGCGATAGGCTGAGTTTATAGATTGATTAAGGTTAAAAAAAACTGAAGTGTTAATCGAGTTTCGTCCCTAACTGCTTTAAGTGCACTGGATGTAACGTGACTGTCCAAAACATAATAATTAAAGCTCCATCAGGGACAAAAGACCTCATCAGTTTTGGCTTAAGCCCATAAACAAACTTCTTAATACACAACCAGGGTTGTCAGTTCCGGGAGCACGTGCCGGATGAGCGCCTGACAATGGACTCCTCAGTCATGGAGTTGTACAACCAGTTCCGGGACATCATCTCCATGAGACCGCCTCAGCTCATGTTCCCGGAGAGACTCACCAGACTTGTCGGCAGAGGTAAGTACGTTGTACACTAACTTATAGTATTTTTATTTCCCCGGGTTAATGTTCTCCTATTTTTGTAGTTGATATGAGGCGCAGTTTTAATAAAGTCTTCATTTTAAATCGATGTGAAGCCAATTTAGATTCGTAGCAAACTAGAAATTGTAACCAAGCTATATGGGTGATGGGACACTGTCTGCTATTATCTTAATGTTTTGACTTCTAGTGGATGGACATAACAATAACACTGATTGTAAATAGCACCAAAATATTTCTTAGTATATTAACGGATACTGCACTTGGAAGATGCACCTACCTAGGAGTTGAAACTTCCTTGTAAACATGACGATGTTGTACCGAAGCAGATCGTGTCCTTCAATACGACTTATCTCTCTCATCATTAAACAATTACTAATTTCCTCGGAATTGTACATAAGGCCAGCTTCTAAGTTTCACCCTAGAACCAGGCGAGTACAGCAACGGTCGTCTGCAATGTAAGGAGGTGTTCTGGTGGGAGGGGATCCTGCTGGTGCCTCCTCGTCCCCCACTGGGCCTGCTCGGCAAGTTGTACACCAGCAACAACAAGTTCAATCGTGAGACTCGCACTTTTTTATGAGTAGAAAGCGGAAGGTGGTGCGGTGACGTGTGGCACTATGTTGTGAGGGGATTTAAGGACTTGTATTAATCACGATGCATCGTATGAATTTTTAGAGGAACATTTATTATGCTACGATACAAAAAAAAAACAAAATCCATCTAAAAGAAGGAAAACAAAACTATTTAATTTTCTATTTATCTCGTTTCTAACTTTATACTCGGTTTTTAGAGAATGTGATTTATTTAAATTAATCTTTCACGATACACGTCACCGCAACTCAAGAACGAATGCGAGAAAACCGCTGTAAATACGCTGAAAGAATTGGCAATAATACATGTAGCGGCCATGGGGACACGCTTGCAAAATTATAGGGCCCGAGCAAGTGGCAACAGAAAATATAGTTCTAAACAGTAACTAATGTAAATACACAAAAACAGTAATCTTCATTAATCAGTAATAAATCAAAAAAAAGTTCTTTGGCTCAAAATACCAGTATTTAAAAAATACTGGTCTTTTTCAATAGTTTGCAATCTGCGCCCGCCATCTTTGATTTTAGGAACGCAAATTATTTTCCCGTTCATTAGAAAAGAAAGAGCCAAAGAATCGAATAATATGTCTCTGTAGTAGCATCGACATTTTGGTTTTGTCATTTTTGTTTGAAGGTCTGCAAAGATGTGGTCAGCGATTAGACATCGTTTATTACATCGGTAACTTTATATCATAAGTACCTACTAACACAATACTTTACTTACCTCAGTAGAATATTAACCCAGTCATTTTTGCCTCATTTATCGATGGTACACAGAAAACTTTGTAAAACCTACATTAATCGACACACATGTTGGGAACGTCCGAGACGGGGGGAATAGTAACAGAAATACATTCCAAAACGACGCATACACAGCCAACGTGAGACCTGGTTCGCCCGCGTTGGGCACAAACCATGTGTCTCCGCAGTCCCTCGCCGCGAACTGCTCTACCGGCACCGTGGTCGCCCCGGAGAAAGATGTCAAGACCCCGAAACCCCTCTCCGTGAAAGAGTCCAAGGAAGAGACCCATAAGACCAAGGTAAGCCTTGAAGGAGCAAAACCAATACGACCGGGCAGCCACGAGACCTTCTAGTACTGAAGGTTCTGCTACCTACAGTTTGTAGTGGTAATTAGTTAGCATAATGTAAATTGTAATTTAGTTTAACGAAGTAGTAAGTAGTGCTTTTATTAGTGTAGAGGTGGTAAATATTTTAGTTCGACTAATTATATGAAATATTTAGTTAAGTAATTTAAAGTATTTTTGCATGTAACTTCCATACCACCGTATGTTTTTAAATATTTTAGTATAGCAATAGATACCTACTATATATGTATGTATGTATGTAGACCAACGTCTACAGCCTTAAGTTGTTGAATATTTTAGAAAAGCAATATGACTATAGACAGTAGACATTCTTCTTAGTACTAGTTATCCTTTCTTTACAATTTAATAATACTTACTTCTCATACTTACCTATGTATTAGTAAATCTCTAGGTAACTAGGTATTACTTTCTTCTATCATATGAAGTAGTTTAAAAATCTTTCTTTTAAAGTTTTTTTGTTAAATAGCTTCAAATAGTTCCTTACATGTTGTGTTCTGCTGTTGTTTCTGACTAAGCTCTATCTAGGTAAGGCAGGTACTTATAATTTATGATACAACTTAGTTAATTAAAGCCACCTAGGTAAATGGTTTTACTTTTTTTTTACTATACATATAATGGCCTGATTACAATATCCAAAGAAATATGTAGGCAATTTATTTGATAAGGAAACTAATATTATTGGATTATCTAGTTAGTTTCACTATTTGCTCCACTATTCAGGATAACTCCTAGTTAATTTCAAAGCTTTATAAATTAAGCAGTTTCGTTTACTTTATAATGGTCTGCATGGTGCAGACTGCATATATTATGCTGTCTGATGGTTATCCAAGAATATTGCAGTAAGCCACGTGGTAAAAGGCTCTTAGGCCGAAGGTAAGCAGTGCGATCTTACGACCCGTCGCAATGGATGGTGTTGACGGAGTAGTATGCATCCTTAGTCGATACTCCAAGCTAGTAATTGAAATGCAACCATCAACATGTTTGCTGAAAGAGTGCCAAAGCAGGATTTCCAGCTTCGTAAGAAATCCTGCGAACTTTCATAAAAACAAGGGATGCCGACTACCGCTCGTAAAATCGCACTGTTTACGGCCTTAATAAAGCGTAAATGACAAATACTGCTGGTATACAAAGAAAGGCGCCCCGGGAGGCGGCGACTCGGCGGGCGAGTCGGGCGGAGAGCAGTCGAGCTCGTCCGACGATAGTGAGCAGAGCTCAGCAAGCGCGCCCAGCGATGAGGAGTGCGCGCCCAGACGCAAGACGCACCGCGCCGTCAGGAAACATTCGCATTCACACAATAATACTGCCACCAAGTGAGTAGCTATAGATGGCGTCAAAATTAAGGACTTCGATTCTGGTCCTTATGGGCTGAACCAGTCCTAACCGCCTTCGGAATCGCTGCCACGTGCTCTTAGATTGTAAATCAGTTGATATGGCATATTTTTTAAATCTTAAAGCCAGAAAATAGTTTTACCTCCTATCTAGTTACATAGTCCGTAAATAAAACAAAAGGAGCAATTCCCGTTTTTCTAAGAACGTTCGTATTCTCATCTGTCTCGTCTCGCGTTTGTCAAAACTAGAGCCTGATTCAAATTTAATACCGGCTCGGAACTTGAGGCGAGTCGCTGCGCAGTAACAAATTCACCTGTCAGCGGGGGTGAGGGGTGAGGTACTGCGCAGCGAGTAGCGCACTTCAGAGCCGCCATACTCGTAAAGTTTGAATCGGGCTGTAGGTACCACCAATTTGCCCACTATTTTTGAAAGATTTTGGTATTTATTATCGCTAAGATGAGTTAGCGACTAGACTTTGAACATTTTTCTTAAACGTTCATTAAATAAGTAGTGTTAAAGAACGAAGGAGCAAACGTATAACTTTCACCATATTTGTTATTCCCCAGGAGGACCCGCGTGTTGGGTCGGCAATGGATCTCATGCCTGTCAGCACGTAGCAACCAGGACGGACAGCGACGGTTTGAGGAACGCGCCGCTCGGCAGATGCGGTCTGCCCTCGCCAAGACCGCTGCCCTGCATCAGCAAACCAAGTCCAAGTTGCCGCCAGGTCAGGATACTTTGTTTCGCCAGCGGTTGAAACATATTTTTCAACACACTTGCTCGAAAAGTGTCATTGCATCAAAGTGTACCACTATTATACATTTGTACCCTGAGCAGAGACGGATCCAATCTAACCTTCAGCTCAGGGCACCAACTGATTCCCGTCAGTCTCACATGATCAATTTATTATTTTGGTGTTCTTACGATATTTTTATCTACTCGTGCACTTTGTCTAGAAGGTTTTAGGAACAATCATGATTGTATTCAACGATACTGGCAAAGTGCCTGTTGACAATATTTGAGCAATACCTTGCTATGCTAAGTTTGAGATTCCCAAAGGGCATTTAGGAACTTTATTTTACTTCGGTAAATAAAAAAGCGGATCTTACAAATACAGGCGAATGTGAACAAGCGTTTCATACGAATAACTTTATTTATAGCATTCTATGACTCTTGGCAGCTGCTGTGCACTTAAATACAGCATTAGATACGCGTTATAGAACATTTTATTTTCCAGGGATAGTAATGTGATGAGTAATTCCACTTTGCCCCACCAAGCCCGCCACCCTGGTGTGGCAAAGTGGACTGCCTAAAATTTTGCAGTGGAATATGCCCCACTATTCTGATTTGATGGGGCGGATAACACTAGCATAAACACTTTGTGGATTCTGCCCCACTAGGGTTGGCACCTAGGGTTGGTAGAAATGAACCTATTCTCCTTTTTTATTTATAAGGCGTAGCCGACGGAGCCCCGCTTGGCGGGGCTCCTACTTCTGGGCGGTTTAAAAAAAAATAACCACGAAGGGGACGGCGGGGTCTTTCAGACCCCGCCATCCCCTTCTAACCTAACCTGTCCGAGTCGAGGTGCCCCGAGTCCCGAGCTCGCTTCGCTCGCTCTTGCATCCTATCCCCGATTGTGTAGCGTTTGTTTTTATTGTAATGATGTCAATGAATGCAATGTTTGTTTTCAATACAGTACTTATTTCAATAAACATTCCCAAATTTTGAGTAGTAGCCCTAATGAGAAGTAACCCAAGTGAGAAGTAGCCCAAGTGAGAAGTAGCCCAAGTGAGAAGTAGCCCAAGGGAGAAGTAGCCCAAGTGAGAAGTAGCCCTAATGAGAAGTAGTCCATTAGCGAGTCGGTTGCCAAAATGAGAATTAGCCCAAATGCGCCTAAACCACAAATCCTGAGGTGCCAACCCTAGTGGGGCAGAATCCACAAAGTGTTTATGCTAGTGTTATCCGCCCCATCAAATCAGAATAGTGGGGCATATTCCACTGCAAAATTTTAGGCAGTCCACTTTGCCACACCAGGGTGGCGGGCTTGGTGGGGCAAAGTGGAATTACCCAATGTGATACATGCATCTTCTTGTTCCTAATAGGTGGCGTATACGCCCGCCTGGAATCGGAATGGCGCGAGCGCCACGGTCAGCGATCACGCAACGCCGTATCCGCGCGCTCGCGGCCTCACCAGCCCGCCAACAAGTACAAGTGAAAAACTAATAAACCTTTGCATCCACAAGCAGTTTTATTTCTCGAATAACATGTGTCGGAATATGTAGAATCATATAAAATTCATCATTGATGATACGCGCTTTACAGAGATCACTGATCTCTTTTCCCATACGTCCGGTGTGATACTCCCTGGCCGCGCCACCATAACTTCACTAGATTTGATTATTCGTTGAGGTTCAATTTTATTCACTACACGTACCGTATAGTACATAAATGGTACAATTTGTCTAGTAACATGTCTTTATTTTCCACTGTTGCGGGGCCAGGGAGTATCACACACATCTGTCTTCTGCCATTGTGGGCCAGTCCTTTCGGTAGGGGTCAAGTTCGTCCCTCTACGTTTAGGTCTGCCGTGATGTCATTACAGTATCTTCTAGCTCACAGTACATCTGACATGCGGCAGATGTCTGGCCCACCGGGTAACATCCGTGATTTTGGTTTTAGTGCGCAGTATTGTTCCTTACACGGTCCGAAGTTCGAAACCCTACTGTGCCAAACCTCCTGTAAATAATTAAGAATTTCTTTATGCAGCAGGTTAATCAGCTGTGTGGGTATCCCGCTACGTGTCGCGTCATGTCTGAGCTCTGGAGGGTTTGTCCGATAGTGAATGAAGTTTCTGTGTGTGTATGTATGAAATTGTTAACAAACACAACTTACACTTGTTTCAAATCACTTCTGTAGGTTTTAATGTTTGGGAAAAAATAAGCTAATAAATAAAAGCCAAGCTTTAGTCACAGATGTTTATTGTGTCCTATAAACTAGAATTGCATCCTGTGGGGGAACTGGCTGGAGCGGAGGCCGAACGACGACTTGAGGTAGCCTCGGAGCACCTTCTTGTCGGCACGCTTGCCTATCGCCTTGACCACAGCCTCGTCGACTGACTTCTGGTCTGTCTTGCGCTGCTCTGATGGAACGTATTTCTGGAAAGAGAGATAAACAGTTCATTTTGAATGTTGATTTGTATGTTGCAAGTCATTTCTCGGCTTCATGGCATTGCCAATTCAATTTTATGTTGTTATATATCAATTTCGTAATATGACTGGAAACAAGATGTTTACCTGCTTACCTAGCGTAAAGATGGGCAACACAAATATGGAATGTTTAGGTTCTCTTTAAATCTTCTGATAATTGCACTGCATTAATTTTGAATTAGGGCCTGGGTTTTTACTTGCTAACACTGCAAACTGAGAATGGGTTCCCAAAATGGTGAAGGTCCTTGGAACTAGATAAGTTTTTGACAGACAAAAAGATGCAATTTCTCGGTCTAATTTAAATAAACGATTTTTGGTTTTGATTATACCATTCAACCAACTGCTACCCTTCCTACTAACTTCCATTCCCTCTTGACTAACTTTTCGCCTAAACTAATCCAAATCCTGTCAAAATTTTTAAATGACAATGATATTAAAATGTAGTCTGATGTGTAATAAATAATAATTATAACTTTGTGAATGTCTGTGTCGTTTTTTAATAGAGTAATCAATCTATTAAGAAACATTTAAAAAAAAGAAAACATGTTATTTAACAAAACTTGTCTTGTCCTTTCAGCTACTAAAACTATTAATTATCAACTACCACAAAGTGCAAAGTTCGAAGGCGCATCTTGTTGTGCTGCCGTCACTACATGACGCTGGCAGAATAGTCGACATCGGCTCAGTTGCCAAAAAGGAAAAAAAAAAAAAAAAAAAACCAACTGCTGGTGCTAGATAAGTTGTGTGGCAGTCTGTTTATCTATGCGGTATTCCAAAATTTTGAGACAGGTTTATGTGTAGTTATATTACATAAAACTACATACACTAATGCTTTCTTCCCATGAGAGCAGGCAGAAACTACAGAACGCCACCTGCTACGATCTTTACATACTCCTTTCGCCTCGTTTACATTCTCTTACTTCAATATATTACATTATAATTTAACTTAGATATTCACAGAAATCTTTATGTTTTGACATGTCTAATGAACCCGTGCGAAACAGGGGTGGGTCGCTAGTATAATAATAATAAAGAAGACTACAAACCTCTTTCTTGGAGGCAAAGATGTCCTCGCCCTGCTTGCGCTTCACGCTGCGTTTGGCGCTCTTCTTGTTCTTCTTGAAGTACTCGTCGTTCAGGTGCTCAGGCAACTTGAAGTCGCCGAGGTCCAGCTTGGTGGACGTGCCGATGACGTAGCGCTGGGGAATGCGCCTCAGGGGGCATGAGTTGAACTGGAAGGAGAAGGGTTATGATCAGTAATTGGCAGTTGTCGATTGTGCTGAAATAATGTAGGTATATTTGGAGGAATTTTCAGACTATGTTTTTAAACATCAAATAATAGAATCTATAAATTTCTGAAGATTTTGCAGTGCTTACTGATGCTTAATTGCTGCACCATGCCACACAATAAGTTTAAGTGTTATCTAGAGAGCGTTGAACAATGATTTCATTAGTTGGGCCAATGTTGTCAGTTGGCAACTCGGTTAATTCCCAATTCACTGTTTAGGGTGCGTTTAGGTTCACGATGCATAAACTGTCGTGACGCATGTTGCACATTTACCTTCAATATCTAGATAAATAATATTTCTTAAATAAGGATTCCACTTTCAGAACGGCAAGCAATATTATGCCAACACTACACAACAATGAATGATACCACTATATAAATGGTGGCTGGCCATCGCCCACGCACAATAGTCCACCTGAAGGACTAAATGCGGAAACCAAACCCTCTAGCATAGAACATAGAATCACTATATAAATTCAGATCCGTTGTTCCATCATAAATGCTTACCGAGAAGGGTCCAGTGACGAGCAGCAGTCCGCTGGGCAGTACACCTACAAGCACGACGCGCTTGCCGGAGTGGCGACCAGCGAGCAAGATGCACACTGTGCCAGGGGTGAGGGTTGGCCTCGTCCTGCGGATGTGCTTGCTGAACGTCTTATGGTGGGGACGAGTGCGGATCCTGGGGAAGGCAGATAGTTTTAGCATGAATATAGAATGAATGGGTGGATAGACACAAAACTCTTAAGTATGAGAAACCTTTCTTCATCACATGTAAGTATTTTTTATAGTTCACCAACATGACAAACAAAATTGGAGTACATAAACAGCTACTACCAAACATGCACACCTCCATAGATTTTGTTGTAGTAAACAAACCAAATGCTCGCTTCCAACCACTTTTTGTGAAGTGAGGAAGGTGATATTGATTATATTTGTTGTTTAGCTTTGTTGGTTATACATTTTATTCTTTAGAAAAATCTCTGCAGCTGCTACATCACAATATGATCAGTGAGACCATTTTTCTCCTTGTTAGTTTTTCCAGAATAAAAAATTATTAATTATTATACTAGGGAAGCATTTTTGAGTAAATTGTAGAGACAATCCACAAGATCCATTGTTTACTTGTATAGGATCATCAAAATGCTTGATCAAATTACCACATTTATGGTTAATCCTTTGCTAGTGAACAAATCCTCATCCTAAAACTCTTATCCCAATTTCTTTTGCTAAATTGTATTGCCAGGTGGAAAAAGAACATATTAGAACTTTATGATAAGACGGGCATATTTCTTTGAACATTTTGGACCCTAGGCAAATAACAAGGGTAGACAGAAAAGAAATGCAAGTTTTAACTATTACTATTCATAATGTATACTTTATGTTGCATCATGAGTATCTCATCAGTGTAATTGGCTTTAGGTCGCTCTGGTTAAATAAATAGGAGCTCCCTCTTTGAAAAAGAGCACACTTACTTGTCCTGAGTGGGGTAGAAGGACTTTCTGCTACGCAGCAGCACAGTACGGGTTCCTCCGTTCTTCTCACCACCAATCTGCTTAACAACCACGGAGGGCTTCTTGGGCTTTTCTGGCTTGGGGTTCTTTTTGCCCACAAACCTGTACTTAGCCTGGAAATGGGGGAAAGAGGTTAAAGTTATTTATAATATTGAAAATTACAATTAGAATTAGATCATAAATATTTATTGAGCTTGAAATGTAAATACTTTCAACTGTAAACAAGGTAAAATTTGTTTTAAACATGCTACCATTACTAATATGAATATCTATACTAATAAGATAGAGGTAAAATATGTTTGTAAGTTTTTATAGGGGGTAATCTCCAGAACGAAGTCGGATTTGAAAAAAAAAAATGCGTTAGATAACCTAATTCTTGAGGAAGGCGATAGTCAGATAAAAGTACTGGTCTCATTATTGAAGGTGAATTTAACCACACTTTCAATGCAACCTAACCACAAAGAAATAACATTGTACAAGTGTGAAGTTCCAGGCCTGCCAAGGTAGATAAAAACTTCTAGCCACTTATAAGATTACTGCATGATGAAGATAGGTAGTGGATGGCCATGCACCAGGTTGTGAGACAATTATACACATGGGCAGTTACTTGTTGTCACTGCAAGTTATTTACTGTCAGTAAATACCTGTAATTTGTTATCTACTGATTGCTTAGGCCAATGATATGTCAAGGAAACCAGCTCACCTTCTTGTGGAACATCTTTGACTTGGAGAAGCGAACTACTCCATTTCCCAGGTCGTAATTCCTTGGTTTGCCAACTTTGGCCTTGGATACGCCGCCCGCGGGCGCCGCAGCGGGCTTGGCCGCCGCCTTAGGCTGTGGTGGAGCCATTTAGAATCTGCAGAAACAGAAACAACCTTTAACAACAAACTCACCACCTGACTTCCAACTTTGAGGTTATAAATATTTCAGCACTTCTCCATACAAACAAGTGATTTAGACACGATTCTTATACTTTTACACTGCGGAACTGTAACAATTACACACGAATACCTATCCGTACACTGTTCTAACACAATCACTTGGCGAACGTCAAAACTTTCGATGCGAATTTCAAAGATGTTGAATTAGGATAAAACAAAAATATAACACACAATCACTTGTTTGCAGGATACTTTTCTTAATTCTTACATGGAATGGAGAAAATTAGTTAAATATAAATCTATTCCTTTGGATTTATTTTCATCGAAAACAACATCAACTCACATTCCAACCGGGATCTCAAAAAAAGAAATTGTCATAGAAGATTTTGTCTATGGTGGTTGTAGATTATACATGATTGACCATCGAACTTTTGGCCTTACACGATTGTCAAGTTTGTTGTTTGTTGCTGGGTTTTTGTTGTTTTACCTTACACTTCGATTGCTGTTTCTGGGAGGTTGGAAGGAAGGAACCAAATAATTAAATAACAAATCCATACAACTAAGCAACAACAGCTGGGTAACTCAACAATAGTGTGTCCTGACTGTTGCTGCTAGGTATATGCATTCCCAGGTTGTTAGGGGTTTCATGAATAATAAAACAATGGTTCTGTTAGATTTATGCTTATTATTTTTCGGTATATTATTATAAATTCTCAAGTTGATCAGGTAATACTTCAGTTTTTTTTTGGAATGCATGAAAAATTATTGTCTTTGGTTGATAAATAATTAAATGAACGCGATCACAGAGAACGCGCCGATAATTTAATGTCAAGCCAAATTAAGTAAATGTCAAAAATTTCAGTGTTGAAAAATGGCTTCTCTAAGGAGCCCGTCTTCGCCGTCCGACGGTTATAAAAGGTTCAGTGATGATTTCGCAAACACCAGCATCAACAATTACGGCTCGAACGTCACAAGTAAACGAGAAGCTATGATTTTTATATGCACAGTAGCCGCAAGATTATGTGTACGCTTTTGTTTTATTAACAATACATTTTGTAATTCATTTAACATTTTGTTTTAATTTATTTCACCTTGTTTTGAGCAAAAACTGATATATCCATCCATATGCGGTCCAGCGAGATCGATTTACTGTTAAACTGATGCCAAATCTGATATATGACGCATTAGAATGACTCATAAAGCTGCCTAAACACTAACCTATGCATAAAATAAACAATAAGATGCTATATGCTTGCCCCAAATAGATTTCAAACCTTTCGTCTTCTATTCCTTTTTTAAACACTTTTGCACTTAGTAAGTAAGAAGTAGTTGCTTGTTTTGCATGGCGATAATTTTTCTATCACACTATTGTCTAATATATAAGTCTAGATGGTTTTTGATCACGATACCTAAACCTGCTCGTATTTACGTGATTTACCAATTATATTACCAAATAAACCGCGCTTATAAAAATAATGTGTGAAAGAAAGAAGCTTGTTGTAAATGTATGTAGGCTGCCCTGTTTGGTGTAGTGGTGTGTCCCCAGAAAAAGTTATCTATACAATCTATCCAGTTCCATCCAGTTGCAACGCTACTGATTGGCTAAACTGGAGTGATCCCATTTGTACTGCTATCAATACAATTTAAACATTTGGGTCTATGATGACAGGCTAGTGCTGAAATCTAATGGGCACTGTAGAAATGTATTATGCCAACAAGATTATTTGATTTGTGGTTTTACATTAAACTGGAGCTGTAATTTTTATTTTCCACATGGAATAATAGTTCCTATGTATGTTGCAAAAGATTTTCTTGGGTAAACCTACCCAAGAAAATCTTTTGCCTCAAAACATGCTGAAAAACGGTATTATGTGAAGATTTATTCACAACTTAATGTTTAATGGGCTTAATTTTATTTGTTATTTAGTTGAAGAATTTGAGTTTATTTTTAGTCAAAAGAAAAATTAAGTACTTGTTTATTTATAAACCTAAAATTGCACTGTTGTATTTAGTGACACACTGTGTTGGTGCTTAGACATCTAATCAACACTATCAAAATATATATGAGGTGTTCTACATGGTAGATATTGTATCAATGTTATCATTATTGACAGCTTTTATCAGCCAGTGGTGAACAACTCTTGTTTGTTTGAGAGTGCACTGTGTTGTTGGCTTAGAAATGTAATAGTTTATTAAACTATGTATTTAAAAATAATCTATTGACCATGTGTGATTATTATTTAAACAATGTTCAATTTAAAAAAAGTTATTTGGAACATTAACCAAGCCGGAAGATTCTATATAAGGCATAATTATAAATAAAAATAGCCTTGATAAGTAAACATGCATTAAATGTTTCTAACCACTGGCTACATTATCAGAGTCTGTGTTTCATTCCCATCATTATTTAGTTGGAAAACAAAGAAGGAAAATTACTCTTATTTATTGGTCAAATAATGAAATAAATGTTTAAATCAATATAAAGCAGGGTAGTGTGATAAAAATGTCGAAAGCAGTGAGAAATGTGGCTGACACAGTGTATTATAGCATCAGATATCAGTGGTACAGATTGAAGTCATGTGAGTTTCATCTTATACAATTCTAGAGTTCCTGAGCTAGCCTGTAAAGATTCGGTCCATTTTTGGGTAGGTAAAAATAATCAACTAGGTACTCTATGAACAGTCAACATTTTTGAGGTTATTTTATTTTTATTTTTGTGTTTTGAAAGTTTGTGCGCTTTGCTTCTGCGTCACGGGTCGCGCATTCGATATCCGTACGAAGTAAATTATTTGTATGAAGTGCAGATAGTAATTTCGGGTCTTAAAGGAAATGAATTTAAATCACAATATACCATAAATGATGTAGGTAGGTAGGTACTACAAAAGAAATAAGAATTATGCCCCTCCAAATATTTGTAAGTATGTATTTTTGGCGTTTTCCCAGCAAGGGGTTGAAGACAAGTCGAGAAACGATATCAGACATTCAGGCTAAACCATCACCATATATAGGTAATTCAATTCATTCATATCATTTAATTCAGATATGGTAAGATACTTAAGTAAGTCTCCAAAAAATCAATGCTATAGTAGTAAGTAGGTAGGTATAGGAAACAGTGAAAAAGGAGCGAAAGGACTTATTTTCCAAAACGCCTGTCGGTTGCCCAAGCCTCACTTTCAGCTTAGCATACCTATCTATATAATTAATAATTAGTCCAGTCTCTGGCTATTGACCCATCGCCCTTCCAGAGTTCCGGATCAATTCTCTACGCTAAATTAGTTTTCGGTTATTTCAATAGCCATCCACACGGCTCGTATAAATATGCCAATTCATTGCCAAAAACGTACTTCCTACTATCCTATCCTACTATAATATTATAAATGTGAATGTTTGTGAGGATGGATGGATGGATTGATGGATGTTTGTTACTCTTTCACGATTTGGATGGAATTTGGAACACAGATAGTTTATAAACTGGATTAGCATGTAGGATACTTTTTATTCCGGTAGTACGTTCCCGTGGGATAGTTTCCGACATCCACCCGGGCGAAGCCGCGGGCATAAGCTAATACCTCATCCATAAAATTTAACACGGTGTCAGTCTAACAAATCCGTGCTGTCTTTATTAAATTGACGCGTAGTGATTTTCGCGCATGATTTAGCTTTTGGTATTTTTTTTTGTCTTCCTGTCCATGCTACGGTTATCTGTCTGGGAGATACTTATAGCTATCAGTGCTAAGATCCGCTTTGTACTCCTTAGCAGTAGCAAGGACGACTGCTAAACATAGGGTCCTAGATTAATTCCCAGGTCAGGCAACGTATTAAGTATTGGGTTTATCAATCAGGAATTTCTCAGTAGAAAACTGGACTCTGGATTTGTGCCAAGCAATTGGCCTGGCAATACCAGTAGACTTACCCTCTTTTGCATAGGACTAGGACTTAACGTGTGTGGGACTCAGAGTGTACTTAACACCTCTCTTATAGGTACCCTCGGGAATACATACAGGCGTGCTGATATTCTATCTATCACTGAGGATCTAAATTTAGCTTGGAACTGTGTAACAGCTCAATAAATATAGGTACCTAGGTAGCATTGTCTTGCGAAATCCATTGTTTGCAATGAACACCCGCATTGAACAAGAAATGCGCCGACAAGGCCGCGCGGACAATCTGTGAAAGCAGTTGTCCATAGACAATTTCTGGTTTGTGGCTTCTATACACGATGGCTCATGATTGGCATAGTGACAGGTTTCTAGCTCCATAAAAATGGAACAAAGGCTTTCTGTTCCATTACCTAAATACGTCAAATTCTATTCTTGGCTCCAAGTTTACTATTGGACAAATATTTGCAAAGATCCATTAAGAGCGAGAACATAATTGTCAGTCTTAATTAATAACTCAAGTGTCGTCGACTAAAATGAGACACAATCAATTTATTGCGAGACTCCCTGGGGGGCTGCGTCGCTTTGTGCACTGTGATTCCCAAAAGGCTCTAAATAAATAGTTACCTACATGCCAGCTATACAGCATGTCCTATGGCTAACTAACCATACCACAAAACCACAAAATTATGGAAAACTTTCCATAATTTTGTGATTTTGTGGTTCACCGGATGTTATGTGGTGGGCAATCAGAATCACAGTCATTGCACTCAGAAATGAGAGATTCCCACCTTATCTGTAATAAAAACAATATAGTTATCACTCACCTGAAATGACTCGTAGTTCCACTTAATATTATTATAATGTTGTATTTCTATGTCCCCTGCAAAGTTATTCGCTGTCTTTGCATACGTACGGGGACTATAAAACATCAAGCATTTTATGATGCAGCATTTCGTTAACCTGTGTACCTATTTGCTAAGTGGGTCTGTTTTTATATGAATTCTGTACCTATGTCGTATCTGATTAATAAATAGGTAATACATATTTTCAGTCTTATAATCTACTAGCTTTTGCCCGCGGGTTCGCCCGCGTGAATGTCGGAAAATATCCCGCGGGAACGTACTACCGGGATTTAAAGTACCCTATGTGTTAATGCAAGTTATAAACTATCTGTGTGCCAAATTTCATCCAAAGTTTACCCAGCGCACGCCAGTAAAGCTCCCAGTCGGTATGATGTTTTCCGACATCTTTAGCAATCGTCGTCATAATTCAGCCTAAATATCATGAATCACTCCGTCTATTAGTAAAACCGCATGAAAATCTGTTCGGTAGTTTTTGAGTTTAACGGGTTCAGACTTCAGACAGACAGACAGTCGCGGCGGGGGGACTTGCTTTTATAACATTATATAAACCTATATATGTAGTGACGAAGGAATAGGTAGGTATCAGAGTTTCTCTAATGTTTTACGCACTTACCGAAATCGAATGTGGTATACTTAGTAGGTCTTCAGTCCCATGTTATCACATAATAAGTATATGGACCGAGTCACTATTCTAAACTGAGAATTTACTCTTATTTAACAATGCCTGACCCAAGAGTCGAACCTTAGACCGCCGCACTAATGACTGCTCGACCTATTCCAGGGCCAGCTAATGTGGTCCAATCTTTACCATAACCTAGTCCATGAAACGCAAATAATATATACTATGGAAAGTGAAAATGATGAAATCACCACCTCCGTTCGATGACCGCTGCATGATGTCATCAGCGTTTGCTCATACCTACAGGCGGATATTACTGCATTTGTATACCTGACCTTAGTCCCCACTCGCAGCACGGCAGCATTCACCGGAACTTAAAAAAAACTCTTGTAAGAGTCTGTGAAGTTGTGTGACGTAACCACTTATGGTTGAACGTATTTGGATGACATTTGGCACACAGACCATCCTTTTATCCGGGTACATGAAGCAGGACCCCTTACGATGCGAGTGAAACCGCGGACAACAGCAAGACTGAAAATAATTCGAACCCATTTTTGCCCAAGGCAACACACGTAACATGGTAAAGCAATGCGAATGCCATTAAATTAATTTCTAAATCGGTATACCAACATAGTCTGCAACTTAATTGAAATCAATTAGAGTACAACAAGTCGAACATAGCTATAGCCAACGCACTTAATTAGCCAGTGAAAGAATTAGTCGACATTGCTTTAAGTCGGCGCAAGTTCGCTTTATTAAATCCGCTCGAGGCTGACTAGCTATGACCTCGGAGTTACCCCACGCCGAACAATGGGTCTAATAGTTTCTGTTCTAAGCCCCGTTTAGACAGAACTAGCTAGTGGATTCGCATGATAGGCAATTTGTTTTTAAGTGATAGTAGGTACACACGGCCGCATATCGAGCTACACATTTCCAGTAAAAGCTGATCTCGCATTGTATATGATTTCCGTGCAGTGAGAGGTAAGCTCATACTGGAAATGTATAGCTTGATATGTAGCCGCGTGTACCTTATTTAATTTATTAAAAAAACGAACTTTTATTGCTCAATTTAAATTAAGTTTTTGAATCGATCAACTTCAAACTCTTGTCATATTGTGTTTTCAAGTAATAGGTCGGTTTCTAAACTATGCCTCCAAGATATAGAATGCTATAAGCACCACAACGCTCTTGTAGGAAATCATGACTGCATCAACTCCTTCCCTATTTTTCAGATTGTTGTTCAGATTTTCAGCAGTCGAAAGCTCCGAACAATCTCAAAATCCAGCACCTTACTTGCCGTAACACACTTTCAATCACAATCTGAACCATTTTGAAGGATCTTGCTAATACATTGCTTCTTAGGTTGAAAAAAATGTCTGCTTAACAACGTAAATAACGCAATGAATGTTGTTGAACTGTCAAAATGTAAGCTATTCCTTCTGTAAGTGTGTTACTCAATTACCCCGCAGGATTACCTGACTATCTAACTGCATGCCGTTGCATCGGTTCTATAGAGTAAAAATAAGTTTAATTTTATAACCACGCTCGTAAACGTTGACATTGAACTTCACTCTAGTCTAGATGCTAATTGTGCCTGATTAATATTTATTATCCTATCTCGGATTAGTCATAGCGTACTGTATTGATTTCCATGCCCATGTTCTAAACTTGTTTACTTGTTTTTGTTGACGCTTTTCCTGTTCTTGCTATGTCAATAACAGCATGGTTTGAAATGCATGCACAAACGTTTTGTGCAAGGTTGCATAACACCTACACACTTAGGTACATTTATACAAGGTGGACTATCCTAATTAATGTTATAAATGCGAAAATGAGTTTGTTTGTTTCGCTTCATGCTAAAACGGCTGAACATATTTGGATGAAATTTGGCTCATGGGTAAACCATGACCTGGAGAAGCACCTAAGCTTCTTTCCATCCCGGATCACGTGCAACAACTACTACGACACTATATTAAACTTCTACAAAAATTCAACCAAAATCCGATATTTTAGTCACTATAACTAGTCAAAGATTGTTAAAACCTATAGTCGGCCTATCACTACCTACTATGTACCAATTGACCGAGCGAGCGCGAAGCGTCTCCGTTTCAGCTTGTGCAAAAATGCTTTCATATGTCCGGATGTCCGGATGGCTGTTCCTCTACAGATCGCATTTCTCAACCGATTTTCGTGAAATTTTGTGACCAGGTTCGATAATTATATTATGGAATTTATTTGTCAATTAAGTACTTTCGAAATTTTTCAAAATGGCGTAGATATGGGGTTGAAAATGTAATAAAACATATTTCAACCATTTCGCCCTCTTTGCGCGCGTTTTTCGTTTTAAGGTTTTTGTTAGGACTCGCAAGATCTACAGCTTACACAGCCACTAGTTTAGTTTTTTTGAAAAAATCACTTCATAATTTCGATGTTACGAGTTATTTCAGTGTTTTAATTCATTATTGTCGTATTATCGTCTCCTCATTCGTCTTAACGAGCTTTCGTTCTCGCTTCAAAAGTGAAAACTCTTCAGCAGGCTGTGACCTTTTGAGGTTATGTATGCCTACTTGTGTTCCTCTTTCGAACTCTCAAAATAGGTGTCAGGAACCACTTAGTCCTCTTTCCTTCGTTTCAACAGTCAGCTGCGAGTGACTTTATAAGTCAGTAGCACGATTAAACTTTCTACACAATACACATATTTCCCTAAGGAGTAAACAAAGGTAGCTTAGATTCGATACAGCGAAGTAGGTACGGCAGTGAAAGTTAGTCCACAGTCTCTCTGGAAACTTTCGGAGACTGTCCGGATTGTAAAGCATTCTTACAATATGTATCGAACTTTTATGGCACAATGTAAGCTACGAATACTTTACTTTCAAATGATGTATCGGTGAATCTCCGTAAACAGTTTTGAACATCTAAGGTTCCCCAAATAATAAAGTACTGCCCTAGTACATGATAAGTTCCTTGAGACAGGTGTTCTGCCGATGCTTGAGATGTGAGGAACCCGATTATCCACCTACCGTTACCAAGCCATACCGTTATAAGTTCTTTCTCTCGCTCGAGTTAATCTATCGAACCCCTCCGGTATTACCTATACTGAGCAGTGAGTGACTTATTGCTACAGCCTATCCCCTAATAAATAATTAATCATAAATGTCCATCCGTTGGATAGAGCGCTAATGTAAAAGTATTACTCGCCGAATATCAAGTCCGTGACCTTCTAACATGAACTCTGTTTGTGTAAGGTTTCACGCAAATACAGTGGTGTTCAGAAACGATTTACCTACCTACCTGGGACTTCTCTATTTATAGGATGTGTAAGAAAAATATCGGAAGACAGAACTAGCTAGTGGATTAACACGATACCCAACCGTTTTTTTTTGTCAAACTTTTACTATCATCCATAATATCTACCTTAGATTATTGCTGTTTAAATAGCTAAATTAAAGTGGAAATATTTAAATCAACACTAAACAACACTTAATTCCATATTTCTCAACGAAATAGTTTAAAAAGATGTGTAAGAAAAATATCGGAAGAATATAGGTGATATTATTGAATTGCTCAGCAATACCTAATGGTTCGAATGCTGTATCTAAGTAATCGATAACGGCACAATTCCGACGACGTTTTAGTACGGTTGCTTGATTTAGATAAAGTGACTTCATCAAGTAGGTATATACCTAGTTGTACGGTGTCTGCTACAATTAACCCAACCTATCACATCTCCCACGGATCTTATAAGAAGCTATAGAGGTATGAGGAACAGGGTGTAAAGCTCACACATACTCCATGGAAAAGGGAGGATCCTCCGACCAGACGGGTGTTGTGTCTGGTGGGCATCTGCCCGACGGTTGGTGTCGGGACGTTGTATATATGCTAGTCGCGCGGTAAACTCTGCTTGCGCGATGCAGGATTTGCGTGACGTCAGTATGACGTGTAGTTCGCATGTGGCGATGTTGATACCGCTACAAAGCCACAGTAGATTCCGACAGTACCAATGGGTCTAGGAGTTACTAAGGCCGTTAGAGGAGAGGAGGAAGACTGGTGTTCTCTCGGTAGAGAGTAGGTACATTCTTTGCTGATGGTTATAACTGGTGAAACATTATTTTTATCACATCTATACTATGAATACTTAATATTAAAACGAGGTAAAATTTGATTTTGTATGTAGGAGTTAATCTTCGAAACTACTGATCCGATTCCGAAAACTCTTTCACTAATGGGAATATGGGAAGCTACAGTAGATGTTGCCTAGTGTTATAGGATATTATATATTTTATTTTAAAACAATAAATTTCACGCGGACGAAGTTGCGGGCTTAAAGCTAGTCATTTATAATGCGCGGTGGACTTTACTAGAATATATTTTTCTCCTAATAATAATAATGAATGGAGGCGCCAAAATAATGCTACCCTCCACACCCGGCTTCGGGCGCAAAATATCTCCTACCCTAGGTGCTACGTGCTACTCACCTACTACGTCAATTTTCTCTCTGACTATTTTATCTATTGCACGTTTTAGTGCATTTTATCAAGCCTTGACTGGACCGTACCTTGACCTTCACCCTAATTACGTAACACACTATCTATCACAATCTGAATCATTTTGAAGCCAATTGCAATCAAATTCAGTGGATTTCTCGAAGGAATTTAATTTAATACATATTATTTGATATCTTTGGGATAGGTACACATATCAATTGCCAAGCCAAAGCTAAACCATTGCTTCATATGTTCGAAAAAATTGTCTGCAATGTAGATAACGCAATTAATGTTGTTGAACTGTCAAAATGAAAGCCATTCCTGCTGCTAGTGTGTTACGTAATTAGCCCGCTGGTCAGAATCTTAAACATTCGTGCAGCAATTTCCAATTTATAGGCCATTTGGCCGCGCCGCACGGTGGATCGAAAATCGGCTGTAGAAGACATAGGATCTCGATTTCTTAAATGTTATTTTTTTTGCTGGAAATGACTTCTGCTGATCATTACTGTTCTATAAAATGTCATATGAAGTAAATGTGTGCACAAATGGAAGAGTTATAATTTTTATAAGAAAAAAATGTATGGAGCTACTATGAAAAATCGAATTATCTCCTAAACGGCATGTTTAACCGTAATATCCTTGGAGGTGGTCATAGTGCTAATTATTTATAATTTTTTGGTTGCGGATTTGACGAAAAATTTCATGCCGTTTTTTTTTAAAAATCGTCAAAATATTTTCATTTGTTTTTTCATATGAAACGATTCCTTTTAGTGTTTATGTTGAAGAACACGGACTTTTAACTACACGTAACATAAAATAGCATCACTCCTATATTTTCGAAGGAGTTGGCAGAGGTTTATAGTACACCCACACGTAGACAACTATGTTTGAGCTAGATATTTATCAACACATCATGAGTTTTTAACTTGGACACTAAAAGGGATCGTTTTACATGTAAAAATAAATAAAAATATTTTGACGATTTTTTTAAAAAAAACGGCATTAAATTTTTCGTCAAATTGGCAACCAAAAAATCATAAATAATTAGCACTATGACCACCTCCAAGGATATTACGGTTAAACATGCCGTTTAGGAGATAATTCGATTTTTCATACTAGCTTCATACAATTTTTTCGTAAAAAAAATATATTTCCTTCGTTTTTGGGCAGAATTAACTCGGGTGTCATTTTTGTACATAGTAATGATCAGCAGAAGTCATTTCCAGCAAAAAAAATAACATTTAAGAAATCGAGATCCTATGTCTTCTACAGCCGATTTTCGATCCACCGTGCGCCGCCGGTCCTCTTCTAATCAAAAATTTGCACCATATTAAAAAAAAAAAAACTACTGTATTCTGCAAAACTGCAGTACCTACGCGGTCAAAATGTATGGAACAGCATTTTGTTTTTAATTAACGTCGAAAAATTTCAACATGGATATTCAGAATCATGTAAGTACTGAATTCAAGGTAACAGGTTGTGCATCGATGTCCTGCCATCCTGTAATTATGTATTAGCTATTTTAATATCAACCAGTACGTTAGGTAACTTTTAAGCACATAAATGGTGATTAGTCATACACCTACATTTTAATATACAACCTCATACTATGCGGCTTCACGTAAGTATTGAATGGTGGTGACCATGATTCAGCTCTGTCACGTCTTCCACAATGTTCTGCGAGCGAGGGAGACAAGACTATGGGAAGCCATTGTGAGATAGTGCAAATACTTGATTAGATGAGGACCGGCGCGACCAAATGGCCTATAAATTGGAAATTGCTGCACGAATGTTTGAGATTCTGACCAGGTCAAGGTACGGTGCAGTCAAGGCTTTGCAAATTGAAACTAAAGGTGCAGTTAAGCTTTTTAGTTTTAATTTGCACAAGTTTGCATGCAGTTCAGCGTCGTCTTAATCTACTTCCGCAGGCGTGATTGTCACGTAGACTGTCGCCCTGTCCTACCCGCCACCGGCCCACCGCGGGTCTGTCGTACCTACTAACCTAATTCTTTCAGTTATCCACGTAAAAGGCTTCAGAATACTTTGTGTATTTGCTAAGTGGGTTATTTTCACAATGAAGCTACAGAAATGGAAATGTTCTAAGATTAATTAGTTCCTTGTACGTATACAAATATGATTCAATGCGTATTTGCACTGTGTATTAGCTTTTACTTCAGGAAAAGACAAATCACTGTAAAAACGTTATCCCTATATAATACCAAACTCCTGCTGAAATAACGCTACCCCGAATTACTCCAGAAATAATGCTAATTACTCCCTAATGAATACTAGCCCGAATAACTGAAAGCTGAAACGCTGAAATAATCAGATCATCTTCGTGTTGATTTTTTTCTCTTCTTTCTGATTCTAACAGACATAAATGACGTAGGTACGTAAAATGTCTGTATGTCTGAAAATACATTTTTACAAAGTGACAACTTTGTCACCTTGTAAAAATGTGTTTTCAATGTATATTGTTCTGCATATTTCACCTCATGGACTTGAAACAGAACCTGACAATAACAATATGGTTACCTACTGCAGACCTATGTTTATCTGAATATTCACGGGAAAAACCTCCAGCAAACTCCTACGCATTCAAAAACTGTATTTTAATAACCTATAAAATATAGTTGCACGTTATACTTAATCACAGTCTCAAAGTAGTTTCATCTCCTCGTTATCTTCATAATAAATTATCTTGCAACACTAAGATAACACTACAAAGTAGGCTTTATTATGTAAACTGCACCTCAGAATTATTGCCGCCATTTTGGATGTATGGATAGAAGAAAAAGAGGATAAAAAGGAGAATTAGAAGTAGGTAGGTACTTAGGTGAAACTTTTCTAGAACATGAGTTTCTCTCCCTCATAAATAATGTAAGGTATAGGTTACCATAACCTTATATTTATACTATAAATAGACCCGTATAAAATTTGGGGAGAAAGCTTGGAAGTAGGTACCTACTTCAACATCTTTGCAGGTGATAATGATGACGTTAATTCAATACGAGTCAAAGAATTGGCAAAGGGCCCATCAATTTTATAATAAATTGCCACTATTTACCATTGTCAATTGTCATCTAGCAGTGCTAGTCCTCTCGGGATTAAACCCGGACATTTTGGCGAGCTTCTAACAAATAAATATCTGCCACTTTGTTTTACGTTTTTGCAAATCGAAACAAGAGTTCCGGTCAATGACCCGTCAATTCAATGTTGAATTGAATATCACACGCAATTTTCTACTGTCTTAACATTTTTCATGTCCGTCATGTTCAATTGTTCAAGTAGGTAGTTCAATTTAGTAGGTAGATATATTATGATCGTTATGTGACTGATTAGAAAATAGAGTCGTGATTTCTGATATTTTGTGTTATGTAGACTTTGGTCGTGTGGAAGTCGTAAGATACACAATATACTAACATAACAGCCACATTTTTAAAACTTGTTCGGGCCCCGACCCACCGCGTTGCGTCGCATCGCCCGCCCGTGCTATTATTTCTAGTCCGCGTATAGTGCTTTCTGACTTTTGCCTTTTTGCTCGGGGTCAAAGGGTCGTAGCGTGATCAGACTAGTGGCTCTGTGAGCTGTAGATCTTGCGACTCTGTCTTTGCATAGCTTAAAACTGAATAAATGTTCACCTTAAAACAACAAGCACGCGCAAAGAGCGCGAACTGGCTGAAATATGTTTTTATTTACGTTTTCAACCACCATACCTCCTGCATTTTGAAAAGTTTCGAAAATCTGAATCGACGAAATAAATTTCATAATATAATCAAACCTGCTGACAAAATTTGACGAGAATCGGTTGAGAAATACGCCCTGTAGAGGAGAACAGACATCCGGATATTCGGACATACGAAAGCATTTTTGCCCAAGCTGAAACGGAGACGCTTCGATCGCGCTTCGCGCTCGCTCGATCAATAAGGTAAGATAATCATTTATCTGCTCAAACATGAGTACAATACATACAACACAAATTGCCAGCATGCAAGAGAACCGATCATACACTTGCATTCAAATATGAATACAATAATATTTTATAATGTCACTCGCAATTCAAATTATTTAAATATGTCATGATAATATATATAAAATTAAAAATAATAAATTAGTAAAACATAATCAAAATCTCTCATCTAAAAACTCATTCAAATTATAATAAGCTTTATCTGCTAGCAAATTAATAACTTTCTTTTTGAATGCGCCTTTATGTAGTTTATTATAAATTTTCGGAGCCATGCAATAGACACTTTTTCACATAACTGCCGTTGTAGATTAATGTAGGCTTTGGCTATTGTCACGTCTATTAGGTACGGGGAAATGATCTGCCATGCGAGGAAATTCGAGGCGATCTTGTTTACAATACGGCGACCTAGACCTGCACTGACTTGTTATGTAGCACTCAAAGGGATTTGCGAAAAAACCGACAGTCGAGTGGAGCACGCGGCACTCGCCGCGAATTATACATTACAAACTAACGTTACAAGTGAGTCTCCAGCTTAAGATCTCGGTCAGTTGAGTTACCCCAAAAAGTAACACCGTATCTTAAAATGGACTCCACCAAGCCGTAGTATGCAGTGAGCAAAGCATATACGTTAATTACTGCTGCCAGTTTGTACAGGTCTTTCTTACTGATAGTCACTATCATGATGTTAAAGATTTTTTCAAATCGGACTGGTAGTTCCAAGAGAGTAGCGCGTTCAAACAAAAAACAAACACACTCTTCAGCTTTATTATATAATATATACTCATAGATATATTTATGTAGGTAGTGTAAGTACTTAGGTACCTACTCAGTCTTTTCTGATAACTTCTACCTAACTCTCTGTTATTTCATTATCAAAGGCGTTAGGTATCAAATTCGGTACTTACATACTTACTACGAAAGGGTTGAAAAGTAAATGACGTTACGTACGCAACCTATATGAGCTCTTTCCGGTCGTCCTAGAATCGGTGCGAAGCCTGATATGGCTCCCCGCCACCTAATGACATCAGGCGGGATCGATAGCGTTACCTTTTCACGACTGCTCCACTGTCTGGACATATACGTTATTCTGATTTGGCGTTTATAAATTGCGTACCAAAACCAAGCCGTGTGCAGTGGTGTTCTAGTCGTAACGGCCGCGACTTACGAGTTGTAGGTCATAGATTACAACCCTGACAAGCGCTTTACTTTGTGTAAATTATTTCATCACCACTGCTCTCAAAACGGAGAATGAAAACAACGTGAGGAAACCGGCATCTCCTAGAACTAAAAGAAGGCATGTGACATCTACCAACCTGCCTGGGCCCGCGTGGTGGATTACAGCCAACTCCCTCTCAAAGAGAGGAGGCCTAGCTGTCTTCCAGCAGTGGGATCATTATTGGTTGATTATGCAAGCCATGTGCCCGATGGCATTTCACTTCGGCGAAAATGATGAACTTCCATAGAAACATTAACACACGTAGCAGATTATTAGATCCCTCTAATAATCTGTTACGTGTGTAGCCCTGTAGCTATGTAGCTACTAAACAACAACCAAACAGTTAAAGGCTCCTTCAAACAGGCGCGACACTCGACGCGAATCGTATGCGACACAAAGGCACCGCTCGTCGCGCGAAAGGCGGTGCCTTAATAATTAATGCCACCTTCTATAAAGTACCTACCTAATCGTTATCAATTTCCAGTTAGGGACACAGCTATGATGTCTTCTAATCTTTATAAAGTAGTTGAATCTCTCTTGCTTAGAAAAGCGAGCTATAACTTAGAACTAACTTGGTGCAAAGAGAATAACTTAACTCTCATTACCGAGTTAAGGATGTAGTTTGCAAGTTGAAGAGAAGTAGAACATTTAGAACACTTTTTGTCTAACATTTGAGAGAAAACTTTTCAACAGTAAAAACAACTGACTTCCAAAAAAAAAAAAAAAGAAGTGAATTATAACTTTAATTTCGGAAGTCGGTGTCTTTGCTTTTTCTATTTTCGGTTTTTGCCACCGACTTCCGAAATTAAAGTTATTTTTCACTTTTATAAGTTATTTAAGTCGGTTGTTTTTTTGCAAAAAGTTTTTATTTTTCACTTTTTCGTTGTTCTACCTACCTCACACAAATTCGTATACCACTACTTGATATGTAAATAACAGTGTCAGGAAGTTATTATAACATTATCAATATCAATATGACACTAAGTGGGAAACATATGTATTTCAATAATACGTATTTTTTATCTATTGAAAAACTACCCAAGCAGAGGCAATAAAATTTATATGGGACCACCCTGAGGCATACCCAATCTATTAAAAGAATTTTCGAAATCGATCCGGAAATTGCCGGAGATATCACGTAACAAACATACTTACAAAAACAAAAAACATACAGACGAATTGAGAACCTCCTCCTTTTTGAAGTCGGTTAAAAAGTTACTCGTAACCTATGAGTAACTTTCATGGAAGAGACAGTAAAGGCTCGTGCACACTGGCGCGACGCGACAGCGTGACACAAACGCACCCCGTGCCGCGCAACGAGCGGCACCTTTTGTAACCGACTTCAAAATAAAAACTTTTTTACAAAAAAACAACCGACTTCCAAAAAAAAACACTAAAAGACGTGAAAAATAACTTTAATTTCGGAAGTCGGTGTCTTTGGTGTTATATTTTCGATTTTGGCCGCCGACTTCCGAAATTAAAGTTATTTTTCACGTCTTTTAGTGTTTTTTTTTGGAAGTCGGTTGTTGTTTTGTAAAAAAGTTTTTATTTTTCACTTTTTAGTTGCGGTACCTACCCCACACAAATTCGTATACCACTTCTTGGTGTGTAAATAACAATGACAGGAAATTATTAACACATCATCCATATAAACTACGTGGAAAAATATACAGTATTAAGGATAACTCAAAAACGACTGGTCAAACCTTGATCAAATTTAAACGGGACCACATGTAAAGCACCACCTATCAAATAAAAAGAGAATCATCCAAATCGGTTCACCCAGAAAAAAGTTATAAGCTAACACACATAAAAAAAAAAAACATACAGACGAATTGAGAACCTCCTCCTTTTTGTGAAGTCGGTTAAAAAGGATGAGGTTCTCAATTCGCCTGTTTTTTTTTTTTTTTTTTATTTGTGTTAGCTCATATTTTTTTTCTGGGTGAACCGATTTGGATGATTCTTTTTCTGTTAGAAAGGACATACCTCAAGGGTGGTCCCATGATAAGGAAGCAGGATCTGATGATGGAATCCCGGAGAAATCGAGGGGAACCTTCGAAAATCGTAGGAGCGCCTAGTGCGTTTGTTAATTTTTTCATTAAGTATTTTAAAGAACTACAATTTAATGAAGGTCTGGAATCGATCTGATGATGGAGCCGAAAGACAGTCGAGGGAATTCCTCAATGATTTACAGCAGGTACCTTTTGTTTGGGCTTGATTAATTTGTATTTATGAGAACTTTACACCTGAAGGGTTGTGACTGTCATTAGGGGTCTGATGATGAAGACGAAGGACAGTTAAGGGAACTCCTCAACGGTTTACAGTAGCTACCTTGCGATTCGACTTAATTCATTTATATTGATGAGAACTTTGCACCCATATGGGTTATAAGTGCCATTATAGGTCTGATGATGGAGACCATAGACAGTTGAAGGAATTCCTCAATGATTTACAGCATTTACCTTGTGTTTGGGCTTGATTAATTTATATTGATGAGAACTTTACACCTAGATGGGTTGTGACTGTCATTAGGGGTCTGATGATGAAGACGAAGGACAGTTAAGGGAACTCCTCAACGGTTTACAGTAGCTACCTTGTGATTCGACTTAATTCATTTATATTGATGAGAACTTTGCACCCATATGGGTTATAAGTGCCATTACAGGTCTGATGATGGAGACCATAGACAGTTGAGGGAATTTCTCTCAACGATTTATAGTAGTTACCTTGTGTTTGGGCTTGATTAATTTGTATTGATAAGAATTTTACACCTAGATAGGTTGTGACTGTCATTTGGGGTCTGATGATAAAGACGAAGGACAGTTAAGGGAACTCCTCAACGGTTTACAGTAGCTACCTTGTGATTCGTTTTAATTCATTTATATTGATGAGAACTTTGCACCCATATGGGTTATAAGTGCCATTACAGGTCTGATGACCATAGAAAGTCGAGGGAATTCCTCAACGATTTACAGCAGTTACCTTTTGTTGGGCTTACTTCATAGGGTTCAATATTCCAAAATATTCAGGTCGTACAAAAATAATACCCAATTAAGATTGAAGTTTTTCATAGGGCAACCACTACCTACTAGTCATGCTGATGCGTCAATTTGAGACTGAATTTAAGTTGCGTAATCGCGTCATCTCTAGCAATGCTCTTTCGTTGGTTGCTAAGCAATTTATGCTTGTCACAATGCATATGGTGAAATGGAGCGCATGGTGGCTTCACCATCAGCTCCAGTTCTTCTGGTTTTTACCAAGAGAAATCCTCAACAATAAACTCCTCAATTCCTTGCATCGGGAAACGAAATATTTTGTAAAAGGTGATGAGCAGTTGACATTAGGCTATTGTAACTTCGATAAATTATTATCTAACCCACTAAAAAGTGAAAAATTAATTATTAACTTTGTAGTGTATACTACAAAGTTAAAAATAACTTTAATTTCGGAAGTCGGTGGCAAAAAACTAAAATAAAGATCCAAAAAGACACTGACTTCCGAAATTAAAGTTATTTTTCACTTTGTAGTGTATTTTTTGGAAGTCGGTTGTTTTTTTTGTTAAAAAGTTTTTATGTCGTGCTGTCGTGTCGCGCCTGTTTGTGGGAGCCTTTACCCAACTACAAAAGTGATACCTACCGACTTATTATTTAGGTCTATAATTATGTCTTCGACGCTTTAGTGATCGATGAATAAAAAAAAATAGAGTCGTATCGTTATCCGAAAACATTTACCTCCTTACTAATAAACGTTGTGTAGCGTCTGTGTAGTTACACAGCGATTTTGCTCTTTCTGTCGTTAGTAATTTGACGTTCGAAAGAAGAAGACAAAGCGTTGTGTACACAGACGCTATACAACGTTTACTAGTAAGGAGGTTTGTATGCAGCGTGTATCAGAAATGCGTGGTCATAATTATGATACCGATGATCAAACTGAGCAACTTTCTCCATTGGACGACCATCGTAAATGTAAAAAAATATTCAGCTGTCCCATCATACAAAACTTCAATACAGCTCGACCCACATGTATGTAAAAGAAGTATTTTTTTTCTTGATTACAATTTTAGTCCCATACAGAAATATAGTTCAGTTTGTTAATCTGTACCACACTCCACCTTTCCGATACATGCTGAAGATACGGGTCCAGTCTTTGAACCACTAAGGACCCGTTGTTTGATACATAGTTAAACATGACCACCAGTAAATTTAACAATTAGTCACTTGCCAATGGTCAATAGCTTTTATTGCAAATCGTCATTGTGATGTAAAACATCTATAGCCGCGGGTAAACCGATTGTTAGCGTGACGACGCGTCGCCACGCTATATTTTCTTTGCAAAATATTTTTATATGTGGACCTTGAACATAGGGTAAATAAAATAAATTTGCAATGTAAGCTTCGCTTGCCAAGGTCAGTCTTTGGATGGGTGACCATTTTGATTCTTTATTAGCTCACAACAGTGAAGCCGCCAGGTTAAGCAGCGCTTGCCATGGTCAGTCTTGGATGGGTGACCATTTTTAATGTGAAACATCTATAGCCGCGGGTAAAACCAAATGTTGGCGTGAGGACGCATGCCGTGGCGACGCGTCGCCACGCTAATCGATGGTATGTTTCACACCTGCCAGGCGACCCGTAACGGCTCAATTTTTTTTAACTGTGGTTTGCTTAACCATTTGTCAATAAACATACTTCTGTAATTTTTAACAAATTGTTTGTTTAACTAACGCATTTTGACATAATATTAAGCATGTTGTTTGACAAATAGGTAGGCTAACTATAGTTAAAAAAATTAACAATTAGCTGTAAAAGTTAACCATGCCTAGACAGAGTAGTTAAACTTTAACTATTGTCAAGTGACTAATTGTAAAAATTTACTATTGGTCATGTTTGACTATGTATCAAACAACGGTCCCTAAGAAACCAACTTCATGATAATTAATATTCGATTTAGACATTTAATTCTCTCAGATCGGTACTGTCTTAATTCCTATCAATATTACTTTAGTGATTATAATCATGATAAGTTGTTTTGCTATCCATACAGCAGCACCTACATTTTACTATTATCTTGTGACAACTTTGCAAACACTACTGCTTTCAATGTGCCCATTAATTCAGTTCTTATCTCGCTTGATTTTCGTCCGGTGACTTTTCTTAACAATATTATTCATTTATATTAAATGTAACTATGAAGATTGATAGATTCGTGAACAGTGTTAGAAGTGTTTCTCGAAATGTTTATTTGACTGTTAATGATTTTATAGGTAAGTAATTAAATTCCTTACAATCATTTTGCTGAAACCTAATTGGATATTAAACAGTGTGCTGCGATAGTAATATGTAGGTGTAGTGACCCATAGTTTGCCTTTGCAGCCACATTTTTCGTCTGTTACCCGACTCGAAAGTCGAATGAACAATATTTTGATTTAAAAGAGTGATGTATAATGGAGTTTCTCGTCCGATTTTCTCGTTGGAACCTCTACTACGCTTTGGAATGGACAAATAGCCTCATATTTTTGATTGATCGACTCTTTAACAATTCAAAAGTGCCTGTAATTGGTTTAGTTGAAATAAATGCTTTGAATTTGAGTTTGAAACAGTGAAGTGTGACAAAAAAAATCGTAACTGAAAGCGGATTTACAGCACAGTAAATACTTTTTAGGGTCCTCAGAGACCTTCGGGAGAGCTCGGAGGTTTAAAGCATTATTATCTTTTTGTAGGGACATCGTTTCCTAATTCCCTCGAGGACCATTGGAGCTTTTTGGTAGGCTTTTAAAAATATTTATTTTGCCTTGAAAATATAAGAATTTCATGGCGTAGCTGCAGGCACATCACCCTTGTTTTTCTTTGATTAATATTTTTAATTGGAAAACGAATATATAATGAATCTATCTTTTTAAAAGTGAGGGTACGTAATTAATAAAGATTCGAGTGGCTAGTCGATTAAGTACGCTTACAATTTTTTTTTTACTTACCTCCTTAAACGTCCAGCAATATCGGGAAAGATGTCTACCAAAGTAAGCAGGTACCCCAGCACAGGAGACGCTCGAACATTAAATCTTTAAGAGGCTTACAAGAGCTTAAGCGCGGTCACTGTCGGATTGCATAGAAAAGAATGAGACGCGCGATGACACAACGCTGGTAATTTATTGCAAAATATGAAGCAATTATGGATTTATCAAAAAATCTATTCATTGGACTAAAAAATTAAAACACTATCACGTTAGTATTTTACTTGTAGAATAATCTGACAAAAAAACTGAATGTTTGCATAAATATTAGTAAGGTTTTTAATCGTTGAAAGAATTTTTTAGAGGTATCTTCGTGATTTTTTTCTATCATATCAAGTTAATTGTATTATGTTTTAAACACACTATCTAACTAGCATATATCCAGAAGAATGTCATATATTTTTCTGATTTTGGTTACTGCAGTGGATCATATATTTTTAGGCATTATAAATTTGCGTTTAGGTCATGTAGTCCCCTTAAGACCCTTGCAGACAGGCACGACGAGACTCTAGTAGAATAACTTCCATGAAGTTTTTATACAAATTGTTCTCCTAGAGTCGTGTCGTGTTGTCGCGTCTTGCAATTAATTGTGTCTCCTCTCCATTACCAATTAAGATTCAAGTAAAACAAATTGGTCCTTTCGTAGTGAGGTCCATGAGGCCTAGGGTACGAATGTATTGTAAAAAGCTGGTCCTTTGTTCCGCGAAATTAAGTCACAGAACCTTTGACCTTTAACACCTTGGGGCGAGCGCATTGTTGCCCTTAAATACGTAATGGTACCGAATAAAAGCTTCTGTGCCAATGCTTTCCAAAGTGCAATTTTCAGGGTCAGAAAGAAAGAAAGAAATAGTTTTTATTGAGACTGGCATAGGAAGATCATAAACTAAACTTAACACAATCTTAAAAACATAAAAGTATTTAAAAAAGACACCATTATCTAGAAACTGTATATCTACAATGAAAGGAAAATAATCCTTTAGGCATTTCGGTTTCCTAACATTCCATTCCTTGTTTACGGACCATAAAGGCTGCTGCAAACAGTGTGCACGAGCCTTAAAGGAAGAATAAATAAAAGCCACGACAGACGCTCTGCCAAGATTCTAATACTAAAAAGAATTCCTCATATCGTGAAACTCGGGAAATTTTATAGCGAAGGCATGAAGAGTATTCTAACTAGTTCAGAAAGCGGAATTACGCACACTCAACATCCATGAGCACTGAATCGAACAGAAATTAATTCAATAATAATCGAATTATATACCTATCAATTTCAATTAAATTTTCGTTTTATTTCAGATAAATAAATTACAATCGTTATCATCACGCCTGTATTTCCCGAAGGGTTAGGCAGTGGTGTCACTATAGAACACCCACATTTCACCAGTTATGTTTAAGTCCCATATTAGAAAGAGCCTATTACAATTAGGCAGTAGGCGCAAATCAAGACTCCGGGCTGATACTGAGAAATTCCAGATGACAAAACCCAATAACATTTTGCATGACCCGGGAATCGAATAAAAGAGTATCCATGGAGTTTTTTGCTCGTTCTTCTGCGTAGGTACCTACTACGCTTTGGAATAGGCAACTAGCTTCATCTTTCTGACTGAGCGACCCCTTGACAATTCAAAAGTGCCTGTAATTGGTTTATTTGAAATAAATGCATTGAGTTTGAGTTTGAACCAAGGACCTCATGCTCAGGTGTAGCGCTTCAAACTAGTAATATAGTCAAACTAATCCAAATCAAATTCGATTTTTCAACTCGTAAATGTACCAACGGAATAAACTAGCAATACACCAGCATCCTAATTACGTAACACACTATCTATCACAATCTGAATGATTTTGAAGGATATTGCTAATCCATTGCTTCATATGTTCGAAAAATTTGTCTGGTCAACAACTAAATAACGAAATGAATTTTGTTGAACTCTCAAAATGAAAGCCATTCCTACTGTTTGTGTGTTACCTACGCAGTTACTCCGCAGGAAGTCTTAGTTAATCTCTATTTGCCTTTTATAACTAACTAACGATAATTTTATTTAAAAAACGTTCCGGTCACTACAAGTGACGCTGAATAGCCTGAGATTTGACGGCGACTTCAAATTGAGTTGCGTTTGCGAATTCGGTCGTTAATGTTGTGTAACTTATAATTACGCTTGGATTCATAATTGCCGGAAACATAATAATTATTAATCATAATGTTGCTAGTTCAAATATTTTCATTGCATACGGTTGCCGAAATGTGCTGTAACAATGATGAACTGTAAATTGGAGTTTGTTATATTTTGTCGCGACACAAACATAACTGGCCAAATGTGGGTGTGCTATAGGTACACCTCTGCCTAACCCTTCGAGGAATACAGGCGTGATGTTATGTTATGTTATGTTATGTTGTCGCGTGCGGAATATTAAAGGCAAACAGGCGCCACCCGACTCTAGTAGAACAATTTCTACGAAAACTTCATGGAAATTTTTATACAAGAGTCGCGTCGAGCCTTAATAGTCCTCCAGACCGGATTCCAGCCAATCTCAGCGGAGAAAAGCCTTCGGCGCGCGAGACATTGTAGTGAGCAAGTATGTGATAGCGCAACCGATGAGCGTGTGGTCCTCAGTTCAAACCCCGGGTCGGGCAAGGGCATATTGAGTTTTTCCACCAGGAAATTGGACCCTGTGAAAAGTAGTAGCCTGGAGTCTCTGTTTGTCCCTGATTGTGAGAATAGGTTCGCCCCTATGGGGCCATAACTAGCGATAGGTGAGTTCTGTCTACCCCTTTGGAGAAATATATAGGCGAGATGACTGCGATGAGGCGAATTATGTTATGTTAAGAACCAACACATCTAAAGTAGAGTGGAACAAAAAAAAAATGGTTGTCTGTAAAGTCGGTTTTCGGGCGATAATTTTACGTGATAACGTCATCGGCTCAGGCGGAACGTGACAACGAGTCACGCTTTTTCGTGCGTGCAGCTCATCTATTAAAATTTATAAGACGTTATCACGTCAAAAACGTTTTTATTAAAAGCGAATCGGTTAATGAGGTAGGTAGTAGGTATCTAAAACTGCTCGAAAAATGCAGAACTGAAATTAATTTCAATAGGTAGTGTACTTTTCAGTGTTCGTAGGAACGAATTTCTCCTATTGTTACTGTAATTGGAGCTCCCGCTCTCATTACGGTAACAATAGGAGAACCCTATCGTATTCATAACCGATTGGACATGTCTCATGGTCGATTGACTCGATCTACCAACCGTGATATTTATGACAATATCCCCTGTGAATAGTTGGTATGTAAAAGAAGTGCATGTTTACCGTTTGATACTGTTCATTTGACTGTTTATTTACTCAGCCATTAAGACCATTGTCTTTGTATGTATATAAAAGACTCGTGGCTAAATAATAACAGCCGCGTCGTGGGTTTGTTCGAAAGGGTTACTGTGGCCCTAGCACACAGGCAACTGAAGGAACACGGGTGGGTTTTAGTCAGTAAAAGTCTGACACGCCCTGCCGCTCCGCCCAGAGCGGGAGAAGTTATACATATGATGATTTCCCACCCAAAAAAAATCGAAGGTTAAACTACGCTTGCCGAAGCCGGTCCTTGGATGGGTGACCATCCATTACATATCGAGTGTCTCGGATAGCACTTTAAACCGTTGGTTGGTCCCGGCTGTCATTCGTAGATCTTTGACAGTCGTTACGGGTAGCCAGAAGCCCGAAAGTCTGACAACCAGTCTTACTAAGGGGTATCATGTTACCAGAGCAGTGGAGGTCAGATAGGCAGTCGCTCCTTGTAACATACTGGTATTCAGCTGCATCCGGTTAGACTGGAAAAGATCCCAACTTATTTGGGAAAAAAATAAACAAAAAAAAATTTTTTTTGCACAGACTACACAACACAACACAATATATACCTACAAGTAAAAAAGAAAAAAAAAACCAATAAAAAGTGTAAAGTGCGTAGTGAGAAATTAGCAGGAAAGTGTGCCTCGCGGCTGCACTAAATAGACAGATAATACTAAGATAGGCAGGTGATGTGTCTTTGTATGCATGTATAACTTTAATTCCGTTTATTTTACACTCTTCTTGTAGAAGTAATACAGGTACAGTGTGTGTCCAGCGTGGCGGGAATACCTACAAGCTCATTGCCCGTGACTTGCCCGCCAGTGTTTCGCATTTTTACATAGATAGGATCAAAATTTTAACACCATAGTTGACTTACTTCTGATACCGATCGGTTCAGCAGTTCAGCCGTTAAAACGTAACAGACAGACAAACAAAATCACTTTCGAATGCTTCATGTTACCATATCGATGGTAAAAAGTTCAAATATGTTTGAATTTACATCAGCATGGCAGTATGGATTAAGTAGGTACTAATTATGTGATTAAACGAAGTGAAGTTCTATCATAATTATACGCAGTTCCTTTCCGAGACAGATTTACGAGTAGTAGCAAGGGATTGTACACATGGCTACATATCAAGCTATATATTTCCAGTACCTATAAGCTGATCTCGCATTGTATAAAGTACCAGCGCCGCCATCACAATTATTTCAAAGCTAAAAACTATAAACCGTTCTCTCATGGGGCAACACCGTAATGTGAATTTGCATCAGAATGGCAGTATGGATTACTAATTAATCGTAAAAAAACAATGTGCATGTATGAATAACGATACCTCCAATCACGACCAAGGAAGCTAGGATCATGTTCTAGCTAGATCATAATTTACAATTTTACATTTAATTGCAAGAACCTTGATACTTAGCATTACCTAACAATGAATTGGACTCATTCATTACAGTTTCCTGCTTCAAAATAATGTTTTCACTGACATAAGGCCAACGTAACTTGTGTTAAACTTAGTTATAGGGCTGTCATACTAAATATTTTTTTAACTAAATTATCAAGTCATTTATTCAAACTAGGCTGAGAATCAGCACTTTTGAACGTCAAAATTACATAAGACAGTCCCTCAAAACGCCCGCTCTTCACTATTTCCTAGTGCTTTAGCTGGGAAGAAGAAGTGGCGCAACAAACTCCCCAGCAGGTTAAAAAAACACTTTTACACGTCAAAAGTAAATAATGATTTTTACAACTACATACATGAGTTCGGTGTTTCCAGATCAACTACTCTGAGAACATTAAAGACCGAAACAAACTCAGAGATCACAGTCTCTGAATGTCCAGAACAAAATCTTGGTCTCAGGCCATATGAGGATCATGTAGATAAGTGAAATGGATTGTTAGGTATGTGATATGGGTCTGGGACTCGGGGTATCGTGAAAGGAGATTTTCAGAAAGATGATCGATTAAAAAATATCAATTTATGCATGTTATAAGGATACTTATGTCCCGGCAGGACTCTTTTGGTCTTTGGTTTTAGTACCAAAATAAAGTAGGTACCTACTTACCTGTATTTAATTTAAACATCCGAAGCCATAAACTCTTGATTTCAAGGCAGTTTTTCTCCATATATCATGAGGAGGTCCCATTGTGACAGAAGACCACGCCCTTTTCGGTCTTTCGCGTGTCTGCTCAAGATAAATAAGTTCTCTTAATTAAAAACGTACCTTCTGACCTAAAGTACAATGTTGGCTTGTTTATATTCTTGTGTTGATCGTAAAACCAGACAATGGGGTTACGACTGGCACTACGCTTGTTGACCATGTGCTAATATTACTTTATATTACATTTGCGCGCGCATTTCGGTCATAGACATCCTAAATAGTTAATGTGGCCCACGCCCGTGTAGTTTGGTTTTTAAAAGTTTGAAATATTTCTAGAACGACCAAAATTTTGGATGTTTATCAAGGGTTGGCATGTAAAATAAAGGCATTTAATGAACTTTCATGGGTAACGTCGCTGAAACCCTCTAAACAAACCATGCTGATCTTTCACCTAAGTAGGTAATCTATTTCCATCATACAGTGAATGCTGTCACGAGAGTTAATTAACTATGATAAATGGATCTTATATCCAAGTTTATTTAAAACTGACATTAAAATTGCCAAAAGGTTTTCGTGTTCTTTCAAATGACTGACAAAACCCACTCACCTTTTAGTCGAAGCGCTAATTTTAGAAAGGACTGATGAAAATGTTCAATCAAGTTTAAAAAAATGATGCTCCCGTAGTTCAACGAACGTTTTGCAAAATAAGTATTATTGCCACCGTATCGTTTTTATGAAATTGTAACAGAGCGCCACGTCAGCATTTTGGTACAAAACAAGTATCGACATTAGTATTATAAAGAAGAAAAGAAAGAAAATATGTTTAATTGCGGTAAACATGACGCAGAAAAAAACCCACAAATGCAAAAAAGAACGAGAACAAATAAGAACGAGAGAGACAGAGCCGCAGTGCTGGTGTTCAGCGACAGCCGGCATGTATACTTGACAAGCCTATTGAAATTCATAAATTACCAATTTCTAAGATATCCTGGTTATCGAATAACCCTACTACTTTACTATAACATTACTCAGGTTCAATTAGATCCGTTTGTTAGTGCTACCGTTGTCTCGTGACAGCCCTGTCTCGTAGTCGTAAGTCGGTTAGTAGGTTCAGTAGAGCGATGCATTGCGTTTCCATGCCAGCTGAGTGCCGCGTGTGATAGGTACAGCACTCATGGATAAACAAATCGAGACAGGTACGATTTAATTCAATAATAGAGACAGTTATTAACCAGTGCGTGAAAGAAAGTTCATAGTGATAATAACCCTTTCCTTATTTTTCGGTTTTAATTTGTCAGTCTTGGGACCACTGTTCTTAGTGGCAGGAATTGGACAGAAAAAGCAAGCATAAAACGGCATAGCGTTATTATGATCTACGTAAGTAGGTCGTCCATAAAATTAATAATACCTTAGTGCAGTAACAGAGTTTAATCATCCAATTTCGAAAGTTTCCTCTAAGTCGTTGAGCCGAGTCTGTGCGTCTGAATTTTTAATCCGGTCGAAACCAGTCCGCCTCCCACCTCTTCCGTTCACACGGAGGAGGAATACAACAATCAGTGAAGTCAGCTTCAAGTTTACAGTGTGTTATTTGATTCTCTTTGAGCTAAGGACCGCGTTACTGTTTAAAAAAACTCCATAAAACACAATTCGGAACACTCTCTAGTTCTAACGATTTACAAAGTGCGTCTGGGTGGCTCACCGGTCACGGCCACCAACCTTCAAGTTGTGACCGGAATTTAAAGCCTTTTTACACAAAGCCTTAGTTTGTCCGTTTATTCGTGGGACTATCGGGCCTTCCGGATCGAAGGACCAGAAACTTTTACATTGCATATTAAATAACGGGATATAATCATGTGTCGTGCAGATACCCGGACTGGCCCAGATGGCGCTGGCGACTCCGGCACCCTTGACATGGGCAGCCGGTCCTCACTCCACACTGGCCTCAACATGTCGGAGGATGAGCATTGGGAGATGAACTACCATGAGGCTGCTATTTACTTAGAGGTAAGTGTAAAAAACGGTCACTTTTTCGCCCCGCCATTGTTTTTTTTTTTATTTTTTTGTATCGGGCGGTACCTGTGAACCTGGTTAAGGAGATATTGAAGGTCAAAGTTCCAACTATTTTTCAAGAAATCACGTTTTGAAATGCCACAACTCCTGTAGGTAACGTTGCATGCACCTATATGGAAAATGTTTTACGTGCGTTACTTTGCGCGCTGCCGAAACCAGCGATTTTCACGCCAAAAAAAAAACAATAATTTTCGATCAATGTTATTTAGTTTGATGTACAGAATGCGTATGCGATGGCTCGTTTTACACCCTGTATAATATACCTGACCACCTGTATTTAATGACTGTAATCATTCATTATTAGGTTTTTATTCATTGAAATCTAAAACAGTAAATACTTTACGGGCTATTGTTTCCAGTGAATGTAGCAACTATGCCTTGTTTTGTTTCGTAATTTCGCCAAACTAGTGTGCTACTAAAAGTGATTATCATGCCAGGATTTTTGAGAATTTAGAAACTTTTCATGACATGATAATATTTTAAAAGATTTTACAAAGAGATAATTCGAAATTCAGTTTCCATAATGCAAATTACCTAGTTAAATAGTTTATAAACTAGATTAGGTATGCCTTATGCGTTAATCGCCTGAAATATTCTAATATTCCACAGAAAATTAAACCTGGTTAGACATTCGAAATTTCGGGACAACACTCGAAGGAAACTCATAAATTCAACTGACACTGATAAATTGGCAAGTTAATGAAAAGCCATTAATTTGGCAGTAGACGAAGTACCTTTAGCCACGTAGTTTGAGGCAGCCATCAATAAAATGACTCTGAATTCAATGGAAATAACACAAAAGACCAGCTGCGTAACTAAGGAAGGACACATATATAATGGTCTTATTTCACACTATTGTTTGAAATGGTAATAACCTACTTTTCATAGGCGTGTTTCTGTGGGAGTTGTATGTTTTACAAATTGCGCTTGCAGACCATGATTCTGAGGTCAATCGGCAGATCAGCATAGCTGTTCACAGCCGTTCGATACGCTTCCGTGTCGAATTGAACGTCAATCAATGTTATCAAAAGGGTCCTCTAAAGGCTGTTCACAAATCCAAAAAAAAAAAAATCGCCATTCTTCTGATAGCTATAATTATGCGGTCGGGGGCAAGACAAATTAGTAATTGAAAATGTGGAATTTTCGATTCGACCACCTGACGAATGGTTTTAAATAGCTATTGCAGATGGTTACATTCTCAGTGAGACCGCTTTCATATGACGCCATCCAAAATACACTACTCGTATTGATCTAAAACTGTAGAATATTTACGCGATAGTGCCCGTATTCCATAAGTTTCTTAAGGTCAGCGAGCTATTGAATATGTTATTATAATAAATATAAAACCAGCCTATCGCAATATAAAACCAGCCTATCGCACAGCTGAGGTTAACTCTCTAATCACCATATCAGTAGTTTCGGCCGAAATTACGGGCGTTGTCTACTCTGTATCACCTAAGGACATAAGTTTACTTTGGGGCCCGAACTAAGAATGAATGACAATACGATTTGATTGTTGTCCTTTCTCCCGATGTGCTTTTGCCCGACCGAAAACGTTAATTAAATGGGAGTAAGGTTCATTCTGATGTATCGAACTACTTTAGGACGAGCCCGTATCTTAATTGACGGACTTAGAGAGTAGGCCCCTAATTAGTATAAGCGCCACAACCACCTTGTGCTGTTAAAGTCATCAGCTATCAACCATACAATCCCAAAAGCATAATTATGCAGAGTGAGATGCAACACGGTAACATCATATTCATCTCTTTCTAGGAAGGTTTAAATAATGAGAAATTCGACTCGCATCCTTCGAGTCCTGAAGAGTTGCCAGCCTACCTGAGAGTCCACAACCCCTGGTACCATGGACTGGACCTGCTGGCTTCCCTAGTGCTCATCCTCTTAGCTTTTACTGAAGATCCCGCTGTGCCTACTTTTGAGGTAGGTAAAAAAACTGTGGTTTGAAAAGACATTAGAAGTTAGGTAAAGGTAAGTAGAAAATCTTACAGTCCGGCCGTCGAGAGAATGCATTCCTGACACCTGTCAGTCCAACAATTCTAGTAACTAATAAAGATCAAATTCGCAAAACACGTATTCGTTTGTATGAAACTTATGAGTGACGGGAGGTGTCAAGAAAGCATTCTGTAGAGAGCCGGACTGTAGCCGAGTTGATGAAGATGATCAACGTAATGTGATGTAGAAATAAATGCAGAGAATTGATAAAATATTTAACTTGCCACTTTCTTAAGTTGTCATTTCAATCATTGCATCTTTTCCGGAAACTCTTATACCTACCCGAAAAACAAGAGCGTCGCTTGGTCTAAGTGCCGTATTTACATAGCCATTTTGTTTTCTTAAAACTCGACTTGCCATATTTATGGTCGGGTACTGAAGTTCCTCATTCGTGCATGCGATGTGCACTACTTAATAATAGATATTCTGATCCTATTGTACAAATTCCAGTTACCAGTATGGGCACACGGCACGATAGAGTTACTGGCACTGACAGTGATTGGCGTGGAACTGCACTTGAAGCTGAAGTGGATCGGATGGGGCACCATACTCAAACACAAGAGGACCATGATTAAGGTGCGTGTCTTAACCGATGGTTTATTGGAACAGCTGCTGTTGTTTGATCGTTACCTATCTTGTTAATTTGATCTAAACGCCCTTCATGCCCTAACAGGGCATGAAGGGCGTTTTCGGTGCGAAGTTCATTTTACGTTTACTACGGGGTTTTAACCAAATTTAGTTTTATTGCTCAATTAAATACTAGAAACTTAGAAAAATACATGTTATTTCTTGCTTCGTGCTTCTAAGAAAACTGCGAAATTAAAAGTTACTTACGGTGGACCCAATATAAGATAAAATGGGAAATGTCCCATTCTAATGCTCCATTAAACCACTTTACATTTTGCGCATAGGTCAATCTTCATTTAGTCAGCTTATTGACATCTCTTCCTGTTGTCTTATTTCCAGGGTATTACTCTTCTAATAATGGTCCTGGAGGCAGTGGTGGTGCTGTGCCGGCAGTCGTCGCATTTCCGCGTCACCCGGGCGCTGCGACCCATCTTCTTAGTAGACACCAGGCATTGTGGTGGAGTCAGGAGGTTCATCAGACAGATTCTGCAGTCGCTTCCACCTATTATAGACATGCTAGGTAAGCTTGCATACATGAACTGTGATCTAGAAAGAAATGCAGAAAATACATAAAAGATTAACCTTGCCACTTTCTTAATTTGTAATTTCAATCATTGCTTCTTTTCTGTAAACTCCTATTCTCGACAAACCGTACCTACTATATAGCTTGGTACCACAAATCTTCCACCACCTCAAACTGGCACCGGGCTGAGTCCTGGATCAACGGGTAGAAAGCTAATTAGAAACGTCCTTACTAAATTGGTTCCTTTTCTTTCCAGGGTTACTGATGTTCTTCGTGGCAACATATTCACTCCTGGGCTACTACCTGTTCTCGGAACATGTTGACAACGGACACTTTCAGACAATCAGTGATTCTTTCGTCAGCATGTTCGTCTTACTAACTACCGCCAAGTAAGTGTTTTAATTTGAGTACCTACCTACCTTTATACTTTTGAAATGTATCTAATATAATAATATTCTGCAATGTTCAAACACAATGCGAATAGTTTTATGAATAAAAAAATTAAATGGACTGTTGATGTCTAATGTTTTTAAAAGCGTATTTAATTTTATCCGTTGACGAATCTATGTGAACTTGTTATGATCAGTTCTAGTTATTTGAGTTCTATTAATTTGGTAAACCAAGCTCAAATCACTTCTTCATCAATAAATATATATAAATCTATCTAATGGTCACTCATCCATCACTGGTTTATGACATAAAAATTGTAATATTTGTTTTCAGTTTCCCTGATGTCATGATGCCATCATACGCCAAGTCTAAATGGTACGCTGTGTTCTTCATTCTGTACATCATCACAGTTCTCTACGTGCTTATGAATTTGGTAAGTCTACACGTAATCTAACACTCAAAAACATGCTCAAGTAAAATCTACGCGGCTCGAAGGACCAAAATATTTTTACTTTTAAGTCCTTCCTACTTTAAACAGTGGTCGAAATAATATATAATAAACCGATATAAAAATTTCGCTAGTTACCATGCAAGCATATTAATGACACAAAATCCACCTTTTGCAGATGTTAGCCGTAGTATACGAGACGTTTACTCGCATCGAGCGTGAGAAGTGTCGCGCTCTACTGCTGCACAGACGTCGCGCCGCGCGGCACGCCTTCAGGCTGCTTGTGTCAAGGCGGGCGCCACATGCTGTCAGGTTGAGGCACTTTGCTGGCTTGATGAGGCATTATGCACCACATTATAGTAAGTATCAAGTGAAATTCAACTAAAGACATCGCAGACCATTAGCAAGATCGTTCGAGTGAGTGATTTCTTATATAACTAAGATAACTTACGTGTCTGAAAGAATTTTGCATCTTGTGTTAATTTGATATTCTGAACACCTCACCTCAATTAATTTCTAAATTAACAGAATCGGGTTTTTCAAAATCTGGTTCAGAAGTCCCTGCAAACTTTGAAGGATTTTAGCTGCTACTGGGTTAGATAGTAAAAAAAAACTATTGTCACCAGTCCCCCCAAGCAAGCAATATAATTACGCTTGTGGCAGAAGTGGGTTAATGTCGTAATATCTAATTACTTCTTTCTCAGGTGGTCTCGACGTGTACCTGATGTTCAAGCAGCTGAACCAGTCATCCTCAGGCGGGCTCTCCCGAAGTGAGTTCGCGAACCTGTACGAAGTGTTCGCGTTACGATGGGCAGGCCAGCAGTCCAGGGCTCCGTGGTACTCGCAGTCACCGCTGGAGCCAGTTGGAAGGGCTGCTGCAGCGGCTGTGCGGTGGCCTTACTTCGAATATCTTATTTGTAAGTTTTTTAGACCACCTTTACTTATGCTCAGGCAGTTTTATAGGCATTGGTATACCAGTTTGGTATGGTGATCTGGTGGACCGATCCGTCGTCAAGATTGCCTTAATCCTTGCCGTTAAATAGAGCAGCGAATGGCTTGTCGATGTGTAATTGTTTTGTAGCTTAAATAACAATAATTAAAAAAGTTTCAAGTGACACAGGACTATATCTATGCTTTTACCTAGAGCTATCCATTTAGTAGTCTTGATAAGAATAATTTTTTGTCATCTAAAATGTGTTGTTTGAGTTTTACCATCTGATTAGCGGACTGGGCGTCCTGTTGTTCTCGGTATATAAATCCAGCTCTAAAATTCGAGTGTTCTGTTTCAGATGCTTTAATAATCGGAAATGGAGTGGCGATGGTACTCCGCGTGTTCGAAGCGGCAGGCGACCTGCAGGACAGTGCTCGTCTACTCTGCGCGTCCTGGGATACATGGCTATTCCTTACACGTAAGTGTGGTGTCCAGTAGCATTAGTGATAACGGTCCCGACTTAACTGTTATGGGGTAAAAAAAAAACTGGTGACGAAATAAATGATTTCATTGCTTAAACTTCGTGAGAGAATTGGCCATATTAAAAGTTATTTTACAATTCAAAATTCGAAGACATCTACCAACTTGCACTAGGCCCACGTGGTCGATCATGGCACGCAGTCTCAGAGAGATGCCTGAGTCCTAGCCGTGATTCCAACAGTGCATACATTAAATGTTGATAATGGTAAAAGACTGCACAAAACACTTCACCAAAGTCTTCTACGTCTAAATAACCCTTAAAATTATGTTTTTCCTCAGTATTTTTACTGGAAGCAGCCCTCCGCATGATGGCGTCAGGTCTACAAGTGTACCTGGAGAGCGGCTGGAACGTGTTCGACCTGAGCGTGACTCTGCTGGCTCTCATGGGAGCTGTGCTGCTCAGCATCGCGCCTAAACTCTTCATCGTTGTTATATTTAGACCTCTGAGGTATGTTCTGGCTCCGTTACTTTGCGTCTAAATCTGGTCCTTTAAGTCTTTGGTAGCAGCAAAACCCTTGCTATACTTGCTTGCTTTCTGGGTATAAGCGTCATGCTAATCTACAACGTCCAAGCTACTTAGCTGCTCATTTATGTATTTAGCTAAAAGGCTCTTTAAAATATCTGATGTCACTAAGACATCAGATGTTTTAAAGGGCCTTCAAACTTTACATTTTTATCCCATCTTTTTTTCCAGATTGATGCGCCTCTACAAGTTAAAGAAGCGTTACCGCGACGTGTTCGGTACCTTGGTGCTGCTGTCTCCCCTCATGTCTTCAGCTGGGTGCGTGATGCTGGTCATGTACTACTTCTTCGCCATCATCGGGATGGAGCTGTTCGCTGGCTATGATCTTAGGAACTGCTGTGTGTGAGTATACTTTGGTCCTTACAACTAAACCTTTCACGTGTGGGTCTTGATTTTATAAAGGGAAGTCTGTATAAGGTCATAAGATCAAGATAAGGATCATAAGTGTGTTATGCAATAAAGGTGCTGGGGTCGTATAAAGATTGCAAAAATCGTCATAGTTATAGTGCGAGATTGGGTGGCGTTATGCGATCCTTTTTGATCAATCTTTTTTCCGTACTCTTGTGTATCTTATAAATTTTTTGACCAACTTAAAAAAAGGAGGACTATGTATGCCTTCGACGCGTTATTTTTCTTCTGGCACTTGATTTTTCAGTATTTTCTAGTAGTTTTTCTCTAACCGTTCTCCTTTCTTCGTTTTCAGCAACACAACTGTTGAAGACTTCTACAAGTATTCCCTGAACAGCTCCACGGCCCTTGGTTACTACTACCTGAACAACTTCGAGAACATCGTGACCAGCGGAGTGACTCTCTTCGAGCTGACCGTCGTCAACAACTGGTTCATATTGATGAACGCGTATGCCACCGTCGCGGGGCAGTTTAGCAGAATTTATTTTATGGTAAGACTAGATTCTGTAAAACTGAAAGAAAGGAAGCTCGATCGTCAGCTTATGTTGTACTCGTACCTTGAAAAATAGGATATGGTCGTCATAAAATGCGAGAAGGAATGATTTAAATACTAAATTTTGCCGGAAAGACTCTGTTGTAGACTTCATTTAATTGCCTTGTTTTCCAGGTATTCTATCTATTCACGATGGTGGTACTGACGATCGTGGTAGCGAGCGTGCTGGAGGCCTTCAGGTTCAGGATACAGTACAAACGCAGCACTAGCAAAAGAGACGGTAAGAATATTACTGTACCAAAATAATCTCAGCCTACTCATTTAGAAAACCGTGTTCATAAAAAATGCGGCTGAAAATTGTTATTATAATAATGATTTTCACAGCTGGCCTCCATTTTGGATAACTGCTGAAAGTTTATTGGTCTTTTGGGATCAGTTTAAGATCTTGGACTCTAAGGAGTTTTATGGGGAGATACTATCAAGTCTTACGACATAGTCATTTTAAAAGGGAATTAATCTGATTTGATCATCCACAGAGGAGAAGCTTCTTCACGAAGAAGTGCACACAAGTTGGGAAGAATCACAAAGGTTAGGCGCCAATGGGGACCTGGCTGATGAGCTAAGGCCAAATCTACCTCCTGGGGTAAGACAAAATGATTTATTTTGTTTGATTTTATATTCAGCTACAGCTAAGCAAAGACCTGCAGTTTCTCCTATCTATCGCTGATCTGTGAAAACAACAAGAAGAGAGAAGAGTCTGTCGACCGTCTCTTTCGTCAACGCAGCATCGTATTTTCCATAACCAGGTCTCAAGTTTATGCGGCAAGGAGAAGAATGTCCTAGCCTAAGTCCAACCCAGTAAAATTAAATGTGAAGTATTTTGGCCTCATGCGTAAAATATTATGTATATTCAAACTTTGCAGGTGGAGGTAACGTTTATCGGATCCCGTCCGCGTACGAAGGAAGTATTACAGAGGAGAATGTACCAGACTGACATACAGAAGTGGCTCACAGAGGAGGATGAAAATGAAGGTTAGTATACAAACTACTGTTGTGCGAAATTATTTTATCAGGATCAAAAGGCTTTTTTGATGGGTAACCACCAAAAAAATGTCCCGATCATGCAATACGAGAAGTAGAGACCGTAAAAAAAATATATGAAGCTGTTTCACCTGATGTCGATCGTATACTGTTTCTTAGAGAATCCCTTTTATGTCTCCAGGTGTACCACCCTCAACGACAATAACCTCCAGCGAGGACCCCCTCTCCCCACCCCTCATCCACCAGCCCGATAGTGAGAACAACCACCAGGTGAGAACAGGCTACCAGTTGTAGAACATAATACAATTAGCTCTGTACCACAGGCTAATGTTCATCTGGGACGCACTCAAGAACTTATGATGGGCCTTCTGAGGATGGGCCCTGAGCTGGCTTCACGCTTGACCAAGGGTACAGGACGCTGAACAAACATAACTGTCGGGGTACGGGAAAAAACTTTTGTTTATGGATTTGACGTTTAATTCAGTGATTTGTTTGTGAATGTATCCAAACGAACTATTCCATAGTTTTATAGTTTTTAATTCTAATCGAACAAGCAAAGGTATTTTGTATAACTGAATCAAGTGAATGGAATACCAAAGAAATTCCATTTTTAATGTTAATTAATCAAGGATTAAATAATGATTTATATTTATGTATACTTCAAATTGTTGTTTAAGGATTTTCTCGTAGGAATTCTATGTAAAATGCGTACCTAATGTTTGTAGTTAGATGTATCCCTTACCCGCCAGCTATTAATAATACTCTGCCAGTTAGGACATTATTACCGAGTAGTATGTATACTAAATTAATAATTAATATATTCTGAACGTTAGTTTAACATCTGTGATAGAATTTTATGAAATTAATTATGAGGGTGTAATTCGACTATACAGGCAGTTAAATGTGAGAATAGACAGACTAGACTTTCTCATTTAGTCTAGATTTTTTGTAGATTTGTGCTTTGTAAAATATCGATTAACAACCATGTTAATTTTGTAGAAATGGCAGCTTTACTATTCGCCTCTCCCTCCCACATAGCGTGTATGAGTGAAAGGCAAATAACAGTAGAGCCACAGACTATAGTGCCGATTCTCTTGTACACCGAACTAAACTAACTAAACTATCACTAAAATTCCTTACTTTTGGCTATGAGAATCCTATAGCTATTCTGTCAAAAAATATCTCTAAATTTAAAAATAATTTTGACGCAACTAAACTTTAATTTGACAATCGCGACTCCACGTTTTACTTGTTTGCCCTACCCCGCGATTTTTTTTAGAGCTGGAGGCACGCCTTGGGGGCAGCCTCGACGTGTTTTATATGGAATTTTTCACTTTTTTTATGGAAAATAATGAAAAAAATGTTACCCACATGTAGAGTTTTAGGGGTATAAGGGTTTGATAAAGGGGGTCGAAATTTTCATTATTTTTGCAATAGGACACACCATTTTCGAGATATAAGCAAAATAAAATTTTAAAAAAATACAGTACCTACTGTTTTTGCACCTGAAGTCGAGGTGTTGTGTTGAATTTTAGATCATGATAACTTATTTTATTCCACACCTTTTTAATCGCGATTAAAAATAGCCAGATTTAGTTAGAAAACCAAATTTTTTGGTGAAAAACGTCAAATTCAGAATAGCGTAATTGGCATTTTCACTAAACTAATAATTCAGTGCCATCTTAGTGCTGTCAAACTAAAATATAGTTCAGTTGTGTCACTTTAGTCTATTTCAGAATGAGAAATCGTCGTTTGACAGGAATAAACGAAATTTTTGTGATTTTTAGTCTAGTTTAAAGAGTTTTGTGACAACAGAATCGGCACCTATATCGAATAATGAATACAGTTAGGATTTGACTAATGATGAACGTTAAGTTTATTTTTAAATGTTTTTATTATTATTTTGGGTTGTGTTCTTTTTGGTTGTATTCGTTTACCAAATTAACTATGCATAATTTTGCGATAGTACACTTTATATAATTTAATAGTTTAATTGACCCAATATCTACCCATGTTGATTAAAAAGTTAATTAATAAATAATTGTCATGTTACAATGACTGTATTGTAATAAATTGTGGAGTCGACAATTTAATGATATTATGAATGAATCGCCTTCGTAGGTTAGGTAGAAATGTATTAAAAATGGTCAGCTCCTAAAAAAACTATAAAGGCAACAAACTTATGAAAAGTCTACCAATTATGAAATGTGATGATCGTTTATTATAACGATTTTTGATTGATGATTATTATGGTTTGAACGCTAGTATTAAAGTTGGCAATATAAAAATAACGAAGTTTAAAGAGATCAAATTATTTATACAGTAGTTAGGTACATTATTATAAGTACCTAGGTCTTTATAGATAAGTAGGTATTGCCAAAGAGGTTTAAAGCCATTTTTTTTCATTTGCCATTACGTGTTGAACAAATAAGTAAGAACAGAGTAACTGAAGATTAGAATGAAATAGTAGTTGCATGAAATATATTTATTCCATATGATATATTCAATAAAACTGTAGTTATACACTGTTTCATAACAATAACCGACGCCACGGGCGATAGCAAAGGCAGACTAACCTTCTTTTACCTTCGAATTTTCATAGATACCCTTATTTCGGAATTATAAAGTAATTTCGTATTATATAATTCGTAATTCGAAAATGATTAAGAGTAGTGCCGCTTGTGCTTTCGGTCCCATTTCTTAAACCTTGAAGAGTTGTACATAAAGTAGAGGAATAGTCATTTAGTGTGATAACTAAAAATATGGACCATAAATCGAATTAATTATACGCTTTACCTAATTTATTTTATTTACCTTTATACCAAATATTTCTTTGTGATTTTTCCTTTATTTTGGCTGCTCAGTATTATTAATTGTTTTTCAAATTTGGATGTGTACAATATTAAATTTTTATTCTTATTTATAATAAACTGAATAAATTAAGCGAAATTGTAATTTTTAAGTATTAATCTATTGAATGTTTAATATTGATTGCGCAAAACTATTATTATATAAATGTATTATTAAAACAATAGATAAACCGAATTTCAGATTAATTATATGGATAATAAATGTCTACCGATATAAAAATAGTTTCGATTCTTAAATAATATAAATATGAGTGTTTAAAAATAATCGAATACGTACGTTACAAATCACTAAAATTATATTTTAGAATTAAGGTGAAGGCACATGTTGTGGGAGGTAGATATACATACTTACCACTTATTATTCTGGTCAGTCCCCTTGTCTTTTGGTCAGCAAGTCATAAGTCGATGTGATTATTATATTTCAAACTACACATACAACATATTCTACGTGTATCATCCCACTCCTTTTTTACATCCAGATGTGTCTTCAACCTGAAACTTTGAGTGTCTAGGAAAGCGCTAACATGTCACACAATAACGCCTCCAAATACAGAGCGTTTATTGACACGTTAATGTCAAAAATGACAAATTTTCATGACGGCCGTTTGAATATGATGGAACCGCTTTCCTAGAAAACCAAAGCATTACGCCGCATGATGAGAAATATCTGTAAATATCGAAATAAATTTACATACGTGTAGTAAATACAATATTAAAGTCCTATCACCCCCTCATCCAAAACTAGAACATTCGAAGATAATTCTGTTTTGAGGCCTGTTTCACCACCTTCGGATAAGTTTCGGTGAACATAAATGATAGACAACACGCACATTTCGCCCGTTACGTTAGAAGTCCCAACCTGTTCTATATTTGAATGTATCTATCTGGTAAAGTCAGTACACATTGGTGCAAAATTAAATGATAGAACAAAGATTCTGTAGACAATTAAATGTATTCTTGTCGATGGATATATCTTTTTGAGGCTGACTGTATGTACATAGTGCCTATTGCCTACCCAAAGGTGGCGGAACAGTCCCTTAACGTATTGTCTCATAAATTGTTTAACTTAGACACTAGAGTGAGGCGAAGGAGATATGATATTAAATGGTGCTTTCGCTTGTATGTTCAATTTCGGAGTTAGCTAGACAATTAATAGTTTAATGTTAGATTAAGCGTTAAAGTCTGCTACTTCGCTTATTGTGTGATCATAAAGTTTTGACGAATGTTCATGGCATTACATAATCAGCATTTAATGCTCCCACTGCTGGGACTCAGGTATCAGACTCTGTGAACCCAGGTACGCACGGGCAATTTATTATCGCGCACCGTATTCTAACTCTCGGTGTTCAGCCAAGCATTGAGAATCCAACAGAATGCTACTCAGCCCAGCGCGTCAAAAAATACACTGTTGGATTTTCAACAGTCGGTGCTAAGCAGTGCGTTGAAATAAAGTGCGCGATAAAAAATCGCCCATGGTACGGGGCTGTGAGGAAGCGGGCCATTTGATTTAATACACTACGTGGGCCCAGTTCCAGTGTGGGTTTGAAAAAATGTACCTATTACCCAAATTTATCGCAATAATATTCGCCAAAGCTTGGCATTTGAATTTCGTTTGTGAAAAGATGGACTATAGACTATTTTCTGGATATTTACCTATTGTATGAAAAGCACAGAGGGAGCTACTATCGCATGTCCTGTGTTAATTACTTAAATACATAAATAATCGTGATCTGATGATTTGTTGATGCTCATTGATTGTCAAAGTCCATATAAAATAGATTTGTATGTACAAAAGTTGCAGTACCTTTAGTTTTATCTAACAACACAAATAGATGGCCAGTCGACTATTTTATTAAGTTTACATGCTATATTATAATGTAGGAAATGCAGGGTTTATAAGTCAAAGGCATTTCTCGCTTTATGTTCGAATATTTACTTTTAGTGTTTTTCAAAATATCTCTGATTATTCATTCCATTATATTCCGCCAAGAGAAAGTTTATTTCTATGAAGGTTTACATATTTCAAGTAAATATTAACAAATAATACCGAAACCCCTTTTCAAAAGTTCCTGTCTTCCATTTATTTACAAAATGTTCAAATCACCTTTTATTCAGTTTTTTGTTGTTGTAAATTAAGTATTATGCTTTGAGATTAGAATTGTGATTGAACTATATGAAATATTAGTTTACAATTGAGGCGGCTCCAACATAGTAAAATAATTTAAGTCAGAGTGAAGTCTTATTTGTATGGCGACAAGGTTCAAGTTCGTCTAGCAGTATTAATCGATGAGTTTGCGTCACCGGCTTTATAGTAATTTTTTAGAACTCACTTTGTTGACATGCAACTGTAATTGTAAAGATGTGTTAATTTATTATGAATAAATGCACTTTTAAGTACATGCCTTGCTTTTTATTTAAGGCGCTTCCCCGACCCAACGACCTTGAGCGTTCGGTCCTTCTCTGTCCTGTCGCTGAGTCTCGCTCCCTGGGCACGCTCATTTATCATAGAATTCAGAAAAAAAAATATGAAATTATTTTTAAAAAACAGACGCGGTCTTTTAAAATAAAATAAAATGTGAATTATTTAGATTTATAAGTTGTCTATCCATTACTGTAATCCTCAAATTATTAGAACGTCAACTTTAGCAAAAGATGCGTGCAATTAATCATTTTATTCACTTTTTTACAAGATTTTAAATGAATTTATAACACATATAAACAAATAAGAACGTGCAGTGTGATGATAGGTTATCGAACTTAATAATGTGCTTTTAGACGTACTTTATTACTCTTAATGAATGAGGTAATAGCCTCTGGATAACGCACTATAGCAACGTTTTGCTCGGGGTACCGCCTTAACGCTCTTGCTGGACGCATCTGTATGTAATAGATGGAAATTTATGCATTTAGTTTGTTCTTTTTACCCTGAAGTAGGAAAGAAAATCTTATAAGGTATCTGATGTGTAGTTGATACAGTTATAAATAAAATATTGTATAATATTCAAACATTTTATTCTGTTTCCAAAATTACTAAACTTTTTATTTACTCAACTTTTCTAAAATACATTTTTTATTATTTTATTCAGCACCAATTAACACTAAATTATTGAGCGCAACAATATAAACACATACCTACTTAATGTAATTAAATAATTACTATTATGAAACGCTAATACCCAAGATTGAAATCTTTCGATATTTTAGGAATGTCCTATTGTGAGACAAAGATTTATCTCAAGTGTTGCCATGTAACTTTCCAAGAAACTAATTACGATCAATTTAAACACACAGTCAAAAACACGGGTAGAATAAGACTTTAAGATAGTAACACTGGCCCCGTACCAAAAAGTTTTTATTACAAAAGCGTCAGTGAAGACAATTATTCAGATATATTAGTTTTATCACAATTAGACTGGAATAATAACGAATAAGCAGTCTCATGGAAGACAGGCGTATGATATACAGTTTTAATTAAGTCCCGATTGACACACATGCATACACTGAGATATTTTTTATATTTACATTATATAGAAGCTATATTCAACTTAAATACTCTTTTATTGCGATGTGTGCATTATTTTATTAAGTAGATCAGACTGTTTTCCGGCGTTGAGTAAATTATAATTTGGCCGCGTTACCAAATGCACTGAAAAGAATTATTTCATACATTAAAAAAAAATATAATTAAATAGTAACAGAATAATCATTTAACGCAATACTGGGATTGTACAAAAATATGCGAAACTGTTGGGAGTTTTTTCTATTTTTCTAATGTCATTTATGAATAACGACAAACGTGATATTAAATTATTATTATTCGATTTTTATTTACAAATAATCCATCTTCATTTAATTTTAATGTAATTAGTATAATAATAAGGACACCATTTATATGACAATATATTCAGAAGTTCCCACTCACATGTAAAACGATTTAATTTGTGGATTCAGAAAGCCATTTTTACCCACCAGAAATTCAACAAAAAAAAAAAAAATTACGAATTATAAGGAAGAAAAATATTTTTTATTACGAAGAATAAGGATTTAGGATTATTTTGGTGTAAAGGAAACATGTTATAAATTATTAAAACAACACGTAGAATAATAATAAAAATGGCAGTTTGAGTCCACAAATATTCTACATTAAACACCCGTAATAATAAATTATGTGAAGAAATAAGGTGGGTACTATAGAGAATTAAACTAATAATATAATTATTATTCTATAATAAATATAATAATATCATTTATAATCATAATTAATAATAATTGGAACCGAATTATTTCGACGTGAAGTCAAAATTGCCACGAACTAGAAAATGCCTTGGATTCATATTTTTAGTAACTTGTGTGAATCAAACCACATCTCGAACATTTTTTTGTAAAGAATAATGTCGGTATCTCTATAAGTTATTATTTTTACTTTCCTCTCATTAACGTTTTTGTTATTAAAACAATTAATTATCCTTTTATTATGTATTATATTATAATGTGTAAAAAGGACTAATTATTCTCAGTAAAACTCTTAATTAGACAAAATCTCCGTACCGTAAAGTAATTATTTATAATGACAGGGCCGATTTAATAAAAAAGGAACAATTACAATGAAACGGTAAAAATATTTCGATGATAATTCAAGACTTGAGTGACAATTTTGACGTATTATAAAAATAATTACGTATTGTACTGTGTACCTAAATATTATATAAATACAACCTGTCGATGGATATAACATAACAATATTTTAGAGTCAATAAGACATGTTAATTCTCTTGAAACTTATAATAAGTTCAAATGCAAGATGTTAAGGACTTATGCAGACACTTTTTAGAGCCAAACAGTTGCCTAAATGTGCAAAAATATTCACCCTTCCCTCATACTCATATCCCCGCAATCAATGATATTATAAGTAAAAAGAGGTAGACCGGACGTTCGCGCCCCTCAAACGGCACGTTAGAACTGGCCTATTTAGCACACATGTACTCAGTGTAGCACCGGTGGCAACGGAAGCAACAAATGCTTGTCTCTTTTTCTCTCCCGATAATTACGACATGCCGTCCTACTTCCACTTGTCATCTAACGTGTGACATTACAATATTACGGTATTTAGTAAGGCGTTTTTGAAGATGGAATATTGCGTAGTTAACCTATCTACCTCTTTTTACATAAAATATACTTTCCTGCAATGGAGTATTGCGCAACTGTGGCGACACAAAAAATAAGTTTGCATAGATCCTAAAAAAGGTTTTGGAGGTAGAAAATATCATACATGATAGTTTACACAGACCTTTGAATGACCATATTAGTCACATTATGTACTTTCATTATAAACTGGAAAGACAAACGTACACACATCCAGTTCTTCAATTCACTCTCATTTGAGTTTGGCAACTCGCAGTGTTGAATTAAATATTAATTCTATAAAGGCTATACTAGAATAGCCGTTTTCATTGATTCAAGCGTTAATTTCTCTTTTCCCTTGGGAAATACAACAGACTCTCAATCATTGCACATTGGAACACTATAACCCTCTTCCGGACCTACTCCTGCCAATAATTTATTGGCAATAATACTGTAGTTGTAGTGACTACAAATATTCTAAACGTACCCAGGTACATGACGCAAACCGAATCCCTTCCCTTCCCTATGGACAGTCCATCAGTTGTATAACAAGCAATAACTTGATTATACTACTGGCTTACTTAACACTAGACTCTACTAATTGCTGCCATAAGCAAAGCAAGTGTCGCACGAGAATCGTTGAAAAGTCGCGCGACTGTGGCGCAACTGTCGTGCGACACTTGTTTGTTTTTCTTTAAATAATGTAGCATAACGATTGTGGCCGTGGCTAGGCGATGCGCGGGCGCTTGCCGGGCGCGCGACGTCACATCTCTATGGAGACGCCAGAACCGCCGAGGCGCGTCTCTTTCACTCGGAAGCCATTTTCTAAGAGTTCACCGCAGAGGGAATCTACTATGGAGCGAGGCGTCGTCGGCGGGATTAATACCATGGCGTATCTGGAACAAAGATGTTAGAAATTAAAACAAATATAAGTATGAAACAGTTAGTAAAGTACAGCTTAAACAACTGAAGATTAATTGCACTATGAATGGATTTTTCGAAACCTCTCCAAACGAATGGTTGATGTATGTTTTCGAACGGACTCACGGACAACAGCTGGTCGATATTATATTTCTGTGATGTAGCAGCTAAAAATATTAGATTGTTTAAATAGATTATATGTGTTATTATAAAGATTGACCACCTTCAATTCATCATAATTTTAAAAACATTACAAATTGAATTGGTAAATAATTTCGATTATATTTATGGATTTTATTAAAATATAAAAAAAAACAACATTAAACAATGCTAATAAAAGGCTAAGTAGAGAAAATCATAAATCTCACAATATTTACAAAATAAATCATATTAAATCAAACATGGTTTTTATATCCGTGTTTAACTTGTTTACGTAAAGAAATCGAGTTTTGTGTGAAACTGGTTGAGTGACTTTCGCGAGTTCATTCAACTTGGACTGATGCATTTATGACGAATTATTCGATGTTTAGCGTACCGATGGTCAGGTCGAGAAAGGATAACCTCCTAACAATATGGGTCATGTCCAGATGTACACTTTTCTGTAGCTTTTTTTGCTTAACTGCCAAACAACAGCCTCTACAGGAATAAGGGGTCCTCCATGCTATAAACTTTAAACATTACCCCGTCCGGCTGTGCCGAATCATGCTGACCCGAACAAGTGTGGACCACGCCTATAGCAATGTTACAGTAAATTTACCTCTAACAATGCACGTCTGGCGAATATTAGACCTTCAAATCTTTTAACTCCTTTGGAAATTTTCCCACAGAAACGTTTTCAATCAATCTGCCTAGCCTTTTCTCAACTATCCGGATGCAAACATGGAGCGACTGTCTATCTGACCACCATAACTCAGTTACTGGGTAGCACCATACCCCTTGGCAAGTCTGGTTGTCAGACTTTTGGGCTTCTGACTACCCATAATGACTGTCAAAGATCTACGAATAACAGCCGGGTTCAACGGCTTAACGTGCTTTCTAAGACACGATGGGGTCAACCCATCCACGAACTGTACTACCAGGATAAAAGTATCCTGTCCTGACCCAGGTCATGGTCTATCCGTGTGCCATATATCATCGAAATCCGTTCAGGCGCTGAGGTGTGAAAAGTAACAGACAGACAGATTTATTTTCGCATTAATAATATTAGTATAGATATAAAGTTGTATTTCTTACCCGCCCCCACCGGCGCCCGTGAGCTTGCAGGCGAGTCCCTTAGCGCGCGCGGCGGCTCGGATCACCTCCAGCGTCGGGTGCGACACGCCCAGAGCTGACAGCAGGCAGTGGTTCATGTCCCATAGTTCCTGTAACAATGGGAAGCGAGGTTATAAGATGGAACGTTAGTGCCATCTAATAGAAGTGTGTGTAGATGTTACCGGCCAAACCCGATTTTAGGATGAACTAGTTTCGCGGACGCCAAACCCTCTCCACCCGATAGAACAAACCAGTATCGCCTAGGCCAAACTCGTTCATCCTGTTACTGATAGGATAAACCAGTTTAGTTGTTATGGACCAGGTAATAAATACGGGCATTTTCCATAATGCCCGCGCATTATGAATAATGACAAGCGTAGTTTTTCGCTTCGCCCAATATGAGAGGGCAGTGTGATAACATGCGGGACTTAGGGCACCCCGACTCGGACAGGTTATCTTTTTTAAACAACCCAGATGTAGGAGCCCCGCTAGGCGGGGCTCCATCGACTACGCTTGTCATTATTCATAATGCGCGGACATTATGGAAAATGCCCGTATTTATGACTTGTTCCATATCAAGCATGTAAATTCTAACTAGGATAAACCGATTCGACCTAGGCTAAACTGGTTTATCCTATCGGTAACAGGATGAACGAGTTTGGCCTAGGCGATACTGATTTGCCCTATAGTGTGTAGAGAGAACTGGTTTGGCCTAGGCGAAACTAGTACATCCGAAAATCGGGTTTGTCCGGTAACATAGATATCAAATCTACAAAATCAACCTGGCTAAGGCAATTTGAGTGTATGCTTTACTGATGTAATTTTATATATTGCTTTAATTATAGTGTACAAGTAACTTAAGCTATGCTGTTCTAGATTACGATCGAAGACTAGATACATATTGTATATTAAAATGATAAAAAAATATAAACCTAATAGTTTTTTTTCAGAGGATTTGCTGAATTTGCGATTGATACCGCTAAACGGTCAATGATCAAGCCTAACTTTGTAATAGACGTCGAGATAATTTTATAAACTATAATATAAATGACCAGCGTGACAGTTTTACACCTTTTTGAGTAAAATTACGATGAATGATGAATATTGATGACTGTCATATTTATTTAAAACCCGACTAACGAGAAATCCTTAAAAGCGATGCGGAAAATAAAAACAGATTTGTCATAATCTAAAAACAACAGCACAGCTATTTTAGTTGTTACTATAGGTACCTACCCACTAGGCGCTTACGCACGCAATGTGACAAATATAAAATATAGGCAGAAACAATTTCGCATCGTAATAGAAAAATCATGTAATGAAAAAGTTACGTGAGGGTGCATCATCGGAATACCATAAAGATACGTCATCAAACCATTTTTAGAACACACTGTATTTCACAACAAAGGTTTGCGAATGCGTCTGACGTCACTAAGATTTCTATAGGTTGTAAAAATTGCTAAGTATAACACTTTTCATCATTCATTTTTCAATCGATTCACAAATGTCAGCTGTTTTTAAAAGTTCCCATTGATTTCCTAATCACGATCTTGTGGGATATTACCAAGATTCATACCACACCAAATAGATGTTTGAAATGAGGTTCGTTTAATAAATAGGTCTTCATCCGAAGAAATGTCATTGAGTTTAATGCTTTTTATTTTGTCGTTTAGAAGCTGTGGAATCAAGGGTAAAATTTGTTTGTGAAGAAGATAAATGAGTAATTAAGAGTAAACTTTATTTAACGGTAAAGGAGATAATGTTGTATGTAGGATGAAAAAAGGTACTTACTGATAAATGCTGGTATTCTGCTTCAGAATCAATTTCACACTTGCCACTGGAGAGTTTTTCCAAAACCTAGAAATAAAGAACACACATTAAATACTGGTAGGTTTTTATTATATTTAATACGTGTTCGTATTGTTCTATAGGAATCAAATAAACGTACTGCCATTCATCGCCATAGTATATTTATCAATATATTAGGTACCTATATTGCAGGTCATTTGTGGAAGATTTTAAACGGTGACTGTAAGAGCTAATTGTGTAATTATTGACTTACAAAGATATTAGACAATAAGCTATCGGACGAAAAAAAAAAAGTTTGTAAGTCAGTGGATTAATTGTGCCCGGTTGATGGCAATAGCCTTGCTCCCTGTTACATGGGACTTAAGTAAAACTAGCGAAATATGGGTGTACTATAGGTGCACCTCTGCTTAACCCTTCGCGGAATACAGGCGTGTTGTTGTGTATGTGTGTGTGTGTGTGTGTGTGTGTGTGTGTGTAAGACGGTGATACAGCAATCAACCACATACGCAAGCCTGGTGAACATAAGCAGTTTTGATTGGTTCATTACATTCATACCCTCACGCCTTCTTCCCATGAAGGTACGCAGAAACTACAGAACGCCACCTGCTACGATCCTTACATACTCCTTTTGCCTCGTTTACGTTCATACATCAGGTCATACACGCACGCCTATTGCGAGTGTAAATACCTTTTATTAGTCGCCTTTCATTCATCCTCTCAACATGACCAAACCATCTATAAACCAAAGTATTGATTTATATATCTAATAATACTGTTCAAGTTAGGATTGAAATCAAGTAGCACAAATAAGCCTCTATGCATAGTAAACCTTATAATCTTAGAAGCCGGTCCTAGGATTAAAGTAGCCCAGAGTTCGTTAATGTTTACGATACAACGCAAGTTGTATCTGCCTGAGAGGAACGGGTTGTTTGCGAGGTAAGCAACCTGTTAATGCAATTCTTACATATTAATTTATCGGAGAATTACACGCCGTCATTTTGACTTATAAAAAAAGACGTTTCGACACTTACTTTCTATTAAACGTACGATTTATATTCAAGGTTTACACTATCTTTTACTTATTTTATCGACTTTGATATTTTGCAAGCCTCGAATGACAGGATAATGAAACTCGAGACATTGTATAACGACATGATATGACACTAATCACAGAAACGTTTTTAAAGATCGGGCGCCACCTCTTTACAGTTGAAACGCTAGGAATGAGTGAAGGGTGGATGTTAAGGTATAGAATCAAAGATTGGCTGGAGAATCCAAAGATTTGCTAAATTAAGTAGCAGTGAGGACATTGGGCCTGGAGTGGTGATCGCGTATCTCGACCGATACCTTAGACACCCCAGAGGTGGCGCCCCAACTTTGAACACGTTTCTGTGTTTTGTGTCACATCATGACGTTACACAATGTCCCGAGTTTCATTATCCTGTCGTATCGCGACCGGAATCTAACGGAAGCATAGGAACGGTCGCTTTGGCGATGTTTGGAGGCCATGTTCATCAGTGGACATCTTTCGCCCGAATTATGGTCTTATGTAACTTTTAAAAACTGCAGATATTTTAGCTTATAATCTGTGATTATACAGCAAACATCGCTTTTATCTATCACTAAGCAAATACAACTAAACCAAACAAAATACCTTAATGAAACGAACCTGCGTGGCTGTATGAGCAACATGATCACATGCATCCATTATATGGTCCACTGCGGCTGTGTTCCTCTGTCTCAAGGCTGCGACCTTCACTACCAGGGCTCTGGTTTCCCTGGAGACGCGAGAGTCCACCAACAGGACTCGCAGGTCCATCTTTATGTCTAAGTGTCGAGGCTTGCTGCCCTTCTTGAAGGAGACCAGAGATCCGTAGGTGCACGTGGCGTTGTCGATGCCTGTGGGTGGATAAAAGGTTGGATCAGTCTATGACGTCATTGTAAATGTATAAAAAAATTACTGTTTAACATAAGTCTACTGATAAAGAATAAACAGTAACGTTGCTAGTAACTAAAACTGCTCTAAAAAGTCATGACAGAATTGCCATCTTTATGGTCACGCTAAGCCAAGAGTTTGGTATTTATGGATCACCCACTATTTGCATTTTGTTATTAATTATTACGTGCTGATAGTCATGAGGGATACCCACACAATCTCTGCAGCTCAGAGTTAACTCTAGCTTCATTTCGGATATCAAGAAAAACAAACCAGGTCAGAGAGTGGGAAATTCAAGAAACATCTGGTTTATTTGTGTGCACGTTTAATTAGTACATATGGTAATGGTAGGGGTAAACAAATCTGAAGATCACTACGTCATGTTGGTTTGAGCGTGTTGTAATATTGGACGAAAACTAATAGGTACTTTAAAACATAATATACAAATGGAATGCCCGATGAGCAGTTTTTTCCTAGATGTAGTCCTGTGAAAACTCATTGGATGTTTAAACGAACAACAGGGTCGTTCACCTAGGATTATGTATCCTGCATTCGCAAATTATTTTCAAAAAATGAAATATTATAGTCGTTCTAAATTAAACTTGATGTACATTAGCATAAAGTAAATATTTTTTAAGTGAATATAACATCAATTGGAAGCAAGGATTTGAAGATGGGATGATTATGTACCATCAAGTCATTGTATTTAATTACCTATGACGGATATACACACCCACTACTCATGTAATTTGTCAAGCAATATTAAAACATCTTAATTATCGTATTCATGATAAAAGATGCATTATGTATTCAATACAGGGATTTACAATATTTTAAAAACCAATATATGCACGTAATGACGTATATCGTAATACCACGATATATTTGTATAAATATTAAAATGTGGTTCCTAATTACACAAACTAAAATAATAATTAAAAGGGATCCGGTGTCATAATGTATTGATTTTGTTTTAATTATAATTATTTAACGTATTTGAAGTCAATATTTAAAATGTGTAATTTTGAATATTAGAAGGTTGCCATGCCGCGCCCGCGCCGCGCTATACAAATGAATTGTGAATAATGTATAGAGGTAAACTATTCTCACACTTTTAAATTCATTCGTTCATACCAACACTTATTTACAAATCTAACTACTCCGAATCCGAATAAATGTTGGATGGAAATGAGTTTGGGGAAATCCTTTGCTACGGAACAGGGGGACCACACTCTACGCAAAAAATCCGTAGTTTCGGCCGCCGTTACGAGCGTTTCCTACTCCGTTTCACCTACTTACATAAGATTAGTTTGGGGCCCGACCTATGAATGAATGACACCACGATGTGCGTGTTGTGAGTTGTCCCTACTCCCAATGTTTTTACCTGGCCGAAAAATTATAATTAATTGGGTTTAGGGTTCACTCCAAAGTTTCAAACTACTTCCGGATGGGCCCGTATCTTCGTTGGCGGTCTAAGAGAGTAGGCTCCCACGCCCCCTGATTCGACTGGAATCTATTAATCTATTTTATAGCTCGTTTAAGCTTTAAACACGCTTTTTAGATAATAACAGAGATAATGAGATAATAAGTCAAGGGCTGCCTTGAGAATGGACCACTTAGCAATGTTTATCTTGGTTCATTAAACAATGTGGGGATCGGCGCCTTTAAAACAACGGATCAATATTTGTAGAAGGCGCAAGAGACACAGGAACAGTTTAGTTAAATGAAATATTTCTCCGTAACAGTAGAGAGACGTTATCTTACACTCGGCTCTTAATAAAGAGGACCGCTTTGCTTGCTATTGATTCGTCGGGATATATCAATAGTGTAACATTAGGTTCTCCGAGTCGAATTCAGAATTTAAGAAAGGCTTTGAAATTCCCACGGAATCTTTTTTAACCGACTTTTTTTTATGTGTGTTAGCTCATAACTTTTTTCTGGGTGAACCGATTTGGATGATTCTTTTTTATTTGATAGGTGGTGCTTCACATGTGGTCCCATTTACATTTGATCAAGGTCTGACTAGTAGTTTTTGAGTTATCTTTAATATTGCATATTTTTTCGACTTAGTTTATATGGATGATGTGTTAATAATTTCCTGTCACTGTTATTTACACACCAAGTAGTGGTATATGAATTTGTGTGGGGTAGGTACCGCAACTAAAAAGTGAAAAATAAAAACTTTTTTACAAAAAAAAAAACAACCGACTTCCAAAAAAAACACTAAAAGACGTGAAAAATAACTTTAATTTCGGAAATCGGTGTCTGGTTTTGTATTTTCGTTTTTGGTCACCGACTTCCGAAATTAAAGTTATTTTTCACGTCTTTTAGTGTTTTTTTTTGGAAGTCGGTTGTTTTTTTGTAAAAAAGTTTTTATTTTTCACTTTTTAGTTGCGGTACCTACCCCACACAAATTCGTATACCACTATTTGGTGCTTAAATAACAGTGACAGGAAATTATTAACACATCATCCATATAAACTAAGTGGAAAAAATATGAAATATTAAAGATAACTCAAAAACTACTAGTCAGACCTTGATCAAATTTAAATGGGACCACATGTGAAGCACCACCTATCAAATAAAAAAAGAATCATCCAAATCGGTTCAACCAGAAAAAAGTTATGAGCTAACACACATTAAAAAAAAAAAAAACATACAGCCGAATTGAGAACCTCCTCTTTTTTGTGAAGTCGGTTAAAAACCAGACACCGACTTCCGAAATTAAAGTTATTTTTCACGTCTTTTAGTGTTTTTTTTGGAAGTCGGTTGTTTTTTTTTTTGTAAAAAAAGTTTTTTATCTATTCAAGTATAAGTAGTAGTATTAATAGAACGACTAAGTATAATATGTGGTAGTCTATAGTATTTAAGTACAGGGTGAAAATCTCCTTCATTCGTTTTTTTAGATTCAACAGAATAGCCAGTCTTCTAGACACAGACGTCGAGGACGTTTCGTTGTCATGTTTGGGATTCAACAACCTTCTCTAACATTCGTGAGTGCGTTCTACAGCCACATATTGGTCAGTGGTCCCTAACTGTGTCAAGGTCTGTGTCGCTTTCTATCGACGCCCCGTACGGAGGAATATGTTGATGCCCAAGCCGCAAAGTTGCCCTATTTCACAAATTAGTTCCAGTTGATCCGTGGATGGTAAACACGAGATTTTCAATTGGGACTTGAGGGCAAAGACACTGGTAGAAACAGGAATATTTCTGTAGATAAGTTAATTGTGTGTTGAGACGAAAGCTATTCGTTAAGATTGACTGTTTATTGATATCAATGAAATGTAAGCATAGCTAAGTCTGGTGTGTTTAGAAATCGTTAGAGGAAAACATTGTATTGAACGGAGGAGAAATGCAATCAACACCTCATCCCAATATCGGGATTTAAGTCAACCATAACGAATAAGAGCTGATGAAACTTTACAATGTTTAAGAAAACAGATAAGGGATGAAAATTAGTAATTCAATATTCGGGGGACTTCGAGATTTATCATCTCAAGGAGCTCAAATAACTTTAAATCTTTTTTGAGGTCAATGCAGACAAAGTATATGGCCCCTAATCTCTGATATATGGACAAGGTACATCTCAATCGGTCAAGGTTTTCGTACATCAAACAATAAAACTACTGGCAATTTGGTCTTATATAATATTACGGCAATACATCAGCAATTCTAGTTTGGACTTAGGAATTCATATCTTTGGGGCAGTTGAGACCTTGCTCGATACCTCTTCAGCAAAATCGCGGCCATTGATTTTATAGCAGAGAAAAATAGGATATAATATCTCTCGGGGATTTGGAAGAAAGAAAATGGTCCTTTGATACACAGCAATATAAGCCTGAGTCTTCGATAATATTTAAACGAAGTTTTTAGCACAGAGAACTATTGCCAAATTTTAGATGACTGGGTAATTTAGTATTACGAAACGTTAACCATTCTGAAGCCAAAATATTCTCTGACATTAGAAAGTAAATTAAATATATGCTCGTGTGATTTGTACACTATTTCAGCAAGATGTTGGTACAATTAATGGCAAAAGGATACAGATTACTTTCTGAGTACAGGGTCATAGGTTCAATGATCGATAAAAATTTGTTTATTGAAAATTAAACAGATAACTTTCAAAACCTTATCAACGGGACAAAACCGACTCTTGAACTTTTCAAAACTACCTAATATCTCTTCATTTTAATGCCTAAAGGAAATCGAGTAATGAATTCTATCAGCTCTTACAAAGTATTCCAAATTCTCGATAGCTCCTCTGACGTCATTAACAACTTTGTTTAAACTGTAAAATATACTAATATCGACGCTCCCAGAGAAACCTAAACATTGGAGATGAAAGATTTAGAAGTTTTATTTACCAGACAGACGAAACGAACAACACATTTGGATTTAGACAGCTTAATATACGTTTTACTATAGGAATACTATAGTATATGCAAAATAAACACATGGAAGCTTTTACATTTAGGTTCAGGCCACCTAAGGGGTAATGCAGGCAAAAAAAAATGTTCTAGGATAGTTTCCGAGCTTATGGAGCAGTCTTTGTTACAAAAGGTTGATGCTATATATAAATCGTCGATTCACGTCGCGATTACGACTAGACCAAAGCTTGGTAATTGATTTGAAATATTAAGGTAAACAGAAAACAAATCAAAGGTTAGTGTAGGTTAGGTAGGTAAATGTGTTCAGGATAACTCACCTGATGGAGACCCGTGCATTATTCTCTCGCAGTTAAACGCCCATTCCGATATAATCTCTCTCTCAGTCATACTAAAATCTTCACTGGTCTGATCGTAGAACGCGTCAAATGACGTCGAACTCTTCAATTTGAGGAGCTGGATTAGAGCACCCGCTAAACACACGGCAAAGGACGCCGAACTGCCAGTTCCTGCTCCAATAGTTAGTTCAGATCCTAGTGAGATCTCCAACGATCTGACAGGAAGGTTAGTACTCCCAAATATTCCGGAATACACGTATAGGAAACTGCGTAAGGAATTCTTTTGGTTATTTTGTAATGCGTCGAAGTTTGGCTTGATGAGGTGTAGGAACTCGTCAACTCTTCGCAAATGGTTGTCGTGGTCCAGTTTGTCTGGCAATCTCCAGGAGAATTTGCCTGTGATGCCTGGTGCCAACTTTGGATGAAAGAGGTTTTTGACTGTAGGTTCCAGCGGTAGGGTTTCTTCTAATCCGACGCATGGTAAGTGGATCCGTATCGTCGGTTCCACGTGGTAGTTTACTTCCTGTAAAGAAGGAAAGTCGCGTGTTAATCTTACAAAGCTTAGATGATAATATTTACATTGGGCATAAAATATCACTTGGTAGCTTTGTGGCTTTCATTTACATTATAATCTAATCTACGACCGTCATAGGAAATACTTTTATGTATTTCCTATAAGTCACGTTTCTTGTAAAGAGCGTAAAATATTGCAGTTCGAAGAGATTTCCATGAAGTCATAAAGTGACATTATTTATACAATATTTTACATATTCATAACACATAATTCTTGTGGTTATTTGCTACCGTGCTATTTTAATATTAATAGGGACCTTTAGTACTATAACCATCAATTTATTTGACTAAGTGTCCTATATTTATACAAAATGTTTTTTTTTAACTTAAATAAATAGCTTCTGAAGTCATTAAATATACTATGGCTATTAAATTAACTGTTCATGGATCTATAAATAACTGAATAAGTTAGGCTTAAAATGAGGAAATTACTTATTACTAATTTCCTCATTTTAAGCCTCACTTATTCAATTACAATAATAATTCTTTGAGACTTTAGTAAACCCCATATTAAACAATAGGCTCCCACTTTGTGGAAGTATTTCGGAAATAATTGTGGTTTTCGAAAATATTTTATTTATAGAAATAGAAACACCAAAAACTATGTATTGCATAACTTGGTCAACAGTTATTGTGTCCATCAATAAGTAATTATTTAAAGCCTGTTTTTACTCAATTTATTTGTCTACAGGACTTATTAATAAAAATCTACCTATTTCTTCTTAAACAAAGTCACTAACTCAACTAGGTATTGCCAAAGTAAGCTTTCTAAGTAGCTATGTAGGCTATGCACCTAACAGTGGTATGTGCCAATACATTGGTAATATTTAGATGACTAATAGGGACACCTTACACTCGACTAGTAATCGTATTACTGCACACAAGCGGATGTTAGTCTACCAAGTTTTCAGAAATGTTTGAAACTTCCTTTAAATCTTCACCGATAAATATATATTTAACTTGGCTAGCACTTCTAAATATACCGCTATGTTATAAGATGGAATATTCCCAAAAAATATAAAAACTGGCCTACCAAAAAATATAAGCACCTCTAAACCATAGGTTCTCAACGTGGGCGATAACGCCCCCTCGTAGGCGTTTACGACTTTCAGGGGGGCAGTAAGACCTAGAGAAAATTAGGGGGTTGGGATCTTAAATATAATCGCGGCAATAGCTGTTTCAGATTCGCGACAGATGATAAATAAGAATAAGGTTGAGAACCTATGATATAAAGTTTTCTAAGTAAACATACAGGCATCGCAAGGCCAAAATCTACGCATGCTGTACATTCAACTAAGTGTAACAAAGAGCAAACATAATATACCAATAGAAGATATACAAAGGAAGCCAAAAATCCAAGACAATTAAAAACAAAAAACAATATAAAAATAAATAAAAAGATTACCTTAATAACAATTGAGCTCCTTAGTCCCAGACTGACGGCAACTGCAGTCTTCCCGTACACAACCGAATGCTCCCCATGCAGGATCACTTTACCGGGAGCCGACACACTAACTGTGTACAAGTTATCTATTCCGTTCAACATTTTTAATAACAGTCTTTACACGCAAGGAGCCAATAAAAACAACATATATTTTGTTCTACTTCATTATTATTTCCAAGTTACATTTCAAGACTTCTGCGCGTTCCACTGTTCTACCGTTAGCGTCTTTTGCGTGAATGCGTGTATGCTCTTCAGTTCTTCTTGAAGCACTGCGTTCACCAATCTGTGGAGCGAATTATTATACTATAATAAGTATAATAGATCGATTGTTATTCTAATGGGGACGTTTGAACGTGTTAGTTGGAGATACCAATCTTGGTGAATACAAAACGGCTTTGTCATGTTATCATTCGGGTGTTACAGTTTTATCTCATTGACTTTTCAATCCTTAGTATTTTTGTGTACAGTTTCAGTTGCAAGCGTCAGTCTATATCATCAGTCAGGGGTTACGTATTGTTAGTTCTAACTTATTTAAAAGTTAAAAAGATGTGCTCTGAATTTTTATGTGAAGTTCATTGTCTAAAAGTGCATTGTGTCTGATGGCGTCTAAGATAGGTCCTTATTTGCATTCTCTTTGAATTTATATTTAGCAAGATTATCTTTGAATTTTGCGCTGGTTTTCCTCAAAAGGTTTAGAGTAGTCTTTTTAGCTAAGAGGAAGTGGTTATCATCGATAGTGATTGACATACAAAACAGGAAAGAGTTTAGTTTAATTATTTCGCCGTGTTAAATTACCCATTATTATCATGAAAATGCTGTTACCAATTAAAGTAAAAAAAACCTGAGCTTGTCAGTCTGGCTGGGCAAATTTGAATGCAATTTTACGATTTTGTACATTTTTTTGTTGATAATATGCCTTTTCTAACCCTATCTTTGCATTTTTTTTTATTTGAGATGTGTTTGCTCTTGACTCTAGTCTAGGTCAGAGATGACAGAGACAAAGTCGACGATGGAGTGAGCTTACCCAGAAGAAGCCTGTTCACTCTCACTTTGAAGAGATTTGGGTTGTATGCGGTCGGAAAAAAGTCTGCATACCACAATATGAAGTCTTTTATAATTTCGGTAGACGCCGTGGTTTGGCGCAGTCAGCATCTAACAAAACCCGATGCATTTAGCTGTATTTGACTACGATTGCGTATAAACCGTTGCTATCACACATGCATACATTGTATCGATTTTGTCAACTCCTGGCACCTAGCCACGGTTTTTATTGCAATTTTTGCACGCACGTAGTATGCACAATGACCTTCTCATGGTCTCATTACGACTCAATATCGATAACAATGCTACTATTATACGATATTGTTTGATTGTATATGACTTGGGACACGTAGTCGGGTTGTAAAGTAGTCTTCTTCGGAATACCAGTGTGTTATAATCGAATTTATTGTACCAGGAAAGTGAAGCGATAATATGCGCTAAAGATTTGTGTCTTGTGCCTCCAACGCCCATTCACGATATTGTTAAATGTCGATAAACAAATTGCAACCATGCAATATATTTTTAAATAGTGAGATTTACGAGTAAAGTGCACAGAGCTTTCGCGAGTGTCACAAAAGGTGATAAGGAATTGTATCAAAAGGATAAGCAGTATCCTCATACATGTGCTGAGAAATATTGACTGAAAACTACAACAATATAATGTGCGGATTAATCTAGCAGACCCATTGTAACGCTTTTATGAATTGACCTGGGGAAATGGATTCCAATAAAAAAAAATTCATGGCTTTGACGACGGGCAACGTAGTTTAATTACATACTGTTTGCTAATTTTGAACCAGATACGTAATGGAACAAAATTCCCGATACGAATACTGTTTATAGTTTCGGAGCTTCGTTGAAAAGGTAACAAATGAATCACTAAATAATTTGATTCCGGTGTTGGTGTTACAATCAGTGCACCGCCATTGAGTTCTAATTTGCGTTCATAATCTGTGCACTTCAAAGTTATTATTTTATTAATGCTTTGCTGATATTTTATAAGGTCAATATTATCGCCTACACGTGACTTTCGCTTATGTTTGTTATCTGTATTTTATTTAGCGGTGTAATGTCCACTGTCCAATGCCTAAGATGCACAATGACATTATGTTCCCAGAAATGATTAATTCAAATGTTTTGTTGTCTGGACGCGAAAAACAATAGTTCAAGGATATCTAGATGCGCAGCAAAATCTATTGTATTAGCGTAATTGTCGGCCACACTGGATTCTACTATAAATCGAAGAAACACGTGCTTAGGAGCACCCACATACTAGACACTTGCAACTGAAACGTTTCACTGACCGGATTTTTTCTAAATATAGCAAGGCTTTTTAAAGAGCAGTCTTACAATGATTTTCTAAGCAGTATCCTCAAAAACATAAAAAAATCCGCGATTGCAATCTATAATTGAATTAATAGGTCAAAGACTCGACGTTTGGGTTTTGGCAGTTCTCAATTATAGGGGGACAAAACTTGGATACAGGAATACCTTACGTTAAAATGTTACCATAGTCTGTAGAAGTAACATTTGGGACTCACCTATGCCTGGCAAGCAGCGGTTTCCCCTGGAACTTATCAGACACGATAAGCACAGAAAACTTTGCGCCACAGCCGTCGCTATCATCCGTCACCTCCTGTTGGCAAAGAGACAGAACGTCAGCATTATGTCACACACAATACGTTGCGTCATTGGCCGTTAGACTAAACATGGTTGTTTCAGAAGACTTCGACAGAATAAATTGTTAATTAGTCATCTTGTATTTAGGAATGAGCTGCGTTTTATAAAAGGACTCGTCCGGGGAGTTTCTACATAAAGTATCACCATTCCTTTTTCTGCCTTTAATCAGAATTGCTGTGTTCTACCTGTGGCGCGCACGGGTGCTGATAAAATGATGGGCAACTAACTACATGTGCCATTTTAACCTTGTTTCAGACTGCCAACGTATCGGCAAACTTCCTGGTATAGGAGATGCAATAGATACCCAATGGCGGCGCTAGCCCGTCTCCATCAGGTGTCAAGAGAATGTCATCAATTCATAATCAGGTCATAAAATTCAACAAAACAAACTTCATTTTACAACACACGTTGGATATTATGACTGCCGCCAACTTTGTTTAAAATATCTGTATGGGACAACTATCTTGCATGAATAGTCTGCTTTCATAATAATATCCAAGAAAAGCATTTAAGCTGTCGAGTATACACAGTCATGTAAATTGAGCTGTTTTCTATTATTTCTATGAGGATACTAAATAAAACCGCACCTAGATACTATTTGTTTGGCGTAACTTCCTACGCAACTCGTAATGGGGGGAACGAGTTAGCTTGCGCGGGAAAACGGGCTAGACCCATCGTCATACTTGTGAAATATTTACCTACGCCAATTATGGAATTATTGAACAGAAACGGCCGACAGGCATATACCACACGTGAGAATCCCTTGTATCGTGAACGTGTTAGTGGAAATGGAACGTACATGCGATAGGCATAATCATTTTTTGGCATAGTAATCTGTCGACCCCAAAATCCGCGATGGTGTGTAGGCGTACAAGATACGCTGAGATCGTAGACCTCTTCCAAAAAAAAAGCTGACAATAGCGTTACTAATGAGGGCAACGCCACACAATTCTAAGACAAATATAACAAAAGATTTTTTACACCAACAAAACACCTTAACAACAACACGGATCGGATTATGCTGTTCGTCCTTTGCTGAGTCAGAGGACGAGCAACATAATCCGAAGATTTATGCTTTCTTTACCAACTGACCTACGTTCATTTACAACGGTCAGAAACTAGGCTATATCAGTTAGATATTTCTAGAGCATAGTACACATTACGGGAGGCCCTGACATTGATTGGCGTCGAGACAAGAGAAATTGATGCGAATTGACCACAATTGCCCTGGAAGAGTGCTTCCTCAAAGATATATTAGTAATTGGAGCAAATGTAGATCGTACTTCAAGTATTCAGTATTTTAGTGTCAATTAAATAAATCAAAGGTCTGCATATTTTAATTAAAAAACATTCAAGAAACGTGACTGCATGGAAATGCAGGAATATTATTTGCATCAACAGCCCAGGGTGGCAACTATAGGTGGCAGTGGGAAATAAGGACTGCACCATTGAATTTTTGATGTGCAAATTTTGATGTTAAAGTGAAAAGAGATGACTGGCCGGAAGACCGACTCAATCTTAAATATTGTTTGTTCGAAACCGCATCCACCTAAAAAGACGCTGTCGTCCCTATCTCTAAAACACCCGTAAATAAAAGAATGATGTAACCATCCTCTTCAAAGAAACCCATAAATCAAATCAATCCATTAGAAGATTACCTATCCGAATCTAACACGTAGGTACAGATTAATTACCTATACTATATTATAACAATATTTTACAATTATGTAGATTGATGCTGATCATTCAAAAGCAGTTCAGTTCATACAACGCATACTGGTTTCGGCACTAAATCTTGTTTACGTGTAGTCGCATGGTCGGAAATATTCTCACCATCTGTCTTTCTTTATACGGTCTTTAGAGGTTACTAACTCCAGGGTAAACATGAGATGATTCGTGTTACCCAGCCAGAAGCAGATAATCTGGACACCGTGCATAATCTTTTAAGCTTTAAGAAGTATATTAATTTATATTCAAGGAAGCTTCAGTATTGATAAGACACAGAACTTCAAGAACTTCTTGTTCCTCCTTTCAGGCACTGTCGTTACCTTTAACTTTTAAGGTATCTCGATTATTGTCATAATCGTGGTTTGTTTAACCATCCCTAACTTTATCATTACTGACAGTGTATCTTGAAAAAAGGCTATCTCCTCCCTGCGTCTTATGTGAGTAGGTAAAACCTACTCGTAATTCCAGTTTTTTGAAAATGATAACCTCACCCACAGAGAGACTCGGACCAAATAGTTTTTTTTTTATCAGTACTTATCTACTTGGCAAAATCATGACATGGGAACGTGGCGGGCACGCTTGTAGGCTATTTATTTATCTCATTGATTTACACTAATTCCGATTACTATTCACATGTGCGAATGAAGAAAAAACAGATAGTGTCTACCTTCCCACGCTGAAACCGTCAACTAAGATAGATATAGTGCGAAGTAGATCGTATACGAATCACTGTTTTATGAACTGCATCCACAACTCCACATACATTATGTAGATGTGAAAAAGAAGTTGCAATTAATGGTCTAGGATTAATTTTATTCTATCAATCACCACTAATTTTTGTTACTGCACTAACATGAAAGATTGCCAGGTCATCATCTAAATCTTGTCCTGCTGCAATAACACTATATCGTTATCCCATTTCTTACATAAACACGGTGTGAAAACGGGTTGAAACAAACCAACTTTACAAATTCATAATATTATGATTTCCCAACTGTTGTTTTATAATGAACAAGGTGACATTTTACAACATTTGACAGACCCAAATTAAATCAAAATCTAACCTTCATTCCGCGACATTGGTCTCTCACAACGACCGGCAGAGCGATCGAAGTTATTTCATATTGACCATCAATTGTAAGGTTAATCGTTCTTTCGAATTAACCTTGAATAATATTTAGGTAAACAATGATTACAGTATGTAATATCATTACGATACATTTGAATTAAACGGATACGCTCTTGACCGAAATGATCATACATAATCACGCAATTCTATATGCAAGCAGAGACGTAGCTAAATATTTACTGAAGTCTATAAAATTTAATAATTCAAAACGTTGTTGGATATAAACGACTGTACAAAAAATGGGAAACAATTAAATAAAAATAAACTGTCTATGTGCAGCCTTCGGAATACGTAGCACGTAAATAAAGAGTCGTCTTTCCGCCTCTTACAAGAACATGACGCAATACACTATTTCTTTAATATAACTGAAATTAAAAAAAAAAAACTACTGCTGGCAATCAATCAACTCAGCCTATCGCAGTCCACTACCGGACATAGGCCTCGCCCAGGCTGCCCCACAACACCCTGTCTTCCGCCTTCCGCCTTCGTCCCAGCCACCTTTTTGAGGTCGCCGGTCCATATAGCTGGGGGGCGTCGCACACTACCTTTGCCGATACGCCGTCTCCACTCCAGGACTCGTCTGCTCCATTGGCTATCGGTCCTTCGACAAACATGGCCAGCCCACTGCCACTTCAGCTTGCTTACTCTGCAAGCTATATCGGTAACTCCGGTTCTTTTCCGGATAACTTCGTTTCTGATTTTTTCCTTCGAAGAAACCCCGAGCATAGCCCGCTCCATAGCGCGCTTACCGACCTTAAACTGCTGTAGCACTGACACAATGATTACCAATCATTACACCTGACTTGGTCTCCGTACGTCCTTTTTGGGTAACCACTGAAAACCAGCGCCGTGCTGTGGGTCCCCTATAGCACAGCATCATGCTGAGTGGAAGCCTTCTTGTCACAGTCATGACGTGCAGCTGTCGACTATTTCTGTTTTGTGCTCGTGATTAATGATCTAGTTTGTTTGTTTCTTTTTATTTACATTGTTACCTGAGCAAATTTTTTTTTTTTGTATGCACGTGTTTCTGTGACAAATAAACCTATTTTTCTTTCTTTTCTTTTCTTTACCTAACTAATTGTTTCGTAATAAAAGCTGATCAAGTTTTTGACCGCATCTCAGTTTACATGACAACAGAAGTGACGAAATCTGGGAGTACTTACTATAAGTACTTTGCCTAGACCTGCGAGGAATCCTGAACCCTGACCTGGAAAACCTGGAAGGAGGTGCGTGATCTTATGTTGCATAAAAATTATGCAAAGTTTGGATCAAAATTATCGGAACAAATCGATATGTAAATGAAAAAGAAACAAGAAGTTTTATTTCAGAATCCATCAGCAATGTACCCAATACAAGTACGTTGTATGTGCTTAAATGCAAGACCAGTCAATATATACATAGGTATATTATTATGACAAATCTATCCTGTTCATTAACAAACAAGTTCTTTAAAATTCACTAACTATCATTAACAATACCTGCATAAATCACATTAGGTTTTGCCACAAGCTAATTAAGAAGAGTTTAATTTATTGCCTAAACATAAATGTTTAGGAACTCTTCTTAATTTGCTACTCTACAAATAATAATTTGTTATTCTTTGTTGTTGTTGTTTGTTTTGTGTATCATTTGTTTGTTGTTAATATATATTTTTTTCTTACTTCTGGTGAGTACTAAAGTACTCAAGTACTCACCACCAGTAGTTTACATGCAAAACTTAATATGACCCCATTAGGAAGGTCGTGTACAATCTCATTCAACTAATATGGTAAATCTACTCTTTAAACCTGCCCATTAGTATAATTAAGAGGATTAATCATAATAATACACTTGCATCACGCATTACTGATGTTTTAATCAGATTAATAAGATCTACATGCTGTTTATGATTTAATAAATCCCAGAAGAGTTTTCGTGGAGTTTGGATACACATAAATATACTCTTTGGTTTGAGTTGTTTTTTTTATTTTTATTTATTTAACTGGTATCTTTTACAGATTGATCAGACAAGGGACTGCAATTGATCAATGTTTTAAGTCATCTGGTTGATCAAAAATAACCGAAGACCATAAAATCAAAGACCTGGTTACGCTAAGGTCAGATCTAAGGTTTTCGTTATGCTTAAAGTTAAACGTGAATTAAATAATAATGTTTTAGGCGTTTATTTTATTACCATACTTACTGCAAAGATTATTTTTTGCGTGAAGAATGTACCGTGTATGAGCGATATACTTATATATAAATGTTTCTTGCGATGCAATATACGAGTATGTACTAGTCTCAAAAAGCAAGAAAGTGGGAACAGCAAATGGTATCTAATATCTAAGTGGTTGTCAAGTGAGCTGGTTATAGTGACCTGTTTCGTCTCCCTGTTGACTTTTACAATCCACGCAATCATGCTAGCAATACGAACAATACGAACGCAGTCGTCTACATGTATTTTAGGGTCATTTTTATTTGATACCGCTTCATTGCTGGGCAGTGGTAAACCGTCGGAATTTTGAGGACTCCCGAAATCTTTTGATCTACAGTCTTCATACTGATAAAGAAGTTTAAGACATGGTCATTATCATTTATACATTCAAGTGGAGTGTAGGTTAATCTTTACACGATAGGAGAAATCAAAGCTTGAGAGGGTCAGTCGTCAATAAAGGATAACGTGAAAGGTCCCGATAAAAACACAAAATTCTGTAAACATAAATATAAAATCCTAAAGGTAAAAACCGCGTGTCCTGCAAGAAATTCATCGCGGTATCGTTCGGCCCAGTTGAGGTAAAATCCGTGTAATTTGCCCATTAGCCGGTACAGACGAAACGTGAAGCTCACGCCGTTATTTTAAACTCACAGTTCTCGTAAATCATTTTACAGACAATTATAAGCGGGCATTGTAAAAGGATGATGGTGAAAAACAAGAAATGTGCGTTGCTTCAGGCAATAAGCAGACTGTTTATCTTGATTTTGGAGGTGGTGAAATTGAGAAAATTCTACTTCTACTATACATGATAAACTAGTAATCTAAGTATATCTAGAAGAGACTACTTAGGTGCATGAAATGTGATCGAGCACCGTGCTCCAGAAAGCTGACAAAGATTGATTGAGACGATACATCGAAGGCATTAGCAGTAGCAATTCTGTCATGATACAACCGACTACGGAAGAGGAACATGACTAACATGTAACCTATATGGCTTAGAATGTCGCCCCACTAAACTTTCGAACCGTCTGTAAACGTGAAGATGATACACGCGAGAAACAATTTCATTTGCGTCTACCAAGGAGGATATAGTTTTATTTACTTTCACTTCGGCCAAGTATAACTGAAACCTATGCTTGCTTTGTTTATAACCACTACAAAGTGTTGTTTGTATGAAGAAAAATGTTTACAGTTCGTAGTAATGTTTACATTGAGTTTTATACTCGCATCAGTGCTCATTGAGCGCAAAGACAATTCATATTGTTATAATTTCAAGTTATTATAAACGCATTGTAAGCAATGCTACCATATTAATATGTGGATGATTTGATCAGTTAATGTTTCAACCGAAAACACTCCAGTAAGATCTTCAACAATAATAATGTAAGCCTCAACAAGTCAAAGAGATGTTTTCTTTTAGAAAATAAACTTTCGAAGTAAACATAGATCTAAAGTATTAGCAGTTTGTACGGCAGACATCGATCGTGTACATGTAGTGAAAGCCGGACTTTAGAAATCACCAAACACCAGTTTTTAGAATAATTATCATTTATTTATAATTTTTCTATAAGAAGCTAATTTAGGAACTTTTACTTATTTATAATATGCTTTTCGGTTTGGCAGACAGCAATAGATAACTTTAATATTGCTGTTTACTGTCTGTGTACTCTGTTTTATTTAAATGTAAGAAATATAGTAAAGTTGTAAACGTTACTAAACGTATGTATCGATACTTCTGATTTTTTAAATATTGAAATAACTTTTCCTAAGTTATGTGTATGAACTTTCAATCTCCGGCGCAATTAATTAAGCTACCATACGTCATCAGTAAATACTTCGTTGCTCAATAGCCGACTAAATAAACCGTTAATCATATTTAAATTACCAATAATTTAAATATTGAACACAACCTTACTAATGTTATTGATCATAAACCTTGACCGGCGAACAAGCGACAAATAATTAGAAGAAAATAAAATTATAAGCGTGAATTACACTGAGGCCATCGACACGTAAATAATCTTAAAATACACGTACCTAATTCTTATCACTTAAAAAAACAACTTCACTATCATAAATCACCGATCACTTTGTCTATAGTACGAGTTTTTTTTTTTTAGAACGCGTTCTTGTATGTGCAGCGGCGTGCACCGACCGCGGCCCGCTAAGTCCACCGACTGACTTCCCGCGCTACTCGCAGTCCGCAGATGAGTGCGGCTGAATGACCGGCTGCGCGATATTGGGTGCTTGTTGGCTCGTAAATCATCAGGTTCGGTGAAGACGAGCCGTCTAGTTTTAGAGTAGGTCTCACTTGGGTTATTACGTGGCATTGGATGACTGGACCCCACATATAACGATCTTGTCATGTTTCTTACTCAATATATTTTGCACTTGTAAAACCGTCATCAGTTGAAGAGTATCTTACGAACAGATTCATTCTTCAGACGTACCACCTATACGAGCAATACTCCTGCTTCTGAATCACCTTCAGATTTTTGTCAGCTAAAATAGGAAAATCAAGACGTGCCGTTCTCAATTCATTACTTTCAGCGCTCAAGGGCTAAACTGCGCAAATATATCTTGCGTCACAAAAACTCGTTACTAAAAGTGTGGATTCTGAGTAGAGTACATAAACTTACCGTGTGTAGAACCAAAACCAATATTAGTAGCACGCACGCAACACAAAACCATTGACAGGAAAGTGTGCTCGCACGCACGGAAAATAATCGAACATCCTCATTTGTGGGTCGGAGGAAAACCGATTAGATTACTTAGGATTTAATTTGTTTTGTAAAACAAACAACCCTTAATTGCTGGCTACCGACGTTCTTATAAAACGCGATATATGAGAGCTTTGACTGAAATATTTGCAACAAGCCTGTGCAGTAATAAAGCCATGGCTCTTTTTATTATTATCCCGTCGTTGCCTTATGTCATCTCTTCTAAATGCTTCGTCTAATATAGTCCTCCAGGCCGTATTTCGTCCATGGCGGCCAATCTCAACGGAAACTAGCCTCCGGTGCGAGTTTGTGAGCAGACATAGGTGTACTCTCTCTTCCCTCACTTTCATAGTCCGATGGGACGGCAATCCGAGACGACCGAAGAGAGATCAGGCGCAGGACCAACGGCTTAACGTGCTTTCCGAGCCACGGGGGTATCACACCGCCAACTTCCAAACTCTGGGCTGTTACTAAGAAATTCCTAAAGGAAAAACTCAATAACACTTTACCCAACCTGGGAATTGAACCCTGGAGCCCACGCTCAGCAGTCGCGCTTGCAACCACGAGACAAACGGGGCAGTTGGTTGGTCTAATACTGAGTTGCCAAGACAGGATTCGTTGATGTAGAAATCAATCTAACGATCTCCAGAACATCTGACGTCTCTCAAAACAAATTGCAGGGTATCGACATAAATCAGCTTTCAAAATACTGTTCTTGACACCACGCAGGTGTTTCAAGGTTATTTTAGAATTACTGGGAACTTAACCATGCTATGTAGATACTCAAGGACTTATATTGGATGAAGCGGATGCGATTAGGATTGTGGCATCGTCAGTCTTAGACCAAAGTGTAGGTGACGTTAACAAAACCAATTATGTTTCAGCTTCTTGCACCACTACATTTCGCAATCTATTACCTGATGGTCATTAAACCACATACCATAATACCAATTCATTTGTAAAACAAACACATTAACTTGGAAGATGTCGCGCGGTTTCTTAATACGTTATAATTTGCCGGGACCTTGCCGAAATACCGGTGTTGATATTGCGCAACGCAAAGACGCGTATTTTAGCATACACTTGATGTTGATTCTACGACTTAGCTCTTTTGCTTGCTTTAGGACGCCAGATAAACGTGACATTGGCATCTGTGATCCATCATTCTTTTTACATGTTTATTTTCTATGATGTTTCATAGAAAGCCATGTGTTGTTTCAGAATACACAATATGCAGTCCGACTCATAGCGAGTCAAAGTGTCATCGTGTCTTTCAGTTACCCTAAATAGCATATTAGTCATTTACAACTGCAGATAGGTACGCTATTGCGTTTGTACTATCTGTATCGGCTTTAGCAATTAAAATAAGCTTAGAAACTAATATTAAAAGTAAAGCTGAAATTACAAGGGCACTTATGATAGGCACTCCTTCTTAATGTCTTGCCCTAGATAATAATTAATTATATAGATCGATTTCAAGTTTTTGTAGCAAATATTTGTTATGAACAAACTAACAGAACCTGTCAAACAATTGCGTAAAAGCTATTACATTATTACAATTAGGAAAAACTAGCTTGGCGACGACATTTTACTTCATTAAAGACTGATGAAAAGGCATTGTTTGTATATTGTTTATCGCCATATTGTAATTGAGTTCTATCGGTCGGTCGGTCCTAACTCCTACAGTTCTTACGGAGACCGAAACTCTCAACGTGCTTGGCTCGAAGCCAAAAATACCTTCATTACATGATCAACTTTTACCAAACTCAGGTTGCTAACAGGTTTTTCGAGAGACCTGTAACTGCAGTATTTATTTTCCCTCTACAGTTTGCATCACCTATCACGGATTCAGAAGTCAAAAAGCCAAACATTTCTTGCGAAGCCCTCTGCACAATGTAAAATAAATTTTCTCACAGGTGTTACATAAAACGATAATTTTTACGCGCTCCCGCACTGCTTCGTTCAAGGCCTTCTGACGTCGAACGATAAGAAGCGGTTACGTTATGCCAAGTTCTTATGACCGATACCAGACGCCAATCAAGAATTCGGCCATAGATAAGAGTCTTTGAATGGATTATTCACTTTCTCGATGCCATGCTGATGCAAGACAATATTACTATTAAGGAAGGTAATCATTTTCAATCAAAAATTCTTATGAAACGTATTGAGGCTTGGGAACCGAGTATGCTTCACTAGCAAAAATACCAGAAACGGTATGAATAGTTTTGCTTAAAGCCACCACAAAATGACCAAAGAGCAGAATATGGAACAAAGGCAACAAAAGAGATGATGATTCAAGCTCGCATCCAGCTGGGATATACGTGAATTTTATTAATGTAGATAATTCAAGACCTTGTGTTCTACGATAACTCGCATTCAGGTGGGATATACGTGAATAAATGTAGATAATTCAAGACTTGTGTTCTACGATAACTCGCATCCAGCTGGGATATACGTGAATGTAATGTAGATAATTCTAGACCCTTGTGTTCTACGATAACTCGCATCCAGCTGGGATATACGTGAATTTAATGTAGATAATTCTAGACCTTGTGTTCTACGATAACTCGCATCCAGCTGGGATATACGTGAATTTAATGTAGATAATTCTAGACCTTGTGTTCTACGATAACTCGCATCCAGCTGGGATATACGTGAATTTAATGTAGATAATTCTAGACCTTGTGTTCTACGATAACTCGCATCCAGCTGGGATATACGTGAATTTAATGTAGATAATTCTAGACCTTGTGTTCTACGATAACTCGCATCCAGCTGGGATATACGTGAATTAATGTAGATAATTCAAGGCCTTTGGGTTCTACGATAACTCGCATCCAGCTGGGATATACGTGAATGTAATGTAGATAATTCTAGACCCTTGTGTTCTACGATAACTCGCATCCAGCTGGGATATACGTGAATTTAATGTAGATAATTCTAGACCTTGTGTTCTACGATAACTCGCATCCAGCTGGGATATACGTGAATTTAATGTAGATAATTCTAGACCTTGTGTTCTACGATAACTCGCATCCAGCTGGGATATACGTGAATTTAATGTAGATAATTCTAGACCTTGTGTTCTACGATAACTTGCATCCAGCTGGGATATACGTGAATTTAATGTAGATAATTCTAGACCTTGTGTTCTACGATAACTCGCATCCAGCTGGGATATACGTGAATTAATGTAGATAATTCAAGGCCTTTGGGTTCTACGATAACTCGCATCCAGCTGGGATATACGTGAATTAATGTAGATAATTCAAGGCCTTGGGTTCTACGATAACAGTTATTTTAAGTGCATACCGTGGTGGGATTGCATTACCAATTGTTCTTTATATTGCTCGATTATTTAATAATTAATCCGGCCCGTTATGGTCCCAAGTCACTGCATGGCGAAACGATATATCATAGTTTAGTATGCCACATTTTACCAGCTATGTTTAAGTAATGGGGCGAGCCTATGGGCAACATATCAAGACACTAGGCTACTATTAAAAAAATCCTAATGAGTAAGCCCTGATGCATTATATCGGAGTACAGAATATTATAAATTTATACAAATGTTGCAACTTTGCAACAGTTGCAACCCATCGATCATCAATTTCATATCAGAATTTTCCCTGTGATCGTTCATAACGGTTTTCCTCAAAATGTTAATGTTAATTTATTTTTTTCGTTAGCGACAAAAAGCAGCCGATTAACTAATTTATAATACACGTAAGTTTCTAGAACTTTCTTCAATTTCTGAAAGCAATACTATTGTAATAAGATTGTAATAGAAAAAATATCGGTTCGAATCTAAAGGCTAAATTTCTATCGAATATTTGGCAATCTATGACCTTGACGAAATGATTACACGTAACCTTGTTTTTACAATATCTATCGTTAATTTATGATTTTACGGATATACTTTGTAACGTTATGAGAATTATCAAAACATGTGAAAGTGGTATGTCGCTCTCCTTTTTCTACAGTGAAAGGAGATTTGGGGCAAATTCTTAATGCGTAATTGTCTACGTTGCGTAGCAGCAGCTGATATGGCAAAAACATCTCGCTTTCCATTTATATCTTTATAACTATTACGTTTCTTAATATTAGATCCAACCCTCTCACCAGTAGAAATATTCAAAGTAATAAGGTTTCAATTTTAATTATTTTTATCTATTGAATCTATGAAATTAAGAGTTGACGTTGATCAGAGTGGAAACTGGTGATCAGCCTGGTTTTCCAATTTAATTATATCAAATATGTCTGTTTGATCATACAACATACTTGGAAGAATATTGAAACTTGCGACATGCATTTAATATTTGTATGTGATTTCGCCTGTTTAGCAGCTGACGTGACATCGATGGGCACTAATAAATCTTCTAAGACTTAGTCGTATCAATTTCATAACAATCGATATAATTTTAGACCAGCTTCTGCCTGCGGCTTCACTCGTGTGGATGTCGGAAATTATCCAACGAGAACGTGCTATCGGGACAAAAAGCCTATGTCCTTCCCCAGGATGCCATCCATATCCTTGCCAAATTTTATTGAAGTCCGTTCAGTGGTTTAGGCGTGGAAAGGTAACATACATACAGAGTTCCTTTCGAACTTATAATATTAGTATGGATAAGAACAAAACACTATTTTTTTCCATTAGTTCTCTTTTCAAAACTAAGTGTTGCTGTACTGATGAAAGTCTTTAATTTTAACTTGATTCGATTCATGATATTTCGAAAGTGGCCTTTCTTGTTGTTAACACAATTTAATAACAAGAATGGTTATACATTATTTATTTATGTGATAAAATGTTCCTTGGTAATTGTTTGCTTCAGAAAAGTAACAAAATAACAATTCTTAAATACACGCTTAATGCACATTATGATTTCCGTGTTAAACGTTGTACTATTTGCTAGTACTTCAGCCAATGTTTGTGTAGCTGTTAATGCAATGACTCAAAAAGAAATGACATATGAAAGTAAGGTCAATTGTCAAGTTTAACAAACGATAACAAAGCTCCCAACAGTTAACGTTCAGATAGAACAAAAGCAAAATACAAAAGAATCAATTTAAATAAACCATTGAAATCACAAAGCTACTAATTCAATCAGGCTACATCGTAGGAAACGCAACATTTTCCAATTACAATTCAAGGCAGTTACAAAGGCTGACAAGACTGATCTAGCTAAATTAGACACTTAATATGCGCACTATGAATGAATTCTAATTTGATAGACGACTGCAAATCACAAATACAATGTTGAGTGTACATGACATTATAAGTTAGGTTCACATAGCAAGACGAACCGGATAGGGTTTGATCCTATTAGCAAATCTAATGGGCGCGGGAAACGAGACAAGAAAGTTAGTACGGAAGGCGACATCGCAAGTAAGTAAGACCTTGGAGATATCGATGATGACCTAGATAGTGGTTGGCCCAGTGAGAGATATAAAGCCAATGAACTTGGCGATAACTTTGGCACAGTTCAACGAAAGAATCAGCGAATATTGAAAGGGAAAGTTCTTACTTTCTTACGTTTTATAAACATGAACAGTCATCGGTATGGAGATGAGTGTTTTGCGCAATCGATTTCATCGATTACCTCTTTCTTTTTTGTTTGACTTCATCACATGAAGGATGCGAATTTTTAACAAAACCTCGTTTTGGAAATAATTAATGTTTAGTTACGATGATTTATGTTACTTAATAACTTTTTGCTCATAATAAATGTGCATTTTGAATGACGTTAGGTATAGTACCACGTCAGCATCTTTTATAATATTATTTTAACACATACGTCATTGTCATTGACTTTAATCGACATCATTTTCATTTTCCTCAATAACCACCAGATTCTGCATGACCAAATCTTGGATTACCATATTATTTGCAGGTCGTTTATGAAGAAATTTTATGGTTGAACTTTCTTCAAGTAATATAATTGCACGGTTGCGAAAATCTACATTATAATTTTGAGGTCAAACACAAAGGCGCTCTCTTTCTGTAGTTAATCATTTTTATATAGGTACTTTTAATATATCAAAACAGATAAAATGTTATAAGCTTGTGTAGTTTGCAAAAAGCGAAGTTTCATCAAGAACGAGTGGGAATTTCAACTGAGTGTTATTTTTTACTGCGATGAGTGCAAATCGCATTAAAACTGTCTGATGCAACTGCAATTATGACTAAATCTTAACATTACACGTCATACAAAAACTAAAACTGAAAGTACCTATTATTAATAATACTTATCTAAATCGTCAGGTAGCCGCAAACTGTTTCGTAATTGGTTGCAAGACGACCATTGTCTCTGGACAAATGTAATGGCCGTCGATGTGTGCACATTAGGATAACTGTAACCGTGGTAAGCATGTAGCACATGTGCAATTCTGTTGAAGGTTAACCTAACTAGAGCAACATATTATTGTATCTGTTTTTATCGCTGCAGTTTTCTTTGTGGATTCAGCAGATTTTTATGAAGTATCTAAGCGAGATATACCGGTGTTGCTTCATAGAGCGTACGGTAATCAAGTCTACATTTGTGATGGATAGCTTGCACCGAAACCCGGTTCTTACGACTACAGTAGTTTATGACATAATCAGCTGAGGAAAAAGATTAGCACTAAAGAAAAAGCTAAAAAGAAACGTTTGGAAGACGCTAGTTGTAGACGTATCCTTCATTTTATAATGAACTGAGAGTGAAAGAAGTGCAGACCATCTGTACGGTTTATTTTGAAATCGATTGTTTTGTGGGAGAGCGCCAGAACTCACATATTATTTACCTGATTTTTATAAACAATTTACAAAAGTAAATCACGTTTTCTGATTCTACCAAAGACACGTGAATTGTTGACAATAAATAAATTAAATAACTTACAACTTACAACGAAAAACGAATAATTATACAATTAATGTTTATATTATTCAGGATTATAAAATTCTATAGAACCAATTTACATGACCATTTTATTTTTCTCCTATCTCAGATAGGCTGTAAGAGATTTCTTTAGAAATAAGCATCACCTTTGTACGTATTTTTCTGTTCATTTCTTCTTCGATCAAGTACAAGGATTCGCAAAAAAAAACATGGCGACTTAATTAATGCAATGTATTTCGAAATTTTGGCATTTTCATTTGATTTCATCACAAAGGGATTGACCGATGAGCTGACCACCTTGGAAGAGACCAGCTCCTTTTAAGCTGGTGACCTTCGCGGCTACTCAATCAACTTAAGAATGATGTCGAAAGAAAACCTTTATAGTTTTGTTTTGGATTGGCAATACTTGCGGAATTAAATGACATTTCACAAAGAGAGTAATAATATGCCTACTTTTCGCATCTTGATTTAACTGGATACCTTCTCAATTCTTTAATTGGATTATTGGATTCCATAATCTTGGTAAACCAGTTGGTAAGCTTTAAAATAATGAAACAATTATGGACCCTGTCGGGCACAGCATAGTAGGACAGAAGAGGAAGAGCGCTTATCTATTTGTGTTTATTTTTGTTTTTGTATTTATTTTTGTAATTGTTTTTTTTATTTTATTACTACTTTTACTTCTTCTTCTAATATTTAATTTATTGAAGTATTTTAATAATATTTTGGTTTTATCTCTTAAGTTATAAATAATAGCTGCATCCTAATTGCGGAACACACTATCAATCACAATCAGAATAATTTTGAAGGATATTGCTAATCCATTGCTTCATATGTTCGAAAAATTTGTCTGCTCAACAACGTAAATAACACAATGAACATGGTTGAACTGTCAAAATGAAAGCCATTCCTACTGATAGTGTGTTACGTAATTACCCACCCCGCTGCATAAGTAGGTATTTTTTATGTTCTTTATTTTATGTTATTTATGTTTTATGATCTTGAGATGTATTTTGTGCTTTAATTTTAATTTTATGTGTGTGTCTTGGCTATCGCATTAGGTTAAGACCTGTAATGATAGTTTTAAGGCATTTAAATAAATAAATAATATTTTTAGTTAGTTAGTTATTCCTGTTGTTTAGTGTGTATTTGATTACCTTATTACACCTGACAAATTCTTTGCCCGTTAGGAACTATGACCACTGTTGGCATATCATTGGTATTTTGTTCAGACTATGAAAATAATAAAAAAAAAGTGAATATACTACATACAAGTGGTTAAAAAAAATTGATCTTGTTATCTTAAAACCCGTCTGAATTTCGTTCAACCAACATCAAAGACAGTCATGCCGTCGTTCTTCTCAAAAGAGCGTTTGCATACGGAAAGTCAAGTTAATATTCATAATTATGAGAATGAATACCTAATTAGCACCATTACCATTTTCAGGAGCATAGTCCTCGGAACAATGAAACTATCAGAGATTTCTTGGAAGGTATTAATTCACTATCTTATGTCATCTTAGTAGTCCTTGGTATTGCCCCATCTGCATACGTGATACACAGCATACATTATGAAGTCAGCGAATTGTGAGAAATGCGAGTGCTGTCAAGCAAATAATCATACTCCCGAATTTGTAAAGGCTCCCGCGCAAATAGGCGCGACGCGACTCTGATGGAACAATTTCTATAAAAACTTCATGGAAATTGTTCTACCGGACTCTCGCCGCGCCTGTTTGCGAGAGCCATATGGTGACAAATATAACACAAAGATTCTTTGAAAAAAATTAAAACTTCCGCAGCCTATCTGTGCAGAAGGTAGTAATTCGCACAGTTACATATATCTCTGTTTGCTTTGCCCTCTATGTAAGGGTGTTCCTCATCTGCATCGATACGCCTCAGGCATAAGACACTGATATGAATAATTTAGACCAGCTGGTGACGTCAGCTTTGAGTTCTCATTTGATTATAATGGGTGTCATTGTCTTGGATATAATATAGGTACCGACTAGTTGCAATGATGAAGTTTTGTAACACATTTTCGCAGTAATGAAAATCAAATCAGTTGGTGCAACAAAGAAAGACGAAACCAAAGAAAAGCGGATGGATTGTGCAAGGGATCTGCATACAAAGGGAGTGAATGATAACGCGATGGCTGACAAGGGAGAATGGAAGAAAAGCTTATTGCGCCGATAGACCCCCAGTAACATGGGACAGGGGCAGAAAAAGATACCGAATCTATTTACAAACAAAGAGGAACTATCTGCGATTCTAAAGCATTTACCATAACCTAAACTGAAGCCAATCGATATTTAGCCCGCAACAAGACTCGTACGAGCCTAGAATGGGCTGTCACCAATGTAGCATTACGTCATCCAGTTACTTCGCTTAAACTTTCAGCGTTTATTTATTACTTACAATGCATTACATATTATTTAAACATTCATTACGCGTTGCGGTCAACTAGGTGGAATGGAGGTCTGAATTAAAATTAAATAATCATGGTTTAGGTATTTTTTACGAGTATTAAAAGGAATTATTTACTAACCACCTCATTAATATCTGTTTTTCGGTTTATTATTAATGTCTTAGTGTTTGATGTTTACTCGAAAACATCTGTTTTCAGAATTCTGAGTTATTAGACGAAAATACTGTGTGGACGTTGATGTTGGATTTGTAATGTTCAATCGTATGGATTTGTTTTACATCGGATTATTTGTTTTTATTGCAACATCTGTAACATCAGCTTGGTCGCCATACTACTTGATAGTTATGAAGATTTTGACGGATGGATCATACTAAATTGAGATGTATTTAGATATGACGTTCCTTTCCAAGACCATCAATTTCGACATCAAAGTATGTAATAACATTGAGCATGACTATCTCGAATATTGCAATATTGATCAATCCAATTTTCATGACTCATCTAATTGAAATATCGATGAATTACCTACGTGTACGAGAAGCACTTGTGCACAGTCATTGTCCAATAGCCTCTCAAGAACCATGGATGAACATTGAAATAAAATTATATTATATCGTCAAGGTTTAAAAGAACGATAGTCAAGTATTCACAAAAGAAATCTAGGGAAAGGGAATGTCATGTTCGATAAGGTTAAATGTTCTGTTGAAAAATTATAGTGGAACAAAACTGGTGGAACTTGTTATGGGTGCCCAGATAACTATAATAATCATAAAAATCCATTACGACCAGAAATTTTTGCCATTTTTCGTCAGTTTCCATTTCAAGTTGGTAAAAATACAGTTGCTTTGACCAGTGCCGATCAAAATTTGACGATCTCTTAACGAAATGAGTTTCTAACCACGTATTGGCACAGATTCTTCCAAGAAAGCCAATTACTTTATTAATATCGACGATAAAATACAGGGCCAAATTGGATCAATCAAATTTGATTGTAGCTCCGTATTAATACAAGCAACAATTTAAGGAACGCAGACGCCACTTAGAGAAGTAAAAGAGCTATAATAATAATGAAACGGGACCAGTAACAGGCAACAATAAAACTGCTTTCAAAAGATTTCAAGTATCGAAACTTACATCGTTTAAAACATAAATGAATCACTCGCATCGACTCTATTGATGTATCAGCATCGGCAATCTCTTTCTTACGACATACTAACAAAAAAGGACCATGGAGAAGTTATTTATAAATCAACCCACGTACACACAAATTAGTTTCATTGTTCTGGTTGGCTATCGTGAGTCAAACATTCCTGGGAGTCCCAGAAATGATTCCCGTTGTATCATGATCATCATACGATATTGTTTCTTAGTAAGACTCGGTGACGCAAGTTTGGCAGTATTCACTCCTACTACGGCATAACGGCACGCCTCAATGAATCCTTTTGGGGAATTTTGGACAACAGTGACAAAGTTTGCCATATGATGTACCTAACTATTAGCTGTAACTGTAACAGAAATTCTGTGACACATCTGATATTTAAGATGGTGATCACGTAAAGCTGTTCTTTTAGTTAGACTTTTGGACAAAAGAGTCATACTATTCTCAGTAAACTTAGCATTTAGAGTTCCCACATTTATAAATCCGATTCTTTTTAGTTCGTTCAGGGTGCTCAATATTATAATCTTGTTGGCAAAAAGTAGGTAGTTCAGAAGTGCGAAAATATTGGTTTACACAGTACGTATTGGTTTATATTATTTGATTTTCTTCCGGTGTTCTGGAATGCCTGCATGGCACTATGCATATAATCTACAATGCGCCGGTAGTGCAGGGTGTGTACACGCTATAGGTACATCAATAACGTATGTAATATATGTTTCCTTTCTGTTTTCCTCCACGTTTGATTTGAATCTGGCCATAAATTTCGATTATGCGTCTATAAATGTTTGTATTATATCGTTTATTTACGTCCTATACTCATTACCATTGTCCTACATCACCGCTTGGAATAATCAAAATCTCTTTAAAATGCAAAAATAGTTCAATGTACAGTGGGTTGCCATATTAATAGGGACAGTCACGAATTATTTTTATTTGTGAAGTACGAGTATTAAATTAATTAGAAAAACATTTTTTGTTAATGAGGAAAGCTTTAATTACACAAAACAGTTATTAAAGAAGTAAAATAAGAATAAACAAAATATTAAAAATAATAATTAAGTACATAAATAGGCGAAAATAAATGTTACTTAGTAGTGATTAGTACTTAGTGACATTTCCTTTCGCCTCAATTAGTGCTTCTATACGCCTGGGCATGCTTTCTATGCACTGTTTGGCACTTTCTTTTATCTTAGGGTTGTGATGCCAAACATTAATGAGCTTTTCTATCAACCTGACCTTGATGGTTATCATTTCTTTTGCTATTTCGGCCTTGGTAATCTCCCATAAATTTTCTATGGGGTTCATGTCAGGAGAATAACCAGGCCAAGGTAAAACTGGAATGTTATGGTCTGCTAAGAACTTGGTAACGCTTCTGGCTTTATGGCATCTCGCTGAATCATGCATAACCATAAATTCCTCACCATCAGGGAACCATTCTTCAAGTGTCGGTAACAGGCGAGTTTGTAAAACTTGTCTGTACTGGTCTTGTTTCATGGTTCCCTGGACAATGTACAGGCGCCCAACCCCCTTAGCGCTTATTACAGACCACACCATTATTTTAACAGGGTGGTTTACCCTTTCCACGATGCAGTCGGGGTGGTATTTTTCTCCTGGGCGTCGCCTGACGAAGCTGCTCTTGTCGGCTAGAATCTCGAATGTTGACTCATCCGAGAAACATACCTGAAAAAAATAAAGATAGTTGTTTATTATGTTATTATTTTTTATATGGTAAAATATACCAGTAATCATGCAAACTGACCTTATTCCAGTCCTCAACCGTCGTTTGGCGGTGTTCCCGAGCCTAGGCAAAGCGTTTCCTCTTCATAGCATCAGTCAACCGTGGTTTTTTCACAGGACGATGACCTGTCAAGCCTTCCTCTGCCAATCTGCGCTGCACTGTTCTCTTGGAAACTGGTATTCCTGACTCATGGACTAACTGAGTTAACAGTCCAGCACTCTTTTTTCTGTTTTGCAAACAGATGTCTCTAATTTTCCTATCCGAACGTGGGGTAGTAATGCGTTTTCTGCCGCAGTTGCCTTTTTTCATAGGCGAAATTGGCTGATTAAGGTCCAATTTAATTTTTATTTTATTGACTGCCGACTTAGAAACACCAGCAATGTCTGCTATTGTCCTTTGGGAATGGCTGGTATGCTGGAGTAAGGTTTTTATTTCAGATATTTTTTTTGGAGTCAAATCGCAACCCCGACCCATATTGTAAGCTAAAAAAAAAAAACAAAAAAAATATTTTTACCATAATATGATAAACAATTTAATTTTATAATAACATAATAACAATACTTACATTTTATCAAAATTTTGTACCACAAATATAAAAATTACTTTGTTAAAATATTCAAATTCGTCTTTCACTGATTAGCGTCTAAAGTACACTACGGCTCTAACGTAACTTAAATATTTGTAGAAAATAAAATATACCCTTAAATCTCAACATCCACTTCAAATTTGAAGGAACCCTTGTACCACTTAAAACTGCAGTTAAGTGCACCCAAAGAAAGAAATTGATAAAAAATGTGACTGTCCCTAATAATTTGGCAACCCACTGTAACTAAGATTGGCATTCTTGATAACAATTATGACACTTTACTTAAGTGTATGAGACTACTGTAGAAGAATTTATATCCTAGTTGACATTAACATTATTCTTGCTTGTTTACTTATAAATACTAAAGCTTGCACCGCTTTTCCAGTAGAAAAGCTTTAGTTAAACTCTGCCAATCGCAGTCCAATTCTAGACGTCTGATATAGGCCTCTCTCATACTGGGAGCGCAACTTCGTCAATCTTATCTGATTTTAGAGATAAAACTGCACTGATAGATCAATGTGGATAACAAGAGTGACGCATGCATCCAAGCAGATAGAAGTACAACCAAGATAGTCAAAGACAAATTGCCTACAGAAAAAGAATTAGGTACTAGATTTTTAACAACGCAGATAATTACTAACAGCAATGATCAGTAGGTACACTGACCGACAGTTAACAGTTAATTTCTCTACCTAATTATGAAGAAGCGAAGGCCGAAGCTAACCACAGCGTCAGTCCTAGTATCTCCAATTTACTCATAATGTCTGCCCCTCCTCATTAGCCTAGCTACCGCGGCGCGACGCAAGCGCATCGTTATGGTGCCTGGTCTCACACGCACACCGGTGTAATGATGCGAATTTGCTTCAGTGGTGTGCCTTGAATATATTTTTAATGACATTAATTTTTAGCTGGGATTGCGATTTTATTTATTTTAGCAATAGTTTCAGGTCTTTTGAGTACTTTTGTTATTGCATTATTTCCGGAGTTCCAAGGTTTTGCCTTGAGCACAAATTTTATTGGAAATCTATGGATAAGTTGGAGACGGTCTTGATAAAATATTGCATGATCCCTTATTGAAACTAGTTACACAATCGGACAATCGGAATCATGAGATTTCAGGCTATTTTTGTATTAAATCTTTTGTGCAAATGCACTTCTCGTTTAATTTAATATTTCAGACAGTTTTCGACGAGCCTGTAATTCGAATGCATTGGCGCTATTGAACCAAACGCAAACCTGTCTTCCAGAAAACATCGGTCTACTCGCGTAGTTTTTTTTCTTATTAAACGATTGACAAATGGGCAAGTAAATTGATTCACATCACTGTTCGGGCACGTACATGCCCAGTGAAATCATGCGTCAAATTATGCAACGCACAGTGAAAACAGAACGCAGGCCGCATACCGAGCGTTTGTGGGTTAGATTTGTGACAGTGTTCCCTGTGGCATACTGGCCAAATGTCGTCCAAAGGTAGGCCAAACATGAATTTAATTATTTCTAAATAATTAAGTAACAGCCCGAACTGCACTAAACCGGTGAAGACGGAAGGAAGTCTGTTTGATTGAGTTACGATGTTCGTTGTTATCTGGGTCACATTGTTTTAACTTTCTTTTACGTGTAGAAATGGAAAATCTGGTGACCTGTATTTTATTTGACTTTCATATAAAACATGATTGGATAAGCAATTCCTGTTCAGTTATATTCTGCCCAGACAAGTCCTGCTGCAAATTGGCAGAACAGTTAAAACTGTGCCTTTTGCACCAGCCAGTATCTTATTCCTAACTTCCTTCTCGTTTAATAACACAAGATTTAACTATCTCGAAATATTGGGAATAGTCTACGATAAAAAGTCGGTCATTCGCTCCACTTTTCAGATCACATTACTGTTCTCAAAATAGAAGTCTTTTGTAACAATCTCCTGACTTTGCTTAACAATAAACTAATGCTCACGAAGTGCTTCTAGTATTCACATTTTCTCTTATACATTCCACACTTTCGTTAACACTTTTATTATTTTTATTTACACAATGACTGTATTGTGTGAACTTGGCCCGATTTTCGGTCATAATTTTTTTCTCTTCATAATTCTATTCTTATCAATGTGAGTTCAACAAACTTTCTAGTCGGGATTTACTGTATTGTGCTGACTAATTTAATAGCATAATTTAGCATAAGATAATGAACTAAAAATAATGATTTTTCCTAATGCTAAATGCTAATGCGAACTGGGTGAATCGATTTTCTTTTGAGCTTTGTTCAACAGATAATGGAAGTGCATTATCTGGCCAGAAGAAACACTTCATTGAATATAAACTAATTAATTATTATTTATAGCGGCCTTAACGTCTTTTAGTCCTAGTCGAAGGTTTAGATAGGGATAGGGATAGATATTGTGATTAAATTATTTATACTCACCAGTTTATATGTTGGTTTCACCTACAAGTCCTACAACTGACTGATATGTACATCTGAATTCAGATTCTTTTGCACTTGATTGAAAGGTATTTTAATGCGCACCATATACGTTTTATTATAATTATGTAAGAAGCAATTTTTTTGGTAACGGACAATAGCGCATCGCGGCACCAAATAAGGTTCAAAACAGCGATGCGTTTGATGTTAGTTGAAACAAATGACCACCGAATATTGCAGCTTCAAAAAAAAAAACAACTACGGCTCTGTGGAATAATATTTAGGTATTTCTTCAGTTGATTGAATTGTCTTTATTATCATTACATAAAATATTATAGTATACGCTCAACATTCAGAGAATTGTGCGAAGAAATTGTTTGTTGAGCTGTTTTACTTTTTTATTATTATGATATTATTTTATTTTTATGCAATATTTTTGAATAAGTCTTTTCTTTGAACATTTGACAATACACAAAAAAAAACTGGCTGTACCAATACGCTTAACACGTGCGACAAAAAACTGAGCGTTTTACGGTGTCCTACGTTTGGGCAGCGCCATAAATGTTAATAACATTATCAATTTATCAATTTCTTGAGCAATTTTACCTAAGTAGGTAAGTACCCTTTTTGCAGGCGGAAACAAAACGAGTCAGGGTATTCCCACCAGTACTTTTTTTTAAATTGCAGACATTAAGGCGCTTCCCCGACCAAACGACCTTGAGCGTTCGGTCCTTCTCTGTCCCGCCGCCGAGTCTCGGTCTGTCTCGCTCCATGTGCACGCTCATTTATCATAGAATACACAAAAAAAAAATTAAATCATTTATTTAAAAAAAGACAAGCGATGTTTTGAAATAAAATAAAACGTGAATAATTTAGATTTTTAAATTATCTATCCATTAGTGTAAACCTCAAATTAATAGAACGTCACCATTAGCAAAAGCAATCAATAATTTTAGTCATTTTTTTACAAGGAGATTTTAAATGTATTTATAACACATAAAAAAAAAAGAACGTGCAATGTGATGGTAGGATATCGAAAATTAATAACGTGCTTTTAGATGTAGTTTATTACTCATAGTGAATGAGTTAATAGCCTCTGAATAACGCACTATGGCAAGATTTTGGTCGGGGTACCGCCTTAAAACATTCACCAAGCTTTGTAGTTATTAAAATACCTATCACTCGTTTTCTTACTATTATTACGATAACGGTGACCTTAACCTTCTTGGTCTTAAGTTCTGCGTAATGTCTCGACATTAATAATATTGGCTGTAAATTACGAATACCCGGCAGTGTATGTGTGACTGGGCTATAAGTCGAATGACTTGCCTTAAATCATACATACACCCACACATACATAAACTCACGCCTTCTTCCCATGGGGGGTAGGCAGAACTACAGAACGCCACCTGCTACGATTCTACATAGGTAGAGATAGTAACTCTAATCAAGGCGCTAATAGATATTACTGTGAGATTTAATACTAAAGTAGGTATATATAATGACGCGTTTCCTGAGAACTTTAGAGCGACGTGACGTGACTATCCGCTTAAGGATCCGGCTGTCATTTCGTCAGGCGCCGATGGTTATCAAAGTAGTCACAAAGTAAAGATATGAAACAGGACATGCAGAAGGTTGACTATGACTTTTGATGAGGACCTTATGATAACAGTCAGTAGGCACCGTTTGTCTAGCGGGCGCATGCGCGAATGCTGAGCATGAGGTCTTGGATTTGATTCCCAGGTCGAGCCAAGTCAAGAGTTCTTTAGTAGTAGTCTGAATTTGTGCCCAGATAATGGTAAAATGATCGCCCTCTATTACTTACATGGGACTTTAAACATAACCGCCGGATGAACTACATAAATCGCTTTTGCTTAACCGTTCGGGGAGTACAAGCTATGGTAACTTCAGTGATGGTCAAATGGAAGTCTCGTAAATATTTAGTTGTAATAGGTAAGGACAGATGGGCCAGAGTCGTCACGCAGTGGAAGCCAGAAGACGGGCGTCGTCGCTGATGGAGCCCGAGAAAACGCTGGCGCTGACTTACGGCCAGGTAGAGTAGGTAGACCAAGCAAAGCTACCACCCTTCCCGCGAAGCGAGCCCGGCGCTCGAGTCACCGGCGTGAACTTGTTTGTATAAACCCAAAGCTGGGCGAAGTGTCAAACAGTATATAAAAGCGTTTCGTGTAGGCAATAGGTTAACTTATTTTATTGATTAAAATTAAAATGAGGGTTGATCTATTACCAGCTTGTTTTATTATAATGCGTAGTAATCACGAAAATCTAAGACGTTTCTATGTAATAAAAAAGATACCGACGAACTGAGAACCTCCTCCTTTTTTTTAAGTCGGCTAATTAATTTGAATAGATACCTATTGTTAATTCTTTGCATTTATCTCGCACGTTTTCTCATAACACATCTGACATTGGCAGACTTGTCGACATCGGCACCACTGCCATAGAGAAAAATAGAATAGAACAGATATTGTTGATGGAAAATGCTTTAGGCCATTATAATCAAGTACATAATTGTCATTTTAGTTTCTTATCAGGTTAATTTAAGCTACCTACTTATGTTTTTGGCCGTAACCACTTACGACAGACTCTTGCAAAAAATGTATTCTTACTACATACTAGCAAATGGCAAAAGCAACGATGATGAATGTTATTTTGGTTGGTATGATGTTTATGATTGAGTAAGGAAAAAAAACAACATGAAATTACTTAAGTATCTGCAGTTTTTTTAATACATAATTAATATGAATTAAAAACACAAAATTACTATCAATTAATTTATAATTGATAGTAATTTTGTAGTATTGAGTAAATAATCAAATGCAACCGATGGATATCAATTAATGAAATCAAAAAATGAAAGACCCGGTGACGGTTCAGACAGTGACGCCGATGTGCATCTATAGTGCATGTTTTTATTATCAAGTTATCCTACTGTTATGACTACTATATAATAAGTAGGTAAACTAAAATGTGAATGACTTATTCGATAAATTAGCGGGACGGGCAAAAGGGACATAGGTCGTACCTCGTCAAGACCTGGCGGGCGACTGAAGACGTACGCAGGCAAGCCGCTGTATAACTGTATTACTTATAAAATATTTTATCATTAAGTACAAGAATTAAACTATTTTGCAAAATGTAAGCAACAACAAATTATTATTTTATATGTTATTAAGTTTAATTAGATATTTTTTTTGGAAGTTAAACTTTCATAAGCTTCAAGTACAATAAGAAAAACATTAAAAAAAACCATCGAGTTAGCCTCCTCATCCGATTTTTTTTTTGATTGAGTAAATTTTTCGATATGATATATTTCGAACACAAATGGTCAAAGTAAATATAATATATATATTTTTTTTGGCGTTCAACAATCACGGTATTTGTTTGTTTATTATTGTATCAGAGGGATGTGAAATTGGAAATACCTGGTCTTAAGCCTCGCGTAAGTCCAGATTAGCCGGAGAAGGCAGGCAACACACAAAGAAGAGTGGAAAGCTGTGGGGGAGACCTATTCCCAGAAGTGGGACAATAAAGGTTAGAAAAAAATATACAGGTAAGGTATTGATACAGATACGGTAGTTGTTTCGGCGTCTATGACCCGGCTTTTAATCTAGACCTTCTCCATATATATTTTGATTTGCATTCGTACAGCAACAGCAATATTATCTAATACCGCTGTAGTACTATGACGTCATAGCACATTGTAGGTCAACAGTGATTGGAAAGCCATACACCTTGGCTAATGGTTCTAATCAGTAGTTACCTACTAAAGTTATCTAATGGCCCTTATAACATTATGTACTAACCATATGTGACTTATCTGTTTGTCAAGTGGTTTTGCAGGTTTACTCTTAAATATAATGTTTTATTAATAAAGGTAGGGTAAAGGAAAACCATATTTGTGCAAACTACTAATTTCTTAAAATCTTTATTGGAATGCAATTTAGTAAATTAAAATAAATGTACTACTTACAGTATTGGGTACTATACTAATCTTTGTTTACTTAAAATAAAGCAGAAAATCACTCATTAAGTAACAGTATGAAACACTAAAATTGAATTAAAAAGTATGAAATATAAAAACTCTTGTATTGTAGTAAGTTTAAAATGGTTAAGATTTAAAACCCTTAACTAAGGCAGTTTAATTAATTGTTAAACTATTTTATTTTCTACTTTCTTTTTTGCTTGGGAATAGTAACACAAGGCAAGCACACTGGAAGAGAAAACTGTTGGTAATAGAAATAGCAGAAAAAGAAGAGGAAATGTCCACAGGAATATGCTGCTATCAGTAGGGGAAACAGATCAGGTAACTGTGGAGGTGGCTCCACAAACACCGTGCCCACAGTCAACAAGATCATACCAACCACTGATATCACAAAAATAAGACTCACAAAAGTCAAAAATGGAGAGGAATCTTTCTTATTTGGCTGCAGAATCTTAGCCACACGGTTGGCATTGAAAATTGAGAAGTAACCTGAATTTGGTTGGGACAACTTCAAGCAGATGCTGTAGAAAGATGTGTAGATCAGAGTAGTAGCAATGAAAGGTAAAAGAAGACCATCTTTCATCAACAATGGAAGCATACTAAACGTGGACACCAGCAAGAACCAGAAACACATGAAAGGATCTTCAGGGAAATGTAGAGCAACTGGTATAGCTGCTAACAAAATAGTTTTCTCATGGACTTGGAATGAGAACAAGAAGAATGCCAGAGACACATTGATCAAGCATGGAACAAACTTTTTTATGTTGATTCTGAAGAAAATATCTGCACATGCTGGCCCCGCAGCCATAGCAGTGATCAACAAACATGTTTTTGCCATTTCTTGGTTACTGTAAATTGTCTTAAGTTTGATAAAAACATTGACCATACACCACACATTTGAAACCTTATCTTCGAAAATTCCTCTATTCAGTGGAAACAATCTGTGTACAACCTGGAATACATTATCCCATCCTTTTAGGAATGGATACCAAATAATAACAAAGCAAGCAACAACAGCAATGGCGAGTTTGTTAAAACAGCGAACAAAGTGAGACAACTTGCCTCTCCCCAGTGGCATACCTATGAAACATTTTCTAAACAAATAAAAGAAAAATGGCAAAGCATGATACAGTTCCATTTGTTTATAATTTAGAGCACAAACAAAAAAGATTGTAGCTAAAGTATCATTCCTAATGGCTATTATAAAGAAAGTAGCCCATAAAAAGAAACCAAGAGATACACAATTGTATTGAAAGTGACCATAGTCAATCAATATGATGCCGGGGTACAATAAAAATAGAGTAGTTGAAATGTCCGTTCTTTTGAGAACACACTTTGGTTCTTTGGTTTCTTTGCCCAGCACTCTTTCGGCATCTATACAAATGCACAACACTGCAGTCACATACAAATAAATGTCACTAAGGAAAACAGTCCACCTCATGAAGGTTTTGTGGGCGTCGCTTTCGTAACCTCTTGACGCAAAAAGACGCACAGATTCTGGCTCAAGCCAGTCCGCAACCAGCCCCATGAGTAAGCTGTGGTATGCAGTGAGCGGTGGGTAGTCCAAACCCCAGTACTGAAGATCATTTTGCGTCGTATTATGATACCATTTATTGACAGGCGTGTGCACTGTTATTTCTTGCCAATGTCTTTGCGCTTCATAATCGCCGTACATTGGTGGTTTTTTATATCCGGAATACGGATAAGCAGCCACGCACCATCTCACAAGCAAAGAGAATAATAAACCGGGAAGTAACGCTTGTTTTGTCACGGTAAATTTATCCGGATCTGCCCTTCTCGTCATTGTGCCCGTTTATGAGGTTATTAATTCGATACGGACACTTGTTTTCATTCAAAAATTACATGAAAACTTTACAACGCGGCGTAAGCTGTTCGATAAAATTTTGACAGATTACTTACGACGTGAACGGCGTCCAAATCCTTGGTCAGCTTCTCCTTCAAATATCCCTCTGTATACACCATATTTTTTGATAAAAATCCATTTAACGTGAAACAAATACCATGTACGGTTCACGAAAATTATTTATCACTTCGATGGAATTTACTACAAACAGAAACGGGTTTGATCCACACAAGTAATGAATTTTTTCGAAAGCAACAAAACGAGAAAGCGCCTCACGAAAGTGAAATTGCGGTCGCCGAACTGACGAATTTCACACCGGGCGAGTTCCCATGCGTGTAAGCCTACAAAATTAGATCACCTCCATTCGCTGGTCAAAGTTCATGAAACATAAGTGTAATAGAATTTAGTAGCTTAGCCGTGACCTTGACCACTACAACTTCCAAAATGTTCGGATTTTTATCACATTTCTTTTACCGATTATCTCTTGACTCCCGACAAGATTAAAATAATTAGAGAGCAAACTACGGTCTTAGAAACTTTAAGCGTTTCATTTTTATCGTGCAGTAATAGATTATTATTCGCAATAAATAAAAGCGTGTAAAACTTTTCGTTTGAAAATTTACACGAATGTGAGAATGTCAGTCTTGTTAAGTCTTGTGTACGAGGATATCTTCCAAGAAAAACGAAAATTAAGGGGATGCGCCAAGATAGCCCGCGAAATTCAAATTTTCTTACGTTTTTTGCAATTTGCAGGCAGTATCAGGGTGTGTGTCTATCTAAATATGATTCGCGGCCGTATCAAATATTTATTTATAGAATTATAACCATAAAAATTATCAATACATCTCTCATATTACCCCATTGAATGACTATTTCATGAAATCATGACATTTGAGGCCAATTCTAACTTAGGGAGTTGTATTGCTGATTCTAATGATTATAATTCTGTAAAGCCATAATTGATACGGCCACGAATCATATTGTTTTTCAACATACAACCTGACAGCGACCTGCAAATTGCAAAAGGCGTACCTAACTATTTTTGAATATTGCGGGCTACCTGAGTGCATCCCCCTTAAATGGTGATGCTAAAGCGCTCCATTCATGCGTGGTTCCATGCATATGCGCGATTTTTTTCAGTAAGTGGTCCAACAGAATCCAGTGTGGGGCGGAAAGAAAAAGGGTGGTGAAGAGCTGCATTATTTTTCCTTGTCTATTGTTTCACAATCACCATCTGCTAGTCAATAGTTCTGTGTTCACCATAGACTAATAAACAGACTAAGTTAGTTTGACTAATGGCGGTTCATTCAATTTTTCTGATTCGTGTTGTATTTTTTTCATGTTTTCTTTGAATAGTTCTCAATAAGTAGGATAATAATTCCGCTATGAAAATGGAGGGGGAAAGTTCTCCATTAAAGAGAAATTTGACCGAGTGGAGATTTAGTCAATATCCAAAATATATTTTGTTACCGATTGATGAAAATCATGACCAAATTAGATCCAATATAAAGAACGTCGTTTTTTCCGAGGTGGGTAAATATTTAAAATAGCGCAAAAGTAAAGTTTTCGATAGAACCTGTTAGGCTGACAGAAATATTTTTGACTACTTTATTTTTAAACGTCAGACGGTCAGCTATTTAAATTCTTATTTAGCAAATAATAAACTATAATAACCAGGTAACTCCTCGGCCACTGGAACGGAACATACGGCTGGTATGCGTGTCACAAGATGCCTTAACCAATATCTTGGACATGGATCCGGACATGGCGAACCGCGAGGAATTCGCAGAATTCATTGCAGGACGGAAACTGCCATACGGAGCTTTGCCTGTTGCACATCGGTAAAATATTATTAAGAGTATTTCATAGCAAATTCTGAACTCTACACACTTCTGGCTTTCAAACAAAAATCTAATTTCAATATTATTCTAGATACGGTGGACATCAGTATGGACTGTGGGTAGGACAACTGGGTGATGGCAGAGCTCATATTCTCGGAGAATATGTTAACAGGTACCTTACCTTAGGCTACACGCACACATTTTATGACTTCACTGCAGTTCCTTAGCTTCTAATCTATCAGGGCTCTGAAGGCCGTATACCTCAAGAGCGTGAACTCTGTTAGGTTTTTTTTTTGGGGTGGGATATCATCAAATAACTTCTCTTGCACTGGGCGGAGTGGGAGGGCGTGTCAGACTTTTACTGACTAAAACCCACCCGTGTTCCTTCAGTTGCCTGTGCGCCAGGGCCACGGTTACTCTTTCGAACAATCCGCGACCCCGGCAGACATCGGCCCTTGGACCTCGTCAATTAGTGCTGACATCTCGACCCGAGCCCTGGTCATTACCGGACGGCGAGCTACCCATTGCTCGCCGTCCGCAAGCCCGCACCTACGGTGGCCGGAAATCAGCGTCTGTCATTAGAACATTCGCTCTACGAAATTCAACTTCCATGCCCAGGCACATTATTATCAATATTAGCAGAAACAACACAATTACTAGCCAATCAATATTTTAAAGATCAATAATAATATTTTAGACGCGGTGAAAGATGGCAGATCCAGCTAAAGGGTTCTGGCCAAACTCCGTATGCGCGCGTTCACGATGGGCGCACTGTATTGCGGTCTGCTATCAGAGAGATGATAGCAAGTGAAGCCTGTTACTTTCTAGGTATACCTACTACGAGAGCTGTGGGACTAGTAGGTAAGTTGAACCTTGAATCAATCAATATATTTGATTGATATCAATCTTCATGTTCTTCAAATTAAGCTTGTTATACTTTTTTTGTCAGTTTATATTAATCTATATGTAAAGGGTTTTTCATCAAGAACTTTGTATTTTATAACAAAATAGAACAAAGAAATTAGATGCAAATGATTCAAATTTTTATTGTATTAGAAAGAGTAAGGTTTGGCAATTATGAATGAAAAATGATATCGGACAAATGTCCACCACGCGACCACGCTCACAGATGTCGATTCCTTCAACAAAATTTTCAATCACTGTTTAGCAAAATTGTGGGTCTATTTCCTTTTCCATTGTTTCATTTTTGGCTTGGCATTATACTTATTGTAATGTTTCCGGTACAGAATAGACAAGGACTCTGTTAGAAACAACCACCATTATCAACCTCACACCTACTTAATCTAAGTCACTATGTCCAATATCCAAAAGGAACTCAGTGATTTCCGGTGACCTTTATAAAAATACCTGCAATTATAGTGAGCGACGAAGCTATCATCAGGGACATATACTACAACGGATGCCCTCGTCGAGAGAAGGCGGCAGTCATACTCCGCTTGTCTCCAAATTGGTTCCGCTTCGGATCCTTAGAGATCCTTTCTAGGACTGGAGAGATCGCCGTGTTGAGGCAGCTCTCCGATTTTATTATAAAGGTAGGTCAACTAAACCCATGATACCCTCTCATATCTAGTACTGTGAAACACATTTTCAGCTGTATGTTATGATTTCTAGGAGTATTTCCCTGACATCCAGCTGACTGATGAGAACCGTTTCATTAGAATGTTCTCGGAAATTGCACATAAGACATTGGATCTTGTTGCTAAGTGGCAAGGTAAGTTACGATTATTTATTTACAATCACTTTTGGACTCTTCAGCTGGTATTTTACTGAAGTTATACACTAAAGCAAGGCTCGACCACACGATATTATTTACTAGTTAAATATTCATAGCGAGGCCTTATAATGCAGGTCTGGGTTTCACCCATGGTCTCCTGAACACGGACAATATGAGTCTTCTGGGCCTGACTGTGGACTTTGGACCTTTTGGTTTCGTGGACTCTTACGACGGTGGTTTTGTTCCCAATTGCTCAGATGGAGAGGGGAGATATGCACTAGCCAAGCAACCTGATGTGAGATGCTAATTGTATTAATAAAAGTAGAAATCCTTTACTATCTAATTTAGCGAGAATGTTTCTCATTGAAATACCGGCATTTTAGGTAGTGGTGTGGAACATAGGCCAGCTTGCAAATGCTCTGAAGCCTCTCCTAACTTCATCGCAACAAGTCCACATGTCACATATCCTGAAAACCCTGGATCCTTACTGTAAAAACAAGATATTGTTAGTAATACCTATTCATAATTTTATGAACTACGATCTTATTAAAGCCACTCCTTTAAAAACTTACATAACACCCTTCAGGGAAACATTCCTCATGAAGATAGGCTTGAAAGAAGAACGCTGGGGCGACGAGCAGCTGGTAGAAAAGCTATTGGACATGATGCAGCAGACAGGAGCTGACTTCACTGCTACTTTTAGACAACTTGGTGAAGTAAGTGAGCCAATTGTCACGCAGTGGAGAATATACTTTTTCTGATTAATTTCTTTGTGAGGTCCAAGAAAACAAAAATATTCCGACTTTTTATGATACAGCTGGAACCCTGTGAGATGGTAAGCGAGATCAAATTGGAGGAAAAGTGGTCGTTGAAGCGTCTGTCATCTCACGCGTCATGGGGCTGCTGGCTGGACCAGTACCGTGAGAGACTCGACAAGGAAACCGGTGAGGAATCACATGTAGACATTTTTATTTGGGTCCCCTTTGAAATTAAACTAATAGAGTGGTGACCTGACTACTTCTGATCCATTAACAATATTATCAATTTCAGCCGTTCAGTCCAAAAAGATTCTCAATACTTATACAAGTGTAATTTTATTATGGCACTGATGCGGCGACTTGGTGCTAAAGCATCGTGAATTCGGCGCAGTATCTACGTTAAATATTGATGTATTTACCTATAAACCTTCCGGAATAAATTCTCTTAATGATGGTGAAAACTGCATCAAAATCCATTTTGAAGAACTAAGCGGTCACACACAGACGCGAAAAGCGACTTTATTTAATACAATTAAATTCGTAGATAGGGGTTACTTGTTCAGGCCAGGTGCTTTCAGCTCCGAAAATCTTAAGACACCATAGAATTTGATCTTTCCAAAATTTAGACAATCATCTGTCTCTTTGGCTTAGGTATTCTTCCCGTGAACAGTCGTGATTGTGGCGTACCTGCAGTGGATGCCAGCTCTTCAGGTTCGTTCGAGGATGAGCGGCGCCGACGCATGTCGACCGCCAATCCCGTCTACGTGCCTAGGAACTGGCTGCTGCATGAGGCCATTGTTGATGCTGAGCAGGATGATTATCAGAAGGTTTAAGATTATTTTTTTTGGTTTAGGTTTTCAGGGTTTCATAGAAACGCCTGGTATTTAGTGCACCCTGTCCGAAAAAATATAGGATAATCGAACTTTACATTTTAATGCCATAGCTACTCATCACACCTTTCATCAGCGACTTGGGCTCCTAGACCAACCACTTCCTGTGACTGCGGTGACTGGTCTAGTCACACACAATCTTGAACCAAACCCGTTACTACTTAAGGTATTATTGTGAATTTGTGATCTAATTTATTAAGGTCTTATTTTTCAGGTACGTTTTCTGCTAGACGTGCTTAAAAAACCGTTTGAAGTTCAGGCCGAGGCTGAAAAGCGTGGCTTTTCTGCACAGCCGCCTCAGTGGGCGTACGCTCTCAAGATAAGCTGCTCTAGTTAAATTTTCTTGTCCTAATTAAATAAATATTTATTTATTTTTCATTTTTATAGTTTACTTATTTATTTCTTTTATTATTTATGTACACACAGTAAAATAGATACAGATACGACGGCGGCATATTAGTATTGAGTACAAAGGAAATGCTTATTTCTTATAAAATTTTATCCACTGTCCAGCGAAAGGAGAAATGAATATGTATGTCTAAGTATATGTAAAATTAAAAAACCCCCAACACAAAAATGAGCTGATGACCTTGAAACGGCTGAACCGATTTTTAAAAACATGTCTAAGAACCACCACTAGAAAACCGGCTTTCAAATAGAAGAAACCGCATCCAATTCGGTTGGCCCGTTTAAGAGCTACGGTGCCACAGACAGACACACACACATAGCGGTCAAACTTATAACACTCCTCTTTTTGCGTCGGGGGTTAAAAATAAATGTAGACAATAGTGTGTGAGAACAAGAAGAGAAGAATTTGATTTTGTGACGTCTTAAACTAGAATATTAAATATACTTACTTACACAGAGTGGATTTTTGAGATGGGGCAGCAAGGGCAGCTACCTTAACCGTTGTAGCTACAGGAAAACGATCTTAGGATACTTTCCTTAACTTTTTGAGAACTTTTGATTTACATTCGCAGATTTTGAAAAAAATGTACAGTCAGCAGGAAAATGGGCAATTTTCACAAAAACTTTATTTATGCGAATCGATCACGTTTCATATAAGGATCAAAAACCTCGATTGGACCAACTGAGGTTTCAGTACTAGAAAAGTCAGAAATCACATAAACTTTCCCATACATTTCGTAGGAAATGAGACTACAACTTCCTATTTTATCATCGATAAACTGACAGCTACAAGAAATACTAATCGCTAAACAAATAAAAATAGTAACTTCTACTTTGGGTATTATTTCACCTTAAAATTATATACTTGAAACTTTACATTTGGACTCACCTAGAATTTTTACTTTTGTGGGCTAAGATATGAGGTGCTCAAAATTGTAGCCGTTTTGACGTAGGCATAGGTTTACTCTCTTTATTACAGAGCGGGTAGCACCTAGTGGCGTTCCGCCACTCAAAAGCCGCCAAACCCGTTCTAATTTGAAACGGCAATTCGGGAGTGGCAGTGGATAGGAACATAATTATGGTCCCATACCGTGGCCACCACGCAGTCTTGATCTCACGCCTCTTGATTTTTTAATGTGGGGCTATTAAAAAAGTTTACTTTATAAAAAGGAATACGACAGTGTTCAGGAACTCAAAGATTCACTTACCACGATTCTCTAGGGCAGTCATCCTTACACATTATGAGGTGCTACCCGCTCTGTAGTAAAGAGAGTAAACCTATGCCTACGTCAAAACGGCTACAATTTTGAGCACCTCATATCTTAGACCACAAAAGTAAAAGTTCTAGGTGATTCCAAATGTAAAGTTTCAAGTTCATAATTTCAAGGTGAAATAATACCCAAAGTAGAAGTTACTATTTTTTATTTGTTTTTCGATTAGTATTTTTTGTAGCTGTCAGTTTATCGATGGTAAAATAGTAAGTTGTAGTCTCATTTCCTACGATATGTATGGGAAAAGTTTTTTATGATTTCTGACTTTTCTAGTACCTACTGAAACCTCAGTTGGTCCAATCGAGGTTTTTGATCCTTAAATGAAACGTGATCGATTCGCATAAAAAAAAGTTTTTGTGGAAATTGCCCATTTTCCTGCTGACTGTAATTTTTTTTCAAAATCTGTGAATGCAAATCCAAATTTCTCAAAAAGTTAAGGAAAGTCTCCTAAGACCATTTTCCTGTAGCTACAACGGTTAAGGTAGCTGCCCTTGGTGCCTCATCTCAAAAATCCATCCTGTATAATGCAAAAAAAATAACATAATGGTACTTAGATAAATACATAATGCTAAATTAAATAAAGATACTTACATAGTTATATAGGTACATAAGTTCACACTTTTACTCGGTACATATTTGAAATGAGAAAAAGATTTTAAATCTCGAATGCTAGGCGGAAGTGAGTTCCACCATGGTCTAAAAAAACAAGGTCTGGCATTCCGGGAGTGACACATGCTTACGTCACTATCCAGTTGCCACTATATTGCCACAAAACACGAATTATGGAAACATTTTCAGCCACCATTCTGTTAAAATATATATATAAAGTATTTAAATTGTCGTTTCATTTTTCTAATCAAACGAAACAATTCAGTTTAAACATGTACCAACATAATTGTTAGTTAAAACCTCTTTGTTTTATCGGATTCGCACAGGTAATAAAGGCGATTGGTGAGTTCTTATTACACACTACCTCCCACGTAACCGGAATGCTATACCTGGCGAAGTATATTATTATACTTACCATGAGTTCCACAATCTTACAGCATGAACAGAGAAGGAATATGAATAGTAGCTATTTATTTATAATTTGGGTTTCCTAATTTATTTCCACATAATATACCTATAGTGTGGCTTGGGATAGAGAGTAAGGCACATCTTGAATTTCTGGAACAGTCTATGTTAGAAAGGATAACGCTACTTTTTAACGATTGGTACTGATATACCTGAACATTCTTTTGTAACAGAACAACAAATATTCACCCATTCGTAGTTTATAGTTAGTATTTATCGAACTGTACAAAAAATATCTTAAGCCAAACGACGACATGCATACCCACAGTGCATGCCTGATTTTGTCTGCAATACCACCAGTATTATAATGATGTTCTGTGCTGATACTTCGATCGCGATCATTATGCATTGTTCAGACAGAGGGCCTGTGCAGAGGTCAGCCTGCGGTGGCAGGCGCGGTGGTAGACTGATGTAACTTGTAATGCAAGTTATCTAACGTTTATTTTATACTGAGCTATTTTAACACACGCGGTATGGTAGGGTACCTATATTGGTGTTCTGTCAGTTCACCAAAAAATAATTTACAACGACTTGCGCTAATAGAAAAAAAAAACTATTATTTTTAGTAGGCTACCCGGGACGGAACTAGCTAGATTAGGCTTCTTTTTTTTAATGATATTCTTCCGCGGCAGCGGCCAGCGAGTGCAAGAAACGACTAGATTTTATAGAAAAAGAAATACTTTAGTAGGTTTTAAAGAAATTCAGTACTTGCCTGTAAATTATTTGACCAAAATGGAAATTGAAACCATGTAGGATTACGTTTTCAAAATGTGATCGCAAGCTTAAGATAGCCGCTTTTTCAAAATCTAATAGAAACTTGATTTTTCCAAAAGAATCTAGTTAAATATTAAATGAAAAATGTATTTAGATTATTAAATATCATCCAAAATATTTGTAAAGAGAAGCATTTGCCAAATAAGAGTGTTTATAAAATAAAACATTTGCGGAATAAGTTATCTCTAAAATAGATAGAGGTACTATCTATTTTATGTTTATATGAAACGTTGGTTATAAACTAAAAAATCGTCAATGGTGTTTTGGTGCAACATTAGTGAACCACCTATATTACTACCGTCCGCCCCCGCACCCCACCACCACCTCGCGTGTGTCTGCCACAGAACATATATACCCTGACGGGGTGTCTGCACGTCTGCACTAATGATTGCGAACGCTAAAAACGCTGAGATAGATTAAATAAAGCCTGCTTGTTAGCCAATCTATCATTATAGAAATTATGCCCTCTATGCCTTATTACACACTACGCGATATTCAGGGAACCTTTTCTATAATCGGGATGATCTAGAAAAAGAAAAGGAGATCCCTATTAAAAAAAACTTTACCTAAATATCGGGTCCTAAATACCGTGTAGTATAATAGGGGTTTAAGGCTCATTTACATGAAAAGGCATTATCGCCTTGAGGAGATACAAAGTTGTCTCGTGTGAAGAGTACGCACGAAATGTCAAGTCAATGTCACTTAGCCTACATTCCGAATTACGCCATAATCGATCACAGCGCTCACATCAATAATTTGCGTTCCGATTTAGATATCACGATTATAACAGCTGAGAACTGTCATCAATTCGGAACGCTCGTGAGCGCGCTCACGGTGCTCGCTCAACGTCAACCCCAAACCTTGCACAAGAAAGAAAGAACGACTGGATATTTTTTTGAAAATGGAAGTTCTGCACATTGGCACTTCTGTTTTATTGGTTGAGATGTATGAGAACAAAGATGCGACTCAAAACAAGTCAACAGCACAACGGACAACTGTCATTTTTGACAGCGCTCACAATGATATTCATTTAGGGCATGGTCGACGTTATCGCAAGATGGCGCATGTCATGACGTCATCTATGACGATTCACGGAACATCGTTATCGCGCTCACGCTAATTCGGAACGGCTGTAAGCACGCTCAAATCGATTACAGTGCAATTCGGAACGCAGCCTGAGGCTACTTTCCAAATTACACCATAATCGATCACAGCGCTCACATCAATAATTTGCGTTCCGATTTAGATATCACGATTATGACAGCTGAGAACTGTCAACAATTCGGAACGCTTGTGAACACGCTCACGGTGCTCGCTCAACGTCAACCCCAAACCTTGCACAAGAAAGAAAGACCGACTGGATATTTTTTTGAAAATGGAAGTTCTGCGCATTGGCACTTCTGTTTTGTTGGTTCAGATGTAAAAGAACAAAGATGCGACTCAAAACAACTCAACAGCACAAGGGACAACTATCATTTTTGACAGCGCTCACGATGATATTCATCTAAGGCATGGTCGACGTTATCGCAAGATGGCGCATGTCATGACGTCATCTATGACGATTCACGAAACATCGTTATCGCGCTCTCGCTCATTCGGAACGGCTGTAAGCAAGCTCAAATCGATTACAGTGCAATTCGGAACGTAGCTTTGGTTTCTCTTGTCCTAATGACATGACTGGCTTGACTGGCAAACAGATGACAGCTAAAAATCTTATTTTTCTTTTTTGCTTTGGGAAAATCAACTTTATTTTCAGAGTAAATTTATCGTAAAGAACGTACAAAATATTCGGCACAACACATGTCATGTTTACAATATTATGAAGAGATGATTAAAGTTTCGCAATAATTACACAAAACGGGATAGTATTTGGTGAAGGTACTTTTTATAAAATCTGCTCGATGAAGCGAGCTTTCTGTGTACTAGCAGCTCTTATGAACGAACAGAAGCCTAGTTTAGTTGGAAGAATGAAACCAGTGGCTAACTTTAAAGAGTGGAAGTTCAGGGACACCCCAAACTACGCCGAGCTACCCATTGATGAGAATCCGGAGTACAATGTGCCAACGGCTGTAAAGGATGCTGTGTTTTCTAAGGTAGGAATCTGCGTTTACTGTTCTATACCTATAGTACATCATATAATAAGTGTTGTCATGGTCAGAGGGTCATCTAATGAGGGTTTGGGTGGAAAATGACACTGTTCTTCAGTGTATTTAAACTATTTATATGTATAGGTACCAACAGAGCCTCTGGATGGTAAGCTACACTTAGTATGTGCTTCTGATGACGCTCTTAAAGATGTGCTGGACTTGGACCCTAGTGTGGCGGAGACTGAGGAGTTCATCAACTTTGTTGCTGGCAAGTACCTGCCTAATGGAGGCCTGACTGTTTCACACAGGTATTGTTCTTATACCTATTGTTAATGTTTATGATAATTAATTTTTGAATTTGTGTAAGTATTTAATCTTCTGATTACATAAATTCAACAAGTAAAAAAAAGTACCTATTTTGTTAATTGTTCTTTCATACTTAATTCTATGTAGGTACATTCTGTGTGTACCTTCACTCACACCACACACTGATTAAAATTATTTGTTAAAATGTTAGGAAAAAAATCTGCTGTAGCAATATTTGTAAATAATGTAAGCACCATGTACCTATCAACATAATTAATTTATCTGTCATTGCTTAATTTTTAATACTTTGTACTTATTTTACTATAGTAATTTTATTCCAGGTAGATTGATGATTTGACTTTGAATAATGTAATTTTCCAGGTATGGAGGTTACCAATTTGGACATTGGGCTGATCAACTGGGTGATGGAAGAGCTCATACCCTTGGAGAGTATGTGAACAGGTATTTAATTTGCATATTTAACAAAACAGCTGGTTGCCTAGAAAGAGTATGCATGTATAACAAAAACAATATTTATTTCCCTCCTCTCTGCTGCAAATTATTTTTATAGAGATTTCTATAAACCACTGGCCACAAAAGCAATTGTCTTTGAGAAAATAAAAACCTATAAGTCACAGTCATTGACTCATCTAGTTTAAAAATATGATTGATATTAAAAGTGTTTGTAAAAACCTACTTACAGAAATAAAATCATTTATCATTTATTTGCAATACCTAAACCATAAACCAAACCTAACCAGTTTATATTTTTTCTACAGCAAAGGTGAGTCCTGGCAGCCACAATTAAAAGGGTCAGGTGAGACACCGTACTCTCGGTTCGGTGATGGTCGCGCGGTGCTGCGGTCTTCAATCAGAGAGATGATCGCGTCTGAAGCGTGCTACCACCTCGGGATGCCAACGACCAGGGCCGCAGCTTTGGTGGGTAAGGAGGATTAATGTTGTTACTTTTCAGTTTAGATTTTGTAGTAAACATTTTAATTTGTATTTATACAAATTGTTGTTAATGAATAAATGAACGAAGGGGTTATTGTGTTACCCAGTAACTGGGTTGTGACGGTCAGATAGGTTCTCGCTCCATGTAAAATTCTGGTATTCAGTTGCATCCAGTTAAGACTGGAAAACGACCCCAACAATGGTAAAAGGCTCGGCAGATTGATTGATGCTAGGAACATTTGAACTGAGCTACGGTTAGGAATCGTAATTATTCGTAATAAGTATGCCTATTAGTTTCTTAAAGTGTATCTATGAAACCGCTACAAAAATCAGCCACAGAGCCTTGTAGGAATATTAATCCACATCAGTACATGATAAATGATTTTATTTCTGTAAGTAGGTTTGTACAAACACTTTTACACGTCAATCATATTTTTTAAACTAGATGAGGTCGGCGTTTCCTATCTGACTACTCTAAGAAGAAAGGCCGAAACAAACTCATAGGTCACAGTCTCTTAAAGTCCAGACATAATCTTGGTCAGATCATGTGAAGACCATGTAGATTGGTATCTGAAATGGTCTTTTGAGGAAAGAACTACACAGATTGAGTGGATCTGTCCAGTCAGTGCACGCATTTGTCAGTAATCGTGCAGCTCAACTCGGGAAGTCAGTACTTAAGGAGCTCAACGATTCGACGAACAATACCAAAGAAAAGACATTTGGGTAGGCCACATAAATTACTCAAACTGCCAGATCATGATTCAAATTAACTGAGAAAAAAAAGCATTGATCCACATAGTCCTCACATTAAGGTGGGCAGCATGCATAGCATACCATACAGAGTGACACCGACATCGCCGCTTAAACTAAAACCACGAATTCAGCACATAATTCTACACCGCCAAGCGTAGACATTTTTCGTCGTTTGTTTCATAGAAAAGTGCAATACCTACGCGGTCAAAATTTATGGCAGAGCAATTGTCTTTTTTAAATAATAGACGTAAATTGTCTACTCTAGGGGGTCTAGAATTATGTGCTGTATTCATAGTTACAGTTTGCTCGTCGATGTCCCTGCCACCCGGTATATAAAAGAAGAGATTGGTAGCTTATGGCTAAAGAAAACTTAAATATAGGTAGGTAGGTAGAGATAGTCATAATTCAAAATTGCACGCCCCTCCACTGTTTGTTGCATACACATTTCAAATGTTTGTATATAATTTTGTTGTGGAGGTGCATAGAAATTTAAATAAGGCGATCTCTACCTGTATCTGGAACATACTGGGCAGTCCGCTTCGATACTGCCATGGGGTGCAATTTTTTTATTTTTTTTGTTTCAGTGAGCGACGACCACAAAGTATGGCGAGACAAAACCTACAGTGGTCGAGCGAAACAAGAACGGGCCGCCGTAGTGATGCGCCTAGCCAACGCGTGGTACCGCATCGGATCCCTAGAGATACTGGTGAAACGAAGGGAGCCGCACACTTTGAAGACGTTAGCCGACTTTATTATAAAGGTAAACTTACATCTCCGCTCCCGTTTTACGAAGTACGTTTATGTAATACTAGCTGCAATCAAAACCCGCGGCTTCGCCCGCATTGATGTCGGGAATTAAGTTACGGGAACGTACTAGTACTACCAAGATGAAAATTACCTTATGTCCTAACTCAGGTCATGGTCTACTTATGCTCCAAATTCCATCGAAATCCATTCCGACTGAAAGATTTTTACTTTCGCATATTTTATAATATTAGTATAGATAGATTGTGACACGAATATGTCATTCTTTTCATTTACAGCACCATTTCCCTGAAATTGAGAACTCTGGCGAAGACAAATACGTAAAGTGGTTTTCAGAAGTGGCACATAAGAATCTGGATATGGTGGCGACCTGGCAAGGTAAGTTAAAGTAAAAGACTGAGCAGCTAACAAACTGTTGTATTAAAATTATAAGTTAATAGTGCAGTGCATTAGAAAAACGCCTGGAGGGGACGCCCTAGAAGGACATATAGTGACCTTATTGGTGATGTTCTTCAGAAAGGTCAGGTGCGTAGTACTCGCAACAGGCGTGCGTGTCTGACCAGATGTATGAACGTAAACGAGGCAAAAGGAGTATGTTAGGATCGTAGCAGGTGGCGTTCTGTAGTTTCTGCCTACCCCCATGGGAAGAAGGCGTGAGTTTATGTATGTATGTACTTATGCATTAGAATTACCCCCACGATTGGCGATACATATAGTCCGGTCGTCGAGAGAATGCGTTCCTGACTCCTGTCAGTGCAACAATTTTGGTAACTAATAAAGGTCAAATTCGACAAACACGTCGTATTCGTTTAAAATGACAGATGTCAAGAACGCATTCTCTCGACGGCCGGACTGTAATAGTACGTCCGGTGCATTCTGGGGGTAGTCGTGCCAATTTCCTCCTTAATTATGTTCCTGCCGTTGTCCCATTTTACTTGCGGTCGGCGCAACACATTTTCTACTTCCATTCTCCCCTGTCAATCGCCACGCTATCATTCACTCCCTTCTCGTTCATATCAAACCTCACACAATCCATCCATCTTTTGTTTATATTCATCACTCACTCTTTTATTCACCTTGATGACTGGCCAATATTTCTACCAAGTCATGAGTTATTCTTGTGCTGAAAAAGATAACTTCACTTACAATGGGACTTTTGTCCAGGCAAGAAGGTGCATTATTGCATTGCTTATATTTTTCAACTTGCATTAAACTCTACACCGTTACTTGCGGCTGTTCTGCAAAGCGCGAAGCGTCTCCGTTTCAGCTTGGGTAAAAATGCATTCATATGTCCGAATTTCCGACGGATATCTGTTCACCTCTACAGGTTGCATTTCTCAACCGATTCTCGTGAAATTTTGTGAGCAGCTTCGATAATTATATGGATTTTTTTTTATAGATTCAGTTTTTCGAAATGGCGGAGATATGGGGGTTGAAAACTTAAAAAATAGATATTTTAGCCATTTCGCGCTCTTTTGTTTTAAGTAGCGCGGTGAACATTTATTCAGTTATAAGCGATGAAAAGACACACTCGCCACCTCACAGAACCACTAGTGTTTATGTCCCATGTAATAGATGGTGAGTCTATTACCATCAACCGGACATAAATCGAGACTCGAGATTCAAGATGTGAAAAACCCAATAACACTTTCCTTACCCGGGAAACGTACCAAGGACCCCATGCTTAGCAGTAGCACTTGCGACACTACTTGACCATCAAGACAGTATTTTTTTCTTTATTAACCATAAAATAAACGGTTATTTTCTTTTATAGGCGTAGGATTCACTCACGGCGTTTTAAATACAGATAACGTGAGCCTGTTAGGCCTGACCATAGACTATGGCCCGTATGGGTTCATAGACCATTACAACCAACATTATGTGCCCAACACTTCGGATGATATGGGGCGATACGCGTTCAACAGGCAACCTGAGGTGAGTTAATTGATTACCTAGGCTAAGAGCTCCATTCGAAGTCGAAACTAGTCTGATCATTTTTTTTTTGTAGTAGCATAATCAGCCTATAACGTTCCCACTGCTGGGACACAGGCCTCTCTGCGAGAGGGACTGGGCGGTAATCCACCACACGGACCCAGTGCGGGTTGTTAGATGTCACATGTCTTCGAATTTTTGGTTCTAGGACATGCGGTTTCCTCACGATGTTTTTCTTCACCGTTCTGAGAGCAGTGGTGATGAAATTAATTACACAACGTAAAGAGCCTGCCTGGTTACCACTGGGCCACCATTGCTTATCGGCCACCACTGCTCTTTGTAATTGTTTCACGAAAGTTACAATGTGACTGTATGAATGTATTTTATAGTGAATCTTTGATGAAATTGTTTATTTTACATGCAGATTCTTCTATGGAACTTGGACAAATTAGCGCAAGCTCTGGAGCCTATTCTGTCGGAGCAACAGAAGCAAGAGATCAAAGATGTCCAGGCTACTCTCGAAAACTACGTTAAAACAAAAGTATTGTAAGTTCAAGCTTAGTTAATGGAAAATCAACTTTATTTGAATCGAGATATGGTATATTTTGTAACTCGAATATTGCACTACCAGCATCATGGATAACATATTCCTCATACAAAATTGTTATTTTAAAACCGTACGTACTACCTTCAATTTCAGAAAAACATATCTACTTAAACTTGGACTCAAAGAAATTAAAGATGGCGACGAAAAATTCGTTAAAGATCTGCTTGAAATGATGCAGTTGAAAATGGCGGATTTTACAGCTACATTCAGACAACTTGCCGAGGTAACTTGTTACAATTCCAGGCCCTTCACATCGAGTTTAGGTTTAGAAGTACACAGAGATAGGTATGAGTGACGACGACGCTTCGACGTACAGAACCGAACTTTTTGTTAAACTTTATTTTCCATAGTTTTACGATCGGATATTGTACTACTGTACCTAATGATATTATAGATAAGTAAAAAGAGACATAGATTGCATACCCAAAATTCGATATTCAAAAACAGCACTATGTCATACTATTAGATGGCACGTGGAAATAGGACGGCATATCGTAATTATCCGGAGTAAAAAAGAGACAAGATGATACGTAACTAAGTTAAGTAGCTAAGTTTGACGTGTCACTTGCGGGGCGTGTTTAACCAATAAATCATTGACTGAACCTAGCTACCATAGTTATTCTATATGGGCCACAGGTGATTTGCGAGCGTATTTCCAAATCCTTTTAGAAATTAGATGACAATATACGAAATTTTCATTTTGAAATCCATTTTTTTTCAGGTCGCGCCAAATGTGTTGACAGATAAGTCAGTACTAGAGACAAAATGGTCTCTCAATAAATTAAGCGAGGCGCCAAATTGGGGCAAGTGGGCGGACGAATACAATATTAGACTAAACAAAGAGAATGGTAAGCACCTATAATTATGTTTCTTTAGGTATGTGAAAACATGTAAAATCCAATTATTTTTAAAAGAGTACCCGTTGAGATTCTTGCCGGCTCTTCTTTTCCATACGAAACTACTAATTGGAACCGTGCACCTAGCATCTAACGTTTCATAAGTGCCCATGTAGGTTTATGTGAAATAAAATATTTTGAATATCTACTTAACCAGTAATAGTGATATGAACTCAGTAGGATTTACCTGTGCTTGTATTGTAATTCCAGTTACTTATTAAAATATATTTTTTGTCATAATTACAGTGCCTGAAGAAAAGCGAATCGAGCGAATGGTCAAAGTAAATCCAGTTTATGTGCCGAGAAATTGGATCCTGGAGGAAGCTATCAAAGATGCTGAGAACAATGACTTTGAAAAAGTATTATGTGCATTTTATTAATTCATACAGCGTCCCCTGTATAATTCCAATTACTTGCGGTCTCAAACAACCCTAATTTCGCTTACTTTTAAAACGCCAGCACATTCAACTATTGCTTTCTTAATAAATTTTAATATCCATTAATTTCAGGTACGATTTTTGCTGACACTCTTCAAAAATCCGTTTGAAGTGAACGAGGAAGCCGAAAAGCGAGGATATTCAGCACAGCCACCGAGCTGGTCTTATGGACTTAAGCTTAGCTGTTCCAGTTAAATACAGAATACTACTAAAGCACATATTAGTGTCGTGAAACGATGCTACGTAAGTTTGGCATAGATTGATCAAAAACAATAATATCAAAACCTTGCATAGATATAAGATTTTCTGTAAGGGCTGCTCCACTCCAAATGCATCTACAGCATGAAGCTATTTTAGCTCATAAAGGAGTGGTAACATGTGCTGTTTTCGAACGAAGTTAAAATTGTCAGTACTTTTGTGATGTAAGCAATTTCTTGAAAGGTATTAGATTAAGAGGGTTGTTTAAGAATGTAAGGATCATGGTTAATTATTTAGTATGTATCTAATTTATTATTTTTGTACCAATTTATTTGCTATTATATGCTGTTATGTTATAATTTCAGATTTTTATTTACCCCAAATAATTTCCACAGATTAATCTAAAAAAAAAAAACAGTTTTAACAGAATGAATGTCCCGGCTATTTTGGGTAATTTCGTATGACGTCCAATTGTTTATTTTTATAATCTGCTTTATTTTATGTTCCTAAGAAAATCACAAGTTCTAGCTCACACGTCCAGCCCAAGAATCGCGGTTCAGTGCCTTTAGCTAATGCACTCCATGTAATGCATGGACAGTCAACTAGTTAAACTTATTGGTGACAGTTGGTAAGACTGGCTCAAAGCCAGGTTAAGGAGTTCAAACAAAACAAAACATACAAAAACAATACTGTAATAATTAAAATAATATTCTTTCCACAATGTATGCAATTAAACTTACAAGAAAAACCTATTTACAATCAACATAATTTCCTCTCTGGTTTAAAAATGACCAGCATTAAATATTCACTTGTAATCTTCATCTCCACTATCATCAGGTTCAAAATAATCTTCATCTATATCTACCTTCCTTCTTTTAGGTTCTGGAACATTCTCTTTCTCTGCTTCTATAGCCTTCTGGGCTTCTGTTTGGGCAGATCTATGGTGGAAAACAAAAGAAATGGTCTTTGCTAAGTCCCAGCATTGTTTTAAGACTAAATCCGCTAAGCTCTTCTTGTCTGCACAATGGTACCAGTTGGACAAATCTGAGGTGCAGTCAGAATTTTCTGGGGGAATGGTAACTTGGATGTTGTTGACACATCTTTTGCATTTGAACTTACTATGTGTGTCTGATAATGTGTTTTCTTCTAATCTAAACAGATCCTTCAAGTCGTCAGAAGTGAAGTGTCTAAGAGATTCCTCATTTTGATCAACTACAGTGTCACTTAACGCCTTTTTGTGTGCTTGTCTTTGGAAGATCTTTTCCTCAATGGTTCCTGTTGCAAGGAGCCTGTATATGTAGCAAGGTTTCTTCTGTCCATCACGCCACACCCTTGCCATGGCTTGGTCGTCATTGGCAGGGTTCCAGTCAGGGTCAAACATGATGAGTCGGTTTGCCCCAATAAGATTGAGTCCACAGCCACCAGCTTTGGAACTCAGCATGAATATCCATTCTTTATTCTCCTTGTTGTTGAAACTATCAACTACCTTAGCGCGCTTTTTAATTGTCATTGAACCATCAAGTCTAACATATAAATAAGATCTCTTTCTACATAATTTCTCAAATAAATCTAAAGTTTGTGTATAATTAGAAACCAGTACAATTTTATCATCAGTATTAGTCTTCAAATTAGCCAAAATACAATCTAAAATCATAAGTTTCCCTGACAATTCTGGCTTCACATCTTTGATGTCATAATTGCTTGGTAACAGGCTCAGAGCCTTTTCAAAACCTTCAGATCTTTCCACTATCTTGTCATAAACTAAATCAGGATGGTTGCAGAGTTTCTTGAGAGTAGTGATGCTGGATAGAGCACTCAGGGTGTTCTTCTCTCCATTGCCACTGAACTTGTTGCGGATAGCATCAGAATTGATGAAGTTCTTGTACAGTTGTGTCTGAAGGGAAGTCATCTTCACACATATGACTTGTTCAAATTTAACTGGTAAGTATTTAGTGAGCAAACTGCTTGTTCTGCGGATCATACATTTGTTGACAATGGAGGTTAACGTTGCCAGACATTCCTGGGCTTTTTCTCTTTCTGAAGCAGTTGCTAGAGCATCTTGACCTTTAAGAATAGCATTTTCATATCTCTTCTTGAATTCATGAGCAGTTCCAAGGATACCTTCATTGACAAAATGAACTAAACTGAAGTATTCTGTTAAATCATTCTGGATTGGAGTTCCTGATATTAAAATTCTTCTTTTAGCCTTCAAACCCATTAATGCTTGATATGTTTGGTTTTCAGAGTTCTTCAGTCTATGTCCTTCATCACAAAGGACTAATCCCACTTCAGATGAATGGAGAATATTGGTGTAAATTCTAAATGTTTCATAAGAGATGATTAGAACTGGGGTGGCTACTCGAGTTGTGGTAAATGTGTTCATAAATTGCTGAAGTTTTAAAGTGATGTCAGCTTTTGACCCTCCATCCATGGCCAGAGCATTGATCCTTTGCCCTAGCCACTTATGTATCTCATTGTACCAATTTTTGACCAAACTACTTGGGCAGACAATTATTGCCTTACAAATTGTAGGTTTACAGTCAGGTCCTTGCCTCAGAAGTGTCCATAACAGAGTAATACATTGTAAAGTCTTTCCTAACCCCATTTCATCTGCCATAATGCAGCCATAAGCGTTCTCTATCTGTTGCCCAGTGACGCAGTCGTACATAAACTTCACTCCTTCTCTCTGATGAGGTCGTAATATGTTCCCTAGCACCGGATCCACGACCACGGCCACTCTGATGTCGCCAGGACTCATCTTCATCTTCTCATGTTCGGGAATGTAAGGAGGGCGGTACAATACCAACGCATTTGGCTCATCTGGGTCGTGTAAGGCTCGCCTTACCTGCGTCCTCTTTAGACCCAAGCTTTTACCGCAAAACGAGGACACATAGTTCGGTATGGGAACTTTGAAAGGCTTGTTCAGTATCTGCTTGATTAAATTCTCGTGTTCAGAAGTAGTTAACGCTTGAGAAGTAGATTTCTGAGTCAGTGGTATCTTTGTACATTCCCGCCGTTTATTTCGTTTTGATTCTAGCAGCGGGCTTTTGAAGACATTGTCGTTGGAGCCGACTTGGCTCGGCGCCAGACTGCGCCGCATTTTAGATCTTATTTACGCCATCTAAGACACGACAGTTAAACAAAACATGCACACCTGTTAGAACTTGTTTTGAAGTGAAAATTAGAAAAATTCGGAATTTTTGACATTGACAATTAACTCTAGTGTTGCAGTATAAAATATTAGCACGCATCGTTCTTTTTGGAGTTAAAGGCGGACATACATACACGTGAAGTTTCCTGAACAGTTTGATTTTATAGTCTATGGTACGGAACACTTCATAATATTTATTTTTATGTTAAAATATCTCGGGATCTTTGGAAGGCGTACGAGGGGCCGCAGCCAACTCGCAGAGGCCCCTTAGAAATTTTTAAATGGAATGAGGCACCAACCAACGATTATCCCTATAAGCACTGTGCAAGTGCACCCAAGGACACCCCCAGTTGGTGTCGGACTATTCCATGATATGGAAACAAAGTTATTGGACTACTGATTTGGGTATCTTAAGTGGACTAGTTATCTAGGACTGGAAAGACTATGGCCCCTACCTGACCAATGTTTTATATAAAATACACGGATAAAATGGCAAGGGTGACTTGCACACTCAATAATGGGCCCCCGAAAACGGTTGCTAGCACAGTGTCGTAGCGACAAGGGGGCAACATGTCGTGAGGTGCTTATGAGGAGTGGAGAGATATCTCACGGCTATCAGGACAATCCCGGAAGTACGTTCAAGACTCCTACCCGCATCTTACTGCAATACTTCCTTCCTCCGAGCACGTTTGCTCTTGCGAATCTCCACTCAAGCCGGCCAATAAAGGCAAGAGGTGGAAGCTCTGTTCCTCGTCACTGTTCACTCCAGCCGGCCAATAAAGGCAAGCCAGATTATTATTATTATAAGACAAAAGATAAAAACAGATGTAAGCTCCAGAATGTAAGATAAATAAACCATTAGCTATATTACATGAAACGTTTCCAAGCAGCATATAGAAAAATTTGGCGATGTTTTTGTTTCATGTCAATTTGGCCCTTTAATGTGGTTAGAATCGTGTTTTAGTCTCAAATGCCGGATGAATATATTATTTTCCATGGATCGACTGCCATCTGACCTATACAAGGAAATACCGATGTTCACAGAGTTTTTGGCAGCGAAGAGAGAATGCGTAGAACTTGGCACCATTTATTTTTAATCCGGGTAGCAGGTGCCAGAAAACCAGCATTACTACAGAATTCAGCTTATCAGACGGATGAAAAGTAGAAATCTATGAAATAAAACAAAACAAAGGTTACAAAAATACTTAGTATTAAAATGAAAACATTTAACAAAAACTTTCTCTTACTTTTTAAGTTACAATCGGTACTTATCGATGTGTCACATCAATAGTCTACTACAGTATTTTTATCCCACGTAGCGCCGCGCGCTTCACTTGTGGTAACCAAGTGGACGAACACGCTATGAATGTGTAAAGCGCAGGAGCTCTCGGTACCGTCCGAGACAATTGGCGAAGTCGGAAGTGTGCGTGCATATGTGTGTTATGTCCTCACCGGACATGGCTGTTTCGGGAGGTTCCTGTTTCGGATAAGGCGGGAGGAAACACCCGGGTGTTACCATTGTGTGGATCGACCGGCGGACACGGTGAAGCTTACGGTGGAGGTCTGCCCGGCCTGGGCGGAGCACCGCCGGTCCTCGTGGCGGCGATCTCTCGCGTCCGGCCTTGGTCCAGGCCATGGTACGGAGCGAGAGGGAATGGGAAGTCGTCACCTTCTTTTGTAAAGCAGTAATGCTCGCGAAGGAGAAGGCAGAGCGTATGAGGTAGCGGCAATCGTTGCGCCTTCACGCCCCTAGTCGCTGCAGGAGGAGACACCCTGGGCGTCGGAAATCGATTGCTGACACCCGGCCACCGGAGGCGCGGGCTTGAGGACGGAGAGCAATGGGCAGCTCGCCGTCCGGTAAGGACCAAGCCCGGGTCGACGGCGCGTCGTGTTCCACGCGCGTCTCTAAGAGATGTCAGCATCATTGACGGGGTCCGATAGGGCTGATGCCTGCCGGGGTCGCGGATTGCTCGAAAGAGTTACCGTGGCCCTGGCGCGCAGGCAACTGAAGGAACACGGGTGGCTTTTAGTCAGTAAGAGTCTGACACACACTTCCGCTCCGCCCAGAGCGGGAGAGCTCATTGGATGATTTCCCAACCAAAAAAAAAAAAAAGTATCTCTCGGTACCGTCCGAGACACGGAAGAATTCGGAAATGTGTGTGTGTGTGTTATGTGCTGACGCTACTAGTCTTCACGCACACACTCACAGCGTGTTTACTGTATTGTACAATACTATAGCATGATTCATCACAGACAATTTTTTAACTTAAAGCATACTGTAGCTGATTTCTAGTCCGAGAAATATAATGGCGACATGCGATTATAGCTTTCGAAAATGTCAAATGATTTCAATAACCTCTTTGCATCAACACTGATGAACGTAATTAATTTAAAGTTTATAAAACTTTAAGACTCACAAAGCTACGCATATAAGCGAATATGTGAATGCATTTTAATTTTAAACACAACATTAGGTATTAACTTAAGAAAACCTCATCAAAATTATTAAATTAAATCATACATATGTAAAAAAAACATACATACAGCCGAACATATAACTTTCTCCTTTTGGATGTCGGTTAAAAAGTAAGTTCTCATTTCCGGGCATGCAAGCAGTGATTAAATTATGTCCGACAGTGGACTAAGATTTTGTGTCATAACTGGTATATATTTATTTATTCAATGTAATCACAAGGCATTGTTTTTTATTGCTTATTTGTTTACATGATCCATTAGACAGAATTATAGTATAGAAATAAACAGATCCTTGTTTTTTGAAGCCCATTGACATTACTTGACACCTTGTACTATACTGTGACGTCATAATAGCGAGGTCCCAAGTTACAGTACTCGGGCGTTGAATATGGTACACCGAATTTTAGAAAGAGACGACGCTTGTAACGAAGTTCCTTATCGCACGTTTTACTCTGCTCACTTGGTGAATGAGAGCTAGACCATAAATAGTGTAACAGTTTGACCGTCACAACACTTTTGTTACGTAAAAAAAGTGTAGTGTCTAGCTCTCATTCGACAAGTGTGTAGAAGCGAAAGAACTTCCTTCTAAGGGGGTGTCCCACGACACCTCTCCGACAGTTTTTTTTTCTTCTAACTCCGTGTGCCATATTAACGGCGGCGTACCGTAAGTCAATGGAACTAGAGTCTTTCGCATTTTCCTTCAATGATTTCTCGGCAATGGCATTCAGATAAGTTACATTATAGAATTACTTCTTGTTATTACGTATGACTTTAATGTTAGTGCCTTCGAAGACGCAGTCAGTCCGCGATGGGTATACGTTCTTGAGGTTTCCTTCAAGATCGACTACTTTCACCTGGTGAAAAAAAAAGTGTTAAAAAAGTTGTTAAAACTACCGACCCAGTGCGTGTCGGACCGCACACAATGAAGGGTTCCATAGTTGGCATGAATTTATCCCAAGAACAAACTTAACATTCTAGTTGAAAAACATGTTCTCCCATACGTTCCAACTGCAAATGTAAGTTGGTCGACCATTACTCGTAAACTTGTAAAGCCTACTTAGCTGTGATAGTTTTCCTTTTAATTTTGCTACACAGGTTGGATTTTTGAGATGGGGCAGCAAGGACTGCTACCTTAACCGTTGTTCTTACAGGAAAACGGTCTTAGGAGTTTCCTTAACTTTTTGAGATATTTTGATTTGCATTCACAGATTTTGAAAAAATATTACAGTCAGCAGGAAAATGGGCCATTTTCACAAAAACTTTTTTTAATGCCAATAGACCATGTTTTATATAAGGATCAAAAACCTCTATTGGACCAACTGAGGTTTGAGTACTAGAAAAGTCAGCTTTCAGCTTAATTTTACGCAAACGGATCCATGGATCGAAAAATGGTTTCCACAGAGCCGTAATATTTTTGAAAGACGATACCCCACATCATGCGAGAAAAAAAACATCCCCACTTTACGTGTTCAGGAGGTACCCTAATTATTTTTTCTTGATTTTATTTTACCACTTTGTCGGTGTGACTAATATGTATATCCATGCTAAATTATAGCTTTCTAGTACTAAGAGTCTCTGAGCTATACTGCGGATGGACGGACAGACGGACATAGCGAAACTATAAGGGTTCCTTGTTGACTACGGAACCCTAAAAAGGGTGCAATAGCCCTCGTGTTACTAAAGGCATTGATTAGTTTCGGCTTATCAGTGGCCTTGGAAATGATAGTATCTTTCAGATATCATGAGTAAATACCAAGTAATTTGCGTTTAAGCTACAATTGAGAGGTAGTAGTTGAAACTAATGTGACAATACGCCTGTATTCCTAGAAGGGATAGGCAGAAGTAGCACACCCACATTTCGACGCATGTTGAAAGTACGGTCTGCAGCCAAAGCACATTTTTATTTGTGTAATAGTTAGTTTGAGTTAATTTAGGTTAACATATCTTCCAATCTATATAATAAAAATGAAATGCTATTTGTTGGTAAGCGCGTCACTTTAGAACGGGTGGATAGATTTGTCTATTTTTTGTTTTAAAATGTTCGTAATACTCCGAATTAGGTTATAAAGTAAAATAAGGAAAATTACCCGGATTTTTTTCAAATTCGGGAAAGACTACGTCCTTTTTTCTATGGGAAGTTTATATGAACTCACCATATTGAAATTCTAACAGGACATACGTCTGTCGGGTCAGCTATTTTAGAATAAATATTTAATTATTATGATAATAAAAAAAAACTGCCTCGTTGGTCTAGCGGTCGCTAGCGCTACTGCTGAGCATGAGGTCCTGGGTTCGATTCCCGGGTTGGGCAGTGTTATTGGGTTTTTCCATATGGAATTTCTCGGTAGCAGCCCGGAGTCTGGATTTGTGCCCGGTTGATGGCAATAGGCTCGCCCCCTATTATATGGGACTTAAACGTAACTGGCGAAATGTGGGTGTACTATAGGTACACCTCTGCATAACCCTTCGGGGAATACAGGCGTGAAGTTATGTTATGTGTTATAAAAAAAAACTGAAGTGTAAATCAACTTTCGTTGCTGTCTGTACTATGCCATCATTTCAGCCAAACAAAGCCCACTGCTGGAGATGGGCTTTCCACAGCATTGCCACATCAACTATTCTAAGTATTGCTATTACTTTACATAATTTTATTACCTGCTGCACAGTGAGGGTGTGGTAGGAAGTTTCAGGCTCCTGGGGTCCTATTCCCAGCAGGAGGCACTCTTGCAGCAGCTTATTCATCACAGTCTTGCAGGCGCCGAGCGACGTGTGTGACGTCACTTCCACTAACATTGACTTGGTTTCTTGAGACATCTGAGGAAGATTGTGTACGTGAGACATGGATGACACAATTATATAACTAGAAATAGGGATCAATTAGTTCAACCAGGTTTCAGGCTGGCTAAAGTAGACTCATCTTTCATGGGGTACTGTTTAAAATGTTTCAATAAAATATCTCCCCATATTCTTCAACTGAATGAAACTAAATTCAAATGTTGTATAAAACGCACACTATGCAGCCGGGCATATTATAAGTTGGGGGATTACATCGCTGATAAAAATGCTTGGCTCAACGCTGGTCCTGCTCCACAAGGGCGCATAAAATAATTGATTAGCATTTGAAACTACTGTTGGAGCTGCTGAAGATTTTAAAAACTTATCTTTGCATTGTATAAATTCAATGTTTTAGTATTGTATAATTGCATAGCACAGGTGTGAGTACTATGCACCTACTATAAAGCTACCATTTAATAGGTTTTTCTTTCATTGACTTGAATGTGCCCTGGCGGCTGAGAGTTTGTCATGCTCACTCTAATGTCTCGCTGGTGGTGGCGTGTGTGTTGGATCATTAAGTTCCCTTCAAAATGGTTGAGCTGAATGGTGCTGATCTATGCGTCATGTTCGTGAACGGGCGCCGTCAGTGGGGACTGGTCATTTCTTGGCTGCCACGGCTTATTTTAATTTAATTTAATATTTGAATTGCTTTTGTCTTTTTATTACGGACGCTTTTAACGTTCTGCATCGTTCTCACATGCATAATTTCAACATGAACGATGTAATCAATATTTTGTAACCATTTTTTGATTTAAAAGAGTGTCCATGGAGTTTCTTGCCCGTTCTTCTCCATAGGTACCTACTACGCTTTGGAATGGGTAACTAGCTTCATCTTTCTGACTGACCGACCCCTTGACAATTCAAAAGTGCCTGTAATTGGTTTATTTGAAATAAATGCTTTGAGTTTGAGTTTGAGTTTGATGCTTTTTTTTCTAGTAATGATTTACAAAGTGAAGAGAAAGAAGAGGCTAAAACTAGAAAATGATAAAATTTAAAATATTTTTCCGTTTAAGTATGAAGAGACACCCAATAATAAATTCCTATGAAACCTTTGACCGAATCATTTGATGAAGCTCGATTTGAACAAGTCAAGTTTCTGTTCACTAAATAATTCCTTGCTTATTAATTTATAATATTACTAGCTTTTGCCCGCGGCTTCGCTCGCGTGGTAGTCGGAAATTATCCCACGAAAGCGTACCACCAGGATAAAAAGTACCCTGTGTTAATCCAGGTAATAAACTGTCTGTGTGCCAAATTTCATCCAAATCCTATTAGTAACATGAAACTAATTATTGAAATATTATTTTGAATTCATGCAAGCCTAGTACATTTTGTTAGGTAACTGCTCCGAAATTGTACACAATGTGTTGTGAACAGAATACCATGCATGCTACTGGGACAAAAAGTGTCCTATGTCCAACCCAGGTCATGGTCTACCGATGTGCCAAATTTCATCCAAATTGGTTCTGCCGTTTTAGCGTGAAAGTGTAATAAACAAAAAAACAAACTCACGTTCGTATTCATGATATTAGTTAGGATTCATCAAAATCAATATAATGTTAATACCTTAGTATCCTCTGAGTTGGTAATTGGGGGGAAGCTGATCACCTTTCCGCTGGCGTCTTGTAGACATGGGTACACTGGCTTGCCTTCCAGTAAGTACAAGTATCTGCAATAAAATAATATTAAGTAGGAAAATATTGATTGCTTATTATTACTAAAACCTCAAATAAAGTATTTATAATACTATGAATCCTGAATTGTTTTTCATGTCTGCTTTATGTCTATGTTTTCCAGACAATTTCTTTTATCTCTTTTTCAATTGTTTCAACATTTCAATTTTATTTTCACAAGTTCATAATAATAACTGCCTGGTACTGTCTCACTGCAGGGCAAAGGCCTCATGTAATACAGAGAAGGATCAGTAGAGAAATATTTGTCACATACTTGTGTATCCCAGAGTAGACATTCCTCTTCTTCTCTTTGCGCAGAGCCTCAGCCTCTGCTGTAAGCTGCTGGAAGAGTTGCTCTCCGGAGTAGGGTCGCAGCCTCGACAGTGGGATCAACTTCAGGGCTGCTGGGGCCTTTGCTGTGTATACTAGGTCGCCTAGGAATTTAAAGGATGAGTTGAGTTGGCTAGTGGCTAGGACTGGTGCTATATTACTGCTTTAGGAGGCCCTAAAGATATTTATAGTCAGCAGGTTAATAAGGTATAATCCTTGTTAAATTAAGCTCACGTAATTTTGACAAGTTTTTTTTGCCTAAAAAGCAATAAACTTGTACATTAAGGTGATGAACATATTGTGCGTGGCTGTATCAAAAATGCTATAAATACAGTAAGTAAATAATTTGGATAAAATAATATTTTGTTTATACATATAATTATTGTTTCTTCAAGTATTTGGAGAGTAAAATAACAAGAACTCACCTGGTGCAATCTTATTCAAGTCATGCGTAGCAATTGTAGCAATATTCCTCTTATCACAGACCGTGTCATGCAACTTTGTCTGCAGCTGTATGAACTTCTTGAAGGACGCCTCATTGAAGGACAGTTCATTCACGATACAGCATAAAATATAAGGACGGACTACTGCCACTTGAGACTCAATAATCTTAACTCGTTTAGTGTCATCTTCTACATGTAAAATATTCAATGAATGACAGAGATCGCACTCCGTTTCTTCTGGTGTGGGTTCTTCTTTCTTTCCCTTCTTTCCTTTACCCTTACCCGCAGGCTGGGTCTGGTCCAACTTGGGGCAGTGGTCACGGATGTAATCCAATATTTGTTTGGTACGACACTGGTCTACAAGTTTCATGAATCTCTTGTCAGTGAATTTGTTGCCTTTTAGGTTAATTTCTGAAAGAAAGATACAAAATGAGTCATTCTGATGTTTTGTTTAGTTTCACAATAATGTGATTGTGATACAATATGAGTTTATTGACCCCCAAGTTTACTACCTGTGGTGCAATATTTCAACAAAGGTTTTAATATTTCATAATAGTAATGTCAACAATGTCTTTGTGGTCCCTAAAAACATAGTATTTTACATTATGTACAGTATGTAGTATAATAAATGATATACCTTTCAACTTAGGCATGTTGGCTACTTCCCCAGGAACCGTCTTCAGTTGATTGTCTCCAATGTCGAAGTTCTTCAATGATGGCAAGCTGCGGACAATGTAGCTAGGCAACACCTCAATAACATTCCCTTTAATCTTTAGATCTGTCAAATGAAGCAGGACAGCATTCTCCAGGTCCAAGAAGCTCTTCAATTTGTTATTTGACACATCAACCGTAAGCAAACTGGGAAAATCTGTGAATTTCGGCATTTCTTCTATTTCATTTGAACTTAAATTGATACTAGTCAACTCTTTCATGTCGTTCAGACTCTCCGGAATACTCTTCAGCTGGTTTCTCGATAAATCAAGCACTTTCAATTTCTTCAAAGAGGTTATGTTTTTATTGAAATCTGCTATTTTGTTTCCGAATAATAGCAAGGATTGCAGGTTCACCAAACGACTTATATCGTCCGGTATAGCTGATAGACATGTGTCACTGATATTTAGAAGGTTAATATTTGTTAATTGAAATATACCTTTGTCTAAACCACTTTCCGAAATACGTGTCGAAATAGCCGCACCCGCCAATTTGATTTCATGGCGATTTTCCGACTTTGCAGTCGTTACTTCAGGCCACGCACTCATTTTTGTGACAAAATTATAATTTAGAGTAGCGTTTACGCAGCTAAATCCGTATCAACTAAGAAATTAATTAGAAAAAACGCGCGCCACGACGGTTGCAAACAGAAAACATGAGAGAAAAATCAAATTAGCAAATGAAATGACTTTTGTTTGACAATTTTGAGTTTTGACAGTGACAACAGTAGGTGCTGTGCTGCCAACCTATTTTAGGAAATCCCATATATATGTCAGTCTTCGGAAAATTGTTTGTAAACTTCAATTGAAATAAGTTTGCAAGTCAACCCCACATGTATAAAAAACATCATAATTCTGATCATATTATTATTTGACCTTACAATCGATTCGATAGCTAAAAAAAACTTTTTTACAAAAAAAAAACAACCAACTTCAAAAATAAAACACTATAAACTGAAAATTAACTTTAATTTCGGAAGTCGGTGTCTTTGGATCTGTATTTTAGTTTTTTGCCACCGACTTCCGAAATTAAAGTTATTTTTCAGTTTGTAGTGTTTTTTTTTTTGAAGTTGGTTGTTTTTTTTTTGTAAAAAAGTTTTTTATTTTTCACTTTTTAGTGAGTCAGCTATTAATTTATCTAAGTACACACAACACAACACACACACACACATGTGTACAGTAGTCACAGACAACTTAGCCCCGTAGACACCGCATAGGAGGGCAACCGCGCTCGCCAAGCATTAGCTCTACGGCCTCATATGTGATTGCCACGCCCCCAACTCGTCTAGGAAGCGCCAGTCAGTCCTTTACTGAATGTTAACGTAATTAGTTATTATTCTGAGGTTTTAAAAATCGAAAAGAATATTCAAAATGCTGTTTTGTGCAGTGAAATGGTGCGGAAAATGTAGCAAAGCTTCGAGTTTACACAAAGACGGCATTACATTTCACTGGTCAGTTATAAAAGCATAAAATAATTGTAAAATATAATTTAACGAAATTATTTGAATACAAAACAAATGCAAAGGTGCTGTAGCGCTCGTTGATGTCTTTTGAAAAATCTCTTTCTTTCACGTATTAATTTATATATGACTATCTCGCTCTATCATCAGTAACAGTTTACTAGTGATGATGAATCGATAACAAATCTACAAATAAAATATCGATATGTTACCACAAACATAAAATAAATAAATAATCATTATTTTATTTTAAAGGTTGCCAAAATGCCTAGAATTAAAGAAAATTTGGATAAGCGCTACAAAACGAGATGAAAATTGCAGGCCCACTACAAAAAGTATTTTATTATGTTCCCGTCATTTTACTACGGATTGCTTTCAACTCAAAAAGAAACGACGAATTTTATTTGTTACTGCTGTACTTATTTCTTTCTATTCTCTGTGCTGTAATGTGAAATTAGTATTTGATCAGTGTACCTTATTCAATAGACAAATAAATCTAAGTACTTACAAATGTTGCTTAGCGGTAAAAATATCGAGTCTCATATCAACCTTAAGCAGTACTATGAGTCATTTGACGTATGACATGTGACATTGAAATAACCAATCACAGCTCTCTTTGCACCTTGGCCCCCCCTGACTTTTGGCGATAGTATATTCGAACAAAATGTTCCTAATGAGGTGTCTACGGGGCTAAGTTGTCTGTGCAATACCCTAATGTCAACTACTCATCACCTTTTACAAAATATTCCTTTTCCCGATGCAGGGACGTTAATTGTTGAGTTCTCCTGGTAAGAACCAAAAGAACTGGTGCTGATGGTGAAGCCACTATCAGCACCATTTCACCATATTCATTGTGACGAGCATAAATTGCTTAGCAACCATATTAAAGTAATCGAATCGTAACCCGTGAAATACTTATAATTGAGTAGTTCCGGTGGCCACCTCTGGTCTTCATTATCAGTTCCACTTCACCGAATGGTGCTTTCCGAGAGCAAATGCACAAGTTACTATAAAAAAATACCCAAATCGCTATAGGCGTGCCTGTAAAATTTGAAGATTTCCCTCGATTTCCCTGGTATCCCTTCATCAGATTCTAATTTGGTGACAATGGGACCACCTCGAGAGTATACCCTTTCAAACAAAAAAAGAATTTTGCAAATCCGTCTATATATGACGGAGTTATGCCCGAACATACATAAAAAGTATTCAGTATAGTATAATACTATAATATTGTTTAAACATTTAGCATTTAATATTAGTTATAATTTTTAACTAGGTAATTTAAATGTCATATTTGCAGATTCGAGTTCATAAGAGGTACTGAACCTCTTTAATGTTACAACTGCATATTAGATGAAAGTAATAAAATATTTTAAATTTTCCGTACGTTGTCAGCAAAATTTTTAGACGCTATAAGCTAGTTGACAAGTGACAGATCCAGCTCGCTGTAACCATAGATCACCGCGAGTTCTGCCAAAGTGAAAGGTCCGTAGTCTGTGGGTCCCAGGTAACGTAAGGGGATCGACGTATGCATAATCTTAACATATGACGTATTTGAGGCAAAATCTTAGATTGCATGTTTAACCAATACTATGTGTTTTGAAGGAAACATATTAGGTCCTTACATATGAAATTGATGTTTTTTATGGAAAAAGCAAAACTATTTGTTTTTTACATTTTTTAAAAATTTTATTCAATCAAAGTAGGTACCGTTGTGATCTATGCACTTTGCCATTTTATAGGGAGTTCATTGATTCCTTTGCTGAAAAAATTGCGGGAGCGAGAATCAACAAAATCTTTGAAGGTGTTTTGGACTGCCTCATCTGAATTGTTTTTTTTTCCAATTAAGAAATTATCCAAATTCCGAAAAAAGTGGTAATCGGTTGGAGTAAGGTTCGGGGAGTATGGTAGGTGATGGAGACATTCCAATCCTAGCTCCTCTAGTTTCGCCACCGTCTGTTGTGCAGTGTGTGGTCTAGCGTTGTCCTGAAGCAGCAGTGGGCTAGAGCGGTTGACCAATCTCGGCTGTTTAACGGCTAGCTTTTCCATCATGGTTTCTAATTGTCGGCAATACAGATCTGCCGTAATCGTCTGACCAGATCTTAGGAAGCTGTAGTGGATGACACCAACGCTGGTCCACCAGACACTAAGCAGTACCTTTTTTTGAGTCAACTTTCGCTTGGGGCAGGATTTAGCTGGTTCTCCTGGATTTAACCACTGTGATGAGCGTTTCCGTTTCATTATTGTGACGGTTGAGTATTGTGACACAGCAGTCGACTCGTGTTTGGTGGTTTGCTTCACTTACTTCATGCGGTACCCATTTTTCAAGCTTTTTCACTTTTCCAATTTGTTTCAAATGATTCAAAATGGTTTTATCACTCACACTGAAGCCTGCAGCTAACTCTGACGTGGTTTGAGATGGATCCGCTTCCACGATCACTTTCAATTCCTCATTGACAACTAGGGTCTTCGGCCGTCCACGAGGTTTGTTCTGGAGGTCAAAATTTCCAGAACGAAAGCGTTGGAACCAAAAACGTACTGTGTTTTCTTTTACAAAGGCTTCTGCGTACACATTATTAATCCTTCGAGCTGTTTCTGCAGCGCTAGTGCCACGATGGAATTCGTATTCGAAAATAATGCGATATTTTATGCTTTCCATATTGAGCACAGAACGATGTCAAAGCAAAATTAAATGGCGCGAAAACAAATGAGTTATTACATTCGAAACACAAATAGACACGCTTTAAATTGAAATAAATTTAAATTTGGAATTCTTAACCAAACGCCGGCTTTTTGAGATCAAAGTGGCCAGTTCTATAAAACATTAATTTTATATTTAAGGACCTAATAATGTATACGCTAAATCAAATTGTTTGATTGCTCAAAAAAAATCAAGTATCCCGACAAACAGGGTTTATTTTGCTATTTGGCAGTGCTTGTTATAAGTGTCATTTAACATTTTAAATTCGTTTGCGATTTTGGGACAAGCATCATAAAGCGTTCTGCCTAATGTTACAGGAGGAATCATATGAAACATGAACCTTTCACATGAATTAAACTACAGATTAAGCTTATTACAGGATATCCATATTAGGTGATTGTTTGTGCGGCCACGAGTGGCGATACATAAAATATGGAATCATAACATGGTCAGTTACATACATGATAAAGGTTTTAATAGGATTAGTGATATTAATAACAATAATAACCCCATCGCCGTATACCCCATCTACGTTGACGTCGTGGTGGGGCTTGCGCGCTCCGAAATCTGGGTCTGTGCCGGTAGAGATTTTACTTTGTCGGAATAGTCTTGGTGAGGAGCCAGACCAAGAGAGATACAAAAACCCGTAAGGCAGTTGTTGGGCGCTAGCGACCCTACGGACCCTATCTCCCAGGAGAAGTCTTGGTCCTCATCTCTGGCTTGCCTTTGTTGACCCCGGCCAGCGTGAACACTGACGAGGACCAGAGCGCCCACCTCATTCTTGCCTTTATTGGCCGGATTGAGTGGAGATTCGCAAGAGCAAACATGCTCGGAGGAAGGAAGTATTCCAGTAAGTGCTGGTAGGGCCATCTTGAACATCTTCCATGCACTGGGATTGTACTGATAGCCGTGGAATACCTCTCCACTCCTCAAGCACCTCAGGACATGTTGCCCCCTTGTCTCTGCGTCACTATGTGCTCGCGGCCGTTTCCGGGGGCCCATTATTGAGTGTGCCAGTCAGTCCATCTTAGTCACTCAAACCCATAGTTCAATAATTATGTTTATTTCCATATTCTGCAATAGTCCGACACCAACTGGGGGTTGTCCTTGGGTGCACTTGCACAGTGCATATAGGGATAACCGTCGGTTGGTGATGAAATTTTCTATGGGGCCTCTGCAAGTTTGCTTCGGCACCTCGTCCGCCTTCCAAAGGACCGGGACCGGGTCCCGGGAAATATTTAAAAAAGTGCAATTATGCATGTAAAGCGAGGGGGATTATGGAATCCGCGGGAACCAAACTTTCGGATTCCATACACCTTACTACCTTAGATCCGTCTCTTCAACCGATACCTACACGTATTTGGGTATGTCCGAAGCATTAGGGGATTGTTCGTAGGCATTCAAAGCATACAGACGTGCCCATCGATGCAATTTAAAAATAAAATAAATTAACGTTTGCATAAATAGTGACCTAGTTTTAGTGTATTAGCGTGTTATACAGTGAAACATTTTAAGTGACAAGCTAAAATAATGAACTGACTCGATTATTTTGTAATATCCTGTGATATATGGAAGGTAGCCCCTTTAATCGAAGCGCGATGATACGACGCAGCCCTCCACCAACACCAATCCCGGTACCGACCCCGGCATCGACACCACCCCAACAACAAAGACAGGACCAAGATGATACGGTTGAAGTAGTTTCCACTCCTGAGATCCAGAACTGGATGGGATCTATTGAGCAGTGCCTGAGTGAGATATGTGCCATTGCTTCTGATGGAAAGCTAAACGCTGAGCAGAAGCTAAAAATAAGCAATCTATGCCGAAAAGTAGGACATGGAGTTTCGCAAATGGCTGTTCAATACCAGTCGCTTAAGCAAAAAGCCATACAAACCCATACCTCCCTCAAAACCATGACCGAAGCTCGAGACCTATCAGACTGTCTTACGGAGATGAACCGGACGATTCAGGAGTCCTGTACGAAGCAAGGTGCAGCTACTACATCTTTTGCAGATATGGTGAAGAAGGGGTCCAACAACTTTGTTCGTCCTAATACTTTTAGTTCCGTAGCGATTTATCCCTGTGATAACTCAAAGTCCAGTGAAGAAACGAAGAACATGGTCCAAAAAATCATATGCCCTGGAGAAATGAAGCTTAAAGTACGAGGCGTACGCAAAATAGGAAAAGGAGGACTCATAATCAGCACTGAGACCAAAGATGACCTAGATAAGCTCAAACAAACAGTCCAACTCGCTTCGTCAGGACTTACCGTCAACGAACCTCAAAAGCGCAAACCACGCATTATAGTTATAGGAGTTCCCACAGCAATGGCTGAAAATGAGGTTTATAGATGTATTTATGAACAAAATTTGGCCGACAAACTGCCAACTATGTCCCAAGATACATTTTTGACCTCAATAAAACTGAGCCACAAATCAGGCAGGAAAGATGCTGAGAATTGCAACTTTATTATAGAAGTTCCAGCCATCATTCGTAAAGCCCTCATCACACAGGACAGATTATTTATAAATTGGACGTCCTGCCCGGTACGAGACTTCACACTGGTAACTAGATGTTTCAACTGCCAGCAGTACGGTCATGCAGCCAAGACTTGCAAAATAACTGCTCCCACATGTGGACATTGCGGTGAAGAAGGGCATTCACTCCAAGACTGCGCAAAGAAAGCCAATCCTCCAAAATGTGCTACATGTTTGCGCTTTAAAAAACAAGCCAACCACAAGACGGGAGACACAGATTGCCCGGCTAAAAAAGCTGCCGAATACAGGTATATAAATTCAATAGATTATGAAGGCGCCTAAGAGCGCCACATACTTATTTGTATTTTAGACTTATTGTTATTTGTTTTTAGTTTAGTATGGATGACAATTTAATTACCGATATAGATAACACATTTTTAACTGTGTCAAAGACATGTGACGTTGAGGACTGCAGAAAATATCTTTCCGACTATCAAAATGCACTAACCGTACTGACCCAAAACATCCGGAGTATTTATAAGAACATAGATAGCTTTAATATTTTTCTTCATAGACTTAACTTTGATTGTGATATAATGGTACTTACCGAGTGCTGGCTATCTAATCGCTACGATAACCTTCCAGTAATACCGGGGTACAACTTATTGCATACCACAATAAACCACAATCAAAATGATGGTGTGGTAGTCTTTGTTAAGGAATCATTAAAGGTCACAGTCGAGGAACATACTCTACGTGACTGTATGAGTAACTGTTTAGTCATCAAAATTGGTTCAATCACAGCGATAATAGCTATGTATAGATCCCCTTCCGCTAGAAACTTAGATCCTTTTAACAAATCCTTAAATCAGATTTTTGAAACACTAAGCCCATTTAAGAATGTTATACTAACAGGTGACTTAAATATAAATATTGGCTCCGAAAACTGCGATACAGGGACCCAAGATTATCTTAATATCTGCTTATTCCATGGTTTTCTCCCCGCTCACACATTACCAACTCATCAGAGCGGTTCCTGCCTCGATCATATGATGATCAAAACTAGCCTATCATATATTACGCTTGTTACTAACTCAACAATTACTGACCATCACGCAGTCCTACTAACTGTAAATTTAACGTTGCCTAAGCTAAATCGTCCTCAGACTATTAGCAAATTAAACATAAACAGACTCGAATATGATTTATGCAACATTGATTTTAGCCTACTTTACAATACTGCTGACGCTAATTTGGCTTTATCGTATTTAATAAAACATGTACAACAAGCAATATTACGTAACACGACAGTTTCTACAGTAAACAAGAAACTTTATAATATTAAGCCATGGATTACTCCTGGACTAATTCGGTGTATAAAACACAGAGATAAACTTCATCAGAAAACTAAGAGATACCCTGATAATGTAATAATTCTAACCACTTATAAAATATACAGGAATTTTTGCAACAATCTCCTAAAAAATATAAAAAATAATTACGATAAAAACGAATTAAATAGAGCAGGTAAAAATAGCAAACAACTCTGGAAACATATTAAAAATGTCACCAACATGTCTAAACAGCGTGAATCAAATTCGAGTTTACTGCTTGCTAATTCTTCACCACTTTTATCAGCTAACAATGTAAATAACTTTTTTGTAAATGTTGGAAAAACTCTTGCCGAACAGATTCCGAAATATTGCGACCAACTATCTTTTCAAAACCCAAACAATAGCTGTTACCCGATTTCTTTTGCTATTTTGGACACTGATGAAGATGAAATAACCCGAATCATTTCTGGGCTAAAGGATGACTGTGCAGTTGGATGGGATAATATAAGCAATAAGATCCTTAAACTCTTTAAGCATATTTTGGTACCACCCTTAACTCATATATTTCGAATCTGTCTTTCCAAAGGAATTTTCCCTAGTTGTCTAAAAAAGGCAGTTGTAATCCCTATCTTTAAATCTGGATGTAAAGACACAGTTAATAACTACAGGCCAATATCCTTACTCCCCTCAATTTCAAAAATACTAGAAAAAATCATAAACAGTAGACTAGTCAATTACCTGGAAAAAAACAACATCTTATCCCCTGCGCAATTTGGTTTTAGAGCCAAACTATCGACAGCTGATGCGGTGCATAGCCTGACTGATTATATTTCAGAAGAACTCGGCAAAGGAAACCAGACCCTGGGAGTCTTTCTCGATTTAGCCAAGGCCTTCGACACGGTGTCTGTTTCTGTTCTTGTGAACAAATTAGAGACCATAGGAATAAGGGGAACGCCGCTGAAACTTTTTACTGACTATTTAAACGGCCGGTGTCAATGTGTTAGAATAGATAATATTACAAGTGATGAGCAGAAAAATACTGGTTTTGGTGTTCCTCAGGGAAGTATTCTAGGCCCCACCCTATTCCTGATTTATATTAATGATTTGTGTAATTTAAATATTAAAGACGGCAAAATTATATCATACGCCGACGATACGGCGTTAATATATACCGCTACATCCAGTAGCGAACTGTTTGAAATCGCTCAACTAGGTTTTAATACTGTGACTAATTGGCTTCAAAGCAGTTTACTAACATTAAATGCCGACAAGACAAAATATATACACTTCTCCATGCGCAAGCCTCAACTTAACATTACTAACCCTCATCTATATGCCCATCACTGTGGAAACCGTACAGTCAACACGTGTAATTGTCCTTTTATCCTCAAAACGAGCAACATAAAATACCTGGGGGTTATAATGGACGATACACTTTCTTTTAGAAAACATATTGAAAGCCTAGTTAAAAGAGTGCGCAAACTAATATATGTTTTTAAGAAATTGCGAACATTAGCAGATTCAAAATTAATCACACAAGTTTATTTGGCCCTATGTCAATCTATAATTCAATACTGTATCACTTCTTGGGGTGGCGCACCAAAAACTAATTTGCTTCCTCTTGAAAGAGCTCAGAGAGCTATTTTAAAGGTAGCAAACATCCATCCCTTCTTCTTTCCCACAGATCTGCTATATAAATCCTGCAACGTACTGACGGTTCGCCAGCTTTTCATAATGCAATTAGTATTAAAACAGCACACCATGCTTACCTACAATGCTGACAATACTAACAAGAGACGGAATGATATAGTATGCATATCTAATGCAACCTCAAAACATGTCTTTGTAGAAAGATTTTTCACATTTTTGGGCCCATTTCTGTACAATAGATTAAATAAAAAACTAAGTATCTATAAATTAAATTACTATAGCTGTAAAAACATTATACTTAAGTATTTACTAACCATCAATTATGCACAGACAGAAGATCTCCTTGTTGTCTGCAAATAGTACTGCTAATATGCTATTTTACATTTATTTAGCTAAGTTTTATTTTTAGTTGTAACTTTACGCTTATTGTTAATTTATTACTTTAAGTATTTATGCACTTTCTAGCCTGAAGCACAGGTTCAACCTAGTTCAGGCAAATTAGCAACTGTGTTCTATTTTAATTGTTAAGGTATTTTTTGTAAATGTGTCCCTCTATAAATAAACGATTATTATTTTTGTTAAACAAATTTTGTTTCTTAGCTCTTTGGCTAGTTTAAGCTACATTAACGGGCCCAAGCCAAGTCAATACAGCATGTGTGGTGATCAAGTAGAATTAATGTTAAGAGGGGTAATTTAATTTTCCTCTATTTGCATGAACTTCCTAACTATTCGGCAAGTATTTAAAATTGCGGCTTTTTGGAGTGTTATATAAATTGAGTCGTTCAGGTCTATTAGTTTAAGGCTGTGGTGCAGGTGATTGGGTATAACACCCGTTGTGGAGACCACAATGGGTACTACGAAGACTTTTTCCTGCCTCCAAATTCTGCTCACTTCTTCTTTCAGTTCAGCATATTTACTGATTTTTTCACCTATTGTTTTTTGTAAATTGTGTGTATTAGGGACTGCAATATCTATGAGGTATGTGACTTTATTAACTTTATCTTGAAGGGTTATATCTGGTCTATTATAGTGAACGGTTCTGTCGGTTAGTATGGCGCGATCGTAGTACAGTTTGTGTGTGGTATTTTCTAGGACTGTTTGTGGTACGTACTTGTAATAAGGAGTGTTTGTATCTTGTATGAGTTTATATTTGAGTGCTAGTTTTTGATGGATGACGTTTGCTACCTGATTGTGTCTGTGTGTATAGTCTGTTTGTGTGAGTGTTGTGCATGCCCTTTTTTTTTTTGGATGGGAAATCATCAAATGACCTCTCCCGCTCTGGGCGGAGCGGAAGGGCGTGTCAGACTCTTACTGACTAAAACCCACCCGTGTTCCTTCAGTTGCCTGTGCGCCAGGGCCACGGTAACTCTTTCGAACAATCCGCGACCCCGGCAGGCATCGGCCCTATCGGACCCCGTCAATTATGCTGACAACTCTTTGAGGCGCGCGTGGAACACAACGCGCCGTCGACCCGGGCCTGGTCCTTACCGGACGGCGAGCTGCCCATTGCTCGCCGTCCGCAGGCCCGCGCCTACGGTGGCCGGGAGTCGGCTATGGACTCCCGACGCCCAGGGTGTCTCCTCCTGCGGCGACTAGGGGCGTGAGGGCGCAATGATTGCCTCTCCCTCACGCGCTCCGCCTCCTCCTTCGCGAGCATTACTGCTTCGCAGAAGGAGGTGACTGCTTCCCATTCTCTCTCGCTCCGTACTATGGCCCGAACCAGGGCCGGACGCGAGAGATCGCCGCCGCCGATCGCCACCACGAGGACACGGCGGTGCTCCGCCCAAGCCGGGCAGACCTCCACCGTATGCTCCACCGTGTCCTCCGGTCGATCCACACAATGCCAACACCCGGGCGTTTCCTCCCGCCTTATCCGAAACAGGAACCTCCCGAAACAGCCATGTCCGGTGAGGACCTGCGTCAGGCGGAAGGTGAGGACGCCGTGGCGCCTCTCAAGCCACTCCTCAAAGAGGGGACTTACCGCCGCAATTGTGGCGTGCCCAGCGCTGGGTTGCGACAGTCGCACTCTCCATGCCGCCATGAGATCCCGCCGGAGCTCTGTCCGCTGTGCCGCGATTTCTCGCGGCAGCGGAGTAACGCCCCGGCGTTTCGCCTCCTCGCGCGACTCCCAAATGTGCGCGAGGACTTTTGCCTCCAAATCCCATGGCGGCAATCCGGCAAGGAGGCTCGCCGCCTCGCAGGAGACCGTGCGGTATCCCCGGACCAGCCGGATGGCCATGACCCTTTGGGACGCGTTCAAACGGCGTGCTGGTCGGAGCCTCAATGAACGCGCCCACACCGGTGCCCCGTAAAGGGCCATGGACCGCACGACCCCCGCGTAGAGCCTCCGGCAGGAGGCGTTTGGACCCCCTAGATTGGGCAGGAGCCGCTTCAAGGCAGCCCCAGCCCGGTCCAGTCTGGGAGCCAAACGTCGGAAATGCTCGACGAAGTTCCACCGGCTGTCGAGGACGAGTCCCAGGTACTTCATCGTCGACTCGACGCCGATGTGAACCCCTCCCGCCATTATTTGGGAACCCGAGAGTGGCGCGTTCCGAGGACCATGAAAACACATGGCCTCGGACTTGTGCAGGGCCACCTCGAGTCCCAATTGCCGGATCCTCTCAATGACTGTCGCAACCCCGCGTGTCATTAATTCGGCCGCCGCCTGGTGCGACCTCCCCTGTGCCAGGACTAGCGTGTCGTCAGCGTAACAAACGACGCTGACGCCGCTAGGGAGGTCGGCGCGCAGCACCCAGTCGTACCCGATGTCCCACAGATACGGCCCCAAGACTGATCCCTGTGGGACACCGCACGACATCTCTCGCCGGTTCCATTCTCCCTGGTGACCGGGGTAGATGACGGCCCTGTCCGTCAGATAGGCCTCGACTATGCGACAGAGGTAGGTCGGCATCCGGTGATACCGGAGTGCCTCCCTGATGCAACTCCAGGGCAGGGTATTGAAGGCATTGGCGATGTCTAGAGACACCGCCAAGACGACCCCACCCCGGGCCACAGCATCCCCCGTCGTGAGGGCTCGCACGCGCATGATGGCGTCCACCGTAGAGCGCCCCCTGCGGAAACCAAACTGGCTCTCCGCCAAATCCGGCCCCACCCGCACTAGCCGCCCGACGAGGCGGTCTGCAATGACTCTTTCAAAGAGCTTGCCCACCTCGTCGAGCAGCACAATGGGCCGGTAAGCGGACGGAGAGTCCGCAGGGCGCCCCGTCTTCTTAATGAGGACCAGTTTCCCCGTCTTCCAACGAAGTGGGAACTGGCCCCCTTCCAAGCATGCGCTTAGGAGCCCTCGAAGTCGAGGCCCGAGAGCCTCCAAGGCCAGGACCCAGGCTTTTCCAGGTAGGCCGTCGGGTCCTGGGGCGGTATTTTTGGCACTCAGCCTACGTACCGCCACTCTCAACTCTACCTCGGTCACCTCAGGAGAATCGTCGTCGTCGTCGGTTATGTGGTCCACAGTGGGCACCGCAGGAGGCGGAGCCATGGGCGGGGGAGTGTGCTCCCCTCGCGAAGGGAACAGAGCGCTCACCACGCCCTCCACGAGCTGAGGCCGGAGACTCTGCGTTAGTGGGGGAGCCCATGGGCGGAGTTTCTCCCGCACCATTTTGTATGGGCGTCCCCAAGGGTCCCTGTTCAGAGTCCCCAGCGACTCCTCACGGGCCAGTCCCCTGGCCCGCAGTATCTCCGCTCGGAGGGCGGTCTTCGCCGCTCTGTAACCCTCGTACAGCTCCGCCTGAATGGCTTCCGTATCCGGAGGACGGACACGGAGCCTGCGGTGCCTGGTGTACAGGCGTCGCGCAGCAACGCACGCCTCGCGCAGAGACGTTTGCTCCGGCGACCACCAGTACACCTGGCGCGAGGCGCGTCCAGGCTGGACCCGGGGCATTGCCACGTCACATACTTCGGACATGGCCTCCCGGAACCACTCCGCCTCGTCGTTAATATCAGCAGGCCTGTCCGGTGATGACACCCAGGCCTGCACGATCGAGGCTTCCAGGAGGAGCTCCCGGTCCAGCCGCTTCAGCGCCCACCGTGGACCACTCGGGGCCTGTCGGACCAGCGCGCTCGAGGTCTGGGCGGAGACGTCAAACCGGATGTACCGGTGGTCGGAATACGTCTCCACCCCCTCCATGACGCGCCAGTCAATGACACGCGGCGACAGAGCGGGGCTGGCGAACGAAATGTCCACCACTGACTCACCCCGCATCCGCACACACGTGGGGACAGAACCCCGGTTTAGGACGACTAGGCCTGTCTCCAGAGCCCAGTCCTCCACCATCCTACCCCGCGCGTCAGTATACCGGGAACCCCAAGCCGTGTTCTTGGCATTGAAGTCCCCGAGCACGAGCACGGGGAGGGAATGGTACCCGACGACGACGACTCTCAACTCCGCAAGGGAGTTGTGGAACTCGGCGAGAGTTCGGTTCGGGGAGAAGTACACCCCTACGACAACAATCTCCCCGAACCGTGCTGCCACGCAACCCCGTCCCCTCTTAACTGCCTCGAGCGACGGGGTACCGGCGGCGGCCGACGAAATTAGGGTCACTGAGCCGCTCAGGTCCTCCACCCAGTCATCCCTGGGCGGGACAAAGTACGGCTCAGCGACCACGGCGATATTAATCGACCACTGCGCCATGCTCTGGAGCAACAGATCCTGAGCGGCGACGCAGTGGTTGATGTTCGCCTGGAGGAGGCGTAATGGGGCCATTAGTGGCACTCCATTTCAGCCCCCTCCCGAGGCCCTTGTGAGGGCCCTGCCGCGGTTTCAGCGGCGGTAACGACTGTGGAGGCAGCAGCGGCGATGGCAGTGGCGGCGGGTGCGGCAGTGACGGCGGTTGCGGAGGGCTTACCCCTGCCCCTGGCTTTGGCGGGTGGGGCGCAGGCCTTACTACCAGCCCGGTGATCGGCCGGCTTGCCAGCTGCCGCACATAAAAAGCAGTGCGGCGTGGCATTGCACGAGCCGGCCTTGTGCCCGGGCTGACCGCAGCGGAAACAGTGATCGCTGCGGTCCACCTCCGAGGTGCATTGCACTCCCACGTGGTTGCCCACCTGGCAGCGGAAGCACCTCAGAGGTCTGGGTTCCAGCAGTTTCACCTGCGCGGAAACCCAGCCCACCAGGAGCCTTCGGCCCTCCCCGGCAACTTTCCGGGCCGCCGTCACGGGGCAGCTCACCGTCACGGCTCGCATCCCCGTGTGGTCAGGACGAATGGTGCCCGCCCTCACCTGCTCGGCAGAGCACCCCCCAGTCCTGACGACGGCGGCGACTACCTCAGCCTCCGTCACACAGTCGTCCAGGCCCAGGATGCGCATGTCAATGCACTTGCAGGGCCTGGAGACTCGGGCCTCGTCCGCATTTAGGGACGCCCTAAGCCTTTCGGCCAGGGCGTCAGCGCTCGGACCGCTGGCCGCACCAGGAACCTCCAGCATCCGGGCCCCAGTCGCAGTGATCTTCACCCGGATGCCATTGGCGACGCCTAACTCCTCTAGGTTCACGGCCGCCCTAGCCTTGGCGAGCACGTCGCGGTAGGACACGCCCTTCTTCTCCGCTTCCGGCTGTAGTGTGATCACTACAGCTGCGGACTTCGGGGCGCGGAGCCTAGCCGCGACGCTTCGCTCCTTGCGCCGCTGCCGCCTCTCTTTACGTTTGGCCGCCCTTGCTGCCTTGCCCACCTTCTTCCTCGACCCAGCCACTTGCCATTCGGCGTCGGACGGAGGAGAATTAGGAGGTGGGGGGGCCGGCTGACTTGCCGCCAAGGCTGGCGCCCTCGCCGCCTGCGCAGCCACCCCGCCCTTCTTGGTCTAGGGTGGCGCCGACTTCGCCGGGTGCGGCCCCACGGGTTTCGGCACGGACCCGCCTTTAGTCCGCTCTGCTGATCCTGGCTTGGCCGCAGCGGCAGCAAAAGAGACCTGCCGGCTCGCCGCTAGCGGGGGGCGCAGGACAATGGCCTCCAGAGCGGAAAACCGGCTCTGAAAGGCAGCAAGCTCCCGCCGCACCAGGGTCAGAACCCGGTCCTCAGCAGGTTCCGGCACTGGCCGGGCTTGCCCATGTTGCACCCTCTCCTGTGGTACTTCCCGGGGGCCGGCTGCCCGAAGGCCGGCCAGGTCCGCTCGGAGCTCCTCGTTCTCCTTTCGGAGAAGCTCCATTGCGGCTGTCAAGCGGCTGACCTCCGCCCGCATCTCAGACATGCCGTCCAATGGAGGCAGGAGTTGAATGGCCTGCACTGCCTCCATAATGGAAGCCGCGGCAGCGGGTATGGCCTTGTCTTTAGAGGACTGAATCCTCTTCAAGGCCACACCCTTTAGCGCAGCTACCACGGCTACCTCCAGCCTGGCCAATTGCTCCGACTTAGAGCCGCTAGCGGCGTCCGGCTCACCACCTGACGACTCCGAGTGGGTCGCCCTGCCACTGGTCGCTCCGCAATGGTGCCCTTCCGTGTCGAGCCCTTCGGCGGGCTGAGACGGATCGTCTGGGCTGGTGAGGCCTCTGCCCGCACCCCTATCCCAAACTCCACTCCGCCGACTGGTCTTGCCGATTTTTCGGGTGGAGCTCCTCCCACCATCAGAGGATGACCCCTGGCCATCCCCTGGTTTGGGGCGCTTCTGGAAGCGCCTTTGGTTCTTCGCAGAAGCCCCCACCACTACGCACTCCGGGCTCTTGAAAAAGCCCTTCGCGCCAGATGCGGCGTCGGACCCCGACCCCGCGTCACTCCCCTCCTCTTCGCTGCTATTGTTTTGGTTCAATTTTTCCATATTGTTCCCACGAGTGTGGGGGATCTAAAATGTCCATCCTAGGTTCACCCCCTGTCCCTAGGCAAGTGTTCATTTATAACCCAACCAGAGGGTCCACTGGTACTCTGGCTGGGGGTGCGCTAGCGACTGATGCGCCACCTACAACTACAAAGTTGTAGATGACACTACTCCTCAGCCATTCATATCCTCGCCGCGCACCAAAACTTGATATTAGAGGAATTTTTTATAGAGGTTATCTTCCTCGCGGCCCGGGCGGTTAAGCCAAGACCCTCGACCCCCGTCAAAAGTCAGAGACATAACCTTGACAATCTTCGGGGCTACGAGACTAACGGTGGCATAAGGAGAATACTCCTTCCTGCCTGCCCGGCGGCAGAGTTAGTGCACACCGAGCCCGCTCTTACTCCGCCGCTGTGCGTCTCTGCTTAAACAGAGAGACACACGTTGGAGCGTTCCTCCGACAGGATATTAGCGTACGGGCAACTAGACCCATTAGGCACACAGTACCTAATGGGGAGTAATTGCCCGCACCCCAGGGTACACCGTCCCGGGGACTGGCCTTTCCCCCAGACGCATCCAAGGGAAACTCCAGCCCACGGGCACACGGGGAGGTTTCCTGTCCTAGCATGCCCCTGTTATGTGTTGTATGGTCTCTGGTTGGTTGTGACATTTGCGGCATTTATCGTTTGTTATTGTGGGGTCTTTTATAATGAATTTCCTGTAGTTTTTAGTATTTATGATCTGATCCTGTATTGCAATAATAAATCCCTCGGTTTCCGGAAATAAGTTACCGATTTTAAGCCATTTATTTGACGCTATTGTATCTATATGAGATTGTTCTAGATCATGGGGGTGCCGTCCATGCAACACTTTTTTTTTCCAGTCTTCTAACTTTTGCTTGTGTGGGTCGTCATTGCTAGTCTGTTGCGTACCTACATGTTCGTGTAGGTTAAGTGGGGTGTAGCTGATGTCGTTCAAAACTACGGCTTTATGAATGTTGCTTGTGTGTGATTTAGAGTGAAAGAATGTTCTTAGTCTGGCTATCTGTTTCTGCCAAAGATGATGGATGTCCATAAGGCCTACCCCACCGTGTTGTCGTTTGATGGTCAGTCTTTCTATTGCAGATTTAGGGTGTAGGTTATTGTGTTTAGTGAGTGTGGTGCGTGTTGTTCTCTCCATTTGCTGGATGTCAGTTTTTGACCATTTAATCACTCCAAACGAGTATGTTAATATTGGAATCGCGTAGGTGTTCAATGCTTTTATTAAATGTTTTCCGGAGAGTTGAGTTTTACATACTGCGATCACTCTTCTTTTGTATTCAGTGTTTAAGGTGTGTTTTATTGCTGTGTGATCTATTCCTTTGAGTTGTCTGTATCCTAAATATTTATACAAATCCGTTGTTTCCATAGCTGTGATTGAGTCAGTATTATTAATAGGATAGTCACCCGGTTTTATTTTGCCTCTTACTATATGAACTGTTTTGCATTTATCTAATCCGAATTGCATGTTAATATCTTAACTGAATTCTGTCGTGGTATCTATTAATTTTTTCATTTCTTTTTCAGACTTTGCGTATAGTTTTATGTCATCCATATAAATAAGATGTGAGATTACTGTTTCTTCTGTAGTATGTTTAAGGGAGTACCCGGCTTGACTGCGATGAAGTAGGTTGGACAGAGGGTTCAGAGCGAGGCAAAACCATAATGGACTCAGAGAATCACCCTGATAAATACCCTTCTTTATGGATATCTGCCGAGTTGTGATAGTGTTGTTTAAGTAATTTAATTGGAGTGTAGTTCTCCAATGGGGCATGATATCCTGTAAGAAGTCTATTATTTTTGAATTTATTTTATAGATTTGTAGTATTTGAATTAACCAGGAGTGTGGAATGCTGTCGAATGCTTTTTTATAATCTATGTATGTGCAATGTAGACTTCTATTTTTTGTGGCGGCATGTTTGTGGATTATTGAATCTATAACTAGTTGTTCCTTACAGCCCATATGACCCCTTCTGCATCCTTTTTGTTCTTCTGCTATTATGTTGTGATTTTCTATGTGTTTATTGATTTTTGTTGTGATTGCCGACGTTAGGATCTTGTATATTGTGGGTAGGCATGTAATTGGTCTGTATTGAGAAGGTTGTGGGGAGTACTGGGTTTTTGGTAACATGTAGGTTATCCCTGTGGCAATAAATTCAGGAATATTTTGTTTCCTTATGATGATTTGTGTTAAATTTTTAGCTAAGGCTTTGTGTAATGACTCTAATTTTTTATACCAATAATTATGAATTTTATCAATACCAGGGGATTTCCAACTGTGTAGTCTCGCTGTTATACTAGTTATGTCAGACTCAGTTAACTCAATGAATTCCATTTCTTCTAATGAGCTCCATTTTGTTTCTTCGTCTGCTATCCAATCTGATTTTTCATTGTGTTGTAATTGCTCTTCCCATATCCCAGACCAAAATGTTTCTAGTTGTTCCGCTGTTGGTAATTCTACGTTGTTTTCGGTCGTTTGTGTAGTAGTGGCAGTTTGTGGTTTCTGTAAATTTCTGTAAAAGTTCTTTTCGTTTGTGGCAAACAACGAGTTATCCTTTATTCGTTCTTGTGCTTTCTTATATCTTCTCAACCTGTGAACTTTTAAGGCTAATTTCTGTTTCAATGTATCCAAGAATTCTTCCGGTTTTCTATTGTCATTTTCGTGTCTCATGTGGGTAGCCATGTTTTTAAATATTGCTTCTACTCGCTTAACTACTTTGTTAGATCTATTGTTATTAATATAATGAGTTAGTCTACTGCAGTCTGCTCTAAGTTTTTCTATATCTTTTTCAAGCCTCTGTTGCCATGCTGGTTTCTTAATATTTCTTGGTCTTGGATTACCTGTGTATTCTGTGATTTAAAAATTAAGTTCTTCGGAAATGACTAAAGCAGTGCAATATATTAGAGTATGAACGTCTATTAGGTGAATTTCTTCGTTAATATATTGTTGGAGAATATTTTGATTAAATAAATAGACGAGCTGAGATAGTTTTGGAGTGTATCTAAGTTTGGGCAGTTTTGGTCGAGCTGCCGAGTCCATACCGGAATATTGAGTGAGAGCTGTTTTAAATTTATCATGTATTTCTTGAATACGCGTATCTGTGGACTGATTTATATTGATGTCGACTAGGGTCTCGATTTCATTTTCTAACATTATGGTTATACTTTCGGTTTGTGTAGATGTATGCGTGGTTTGTGAATTCGCTTGTGATTGAGAATATGGTTGAGATTGTGTGATAGTTTGAAATTGTATGATAGGTTCTGATTGACTGCATTGTTGTTCTTGTTGATTATACGCGGTTGTGTTTTGTGTTAATGCGGTAGTGATTACGCCCGCAGTATTTTCTGATTCTGTTTGTAGTTGTGTACGAACTTCTTCTTTTAACTGGGCTATTACGTCTTGCGACAAAAGTTTGTTCCTAACTATTATTCTTCTTTGATCTGAAATCCTTTGTTCTGTAACGGTAATCTCTGGGTATTGACGTGTAAAAAGTTCATGCAGTTGTTTTCTGTAAGTGGTCAGGTCAGTCTCTAATTTAGTGATGTATAGGTAAGTTCGCATGATGAATAGGTTAACTTCTTTGCTCCATCTCATGCGAACTCTGACTTTTCCAGCCTTGGTGGACGCGGGTAAAAAGGTAGATACCTCCCGCGCAACATTCAAGGAAGGAGTGGGTTGAGCTGAACTTATACTAGTAATGGGAGGTGATGATGATATGGAAGGTGACGATGGTATGGATGGTGATGATGGCCTAGAAGGTGTATATGATACTGTGCTTGGACTATACGGTTCTACAGGGGTGTTTGTCCTGTCCGTCAGTCTGTCACCATCGTCAATGATATCGGCTGTAACATCTTTGTCGGTGGGAGCCCGCCTGTTCAACTCCTCACCGCTGACGGGTCGCATGCTGAGACACCCGGCGTCAGCTCCGAGTGCGCCCCGGCGATCGCCCCCGGGCAGCGGTCCTAAACGTTTTCTTTTTGAACGTGTCTCCATTTTGAGTGGGTTTCCAGAGCCACGTTAGCCACGCCAGTAATTTCTTATTCGTGTGTCCGCCCCCCACGTGATTAGATGGTCAATCAGGACGTGTGGTTGTTTAGGGGGCCGATTATTATTATTATTATTATTATTATTAGGCATCAATGCTGCCGGCATGAAACAATCACTGAGGGAGTGCTTCTTTGGCTGCCTAATTAAAGTGTTAAATAGTCTTTTATCAGGCGGAAACAAGGTGCGCGCCTTCAATGGTTCGGTCATGCTGGTTTTGATCTACTCTTTCGGCATAGGTACTCAAATGGACTCAGACCGAACTCAAAGCCCTGGATAGGAGGGACTGTACATTGCTGACCGCAAACCGGATGCATCACCCACGATCATCGGTGATGAGACTGTACATCCCGCGGAAGTTCGGGGGTCGTGGCGTTTTAAATGTGAAGACCCTCCACAACCGCGTGGTGTGCAGTCTCAGGGAATATTTTTTTAAAGGTGTGGTGGGTATGCACCGGGATGTGGTCGCAGTGGACAAGGGGCTCAAACTGCTCTCCATGGCTAAAGAGAACTGGCGCAAACCTGTAGTAGTTACCACCGATGAACACAAGGAGGTATGGCAAAGCAAGGCATTTCACGGGGCTTCTTTCGGGCTCTTCATGAGCCCGGTGTAGATTTCTTAGTGTCCGTATCCGGGTTATGATAGGGTGACTTTTTCGGGGAAACTGCAGGTTTCAGGAATAACTACCGGAGACATATCACTTATGAAAAGGTGCGTCCATCAGACATATTATCGCTGGTTGTTCTCGCCTGGCTAACGGCGAGTACTTGCACAGGGATAACCAAGTAGCCAGGATTATTGACCAGCAACTTGCTTTGAAATATAAACTTGAGTGCCGTATTACAGTATTTGCCCGACCCAGTTTTCGAAAATGACCATGCCACGTTGTATTGGGATCGGTCTATCATTACTGATAGGACTATTATCGCTTATAAGCCTAATATAGGGGTCGATTAGCGCGCCGCACAAAGATTATCGATGTTAAGCTGAGAAAGGGAAACAAATTAAATATCTCGACTTGGCACACGAGGTTGTTGAAATGTGGAATGTGAGCTCGGCTGTCATCGTGCCGATTGTCGTATCCGGCAATGGCCTGATGGCCGAAAGCCTCGATCGACATCTCTCGAGGCTCTCGTTAGGCGGTTGGATCAAGGGCCTGATTCAGTAGGCAGTACTCCTCGATATGGCTCGCATAGTGCCTCCTGCGTGGTATGTGTGGCGTGGTTCCTGTCTCTGGAGCCTTACCCACCGGTAGCTTGGACCCTTTTCCCGATGACGGCGGACCACTATTTTCTATATTTTTTAATATACCTATTTAATAAGTATGAAAATAAATAAACGAAATAATAAAAGTTTATTAGGAAAAATTTAGGTATAACTTAACAAATGACACGGTGATAGCTGCAAAGTAAAATACTGTGGTGCGGCTATCAACGCCCAATTTGGTTGGTTTTTTTCGATAGGCTTTTGATAAAGAAATCAATGAGCTTATCTTGTCTTTAGCGTTGGCGGTTGCGACCAGCGAAACTTAAAAGCTTTCGGCGTAAAGGCAGCGTTTCTAAGGTTTGATTCTCTAACCAAATGTTTCGCATTAATGAACATGCAAAATTCACAGATTACACTTGGTCTTGCACTACAGACGCAGATAATAATGCAGTGAATTTAATATCTAACCACGATAAGCAAAGCTATCAGATAGATTAGTTTTTAATTTATTATTGATTTGATAATTACTTTGAAGTCATGTGGGGTGCGGTCGTGATTTTAGCTCTAGTAGCTGGGATTTCGGTAATTATTACTTTTTATAAAAAAAATTTGTTCATCCAGAACCTTAGTAAAAGTTGGCCATTTGTGTCGTTACCTGCAGGCTTAGCACAAGCACCGTTTTGTCGTCGAAAAAATAGACAAAAATGACGTTTCGTGAAGAAAGTACGCCGGCAGCAAAGTAGAAAGAGTCAACTGCACTTTTTACGAAATTTAGTCATTTATTCACGTTTTTCTTTTATTTTGCTTATATCTTGAAAATGGTGAGTCCTATCGCGAAAATAATGAAAATTTCGACCCCTTTTATGGAACCCTGAAACCTCTAAAACTCAACATGTAGGTAATAATTTTTCACATTTTCCGTACAAAAAGTCAAAAATTCCATTTTCCATTCCATTTTTATACTTTGTGGCCGTCGAGTAAAAAGTTTTGTACTCTTTAGCATGGCGATTAAAAAATAAAATTGTCTTTACTACCTTATAAAACTGTCTTCTGAAATAGTCTACTTTAACAAGGACTTAGACAACGATCGGTAGAAATGAAAGACAAAATGACAGATTTTAAAAGGATTTTTACGGTGCGATGTCAACAATTGAGAAACGAAATGTCACTTTTTATGGAAATAGCCGTGTCTATTCTTCGAAGAAATAGACAGCGTCATACTAAGCCTGCTGTAGGTAATCAGACAGACAAACATTGTACTTACTTACCTAATACCTAATATAAATCTGTGCATTTCAGGCATCTGCCGATGTTCTACAGGCGGCTCCGAAAGTATCACAATACGGTAAAGTACCTATACTATGCAAAATACGCATTTTTCGTAGCTGCTACGTTATACCTCTGCAGGCTTAGCACAAGAACCGTCTTGTCGACGGAAGAATAGACAAAAAATACGTTTCGTGAAGACAGCACGACGGCAGCAAAGTAGAAAGAGTCAACTGCACTTTTTACGAAATTCAGTAATTTATTCACGTTTATCTTTTATTTTGCTTATATCTCGAAAATGGTGTGTCCTATCGCAAAAATAATGAAAATTTCGACCCCCTCTATGGAACCCTGAAACCCTTGAAACTCAACATGTGGGTAATAATTTTTCACATTTTCCATACAGAAAGTAAAATTTTTTATTTTCCATTCCATTTTTATACTTTGTGGCCGTCGAGTAAAAAGTTTTGTACTCTTTAGCATGGCGATTAAAAAATCAAATTGTCTTTACGACCTTATACAACTGTCTTCTGAAATAGTCTACATTAACAAGGACCTAGGTATATAGACAACGATCGGTAAAAACGAAAGACAGAATGACAGATTTTAGAAGGATTTTTACGGTGCGATGTCAAAAATGGAGAAACGAAATGTAACTTTGTATGGGAATAGCCTTGTCTATTCTTCGAAGAGATAGACAGCGTCATGCTAAGCCCGCTGGCGTCTTCCTCGACGTATATATTATTTGGCAACTGTATACAAGATTACCTACTATTCACGTTATTCGCCCTACTACCACATAAGTCTGGTAACGAATGGATGAGAGTGATCGAGGAGCGAAATACTCGTAATCCTCATCATCATCCACAACCCGCGACTTCACCCACTGCTGGGCATAGAGGCCTCTCTTTACTTTAGCCAATCCCCACTCCTGAGTCATGTGAAAGTCCTTCCAGGTGTTTATTATCGCCATTCGTCTCTTATACATTTCTTTTCCTCCTTTGAAAAGATCCTTGAAAACCTAACACCCTCTTACAGTCATACAATCATCATGGGCTATTTAAATACTCGCTTATTGAAAATCGATTCCCGCTCTTCTTCTCTTCGATCAGTAATTCGGTCGTCTAATTTATCAATTCTCCCTCCTCAACATGCCAACAAGCATGGTCAATGCCCAGCTGACATGTTTTTAGGGTTCCGTAGCCAAACGACAAAAAACGGAACCCTTATGGATTCGTCATGTCTGTCTGTCTGTCTGTCCGTCCGTATGTCACAGCCACTTTTTTCCGAAACTATAAGAACTATACTGTTGAAACTTGGTAAGCAGATGTATTCTGTGAACGGCATTAAGATTTTCACACAAAGATAGAAAAAAAAAACAATAAATTTTGGGGGTTCCCCATACTTAGAACTGAAACTCATTTTTTTTTTCATCAATCCCATACGTGTGGGTCTTCAAAAATGATATTGAGGTTTCTAATATCATTTTTTTTCTAAACTGAATAGTTTGCGCGAGAAACACTTCCAAAGTGGTAAAATGTGTGTGTCCCCCCCTGTAACTTCTAAATTAATTGAATGTTTAAATTAAAAAAAGAATAAGATGTACATTACCATGTAAACTGCCACCGAAAATTGGTTTGAACGAGATCTAGTAAGTAGTATTTTTTAATACGTCATAAATCGTAAACCGCAATTTACCTTTCATTCAATCAACTCAATAAATAATGGTACCCTTCGTGCGCGAATCCGACTCGCACTTGGCCGGTTTTGTTTAAACAGGATCTTTTTTTATTATATATTATTATTATTTATTCCTCTCCTTCAAAATTAGCCCACCTAAGGCAAAATCTAAAATTCTCCTGCAGCGCAATTTTAGTAAAATTCATTCAGATAATCTCCAAAGAGTCGCTAACAGCATTGACTAGTCTCCCTTATTCAGTGTTGAGTCGATGGCTGATAAAGTCAACCTTCTGACAGACAACCTTGGCAGCTGTATAATGTCCACTCTCCCATTCGTGCAGTAAAAATCAAACATCTTCAGGCACCATGTATTACAGCGTTCCTTTTTGGAAGGAACGCGGTTATAAAAACGAAATTTAAGTGTCGGTCCTCGTCATCAAACCGTGAGATGCTTCTTGATGCTCGCGGTCGGTGCAATAAGGTGTGTAGAAATGCCCAACGCCGTCATATCTCCGCCGCACCTCAGTTGAAAACGGAGATCCAGCTAAAGTCTGGAAATTTCTTAAATCCATGGGAGTTGGAAAATCGCGCCAAGAATCGACTCTTAAAGACTTAGACCTATATTGATCTTCTAAATCTATACCTCTTATCTTCGTCCTTCTGTAATGGGGCCATAAAGGCAGCCACAGTAAACTATCTTAAAACCAACTCAGGATAATCCCTCATTTAGTTTTAGTCAATTCTCTGATTGTGATGTTAAGAAGGGTGTAGTTTCAATCACATCTAACGCAGTTGGTAGTGATTGTGTCAGTCGGAAAATGGTCGTCGACGAAATTCTTCGTATTCTTTGCTATATCTTAAACTACTCTATATCCTATGGTGTCTTTCCTTCGATGTGGAAAGAGGCCAAAATCACCTGTTTACCCAAAAAATCTAATCCTGCTTTCTTATAAGAATACCGTCCTATCTCCATCTTGCTTTTCCCCTCCCAAGTCCTAGAACGCCTTGTCAACAATCAGCTTAGTGCATTTCTTTGTAAGAACAGTTTGCTGGATCCTCCCTAATCCGGATTTCATCCTGGTCACAACACTGCTACAGCCTTAGTGAATGTTACCGATGACATACGGTTAGGCATAGAGGGAAGAAATCTGACGGTGCTTTGCATGAATTTTAGTAATGCATTCAATACTGTCGATTTCGATATCCTGCTTGGCATGCTTCGCTCGCTTAACGTATCTACAACGGTGATTGACTGGATTCGTAGTTACCTGTGTGGGCGCCGGCAACGTATGCGTATAGAAAAGTTTTGCTCTTCTTGATGTTATACTTCTGCGAGTGTTTCTCAGGGTGGCGTTTTATCTCCTTTCCTGATCGCAAATTTCATAAATTCTGTTTTCAAAAAACTTCTTCCTTCCTACCACCTTTATGCAGATGATTTACAAATTTACAAACAAGCTGCATATTCGGCTGATGCAATTGACGTAATCAACAAGGACATGGCTTCAATTTGCGAATGGAGTGAGGCACATGGGTTACAGGTTAACCCGTCCAAGACTCAGGTCATTGTTTTTGGCAGCTCAAGAATGATCTCCAAGATAAAGTGGTCGCAGCTTCCCCAGGTTAAATTTAACGGAACTGCTATTCTAGTAAGCGAGAAAGTTAAGAACCTTGGGGTTTGAATGAAAGGAAGAAAGAATAAAGTTTATTTGGACACAGTTCGTGAAACAAGAAATACAAATAATAAAATAAAAAAGTGAAAGTAACGTTTAGCAACAACAGTGTGTGCCTCACGGCTGCGACAAAAGGGTTCATTTCAGCATTAATGCCAGACAGATGTTATCTGACGCTTGTTTTCTAATGAACTCTTAGGTTTGGATCAACAAGCATCTTTCTTGGGGTCCCCAGGCGTAATTCGTAAAATTTTAGCATCTGCCAAGTCCCTGAAACGATTGCGGAACTTTCTTCCAACTGCCACTAAAACTGCGCTTGCACAATCTCTTTTACTTCCCATCCTTGACTACGGTGATGTCAGTTATGTCGATCTCACTGAAGCACAACTAGATGAACTTTAGCAACTTCAAAACTTTTGCATAAGATTTATATTAGGCTTGCGAAGATATGATCACCTTTCTGTATTTCGTACAAAGATCAAGTGGCTTCCCATACGTCTTCGCCGGAATTCTCATATCTTGTTTCAGCTCTACAGTATTCTGTTCAATCCTACAACCCCCTCTTATCTTAAAGAGAGAACCTTTCAAGTTCGTTCATGCATGACACACAAAAGATATCTGACGTCATCGGAAAACTTGAGACTAGAGATGTCGATGGATTCGACCAGTTTCTATGAAATATCTTTTACAGTTCAAGCAGTAAGGTTATGGTATGCCTTGCCTGTGTCGATAAGGCATGCTCAATCTTTATACATTTTTTAAATTATAATAAAAAAATCGCTATCTCTCTCCCACCCTTTTTTTTTGGTTCTTTGCACTTAGCATAATCAGCCTATAATGTTCTTACTGGGGACATAGGTCTCCTCTCTGAGAAAGTGTGGGCCGTAATTTGGTAGATGTCACATCCCAACTAGAAAATTAATCTTATAACAAAATATTATAAGTCTGATAACACTTATAAGATAGATTCTTATAAGTGCATTGGTGTAGGCTATTTACTTATAGTAGCATTTCAAAAGCATTAATTTACTGCGGAGCATTTGCTTCTGTAAATAAAGTACAATAAATACAAGTTTTACTTATAGAGCAGTTATAAGACTCATATACTTTTAAGATAATAACAGAGATCCTTATAAGTATTTGGCAGTATCGTCTTGTTGAAGTCTCATATAAGATTATTAGTATTTTACAAATACGCTATGAGAGCAAACAAGCTTATAAACTATCGGACCAAGCACTTTGTAAGTAAACGTCAGTCATTTTGTCAACTGTCTAGTGCAACAGATTAAGTAATGGAGGGTTCCGTCGAAAATAATGTTGTACCTGTTGAGTGCTATTCTGATCATGAAGAGCAGGAAGAAAAGGCCATGAGGAAGAATATGATTCAGCTTGCGTAGCATGGCCACTATAGAAACGCAAAAAACGGAAGACAAAATGACAGATTGTACAAAGATTACGACGGCGCGAAGTCTATATTCAAAAAAAGAATGACTTTTTTGATAAGAAAGTGATTTGTCTTCTCTTCGTAGAGTAGAGATAGAAGTGGTCATACTACGCATGCTGAAATAAAAGAAAGCACAGAGTATGAAAATAATCATGAATTACTTCAAGATATACAAAGCTGGGCTATAAAATTGAATGTATCACATTTGGCACTAAATGAATTACAATTATACAAAAGAATTTAAAAAAATCTACCCATGCACGAACTTTGTTAAAAAAATAAAAGTCTTGTTAACTTGCATAAACAATTGACGGAAGAAAAAATAATCAAAGCTTAGTTTTGGTCAACTCGCCCACATCGACCGATATTTAACGGCTGAGCTTGATAAACGATTCATGAGGAATCCTAATTTGTTTTAAAATTGAGGAGAAGTGATATTTACCAAAACTGTAATAAGTACTAATTTGTTTATAGTGATTCTATAAAGTACTCAATGCAGAGCATTTTTAAAACATGGCGAATATTCACACGAATCATTGAAATTAAATTTTAACGAGAACTATACAATGTCCAATTTTGCTCTAGGCGTTAACAATAAAAAATAACAATATACGGTACATATTCACAGTAAATTTGTCTTCCCCACCAGTTTTCACATTATATTCATAAATTAACTAGCTATATTAAAAACTAATGGCATATGAGAAAAAAAAAATCTCAAACACAAAACACGTGCACGTTACAGTTTATAAACCGTACTTATAACAAATAACCAAGTATGTTACAAGCGCATTATAAAAATGATAGCTTTTATTTATGATACTTGAGTCAGAGCGTAATAGAAGCACTAGTGCCTGTAACTGCATAGGCTAAGATTGTTATAGAAACTATTGTTATTCGTCAAATATATTATATATGAGTTAATGACTTTATCCAAGTCCATTGTAAGATCGTTACAGAAATATAATTATGCTCCTATACTTGCGCCCAAATCATACTTTGTAGCTTACTTCAAGTATCTTATAAATACAGGAAAAAATAGTCTTGCGAGAGTTATACTCGTAAGTACTGGTTTTGCTAGTTGGGCATGTCTTCGAATTCCTGGTTCTAGGACATGCCGGTTTCCTCACGATGTTTTCCTTCACCGTTTTGATGAAATAATTTACACAAAGTTAACCGCCTCTCAGGGTTCGAACTTACGACCTACAACTCATAAGCCGCGGCCGTGACCACTAGGCCAGCACTGCTCTTTTTAACCGACTTCACAAAAAGGAGGAGGTTCTCAATTCGTCTGAATGTTTTTTTTTTTATGTGCGTGTGTGTGTTTTTGTGTGTTGGCTCACAACTTTTTTCTGGGTGAACGGATTTGGATGATTCTTTTTTTATTTGATAGCTGGTGCTTCACATGTGGTCCCATTTGATCAAGGTTTGACCAGTAGTTTTTGAGTTATCTTTAATACTGCATATTTTTCCACTTAGTTTTTAAGGATGATGTGTTAATAATTTCCTGTCACTGTTATTTACACACCAAGTAGTGGTATACGAATTTGTGTGGGGTAGGTACCGCAACTAAAAAGTGAAAAATAAAAACTTTTTTACAAAAAAACAACCGTCTTCAAAAAAAAACACTAAAAGACGTGAATAATAACTTTAATTTCGGAAGTCGGTGGCCAAAAACGAAAATACAAAACCAAAGCACTGACTTTCGTAATTAAAGTTAATTTTCACGTCTTTTAGTGTTTTTTAAAAAATGTTTTTTTTAAGGTTCAAGCAGTACAGTTATGGAACGCCTTGCCCGTGTCGATAAGGATTACTCAATCTTTGTGCATTTTTTTAATTATGATAAAAAATTACTTTTTTGTTCTTTGCACTTGTTTCATGATTTTTATTGTATATATTTATAAAGATAAGTACTTATAATATGTTTTATGAATGTATGCATAAATTGTATATATGTAAATGGATATATACACCGCAGAATTACCTGCAGTATTGTCTTTCCTTCGCCCGTAATTCATCCAAAGGATGTCTTTAGAAGATCGCTTTTAGCGATAAGACCGCTCATTGCGTCACTCTATGTAAAATTTCTACATTTATAGATATTTGGTGTTCATAATAGAGAGTATTCTATTTATAATTTATCTTCTAATTTATCTATACCTACTAATAATAAAGCTGAAGAGATATTTGTTTGGTTGTTTGAACGCGATAATCCTTGGAACTATGGCCCGTATTAATAAACGTTCCTCAGCCCAAGAAGTCGCACTTGATGACAACCTTGAGATCATGACCGTATTAATAAACATAATAATTTGTGTACTTAAGTTACGGCTTGGGTTTACGTTATCAGCCGAGTGATGGACTGATTAATAAACGGAACTCTACACTTAAGTATACAATAGATGTGTGTACTCGAGATGCGTAAACCTGAGTGTAGGCAGTCCGTGACTTAAGGTCGTGATTAGTAGCGCGAAACATGGAGTTTAAAAATATTTTGGGTGAAATTAATCATTACGATGAAATAGATTACCTACTATGACGATATTTTATGACCGGTTTTATGCTACAGCATCATTTCAGGTAGGTACCTATCTACCTATGTAAATATTTTAAATACATTTATCATAAGTGTAATTAATTAATTTTTAAATTTTTATTTTTAAATTTTTATTATTTTTTAATTTTATTTTCATTTGACATTGAGTTGCTTATTTTTATTTGACATTGTATTTATGATTTGATGACATTGTATTTATTTTTATTTTTATATTGTGATTTGTATTTATCTCGTGTTATGTAACTTGTGATTGTAATATGGGAGAACCTGAAATAAATGTTTTTTTTTTTATAATAAAATTTATTTAATTACTATTTATAGGTATAACACAAAGCCATTAAGTCCACAAATGTACTTCTTTGGTTGTATAAAGTTTAATAAATAAATAAACTTTAAAAGTAGTAGGTACCATATAAATCCAATTAATCTAATTTTAAAACCCAATATATTTATGTGAAAATGTAATCTAATAAATTCATATTTCAGCTGGTTTATGGTGACCTAATACATTTATCACAACCTGCAGCATCAAATATAAAAATTAAAAAATAAATAAAAAAAAACTTTTTAAATTATTTTTTATTTTATTTATTGGGAAATAAAAACACTTTTTTTTTTCAATTTATGGCTTCCTTGGGTAGAAAACAACTTTATAACGTGATACAGCGCTATCCATGAAAGTTTTAATAAAATTCAAGTATTTCAATAAATCTTACAACATAAAATAATGAAATGTGAAGCATGTCATTCTAAACTTCGGTCAATGTGACGTAATCGTTCACGAAATCAAGCCATCAAGTACAGCGCATTGAGGAGCTGATCTTGGTAACTGAGATACTGTATTCATGTGCTTATTAATTAGCAATGATCTTGAGATGCTGATATCGTAATAATGGCATATCAAATGATTGCGTACTTGGGCACGTCATTTAGGAACGTTTATTAATACGGGCCTAAGGGTTGCAGCGTGATGTTAAATAAGCTATAACATTCCTAAAGAATTGGGCTATTAAATGTTTTTTTTTTTTTTAAATCCAACCACTTATAGGCCCATATTAATAAACGTTCCTCAATGACGTGCCCAAGTACGCAATCATTTGATACGCCATTATTTCGATATCAGCATCTCAAGATCATTGCTAATTAATAAACAGATGAATACAGTATCTCAGTAACCAAGATCAGCTCCTCAATGCGCTGTACTTGATGGATTGATTACGTGAACGATTACGTCACATTGACTGAAGTTTAGAATGACATGCATCACATTTCATTATTTTATGTTGTAAGATTTTTTAAATACTTGTATTTTGTTAAAACTAATCATTATAAAGTTGTTTTCTACCCAAGAAAGCCATAAATTGTTAAAAAAAATGTGTTTTTATTTCCCAATAAATAAAATAAAAAATAATTAAAAAAAGTTTTTTTTTGTTTTTTTTTTATTTCTTTTTTATTTATTTTTTAAATTTTTATATTTGGTGCTGCAGGTTGTGATAAATGTATTAGGTCACCATAAACAAGCTGAAATATGAATTTATTAGATTACATTTTCACATAAATATATTGGGTTTTAAAATTAGATTAATTGGATTTATATGGTACCTACTACTTTTAAAGTTTATTTATTTATTAATCTTTATACAACTAAAGAAGTACATTTGTGGACTTAATGGCTTTGTGTTATACCTATAAATAGTAATTAAATAAATTTTATTATAAAAAAATAAAAATAAACATTTCTTTCAGGTTCTCCCATATTACAATCACAAGTTACAAAACACGAGATAAATACAAATCACAATATAAAAATAAAAATAAATACAATGTCATCAAATCATAAATACAATGTCATCAAATCATAAATACAATGTCAAATAAAAATAAGCAACACAATGTCAAATGAAAATAAAAATTAAAAATAATAAAAATTTAAAAATAAAATCTTAAAAATTAATTAATTATACTTATGATAAATGTATTTAAAATATTTACATAGGTACCTACCTGAAATGATGCTGTAGCATAAAACTGGTCATAAAATATCGTCATAGTAGGTACTCTATTTCATCGTAATAATTAATTTCACTCAATATATTTTTAAACTCCATGTTTCGCGCTACTAAACACGACCTTAAGTCACGGACTGCCTACACTCAGGTTTACGCATCTCGAGTACACACACCTATTGTATACTTAAGTGTGGAGTTCCGTTTATTAATCAGTCCATCACTCGTCTGATAACGTAAACCCAAGCCGTAACTTAAGTACACAAATTATTATGTTTATTAATACGGTCATGATCTCAAGGTTGTCATCAAGTGCGACCTTTTGGGCTGAGGAACGTTTATTAATACGGGCCTTAGTAGCCGAGAAAAACGAAAAAAGTCAGAAAAAACGCTTATCGAAAACGATGTAGATAATGGAGCGGGCGGGCGACGTGATGCGACGCGGTGGGTGGGGGGGCCGAAGTGCGGGCAGTAGCTAGTTATATAATACAGGTACTGTGGACTTCAGTCTATAGGCTGGTGATAATGATGGGAGACTATTCATTGTATTTGTAGAGTCGCGCATAGTATCAGGATGGGAGGCGCGAGAGGGTCAGTTCCCCTACATGCTGTGGCTGCGCACGTTGAGGTGGACCGGCGACATTACAGCTTGCGGAGGATCCATCATACATCGCAGTTGGGGTCTTACATCTGCTAGATGCACTGCTCAGTAAGTATTTCACGATAAGAAGTAAGTATACTTAATACCAAAATGGATAAAGTCTTCTGAATTTTGTTGAAAAGTGTTCTGAATCTAAACAATTCGTGTCTATCTTAATGAGCTTACACCGTCTTACATAATTTTCCACTCATTGCATCTTGGTTCCTCATCGATAAGAGAATAAAATCGCTATCTAAATTTGGAAATCTGGGGATGTAGACCGCTTGCGTCCATCACTTTCTGGTCATTTTGAAGCCTATTGCTAATCCAATGCTTCATACGTTTCAAAATTAGTTTGCTCAACAACGTAAATAAAGCAATGAATGTTGTTGAACTGTGAAAATGAAAGCTAGGTATTCCTATTGTTAGTGTGTTACGCAACTACTCCGATAATTCACGAAAAAACACTGAAAATACTCGACTTGAGGAATAAGTAAAAACTTTTGTTTATGTGTCTTAACATAAATTCACGCCTTGTTTCCCCGAAGTGTTGGGCAGAGGTATAAATATAGTGCACCCACATTTCGCCAGTTATGTTTAAGTCACATGTAATGGGGGCGTGTCTATTGCCATCAATCGGGCACAATCCAAACTCCGGGCTGCTGCTGAGAAATTCCTGGTTGAAAAACCCAATAACACTTTGCCTGACCCGGAAAATGTGTGTGTATGTGTCATGTGTGTATATGTATATATCTTTTGTTGGAGATACTAAATAAATTAACAGGTAACTTCCCTTCTGCGTTACTTAATTTATTTTGGTGGTACAGGCGTATCGAGATCATAATCCACGCTGGTAGCGTGAACCGCAATACTCCTCAAGTGACCATGCAGGCCCGCGAGTCCTTCAGGCCACCTGGCTACGATGACTCGCTGCAGCCGCTCACTCAACCTAATGATATCAGTCTCATGAGATTCAGTCAGGACCTCACTTTTAACAGTAAGAAGGAGTTTTATTTTGCTTAAATTTTGGATTTTTTTTACATAGGTATACCACCTGACATCTTCCTTGTCCACTTGCAATAAAATGCATGCGCTAGATGTTTCACGTTTATAAGCGGATTGGCGATCGTAAGTTTTTGTAAGTACAGTTAACTGTATAACAATTGTAATAGATTGACGTTCAAAGCGCCTTTATTTCGTAGCAGTAGATAAGGGTGATTTTCATAGTGCAAGAGAAACCACTGATGTGATAGGTACATAAGTGGTACACCTTATGTTCTCAGTTGAGCTGCACGATTACTGACAAATGCGTGTACTGACTAGACTGGTCCACTCAATCTGTGTGGTTTTTCCTTAAAAGACCATTTCAGACACCAATCTACATGGGCTTCACATGATCAGACCAAGATTATGTCTGGACTTCAAAAGAGACTGTGACCTCTGAGTTTGTTGCGGCCTTTCTTCTCGGCGTAGTCAGATAGGAAACGCCGACCTGATCTAGTTTTTAAAATATGATTGACGTGTAAAAGTTTTTGTACAAACCTACTTACAGAAATACAATCATTTATCATTTTGTGCTAAGACAGAATTGCTCTTAGAAAATCCTCATTCGTCTTTTATGTCGCCTAAGGAATGAAACATTACAGCTATATTTCAAGTTACCTACTTAATGTACTTACAATAATTTTCAGGCAACATCCAACCGATTCGGATTCAGCGCTCTGCCGATCAGGACCGGGACTACACCAGCGTGGTGATGACCACCAGCGGCTGGGGCACGACTTGGACCTGCACCGAACTTGACTGTAAGTTGTGGGGCTGTTTGATTGGGCACTGGCCCTGATGGTATTTAGTAAAAGACTGAGCGCAGTCTGATACGCAATATCATGTACGGTCAGCACAGGGGCGGATCCAGGATTTCATTTTGAGGGGAGCCATTCTGACATGGTTCGAAGTTAGGGTTAAAATCACAAGTAAACAAAAAAATATGTTTTTATTAGCTTGATTTTTTAACGCGCCTTGTGCCACTTTTGGCAAACCTACCCATAATTTTATCGACATTAACAGGAACATCCCTGTGGATGTGTAGGAGCGCAAGTCCGCAAAGCCACTCGTCCCCTGGCCGCGTACAAAAGTTGAGTCGAAAGTATGGAATTCCTGGGTCTTGAGGGGGGGGGGGGGGGGGCATGGCCCCCATAGCCCCCTCCTGTATCCGCCAATGGGTCAGCAACAAAAATTTATAATCACTTTAACGAGTATAATAATCAGCCTATAACGTTCCCACTGTTGTAACAGGCCTCCTCTCTGTAAGAGAGAGTGACATTAAAATAATATTAGCTCATATCTATTATTTGAAATGCTGAAAAGCAGTTTATCAAGTCTCTTTGTGTCAATTTTGATGATGTGTAACGTGACAGTGTTTTTATAAATCTGTTGCTGCCTGTAACTCCCTTTTTTTTTGGGTGGGAAATCATCAAATGACCTCTCCCGCTCTGGGCGGAGCGGAAGGGCGTGTCAGACTCTTACTGACTAAAACCCACCCGTGTTCCTTCAGTTGCCTGTGCGCCAGGACCACGGTAACTCTTTCGAACAATCCGCGACCCCGTCAATTATGCTGACATCTCTTTGAGGCACGCGTGGAACGCAATGCACCGTCGACCCGGGCCTGGTCCTTACCGGACGGCGAGCTGCCCATTGCTCGCCGTCCGTGCCTGTAACTGCCTAAGTTTGTCGATCAATAGCCACAATATTGGACTCAATAAATGAAAGCTGACAACTGTACAAATATCTCTTTTACCATTTCCAGGTCCTACTCCCGTGATCCTGAACTGGGTACACCTGACAGGGATTTCGAACTTCATGTGCCTGCTGCTCTTCAACTCCAACTACCTCATCAGACCAACCACCATCTGCGCCGGACATTACAACGTCACCAGCCAGTCTATATGCGCGGTAAAAACAAGATCTAGAAGTTGGGATCTTAAGGCTCCTTCAAACAGGCAAGACACGCGACGCGAATCGCACGCGACTCAAAGGAACTGACTGTCGTGCGGCGAGCGGTACCTATGTGTCGTGAGCGATTCGCGCCTGTTTGAAGGAGCTTTTAACCAAACACATAACATCACGCCTTAACTTCCCAAAGGGTCCCGGAGAAAGGCCACAGGTGTATCTTACACGCATATTTCAACAGTTATGTTTAAGTCCCATGGTGATCCTATCTTAAATTACTTTATACTGAAGAAACAACAGACATACAGACTTCTTTGTGACGCTTGCTGCGTATTTTCTTTCTTTCTTTCTATATAGTATTTTTAACTGACGAAGCGATGCGCGCTTTACTTGTGGTAACCAAGTTTACAAACACACTGTAAATGTGTGAGTGAAGACGAGTAGCATCAGCATATAATAAACCCACGCACACACCCCTCACACACACACACACACACACTTCTGACTTCGCCAGTGTCTCGGACCAGAGGGCCTAGACAAAGTAACATTCGATTAGCGATGAGGCTAGTAGGCAAACCAAAAATGTATGGAGTTGACATAAGCTATCGAAATGTCACGTGATCATAGGTCAACGAATAGAAATTAGCTAGACAATGTTAACAGCATTCAATTTTATGAAACGAATCGACAGTGTCGAACGATTACTTCTATAAAGATGCGTAGCCAAGTGGCACTTTTTGACAAGCGTTATCGCTAGTTTACGATTCGTATGATGGAAACATTAGCGAAAGCAATAGCGATTGTAGAAATAGAATTGCTCCGAAGCGAATGCCATTTGTCTAGGCCTTCAGGACCGAGAGCTCCTGCGCTTACACATACATTCACAGCGTGTTTTACACTTAGTAACTATAAGTACGTAAAGCACGCGTCGCTTTGTGATATAAAAATACTGTATTTTCTCGTATTATTAGCTAGATAAGAGGACAACCTAAAATATTCCTTTTTCATTTTTATTGCTTGCACAGTTAACTTAAAGTCGGGGTATAGAAAAACTCTGTTTTCAAAGGTGTGAACTGCCATATCACAATTACCAAATATTTCTAAGGAATTATGTGAGTAATAATGTATTTTTATGGGTTCAGGGTGACAGCGGCGTACCACTGACTGCAGTCGAAGCAGACGGAGTGGCGACTCAAATCGGAATCGGTTCGTTTGTCTCTGCTTGGGGGTGCCACGTTGGTATGCCTGGAGGTGAGTCTGCCCGGCATGGAATAAAATCAGTTTCTTCGTGTTAAATACATACCAGATCAGCCTACACTATAATTGCGTAAAACACTCTTTATCATAATCTGTAAGATTTTGAGAACATTGCATTGAACAACGTAAAATCGCAATGAATATTGTTGAACTGTCAAAATGAAAGGTATTGCCATTGTAAGTGTGTTACGTAATTACTCCACAGGATAAAGGTTCCCGCAGACAGGCGTAACGCGACTCTTGTAGAACAATTTCTATGAGGTTTTCCAATAGATTGTTCTTAGTAGAACAATCTATAGGAAAACCTCATGGAAATTGTTCTACAAGAGTCGCGTCGGGCCTGTTTGCGGGAGCCTTAATATAGACTGTCCTAATTTATAAACTCCAAAAATAAATATCGGTGGGCATTACGTGGTTTGGGATAGGTATTAGGTAACTACTCTAACTAGGTACTTAGGCAACCTAACGCTCCTCCTGGCCATATGTAGTTAGACCTCTAGAGAAAGATTTTGTCTCCAACAGAAAGAGGAAGAGGAGGTGACGGTAAAATCATGATACTTTAATTTGAGAAACATACATACATACCTTAGTTAATATAGCTATAGTATCAACTTAACTGCGTAACATACTATCAAACCCAATCTGAATCATTTTGAAGGATACTGCTAATCCGTTGCATCATAATATTTTCGAATTTGTCTGCTTAGCAACGCAAATAACTCAATGAATGTTGTTGAACTGTCAAAATGAAAGCGATTGTTACTGATAGTGTGTTACGCAATTACCCCGCTGTATCCATTTATGTTTTGACTGCAAGTGATCTATCTACTAATTATAAGTAACTAAATATTGTAATAATATATTTATGTCTAGCTTTCACGCGCCCCGGCTACTATCATGACTGGATCCGCCAGGTGACCGGCATCAACTTCGACACACGCTCGTCAGTGGCTGATGACATCCTGACTGATACAGACGCAGAACCCTTGTCAATATCTGTACCAAAAGAAACAATAACCCTGTAATTAAAATATATGCAGAGAGATTGCATTTGGAGAATTAAAGATTATAAATATTCTTTAATTTTGGAGATTGAAGATGCTGTGAACCTTATTGCTATCCCTAAAATCTACAATCCATACATAATATTATAAACATGCACTTCCCTCACGACACATACTAATTCTAACAACCCCTTACACCCCAATAAAATGAAAATTTATGATCATAATCTAAATAGTTACCTATTTGTTTTTTTTTTGTTTGAAGGCGCTAATCTCTGGAACTCCTTGAGGAAGGCTATTGGTTATTTTACATCACACTAGGTCCATAGGAGCCGAACAAAAAGAAAAAAAAGTAAGAAAGAACGCTAAGTGAAAACGAAGTAATAGCACGGGTAGGCGATGCGATGCGACGGGGTGGGGAAGCACGAAATTTCACGCGGACGAAGTTCGGGGAGACGGTAGTCTTAAGGCGACAATAAGTGCCCGCGACCTTGAGCGAGTGGGAGGAGCATGCTAAACTTTTAAGCGAATAAAATTGCACAGAGCGTTAGTGTCTACCCGAACATTGGTCAGCGATGCACTGCCGCCCGTCGCCCGCAAGAGCCCCCGCTTCAACGCGCATCAATTTTATTCGCAAAAACAACCCACCTTGATTTATCAATCACAATATAAATAAAAGCCGGATACAATAATTTGGGTAATTAAATTGTCTTTTATATGATTTCATGAAAATACGCGCTATAGTTTTTGCTTGATTATCGTTTTTGTGTTCGCGTTAGAAATTACAAATTAATTACACTATGTTATAAAATATAATTTCAAATATTACCAGCACCCTAATTACGTAACACACTATCTATCACAATCTGAATCATTTTGAAGCCTATTGCGTCATATGTTCGAAAAATTTGTCTGCTCAACAACGTAAATAACGCAATGAATGTTGTTGAACTGACAAAATTAAACCCATTCCTACTGTTAGTGTGTTACGTAATTACCCCTATGGTTATGGACACGGGATACTTTCTTATCCCAGTAGAACATTCCCACCTTGCTGGGGACGAAGCCGCGGGCGAATCTATAATAATCTTGGTTGGGTAGAAATAAATACTTAGCGGAACGCGGTTTTCATTTAAAGTCGGTGTCTTCAACTTCAAAAAGTGTCACTTCAGCTGGCTTACTGTATTCGGATGATCTCGTTGCAAATATAATCCAGATTGCAAACTCCTAAATATATAGGTAATAGTCCTTCAGACCGCATTTCGGCCATGGCGGCCAATCTCAACGGAAACTAGCCTTCGGCGCGGGAGATAATATAGTGTGTGTGTGTGGTGTGTGTGTGTGGTGTGTGTGTGTGGTGTGTGTGTGTGTGTGTGTGTGTGTGTGTGTGTGTGTGTGTGCGCAGAAACAGGTGCACTATCCCTTCCCTCACTCTCATAGTCCGATAAGACGGCAATCGGACACGACCGGAGAGAGATCAGGCGCAGGACCAACGGCTTAATTAACGTGCTTTCTGAGGCACGGGGGTATCATACCACCGACTTCCAAAATCCGGGCTGTTACAAGGATATTCCTAATGGAATAACCCAATAACACTATTCCCGACCTGGGAATGGAACCCAGGACCTCACGCTCAATAATCGCACTTGCAACCACTAGACCAACAGGGCAAATCCCAAATCAAAGTAGTTGGTAACGCTCTAACACTTTAAGCAGAATAGAATATTATTTAAATTCTTGTTACAGGTAGGTATAATAGCAGCTATCGCAGTATCGACAGAAAGCGAAGAAAAAAAAAGTTTAAATTTGTTAGTAGCTCTAGGTTAGGTTAAACATTGTTAGACTCATATAAACTCCTAATAATATAATGGTTTGACTTTAAAAGAGACAATGACCTCTGAGTTTGTTTCGACATTTCTTCTCAGGGATCACTCAGCTAGGAACAGCCAGCGCTATGTACTTTTAAAAAAATTATCAAAAAAAAATACGTGTAAAAGTGTCTTAAAAAATATACTAACATCATTTCCTTTCATTAAAACATCAAACAACAGCACTTACAGCTCATATCTTGAATAAAAAAATAAACAAGGTGGTTGCAGTTCATCTGCCTGCATTTTCCCCACTATATTAGGGTCAGCTTCCAGTCTAACCAGATGCATCGAGAATACCAGTATTTTGCATGGAGCGACTGCCTATCTGACCTCCACAACCCAATAACTGGGTATCTGTAATTTTTATGGTGTACATCATGGTCTAAAAAACAAGGATTGGCATTCCGGGAGTGACACATGCTTACGTCACTATCCAGTTGCCACTTTATTGCAACAAAACACGAAGTATGGAAACATTTGCAGTAACCATTTTGTTAAAAAATGTATATGAACCATTTAAATTGTCGTTTAATTTTTCTAATCAAACGAAACAATTCAATTTAAACATATACCAACGTAATTGTTAGTTAAAACCTCTTTGATTTATCGGTTGCGCACAGGTAATAAATGCGACAGGTGAGTTATTATTACACAGTACTGGTAACACAGCGGTGATGACGTAGACTTGTGTCACCCCCGTGACCGGAATGCTATACCTGGCGAAGTATATTATTATACCATGGTGTACATAATAAAGAGTATTCTATTATATTCTATTCTACGATACCTCTTGGTAAGACGGGTTGTCCGACCTTCGGGCTTCTGACTGCCCGTAAAGGGCGGTTGCAGTTATAAGTCTGAAATCAACAACCCATTTGAGCAAGCGTAGTGCTCGTGCTTTCTCTGCATGAGAAGAGGCTTTTGCCCTGCAGTGGGACAATAAGAGGCTGAGGTACTATTAAGGCGGTTGCGGAGCTGATTGCCCGGGTCCGTTGGATGTATCCCCACATTCGCCTCGCCACTGGCATGGTACTTGTAGATAGACGGAAGCTAGCTAATTTCGTAAAGCTCAGAACCAACCAGATGTTCAAATATCACTTGGTAGGTAGGTAAGTATTTCGACGTCATCTAGAGCAGGTCAATTTTTGACCGAGCGTGCGCGAAGCGTCTACGTTTCAGCTTGGGTAAAATTGAATACGTATGTCCGGATGTCCGGCGCGGCGGATGGTTGTTCTCCTCTACAGGTCGCATTTCTCAACCGATTCTCGTGAAATTTTGTGAGCAAGTTTGACAAATTATATGTTTTTTTTTGTCGATCTTGTTTTTCAATATTTTTCAAAATGGCGGAGATATGGGGGTTGAAAACGTAAAAATAAACATATTTCAGCCATTTCGCGTTCTTTGCGCGCGCTTTTGGTTTTAAGGTGCGCGCTGAACATTTATTTAGTTTTAAGCGATGCAAAGACAGACTAGCGAAGTCTACAGCTCGTAGAGCCACTAGTACCTATTATGTTAGACGAGTTGGGCCCAGTAGGTGGCCACGCCAATTGCGGCATCAGTGGCGTTTTTTTGGTCCTCAGAAGTGCAGGGTATGGGCACTGGACACTCCAACATATTTAAAACTGCAAAACGAAGATAATGAATTTCTGAATTGTGGGCAGGTGAAGTAACATAGTAGTCAAACTCAAACTCAAAGCATTTATTTCAAATAAACCAATTACAGGCACTTTTGAATTGTTAAGGAGTCAGTCAGTCAGAAAAATAATAATAATATAATAATAAAAAAAAATTGGTTACATCATTCATGTTGAGATTATACATGTGAGAACGATGTAGAAAGACGTGCACGTTAAAAGCGTCCGTAATAAAGTAAAAAAAAAAAAAAAAAAAATAAGCCGTGGCAGCCAAGAGATGACCAGTCCCTACTGACGGCGCCCGTTCACGAACATGACGTGGATCAGCACCATTCAGTTCAACCATTTTGAAGAGAACTTAATGATCCAACAACACACACATCAGTCATAGGCAGACTGGACTTGTGATTTGAATTACTTGGAATACCTTAATTATTCTACTTTTATTTGACATACTAACGAGTAATGTAATTGATAGTTTTATTATTATCAGAGTGTTTATCAAAGGAAATTATTTATCTTTTAATGCCTAGTAATCTATGAAATAATTGTTAACACGTCTTACATAAAAACAAAATCATAATCTGATCTGATTCGGCTGAACAAATTGTAGGTATCATCATTTCTGCCATAATACTTGACAGATCAAGAGTCGAGATCTCTCAAAAATCCTATTTATCAATTGATTTGTGGAATCCACCTGAATACGTAATTATTCTTTTCATTAATACTTTACCAAGTAACTGCCGCAGTGCCGTTAGACTCTGGTGAAGTCATGGATGCTGTGTATGTTTTAGAAGCAGGTTTTGTTAAACCCTGAACCCAATCTGTAAGCTACTAAAGCTACTGATCCTAAGTCCAAGACCAGCACCCTAATTACGTATCATACTATCTATCACAATCTGAATCATTTAGAAGCCTATTGCTAATCCATTGCTTCATATGTTCGAAAAATGTGTCTGCTCAACAACGTAAATAACGCAATGAATGTTTTTGAACTGTCAAAATGAAACCCATTCCTACAGTTAGTGTGTTACGTAATTACCCCGCAGCTGTTACACTGGATATTTTTTTCTCTATACTGACATGAAAACAAAAAAAAAAAAATGGATACGAGTCTTTTGGCTACTTTGTATGTCTGTATTTTTTATGTTATTTATTTGTAATGTGCGTTTTGTATGTGCACAATAAACTTCTTAATTTTTTTTACTTTTATATAGAAAATTCAAGTTTGTAGGACCATTATCTGCCTAGCCTTTTCCCAAGTATATTGGGGTCGGCTTCCAGTGTAACCGGATGCAGCTGAATACTACTATTTAACATGGAGCGCTGCCTATCTGACCTCCACAACCTAGTTACTGATTAACACGATACCCTCCTGGTAAGACAGGTTGTCAGTTTTTGGGCTTCTGACTACCGGGACCAACGGCATAACGAGCTTTCCGAGGTAAGAAGGGGTCTCGATATGTAATGGATGGTCACCCATCCACGAAGCGACCGCGACAAGCGTAGCCTAACCTTAGATCGACTCATGCGGCCGTTATTATTTAGCCACGAGTTCCTCACCGTGCTTCATTAAAAAAAAAAAAAAACTGATCTGATTCGGCTGGACATACTATCTTTTCTGACAAAAGACTTCCACGACGGTTTCACATAGTAGAAATAGATCTACCTCAAGAATCGTATGGTACGTGTGACCCTCGGGAGTAACGCAACACACAATTTATAGATGTCTCATCATTGGTCAAGATTTATCTGGTTAATGTAATGCGTCTAAATGCCAGATTGCCTATATTTGCATTGATAGGTAAATACTTTTCGAAATTGAAAAAAACCGCCGTCACAGGTTGTTAACCTCATGGCTCTTGTATAAGATTTTGAAACAGCTTCTGTTAAAATTCGAACCACTGTTCTAGAACAGTTGATGCAGTTGATGCAGCTCGAAAATGACAGATTGGAATTTCGAATAAGATACTTACCTACTTGTATTAGCATAGTCAATAAGAGGATAGAAATTTAATGTTTTAAGATAGATAGGCAGCTAAACCTCTTCACAAAATACTGTAATTCATAACTCTTGACATTTCTTGCAGTTGGTATTCTGGAAGGACCATACCCAGACTGGGTAACCCAGTACTCAGTATTAGATATTTGCGAGCCGTATGATCAAGACGGCGGAATGTAGGTAAGTGAAAGAAAATGGGGCTTTTATGCTCGGAATTTAAAGAGGCTTATCAGATTAATAGATTATACCTACCTTTATCGGTTGGCTTAGTGTGATTTGGCCCAAATTTTTAAGTAGGTAAGGTAAAACAGTCATTAAACTTACAGAAAACTCTAATTTGGGATTTCCTGATAGTCATTTTTTTTGTTCTTAGAGGAAAACTAACAGTTGTATAGATATAGTAAAATTGTAGCGAAGTCAAAACTGTACATTGTTTTGTTTTAGAGTAATTTTTGCGAGGAACGATTCTAGGGCCAAAGATATTTTTTTTTACATTTTTGTCTGTTTGTAGCATCACGCAAAAACTACCGGATAGATTTTGTTCAAATTTTGCAAAGATATTTCCCTATAAGTCTGGTCAGTCTGTAGGCTATAAATTATCACGCTATTTGCTATGGGGGATGAGCAATATTGCAATTTATTCGTGTTATTCTTTAGTTTACCGCAAATTGTAAAAAGATGAGCCAAAATATTTTAAATGATTATCACCACGCTATACCATTATGGAGGTAGTAGTCAATCATGTCTATACTAATAATATAATATTATAAAGAGGTTTTGTTGTTTGTTTGTAAGTCTGTATGTAGGGGGTAATCTCTGGAACCACCAGTCGGATTTCAAAAAATATTTTTGTATTTGTTAGCCCAATTCTTGACGAAGGCTAAGGATTTAACATCACGCTAGGACCCTTAGGAGCTAAGCAACAAGAAAAATGTCCTAATGAACTCGAAACAGAAAAGGAAGTAATAGCGCGGGGAGTTGTTGCGATGCGACGGGGTGAGTCGGGGAACATGAAATTTCTCGCGGGCGAAGTCGCGGGCAGAAGCTTGTGACATACACAGCGTGGATTTTTGAGATGGGGCAACAAGGACAGGTATCTTAATCGTTATCGCTACTAGAAAATGGTCTTATGACACTGTTCTTACCTTTTTGAAACATTTGATGTACATACATAGATTTAGAAAAAAAAATACAGTCAGCAATAAAATGGGACACAAAAAAATATTTTGATACCAATCTATCCTGTTTCTTATATTATGAAATTAATTATAGTAGATGATGCACCAAGGGCAGTGAATCCCGAGCGTAACGAAGGATTCTAGAGTTAACTCCCGGCCGGAGCGAGGGATTCAAGCTCGCTTGAGACGAAGGCACGTTTATCCCCGAGGAGGATACTCTACTTTTCACACCATCTACGAGACAATAAAAAGCAATAGTAGGTACTAGAAACGAAGTATTTATTATAATTAAAATTACACTAGACCTATTTAAAACAATAATTAAAAGTTAAAGGTAATGTTTTTTACGTTGTCGAGCAGGTGGTGTGAAAAATATATAATTTTATTGTTGCTTGACATAATTTGATAACAAGTCGCTCCTCCCATCGATATAGATTTCATTCGGCGATTCTTTAAATTCTGTCAAAAATGGACATTTGGGTTACAAGAACAGATACCTACATTGTTTATCGCAAGTAAGTACATGATTTAAATCACGATTTCATAATCCATTGGATTATGACATCAGTGATCCCCATCCGATAACTCTAATTCTTAGATAATACATAGAACAACGATAGCTTAGATAATTTGAATATTTAAAGCAATGCCTTCAATATTGACATTGTATGTATGTAGGTAAACATATGTCTCTTTTAGGGGAGTCACTCAGTGAAGGCCGATGCCCTCCTCAAAACCCTTTGGATAGGGCCCTCGTATCTACATATATATATAATAACTGTCCCTTTAAGAAACGTTAACAGTAACGGATATAGACAACACAAATATATTACGCTACAATCAAAGATTATAAAGTAAAACGATGTGCAGAATTAAAACTTTGCAGTAGAGAACCATAATAAAATTACGGTTGGTGGTTGCCTAAAGTAGTGCCCTGCATGCAGAGGCGCCAAGCATGCAGGGGCGCTCGGCATGCAGGGGCGCCAAGCATGCAGGAGCGCCCTAAGCGAACCTGCGGCCTCTTACTTCTATAACTCTCTCGTTTTACCCGACTGCGCGACAACAAAGACAGGGTTATGTTTTTCTCAAACTTTTCTGCATAAGTCAACAAATTATCTCCTTATTCTCTATGAATGGACATAGGAAATCCTAAGCTTTCCGTGGCCGGGTGCTAAAATTTTCGAGCTCGTCCCGCATGCTCTTGCATCCTGCATTTTCCTATTCCTCAGACTATACTGCATGGGTCGACAAAGTAACCTATTTCTGTATGAACTAATTAACATAATTCCCAGGAAGGTTCAAAAAAATTCGAACTCACTACACTCGCTCTTGAATCGCATGCATTCTTCCTTTTCTGCGTAAGTTGTATCCCATCAAAGACATAAATGTGAAAATGGGAGCCAAATTCAATAAAAAGAATATACGTGGTTGTCGACTCAGCCGACAAAAGAATTGAGATCTAATGGGTGGCAAGTTCTGTAGTTAATCTAGAAATTTATTTATAAGAACATTCAACATTCAAAAATAAATTTAAAACACAATTTCTTGTTTTTTTCTGATACAACAATGTTTGCTATTTAAAAATATAACTTCTTAAATTTAAACAATCGAATTATGTACACAAAGCAGATAACTTAGGATAAATTGAAGCTCAAGATTTGACTTGGCTAGTTTTCACATATAATTTATGTTATATTTGGCTAATCAACTTATCTTCTTTATGTTAATTGTAAGATACTGTTTTTTATATTGTAAGGTCAACATAATAATATAGAGGTATGAGGAACAGGGTGTAAAGCTCACTCATACTCTATGGAAAAGGGAGGATCCTCCGACCAGACGGGTGTTGTGTCTGGTGGGCAACTGCCCGACGATTGATGTCGGGACGTTGTATATATGCTAGTCGCGGGGTAAACTCTGCTTGCGCGATGCAGGATTTGCGTGACGTCATTATGACGTGTAGCTCTCATGTGGCGATGTTGATACCGCTACAATAATAACTGACTCTTCAAAAAAAATATTTTGCTGGTAAAAATTTGCCAAGTCAAAATCTTGAGGTTCAATTTGTCCTAAATTATCTGCTGTGTGTAAATAATTCTACTGTTCAAATTTAAGAAGTTATATTTTAAATAGCAAACATTGTTGTATCAGAAAAAAACAAGAAATTGTGTTTTAAATTTATTTTTGTTTTTTTTTTTTTTTTTTTTTATTATTATTTTTTTTTTTTGTTATAAATAAATTTCAGGATTATCTACAGAACTTGGCACCAATTTAGATCTCAATTCTTTTGTCGGCAACGATGAAGTATCGTTAGCAACGAAATACTGCGATCAAGACTACTTATTGTGACACTTTTTATGTATACTTTTTATAATTTAAGTATTGCAGTTCGAATTTGAGGAAGGAGCGTAGAAATACTATTGGTTCGATGACAGCAATGTTTACTTAACTCTAACAAAACTTCCATTCAAGGATTATAATATTATCATTTAGGAAAGGCCATATGACGTCATTTAGATTATTTATTTTCGAAGACTTTATCATCTTATCATTAGATAGAGAATAGGCAGATTGAACATAATTAATTGAGTTGGATTAACATTCTACTTACCCAAATACACAGTGCCTACTCGTCTAATATAAATCTAACATAAAACCGACCGAGTACGGCTTTTATTGATTAATAAAAACAAAAATTAATCCTGTCGAAAAATATTTCACCAACATTTGGTATGCACATTTTCACGTTTTAGATCATTTCTAATAGTTCTAATGGCGAATTTTAAGAGAGACCATCATAGAAGAAATTTGCGAGTCTATCGCCAGAAGTATTGAGAATAATGATTTTATCAATACTTCTGGCGATAGACTCGCAATTTCTTCTTTGATGGTCTCTCTTAAAGTCCGCCATTACAAGTTTGTCTTCCTAAAACTCTAGAGACAAAGTGTGTAGTGAAACAACCGGGCGATGCTGCAGGCCACTGCAAATAAAAAATGTGGTGTTTCGAATATTTACGATTCAAAGTCTTCATGTTGCAAGTGTTACCATTGATGGTTGGTTGACTGTACGCAAAGCTTCCAGTTTCAATATGTTTTAATTTTAACAACAGGTACAGAGGGTCATCGATATCTAAAGGGAATGGGTAAACCCTAAGAAAAATTGGTAAAACCGTAATTAATATCAACAGAACAGATAATAAAATGAATTATCGGCTAATTGTTTAATTTATCGAAAAATATCAGTCAACAAAATTATATAAGATAATTATAATAAGTTTTTAATCAGTTTTGTGACTGTGAAAGCTATGTGGGGTGTTGTATTCTTGCTGGCTGTTACTGGGACGGTAAATACCTATTTATATTTAAGGCTGCTCTCTCGAAAAAGCTTGAATAAGGCATGCAGATGAACCAACTTTTCGTCGGCATTTACAGAGAACGTACACGTAAAAAATATATTTAGTAATCGACATGATATAATACGTAATTTGGTTTAGCCATAGTTTTTCTATCGGTATCACAAAATAAAATAAAAATACACCAAATCATTGAGATGAAACCATTTTCCTCCTTCGTTTTTTTATCAAAAGAGTATAAAAAAAATATCTACTGCTTTGCAATACAAAGGAAAATGATTTGGTTTTGTTACTTTTTAAAATGTGTATTATTTTTATTGTAATAAATTAAAAGGGCATCCGATTAATGACTGCGTCTACGTCACCCCCGCACTCGTCCTTAGATTCAGTTGGTCGTTAGCTCCGCCCAAATGCTCAAGGTTATTGGCATTATTACAAGCCTTAAACTAGCGACTCGCCCCTGCTTCGCACGGGTGCAATAGCTACATATCAAAACGCCGAGATTTCTGTGCTTTATCTAAGTTAATTAAACGTAGGTTAATGAAAAGTTTACCCAGAGTTAAAATGTTTGTTAGGGTCATTAATCAGAATCAACCCTAACTTGAGAAGGAAAATGGCATAGGTACTTACATACTTTATGCATTAAGGCTACCACAGACAGGTGGACGCGACAGCACGACGCGACTCTAGTGGGACAATTTTTATGAAAATTTCATGGAAATTGCTCTACCAGATTCGCGCCGAACCGTCGCGTCGCGCGTCGCGTCGAGCCTTTAATATTAGTCTGATTACGTTTCGTTTTCTTAAATCTATACTAATATTATAAAGAAGTAAAAAGGGGCAATCTTGGAAACTACTGATACGATGTTTCACAAAGGGGTAACTACAGTATTGCCGAGTGTCATAGCATAATATTTTATGTTAAAACAAGAAATAGGTATCACGCTGAAGAAGTCGAGAGCAGAAGCTAATCAAACAATAAAATATATAACTGGCCTTCTAATGGAAGCCATTGTTAATAAAGGTAAAAAAAAATGTGTGGTTTTTGTCGTATACCCTGATTGTAGATCTATGTAGTGTCTGCAAATTGATTGTTTTACATTTCAGGCGTTCGCCGACCCCCAGTTCATCTTCCCTGAAGATGCAAGAAGTAAGTAAACAAAATTACAAATAAAATTTATTACAAAAGTCTGCAATAAGTACCTTAGATATAGTACTTACGATTTGAACATCTAATTAGGAAAGAAGGTTGGACTTTTATGCTACCAGTACATGCACGTTTGTTCAGTCTTTGCAAGATGCGGAGTTTGAACTTGAACTTACGTTGGCTGCTTATTGATAAATTGTTGGCTAATAAAGAATAACTCATTCAATTAAATCAGCCGTGTTTACCATCAATATACAAAAAAGTTTGCAGCAGAACAAGCAGGCAATGAGAAATTATTATATTATGAATATATGCTTCGAGCACGCAGTCGCTCGCATATAAAAAAACATACATCGTACATAAACTGGGGGTATCGTACGTCTTGCAACTGCTTGACTAAAATGTAACTTTCCAACAGTGTCTGGATCCCGTATCGTGTCGGGATGGGAGGCTCAGGTGGGCCAGTTCCCTCACCAGCTGGGTCTGCGTATGGTGACCCCCGCAGGAGGCGTCTTCGGCTGTGGAGGATCAATTCTGACTCCTGAGTGGGGTCTTACTGCTGCCCATTGTACCGCTGGGTGGGTTACGCAAGCTATTTTACTTTGGCATAGTATCTACCAACCCGTAGTGGGTCTGCGTGCTCAAAGAGAGGAGTTTCTGCTATCGATACGCTAAGAAGTAGAAAGTTCGGGAGTTCTTTCTTAAGTATTCCGTTTTTAAGTTCAGTTCATCACTTTAATGATAATTGTCATCCATCATTATATTCATTCAGCCAAACGACGTATACATATATAAATATTGTGCCAGGCAAACGTGGCCTAAAGCATTACCATAATGTCCGGTCCCATGCTTGCCGTATCCGATTTTCAGAATCTGGACCGAGGACCTGGCGAAGGTCCTATTTCTATTGGAAGTTGAAACTAAAGATAGCTCGATTTTTTCCCCTACAGTCGTGTGACCGTCGTTATCCGCGTTGGTACCACCAACCAGACGCAGCCAGCAGTGATCTTCGAGACCACCAAGTACTACAACTACCCACTGTACAACGAGGCCATCCCTGGCATTGTCCAGCCCCATGACATTGGTCTGCTTGAGTTCGGCAGGTCCGTCACTTTTGGCGGTAAGACACAATTTTCGATGACCCACACTTTTTCAAAATGAATGTAAATCCAAACAGGTTTGATATAAATTTTGTGTAAGAACTAATCTCTAAAAAGGACAATAGACAGCCACCCGTCTTTTTGGATTCAGACCAATAAAAAATATATTTTCGAGCACTTGTTTATCAAGCATCGAGGTTTAAGAAATTTATAGAAAGTGGTCTTAGCTTAATTTAATTTTTAACTTTGTAGATCTTATTCAGCCAATCAGGATCCAGCGTTCCTCTGCCAGGAACCAGAACTATGCAGGTGTGCAAGCCATCGCCAGCGGTTGGGGTAACACCTGGACTCAAGGTATGTATAATGAAATCTAGGAATACTGGGGAAATGTCTGAGGAATGAGAGAGAGGGAGAGGAATGATTATTATGTTTTGCCGTAAAACAAACTTGGTATGATTCTGAGTAACATTTATTTACCAGGGTCTTCTCCTGAAAACTTGAACTGGGTATTCCTGAGGCTCGTTTCCAACGATGAATGTCGGGCGGCCTACGGTGGCAGCTCTATCATAGTTGACTCCACCATCTGCACCAGGGGATACACTAGCCCCACACAATCTACATGTCAGGTAAGACGGTACAAAATAAACATGAAAGGTATTTTGACAAGTTATAAACGAAATGAAGAAGTGCGATCAAAGTAAAAAGTCATGTTATTTTCAATGACTCCGATTATTTTGGGGTCTGTCAGCATGAAGGCTTGAGGTTGCTGCGGTCAGTGCAGTGGCAGATTTGCCCTAAGGCCCAGTAGGCCCGGGCCTAGGGCGGCCAGACATTAGAGGCGGCCAATTGTGACAAAAAAATCACTGATGATAACAAGAAATTACTCAAAGTACCTAAATATTTCTAAAGGTTGACGATTGATATGAAATTGATAATTATTATTTTTTAAGTAAATATATCATTCCTACAGCGCGAATCACATTTTGATCAACATACGACGTAAAACAGAGCTGCAATTTGCACAAAACCAAAGAAAATTTTAATTTGGTGAACTAAATTTCTGAATCTATTTCGTTACAAGTTGGCAATAAAGTTAATTCATTATGTAGTCTATATGATGGGTACTGAGAAAGGGGCGGCTGGTAATTACCACATGGCCTGGGGGACCTACGGCGGCCAAGACTGCAAATCCGCCACTGGGTCAGTGAATGGAGATATCAATCATTAATACATCGGGAGTTGTCTGTAGCTTGAAGAGCTCGTTAATCAGTTGGTCCTGATCATTGATTATACTTGTTACAACTGTTATAAATAATCTTGAGCTAAGGACCAGAGTTTTAACAGTAATAATTTTTTTACAGGGTGACAGTGGTGGCCCCCTGACCATCATTGATGATGATGGCGCCATCACCCAGGTTGGAGTGACTTCCTTCGTCTCTGGCTTAGGATGCCACGCTGGCGTACCCTCTGGTAAGTGTAGCTCGAATGAGCTAAAATATGTCTCACGTTAAAAAAAAGATTTTTGAATTCTGTAGTATCATTTTTATGTACATATGTGTAGGTAGGTACCCTTCGAAGTATAAAAACTCTAGTAACAGGAATTAAAGCACCTGGAAATGAATCTAACAGAGAATTATTATTAAAATCTAAACTAGAGCGATCTCGTTACTTTGGATTTCAAGTAGATCGCTCTGAGAGATGCTTCAATTTAGTATTTTATTGACAGTCGAGCCGTTTAGACAACAGATATACGCCTAAAAACTGAGTATACATACCCGTTATCAGTCGGATTATATAGCATTTTACGTTACTGCAGCAGAATCAATTACATTACAGTTGGAATAATTATTAACAATTTTCAATTTTATTTCAGGATTCATCCGTCCTGGCCACTACCTCGACTGGTTTGAAGAGATGACCGGCGTCAATTTCGACTGGGAATATGAACCTGAATCTGATACCACTGTCGCTCCTGAATCTGATACCACTGTTGATTCTGAAGAAAATACCACTGAGGATTCTGAGGATAATACCACTGATGCTTCTGACGAAGATACCACGGATGCTCCTGAACCAGATACCACTGTCGCGTCTGAGGAAGATACCACTGTGGCTTCAAAAAGGTCTGATTAAAAATAAACAGTGCAAGCCTACATAATCATTCACTCAAGAGGATGAATAAACATCTATTATGAAAGATGAACTCATTAATAAGAAAAAATATTTATTAAATAAAAACTGGTTTTATTTAAGTATCTAGTTTTAATTGTATCCATCGTTATCTATAAACAGGTAACAGAAAAAAACCCTGTAGTTGCCTTCTAACGACTGATTAAAATACTTTAGTTAGACTTGGAAATTTTCAGGCTTCAGAATAATCAGCCTACATCGTTCCGTCTGCTAAAACACAGGCCTCCTTTCTGTGAGAGGGACTCGGGCCATAATCAGTGGATTATGGTACATTTATGGTGATACGGGAGTGTGGGATTCCACAAGCCTTACTTGTTTTTGCTTCTGGGCCATGGCGGTTTCCATATTCCCAGGGCTATTTGACAATTTCCGACCTTCTTCTTCCCTTGCATCAACACGTACTTTGTAGGGATGCATTTATAGCCTTTACAATTGAATGGTAAAAATATTAAACAGTCGGTTATTTGGCACCGGAGCCTTGGACAGTGGACACACAGGTATCCACACTCTTGTCAGATATTTATGAGGACTTACCAATTAGAACTTCTACATTTTCTACCCAGCGGATTTTCCTTAATTAATCAAGTGCTACAAATACATCATAATCTGCATATCAGTTACGAAAACAAAGCGTAGGATTATTAAGATTAGACTTAATGCGTTATCATTTAATCATTATATTTTATCAATTAATTCCTAGCACTGAATTAATATAAGCTAACAAAAATTAAATTATAGTTAGTTTGAGACCAAAATGGCAATGTGGGGTGCAGTATTTTTGTTGGCTTTTGCTGGGACGACGGTAAATATAGTTTTTTTTATCATATTTAAGAGTCCGTTCAAGTCCGTCGTGCGGTTAGTAGAATGCGAATTATGGTGGCAGTCCAGTGCGAAATTATGCTATATCATGCAATTTTAGAATCAATTCTTAAACTAGCAAAGTTCTTAACTCCTGAATACTCCGAATTGAATTGAAAATGTATAGGAATGGTTTTGATTAACCTTTTTTTTTAATACCTTTTCAAGGATTCCTATTTTCAAAAAAGAAACTAAAGCTAACTAAGTTCAAATAATAATAGTCATATAAAATATGACGGGAAGGAATCATAGTGCATCTAAAAATTCGTCCGCTTAGCGATGCGGACGATAAAAGGAATAGTACCCAAAAGACTGGCAGAATTGCCACGTCGTAGGGCGATGCTGATTCTATGATCTAAAAATAGGGAAACTCTCTGGTCACGTGAAGAGTCGACCAACCGCTTCGAAAAACTAAGTGGACACTCGGACCCCATGACCCCTAGTGTTACAACCCAAAACGACTCGAACATATAACACCCAAAAAGGATGAAATTATTGCGCCGTTTACTTAATTCACTTACTAATTGAAAATACTCAAGTAGTATTAAACAGGGAATTCAGTGCCCTGTGCATAATGGGGAAGTTCTGAAATTTATAATTGACTACGTATACTAACCTATTTCGTACATTTCAGGTTCTCGCCGATCCCGGCCTAACCTTCCCTGAAGTAGCTAGAGGTAAGCCAATCAATGAAACGTAGGTACTAAGTATCTACAGAAGTAGTAGTCGTAATGTTCGTCACGTCATTGTTCGTGAATGGGCGCCGTCAGTATGGCTGGTCATGTTCTCTAATTTTGCTTGTTTACAAAGTGTACTTTTAATATGAGTTTTAAATTTTCTTTCATTTAATTGCAATATATCACAAAGTATTTTGTTGTAACACATTACCCCATAAAAGATGTATGAACTTTAGATAATCTGAAAAATTGTTGATCTATTTTATCTTTATTTCTAGTGTTAAAATTATGTCTATCAGTTATTTTATTAAAAAGATGTAGATTTTTTCTTACATGCATAATATTTTCATAAATGAATTGGCAAGGTACCGTCATAATATTAATCTTTTTAAATAGTTCCCTAAGAGATTCGCGGCGACGTAGATTGTAAATGGCCCTATTCGTTCGACGCTGTCGATTCGTTTCATAGAATCAAATGATGTTAACATTGTCTAACTAATGACATATCGATAGCTTATGTCACCCCATACATTTTTTAGTTTTCCTACTAGCCTCATCACTAATCGAATGTTACTTTGTCTAGGCCCTCTGTAGCTATTAATTAAGCCACAGTTTAAAATAAAACTCTGCCAGAGCCTTGCGCTCAACACGAATGTTTTTTAATTCAAACTACTTAGTGCATATTTGTATACTGGAAGAGATTTCTTTAGAAATAAGCCTTTGTACGTATTTTTCTGTTCCTTTCTTCCTGTCTGTTTATACTCGTATGTGTGTCAATAAATGGTTTTAAATAAATAAATATTCTGATTTTCTTTTGATTGTTCCACAATAGGTGCTGCCCGTATCGTGTCAGGATGGGAGGCGCAGGAGGGTCAGTTCCCTCACCAAATCTCTCTCCGTATGGTGAGCCCTGCTGGAGCCGTCTCCTCCTGCGGTGGTACTATCATCCATCCTGGGTGGGGTCTCACTGCCGCTCACTGCACTGCTGGGTAGGTTTACAGTCAATATATACTGTAAAAAATTCACCGTCATAACTTAGGTTAAGTGAACTGTCTACGGTGTCAGTCCCTAGCATTAGGTGCAGTGACAGCTCACCTACTCACTTTAAGCTCACTTCACAGAGGTATTCGTGGTGAGGTTTTTACAAGATAGACCTGCTGTTCTAGTGCTAGCGCTCTTTTCAAACAAAACTACTTAATGAACAGCATCATTCATTTAGATTGTAAATATAGACCAATGGCCTCATTTATGTATTGGTCTCAAGCATGACTGCCGAGCTAGGAGTCCTGGATTCGATTTCTAGGTTGGTTCAAATACAAAATATTATATCATCTCAAACATTGTGATCATACATAAATTGAGGCAGACTTAATATTATACAGGCTGGTTCAAATAGTGGGATCATTAAAAATAATGATTCCTCATGCCCAGGGGTATCCGAAAATACCCCATGTATGTTCCGTGATTTTTGATAGTTTAATCTGTTTTTTTTATGACGTCACTATTTGGACTACTCTGTATAAGCTTAGTCTTAAAATAGTAATAAGATATACATGTATATAAAAAAGAAGGAGAAAGAATCATAGGGCTTCAAAAAATTTTTACGCATCCCTGTCAACAACAATAAAATAAAAAAAATCAAAGCATTTATTTCAAATAAGCCAATTACAGGCACTTTTGAATTGTCAAGGGTCAGTCAGTCAGAATAAATGAAGCTAGTTGCCCATTCCAAAGCGTAGTAGGTACCTATGGAGAAGAACGGGCAAGAAACTCCATGGACACTCTTTTAAATTACAATACAGTTACAAAAAAAAATTGGTTACATCATTCATGTTGAAATTATACATGTGAGAACGATGTAGAAAGACGTGCACGTTAAAAGCATCCGTAATAAAAAAAAACAATTCAAAAATTAAAATTAAAATAAGCGGTGGCAGCCAAGAGATGACCAGTCCCTACTGACGGCGCCTGTTCACGAACATGACGTATGGATCAGCACCATTCAATTCAACCATTTTGAAGAGGACTCCAACACACACGCCACCACCAGCGAGACATTTGAGTGAGCATGAAATACTCTCAGCCGCCAGGGCACATTCAAGTCAATGAAAGACGAACCTAGTAAATGGTGGCTTTATAGTAGACGTACATAGTGCTCACACATGTGCTATGCAATTATACATAATTAAGAGATTGAATTTATACAATGCAAAGACAGTTTTTACAATCTTCAGCAGCTCCAACAATATTTTCGAATGCCAATCAATTAATTTATGCACCCCTGTGGACCAGGACCAGCGTTGAGCCAAGCATCTTTGTCAGCGATGTAATCCCCCAACTTATAATATGCTTGGCTGGATAGTGTGCGTTTTATGCAAGATTTAAATTTCGTTTCATTCAGTTGGAGTATGTGGGGAGGTATTTTATTGTAACGTTTTAAACAGTACCCTACGAAGGATGAGTCTACTTTAGCCAGTCTGAAACCTGGTTGAACTAATTGGTCCCTATTTCTAGTCCTATAGTTGTGTCTTTCACCTCTTTTACTTAAAAGATTTAAATTTTTTGTTTACCTACATGATGTTTTCATAAATATATTGACAAGGTACCGCCAGGATGTTAATATCTTTAAACAGTTCCCTAAGAGAATTGCGCTTGCGGAGGCAATATATTGCTCTGATGGCTCTTTTCTGCAGAATAAAAATACACTCGATATCGGCAGCCCGTCCCCATAGTAAAATACCGCAGTTCGTGATACTATGAAAGTAACTGAAATAGACTAGCCTCGCGGTATCTACATTAGTAAATTGACGGATTTTTCTCACAGCATATTGTGTTGAACTTAGCCGTCCTGCAAGAGATATTAAATGAAGACCCCATTGCAGCCTTGAGTCGAGCGCGATCCCCAGGAAAACAGTTTTATCGATGAATTCTAGTTTCTCTTTATTCAATACTATGTTACAATCACTACTTTTAACATTCGGTAAAGCAAATCCTAAGCATTCAGTGTTTTTCCCATTTAATACTAAATTATTAGTACCTACTTGTGTTACAATATACTTTGTATTTGGGTTTTTCCCCTGATTTTGGCAATAGGCTCGCCCACTATAATTATACTGTGAGAGTAATAACATAACTGTCGAAATCTGGGTGTACTATAAACCTCTGCTCATCCCTACGGGGAATACAAGTATGCCTGAAGAACAAAGATACAGAATTTTCCCGTACCGTTTCAAAAACGTCCTCTTTCTTCCGCAGCCGTGTGACTCTCGTCATCCGTGCTGGCACCGTCAACCTGACCATGCCAACAACTATCTTTGAGACCAGCAAGTACTACAACCATCCTCTGTACAACGAGGCTTTGCAGTCGGTTGTCCAGCCCAACGACATCGGTCTTATCGAGTTCGGCAGGGTAGTTGAGCTCAGCGGTAAGATTTTATATGTATTTATTTAAGAAAGCACAGGTACCCACATGGCATACATTACACTTAAGCTAGAGACAATCTTAATATCTAAAGGACATGACAATTAAGGTGTACATAGTGTTCACCACAATATATTGCTGCCTTGACCAAGATGATCATCATCATCATTATCATTTAGCTGAAATACATCCTCTGCTGGACTTAAGCCTCTGCCAATAATCGCTACAGCTATCGGTTCTATTAAATGATTTTATTTCTGTAAGTAGGTTTGTATAAACACTTTAACACGTCAATCATATTTTGAAAACTAGATGAGGTCAGCGTTTCCTATCTGACTCTTTTGAGAAGAGAGGCTGAAACAAATTCAGAGGTCAAAATCTCTTTTAATGTCCAGACATAATCTTTGTCAGATCATGTGAAGACCATGTAGATTGGTGTTTGAAATGGTCTTTTGAGGAAAGAACCACACAGATCGAGTGAACCTGTCCAGTTAGTACACGCATTTGTCAGTAATCGTGGAGCTCAACTCAGAACTAAAGGAGCTCAACGACTCGACGAACAATACCAAAGAAAGAACATTTGGGTAGGCCGCATAATGTATTTCTGACATCCAGCGAATTCCAGCAACCTTCATGAGGTTATCGGTCTACCATGCGCGGGGCCTAGCAAAACGAAACCTTGTTCTCATAACATGTGAAACAATGAATATGTATGTATTGACTACTTGTGTCCTTGAAGCTACCTTGAGTACCATATACAAATAAACTTTACCCGACTTATTACAAAACGAGTTCTAACTTAAGTGCAGACTCCAAGCCCAAACCTTCGAGCCAATTAATTATTTAATTAATTTTGAACTTTATTCCGAACACGGAAAAGTTTTAAATACAAAATTATCAACTTAAGCTATTGTCAAGTGACTAATTGTTAAATTTACTATTGGTCATTTTTAACTATGTATCATACAACGGGCCCTTAATCTTGGGTTTAAAGTCAGTTTTTGTAATGAGAACTTTAATTTGGTCGGATTAAAGTTCGACATGAAAAAATGGCTCGATGGTTTAAACCGGTCTAATGGGTTTAAAGATAAACTTTGTTTTGTAATAAGACTGTAAACCTTTATTTTGTAGCCACTATCCAGCCGATCAGGATCCAGAGCTCTATTGCAAGGGATGAGAACTACGCTGGAGTTCAGTCTATCGCCAGCGGCTGGGGACGCACCTGGACTAATGGTAACGCCTTACTTTTTTCTGTTATTGGATGGCCGTACATGCTTTTATTATTTTATGCACCCTTAATCTATATTTGTATATTAGGATATAAAGGAAAAAACTGACTGACTGACTAACATATCAACGCACAGCCGAAACTACGGGGTCTAGGAACGTGAAATTTTGCACACGTGTTCCTTTTATAATGTAGGAGAGCACTAAGAAGGGGTTTTTGGGAATTCGATCTATAAGGGGGTGAAACGGGGAGATTTTTTTCGTATGAAAAATCTTATTTCTTGAGTTTATTAACTTGACACTTGGTACGTATCTAAGTAAATTATAAAGTCTATCATTTTTTGTTTTTCTAAACTACTCCCTAAAAGGAGATTAGGGGGTGTCAAAGTTTGTGTGGAAGAATTTTAACGCGCGGTCAGATTAACTCGAAACTCAGTATTTATACTTATGATTAAAATGAAGAATAAAACCTATCAGGGTTCATTGAAAATTTACCCCTAACGGGATGAAGAGGGGTAGTAAATTTTACGGTGGAGTATTTTACTGCATAGCTTGATTAACTCAACAATAATTTATATAAATAATCTTTTAGTCAAGTTATGGAAATATCCCAAACGATTTTTCGAAATTTCGCCTGTGTGGGTGTGTAAAGAAGGGATACAGTTTATAAGAAACATGGCAATAGTTGCTTCAGTAAATAATTAAGGTTGACACTTAGTTTTTTAAAACAACCCCTCACAGAGGATTTAGGGGGTGTTAAAGTTAGTAAGGAAAATTTTACTCGATGTCGGATTAACTCGAAACGCGGTACTAATACTGAAAACTAAAAAAGTAAGCTTTCAGGGTTTCCAAAAATCCAATGCTAACAGGATAGAAAATATATTTATAGTTAAGAGGTGGTATTTTATGCTTGCTTCAACTAACTTGAAAATGGGTATATAATATTAAATGGGTATATACTATTAAATGGGTATATTATATAATAATGTTTAAGTCATACAATGGAACAGCAGCAAACGCTTTTTTTTAAAACAAGCCCTGTCGTGGTGAAAAAGGAGGACACAGTTTATTTGAAAAATCTTGTTCCTTTGATCTATAAACTATAAAAATTAGGCTGACCTCAAATTGCGACTTGAATTTGGATGTTTTTCACTTGTGGTTTTTAAAGTACGACAATAGGCACGCGTTCTGTTTCGTTAAGAGCCTTGAAAAACAGAGTAAGTGAATCGGCGTAGTCTACCACTAGTATACAGGGTGGCTGGGACATCGACGGACAACCTGTGACCATGGATTCAGTACATGGTTCTGAATCCCTCATAATTTTTTTGCTTTGAAATTTTTATCGTTATTTAAAAAAAAAATTGCTCTGTCATACATTTTGACCGCGTAGGTATTGCACTTTTCTATGAAACAGCAGATATCTTTATTTGATAACTGACAAAAAAAATCTACGCTATCATGTGCTAAATTCATTGTCGATGTCTCTGCCACCCTGTATACGTACTGGGCAAGAAAACTGGTGAACTTAGCTTCACCCTATAATGAATCACAATCAAATTGTGCAACCTTTTCATTTTCAACTTTCTGAATGCAGGTGCTTCTCCCGAGAACTTGAACTGGGTATTCCTGTCCATCACCTCCAACTTAGAGTGCTTGTTCGCATACGGTGGCAGCTCCATTATCCAGCCATCCACCATCTGTGCCAGAGGCTACAACGTCACCAGCCAATCTACCTGCCAGGTAAGGAAAACAACTAGCATTTCCAAATTTTTTTTTTCAAGAATATATATAAAATACGTATAGGTAAATAAAACAAATTGGTACTAGGTTTGCAAATCGCTGTTTATCTATCAAATTAACTAAGATGGGCAAGTAGAAGTAGGGAAGGGATACCCTTGACTTTCAAGAATACGCTAAGGTTAAAATAATTAAAATATATTCTTGTATTAAACCGGGGCTTTCAGTAAGTGGATTTGAATCTATTTTGTTTATAAGAATAAATATATACTCCCGAATTCGTCCTTTGGACCAAAGTTTGCTAAGATTCCTTCGTCCCTTAAGAACAATAAAACTAAAACTGATGTCGTTCCACAGGGTGACAGCGGTGGCCCTCTGACCATCATCGACATCGACGGTGCCATCACCCAGGTTGGAGTAACCTCCTTCGTTTCTGGCACAGGATGCCACACTGATTTCCCAGCTGGTAAGTAAAAAAAAATTGTATATTTAACCGAATTCAAAAAAAGGAGGAGGTTCTCAATTCGTTTGTTGTTTTCGGTATTTTTGAACTATCTTTTAGATTTAATAAATTGCGATTGTTTAGCCTACACTGATGATTTATAATTAATATACTGTTGGATATAAGACCTGAGTGATTGTATGAAGCTTCAAAGAGATCTTGATGTCCTTCAACAATGGTGCTTGAACAACAGAATGATGCTCAATTTATAAAAAGTGCCAGCCTTTTATATTCACGAAGAAATTTAACTACATTAAATTTGATTATCGTATTGAAGGATCAGTACTGAGCAGAGTATCGGTCATCCGTAACCTAGGGGACCTCTTCGATACATTCCTATCTTTCCGCGATCATATAGATAGTATAGTGACTAAGGCTAAAAGAATACTTGGCTTAAAATCCGTATCTCGAAAACTTTTCGTAATTATAGTACCATTATATTACTTTACAACGCACTAGTAAGGATCTCCTTGGAGTATTGTTCCATTATTTGGTCTCCCTATTATTCAACTTGTAGTCATAATGTTGAATCTGTTCAGGCCCGTTTTGTTAAGTATTATAGTAGTTATTTAGTTTTTGTATGAAGAATGGGATCCGAAAAGCTATAGAAACATGATTACAATGACAGGTACTGGCACTGGGTGGTGGCACTTTAGACGTATGTAACCATTCGAGTTACTAATATTTCATAAAATTATAAACGGTTCCATAGATGCGCACTAGATAAACTATTTTAACTTTAGGTCTAGCTAACGTCATCATCGTATTTTTGAATTGCCTGCACCCACCTTAAATACAATACTTTATAGCCCCCTAACACGTATGGCCAGGCAATATAATGATATATCCAAATTGACATATTACCCTATTGATATTTTCTCCATGAGTTGCGCTTCGTACCGACGACGTTCCGTTTTTAACCGACTTCACAAAAAGGAGGAGGTTCTCAATTCTTCTGTATGTTTTTTTTTTACGACGTGCTCTGTTCGCACTGTTTAATAAAAACTTTTTTACAAAAAAACAACCGACTTCCAAAAAAAACACTAAAAGACGTGAAAAATAATTTTAATTTCGGAAGTCGGTGGCCAAAAACGAAAATACAAAACCAAAGACACCGACTTCCGAAATTAAAGTTATTTTTTACGTCTTTTAGTGTTTTTTTTGGAAGTCGGTTGTTTTTTTGTAAAAAAGTTTTTATTAAACAGTGCGAACAGAGCACGTCTATGTAGCTCAAATTTGTTAGTTTTGTAGTGTTCTAGATTAATGTCTTCTAAACTCACTTTATTTTTGTTTCCTTTGTCTTTAATATTCTTAGTTAAGTCAATGTCATGCATACCTGTTGTTTGCATGGCTACTGTAATGGCAATTAAATGTTATTTAATTTGAATTGTAAGTGATTGTGCTATTGGTGTGCTTATTCTAAATAAATATAATACTCGCAAGTCGTAAACATACATATTTATCTTAATAGCAACTTCTAAGTTAAAAACATTTTATATTTTCAGGTTTCATCCGTCCTGGCTTCTACCATGACTGGTTCACAGAGGTGACCGGCATCAATTTTGACTGGGAGTACACCCCCATCACCACAGAAGATCCTGAGACTACTACGGTTCTGGAGCCGGAAACAACTGTGGCTACCGAGCCGGAAACCACTGTGGCTCCTGAGCCGGAAACCACTGTGGCTCCCGAGCCGGAAACCACTGTGGCTCCCGAGCTGGAAACCACTGTGGCTCCTGAGCCAGAAACCACTGTGGCTCCCGAGCTGGAAACCACTGTGGCTCCTGAGCCGGAAACCACTGTGGCTCCCGAGCCGGAAACCACTGTGGCTCCCGAAGAATCTAATGAATCAAGCTCGTCTGCCGAATCTAGCTCATCGTCTTAATCTTCTAACTAAGAACTTCTGCCTTCTAAGGCTGATGATTCAGCAACAGACTTTTAAAGATCAATAAAGTTTCCTGTTGGAATCAAATCAATCTAATATATGTTTAACACATTACATATTATTATTTAATGAATAATATTTTTATATCCCGTTATTTTATTTTACTTTATTTCAAGTCATCACACTGTGTTCTATGGGGCCTGCAGAGTAATTACGTAACACAATAACAGTAGAAGTAGCTTTAATTTTGACAGTTCAACAACATTCATTGCGTTATTTACAACAAGCAGCAGACAATTTTGTCGAACATATGAATCAATGGATTAGCAATAGGCTTCAAAATGATTCAGATTGGGATAGATAGTGTGTTACGCAATTATGTAAATTTGACTTATCCCCTTGATTCAAAGTCAAAGTCAAATCATTTATTTCAAATAGGCACATAAAAGGCACTTTTGAACGTCACAAATCCCTTGCTTTGTTCCCAAAGCTGCTACCAAAATGAATAATTGAATGGCTTTCTGCAAAGCAGCAGCTGGAGACCAAAGATCACAGCTGTTGAGGTCACCACAGGTCGCTGTCCTGCTTCTTGTGACCTATATTTCTAAACACCGGTTTCTGAAGGCCTATTCAACTGAATGCTTAGTTTTTCATTCAACCAAAAATAGCAGATTTCCTGATCTCGCATTCAAAAACTGGTAATAGACCTTTTACAAGACAAAAGAATCGCTAAACTACTCTTTGTTGTGCAGTCTTTATGGAAAGCAAAGTGTCTGTACAACACCTAACCTTACCCCTCATAATTGCCGACACCGGTCGAGATCGATTCTAACGCCTAGGGGTGCTATGAACCGAGACTAATAAAATTTGACTTTTCATAGACAAAACGGTGTAGGTAAGGCAGATTGGTTGAAGAAATGTCGTAGAAAATGTTGGTTTTCTAAAAATTTAAGTATTGTATGTAATTTTCCATGATTTTCTTGTAAAGTATTGTGTCGGAAGCTCGCCAACACAGGTGCGAGTCGCCAGTCGCCGATCGCGTGTACCGGCGACAAATCGCACGGCGGAAATAAAAATAGGCGCATGGTGCTACACCGTCGTATTGCAGTGGCGAACCACCGCGCATGCGTCAAAGTGTTGCCAGGGAGGAACAAGTTTACCCTCGAGTTTGGGTTTTTTGTTTTATAAGGAAATAAGATATTGTTGGTTTGGTAGGATATGTGAGAGTTCTTGTACTTGAAAATGCATTGGTGTAGAATTACAGAAGTGTCTGAAGTGTCGGTGTCTTCACCATGCCGAATCGAACACCAATCAATGTTATCGAACGAGTACGTAGGCACCTACCTACACATGGCGACATATCAAGCTATACATTTCCAGTTTTAGCTGACCTCGCATAGTATAGGCTATTCGTACAATGAGAAGAGAAGAGAGTAAATCAGGTAAGACACGGCAGCTTGACCAATGGTTGTGAATAACTACAAATATATGGCAATTATAATATGGAACAGGTTATAAACCAGAGCTATTTCGCAATAAATTTGACTTTGGGCACCTTCAACTATGAGTCAGAAATCACTTGATTTCAGATCATGCAGAAAAGTTACCTTTAATAAATGGATGTCAAACAAGCGTGGCAACACACGATTGCATTTGGCGCGCGCGCGAATCGCCCTTCCAAATCAACATGGCGAACGCTCGAGGAGCGCGCCTCGTCTCATAAAACAACCGGATAATCTCATTCTTAGTTCACCACACGTAATTATTATTTCTACCAATCGTTCGTGGATAAAATGTTATAGTGTCCGGTCTACGGGTGTGAATAGTGAATTATTTTGTGTACAAAGTGAGTTATTGTTTATTGCATGAGTGGCGCTCATGGGGTGGCTGACGTACGGGACGAGGGACGCGATTCACCTGCCAGCACCGAACAGCTAACGTAAGAATATTAAATGAAAATCAAATATTTAACGAAACCTTCCCAAGCGGAACTTCTGCGTCTCCTCGATCGAATTCGCTGTACTTAATACACTTTAGTGGGTAACTGTTAGGTACTATGCATAATGAAGGTTTACCGCACCCCTAATGGCAAGCTTCCATCGGAACAAATGCGATTCTATAGATAGAACTCGTGTGAGGTTCGTAATTGGTGGAAAATATTAACAATGCTTTGCAATCTAATGGATTCGTAAGGCTTCGGGGAAAATTCGTCATTTTTATAAATAAGTACGTTGTGATTTAGTCAGATTGAGAACATTTTTCTTGGTTGCGGATGTGAATCAACGAAAAGATATTGCGCTTTATTGTAGATACTAAGAATTCATACGTTGAGACAAGTTCTCAGCTATTCTTTATATGTTTTCGTCGCATTTTGTGAAAACATAATATTAAACGTCACATTACGTACCTACCAATCTTAGATTTTGTCTGTCTGTGACGAAAACTACAGTGCGACACCGATTTCTCAACTTTAAAATTGGAGAAAATCGAAAAAAAATTGACAATTGTTGAGCCGACATTGACCGAATTTGGCATACATTTTTATCTAGAGTATAACCCAAGACTTGCATCTTTCTAAAAAATATGCGATTTATTATATAAAATGCATGTCTATTATACTTTCAATGACGGACACATATTCATAAGCTCATTGTCATATCACAAACGCAACCATGAAATCTTTCTAATGATGCGTTGAAAGCCATTTCGTGCGTTCGACAAGTCGCCGGCTGTCAACAGGATTGTCTATACAAACTAAGTACAACAATTTGTCACGAGATGTCTAGACATTTTATTGGTACTCATATACGTAATGTACACGAGAAATTCTAATCGTCCTGTGAGCAATTTTTTATTTTTTTTATACGGGGTGGTTTTATGAGATGGCTTTGGATGGAAATGGTTTGAGATTTGCTGAAAGGAATCATGAAATCGATTTTATTATAAACTAAAAATGTAGTTTTGGGGTTTTCCAAAATATTATTCTTCTATTTTCACATTGAACTCTCCTTCACCAACGAACCCTAATGATTCATGTAGGTAGGTTCTCCTGAGTAATTTTGCTACAGCTTTTGTTTCATTACCACACCAAAAAGTAAAACCAATAAAAAAAGTCCTTGAGCCCCCCAAAGACACAATGACGGAGGACATAATTTTTCCGAAAAGATTAACCTTCTATTCGTGACATCGAGTTGTTACCATAAAACATTGTTGTCGGATGAATTCAGCCAGTGTGTCAGTCAGGTTGGCCGACTGCCAGGAAGACGACGGTTACGTCTCAGACGGAGTCTACGTCATCTTTGCGTAAAAATCCATACGTATTGTGTAACGTGTAAAGTTGTCAGTTTTCTAGCGTCACTGCGTTTCGGGACTATCTTCACAGATACTTCCGATATCACAAATAACCCAATATTTCCCTACCTTTAATATATCTGGGGATGGAAGTAGAATAAAAGATTGTGACAAGCCTGACGTGTAGATAATAAGTCAATTACATTTTGAAGCTACAATGCCAAATTGTTGACTCAAAGTTGCGACAAAATTATTATCTATCTCCTCTAAACTATAAGAGGTCTGCGATGGCTATTAGCGTTAAAACTATTTTTAAGTTCAAGAGTTTATACGGAAGAGCGATTTTTTTGAGATTGCGCCAGTTTGGCAACATATGGATCTATAATGTGTCGCCCAACATTCGATCTTTAGTTTCTCTTTGTTTACCGAAAATTCAGAAGTACAAATAGGTAATACTACGAAATATGTGTGTATTATCTAAGTACTATGCTCTAGGATATCATTATTATTGATGATGTTCTAAATGCATTTTGTAAGGGGCTCAGAGTTGAGTCTTAAAACTGACTCGGGGTAGTTAGTTTTAAGACTCAAATCTGACGAAGAGCTCATTATAATGATTATACTTGTTTGTGTGCGCGCTTTCTTGTAGTACCGTATGTACCTACTTACCTAGAGGTACGCACGTGTGCAATGGCTGATGAGATTAATAATTATTTCTGTTGTTATTGTTGATACCTCAAGTTCAATTACTCCATTTGAAAAATGCTTCGGTTTTTTTTTTTTTTTACGTGCAATAAAAAGGAGATACTTTGGATTCTAGTACTAAGGTACCGAGTTAAGTAATTTGCTGTCACTATATTATTTGACAGGTACGATAATATACGAGATTACGTTTGTTACTACTTTCTTAGAGAAGTTTTTAACACAAGTTTAGGCAATAACGCTGTTGAATTATTAGTTTGTTACTGGGGCACAATCGAGCTTTACTTTGTCTAACAAACTAATTTTATTTCAGTTTGGAGTGTATGGAACGTTTACGAGATTTTCGAAGGCATATTGCATTTAACTACCCACTTAAAACTACCTACGTAAAAGTGCGGTACAAAAAAAGAAAAGAAAAATCTTCAGGCTTTCCCGTCCTTGATGCACTTTCCACCTGTCTCTCTCACATTGTAGTAACTAAACGTATTCAGCGTGTTTCTGAGAGAAACTGAATATAAATGAGTTTATTTCAGTAACAATAACGGTATATTTAGTTCAGAGTTATTTATATTGGGTCTCAGTTGACCGTGGGCGACCAGCGGGTGGCTTAGAGTCGTCAAAATAAGCTGAGATAACGACTTCCAGTTAGGTATTTAAGTCGTCTTTCAAGGATGATAGTATTTCGTAAGGAATGAAGCAAGGTTTATTGAGCATGGTAGTGATGACAGGGCACCGTAGGCGCGGGCCTGCGGACGGCGAGCAATGGGCAGCTCGCCGTCCGGTAAGGACCAGGCCCGGGTCGACGGCGCGTTGTGTTCCACGCGCGCCTCAAAGAGATGTCAGCATAATTGACGGGGTCCGATAGGGCCGATGCCTGCCGGGTTCGCGGATTGTTCGAAAGAGTTACCGTGGCCCTAGCGCACAGGCAACTGAAGGAACACGGGTGGGTTTTAGTCAGTAAGAGTCTGACACGCCCTTCCGCTCCGCCCAGAGCGGGAGAGGTCATTTGATGATTTCCCAAACAAAAAAAACAAAAAAAGGGCTGGGATAAATAATTTAGGAAATTAAGGAAACATGGATTTAAAATTACTCAATCTAGAAGGGTACCTATGTGTGCTACTACACACACAGATTTTTTTGTTTTAGATTCTAATCTCGTTATTTCAAAACAAAATTCAAAACGAGTAGGTGTTTAATTTATATAGCCGCGAACGAACAAGAAATGAGTAGACATCTTTTGTGCAATTCGTGAATTTTTATTTAGGTCTATATTTATGAATTGATATTGATTGTGTTAATGGGGTGAGCCGATCAAATATGACAATCACAACTGAAACTCTGTCAAATAATATAGGATCGAAGATATCAATCTTCGATCCTATATTATTTGACATTGACATATTGACATATTTGACATTGATCCAAAACAAATTCATAAACGTTCATTGCCATTACAATCGACACAAACATTATTATAAAAAATTCACCCACGTCTCGGATAGAGATAAATAAAAGTGTACTGGGTTACTGAGTCGGGACACATGCCAAGGCAAACGGACCTACGTACTCATGCACGACTTTCGTTCGACGCCGACATGTCTGAGAGCGCTTAAAAGAAAAGTTTCCCTTGTAAATGAATTATGAACCTTCAGCGCTCGTAACAAAGTCTTTTATGACAATTTCAAGGATAATTGTCGGTTGTAACTCATAAAGGAATAAGGAAGCATTTTCCTGTTGGCGCCCACTGTGGGACCTATGTAGACATTTGGCGCCCAACGTGGGACAGGTATATTGTTAATACTCGTCATCAAACTGTAAAAAAAAAGATTTTGTTTAAGCTATTAAACAATAAAATAGTAGCTTAAAATGTAGTATAAAACACACTTTGTTAGTACTAACCTAGGCGCCAATTATGGCATTTGGCGCCCAGCGTGGGTAATTACTAAATTCACCTTTTACGTGGAAATGAATCCGTAAACCCTCTAATATGTATATTTCCTTACCCATATTATCCAAGGTTGATACTATAACCGTTTTCAATAACTGATTCTACAGAAGCCACGATTCTTTAATTAATTTATTATTTGAGATGGGTTTGCTCTTGACTCTACTTAGTCTAGGTCAGAGGTGATGGAGACAAAGTCGACGATGGAGTGAGCTTACCCAGAAGAAGCCTGTTCACTCTCACTTTGAAGAGATTTGGGTTGTATGCGTTCGGAAACACAGACACAGGTAGAGAATTCCACTCTTTTGCTGTGCGCATTATTAAAAGACGTTTGGAAAAGCTTATTGCGCATTGGTGGAATAGAAACTAGGCAGAGATGGTAACTTGCAGTGCGTCTAAATGTCCGATTTCAATAAATATTTTATTAGAACTTTATTACAAACTACAATTTGTTTATTTAAAATACCAAATCTCTGTCCAGCAAAATCCTTCAAAATCTAGACTTTTGTAGGCATCAATTTCTTACAGTTTTAATTCTAAAATCATTCAACAATCAGTACAGCCGGCAATCTTAACGGCCATCATTACTTCGCTTAACAGCCCGGCTGTGGGGACTAATTTCAGCTCAACACCCACTACCCTACTTCGGTGTTTACTCCCGACCCTCGCTTACGGCTTCAGACGTAACGTCACTCATCTAAATGTCAATTAACTTGTAAGTTTCGCGAACATTCTCATTAATTAGTTCAGTAATTATGACACTGGGATGATTTGCGAAAGTTTTGTTTGAAAAGAGGTTAGGGAGACCACCTAGCTTGAGTTTAGCGTTTTAATTTTGCAAAGTGCAAATTTATGTTCGATGGTTTGTTAGGGTTTTACAGAATAATATTTTTGTAAGCCTGACATTTCAACGAACAAAATGGCTGATGTTGATATTGTGTTATCCATTACGTCAACCCAACAACTTACTTTTAAACCTCGTATCAGAGCTGCAAAGCAGCCATTTACTAAACATGCCTTTTCAAATGCAACGCTTTACTTTACACAACACGTTATTTTGTGGATATTAACCGGTAGTAGTTTAGTGACATTGTTGGTGATGTTCTTCAGAAAGGTCAGGTGCGCAGTACTCACAACCGTCGTGCGTGTATGACCAGATTTATGAACGTAAACGAAGCAAAAGGAGTATATATGTAAGGATCGTAGCAGGTGGCATTCTGCTGTTTCTGCCTACCCCCATGAGAAGAAGGCGTGAGTTTATGTGTAACAGTTTTTAAGAAACGTTTATCAGCTACTTTAGACGTGATATCTGTACTCAAGTAGCCTTAAAAAATTTGCGCCGCCATTGTCCCTTAAAATTAAAACTCGTTCTTATAAAAGAGGACCTTGGCATTTATTTTTACAAAGCTGCAAAGCATTAGAAAATAATACCGGCTTCCGAACAGTTTACGCTTTTGCTAGGTAATTCTTTTGGCAGGGTTGATTTTTATTTATTTAAATCAATAACTAGGGTACATAAGGTACAAATACCAATGTCCGAAAATGGTATATTTTAGAGATAAAAGATTATGAACATAAACAACAAAATAAAAAATTCATCGTATCAATTCCTGAAAGTTCATGATATGTTTAAGGTTGTAAGAATTAAGTCTATGACTACACTGATGGGTTTCATGCGCTTATAAGGAAGCAGTGTGCGTCGCTGCTGAGTCGTGTTAGGTCCAGTAGCAACAGTTTAATAAGCGTGTTCGCGGACAGGTGGGACTCTCCACTACTGCGTCACTGGATACGTTTGCACACTACACTGTAAGCAGTGGAGAGTTCCTCCCGTTCCTAATGTGTATAACTCTGCTTTTTATTTTGTGTGTTTGTTTTGTTTTGTTTGTGTTATTTTAATGTGTATTAGTTGTTTTAAAATGTGTGTGTTGACATATGGATATTTTTTCTGAAATAAATGTTTATTATTATTATAATATGTTCAGTTCAGATTACTGTCTCAAATACACTTACCCTATTTGGAACACTGTCACTTTTTCCTATACTTAAGAGTTCCAACCATTGTATGTTTTGTGGTGTTAAATGTATTTTTTTGTTATGTATTTTCTGGTGTACAATAAATTATATCTAAATAAAGAATATAGTAGCGTTGACTTCTTAGTTATATTTAATTAGTAGTAGTAACGAGCTTCCAACTACATCACAATCATTATACAAATCTTTCTGACATTCTCGATCTACCTTTAAAATATGCGACACTATTACATATACAAAAAGTCTATAGCTACCCTCATTATACATAATTATAGGTACCAGTTTATAACAATAAGCCATTGGGGTGGAGTAGCGTTTAGACTACACAGCTGAGTTACGCTCGGCTGGATTTATTGTTATCAGCTGTAACGCCAGGCAGGCGTATGATAAATAGGTACACAGTGGAAAAAATACAGGGAATCAAGTTTGAATAATTTTGGTTTTGCGAGACATGGGCAAATTGCCTTTTTATAAGCTTTTATTTAGCTTGCCTTGTTAGTTAGTAGGTATATTGGTTAAATCTTGCAAGCTGAATTAAAACCACTTCCTCTTATCCTATGGAATTAAAATTTTACATGTTGATTTTGTTTTAAAGACAATGGATTTTTGTATATTGCATGACCTGATTCTTGGCTCCAAAGGAGGGAACTTCGTAACTGTCAAAAATAAAGACATGAAATTTTATATATGCATTTAATTATGATAATCCGGTCTAAAGTTTACTATGACCTGGCTGCTGCAACCAAGATTAGCTCCAAACGAGGGAACTCCACAACGGTCAACTGTACAAACACGAAATTAAATATACGCATTTAATTATGATATTCCGTTATAAAGTCCACCATGACGTAGCTGCTGCACCCAGGATTGACTCCAGACGACGAAACTCGTTAGTGGCCCACAGCAGAGACAGTAAATTCCATATATACGCATTCAATTATGATAGCCAGTTCTAAAGTTTACCATGATCTGGCTGCTGAACCCAAGGTTAGTTCCAGAAGAGAGAACTCCTGCAGCGGTCAACAGCACAAACACAAACCTTTATACTTATACGCATTCAATTATAAGAGCCCGTTCTAAAGTCCACCATGACCATTACCAAAAAAAAAAAGGTGCGGCGGCCAGTGATGGTGTAGCGTTATCTACACCGCCACATGCGAGCTACACGTCACACTGACGTCACGCAAATCCTGCATCGCGCAAGCAGAGTTTACTGCGCCACTAGCATTTAAACAACGTCCCGACATCAACCGTCGGGCAGTTGCCCACCAGACACATCACCCATGGTCGGAGGATCCTCCCTTTTCTATGGAGTATGAGTGAACTTTATACCCTGTTCCAGACGAGGGAATTCCTAAACGGTCAACCGCAAAGACACTAAATTTTATCTACGGATTCATGCACCATGACCTGTCTGCTGACCCAGGATTGGCTCCATATGAGAGATCTCCTCAGTGGTCAACAGTACAGGCACAAAATTTTGGATATGCATTCAATTATTAGCCCGTTCTAAAGTTTGGCATGACTTGAATAGTTCAACTCGGTTGGCTTCACACCAAGACGTAGAAAAAAGTAATAAAGTCGTGTTTGGGTTCGTTGTATTTGTCTTTCCATCTTTCAACTGAAATTGGTAGATAGAAAAGATATTTAAACAAATTATAATTCTAAAAAGTACTAAATAAAATTTAAGTTTTTTTTTAAAACAAGCTTTTAATGAATTCAAAATAAACATACGTAAACATAGAACTTTAATATTTTCTTAAAAGCTTGAGGTTAATCTTAAACTGTAAGAAGGAAGTTCACGCCTCAAGCTTGTAAGAAAATTTAAAGTTCTATGTAACGTAAGTTTTATTTTGTACTTTTGAGTTCATGAAAAGCTTGTTTGTACAAAGATATTTACTTAAATTTTATTTATTATGTAAGTACTGTATTTTTGTCTGTATTCAAGGTCAAATTAAATTAGCTAGCTAAACCCTGCTTATGCAAGTATGAGTTGAGAAAATCTGTTTGCTTGTGTTTTATCAAGTGTTGGACTCTAGTGAGCCGCTTGTGCGCACTGCACCACGGATCGAGGCTTCGAGTGTCGTGCAAGTGCTGGACTCTCATGAGCCGCTTGTCTGCACTTCACCTATTACACTATACACTAAACCAACAAATATAGAAAAATAACATCTCGACTTAGTAAAAAGGCAATGACAACTAAGGATACAAGAGCGAGCGAAGCGATCTCGGGACTTGGGGCACCCCGGCTCGGTTAGGTTGACGGGGCACCAGTGGGCGAGAGAAGCCAGTGAATGAGCCCCCGTCCTCCCCTTCGTGTTATGTACCTTTTAACACTGCAGACAGAAACAGGGGGTCTGCGAAGCGAGGCTCCGTAGACTAAGCCTTACTACATATATTTTTCTTTATAGTAAAAAACATATGACCTTGATCTTTGACTTTTGGGGTGCGGACTTTGACCTTGAAGATGTCATTGACGTAATTTATGCTTGGAAACGAGTTTATACCCGCCACGCCCCCACTCTTAATAATCCCACTATTCCACCAGTCCCGAAATAAACTTTTGGCGATTTTTTTCTCGGCACTTATGATTTTGCGCACTTTGGAGTTTTCATATTTACACTAAAAAGGGTCTATTCTACGCAAAAATAAATTGCAACTATAAAAAAGCGAATAGAAATCTTTTAAAATATATTTGCAATGTGTTGCAATCCTAGGATATTTGGTCATATTTGTCGAAGCTACGCTTTACGTTATTTCGGGTTAATAGCATTTATGAAAGGTTATTCATAATAGAATGTAAATTAAGAGTAATTAAATAAGAAATATTGTAGCTCTTAAATATTATATTGCCTCATATATTAATGCATATGCGTATTTATAACATATGAAATACGTTCATTCCTAACTCGTAGGTATTTTAAAGTAAAAGAATTCTGCTGAAGGCCCTGAACTGGGTTCTAAAAATAGATGAAAGTGATAAAGCTAATCGTGATGTGGAGTTGCGATACTAAGTAAATTGTAGGTTTAGCTTGTAGTGTTAAATACTAGCTTTAGGTATCCCGTAGGTCGTTGTTTTTGGTGGTTCAGACTATTCGATAGAAATATGTGACTATTATTTTTGTAGGGACAATAAGTTCGTGATGGTATTTAGATTATTAAGGTCGTAAGTAGTTATCAACTATATTAAAATAATCGATAGCAATAACTTTCAAAGTTACGTATGATACGTCATACGTAACTTTGAAAGTTATTGCTGTCGATTATTAAAAACTAAAAAATGTTTTATTTTTTATTTTTACGAATTTTTAAAGAAACTAAGGGCCATGTTGTATTAGGAAACCTATATAAACAAATTTAACGTTACCATAAACTCATTTACACCTACAGGACGGTGAGACAATAATCTACCATTTCATTCGTCAGCTACATCTCCATCAATATACTAAATTCCAGCAAGAAATGGACTGCATTTATTTTCCTTAATTCTTCATTTGTCATTAAATTCTACCTTACGTCCCTGTTCACCATACTTGAATTACTGTTTCATCAGGTACTGGCACCAAAATGTAACGTGCGTCGCACACTGACTCACAGCGACCTTTCAGGCTATCGATTTTTTACACCAAGTGAACGCCACGGCTTGTTTTAACTGATCACCGTCTTTATAGACCTGCCTTGACATTATCTTGACAATCGGGGGCTAATAAACTTGGGGGAATGGAAGAAAGATGCCGATGTTTTTAAAGCTGTGGAGCATGATGGCTGGGGCTTGAAAATCAGCCTACATAATGTTGTCTTCAGTTTATCTTTCCTACCTAGTAGATACTTATATGCCGGGAATACATTAAATCAATCGTTTGAATTTGACAAATTGGGAAGCTAGCGCCACCAGGCGGCGCTCGACTCAGTCTACAACATAACCCTCGAAGTTGCTCGGTAGCGGTCAAGCAGTGAACACGTTTACAAACTGCCGCGCGTTCTGTGTTCTAGTGTTGTCTTCCTAAAGTGTGTGATTCGCTAGTGTGATTAACAGTGATCGGAGTAGGTAGATTGATTTTTAGTACTTGTATCATAAATGCACACAGAAAGAATAACATGGATAAGCCATTTTTCCGGAAAGTAATTCCGGTATTTCCGGATTTAGTATTTCCGGCGGGCGTACGCATTGTTCTGATAACCGGTTATTGTACCACCCATGATCCATTGTTCTGATTGGTCGTTGGGTTTTGTCAAATCGTGACAAAAAAAAATAGGAAGAATAATAAAGAATAAAATTGCTCGTTTTATTACAATTCCTACCTTTTTTTTGAGGATGGCAAATCATCAAATGACTCCTTCCACTCTGGCAGAATACAATTCCTACATAAGTTCCGGTTTTTTTTTAATAATCCACCAATTCCGGAGGAATGTCCATAGTAATATATACGTTTCGGATCAATGACCCCAGTTCAATCTACCTACTCCGATCACTGGTGATTAATTTGTTCGTAAATTATAATTTGATTTGAACTGCAAACTATTTTTCTATTGCGCAAAAAAAACCATCCCATCCCATTCTATTTCTATTTCCCATAGTACGCCCAGAGTATTTAAATTATTACTGATGATAACAAGAGAGACGTACCTTCTCTGTCATTTATTTAGAACGCATAACGAGCGGATATGAAAAACGGGAATCTGTGTTTAAAAAAAATCTCAGGTAGTTGTAAAAACACCTAAAATCTATCGCTTTCTGTTAGCGAGCACAGTCATATGAGTAAGGACCATCAAAATGTACATATATTTGACCCTTGCGTATTTCTAACGCATTGAAAAGCGGGAAACCTACATCCAGAAAAGGACCTGTCACTTTCAGGTGCTCTAGTGGGACATTTTATTCATTTAAGTTTACCAAAATGCTATATGCGGTGCTTTCGGTGACCTACGCAATTACTGTTGATAATATCCGTAGGCGAATCTCGTTGCGTACCTACGTCAGCAGGAGCGGTTGGCATAACACTTATAGACGACATTCATGACGTAGCTACTTGACGAAGCCCGTGTTTAATTTTATTTTCAGTCTCAATGTTTTCACTTGTATACGGCTTCTTTGATTATGAAGCGATGACGCATACCGATGAGGAAGCGCCAGTAACATAATTAATTTATAGATTCAAATACACTCGAGAGCAATGAATCCGGGTCACTTAAAGAATGTTAAAAATCTCGGAAACTAAAAATGATAGGTTAATGCAATAAATTGTATTTAATAGACAATGTAATACTCCTTAAATGAAAGTAAAAAAAATATGAGTCACCATACATTTTATTAACACAAACTTACATAAAGAAAAAAACTGCTGATCTCTCCTTAAAACAAAAATAGGAAACATGAAATTTTTGAACTTTATTACGATTTTCTTGAATTTTAATACTTCGTATTGCCTCCTCGTGCTTCCATTACTGCGTTTACGCGGTTTGGCATGCTGTACACCAAGTTCCTTATACGATTTTGGGGAATATTCTCCCATTCCTCTGTGAGAGCAATTTTGAGCTCACGAAGCGTGATTGGGGGAGGGTTTCGTTGTTTTACGCATCTGCCTAGCTCGTCCCAAGCATGCTCGATCGGGTTGATATCCGGGCTGCGCGCTGGCCACTCCATACGAGTAATGTTCATCTCTTGAAGGTAGTCATTCACAATCCTACCTGTATGAGGTCGGGCATTGTCATGCATAAATATAGCATCCTCACCTAAATTGACCATAAATGGACCAACGTGATCATTGAGGATTTCTTCCACATATCTTACGCTAGTTAAAGAGCCGTTTTCTATGATCACCAGCTCTGTGCGACTTTCAGAAGAAATTCCGGCCCACACAAGTACAGACCCACCACCGTAGGCTACTTTTTCTTCGATGCATGCTTGCTTGAATCTTTCCCCTGGTCTTCGATACACTCTGTGTCTTCCATCGTGCTTGTAGAGCATACATTTTGATTCGTCGGAGAACATAACTTTTGACCAATCTTCAATACTCCAATTTACGTGGCTCTGGGCATATCTTAGTCTTGAAATACGATGCCCACGCTCCAGTTTAGGGCCGTTTGCAGGTCTAAGGGGTTTTAAGTTAGATTCAGCAAGCCGACGTCTTACTGTCCATGCACTTGGGTTACTTCCTCCGAGGCGTCGAAACTGATTTGTGAGTTCAGTTCCTGTGAGAAAGCGATTTCGAAGCATGGTGTTCACCAAGTATCGGTCTTCTCGTGCTGTGGTACACCTGGTTCTGCCCGTTCCTGGTCTGCGTAGGTTAGAACCAGTTTCTTCGTAACGTCGGAGAACTCTTTGTACTGTTGACAGCGACACACCGACAGTCCTGGCTGTATCGCGCTGACTCCGGCCGGTTTCCAGCATTGTAAGTATTCTGGTGCATTCTTCAGGCGTAAGCGACATAATTTCAGCTTGAATAATGAATATAGAGTACTATCAACATGGTTTATGTACCCACATAAATGACAGATTACAAACAAAAGCAAAACCAAATGCTGTAATTTCGTAGTTCCATCTTCGAAAGTGGCCCTTTTTCAAATTTGATTTTTTTATGATATAACTTTACAATAACTAAGAAGTTTTAATACCTTCATTTAAGGAGTATTACATTGTCTATTAAATACAATTTATTGCATTAACCTAGCATTTTTAGTTTCCGAGATTTTTAGGATTCTTTAAGTGACCCGGATTCATTGCTCTCGAGTGTAGTTCATGCAAAATATTTGAAACAAGATACTTATTTCGAGAAGCTAGCGATCATACCGTGTTAAATTAGGAGCAAATACGTTCATGATTTGGAGTCTAAATCGTGATGGTGTCATACCACCAATGTCAGCATTTTTGATAATGGTGATAAGGCACCTGTGTCCAGCAGTGAACTTGAAGTTTGAGACTTTCATACTGCTTAGTTACTTGAGTTTGTTCAATAAATTGCTACAAAAACTCATGAAACGATACTTTTTTTGGGCTCTTGTTTTTCTGGCCGCAGTTAAAGAGCCATTAAGGTTTTATGAACACTCGTATTATGCTAATTAAATTATTAATATGAGACATAGTAGGTACCTTTTGAGAACCCCTTTTTTCCCATTTCTATAATTTTCTAACCTACACCCACACTATACCTAACCTTGTAAAATTAGACCCTTTCAGATTACTGTGAAAGCCAACATGTTTAACGAAAACATGTTTACTTTTCGGTAGCTGGGTCTAATGTTATTGTTAGACTGTTAATCTCTGTTATATATTTTTTTTTTAATCTGGCTATATAGTGTAAACCTACCTCAGTAGGGAGTCATAGAATTTAAACAACAAATAAATCAACGCAATAGCAATATTTATTATAAATTATTCAACAGTTTTCAGTACATTTTACATTATTTTACTAACTTTAAAACTTGACGCTCCGGTGCCTCGTTCAAGACACTACTATAGACAGACTCATGTCGCAAGTTGTTAAACTGACAATTCACTTTATTGAAAAAATGATTTGACAGTGACTTTTGAACGTTTCAAAATGACATAAACGTAACTCGACTTTGTTTGTTTGTTTTTTTGGTTATGGCTTCGCACGGTTTGTGCATTTAGCCAATGTCACGTTTAGGCAACTCGACTTTATCTAGACTTATCCATGCTGTTCGCTAAAATATTACTAATATAAATCTACCATCACATAGTCCTGTTACAATAGACATAAATTTCACTATCAAGATAACATTACTATTAACTAGATAGGTACATCAGTTTTCGTCCAAAAAATATTAAGAACGAAGAAAGAGAGAGAAAGAAAGAAAATACATCTAATCTAAGTACCACAAAGCTACAATAGATGTATCCTAATACGACTATTCTATTATAGCTTTGTGGGTAGATTAGATTTTAAACAAAGTTTCGTCTTTTTTTGTGATTAATTATTGGTTGTAAGGAACTTTGCAAATTGCCTACAGTAAAATTTCATGACGCAAGTGAGATAATACGTCACAAACAAAGCTTTATTAAAAACTAGCGACAAAACATGAAGATTTTTTTAGTATATAGGTAAGTTTAATAGCAATGTATTATAAACATAAATCTTCCAGAATAAATTCTCTTAGTGATGGTGAACACAGCATCTAAATCCGTTGCGAAGTTTAGAAGTACAATGCGGTCACAGATACACACAAAACGTGACTTTAATATGTTTAAAAAGTTAGTTTAGTTAATAATATATATTGAGAGTAAACGTTAAAATATTGTCTGTTTGTTTAAGGTCAGATTTTTTTTACGTTAAATGAAGGTAGTTGTAACTTTTCGTAATGGGAATATGTCCTAGGCCTACTGATTTTCCTATTATATTTAGAATATGACAATGAAATTAAAAGTTATTTAATTAACTTGATTGATATAGTGTCAGAAATGTCGAGGTTCCAGCACAATGTCAGTTTTAATTATGTTTAAAATGGCGCCCACTGTGGGACTAAATTACAATTTATATTAAGTAGCACCCAGGTAGATGCTACGTAATATAAATTGTAATTTACCATAAACCATAATTAAAGTCTAGAAATACCTTATGATTGATACCTTTTTACAACTTACCCTTTTTCATTAATAATTATAAGAAAATCTTAAAGCGGTGTTTAGTGGTTAGAGGTTAGAGGTTGGTTGTATTAATAGCATTTTATTTAACACGAAGCGTTAAAATATCGATTTCTTATTTAAGTATTTATTGTTAAAATTACTTAAATATTGTTCAAGGTTCATCAGGAGAGACTATTTTAGCCTGTAAAATCCGACTGCTCGGCAGACGCTGTACCCTTTGATTTTCAAAGTAGGTACACTTACAACCAAAGATGTTCACTTTTATCTATCCGATCACCCCAACATTGCTTTCGCGGTCTTCCACGACGCCGCGTTTAATTGAAACATTTAGAATAAATATGACATTTAAAGGTGACTTGATGCTATGATTTCCGCCATTATTGTAACTTAATTGTTCACACCGGTATGAATGGTTCACGATTCATTAGACTCATCGTTAAGTTCCTTATGCCCTTCGTTCTAATTACATTAACGTTTCAAAGCCATCCAACTGCTAATGATCAGGGTTGTGATGACTGAAGCTGAAGTCAATATCTTAATTGAATTTAGTAATTTATTTACACTGGGTACTAAATTAAACTATACAAATAAATACAAAAACAAAAGGACACTTGTCTTAGGCTTCGAAGTACTCTGGTCAACTTTTTCTTAAAGTTGTGGATGCTTCCATAATATGGGAGGAGCGAAGGCTATATGTAAATTTTGGTCCAAAGCAACAGTATGAAATTAGTGTGAAGGCCGAGTGAATGTTAATTTTGCAAGGTCTTTCCGAGAAATCATTGAAATTTTGTATTTTCTCCATAATGAACGTTGGAAAGGATTCGTCAAAAATTGGAGACCCTAGAAGTTGAAGAGAGTTTCTTTCCGTAATTTTGATATTTGGTACAAAATTTAGTTAACTGTCAGTGGTTTGGGGATGATAAATTTCACATTTTGGAAGTTTTGGTCTAGGCTAGGCCAATGGAACTGAATTTTTATTTAAAAAAGTTAAATCTTTTAAAACCGTGTCTACATCACCTCCGAGGGTTCCGTCAGCCGAATACCATACGTTGAATTTAGAATTTAGTTGTCTAATAATTAGATTTATTACCAAACTAAAAATAACTGGCCCAAGAGGGTCACCCTGTTGACATCCAACGGCTGATTTCAAAAGGTGGTCTTTATAAAGTTATTTAGAGGGGAGCCTGTAACCTTAAAAGAGAAAACTGTAAATTTTGGGGGCAAAGAGTTTCAAGTCATCCATGTAGAGGAGGTGAGATATGACCTGACCACCTCTCTTTAACCTAGCCTAGCCTAGAGCTAAATCCTCCAGTAGTGTGCTTAGAGGATTCATGGCTAAGCAGAACCAAAGTGGACTCAAACTGTCGCCCTGAAATATTGTAATAATATTGTATGTTTATTACTTTTATAAATATCATAAACACCCACGGCGGGACTATACATTTTTGTTATGGTCTTTAACTTTTAAAAGACTCCATTAATAATAATTATTGTACTTAATATAGGTTGTCGAAGTGCCTAAATTGTAATATTTTCATATATATTTATTTTATTATTTATGTACACAGTAAAATATATACAGATAAAAGTATATGGCATAAGTGATAAATTAAATCTATTTATTATTACTTTTAACTATTTACACTAGAGAGGCTCGTCACTCTAAATGATAACAGCCGCACGGGTCGATCAAAGGTTAAGCTACGCGTTACGGTTAAGCCGCGGTTGGTTAGTGGATGGGTGACCATCCATTACATATCGAGGCCCTTTCCTGCGTCAGAAAGCATGTTAAGCCGTTAAAATACTGGTATTCAGCTGCATCTGGTTAGACTAGAAGCCGACCGAAAAGGCAGGCAGATTTTTGATCTAATAATTTACACTAGATACTAAATGAAATAACTAACTTTCTACACATACAATACAGGGAGGCAGGGACATCGTCGCGCACCCTGTTACCGACGAAAACTTGTTACGCTAGGGGGCTAGAATTGGACACGCCACAATTGCGGCGGTAAGTTCCCTCTTTGAGGAGTGGCTTGAGAGGCGCTACGGCGTCCTCACCTTCCACCTGACGCAGGGCCTCACCGGACATGGTTGTTTTGGGAGGTTCCTGTTTCGTGTAAGGCATCGTGTCGGTGCAATCCATGATCTTCAAACACGAATCATAGCCGCGGATATATTCTAAGTCATGTACTCTAATTGTTCTAACAATACAAGTGAACAGTTTATACATCGGTGACTAGATACTGAGTGTCAGACACATCGACGCGCAAACTGAAACCATGAACTCAGTATAGGATTCTAGACGCACTTTTTTTTTTTTTAGTGTCGGAATTCATACAATGACTTCTCCCGCTCTTTCGTGTCAGACTGTTACTGACTAAAACCCACCCGTGTTCCTTCAGTTGCCTGTGCGCCAGGGCCACGGTAACTCTTTCGAACAATCCGCGACCCCGGCAGGCGCCAGGCCTATCGGACCCCGTCAATTATGCTGACATCTCTTTGAGGCGCGCGTGGAACACAACGCGCCGTCGCCCTGGGCCTGGTCCTTACCGGACGGCGAGCTGCCCATTGCTCGCGGTCCGCAGGCCCGCGCCTACGGTGGCCGGGAGTCGGCTATCGACTCCAACTGAGACCTGAAACTACATTTGGTCACAGTGATGTGTGATTTGGATGTGGACAGTCCATGGTACGTGTTCCAAGGCGTTCCTGAGTGCTACTTGATGGTCTTCAGTGAAACGTGATATTAAGATGGACACCATTCCATCAGGTAGGTCAACTGCTTAGCAGTTAATCTTTCCCTAGCTAGATAGATTTTATGTATTTCTCTCTTCGATCAATAATAGTATTTCTCTGTGAGATTAAATTTATTTAATTGTTCTAGGCATCAAAACTGGAAAGTGTTTGCCGCGCAAGTTTCACAGCTGCTTCTAGAGTAGTGCAGCTTGAAAGACAGCCTAATTCTGGAAGACCCTTTTTGCAAGAAAGGGAAGACACAATACCACAGGAGGAAAACGTAATTCCAGTACCACCACCACTACCTCCACCTATTCAGCGTGATCCGGTAAATACACCAATGGCGAAGATTTATTCAGCAATTTATGGACGAGCAGCGAGGACTGCTAATCACTGCTTATTTGTTGGATGCGACCGAGCGACGGCAGCGTTTATTGCGGTTATATTTTATTTGTACATTTCTATTTTCCACTCTGGTGGTGGTCGAGGTCTTATACATTATGTAAATATGTAAATATGAATAAATAATTTATCATATCTAAATTTTTTATCGACTTCAAAAAAGGAGGAGTTCTCAATTCGACTGTTTTTTTTTTTTATCTGTGTTAGATCAGAACTTTTTTCTAGGTGAACCGACTTTGTTAATTCTTATTTTATTTGGAAGCTGGTACTTCTCATGTGGTCCCAAATTTGATCAAGATCTGACCAGTAGTTTTTGAGTTATCCTTAATAATCCGTATTTTTTCCACTAAGCATATATAGATGATGTTTTAATAACTTCCTGTCACTGTTATTTACATATCAAGTAGTGGTATACGAATTCGTGTGGGGTAGGTACCACAACTAAAAACTGAAAAATATATATTTTTTACAAAAAAAACATCCGACTCCCAAAAAAAACACAAAAAAGTGAAAATAACTTTAATTTTGGAAGTCGGTGGCAAAAAACGAAAATACAATACCAAAGACACCGAAATTAAAGTTATTTTTCACATTTTTTGTGGTTTTTTTTGGAAGACTTTTTTTTTTGTAAATAAGTTTTTCATTTCTGATATAGCTTATTATTACTAACATTTCAAGTTCGAAATGTGGGTGTGATATACCTATGTAAATACACCTCTGCATATATCTTCTGGGGAAACCGGAAAACAGGCCTGAGGGCCTAGACAAAGTAACATTCGATTAAAGATAACGCTAGTAGAAAAGCTAAAATGTATGGGGTTGACATAAGCTATCGAAATGGCACGTGATCATAGGTCAACGAATAAAAATTAGCTAGACAATGTAAACAACATTCGATTATGAAATGAATCGACAGCGTCGAAAGATTAGGTACTTCCACAGAGATGCATAGCCAAGGGACACTTTTTGACGAGCGTTATTGCTAGTTTTTGGAATCATTAGCGAAAGCGATAGCGATTGTAGAAATAGAATCGCTCCGAAGCGAATGCCATTTGTCTAGGCCCTCAGATATTGTTATGTTTTCAAGTTATTATGAATCAGTAAACACAGTACAAAATCGATTGGTTGTTCTGTCGATCAAAACCCTAATTACGTAACACACTGTCTATCACAATCTGAAACATTTTGAATGCTCAACAAAATAGTTGTTGAACTGTCAAAATAAAAACTATTCCTACTGTTAGTGTGTTACGTAAATACTTCGCTGCTGTACTTAATACGAGTACCTACATGATGATTGATGTTCCTTACATAAAAAACTGACAACAAGAATTATTATTGATTAAGAGTGATGTGTTATAATCATCCAATAGGAAAAACTAGCACGAAATCATGTAAAAAAAACATGACTGATATAACCAGATAACCACCTTATTTGTCGCCAACTCCACCATTTCGAATTAATTATTTTCTCGAACCTAACCTCAAAATATTAAGTAGGTTAATGGCAAATAAATTCGAATTGTCGAAATCCATGTAAAAATAGTAAAGAATATAGGAAGAGCATTGAATTTACCTACTTTAGCGCTTATCTTTAATAATTGTATCGACTGCGGGGAGTTTCCTGACCTTATAAAAAAAAGTAAAATTATGTCTTTGTTTAAATCAGGTAGTACATCAGACCCCACAAACTATAGACCTATTTCAGTACTACCGACTTTTAGTAAAAAAATTGAAAAAAATATTTTGGACCAATTGCAAAGATTTTTTAATAAACATAAATTATTACATAGCAAACAGTTTGGTTTTACTAGGGGTCGTTCAACTACTGATGCCGTGTTGAACTTTTAGGACATTTATTATGCATGGGAAGATAAATGCGATGCCTTGGGCATCTTTTGTGACTTGTCCAAGGCATTCGATTGCGTTTTCATGAAACGTTAATCAGGAAACTCCGCCACTACGGGATCCGGAACACCGCTCTGGATCTTCTTACTTCATACTTGAGTAATAGGATTCAGAGCGTTGACGTTAATGGAAAAAGATCTCCCGGATCTATAGTGACAATGGGAGTCCCGCAGGGCTCAATTCTTGGTGCTTTCTTGTTTCTTATTTATATTAATGACTTGCCGTACCTCATAAAGGATAATCATGATATAGTGTTGTTTGCGGATGATACTTCACTTTTGTTTAAACTTAAACGTCAGCAGTTTACTGGTTCAATGTCAATAATTTACTCCTTAATGAAAAAAAAAACCAAATGCATTAAGTTTAGGCTACCTCACGTTAGACAGGTGAAAACGAATGTTTTGATGAAGGGCGAAGAATTGAATCCTGATGATAGCACAGTATTCTTGGGCTTAACTTTGGATGCTAAGCTTCAGTGGGGCCCACATATAGATAAATTTCCAAAAAAGCTAAGCTCCGCAGCATACGCTGTTAGAAAAAATCGTAATTTAACCGACACAGAGACAGCCCGTTTAGTGCACTTTAGCTATTTTCATAGTGTTATGTCGTACGGTATTCTGTTATGGGGAAATGCCGCCGACATTCAAACTATTTTTATTTTGCAGAAAAGAGCTGTTCGATCAATTTATAAATTAAGTCCGAGACAATCTCTCAGAGAGAAATTTAAGGAGATTAATGTAATGACTGTGCCTTCTCAATATATTTATGAAAATCTTTTATATGCACAATTTTTTTATTTTTTTATTTTAAATACAGTGATATTCATAATATAAATACTAGGAATAAACACAAATTTGTTGTACCTACAACAAGGCTCAAAAAAATAGGCGGCTCGTTCAGGTGTCAATGTATACGCTTTTATAATAAACTTCCAAGCCACGTTCAAGATCTAAGCCTTAATAAATTCAAATCATTAATTAAACGTAAGTTGTGCCAGAAAGCCTTTTATACCGTTAAGGATTATATTGAGGAGGCTTGGGATTGAGTTGCTCCAATTTTTGCATACTGTTTTTATATTACATAAATTTTGACATTTTGATAACTATTATATTAGGTCTTTACCTATGAAATTGCCGTTCTGCAGTACTGGCCATTTCAAATCAAAATAATTTTTGTTTGGCTAAGAATTCTAATTTCAAATTAATTTTATTTTAAAAACATGGATTTTTTTTTCTAAAAGTAGTCATTTCTTTATTGATTAGTGTTACATTTTCATCGCATTTCAATCTTTTTCGTCATCATGGATACGTTAAAAATTCGAGTAATTATGGAATATGAGTACCGTCGTGGCAGCAACGCGGCACAAGCGGCACGCAACATCAACGACGTTTACGGAGCTAACACTACAAACCAACGCACCACCTGTTATTGGTTTGCTCGCTTCCGTTCTGGAAATTTCGACCTGAAAAATGAACCTCGCGGTCGTCCGAAGACTTTGGTCGACAATGACGAATTAAAGGCGATTGTGGAAGCTGATGATACACAATCTACGGCTGAATTAGCAGCAGCTTTCGACGTTAGCGTCAAAACAATATTGGTCCATTTGCGTCAAATTGGCAAGGTAAAAAAGCTTGACAAATGGGTGCCCCACGAACTCAATGATCGCCAGCGCGAAGTACGCGTCGAGACGTGCCTTGCACTGCTCAACAGACACACAAATGAAGGAATTTTGAACCGCATTGTTACCTGCGATGAAAAATGGATTCTGTTTGATAACCGTAAGCGCTCAGCAAGTTGGTTGGATCCTGGTTCAGCACCTAAACAATGCCCTAAACGAAAACTTACCCCTAGAAAAGTGATGGTCACTGTTTGGTGGTCTAGCGCCGGTGTGATTCATCACAGCTTCTTACCAAACGGGGTGAGCATTACTGCAGATGTGTACTGTGAAGAACTGAACACAATGATGGAGAAGCTGGCGCATCTCCAACCAGCATTGGTCAATCGCTCGTCTCCGCTGCTCCTGCACGACAACGCGCGACCTCATACTGCACAGCAGACGGTCTCCAAGTTGCAAGAACTGGGGTTGGAAGCTCTCCGTCATCCGCCCTACTCACCAGACCTTGCGCCTACAGACTACTACTTTTTCCAGAATTTGGATAACTTCTTGGCGGGAAAAAAAATTAATACCCGAGAGGCAGTACAAAATGCCTTTGAAGAATTTGTTGCCTCCCGTCCAGCTGATTTCTTTAAGAAGGGCATCAATAAACTGCCACTGCGATGGCAAAGATGCATTGATTGCATGGGTGATTACTTCGATTAATACAAATAAAAAATTCATGAAAAAAATTCGTTTAAATTTTTTCATACAAAACGGCAATTTCATAGGTAAAGACCTATTATATACAATGTCATGACAATTTACTTTGTGAAAGTATTATTATTTATTTATTGTGAATGTGAGGACTATGTAGGTAACTTTTATTTTTTATTTTATTTTTTCACTTTCTCAGGTAGTTTCAATGATAATCTGGCAGTTTGAGTGCTTTATGCGGCCTACCCAAATGTCCTTTCTTTGGGATTGTTCGTCAAGTGTTTGAGCTCCTTAAGTTCTGAGTTGAGCTCCACGATTAGTGACAAATGCGTGCACTGACTGGACAGGTCCACTCATTCTGCGTGGTTTTTCCTCAAAAGACCATTTCAGACATAAATCTACATGGTCTTCACATGATTTGACCAAGATTATGTCTGGACTTTAAAAGAGACTGTGACCTCTGAGTTTGTTTCGGCCTTTCTTCTCAGAGTAGTCAGATAGGAAACGCCGACCTCATCTAGTTTTAAAAATATGATTGACGTGTAAAAGTGTTTGTATAAACCTACTTACAGAAATAAAATCATTTTTATTTATCATTTAATTCTTCTTCAAATACACTAGGTATGGTTGTTAAGGGGGGACTTTCGTTTGGTACAGGGCGCCCTATATTTGATGGCATTCTCCTTTCTTGGGGAAGGTTGTACCTTCAACAATATTTGCCATGCTGCGCTACAATATTAAATTGCATCCGTGCAAAGCCGGGGCGGGTTGTTAGTTTTTGTTTTCTTATTGTACAGTCGTTAGCAGGAATAGCAGGTCAAGCTACACGAAACTGTCAATTTCTCCAAACGATTTTAAACCTTAAAATGTTCAAGGTTAAGTTTAAAATATAATGACAAAATCTGTCTGTTTGTGGTAACTTGATGTGCTGGCGACTGTACCTTATCGATGGTCCAGTGGTCGCAAGCGCTACTTCTGATCATGAGGTCCTGGGTTCAATTCCCCGGTTGAGCAAACTGCTATTGAGTTTTTATATCTGGAATTTCTCAACAGTAGCCCGGAGTCTGGATTTGTGCCCGGTTGATGTCAATAGGCTCGCCCCCTATTACATGAGACTTAAACATAGCTGCCGAAATGTGGTCGTAAGTACTATAGGTACACCTCTGCCCAACTCTTTGGGGAAGCAAGGCGTGATGTTATGTTATTTATGCTTCTAAACTTCTAAAGCATGATAAGCTTATTTATCTATTTATTACGTCAAATGCACCAAACATAAGTAGGATACATAATAATTATATCTGCAGGACCCGGCCCTAAGTATCGAGTTTCATAAAAAGTTCGGCTTTGTAGAGCGTCGTCACTCATTCCTGTGTGACATTATCTTTCTCTAAAAAGAAAAGAAAGAAAAATGCGTAAAAAATATATGTCTATCAATACGTCAAATGGGGTGGATAGGGATGCAGGGGTGAATCGGAACGAAACTTTTTATGGGATTTTAACATTGAAATAATTATATATTTTGCATGCATTTTAAATAAATGTATATTTTGATGCCAACAAAGGCACTTAGAATAGAATAGAATAGAATAGAATACTCTTTATTATGTACACCATAAAAATTACAGATATAAAAGTAGAAATTTTACATAGGGTGACACAATGGGCGGTCTTAATCGTTAATTCTAATACAGTAAACATATTAGAGTCCTTTTTGGCAACAAACTATATTATTTCAATGTTAAAATCCCTTTTAAACTTTAATCTCTATTCACCCTGTTTGACGGTACTTTAGAAAAAAAAAAGTTGCTTTTGAATCTTGCGTAAATCTAAGGTACGTATAATATGCTCGTGACTGTACCTACCGGTGAATTGCAGTGCTAACCTACAGTTTATTACACTTCCTAATGTATAATTCAAGCATGGCTGATGGCATTTCGCTAGCCTTGACGGCAGGGTGCAGCGGGCGCGCCTTCCTCGGACCCTATAGAAATGCCATATAACCATGACTCGCTGCGTCATACGACTTTTATTTGCCAAATCCTAATGAAAGTTAATGTAATAAACACATAAAACTTCCGGAATAAATTCTCTATATGGTGATGAACACCGCATCAAAATCCGTGACGCAGTTTAGAAGAACAACGCGATCAAATAGACAGACACGAAAAGTGACTTTAATTTATTTCATGTATAAGTATAAATATAAATAATACGTGCTCGGAGGAAGGAAGTATTCCAGTAAGTGCTGGTAGGGATCTTGACCATCTTCCGGGTTTCGGGGTTGCCCTGACAGCCGTGGAATACCTCTCCACTCCTCGAGCACCTCAGGAAGTGTTGCCTCCTTTTCGCTGCGTCACTGTGTGCTAGCTTCGGATTTCGGGGGCCCATTATTGAGTGTGCAAGTCACGCCCTGCCATTTTATCCGTGTCTATATCAAACACTGATCAAGCAGGGGTCGTAGTCCTTTCATAGTTCTTGGTAAATAGTTCACTGTAGCCACCCAAACCCATAGTCCAATTTTTTTTTTCTAATCCTGCAATAGTCCGACACCAACCGGGGTTGTCCTTGGGTGCACTTGCACAGTGCATACAGGGATAATCGTCGGTTTGTGTTTCATTTCCTTTACTTATAGAGAGTCTAACGGGCCTCTGCGAGTTGGCTTCGGTCCCTCGTAGGCCTACTAAAGGTCCGGGACCCTATGGTCCCGAGATATGCGAAAAGGATAATAATAATAAAATTATGGGTATAGAAGTATATAATGATAAAATTACTTAAATAGTTTTCAAGGTTCATAAGGAAATACTCTAATTTAGTCTGTCACATGCTGTTAACATGCAGTCAAAGTGATCTCTGAGCTGCCACCGACGACGCCGTGGAAGTGGCGAAGTTTTGGGCCGACAAGATCTGAAATACAGTCGTACCAGTGACACGAAGAAGAAGAGCCTGTAACATCCGTCGCTGTACCCTTTGATTTTCAAAGTAGACTTGCCGCCAAAGTAGTCCATTCTTATTAAATTCTGCCCAGATCACCCCGCCAATGCATTCACGGTCTTCCAGAAAAAAAAAAAAAAAACAGTTTGGCATTCAAGAGAATGCGTTTTTGACACCAGTTAACCGTCAGTTTCATACAAATGAATATGTGTTTTGCGAACTTATCTTTATTAGTTACTATAGATAAATTCCTTATGCCCGTCGTCGTTACAATTACAGTAACGTTTCAAAGCCCTACGCTAATGATCAGTGATATGACTGAAGCTGAAATCGATATATAAATTTTTATTAATTTATTACTTTCATATAGCATATCTATACGCCCACGCTGGAACTAAATGGTTATACCGTATAGTTCTAAATTATTGATAATAAATGGTCTTTCACTCTTAAAATAATTATTGTCTTTGTAGTATGTACATATAATAAAATTGTAGCGAGGTCAAAACTGCAAATATAATTATTTATTTTAGGTAATTTTTGCGAGGTCTGGGAACGGTTCATGACGAAAATATTTTTTTTTTGAATTTTCGTCTGTTTGTCTGAATGTATGTTCCAGCATCTCGGAACAATTGTATACCGGCTAGATTTTATTCAACGTTTGCATATATATTCCCTATAAGTCTGGTGAGTCTGTAGGCTACTAGCACGCTATTTGTTATGAGGGATGAACAATATTGCAATTTATTATTATTATTCTAAACTTTACCGAAAATTGTAAAAAAGTCGAGCCTAAATGTTAGAACATTGCGTATAGTTACAGAATTACCATTTAAATAATTATCATCACGATATACCTTTGGTGGATGTTTGAGATGGTGCGCAATTAGGGCAGGTACCTTAACCGTGGTCGCTACAAGAAAACGGTTTTAGACGACTGCTTTTAACTTTTTGAAATATTTTAATTTGCAATTACAGATTTTGAAAAAAAAAATACAGTCAACATGAAAATGGGTACTTTGCACAAAAAAATGTTTGATGTCAATCGATCCTGTTTCTTATAAGGATCAAAAAACGTTATTGGACCAACTGAGGTATACTAGAAAAAAGAAATCCCTAAAAAAGTCTCTGGCCTGGGCTGAATACGGAATGAATATAACAGATAGTTACAGATTTAAACTTTTTTAATGATAATAATACCTTTACCTAAGCAGTCAATCATGAAATATATATACATATATATAAGAACGGCTATTTTAGTCAACTTTAAACAAAGCAAATAGCTTAGCTAGCCGGTCGACGACTGCATTATAAACGTTCGATTACCAATATTGGATATATGTTGTGCTTCTTTTTTACATTTTTTAATCTATATATATTATATATATAAAAATGAATCCCTATTTCCCTTGGTCACGCCATCACGCGTGAACGACTGAACCGATTTCACAATTTAATTTTTTGTTGTGTTCGTTATTGTCAGGAGAAGGATCTTATGAAATAAAATAATAAGGAAGTTAATCGGAACGTTACAAAATTTAAGAAAACTTAACGCCAATATTAATTTTACATAACTGTCAGTTGTTTGAAATAACTGTCAGCGATTGACAGAATGCGCGCTGCAAATATCGTTAACCACAGATGGATCGGATGATAAAAGAGTCGATAGTTTTAGTTTTAGTCAATAGTCATAACTAGAACTAAACGACATAATTATGACATTCATAGTTAAGACAGGACAACGTCTGTCGGGTCAGCTTGTACTATATATAAATGATGATAAATGATGTTATTTCTGTAAGTAGGTTTGTACAAAACACTTCAATTATATTTTTTAAACTAGATCGGCGTTTCCTATCTGACTACTCTGAGAAGAAAGGCCGAAACAAACTCAGAGGTCACAGTCTCTTTTAAAGTCCAGACATAATCTTACTCAAATCATGTGAAGATTAGCGTCTGAAATGGCATTTTGAAGAAAGAACCACACAGATTGAGTGGACCTTCGATCAATAATTGATCGGAGGAGTGGACCTGTTCAGTCAGCGCACGCATTTGTCAGTAATCGTGCAGCTATCAACCCGCATTGGGCCCGCGTGGCAGATTACGGCCCACTCCCTCTCACAGAGAGGAGGCCTGTGTCCCAGCAGTGGGAACAGTATAGGCTGATTATGATTTAACTCTAATTCTAATCTCTAATGTAGCATATACAAAGTTGTGGGTCTATGTATTCACTTCTTGACGCATTTTTATGCGGGTTTCGCAATCATTCAGTCAATTTCTAGAGAATGGTGGTACCTTCATCAACATTTGTCAGGCTGGACAACATTATTAAATTGCATCCGTGCAAAGCCGGGGTGGGGGTGGTAGTTTTTGTTTTATTATTGTACCTTATCGATGGTCCAGTGGTCGCAAGCACTACTTCTGAGCATGAGGTCCTGGGTTCAATTCCCAGGTTGAGAAAACTACTATTGGGTTTTTATATCGGGAATTTCTCAGCAGCAGCCCGGAGTCTGGATTTGTGCCCGGTTGATGGCAATAGGCTCGCCCTATTACATGGGACTTAAACATAGTTGGCGAAATGTGGGTGTAAGCACTATAGGTACACCTCTGCCCAACTCTTAGGGGAAGCAAGGCGTGATCTTATGTTATTAATGCTTCTAAACTTCTAAGGCATGATAAGCTTATTGATTTATAAGCTTATCATGCTTTAGAAGTGCTAGTTTTTGTTTTATTAATGTATCTTAATAGGTTCGCCCCCTGTTATATGGGACTTGAACATAACTCACGAAATGTGCGTGTACTTTCTTTTTTTTGTTGTTTGGGAAATCATCAAATGACTTCTCCCGCTCTGGGCAGAGCGGAAGGGCATGTCAGATTCTTACTGATTAAAACCCACCCGTGTTCCTTTAGTTGCCTGTGCGCAAGGGCCACGGTAATTCTTTCGAACAATCTGCGACCCCGGCAGGCATCGGCCCTATCAGACCCCATCAATGATGCTGACATCTCTTTGAGGCGCGCGTGGAACACGACGGGCCGTCGGCGACCCGGGCCTGGTCCTTACCAGATGGCGAGCTGCCCATTGCTCGCCGTCCGCGAGCCCGCGCCTACGGTGGCCAGGAGACGGCAATCGACTCCCGACGCCTAGGGTGTCTCCTCCTGCGGCGACTAGGGGCGTGAGGGCGCAACGATTGCCTCACCCTCACGCGCTCCGCCTCCTCCTTCGCGAGAATTACTGCTTCGCAGAAGGAGGTGACGCTTTCCCATTCCCTCTCGCTCCGTACCATGACCTGGACCAGGGCCGGACGTGAGATATCGCCGCCGCCAATCGCCACTACAACGACATGGCGGTGCTCCGCCCAAGCCGGGCAGACCTTCACCGTATGCTCCACCGTGTCCTCCGGTCGATCCACACAATGATAACACCCGGACGTTTCCGCCTGCCTTATCCGAAACAGGAACCTCACGAAACAGCCATGTCCGGTGAGGATCTGCGTCAGGCGGAGGGTGAGGACGCCGCCGCCGTGGCGCCTCTCAAGCCACTCTTCAAAGAGGGTCTTACCGCCGCAGTTGTGGCGTGCCCAGCACTGGGCTGCGACAGTCGCACTCTCCATGCCGCCATGAGAAATGTGGTTGTACTACAAGTACACCGCTGCCCACTCTTCGGGGAAAATAGGCGTAATATTATGTTATGTGTCTTATCTAAACTTCCAAAGCATGATAATAAGATATTTATTTCAGACAGTGATACATGATAAACTTATTGATAATTTATTACGTCAAATGCACCACACATACGTAGGATACCAGTAGCGAAGGGTAAATTTTTGTAAGAGGAAGCCGGAGTACTAATCTTTAATAGGATTATATTATTTGTCTATAGAATACTGACTGTGCCATTTTTCAAAGGGAAGCCGGTAGGCATCGAGTTGTAAGGAACCTTCGCCACTGTAGGATACATAATATCTACAATAGGTAGGTACCCGGCCGTAAGGACAAGGACATCGATTTTTGACCGAGCGAGCGCTAAGCGTCTCCGTATCAGCTTGGGCAAAAATGCTTTCGTATGTCCGGATGTCCGGCGGATGTCTGTTCTCCTTTGCAAGTCGCATTTCTCAACCGATTTTCGTGAAATTTTGCGAGCAGGTTCGTTAATTATATGGTTTTTGATGTGTAAACATCTTAGCGCTCGGTCTACGGTAGGAGCTAGCTGGGACTTCGAGCGTCAGACGCGTAAGCGTAAGACCCGTGTCTATGTGAGCGCGTGAATGTGTGTGTGCGAGCGCCGCACGGTGGATCAAAACCAATGCACACCTCAATTTTCCCAAACCAAACTGATGCGAGCTGACATGTTTACACATCAATTTTCTTGAGTGCCAAACCAACTCACACCGATTTTTTTTTGTCGATTCAGTTCAGAGTTGAAACCGTAAAAAACATATATCTCAGCCATTTCGCGCTCTTTGCGCACGCTTTTTCTTTGTTTTAAGGTGTAAGAACTCAATAAAATGTTTGGCTTTGTAGATCGTGGACACATACCTTGACTATATCTCATCTTAGCTCCCAAAGGATTATAAGCATATTACGTCAAATGCACTGCAAATGAATACGATACATATACAGGACCCGCACCCTAATTACGTAACACACTTTCAATCACAATCTGAATCATTTTGAAGGATGTTTGAAAAATTTGTCTGCTCATCAACGTAAATAACGCAATGAATGTTGTTTAACTGTCAAAATGAAAGCCATTCCTATTGTTAGTGTGTTACGCAATTACCCCGCCGGCCGTAAGGACATCGACTTTAATAAAAAGTTCGACTATGTAGAGCGTCGTCACTATCACACATTCTTGTGTGACAGTCACTTTCTAAAGCTCGACATGGCATGTTTCTACCCGAGTATTCTACTTACCGGTGAACTGCAGTACCATCGTACAGTTTATTACACTTCCTAATGTATCATTCAAGCATGGCTGATGGCGGTTCGTTAGCCTTGACCGCGGGGTGCAGCTGACGCGCCTGTCTCGGATTCCATAGAAATGCCATATAACCACAAGTCGCTGCGTCATACGCCTTTTAGTTGCCAAATTACTGATAAGTGGGTCAAAGATAATCAGAATGAGAGGATAAATTGGAATACTGGAAGATCTGCAGTACTATCCTATTTCTAATAAAACTTCAATACCACAGAAATACCAAAAAGATAAAGTTTCTGCGTCAAACAGCGAGAGCGTTCAGTTGCCAAATTACTGATGAGTGTGTCATAGACGAGGTAGAATTAATCAAAAAGATAGAATAAATTGGAATAAGTACTGGACGATAGTACAGAAAAATTCAATATCGAATTCATTTTGACATCCGCAGTATATGTAGTTAGATAAAATAGCTAATCTTTATGGTATACCATATAAAAGTCAAGTGGTCACTAAAAGCGATATTATAAATTCACCTGTTCGTGGGAGGGAGTTTTTCATAGATATCAGGAAAAGTCCACTATTTAATAAAAATGTTATCAGTCATTGAGGTAAGTACAACATTGGCAGCGCTGGTATAGGTAAATTAATTACCTATCTATACATATAATAAAATAGTAACGAAGTTAAAACTGTACATTGAATATTTTAGAATTTTAGTAATTGCTACGATGTGAGGGAACAAGTCTGATGCCGAAAATATAGTTTTTAGAATTTTGTCTATTTGTCGGGATGTATGTTCCGGATTGGCGCAAAAATGGCTGAACGGATTTGGATGAAATTTGGCACACAGATAGTTTATAACCTGCACCCTAATTACAAGACTATTAAGTAATCACAATCTGAAGCATTTTGAAGGATATTGCCTATCCATTGCTTCATATGTTCGGATTTGTCTGTTCAACAACGTAAATAACGCAATGAATGTTGTTGAACTGTCAAAATGAAAGTCTTTCAAATAGCAAATGCCTATTGTTAATGTGTTACGCAATTACCCCGCAGATTCACAGAGCATGCATCAGAGAGGTGTGGTTATAATTAAGGGTGTGGTACTTACATGCCATCAAGCTGAACAATTTTCTGCATGGGACCAACATCGTCATCGAGAAACAATTTATCAGCCGTCAGCAGTTTTGTATACAAAACGGCTTATTTTTCAACACATTTGCTCAAAAAATGCATTTACGATGCCTGTATAAGCCTGTATATGTTGTCCGAAAGTTAAAAATTACGCATCATACTACGGAATGTGCGGTAAAATAGGTAGGTACTCTCACCTAAGTATATGTTTTACCGCATACTCCGTTGTATAGCGCCGTGCGTATCCTTTACGGTTTTTTTTTTTAATTTCCATGAAAAATATATAGGAATTCCACCAAGGAGTTTCACATTACGAGAATAAATAAGCTGAATAATCGAACCTCCTTGGAAGCGCTTTTGCTCAATGCGTTTGTCACTTTAATACTAAAGAGACAATGAGACAAAATATGTAGTTCTAATTTTCGCTACGCACACGTGGCGCCATTTACAAATTCGAGCCGTTTTGATATTATAAACGTCAAAGTTGTTGCGACTTTCCGACTGACATGTATAAACAAAATACTAATATGAGTTCAAGCGAGGAATCCGATATTGTACTGTTTTCTCACAAATGTGTTGAAAAACGTTGTATGACACACGTGCGGAAATTGGTATTTACAAACTCGTGAGTTCGTGACTATTCGTCTACTCGTTTGTAAGAACCAATGTACCGCACTAGTATCATAAATAACTATTTTCGCTAAATAAATATTACGATGGTCCATTCCATGGAGAAAATTGTTCAGTTTTATGGTCTGTACTGGAAATCCTTAAATATGACCTTGGAATCACCCATTTTAAATAATGTACCGGTCTTGGCATCCACGTGTTTAGAATAGTACTTTCAGTTATACACTGATATTTAGGTATATGACGTCTGCCAATACCAGATGTACCCTTAACCTTTTGTGAAAGGGTTTCGTAATGGACTCAAACTGTGAAGAGCTCTCAGTTTATTAGATTTTCACCGGTGCAAGGCGATGAAACCTCTGCGACCTAGATGTGTAGGTAGGTGGTCAATATTATAGAATGCTTTTAAATAAATAAGAACCTGTACCTGTTGAAGTTTTATGTACGTCAAAGACTGGAAATAGACAAAACTACTTCCGTGATTAATTGTATTGTGGTATTTCGGTTTGACAAGTGGTCTTTCGGTGGTCTTTTTAACCGATTTCAAAAAAAAGGAGGAGGTTCTCAATTCAACTGTATTTTTTTTATGTGTTGTTACTTCAGAACTTTTTTCTAGGTGAACCAATTTTTTTTTTTTTTTTCTTAAATGCTGGTGCTTCTCATGTGGTCCCATATAAATTTGATCGAGATCTGACCAGTAGTTTTTGAGTTATTCGTAATGCATATTTTTTCCGACTTAGTATATATTGATGATTTTTTAATAATTTCCTGTAACTGCTATTTACATATCAAGTAGTAGTATATGAATTTGTGAGTGAGGTACAATAACTAAAAAGTGAAAAAACAACCGGTTTCGTAAGCATAAGTGCACTTAGTGTGGTGTAGTTTAGTTGTAAATGTGTGCGTGTATGCACAGAGCAAGGTGTAGTTTTGCATGCTTCACTGCATTGTTCGCAGCGCTATAACTTGATTTTTAACCGACTTCACAAAAAGGAGGAGGTTCTCAAATCGTCTGTTATTTTTTATTTTTTTTCATCTGTGTTAGCTCAGAACTCTTTTCTGGGTGAACCGATTTGGATGATTTTTTTTATTTGTTAGCTGGTGCTTCACATGTGGTCCCATTTAAATGTGATCAAGGTCTGACTAGTATTTTTTGAGTTATCCTTAATACTGCATATTTATTCCACTTGTGTTTCTAAGGATGATGTGTTAATAATTTCCTGTCACTGTTATTTACACACCAAGTAGTGGTATACGAATTAGTGTGGAGTAGGTACCGCAACTAAAAAGTGAAAAATAAAAACTTTTTTACAAAAAAAAAACAACCGACTTCCAAAAAAAACACTAAAACACGTGAAAAATAACTTTAATTTCGGAAGTCGGCAGCCAAAAACGAAAATACAAAACCAAAGACACCCGACTTCCGAAATTAAAGTTATTTTTCACGTCTTTTAGTGTTTTTTTTGGAAGTCGGTTGTTTTTTTTTTATTTGGTCTGTTATACGAACGTGTTCGATCTTGAATTCGTGTAGCGCGGCAGACGTCTCGCCACAAACTGCACACGCTACACAATGTGTCCTTGGTGAGCGTGCTTGCGCGCAGATATACAGGGGCGTCAAATGTGGCGCCACAATTGTCGTGATACAAGTGTACCTATGTCTAGTGTGCGGCCTGTCTAATACTGCCTTACGTTGTTTCATCTAAAACCATGTTTTAATATTCTGGGGACTCACTTTGTAGTCTAGATAATTACCGGAAAACAAATTATTGTTTTGATGACCTTAAAAAACATATTCCTTATAGGTACAACCATTCAAGTGATATGTTTATACTATGTATATGATATGTATATACGAAGTATTTTTCAATTTTAAACATTTTAGCTGTAATACCTAAATAAGTAATACGTTATGTTATGGAGTTTACAAATCAAATATTTAGTGCATAAGTCAGTATTGCTCACAATGCAAACACATAGAAGTGCTGCACACAATACGGTCTAGTCTAGCGAAGTTATATGATTATGGTGGGCGCTATATTAGTTCATTCTCGTTAAACGGTGCGCAGTCTGGCATAGTTTTACGTGGAAGCCCGTTCTAGACACATTCCAGACTTAGCTCGTTAACCTTTGTACCGGCTCGCGGCTGCGTGGATACCTTCTATCTGTAGGGAGATACTTCATACCAAGAAGCCACTTTGTTGGTATGATCAAGGAGTAAGTAGTCTTAGTCTAGAGTACCTAATATTACTATATAAGAAAGGATCACATCGAAGGGTTTGATAAAAGTGTCTTTGTTTGTAGTTATTCGTTTGCGAAGAACGAGCGGAACGTTGGGTTCTTGGGTACTAAAGCTTGGGTTTCCTAGGAACGCGGTTCAGACATATTATAACGGCCGTCGTGAAAATCTGTAATTTTCAGCAATTTTTGACACTACACTGTCCAAAAAACGCTAAGTATTTGGACAGCCGTTATTATGTAGCCGTTCACCGCTTTCCTAGGAAACTAAAGCTTTAACAGTGTTTTGTTTTTGTTTTTCCTGAGTGTGTTGAATTTATGCAGGGTAAACCGTTTTTCTATCTTGCTTCCCTTATCCATGAAGAAACTTGAATTGCGAAGGGACTTGGCAATTCAAGTTTCTCTTCAGAGTTACTTCTAAGAACATTAATGTTTAAAGCTTAATTTTATGGGAAAATGTACCGGTACTTCACAGTAATCACAATCACCTATGCAAATTACTTTCATATTGTGTGATAGTACTAATCCGATTTCAGTTGACTTTTTCGACGTCGCAGAAGTGTCTGAAATGTTTCCTCTATTAGAGCGATAGGTATTGTATTATTTTGCACATCTAGCGAGTGCCAGAACACTGCCCACTGCTCACTTTACACATTACGTAGAGGCAGACATGACAGTGTCACTCGTCATGATGCAATTATAGTTTCATTTTGTGCACGTTTTCAGCTAATTTTAACTTCCGTCGTATTAGAAGTAGACGAAAGATTCGTAGCTGGGGTCGCGTAACATATTTTTATTTTAACATTATCTTCCTGTATTGTATTGTAAATTGGGCTAAAGTCGGCAACTCCACGTTCATGCGCACATTTTGCGTTGGGTCATCATCTACCTGTCCTCATCCCAATTTATTCGCTCAGCGCATTTATTCTTCTTCTTTTTCAATAGGTACAACTCTATTAGCTGTCATCTCAGTATTCTACCCCATTCTGCCCTTAACATTATCTTTCACAGAATCTAACTGTCGTTCCTCTTGTTCCCTGACCTTATAACTTCTATTATTGCCATCCACCGTCTTATGTAATTTTCACGTTCAAAAAGTGATGATTTTCAGCATAGTTTCATTACATGACTTTTTGATTTTGACTTCGTTCTGTTGTTGTGTTGATTATTTTTTTCTCTTGATCCTGCCTCATATAGGATAAGCAGTAGATATAATTGAAACATGAACCAAGTCGGTGTGGATTTGTTAAAAAAAACTATGATAACAATCATAGTTTTTTTTAGCTTGGTTGGATAATTATTTCTAATTCGTTTTGAAAATATAGTAGTACTGAGAACTATTTTAATGAAGTCATAATAAAGGAACGTTTGTTTGCACACGTCATGTAATTAAAGTAGAGAAGTATTTATACGCAATAAAAGTTTGAAGAGACTTACTTAAATTACATTTAAAGTTTAAAAGTCATTTTAAGTGGTAGGTAATTGCTCAACCCACATGGGAGAATGAGCAGGTTGAGATTATGGAAAAAAAACTACATAATCTCTTGCGTGAGGGAATTAGAATACTTTGTTAAAGAATCTCTATCTAAGTCTGTCTTTATGAAAACTCGACAATGACCGTCCAAACTCAGGACTAGCAAACTGAACATCAACGGCGAGTACATCTCACAATTGAGATTTGCAGATGCCATTGTCATACTGGCTGAATCGCTGCATGACTTGCAGCAGATGCTGGACGGCCTAGTTGATTCTTCTGTACGCATTGGTCTACCGATGAACTTGGACAAAACCCAAGTTATGTTAAAAAAAAAAAAAAACTCACGGTTCGGCTGGTCCATACATTCAAGTCCACTCAGCGAGCTATGGAACGAGCTATGCTTAGAGTCTCTCTGAGGGATAGAATCCGGAATGAAGTGATACGGCAGAGAACCAAAGTTGTCGACATAGCTCACAGAATGAGCAAGCTGGAGTGGCAATGGGCCGGCCATATTAGCCGTAGAACCGATGACCGTTGGGGTAGACGTGTTCTTGAGTGGAGGCCCCGGATCGACAAACGTAAGGTAGAACGCCCTCAGGCTAGGTGGAGCGACGATCTTCGCAGGGTGGCTGGTAGCAGTTGGAGATGCCTATGCCCAGCAGTGGACTGCTGTAGGCTGATGATGATATCTAAGACTGTGTAGTAGGCGCCCTAGCCGAAAGCGACAGTAGCGCTCATTTATATGAATATGACATATACACTCGCGTGATCAATCGAGGCGCGAATGTGCGTCATACATAGTATGTACATCATAGATAGCTAGATAGAATACTCTTTATCTACACCATAATAATTACAGATATAGTTATATGTAGAAATTTTACATAGGGTGACACAATGGGCGGCCTTTTCGCTAAAAGCTAGCAAGCCATTGTGTAGATAAACTATCGCATCATCACGTATTCACGCGACAGTTGATTTTGGTTAGGAGATTTGTTTTTCGCTTCTAGCTTTACCCGGCCGGCTTCGCACAGGTAGCACTAAGTATCTAACACGTACCCTACCTACCTACTCTACCTAGCTGACCCGTCAGACGTTGTCCTGTTCAAAAATTTCCTTTGGGTTTTTCCTATTTTATTCTTCTTTTAAACCACCCCAGTAAAGAGGTTAATAAAACAAAAATAAATCGGTCAAGCGTTTCTGAGTTTTAGCGAGACTAACGAACAGCAATTTATTTTTATATAGATAAATAGATATTTCAAGAAATTCTGTAGAATATTGCAGTCAATTATGATCATGGTGATGATGATTACGTACTATGATCTCATTTCGATTGTCACAGGTCTCCTTTGTTGATGCTGTTCGCTTTGGTAACTTCTGCTCCAAACGCAATTAAAATTACGCTGTATGAGTTGTATGAGTTCTTACCTAAATCTTTGAGGCGTACGATACGCCCAATTTCGCTAATATATGGTCACTACTGAATAATTATTCTTATAGAGTTCCAAAAAATCTTAAAAATCTCCATTTATATTAAGAGTAGAATATCCTGGAACAACGTTTAGCCGCTCACAATTCCATGTAAGATGCCCCTCAAAAATCACGTAACGTATAAGTAATTGCTTTTCATAAAACACGTGACTAATATAAATGTCTACATACTTCAGCATTTAACAAAGGGTCGCGGGGTTTACCAGGTCATGGCGTGTCACTTTAATTCTCATTAGGAAGACAGGCAGGGTGCGTCGTATAAGTCACTGAAATGAAGGGAGCTTTGATTCCACTGGATATCGGTCATACTCATTTGGTTCGTCACTAATTAGAACGTAAATAAGCTTTTACCATTTCTGGGTGAGGCTTGTGCCCGGTACAATATATGATATGCTTTAAAAAGCTGTAGTAATACTTATGAATGACGCGTGATTCTCGATTCATATATGGCCGTCCTATACAATGTGGAGACGACAATATGACATTAAATGAAAGCACAAATTGGATTATGTTGTAAAACTATGAAATAAATTCTAATACCGAAATTAAAAAGTGATTTTTTCAAACAAATATGTAAGTAGTGATGGGCCGACTATGGGTTTTTCCACTTTTACTAGCTGTTGCTCGTGACTTCGTCTGCGTGAATTTTGTAGGTATGTCATAATTTTTTTATACAAATATCCTGGATGAGAACCAGCCTGTCCTTCTGCAGGTCATAATCTACCTATACCTATCTGTTAAATTTCTTAACAATCAGGGTTCCGTGGTTTAGGCGTGAAAACATACAGACAGGAAAAGGTTACTTTCGCATTTGTAATATAACTAGCTGTTGCCCGCGACTTCGTCTACGATCCAGGATGAAAAGTAGCCTGTGTCCTTCTCCAGGTCGTGGTCTACCTATGTGCCAAATTTTATCACAATCCGTTCACCCATTTTAGCGTGAAAGCGTAACAAACAAACAAACTTTCTTTCGCGTTTATAATATTAGTTCGGAAGTTCGGATATTTGGTTGAATTCTTGTGGGCAGACTGGGAACGTCATTCGATATACGATGTTTAATTTGTTGTCTTCTTCTTCTTCTTTGGGTTATGGTTTCCGCACTTAGTCCTTCATATGGACCATTGTGCGTGGGCCATGGCGGCCGTCGGTGGTTATTCCAACCAGCCCACCTCCCTCCAGAAGTTGGCGATATCTCCTGGTCTGCTGAGAGCATTTGTGTAGGATATGGGTGCCCCGAGGGTTTGTGACCTAATTTGTGTGACGCAAATGCATTCAAAGAGCACATGCGCAACGGTTTCCTCAGCCTCCATGCAGGCCCTGCACAGAGGACTGTCCGTTATGCCTATTGTGTGAAAGTGTTTGTTTAGCGAGCAGTGACCCGTGATGGTCCCCGTCACCAGGCGCAGACCGTTCCTGTCCAGACGTAATAAACGTTTGGTAAGCTTGCCATCTAAGGATGGCATGGCTTCCCTGGACTGCCTACAGCCGGGTGTCGAGGTCCACAAGCTCTCCGCTTGTGTATGGGTGTACTCCTGTAACCATCTCCGTAGCTGGTTAAAGGGAATGGGCACGATGGGTTCGGGTCCACAGACTGACGCGCTGGATGCTCTTCTAGCCAGTTCGTCAGCTGCATCATTACCCAGTGATCCACTGTGCCCTTTAATCCATTGCAGTGTCACTGTGTTACGGTTGGACACCGCCACACGTTCTAGAGCATTGTGACATTCCAGTATTATACTTGAGGTAATATACTTCCTCCCCAAGGATTGGAGGACTGAGGCACTGTCAGAGAGTATGCGTATGTGGGAGTCCATGACTTTCCTGGCCTCTATGGCGGACACCGCTAGTGTAATGCCCACACACTCCGCCTGGTAGACGGTGTTGAACATTCCCAGTGGGCTGGATATATTTATATTAAGGTCGTGCGAGAAAACTCCGACTCCGGTTCCGGCGTCGGTCTTAGATCCGTCGGTATATACTCTCAGCTCTTTCGGGCCTGAGTAGTCGCAACGTTCTTCTGTGAGTATTATGTTATAATGCCTTTGAAAGTAGTGCAGTTTCGGGGCTTTGTCGCAGGGTGATGCCATCAAAGGTTGTCGTTTGATCGCATCTTCCTTAATGCGTATGTGTTTGACTCTAGAGTCCTTGCTTAGGGTCCCTGCTATGTGCAGCCTGAAGGCAGCCAGGGCTGCCTCCTCACGCACGATGAGGTGTAGAGGTGGCAGTCCAAGCATCGCCTGTAGGGCAGCAGTGGGTGTGGTTCTCATGCAGCCAGTGATAGCTACACAAGCAAACCGTTGCAGTTTTTCTAGGTCTCTCTGGGCTGTGCTCAAATCTGTCCTGGGCCACCAGACTAGTGAGCCATATGTTATAATTGGCCGGATGATTGTGGTGTACAGCCAGTAAGTGACCTTGGGGCTTATTCCCCAATTCCTGCCAAGCATTCGCTTGCATTGCCACAGGGATATGCTGGCTTTTGTGGTGATGTAATTAGTATGTTTTGCCCAGTTCAGCTGTTTGTCCAAATATATGCCCAGGTATTTGGTTTCGGTTGAAAGGCTTAGGGTAGTACCAAAGAAACGTGGTAATTGGAGTGTCATCAACTTCCTCTTTTTTGTGAAGAGAATCAGTTCGGTCTTTGTCGGGTTCACTGATAGCTGGTGTTTATTGCACCAGACCTCTACTATTTTCAAGGCTTGGCGCATGAGGTTGCATAAGGTGTTTTCGTGGGTACCATTTACTATTATAGTTATGTCGTCGGCGTAACCTACTGTGAAGTAGCCTTTGTCATTGAGTGTTTTGATGAGGCTGTCTACGACCAGGTTCCATAGGAGTGGCGAGAGAACTCCCCCTTGCGGACAGCCCTTCGCCACAATGGCCCTTGTAGTGTCGTTCACGGTGACTTGTACAGCTCTCAGTTTGAGCATATTGGTGATCCATCCGCTTAGAGTCGAGTCTATGCTGTGTTTGTCGAGGGCCATGTTGATACTATTAAACGTGGTTTTGTCAAAGGCGCCCTCAATGTCTATGAAGGCGGCCAGTGCCGAGCATTTATGGTCCACTGCGCATTCAATTTTGGATACCACGCTATGTAGCGCGGATTCCGTTGATCTGCCTGTGGAGTACGCATGCTGTTGTTTGTGAAGTGGTTTTACCCGGAGAGGTCCGTCACGTATGTGTCTATCGCAGAGTCTCTCTAGGGTTTTCAGTAGAAAGGATGTGAGGCTTATAGGCCTATAGGCCTTGGGTTGTGTATAGTCGGTTTTACCGGGTTTGGGTATGAAAATGACTTTCACTTCACGCCATGCTAGGGGTACATATCTGAGCGCTATGCAAGCTCGATAGATCTCCACCATGCATGGCGTCAAGGGGTCAATGCCCCACTGTAATAGGGCTGGGAAGATGCCATCCAGCCCTGCGGATTTGTACGGCTGGAATGTGTTAATAGCCCACTTTAGCCGATCTTCTGTTACAATGCCTTGGGCTCTTGACCAGTCTTGACCCGTTGGGGTCCATACTGGCTCAGCCTCCCACTGTCTGTCCTCTAGGACTATACAGTCTGGGAAGTGAGTCTCGAGAAGGACCTTGCTGGTTTCAAGGTCACTTAGTGTGTAGGAGTTATCGGGTTTTTTCAGCGCGCCAAGGGTTCGGTCCTGATCCGTTGATAGGATCTTCCTCACCCTTGCGGCTTCATTGTTGGTCTCGATGGATTCACAGAATTTCCGCCACGCTGTTCTTCTGGCAGTTCTGATACACTTTTTGTATGTGTTTTGGGTTTCTTTGTATATCTCCCAGTCATCCGGGAGTCTAGTGTTCTTGGCTCTGTTGAATTGTTTTCGAAGTATATCTCTGAGTTTACTAAGTTCTGCATTCCACCAGGGGTTCCTGTCCCTGATGGTTTTTGGCGCCCTTAGTTTGCAGCATGCATGGTATGCTTCGGTTAGGTATTCTGATAGTTTTATCACGGTGTATTCCAGTTGTGCAGTGTCTCTTATAGTCACCTGTGATAGATGTCTGGCTAGTAGAGACGCTAGGAGACATTTGTAGCCGGGTACATCAGTGCGTCGCGGGTTTCGTCTAGGTGCAGGGTTTTTTGTGGTAGTATTTAGTGTGAACCGGATTCTTCTATGGTCGGAACAAGAAGGCTCGTCCGACACGTGCCAGTTTGTGATAAGGTTTGTCGCGTTTTCTGTAGCAAGCGTTAAGTCTATGATTGTTTGTCCTCGGACTGTGACCCAAGTGGGTTCAGAGCCCCGGTTTACAATGTTAAGGTTAGTAGAGAATAAATAGGTGGATAGTACCTCTCCTCTGGAGTTCGGTGCGTCGCTGCCCCAGAGCGGGTGGTGGGCGTTTGAGTCGGTGCAGATGATCAGGTCCAGCTTGGTGCGCTCGCAGTGCTGCACTAAGTCGGCCATCTCCTGCGGCGGGCAGTTTGCGTCCTCGCCTGGCATATAAACCGAGGCTAGCACGACATCTGGAACGTCACCTTCAGTCTGGAGCCTGACAGCTGTCAGGTCTCTGGAACAGAATTGAGTGAGTGGTGTGGTAGGGATTTCTTTGGGTATGTAGACACAGGTTCTAGGTTTGTCTGGACTGTTTGTGTTGAGAATCAGCTTACCTCCGGTGTTACCGAGGCCGCATATTTTGTTGCTCCTGATCCACGGCTCCTGGATCAGTGCGATGGTTCGGGGCTTAACCTCCAGGGCTCTGCGTAGGCTAGCCGTGGCAGTCTGGCTATGTTGGAGGTTGGTTTGTATGATGTTGAGGGTTGATGACGGCGGTGGGGTGGGGTTAGTCGGAGATGGTGCCATCGGACAGTTTCTCCGCCTCCCCCTCACCATGGACGTCGTGATAATCGCCCGGCGACGAGGCTAAAATCTGCTCGTTCCAGCCAGGAGATTCGGGCGGTATGGTGTCCTCGGCGTCAGCCATTGCCGCTCGGGCCATGACCTCCTCCAGTTGCGCTATGTCTGGGTCGTTGGTCTGTGTCAATGTCGGCGTCGTTCCTGTCCCGTCTGTGCAGTCGGTCTCTGTGTCAGGGGGTCGGGTCGTGGGCCAGAAGCGTACGTATATCGACCCTAGAAGGTACGATATCCGTCGCTCCCGGGCCAGAACCCGTTCCGCTTCCTCCGGTGGCACCCCCAGGGTCAAAAAAGTCCCATGGTTGTCGCCACCGACGGTAGTGGCCCTGTACAATGACCACCTAGCGATGTCATACCAAGTGTTCTGACGAATCAGAACACTTTGGAGCCGGACTATGTCACCTCTGTACCGAGGGACGAAAAGTGAGGCTCGAACGCGGGTGGGCACGTCGGATTGTCGTAGTACCGTTAGTGTGAGGTCAGTGTCGGGGAGTCTTATCAGGGGCACGTTCTGGGTCAGCCAGGTCAGGGCATGGTCGTCCTCACACCACATCTGCACAGTACCTTCCGCTACCCGTGGGTATCCACGGAAGGCAGGGAGTGGTGTCGTCGGGTCGGTGTCCATTAACAGGCTCTCTAGATTCGCCTTTATGTGTTCCGCCTCTACCTTGGTCAGGTCTCTAGACGGGGGAGGGAAGCAGATAGCTACGGCCAGCCGCGCAGGAATATCCTTTGTGGCTCGCGCGTAGGTTCTCCGCTCCCCCTGAGCGGAGTGGACCCTCACGCGTTTGGCGCCCCCCTGTAGTGCACTCGGTGAAGCCGATTCGTCAGGGCGCCCCCTCTTCCCCGGTCCTGTACCGCTTGGTCCAGGCTGCGGTTCGGAGGTGCCTGGCAGGATGGTGGTTGCCAGCGGCGCCTGCTCGCGTGGGGCTCCAGCCCGCTTTCCCCTGTTCCTCCTAGGTCGAGGTCGGTCGTGGGTAACGTCGGGGTCTTGGGATCGACTGGCGGCCCCGGCAGACCCTGTCGCGTTCAGGGGTTTTTCGCGCTGGGTTGCCCCTTCGCGTACTTGCCCCTGCCCGCTTAGTTCCGTGTCCGGCCGCTTTTCGCGCTGGGTTACCCCTTCGCGTACTCGCGGCTGGTCGCGTACTGCTCTTTCGGCGTCCGATTGCACTTCGCGCTGGCTGGTGCCTTCGCGGGTGTCGTGCGTTCGGTCGCCTACTTTCCTCTCCCGGGCCATGGATTTTCCGCGCTTATTCAGCAGGCGTACTTCCTCAGCCGGGAGAGTGGTGGAGCTGCCAGGCCCGTCATCCTTTCCCGCCCCTGTCTGTCTGTGTCGGTCTTGGTCATTGTCGGGGTTGGTTACGCTGTTCCGCACGATGCTCTGTTGCCAGAGGCTCGTGGGAGGCATACCCGTCGTGGTCGGTGTTGGCGCGTGAGTCGCAGCCGGGGTGGTAGACATAGGCGCGTTGATCGCAGCCGGTGTTGGGTCTTTTGGCGCGTAAGTCGCTGCCTGGGTGGTTGGCGCTAAATCAGCTGCCGGGCGCGCTAAGAAGCGCGGATACAAGCTGCAGTTGGGTGCCCCCCCCAGATTACGTTGGGGGCTGACCGCCGTGGCGGTGTGGGATTCCCCGGCTTGGCCGGGACCCACCTGGGTACTTTCTTTGTCCTTCTGCATTTTATATTTGATTTGGGGGGTGGGCTTTTTTGGAATCGAGGTTACCCCTCCTCTAGGACCGACGGGATATGGGGATAGGAGGGAAGGCATTTGGTAGTGGGTAAGGATTCATTGGGGTCACCCTAGGTCTGGGATTTTGGCCTAGGGGTTTGGGACCGAGGGGATATCTGGATATGGAGGGATGGAATGTTTAGGCAATTGGTACACAGGAAGAGGGGTGTATAGGTTACCCTGAGCCGGGGATTTAGCTTGCGGGAACTTCTCTTGTCCGGGATCTCTGTCAAGATGCTCCGACTGCGAAACCGACCTCTGACAGTCGGTCCCGCAGCCGAAGTTGGGCTATCCGCAACCTGCCCACCCGCTCGGTTGCAGGAGAAGAAGTGCCTGGCGGTCTGGATCGCCCCACCACGGGTGTACTTGTACATACGCGTTGGAGCCATCCAGCCAGCCCCGAGTTAATTTGTTGTTTTATTTCCTCTCCACCGTGTTTAGCACTCTTTCCGTTTTGCCTTTAACGCATTGGAAATTCCTTGATAGTTGCAGCGATATTTCGATGGTAACTTCTTCCTGTCAAGAGAAAGTTGCATGTTTACTAGTCAAAATTGTAAAATATAAAAGCTGATTTTCTTTTACTATTATGTCAAAAAATAATAATACACATTCTCAAAACGTATCCGTAAAGGGAAGTACCTACTTAAGTACCTAATATATTGGTGGTGTGGGGACGGCGACTCTCAAAATGGCGCTCTCGTAGCTAGTTCCCAACACAAGCTAACAATATATTTTATATAATATAAGGCGAGAGGTGTTTTTTTTTTTCGATCATGACGCGTTGTTGTGGTCATCGGTTTTGTATTCCGAAATAATTGGAGTCCACCTTTTCCCGAAAGATCCTAAAATTATAAGGTTGTGATTTAAAGCTATTCGTAGAGATTATTAAAAATGAAACAGTGTTCGAGGTTCTGTCAGAATAATTCAGAAGAAAGTGATTACGAGGAAATATTAAAGGTTTAAAGTTCTGACACTTTCCATGTCAAATAATCAGAATATAACGAAATAATGAAATAAAACCCAAAAACTAAACTCATGCATGAATGAACACGAAATGGAACGAATGAACGAAATGTCAAATTTACTGTAGGCCGTAGGGACCTAGCTATGATCACGCCATCTACAATCAGCTTTGCCTGACCTTCACCATTCCTCTATTCTTCAACTATCAAAATGAACAGAAAAAGAGAATAATAACACTTTACGTCCCTTTAATGTAACAAACATGGTTTTTCTTTGCAAAAACGTCAAAGAATCCATTAACCAGCCTTTCGAGTCTTCACTAACTTGAACAAGGAGCTTAAAGGCTCCCACAATATTTCCATGAAGATTTCATAGAAATTGTTCTACTAGAGTCGCGTCGCGCCTGTTTGTAATAGCCTGCTCATAACGGAGAATAAAATAAAACCGGCCAAGTGCAAGTCGGACTAGTACACGAAGGGTTCCGTAACACCGTATAATATCTATATTTAATTTAAAAAAATTAAACACGTTGTGTATCGTGACCCCTTTCATTTTAAACTTTACTTTATTTTATAAGTGGTAAAAATTAACCGCGGGGTAATTGCGTAATACATTAACATTATGAATGTCTTTCATTTTGACAGTTCAAAAACATTCATTGCGTCATTTAAGTTGTGGAGCAGACAAAATATTCGAACATTATGAAGCAATGGATTAGCAATAGGCTCCAAAATGATTCAGATTGTGATTGATAGTGAATTACGCAATTAGGGCAGAAAGGTTGCGATTGCGAGCTCATTGTCCTGGGTTCACCGAACATAACTCCTTCGGTTTTGAGTAGAAGCTTATTTCCGATTAGACAGATATAAAACACATCGCCAGAACCAACCAGAGTCCCGATGCTACTATACGAATCTTTACCTATATATGTATCGTGTGAAGTCGCCAATACGTGTGCCAGAAATTTCTGACTAATCACAACAAATTAACGATATGAATATCCAAGGGGTAGTGCATGGCAACAGTTTTAAAGCAGCCCCTACAAGAACCCCATGCAATACAATATATCCGCGACAGCAGGGCGCCGCGCGCACCCCTTGGTTTCGCGGGCTCGGCCCTACCCTGACATCGACCTGCCATTTCCGGTGAAATTTGAACATGGAACAAAATAAACAAACTGTTTTTTATTATCATATTAAGCAGGTGTTATCATGATACAATTTCGTTGAAACGCACCCTTCAAAATGGAAGTCAGTGTACTGTTGAGTTCCATTTTTAACCGACTTCAAAAAGGAGGAGGTTCTCAATTTACGCGATATCTCCGGCAATTGTAGATCAATTTCGAAACCTCTTTTTTAATAGATAGGGTATGCCTCAGGGGTAGTCCCATATAAATTTTATTAGATTTAGTTTGGTAGTTTTCCAGTTAGCTTCAATAATACGTATTTTTTCCACTTAGTGTATATTGATGATATTATAATAACTTCCTGTCACTGTTATTTACATAGCAAGTAGTGGTATACGAATTTTTGTGGGATAGGTACCTACTACCTACTCAACCAACAACCAAAAAGTGAAAAATAAAAACGTTTTTACAAAAAAAAAACAACCGACTTTCAAAAAAAAAACACTACAAACTGAAAAATTACTTTAATTACGGAAGTCGGTGGCAAAAAACGGAAATACAAAACCAAAGACACCGACTTCCGAAATTAAAGTTATATTTCACGTTTTTTTTTGTGTTTTCTTGGAAGTCGGTTGTTTTTTTCTAAAAAAGTTTTTATTTTTCACTTTTTAGTTGTGGTACGTACCCCACACATGTTCATAGGTATATCACTACTTGATATGTACATAACAGTGACAGGAAATTATTAGCACATCATCAATATAAACTAAGTTGAAAAAATACGTAGTATTAAGGATAACTCAAAAACTGCTGGTCAGAACTTAATCAAATTATATGGGACCGCATGTGAAGCTTTCAAATAAAAAAAGAATCATCCAAATCGGTTTACCTAGAAAAAAGTTCTGAGCTAACACACATAAAAAAAAAAAAAAAAAACATACAGTCGAATTGAGAACCTCCTGCTTTTCTTGAAGTTGGTTAAAAAGGATTTAACTCAGGAGGGATTAAATTATTTTCCTTCAGAATTTTCCCGGCTCTAAGCATGAATAATGTATGAAGCAGCGTAATAAAATAACACGATGAAACAATTAAGCAAACTGCTTTACGTTTAGCCTCCAGAAGGGGAAACCTAAGCCATAACGTATACTGCTTTAAAAAGTGCAAGCTGAATTTTCAAGCACTATATTTTTTAAAGTTATAAATACTGAAAGAGATTTAAAAAAAACATTTATGCGTCGGCACGCAAGCTATAAGCTAGACGGGAGAATCTAGATTAGGACAGCAGAAATCGTAAATTAGAACTCGTAACTTTCAAACACAAACCTGACTACATTGAACGGGGTTTTAACATTTACATTACAACCTTATTTGCCACATTTTTCCAAATACCTGTCTAGATCATAAAAAGTCTTCATTACAACGCTTCACTAAACAGACGAAACCGCATTTCCATTGAACATTATAATATTATCTTATAGTTAGCCGTTACTCTCTGTCAGTCCGCTTGTCGGTCTGTCTACGTCACCAAACATGTCATTAAACTGAAACTTTAAATAGACGAACAGCTGTTCTCATAATGACGACACATTATATGAGGCGTTCCTTTTAAAACACAGCTTTGGCTTCAAAACCATTCTAAAAATGCTGCCAATTATTTGTAGATCTTACTCCATTTTGTCATGTGTTTGGTCTGTACTCCTACAGACCATCTGATTCTATCAGTGATGCTTATTGTTTCGTCTATTTGTAAGTGGACTTTAAACATTCAGTGACGTCTTTGAATTACTTGTTTTCTGAGAAATAGACAACAGACCTATTTACTTATATTAACCAACAGCTGTAAAACTATTATAATAATCTTTATTGCAATAAGGTAAGAGTTACAAAAACATAAGAAGCCTCTGAAACCCAAACTAGGTAAAAACCTGTATGTCAGATTTCAGCGCCTTTTCCCAATTCATTATATTATATTTTTTATACCAATTAAGATTATTAATGAACATGATAATTTTGAGCATGCAGAAGTTACAATAGTACTTTAGGGTACTGAAAATGTAGTGTGAAAGTAGTGTGTGGATGTGGATTGTGGGTGTATGTGTGAGTGTGTGAGGGTGTGTTCACTTTACCGAATAAAATATTTTTCCGTTTCTTCGTGGTTAAGAGTAAGAAGCCAGTTCTTAACCTTATACTTGCATTCATGAAAAGAGAGCGGGTATATGTTTCAGATTTTATTAATTTGATTGTAAATATGCACAGAAAGAAAACGCCTTTCACGTCTAGCTAATGCAGTACGAGTTCTTACGGAGTCAAATACATTAGTATTGAGATATATACTTAATTACTTAGTATGATTAAAAGCAAAGACAAGGTTGTTAAAGTTTACTTTTTTATTACGATAGCTTTTAAAAAGGTTTGTCTATAGAATGGCTACGGATCTATTATGCCTATCTGGATAAAAGCGTGGGTGATCACCAGTGATCGGAGTAGGTAGATTGATTTTTAGTACTTGTATCATAAATGCACACAGAAAGAATAACATGGATAAGCCATTTTTCCGGAAAGTAATTCCGGTATTTCCGGATTTAGTATTTCCGGCGGGCGTACGCATTGTTCTGATAACCGGTTATTGTACCCATGATCCTTTGTTCTGATTGGTCGTTGGGTTTTGTCAAATCGTGACAAAAAAAAAATAGGAAGAATAATAAAGAATAAAATTGCTCATTTTATTACAATTCCTACCTTTTTTTTGAGGATGGCAAATCATCAAATGACTCCTTCCACTCTGGCAGAATACAATTCCTACATAAGTTCCGGTTTTTTTTAATAATCCACCAATTCCGGAGGAATGTCCATAGTAATATATACGTTTCGGATCAATGACCCCAGTTCAATCTACCTACTCCGATCACTGGTGATCACATTCTATCAGGTGGACTGCCTGATTGATGGCTTGACACTTAACATAAGTTCGAATTAGAGTATTAGAGTAATATATTATAGATATATAATATAAGTAATACTTATTAGAGTCGTCCACTTTGATAACGATTCCAAATTTCTATCTGTTAACAAAATTAATAAAGTCCTTATTAATTATACCCTAGTTAATGATGCCCCAAAAACATCAGCTATTTAGTATTGAAGCCATACTGAAACGAGAAAACTCGGCAGTTCAAACGCAGTAGTTTATCTTTATAAAACCATATTTACTTTTAATTACCACAGCCCTTGTGGACAGTGTGATAAGCCCACTCAGCGGCACTTTACATTCTAATTCCAATTAAGATTTCGCGCGTCTACTAGTTTAGTTCATCATAACTTTTGAAGCCATGATTTGATTGATTTACATATCTCTACTTTTATTCTGAACTTACTACTAACAACATTGGACTATGAAATGAGGGTTAAGGAACAGAGAGTGCACCTGTGTCTGCGCCCACACTGTTGCACTATAATATCTCCTACGTACCTGGCTATAATCTCCGTTGAGATTGGCCGCCCTGACCGAAATTCGTTCGGGAGGATATTATTATTATAGACTGGCACATTCCACTGATTGTGGGTATTTTCTTGTGGCCCTGCATTTTGCATGTTGCAACGTCTTACCAGATAGCTTCTCGGTCATGGCTGATATGCCCGGAAGTGTTGGCAGAGATGTATTTTAATATAGGTTTCTTAGATTACAAATCCAAGCATTGTTTGATCTAATTATTTGCCCTGCCCTTTTCTTGGAGTTCCTGAGTTAAGTTCAATCTTAGGCCGCGTCGTAACTGAAAGTCATAATTGTCGTGCTAGTACGCGATCGTCGAGCTCGTTTATATGAATATGACTCAATACTCAATACTCAATCATTTATTGCATTCCACAATGTGCTTAGGTGGTAATTTAACATTAGTTGTAGGTACCAATCGTGGACCCTGTCGGGCACAGCAGAATAGAAATTTGAAGGAAGAGGACATATTTATACATGCAAAAAAAAAAAAACTTATTCTAAGTAAAATTAAAGATAACATTCTATTAATTATTAATTAAATTTAAATTTTTATTATTCATGACATGACATGACAACGATTGATGATATGCAAAGAGATTTATGATAGATACAGTAAAGAGGCTATGCGAAGAAATGTCATAGAAAAACTGTGATCCCACGTCTCAGTGATGCCATCTAGCATAATATAGCAAAATTAGAGCGGCTACTGGGAACATTTTCATACTAACTTTGATCTCGAGCGTCAGTAACACCATCTAGCATTGAATAGCAAACATACGAATTAAAGAACAATGGGCAACTTTATATGGATCGTGGGCCCAGTGTTGTAGATGAAAAATGAAAATCCGAATAAGCTCAACATTTTATTCTATTGCAGCATTGCTCTAATGAATCAAATAATAAAGTTACAGTGGTAAATGATAAATGATAAATGATTTTATTTCTGTAAGTAGGTTACCACCAAGCCATTAGCCATTTAGATATCAAGGTATCGATAATAATGATAAAAATTACAAAGACATTTTTTTTCACATTTTATTATATACATTACATAAATTTGGAAAGCAATAAAATGATGAGTAGTTTCAATGTTTACAAGTTATTTATTTATAAAATTTATTTACATACAAATGACTAAATTATAATTATTATCGTCTAATGACCCAGTGTCAGACTGCTGATCACGAGGTCGTGGGTTTGATTCCCACAGGACACAAATATTTATGTGATGAATATAAGTTTTTGTAAGTCTGGGTGTTTCTTATGTATTATATTTTTTTTATTATTAAACTTCTATAAGTATTATATCCATTGTCTAGTACCCATAGTACAACTCTGCTTAGCGAGTTTAAAACAAAAAAAAAACAATTCAGAAATAAAAATAAAAATAAGCCAAGCTGCAATAAGCAAAGAGATGACCAGTCCTTACTGACGGCATCCGTTCACGAATATGACGTATCGATCAGCACCATTCAGCTCTACCAATTTGAAGGGAACTTAATGATCCGACACACACGCCACCACCAGCGAAACATTTGAGTGAGCATGACATACTCTCAGCCGCCAGGGCATGTGCCCTGGCGGCTGAGAGTCAAGTCAATGAAAGACGAACCTAGTAAATTTGTAAATCGTAGCTTTATGTGCTACATGTGCTATGCAATTATGCATTATTAAGAGATTGGATTTATATAATGCAAAGATAGTTTTTACAATCTTCAGCAGCTCCAACAGTATTTTCAAATGCTAATCAATTAATTTATGCGCCCCTCTGGAGCAGGACCAGCGTTGAGCCAAGCATCTTTGTCAGCGATGTAATCCCCCAACTTATAATATGCTTGGCTACATAGTGCGCGTTATAAACAAGATTTAAATTTCGTTTCATTCAGTTGGAGTATGTGGGGAGGTATTTTATTGTAACATTTTAAACAGTACCCCATGAAGGATGAGTCTGCTTTAGCCAGTGTGAAACCTGGTTGAACCAATTAATCCCTATTTTTAGTCAAATAGTTGTGTCTTTCACCTATTTTACTGGAAATATTTTATTTTATCCTTACGTACATGATGTTTTCATAGATATATGGACAAGGCACCGTCATGATTTTAGTATCTTTAAACAGTTCTCTTAGAGAATCCGGCCTGCGGAGGCAATATATTGCTCTGATGGCTCTTTTCTGCAAAATAAAAATAGACTCGATTTCTGCAGCCCGTCCCCATAGTAAAAAAATACCGTAAGACATGATACTATGAAATTAACTGAAATATAATAGCCGCGCGGTATCTACATTAGTAAATTGACGTCTTTTTTTTTCGGTTTTTTCTTCGAGCGTAATTTTGACGAAGCAGTTGGAAGCCAATTTTCTTCTCTACGGTCTATTTTTTGTTTTTGTTTTATAAGCACATAAGTTCTTAGTAATTTATTACAATCTAGCCTAATAGACTAATAAGCAACTTAACTTTAACTTATTATTTTACGTGATGGTTTACGTTATAACTAAGAATAGTGTCCTATTGCACTTTCACACAATTCCGCTTCCGCGGCACTTTCTTAGAGTCTGATAAATTAATAATAAAAAAACACATTGTTTACACATTATTCGTCACAATTTATACACTACACTAACTCAAATGGTTTAGTTCTCTTTAGCCTACGCACTATGTCCGTGTTGTCTAGCAGCTGAATTGCCTCGATATTCACATGTCGGTGAAGTCTGTGTTCGTGGGCTTCAGCAAATTTTTGGATGACGGTGGTGACGAGTTCCATTTTAAGGTCACGATGGAGGTCGTCATTTCTAATGTACCATGGTGCATTTACAGCATCCCTGAGTACTTTATTTTGGAATTGTTGGATTATTTTGACGTTACTTCGTTTAGTACAGCCCCAAAGTTGGATGCCATACGTCCAAATTGGCATAAGAATATGCTTGTATAATATAATTTTATTACGTATTGATAGGCAGGATTTCCTTCCGAGTAACCAATACATACTTTTATAACGTATGTCGAGTTCCTGTCTTTTCTTTTTGACGTGAGATTTCCAACGCAGTTTGGCGTCAAGAGTTATGCCAAGGTATTTGGCTGTATTAGCATAAGGCACTTGCATGCCATTTATATAGATTGGGTGGTAATCACAGTGTTTGTTAGTGAAGTCAATATGAATTGATTTAGACTCATTCAGTTTGATCTTCCACTTTTGTGTCCAGTCATAAACTTTGTTTACAGCTAGTTGAACTTTTTCTACTGCTTCTTTGTGGCTTGATCCGGTAGCCATAATGGCAGTGTCATCTGCAAAGGTCGCAATGGTGTTGTTTTCCAGCTCTGGGATATCACATGTGTATAGCAAGTACAGGAATGGGCCTAACACACTTCCTTGTGGCACCCCAGCTTTTATAGTTTTTAGCTCGGAATATGCATCCTCTTGCCTTATTCTAAACATTCTATTACTTATATATGATTCTAGAATGTCTGCAAATTCTGGCGGTAGCATGCGTCTGAGTTTATATACCAGACCCTCATGCCAAACTTTATCAAAAGCTTGCGCGACATCTAGGAATACGGTGGCGCAGACTTGCTTGTTTTCGAGTGTTTTTTCAATGATGTTAGTTATCCTGTGTACCTGGTCTATTGTAGAGTGTTTTTCCCTGAAGCCAAATTGATGGTTTGGTATTAGGTCTTTTTCTTTTATTATAGGTTTTAAACGTTTTAATAACAGTTTTTCAAATAGTTTTGATAATATTGGCAACAGGGAAATGGGTCTATATGATGATACTTCATGGGGTGGTTTCCCAGGCTTCGCAATCATAATGACTTCAGCAACCTTCCAAGGCTCAGGCACATGTTTTAGCATAAATGCGGCATTAATAAGTCTAGTCAACTTTACTATGGCTTTGCGCGGGAGGTGTTTTAGAACTTCGCCGGTTACGAGGTCGTAACCCGGGGATTTCTTCGAACTTATGTTATTTTGAATTTCTCGCAAAACTTCTTTAGGAGTCACAAGCTGAATTCTTTGACTTTGTGATAACTTTTCACTCTCAAGTATTTCTATGGAGCTCTCATTGGGTTGAAAAGTGTTTTCTAAGTATTGGGCAAACCTAAACGCTTTTTGTTCATTGCTTATGGCCCATTTTCCGTCGCTGTTTCTGATAGGCAGTATTTGCATAATCGGCCTTTTTAGTTTTCTTGTCGCTTTCTAAAGAGAGAAATCCGTTGATTTGTCGTTGGGTAGCTGCAAAAGGTTAGTATTCAGACAGTCATCCTCAAATTGTATAATTTTCCTCTTTAATCGTTTAGTTAGGCTATTTAATAATGTTTTATCCCGCGGGCATCTTGTTTGCTGCCACCGCTTTCTTTGCTTTCTTTTTTCAGACAGTAAACTCACAATTTCCTTGGGATAGATATGCCCCTTATATTTACGTTTTAACTCGGGCGTGTTGTTCCACGCACATTGTTGGATATTAACTATATATTTGTTTACTTCTGAGTCCAGCTGATTCTGATTTAGTAACGGAGTTTTTAGGTCGATAATATTATCCAGATCAAGAGCAAAACTGTCCCAATCTGTAGACTTATTAACCAGGGTTAAATGGTTTTCTCTTAGTAAGATTTTTTGAGTTAGTCTTAGGATAATCGGGGAGTGGTCCGAATTCATGTGAAAACCTTCCTCCAAATGAATGTAATTGGTGGATATATTTTTGATTATGAAAAAGTCTATAAGATCCGGTATTTTCTGGTGGTCAGTAGGCCAGTATGTTGGTTTGCCTGTGCTCATAACTTCACAATGTGTGTCTTTAACTGCATTTAAGAGCTGCCTTCCCTTTGTTGTAGTAAGTCTTGATCCCCAGTACGAATGCTTGGCATTGAAATCACCGCCTAGGATGAATCTCGGGCCTAGAAGTTCAAAGAATTGTAAGTATCGCTCTTTTCTTATCATGTGCCTTGGAGGACAGTATACGGCTGCTATGGAAACGTGACAAAATTTGGTTTTAACAGATACTGTCACGGCTTGAATGTCTGGTTCTTCAAATTTACTCTGTTCGTAATGCTTGATGTTTTCTTTGATTATAACCGCACTACCTCCTCTGGCGGAGTTGTCAGGGTGGAGCGAATTATATACCTTATATCCTCTAAATTTGATGAAAGATTGGTTAGTAAAGTGCGTTTCGGAGATTAAACACACGTCTATATTTTCTGTCTCTAGGACTGCCTGTAACTCATTCTGATGTTTGAGGAGCCCATTAGAGTTCCACGCCATTATTTTTAGTGTGTTACTCATTTTTGGTTATTAAAACCAGCAATTTTGGTGCTGGATTCTAACTTTTCTAATCTTTTGTCAAATGTAGTAATACACTTCAAGATCTGATTTATCTTATCTTCCAGATTCGAAGGTTGAGTGCCTTGTTTTGCAGCTTGTGCATAGGAACTACTTGCTTGAATAGGATTTGTAGTTGTCTGAAAAGTGTCTTTCCGTGCCTGTTTGTTAGGATTGTTTATGGATGGACCCTGTTGGGCAGTTGGCACAACAAGTTTCTTTTTTATGTTTTTGTTTTTCATAATTTGCATTTTCTTGGCTACTTCACACCCTCTATAGTTGGCAGGGTGGGGTAAGCCGCAGTGGACGCATTTTGGTTTCTCTTGCGGAGATTTAGTACAGGTGGCTGTAAGATGCTTGCCAGTGCATTTTACACACCTTGGCTCTTTTCTGCAGTATTTATGAGTATGTCCATATGCCTGGCATCTCTTACATTGAGGAATGAGTTTCGGATTTTTGAGAGGGTGAATTTCAATTTTACATCCTAAAATGTGCTTTATGCCATAGATTTTTTTGACATCTTCGTCATTATTAAATGATAAGACGAACATATTGAGTGGTTCTTTAGTCTTCCAGCTCAACTTGTTGTCAACTTTTTCTATTTTTAGACCTTGCGATATTAAATCGTCTTTGATTCGATCTGGCTGGCAAGAAGAATGTATTTTTTTCACTACAACTCTTATTGGTCGAGCCTGTTTGTTCTCATATGAATGCCAAAGATATTCTTTTTCTGACAAAAGCCTAGCAATCGCTCTATAAGATTCCTCGAATTTAGCGTTGATCTTCACACAATCTCCATTCATCATTTTTGCGGTGAATGATTCAGTTGGTTGGGTTTCAGTTAGTGAGTCGTATAACATTTGGTAGTTCTTAACTCCATCTATTATGATTGGCGGTGGTGGAGGCACTTTTTTGACTAATGTCTGTTCTTTCTCACATTTTTGTTGTTGTTGGGCGCTTGTTCCGGGTTTTTGTGGTGGAGAGAGGGAGATGTTTAGCTTCCTTTTCTTCCTACTTTTAGCCCTAATCCACTCAGTCTCTTTAGCGAGTTCTTCCTCGTCGGTGCAGTGCTCGATATTTCCTTTTCCAGATTGAGCAAATTGTATGTTGCTCGTTGCTTCCGACTCCCTAGGGTCATTATTTCCTTGACCCTTGGAGCTGAGATTTTCTTCTTGGCGGCTTTGAAGTTGTCGCTGGAGGCCTTCTATTTGGATTTTCAGATCATTAACCAGAAGTTCCAGCTGTTCTCTCTCCAATTTTTCGTGGATGTAACTGTCATACAACAGCTTTTCCAGATCAGTTTTAATTTTTACCTTTGTAGGAGACATAGTAAGGTAAGTAAAAACTTCACCTTAACAATTATTTAGTTGCACTGTTTACACTATAATTAATAACTGGGTCATCGTGGCGACCTTCATATACCGATATCGCAACGCGGCAATGACGGTGTTATTGTGATGCGCCAGCGAATTACTCTAAAGTAGAGCACCCGCGCGCGAATGATACACGTCCGATCTCGGTAGAAGCCAAACACGGAACTGACTAGGCTAGTAAAGCTACTCCGCAATAGAGGGCGTTTATTCAAAAATTAGCAAATGTTCTAGATCTTTAGATGAAAATTATTTAATTCTAATTACTGAGTAATTAAAAAAATAAGTACGTAAATAAACCGAAGTTAGGTCTAGTCGTTTTACCATAACGAGATTTGCAATATCGCAATGCGTAAATCAGCATATTTTCTTAGAAAATATTTTTATTTTGGTGGACACAAATGATAAATGATAAATGATTTATTCCTGTAAGTAGGTTTGTACAAACACTTTTACACGTCAATCATATTTTTAAACTAGATGAGGTCGGCGTTTCCTATCTGACTACTCTGAGAAGAAAGGCCGAAACAAACTCAGAGGTCACAGTCTCTTTTAAAGTCCAGACATAATCTTGGTCAGATCATGTGAAGACCATGTAGATTGGTATCTGAAATGGTCTTTTGAGGAAAGAACCACACAGATTGAGTGGACCTGTCCAGTCAGTGCACGCATTTGTCAGTAATCGTGCAGCTCAACTCAGGAAGTCAGGACTTAAGGAGCTCAACGATTCGACGAACAATACCAAAGAAAGGACATTTGGGTAGGCCACATAAATTACTCAATCTGCCAGATCATGATCAAAATTAACTGCGAAAAAAAAGCAATGACCCACATAATCCTCACATTCACAATAATTAAAATAACATAATACTTTACAAGTAAATACTCATGTCATTGTGTATATAAAATTCAACAATGTCAATGTGTATATAAAAAATCGGACATAATGTTTGAGAACCATGTAGATTGGTGTCTGAAATGGTCTTTTGAGGAAAGAACCACACAGATTAAGTGGACCTGTCCAGTCAGTGCACGCATTTGTCAGTAACCGTGCAGCTCAACTCAGAACTTAAGGAGCTCAACGATTCGACGAACAATACCAAGGAAAGGACATTTGGGTAGGCCGCATAAACTACTTAAACTGCCAGATCAAGAATATAACTGAAACAATGACCCACAAATGCGACATAACAGTCTTGAGTAGTCTTGACATGCAGGCGTACCACACTAGACTGAGCGACTTTTGTCCACTAGGATAAATGTATCGGATTACGATTTTGTTCGTTATGTCCCGTTTATTGTTATAATAATTTAATGTCTTTGATGATATGACATACCTACTCGTGAAGTCAATCAAGTCGCGTATGTACCTACGTCATTAGTCGCTTTCAGTTAGGACGTGACGACGATTTGAATCGAATGAATTGACAGTTGCACGGATTTCCAATTGCGGTTTTCTTGCTCATCCGTATTAGCTAATCTCTTTACAAGAATACCTAACCGGTTCCTCTTTTATCTTCAGGAAATGCGGAGAGAAGGAGGTGAGCGACCAGGACTGCGTGGCGATAGGTAGCCGGCTGCGGGGCGCGATGGGGACCCGCCGGCCGGCCAAGTTCTGGCCGCAGTTATGGGCCACCGTCGTCAGGAACCTCCTGCTTAAGAAACGGGATACCAGGAAGACTCTTGCCGTTAGTATTCTTTGGTTCCAGTAATAGATTTGCCTAATTTTGATTTTGTACTCAGCTGCCTTCGATTTGATTCAGTCCATTTGTTTTTGCAGAATAACTTTGACATTATCTACTGAACTTAAGGCACCCTATAATATTATGATGGTCGATCTGTTCTTGTGCTCCATTCAGCGAGCTTTTTTCCTTTCCAATTCATATTCAGATGTTCAATTCGATTCTTATCCTTGTTATTCAAATAAAATATTTATGATGGACAGATTGGAAGCCTTTGCATTCTAAATCGAAAGTATTTTTGTGAGAATTTGAGTTTTTATAACTAGGAGGTGCTGGTCCCGCTGTACTCTCTGGGAGTGCTGATCTTCCTGAAAATGTTGGTGCCTAACCCCAACTTCCCGGAAGTGCGGAAACCAGGCCGTCTGCTGAGGATACACCACGACGCCTTCCCGGAGAATCATTCCGTTGCTGTTGTTGCTGACTGGCTCAATGCCAACGGCACTATGGTATGAAAAAGTATTCTTCGAATGGTTATATTTCATCTATACTTCAACCCTATTTATAATCTCGATCTAGACCTTATCGTGGTTATGATGTAAATAGGTTTTCTGACCAATATTTTATCATAATTTTTTATTAGGTATTTCACAAAAGACTTTCCTATAAGGCATCTTGTCTAGCCTAAACGTTGCCATGCTTCTCGACTACCTATTGTTTATACGTTTTCGGTTCCGTTTTTACCTAAATTTAGCTGCTGACTAATTAACTAGGCAACTACTACTGAGCAAGCAACGAGTGTTAATCTTCTACATCCCCATTTCATTGCAGGGTTTCCTGGAAGAGATAAACTCGTTACTGGCAGAGTCTCACCAACACCCAATCCACTGGATCAAGTACAGCAACAATTCAGAGTTGAACGACGCATACCACAACGACGCGAAGAACTTCCCCATCGCCGTCATCTTTCATACTGATCCTACATCGAATACTGAAGCCCTTAGGTAAGGGGACATTTGAGAATTCAACTTATAGCGTAGTCACTAAAAACATTAATTAGAAAGAAGAATGGTTCTCCTTGGCTTCTGGCAGTGAGTGTGTGTGTGAGGACATAGCTTGCGTTGCGCGGCGCTGTGGTAAAAACGAATAGCCTCCCAGAGTAAGGGTTATTGAGGGGCTAACTACCGAGGATGTGGAACAAACAGCCACACATTTATATTGGAATATATTTACATATTAGGTACCTCATAGTTCCAAAATATTGGGAATTGGGATTACAGCAAGAGAATGATGATATAATATGTCGCAGCCATCTGGTTAAATTAGAAAGCTAATTGGACCCCTAAGACATTCATTAAACGCCGGCATCCAATTGGATGCCTAGGCGGATAGTTAATTGAACTAAAATCATCCAACATATTATTATAACAACTTGGCGTATTGAAAGTCAGCCCTTTAAAGATGACTGATCCTTTAAAGATGACTGACCAGGATTCAGCCAAATGATTCAAACTAACCTAACCGAACATCACAAATTCATCGATATCCAATTTAACTAAATGACTACACGACATTCAGCCATCTGGTTAAACGTTGCGCTCAATGACTTGGCTAGTTGTCCTTCAGTTATTTAATTGGATGCTGGCGTTTAATGAACGTCCCAGGAGTCGAATTAGCTGGCTAATTTAACCACATGGCTGCGGCATATATACATCATTTCAGGATCCAAAAAGGGAAATATTATCCTGGGTTGAACCCAAAATCCGAACTTTTGATTTCAATTGCTACAATGCTTATGATCGACAACTATAGTGCAGTAACCTCAAAATTACTTTGCCATTTTTAGTATCAATTAACAATCGTTCAATTTATAAAAGATGCACTTTATGCTTTGATTACTTTCAACAATAAAGAACGGATGACAATCACCCAACTACGTAAAAAGTTGATGCTACGTGGGAAAATGGAGCAGTGTTGAAACTGCGTATTTATCAGATGTAGATTTTGTACCAGTAACTATTCTATCTATAAATGAAAAAAAAAAGAAATGCTGTTCCTTGGTAAGCGTATCATTTGAGAATGTCGGGACGGATTTGGCAATTTTTTTTACGATGTCATAAAGGAGGAGGTTATCAATTCGGATGTTTTTTTTTTTTTTTTGGAACGAAGTTCCTTATCGCGCGTTGTGAAAGGGGGCTAGACGGAAAAAATTCTTACGAAAAGTTGTCACGACACTTTTTGCTATAGTAAGCTATTGTAAGCTGTGCGGCGTCGCATGTTTCTCTGTCTGTCTCTCTCTCTCTTATAGAAAGCAAGCCAGATATTTTCATTTCTATTTCGCATTGAACTACAACAACAACAACAATCCCAACAACAACACCAACCCCAACAACAACCCAACAACAACAACCAACAACAATCAAATAACAACAACAACATCAACAATTTTTTTTTATTTTTTTTAGAACTTCGTTCCATCCGGGTGTCCCTTGACACCTCTCAAGTTTTTTTTTTTTATGTATGTTCGGGCATAACTCAGTCATATATAGACGGATTTGCAAAATTCTTTTTTTGTTCGAAAGGGTATGCTCTCAAGGTGGTCCCATTGTCACCAAGTCAGAATCTCATGAGGGGATCCAATGGAAATCGAGGGAAATCTTCAAATTTTATAGGCACACCTATAGCGATTTGGGTATTTTTTATAGTAACTCGGGCATTTGCTCTCGGAAAGCACCATTCGGTGAAGTGGACCTAATGATGAAGGCCATTGGTGGCAACCGGAACTATTCATTTCAAGGGTTGCGATTTGATTACTTTAATATGTTTGCGAAGCAATTTATGCTCGTCATAATGTATATGTTGAAATGGAGCTGATGGTGGCTTCACCATCAGCTTCAGTTCTTTTGGTTCTTACCAGGAGAACTCCTCAAAAATTAACGTCCCTGCATCGGGAAAAGGAATGTTTTGTAAAAGGTGATGAGCTGTTGACATTAGGCTATTGTAACTTAGATAAATTAATAACTGACTCACTAAAAAGTGAAAAATAATGAACTTGGTGGCAAGAAGCTAAAATACAGATCCAAAGACACCGACTTATGAAATTAAAGTTATTTTTCACTTTGTAGAGTGTTTTTTTTGAAGTCGGTTGTTTTTTTTTTGTAAAAAAGTTTTTTGTTTTATAAAATGTTTGTAATAGCCCGAATTAGGTACACCCATGAAAAAAAAAAAATGTACCCGGATCTTTATCAAGTTCGCGAAAAACAGAACGTCCTTTCCTAGAGGTTTTTCTTTTTGACAGGACAACTTCTTTCGGATCCAAAGGTTGTCTGTAAAAGATCGCTTTTAGCGATAATACCGCCCATTGTGTCACCGTATGTAAAATTTCTACATTTATATCTGTAATTTTTATGGTGTACATAATAAAGAGTATTCTATTCTATTCTGATCAGCTATATAGTCCATTAATAAAAATGGCGCGTGTCTTTGGATCATAGGTTCCCAAACTTTTATGGACTACCGCCCACTTTACAAGAAAAAAAAACATCCAACACCCCCTTTTACATAATGGTTAATTATACCAATTTTATATGTCTGTCTATTATCTATTGATAATCACAAATTAATAATTAATTCTCTCTCTCTCTACCTACCGCCCCCACGAAAAGCTCCAGCGCCCACTAGGGGGAGATACCACCCCCTTTGGGAACTAGATCGATTACAAAATTATTATTATTATTATACTACCGCTTTAGATCTTTTCGATAACATAGACATAGACAAAGCGTAGGTTGGACATAAAAACCATTAGCGCTGGAATCGACAATGATACTTATGCCAAGAAAACTGTTTTCAGTGTGTTGATGACTCAAATTATGTAGGTGACGATGATTTCAGACGTAATGATACCGACAGATGTAATAGAAAACCTTCTAGAAATATCATGTCATATATTTTGACCCAACTGCGGCAAAGACCCAAAGGATCTCGTTCTCATATCTGGTGAAACATGGTTATCACAGTTATTAAATTAAACTCCAACGAAAGGGTTATCAGCTGGGTAATTGCGTAACACACTAACAGCAGGAATACCTTTCATTTTGACAGCTCAACAACATTCACTGCGTTATTTACGTTGTTGAGCAGACAAATTTTGGAACATATGAAGCAATGGATTAGCAATAGGCTTCAAAATGATTCAGATTGTGATAGGTAGTGTTTTACGCAGTTAAGGTGCAGGTTGATTCCTTATACCTACACTTGTTTTTTGTCAGATACACCATCCGAACCAACCCATCGCACATAGGCACCCCGTCTACTCGAACTCTGACGACCTCTCCAGCCAAATGTCGTGAGAGAACTGCCTCCAAAGACTGGTCATCTGACTGGTCGAGAGGGGGCCAGCTCATACCATTGTCGGAGATGCATGGTGAAGACACGTGTCCTGTGCTGCAGTATTATTACTCAGGGTTCCTGGCTTTACAGACGCTCATCGATTATATTAAGATTAAGGTATGTAACGGCTCTTGCTTTAGTCATACAAAAACAAGTAAGTATAATATAATATTAATATTTGTAATAGAAAACCTAATGACTAATGTAAAACATATTTCAATTTTAATAATATTTGCACAGCTGTTAAGGTGGGATATGGTTTGAAGATTTTTTGTTATATTTATAACTTCATGTAATACCCATATTAAAGTAAATATTATTTGATTTGACAAGGTTTTAGACATCATGACGTCACGGTGGTTGTATTCGATACAGAACCTTGAGATGTAAAGTTGCTCAATTATTGCATGCACTGATAATCTTTGGTAAAAAGTAATATGTTATCACAGCAACACCGCAATAAAAAAAAAAAAACAACTCCAAATTTTTATTTTTATTGTAAATCTTTTCTTTTTCGTGATGAGGCTGTGGATTGGAACCGAACATAGAGACGCACTTCAGCTTTTTACACAAGTTTATAGTTAATACTATAAAGGTCTTTTGGACGTATCATCATTATCTATCAATCACCATCACTTCCCGCAGTCAGTCATAACTTTATATGAAACTAGCTTGTTCAAATTGCATGTTCCCCCGACCCACCCGGTCGCATCGCATCACCTGCCCGCGCTATCACTTCGTTTTCGCTTAGCGTTCTTTTTACTCGGGTCCTAAGGGTCATCTATAGATGAAAACCTTCTTCCCCCACAGTTTGACACAGACGCAGCAATCCCGCCTCCCCGAATAGACCTCCGGCAGTTCCCAAAGCGCCAGCACACCGGTGACTGGCTGGTCATCTTCAGAGTCATCATGCCCATGTACATGGTGATGACGCTGTCGCAGTTTATCACTTACCTGCTCATGTTCGTCGTTGGAGAGAAGGAGAAGAAGATCAGGGAAGGAATGAGGATTATGGGGTTGAAGGAATCGGTGTACTGGTTAGTTGAGACACTTTGGTAACTTGCAATGTTTATAAGGGTTACCAGGAAGAAGGGAGGCTGATAGATTTTGAATAGATCGACTGGCTCACTTTCCGCGGCTGACATAATATGCAAAATAATTGCTTTTCCTCCATGATCAGTTACCGACATCAAATCAGCATAGTGTTGTTGGGTTTATTCGATGTAGATAAAAGTTATTTGCCATAAACAATGATCATTTGTTAAAACTAAGAAGACTGTGAATTAAATTTAAGAATTATAGTTTATGTATGTTTTAATTTGGTTTTCAGGGGTTCCTGGTTCTTAATATACGCTGTCTTCGTTACAATATTGTCCATCGTCAGTACAGTACTGCTTTTTACTCTAAAGGTAAAATAATAATTTTTATGTATATCCCATATAATTTACCAAAATTTAATTAGTCCTTGTTTCAAAATCATCGTGTTCTAATGATCCAAAATCGGGGTACAAAAGAGTTTCTATACCATGTATGTACAAAGTTGATAAATAATGCTGGCCAGAAAAGACGTGCTGGCTAAAACAATACTTTATAATTCGCTTCACAAAACAAATGACGGCTAGCGGTAAAATTATTTTAAATGCTCGTGTTTACGTACAAATTAAATCGAAAACAGTAACAAAAACAAACAAATATATAGTAATTTTATGGAAGATTTGTGCTTAAAAATTACATTTATATTATTTCAGGTGTTCCAGCATTCATCTTACATCTTGATATTTCTGCTGATGCTGTTGTTTGGCTTCACGATTATCACCTTCGCTTTCATGCTGACTCCGTTCTTCGATAGAGCCAGGGTAAGGACCTTTAACTTCTCAGAGTAGTCAGATAGGAAACGCCAACCACATCTAGTTTAAAAATTATGATAGACGTGTACAAGTGTTTGTACAAACCTACTTACAGAAATAAAATCATTTATCATTTGTAACTGTAATTTAATTATCCATATTCCGCCCTCTGCCTCTGCCTCTGCCTTTGGGGAAAAACAGGCGTGATTTCATGTTACTCAGTGTCTTTCCTTTGTTTTATAAAAATGACACTAGACTATGCAGGGAGTTGGGCGTTCTTTAAGTAAACCGAAAAAAAATAATTATGGCTTAGTTACATTATGGCCGTTCGTCAATGAGATAAATTCAAAGGAAAAAAAAAAAAAATACAAATGAATTCAAAAGTCGGCATCATAGGAGGCCCAAATATCAACTAACCTACTATGAGAATGGGTCAGAACGATTATTTATTTTATAAAAATATTATCCTCCATCAGACGGCTGGCATCCTGGGTAGTTTTGCAGTTAACCTGATGAGTGGACTGTACTTCATCCAAGTCTTCGTCTCCAACGCAGACTCGCTCGCCTTCTGGTTTGTCTCCCTCATCAGTTCCAGCTGTTACGCACTCGCTATGGATAAGGTAAGGTTTTCTCAATAGGAAATGTTTTTAAAAGACTTTTATAGTACTCTATAAACGAGGCTAAAATAGAATTAGTCGTAGAAGCATGTTGTGGGGATAAATACAGACTATTAGTAATACAGTAGCCTATATAATAAGCCCCTTTTAACAAAAAAATCGGCCAAGTGCGTGTCGGACCACGCATAATGAAGGGATCCGTAGCTAGCAAGAGTTTATCCCAAAAAACAAACTTAAAATGTAGTTGAAAAACATGTTATAGATACCATACAGCGATATAGGTCACTGTCAATTCTCCAACTGCAAATGTAATTTTGTAATCGCAAATAAATATATTTTTATGTGATACAAACACTCAATTCAAATATAAATTACCCCGTTTTTTGGACTTTTTCCTTAACTTGTGCTGTGAGAACTTGTTTCTTGTCCAATTTCATGATTCTAGGTCTACGGGAAGTACCCATTAGGTTTTGATTTGTTTGCGAGTATCAAAATATGTCGCATAAATAGACGTATTTTGTATTGCGTTGAAATTTTAAGAGTTGGAGCTCTATAAAATTCAATATCAATTCAATTCATATTGATTTCAACTTCATAACTATCGATTTTTTCCATCTGGAATTTCTCGGTAGCAGCCCGGAGTCTGGATTTGTGCCCGGTTGATGGCAATAGGCTCGCCCCCTGATACATGGGTCTTAAACATAACTGGCGAAATGTGGGTGTGCTATAGGTACACCTCTGCCTAACCCTTCGGGGAATACAGGCGTGATATTATGTATGTATGTACCTCCAGGCGTTCTTGGGAAAACGGGTATTGACAGACTGACTAACGGACAGACGAACGGAAGGACGGATAACGAAGTGATCCTATATGGGTTCCGTTTTTCCTTTTGAGGTACGGAACCCTAAAAACTAACTAACATAAACCACGAAAATTAATCTGTTATTGGATGTGATCTGTAACTTAGCATGAGATCATCCATCCAGAGTAGTATTATATTAATTTAATCAACGCAACACTTAGTCAAGGTAATTAGTATGTGTGGAAGACTGTATTACGTTACGTCGACCGGCAAATAAATAAGCATAAGGGCAGGCCGGTGAAGACCTAATTAAAACTATAAAACTGTTATGTCCTATCCACAGGCTTTAGTCCTGGACATGGCAGGCGTCGGAGTGACATGGGATAACCTGTGGAGTGGTCCAGGAGTTCCCTTCGGAGGCAGCCTCATCATGATGGCCATAGATACGGTGCTGTATGGCCTGGCCGCGTATTGGCTGGATGCTGTTATACCTAGTAAGTCAGGAAATGACTAGATTATTTTTATTCTGTTTTGCAACTTCTAACCATATTCAACAGTAAACGGCATATTATTCCGTAATAGAAAGTATGTTGATGAACGCTTAAAAGCACTTCAAGTCTATCAACATAAAATAGTCATAGTATTTTGGCCTACAGCTCTCTTTGCAGCTCCTTTAAAGTGTCTTAAAAACATAAACCTGTCTTTGCTGTCTCGCTGTCGAGTAAAATTCTACTTAGAGAAATAAATATCATTTCATTAAATTTTTTAGAGTCAAATCAAAATGTCATACTATCTTGTAACTATTTCTACCGTTATTTTGTATGCTGATATGACCCGAAAGGAAGTAACTCCTGAGATGACGGCTACTCGTAATAGGGACCGGGAATCCAGCGGATCCGGCTTCATTCAGCTTTTACCGAAACCGGCACCAATATACCGGACCCGGAGACCGGGTCCGGCACCAATATACCGGACCCGGAGACCGGTTCCGGCACCAATATACCGGACCCGGAGGCCGGATCCGGCACCAATATACCGGATCCGAAGACCGGATCCGGTGTTAGCAATTTATGACAAAATAATAGTGCTGTTGCATTATTGGGATGTATTGAAGAAAAGGAATGCAGCGCCCACCCCGAAACAATTGGGTTAAGGGTGGAAGATGATGAAGATGGTGATGATTTTGTCAAATCAAGTAGGTACTCGTGGGTCTCGTGGTTGTCCAGAAACGATGCTTACCTTAATCAACCTCTTTCCAGGTGAGTACGGAATCAAGCAGAAGCCATGGTTCTGCTTACTGCCATCTTTCTGGATCGGCAGCAGACGAGGCAGGGTTTCCGCAGTTCACTTCCATTCTAACGGCGAGGCGGCATCACATAACAAGGATATAGAACCCGTGCCCAGGTATGTCGAAGCAAATCCCTGTTACCATAAAGATTGCATTAACTATAGATAGGTGCAGTTCTACCTTTTGGTGAACACGGGCGTGATGTTATGTTATGTTACCATAAACATCAACTTCAACCATGCGACAAGAATGTATTCTATTAGGAGTTACAAAGCTCCTTGCTGCTTGGTAGCTGCTTGTACCCAAGTAGTAACCTGCCGGTCTATTCTTTAAAAATCTTACCGTGAAAACAGTGGTGTAGGTAGTCCTAAATTGGCCCTGTATCAAAATTTATTAGGCCCTTTTTACCCGACTGCGCCGAAGTTCAAAAGTTCAGATTTTCTATGTGATTTTAATAAATTAATGTTAGAGCTAGAGAATTGGCCGTCGCCCACGCCTGCAGATAATAAGTGGTCTTTGTAACCCGTTAAATTTCATATTTTCACTAGGTTTTCGTTCATTACGGGCCTCAATAAAAATCTGAGGTGTTGGATCATATTTTACGAATTTTAGCTTACACACGTGGGCCCTGTAGCTTGGGGGCCCCGTATCATTGATATGGCAATTATGATAAATTGATATGGCGGTGGAAGCAACGACCATATAGCCCTATATGGGCTATATGGTCGTTGGGCGGTAGCTACGCTCTGCGTGAAAACTTAGGTGAACAAAAAATTTATAAAATGTATGTGCCTACTTACACCTATGCTTACAGCTTCGGGAAATACAGGCGTGATGTTATATTATATACTTCTAATGACGACAAAACAAAGCATGGTCTTAACGAGTCCAAAACAAAACAAAAACATCGTCGTCATATTTACAATCAAACATGGCATATGTATCTGTAGATGCTAACGATTGGGCTTTCTGCCAAATTGCTGAAGCGCCATAGCCCATAGCATTAGAACTGAGTGCCAAAGCGCCATTAAATGACTCGTATTGCTACTTCTATTATTAGATACAATTAATTTACTATCAGTCGATTGGGGCTCCGAGCATAGTTGTGACATTTCTTCTTATACTATTTTAAATGGATTGACAAAGTCCATTTCTGATTAAGAGTATTGCAATAATCTGGATACTGTGGTACAAATTCAGTTGACAAATGGATCGAATGGTTTTACGATTATTTCCGTAGTCGATGTGTATTCTGGTCTATCTATCAATATTCGATCTGTCCAGTAGCTGGATTGACCTAAATTTTACGCCTTCAATGTTACAACCTTAACACACCATTTATCTAAGTATTTCCAACCTTATCAGTAGCAGCCCGGAGTCTGGAACCAAAATCTTGATAGCCACAAACATCCCCATATAATTCCAAAAGAAATGTTTTAATGCTCACAACAGTCATGAATAAATGAATAAGTTTTTCTGCAGGGAGCTTCAAGACAAAGAAGCCATCAGAATCGTGGGTCTACAGAAAAGCTTCCGGCACTGTCGCAAGCCTGAAATCAAGGCCATTGATAACATCGACCTGAGCATCTACGAAGGCCAGATTACTGCAGTGCTGGGCCACAATGGCGCTGGCAAGTCCACGCTCTTCAACATCCTGACTGGACTAACGGCTCCTACTAATGGCACTGCTTATGTTTATGGACTTGATGTTAGGTAAGTCTCTGTTTCATACACCCCAAAAAGTGTAATCGGTGGGCAAATCTAATTAAAACTATGGTAATGTATATATGTGTTTTGGTTATTTTGAAATATGATTTTACACCATAGAATTTATCAGGTTTACGAAATGGCACAGTCACAGTATATAGGTATCCACTATTTACAATGGCAAGGAAACTATGACATCACAAAATGATGACCCAAAAAAATACTGCAGTTTTGTTCCACCTCCTTCTCTTCTTTCCTCTCGCACTTTTGCTCTGCGTAAACGCTTGCGTTCACTGACTGTTAGCAGCTAATATAGGTAAACTGTGGTACAATCGTGGGCCTATACTCTAAACTATTCTATAGTTCTCGCCTATTAAAATGCCCATAATCATAGTGTTCTCAATGCAATTCAGGGATCCCAACGATATGCACGAGATCCGGCAGATGATCGGCGTGTGTCCTCAGCAAGACGTGCTCTTCGACCTTCTGTCTGTTAAGGAGCATCTGCAGTTCTTCGCTGCTGTCAAGGTTAGTTGCATTAGGTTTTATGTGAAATTTAACCTTAGATGGTGGATAAAATTTGATAGGTTATGAGTCCATGTATCGGTTATCGGTGGTAACGGCTTCTCTTTTCGGTAATTTAAACCGGCAATTTGAATATTAGCTCCGTCACTTCCTATCCAAATCCGTCATTCATATGATACGAAAGCTGGATGCTGTACGCTTTACTGCCTTTTAACCATAGCAAAATTTTCCATTGCAGGGTATTCCTCGTAAAAGGCTGCCGGAAGAAATACACAAAGCTCTTTCGGACGTCGGTCTACTTGACCAAACGAATGTGTTTGCCAAACATCTGTCAGGTGGACAGAAGAGGAAACTTAGCATTGCCATCGCATTTATTGGAGACCCTAAGGTAAGCCATTTAATGAATTTAATAATCTGCTGTTGCTTACTGTTCCAAAATTCCATTTGAAGTCTGCTAATATAGGTTTAAAGATATTTACTCTCAAAAAAGACACAAATTCACTTAAACATGAGAACCATGGTTAAAATAAATTATTTATATATAAAGTTCTTCACAGACGTCACGGTTGCAAATATGATACCCCCCCCCCCCCATCCGATGCCTTCAGCTTTTCGGAAAGGGTGTTATTTGTGATTAAATATGCAGCTAATTAAGTTTTGAATGCATTCAATGAGTGTAATGTTTTAATATAAAGACGTTCAACGACGTTTTTCTTTGACCTAACAACCCTTTTCTGATTTTCACCAGACAGTTTAAGACCAAAGGTTCAGAATTGTAACAATTCACAATTTCCCAGATAGACTTTTCATCACACCAAACAGTTCAGTGCTAGAAATAGGCCTCTCCAATCGTACATCATTTACTACCCAGCTGTTACCAGCCACCCTACAATATCGTCACTAAACCAAGCTTATATTTATAAAATCAGTAATATTTATTATTATCTCCTTCTAGATAATAATCCTGGACGAGCCAACAGCGGGAGTGGACCCGGTGTCCCGCAGACAGACATGGCGGATCTTACAAAGAGCTCGACATGGGAAGGTGTTACTACTGACCACACACTTCATGGACGAAGCAGATATACTGGGGGATAGGAAAGCTGTCATCAGTAAAGGCAGAGTGAGTACTTGACTATCGCATTCTGACAAAAGAAACCCTCTTGGGATGATTAAGTTCTATTTGGAGAAACTAGAAGGGACCCTCTTGTTACAGGAAATATTTGAAATGTTGCGAATAAAATAATCTACTTATTCAAAATCATAAATTCATTAATTCACTGACATAATAACAGCCTTAACCGCTGGATCTAGAAGCATGCCATTTTTTACAGGATTTCCTTATTATAACGAAGGGATTTTTGAACATCCATCCCTTAGAGGGGTTAAATAAGAGATAAAATTTTGTAAAGAAGATCGTTAGTTTTGCCGACAGGAAATCCCACCGGGCACATGGATTGATAAAATGATGAAATTGTAATTTTCTTTTGCAGGTACGTTGTGCTGGCACGTCGCTGTTCTTGAAAAACAAATTCGGAATCGGATATCATCTAACTTTGGTGTTGGACGGTATGCATTTTTGAGTAATTTAGCACAGTATGGTCTACTAGGAACTTCAGAGTTACCACAAACTGATCTGATCGTCTTTCGCGACCACCGCAGAGTTGTTGGTAAAAGGTAGCTGATAACGATAGAGCTAAATGGCGTGCGATGAAAAGATCTATATATATCAGTGGATTGCTATAGATTGATAATGATGACTTGAGTATTCGGACCCCAACTCTTTTAAATTAATTATTACTTAACCCTGCAAAGCAAGCAAGAAATGTCGTGATAGTCCAGTGATCAATGCTTATGCATTCTCTGTATGAGAAGAGGTCTTTGCCCTGCAGTAGGACAGTAATAGGCTGGTATTATTATTTAATTAAATTATTATTAATACTTGACCAAACTTCCCCTAATCAAGAATCCTCTCCATTCAGGAGTATGTCGCGAGCACCAGATAACCCGGCTGGTCCGAGGTCACGTGCCCCGCGCGGAGAAGGCGCGCCGTCACGGCAGAGAATTGTCCTACATCCTGCCGCACTACGCAGTGCATCTGTTCCCACCGCTCTTCAACGCGATAGAACACGAGGTCAAGGAGAAGACTAATAGACTTGGTGAGTTGAAGAAAGAAATGGAGAAAGATTTAGTATAGTAGCAAAGGCTTTTGTGAAGGTCTGTCGGGGAAGTATAACCACCAAAAGATTTTTTGATGCCAAGCATCACCACCAGGCTTTGTTCCGGTTGATCGGTAATTACAGGCACCTAAGTCATTGTTTAGACTGCCTCGTTATACTAGTGGTTGCAAGTGCTACTGCTGAGCATGAGGTCCTGGTTCGATTCCGGGGTCGGGAAAAGTGTCATTGGGTTTTTCCATTTGGAATTACTCAGTAGCAGCCCGGAGTCTGCATCTGTGCCCGGTTGATGGCAATGAGCTCGGCCCTATTCCATGGGACTCAAACATAACTGGCGTAACGTGCGCGTACTATAGATACATCTCTGCCTAACCCTTCGGGGAATACAGGCGTGATGAGAGGTGTGAGGTACAGGGTGTAAAGTTCAGTCATCCTCCATAGAGAAGCGAGGATCCTCCGACTAGACGGGTGTCGTGTCTGGTGGGCAACTGCCCGACGACTGATGTCGGGAATTTATATATATGCTAGTGGCGCGGTAAACTCTGCATGCGCGATGCAGGATTTTCCGTGACGTTGAATTTGACGCGTGGCTCGTATGTGGCCTTGTAGATGCCGCTACATTATGTTAAGACATTTTTCAGCTTTTTATCTACCTCCCTTGCCTCTGGTAAAAGATACCGATCCATTAGATACTGGCGGTTACCGCTTATCATCTGGTGGACCACCTATTTATTTGCCAAGTATTATAAAAATCAACTCGTTATCAATTCTCAGGATTCAAACTGTTCCAAACTGCGTCACATTTGCAAAAATCTTAGATATCATAATAATTAAATACTTCCCTATTGACTAGGTAGGCTGATGCCGGAAGCAGCTTGTCAACCAGCTCACGCCTGATGGACAGCAATCAGGGTTTGGCAGTTAACTATATGCGGTGCAGTTGTACTAAAACTCATAAAAAAATATCTTAATAATCATTTAACCTCCGACTCTTTTCAACTTCTACAGGTATCACAAGCTACGGTGTATCAATGACAACCTTAGAGGAGGTATTCCTCAGTCTGGAAGGTGAGAATGCTGAAGAGACGGAGGCAGTTGAGGGAGTATCCTCTGTGAAGCTGGTGAGAGCTCGAGCTCTGTCCAGGAGTCTGTCGCTACAAAGCAAGACATTGAGTTACCAGGTACGTTACCTATACTTTAAAAGATATTTTCGCTGTCTTGGTAGTCTAAAAGCTCGACTGCGGAGAATTATCCTGGGTTAGATCTTCCGGGTTCAGCCATGTGTTTTTATTCGGTTTTTCCGTCAGGAATTTCTCAGGAGCAGCTCAATGTCCAAATCTGTGTCGGTTTATGACAATATTCTATAGAACTTTAACATTTACTCCTTTTAAATGAACGCGAAGTAAAGTCTTAAATTTTAGTTTGGCATAACTTTACTCCGCGTTTATTAATAGGGGGCAGAGAATACAGGCGCTATGTTTGTGATGACCTCTAAACACAGTTGTTTTCCTAGGAATTAAACGACAAGGAAGGTCAGAAGGCGACATCACTGCCGACCCCACCTGCGTCGCACGCGCTACATTCCACCACCCACGGCGTGGAACATGTCAAGGTAAAGTCAATGTTCAAATTAACATTAAACATTAAAAAAAAAAAACTTGGTTATTTGTTTGAACAGACAGGATCTCCAGTAGTACAGAATTCATGTTTTCTTTTATTACTATTTATTTATCTATTATTTTATGTATATTTTTTTGTTTTCTCTAGCCATTGCTGACCCAGTGCTGGGCAATGACCTCCAAACCCTTTCAGGTATTCTTTTCACACGCGCCTCGAACCAGCCCTCTCGGTACCTATGCGTCCACATCATCTCGCCACATTTTCTGGGCCGGCTTCAATGGTTTTCAATTTTCATCTTAAACGTGTAGAGATTCTAGCCCAGCTGTCATTGTATTATATTCATACTAGCGACCCACCCCTTTCTCGCACAGGTTCGATATCTACTAATGGGGCAACATGTCAAAACATCGAGATTTTTTATGTGCTATATCCAGTTAGTTTACATAAACCTTCCGGAATAAATTCCCCAAATGATGGTGAAAATATCGTAGCCAGATCTTAGAATGGATCATTTCATGAAGTGTTTGACCATTTCGTGAAATTGTTGTATTTAATGGCCTTCTCATTGAATACTCAACGTTTGACGATATGAACAGTTAAACGCACGACTACTTCATGATGTGGCCAAACTAAGGCCCAAACGTTAGTGATCATATTGTACAATAGTTAGATTATCCACCGCTAAAGGTGTTGATGTCGCTTAAATAACACATCTCGACTTAGTAAAATGGCAATGTTACTAAGAGAACTTAGGATGCAAGAGCTCGGGATTTGGGGCATCTCGACTCGGACCGGTTAGGTTAGAACGGGAATGCGGGGTCTAGTGAGCGAGCGACGCGAAAGAACAAAGACACTGCGAAAAAAAATAACCACGAAAGGCATTCCTTTCGTGGTTATTTTTTCATTTTTGTTATCATTCAGAAATAGCAGCTCCGCGAAGTGGGGCTCCGTCAACTGCGCCTCATTATTATTGCTTGGAAGAAATTTTTGACCAGCTACGTGATCTTCCCCACCCTTCACACCACACCACCACCACTAACCACCACACTATCTTACTACTACTACTACTATCCTTAACTTCCACTATCCCACCAATCCCGAAAGAAATTTGGCGATTTATTGATCAAATTGATAATTTCATGAAATGGAACCATGGCTACCCTACATTAATGATATGGCCCACAGTCGACTGACATATCATTAAACGTTGACGTTTAAACGATATGGTAAATTTTAGCTGGCCATTTCATGAAACACAAACATTTCATGAAAATACTTAACTCTTCATAGAATGATCAATTCTAAGATCTGACCACGACAAAAACAACATCAAAATCCATTGTGTAGTTTAGAAGAACTAACACACAGGCTGATATCATAAGTGTTATGTTTTATACTAATTATACATAGTTAGAGACTACTCCCTATTCTAAAAGAATTAAACAGCTTTAAACCCAAGCTCCTATGTCCAGGTTGCTCCCGAGGTCCCGATATCAGTAGACGCTCTCGGCGAGACGGTTAAGACCAACCCCACATGTTGGCGAACCTTCTGCGCGCTAGTCTACATCAGGATGGTGCGGATGATCAGGGACCCCTACAAGCTGTGGGTCATGATCTTGATGCCTATCAGTAAGTATTTATAAGAAGATTTTTTTTAAGAGTATGATAAGGCCTATTTGCTGTCAATACCTGTCGAACTAATTCTGGTTTGCGCTGCCCTATCCGTCGAATGGTTGAATCTTATAATTGTAATTTTGTTAATATTGATATTTTTGTATGCTCAAAACCCAAATTTAAATGTAATGTTATGAAAATGATTATGAACCAATAATGTTATTAGGAATGTAAGCTAGTCTAGATTTTATTTTATTATTTATTTGTTTTTAGTATTAAGTATTACGCTGTTGCCAAGCAATCAATTAGTATTTCTATTTTCCATGATGTAATTAATTATTATTAATGTGATGTAATTATTTATTTCCTATCTAGTGGCACTCATTATCATATTTTCTTTTGTTAATATGCGGATAATGTAGTGGGCTGCAATATTGTTTATTTTTTGTATTATCTTTTTTCTGTTCCAACACATATTGTAGCTGTTTATTGTCCCTGAATAAAATAAAATAAAATAAAAAGACGAAGAATGGATTGTGTGTAAGATCATGGCAAGAAAGGGGCACCCCCTTTCATTCTTTCTGAGATGATGGTTTATAGAGATGAGGAGGAGGAATACTTACATACCACCAATTAAATCTTCTATGTTTATAATAGGTCTTTACCTATGAAATTGCCGTTTTGTATGAAAAAATTTAAACGAATTTTTTTCATGAATTTTTTATTTGTATTAATCGAAGTAATCACCCATGCAATCAATGCATCTTTGCCATCGCAGTGGCAGTTTATTGATGCCCTTCTTAAAGAAATCAGCTGGACGGGAGGCAACAAATTCTTCAAAGGCATTTTGTACTGCCTCTCGGGTATTAAATTTTTTTCCCGCCAAGAAGTTATCCAAATTCTGGAAAAAGTAGTAGTCTGTAGGCGCAAGGTCTGGTGAGTAGGGCGGATGACGGAGAGCTTCCAACCCCAGTTCTTGCAACTTGGAGACCGTCTGCTGTGCAGTATGAGGTCGCGCGTTGTCGTGCAGGAGCAGCGGAGACGAGCGATTGACCAATGCTGGTTGGAGATGCGCCAGCTTCTCCATCATTGTGTTCAGTTCTTCACAGTACACATCTGCAGTAATGCTCACCCCGTTTGGTAAGAAGCTGTGATGAATCACACCGGCGCTAGACCACCAAACAGTGACCATCACTTTTCTAGGGGTAAGTTTTCGTTTAGGGCATTGTTTAGGTGCTGAACCAGGATCCAACCAACTTGCTGAGCGCTTACGGTTATCAAACAGAATCCATTTTTCATCGCAGGTAACAATGCGGTTCAAAATTCCTTCATTTGTGTGTCTGTTGAGCAGTGCAAGGCACGTCTCGACGCGTACTTCGCGCTGGCGATCATTGAGTTCGTGGGGCACCCATTTGTCAAGCTTTTTTACCTTGCCAATTTGACGCAAATGGACCAATATTGTTTTGACGCTAACGTCGAAAGCTGCTGCTAATTCAGCCGTAGATTGTGTATCATCAGCTTCCACAATCGCCTTTAATTCGTCATTGTCGACCAAAGTCTTCGGACGACCGCGAGGTTCATTTTTCAGGTCGAAATTTCCAGAACGGAAGCGAGCAAACCAATAACAGGTGGTGCGTTGGTTTGTAGTGTTAGCTCCGTAAACGTCGTTGATGTTGCGTGCCGCTTGTGCCGCGTTGCTGCCACGACGGTACTCATATTCCATAATTACTCGAATTTTTAACGTATCCATGATGACGAAAAAGATTGAAATGCGATGAAAATGTAACACTAATCAATAAAGAAATGACTACTTTTAGAAAAAAAAATCCATGTTTTTAAAATAAAATTAACTTGAAATTAGAATTCTTAGCCAAACAAAAATTATTTTGATTTGAAATGGCCAGTACTGCAGAACGGCAATTTCATAGGTAAAGACCTAATATAAAAGTAAAACTGACAGGAATGCCTGACCGACTGACATATCAACGCACAGCTGAAACTACTGGAACGTGAAATCTTGTACGAGGCCCCTTTTTATATTGTAGGAGAACACTAAGAAGGGGTTTTTGGAAATTAAACCTTTAATGGGATAAAAACGGGGGATTTTGTTTGCACTAAAAATCTTATTCCTTTATGTCCCATTTCAAAAATCCAGCCTGTACATGTCATGATTGTCTGCTTAACTCCATAAAGGAAGGGTAAGGAAGGGGGAAGAGGGGGGGGGGGGGTTCATAATCATTTAAAAGGTAAAATCTGTAACTATCTGCAATATTTTGGCTCGTCTTTTAAAATTTGCGGTAAACTATAGAAGATTACGACGAACAAATTGCAATATTGCTCATCTCCCATAGCAAATAGCGGGATAATTTGTAGCCTACATACTGACCAGACTTATAGGGAATATCCAAGCAAAATTAAAAAAAAAAAACTATCCGTTAGTTTTTGCGTGATGCTGGAACATATATGTATTTTAATCGTTCGGCATTTTAATTGTTCCCAGACCTAGAAAACATAAAATAAAATAAATACAATGGTGCCGATTCTCTTGTACACCGAACTAAACTATCACTAAAATTCCTTACTTTTGGCTATGAGAATCTTAAAGCTATTCTGTATAAAAATATCTCTAAATTTAAATTTAACTTTGACGCAACCAAAATTTAATTTGACAATCGTGACTCCACGTTGTACTTGTTTGCCCTACCCCGTGTTTTTTTTTAGAGCCAGAGGAATGCATTGGGGCAGCCTCGGCGAGTTTTATATGGAATTTTCACTTTTTTTATGGAAAATAATGAAAAAAAATTAGAGTTTTAGCGGTTTAAGGGCTACTTAAAGGGGGATTTTCATTATTTTTGCGATAGGACACACCATTTTCGAGATATAAGCAAAACAAAATTTAAAAAAATATAGTACTGTTTTTGCACCTGAAGTCGAGGTGTTGTGGTGAATTTTAGTTCATGACAACTTATTTTATTCCACACCTTTTTAATCGCGATTAAAAATAGCCAGATTTAGTTAAACAACCAAAATTTTAGGTGAAAAACGTCAAATTCAGAATAGCAAAATTGGCATTTTCACTAAACTAATAATTCAGTGCCATCTTAGTGCTGTCAAACTAAAATATGGTTAAGTTGTGTCACTTTAGTCTATTTCAGAATGAGAAATCGTCGTTTGACAGGAATAAACTAAATTTTAGTGATTTTTTCAATTTCAATGTACAGTTTTGCCTTCGCTATGATTGTATCTTATGTATAGATTATATATTATCGTGTTTAGAAATAAATATTTAACATTTTTATGCATTCTTTTCAGTATCCTGCGCCCTGGGTCTCTACATGAAGTCTCGACAGATTGTCTTCTTTCGGATGCAGCCACTCAAACTGGATCCCAACGCGTACTTCAACAAAACCCCAATAGCCGTATACAGTGAACAGGATAATCTCAAAGAAATAAATGACCTTAGAGACTCCCTAGAGTCTTTAGGAGCCTTCCCAATAATAGACTTTGATGGAAACTTCTCAAGTCTTCTGGACATGGAGAACTTTGGAGCGTTCAGTCTGAGAGATAGTTTGATACCCTATGGAAAGTTCATGGCCTACTACAATAGTACTTATACGCACAGTTTACCTGTCATCGTTAATTTGTTGGATAATAGTGTTTATAGGTGAGTTGGAATAACAAACCAAAACTGAAATGATGAAGTATTTCGTAATTCACTAGATTGAATTGTCTATCCCCACCTTCTTCTTTCATATTGTGTTCCATAACTTTGCCTGATTTTTTAAAGTAATTATAATCAACGAATCTCGTTGTGAGGAATCACGTGGTGAGATGACTTTCATCCAATGGCTATCCATTATTATACGATGGAGTTACATTGTTAAGTTCATGTTCATCTAAAATAAATGTATTTTCTTTCTTTCTTCCTTTCTTTCTAGATACCCATAGTCTTCATTTTGCGTTTATAAGAACCATTTCAAATCAATATATTCAATTTTGCACTTAAAGCCTCTTTTCATAATACATTCTAAAGTTACATGTATACTAGAGCTTATTATTCCATTATTTCTCCCCAGGGTCTTAATGTCTGCATCAGGTCTAATAGAAAGTTTCAAGCCTATCGAGGTGCTAGCCCACCCGTTCCAACAGACGGAACAACAGGAGGAGTTCAACCTAGGCAATGTGGTCTGCGCCATCTTCATGGGCATGATCTTCGCGTTGGTGCCTGTTACCTTGGCTGTGGATATCGTGTATGATCGAGAGGTCAGTTGAAATTTGGATAGGAAACTTGAGTTATGAGACAAAATGCCAATGATCTTAAATTATATGAGAAAAATATTTATTGTTATAACTCTTTTTTTATGAGGGTAGGCTGGTCTGTCTGTAGACGGTGACGGATGTATTTGTTTCCGGGTGAAATCAAACTTCTTCTTCCACTTCAGATAAAAGCCAAGAACCAGTTGCGAGTGAACGGGCTATCGATGAGCATGTACTTTCTGACTTACTTCACGGTACTGATCTTCATCATGGTGCTCACCAGCATCGGAGTACTCGTTTTGGTGAGTATAACTTTATCAAATTATTCATCCATAGCTGATATCAGGATTATACTTTCATAATGCTTGAGGTTATCTCTTTAACCGACATTGATTGAATTTTTACTGAATTTAGAGTTGTTAAATAACGTGTATAATTATCTAGCCCTCGGTTTCAGGATAGCCTATTTCATTCAAACTACGACTACATTTTTTTTTTGTCAGCTCTTTAACAAGTGATTTAACCTAAGATTTACTTATCAGGAGCCTTATTATAAAAGTTTAAAGAGCATCACTGTTTATTTGTCTTGAACTCTAGTGTAAGTGTAATATTAGGTGTTGCTAGGCACCCATAGAGGATCAAAAAAGAAGTTAAATTAACAGTTCTCCAATCACAGGTGTATTTTATTCATTCGCAGGTCATCCTCAACGACATTCCCAGCTTGACCAACGGCTCTGCGATTACAATGCTCTCCGGCCTCCTCCTCCTCTACAGTCCGTCCGCTATTTTGTTCAACACGTGCCTCTCCTACATCTTCGACAAGATGGACTCCGCGCAAAGTATCATGCCAAATATTACTACTTGGGTTGGAGTTATACCGTTCATATTGGTTGCAGTTCTGGATACTTTTAAATGGGGTAAGTAGTATCCCAATGTAGTGTGTCTGGTCTGTATATGTTTAAATTTCTTCACACTTCAATATTATGGAGGGTCGTCTGTCTTGAATTCACATTCAAGTCATTTGCAAAAGTTTAACTGGGTTATTTTGGCGGTTTCCAAACATGTAGTTATTTTGTCAGTTCACTTACACACTACTGAGTCGAGGTGGAGGGAAAATTCACTAAGTGAAAATCTTGACTTACTTACTTATCTGAAATCATCGAGGGTTGTCTTCTTGTGAATTGAATCATGCGTTTGGTTTTCAGGTAGCGACATCGCGTTCTACTTGCACCTGGCGTTCAGTTTCCTGGACGTGATGTACATACCTTATGCGATCATTTACTACGTTGATAGGTATGTCTCTCTCTTGGTGCAGTTTTGATTCATTTTAGCTTATGAGCCCTTACAGGATTTTCCCATCCATGGCTTTAAATCTCATGATTTCAGGGTGTATCTAACCTGTAACCTCCGCGACCTGTGCACGACGCCGCCGCTCAGCAGTTACTTCACGGCCGAGGTGTGGGTGTTGGTGGCGGCCATGTTGTTTCACATTCCAGTGTCTGGCGCCGCGCTACTCGCCGCCGACCGGCTCAAATCTGGTGGCAGGATATGTCCGGTGAGTGACGATAGTACCTATTTATACAAATTGGTACAGCATCCGAACGAAAGAGACTGTCACAGGTATGATTGACTGAGAAGACGCTTTACAAACTCGAACGTTTTCTATAACTCGATATGTCACATTAAATGCAGCGTACTGTACTCCGCATGTGATGAATATGTGTAAAGTTGAACACATCGAATAGATCTTTTGAGCGGGCGAAGCGTCGCGTCTTGTTTGTATTATGTTTTGTGTCTTTTGACTCTGGTTCGCCAAAAAGACGTTCTTCAACCTTTACTGTCAAGAATTTGTACTTAAATAAAGAGCAGAGGATATTGTGAAATAAGCCCTGAGTCTTACTTTGCTTCTACTCAGCGTAAGAAAAGTACATCAGAAAGTAGCGGTGATGCGGAGCAGGAGGTGGGTGGCGAGGCGTGCGAGGACGAGGACGTGCGGCGCGAGCGACGCCGCGTGCACACCATACTGCAGCAGCCGACGCATAGCGCGCCGCCCTTAGTGGTTCATGTACGTGAAATATGTTGATAATTCTAAATGACGATGACAAGTCTAGATATTGGCGTACGCTAACCAAAACGATAATGTACAAAAACTACACAATAGTTTATTTAAAAGCTCATTTGACCTAGATTTTTTATTAATGTCCCGTTATTAATTTAAAGCAGCATTTTTTGTATAATTGATACCAAAAATACTTATTTTCCTGGCACAGCTACACTTCAAACTTAATTGCTAATAATTTTCGGTCAGGTATTTTTACACACAATTCGGTATGTAAAGAAAAAATATCCTACGCTGATTCCACAACCATTTCGAGCTTTTAGGTTTCTTAACCTTATTTTTTTATTTTTTAGCGCTTAAAATTATAAGATGGAGTTTATTTTAACATAAACAGATGAAACCACTTGACTTTCATATGACCTCCAAATGACGTCAAAAAGTAGACAGATTGGGAATACTTTCGGTGCCAGCCATGGTTCCAATGACAAAAAAACTTTCTTACAAAAAAGCAACCGACTTCCAAGAAAAACACAAAAAACGGTGAAAAATAACTTAAAATTTCGGAAGTTGGTGGCCAAAAACGAAAATACAAAACCAAAGACACCGACTTCCGAAATTAAAGTTATTTTTCACGTATTTTAGAGTTTTTTTCTTGGAAGTCGGATGCTTTTTTGTAAAAAAGTTTTTATTTTTCACATTTTAGTTGTGGTACCTACCCCACACAAGTTCGGATACCAATTCTTGATTGTAAATAACAGTGACAGGAAATTCTTAACACTTCATCAATATAAAATAAGTGGAAAAATACGCAGTATTAAGGATAACTCAAAAGTGCTGGTCAGATCTTAATCAAATTTATATTGGATCACATGTGAAGCACCAGCTTTCAAATAAAAATATAATCATTCAAATTGGTTCACCTAGAAAAGAGTTACACCTAGAAAAAAACATACAGTCGTATTGAGAACCTCCTCCTTTGTTGAAGTCGGTTAAAAAACCAAGTCCTAAAATGTCAACTTTAGGGGTGATCATTTATTATAATGCAGTCATGCGAAAAATTCGGTCTGAGAATAGATTCAAATTCCTTGAAAATCTATTCACACAAAAAATCTGAATATCGAAGCGTTTTTTTTTTTTTGGGTGGGATATCATCAAATGACCTCTCCCGCTCTGGGCGGAGCGGAAGGGCGTGTCAAACTCTTACTGACTAAAACCCACCCGTGTTCCTTCAGTTGCCTGTGCGCCAGGGCTACGGTAACTCTTTCGAACAATCCGCGACCCCGGCAGGCATCGGCCCTATCGGACCCCGTCAATTATGCTGACATCTCTTTGAGGCGCGCGTGGAACACAACGCGCCGTCGACCCGAGCCTGGTCCTTACCGGACGGCGAGCTGCTCATTGCTCGCCGTCCGCAGGCCCGCGCCTACGGTGGCCGGGGGTCGGCTATCGACTCCCGACGCCCAGGGTGTCTCCTCCTGCGGCGACTAGGGCCGTGAGGGCGCAACGATTGCCTCACCCTCACGCGCTCCGCCTCCTCCTTCACGAGCATTACTGCTTCGCAGAAGGAGGTGACTGTATCCCATTCCCTCTCGCTCCGTACCATGGCCTGAACCAGGGCCGGACGCGAGAGATCGCCGCCGCCGATCGCCACCACGAGGACACGGCGGTGTTCCGCCCAAGCTGAGCAGACCTCCACCGTATGCTCCACCGTGTCCTCCGGTCGATCCACACAATACCAACACCCGGGCGTTTCCTCCCGCCTTATCCAAAACAGGAACCTCCCGAAACAGCCATGTCCGGTGAGGACCTGCGTCAGGCGGAAGGTGAGGACGCCGTGGCGCCTCTCAAGCCACTCCTCAAAGAGGGGACTTACCGCCGCAATTGTGGCGTGCCCAGAATTCCGAAGCCTGAATAATCGTTTTCGCATCTGTAACTACTTTACTTCAATAACCCTCTTCGAGCAAAATTATATGTACAAACTCTTAGATTATGACATTATATAATCAAAGGTACAAACAATGCAATGAAAATCAAACGATGCTATTGGTTGAAATAATACACATCGCTATGCAGCTTAGCACATCGCTGGTGGAAAGGCCGCTCCTATATTCTAGTAAGGCCATCAGATCAAAACAGAAAAGAGAGAAATCAAATCTCAAACAAACAAACAACGCACCCCAGTTTATTTCATCCTATTTTTTTAAACTCTACTCAAACTCCGAGCATTTATTTCAAATGAATAATGAGAATGGACTGAGCGTTATCCTCACAAAAGTGACCACTCTCTAGAAACAGACAAAGGGACTGTATGGGCTACATCTGTCCCTTTTGTGCAAGCCTGTAATAACACTAATAACAAATGCGCAGTATTCCAATATTAATTAATATACATTAATTATATGTACATCTAATTGCTGCAATTGGAACTGGGTTCTACCTTTCCTCTTTATGCCTCAATATTCCTGAGAAACCATATTTTTTTATTAAAGTAGCCTATCACTTTTGATCTCTAATGATATTTATAACTTACCAAACATTTTGTTTCCAGAACTTGCGCAAAGAATACAAAGTGCGAGGCACGGGTAGTGGTGGTTCGTGCTGGTCACATCAAGAAGAAACAGCATCGCACGTGCGGTCCCGTTTCGTGGGGCTGGCGCGACTCAGCCTGGCCGTGGAGGGGGGGGAGGTGTTCGGCCTGCTCGGACACAACGGCGCGGGGAAGACCACCACTATGAAGATCATCACGGCTGAGGAGAGGCCCACACATGGCAGTGTGAGTATCTTACTTTTGTCATAGTAAAATTTAAAAACAAGATGGCAGGTGGGATTTTTTTATCTGCTAAAGTTTGTGATAAGATTTCGCCTTCGCATATGAGAAGTTTAGTAATTGGTTATCTGGTTGAAGTTCCGTTGTGCCATACAGACTGGCTGCCTCAAGAAGCAGCTCTAGGTCTTAGATCTTAGCACAATAGCGCTAGATAGAGGAAAGTAGTTTCGAGGTCTCAATTTGGTTACACGTTTGTTTCAGGTAATGCTGGGCAGTCAGAACATCGATGACTCGCAGGCGTCCGCGTTCATGATGCTGGGATACTGCCCGCAGCACGACGCGCTCTGGAAGAACGTCACCATCCGCGAGCACATCGAGTGCTACGCCGCCATCCGGGGCGTCAGCAAGGCGGACACTCCTCGGTAGATTAACTATACTGTGCATTGGTCCAACGATGTAGATTTTTAAAGATGAGGGACAGACATGCATGAACGTCAAAATAATTGTGGTTTCTCATTTATTTTAAACCTCCTTGCATGATTTTCTCGTTTTTGCGTTAACAGATACATACGAATCTCCCATGCGCGAGCAGCTGAATCCGAAATAAAACCTTATTTACACGAGGAGAGCTTCTCGACAACCATCACGTAAAGCTCGTAGGCGAGAAGTCACCAAGCGATTTATTACTCTTGTGTTTACGCCCATCGTTTAAACTATGTTGGCCATTCAAATATTAGTAGCGAGCGAAAATCCGCCGACCAATTGAGCCGTCTAATTAATAAAATAAAGTTCAGACTATTAACGATTTACTTTTGTACGCAGGATAGTAGACGCGTACCTAAACGGTCTACAGATAATGGAGCACGCGAGTAAGAACGCCGACGAGTGCTCGGGCGGCACGCGGCGCAAGCTGTCGTTCGCGCTGGCCATGGTGGGCTCCCCGCGCGTCGTGCTGCTGGACGAGCCCTCCACCGGCATGGACCCGAGGAGCAAGAGGTTCCTCTGGGATACCATCCTGGCTAGCTTCCAGGTGAGACAAACATAAGAACATTCTTGGTTCTGGAGAAATAACCTGGCCTAAGCAATTTTCTTCTTCTCTAGAGTATCAGAATGAATTATGTATTTTAGAATAACTCATATTATGTTGTTTTAAAATTGCAAGTAAATATAAGTCAGTAAGTCAGACATAGTTGGTGGCAGGGATGACAGTCCAGGGTGCACAGGACGTACATTTATGGTTAAGTTCAATTCAGACAAAATTTGTCAACAGCTTTTGACCGTCCGTATTACGTCCGTCTGGTGAACTAACTTATTTATTGTTTCAGGGCAAAAAAGGTGCTATACTAACGACACATTCCATGGAAGAGGCTGATGCTTTATGTTCCAGAGTCGGCATCATGGTCAAAGGTGGCCTAAGGTAACCAAGCAATCCTTTTATTCAATTGGTAAGACTTTATCCGAAAAACAACTTAAAATGTTGTGTTCACTCCTCTTGCTCAAAAAGTCCGTCATTGCAGCGCCAGAGCGGGGGATAAAATAGCAAATTTTCCTCTAGGGGAAAAAAGTGTCATTTTATATTTTTGTCTGTTACCAACAAGCTCATAAAAATCAAAAAGTCATTATTATTCATAAGTAGAATAATCATGAATAAAGACTCGACTTATTACTGTTTCATAAAAAAGATGAACATTTTATTTTTGAAAATGGAACTAAAAACGGCGATCACTTCGGCAGAATGCAAGCATTGCGTTCGCCTGCAGATAGTAATAAATTTGCGTGGCGACGCGTCGTCACTCTAACAATCGGTTTACCCGCGGCTATAGATGTTTCACATCAACAAGTAAACTATTTAATATTTTATTGGATTATTTTATTTTCTCGTAATCATAGTGAATAGTAGAGTATAACACACGGCGCTAAAAACCAGTAGTTTTAATCCAGCGCTAAAGCTCGGGAGTAAAACTACCTCGTCTATAATGAATTATTTTAGTCCAATATCTAACAATCTACTATTTTTTTGTTCAGATGTATTGGCTCAACACAACACTTGAAGAATTTGTACGGTGCGGGATACACGTTGGAGATGAAAATTGGGCAAAGTAATCAAAAGCAGGTCAGTTACACTAACAACCCTTTCCCACGATGATTGACATTTTCTTCAGTAGAATGGTGCCCATCCTGGGGCCTCAAGATAAATTGTAAGTTAGTTGTATTGTAATTAAAATGAAATTAATACACGTAACTATTCGATAACAGTTAAGTAATACAGTTTTGCATCGGAGAATGATTTTTCACAGTAGGCAGGTGCTATGATAGGCGCCAAAACTCCACTCAATATTGTAACAATTTATTTTCCTTCATATTTCTCTCAATTTTTTATTTTCTTTAATCAGATGATGGAGTCAGAATCGCTGTCACCATCCCCACTTAGATCGAATGAGAACTCACCATCGCTAGGAGAAGCAGATGAGGGTAAGATATAATTTCATTATTATTTTCTGTTCAACAGAAATAATGTCTGCAGGAGTCATTAAGTAAGTAAGTAATCGTGTATTTACCAAAAAAACTTAGCGTAGGTAACATCAGTGTTGTTTCAATGAAAGATGTATTTATAAAAATGTATGACAATACTCACATTTATAGTCCATATATTCAAATGTCTTGTCCTCTCGGTAGGTGGGTCGGGTGCGGGCTCAGTGTGCGCGGAAGCAGAGGGGGAGGCGGAGGCGGTGGATGCTAGCATACACACGCCACTTGTAGCTGGCACGCCGCCGCCGCCGCGACTGCAGCATCACCGGTATCTATGTCATACAGCTTACATACATTAGTATGGAATTTAAAGACAAGCGGCCCGTAGTTGTATACGATAATTACTTTGGACGCTTTTAATCAATAATTATTTAACTTCCATTTTTACTTTGGTATATTACTCAATAACTCACGCATAATTATGGAATCGTAACTTACAAACCTGTTTCTCGCAGGACGGAGTCCGGTGGTGGTGGTGCAAACTCGGAAGCGGTGATAGCTCTAGTTGGCCATATATTCCCGGCAGCAGTCCTAGAAGAAAGCTTCGCGGAGAGGCTAGTGTTCTCCGTGCCGCAGTCTGCTGTGTCCAGCCTTGCCAGGTGTTTCCAGCAGATTGAGGACGGTAAGTTTTACTACTGGTCCCACGTTGGGCGCCAATCAAAATGTTGCTCAAGTTTGTCAGTAGTATGGAATAGAGGTTACTGACCTGGCTAAAGCTCTTCCTATCATAGCGTATTTATCGAGTGTCGCCAGTTATTTCCAGCAGTTAAAGACCATAAACTAATCTAATAGTCCCATACTGGGCGCCAAAAAAGAATTTAGCTCTAGTTGGTCATCGGGAATGAGGAATAACATAGTTGATGGGTGAAGTTCTTCATAGATAAGACTGTTGGTTTGGGACTTGCTAGTTTTTGTAACAGATTGGGGGCAGTAGGATTATACAACGGTCCCATGCTGGGCGCCACTAAATTCTCTAATTGGCCGTGACAATGGAAAACAGCTCTTTTCTTTACAGGAAAGAGTAATTGTACAAGTTTCATGTAAAAGACTATACATTATTACACCACGTATAATTATAATAACATTGTTTTATTTACAGCGAAAGAAAAACTAAACATAGTAGAGTACAGCTTCAGTCAAACGACATTGGAGCAAGTGTTCCTGAAATTCGCACAAACTGAGAACGTAGATTCATCAGACTAGGAACAATAAACCGTTGATAGTATTGTAAGTATTACGTCACTGTTCTGACTTCGCTTCACTTGAAACGTAGAAAAGAAAAGAGTAGATATGAGTAAAAAATGGTCAATGTTCGACTTTTTATGACTTGGCGATTTGCTATTAAAACACAAAACAAGCAAAAATGTTATTGAATAGAAACTAAATAAAAATCTCATTCCCTGGCTAGTTTAGTTGATTAACTTATTGAGCTAAGTATATCAAAGATATATTTATGACTTGTTAACTGTTACAATGTTATAAGATTCTCCTAAATATAGCAGCTAATAATAACTTAGAAAGACATTAATGCTAAAGCATGTTTGGTTGTGAAGGTCGGCCAAGTCAAAACAGTGAAGTAATTTGTGCTTTTTTGAAAAGAAAATGTAAAATAAGAATCGCTTCTGATATTACAATATTGTGTAGTTAATTTAGTTGAATTTTGTTTAAAGCCTCAGACTGATGAGACACTTTTGAGGCGGGTTTTGTATAATATTCCTATACTTGTATTGATGCATCCATATTTCCTTGTTTCTATGCAAACACTATCAAATGTTTATTATTGACTAATAACCCTATACGTATTTTCTGCTACAGCTTCAAATTTTATTAAGTAGACGTTTTAATTGACTGCCTTGTTGGTCTATCGGTCGCAAGCCTATTGCTGAGTATGAGGTCCTGGGTTCGATTCCCGGGTCGGGCAAAGTGTTTTATTAGGTTTTTTCATCTGGAATTTCTCAGTAGCAGCTCGGAGTCTGAATTTGTGCCCGTTTGAAGGCAATAGACTCGCCCTCCTATTACATGGGACTTAAACATAACTGGCGAAATGTGGGTGTGCTATAGGTACACCTCTGCCTTACCCTTCGAAGAAAACAGGCGTGATGTTATGATTTAATTAAAAATCTGTTTGAATAATAATTGAATGTAATTTTTGTTTTTTTATATTTTGACAGGAGAAATTATTTTTCTTTTAAACAAACTAAAAGTAAGACCGCACCAAAAGTTTCCAATCACGTCAAGGCTACAAAGCTTTGTAATATTTCCGGTCGATGAGAGAACATTACCTAGGTATAGACATAGGACATGTTGACTGTGTGACGTTTTATAATGATTTTATACGTTTATTAGCCAGTTTTATATTATATTAGGTACGCGGTACTGTAAGCATTGTGCTGGTTCCTTATAACCTAGCTAACACTTTCGTGTAGGTACTTGAAACATGTATTTATCAACTTAATTAAAGAATATCTTCATTTCTTCGAATAGAAACAATATTTCAAAGTACTTAGGTACGTAAAAATCGAATGGGTCTAACTTGCCCCGGTATGATTTTTGGTAAACACGTAGTACAATTTCAAAACGTTATGTCATCACTTTTATATTTAAAACCTACCTAATCTTGTAACATTATAATCCTGTTCTACATATACCCTGAGAATTGTGATGATAGGTAGTTTAGTTCATCATACATACAGGGTGTGTTCGAACTATCACCGTAACCAGAAAGTTGATCCCAGAAATACTACGGTACAAAGAAAAACATAATAATGGGAACAAAAAAACACTTTTTTTTTTATTTAGGTTGACCAACAAACACAATGCTTACGACCTTAAATAGTATAAAATCGTTCACTGCTTACGGTCTAACAGTGCCTAAGAACATTATTGCTGTCTAACCAATGTGAAAGTTAAACTCTTAACAACAAAATATGTGATTTTTAGTTTTAGAAGGAACTTTTGTGATTGATTTTCTAGTCGGCAACACTGTGCTTCATTTTGTATTTGGAAAAAAAAAAAGAAATGATAAAGTTTGACTTTACACTGTCAGTTGTTTGTAAAAATAACTAGTAAAAATTTAAGTAGTGGTACCTACATCGTAGACAAGCTAGGTAGAGTATTTGTGACCTTGTAAAAAGTCCGTCATTTTGTATTACCTATACTTAAGAAATGTTATGATCTGACAATGTAGTCATTCCCCTGTCAAATTAAAATCTAAAAAATATTATCATCGCTATTTCCATGCTATATAATGATCTTAATAATCGTGAGGGAAGTGACTTAAGGCTCCCGCAGACAGGCGCGACGTGACAGCGCGACCTGCACCCTAATTACGTAACACACTATCTATCACAATCTGAATCATTTTAAAGCCTATTGGTAATCCATTGCTTCATATGTTCGAAAATTTTGTCTGCTCGACAACGTAAATAACACAATGAATGTTGTTGAACTGTCAAAATGAAAGCCATTCCTACTGTTAGTGTTACGCAATTAACCCGCTTACTCTCGTAGAACAATTTCTATGAAAACTTCATAGAAATTGTTCTACCAGAATCGCGTGGCACCGTCGGTCGTCGCATCGCTCCTTTCTTCGGTAGCCGTTAAAAAGTCAACGGCACAAAACCAAATACAAAATGACGTAAATATAAAAAATGTTAGTTTAATTTATAGAATTTTACAATTTCATATATGTTGCTATGTTTCATATTGTCGAAACTACGTATATTATACTGCGATTGTTGACAAGTTGTCTAAAAACCTAGTCTTAAAGTAATACGGACTATAAAGTATATTATGATCAGTTTCGATTACATTCGCCGTGTCGGGTGTGAGATTATTGTAGCGTTGGCTGGAGACTGGTATGCCGCGGTAATCAAAAAATAAATTTGTAGATAGATGTAATCCTTCAAATTTTGAAAGAAAAACGGCTGTTATCAGGGAGAGGGAAAAGAAAATGATCGGACAGGCTTTGGTTAAGTAGAATTATGGGATATTTACTACTTAGATCTACCTACCTTCTTTTAGTTCTTTAGCCCAGCCTTGCTATTTAATGTTTTCAAGGATACATCAAAGTAAGTGCATTTATGCTAGTATCCATTTAATAAATAATGCTTAGTCAAATCCTTTTCTTTAATGCCATGTTAAATAAAGAAAAAAAAACATGTTTTACTTATATTTTCTAACAATATAAATCATAAACTTACAACACAACAATCCAGTTTCAAACTCATCTCGCAGAAAATGTGGTATCTCACTGCGAAGAATAACAAAGAATAGAGTAGGTACTTATGTAAGGTTAAGTTCGGCACTGGGTTAGACCGTACGAACCAAATTCCTGGCTAATTTGGCAATAATTTTTAGTGCTGACAACATAAAATGGCGAAGAATTTGATTCGTGCGGTCGGGGGTAAGACCGTCGAATTAACACAACATAAGCGCTCACACTAAAATTTGACTTGGACTACTAGTTCCAGTGAACCAAAATAACTAAACCACCCAGCTAATAATTAAACAAACACTGGCACAGCAGGGTAATTGCGTAATACACATAAAATAACAATTGATCGCGAACCCTTTTATCTTGAGAGTTCAGCCACGTTTATTGCGTTATTAACGTTGTTGAGCAAGTGATTTTTCTTGTTGCGTAATTTGGTTGCTGTTTTCCTTCAAATCAATTGCAACAGCAGGTATTTATGATACCCAGGTATCACAATCTCCCAGCCAACGAATACTTATAGCTATTTTAATATTCTGTTAAAATATAATGAATGGACTTGTAAATGTTCGGACAAACGTTATTCCAAGGAATGAGTTTAATATTACTGTTGATAGGTTAAACATTCTAGGGTTAATATCAATATTAGGTTAAGATCGCTTTTGTATCAGTTTTTTTCGACCAAACTCTACATTATTATCAAATCTTTTATTTTTTGCTGCTTTTATTGCAACTTAATATTTTTATATAGGTAAGCGACATTTTCAATTGGTTACCTAAATGTCAGGTGTACTATTTTCTCACCTCGAAATGTCAAATAAAATTCACAGACCATAAATAACACCTATTGTAAGTTTGTTAGTAAACCTCTTTGTTATATTGTTATTGGTCATAAAACAAAGTATTTTGTTGCTTATAAAGCCAGAGGAATGAATATTGTTCATATCACGGTTATTGTGTTTTTCTTTAAACATTCAAGAGCCTTGTTTAGTGATGGATCGAAAAGCAAGCCTTTTGTAATCCTTAAAACAACACGTGTGTCCACTCGTTTACCTTAGAGAGGAAGTAGTCAAAATATCATGTGTTATCATTGTAAAGGGTTAATCATAATTATATGTATGGGCCTATTACGTTGATAGTGACAGAATACAAATATGCGTAAGATAACTAACCATTTTCTGGAAACGGAAACGCGTTTTTTTTTTTTTTAGTTTTATAGAATTTCAATAAATTATTTTTCTCAAAAATGGTTCCTCTACTGACATGACCTAACTAGCTGTTTAAAACTTGTTATCGTCAAACAAGTTAATAACTTTTGTCCATTTTGTGTAACTTAGCGACCCTTACCTAGAATTAAGTTCCTCGAACCTATGTTAGAGTATTATACTACATAACGTTAGTTTTAATTAAGATCATCTTACTCTATCAAACTTGAACCGTCATCAAGACATTTCCTCTTGGCTTTAAGCACTTCATATCTATTTACTATTTAGTTTTCCTAAAGTAATGGTACAAACCTAATACCTATCAAATGTGTTAAAGATTTGATGTTAAGAGAAAGTGTAAAAGACTACAGTTTGATGTGTGATTTTAGCTTTCGAAAGAACGAGCTAGACGTTGTTTACGCTCACTTTATTGATAAGTTTAATGTGAACATTTAACACTTAACATTAAGCCAGGATAATTAATTTTACTGCAAATCCAGGGTCAAATTGATTCCGTAAAAGGTAATCTGTCAAATAAGGTTAATGATTACGGTTGTTACCAATAAACTGAGAAACGTTTAATTAGTTGTCATACAAGTGTCATAAACATGCAAGCTAGTCGAATAATCATAATTAGAGGCAGTTTTACTTTCTCTTAGATTTGCATCAATGATTGTCTTCAGAGAAAACCTTGAAACGTAATCTTTACGCAAAACGTGCGTAGAACATTCAATTCATGACATCAACACTATATGAAGAAGTTACATAATTTCTCGAATATCTTCAATGTCTTGGTATTATGCCTTCTTAATGTTAATTGTTAAATCGTTCATAAAAATATATTGGTATTTTTATTTTCGCATATAAATAGAAAATGTAACCTGAGATTGGCAAATCTAAGAGGGTAATAATTAAAACATTGACATTTAGCTGAATCTGGGTGAGACTGGATAGCTAACCTCGCAATATTCAGATAAAGCGTCTATCTACAATAATATTATAAAGAGATAAAAGTTTGACTGTTTTTAAGTTTGTTTATCGGGTGTAATGTCTGGAACTACCGGTAAGATTTGAAAAAAAAAATTGCATTTGATAGCCCAATTCTTGAGGGGAGACTATAGGCTATTTAACATCACGCGATGACCCTTAGGAGCCGAGTAAAAACAAAAAAAGTCAGAAAGAACGCTAAGCGAAAACGAAGTGATAGCGCGGGCAGGTGGTACAATGCGACGGGGTGGGTCGGGGCAGCAACAAATTTAACGCGGACGAAGTCGCGGGCAGAAGCTAGTGATAAATATCAGAAAGCAGCAGATCTATTCAGTAAAAATCTCACTGTGATAACGTAGGTGAGTGAGATGGCAATAATGTCAATCATTTCATTATAATATTTTTTTTTTAAATAATTAATTTTTCTATCCTCACTACGAGTAAAAAATCTTGTTAAAACGTATATTTAAGATGCTATTTTTTATGTAATTGCTGTGTACGCCTGTAATTGACTAATTCACCATAACTCAATGAATATGTTATTTTTTAACATGTTAATGTTCTAGTGAATAAGTCGTTGGTGTACCTATCAAATAAAATCTCTAGTTTCTAGTAGGATGACAGCTCACTTCGAACTCACTTCACCCAAGTTTTCATGGTGAGATTTTTATAGATCTAGTCAGTCAAAATGATGTAAGTACAAGCAGTTTACATTAGTTAGCTAAGGATAAAAATAAATTTAAAAAATAATGCTGAAAAGTATTGTGAATTTGCTTTGGCTGTGTGTCATTATTTATAAAATATTTATTTAAGTAAATGTGATCAAAAAATTATTTTATTTATTTGTCAAATTATCCACATTCTTATCATTAGTGTTACGAACACTTTATAAACTAAGTTGTGCAGTGAATTAAGTTTTAGGTAAACTTTAAAGATCAAAGAAAAATATAGTTTGTTTGTTTGGAGACTGTAATGGAAATCTAATGCGAAAATAAAAATATACATAATTATATTAAGAGAGCCAAGTCGGGCAGTCTGTATCAAACGTCTTTTCATTTTATTTGTTAGTGAATTTTAGTCAATTAATTTAGTACAGAATAAAACATCCGACACGATTCAAGTATTTTATTTTATTTAGATAACACCACCACTCCAAACCACCCCCACCATTTTTTTAACCAGCCTTAGATGTAGCTTTAACTCTGTTATCTATCTATATAAATAAAAAACAATGTTTGTTTGTTTGTCCTCTAAGAACTCTGAAAGGACTGGACCGATTTTGATGAAACTTTGGTGAGTTTTTCTGCATACGCCCGCGAAGGTTTAGGGATAGGGTAGAGTTAGGACACCACGCGAAAGAAGTCGCGCCGGGCAGCTAGGTTTCAATAAAGGCATAATATGTGGTGCAGGTTTTCATTAATTAGTCCATATAGATAATGAATTACAAAACGATACATTAACACGCATAGTCGTGTCCCTGGCATCAATTAATAGCAACAGTTTTTGCTGATATATTCAACCCGGAAAATGAAATATAATATTAAATATCCTTTGTAATAATTCTCCTGCCTAATCTCGCAGGAAAATCATTATTCATGGTTTTTTTTTTACTAAATCGTTTAGTTATTTTTTTCTAGTATTAGACTAGTTCTAGTATTATAAAATAGTCACTAGATACTAAAAATTATTGATTTCTTCTCGGACAAACAATAACAACAACAATAGAACAATGAACAACAACAATGGATAGAACGGTGGATAGAATGTTAGTTGACAGCTATGTGATGGGTCTTTTTACAACCTGTATGTATATATAGAATATATACAGACGAATTGAGAACCTCCTTCTTTTTTACGACGACACATGATTATGTCGAATAGTTTCGAATTGTTCGTCGAATCGTTGAGCTCCTTAAATTCTCAGTTGAGCTGCACGGTTACTGACAAATGCGTGCACTGACTGGTCAGGTCCACTTAATCTGTGTGGTTCTTTATTCAAAAGACCATTTCAGACTCTAATCTAAATGGTCTTCACATGATCTGACCAAGATTATGTCTGGACTTTAAAAGAGACTGTGACCTCTGAGTTTGTTTCGGCCTTTCTTCTCAGAGTAGTCAGATAGAAAACGCCGACCTCATCTAGTTAAAAAAATATCATTGACGTGTAAAAGTGTTTGTACAAACCTACTTACAAAAATAAAATCATTTATCTTTTAACGCGCACAATTTATTCGTAAACATGAAAGAAATATTTTTATGGTTTTACAAGCCGTGTGCCCGACGGGATGTCCCCTCGGCAAAAATGACGAACTGCCAAACAAACTTTCATCCACTTTTTAAACCCTTTAGGGGGGGGATGAACTTTCAAAAATCCTTTCTTAATGCTCACCTTTGCTATAAAAGGATGTTTGAATATTTGATATAATAATTAATGATAATCCGTGGTTTATCTAAAGTGACCGTTTATTGAATCATTATTTTCAACAATTAATGCATTTTAACACAAATGCAACAGCAACTTATTTAAATCAAATTCATTTCTCTATGATTACGTTAACGTAGGTATATATTTAATGTTTTTAATTCATATCTCGCTTGTTAGCTAGTTAATCAAAATATTATAGGTGTGTACTTAGGTATTCATTGAAGACGCAATACGATTACTTTTAAAACTAATCAAACTGCCTGATGAATGAAAGCTCAAATTAAAAGCAATTATTTCAATTATACCAATTACAGGCACTTTTGAATTGTCAAGGGGTCGCTGTCCGCTGCAGACAAACCTACTGTAGGCAATAAATGATTGAGTATTGAGTAACTAACTAAATATAAACACTTGCAAAATTCAAAGTCTAAGTGGAGGATAAGAAATACGAATATTTTTAATACCCGGTTGGCCCATTTTGTCTTAAAACATTATTTTTGACTGTTAAGGAACAGGAACATATTTTTCCATGTTTTCCCGTAACAAACATGTGAGATATCTGAAAACATAACCTCGAAAAAAATATGTAACCCGACTACGGAAAAATAAAAGTGATCTAAAACAACGAAACAAGAAAATAACAAACTTGAAAGGGATCTCTAACATTCATGAAAACGCGCCTCATAAACTCAGAAGTTGAGTAGGAACGTTCTTGATTTCATAAGTTTTCCTTCAATTCACATATGGTTGATGAATTACTGTTGTGTACCTTAGGGAAAAAATCGGGAGGTCTGGGCGAGCGCTTTTTCATGAATGTTAGAGATCGCTTTGAAGAGTGCCAGAGCCGCGAAGGACGACATTTGACTAATGTTATTTTCATCAAATAATTTTCCCATGTCTTCAGTTTCTGATTTTGTAATTTAATGTGAACCTACATACATAAAAACGTATATAAAGAGCGGAGCGCTCTCGCCGCGAATAGCTTGAGTTCTCTGTTATTCTATTAGGCATTTTCGGATATATTTTTAGTTCTGAATGTTTTTACATCTATATTTTATTTTGAAGCCACTGGGTGCAAGTGCACCCTCTTGCACCCCGCTCCCGACGCCCATGCATCCATACATACATAAGACTGCTAAAATCATAACTCTTCCTTTAGTTTTGCCGTAGTAGGATTAAAACTAGTTTAACATTAAACAGTACGTATACGTAACTGAAAGTAAGTAAGTACCTAATAATTGTTTTCTTTCAGGTGAATTCGTTGTATTACACGCTTCAATTCACACACACCTCGCTCACTCATCGCTCGGTCAGTCGACGTCAGCCGGTCTGTTCTTGAACTGAATGAACTTGACTTGAAATGAACTGTCATTCTACCTAATGCTAGGGATTGACACTAGAGATGAGTCGTACTAGGTAAATTTTATACTAGGTGCACCTATTCCAATTCCGTACAAATACTCGATCCAAATACCTGTTCCACCTAGTCCACGAAGTACGCAGACTTTAAAGTAAGCTTAGTCTTTGCGTACCACCGGTACGGGTACGTGTAGGTACACAGTACCGACGTACTCAGTAATGAATTGTAATCTTCCCTCCATACTTTACACAGGCTTAGGACTGTCAACGTAAAGATTTATCTACATTGTAGATTTTTGGCGTATTTAAAAGATTTCAATTCATGTTTTTTTTTTCAGTGTAATCAGATTTTTGCCTATTTTTTTTTTTTTTAGCCTGTCCTGACGTATTTTTATAAAGTATTTCAGCAGTTTGAGTACTGGATGGTGATTGCGGTTGGTCTGAATGTCTGATGGTGGTGGTTGTTGGTTAGTCTGGGCTGCTATCACTGGAGTTGGATCGTTTCTTCTAACTAAACTTACGAATGGATGTTTACGTTTTATGTGCTTTGTAAGGTTTGTTAGAGAACTTTTAAAACTCAGTTGTATTTTATAAATGTTACACTCAGCTATTTGTTGTCCGTAAAATGATCCCAAGCGACACTACTTCCTTTGGGAGATACTTTATTGTCGTTATAAAAATAAAATCAAAAATTCTACCACAACAAACTTCGAAACAAAACCGATTGCAAAATAAGTCCGATACGCGTATCCGATTGTGACGTCCAGTAGGTATCAATACGGCGAGCCCGCGTCCACCGAGATCACATTTGCATGAGTCCGTACTTGATTCTCGACTGCATTGCATCTCAGTATAAAGTCTTCATTCGCATCGAGTATTGACAAGTACCTAGTGTACAAAATAGGCAAACACGAATACGCGTTGCGTTACTTTTATGACCATTGAAATATGGTTCAAATCAAATGACTGACATACGAATAATTTAGGCAAATACGACTGAGCGGCAAAGTAGACTTGCTATCTCGCTTCCCCGCGCCGGTACTTCGACTCGAGAGGGCCACGAGAGGGGCGCGGGGGCGGGGGATGCCGTGCCGTGCGTCGCCTAGGCACAGTGAGACTAAAGATAGAGACTAGGTGGATCGAGTATTTTGTAAAGTTGGAATAGGTGCAACCTAGTCTCATTAAATACCTAGTCCCTGGATCTGTTCTAGTATATACGCTTCATCTCTAATTGACACTATTTACTGACTTCACCTAAGTTTCCACGGTAAGATTTTTACAGAATATATCAGCAGTTGTTTAAAAGTGTCGGCCATCAAGGTCTAGGAAGTTTATTGAGGGTCAAATAAAATTAGCCAGCGAAACTCTGGCCACGTGACGGCTATCGAATATACGAGTAGGTGTATAAAACAAAAAAAAAAACTGAAATTAAAGAGTTTAGTTTTTTTAATTTCAGTCTATAACTATAGTTGACTACGGGATCAACTTGTAATTTAAATAATCCTTTTCTTTATTACATTTAGGTACCAATCACATCTGCGGAGTTTCGATAGCTACTTTAATTTGAACCATGTATGAATAAGGTAGATTTCCGGAGCCTTCGGCCATTTTAGATGTACAACCGATGACCGTTGGAGGAGACTTGGGAGGACCATAAATTGGTAAACGTAGGGAAAGACTTCCTAGACTTTTCTTACGTCACCCGTACACACCACCACCCACACATCACCATTCCGCCTATCCTAGGTGCCCTGACTCAGAGGGCGTACTCTCTAAGTCCGTCAATGAAGATACGGGCCCGTCCAAGAGTAGTTTGAAACTTGGCAGTGAACCCTACACTTTTTCGGACAGGTAAAAACGCATCGGGAGTAGGCAAAACTGTCACATCGTGATGTCATTCATTCATAGGTCGGCCCCCGAACTAATCTCATGTCCGTAGGTGATACGGAGTAGAAAACGCACGTAATGTCGGCCGAAACAAGGGACGTCGTGCTTAGAGAGCAGACCCCAGGCTAGGTGGAGTGGTGATTTCCACAGACTGTCTGGAAGTATCTGAATAAGTGTAGCCGAGTATCAAGTAAAATTGCCCGAAATTAAAGAGGCTTGTCCAGCAGTGGACTGTTTAGCATAACCAGCCTATAATGTTCCCACTGCTGGACACTGGCCTCCTCTCTTTGCGAGGGAGTGGGCTGTAATCTACCACGCGGGCCCAGTGCGGGTCGGTAGATGTCACATGTCTTCGAATTTTTGGTTCTAGGACATGCCGGTTTCCTCACGATGTTTTCCTTCACCATTTTGAGAACAGTGGTGATGAAATTATTTACACAAAGTAAAGTGCCTGCCTGGTTTCGAACCCACGACCTACCACTCGGTAAGTCGGGGCCGATACCACTGGGCCACCACTACTCTTACTGTGTGCTGCGCTGTGGACTGTTTATGATGAAGAAATCAGAGAGATGGGCAGTGGTTGATATTCAATAAATGTAGAATGGTATTCTAAGGGTTTTTTTATTTTATTTTTTATAAAAACTTTGCCCCACACTAGGAATTTCTCCGGTATTGAGGGTGCGTTTACAAACATTCAAACTCACATACATAAATAGCCAGACCCGGAACAACTACTTGTAGGTCATATTCGTTCCGTGCGGGAATCGAACCCGCGACACGCAGCGCAGCAGTCAATCACTTAACCACTGCGCCAGCCGTGCCGTAATTTTATGAGAGAACTGTCTTTAATGAAGTGTTTAGCAGCAAGTATGTATGTGTTATTGTATGGAGCTGCAAATAAGTAAGTCATTCTGAACAAAAGCCCATGAAAAAGTACCCATTTTATTATAAGTACCTGGAAACTCGTCCCAACTGATCTATGCAAATAAATAAAATTGAAGTGTCTGTTTGTAATGTCAGAATAACAGCTTTTTACTAATGCTTATGAAAATATAAACGGTACTTATAACCACATTAATAACAAAAAAACTTTTTTTTTAATATGTTTGTTTGTCTGTTTGTTCCGCCTAATCTCCGAAACAGCTCGACCGGTTTTGACGGGACTTTCACTGGCAGAGAGCTGATGTTATAAGGAGTAACATAGCGTAGTTATTGGCCCGGTAGCACGTCCCGTGGGATAATTTCCGACCTCCACGCGATCGAAGCCGCGCGCAGCTGCTAGTATACAATAAAGTTTCATCATCATATACATTATATAGTTTACTTACCTTCGTCAAACTCTTACGTCTGTTAAAAGATATTGAAGATAAAAAGAATTGTCTTACATGTCTGAATTGTATGATGCTACCTAGATAAATAAGCACGTCACTCTAGTTGCGTTGCTAAGAAGTAATCTTTTTATTTATACATAATCACTAAACTAATATGTATGCTCTGTATACATAAATTACCGAGTATTCATACAGATGTTTACCATGGAAACTTCGGAAGATAGGTACAATTATTCACCTAACCCTGTTTTATTCAAAATATATTATAAAAAATAGTAACGTCTGTAAGTACATTCGCCAGCAGGTCAAGCTACACGAAACTCTCAAATTTCTCCAAACGATTTTAAACCATAAAATGTTGGTGGTTAAGTTCAAAATCGAATGAGAAAATCTGACAGTTTATGGTAACTTGATGAGCTGGCGACTGTACATTGAATATTTTTTAGTCTGATGCCAAAAATATAGTATTGAGAAATTTTGTCCGTTTGTCTGGATGTACCTATGTTCCGGATTGGCGCAAAAACGGCTGAGCGATAGTTTATAACCTGGATTAACACAGAGGGTAATTTTAGCCGCGGTAGAACGGTTCCGTGAGATAATCTCCGACCTAGACACGGGCGACGCCGCGGGCAAAACCAGTTGAAAAAAAAACTAGAACAAAAATATTTTCTCTTGTCACATTTCACTCACTGAGACTTATTTATGACCTGAAACAATATATCGTACATTTGATGTGGAATGACATGTTTTTCCCGCGCTACTAATTAAAACAATGAAGTACTGGTAATTGGTAATTTTTAACAGTCATCAGCAATATTTTATACAATTTATAATAATAAGTAACAGAAGCAGACACGTGTAAATATTTCAGAAGATAAGTAATACTTATCAAAACGTAGTGTCAAGTATGGTAGCGTAACAATAGGTATGCAACGGATAGGTTTGTTGTGTTTGCTACGGATTGCTCAGATAGGTACAAGGATTTCAGGCTGAAAAGAACTGTCAAAAATTTACTTATTCTAGTCGTAAAAGATTGGTGAAATTCGCCCTTAATAGTATAATATTCTCTAATCACGTCACCTTACAAGCCATCTTGCAGAAATGGCATCATAAATTAACAAACTAAAACCACCGAACATTACAAAAAGCGTTTAAGGAAATTGGTGATAATTCATTGCTCTCACGTCACTTAGATTGACAAGCTGATGCTCCTTATCAAAATTCACACATAACGTAAGTTTGTACACAGTAGACGCACAGTAAACAATCATAACAGTTGACAGATCATTTTATAGGACGTATATTCCATGGCCTTCTGTTTAGATTACAATGTTTGTAGTGCCATTTCTCCATGTGTTTTGAAAAACAAGAAATAAACACGATCATTTTCACGTCTACATCACGCGCTTGACCAGCCTGGGTCATCTCTTCTCCATCCAAATCTTTCATGTTTCTAAGAGAGATATCTGGCCATATCAACTTTGTAAATATACGTCCAGAATGTCACACCACCTTCATTCATTGAGTGAGAATCTTTGTCCATCTATCCGGGTACATACCTACGACATGGCCAGGCCACTCGCACTTCAGCCTGTCTGTTTGAAAGTAATTAATACAAGGAAAATTACTATTTAAATTAGTTCTTAAAACAAGGTACTAGTTGGCCCCTCTCCCTAGGTTACCATGCACGGTTCTAAGTTAGCATCAAACGGTAGGCGACAAGTACCAGAGTAACTCTATACAGTTTCAAAATACAAGATGTAGAACGATAACAATAGGTTGTCTTGTCTTCATCTAAAAATATTCCAGTAACTTCCATCGGATTTTTCGCATTTATATTTGGGATATAGGCTATCTTGAATACTTGATTTAAACTATAAATAAACTCCTTACACTGATTTCGGCTTAGGATTGCAAAGATTACGATTGCTGATAAAATGCGTATGATGAATCTGCATAGTGTCGATGGATGGAGAGGTTGAAGGAGACTAAAGAAAAGATAGATAAATAGTGGTGAGAGAAGTTATTGATTTTTCCGCCCTAAGTTAAAATGGAATAAGGACAGGAGAAGAAGATGGATCTGCATAAATATGTAAAAGATTAGAAAAAACATGTCGCAAAAAGTTAACACAACAAACTAGTTCCTCTAAATATCAGACTTTAGAAAAAGATCGAAAGAAGTCGAAGAAGAAGTCGATCGAAGTTTAAAAAACCTTGTTCGTTCAAAGTACATCTCCGAATTTAAGGATTCTTCGCTTCCGTGCATGCGACGATATTTCCATTGAATTTAGGTCCTGAGTTCCTGACATCGCCACTTACGGAGCACATGATTTTTATTAAGCACTGCAGAGAAAGTCAGTTTTAGACTGGGAAGAAACCCGAAAAAAGGATGCTACTGAAGCGTAGATACACATGAATTTTCTCCATCACATCACTGGAAAACTTGAACCTCCCAATGGATATGTAAGATCAAGATAAGAAGTCCCAGCGTTAAGACCGCCGTTGTACCCTGAGTATTAAAGGTTGTGTAATAGAGTTTTGTAAAAGAAATTGTATATATTATAGAATATTCTATCTATCTATCTATCTCGAATATAGGTTTATATATATATATATATATTATAGGTACGGTCATATACTTTTGAGCCAATCCGGTATCCAGTGACCCTCAAAAAGCCTGCAGTTTTGGTAACGAAAATAAGAGAGAGAGTGTACGATAATGTACCAATTTCAAGGCTATTAGAAATGCCCGGTGTACTGCGGTGAAGGTAGTTGCAGTGAACTTATTAAACCCTTGCACTAGGCCACTTTATGTAACGGAACTTAGGGTTCGGTGCAAATGAATTATTTCAGCGATATTCATTCATATTCTAGTATAATTCAAGTAGTGGATCTTCTTTCTGTTCCTTCTCAATTTACAGTGCATGACTATACAATGTGGTGTGGTATTTTTGGAAGTAACAAATGAATCCTAGCAAAGAAATTAAAAATGAGTTTTTTTTTCAATCTAAATAGTAGTAATGGGCCGACTATAGGTTTCGCCAATGTTTGACTAGCTATGTTGACTAAACTATTAGAAATATTCGATAGAATGTTCGTAGGTATGTAGAATGGGAACGTCATTAGATACGAGTATACGCAGTTTAATATACTGTCGTATTGTCGTCTCGTGTCGTTTATTGTTATACTGTCTACCTAAACACGAGTATCTAAATGCAGACCTATTAATTAAGTAGGTACTTACATAATTTACTATATGTTGCGATAAAAAGCAATGTAATTAAAACATCAAATTAATGAGGAGCGATAACTTAATTAATGTTTATTTCAGAGTTTGTGTAGCCTCGTAAACCAACGGTTGATCGACTCTTTTTACATAATACCTAAAGGTACATGGTTACAGTTAGCATATACAGCATAGTGTGCATTGCTGAGCGTATAAGGAAATCCAAAATATATCTATCACACCCTCCTAAATATATATATCCACCAAAACTCATTCGTATTTAAAGAAGCCTATTAGAACCGCACCCAATAGTAAACAACCATTGATAAAATTCAGAATGTAATGACGAATGTGTATCAAAGACATAGAAATCGCTCCGCTCGTGTCTTACGCCAAGTGCTATCACCTATCACAGCAGCCCAGTCGCCACACATCGGCACCCGCGCAGTAAAGAAACGCAACAGGGGTGGTGCGCACGCGCAGACGATATATAAAACACTAATAAAAAACACGCAAAGGTTTTTCTGTTATAAATGATTGTTTAGTTCTAGTGAAGTGATATTGAGTTACTTTGATAAATTAAAACAGGTTAGTAAATTTCAAATACTAATTAATTCCCCCTTCGTAGGTAATTTTGTTATACTACCGTCTACACACATTATTTTATTGATTTCAGAATTTAGGTATAATGTGTTTGTTGAAAATTCTGGTACTTATCTCGTTTTCTTTTATAGTCTTAGTTTTTATGTGTGATTATGTTGATAATGGTTATGAGAATCAATGGGCTTTCTACGTCCAGTTTCCAGGACCACTTGAATATATGTAGGTACTTATTATTACTATGGACTAGATATAAAGTGTCTAGATCCAGGAGTGTTCCAACTTTGTAAACCTGCTGCCTATTCATTTTGATTAAGTAAATTAATTATTGGAATTGTAGTGTGACCAGAACTTCAAATTCAATGGAGATTATTATTACATAGAATGTAAAGAATTTATAAAAATATCATTCGGTTAAGAGAAACAATGTCCTAGAAACAAAAATTCGAAGACAAGTAACTTCCACCAACCAGCAATGAGCCCACGTGGTAGTTTACAACCGACTCCCCCTCACACAGCAAAAGCCTGTTTTTCAGAAATGAGAACATCATGATATGATTAACATTAGCTCAAGACAGAGAGCAGCGAAAAGGAGAAAGGGAGGCCTTTGACCTGCAGTGGGACCACATAGGCTAAAAATAAAAAATAAGCTAAAGGAAACAATTCTTGTATAAAGAAAAAGTCTATCAATCTCGTCTTCTTGAAAATTTTTAAGGTCGTCGTTTTTCCATGGACCGTGTTAGGATTGTGTCCAAATTGTAGAGACTACATTAATGGCTGTCTTAAAGAAGTCAGTGTCAGATGCTATACAGAGTCAAAAGCTTTTATTTAATCGACGCGGCGTACCCCAAGGGTCTTTTCTTTTCCCGTTTCTTACATGTATAAATTTATTAAAATGTAGTGATTAATCAAATGAAGTTACGACACGTGTGAACTCTTCAATTATAAAGTAATTGTTATAAGTTTACTTATGTTTGTAATACCTACTGTTTAATTCACATGCAATCTTGAATTGCTTATGTTCTATTGATATTCCTGTCAATTCCATCTCTTTCAATAATTTGCCATGCATTGGTTTGTCAATAGCGTGTATCGTGTTTCTTCAACAATAACATTATATTTATGCTATTATTGTCACTCCCATCCTATATGTATGTGTCATGTTTAGATACACAGTGTGTAAACTTGAAAATAATAACAAATTGTTGTTGGAACAAACTATTCGTTATTCACAAATCGGAATAATGCTCATAGCCTCGAGATTCGAGAATGTGCAGATCCCTTGACATCTACAACATTCATAACTGTATCCACTCAACATAGAAAATGTTAGATGCGTTAAAACTGTTAATAGTTTCGTTAAATTCTTATTTGTCTATCATGAGCTGTTCTTGACAACATCGTGTTGAAAAAAACTTTTTTACAAAAAAAACAAGTGACTTCAAAAAAAACACTAAATAGTGAAAAATAACTTTAATTTCGGAAGTCGCTGGCAAAAAACAGATACAAAGACACACAAAGTTTTTATTTTTAAATCTAAGTTACAATAGCCTAATGTCAACTGCTCATCACCTTTTACAAAATATTCCTTTTCCCGACGCAGGGACGTTAATTGTTGAGGAGTTCTCCTGTTAAGAACCAAAACCACTGGAGCCGATGGTGAAGCGCCACCATCAGCTCCATTTCACCATATGCATTCTGACGAGCATAAATTGCTTAGCAGCCATATTAAAATCGAATCGCAACCCGTGAAATACTTATTATTGAGAAGTTCCGGTGGCCACCTCTGGTCTTCATCATCAGTTCCATTTCACCGAATGGTGCTTTCGAAGAGCAAATCCCCGATTTACTATAAAAAATACCCAAATCGCTATACGTGTGCCTATAAAATTTGAGGATTTCCCTAGATTTCCATGAGATCCCCTCATCAGATTCTGGCTTGGTGACAATGAGACCACCTCGAGAGCATATCCTATCAAACAAAACAAGAATTTTCAAAATCGGTCCACAATTGACGGAGAAATCGGTGAACATAAATAAAAAAATAAAAATAAACATACATACCACACACACATAACATATAACCTCCTTCTTTTTGGAAGTCAGTTAAAAAGCAGAACAACGTTAATATCTACAATTTATTGATTTATTTTCTTTTCATCTGCATTTGACGTATCTGAGTTGGTATTTATTCTAAATACTCGCCTTAATACCTGTCCAAAATTGATATCAGCTGCTATAATTATGTTCTCTACTCAAAGACTCTTCAGTTCTCGAAAAATCTCAATGCTCTTCTGCTGTTCAATAACATAAGTAAAGTTGTTTATGGTGTCAATCACTTGGAGACATTAGACCTTAAGGAGACGAGACTAATCTCAAATTATCAACTATTTCTTTAATCTGCGGTAAAGATAATTACTTTTCAATACGTCACGCAAGTTCGCATGATGCACGTCCACTGGTCACAGCCTTTTTATTACCTACAAGCGCATAACCATTCATTGTTTAGAAGTTTTGAACTATTAATCAGATTTATTAGATTGTCTACTAATATGAATAACGCTCTCTACAGTTAAAATAAACTCAATTTTTACCATCATGCAAAGGATTTTATTTTCCCTACATTTCTATCTGCCGCATGTTGATGTTAATATGCTTGCCTTTCCTAGAAATGCACAGTTCGGTAAACCTACTCATTATTCTCTTGTATTTAAGTATCCCAGTTTATTTGAGGTAGCTTGTCTACTTTTTCCATACTTCTCTATCACTCACCTCCGTAGTTACCCCCTTTCTAGCCATATCGTCTTGCACATGGCTTATCCATCGTTTCTTTGGTCTTTCATTTAGTACATCCACTATTTTCCAATTAATAGAAGGCAATAGGCACTATTGGCATAAACGGGCACAAATTGAACCAATTTTTTTTTTTTTTGGGTACGTTATCATCAAATGATCTGACATGCTCTCCCCGCTCTGGGCGGAGCGGAAAGGCATGTCAGACTCTTACTGACTAAACCCCACCCGTGTTCCTTCAGTTGCCTATGCGCCAGGGCCACGGTAACTCGTTCGAACAATCCGCGACCCCGGCAGGATATTGAATCAGCTGAAATTCGAATTGTGCTTTTGAGAAGTTTGTAACGGAAAGACCAAATAACATTTGCCCGTACTGGGATGCTAACCTAGAACCGCAATGCACAGCAGCTGCACTTGCGATCGCTCGACCAACGAGGCGTCTGTAACCAATACCACAAGGGCCGGCGCACACCTGGCGAGGCACAGCGCGGCGCGGTTGTCACTGCCAAACAAATATCAACGTTGTATGAATATCAATAAAGTTAAGAATTAATCACCTGAGACGCGCGCCTCTTTCCGCCTAGACGCGCTCTCATGCTAATGGAAATTTATTTATTTTCAACTTTATTTCAACTATAGCAAGGTCGACATTTGTTTGGCAGTGATGAATGCGCTGCGCTGCGCCTCGCCAGATATGCGCCGGCCCTAAGGCATACATAGGTTCATAAATTGTATTTTCTTAAGACCATAATTATAAACTCATTGTTACAGAATATTAATTCAATAACTTATGTTACGCCACGCCAGTTGTTATAGCCTCAAGGTTAATGATCTTTATTCTATGCCCATGCCAGATTATTTGCGATGGCTTAACACTAAATAAATACCCATAAATCTTAAGGTTTGTAAGTACAATGTATCATTTAAACACTTGATTAAAAGTGTAATTGTAGGTATACCTACCTATTTCGTACGGTTCTGTAACGTCAGCCACATTATAATTATAATATACATACTTGCTTCTGTCAGCCGCTTCGCTGGCGTTGATGTCGGAAAGTATTCCACGGGAACGTGCTACCGGGACAAAAAGTAGCCTATGTCCTTCCCCAGGATGCCATTTGTCTCCTCGTCAAATTTAATCGAAATCCGTTCAGTGGTTTAGGCGTGAAATGGTAACATACAGACAGAGTTACTTTCTAATATAAAATATTATGTTGTAGGCAAAACTCATAACCAGTCAAAAGTTCTTTTAAGTAGCAAAATCAGTCAAAAGTACTTTTTAACCGACGAAAAAAAAAGGAGGAGGTTCTCAAGGCGACCCGTTTTTTTTTTTTTTTTGACTATAATCTCTCGGCCATAGTACTTTTGGCTGAAATTATAGTCAAAACTAGTTTTGCCCAATGGACCTGGTTAAAAGTAGTTTCGACTAACTAATTTCGTTAAAAGTAGTTTTGATTGGTTCTATCAGATAATTAAACACTTTAAAGTAATAATTTAAAAACAACATAATTAAAATACCCACAAAAATAATGGTTTGCACTACTGTGACGAATATTAATAAGGCGTAGTCGACGGAGCCCCGCTCGGCGGGGCTCCTACTTCGGGTTGGTTTTAAAAAAAATAACCACGATGCTCCAGTCGTTAAAAGTAGTTTTGACTAAGAGCGTTAGCCAAAATTACTTTTAACCACATTTTGTCAGTTAAAATCACTAGTAACTACAGATTTTCAGACAAAACTACTTTAGACCAACGTGTTCAGTCAAAATTACTTTTGCGTGATTTTTTCAGTTAAAAGTACTTTTGACCGATTAAGAGTCTTGACAGTGACATACTATAATATGTATATACAATATTAAGCTCCTTGCTAAATTTTATCGAAATCCGTTCAGTGGTTTAGGCGTGAAAAGGCAACATACAGACAGAGTTACTTTCGAATTTATAATATTAACTAAGGATTCTGTATATTATATGGATTGTGCGTCAGCTGTGCTGAGTTTGCTTCGCTACCGGGTGGTACGTTCTATTCCTGCCAACTTGAGTCTGCGATCGGGTGTCATTAAAAATGTAGGGATACTCTCACTCCTGAATATTATTAATACTTCAAAGAATCTATTGTAAGCTCGGTTAAAAATGACAAACATGAATATTTTAATAAGATCCGAACGTGCTAACATAAAAGTAGGTGATACTTATAGGTACATTTTTTAACCCATTGTTTGGAAAAGGTATCCCCCATACTCTTTCCCCTTTATTTATAAACGATGCTTAAGGCGCAGATATACGACTTTTAATGATTTCAAATTAACATCACGTCTTATTTGTTTGACAAAAATATATGATAAACTAGATTATTTTCTTCTTAATTTGATATGTGAATATTTGAAATTATATTTTTATAACATAGTGTAATTAATTTGTAAAGTAATGTCTAACGCGAACACAAAAACGATTATCACGCAAAATCTATCGGGCGTATTTTCATGAAATCTGCACCATCTAAAAGACAAATTAATTACCCAAATTTTTGTATACGGCTTTTATTTGTATTGTGTTTGATAAAATCAAGGTGGGTTGTTTTTGCGAATAAACTTGATGCGCGTTGAAGCGGGGGCTCTTGCGGGCGACTGGCGGCAGTGCATCGCTGACCAATGTCCGGGTAGACGCTGACGCTCTGTGCAATTTTATACGCTTAAAAGTTTCGCATGCTCCTCCGACTCGCTCAAGGTCGCTGGCACTTATTGTCGCCTTAAATGATTAGCGACTGTTTAACCATACATGTCTCTTAACTTTAAGCATAAATAAAGCATTATAAATAAACCCGATAATCTTTCGCCTTCTCCGGTCAATCAGTAAAGAACGAGTCCAAATCGTCACACCAGGGTTTCTCTGACCTGCTTCAGTCACGACGTCCATCTCCAGGCACCCACTGCGTGAATAGCATCTTGATAATTAAATAAATATTGTTATAATTAATTAATGACTGATTTGATAGATAAATTATGTTTTAATGCTAATAAAGACTAGCCAACTGAATACATTAAGACACGACCGTTTGTTTAGTCACAAAGTTAATTAAATTAAATTAATTTAAGAATTTGGGTAATAAATGAATAATAAGACAAAGATTAATTTTAGAAATAATAACAGTCGGATTGGGCCGTAGATATACTTACTATGGAGTAACTCGCTTTATTGGATTGTGTGAGGAATGATGTGAAAGAAAAAAACTAAAAAACTTTTTTACAAAAAAACAACCGACTTTCAAAAAAACACTAAAAGGCGTGAAAAATAACTTTAATTTCGGAAGTCGGTGTCTTTGGTTTTTTATTTTCGTTTTTGGCCACCGACTTCCGAAATTAAAGTTATTTTTCACGTCTTTTAGTGTTTTTTTGGAAGTCGGTTGATTTTTTGTAAAAATGTTTTTATTTTTCACTTTTTAGTTGCGGTACCTTCCCCACACAAATTCGTATACCACTACTTGGTGTGTAAATAACAGTGGCAGGAAATGATTAACACATCATCCATATAAACTAAGTGGAAAAAATATGCAGTATTAATGATAACTCAAAAACTAAATGGGACCACATGTGATGCACCAGCTATCAAATAAAAAAAGAATCACCCAAATCGGTTCACCCAGAAAAAAGTTCTGAGCTAACACAAATAAAAAAAAAAAAAACATACAGGCGCAATTCGCCTTTCTACCTTTCTTTTTTTTCGCTTTTTTTTAAACCGACTTTCCAAAAACGAGGAGGTTCTCAATTAGAACCTCCTCCTTTTTGTGAAGTCGGTTAAAAAAAAAAGCCTACACCCCCCCTACCCCCCCCCCCCCCGTGTGCCTACGGTAATAGTATTTATTCTCTAAGCTTTTTTACCAAACATAACACATACCATCACGCCTGTTTTTCCCGAAGGGTTAGGTAGAGCTGCACCTATACTACGCCCACAGTTCGCCAGCTAAATCTATCGTTTTAAATCCCATGTAACACGGGACGAGCCTATTGCCATCAACCGGGCACAAATCCAAACTCCGGGCTACTACTGAGAAATTCCAGATGGAAAAACCCAATAACACTTTGCCCGACCCGGGAATCGAACCCAGGACCTCATGCTCAGCAGTAGAGATAGCGACCAACCAACCAACGAGGCTTTTTTACCAATAACTATACCATTCGGCTCAGTCTACATAAACTCATAAGCGATATCTACCTACTTCTACGGGGCATTCAACCTCTAAAAACCGACAACCAAATAAATTAAAGTGCCACAATAATTATTAACAATTTTAACACTGATTTGGAAATTGCCTTCAGCCGAAATAAATATTTGTCCTTAGCCTCGTGCACACTGTGTACTACCTACCTATTAAATATAATAAAAATCACACCGGTTTCGTAATCTGATCCTGACCGAATTTACTAATTATAATAATTTTAATGGCATTAATTAATACTCATAGATATTCAAAAACAACAGAGAAAAGCTTGTTATTCTACAACATCTTGCAAATTGCGTATCGTATCGTATTACCGAAAATATTTTTAAAATTAGCTGAAGTGAATATTTATAAGCAGTCGGGCGGATTGGCGCCAGAAGTACATGAATAGGCATAAGTTTCTTAGGAAATCAAAAAACTCAAAGCATTTATTTCAAATAAACCAATTACAGGCGCTTTTGAATTGTCAAGGGGTCGGTCAGTCAGAAAGATGAAGCTAGTTACCCATTCCAAAGCGTAGTAGGTATCTATGGAGAAGAACGGGCAAGAAACTCCATGGACACTCTTTTAAATCAAAATCTGGTTACAAAATATTGGTTAAATCATTCGTGTTGAAATTATGCATGTGAGAACGATGCAGAATGTTAAAAGCGTCCGTAATAAAAAGACAAAAACAATTCAAATATTAAATTAAATTAAAATAAGCCGTGGCAGCTAAGAAATGACCAGTCCCTACTGACGGCGCCCGTTCACGAACATGACGCATGGATCAGCACCATTCAGCTCAACCATTTTGAAGGGAAATTAATGATCCAATCCAATATGTAGCGCATTACTGATCAATATCTAACATGGGTAAGTACGCATGTAGAGGTCGTCCAATTTAAAATTGCACGGCACAGCTTGTTGCATCCACATTTCAAATATATCTATCTAAATAAAAATCTCGTGTCACGGTGTTTGTGGTCGCACTCCTCCAATACGGCTAGACCGATTTTTATGTTTTTTTAACCGACTTCAAAAAAAGGAGGAGGTTCTCAATTCGTCTGTATGTTTTTTTTATGTGTGTTTGCTCAGAACTTTTTTCTGGGTGACCCGATATGGATGATTCTTTTTTTATTTGATAGCTGGTGCTTCACATGGAGCCTCATTTAAATTTGATCAAGGTTTGACCAGTAGTTTTTGAGTTATCCTTAGTACTGCATATTTTTTCCACTTAGTTTATATTGATGATGTGTTAATAATTTCCTGTCACTGTTATTTACATACCAAGTAGTGGTAAGTATACGAATTTGTGTGGGGTAGGTACCGCAACTAAAAAGTGAAAAATAAAAACTTTTTTACCAAAAAACAACCAACTTCCAAAAAAACACTAAAAAACGTGAAAAATAACTTTAATTTCGGAAGTCGGTGGCCAAAAACGAAAATACATAACACTGGAATTTCCATTATTAAAACAAAAAATAAAGATAAGTATTGGTATTAAATTTGAAATAGTTTAATATGTATTTGCTGTGTTGCCCCAGATAGCTATAATTTGTAACTAACTCAGCTTCAAAGAGAGGTACCTATTGGAAATCCCAATTTGAACAACGAGTTATTGGGTATTTCAATAAAATAACACTGCTTCTAAATTAATGAGAATATCAGTAATTAACCGATAGTGACCGATACCTGTACCTGTACCTACCTATAGTCGATTTCGAAATTGCTTTATTACCAAAAGGTTGTATACTATGTCACTAGCACGTCATAAAGGGACAAAGTCGGTTTTGTCTTGGTGAATTAGATAGTTTAAGCCTTAGTAATGTTTCATTTTTCTAGGGATTGTTGTCAAAATTGGTAAAGCAAATACGAGGTCGTCTAAACCTACCATGTTTTAACCAAAATAATATAAAATATTCTATTCTACCGTGACTTGTGACCGTCCAGGTCTGGCCAAGTCGTACCTTATACATAACATAGGTATCTACTGTTACCAATTCTGTGCCATACTCGTACATAACAGGCGTGGTTGGATATACTTTACAGGTTACTGAAAAAGAAAAAATAGAGTCATTATAATTCTATAATAATAAAATTCCAATAACCTTGTTGCATTGCCATCTCATTTTGCTGTGGGTGTGCTTATTCTTTATTAAACAATGCTTTTCAAGGGCAGATACAGGGGGGGGGGGCTCAGGGTCACGCCAAAACAGTTTAAGTAAAATAAAATCGAATCGTCTGAATGGACTGGCCTGAATGCATGTCGGCGAGAGGATTTCAGGATAACATAAATATAATGTTAAAAAGATAGCGCGGTCTGAGGGGCCTCACGTGTCCAAAGTTTATACAGCTTTCTTCAACTCATGTTTATTTTTTAAACTAATACTATTAATGGTCAAAAGAAAAACTAACCAAACCAATTCGAGGTGGGGTGCTAAATTTATTGACCTCGCTTCTCTCGCTCTTGCAACCCACGTTCTCTTAATTCTACTACCTATGTCGACAAAGTAACTCTATCTGTGTCTATGGTCAACAGAAAATCTATCCTGTCCGAGGCAGGGTGCTAAGACTGTATTTTGAAACGAAGTTCTTCAAGTGGGTAGCACCAGGATAATCCGCTATATTCCAACTTGTTACATTTTTTGCAATTCGTCAGTGTCAGTTTGTATGTTGAACAAAATATGATTCACGACCATATCAAGCATGTATCCCAGAGCGGGAGAAGTTTTTAGATGATTTCCCACCAAAAAAAAAACAAAAAAGCATGTATTTACAGAATTATATGTCGGAATACAATCTAAATTGTCTATGCAACTACTACAAAAAATAACTTTAATTTCGGAAGTCGGTGGCCAAAAACGAAAATACAAAACTTTAAAACTTTTTTACAAAAAAAACAACTGACTTCCAAAAACATCACTACAGAGTGAAAAATAACTTTAATTTCAGAAGTCGGTGTCTTTGGATCTGTATTTTCGTTTTTGGCCACCGACTTCTGAAATTAAAGTTATTTTTTGTAGTAGTTGCAAGTAAAAAAGAAAAACTACTGAGGGAGGTTTGGTGGTTATTGTTCGGAGTGTAGGTACTACAGGTGCAGCTCTGGCTAGCCCTTCGGAAAATGAAGGCGTGATGTTATATTGAAAGGTTCTCAAAGCACAGCAGTCGTTGAAATTCTGTTAACATAAATTGAATACAAATTCTCCCAAAATTTTATGCTGCAATCGCGTCCAAAATCCAATAGATAGATACCAATTCTCTTTGTTCTAAAAATATATCCATCGTGTAGTATCCATGTTTATTTATATAGTGGACGACACCAAAGATCGCCACCGGCTTATCGATAAAATCGCTTTAAAGACAAGACAATGACAAAATGACTAATAAATGCGCGATTTCCAAATTATTTACCGTCAACAAACCGTTACTAGTGGAACATCCCCGGCTTTCAGCCCCATATTATCAAGCATTGCATAATCAGCCTATAATTTTCCCACTGCTGGGATTCAGGCCTCCTTCCTCTCTACGAGTGGCCTGTATACTACCACACGGGCCCAGTGCGGGTTGGTAGATATCACATTTTTACGAATTTTTGTTTCTAGAACATGCCGGTTTGCTCACGATGCCACATTCCTTCACCATTTTGAGAGCAGTGGTGATGAAATAATTTACACAAAGTAAAGCACCTGCCTGGGTTCGAAGTGAACAGTCCCGGGAAATCCCGGAATCGGTAGTACCGGGAAATCCTGGAAATTTGCTTCGTTTTATGAACCGGGATTTTCAAAACCAAATCCCGGTTCTTTCGGTACTTTCGAGAAAAAATACATCGCGTTTAGAATTATTTCTAATTTTATTGCCTAAAATACAATGGAATACACATGCTGCCTTGTAGTACAAGAGCATGCTACTTTCAAGGAAATGCTACTTAATAGCAAATAAGCATACTTATTATTAGCATATGTATTTCAAGCTTAACTGAGACCGTTTCTGTACTGGTGCGGGATGGGCGGGGGACGCTCTTATATGTATTTTTGAGATCATTTTTAGGCAGAAGAGAACAGCTCTAAAAATAAATAAAGAGATAAAGATATTTTTTAGCATATATGGGTACAGTACATGGTGTTTAAGGGAATAGGTTCAGCCATACTTTACCAGTAGGCATACAAAAGTTACAAAATTACTAATCCACTAAACTTTAACAAACAGATAAAAAAAAAACAACACAAAAGCTAAACATAATAAAATTCACAAAAACTAAACATTAGAAACAGTCAAAGTTTCAAATGTTTTTTCACTCAAGAATTCACCTTCAGAACCTTTGACTGTCAAGAAGCTTCGAAGCCTTTTTTGAAATAACAATAGCGACAATTCTTTCCAACTTTTGGGTATTTTATCGTATATGACCGGAGCCTGTCATAGCGGACTGATGACACAGTAGGGTATTTTCGCGTCTATTACGTGGAAGTACATCGGTAAGACGTCTTAAATGCTTTGGTTTCAACTTAACAAACACAGCTACTTCTAGTATGTGCAAGCATGCTAGTGTCAGTATTTTATACTGTTTGAAGTATGGCATGCAACTATCGGTACTTTAAGGGGACTACATGACCTAAACGCAAATTTATAATGCCTAAAAATATATGATCCACTGCAGTAACCAAAGTCAGAAAAATATATGATATTCTGCAGGACATATGCTAGTTAGATAGTGTGTTGAAAACATACTACAATTAACTTGATATGATAGAAAAAAATCACGAAGATACCTCTAAAAATTTTTTTTAACGATTAAAAATCATACTAATATACATGCAAACATTCAGTTTTTTTGTCAGATAATTCTACAAGCAACATACTAACGTAATAGTGTTTTAACATTTTAGTCCAATGAATAGATTTTTTGTAAATCCATAATTGCTTCATATTTTGCAATAAATTACCGGCGTTGTGTCACCGCGCGTCTCTTTCTTTTCTATGCAATCCGACAGAGACCGCGCTTTAGCTCTTGTAAGCCGATTAAAGCTTACACATTGCCCGTATGCATCTTATTTTGAGCCTTAAAAGCTGTTTCTTTTTCGGTTGAGTTACCCTAAAATATTATTCCATATCGTAGGTGGGATTCTGCTATACCGTAGTTAGCAGTAAGGAGTGCATCCGTGTGTAATAAGGACGATAATGTATGTAAAGCATATGCGGATATACTAATTTTCTTACATAAAATATGTATTAATGTGTGATTTCCAGTTAAGATGTTTATCTATTTCGAGACCCAGGATTTTTGTAGTTTCAACTTCTTCTACAACATCATTATTGTAGTGTACATTAAGGCTCATGCTATGCATCCGTTGACTGAAGTGTATAACTTTAGTTTTACTTAAGTTTATTTTTAATTTTTTAAATTATTTTCGTCTAACCAGCTTACAATTAATTTTAAAGACTTGTTAATGTCACTTTCATAGGTCTCTACACTTTTATAAGGTATTGTCACGGTACTATCATCCGCAAACAGTTTTACTGGTTGCTCAAGTCATTAATGTACAATATAAACATAAAAGGACCCAGTACACTCGCTTGTGGTACTCCAAATTTAACTTTACGCTCTGATGATCGAAATATCTCTTCCTTCTTATTTGCTGTATTAATTTCAGTTATTTGTATTCTATATTTTATGTAAGATTAAGAAGATTAAGAATATTGTCTCTAATACCATAGACTTCAAGTTTTGTTAACAGAGTACTATAATGTATATTATCAAATGCCTGTGTCATATCGCAAAATATGTCGCAGACAGGTCTACGTTTATCGACATTGTTAATAACATTGTATACAACGTCATAAATGGCCATATTAATTGTCCTATGTAGTCTAAATCCTTTCTGTTCCTCACATAAATTGTATATTTTTCAATAAATTTATAGAATGCCTTAAAGATATATTTCTCAAATATTTTCGAAATTACGGGAATGAGTGAGATGGGCCGATAATAATCCATTAGTTCTCTATTTTCCTTCTTAAACAGCAGCTGTATAATTGATGTTTTTAAGACATCTGGGTAGATACCTGCGCTAATACTTAGGTTAATTAAATGACTTAGATGACCGCTTATTTCCATTGATACCTGTTTTAATATTTTTTGTAGTAATACCATCGTATCCCACGCTACTTGTATTATTTAATGACATTATTATGTTGTGTATATCTAACGGAACACTAGGTGCCATAAAAATAGATTTATTATTAGTGTTTATTTTAAGAGATTTACACAGAGAGTGAGATCTGAGTTGACCTGGATTTTATCGATAAAATAGTTGATAAATGCCACAGCTATGCACTTGGGATTTGATATAATTTGATTTTTTACCTTAATTTTATTAAGACTATGTTTAGGCAAGTTATACTTTGCGCGATTAATAATTTGACAAGCAGTTTTAGACTTATTTTTAGATGCTTTTATTGTGTGGTTATTTTGATACTTTTGTGTAAAATAAAAATAAAATAACATTCAATAGTTTGAAAATCTGATTTACCTAACTATTTTTGTTAGGATTACTTACCTGCCTTAAAAGTTTTATTTTCTTTCGACTACATTATTTAGTTCCTTTATATAACTACTTTGGTTTTTTTTATTATATCTACTTTAATTAATTTAATTGGAAAACATAAATCGTAAATAAGTTTGAATGTATCGAGACATGTTTTTATGCTGCATTTGGATCATCCGAATCATATATCTCCGAAAAAGAAAGACTTTTTATGTAATCTTTATTATCCCTTCTAGCGACTTACCAATAGTTCACAGCATATATTGTTTGCACGGGACGGTGAAGCAGCTGTGCTGTGTACCTATGATCAGATAACGCAAACTCTAAAACATCAGATTTACATGATTTATTAAAATTATGCGCAAAATTGTCTAAACATGTCAAGCTGGCCATGCGAGTCGATAGTGTTAATGCTAGTTTAAAGTTATAACTCATTAACAGACATTCAAAAGCATTTGTGTGACTATTTTGTTTGAGCACATCTATATTAAAATCACCTCCAATACAATGTTCTTATAGCGTGAACGTGATATTTCTTGCAAAAGAATTTCAAGTTTATCCAGGCAGTAGTTAAGATTATTCACTTATGGTACTCTATAGATACAGACGACAATTATCTTATAATTGGTAGCTCAACAGCACAACATTCAAATATGCCTGGAGATGATAAGTTTGATATTTTAGGCAATTCCTTCCATTGAACACCGTTTCTCGCAAGGATGCATGGTCCTCCCCACTTTTGCTCCTTTCTAAAGTAATAAGTAGCCAGACAACAATTCGGTACTAACAATTGATTCTGATACCCCTCCTTAATAGAATGATCCGTGATGCACAGAACATCTACACACCGATATCTTTTTTTTACTAGGCTGGCAACATTTTGATGTAAAATTTTGATTTATTAGGTCCTTAAATATGAAATTGATGTTTTATAGAACTGGCCACTTTGATCTCAAAAAGCCGGCGTTTGTTTAAGAATTCCAAATTCAAATTTATTTCAATTTAAAGCGTGTCTATTTGTGTTTCGAATGTAATAATTCATTTGTTTTCGCGCCATTAAATTTTGCTTTGACATCGTTCTGTGCTCAATATGGAAAACATAAAATATCGCATTATTTTCGAATACGAATTCCATCGTGGCACTAGCGCTGCAGAAACAGCTCGAAGGATTAATAATGTGTACGGAGAAGCCATTGTAAAAGAACACAGTACGTTTTTGGTTCGAACGCTTTCGTTCTGGAAATTTTGACCTCCAGAACAAACCTCGTGGACGGCCGGAGACCCTAGTTGTCAATGAGGAATTGAAAGTGATCGTGGAAGCGGATCCATCTCAAACCACTTCAGAGTTAGCTGCAGGCTTCGGTGTGAGTGATAAAACCATTTTGAATCATTTGAAACAAATTGGAAAAGTGAATAAGCTTGAAAAATGGGTACCGCATGAACTAAGTGAAGCAAACCAACAAACACGAGTCGACTGCTGCGTCACGTCACTCAACCGTCACAATAACGAGGGGATTTTGAATCGTATCATTACTTGTATGAAAATTGGATCCTATACGATAATCGGAAACGCTCATCACAGTGGTTAAATCCAGGAGAACCGGCTAAATCCTGCCCCAAGCGAAAGGTGACTCAAAAAAGGTACTGGTTAGTGTCTGGTGGACCAGCGTTGGTGTCATCCACTACAGCTTCCTAAGATCTGGTCAGACGATTACGGCAGATCTCTATTGCCAACAATTGGAAACCATGATGGAAAAGCTAGCCGTTAAACAGCCGAGCTTGGTCAACCGCTCTAGCCCACTGCTGCTTCAGGACAACGCTAGACGAGACACTGCACAACAGACGGTGGCGAAACTAGAGGACCTAGGATTGGAATGTCTCCGTCACCCACCATACTCCTCGGACCTTACTCCAACCGATTACCACTTTTTTCGGAATTTGGATTTTTTCATAATTGGAAAAAAAAAACAATTCAGATGAGGCAGTCCAAAACACCTTCAAAGATTTTGTTGATTCTCGCTCCCCCAATTTTTTCAGCAAAGGTATCCCTATAAACTGACAAAAGTGCATAGATCACAACTTTGAATGATTAAATTAAAAAAAAAAAAAACATATTTTTGCTTTTTCCATATAAAACATCAATTTCATATGTAAGGACCTAGGTACTATGTATTAGAGGAAAAAAAACTCATTCGCATGATCTTTAGTGTTCGAGAGAGAAATAAGGGATGACGCACTCTCCTTTTCCATGTCAATGAAGTAGTTTATATTAACTTCATTACTAAATACACAAATTCCTAGATTAACAAATATATTCGCCTTGCCATGATTATTGACATATCCACTTTTCTACCAGACCATTATATAATTATATGACAAATAAAAGTTAGAATCGAGAGGTAAGTACCTAGGTTATTGATTGCCCAAATTGCAACTATAAGTAAGTATCAGACCAATATAAATATTGGTCTGCGCAAGTATTCCAAATTTTTATTATGTTATAGGAAGAATATTTCTGTTTATATTGTTGTAAGGATGAATATATATGTTTATGTTTTGCAAAATTAAAGTTTAAAGTTCTATTTTCGTTATATTTCTTCTAAAATTTTAACTTTGTCAAGTTGATTTAAAGAGTGTGTCCATTGAAGATGTTCCAATTCCAAACTATTGCTAATTAAATACCTACTAAAATGAAAATCAACAAAATAAAATATGTAAAATAAATAACGAAGATTAAAATTTAAAAAAAAATGTTTAAGATTATCTAATTAATAATATTTTGAGACTGATTAATGATTGCTACGCTGAAACTCCATTGTTCCTTTTTTTTTATAGATTTATTATAATTATTTATTTTAAGTTTTAAATTATAATTTGGTTATGCAGAATTGCAGTAAGAGTAATATTGATTTAGAGAATTTGTTAGTTGAAGATGTTTAATAAATGTTTATGATAAACAGCGTGGCGCTACAATGGCGACATTAATTTAACACATGGGTAGGGCTAGTGGCCAGTAACAATAAAAAATATAAGTAATAAGTTTTTTTTATCGTAGATTGAAAATTTTAACTTTCAAACAAACTAAATAATAAACAAAGTAACCAAGTTTGGTATCACTCTGTATACAGATTCATTCATGAAGATACTTAGGTACGTTCTACTCAGAGCGGCAACGCCTCACTTCGCGCGCTGGCAATCACGCAACGCGCGTGCTTTGTTCGATGCTAAACGGCACAAAGGTCTAAACATCGTTTTATGATTTCCCGCACTTTTGAAAATAAATTTTCAGCCAAAGCAATTTCCCTCAATTTCTCTAACGCAATATCTCGCGCGATACATCTTTATCGCAAGAAATGCTGTATGGGGCTTCTCCATAAATTAGGACTTTGTCCTAAAATATTCGGCTGCCATGTAGTTCGGATGTGTATTTGCCATCACTATCACAACTTCACACAAAGCACTAATTTGTAATTTATGACACAAATAAAAGCGTTAATAACGCAAAAGATATACCTACGAGTACTACATAAAACTAATGAAAACAAATCAAAACGTCTTTATCGCAGTACCTTAATCTAATGACTATTTTAATTAGAATTACACAAAAATAAATATTTTGCAATAATAGGTATGTAAGCGTGATTTTCGCGGAAAATTCACAAAATCTTTACACGCCGCCGCGCCGCCGGTAGTTTATGCGCGCGAGGGATACAACTTCTAGTCGGGCCTGTCCTTGAGACACTTCTATCATAGAAGTGTCTCAAGGACAGGCCCGGCTAAGCAGTAAAGCAGAGTACATTTACGATTCTTAGATGTTAAAAGCAGGAGGGCGCGCGTCGCCCGCGCCGCTCGCCAACGAAGGACTACCTATCTCTTTCCTTCAATTCACGTACTTTTTGCGTGTCTCATTCTAATAGTATTTATTTCATTGAGGCAATGGTATGATCCGTGACGCCGGCAAATGATATCTGCGCTACGTACAGGTTGCTCCAAGATCACACGTTCGAGGAGTGCCCTGCGTGGGCCTACGAGCGGCGGGTTCTGGTTGCCAGGGTCGGGCGAGACCTGTCTCTGCCGGCAGTAGTAAGGGCTATGCTGGCAGAGACAGAGAATTGGATGGAAGTAGCCTCCTTCTGGGAGACCGTGACGGTCAAGAAGGAGGCCGCCGAGCGGGATCGGGAGAAAGCTGATCCTGCTCGGAGAAGGAGGCGTCGGGGAGGCAACCGCCTTGGCGCTTAATACCCCGAAATCCACTTACCGAACAAGGTAGGTGGTCCTTTGGGGTCGTAGGTGCACAGAGGGGGGACTCTGTCCGCCCAACGAGTGACCCCAGGGAAGACGGCGGCACAGTGGTCACGTGCAGCCGTACAAGGGAGGCTCAGGAGAGGCCCCTTTACAGTCTCCCCAGGGATGTGCCTTACAGACGTTGCACAAGGGGGAGTTCTAGAATTGGTATTTTAAGAGGAACCGAGGGGGTCCCTATGTGCTGTTGGTGATCACCGGGATGGTTTTAGTGAGGTAAAAATCCCACACTCGCCGACCTCCGTCCCCAGAGTTCGGGTTGTTTTGAAGGTTTCTCCCCGAAACCAAAAAAAGAGGTTACTCCAAGAAGGTATTTTAGAAAATTGTAAATAAATAATAACGTTTAGTGAAATTCAAATTTCGCCGTAAAATTAAAACGCGAAACCGTATACGTGTGTTAAATTAATGTCGCCATTGCATTGTAGCTCCACGCTGTATATTATATAGGATTAAGCACCTACAAAATGGTTTTATGTTAAAAAAATGTTGCCTGTAGAATACTTATGCTTATTTAAGTAACAGTTTTTTTTTTTACAAAATAAGACTGATTTAGTGTCTCCGTTTCAACACTTTCAACTCTACTATCAAAGGCTAATTTAAAGTATCGAAAGTACCGGGAATCCCGGGTCTTTAGCCAGAAGGTCTCGAAAATCCCGGTTCATTAAAAACAGAACCGATTCTGCATTCCCTAGCTTCGAACCCACGACCTACAACTCGTAAGTCGGGGCCGTTACCATTGGGCCATCACTGCCCTCAACTGCCGACTGCTGTTCAAGCATTATATAAAAAAGTAATTTCAACCAATCAAATGGCTTAGAAACTAAACAGGGTGGTAGGGACACCGGCGCACAACCTGTTACCATGGATTCAGTAGGTACATGATTCTGAATGCTCCTGCGTTGACTTTTTCATACATTTTGACCGCGAAGGTATTGCACTTTTCTATGAAGCAGCATTTTTTTTTTTTGAAAAACTTCTACGTTACCGTCTAGAAACATAGGCTGAATTCATGGTTTCAGTTTGCGCGTCGATGGCCCCGGCCACCCTGTAGTTTTAAGTGGGTTCGTGTTAAGTGTGATTCTGTAATACAGGCCTAAAAGCCTGTTGAAATTAGGTACATAGGCAATCGGAGATCAAAACTCAGGTCATGTGATTGGCTGTAATTCTTTCGGTCAACCAATCACATACTTAGTTAACATGAGTCTCAACAGCACCCTAATTATACACTATGTATCACAATCTGAATCATTTTGAAGCCTTTTGCTAATCCATTGCTTCATATGTTCGAAAAAATTGTCTGCTCAACAACGTAAATAACGCAATGAATGTTGTTGAACTGTCAAAATGAAACCCATTCCTACTGTTAGTGTGTTACGTAACCACCCCACAGGTGTTAATTAATTCAATTTGCGTTGATCAGCAGAAACTGGGCAGTAGGTATCTCTCAAATCTTTATACAATTGTGCTACAGGTTCTGTCCATACCTAAGTACCTACTCTGTTAGTAGGTACCTATAAATTTGCAAATAATTTTCTATTCTAGAATGTTTGAAAGGTTATGTTTGAGGACTTTCTTAGCATTTTCAAAAACAGTTGGTTTTTTTTTTCATTTTATCTATCGATTTTATTATCTTTCATCCCTCAAAAGAGAATGAACCGCCACTAAAAATATTAACATAGGAACTTACTTAATTAGGAACTTTTAGGAAGTCTGCTCTACTTCGTACCAGTCCTCCAGGTTTCATGGATGATGGACTGATCATAGATTGCTAATGAGTACTTAGGTAAAACGGATGTTAACATAGGTAGGTACCAAGATAATCTTCAGCCTCGTTATGCTAGTCAAGTGGTATTAAGACTGCCTGCTGACCGAGTGCTACTGAATTTGATCCTCGGAATGGGAAATGTGTTATTGGGTTTCTCACTAACACTAGGTGTCATCTAGTGTTAGTGAAAATGGGCATAAGTAAAATATGTTTAGTTAGATACGGCTGTGCAAATGTCGATAAACGCGTAAACATCAAACAACAGGTGTTTACGAATGTGTCGTGAGAACCAAACGGACATAAAACACGTTTTGCTTTTCCAAAAAAACAAAGGTAGTAATGAATAGGTTGACACATAATAATAGTGTATCGTGTATTTCACTTCCTCTTACTTGTAAATGTAAGGAACAATATCCAGTATTGTCATCACAACAATGACATTGTAATAGTTGCTAGGTAATTATATTTAAATTCGTCAATTTGTAGAAATAATGACAAGTGAAGGAGGGATAATTAGAGACTGGTTAAAATATTTTGTATTTATTAGAAAACCAATCAAACCTGATCTTGATATTTGAGCATTTTATATCGATATTCTGAACCCATTGTTAAAAATAAAAATTAACGTAGCGCCTAATAAAACTTTCATAACTACAAGTTGCCAGGAATAATTTTGCTTTAGAATATAACGCATTGAGAGGACAACTTTTTGTCATGTGGACATTGGACCCTGTGGTGCTAAACCAAAATATATTCCTGTTTCACTAAAGGATGCCTTGATAAAGCGGTTTAATTTATTTTCAAGCAATACATATCGCACATCACCAAAGGACGGTTGGAAAATAGTTTATGGTTTTTTCAACACTAGAGGTCGCTTCCACGTGTTTCTGTTTCAATGTTTCATATGAATAAATAAATAGGATACCTAATCTTTTTATTGTAAAAACCACGGTATTGCCACGATCTCATAATTAATAGCAAATATATCATAGGCTTTCATTTAACAAAAATAGAACAACCATAAACATAATTCAGATTTTATTTAACATTTAACAAGAACTATAAATAATAAATAACAGCATTAATTTACTTACTATTTCAAATTAACAAAAACATAGGTTATCGTATCAGTATATTACTAATAGCTACCTACGAACAAAAAAATAACTTTAGTTTCGTCAAATTAAATCACTATGAAGATTCGCTAGTTAGTATACTTTGGAATTGTATATCACAGACTATAGAAACGTATCTAAATAAGCGTTTGTATTTCTTTTTTAAATGTTCGGAATTTTTAGTGCACGGTTTTTCTTCCATAATAAATTATCATTTGATAAACATCAAAACACAAAACTGCGATGCGACGTCGCATCGTAAAAATCTGTGAGCTTGACGCTTGATAGGTAGGTAACTTTTTTGAGTTGCGAATTCGCATTGCGTCGCATTGTGGTTTTGTGTCTGAAAATATTCTGCACATAACAAGATAACACATTAATTTTAAGCTAATTTCTATTCGTTGATCACGAGACATTTCGACAGCTTCTGCACATGTCAAATAGGACGAGATTACAAATCCAATTAATTTTCAAATGCTCTCCAAATATACTTAACAGTAAAACATTTGATAAATTTTAAGGACACTGTACAGATCCTTTGTCAGCCATTAATCAAAAATTATTGCAAAGCTTTGCTAGTAAATATAGCCATTCCAGTATAATAGGACTAATAATACTGTTAGAATTATTATAATATTATTATACATATTTGTAACATTATAAATCTAAAAACAGTTCTATAAAAATTGACCTTATAAGGTGCATAAATTGGGATAATTGTACGTTTTTTCCAATTTTATAGGATAACGATTGCATCAGTGTTGCTATGTAATACGTGTACTTACTGATGAAATCAAATTCCTTTCCTAAATAAAATCTAATTTGGTGCCATTTAAAGCTTTATTTCCAACACTTAAACATCCGGTAAATGTTACAATCTACATTCATTATTTGCTTGAACACTTTTCTAATTGAAACCCACTACAAACGTTTTGCTTTCTACTCGTGATCCCAAACATATGCAAGTAGCCATGCACACTTTTTGCCCATCAAAATAGACAACATAGAAATTAAATAAACCTGCAACGTTACGTACCTAAGTAGGTAGGTAAGGAGCTCAAAAGTCTGCCGCACAAAATCTTGCAAAAAACTTAGTCTCATTATAAATAGGTGGGTAAATATTTCAAACGTCAGATATCATTATCCTGATTTTTGACAGATTTTGGACGGAAAATCTGTCAAAAATTCAAAATTATCAGGATAATGATATCTGACGTTTGAAAGATTTACCCAGGTACCGTATTTTAGGCGATATGACTGGGACCACACTAAGAAGCTATTACTTTCTATCTTGCTATCACTTTTCTGAGAGACTACACAAATGTTCTTTCGGTCCTAAACTCAAGATCTTCTTGAGTTTAGGACCGAAAGAACATTTGTGTGCTAACAGACTAATGCATTATATTACATACATTTTTATGCTGGCCGTACATTTGCAACTATCGCTTGAGCGATAAATAGCTCAGAGGGCCTAGACAAATGACATTCGCTTCGGAGCGATTTTATTTCTACAATCGCTGTCGCTGTCGCTAATGTGTTGCACAATTACCCCGCAGCTTTAAACACCTAATCGTTACTTTACTAAGTTTTCAGGCGTTCTTATTTAGCAGTACGAACGCCTAATGTTAATAGGTATTACCTACAAACACATAGACTATGTCCTAAAGTGTGGTGTTCGCTCTTAGAGCACATTCTGTAAAACATTCTCACCCGCCAAGCCTATCCCCAACCATGCTGGGTTCGGCTTCCAGTTTAACTGGAAATGCAGCTGAATACCAGTATTTTACATGGAGCGACTGCCTATCTGACCTCCACAACCCAGACACTGGGTAACACGATACCCCTTGGTAAGACTGGCTGTCTGACTTTCAAGTTTGACTACCCGTAACGACTGCCAAAGATCTACGAATGACAGCCGGTACCAAAGGCTTAAGGATCCTTAGCTCGCCAAATTAAAATTTTCTTTAGTTTTTTGCAAATTGCAGCTCTGTTTTACGTCGTATGTTGATCGAAATGCGATTCGGACTGTAGGAATGATATATTTACTGAATAACAATCATCAATTTCATATCAATTGTCAAACTTTGGAAATTTGTTCTACATAACAATTATCATATGAATTATTCTAAAAATTCTTAGTTGTAACAAATTTTCAAAAAACCAAAGAAAATTTAAATATGGCGGGCTACAGGTGAGGACTCACCTTAACGTGCTTTCCGAGGCACGAAGGGTTCGTGGTATTCAATTAATACCGCTCATCCACGGACCTACCCCGGCAAGCGTAACATAACGTTGATCGATCGATCGTGGCTACTTACCAGCAACGGGCTGGTAACTAGCCATTAGCCTCTCTGAACACAACATAACATAACATAACATCACGCCTGTATTCCAAGAAGGGTTAGGCAGAGGTGTACCTATAGCACCCCCACATTTCGCCAGTTATGTTTAAGTCCCATGTAATAGGGGGCGAGCCTATTGCCATCAACCGGGCACAAATCCAGACTCCGAGCTGCTACCGAGAAATTCCAGATGGAAAAACCCGATAACACTTTGCCTGACCCGGGAATCGAACCCAGGACCTCATGCTCAGCAGTAGCGCTTGCGAACACTAGGCCAACGAGCCAGTGAGCCTCTCTGAACTCATTCTGTAAAACATGACATAATTACAGAATGTTATAAACAGTACTTGGTTAGCTTACTTAAATATCAGACAATATATGGTAACGAGGCAATAGATATTGTAAATCTTTACTGCTGGAAAACATTATTTGGACACTGGAAAAATAGAAAAATATGTATAGAAAAATAAATCATACTTCGTACAGAAGCCATACTGGGCATTAATTGTCAGGGTTGTAGCCGGTACAAAACTGCCCCGAAAGTGTAGCGAAACAGCAAAAGCGCGAAATTAAACGCTTTCAGAGCAGGAGTCCAGTTTCTGTACGTTGTATTATTTCTTGCTTATGAAATAGGTTAAATTCCTGCAGAAAAGGGAAGATGGGTAACCTCATAGAAATATCACTGTATTCTTACTTATTATATTTCCGTCATGCAGTCCAAGCCCTTCTTCCCGTATTTCTTGCTGCTAGGGGCAAGGTTTACAGATCGAATCGCTTGCTTATATGAATATGAACATTATACTTGTAAGCATAAGGTTAATAATCGTAGGCTTTAATTAGTAAAGTCAAAGTGCGCTTTATTAATTTTGCCCTAGGACATAAAGCCGAACTTTGCTTGTACGTTTTTATTTTTGGAACGGCGTTCCTTAACGCGGCTTGTGGTAGGAGTTGACTGGTAGAAATCGGCACGCTGAGAAAGCGTTATGCTCTGACTCTTTCTATTATATACGAGTGTGTGTGTGCGTGAGAGTATCGCGTAAGGAATTTCGTTCCTGACGGGGATCCCCGATCGCACACATTTTCTTTTTGCATGGCACAAAAGTATCCAAATAACTTTATGGCATCCCACAAACTTATTAGCTACTGCCCTTAAAACTAAGGCCTACTTGCACCACAATCACTAAATACATTTAGCGCTAAACGAATTCAAAACAGCGTTCTATTTCTGTCAATTGTTAGATGATGACAGAGATAGAATGATGTTTTAAATTCGATGAAGTGACGTGATTTATGGTGCGCAAGTTTGAAAAATAATAAAGCCTTAAATAAAGAGGCTATTATAATATTAATATATAACCTATTCAGTATCCCTTGAAAACTCGTCGATACGTGACATTCATTAACCACGTGGTGCTATCGTCGATTGGTTTAACTATGAAAGGAATGGAAGCCAGGCCCACGCCCACTGCGACCCAGTTCCGAGTTTTCCGAGGCACCTTAGTGTATCTTCTCAAAACTTCTGTGGAGTAGAAGCATAACCTGAAATGTAGGTAAAGAAAGGGTTTAAATCCAACAAATAGTTTTTGTACATAAGATTGTTTAAAAGGTAGATATAGAAAAAAGCTGTTTCTTAAGAAGATCTGCTACTTCATTAAATTTATAACGAAATTTCTTTATTATATGTAAAGGAGATTGGCAGAAACCCATGTATTTTCAGTACCACATACAGGCTTACCGTTTCATAGAATGAATATATGGATTTGAATGCTACAATAGAGTATAACAAAATATGTAATGGTAAGATATACATTAGACTTGGGGATATTAAATTGATTTATACATAACCTCAAAATGGACCATCAAAAATACACTTAAAGGTACCTACTTATGTAACTCAATATGTAATACTTATGGAATTGCTTTGGCTGTCTATTCGTCTATTTACTATCTCTTTTCGTGTTTTTTTTATGTGATTTTGATTACCTTTCAACATTAACATTTTTTTATCTCTCATCACCACCCGTAAAATATTTATCATTCAAGAGTCACTACGTCAAATCTGATTTTAATAGTTTTATTTTTTTTATCTAGTATATTTAAGTTTGCACATATTTCTATTGTATTGCACTTATTTTATTGAATAAACGATTTTTTTCTTCTTCACTAAAGTGATTAACGCATAAAACTTATCATAATCTATTTGGATTTATTGTATGGCAACACTGACGTAATACGTTTAGTTTTGCATTAGTGCGTTTTGTTTTCGTAACGGGGCTGCACACTAAAATCATGTTTTTTTAATTACTCCCAACAACTATTAAAACATTTTAGCTTGGAAAATAACTACGGATATAAGACCTATAATTTGCATATAACTAGATGTTGAAACGTTTGGATTTGATGAGGTACCCAACTCGCCAATCTCCTTTAATATTAATGTAGCATACACAATCATTTCGGAATAGATTATCTAAATGACCGCGTTGATGATGATTAACCGCATAAAAATCCGTTGGGTAGTTTATAAGAACAACGTGGTTATACGGACAGACATAAAAACTTAATTTATCAAATTCATAGATGTACCTGTTAATAACATATCCGGGTATAACAACAGACGCCAGCGTCTGCCATATCAATGCGTCTCCTGCCTCTATCACCACTGCTTGTGGTCGCCCATCTCTCTGCATTTGTTAGTTTTTATGTATTAATCATCAATAAAACTGCCTCATTTTTTCAACCCGTTTAGTCCCAACCTTTATCTTTTAAAAAATTAAATTGAGTAGGTATTGATTAAAGCCTTAAGCTATCTCTACCAGTCAACCAATGGTGGTGGAGGGATAATAATAATATGACAGATACATCGTTTTTGAGTGTGAAAACAGAAAATAAAAAAAATATATAATAACTTTTATTCTCATTTTCTACGAAATGTATGGGATAAGTTTTTTGCAATTTTTTTCATTTCTAGTACTCAAACCTCAGTTAGTATGATAGTTTTTTGATCCTTATAAGCAAAAGGATCAATTGGCATCAAAAAAAGTTTTTGTGTAAATTTCATATTTTCTTGCTGACTGTACATTATTTTCAAATTCTGTTTCTCAAAAAGTTAAGGTTAGTCTCCTAAAACCGTTTTCCTGTAGCTACAGGGGTTAAGTTACCTGCCCTTACTACCCCATCTCAAAAATCCACCCTGTATATTCGATATATCTATATATATAAAAATTAATCCCTATTTCCCTTGGTCACGCCATCACGCGTGAACGGCTGGACCGATTTAACAATTATTTTTTTTGTTGTGTTCGTTATTGTCAGGAGAAGAATCATATGAAATAAAAAAATAAAGAAGTTGATCGGAACGTTACAAAATTTAGGAAAACTTAACGCCAATATTAATTTTACATAACTGTCAGTTGTTTGAAACAACTTGGTTTGGTTTGGTTGTTGGTTGTTGTTGGTTGTTTGGTCAGCGATTGAAAGAATGCGCACTGCCAATATTGTTTAACACAGATTGATCGGTTGATAAATGAGTCGATAGTTTTAGTCAATAGTCAAAACTACAACTAAACGACATATGACATTCATAGTTAAGACAGGACAACGTCTGTCGGGTCAGCTTGTATCAGATAAATATCAAATATCGGATATTTAGATAATTATTATAAATATCAGATTTTCACAAACCCTCTACACAAGTACCTACATGTAAAAGGTATTTTAATAGACAATAGACATACCTGCACTTTTTGTCATAAACTTTTATAATAGAGCTATTTAGTGCCATAAAGGTTAAATGTAGGAAACAATAAGAGGCTTGTGTTATTATTAATAAGTAAATGATTATGCCTACGTACTTTATATGATTTGTTACTTTTGTCCACAGTATCAGCGATCGTATAACCAATGGCAACTGCATAGGAGGCCCGTATAACATTTCTGGGTAAAAGCGGGCGGAAAGACTCCCCTACCTCGTTGGCATAACCTGAAACATGGACCTGTTCAGTGATCGATACATAACACGGGATGAAGGGTGAGTACAAGCACATGTTAATGTTTTATTAAAAGCTTTTCTTAGCCTATAAATTTGTTAATTGGCCGTGGACAATGATTTGGCAATAGTAATAATGTCTGTGACAAACCGACAAAAAAATGGTCTTAAAAAAGTATCTTTTTAAATTTGTTTCCTTTTGTACAAAAGTGACACAGTGTGTGTGTGTGTCTGAGTGAGTGTTTTGTTGTGACATTAGGCATTATATCAATAAGAGGCTGACACACCCTTCCGCCCCGCCCAGAGCGGGAGAGGTCATTTGATGATTTCCCATCCAAAAAAAAAAAAAGGCATTATATCAATAAAATTGTTAGTGATGGGTTCAGTACTGAAGAAAATAAAATTATTACATAGTGGAAAATTAATAGACTTGATTCAAATTTGCCCTTGAGAACTGTTCCCTTTAAGTGGTTCAATTGAGCTTTAATACTGCACCTAGTTTCAACAAACAACTAGGTACATCATTGAATAGTTTTAGGTATTATTACTTCTTACCATTTAAAATCTATTAGGTCACACCATAACATAGAAAATGGGTCAAACTGTCTCAAGTTCTAATATTAATCAGAGTGCCTATAATATAAATAATAAAAAAGAAATTAAATATTAAATGATTATATTTACCTAGGTATCGCAGCCATGTGTCCCTCCATATATCCCTTTCAATTGGTTCGGACATAATTAGTGCAATTTACCAACTTTTCTGACCCAAAACAGTTACGTTATTTTATTCCATAGTAGGAATATAAACCACTATAAATTAAAAGTAACTCGTAAGGAAATACATAGGACTACGCTTGTTTTTAAGTTAAATTTATAGGTAAGTATCTAAATGGACATACGGAATTATTATCATATAAATAAAACTATTAGGTAACAATGAAGGTTATCGCAGATCTTACGGCGACTACACTTTAAGGAATTTGACTGTTTCAGCATAATATTCTGTGTCTTCGTCTTATTATAATACCAATTAAATGTCCAATTGTGCAGCTCAGTTTTTAATTTTGAGAAAAACACTGATTAACACTCACAACACTAGCCCGGAACGACTTATTGATTATTTTCATTATTTTGACATTGATTTGACTTGACACTGTGCTTGACACATTTTCTGGCATTTGACACTGAGCTGAGAGGCAGTAGATTACTAACTGTCAGTAGTGACAGTTCTATTTGGAGGCTGCCAGCATTTAACCTGAGAATCCCCACGTTTCTTATAATAAAACTTTTCCACTCATGAAGATTTTGGCAAATTGATCCTTTTACAAAAACTCTTCTGTTATGAAGATCTAAATAGATCAAACGCAACTCAAAAATGTGATCATTCTAATCATATGTAAATTATGAATAATATTAATAATCGAAGGTCTCCATAATATTAATTTTATATTAAGATTATTATCTGAAACGATAGGAGATACCAAAACAAACAAGCAGTACTAATATTATCATAGATGATCCTCATTAGAATTACCTTATTTCTGAGTTAATTAAAAGTAATAACGTAGTAACACAAAAGTTGTGCAAAGTTGCCATACGTGAAAATATAACTTTGTTTTACGTTGGCATCACTCAACAATCATTAAAACCATGGTATAAAAAAACTTATTAATAAACCATAATTAAAACCTTTTCATAGCAGCATTGCGATTAAAAATAATCTAAATAAAAGTTAACCGCACACGATTATTAGATGATGACGCTTCAAAGAAAAGTATTTTTACTGTTTGTAGTCTCCGTGACCAAATAGTATAAACTAATACTGTAACAAAATAATTCGGTACCTACGGTAAGTAGGTACCGTAGAAATAAAAGTAAAAAAATATATCCAACATGAAATACTTCGAGAGGTCTCATGAGAGAGAGGCTACTCTGAGTTTTGTCTCATAAATAATAAAGGTAAACAAAAAGTTGTTTTTTAAACGCTACCTAGCAATTAGGTACATATTTAGATACATCGTAGGTTCCTCCCTAATTAAACAACAATGATTAGCAATGCCTAAATGCGATTACTCAGGAATTTAACTAAATCCACTAAAATAATGACCATTTGCTCCAGTAACTAGGTTCTACAAACTTATTTAACATGTCATAGTTGGATAGATCAATTAAAAAGTTTATATTAAATTGTTTTTATACTTTCAATGTCAAGACAGATCGCTAATTGGACCTACTTATGCAAACAGGAACCAATCCACACACATGCCAAAATCGAGATAAGGACACAGAAGCTTATAAAAATGAACCTTCTATCAACCCTGTAAATATCAAAATGATCTGGCAATTTTGACAGAACAAAACATTTCTATGACAAAGTTATCAACCAACATAACAGGAGTTGTTCAATAAACTAACAAGATTCATGCCCCATAGTCACCCAACAATTCTAAAAAATCATTGAAATTACTTTTTTTTAATAAGACCCATACCACATGGTCCCTTGCATTTTTTATTTTTTAATCAATTATGTAGAATCATGCGGGTTGGTTCTTGTTTGCATATTAAAATTGGCTTAATCTTTTAAGTTTACCATGACTCACATTACTTGGTTCCTTGATGATATAACCTTATTTACAACATCTAAATAGTCATGTCCTTTGAATCTGTGTTGTATAATAAACTCCTTGATAAAATTATTCATCCAAGTCAGTGATACCTACATACATTATTGTAATTCACTAGTTTTTCTAAAGCGTCATTACGTTGCAACTGACAATAAAACCAAAGTTTCAAAGAAAAAGTCTTACTCACGCCAATATTTTCTAGATGGTATATCAGTTTGTAGAGATATGTTTATCAAAACATTACAGACGTCGGCAAAACGAATAAATACGTCACTTTGTAAGATGCGATCACAATAGCATTACAGATAATCGTGGTGTGCATGGCGGTTGCAATAGAGCATCTCCTGAAAGCGAGGAGTTCTTGATTAACCTTATTAAAAGGTTGCCGACATATGTATCTCACTATCGCCGAGAAAAAACAGGAGAAGCTAAGTTTTTGAGAGCAGATATGACTTTATCAAAAATATACGAGTTATACAGCGATGAAGCGAAAACCGCTGGCGTGAAAATATTGTCTGCTGGAAAAGTCAATAAATTGTTTTTTACGAAATTTAACCTGCGCACCAAACCTCTGAAGAAAGATACGTGTAATAAATGTGATTTTTTTGAAAGTCAAATGCATGTGTCTTCGGAACAAAATAGAGCTGACATTGAACAAAAACGAATAGCGCATCAAGAAATCGCAAAATCTCTACAAAACCAATTTAGAACAGATATGCAGCTAGCTAAAGATGATCCTAGTGTCGAAACTCTGACTTTTGATCTCGAAAAAACATTACCTTTACCCCGTATACCCACAAATATCGTCTTTTACAAAAGACAACTCTGGGTATACAATTTAGGTATACATACTGGGAGTAAAGACGAAGCTCACTGTAATGTGTGGGTAGAAGGAGAAGCTGGCAGGGGTGCTCAAGAGGAGGGATCTTGCCTCATCAAACATATAACGGAAAGGCTTGATGGCAACGTAAAATGTCTGATTCTATGGAGCGATTCGTGTGGTGGTCAGAACCGCAATATAAAATTGATTTTAATGCTAAAAGCCATGTTGAATGAACATCCAACTTTAGACCAGATAAATATAAAATTCCTTGAATCTGGGCATAGCTTCCTCCCAAATGATACAGATTTTGGAAAGATAGAATGTGCCTTAAAGCGTCAACAGAGACTCTATACACCGGATGGTTATATTCAGGTTATGAAAGCTTGTAAAAAAACGAAACCAATGCATGTGCATAGGATGAAAAAGGAAGATTTCTTGTCATCGTCGAAGTTAGAAAAAAATATAGTTATTAGAAAGAAAACGATAGATGGAGAGAAAGTTTCATGGCTTCATACTAGAGAAATTATGATTAAAAAGGATGAAATGTTCAAAATTTACATGAAAACTAACTTGAATGAAGATTTTAAGGTAGTAGACATAAAAAAAAATGTTCGGGGAAGAGAATATTTTATAACAAAAGCGATAATGGAGCTACTTTGGCCAACAGGGAAACCCGTCCCTGACGCTAAGTTAAGGGATTTAAAAAGTATGCTACACCTGATTCCGCAAGACTCACATGATTTTTATGTGAAACTTGTCGGACAAGATGATATAGAAGACGATCTTGAAGGCTTTTCAGGTCAACCGGATTTCGATGTAGAATTGGATTAACCTTAGGTATTAGATAGCATAAAAACTTTCATTTCCTATTCAATAAAAACTTTTTTGTAGTTTTTGTCCTTTTTATATAAACATATAATTCTAAGAATTAAAGTTTTGAATTTATTATTAATAAATATGGATATGTATAAAAGAAACATGGGACTTTTCATTCTTTTCCTATAAACTTTTGGCATAATGATAAATTAACAAAGAACCAACAAACACACATACAGTTTTGCAAACAGGAACCAACGAGTTTTCCTTTTATTATTATCAAAAATATTAATAATTTTCTTCAATATTATATTTGTATACATAGAACAAATGATTTGGCACAATATTGCAAATAAACTTTATTCAAAATAACCAACAATTTTACTGTATACAGAATTTAGACAAAAATGGCTTTTTCTCAAAACTATCATTGTGTGGGTTGATTCTGTTTTGCATAAGTAGGTCCAATTGAAAACAAAGTAAGTACCGTAGATAGCAAAGTACACTCGTGCAGAAATGTAGCAACGCAACATGACGTGAGGCGCTGGCTTACTTCAAATAGGTACTTCTTTTACTTCATAATCAGCTGTTCACTCACACTGAGTGAAGTAGGACGTGTATTTAGGTTATATTTAGCTTTGTCAATAGCAACAAACAATTCTGTGTTGGACGCATTATTCTGTGGTGAAGTGTACTACATTTGAAGAAAGTTAAAAGTGGACAAAGACATTAATCGTGTCGTGTGCCTTATCTTGTGTATTCACGTAATTGCCACCAAAATATTTCCAATTTGAAGTGCTGTGTTTGCTGTCGTTAACAAGATATTGGTAGGTAATAAATAACTCTGTTGTTTTGTGTCTGAAAATTAAAAATGCAAAATTACAATTGCCAAAATTAACCTTCAGTAGTGATGTGACCTTGACGACTAACTAGATTTGGAATAATTTGTATGCGATACTATTTTGCGATAGAAAGTAGGTATTAGTTTTTTTTTAGAATACCTACTTTCCTTCTGTTTTACGAAGGTCTATTTTACTTGCCCGAATGATTTTAATTATAGCCATTTAATCCAAGCGGAAATTTTGAGTCAATGGGCCAAAAATAATGTCACAAACCGGAAACTCAAAGATATGCAAAAATTAAAAATTAAGTAGGTACCTACCTAGTTTGTACTGAAATGTATTGAAAAAAAACAAATTATAAAGTAACATTCTGTACCTAGTTCTGTGGAGTATTGCTTAAAGTAGGTACCAATGAAAATAGTGACGCACTAAAACGATTTATTTATAAATCCCATAGCTACTTTGCACGTAAGTACAAACCTACTTTAAAAAACCGCGTCCTCGAAACCGCAGCAAGTCAATTTAAAACGAAGCTGTATAGATGATTATTTGCCTATTTAACAAATTGCATATATGTTCTCGTAGATCTAGAACTATGTTACTAGTACCCTACTAATCTCTAGACAGGCGATCACAGGTAGGTATTTAAATCGTAATACAAGCCGTGCGCCCAATGGGATTTCCGATCGGCAAAAATTATGAACTTTCATACAAACTTTCACCCCTATAGGGGATTTTCCAAAATCATTTCTTAGTACTCACTTTCAGTAAGTATAAAAGGAACTGTTGTGCCAAAAATAAAACTCCTAGACCCAGCGGATTAGGCTGTGCGTTGTCTGTAGCCATTAATCATGATAATTTATGCTCGGGCAGGAGTACGCGACTTGGTCGGCTCATGCACGCAAACCCTCATCATCATTATTCACAAGCTGAATTCACCCGGTGCTGGAAATACGCCACTATTTGGTTTTGCCACCCTGCAAGCCTCGGTGCCACCCTCATAAAAACAAGTACGGCCCGCGATCATTCTTTCTCGCCACCGAACGACCGGCAATCTTATTTCCAGTCCTTGGCCACCTTACCCCACCTGAAATCAATCGCCTTGCCTGATGATTTCATTTCTTCTGCCTAACGTCATTTTACTTCCATTACTCGTTTCCCAACATCTAAGATCTTTGTGCGTCTTCAGATCTCGACGCCTGATGCTCCGTCACCTACTTTCTTATTAGTTATTCTCTGTGATAAAGACTAAAACAGTCCTTGATGTGCCCACTATTGTGAGTCATAATCTTTGTTTTTCAGCCTCTCTATGGCGACGCCTTCATTATTTTAGTGGATGGGATACTTTTGTCCATATCTCATGTGATTCGATCGACGATAGACGGTACACGATTGCTTAGAAGGCAAGTAGCGTATTCATTCGAGATGTACCTACTCACGTGGAAATTTCAAATATTTTAATTCAAATTACCTAGGCTTATCAGCATATTTTGAATGCCAAATGTTACAAAAGAAAACCCCCAAAACGCGCCCTTCAGCACTGCCTAGCGTTTAAGAAGAAGAAGTGGCGTTACAAACTCTATAGCCAGTTTGAGATATAGGGAAACTCTGACTCGGGCAAGGAGTTCCACTCCTAACGTACGATAGAATGCAATAAATAACGCAATATTCGTTCGATACCGCAAGACTAGGTAGAGCTTACCATACATTTACATTAAAAAAAAACTAGCAAGTGTGAGTCCGTCATTGCAAAGTTCGTTGAAAAAAAAATCCAATACTTTAAAAGGTTTTTGGTAGCTCCTACACCGTCTCTAAATAGCTCCTAAACAGATATCTACTCCGTGCTCTTAAATCATCCTCCTGCTGCCGTTATCCCAATTTTATTTGGTGTTAGCGATGCATATATATGTATAGCCTACCTTTCCTATATTCCTAGATAGGAAAGATAGGCTTCCTGTCCTTCCTTTCATAGCCAATCATCGATCACACAATCTATCCATCTTTTGGTCCGCATTTTTTCTTATAGCCATCTACATCCCCAAATCTGTATTATTCAGCTGGTATAAAATTCCAAAAATTATTATTTTTCATTTATATAATAATTGACAATACTGAATAGTCTACCTACCAGTAATTCATGCGTAGCGTGCTAATAATATCGCTTATGAATAACAAAGTAGGTACTTATGTTTCCTGGATCTGGTCGGTCGGCCATGTGTCTGATTGTATGTTGTTTTGTCTTCACATATTATGAACAGACAATAGCCAATGTATGCATATTCTGGGAATGGAAAGTACAATGAACGTTTGTAGGGCTTGCATTATTCGCGGCGTCAAAGAAATAAAAGGTTCTTAATGCTGTTGATCATTTCTGTAACGAAAAGTATTTATTGGCCAAAATTCTGTCGCATTGGGCAGGTTGTAGATCGAGAGACTGTCCTGAGGATTACTCTCCTACAGCGGGAGCTGGTGCTACGAAAGCCAAACAAGTTACTTCTAACTTTGCCTGTTCATCTTGCATCATCTACCTACTACTGCCAATAGATCCACCAGCAGCATTGATCTCCTATCAACCTCTCTTCATAGACTAAAAGTCTTTAAAAAATATTCCGAACACCGGGTAATAACGAAAAAAAAATACACCGGAATAAGCTGTTACTGGAGTTTCGCTTTATCGACACGCCACGGTACATCACTGGCTCTAATCAAAAGTAACAAAGTTAAATTGTAGGTACCGATATTATTTTTACGGTGCACTTTTTTCGATCTTCACTCGAACATGTCGCAGGCCCCGCGCAATAAAGCGGTAATATCAAAAATTAATTTTACAGGACAAATAAAAGAAGCTAATTTTTATTTATAGTGCAGCGTACAGCGATCCAAAACAGGCGTTCAAAATTATTGTCATTTATTCTACAGAAATATTATTTAAAAAAACTGAAAAAAAATAAGAGTGATAGACTGATACTCAGAAAAGCCAAAAATCAAATAACATTAAAAAGGGCGTAACCGGTGTTTACCGCTATATTGCCCGGGCCCAGCGATGTTTTAACAGGGAAACTGCAGTAACACACACATAACATACACACACACACACATAACATAACATCACGCCTGTATTCCCCGAAGGGTTAGGCAGAGGTGTACCTATAGCACACCCACATTTCGCCAGTTATGTTTAAGTCCCATGTAATAGGGGGCGACACAGCAGCAGCAGCAGTATCTAAACAATAATGCAGTTTCCCCATTAAATCATGTTCGAATGTTGTAAGGAAATTATATTAGATGATGATGAAACCAGTCGTATACCTATGTACTCATATCATGCAGTCTATGTGTCATTATCATAGCAAACTAGGTTATATACACATAGGTTGTTTAGTTTTCCTCATAATTATGTACCTATGGTAGGTAGATACGTGTCATATTTCCACATTCCATAAAATCTTAAGATATAAGCTGCATTTTTCCATATTCCTCCGACTGCAATCTATTTGCTCGTGACAGCATCCTTACGAGCCAGCGCACGAGTTATACGCAAATTAAATATCTCATTCCATGGTGAGAAGGTCATCAGTCAAGTCAGCAAGGATGATAGCAGACCGTCTGAACTTAACTGCCCACTTAGCACACGTTTAGACTTCAATACATGTGTAGCTTTACATAATACAATATGTAGATACCCCAGTCCCCAAGCAAGGTCAACAAGTAGGTAATGTAAAAATCAAGCAAAACATCACAATAAAAAGTTTTTATCAAGATGAGTTGATTCTTTGGAGGGGCGTAAAAAGAAGCTAGGATTAGTAATGAGTGTCTTATATTTTTCCTTATGTAATTAAAGAACACAATTAAGGGGCCTACATGATCTAAACGCAAATTTATATTGCCTAAAAATATATGATCCACTGCAGTAACCAAAATCAGAAAAATATAATTATGATATTCTTCTAGATATATGCTAGTTAGATAGTATGTTGAAAACATAATACAATTAACTTGATATGATAGAAAAAAATCACGAATATACCTCTAAAAATATATTTTAACGATTAAAAACCATACTAATATACTTGCAAACATTCAGATTTTTTGTCAGATTATTCTACAAGTAACATGCTAACGTAATAGTGTTTTAATTTTTAAGTCCAATGAATAGATTTTTTGTAAATCCATAATTGCTTCATATTTTGTAATAAATTACTAGCGTTATGTCATCGCGCGTCTCTTTCTTTTCTATGCAATCCAACAGTGACCGCGCTTTAGGTCTTGTAAGCCTCTTAAATGTATTATGCGCGCGGCCATAGTGTGGAACTCTCTTCCAGCGTCTGTGTTTCCACCCATCAACTTTGTAAGCAAGAGTGAAAAAGCATCTTCAAGGCTCGCTCGTTCCATCATAGACTTCATCCATCGCTTTCCACCAGGGGAGATCGGGGTCAAGACAAGAGCAGGCCCAAGAAAGCCCATTGCGCAATTTAAAAAAATGTAGGTAGAACACGGATCATATGATAACTAGGCGCTAAGAACTCTATTTGCACCGTGATAATGGTGCTAATTGGAGACTATATAAAAATGTTATATATAATGCTAACATTTACATAGTTCGCATTCGCGTAACAAATGCCGTTTGGGTTTTGAGCCGTCCTTAAATCATCGAGTTATGTATGATCAACATCCCACATGAGCGTTTTATTGAAGCGCGTTTGTAATAAATAAACATAAATAGCTGGCTAAACACTTAAAATAGGGCTCTACGTGAACTTCTGCAACTTAAACCCCGGGAAAAATATTCTGTATGTACCTATTCGTCCCTAATTACAACTACTGCTGATCTTTTTGATTTTAAAACAATCAAAGTCAATCAGCGTATCGTAGTCCACTCCGACGAAACTAGTTGTTTCGCCGCTGCAGCAGCGCTGCGAGCAAGGCTGTATCCTTACCTCCTTACAAATAAACGTTGTATAGCGTCTGTGTAGTTACATACCGATTTCTCTCTTTCAGTCGTTAGTAATTTGACGTTCGAAAGAATAAGACAGCGTTGTTTAGCTATACAGACGCTGTACACACGGCTACACATCAAGCTATACATTTCCAGTTTACTCTGATCTCGCACTCTACGGAAATCCTATACAATACGAGATCAGCTTATACTGGAAATATATAGCTTGATGTGTAGCCGTGTGTACAAGGTTTATTAGTAATGAGGTTAGAGAATAGCACCGCTGGACATAGCCCTCTCAGGCTGCGCCACTATACCCTGTCCTCCGCCTTCCGCATCTATTCTGCCTTAGTCGTAGGTCCATCCAGCTGGGAGGCTTTCCAGGCTAAGCTTGCCGATATCGATATAAACGTGGCCAGCATACTGCCACTTCATTTTGCTTACTCTGCAAGCAATGTCAGTAAATCCGGCTCTTTTCAAGATAATTGCATTTGTGATTTTAAAACGCCACTAATCAATAAAAACAGCATAATAAATTTCCTTCACCTTCTTGCTCGGTTCTATAATGACATTTTTCACACTCGCCAATGTCAAATTATAAGTCAGGCAAAACTAACATAAACTACTTGAGTCATTAAAGCCCTGGGGTCTAACCAGGTATTAATATTGTACTGAATTTCATTATGACCCGCTGGTCATTAATGTGATTTGAATTTGGAACATTGGAACCTCAAGTAAAAATCTCATAAAACATTTTCCATAGTACATACTAATCCCATGCATTTACCAAAGAAACCTGCACTAAAAAAAAATTGTTTGCTAATCGAACTGGCCACTGAGAGTAGAAAACAGATTTAAAAAAACTTTTTTACAACAACAGACTTCCAAAAAACAACACAAAAAAGACGTCACAAAAAAACGGTGTCTTCGGAAAACCGAAGACACCGTTTTTTGTGACGTCTTTTCGTGGTCGTCGTTTTTTTGGGTGGCCAAAAACGAAAATACAAAAGTATTTTCGTTTTTGGCCACCGACTTCCGAAATTAAAGTAATTTTTCACGTTTTTTTGTGTTTTTATTGGAAGTCGGTTGTTTATTTGTAAAAAAGTTTTTATTTTTCAGTTTTTAGTTGTTACCTACCCCACACAATAAGTTCGTATACCACTACTTGATATGTAAATAACAGTGACAGGAAATTATTAACACATCATCAATATAAACTAAGGATTACTTAAAAACTGCTGGTCAGAACTTAAACAACTTTTTTTGAAGACGGTTTAAAAATAGAATACAAATTAAAAGGAAGCACGATTACTGCAAATCGCTTTGCTGTTAAACAACAAATTAAAGTAAATTCTTACAAAAATGTCGAGTGACAATAGTGATTTGAAACCGGAGTACATTAAATCCGAAGCCATTAGAATTGCCAACAATCCACTCCCAAAAAATTCGAAGGAATCGTACATGAAAGCCTACGACGATTTTTACAAATGGAAAACTTTATAAGACGACAAGTCTGTATCTGAATCAGTCAAATCCATTAAATTATTACTTTCTATCTTAAATCTCTTTGGAATCAGTGCTTTTAGTTTACTTCCAGCATTTATCATGTACAAAGCAACTATGTGCATCTATTCGATGTTCAGTTCAACAATAAGCATTAAACATAATATTAAAATTTAATACCTACATACATCAAATTACTGACATTTTTAAAAAGGAAATCGGTTGGACATCGTGTTAAGAAATCAAAAGTTTTCACAGCTAAAAATATGGAAACGTTTCTAAACGAAGCCTCTGACCACAGCTTTCATGCCACAATAGTAAGTACCTACCTAATGATTGAATTTTTAGTAACTATAAAAACTTTTTTACAAAAAAACAGCCGACTTCAAAAAAAACACTAAAAGACGTGAAAAATAACTTTAATTTCGGAAGTCGGTGTCTTTGGTTTTGTGTTTTCGTTTTTGACCACCGACTTCCGAATTTTTAGTAACTATAAAAACTTTTTTACAAAAAAACAGCCGACTTCAAAAAAAACACTAAAAGACGTGAAAAATAACTTTAATTTCGGAAGTCGGTGTCTTTGGTTTTGTGTTTTCGTTTTTGACCACCGACTTCCGAAATTAAAGTTATTTTTCACGTCTTTTAGTGTTTTTTTTGGAAGTCAGTTGTTTTTTTGTAAAAAAGTTTTTATTTTCACTTTTTAGTTACGGTACCTACCCCACACAAATTCGTATACCACTACTTGGTGTGTAAATAACAGTGACAGGAAAATATTAACACATCATCCATATAAACTAAGTGGAAAAAATATGCAGTATTAAGGATAACTCAAAAACTACTGGTCAGACCTTGATCAAATTTGAATGGGACCACATGTTAAACACCACCTATCAAATAAAAAAAGAATCATCCAAATCGGTTCAGCCAGAATAAAGTTATGAGCTAACACACATTAAAAAAAAAAAAAAAAAACATACAGACGAATTGAGAACCTCCTCCTTTTTGTGAAGTCGGTTAAAAATAGCTACATACATACATATAGGTACTTACTAGCGACCCGCTAATGCATCGATCGCTTGTGTACGATCTACTGAAGCGTTGTGTAATGTTTCGACAAGCCCAAATGTCGAGATTTCTGCGCTCTATCCTAGTTAAATATTATTGAAACCTTAGTTAGGTTAATGTGTCTATTATTGCAATTCTAAGAAACAAATCAAATGTAATAGAGTATAACTTGTAATACGTAAGATGCAAAATACCTATATTAAAGTACGTAACTTACCTTCCTACTTACTAACCTACCATCTACATTTGCTACAGGTGACCTTGATTTTTGGAGTGAATGGCGCTTGTCGATGAAATTAACTCTTAAACATTAAAATCGAAGATATCAAAAACATTCAGATTTGTTGCTGGTAAATTTGCCAGATACAAAATAAAAGAAAGAACGGTAGTTTTTAGTCCATAGAGAATACTTAAGAATTGTCGAAAAGTACCAAGCTCTACCCCATAACTGATTTTTCGTAGCTTATATTAGTGGCAAGTGTATAGAGGTATGAAGAACAGGGTGTAAAGTTCACTACTCTATAGAAAAAGGAGGATCCTCCGACCAGACGGGTGTCGTGTCTGACGTTTGATGTCGGGACGTTGTATATAAATATGCTAGTCGCGCGGTAAACTCTGCTTGCGCGATGCAGGATTTGCGTGACGTCAGTGTGACGTGTAGCTCGCATGTGGCGGTGTAGATGTGCGGTGTGTACAAGTGCACCAGGCAAGTCATTGGCAAAAATAAGATCAGCACTGTATTGGCGGATTCAGGAGCAAACATGACCCAGATTAAAAGACACGGAGGATGGAAATTTGATGTAGTAGCGAAGGGCTACATTGAAAATTCTGCACAGAATAAGAATATAGCTGCCGCATTGGTGACAACATCAAACTAAAAATACCGTCGATAACTTTACTGATCCTTGAACACCTTTGTCACCGCAACCATACACATCAAAACACTATTCATCTATCCCGCTGCCTCAACCACCACCTTCACCAACTTTCACGATCCAAAAAACTTTTTTACAAAAAAACAACCGACTTCCAAAAAAAAACACTAAAAGACGTGAAAAATAACTAATTCCGGAAGTCGGTGGCCTAAAACGAAAACTTCCTTATTGTGAATTCGGTTAAAAATGATCCTCAGCAGACCCAAGTTTCTGAAAATTTACTCAACAGCAATACGCAAATAAACTCTACCTTCACTTCAATAAATGTACCGAATAAAAACAACTTTGTCTTTCTACAACTGGTCTATTGTATCAAACTTAAACTTTGAATTGCTTTAAATAAGTCTACTAAGCGTAATTGTAATTTTATTAAATACTTCGATTCCATAGTAATAATGTGTCCGACGTTGGGGCACTTTAATTGTAACCCACGGAAAACCAACAAACTAATAAAAGAAGTAAAAAAAGGCGCGGACGACCAAGTCCGCGGTAGATGTTATTCATTTATTTAAAAAATACTACGATTCTAGTACCTACTATTCTTTTTATTGTCTCGTAGATGGTGTGAAAAGTAGAGTATCCTCCTCGGGGATAACCGTGCCTTCGTCTTGGGCGAGCTTGAATCCTACGCTGCACTCAGGATTGCTCGCTCGCTTTGCTCGGGATTCAATACGGCCGCAACATACGACACTGCTTTATTCCCTTGGTGCATAATCTACTAATATAACACTGCCCTTGTTACAAGTGTGAAATAACCTCAAATACAAGGAAAATGTCAAACAACAACAACAACACATAAACAACATAACAATAACAACAAACAAACAACAAACAACAACAATTTGAATAACATTTCAATTTATCTGTGTCCCACACTATCAACCTCATTCAAGGGGCTATCAAGAAATTATTTGAGTGTTTTCATTTGAGTCGTTTGTTCATTTATCTCGTCTAATTATTCTACGTTTGTTTTATAATCAAATTCTGGTAAAGATGATTTCGTTTCTTCATCCTTCTGCGCTTATCCTAATTTAGTTAGGGTCGGCACGGTACAGACCGCCTCTTATTCTAAACTGTACCTCCAACATTACCTATTTAGCATCCTAGAAAACACTTTCTTCCTAACAATATCATCTTTCACACATACATTCCATCCATGTCATCATTCTCTTACATGATGCCAATTTATTTGGGGTCGGCGATGTTTTCTTCTTTCATTCATCTCTATTAAATGATAAATGATTTTATTTCTGTAAATAGATTTGTACAAACACTTTTACACGTCAATCATATTTTAACAACTAGATGAGGTCGCCGTTTCCTATCCGACTACTCTGAGAAGAAAGGCCGAAACAAACTCAGAGGTCATAGTCTCTTTTAAAGTCCAGACATAATCTTGGTCAGATCATGTGAAGACCATGTAGATTTGTGTCTGAAATGGTCTTTTGAGGAAAAACCACACAGATTGAGTGGACCTGTCCAGTCAGTGCACGCATTTGTCAGTAATCGTGCAGCTCAACGCAGAACTTAAGGAGCTCAACGATTCGACGAACAATACCAAAGAAAGGACATTTGGGTAGGCCACAAAAATTACTCAAACTGCCAGATTAAGATTAAAAATACCTGAGAGGGGAAAAAAAAACCAAGAATGACCCACATAGTCTTCACATTCACAATATTAAAATGATTATCATGTATTTAATCTAGCCTGCATGCTACTCACATTCACAGACAGGTTTCTCTTTAAATGTCATCAAAAATATCATATAATTATGTTATGTCATGTAAATCACATAATCACAGTATAAAATCGATTGTTACTTGGGGGTACATTGAACATACTAGTCTACTACATTGACATATTAGTCGCCATGTCAGTATTCACCTCCTTTCCAGCCATATCATCTTTCATATCGTCCATCTATCGTTTCTTTCGCCTGCCCCTACTCTTACAGCCATTCATATTCATACTTACAACTTTCACGACAAGTATTAATAATCCTACTCCAATCAATTTTCCTTGAAAAAGAAGGAAGAATAGCAGAACTGTTCATTACACAATACACACGCGACATAGATTGACCATGAAAGCTTTTCTTCTAAATTGTCGCCTTTTTCAGGGTCTAGAAATTGGAATGAATTGCACTTAAACCTTGTACCTAGTAGGTACGAAATAATTGTTTTTAATCACAATAATATATAACCTTTGTGAAATAAGTTTAAATTGAGATAAGTTTCCTTATTAGTTTTCTAATAGTTTTCTATCTTCTACCTTGAAATCATTCATCCACTGATAGACAATGCACAGCCTAAACCCCTAGGTCTAGAAACATAAAGTTTGCGCAAGAGTTCCCTGGGGGAAGCGCTAGGGAAGCCCGCGAAATACAAAATTTTCTTACGTTTTTTGCAATTAGCAGGTCAGTGTCAGGTTGTATGTTGAACAAAATAAAATTCACGACCGTAACAAGTATGTATTTACAAGTTCACATTATAATCAATTGATATTTCATGAAATACCAAACATACAGAATTATAATCATTAGAATCAGCAATACCTACAACTCCTTAAGTTAGAATTGGCGTCAAATGTCATGATTTCATGAAATAGTCATTCAATAGGCTAATATGAATTTACAGAGATTTATTGAAGATTTTTATGATTATAATTCGATAAATAAATATTTGTTACGGCTGTGAATCTTATTTAAATCAACATACAACCTGATACTGACCTGCAAATTGCAAAAAACGTGAGAAAATTTGAATTTCACGGGCTACCCAGACGCTTTCGCCTTAAGCCCGGATTTACTATTTATACGTGAAACTTTCAATGAATAACTAAGTTTGCGCAACTAGTTTAATGTAAATCCGGCTCTATACAACACAAGCTTCTGCCCGCGGCTTCGCTCGCGTGGATTTCGGAAATGATCCTTCGGGAACGTACTACCGGAACAAAAAGTAGCCTTTGCCCTTTCCCAGGATGCCATCCATCTTCTTATCAAATGTTATCAAAATCCGTTCAGTGGTTTAGGCGTGAAAAGGTAACATACAGACAGAGTTACTTTTCGAATTTATAATATTAGTATAGATAACGAAAGTGAGCATTATGGAAAGATGTTTGAACATGCATAATTATTTAAAGTCTTGTTCGTCATTTGCTGATGAGAAATCTCAGCGCCATTTTCAATCCGGCCGGATTCGACTGGATTCCCATCGATCCGGCACAGGACCCGGCCGGATCCGGTCGGATTGACCAAATCAGGACGAATTTCACTTTTCGGTCCAAAATGAACTGTTAGTGAGTTAATCGAGTGTAATTGTACTTATTATAGGTAGTTTATAAAAAAAAACATAATTATATATAAAATCAACTTTATTTTCAATGTTAAGATTAAACAACGAGCAAACAATTAAAATCTAGTAGTGTAGGGTAGTTAATTAATAAAAAAATAACGACGTAATGAGGGGCTCAGTCTTCCACTTCCTAGATTTCACAGTAAGTAACTTTATAAAATCTAATAATAAATAAGCTTACATAATTTACTAAGATGAAAATTGAGATCATAATAATATTACTAAGTAAATTATTTGAAAATGCTAAAACACAAGTCTCATATTTATGACAGACATCATCACTATTTGATGAATCTGTCTAATGAATGGCACAATTATCACAAAAAGAGCTAGTATTATAATTCTTTAATCTAATCAACTAACGATGAATAATTATTTTGAGTAATGATTAGTATGTAGTTTTAGTACATATATTATCAAAGGAACAGCGCTATTATTTTGTCATAAATTGCTGACACCGGATCCGGTCACCGGGTCCGGTATATTGTTGCCGGATCCGGTAAAAGTTTAATAATACCGGATCTGCCGGATTCCGGGTCCGTTTTTCCGGATTGCAATCCCTACTTGTGAAGTTGTGACATAATAAAATTCAAACTAGATAATGTAGGATTGGCTGCTCTTCGACGTAGATTTTAAGAAATAAGCATTGCTCCTAATAATCACTTTAGTTTTAGTGCATTACGCAAGTACACTACCAACTAGGTACTTATTCAAATATGAATGCTTGCTAACAAACTATTCAAATAAGTACGACGAACGTTATTCGACGTATTTCCCCGTGCAAAAATCTTGTACCTAGTCACTTAACAAAAGTAAGACGAGGATAACTCAAGACATTTTAAGCCAAACGTAAGAATTTATAATAAACGTGGCCGCCGAGCCAGCAATAAATTAAACTACCAGTCATTGAACTGGAAGCGCAGCGTATTATTTTATTAGTAATTTTATTTTTGAGAATTCCATAGTCTCGAATCTCCGAAATAAACATTGACTTAGTATCTATAATAGAAATGAAGTTCCCATGACGGTTACAAAACTAAGAAGTCTAGTGAGAATGACAAGCAATTTACACGTGCTATAAATAGATATTCTGTATCTGATGAACGTGTAAACAAACCCGAGAGAGAGAGGAGAGGGCGAGCACGGGCATACCCAAGACGTTTGTGACAAGACATGATAAATCATGTCATGTCTTACAATTTATCTTAAACTAGCTGACCCGGTGAACTTCGTACCGCCTTAGAATCAATAAATGATGTGTTAAACTATTAGCTGAATTAAATTCAGTTTTTTATTATGATAACATAATCAGTCAATCCGTTCTCAAGATATCATCAAAAAAGCAGTTCCATACAAAAAGTATGTAAAGTATTTTTATTTTCTTTTAAATTTCTTCCTGTTTTAACAGATACTCTGCTGTTCAGGGCGGTCCAGCCATTCTTGAATTCTATATGGTATAACGAACCCGAATTTGTTTTATTTAAATAGAGATAAAGAAGAGATAGATAGAAGTTATATAGATAGATAGAATAGGAAGAATAGATGTCAACCGTGTGACATATTCTAGAGGTGCGACCTGCCTTTCTTGCTGCTGACTTCATAGTGTGACCAGTAAATTGAAAAAATTAAAATGTTTATGAACTTCTGATTATACGACCAGATAAAATAATACGTCTAAAAGAGTGCAGTTCATAAGTTAAACAACTTTTTAATTTTGTTGGGAACGACTTCACCGACCGACTTCACAGTTTTGTTTGTTCGGTTTGATTATGTTGAGCAAACGTTGTAAGTATTTTTATTACAAGCAAATTATTAAACTTGCAATATTTGTATGTATGTTAGTTTTTAGGTCAAATCTTGCAAATGAATTTATAAACAGTTATCCCCGACCGATTGAGCTGAAATTTTGCATACACGTTTAGTTTGGATGATAATCAAAGAGTATATTATAATAACTGCATGATGACTGCATGGTTTAGCTAAGTGATGCCATTCTAAATCCAATATGGCGAACTGCCAAAGATGGCGGACTAGTTATTTTTTATGCACCCCATGATATGGGTAGGTATCAATTAAAAGGGTTTGCTGAGAATAATACGGAAAATAAATAAAAGGAATAAGTCCAGCGGAAAATAAAACCTAATTTTTTTGTACATAAAAAAAGCTTTTATTTAAATGCTCTAAAAAAACGAAATAAACTTTAAATTAAATGAAACCTATCATTTTTTATCTACGTTATACAATTTGTATGGTATAAAAGCTTGGCGCGAGATTTACCTGTGTAATTAGACAAGAATACAATATGTATGTAACTTGATCATGACACAAGTAATTCTAAGAAAAAAATGTATGTATTTCATAAAGTTTATTTACACGTAAATCTCGCGACAAGCTTTTATATGTATAATACTAGCTGCGCCCCGCGTTTTCACCCGCATAAATCTCGATTCCGTGGGAATATCGGGATAAAAAGTATCCTATGTCCTAATCCAGGTCACAGTATACACATGTGCAAAATTTCATCTAAATCCGTTGAGCCGTTTTAGCGTGAAAGCGTAACAAACAAACTAACTTACTTTCGCGATATACGACGAGTTTCGCGCGCGACGCAAAGGCACCGCTAGTCGTGCGACGAGCGGCGCCATTGCGTCGCGCAGTCGCGACTAGCGTTGCCGGAGCGAAATATTCCGAAGTATTCCCGTCGAATTATTCGCGAAACATTCGGAAGTATTGAGTAGTATTCGGAATTATTCCCCGAGAAGAAATATCCAGTTAAGTACATGTTTGGCCACGCATAGAGTAGGTAGTTGTGTAGGTAGTTAGTGGTAATGAACCTGCTGCGAGTCGCGGGGCGGGGTGGCAGGGCACTGCCACGTGCAAGTGTTCCACTATTGATCGCTAGATGGCGACGCAATTACCATTGCAAATTACATATGTTCCGCGTTAGTGATTGTGTATTCATACCCACGAATCTTCCTTCCTTCCTACCTTCCTAACCTTGGTCACTGCAACAGCAGAAAGCGCACGCAGGCGAGCACTACTGATGGAAGTTGTACAGTTACAGCTTTTACGTTTACCCGTTAGAGGGCGTTAATGCCCGTGGCTATAAATATATTACTACGCGTTCATTAATAAAACTGAGTGTAATACGATTTGAAAACTTCCGAATATTTCGTTTCATCTACTTAGATATGTACATACGTAATAAGTTTTTTTATGCGGTTTAGGTGTGCAAGTGATGTTTTGCGAGAATACTATGTACATAAAGGTAAATAAGTAGGTAGGTACTAAGATGAGTTTATATTATATATTATTATTTACCGAGATAAATAGTAAAACGGTACCTATTACCTATATTATTTCAATTGTTTCTTTATGTATGTACTTTAGTAAGATTTCGGTTGAACACTACCTATTCTAAAAAGAAGGAGATAATCTTTTTGGTAAAAAATCGTCGTAAAAAAGTACGTAGGTAACCCTAACTTCTTATTTTTTTTTTTTAAACCATTAGGTAGGTAAAGTACTTAAAAACATTTTTACGCTTGTACATAACATCCGCACAAAATCGACACAGTTAAACTCATCCATACTAAATTAAAATAATAAGTACCTAGTCATAAGTAGATAACTACATATAGGGAATTATTCCCGCATAGTAGGTACGTAGGCATCGAATAATACTTCGTTGATTATTGAATGAAGCGCTGGCGTCGCCGTGCGACTAACGAGGGAAGTTCTCCATTTACAGTTTTACTCTTGCTCGCTAGATGGCGTTAATTCACGTAACGCACCGACGAAATATCTAATACACGGCGAGTCTCCTCAAGCTACCTACGCATACATTCGTAACTACTGGGAATAATTTAACTCATAATAAGTAATAAAACGTAGGTCATCTACTTCATCCTTACAATATTTATTTTACTCTGCATTGTTGCTGCGGTAGTATTCCTTCCAATCGAAGTATTCTTTTGAATGTTTCCGAATTATTCCGAATACTTCCGAAGTTTTGCAACGCTAGTCGCGACGCGCCCGGCTTATGGAGCCTTAAATCGTGTAATGTAATAAATTGATGGGTTTGATTTAATTTAAAGTTTGTGAGGTGAATTATAGAAGGAAAAAAGCAGTACCTACAGTACCTACTCACAACTTTCAAGTATACTTACCATGACAACTTTGTATACCTTTCGAGAAATCTTTGCGGTTTATACGACGCTATTGATGATTTCGTAGTCTTGTCAATTTATTTATAAAATCATTAAAATATATTTTATTGCCATTTGGTGCAGTAATTAGCAGGAAAATATTATTTTTTATCAATTTTCAAATCTTATCACCACCTCCGAATGAACGTGATCAATTTGTCATAATCATCTGTCAATATGTGACATTTCATTTTGTGACAAGATGGGTGCACATATAATAGCAAATACGAGCTATAGTCCCAACTAAACGTCAAGCAGTTATTTCACATGTCAAGAAATTATCTCACGCCGCCGCTGCCGGCCGGCGCCTTCCGCCGTGCTAGCATTTAAGACAAAACGGTTTTATCGCCCAAACTATGATAAAATGTGTGACTCAAGCCAAGTCACAGTAGGCCGTGCTCGCTCCGCTGTTCAGATTAAATTCTTACGCACTCACTCATTAAAGGGAATTAATAACAAATTCATCTGTATTTAGGTTTCAACTTTATATCTCACCAACTTTTTGTACAAATTATAATTGAAAAACCACTGGCGAAAATTGACGTTAAAAAAATAACCTCAAATGCCAAATGAAAATCATCCTAACTAAGGTGATTTAAAATTAGATTTTTTCGGGTTTAAGTACCTATCCAAATAATGAAATGAAAGCATCCAGTTTGTAATTGGCACTACAAGTTGGCATCCACAGGTTGTTAGGTTTTGAGATTCATTTGTTTACATTTTCAACATATAGGTACTTCTGGAACAGACCGTAAATGAAAATTACCTACATTGTGAGAAGTATCTTTCCCAAAGGTCAGGGCTGTGGCAAGAGCTCTGCACGTGGTCAACCCGCTGTAATAATCATTATGTTTGCTCTCAACCACGCGTGTTCTCCGGAATGTCACGTACGATTTCACACGTGACAGACAGACACGAGAAGTTATCAGTACTTATCTAGCTTCCGTATAAAAAAAATATATAGTCGAGCCAAAAAAAAGAGTTTTTATAACAGTGCTAAAATTTAACAATTATTATGAAAATCTTGTATAAATAGATTAAATAGCAAAAATAAAATCACTTTTCTTGTCCCTCTGTCTGTGTGACCGCGTTGTTCTGCTAAAAACTATGCAACTGATTTTAATGTGGTTTTCACCATCATTAGAGAATTTATTCCGCAAAGTTTATGTGTCAAATACATTAATATTACACTGCAATTTCAATGTTTTGTCGTGTCGTAAAAACCGTATGGAGCAGGGGCGCGTCGCTAGTATTGTATTATCTAGTTTAATAAACACTACCGGGTTATAAGTATAACCATCGAATCATATCAAGATTATTGATATGATAACCTATCTACCATATCAAAACACTTTTTCGCAAAGATTAGACAAGTGTCAATGATAAGAAGAAGACATGGAAGACACATGCCTATAAATGACAATTATAATAATTATAACGTAAGTAGCATAAATTGAAGCTCAAGAGTTTTGCTTGTCTAATTTTTGCCAGCAATTTTTTTTTTTTAGAAGAGTAAGATATGTTGACCTTACAATATACACTCGAGAGCAATGAATCCGGGTCACTTAAAGAATGTTAAAAATCTCGGAAACTAAAAATGATAGGTTAATGCAATAAATTGTATTTAATAGACAATGTAATACTCCTTAAATGAAAGTAAAAAAAATATGAGTCACCATACATTTTATTAACACAAAATTACATAAAGAAAAAAACTGCTGATCTCTCCTTAAAACAAAAATAGGAAACATGAAATTTTTGAACTTTATTACGATTTTCTTGAATTTTAATACTTCGTATTGCCTCCTCGTGCTTCCATTACTGCGTTTACGCGGTTTGGCATGCTGTACACCAAGTTCCTTATACGATTTTGGGGAATATTCTCCCATTCCTCTGTGAGAGCAATTTTGAGCTCACGAAGCGTGATTGGGGGAGGGTTTCGTTGTTTTACGCATCTGCCTAGCTCGTCCCAAGCATGCTCGATCGGGTTGATATCCGGGCTGCGCGCTGGCCACTCCATACGAGTAATGTTCATCTCTTGAAGGTAGTCATCCACAATCCTACCTGTATGAGGTTGGGCATTGTCATGCATAAATATAGCATCCTCACCTAAATTGACCATAAATGGACCAACGTGATCATTGAGGATTTCTTCCACATATCTTACGCTAGTTAAAGAGCCGTTTTCTATGATCACCAGCTCTGTGCGACTTTCAGAAGAAATTCCGGCCCACACAAGTACAGACCCACCACCGTAGGCTACTTTTTCTTCGATGCATGCTTGCTTGAATCTTTCCCCTGGTCTTCGATACACTCTGTGTCTTCCATCGTGCTTGTAGAGCATACATTTTGATTCGTCGGAGAACATAACTTTTGACCAATCTTCAATACTCCAATTTACGTGGCTCTGGGCATATCTTAGTCTTGAAATACGATGCCCACGCTCCAGTTTAGGGCCGTTTGCAGGTCTAAGGGGTTTTAAGTTAGATTCAGCAAGCCGACGTCTTACTGTCCATGCACTTGGGTTACTTCCTCCGAGGCGTCGAAACTGATTTGTGAGTTCAGTTCCTGTGAGAAAGCGATTTCGAAGCATGGTGTTCACCAAGTATCGGTCTTCTCGTGCTGTGGTACACCTGGTTCTGCCCGTTCCTGGTCTGCGTAGGTTAGAACCAGTTTCTTCGTAACGTCGGAGAACTCTTTGTACTGTTGACAGCGACACACCGACAGTCCTGGCTGTATCGCGCTGACTCCGGCCGGTTTCCAGCATTGTAAGTATTCTGGTGCATTCTTCAGGCGTAAGCGACATAATTTCAGCTTGAATAATGAATATAGAGCACTATCAACATGGTTTATGTACCCACATAAATGACAGATTACAAACAAAAGCAAAACCAAATGCTGTAATTTCGTAGTTCCATCTTCGAAAGTGGCCCTTTTTCAAATTTGATTTTTTTATGATATAACTTTACAATAACTAAGAAGTTTTAATACCTTCATTTAAGGAGTATTACATTGTCTATTAAATACAATTTATTGCATTAACCTAGCATTTTTAGTTTCCGAGATTTTTAGGATTCTTTAAGTGACCCGGATTCATTGCTCTCGAGTGTAAATACAGTAACTTGCGTATAACACACAGAAGATAAGTTGAGTAGCCAAATATAGGATAACTTGTGTGTGAAAACTAGCCAAGTCAAATCTTGAGCTTCAATTTATCCTAAGTTATCTGCTTTGTGTAAATTATTGACTGTTCAAATTTAACAAGTTATATTTTTAAATAGCAAACATTTTTGTAGCCGAAAAAAAACAAGAAATTGAGTCCTAAATTTACTTTAGAATGTTGTATTTCTTATAAATAAATTTCAGGATTATCTACAGAACTTGGCACCCATTTAGATCTCAATTCTTTTGTTGACGAAGTCGATAACCACGAATATTCTTAAAGACCTGTCCCGCAAACAGACGCGATGCGACAGCGCGACGCGAATCTTATATAGAACAATTTCTTAGAAATGTTCATGGAAGTTGTTCTACAAGAGTCGCGTCGCCCCTGTTTATGGGAGCCTTAATATAGAACTTGGCTCTCATTTTCACATTTATGTTTATCAAGCAAAAGCTTGATATTTGGGGTCTCTTAGTCCGGGTATACAAAAAATTGTATACCCAGACTTTCTCAAATGGGTCAAAACTGCTTTGTGTACACATAAACCCTCCGGAATAAATTATTTAATTAATGATGGTTAGAACCGCATCAAAATTCGTTGCGTAGTTTAGAAGAACAACGGGCGGGCGCAAAGACAGACACGAAAGTAATTTATATAACTAGCTGCGCTACCACGGTTTCACCCGCAGCGGTATGAAATATACTTTACGACCTACCAAATATACACAAAAAATAAAAACATAAAAATCGGTCAAGCCGTTTCGGAGGAGTTCGATAACAAACACTGTGACACGAGATTTTTATATATTAAGTAGATTATGTATATAGAAGTATGGATGTGACTTGATAAGACTTTCCGTACAGTTTGTACAGTACATCGACGGTATATCGAATCACATTCACTACCAAATGATTTGTTTATATCAGTTGACTACGCTTGCCCTATGCACAACTTAAAAAACAAAACCAAATCATTTTTATTCTTTCTTTCTATATCTAAGAACTGACATAAAGGCGACAATACACGGTTCAACCAATTGTGGTTCAAATTGAAAGACGTAGAATAGAAGACATCGCGATTCGATTTGCTTGATACATGTCATACAAATAAAAAAAAAATGGTTTCTGTTTTTTTTGTTTCTAAAATTTCTTCTACTAAACCGAAAGTAGCTTTATTAATTGAAACCACGATTCTGTTTTACCTATTTTGTCATTGTGATAGCTAGGTATTTCCTTTATTCTCGATTCTCGATTCTTTAAAATCACAAGCATACATAATGATAATGAGTTATCCGGCTGATGATGGATACATCACTATTGTTATACTAATGATGATGTACTTTTTATAAAATTAAAATTAAATTATAATATTAAAAATACATAACAAACTTCAAAGCAGACATAACAAACTTCTTGTGAGAAACTTGGAGCCATTAAATCTTGATGATAAAGGTATTCACTAAGAATATAGGTATCTAATTACCCGACTGCACGACAGCAAAGACAGAGAGAATATTATATTCTCTATGGTACTCATATCTATGTCTCTTTGTATGTGGTATTGTTTATACCCTAGAAGCAAGCTAGCGGGTTAATTTTTTTTTGAACCGTTTCTATGGGGTTTATTGAAATAAAGGGCTTGAGGAGACGACTCCAAAAATATAACAAAGGTTTAAAATGCAAAAAAAAAACTCGATTGCAACTAAAAATTTCAAAACAAGCTCACTTTTCAAGTAGTCTGATGCAGTTGGTGGCATCAAATCTGAAATTGAACTAAAATAACTGTCACCAATTATTCTTTATTCACTAGATCAATAGCACGGAAACGTGGTGTAAAATTGACTACCGTCAAACGGGGTGAGTAGGGATGCAGGGGTGAATAGAGACAAAACTTTAAAAGGGATTTTAACATTGAAATAATATAGTTTGCCACCAAAAAGGACTCTAATGTGTTTACTGTATTATAATTAACGGTTAAGTGCCCTTGTTGGCAACAAACTATATTATTTCAATGTTAAAATGTCTTTTAAAGTTTCGGTCCGATTCACCCCTGCATACCCTATTCACCCCGTTTGACGGTATGTATTTATCTGCTACGGATATTTTTTTAAGATTATGATAATGTAACGAGCGACAATGACAACTGTCTTATCCCGCGTCGGAAAACCGGAAAGAGCCCTCTGTCGGCGCGACCACGCGTTCGGGATTACCGAACAACAAATTGTTCGCGTCTTCGCGCGTCACGATCGCTTTTTATTAGTACGCAGCCTTAAGGTCTTGGCTTGAAATCGCCATGAGTCCTTAAATAATGTTTTTTTCACACATTCCAAAATACATAACTCGCACCGACAAAGATACAGAGTAAATATTTGGGCAGTGTTAAATTATTAAAATGCGGAAGCCTTGATATAGTCATTTTAAGTAAGTACGTCACTTTTGACAGTTTACCAGAGAAATTATCAGCATTAGGATAACGTTAACGGATGATCGTTATACCTATCGACAGAGTCACAAAGTCAAGTCATTTCACAATTCACAAGTGATATTCATGTTACGTTTTATCACATTTTACGTTTATATTCCGCATCAATTGACCTCAAAAGCCATGTATTTATGATATTACTAGGTATAAAGTAGGTACAATATGGAAAATATTACGATACTTTTCGCTATTGACAATCTGCAATAGGTATAATACTAAGAAACGTGAGATAAGTACCTACTACGTACTTGGATTCATTATAATACCTCGACTGATCATAATGATAACCTACGTTATGCGAATTGTCAGTTTGCTATTTTTGCATGGAAAAAAGAAAAAAACGTGTTTAGCCTCACCATAGTTACCCCTCCCGCCCGCGCCCGTACATTTTCAGAGAAAAACGGAAAACTTAAAATCATTACCTACGTGCTCTTTTCTCAGTCATAAATTAATATTTTTTTCACTGTAAGAGAATTTATTATATTAATTTAACGCATTGTAATGCTTATCAATATCAAAAAGGCGTACATACGTATCTGCCAAATCTTGACCTTCGCCGTGCAGAATCGCAGAATGGCCAGTAATCGATCAGCTATTGATTTACATCGACGCGTCGCAGGAACGACTGTGTCGCCGAAAAGTGATCGGCATTTTCGCGCGTAATTATTCGCGATAGTAGAATTCTAAAGTTGTCAATTGTCATTATTTTACATAAAGATAAATTATTATAAGGTTTAATAATACACGTAGTTAAACAAGTGGATATAATTTCGTGTAAGCGTGATTAAATTAATAATTAACAAAATTGACTTTGACAGGTCCTATTGAATGTGGTGAAGTGATTTTTTTTTATTATCTAACCATCTAATTCTCAGGACTAGGTATGGTATTATTGTCAGTGCCAAACAAAGGAAATAAATGTACATTAACCGATTCTGTGACTCTGTGGTGTGTGGAATACAGAGTGCATTGTTATAATAACAATTTCATGTAACTTCAGACAGTCAGTGTTCTGATTTGTAAATAAAACGTCCTAGGTATATTAGTAAACAGGCTGCATCAATAATTATAACACGAACCATAGAATCTCATCAAAATCAAATCAAAATATTTTATTTCACATAAACCAACATGGGCACTTATGAAACGTCAGAAGCTAGGTGCACGGTTCCAATTGGTTGTTTCATAAGGAGAAGAGCCGGCAAGAAACTCCACGGTTACTCTTTCAAAAATAAGGGTATTTTACTATGTTTTTCTAATTACAGTGTTGATAGGTATGGGAGGACAGTGTAGGCCTGTCAACAAGTAACAGGTACTCAATAAAATATAAAAAGGTCCACAAATAAGTCTACAAGTTAGGCCTACAACGTTCTCACATTCACAATGTACTTATAGAAGAATCTATATAAAATAAAAGCCTATTTAAACCAAATGACATGATTGCCATTACAACTGTAACAGATCTGAAATAAAATCATGTTAAAAGCCATAAATATGGAGTTGAAATAAGGATTTGAGGTATATAATGTCAAATAATGAGATCATGTCGAAGAAGAAAGTAAAAAAAAACAAAACACTTCATAATTTAGGAACAGTGTAGGGTATCAACATCGCCACATGCGAGCTACATGTCATACTGACGTCACGCAAATCCTGCATCGCGCAAGCAGAGTTTACCGCGCGACTAGCATATATACAACGTCCCGACATTAACCGTCGGGCAGTTGCCCACCAGACACAACACCCGTCTGGTCGGAGGATCCTCCCTTTTCTATGGAGATATGAGTGAACTTTACACCCTGTTCCTCATACTTCTATATATATAGACATAGTGATGCCGTTAATGATGCATCATGTCATGTGACTTAATATCACCTATTCATCATACAACATATTTGTTTGCAAAAAATACGGTCAAATTTGTAACAAAATACCTATGTAAGTTTTTGACACTGTGCAATGAGCGGGTCATTTTGATTAGCAATACCTACCATGGAATAGATAAATTATATGTTCTGTGGGCTGGACCAACCACTTGCTCTGTTGCGGTTGTGTGTATCCAACCCAGAAATAGTGGAGATCCAGCCTTAAGTATTTCAGCAACCCGAGAGTAATGTTAATGATGTAACATAGTAGGTACCTACTAGCTTTTAATCGCGACTTCGCCCGCGTGGATGTCGGAAAATATCCCACGGGAACGTACTACCGGGATTAAAAGTGACCTATACAGGTTAAAAAATATTTGTGTTCCAAATTCCATCCATATCCGTTCAGTAGTTTTAGCGTGAAAGAGTAACAAACATCTATCCATCCATCCACACAAACTTTCACATTTATAATATTAGTAGGATTATGTATGGATATAGCTCTGCAATAGGTATCGCGGCCATAACTGCCCAAAATTAATGTGGGTTCCCTATAGGCATACCTCTGCCTAACTCTTCGAGGAATACAGGCGAGAATCGTAATTTATTTATTTATTTAGGATTGCCAACAACTGTTTACACAATACATTTACAATCATTTCATTTACAATTTACATTTATAAGTGCAACAATCACTTACAGGCTAACACAACATGCACCATTTATGGTTTTTCAAAATAATACAAAGCCATAAATGATATTTACAATTAAAGCTATTTAATAATTTTGGTGATTCGCGCGAAACAATATTAATAACAAAAAAATCATTCCAAATAATATAAGTAACAAAAAGATTAAAACGTTAACATTTCACAAATAAAATGACAAAAATCTAAAATAATAAAAAAAAAAAATTAAAAAAAAAATACATTCGTGGAGATCATTGGTTGTGGGAATAGTACTCAATAATTATTTTATAAAAAAATCCTATACTGTCATGATGTTTATCAGTGAGATCACTGCATCTGTTTATATTTTTACACAGGCGACAAATCGGTGAGTTAGTATAGTACCCAGGACCGTTCTGCGCAAGGGTGGATATATTTGTGTGATAAGGTTTTGCGGATATCGGGCTGGGGCACGAAACTTCAGGACACTCAGTAGGTTTGGGCAGTCAATTTTATTTCTGAGCAACTTTTATAGAAACAAGGCATCAATATCGTTATGTAATATAATAATGTTATGTTAAGTCGGGAAAAAGTTCCCAGTGACAATTCAAAACTCCGATAGAAAAATATTCTAGCACAAGTACCTACCCAGCATTGTTTCAAATTCCTCTTTTCCCTTTCCTTTTTACTTACTATGTTTACGACTTTTATGCACATAATAAGCACGTAGGTCCTGTTTGTCCTATCATTTCATTCAGTCAATGGTTATATGTTGACATGGTTCAATCAGTGAAATCAATGAATAGATTTCAAAATATTGTCTCCCGTTCTGTAAGGTACGTAATGATTTGTTAGTTACTCTGATGGATTCATCTGAATCAATCTACCTATTTTGATCTTTTCGGCGAACTTGGCGCATTTAATACGTGGCTCGGGGCTACTATTACACTCCCTAATTTTCTTCTTAGCGTGTCGATGGCAATATATGTATAAAAGCCTTATTAAACTACGCGATATTCTGGGACCCTTTCCCTAACTCGGGATGGTGTAATAAGAAAAAGGGAGGAAGGGTCCCTAATTTAAAAAAAAACATTAATTTAAAAAACTAAAAAGCCCGACTGCCTTTCTGTGTAATTTGGAAATGTGAAAACCCTAAAACAAGAAAGTCGTCATAACCGATTGCAGTTAACTTAAAAATAAGTTTAATTTCGGAAGTCGGTGGCCAAAAACGAAAATACTAAACCAAAGACAATTTTTTTAATTACGTTTTTTTTTTTAATAGACCCAGTGTCACTCTCACAGTAAATACGAATTCAACGACACCTCTCAAGCTAAAAACCATTAAGCCGTTCAGGATGCAGAGCGTGCTAAACAATTATACATACATACATACTCTCGAAAAACATAACCCTCCTTCTGGTGCAGTCGGGTAAAAAACACATCATCTAAATATCGAGCCCATCATGTAGTAACCTGGGGTTTTATTCAAGTACAGTCATAATGAAAGACTTCAATATTTAATAAGAGAATCTGCTATAGTTCTGTAGTTTACGCCTCCTTCTTGTGGGGGTCCCATGCGAAAAAGGAGCGACTTTATGTATGAAGATGTATCTGCTGTTTATACTCATTATGATATCTGAGGTTCCCGAAAACAAGCACTTGAAGGAATAATATGATGCGTGAGTGACAAGATATTTGTAAATTGCGCGCTGAAAACGTTAAATAAACATCAAACAAGACACAGCACTTGTTTTAAAACTAGGTCTCGTTTTCACTGAATTGTAATAAAGTGTGTTTAAAAGGAAACTGAGCCGAGTTAAATGATACAAATAATAAAACTCTTTTACCTACACTTGAAACGTTGCATTGGCCAAAATACATCTTAGTTTATAATTACAGTTTGGCACTTATTAGCATTCGAGCCGGATAAAAAGTAAAGTACATTGAACTTTGCAAAATACACACTACACAATACCTCCATAATTATATTCTCGGAAGTAGATGAGCAGGTTAAAATCTTGTCTTTTAACCATAGTGAAACTATTTTGAACTCTAATCAGGTTAAAACTAAGTTTAGTTTGGAAAGAGAATAAGAATTCTTTTAATATTTCCACGGTTTCCTTGTTTCACGATGTTGATGTCCATAAAATATACTTATCACATTAGGTAGGTACCAAACTTAATTTTATTTTGGAGGCTATACCTGTGAGGTTCTTCATTCTTGTCTTTATAGTAACTCTAAAGCATTGCGCAAAGTTTCAATAATGATTAATGATAACTATATGATTTAATTTCTGCAAGTAGGTTTGTACAAACACGTCTAAAATAATTTGTTTTTTAACCATCAAAAAAGTCTGACAGATTCTTGCTTACAAAAAACTATGTTACTCAAGTCGGCCAGCTCGCTCTACGTACAAGCCGCTGTACGCACACATTCACACGTTAAGGCTCGTTCACACTGGCGCGACGCGACAGCGTGACACAAAGGCACCGCGTGCCGCGCGACCGGCGGCGCCTTTAGTCGGCTGACGCGACCGATGTCGCGACGCGGTGGCGACGCGCGACGCTACGGTCGGCCATTACGCGCGCAAACGGCAACACTCACGCATAAATAATATATTCACACAAACGGGAGTCAGATTTGTCTTAGCGGAGTTCCGTCCGACGTCTTTGTTCGTCCATGTTTAAAACTAGATAGAGTTCGGTGGTTCCTATCTGACTTCTCTGAGAGGAAAGACCGAAATAAACTCAAAGGTCACAATCGCTTTTAAAGTCCAGACTAGGGCATGCTATCCGGATACCCGTCGAATATATTATCCGGATATCATTTGTTTTACTATCTGGATAAACGAATAATACGGATAGTTCCTCATGTTCCTTTTTTAATATTTTGTTTCATCTAAATCAATAATAATAAAACATTTTACATTGTGTTTTAGTAAAATAGGTATTCGCAATCGTGAAATTGTGAAAATTCATGTGATATCTTCAAAAGTCCATCTTATGACACAATTACTAGATTCATCATAAAGATATTTCAAAAGTGCAAAAGGAACCTTTGGCACTTTGGGCAAAAGCCCAGAGCTCGATTTCAGTTGACGACGATGTAAGTGAATGATTATTCAGTTTCTCTCTGCTGCTAGTAATCACTGAGCACTGCGTCACCATCATCGCCGTGTTCAACTGAAATCGAGAGTTTCTTAATCTTGCCGAGTACAAATGGCACACTTTGATAGAGAAACATTCGTCTTATGTATTATACTTGACGTATACAACCTCCTCATCACAATTCTTCTAACCAGCGTCAAAGCTGAAAAGTATTTTTCCTCCTCTGAACATAATTATGTAATAAATTCAGGACATCTCTAAACGACGCAACATTGGATTGCTTAAATTTCCTTAGGTCACATTACCAAATAATGAAAAAGGTAAATGTCAAATAATTTCGTTGTTTTGACTTTATTTTCAGTATTGTTTAAATGTAATGTAAGTTTATTGAAGCTGTTTTAGAACAGACAATCTTAATAACTTTTTAATAGGTATTATTTTAATGAAACTAAATAATTTATTTGATATTATTATGAATATCGTTCTTTAGATCTCACTCATAATGAAGATAGAAATTAGTGTGGAAAAGTTCTAAATGTACAAACTTATCTAATTAAAACAATGAAATATAATATAATAAGTTCTGAAATTCTATTTCATTGTTTTGTTTAGATAAGTAGGTACATTTGGAACTTTTTAAGTTATTTATTAATTATATAAAAGACCTTTTAACATTCAACCAACTGCCTAGCCATTTCCCAACTAGGTTGGGGTCGACTTCCTGTCTTGCTATTTTCAAAACGTTTTATTATTTAAGGATTCGTTGGTAACTTATGTATAATTACACAATTGTTGTAATGTTTTAGGAATGAAAATGTCGGTTGGAAAGGTATATTAGTTTGAGTTACCTTTTTTACAGCAGTATCCAAAATAAGTAGTACTATCCGAATTATCCGGATAGTAAAATGGACTGGATAATTTTATGTCCTAGTAGTCCAGACATAATCTTGGTCAGATCATGTGAGGACCATGTAGATTAGTGTCTGAAATTACCGTCTGAGGAAAAAACCACCGGATTTGAGAGGACCGGTCCAGCCAGTGCACGCATTTGTCAGTAATGGTGTAATTTAACTCAGAACTTAGTTTAAAACGTGCGGAAAGAAAACTTGTATTTTTTTTTTACAAATATTATGCTTATTTGCTATACATAATTAAGTCTGTTTAACGATACGAATCACGTTAAACACTTAAGACAGCATAAAGACTTAAGTGCTGTAAAAATTGTGAAAAATCTGTGTATCTACAAATTACTTTAATTGTTTGCATGACGCGTCTACCCTAGTTTTGAAACATGTTCTTACAGGGCTTATCTTATATCTATTTGCACTTCTCAAGTATAATATTTGTTGACAAGATAATGTCAAGCTGTATAGTATAATCAAGTGCCATTACCTTTTATCCTGCCAGACTGTTTCTGAACAAAGAAATTAGTGACGCCGCTAAGTCACGCTAAGTGCTGTGTTTAAAATTAATTAACTTGTTTTGTTACTAAAGATTGTTTCGGTTTTCTTAGCGTAGGGTATAAATTAACATTTGAAGTATTTGTGTACACCTGTATACGGTAAAATTTCACAGTTATTATAATTCGCTATATTATTCGTTCTGCGGTCGGTTTTGTGCGGTATTAGCAAAATTATTCGCAGTACACGTAAGAAGCAATTTTTTTGTTAATTGACAATAGCGCGTCGCAATAAAGGTACGAGTTTGTAGCCGATTGCATGCAGCAGCAGCAGACGACGTGTCGCTGCGACACGACTGGTTTCTATGTATTTCTATAAAAACGACGTGTCGCTAGCTACAAAAGGTATTTCATAGAAATGCATAGAAACCAGTAGTGTCGCAGCAACACGTCGTCTGCTGCTGCTGCATGCAGTCGGCTACGAACTCCTACCTTAAGGTTCACAACAGTGATGCGTTTGATGTTAGTTGAATCGAATGACCACCAAAATAAAAGTAATGTTGCAGTTTTAATTAAATAAAAAAATAAATGCACGGCTCAGTGGAATAATGATTAGGTATTTATTTAGTTAATTGAATTTCCTATATTATCATTACATAAAATATGATAGTTTACGCTCAACATTTTGAGAATTATGTGACGAATAATATTTTTTTGATCTGTTACACGTTTGTTTTGTCATGATACCTACTATTTTATTTTTATTATGAAATATTTTTGAATAAGCCTTGTCTTTGAACATTTGACAATACACTATTTTTTTTCTGGCTTGTATTATGTACCAATACGCCTAACTTTGCAACAAAACTGAGTGTTTTACAGTGTCCTATATTATTAAAATCACATGTCTTGGGGCTATGCAACAGATAAACATTCTATTTGAAAAGCTATGTTATCATATCATTCTTTCATATTATTTATCCACGCCATAATGGTAATACCATTGTCTTAGTTTCGCATACGAGTACCTACCTACCTACTTTCTGAATTAGTTATTTATGATATTAGGGCGGTAAGTTGGTTTTTACAAACAAGTAGACGAATGTAAGCCCGAGACGAAGTCGAGAGCTTACCATAGTCACGAGTTTGTAAATACCAATTTCCGCACGTGTGTCATACAACGTTTTTCAACACATTTGCGAGAAAACCGTACAATATTAATAACGGATTCCTCGCTTGAACTCATTTATTATTTTATTACTTACTTTGTCTAGATATATCAGTCGGGAAGTCGCAACAATCTTTGACGGTTCTAATATAAAAATGGCGCGAATTGCAAATGGCGCTACGTGCGCGTGGTGAAAATTAGAACTACATCTTTCGTCTCATTTTCTCTTCAGTATTAAAGCGAAACAAACGTATTGAGCAAAAGCGCTTCCAAGGAGGTTCGATTATTCAGCTTATTTATTCTCGTAATGTGAAACTCCTTGGTGGAATTCTTATATATTTTTTATGGAAATTAAAAATAAACCGTAAAGGATACGCACGGCGCTATACAACGGAGCATGCGGTAAAACATGTACTTAGGTGTGAGTACCTATTTTACCGCACGCTCCGTTGTATAGTGCGTAATTTTAAACTTTCGAACAATGTATACCGGTTAGTCCCGCTATGGTATGGTCCCGGTATGGCACCCTCTTAAAATACCTATCAAAAAGTCCCGCTATGGTACCCTTCAGTTTTTGGTACTGTTGTAAAGAAAAGTTATACAATGCGTTAAGAAAAAAATAGTATTAATAAAAAATATCTTTTCTTAACTAGTAAGCTATCACCAATTTAATTAGTTTTGTGTTTCTTAAATAATAGGGTTTGTCCTCAAAATAGTAGATCTGTCACCAAAATGTAGTCACCAAACAATGCAAAATCAGTTCCACAATAGCCGACGGAGTCCCGCTTCGCGGGACTCCTACTTCCGGGCGGTTTAAAAAAAAATAACCACGAAGGGGACGGCGGGGTCTTTCAGACCCCGCCATCCCCTTCTAACCTAACCTGTCCGAGTCGGGGTGCCCCAAGTTGTACCAAATACCTGGGAACAATTTTTGTTTATCTGAGAACGAAAATATTTCGTGGCGATAGATGTATTGATACCCTAAATCAAGGTGGGATCATCCCAACGAGTAACAGTGTAACAGTAACTGTGACTCGTTGGGAATTATTATCCAAAACATTCCCAACGAGTCACACTGTTACCCGTTGAGGTGTGACTCGTTGGGAACAAGCTATTATTTTTTGTAGTTTATGTTTACAATTTGCGCCTTTTTCTCCATGTTGATTATTTGTAATTAATATTGTTGATTATTTTAAAAATTACATTGCAATTAATATTTCGTTTTACTGTTTGATATTTTTTTATAAATATTTTGAATTAATAAAAGACTGATTTAATATCGCAAACAGACGTTTTATTGATACACTCCTAAAAGTATTTATTTATAGATACACTTTTCTTTTCAGTTGTACCTTCTATTGTCTAACGTAGATCTAAAAGATGGGTACCATAGCGGGACTTTTTGATAGGTATTTTAAGAGGGTGCCATACCGGGACCATACCATAGCGGGACTAACCCATGTATACAGGCACCGTAAATGCATTTTTTGAGCAAATGTGTTGAAAAAGTTATTACTTTTGTCTTCATCCTTATTGTTGACTTCCGACAATTTGTTGAACCATGCCAAATATATACATATAGATCTTATTATCAAAGAAAAAAATGTAAGCCATGCTACGTAACGTATAGGTATCGGAATTTGTTCTAAAATAATAACATATTTAGGTACCTAATAAAGAAATTGCTAAAATGGCGGAAACGTGCGTAACAATATTTTGCATGAATAGCTGGAATTTGTTGACGTCAATACAAATAAATATTCTGCCAAGAGTAAAACCATTGTGAGAAATAAATTGCTGATGACAATGAGAAGGTATTTTCCTTATCGAGTTTAAAAATCTCGAAATGTCTAAAACTCAAGTCACTTTTCAACTTACTCTTAAACAAGACGGTCAGCTTTTGCGAATTTGGAAGAACCGACCAAAACGAATCGTGTGAACACAAAACAGCCGTGAGGTACCGTGGCTTGGGACACCTGCACCCTAATTATGTAACACACTATCTGAATCATTTTGAAGCCTATTGCTAATCCATTGCATCAAATGTTCGAAAAATTTGTCTGCTCAACAACGTAAATAACGCAATGAATGTTGTTGAACTGTCAAAATGAAACCCATTCCTACTGTTAGTGTGTTACGTAATTAACCCGCTGCGCGCCACGCCGGCGCCCGGATGGAACGAAGTTAGTTCTCATTCGCCCAGTGTGCAGAGTATAAAGTGGGATAAGGAAGTTCGTTCCAATATTTGAAGAATCAATACCGACCATATCCTTCATTTCTGCGCCTTTCAACCAAAATGGATCAATTTGGTTGAACCGTGCACCCCGTACTTTACTGACTTCAACCAATTTGAACATTGAAGCTTATCTTTAAATATCTTAAACAACAGAGTTAATTATTAAATACTACTACTATAATACTAATTACTTATGGTGGAAAAACAAAGTGATGATTTATGAGCACTATTTACTTGAATAGTAAATATTTTTAAGCGTTATGTGTGACGATGTAGTGGACCGTTAGTGTGAAAATAAATAAGTGATAACAACATGAGGAACGGTGATAAAGGAGCTGATTGGGAGACTGAGAAGCTGAATCCTAATGGATGGTAAGTTTTTATAGAATAAACTTTACTTTAAACAGCGTTTATTTACCTTGATTGAACTTCTTAAGGCGGTACCCCGACCAAAACCTTGTCATAGTGCGTTATTCAGAGGCTATTAACTCATTCACTATGGGTAATAAACTACATCTAAAAGCACATTATTAATGTTCGATATCCTGTCATCACATTGCACGTTCTTATTTGTTTTTAAGTGTTATAAATACATCTAAAATCTCCTTGTAAAAAAGTGACTAAAATTATTGAATGCATGCATTTTTTGCTAAAGGTGACGTTCTATTCATTTGAGGATTACACTAATGGATAGATAATTTAAAAATCTAAATAATGCACGTTTTATTTTATTTTAAAACTTTACTTGTCTTTTTTTATTCAAATTATTTCATTATTTTTGTGAATTTTATGATAAATGAGCATGCGGAGGGAGCGAGACAGAGCGAGACTCCCCGACGGGACAGAGAAGGACCGAACGCTCAAGGTCGTTTGGTCAGGGAAGCGCCTTAAGGTGAATCCTCAGCTGTAGCCCGCCAAATTTAAATTTGGAATTCCAATTTGGCGGGCTACAGCTGGCGATTCACCATAAACCTGTCGAAGTTTCGACTGTGACTATTGCATTCCTAATAATTCACAAACATATTTTTTCTTAAAAATTTTTTCAATATGGTTATTCTATATTATTATTATGCTCATAAAATTTAATAATGAATGTTAGTGACCCAATAGCCAGTCTTTGGTTTATAAAAATGTGTGTTTGTTAAAATAAATAAAAAACTTGTACGCCTCGTCAGGCAAAACATGTACGGACTTTTTACATATATTTAAGATCTTGCATGCTTGATTTGTATGTGTACCCATGTTTGACAAATAAATTATCTTTTATCTATAACTTTTCCAATATTTAACACACCTAACCATTTTAATATTTCATGCCTGAAAAGATTATATGCTTAGAATAATTAGTATTCTACGGGTTAAATTCACAGACCGCACTTAGTCCTTACTTTGCTAAGAAAAGTAGGCTTTTTATACGAATGTCAACGTTATTGATATGGGTACCTAAAATAAAGTAGATACCTAAGTACTTATCATCATCACCGGTATCCCCACTTCGTCTACTACTGGGTATAGGCCTCCTCTTTTTAACCGACTTCACAAAAAGGAGGAGGTTCTCAATTCTCAAGTCTTTTTTTTTTATTTTTATGTGTGTTAGCTCATAACTTTTTTCTGGGTGAACCGATTTGGATAATTCTTTTTTTATTTGATAGGTGGTGCTTCACATGCGGTCCCATTTAAATTTGATCAAGGTCTGACCAGTAGTTTTTGAGTTATCCTTAATACTGCGTATTTTTCCACTTAGTTTATATGGATGATGTGTTAATAATTTCCTGTCACTGTTATTTACACACCAAGTAGTGGTATACGAATTTGTGTGGGGTAGGTACCGCAACTAAAAAGTGAAAAATAAAAACTTTTTTACAAAAAAACAACCGACTTCCAACAAAAACACTAACAGACGTGAAAAATAACTTTAATTTCGGAAGTCGGTGGCCAAAAACGAAAATACAAAAGCAAAGACACCGACTTCCGAAATTAAAGTTATTTTTCACGTCTTTTAGTGTTTTTTTTGGAAGTCGGTTGTTTTTTTGTGTTGTGATGCTTACCTATACTTTAAATTATTTTGTCGATCGATACTCATATAGTCAGTTTTATCAACTGCCGAGAGCCAGGATTTCAAGGAAATGCATGTTTAATAGAATACCATTTGCTTTTGCATGTCACAGGTGGATAGGACGCAATATGAATGAATGAAAGTGTTACAAATGCAAATACATACATTTCTATGTATCAGCCGTGACATGCAGGAATTATTTTGTGCTTTATTACTTTCACAAGTGACTTGCTGACTGGAATTTATTTTATTGTATGGCATATTTGAGCCGTCCAGAACCAGCATTCACAGTGGGTAAATAACTTTAATTTAAACAAAACAAACAGACAAACAAACACAACAAACAAACAAATAAACAAATTTTCTTTCTATTTTTTTTTATTTTTTTTAAACTTGTAAATTAGTGAAACACCATGACATAAACACAACATAACTTCACGCATGTACCTATTCCCAGGAGAGTAAGGCAGTGGTAGCCCAGCGGTAAAGGCTGCGACTCATGAGTTATAGGTCGTAGGTTCGAACCCAGACAGGCGCTTTACTTTGTGTAAATTATTTCATCACCACTGCTCTCAAAAACGGCGAATTTTCAAAACTCAAACTCAAAGCATTTATTTGAATTAAACCATTTACAGGCACTTTTGAACTGTAAAGAGTCGGCCAGTTAGTCAGAAAGTTGAAGCTAGTTGTCCATTCCAAAACGTAGATCTCTATGGAGAAGAACGGGCAAGAAACTCCAAGGACACTCTTTTTAAATCAAGATATTACAAAACCCTGGATGCATTATTCTTGTTGCTTCTAAAACTTCGAATGAAAACATCGTGAGGAAACCGGCATGTCCTAGAACCAAAAACCAAAGACATGTGACATCTACCAACCCGCACTGGGCCTGCGTGGTGGATTACGGCCCACTCCCTCTCACCGAGAGGAGGCCTGTGTGCCAGCAGTGGGAACATTATAGTTGGGGCGAGCCTATTGCTATAAACCGGGCACAAATTCAGACTTGAGAAACAATGGATGGATTATGTTGTATTGTCAAAATGAAGGAAACTGTGAGTGAGTTATATAATTGGGGTGTTGGCATAGCACGTGCGCGCCACGAGGAAAATCAACACTGTAGTTAGAAGATCAAAGACAAAAATACCATCTAAAAACAAAATAATTAGCAGTACGCAAAGACTCACAAATATGCGATAAAGATAAAATAATCAATACGCGTTTGTTATCAGTAAGTGGCTGTCTTTGATAGCTGACTGCGGATTCGCTCGTGTTTTACATCTTTATCGGACAATTAGGTATGTACCATGCCGGTATATTCCGCTCTAAACTCCCCGTGAAAACTTGGTGAAGAGAGCAGCCATTCCACCTAATGTTAGGGATTGGCAGTTCACTTCAAGCTCACTTGACATAGCGTTACCATATGGAAAATTGAAAAGTCCTAGAATAGAGGTGCCTACTTTATTTTATAAAAAAATCGCAAAATCCTGAGATTCCCGAGATTTCCCTCAATCCGGCCGCAATCCTGTCAGGAGACTAAATATCCTGAGATCTCAGGACAAATCCTGAGATATGGTAACCCTAATTGACATGAGTTTTCACGGGGAGTTTATAGCAGAGAGATTTTTACAGTATACACCGTCTGCGACCTACTGCTGTCGAGCGAGTGAGGTTCAATCACATGACGTCTAAGCACCAATAACAACACACAAGTGTTATTAACTCATTGCTTATGTATTTTATTATAATACAATAATTAATATGGCGGCTCATTTCAAATAGCTGTGTGAAAATAGTAATGGCGATGTTTTGTAAGACTGACCTGTACCCTAATTACGTAACACACTATCTATCACAATCTGAATCATTTTGAAGCCTATTGCTAATCCATTGCTTCATATGTTCCAAAAATTTGTCTGCTCAACAACGTAAATAACGCAGTGAATGTTGATGAACTGTCAAAATTAAACCCATTCCTACTGTTAGTTTGTTACGTAATTACCCCGCAGCTTCCATATTATTTGCCGATTGAGTGCATTCTATTTATAACGTTGCGGGTTGTTCATCGTAGTATGTCCTGTACATTAAAATGGTTTTCCACAAATCGGATAGCTTGTGGTATAAGGTCTATTTGCTAAATCATCTCGGCGTATCAGTCGAAGCCATTTGGATAGTCGGTTTTTTGTTGTTGATATTATCCATTTATTCGGGTTCAAAATTAAAATACTTTCTATGGAAAAGTTACATACAGGACATTTTATGTAACTTTTCCATAGAAATTATTTTAATTTACATTGTTGTTTTATTTTGACGGAAATCAAAACAAAACAGCAATAAAGTAGGTACTTAGTTCTGAATTCAAAATATTATACACGATAAATCTAATAATTGATGGACATGGAAATTAACATTCGTTTGTATTCGGAAATGCGATGATTCCCGAGGGACATTGAAAAAATAGTTGTACTGTACTCAAGTACCTGTCAAGGAAGTTATGCTCACTGACATAGAAATTAAATCTATAATCGCTACGTTTCAATTAATATAGAAATACCTACATAACATAAATAAATAAAAACTATCTTCTTCGGAATTCGTGGACAAGCTGCTGATCTTGTTCTTTCCTATCTATCAAACAGGCAGCAAAAAATAAACGTTAAAGGGCGACTTCCTCGGGGTCCTTAGTTAAGATGGGCGTACCTCACGGTTCAATTCTTGGCCCTTTCCTATTTCTAGTTTATATTAATGACCTGCTTTACATGATGGCTGACTTAGCGGATATAATTTTATTCGCCGATGACACTTCTCTTATTTTTTTAATAGATAGAAAAGATACGGATGTCTCACATGTGAACGATAGTCTGGCGGTTCTTTCGAAACGGTTCGCAGCTAATAATCTTTTCCTTAATGCGAACAAAACTAAATGTCTTATGTTTTCATTACTAAATGTACCCCAAGTGGGTCCAAATTTAAAACTTGATGGCAATAAACTAGATGTTATTACGGAAACTGTATTTCTAGGAATTACTTTAGATTCAAAATTGCAATGTGGTGCCCACATTAGAGCTCTTTCAGGTAGATTAAGTTCAGCTGCGTATGCAGTAAGAAAAATAAGGCAGTTGACTGATATAGCCACTGCTAGGTTAGTATACTTTGCTTATTTCCACAGTATTATGTCTTATGGCATTCTGCTGTGGGGATCGGCAGCTGATGTAGATTCGATTTTCATTTTACAAAAAAACAACCGACTTCCAAAAAAAAAATCGTGAAAAATAACTTTAATTTCGGAAGTCGGTGTCTTTGGTTTTGTATTTTCGTTTTTGGCCACCGACTTCCGGAATTAAAGTTATTTTTCAGGTTTTTTAGTGTTTTTTTGGAAGTCGCTAGTTCTTTTGTAAAAACGTTTTTATTTTTCGCTTTTTAGTTGCGGTACCTACCCCGCACAAATTCGTATACCACTACTTGATATGTAAATAACAGTGACAGGAAATGATTAAAACATCATCAATATAAACAAAGTGGAAAAAATATGCAGTATTAAGGATAACTCAAAAACTACTGGTCAGACCTTGATCAAATTTAAATGGGACCACATGTGAAGCATATCAGCTATCAAATAGAAAAATAATCTTCCAAATCGGTTCACCCAGAAAAAAGTTCTGAGCTAACACAAATAAAAAAATAAAAAAACATACAGGTGAATTGAGAACCTCCTCCTTTTTTTGAAGTCTGCTAAAAAGAGGGCAATCCGCGCGATCTTTATAATGGGTCCTCGCCAGACTCTTAAAAACAAATTCAAAGAAATTGATATACTAAGTCTGCCTTCTCTTTATATCTTAGAAAGTATTTTGTATGTTCGCAAAAACTTAGGACTTTTCAAAATAAGAAGCGATTTCCATAATATAAATACACGTAGCGAAAATGAAATTGTAATACCCAGATTAACTAAAACAAGCAAGTCATTTCTTATAAACAGTATCCGCTTTTATACCAAGTTGCCAGAGTCAGTTTCAAAACTTAGCGATGGAAAGTTCAAAACCCACATTAAACGTATCCTTATCAAAAATGCATATTATAGCATTAAAGACTACGTTGAAGACAAGGAAGTTTGGCAATAATTCCTTCTGCACATGCGGCTTAAAATATTTTGATTGATTGATTGATTTGTGTCGCTGGCACGACTTTTTTCAAATTTTGCTGGCCCAAAACTTCGCCACTTCCACGGCGTCATCGGTGATTCGATGGCAGCGCAGAGGTCACTTTGACTGCAAGTTTTGGGACACAGAGGGCAAGAAAGAAGGTGGAGCATAGTTTGCGACATAGCTCCACATCTACATCCAGCTGCCGTTCCATCGAGGTAGCCCCACTTTACCAGATTGGAGTTACATCTTCCCACTTGTCTCCGGAGACGGTTCAGGGACTTCCAGGTAGACCACGAAACGTTACACTATTAAAAATAATGTTATTTTTATAGGCTTACCTTGCCGACTGAGTTGGTATTTAAAAAAAATGTTATATCTAGTTTCGATATTGATGAAATCTAACATCGATGTTCGGGAGCGTCTCGCACTGTCAGCGTGCTTAGGGGTCCCTGAAACGATCAATTGCAATTGTCAATATATACGTAATTGATCCAAATTGATACGCAAGTTGACCGTCTGCCAAATACAATTGAAGCGATTGACAGTATTACTACAATAGCAATTGATCGTTCCCCCCTTTACCTAACTGCGAGCGCACGCGCGACTGTTGAATACACCAAGATTTCGAAGCGCGTCGTTTCGGCCGATTTGTATGGAGACGTAACAATGCTTACTTTATTACTACAACTGTGCTCTAAGTAGGATATTGAGGTATGAGGAACAGATTTTAAAGCTTTCTCATACTCATGGAAAAGGGAGGATCTTCCGACCAAACGGGCGTCTTGTCTGGTTTGCAACTACCCGACGATTGAGGTCGGGATGTTGGAAATATGCTAGTTGCGCGGTAAACTCTGCCTGCGCGATGCTGGACTTTGCGTGACGTCAGTGTGACGCGTAGCTCGCATGTGGTGTGGTAGATGCCGCTATTAAAATACCTTTAGCCTTTGGGGAATACAGGCGCGATTTTATTGAATCACAAACCAATTGAGAGGCTGGAGGCAGCCTTTATATACGCCTGATAAACTTATCGTAGCAGCAGTGTGTCAAATATTGCTCTTGTAGATAACGAAGGCGCATTTATGTTTGATATTATAAACGGCCAGGCGCTACGGTGCTAACCTCGCTTAGGGTTCGGTGGTAGGTCCAAAAGGCAAGTTGATAAATGTAAAGTTCCTGAAGTAAGGCAAACAACATTTCAGAAAAGCTTATCATAACAATTTCTGTAAACATATATATAACATAAGCAGCAGTTAATCTGACTGGAGTTAAATACGAGTTGATGGCAATAGGCTCGCCCCCTATTACATGGGACTTACCTATACATAACTGGCGAAATGTGAGTGTACTATAGGTACACCTCTGCCTAACCCTTCGGGGAATACAGGCGTGATGTTATGTTATGTTAAATACTTAATAACTTCATAATGGATCATTGTACTTCGTCACTGTTTCATACCGTTAGTACAATTTGATTACACAAATAGATAACGTGTGAATATACTTCTTAGTTGTTGTTATCATAATTGTTATTGTACAATACCTATTATTTCCGTGTTAGCCTGTAAGTAATTGTTGCACTTACATAGTAAGTAGTAGATAATATTAAGTAATTTATTGTAAATGTTTTGTGTTAACAATTGTTGGCTAACCTAAAACGAAATAAATAAATTTCCTTTTTGATACAAGCATGTATCAAATCTTAGGATTAAAACCTGAAATCTTTTACAGGATTTTGCTTCTTTCGCCGTATCATCATAATAGCCTATTATGGCTGTTAATAGGCTAATTAGAAAGAATCGGAAGTAGGAATAACTGCTCGGAAATCTGAAAGTTAAGAGTGCTTACACGGGTCCTCGAGCGTCACTCCTTTAAAAAAACAGTATCTCGTGTATCTAAACAAAAGCGGCCACATTCATTTACTCGTAGATCGTATTTTGTTGCTTCGTGTCTCAATACGAAAGTTTATAAAAGGTATTAGAAAATTCTGGACACACTTACCGAGGTCGCTTAGTGAGCCGTTTTTCAAAATTCCTTCTCGGTCACGAGATAATACTTTTTTAAAGGAGTGGCGCTAGTGGACCCGTGTGCACCCTCTTAATAGAGGAAATACCCCAGTACACAAACACAATACACACATTTCCTCATATTTCCTCTTGTCCAACAATATTCCTTGGCCTTTATTACCAACTAATTAAAGGTGAAACATGGAATAGGTAGGTCCTCATTTGCATAGTCTTATCCCAATTACATATATTGCGATCGGCTTCCAGTCTACCCGAATGTAACTGAATGCAGTATTTTACATGAAGCGACTGCCTATCTGACCACCACAACCCAGTTACTGGGTACCACCATACCCCTTTGTGAGACTAATTGCCAGACGTTCGAGCTTCTGACTACCCGTTACGACTGTCAAAGATCTACCGACGGCTTAAAGGCTCCTACAAACAGGCACGACGCGCGACGCGACGTATAGGCACCGCCTGTCGCGCGACGAGCGGTGCCTTTGTGTCGCGTCGCGCGACGCGCCTGTTTGTAGGAGCCTTAACGCGCTTTCCGAGGCACGGAGATGTCTCGTGGAAGTAGGTACCTACTTACCTTTTATCTTAAAAAAAAACCCTATGCCTTAAGTACAAAGTACAAATCACATCACGTGAATGCTCTGATAGTTAGATCCACATAAATCGTGAATAATGGACATTGATAAAAACTGCGCGCACGTCACTCAAGAGTTTGTGTGATGTGATCATGTGACTTGATGTGACCCTTATAATCTGTGAACTCAATATCTGATCGTGTCAGTGGGTTAGTGCAGTAGACTCCCTGAAATAGCATTAATTTGTTTGATGCATTGGAACGCCACATATCCTGCTGGATGCTTCGTTAGTCTAGTGGTCGCTGAGCATGAGTTCCTTGGTTCGATTCCCAGGTCGGACAAATACTTACACAGTAGCAGCCCGGAATCTGGATATGTGCACGGTTTATGGCACTAGGGTCGCCCCCTTTTGCACAGGACTTAAACATAAAAGGTGAAATGTAGGTCTACTGCAGGTACACCTCTGGACAGAGGTGTTATAGGGTTAGACAATCCTTGGGTGATTGCAAGCGCCATGTTGTAGGAGCAGTGGTGGCCCAGTGGTATCGGCCCCGAATTACGAGTTGTAGGACGTGGGTTTGAAACCAGGCAGGCGCTTTACTTTGAGTAAAAAAAAACTTGAGAGGTGTCAAGGGACACCCGGATGGAACGAAGTTCCTTTCGATTAATTAGTGAAGGAATTGTTGTTGTTGTTGTTGTTGTTTGTTGTTGTTGTTGGGGTTGTTTTTGTTGTTGTTAGGATTGTTGTTGTTGTTGTTGTTCAATGCGAAATAGAAATGAAAATATCTGGCTTGCTTTCTATAAGAGAGAGAGAGACAGACAGAGAAACATGCGACGCCGCACAGCTTACAATAGCTTACTATAGCAAAAAGTGTTGTGACAACTTTTCGTAAGAATTTTTTCCGTCTAGCCCCCTTTCACAACGCGCGATAAGGAACTTCGTTCCAACAATTTATCATCACCGCTCCTCTCAAAACGGTGAAGGAAAACATCTTGAGGAAACCGGCATGTCCTAGAACCTTCGAAGACATGTACCAACCCGCACTGGGCCTCCGTGGTAGATTACAGCCCACTCCCTCTCGAAGAGAGCAGGCCTGTGTCCCAGCAGTGGATACATAATAGGCTGGTTATGCTATGCTGAAGCGTGATGTTACATATGTATGTAGGTAAATGCTAAGGCTGTCATACCCCATTCATCCTCATTTAGCTAAATATATGTAGGATCAATCTTATCAAGTGTGGTGATAGCTAGTAGCGAAATGAGCAGGACGGTACCAGACGGTACCTTATGATTGCAGGCCAAGCACGAGGTGAATAAAATGAGCAGGACGGTACCAGACGGTACCTTATGATTACTGGCCAAGCATGAGGTGGATTAAATGAGCAGGACGGTACCAGACGGTACCTTATGATTACTGGCCAAGCATGAGGTGGATTAAATGAGCAGGACGGTACCAGACGGTACAACAGCAACCTTATGATTGCTTGCCAAGCATGAGGTGAATTAAATGAGCAGGACGGTACCAGACGGTACAACAGCAACCTTATGATTGCTTGCCAAGCATGAGATGAATTAAATGAGCAGGACGGTACCAGACGGTACAACAACACCCATATGATTGCTGGCCAAGCATGAAGTGAATTAAATGAGCAGGACGGTACCAGACCGTACAGCAGCACCCTTATGATTGCTTGCCAAGCACGAGGTTAATAAAATGGCTTGTGGTTTAGTAATGACAGCCGCACAGGTTGATCGAACGTTAAGCTACTTACGCTTGCCTAGGGCGGTCCGTGGATGGGTGACCATCTATTTAACACTGAGGCTCTTCCGCACCTCGGCATTCGTAGATCTTTCATAGTTGTTACTTACGTATGTCTTACCCAGTAACTGGGTTGTTGAGGTCAAATCGCGCTCGACTGCCTATCTGACCAAAAAGAAAACTCAGTAACCCCGTTTCTGTAAAAAACCTTGAACCTCTTTCCGGTTAGACTGGAACCCAACAAAGTTTGGAAAAAGCTAAGCAGATGCTGAATTACGTGAATTAAATCGAACAGGTACAACAACTCGGTATAGGAGATCGCAAAAGTTTCTGAAGTTTCACTAGTTTCAAACGTAAACCTATTACGGCTACTATATTCGTGTTTACGAGATTAGTAACTCATAGATTTATAATTTAAATCGATGGTCACGAATCCCATAAAGCACATTCCTACTAACTGTGGCAAATATCACCTAAATAAATAAATTGTAGTAGGTAACGAAATATACATATATAAGTTCCCATGCACGTAACGTAGGTATGTTGGTCATTATCGGTAACGATATACGAGATGATAATAAGTTAATGGCGCTGAATTTAGCTAAATTAATTTCAGAATATTCTGTTCAACAAAATAAGACCTTGAGCTATGGAAAATAGGACCGTTATGTAATAGCAAAAGGTGTTGATTTTTCAAATGTTGGCTTATTTGAAACAGTATTACAAAAAGTCTAAAATAACACAAAAAAATTGCTTAAATGGTGAAATATTGTAACAAATAAATAAATGCTCTCTAATATTTCCATCTATGTATATAGGGCTTAGGGTCGATATACTAGAAATAAATAAAGTTCGATATCTACAAACATCACATGACTATCCAGGAGTAAGTGATAAGGGGTCAGGGGCACCGCACCCGGCTGCTTATACTATCGTACGAATTTTTAATTCTCACAGTTTTAAATTGTGAAGAATTTTATTGATGTGCACCTTTTCGCTAACCGGTAACTTTGGCGAAAAGGTGCATACTATGTGTGCCATGGTACCTATAGTTCAGTTAGTTATTAATAACTAACTCACACAACACAAATACAATTTCATTCAATAGTATCTATGTATATAAAATCACAATTATCATTCACAATAATAAATAAATATGGCCCATATTTATTCATTTTTGTTACAATAAGAAGTTTATTGCAGTCACGCAACAAAAACTAGAGCACAACGTTACAACAGCAATAGATTGTTCTTAAAATAAAACTATAGTTTCCTCCTCCATATATCAAGTAAAAGGCACATACATTCTTCAAATGCAAGTTGTAGATATTGTAATTTCATCTTAAAATGAAGGTAGATGTAAAATCAAGCAAGTTTTTTACTATTATACGTTTTGACACTGTTGATTTTTAGTTACCCCTTTATTTAACTCAATTCGCATACGTGCAGAGTGTTCAATAATTATTAGGTACCTTAGTCACTAGCTTCAGCCTGAGACTTCGTCCGCGTGCAATTTCTTGTTTTACTATAAAATATAACCTATGACACTCAAGTAATACTGTGTAGCTTCCCATTAGTGAAATAATTTTCGGAATCGGATCAGTATTTACAAACTTACAATACTGCTTTATAATATTGGTTTCTTAAAATTATTCTGAAACTTTTGCCACTGTATAATTTCATCAGTGCGAGGCCATTTTTAAATGAATTTCTCTAATAAGTACCCAATCGTTGGGCGCCCAGCCATGTCGGGTTGCGTTATCTCAACCAACTAGACTCAGTTCGAAACTAAGCAATTGGCTTATTAAACGTCCACGCAGTTATTAATAATAAACATTTTTACATTACATTAATTATTTGAACACAACTTTTGTTAATGTTTGTAAATATAGAGGTGGGAAAAGTGTCTCTGAAAAAAGGAGTGCGGTTTTTTGAGTGCTAAAATAGTTTTTGTAAAAAGTGGTGTCAGTGAATAGCAGTTTATAAGAATAACAAGTGATATTTGTTCATCAATTTTCCCTATGATTAGTTAAAAAATATCCTGTTACGGCCTTGCTCGCGGATATTTTAAAATACGATATTGAATTGTTTTTAATGTGTTTACTGTGCTCTTGTGGACCACACATATAAAACAAATATTTTATGTGACATTTGTGGGTGAAAATTAAGAATGCGTTTAAAAAAGACGTTTTTGATATTCGAAAAAGATTTTGAACGTACTGATGAACAAGAACCTCTGCTAAACTATGATGACGACGATATTAACGAAAACTGGCAAGTTCCTCTTTTAAATAATATTTCAGTATAAAAGTTTAAAAAAAAATCTTTTTTTTGCCTTAAATTTTTAGTGAGCTAAATAATTTATTTCGGATGAATTAGAGAAGCCTCAAAAAGTGCTTGTTTAATTTGATCTAACTTGATTGTATTACAAATAATTAATTGTTAAAATTATTATCCCTCACACACACGCAATTTATAAAAAAATATACCCACACAAACATGTTACTGACTATTTTTTTTTATGACAGTTGAAAGTTGACGAAGTACCTTTGTTATGTATTAAAATCTTTGTGAGTAAAGTCAGGGAATTTAGTTGTAAAGCAACCTGACTAACAACTTGAATTGTTCGTATATATATTTATAATAACAACTGTCATTCTTTGACACTTTGTATGAAATGGCTTTAACACGGCAAATTGATGTAGGTTCAGAGTCAAAGTCAAAAAGTTTATTGCAAACTAAGTGTACAATGTTGGTGTTATGTTATGTTAGTACTTATGACTTAAGGGGCTTATAAGAGCTCAAGCGCGGTCACTGTCGGATTGCATAGAAAAGAAAGAGACGCGCGATGACACAAAGCTGGTAATTTATTGCAAAATATTATGCAATTATGGATTTACAAAAAATCTTATAATTAGACTAAAAAATTAAAACACTATTACGTTAGTATGTTGCTTGTAGAATAATCTGACAAAGAATCTGAATGTTTTCATGTATATTAGTATGGTTTTTAATCGTTAAAAAATTTTTTTAGAGGTCTCTTCGTGATTTTTTTCTATCATATCAAGTTAATTGTATTATGTTTTCAACACACTATCTAACTATCATATATCCTGCAGAATATCATATATTTTTCTGATTTTGGTTACTGCAGTGGATCATATATTTTTAGGCATTATAAATTTGCGTTTAGGTCATGTAGTCCCCTTAACGGCCTTTTACAAGCATTGTAATTATCATTCGCTTGCCCTTGTCATACTAAATTAGCATGCATTAAACAATATTATTACTTCATTATTTTCTTTTATATTAGTACATACATTAAAATTGAAAATTTTATTTATGTCAATAATAATTAATTTAATACAATTATTCAGGAATATTAATGGCATTCTTTTCAGGTAGTACAAATTATAATGATAATTTTATATGAAGTTAAACAGGATAGACTAAATCTTATTGTTTGTTTAAGACACATCGCCACTTTTGCACATGAGAGAAAATCTTTATTTTGAGCTGGACTCTAGATATTCTTTTACAGAGTAGAAACATTTTTTAGAAACAAACGTACCTAGTAGTAGTAGTTTTAGCCTTTTTTGGAATATTGTTACTGATTTTTCAGTTTTAAACATGTTGGGTAACTTATTTTATATTTTTATTGCCTTAAAATATGGGCTATCACTTTTTGAGGATGGAGCCCATAGCCTCTTTTTATGGCGGGTGTCAATTTGCTTTACAGTTAATTTCCCTGACTGTACCTATGCAACCAGATTACTAATAGCACACTTATAATACAATGTATTTTCAGTCTCTCTGCTTGTTCACAAGGTGAAAGCTCTTGAAATGTACTACAGGTTTCATAGGCTCGTAATTAGCTGAGATCAGATATTCGGATACATATTTACCTAAAGTTGAGATGTTGGCTATTACGGAATGCGCTTTTGTATCGAAAAAATATGTTTTTTGTTTTTTCTATCACACACTACCCCTCATCTTACACCCTACATACACCTATTTGTGTCGGGGGTAAAACATTAATTTATCAAAGAAACACGGGTTTTTTTCAATAATATTTTTTTAGAAGTTGTTTCCATACTATAACTACCTACACCTGACTAGTTATGCATTCCCGGTGTTCCTGGAATCCAGAGTTTTTTTTTTTTACAAAAAATATATTTTAATATGCCGCTTGCATACTGTCATAGAAAAAATTACTTTAGGTAAATATAAATCCGAATATCCGATCTCTGGTAATTATAATTCAGCATTATGCTGCGTTATAGGAACATTAACTTTTAGTAACGGGTGACATACCAAAGGCAAAATAGGGCCCAGTTACGAAATACTAACTACCACCTGGACCTACATTGCTTATTACGTATTCCTGGGAACATCCTTCACATTAGTCACATTGCACCCTTCGAAGTGGAGGGGTTGTATCGAACTTTCTATTTTTGCAGCCCGAGGACGAATAAGTACCTACGCTAACTCGTCGACTTTTCAACGTCTTCCATATAGGGTACCAAAGACGGATAATATCTCAGTCAATGAAGGAATACTCAAAATAAGTGTACGAGTACTTACCTACCATAGACTCCTCAGATAACATTATACCTAGTCTAAATAGTCTATTCCCGGGCGAATTTCACCATACTTTTATACCGAGAATAAGTCTTAGCCTGAGAATAAATTTTTAATTTTTGACAGTTTTTCCATACTAGAACTGTCAGATGTTGATTTTATTCCACCGCTAAAAGATATCTGACTGGTAAAATCGACCCTGAATAAAAAATGTGTGCGGTCGGCAACTCCCGTCACGAGGAACGAAACTCCTTACGCGATACCCGCACACACACACTACTTAGAAATACACACACATACACTAAAAAGAAAGAGGCACAGAGAGAGAGAGAGAGAGAGAGAGAGAGAAAGTCGCATGGAGGGCATAACGCTTTTTCCTTACGTGTTACGTGACGATTTCTACCAGTCAACTCCTACCGCAAGCCGTGGTATGGAACTTCGTTCCAAAAATCTTAAATTCATTAATTCACTGACAGAAAAGCAGAAGCCTAAAGGCTCCCGCAAATAGGCGCGACACATAGGGACTGCTCATTGGGCGACACGCGGTGCCTTTGTGTCGCGCTTGTGTGCGCCTTTAAACCGCTGGGTCATTTGAACAAGAGCTTCTTATATAACGAAGGTGAGCACTAGAGAAGGACTTTTTGGCACTTTCTGAAAATCCATCCCCTAAAGTGGTCAAATAAGGGATGAAAGTTTGTATAGAACTTCGTCATTTTTGCCGATATGGGACATCCCATCAAATACTTATTGTTACTACATAAATGTAAAGGTCTTATGGCACAATAAAAGATCATTAGAAATAAATAAGTCGTAGATTTAAATAGACATCATGCTTTGCTTGAGTGAGTCTGCAATAGCCGTAAGTAAGCGTGGCATTTGCGTTCCGCAAATAATTGCAATCAGCGGCAAAACCTATCTTAGCGGATGAAACACGGTGTCATGGTTGAATTTGCTTGATAGGCTGATAATAACTCGAATTTCTATTCATTTCTGAGCAGTAGTGGCGAGTGGTGGTGGCACTGTAACGGCTAGGGCTTTGCAGGTAGACTGCGCAGGCCGTTAACGGATTGTGGGTAGTTAATAGAAACTGGAGTAAATGTTCATACATATAATCTATAGGTCACAGGAAGGTCACAGTTCAACTGAGCACTGTCACTATTGTTAAGTAGGAAGGGTACCGTCCTTGGATCTGAGCAGCTCGGAGGTCCGCCGCACAGGCTCCACAAGGGGCCGGTAAGTCCTTCGAAGGGTCTCAGTTGAAGGGCGTCGGCAGCATGCCACGCAGCTGCGCGCAGGTCGGTCAGCGGGCCTCTGTAGCAGCCCGTAGGACGCTGACAGCCGCCACGCATCAGCGCGCAAGTAGAAGTAGCGTGCGAGTTGGGTCCTCAGCCAGGACGTAGAACCCTTAGGTCGGGACACAAGGAATCTGGAGTGGTGGCCCAGTGGTATTGGTCCCGACTAACGAGTTGTAGATTATGGGTTCGAACCCAAGCTGGCACTTGACTTTGTAATTTATTTCATCACCACTCTGTTCTCTAAACGGCGAAGTAAAACGTCATGAGGAAATCGGCTTGTAATTGAACCAAAAATTCGAAGACATTTGACATCCACCAGCCGCTAACCCGCAATAGGCCCGCGTCGTGGATGTCGATATACCGTCATAGGTTCTTCATATAAAAAAGACTCATAAATATCCGATCATATTTATATGATAGTGTAATTGGAGCCTTACTTATATAAAATCCTAGCCTGAATATTGTGATTGACTTTGGTCCGTCTGATTAATAATTAACTGCCATTTCTATGCTCTGCTTTGCGTTCCATGCTCAACTATCTCTTCCCAGGCTTTATCGTAGGTATATAATAAGGTCCAAAGAGAATCAACAGATCTATATATATATAATCTACTTAATAAAGCAGCTATGTCGTAAAACAATCTGTGGCGCCGCAGTTGCTGTCAAGTCAACGCCAATATTCTCGCAGCGATGCGGACCCCTCTAAACAATAAACAAATTGCATGTGTGTGTCATTTTATGAATTAATCAACTAATTATTTAGACTCAAATTAGTACTTAAATATGTGCTTTACCTTATAACTAGGGCTTATGTAAAGTATTTTTAATTATGGACCAAACAAAGTTCTGACTCCATAGATTTTTTGATTGAAATCATCTTCGAGCTTTTCAAAGAGTAAATCAGTGATATGGTATTATAGGATTCTTTCTGCTCCTAATACAAGCCCTGTTATTGGTGGTTTAATAAAAAAAATGTTGTTTCATAGCTTTTAGTACCTACTTCTTACGCTGAATGATAGAAATTATTTATTTACGCTGTGGTTACCTGTACTTGAGTGTGCATTACAGGATAACGTATTTATTATACCTATTTTATTATTGTAATAAATAATTGTTATGTATCTCGTTGGTAATCCTTAAATAAATACATTTATTTATTTATATTACGCACACAAAAAAAGATACAGAGGAGGACTTAATGTCTTAGGCATTCTCTACCAGTCAACCAAGGTGGTGAAGAGATTAGTTGGCAGGTGCTTTCGTTGAGAAGAACAATGATAAAAAAAAACTGTTAAAATATATCAGAATGAATTATAAATAAAATTGGTACACAAGTACATAAATAGGTTATAAACTAATTAATTATCCCTCCAACGACCCGACACCAATAGGTACAGAGGAGCTATTTATGTAGGTACCTACTTGGTCAAATGGTCAATTTGATCAGTACAGTTTTATCTCCAGACTAGATGATTAATATTAGACCCTGTATCACACCAGTCCCTCAATGGAAAATTTTATGAAATTATAATTTCAATTTCAATGGGGACAGGTATATAAATTGTTAAGTATTTACTTATTTATTATATACAAGTCGAAACCTTCATCAGATATTGCTAATTCATCGTTAGTCTTTTCAAGATTAGGTCATAGATTATTAGATACAGTCGCTTGACCTGAATGCATACGTCAAGACACGGAACTATGCTATATACACACTGCTATACCTACAAATTATTAAATACTTAGTAGGTAAATGTGAGAATGCTGCAATGTGCTAAACTTAGTAATTGAAATGGTTGGTAATGTTATTCCCTCATTTAAAATATTTCCGCTGAATCGTATCCAATTAACGCAATAAGTTCTATCCTATCGCACTTCAAAGATAATGAACTACCTTCTACTGATAAAGTTTAACAAATTATTCAAATTGCAGGTAAAAAATGTTTATAAGACGTTTTTTGTATAGCAAGTTTGCAACAGAATTTACGTTCATACGGCGATTACAGAACCTGATGATAGGTATCATGATCAAGTGATTTCGGACTTGAATCGACATGGAACCTTGTCGATTCAAGTCCGAAATCACTCGAGATCCCGAAACACGACTCCAAAAAATACCTTCTATAGACAATCCTGATAAAAACTATGATTTATGAACACAAAGCCCTCATAGTTAGTTTGCGATTCCAGTAGATACTTATTCTTGTGCTTAGTAATGGCCTGTAATTCAATCTTGAAGACTCCTAAATAACCTTGAATATCTTATTTGTTCCCAGGGCCCAGACAGTTCCCAGGACCAGTTTGCAGCAACTCAACATAGTCAGACGGGTGTACCATCAGGAAACCCTCAATAAAGATGCAGACTATAAATTACCTGATAGGCCGCGTAAGTTTTATTTACCATTTCTACTCTCGTATCGGCACGAACCATAGTAGGTCGGACCACAGAGCACGGAGGCACCTCGGCGGCTGTTGCTAGAGGCGGCATTGTCAACACTTTCCATACAAACCAAGCGTGTCATTGTTTACTCGCACTAGGACACAAGTGTGGTTTAGAAACTGACGGCCTTGAATGGCGGTCCATGACAGAAATTGTTCGCTCAACGCACTTTCGGCGCCACGAATTTTATTAGTACTTGCGTCTCTAGACGCATTCCTGCTCTGTGGGTCGGACCATGGTAAAATGATAAGCCACTCGGCAGCACATGACCACTGCCTGCTTAATGCTGACCCCCTAGGGTTCCAATATTGATTAATTTGTGTCAAAAATAATTAATTTGTCTGTTATCCTTTTTCGCAGTGAGCCAGCGGTGCAAAAAAATTGTGAGGGATTGTGGTTTTGGTGAATGCCTGCTGAACTCGATCCCATTGATGCGATGGCTTCCAAAGTACAGTTTTCAGACAAACATGGTTGGCGACCTGGTGTCAGGCGCTACCACAGCCGTCATGCACATACCACAAGGTAAGGGATAAACGAAGTTCTAATGAATATAAAGCTGTTCTAAATGTGGTTCTGCTAAACTTAATTTGACTAGGCCAAAAGCCAAATCTACAAGCCTTTTCATATGATAGATAGAATTTTACTCAATACGGCAAATAATCCGACTATCTACCTTAAGCCTAATTTAAACGGAGCGATTTAATTGCCATACCATAACTTGAAGCAACAAAAAATATGCACAATCTAAACAGTGTTATGACGATGCAAGTCCTTTGTTGCTTCAATTTTATTATATGCCTCAGGCACGAAACTTGCATCGTGTAAATGGGGTTTTATGGGCAATTGCAACCTACACTGGTAGTACCTTACCGTAGGAAACCATTCCGTAAAATCTCTTCCATTAAATAATAACCTTCCATATTGTTTATCAACGACATGAATGTTTCCAGGTATGGCGTACGCGCTCCTAGCAGAAGTACCGCCTATAGTGGGACTGTACATGGCGTTCTTCCCGGTCCTCATCTACGTCATACTCGGAACCTCTCCTCACGTGTCCATGGGCACCTTCGCGGTAGCCTGTCTCATGGCTGGAAAGGTAAATATCAGTTCTTTTTTCGCCAAACACTAGCTTCGCCCACGACTTTGTCCGTGTCGACTTCTTACTCTCCCTTTGGAACTCAAACGCCCCCCTCCACCCCCTTTGAAAAGAGGGGAGGGGCATTGAAGTTTGGGAAGTTAATCATTAAGTACGAACTTTATTATTTACATAGTTAAGTATTAGTGCCAAGTTTCTAAACCGAAGGAATGATATTTATCATACAAACTGTTCACCCTTTTCACCCCAACAGGTGTTGATTTTTGGAAAATCAAATGGTATGTTTCCATTATTTAATCCTAAGACATCAATTTTCGAGTCAATCGAAGCAAGCAGGGAAATTCTCCCCTTTAAACTTGATTAACCGTTTTCATCCCGTTAGGGGTCGATTTGCGAGAAATCCAGAAACACGTAATTCTTAGTCAAAATTTTTAGTAACAAGTTTCAAATGATTAGCGAATGCTATTTCTAGTCCTGCTCGATCACATTCGCTTGGTGTAAACAGATACAGCATTCGTTCGTTGTGTTATCATTGTTCGCGCAGATTCTATGTAATGTTCTTCTGAATGCTTGCTCGCTTGGCGTAAATGACGCAGACTTCAGGAACATTTTAGAGAGACAGTGGAATAAAAATGCGTAACCGAACTACATAATATTGTCTCTTATTTCCAGGTGGTAACACAATACGCGACGCATGTAGATGTATTAAATAACAATGTCACTGATTTGTCAGGTATGTGGCCTTTCATTTATTTAATTTATGCCTTTATGATTCGAAACTAAATACAGTCACAGAAATACAGAGTTAGGCAAATTGGCACCCTACGTCAATTTGGCATGGTATAGCCATTTCCTACAATGTCAAAGAATGATAGTTGTGATTTGATTGAATATACGGACAGTTTACGTGTTACAATTAATTTCCCTGAAACTACAAGACGCTGTTATTTCGCGAAAGGAACAGAAGCGTACGATACACCGACATTCCATCACTAATGTTATAATAAGTCCAATGAAGATGATATGGCTAGAAAAGGAAGGAGTGACTACTGAGATACCGGCTAATAAAGATGTACCTATGGAAGAATAAAATATGCTGCGCTGACCGCACCAAATACGATAAGAGCAAAATAAAAAAGTTTTAGGGGCGAGCCTACTGCCAATTAACACTTTCAGCTGAGCATCTGGTTGGGTATTCAAATGTTGCGCGGCGCACTATTTTCTCATACAAAATATATGACGATTAGTGACGTCCTGCTTTTCATACAAACAGTGTCCATCCATCCGAATGTATGCGTAATTAGAATCTATGTGTGTGAGTAGGCTTAGAAAGTTTAAAAAAAAATTACATGGAGTGGCGCTAGCAGTCCGAAAATTTAAAGTGATACGGCGCGATGACGTAGCCATATTTTAAGTTCTGAGTTGAGCTCCACGATTAATGACAAATGCGTGCACTGGCTGGACAGGTCCACTCATTCTGTGTGGTTTTTCCTCAAAAGACCATTTCAGACACAAATCGACATGGTCTTCACATGATCTGACCAAGATTATGTCTGGACTTTAAAAGAGACTGTGACCTCTGAGTTTGTTTCGGCCTTTCTTCTCAGAGTAGTCAGATAGGAAACGCCGACCCCATCTAGTTTAAAAAATATGTTTGACGTGTAAAAGTGTTTGTACAAACATACTTATAGAAACGAACGTTGCTACGTTCAAAGTGTTAAGAAGATCCACTCGCTTATTGGCTCCTTAGCTCTTAATTTCCGTTACGACGTAGTATAAAAATGCTCCTTTAATATCATCTGCCGCGTTTTCCCAGCTATTATGAGGTCAGCATCCAGTCTCACCAGATACAGCTGAATACCAGTATTTTACAAGGACTGACTTCCTATCTGACCTCCACGACCCAGTTATTGGGTAATACGATACCCATTGTAAAACTGGTGGTCAAACTTTTGGGGCTTTTGACTACCCGTAACGACTGTCAAAGACTGCATTCCTTGGCAAGCGCAGCCACGAGCGTTAGCGTTAGCCACGAGCCCCACGAAGATGCTTGATGTTTTCATAAATAGGTAATTTATTGTGTTACAGTTGCAGCGTTAATACCAGGGGAAGGGGATCCTGTGCAGTACACGCCACTACAAGTGCTAAGTGTAGTGTGCTTGTGCGTCGGAATATTTCAGGTAATTCCGTTTCCATTACAAGCTAGCGTTTCTTTAACTTTTCAGGGTGAAACTGTCTTTGGAATTGCTTTGGGCAAAAATTATGAATGTTATTTTGTATTTGAACTAACACTTTGCCCGGTTAAACTTTGTATATTCCCCTAAAATCTGCAAGGGGTGTGTAACGCTGGGTACAGATTGGTAAAACGTAACAAACGTTGAAATAAACTCACCTAGATGTTCCGTTACATTTCATGGTGCAGTGCATTAATTTGGACAGCTCATTTGTGTTCCATTTCATGTTAAGTTTCACCAATCCGTACCTTTATACAGGGTGTAATGTTAAGCACCATCAACGTCCTAAAAAACGAAAAAAAAAAATCAGGTGTTCCCTACATTTTGACGAGTGCGAACATAAATGTAGGGTACGGCTAATTTTTTTTCGCGATTTCAGGTTTGGTCCTATAGTAAAAGTTGTTCATAACGATGAGTACAATGACCCCTTAAGAGGTTGATGGTGTTTAAAATTACAGCCTGTATAAGGATGTAGTTTTGAAAAAGAATAATAATTAACTCAGGTTAATATTCCAAGGTTCAAGTGTCCCACTAAAAGATTATCATAATTAACTAGTTAACTAGTTTTAATTGTAAGTCGGTTAAACGATCCATAGATAATATTAGGGATATTTGTGTGTTGTCTGATTTGGTAGCCCTACAAGAGACATGGCTGCTTCCCCATGACATTCCAATGTTAGGAACTATAAGCCCTGATTTTGAGTGGACGGGTAAGTCGGCTGTAGACACTGCTGAGGGCTTGTTGAGAGGAAGACCCCATGGGGGGGTTGCCATTCTCTGGAGGAAAGGCATTTTTGAGAAGGTCTCTGTTGTTGAGTGTAGCAGTCCTCGGTTAGCGGCCATTACAGCCATTTCAAAGGGTCGTACTATTATTGTATTTTCTGTATACATGCCTACGAATTGTACAGATAACTTACCAACGTTTACAGATGTATTAAGTGAGATTAGTGCTACCATAGCAAGCTGTGATGTAGAGAATGTCTTTATATTGGGTGATTTCAACGCTCACCCCCAAGAGATGTTCTATAATGAATTAATGAACTTTTGTTCTGACCAATCCTGGGTTTGTGCTGATGTAAGGAAACGGGGGGTTGATAGTGGTACCTACACTTTTATAAGTGATGCGCACGGAAGCAGGAGATGGTTAGATCACTGTGTGGTATCTGTATCAGCTTGGAACACGATGTTTACGTGTCGGATCATCTACCGATACATCTGGATTGCGATTTAGAAGTTGTACGGCCTAAACTGATGTCTGGGGGTGCTGGCCGCAATTCTGTCTTTTGGGGGGAAAGAACTAAGTCAGAAACGCAAATTTATCATAATTTATGTACCAGTAAATTGCGAGAAGTTGATTTCCCCCATGAGTTTGAAAGGTGCAGTGTTGGATCATGTGGTTTGGCTGAGCACAGAGTTATTCTGGACAATTTGTATGAACAGATTGTGGAAATCCTATGTGTGGCGGCTAGGCAATCTAGAAAGACATCTGGGAGGGGGCCGAGACGAGGTAAGCGAGTGTGTGGGTGGAATGAGTATGTGAGAGATGCTCACCGCGAGGCCAGGAGTAGCTTTCAGACCTGGATACTGAACAATCGTCCTTCGACGGGCCCGGTTTATGACGAAATGTATGAGACGCGAAAAGTGTTTAAAAGTCAACTGAAATTTTGTCAAAATCACGCTGAGCAAATTGTAATGGATAGGCTAGCAGAACAACGAGCTAGTAATAATTTTGGTAAATTTTGGAAGTCCACTGGTAATTTGGATGCGAAACCTGGCCTCTCTGCGTGTGTGGAAGGAATAAGTGATAAGGGGGGAATTGCTAATGTTTTTAAGGACCATTTTAAAGTTCAGTCCCCTCTCGGTCCCTCAACCTCAACCGTGGTGAATGATTGTGAGCCCATCCGTCCTGGCGCGAAACCTCTGATACGTTTTTCAACTAAGCAAGTACGTGCAATAATTAACAACATGAAACGAGGCAAATCTCCAGGACATGATGGTCTCGGAATTGAGCACCTGAGGCATGCAGGTATCCATTTGCCGCGAGTCTTGTCTATGTTCTTCACAATGTGTATTAGTCATGCGTACCTTCCTGCTAATCTAATGAAGACCATAGTAGTTCCCATTGTGAAGAACAGGACAGGTGATATCTCAGACAGAAGCAACTATCGTCCCATTTCTCTTGCGACTATAATAGCCAAGGTGTTGGACGGTGTGCTTGATTCTTGCTTAAGTAATTACATACATCTTCATGACGCACAGTTCGGGTTTCGTCCCGGACTATCAACTGAAAGTGCTATTTTAAGTCTCAAGCATACCGTTCAATATTATAAAGATCGCGGTACGCCGGTGTACGCCTGTTTCCTTGATCTCTCCAAGGCGTTCGATCTTGTCTCATACGATGTGCTCTGGAGGAAGATGGAAGACAGGGGTATACCTGCGGAAATATGTGGGCTATTCCAGTATTGGTATGGTAACCAAGTCAATCGGGTGAAATGGGATGATATAGTCTCTGAGCCGTATAGGTTGGAGTGCGGGGTGAGACAGGGTGGTCTAACGTCCCCCAGGCTCTTCAACCTCTACGTGGATGACCTCATAGTCGCACTCAGCAGCATGCGTGTTGGATGCAGTGTTGATGGGGTTAGAATTAACAACATCAGCTATGCAGATGACATGGTGCTGCTGGGTCCGTCGGCGGGAGCAATCAGACAGATGCTAAAAACGTGTGAGACCTACGCTGCCACACATGGATTAAATTACAATGTTAAAAAATGTGAATACATGGTCTTTGAGGTCAGCGGCAAACGCCGTGGAGAAGGACCCGGGTTGCTTTTGAACGGGTCACCAATTAATAGGGTGTCAACATTTAAATACCTAGGGCATTGTCTTGCCGCTGACCTCAAGGACGATGTAGACATTGAGAGGGAGCGCAGGGCTCTAGCGGTCCGGAGTAATATGTTGTCCCGTAGATTTGCGCGGTGTGCAGACCAAGTCAAAGTAACACTTTTCAAGGCCTATTGCCAAAGTTTGTACACGGGCAGTCTATGGGTCAATTATACTAAACGATCGCTGGATGTCCTGCGCGTCCAATATAACAATGCGTTCAGGATGTTGTTGAGGCTGCCTCGTTACTGTAGCGCGTCGGAAATGTTTGCCCAAGCCCGCACCGACGGCTTCTATGCAATTATACGCAAGAAAACTGCGTCGCTACTGAGGAGAGTGAGGGGCAGTCGGAACAGCATCCTGAAGACTGTAGCCGAGAGCATCGGCTCTCCGATTGTACAGCAGTTTGTGCGGAGGCTGATCTTTACTAACACTAGGCACTAAGTTATTTTTTTGTATGTTACTAACACTATATGGATGTTTGTCCGAAATAAAGCCATTATTATTATTATTATTATAATCCTTCCCTCCAGGTGTTGATGTGGGTGCTCCGGCTAGGCTGCGTTTCGACATTACTGTCGGAGCCGCTGGTGTCCGGCTTCACCACGGCAGCCTCCTTCAACGTGCTGGCCTCGCAGCTCAAGGACCTGTTCGGAATCAAGCTAGTCAAGCTGTCCGGAAACTTTAAAGTTATATTTGTGAGTAAAAACGGAAGTCTTTGAAGTAGTAGCATAAAGAAAGAAAAATTATTTATTGGGATTTGCACAGGATTAGCATAACGTAGTAACAAGCTCGAAAATTTTAGCTTTACGGGGCCCTGGGGTGCAACTCCTAAATGCCTCTTGCTTTAGCCCGCGAAATTCAAATTTACTTACGTTTTTCGCAATTTGCCGGTCAGTGTCAGGTTAAATATTGATTAAAATATGATTCGCGACTGCAACAAACATGGCTTTACAGAATTAAAATCATTAGAATCAGCAAAACGACTCCTTAAGTTAGAATTGGCCTCCAATGTCATCATTTCAAGAAATAGTCATTCAATAGGGTAATATGAACTTAGAGAGATGTATTGATGATTTTTATGATTTTAATTATATAAATAAATGTTTGACACGGCCGCGAATCATATTTAGATCAACATACAAGCTGATACTGCCCTGCAAATTGCAAAGAACGTTAGAAAATTGGAATTTCGCGGGCTACCTTGACCGAGAGCGTCAGGGTAGCCCGCGAAATTCAAATTTTCTCAAGCCGGTGGTCCCGGCTGTCATTCGTGGATCATTAACAATCGTTACGGGTCGTGAGAAGCTTGAAAGTCTGACAACCAGTCTTACCTAGGGGGGGGGGGGGGGGTATTACCCTGGTTGTGGAGGTCAGATAGGCAGTCGCTCTATGTAAAATACTGATATGCAGCTGCATCTGGTTATGCTGGAAGTCGACCCCAACGTTGGGGGAAAAGGCAGGCGGACTATGATTTGATTTAAAAATACTTCTCAAGATTTGGAAGCCCCCCAGGACCAGGGGCCCGGCCGCCCGCGGGGCCTTTCACTCCTTAACACATTCCACTTTCCTTTATTTAGAGCGTTATTGTTCCGTTTTTCAGACATTTATAGAAGTGTGCAAGAACTTGCCGAATCTCAACTGGGGAGCGTTCGTGATATCCTTCATCACGTGCCTAATCATCGCACTGAATAACGAAAGGCTAAAGGTATATGTTTTTTTTTTTTTTTGCCCTGTTCGAACCTATACGTGGGTTTACGATTTAAAAAGACAGACATTTTTTTGAAAATAACAGATGAATTGCTCAAACTTTACCCTTTGATGGTCGTGTGCTAAAAAAGATACATAGAATATATACGCGTGAAAAACATAACCGTCTTTGCTGTCGCGCAGTCGGTTAAAAATCTTTAACGTAGTTTAGAGCCCATTTATTAATACAGTGCAGCCATCTAGTGGCGCCGGAAGGAATTGATTGTAACTATAGTAGCTGCTCTAATTAAGATCTCTGATTGAATAGTGTTTAAGTAAAGTCAGGAAAAAAAAATTCAAATCATTTATTTCAAATAAACCAATAACAGGCACTTTTGAATTGTCAAGGGGTCGGTCAGTCAGAAAGATGAAGCTAGTTACCCATTCCAAAGCGTAGTAGGTACCTATGGAGAAGAACGGGCAAGAAACTCTACAGGCATTCATTTATATCAAAATATTGTTACAAAAACTTGGTTACATCATTCTTGTTGAAATTATACATGTGAGAACGATGTAGAAAGACGTGCAAGTTAAAAGCATCCTTAATAGAAAAGACAAAAACATAAACAATTCAGAAATTAAACTAAGCCGTGGCAGCTAAGAGATGACCAGTCCCTACTGACGGCGCCCGTTCACGAACATCACGCATGGATCAGCACCATTCAGCTCAACCATTTTGGAGGGAATATAATGATCCAACACACACGCCACCACCAGCAAATTAATTAGCTATTCATTTATTTTATTATTTTTGAACACACAGTAAAATACATACAGAACTGATATATAACTTGTTTAGCAAATTGACTATCAACCTAAATTGTCCGTTTATTCAAAATAGAATTAAAGTTACTGTAGCGATACCTACATCGCCACATGCGAGCTATGACGCGTCACACTGACGTCACGCAAAATCCTGCATCGCGAAAGCAGAGTTTACCGCGCAACTAGCATATAAACAACGTCCCGACATCAAACGGCGTCGGGCAGTTGCCCACCAGACACGACACCCATCTGGTCGGAGGATCCTCCGTTTTCTATGGAGGTTTGAGTGAATTTTACACCCTGTACCTCATACCTCTGGTTATAACACGGCAAATAGACGAAATAACGAAACAGGGCATTTTCACAAAAATGTGTAGGTCTTAGAAAAGTAATGATATATTTTCAACTTAATTTTTTGTATGATATTTTATTTTTATACAATGCTCTAAACTATATATTTTACGAATCTCGGCTTTATATCTATAATTTATTAATATGCACTTAAAAATAAAAGAAAATTTGGGGTAGTTCAAGAAAATGTCGTCAGTTTTGTTACTTGTATAAAATTTGATCATAAATTAAACAACGAATACAATAAAATTTTCTTTAATACACAAATTAAGACCACAGTTTGTGTTAAATAAATCACTCTGAAAAAATACGATATCTTAAAATGGCACCAAGAAAAACGCACTCAGTTACAATTTTGTTACCAGTGGTGACAAACTATACACAAATTTTATTTTTGGGGCTATGATAACAAGTTGCTTTCAATATGACTATAATATTTATATTGTAGTTATAATTTGCTATATAATTAACATCGTAATGAGTTATTAATGCTTTAAAATAAAAAAAATAAAAAGGATTTTAATTTGAAAATTAGTGGGACAGTAACAAATCTGACAGTAACAAAATTGTAAAGTGCCATTTACATCTGTATGTTCATCGTATACTAAAAACTACTCTGTTAGTGTAAATAAAAATTAAACTCTGAATTTTTAAAACGAACACAATTAAAGATTTTTATTAGGTTAGGTATCATGGACAAGACCCTGAAAATAAAACATTTTTATAAGTAATTAAATAAAACTCTATTTTAATTATAAAATTGGCGTATCTACTTACCTATCAATACTGCCTATTAAGATATAAAACGTTAAATCTAAAATACATAAATACTTACTAATTTTTTATCTCTTTGTATCGTACAAAAAGCATTACCTACTTTTGTCAAAGTTGGTATAAACAGCATCATGTGAGAAATCTTCTTTACAGTCAGTTTTGTTACTTTGCATGTCAGGCCTGTATGTTACCACACAAAACTGACGTAACGTTACCTCACCTTTGTGGATTTTATATATTTTAAAATAAGTTTGATTGCAGTGGGATGTCAATAACTATTTAAAAATGATGCAAGATGTTGAACGATTCAGAAACAACCATAATAATATTATTTATATATCAACTTATATAATAGTTTTGCTAACTTACCTTGACAAAAAGTTTGCTACCTAGCGATGAATGAGTCACGCACTACCTCACACGGTGAAATGGCACTTGCAACTGACGATTTTTACAAAATGACGATGTCTTAATGCTGTCAGTATTGCTATAGATAAACTTTTCTATCTAAATATTGGTAAGTATTGGAAAAAATGCAGTAACAAACCTGTCTCGTCAGGGTTTTTCAAATCTCAGTAATATAATTAAATTACCATAATTGAATAGAGTAAAGCCGTAATGTTTTAATTTGATTGTAAAATGGTTACCACAGTCTCCTTAAAAATAAAATACGATATCGACAGTAAATTCTAAAGATAAAACGAGAATAATGTACACATAAATATCTCTCGACTGTCGAGGGACAACGCAAAATGACAGCTCTCTATTACTTATTTATTATTTAATTTATTATATATATATCTGGGGTAGTAATGCATTCATAAAATAATAGTTGGATGTCTTATAAACCTTACGTAATATTTTTTGTCATGATACGGGTAGTATTTAAAAAATAAAAACAATAATCTTTTGAGGGACAGGTCTAAACTCACAACTACACATTTTTGTGAAAATGCCCAACAACGAACAAGGAATTTGCGTAAAAATTCAAGTCCAATCGTGCGTAATCTACAAGTAGTTGTTCCGGGTCTGGCTGTTTGTGTATGTGAGTTTGAATGTTTGTAAACGCACCCACAATACAGGAGAAATTCCTAGTGTGGGGCAACGTTTTTTTCAAGAGAGAGAGAGAGAGAAGAGAGAATTATTTTCCCTGACTGTACATAAGTTAAGTATCGACTGAATCAATGTAAATAGCCTTCAGGCAAACAACCCTATTCTTTTCCCTTCAAAATACCTTAAAAGCCTTATATTTAAATACCTTAAATTTCTTAAATTTAAAAAATACCTTAAATTTCTTTTTCAGCCGTGGGTGAGCAAGCGGTCCCGGGTGCCGGTCCCCATAGAGCTACTCGCCATTGTCATCGGGACATGTGCCTCTAGATTCGGACGCCTGCATGAAACCTTCGGCATCAGCCTGGTTGGGGAAATACCTACCGGGTAGGTTTCTTTATAACCCCCGACGCAAAAAAAAAGTGGGGTGTTATAAGTTTGACCGCTATGTGTGTGGGTCTGTCTGTGGCACCGTAACTCTTAAACGGGTGAACCGTTTTGGATGCGGTTTTTTTTATTTGAAAGTAGGTTTTCTAGCGGTGGTTCTCAGACATGTTTGTTCAAAATCGGTTCAGCCGTTTCAAGATCATCAGCTCTTTTTTGTGTCGGGGTTTTTTTAAATTTTATCTATTATATGTACAGGCTTTTGAAAAATATAAACCTATCCTAGTGTCCTGCCTAGAAACGCCACGCTTTTGTTTGCTAGAACTGTTCTTTCGCTCTAGCGTATTATAGACAGACAGCCCTTCTGCGGAGTGCCGAATTGGCGGCCTCATTCTGTCAATTTTTTATAGCCGGTGTCACGTGTGGGTCAAGAGTTCAAGACAAATCTAACCGCCAAATAACACCGCCCATTGTGTCCCCTATCTAAAATTTCTACATTTATATCTGTAATTCTATTCTAACGATACCTCATTTGGAAAACGTGCACTTATTTACTGTCCTCATTTGCAAATTTCACTGTGGCACTGTGAGGTGTGCTGTCAGAAAAATCAGTTCAGAGTTAAGCTCGCCTTTTGTACATTAGCTGTCCTTGTAGTAACAACGTGTAATTTATGTGTCAATAAAGGATAATAATGTTTTCAGGCTCCCCGAACCACAACTCCCTCCACTAGAACTGCTGCCAGAAATTGCCATAGATGCGTTCACGATCACCATGGTAACGTACACCATCACGATGTCGATGGCGCTCATCTTCGCGGGTAAAGACAAGTACGAGATCGATGCCAACCAGGAACTACTGGCCTTGGTGAGTTCGTCTTGCTAAGGCATATAGTCTGTTCCAAAGGTATCTGATGATAATGTCAACAAATCAAATCAAAATACTTTATTTCACATAAACCAACATGGGCACTTATGAAACGTCAGAAGCTAGGTGCACAGTTCCAATTGCTTGTTTCTGATGGAGAAGAGCCGGCAAGAAACTCCACGGTTACCTACTCTTTTAAAAATAAGGGGCTTTTCCAATGTTTCCAATTACAGTGTTGATAGATATGGGAGGACAGTGTAGGCCTGTCAACAAGTAACAGGTACTCAACAAAATATAAAAAGGTCCACAAATCTACAGTCTACAAGTTAGGCCTACAACGTTCTCACATTCATAAAATATAGAAGAATCTATATAAACATAAAAGCCTATTTAAACCAAATGACATGATTGCCATTACAACTGTAACAAAACTGAATCAAAATCCTATCCACAAAAGCCATAATTAAGGAGTTAAAATAAGAATCTGAGGTATATAATGTCAAATAATGAGATCATGTCAAAATGGATCAGAAAACTGTGGATGCCAATTAGTAGTGCCATTTACAAATTGAGTGGTTTGATATGATTTTAAACCCGAAATTCGTTTTTTTTATCACTATATATAGGTATATTTTGTATGTGACGATTGAGGTTATTTTATAACCTCAATTTCGACTGTGATTTTTGCACGACTCATGATGCGAAGCATCAGAGAGTGCTTTACGATCGAAAATTTTTTTTCGTCTCATTTTGCCGGCTATTTTTATTATTATAGCCTTGTTAGTTCACTATACTATTTTGCATACTATTGTCGAGATAATTTAATGGAGATTAATTTCATACTTTTTAAAAATTGATTTACTGCAATAGAATTGGAAAAAAACACCAAAATAGGTCAAAAAAAATTCCTGTCCGTCATGTGTGAAACCCGGAAACACTGTAACTTGTGAAAAAATCCATTATTTGAGTATTTTTTTTTTTTTATTTTATTCTAATCGACGATTGTAGGTCACTGAATGCGAATGGCTAATTAATTGAGTGTCGTTTAATTACAATTAATAAAAAACGAAAACTACAAGACTGTACATCTATTTATATCCATAGAAAATTAACATATGGATGGTGATATATCTATAGATATTATGTACATTTATTCCACCAGGGGCGCTTGTGCAGTACCTTCTTCCTACTACAGCTGTTTTTTCGGCAATTAATTTTGAACGACTTAAGTTTTTTTTTTTTTTTTATATTTCATAATTAAATGAGCATTATGAGTCGTGCACTTTTGGATTTTCCAAATTTTTTCAATTACAAAATAATAATGTTATTCAAACAATGATTCTTGCGAAAAGTAGTGGGATGTAAAGTCGAAACCTTCTAAATACAGATGAATGTGTTATTAACTCCCTTTAGCGAGTGATTGTGTAAGAACTTAACCTGCCCCTGAAGTCTCGACATCAGAGAGCGACAAAAATCGGTCGCTAAGTCGTATCGTTGTCAAAGTCCTCTAATAGATTTTCAACTTTATTTCGAAAGGATAAGGTTGAAAATCTATTAAAGAAATTTGACATCTTTTAGACTTAACGACCGATTATTGTCGTTATATTTGTCGAGACTGCAGGGCCTGAACGGCACCCTAATTGCGGAACACACTGTCAATCACAATTTTAAGCATTTTGAAGCTTATTGCTAATCCATTGCTTCATATGTTCGAAAAATTTGTCTGCTCAACAACGTAAATAACGCAATGAATGTTGTTGAACTGTCAAAATGAAAGCCATTTCTACTGTTAGTGTGTTACGCAATTAGGTATCCCGCAGTTTTTGTTTACACGTTCATTAGATACTTATGGAACAGACCAGAGATATTTTATCATGTGAAAAGTTAGACGAGATTGAAAAGACGAACAAAAATTGAAGTACATTAATATGATTAAATTATTTTTAATCTCAGTAGGTATTAGATTGATACACATACATACACACATAAACTCACGCCTTCTTCCCATGGGGGTAGGCAGAAACTATAGAACGCCACCTGCTACGATCCATACATACTCCTTTTGCCTCGTTTACGTTCATACATCTGGTCATACACGCACGCCGGTTGTGAGTACTACGCACCTGACCTTTCTGAAGAACATCACCAATAAGGTCACTATGTGTCTTCCTAGGGCGTCCCCTCCCGGCGTTTCCACTCACATCTGCCTTGCAAATACCTTTTGTTAATCGCCCTTCATTCATCCTCTCAACATGACCAAACCATCTTAGCATAGTAATAATTATCGATGGTTACAGTCATACCCCAAATAGCCCTAGATAGAGTACGGAAGGATAGTAGGGAGGCATTTTCCCTGCAGTCGTACTATGCAAGCTTAGAACAATAGTGTTATCATAAAGCACTAAATAACGAAATCTCTTTATTTCAGGGCGCAAGCAATATTTTCGGTTCATTCTTCAGCTGCGCACCTTTCTGCGCCAGTCTGTCGCGATCCTATATACAATATCAGGTGAGTTCTAGTTTACGCTAGAAAACTACACAATAAGTGTAATTAAATTTATTGGAGCTTGTAAACGACGGACTTTTTAGTCATACAAGTAATTTCTTGCATTACGGAATGTATATTTCACTGATTCTTAATGGCTGAGCCGCACATATGATAACTACATTTGCCGTCACAGAAATCCTACATCGCGCAGGCAAAATTCTCCGATAAAATAAAAAATAATAATTATTAAATTATTATTTTATACAAAAGCCCGACTACGACCGTCCGGCAGTAGCCCACCAGACACAACAACTGTCTGGTCGGAGGATCCTCCTTTTTTAATGTTTTGATCCACCTTGTTCCTCATACCTCTATAATACTTTAACTCTGCAGGTTCAAATTAAATTAGTTGGCGAAACTTCAATGACGTATATCGATATCTGAGGACAATAAAACGAAAAATAAAAAGATTTTCTAGACACATAAATTCAAGTAACTTCAGCTGAAATTAGCATAACATCACGCCTGTAATCACCGAAGGGTTAAGCAGAGGTGTACCTGTAGTACACCCACTTGTCAACGATTATGTTTAAGTCCCATGTAATAGCGGGCGAGTCTATCGCCATCAACCGAGCACAAATCCAGATTCCAAGCTGCTACTGAGAAATTCCAGATGGAAAAACCTAATAACACTTTCCCCGACCTGGTAATCGAACCCAGAACTTCATGCTAAGCAGTAGCGCTGGCGACTAGACCAGAGAGACAGCTGAAATGATGACTTAAGAAAATCTTATTAATGTTGTTTTATCGTCATTTTAGTTTTAGTAAAAGAACGGCATTGTATAGCGTTGTCTCTGTCACTCATACGCGTCTGACGATCTCTTTCTAAAGCTTGAGTGAAAGCTTGAGAGTACCCGGACGTAATGCTGGCATTACGTCCGGGTACTCTAGAACATCCCCCGGTGTGTTGCAGGCAGGAGCCAAGACCGGTATAACGTCGGTGGTGAGTGCGGTGCTGATCCTGTTCGTGCTGCTGTGGATCGGGCCATTCTTCGAGCAGCTGCCGCGCTGTGTGCTCGCCTCCATTATCGTCGTGTCGCTTAAAGGCATGTTCATGCAGATCAAGGAGCTTGACAAGTTAGTATTATCATGTACGGTCACCAAAAGGGATAACGAACCTAATTTATTTGAGGATAGGGTAGCATGCATCCTCCCTTATAGGAGGATGATGACAGAACGAAAAGAGCTATGTATATACTTACTCGTGTAAGAACATTCCTCTAATTGTCCTATGGATCAACACGTATGAAATCTGTACGATAATTCGTAATTTATTTTATGCTTAAGAGCGCTTTCACGGGTCCACTAGCGCCACTCCTTTAAAAAAATATTATCTCGTGACTGAGAAGGAATTTTGAAAAGCGGCTCAATAAGCGACCTCGGTAAGTGTGTTAAGATTTTTCTAATACCTTTTATAAACTTTCATATTGAGACACGAAGCAACAAAATTCAATCTAAACAAAAGCGGCCACATTCATTTAGATCGTATTTTGGTGCTTCGTGTCTCAATATGAAAGTTTATAAAAGGTATTAGAAAAATCTTGACACACTTACCGAGGTCGTTTATTGAGCCGTTATTCAAAATTCCTTCTGAGTCACGAGATAATACTTTTTTAAAGGAGTGGCGCTAGTGGACCCGTGTGCGCCCTTTTAAGATATCAATTATTATAATTGAACAGACAGGTACTTATAGAAAGTAATTTTACGAGGCTATTTGTTCTTAGGATAAAATGTCACAATCTTTGTGATCAGGGCAATTCAGACTAGTCTCCTTCGTTAACTACCTAAATATGTTACACCCTTTTATGTAAGCACATTTGTCTCAAAGTTTAGTATATGTTTTCTTGTAATTAAATACCACAATAAGTGCATTACATAAATCCTTTAAAAAAATGAGTAGGTGAAGGTAATTTATAGAATAATCTATGAAATTCGTCATCATAATATAATTTTTTATTGATTCGGCCTAGACTCTTCTATGTACAGTGCTATTTTTGTCCTAGGTACTCCTAAAATTCATTTATTTGTTCCAGGTTCTGGAGGCTCAGTAAATTGGATGCCTTAGTGTGGATCGTGACCTTCCTAGTCACGCTTTTCATCAATATTGATATCGGGTAAGTTTGAATACTACACTGGTCAAAGGACAAAATGAAGGAACTTTGAAAAATTATGGACAACTCACGAGAAACATTTTAACACTTTCACTGACGTCACGGCCAGCGCCGTATTTTTTCCCTACGCCCACAGGCGGTTAAGTCGTGTTTGATATGACGCTACGCCCGCAGGCGGTTAATTTTACCAATTCAGAACAGTCCAACCGCCTATAGCCGTGTAAATTTGCGTACATCACTAAAAAGCCATGTGATCCAGTGTCTACCACTGTCCACTTAATTTTTTCTAGTGTCATATTACAGGTACCTTGACTTGTTTCTTTACGGCAGTCCGGCTATAGGCGTGGTAATATTTTGAATGAAAATTGTTAGTGTAATTTTTAGAACGTCACCTCAGTGTCCGTGAAAGTGTAAAGTATGAATGTGGATGTTTAAATAAGACTTAGATAATGAAGACCAATGAAGCGATAAACGTATGGTGTGAAAGATGACTTGGCTAGGATTGGGGTGAATACTGAAGATAAGGCTGGTAGAGAAGTATGGAAGTAGAATACATACTGCGCCTACCACAAACAAATTGCCAATTTGGATCCACCACCTCTGTGCCAATTTTTTTAGGGTAAATATGTACCTATGGAATTGAATGATTCGTAAAGTTTTCAACCGGAGGGAGATCATCATCATCTGCCCTGCTTCCATTCTAACCGGTTGCAGCTGAATACCAGTATTCAAACACGATACCCCTTGGTAAGACTAGTTGTCAGACTTTCGGGCTCCTGACTACCCGTAACGACTGTCAAAGATGGGTGAAGTCGCACAGAGGGGGGTGGTTAAAGTATGTAATGGATGGTCACCGATTCCTTACATACCATAGATAAAAAAAGTAGTGTTAAAAATTAAAATCGCAGTGTTAGTAGTGCTTCTAATTAACACATTTCCTTTCAGACTTGGCGCTGGACTGCTAGCAAGCTTGGGCGCCCTATTCATTCGCTCACAGAACCCGTACGTCTGCCTTCTGGGGAAAGTGTTGGACACTGACCTTTACCTGGACATCAAGAGATACAGAGCTGTAAGTACTTCTTCTTTTATAGTATCTGTATGACCCCGTGTCTCGATATAAGCGATCTTAGCGCGAATAGGTGGTCGTCGCGTTTATTTGTTCGGAAAACTCGAACGCGCAGATGTTGCGTTGCGCGACGACGCATACGTTATGACGTACATACGCGACTTGATTGGCTGTCATATTCATTAAGGGGGATCCTTAGCTGTAGCCCGCCAAATTCAAATTTTCTTTGGTTTTTATTTTAAGTTTGACGATTGATATGAAATTGAAGATTCGGTAAATATATCATTCCTACAGTCGCGAATCGCATTTTGATCAACATACGACGTAAAACAGAGCTGCAATTTGCAAAAAATCAAAGAAAGTTTGAATTTGGCGGGCTGCAGCTGAGGATTCACCTTAAACGAGCGTGACGATCGCGTACTCGCGCAACAGTCGTCTTCACTTAGAACGACGCGGCCGAAATCGTCGGCATACAAAATGTACATACAAAATATTAATGCTTTGGCGTTGTTTGGCGTGCTTGCCGCGTGTTGCCGCCTATTATGCACGGCCTTAACTATCTATACTTATAAAAATCTCGTGTCGCGATGTTTATGGTCGCACTCCTCCGAAACGGCTCAACCGATTTTTATGATTTTTTTAATGTATATTTGGTAGGTATAAGAATAGGTCGTAAAGTTCATAAACACACCGGAATAAAAAATCAGAACGTTTGCCGGGTCAGCTAGTGTAAATTAAGAGTCAAAAAAATTATACCAAAGCAGCAAGCAAGGTCGGCTCGTTCAATAATTCACAACACATAGATAAGTTACTATAAACTGATATGTGTGTTTGTTCGATGTCGCGACGCCCCCATAAGGTGGCGTGGCGAGCGGAACCGGGGCTTCGGCCCCCGGCCGCGGAAGCGGTACGGTGGCCCATAAATACTGAGCCCTCATCATTGATATGTGTGCAATTAAACAAGTCCTTCCGTCTTGTGAACGAAACCATCGCGACTTCTTATTTGACACCAACGCCATCTATCGAGCTTACCGGCAAATTTGATTTTAACAATAAAATAGAGTAAATGGACTTTTTTACTTGATGTTTACGGAAAAAAAAATGTTTTATATTATATAAAGAAAACTTTTAACGTTGTATTTGGAAACTACAACATTCGACGATCGCTTATCCAGACACAGCCTGAGAATAATAAATGTAGAGGTGAATTATTAGCCTTACGTTACCTCTTGGTAACGACCCGGCTCTTCATTTTGTTTAATATTATTAAGAAAAAATTGGTTGGGAAATAAGCATGACCTTTTTTAACCAAAAAATCGAAGACATGTACCACCATCTCATCAGGTTCTGCTTTTACTTAATTGCGATCTCTAGACTTTTATCTTGACCGTAACCGTTTTATAAATTAACATATCCTACTTTGGACATCTTTCTCTATTTAAGATTGTGCATTTTATTAACCAATATCTTCCTGTGATATAATGTTGAGATAAATAAAGATTTATGATTATGATTACCATCCGCACTAGTCCCGCGTGGTAGATTAAGGCCACTCCCCCACAAAGAGAGGGGCATGAGTCCCAGCAGTAGAAACAATATAGGCTGATTTATGACAAGGTAGTAGCGTTGGCAAATTCCTTGAGTTCAAGCTCCTCAACTTTAAAATGTAAAATAAAACAGCAACAAAATACGGTTCAATTACTATTTTTACTTTTTTTTCGTACATTTTTTTTAAATAACAATTTTAGTTCTGATAAATTAAATCACTTGTCAAGCCGAGCTCGGCACACACCCAGCAATAGTAATACATGGTCGTCAATTGTTGGCACTGGACAGCATCCCATGAGTAGCCATGTCCATTTCATGGTTATACATAGCAAGGATTATAAACTGTGCGAAACACATAAGCACTATGTAAATTATCGTGAATAGGATCCATTGTATGAAGTCGCAAAACCCGATGTTGTAAGATGTAGCGTAAGGGTACGATTTGTTCGAACACAGTCGCATTTTAACCCACCTATTTTGAAAGGATTGTTATAGAAGGGATGCGCACCATTTTATTTAATTTTGTTTTAGATTAATCTTGAGAATTTGATACTTTTCCGAAAAAAATGTCAATTTGTAATGAAATGACAGGTCTGTTAACGTGGAGTTTATTTTTTCTTTTTTTCCGCTGTAGAATCTTTTGGTTTTGACAGAACCGTTTTGGAGATCTAAAAAGGTCGCGTATTATTTTTTATTCCGAAGTTCATAAAACGTGATTTGAAAATTCGTATTACAGATGGCTATACAATAGAAGTCGAAAGGTAATTTTCACCGACTAATTACTCCTTATGCAACAACTATGCGATAGCCTGATGCGAGAAGAGGAAGTTTGAAGCTGCGGTCCAATAGGAACACGTCGTTAGGTCTTAGATGCATTCGTAGCTAAGACCTAACGACTTGTTCCTATAGGACCGCGCCTTTCGGGATTCGATCCCTGCTATGGAAGAACTTGGGTAGATATAATTCCCACATGCCGTCAACTAGATGAAGAGGAGAACGAATAATAACGAGAACTACGCCTAAACTAATAAATATCGATTAATGTCTAAGTATGTGTCGATAGGTGATTGAAATAATTAATGGACGTTTTAAGAGAGGTGTCCACCTCATGGCGCATAGAAAATTCCTTAGCTTCAGTGTCCAAGTAGACACCTATTTAGGTCGTTAACTCTGAACTGACTTACAATTGACAAAAGTCGTATAAGTAGCAAAGGTTCTCCTTGAAAATCTCTTTCCATTTTTGTTGTATGTCTAATGGCTATTGGGCACCAAGAAAATTCCTTAGCTTCGATGCCCAAGTAGTAACCTATTTAGGTCATTAACTCCGAACTGACTAACAATTGACAAAATTCGTGTTAGTAGCGCAGGTTCTCCTTGAAAAGCTTCCATTGGTGTATATCTTCTGGCTATTGGCCGCCAAGAAACTCCTTAACTTCGGGTCCCCAGTACCTATCTAGGTGATTACTTGGTCTACAAGTGTCAGTGACAGAAGTGTTAACTCCAAACTGCCTAATAATTGGCAAAAGTCGTGTTAGTAGCAAAGGTGCTCCTTGAAAAGTTATTTCCATTGGTATACATCTATCATATCTTCCGCTGTTGGTATGTATCAAGTTTTTTGGGAAAGAAACCCATAGTTCGGTGCCCATTCCCCTTTACCCTTAATTATCAATATGCCCTTCGTTAACAAATTTTACCCTTCAATAAACTTTTGACCGATGTCTTTACCGTTACTGCACTGCCTACTAGTTACATGTAACATCGTGTTTGAAGAGAAATGAAATTCAAGATAAAATGTTTCCTAAAGTTCTTAAAATATTCCATTATACTTCTTCCAGGCGGAAGAACTCCCAGGCATAAAGATCTTCCACTACTGCGGCGGCCTGAACTTCGCCACTAAGAATCTGTTTAGAACGAAATTGTACCGTAAGATCGGGTATCTGAAGCCTTCCGAGACGACCCACGACGAGGACAACAACCTTACCAAGAACGAGTCTTTCGAGTGGGATCCTAATATTAGTCAAAGAGTAAGTACATATTAAGTGAGAGAATATTCACAGAAACGAGCTGAGCCATCTTCAAAGTAGAATTAACTGAGACAGAAGAAATAAAGATGTATAAAAGAAGAAGGCATGCTACAAATTAGGATAACCGAATTTATTTTAAGATATTTTATAATTTATCTTAATGCTACCTTTATGATGAAGTCGTCCATGGTTGGACGTAGGCTCCAATTGCAAGCCCGTAAGGTTCATCCTCGGCCTCACCACTTTACCAGCACTCTCCGGCTGGTAATTGAGCGAAGATTATTGCTCCATGTAGCCTGAAGGCGTCGTATGATACCTTCACCGATTCGCGGTCTCCACTCAAGAACTTGTCTACTCCAACGGTGACCGGATCTATACTACGGGCCAATTGTCTCATATGGGCTCGTTCGACGACTCGTTCTCTGTCGGATCAGTACATCTAGAAAAGTCATCGGTCTGGTTATTATAATTCAGCCTTTCTGAGTTTTTCTTGGAGATTACTCCAATCGGTGAAGGAAAACATCGTGAGGAAACCTGGACTAATAGTTAATATAAGTCGCGTGGTGATCAATGCTCATGCCTTCTCTGTATGAGAAGAGGCCTTTGGCCTGCAGGGTACAATAATTGGCTGATATTATTTTTATTATTTAATCCTTTGTTTCCAGGTACAATGTGTGATAATAGATATGACAGCCCTTTCGTACGTGGACGCGCCGGGCATTAAGAGTCTAGTCGCCATAAAGAAGGAACTGGCCTCTAGCCATATTTCTGTGCTACTGGCGGGAGCCAATGGTAAATCCATACTTTCATACTATACTAATATTATAAATGCGAAAGAACGGTTGCACAGATTTCGATGAAATTTGGCACACGGTAGTCCATGATAAAAATCTAGTATCCTATGTACTAGACTTTTGTCCCGGAAGTACGTTCCCATGGTATAGTTTCCAATCTCCGCGCGGTTCGAAACCGCGGGCAAAACAAGTATAGAATACGCTGATTTCTTTTCATATGTACTTACCATGTTGTTTTTTTACGAGATTTCACACTTGGTTTCAGTAAAACGCTGTTTATTTTTCTGTAGCAAATACTGTGACCCTTGTTTACTACAAAAAAATAAACATCTTGTATTGAGGGACTAACTCAGAAACCCAACTATTGAATGAGGGGCGCATGGAACCGGGAACTATGACAAAAGTAATAAACGAAATGAAACGATGATAATGAAATCTTGACCCCTTAATTTTTGTACACTAGTTTTTAAACCGACTTCATTTAATTCAAAACGTTTTAGAATTAGATATAACTACCAACTTGTATAATTTATAAATCTCAAAAGCTAATAATATATTTTTTTCCACAGGTCCAGTTCTAGAAATGATAGAGAAGTACAACTCCTTAGAGACAGACCAACTGCAGATGGAGACGTTCCCGACAGTTCACGACGCGGTCATATACTACAAATATTTAGAATCTAAGAAACATGTGGTCACTGTGACCACGTGAGACCGAATCAACTCCCCCTTAGGGGATTTAGTAGTATTCGAATACCACGAAGGCCTTAGTAATTTAAGGTAATAGCTCAATCATCTTTTACCCTTTTTATTTTTAAATTACCCTGATTTTCTTTCCTCATCTTAATCTTTTTTTCTTATGGTCCGGTCTTTGTACGTTCCATAAACGTCCAACGAATTGTTGAAATATTTGGTTTGCGTGCTACCGTAAACAGCGCAGTGGTGTTTCCCGCCAAAAATTAAATCGTCACACATCTATTATTCTTGTTCAAAGGTACACTAAGCAGTTTGATGTAATACAGTATGCGTAAATGATGGCAGTTAGCAGTTCCTATTTCAGATAGGTACAGTGGTACCCAACTGATACGGCGCGTCGTGAATCTTCGTTCGCACAGAAAAGAAAGTATGGCCCCGAAGATTAACGAAAGAATGCCTGAACTTACAATCAACCTTAGATCACTACTATAAGGTTCATAATACACTGCAGCTGTTAGTTCCGTCTCACTCGCAAGTCGCACCCCTCCGATTAGAATGACTAACATGCCACGCGGCGCGCGCTAACATGGCGGCAGCTGCCGACCAATAGCGGTACAGAAAAAAGAAGCGCGGTGCGTGGAGCGTGCCGATTGGTCAATAGCATTTCCCGCGCTTTGAAAATTCATCTTCTGCGCAGGTACATCGGTAAGCCATATCAGTTGGGTACTACTTGTACACAGCGGGGTGGGTAATTGCGTAGCACACTATACCCGAATCGCTTTAGCGTGCCAATAGTGGTCATTACCCTTTCCCTAATATATGTCCGTAGGAAGCCAAACAATAAACTATGTATGTTTTTTATTGGAACATGTTGAAGATCACGCTAAATATTGATTCAGTTTTTTAAACAAAGAACGCAAAAAAAAATGTGGGTCATTGACCGCTATTGCCACGCTAAAGTGATTCGGGTATAACAATTTCAATGCCTTTCATTTTGACAATTCGAAAACATTCATTGCGCTATTTACGTTGTCGAGCAGACGAATTCTTCAAACATAAAGCAATGGATTAGGAACACATACATACACATAACATCACGCCTGTATTCCCCGTAGGGTTAGGCAGAGGTGTACCTATAGTACACCCACATTTCGCCAGTTATGTTTAAGTCCCATGTAATAGGGGGCGAGCCTATTGCCATCAACCGGGCGCAAATCCAGACTCCGGGCTGCTACCGAGAAATTCCAGATGGAAAAACCCAATAACACTTTGCCCGACCCGGGAATCTAACCCAGGGCCTCATGCTCCGCAGTAGCGCTTGCGACCACTAGACTAACAAGGCAGGAATGATGATGGTGATGGGAATGGATTAGAAATTTCCTTCAAAATCCTTCCGATTGTGTTACGCAATTGGGCTGTTGTTAACAGCAACTGATTTATTTTTTAATAAGAAACACGCAGGGTAAATATAAAAATAAAATGTAAAACAAACCTATTTTTTATGTCTATTTAATTATTTATAAATGTCTTCAATGTAGTTAATTAGCTGAACTTGGCTAAGCTTAATTATTATATTAATAACACATGAAATAACTATAGTTTTATCTTATAGAAACAATGTGTTACAAAGTTGACTTGACAGTGATATTGAGGCATTCGATCACGTTTTATTTTATTTTATATTTATATTTAATTCTCAGCACCATTTAATATATTAAACTTATTAATTAGTTTAGCAAAATATCGAGTACTTAAAGGTACTTAATCGCTTTAAAGATTTTAGTTTATTATTTAAGAAAAGCTCACTTGGATCAATATTTTGTTTCTTTATTAATTTGATTGTACAATTTCTAGTGTCATAATTTAATAATAATCATAAAGTTACTTGCAAAAAAACTGTAGACAATGTATACCTAGTTATTTATTTTTGCACTTTTTAATTATGTATTTAGTATTTCTATGGGTTTTTTTTATAAAACGGTGTAGCTATATTGGGGCGACAATTTTTTGATATTATTACACAATAATACAGAATTAGTTTTTCTTCAAAAAAACTAGTTTCGTACAAATATATTTATTTTAATGATCTATTTTCTAAGGTCGTGCTCGGGGTTCACTAACACTACCACCAATATACTTTACATAGTTTCGATTTTAGCCTTTAGGTCCCATTTCAAAATTTACCTTGTAAAAGAGGTCATAAATGCAATACTTACGTAAATAACTAGGTATGTTACTCAATGCAAATATATCAGTACTTAATTGGTTTTAAAAAACAATCTATTATTATATAAATAAGCACATAGACTACAAAAGACAATAGTTATTATCATAATTATTGCATGTGTGTGCAGTTTTTTGCCAGTAAATGTTTTTATTTCTGAAATCTGTTGTGATATTTAGTACGTAATGTACAGAATGTACTTAGAATAAAATATAATGTTGAATATATTTTACATTTTGTTTTTTATTCCTTATGCTGTGATGGACCTCGTCATCATTCCCTGATTCTTAGCTTTAATCCATTGTAAGATCTGTAATCACTATGAAATGCACACAAAGATATGAATATCCACATTATTTACTCAACCGATAAATTTTTTGCATAATTATTGTCGGCCTGATTCAGTTTTCAAAAAAAATTTGAACACAATACTGCAAATTCCTTATTGTATTTAAAAAAAAAAATGTTTGCCCATAGCTTAATATTGTTTATCGTCACTACTAACCACCTTTTTTTCAACCCAGTACATATGTAGCTCACAGTCCCCTCTTTCAACATTCAAGCGTTATTTTTTGCTGATTTGGTTCAGAAGCGACACTACGCACAAAACAAAGTAGGGACATAATTTCTTTTGTGCGTACATACAGTCAGGGAAATTAATTGTTAATTAAACTGACACCCTACGTCAATTGGCCGTGTTATAGACATTTCATACAACTGTCAAAGCATGACAATCGTGATTTGAATATCCGGACAATGTAATGTATGTAAGTTTTACCTAAACTTACCTACTCTACTGGTACCAACTTACAGATTAGTCAGTAACACTCTGTGGAGGAAAACTAATTAAGCATAGCATTCACGGCTTAATTCATTAACGGATTTCAATTAATAAAGTCACAACAAGCAGATAGGAGTTCCTACGTATGTGATAACATTATTTAAATAGATAGAAATATTGTTCGAGTACCTATCTTGTTGGATTGCAAATGCAAGTCAAAGTAAGATTAGATAAACTTGCATTATGTAAGTAATTACCCACAACCACAATCGAGCACAAAATCAGTATAATATACTTAGATACTAGCTGTTACCCGCGGCTTCGACCGCGTGTAACTTGGAAATTGTCCAATAGGTAAGTACTACCGGTATAAAAAGTTCAGGTCCAGGTCAGGATCTGTCCGTGTACCAAATCTCATCCAAATCCGTTCAGCTGCTAAGGTGTGAAAATGTCAGAGAGAGAAAGAGTTACTTGCGCATTCATAATATTAGTATGGATGAAACCACAGAGCCATACATTATAATAACCCTTGCATTGAATGCAAGCTTTGCCGTACACAACGCCTCTTTACTGTACAGTATACGGTGGTACCCCATATATCGAGTATACTGCATACAGTAAGCTGTCTCCTTGTAATAGAGGGAGGAACCGGGCAGAAAGCCAGACATCGAGCTACTGCTGAAAGATTCTGATTCCCACTTACAACACCCCACTATCAACATTGAGTGCATTATGCGGCCTACCCAAATGTCCTTTCTTTGGTATTGTTCGTCGAGTGGTTGAGCTCCTTAAGTTCTCCACCACCACGATCACCACCACGAATACTCCACGATTACTGACAAATGCGTGCACTGACTGGACAGGTCCACTCATTCTGTGTGGTTTTTCCTCAAAAGACCATTTCAGACACAAATCTACATGGTCTTCACATGATCTGACCAAGATTATATCTGGACTTTAAAAGAGACTGTGACCTCTGAGTTTGTTTTGGCCTTTCTTCTTAGAGTAGTCAGATAGGAAATGCCGACCTCATCTAGTTTTAAATATATGATTGACGTGTAAAAGTGTTTGTATAAACCTACTTACAGAAATAAAATCATTTATCATTAACATCGCTCTTACGACCACTCAACATGCGAGTCACTTAACAATTAAATCAAAAACACTTAGCAGTTAACAATTAATTAATTGCTTCTATAGGTAATAACAGCATTTTGCCGCATTCATATACAGGCTGATAGATAAGCAGCTGAGAGATATCCTTAAAAAACAACATGAAATTAAGCATGAACATAGCGATTAACGATTATTTTTATTATATTATCTGCTAAGCCGGTGGCAACGAGGTGGTAAGGATTACAACCCGCTTAAATAGTTGGTGGCAAGATTTCCTGCAAGTTGTGTGCGCAAGATGGCTGGACTGCACTTCTTTACATTTCTCCTCGTGATTGGATTCGTACAGGTAATTGTTTTGAGATACAATAGGTACCTACATAACATACCTAAACGTATACCGCCTGGTTTCACAGGCCTGGACCTGGGATCCTGCCTGGGGCCTGAATGTCCGTTACATTATTTTCTTTTTAAAATTAGAGACAGAGTGATAGGTACCCATTTATCTATTCCGCTTTGTGTGGATCCAATCCAGCTCTTGCGCTGGCCGTATCAACGGCCTACGCAAGATGCTGGATTAGATGCTGTCCAATAGGACGGCATCCTTTTACCTTTTTTTTTTCCTTTTATCTTATTAATAACTAACTACCTCCTGGAGTGGAGCGGTAAGTCAATCTTTTTTTTCCTACTTTAAAGTCGATGTCAGGTGCGGTCCCAGGGAGGGGGTCATGAGGGTCATGATACCCCCAAAATCATTCAAGCTGTCGAGAGCCTGAATGGTTTACTAGTCTTACTAACTTAAAACTGTATTTGAGCCACGGTGACCCCGATATACAAATATATTAAGAAAATATGTAGTCATGGGGATTGCCTACACAAGTGAAAATTTCAAACTATGAAATGTTTTCGAGCTAGCTTCGCTCACACTTCTCACTCTACGCCTAAAATCTACTGTTCTAATACCTTACTATTTATCAAAGACTATTGCGACCATGTAAAAGCTGTGTCCTTGAGTTTTTTATTTACCCGACCTGATAATCGAACCCAGGACCTCATGCTTAGCAGTAGCGCCTGCAACCACTAGGCCAACGAGGATGTACCTCCCTAAAAATATACCTCGGCACCCATGGTGATCCCCCAAAATTATGGGCTGCGACAGCGCATTCTTGGCGTCAATCTCAAACGTCTATTCCTATAATCTACTTTTTCCTGAAGTAGTTAATTTAATATTAGGTATTTACCCGTGTGTCTACATCCACTGTTAAAAATGTCGAACTAACTAATGATAGGTAACATGATAAGCCATTATCAGGGCGTTGTGATCATGAATAACTGCTAGTCAAGACATTGTGAAATTTTCCAAAAATAAAAATAGGCAGTCATGGGGAAACCCAAAAATGTACACAGGCGTCGGCGTCGCTATGCCACAGAACATCGCCATGCAGGCTGGCGCAACCTGTCATTTCAGCACATCGATGACGTTAACATGTCGGTGACGCGAACCCATATGTTATGCCACTACCAAAAATCGCTCAACGCGGCTAAAGAAGTTTTCACTTAAAAAAGCACATTTTTTTCTCATTTAGGCTGGACCTGTCGACTCCGAGCTCGCATATATCGAAGATATTCGTAATGGTGAGCATTTTGCTATAATTTATTTTGTTTAGGTAAGTTACTCCTCCTGATTTATGGCGACAAAGCGTTGCGTCCGGCATTCATAACTTGTCAGTGCATTAATAAATTGATGCTATTTGACAATGATATTGATTGAAAATGTCGTCGCTCGCAGGACTAAAAGTCCTATCTCATTTTTTTGTTGATTTGAGTTAGGAAAATTCCATTTTTCTATTCGTGATTCTTTACATTTTTTTTTTTGCTAATGTGAGGTACGTTGCCTTTCAAAATGGTTATATTTTGAGATCCATATAACATAGTGAAACGACGGTTAGTGAAAATTGTAATGAATCATCAGGAATAGAAAAATGTAGTTGCCCTAACTCAAATCTCCTAAAAATTGAAATAGGACTTTTAGTCACGCAAGCGACGATGTGTGATGTGCAAGAAAGCAAATAAATAAATAAAATTATGCTTTATAGATCACCGAGAAAAAATACTACTATTAATATTATTATTAACCTACTTATATTTTATCGCATTCTATATCATTGATGTATTGAATGCATTGCTTACGCATAAACAAGAAAGGCTTTTCAATTGTATTATTGTAGTTATTATTAAACAACCTATTGACCAAAAAAAACTCCGTAATTTTCAACGGCAGGCCAAAGGATCGTAGGAGGCTGGGAGGCCGAAGACGACCAATTCCCGTCCACCGTCAGCATCCGCATGGTGGGGGGCGCCGGCGGCGTGGGCGCCTGCACCGGCTCCATACTCACCAATGAATGGATCCTCACTGCTGCGCACTGTCTTGCCAGGTTTCTGACCCAACTGATTATCAGATCGCTAGCAGTAAGGTAGTGAAAGGAAAGTGGACAGCCGGATCATCCAGTTCCCACAAACACAAAGCTCTGCTGATAAATGACGCTGTTCTGGCAATTTATTTATAGTTGAACCAAAAAGCAAACTGGTAAACGTAAAACTTTGTCCCGTTCTCGCAGCTTTGCTGAAAATCCCTTTCTGAATACTTTAAATCAAAATAACAAAATTTAAAAGCGATTTTGCCTACTTCGGTTTCTAACCCCGCTACGCACGAATGCGTGGCTGGCAAAGAAATGAACCGCGCACCTAACGTGACAAACTCGTTCGTAAACATCCTGCGTAGCAGTAGAATTTCGAATCCCTGTTCAGATATCATGGAGATCCCCTTAGATTAACTTCGTCACCCTCGCTCTTTCCAGACGCTACACATACATAGTTCGCCTAGGCCAGACCAACATCACCAAGCCTGGCTACATGGTGGAGGCGTTCGAGCGGTACATTCACGAGGGTTACAACCAGGAGAGCACTGCTGTGCAGACTGAGGACATTGGCCTGTTGAAGCTGGACCATTACATTCCTTATGGAGGTGGGTACTATCTTTTGCCAGCGGCTCGTCCCCGTGAAAGTCGAAAATTATCCCACGGGAATGTACTACTGGGATCAGTTCATGCGTTGTGTTAAACAAGCATACGTACGTAGCGCGTATTTACAATTACTTTGCCCAAAAGCTTCTTTTTCACAACCACGGACAAGTGTTGACATACAGAAGCAATTGTAACAACGCGCCTTGGCCCTTATAGCCCTAGCGTAAATACGCCACTGGTGTTGAGAATCAGTACTTAAAAAAATCAAAAAGTCTTATCTTCATCGTTTCGTAGTGCTTCAGCAAGAAAGGTGTCGCCCTCCAACAAAAAATATATTAATCTATAATTGTGGAGTCTGAATAGGGCGCTTGGTAATTTCATTTAATTCGAAGGACCGTTAATACATGGTGGAAAATGCTGTACCTAAAACCCCCTAAAGAAATTATGATCTTGCTCAAATACACAGGGTAGATAAAAAAGCTTGACCGCTAACCTGAATTATCCAAGCCACTGGTCCCGGATCACGGTTTCAGGATTTCACAGCACAGCAATTCAGCACTCGCGTGAGAAAAATGTCTTGATGATGATTATTAATTGCACGGCAATTTATGTAGGTTTTTAGGAAAGTATTTAGTTTTAGGTTTATAACGTGTAAATGGACTACACCAGGCGGCAATCCAGCGCGAACAGGGTCGAAGCTTTCGTCACAATGCACTGGCGGGTAGGCGTGGGACAGTGTAGACATCACGCCATCCCTCCATCCAACAATTTCCAAGTGAGGGTAGGAAACCAGACGAATGGACAAGCAAAATTAATATACCCTATGTTTTTATGAGCAAGGATCGAACAATAATTATGTGTCTAAACTAATATTACAAAGATAAAATATTTGATTTTTCGTATATTTATTTGTTACGCTTTCAGGCTAAAACGGCTGAAAAGAATTGGATGAAATTTTGCACACGGGTAGACTATGACCAAGGCCCCGGCAGTCTCGACATAGATAGCGACGCTGTCGCAAATTCAAATTTTCTTTGAATTTGACGATTGATATGAAATTGATGGTTATTATTCGATAAATATATAATTCCCACAGTCGAGAATCGCATTTTGATCAACATAAGACGTAAAACAGAGCTGCAAATTGCAAAAAACTAAAGAAAATTTGAGTTTTGCGGGCTACAACTGAGGATTCACCATAATATTTAGCGATCGGTAGTTTGCAACAGCGTCGCCATCTAGTCGAGACTGCCGGCTCTGGATTAGAATGAAAAATACTTTTGATCCCGATATTATCATGGGATGAAGACTTATGCGGTTGAAACCGCTGGGCGCAGCTAGTGTGTGATAAATTGTTCGTCTGAATACTATTCCTTATTGTTTCTTTACAGAATTCATCCAACCTATCAGGATTCAGAGCAGCCAACGCATGAATGTGGAGTACGGCGATGTTCGGCTGACCATCAGTGGCTACGGACGTACCGACGACTGGTGGGCCGGTACGTACCTTTTAATTATTCCACATAGAAATCTTAGATAATAATTGACCACTAGCTATTGCCCGCAGCTTCGCAGGCGTCCTTGTCGAAAATTATCCCACGGGAACGTACTAACGGGATAAAAAGTATCCTTATTCCTAACCTGGGTCATGGTCTATACATTCAGTCGTTGAGACGCGAAAAGGTAACAGACAGACCGAAGGACAGACTTACTTTAGCATTCATAATATTAGTATGACCTTTGAGACAAAAAGGACAGCTGACTGCTGAGCACAGTAAAAGACTGGGGACTTTACAAGACTGGAAAATGGAAGGACTCGCCTAATAACCTCTTTTATCATTTTTGATGTCCTCTTCAAATAGGTTAGCTGTTAGAGGATATATATTGAAGGAAACTTCCTAATCAGCAGAAAAATATAATAGTTTAACATTCAAAAGCGCAGCGCACGCTACAGGCGGACCGCTCCGTACTTTTTTGTATTCCAATGGAAGACATGTGGCCCGATGGGGTTGTGATGTGCACCAACCTTACGGAGTGTGTTGTATTATTCCTTAAGGCGGAACCTTCAGGGTAGCCAGCAAAATTTAAATTTTCTTACGTTTTTTGTAATTTGCAGGTCACTGTCAGGTAGTATTTTGATTAAAATATGATTCGCGCCCGTAACAAATATGGCTTTACAGAATTATAATCTTTAGAATCAGCAATACGAGTACATCTCTCTAAGTTCATATTACTGTATTGAATGACTATTTCATGAAATCATGACATTTGACGCCAATTCTAACTTAAGGAGTTGTACTGCTGATTCTAATGATTATAATTCTGTAAAGCCATATTTGTTACAGTAGCAAATCATATTTTGATCAAAATACAACCTGACAGTGACCTGCAAATTGCAAAAAACGTAACAAAATTTATATTTCGCGGGCTACCTTAGCGCATCCCCCTTAACATAACTACCGGGTTTTATAAACATAATGCCATTTACGCGACAATCCTGTTCATTTACGCAACTTACATTATATTCCCCCCACTTCCTTGCAGCTGACTATTTTTATTGGGTTGAAGATGATCCCAAAGAACATTCCATACAGTTTAGGTGTGTGAAATTACTTTTTTTATAAGTTTTTTTTACAACTTTGACATGACATGCTACTTTGGATTATCCCTTGGGTGCGGCGACTGACTCCCGCTTTGATTATTATAGAACAGTGGTTACCAAGCTTTTTTTGACCAGAGACCACTTTGATTTCATTATTATTAGCAGAGACCACAAGGTTGAAAAATAAACTGTATCAATCTAAAAATAACCTTTAATCGAAAAGTATAACATACGTAATCGTAAAATTCAAAAGTAACATTAATTAACAAAACACTCATTTTTTAGTAGATACCTATTTAAGTTTACATCAATGAGATTTTTGAGCTTGCATCTTCTGTACAACTTCTTGAATTCTTAGGGTAATGTTTTTGCTCAAAGCTACACGCATATCACCAGATACTTTCAATCGATTCTGGACTTGTTTTTAATTATCAGTGAAGTAGGAAATCCTTCTTCGCATAAATAAGTTCTGGAGAAAAGCATAAGATCGCGCTCAGCGATTTCTCGTATTTTAGTGTAAGAAATTGCTTTTTTACACCAAAACTGCTCCAAAGAATCATTTTCAAAAGCATCATTAAAGTTTCTATCATTTTGTTTGAAATCTTGCGCGGACCATATTTTAGCTCTTGCGGATCACTGCTGGTCCACGGACCACTAGGTAATTGGAAGTAAGCATTCGTAGGGTTTGTTTCTCTCCAGGTGGAATCGTCCCCGACATCCTTTACTGGACGTACCAGCGCGGCATGACACAGCAAGAGTGCCGCACTTGGTACCCCAACAGCCAGACCATCAACGTGCAGACCATGTGCACACAGTACTATGATGAACCTAGCCAGAACCCTTGCACGGTGAGGTTCATCCTACTATAATACTTGCAGCGTAGAGTGCGACCTTTATTAAATAACTCGTAGTCATGCCGAAAGCCGCAAATAAAAGTTGACGCGAATTTGGGCGGGCCTCGCCGCATCGCAAAAGTCCCCGTACATCACTTTCTCACATTTTATTATAAACCGTCGAGAGACCAACAGACGAGCCGCATCGCGCATTTTTGTATTGAAATGCGAAGCGCTGCGGCCCGTGAGAGGGTTGAATACTTTCCAACCAGTTATCTATTGTCTTGGCCTTTAATACACAAGCAGTAAGAACATAAAGTAGTCAAGATTGGTCAAGTCATGATCGCGATATTTTAATGTCTTCAAGAAGAAAGAAGCCTGAACTTCGGTTAGCCTGAACAAGTAGCGATTTTTAAACATCAGGCGCACATTTGGGAGACAGTCCTGATACCAAGATCTTGTCTGGCAAAAAAAATCCAAAGCATTTTGATATCATAGTTCATCTTAACCTGATAAGAAGAAGAAAAACTCAAAGCAGACAAACGATTAGGTCTTGAGTTGGAACGATTTTAAAGTCCCGACTTAAAAGGAAAAGCGAGAGGTGTACCGGGTGTATCTATAGTACACCCACAATATGTTTTAGTGCCATGTAATAGGGAGCGAGCCGAGTAGAAATCCTGATTCCAGGCTGCTACTGAGAAATTCCAGATGGAAAAACCCAATAACACTTTGGCCGGCCCGGAAATCGAACCCAGGATCTCATGCTTCTTGAGCTAGAATGACAAACAATATACTAACCGCACCTCGAATCTTCTAGGGTGACAGCGGTGGTCCTCTGACGTTAGTGGACCTTGACGGCAAGATCACGCAGGTCGGAATCATGAGCTTCGGCTCCCACCGCGGTTGTAACACACCCAACCCTCAAGGTAAGTCCATCCTTCTTTTACTTATAAAACACGGCGAAACTCCAGAATCCCAGAAAAAGTCATGTGATAAAGATTTAAATTCATTATCTACAGTCTACCATAATTTGAGAGAAAAAAAGACATTGTAAACATACACATCAGGCTTGTGAGCCCATGCAGAAGAGGGTGAGCTAATTGCCGTTCATAAATCTTGACTTCGGGCTGCCACTGAGTTTTTTTTATGGAAAAACATAGTTTGAACTTTTCCCCAACCTGAGGTTCGAACCTTAGCCTCAGCCCCCATGGTCAGCAGTGACCTTTAGTAGCAACAACAATTTAGTAGGTACACAGAATTAGAAAAAAAAAAACAACCAACTTCCAAAACAAACCCTTCAAAGTGAGAAATTACTTTCATTTCGGAAGTCGGTGTCTTCGGTTTTGTATTTTCGTTTCTTGCCACCGACTTCCGAAAAGTTTGGAAGTCATTTGTTATTTTTTGTATTTTTTATTATTTTAGCTGGCGTAGGTACCTAACGCACACCAATTCGTATACTTACCACTACTTACTTGCTATGTAAACAACAGTGACAGGAAGTTTTATAATATCATCAACATACACAAAGTAGATGAAATACGAGTACCTACGTATTATTGAAGCTAACTCAAAAACTGCTAAAGCAAACTAAATAAAATTCATATGAGACTGCCGCGCGAGCTTCCCGTACCAAATAAAAAAAGAATTTAAAAAATCTGTAAGCTAAGCTTTTATGTTCGTCTGTATGTAAAAAATACATACAGACCAACATAAAAGATCCTTTTTTTTAATTCCGTTAAAATATCAAAAAACACCTGCATAATGGCTGCTGCCTGTTATGAGATCTATTAAGAATAAACATCATTAATATTAATATTTTCGCTTATATTTTTGTCAGGTTTCGTCCGTCCCGACTACTACCACGCCTGGATCGAAGCACAGACTGGCATCAGCTTCGACTGGAATGTCGAAGACTTGGAGACCAAACCAGAAGATGTATTGGCATAAGACCAGCCTGTGTGTGTCAATTAAATTAAGAACAACTTTGAATAAAGAATGGTATGTCTTCTCGTGTATGTTTCTTCCAATCCACTGACAGACAACGCCCAGCATAAATCACTAGGTCTAGAAGCATGAAGTTTTTCACATGAGTTCCTTATATAAGGAAGGTGAGCACTAATGAAGGATTTTTCAAAAATCATATGATCTACTAAAGGGATCAATTTTCATAAGGGATGAAAGTTTGGGAATGGGAGTTCGCCATTTTTGCCAAAATATGATGTCATAATTAGGTAGCCAAACACCCAATTACACCCAATTTATTATATAACTACCTATAAGATAAGTTAGAGATAATTATGGCGGTAATCAACAAGATTGCCAATTTGCTGTTGCCTATTTAGCAGAATAACTATTATTTTGCTAAATAGGCAACCGGATGAACAAGAGATGATGATTATTTACTCCAACGCAAGCTTTGTGTATCTCACTACTTTTGCACTCCTCTTGCTCAAAAACTCCGTCATTGTAGCGTACCAGAGCGGGGATAAAATAGCATATTTTCCTCTAGGGGAAAAAGTTTATTTTTTTAGTTTTTATCTGTTACTAACGAGCCTACAACAACGAAAATTCTTTATTCATAAGTAGAATAATGATGAATTAAGACTCGACTTACTACTGTTTCATAAAAAAAGAAAATTTTAGTATTGAAAATAGAACTAAAAACGTCGATCTCTTCGGTAGAATGCGTGCATTGCGTTGCGGCTACAGAAGAAATAAAAAAAAGTAAACGATTTAATAATAATTATTATAAAGGGTTATTTTATTTTCTCTCAGTCGTAGTGAAAAGAAATCCATTATAACTCAGTTTCTACTTACTCTCTCGCTAAAACCCGAGAGTAAAACTACCTCGTATATAATGAGTCATTTTAGCCCCTCGCATAACAATACTGTAGCGCGTGGCCAAAATCAGAACGAGCGCGCCATCTTGGTTTTTCAATATATTCCACAAAATAATTGGACGTAGTTAAACGAAAAGGATCCAACCCACAAATGGCCAAAAATTAACTAAAACACTCTTTGTAGTTAAAACTTTAATATAACAAAACAATCCAACACAATTCATTTTTGGCCATTTGTGGGTTAGATCCTTTTTGTTTAACTACGTCCAATTGCACAAAATGTTTACCAACAGCGCTCCCTGACAACGTCATTCGAGCGCCAAAAAATCCCTTTAGCAGTGTATCATAAAGATTCAAATTCTTATTATTTCGTGAAGTAGCTAAGTAAGAATAACTCCAGAAGAACATTTTAGATACTCAGTAAGTTTGAAGAGGCCCAGGGTACGTTGGCCACGCGTTAGGGACTGATAAATATAATCTGGACTCAAGTCCAGATCAATCATCTCCCATCTTCCCTTAGGTGAAACGGGGATACAAAGCATGTGTAGCGAATCCAGCACTACTTAAGTCCCGGCTCATGATCAGGTAGTAAGAGGAACACCGCGACGTTTTAGGTAGGATTTCGTTCCGTTCTCTACCGACAAAATCCATGAAGATTGCCCCACGGGAAAAGAAGGGAAAATTATAAGTAGGTAACCTCTTAAGTTACCAAATCTCTTACATTATTATTTCTTACTTAAAACGACTTACTTTTATCACCTATCCGCTTGCTAAGCGTGTTGCCCATAATCGTCTATAAAGGCCCGTATTCATAAAAAAATCTTAATAGACTGACAACATGAAGAAATACATACTGCGGGGTAATTGCGTAACACACTAACAGCAGGATTGACAGTTCAACAACATTCATTGCGTTATTAACGTTGTTGAGCAGACAAATTTTTCGAACATATGAAACAATGGATAGCAATAGGCTTCAAAATGATTCAGGTTGTGATTGATAGTGTGTTACGCAATTACAGTGCTGGTTGAGTTTACCCTACTTGTATTATGACAGATAACATAACGGCAGAACAGATAACATAACCCATTTAAAGTTAGACTGAATGGCTACCCCCTTAGTAGGGTAGAACAGTTTAAATACCTTGGGCACTTGCTAACCCCGGATCTGAAAGACGATAATGACATAGAAAGGGAGCGTAGAGCGTTGTCTGTTCGTGCGAATATGATAGCACGCAGATTTGCTCGTTGTTCAAGAGACGTCAAGATCACCCTGTTCAGGGCATTTTGCACATCCTTCTACACGAGCAGTCTATGGGTGAATTATACGCAAAAGCAGTACGGCGCTCTACGCGTCCAATACAATAATGCATTCAGGGTGCTGTTGGGGCTGCCTCGCTTCTGTAGCGCTTCGGGGATGTTCGCCGAAGCGCGCGTGGATTGTTTTTATACAACCATGCGCAGGCGGTGCACATCCCTGGTGCGCAGGGTGCGGGTCAGCCCGAACAGTACCCTGAGCGCCTTTGCCCAGCGATTCGACTGCCAGTACATGTATCACTGTGACATGGTACACATGTGCGGGCTAATGTGGAAATATTGTTTTGACTTGTAATTGTATTGTATTGTATTTTTGTTTTGAAATTGTATTTATTTATTTGTATTTGTATTTAATTGGTCCGTGTTGACTTTTAATTAAATAATAATAATAATTTACCTTTACGGAGAAACACAACTAGGTAATTAGGTATTGTTTTTCTTTAGTGTTGTTGAGCTGGGTAAAGCCAATGTCCGTTGTAGACACTGATAGCTCATGATAGCACCGTGCGCACGCGTAATATCCTTTGTAATCAGGGATAATCATGGTCATTATAAAAAACACAATGACGCAGCGTAGACACACCATGGCTTGTGGATATTTTGGGATAGATCCTGATTCTTGATCCAAGCCATGTCTGATGTAGGTACATCGGATACGGCTATTAAAACTTACTGCCTTTTATTTGCAAGATCTGGTCGGTAAGGTCTGGTCATTGACTTGAATGTGCCCTGGCGGCTGAGAGTATGTCATGCTCACTCAAATTTCTCGCTGGTGGTGGCGTGTGTGTTGGATCATTAAGTTCCCTTCAAAATGGTTGAGCTGAATGGTGCTGATCCATGCGTCATGTTCGTGAACGGGCGCCGTCAGTAGGGACTGGTCAACTCTTGGCTGCCACGGCTTATTTTAATTTAAATTTTTGAATTGTTTTTTTATCTTTTTTATTACGGATACTTTAAACGTGCACGTATTTCTACATCGTTCTCACATTTTTAATTTGAACATGAATAATGTAAACAATTTGTTTTTTGTAACTATATATTGATTTAAAGAGTGTCCATGGAGTTTCTTGCCCGTTCTTCTCCATAGGTACCTACTACGCTTTGGAATGGGTAACTAGCTTCATTTTTCTGACTGACTGAGCCTTTGACAATTCAAAAGTGCCTGTAATTGGTCTATTTGAAATAAATGGTTTGAGTTTGAGTTTGAAAGCACTTTTTTTTTTTAAATGACTTTATTCCGTAACTTATTTCCTAAAAGCTTTTAAAAATCCTCTACTGGAGCGCAATTTACGGTCCGTTGCCCATATTTATTTTATTTTGTTAGTCTCAATTCAAATCAAGAGCTCGAAACGTAATGAGCTCGTGAATAACAGCTTCGTTTGAGTCCGAAACTACTCGGATAAAACTATAAACTCTCGGATAAATAATCCAGATTAAAACTTATTAGTAACTAGTAACCCGCCCCGGCCTGCTTCGCACGGTTTTAAATACGATTTGACAAAACATGGAGACATCTTTATTATTATGTAAGTGTATGTTAATGTATACACATAAACATTCCGGAATAAATACTCTAAATGATAGTAAAACCCGCATCAAAATCAGTTGCGGAGTTTAGAAAAACAACACGGTCACAGAGGCTGTCACGAAAAGCAACTTAAATATGTGTGTCACAAAAGTTTAAAAATGGAATAGGACCTAATAAATATTTTCCATACTATGCAAGGCATTCCTCATTCCTACACAGTTTGGTAACCCTAACAATGCTGAAATACCCGACTGTACCTACCTACCTACCATAAAAATCCTAATTTATTATTGATATCATAATCCCAGATAATGAGAAAATATTATCATTTAATTCTAATTTTCGATACAGACAGATTAATAATATAGTAATCAAGTACAGTGACAGTCAAGTCACCATTCGCAAGGCGTTCGTTCAAGATGGCGGCCGCTTACCTGTTAGGACTTTTCTTCGTTTTGGGCTTTGTGCAGGTAAGAATTTTGAAATCATACTAATAAAAATATTATAAATGTGAAAGTTTGGATGTTTGTTACTAAATACAGCTCAACGTGTTTGAATGAAAATTGGCAGCCAGTTTATAACCTGGATTAACACATAGAATACTTTTAATCCCGGTTGTACGTTCCCGTGGGATATTTTCCGACCTCAACGCGGGCGAAGCCGCGGGTAAAAGCGATTATTAAATAAACTAATAAAGTGCCTACTCCTTCAAAAAAAACATAATTGCTTCAGTAGTTTTTGAGAAAATGGCAACCATACATACATGTATGAGTTGAATACAGAACCTCTTAAAGTCGTGTAAAAAGAGTGACGCAATGTAAGATGGATAGACTATGCACGTATAAACATTAAAATAAGTAAAAGTCGAAATTAAATTCTGAAGAATGGTGCTATAATTGCCTTATCAATTAATTAATCGCTAGGTGACTGTCTCATTTAATAGTTACTGACTAGAATTTTTCATATGAAATACTTACAACAGCGAATTTCCCTTATTTTAGGGAGGTGTCCTCAATCCCGAGCCGGCCATTATCGAGGACTTGGGTAAGTGAATATTATCAATTTGATAAGTAAATGACTGAAAAATTTATAAGAATGAAAACTAAGGAATGCAACACTTGGCAACATTTTCATTTTGTTTTAATGTCGATCCGACGAATTTAAATGACGTTGTTTGTTAAGGTGAATGCGAAGCTGAGCCCGCCAAATTAAAATTTTCTTTGGGTTTTTGCAAATTGTAGCTCTGTTTTACGTCGTATGATTTTGATGGTTATTATTCAGTAAATATATCATTCCTACAGTCGCAAATCGCATTTTCATCAACATACGACGTAAAACAAAGCTGGAATTTGCAAAATACCAAAGAAAATTTGAAATTTGCGGGCTCAACTGCGCCTTCACCTTAAAATTAAAATATAACGCTAATGTTGGTGGTATTGGAGAACTCCAAAGATATCTAAGATACAAGTAAAACTTGGAAATCGTTTATAACAGCTACGCCGTAGCCATGCGGTTGCGCTCTATGCTACGGGAAACAAAACTGGAACCGCGCCGCGGTGTACCTGCTACGGCGTAGCGCTACGCTGCTACGAGATCATGAAGTTTGAAAATGAACTTTTATTTTTTCACCTTCCCTCCGTCAGGTGATTTCCAAGCATCAAAGGTCGTAGCTGGCTGGCCTGCAGAGGAAGGCCAGATCCCGTACCAGCTAAGTGTGCGTATGGTCAGCCCCATTGGTGCCGTCAGTTCCTGTGGTGGCTCGCTCATTCACAACAAGTGGGTGCTCACCGCCGCCCACTGTCTGGCTAAGTAAGTACTTAAAGTAACTAAAACTAAGTATCCATACTATTTTATTGTAAAATATATACCTCCGAAGTTCTTGAAATTAGCTGTAGATAAGGCTAAAACTTAGATAAGTACCTAGATACATTATTTCAAGTATTCGTAATCGATACATACAGGGTGTAGGGCCCTGTGCCCAGGTATAGTCCAGTACAAAGCAATATCTGAATGACTGGAAGAACTCTCTTGGCTTCGTTAAACGTCTTATTTAACCGACTTCAAAAAAAGGAGGAGGTTCTCAATTCGTCTGTATGTTTTTTTTTTATGTGTGTTAGCTCAGAACTTTTTTCTGGGTGAACCGATTTGAATGACTCTTTTTTTTATTTGATAGCTGGTAGTTCACATGTGGTCCTATTTATTAATTTGATCAAGGTCTGAACAGAAGCTTTCGAGTTATCCTTAATACTGCATATTTTTCCACTTTGTTTATATTGATGATGTGTTAATAATTTCCTTTCACTGTTATTTACATACCAAGTAGTGGTATACGAATTTGTGTGGGGTAGGTACCGCAACTAAAAAGTGAAAAATAAAAACTTTTTTCCAAAAAAAACAACTGACTTCCAAAAAATACACTACAAAGTGAAAAATAACTTTAATTTCGGAAGTCGGTGTCTTTGGATCTTTATTTTAGTTTTTTGCCACCGACTTCCGAAATTAAAGTTATTTTTCACTTTGTAGTGTATTTTTTGGAAGTCGGTTGTTTTTTTTGTCAAAAAGTTTTTATTTTTCACTTTTTAGTGGGTTAGATAATAATTTATCGAAGTTACAATAGCCTAATGTCAACTGCTCATCACCTTTTACAAAATATTTCGTTTCCCGATGCAAGGAATTGAGGAGTTTATTGTTGAGGATTTCTCTTGGTAAAAACCAGAAGAACTGGAGCTGATAGTGAAGCCACCGTCAGCTCCATTTCACCATATGCATTGTGACAAGCATAAATTGCTTAGCAACCAACGAAAGAGCATTGCTAGAGATGACGCGATTACGCAACTTAAATTCAGTCTCAAATTGACGCATCAGCATGACTAGTAGGTAGTGGTTGCCCTATGAAAAACTTCAATCTTAATTGGGTATTATTTTTGTACGACCTGAATATTTTGGAATATTGAACCGTATGAAGTAAGCCCAACAAAAGGTAACTGCTGTAAATCATTGAGGAGTTCCCTTAACTGTCTTTCATCTTCATCATCAGACCCCTAATGACAGTCATAACACATCTGGTTATAGTATTCTCATCAATAAAAATTAATCAAGCCCAAACACAAGGTACCTGCTGTAAATCATTGAGGAATTCCCTCGACTGTCTTTCGGCTCCATCTTCAGATCGATTCCAGACCTTCATTTAATTGTAGTTCTTTAAAATACTTAATGAAAAAATTTACAAACGCACTAGGCGCTCCTACGATTTTCGAAGGTTCCCCTCGATTTCTCCAGGATTCAATCATCAGATCCTGGTTTCCTTATCATGGGACCACCCTTGAGGTATGTCCTTTCTAACAAAAAAAGAATCATCCAAATCGGTTCACCCAGGAAAGAGTTCTGAGCTAACACACAAAAAAAAAAAAAAAAACCATACAGGCGAATTGAGAACCTCCTCCTTTTTTTGAAGTCGGTTAAAAAAACAACCGACTTCCAAAAAAAAACACGAAAAAAAACCTGAAAAATAACTTTAATTTCGGAAGTCGGTGGCCAAAAACAAAAAACTTTTTTACAAAAAAACAACCGACTTCCAAAAAAACACTAAAAGACGTGAAACATAACTTTTATTTCGGAAGTCGGTGGCCAAACACGAAAATACAAAACCAAAGTCACCGACTTCCGAAATAAAAGTTATGTTTCACGTCTTTTAGTGTTTTTTTGGAAGTCGGTTGTTTTTTTGTAAAAAAGTTTTTTGTTTTTGGCCACCGACTTCCGAAATTAAAGTTATTTTTCAGGTTTTTTTTCGTGTTTTTTTTTGGAAGTCGGTTGTTTTTTTGTAAAAAAGTTTTTATTTTTAAGTTTTTAGTTGCGGTACCTACCCCACACAAATTCGTATTCCACTAATTGGTATGTAAATAACAGTGATAGGAAATTATCAACACATCATCAATATAAACTAAGTGGAAAAAATATGCAGTATTAAGGATAACTCAAAAACTACTGGTCAGACCTTGATAAAATTGAAATGGGACGACATGTGAAGCACCAGCTATCAAACAAAAAAGGAATCATCCAAATCGGTTCACCCAGAAAAAAGTTATGAGCAAATACACATAAAAAAAATTAAAAAAAAACACAGACGAATTGAGAACCTCTCCTTTTTGTGAAGTCGGTTAAAAATACAAAACAACGACACCGACTTCCGAAATTAAAGTTATTTTTCAGGTTTATTTTTGTGTTTTTTTTTGGAAGTCGGTTGTTTTTTTGTAAAAAAGTTTTATATCCTAGGCATAGACATATTTCACATTGTGCTTCATTTCAAATATTCTTATCTGATGTGTCAACACATCTTTCCTCAGTATGCTGACTGACACATGGCTGATTCTATTGCGTACAACCTTAACTATAAGAATATTCCTACATTTTTTCCTGACAGCCGTATCACGTTCGTCGTCCGCTTCGGCCTGACCAACTTGACTCGACCTGAGATCATCGTGGAGTCCTCCAACAAGTACATCCATCCCGAATACGATGAGATCAGGGCTGGAGTCCAGACTGCTGACCTTGCCATTATCGGGCTTGATAACGAAATTGCCTACTCTGGTTAGTGCGAACAATATTTCACTTGTACAATCGCCAGCACATCAAATTACCACAAACTATCAGATTTTCTCATTCGCAATTTGAACTTAACCTGCAACATTTTAAGGTTTAAAATCGTTTGGAGAAAGACAGTTTCGTGTAGGTTGACCTGCTGGCGACTGTACCCACGTACTTATTTTTGAATATATTCACCCGATATCACAGGGCGTTGCAAGTTTCCTCTGACGTGTGTTGATCATTCATCATTTGATTATATACGGTACAGGGTTTCTTAACTTATGAATTATCCTAGTTTAACATGTGCCTTCTTACTTAAATATATTTAACAACTTAAGGCAGGGTAGCCCGCGAAATCCAATTTTAGTAGAATAATATGATGTATTTACATTATTATAATCATCAACATATCTCTTTCAGCGCATCCCTCTTAACTCTTTAGGGACAGAGCGTACTGTCTTGTGCCATTCAGCATAACCAAAAAAAAAAAAAGGGGTTGCTAATGTAACCGTTTTTTTTTGTCATTTAATTCTGACATTTTTTTTTTTACAAATCTGACCGAACTGTGAAACATGTCCATGAAATCTTAGTTGCATCAAGTTAGTTAGGTTCCAGTCGAATTCGATGGCGGCTCACTTTTATTTGCACGGCCCTAGGCCATCTATCCCATTCCATACCCAACAACCTACAAGCAACTTTATTTGTTAACCACCTACAGCAACATTAAACAATATTTCCTATTCTATTCTAAGCGTTTCTAGTGCACAATTTTACTATAAAGTTTATAGATACAGCTACTCGTATATACGTCTGGGTGGAATAAAAGTAACTGCTAAAGAACCTAAAAATTGGCACTGTTCGACCATGTTGATACGGAGCACAATAAAGGCCCATATGTACTCAAGACTTCAGATTCATTATTATCGTTTTCTTTAACACAGACAACGTGCAGCCAATCCGTCTCATGAGCAGCGCTCAGAAGAACATCGACTACGCTGGAGTTAGGATGATCGTCAGCGGATTTGGACGTACCGACGATCCCTGGAACGGTCAGTATCTTATAGTATAACTCTACAGTCTTATCAGTTAACACGCTGAAAATAATTATAAGGGTTTTCATAAAAACGACTCAAAAAAATATCTTAGTATTTCTCTCACAAACCAAAACATTGTTGAATTTTTTTTTGTCATTCGTCCTAAAGCCTGATGATGGCGACAGTATCCTTGCTATCGTCCTGTAATATTGTACTAAATATCCCAGGTGGTGCTGCCTCCGAGATCCTCCTGTGGACATTCCAGCGAGGAGTGTCCAACGAGTATTGCTTGAGCTGGTACCCCACCAGCCAGGTCATCAAGAACGAAACCATCTGCGCAGGATCCTACGACAACCCTGCACAGTCCTCTTGCCAGGTAAAAATTAAGAACTAAATAATGGGGGGGCAGCAGAGCCGTTCCGCCCCGGGCCCCGTCTCTAAGTCTCAATACTTTTTAATAAAATCCCAAACAAGGCCAAAAATGTGTTCAGTAAGAAAAAGGCAGTTTGTATTTGGAGGCCCCCATAATACGCAAAATACAAACGTAGGTACGTAATCTATCTATTCTGCATACGTCTACAAAGTATCTCCTATTTCTTTATGAATGTCTGTATGGTCAAAAGAAAGCCTTACCTATCCGAGGCGGGGTGCTAACATTTTCGAACTCTCTCCGCTCTCTTTTGCATCCTAATTCTCCTACTTCCCAAACTTTTCTGCATACCGGGGCGGAGGGTTCTCATTTTATTTTTCCGCCCGGGCCTCCGACAGGTTTAGTCCGTCACTGAGTCAGGCCACAGCTTAGTATTAGGTACAGTAATATGCAAGCCTGCGGCCGTTAATATAACGACACATCCGAGTTGTAGATGAACTTCGGCTTTGTAGGGCGTCATCTCATTTGTGTGACAGTCTCTTGGTGCTTGAATGAAATGCAAAGCTATTTCACAAATGTTTACGAAATTGTTTCGCAAATTTATATTTTGTGAAACTATTTCGAGTTAGTTCCAATTTTTGCCACACCACAAGAATCTATTATACAGTCCGATTCAAACTTAAGGCAGTGGTCCAACCCCCGACGATAAACGAGAAACGAGTAGTACTAGAAACTATAAACGAGTCGGCGATCAGCGGGAACCGAGTGTTAGTTTCGATAGTTTTGTCGCCGGGCTATAAGCGAGTGTGCAAGTGCGACGAGCGATTACTCGCGCCACTCGCCCGCGGTCGGTCAGTCCTGTGTAAATAAATGATCAAGCAAGCGAGCATCGCTGAGTGAGTATTATGTTTGATAGCTCTTGTCGCTCAGCGACAAGCTACTGAAGCGAGTCCTCGCTGGCAGTGTGAACAGTCAGCGATCAACTATTAATATATGCATCGCTTTTGTTGACACGGAATGTATATCTATTGTACGTTTCTTGAGAGAGAAAATCGCCGATAGTTAGTCGTTTTCTCGCCGGCGGTCGGAGCACTGCCTTATGGCAGCTCGGAGCATGCGGCTGCGCAGTAACAAATTCACGTGTCAGCGGTGGGGAGGGGTGAGGTACTGCGCAGCGAGTAGCGCACTCCAGAGCCGCCATAAAGTTTGAATCGGGTTGTACATAAATGTTCTCTTTACCCCTTCATTTTTATATAATTTTTTTGACTTGATTTTTTCATCCTTCAGGGCGACAGCGGTGGCCCCCTGACCATCGAAGACGCTGACGGTAAACGCACCCAGGTGGGTATTGTGAGCTTCGGATCCACCGCTGGATGCAACAGCCCCTGGCCTGCTGGTGAGCAATGTTAACATAAATCTAGCTTCTTCTTACAGATCAGCACGAAACCTACCGTAGAACTCACGACGTGGTTGAACGATTAGCCAATCAGCAAAGTTAGAAACGAGATCGTCACTTGCATGTCTATCAAAGATCTTTGCTTGCATGTACCTACATTCTTCTTTTGTCGTGTGGCGTCGACATTAAGGTATTGTGGTCACCCTCGATAATTATAATTCCATTTGGTGCTGAAACCCTTGAAAGGCTTTCGAGGGTTTCAGCACCAAATGGAATTTTATTCTACCAGATTAATTAGTGTGAAATAAGCACAGGAGTTCCAAAATTGATTAGATTGTTTGGTTGATTGATTTTTTTTGTTTGGTTGATTGATTGTTTTGGTTGATTGATAGATAGATTGGTTGATAATAACTCAAAAGAAGATATCGGTAGTTTGCCGCATATGCTACCTATAGGTACGATGTTTTTGCGGTAGGTAACTAATTGAAAGTTATTCATTGACCTGTCAGTGTCACATGCCTATGTAGTGAACAGACTACATAGAGATACTAGGTATAATATACTTACGTAGTATCTCTGTGTAGGTAGGTAAACGAGCACAACAAAAGTATATCTACCGCCGTGTACCTACAGGAAATTCAATATACGTAGTTGGTTTTTAAGAAATTTAGGCAATTTAACTATTTACGATTACAACAACTTGAGAGGTGTCAAGGGACACCCGGATGGAACGAAGTTCCATTTAAAACAAAAACAAAAAAAAAAATAACTGGCTTGCTTTCTATGAGAGAGAGAGAGAGACAGACAGAGAAACACGCGCACGCCGCACGGCTTACAACTATAGCAAAAAGTGTCGTTACAACTTTTGGTCTTATTTTTTTCCGTCTAGCCCCCTTTCGCAACGCGCGATAAAGAACTTCGTTCCAAAAATACATGCCCTAGTAAACACTCGGCAAAGAACATCAAACTCATTGTCTCTAAACCTCGTTCCTCAGGTTTCGTCCGTCCCGGCCACTACCACGATTGGTTCCAAGAGGTGACCGGCATCAGCTTTGACTGGGACAGCGATGCTATTAAGCCCGACTCTAATGAGGACAATGACAGTCCCTCATCCGAGGACGCCAGTGACGAGAGTCCTTCCTCCGAGAGTGCTGACAGCAGCGAGGAAGCTCAGAAAGTGCATGTTGTCAACTACTAAGTTGATGTGGAAGAATGAAAAGTTTTTTTATGACTTCAAAACTCGTTTTATTTTATGGAATGCACCTAGTGTATTTAATCGAACCTGAAATAATTCCCACTTTGCTTTCCTAAAAATATTATTGAACACTCTTAGATAGTTAATGAATCTCTCTTTCTGTTAACCTCAAATAATTCCTATTTTAAGGTCCTAAAAACACTAAGTAGCCAAGTAACTGCCACCAACTTGGATCTTCACAGTTCTAACCTCTTTTTTTTGTTCCTCGGTGTTCCATCTCACACCTGCGCCGGGGGTCGCGGGAACTTACGATTCTTCCGCAACCCCCGACTGTTCACAGTTCTAATCTAACCTAACCAGTTTGGTCGGGGTACCCTTGCTTAGTTACTGCGACCAAGTGTGAGAAGTGGCCAGGAAGGTAAAAAAAAAATGAATCAGCCTCTCATTCATTTTAACAAAAGTGTCCAGCGTTAGCTCAGTTTTTAGAGGTTCATTAATTTTAAAAAACCCAAACTCAAAGCATTTATTTCGGATAAACCAATTACAGGCACTTTTGAATTGTCAAGGGGTCGGTCAGTCAGATAGATGAAGCTAGTTGCCCATTCCAAAGCGTAGAAGGTGCCTATGGAGAAGAACGGGCAAGAAACTCCACGGACACACTTTTAAATGAAAATATGGTTACAAAATATTGGTTACATCATTCATTTTTCATTTTTCATGTTGAAATTATGCATGTGAGAACGATGCAGAAACTTAAAAGCATCCATAATAAAAAGACAAAAACAATTCAAATATTAAACTAAATTAAAACAAGCTGTGGCATCTAAGAGGTGACCCGTCCCTACTAACGGCGCCCGACGGCGAAAGCGTAGGTAGGTATCATTAGAAGGTCACAAAGAGGATCAGTTAAATATTTACTTTATTTTATTTCAGACAAAGGAACACACTTGTACAGTTTTCTAGATTTCTAGGATTAATAGTAGGTATAGATAAGTAGACCGAGGAGGGTTGTAGCAATTTTCACGCCAATGGGCATACCTCAGCCGAAAACAGTCTTAGCTCTATACACGTTTTAGATACAAATAGCTGGTTCTATACTCTGTAGGATTTTGATAGAAACAATAGTACAAATTATCTAGACCCGCGGGGTAATTACGTAACACACTAACAGTAGGAATGGGTTTCATTTTGACAGTTCAACAACATTCATTGCGTTATTTACGTTGTAGAGCAGACAATTTTTCGAAATTAAGAAGCAATGGATTAGCAATAGGCTTCAAAATGATCCAGATTGTGATAGATAGTGTGTTATGTAATTAAGGTGCAGATAACATATGACATAAACTGAAATGAGTCGATATGTCAGAAATAGAAATCCCATAGTACCGCGGTTGGTTGTGAAAGAGGTGGAGGTAAGTTGTGACACAGGTGGTTATTGAGATGTAAAGGAAATAAATTAAATGGAGAAATAAACCACCTAATAAGACACCTGAGGAAAGAATACAGGACATGTGTCCTAGTTTGGGTGTCAGGAGTTTCACGAAATCGAGCATGTATGTACACTCGGCGTCACAAAAATCGCACCTCTTCGAAAATAAGTTTAAAACATGTCCCGCCAGTAACGAATACATTAAACCTTATTAATATTGGTATCAATTGAAAGTATGTTTAACGACCTTTAAATTAACAACAGTTAGAATTCCTAAACACAACAGATCTCATTAGCACGTAACGTTAAAAAAAATGTTGTCAAAATACGCATTACAACGGCCACTAATTGCACCTCCCTACAAGGGTATAAAACGGGCGACCCGGGTTAAATGTGAGTCGCCCCCGACGTAATTGTCCCCCCCCCCGACCCTTGCTCGACGACGCGCCAGCCCGCGCCGTAGCTGAGCCTGTAGCTTTAAATTCCCCAGTATAATAATAATATAATTTAGATCCAGCCTGTCCCATCTTGCTGCCCTCCCCTCAGTGACGCCCTAAGCCGAGGTTCGTACCCCACAGGGGGTGCCCTTAGCGTGCGGTCACCTAAATTTAAGTATTGTTCGCCCCTGGCTGGAGGCTTTAAGTTAGTAGCTTAAGGCACCCACAGGTTTGCCCGGTTAAGTAGCCAGGACCTTAGTGGTCAAAACTACGAGCTGCCCAATAGGAAAAAAAAAAAAAAAAAAAAAAAAAAATGTGAGTCATTCGCTATTCAACCTTTAAAGTGAACACACGTGAACAGCTACAGCAAGAAAAATACCCCAGAAGATGGATACCACTGCAGATGAAGCCGCTCAAGTCATTGCACTACTGCAATCAGGGATGCGGCAATGTGATGTTGCTCGGCAACTGAACTTGAGTCGTTTTGCCGTTCGACGAGTGTTCCAACGCTTCCAAGAGACTGGTGGCTATATCCGAAGACGTGGATCTGGAAGACAACGGTGCACATCCGAAAGAGACGATCGCTTCATTGTTTCGACGTCTTTACGTAATCGGTTCTCCAATGCTGTTGAGCTGCAACAACAACTGCGATCAGCTCGCAGAACTTCTGTAAGCGTCTCCACGATTAGAAGAAGAATGCGGGAGAAGAAAATTGCTGCTCATAGGGCTGCTACAGGGCCAAAATTAACTGCACAGCATAGGAGAGACCGGTTGCAATTTGCCCGTGACCATGTGGATTGGACAATAGACCAATGGAGGGCTGTGCTCTTCTCGGATGAGACGAGGGTGTGTCTTTTCTGCAACGACAGGCGTCGAAGAGTGTATAGGAGGCAAGGGGAACGATTCGCGCAAGCCTGTATTCAAGAGACAGTGCAATACGGGGGTGGCTCGTGCATGTTCTGGGGCGGCATGTCAATCGAGGGTAAAACGAACCTTGTGTGCGTTTCTCGGGCTGGAAGTGCTCGCGGGCAAGGGTCGCTGACTGCTGCTCGGTACATAACAGAGATCTTAGAGGAGCAGGTTGTCCCTTATGCTGGTTTTGTTGGCAGTGGGTTCACGTTAATGCACGATAACGCCCGCTGTCACACCGCTTTAATTGTAAGAGACTACCTGCAAGAAGTTGGAATCCCTGTTATGCGCTGGCCGGCGCGAAGTCCAGACCTGAACCCTATTGAGCATCTTTGGGATGAACTGAAACGGCGAGTACGGGCACGTGATCCTGCCCCTACCACTCTCCAAGACCTCCAAGATGCCGTCGTTGCAGAATGGGACAACATTCCTCAAGAGACTGTTGTCACATTAATTCGGTCCATGAGAGGACGCATGGAAGCAGTCATCAGGGCTAGAGGGGGTAACACTAGGTTTTAAGTTGTTTTTAAGGACTTCTTTGTAATTTTTGCTGATAAAATAAAATTTAGCTTTTTAATCATTTGCATTTGCTTGCTTTTTTTTATTCCCTGGTAAACAAAAAACCAAATCCATTGATTTATTCTGAAATTTAAATGAATTGCCTTTCCAATGATACCTTACAGTCATATGTCTACCATTGATTAATAGGGTTAAAATGACTTTGAAGGGAATTCTTAAAGAGGTGCGATTTTTGTGACGCCGAGTGTACTTAGTCATACATCATATACAGATCTAAGTTAGTGAAGTTATGCTTTGTTAACCCATTTTCTTTCCTTACGTATCAGGCTTATGAAATACATTATTATTATTATTGAAAACCTATGTACAGTCGCCAGCAGGTCAAGCTACACGAAACTGTCTTTCTCCAAACGATTTTAAACCTTAAAATGTTGACAGTTAAGTTCAAAATCGAATGAGAAAATCTGACAGTTTGTGGTAACTTGATGTGCTGGCGACTGTACTTTAAAAAACTTTCAGAAATAAGAAAAATCCATAAAAAAATTCAATACTTGAATTATAATTAATTATTAACTTGAATCACACTGGTAAGAAATTGAGATAATTTGTAAGTTTCTTTCGAAGACATGCTTCTGTCTTCCAAAAAATGATTAGGCATTAGCTTCTGCCCGCAACTTCGTTCGCGTGGAAGTCGTAAGAGACCACAAATTTATAAAACTCTCCTGTATACTAAGTTTGTAGTTTTGGTCTCAGCAGCCAAAATATGAAGAGAGTCAGGACTGGTGACGTGGGAGCAAGCGTCGTACAGTTGACCGTGTGAGAAGCAGCTCGTCCTGGGGTCCTAAACCCGCAGACTTCAGTAGTAATTTTCCATTGCTTGCGAAGTTTTTCGTGTTTAGTGAAATAATGAACGCCTGCGTTCCTGTATACACTACCTAATGGTACAACACGGATACACTGACTGATGCTTTCTTACAGATTATTCCTGACGAACAGCTATCACTAAAATAATGTAATAGTAGATTGTAAACACTCTCGAATTTCGCATTAACACTCACCTAATTATTTTTATTAAGTATAACCAAAGATGACAGAAAAAGCCTAAACTTTATTCTGTGTACGTTTTACGCTCTAGCATAATGTAATAGTAAACAAAATGTAAAAAAGGAAGCACAAAAATATCAATTGTTGGGAATCGAACATAAGTTTGCAAAGCAGTCGTCGAACCACTAAGCTATTTTGTTGAAAGTTGACTAAAATAGCTGTTCTTTTATTGTCATGATTGACTGCTTAGCTCCAGAAAGGTATAGCGTGATGGTAATAATTTAAAAGGTTTAATCTGTAACTATCTGCAATATTCTAACCTTTTGGCTCGTCTTTTTACAATTTGCGGTAAGCTATAGAACAATACGAACAAATTGCAATATTGCTCATCCCCCATAGCAAATAGTCTGATAACTTATACCCTACGGACTGACAGGGAATATCTATGCAAAATTTCCACAAACAACAACAATTTTCTATCGGGTAGTTTTTGCGTGATGATGAAACATACATTCAGACCAACAGACAAAAATTCCAAAAAAAAAATTGTCGGCATTAGTATCGTTCCCATACCTTGCAAAAATTAATTTAAAAAAAAAAAACATTACACAGTTTTGACTTCGCTACGATTTTATTATAAACAATAGATTCTGAAATAATAAAACAACAAGCCATGCAAAAACACCAAAACGCATTTAGAAACCTTACAAAGTAGTAAAATAGGAGAGTTGTTGGTTCAGAATAATGTCACATAACCTCAAGATGTGCAGTGAAGCTAAGAAGTTAATACCTTGAATTGAAAGTTAGATATTTAATGTATATACGAGCTGATTTTTTTTCGACATCGCACACACATCTACTCCTTGTAGCCCGCAGCGACAAATTGCATCAGCTAGCGCGAGCGCGTCACGAAAGAGACATAACGTGATGTTGCCAGCTCGCTAACGATAAAAATATCTGAGAAATCAACTCTCCTCGGTCTCCCCTACTACCCCCCCCCCCCCACAGCCCTATGTATTTCCTCCATCTAACTTTAACCTCCTTATCAAATATCAAAATCGGGTCGCGAGCCGTGAAATCCTATGCATTGGCGATAAAATTATAAAAAAAGGAAACCAATTTATACTTTAAAACTTTATTATTATTCAAATTATTTAGTGGCAATTGTTTTAGGTTTGTAAAGTATGTTACAGTTAACTTCTTATGTAGTAGGTACATAATAATTATGTAGACCAAAGACAAACATTTTGCGTGTGTCAGTGCGCACTTTGTTTGAACCACCCTAATTGCATAACACATTATCAATCACAATCTGAATCATTTTCAATCCTATTGCTAATACATTGCTTCATATGTTCGAAAAATTTGTCTGCTCAACAACATATTATATAACGCAATGAATGTTGTTGAACTGTCAAAATGAAAGTCAGTCCTGCTGTTAGTATGGTAAGCAATTACCCCGCGGAGTTACAATTGGCGCGTAAATAATAATGCCCCACACATTAAACAAAGCTGATTGGAAAGATTTATACGCAATTATTGTGCACACACTGGCTGTGATAGCTCATCACGTACGGGGCCGTATTTTGGCGTTAAATGTCATCATGATTCCAGTGCTAGAGAGAGACGAAGCTATACATGACCGATAGCAACATCCCTTTTTCGAAAAAATATAATAAAAAATGTTAGCTCAGGTACATAAAAAGGCAGTTAAAAGCAGATTACATAATATTAGCTAAATCACGAAACAACAGAACTATTATTACTTGTCACACCAAAATCATCATTAGGACATTAACTTACATCGATACATAAGTACATAATTATTGTATATTAATAGTTTCTTGTTTACAAAAATGTATAAATACACATCTATAATATAGTATAATATTAAGTCCATATTAATAACTCGTTATCACCACTTTCATTTATTTTAACTTATTATTAAACCCTCAACGCATGAGGGACAATGCTTTAGTATATCTAGCGCACTCTAGAATCTTATTGCTTCAGCATGAGCCTATGTCGTGTCGAAACAAGAGAAGAATAATCAAATACACGAGCGATAGAGATAGGAGCAAGAATGACTTAGGCCCGTTGTACACCGCACGGTTTCTTTACGGTTACCGCGCCGTAGAAAAATCGTGTGAGATTATATTATTATGTGCATACGGTGACGGCTCCGTGCCGTAGTGCCGCCATGTTTATCAACAAGCTTCCATAGTGATACATACAACACTGGCGACTGTGCCTACACACAGCGAATCAACCGTAGTTTTACACGGCAAGAAAAACGTGTGTACAAAGGGCTTTAGGGTCGTGTGCATAGTGCACGCGACGCCTTGTTATCGCGCCGTCAGCTATGCGTATCTGCGTTGCTTATATAGATTGAGAAAGCTGCACTACACGCTGTAGCATAGGAGTGTCCAACCTTATACCATATGTGCCTCCCCCAAACTCCCAAAATCACTGTTAAGCACATGATAGGATAAAACTACAAGGACAACGTCAAGTAACTTAATCTGGTTACATACAGGTCATTGCTACCTCAGTGTTGTTGGCTTTAATGTTGGTGGTGCACTCTGTGTGAAGTAGGGAGCGTACCACTGTTTGGGAACCCGTGCTGTAGCATTACGTTTGCAGCGCGTTTTTCTTGCCATCGCCGCGCGTCGACAGCGCGTAAAAAAGTCGTCGTGTACATAGACCGTTATTAAAGGCCACAGATTACCATTTATACAGCTATTACAATGAAAATACATAATATTCGACAATTGAACACTCTAGCATAAGTTTTCATTAACTACGATCATTTACACCTGCAAAACAGTATTTACAAATAAAGAAAATGTCTCTTTTCCCTACTAAATGATATAGCACAATATTCCGCATCAAATATAAATCTTTATATTGTTGGTATTGCAGATTAAGGCCCTTTTAGTGCATTGTGTCTTGTAACTTGAGCATCTCGGCGGACACTGGCCGGCCGTGTTGGATTCGGGCGCTAAAAAAATACTGAATAATTCTGCCAAAAATATCATATTTGAAAATAAAATATCGTACTTGTACTAACTAACGTAACTTGGCAAAATAGAACAACTTATTTGATTACAAAATTATTATTAGTATTAAGTTGAATGATCAAACTCGAGTCGAACGCACAATGAACATTTCGACCACAGATATAATAATATTAAGTTATACATCTGTGGTATCGACGGTTCACCAACAATGATCGTTGAGCTCCTTAACTTCTGAGTTGAGCTGCACGATTACTGACAAATGCGTGCACTGACTGGACTGCTCCAGTCAATCTGTGTGGTTCTTTCCTCAAAAAACCATTTTAGACACTAATCTACATGGTCTTCACATGATCTGACCAAAATGATGTCTGGACTTTAAAAGATACTGTGACCTCTGAGTTTGTTTCGGCCTTTCTTCTCAGAGTAGCCAGACAGGAAACGCCGGCCTCATCTAGTTAAAAAAATATGATTGACGTGTAAAAGTGTTTGTACAAACCTACTTACAGAAATAAAATCATTTATCAATGAATGGACTAGTCAGCCATAGATTAGGGCATCGTTTCATAGAAATGTTTACAATCGTTGCTATAAACAATACCTTGATTAAAGACCCTATTGCTGTCTCGCTCTGTCAGAACACTTTAGTATATGTGCGAAAGAGATAGAGCTATAAAAAAAGAGTCGGTGTCCTTTAATTTGTGAAAGTAGTTCATGGACATTAAATGATCGTATTTTTCGATCCTGGAATTAGGATCGTATATCGTACCTATCGCCAAATGATCGTACAAATATGATAGTTATCGTACGAAATCCAACACCGGCCGGTGCGAGCGCTTGAACTGCTAGATTTTGTATATGTTTCAAAACAATAACGAAATTTTAAAATGTGTTCTCAACATACCCTAAAAAACAATAAGCCTTATCTTTTGATATAACTTTTACATGGTTTTGTGATGGAATCTCTTCAAGGTACATACACATTTTAAATAGCGATATAAAGTCATCTTTATGATTTTTTTCTATCGAGCCAATTATTATAATTCACGATTCTGTCTTCACATAGCGCTTGACCGGATATCAACATCACCAAAAAAATTTTTTTTTTTTGCTCAACTTGTACATTTGGCTACATTTACAGAGGTTTAAGAAAGTTAAAAACTACTGTTACCTCATCTTAAACTAACCATTCTCAAACATTTTATATTATACAATCCACCAGTACCCAGTTTGTAATTAAACAATCGAACTGTGATGTGCCATTTAATGAATACAGGGTCAAATAAAATTGTTTAGCTAAACTCCGCAGAAACGAACACGAACGCAGAACGTATTTTCTTTATTTTCTTTCTTTCTTTAAACTTATCATGTTTAGATATTGATACTCATTAGGCCGCGGCCGCGGTTTCCCGAACAAAAAGTGACATATGAACGCGACTATCGTGTATTCGCGCGACGATCGCTTTCTAATAGGACGCGGGGTTAGGGTATCGACCGCTGGATGTGTAGTTAGTATGATAAGTTGAGAAAATCAGTTTTTACGCAGAACATCAAAAAAAAAAAAATGTTTTATCGTGTTTACATATTGATACCCATCATGTCTGCGGAGTTTCGCTAACTAATTTAATTTGACCCTGTATAATTTAGTATAGAAAAGAGATCATGTAAGAGATGTCATCCTCACTACCTGTCAGCTTGTTCTACATTAACTTGTCTGTCCGAGTTACTAATATTAAAGCTTGCAAAAATAGTTGTTAACAAATCTTGACAATACTCCTTCTCTTCTAAAAACCTATCATCACTTAGTTCTGGTCGGTTCAGGTGATCTTGTAGGACATTCTTCAGGTTATACCTCGGGTCCCTACACAGCTGCAAGACGGTGGGATCCTTAGTACTCACTAACACTTGCAATATGCTCAGCAAATGTTCTGTGCTGTCGTTCCTTCCGGCTTGAAGATCTTCTGCTATTACCTTCACGATGTTTAATTTCACGAATTGTTCTGAAAATATAAAGAAATGTTATTAGAGTATACTCTAGTACTAGCTGAGGTCTTTAAGGTGAATCGTCAGCTGTAGCCCGCCAAATTTAAATTTTCTTTGTTTTATTGCAAATTGTAGCTCTGTTTTACGTCGTATGTTGATCATATGCGATTCGCGACCATAGAAATTATGTATTAACTGAATAATAATCATTAAAACCATATCAATCGTCAAACTTTGGATATTTTTTCCACCTAAAAATCTTTCAGAAGATTTCATATGATAATTCTTAGGTGGAACAAATTTCCAAACTTTGACGATTGATAAAAAATTGATGATTATTATTCAGTAAATATATCATTCCTACAGTCGCAAATCGCATTTAGATCAACAGACGACGTAAAACAAAGCTGCAATTAGCAAAAAAAAACAAATAAATTTTGAATTTGGCGGGCTACAGGTGAGGATTTACCTTAAGGAGTTTGTCTGGGGAAGAACTTCAGTCATGGCTTTTTTATGAATATTATTTTCTCTTTTTTCTTCCTTTTTATATTTTTATGGCTATTTATGGCACTAGAAAAACTAAATGTCACGCTTCTAAATGTTCTCAGAAATTAGTACACAGCGTGGTTTTAGTCTCTAAATGTTGCCAACGCCAATTTTAGGCATGAAAATAACTATGCCATCACTTTGGAATGAAAGCGCCGTTTAGGGGGTTAACACTTCAGTTTCATGGGCTATACAGTTTATTTACAAACGTTGATTAAAGTTAAGTAATGATTAACATCTGCTTAACCATACATTTTTTATGTGCGAATGTCCCTTAAGAGCGCGTACACGGGTCCACTAGCGCCACTCCTTTAAAAAAATATTATCTCGTGACAGAGAAGGAATTTTGAAAAACGGCTCAGTAAGCGACCTCGGTAAGTGTGTCAAGATTTTTCTAATACCTTTTATAAACTTTCATATTGGGACACGAAGCAACAAAATACGATCTAAACAAAAGCAGCCATATTCATTTAGATCGTATTTTGTTGGTTCGTGTCTCATTATGAAAGTTTATAAAAGGTATTAGAAAATTCTAGACACTTACCGAGGTCACTTATTGAGCCGTTATTCAAAACTCCTTCTGAGTCACGAGATAATACTTTTTTAATGGAGGGGCGCCAGTTTATCCGTGTGCGCCCTCTTAACTTTAAGCAATGAAAATAAATAAACACTCATATAACCGATGTAAAAATACCATTAACGAAGCCGAGAGCTACTTGTTGTCTCCCCGCTTTTTTTTTGTACTGGATCATACCTGGGAACCTTCTGGTTACGGAGATATTGAAACCAACTTTTCTCGACGTTTTTTTTTACGAAAATAATTTTAAATGTATCTTAAGTTTAAATACTGCCACGGTCCCTGTACCGCTGCATGCACAATATTTTGCGTGCGTTACACTGCGCAATACCGTATACAGGGAATTTTCACACCAAAAATAAGTTGTTTCCCAGCAATTGTTTTTGCACATAGTTAATTAGTTTTAAGTATAAAATTCGTAGGTGACCGCTTCGTGATGGGTGTTTTTACATCCTGGATTTCCAATTCTTATAATATGATAATAAGCATAGTGTTCTTACTTCTTGACTCAAGATAATTCTGGCAGAAATGTCTGATGAGAAAAGCGGCCTTTGTCTTGGCAGATGGTTCAGCCGACATCAGTAGTTCAACGAGGACTGGACAGCCTCTCTGCTTGATCAGCTCCAGGGAAGCCGGGTCGTACCCGCGAGACATACCTGCAGTGAAAGAAAATTATATTATTTATTAAAAGAGGAAGTAAGAAAATATCACTATGGTAAACAGGAAGACCACAATATTACTTTATCAGCGCATCTGATGCATTGATCTAGTATAAATGTTTTTTAAATGTGTCAGAATCTATTAGTCATTTCACGAAAAAATGTTATGTTAAATAAAAAAATTGGGCAGATTTTTCAATAGTCAGATAACTTTTGTCTTAAGAATAAATACGGCGTTTTGACATATTTCCTATATAAAACCTGTCCAACCGTCAAATTTATTCCTGTTCTATCTCAAGCAGGCCGTCAGGTACTGCACAAAAAGGAGAACACCTATTTGCGCTTGTTTCCTCGATCTATCTAGGGCTTTTGATCTGACTTCCTACAATTTATTATGGAACAAACTTCAAGCTATGTGTTGGAGACTTGTTTTGTTATTGATGAGGCACAGCTCTATGTCTTCTTGATAGGCTATGGTCAAGTGTGAATAAAATTGCAATGAATTAATTTGTGTGTATTAATTCATTACCTGATTTAAAGTATATTAACAATAAGCTTGCCTATCGAGCTTCTAAGTATCTTCAAGCATTGGTCTAGAAACCAGGTCAATAATGTTCGGTGGGCAGGTGTGCTGTGGGAGCCATATCATTTGGAGTGCAGAGAGAGAAAGGGGAGGTTGACCTCCCCTGCCCTCTTCAATTTGTATACAAATGCCCTGATTGAGGCGCTTAGCAGTTATCATGTCGATTGTCATATTGACGGTGTCTGTGTCAATAATTTAAGTTACGCGGACGATGTGGTGCTACTGAGAACGTAAGTCGGCGGTAACTAGGACACTATAGGCCTAATTAGAATTTGAAGTTGTTATTAGTTGGCGGTAATTAGAATTTGACGTTATCTGACAATCTAATTCATGAATTTGAATATACTGTTAATGTTAGCTATAGTCTGCTAATATTGCCATTACTCACATGATAGAGCATATAGACACTTAGCAAGTGCGGTCCCCTTTTCCGTCTGTACCAAATTGAGCAGCACCAGTAGCAGTCCACTGTTCAGGGCCTTCTCCTGGCAGAACGGGTTGTTCTGACACGCCGTGCCCAGCACCGAGCTGGCACGAGCTCGCAGGTCCTTATTCGGATTGCTGTAGCACATTGGGAACATAGCAAAACCACCCATTTTGTAGAAGTCTGAAATTTTAAGTTTAAATTAATAATTAGAAAGAAAGTTTGGTTAGATGTAAACTAATTCAGCCCTATGTTTGATAAAATGAATAAGCAATAAATTTATTGTTTTTTAGTGACAATGTCTACATGTGGTCGTTCTGGGGGAGGCCTATGTCCAGCAGTGGATGTGTTCTGGATGAAATGATGATGAATGACAATGTTGTATTTGCGGATTTTAATTGTCATAGATATGAATGTATGACAAAAGCAATAGTATTTCTAACTAATTTGAAATCAGATAAATATTTATATATGTCTGGATGTGTGCCCGTTTCATGGCTATAGGCTCGTCCCCTATTAAATGGGACTTAAACATAACTGGCGAAACGTTACTGTACTATAGGTACTCCTCTGCCCTAACCTTCAGGAAAACAAGGCGTTATGTGATGTTTATGTAATCTGTATAAATTCCCGATATATCTCTCGACAGTTGAAAAGGTTAAAAGCTGACCTGAGTGGTAATTTGTGTGTTTATGCCAGGCAAATTAGACAGCATTATGTAGGAATGAATCAAGCAACCATCAGTGATACAGGGTGGGTGATTGTAGGCCACTTGAACCTAGTCATGAGTTTAGTTTTAGTTAAAAATCACTCTTATTTAACTAAATTCAGGAGGTGGATCCGGTGACATAATTATTATAGCTTGACTGATACTGCTGTACCACGCCTTAGGTATGTGCGCGGCCTGCCGGGGTCGCGGATTGTTCGAAAGAGTTACCGTGGCTCTGGCGCACAGGCAACTGAAGGAACACGGGTGGGTTTTAGTCAGTAAGAGTCTGACTCGCCCTTCCGCTCCGCCCAGAGCGAGATTGGTCAATTGATGATATCACACCCAAAAAAAAAAAGGTATGTGCGCGGCGAAACGGGGGGTCAGTGCAGGCCGCTCATTCATCAACGCTCACAGCGTCCCGCCCCCCGCCTCGCCGCGCATACCTAAGGCATGGTACAGCGGTATCGGTCAGGCTATAGGCAATCAGATATCATTACAGTTTCCCAATTAGATAGTGTAGAAGAACAGAGGGCCTAGACAAATGACATTCGCTTCGGAGTGATTCTATTTCTACAATCGCTATCGCTTTCGCTAGTGTTTGCATCATACGAATCGAAAACAAGCGATAATGCTTGTCAAAATGTGCTACTTGGCTACGCATCTCTATAGAAGTAATCGTTCGACGCTGTCGATTCGTTTCATAGAATCGGATGATGTTAACATTGTCTAGCTAATTTCTATTCGTTGACCTATGATCACATGACATTTCGATAGCTTATGTCAAACCCATACATGTTTTGGCTTATCTACTAGCGTCATCGCTAATCAAATGTTACTTTGTACTAGGCCCTCAGACAGTAACATAAATATCACAGTATCACAACTGATGGCCAATTCATATAATTTACAGAACAATATTGGTTAAAATCAAGTCGCATTTACACCAATAATGAAGCAAAGACCTCATAACTTAGCATAGTAGACCCTCCAATATAGAATTAGCTATCACAGGCAAAATTAACTTAAGAATCTATTTATTATTATATTCCCAGTTCGGCAATAAAAATGCTATGATTGGTGAGCAAAACTATTTGTTTTCGTTTATAGCAACCAAGCTTAGTAAGCTCATTTTAAAATAACAGTTACTTGATTCATTAATACATAACACCATCCAATTAGGCCTTAAATTAGAACAATAAAGACTGTTTTCTTACCGTTAGCCACATCTAGGTTATCAACATGATCCAGTAGTATGGTGAATGAATTGCTTACTTCGTCAGGCAATTCGTCACCCTCTTTTATACTATCCAACACTTCTTTATTCGTCAGGACTTTGATGGCGTTGTCCAGCACTTCGGAGACATTCACGGTTAAACTCCTCAGGGCTTCTTCAAGGAATCTACGCCTCTGTAATGTTATGATATAATATTTTAAAAAAATGCATAGGTTAAGTAAATATTATTGTAGTCATGTTTTGTTTATGTGATGTTGCTAGTATTTTATTTTGACTTTCATATTTTTAATGTAGTATTCCTAATTCACATTTTATAATTACTACTGAAACATGTTTTAAATGTTTTTACGAACCTGTTCATCCAGGGGGGCTCTACCTGCGTTGGCTGGAGCGTCTTCCGCTTGCGTTGCTTCCATAGCAAACTTTAACAGACTCTGAAAGCACCACACAGAACATGACATTATGTAAGTACTAGAACAGCCTTCCAAAAACATGGTAAACTTTCGACTTGTTATTTAGCACTTACCTGTAAATTTTTAGGTTGTCTTCGATTCACAGAACTCTGACTGCCACCAGCTTGTAATGTTAGCAAAGATCCACCAAGCGACAAAGTTTCATTTTGTGTATTTTGTTGATTGTTGGCATCAGGAAAAGTCAATGCTCCAGTAATACCTTGTACCGGTTGGGCATTATTCTGACTATTAGCAGGAATGGCAACCTTGTTATCCGTACTAGGGAGTTTATTTGAACTCATTTTGAATAACCAAAATGTTTACTTATACACAAATTGAAATTCACTTCTTCAACTGAAGACAAATCACTTAAAAGGTTGATGTTACACTATTAACAATGTACACACAGACCACGATGCTTTTATGCAATGCGATGAATGAATCACTAGGACTACAACTTCTGGAAAAATTTGGAAATATCGAGAACTTCGAGAAGCAAACGCAGCACACACATTACCACATTGAACAAACGCTCTATTTTATGTGATGTGATTCTATTCTATTTTTTATTATGGCAAGCAAAGCCGAAATTGACATGACAGTCACGCACGCTGTCAATTATCTAGTGATGCCACCCTCTGATTTTGGATTTCCCCTAGCTTCTCGCAAAATTTCAACAGGGTAATTGCGTAACATACATAAAATGACAATAGAGCGTTTGACTACTATCAAAAATATTCATTAATTAAAACTTATTTTAAAGATGTTACTAAAAAATACGATTTGCAAAAAGAAAATATAACATCAGTGGAAAAATGGAGAAGGTACTTTTCAAATTTTTCGTGTCAAGCAAAACATTGTACTGCGCAGCGCAAAGTTACTATGGCGTCCCTGTGTTGTGACGTGAGATGCTAATAATGCTGTTTCTGTCTAGCATCAACCTTCACCTTTTTTTGTTGAGATATTAAAATATATTTTTGTTTAATTTGGCATAATATTTTTCTAGGTTTCGAAAAATAAAATAAAATAAATACAGTCAAATAGTTTATTGATCACAATGGGTTTCATTTTGACTGTTCAGCCACGTTCATTGAGTTATGTACGTTGCTGAGCAGACGAATATTTCAAACTTAAGAAGCAATGGATTTGCATTATACTACAAAACTCTCGGATTGTGTCTCGGAGTGTGTTACGCAAGTAGGGTGCTGATCCATAATACAAACTAGTAGGTACTTCGCCCACGACATCATCTGCGTCATAATCTTTAAAACGTATGTTTGTTCATGAATTTTTTAGAAAATGTATACCAACCTAAGAGTTAATTAAAACACGCAGTAAAATCCTCCTAAAATCCTTTTTGACCTATATGGAATTCAGGTACATACCTACCTTCTTATTATTATTTTTAATTAGTCTTAAGAGTCCACTGATAGACTCAAAAATAAAAGATCAAAGGTAAGGCGGTAACGTAGGTAGTGTCTTCATTTTATTTGGACAACCTTTACGAAAACGGATTGGTTATCACCGTTTTTTTTATAACAACAATAAGAAAAATATATATTCCTGGCATGATTAGATGCTTCGATGCTTCTACAAGGAGGTAATATTCTGACCACCGTGGGAAAATGCAATTTTATTTATTTATTAGGTATTTAAACTTAATCTTTATTGGTACATGCCCAAACACGATAGTTATAGTTTTATTGTTACTCTTATGAGTAATACCCCTAAACCAGTTCTCTGATAAAATTATATATTCCAAACTTCCAATGGCTCCACTACTCAAGGACATAATCTTGGTTGCTCAATTACTAACATGTTCCTCTTCTCAACTTCCAGGCCTTTGCCTACCCTGAGCTCTGAGACCAGTTCTTCCTGTACACCAACGGCTCCCTGACAGTAGAAACCTGCCAGAATGTCCTCCTGTTCGATTGCAAAGGTGCCGTGCCATTGCACAACAACCGCAACTATCACTGAGCAATCGACTGTGGTATCAGGAAACGTGACTGTGAGTACCACATGACTAAATTATTCTGTCAATGAAATAGCATCAGTGGCTTCTAGTCCACAGTATAAAAATGAATTACTGACTGACTACTCTACTGGCAATGTCCATAGAAATTGTTGAGGTTAAGTTTAAGTCAGCGTTCTCAAATCCGTGATGGTACTACTAATAAAATACTTTTAGCTCTATTTCTAGGCATTCCGTAAAATGGTGATAAGATAAAAGACAAACTCGATTTGAATGATTTTCGAAAAACATAAAACATTATGACTTTTTGTATTCTGTGAAAAGTATTGGTACCTAGTTTTGAATTAATCGAACCTCACGTTGAGGTTCTTTCATACAAACTTTACTAAACCCCTTTTGATGAGTAGTTTTGAGAAACTAATAATGACAACCGTTATTATTTACTTAGCCAAGTTTCAAGCGTATTACCCTAGGGAATAAGTTTTTTCATACAAACTTATCGCCCCTTTAGGATGAATTTCCGAAAACCCCTTCTTAGTGCTCGCCTCATTATAAGAGGAACCCTTATGCAAAGTTTCACGTTCCTACTCCCAGTAGTTACGGCTGTGCCGAAAATGTCAGTCAGTCAGTCAGTTTCTCCTTTTTTTTTTTTTTTTATAATTTATGAAACAATAACGTATTAAACGCACGACTAAAAGTATTGAAAGCACCCATTGTAAAAGATTCTAACTCCTCAACGTCAGTCATTTTCAAACTATTCAAGGTTTACAAGTCCTCATGATATTTACACAACAAGCGAATGCTATTTTAATGTTTGAAAAACACCCTGAATATTTTCAGTCCCCTAAACATGAAAAAGCCCTAAGTTTTAGGGGAAATTACCCTAATGTGGGAACACTGAATGACAAGCTGACACTGATGAGTGATGAGTGTGATGTGATGAAAAAATTGGTTGGTATCACAATTTACACTGACAGCTAATGTTGTTTCTAATAAAGAGCATAGTATTTTTGCTTGACAAATATGCAAAATGTTTTTTTTTTTTTCAATGATACTAAGGGCCCGTTGTTTGATCAGTAGTCGAACATACTAATAGTTATTAAATTAACAATTTGTTAAAAATGACAGAAGTATGTTGTTTGACAACTGGGTAAGATAACTATAGTTACAAAACTAACAGAGTAATTAAACTTTGACAGCTATAGACCAGCGTTTCCCATTAGCCGGGTGGCGACCCGGTCCCGGGCCATCAAAATAATAGGTCTTTACCTATGAAATTGCCGTTTTGTATGAAAAAATTTAAACGAATTTTTTTCATGAATTTTTTATTTGTATTAATCGAAGTAATCACCCATGCAATCAATGCATCTTTGCCATCGCAGTGGCAGTTTATTGATGCCCTTCTTAAAGAAATCAGCTGGACGGGAGGCAACAAATTCTTCAAAGGCATTTTGTACTGCCTCTCGGGTATTAAATTTTTTTCCCGCCAAGAAGTTATCCAAATTCTGGAAAAAGTAGTAGTCTGTAGGCGCAAGGTCTGGTGAGTAGGGCGGATGACGGAGAGCTTCCAACCCCAGTTCTTGCAACTTGGAGACCGTCTGCTGTGCAGTATGAGGTCGCGCGTTGTCGTGCAGGAGCAGCGGAGACGAGCGATTGACCAATGCTGGTTGGAGATGCGCCAGCTTCTCCATCATTGTGTTCAGTTCTTCACAGTACACATCTGCAGTAATGCTCACCCCGTTTGGTAAGAAGCTGTGATGAATCACACCGGCGCTAGACCACCAAACAGTGACCATCACTTTTCTAGGGGTAAGTTTTCGTTTAGGGCATTGTTTAGGTGCTGAACCAGGATCCAACCAACTTGCTGAGCGCTTACGGTTATCAAACAGAATCCATTTTTCATCGCAGGTAACAATGCGGTTCAAAATTCCTTCATTTGTGTGTCTGTTGAGCAGTGCAAGGCACGTCTCGACGCATACTTCGCGCTGGCGATCATTGAGTTCGTGGGGCACCCATTTGTCAAGCTTTTTTACCTTGCCAATTTGACGCAAATGGACCAATATTGTTTTGACGCTAACGTCGAAAGCTGCTGCTAATTCAGCCGTAGATTGTGTATCATCAGCTTCCACAATCGCCTTTAATTCGTCATTGTCGACCAAAGTCTTCGGACGACCGCGAGGTTCATTTTTCAGGTCGAAATTTCCAGAACGGAAGCGAGCAAACCAATAACAGGTGGTGCGTTGGTTTGTAGTGTTAGCTCCGTAAACGTCGTTGATGTTGCGTGCCGCTTGTGCCGCGTTGCTGCCACGACGGTACTCATATTCCATAATTACTCGAATTTTTAACGTATCCATGATGACGAAAAATATTGAAATGCGATGAAAATGTAACACTAATCAATAAAGAAATGACTACTTTTAGAAAAAAAAATCCATGTTTTTAAAATAAAATTAATTTGAAATTAGAATTCTTAGCCAAACAAAAATTATTTTGATTTGAAATGGCCAGTACTGCAGAACGGCAATTTCATAGGTAAAGACCTAATAAAATACTGGGTCGCAACATTCCCGCCTTGTTTTAAAGTGGCTACATTCCTGATATTTTATTTTTTTTAAATAATCTATACTTACTGCAAGATAACAATGTAACAATATTGAAAGTGCAAGACAAGGTGGAAGCTGCAAGAAAAAAGCTTAATGTGTGGGGACAACGCGCGGAAACAGGGAACTTCAAAGCATTTAGTAATTTAAGTGAAATACAAAAAGAGTACAACATGATTGCTTTGCCACAAGACATCTTAACTCAAATTAAAGAACATTTATGAGGACTGGAGAGGAATCTTCAAGAATATTTTCCTCCAATCGACAGCAACAAAGCTTGGATAAGAAACCCATATACATACAAGTTAGATTCCGAAAGTAATTTGCTAGATTCAGATATCGACTCGTTAATTGAACTGTCAACTGACACAGCACTCAAGGATATATTTGACACAAGACCATTGATAGATTTTTGGTTATCTTTTAGTCAAGAATACACAAAATTAGCTCATCAAGCAATAACTTTTTTAATACCCTTTGTCACAACTTATAAATGTGAAGCTGGGTTTTCAACACTAGTTTACCTTAAAAATAAATATAGAAACCGACTTGGAAGTGGAACCAGACCTTAGGATAAAACCTTCGTCATTTTCTGCGAACTTGGATTCTTTGGTAAAAAAAAAGGCAGCTCCGCTCCATACTTCGCACTAAAATTTAGTGACTAAATAGGCGATACCAAAATATGTAGTATTCAACAAAAAAACAACCGACTTCCAAAAAAAACACTAAAAGACGTGAAAAATAATTTTAATTTCGGAAGTCGGTGCCTTTGGTTTTGTATTTTCGTGTTTGGCCACCGACTTCCGAAATTAAAATTATTTTTCACGTCTTTTAGTGTTTTTTTTGGAAGTCGGTTGTTTTTTTGTAAAAAAGTTTTTATTTTTCACTTTTTAGTTGCGGTACCTACCCCACACAAATTCGTATACCACTACTTGGTGTGTAAATAACAGTGACAGGAAATTATTAACACATCATCCATATAAACTAAGTGGAAAAAATCTGCAGTATTAAGGATAACTCAAAAACTACTGGTCAGACCTTGATCAAATTTAAATGGGACCACATGTGAAGCACCACCTATCAAATAAAAAAAGAATCATCCAAATCGGTTCACCCAGAAAAAAGTTATGAGCTAACACACATAAAAAAAAAAAAAAAAAAAAAAAAAAAAAAAAAAACATACAGACGAATTGAGAACCTCCTCCTTTTTGTGAAGTCGGTTAAAAAACATGTTAAATATTAATAAATGAGTATTATTTTACCTAATGGAACCAGCCTGGGTTTAAAAGTGTTGAGTGGGTCACGAAGGTGCAGTGTGAAAATTACCGAGCCATGGCAGAACAATGTTTGGGAAACACTGCTATAGACTATTGTCAAAGACTATGTTATATACTCTATGACTATTGTCAAGCGACGTTCGAGCGGTTAGACGCGCTTTTCTCCCCATTAAAACTATCCGATCGAACTTGGCTTGACACACTACCGTGTGTCTTAGATTCATCAGAATTTTCTAAATAACTAAACCGCATACTTTTCTATAAGTATTTGTTAAAACGTGTTTTTATACATACTTTTATTTTTTAAGGAAAAATTACGGCACACTCCACTGTGAGCACCATGCCCGTGTGCGATGTGAGCCTGTTAACCACCATTAAAATAATGTGATTTAGTACGTGTGCCGGTAGATAAGCTGTAAAAGCCTAAAATCATAGTTCCATCTTAGATAGAGATATTTTTGACTACAGGCCTAACAAAAATTCGTGCACTAATGCAAACGAAACGTAAATTTCTCATAGTTACTTTTGTTACTAGATCAGGGGGCCAAGTCTACTTATTTACAAACGTCACAATGGTCTCTGCATTGTTAGTTTTTTACAGATTTTGTATGGCAATTCTGTCAAAAACTCACAATGCAGAGACCATTGTGACGTTTGTAAATTAGTAGACTTGGCCTCCTGGCATGAGTTACGTACGCCCATCATTTTTTTTCGCTTTAAGGAAACCCTTATTGTTCTCTGTCCTGAGGTGCACGCAAAGTTCTGTAAGATTCTTACTGATTACCTCTAGCCGGGGCACTGGAGCACTCACGTAATTCCTGTCACCCCGGCAGGTATCGCCCGTCACTCTTTATAGCCATCACCCTAAGGCTGCAGTTCCTCTTTAGAGGCACTCATCAGCCATACCCTATGGCGGCCGGAGATCACTGAACGCCCTCTGGAGCCTGAGCTCTTTTGCTGCGTATAGGGAGAGACGTTGTAGCCTCACGCTCTTTCAGCCGCTTCCTTTACGACCATGTCTTCGCTCCCGACAACGACGAGGGGATGCGTCGTCTTTTCTTTTCCTTTATCATAATTAAATATTGAATCTCATTATATCACATCACATCACGCCAGAATCTTTAAAGTTTCGTCTGTCAATTTAATTGTTTAGCCTGTATGAAACCCAATCCTGACTATTCCTGATAAGGATAACATTACGATCGTTCAACAAGTCTATCTCAACTCTCAGCTCAGGTTGTTGAAAGTCGTTACTATGATAATAAAATGCCTGGATTATTTGCTGCCTAGTATGATATTATCACTTCAGATAACTTATCACAAAGATAATGCTCAAGCGAAGTAATATGTTTTTACAATAACATCCCACGCAGCGGGAGATCCTACGAAACACTTCATTGTTTTAGAAATTTACATTTTAAATTATTTTTTCGGTGATATTTGATAACGTGTGGTGTGTGTGTTTTTTTCTCTTTGCACGTAATTACGTTTATCGAGCTGTAAGTTGGTCGAAAATATCGTCGTAATTAGTTGAACTAAATAATTATCGTAAACAGGTAAGTAATCACATGATGTTTTTATTATTTTTATCCGACTACAGCAGAGACAAATGAAAAAGAGTGTGTGATCTGTGTTTATTCAAAATAGTATTTTAAGACCTTGGAGTATTTTTAGACACCAGGTACGTATTTGAACCTTCATACCTATGAAAAAAACGGTATTTAAATAAATCTAATAAAAATGCACGTAATGTAGGATTCCAGCCAAATTATAACGAACGACAGGGTAACTGCGCTGCGTAACACACTATCAGTAGCAATGGCTTTCATTTTGACAGTTCAACAACATTCATTGCGTTGTTTACGTTGTCGAGCAGTCAAAATTTTCTAACTTAAAAAGCAATGGATTAGCAATATCCTTTAAAATGATTGAGATTGTGATTGAGTTCATTATGCAATTAGGGTGCGGGCTCTGCAGTTAATAGCAGTTATTTTTGCTTATTATTCCGTAGCTTATTAACGACATAACAAAGAAATATTAAATAACAGCATAGTTATCTACATGATTGATAAAATGATAAGACACCAACATGATACGGTGCTTATTTTAGAATATTTACTATCATTACAACATTTTTTCGTGATCGGGAAGAAATGGCTGCCTAGAATAATTTCACACTCGTTAGATATTATGTATGTACCTATTGTAGGTATTCCTACATTGCATGGACTGTCAATATTTTGTGCCGACTAACCAATGGGATTTTTTACTGTTCACTCTATAATCTATTACTTCAACCCATTGATCAAAACTATATGACTAAGCAATGAGATTTGATGAGATTTTTTACTGTTCATTCTAAATTACAAAAACTCATTCACGTTATAACATAACATCACGAGTAACTATATTTCCCGAAGGGTTGTGCAGAGATGTACCCATAGTACACCCACATTTATTTACACGCCAGTTATGTTTAAGTCCCATCAGTCCCATGTAATAGGGGGCCATGTAGATGGCTCCTATTGCCATTAACCGGACACAATTGCAGACTCCGGGCTGCTACTGAGAAATTCACGCAAAACTCTATGGAAGACACCCAGCCTGACAATGACAGTGACAGCTCATAATGGGCATCGTTATGTAAAAACCAGATATTATTTCGATAACACAATATAAATCCAATAAATAACAATGTTTTTGCATCGTTTGCTCTCTGAGAGAATAAAATAACGTTCGTCGCACAAGGACGACCCGTCTTATCGGATAAAATTATCATGTATCATAATGCAAATCGATAACATGAATAAACAGTTTCAGTTACGTTATTATACAAATATTAGAGCCAAAATCCCAGCAAGTTACTCCTGTTTTGCCATTTTATATCTAATCAGGACTATGATAGAAAACTCCAAATTCCATTTATCTTTGTTAACAATGTTGGGTTTTTTTCCTTTACTGACTAGTTCATCAATCGATTTCCAGCAATGGCGCCTCGGCAGGACACCGGAGCCCAGCCACAGCCGATCAGAATAGAGCAGGGGAGGCAGCCCCCACCCCCGCCGCGACCCGGCCGCCTCCAGAGACCCCCGCACGACAACCCCACCGTCTACATAAACAGGCCCACGAATATACCTCGCAACAATGTCAACACTAGTGAAATCGCTCGCACGTAGAAAAACTTGGTGAATGAAAACAAAATTGTATTTTTAGGCTAGTCTGTGCTGTGCCATAATTCGTTATTTTTTTTTAATGAACGTTACCCATTAAGAAATGATGACTAAAAGGCTCATATCTCAATATCGTTAAAATAAATCTTTATTTTTTTGCGTTCATAGATAAATTTGATGAAAAGTTCTTTCGGTTTTGTTGTGATCGTTGGTTGGCGGTTTTCTATCTGGCGCATGGCGCGGACCGAAAACATTGATTTTTTGTAGTTTAAGTTCACTGTACTGTTTCTAGGTTATCACTCCATATCCTAGCTACCTAGATAGCAGCAGACAGATCCTAGCAATAGACCTTCTCAATCTCAATTCAAGTGTGGTATTTCCCATCTATAAATTGAGAAGTCGAACGAAGAAAGTCTACATTCAGAAAATTAAATACGTACGGCATACCTACCTACTGGCCTACCATTTATAAATATAAATTATCATGTAAGTAGAACAAATAAAATAAATGCCTAAAATTTAGAACTTTATGAAATTCGTCTAAAATATACCTAATTTTATTTGTAAGTATAGCGTTAGATATTATGTAACGTAAGTAGGAATAATACGTAAAATATTATGATATTTTTATGATTAGTATTTTTCAACATTAGTCAGTCAGATGCCTAATGAACCTAATCTGTTTAGTTTTTAAGCATTATACTTAATGTAAACACCCACGTATTGTAGATTCTGTATTCATACGGTATTAGATTGTAACTGAATAAATTTTACTAGACCAATTAATAAAATAAAATGAATAACTCTTAAGGTTTTAATAAATTACTTATTAATGTTCCACGACATCCCACAGTAACTACACACATCAAGTGTCTACGGATCAAGGTACCTATTAAAAATATACATATTTTATGGCCCTATTGAAATTAAATAAAGATGTATATTTAGATTGATGTTTTCGTATGTGTAGATTGACGAAGTACCTATTCTCTGCTTTTGCATTAATAAAGAATTCGCGATTTATGCTTATGCTGGATTATTCACCATAAATAATCCTGACATTAAAATGTGATAAGATAAAAATAAAAGTTTTTAAAGGTTTTTATTGCGTAAAATAAACAATAAGTAACGCAATCGTAGAGTATTGCTATACACAAAGTTCATCCAAATCACGTTGCCGAATGGCCGCCCACGTCCGTTGTAACAGGTGAAAAAGATTTTCTGCAGTTTGTACGGCATCCATATTTGGCAGAGCTCTTCTTTGAAGCATATCCCATGCGTGCTCAATGGGATTCAAGTCTGGCGATTGAGCAGGCCATGGTAGGACGTTGATATTAGCCGCGGCAAGTGTGTTTGTAATGACTGGCAGTGTGTGGACGGCAGAAATTAAGCACCAAATTGCACAATCGTTTCAGCGTAAATCTGTGCTTTGATCCAAATCAGTTAGTTTCTTCCGCCAATCCAAATACCCGCCCATACATTGATTTTAAACAATTTCGGCGTCCAGGGCTCCTCCAATACCGTGAACGTCTAGTATCTGGCCTCATACCAAAGCGAGATTCATCAGAAAAACACATAAAATGCCACTCTTCTGCCCAATTTCTGTGTTCACAAGCCTATTGTAAACGAGCTCTGCGATTGCGTGGCTAGCTAGGTAGCGGCTTTCGGGAACGGAGATTGACTTCATGCAAGCGATTTCTTACGGTTTGATCGCTTATTAACATCCCCGAAGAGCTATGAAGCCTCGTAAAACTAGTAACCAACATCATCGCGGTCATTGTACGATTTCGTCGCGCAGTAATTTGTATGTAACGATCTTGTCTGCGTGTGGTGATGCGAACTCATCCTTCATGTCGCACGTCATAACTTTGCTAATTAGCCGAGTTACGTATCGGCTTGTCTCTTTTTCGCTCCCGATAGTTACGACAATTATGCCGTCCTACTTCCACGTGTCAACTAATAGTATGACATTGTGCCGTTTTTGATCGGATGTTGGATAGTAACCTGTCTACCTCTTTAATAATTATCATTGACTACCATAGACATACAGAATGGACTGAGCGTACTGAGACCGAAAAGTACGAGAGAAACAAACCGAATATATGCAGCCACTAGTTGTCTCTTTCTAGAATTCTGATTTTAAATAGGCTTGAATTTGACAAATGCAAATTGAATTTGAAAATTTGATAAAATTTAATTACCTTTTTACAGGCTTGCAGAAAAGAGAGGTATTGGCCGCAAAGTCGCTTTATCTCTTTTTAGAGAGTGGTCACTTTTGTGAGGCTAAAGTATCGTACACACTGGCGCGACGCGACAGCGTACACAAAGAAACCGCGTGCCGCGCGACGCACATTGGTCTGAAAATCAAGCTCCATACTCATAGAAACGTAATGCCAGAAATTAATAAATAAAAATATGTTTTGTGTTTAGTATACCTCCCTTTGTTTTACTAATATAGTATGAAGGGTATGAGTAGCTCCATGCGTGAGTTTTTTTTTTTTTTTGTATTGAATAAAACACTTGACAGTGCTTTTTTTAAAAACTGAATAGATCTGATGGGCTGGTACTCACATGAGCTATTGCACCATACACGGCGATCAAGATGACATACAATTCTTGTGCCTTTCGGTGCCGCTTTCCATGTAGCAAGCTTTGGAAATTTTGAATTTACAGTTGATGATCTTTCAAATCTTTGATGGTATTTTGTGAAGTTACATATCGCTTTGAATATGAAAATAGTATGTAAACTAATACTCATACAAGAAGAGACAAACATACACACACACACACCCCCACACACTCACAAACTTTCGCCTTTATAATATTAGTTTGATTATAAAGGCGAAACTTTGTGTGTGTGTATGTTTGTCTCTTCTTCACGCTCAAACGGCTGAACGGATTGGGATGAAATTTAGCACACATATAGTTTATAACCTGGAATAACACATGATACTTTTTATCTCGATATTCCCACGGAATCGAGACTTATGCGGGTGAAACCGCGCGGTGCAGCTAGTAAGGAATAAATATGTACTAAGGATGTTTTTACATTTTTATTTTTAAATATATGGTTAAAAGTGAAGAAAGATAAAAACATGTATTAAATAGTTAATGTAAAATACGTTTGGGGGAACTGTTAATGAAATAGTTAATTATAATACATTACAACAAAAATTATGTGCAAGAAAGGCAATAACAATAAAAGTAACGTCAAAATTGTACATTGATCTATTTAAGACTATAACAACTATTTACAGCTCCTATAACTATGATATATTAAATATTACTGTTTAATTATATTACTAATTAATTATATTAATTCATTTAATTATATTCTTATTATTATTATTTTATTATAATTATTTGCTATAACTACTTATACAAAAATAATTAGCAGAGAGTATCTTTGCTGTCGTCAGTCCTCTAAATCCGAGTCCAGCATTGACGCGTTAATATCAATAAATTCAACATTCTCTTTGTCTAGATCTGCATCGTCACCAATGAGAAGAGATTTCATATCATCAGTAATAGGTGTATTTACTGATTTTCTCAGCACAAGTCTTATGCTGGACAGGTAGGGATCTGACGAGACAAGGAGACCATTGAAAATGTCTTCGTTTGTCGCTTTTCGACAAAATTTGCGCGAATGCTGTTCTCGGATTTTCTTGAAGTCTTTGTTTCTGGCTTCCGATGCCTCTTCAGATAATTTGCCAATGGGCATAATATTGAAGAGTTTAATAACTTCAGCACCGTGCAGTAAAAGTTTGTGGACACTCGAAGGCATGTAATACCAGCCATAGAGCTCCACATACAATTCTGCTGTTTGGCGCGCAAAGTTTTTAAACGCCTCAACATTTATGGGCTCCCCACAGGCCATCACACGCAAAAGTGTTGCAAATCTTTGGATCAAACTAGGATCCAAGCCTGTAATAGCTGCAGTATTGGCAGGATTACCAAAAAAAATCCTCGCTGTGTTTCCATCGTTTGTGGTTCCGGAACCTGAAACAAAAATTATAAATGAATCAAAACTAATCCACAACTTTGTAAAGAATAAATAGAACTAACGTTATTTGAAAAAAATAAGATTTAAGAACAACGACTGTTATCATAACTCACCTTGTTTAACGACGTCTAGTAGGAGGCCCATTTCATCACGGAACTTCTGCTGTATGGTTTGTTTTCTACTCTTCAATGACTCTTTGCTGTCTGCATCTCTGGCTTGCCATGTTTTGAAGTCTAGTCTATACGAAATATGGAGTAGGCACTCCATACATCTAATCCAAGCATGAAGTGTAGATAAACCATACTGATATATATCTGTTGAAACAGGTTTTCTGGAAAGAAAGTGAATTAATAAATAAAAAGATACACAGCATTACGGTAATCTGAAATATATCAAATTATTCAAAACTTACTCTTGAGATCTTCTCTAACTTATTCATTTCCGAAGGTGTAGCTTTACAGATGTCACAAGTCTGCGTTGAAGTATTTGACAGTTGCGAAGTGATTTTACCATCTATCATGGTCATAAGGATTGAGTGCTTAACAGTATGAATTCCCATAATAGACTGATCCAGTGCTGCAATCTCAGCTTCAATCAAAGCCTGTTCTTCCTTAATATTTAATTGGTTTTCACTTGCAAATTTAAAATAGAGCGGTCTGCAGAACATTGTGGAAGATGGCTTTGGATTCTCCCATAACTTTTCTTCACCACAAACTAAGCTCAGAGGCACAAAAGAACACATAAAATTGCTTGAATCATCTTCACCAGCCATAGTGTTTGTACAAACTTTACCCTGAAGCACCATCAAAGCCCCACTTGCATAACAATGTTAGCTCTTTGCCATCTAGCGAAGATTCCAAACGTAGGAATTTCCCAAATCTAGCAACAGTTTTGTCCAAAATCGCTTGAAGCTTTACTTTTACCCCTCTTTCGGTGATTTCTATGGTGTCTTTTGGTGGGTAACAGTCCTTCTTCGCCTCTAAGATAGTAGTATATGAAGGATATAGTAGTATTCCTTCTTCTTTTGCACAAGCTCTTAATGTTGTATAGTGCCATTTCGAAAGCATCAATGAAGTTCGAATTCCTAAAGCTTTATCAGCGGAATATATGGGCATAGCTTTCTTGGACTTCAACAATTCCTTTATCTTTGTAGCCTCTTCGGGATGCTCTGTGATCAATTTTATTATATCTGCTAAATTTTTGTTATCTGCACTTAAACCAGTTGCATAAGCAAGGCTTTCAGTGCTATGCGTGAGGAGCTCTTTCACTCTTCTTCTCTTCTGTAGCGGGCTTAGCTCCGAGAACACTTTTCTTGGACTTACAACAGTTGATGTTCCAACACTGCACGTCTCCGGTTTGTATGATGTTGATGCACCCTCATTTACACCGAAGTCAAAACTGGAACATGGTTGCTGCTCTTCTAACACTAAAGAAGGTGTCATCTTGTCCTTCATGAACTCAGGCCATTTTATGTCTTCTTGCAGCCATGTCTCATACTTTTTTTATGAAAGTATGTCTCGTGCGATTACACGAGATCCATTTGTTCCTCAACGAACACACATGAGTCTGACAGAATTGTTTCAATTCTTTATTTTCGTTTTCTGACAAATCAACGGCATTGACAAAAACTTCATATAATACACTGGGCGGTGAGAAACAGCTATTGTTAGCCACAAACAAAAATATCCAAATTGGTACTAAAACCTGCCACCATAACACGAAAACAAATCGAACGTAATAAGTATAGTAAGTGCGCACAAGTGCAAAGAGCTACTGAGTGAAGTTAGTTTAAATGTCCTATTTATATTATAACTACCCTCATTAACGATCGCTGTCCCATAATGCTTATTAAATTAAAATTCAACAATAATGACGGTGATTAACAAATGAGTTACTTCGTGAAATGAATTTTGTAGTAAAATGTAAATAATCTACATCGTTTTCTAATATTTTCATTATAAAAGTCATTAGCAGGTTATTAACTAACGACAATATCAGTTATGTGGTTGGTTACTTCATTTAATTATGTCAAAGATTTGGAAGATCACCAACTGTAAGTTCAAAATTTCCAAAGCTTGCTACATGCAAAGCGGCACCGAAAGGCACAAGAATTGTATGTCATCTTGATCGCCGTGTATGGTGCAATAGCTCATGTGAGTACCAGCCCATCAGTTCTATTCAGTTTTGAAAAAAAGCACTGTCAAGTGTTTTATTCCATACAAAAAAAAAACTAAAATATTTTTTTTCTCACGCATGGTGCTACTCATACTCTTCATACTATATTAGTAAAACAAAGGGAGGTATACTAAACACAAAACATATTTTTATTTATTAATTTCTGACGTTAAGTTTCTATGAGTATGGAGCTTGATTTTCAGACCACTGTGCGACGGGCGGCGCCTTTGTGTCGGGCTGTCGCGTCGCGCCAATGTGTACGAGCCTTAACGCTCAGTCCATTCTCTTATGTCTATGTTGACTAAAAAAAATCATTGGCATGCATTATCCTATCCTACTTCCTACTAATGTGAAAATTTGTGAGGATGGATGGATAGATGGATGGATGTATGGATGGATGGATGTTTGTAACTCTTTCACGCAAAAACTACTGAACGGATTTGGATGGAATTTGGAACACAGATAGTTTATAACCTGGATTAACACGTAGGATACTTTTTACCTCGATAATTTCTGACCTCCACGTGGGCGAAGCCGCGGGCAAAAGCTAGTTCCTTCATAAATCCTCAAAAAACTTTTTTACAAAAAAAGACTTAGATCGATAGATAGGAACTTAGATAAATTAATAACTAACCGAGTAAAAAGTGAAAAATAAAAAACTTTTTTATAAAAAAAAAACAACCGACTTCTAAAAAAAACACCACAAACTGAAAAATAACTTTAATTTCGGAAGTCGGTGTCTTTGTGTATTTTAGTATTTTACCACCGACTTCCGAAATTAAAGTTATTTTTCAGTTTGTGGTGTTTTTTTTAGAAGTCGGTTGTCTTTTTTTATAAAAAAGTTTTTTATTTTTCACTTTTTAGTGGGTTAGTTATTAATTTATCTAAGTTCCAATAGCCTTATTTCAACTGCTCATCACCTCTTACAAAATATTGCTTTTCCCGATGCAGGGACATTCATTGTTGAGGAGTTCTCCTGGTAAAAACGAGAAGAACTGGAGCTGGTCCATTTCACCATATGTATTGTGATGAGCTTAACTTGCTTAGCAATCATATTAAAGTAATCGAATCTCAACCACAATGAGTAGTTCCGGTGGACGCCTCTGGTCTTCATCATCAGTTCCACTTCAACAAATGGTGCTGTCGCTGGTTTGTCGATGGTTTTCCATGGGATCCCCTCATCAGATTCTGACTTGGTGACAATGGGACCACCTCGATAGCATACCCTTTCAAACAAGAAAATAATTTTCAAAATCGGTTCACAATTGACGAAAAAATCGGTGAACATACATTTTTTTTTTTAAACTTACAGGCAGCCGAACCTATAACCTCTTCCTTTTTGGAAGTCGGTTAAAAAAAACATACATACAGCCTCCTCCTTTTGGAAATCGGTTAAAAAGCAATATCACGATTATTTCATGAAAATCCAGAGATCGAGTAGGTAGGTACCTACTTACATCATTTAAATGCATAGATGAGGTGAATGCGCTTAGTATCCCGCGTAAGAAAATTAGAATTTCGCAGAATACTTTTGTCTTTATCTTGAGGGGTTCAAGGCTAAATGATAAGAGCCGCACGGGTCGATCGTAGGTTAATCTACATTAGCTGCGATCGGTTCGTGGATGGGTGATCCATTACATATTATTATCAAGACCCCTCCGTGCATCGGAAAGCACGACAGCCACCAGCAGGCCAGGCCAGGTCGGTGTCATTTGTAGATCTTTGACAGTCGTTACGAGCAGTCAGAAGCCCGAAAGTCTGACAACCAGCGAGGTAATTACGTAATACACTAACAGTAGGAATGGGTTTCATATTGACAGTTCAACAAAATTCATTGCGTTATTTACGTTGTTGAGCAGACAAATTTTTAGAACATATGAAGCAATGGATTAGCAATAGGCTTCAAAATTATTCAGATTGTGATACATGGTGTGTTACGTAATTAGGATGCTGTTTTGCCAAGGGGTATCATTTTACCAAGTAACTAAGTTGTGGAGATCAGATAGGCAGTCGCTCCATCTAAAATAATGATATTCAGCTGCATCTGGTTAGACTGGAAGCCAACCCCAGCATAGTTGGGAAAAGACTAGGCTAGCTGATGCTGACCTTATTTATCTTTACGTAGGTAGGCATACCTACTTGGACTACCAGTCTAACTATAAAGTTCTATCTATAAAAACTTTTTCATTATTGCGAACTAAAACCTAAGTCTCGTTTCTTTTCAAACTCTGAAGTCGTTTGAAAGAACTAGAAGAAACATCCCTGGAATTTAAAACTGTTGAAAACAGGTTAAAACTTTAAAAGCTGAAAAAGTTGAAAAGATATAAAATTGTGAATAGCCGATGGACAACAGTGATTCCATTTTCAAATTTAATAAAGCATAAGTTCTCAAAGTGCTACAAGCTGAAATGGCAGTGGGCTGGCCATGTTTGCCGAAGGACCGAGAGCCGGTCGAGCAGACAAGTCTTGGAGTGGAGACCGCGTATCGGCAAGTGTAGTGTGGGACGCCCCCTAGCTAGATGGACCGACCACCTTAAAAAGGTGGCTAGGACGGACTAGATGCGGACGGCGTAGGACAGGGTGTTGTGACGCAGCCTAGGAGAGGCTTATGTCCAGTAGTGGACAGCGGTAGGCTGAGTTAATTGATTGATCTTAAAATGCAAATCACAGTTGACATAATTATGGTAATATAATAATAATATTTATTCATAAAATTACAATTACAAAATTTGTAGTTTTGCTTAAATGTAAATTATATTCCTAAGATTCACGTGCCTGAACTAGGTAATCCTGTGTTTCAGGCGAATAGTGCTAAAATAGTCAAAAAAATTCTAAATTATCTTAAATTTGACAATAGACAAATAAATTATACATAAATGCTGAATAGCCTAATTCTTAGTTTCTGAATTTGATACATACTTATCGTAGGTGGTAGGTATACATATTTACTTTAACAGTTAATGAATTCTCTGTATCTTCGTAAGACATTCTTTGGAGAGCCTCCTTGAGAATTTTCTTACAATTTGTGTAGTTCAGGGAGTACTTAAATGTTTGCTTTCGCGTTTAGTCTATTATATAGAAGAGGACCGTGATACAGGTCAAATTTGGATATAAAAGCATGTTTTGTTGTATTTTGTGGGCAGACTATATCTTCACGTCTTTTATTAGAATGTTCAGTGCTGTAGGGTCGAGCTGTGTGTATGGTATTAACATACAGTATTTAAAACCACTAATAATAAATGGATCTAATCGATTACTCATACAAACGCGTAAACGAATTCTAGGCATGCTTCAGGTAATAGGTTACGCACAGTCGGCCACCTAATTGTGTAACACAGTATCCAATCACAATCTGAATCACTTGGAAGCCTATTTGAAACTTTTCAAATATATTTTCGATGTTCTCTCATCATGCCCACACACCTATTCAGCTAACAACTATTCGCCCTGCATAATCTACATATGCTTGCCCAAAAACTCTCTGGGCTTGACTTTTTTTTTTTTTTTTGAAGTCGTTTCGAAATCCTCATGGATGTCCTCCACCCTGGGGTGGATGGAGGGGTCTGTCAGACTCTTACTGACTAAAACCACACGGTACCTACCATTGTAAATGCGAAAGTAACTCTGTCTTTCTTTACAGGCATTTTTTTTTTTGTATTCTTCGTTTAAACGAAAAATTATATATTGCAAGATGTTTCGTAGAATGTGTAGGTTCACGCGTTTTATTATTTCCCTAGTTTCTTACCGCAAGAACGCCTACACCTTCTCTTCCCGTGGTGTTCCCGTTACGAGTTCAGTTCACAACAGATTTCTCCGCCACAATGCTGCAGTGACGCAACCGCCTCGAGTAGCTTCTTATCTCAACACCACTACAAACGGGGTGACTACAATATAAAAATTGCGAATATACAAGTTATTTAAATTTATATGGCCCGTTTTGCTTATAACTGGTTTAGTCTTGTTAGTTAAAACTAATTTCTCCTTTGACCAGAGCCACAGGGAACGTTTTCTACTTTTAAGATCTGATGATTCCAAAGCGCCATGAGTTGCCTTATTTAGAAAAATAGACCCCGTTTGCCTTAAAAGGAATGAAAGAACCACTTTGACTTTAGTTATTAGAAGACATAACGAAGGCGAATTTCACGTTTTTAAAAACACAGTGATCTAATTCCGCGGGTCCTAACCTGGGGGTAATTACCCCTGCGTGGGTAAAACTGGTATTCTGCGGGGGTAATAAGCTGGTTAATTATAACAAAGATTAGACCAATAAGACCGAATCTAGCTCGCCAGTGCATTTCATCACGCCCTAGCTGTGGACTTACTCAGAATTTTTGTGCATTTTTTATGTCTAATGAAGTCAATTTGTATTTAAATGTAGGTACATTATTCATTGGTAATATGAGGGGGAGGGGTGTAAATCAGTTTCCCTAGGTAAGTCATAGGGTGACAAGATTGAAAAGGTTAGGAACCACTGGTCTAATTAGTTGGTGACTTTTTAAACGAACATAACATACAAGGGAATCAGCGATGGTCACCACCACGCACGACCACACTTGACACTTAACACGCTTGCACCTAACTTCTGACGTTTCATAAGTGCCCATGGAGGTTTAAGTGAAATAAAATATCGCTCACCTAGTAATATATTCGCACATCTGCAAAAAATGCGAAATTGAGTTTATACGGTATATGTGTTTAAAAGTGCATAATCTACAAAGTGGCAAAACGGCACAACGGTAGTTTCAGTATTCATAGAGAGAGGTCGTTAGTGTCATTATACCATTATTGTTATTTCCCCCCGCATGGCGCGTAAAACAGCGGCTCATTGGTCAGAAACAAAAAATGTGAAAAACGTAGATGTGTCAATATATTATTACTAGGTGAGCGATATTTTGTTTTCATCTTGGAAAAGGGATTGATTATGATAACAAAACACAACATACGAGTACATGACATGGATTAATCATTTAATAACGGTCAAGTTGTAAAATTAAGATCGCTAAAATTTTAATAAACACATAACACAACGCCTTGTTTCCCCAAAGGGTTAGGCAGAGGTGTACCTATATTACACCCACATTTCGCCAGATGTAAAAGGGGGCGAGCCTATTGCCATCAACCAAGAACAAATCCAGACTCCGGGCTGCTACTGGAAAAATCCCGATAGAAAAACCCAATAACACTTAGCCCGACCTGGGAATCGAACCCAGCACCTCATGCTCAACAGAAAATCAAAAACCGACAAATAAATGATTACTGCTTATTGCTGATGAATGTCTTTTGTCAAATAGAGATTTTTTGTTATAAATTCGAAAGCTTACAAGTTAGCAACAGAAAAACATTTCTTTGCAGACCGATGTTTGATAAACTCTTCATTGTTATATTTGACTGTGATGTAAATTCTGATCCTAATGTACAGTTTTTTGGCGTAGTTCATTGGAAAACATGAACACGGAGGATTATAAATTATTTGATTCATGCTTTCGAAAATTGATTTAGCAATCTTACTATGTATATAGAAGTTATTGAAGAAGCTCTGATAATGCCTTTCCATCTCTTCTACAAAATTTACGAAGTCTTCCGGTGGAATAAATTTAATTTTATAAGCTTCGTTGTTCGCCAAACCGCCATCATCCATGTTAATTGATTCAATTTTATCATCGGGAAATAAAGACGCTTTCAACTGATGACAATCTCCGTGTAAGCTCGTACATTTGTTAAACAAGTAACCACTAATGTATCTCAATTTGTTATCTTCAGGCAATTCAATTTTACAATAATCTGAACTGGAGATTGAAGGAGTACTGGATTCTATGATTGTTTCATTACAATCTTCTTCCATTCGTATATTCTCTCCTGATTCAGTGCTCAACATTAATCCTAATTTTTGTGTATTAACAAGTAACTGTGACAAGTCCCCTGAATTTTTTCCTTGTTTACCTGGTTTTATTATGTTGGTAAAGAAAATTTTCCTGAATGCTGACACAAACTGTCTGGTGGTGGCCTTTTTCCTCTTGCTTCGGACTTGTCCAAAGAAAATGTCTGTGACGTCTTGATTCAACCGTCTGGTTAGTAGATTGTTATACCCCTCCACCCTGAGGTCATCAAACAAAAGCAGAATAGATGTTATAGTAATCTGATACCCCGTAATGAACTTAGCAGTTGATGTCACGTCGCGCCCTGTCGTTGAACTAATTAGTCTCAAAGACTTAAAAAACTGAAGCATTTCGTTCATAAATGTTATTTGTGTAACACTTCCACAGAACGCCTGCTGGTATTCGCATGTCGAGTGGACGGATGATGAATTTAAAATGTCGAACAAGTCGTTTATCAGTTTAATTAACTTTACAGTTTCCTTCGCGGATTCATGTATAGCCTGAAAATCTATATAGCATGATATAGCTGTTGCCACAGTCTGGCTTAATAGTTCTGTAGCAAACTGGACCTGAATTTTCTCAAAAATTGTGGGTTTAATGTGACTCTCTGTTAACTTTGGAGCAAGTCTTAATGTTTTGTTCTTTTCACTTTCATAAAAGTGTAAAATGTATTCGTATTTCGCAACTGATCCATGAAAATAGAAATCATTCGTCATCAGATTGTTTCTCAATGATTTAATCAAGTGCAGTGCGTCAATTATGTAGAATATTTTTCTGTTTTTTATGAAAAAGTACGGTCTTTCAGTCGAAATCATTTTCCTTTGTTTTTCACCTAACAGATCCGACCCAAGATCTGAAACGAATGCTCTAATATCTAGTCCGACATCAATAAGTTTTTCTAATAATTGCTCAATCCAGTTAGATATGTCATCGCTGTTTTTGGATTCCCCAAGGAGTGCAAAACCAATAGGTTGTTGCCAGTTTCCAAATATGCCCCTTATTATAACTACTAAAGCCTTCTTTGCCAGCACCGGGGTTTGAAGTCCGTTCACCTCTTGCAGTCCAATGATTTTGTCCAAGTTTATATTGTAAAACAGACTAGTTTTCAAACTAATGGCATCAACTATGACGGAGCAAACTTTTTCGGAATTCGTCATGTTATTGACTTTCACCTTCAGGGTAGTCATCAGATGCTCATTGACTTCGGTGCTGACTGGTAATGAGTGTCTGGCTAAAGTCGTAGCGTTTGGGAGGCACAGAGCTTGCTCCAGTAATTTGTACGCCTGTGGACTTGTATAGTACAAATTAATACAAAATTGTTTATATTTCGGGGAGTACCTATTCCCTTTACCGTGAAATTTCAATTTCGTCTGTGCTTTTACAATTTCTGCTAAGGGTTTTGTCAGGAATTTATCGCAAAGCTTGTGAAACGTGTCTTTAGTGAGGCTGCTTGATGCGGCTAACTTCATTTGTTTCTTGCACGTTATAAGTTCCTCCTTCAGTTTTTTCACAGACGGAAGGGACGTTGTTAGAAAATTCGCCGTTTGCGCTCCTTTTTCTATTTTCAATACATAAAAGTCTGTCTGTGAGAATTTGTTAAGTGTTTCTTTTATTTCAGTTTGTGTATGTTTGGCTACGGACCGTTTGGCAGGTAACTTAAGGGAGGGTACAGAAAATCTCCTTAGTCTCTTTCGTTCGGGCGTCCCCTGAATGGTACCAGGGTCGAAATGCTCTTCACAGACTACATAGCTGTGCGCTTGCTTGTCCTGCAACTCCTCCCTTGAAATTAAGTGCAGCCAAATGGCACGTCTGGGGAAAAAAAAAACGTTAGTTTAATTCAAGCGATCCTTAAGTGGCTTATTGACAGATGCGTGTAATCCGTATGCAGGTATGTAAATATAAAGGAGGTCAAAAAACGCTTTGCTCAATGTTACTTAGTTTGATATACAAGATTTGAATGAAATCCATTAAAAAAAAACAGCTGTTCCTTATTTTTAACCGACTTCAAAAAAAGGAGGAGGTTTTCATTTCGACTATGTTTTTTATTTTTTTATGTGTGTTAGCTCAGAACTTTTTTCTAGGTGAACTGATGTGGATGATTGGCAGTTTTTGAGTTATCCTTAAAACTGCGTATTTTTTTCCACTTAGTTTAAATATTGATGATGTGTTAATAATTTCCTGTCACTGTTATTTACATATCAAGTAGTGGTACACGAACTTGTGTGGGGTAGGTACCACAACTAAAAAGTATAAAATAAAAACTTATTTACAAAAAAACAACCGACTTCCAAGAAAAACACTAAAAAACGTGAAAAATAACTTTAATTTCGAAAGTCGGTGGCCAAAACCGAAAACACAAAACCAAAGACACCGACTTCCGAAATTACAGTTATTTTTCACGTATTTTTGTGTTTTTCTTGGAAGTCGGCTGTTTTTTTTGTAAAAAGTTTTTATTGTTACACGTAGCTCGGCAAAATGTATGGAACAGTTGATTTGTTTTATGAATGGTTTCCATTCAAAGTATATCGAAATGTGTATGTATTTATGAAAGAATACTTTGTTTTTTTTCTTCTAGATACCATGTATTAGACGTGCCTACACGTACGTGGTATAATGTATAGCACTGTTCTATGAAAAATCCGATTTCTTTTTTGATAACCGTCGAAAAATTTCTACTAGAGGTCTAAAATCATGTTTTGAATTATTATTATTATTATTCATGGTTATAGTTTACGCGTCGATGTCCCTGTTACCCTGTTTAATTCATAGCTATACGTATTTATGTTGAATAAAATGGCCGGCACGTCACGCGCGTGATGCAACCCCTCAGTCTGCCGCATACCCTGTAAAATGAGCGATGTGTATGTACCTACATGTTCAAACAACAATTAATTAAATACAGATGGTAAAGTGCACATAGCTCGTGTTCAGGGTGCGGATACTGCAAATTTCAAAGAACAGGACCAAAATGAGTAGTGACTAGGGTTACAATTTAGAATTTAAAAACGTCAGAGACTAACTTATCCTTTTTTTTTCAGTACCTACACAATGAAGTTTTTTATTTTCTAAATAAAATCCCCTAAAAGTCCGGAGAGGAGGCCAGAAAGCTGGACACGACCGGACAAATCCGGACGGATGGTAACCCTCGTAGTGACTGACTGAAAAAAAAAAAAAAATTACCAACCTGTCATCTTCAGAAGGCAGCGAAAAAAACGATATCTTGGGCTTGTTGACATTTGTGTTGCTGCAGCCAAACACAGAACAAACTTTTTTCGCCATTTTAATACCGGCTGCCGTACGTTCACAACAAGCAAAGTTTCTGACGCGACTGGATTACCCCCGCTAAATTCCTTATAAACAGAGAATTGTGTATGTGTGCGTGATAAGCCGTAGCCACACAAGTGCAGCAATCTAATCGCTGCACTTGTGTTTTAAATATTTTTGTATGCAAAAGGAAATCGCAGTTGCCTAACTTGTACTGCAGCTTGTGCAAATAGAATTTTTCATATTATTCTTTATTTATTTAGCGTTTGACCAACAGATTTGGATCGGTTGGCTGAATTATTGTGCATAGGTAATCAAATGCCAAGCCAAGTCTAATTATTTACATAACATATTATTATGATTAAAAAAAATAAAAAGGATCTAAACTTGAAAAATGGGAATCACGCACGAGTCACAAAACATGAATATTGCCATTGTAATAAAATTATGTCCCTAAAATTAGGGTAATCTCATAAAATCAGCATGGGTACCTACTGTAAGTGCAACTAGAACAGTTATTTTTTTCTTTTATTTATGTATTTTTAATTATGTATAAAAGTTACGAATTTGGCTGAACATTTAAAATAAGCTTCGTAAAAAATACACGGTATTATAATATTGGACAGAAATCTTTTTCGCATCGACAACTTTTTGGTGTACGACACGGTTTCGTTGTGTATTTTTTAACATCTGACAATAAATCAGTTTTTTTCATGGTTCTTATTTGCAGCCCAACTAACAACTGCTATGTAATGGTTATTCTGGCTGTCTGGTGTCGAGACAATATTATGTGGTGAGATGAACGTTTAGCTATGCAAGTCATGACTATGACCATGTGACTGTAAGTATTGTCATCAGCCTTGGCTTGGCTGAGGACAGTCAACCATAAACAAGTATGTCATGTACATAGATAGACCATCTATAGTATCTATGAGTTTGGAATCTCAGAATTCTGACAATGACAATAGGTTATTAATAGTTTTACCTTGCAATAAAGTCTGAATTACCTACTCACCATAGACGCCACCTGCGTAAACCATTAATGTGGGGTGGCTGGAAGAAAACTGTTTGTAATTTTAACGTTATCTTGTAATATATCTACTTACGTACTTTTCAAAAGTGATAACGATTTTATTATTCAGCTGATCTCATTAAGAGCGGAGAGGTTACTATATAAGTAGCAGGTGTCATTATTCCTTCATAATAATTGATTGGCAACAATAAAAATAAACAGTAAGTGTTGCGGAGCGGGCGGCGCGGCAGGCCCGGCCACAGAGCGGCAACGTCGCACGATCGATCGACGCCGCGTTTAAGGCCAACAGGAGTTTCCCCGTACGAGAAATACACTCAGAGTTTCTTTACAATCAGACTTCTTTCGTTGAGTGTTACGTAAATACCTACGTATTTGCTGAGAAAACATTTCTCAGACATTCTGGACAAGTTCGAAGTTAGCTGAAAAACATTTAATTGAAGAAACGTGGAATTTAGAGGAGTATTTTATTCGCTGTCGTAGAAACACTTCAAATGCCTTCATATTAAACTGTGAGCTCAATTATTGTTGATTTCTACGTGTAAAAGATACGAGGATACTTGATCTTTAATTAAAGCATTTCATAAGCAACTCCGTCATCCTATCAAATCCAAGCAAAGCTCATTAAAATTTGCATTGTGAATATTATGATTGTGACCCAAATTGTATTTCATACTAATAACGCTGGGCTTCTTTCAGTATCAGTGTAGCTACAATATACTACCTATATTATTTTCGAGTTCTTGATGCAACAAGGTGCTCAATTTCAATTCCTTGGACAGCCTGGATAAAATGAGCTTGGGGAAATATTTGCAAAATTCTGCCCGATACGTAAAAAGTTTCACTGGGATAAAAAAATGTTGCGAACATAACTTTATAACGTGGCGTCGACGTCGAAGAAATCCGTCATTCATTATTCCTTCGTAGATAAATAACTCGCCCACGTTATGGACGGTTCATTCAATTACTGACTGTGAAAAAAAATAAGTCGTTATCAAGAAAATGTCGGATATTATGGCGCATGAATTGCTAGGTTGGAATCTTTCGTGGCTACAATTTTCCAACTTTATATAAAACGTTTTGAATGTCATGCAGTGTGAGTTGAGAAGGCAGACATTTTCTGGCACGTACATATTTTCGATTAGCTTTTAGCATAAGGTAGAAATTCACTCAACAAAGCTGTCAGACCAGAGTCAGTTGCAAGTCACAAGCTGTTATTAAGTATACATAGATAACTACTGCTTGGGACTAACTACCAATTAGAAGTCATACGTACACTGTATTCAGCATTTGCATTATGTATGCCTCTGCATAAAAACCTAATTAGGGAACAATTAAAAGAATATTTGGAAGAACCTCAGCTCCTCTAAATCAATAAAGCAAAAGAATGAAAGGCCTTCGTTTGTTAGAAGTTACCAAAACAATTTCATGACCTCCAATCGATGAGCACGCATGAGGAGATCATTGAATGGGCATAGCGAGAGGAGGTATGTAAGCCGCAAGAGGCCGCAAGGACAGAGCTAAGCGTTGTTCCCTTCTCTACCTGAGACAGATCTAAAGTGTTAGTAACAACCGTAGCCCATGTTTGTCGATCGACGATAGCTAACGTGCCTTGTAATGCGCGCCCACATCGCGTTTTACACCGACAACTGGTTGCAACTTTAGTGGGAAGCTGGTAGGTGAAAGTTACGAATCTCTACAGTTAGTAGAATTAAATAAAACAGGCATAAGCGAAAGAATGAGATCATTTGAATCCATTGTTTCCATTCACACCGTCGGTCGTTGTGACGTCAAATGGAGTAATAATGATAGTAAATAACTACCTAAACCCAACGCCTAAAATCATTTCCATAATGACAAAGACTACACTAGTGAGACTACGCCACACAAATCTAAAATATTATTTAGATTTCTTTGGACTATGCAGTGGTTTAAAAATAACATTAGGAGATGATTCATCGATTGCCATCTACCGATCACAAATTGCATTAGAGGTGAGAAAAATAAGGATGATTTGTTGACGCAAATACAGTTTAACCACAGAATACATAATAGTACATGTTTAACACGAGATGACGATTCTTAAAGATAGTCGGTATCTTGGGGATGATTGCAATGGAGCAGAGCGGTAACGCTCACGTCTTGTGCAGATTCCCTTTTGTAATTTAAAATGACAGGTGATCCTGATGCCGCTGACACATTTTTTCTTTTGATACCCCCCACAATATCTGCAACGGATGCCAAAATATCATATTTATACAATTGCACGGCCCATATAGTCAAAGTATCTGCATAATATTATACTTTTATGCTGTGCCATGAACACTAGCATATAGATTGTATGCAGATATGGGGTCATTGCGGCGAGTCACGACTTCGCGAATATGCAGTTTTGTGATGGATGAGCTATATGAACAAAGTTTTTAGTCTCTGTAACTGATGAAATTGGGAACAGAATATAATTTATGGGATATTCCGTTTTCGATGCGCCCAACAGCAGTTTGTGGACTCATTTATATTGATTTAAGCAATGAAATCCAGTTGAGGGATATGAATAGTTTAGAAGTCAGTCCAACCCAGGCGTCAACCAGTACATAAATGTAAAAAATGAAAAGCGTCTTGTCAGGCCGATGATTATCTTGGCAGTTATGAACCACCCACCTATTTATACCGCGTTGTGTCGGTCGCCGCGACGTTGCCAGCTCGCACCCGCTGGCGAGCACTTTGAATTTCGAACGTGAACCGGTATTATTGCTAGCACGCTGAGCTTTCCCATTTTAAGAGAAAACAAACAGAAATAGATTTTGTAGGCCTTTCTATATTTTTTTAAATAAAAGAATAGACATTATCAATATGAATCCCTTCTGAATATATCTGTACAAAACCTATATATGTATTTGGTTTATGTGTGAGTGTGTTACTAATATGGTAATTAGGATAGGGTCGTGCCATTTATTCTTTGACGTCATTGTGGTAAAATAGATACCGTACTACGTAACAAGAAGAATATGAAACGTAATGGAGTAAATGAATTAGCTGAAAAAGGACAAAGAAATTCCACAGGTAAAATGATACCAGGAAGACGATATAGGTCCAGCTGAAACAGCATTTCCTTTCAAACCCGGAACTCCCAAATCCCAAATAAGTAGGTACATACATGACGGAAAATGTCAAAAAGACATACCTAGTGCCATTCTGATGATTCCATCCCACCCATTGATTGACCGTGTCCATTTTACTTCTTGAACAATCTATGATTACGTACTACAATAAATCTTGCAGTGCAAATGACATGAGAACCTAAATATTTTTATTTGATTTCTGGGGAGATTTTTCTTTGAGCTGGTAGCCCCGACATTCTTGTGCCGAGTTCGGCTCGCGGCCAGCACTCGGCGCGCGGGCCTAGGTGCAGTAGCACGTATGCTTGCTCCATTCCACGACACAATATTTAGTCGCGTATTTTTTTACGATAAATAACATTGTACTTTGAAACATGAATGTCGGCTGGAGATGTATGATTTCTTAAATGTATTTTAACGTTATTTTGTCTGCAGTGTCGTTGTCTGAAATTTATTCTACTTACTTATTTACAAGAACACAGTTGAACAAATGAGATGCCTGCATTCATTTGCAACCACACATTGAAATACGCTGTTAGAATATCTACTGTGAGAACCTAATTCATTATCTCGAGTTCTTTAGTTTATTTTTATTGCAAAGAGCTAACAAGCACTGCCATTTACCTAGAGATAGAGGCATAAGCAGACACATAGGAACAGGCAGCTAGGTAGCTATCTTTGGATTTTATTTACAGGTTTCTTATACAGATAGCAGAATCAATGAAGTACCTATTCACGTTGTTTTAAAACCTCTTGGAAATTAGGTAGGCTCTGCTAATATCCTGACGAATATAGGTAAAGGGTATTTTCTAGCTTGGTGGTACCCATAGATATCCGTATATCGTGGTGGTACGGTGGTCGGAATGCCACGTCTAATTCCGTCTACTGTTAGGTACGATGAAATCAGAAAGTGGTTCTCGGTAGGTAGTATCACGTCTTAGGACATTTTTGTTTTTGATTACCTCTAAATTTGCACAGTGCACATAACATTCACAGATAGGTACAGTCACGTATATACCTATGATCATACAGTTTACGGATACACCAGCATTTTTATTGCAGCCAGTGTGCAAATATATAAAAATCTAAATGTGTCAAAGCCTGAAATGAAAGGCATAAATATTTTCGTTATCGTAACTAGTTTGAAGTGTCACGTACCTACAAGAGTATTACCTAATGAAGTAGCTGTTGATAGGTAGGTACTACATACATAAACTTAAGCCTTCTTCCCATGGGGGTAGGCAGAAACTACAGAACGCCAGCCGCTACAATCCTTACGTACGTAAAACATTGACGTCCTATAGCCTACCTACTAGTACTAAATTGTGTACCAACGTTCTGATCAGAAATAAAACCCTAAGTTTAGCGTCACTGTGGAACATAAACCGCTGGAGTCAACTCAAATGGGTCACAGCTCCGCGTAGTCTGAAATCAATAAATTGGATGCGTTAGTACTGCATGTGACCGGCCACTAACAATATACTACGTTTTGATATGGCTGTGTTGTCTATGTTTTATAGTGGCTACGTTCTATGGCACTTCCACAGACTAGTTAGCTTGGCACTTCGTTCTAGGCGCGGTAACCATAATGTTCTATACTTACGTAAAGTGGCTAAGTGAAGTGTCTCTTTGTTTTCTTTGAATAGCGCGCTATTGGGTAGTCTATAGATGTTGTTAGATACTGTTATCCTGGACCCAGAGGGCCTAGACAAAGTAACATTCGATTAACGATGACGCTAGTAGAAAAGTTAAAATGTATGGGGTTGACATAAGCTATCGAAATGTCACGTGATCATAGGTCAACGACTAAAAATTAGCTAGACAATGTTAACAACATTCGATTATGAAATGAATCGACAGCGTCGAAAGATTAGGTACTTCCACAGAGATGCATAGCCAAGGGACACTTTTTGACGAGCGTTATCACTAGTTTTTGAAATCATTAGCGAAAGCGATAGCGATTGTAGAAATAGAATCGCTCCGAAGCAAATGCCATTTGTCTAGGCCCTCTGGTTTGTTATTGTAGTGTATCTATTTAATAGATATGTAAACACTGTGTCATTCACATAAGAGGGGTAGTTGCTGTCACTTATGTCATCTGTCAGCCACGACAAATGGCGGGAAACAGACAAAGTGAAGCAGGTTTTGCACGATAGAGCTTGGTGTGGTAGTGAGCCAGTAAAGTGATATATTCAACTTAAATACGAAATCAACAGGATTCTACACTTATGATTATGATATAGGTACTCCTGGTAACCATATAAACTAATAGAAGAAACAAAGTCGTTTCAAAGATTCTTAGGATAGACGGGGCCAAAGCGAACAACATCAAAATCTACCTAGTCTATGCGTATGGCCACAGCAGGTCACATCTCGTGTCATACGCCCCACATGACAAAAAAATATTTTCGAAGAAAATATGGCAGAGTTGTACATTGTAGTATTGCAAACCTCTTTTGTTTCTCTTTTCTTTTGTTTTTTTTGTTAGTATATTTTATAATTTACAGATTGTTTAGATAAATTCCTTAGATTGTGAAACTATCTGAAGGTTGGTGTCGATAAAAGTGTATCGTGTCAAACTAAGCTATTGTTGCTATATTTTGCTAAATGTGGTCACTGAGACATGCCATCATAGTTTTCTATGACATTTCTTCTGATAACCACACTGTAGTATCCTAAAACTCTTTGAGACGAAAATATCGCCTTCTTGATGCTGTAGCCATAAGTACTTAGCCGGAGCTCGGCTCTTAGGCTTTGGTACCGTTTTTTTTTTCAGGAATGTCTCAGTTTCTCACTAAGCACATTTCCAAATATATGGAGAAAAAAGGAACGTCACATACAGGACAATAGCACCGAAACTGTTGCAAAGATCATTTGACGCTTGAATGACATTGACAGAGAGGCGCTGTTAGTAAAAAATGCGCAATATTTTTGTGTTCCATTAGTTCCAATTTTGGCCACGCGCCTAAAGAGCCTTGTACACACGGCTACATAACAAGCTATATAGTTCCAGTATAAGCTGACCTCTCACTGTACGGAAATCCTATATATTGCAAGATCAGCTTGTACTGGAAATGTATAGCTTGATATATATAGCCGTGTGTACCTACAGCTATAGGTACACATTGAAAAGAAGAATGGCTATAAAATGCGTCAGTTGTCTGTCTTCCCACGAATCCTCAAGGACGATGGTGGAGGGCATCAGGAGGATGACTTCCAATGTAATAAGAGGCTCACGTGGCCGTAGGAAGTTCAGGCTACGGCGGAAAGAGAACTAAAAATAGCTTGCTTTAAAACCAGACTCTGCGGAAGATTAGGACGCTAGGATTAGACTTTAGATTTTAATGGAGAGTTCGAGACCAATGTTGGAAAAGCCAAGAAGTTGACAAAATTACGATCATAACCATAAAAAATGCTTAAGCTGCAATCAGTCAAACTTTTAAAAAGCGAATTCGACTTAACCGTCAGTTTGTCAGGAGGGATTCTATAAACTCTGTGGATGGCTCATTCCCCCTCACAGAGGGGAGGTTTGAGTCCCTGCAGTGGGAACACTATAGGCCTAAGTTATAGGCTGATTAAGTTATGTAAGTAATAAGTGAGTTCATTTCTATCGGTACTGACAAGATAAAATCAATACTTAACTTAGTCAAAGCTGTCAAACAAATCCGAAGCATGTTGATAAGGACCAGCGGGTAAATGCGTAACACACTAACAGTAGGAATGGCTGTCATTTTGACAGTTCAACAACATTAATTGCGTTATAATACGTTGTTGAGCAGACAAATTTTTCGAACATAAATGATGCAATGGATTAGCAATAGGCTTCAAAATGATTGAGATTGTGATTGATGTGTGTTTCGCAATTAGGGTGCAGCATTTACCACGAATTACTATCAGCCTACCTACCTACTTATGTAAGTAAATGCACTAGTTAAGATTATTTGGTTCTACTAAACTCGAAACAAAATATCGCCGTTAATGGTGCCTATTCTCTTGTTCACTGAACTAAACGGACTAAACTATCACTAAAATTCCTTACTTTTGGCTATGAGAATCATAAAGCTATTCTGCAAAACAATATCTCTAAATTTAAAAATAATTTTGACGCAACTAAAATTTAAGTTGACAATCAAGACTCCACGTGGTGCTTGTTTGCCCTACCCCGTGATTTTTTTTAGAGCCGAAGGCACGTTTGGGTGCAGCCTCGACGTGTTTTTTTATGGAAATTATCACTTTTTGTATGGAAAATATGACAAAAATATTACCTACATGTAGAGTTTTAGAAGTTTAAGCGTTCTTAAAGGGGGTCGAAACTTTCATTATTTTTGCGATAGGACACACCATTTTCGAGATTTAGGCAAAATATATTTTTTTAAAGTACACTTACTGTTTTTGCACCTGAAGTCAAAATGTTGTGGTGAATTTTAGTTTATGACAACTAATTTTATTCCACACCTTTTTAATCGCGATAAAAAATAGCCAGATTTAGTTTTTACCAACCAAAATTTTAGGTGAAAATTCAGAATAGCAAAATTGGCATTTTCACTAAACTAATAATTCAGTGCTATCTTAGTGCTGTCAAACTAAAACATAGTTAAGTTGTGTCACTTTAGAGTGAGAAATCGTCGTTTGACAGGAATAAACGAAATTTTTGTGATTTTTAGTCTAGTTTAGAGATTTTTGTTGACAAGAGAATCGGCACTACTAACAAACGATTCAGAATAGAATTGCATGCATGAAGAGAAAGATGTTTTGCTTAGATTTACATAGCAAGACTGACGATTAAATGCGAAAGTACTTAACAGTTTCTTCAATCATTTTATGGTTCGCTGCGCTCACTCCTGGCATGGCGTCACCAGAATTTATTTCCAAAATGGCGCAGCTGTCAGTGGTTTGAAATTCGAATACGCCTCTGCTACCGTGCCTTCGCTCGCTACGTTGCACACATTTCACTTTTCACAATGAAACACGTGTCGTGTACATGAAATAAAAGAGCTCAATCATTGTATCAAATTATGTCATTTAAATGACGGTTAGATGCTCCCCTATTGACAGTGTAAAACAGGAAGTTGTTTCCATGTTAGCGTTCTTTCGTCACGAAAGGCAGTTCTTTTAATCATATTTCAATGTATGTATTTTGAAAGCTGTGCCAAAAATAGCCCGCAAATATTTTATACTAGCTTTTGCCCGCGGCTTCACCCGCGTGGAGGTCGGAAATTATCCCACGGGAACCTACTACCGGGATAAAAAGTATCCTACATGTTAATCCAGGTTAGAAACTATCTGTGTTCCAAATTCGTTCAGTAGTTTTTGCGAGAAGGAGTAACAAACAAACTATCACATTTTTAATATTAAGTAGGAAGTAGGTTTTTTTATAAAAAATATTTTCTTGAAAATTTAAAAATTTGAGGATGTATTTTCGTTCCATGTCATAGTAGAACGCCCCTCGGCGAGCCGAGAATGTTCTACCCCTTTTCATCCCAGTGATCCCCTTCGCTATTTAATCAACCTGTTTCCACCCGCCGAGCTGCTAGTTATAGGTCTCCGCTCTCCACGCTTGCCTGAATAACGCGGTTGGTAAGTATCGATATTTTTAGTACCTATCATGAACCATAACCTACTTGTTACAAAAAAAAAAAATGTTGCAAAGCCTGAGCAGCTACATTAAAATGATTAGGTACAGTAGATGGTACCTGGTTTCGGAAATGAACCGTTATGAATCGACTGACATGCGACACCCGTTTTCTGGGAAACGTAGCCGAGGTAACGTAAAAAATATACATTTTAAAATGTTCTCCATCACGAACTGGTTGCGCAAATTCTAAAGGACAGCTATTCGTTTGTTTATTTTAGAAATAAAAGCACCTTCCAGTTTCCACACCCCGGGCTCGGTTATTGGAACCATGCTACTGTTTTTATGTGGACATTTTTAGTTTTTCTAACCCGAATATAAAAATACTATGAGGAAATAATACCGCAGATAATTAGATTGAGTAACGATAACATTTTCATTTTAATAATTCTCTTATAATAATTTTGATACCTTAACAATACTCGTTATGACGTAAACAAATCCCTAGGTAAGACCTTCAAAACTCCCGTCCAATGTTTCAAGCTTTAAATTGCACGGCGCAAATCCACGTGTCATGTTAGTCTTAACGTATACGTGAATGTTGGTGATTCTAGTGTGGTATGGGGGTGAAAGAGGAGTGATGCGGGGCGGTCGGAGCGCCGCGCGCCGCCTGGTGTGGGGCGGCCCGGGGTGTCGACCTTCGCGGAAGTCCTACTCGCAGCTGTAATTACTGAAACGGCCTCAGCAGCCCTCCAACTCAATTTTCTTTGGGCTACATTGATTTTCACCCGCCAACGCGACCGACACGTACTACTTTTACGCTCGTGCCTCGTGCCCTGTTGATCTTTGTAAAATAATAAGAAAAACAGCTGGTGGAGTTTTCACGTGAATTGTTTTTGGAATAAAATTTAGTTACGATTTCGCAACATTAATTAAGTATCACAGGAAAACGAACGGTTTAGCTTTTCGTATGGATGAAAAACCTGGTATAATTAATGCTACGCATTTTAAAGCGACCGTTACGTAACTGTGTGGTATGGCCGATGCCATTACCGATTAAAAGAAATAAGTAACTTAACTTGTTTAAGCTTGGCAAGAGTATGCCTATGGCTTCGGCACAATAGTAAATGGTTGGAATCGTACCAAAGAGATCAGCATTCGTAGCCAAGCGAAAACTAACCTTTTAGCTAAGTTGGATCAAGCACAGTATTTGAACTTACCTTCGTGGACCTTCCACGAGTAGTAAAAGTAAATAAACAGGCTACTTGAAGAATAAATAAAACTGCTTGTCCGTTGTGTGATAAAATCTCAGTTTTTTAAAACAGGCTACGTGCACACATGGGCTTGTATGTATGTGTGGTGTTCTTATATGTAATTGAATACACGATACCGTATCCAACTCAGCGTGAAGATGTGATAACGTTTCCGTACACCTAATTGGTCTTGCAGTTACATACAATTAACTATACATGCTTTATTATGTTCAGCAGTTTCTAGACTCAACGAGTTATAACTTATAAGCCGCAGTTACTTTTACATATAGGTATACACATGGGTGGAATTGAAAGGAGTGCTAGTTTAGCATAGACAATTATGCATGCTTTATGGTTCGTTTCTATGGAAACATGCACAATGATAGGTACAATGTTCTGAGTGTGTTCGTAATTATTTATGCAAATAGAAAGCAGAGACGAGTTTTCTAGCGACATCCAGAGCAATTTATTTTTTAATTTCTGCAATACAATCAAATGACATGACTACATAGTTTGAAAATATATGCCTTGCTCCGGGCTTGAATTGCCTAGAAGATCAAATAGCCTTGATAGTTGGCACGAACAAAACACCATGATATCCGGCAAGAGCCAAAAATCTAATCGTTGAGGATGCCAAAAACAAGTGAACTAGAGATAAGTTCATAACTTACAAGGAATGCAGAACTGGCAATGTGCGTGGACTGTGGACAATGATAGAAAAAATAAACATGACTGCTAACAAAAATAATATAGGTCTAGAATTGTCAACAGGATTTCCAGGTCTCCATATTCGACGCAATCATGAAGACGAGTTCAATTATAGTGGTAATAAAATAAAGTTGTGTTGTACAAGTTGCCTATAAATTATCAAAATTACAGTCAGTCTACATTGTATTATACAAGTCAAATGTGTTGTCAACTTTGTACAGCATAATACCCCATAATTGATTGAAATGATATATTATTGATTCATGTTTCCCTTTCAGAACCGAAACTTAAATAAAGCATTTTTATCGACCGTATTTTTTACCAACTATGTTGGACATAGCTTCAGTGATACCATAACTAAATTTGCTTTTTACGTCTGCATAAAAAAAAGATAAAGTGCGAGGCGTCTCCTATCCTCACACGGTCACACCCCACTTAAACAAGATCTTTTATTATTAATGGTATTACACGATACAAGTCATGAACAAGCTACCGATATCTTTTCTATTTGTATTTCCAGCTTCTGTTTTGATATAACAATAAAACACGATTGTATGTATGTCTATAAACAGCATAGATGACTAAGAGAGTTCGCTTGGTCGAAAGTAAACAAAGGAGTAATATAATTACGGCATGCTGGCTGTTCCTTTGAGTTTGCCCGCGTTGTGTTCAGTTAACGAGGAGTATAGATAAGAAGAAAAAGTTAAATACGGCTAGCTCTTATAGAACTTGAAGTTCTGCCTACGTTAGACCAGTTCTGAGAGTTTAGTTAAAGCAGGTTGCTGATTTCAACTGATGATAGGCTACTAAACTTTCTCATGTTTTGTCCATTTTCTGTCGTTCTACTTTAGATTTAGTTTACCGGTTTACTTAGGTGCGTATATGCTTTAATGTACCTTGCTAATGGCAAACAGCAACTGCATCAGAGTCGTCGGCTTGTGGGCAAGTTAGGCCATTATAGACAACGGCTATAAAATAATTACAAGCACTGGTGCCGATTCTCTTGTCAACAAAATTCTCTAAACTAGACTAAAAATCACTAAAATTTCGTTTATTCCTGTCAAACGACGATTTCTCACTCTGAAATAGACTAAAGTGACACAACTTAACTATGTTTTAGTTTGACAGCACTAAGATAGCACTGAATTATTAGTTTAGTGAAAATGCCAATTTTGCTATTCTGAATTTGACGTTTTTCACCTAAAACTTTGGTTGTCTTACTAAATCTGGCTATTATTAATCGCGATTAAAAAGGTGTGGAATAACATTAGTAGTCATGAACTAAAATTCACCACAACACCTCGACTTCAGGTGCAAAAACAGTACTGTATCTTTTTATTTTATTTTGCTTATATCTCGAAAATGGTATGTCCTACCGCAAAAATAATTAAAATTCCGACCCCCTTTTTCCGGCCCTCAAACCCCTAAAACTCTACATGTAGGTAATTTTTTTTTTCATAATTTCCATAAAAAATAGTGAAAAATTCCATATAAAACACGTCGAGGCTGCCCCCAAAGCGTGACCTCCGGCTTTAAAAAAAATCACTGAGTAGAGCAAACCAGTACCACGTGGAGTCGCAATTGTCAAATAAAATTTTAGTTGCATCAAATTAATTTTTAAATTTAGAGATATTTTTTGCAGAATAGCTTTAAGATTCTCATAGCCAAAAGTAAGGAATTTTAGTGATAGTTTTGTTCGGTATACAAGAGAATCAGCACCACTGTCTATTTTTTATCACAAGCAGCAGTATTTTTTAGCACACTGAGACAGATCACGAACAGATAGCGCAATCTTATTTATTTGTGCATACAGATAGGGACACAACGCTCTGGATACAAGCCAACTTGTTTGAATTGTATTAGATATGGTTTTATTGCAACATTATAATTAATATCAGTCGTAGAAATGGTACGCATTATTTCCTAACGAAGAATAATCGAGCTGTTTGTGCCAATAGGTAGATGGCGCTAGTCGGTCTGGCGCTATTTTATTTTTATTTTTATGACGGCATTAATTTAATTTCTCAGAATCAATGGCTGCTTAATAGATTCCAGGAAATTCAATTTGCATAAACGTATCAGTCTACAATTCATTTTTTTTTTCATGAAAATTTATTTACTATTTAAAAAATAATGTTTATAATTAACTTATTACAAGCGTGTCTAACATCATTCGTAGCTCAGGTAATTCATTTACGCAATGCGACATTTTAATTACTAAGATAGCAACATGGTACTTAACCATTTTCAATATTTCCTATTTTACTTTCAAATACAAATAGGTATAAATTTCATTTGCGACAGAATGCGTGCAAGCAGGAAATGGAAACGCTTCGAACATCAATTTGACTGTCAGACTGACTGGCAGACAGAACGCGGGATGTCCATCAAATCCGGTACCGGCCTGTCTCGTGGTTACCCTATTCAAAAGTCAAAACGGACGTAAAAAATGCGCACTTTTAATTTCATATTTTTTAACATTATGTATTTTATTAAATGGTATAAGTACACACTTTTACCAGACAGCGCTCGGTTTTATTTTATGTATTTAAATGAGAAGCTGCTGTCATTTACTAGAACATTTAAATTAAAGAAGTAGCACTTTCAGCCATTTCTAAACCCTCAAGCCCTCAAATTCTTTTTCTCGTAATATATTGATACCAAACTTAGTTAGGTACTTTAGATGGTTTACATGTCATCGATCTTTGAAAATACTGACAATATAAAGGGAATGCTGACAGCATCGACTGTGCTGACCAGATAGAGAAAATGATGACAACATGAATTCCCTTAGTCCTTATTATGGTCGCTTCCAGCAACGCAATATGAAGCATATTCACACAGGAGTTCTACTGCTTTATGGCTACTACAATGTGATGTCTATGGTTGATCTTTGGTTTTAACGACCCAGCTGGTGCCAGCTTTTCTGCGAAATTCGTGTGTGGTCTGCAGCTCACACAAGAATAGCCTATCCTGACACTTTTAGTATCAGCGCTGCAGTCATGCTTGCACTGAAATAACTTTCTGAAATAAACTACCTACCTACACAATAAATAGGTATTACAGCAGAAAGTAGGTAACTAGGTACCTACGTAGTTAAACTTTTGGTTGTAGTCACAGAACCAAAAACTACTACCCGTTTTCACTAACTAGCGTTAGTGAAAATGAGCAGTAGTTTTTAGTTGCTTAGTAGCAACACTGAAATGAACGCCTAAATAAAAACACGCTGCTGGATTTTCAACGCTCGGATCAGCGCTATTTCAACATAATTTGAGTGTTACCTAGTGTCACTGAAAACGGGCATTAGTACACCACAAAGGCGAATCTCATCATCTCCACCTACAAATGGCTGTTCCATCTTTGACTGACGAAATTATCAAGCTGCATCGAAATATTACACTCACTTAATTTTGTGACTGTATGTATATACTACTTATACTATACCTACTAATATTATAAAGAGGTACTTACCTAGGTATTTGTGAGTTTGTATACATTACATTAGGGAGTAATCTTGAAACTACTGAACCGCTTCCGAAAATTCTTTCACTAATAGGAAGCTACTACTGCCGAGTGTCATTCTAATCCTAACTATAATATTATAAATGTGAAAGTGAGTTTGTTGGTTACGCTTTCACGCTAAAACGGCTGAACAGATCGTTATAAAATTTGACAGATATGTAGCCTGGGACCTGGAGAAAGACATAGGCTACTTTTCATCCTGGATCGCAGACGAAGTTGCGGCCAACAGCTAGTAGGATATATTTTATGTTAGAACAAGAAATTTTACGCGAACAATGTCACGGGCAGAAGCCAAGCATAAAAATATTTTTCAACACAATAAGGAAACTGGCACAACTGCCATACCTACTTAAGTACCTAATAAATTCTTTGACTCATCCTTGTTTCTAGGAAAGACGATCAACATATTAAATAATTTCTCATCTGTCTGCGCTGCTGAGGCATAATTTAAATTCATAGTTTTAATTTATCACAAAGTAATCATATTTTTATCTGAGAAGCACCAGGGTTTATTGAAATTTGCATGTCAGTGTCAGGTTGTATGGTAAACAAAAAAAAATTATTCGCGGCCGTAACAAACAGGTACCTATGTATTTACAGAATTATAATCATTAAGTAAAATAATCAATACAACCCTCTATCAATGGGATTATAATGAACTTAGAGGGTTATATTTATGATTTTAATGATTATAATTCCGTGAATACCTACTTGTTACTGTTGCGATACATATTTTTTCAACATACAACATTGCAAAAAACATAAGAATATTTGAATTTCGCGGGCTAACCTGGCGTTTCCCCCTTTGCTCTATTACGTCATCTGTTATTGCTTTTGACTTGTTATCTCGACGATTACAATAGTTTACTGGTAGTAGTATCTACCGATATGCTTTTGTCTGATATTACTTAGGTACCTACGTTCAACATATATCTAGGTAAAGGTGAATCCACATAACACAATATTCAATAGTTAACACCTATGTCTGTGTTCGACACAATACGTTATCAAGGCTCTTGTGCAGTGTGCTCATGCATTGTGGATAGGGTTGCCAGCTTTTTTTATATCAAATATAGTATTTTTTCGAAGCCGTTGCCTGTAAAAATATAGTACTTAAATGCCAAAAAAAAAACAAAATCTATAGGAATTAAAAAAAAACGTATTTTTAGCTAATTTGAGCTTTAACAGTTTTTTTTTAATTTCACATTATCTATTATTAAACTCAAATAAAACATGGTTACAAAATACCTTTATTTCACCTTTTACGAGATTAATACTGGCTATATATAGTGTTCATCTCTGCATTTTGTATTCATCACTGAAAATATGCGTTTAGTAAAAGCTGAACAGTTGCTGGTATACAAAGAAGAAACGATACTTACTAAATATTTTGAATATAAGTATAAGAAAAGTCAGAATCACTGAGCAACACTTGTTCCCATTTTTCAGCAGTAGATTTACTAACACAGTAACACGTTTTGGTCAGAAAGAGCAAGCCAGAATTTTATTAAACTGATTTATTTCTGAATACAAATTTCAAAAACAAAGTCAGGCTGCGTTTCGTTTTACACTTATTTTAATAAAATAATGTTACGTATGAACCAAAATTTTCATCGAAAATATTGTAGTTTCGCCTACTTGCATTTTTTTTTTAATTATGTAGTTAGGCTTACTAAAGTAGGATACTATATTATATAATAGGGTTGGCAACCCTAATTGTGGAGTACTCCCTTCGCTAACAACTGTTTAGATCCAACCATAAAGGCTCGTACACACCGGCGCGACGCGACGTAGCGTCGCGATTCTGCGATATTATATCCGTAGAGCAATTTCTATGAAAACGCGCGCGACAGTTCACACAGGAGCGACCTGACGCACCGCGACGGCGGCGGCGTCGCGGAGCGACACCAAAGGTACATTTTGTATGGTGTCGCGGCGATATCGCGGCACACCTTTCACACTGGCGCGACGCTACGCCGCGGCCGCTACGCGACGCGGCGCATAGCGGCTGGCTTGCGGCATCTTCAAAGAGGTACATCCTTTGACCGTGCCGCGCAAGAGAGTATAAATGGCGGTGCAAACCATGCTGAGCTCAGCAGTAGTAGACGATCTTCGTCAGAGGACGAAAGCAAAAGCATATATCTATACGTGTTTGCTGAGCGTGGGGTCTTAGCTTCGATTCCCCGGTCGGTCGACATAACCCAACCTAACCTACGTAGGTAGTAGGTACCTAAGCTTGACCACACAAGCACTACGAACGACTAAACTGGCGAATTCGGCCGTGCTAAGTGACTTAAGCACGGAGGGGTCTAGGTATGTTATGGATGGTCACCCATCCACGGACAGACCTAAGGTAACTTATGGTTTATTTAACGTTTTATTCCTAAATAAAGTAAAATCATAAGCAAAATAGTAAGTCATTGAAATGTGACTCTTATCTCATTGTTTTAATGTATAAATTAGGATGTTTGATGAAATTAACTTCAAACCTTCTAAACAAACAATCATTCTACATTCTAATTTGTACCTTATTGCAGTGGTATAAGATTTACATTGCAATGACTTACTAATGGTTTTGTCGGCGCGCGGCACGCTCAAAGGAATGTACCTTTTTGATGATGCCGCAAGCCAGCCGCTATGCGCCGCGTCGCGTAGCTAGCGCGACGCAACGCCGCGCCGGCGGCGCTAAGCCGCGCCCGCAGCGCTACGTCGCGCGGCGCGACACAAGAGAGTATAAATGGCGGTGCAATCCAAGCTGAGCTCACCCCTCCACCAAAGTGGCAACGGACTGGAGGAAAGTAAGCGAACGCCTGAAATCCAACACGTCCCCCCACCTACACTCCATCCCCGACCTCTTCGACTCTATCGCTGACACGACGGCCGCGATCGACTCATTCACTGGACACGTACAATCAGTCCTGAACGATTGTTCAAGGGAAGTTCCAGCGACGGACGACCGTCGCTGGAAGTTGCCGGACGATGTACGTGAACTGATGACTGAGAAGAACGCGGCTGTCCGTGCGTACAGCAACTTTCCCTGCGACGCGAACCGAGCCCATATGCGCTACTTACAGCGAGCTGTAAGGACACGTGTAGCGGAGCATCGGGAAACGGGCTGGGATGAGTTGCTGAGCGAACTTGAGCCTACCCACCTAGCATTCTGGGAGCTTCAGAGGAAACTCAAATCCCGAGAAGTAGCCCCTATGCCCCCCTTGATCCGCCCAGACAATACCATCGCTTTCGATGATGTCGACAAGGCCGAGTGCCTAGCCGACAGTCTTGAGGCCCAATGCTCGCCCAGCTCTCAACCTGTAGACCAAGCTCACCTCTCTGAGGTCGACGCCGAAGTCGAAAGGAGAGCCTCCCTCCCCCCCGTAGAAGACCCCGAGTGCCCTCTGCCTCCTGTCACCCCCGACGAAGTGCAAGAGCTCATAAAGGGCCTTAAGCCCCGTAAAGCCCCCGGTTCTGATGGAATGACCAATAAGGTGTTCCAACTGTTCCCTGCCCACCTGATCATGCTAATGACCACCATCTTCAATGGTGCCATGAGCAATAACATCTTCCCCCAAGCGTGGAAACAGGCCACTGTCATCGGCATTCCCAAGCCGGGCAAGCCTAAATCCGCTCCCTCCAGCTACCGCCCCATCAGTCTCCTCAATGTCATAGGCAAAATCTATGAGAGGCTTATTTATAAGCGTCTCAGAGACTATGCCGAGACGAAAGGTCTCATTCCCAACGAGCAGTTCGGTTTCCGAACCCAACACTCGTGCGTCCAACAGGTCCACCGTATCGTCGAACACATAAGCGTTGGCTTCCAACGTGGTTCGTTGACGGGTGCTGTTTTCTTCGATATAGCGAAAGCGTTCGACAAAGTCTGGCACAATGGCTTATTATATAAGCTATACCAACTTAAAGTGCCAGATCGTCTCGTGCTCATCCTGCGAGACTTTTTGTCGAACCGCACCTTCCGATTCCGCATCGAAGGAGCGCTATCCTCCCCCCGCCCCATTCGCGCCGGAGTCCCTCAGGGCTCCGTGCTCGCCCCTCTCATTTTCACGCTTTTCACCAGCGATATCCCCAAGAGTAAAAGGGCTCAGTTGGCTCTGTTCGCAGACGATACGGCCATTTACTACACCGGCGTAAGCCCCGACGCGATATCTCGCACTCTCCAAACCACAGTCAACCAACTCGGTGACTGGTTTAGGAAGTGGAGAATCGAAGTCAATCCCGATAAGAGTCAAGCGGTTCTATTTTCGAAACCGAGACTCAACCCCACCCCCCCCCGTCCGATCACCATGTTCGGCAAGCCTATCCCTTGGGAGAAGCGAGCCAAATACCTGGGTGTCACTCTGGACCACAGACTCTCTTTCGGCGAGCACATAAAGCAGGCGCGTTCGCGCGCCGCTTTCGCTCTCGGTAGACTCCACTTCCTATTGAATGCACGCAGCAAATTGTCACTCAAGTGCAAATTGCGCATTTACACAGCGTGCATTCGTCCCATCATGACCTACGCGAGTGTGGTTTTCGCACACTCGAAACCCCACCACATCCATAGGATGCAGACCCTCCAAAACCGGTTCCTCCGTAGGGCAACCGGCTCCCCTTGGTTCGTTCGGAACGAGATCCTCCATCTCGACCTTAAAATCCCCACTATCCGTCAGTTCATGAAGCGCATTTCCAAGCGCTTCTTCGACTCCGCGGCCTCACATCGCAACCCTCTGGTTGTCGAGGCTGCCAGATATGCCCCCTCCCGCATTAGTCGTACCCGCCGTCCAAGGCATGCCCTGACCGACCCCGATGACCCCATAACCCTCCTCCAGGAGAGCAGTAGGGCCACCAGTACAGTGCACAAACACAGACCGCCATCGTTCCGACCTCGCCGCCGAGGTCCTACGCGACGCCCCCGACGTAATTGTCCCCCCCCCCGACCCTTGCTCGACGACGCGCCAGCCCGCGCCGTAGCTGAGCCTGTAGCTTTAAATTCCCCAGTATAATAATAATATAATTTAGATCCAGCCTGTCCCATCTTGCTGCCCTCCCCTCAGTGATGCCCTAAGCCGAGGTTCGTACCCCACAGGGGGTGCCCTTAGCGTGCGGTCACTTAAATTTAAGTATTGTTCGCCCCTGGCTGGAGGCTTTAAGTTAGTAGCTTAAGGCACCCACAGGTTTGCCCGGTTAAGTAGCCAGGACCTTAGTGGTCAAAACTACGAGCTGCCCAATAGGAAAAAAAAAAAAAAAAAAAAAAAAAAAAAAAGCTGAGCTCAGTAGTAGACGATCTTCGTCAAAGGACGAAAGCAGATCTGTACGTGTTTGCTGAGCGTGGGGTCCTAGGTTCGATTCCCCGGTCGGTCGACATAACCCAACCCAACCTAACCTAAGTAGGTAGTAGGTACCTAAGCTTGACCACACAAGCACGAACGACGAAACTGGCAAATTCGGACGTGCTAAGTGACTTGTAAGAATTGATTTAAGTAATTTAAGTCGATCGACTGAGTAACGCATTGAGTCAGTAAATTCGAACTGACAGATTCTGCCACCGTACCGAAATAGTTAAAGGTTGCAATGGCAGTATAGTTTGATAATATTCTTCCCGTTGCTATGTTAGTTATTTTGGTATCCTATGTTTATCATAGTTTTGTAAGTACCTAACACATCCACATTACAAATAAATACAGAACACACATTACGAATATACTACAGGTGGTGGTGTACTATAAGTTCACCTCTGCCTAACCCTTCGGGGAATACAGGCGTGAATATATGTTATGTTTCAATTCGATTGTAAAATCCTTTTCCACATAGTTGATGCTCAAACAGTTTACTGCCCGCCACAATATCTAACTGAATCGATCGATTTACTTATCTATTGTTTTCAGTGCAACTGCACAGCCCTACATGATCCTAATAAAGTAGTAGTTCCACTATACTTCGAGATAGATGACGCTGATGAAAGCAATTACTTGAGATAATTCAGATTGCATAATGTTCATATTTCTAAGAGGTGTTATTTTATAAAATGCAATACTTTTTATGCCTGTGTTTTACGAACAATTATTAATGCTTATAAACGTAATAAAATAAATTTATTTGCGGGTTACGGGAGGTATGCGGATAGGCGCGGCGCCGCGCGCCAGAGGCCGGGCGGCGGCTTCTCTTTGAAAGAGATGCGCGCGGAGTCCGCGCGTATACAGCGCCTTTTTTACCCGACTGCATAGAAAGGATTGTTTTTTTTTTTTTTTTGCATTATTTTACAATATTGTGCTTTTGGCAGGTGGCAATGATAACAAAAAAAATAGGTACTTATTCCTGCTGTATTAAAAAATGGAAACTATTTTAAAAAAAAGGGTATTTTTTTTCAATATTGTGATTTAATTTGATGAGAAATCTAAACAAGCTCGGACTCGATCGTCGATTGATCGGCCGAGTCTTCAGTCTAGCCGACGTTCGAGCTGAACTAAGGTCTGTGGTCTGTGCGCGAGCCGTTACGATCGACAAACAAAAAAATAAACAGAAGAGAAAATGAACATTGAATTGTTAATTAGATTAGTACAGGCGAGGCCTGACCTGTACGATGTGACGTGTGCTACCTACAAAGACAACAGACTAAAAAAACATTTTTACAAAAAAAAACAACCGACTTCAAAAAAAACTACAGGGTGAAAAATAACTTTAATTTCGGAAGTCGGTGTCTTTGTATCTGTATTTTGTGAAAACGTTTTTATTTTTACTTTTTAGTGGGTCAGTTATTAATAAATCTAAGTTACAATAGCCTAATATCACCACCTTTCATCACCTTTCACAAAATATTCCTTTTCCCGACGCCAGGGACGTTAATTGTTCAGGAGTTCTCCTGTTAAGAACCAAAACACTGGAGCTGATGGTGAAGCCACCATCAGCTCCATTTTACCATATGCATCGTGACGAGCATACATTGCTTAGCAACCATATCAAAATCGAATCGCAACCCGTAAAATACTTATTATTGAGAAGTTCCGGTGACCACCTCTGGTCTTCATCATCAGTTCCACTTCACCGAACGGTGCTTTCCGAGAGCAAATGCACGAGTTACTATAAAAAATACCGAAATCGCTATACGTGTGCCTATAAAAATTGAGGATTTCCCTCGATTTCCATGGGATCCCCTCATCAGATTCTGACTTGGTGACAATGGGACCACCTCGAGAGCATACCCTTTCAAACAAAAAAGAATTTTCAAAATCTGTCCACAATTGAACATGATAACCTCCTCCTTTTTGGAAGTCGGTTAAAAAGACAGGCTATGGAGGCAAGTTGCGACGGAATTGCAATCAACAAGTAAGTACTTACCTACCTACTTACTTTAGATTATGAACAATTTATTATCAAAGTCGGAAATCGGTACCGTAAACTGAGAAATCTATCTCATATTCTGCGGCTTAGGGGAGTAGTCTCAATTTACTAGTAGGTACCAACCGTTCACAAAGCCTAAGTTGCTTTTAGGACCTTGAATCTACCACTAGGTAGGTACGTGGCCCTCTAAAGCCTGGTAGGTACGTATTTTGTTGGCAACTGTTCAATCTTGTTTCCAACTCTTTACCCGTCCTTTCAAAAAGGAGGGTAATGTTTCTCGAGTGTCTGCATGTAGAATGTATGTACCTACCTAGATATTTAACTATAATCAATATCATATGTTGCAATATATTAAAAAAAAAAAAAAAAGACCGCTGGAAATTTTACGTTATTTACATAAAGGTTAGGTACCTATACATAACCGTGAATTAAATAACCGTAAAGGGGCTCGTGGCTAAATATTAACAGCCGCACAGGTCGATCTTCAAGGTTAAGCAACGTTTGCTGAGGTCAGTCCGTGGATGGGTGACCATCCATAACATACCTAGACCCCTGCGTGCCTAAGTCACTTAGCACGGCCGAAATCGCCAGTTTCGACGTTCGTGCTTGTGTGGTCAAGCTTGGGTACCTACTACCTACGTAGGTTAGGTTGGGTAGGGTTATGTCGACCGACCGGGGAATCGAAGCTAAGAACCCACGCTCAGCAAACACGTACAGATATGCTTTTGCTTTCGTCCTCTGACGAAGATCGTCTACTACTGAGCTCAGCATTTTTTTTTTTTTTTTTTTTTTCCTATTGGGCAGCTCGTAGTTTTGACCACTAAGGTCCTGGCTACTTAACCGGGCAAACCTGTGGGTGCCTTAAGCTACTAACTTAAAGCCTCCAGCCAGGGGCGAACAATACTTAAATTTAGGTGACCGCACGCTAAGGGCACCCCCTGTGGGGTACGAACCTCGGCTTAGGGCGTCACTGAGGGGAGGGCAGCAAGATGGGACAGGCTGGATCTAAATTATATTATTATTATACTGGGGAATTTAAAGCTACAGGCTCAGCTACGGCGCGGGCTGGCGCGTCGTCGAGCAAGGGTCGGGGGGGGGGACAATTACGTCGGGGGCGTCGCGTAGGACCTCGGCGGCGAGGTCGGAACGATGGCGGTCTGTGTTTGTGCACTGTACTGGTGGCCCTACTGCTCTCCTGGAGGAGGGTTATGGGGTCATCGGGGTCGGTCAGGGCATGCCTTGGACGGCGGGTACGACTAATGCGGGAGGGGGCATATCTGGCAGCCTCGACAACCAGAGGGTTGCGATGTGAGGCCGCGGAGTCGAAGAAGCGCTTGGAAATGCGCTTCATGAACTGACGGATAGTGGGGATTTTAAGGTCGAGATGGAGGATCTCGTTCCGAACGAACCAAGGGGAGCCGGTTGCCCTACGGAGGAACCGGTTTTGGAGGGTCTGCATCCTATGGATGTGGTGGGGTTTCGAGTGTGCGAAAACCACACTCGCGTAGGTCATGATGGGACGAATGCACGCTGTGTAAATGCGCAATTTGCACTTGAGTGACAATTTGCTGCGTGCATTCAATAGGAAGTGGAGTCTACCGAGAGCGAAAGCGGCGCGCGAACGCGCCTGCTTTATGTGCTCGCCGAAAGAGAGTCTGTGGTCCAGAGTGACACCCAAGTATTTGGCTCGCTTCTCCCAAGGGATAGGCTTGCCGAACATGGTGATCGGACGGGGGGGGGGTGGGGTTGAGTCTCGGTTTCGAAAATAGAACCGCTTGACTCTTATCGGGATTGACTTCGATTCTCCACTTCCTAAACCAGTCACCGAGTTGGTTGACTGTGGTTTGGAGAGTGCGAGATATCGCGTCGGGGCTTACGCCGGTGTAGTAAATGGCCGTATCGTCTGCGAACAGAGCCAACTGAGCCCTTTTACTCTTGGGGATATCGCTGGTGAAAAGCGTGAAAATGAGAGGGGCGAGCACGGAGCCCTGAGGGACTCCGGCGCGAATGGGGCGGGGGGAGGATAGCGCTCCTTCGATGCGGAATCGGAAGGTGCGGTTCGACAAAAAGTCTCGCAGGATGAGCACGAGACGATCTGGCACTTTAAGTTGGTATAGCTTATATAATAAGCCATTGTGCCAGACTTTGTCGAACGCTTTCGCTATATCGAAGAAAACAGCACCCGTCAACGAACCACGTTGGAAGCCAACGCTTATGTGTTCGACGATACGGTGGACCTGTTGGACGCACGAGTGTTGGGTTCGGAAACCGAACTGCTCGTTGGGAATGAGACCTTTCGTCTCGGCATAGTCTCTGAGACGCTTATAAATAAGCCTCTCATAGATTTTGCCTATGACATTGAGGAGACTGATGGGGCGGTAGCTGGAGGGAGCGGATTTGGGCTTGCCCGGCTTGGGAATACCGATGACAGTGGCCTGTTTCCACGCTTGGGGGAAGATGTTATTGCTCATGGCACCATTGAAGATGGTGGTCATTAGCATGATCAGGTGGGCAGGGAACAGTTGGAACACCTTATTGGTCATTCCATCAGAACCGGGGGCTTTACGGGGCTTAAGGCCCTTTATGAGCTCTTGCACTTCGTCGGGGGTGACAGGAGGCAGAGGGCACTCGGGGTCTTCTACGGGGGGGAGGGAGGCTCTCCTTTCGACTTCGGCGTCGACCTCAGAGAGGTGAGCTTGGTCTACAGGTTGAGAGCTGGGCGAGCATTGGGCCTCAAGACTGTCGGCTAGGCACTCGGCCTTGTCGACATCATCGAAAGCGATGGTATTGTCTGGGCGGATCAAGGGGGGCATAGGGACTACTTCTCGGGATTTGAGTTTCCTCTGAAGCTCCCAGAATGCTAGGTGGGTAGGCTCAAGTTCGCTCAGCAACTCATCCCAGCCCGTTTCCCGATGCTCCGCTACACGTGTCCTTACAGCTCGCTGTAAGTAGCGCATATGGGCTCGGTTCGCGTCGCAGGGAAAGTTGCTGTACGCACGGACAGCCGCGTTCTTCTCAGTCATCAGTTCACGTACATCGTCCGGCAACTTCCAGCGACGGTCGTCCGTCGCTGGAACTTCCCTTGAACAATCGTTCAGGACTGATTGTACGTGTCCAGTGAATGAGTCGATCGCGGCCGTCGTGTCAGCGATAGAGTCGAAGAGGTCGGGGATGGAGTCTAGGTGGGGGGACGTGTTGGATTTCAGGCGTTCGCTTACTTTCCTCCAGTCCGTTACCACTTTGGTGGAGGGGGGTTGGTCGGGGTCAGGGAGGCCTACGCGAGGGGCTAGCTTAAGCACAACTGGTCGGTGGTCAGATGATAGTTCGTGTATCACCTCTATAGAATCCAACCGTAGGTTGATATTCTTTAAAAGTGATACATCGAGCACGTCAGGGGTATGGTCAACCAAGTGAGGGAAGTGAGTGGGAGTCATCGGGGCGATGACATCGAAATTTAGAGGGGTGCAGAGGTCGAACAAGTGTCTCCCTCGGGTAGAGATTCTGGTACTATTCCAGGCGTGATGTTTGGCGTTGAGATCCCCCGCTATGATAACGGAGTCACTCAGGCCGAGGAGTAAGGTCAGGTCGTCAGTCAAGAGTTGGAAGTTCTCTGAATGGCTCGTAGGGGGGAGGTAGACCGATACCAAGGTGATCGGTTGGTGGCCTGTCATGCCTAGTCGGCAAATGGAGACTTCTAGTCGTGAGAGGGGGGGCGGGTCCAAGGGGATGCAGTAGAGGGATTTTCTGTAGTAAATGAGGGTGCCACCCTTGTGACACCGAGTCCTGTCGTTTCGAACAACCCGATAGTTCGCTATCGACGGCGTTCGCGTGTGGGGTTTTAGGAAAGTCTCCTGTACGAGGAGGACATCGATCTGGTGGTCGCGGAGGAAGATACCGATTTCGTCGCGCTGACCTTGGATGCCATTGGCATTGAAATAACCTAGCTTTAGGGATCGGGGTTTTAAACGCGAGAGGATTCCGTTATCCATTAGTGGGATTGGGAGAGTTTACGAATGACTGTAACGCGTGCGTAATGTCCGGGTACGCGTTATATATGCACTGAATGGCATAAAGGTTACCGGCATTTCTGGCGGCAACGATTTCATTGGCCATTTGACGGGCGCGACTGAGCTCAGCATGGTTTGCATCGCCATTTATACTCTCTTGCGCGGCACGGTCAAAGGATGTACCTCTTTGAAGATGCCGCAAGCCAGCCGCTATGCGCGGCGTCGCGTAGCGGGCGCGGCGTAGCGTCGCGCCAGTGTGAAAGGTGTTGCGACGCGATTATATCGCAGAATCGCTACGCGACACGTCGCGCTGTCGCGTCGCGCCAGTGTGTACGAGCCTTTATGCTCATAAAATATTACCAACTGATTTAAAGCTAAGCGAGCAAAGTCCATAGACAAAGTTCTTCGTGAGCACTGCTGTTAAAACACCTTTATATACCTACTTAGAGCATGGCTCGGTAAAATGTTAATGGCTAGGTGCGCAATAGCCCATAGTGACTTTATGCCGACCTAACCCGGCTTACTAACCACAGACTGCTGCATTGAAGCTACCTAATTCCTCCCTGGGGTGTCCTATTTCGCAAAAATTGTGAAACCTGGAACGGCGCCATAGGGGGTAAACCATCGTAATAACTCTCATTTTGCACCATTCGCATGGAAGTTATAATGTAAGTCGAAGTGGCTGCGTGTTGTGTAACGCCGACCGTTTGCTTGACTATATGTAGGTTAGCGCATGGCTTCGCGTGTCTAGGGCTAGGTTCGTTAGGCAGGTATCAAAGGGCCACGGGGATTTCGCCGACTTTCGTAATCTGTGGAAACGTGGGCTCGAATGCCGCAGCGAGTTGGCAACGTCGCGCGCTCGACCGACGACCTCGCGTTATCGCCCGCGGTGACGCGATACGCTGAAAAGGTCACCAGTCGCCACTCCACTCGCCACCATCCGCTAATGTCTTCGCCATCTAAACAGTTGCAGTTTCGACATAGAATCTCATAAGTACACCGTGAAAAAAATATTGTTGCGACTTTGCGAGCGACGTGGCGTCGTGGTGCGTAGCGGCGTCTCGCTCGCGCGCCCGCCGCGTCCCGCTCGGCTCCGCCCCCCTCCGAGCGCAGCGCCGCGTAGCGGCCGCGCCGCGCAATGTACACGTCGCCTATACAGCGTTGCCATTCCGTACCTATAATTTCGCTGGACGTAAATTTCAACCGAAACAGTTCAATGGACTTTTCGAAAACTCTAAACGTGTCATTTTACGTAAAAAGTCCTGTGTTACATAGATTATTGTAGGGAGTGGTGTGTGACCGTCTGTTTCGTTTCTATCTTGTGGTATTTGAATGTGAGTTGCGTGTCCGTGCTTGTAATCCGTGAACAAAGTCCCGTTGGGAGTTCACACGTCTGTTTTCGGCTTTAAGGTGAGTACTAAAACGTTATTTTTATATTACACAGCTTAGGTTTCATGCACATTGACCGTTAGACGTGGTAGAATCTTGTGAAAACTATCTCAAAGTTCCCCTACTTTCCTATTCCGTCATCGAAATCAAGTTTCTAGGTAACTGCGCAAATAAGCGCGGCGTCAGTTTTCTCTTGTTAGGTGTAGTTACATAAATGCGTGAGGCACGGCGGCGTGGTGCCCTGGTGGTGCACGTGCTGGCTCCAGCTTATGTAAGCCATGATAAGCTCAAGATAAGTTGTCGCGCATCGTTATTTTTATCTTGGAATGCCCTTTGGTCAAACATTAAAATAGCTCTGCATCCGACACCAGCACCATGTGTCGATCAGTAGTGCGTGTGTATTTGGGTTGTGGTGTGAACGGCCAGCCTCGACCGCTGCTGTAGGCCTATATCGGTTCAGGGCTCGCGGAGTCGCGGCGTCAACGCCAACCGACAAACGACCTGCTAGCACTTGCCCGTTCCTAATTTAAACCAGAGTAGGTAGTCCTCGAACTAAGTTACTGAAATGTCTGGCCAGTTAGAAAACAGTGGAAAGAAAACAAAGAAAGTTACGAACATGAAAATAGGTTGAGAAAAGTAGTTGCTAAACACAACACTCCCACACATAAAACAGCCAGTGTTTGTCAAGATCATGCCAGGTTATTTTAGTTCACGCGTAAATTACTGGGAGATAGTGCTCGGTGGCACTCAAAACCTCTTTCTTGTCAGTGCAAGTTGCACTCGTAAATAGATTTCCTATTAAAAGTGACGTGGCTAAAGCGCTATCTCGTGAATATCAAGTAAGACTGTTTATCGTCGTCTAATACAGATAGGTACCTATATTCATATCTCGACCTCGCCTCATTGTCGGTCACCCATCCACATAGCAGTACGCAGTACCTATCAATACCTATTTCATTACTAATAATAGGTACCTAAAACATCGTCACAAAGCCTAGCATAATACATACTCTGTTCTCTGTGTTCACCACATTCACCAAGTTAAGCTAGGTAGATAAATAAAATACTAATGAACAAAGTCAGTAGGTACCTACCAACCTAACCTACTCTTCAAAATACACCACCCAGTGCAGACCTTAAACAGTACACGGTTACTCGTCATGGAAACTGACTTTTTTTTCCTGTCATCACCAGGCGATTGCCAGTTGCCAGTGTCTGTCTACCTCCCAAATTTTCTCAATTTCCTAGTTACTTAGTCGATATCCTCAATAAAGAATTTAATTAGACTTTATTTGATTGAAGTGACAACCGTATCCTCATCAAGAAGGTCGGCTACAAAAGTGTTAGTTAAAAAAAAACTATGGGTTCCGTAGGTATACTTAACTACTAAAATAATCACCGTAAAATCATGGTGAAGGTTATTGACTCCCAGAATGCCGTGGTAGGTTCGTAATTTTATTTCTGGACGTTCGAAAATCGAAATTCGAAACAGACCGGTATCTTTAACTTTTAACAGCAAAATCTGAACATAACAAATTCGATGTGCAACCCAAATTACCTACCATTCTACATTCAAAATTCCTGAGACCGATATTTTTAGCAGAATACTAAAATAATACAGTACGAGTAGGTATGTTTTGAAAACTTATGCAATCCGAACAAGTTAGCATAATTATTTTGTCGATGGGTAACATATTGACTAAAATTTGCTCGTAATAATTACTACCGATAGCAACCTACATAACAACATACTACGTAGGTAGTATAAGGTACCTACCATAGAAATATCTTGTATCTATGGTACCTACCGTATTGCGCACTAAATTAAATCCGTCTAAAGTTACTAGTTTCCGTTTCCCAAACTGCTTTTGTTATTTTGTTGTTCCAAAGTTCCCCCTGCTTGCCTTACAAGTATTTGCAGGTGGGGTTAACGGATGACGTAACCAAAATGTTCGACCATTAGGCGGAGAAGAACTGGTTTCATATTTTGTAGACTGACAATAATCCACGATGAATTAAGTCGGTTTACATCATTTGCAAACCCCCTCTGTCACCATTCGGCCATCTGTTATAATGAATAAGGTGAATAATATAATTTGTCCAACTTCAATTCATCATCGTTAGCTGTTGCAGTGCAGTCACCAGTCTATAACGAATTGGTAATCCCCCAAGTCCCCTCAAAACCAGATATATACTAATACCAGTCTATTACGAGTACTGTCCCAGTGCAGGCCAAAGGCCTCAGTCTCTTATACAGAAGGCGCGAGCTAAGATCACCACGCTTGCTCAAGACGGGATGGTGATTTCAGACATAAACTTGTACTAGCTTTTGCCCGCGGCTTCACCCGCGTGGACGTCGGATATTATCCCACGGGAACGTACTACCGGGATAAAAAGTATCCTACATTGATACCTACATCCTCCATTGATCCTACAATCCAGGTTAAAAAACTCAAAAAAAACTCGAAACATTTATTTAAAAAAAACCAATTACAGACACTTTTGAATTGTCAAGGGGTCGGTCAGTCAGAAAGATGAAGCTAGTTGCCCATTCCAAAGCGTAGTAGGTACCTATGGACAAGAACGGGCAAGGAACTCCATGGACACTGTTAAATCAAAAAATGGTTACAAAATATTGGTTACATCCATCGTTCATGTTGAAATTATGCATGTGAGAACGATGCAGAACGTTTAAAGCGTCCGTAATAAAAATACAAAAACAATGCAAATATTAAATTAAATTAAAATAAGCCAAGAAATGACCAGTCCCTACTAACGGCGCCCGTTCACGAACACGACGCATGGATCAGCACCATTCAGCTCAACCATTTTGAAGGGAACTTAATAATCCAACACACACGCCACCACCAGCGAGACATTTGAGTGAGCATGACATACTCTCAGCCGCCACGGCACATTCAAGTAAACTGTCTGTGTTCCAAATTCCATCCAAATCCGATCAGTAGTTTTTGCGTGAAGGAGTAACAAACATCCATCCATCCATCCTCACAAACTTGCACATTTTATAATGTTAGTAGGATTAATTATAAGTACAGGTTTCCTCACGATCGATGTCAGTAAGGTCCAAAGATAAACTCACAAATTATTTATTTGTATTCAAAATAATCGCTGATTATTGTGAATCACAGTATTGCCACTGAAATAGTTTGTATACCTATACCGTGCATGACCACTAAAAATGTTATGAAAATAAAGACGTAATTCGTTTACCTATGCCCGCGATTGCCAAGCGTAGTTGTTGCCGAATCACCTTACGACCGTTTATGAACTATGCTATGGGTAGGGTTGCCAACCCTACATTATAATATAGTATCTTATTATAAAAGAGGCCTAAATACTATATTTAATAAAAAAAATAGTAGGCGTTATTACTTAGATATTTTCGATGAAAATTTTAAATAACATTCATTTATCATTAAAACGAAACGCAGCCGTAATCTGTTTTTGAATACTGAGAAATTAATCAGTTTAATAAAATTCTAGCAATCTGCAAAGCAAATCTGCTGCTGAAAAATGGCAACAAGTGTTGCTGAGTGATTCTGGCTTTTCTTATATTTTCCTAGTATTATTTCTTCTTTCGTTACCATAATGAGCACATATTTTCAGAAAATAATACAAAATTAACGTGTTAATAAAGGCTCAAAGTTGCAAAAATCATGCATTTTTTTTTTAAACATACTTTCTGTATATTTTTTTAATTTTTCCACCATTCACCATGTTTTTACAGACAATGACTTCGAAAATACTATATTTGATATTAAAAAAAAAACGCCACCCCAGTTATGGGTGAGGGTGACCCAGGCAAGTTCTGGGTATATTCAGGATTTTAGGATGATATTTGTAATGATGAATAAATACTTTGTGCTACAATACCTATATAACCTGATCGCAGGAACCGGATGTCGAAATATTTATATATACCAGTAAATCTATGCTTAATGTTTGCGTGAAGTTTATTTAGTTAAATATGCAACTAAAAACCGAAATAAATCTATTGGAGCGGAGCGGGGAATTGTAAACAAACTAATGGAATTCCACAGATTTCTTTGACGTGAATTTCGTGGAAATAAAGTGGTTGATTTCTCTGCACTTCTCCGATACTCATTGCCTCAATGAACAAGCAGTCTGTAAGTTAACGATAGCTGATGATACAGCTCTGCCTTGCCCCCTAGGGATTACAGGATTGTGTCATGTAACACTAAATTAATGATATCCCCTGAGATTCACCTCCCGTGATTGCAATCTACTGAACTATACAATATTTCATCAATGAGATTAGATTACTTAATAGATCATGGTATACACCATGTATACTATCATTTATCCTCATTTTTGCTTGGTGATCTCAAGGTGAGAGAGAGCTAGCCAACACACCATGTTCTGTTCCTGCATTCATGGTAAGCGAGCTTCATGTTTTGTTCATAACTACTTCTATGAACTCCTCAACTCTCAAGGAAACCAGGTGTTGATAGTATACCTACTATAAAATAAGGCTACGGATAAGTTCTTTTACTAAAAAGAATACCTTTGTTACTTCTCATGGTGATCATAGAAACGTGTGCCTAAGGCCCACTGCTACTACCTCTAACCAACTTGTCAGGCAATGTCGTGGCTTCAAAGATTGCTTATTAATCATGAGCCTAGTAAGATGTTCTCAGGTGCCTCCCTAACTCCTCATAGACGGCTCTTAAGAACTTTCATCTAAAAAATCTCTAAGGTACGACTTTAGCCAGTTCTATCACTTCTATCTACTTCTAGAGGTCGTCCCACGAGAGCTGAGTAGAGCTAAAACTTACTTAGCCAAATGTTAAATTCTGAAACTTCGGAACTGTTAGCTTGGAGCCGTCTACCCCATAAAGCGAAAAAACGAGCGTGTTCATACTTGATCCATTTCCCCAATTACCTGGTTACAAATTAAAAGTAAGTTTGTAGGTATACCGCGTAAACTAGTTTACATCTGAAAGACCTATATCTAATATCCATTATTGGTTTGCTATTAGCTGTTATTCAACCTCTTCGTTATTTTAGCCCGGGAATTATTTGGATTTGATTCTATAAACGTTTCACATGTAGTTTTCTTTCGGTTCATTTCGCCAGTACGGTCTCCGTTGGTAATTTCGTTAAGGCAGTAGACACAGGCTTACAGAATCTTCAATGGACTTACGATTAACATAGAACCTTGAACATGTAGTTTCTCGGCAAAAATAGGCCCTACCATGCCTTAAAAACGACCATGAAATTTTGACAATAGAAACAGCAGTATGACCATCATTGGATAGTTGAACGTGAGGCTCCTAATATACCTAACTGAATTTACCCTGATTACGTGGTCATTCGGAAACAATGTCCATGATTAATCCCACCGGGACCGCCGCAATCCATGTTTCCTGTCGTAATGACTTCGTTTATAATTTTATACCCGAGGGCACGTCAGCAGACAACCATTAGTATTAAACACGCTCACCTTTCTGTCTAATGGGTGACATACAAACTCGACAGCAGCAAAATGACCTGCAAACACGTGGACAAACGACACCAGGTTTGTGTAATTAGATTGTCAAAGTGTCGCGTTGCGGAATGTCAGTGTCGCAGACTCGCAGTAGTGCATAGCCCTATATCGTGATGTGACTCACTTCTTTGTAGAATACACATACAAATACATACATAAACTCACGCCTTCTTCCCATGGGGGTAGGCAGAAACTACAGAACGCCACCTGCTACGATCCTTACATACTCCTTTTGCCTCGTTTACGTTCATACATCTGGTCATACACGCACGCCGGTTGTGAGTACTACGCACCTGACCTTTCTGAAGAACATCACCAATAAGGTCACTATATGTCTTCCTAGGGCGTCCCCTCCCGGCGTTTCCACTCACATCTGCCTTGTAAATACCTTTTGTTAATCGCCCTTCATTCATCCTCTCAACATGACCAAATCAACAGAACCAGAATCATTGTAGGATTATAGAATGGTGAGGCCCAATCCTTATTTTGGTCCATCAGTATCCTAGTCTGATCATTATGATATTAGATCTGTCTTCCTACCTACATCTTTCTGATTTTAGAATTTTGGTTCGAAACCACCTTAAAGCTTTTGGCAATACTGCTTCAAATTTCAAATTAGTTTCTATCGTAGTGCGAAAAGAGGTAACGCTTTTAAATCGTTACCAAGGTGATAAAAGACTACCGTTATTTTACCGTTACGTTATAACGTGGTTCTAATACTAAAAATACTCGCGCCAACTGCGTCCTATCTATTCTTTCCCCCACCTGCCCACATAGACGGTGTTTTTGCGTTCATAGACACTGTTGGAATTAATACCTTAGATAAGGAGAAAAAGTTTAACAAACTGAACAAACGTTGCACATTACATTTACTATAGAAAAGATTTGTACCCATTCTTAGCAGATACGCACACATCCCGAATCCCTTCCGGAGTACGCCCACGATTCGTTCCTTACAATTTTCCCAAGCTTTGACACCAAGAAACTGACAGATTTTTAAGCCTTTTTTTAGCACTTAAAAACCTGATTGTTGGAACTTCGAAGCATCTCGACTTCGACATTCAGGTGTCATCTAAAAATATCAAACCAATTTGGTATGAGCCATTCGAGCGAAAAGCAAGAAAATCTTCAATAATAGTTTTTAAAAGAGCCTGGCTTTTATCGCTATAAAATAATAATAATATAATTTATTCAGACAACCAATGATCCATTTAAATTTGAATTTACATTTATAATGTTAGTATGAACTTAAAAACTATGTTAGTAACTAATAATTAAGAGAGACTTAGTCCTCTTGGTGAGGCTCCACACCAGTGGGCTGTCTAACTTATTGCCTATGACATTCAGGATGCTGTTACTGCTCCCACGCAATCTGCTTAGCAGTGAGGCTGTCTTTTTGCGCCAGGTGGCATCAAAGCCGTCCGTGCGCGGCTCAGCGAACATTGTTGACGCACTGCAGAAGAGCGACAGACGTAACAGCGCCCTGTAGGCATTGTTGAACTGGATGCGCAGAGAATTGTAAGCCTTTTGGGTATATCTGAACCACAGGCTCGCCGTGTACAGAGATGTGCAATACGCTTTGAATAAATTTACTTTCACCGCGTCTGCACATCGAGCGAACCTGCGGGCCAGCATGTTCGCCCGGACTGACAATGCTCTGCGCTCCCTCTCCATGTCTACATCATCTCGCAAGACTTTCGGTAACCACATGAGATGATGATTAAGAGGAATACCATTGAGTAACACTGGTGGAAAGGCAGTTGGGCACTTTGTACCCGCCTTGAAGATCATGCACTCTGACTTCTTAACATTATAACTCAGACCATGTGTGACCGCATACTTTTCACATACGGCAAGCAACTTCCGCAAAGCACAAACCGAGGGAGCCAGCAGCACCATATCATCGGCATAGCTAAGGTTGTTCACACTGACACCATCTACGTAGCACCCTACTGGTATTTGACTGAGTTCCTCGATCAGCGCATTCACGTATAGGTTAAAAAGCAAGGGCGAGCTTAACCCCCCCTGCCTCACTCCGCATTCCAGTCTGTATTCACTGGACAATTCACCCGCCCACTTTACATTATTCTTCTGATTAAGGTACCAATACCTAAAAAGTAATGTCAACTCTGGCGGTAGGCCCGTTTCTTTTAGCTTCTGCCATAACATATCATAAGACACTAGGTCAAATACTTTCGAGAGGTCTAGAAAGCAAGCATAAACCGGGGTCTGTCTGTCAGTGTAATATTTCACAGTGTGCTTAAGGCTAAGAATAGCAGTCTCAGTCGACAAGCCAGGACGAAAGCCGAACTGAGCATCATGTAACTTAACATGCTTGTTTAAATATGAGTTAAGCACACTGTCAATTACCTTCGCTACAATCGTAGCTAGCGAAATAGGTCTATAGTTAGATTTTTCAGACACATCCCCCGTTTTACTCTTGGCAATCGGTACCACCAGAGTCTTCATCAGGGCAGGGGGTAGGTGTGAGTGATTTATGCACAAATTACATAACATTGCAAGTACTCTAGGAAGGTGGAAACTAGCATGCTTGAGGTGTTCCACGCTGAGAGCGTCATATCCCGGTCATTTTCCTCCCTTCATACCTCTAATAGCACGATCAATAACCTTAGCAAGTATTAAAATTGAAATATTCATCCCCTGAGTCTCAGCATCAAAAGGTCCGCATGCTGGTCCTAAGGGTGACTTTACTTCAAATTGCTCCTTAAAAACATTGGCAATGTCTTCAGGGCTAGAAACACCGCCGACACTGACTGGGATGCCAGGTCTAGTATTCAATTTATTTGTACACTTTTTAAAGTCCTTATTCGTATAGTGTGACGCCATCAAATGCATTTATACTATACTTCCCTATAGACAGTATTGTAAGAAATAATCACTAGTCTTGTTGAAACGTTTCTGAAAAAAAAGTCTACAATACTCAATTGGATGATTTTCCCGGATTTCTGGTTCAGTCAACCCTACTGCTTTTATGAATCTGGCTAGGCACGTCACCTACATCATTTTCGGTTTATTATTTATATTTCAGGACCTTGCTATAATGTGACCTTACTAAACAACTCCCTCGAGGTTCCAAAGACCTTTTATGTTATGAAATAAGGGCATGCAAGACCCTCATAAGTCACTGTAAACATCTCACTAAAAAGTTTTTGACATGGCAACGCCTCATCAGTCTAGTGATCGATGCTTATCTGTCAAACTGAACTCCTGAGTTCAATCCCCAGGGGCCAGGTGTAATTGATTTAGGAAAGATGTATTGGCCTTTCGGGTGGTTCTGTACTGCGATAGGGGGCCAGAGTGACCTCTAATATCGTAAGTGGGACTGAAAAGGCCTTGTATGGTTTTTGGAAGTTAAGAAATCTTTTGCTTTTTTAATTGTCGTGTTTTGTCTTCTGAAATGAAGCTTTAGAAAAGTGTTGTGTGCTGGGATGCTTTAGGACCACCTCGTGTACCTATGATAAATAGGACTGAAAGGACCTTGTACAGTTTCCGGAGATGTAAACTTTCTTTTTACTTTTTCCTTTTTGACATGTTTCTTTTGTCGGCAGGTTATCGGTGCAGTGTGGTCGGTCGTGCCGGTCGTGTGCAGTGGTGTGTCGTGTGCATCCGTGTTTGTGTGTGTTGTGCGAGGTAGCGCCGGTATGGCGCGTAGCTAGCGAGCCACGCCTGCCGCGGCATGCGCGCCGCCTAGCCATGCCTGCTGTGCAACACGAGACATGGCGCAGTACTCGCAACGGACACAGCCAATGCACAGGTACATAGTCATAGATTGTGAAGCTAGGAGACGTAAGCGTAGTTGAAGACTGGAGCCCACAGGGACCATAGTCATCATCCTAGTTATAAGTAAGACCTAGTGTGAGACGACCTTTGTTGTCAAGGTTATTTTTTTTTTCTTTAGAACGGTTTCACCCTTCTTTTCAGCATATCCAGCATTTCCTGATGGTGCGCGAATATAATTGAAACAATATCAGATGTATTCATAAACGTATATTTTACTTATTCACCTACATGTATGACGCAGTACAGCCACGGTCCAAAGGAATCGAACGAAAATTGGTTCCGTTCAATTTTGCCCCGTTGAAAATTGCGTCCATTTTCATATTATCTCCACGTGTAAGTACGTTTAATGGTATTCCTTTGAATACGTTCTTTTTAAAAACGATGAGCAGAATAATCATACATACATGACTTTTCATCGGCAGCGTCTAGGAAATTCTTTGCGTTAATCATTACTATACCGGCAGATTAATAACGGTTGACGTGCAAAGTTAACTGGCATGCCATATTGAATTTCAATTAAAAAATAATGTTCTCGTTGGTTGGTTCATCTGTTCATCTCAGTTTTACTGCTAGGCAGGTATTGGAAAGAACAGTAAAACCGGTGCGTTGAGCCGGACCGGCATTGTTGCAGACTTGCGAAGTTGCGACACGGGTACCGCACCCATACCGCGTCATAGTTTGAGTCCCTCTCACAAATTGGATACTCTTTTATAACGGGAATCTCTTATTATTAACCCGTCATCCAAGTTCGTGATTGCCATCGAATAATTTTATTACGTGAGATATTTTGACCTTGGAACGAAATCGAGGTCTGCAATCGTTTAGCAAGTTTGCTAAATCCTTTTGTGTGCGTTACATATCCTTATCCCAATCCTTTTATATTCCAGATCATGAAATCCTGAAGGTCCCCCATCCCAAGATCCTTGATGAATGTTATGAAGGTCCATTGAAGGAGTACTCAATTTACTGTCGAACATTTGTGTTTATTTTTTTGAGACCGTTTCATTATACAGACTGACCTAATAAAAAACCCAAAAAAATATTCTGAACTAGCAAAGTGAAATTCAGAAACATTTTGTTTTCTTTTTTTTTTTTGCGTCTGGCTGGACGTTGGGCCAGCCAGCCTGTATTTAATAATAAATAAATTCGCAGACAAAAACATGAACGTTTTTTCTTCAACTTTTTATATTACACGTATACGTTATGTGGACAATGAAATATTTATTTATGATTATTATATTTTTATAAAATTTATTTGAACAGCTAATTGGACGTTCAGGGTTTCCAGGTTTTCGCCGTCCATTGTTTCCGAGCAGCTGTCAATTATTATGGTGTAGTTGTAGTAATAAAAGTAGCACGCAATATTTGAATGTCTTCATTATAGTTGGCGTACGTATGAACTGTCGTCGTAAAAAGCAGGTGGTTCGTTACGTCAGCACCAGTTGTAAGTAGTGCTCGTTATTACTACAACACATGCCATTTTATCGATACGAATTATGTTGGAAGGTGTTAATTAAAAAAAATATCCTCCTGTATACATATTATATGGAAATATTTTAACTCGCCTTCGGCAGTTTATACTTTGCACATACGTAGAATTTTCTATCAAAACTGCTAGACCGAATTTGATTAGACCTTGCTTAACGTTCTCAGTGATGCGTATATTTTAATGTTTCCAAACAATGTTTTTTTTTTATGTGCCAATTTGTTTTATGTCCCACTGCTGGGCAAAGGTCTCCACTTTTTCCTTCCAAACCTCTGTCTTGTGCGATCTCTGGCCATGTTGGGCCTTTTTTCGCTCTGGGCGGAGCGAGAGGGCGTGACAGACTTTTGCTGACTAAAACCCACCCATGTTCCTTATGTCGCCTGTGTGCCAGGGCCACGGTTAACATTTCGGTCAAAACCGCGAACCTAGCAGCCATATCGGCCCTAACGGACCCCGTCAATGTGTGCTGACATCAATTTGAGGCGCGCGTGGAACATCGCCATGTTGGCCCTGCAAACATGATCAGGAGGCCAAGTCTACTAATTTATAAACGTCACAATGGTCTCTGCATTGTGAGTTTTTGACAGATTTACCATACAAAATCTGTCAAAAACTAACAATGCAGAGACCATTGTGACGTTTCTAAATTAGTAGACTTGGCCCCTTGATCGTCATCACACCCCCTTCGCCGCGGTCTACTTCGCCGGTGATGTCCTCCCTCAGGCGTCCAAACATTATGTTGTATTGTAGTAATAATAATACAATCCAGATGACACGCAATCAATACCCCGCATTAGTTTAATAAAAAACACGTTCATTCTATAAATGACCTACCATTAATCAATATCATAATGATTTGTTTTGATTCACATCATTATGCCACATTTCCCTACATTGCGTTTGCCACGTAGTATCTACGTATAATGTTCTGCATGATGATTTAATTTAATTATTACGAGCAGATAAGTACCTACTTACGAATGGAAGTTAATTAATTTTGTTGTAATAACATTAAATTATATTTTTCGGTCCAATTGCTTAAATTGATTAATCATTGAATTTTTTGGGCTTATAATTGATTTGTTGGCAATCATGGTGAATCATGCGACATTCCAAAATAAAATGAAGACGATTTATCCAGCATCTACAACACATAAGTAGTAAGTAAAACCTCAAAATCTTGGGAATTTAAAGGAACCCCGAGAAGGTTGCAAAATAAAGAGAGGAAGGTAGATCGGCACTCGGGAATAAATAATAGTAACAAGTGAATTCACGTGATACCCGTAGTGATCAGGATTACATCTGTTCTGTATTTAAATTGTAAGTCCGACAGCATTTTCGTCAAGCCTTTTTCGTTCTACTTTCAAAATTGTCATTCGTCAGTTCGTTACCATTTCAAAATGGATGCATTTGAAATGGAACGACGACGCAACATTTTTCACTCATATTTTGTAAACACTACACTATGTCTGGCTAGCTATGCTAGTTAGGGTAAACATTCGTTCGTTGACCCTACGTGACATGACGTTATGCGGCACGTGCCATCTTGGATCAGTTTAACCTAAAAAATATACTTTTTGCTTGTAAAGTCTGCGGTAAGTAAAATTTATTATGTATTTGAGTGTATGCCAAATATTGATACTTACTTAATATTTTCGCCGAAAAAGAATGTTTGTAAGGCAATGAATAAGTGACACGGATTAATTTGATAAGCAGAGATGTACAGTCAGGGAAATAAATTATTTAGCAGTTTGACATACTTGAGTTTGCCGTGTAAAGGCTCGTGCACATTGCTCGTGCACACAGACACAAAGGCGCCGCACGTCGCGCGGTGCCTTTGTGTCACGCTATCGCGTCGCGCCTGTTTGTGGGAGCCTTTATAATCTTTCATACGACTTACAAAGAATGACCATTTGCGAAGCAACCATTTTCCCTAATTTTGCATAGATACTTAGACTAAATATACCGGCCAGTGTACCTACCTATAAACTGTAAAGGCTCGTACACACTGGCGCGACGCGACTGCCAACACAAAGGTACCACTCGTCGCGCGAAAGGCATTGCCTTTATGTCACGCTGTCGCGTCGCGCCGGTGTGTACGTGCCTTAAAAGCAAATGTCAAAAAAAGTGCTGCATATTCACTACGTACCTATTTTTCCATTTTATCGGAATAGGTATAAACGTTCGGGCAATAGTTTCCGGTAAGTGGTAGGTGGTACCAGGTGGTACCAAAAAATCCACCGTTGAACTTTAACTGCCCATTCATTTTAAGGCTCGTACACACTGGCGCGACGCGACAGCGTGACTCAAAGGCACCACGAGCCGAGCGACGGGCGGCGCCTTTGTGTCGGGCTGTCGCGTCGCGCCTGTTTGCGGGAGCCTTTATACGTTTCACGCAGAAATTATCTCATTAGTAGGTAGGTATTGAATCACATTGGGCAATAATTTATTTTTAATTGATTCAAAATTACGTAGGTACCTATCAATTTCTTATGACATTGAATAAACATGGTGGTTTGTTCATTATTTTCATTTCACAAACAATTTTTTGTATCCTGTACATTGACCCCTGATATTCAAGATCATGAAATAAAACGTACCCTTCTCGCCTTTCCAAGCTACTGATTGGCTGACGTTGCCAGTAAACAGGCCCATAGACAGCAGGTTCCGACAGCTAGATCTGTGTTTGAAAGTGTGTCATAAAGAACGTGGCGTGCAACGGGGATGCCGATGGATCCTATTCCTATGACGCATCCCGTATGAAATCAACGTCACTAAATGCCACTAGTTCGGAAAACCGAAGAGTTCCCGACTCGATGACGAGTATGACGACGATTACGAACCGACAACGGACGCCCGCTGGTTGGATTCAAATGTTAGCACAAAATAAAATAAGTCCTTTTTCTATATCATCAATTATCATTATTCTCTGTTGTTTAAACTGCACTGAAAAGTTACGACTGCAGATTTGATTTTCTATCAGACCAAAAAAGAATAGCATAGGTACTTTCGTTGTACTTACTAAGTTACTACTGGCTATCTATAAACTCTGCTCTCAATATTGAACTGACGCGATATAATAAAGTAGGAAACATAAGTGCAATGTTTAGTGATCACTCCCACTTAGTTAGAACAGATTGTATCATCTCAATTAACAAAATCAAACAAACGAGACATAATTCCAACCAAATTAATACATCGAAGTCTAAAAATAACCTGCCCTTACAATTTTTTAATAAACGACAAGGTTGAGTGAAAGTGAACTACAAAATACTATGACCGTACTACAGTTCTGCAACAAATATCCGCCGTCAAAGCAAATCGTCCCTATATGACGATCTGGCAACGTCGCTTTGTACCGGAGCTCGGAGGTAGACGAATCTACCCGAAGCCGAACGCGACGGGCGGCGGCGAGTGGCGCGACGCGACGTGGCGGGGCGGAGCGGCGCGGGGCGGGACGCTAGCGTGAGCGTCACAGTTAGCTCGTAGAGTGCGGGATACGCACATCGTCTGTTGTGTACATCACACTTACGATTTCCCGCCAAAAATGATTGATATAGAACGATTAATTGAACTTGTGAAAAAGAACGAGTTCCTATACGATATAAGTCATAAGGATTACAAAAACCCTAGCCTTAAAACTGTGACATGGGAGTTTATTGCAAGAGAGTTGAATGGAACAAGTAAGTGCACATTTTATGTCCAGCAAATTAACAACAGTGTATTTATTTAACATTCAGTCCTACCAAGATGTCTATGTGACAGAAAAATTTAAAATACTTAGGCATGAATTAAGAGAAAGATGGATTTTATCTTAAAAGATTTTGTCCAACACAGTTATCTATATTCTACACCAACTGTGTTAATGACAATCGTTCTGTTTCCGACTTGGTCACGACCATAGTTTCTCATGTTATCCGTATCTTTTCAGGTGAGATTTGTAGACTCAAATGGAAGACCGTAAGAGATAGCTATATCAAGTACAAAAGGCTATTAATGAATTCAGATGGTACAAAAGAGATCGACTATATTTGGAGTGGCAATTTGAAATTCTTAGATAATCACAATGTTAACCGGAGAAGTTTTTATCATACAGTTAGTAAGCGGATGAAGATGAGCAAGCGGATAGCTGAACCAGCATTACAGGTTCGGGATGAATTAACGTATGAAATATCGTCTTCACCACCGCCTCTGGCGCCGTTGGGAACGTTAACTATGGCGCAAGTTAGCTCTGCATCATTTCAATCTAATCAAGACTTACGAATCAATAAGGGCGAACCAAAAACAAAATTTAAGGAAATCGACGCCACTGACCTTCTATTCCTGAGCTACTCGGGAACATTCAAGATGTTTCCAGCGAGACAGCAAACCTATATGAAGTTAGAACTTGCGAAGTTATTTGCAAATGCAGAACTACAACAATTGGATGATGCGGAACAATTTAGGGTAGAAGCTGCAGAAAGTTTTCCTGTCATTATTAAAACGGAATATACTGACAAAGGCGAATCAGAAATGTCGGGAGGATTCAGCGATGACCTCACAGAAGTGAACCGGGCTGAACGCAAGCGGCGTAGTTCTAAGTCACAAAAGTGATACATATACATTATAGCAGTCTTAGGATAGAATTTAGTTTACACGTGCCCATAATATACCCCTAGATCAGTGAGATTAATATTGTAAAGATAGCAGTAATTATGTAGGTTCCAAATAAGAACGCCATTTCTGGCGTAGTTAGTCGGATTCATGAAACTAAGAAGTTGTTCTTTGGTATGTTTCAAATAGAATTTAAAGTATACTTAGGTGCATTTATTTGCGTAAGATCTCTACTTGAGTGAGTAACAAAGTCGTTAAGACTAATTTGTCCGTTAAGAACTGTGTTCACCATATTTTTCTATGATTTTTAAACTAGTGTTTAGTTTGTAAGTATCCTTAACTTTTTAAAGTGCTAAAAGACTATATTTTCAATAAATAAAACGTTGAAAGTTATTGAATTCCTGAATTCTTTCAATCTTGTTTTCACTCAGTTCAATACGATTCCTTCCAAGAACTCTTGCTATAAGAGACACTACACGCTTTACAAAATATGATCGCTGTGGCAGACAATTCTATGAACTATAGTTTTGTTTGCCCCAATGTATCTCAGGTAGTTCTGACATCAGTAAGTCGCCAAGTAGGTACTCAGACGATATTATTATAATAACTGCATTGTCCGAAGCTCGTCCACTATCTGCTCGGCTTTGTAGCAATCTATATTCTTGATTTGCTCTACATATAACTTCAACCAAATTCTTGACTCTTCCTTACGATATTATACACATCGTTTCTTTCCTAGCTAAAAACTATTCTGGCATTAAAAAAAAAACAAACCGACACACCTTATACATATAAGTTTTTCTTAAGAGTGACAACGTACAAGCCAAAAATATAACCCATATACACAACAAGTAAACAAGTATGTCACGAAAATACTTTAAAAGGAAATTGAAATACCTTGACATCGTTACGACTGTCGTGGCAACGTTCCCTAGATCGGTAGCCAACTATTATATAGCGATCGGAAATACGGAGTTGCATGAGAAAACTTAGAAATGTTCGAAGAATATAAAGTAGGAAGTTCCTATGCCAGTCACAAATGAAGCCGCGTCTAAAATGTAGTCTAGACTAATTTCACGAACGAAATAATACATAAATGTTTATTATCAGTTACTCAACAGCGATTTCTGTTGAGCTGCGCGCCTGGCCGTGACTTCGGGCGACTGTCAAGGTTTCACTCATTGAAACTTTTGCTAAGATTCAAGTTTTTATTACACGTGATTTGTTTAAATGTTTCGTTTGGTAGTTACCTTTCTTAGAAATTCTTATTAAAACGCGCTGGAAGTTGATTATTTGTCAGAATCAGAAGTTGCTAATTAGAGCGAGAAACGTGTTCGAAGCCTTAGCAGAGTCGTCTGCGAGCGCCACAAAATGTTTGACACCCGTTGGAGCCGCGTGGCGCCTACGATTGCTTTCTTGTAATTCTAAACATGTTTCCGTTTGCGACGTCACGGGTGACGGAATCAGAATCGATATAAACCAACGCTTTCTTAGAATTCGTCTCGTACTTCATGAGGTTGGGATCTGTCTTCTATTTTAAGCAGTTACGTAATTATATAGGGTATTTGAAACAATATTTCATTATCCCTGTAAGTACATCTAAACTATAATAATAATATTATCTATACTATAATCTTAAAGAGGTAAAATTTGTTTGTTTGTATGTAGGGGTAAACTCTGGAACTACCAGTCAGATTTAAAAATATATTTTTGCATTTCTTAGCCCAATTCTTGAGGAAGGCTATTTGGTATTTAACATCACGCTAGAACCCTTAGGAGACGCGCAATAAGAAAAAAAGTCAGAAAGAACGCTAAGCAAAACCGAAGTAATAGTGCGGGCAGACGATGCGATGCGACGGGTTGGATCGGGCAACCAGTTTCACGCAAAGTCGCGGGCTGAAGCCAGTAAAATAATGTTCGATCAGAAGGCCAATTCCCTAATAAAAAACATTCATAGCCTAGTCACAATCTAATTTCAACGACAATCAATGTCAACCATTTGACAATAAAAAATTAGGTATTTTTGACAGATTGAGAATGAAATTGAAATGCGAACGAACGAAATACAGGAGTTGCCACTCAAAAACTAAAGCACAAAAGGAGAATGTCAACCGTCATATGCACAATTTAGAGCCTTCTGAAAAATCTAGCTTCGTCGCCGTCATTAGTTTTGCAAACCATATTAATTGCGGTATCTATACATTTCCTGCTGCAATAAAGCTCTATGTATTGACTATGAACTCGTGACATTTGCCCAGTGATCACTGAAACATTGTTTTTTTTCTTGCATTCGCTTGTCGTGTCTATGGCATGACGCCCAACTGCCGTGCCAACGCCAGGCGCTACGACGTTTATATCAAATGACTTAGTAAACTAACTGCTTTTGATTGACAGATTCCGACTTGCAATATTTATGTTGCCTAACTTCTTTGATGCTTTTTTTAACGCTGTACATACTTCCTTTTGAATGAGGCGTATTTTTGGCAGCCCTGTCTGAATTAGTTTATCAAAATTGGTCTTGGGTCTTGTACGTTAGAATATACGAAAAGAAGAAAGAAAATACGTTTATTTGCGGTAAACATGAGGCAGAGAAAAACATACAAACACAAAAATTAACAAGATGGGGGAAATTGCGTCACATCCACATAAAACGCCAATCGCTCAGCGTAATATGAAATCAACGTAGGTAATCTGATTCATAAGTTTAGGTACCTCTACATTATGTTGATTCATAATTTGGTTAAAGTGTACTTGTAATTACCTACTACATTCCTTCTCAAGGCTGGAAATAACAACAACAATCTAACGTTGTCGTTCTCGGCCCTCATACCAAACTATTAAATTTTCATTTAAATGCGGTCAGCGGAGAGCTTGAATTAAATTCACCGTTGATTAAGTAAAGTCTGCAACTATTTCTGTAAGTAAGTAATAGAACGTTGACCTGGCCTTATTTCTATTTTCTGATGGCTGCTCTATGCTATGACCCGATGTGACCCGACAGCCAGAAGTAAAAAGGAAAACGTCGAACATGGTAACGCTTACTGGCTTAAACCGAATTTACAGTTAGTGAAATTAATTGTTGATCAGATTGACACACTATATAAATTGGCCGTGTTATAGCCATTTCATACGACTAGTTAATAAAGAAATGACGGTTGTCATTAGAAAAAACGGTCAATTTATGTTGTTAGTCAATATAGTAACCAATTAATTTCCCTGCTTTACCTGTTCATACAAGGTCGACTATATACGCATATAAAGACAGGTTCTGATGTGTTACTACAAAAACTATATAGTTCAGTCTTATTAAGTCCACTTTTAGCATAACAATTAATAACAACAGGATACAATGAAACCAGTGACAATCCACAAATTTACGTCTTTTTTATCTATATCCTAGTTCCTACTAATATTATAAATGTGAAAGTATGTGAGTTTGGATGGATGGATGTTTGTTACTCTTTCTCCCCAAAAACTATTGAACAGATTTGTATGAAATTTGGCACACAGACCTGGGTAAAGAACACAGGCTACTTTTCATCCTGGGTGGCAGACGAAGTCGTAGGCAACAGTTAGTATATAATAAAAAATTAACGAAGTCAAAACTGTCCATTGGAAATTATTGAAAAAGTAATTGCTACGAGGTCTGTCTACGAGTCTGATGGCGAAAATATATTATAGTTTTTAGTTGTTTTCGCTTGTCGGATTTGGATAAAATTTGACACACAGGTAGTTTATAACCTGGATTGAACACAGGGTACTTTCAGTCCCGGTAGTACGTTCCCGTGAGATATTTTCCGACATCCGCGCGGGCGAAGCCGCGGGCAAAAGCTAGTAATTTATAAGTTATGTACGACGTTACCTCAAAAGTTCAATAGGTATCTATAGGCTACGTAGATAGAAGAGCAATTTTGCATAGAAATAAACCAGTCTTGTCTAGGCGGGTGTCAGGTCACCAGTATTTATGGACCAACCACCAACAGAATGGATATCGATTTTGAACTAAAATAAGCTGGGGCAGCACTCCTCGCAGTGTGCGCTCGTAAAATAGAACGCTCTAACATTATAAGTAACAAGTTTTGGAAATAAAAGTTTAAGCAAGCAAATATTATATATTATTGGTATAGTGACGTAGGTCCTCTAGTCCTCTATATGTTTTGACCGTGCAATTCTGATGTACTAAAAACGTGGCCTCTGTGACAATTTTTTCAATCCCTAAATCAAATCAAAATATTTTATTCCATACTAGCTGACCCGACAGACGCTGTCCTGTCTTAACTATGAATGTCATATGACGTTTGGTTTTAGTTTTGACTATTGACTAAAACTAAAACTATCGACTCATTTATCAACCGATCCATCCGTGTTAAACGATATTTGCAGCGCGCATTCTGTCAATCGCTGACAGATAAGTAAAATTAATATTGGCGTTAAGTTTTCTTAAATTTTCTAATGTTCCCCTCAACTTCCTTATTTTTTTCTTTCATAAGAACCTTCTCCTGACAATAATTAACACAACAAAAAAAGAATTAGCGAAATTGCTCCATCCGTTCACGCGTGATGCGATGACCAAGGGAAATAGAGATTAATTTTTATATATATATAGACGAGAATTTTATATATAAGATATAGATAAATAAGCTTCTGACGTTTCATAAGTGCCCATGTAGACATGGACACTTACGAAACGTCAGAAGCTAGGTGCAATCTATTTAACATTTTAAAATGCTATATGTAAACATATTTTAAGTACACTAGCTTCTACCCGCGGCTTCGCACGCGTGGATGTCGGAGTTTATCCCACGGGAACGTGTTACCGGGACACAAAGAAGGCTATGTCCTTCCCCAGGATGCCATTTATCTCCTTGCCAAATTTTATCGAAATCCGTTCAGTAGTTTTGGCGTGAAAAGGACTTAAAGACAGAGTTACTTTCGATTGATTTTTATTAGTGTCGATGTCGTAATTTCCTTTAGATACGATACTACTTTTAATTGATTTAGATACGGTATGCGGGATAAATAATTGACAAAGATTGTGGGTTATTAATGCTGTGTATGTACTTACCTATTTAATTGGTAAGCCTTGATGTAAATGAATAAATAAAAACATTATTACCCTCCTCCTGAGGCAGTCGGGTAATAAGTACCTACTTAATGTACTTACTTACTTTAAAACGGTTTCGAAGTGTGATGAACAGTATTTCACAGAATGGCTTAGGACTACTGTCAACGACAGCAACGACAAGACTAAGACTAAATCATCCAACGATGTCATTGTGAATTTGTGAGTAATAGTATAGCCTCCATGAGAGGCAAAACAGTTTATAGGCTTCCACAAACAGGCGCGACGCGACTCTAGTAGAACAATTTCTATTTCAACTTCATGGAAAATGTTCTACAAGAGTCGCGTCGTGCTTGTCTGCGGGAGCTTTAAATTTTAAGTAAATCTAATAGTTTTAAATATCGTATGCTACGTACGGTAAATCTGTCGTCAGTCTCTTTCTTCTATAATTGCTAAAACCGTCGCCCTTCTGCGAGGTTTTCGGCTACAAAATAACGTCTTTATTTTATAAAACAACTCAAAAATTGATTCTGTAAAACATTTTGCTCTGCCACAAAATAGATAGGTACAGTACAGAAGGCCAGCTCCTTAGGTACAACGAGCGAAATCGGGCGAACAAACACAAAATAGAATATGCGTACAGTACTAACAGCGATCTCAAACTCAAACGAATGCCAGAAGTCAAGATTCCAGAGTAATTCTACTCACTGTACGTAGTGAATAGACGAGTGTGTTTACGTTTCGCTTGTTGTATGGAATCGGCCTTCTGTACAATCTGTATGTATCTATTTTGTGGCCAGATGCGATAGCACGATCGTGTCGTCGCGCGTCGGCCGTCCGTCGGCGAGGCGCTTGAAACCGCTTCACAAACTCGCCAGCACCCGGCAGTATTGATCGCGAGCTCGTCGCGTTCGTACGTACGTGCAGCTCTAGCGACACCATGACTCCTAAATTAAAGAACAGTCGCTTAGGATTAGAGGACACTGTTTTAATTAAAGTTTTAAAAAAGTATAAAAATAATCCTTGTTTGTGGGATACCACACATAAATATTATCATAATAAACCAGTCAAAACTGAAGCTTGGGACTCATTATTACAACTATGGCGGAAATGCCAGCCAAGCGCAACACTGCACGATGTAAAAATTAAAATATTTCATATGCGGACGAATTACACACGGCAGAGAAGAAAAGTAAGTGAAACTTTTTTTATTGCAACTTAATTTAATAACAATGATGTATGTATTTTGTAGGTATTTCGTTATAGCGTGAGAAGAGGCCTTTGCCCGGCAGTGGGACAATAATAGGCTGGTATTATTAGTACATATAGGTATATTGAAATAATAAAAGCTCCTTCAAACAGGCGCGCGACACCAATCGCACGCGACATGAAGGCACTGCTCGTCACGCGACAGGCGGTGCCTTTAGGTCGCGTCGCGTGTCGCGCATGTTTGTAGGAGCCTTCACTGTCATCTTTGACAGTCGCATGAAATGGCTGTAAACAACTATGTATAGTACATACTAATTCCATGGCTGTAAGACCAGGTCCACACGGGCGATTTTTATCGCGCACTGGATTTTCGACACAACGTAGTGACAACAAATTGACGTAGAGTGATAAGGTGTCGATTTGCTTAACAATTAATTTCCCTGACTGTAACATGTCTTATGTTTTAATATTTTAATATAACTGCTACTCAAACTACCATTGGCAGAGGCCAGAGGTGATACTGACAATGGTAACCTCTGGAAATATCGAGTCTAATAAAACTCAGATTGGTTTATTTACATCGGCGTGAGCTGACCCGACCGTTTCATATTATGTATCTACAAATAGTATAAAACAAAGTCGCTTTTCGTGTTTGTGTGTCTTTAGTCTAAAGTACGAAATGGATTTTGATTCGGTTTCCGGAATTTATTCCGGAAGGTTTATGACTTTCTATAACATTAATAATTAATATTTCTGAAGTGAAACATCTTAAGCGGCGATTCGATAATTGGACGAGAATTGAAAGTGATATTTCAAGGACGCGTCACGTTTGGGCACATTTCGTTACATGAGTGAGAAGAAAGATATAATTCCGAGGTCACGGGAGTGGAGCAAAAGAGAGCGACGTATACACTGAATACAAAGTGATAGAATAAGATAGTGTCTCGCATGCGCCCGTTGGAGAACTTGGAGATATACGCGTCAGATGCTATATATGTATAGCTGAGGTACCACGTGTCGTGTTATTTAATATTTATCATTGTATTTTCTGATAATTACCGTTTATTACGTTTGTGTCCTGTCTGTGATTGTTTGATTAAATCAGTGAACAGTTAAAGTATTTAAACTAGGTATTAAAATTTTATCAATAATGACGTTTCTAAGCTAATACTGCGTCAAAATTATTTGTATTTATGCCAGGTGTTTGATCATGATCACAGATACTCCATTAGTACAACGTTTCAATCGCTGAGAGAGGCGTTATTTCTGAGCAAGCAAACAACATAAATCATCGATGTGATATATAGTAAGTAATATTTACCAATTAATATTTATGTCGCGAGGCTGTTCACATTTTTAAGTTAAACGGACAGTAATGGGACTTTCTAGCCCGAACTTAATTATAATTTATACAGCGTGGAATTACGGCAAAGTACTTCTGGAAATCTGTGGATTGCAAATTGGCTCAGGTACATTTATCTATTGGTCCCGTGCGTTCAAAGTTGCTGGTTTAGCCGGAAATCGAGGCTCAAGTTTGCATTTTAATTAAAATGTCTGTATACAATTAATAAAATAATGTATGTAGATTTGTTTGTATATAGTATTTTTCCAAAAAAAGTATTAAGTGGGTATAGGCACCTTTGCCCTATCATGTATGACCTACTTAATCTAGGTACTTACTAATTTCAAAAATAAATATTTGAATCGGTTTACGTCCCGGCGAAGATACGAGTATCCACCTCACACATACCAATCCGAATATTTTGATTAGTTGATTAAAAATGATGAGTAAAGGCAAGTACACACTGGCGCGACGCGACAACGCAACACAAAGCCACCGCCTGTCGCGCGACGAGCGGTGCCTTAGTGTCGCGCTGTCGCGTCGCGCATGTTTGTGGGAACCTTTAAGTGGGTATGTAAGTACCTAACTATTTTTACCCATCCCCGACAATAAAAAGTTAGGCAATCGCTAACTGATCTGATCATTCACACATTTCACACTGATGACATTTATTTGTTTTTGAAATGAGACTTCTTTGGCGGCGATTCGAGTTCAAGTTGATGAGGATTGAGGTTGAGGATGAAATTTCAAGGACGTGTCTCGTTTAGACACATTTCGTTACATGAGAGAGAAAAAGTATACAACTCTCTCTGTTTCTCACACTAAATCTCTCATATTCTTTATTTTTTTTAAAGTTTCACTACTATCACGTTACGGTGCTGCACGCGCAATTTTTGAATTAGTTTAGCCCGAGCTGTTTCCGGGAACGGATAGCTAGTGCACTTTTTGCAAATTACAAGTTGCTTATTATTACAGTTTTGTTTAGATAAGTCGTTAATTGTATAAATACGCAGTTAGTGTCAGGTAGGTAGAAGTGTATTGTGTAAAATAATGTAATAATTATACTAAGTAAATGTTTAGCCAGTGTTTTTTTGTTTGTGATCACTACTTACGAAAAAGCTCGCTCGCACGATGCCCATATGATATCACCATGATAGTAGGTACCTACCTAATGGAGTGGATGCTTAATTATGATTGATTACCTTATACCTAGGTCTTAACAGAAATTATTTGTAATAGTGTTTGTGGTTGTGTGGCTGCTCTTTGAAGCAGACATCGAGGATGATGCCTCGACTAACGGGTTGCTGTTCACTTTCAAGAAGACGACTACTTAAACCTTATTTAATTCAAATTGCGTGAATTGTTTACCTACATATCTATTGGTAATTTTAGTGATTACCCGATAGACCTGCCTTAGTAGGTAGGCACATAGGTAAAGGGACCTTCCTACATACTTATCTGTTTGTATCGACTAGGCGGCTATCTGTTTAAACCGGCGGCCGGTAGGCGGCGCTGCATGTGTCGAGGCGCGGTGTGTCTGTGTGTATACTGTTGGAAACTGTCTGCACATGCGTGTGTGCGTGCATAAAAATCGCGAATACTAGAGTCAAGAAAAACTATGAGTTCAAGGCCCCTCAGACAGGCGCGACGCGATTCGGGTAGAACAATTTCCATGAAGTTTTCATAGAAATTGTCCTGATAGAGTCGCGTCGCGCCTGTCTGCGGGAGCCTAAGTAGCTTGTTAGGAATGTTTAACTGCTGAACCAAAAGTGTTGGAAACTTCGCGACAGATACAGTGGTGTTCCATGGACCATAAATCTATAAAATTCGGGAAGTACTTTCCCGTGATTCCACGCTGTATATAACATACCATTAAATGACATAGGTCATTAGGTTAGGTTAGGGCATTGGGTTAGGTGGTTTCATGCGTTTTTCCACTCCACAGATTTCGCCATGTCAAAAAAAAATACCGAACGATCCCGAGGGAAACGAGAAGTAATAAATGTTCCGAAGGTGAGAAAAGTAGCGAAAACAGGAGCTGAGCGCATTCGTGAATATAGAGCGAGAATAATGGCTGTTGAGAATGCAGCCGCAGCTAGATCTGCAACTAATGTTGAGGTTATGAAAATTCAAACAGCATCTTTAACAAATTTGGAAGACAACCAAGTTGATACGCGTGAAAATCAACGTTCGCTACTTTACATGGCACTCAGCCGACAAAGCAGCCAAGATGAACAGGAAGCAGGAGACAATCATCGACAAATTGTCATTCAAGTTGACGTAAATAAACAAGATTTGTCTTTGCTTACGGAGGCTCCGTCACCTACTATGCAAATGCAGTCTAGCACACAAAAAGTGACGAAGTTGAGGAGACATTCAAAAATGGCTAAAACACCAGCAGAACGTGCTCGCGCTTATAGAAAACGAAAAAAAACTTTAATGAATGCAACCAATCAAGAACACATGATCGATACAACAAATTCTCACGTCGATGACATAGCTGAGCTTGAAGAAGTGTCTCAAGAAAAAATCAACGTAGGAACGGAAAAACGACCATATGATCAAGTTGTCGAACCACCATTCAGTGCATTCACTTCCGGATCTTCAAACAGTGGGGTATATAATGACAATTGTATGATATATCGTGAAACGTTTCTCTTTAGGTTGACTCATCAAAACCCTACGACCAACATCATTAAAACGCTCGCTTAATAACAGACTAACCTAACTAAGAAAAAACGTTTTTTGGGAAATCTCATAAAACTTTTTGGCAATCATGACTTGTCTTACATAATAGCTTATAAGTCAGTGAAAAAGCATAAAAATAATGAAATAATGTATTGTAGGAATAGTTGATGAACTGATATTGATACAGAAATTATATTTTGAAGAAATTTAGTTTTTGGACTAAACCGTAATCGGTCAGTTTATTATTAAGCGTGCGAAAAGTGTAATGATAGTTGATCATAGTGTGGATAACATTCAGACCGCTGATTCGTATGTGCCGTGCCTTGTAGTGAATACCGTCGTTTATTTATTATTTATCATTTTGTTATTTGTCTCTTATGCTACACCGGTTGGCGTAATCACGTCAACGTCGGCTGTCACTGAAAACCAGCGCTGGGGTTCTGTCTCGCATAGGGTCGCAGCATTAACTGAGCTGAGCGATGGCCGATTTGCGTGATTGTGACGTATATTTTCCTCCAACTTGTTCTTTTTTGTGTTTGTTATCTTTGCGTCTTGTTTACTGCAAATAAACGTATTTTCTTTCTTTCCTCATGATATAGATCATCGTGAATTCAAAATATTTATAGACAACTTCTTTGGATGTATTTGCTCATTGTGTGACAGGTTTTGGTTTAAGGACAATTTGAAAAGTCCTTGTGCCGAACATGAAGAAATTTTGAGAGTAATTGTACTAGATAGATCGATGGATGAAATGTTGATGTGCAATATATGTGCATGGCTCGTATTAAAAAAACCAGCAATGTCAACTTATGGGAAAGAGTTTGAATCCACCTTAGATATACCTACAAAAAAACATCGAAATTTGTCGCATTTTGTGCCAAGACAGCGATATCGATTTAGCCAACAGACGTCCAGAACCTGACCCATTTCAGCGATTATATGATCCAAATTCAGATGCGAATGTAGACATTCGTTTGGCTGTATTAAATTTATTAAGCTTGGACCCGTCGTGAAGAGAGATAATATTTTAATACCCAAAACAGAATTTTGTAAATTGATGAGAATGGCAAACGAGAAGCAAAGCGAACCTGTTCGACACGTAATATAATATCATTATTTGTCTTCGGAAATTGCTCCATTTCAGATATTCCTGATTCGATCAGCTGGACATGGCAAAACTTTCGTCATAAAACTCATTATGGATATCTATAATCGTTTCACATATATATACATATAAAATGCGCCTCTACAGGCAAAGCAGCTGAAGCCATCGATGGTACCCACTATGCATACAGCAAAAAAAATGTCATTATAAAAATTATTGCCGCTATCAATCGAAGTACTTCATCAATATCGAGCAATGTTTAAGTACGGTACGTAGGTAAAAGGTTAAAGTGAAAACTTCTTTGGCCTTGTGGTGATTTGAGACTCAATGAAACGAAAAAGCGCCATTAAAAAGAGACAAACATACATCTATAGGAATTAACGTGCGAGAGAATGAAATAGAATACTTTTGAGGGTTACACCTCTATCACGTGTGAACTGCACACTTTTTTTTTTTTTTTTTTCATTTCAATCCTTTTAGTGTGTTATATTTTTGGAATCCTATCCTCAAGCCCATTAGTTTGATAGCCCAGTCTACTGACTACAAAACAACTACAACTATAAAAATAAAAAAATTACGTTGCTACGTAATTTTTTTTTCTTGACCTTTTTGTTGTCCAAAATCCGCCGTTTTGATTTTGTAAAACCAAAACCTAGCCTATAATAATATAACCTTCGCGTGACCCAGACTAGTCGATAGACACAGTCGTGTATTAAAATCCATTCGGCCGTTAGGATGTTTCGAGGGTATAAAGAATTCCACATACAAAGATACATATATATCTAGATACGTACGTATGAAAAACATAACCCTGTCTTTGCGGACACGTAGTCGGAAAAGTAGTGTAAGAAACTTAAAAGCACATAAAGGCTCCCGCAGACAGGCGGGACGCGACAGAGTGACACAAAGGATCCCCTCGTCGCGCCACGAGCGGTGCCTTTGTTTCGAGCGCGATTCGCGTCACGTGTCGCGCCTGTTTGAATGATCCTTAACTAGGTATTCCCTGGTAATTTAAGGACGCGTTTGCAAATCTGACAAAAATATGCAGTTTTTCGGCGCATTTTGCGGCAAAATGAAACTAAACCAAATGTAACTAATAATTACCTCAGATAGATTACTCCTTCTTCTTCAAATGGTAGCAAATTTTTATTTTGGATTACTTACCAAAATAAAAGTACTATTATTATTATTTTATTACTATTATTATTTGGTTATAATAATATTGTAAAAAAGAATTTCCGTTGCCTCGAAACACAAAATTGAAGCAGGAAGGATTCCCGGTTATTTAACAGTTTCATAAACTACTAATTCGATAATTGGTTTTTATTACCGCGCAGTTGGTGCGAAAAGTAGAGTATTCTCCTCGGGGATAAAGGTGTCTTCGTGTTGGGCGAGCTTGAATCCTTCGCTGCACTTAGGATGCTAGTCTTAACTCCCTCTTCGTTGCATTCAGGATTCGAAACGCGATATTGAGACACTGCTCTAACCCCCTTAGTGAATAATCTACTATTATGATTCAATTTGTTTCAAAATACGCATAATTGGGCCAACGAGTGATGACAAATGCCCAGTAGAAAAATGCGTAAGTGTCGTGGTACACTCGGTTGGAACGAAGTTCCTTTCGTAGTATATTTAAAAGATCCATAGAACAAACTTGATTACCATAAAAAGGGTTATATTGAGTCTACCTTAAAAGATAGACATATGCGGTCGGGGACTTTTTTTTTGAACTTTTAAAGGGGAGCAGTTCCGTCATACATGATTTTTACGTAACTTTAACCGTTTACGCAGCGCACACAACGAAAGCTCTGAAAAGGAATATTTTTTTCCCGTTATTGCAACATTTTTCTTTTATGCCCCGCTCCTATTGGTCATAGCATGATGTTATATAGCCTAAAGCCTTCCTCGATAAATGGACTATCCAACACAAACAGTTTTTTTCAATTCCAACCAGTAGTTCCTGAGATTAGCGCGTTCAACCAAACAAACAAACAAATAAAGAAAGGGTCGTGACGGAAAATTCTAAAAATTTTTTTTCGCCTTGCCCCCTCAACCGCCAAGTCCGTGCGATAAGGAACTTCGTTCCAAAAATCAAAGAGTTTCTTATCCTGTCGAACAAAGTGAAAAGGACTAAATTACGCCGAATGAGTCTTCCTCCGAGACAGACAAACGTCTGGCACGTGGAAGAGAGTACATGAGGGAAGTACGTTTTAGAGTAACTAGTACTGAACGCTTGCAGCGGCTAGCTCGGGCTAGAGAAATTATATCTACTGCACGTGCTCGCAAGTTTTACAACAAACTCTTTAAACAGCGGCTGAATAGTCAAGTCAGGACAAATACGAGAACTACCAGTGTTAGCACTACAGAATCAAGCGTTGAAAAATCACAGCGGAACGCTTTCGTTAGATCCACCCGATTACTTTCGAGCCAGTACGAAAATCTTCTAATGTCGAGTGTAATGCTGGTCACTCACATTCGCACGAATACGCGAACCCGCAAGTGTAGAATGACAATCGAAAATGAATAATGCACAGTTTTTAGCACATTCACGGTTTTCCAAGCCGTGTCGGTTTTTGACGGACATCAAAGTGCGCTAACCTCGAACGAATGTTTGCGTGCATGTGAGTGACCGGGGTAAAGACCATATATCTGTAAAAGAATGGCTTCTGTGCGAAACTCGATGCGGGTTAAGTCACGGGGCGCAGCTATAATAGTTACCTGTATCGTTGTTAGTAAAAGCTCAGTTAGTGAATTGTGTTGAGGTTATGAAGAGGTAAACGTCTGCTTACAGTTGACCAACGTCACGCCTACGATTGCTGCCGGGATAGGCAGAAGATTATTATGCGTACATCATACAAGGAAAAGTCAACCTGATAGCAAATAAAAAGCGCTCGCGTGCGCCATTTATGGGGGGGGGGTGGGGGCGCCGTTGATCGTATGCGGAACGGTTTTGAGTCCGCGATGTCGCCCGAGCCGCCCGACTCGCCAGTTCCACGCCACAGCTATCGTCGGTTTGACGCGTCGAGCACCGCGCTCCGCGTTGTGCTCTTTCTGTGTGTGCTATTCAATCGATATGTTGAGTAAACCAAAAAAACGAGAACTTTTATTTAAGTTCATTAAACAGTTCAAAAAATCACAGTGCTTGTGGAATTCTGAAAATATTTACTATTATCATAAACCTGCAAAGGAAGACGCTCTCTTAGTTTTATTAAAACTATGGAATAATTACGAGTACATGACATTAGAAGGTATAAGAGTAAAAATTCAGGGTATACGGTCACTTTATCGAAGAGAAAGGAAAAAAGTGAGTGATAGCCCATGTTGATAACTATTTAAAACTTTTTGTAGCGACATTTTAGCATATTAGCAATGACTGAATAAAATAAATAATTATTCAATCATCACGTTTACTACTTACACTATCACTACATATTATAAAACAAAGTCCTCCGCCGCGTCTGTCTTTCTGTACGCGATAAACTCAAAATCTACCGAACGGATTTCCATACGGTTTTCACCAATGGACAGAGTGATTCATGAGGAAGGTTTAGGTGGATAATTCATTAAAGTTTTGTGTAAATTTGCTGAAATATAACAATGATAGTTGAAGAAGTCAGAAGAAATCCTGCCTTTGAGAGCTTTTTGGGCGTGCGCTGCAGAAACCGTTAGATGTACAGTCGCCAGCACATCAAGTTACCACACATTCGATTTGATTTTTTCGATTCGATTTTGAACTTAACCTTCACCATTTTAGGGTTTAAAATCGTTTGGAGAAATTTGACAGTTTCGTGTAGCTTGACCTGCTGGACCATCTAGCCGAACGCCGTTATTGGCAATACTTGGTCCGTTGCATTATGTAAATTTGGTCAAATAGTTTAAAAGTTTAAAAATCGCGACAGTGCACGTGTCGCCGTTATGTCATAAAAAAACCTTTTAATCATCATCATTACTACAAAATCACACTATAATACAAGAAAATAATTATAATTGTGTTTTTGGTATGCAATTTTACGCGGTTAAAACTCTGCGAGCAAGCGGTCTCCCAACGACGCGAAGCGACATGCGCGCATGCGTTCCACGCACGCCGCGTTGATAGTTTATGCCGAGCGGTCGAGCAAAGTAGACCTAAGAGTGGACGCATCGCGCGTTGTCTAGCATCGAATTTTACACATTCATTTTAATGTTCACTGTTGGTTACAATTTGTTGTATGCATTGTGTAGGTACGATAAATAGTCATGCCTCGACGAAGATCCAATATAGGACGCAGTACGTTAGCTGCCAAAAGAGTTCGTTTAAGTCGAAGTAACGAAAATGATAAACAGAGGCAAGTTCGTTTATCATTGAACCGAGAAAGACACGTTTCCCAAAGAGAACGAGAGTCATCGGTGGATCGTACAGTTAGATTATCATTAGACAGTGAGGGACATGCTTCCCAAAGAGTTCGAGAGTCAACTGTGGAACGTGACGTCCGTTTATCACTAGATCATGATAGCCATAATGCTCAAAGGGAACCAGAAACGTCTGAAAATAGACAACTACGCTTACGTAACGACCGTATGCGGCACATAAATTTAAGTAATCACTACATATTATAAAACAAAGTCTCCCCGCAGCGTCTGTCGTCTGTCTGTACACGATAAAAGTCAAAACTACTGAAAGGATTTTCATACGGTTTTCACAAATCGACGGAGTGCATCACGAGGAAGGTTTAGGTGTATAATTCATTAACGTTTTGTGTAAATTGGCTGAAACATGACGATGATTGTTGAAGATGTAGGAAAAAGTCATGCCGACTGGGAGCTTTACTGGCGTGCGCCGAGTAAACATTGGATGAAATTTGGCACACAGGTGACACAGATACTTAACATGGATTAACACAAAGGGAACATAAAATCCCGGTAGTACGATCCCGTGGGATATTTTGCGACATCCACGCGGGCGGAGCCGCGGGCAAAAGCTAGTTCATTGTTTTTTTTTTTTATGAAGCTTTAACTTTTCTTCAGAGCAATGTTTGAAGGTATTTCGCATTTCACGATGCGGATTCTTTCGCGGTTTTATTAAATTTATCTTCGTCGTACGAACAATGAATAATTATTACACATGGGAACAAAATTAGACTTTTTTTGTTGCATGATTTTTATGGCTGTTGTTTACTAATAAATTCAATTTATCTCTAACAACTCTAATTTTTGAGATACAGCTATTGGCCATATTTTTGTAGTTAGTTACACTATATTTTCATAAAACCGTGCTTTTAAAAAACATGTCTTTTTTTTTTACAAAGACCACCACTAGTGCCTAGGAATCGCATAATACTGCCACCTTTGCATATCAAACTAGGGCTCATGAAATAATTTGTCAAAATCTCTGAACAAGAATGGTGATTGTTTTAAAAACATCTCTAAAAATTTCCATAACTTGAGTACAGAGAAACTGAAAGCCTGAATTTCTGATGGTCCACAAATGAGAAGGTTGATAAAGGATGAAAATTTTAATAGTTATAAGACTGACATTGAAAAAAATGCCTGGAATGAATGCGTTTAGATTGCACAAAATTTTCTGGGGAAAGAAAGGATGAAAGTATGTGGAGCACATTGAAGAGATGTTGTCGCACTTCCAGCAGCTTGGTTGTAATATGAGCATCATTACGCTTCCTCCACAGCCATTTGGACCGTTTCCCTGAAAATCTTGGTATACTGATTAAAGAAGATGTCAGCATCATTGAAGGGGTCCGATAGGGCCGATGCCTGCCGGGGTCGCGGATTGTTCGAAAGAGTTACCGTGGCCCTGGCGCACAGGCAACAACTGAAGGAACACGGGTGGGTTTTAGTCAGTAAGAGTCTGACACGCCCTTCCGCTCCGCCCAGAGCGGGAGAGGTCATATGAGGATTTCCCACCCAAAAAAAAAAAAAAGGGGATCGGATCGGTCCCATCACGATATTCGGATTATGGGGGAGTGGTACCAGGGTCACTGGAATGCCCACATGATGGCGGACTTCTATTGGAGCATTAAAAACAGACCTTGTGAACCAAGTCAAGCAAGAAAATCTTATAAAAGACTTTTTTTTTTATAAGTAGTTGTTTTTTTTAATTCTAATAATTGTTTCTTGAAAATCACATTTTCATTACATGTCAAAAACTAAAGTTGATACAAAAAAACTGACTAGATCTAAAATCAGCACCCCGAAAGTGTATAATATTAGTCATAATATTTCATACAACAAAAATGCTGTTATTCCCTTGTGTTATTTATTAGAAAAGTGAAGTCATCTTTAACTAAAACATGCCTTAAAACTTGTACCTATCAAAATGTTGAGTCACCAGCATTAAAAAACCGTTAAGGCTTCTACAAACAGGCGCGACACGAGACGCGAATCGCGCGCGACACAAATGCCCCGCTCGTCGCGCGACGAGCGGTGCCTTAGAGGCGCGCTGTCGCATCGCGCCTGTCTGAGGGAGCCTTTAAGCTACAAGTTACAATAGTAAATATTCTGAAGTACGAGTAGCAACCCGGCTGGCTCGCAGTGTATGTCTTGACAAAACATCTTGATTTCCTTACGATATGTATAGTCTAATATTAATATATTACACACATAAATCTACCGAATAAATTCTCTGAATGATGGTGAAAAAAGCATCAAAATACGTTGCGTAGCTTAGAAGAATAACGCGGTCACACAGACAGACACGAAAAGCAACTTTAATTTATAGATAACTAGCGACCCGCCCCGGCTTCGCACGGTTTTTACGACTAGGCAATGCATCGGCATTTCTTTACTACTTATATGTAATTTTATTATTAATGTTTTTCGAATATAAACCTTCCGGAATAAAGGCTCGTGCACACTGGCGCGACGCGACAGCACGACACAAAGGCACCGCGCGACGAGCGGCGCCTTTTTGTCGTGCTGTCGCGTCGCGCCTGTTTGCGGGAGCCTTAAGTTTTCTAAATAGTTGTGAAAACCGCATCCAAATCCGCTGCGTAGTTTAGAAGAACAACGCGGTCACACAGACAGACACGAAAAGCGACTTTAATTTATAATAAATTTAATTTATATTAAGCATCGCTCATTAGCAATGCTTAGACACAATTGATTTTCTATTGTTATGGCCCTTTAGCGGGCCACCTGGGGTCTGACCAGTATACATAGATAAGGAGTAATAAGAAGATACAAGATACGCCACTTATATCCCTGAAAGATTTGACGTGTAGCTCTTGTGAGGCTCTCGTTATAAAGAATACTGAATTTTATTTTCTTTTTAGGTTGAATCAAGCGCTGCAGCTTCTGTTCACTACAAACCAACACTATGGTACTATAAGCATCTGAACTTCTTATCTGGCAACAAAGATCCTGATTCTGACGATTCGGATTCAGAACATAATGAGGTAAGTAGCACAATGATATACGTAGATCAAGAACATTGAGGTGTTAAAAGCAATCAAAGTGGAGAACAAACCAGAAAATCAGGGGATATAGTTTAGATTAAAGTCTTATTAAACTCTAAATACGTTTACACAACCTGGCATATGCATTGACAGCATAAAAAGTCGCAGGTTTCTCTAACAATGTAGATATATATTGAGTAGACTCAGTTTTATGTTGCCCTGTTAGTAGACGGTTCGATAAACCAAAGCTTAAATAAACATCCTAGTGTCTATCTACCATACCTTTGCCAAGACTTGTGATATATACATTTGTCAAGTTGTTTAATTTTTCTTCAAATTCTGACTTCCCATTTCATTTGCAGGACACCGTATACGTGCAACTTCCTCGTAGCCAAAAGAGGTCAGCTTCAACATCAATCGCCCAAGAAGCAGAATCAGATACATCGATAGACGCATCCGCAGCAGCATTCGGAAGATCAGTAGGAGCTCAGCTGCACCACTTGTCCAAAATGCAGAGATGCATCGCGGAGAAACTGATCTCTGACGTCATATACCACGCGAAAATGGAGCAGTTGTCATTGGACACAACTATCGATGTCAAAGAAGCTGCAGATGATGAAGTTAACATCGTGATCCCTAAAGCAGGACCATCTTGGTATGACACAGATACAGCTCGCGAGACCGGTGGACAAGAATCTTCTTCCAGCCGCACATTAGATACCACCGAAGATCTCGTCAAAAAGGAAATAGCGGAAACAGAAAGTGCAGTGAATTTTATCAAAATGGAAAGGGACGATACGGAAAATTATTTTTTTCAAGACGATGAGGAAGAACAAAACCATGCTATAGATATTATTAAAGAGGAATTACTGTAGCTCACTTCATTTCATTAACCATTTGTTTTAAGCCAATTCAGCCAATTTCAAATAAATCTTTTTTTAATAAGTAGTCTTTAGTTTTACTAAACCTAAGTACTCCACCGAATACTAAAAAAACTAATGTTTTCCTAGTATCAGCACGAAATATTTAGAATAGTTCATGGCTTGTGGGGTCGTGGTATAATGTGTTTGGTTGCTCGCCAGTCAGCAAGATGGTAGCGGAAATGACAGGCCGGAGTATGCCACATCCATAGAATGGCTCTCGCAGACAGGTGCCACGCGATTCTGGTAGAACAATTTCCATGAAGTTTTCATAGAAATTGTTCTATTAGTGTCGCGTCGCGCCTGTCTGCGCGAACTTTTATTCTTAAACTAGCTGACCCAACAGACGTTGGCATGGCCTAACAATATTGAAAAAATCCCATGGCAAAAAGGACGTAATCTTTTTTCGAATTCGAACCTTTTTCGGGGAACTTCCAATTTTTCTTTCCATATAAACCTAATCCGGCTTATACGCACAGACGTAAAAATATCGCGGCGGGATTTTATTGCGCACTGGATTTTCAACTCTATTTACTGAGCGTTGAGAATCCAAAAGAGTGCATTCCACCGCATCGAAAAAAAAAACACTTGGATTTTCAACTCTCGGCGCTAAGCAATGCGTTGAAGATCCAATGCGCGAAAATTTTTACGTCCGTGCGAACATGGACTAATGAAACATTTTAAAACAAAAAATAGCCAAATCGGTCCAGCCGTTCTCCAGTAATGCTTATTGATGATGTAAATCAAGCCTTAGTAGGCAAGTAGGTATTTGTTTTTCAAAAATGTTCTAGAAGAATGTGACCGACTTTCTGTGTCAGTGAACAATGCCAGTTTTACCTGTAGTTGTGCATCACCTGTATTGGTCATCTGTATAATAGGTACCGTATGCGTTGGTCTCATATTCGAACATTTTCTACATTCTCACGTTAAAACCACTGACTGTTACTACGCTTCATTTCATATATGCGGAACATTTTGAGAATTTCCATATTTCCATCGTCATTATACGTAAATTCCGTTGGGAAAATAATTTCGCGTTGGAATTTAAGAAGCGCAAAGAGGTTCTAAATGGCCATCTGAATACTCGGATAGAAACCTCGCTCGGAAAACCCAAAAGCATTACCTACATTATTGAAATGTCCATAAAACTCATTTTTTTTAAATAGAATTAGGTCCCTTTAGATATAAATGTTAGAAGTTCTCAATTATTTTGTGGACTTTGTCTTGTTGTGTCAAGGCAGAGTGTAAGGTCACTAATATCATTATAATTGGTATAAAAACAAACGATTATGGCAGTTACTCCTCTACAGTTTTAGCTACGAAAACATTAATCTCCCACTCACTTATGTATACCTGCCTACCCTGCCCCGGGCCCGGAGCAAAATCCAACAAAACAGAATCCAGTCCCAACGCACACAAATATACATAACTCGTACGCTAGCTGTGTATAGTAAACACTCACACAGACGCGAGGTACAGCTGATCTCGCCCGATCACTTCGAGACGGGTAGCGAAATAGCGTTGTGCGGCGTTGCCACTCCGTCCGCCCTCCGCCCGACGCGACGTTGCCGCACCGTACACCACACATCACAACACAAGTAAATATTCGAAATTCGAACTTGGATGGCATTGCGAATTGGATAACGTGCAAACTGGTGTAAGTATGTAGGTATATGTGTATATTAAGTAGGTATTCAATAACGGTTCCCTGCCAATTAAATGGGCCGAAACTGGTTTCATTTTCGGGCGTTTGTTAATTGGCTGCCGGTAAAGAGAAAAAACATCGGACGTGAATGCGTTTTAATGAGGTTATTACATACTCGGTTGCAGTATCTCTTGTAAGTTTGGTAAAGGATTCGGTACTTTCAGGACATAAAATGCAAGATCATTAAATTGTGATCAGAAATTTTATGGCAAGGCAACTCCGCACGATGACCAGACCACCACGACTGGTTATTTTTTAAAGTGTACGATTCCTCGTGAAAAAATTGACTAGCTAGTTATCATTTTTCGAGCTGGAGCTCCATTATAAGCACAACATTTTAGAATAGACTGCCACACTGCCAGTTGAAACTGTTTGGACTCGTCTCCTTTATTTAATTATGAGGCCCTTGAGCATCCCCAGCGTTCATGTTTGAGCTTTCAAAGTAGATACGTTACCTTCTGCCCTGCTTTGGGAGCCTTGGGTTTCTTTTTCGAGATCGCTTTTGCAAGCTGTTAACACTCCCGCATCTTACTCAGCTGTGATTTAAGTGTAAACTATTGTGTCATCTAGGTAAAAAAACGTCTTCGGTATCTACACTAAATTCTATTTTAGACACGAATTCCAAAGGGATTACTTTAAGATTTTCGTGGTCAGACATAAAACAGATAATCTGAACGGAGTATATCAATGTCTGGACGACCTTAGCCGTGGTGACCAATAAGTTTAGAAAGTGCGCAGAACTTAGTCAAGGTTGTTGTCAATTTAGTATTAACAATAACAATATGGTCACGTGGATATAAGCAGCTGCCGCTAATCGTGACTATGAGCTTGTTAAGTAGTTACAGACAAATATTTGTACCTACTCATACTTATCTACTACAAACTAACCTTGCTTTTTTTTATTAAAGTCGGAACCAATAAGACTGGAATGATTCTTTGTGAATTTCCTCTTCCACAAACTCAAATCTTACATGTACAACAATAATGCTTCTACTATGCTGGGATGTTATGGGGAAAAGTCCAACCCAATTTTAATTATGTTGGGTACGGAATTAAATCAAATTAAGTTACTCTAATATCATCATCTTCCTACTCTTGCCCCATGTTACTTGGGGTTGCCGCAATACGTTTTCTTTCATAATTGTGCCTCACACCATCCAACCATCTTTTCTTTGGTCATCCTCTTGCTAGACATAGTTTGAAAGTAATACACTACAGTTTACGTAAACTAGATAAACAAATATATACCTACCGCTATATATGACAAATTTACCATAATACTTGGCATCGTCCTCATTCTTGCGTGTGCCTGCCAAGAAAACGCAAGAATGACTGATGAATTCCTCGCAGACGTCCAAGGCGAGCCTACGCTTTGTGGGAACAAGTCATGCACACTGCTATCGGAGCCTTCGCACGAATAGTCCCTTCATCCATGAACTCCATGATATGGCAAGTTTACACTTTATATGATCAATGTGTGTGAGTCTTGAATCCTACAAGAAGAGCCCGGTATTGATTTTGAATGTTCGTTGTGTACGTCTGAACTGAACCTTGGGAGGGTCTTACCTTCTGGCTACGAAAATAGAAAGGACAATATCAACAAGGCCTTAATACTGTTACAGCCAATGCCTAGTTGTGGAATCTAAATGCAACGCAATTGGATAGAACTAAATAAAACGGCTAGGAGGATGTCTAAGGTATCAAGATTCCAATTATGTCTAGATGCATTTAGAAATAAAAAAAATAGAGTGATTGAAGAAAGTAGTGCCAGTGCCAGTTTCAAGTAATACTGAAATAAAAGTGCTCGTCTACAATCGACTTGAGAATTCGAGCAAAAATAGCCTACTTTCTCGTACGCGTAAGTGTTATTTTTTGACTTACTCTATTTTCTTTCAACCACAAAGATATTTCTTCTAAACATGAAATGGAAGCTGGAGCGTGTGATAGTATTCGCGCATCGCAGTCGGGCAAGCCTGAAGCCGGGCTGGCCGACAAAACAAAGTTGGAGCCAGCCGATAAACGTGGCGCGGCATCGATCGGCGACGTTGCCATTCCGCCATCGCCACCGCTGCGCGATGCCGCTCCGCGCGCCTATTATTATTTATTATGTTACGCGCGGCCGCTGCACGGCTTGCGTCACTCGTGCATTGCCCGGACTCGAATGTTTTATACCACCAGTGTCTTCAGAAAAGAGGATGATGGAGAACTTATAAATGTAGAACTTGGAAGGATAGTCCCTAAAGCAAATTCTAGATATGACTCAGTCCACAGCGACCTAGATAAGTCAGAAACTAAAGTATAAATACAAGACGACCTCTAGCCGTCCTAGAAAAGCCAAAACTTTATTGTTTCGACCAACAGAATTCGTTTCTTCCGCTGAAAGGCTTCAAAAAACGTTTCCATTTGCAGCTAGACATGTTTTTAGTAGTCAACAATGATGAAAAACATTCTAATGTAACTTTCACTCTTGTCCAACGAAAATTATTGCGAACGATTTGAAACTTGGTGTGTTTTCAATCAAAGCTACGTAGGTGTATTGTTTGATTTTACATTGGACAATAATTATAATCTCATGGAGGCAGTCTTCGTCGTTGGTTTAGTTATATTCAGTTTGTTTTGGGCCCTCTGTAAGCTCGCTCCATCGGTTGGGATTTAAAAAGTAGAACTAGCTTAAGACAACTGGAGAACCATTTATCCGTGATGTAAGTACATGCATCCGTCAACTGATTATTAAGAGATCTATTTTCAAATTGTTTAAATGATTTAGTCACGGAGGGTATGGGGTATGGTGCACATGATTTCAAGTTATTTTGCGCTGGTACAATATTCGACCGAAGACTCCAATGTAATCATAAGAGCCTCTGCTCTAGAATTTATCAGAAATTCTTCGCTATCGTCATATATGCGCCAAATGAAATTGGGATTCCATTCGCGAATCATATCGTCGAGGTAAAACAAGTTTTACAAATCGACCACAAAAAATAATAATAGCGCCAGTTGGCAACAAAAGACACCTCATTCAATACAATATTACCTGCGTTGAAAAAAGGGAACATTTGTGTGGAGAATACACCCCAATGAATTTGTAAGACTGGAACTGGATACATTGAAGGCAAATCTCGTAAAAAATTATAGGTTTCACGATTTCTTGCTTCAAAATCCCAATTTACAACATCTACATCTCTTAAAACTTGTCACACTTACATCATTATATTTTTTCTCGGAATTCGACAGTCTGTTTTTGTTAAGAGAGACAAACACGGCAATTTGGTGTGACCTTGCATACCTCCCTCGCCTCGCCTAGTCTTCGTCCATTAATCTCTATTCGGTAGCAGTCGGCAGAGATAGATTTTTAACAGATACAAACTGGTTTGATCTTGTTGTATTGGGTTTAAAAAAATCAAACACTGTTTTTTCTATATGTAACTTAAAATATTTCATTTAAAAGCCGAGGCATTGTTACTAGCACCTTTTCGGTACAGAACTCTAATGAAACATAAACAGCACTGGACTTTTTGATTAAAGAATAATATGTTAGAAAGGTTATTGTATTACAAATGATCTATCTCAACGCTTGATTGGTAATTAATAATACATCACACAGTTACATCACTGGCGCTGGCCTATCAATCAGGGGATGTCGACATAATGGCTAGTGTTGTTCTTAGAGTAAATAACATATATGTATATCAGAGAACTAAGAAGCAGTTATTTTCTCGTCTGGTGTCTAATCGCGATTGACATAATTATGACTAAGGACAGCAAGAAAATAATCTAAGAGCAAAACATGCAAGTATTGGACCGACAAGTTTTTTTACTTCATTTGCTTTTCATTTTGTGTATGATACAAAAGAAACTACAGTAAAAGAGGTAGATTAGTTATAAATGTGTGATTGGGGATTCCACCTAGCTAAAGCATTCTGTTCAGACAAAAAAAAAACTATCATATAGTTATGAACAGCTATGTCCAGACTACAAATCTGCATGATCAATAAAACTCCAGCGGTGCCAAAAGAAATTAGCGATGAAAACCACGAAACAAATTACGATCCTATTCTATTTGGAGCAGACGAGGTTGCTCGAATTTCAGGTGGACGGTTCTCAGCGACGGAGATTCTGGCTAATTTCGAGCTGATGCCAATCACTTGGTGCTTGTTATTTTCGCACAAAAAATGTTTCTGCAATACTTCTTCGGGAATAATTCAATCTTATATCGTTAGAATAGGTACAAAATATAGCCAAAGAAAATGATCAACTAATATTTGCTCACCGACAGTTGCTTCCTAAATTATTCAGTTTACAAAATAAGCTTCAGACGTAGAACGAATCAGCTGCTCTGAATAATTGAACAAAAAGTGTTTGACACGACAATCAAAATACCAAATATACGCAAAATTGACCTTATTTGCAACTGTTAGTCTGCTGTTATGACAATATTTATATTTTGTCGGGATATTGCAAAACATGTGGTGATTGGTACACACGGCTACATATCAAGCTATACATTTCCAGTATAAGCTGATCTCGCATTGTATAAGATTTCCGTACAATGAGAGGTCAGCTTATGCTGGAAATGTATAGCTTGATATGTAGCCGTGTGTACGTCTTTAACAGCATGCATATTGTTTCCAATAATGGCAATAGTGTTAACGAGTTGATTTTGGAGTTACGATTTAAACATATTACTTGATTAGGGATTAAAGAAACCTATTACAAGGATAATCTGTAATAGGTTCCAACTATAACTTTGAAAGGGTTTAGGCCTACTAATTTCTTAGCAGAAAGTATTAGATTAATGGATGCATTATCACGTTTACCTGCAAAATAACATTGTATTGTCTTGTAGCGTGATCCCTAATCCGCCATTAGGAATGCTGATTTTATTGAACTGTAAAGTCTTCACCTGTTTGCAATGTTTTATTACTGGGCTCTCAAACCGGATGTTCCACGCCCGGTGAGCATAAAAAAAGTCTAGGGCGATCTCCGAACAAAAAATACATCCTACTTATACGCAGCTGCGCTGAACACCCTGCCTCTCAGCCTGCCTGTTGTGTTGTGAGGCAAACAAAGCACTAAGTGGCAGGTAGTGTCCTGTCCTCGGAGGGTGACGGACGCCCAGCCCAGCGCGCTATAAACATTATAGATTTTCTGCCTCGCCCGAGATCTAGTCCAGGCACACCCAGTTTGTTGTGCCTTTACTCGTACCTCGCTTGCCGCTGCGTACATATCCGCAAACGGGTTTGTGCAGCTCGATTTTAGCTAGAATTTCTGTACGAACCTATTTCTATACTTGTTTACTTACATCTAAAAAAAATGAAATATGCACCAGCTGGTATTTCATTTGCCAGAGTATGCAATTTGCCGGCCGGTTCTAGCGAAAAAAATCCAAGAATTATGTATTAAGTTTTTAAAACACCTGCGCTATCTTATAATTGCTGAACCCGTTAAAGCACGTACGGTGTAATCAGCTGTGCGGTGCAATGGTTCACGGAAAATGCCTTATTATAAGCAAGCTTATTGATTGAGCACTCTCACGCGATACTGACATCAAGTTTTATGTGACTCATGGACTACATAGGGTTCCTTGCCACTTCAATGGAGGCGAGGCCGTAATTTGCCGCTTGTCTCGTAAAGGCCTTCGCGTCATTTGGGCTAGAGCAATCTATGTTTATGTCACACGACCTTTTTTCATAAACAAAGCAGTCATGAGACACTCTCGCGTGTGTTTATTGTATCAATTTTCCAGTGATGCGCATATCAGGTGCCTAGGTTCAACTGTACTGATTGCTCTGCTGAAACGAATTAATAGAGCAATTCATTAGCAGCTCTTAACCTGATTAGTAATTCGTTAGAGTTCAAACTAGGTATTTGTCCTATAGAACATGTTTCTGGTTTGTAAACAAGAAATAATCCTGGTGTACTTTTGTAATTATCTTCTAAAATACTTCGTCATTTGTTTCTAAGTGGTATATTTTCAACTCTCATTCATTAAACGTTAATGAGGCCCTAATATCTCTGATTCGTGGAAAGACACATTATTTTAATCTAACGATTTTAATTACATAAATGAAGGGTCTTCCTTAATTAAAATTGGTCATTATTAGGACATTTTGGGATGCTACCTGTGATGAAGCGAGAAATGCAGTTATAGGCTGTGCCTGGTATTATGATGGTAGAGAATGACGGAAACATAATTATATCAAATAATAAAAGCAATTATAATAAAAACTTTTACAAAAATTGTACATTTACACATTAGTAGTAAGATTTCCCATACAATGGCTTACAGTGACTAAAAATAAAATAAAACTAAAATATTTTTTGTAAGTACAGGTGCAAGTAATCATGGTTTGGAATTAGAATATCAGGTAGCGACCAGCCTGATCTAGATTTATTCAAACCAGTGGTTTAGGTTTAAGGCCATATGACAATGCTTGTATATTTCAAAAATAAAAAATAATAAGTTCAACATTCTAGGTCTTCCATCTTATTGACGGGAAAGTCTAATTGTTTAAACTTCTGAATCATTTACAGCTTCTGTGTCAATAACTTCACACGGCTACATATCAAGCTATACATTTCCAGTATAAGCTGACCTCTCATTGTACGGAAATCCTATACAATGCGAGATCAGCTTATACTGGAAATGTATAGCTTGATATGTAGCCGTGTGTACGCAATACCAAAAAAAAACAGTTTATAAATAATTTGGCATAGCATTCCTTAAACTCGAAATCAACAACAATTTCCAAGTGTAATGAGAAAGTTAAACGATTTTGAAGAGTTATAATTATTATCTATACGACTTAGTGGCAGTTAAGGGTAGATTGTATATTTTAATTATAAGTACTTACATATTTTGAAAATCTTACACCCTCCTAACCTATCCAGATATGTTATAAAAATTCAGAAACATCTTACGATAATAAACGATAAATGCGTAGGTTTAAGTAAAAAATAAACAGCATCATTTTGAGATGTCGCATTCCGCCTCCATGATAACCCGTTGGCTGCACGTTCGATGTCAACCAAACACGTGCTTCAGTCCGCTCAATAATATACGCAGTAGGTATAATGTATGTGGTTGTCGGAAGGGACAGCCGCCCCGCGCTGCGCCGCTCCCCCGCGTTCTATCGATCGCGCCACGTTGCCGCCCCGCTACTTTCCCCGCGACGTTGCCAGCTCGCGGTTACTATTTAGACAGATTATTGTAACAAGACTGACGGGTGTATCATTACTTGTTGCCTGTTGCCGGCGGTACGCGCTGTAATCTTAAGTTAAAACTGGGCCTGGCATCCCTCGGATGTTTACCATGTTCAAATTAGCTATACTTTGTAAGCTAGCCTCCATCTTGGCCTTTTTTGCTCGTCTGACTTTAAGTTTAAAATACATTTCTCCTAGTCCCGGGCATTTTCGTATTATTCTGTTTATTAAATTAGGGATCTGTTTAGCTTTTCAGCGATAGAACGACTAACGGGCAACGTTATTTCACTTGCTCCAAATATTTAGGTACAGTCAGTGCTCTATTTATAAATTCTGATGTTTATAAACTCGTTTCATTCATTTTTATACTTTCGTATTGGACTGTACTTACCTAAACAGATGGTGCGTATATCTATTTTAGTATTTCAACTTGACTGAGTTGTTCTTCTAAAGCAATTTTGATTTCGAAGATGTCTAACAATTTGCTAATTTGAACATGGTAAACATCCGAGGGAAAAGAGTCGGATATTATGTCATTTTTAGAACTTATTTGTGAACCTTTGTTCAGACACCTTAATATTCATCTCAGGACAATATTGTAATTGAAACAGATGAATTACAGAAGGATGAAGTTAATAATAATGACGATGATGGATTGATGTCAGCGATAAAGAAAAAAAGAAAAACACATGCTGCACCAAATAAATTAGGACAAAGGAAGGATTCAGAGTTAGGAGATGATGATAATGTTAATGACAACGTATATTATTAATGTAAGCGTGTATTGTCCTACTACTGGGCATGCCATTATACTCTCTTTCCACTTCTCTCTATTTAAAGAGCTACTAACAAGTAAAAACCAGACCTTTTCAAAGTACCACCCACCATTTCTGTCAATGAATACAACAATCTTTGCAAAAATGAACGTTTATTTATTATAAAAAATGGAATGACGAAGCAACAGATCATCAGTTAGGAGAAATCACCTGTCGATGGGTCCAACTTTATATAGTTCCGTTTGCCGTTAGACGACCTTAAACCTTTAATTAAACACAACACTTCACTCCTAAATTCTAGTTTTTGGTCCATATTAAACTCCCTAACTGCAGGTAATAAAGATTCAAAGAAAGACCGGTCTTCATCCTCAGCAGGAGTATTAAAACTAACTGTAGCGTCCGGGAATGGCGTATCTACATATTCGATGTCAGTTTCCTGCTTCGTGGACCTTTTTCTTTTTAAATTCTCTATTGTGGATGGAGAATCTTCCGGGTCACTGCCCCAGATGCTCGAGTCATTTAACAAATCGAATTTTCTCGTTCTAACACCTATTTTTTTCAGCTTAGGATCTTCTTCCTCGCTCTGGTCGTCGTTATCGCATTCCACGTCGCTCCCCGACTGACTGTTCTTATTATTGTACAAGTCAGTAAGAAACGACAAATGTTTCGCGTAAACATAACCCTTTTTGCCATATTTCCTTTTACGATGACGCACGAATGAGTCCCTTATATTTCTCCATTTTCCGTGCAGTTTACGATCTGGAATGTTTAATATTTATATTTTATAGTCATTTTAATATTTCATATTAGTAGATACGCATGGTTCTTTTTTTTTCGCGTATCTTATTAAGGCTCCTACAAACAGGCGCGATTCGCGTTGCGTGTCGCGCCTGTTTGAAGACTGTTGGTTTGGGGGTGGCTTTACTATAAAATTCGCCAGGATTTAAACTTAAGTATAGACTCTATATAATTTTAATATAAATATAGAAAGTAACAAGAATATAACGTCGTCACAGCACTTTGGCAAATAATGAGAACACTAAAGCCTCCAATGAACCAGTCTTGTCAAAGCATGAAAAAGGAATAATTAACGTCGAGAAGACGGCCACGAATAATCAGTAAAATACACGCAGTCTAGGTAACTAATCAAGAAAGACTAGGAAACAACCAATATATATACCTAATGCAGTTACTACCCGAAAATCCGTAAGGTCTGAACAAGCTGTAACAAAATGCAGAAACAGTTCCACAAAACGACAAATTAATGCTATTCGAATAAAACCCAAACGAGAATATAGCTTTTGCTATACTCATTTGACCCATGTCATTCGTCTAATGAAACGAGTCACCGCTAGCCGAGAATAAGTCGGAACGGTTTTACTCTTGGTATTACAATTTGACTATATTGAAAAGCTTCTGCAGGAGAGAATACAATGCTCATATGTTTTGTCTAGCACCAATTTCTAATTTGGAACTATTGAAACCAAGTCACAACAGATTTCCTATCACTATTCTGTTAATGTTATTTTTATCGCTGGAAATCTTCGACTGTCATCTTGTATGCATTCTACTCTTTCTCGTCTATGGTCTTAACATAAAGGGTAGATATTATTTTTGTCCTGAGTATTTATGGAAGCCCACAGAAGATTCTTATGGTAACTTCCCGACTATGCTCTACCTTGAAAATGATTGCCTACCGTCAAACGAGGTGAATAGGAATGCAGGGGTGATTCGAGACGAAACTTTAAAAAGGGATTATAACATTGAAATAATATAGTTTTTTGCCAAGAAGGACTCTAATGTGTTTACTGTATTATAATTAACGATTAAGTGCACTTGTTGGCAACAAACTATATTATTTCAATGTTAATATCCCTTTTAAAGTTTCGTCTCGATTCACCTCGTTTGACGGTACTAACCTTAGAAATATAAAAAAAACCTTATACATATCTATGGTACTAACTAATACTGGTAAGTTTGAATTTTCATTCAGCATTGTTGGGCATGTGATACTTGCCTCAGTTAATCCTACCAGGTTGATTGGACAAGACATTGGCCTAAGAGGAATAATACTAATAAAAAAGGTTTATTGCAGAAACTGTATAGAAATTATAAAGTTAAGTCAAGTCAAGTCAAAACGTTTATTGCGAACTAAGTGTTACAATGTTGGTGTTATCTTATGTTAGTACTTATGACTTAGCAGCCTTTTACAAGCATTGCAATTATCATTCGCCTAAACCTTTTAATAATAGGTACTGCAACGAGAATTGCCTTACTCATGAACTAGATTATATTAAAACTAACGCACTTCTGTAATCGTCGAGCGAGATCAAAGTTACAAACTCTGTAGAAGCCATTGTGGTAATATGTACTAACGTTAGTAAATATTACCTCAATGGTAGAAGCATATATTCTGAGTAAGCATATAACTATTTTCCTTATTATAAGCACCGAGAAATAACCTGAAGTGAATGGATGCGTTGAAGTTACATTGCACGGCGAAAGGCAATCACTTCGGAACGACCACGAACGCGATCGGTAGGTCGACTAGTTGCCCAACTACGAGTCGCGACCTCTGCTTTCAAGGTGACGCATTTCACAGGTATACGTTGGATTGCGCACGTTGTTTTTATGTAAATAAAGTATCGAGATTGCTTATTCACTACTAGACCTTTCTGAATATTGACGCCACTAAGCTATGTCGACTGATGATGATTCTTAAAACGTATTATATTAAGAACATGTTTGGTTCGTAAATATTCAATGACGCCCGACGACGTGATAATTTATCATTTTTGTTTTTAATGCTAATTTTAAACTTCCAGAAACCTATTTTCAAAACCGCGTCGTTACTAAGTCCTAAACCTACATAATGAGTACACTATCATTCTTATCTAACCACTTGTTATTTATTATACTTCTTGAAGAGTTGATAAATATGTATATTCTATCTGATTTGTATGCGTATTGATGGCGTATTGTATTAGTGGAAAGTGTCGTCATACTTACAAACATCGATTTTTTCCTTATCGGGGATTTCTTCAAAATCAGATATAAATACTCGAGCTATATCCGCCCACGCGTTCTGCTTCTTGCTCTTGAATCGATGGTCTTCACTGTTTATGTCCCATATTTCTGGATACTTCTTCACTTCACTTATAAACGATTGAACATCAAGACAGTATGAGCTCATGATTGGCACTTGGGAAAACGCCGCGATTTTACTGCGACAAACAAACACGGCAGCCGGTACGGACGATCGACGCGGAATGACGCAGCGGGGTCGCAGCGGCCCGCCGCTACGCCGCACCTCAGCTGCGTTTCGTGCACGATCTGGCAACGTCGCACGCTCGCACGCCGATCCGCCGATTGTCGTCAATGTTTTTGTTTTAATTTATTGAAATGTATTTGTTTACCGTATTGTCTAGTAGTAATCTGAATGACACAGGTAATTTTAGTCATTATTATTACATGATATAATCAAATGAATCAATTAGCTTGCAAAGTTTTATTTTTATCTACGTGATTGCAATTCCTCGTCAGTCAGTCTTATGATTTCCGACGGCCATATTGGTGTAATGTTATGTACAGTTATTCCACACTGTCAATGCCGCCACTATGTGCTCTATTACGCAGATAAACGTACGATACACGCAGGCAACGTAGGAAACATCAATCGAAATACCTACCTAAGTAAGGACCGGGTCATGTCCAATTGCTATTCTTGTAACTATTACATAACTACCTGTCTTGTGTCTTGTGATCTTGTCTAGGTCAGTTTATTCCATTATTTTCATGACGATTATGATGACGGGTGGTTACTTTTCAACCTACTTTAGGTACCTACTAGATTCGTTCGAAGTTTATAAGTACTTGCTTACATACAATCTGAATAGGTACTATAAATCTTTAAAAGACTTCAAATAAAGAGTTTACTTACTAATATTAACACATAACACGCAAGATGAGTAGGCTACTAGTTTTATATTTTACAATAACAAAGTCCACAGTTTTTTTTTTTATAAATTACGTAAAGCAAGGCACTGATAGTAATTAAACAGGGCTTTGACAAGGTGTGAGCATGATGATGAACTATTAGAAGTCTTAAAAAACGCTTGTGGTACCACTTTCTTTGATTATAAAAACCACAATATTCCGATAGGTTATTTTAAGCAAAAAAAACTGTCGACCTCTACCTTCAGCAGCGATTAAGCAGGCGTACCTTGGGGATCTATTTTAGGACCAATGTTAAAGACCGGACATATTGATCCGGTTTTCGAACTCTCCTTGTGCTAATTTTATGTACTCATAATATGGTACAGTAGCCTTGCCGGATAATGATAAAACATACGTGCCTAGCATAAGTTAGTTTTTTAACTAGGTACACCTGTGCTCCGTAGGTGGTCTTATTTAATTGAATAACTCCGAGACACGTCACATATTACCGATTCCATTAGTTTAGCACTGCGATTTAGTTTAATACGAATTTATAGGTGTCACATAAACATAAGATATAAGAGTTGCAACGCTAATTAATATTCTTGTTTTTTCCTTTAACTATTCGAAATATTACACATATGGACTGAACAGTTGTGCGCAGTATTAATTGCGTTACTCATGTAAATAAAGGTGTTTCCAGATATGTGCCAAATTTGTAATAAATCTATATAAGGCACCTATTGTATGCAGTAAACAGAATAGTGAACAAAGCAACAGCGAAAAACGTGTACGTACTGTGCGCGCTACGCAAACTTACACAATACTGGAATGATCAATAAAAGGCGTATTATAAATTAATCCTTTATTTATTGATACGACGTATTTTACATCATGACGCCGACTGTCAGCTCACAGAACTTAATCCCTAGTTTTTTTTCTTAACCTTCTAAATATGAAATAGTGTTTGTCTCATTATATGCCATCAACGAAATATTCGCGGAGTTTGCATAGGGAAGCCATGCAGGCCTCTACATGCAAACTCTACCTGTTACTTACTAAACTTGATGAATTTTTTTACCTACCTAATTCTATGATTTTAGTATTTTACATAATATAGTCAAAACTTTAACGTAATTATGGATCGTACTGGTTCATTGTTTAAAAGAGCAAGCTGGAAAATTAATGAGATGAAGTTCACATTATTTCAAATATGTTTGGGGTTCGTTTTTTGCAAAGGATATCGTTTGTCTGAAACCGAACCATTCGACCAGCAGTTGAATGGAGATGTTACAAATATTGATATGTATTTGAAAAATCAGCAAAGTGCGAGTCGGACTCGCGCACGAAGGGCTCCGTACCATTATCTATAAAAACGGCAAAAAAAAAATCATGTCTGTTATATGGGAGCCCCCCTTAAATATGTGTTTTATTTTAATTATTTATTTTTAAAGTGAATATATAACTAAATATTCTGTGAATATTTCAAGCGTCTACTGTTGCCGTTATCAATAGCGAGCAAAAACGAGCAAAAAAAATCACGTTTGTTGTATGGGAGCTCCCTTAAATATTTATTTTATTCTGTTCTTTAGTATTTGTTGTTATAGTGGCAACAGAAATACACCATCTGTGAAAATTTCAACTGTCTAACTATCACGGTTCATGAGATACAGTCTGGTGACAGACGGACGGACAGCGGAGTCTTAGTAAACAGGGTCCCGTTGTGACGTGGTATATTTAAAATGCCGTTATCCAACATCTGGCCGATTTTCAACTTTTGATGCTATATTAATCTGAAAAGCATCGAAAGTTGAAAATCGGCCAGATGGTGGACAACGGCATTTTAGATTTATACCACGGCAGCGTTTTATCCTTTGGGTACGGAACCCTAAAAATTACCAAATTCAGTTAGGTTAGATATCTCAAATTGTTGACCAGTTAAAATACCAGTTCTTCCAGTCTCTTCCTCACTAGAAGAGCTGCAAAAAATGCCTCAGCAGTCGCGTTAGCCGTAGATACAGCGTGAGAATATCCTACTAATTTATAAGCCAAAGCGCATAGCTTCAAGAATTATTACGAAACTTTAGAATAATCGCACAAGTTTACAATTTAGGACGCCAACTTCCTACGAACTGTGCTCCAAACGTAAAGTTTTGCATTTCGCCAAAAGATATGGTGGAAGCTAGAAAAACTGGCCTCGTTTTCATAACTTTTTCTCACTTTGCCAACTTCGCTTTGTTCGAGAATTTCCTAGGACCTTTTTTTTGTTTTGTGGTTTCGTTTATTTGTTCGGGTTCCATACCCAAAGGGAGCCAACGGGGCCCTATTAACTAAGGTTCCATTGTCAGTCCATCTGTTACAGGGCTGTATCTTTTGGATCCTAAATACCGTAATTGGTTGAAAATTTCACGGAGTGTGAACCTACGACTATGGTCGCTATAACAATCTGTACAAATATATGATATTGAAATGTCTGTTTGTAATGTCAAAATAACAGCTTTTTACTACATGTATATAGAAGTATTGTCTATTGTATCTGTCTGTCTGCTTGTTCCGGCTAATCTCCGAAACGGCTGGACCGATTTTGACAGGACAGATAGCTGATATTATAAGGAGTAACATTGGCCACTTTTTTCCATACACGTATGACATACACGCGGGCGAAGCCCTGGGCAGCAACTAGTACATCATTAAAAAAAAACAAGATAAAAATTAAAGGGCACCCCATTTAATTTTTATCTTTTCTGATTCGCTTTGAGTTTAACTATGTACCTATTTACTTATCTGACTGATATTAATTGATAACAAATGCCTATTGTATTACTAATGCTAACTTGACCTTCAACATCCATTGTTTAAAAAAAAATGCGAAATAAACTAACGTATGCTATTTTTGTTACAGGTATAAATCCATGAAATGGTCGTCAATCGTGTGTAACATTGAGGTAAAATAATTAAGCGTTATTTAAAAAATCCGTCATTTATTATGCATTTAAAAACAGGAAACCAGGATATGAATAAGTATTACACTATTATAGGCAGGTTCTAATTTAACTGAGGAAAACAACTGGGTTAATATAAATGTCGTTTTCGTGACTAATGTTTTGTCACAAAAAACCCATGGTAAGGCAACGTGACTAATAGGTAGGTAGGTAAGCGTTTTGGAAGCAATGCTGCACAATTTGGAAGCAGATAACTATAAAAGCTCATTGAAAACGAGATATTCCTTTTAATATATATTATTTATTTATCTATTACTATAACTAGACTAGAACAATAATATTCTTAACTTATTCCTTAACTTACTAAACGATAAGTAACATAACCATCATTGTAACTTTTGGTAACTTCGTTACAAGACAATAAATAAATTAAGTACTAAAAACATCAACGTCTTACAAACTAAAATGGATGGACAATCCAATTGAAAAGACCACAATCAGACACTGTAGTCATAGACAAGATAAGATCTAGACTTTTTATACCGCAGTAGTAAACCATAGTTTCTTTTTTTTTTTGACCCATTGCCAAAAACGGGTACGTTTATATTAGCGTAACTAATAACAAAACAACGCAACACTCGTAAACTCTCTGTTTTTGCCAACAGACTTGGAAATTGTCCATAAATCAGATATATAAATTTTTGTTTTGAACTAGGCGAACTGTTATGGGAATAAGTTATGTAAGTACTTTGCATAAGATATAGTTAGATGGACCTATATTTTCTTGCAAATAATGTAAAACAATGACTACATTTTTCATTGTATACTTTATTTTTGGAAGAATGACTAAGAACGGTTAATCAATATGAGTCCAAATAATTTAAGACTGAACTTTTTTCTATGAAATCCGTGACAAGTCTAATTAATAAACAGTTTTTTACATGACCTTTGCCATCTAAGACCAGCCTCAAGAATACCAACCAAAATATATTTCAAAAACTTAAACAAAAAACAATTATTTATGACAAGAGCACCAATAAAACTATTTTGATGACTCAGAAGCCTATTCTGTACTGTCATGCCTTTGCTGTTTGATGTCAATGAAATTTTTATCCCCTGAAGTTCCTGGCCTGGTGTTGTTATAATGGCAGGAGACCGCTTCCTGCATAACATTGGCTATCTGGGCTCTCACCCACATCTTTATATTGATCGGTAGCTGCCTCATTTCAGGAAGGAACGATAGCAGGAACAGTCTATCGCTGTCTGTTTCACTCTCAGCCATTTCCACAGGGAACATAGGCATTTCTAGCTCCTCCGGGGGCTGGTGACTGATTTCACTGGACTCCCGTTTTCTCTTTTTCCTTTTAACTTTCTTTACTTTGACAACAGGCTCGATGTGTATTTCTTCTTCTGGGTTCGGCCCCCCTAATATGTCTTCATCCAGCTCCCTGGTGACAAGACAGATTAATTACTGCAAAGTTCCATGTTTCTTTTTTGAAAAGGTTAACCTTGAATGATAGCAGTATGAAGGGCACATATTTTTAGATGATTAATTAAGACTTTAAAGTCTAAGGCAGATTTTGATAAATGTTGGCTAAGATATTATATGGCCGTCTCTATCTTGCACTTGTAATTTGACAGTTGTGCGATAGTGACAGGAAACATTCTGAACCCAAGTACATTCACTGCTTAGTATCGTTTATCAAACTAGGCCTTAAAATTTAGAATTTGCGTTAATGAAGGATGAACCAACTTTTTACTCGGAAGAAAGTCCACATACTCGTCTTCGCTGAGACTGCCCTCGAATCCTCCGAGGAAGCTCATCCTCTTGAAGTAGCGGTACACCTGCCTGTTGATCCTGATGCCAGAGCGGCGCGCGCGCAATTCGCGATTGTACGCGTCCCTCAACGACCGCCATTTTCTTTGCAACTGTAAAACTTTAAATTGTGGGAATTAGGACCTAGTTTTTTTTTTGAGAATTCTTATTGTTACTGTACTATCGTATTCTAATCTAATATCTAATAGGTTTCTCTTTCATAGAGCCAAAAGGCCCTGCGACTCTGCGACTGAACGTGTTGTCGCAATTTTGCACGTTTGCTCGAGCAAGACCATTTTGTCTTGTATAGGAGCGCGTTCAGAATGTTTGGTCGCACTGTGTCTTGATACTCGTTTCTCTTAGTATATTTAAACCAGTCCCAGAGCCTCGAAAGTCGAGTGGGCGCACAGCGTAGCGTGGGGTTCTTCGTTCGAGACCCATGATAACTAGTGTAATAATTGGATTTTTACATAAGGATTTGCTCTGAAGCACAGCCGAAAGCGAGCCCTGGGATTTAAACCCAAGAGGTGCTGATGGCAATCAGGCTACCTGACATGAAGGTCATGTTACTATTTACCAAGCCTAAATTAAAGTTTATTGAAAAGCTAAAAAAAACCTACGCAAAATTAAATCAACGTGCTGGTTATAACTAGAAATTTCTGCCATCATCTGGCTGTAATGAACATTGTGATTCATAGTAAATGGCGTAACATATAAACTGCGTCCATATTAACGAACTTCACCCGTTTCGCACACGCGTCACGGCATGCAAATGACATATGTTTGTTGTAGGCACTCATTATTATAATGTACGCCAGACTGTTTTAATGCGGTCAAATACCTGAACAATCGTAATGTTAAACAATTTCTTTATGACAGTTAACTCGAATAATAATTAATAATGATACTTAGATGAATGTTAAATATGCTCATGAAAAACTGTATGTAAAATAGTAGAAAGCTCAGTCTCACGTTCCATGAGAGGAGTACGAGCGACGTTCTTTTATTTGATTCTTTGTTATTTAATAAAGTGATAAACTCGTTCACGAAACGAAGAAGCGACATGATAGTACGAATTGTTATTATTATTATGATGTACGTTACATTATTTCCTTATTGCGTTTTGTTATTAAATCGTAAAAACAATGTAACAACAAGGGCAAAAGGGCGGGAAACGGATAAGGAATGCGGTTATCATTAATCGCGCTGCCGCGGTGCATGCGAGACATTGAATACGAGTGACTTTTACCTACCTACTAAATGTCAATGCAGGTCACTGCGTATTTCGGAATTTTATAAGTACGACTTGTTTATTTTTGAAACCTAAAACTAGCTTATAAACATTACGCGTTCTTTTTATTTACATCAAATTAAACACAAGCTATGTAAATCGAGTTAAAAAACGATTAGAAAATACGAAAATAGTGTCTCATTTCGGGTTCCAAATAATTATTATCCGTCTTGACTTTAACCTATCAGAGGTTAGTTAGGCTCGTGTATTTTCCAATACTAACCTCTGTCGTACGCTGTCGCCTTGTTGAAGTTTTCCCATTCATGGTAAATGACCGATCCTATTTCCTTCCATAACGCCAACTTCTCCTCGCGATCGGCAGGATGGTCAGCTTTGTACAACCCGGGACGTTTTTTGACTTCATCTATCAATTGAACAGGATTAAAGATTGACATTTTGACAAATCACTTCAGTCGTCGACATAAAGGCGTAGTTACGATTGCGACGAAAAAAACGCGCCACCTCCGCAGCGGGGTGCGATGCGACTGACGCATTATCGCGCGTTTGTGCGCACGCTCGACTCTCGTGATTGGCCGCGTTGCGACTCCGCTGACAGAATGCCCGCCCACTGCGACTGGCGTGTCGCCGTGTCATAAACTTTGTCGAATCGATTCATTCTAACACGATAAGGACTTATGATATTTTCGTTTATAGTAAAATTTATAAATTATATTATTGTTTCACACCTCGCACGACAGATGACCGTGAAAAATAAATAAATGCTCGCATCTGTTAGTAAACAATGAAAGGCTATTATTTTTATTTATTTAGGTAATTGCTTACTTTGAAGAATAATTATTACTTGAAATCAATCAATTAAAATGTTGTGTGTATATTTGATACATAAATGAATGTTACATAATTGATGAAAACTAATGCTTGACCTCATGGATTATTTTCTACTTATAGACTTGAAACAAATCAATTTCTAAACGATAATATTCCAACGAATCCTACTCTTCCCACCCACCTGCCTTAAACTTGGTATGAGAGCTATTCATAAACCTATGTTGCAGGTATTTATAAAAACCTTTAAAATATAACCCTTTGTGGCTCGGCACGACTTGACTCACGAAGCAACCGCAACGCGTCTTGTGTTTGCAGCCAGCCAGCAGCGTGCGGCCGCCCGGCCGGGTCGTGCGACGTTGCCAAATCGTGCACGCACGGTCCGCGGACCTCTTTTCTGTTCTTTTTTATTTTTATTTGATGCACTTTTCATGTTTTCAAACAAACGTTCGACGCGCTAAATATTACACAAAGGCTGTTGTTTTTCAGAACCTAAGTATAAAATACATATTTATATTTGCTTAATTTTAATTGACGTCTATTTTAGATAAAAATTAAGTTTTATCGGTAAGTAGGTAGAGCTATTTCGTTTGAGTAAACAGATGAGTTATTGCGCTTTGTTGTATTTTTTTACTGATATAATATTTGACGAGGCACGTAATCCTGCAATAGAAATTCGAGGGTTTTTCCATTTCATTTCGGTTGAAAATCTGGCAAATCGTCTATTTGATTAATAGTGGTAAGGGTTCAATAATATCTAAAGTGAACTGGAGAGATCTAAAGACACTCAGCGCTGAATTCAATCATCTACGTTCAGTTTGCCTAGCCACCGAACCGGAACACTTCTCACCTACAAACAAGTATTGATTCGGTCGACTCTTACTTGCCACGCGAACGGACCAGTTGCAGACATTCCCTGGTTCTATTCTTATGTGTTTCTCTTTTAAAACATGAAAGAGTAAGGCAGAAATAGAATGTTTACGTGTTGTAACGTTACCGTTATTCTAGGAATTGCCACGAAATGTGTTGTTTCGTTCCTTTCATATCACATTCATGAGCTTTGAACGATACTTGAGTGTCTTGTAGGAATTTAGAATGGAATTTAAGATCATTGAGTAGCTTTTTTGCATTAGATTCCTCACTTTTGTCCAATCTCATACTTTTCTGCTCCTCAACTGAGGACCCCAGCTTCGTCAAAGCTTGTTACTAAGTAAAAGGCTGGCTGCAGCATTAACTTTAATTGCCCAGTCTTAGTCTGAGGTCCTTCGACCTCAGACTTCCAACAAAGTCAGTTTTACTAAGCTCTGTTTCACGACTTTGATGTTTTGGGCTTTAGTATGTATATGCAAACCCCATAATAATACATACATACATACATATATAATGCAGACCATTAAGTACCAGAAACTTATATAAGTGCACGTATAAGCAAGTATTAAAGTTTCTATACTATAGGTACTGTATTGAGATGCATGAAAACCACTACGATTCTGAAAACTTCTGGCGCATCCTAGATGTCTAGTCTTTGGAAACGAGGATAGATAACCAATTATTCTATAACAATAATCATACATCCAAAATTCTATTCTTAAACCCACAGCCACACTAAATATCCTTTTCGGGATCATCACAGTCACATACCACGTCCAGAAATTATTTCATCGACCAATCCCTTCATCACGATGATCATACAGCTAAAATTCTCCTCGTGAGGCTTTAGCCTTACGAAGAATTGTTCTTAGGGTTATCATCACAGCCTTAGACGACATCCGTAATCAGTATTAATTACTGTATGGTGCAAAGCCCATAAATCTTTAAAAGATTAAGAACACTCGATATTATATTCTGATCAAGGCGAAGCTTGCCTGCGAAGAGGTGCGTCAAAAGATTTACCATCACCTTTAACGACCACCATCAGGATTCCAAATTGCTTTTTAAGTGCAAGATTCCATATTAAGTATATCAAATGATTACGATTCTAGACAATTATTTGGTGTTGGGTTTGCATGAATGTTTATTTAATCGTTTTTGTTACTTGCAGATGCAGTAATAAGCGTTCATTGCTATGATTTGTGGTTGTGGTGACGTCAATCGCTTAAGTTATTTATAGTCGCGACCCGTCCTATATAACTACATATTACTCATACATAAATTAGATATACGAGTAATACATGCATTAGATAGTTCTGCAGTATTTTAGTTGAACAAATTGCACATACTGCTATAGGTAAACCAATATGTTTTCGGCCTTTTTAATGACACCTTTTTTGTCAGTAGGTACGTATTAGATAAAAAGTTTGATCCATTGATCAGAATGATTGATTAGGACCGACTGCTCAAAAGAATCTGCAAAAATGTTAATGAATGGCTCCCCTTTACTTGAACGTATTGAGCCCGAATTTATCGACGATACATGTGGCAGCGCTGCACCACGCGGCGTTGCCGTTCCGCGGCCGGTACCGCTATGCGACGTTGCCGCCTCGACCCACTTCCAAGGCGGCAACAGGCGCACTTTTTTTACTCGCCAAAATGTCGGAGTTTATATTATTATAGCTCTAATTGCTTGCAATTTTTAGATATCAAAGTTCTGTCTGGTAAAGGTATCGATATTCGTGACCTTTACTTTTCCTTTTGTTGTTTACGTCGTGAGCGCAAGTAGGTAATTCAGATTGATACGCTCTAAGAGTATTCAGAATTAGGACTAGTTTCGCTGTTTATTACCCTTCTAAAATTGTTACCAGTATTTATAGCTACATTTAAATTAAGACTGAGGCTAGAGACTGCATACGGTAGGTACATAAATCCCGGAACATTTACCGTATGCTATTTATCATCACAACTTATCTGTTCTGTGATCAAAACCCTGTAATTGGGACTCTTAGAAATACTTATTCATCTTTTTGGGAGGATTGAGCGAGCAACCTGTATAAAATCACACCTTTTTCACCTTATCAAAGTTGACTTTTTTGCTCAAAATGTATAGATAGGGTAGGTATTAAATGTTAATCAGCACGGGATCTGCAAAAAGCAAAACAGAAAAAGGTAATAAAAACATCTGCTATTAACTCCGGAGAAATTATAATAAAATACCGGTAAAACGGGGTAAATAGGGATGCAGGGGTGAATCGGAACGAAACTTTAAAAGGGATGTTAACATTGAAATAATATAGTTTGTTGCCAAAAAGGACTCTAATGTGTTTACTGTATTATAATTAACGAAATATATTATTTAAACGTTAAAATACATTTTAAAGTTTCGTTCGAATTCACCCCTGCATCCCTATTCACCCCGTTTGACGGTACTGAATATAATATTCAAAACTAGCTACTGTTGGCCGCGACGTGTACCTACGTGTATTTTGTCTTTCATATTTTTTTATACATACAAATATCCAGAATGAGAAGTAGAGTATGTCCTTCTCCAGCACCTTACTTACGTAACACTATCTATCACAATCTGAATCATTTTGAAGCCTATTGCTAATCCATTGCTTCTTAAGTTCTAAAAATTTGTCTGCTCAACAACGTACGCAATGAATGTTGAAATATTAATTGGTCCCCTACCAGGAGACCAATGGGCACCTATATAGGGGCCGAATCTACAACTTTAATGCTGGGGGACGAATTTTAGGGGACGAATGGGCTCTGACCCTGTTGAACTGTCAAAATGAAACCCATTCCTACTGTTAGTGTGTTACGTTATTACCCTGCAGGACCTCTCAAATTTTAAGGTAACAGACAGAGTTAATTTCGCATTTATAATGTTAGTATGGATACCTAATATGGATTATCAAAAGGAGAACATTTATGGCAATATCCATGCTATTTAATACATTGCGCCACTATTAGTTACTCAAGTTGTTCTCGGGGTTTCTTAGGGCGCATCCCTGAGCAAAAAACCTTGACCATGCGTTCCCTCTTTGCCACACCCCACCTCTACAATACTTCGCAAAACACTACTAGCGCCACCTGGCGAACAACTTACGAATGATACACGTAAAAATCACAGACCTTAGAATACACAGACACGGCATTCAATAGAATAAAAAAATCTTTACGTAAAAGAAAAAAAGAAACGTTCATTGGTGCGCATAAAACAATTGGGTCATGAATTCAGTGACTAAACCTACTAACGTCCATGAATATTTCCAATTTTTGTTCTAATACAAGTTTAGTATTCATGGTACTCAGATAATAAACATTGTGCGGTGTTTATTTTTTAGATTGAAGGTGAGTTAGCTGTTATTCAGACAGTGTTAGAAATAGAAAAATACAATATACTTAAACAACTGTTATCATTATATTATTTTATAGCACCTAGGTTAGTTACCTATATACAAATTATTATAATATGAATATTTTTTAATTTGTCTTGAAATTCAATAAACTCGCGAAAAAACTTCTCTAAAATAAGGTCGAGGTCAATTGGTGACGTAACAAGTTCGCAATCACAAACACAACTGACAAAAAAAATCAATAAAAATATTTACTTGAATCTAAACATAACTATTACTATGTAGGTACTTAAAATAAAATACGCTATAATGTGTCTTATTTGTATAGAAGTAAAGATGAATGACGCAAACTAGTATAAAAAAAGTTGAGGTGATTTTCTAAAGTTACGAATAAGAATGATGTTTACGCAATTATACCTATTCCTTTTTACGATAGAAATAAGCCAGCTTTTTTGGCTGATGACTTATCAATCATTATTTCTCATTTCTGTGGTTTCGTTGTAAGGAGATTAAGTAAACAAATACTACTTTAAAAAATAAATAAAAATTACCATTGTGGAATCAAGATCATATAGAAATTTAATGTATTTATTATTAGTTGATATTTCTTTTAATTATCAAGTAGAAAAAAAAATATTATTTATTCTAAAAAACTGCACAAAACAAGGCTAGCGTGGAGTTCTGCTGGGGGACGCGCCTTAATATGGCCCAACTTTCTTTGAAACTAGTCTGACGGGATATGGCAGTGGGTCGAAGCCTCAAGCAGTAAGATACAACATCCCAGCTTCGCCCGTCATCGCCCCCACCTCGCACCGCCTCCGTCTCACGTAGAAAGATATCTACATTTCAATCAGACCATTTGAGTGCCGACAAAAGTGACAGATTGGATTTTAAACCGGGAGAGATATTGGTGGTGCGGTGCGGTGGTGCCATTTCGTTTTCTTGTTCTCGATTCTGCATTCATTAAGCACTTACTTGAAGCTCTGCATTTGTAACTTTCTGGTTTCGGCCAAACAAAATTCAGCCAACATCAATTATTGAACTATAAACTTTTTCAAGTCTTACTTATGCTTATCTTGGTGGGGAAGTAACTTGGAATTTCCTATAGTAGTGCTCTGCGGAGGATAATTTCCGTAAGCATGCAATAAACACAAACATCGATAGAATAAAAAGAACCACAGGAAAAAGAATTTGTCATAGCTTCTGTGCAGATAAAGCAACGGGGCTTGAGGTGCGTTTATCTAGAATTCTAGACGATATATATTCAATTTTTTTTTTCTTCTAAATATTTTTTTGACTGTATTATAGTGTCATGTAATCTTTTGCTAACGATGATGTGAAGGTGTGCTATATTAAGGAGACCCCTATATCCAGAAGACTCAGTTGCGTAATCTTGTTAATTAAAATCCGAAAGATTAGATGGCAAAAAAGTACATGTCTACTAACTACTTTTATTACCTAGTTCTCACTGGTTGGCCAACGTTCTAACCATCGTCGGCTCCAACATAAAACGAGGAGATATTATCTTAAATTAATGTCTGAGCAAAATCACATAGTAAATTACATCGTGGGGCTAAATAAACTGCCCGGGGCAAATAAAACATCCTGGCACAATCATTAGGCAAAGTTATATCGTTAAAAAGTACTAGGTAAACAGTTCATTACTAAATTACTGTCGGTAATAGATTAGAAGAGTAAGAAACAGCCTGGCAGTGAAGCTAAGCCATTATTAACGACATTTTAGTTCACCCATCCTGTTTCTTTTTTATTTTCCATGCATAACTCGTATCGGAATCCCGGGAAATATACTTAACTGACGCAAATGTGTAGTTGTATACAGAGCCCATACAATTGAACAACCGGATACATCAGTTCCTAGAACCCATATTATGTAGATGTTAACATGCTCAAGGATTTCTTTAACTGTTGTTTGTAGTTTTGTACTTTGATTCATAGTTTCACCCTCAATTTTTTGATAACGAGATGTATGATAGCATTAAATTACATCAGAATTAACTTTCATTTTCTATCTCAAATCGAGAACTCGTAATTTATTCAAATATTCAATCGAATCATCGGTTACTTTATTCATAAAATTAGCGAAATCTACAGAAGAATGTTTCGTCTACATTATCGTGTAAGCAGACATCACAGAATGCTACACTAGTTTAGCAATATGCACATGCATATTGTGCATGTGTGCGATGTTTTTGTGTTAGCTTCAGTTGCGGCCACAATGCACATCCGGTGCATTGTCGGTGCCACACAGATCTGCATCTTTATGCTCCCTCGCATATGCAAGCGTAGAACGGGCACTTGCCATGAAACGTTGGCAACGCTATTTTTAGAATAGAACTTAGATTTAATGGACATTTGAAAAAGAACAGACAGCTCCAGATACCCACAGATTCAGGAAAAGGTAAAGAACAAAACAAGAAGCCATTACCAAAATACTTTAATTGTAGATTTGCCAATCTAAGAAGAAGATGATGTGCCAAGAGCAGGGTGCTCTCGCCAGCTAAGTGTTTCTTCAGTGGGCAGAAATTATTTCATCGTTTTGTTCAATAAGACACATTACAATCCTCTATTGCAGAAACACTGAATTGAGCTCCAATAGAAGAATCCAAATTCGGGCAAAAAGGGTTCTCTTTAACCTTTTTACTTTTTTATGCTAAAAGATGAGATACCTACGTAGATCATACCATCTCCAAAAAGCCTAGCCTAGCCCCTAGCCAGGTGTAAATGAATATCTAAACGATGGAAGCGTCCTCTAATCTCTGATCATGTCCCCATAATCTTGGTCGTGTGTCGTAGCACAGGTCAATGCGGTCGAGCGCCAGTCTGCTCATCAACGCCAGTAATTGGATTCGTGAACGTGCAGTAAATTGGATTACGTAAATCCACAGGCTTTTAAAAAGCATTCAAGGACTTGTGGAGCTTCAGTTCTCAATGCTCTCTAAATGGAAAGTCGCTTTCTAAAAGAATATTGCAAAAAATAAAACCTTCTTTTTTTCTAGATTTTGTGGTCTGTGGTTAGGTTCGATATTCTATTGATTTCCAAGCACTCAACGATATGAGCCATTACTTGTTTGAGAATACGTTATTCAATTAGCTTAAGTAAGTACTTATTTATTTAATTAACTAAATGCAGACAAACCACTAAGTGTTTTGCTGGTGCACTCAGTTCATGATCAAGAATCCCCGCAATAGGTATTATTTTTTGTAAGTAAGAAAAATGCGTAATTTTTTTGGTACCTACCTGTTTCTATCAAAATTCAAGACGTCATTAATCAATTTTATGACTTTTGATACGCCCAAAAATGTTATCTTTAAAACGGCGAACATGTTTACTCGGCAAACGACATTGACCTTCACTAGTGAGAATGTCTGTCTGCCTACATAGATGATAATTATTATAGTTACTTTTTTTTCTGAATTACCAAACAACTAGGATGAAGCTACGATGCTAATTGAATTACCAAGGGACATGCAAATGGAATTAGCTGTGACTCGTTCTCGGTACTCGTTGTAAAATTCGCGCTATTTTCTGGGGAATGATCACAGAAATCCAGTTTGAAATACGGTATCTCATTTCTTTTTTAAGTGAACGTGTGAATTGACAGTCTTACAGAAAGGATTAAAGTGACAAAGAACGATTCGAAAGCATTACAATGCAAAAAATCAGCAAAATTTTGAACGTAAAGAAAACTCTCGGTACGAATAAGAAAAACAATGTTAATTAAACGTAATGAAAATTTGTAGAGCAGTAGGTACCTACATACATTAGCCAAATTCTTGTTGAGAGAAGCAAACGACAGGTCCACAGCATTGCATAACATGCGTTTGGTTTGGCCATAAGCTGTTTAGCTTATACTGGCTTTTCAGTTTAATTTCAACCGAGTTCTAAGTGCCTGGTAGGCGAAAAAGTAATCACGTCTGACAACATTTGAAAAAAAAAACAATCATGCTATTTTCTTAGTTTTTGTAACTACCTATAATGTGAAAAACATGTCATAAAAACGTAGGTAGGTACTTACTTATGCTATTTTGCAATCCAAACGGTTCAGGAAAACTATAACATGCAAATAACGCATGTCGAATAGTCGAAGCATCGATCGAGGGAAATACATAACGTTGTAAGTAAGATCTGAGTCATGCTGTGTACGAGTACAATAGGTTTAAAAAAAAGGAACGACGTTTTATAATAACTCAATCAGTTGATAAGTAAACAGGTTATTGATAATGCCGTCTATAGAAAAATCTGTGTAGGCAATGTGTAGGTAGGTATAACGTGTGCTGAAAAAACGAAAAAATATATTTGAAAACAAACTAAGTAGGTAATTGCGCGCCATTTTTTTTTCCCCGTCATTCTGCTCTGTCTGCTTTTTTTCTCAATCGAAATTCATGGGTTTCATTTTTGGTAGGTAGGTACATACCTTTATACTGGCATACCATTTGTTTCCCTAGTCGAGCATAGTTTTTTAAAACTAGAACGAACTACCAAAATCTGCTCAGCTAGTGCCTCTACGTGACGTGACAATCGACGGTAAGAATTCTGAGATTTTGTTTGAGTTTAGGCCATGAGCCATGACTCATGCTGCTTTCATACAGTCTAAACAGATTTTACCTTTTTTTTTCTGGTTACCTACCTAATTGAGTTAGGCGGAGGCTTTAGTAAGAAAAAACTAGAGAAAACAAATGAAATGTTGGGCAGTTGCCCTCCTAACTTGAAACCTGTAAATATTGCACTCTCACTAAATGATAACATCGATTACTCAACTATCAATAACTATAACCTTCAATTCCCTTGAAATTAAAACAACGACTTGTATACAAATCGATGCTATCTCCGTTGAATGTTAACTGCTGAATCAGTGCGAGACGTTGCCGTTCTGCGGCGCGCGTTGCCGCTCTGACGGATACGAGGCGCCACGTTGCCAGCTCGCACGGTGCGGGCGGGCGCCACGCGCCGTTGCCATTCAGCGCGGTATAAACCGTAAAATACCATTCATTCAATTAGTGTGTAGCAATAGCTACATCAAACTTTTAATGAATTCACAAAAGTTACATGCGAGTGTCAGAACGCGTTATGTTAATGTAATCAAGTGCGTTTTAGTTGAGCGTGCTATTCGGGAAAACATAAAAAATAACTTTATCGTGGGCATTCATTCTACGGTTCAAATGCGTCGCCAAGTCCATTACTTTAGAAGTCATCGATAAGAGTAAACAAATATTTATTTAGGTAACAACACGCGATTGTGACGTGTCTCAGAACCGAAAATTATTTGTAAAAGTACAAGACCTCTCGTTAACTTTCGCTTCCATTAAACTGTGCCGACTGCAATCACGTACAATTATATTTACATCTCTGTAATAAGAGTGATCTGAACCATAGCTATAAGTAGTGATTTTCATCATTTTAAATATCGTCTCCGACTGCCGCAGGCTTACCCCGTTGTCACAAGGGTTCTCAACTTTTTTTTTATCATATGATATTATTTTCGAAGCCATTGCCTGTAAAAAATATAATAGAGATTTGTTTAAAAAAAAAAAAAACATGTTTTTTGCTACAGGTTTTTTTTTTGTTTCATCTTATCTATTATTAAACTCTAAAAATAAATTACGGTTACAAAATACCTTTTACGAAATGAATACTGGCCCTATAATTGCGCTCATATCGCCATTTTGTCAGCTGAAGTTGCTGGTTTAAAAAGAAGAAATGATACAATAGTAGCATTACCATTTTCATTTAGCAACACATTTTTGATCTGAAAGAGCCAGAGAGAAATACAAATTTCAAAAACAGATTCAGGCTGCGTTTCATTTTACACTTATTTTAATAAACTTGTTACATTTTTCATCGAAAATATAGGTGTTTCGCCAACATATTTTTTTTTTAATATAGTATTTAGGCCTCTACTAAAGCAGGATACTTTATTATATAGTAGGGTTTGCAACCCTAGGTGTCTCATAAGTGTGCACCAAGTAAAATCAATAGGAGCTAGCCGGAAACGTTTATTTAAAAAGATTTTCCAGCTTTAGTGTCACTGTCTAGCTGCCGATGTGATTCGAGAATCGAGACCAATCGTAGCGTTAATGGCCCGGAATTTAGTTGACTACGCGATTTCCGTACCCCTTCGTCCCGTTCTATCTCCGCTCTAAATCCTTTCGTCCTTACATAGGACGCTAGCCGCTCCAAACCCGTTTTTAGCTGGATTATTCCAATTTGTGTCAGCGGAAGGGTTTATGCCCATTCCAAAATCCATTCACCCAACCCTCTCGACCAATCTCGGCGCTCCATATCGTCGCAAAATCATTTCACCCTCTACTACATAAAAACTTTATTTTTGCTTCTAAGGTTTTTATCAAGCCAAAACGGGATATTTTCGACATAGACCCATATTGTTCGAGTTTCCAAGAAGGACATCATGCCTTCAGTGTTTTTACGGCATCACGACATACATATTTCATCACTTGCGTTGAGACATGACACAACTATGCGAGAGCGAGCATAAAATCTTAATAAAGCGGAAGTACCCACTGGTATATATGACGCAAATTTAAATATCCCTTGCCTTGCCACGCTTGCGCTCGGGGTGAATTTTATTCACATATTGCGGTATTTTGCGTTGATACCAGGCTATTAGCCAAACTGACGACGTTGCAGGCTTGTAACACACGCTAAGACTTAAATACATAGTTTGCAGAGAATGCTGTTACTATTTTGTAGTCAACTGAATGAAGATAACTGACGATAACCCCCACGATGATCTTCATTCATTTTACTTTGGGACTGTGTCAAAGCACATACTCTAATTGAATCTGTGAATTGAAAAGACTATCTTTTTTTCACAGATATCTCTATGACTTGTTTCTTTGAATTTTGTTTATAATATTATATCGCAGGCAGTTTTTATACATACGGCGCCGTCCGTTTGTCCATAGGCCGATTGTTGGGCAATTCCCAACAATCGGCCTATGGGCAGGTCCCTAATGAAGAAGGATGTTCTACCTATGCTAAACTAACATGGGAAATAAATATTTATTTCGTTTCACGAGTCCGCTATGGATGTTACTTATCAAAAATACAGTATTTTTACGTGCAAGGATTGCCAGTAATAGTTACTATAAGTATAGATAGGTATATATATTAATGTTTATTTCAGTTACTGTGGCTCTGCCAGAATATATAAAGATCAGTTCAGATCGAGTGTTGGCAGTGGCTCCGTGTTTATAACAAATAACTAAAGCACTTATTCCTGGCACATTTCCACGATGAGGCTTACTATGCCATGGTCTTCTACAATATTTCCGTTTCATTCATTTTTACCGAGTCTGCCTTTTTTAAATTGGCATTCTTTGCCAAAGGAAAGAAATGAAAGTATTCGTTCGGAACATAAAGCTTTTGCAACATACTTATTTGTTCTTTTATTTTTTTACTGGCTGTGTTCTGCTAGTAGGTACTTACTTACTTTTATTTTGCTTGTGGCTTATGCTGTGAATTTAAAATTCAATCGTTTCTAATAGCGATGAATATATTAGTTTTACAGTCGCTTAATATATGTCTACCATAGGAATTCTTCATCGCAATTAAATCATTGGTTATGTCAAGGTATTATTATTTGTATTCATGAAAATATACTAAATATAGCATGTACTTATGTGCGAATTGCTTCGTTCTTCGTGAAAGTCTATACGTCCGTTGGGCCTGCAGAAACTTGATCTGACGGCCGCGACTAGAATGACTTGCAGCAGCTAAACAAGTTAGGTTGTACATGTAGACATGCAACTTACCTATAGACTACAAACTGTATAAATCCAGATTCACATTACCGTGTTGTGTCCTGTCGTGACGCCTTCTGACGCAATGTAAGCCAATCAAAACTCGTTGTGATTTGACGTAGTCCTGTCCTGAACAAATTAGTTTGATTGGTGTACCCCGCGTCACGAGACGACAGAACGCGACACAGTAGTGGTAGTGTGTGATCGCAGTCATATCACGTAAGATTTTTTAAAAGAAAAAGACGTTTCCTAACCCCAACGGGCAAAAATCTATGATAGGACCCTAAATTAATTGTGGTAAAGGCAGAGACGATAATGGTGACTTAAAACTTTAATAAGATGAAGATATTAGGTAGGTAGGTACCTAGTTTCTGTGGATCAAGAACTTAGCCTTGCACTGCCACGCCCTCAAAGTGATAGTTGGTTAATAACTTAAGAATTTAACACATTATCTGACATTTGAATAAGACTAGGTGAATATAAAAGAATAACTAATTAATTAGGTACTTTGTAAAAAAAAAAACTTGCTTTGACAGCATTGTCTTTAATCGTGAGAATGAGACTTCGTTTGCGCATATTTAAAGAGGTTCCTAAACATTAGGCAGGTGATTTCTAATCATTTTATGTGATCATTAATAGCTTTAATTATTTATGCTTAAGTGACCGGTGGGTAACAAACAAAGTAATATAATACTTACTTCTAGTTTCGTTTGGGAAGGATATAATATGTACTTACATGCTATAGGTAGTTTTCAAACAATATCAACTAAATGTTATGACCATACCAATGAGTCGTTCGAAAAAGATTACGACGTAATTAATTATTTCATAAGTAAGTCAAACACAAGTGCAATGACGCGAGACATTAAATTAGCAATGTCACACATTAGATTCGCCATGATTTATTACTAAAACATTGTTTTTATTTTGAGAGTGTGTGGCGTAACAAGTTAACAACTGGCTAGCTCTCATCTGAATTGCAAATGGCCGCCGGCGTGGAGACGCGGCAACGTCGCACGGGTGGGTTGTTGCGGAGCGGCAACGTTGTCTCGTGCGTATTTTTATTAAAGCAACAATCGCAGAGTTATCTGTTATCAAGAGGTATTGTGGTGTTCGTCTCGGTCGGTCGAGTTGTGGCCGCTTCTACCGTATACATGCTGTACATTATGTGTATACCTACAATTCGTATACCAATTACTCTTGACACAGTTCTAGCTAAAATATCAGTGGAAAATAACAACAATGTGGCGGGACTGGGCTGACTCAGTTACATAAATGATAAAGCGGATGTTATTAGATTTTATGCGAATTTTACGACTTTGTTTAGAAAGTTCTTGGATGAATGTGATAAGTAGTAGGTATTAAATTATCTTGGCTTCTAGTTAACATAAAGTAAAAAATAAAAAAGATTTAAACAAATCGACTTGTTTCAAACTATCACGAATGATTATTTTACTAATTCGTCAAAAAGAAAATCTTTGAGATCAGTAGGTACAAAATTATTTTTTCTCGAGTTCATTAAAAAAAGAAGCACTACCTATGCATACAGTAACGTCCCTACCAATTTTTGTTTTGCATATTGTTATATTTTTTTTCTATTTCACACAATTTTCTAATTGAATTACCTACCCATTATTAGGTATGTTTACACACCGCCATAATATAAAGTAGCTTTCGAATCCACGAACAAATACTACTCATGAATAACAACATTGATTTCTATGTTCATACAAGTTTGTCGACGAACTCGGCCGGTTTAGAGCGAGACAGGCGAGGGAGGCAGGGCGCGGGGAGTACAGGGGTGCTAAATTAGATTTCTCCCAGGGTGCCGGGGTGCGCCTTCCCGGGACCTTGAGGCGACTCCGTGCCACAAAATCAGCTGTTCATGTACCCTGCTGAGTTTAACATTATTGGTACCTAGTTACTTTATAAGTTTAAATATCAAAGTCGCACGTGTATCGTAGGATTCTTGGGTTTTTAAGAATTTGGACGTTTGCGTAACTAAATTTTACGTGAAGTAAAGTAAATTTTTGCTTAAGTAGATTGTAGGTAAGTACATAAAATTAGATATAATGTAATAGTAAAATGTGTGATCCTTGTGCAATCTACCTTATACATAAGGCATGCAATTATTATTATTGAATGATATAATTCATATAAAATGTGTTAGGTAATTACGATAAAATTAAATTTTGATTGAGGCACTAAGTATGTAGGTAAGTAACAGGTAAAACAATAGTTGGCATGGTACACACAAACCATTGTTTTATACTATAAAATTCTATAAATGTATACACGGCTACATAGCAAGCTATACATTTCCGTACAATAAGATGTCAGCTTCACCTAAGTTCTCACGGTGAGATGGTTACAGAATAGCTCTGCAGTAATATAGTAATTCGGAATTTTATATGAGAAGGCTCTGTTCTTTTGATTGGGTAAGTAAACACACTAAAGTTGTGTTAGCTGCATTCTTCTAAATATAAATGCTAAAACCCCTTTCTTCTTAGCGTGTCGATGGCTAAAATAACACGAAAAAATATTCCCCAAAATTCAGCAACGCGAATACCGTTCGCTGACGCAGCTCACGTATGCAGGTGACAGGACTGACAGGTGAGCCATTGTCTGTGGAAGTGTGGAGAGACGCCGCATACACACCGGAGGTCTGAAAACCCCTGACTAAGTTGTACTGATGCGTAGATTTGCACCTGGCCACTGGAAAAAAATTAACAACTTATAAGTAGGTACCTTTAAAGGCAGATGCAGATATTTATTTATTACAAAGTGTAAGTGCCTAGTTAGATATCTGCTTACTACCGTTTTTTTGCATAATTATGTACCTACCTTCATTTAAGTTTATTTAGTCGGGTTAGAAATTAACATAATTATTTTATTTTGAATAAATCAGTCACAAAATAGAAACTGGATCTATTTTATTTAAGTTTAACCACCCACCCACGGTACCTAAGTACATAATATTTTAGTAAGCACAGTACGTACTTTCATAAAACAATAATGGAATGAATAACAAAAAAACAACCGACTTCCAAAAAAAACACTAAAAGACGTGAAAAATAACTTTAATTTCGGAAGTCGGTGCCTTTGGTTTTTGTATTTTCGTGTTTGGCCACCGACTTCCGAAATTAAAGTTATTTTTCACGTCTTTTAGTGTTTTTTTTGGAAGTCGGTTGTTTTTTTGTAAAAAAGTTTTTATTTTTCACTTTTTAGTTGCGGTACCTACCCCACACAAATTCGTATACCACTACTTGGTGTGTAAATAACAGTGATAGGAAATTATTAGCACATCATCCATATAAACTAAGTGGAAAAAATATGCAGTATTAAGGATAACTCAAAAACTACTGGTCAGACCTTGATCAAATTTGAATGGGACCACATGTGAAGCACCACCTATCAAATAAAAAAAGAATCATCCAAATCGGTTCACCCAGAAAAAAGATATGAGCTAACACACATAAAAAAAAAAAAAAAAAAAAAAAAAAAAACATACAGACGAATTGAGAACCTCCTCCTTTTTGTGAAGTCGGTTAAAAAGTTGCGCCAACGTTGAGTCGGCATAAAAGCCCTACCTACCCTAAATCATAGGCTGGCAACACTGGTTGCTAGGTAACGGTCACCCTCAGAGGACGCGCCCTCCCTACGCAATTAATCGCGAACCCTCCAGGAATAGGGGCGACCTTGCCTGCCCTGCTGGTTTCATTTCGACCGTTATTAGTGCCGCCAAAATGGCTGTAGATGACGATTTTTTGTGATTTCATTGTTAAGAATGTGGTTCCGTCTGTACCTAAGCAGATACTGTAACCATGTCTTTAACTTTTTAAATTCTCATTTGAGTTTCTAATTCTTTAGACAGCTCATTTAAAAGCTCCCGCAGACAGGCGCGACGCGACTGCAGTAGAAAAAAATCCATGAAGTATTCATAGAAATTGTGCGTCTAGAGTCGCGTCTGTCTACGGGAGCCTTAACCGATGACCAATAGTTTTTCGTTCTTGAACAACACCCTTTGATTATGACATTATAGAGACATGATACAGATTTAGAAAATTAGAAGACCGCTCTTAGTTGTTTGATCAAAACCAAAATTAACCGTTGAGCTCTATTTCGATCTAAAACAAACCCGTACATGTGAAGTATTGGAATGTGTCTGGTAGTTATCACATGATATTTTTAGGCAGACAACAAATTCTTCAGTCCAGCACTTAAAATCAAAACAGTATAGAAAATATTGCGTCATCGGTGGCAACTAGTATATTATTTAACTGATGGTTTATCATATCACATTGAGATATTCCTTAGAATAACATGAAACTGTAAAACATCTACAAACCAAGAAAAAACTTTTTTTCTTTTTGAGGTCCGAATAGCAATAAAACTATTAAAATTGTTTTTTTTTTCTCGTAATGGTGGTATAGAAGTCATAAGCAGGTGTTCGGTTGCGCATTGTCGCATAACAGCCATATTAGAGCACTTGAAGCGCTATAAATGAATTCAATGATGTTTTAGGACTGTGCAGCTCTTATAAAACCTCAAGCTCGCGAAGTATTTGCTAAACGTTGAATGAAACACAATCAAAAACTGAATACAATCTATTTTTGGTTTGGTAAAGTCCATCGTCATACTTAGAAGAAAGAGTATTTATAAACTCACACCCAAATTAATTGTTTGTATAAATGAACTCAGTCTGTACCGCATGCATATTTGCCGTCAATATCACAGATATTGAATAATGCAAATGTCCAGCATAATTTATTGCAGATAGCTAGCAAGGAAAACGTCATTTACTGAGAGCGATGGCTTAAACAGGAAAAGTTTGTTTTGCATCGCATACGGATTCGTACACGAGTGTGTGTAGTGCGCACTTTCGTTTTGCGCGTGTGTGCGTTAGTGCGCAACGCCCTCATGCGCTCGCGCTCGCCAGACGCTCACGTTATCTCGCATTCCACAGATACTATACACCTACATTGTAGCCACCTACACATACATACATAATTGTAACCCAAATAGATATAGCGAGTTAAATTCGACATTAATTCGAGTTTGTCGTGGACTTGTCCTCAAAGGCATGTTTCTGAGAATCTCCGAGGCTTGGAGCACGTAGAAGATAGAAATGGTCATGCAATGCATGTTTCATCGTCCTCATCTCAACATTTTCTGGCCTATTGCCAGAGTCGGCTTTGAGAGGAACTGCGGTTATTAGCAACCACATGGCTACTTTGTTTTTGTGGCAATGATACAGTGATTCTGGAACTCTTAACAACTTGGAGATATTAGAAGTTCTTTAATGTAACGACATAATCTATTAGTCATGCTCGATACATCCACATGATAATTCAGTTTGGCCTCTCTAGTCTCGACCTATGATTAGACTGAGTCGTTTCAATTATTCTTAGCTGAGGATCACGATTTAAATGTCACATCGTGCACGTTTATTTAGAGTAAACCTGAAAGGCGCGATCGCTTATTTTCAAATTCCTTTGATCTGCGTTGAAATGATACGCTAGCAATTATATCTTGGAGACGGTTTTCGATAATTTATATTATTGTTTACTGCTGGTTAAGATTATTAAAAGCGTAATAGGTTGAATTCGTAAAAGAGGGAACTCTTATAATTTCGTCACGTCTGGCATCCGTCCGATAGCAACTTTCTATTTCTTCGTAATGGTAGTCAAACCAGGTTGACTTTCTGGGACTATTGCCACATCTTGTGTAAAAACTGTATCCACGACGTATATTCAATTCATCTAGATAAAATTAATTGGTTATTTTGTTTTATATGGTTATCCCTGGATGCATCAGCTTCGTTGTCAGTTTCCAAAAACTCAGCAATATAAATATCTATGTCCCAGAACTCCCAGACCACTATCTTGCCTAACTATAAGGTGTCTTTAACTACGCTGTTTTAAAATGTAATCGCCTTATAACGTAAACCGATGTCTACCTTCCGAGTTCCTCGATTCGATTTGGTAAATGCTCCCTCCAGTGGCGCCGGATTTCAGCTGTATAGGAGCGACTCTTGCATTCTATTCCTCTGATATTGGACGAGACTCCAGTCATCCAGCTTCGGTCTGTCGTAAACACATGACGTCTAGCTGGATTTATAGTAAACGTCTGTAAGTGTTTTCTTCTATTCTTGCCAAGTTTTTGTATTCTAGTTGACTACCTCGCTTCTCAATCTTCTATCTTAGTATTTCTTACTTCTAATAGATTTAGGCATATTATGACTACTTAGTTAGAAATTCTCGAATTTTCGTATGTTTTATTTTTTCAGTTTTGTCTAGCCTTTTTACTCTGCCTAACTACAATTATCTAAAAGTGTAGCACAAGGCAGTGTCTAAAATGATTTCTGAAACTGTTTTTGCCATACTTACGTTGAAGATCGGTCCAAAATTCATGTCTGTTGCTAGGAAACGCGCAAATACACACTCAAAAAAAAAACATTTATTAAAAGAAAATCAACAGGGATATTAATTTATCTTTTGATTCAGGTAATCATTCATCCAGATAAAAATGTATCGAGTTCAGATAAGGTTCACCACATTGCTTTGCAAAAAATATAATCACGAATCTATCATATGACTAGAATAACGCTACTGAACTTATAAAATAAATATTGCACCATATAAAAGTACCTACTTTGTGTATTGCACATAAAAATCTATGCTTGGTTGTTGTTTGCACACGATATGTAACTTATTTCGATGAGTTGAGTATACACTTGCACGATCAATTTCTATTACCGAAATAGGAATTTGGCTATAATTAATCTTGATAAATCAATTAAAATCGATAAAAAAAATACGTAAGACCTAATTAGTACTTTGTTATTTTTTAAGGCTCTTACAAACAGGCGCGACACACGACGTGTCTGTTTGAAGGAGCCTTTATTTTGTGCACGTTTTCACGAAGTGTATTTCTAGGTTATGTTTATTTATTTGCAGAAAATATGATTTCCTTTGTTGACGTTCAAAACTGTTATTGTAATATTGTTGTTAATAAGCATAGGTAGTACTTCTGGCAAAAGCAATACGATATCATCGATTGAAAATTAGTATGTCACACATGTTAGTCAGAAAACTATGGTTGGATTGTTTATGTGTCCAAAACATCACTGTTTTTCACGATTTTACCAATATTCATGAAAGTATTTTGATTGTTTCAGGTACAAGTTAAATATTGCTGCTGTCACTGATCTCTCGTTGGAAAGGTACCGTTTGTTCACTTGAATATTTGGACCAAACAGACGAATTTTCAGAATATTTGCGAAAATTATAATATGCAAAGACACGTTGCCAACACATGTAACACACTTATTATATTTTCTTCAATTTTCACCTCATTTTTCTTTTTTTTTCTACGTATTGATACTTTGTTTTTAGGTTATGGTTCGATTTTTTCTTTATTTTTTACCTTATATCTACAGAAATACTGTATTCGTTGCGATTACATCGTTTAATTAAATTATTTAGCTTCAAGAGGTCACTGGACACTCCAAACACATCCTCGAAAGCTTCAATCATCCTTTGTCTATGTTGTATCGAACACTCTCAACACGTTCGACATCCGCAGCACGACTGCCGCGAAATCCATTCAACAGGCCGACAGGATGTGGGCGGGGCGTGCGGGACGCCGCGTCATTGGGCGAACTCGCGGCTCGCAGTGATGGCCGCCGTCGCATTCAACCAATGAGCGGCGCGCGAGCCGAACGCGCGTCCGACCGGCGAACGTGCGACGTTGCCAGCTTTTACCAGAAAAAAAAATACCAGATTCGACCTTCTTAGGACCCCCGGTTTTTTTTTGTTTGGCCGCGTTATCATTCGGGAACGTGTATTGAGGTCCTTATCCGTTTGTGAGATGGTTCTGCGCAGGTGGATGTGTTGTGTTGTGTTATAGTTTATTATGGTGTGGTCCACGCAAACTGGCGAAGTGTTGATTGACATCGTAACGAGGTACTGTACATACATAATTCGTTATATTTTTATTGTGTACATAAAACACGGCTGAGTCATGTGACATTACAAGGTACCTCATTCACTAAACTGCGTGAGCATTATCACGGCTAGTGACTGTTTATCGCTTAATTCGATGTTTTCAATAAATAAAGTTAGTGATAAGTATCGTTTTGTTGGTGTAACTACGTATCAAAGGTTATTGACGTTTGTTTCACAATCTCATTTGAGATGGGACATAAAGTTATGTCTGCATATTGCATTCTTGCATCGTGGAGGTCGTTGAAACCATCAATGCATCTAGCATAGTGTAGTAATATGAACTTTGAAACCAACAACAACCATTTTATGGTAGCTAGAATACTATTGGCCAGTAAGGAATGTTATCTCTGGATCTCCAATTTACCTTTAGTCAGATAGCTAATGCAGATTAACCAGTCTGCAGTTTCAGTGTCCAATGACACTATACCAGGACTGAACTTACCTACCATACCTCCCTTTAAGGTAGGTATGTACCTACCTTAAAGTATTGACTTGCAGTGAATATAGCTGCATCAAAGATAACTTCTACCACATGCTATTATAACATCCCTTCTTAGTCTAATAATAGGAAGTTAGGGCCGAGAACAAAATTTGTTTTATCTTGTTGGCAATACCTACCAAATGAACACAATGAAATACCAACTGCAATCATCATCATTGGTAGCCTAGTTCCACTAACTGCTGATTAGTCCTGCTCCCTTTTGTGCCATGCTTCCCTGGTGTGTACGAGTCACATCCAGGTCTTCCCTCGATCTTCTTCTCCACCTGCAATACCTAGCTACTAATTGAGGTAGTTGCTACGACACGTTGTCAAGTATAAGATGCCATAACGCAAACAAGGCATCACTTACAGCTGTTATAAGAGATATAACTTTATAAGACATATAGTCTTAAAGTTTTATTAGTTAACTAACATCACGCCTGTATTACTCGAAGGGTTAGGCATAGGTTTAGTGGTGGTATTAGTTACCATGCCACCATAAAACATCAATACCTAATCGTAATCTTTAGATGTATTAGCGGCCTATTTGAGTTTAACATGAGATTTAAACGACTAGAGGTCATAAACAGGTTTCTGTTACGGTAATTCTATAACTTGTTTTCTAGAACAATTTCCATGAAGTTTTCATAGGAATTGTTCTACTAGAATAGCGTCGCGCCTGTTGAGCCTTTATTCAGATGAAAAGTTGACAGTTCGTTTATACGTTATCATTATCGTAGACTTATTTCTGACTTCCTAAGTAGGTACCTACCTATACCTACTAGGTATAGCTGCCAGTATGAGTGGGTGGTACGACTAGTTTCTATATTATGAGTTTATGACATTAGCTACCTTATTAAGACCAACTAAGTCCTATGGACCTAAAATGGACGCTTTGGCAGAATCATATTATGATCTGCGTACAATTAATATCCCGCAATTAATCTGTTTGACAGTTTTGTATGAAGTGTCGTAAAATGGTCCACAAGTTATGCATTGCTTTAATGAAGTCTAATGTCAAATAGCAGCTGTATAGGAATTGTACGCAGATCATATTATGATTCTGCCAAAGCGTCCATTTTAGGCCCCCTGTACTCTTGACACTTGGTTGTATACTAGCAACTCAATAAAACAAAACATAACGTAACATCATGCCTTGTTTCGGGTAGAGTTGTACCTATAGTGCACCCACTCAATATGTATAAGTACCAAATATTATAAATACCACTTCTGATAAAAGTTATTCAGCAATTCAGTATGTACCGCAGAGTATATAGCAAACGTACCTACTTACATACAATTTCTCAAAATTCCATCAAAATACTTATTGCCAACGAAGTAAATTTTAAGTGATCATCAGGATGGCTGAGCCAAGCGACATAGGTAATCATTATTCGAATTTAGTATCTAGACACACACACACACACACACACACACACACACACACATAACATCACGATTGTATTCCCCGAAGGGTTAGGCAGAGGTGTACCTATAGCACACCCACATTTCGCCAGTTATGTTTAAGTAGAGAGTGTTTAGAGTAGAGTTGATTCTATATCAATCTACTATAGTCATCGAAGTATTTAGGGTAGTCTATATATTACCTAAAAGCATTGACTTAAAATGTGGTTCACAGTAGGTATGTACAATTGTAACTAACCTACTTATTGTAACCTCGTTGTCAGCACTATAATTATCTATGTGCTGCTGCAAACATTTCATGAGACCGAGAGATCTAAGTTACAGGGTTACATCATCACATCGAATTTTATGGTCAATTTAATTAAGTTACACAAAGAATTATGTAACTGATATAAGTCTGAAATCACCAACCCGTCTTGAGCAAGCGTGGTGATCAATGCTCGTGCCTTCTCTGTGTGAGAAGACGCTTTTCCTTGCCCTGCAGTGGGACCCTTATAGGGCGGTACTATTATTATTACACAAAGAACTCGTTATGTACTTTAACGTAACTAACTTGAGTTGCCTCCTACAGATAAGTGACCTCAAGAAGTATTGAAAGGCTGACACAAGACCTGATATTTTTGGCATTATAAAATCACAATCGTTCTATCAACTCCATGTTGATAGCTTAATGAATGTTCTTTAACAGCATTTGTTTTGGGAGCCATCTTGTCGAATGTGGAGGATTTCGACCCATGGATGAAGTAGTCTCGAATACTGTTCAAGTGTCCAGACTAAAGGCTCCCGGCGCGACGCGACTCTTGTAGAACAATTTACATGAAGTTTTCATAGAAATTGTTCAGCCTTAAAGCAATTCGAAAGTCGTTAGGTGTGTCTAACTTAGAAAAGGATTAGTTCCAGCTTTAGACTGTGATAGGTTGCGTTGATTAGAGAACTTTGCTAATTGAATGGTACCATCTACGAGAGATGATCGGACTGAGATAGCGAGCACGATCGTATCAGGATTTAATTTACTTATTATATCTGTCTGATATCATAGGTAGGGCTTAGCGGCTAAGTTATAACAGCCGCACGGGTCGATCGATCAGGTTAAGCTACGCTTGCCGCGGTTGGTCCGTGGATGGTTGACCATTTTTTACATACCAAGACCCCTCCGTGCCTCAGAAAGAACGTTAAGCCGTTGGTACCGGCTGTCATTCGTGGATCTTTGACAGACGTTATGGGTCCTCAGAAAAACGAAAGTCTAACAACCAGTCTTATCAAGGAGTACCGTGTTACCCAGTCACTGGGTTGTCGAGGTCAGATAGACAGTCGCTCCATGTAAAATACTGATATTTAGCTGCATCCGGTTAGACTGGAAGCTGACCCCAATATAGTTGGGAAAAGACTAACGAGATGATGATCTGTCTGATAAACATCTGTTGATTAAAAGTCATATTAGCCCAAACAATACTTAGTTAAGGCGCTTCCCCGACCAAACGACCTTGAGCGTTCGGTCCTTCTCTGTCCCGTCGCTGAGTCTCGCTCTATTTCGCTCCCTGCGCACGCTCAGTTATCATAAAAATCACAAAAAGAAATGAAATTATTTTAATAAAAAAAGACAAGCAATGTTTTGGAATAAAATAAAACGTGTGTTGTTTAGATTTTTAAATTATCCATCCATTAGTGTAATCCTCAAATTAATAGAACGTCGCCTTTTGCAAAAGATGCTTGCAATTAATAATTTTAGTCACTTTTTTACCAGGAGATTTTAAATGTATTTATAACACATAAAAACAAATAAGAACGTGCAATGTGATGATAGGATTTCGAACAATAATAATGTGCTTTTAGGTGTAGTTTATTACCCATAGTGAATGAGTTAATAGCCTCTGAATAACGCACTATGGCAAGGTTTTGGTCGTGGTATCGCCCTTAAGACCAAAGCTTAGTAAGAACACTGCTAGACAATAGACGCTTCTGTGGCTCGCAATAGGTACAATAGTTTTAACGCAGTCTATAAATCAGACTCCAGCAGGTCATTAGATCATCAAGCTGCTACATTACACTTGATTAAACATACTCAAATCGTATTCATGCCAAAAAAACTAACCTAATCACATATAATTATACAAAATGTGTTGTAATAATTTCCAATCTTTATCGAATTACCTACTGCTCGAACGTGCAATACAGCAGCTGATTACAACGTTTCTACTCACAAACGCGTTATCAACATAACATTTGGTCTTTTAATTAGAATATAGTTTCTTTCGATAATGGAAGGTGACCCTAGCTAAGTCCTACCTGTTTATGAATTCTAGGCACTGAAGGTTATTTCGGGCTGACCAGTCGACCGTCACTTTACTCACACTGACACTATGCCCTTGGTTTCGTATATCGCGATAAACTAACCGAATTATATGCGCTTGCACGTCTGCGCTGACGGATTAGGCTTTAAATAAAGAACAGGTCTCCTATTTTGAATGTCGAACAGTCTTTGGAAGGAAAACATAACTAATACCTTCGTGGTTATAGGAAAACCATAACTTATATAAACCTGCCATGTTAGTCTATGGAAATGAGCAGAGAATATTATTTATGTTGAAAATATTTGTAGTTTAGTTTTCCCCATAAGCGTATAAGTACATGCCGGAATGGGAAACTGGTTCTACTAAACTACTTGGTTATTAATGTCGAGATTTATTAATAGGACTAAAATTTGCATTTCTAGCGGTTTGCGTACTAAAAGCAGGCAGTGGGAGCAATTTGGGCATGTATGTAATAAAATATGATTCATTCTGTTGATATAGTGTCTTTGTTAAAGTCTAGTGGGTCATTTGCAGATAAGAATTTTGGCTGTATTGAAGGTCCTTTCAGTTATTTCAGCCAGCTGACATGTAATACATCAATTTTGTATTGAAATTTTGCTTTTTACGACGAACGTCCACTACGTTCGTCGTAAAAGGCAAAATGGCTGCATAAAATCGGGTTATAAAGTTTAAAAAAAAATGTAAAAATTTGGTTTATACTTTAAATTGGGTACTATGTAGTAATTTTCTCAATGAATAAGTCTATATTATTTAAAAAAAAAACCTTTTAAAAAAGGGCATACTTACATTAAAAAATATCCGAGTCAGCAATATTTTTTAACATTCACTTTGCTTGTACCAGCAGAAGGCAGAAATTGCATGATACTTTTACAGCCCAACGGTCCCTAGGGAAATCCACTGGAAATTAAATTGAATTCACTGCGCAACTTTTTTCTAGGCTGCATTGTACAATGTGCGGTCAATAACATACACGGATTTCGTATTTTTATAAGAGCTATATAAGTAGGTAATGCAGCCTTTATATGACTTATAGGGAGCAGGTCATTTGTTGGCATATCCAATGCTTTAATACAGGTCATAGCCTACCTAAGTGCTAAATTACACCCAAATCCGATTTAGGCGTGATTATGTAACAAACATACATACTTATTACCTAGTAGGTTTATATTATTATAACCTTTCCAGTTTTGAGGACTGAAATAACCTCTAAATAGACACAGTTAAAAAAAAAAATATAAGTGTCAATTTAATAAATATTCATAAAGCAATATAATTAAAACACAGTTATTGCTTACTAATTGTAATATAATAATGCCATACAAAGTCCAACCACGCGCCGCGGTGGCGCAGTGTCGATGACACATCGATCGACATGCGACGAGGTTCTAATCGTCAATGTGACCTCATAATTATTACACCTTGGGTAACCAATAAAGAACTATATCCTGGATGGATGAACTGTGAGCACAGAAGGCCTTGAAAATACCATAAAGCTTAATATAGTCACTAATGTTACTGACTTCGCCTGCATGTTTTTCGTCGTATCGATGATTTGAAAAGTTATATTTCTCCAAAATAAAACTATCCTATGTCCTGTCTTTCTCCATTACCTACGCTATTAGCTACCTCTCTGCTAAATCTCATCAAACTAAGTTTTGCAGTTTAGCCGTAAAGACGTACCAAACAAGCAGACTCACATTCTCAATAAAGTAATAAGAGGCTCGTCGAATTTTGTTCCGGTTCCAAAAACTGTTACTAAGGACCAGGCTAGCAAGAAACGGGTTTACAACTTTCGAGAGACCCTCCATATAATTTTATAATGAATCTGATTCATATAGAACCTTTCCTCGTAGTTTCTTGGAAAAAGAGTGTTCCTAGGTAAAACGTGAACATTCGTGTAAAATTTGTTTTCAGAACTGTTGCCGTAACGACTGATTTAATTGATATTTTTGTTGAGTCATCATCATGTACGACAGTATTATGTTCAATGTTGGCCATGGGCTTATCCCACCACAACCCACGTCTTTGACCGGTTGAATCATTAAGGCGCCTGGCTCCTGAAGTATTAGATGATGCTACTAATCCTATAAAGTTCTGATATACAGCCACATTTGACTTATTTGAATTTGGAACACGAACGGCACCAACATTTGGAGAAAAGTTTTTAATAAAGCAATGAAGAGGTTATACAGGGTTAGTTTTCAAAGACCAGCCAAATTTAAGGATGTGGTACAGACCATCAAACTGAACAACTCTCTCCATGGGACCAATATCATCATCGCGAAAAATTTATAAACTGTCCCATACAAAACTTCAATACCTACTCGACCCAAATGTATAGGACCGCTGATTTTTTTTTCGCGATTACGATATTGGTCCCAAGGAGAAAATTGTTCAGTCTGATGGTCTATACCACACCCTTAAATTTGGCTGGTCTTTGGAAAATAACCCTGTATACGCATCGTTATGTATTCCAGCCAAGATATAGATTCCAGCCGCCCATAATTCCTTAGGGTTCGTTATCAACAATTTGAAGGAACTATCGTTGTAGCCTGTGTGTATACTACAGTTGTAGTCTAGAATTATATATTTGGCATCTTCCAAGTACACAGCGTTCTTGTGTAGAGTACACAGAATAGAGATATAAAAATGTATAGACTTACAGTACAATCTGTGGGCATGTTGAGTGGTCTATTTCGAGGCAACGTTAACCAATCACAGTAGAAAGCTGTAAGCAAATAAAATAAAGTTACAGGTATCGATACTATGTATGTAGTTGATGAATACGTCATCAATGAAAGTAAAACCAGCAGGATGCACGTTGCGCGGCGTTTCTCAGAACTATGCGATTATTGACCGCCCGGCCCGCTTCCTGTAAACATTGACTATGCGTTGCTATGCGACCACTACCTACTGTCAGTAATCTAGCTCGGCTCTAGATATCAATATCACCGTAGTACGCCTAACTATTGTACGTATAGCTACGTAGATTGTTTGACTACATATCTGCTACGTGATAGTCGTCGCCGGAATCAAAATATTTGTAAAATAAGTTATTGTTGTTATGGCGTGTAGACGGGTTTTACAAGGCTCTTGTAAAATAAGACGACTGGACTGTGTTCTTAGTACGTGTATTCAGCCATGATGGGCGGGCAATGACAGCGGAAGTATTGGAGGCAGAAAGACCATAGACAATATATTTTATTTTATAATTTCGGATACATAACAATTGTTAAGAAGAATAATCGTAATGTCGTGATGTTGTATTGTAACTCTATTATTAAACCTCGAATAGTGTTTCCACGTATATTCTGTTTTTATACGAGCCGCACTTTAATGTCAATCTGATATGAAAGAGAGAAATACTGTGTTTTTCCACGCGCCTGTCTCACGAAAGAATGTTTTGATTGCGTTACTGAGTTACGTGTTGTTTCCTGCGAAAGTTGATTATTTTGTAAAGTTATCGGCTGCAGATTAGTTGTACTTGTCGACTGTCCAGTTTTATTGGTTAGGTATCTTTAGATAAAAGCATTCGAAAGTTAAAAGAAAAGCAGCGGTATAACGGTAATTTATTTCTCTTGTATGACTGAAATGGGCTTTTTAGTGCCGAAACCATTATCTTCTCCTGTATCTCTATAATTGAAGACGAATAAAAAGGTTCTTAAAACAACATAAAACCTCATCTCTATAGTGGGAACTACGGATGTTATTGAGAGAACTGAAACAGTTACACGCCACGTTTACACGACCTCAATACGACTGTATGCTGTAAGCATTTTCGCATGCATTTGCATGAGACCGTTAACAACATGAAAACGGCACAAAATCTGAGCTATTCACTTTTAAAACGGTCTGCTAGGGCTGCCAGTATCCGGCCTTCTATTGTTTTTGGGGATTTTATTAGATCGTTCAACTTATCAACCTACTTAGCAAGATCTAATCGTAAGTGGTTTCACATTCACCGTTGAGATTGCACAAAATTATCAGCAATGTGTTTGCGGCTGATTATTTCTTTGGTAATTAAATACAAACAGAGATTGTAAAGTCGTGAAATCGTTTCATGTGTTCTGAGAAACTCATAATAATGCTCAAAAAATTCCATGACAAATCTATTAAAATCTGCTTTGTAACCTGACGATTCGTTTTCAAGATGTTAAGGAATACCTGTAATATTAGGTCTTTACCTATGAAATTGCCGTTCTGCAGTACTGACCATTTCAAATCAAAATAATTTTTGTTTGGCTAAGAATTCAAATTTCAAATTAATTTTATTTTAAAAACATGGTTTTTTTTTTCTAAAAGTAGTCATTTCTTTATTGATTAGTGTTACATTTTCATCGCATTTCAATCTTTTTCGTCATCATGGATACGTTAAAAATTCGAGTAATTATGGAATATGAGTACCGTCGTGGCAGCAACGCGGCACAAGCGGCACGCAACATCAACGACGTTTACGGAGCTAACACTACAAACCAACGCACCACCTGTTATTGGTTTGCTCGCTTCCGTTCTGGAAATTTCGACCTGAAAAATGAACCTCGCGGTCGTCCGAAGACTTTGGTCGACAATGACGAATTAAAGGCGATTGTGGAAGCTGATGATACACAATCCACGGCTGAATTAGCAGCAGCTTTCGACGTTAGCGTCAAAACAATATTGGTCCATTTGCGTCAAATTGGCAAGGTAAAAAAGCTTGACAAATGGGTGCCCCACGAACTCAATGATCGCCAGCGCGAAGTACGCGTCGAGACGTGCCTTGCACTGCTCAACAGACACACAAATGAAGGAATTTTGAACCGCATTGTTACCTGCGATGAAAAATGGATTCTGTTTGATAACCGTAAGCGCTCAGCAAGTTGGTTGGATCCTGGTTCAGCACCTAAACAATGCCCTAAACGAAAACTTACCCCTAGAAAAGTGATGGTCACTGTTTGGTGGTCTAGCGCCGGTGTGATTCATCACAGCTTCTTACCAAACGGGGTGAGCATTACTGCAGATGTGTACTGTGAAGAACTGAACACAATGATGGAGAAGCTGGCGCATCTCCAACCAGCATTGGTCAATCGCTCGTCTCCGCTGCTCCTGCACGACAACGCGCGACCTCATACTGCACAGCAGACGGTCTCCAAGTTGCAAGAACTGGGGTTGGAAGCTCTCCGTCATCCGCCCTACTCACCAGACCTTGCGCCTACAGACTACTACTTTTTCCAGAATTTGGATAACTTCTTGGCGGGAAAAAAATTTAATACCCGAGAGGCAGTACAAAATGCCTTTGAAGAATTTGTTGCCTCCCGTCCAGCTGATTTCTTTAAGAAGGGCATCAATAAACTGCCACTGCGATGGCAAAGATGCATTGATTGCATGGGTGATTACTTCGATTAATACAAATAAAAAATTCATGAAAAAAATTCGTTTAAATTTTTTCATACAAAACGGCAATTTCATAGGTAAAGACCTATTATTTTCAGTCAGTTGTGTCATTGAACTTATCTCGGATACATATTGAACTCATGTTTGGTCAACCCTATACAGTTTCCTGTTTTTAGGTAACAAACAAACCAAAATGTAAAACTTCGGATAACTGTCCACGCTCACGATGGCGGTATCGATTGCCAATTTCGGCAAGAAATACCAATTAAATGTAAAGTTTACATTAAAAGTAAACGAAACTGGTTTACTGAAAAAGGTGCAAAACTTATTTTTGTAACCGACGAGGTCATGATATGGGCTTAATTATTATTGTTGTTTACACATAATAACGATGTTAAAACTGAGGTTACAATGAAAATAATTATGAAGGTCTGTAAACTGTATGTAATTTTTGAAGGGTCCTATAGTTTATTCGGTCTTATTCATAGACTGTCAGTATTCCCATGCTAGATTTAACCTTTAAAAATCCTATGAAAACGCTTATTTTAAGACCCAATCCAAGTTATCAGAATTAGTTTTTTTTTGTTGTGCTACTGTCGTTAAGCTTCTAAATCTGCCAATAGGCAATACTATAATTAAGATCTATTCATGGTTGAAGACTTTCCTCGCCATTGTTAATTCATTTATTCATTGTGCTGACATATTTTTTCAATTTTATTATGTTACGGTATTCAGCGGTTGAATCGAGGAACGTTTACAGTTATTTTCCAATATTTGCGTCACTAGAATGACTAGCCACTGAAAAATTACGGATGCTGAGAGATGAATCATTATAGAATGATTGATTTTGTACGTGGGTTCTTTGCGAGATATTTAATCAGTTATGACAAACGTGAAATTATTATCTATGTCAGCTAACTCTGTTTCCCCGTCACAATGACAGCTAAACGAAGTAAAATTTTAGTGATCATCAGGTTCGCTGGGCCAACCGGCCAAGTGACTTAATTAGGTATTTATATACTATTAACGAAGTATTGAGGATAAGAAAAGTTAATTTAATTCCGAAAATCAGTGACGTACAATATGGATTATGCGGCAGAGAGAGTATGCGGCATCTCCCCACAGACAATGGCCACCTTCTATCCCGCATGCGGGCTGCCACTGACGCAGTTATAAGTTCATCAAGTGCACACGTGACAAGCTGTCACCTGTGCACTTGATAATCTTATGGGTGTCAAAGAGTACCTAGAGCGCGCAGCTGAATTTTGGGCCAGATGTTCGAACTTTTTGCCATCAATTCGCTAAACAGCAGAATATTTTCTCCATTGATTGTATAGTTAAGCACAGATCAGTTAAGTACATTTGGATCTGACTTTTCGTATTCAGACCTCATAATTAAACATCAAGTAGGTACAACCATTTTAAAATGATCTCACGTTCTCAAGGACAGAATAAATTCTCAGAAACTATTTGATTAATTGTTATCAAGAAAGACTAAGGATTAATATATTCCATTATATGCTAATTTGTGTTTCGTAATGTCTTTAATAGGCATGTTATTTAAATAAAGAGTCGGGAGGTGCTTGTTCTAAATTACTTGACAATTGATCAATGCGGGTTAGTTATCGACTTTTTCATTGTGTGAAAAGAATTTACGTATCTAGAAAAATATTAATTGGAACATTTAGGCTTCTGCAGAATAGTTTATAATCGATCGTAGGTATGTATAGATAAAGAGGACTTGTCTGTTTGTTTATAAATTCTTTGGCAATTCACAAAACAGTTGAAAGAACAAGAATGCGGTAAACAAAGCATTAAGTACTATAATCTTAAAACGCTAACCAAGGCAAACAGCTTACTGTGCCATTCAGTGCGCAAAATGTATAAATAAAATACGTACAGATAGTGTCACAAGTCGCGAGAAAGACTGACAGAATAGTATACAACCACAGATACATAATAGATACAACGCAAAAGGCGAGATAATGTTACTTCGATTGAAGTTTCAAAGTCTTCTTAGTCTAGCAATGGTAGTTATGTGAAGTCATATAACATTTAAGACTTGCACTTGTACTGCAATTGTAATTACAAAACTGAATTTGCAGATGCATAGGTAAGTACGTACGCAAAAACGTTTTCTAAACTAGAGGAAGCCTGCAAAGTGGGCTGGTTATAATCACATTTCTATACGCCCAGTTTCAGTTCCTATCTCTTGGCATGACAATATAATACATGATAATTACGGACGACAGATGGCCAGCTGCATTTCGCATCATCAGTTCTAAACTCGAACCGGACAGTATCTGTTTTCGTTTACTCGGTACACTGCACTTGTGTTGCGCGCAGTACAAAAATAAAAAACACTGAACGCTTTCCCGCCGCTTTGCACTTCAATTGCAACTTAACCTACAAACGCTGCGTATTAGAATTTGAATCTTACGTCCTTGTAATAAGATTGGTTATTTTTTATTGTGAGTGAGCGATTGTGACCTTTTGTTCGGTGTGAGTGCATGCGTCACACGTAATGGCGGACGCGCGGGCGGGTGGCGCGCAGGTCATCGCGCTTATACTTATGTATAAATACAGTATGTATAGCGTTGTTTGATCCGATCTCTATACAACGCGCATATGTATGTGTACGGACGTCGGTTTTACGTTACGCTGCGTTGCCAGCCGGCTGTTTGTTAGCGAACGAAGGTCACTCGACTCGAGAGGTGATTTCGCTGTCTTGACTGACATAGACATAACATAGATATGTAGGTACCTACACACGGGGACCTTTTTGTCGCTTTTTGATGTTATTTCTTCTACGTGCAAGAATGGAGTTTCGTTCTTATAAGTAAACTGCCTCATAATTTCAAGAAATACTTTTAAAAAGCTTAATATGAAGTACAGTAGCAACTACTTTTCCTCTCCAATTTTAGTATTTCAATATTATTCTATGTAACAAAGGTACATATAGGTATATAACTATTTACTTTACATACAGTAATTATTATGAAACGGCGACTCGACATGTCACCATTTATTTGCATTTTTAGTATAGCAACATCGCATTGTTGAATAAATATACAATTGCTATTCGTATGACATTGCATCAGTCACCATCCGAGACGAACGAATAATAACATTGAGTCAACTGTAGTTATTTTCCGATTAATTCCACCTATTTGATGTGCCTACTTGTATAAGGAAATAAACATACCAACCTACCTATTCTTGTATACCGTACCTACTTCAATATATTCAAGTCATTATGTAAATAGAGTACAGAGAGCGAGCTAAGAACGTTGTTTGACACTTGACACAGGGTCCATAGAGTGCCAAGAATAGTTATCTGTTAGCTGTAGCGAGGCTGTAGCCTTTCTACAGGGTGGCAGGAACCTGTTACCATGGATTCAGTAAAAGATTCTCAACATGCCTAGGTTTTTCATAGGTTATAAAAAAAAAAAACAGTTGTTTCATAGAAAAGTGCAATACCAACGCGGTTAAAATGTATGGAACAGGTTTTTGGAACGAAGTTCCTTATCGCGCGTTGCGAAAGGGGGCTAGACGGAAAAAATTAAGACCAAAAGTTGTAACGACACTTTTTGCTATAGTTGTAATTTATTTTTTAATTTAATTTCTATTAATTATACGGCGTGCGCGTGTTTCTCTGTCTGTCTCTCTCTCTCTCTCTCATAGAAAGCAAGGCAGTTTTTTTTTTTTTTTTAATGGACCTTCGTTACATTCTGGTGCCCCTTGACACCTCTCAAGTTTTTTTTTTAATAACTGATGAAAGATTTCAATGATGGGGCGTTCAGAATCATGTACTGATTCATGGGGGTTCCCTAGGATCCTAGGGGGTCTAGAATCATGTGCTGAATGGTTACTAACTGGTCTCTACAGCCATATCATGTTTATTTACATTGTAACGGGTGACTGTTGCACGACAAGTCAAATACATTCATAAATATATAAATTCACGTCTTTTCCCCATAGCCCCTAGGCAGAAACTTCAGAACGCCACCTGCAAGTAAAGGCTCCCGCAGACAGGAGTTGCGCGCGATTCGCGTCTGTTTTTAGGAGCCTTAATTCAAGTCACACTTTGTTCAAATAATTTGAATTGTATGAAGAAGCACTGAAAAGGCTTCTTCTACGTTCTGTTTAGAGGACAATGGGCTATAGAAAGCCTAGACTAGCTCAGTGCGCAGTAAAAGTTTAATGTTTTACTAGACGATCTATTGTGTTTAGAAAAATGACATAGCATCTAACTCATAAATTATGTGGATCCCTAATTGCTTTTCCGGTCGTTTTAAGGTTATTTCCCACTAAAAACATTGCACAATACAAATTTTATCATAATTATAAATAACACAATACCACGTGGTTCGATGTTTATGCGCGTAGTTGTCTGTTTATATACTATGTAGTTAATTAACCTTTAGTCATGCAATATAAGTTCAATTTTTCCTCATCGAAGTATGTTTAGACTGGATTTACTACAGCATAAAAAAAATCATTACAGCAAAATATCGAAACAACTTGTATAAAATTAACAATAATATTGTAATTCCTTTATGAAAGTTACTTATGCATAATCAGCCTATCACGTTCCCACTTGTCGGACATAGGCCGCCGGTCCACGCGGGCCCAGTGCGGGTTGGTGGATATCACGTCTTCGAATTTTTAGTTCTCGGACATGTCGGCCTCCTTACGATGTTTTCCTTTCCCGTTTTGAGAGCCGTGGTGATGAACTTAAATAATCAAAGTGAAGTCGCGGTCTTGGTTCGTAGGTACTCACGACCTTTTTTTTTTTTTGTTGATGGGGTGGAAATCCTCATGGATGTCCTCCGCCCTGGGGCGGGCGGAGGGGTCTGTCAGACTTCTACTGACTAAAACCACCCCGTGTTCCCTCGTACACTTGCACCGGGGGCTACGGGGACACTTAAGCACTCTTCAACGCAAGGTACTCACGACCTACTACAACTCCTAAATCGGAGCCGATACCACTGGGCCACCATTGCTTAGTTATTTATAGCCTACAAATATTCAGTATGACAATTGTCCAAGCGAAGCACGTTGAATAAAAAAAAAACAGGATATTCTTTCTTTTATTTTTTTAAATGTGTGCCAGTAGTTGTTGAGGTTAATTTAGTGTGGTGCGTTCGCGTGATATGTCAGAAGGAGACAGTTGCAGCGTCAAGGTTAGGACGACACGTGGGTGGCGCGCGCGCGGTGTTTCGCGAGCATGTGTGCGCGCACCAGGATGTCAGTAGTTAGCTCAGCAAGTTAATTGAGTTTTTGTACTTGAACCAAACTTGGTATTCTATAATATGCAATTAGTTGGCCTTGACTTCTTAAACTCTTAAAATTTTCAATGGTGCTTTTATTATATTATTATTTATTCAAGATTTTGTAACACCACAGTTTAAAAGTATCTAAATCTAAAGACTAAATGTAGGTACATAGTATCACATAAGCATGCTCATTGGAAGTGTCGGATTGCAATGCGAAGTGCGTCATCAGGTGTCAAAGATAGGAGGTCACACAAATTTGTACACCCTAGCAATTAACAGTACTTACATCATGAAATTTTCGTAAGTAACGAATAGCGAATAAGCAGATACATTTACATAGGTACATACAATTTTCTATATGTAGTCACTGAGTCGAGTAACACTTGATCGTGCAAACATTTCGTAATCATTGGCAGTTCCTCCACATTTGTGTAGAAGTGGGCACGCCGAACAATACGTGGTCACGACCGATTTACTACTACCAGCGTCACGCGACCAACTCCACAATGGTATTTCTCTTTCACAACATTGTTGGCCGCACCGAAGCCAATGATAGCATACCAGACATTATCAGGTCAACGGATTCTTAAAATGCTTCTACGTAATGATGCTATTTCTTCCGGTTGGAAATAAGGACTATACATCTGCCAAAATAAAAAGCTGTCAAGTGCGAGTCGGACTCGCACATTTAACACTACATGTTATTATTTTCTTTAACTCGTTTCTTGTATTATTTATTTTTTATTCATTGTTTTTATAGTGGCCATAGTAGTTCACACTATGTATATAGGTTTATAAAAATAACAAGTGCCTATCTGTTACGGTTCAAAAGATACAGTCATGTGACAGTCGGACGGCCACACAGCGGAGCCTTAGTAATACGGTCCCGTTGGCACCATTTGAATACGGAGCCCTAAAAAGACATGCATTTTTCGTTGCTCATTTCACCATCTGGTCCTACTGTATATTTTTAGTCTATGTCAACAAAACACCTCAATTAAGCTAAGTGTGTCAGGCATCTCCAAGAAGTTAGTTCAATAGCATGTCAGTGTAATTACTAATTGGTCGGAATTTACAGTATAATAAACTATATATAACTAGGTCGAAGTTTATGTATGAGCCAACGCGATAACCTTATCCGTCTCGCAGCCATCTGACCCATCCTTTACGACTTACTTACGAACATAAATAACATATTTCTGACAGCCATTTTTTTACAACCTCTGAATTCTCGCGTAAAAGGGACACTACCCTAATAATTGGCAATAGATTTCAACTTTTTCTTAGAATAGACGGCAATAAATATCGTTTAATGACATGGTCGTTGCTATAAACTACGCATTGTTGCTTTTTAGAAAGCCGTATGATTCCTTGCAGGAAAAATACCTTACAATCCATACATACATTTATAATAAAACTAGCTTTTGCCCGCGGCATTGCTCGCGTTAATTTAGACTTTGACAATCAATTCGGGTTATAATTCAATTTCATGATTCGAAAGACACGTGGCGCCATCTATTATCATAACAACGTTATTGTTGTTTTCCTCGGGACCAGAACTTTTTTTCGGGATGAATGGTAGCCTATGTCCGTTTCTGTACACCTGACAACGTAATATGCAAAATTTCCGGATGATCGGTTCAGTGGTTTAGGCGTGAAAAGGTAACAAACAAAAAACCTTTTTTTTTTTTTGGTGCGTGATCATCTAATGACCTCTCCCGCTCTGGGCGGAACGGAAGGGTCAGACTCTTGTCAGACTCTTACTGATTCAAACCCACCCGTGTTCCTTCAGTTACCTGTGCGCCAGGGCCACGGTAACTCTTTCGAAGAATCTGCAACCCCGGCAGACATCGGCCCTAACGGACCCCGTCAATTATGCTGACATCTCTTTGAGGCGCGCGTGGAACACAACGCGCCGTCGACCCGGGCCTGGTCCTTACCGGACGGCGAGCTGCCCATTGTTCGCCGTCCGCAAGCCCGCGCCTACGGTGGCCGGGAGTTGGCTATCGGCTCCCGACGTCTAGGGTGTCTCCTCCTGCGACGACTAGGGGCGTGAGGGCGCAATGATTGCCTCTCCCTCCCGCGCTCCGCCTCCTCCTTCACGAGAATTACTGTTTCGCAGAAGGAGTAACTTCCCATTCCCTCTCGCTCCGTACCATGGCCTAAACTAGGGCCGGACGCGAAAGATCGCCGCCACCAGGACACGGCAGTGCTCCGCCCAAGCAGGGCAGACTTCCACCGTATGCTCCACCGTGTCCTCCGGTCGATCCACATAGTGATAACACCCGGGCGTTTACTCCCGCCTTATCCTAAACAGGAACCTCCCGAAACAGCTATATCCGGTGAGGACCTGCGTCAGGCGGAAGGTGAGGATGCCGTGGCGCCTCCACAAAGAGGGGACTTACCGCCGCAATTACTTACTAAAAACTACTTATTAAAACTTAATTACTTATTATAACTTACTTTCGCATTTATAATATTAGTAAAGTAATAAAATAGTAACGAAGGTATTCTGTGCGTTTGTCTGTTTATCTGCATGTATGTTTCGCATTGGCGCAAAAATGCCTGACCGGATTTGGATGAAATCTGGCAAACAGATAGTTCATAACCTGACTTAACACATGGGATACTTTTATTCCCGGTAGTACGTTCCCGTGGGATATTTCCAGCGGGCGAAGCCGCAGGCAAAAGCTAGTAATTTATAAGACAATAAATACGAGAACTCTTCGGAGTGCTTGTAATGAAGATATTAATTAAAAGGTCATGTTTGAGGTTAAATATTGCTCTTGGTTTTGATTAATGAAATAATTTCCTCCTGTAATTAAGACTTTTCGCTTGTTTGTTGAAGACTCATGTTGATTTAATTTTGGCTCATGTTATTTAAGATCATACATGCAGCATGCGGTAGACCAAAGGTTCTTTGGAAACCAGGGTACTTTTGAACCATTAGATACGGTCACCAAAAGTAATAACTAACCAAGGTCGTCGATATAGTTGAACTTTAGTAAGAAACCGATGAATGTTTTCGAATAAAATTTAATTTAATTAATCAAACAGGTCAGTTATCAAATTAAATTTCATTCGAAAACATCCATCAGTTTCTTAATAAACTTCAACTATATCCGACGACCCTGGTTACTTATCTCTTTTGTTGAATGTACTTTTATCAAAAAATGCACAATAATAAAAACCCTTCGAATTCATGCGAAACTCCTACGAAATCCTATGCCTCCTTACTTACTTTTATTGAATCATATTTTTAAACATAAAAGAGAAGAGCCAAACGGAAAATTCGTGGTATTTTTTTCTGAACCTTTGGAACCTTTTATGCCTTTTCAATGGCGAGGTCAACGTTTTCTGAAATGCTTCAAATTTCGAATTGTGAACAACAATGAGGCTTATTCTTATATTTTTGCCCTGAAGTTTTTATCGACACCTACAAAGGTTGATTGTGTCGTTATCGACACAATCAACCACCATCCATCCTCCATCCTTTAGGGGTTTTGATTGGGATGTACTACAAGTTATTATGTGTGAGACTGAAGATTGAAACACTTCAAAAGGAATATAGAACACTAGCTTCTTCCTGTGAGATCGACGTTATACATAGAACTAAGAACAGTACAGTAGCCCGCACATCAAGTTACCACAAACTGTCAGATTTTCTCATTCGATTTTGAACTTAACCATCAACATTTTAAGATTTAATATTGCTTGGAGAAATTTGACAGATTCGTGTAGCTTGACCTGCTGGCGACTATACCTTATACCCACGACTTCGTCCGCGTGGAAGTAACATTATCCTATGGCACTCGGCAATAGTGTAAGTAGCTTTATATCATTGAAATAATTTTTGTAAACGGATCAGTACTGAGATTACCTCCAAACGAACAATTTTACCAGAATATTAGTTCCGATATTACTGGGAAAAAACAAGTTTATTGCTGCCATGTTATACCTCTTATCAACAGAAATCCTATTGTAAATAAGAAAACATTATGTTTTCCAAATTTGAATGTGCATCTAAATGTCAATTGGTTTCTCATCCGTGCTGCATAAGGTGTGTATGAGTCATTCACCTGGCTGTGAACAGCTCACACAATAGCGTGTGAGACTGTGACTCACCGCGGACATCTGTCGGCTGGCGTTTTGTTAATCTGCATTCTGTTACTCTGTGACGGAATTATTTATTCAGGCTTGCAACGACGCGACGGTGTAAACGGGCTGAACAGTGCGAATCAATTGTTTGTGTGATCTCGTCCTGTTTTTAGTACAAACTAGCCGTCCCGACAGACGTTGTCCTGTCAAACCCTCAATAATTATGGTCTTCTCTCACTCATAAAAAAAATCTGTAAAAGCTTGATTCGGACCATTATGGACATTATAAAACAAAAAATAGCCAAACGTTCTCGAGTGATGCGTTTACCGAGTGTGTATTTCTATTGCCGCTATAACAACAAATACGAGTATTAAAAATAAAATAAAGTTAAAACTGAAAGAAAGGTCTCCATAAAAAACGTGTTTAAAAAAAAAATATGTACGGTGTACGGAATCCTTCGTGTGCCAATCCGACTCGCACTTGGCCGGTTTTTTATTATATAGATTGATATATTGTCTTGTTTTCTCCGTCAATACCTACTGTCGTTGCTCGATTTATTTTAATCTAAACAAGTTTTTAAAATGCTCTGTTTTCATCTAATTTTTTTAAAGAAAATGGCAGTAGGTAGCAGGTTCTTAAATGCACTATAAAATACACGTACTACATACACGGCTGAAAATATACTCTATAGCTCACTAGAAATATGTACATAGTTAAATTTAATAAGAGCCTCGAGAAATTGCGCCTGCGCAGCATACAGAATTACAGACCCTACCCTAAACCTAAACCTAACACTTTTAATTTTTGGGTACGAGGCTTTTGGCTACATTCTATGTTTGTATTTTTATTAATGTAATTTTTGTGTAATGTGCGTTTTGTTTGTGCAGAATAAACTATTTTTCTTTCATTTTTTTTTTTCTTTAGACCCTTACCTTGCTTATTTTTTTAACATGAATGATTGGTGACCCGGATCCTAAACCCAACTCTTGCCAAGACAATGTATTTTTACAGTGTCTACCTGCACAACGTATATAGGTAGGGTACCTCAAAATGTGATGAATCCTCTCTTCAATTGAAAATTTGTTAGTATATCTTTTTTGCGGGTATGTTTTTTCCTTTCTGACTTGCAGATTTACTGATATTAGTCATTTAATTTAGTACCATCTGTAAAAATTTTAATATAAGCATTTTAATGTAATTTCTTTCTTTTATATCAAAATCAATTGCTGTTCGTTAGACTCGCTAAAACTCAAAAACGGCTTAACCAATTTGGATACCTACTTTTTTTTTTTATTTGTTTGCTAAAAACGCGAGCTTTGTAAAAAAAAAAAAAAAGACATTGCGTTTGCTAGTATGGAATATAAGTGTAATACTTACTAATATTAGATTTTAATATCATCCATGTGTTTTTTTAATGTTGTTGGGACAAGGCTAGGCAGATCGATTTGATTGTTGCTATTTCGTGAATTCGCAATCATCACAAATGCCTTCTGAAAAAGTTTAATAATAATAAAAATCTTTATTTATCTAAAAAAACATAGAGTTTGAAATAGTTTGAAATTTGGTTTAAAAATATATTTATAGTTTATGTTGCAAATTCTGTACAAAAATTATATTCTACCAAGTAAGACCTATCCAAAAACCCCTTTATTTCTCTATACTCCTTTAGCATAATCAATCAGCGTATAACGTTCCCACTGCTGGGTCACAGGCCTCCTCTCTCTAAATCTTAGAGGGAGTGGGCCGAAATCTACCACGCGGGCCCGGTGCGGGTTGGTGGATGTCACATGTCTTCGAATTTTTGGTTCTAGGGCATGCCGCCATGCCGGTTTCCTCACGATGTTTTCCTTCACCGTTTTGAGAGCAGCGGTGATGAAATAAATTACTTACTCAAAGTAAAGCTCCTGCCTGTGTTCGAACTCACGACCTACATGTCGTAAGTCGGGGCCGATACCTCTGGGCCACCACTGCTCTTACCCCCCCATATAGCCCTCTACTACACCATAAATAAGAACATTATGGGCTATTTAACCGCTGTCCTATATCCCTATAACATAGAATTCGGTTTGCCAAACACGCAACGCAATCGATATAAACTCATTCATAACTTAAAAAGTTACAACAGCGGGGTAATTACGTAACACACTAACAGTAGGAATGGGTTTCATTTTGACAGTTCAACAACATTCATTGCGTTATTTACGTTGTTGAGGAGACAAATTTTTCGAACTTAAGAAGCAATGGATTAGCAATAGGCTTCAAAATGATTCAGATTGTGACAGATAGTGTGTTACGTAATTAGGGTGCAGATCGCGATTGGTGACTTACGAAGTCTTCCAGTCTAACCGGATGCAGCTGAATACCAGTACCATGGAGCAACTGCTTCCACAACCCAGTTACTGGGTAACAAGATACTCCTTGGTAAGACTGGTTGTCAGATTGTTTGGGCTTCTGATCTGACTACCCGTAACGACTGTCAAAGATCTACGAGTACTACGAAAGAAAAAAAACTTCCAAAGACAATAAAGGCTCCCGCAAACAGGCGCGACGCGACAGCACGACACAAAGGCGCCGCTCGTCGCGCGGCACGCGGTGCCTTTGTGTCACGCTGTCGCGTCGCGCCAGTGTGTACGAGCCTTAGATTCACGGAACAACGTAATATGTGTCGATGTTCTTATGTTAATTATTGCTTCTACTGATAAATTAATTGTGACTAGTAGCAGGGCTATTTTCGACGTATTTCGTGGTGCAAATAACACTTCTGCTATTTTATTATTAGAGGCGTGAGAACTGTTTTAGCCAGTTAGTATTACTTAATCAAATTCAAATTGACTTTTATGGGCTCAGTTACCTGTAAAAACAAATAGGTTAATTAGTGATTTCCGTGTTTATTGGATTAACATAACTTGTTTCATGGACGATTATATCTAGAAACAGTGTTCTTTGACGACTGTCAGCTGAGCCGTTTCTCGTTTCGTTATTATTGAATTATCTATTGCCTGCGATTTTGTTCGCAATTTCGTATCTGAACTGAACACAACATGCTCAGAGGTGCAGTTTCAAAAAAGTCTTATCTAACACTCTAAAGAACCTATCTGGTATCTTCTTCCGTTCTACCCTGTCATCCGTCACGCGATCATTCACTCCCTTCTCTTTCAAAACGTTCCTCACACAATCCACCCATCTTTTCTTCCTTCCACTCCCTCTGCATCCATCAACATTTGTACTCATCACTATTTTATCACATGCGTTTCCTCATTCTCAGAATTATATCTGCGTTCTAAACATGTCGGAAATACGTTAAATCAATTTTGACTTTGACAAATCGGGACACCAGCGCCACCGGTTGGCGCTCGATAGAGTCTATAACATAACGCTTGACCAGAGTTAAAGCAGAGTTTGTTGTTGGCGGTTAAGCAGGGAACACGTTTAGAAACTGTAGCGCGTTCCGTATAGTTGTGTCGTGTACCTACAGTGTGTGTTTCGCTAGTGCGATTAATTTTTTCGTAAATTATAATTTGATTGGAACTGCAATAACCAACACTTCCCATAGTACGCCCACAGTAGTAAAAAAAAGGCTGATAATAACGAGAGAGATGTACCTTTTCCGTCATACAGATATACATTTTCACGTAACAGTAGTATTTTACTAACGATAAATATGTTAATATCCACATATCTAACATTCGCAACCCGTCTATCTCTGCACGTAATTTTTGAATGGCAGTGACACATATTGCCATTGTTTCCGAAATAGTACACCTTTGTGTGCATAAAGCAACACAATGTAAAATTGACGCTTACTATACTGACGCGAATTGCTAGAGAATCTCCTCATTCTGCTGTCTTACTCCCAATTTATTGGGGCGCCTGCTACATATCTTCTTCCATTCATCTCTATCAGTCTGCATTTCAGTATTCTCCCTTGAGCCAATCATCTTGCACACAATCCAAGTGACAATCTTAATCTCAATCTACTTTCTTCCCTGTCTTCTTCTAGTGTGCATTTCTTCTTCCAAACACCTCTCTGTGGGTTATTTCAACGTCATTCTACTGTCTATATCCGAATTCATTTGGCGTCGTTACTTCGTCTTTTTCCATACCTATCTATGCGATACGATTTTTTGGTCTTCGATTTCTCTTATTACAGTCTCACGACATGACCCGCTTTCTTCTACATCAAATGGCTTTACTTCTTTCTTCCACATTTTATTGGAAACTATTCCGTCACAAGAGTATTATCTTTCAAAGAGACAAACCGACTACCCGCCCATCCTGAGTCGGGTTGTCTCTTCGAATGCGGCTGGACGGCTTCCTCTCACCGAACAAATAACATCAATTCGTCGTGCATTGCTAGTCACTATATAAACATTTATTCGAGTAAGTACCGACTACGCAGCTCGCAGCATTGTCCAATGAGCGTGGGTTACGTCGTGTAAGTGTCATCATAACATCAGCAGAATTGTAGCGATGATCTCCTTTACAATGGATGACGAGAGAATATTAACATCATCATCGTGGATCGCCTTGATAAGACTCCTACAATTTTCTTTCTAAGTCTTTTGCAATATGTGCAGTAGGTAAGAAGCTCCTAGCATAAACATCTAGCTATGTGGTATAGACTATCGCTGTAACTTTTATGGTTTTGCCATCGATAATGTTTCATCTGGATTGTAAGTTTGTAACTGCGCCATATGATCACATCTGGAACTATACAATTAAGGACCTTGAAGGCTATCTTGACAAATATAATATGGGAATTGACAGCACGAACCATTATTGAAGCATAGGAAGGAGCTTCAAGACGAGTGGCTAGCGAAAACGAAATATTCAATTCAAATATTTTATTTCAGATAAACATCCATATAATGTTAGTAGTAGTATAACTTAGCCTAATGTTACTATTAAATTAAATTAATAAAAATAAATAACCAATGAACCATTGAACTGTTCGTCCAATGGTACACTGGATTATTTGGATAAGTGTGTCTGAACACTTACCCACCTTCGTATGAGGGGAGAGTCCCACCAGTCTGAAAACACATTCAGGATGCAATTGGTGGAGGAGCGCAAGCCCGCCATCATGGAAGCGCATCGCTTTCGCATAATCGCGGCCAACCCGTCGACGCGCGCACATTGTGTAGATCCTCCATTTTTTTGCTAGGCAGGTGCTGCAAATTCGGGGAATCATCAGATACGCAACTCCACATAATCCTAACCAACTTTAAATATAGGAATGTATTTAAGTAATTAATCAGCCGTTTTTTTTTATGGATTTCCGGTGTTACCGACGCCATCCCGTGGAAGGGTGACTGACCCGTGACTCATTGTGATTCGCGAACGAATACCTATCGGTCATATTATTTATTATTATTGCGTACATAACGGAATGTTGTTTATATGTCTTTGATAATTTGCATACATACATTTAAGTCTTAATTCATTTATTATTTTGTTTGTTTTATGTACTGTTTTTTGCGTTACCTATGAGTGAAATGTATGGTGCTGAAAGCAAAAGTTTTCGATGTCTTGACAACACATTGTGGTTGCAATACTTTCAATGTTTTCTATTATTCTTTTTCAAGAGTCAATGTGTGAACAAAAAACGGAACAGTAGACTAAAGTGCCGTATTTGATGACTGACAATTTATTATTTGAGGAGTTCGACTCCGTGTGTATTTTATTAGTTTAGTAGTTGGCAACCTGTCTCTGCATTACCATTACTCATTTCATTAAACGTCACGTGAAGTCAAGTGTAATGTTACTTGAGAACTGCCGTACGCCAAACGCGATTTCATCAGAGCTTCGTCAGTAATTACACCACACCTTGTAGTCTCAATCTTCTTCTATTGTCTTGGCACTGGCACTGGCTATAGATATTGGCATAGCTGGTGCTGTCAAGCAAAGATCTTCAGCAAGCCTACATGCTGTACTGACAAGATTACTGATTGGCCTTAGTCAGTCACCAAGTTTTAGTACCTAGCGCTCAAGGTACACCAAACAGTATAGTCTTCGTGGTGTTATATTACGTCATGGTGTGTATTAATGAAACCCAATTTTCAACAGCTGATCAGAGATCTTTCCATGATCTTGCACCCGTATTTACCTTCGTCTTTTGTACTTACCTTTCTTTTCTGTTGCTCCAGGCCCGGGCAAACGGATCACGGGCACGGCGGCGGCGCGCTGGCGTACGGCGGTAAGCCGGCGGCGGGGGGCGTGGTGGCGCCGCCGCAGCCCCGGCCGCCGCCCGCGGCTCCCTACGCCCCACAGCCCTACCCACCAGCACAGCTGCGGCTGCACCAGCCAGGATATGGATCAGCAGCATTATCATACAGGTGGGTTGAGCTACTTAATTTGTTGACCTTGGCCCTGAGGCCCTAGACAAAGTGACATTCTATCAGCGATAATAACGATGGAAGAGTAAAAATCATACATTTTTACTCTTCCATCATTGTTATCGCTGGACTGATATAAGCTACCGAAAAGTCAATTCTGTTGTACGTCGTTGTAGAACTACGAAATGCTTTGAAAATGATTGCCATTGTCTAGACACTGACGTGAAGATAGAAACATCACTAGCTATTCTAGATCTACCTGAAAGATTCTCAACTGTCCCAGTGACAACCTCTCTAAACCCATGGGCCAAGGCCGTGTGGCATTTCTCAAATATAGGACGCCCTAATTAAGGGCGTTCGTAACCGTAATTAACGGCTGCTCAGTTGGTATATTCTTATGTCTAAATCCTGCTAACAGCACCTAAATTCTTGAATGACCCTAATAAACAGTTAGGACAAAGTATCGAATCCGAGATCCACCAAAAACTACCAAGACCAATTAGGTTTACACCTTGAGAACTCATATTTGGGGTGATACGATCGATTTTCGCTCGCTCAGCATTGCATTTAGCCAAAGATAGGCGATTTTCTACTGGACATTGACCTCCCCGACAGCAAACTAACGATCCTAGGGAGATACTCCCTTAATCTAAGCTTAGCCGGCTGATTGATGAGTGCATTATGAGCAAGGACGCACTTAGGGATTACTTGTGTAAAATTCTGAACAATAGACTGGTCCATAGATAAAAATACAGGCTGGAATAGTTTAATATAACCTTGATAAATTATTTATATAAGGTATAGGCTAATTAAAACGTCGTTGCTTCTAAAACCAATATTGCCTTTAAAACATTCACAGATCGTAAACCGCAGCAGGTTCTAACGAGTTTCTTGACGCAATCAGTTCCAAAAACGACGGAGACGACTCTAGTACTTTTAACAGTACATATTCGTAAACGAGTTGTTTAGTTACGACTCTTCAATTTTCTTGACTATTAACAACTTGTGAGCGCTCTAAATTGGTAGAGCGTTCAACTTATTAGCACCATTTGAATTGATAGAACCGTCTTCTGTTTTACCTTCGGAGTTCGGTTCTATTATTACTTTTAAATGTGTCTTAATAGCGACCTACTTCTTCACGTGTCTCTGCCATTAAAGTACAATTTAGTGTATTTACGCACTTTATATTCGTGTACACGATTTCACCTTTTTAAGATATATTCACGTAAAGTCTGTATAGTTTTTTTGTTACATTCTTTTTTGACGTGACCTACTGTTGAAAAACTTGAATAAGAATGTCTCATTCAATTCGTGTCTTTTGAAAAGCTGAATAAAGGAGATCGTTATTCTCAGTCTGCTTCATTGCAGGATTCTTCGCTCCATGAATTCAGAGCAGCATGTTTTGAATGTCGTGATTCTGCAAAATAATAGGGGGGTTTTTTGTGAGTACCTACGTAGCCTAATGTATTCAGAGATAACCCCAGTAGGTGCGATTCATTAACATACCAAATTTGGGGAGGAGCCTTTACAACGGTCGTGTTTGTCCTTCGACCCCAATCTTCAAACGCAGTCATAAAATGTGGAATTCTTTTGAGAATACCAAAAGAATGATACCTACTATTTTTAACTTTTCGTAACGTTTCTGGGAGAAAAAAGTATTTCCCTTTTGCTTTAAAACGGGTTCTCTACTTCGTCATGTATGCCTTGGTTGGTTGGTGAACGTGACAACCGACATGCAACATAGAAAGAGTTCTATTATTCAGTTGCTGGTCATTGGCCATAAGGTCTTCGTGGCACGTGCTACGACTTCTATAGTAACTGTGCTATTTACTATTATATTATAAGTTCTAACTGTCTCTTCATTGTCACATTTATATCTATTAGAGCTTATATTAACCTACTTAAGCTTGCCTGCCTGCTCAAACTCAAACTCAACCTCAAAGCATTTATTTCAAATAAACCAATTACAGGCACTTTTGAATTGTCAAAGGGTTAGTCAGTCAGAAAAATGAAGCTAGTTGCCCATTCCAAAGCGTAGTAGGTACCTATGGAGAAGAACGGGCAAGAAACTCCATGGACACTCTTTTAAATCAATATATAGTTACAAAAAACAAATTGTTTACATCATTCATGTTCAAATTAAAAATGTGAGAACGATGTAGCTTAGCATAAGCTTTGTCAATTCTTCAATCAGTAACTCCTCTTCTTTCTTTTTGTTCCTCCCAACCACTGCCAAGTATTGCGTCTCCTGGGTCCCTTCTGTGTCACTGCTCTGTTCGCCATTTCTCTGTTATAATTTTATTGTTCTGCAAACATATAAACGAACCCAAATACTTGAGCAAAACCTCCTCCTTTACCACTGAATAGTGACTAGAATCCTCACAAAGTTTTCGTATCTACGGAGATATTAATGGTCTGGTCACGTCTGTCTGACTGAGCGAGGGGCATCACGTGCGGTCCCTCTGCGAATGCCAAGCATCCTTGTTGTCATTCATAACCATTATCTGCAAGCGAGCATGGGTAACATTGCTTCTAACTTATAGGAGAGGGGTCAGAGGTACAGGTCATGTTTGGAGAGGTTAGGGACCGTAGGGATGTGAGGAAAGAACGGGAATATATACCAGAATTACCATAAATTCAACATAGATACTCATATACATCGTGATACGGTTTCAAATCAATACAATGACTTACGAACCGAATTCGAATCGAATTCGATTTGTTTTTTTTTTTTTTTAGTTCGAGCCTAGTTTTGGAGTCTAAAACTAGGCTCTTCTGATTAACAACGACCGATAACTAGTTATTGCGTGTCAAATATAAGCATTTGATAAAAAATACACTTGTATACGAACAGCTGCATTAATTGGTTACCCCATTCTATGAAGGTATTTTAATACGGGAAGTAGGTAATTATTGCAGCTGTCAGTACTTTCTCATTAACTGTATTTGTTAGAATTTCTTTAAGCAAAAAGTGCTTTGCGTAACTATAGTACGTTTTCATTACGAAAAGCACTAAACTTGACTGGATAGTCATTTCTAATGCCACGTTAGGAGCAGTAAAATTTAAATTACTGGACGGACAGACTTCAAGTAATTGCTTCGTGTTGCCTACAGAAAGAAATGCACTTGGAATAGAGTAACCGGCTCTTTAGGAATAAGGAAAAACATGTTGAAATTTATTTAGACGTTTAATTACAGTTTTTGTGAAGTTTTCTATAGTTTTGTAAGTGTGAAAGTGAAAACACAGGTCACGTAACACTGTACTGTATAACCCGCATAACCTATTGAAAACTTTGTTAATCTACGAACCTTGTCACACTAATAGCAGTCTTTTAGGCTCCTACAAACAGGCGCAACGCGCGACGCGACACGAAGGCACCGCCTGTCGCACGACGAGCGGTGCCTTTGTATCGGGTGCGATTCGTGTTGCCTTTACACTACATAATAAAACATCACGCCTGTGTTCACCGAAGAGATAGACAGAGGTGCACCGCTAATAGGTAAACCCACATTTCGCCAGTTATGTTTTTAAGTCCCATGTAGCAGGAGGCAAGCCTATTGCCATCAACTGGGCACAAATCCAGTCTCCGGGCTGCTACTAGGAAATGATGGAGCTGTCTTTATTACTGGTTTATTCGTCTTTGACGCTTTACTTTTGGCTGAGTACAGTTTCAAAAAGGTTCTAAATATGTTCAAAATTTTCATTGACTGTCTTGATAAATCTGATGTTTACAGTCATTACCTAAAGCTAGCACTAAACATGTGACATGAATCCTAGTATTATAATAGTACATTCCGTTAGTTATGTCATTATCTGCTTAGGTTTTCTTGCGTTTTTAGCTAAACTGTCATGCTACTTTTACGCAGATTACAGGCAAAACAATGTGAACCGAAGTTGCGCCGAGATAAGGGTAACAACAGCATTGTACTGCCTAGGGTTGCCTATTAACAGAGTCCTTTGAAAATATTTTATTAAAATTATGAACATCACTCGTTATTACGGGCGTACGCCGCGCCGCGGTAATTTACAAAAACACCGGCCATGTATTTTCTCGTTACGTTTTTCTACCGTATGTACATTTTTTAAGCATGACGTCGCAGTCAGAGCTAATTATTTATGTTCAGCGTTTCGCAAAATTAAATTTTCATGTAATTATTATACGAATCGTTAAAATTCAACAAACTGTTTAGAACAAAAATGTTTTATTTTTGAATTATGTTACATCTTAATAATAGGAGACCTTGAACTAAAGATGGTGGTTATAAATATAACTTTATTGTATTGCCATTTTATAATAAGCGGAATGTTTTAATCCGATTTCAAAAAGGAGGAGGTTCTCAGTAATTCGTTTATATGTTTTTTTTGTGTATGCTATATCTTCGGTAATTGTGGATCGATTTCCAAAATTATTTTATTAATGGATAGGGTATGCTTCAGGGGTGGCCACATATCAATTTTATTAACTTTGCTTGGGTAGTTTTTCAGTTAGCTTCAATAATACGTATTTTTCCGCTTGTATAATTATTATGATGATGTTTTAATAACTTCCTGTCACTGTTATTTACATATCAAATAGTGGTGTACGAATTTGTGTAGCGTAGGTACCACAACTAAAAAGTGAACAATAAAAAAAATACAAAAAATAATACGAAAACGTGAAAAAATAACTGTTTTTCGGAAGTCGGTGGTAGAAAACGAAAATAAAAATCCAAAGACACCGACTTCCGAAATTTAAGTTATTTTTCACTTTGTAATGTTTTTTTGGAAGTCAGTTGTAAGTATATATTTTTTAAAGTTTTTATCTTTAAAGATTGGTCTTTACACCATGAATTGATCTACTGTATTCTCAAGAATCTTTGTTGCTGGTATGACGTAGCATGATGCTACATTATTTTCAGCAACAAATGTTTACTTAACGCATTCGTGATTCTTTCACTCATCCTTTTACATTGAACTTAACTTTACTTAAGTAGGTATATGCTGTATAATAATTGTACAGAACAAATAACCTTCTATAAACTTTAAGGCCCACTTGCACCACAAATCACTAAAAACGTTTAGCGCTAAACGAATTTAGAACATCATTCTGTTTCTGTGAAGCGCTTGAAGATGATAGAGACTGAATTATGTTTTACGCTAAACGTATTTAATGGCCATAACGGCAGGTTAAGTCAAAGCAAAAAACAGAAATTCGATGATTAAATCATTTCGTGCAACCCTGAGGTTCATTGCAGTCTCGGAGATGTAATGCCCGTCTTCCAACGACCGACAATATCACAATACCCGCCATGGGAAGCGATTACAATGTTTTTGCACAATACATACTCCTAATAATTGAGATTTCTTCACGATTCTACAAGCAAAAATGACCTGAAACACCATTATAATGAGGTTCAATAGACTTTAAAACAAGAAAACGGATTCAGATTTCACCGTGCGAACAAGAATAATTGTTTTATTTGTGATAAAACTTGGTTTTGTAATAATCGGATTAAGTATAACTTAATGTACTTCTCAGTTTCTTCTTTATCCTCTTCATTTGCATTCTCTATGTATTTACATATTTCGGTTTGTAAAAAGTAAAAACCCACTTTTTTGTATTTAATTATACGCTTAAACATACCAGTCAATAGACCTATGATCACAATTGTAAGCATTTACAAGGATTTTGTTACTTTGTCTTTACGAGACCACAGAATTCTATAATACAGACTAAAGGAGAATGCTCAAAAAAAAACCCAGAGCGAACAGATACAGGATGTAGCTCAGAATTTTTGTGATATTTTGTGATATCATTCTGTAAATATTTCACTAAAAGATTCGATGGTTAAATGTTTGATATTGTGCTATTTGTTTTTCATCAGGGGTGATATTTTTTCTTAAATATATCTTCCATTTGGGTATACCCGACGATATAAATACATGCATACATATACTCACGCCCATAATCTCATAGGAGTAGGCAGAGACTGAAGATTGTCTATACTTTGCCCACTTTTCGCGGCTTTTCTGTGAGACTAAGCGTGATGAGTGGCGAACTCTATCGCCGCCGTTTGAATGTTTTGCTGTTTCTTATTATATGTACTTAGGTTTTTAGGCTTTGGCCATCAACGCAAACTTGGAAAATTCAGCCTGTGTACCTACGTATGTTATTCAAGAATAAAAATCATACAATTTACATAGTAACCGCGTCTAAGTATTTATTTTCAAAACTTCATTACAAATGTTTGTTACAAAACAAAAGTACGAATCCAATATATTCTAAAGATCTTTAGTATTCTATACATTCTGTTCTTCCACTTCTATTCATTACGTCCTCCCTATATCCCTGTATAAAAATTGTCACAATAAGTTTTTGTGTTTTCTAAAGCAATAAAAAAGCGGCCGAGTACGAGTCGGACTCGCACACGAAGAGTTCCGTCCCACCGTACAATATTGAACACTTCAATTTTTTAATAAATACTTTTGTAAAAAAAAAAACTTTAATTTTTTTACTTTATTTAATTTTTGTTATTTGTTGTTATAGCGGGCATAGTAGTACACACTCTGTGAAAATTACTAGTAACACTTGAAATTTCTTGATCTTTTGAACCTTAATAGTACGGTTCAAAAGATACAGCCCTGTGACAGACGTACGGACAGCGGAGCCTTAGTAATCCGTTCCATACCTAAAGCGTCCCGTTAGCACCCTTTAGGTACGGAACCCTAAAAATTATTGTTAACAAGCAATTCTCGTGCATTCTTAATGAAAAGAAACATCTGGACTTGGTCCAACCGGCCTGATTATGAAAGGTGTAAGAAATAGCTCGACAACCGACAAATATCATTCACATGCAATTTATATTTTTAGCAATACCTCCTTCCACCATCATTACTCATTTCTTGAAATAAATGAAGAGATAGTTCGCTATATTGATGTAGATCATAGAAAGTAGATTCTCGCAGATTTTTTTGGACAGTTTATTTTCTGTGACCCAAGTTCTTTCTGTGCTTGTTTTTAGCTCTTAGAATGACGATACTAAGGGTCCATTCGGATCCATAACACCAAATGCAACTAGCGTCTAGTCGTTAAGAACTGCAGTAGTTACTTTTGTTTTTGTTATTCAATATGTGATGATCTTTGATTTTGTTTAAATAAATACATTGATAACTTACACATCCAGGCAATAAAATAATTAAGAATTGAATCAATGCTAACAATATAAACAATAAAAACGTGGGAAATCTCATATTAGTTCCACCTCCTGCGATTCTATTTTTTATGTAGGCAAATCTGTAAAAATAACATCACGCACGCGATGGTTGAGCTCAATCACCTTCGTCCATGGTCGTCGTAAAGCACGTGTTTTTATTAAAATTATTGTTTCTGCTTAATTTTATTGCCATTTTACGGTGGATACCGGCCATGAGTGGCCGTCACGATCGTGTGGGTTGCCATGTAATCTTCTCTGACAGTTGAAATATTCTTTACCTGTTATTATTTCTCGGACAAATTGCTAAATAACTGTAGGTTGATTTGGCAACATTAATGCGTTATTTCCTGCATTAGTCATGTGATAAACAATTAGTAGGTACAATAGTACTTATGTATCAGCAAATTTTTGACGTACCTACTAGAATGTTTTTGGTATCCTAACTATCTAACTGGATAAAGGAAAATACCTATCTGATAAGTTTATGTTAAAAAGTGCAACTTACCTGTTAATCTGTTATAAGGAAGGTTTTTAATTAAAGCGATAACCCAGTATTTGACCCGAGTAACGGACTGGGTGGGTGAGCATTTATTTATCAAAATCAGAATCGTAAAGTTATTTATTCAAACTAGGCTGAGAATCAGCACTTTTTGTTGAATGTCAAAATTACTGACAGTCCCCCAAAATGCCCGCCCTTCACAGTTCTTAGTCCCAAAACGTCCTACGATCACGTGTTTGAAGCGGAATAGAAAGAAAATTCGCAAATCAAGGCATAATGTCTACTTATCCTAAGAACTACCCTGAACTACATAATGTAAACTCTACGTAGCAAATATGTGACATTCTCGTGATGTTGGCAGCCCTGTTGGCGGGCGCGTTCGGTTCAATGTTTATTTTTTATTATTATTCAGCGCGCGTCGCGGCCCGGCCACCACGTGGTCGGCCAACGTGGCGCGCTAAATACAGACGCGGCCGTATTGTCGCGTATCGCCATCATCGTTACGTCATTCCCTGTCTGTCTATACCTACTTCTATAGCATTAGCTTACTTTTTGTGGCACAGGATGAGATTGGATTCCACGGAATTCCGACAGGATTTCGCAGCCGTCTGGTACCTATAAAACTATAAAAGTCCCACATTGCAAATATCCAGCTTAAGTTTTAAGAGTTTTACTGAAGACTTTAACTAATACAAACTGGTTTCTTGATTTTATACTGTTGTTCGTGGGCGATGGACTGGTATTTCTTATTAGCGTCAATAGCGTCTCGGCCCAAACTGTGTGGTTCTGCCATAGCCATTCGATGAAAGGCTAATGATGACTGGTATTTGTAGCAGTTTATCTCACGTAGGATTGGCTCCTTATCGCGCTTGATTCATTCCGATTTCAGATAAAACTATGACCTAGTTCAAGTTCATTTTCAATTACATGTTCAAAAAAGGTTCAAATTTACTGGTTTTTGTCCAATGAACTTTTGTCGCATACTCTACGTGTTAAACTTGATGAAGCATTTTGTTTGTGTTGATTAGATTATTTTTATTGAAAACAGAGTTTTTTTTTAAAGTTTTGTGACTTGTGGTGGTGCAGTGTTACTAATTTCTGGAACTCAACAAAATGCAGTCGTAAACAGTTGTACAGACTTCATAAAAGACAAAAACGAGAATAGTTTCAGTGCTAAGACCAAACAAGTCACATGTAAAATATGAATCTCAAGTGAACTTATTTCTGTAACGGCGCGACCCTGCCTGCCACGGCTACAGTTAGCCCCACCCGCCCCGCGCGCAACCTTGGCCTTCTCGTCGCGGCATGCGATCGGCCACAGATTACTAACAATACGCGTTATTTTCACAACTCGCCTTATTTATTACGTCACCGCTTGTTTAGTTTGGTGAAAGTTTATCAGCATTCATGTTTTAATTTAAAGTTATATCTACACTCATGGGTTTTTTTATGTGTAACGCGGAATGTTTCTGTTTCACACTCTGTTTGGATTAAAATTACAGAATTTTTATTCGGAATCAGAATAAAAATTATTGTGTATTTTTTTAAACGTTTTTTATCGAGGCTGTATACGATCATTGACCTTTGGCTTGTGTTTAAAAATAAAGTGATTGTCAAATTGACAACCAATGTCAAACGCTACTTAATAAAAGTAAAAATTCTAAAAAGAAAACAGAATAGAATAAAATAATATTTACGACTATGTATTGTTTTATTGATAACAGTGAACAGTTGTTTATTTATTGCAATTAGAATGGATGTGTATATTGGTCGGTGAGAGACCTTCCAATTACTCAAATGGTGAAAGTGCGTAATCTTTTATCCCTGCGTAATGACGGGGACTAACTACGAATTACAAATAATTCAGCCTAATATAGTTGTTTATACATATGTGAGTATAACTGTAAATAATATAAAAATACACATAATTATTAAATAATCACAATATTCATGACTGGCTTTGAAAGGCACTCTAAAAATGGCGCTACGCCTGCCAGTGCCATCTGTTGAGCTAAGCGTATAACAATTTGGTATTGAGGTCGTTGACGGTTGACATTTAAAGGCATCCCAACGAGGCCGTATTATTACCACACAAAAGCAGACTCGTGAAAAACGGGATCGGGACTACATTATAAATTGATGCAGGGATCATCCTATATGTCTAAATTCATTTTTAGTAGCTAACTCCGACAGTAGTTTTTATTATTTGAGTTCATGGCCAGTGTTATCCTTATCATCGATAGGGCTGGCTCTGGATTCAATTAAGTAAAAAAAAACTTTGACCATAGAGCTCGTAAAGCAAACAGTCGTGAGGCGACAGTGTGCACGAGCCTTAAACCTAAACCTTATTTATTCGAAAAACTTTAAACGCACTTAACAATTAATGATCATTATAATTGATATTCTCTTGGAAACAAAGTTCAGGGGGTCAGTTCCTATCCTCAGTCTGGCATTAGCCTCGGGCCGTTTCCGTGCCTTTAATCGACTTAATGGACAGTTCAGTAAATGATTAGTAGTCCAGTTCTTTGTCTGCATAAACCCCTTGCGTAGTGCGCTGTTTGCCCTCCCGCTTTCGGGTTCACACAATGCGTTCACGCCAGCTGTTACTTCAACCGCTTGTTTGTCGATATTTTAATTCAAACTGAAATAAAGTATTCTTTATCAGTGTTATTTGGGGTGTTGTTAGTTGTTACATGTATTATCATGATAGTAAAAGGTGTTAAAAGTCAGTACCTATACAGAATTGTCAGTTGAAGGAAGGCCAAGGGAGCTTCATAAAAAAAAAAAAAAAAGACTGCCCCCTACGCTCGAGCTACATTACCCGTCGTATCTTCTGGGCCAATGAATCTTTGAACTGCGCTTGCGGGGCACACTGTTCCAAGTGTTTCCACGTTTGAATATGCCAACATCTGGTTTTCTGGTTTAACGGAAACCCGACCTCACCACACTTGAGCAAATTCTGTGTCTCTTGTCGATGTGGAAGTTACTTCCGAATATCGCAGGCCAAGGCTTAACTTTCGAAAGAAGGAAACAAAGAAAGAAGAAATGTTGAATAATCTATTATCTCTTGTCTCCTCAACCTGCCCCAACTTTCGCCATATAATCATCAGTACTAACAAGCACATGTACATTTCCAGGGACAGTAGCTACGTCCGCGGCGGTGGTGCGGTCGGCTCGGTTGGCGGCGTGGGCGCAGTGGGCGCGGGCGCGGTGGGCGCGGGCGAATACCGCGGGGGGCGCGTGTCGCTACTCGGCGCGGCCTACCTCCCCCCGCCCGCGCCCGCCGCGCACCACCCGCCCCCCGCAGACCCTCCGCCTTTCAAGAAGATCAGGCTCACAGCTGATCGGACGCCGCTGCCACATCATCAGCCGCTTAGGGTTGATACTAGGGTCAGTATCTTCACTCTTTAGTTCTCAATGGTCGCTCCTGACAACCTCCCCTTGGTCACTGCTGAGTTTGAGTCCTGGGTTCGATCCCCGGTTAGACAAAGTGATGTTAGTGTCTGACAGAGGAGAATATAAGAGAAAACAAAATTTTGTATCAACCCCAAGGGGAGGCAGAAGAAGTATAGCCGTATATTTGCTAAAAAGAAAAGGAAGAAAGAAAGAAAAATAGGTTTATTTACCACAGAAACACGTGCATACAAAAAAGATAATTAGCTCTGGTAACAATGTCAATAAAAACAATCAAACAAATAGATCTAGCATCGCATTGTTTAGCCTCTAAAAGTTGAGATTCCTCTACATACATAGCGTTTAGTTATGAATACTTTACTCTTGCTTTAACATTACTTTGTGGTTAATTTCCAGGAGCCGGTGAACCAGTACAGCACAGTTGAAGTACTATCTCCTAATCCGCCTTCAGAGCCCACGATGGAGGACCAGAGCTTCAGAACCACTAAGGATGACTTATTACAACAAATATCCAAGGTATGTACACTATCAGCTTTTTGATAGAAACGGTTTTAAGAGTTGGAGGAAGATTGGCCTGGAAAAATAGAGATCAAGATCAAATTTCATAGGATCTGGTTAGGTGCGAGACGGTTTTCAGTCTATTAAAATTAAGTAGGTACATACCAGCTACATCAAGGTAGACTGGATAATACCTACCTAGTTTCTTGCCCGTTCTTCTTCATAGGTACCTACTACGCTTTGGAATGGATAACTAGCTTCATCTTTCTGACTGACCGACCCCTTGACAGCTCAAAAGTGCCTGTAATTGGTTTATTTGAAATAAATGCTTTGAGTTTGAGTTACCGCAAGCTACCATCATAACCAGATGATGGTAGCCTTTCTTTTGATAAATATACATTGGGTCCAGCAGCCCAACCGCCACGGCAACAACAATAAGAAAAGGCTCTATTCCTTTTGTTCCTATCTGTATTTCCTTTGATCTAGTTATTTAATGGCTATTAATCTATCAGTAACTGCATTATTCTGTCACCCAACTCTATTCAAGGGAAGGGGGGCTACACAACCTCCAAATCCTTTTGGCTGGGTTACCATAATGATAATAAACACTTTATATTATTATTTGGTTTAAGTATATTATTATTTTCAAATTCATATAGTGGTGTTTCACTTTATATATTTGGTCTTTAGTGTCATGCATATGATCGCACTATCTGAAAAGTACATAATATTATGCTAAGACTTAAGTTTCCTTCGGGGTTACATGCGTGATGTTTTATATTATGTATGTTGTCAAAGAAGTTTTTAAAGGCCTTATAAAGCTATTTTGTATGGGTAAACCCCGACATTTACATTACTGATGTATTTCTAACTCCATCCCTTCACTTTCACAGGTGGACAGAGAAATGGCGTTATCAGAGTCAACGCTATCAAAACTAAAGAAGAAGCAAGAAGAGTTAGAACAGACTGCGTCAAAGCCTGCTCGGGCAGAAGAGCCAGAAGAAACAGTACCAAGACACAGAAGTCTAGCGCAATGCGTGTACGCAGAAAACAGGAAAAAGGTTCATACCATTGTAGTTACACCCATTATCATCTTTGTATAGGAAACAAAATCATTTATTTATGACCTTAATCATCATTTTGAGCCCATAATAATCGACTAACAACTCATGGTAGGATGTAGGAGAGATATGGTTTTGCGGATGTTATTTGCTGTTCATTTGACTTTTTGAGGGATAAGTGAAGTTGCTAGAAATGTCAGTAGTAGGGTTATAAGGAAAGGATAAGAATTTTTATTCTTTAAAATTTTTGGAAAGTTTTATTTATTAGACATTTGACACAAATTGACAGAATTATGAACGTAATATTTTGACTGTTCCTTCTTAAAACTAAAACTTCTATACATACAAATATACAAATAAATAAAATTGAAGTGTCTGTTCGTAATGTCAAAATAAGAGCTGTTTACTAACTTTATTTGAAAGTATAATACGGTACTTATAACATAAAAAAATTAACATTTTTGTCTGTCTGTCTGTTTGTTCCGGCAAAGCTCTAAAACAGATGGACCGATTTTAATGAAATTTGGTATGGGGATACTTTGAACCCTGGGGAAGGACATAAGCTCCTTTTTATCGACATACCACGCAGACGAAGCCGCGGGCGGAAGCTAGTATTACTTATATAGATTATAAGAATGGCAAATGTTCGGACATTGTCCATTTAGTTAGTTGTATATTATTTCAATCAACATAGTAATAGTCTAAAAAGTTAAGCAAACCTGCTAAATACTCCGTGATACTAATGATTAATTAATACTCACTAATGGACCTGTTGTAAATAGCTATCCTCATGCCATGCTCATGCCGGGGATGTAAAAACTACATAGTGTATCAGTTGCTTATACCTGTGAATGTTGGAAACACGATATATTGTTAGGTTAGGATAAGGTTTCTTGGGGTTTTACTCAGGTACTTACTGTTTACCTGCCTTCTATTGTATTGTATGCTTTGGAGTTGGGTGTATCTAACCCAAGAATTGTAGGCAATAAGTAACTTCGACGGGCAACTACAACTAGCGCATTTAGTAGTGATGATGATATGGCGAAAGTTGGGGCAGGTTGAGGAGACAAGAGATAATAGATTTTCCGGGGGGTGCATCTTCAGCTCCACGATGCGAGCTCGATCATTTTTGCACTTCACCTCGTTAGGTTATCGTTTGTCCATTCATACAAGGAGTAACTTTGTGGACTTATGCTGAGAAGCTTAACAATTAAGAGAGTGTAGGATGCAAGAGCGAGCAAAGCGAGTTCCATAATTTTTGCATCGCCTCGAATGGGATTGGTTTTATTTTGTCCATGCAGACAGAAAGAGGTCTAACCGTGTCGATTCATATAAAGATGCTTAAGAATTAAGATAGGGTAGGACGCTAGAGCGAACGTAGCAAGCTCGATAATGGTAGCACCCCGCCTAGGCCCAAATAGATTTTCAGAAATAGGAGTACGGTACTTCGTCGACTAATGCACAGAAGCTTTAGAATTGAGAGGCAAATTTTAGGATTTCGCTTCAAATAGGTTAAGTGCTCCATTATTGTATTAGGCCTTTTCAGATATTTTTTTAATTCTTAATGTTGGGGGGTGCAAGTGCACCGCGCACCCAGCGCCCATGAACTAGCGACAATAGGGACAATGTTAGCAACACGAAAAAATAAAATGGTTTGCTCTGACAAAACTAGGTACGGTATAGCAAAAGCATAATCAGCCTATAATGTTCCCACTGCTGGGACACAGGCCTTCTCTCTGTGAGAGGTAGTGGGCTACACAAAGGGTAGCGTCTGCCTGGGTTCGAACCCACGACCTACAACTCGTAAGGCGGAGCCGTTACCACTGACCACCACTGCTTAGCTATGGTTAATAATATTTGGTAGGGGAAATAGGGAAAGGGCCTCCCTTTTCAGTAAAGGCCATCTAAAGTAATGAAAAAAACTTAAAAAGGTTTTATGATGGAATATTTATAGGTTACAGTATTGATACATTTTTAATTGTAAGAGGAACAGTATAGCTAGGATAGGCATTATTTCTGATGACGGTATTTATTATATTTATATTAAAAATAGTGCAAATATAGACAAGAAAATATATATTATGTGCCTGTTTATTTATTTGGCACTTATGATGTTATTTTGTTTCTCATTATTGATTTGCACGGGATCAATAGTCGTGATACATTTTATGTTTTTTTTCCTTCCCAGATCAGCATGGATAATAAGCGGCAAATGGTATTTATAATTTGTTTTATAAACTATTATAAGTACTAAGATTATTAATTTTCCTAGACTACCCATTTTCATTTTAGAAGATATATAAAAAATAGTTTTAAAAAAAATAACCTAAAGTTATTTTCAATATTAGATTTTGATTAAATAACGCATGCTGGTATATAGTTTTATGTAGGTATATGTATACATGTTTAGTTGTATAGTTTTCGTACTTTTACATCAAATATGTTCATACTTATATATGTATAGTATAACTACAGAAATATCTGTGAACCTATCCAAGAGCCTCTAGTCCTAGAAAAACTGCTGTGAACGTGATCTTTAAATACTAGTAACGCTGCTGCATGCTTGAATGTTTAATTAATTCATGCTTTGTATTAAAAAAAAAACTGCTCTAGCAGTTTCTATGAATATGCCATGAAAAAAACTAGTTTATATGTTTAGTAATTGTAGAACAGCAATTTTTGTAATTATGTGTCACATAAGTATAGAATTCTAAAAAGTTCACGTTTACAGCAGTTTCAGATATAGCTCCAAATCTTAGGTTCACATATATTTCCTGTAGACTAGTATTTATCATTATTATTAATCTAAATATTGCGTAGCACGTGTATCATATATGTAAAATTGTACATTCGCGGAACGAAAGGGTTTGCTCCAAGTTCTAATTTTGATCGAAACAGACTTCCAGAGAACCTGATCAACACAAAAATAAGCTAACAGACTGTCAAAGTCATGTCTGCCGCTATGATTGGCCATCTCAAATAGCAACACCTAATCAAATTACTTAGCATGAGTTTGATAACTGTGAAATCACAAATTTTTGTTTTGATCAGCGTTTTAGAACAATTTTTTATGTTGATCAGCATTTTAGAACAAATTTTTGTGTTGATCAGCGTTTTAGAACAATTTTGTTGATCAGGATGATGTAACAAGTACCCGTAAAAACTGCTTTCAAGTTCAACCCTTTCATTCCGCAGTGTATCTTCGTTTTACCAAGTAAGTTAAACTATTTGTGATAAGTCCTTGTATCAGCAGGCATCGTCGGCGCACGCAGTAGTGTCGCACCTGGGCCCTCCCGTGCTATACCCGCTTTACAACCAGCCACAGGACACAGAGGTCTACCACGAGAACATCAGGCGGCATCGAACGTTTCGGAAGCGGTTAGCGGAACACATACGGAAGCTCAAACTTGAGGCGGAAAAGGTATATTTCTTATATTATGTTATGTTACAAAAATCAATCAATCTGCCCGCCTTTTGCCAACTAAGTTGGGGTCATCTTCCAGTCTAACCAGTATTTTATATGGAGTGACTGCTGATCTGACCTTCACTACCCGGTTACTGGGTAATACGATACCCCTTATTAAGACTGGTAGTCACACTTTCGAGCTTCTGACTACCCGTAACAACTGTCAAAGATCTACGAATGATAGCCGGGATCAACGGCTTGAATGTGCTTTCCGGGGCACGGACGGGCTTCGATATTTAATGGATGGACACCCATCCACATACAGACCGCTGCAAGCGTAGCTTAACCTGCCATCGACCCGTGCGGCTTTTTTTATTTAGAACTTTACAATGGGCAAAATTATGATAAGAGGTGGAAATACTCTGCCCGAATCGATTGATCTGCGAAGTTACACTGCACTCGCTGCAGTCAGTGCATAGATATTATAATTGGGTTCTGAGGGGAGATTTCAATTAAAATGCAGTACCTAATATAGTTACCAAAAGGTCTGGCTGAAGGCCCTTATAACAGTTGTATTCAGTATTATTACGATCCGCTAAGAACCGTAAAGTTAAATGAAATTGTTGCTTGTGAAATTTTGGAAAAATAATTAACTTTTCATTATTTGTAAATATGTGAGCACTATGTATCTATCTCATAATTAATTTACCTGTCATGCGTTATATTTAATCATTTTTACCTATTGTGGTATAGTAATTTTATTCTAGGTGCATCGTCTTCACATACAATTAATGTATACATAATATTGTAAAACATTTTTAAAAGAGTAACTATGGAGTTTCGAAACTACCTTTTGGAAGGCGCAACTAGAATCGATTCTTTTTTTTTGTAAATTTTGACGTTCAAAAGTGCCTTTTATGTGCCTATTTGAAATAAATGATTTGACTTTGACTTTGAAATCTTTTTTGTTTTTTCTGCTCTGGTTCCAATTTACTTGGGGTCGATGCAATAGGATTGTTTAAAATAAAAACGCTTTAACCACACACACGGTGTTATGGACATCTCCGCGCAAACTGTAACCATGAATTCAGCACAAGACATGATTCTAGACCACCATGCACAAAAATTTTTCTTCGAGTATCGAAAAAAAAAAACCAGCTTTTTTTTATAGAAAAGGGCAATAACTACGCGGTCTCAATGGTTGGAACAGCATTTATTTTTTTAAATAATCTGCGATTCTCGTCAACGCAGGTGGCTCCATGGCAACAGGATGCGCGTCGATATCCCTGCCACCATGTATTATGAAGTGTTCAGTTATTTCTTTTATTTCCAGCGCGAGGATGCGTTAGCAGAAGCATACAGCAGACGAGCCGCCGAGTGGTTGAGAAGAGTGGAGCGGATAGAACAGGGACAGAAGAGGAAGGCGAAAGACGCCCGGAACAGAGAGTTCTTTGAAAAGGTATGTGTGAGATGTAATAATAATAATAGGCTTAAGAAGGGGTTCTCATACAGAGAAGGCACGAACATTGATCAACCCGCTTGCTCAAGACGGGTTGACGTTTTCAGACTTATAACACTACATACATAATATTATAAAACAATGTCCCCCCGCTACGTCTGTCTGTCTGAACGTGATAAACTAAAAAACTACCGAACGGATTTTCATACGGTTTTACACCAATGGTCGGAGTGATTTATGAAGAAGGTTTAGGTGTATAATTCATGAAGTTGTTGTGTAAATTGGCTGAAATATGACGATGATTGTTAAAGATGTCGGAAAAAAATATGCCGATTAAGAGCTTTACTGGCGTGCGCCGCATAAACGTTGGATGAAATTTTGGAGACAGATAGTTTATAACCTGGATTAACACAAAGGGTAATTTAAATCCCGGTAGTACGTCCCCGTGGGATATTTTCCGAAATCCACGTGGGCGAAGCCGCAGGCAAATAGAAATAGAAATAAATTATATTTGCTCGAACACATAACCTATACACATAGGTACATATAGAATTAAAATATTACATACATGTAGGATCTTAAATAAGAGTGGCTCACGACATGTTTGCCATTTCTTATGGCGTGCCATTATAGGTACAATTATTATTATTAAATCAATGATTATATTAACTTCTACACTTACACATTAAATATTACTCACAGTTAAACAAATTTCTTATTTTCAATAAATAAGAAATTTGTTTTACTGTGACTGAAAAGGCTAGTTAACTATAAGTTCAAGTTTCCTTACGATGATTTTCCTTCACCGATGTCATTAATGTCCAAGATATACTCAGAAAGTACATATGAATTGAAAGAGTCACATTGGTATTTGCCCGTATTTGAACCCACAATCTCGTGATATGAGGCGAGACCATCGTGACAGATACTAGTTTTATTACTGGTAAGCTATAAGAAAGATCGCAATGTAAAGAAAACAGGGAAAAGAACGGCTTGGTGCTAGAAGGGCCAAAGTCCGATTTTGTGAGAAGCGTGATTTTACTGCAATAATATGGTTTTCCTAAGATATTAAGTGTGGTAAAAGGGCTTATGTGTAACGAAAATAATTATTTCAAAAAGACCAATGTAAAACAGTAATATAGTAATATCATAGGAAAACAACATTTTAGCAGTAAAATCACACTTCTTACAAAACCGGACCTGGACCCTTCTAGCACCAGGCCATAGAACTAATTCCCGGTGTATAATAACCGGATAGGTAAATCACTTTGGATTTTGTGGTTCTTCGATTTTGTGAATGTCACGAGTTTTGACAATCGTCCAAATTGCCACCAAGAAACCGGGGGTCAATCATTCTCGCTGCTCGTGATTGCACAAGTTTATTTATTTGATACTTTAAGCACACAAATGTACGAAGGCGGAGATCTCAACTTCAAATTATCAATTCAGAGTCTGGTGTATGTCACGTGTTTTATTTTACAAGCAAAAATGTTTACATGCGAGCCTAAACTTAAATTGAAGGCGAAATAAGGTTCTATGCTAAGAGTTACAAGCAAAAGAGACAGTACTTACACTAATATCCATTTACCTTTTCCAGGTCTTCCCTGAACTGCGAAAGCAACGTGAAGAGCGAGAGCGGTTCAACAGACTAGGAGCCCGCGTGAAGTCGGAGGCGGAACTGGAAGAGATCGCCGACGGCTTGCACGAACAAGAGCATGAAGACAAGAAGATGAGGTCCTTAACCGTGGTGCCGCCGCTACTGAGGGACCCCAACGACGCCACGCCCATTTATATTGACACCAACAGTGAGTACAAGCTCTTCGTCTGCCCTATTTTTCCTAACCAGTGGGAATTTTGAAAAATCCGGCCTTTTCCTTGTCTATATCATAAAGGGAACCTCCGTGCAGTTTTCAGCTTTCTAGCTCCGTGTGCTTGGGCTGGGCGTTTATGAGTCAGTCAAAGTAGTAGTAAGTTAGTCAGGACTTTTCAAAATGGGAAAAAAACGGTCCTTACAATCAAAATAAAATGAAAACACTACACTACCATTAGCGTAATTTGAGGAGTATATGATGAGTATGGACTGCCTCGTTGGTCTAGTGGTCGCAAGCGCTACTGCTGCGCACGAGGTCCTGGGTTCGATTCCCGGGTCGGGCAGTGTTATCGGGTTTTTCCATCTGGAATTTCTCGGTAGCAGCCCGCAGTCTGGATTTGTGCCCGGTTGATGGCAATAGGCTCGCCCATGGGACTTAAACATAACTGGCGAAATGTGGGTGTGCTACACCTCTGCCTAACCCTTCGGGGAATACAGGCGTGATGTTATGATGTTATGGTCCTTATCAAAGATTGTATATGGGGTAAAATAACCATAGGTTCCGTATACCGCAAAGCACCGCTGCGTTAAGAGACTTGTCAAAATAATCAGACTGTACGTAAATAATCTGAGAGATTATGAATTGCAGTATAAGTCAGGTGGATCTGTTCTGCCCTTCACTCCACATCATGACTGCTAGATTCAAAAACCCAACTAATATTATAAATGTGAAAGTTTGTGAGGAAGGATGAATGGATGTTTGTTACGCTTTCACGCAAAAACTACTGATCGGATTTGGATGGAATTTGGAACACAGATAACCTGGATATGTAGGATCCTTTTTATCCCTGTAGTACGTTCCCGTGGGATAATTTCCGACCTCCACGCGGGCGAAGTCGCGGGCAAAAGCTAGTAGAATATAATACTTTATTATGTCCGAGGGGCTCCGTGGATGGGTGACCATCTTTAAATACCAAGAACCCTCCAAGCCTCGGAAAGCACGTTATGCCGTTGGTCCCGGCTGTCATTCGTGAATCTTTGACAGTCGTTACGGGTAGCCAGAAGCCCGAAAGTCTGACAACCAGTCTTACCAAGGGGTATCGTGTTACCTGGTAACTGGGTTGTGGAGGTCAGATAGGCAGTCGCTCCATGTAAAATACTAGTATTCAGCTGCATCCGGTTAGACTAGAAGCTGACCCCAACATGGTTGGGGAAAGGCTCGGGAGGTTTATTGGCTATTATGTACACCATATAAATTACAGATATAGGTAAATTTAGAAATTTTACTTATGGCCATGCGCAGATTTATCGCTAAAAACCATAGAACCTTTGGATGGATTAAACAGAAAAACTAACGTTTCCTTTCTCCACAGGACGATGTATGGACATGGAGTCAGAGCACAAAGAGCTGCAACTCCGGAACGTGTGGTCCCAGGCAGAACGGGAGCTGTTCCGAGAGAAGTACCTCCAGCACCCCAAGAACTTCGGTCAGATCGCGTCCTTCCTCCCCCGGAAGAGCGTAAGAGACTGCGTCAGGTATGCGTGCGTTATTTCTCTTTATATACCGGCTGTGGCGAGTTTGTTGGCAGCGCAGGGTCATAGATGGTAAGTAGAGCGATCAGAAACACCATTATTTTAAGAAAAATTATATTTTTTATTTGCAAGAATACAAGTATAATAAATTGACAAACATACATATAGTGAGTTTCCGTCAAATTCCACCAGCAGGCTTAGCACGAGGACCCTTTTGGCGGCGGAAGAGTAGACAAAAATTACGTTCCGTGTAGACAGAACGACGGCAGCAAAGTAGAAAGAGTCAACTGCACTTTTTACGAAATTCACTCTTTTACATAATTCGACTCAGAGTTCTTTGTTTTGTCATAGGATTCTTTTTTTTCTGTTTGATTCTCAATTTTTACTGATATTAAGTCAGCTATATAAAGGCAACTACAACATTTTTTCTCAAAGTGTTGGAAGTACCGTATTTTGGAACAAACAATATTACAGTAATATTGGCTTTAACCATTTCTTTGGAAATGCCCTATTTACTAAATGATGTAAAATAGGAGAAGAAAGCTTTGTTTTCTATTAATTAATTATCATGTTTTGCGTTAAAAACGCTCTCCTGTAAAATCATGATTTTGTAGGTAACCGTATGTACTTTGTGGCCGTCGAGTAGAAAATTTTCTACTGTCTTTAGCATGGCGATTACAAAATCGAATTGTCTTCACTACTTTATACAACTGTCAGTTGTCAGTGTGATTTTGACAGTTTGAAATAGAAAACTTTCTTCTGAAATAGTCTACATAAAAAAGGACCTAGACAAAGATCGGTAGAAACGAAAGACAAATTGACAGATTCGAGAAGGATTTCTACGGTGCGATGCAAAAATTATTGTAGTAGTATTGATGATTTTAATGATTATAATTCTCTAAATACATAGTTGTTACAGTCGATAATCATATTTTTTTCAACATACAACCTGACATAGACTTGCAAATTGCAAAAAAACGTAACAAAATTTGGTGTACGTAACGTAACAAAATACGGTGTATTGTATACTCATGTTTTAGTGACATCTTATTAAGATAAGATCATTTATTTGTCTAATCTTATCTTGGTAAATTAATCCGCAGAATGATTAATGCACTACTTAATGATAAAACAACCAATATTGTCTTTATCTCATCTTTTCGTATCCACAAAACACCTAGAGCCCAGTAAGCAACCACGTTACGGCTCCTACAAACACGCGCGACACGCGCCGCGGCACTGCCTGTCGCGCAACGAGCGGTGTCTTTGTGTCATGTGCGATTCGTGTCGCGTGTCGCGCCTGTTTCAAGGAGCCTTAAATCGCGGTAGCAGTAGTGTAGTGTTGTTAAAATCGTCAAAGGTGAATTTGGTATTATTATTGTGTCCACTGCACGGCGTTCAATAGGCATAAAATAAGAATTTTGGTGTATAGTAAAGCATCCTACTAATATTATAAATATGAGTTTGTGAGGATGGATGGATGGCTGGATGTTTGTTACTCTTTCACGCAAAAACTACTGAACGGATTTAGATGGAATTTGAAACACAGATAGTTTATAACCTGGATTAACACGTAGGATACTTTTTATCCCGGTAGTACATTGCCGTGGGATAATTTCCGAAATACACGCGGGCGAAGTCGCGGGCAGAAACTAGTATTTCTATACATCTAAGACTAGAATGTCTTGATTGATATCTTTCAGCAGTAATAAGTAACCAGAATGAGAAATCGGGATTACAAAAATAACATTGCCATTTTAACGTAGGTAGGTACTTATATGCTTTTAAAAGTCAAGTATAACAATTATTGAAGAGTTTCAATTATAAATAGGTGCTCTCTCATGGCTCTAACCATAACCAAAAGGCTAAACACAAGCTCGAAGTATTTATTTTAATTAAATCATATAAAGGCACTTTTGAATTGTTAAGGAGTCGGTCTGTTTGTCACAAAGTTGTGATTCTTTAGTCGTTCCAAAGCGTAGATCTCTATGTAGAAGAACGGACAAGAAACTCCATGGACATTATTTTAAATCAATATATTACATAATCTTGGGTACAAACTCATAAAGGACAATGATAAATGATATTTATTCCCGTAAATTATTTCAATAAAACACTTTTACACGTCAAAACTGAAACTGGTTAAAAAAAATAACACTTTTACACGTCAAAACTAAATTATGTTTTAAAACTAGATGAGTTCCATGTTTCCTATCCGAGTACGTACCTATTTTGAGTAGTTGATAAAATGATCAGATTCATCAATGACCCTTCGCCGACAACAAACAAGACCAACACAATCACTGCCAACGTCACACTACTTATTACTCTCCCCAACAGATTCTACTACCTATCCAAAAAGGCGGAGAATTACAAGCAGTTGCTAAGGAAGCCGCGGCAAAGGCGGTCGGCGCGGAATCCGCCGCGGGCGCAGCCGGAGCCGGAATTGCCGGCCGGAGTCACTACGAGGCTACAGCGAAGCCAGGGTTAGTGTTACAGGTTGAAGAGTATTTGTAGGGGTGGATGCATTTATTGGTTGCTTGGATTTTTGAAGCATCTTGATAGTTTCGGGGTACCTCGATTAGTTACGGTGTCAAAATTCATTAACATCTGTCTATTTTATTCCCAACTATGTTCGCGAAATGGCAAGCCCGAAATTATATGGGGTTTTCTGAAAGTACAATCCCGAGCATAATATTTTACACTTACACACAATTTAAAAGCGATTTTGTCGTGAAATAACGATTGCAACTTTGATAAAAGAATTTCATAATGAGTAGGTTTCAGGATAACACTATAAAAATTCGATGAAAAAAAAATGCTTTTGAATCTTGCGTTAGTGTGTATTTATGCTCGTTACTACATGTGATTGAAGTCGCAAAATTATACAGCAAATTGGCTTTTTTCATTCACGTATGTTTCGGGCTCAACCGATGACTTATTATTGGTCCGAAATCCCCCAGAAAATTCACTTAATTGGAACCGTAATTTTACACAGTAAAATAATTATAATTCTTATAAATGAAGGGTACCCAATTAATGCAGCTTTCTCTATGACGTATCTAGTAACGCCCCTGCGAAGTATAGTGCAGTCAACTGCTTGGCTTTATGTGTTCCTGGTATCTTGGGTCGGATTCTCTCCACCATACAAATATGCATGATCTAAATATTTGTTCCGGGTGTGCGCATGTAACTCTAGAATCCGTTAAACCTACGGTCCAGGAGAAATCCTTAAAACTATATTGTCGTAATTATTTAACTATGTATGTTGTTCACTAGTAGTTATTTATTTCAAGAAATATAAATGTCTTAGATTAGAATGGACGTTGATTCGTCTATTTTGCTTTCAAACTATATATTTGAAGCAGGCCAATTCGGCAATAAAAAATATACATTAAAGAAACTAAAGACTCTGTCAATGTATTTTTTTAAAACTACATTGATAGAGGTAGATCTATCATCGAAAGATTATATAACGCAATATAAAACGTTTGTATGCAGAAAAAACCCATACAAACTTACTGGCAATGAAAGCCTGACATTGGCAATACTTTGACGGCACAAAAACAAAATGGCGGCTGGCAATATAAGCATAATATATCTAGTTGGTCCCGTAGGTACGACGGCGCGAGGCACGGAGAGCAAAGAGCCGAACATGGATGAAAATATGCAGCAGGTCAATGACCCCGTCACCTGCATACCTATTCCGACCGCAGCGCCTGCGCAGCCGCCTAGGTGAGTACTAACAGTTTACATTTTCTGACGGAAATACCGGTTGAAATGAAATTCATTTCAGGTATTTGAAAGGCTGAAGTCTCTGGTCAGTAAATGAGCAGACAAATCTCAGGGCACTTGTTGTGGTTAGTCAGCAGAAGTAATAAGAATCAAATTGGCAAAAAAAAAAACAATTTACATCGAGTAGGCTTTCTGTAACCGGGTTGCAGTTTTTAAAGAGGAAGTGAGGTGCTGACATCTCATTGGGTATAACGCAGATTCTGAAGCCTTTGAGGAACAATTTTGCTGTGGTCAAATCTTAGCAACTGCTGTGTGTGCATGTGCATGTGCTTTACCTCGAAAGATTTCAAAGAGTACTTCATGCTTGTCCTGGTAGTCTACAAGTTAGGAAACTTGTAATTTTATGACATTCATATTTAAGACTAACTGTGCCCCGCGGTTCCACCCGCATAAGTCTCGATCCCGTGGGAATATCGAGATAAACATCTAATCCAGGTCATGGTCTACCTATGTGCCAAATTACATCGAAATCCGTTCAGCCGTTTTAACGTGAAAGCGTAATAACAAACATACAAAAATCAAATCTTTTTCTCTTTATAATATTACTAGCTTCTGCCCGCGGCTTCACCCGCGTGGATGTCGGAAATTATCCAACGGGAACGTGTTAGCTACCGGGATTAATAGTATACTATCATCCAAATCCATTCAGCCTTAAATGCGTGAAGTGGTAACAGACAGACAGATAATAAATGAAAATAATCTTTATTAATTTTTATTAAACAGGTTTTTACGATTCTAAATGTCTAACTTAAAAATAATAATAACTTATTTTCATATTATCATAATTAATTTGAAATTCTCTAGTACCACCGTTGACCATAAATTACCTACATATTAGCTAATTTATTTTATAAATTCAAATTGTAATAACTTTTAAGCGGGTGGACCGATTTAAATGAAATAAATACTAAAACAAATTATTCCTCAAGATACAGGTTCTGAATATATTTCCAATTCCTTAAATCTCTTAAAAAGAGGTAAGTACACTTTATTTTCTAAATCATGTGTATTTTAAATTCATCCCGTATTTTACCCCCTTGAGGGATGATTTTACAAAAACGCTGAAACAAATCTTTTTATATGTCTTCCCAAAAGCATAAATTTAAATTTTCCTTAAGAAATGCTAAGTTTCCCACACAAACTTTCCACCCCCATATCACCCCTTTTTAGGATTATTTTTGAGACAAAAAATGGCCTATGACGTTCCCCAGGATGCTATCTATCTCCTTGCCAAATTTTATCCAAATCCGTTCAGTGGTTTAGGCGTGAAAAGGTAACTTTTAGACAGACAGACAGACAGACAGAGTTACTTTCAAATTTATAATATTAACTAGCTTTTGTCCGCGGCTTCGCCCGCGTGTAGGGCGGAAATTATCCTACGGGAACGTACTACCGGGATAAAAAGTATCCTATGTGTATGTGTTAACCCGGGTTATACTCTATATTTGTGTGCTAAATGCCATCCAAATCCGTTCTGTAGTTTTTGCGTGAACGAGTAACAAACATCCATCCATCCTCAGAAACTTTCACATTTATAATATTAGTAGGATATGGGTTAGTTTAGATTTACCTGAATAAGTAACAAGAACTGTAATATCTAGGACCCACAGTTAGTAAGTATTTCAGTTAAAAATGTTAAATCATAATCTCATCACAGAATATTAGACTTCGAGAATGTGTAGAAAATTATGACAAAAATATACAGCACAGTTCCAAATGTAGTAAATTGAAGTCTTCCTACAACAACGGTACACAATACAATCGCTGAAAATCGCTATTTGGGAATAATTACAATACTAGGAAAGTGGATTATTCAGCATACTGTTATCATAGGTAAATAATAAATGACCCAACGTAACATCGTTATGATGTTAACGCCCGCCGCTTCCTAGAACGCATCAGCTCTAAATCTATAGCAAATATCACAGACGATAGGCCAGCAAGTGCTATTTGATGTATTTCTCTTTGAAATCCCAAATTTCCCCGAATAAATCTGATTATTCATACCAAATTAGCATATTTACTTTGCTTATAATTGAAATACTGACGTAATTTAACGTTTGAATTAATCTAAATTAACTGTAGTTTAAAGTCTTCCGGTATCGTGTTAACCAGTGGCTGGGTGTTGGAGGTCAGATAGGCAATCGCTCTGTAAAATACTGGTTTTCAGCTGTATCAGGTTATACTGGAAACGGATTCCAACATAGCTGGGATAAAGAATAGGCACTGTATTTCAAATGTAACTACGGCTATATCGCTCTACAAAGAAAAGTCCATATCCATAGACAAAAGAACGTAGTAACTAAACTTGCTGAAAAAAGAAAAAAAAATAATACTCCGACCACGAACGAACCTTCATAATTTTCCTTCAATATCTATACAGAGATTTTATACGATTCCGTCGAGTCGGGGCGGGCTTTTTAATTACACCGTGTCAACATTGAGCGGCTGCTCATGAATTATTCACCAATATCTGTGGAGATGGCGGCCGAGTTTTTTAACCGCGCTCCTTGACTGGGGGTTTTTCCGTGTTTGTAATTCGCGGATGTAATGTGCTCCTGAATGGATGAGTTAAGAGCTAAGATCCATTGTCTTGAGAAGTGATTGAGATCTAGCTACCGTTATGTGGTTGGTTGAGCTACATTCTAAGTTTCTTGCTGTTGAGATGAGAATGCCTTTATGGAACACAGTACACATTATGGTAAAGCAATAAATATATTGAGTATTGGGATGTGTGGTATTACGCGAATGAAGAGAATAAGAAATGATATATGAGGAAGTCTGAAAGTGTCACCGGTGACTGAAAAATGTGATGCAGAGGAATGAGGAATGTTTCAAGAGAAAAGATTTGAGTATGTACGAGTATGAGGATGGCTATAAGAGTAGGAGAAGATCAAAGAAATAATGGATGGACTGTGTGAAAGATGATATGACTAGAAAGGGTGTTACTACCGAGATGACACCTACTAGAGAAGTATGGAAGAAAGACATGCTGCATCGAACCCAAATAAATATAAATACATAGCACACACATAACATAACATCACGCCTGTATTCCCCGAAGGGTTAGGCAGAGGTGTACCTATAGCACACCCACATTTCGCCAGTTATGTTTAAGTCCCATGTAATAGGGGGCGAGCCTATTGCCTTCAACCGGGCACAAATCCAGCCTCCGGGCTGCTACCGAGAAATTCCAGATGGAAAAACCCGATAACACTGCCCGACCCGGGAATCGAACCCAGGACCTCATGTTCAGCAGTAGCGCTTGCGACCACTAGACCAACGAGGCAGTAATATAAATAATCCTACTAATATTATAAATGTGAAAGTTTGTGACGGTGAATGGATGGACGTTCGTTTCTTACTCTTTCACGCAAAAACTACTGAACGGATTTGGATGGAATTTGGAACACAGATAGTTTATAACCTGAATTAACACGTAGGATACTTTTTATCCCGGTACTACGTTCCAGTGGGATAATTTTCGACATTCATGCGGGCGAAGCCGCGGGCAAACACTAGTTATATATAATGGCAAGAGAATGATGATGGTCTTGGAAAATATGAACGAATTTTGTAAATTGGAACTTTAATAAACCTCTGAAGAAAATCTATTTAGTTCTTGTTCTGATAATTAGTTACCATTGCAATGAGCTGCATTTTGATAAACTTCTTCCACTGTAGCAGTTCTTGCAATAAATGAAAATAAGTACGCAATGCGAAATCGGTTAGTAAGTAACTGACGAATAAGAGAATAGAATAGACCCCGCCTCGTTGGTCTAGTGGTCGCAAGCGCTACTGCTGAGCATGAGGTCCTGGGTTCGATTCCCGGGTCGGGCAAAGTGTTATTGGGTTTTTACATCTGGAATTTCTCGGTAGCAGCCCGGAGTCTGGATTTGTGCCCGGTTGATGGCAATAGGCTCGCCCCCTATTACATGGGACTTAAACATAACTGGCGAAATGTGGGTGTGCTATAGGTACACCTCTGCCTAACCCTTCGGGGAATACAGGCGTGATGTTATATGTTATGTTATGTTAGAATACTCATTATTATGTACACCATAAACGGACGGAGACGGATTGTAATTGGTGGATGTACAGTGACAATCGTGTAAATTCGTGTATAAGCATTAATTTATGACTTCCACTGCATTAATATGGGATTATCACGGATAATTCAGTCACTAAAGGTTCTTTTAGAATATATTATAATATAATTAATATTGTTAGCTTTTCCTAAACAAATAATTTTGCAAATGATAAACAATTCCTAGATTCTATGTTAATCTAATAAGTAGGTACTGTATAATTCTTTCTTCCAAGAAATAATATTATCATAATAGTAAACAACTTTCTGAAATAGAATTTTTGATAGTTACATCAAAAATTCAATTTCGTTGAGTTACCTACTTAATTCCCAAATCTAATTTTCATAAAATGGTTCTAAAATTCGGTCCAAAAAGACGTATTGTTTAACAAAGGTTCGCTTACTACCCTCCTCTCGACCCGGAGAACAGGGCCGGAATAAGAAATCCGTGGAAATTTTGAGCATGTTACTCGTATAAAATATGCTCCAAATATCCACTCTGGTTTAGCAAGGCCAGTTTTCGTATTTAAAAACATTTTAAATGTAGGCGCAATCTCATCTCAGCGACAGTCAATTTTAAAAACACGTCAAAAATATAGGTAAAAAAAAAGTATTTTTGACAGATTCGGACAGATTAGAATGCTAACGTGCGCTCTTAAAAATACGGGAATTGCCATTCTGGTTTTGGTGTTGGAGAACATTAGTGTAAGAAGCAACTTTTCATTAAAATTGAAAAGATCTTTAGGCGCCTTGTTTTCCATAATATCCCCTAAATCTAGACAAAGTCTTAAGGATCAGACTTGGTTGCTCTTAATCCGCTTAACAAGGATTTGAATATATCAAACTGTAACTTCGAAACTCCTTCATTAGTAAGTCATCATTCTTTCCCAGAAAACGGGCACCGTCAAGTTCGTCCCTGCGGTATATGTTTGCACTACCACTCACTTTTATGAGCTTCAGACAATGAGAATAAGTCAATTTTTCATCGACCAGATTAATCGTTTAAAATTCATGTATTTTTATTTCAATCGGTACGGGGAACTTGAGAGATTTATTTTATTTCTCTTGGGTACTTGTGATTGGGAGTTAGTCGTTTTAAAGTGAGTTCATTAGTAGTTTCCACGGTTTTATGGCACTTTGCGTCGGTTTTTATTCAGGTCTTAGAGTTAAATGCGAAGTTGAAGAAAAGGGGCTGTTAAATAACTTAGAGAACTGTGTCCGGCTATTCAATATAAGTTAAGACCTGCAAGCCAATTCCGGTATTTAAAAACGTTCAAAATCTGGTCGCAATCTCATCTCAAAAAAAAATACAAAAATTGTTGACCATTTGAGGGTTTTTTGAAATAAAACACACCTTTTTGAGACTGGACTAGAATGCGCATGTTCTTAAAATTACGGGAATCTACCCCTCAGATCATTTTAAAAACAAAAGCCTATTTGAGTGAAAACTGAGGAGTTTCAGCGTTGCTTGACGCAATGTTGCTTAATTTTTTTAATACGGAAATAATTTTCATTCAAGATGCTTCCAAATTTTAACCAAAAATAACTTGAATTTCCACCAAATTAAAGGGGGTTTTCGCAGAAATAATAAAAGAGAAATATGTAATAATAATGGGCGTGTGTTGTGCGTGTGTTGACAATCACTTCGGTGATTATTTGCACAAGACTCCCGCGGGAATCATGGCAGAACTGCGGAGCTCAATCGGAATACGTGAGGCGACTCGATTATCGATAAACTTTTTAAGTAGGTCGATTAAAGTTGTTCTATAAAATAATTTTGTTCGTCAGCATTATTGTGTTGTGTTATGTAAGCGGCGTTAATTGATTAAGCGTGGATTAATTGTAAGTATTTCTTTAACTTTGACAATACGTTAGGTGAAATTGAAAGGCTTTTGAGATTTTTGATCTTTGCAGAATTTAATTTTCATAATTTTAAGTCGCTTTAGTTTAATTTATTGTGTGTCACACTCACACATTTAATCTCCATATATATCTCCTCTTAATTACCATTGTAAAAACTCTAATAATACGCATACTACTTTATCGATATTACTCAAACTGCTGTTCCAAATCACTGTTATCGAGGAGCAACAGTACATCACTACCGCCACCGTTTCTCCCGACACGGTTTGTTTAGATTTTTACGCAAACACAGGGCCGACCCATCTTTCTAATTGCCTTAATTAAAAGCATCTACCAATCGAGAAAGCTAAATATGAGGGAAGAGGGCGGTGGAAAAAATCAGTGGCAATCGTTTGATTCTGTCCTGTTTGCTCATTGATATGATGGATACTGCGAAATACGTAACCATTTCTGAGCTGTTTCTTTTCGTGGTTTGAACTATCCATTTATTTGTAAAAAAGGCAAACTTTGAACGTAAAATCAAATAGGGAAAGAAATATGCAAATAGAAAAATCCACTCCAAATAACTGTCGACGTGTTGCCGGACATTAAATCATTCAGCTGTTGACGGTTCGATATATTTTTATTTAAAATACATCGCTTTGCGTCCACTCTAGCGCAAAGCATGCATCATAAAGCCTACTACAAATACATGAAATAAAAAACAATATAGTTTCCAACATGAAAAATGGTCACGTAAAAATTCGCGGTACGTTCTACCGCTTGCAGTAGTAACTAGTAACAATTGAACTACGAAAACCGTCCTTACTGCCATAAAATCCCGGCCCTGTCAATGTCAAATTGCTTCCATGGACCTGCGGTCTTCTGTACTGTACTATTCAGTAAAGGGATGAGATTAATTTGATTGTCAGGTTTACCCCCGTTCAGTCGTTGTTTGTCGAAAGGGGTGCGCCGTTCGCCCGCGGATAATTACCACCCCTAGCCGGTATTAATTGGGCAAATTTTAACGATGTTCAAATACCGACGAACCGTGTTAGTTAGTGTTGGAACGCGCTTGTTTTTCGCGGTACCAGATTTTTTGTTAAGGTTTCAATTTTTTGCTGAAAATCTATAAAACGTAAGCGTTTTCTGAGATACATTTTTTAACGGGTAATATGTTCGGTTTTTGTATGGTCCACGTCAATATTGAACTTTGAGCTGTCTAGTATTTAGGTATCTGGAGGCATAGGGACATTGTCTAATGCTTATTCGAATTTTAAACTAGAGTTCCGGAAATTTCTCAAGTGTGGACATGGACAAGTTGTGAAAGCTATTTCTCATGAGTTTTCCTAAACGAACATTTCCTTTTACCGATCTCCTTCCGAATTCCTTTTTATTTTATTGATTTTCGTAGGATGTTACTGGGATCGTGAATTCGTTTCGCATTGACCAAAACATAACTGGTAATCTTGTGATGCTGTTTGCGATGTCCGGAGAGTGGCATTGATGAAAGATTGATTTCATTGATCTCGACAGTAACCCGATAAAAGGTCTAACACGTTCATGAGTTTATGGCACCTGATCAGCCAATTCAAAGTTGGTAATAAGCTCAAAATAATCCAACTCCGAATCGAAACTAACCGATTAATTGAATTCTTCATCCGCTACATCGGTTGGTCGTCACAATGCCCCCACCTCCCCTGCGCCGCGGGGTAACCGCTGCTAGTAATTAAAAGAGAGGCGAATTGAGCTAATTATGTTTGCCATAACTCCCCGATGCACCCGCCCGGCCTACGCGGCGCTCTGGTTGTGTTTTGGTTATGTAATTAGCTGGTAGTTTATTGCGATTTTTAATTATAATTAATGCTGGGATCATTTTGGGATTTAAGAGTTTCGGGATTTGTACCTACAATGTGGTTTTAATATTAACCAATATTTTAACAATAACCTGTACCTCGCGGTCTTAAATGAGACTTAAGTTTATACATGCTGTCGTTACAATATAAAAAAATATTATAATCATGCGTTTATTCCTTGAACCTGGGAAGACTGGGATCGCCAATCTGACTTTCAATCCGTGCCTTTAAGATTCACATTTGAACATCTTGTGCACGTATCAACAGTAACTCCATTGTCACCAGGTCGGAGTTAACAAGAACACCGCCCCTACCGCCGTCGCCGCCACCTGCGTCGTCGGCGCCGCCCGCGCCGCTCACGTCAACTCCCACGCCGATGTCAGTGACGAACAGCCCGACGGCAGCGCCCACGCCGCCCGCCATCGACCTGCCGCTACCACCGCCGACGTCAGCTGATGTTACGCTAACTATTACTCCTGTTTCGGTGAGCTATAAGTCTTTGATTTACATATGTGGAGGTTTTGTTGCTGACCGGGATGTCAAAGCTATCGAAGCAGTGCGTTTGATTGTTCATGTTTAACTCACTGTATAATGAATCATAGATGAAACTAAACGTTTAGTGACTGCGAAGTCAACCAAGCTTTAAACTTTACAATTTTTTTTTTGTTACTGTTTTAGACATATTATAAGCTATATATCACCCGTATAAAAGTAGGTCACGCCAACACGAGAGTAGTTAGACGGAAATCAAAGTACCAATATCGAATTCTTGTAACAGGCCCTTTTTCAGTTTCTATGGTGTTTGTTAGTTTTGGCTCATTTGAAAACTTCGAGATATTGAAATGGTATCAAATTATTTCAAATCGAAAGGTGTGTAAGATCTAGACTTTGGATATAAAAAAGTCGAAAATTCTCTTCCTATAAGAGAAGATTTGTTCCTTGGACTTAACCACTGACTTTTCCACAGACACCAATAAGTGCACCAACAAGTGTGGCGCCCACATCATCACCCGTCACCTGCATAACGTCGACGGCGGCGGTGGCAGCTGCCACTTTGACAGCGCCTGCCATGTCGACTGGCAGCGGTAGTGGCAGTAACAGTGCTAGTGGCAGTGGCAGCGGTAGCGCACCGCCTACGCCACAGCCGGCTCAACCACCAACACCGACACAGCCACCACCCACGCCGGAAGCTGGTAAGTCATATATTTGATCATTTTTGAAGTGAAAACTTCTTTAGGCGCGTTGAGCACTTTATGGGTGAACACAAATCATGGAACTCGCGTCATCGTCACCGAACGCTTTCCGTGAGCTATATGTATACTGTGTATATATGTGTACTTTTTGCGTGAAACTCGCGTCATCGTCACCGCACGCTTCCCATGAGCGGGTTTACATGTCCCCAAAACTGCGATTTTTTTAAATGTTTGTTTTGTTAAAATGTCTGGTTGGAATGTTTGTCTTAAGGTGGCTTCTTCTTTCTAGTATCGATAATTCCAAATTATATGAGTTATGACCAGAATTCAGACTCGAGAGTTGGCTGAGGGATCGTGTTAAGAAGATTTGGCGATGTATCTTTATGTGTGTTGATAAAAATTATAAATTACTGAGATCACAATCCGTTTGGCAGTTTGATAATAGTAATATTCCTACGACTAGTTCGCAATTATATTTGGGTTCTGCAGTTGAAGTATGTATGGTAATAAAAGTATAAAAGTGCGATTTTCAGACATTTTTGATTTAAACTTATCGGTTTCGAGAATCTATTATTTTGTTATCTTATTAAAAATAGGTTTACATAGTGGTTTATCCCCGCCAAGGTGATAAACCTACGCGATACAAATTACCTAAACTGCTAAAGTGTCATGTTAAAGAGTTTAACTTTCACTAGGACACTAATCATTGATCACCGGCCGTACTATGACGTGTAAAGCCATCATTGTTCCAGTGTGAAAGAGAGACGGAGCTAAATATGACTGATAGCACTGTCCCTTTTTCGCAATGGAACCATGATGGTATTAACACGTCATAGTACGGCTACTGATAAACTATATTTCCGAAAGTGGTCAGTCTTAAGTGTTTTAAAGTGTGAAACTGTGAACGATAAAAATATACAAGATGGAGACGACAATACTACAATAATATAAATTGCGTAAATCTAATGGCGTTCCCAGTGTGCATACGAAAATGTAATCTAATATATTTAATAGTTTAGTAACTATAGTTAGTCAAAGATTGGCAACACCCATAGACGGCCCATCACTACTAAATCGTTTGTTTGAAAAAATTGACACTTTTTTAATTTTGATGCTTGGATTTATTTGACAGTTCCAAAATATTCTTATGCATTAGTATTGCCAGTGTTTCTTTTATTGTCCTATTATTGTCTCCACATTGTATAACACCAGCACTCTAATTGCGTTACACACTACCTATCACAATCTGAATCATTTTCAAGCCTATTGCTAATCCATTGCTTTATATGTTCGATAAATTTGTGTGCTCAACAACGTAAATAACGCAATGAATGTTGTTGAACTGTCAAAGTAATAGCTATTCCTACTGTTAGTGTGTTACGTAATTACGAAGTAGCACATTCAATGTCTTAATTTAACACATAGCTGTAACACAAGCTCTAAGACCTGTGTTCTATAATTTGTAGCTTCGATTCAATCAAGTAAAATGTGTTGGGAAAAGTCACAGATGCTTAATTGTATTGAACCAATTCATTCTGCAGCACTGTAATGATGTTTATTTGATTCGATTTTAATTAATTAGGTGCGGACATATTCATTAAATCCTATTCACGTTAGGTACTGCTTGGTGTTGATAAATATCTTTCTAAAACTTTTATCGAACTTGTGTCATAGAAAATTTCTTTGATATATATCTCATCTCAGTTTCATATTCATAATTAGGTACAAACTTTATCTTTTCAAAAACTTCTATTCATTCGGGAAAATGAAATAAAATACGACGTACCTTTAAACATTTATTATAACAATAGTACATTTAAACCGAAACACGTTGTAACCAACATCGTAAGCTCGCTTGAGATCACTCAATAATACTGATATGTACGAATTCACTACGACACTGCTGATTCACTTGGCGGTGGAGGTGGAGGGCTCGGGTTCTGCTGGTTCTGGTTCCCCCATGCTGCTTTCTTCAGCGTGGCAGCGTTTGCGATGCTTGTGCACGAAGTAGTACGAAGGGAACTTGCACCCGCAGGTTTTGCACGGGTAGTAGTGTAGGGTGCTCCGGGTTTGAGACTTGCGGTGGCGGCACGGCCAGGAGCGTTCCGGAGAGTTCTCCTGCCAGGCCACGTTTAGAACCCGGCTGAACTGGACCGGTCCATCGCACGAAGCTATGTCGAAGACAGTGTTGCTTTGAAGTTTTGGCGGTTCAGGAGCCTCGATGCGCTCAACATCCAACTCGCTTGAAGTTGTTGATGATGGTGACGGTGGTGGTGGTGATGCGGGTGGGGATGGTACCCTTGCTCGGCGGGGTACCGGCCGATGGGCCCCCGGGGGCGGCGCCGGACGCGCCACACAGGGGCTGGGCCCCAGCCACGCGCGGTACAGAGACAACATACTCGCTCGCGACCGCTCGACGACTGCCAGCCGCCGACGTAGAGTGCCTCTTTATATACACCTCGATAGGGTTCAACTTTCAGTTTACAAGTTTGATTTTCAGGAGGTAAATTTATTAGACAGTGCGATGTTATAATTTAACTTCTTATTGGTAGTTTTAAGGGGTCAAATACTATTAATCTGGTATAAAACGATGACAAAGTTATGTATTTTCGGAATCATTTTAATTCTGCTTTATCATACTATTTTTAAAATGATGTAAGGGATCGTCTTTTTTCCTGATGCGGTTAGTAAATTAAGACTGAAAGAAAAAAAGTTTGATTTATTATTCTCAAAACGTTTTTCCTAGTAATTTTCCCATTTTCAGAAAAACGCAAAATTCGCAAATTTTCTAACTTCACCACATTCCTATCCCTTTTTCCATCTTTTCGGAGGATTATTTACACAAAGTGAAATATGAAGCGTATTCTGCGACGTTCCCCGGGCAATAACGACTATTCAGTCGAGTGTCTGTGACTTTACAAACAGTTAATCCATTTACAAGTCCCCTGATACCGCCATTGACTTTGTAAAACGTCATCTTTTCAAAAATATTAACTGACAAATATTCTTAAGTTTTTAAATTGTCACATTTTGCGTAATTGCAAGTTTAAAGAGAATGACAGTCTTCAATTTATTTTAAAATTACACATTTTCTATTCTATGTTTGGTGGGCATATAACTAGTGGTGGGTATTTCTAATTTCATTTCTAATTGATTGGCAATAAATAATAAGTATTTACTGGTTTGTTTACTAGTCGTTTTCCTAAACGACAACTCAAACTGAGTTATTTACCTACTTATTGCTATTTGATGTTGTATGAGACAACATCAAATAGCAATAAGTAGGTAAATAAATCATACACATGCAGCGAAATCTATTTTAAAACAGTTTCCGGACTGAAATCACTCAGCTGAAATAGAAACATAAAATTCGGAAGATAATTATGTCCCATAGCATAAAGGGGGCATTAAGAAAGACCTTTTTTAAGTCTCTGAAAGTGTCACATGTCGAAATTCGTAAGCGAAGAAAGTCGCGACCAAAAGCTAGTTTTGAACAATTTCTGTGATGGTTTTTCTTCTTCCATACATTGTCATCCCTTGGCTTACCTGAGGGGGAGTCCGTTTAAAAATGCGCGATTCCCCGGTGACCGCCGTTGGGTTTAATTTCAATGATGCCTTATCGCTTTGTGGACTATAAGAAAAACCTTTTTGTTCAGACCCTTTGTATTTGTCTGATAGTCTAGCGTAGAGTAGGTAGTAAAGTAAAATGTCCCGAAATATAAGTTTACTCGGTATTAAAAATGGATTTTCGTCATATCGTAATATCTTATTTCATATTATGGAAACTGCCTGTAATTTAAGCCAATTCCACGGATCAGTAACTAGCTCAAAGGAAAATGTTCGTCGAAAATCTAATATTCAATTAACGTAACAACCGTATATCTCATTACATTATTCTTAATCTCGCAATAACTCCTGATCGAAACATTATAAGTTAATCCACACAACATTAGTGGATGACAGCCATAATCCTCGGCCTGGTTGACAACGTAAACCCGACGAGCTCACCACACACAGAATTGTAAATCGAGCATCGGGCATGGGGGACCGACGTGCCTTTTGTAAGATTAACAGATTAAACGGTCCATCCAGAACCGCTTTGTCTTCACACCAATCATTCTCCATAATTACTTGGATTATTTACTAAGTAATCAAGTGAAAACTGATATAATTATCGCCCTACACGACATTTGATTCACAAAAAATTGTTACTGAAATCTTCTCAGCGAAATAATTTTATGCGATGGAATCAAATATTAATCGTGAATATAACTATTAATATCAAGTTAATATAAATACTTTCTGTGATATTAAAGGGAAACACGTCATGATAAATTGTATAATAAAATCAACACACGTTGAGAATACAGGAGGCATTTAATCTACAAAATGTCTGCGGCTGTTTGCGCGGTAAATAAACACAGATAGCCGGTCTCGTTAAATTCTCGCGCTTAGCTGAACATCGGTGCGCAAATAGAGGTGACATCCCGCTCCACGGCTTGCCCACCCGTGGGATATGAAGTGTAGGGAAATTGTGTGTACACTCGTGTATTCGTTGTTTGATTATGTACTTGCGAATAGGGGTAGATTTATGTTTTTATTTTGAGTCCCAGTTGGGCGGCAATTTCTTTTATCGATCGGAAACATTTCGATACAATACATAAAAGACTCAGTTTTATGTTTTAACTAACGATAGTCTATTAATAATCACTAACGATCTTCATAAATACATTACAATGGCTGATACATGTTAGATGAAACAGTTCATTCGGTGAGTACCACGTTGGGCGCCATTTCATCAAAACGCTGTATAAGCTTTGAAATTGAATAAAACGTTGAACGTGGTCCAATTAGCGCTTGTGCAAATATCAGTAATTGGTGGGATTAATCGACAGTGCTCGGCACAGATAACAAAATTGTTGAAAATACTTTGAAGCAACAAAGTTTGATTTTCCAAAATGAGGGTAGCTGTTTTAAATAAATCAATACTAATAACAGGCCTCGTCTAGTTAATGTAAAAAATTTGACGTGCAAAAGTGTTAATTTAAACCAATTTATAAAAAACGATCTTCTGGCCGCGACTTCGTCCGCGTAAAATTTCTTGTTCTCCCGATTCACCGCGTCGCATCGCATCGCCTGCCCGCCCTATACCTTCGTTTTCGCTTAGCGTTCGTTCTGACTTTTTCTTTTTGCTCGGCTCCTAAGGGTCCTAGCGTGATGTTAAATAGCCTTCCTCAAGAATTGGCCTATCAAATGCAAAAAAAAAAATTCAAATCCGACCGGTAGTTCCAGAGATTATTACCCCTATAGGTATACAAACACACAAATTTTACTTTTTTATAACATTAGTATAGATATGTGATATATCAACATAGGTAATTAACAAATTGTGGTTTTAAATACAGAAACAATTTTTATAAGTATTTCTTAATAAACTATGGTATCTTTCTACAAAAAAATTACCAAGACCAAGTTTATCAATATCAATATTTTACTTTACCCATCAAAGAACTCTGGTACTTTCCAGAGTACGGTAATCTGTGGCATGTTCTCTCAGTAATAGTCTGGTATCTGTAAGACAAACGTCGTTGGTTTGCTCAGGGATTGCAGACGCTAATTAGCACTCAGAGGCACAGAGCTACAGACATACGACATGCTGACTTTGTGTATGGAGTTATTCGGTAGACATTTTGATATGATGGTTTGATTTTGTAAAGTTTTCGGGTTATACTTTTGAAAGGGTGCAAAATAAATGCAGTCATTACTGAAAAAAAAAGTCAATGCAACTTTGATTATGGCTTCAGTTTGGAGCTCGTTTAATCCTTGTTCTTATACTCCATCGTCATCATTTCAGCCGAAAGACATCCACTGCTGATCATAAGCCTCCCCCAAGCTTCGTCGCCACATCGGCCGGTCCTCATAGTATGATAAAAAAATTGTGTCCCATCTTACTTAAACCATATTGTATTAAAGAATACACTATACGAATTTCATTGACCGTCAAATCTATAATTAACGTGCTTGAAATAATATCGACTATAAAGCGCATATCCAAGAATATCCTGTTCTATGATCTCAACCGAAGTGCATAAATCTAATTACTGAGCAGTTAGAGAGTTATTAACTGCGAGCTCAAATCTGTTCGTATAATAGTTAGTTATTTAACTTGCGCCGATGCAGTTTAGCACGCCTTTGCCTGGCTTCAACTCGCAAAACTAGTTGTCTATGGTCTGTGATTTTGTGTAGATATTATTTAGACTAGTGGCGATTGCATTAGGATTATAAAAGGTTTAGAAGGTAAATATGGATTGGCGTTGAATTTAATAAATTGCTTTACCTGTGTAAAGCAACACCTAACTGCAATCTAAATAATAAATGTACATATTAATTCAAACAAACAACACGTATCTATGACGCGCAGTAATTCAATTTGTATAACAAACAGCGATAAATAATTAAACAAACATGGCGTCCGTATCGGAACTAAATTGGCGCTAATCTGCTTTCGCAGTTTTGCTTCAAATTGGCGCCCAACGTGGGCTCGCTGAATATTGCACGATTCACCTGCCCGCTCGGCCGCGACGTGATTTACGGATCATCTCGCGCTGTTCTGAATAAACTTGTTAATATGCAACTAACGCTTGAATAATTAACTATATGGAAACTAGATTTTCGTTTTGTTGTTCTGTGAATTGGTTAGCTGTTCTGATTTTGGAGTTATGTGATTTGGGAGTTCGTTTTGTAGATGAAATTTTAACCCTTCTTCGATGTTATAACTTTTATAACTGAAGAATTGTTATGTAATACGTTCTTCTAGCATCAAATATCGCTTAGCATTAGCCATTGGAGAAGATGGAAATATCATTCCTAATTGACAAATTCGGCGTTAAGAACATCACTTATTGTAATGTCGTTATAGGAAGAAGCTTATCATTATCCTCTTGACCTTATATTTCCTAGCTAGATGATACTCAAGACTTCTCACTTCCTACCCTCACATTTACAGTCATTACTAATCACCAATGTTCCTCAACAGCGGTAATAGAGCGCATCGGCACCCCCTCATCAACAGCCACGCTAACAACAACAACGATTACAACAACATCGTCGAACTGTGCCGTGTGCAACATGTCCGGGGCCACCCGGACTGTGTCCAGATCTCGCGCCATCCACTACGGGCTTAAAGAAGAGGCTGTAGGTGCGTGTGGTAGTTATTTTTTGTCTATTTTTATATTTATATTATTCGAATTTTAGTAATGTCAAATTAAAATGATTGGTGAAACTTCACCGGCATGTCGATAAAAAAAAACTAAACTTATAATTTCAGATAACTATGGTATCAGCGGCCGTTGACTCCGTAATCAATTGTAGTTCTTTGAAATTATGAGTCTAGTTTAGTTTTATGTTTTACCCATCAGGCCTGTGCAGTTTTGCTAGGTAATTTAGTTTTAAGCGGCGCGGCGTCATTCATTGGTACGCATATTTTCAGTCCATCCTGACTCCCTGAGGTAGTCTGGCTGATTATAATACAGTGTGTCGCTGGATAAAGTGCACCAACGAAAATGGGTGAAACTAGACTAAACTACATAGATGGGTGGTTATTCATCGTAAAACACGTTTCTTTGAAGAAATTTTGCGATTTTTTACCATAAATTTTGGTTTTTACAAAACTTTTTTTTTTTGTCTATGAATTATTGTCTAGTTTTACCAATTTTCGTTTGTGCAAATCCAGGGACACACGGTATAACCCTTATTTTATAACCTTTTTTTTTTTCTTCTGTTTGTTGTGCAATAAAGAGTATTCTATTTATGTAAGGAGCAACAACAATTATTGTTTTTATATTGTGTGTGTTTTAGTCGGTAGCCAGTAAACATATATTCTTTCTTTCTATCTAGGAGCGAGGGTCTGTGAACCGTGTCACTGTAGATGTGTCCGGTCGAGGTATACCAGGTGTCCGGTTCCTACGTGTCCGGGGCCGAGGGTGAGAGCAAAACGGTTAAGGCATCTGCCGCCGCGGTGGCATGATCTGTCGTTAGAGCTGAAGAGGCCGCTTATGGAAGAGTTTGGTGAGTTATACTTTCACTTTTGATATTAGCTTGGTGTTTTAAGGTGGGGTGGGGTTTAAGATCATAAAGAATCTTTTGCCAAATGACGTTACTCACTTTAAAAGTATAGTTTTCATTGACAGTGTAAGATTTTTTTGCATCGTAACTTTTCATAATCTAACTGTCTTTTCGAGAATGTTACCAATTAATTTCGTTGAGATGTCAAAATGAAAATTATTTTAACTGTGCTTAGTTTCGGTATTTATTGCTCGAATGGCAGTTTACATTATGTAGAAAAATTAAAAAAAAAAAAACGCTTTGCTTTGAAAATTCTGTTCCATAAGGAAGAGATTTTTTGTCCTCATTTTAATTAATTCTGTGATATTACATTGTTAAAATAAGTTTTAGGTACAAAAATTAACTATGTCATTCATCTTTCTACAGAAATCCCAAGCGAGTTAAGCAAATGCTGTTTAGCTTGCTTCAAGAGAATAACCAGGAGGTTAGAAACCGTGGTGGAAGGTGGTCTAGCACCTGAACCCACGGAGGAGGAAGCTGCGAGGTTCAGGTCGCTACTGCGGGAGCACGGGACTGCGTGGGACAGGATCGCAGCCGTCAGTGGACGGACGCCGGCCAGCTTGAAGGCGTTCTATTTCACCTATAGGTAAGTGTATTTTTACTAGAGGCTCCTTAAAAATTATTAGACATTCTATGTTAAAGGTACGTAGACTTTTATTGATTTGAAAGTGTGTTTGTTTATTTACATCCGAAAAAGTATTTAATTCTGATTCAAACTAACGAAAAGAGTCAACGGGAATATAAAATCAATGTAGGTATGTAAGATTCATTGCGGAGTTGTTTTTTAAGCATCGATCATCCATCCATCCACATCAATTTACTCTATTTTGTTCATAGACTTGGGAAACAATCCTACTCTTGTTCTATTTAGCAATTCTTAGAGCTATATCAGTTTCAATAAAAAGTCAGATATCTGTGGTAATTACTGAAATTAAAACTTCCCAACATCCAAAATCTTACCAACAGAAAAAAGCTGCAACTCGACACGTCGGTGGCCGACCGGCCGTCCCTGCCGCGCAGCACGTCCAGCGAGGACAGCGCGCTGTCGTCCGCGGACACGGACACGGCCAGCGGCGGCTCGCCTGCGCGCGCGCCGCCCGCGCCCGCGCCCGCGCCGCGCACCGACGCCGTGGCGCCGCGCCGCCCGCGCCGCGACGAGTACGACTCGTCCGCCACGGAGACGGCCGACGAGGAGAACGACGCGCCCAGTGCGAAGGTTCGTGTCATATATTAGGTCTTTACCTATGAAATTGCCGTTCTGCAGTACTGGCCATTTCAAATCAAAATAATTTTTGTTTGGCTAAGAATTCTAATTTCAAATTAATTTTATTTTAAAAACATGGATTTTTTTTTCTAAGTGTAGTCATTTCTTTATTGATTAGTGTTACATTTTCATCGCATTTCAATCTTTTTCGTCATCACGGATACGTTAAAAATTCGAGTAATTATGGAATATGAGTACCGTCGTGGCAGCAACGCGGCACAAGCGGCACGCAACATCAACGACGTTTACGGAGCTAACACTACAAACCAACGCACCACCTGTTATTGGTTTGCTCGCTTCCGTTCTGGAAATTTCGACCTGAAAAATGAACCTCGCGGTCGTCCGAAGACTTTGGTCGACAATGACGAATTAAAGGCGATTGTGGAAGCTGATGATACACAATCTACGGCTGAATTAGCAGCAGCTTTCGACGTTAGCGTCAAAACAATATTGGTCCATTTGCGTCAAATTGGCAAGGTAAAAAAGCTTGACAAATGGGTGCCCCACGAACTCAATGATCGCCAGCGCGAAGTACGCGTCGAGACGTGCCTTGCACTGCTCAACAGACACACAAATGAAGGAATTTTGAACCGCATTGTTACCTGCGATGAAAAATGGATTCTGTTTGATAACCGTAAGCGCTCAGCAAGTTGGTTGGATCCTGGTTCAGCACCTAAACAATGCCCTAAACGAAAACTTACCCCTAGAAAAGTGATGGTCACTGTTTGGTGGTCTAGCGCCGGTGTGATTCATCACAGCTTCTTACCAAACGGGGTGAGCATTACTGCAGATGTGTACTGTGAAGAACTGAACACAATGATGGAGAAGCTGGCGCATCTCCAACCAGCATTGGTCAATCGCTCGTCTCCGCTGCTCCTGCACGACAACGCGCGACCTCATACTGCACAGCAGACGGTCTCCAAGTTGCAAGAACTGGGGTTGGAAGCTCTCCGTCATCCGCCCTACTCACCAGACCTTGCGCCTACAGACTACTACTTTTTCCAGAATTTGGATAACTTCTTGGCGGGAAAAAAATTTAATACCCGAGAGGCAGTACAAAATGCCTTTGAAGAATTTGTTGCCTCCCGTCCAGCTGATTTCTTTAAGAAGGGCATCAATAAACTGCCACTGCGATGGCAAAGATGCATTGATTGCATGGGTGATTACTTCGATTAATACAAATAAAAAATTCATGAAAAAAATTCGTTTAAATTTTTTCATACAAAACGGCAATTTCATAGGTAAAGACCTATTATTTGAGCAAAGGCAGCGCTTTATCCTCCGGATAACTCAGTCAAAATATTTGACAGGGGATTTCATACAAATTTTATTTCATTTTATAATTAAAAAAGAACTTATCTGGAAACTGTGAAACAAAGATCTAATTTATTAGAAAAGTCTTTGATAAATAAACCTAATACTTTGCCATAAATTTCAATTGGTGTTTGCAACTTGAAGAAGCAAATTTGATGTTTGACTTTACTCCGTATCACTTGCCGATCATCAGTAAAATGCACTTTATGGAAAGCTAGACTGGGTTCCCCAATTTTTTAACTAAGATTTTGATTTTCCCTTGCTTGTGCTTGTTGTTTAACACAAATCCTCTTTCCGCAGATCGTCCCCCCAACTTCCCTTCCAACAGTAGTATCATCAGCATCATCCTGCAGTCCTGTTGTCGCCGTGAGCGCAGTCTCAGCGTCCCCTGTGACGTCAGTAGGGCGCAGTACCGCGCCGCAGACTGTACGCGACGTGGTCCTCAACCTCATAGAGATCAGCCTCACGAGAGACTCGCAGCCACAGCATCCCACCATCAAGCCGCATCAGATCAAGGTAAAAATTATATCCTCTCCTTAGCCCGACCTGGGAATTGAACCCAGGACCCCTCCCTCAACACACCTCGCTACACCAACGAGGCAGTCAAAAAGCATCCGAAGAATATTAAGAAAATTTAGCAAAACTAAATAATCTAAAAAAAAACTACATAAAATCTTCCACAGGTCACCTCCTCCTGCGCAAGCGGTCGCGAAGCCCTCGCCACACTATCAGTCGTCAACAGTTCGCACGTCGGCAACACAGGCGCTTCGAGCCCCCAACGTGCAGCCACTATCACCCCTCTTTCTCACTCTTCAACAAACGACAAGGACGTCATGGTCCTCCACATTGAGCCTCGCGCGGAAAGACCCGAGCGGCCCGAACGACCGGATAGACATGATAGGCATGAAAATCTACTGTTGAGACAGGAGAGGCATGAGCCCTTATTGGATCTGAGTGTGAAGAGGAGGCATGACCAGCCGTTCCCACATCCTAATAAGTCGGTTAGTATTGAAGTTTTTATAATAACTTTAATAATAACACTATCTTTTGCCCGCGACTTTGTCCGCGTGAAATTTATTGTACCCCCGACCCACCCCGTCGCATAACATCGCTCGCCTGCGCTATTATTTCGTTTTCGCTTGGTGTTCTTTCTGACTTTTTTTGCTCCTAAGAGTCGTAGCGTGATGTTAAATAGCCTATAACCTTCCTCAAGAATTGGGCTATCAATTGTAAAAATAATTTTTCAAATCCGACCGACAGAGATTAACCCCTATAAAACAAACAAATTTTAACTGTTAATAATATTTTCTTCTTCTGCATTGCCACAGAACATTAGATTCTTAAAGCCCAGGCTATTTTAAAAGGCCTTGCACCCCCTTATCGCGGAACGAATTAACGCGGAGTAAAGTATGTGTAAGTACTTCAGATTTACAACAAAAAAAATCGAGGGCTAAGATTGGCATCACTTTAGGCCTGAAACTGCGTTAAGTGGACGCGCGCACGGTTCCATAGAAAAGTGCTCTGTCGCGGGGAGCGGGCCTCGCGGCTTGTTTCAGTTAATAACGCTATGTGATACAGACCTCGCTTTTTATTTTTTTGCTAGTCGTCGTTTTGCTATCTAATAATATATTTAGTTCTCCATCGACACGACTGTTTATGCACACCGTTAAAATTAAACTAGCGACACTGCGTAAATAAACACCCGCGTGTGCATGCGCATAGACACGCGACGGGTGCTTTATGAAATGTCTAATAATACTTACCAAAAACTTGAATTATGTCGATCCAATAAATCTGATACACTGGTGGATCATAATTAGCGGTAGTTTCACTCGGGGACCAGACTGGAATGACTTTAAAACTTTACGATTCTTATCTTTTATTTTATCTAGTTTCTATCTTTTATTTTATCTCCCCAAAAATACCAGACTAATCTATGAATGTACAATCTACATAATTCCCACATATTGTAACATTTCATCTCCCACCAGGTATACCGACACTCAACAGACTACAGACCACAACAAGAACGGGAATCTCCTAACCAGTACAACTCGAAGCCCAAATCCGTGGGAGCACCGCCAAGACCGACTCTAAAGCCGGCACCTAACCCTAAAGGGTCCATAACCCTCGGGACTCCCGTGGAGTCGAGGTTTGAGCCTCATAGGAACCCTCCGGAGCCTAAGACTGGGTCCATAACGGCTGGGACCCCGGTGCATGGGTCCCATCATATGCCTGATAAGAGAACATTGGACTTCTATAAGAGAAGGAGTCCGGGAGGCCCTGCGGCGTACTATGCCGCGGCGAACAGTCAACCTAGGCCGCAGTCGCCGAGTTTTTCACCTGTGAGTACATGGAATTATGATAGTTTTTTTTTCGGTAATCGTTGATGTATTGGATGTTGATATATCTATTTTTGGTAGCCGAAAGTAAAATAAATGTAGACCGAGAATGGTGCTCCAGTTAACGTCATGAATAAAAAGATAACCTTCAAAAATCCTCTATTTACTTTTTTGTAACGTTTCCGAGTAGAAGAAATTTTGTAATCAATTTCTTTGAATTAATTAGCAGATATATTATCACGTTACATCTTTGTTGTCATCGTTAGTTGTAGCAGTATCGGCGGTTACAACAATTTTTGAAGTGAAACTTTTATGACATCGTCTTAAACTTTTTCGTCTGTGTGTTGCATGTTGCGTGACGGTCGGCCGCGGAGTAGGGATAAAGTGAAAGGAAGGAGGTTTTTAGTTAACTGGTTTCTGTGAAAAAAAGTTTCACTTTTACCGTGGTTTCATAAAACCACACAATCCTTTTTTGAATTTGAATCCCTTAGCTTCGTAGATTGATTAGTAATTGTAGTATGTTTTATATTGACGTTCAAAATGCCTTTTAAGTGCCTATTTGAAAACTTTGACATTGATCGCTCCAACTTTTTCACGGTGTCTTTCGTTCTCCTTTTACAATAAGTACTTTCAGGAAGGTTTATCCATATGTACCCGGCACATAAGTAATAAGCCTGTTCGGTCCGCAGACGGGCAGCTCGGGCTACACGCGCAACCCGTACGGGCTGGAGCAGCGCCAGATCATCATGGCGGACTTCATCACGTCGCAGCAGATGCACGGAGGTGCGCGGCGCGAGCGCGAGCGCGCCGCGTCGCCGCAGTTCCGGCGCGACGCCGTGTCCGTCATCCAGCGCCACACGCCGCAGCACGCCTACCCGCACCCGCACCCGCACCCGCCGCCTGGTGAGACCTAACGAGCTTCTTAATATCACTGTATCATAGTCATAGTCATAGTCATTTATTCATTAACAAGTAACTTGTATCTGAATGTACACACAAAATTACAACACAAGTTACACACAAAAATTACACAATTACAGTATAAACAATAACATAAATTACATTTGAATTTCGTCTAAACTACATCAACAATTTACAAATAATAAATTTATCATTACGTCAATAACCATGGGATTGTGTGGGAATAGCCATGCCGTGGTAAAGGGATAGCGGGGACTTGGACATTATTAAAGTGTCATGACTCGTGGAGGATTTCGCCATGCACACTAATCCTTATTAATATTATAAATGCGAAAGTAACTCTGTCTGTCTGTCTGTCTGTCTGTCTGTCGCGCTTTCACGCCAAAACTACTAAACCGATTGAAATGAAATTTGGTACACAGATAGTCTAGAGCCTGAGAAAGGACATAAGCTACTTTTTAATGCGATAAAAGAGTTTTTAGGGGTTGAAAGGGGGGATGAAAAGTTGTATAGAAGTATCGTCATTTTTAGAGCTAGAAGCTTGAAACTTATTTTTTAGGCTGTTGATTCGATATAAATAAATATGACATTCAAAGTTTGTTAAAGTTTTACCCTCAAGGGTGTACAAAAACAATAAGGCATAGGGGATGAAAGTTTGTGTGGAAATATGTAAGGTTTATGTGAATGTTTTATAAAGCGACAAAAGACAAAATATTAGAGCTATTCTGATGTAACATTTACGGAGTCATTACAAAATGTGAAACAATTAGCCTAAACAATTAAAAATGCTACCCAAAGACACTATTCCACGCGGACGACGTCGCGGGCACAGCTAGTGTCTTCATATATGAGGATATGAATGAGACAAGCTATGGAGCGTCAAAGAGCAAATCTCTGTGGAAGAAAAGTTCACTTTTAAAGTGCAATGTGTGAAGCTTTATCTAATGGAATGCCGTGGCTTTCTTATTTATAACGGTACACCATGATTCAGAGCCATCAAGTGCATGTTTCGACTTGCCTGCTGAGGATTAAAAGACTTAAAATTAAGAATGGATGCTGCAACGATCTTACCTCTATCTCTATTTCACGAGTTTTGTGTGTTTACCTTTCTTTTTTTGTGTGTAGGCAAGGTTGTGTCTTCCGAATACGAAAATACTGACGTACACCAAAATACGTGACATCTCTATTTACTGTACTTACTGAAATGGCGCTATATAACTTGTCTTATTTATATCTAAGATGAGCGGGCCGCGTCGCCGCAGTTCCGTCGGGACGCGCTGTCCGTCATACAGAGACACTCGCCGCAGCACGTGTATCAACATCAACATCCACAACCTCCACCAGGTAAAAACTATTCCTTACTTATTGTGAAATATCTAAAAAAAGGTGGTCCACTGTTCCATACCAAAGTGCTTACACTCAAACAAACATCGCTTATGATCAAAAATGTATGAAACAGCTGTTCTTTTTTCTCAAAGAAAAGTTAATAATAAATATCAAATTATCATGAGTTCTGTCACCTATTAAAATATTGTAAATAGGCCCAAAAACCTCTGAGAAATCGATTTAGGATAACAAAATAATGCCAAATAGAGCTATAATTAAAATTAATTTATATCTTTTATAATGATAAACTGGACTGAACTGAAATTTGTAAAAAACAAGTGACATGCGATTTGCAAGTGTAAGGGCAGTGGTGGCCCAGTGGTATCGGCCCCGACTTACGAGGTGTAGGTTGTGGGTTCGAACCCAAGCAGGCGCTTTACTTAGTGTAAATAATTTCATCACCACTGCTTTCAAAACGGTGAAGGGAAACATCGTGAGGAAACCGGCATGTCCTAGAACCGAAAATTCGAAGACATGCGACATCTACCGACCCGCACTGGGCCCGCATGGTGGATTACAGCCCACTCCCTCTCAAAGAGAGAAGGCCTGTGTCCCAGCAGTGGGAACACTTATAGGCTGAATTATGCTTATGCTAAGTGACATGCCACTTACGTCACGCCTCAAAACGACAAGGACATTTTTATATATTTTGAAATCTAATTTTAGTCACATTATTTAGTATAAATAATGCAAAACTATGTATTCATCGATACAAAAAAGAAAACATCGAACAAACGTAGGATAGCATCTCCATAACTAAGTTAAAATCTCTTTGCTAACCAACACATCGTTCTCAGGTCACGAAGCATTCACGTCATTAGTTGACGTGGCGTCGGCGGCGACGGCCCTGCCTGTGCCGCGCGGCTCGCAGGGCGACGGCAAGCAAGAGGCCAAGCAACAACAGGCGCAGCAACAGCAACAACATCATGACCTCAGGTATGTTGTACTACACAATATTATAGTGAAACTTTTATTACATCGTCTCAAACTTTTTGGCCTGTGTGTTGCATGTCGCGTGACGGTCGGCCGCGGAGTAGGGATAAAGTGAAAGGCGCTCGTCAGAGCAGCCGATTGGTTCGTTCGGAACGAGATCCTCCATCTCGATCTAAAAATCCCCACTATCCGTCAATTCATGAAGCGCATTTCCAAGCGTTTCTTCGACTCCGCGGCCTCACATCGCAACCCTGTGGTTGTCGAGGCTGCCAGATATACTCCCTCCCGTATTAGTTATACCCGCCGTCCAAGGCATGCCCTGTCCGACCCCGATGACCCCATAACCCTCCTCCAGGAGAGCAGTAGGGCCACCAGTACAGTATACAAAAACAGACCGCCATCGTTCCGACCTCGCCGCCGAGGTCCTACGCGACGCTCCCGACGTTATTGTCACCCCCCCCCCCCCCCCCCCCCCGACACTTGCTCGGCGACGCGCCAGCCCGCGCCGTAGCTGAGCCTGTAGATTTAAACCTTGCTGCCCTCCCCTCAGTGACGCCCTAAGCCGAGGTTTGTACCCCACAGGGGGTACCCTTAGCGTGCGGTCACCTAGTATTTAAGAATTTCGCCCCTGGCTGGAGGCTTTAAGTTAGTAGCTTGAGGCACCCACAGGATTGACCGGTTAAGTAGCCAAGACCTCAGTGGTCAAAACTACGAGTTGCCCATTAGGAAAAAAAAAAAACAGAGCAACCGAGTAGGAGGGAGGGGGTGTGGGGGGGGGGAGATTGATGAAGCCATTTTTATACCCTTAATGGAATATTATTCCGAAAATATTTAGTTAGATGTCTATAATGTGAAAAAATGTTTCACTTTTACCGTGGTTTCATAAAACCACACAATCCTTTTTTCTTTGGACCTTGTTTGATTGACTTTCTTATTTAACTGGCTAATCTTTATACTACGGTATCGGCATGGGCTTTTTTATATAGCTCCACATAATGCTGGCACTTCATTTGGCGTATTTCTCAAATTATTCGCGTTGCTTGGGTAATACAAAATACCGGGTCATATCAAATTAGCTAGCGAAACTTCACAGACGTTATGGGTATCGTTATCTAAACATGATAAAACATGGAATAAATTAATTTAATAATTTTTATTTGTAGGTCAAGCACCGCAGTTTGTTTGTCACGTTAGATATCAGTTTTTTTTCCTAAACTTCACAGACAAACTATAAAACAAAAGAAAACAGATTTTCTAAACTCATACTTCAAGTAGCAACACTAACAGCGGTCGTTGACCCCCAAAACAAATCCATTACATCTTTTTTTTATTGTGTTTAGATATCGATAACCATCACGTTTGTAGAGTTTCGCTAGCTAATTTAATTTGACCCTGTATAACCTATATTCTATTCTAATTGGAATAATGTTCATTTTGTATAAACGAAATGGCCCGGAATCTGGGCTTGTGGGTTGTGGGTTGATGGCAATAGGCTTACCCCGTATTACACGGGACTTAGTGGCCATTGTTTGATACATAGTTAAACATGACTAATAGTCAATTTAACAATTAGTCACTGGACAATAGTTAAAGTTTAACTACAAATTGTTATTTTTTAACTATAGTTACCTTAATTATTTGTCAAACAAAATACTTATGTAATTTTTAACAAATTGTTATTGTAACTAACGCATTTTAACTATCAGTATGTTTGACTACTGATCAAACAACGAGCCCTTAAACATAAATGACGAAATGTGGGTGTATAATACCTCTGCCTAACCCTTCGGGGAAACGTGTGATATGTAATGTTAATACGCCAAGCGTAGTGCCAGCATTGTGTTGAGCTGTATGAGAAAGCTCATGCATATAAAGACCAGTTAGAAAAGTACTAGGTTTTAATGTATTGATAAATTAATTCGCTGTCTTAAACGCACGTACGTCAATGTAAACCACGAAACAGGAAAAAGTTTTAGATATTTCAAAAGTCAGTTATTATATTTTAAAGGAATAAATTGTTGTATTAATTTTATCAAAATATTGTTGAAACTGACTGCAATGACTACGTAACAGTAACCGCGATAATATAAGGAAAAGTCCGAATGTAATTGTATTAACTGTAGTTATTCTTTTCATTTCACAGATTCATGGCGCAGAAATACCCGATCGGTTCTCAGTTCCCGGTAAGTATTTATTTAATTGCTCTACTGTTCACTTACGTTGTCCCACTGTTGGGCGGTGTGATAATAATATCAACATGTAAAGAACCTATTAAAAAATTAAAACAGTCATTCTGATCAGTTACAAGCAAATCTGTGTATTGTACATTTTAAATTAATTATGTGTATTATTTTCAGCAAATGATGGACAGAAGAGTTCAGTCACAACCTCAATACATGGAGAGAGACAGACAGATGCAAATACAGAGAAGAGATGCGTAAGTGTACAACTATTAATTATGTAGTACTAGAACTTAGAACTACCACCCGACTCAGAATATTGAAAGAAAAGAAAGAAGAATATTTTATTTGGGACACGCACAGGAAATCCAAACAAAAATAAAGTAAATAAAATATAAAAAAGGAGCGTTTAAAACTAACATAAAAACAAGTAAAAATAAAAGACCTGTGCCAGGCCAAAAAGGCTCCCATCTCAGCATAATGCTGCGATATTTAAAAAATAAATGAATACCGCAGCGCTGGTATTCTGAAAGGGCCCGCACATCGCTATGCCCAGTGTCATAATATTGTTATTTCAGCTCAGGTTGTAATAGCTTTCCATATGAAAAAAATCGCCATTCAGAATTGCTACCACCATACACTTCTGTCTCCAAAGTCGGCTATAAAAATTTCTCCCAAGCAGGATAGCCGATATAAATGGCAGTTTTATCTTCCTATCCCTATTTCTGTCACAGAGTTGCGACGTTGGTTTTCCTTCTATATCGAGACACAAGCCTTTCAGGTTTCTTTTTGTTTTTGTTCTTCTTAGCGGCTTCGTATGATGACAATAAAACAGTGTCCAACCTATTGTTGCAGTGAACGCGCAATCCACGCGATACACGAACGGCACGCGATGGAGCAACAACAACAACAACAACACCAGCAGAACCAGCAACAACAACAACATCAGGCGCAGATCATCCACGAGCGACATATGCAACACTCCATTGTAAGTTGTGTTACGATTTGAACGCAGTGTGACTGAATCAACTCTATACAGATTATGGGATATCAGCCATGAAGGATATGACGCTTATATTTGTCCCGAACGTGGCTTGAATTGCACGTCTTGGGGGGAGGGGGGCAACTATGAACTTAATATTTGACATAAAGCAGGTAGAAAGGGATTTGACAAGTGTCAAGTGATTTGGAATCATGTGCGGTGTAACTATTAATGTCAAGTTGACTGGTCTGCAAATAATTATGGTATGGGGCCAGCAGGGCTAACATGACACACGCGCCAATTATTCACTCTCGCGTCGTCTCCTCTCGCCTATTTCTGTCAGTTTTCTCGTTTTCTGACAGCGCTGCCATACAAAATACTCGACTCGTTCTGTCAAACTTGACGTTTTCTCGACAAATCCTAACATGGCACATGGTTGTCTTCTGCCATTTAGTCGCCCTCGATTTTGAGAACGACAAGAGTAGACAAAATAAAGATTTAAAAAAAAAGTTCCAAAGTAACATGGCAGTTTCATAATTATACTTATTTTAGTCATCATTTTATTTTACAATATAAACTAAGTATTTATATTGGAACGAAGTTCCTTTCGGCGGCAGCCAGAGAAATTGTGGCGTAGATGAGCATCACATTCAGTAATAACCAGGCACTTTGCCAATTATGGTGATTAACGAAATCTAGAGAGTTACGGCTGTATAGTACCAAACCTTCGCAACATAATTGTAAAAATCGCCAGTTCATTTCCTAAGGATGGTGATTAACAACGTTGCGTGTTTTATGTTATAATAGCGAAATCAACTCCAGCTGCCTATCTATTTGCTTTCGATAAGGTCGCTTTTAGTATGTGTGTTGATTAACAAAATTTGCAATATCATGCGTTTTATGGTGATTGTTACAACATCAACCTTCGTTTTGTCAAATTGTGATTGTCGGCCCATTCGTCATTTTTGGAGATTAGTGAGTATATTATGTACCATCAATTCTCGTTTCGGTCAATTTGTATTTAAATATCGGCATGCCAAAGAAAAACATTTAATTTTAATCAAAAAGTCGGTTACACAAAATACTAAACATCAATTAAAAGACGTGGACGTGAAATCAATATAGTATATACTAATTCCATGCGTAAAATCGAATAGATGAAACGAAACCTAAAGCCGATTTTATGATAAAAATTATTTACTTTTAATAACTTGCTACATCGGTGTCTGGTCGCGAGATAAAGAAGTATCAAAGTGCCATTTTCGAGTTTACACGAGCTTATCGGTCATATTAGGCATTAGAATGACGTCAGAATCGTAGACAAATTTCGACATATAGAGAAAAGAAGCGTTCTCGCTTGTCATGTTAGCCCTGAACTGTTTTCATGTCGCGAAACAGGTTCAATTGTTTTTTTTTTTAGATTTGATGAATTTGCGCTAGATTTAATTATGTCCAGTGCAACCTATGTATCGAGTTGGTATAGTTACACTGTGATCTAATGTATTAGCTGATTGCTGACCATCCTCCTAGCTGCAGGCTTCTATAATAAATCTAAACTGCTCAGCGATTTCTAAGCTGATTTAGCTGAGATTAATACATAGTCGTACGTACATATAGCACGCGATGCAGGAGCGACATGCCGAGCAACAACATCAGCAACAGCAGCAGCAACAACAGCAACAGCAGCAACAACAACAGCAACAGCAACAACAACAGCAGCAGCAACAACAACAACAACAGCAGCACCAACAACAGCTTCAACAACAGCATCAACAACAAATTATACAAGAGAGACATCACCAGCACCTTATGGTCAGTTCATATGTATACTGACTGTTGTCGTTAAAATTATCTGTCGGTGAATCGCCTCACGTGGGTACCTGCGACTGGCTGCGAAATGGTTCAAAGTTCGAACCGTACTATTGCCCTATTGTGGTGACTGTGTTATTTCTATAGATATTATGTAGCTTAGATAAAGGTTACAAATTAATATTAGTTTATATTGCTAATGTTTTAAAGCGGATAAAGATAGTTGCACGATGAAATAACCACCTACACTTGAAAAGGTGTAAGTGGTTTTGGGCTGCGTAAAATGTTTTTCAGTATTTTATACTGTTAAGTTGTCCCCCATGTTTGATCATATTAATTTGACACTTTGTTTTGCAAACCAGATCTTCCAGATTTACTTTGAAACAAAGCTTGGTAAACGGATTCAGGATCGTAGTATTTTTATAGTCACGAAAATAAGCAGGGGTATGTTCGAGATAGTGATGTACCGACTAGTCGCCGACTAGTCGGCTATATTAGTAGTCGGCGACTACTCGGCAAAAACCGCCCGACTAGTCGGCCCATTTTTACTCGTAATAATATGTACTTCTAACGAAAAAGAAGAAACTATAACAAACAATTGGCAATAAATAGGTTTACAACTTAGGAAATAGGAACCCTTCCTTTGACCTAATAATAATGAATTAGACTTAGATCTGGCCGCCGGACGCTGCGGGGCATCTACGAGCCGAAAGCGTAGTCACGAACATTGCCGATGTCATCCGAACTCAACCGAAAGCAATGGTTGGTTTGGCCAGTATATAATTATAATTATTAGTGTTGTACCGACTAGTCACCGACTAGTCGGGAAAGCCGATTAGTCGGCCATTTTGCAGCCGACTAGTCGGCTAGTCGGCCAAAGTCATAGTCGGCCCATCTCTAGTTCGTGATAATAATTATGATACTTTGATGACTTCTACGGATAGATAAGGGCATCAAGGGCACATCTTGGTAGCATACTATAGACTACTATAGAGTACTGGTATCCGGTTGGACTAGAAGCCGACCCCAACAGCCGGAAAAGGCTCGGCGGATGATGATCTTGGTATTTCATAGGCTCTTCAGAGTATGTCATCAATTCCCCCATCATTAATGAATGTAGACCGTAGGTAGGTTGCAATAGCACCATATAATGTTATCATATTGTAATGTTTTGTCCAACAGAGCGTGTCGTCCCAAGACGGAGAGCGACGAATGATTTCGTCGGTGACGTACAGCACGCCCGGCAAGCCCAGGGCGCAGACGCCGCACCATCTCGATAGGAAAGACACGTATGTACCAAAGTTTTTATTTTAATACTAAACTATAAGATTGAAAGATTGATTTTCGAGTTTTCGTATGAGGCTTTTTCTAATAACCTATTTCATGAATATGATAAATGATTTTAATTTTGTTAATTATTTAAAAATAACACTTCGTCCATTTTTTTATTTAAATAATTTGACGTCGGTGTTTCCTAGCCGACTACTCTGAAAAGAATCACCGAAACAAACTCATAGGTGAAAGTCTATTTTAAAGTACATACAATTCCGTTGCAATATGGTCATAGTATGACCCAACATCCTCTACCGATATTTTCTAAATAATAACAATTGCCTTTGCTTAACTTATAACATTGATGACGGCATCAATGTTGAGATAGAATCCACACCTAACTGGTTCATGATCAGTTCATCGTCAATCTGATCAAAAGTTGGAACTATCTGATTTAATTAATATAGAATTAATAACGGTGAAGGGCAACATCGTGAGGAAACCGGCACGTCCTAGAACCAAAGATTCGAAGATATTATGATGTGACATCCACCGACCCGCACTGGGTCCACGTGGTGGATTACGTCTAACAGAGAAGAGGCCTCTGTCCCAGCAGTGGAAACATTATAGGTTGATTATACTAATACTGAATTGTTAGTGTTTTGTTTACCGGAGAAAGAAAGCAGGAGGTTCTCAAGTCGACGAGTATATTTGTTTTCTTTTTATATCTGACCACGTATAACTCTTACGACAAGCCAAAAAACGTTTCTTGTACTTGCAAATCCCTCTAGAACGTACTAATATCTCTTCTAAATCTCTTCACAGACGCACAGTAGTATCATCAGTATCAGTGGGCCCCGCCGTAGCGGCCGGCGTGCAGGGCGTAGCGGGCGTAGCTGGCGTAGCGGGTGTAGCAGGCGTGGCAGGCGTAGCGGGCGTAGCAGGCGCGGCGGGCGCAGACAACCGCCCGCGGCCGGCCGAAGGCACGCTTACGGCTGCGTCGCTGATCGATGCTATCATCACTCATCAGATCAGTCAGAGCTCGGATCAGAGGTTCCCGGTAAGGATACTTTATTTATTGTGATTAGAGGATCTATTTACTCAAATAAATTAAATTGATAGTTTCGCAGTCGTGTTTATGGTAGTTTTTTTGTAAGATGTTTATTTAGTTAGTACTAACGGTCTTTTCCCCGTCAGGAGCGCCCCGACCGCGGCGTGACCCCGGCCGAGCGCGAGCGCGAGGAGGCGGCGCACGCGGCGGCGGCGGCCGCGCACACCACCAGCATCAAGCTCGGGGACCTGGCCTCCAACATCATCACGCGGGACTTCTGCAGTCCCACCACCTCCATCATGCACCACAAGTAACTACACTAATCTATAGATGCCACAGGCCCTTCGAAATACATAAAAGCTCAACACGCAGCGCCTTGTGTGCGTTAGCGTGCGTGGCGACCACGCGACAGTAATCCGTTTTACCAACTTAACGTGGAGCGTGTAGCCATATAATCTATATTATTTATGCCAGCTTTCAATTATGTATTTTATTATTTATAGTTCTTTTATTAAAGCAATTCTAATATTAAAGTATCTGTTGTAATCTAAACAAATTGCATTAGTTTTGCTACTCATTTATTGATACCGTACTTAAAAGTACTGTCTGGAAAAATAAACATTTTTTAATGGACACGTTGACTAGGAAAATGACTAACGGCCTATATTGTTTCTCTAGTAACAGGTTCAGCGTAGGCAACTCTGAGGGCTACGTGAGCAGCGGCGGCGAGGAGTGGAAGCGACGCGACGCGCCCAAACACGCGCCCTACCTCGAGCCTGTCAGTCCGCCTGACAACCATCCTGCCAATAGGTATCCTTATAATATTCATCGTCGCATGTCATAATCAATCCGAGATGCTCTTAAACTAAGATAGGAAAACAAGGAAAAAGGTGGAATATAGGAGAACAATATGAAAAAGAAATTGCTGGCTGATCGTAATTATCTTTAATCGTCTTTTAAACTAATGTGTGGGAAATGTTTTGTTGAGAATTACTTATTATACAGTATTCTTTTTTTTTTTAAGTTTTGTTTCTAAATTCATATAACGTTATAATTGCTCTGCGTTCGTAACTGGTTTTAACATTAAAAATGAATTGATTAGTCAGCTCAGTTCTTAGTGACTGCTTGATAGATTTCCGACAAGATTTCATTGTAAGTGCATAAGGTCATGACGATGAAATTGCAAGTGTTTAACGATGTATGTATCTGTTCCAGAAACAACAGCAACCGTCGCTACAGCTGCGTGGGCTCGTCGGCGGGCGGCGCGGGCGCAGGCGCGGGCGCGGGCGGCGTGCTGACGGCCTTCGACTACGTCACCAACCGCATCGTGGAGGTCATGCGCAGCGACGCGGACGAGCGCACCAAGCCGCTCGCCTTCCCCACCACGGCCTACGCCTACCCGTATTCTGCGCTCAATGTGGCCACGGCGCCCGGAGATTGTGAGTATTTAATATCAAAATATAACTCGATATCAAATATTTAGTCACTTGTTTTCTGAAACTTTATACATGCATTTTATTATAATATTGTTATTTGTTTATTTTTTACTGGAGGATTTCGTAGGATACCGTACTCTTTTTTTTGGTGATTTATGATAAGTTGTCTGATTGAACGAACAACTACGAGAGTGTGAAAGTGATCGTCATTGCTAAAAGGTCTAATTCACTAATTGGATAGCCGCAATATTTTTTATTTGTAGCATCAGCACCCCGAAAACCTTAAACATTATTCCCATGATTGTGGCCGCCATTTTGGATATTGATTTTAACCTCTTTCGGCATGAAAAGAATACCTTCGAAAACAATGAAAATAACACCCATGACGAAAAAATACCGTAATTTCTTGGCTGGCAAACCAATGATGTCGAATTTTGGATTTTGATATTAAACAAAATTCGATACCATCAGTTATGACCGTGATTAAATTCTGTTGTATGTAAGTATTAGTAAGATTGTTGTTGTCCCCACAGCGAGCAACCCCGCGGCCGCCAGCACGGCGGCGCCCGCGCCGTGCGCGCCGCCGCCGCCCGAGCCCGCGCCGCTCATGTCGGCGCAGTACGAGCCGCTGTCGGACGAGGACTGACGCGCCGCCTCCGCGCGCCCGCACCCCACCGGCTAGCTCGCCGCGGCGCCGCTGTCTGCGCGCGTCGCCCGGGACTGTGCGCCGCTACCTTGATGGCATCGGGTTGAAGAGAACCAGGGATGCGAACATATAGGACCCAGGATTTAAGGTCGTGATGCTTCAGCACGAAGCATCAATGCTAAAAGCTTCAAGATTGATGTCGAAACGCTCATCATTGCGTGACATTAGAAAAAATCCAGAATCAGGCCGTGATGGTAGAGTCCAGCGAAAAACAACAATGCTTCAGGCTAAAAAGCTTCAAGATTGATGTTGAAAATGTCCATTAAACAATCATCGCCTGAGAATTAGCTTTTGAATAGGGGCAAAATTGAAACTGCGAAGATTAAGATCCGGCTGTAAATCGAATACGTAAGAAGTAAACGTCAGCTTAGAACTATGAAACATACACCTGGACCATAGAAGCAGAAGTACCGGCTGGAATTAGCCCAACAGTGGACTAAAACATGCAGAACGAAGATAAACTAGTGCCCCAACTCACAGTGTACGTGCCGGATAGAAAGTGGAGTGGCCAAGCTTGTGCGAACATTACCCTCCCGGGATACACGTCAAAATGCGTAGATGTTCAGTTATTTTGACGTATTACTTTCATATACACATACCTTAGCAGACTATGTAAATAGGTACGAAGTTTTTCGTTATAAAGTGACTCAGTAGTGACGTGTATCCCACATATAACGGAAATAGCGGTGTACAAAAGACATTGAAATAAACTAGTAAGCAAGTATCGACATGTTATGGGTGCATTTCGTGTGATCTCGGTTATGTGTCTGCTGACCTATTGGATCTATTTGTGTTAAGTATAGACGATGGTACTAAAATTGTATATTTATATGTTGTTTTGTAATGCAGGGATTAAATACCGTTCATGTGTTGTGGGAGAGCTTTAAGTGTCAGTTTGGAAGCGATTGTGTGCACTGTGACCCGGGCCCGACAATCTCTGCCGCGCGTGGCACGATGCGCTTATGAACATAATGCTGTCGATTAGTGAGAATACGATTATGAATTGTTATTTATTTAGTTATTCAACATGTTTCTATTATTTTCTCATCTAACTGTAGTTGATGAACATACGTGATTAGTAGCACTGCCGCTGAGTGACGCCGAGTACCTCACTATATGTTAAGTGGCAGAATTACGAACGTTTCGGTGATTCAAACGATATAAATAAGAGATGTATTTTTAATCCAGTCTTCCATCGCCACTCCGACAGGGGACTCCCCACACTAGGCTAGGAATCCGCGCGACTTCGTCCAATATTAGCTACACTTAGGAACTGTATATTTGTGAATAGACGCGTGACTACCGATCGACACTTGCCCCGGCATGCATTTCGCAGATTCCTCGTTATATTAAGCTGTCGACGAGAGTGCGCGCCGCTCTTAGTTAACATTTTTTTATGCTTCGCTTCGGATTTCGCTGTCGCCTCATCCATTAGGTTAGAGTACGCGTAGTTCAATTTATCATTCGTTAATTTCGTATTGTAAATATCATTCTGTCGTTCGTTTAATGTAAACTTTGTGTATATCGGCCGCCACAGCGAAGTCCGGAACGGTCTCCGAGCTATTGAAATCGAAACTATACTCGACTCGGGAACTGTCTACACTCTTATTATACATATAGCGTTAACGTTAACGGAGTAGCGTAAGTAATATAAATTATATACATATGTAAAAGTGTATGGTTATTATGTATATGCATTTGTAATTATACAGGTTAGCTAAGAGTTGAATTAGAGATTTGATTTGGTTTTTTAGTTAGGAGGGTCTCGTGTGACCGATATAAATATAGTGGGAGAAGAAGAGCGTCGCCGCCGCCGCGCTCGGCTGCTGCGCGCTTATCTTATGTGCTACACTCACCCGCGCCGCTCTGCGCGCGTCACGGGCACCATCCTGCACTCATACGTACATTACAAGCTGTTATGACCCCTAAACTGTCAGTTTTATGACTTCCCTTATCCAATTGTAAAAATAAAACTCACCCAATTAAAGTTAATCATCCCTTGAGGCGATATTAGAGCAGCGCGCGGTGTTTTTGTAAATGTTTTCGAGTTATGTGTAAAAAACGACTGATTAAATTTACTTTGAGCGAGTGTATGGGAGGCGCGGCGGCGGCGGCGCTCGCAAACACATTGTGATTTCTTTATAAAACGTTGTAATGTACTGTAAGTAGCCCAAGAAAAAAATAATCCTTGTAAGTCCGAACATAAGCGAAAAAACAACTTCTGGGAGGACAAATCAATAAAATAAGATGCAAATCTAACGCCTGTGTTTTATTTTTTACCGTCCGATTTGATTTTTGTGGGTGTGTCTAGTTGTAAGAGTAATTGCCAGTAACCAGTCACTTTGCCTAATAATATGGCTCGATCATCGATTGGCAAATCTTTTAAGGGCGAATTTCACCAATGAAACTGAACGTGGTCAGCTCACCTAAACCGCGTTCAAGAGCCGTCAACTGTGTCAGCATTGTTGGGGAATATTGACACTGACGGCTATTGAACGCAGTTTAGATGTGCTGATCGCGTTCCGTTTCATTGGTGAAATCCGCCCAAAATTTTATTAAGGTTTTAATAAGTCTGGGAGAAATGGGGGTAGTCTTATGAACGGTAACGACATGGCTTGCTCTACTATGTACCTGTTACTTATATATCTCCATACAATTATACTTTTTATAATAAAAAATAATAATAAAAGATTTTTATGTTTGTTAATATTTTTATTACCTGCTACTAAATCGTAAGTGATTGAGGATTAAAAAATAACGTTTATTTAACATTTGAAATGAAATAAATTCAATTCTAACAAGCGGTACTAAGGGCGTTTGTCCACCGTCACCGTAAACGGGACGTCAACGAGAAAGAGATGACGGCGCCGAAGTAGCGATACATATATTTACTATGGCCGCGTGACCACCGCACGTCCGTCACCCGAGCGCCGGGATCCCGGCCCCCGTATTTTCAAGTAGTTCGGCGCGACCGCTAGAACTCGGCCCGAGATTATGACGGGCCGATGTGCTGGCAATATAAAATACGTTTGATCTTGTCCACACACTGCCGCTGTACTAGCGCCGTTTGCCCGGCTTTTGTTTCGTCTATCATTACATTCGTAACATACTGAACCGCCGAGTTCGGTCGCGGTGGCCAAACGATCGCCGCACCGGGACGTCACGTTAGGTTCGAATAATCTCCTTGACGTACCGTTGACGGCTGCGGTGGACAAACGCCGTAAGGCTGTAGTTAAAATACCTATTTGTATCTACGAATTAACACTTTCTTTGAAAAAGTTGAGAAGCAAGGTGAAGTAAGACCACGCTGTCTTTATTATCTGCAAATAAACAAAAACAATAAATCATAGAGAATGTCGTTTATGAAAGAATTCGGGAGGGATATGTTTGTAAAATCAACATTTACCGTGCTGTAGCTGGCCAGAGAAATAACTGAAAATCCATGTGTCGTTACGTAAACTCCCTTTTGAGCTCTGAAAATGCATAAATCACCTGTTTTATTACCTTACATGATAATTCAATAGTGTTGAGGGTGCAATATAATGTGTAAAAAAAACATTAGGCCTGTTCTACACATACGTTTGTTTTGCCGTGAAAACTACGTTTGATTCGCCGTGTGTATGCACGGTTATCAGTGTTGTATGGATCAGTAAGGAAAGTTGACAGACACGGCGGCACTGCGACACGGCGCCGTCGCCAAAGAGTATATTATAATGGCCGTCGCCGTATGCGCTGTATACAACGGGCCTTAAGAAACTTTTCAAATGCTTTTTTTACTCCTAAAACCATAACTAGGTGCTTTAAGTATTCAGTGTTATATAATAATAAATATTTTAGTGCATTACAGAAAAATATTATTTTCATAATTACATGCAGTAATATTTACAAATTAATCAAAACAAGGAAATCTTTGACAGGTATTTGCGACACTGCCATCTTTCTGTTTCATATCCGACAACAGAAGAGAAAAAAATCTAATAAGCCTGTGTTGTCCCACTGCAAGGCAAAGGCGGAAAGCCTTTGCCCTGCAGTGGGTCTCTTCCCACTTTCCACTTTTTCCGGTCTATTGCGATTGTGGGCCAATCCTTTAAAAATGAGTCCAGCTCAGCCCGCCATCCCTTTCTGGGCCTGCCGCGTAGTCGTTTTCTGCCATTTGGGATCCACTGAGTGGTAGTTTTCGCGTATTGCTGCTGCGACATGCGGTAGATGTAGCCAGCCCAGTTCCACTTTAGTCCAGTAGCTGTGCGGCCAGTGTCCAATATTTGCGCTTTACTTGAAGACTGGCGTGGCTCAGTTGTTCTAGCATTTGGCCTAGCTCAGCTGCTGAGGAAGAAAAGAGGACAATGTCGTCGGCGAAACGTAGATTCAACCTCAATCCCCTTTCCCCGATGACAAACCCTTGTCCTGCCAGTGCGGATATAATTTTTGTAAAACTTCTCCCAGCGTAGCTGTGAAGAGTTTGGGAGACAGCGGGTCGCATTGCTTGACTCCTCGTTGAATTGGAAAGAACGACCCGGTGGATTTATACGGATGCTGCTGTACCTACTATTGTGATATATTTTTTGTAACAGGGGTATATAAGTGGGTTCTACTTCGTGTTTTTTGAGTGCCGTAGTGAATATGGCTTCGTGTGTTAGGCTGTCGAAAGCCGTCGAGTAATCCCCAAACGCGAGGTATATTGGTAGATTGAACTCTTTATGTTTTTCAATCACCTGGTTTAAAGACTGAAGATGGTCAGTAGACGAAAGGCCTCGAAGAATTCCAGCCGCGTTCGGGAATTGGTTGATATACGGTTTTCAATAATTTGGACGAAAACTTTTTAAAGGTGTGAAACCAAGCTGATAGGGCGGCGCGATAAATTCCCAATATCAGATTTAGCTCTTTTCTTGTGAAGCAAGATTATATTGGAATGGCAAAATTTACTCGGGAACATGGCTGTTTTAATTTATTTATTTATATATATATATATATATATAAAGTTAATTAACACGGTACAATACCAATTACATTAAGTAACATAGAAATAAAAGAAAACTATACAATGCAGACAATTGTGTCATATAAACAATAATTATTTGCTACTTACTAACATGGAACAGTGGACACCCTCGCGTACTGTTTCTCACAGAACATCAGACATAGGTACGCTCTTAATTTTATTCCATTCGTCCGCAAACACATCACATTCAGGGTTGGCCGTCAGGAGGGCATTGAGCATTCTTAAAGTACGGCACACAGGCGATTCAGCTCTGGCGACCGTTCTGCAAGGCAGTTGCGCGAACAGATTGTGTCGGCGATTTTGTCGGTGACCGATGTATTTGTCGCACACAAATAGTCGACAGAAAAGGTCATGGAGCTCAGGGCTGTCGATACGACCATTAAGGGCCTTACAGGCTACCGTGAGCTGATCAAGGCCTCTTCTTACCTCTAATGAGTTGAATCCCAAAGTCCCTAGGATTAAGAATTGATTTGAAAAGGTTGCACATACTTTTTTTTTGGTTATATGTGCGGTAATAAGGCTGGTTTTCCAACTCGAAGTGATTCAGTAGTAATTCCGTCTTCACCAGGACTTCAATTATATTTCATGCTGCTAAGTGCTTGGTTTATTTCATAACCGGTTATTATCAGGATAGCGTCAGGGCACGTATAAGCTTCAGCTGTGTGCATATTTCAATTATTTTGGCTGCTCACACCGTTGCTGTCGTTTATGTGAGTGATTGTAGATCTACCTACTTCTATACCGCGCATAGCTGATCTGAGGAAGCGGTTGTTTTTAAGAGCAGCATGCACAAGTTCTGTGTTGTATTTTCTGATGGCCCTTCGTATGCTTTTCTTAACTTTGCAGTCAACCTCTCTATAATCTAAACATTGATAAGTAATTTTTTGTCGTTCCTCGATTAGACGACTTGTATTGTGTGTGAGTTTCTTTTGTTTTTTTGTTGTGGCTCTTGATCTATTGAATAGCAATTTTGATGGCATGATTTAGGTTATTATATTGAATTTGTACATCTTCCGAATCTTTTGTATAAGCTAAAAATATTTTGAATGTGTAGGTTGAACGTTTCTTGATTTGATATTAATAAGGATTTATCTACACATTTTATTGAACTTTGGATTACTTTCTTTCGGTGAACGACCGGGCGGTGCGGTGGTCGCAACTAAATTTTAAATTGTTAATTACTTGTTTACGGGAAGTTAGACAGAAATCTATCTCGTTTTATGTTTGACCGTCAGGAAAGAACTAGCGGTGTAAATACGTAACACACTAACAGCAGGAATGAGTTTCATTTTGACATTTCAACATCAACAACATTCATTGCGTTATTTACGTTGTTGAACAGACAAATTTTTCGAACATTTGAAGCAATGGACTAGCAATAGGCTTCCAAATGATTCAGATTGTGATAGATAGTGTGTTACGTAATTAGGGTACAGTTCCAACGACGGTGAGGGTATTTGTAGAAAAACCTGTTGCTCACGCTAAAGTTCTGGCCAAAAGCAAATTCTAAAAGGAGCTGACCACGCTCATTACCATGTGGTCCCAGGATATTGGTGATGTTGGATGTTATTCTGGGACCAATTTTTGCATTATAGTCGCCCATGACCATGTTCTAAGTTCCTTTGTGTTCATCGCAGACTTATTTAGTAAATCATAGAACTCTTCAATTTCATCGTTGCTATGTGATGCCGTCGGAGCATAACTGGAGCGTTTTGGTTTTAGCAATACGAAACTTGAGTACGGCAATCCTATTGGAATAGGCGACGAATTCCATTATGTTATCTATCCAGCGTTTGCGACGAGGAAGGCGACTCCGTGGTTCTTGTTGGTTTCTCAATTATAATAAAAGATGTTGTTTTCTCGTTTTATAGTATTTTCGCCTTCTAGACTTACTTCTGCTAGGCCTATAAAATCCCAGTTAACATATTCCAAGGCATTTTCCAGTTCTAAAAGTAGTTCTTCGGTTCGTTAAGTTCGTACGTTGAACGTTAAGATTTTCGATCTAACGGTCTCGTTTTTGTTAGCCGTAGTCGTTTGGCAGTAGACCCTCGCCCTGACATTATGATCCCAAGACCCAGGTTGTACCTGCACACTGCCAGTAGCCGTGCGCTTACTGGAGCTGCCAGGCACTGCGGGATTGGCTTCAGTTGTGTCATTCATATTGGTAAGGGGTTTAAATAATTAACCCAGCACGCTTGTCTAGTGCTGGTTGGTGGATGCAAAGTAGAACACCTAACTGGGTCTTTGGGCGCCACCGTTAACGACTAGAATCGCGTGAATGTCGTTAAGAGTCGACTAAGTGATGATGTAGGTGGTTGATAAATGTCATCCTACATCCCACTACACTCGTGTGTCAGACAATCTGATAACTTCAGACCACATTTAGCCATCTATGGGCCTGGAAACGTATTTCATAGGGGCCTTGATGGAACAGTCGACATCAGTGCACACGACTCAAGGCGGCGGCAGACGAACATAAAGACGTTTGAGAAAATTAAAATAGGTGAATATTGTGAAGTTCACCTGTGAAGCATGATCAGCACTGCACTCTTGGCCCTCTTGGAGCCGTTGTACCAGCCACAGTCGCACAGGGCACTCGCCAACCGCTTGCTCTGTCGCAAACAGATTTAATTGAATGTAGCTAACATAACGTAACACCACGCCCATATTCCGAGAGGGGTTGGCAGTGGTGTACCTATAGTACACCTTTCGCCAGTTATGTTAAGTACCATATAATAAGGGGCGAGACTATTGCCATCAACCGGGCACAATCTCAGACTCAGGCTGCTACTGAGATTTTTCCGCTGGAAAAAGCCAATTAACGCTTTGCCCGACCCGGGAATCGAACCCACGTCGTCCTCAAGCTCGTAGGCAAGCAGGTTGAATAGGTTCTATTACTTACAGAATCAATGAGTTTCTGTCCATACCAGCACAACAGCCACGTCTGTGTCAGTGCCGTCACTAAGAACGACTTATACGCCACCTCGTTCCATTCCTCGATTAACTGGATAACAACAAATTTATCATGTGCGACATATTTGTTCAAAATAAACAATATTTATTTCATTTTCTAAATAGGTTATCGAGCACCGAAACGCCGCGCCGGCGCCGAAAGTGCGTTGAGCGCATTTCTTCTGTTACGGCCGCAATTCAAAACCCCGCGGCGCCGAAAGTACGTTGAGCGCATTTCTTCTGTTACGGCCGCAATTCAAAGCCCCGCGGCGCCGAAAGTGCGTTGAGCGCATTTCTTCTGTTACGGCCGCAATTCAAAGCCCCGCGGCGCCGAAAGTGCGTTGAGCGCATTTCTTCTGTTACGGCCGCAATTCAAAGCCCCGCGGCGCCGAAAGTGCGTTGAGCGCATTTCTTCTGTTACGGCCGCAATTCAAAGCCCCGCGGCGCCGAAAGTGCGTTGAGCGCATTTCTTCTGTTACGGCCGCAATTCAAAGCCCTGTTTCTATACGTCATATTTTGTGTCGTCCTACGGTGACACGCTTGGTTTGCATGAAAAGTTTGTAACTACCGAAAGTGTTGACAATGCCGCCGAAAATAACTCCGAATGTAAATTATTGATGAATGGAAAATTAACACTAACCACGCAACAAAATCCACAGAAGCAGATGATGATGGAGCTGTTCATGAAGTTTATCAGTAGTGCGAAACTAAACATTTTCTCCACGTCGCCAGTCAACCTGCAAGGTATAATGATGTTGTACGCTATTTTCAAGGTTGCATGCTCTTCAAATCGGCAGTTGGTTACAGTTTATTACTATATCCTAGTTGTTCCAATTCTAGTCCTATTCTTAAACATGAGTTGGTTTCGAAAATCACTTGGATGAAAAACTTGCGTCATTTGTTTTTGGCCCGGGCAAGCGTAGTGAGTAACTGGCTGTAGTCAACTTTGATTTGTAGCAAAGTAACAGTGTGACTGTCAACTATTCGTAAATTCCTCAACACTATTTACCTGATCAACGCGTGATGTCTCAGCACAACTGCTGTGATCTCCGTCTGTTGCCTTGCATCCCAGTATCTGGCGTCGAGAGACTTCACCCTTTCGCCCTCAGTTCGAAGCATCTCTTCGCTGACTGTAGCTACGCATATTATGTATACTTACAACATAAAAATACAATAACCAAGAGTAGGATAAACAAGCATATCCGACCTTTTTTTTCTCGTTTTTTTATTTCTAGTGTTTTTCAATGAAAACTTGTAAGTGGCCTTCAATTGCATTTGTTTAAGAATACTGTATAAGTTAGCTGTGAGTTTCCCGAATAGACCAAAATAAAATAAAATAAATTACAGCAGAAAATATTCATAACATTATGCGCCTATATACGGTAGACATCTAAGTAGGGGGACTCAGTTTATAGAGTACCTACCAACATTACGATTATGTCCCATGCACGTAAAAGATTGTATTTTCGATTCAAGAAACTCTTTAACACGCCTGGGACCAAGGGATCGAACCCCGGACCTCAGCAGTAATGCTAGCAATCAATGCACCAAATTCGCATTCAGCATCACGCACTAATCTTTGTAAGTAAGTAATAGGCATTAGGAACGTACTTTCTCAAGTATAGATAGGGGAGTTTCAAAGTGCAGATTTTCAAACAACACGTTAAATAAGTATAATAGGTAAAATTAAAAAACCCGACACAAAAAAAGCTGATGACCTTGAATCGTTGTCGTAAAATTTATTGAAGTAGACCAAAAAGTATAAGAAAGGAAAAATTTACATATGTAACAAAAATATGTACCTACCACCAAGCGAAAACCAAACAAAAACGTCTTTACAGCGTTGCTAAAATGGCTGCCGAAGCAGTGCTATGGTACAACGTTCAGTGATGCATTTCACATTTACTGCTACCTCTTTTCTTAAAGAAGTTATTCGTGTCGAAACAACTTACCCCCGGTACTTTGAACCCCGGCCTCCCCTACTAAAGTACTAACCCATCGGATAACACCTGATGAGCTGCTGGTCGATCGTGACGTAGAACAAGCGCCGCACACGTCCGGCTAGCAGGTCGAACTGCGTGGTGATGTGGCACAGGAACAGGCAGAACAACATGTCCCACGCCACGTTGAACCAGATCACCACCAGCGCTGCACCAACGTTATACCAGTTTATTTAAGGAGTGACATGGCTCGGCTTATTAAATTGTGAGACTCTTTATTCTTCAGGACGTTACTGTTTCATTATTCAGCCGAAAGACTTTATATCGTGTTAGTCTTATTCGATCGAAAGGCAAATGGCATCCATGGCTTGACATAGGTCTCCCTCAAGCATCGCCAGCCACCGCGACCGGTTCTGCGGTTCTCATCTCCAGCGGATTTCCGCGACTTTATCAGGTCATCTTGTCGTGGTCACCATTCCAGCAAACACGCGTCGGTCGAAGACTTTAGTCGTTTGGCACTGCGCTTTCTGGAGCGAGTAGCTTCCCGAACCCTGTCTAGAGGAGTCGGATTTGACGATTGACCTACCTTGAACTTGGGCCTCGAAATTATATTCCTGCCAAATGAAGTGTTACTAAATTATATTACTAACCGTGCCAGGTCTGCACAACGAGTGTGATCTCGTAATAGATAGGCTGGTAGGGGTCGAAGGGAAGCCAGTACAAGAAGTGCAGGCCCATGGGCGATTCGTATCCGCAGTAGCGCGCGATGGTGATGAAGTATGGCGGCGAAAGGAAGCTGATCAGTAGCGCGTTGTTGCACCAGTAGTAACCTGGGAAGGACGACTTAAACAGTACTTTGGTCATAGGCATTTTAAAATAACCTCAGCGACTGACGTCTTAAGAGGGCGCACACGGGTTTACTAGCGCCACTCCTTTAAAAAAGTATTATCTCGTGACTGAGAAAGAATTTTGAAGAAAATTCTAGACACACTTACCGAGGTCGCTTATTGAGCCGTTTTTCTAAATTCCTTCTCAGTCACGAGATAATATTTTTTTAAAGGAGTGGCGCTAGTGGACCCGTGTAAGTGCTCGGTCCGGCCGTAACTTAGGCAGTCATATGCGCTACCAACCTGCTGGCAGATTTCTTTTTCTCGCGGTACGGTAGTACTTTTCCGATATCTTAATATAACTATGTGTTAGGTAGACAGTTCTAGAACATTGTGATGAAAAACCGAAAACAACATATGATTTTATAGCTGGCTTTAGGTAACCTCACAGATAAAAAATTGATGGATGGAATGCTGATAATCACACTTTAAATAAAGATGTCACAACGAACCTTTAACAATCAAGTTGAGCTGCCTGAGCGCTCCCTTGATAATGTCGTGCTCCTCAACCGACACCTCTCCTTCCGGCCACATGTCTCGCAGCTCGTTCGCCAGGTTCTCGTACACTGGGCGGTTGATTACCATCTTGATGGATTTGAAGATCGCTGCGTTCAGTTAATTAATAGTTGTAAACAAGCGTTTGGTTACAAAAGTTGGTAGTTAATTAAGTTAGTGGAAAAAGGCTGATTATAAAAATAAGCTCAGCTTTTTTTGGGCTAGGTATGCGGATCGTCCCACGGTAACTACCGCTGCAGATAAATAGGTCGGTGGACGAGAAAGACGATGCCATGGGTTGGGCGTTTCCGTATAACGTTGTCGAGTAAGTTCGAGTTCAGTCTTCATTAAATCCACCACTGACCAAGCAATGCTTTAGACGAAAGTTTTTTTTTTGTGCATTAACAATTTACGAAGGTGGTACGCACATAACACGACGCATCCGAAGCAGGGCATCATGCGGAACACCTTGATGGAGTCGCGGAAAGTCCGCGCCTCGTACGCCGTGGTCATCATGCTGACCAGCTCCGAGGGACCCGCCAGGAACAGGTTCATCAGCTCGAACCAGTAGAACATGTCCCACCAGTTGCTGATGCCGAAACACGCATAAAAATGATGATCGTCATCTTATTTACCGGGATACCAATTTTGCAGTGCAAGTAAACACAGGATTTACCTAGGAACTCTGAAAAATTAGAGGCTTGTCAGTTAGACGTAAGGCTCAAGAATACAAGTTGCCAATTATAGTAGAATTGGTTTTATGAGTGGTGCCTCTTCGAAGACGAATTTTGACGTTCAAAAGTGCCTTTTATGTGCCTATTTGAAATAAATGATTTGACTTTGACTTTGAAAGTAAAAGAGCCTTCTCTTTTTCAATGGACTTATTTTATTATATTTATTTATTTTAATATAAAACGGCCAAGGCTAATTACATAATTAGTTTAAGACACAAACACATTAGTTAAGTACAATAATAAAAAGTATAGGAACATCTACTCGACAGTCATACGCTTATTTCACAATACTCCAGACCTACTGAATATAATCATTACTGACATACGGATGAATGGAAGAAGACTTCCATTCATCCGCGAACACATCACAGTCGGGCTTAGCGTAGAGCGCGGAGAGCGTTGAGCGCAGAGTGTTCGACGGACAGGAGACTGGGCTCGAGCGACCGATCGACTCTCAAGCACGGCGAGTTACGGCTATAATTTATCTGAGCAAAAACGTTTATCTAGTACTCCCTAAGCCGTATAATCTCATGCAGTTGGAAGGCATCTTCTTTTAAAAAATAAAGACCTATTGCCTCCGACTGCATAAGATTGTACGGTTGACGATGTAACTTACGGGGTGTGGTGGGATTGGAGACAGAAATAGGTACTTTTGTTTCCATCTTTTATAAAGTTCACTTTTTACGCAGTCGAGTCGGGTTTTTGATTTTTTATTGACTTGTTTTTATTTTACACTTTTTAGTTATTATTATTTAAATTTATTCTTAATTAGGTTATTTTTCTCTCACTGTATTAAGTAACGCTTTAGGTATATAACGGTCGTTAAAATTTTATTTCAAAGCAATAAATTTCTAGGTTTGTCACTCGATTTTAAGAACTATATTGAATTATATAATAATAATAAAAAACACGTTATAAGACCTATTATACGATTATATAAGGGCTTTATCACAGCTTATTTGTGTTTTGAATTTTTTTGTGAGAAGGTTGCTAATTAACTTTAAATCGTTATAGATCCTAAATGGTTGTCCAAAATGAAAAATTATCACAGGAACCTAAAGATGATCTTCAAAGACCTATTCAATGATACCCATAGTTCGTCGATCTTTTTTTTTCACAATAGATGGTTGTCGTCATATTAAATTTTGATTACTGTCATGTCTTTATACAGTGACCCTCACAAGATTAAGACAAATCGATTGACGTGAGAATCATCTAACGGCACACGCGTTTGGTCTCTAGAGCGCCACAAAGAAATATACATAATATATATGGGCTGATAAATATGTAGGTACATTATCCTCCTTTGCATCGCGTAGTCGGGTAAAAAGAGAAAATCATTATAATATCAGAATTAAGAATCTATCCGGAGACGATGCGTTGCTAAATGTAGGTTTTAAACCTACCCTTTCTTGGTAGAGAAGCGACAATCAAGCTTAGGTAATACATACGTGGTTTCCTCGGAGATTTTATGAGTCATGCGGATGGCTACCCAACCTAACACCTTCTTCGTCGGCGCGTATGACTCGTCATAGTCGCTCTTGTTGTACACCTAGTTGGCAAAATGATTATATTGTATGTATCGTACAGTACCTACTCTAGTTAGAAATTTGTCTAAGCGATGAGACGGTATTTAGCCAGACACATTTTAAGTGGGTTAGTTAAGTAGGTAACTACTCGAAATACAAGTCTGTTACTACTGTTTAAGTATGCTTTCGCAATGTTTGAATAGGTAATCATTATTCATTACAATAATTAAACTTTGAAGTATTTGGACGTTACGTAAAATGCTATAGTGTACGTAAATCAAGAGTCTAAGGGCACGTTGTTTGATCAGTAGTCAAACATACTAATAGTTAAAAAGCGTTAGTTAAATTAACAATTTGTTTAAAATGACATAAGTATGTTGTTTGACAAATGGTTGAGCTGACTATAGTTGAAAAATTGACAATTTGCTATGAAAGTTAACCATGCGTAGACTGAGTAGTTAAACTTTAACTATTGTCAAGTGACTAATTGTTAAATTGACTATTGGTCATTTTTAACTATGTATCAAACAACGGGCCCTTATAGTGACTCGTAAGGAACTGCCTGATATGTGGTTTTGCGAAATTGCCATATTTTGCTACGAATGCAGCAAAGCCGCCTTTTTTCCACGAAAAAAGGTATTCAGCTAGAATATCCTGATTTTAATAAATTAAATACTGCTTACTCTTTCATTAGCCCTTTGCTTTGATTTTCTATTGAAGCATTTTCTTAGCAAGGACGTCATTCTGCCTCGGACCGTGATTTCCTATTGTTTCTTATCGAGGCAACGCACCTTAGCGGTACCTATACTAATAATTTTCTTAATTACAAAACCGTGTGAGAAAGAATACACCCTTAAGAAAATTACATGCCTTTAACTTTGCATAGGTTCGGCGCACACACTGCTTCTGCTGTTTCTTAATCGCAATTAAATAGGTAGGTAAAGTTAAAAATAAGGCAAGAAGACTTAGTCTTTAATCTTAATCTTTTTAACCGACTTCCAAAAAGGAGGAGGTTATATGTTCAACTGTATGTATGTTCCCATTGTCACTAAGTCAGAATCTGATGAGGGTATCCCATGAAAATCGAGGGAAATCCTCAAATTTTATAGGCACACGTATAGCGATTTGGGTATTTTTTATAGTAACTCATGCATTTGCTCTTGGAAAGCACCATTCGCTGAAGTGGAACTGTTGTTGTAACTTAGATGTATTAATAACTGACTCACTAAAAAGTGAAAAATAAAAACTTTTTTACAAAAAAAACAACCGACTTCAAAAAAAAAAAACAGTACAAAGTGAAAAATAACAAATTTCGGAAGTCGGTGGCAAAACACAAAATACAGATACAAAGACACCGACTTCCGTAATTAATATTATTTTTCACTTTGTAGTATTTTTTTTGAAGTCTGTTGTTTTTTTTGTAAAAAAGTTGTTTTGAAATGCAGTATGATAATACTTTACATTGGCATTGATCACACGTAGGTACACGCAACGCACGCAGCGTGTCAGGGCATCCCAATCTAGCCTCACAACGTGAAATCGAACCTTAGCCTAACAGCGTGACAGGGCATCTCGTAGTAGGAATATCTAGGTCAGCTTTGATTCCTTCTGTTTACGTGGCTCTATGAGCAGTAGACCTCGCGAGTCTGTCATGTTCACCAAGCACCTAAAAAAAAAAAAAACCGCGCAAAATTGCTGAAATGTTTTTCTTTTACGTTTTCAAACCCCATTGCTACATATGTTCGAAAAATTTGTCCGCTCAACAACGTAAATAACGCTATGAATGTTGTTGAACTTTCAAAATGAAAACCATTCCTACTGTTAGTGTGTTACGCAATTACCCCCCCTGCTCACAAAATTTCATGAGAATCGATTGAGAAATGCGATCTGAAGAGGAGAACAGCCGGACATCCGGACATACGAAAACATTTTTGCCCAAGCTGAAACGGAGACGCTTCGCTCGCGCTTCGCGCTCGCTCGGTCAATTACACGAAGTTAGTCAAAGTTGCTGGTACCTATCTAATAGCATTTTTAAATTATTTTCCATATTTTCCTTTGAGTAAAAGATATTCACATGACCGGCCAGTTCCTTCAAAACGCAACTAGGTACCTACCTACCTGCTCGCAATACCTACTTTGTATCGGTGTGGTTATCATCAACCATCCAATTTACTTTTATAAGTAGGTAACTAAGCCTAGAGAAGAAAGAGAGTATCTATCACCTTCATTGCGAAAGGGCTGATTTTTATGGACATCAATATATTAGTAAATTACCTATAGGTAATTCCGTTACAAACAAAAAACAACAAAAGAATACCTATGCGCTTTGTATCAAGTGTACGCTTACTCTTAATAAAAAAGAAGCCTCTGTTTATGTTATTATTGTGTCACAGTTAATATTTAATTATGTTTTTATTTTTCTCTCTATATCATTAAACCCGTGCTGGCGTAATTAAAAGAGTTTATTCTAATTACACAAAACACTTACCGCTTTGTGGAAGCCATTTATAATTAAATATCCAGCAATTATTTTTTAGACTTAATAAAATAATGAAATTCAAAATAAACACAATACTAGAAGTGTAATTTTACGTATGTACAGTCCGTGAAATTAATTGTTAAGCAAATTGACACCGTACGCCAATTTGCCGTGTTATAGCCATTTCTAGAACTGTCAAAGAATGACAGTTGTGCTTTGACTATTATGTACAGACAATACTTAACACAGAACATAATATACCCTATACTTATAAGGGGGAAGCGCCACGCTTAGAAGGTTGTATTGATTGATGATTTTAATCATTATAATTCTGTGAATACATACTTGTTACAGTCGCGAAACATATTTTGTTCAATAATATATATAAACAACCTAACTCTGACCTGCAAATTGCAAAAAATGGTAAGATTTTTTTAATTTCGCGGGCACTCATGCGCTTCCCCATAGACTTATTTTTTTTCCTGACTTCACATATGTAGGGTACCTACAATACCTACGCCTTCATTTATCGAGAGGAGTGCATTTCCCTTTCCGTATTCAATTCGAGACAAGACATCGGTTGCGTGAAATCACAATGCTTTTGTAGTGCAGTATAGAGGCTTCTTCAATCGCACTTGACTCAAACGCCCCGCTTGTCGCGTACCGAGCTGTGCCTTTGCGCCGCGTGCGATTCGCGTCACGTGACGCGCCTGTTTGTTGGAGCCATAAAACAGCAGCGCTACATGCGGTCCGCTTTGGTTTCAGTTTCAGAGCAGCAAACTTACGTGACGTGCACTGTAATTTCAACAATTTTGAAGCGGTCAAGGTCAAGTAAAGGTCATACAAAAATCTGTGAACAAACATCCCATAGGGTGTTAACCATAGAAATCACTACATAGTATAAAACAAAGTCGCTTCCCGCTGTCTGTCTGTCCCTATGTATCCTTAGATCTTTAAAACTACGCAACGGATTTTGATGCAGTTTTTTTTAACCGACTTCACAAAAAGGAGGAGGTTCTCAATTCGTCTGTATGTTTTTTTTTTTTTTTCTTTTTTTTTTTTATGTGTTTAGCTCATAACTTTTTTCTGGGTGGCCGATTTGGATGATTCTTTTTTTATTTGATAGGTGGTCCTTCACATGTGGTCCCATTTAAATTTGATCAAGGTCTGACCAGTAGTTTTGAAGTTATCCTTAATACTGCAGATTTTTTCCACTTAGTTTATATGGATGATGTGTTAATAATTTCCTGTCACTGTTATTTACACACCAAGTAGTGGTATACGAATTTGTGTGGGGTAGGTACCGCAACTAAAAAGTGAAAAATAAAAACTTTTTTACAAAAAAAACAACCGACTTCCAAAAAAAACACTAAAAGACGTGAAAAATAACTTTAATTTCGGAAGTCGGTGGCCAAACACGAAAATACAAAAAAAACAACCGACTTCCAAAAAATACACTACAAAGTGAAAAATAACTTTAATTTCGGAAGTCGGTGCCTTTGGTTTTGTATTTTCGTTTTTGGTCACCGACTTCCGAAATTAAAGTTATTTTTCACTTTGTAGTGTATTTTTTGGAAGTCGGTTGTTTTTTTTGTCAAAAAGTTTTTATTTTTCACTTTTTAGTGGGTTAGATAATAATGTATCGCAGTTACAATAGCCTAATGTCAACTGCTCATCACCTTTTACAAAATATTTCGTTTCCTGAAGCAAGGAATTGAGGAGTTTATTGTTGAGGATTTCTCTTGGTAAAAACCAGAAGAACTGGAGCTGATGTTGAAGCCACCATCAGCTCCATTTCACCATATGCATTGTGACAAGCATAAATTGCTTAGCAACCAACGAAAGTGCATTGCTAGAGATGACGCGATTACGCAACTTAAATTCAGTCTCAAATTGCCGCATCAGCATGACTAGTACGTAGTGGTTGCCCTATGAAAAACTTCAATCTTAATTTGGTATTATTTTTCTACGGCCTGAATATTTTGGAATATTGAACCGTATGAAGTAAGCCCAACAAAAGGTAACTGCTGTAAATCGTTGAGGAATTCCCTCGACTGTCTATGGTCTCCATCATCAGACCTGTAATGGCACTTATAACCCATATGGGTGCAAAGTTCTCATCAATATAAATGCATTAAGTCGAATTACAAGGTAGCTACTGTAAACCGTTGAGGAGTTCCCTTAACTGTCCTTCGTCTTCATCATCAGACCCCTAATGACAGTCACAACCCATCTAGGTGTAAAGTTCTCATCAATACAAATTAATCAAGCCCAAACACAAAGTAACTGCTGTAAATCGTTGAGGAATTCCTTCAACTGTCTATGGTCTCCATCATCAGACCTGTAATGGCACTTATAACCCATATGGGTGCAAAGTTCTCATCAATATAAATGAATTAAGTCGAATCACAAGGTAGCTACTGTAAACCGTTGAGGAGTTCCCTTAACTGTCCTTCGTCTTCATCATCAGACCCCTAATGACAGTCACAACCCATCTAGGTGTAAAGTTCTCATCAATACAAATTAATCAAGCCCAAACACAAAGTAACTGCTGTAAATCGTTGAGGAATTCCTTCAACTGTCTATGGTCTCCATCATCAGACCTGTAATGGCACTTATAACCCATATGGGTGCAAAGTTCTCATCAATATAAATGAATTAAGTCGAATCACAAGGTAGCTACTGTAAACCGTTGAGGAGTTCCCTTAACTGTCCTTCGTCTTCATCATCAGACCCCTAATGACAGTCACAACCCTTGAGGTGTAAAGTTCTCATAAATACAAATTAATCAAGCCCAAACACAAGGTACCTGCTGTAAATCATTGAGGAATTCCCTCGACTGTCTTTCGGCTCCATCATCAGATCGATTCCAGACCTTCATTAAATTGTAGTTCTTCAAAATACTTAATGAAAAAATTAACAAACGCACTAGGCGCTCCTACGATTTTCGAAGGTTCTCCTCGATTTCTCCGGGATTCCATCATCAGATCCTGGTTTCCTTATTATGGGACCACCCTTGAGGTATGTCCTTTCTAACAAAAAAAGAATCATCCAAATCGGTTCACCCAGGAAAGAGTTCTGAGCTAACACACATAAAAAAAAAAAAAAAAAACATACAGGCGAATTGAGAACCTCCTCCTTTTTTTGAAGTCGGTTAAAAACCAAAGGCACCGACTTCCGAAATTAAAGTTATTTTTCACGTCTTTTAGTGTTTTTTTTGGAAGTCGGTTGTTTTTTTTGTTTATAGATAGAATGATTCAAGAGGAAGGTTTATATGTATAATAGAAGCATGATATAGTAGAGAAATACTGATAATTTTAGAGGTTTCTAATGTGATGTCGTAAATAAACACATTTTTTTGCGCTTACATTGCAAACGCTGGCTAAACCCTACGAGATAGATCAAAATAATGTACTACAGTATTGTACACCTTAAAAAGTCTACAAAAAGGCCGCGATGGTATATATGTCTATCTCTTATGGACAACCCACAATAACCATTTTTTATCTTATACTTTTTACGAGAAATAATGGCTTATTTACGGAGCGATTTTAAGCAATACAGCATTAATCCTTATCCAATTAAGTACCTTAAATATATTGTGCATTTAATATAGATCAATATGGCCCTTTACAGCATATCATTACAACGAATATCTTAGAAGATATCACAGATTTAAAATGCCGGGGCAGAGCGGCCGTCAGGCTGTACGTCCGTCCGGTGGAAGCGGCCGGTGGGCGCGGCGCGTGCATATAAATCAATCCAAAATGTTACTTATTAGTAACATAATATTACTTATTAATCACTCCACACTGACACCACATTGGTATCTACATTGCGAAGCCGTGGCGGGTCGCTAGTATAATATAAAAAACAGGAGAAGTGGCAAGGGGGCGTGTCTATATCCACGCGCCATGTTCAAACTGCTCATATCACAGGCAAATGGCCGTCTCCGCGAACTAGTGCGCTTTCGGCAGTGATTGTGACAAAATATAAGAATGCCGTGTTGTTCTGTGGTTTCTTGTAACAACCGAAGCAAAAACAAAATCTTTGTCAATCATGGAATCACTTACAATAATTAAGTACTTACCTACAAGTATTTTTATTTTGTTTGGAATTGTTTGTGTAGTACCTAAGTTCTGATTTATGAATTGCGATTGTGTGCGCGACTTCGTATCTATTGCTTTTACAGAACTACATGTGAGACACCGGTTTCGGTTTCCGGTAAATTTTCAACTATCGGGTACCAGGCATATCTCCTTCTTTCTTTTATTTATGGTGTTAACAAGGGGAGATGAAAATTTTATTATTTCTGACCTAGGACGTCTAGTTTTTGAAATATTTGCGAAAGTCTCAAAAACGGAGACTTCAATACAAAAAAGAAAAATACTAAAGGACGCAATATCTCCTGAGATTTTGCAAGTCAGTTGCCGAATGAACTTACAAGTGATAATGTTAACACAGCTTGGTGCCATATAAATCCATAAATCCAACAATAATTAGGTCTCGGTCAAGGACCTATCTAATTAATGGATGACCTTTAGTTAACTAAAGGTCATCCATCTGTAGACAAACTCAAACATGTACAGTTTTGTAAAAACAAAGCAAGGGTCAATTACTAAACAGCGTTTAATTGACGCTAACTGAACACTGTATTTTGTGGGCATGTACCATATACAAAAGCGGTGTTATTTCATGCAACCGGTGCGCGGTGCACGGTGTCTCGACGCAACACAGGGTGGGGTACGGAATATCCGCTTATCGCCAGTCAATATGAAACAATAAAGTTAAGTCATACTCGAGCAGCCCGACCCGAAGATCGAACCTAGGACCCCACGCTCAACAGTCCTGTTTGCAACCAGACCAATAAAGCAATTACGTAAACAGAATAGTTTCTACCTTGATAAACACATACAAACCATACTCCAACATGTAGCTTCGCTAAAAATAAACAATCCCGTTTGATTCAGTGCCAAAACTGCAGTTTGTTTCAAAACAAAGGTAAAATTAATAACGATTATGGACAAAAGTCCTAGGTTTTGTTATAGTAATCCCAAGGCTAGGACCTGGACTGGAGTGACTGTGTTCACAGCATACCTAGTGCTTCTCATGGTGGAAATATACATAGAGATGTATGAAAATGGCATGCATTTGCGCATTTACAATAATATGTTGCGTTTTTTTAAATAAACCGTGTTCAAGAAGATTGTGTTAGTAAAGAAATATTGTAAGTTATGTTTTTGAACCTAATATATTGTTTTACCTACTAATGAGGCCTGTTGTTTTATTTTCTCATTTGTTTCATTCTATGCCAATACAAAATGAATGTTCTTTCTAGTTGGCTCGATTTCGTCTACGTATAGAGCAGAGGATAGCGGATTAGCGCGGAATGCTCTCATATCATGTCCGTGACTACCGCAGGACCACCAACGCCAATCGCTTCCATATTTGGTAAATAATTAGTACTCAATTAGTACTCCAACAACAAATTTTCTTACTAAATGAATCACATTTATGGGTACTAATTATTTGTATACTTAGAATAGCTGTAGCATGCCCCCATTTTCGGCGCTCGTGGTGGTCCTGCTGAAGGGAGCGTGACTACCGCAAGACCACCTTCAAAGATGATATTCTCCAAAACTACTAAGGTACCAATTTTGTTGTTTGTGTGAAATCTGAATAGGGCGCTTGGTAAATACCGTAAATAATTGGTGGAAAATGCTGTACCTAAAACCCCATAAAATAATTATGATCTTGCTCAAATACACAGGGTAGATAAAAAAGCTTGACCACTAACCTGAATTATCCAAGCCACTGGTCCCGGATCACGGTTTCAGGATTTCACAGCACAGCAATTCAGCACTCGCGTAAGAAAAATGTCTTGATGATGATTATTAATCGCACGGCAATTTATGTACCTAGGTTTTTAGGAAAGTATTTAGTTTTAGGTTTATAACGTGTAAATGGACTACACCAGGCGGCAATCCAGCGCGAACAGGGTCGAAGCTTCCGTCACAATCACAGAACACTATTACTCCTAGCGGAGGTCACAATGCACTGAGCGGGTATGCGGGGGCCAGTGTAGACATCACGCCATCGCTCCATCCAAACAATTTCCAAGTGAGGATAGGAAACCAGACGAATGGACAAGCAAAATTAATCTACCCTATGTTTTTATGAGCAAGTATCGAACGTACCCCCCACCGAAATTATCATGATAATTTCAAAATGTACCCAATAATGAGTAGGTAACTACAGGGATCCTGCCGTTTTGCCAAAAAGATTTTGCCAAAATTTCACTACCCAAACAAATTTTTGCAACCTTTTTTTATACCAATGCAATGTTTGGAATTATTTTATTACGCACATTTTCATTTGAACAAATATTTATTTGGTAGAATATTACCAAGGATAATGTCGTTAAGGCATTTGGTCTTTAATCAAATGATTTATTAGAGCAAACAATCTTTACACAATAAACGTTTAGTCAAATGATTTGTTAAGACAAAAAATATAAAGGCAGAATTAAGATTTTTTGGTTATTATTAAAAAAAAAACAATTTTATTTTAATATAAGTAATCATTTATTCAAGGGTATAAAATGCATGGGTGGGATAGGATGCAAGAGCGAGCGAAGCGAGCTCGGGACTTTGGGCACCCCGACTCAGACAGGTTAGGTTAGAAGGGGATGGCGGGGTCTTTCAGACCCCGCCATCCCTTCGCGGTAATTTCGCCTTCGTGGTATTTTTTTTTAAACCACCCAGAAGTAGGAGCCCCGCATAGTGGGGCTCCGTCGACTACGCCTTATAATAGAAATGGTAAATTAAAGCTGACGATACGAAATATTTGGCTTATTTTATTAAGTAAGTACATATGTAAGTAGATGAAAGAAATATTCGGAAGTTTTCAAATCGTATTATATTAATTTTTATGAATGAACGTGTAGTAATGCATAGTCACCTGCATTAACGCCATCTAGCGGGTAAAAGTAAAAGCTGTAACTATACAACTTCCGTCGGTAGTGCTCGCCTGCGTGCGCTTTTAAGTTAGGAAGGAACGAAGGAAGGAAGATTCGTGAGTATCAATACACTATCACTAACTCGGAACATATGTAATTTGTAATGGTAATTGCGTCGCCATCTAGTGATCAATAGTCGAACTCTACCAGGTGATCCATTATGTAGCCTGCATACCCGATGTCGATCAGCGTGAAGTCACTAGGCAACTGTGGCACACCGCCTCATGACATGACTCACAGTGGTTCATTCTATCTATTCTAACATGTACTTAGCTAGATATTTTCCTTGTGATTCTTCTCGGGGAATGATTCCGAATATTACTCAATACTTCCGAATGTTTCGCGAATAATACCTCGGGAATACTTCGGAATATTTCTCTCCGGCAACGCTAGTCACAACCAACATCATTAATAGTTCTTTTCAACACATTTTCTCAAAAAAATGCATAAATTTACGATGCCTGTGTACATGGTTCGAAAGTTAAAAATTACGCACCATACTACGGAGCGGGCGGTAAAATAGGTACTCACACATAAGTACCTGTTTTACCGCATACTCCGTTGTAGCGCCGTGCGTATCCTTTACGGTTTATTTTTAAATTTCATAAAAAAATATCGCACACCCAGAACAACAGTGTATTAAATCGAAAAATCTTAAAATCGACTTTTATCTATCAACGAATAGTCCAAAATGTGGCGCGCATACCACGAAGACGGACGTATTTCTATTTACAAAAATGGCCAAAAGATGGCGCGCTAACTCTCTATTGATGAAGACGCGCTGTCAGTCATACCGCGAACACAAAACTATTTCTAGTTGCAACTTGGCCACCTAGGAAATAACACGCAGATCCTTTACGCAACAGTGAATTATTTTGTGATAATGCGGTGTTGTTGAATGTAGTATGCAAATTACTGCGAATTATTTATTTTTAATTCAGTGTTGGTGACTGTGCTTAAACAACGTGTTTGATACTATTTCGAAATAGTAACTACTCTGTTGTTGACGAAGGTATGTAAGATTTTTTGTATTATTCCAAAATGTTTCAGTATTGTTCGTACAAGGTGAAAATAAGTGAAATGATACACTATTATTGGTAGATATAAAGTATGTCCTATTTTATTAAAAAATCATAATAAATATATATGTTTTATTCAGAATTGTTATTTACATTATAAATTAAAAGAAATATGTTTACAATTTATACTGTTCTTTATTTACAAGAAGAGTTATAATTTTTTTTTGAGATAATGCACTATTGTTGAATTCATTATATTTGTAACTGTTATTTGGCAGATGATGAGGGGTCGTGGTCTCCTGTTACTTAAAAAAGCAATGGAAGCAACCACAGAAGAAACCAGACCTTTCAACAAAGCAGCGTGGAAACGGATGTTGAAAATACAACTATTCTAGCATCAACCGATGTGACGTCAGCGGTGGCAGCATCAGCAGACGAAGCATCAGATAGGGAGGTACCCGTTCTAGTTTTATCTGATCATAGCGATGAAGAAGATTTTATAGATGATTCGGATACGGATCCTACTTTTTTTGTGCCTGTTAAACAAATATCTCGGCCTCTTGTAGTCCCTAGAAGATTATCTTCTTCTTCCATCTCAAGCTCCTCGTCAGACTCCAGCTCATCACCGTCAAGCTCTAGCAGCTCAAGAAATTTATCTGATAAAGAATCCAATAGACCGGGTCCTTCTACAGCGAACACTCAAGGGGATTCCAATTCTACTCCGACAAACGCACCCTCCACTTTTTCTGCCAGTAACACTGCTCCATCAGTGAGCGAACCCAAGTTTAGTAGAAAGAGAATACGAAACCCTGCTGGCTGGAAGTCTAAGATTGTTGTTTTAAGTAAAATAAATAAAAAATAGTAAATAAAAAAGCCGCTAGCCGCTCTAAACAATTTAAAGTTATAAACTTCGATTGAGCGCCAGAGTCGATAAGTACACGGCAACCGTGCGGGTTTCCGAATGAGTCACTGACATTAACTATGGCTGTACCTAGCAATACTATATAGCTTTTGTTTACGTCGGATGAGTGATAATTAGCTGTATTCGCTGTGCAAGTATTTATCGGCTCAGCGCTGCTACAGTTGGTTCGCACGGTAGCAGATTTGAAATCTGTAATGAATGATCAATTGATCAGTAATGACTAATGAATGATGACGCTGATTACATGTAAAACATTTGTATTCACTTTTGCAATCAGCAGTCGAATGCTCTTGCTCGAGACAGTTATGACAAAGATTCAATTCATCAGCACGCTTGATTCTTTGCGCAGGAGACAATTCACGGCGCACACAGCGAAAGATCATGTGATTACTGTCACAATGAGCACAGGCAAATTTATTATCTCTCGATTGCGTTTGTGATGCAAATGCCTTTCTATTATTGTTGTCACTCAATCTTTTATTTTGATTGCTAGGTGTAGAATTATTATTTTGTGTGATATTCGAACCAGAATAAGCCTGCGAATGCTCTAATAGTTTTAATTGATTAAGCACATGAGACATCAGCTGATCGTAGGTATGTATGGGGTACTGTTTAAAATGTTACAATAAAATACCTCCCCATATTCTTCAACTGAATGAAACTAAATTTAAATCTTGTATAAAACGCACACTATGCAGTCAAGCATATTATAAGTTGGGGGACTACATCGCTGATAAAAATGCTTGGCTCAACGCTGGTCCTGCTCCACAAGGGCGCATGAACTAATTGATTAGCATTTGAAACTACTGTTGGAGCTGCTGAAGATTTTAAAAACTTATCTTTGCATTGTATAAATTCAATGTTTTAGTATTGTATAATTGCATAGCACATGTGTGAGTACTATGTAGGTACCTACTATAAAGCTATCATTTACTAGGTTTTTCTTTCATTGACTTGAATGTGCCCTGGCGGCTGAGAGTATGTCATGCTCACTCTAATGTCTCGCTGGTGGTGGCGTGTGAGTTGGATCATTAAGTTCCCTTCAAAATGGTTGAGCTGAATGGTGCTGATCCATGCGTCATGTTCGTGAACGGGCGCCGTCAGTGGGGACTGGTCATTTCTTAGCTGTCACGGCTTATTTTAATTTAATTTAATATTTGAATTGCTTTTGTCTTTTTATTACGGACGCTTTTAACGTTCTGCATCGTTCTCACATGCATAATTTCAACATAAACGATGTAATCAATATTTTGTAATCATATTTTGATTTAAAAGAGTGTCCATGGAGTTTCTTGCCCGTTCCCCATAGGTACCTACTACGCTTTGGAATGGGTAACTAGCTTCATCTTTCTGACTGACCGACCCCTTGACAATTCAAAAGTGCCTGTAATTGGTTTATTTGAAATAAATGCTTTGAGTTTGAGTATAGTACTTTGGTCTAGACTTTGTTCAAATGATTTCCTTGTGCTCGGATCTAAACCTTTTAAAGCTATATGGCATAATACATAGCTAGATAAGTGCTCAATATTAAGAGCATTAATGGCTCTCTACGAATGATCAAAAGTTTCTATGAAATTATATGTCCGTGACTACCGCAGGACCACCAACGCCAATCGCTTCCATATTTGGTGAATAATTAGTACTCAAACAACAAAATTGGTACCTTAGTAGTTTTCGAGAAAATCGTCTTTGAAGGTGGTCCTGCGGTAGTCACGCTCCCTTCAGCAGGACCACCACGAGCGCCGAAATAGGGGGCATACTACAGCTATTCTAAGTATACAAATAATTAGCACCCATAAATGTGATTCATTTCGTAAAAAAAACAGAACTAAAACATTTGTATTTCGCGCGCTATTTCAGCAGGACCACGACTTTGAATGTTGAATCCAGATTTCAGGAGCTTGTCGCTTCTCTTAAACCTACATAGAAAATTAGTACCCTGCAAGATAAAATTAGTACCCAAAATTCAAAATTAGTACTCTAGTAGTTTACGAGATATACCATGCCATTGGTGGGGTGGCGGTAGTCACGGCGTTAAATTTTCATTTCAAGATTTCCCTATTAAAAACTCTATGTTTTCTTCCCAATTTTATACAAAAATTAGTACTCCTAAAGAAGTTATTATAGTGACCAAAAATTCAGATTCCATAGTGGTGTATTTTAAGAGAAATTAGCTTTCATTACTTTTCCATACTAAATCTCCGCGTATTACCAGACCAAATTAAGTTGTCAATGGTACTTGATAGAACAGTTTGGAGTTCTAATTAGTACTAATTATTTACCAAATATGGAAGCGATTGGCGTTGGTGGTCCTGCGGTAGTCACGGACATTGTATTTTGGGTTTTATATTATTAAAAAATGGTGATTAGTTTTAACGTCAAAAATGTATGGAAACAGACGCTAAGCATTACTTAACTTTAAGCAACGTCTATATAATTATATAGGAGTGAATGTGTATTGAATAAAACACATGTATACTGTATATCATACCTCAGTAATTTAATTACCAACATCACACACTTAACAATATTTACACGTACTTCCATGATTCGGGATATCTTTGGGTGACAGTTTGTTTTTAGTTTAACAAATACTTCAAGTTCCAAAGCTTTTAACATTTGCAGCTCTGTAACACAATGCAGCTTCTGAATATAACATGATTAAATACAAAATGCACTGTAAAAGTGATTTTTAGAACAAAATACATCATTGTATAGATTTAGTACTGGTAGGTTGTACTAAATATACTTCAACATACACTTCTACTTTCGATCGGGCCGTATACATCTTACATTATGATACTGTTAGGTGAAAACTTTACTATTACTACGAATAGAATAACTTTAGTTTATACAATACAATATGCAACTATATTAGGTAGGTACTGATATTTTACGTACAAAGTCTCATTTAAATTTAAGAAGAAATTGTATATTTGACTACTTAAAAAGTATCAGTAATACATAAGTGAATGTACTGAAAATAAGCGCACCTAATGTTGATACTACTTATATAATTATACGTATTAGAGGACAGAATGTTATGTGAGCACAACTACCGACAATTTTCAACAAATTTTAGCAACTATTCCAAATAATCAAGATTACTACCGACTTCAAATAAAAAATATACAATAATAACCTCTCCTTGAATCCTGAATGTTTGAAACAGATTCTATTATTGTTGGAACCTTACCAAATATTTAATCCATTCTGTACAAAATTATTTATCGTTCACATTTCCTACTTCCTCGTCCATCTTTACTTTCTCTGAAAAAAAGAGATTAAGCAAGTTTCAAATACCTACATTTCCCATATGGTGAGGTCCAGCCAACTCTTTTCGAACTGAAACATGAATTAATATTGGTAGTTCGTAGCCGGGAAAAAGAACCTAAAGGCTTTTAACATTGCCATTCTGCGACTGTACAATAACACTCGTATCCCATTGGTTGGATCACATAACCTGCGCACTGTCAACTTATTGTTTAGGCCCGACGCTCTACAATGAAGGTGTTTGTTTACTTATTAACGAATTTCTCTCCAGTGATGATGTTCTTCTTAAGTTCGGGGAGAGCTGCCTTTAGAAGACCCTCTTCGTATGCGTTCAGTTTGCCATATCCCAAGTTCTTGGAGATGCCATTCTTTCCAAACTGTACGGGGTTGGCGAAGTAGGCGGCTTCCGTAAGGTCCGACTTGATGTAGGCGCATTCCACGACGTTGCTCTCGCCCTGAAAGATAAAATTTAGTGTTAAGATACTAACTACTAGTGTACTAACAACCTCATAATATAACGGGTACGATTCTGATAGGTTGAACGGATTACACAGTCCAAACGCGTCAATAATCGAGCTATTACAAGACTGGGCTTATGATACGTGTAGCTCCTTTTTGACGTGAAAATGTCTTTTCGCTTAGTGTACTGCGGGCTTAGCATGACGCTAGCTCTTCGTAGAATAGACTCGGCTATTCCCATACAAAGTGACATTTCATTTCTCCATTTTTGACTTCGCACGGTAAAAATCCTTCTAAAATCTGTCATTTTGTCTTTCGTTTTTACCGATCGTTGTCTAGGTCCTTTTTAATGTAGACTATTTCAGAAGACAGTTGTCTAAGGTAGTGAAGACAATTTGACTTTTTAATCGCCATGCTAAAGACTGTAGAAAACTTTTTACTCGACGGCCACAAAGTATAAAAATGGAATGGAAAAATGAAATTTTTCACTTTTTGTATAAGCAATATAAAACATAAACGTGAATCAATTACTGAATTTCGTAAAAAGTGCAGTTGACTCTTTCTATTTTGCTGCCGTCGTACTGTCTTCACGAAACGTCATTTTTGTCTATTCTTCCGTCGACAAGACGGTGCTTGTGCTAAGCCTGCTGGTCGTAAGTTCAATATTTCTGACTGAGAAAATACTGTTAGATTTCCATCATTAATAATTTCGAAACTTTTAATGCTAGAGTAATGGTTGAGCATGGAAAATATAGGCCAAGTTTAATTTGCTTATGACGTCAGGTCGCGCGTGATGACATACGCGCACGAATTACTAGAACTTATATAAAGAGCGGTACATACATTGAGTCCCCTGAGGATAGCGTTGGTGAGCCTCGCGCCCGCCCACGCCATGGAGAGGGTGGCTGACCCACCACCGGCCTTAGCCTTCACCACCTGCGGAAACAAACAGTTTATGAATGTTATTAAAGTGTACAAGCGTTTAAAACAAAGTTACTTCAATACAAAATACAAACTAAAGTCATAACTTTTTATTTCAATTACTTAGACAATTTATTCACTGCAAGTTTGCCAGAAAATGAGCAAGAAACTAACTGTCACTACATAAATTTTTATTAGTTTTTAGAGTTTAGAAATTGTAAAACAGTAAATCTGGCTACCAGCATCTTCTGGCGCTCGAATAACGTTGACATGGGAGCGCTGTTGGGTAAACATTTGTGTTGCACATGTATTGAAAAAATAAAGATGGCGGTATTAGTTCCGCGCGCCAAAAGATCCTTGCACAGTCCGTTCACAGTTATTTTACCTCTGAGATTGCATCACTGTCAAAATCACAGTGATCTTTATTGCCGTTGCAATAAGGTTGCTGTTTGGTTGCTGCCATAGACAAGTCTGTCAAATTCACAATGATATTTATGATCGTTATAATAAGGTTGCTATTGGGTTGCTGCTGTCAGAGGTAAAATCACTGTGAATGGACCTTATCAAGCTATTACTTGAAGAATTATTCCAAAGACGATGTGATATCAATACTAGATGGACTGCATGATGTGTTTACTTGTAAACTGATACCAACCTCAGTACCAGCTTCCTGGATTCTCTTAGTAAGAGCCTCAATCTCAGCCGGGTCGCTGATCTTGGGCTTAGGGTTGCACTGGGACAGCAGGGGGATGATGGTGACCCCAGAGTGTCCACCGATGACAGGGATGGAAACCTTGCGCGGGTCCACGCCGTTGATGACGCCGACAAAGGCACACGAGCGGACCACGTCGAGGGTCGTCACGCCGAGGACGCGGTTCGGGTCGTATACTCCGGCCTGTTGGAATAATCGTAATTTAGAAAATATATATTACGCCTACAGGCGTATACACGTATTGATCAATGCTCGTGCCTTCTCTGATGAGAAAAGGCCTTTGCCCCGCAGTGGAACAAAAATAGGCTGCTTTTATTATTATTCTCCGACGGGATAGGTTAGTGTATCGTACAACATTTCGCCAGTTATGAGGTCTCTTCACATCCGCAAGCAACGCGATCGCGTTACAATTAGACCTAAAAACGTATCACTTTCATGTCAGCGTTGTTTACAAAAGGATGTCATTATTTCGCAGACAGATTTGTTTGTACAACATACGCATTTCAAAATACTTTACAAACAAACGATAAGGTACAAGAATGTATTGCATTGATGACTGACCAAACAAGTATGCTACTGTGGCGTAATTATAGTTCACAGATGTATCTACGGTCGAGGAAAACGCTGCAATAAAATTAAAATAATTATTTGCTGTTGGCTTTTCCTACGTCGGCCAATGCCATTGCCAAGTATCTTTGATTAAATTCATTTATTGCACCTACTAATCAAATTTGCTATAGGTTTTTATCGACCCACTAGCTAATGCCCGGCAGCATGCGTTGCAATGTTTTTTTCTTCTGACTTCCAAAAAGGAGGAGGTTATAAGTTCGGCTGAATTTATGTTTTTGTTTTTAATTTTTATTTTCACCGATTTCTCCATCAATTGCGGACCAAACTTGTTTTTTTTTTTTTAAAGGGTATTATTTCGAGGTCGTCTCATTGTCACTAAGTCAAAATCTGATGAGGGAATCCCATGGAAATCGAGGGAAATCCTCAAATTTTATAGGCACACTTTATAGGCAATTTTTTTGCGATTTGGGTATTTTTTTATTGTAACTCGTGAATTTGCTCTCGGAAATCACCATTCGGTGAAGTGGAACTGATGATGAAGACCAGAGGTGGCCACCGGAACTACTCATATACATATTTCACGGGTTGCGATTCGATTACTTTAATATGGTTGCTAAGCAATTTATGCTCGTCACAATGCATATGGTGAAATGGAGCTGATAGTGGCTTCACCATCAGCTCAGGTTTAAGTACTAAACTATCAAATGAGTTTTCAGAGGGATTTGACGAGCAGCCGCCTATATACATTTTCCTTTTCACAACGCTATAAGAATCATGTTCTCATAAAGGGGATGCGCCAAGGTAGCCCGCAAAATTCAAAAGTTCTTATGTTTTTGCAATTTGCAGGTCAGTGTCAGATTGTATGTTGAATAAAATATGATTCGCGACCGTAACAAGTATGTATTTACAGAATTATAATCATTAAAATCATCAATACAACCCTCTAAGTTTATATACCTAATCCTAGTGATTGATATTTTATGAAATTGTCATTCATTAGGATTACTTGAACTTAAAAAATTACATAGGTAAATTAGTATTTCTCAACGAATAAATACTGTTTATTGCGCGATAACGTAGGCTAACTAAACGTGCGAATCTAATAATGAATTCATTGAGAAAAGTGACGTAATTACAGATAATACATTAGTAAATAAATTATCTATTTATATCCAAATCTCGATACTAAGTCTTCCCATTCATATAAGTATCTACCTATACACAAAGAAAATACGCAATCGATAATAATATGAACTGCAGTTTCTATCAACAGACTATTGTGGTGTTAATGAAACCATAATATATTGGACAAGCTGGACGAGTATTATGACTTGAGCAGGGTGTAAAATGACAAACAACAATCTGCCTAGCCTTTTCGACTTTTTATTATGGACGCTTTTAACATTCTGCATCGTTCTCACATGTTTAATTTCAACATGAACGATGTAACCAATATTTTGTAACCATATTTTGATTTAAAAGAGTGTCCATGGAGTTTCTTGCCCGTTCTTCTCCATAGATACCTACTACACTTTTGAATGGGCAACTAGCTTCATCTTTCTGACTGACCGACCCTTTGACAATTCAAAAGTGCCTGTAATTGGTTTATTTGAAATAAATGCTTTGAGTTTCCCAACTATGTAGAGGTCGGCTTCCAGTCTAACCGGATGCAGCTGAATACCAGTATTTTACATGGAGCGACTGCCTATCTGACCTCCACAACCAAGTTTCTGGGGAACACGATTAATAAATTGTTAGTTACTGTGCCGGAAATGAGGAGATTCGCAGGAGAACTAAGGTAACCGACTTAGCCGGAAAAGGATTTGTTTCATCGCTTATTTTATTTAGATTATAAATAGATTATGATAAACTTAATTTAAAAAAAACAACAACAACTTCAAAAAAAAAACACGACAATGTTAAAAATAACTTTAATTTCGGAAGTCGGTGTCTTTGGTTTTGTATTTTCGTTTTTGCCGCCGACTTCCGAAATTAAAGTTATTTTTCACTTTGTAGTGTTTTTTTTGGAAGTTGTTTTTTTTTTGTAAAATAACTTTTCGTTTTCCCCTTTTTAGTTGTGGTACCTACCCCACACACAAATTCGTATACCACTACTTGCTATGTAAATAACAGTGACAGGGAGTTATTATAACATCATCAATATATGACTGTACACTAATTGGAAAAATTACGTACTATTGAAGCTAACTGAAAAACTACCCAAGCAAAGGTAATACAAATTAATATGTGACCAACCCTTTTGTTTATTTTTTTTGGGTTGGGAAATCATCAAATGACCTCTCCCGCTCTGGGCGGAGCGGTAGGGCGTGTCAGACTCTTACTGACTAAAACCCACCCGTGTTCCTTCAGTTGCCTGTGACCCCGGCATGGGACTACCACCCCTGAGGCATCCATTAAAAAAGAATTTTAGATTATTGTCGGAGATATCGCGTAACATATTCCTTCTTTTTGAAGTAGGTTAAATAATCTTATCATTAACAAATTTCACGCTAATTTAGTGATAAGAAATTCCATTGCTGGATAAGATAGTACTGGAGGGGTATTTCATTATAAGAGATTTTTGCCGACAAAAATTAACTGTAGATCTACAGACTAAACAGATTGCAAGTCTGATGAATTTCTCTACCACGTCCGTGCCACACCTCGGCACGGTCTTATTTTTTTTTTCATAACGTGGCTACTCGTAGTTGTGACCCTTGGAGGTCGTGGCTACTTAACTGGACTATCCTGTGGGTGCCTTAAGCTAAGCCTCCAGCCAGGGGCGAATTTCTTAATTTCTATGTGACCGCACGCTAAGGGCACCCCTTGTGGGGTACGAACCTCGGCTTAGGGAGTCACTGAGGGGAGGACAGCAAGGTGGGACAGGCTGGATCGAATTTATAACATTATTATTATTCGGGGAATTTAAAGCTACAGGCTCAGCTACGGCGCGGGCTGGCGCTTCGTCGAGCAAGGGTCGGGGGCGTCGCGATGGACCTCGGCGGTGAGATCGGAACGATGGCGGTGCTGTGTGTGTGCACTGTACTGGTGGTCCTACAGCTCTTCTGGAGGAGGGTTATGGGGTCATCGGGGTCGGCTAGGCCATGCCTTGGACGGCGGGTAAGACTGATACGGGAAGGGGTATAACTGGCAGCCTTGACACCAGAGGGTTGCGATGTGAGGCCGCGGAATCAAAGAAACGCTTGGAAATGCGTTTCATGAATTGACGGATAGTGGGGATTTTAAGTTCGAGATGTAGAATCTCGTTCCGAACGAACCAAGGGGAACCGGTTGCTCTACGGAGGAACCGGTTTTGGAGTGCCTGGATCCTATGGATGTGGTGAGGTTTTGTGTGTGCGAAAACTACACTCGCATGGGTCATGATTGGGCGAATGCACGCTGTGTAAATGTGCAATTCGCACTTGAATGACAATTTGCTGCGTGCATTCAGTAGGGAATGGAGTCTACAGAGAGCGAAAGCGGCGCGCGAACGCACCTGCTTTATGTGCTCAAAGAAGGAGAGGTGCTTGTCTAGGATTACACTCAAGTATTTGGCTCGCTTCTCCTGAGGGATAGGCTTGCCGAACATGGTGATCGGACTGGGGAGGGTGGGATTGAGTCGCGGTCTCGAAAAGAGAACCGCTCGACTTTTGCCGGGATTGACTTCGATTCTCCACTTTCTAAATCAGTCACCGAGTTGGTTGACTGAGGGTTGGACAGTGCGAGATATCGCATCGTGGCCGAGGCCGGTATAGTAAATGGCCGTATCGTCTGCGAACAGAACCAAATGAGCCTTTTTACTTTTGGGGATTTCGCTGGTGAATCGCGTGAAAATGAGAGGGGCGAGCACGGAGCCCTGAGGGACTCCGGCGCGAATGGGGCGGATGGAGCATAGCGCTCCTTCGCCTCGGCACGGTCTAGTGGTCGGTTAGTAAGAGTGGGGGGTTAAAGATTACGATGCACGTGCAGAAAGCAGTTTCTAATTAAAACGAGGCATAGCAAAATTGAAACGTAACTAGGTTTACAATAAAGTTTTACTATGGGATTATGGGACCAAGTATTAGCGTAAAAAACCATCTGTTTCATAAAGTTTGATTGGGTTATGAAACAGATGCTAGATGCCTAAGGTATTGTATTTTTCTACGAGTATGTATTAATATTATAATGTCTTTTTTTATAGATATTTGTGTATTGCTACAATATGTTTTGGCCAGTTATTATATCGTAGGATATAACCAGATCCATGTCAAAGGGAGCCGTGTGCAATGAAAATAGGTATTTCGTTATAATGTATTGTAGGCATGACGACAATTATTTATCGGTATTATATTATTTGTTCAGTCAACTTTTTAGTGACCTTGTTCACGTGGAAATTGCGTGATTCAATGTTAATTTTGATTGCAAAGGTATTTTTAATTGTGGCCGTTATTATAATTAAGTGGAGACTTACTCTACCTAAAGGTACTTAACCTTTTCATTCCTCGACTTTACTAAGTAAAAATATTTATTTCTATTAGTAATCTCAATCATGACCAGCAACTGCTCATAAAATCAAGTTAACAATATGTTACTAGAGAATAAAAGGGTACTTCTGTGAAATATTACATCATGATTCATGAGTGAATAGTTGTTTTCTTTGTTTCTGCGCGGTATTGCCTCCGCTATCAATCACGACAGTGCTTACTCGTCTTTATCACTTACATTGTTTGTTTTTTTACCGACTTCAAAAAAGGAGGACGTTTCTCAATTCGACCGTATATATTTTTTATCGCACCTCTCGACGACAGCTAGGTACTTAAAGACTCGTTGTTAACTTGGTATATCTTGGCGAAATATTTTGTAAAACTAGTTTTTTTCTTTTGCAAACTACAATGTTATAATCACCTTAGAGAATCAGCTATATTCCTATCAACAAAAATAACATTTTCTGGTTACAAACAATGTTTAGCTGGCAGCAAGGTAGATAGTATAGAATTGCGGAATTTTTTGAAAGAATTCTTTGAAGTAAGCAAAAATTAATGACCTGTATGAATTTGCATTTACATTTCTAAAGAGCAGGCTTATTTAAAAAAAAAATGGCGTTATTATCCATGTTATCAGTCCATAAACATTGAATGCTGAACAATATGTTCAAGTAGCGGGAATCCATTTAATAGCAATAAAATCATTATCATTAACTAGCTAGATAATAGTATGAGGACTTTTTTATAATTGTTCTTGTTTTTGATAAAATATACTTTGTAGCCATTAATGAGGCAAACATTACCAAACTAATTGGTATACACAACCAATATTAAGAATCCATCAACATACCTTCTTGAGTACTTCGGAGGCGATTGGCACCATGGAGTTGACGGGGTTGGTGATGATGGCAATGATGGCTTTGGGAGAGTTCTTCGCGATGCACTCGGCCATGTCGCGCACGATCGAGGCGTTGGTGTTGAACAGGTCATCTCGGGTCATACCAGGCTTGCGGGGCACTCCAGCAGGAATCACCACCACATCTGCGTCTGTGGATGGCGAGAAAGTTAGATAGGTAGTTGCTGGAAGCAGCTAGTAGCTACATGCCAATTATTTGCAATCTTAAACACCCAGTTACCTACTGAATTGGGAATTTGAAGTTGAATACTTGTCAAACTCTACGTCTTTAGCATTACCTAAGATGATTATTTCTGTGTATCCTGCTTCGTCCACTTTCTTACATTTCAATGTAAGGTGGACTTCATTGGAATTAAGAAGTTGAAACAGTAATTTTACAAAAAAAAGGTTATTATAGCTGGCAGTTATTTGTATATATTAATTATTCCTTTTATTTTGTTTTTTTTTCATGAGAAGACAAATAAATATTGTTCTTGACAAATAAAAATCAAAATATCTATCTAAATATAATATGTATACAGTAGACAGAGAAAATGGCTACAAACTATGTTTTGTCGTTGAAGGCGTACAACGCGAATCTTCGCAGTTTATGAAAGTTCAATTATTGTCAGGTTTAAATAATAATCATCTTTTGAATTATTGCCTTATTTTGAAGAAGATACTATTTGTTAGTGCAGAAAACGAATTATTACGAATTAAAATGGCGCCGACGACTAAGAAAAAAGAGCGTAAGAGCATGAGTTTGAAGAAAAATTAATATAAAAAAAATTTGGCTGTGATATTAATTGCAAAAATTGTTCGGCAATCAACACAAAACAGTGTTGTTTGCTACAGAAAGACTTTTGCAAGAACGCAAACAAAATGCTTCTGAAAATAAAATTAGATAAATATTTGTCATGTAATTCTAAGGATTAAATAAGTAAAAACTTTTCCGTTACTATTAATAGGCTGATTTTGTATAATTTTTACAATAAAAGCTCTAACTATTTGGCTTGTTAATTAATTTCGCTTAATGCAATTTTGTCCGGAACGCGTTCCTCGCATAAAGCGGTATTACTGTATGTACTCATTATTTTTAATATTCTTTAGAAAAATCACCCTCATTCATATGTATATTATGATTCTTTTTTCTATCTTCTATTTATGTAAAATGGTCATAGTCAATTTTTGCTGGGCTTTACTCAAATATAAATTATTATAATACATAGGATTGGGTTCATTAGTAGTACCTATATGTCAAGTATGCCTGAGAACATATTTATTATTAATATAATGGGGTAATGCAGATCAGTTGAATGCTACTAACATGCATGATGTAAAGTTGTAGAAATTAATGCATCTTAGATTTCCACTGTCTAAAAGACCGAAAATAAAACTTGTGTCTTTATCAGTAACAGACTTATTTAGATAAGTCTGTTACCGATTTGTTTGTTCAATTAGTTGAACTAACAAATTATTGAATTTCAATAAAGATTAAATTCTACTCTAATAGATTAACATTACTTAAACCATGAATGACTACAAACATTTATGGCCTAAATAATTTGGTCTTAATGTCAAGGTCGAGACATTTGGGTCTTATTACGAAACAGATTTAATCTTACATGAATAACCTTGAATAATCTAAATTTAGCTCCAAATATCAATGAACTTGACGTTTTAGGTTAGGTACGTTATGTAATAGAAGTTTCACTCCTAAGGGTGGCACATACTTGAGACCGCTTTGGCCAGCTCTTCGGGGCCCTTGAAGCCGTGGACTTTGGCAGGGGTGTCCATGTGGGACAGGTCGACGGCGACGCCTGGGGTCACAGGCGCGAGGTCGTACAGCGACAAGTTGCTTATCAACGGGTTCTGCTTCAGCAGCAGCGACAGCGGCTGGCCGATGCCGCCGGCTGCACCAGCAACCATCACTTTGAATTGCAGCTGGAAAAAAACATCGTTTACCAAAAATTTTTACTAACATTCCGCCGTCGAAACAGTTTTTAAACACCGATTCTTACCTCGGAGCTCGTGGAAAAGTTTTTGGCGCCATTCTGGATGGCCACCGTGGCGACGGGTTTCAATGCACGGGAGAACATTTTGTGTCGTCTGTTTTTTAGTAAAAGCCACTAATTTATGAAGACAATAGCAAGAAGTCCACCTGACCCTGCTGACCTTTCGAAGATAACTAGTGATGTAACTACCTGTCATTCAAGTAGAATTTTTACGTCATATCTGTCAAGATAAACACGTCACCAAAATATGCATTTGGAATCGATATAATTAATCAGTAAAATATTATACTGACATTATTGCAGCGTATCAAATTTTGGCCAACATGCGACCCAATACACACGTAGCAATTTCCAAAGAAAATTTTAATTTCCCGGGCATGCTTTGCATTAGTGTTTTTCCAGTTATTTTATCATAACATTCAGAAAAATGTTACGCATCCCTTTGAATTACGTCACTTGACAGATGACCACAGACGTCATGGCATTTCATATTATGACATTGACAGTTCAATGATATGAAAACAACATCGTATTTTCTATTGAATAGCCAGAAAATCTTGTAATTTGGATGTTGTTTACACTTGTAGTTTACAGAAGGAATCAAAATGAACGTTATACAAGCGGTTAAACTGTATATAACCCGAATGACGGAAGAGAGCGGTCCGGGAATGAAAGTTATTCTCATGGATAAGGAGACCGTAAGTTGTACGCCCCACTAATTGTGATCACAAACATTGTTCTTGTTTATTTACTCAAATTCTATTGTATACTACATCGGAATAATGATATTTCATAATGATTGGTAAAATTGATAGTTAAATGTGATATCTGTGGACATCAATTTGATTGCCAACAGTAACCTCTAGGGAGGCAACAGACACGTATATATATATCTGGCTTTCAGTAGATAAATGATAGTTATTTTCCAAGTGATTAATAGAAATGTTACACATCAAAGACTTTTAACCTAGGTGAGGTCAGTGTTTTCTACCCATCAATATTGAGAAGAGAAACCAAAAAATAGAAACGCAGAAATCAAAGTCCTTGTAATGTTATACATAATTTGTTATGCAGTTCAGTTTCTTAAGTTTAAAGCAATCTTGTTTCGACTTTGATGTGCTCCACGGGATTAATAATTCTAAGTTGTGCAATGCCAACTTGTACATAAATGACATGAGAATGAGTTATTATTGTTTCCTTTTTTTTGTGTCTTCTTTTCTATGGGTGAAACAAGGCCTCTATTGATTCTAACTCCAACATGAACTAAGTTCTCTTTAATATATATATTTTTTATTTAGATAAGACTGTCTTTTGTACTGTTCTAATGTATGATGCAATGATATAAGTAAAAAGATGTAAATACGTTATACATTCTCTGCAAGTGTCATGTCATGTATAAAGCAGATAGGTACAAAATTCAATACTTACACAGCCGCATGCCATTTGTTATGTATTTTTACCTTTTTTTTTATAAAATAAATAACTAGGGATTTAATAATAATTATTACAAAGAGAGATATACATGTTTTTTTGGAATATTGTTTACTTTAACAATTTTAAATCACAAGTGACATTGTCAAATATATTTTTCTTTTCAGACAAGCATAGTTAGCATGGTATTTAGCCAGTCTGAGATATTGCAAAAGGAGGTTTATTTATTTGAGAGGATTGACAGCCATTCAAAAAGGGGCAATATGAAGCACATGAAATGCATTGTTTTTGTGCGACCAACTTCAGAGAATATTTCATTGTTATCTCGGGAACTAAGATACCCGAAATATGGAGTGTATTTCATATGTAAGTTACTGTTTTGAAATAAAAAAGAAATCTTGGATAACATAATACTCATTATACTTCAATGAACTCTATACATAATATTGTTTTAGATTTCAGCAATGTGATATCTAAGGCTGACATCAAGACGTTAGCGGAGTGTGATGAGCAGGAGACAGTGCGAGAGGTACAAGAAGTGTTTGCCGACTATCTCGCAGTAGACCGACACTTGTTCTCATTCAATATTGTTGGATGCTTGCATGGTATGTATTGCAAGACTTCCAAAGGTTTTTTTTATCCGACAGCGCGACTACAAAGACAAAGTGGGGTATCAACAACAAATTAAAAGGTTGAAAAAAATAATTAAAACATGGACCCAAATTCACTTTTCAAGCAGTCTGACTGATGCAATTAGTGGCATAAAATCTGAGATTGAGTAAAATAACTGCCACAGACTGCATCAGACAGCTTCAAAAGTGAACTCACACTAGAAAAAGTAAAGTAAAGTTGATATTGGTCTCGTATTTCTATCAATTGAAAACAAGGATTTGAATTGACTTTAGGTAAAATTTAGATTTGAATTAAATTTAACCTCCTGAAATCCTCTTCCATCTTTTTCATTGTGGACTTGTATAGGTAATTTAGATTGTTGTTTTTTAAGGAAAAACATGTTCAGGGCCTCTTGCAATCTATAAAAAGTATAACACAGCCTTTTACCAGGTCGCTCCTGGAATCAGCATCACCTTCAACGATGTGCTCAAGGCCTGTTAGCTCTACTACTCTCCGTGAAGAGGCGCGCCGTGGTCCGCTACGAGGCGGCCTCGGAGCCTTGCGCGCGCCTCGCCGAACGAGTACGAGACTTGCTGCGCAGGGAGGCTGTGCTCATCGATAACAATATACCATTCAACGGAGAGATCCCAACACCTCAGTTGCTGATTATTGATAGAAGGGATGATCCTGTTACACCGCTGTTGAGTCAGGTAAGTTTTAATAAAATGAGATTGTCTATACAGTTTGTCAGAAGCCTAAAAGCCTGACAACAGTTATTGAAAAAGGGTATTGTGTTACCTAGTTACTGGGTTGTGGAGGTCAGATAGCCATTTGTTCCATGTAAAATACTGGTGTTCATCTGCATCCGGTTAGACTGAAAGCTGACCTCCCTCAACATAGCTGGGAAAATGCGAGCCAGATGATGATATTTTTCTTTTACATACAAATGATGGTGTAAAAATATTTGTGTCTCTTAGAGAAACAATGAATGATGTAACCAATATTTTGTAACCATATTTTTGATTTAAAAGAGTGTCCATTGAGTTTCTTGCCCGTTCTTCTCCATAGGTACCTACTACGCTTTGGAATGGGCAACTAGCTTCATCTTTCCGACTGACCGACCCCTTGACAATTCAAAAGTACCTGTAATTGGTTTATTTGAAATAAATGCTTTGATTTTGAGTTTGAGTTTGAAACTGATCATGAAATTGACTTTTTACACTTCCTACATTTTTGAGTTTTCAGTTTCCATTTTGGAACTTCTACTTGTTTTAGTAGATTCTGGCAAAAAATAGGTTTCTTACTTTGCTCCTGTACAGTTGAGGTACCTAACTATTTGTTGGCAGTCCGGGGCGCACAACGGTCCACTAGCGCCACTCCTTTAAAAAAATATTATCTCTTGACTGTGAAGGAATTATGATTAAAGGCTGGTAAGGACGCTCGGTAAGTGTGACACGAAGCAACAAAATACGATCTAGCTAGAGGAATGTGGCCGCTTTTCTTTAGTACGATTTTTGTTGCTTCGTGTCTCAATATGAAACTTTATAAAAGTTATTAGAAAATTCTAGACACACTTACCGAGGGTCCTTACAAGCCGTTTTAGATAATTCCTTCTCAGTCACGAGATAATATTTTTTTAAAAGAATAGCTTTAGTGGGCCGTTGTGCGCCCTCATAAAGGAGTTATCTTTAGCAGTTGAACTTCACCAAATATAGTGATCTATTCTTTGTAACCTGTATGGAACAAGAAGATAACTGATGTAAATGGACACAGTTGGAGGAGGCCCATACCCAAAGGGGACATCACTTAATGTGATACAAACATACCATCTGTTTAATATTTATTCTTCTTAAAATTAACATAACATCACGCCCATATTCCCTCAAGGATTAGGCAGAGGTGCACCCACATTTCGCTGGTTATGTTTTCATCCCATGTAACAGGAGGCGAGCCTATTGCCATTAACCGGACACAAATCCAGACTCCGGGCTACTACGGAGAAATGTGTGGCAGTACTGTTAAAATTTAGTTTAGGCTTTATTATATTATTGTACTAGGTTTTGGCGGTCGGAAATTATCCCACGGGAACGTACTACCGAGATAAAAAGTATCCTACATGATAATAAAGGTTATAAACTATCTGTGTTCCAAATTCCATCCAAATCTGTTCAGTATATTTTGCGTGAAAGAGTAACAAACATCCATACATTAATCCGTCCTCACAAGCTTTCACATTTATAATATTAGTAGGATTATTATTGTATTATCTATAAGCCTTTAATGTCGAACAAAATTCCACTGATGTAAAACACTGTTATCTTTTTACAGTGGACTTACCAGGCGATGGTGCACGAGCTGCTGTCAATAAACAACAACCGCGTCAGCCTGGCGCACCTGCCCGAAGTACACAAGGACTTCAAAGAGGTCGTGCTGTCTTCGGAGCAGGACGAGTTTTATGCCAAGGCAAGGAACTGTCTCCTGTTTAATCGGCCACAGTATTATCAAATACTAGTTTATATTATACTAGCTTTTGCCCGCGGCTTCGCTCGCGTTAATTTAGAATTTGACAATCAATTCGGGTTGTTTGGGGAATTATAGTTGAAGAACCGGTCTATCAACACTCTAGACTCACAAAATATGTTAGGGACTTAAATTAAAAATAAAAATAAACTCTTAGCACACTACTAAAGTTTGTATAATAATATAATTCAATCATAATTCGAAAGACACGTGGCGCCATCTATTACTATAAGAAAGTTATTGTTGTTTTCCTCGGGAATAGTACTTTTTTTCGGGATGAAAGGTACCCTATGTCCGTTTCTGTACACCGGACAACGTATATACAAAATTTCAGGATGATCGGTTCAGTGGTTTAGGCGTGAAAAGGTAACAAACAAACAAACAAACTTACTTTCGCATTTATAATATTTGTTAGGATTAGAATAAGTGGGGTTCTATGTTCGACCTCTTATCCTGCCCACTGTGCCACACAAAATACTGCTAAAGTGTTTTTTTAATAAACTGTGGTGCCATCGACACAATGAAGAAGATTGTTTATGGTTTTAACCACACCAAAAATTTCCAAGACCGCATCAGATAAAAAATGAGTTGGGATCTCTTCGAAGACAAGATTTCTAAAAGAGACAAAAGCTTTAAAAAAAAAACAGAACAATTCTCGAGAAAAGTGAATTTGAGTGTAATTTGTTTCCAGAATCTGTACTCCAACTTCGGCGAGATCGGCCAAACCATGAAGTCTTTGATGGAGGAGTTCCAGAAGAAAGCCAAGAGTCACCAGAAAGTGGAGAGCATTGCCGACATGAAGAACTTTGTCGAAACGTACCCATTGTTCAAGGTCAGTTTCTTTATTTATTTAACAGTTTATGTAAACACAAATAATCAGACAAGAAGATAGAAACCACATAAAGAAACAGAAAATATGTGTAACTGTACAGGGATCTGTTGGCGCGTGAAAAAAACTAACGCCGCAATCTTGGTTTTAGGGTTCCGTACCTCAAAAGGGAAAACGGAACTCTAATAGGATCACTTCTTGTCACGTCCTGTTTGTCGGTCTGTTAAGACCCTATTTCTCAGGAACGCGTGGAGGTATCAAGTTGAAATTAATATCAAATACATAGGTCGACAGTCCCTTGGAGCATTAAAAAAAATCAAGCTTCTAAGTCAACGGAATAAAAAATACGGCCATTTGTGCGACATAATTGGATAAGTACTCGCAAATAAATCAAAACTTAAAGGTACCTTTCAGCTGACCTAGAATCATGAAATTTGACAAGAAGCAAGGTCTCACAACACAACTAACGGAAAAGGTCCGAAAATCGTTAATTTGTATGTAGTTTTATCACAAAAAAAAAAAAACGCAATTAAAAACTTACATTTGCAGTTGGAGAATTGACCGTGACATATATCAATGTATGAGAGAATATTTTTTAAACTACAAAGTTAAGTTTGTTCTTGGGATGTATTCATTCCAACTATCTTTCATTGTGCGTGGTCCGACACGCACTTGGCCGGTTTTTCATTACAATTTCACAATGCCCCCTTGTCAATGTCGTTCAAGCGCAACAATATTCTTGTAGCACTTGGCCACACAGGTGATGCTTTGAAAGATTTAACAAAAAAAATAAATGCTATTGCAACTTATATTTGAATTTGGAGCATTGATCGTGACGTATATCAATCAATGTATGGGAGAAAAAAATTCGACTACAAAGTTAAGTTTGTTCTTGGTAGAGATGGGTAGCACACTCTTTTAAAATGAGGATTGTGCGAGGCACTCTTTTGACAAAGTGTGCTAGCACACTGTGCTACCACGAATGAGGCGAGGCTGCGGTGGCCTGTGAGCACGTACGTGCTGTGAGTGTGTCAGTGAGTCGCGTGACTCACGAGTAGGCGCGATTGTGGTGTGTAGTGACGACAACGCGCACATACTCACTAGAGTAGGCACACGCGGTGACTAATCGGTTAAGCGCGTCACACAGCTCGCACGAATGATGATGAGGGAAAGAGAAATGAGAATGATGTGACGTCGTCAAACAAAAGCAAACGACGGCAGTTAAACTTAGACCTTAACTCTTTTACTTACAATCGTAAATAGACTTGCAAACATCAAGATATAAAGAGTGAGTGAATCGTTTCGTTCAAAACTCACAATACGTATGTTCTAGTGTAGCTAATCTGTGCCCTGTGGTGTGTGCTAGCACATGTGCTGAGTTACCCAACACTAGTTCTTGGGATAAATTCATCCCAACTAAGGAACCCTTCATTGTACGTGGTCCGACACGCACTTGGCCGGCTTTTACGTTATACCTATTTATTATCTAACCAGGAATATATATTAAATGTAAGGTGTTGTGCTGTTATCGATAATGGTGATCTTGTCATTCTTATCATAGAATCGAAGCACTCATGAAACAATTACACAAAATCTTATGAAGTCTTTGTGTAGGTAAGGAGGAGAAAAGTGGGCAGGACAAGACGGTATACTACACTATTCGACAGAAATATTTTTTTATTATATATTTGTCTATGCTGCCTAAACTCAAACTCAAACTCAAACTCAAAGCATTTATTTCAAATAAACCAATTACAGGCACTTTTGAGTTGTCAAAGGGGGGGGGGGGGGGGCTATTGCTGGGCAAAGAGTTTTTCTATTGTTTTTTCACCATTATCACGCATAACGGCTGTTTGCTGTGTTCATGTCTTTCATAAATTGTTTTTCACACCATCTTCGCCTGTTTCTTCCATAAAGTCCTTTATATTAATATTGGCCAGCAATAATTCCTCATCTACAGTCCGACCGTCCGTCGACAGGGTAGACAGAGTATTCTGAAGAGAGAGAGAGAGAATAGAATATTCAGATTACTCTGTCTACGGTCGAGAGAATTCGTTCCTGACACCTGTCAGTGCGTCAATTCTAGTAACTAATAAAGATCAAATTCGCAAAACACAATTTAATTATATGAAGCTGACGGGTGTCAACAACGCATTCTCTCCTCGGCCGGACTGTTATTAATACATATTTCATAGATTTGCCTTCAACAAACTATTATGGAAAATAATAGTACCTACTTTTTACCCACAACAATGTAAAAGATTGTGTGACTGACTACTTATTAGTTTATATACGAGTACATACCGTTCTCCATAAGTACATACATACATAAACATACGCCTTCTTCCCATGAGGATAGGCAGAAACTACAGAACGCCACCTGCTACGATCCTTACATACCTCTTTTTGCCTCGTTTACGTTCATACACTTGGTCATACACGCATTACGACATACGTCATTCACCATAAGTAATCCAAGTATTTCGTTTTAAGATTAAGTTGTATTTCTGGTGTTAACTGAACTGTTATTGTTGTACTGTTTTGAGAAATAAATTTCTTAAACCGTAAACATTTTTTTCAGAAAATGTCAGGCACTGTTACGAAGCACGTGACTGTGGTGGGGGAGTTGTCTGCTTGTGTCACGCGACACAATCTGCTGGAGGTATCGGAGTTAGAGCAGGAGATATCCTGTCAGAGCGACCACTCCAAGCATCTGCAGGTAATGACAGACATTGTGGTGAAGAAATTAAGGTTTATTAAGCTCACACATGATAAATTAAAGCTGGATAGTGCTGGATATAAACAGTCCAGCAGGAAACACAAAATTTCGTCCATTTCATCAGCTAGTAAATTCTACATCCAAAGTTACGGACATGCGAAAATATCCGGACAAGACATCTCTCTCAAGGGTTCCGCCTGTAGAGAACACCAAGGTTGGAGAGTGCTGACTATGTAAACCTTTATATTTGTTACCTTGTGTTCTTTATTGGACTGTAATATTAAAGGAAGTAGAAGGTGGAAGGAGGAGGGGGTTTTCAGCAGCGGGGTCATTGCGAAACACACTAACAGTAAGAACGGCTTTCATTTTGACAGTTCAACAACATTCATTGCGTTATTTACGTTGTGAAGCAGACATATTTTCGAGCATATGAAGCAATGGATTAGCAATATCCTTCAAAATGATTCAGATTGTGACTGATAGTGTGTTATGCAATTAGTTTAATATCAGATGCTATTCTGCCTTGTATACAAACTCAGATTTGGATCAGTTAGATTACATACCAATAAAAAAAAACGACTCCTGTTACGTCTGTAAATGTAGTTTGAAAGAGAAGTAAGAACTGTCTTTAATTTAAAAAAATCTACCGTACTTCGACTCCAATTAACTTAATCCCTTTGTAATCTAATCCACAGCGCCTAAAGAACCTCCTATCAAACGAATCCGTTCGTCATCACGACGCGGCCAAGCTGGTCGCTCTCTACGCTCTACGATACGAGAAGCATGCCAGCAACGCGCTACCCTCACTCATCGAGGCTCTGAAGACCAGGGGAGCTCCGGAACTGCTGGTCAAGAGTGTGGTCAATCTGCTAGAGTATGGCGGCGCCCATGCTCGGCAAAGCGACCTGTTTGGACTGCAGGATGCTGTTAAAATTACTAAGAGACTTTTTAAGGTTGGATGGCATTAATTTGTTTTTGTTATTTCTGATATTTATCCAGTAACTGGAATGTGGGGGTCAGGTAGGCAGTCGCTCCATGTACAATATTAGTATACAGCTGCTTCCAGTGACTCAAAATACTCGCATAATTTGTCCAATTCCAAACACGCCTATTTAGATTGTTATATGTGTGAAATAAAGTTATATGTGTGATATTTGTACAAGTACGCAACATCAACTATAAGCGCTAATGACTGAGAGTTGTACTGAATATTTAATTTCAATCTCCATACATCTACGAATCTTGGTATATTGGTTGCGGCAATGTTAACGTTGAATACCATGTGAAATAATTTATTGTGAACGGAGAAACATTGTAGATTTTGAAAACAATTGAGACGTCATATTATTTTCTCTTATTACAGGGTCTCAACGGTGTAGAAAACATCTACACACAACACACGCCTCTTCTAAAAGACACTCTCGAAGATCTTATCAAAGGCAAACTCCGTGAAAACCTGTACCCAACGCTTGGCGCCGACGACGGAGCGTACGGCAGGCGCCCACAAGACATTTTCGTCTTCATCGTAGGTGGCGCCACCTATGAAGAGGCCCAGTGCGTCCATCAGATCAACCAGGCGTATCCAGGAGTCAGGATAGTCCTCGGCGGCACCACTGTCCATAACTCCACGTCGTTCTTCGAAGAAGTGAAGGCAGCCATGCAAGGAGTTCACAGGATGCATACTAGACATATTAGAAACGTTTGAGCAGTTCTGTTGAAGTATGTAATGAACAACGTCACACGTTAAGGCTGTAGGGGTCAACGAAGTGTGACATCATGTGACAGGAGCAACGACGAGTCATAATGAGCTTCGTGACGTCACATAAATAAATCTAAAGTATTAAAACTCTAAACTTCTACTCTAACTACCAACTTAAAATGATTACTAACTCTATCTAAATTAATCAATATTATTATCTGGTTTAAATTTTGAGACGTCACAACAGGGGAGAGTCACACAAATCCTCCAAAAGTTATGAAATTCGTGTGACGTAATTAATTATGGATGGCCCCCTACCGAAGTTGACTGGTTTCTCGTTGCATTTAGTTCATGTTCGTCGAGATATGTAATTTGGTGTATTTTGTTGTGGAAATTGTATATCTGTGCTACATTTTAATCTAAATAATGAAATTATTGTAAGCTATGCAAGTAATGCCCTGAAGCGTATTTCCTTTTCCGCGTTCTATTCGAGACACCGGTTGCGTGAAATCACCACGCTTTTTAGCACGGTACATGCCCACTAGAAGCGTTTATTAAACATTGGTCACGGTCAATTAAAGGTCATCCATGAATCTGTAGACACACCGTAAACTGTACACTGTCTTGTCAAAACAAAACAACATTAGTCGATAATTAAACAGTGTTTAAGTAACGCAAACAGAACACGGTTTGGTGGGCATGCACAGTCGCCAGCAGGTCAAGCTACACGAAACTGTCAAATTACTCCAAACGATTCTAAACTTCAAAATCTGCATAGTTAAGTTCAAAATCGAATGAGAAAATCTGACAGTTTGTGGTAACTTGACGTGCTGGCGACTGTACCGTGCTAAAAAAAGAGTGATTTCATGCAACTGGTGTCTCGTTCTGAACACAGAAAAGGAAATACGCTGGTCTGAATGAGGTACCTTTATTAGTCAAATATATTATTCTCTGTGAAATTGATTCATTTTAAGTTATTTTAGTATTTGTATAATTAAATTATTATTCGAATTAATTGACAATATTATTTTATTTTTCAACTCATCTCATCATCATTTCAGCATAACGTCCACTGCTTATGTCTAGCAGTGGCCTCCCCCCAAGCATCGCCACTTCGACCGGTTGTGTGTTTCTCGCATCCAGCGGATGCCTGCGGCCTTCACACGGGTCCACCTTATGTCGATACATAGATCTATGATATTAATTCTGATTTATAGGTTGATATCATAGTAGCGAACAGCAAAATCTCTTGAGTTGTTTTTTTTTTTAACTGACAGACCGACGACCTCGCCGCAGCTTATTCCAAGTAATCATACAATTAGTTGTAACATTATAACAAACAAGCCGTGTGCCCGATAGGATTACCGATAGGCAAAAATTATATATTTCCACCCCCTATTGAACCCTTTAGGAGACGAATTGAAAAATTCCTTCTCTACTGCTTATCTTCGTTGAATAAGCACCATTTCATGCTTCTTAGGCCTAGCGGTTTATAGTACCGGCCAGGGCCCGATCTAAGGCAGGATAAGGCTGACAAATGCCCAGAGCGGCAAAATTGAGGGATCCGGGCGGTTGCACGAAGTCCTTAATTTTCCCTCTAGGAGAGAAACATCTTATAAAAATTACCATGCTTAGCAGCCCAACATAAAAGTAATTTTTAAAGATATTCTTTAAAAAAAATGCTACCTTTGCGACTGTGCTGTCTAGTCTTATAATTTTCTTAATGCTGTCTTATATGTATAAGACAGCACTTATGCAAGCCAAGCCGAAAGAAAGAAGAAATACCTAAATAAGAAAGAAGGAACCAACTCTTTCGATAAGTAATGATTTTTGAATTGAGAATACAAAGAAATTCTCCCGATTGTTTTTACCGATTTTACATTTTTGAACTGGAAACCTTTTTCGGTTCCGTTTATGTTTGACGGGGGTTCCCCACAAACGTTAAGTAATTATTTCCAGTAGTTACAGTTAGCCAAAATTACATTACGAAACTAGTGACATGAAATTTTAATAAAATAAAAGACTACTAAACTACTATGAAACTGTTGCCTAAAGAGGGGTATTAAAACATGAGTGTGTGTCTAAAAACAGACCCGTAGGCGAGGTTTATAATAGTATAACACGAGTGTTTTAATACCTAGATAAATGCAGTTTCATACACTAATTTATCTACTCTCATACATTGGGATTGAACATTGAACGTATTAAATAAAAGATAAGTTTTCCACGAAATTCAGTACAAAAAAAAAACGTATGAATGGCGCCAAAACCCAGCATAGTATCACCGCACAAGAGCTATTTTTTTTTATAAGTATCTTTATGGCCTGGTTGCTAAGACTTTTTAGCCATGCATGAGCTAAAGCGGGCGCTGCCACAGCCAAGAAAAATTTAAACCAAAACTTTTTGTAATGCTCTAAAAATAGCACCCCCCGCATATGCTATTCTATTAGAAAAAAAAATTGATAGATCCTTGGTGATATTAATTTCCTTTGTCCGTGACTACCGCAGGACCACCGAAGCCAATCGCTTCCATATTTGGTAAATAGTTAGTACTTAATTGGTACTAATTAGTACTCGAACAACAAAATTGGTACCATAATAGTTTTTGAGAAAATCGACTTTGAAGGTGGTCCTGCGGTAGTCAAGCTCCTTTCAGCAGGACCACCACGAGCGCCGAAACAGGGGGCATGCTACAGCTATTCTAAGTATACAAATAATTAGTACCCATAAATGTGATTCATTTCGTAAAAAAAAACAGAACTGAAATATTTGTATTTACCGAGAAATCAACGATCATAACTTTCGCGCGCTCGTTCAGCAGGACCACGACTTTGAATGTTGATTCCAGGTTTGAGGAGCTTGTCGCTTTCCTCAAACCTACATTGAAAATTAGTACCCTGCAAGATAAAATTAGTACCCAAAATTCAAAATTAGTACTCCAGTAGTTTACGAGATATGGTAGCATGCCATTGGTGGGGCGGCGCACACTGGTCCCAAATGATAAAAAAGGGGACATTAAGAAATTTTTGACAAAAGGTCAACCGATTCAGCTTATTTTTTTTTTGTAGACAGCTGATGCAATTACAAATCACTTTTGTACATTGAGTTTTTGCCAAAAAAGCCGTATTTTCAGAGAAAAAAAATATTCAAATATTTTTTGTATGAAAAAATCCTAACTTTGTCTTTATCTTCCAAGATTCAAACGTATTCAAAATAAAACTTAGCGCAGCTTGTAGAGGGGCTAATTGCTCACTACTTTGTCATAGACACTCTTCTGCGATTTTGTGCTCCTTTTGAGTTACAGGCACTTTAAATATTTTTTGTATGAAAAAATCCTAATTTTGTCTTTATCTTCCAAGATTCAAACGTATTCAAAATAAAACTTAGCGCAGCTTGTAGAGGGGTTAATTGTTCATCACTTTGCCATAGACACTCAATTGCGATTTTGTGCTCCTTTTCAGTTACAGGCACTTTAAATTTTTCGTTGTCGGATGAGCTTTACTAGTTTTTTGTAGACAGCTGATACAATTACAAGTAACTTTTAAAGATGTATTTTTTGTTAAATAAGCCGTATTTTCAGAGTTAAAAAATTAATTCAGGCGGATTAGAAATAATCTTGTTAAAGATAGACTAAGATGTAATAACATTTTCTTCATTAATAAGTAACTCTTATAAATGTCTTTCTATTAAAAAAAGTCTTATTTTAAATATATCAAATAAACAACTTGGATATCTCAAAACGTGTACAGACATGTTCAGGTACAGGTAATTTATTGTGTGACTCATATTCAGATTAAAAGCATTTTTTGGTAATGAGTCATTGCTTAATTAGCCGATTACTTACAATTTGGGCTATATTTGGTCATCTAACGCTAGTGAATGCGTCGGAAACGCTGAATGATAAAAAGGTATAAATTGCAATTAAAACTTTTCCTTCGTACTTTAACGGGCTTAGGACCGTCAAAATACAAACCTATATAATAATATAGGTATTGTATTAAGGCGTACTTAAAAAATTTGAACTACCTGTAACCCTAACGCTTAATTTATCTTTACATGCATGTTTTGTTTATTTATTTATTTTATACTTTATCACTTAATATGTATTTGATTTAGGGCAGGGATCTTGGCGTGCTTATCTGTTTTGGTCACTTTCTTCAATAATAAACGGCACTTGCACTATTAACAGTCTTTTAATTATAGTTCCACAACAAAACACACGCTTTTACAATTATTTTCACAGGTTAATTCACAGAGCAATGTTCGTGCGATCAAGATTCAATGTCAAGTCATTGTCACAATAAAATATCAGGGTATAATAAAAATAAACAATATTGTTCTACCCTACTTTGTCCTAATAAGTCATATGAAATGTAAAATACATCTTTTTATTTGACTACCCCAACAGTGGGTAGTCTTTGTTTACAAATGTAATACTTTGCTAGGGCTGTCGTCAACATAATATGAATAAATAAATAAATAAAACAAACACAAAAAATAAAACAAAGCGCATTTTTTTTCAGTACCTGTAAACTTAATAACTAAAGTAAACTATTATTTTACAAATTTAAATAAACTAGAACATAAATTAATTTTAAGCGCATTTTTTCTCAGTACCTATAAACTTAATAACTTAAATAAACTAGATTACAAACTTACAAACTTAAATAAACTAACATGAACGTGCGTATGTTACAATGTGAATTATGCTAGCGGATCTTGTGGGGGATTATTCTCAATGTCGACGTATACTTCTTCCTCATCAGCAACTTCTAAATCGAGTTCATTGGGTGAAACGTCATCCTTTAGAAGATTTTCGGCTTCTTCAAACCTCTGCTGCTTTTGAATTTTGGTGAACTTCGGTCTTATGTTCGTAATGTACGGATCGGAGCTGATAAGTAACTGGTGTAAAATATCTTCATTTGTTTGCATTCTGCCTATCTTTCTAGTATGCTTTTCTCTGATTGAACGAAAATCTTTGTTTCTTGCTTCTGAGGCTTCTTCGGACATCATACCAATTGGAATAAAAGAAAAATGCTGGCAAATATCTGCACCATGCACTAAAAGTTTATGTACACTCGAAGGCATGTAATACCACGAGTACTCGCTGACATAAAGTTCTGCTGTTTCTCTGCAATAAATTCTAAATTTTTCAATATCTACATTTCTCCCAGAAGATATTGCCTGCAAAATTACAGCAAATCTCTTAATCAAATTAGCATTAACTCCTGTTATCTCAGCTGACCTTTCGTAATCATTGAAAAACCGTCGAGCTGTATTGCCATCGTTTGTTGTCCCAAAGCCTTGTTTGACGATATCAATCATTAAGCCAGTTACAACAAAAAACTCATGCTGCGTTAACTCTTTTCTTGATTTTCGGAGCAGTTTGTCCTCACCCCGAGCCGCCCATTTTTTGAAATCTAAGTTGTAAGATATGTGCAAAATACATTCCATGCATCGCAACCACATGTGAAGTGAAGATAAACCATATTTGTACATATCATGGTTTTCTGGTTTGTTAAAAACGAGGTTCAAGTTGTTCATATCTTTCGGATTTGTTAAGCAAATGTTGCAATTGGCTGCAGACTGTGTCTGTGAAAGTGCCGTGCATACTTTGCCGTCGATCATCGTCATATGCAATTCATGAAATACTTCAAATTCGCCATCAAATAACTTTGTTGGTAGAAGGTTCTGAATTTCTTCTTGTAATGTTGCTTCTACTTGCTGAATATATTCTTTTGTTTCTTGTTTGAATTCGAACATAATTGGTCTGCAATAGTTTGTTGAAGAAGGGCGCGGATTTTCCCATACTATCACATCGTTGTCACTCATAAGGCGAAGTGGCACAAAACTAACCATAAATACAGAAGATTCTGAAAATATGTCACCAGTTGGTTTTTGTTTGTAACAACTTTGTGAAGAAGCTCCGTCACAGCCCCATTTACTAACTAGCTTCAAAACACCACCATTAATATTTGAACCAGTCACTTTCAAAATCTTCTCGGCAGTTAAATCTAGAACTGCCTGTAACTTAATTTTAGCTCCTGACTCCGATATCACAATATCTTCTTTTGCTGGATAGCATTCTTTCTTCTTCAACAGTAACTTCTGGTAAGATGGAAAAGCCGCTGTGCCATTTGTACTTAAAATGGACCTCAAAGTTAGATATTGCCATTTTGATAAACTCAATGCTGTGGCAAGAGCTAAGGTGTCTTCCTCGGAAATCGATTTATCAGAAGCTTTATATAAAAAGTCACTTACTTCTTGCACCTTTTCTGGCTTATTTGAGAGGCACTTAATAACTTTAGAACAAACAGTGCGCCCGTTTTCATTAAGTTTAGCAATAAGAGCATAGAACAGCTCTTCTTCGGAATGCTCCAAAAGAGACAAAGAACGTCTTTTCTTCTGCTTATTTGTTAAATCTTCAAATGGTCGTTTATTTCTAGTTCTGGGAGTATTTGTGGTAGCTTCTGATGTAGATGCACCCGCTTCCTCTTCGTACGATAAATTATGCTCTTCTACGTCTACTGAAATGTCCTCTATGGTATATTCTGGATCAAACAACATAGGAAAATTCACAGAAGTTAAAGTTGGCCACAAAATTTTAGACTCCAACCACTCCTTGTTTTTAACACCAAATCTTTCGTTTCTACCTGAATTGTCCCATCTTCTAGCTAGGTTTGACGTATAATTTTGGCAAAACTTTTTGATAATACTGAGCTCTTCGTTTGGAATTTCACTTGAAATACGATTTATAATGGTTTGACACAGTAAATCACTATTTTTAAGGCACCCACTATTACTCAAAAAAGAAAAAATGTCTAAATTAGTCACAAATGTAGTCATTTTGATACAAAAATGTTACAGGCAAATAAATAAAAGTTACAATGTGGTGATAGTTGATAAAAAATTGTGTTGTTTTTACGAGCACAAGACGCGTAATGAACAAAAACGGGTTCCGCTTGCCCTTATACTATTGATATATGACTCATTACCCAACTATCCCGTTACTTAATGGGGTAGTTAGATAATGGCTCATTACCTAACTACCTCATTACTTAATGGGGTAGTTAGATAATGAGCCAAATATTCTTGCAATTTGGATGAGTCACGAGAAAATAAAACATACTAAGATGTGCTCCTACATAAATACCGCAAAACTACAAAGGGAATTTTTAATTGCAATTTATATACCTATTCATCATTCAGCGTTTTCGACGCGTTCGACTAGATGACCAAATAGAGCCGAAATCGTCACTTATAGGGTAATTAAGCAATGACTCTATACAAAAAAAAATTTACATACGAGTCACACAATAACTTACCTGTACATAAACATGTCTGAACACGTTTTGAGATTTCCTTGTTTGTTTATTTGATACTGATAATTTCATATATTTGTAAGAGTTACTCTACAAGCTGCGCTAAGTTTTATTTTCAATACGTTTGAATCTTGGAAGATAAAGACAAAATTAGGATTTCTTTCATACAAAAAATATTTCAATATTTTTTTTCTCTGAAAATACGGCTTATTTGGCAAAAACTCAATCTATAAAAGTGATTTGTAATTGCATCAGCTGTCTACAAAAAAAAAATCAGCCGAATCCGTTGACCTTCTGTCAAAAATTTCTTAATGTCCACTTTTTTATCATTCGGGACCAGTGTGCGGCGGTAGTCACGGTGTTAAATTTTCATTTCAAGTTATCCCTATTAAAAACTCTGTGATTTCTTCCCAAATTTATACAAAAATCAGTACTCTTATAGAAGTTATAGTGACAAAAAAATCAGATTCTTAAGTGGTGTATTTTAAGAGAAATTAGCTTGCATTACTTTTCCATACTAAATCGCCGCGTATAACCCGACCAAATAAAGTTGTCAATGGTATTGAGCTATTTAGGAGATGTACACTCGTGCACATAAATTTATGGATGTCGGTTTAGTATTAAGAACAGTCAATATCTATAATTTTTATACCACTGTGTACCTATATAGGTACATATTAAGAAGAAAAAAACCTATCGTTACCCATGGCCTGTGATACCTTTGTTAATGACGTGGGTAGGTAGGGTAATCAAATAATTGTTTTTCTGTATTGTAAGTACCTACCTTCTGTGTTGTTATATGAATATCATTAAAGAGCGATAGGTATTTCTTATTTATATCTTTCCTACTAATTTACCGTTGCTGCAAGCAGTACCTGAGTATTAAAAACCTAATTTACTGCAGTAACAATTATGTTGATATGTTTTCATATCAATGTACCTATTATGTTCGGCAAGCACATATATTTAAAATACCTAAATCAACTTACCATAACGTTACATCGAAATATTTCTGTAACTTTCGATTGCTAATTAGCTCTAAAAAGAAACATATTTCTTTTTATCAGTACTTATTATATTTCCTCTGAAACCTTTAAATATTGAGACATGTGACCTTTTTGAAATTGTATATTCATTAATTTCTTTGTCTAAAAAAAATCTTGAAACCGTAAACGAATAAAAAATGAACTCGATGTTCCACGACACGCTTCGCGAACGCGCGAAGTATGCATGTACCCTAGTTAACAAACAACTATCCCATTTCGTCCGTTTCATTCTAGCAACCTGAAATGGTTCATTGGCTTTAAGAATTTAGGTAGATATAGGTGTAGAATTGTAGATAATTGAATACGCACGCCGCACCGCCCGCCGGGAAGAGTAGAGGAGGGTGCGGCGCGGGGTGACGGCGGCAGAGCGGTGACAACGTAGCAGCGACGTACCTAGATATTAATTTAGTGGACAGTTTAAAAAGCTGTTTTTGAGATAGTTGTTCAAAATCTAATTGCATCTTTTGATATCAGGAAGACAATAACTAATCAAAAGTTACCCTGCATAACACCTACATTCATGTTTAACCGATTTCAGTGTCCGGTTATCACACAGCACTAATCTTGTACTGAACGAGTTTTGAATTCTTTAACACCTAGGTTTATCGAACTGTGATCTATAATTAATAAAACTTATTCGATTTATACATAAGTTTTCGTTTAAAAATACACCTACTAATTCATAACCTAGCTTTAACAAAGTAGGTATTGAATAGGTAAATAAAGATACACCCAATCACCCAACGTCCACAGATAATGTCGGCGGAAATTTGATAAAATCGACTTTAGGTATTGAAAAAATACATACCTATTACTTATGTAATCCTTTTATTCTTACGTTATTAGCAACATATTGTTACTGCAGTAAATTAGGCTTTTAATACTTAGGTACTGCTTGCAGTAACGGTAAATTAGTAGGAAAGAAATACCTATCGCTCTTTAATGATATTCATATAACAACACAGAAGGTAGGTACTTACAATACAGAAAAACATTTATTTGATTACCCTACCTACCCACGTCATGAACAAAGGTATCACAGGCCATGGGTAACGATAGGTTTTATTTTTTTCTTAATATGTACCTATATAGGTACACAGTTGGTATAAAAATTATAGATAGGTATTGAACTGTTGTTAATACTATTCCGACCTCCATAAATTTATGTGCACGAGTGTACATCTCATAAACAGCTCAATACCACTGACAACTTAATTTGGTCGGGTTATACGCGGAGATTTAGTATGGAAAAGTAATGAAAGCTAATTTCTCTTAAAATACACCATTTAGGAATCTGAATTTTTGGTCACTATAACTTTTTTATGAGTACTATTTTTTGTATAAATTTGGGTAGATATCACAGAGTTTTTAATAGGGAAATCATGAAATGAAAATTTAACACCGTGACTAACGCCACCCCACCAATGGCATGGTATATCTCGTAAACTACAGGAGTACTAATTTTGCATTTTGGGTACTCATTTTATCTTGCAGGGTACTAATTTTCTATGTAGGTTTGAGGAAAGCGACAAGCTCCTGAAACCTGGAATCAACATTCAAAGTCGAGGTCCTGTTGAACGAGCGCGAGAAAGTTATCATCGTTGATTTCTCGGTAAATACAAATGTTTCAGTTCTGTTTTTTTTACAAAATTTATCACATTTATGGGTACTAATTATTTGTATACTTAGGATAGCTGTAGCATGCCCCTGTTTCGGCGCTCGTGGTGATCCTGCTGAAGGGAGCGTGACTACCGCAGGACCGCCTTCAAAGGGGATTTTCTCGAAAACTACTGAGGTATCAATTTTGTTGTTCGAGTACTAATTATTTACAAAATATGGAATCGATTGGCGTTGGTGGTCCTGCGGTATTCACGGACATAGCAGTACCTCCTCTACTAATTAGGTTGGCGTTGTCAGTCGGTGAGTGGATTTAAGAATTGTGATAAGTAGATAAATAGAAAACGCTTTATGCCTCCGAAGTACCAGGTTGTCATAGCCCAGTAGGAGCTTACCAAAGTTGGCGCCCGGTTTGGGCGCAGTTTTTAGTACAATAGTGAATGTAGATGAGGAAATTATAATTAAAACACAGAACTGTTGTGTTTAAAACACATTTTTTTACTTTTTTATTGAAAAATATTCGTCGACACAGGTGTTGTGTGTCCAACAAACGATAAACGATGCCACACCACTTTTGGCACATTCCTCTTTACACGCCCGTCATTGGGCTCACAAATAAAAAGCACATTTTTCACAAATCAAATCTTTCATCAACAAGCGGAATTAAGCAGCAATTTCATACAATAATATATTTGAAACGAATCATTAGAATTTTTGCTAAATAAGATTTATTACATAAATGTAGGTACCTCATAGCGTCAAAGCAGTACTTTTAGAAAATCTTTAATATTTCACAGTAAATACCTCAAAGTTCATTTCTCAAATGCGGTGGCACTATGTTGTTAGTTCATTCAATTCTACTGATTCGCATCAAACAAATTACAATATACAATATGAGTTTTTGCCTCTATATTTCACTCCTATTATAACCAATTTCACTTTACAATTACCTCTGCTTACTTCCACAAACATTATTTTCCTTCAGTCTTTACAAAATTTACACCTTCTATACTGAAATGTTACCAAAATGCTACTTTAATTATCAAAATATAGTTGTGGTTTGAATGATCTTTTTGAGTAGTCATTAAATGAGCATTTTGTTAAAACCTCGAAGTACTAGGTCTACACGCTGGTAACATTCTTACATTATGCCCCGGCGGGGTGCGCGGGGACAACACACACATTTATAAGGCAATTTCATAGAATTTTATCTATACATACACAATGGGTTTTCGAATCGTCCGTGCCGACAGTGGAGTCGGTAACAAATATTTACATGTAAGAAAGTGCCTTATACGAGGTAAAAATGTATGAGCTGCTCAGATTGGACTCAGTCTTCAATTATCGTTTTTATAATGTGATCATTATAAAAATGATATGTTCGAAGCTTCAATCATGCTTAATAGCAAGTGGCAAATCGTTGGGCTGAGCTGTTGACCTTAGCTAGCTGCGGCGCGTTCTGAGCGGTATACAATTATAAAGTCAACATATGCAAATTAGGAAACCAGGAAGAACATAAATATAATTGCCACTTGCTCCAAAAGCAACATTAGTAAATAGTAGTTATTTAGACATGTCTTAGACTAAAACGGATCCAAATCTATTGTTCTGTATCTTGATAATAGACTAATCTATTAGTATTATTCGTTTTTTTAAAGAACATTAGTAACATAATTAATTTCGTCAAAACATAATTATCATCGAACTTACTTAACCTTGTCCAGAGGGGATACGTGTTAAGTGAAGTGAAGTATTAATTTCTGCCACGTTATTATCAAATCTAGGTTCAATTGACTCTTAGGTTCAATAACAATAAGGAATGTGATCTAAAGTATTGTCTCAACAACTTCCATTTACTCAAACTATTAATATCAGTACCGTTTACTTTGATACGTTACAGGTCATTATTCGTGATTGAGTAGTCACATGTCACCATTGATAAAGGCACAATGGAGTTATCCCTTTATCCTAGTTTCGACGAGATTTTGCCCGTCGTTTAACTGGTTGTTCGTTTTTTTATACAAGGAGGGCAATTCACAATCAGATCTCTGATTTGTCCCTCTTTTAGTAAATGCACCAACACGTGCGTTGAATAATATACTAAGTAGTACATTACGGCGCTTTCATCGTTGCATTTAATATGGGAATCTTATAAAAAAAAATATATACCACAACCGTTATAATATAATGTGGCCAAAGGAACTCGAACGTCTTTCGTAAGCACGTACAAATTTTACGAGAAAAAGAAGTATCCCTAGTTAAAACAAACTTTTCCGCGCCACCAGTCGTGACACCACAAAAAAATATATCGTTACTTTATGGCGCATAACAGACAACCACGCACATACATCTTTTTTACACACTCTCATTTAGACAACATACGCGGTGGAGTCACTCACGCGATAAAAATTTAAATAAAAACAAGAAAAAAAAAATGTGGAAAAAAGAAGAAAATAAAACAGTTCACGAGACTCCATACCATGTTCTCGAACACTGCGAGTCACGAACGTGGTACGGGTCTGGTAGGCCCTTTCCGCAAACATTATTTTGTGATTTTTTGAAATGTTAACATGGTCGAAAAAACTTTACACATCACAAAACTATCAGCCGTTTCATGGGAAAGGACACTAGTAACTCCCTTCTATATCATAATATTTACATTATATACATGTCAATATTTATATCGCAATTTGTCTGTTTATTTATATAAATATGTCTATTTTAATTACTTTAAATCTACACCAATCATACATTCTGCTGCGGTGTATATCCTATATGTATCCAAACAGAGCAACTGACTGGGAGTGTTTCATTATGGTCTGTTTATGTTATCCATCAAATTTTACAAAAGGAATGCGCTTATACATAATAGGAAGAACTCGAATGTGTTTTTAAAAGAAATCCTGCAGCACTCCATGGTTATTCATTTAGCAAATTGATTGTTATAAAAGAATGTGAATATCATCGTCCACATTTGGCGCTACCCAGGGAGCACCGCGCGGAGGTCATGGACTTAGCTCCCCTTGATGCCACACTTTTATATTAAGCATTTTACGACCCTCGATTCAAGCTGAAACTTATTCATAAATACCTATACATCACTATGGGAGATAATGGTTTTTTGATTGTGCAAATCTTGTGAGCCTTACTTTTATTTAACGAAATATATCCGATGACGCAATTCTGTGACAATCCTGACGTTAATTTATGTGAACAGTGTCAGTTTCGTCGTAAATATGTATATATGCATCCTAACTTCCTTACACCTACCTATCAAGTTTATATTTTTATTGTCAAACCTACTTGCGTCTGTAACGCATCCTGTTACAATTCCTTGAAATGCGAAGGGTAACTTAACAAACTGTTGAAAGACTAGTTCGCTGGACTGTACTTAGCCTGTGTTCAGCAACATTCAAACCACCGGTTAGGTATTTAATCAGTTGGTTCATGTCAAATTTCCTGAGGAAATTTTAAATATAGAAGTGATTAAATATCTAAACAGTTGATTTAAATGTTGGAACACAAGGCTAAGTATAATCCAGAGTATGCGTAACGAAACTAGGCTTGAAAAAAATATTAAGCACAGAAATGAAATAATATTCCATTCTAAACATAGATGTAAACTAAATTGTAATATAGGAATTTTATCATAATTTAATTTATTGAAAAATATTATGTAGATGTTTCAAAATAAAAATATATTACATTTCTATTAGATGCTGGCAGTAAAACCTTCATATCTGTTAGGCGCTTAATTAAGACTATTGCATGACCTCGCCTGAAAAAGAATTTCGCATAGAAAAAAATGTGAAAATAAGAACCTTCGATTCGCACAATATATCCGTTACGCTTGAATAAAGGGAACACAAAAATAAAATACAAGTTTCATAACTTAAATTAGTATTGGTGGTGAATTTAAGAAGACTGGCCTCGTTTTCATGTGGCAAATTAAATATTGTGAGGCCTTAATAAATACGAGTATTCTGCAACGCGAAAAACATAAGTTCACAGAATAGTAATTTGCGAAAAAAATGTTGTTTCTATCCACCCCGTGACCTCTACAAGGACGATAGGAGTCTCGCAACGACTCGCGACAGGAATTATAATATTATGCAGTTCTTTACGATATCCTACACTTAAGGGCTGAGTTTCACTAACACATGCACCCTGAAAAGGCGCACTTACTACATTCCATATCAAAGGAACATATAAAATGTTTTACGAATAATTATTTTCTTTTAAAAAGAATAAATAGCACTTGGCTACAGGTGGTATTTGTAGCGAATAAGCTAGGTAATGAGCGCAAGTGAATTGGCATTCTCAATAAGGAGTCGGCTACGATGGTGGGATACCATAATTTCGGGAGTCCGTATCGTTTCGCAGTATACTAGTTACGTTGCCTTTTCAAAAGCTGCAAATGTATAAAATAAAATAGAACTAATGACTCGTGAGACAGTAACGTCATATCTCAGTAAACATTGAGCATCTAGGATGGTCCCGATACTTATTTTACTTTAACTGTCCAATGAAAGACGTTGCAATATCTTTCACATCGATCTGGCATCTAAAATATCGCCCATAATTTACATTACGAATTTTAATAGTAACTATTTGCCAATTTCATAAATTAATATTTTTAAAGTGCAAGTGACACTTTGGAATTGGTAAAGAAATCGCGGAGGGTACCTTCACAATAATAAACCCTAAACCTAAATAAATACAGTTTAACGAACTGACCGCTGTCTCAGAATGGCGATAGTCGTTATAAACGAGGAAACAAAGGTTACCGACACAAAACCGAGAGGAATTTGATAATTACTACATTTCGTATAAAAGGTTTTTTTGCCGATAAATATCATGTATTTAATATAAAATTCTATTAATAATAGTTGTAGACTATGTTGTACCAAACTTTATTATGATATTTAGTTCGATTTATTTCATATTTTTTTATATAAAACTGGCATGCACCTTACTTTGCGAGGTGTGTGCCTGGCTCACAATACATATAACAAACTGACGAGTTGTTACCAAATTCCTCTCAGTTTGTCTCGATAAGTATGATAGAGAGTGAATTATCTAATTATAATACATATGTCCGCCCCCAGTTCCACGCGCGGGCGGACCACGCTCCGTCCGTACAAGACGCACTATTTTCTTACACACACAAACATACAATCTTCCATTCATTCTTAAATATTTAATATTTTTTCCCCGCCGTGCTAAACTAACTAAAGTATTTTTAACAGTGTTTTTATGTGAATGGCAACACTAACTATACTTTCAAAAATTTGAAAGAATAGTCAGGTATTCATATTATTTCAAAGATAATACACATTTTCTGTTTTTTCACGTGACAACTTTAATTTTATACAAAACTGAACCTATTTTTTAAATTAATAAATGATGGTTTTTAATAAAATTGCCAACTGCTTGTTGTAAAAGATGTTTTCATATCTTTGGTATATATCACAATAATCAGCGTTATTTAAATTATGATGAGTGGTCAAAATGGTAAATTTATATCCAAAATGGATAATTCCGTGTTTCTTTTATATACTGTACTAGAGTTTATGTAATTCACTAAAGTTATATAATAAACTATAACAATTAAAACTCGAAAATATTTTGCCACGTGAAAATACCGAGTAAAATTATTAGAAAAACATTAAAAACATCAATTATTGCGATGAACGTATCGATACGAAGAAGGCATACAAGTTATTACTTTACGTTGTGTTTTTAAAGTTAGAAAAGTATTACAGTTGCGTCACCCCACGGGTTGTAAGACTACAACACAATGATGACATCGCGTCACTCCTAATACATATACTTGAATATCGCCAAATATTTTGATGGCGTTAAAAGTATAATTATTTTTTCGTGACGATGATGACTATTTTTTATAAAAAAATGAAGGCCTCCTAGTCTACGTGCTAATTTTGATAAAAAATTAAAAAATATTCGCTTACTAATTGTAACAATACACAGTGGGGATAGAAGCGCCTTTTTAAGTAAACCTCCATAGGTTTCCCGCGTCCTTCTACCTCCACAAATAAGTCTCTACGGACATTTGTTACAAATATTACATAAAAAAGCTTTGCAAGTGCACTTTTTATACAAATTTTGATACTCCAAATTGTTTAACAGTCAATTTAGGTCAGAATTATAAATTTTTGCGTGTATAAATAATTGAAAATGATTTTTGAACTAGCAAAACAGTTTGTTCTTTTCTACAAGACCGCAAAACATGAGTGATGCTGCCAGCAGCAAAATTAGGAAACTACTGTCCAGCAATACTTTCACTATGACTGAGTTGGCAGAGACCTCCAGGCTGTTCTACATTACATTGCGTTAGAATAACATCGCTATTGATTCTACGTCCAATATCTATATTATTGACTGGTGATCGTAACTCGGTACATCGCAACACAATGAAAGTTACATGATATATCGGATTGAAACTGAAATTACAACGAATAGCTTACTTCGACTATTTACATGTAAATCCGATATAAACTATTTCCTTTAATATAATTACATCGGTAGTAATATGAAAATGAGAGTACAAGCAAGGAAATAATATGAGCATATCGCTCTATGCACAAAGTGTCCAGGCGGCGGGTCGCGGCCGGCACTACACCGAGTCAGGCGCGGCGGTAGCGCGCGGCGTACTGCACGTACAGGCTGTAGTCGTAGCGCAGGCTGAGGCCGACGTGCGCGCGCGCGCGCGGGCCGGGCGCGCGCGGGCCCGGCGCGGGCGCGGGCGCGCGCGGGCGGGCGGCGCGCGGCGCGCGGGCGCGGCTCGGCCCGCGGTCGCGTTACGGGTGCGCGCCGCCCGCGCCCACGCCCGGCGTCGTGGAGCCGCCCGACGAGCCGTGGCTGGGCGGCATCAGCACTCCCTGCGGATACAGCGAACGCACACGTTATACTACTACTCGGCGATATCCTCATGAAGACCCACACCACGAAACAGATAGATACAGAGAGCTCCATAAAACGAGCTAAAATATGTGCACACACATAAGGTCGAAACAAAATACCTAGACAAACTTTTGCAGAACACAATAGTTTATCAGTTTCGAAATTTAAAAAAACCAATGAAAGTTCCATTGCAAAAGGTATTCTATATATCCAGCTATTGTGTTTGAACCGTATGTACACGCGTACGCTATCTCAAACTATGTCAAACGAATTCTAGTCACAAGTGCGCAAGCACTCGCTGTACGGTTGTACGTCGACGCGTCTCTATAAGAGCGGGCATTCGAGCTCGTTGTACGAAGCTGATCTTATCAACCTACCTATTTCGTGCCCACACACAATAATTAACAAAAGATGCGATGTTATTCAGTAGGGCTGTCAGTGATGTCAGTACGCGTTATCGATTACACAAGGTAACAGCATTTTTGTTGCATGAAATATTATGATTATAGCTTGACCGATACCGCTGTACCGCGCCTTAGGTATGCGCGGCGAGGCGGGGGACGGGTCGCCGTGAGCGTTGACAAATGAACGGCCTGGCCTTGTAATGGAACTTTTTACGGATGTATTTAAAATAATCACGAGCTCAGCATGTTCAGAGCTTTTGACAAATTGTTTCATGAGCCCTAGTTTGATATGCAAAGGTGGCAGTATTATGCGATCCCTAGGCACTAGTAGCGGATATTGTAAAAAAAAAAAAAAAAGTTATTTTTTTAAACAGCACGTTGTGTTGAAAGTAAAGTGTAGTACAAAAATTGACTTTGTCTGCGTCATCTCTGACCTAGACTAGAGTCAAGAGCAAACCAATCTCAAATGAAAAAATATGGCCAATAGCTGTATCTCAAAAACTAGGGCTGTTATTATACATAAATTGAGGGTAAATTTGAAATCAGTGACCTCGAATTAGTAAACAACAGCCATAAAAATCCATGCAACAAAAAAGTCTAACTTTGTTCCCTTGTGTTATCGAATCTACTCAAATACGGAATGAAACTCACATTGTACGAACGCGTGTATGAAATGCACAAGATCCAGCTTCTAATCATCAACCACGCCAGCAGGCGGTGCACATGCACTCACCGACGAAGTTCTGACGAGACAAAGATTACCTGTAGTTGCACCGCACATGGTTCAAAATCGCTTGACACTTGCACATGACATCCGATTTTTGCCAAATCTTTGCCTGGTGTAAAAGTGCATGGTAACCTCCTTGTTGACGATACCACCTCAACTCAAAGCATGTATTTCAAATAAACCAATTATAGGCACTTTTGAATTGTCAACGAGTCGGTCGGTCAGAAAGACGAAGCTAGTTGCCCATTCCAAAGCGTAGTAAGTACCTATAGAGAAGAACGGGCAAAAAACTACACGGGTACTCTATTAAATCACAATATGGTTACATCATTCATGTTGAAATTTTGCATATGAGAACGATGCAGAACGGCAAAAGAGTCCGTAGTAAAAAGATAAAAACTATTCAAATATTAAATTAAAATAAGCCGTGGCATCTAAGAGATGACCAGTCCTTACTGACAGGGCCCGTTCACGAACATGACGCATGGATTAGCACCATTTGGCTCAACCATTTTGAAGGGAGCTAAATGATCCAACAAATGCACCACCATCAGCGAAACATTTGAGTGAGCATGACATACTCTCAGCCGCCAGGGCACATTCAAGTCAATGGCAGACGTACCCAATGAATGGTAGCTTCGTAGTATGCATAGTACTCACACATGTGCTACGCAATTATACAATACTAAGATAGTTTTTAAAATCTTCAGCAGCTCTAACAATATTTTCAAATGCTAATCAATTAGTTTATGCGCCCTTGTGAAGCAGGATCAGTGTTGAGCCAAGTATTTTTATCAGCGATGTAATCCCCCAACTTATAATGTGCTTGGCTGCGTAATGTGCGTTTTATACAAGATTTAAATTTCGTTTCATTCAGTTGAAGTATGTGAGGAGATATTTTATTGTAACATTTTAAACTACGCCATGAAAGACAAGTCTTCCTTAGCCAGCCTGAAACCTGATTGAACTAATTGGTCCCTATTTCTAGTAATTTAATTGTGTCTTTCACCTCTTTTATTAAAAAGATGTAGATTTTTCCTTGCGTACATGATGTTTTCACGGATATATTGACAAGGTACGTCATGATGTTAATATCTTTAAACAGTTCCCTTAGAGAGTCGCGCCTGCGGAGGCCATATATGGCTCTGATGGCTCTTTTCTGCGGAATAAAAATAGACTCGATGTCTGCAGCCCGCCCCCAAAGTAAAATACCGTACGAAATAATACTACGAAAGTAACTAAAATAGACTAGCTTCGCGGTAACTTAGCCGTCCTGCAAGGGATGTTAAATGAGCTCCCCATTGCAGCCTTGAGTCAAGCGTTATCCCCAGGAAAAAAGTTTTATCGACGAATTCTAGTTTCTCTTAATTCAATAATATCTCACAATTAGTACTTTTGACATTTGGCAAAGAAAATCTTATGCACTTAGTTTTTTTACCATTGAATACTAAATACCTACCTTCACACCTAGTGGGTAGCCACTGACAAGTACCGTAAGGACTTGTTACAATACAAAATAAACGTGTTTATTGTCAGTCAGTTCAGTTCCTGAACGACATAAGGAAGATAAAATTATGGCTAATAAAATGGGAAGAAACTTTAATGGCAAACAGCAGCAGTTTGGTTGTTCGTAGTTCCTGTGACAAGACGTTTCAAGTCCATAAGATAATTGTCAGTGGGACGGACGTGTACAGTGTTACGTGGATCTAAATGAACGTGGTGAGAGAGAAGTCAAGTTTATTTAAATTCTCGATTCCAATTGATGTTGTTTCCAATACGAATATCAATTTTATACTAGTGTAAATTAAGTTGATTCCAGAATGAAGACACTATTGAAAGTCATAAAAATGTTTGAAGTTATAGAGCAAACTGAATTTTATATCTGGGTATTAAAGTTGTTTTTCCAGAACCACATATTTGTTTACATTTGTGGAAATTAAATCGCGAATGCAGTATAATTGAATGTGAAACTTTCTTAAAATCTTCGTTCACAAGTAACGCCATCCAAGTTCATTTAGATCCATGCAGGTGTGCGGTGCGTGGTTACCTGTAGCGAGTGGGGGTGGGGCTGCGGCGGCGAGGCGGTGGGCGGCGCGTGGTTGGCCAGGTAGGCCAGGTGGTGGTGGTGGTGGTGGTGCCCGCCCGAGCCGCCCGGGCCCATTAACGGACATAGCACCTGGTGGTACGCCTGGAAACAAAAAATAAAACATTTAATTTACAGTCTAATGGAGAAAAATGTATAAATAAGTCTGATAAACCGATAGAAACACTGTTGCGGCGCCAACAATGTGAAATGTGTTTACCTGGAAAGGTGGCTGCTGGAAGTGATGGTGCGGATGCGGGTGCTGGTGCTGGTGCGGGTGCGGCGTGTGCGCGGGCGACGGCGGCGGGTACAGCGCGGGCGACGCGGCGGCGGGCGACGGCGCGGGCGGCGCGTAGCCCTGCACGCCCGGCACCACCTCGCCGCCGCCGCCGCCCACCGAGCCGCCCACGCCGCCGTGGTACATGCGCACCTGCACGACAACATCACAATTTCGTTAAGATGCGTTCGAGGGGTTGGCTCGTAGAAAACGCCTATGGCATTTAGTTCATCACTGTACATTTTGTATGCTTCCAAGAATGAATAAACTCTTTTTTTAAATAAATAGTCGTTTTGTGGAATGATGATTAATTAATCAAAAAATTTGTAAAAACATGCTGAACGAAACCGAGTCACTTGTACTTCCCCATCATTCTGATATTATTCTTCTATTGGACCATACCTGCGAAAGTTAGCTTCAGATAAAAAAAAAAAAAAAATTGCTTCAGTCTTTTCAGTACAAAGTGTAAAAAACACGCTGATTTGGAGATCTTGTCATTACTAATTCTAATTAAAAATTTCCTATTTCATCAGTGTTCAGGTGTAGTAGACAGTAACAATGACTGGAATTTACTTACCTACCAAAAGATCATTTCAAAATTCGAAAAAAAAAAAAAAAAACAATACTGTCATGTTGTACTCACCATGTGCTGGTACTGCAAGGCGGGCTGCGCGGGGTGCTGGCCGGGATGCGGGTGCGGGTAGGGCACGAACTGCTGCATGGGAGCGGGCGCCAGGAGCGGCTGGCCGGTCGCCGCCGCCACCTGCATGCCCGAACCTACGCCCACTACACAGTCAACGTATGTTAGGACTATAGCCGACCTTTGAGCAATGATACTCTACCCTACTATTTACTACTTTCATTGTTGCTGTTGTCTTGTTATCATTATCTCCCAAGCCTTTTCTCAACTATGGTGGGGTCGGCTTCTAGGCTAACCGGATGCAGCTGAATTAGCAGTTTTTTACATGAAGCGACTGCCTATCTGACTTTCACAACTCATTTACTGGGTGCTACGATACTGGTTAGTCTTGTCTAACACCCAACTAGCTTCCGCCCGCGACTTCGCTCGTGTAGTATGCCAATAAAAAGTAGCCTTTGTCCTCGCCCAGGGTTCAAAGTAATCGCATACCAAATTTCAACAAAATCCGTTCCACCGTTTCGGAGATTAGCCGGAACCAACAGACAGACTGACAAACATTTTAGAAATTGTTTTTATGTTATAAGTACTGTATAAACTTTGATATGCATTTAGTAAAAGCAGTGATTTTGATATTACAAACAGACACTTCAATTTTATTTATTTGTTTAGAGACATTTATTTTGATTCTATTCTGCTGCTTCTTGATAACCTATTTTGGGTACTGGCGTAAATAAGAAACAAAACTGCAGTTTTTTTTTAAACTGCATTCTAATTCAAGCCATTATTTTAGGGCCCCGAATGTAACAATTGCTAATAGATATTGAGTAGGAGCATATTTTGCAGCATCTTACACTATTGTCTTAATAACCAGTAACAGCATACTGCAATCAGCAATTTGTTTGGCATATGGCACAACTTTGATACCCACGTTCACCAGGATTTTGTTATAAGACCATAAACAACAACAAAACCTCAACAACTGTGGCAACTGTGTTTGTGTCTTATAACAAAATCTCAAATAAACGTCAAAATCAGAATTAAAGCTGACATCTTTTTTTTCTTCTTCAATACATTTCGCAAAACAAATACACAAATGTTTACCAGCAGCGCCCCCCCTGACAACGTCATTCGAGCGCCAAAATATCCTTATAGCAGTTTGGGTGGTGACGTCATGCTCACCTTTCCTGTAGTTTCTCTGTTGCTGCGACTGCATGGGGGGCTGTCCACCTCCCCCTGAGACTCCCCCAACTCCTCCGCCGCCTCCCATGGCTCCATATGCCAGCTGTAAACACACCACATATTATTAAGTTGCGACATTACACGCGACATCACATGCGATGTTTGTAGCAGTACTTTTCGTTGATTTTGTTCACAATTACATTTCCTGACTTTTATTATTCGTAGGGGGTATCATTGAAAATCATCTTTAATAATTTTTCATTTTGAATGACCATTTAGGATCTATAACGATTGAAAGTTTTTTAACGCGTATTTTGGAACGAAGTTCTTTAACGCGGATTGCGGTAGGAGTCTAGGAGTAAACTGGTAGAAATCGTCATGTAACGTAAAAGCGTTATGCGACTTTCGAGAGAGATAGTTTTCATGGTATTCGAGGGTGCTGATGAACTCAATAGTGAGGTCAAAATGAAAATGCAAGATGGCATCTGCCAGAATTTTCAATTGTTTCACCATGGGTGTCGTTTTCATGGTTTTCGAGGTCACTACCCACTAATAACGAAAATAGATCCCACTATCGGCTTAAGCACTCTCGGAAACAATGAAAACGACACCCATGCCAACAAACAAACTTGAAAATGCCACCATATTATATTTTCATTTTGACTTTACTATCAGCTTTAACACCTTTAAAAAACCATGAACACGACACCCATGACGAAAAATTTTAAAATTTTTGCAGCCGCCGTATTGAATTTTCATTTTGACCTCACTATCGTCTTTAACACCCTCGAAACATGAAAGCGACACCCATCGTGAAAAATTAAAATTTTCACGGCCGTCATCTTGGATTTTCATTTCCAACCCCCCCGGAAAAAGAAAACCATTTTACTTTCACAGAGTTGTCATTTCTAAATAAAATGGAATATATTTAAAAGACTGACACAGTATAATTGCAAATTTTATATTTCTGGTGGACCAAAATAGGTTTCGAATTTACCAAATTCCTCGCTTCTGATTTTATAAAGGTTCCATCTATAGACGGCTGGTTATTTTATCGGACGCACGAGTCAAAAGTGATTAAAATATAGAAGCTTTCGGATTTATTTGACGTTCACAATAGGAAGCGCAAATATTGTATTGGAGTGTTCAATAATATTTTTGGGAGCGCAAAATAGGATTTTTTATACGTTCGAAAAATACATAACGTTTTCAAATAAAACACAGTCATGTCACTCATGTCATTATAAAATTCAGTAAATTTTAACTCTCTTTCATAGTCTTGATTGTAGTTCTTGACATGGTTTGCCTCGGCATTTTTATTTATTTACACAATATCTTATATTTACTATTTATTTTGTTTATATTATTGTTACAATGTAAATAAAAAAGGTAATTTATAAATGCACATAATAAAATAGTCAACAATAAAGCGCCTACGCGCACAATAAAAATTGGGCCCTCTGCAGCGAGCTAGTCTATAAACGCATACTAATACAAAAAGTTCGTAAATATTTGCACTAACACATACGTGTGCCCATAGTCGGTCGATAGCCAGAGCGGAGCAACTAGCGACACATTCCTCCCGTCTCAATGCTAAAGCACGACTGCCGCCCGCGCCTGCGCAGAGCACATGTGACCCTCTATCTCAAGATGGGGACATTTTCAATGCAAAATGTTGATTAATTTTACATATTATGCTGTTATGTTTTTGTAGTATTTCTAACCATAAAGTTTTTAGTGTAAAAATATTACCAAATACCAAAGCCGTTTAGTAGGAGTAGGGAATATTATCGAAAACATTGCTTTTTGGTAAATATTTATTTAAGGCAAAAGTATTAGATATACGAACCAAAATCTGTTATAATAATGATTTAAGTACGTGAATGTATAACATATTTTTTTTTTTTAATTTTCTAACCAAGCCATTAATGAGAAGTTAAAATGACCGTGTTACGGTTCTAAACGGCACCCTAATTGCGTAACACACTATCAATCACAATCTGAATCAGTTTGAAGCCTATTGAGATAATCCATTGCTTCATATGTTCGAAAAACATGTCTGCTCAACAACGTAAATAACGCAATGAATGTTGTTGAACTGTCAAAATGAAAGCTATATTCCTACTGTTAGTGCGTTACGCAATTGCTCTGCGAGTAAGGCGCTTAAGTAGAGTGTATTCATTAGTAACCATTGTCGGCTGATACATGTGTGCTGCGGCCTTTAACTAGGTCTTGTATAAATGAGAGATGAGTATGCTATTCTGAAATGTAGCATGAAGCAGCAATGGAACGATTTATTTATATGTATTGGTAGTTTGTGTTCGGCTCGGACACTGCGAGGTCTGGCATAAAGTAACATAAGTTATTTTATTTTTTTTACCTTATTGTGAGCTATATGTTTGAGCCGTTTGGGGTTGAAACACTAGGGCCTTGAGGTCACACTGCTCATCAAATATTGCGGTTGGTAGACTCTTCACGCAACCAGAGGACTGGCCTATTTTTAGCCCAAAGAATCAGCATTGCTATCCAACGTGGCAATTTTTTGATGCCCTGAGCTCCTCCCCTTTTTTTATTCATACATTTGTAAATAGTAGGTATATATATATATATATTAGCTTTAGTTTGTATATTGTAATCTATTTAGATTGATTAAATAATAAAATATCGTAGTTTTTATTTAAACGAACTTAGGCTGATATATTTCTTAGTACTTATAATATACAGCCAAGAACAAATATTTATTGTTTTTTTTTTAATAAAGTACGTCACACCTGTAATCCGCGAAGGGTTCACCGACATTTTGCCATGATTTATTATAATAGGTATTTCGTGGTAATAAAAATCAAATGATTTCGTATCATCGATCATCCACCGATCTTATGTCCTTGTAATAAATTAATTTCTTTCTCCTATATTCGTTGATAGCCCAGGATTGTGAGTAACCTTGATAAGCTTATCCGTATGTCACTCGATATCTAGAATATATACTTATGTAAGATTGTATGTTTCTTATGTTCGAGATTATAAATAAAAAAGGAATATTATTTGACTTTCTTATCAATCAAGTCAAATAATGTTAACGTTGAAGAGTAAGTTCCGTAAATTATATCTTAGTTATACGCGGATCAGGGTTAAGTTTCCTTGCTTTTTAAATCGTTTTATCAAGTGAATACTGTAACGAATATTGAAAGCTTGATTCTTGCCAAACGGAGTGACTCACACCAGCATAAAACTGTGTGCACAACTTCGCGGAGAAAAGCAGAATAATTAATATAATTTATTATACTTTGATATGACGCTGGCATAACTCGGTTATCAATAATAGGAATAAATTAGCCAACTTTGACCTGCTGCTCAGACTTAACATCTGTGCAGAACTGTGTGTAATAAATGTTTGTATGTATTTACTACCTTACATACGGTTCACGGTTTTCCATTTTACTATTTTATTTTGCTAGCTATATCATATAATTTTATTATTTTTGTTATTTAATCTCCTTACATCTCAATATTATGAAAGAATGAAAACTGAAAAGGCAGGGGTCATTTCAAGATTTCGTCGCTTTTGGATATTTATTGGCAAGCGTATCTTTAGTAAACAATATTGTTATTTGGATATGAGGGAAATTTAAATATCTATTGAAAAGTAAATAACTTGCGATCTAGCCTGGTAACTATGCAAACGCTAAGCGAATCTAAGTATTATTACTGTACTTTGAGCGTTACGATTTCGTAACATTGTTATCGGATAATCGCCTTTAAATATTTTAGAAATACGTGCATATCTCTGCTTGATGTCGTCAACTACAGATAGTAAATAAGTTATAATCTTTTAAATCATTGTTAACAAGAGATTGTGGAGAAAGCAGAAAATTCAATTTCAATGACTATTAAAAAATCAAACTTTCTTTTAACGGACTTAATTTGAATTGACAGTAACTTCTCGCAGTTTTAAGTTTCTAAGGCCTAGTAATATGATTAAAATATTTTATATTAAAAAAAAAAAACATAGTAACTAAATAAAGTTTATACTTCCTATTTTAGTTGTTTATTTGCAACTTTGAACCCAATGTAATTGGCTGATGCCAAACAGCCGGACAGAGCAACCTGTTTACAATATAGAATGGATAACGATAATTTGATAACAACCACGCGGCCGCAGCTGATAATTAGACCGTTCACATGATTTGACATTTATACAGATAAATCTTTCAGTGACATTGCGAGAACGAGGCGGTTAACGCAACTTTAAACATTATTATTAAATAATATAGTGATTTCATCTGTGCAAATATTGTCTACGACATTCTGCAAGTTTTTTTGTAATACTGTGAATATAAAAGTGAACAAATTATAACAGTACGGTGTCAAAATGTGGTTGGTGTGGCTGATTATAGGATTGATCCTAATAAAAACTTATAACAAAATAACAAATGGGAAGTGTTACTCCGACAATGTGATGAGTGGTAAAGTGGTGATCGTGACGGGTGGAAACAGCGGAATTGGCTATCAAACAGCCTTAGAACTTGCCAGGAGAGGCGCTAAAGTGATATTAGGCTGCCGAGATGAGAATAGAGGGCAAAAAGCTGCTGAATCGATAATCAAGAAGACTAGAAACAGAAGTATTAGATATATGCACCTAGATTTAAGCTCTTTCTCATCTGTGAGAAAATTCGTTGAAGCCTTCAAGAATTCCGAAGCAAAATTAGATATTTTGATCAACAATGCAGGCGCTAGTGGTGTCCATAGGGACAAAACAGAAGATGGATTAATCAGAGACATGCAGGTCAATCACTTCGGACCTTTTCTCTTGACTCTACTCTTAACGCCTTTATTAAAAAAGTCTGCACCAAGCAGAATTATTATTGTGACGTCAACGTTGCATAGGTTTGGTACTATCAGCGACTTGAACAGTCCTCATTCGTACATGAGAACGTACTGCGATAGTAAGCTATGCAATATAATGTTCAGCAACGAGTTAGCTCGCAGGTTGGAAGACACTGATGTAATCGTGAACAGCCTACACCCTGGTCATGTGAACACGAGCTTTTACAAAGCAACGATATTGGAAAAGTTACGGTCTATGGTTTTATACAGTTTTTTCAAGAATCCAGTAGAAGGTGCTCAGACTAGTTTGTTCCTAGCAATTTCTGATGACGTTGATCAAACGACTGGTGGGTACTTTGTAGACTGCAAAGAAGGGTATATGGGTATGAAGGCGAGAAATGAAGACTTGGCTGCCAAGTTGTGGGAAGTATCTGAACAGATGGTTGGTTTAAGGTCTGAGGAGAAGATTTAGTTTAGTGTTTTTTTTTTTTTTAACAATTTTATATTTGGATGACTATAAAATAAATGAAGATAGTGTTAAAGTAGAATTTTATACGTGAATTACTCTATAAAAATAAAGCATTTTTCTTTGGAACTGATGGTATTGTGAAATCCAATATGGATGGTTATGTATTTATTAATGTTTAGTGCACTTAAAACAACAATCAAATTTGTATTAACATAGAAAACCACTGCAAACAACATTAATGTTAGTATTTTAATAAATATAAACGACTTAAAGAATAGGTACTTTCGAAACGAATTAATTATTTTTATATTTACAATACTCAAAGACGTTACGTATGTAATTAATTAAATTAAATGAACGCTTATCACTGTGATTAGCTCAGTAGATAGTCTCTGGTCACATCCCATTTACACGGTAACTGACTACACACAATATAAGTGAGAATAATGTTACATATTCATATTCAAGTTTGTCTAGAGTTGAGTTTCTAGCTAAAAGAGCCTACAATTCAATAATGCTCATAACAATTGAAGGACACAGAATGATCCAACACATGCACCGCCTTGTGCGGACGTTTGAGTGAACATAAATATGGCCTTCACATTTATTGATTGAGCAAGATTAACAGTTACAGCACTGATGTGTATAAATGGTTGTCTTGTCGGCCGATTCTTATTAAACTTGTCTAATGTGGCACGGCACTATGATTATATAAAGGCCTATATAAAAATAGTGAAATTTCATTAGTAGCAAATTCACAATCTTATTTCCAATTCAAACAAATGCAAACGATGCACCATGAAAAACACAACTTCTACATGTTGTTCACCCTGATTTTCTGTATTTATTTCTTGATATATTATTTATACTGTCTCAATTTTCTTACAACGAAACCGGATGGAGAGAAATGAGAACTTAATAATTTCATCATAAAATGGTTAGTTGCGTTTTCAACCATTCTCAAATGTGAAACATCACCAAAAGTGCTCGATCACAAAACGTGATACCTACTATCGAAAACAGACTATAAACAGACTTAACTTAAAGTTAAACATTTTTGTTATTAAATCAAACGAAAATCACTCGGAAAGCGTTAGCGTTGGTTGGTAAGGCGGTTAATGACCATGTGACCGTGTAACGTTGTGAAGGATTACATACGAAATGAATACTTCATTTGTAATATAAATGTCGCTTGACGAACGAAGAATACGCGATGTTTGTTTAGGTTTAATTCAACGGAGAAAAGATGCGACCGAATAGCAAAGAACAATAATAACTATAGGATTGGCACAATAGAATACTCTTTATTTCACCCATAAACACAATCACACTCAACTCACAATTTCCCTCTTTCTTTAAATATTTTTTTTGCAGGGCGAGAATACAACAAGTTCAAGTGAGTAACAAAAGCCTTAGGGCCGGCGTAGACCTAACGATGCGCAGCGCGGTTTTTACTTCCAAACTAATATGAATATTGCGATCATTATAATAAAGTTGAAATTAAATAATCATACGCAAGACCGCGAGAGCATGGGAGCGGACAGTGACACACAGTCAAGTTTATTCATTTTCGAATTTATTTTGAGAGCTACAAGGTTGATATTTGTTTGCCAATGAAAACCGCGCTGCACTGTGCTTCGCCAGGTCTGCGTCGGCCCTTAATGATATTGAGTTAGTAGGAACCAATCTTTAGAGATTCATTAACACGCAGAAAAAATCATGAAAATATTACATTTTCTTGAATTTTTGTGAGTGCGCGATTCATATTTTTGCGATTAATTATGTTCTTATTTGGTAGCCTTTGTAAATTCATTTTAAACAATCACTTCGTATCTATTCGTTCGTCAAGCTTCGTATAAAGTTAGTAAATAGCCATTAAGCATGTAATCCGTGGTGGAGGGTTAGCCAGGCGGTTAGCGAGGCAAACACCCGTTTGTACATGACATCTGACGAAACGACACACTGCGGAAAATCTGAACACTGCACGCGGGAAAGACGTGGAACAAGGAGTTTATTTGTGACAAACACTAAATAGAATTATCGAAATTATTTCGAATACCGGTTTGCTTGGCATAGTAATAAAAGTAAGGCTAAAGATTTTTCAAAATTATTGTTACAATGCCCAGGCACAAAAATGGCACACAGTTTTTGGAAAAGACCGGATTTGTAGGGCATCCTGTCTGTCACTCATACCTGGTCGATGTGTCATATTTACGCTCGAGTCTTTTTGGACAGGTATTTTTTATCAAACGAGTCGAGCGAATTCACCTCGATTATTTATCGAATTTGTTTGGCCAAAGTATTTTCCAGGTATAATCAAAAATTTCTGATCAATAGTGAATGAAACATCAAAGATCGTATTTGTCACAAATAATTCCCCACCCCAGATGTCCACTGGTCGTGTGCTCACCGCATCAGGGCGGTCCCGTTTGTCGGGCACCATGAATATAGGCGGCGCGTACTGCCGGCAATCGCAGCCCATCTCCATCTGTTGCCGTGCGCCAACATATTAGCTTCATTAACCATGTTTTTGTATACCATCATATATTTCTATTGCTTGCGAAGGACTAGGCCCCTGATTTTCCTCAAGTTTATACAAATACATAAAACATATTCTTCGGCTGTAATTTTCGCCTGACCTTCGAATTAGACATTGAAGTTCGAGTATGCCAAAACGATAAACACAGCATTGCGCTATCCGTCTTGTAAATTGTTGCACATGAATTTGTAACTTTGCAACAGAGTGACATCGAATTCAAAACGGTCCGGTATATCATCACAAAAGATGTCTTCAGATTTTTCACGTATTTTACAGTAAAAGGTTTATGTCCAGTAGTAAACTGCTATAGACTGAGTTGATGGTAATAGTTATTTATGATACTAGTGCGATAAGTTGGTTTTTACAAACAAGTAGACGGCTTACCATAGTCACGAGTTTGTAAATACCAATTTCCGCACGTGTGTCATACAACGTTTTTCAACACATTTGCGAGAAAACAGTACAATAATATCGGATTCCTTGCTGGAACTCTTAATATTATTTTGTTTTTAAATATCAGTCGGAAATTCGCAACAATCTTTAACGATTCCAATATGAAAATAGCGCGAATTTGCAAATGGCGCCACGTGCGCGTGGTAAAAATTAGAACTACATATTTCGTCTCATTTTCTCTTTAGTATTAAAGTGAGACAAACATATTGAGCAAAAGCGCTTCCAAGGAGGTTCGATTATTCAGCTTATTTATTCTCGTAATGTGAAACTCCTTGGAATTCATATATATTGCACTGATAATACAATACTGTTGTAACTCAAAATGTGACTTTTTTTCAGAATCGACGAATAAATAATTATTCACTTCATTATTTCTTTTAATATGATGTTATCTCAAATTATACATATTTTGAGTTACAACAGTATTGTATTATCAGTGCGATATATTTTTATGGAAATTAAAAATAAACCTTAAAGGACACGCACGGCGCTATACAACGGACTATGCGGTAAAGCATGTACTTAGGTGTGAGTACCTATTTTACCGCACGTTCCGTTGTACGGTGTGTAATTTTTAACTTTCGATCAATGTATCATAGGCATCGTAAATGCATTTTTTGAGCAAATGTGTTGAAAAAGTTTATAACTTTTGAAGGAAAAATAATGTCAAGGTACGACAAATTCTGTAGACACGTTGCCAGTAGCTATGATAATAGATGTACTCACAGCAGGGTGCGGGTGCTGCAGGTAGGCGGGCGGCTGCTGCGCCGCGGCCGCTGCGGCCGCCATCATCGCGTACGGCACCGCCGCCACCTGCGGGTAACATTGCTGCGGACTACGTTATCTAGCACTTTTGTAACACAATACAAGCACTTTTGTAACATTTTCAAACACCTTTCTGGTATAGACAGACTTATTATGAGGCGAGAAAACACTTCAAAACCTATAGTAGCTATATTCAAGAAAGAGATTGACAGATTACGGACTAAAGTATAACGCGGACAAATAGGCGTATAGTGTCCGTACAGGCCAGCGGGGTAATTGCGTAACACACTAACATTAGGAATAGCTTTCATTTTGACAGTTCAACAACATTCATTGCGTTATTTACGTTGTTGAGCATTTTTTTTTTCGAACTTGTAACGCAATGTATTAGTAAGAGGCTTCAAAATGATTCAGATTGTGATAGATAGATAGTGTGTTATGCAATTAGAGTTCTGGTCTTTAGACTGTATTTCATACAAACAGTAAGAGTACTAAGCAGCATACTGTTGTGTATAAACTGTTAACTTCACAAAGTACTTTTAAATTTACTGAACGTTACCTCTATGCGCGTTGCGCAATATAAAGGTCATTTGTGAACTAGTTAAATCATACTATCTGTACTAATCATACGTATAGGTTAGGTGAGACGTACATTTATTTAATAAAATACGTAATTTATGATTCTGTATTTCCATAAACTTAGCTTGGGTCGTCTATATCTTTTTAGAACATCATAAAACATTAGATACATACCATGGGAGGCGGAGGATGTGGCGCAGGCACATAGCTGACTCCGGGCCCCATAACACTCACGCCGCTCAGGTTGACGCCCACGCCCACTCCCACGCCCACGCCTACTCCTGAAGGCGTGCCTGGCGTGTGTGGCCTGAGTAAAATACAGAATAGAGTAATCATGATGATTCTTTAGAGTTAAACATGTACATTTAACAATAATGCATAAACATAACACAACATCACGCCAGTATTCCCCGATCGGTTGGGCAGAGGTGTACCTTTTAGTACACCCACGTTTCGCCTGAATTTGTGCCCGGTTGATGGCAATAGGCTTGACCCCTATTACATGGGACTTAAACATAACTGGCGAATGTGGGAAAAAAAAAAACATAATAAAAGCAAAAAGAGGAGTCTCCAGCTCAACACAACGGTTCCATGGCAAAATCAATGATCAGATTTGCAGGATACTCCCAAATATGATTGTAAATGCTTAGAAGTGGGAGATGATAGCTACGGCTTACTGAGGTGTTACTATAATGGCAACAGCAACGATTTTTGGAACAAATTTACTTATCGCACGGTACTGACTTGGCGGATGGGGCTAGGCGAAAAAAAGTGTAAGAATTTTCCGTCACGACCCTTCATTTGTTTGTTTGGTTGAACGCGCTAATCTCAGGATCTAAGGAAAAATCGTTGTGTTGGATAGTCCATTTATCGAGGAAGGCTTTAAGCTATATAACATCATGCTACGACCAATAGGAGCGAAGCATAAATGAAAACTGTTGCAAATATGGGAAAAAATGATTCCTTTTAAGAGCTTCCATTGCGTGCGCTGCGTAAACGGTTAAAGTTAGTTAGTTAGCAAAAATCGCGTATGACGGAATTGTTCCTCTTTAAAAAAAAAAAGTCCGCGGCAGCATAAATGTCTATCTTTTAAGGTTGACTCAATATAACCCTTTTTATGGTAATCAAATTTGTGTTTTATTCCAACCGAGTATCCACGATACTCACGCATTTTTAAAGGGCTATATCACCGCGACATTGACACGTACCCATGGTCACGCCTTTTCTTGTCAGCGTCAACATGGTTGCGCAAATCACGGTGTTCCAGCTACTTGGGTTATTTACACTGCAGACAACCACTTATACTAAAAAGTTTTAAGTACACAAGTCACTCACCGACTGGGATTCGGAGTACTTGGACTCCTTGGCGTGAAGGGCTTGGCTGCTGGGTTGAATTCCTTGGCGTTGGGGTTGAGGGTCGATTTCTTGATAGCCGCCACGCGGTCCATGCCGGGTGACGCGGACGAGGGCGGGGACGCGGAGGGAGCGGAGCGCTCTTCTACCGACATCGGGGAGTCTCCGCCCTTTGGGACCACGGGAGGCTGTTAAAAACAATGTCGTGTGTAAAAAGAGATTAAGGGCGATTTTCACCAATGAAAAAGAAAGCGATCAGCAGCTTTAAACCGCCTTCAAGAGCTGTCAGTATCATCATTATTGTCGAATTTTGACACTGACAGCTGTACTGATGGCATTCAGTTTCATTAGTAAAATTCGCCCTAAGACCGCCATTGTTCCCATAGAATAAGTAATATTGGGCTGACAGATTCTGTTTAAAAGACAATTTCGTTGTTAGTTAAATTTATCTCAGTTCGGGTTTGTGCCCGAGGGATAGCAATAGTCTCGCACCCTAAAATATGGGACTTTATGTAATATTTATCTATGGTCTCTTGTCAAAGTCAAGAAAAACAAAGTATTTTGTACTTTAAAGGATTCCACAAGCACAAAAGTTACTGGTAGAGAAGAGCTCAACGAGCTGAAGTAGTGTTGCAGTGGAGAATTACTTCACCATACAATATCCAACCAGTGTATAACACGACCTGACACCTGCTTTGCGTCGCAGTAATCAGGGGGCATTCAAGTATTACGTAGGCAGAATTTTAGTAATTTTTAACCCCTCCCCCGTGAGCAAAACTCAACCCCTCCCCTCCTACGATTACGTCAAAATAGTTTTTTTTTTAATCTGTTCAACCATCTTCATTGCTCATTAATGAGTCTACAAAAAGATAATTATATACTATAAAGGAATTTAATGCCCATTTAAAACTTTTTTTTTTTTTTCTCTAAATATTACTGCCGTAATCCCCATCAAAACCACAATGTCATCAAAAATAAACAAAGCAAATACACCATCGTATTGGAGGTATCAGCTTTCTCGGTACAACATCAGTATGGGAGCAGTAATTTTTAATGATTGCTCACTCCCTCTCACCGACAGGAGGCCCGTGTCCCAGCAGTGGGAACATTACAGGCCGATTTATTAGCATTAAAACGGTTAAAAACCACACAATAAACAAAAACACACACATTAAAGAGAAAATTAAAAGGTTGAGGTTAAAACATAAAAAAATGACAAGAATCCCTTTCAGAGTACTTCTGACATGCCAGTAAAATGTTCAGTTGTTTGTGGGATTAGACCGATTGTGCTTATTATCAGTATGGTTGTGTACCTTGTGCGCAGTGGGCGGCGTGTGTTGCTTGGGCGGGCGGTCGCGCTTGGCGTGCGGCTCGCCCGACGCGCACACGTTGGCCGACACCTCGGGCGGACTGGGCGCGGGCGGCGGCTGGCTCTGTGGGATCGAACGTAGCTGGTTGAGATGGAACATGGCTCTATGTTTTTCTTTTCTTACTAACATAAAAGCAAGACTTTTGTTGATTGCATCGCAAATTTTTCGCGTCTGTTTCTGATTTTACTGGAAGTAACCATGTTTTTTTTTTAATCTACTTGAATATACATAAAAACATGACAAAACCTAGATATTCTCTTCAGCTAGACGTTACAAAGAAAGCAATGGTCACAGCGGTTGCAATGACGGCCGTCCTGATCGTAAATGATTTTTGACATCGTGAAGTCAAACACCGCGCTGCCGTCGTGACGGTCAACATTACGGCCGTTATGACCTATGTGGCAGCCACAGCTATCTTAAAAAAACCGGCCAAGTGCGAGTCGGACTCGCGAACGAAGGGTTCCGTACCATTATCTATAAAAACGGCAAAAAAAAAAAATGTGTAAATTTCACCTGTCTAACTATCACAGTTCTTGAGATACAGCCTGGTGACAGACAGACGGACGGACAGACAGCGAAGTCTTAGTAATAGGGTCCCGTTTTTACCCTTTGGGTACGGAACCCTAAAAAGCAACCTAGTGCGAGTCAGACTCACACACGAAGGGTTCCCGTACCACCTTACAATATTAAACACTAACCGTCTTATTCATAGTAAAGTTATTCGTTTCATAAACCTATTTTAGCTATCAAACTGTTTTGTCCCTTCCTGTCAAGTTAAAATGAAGTTTGACAGAAAGTGACAAAACAATTTGATAACTAAAATAGGTTTATGAAGCGAATAGCTTTATTATGAATAAGGGGGTTTATATTTGAAAAAAAAAAAAAAAAATGTTATAGCGACCATAGTGGTACACACTCTGTCCATTATGGTTAAAAAAAAATCGTTGAGGAGTTGTTCAACGTTTTTTTTTTTTTAAGTTTATGTTCATACTTGAGCTGTTCGGTTACTGACAAATGCATGCACTGACTGGACATCTTTCCTCAAAAAATCATTTCAGACACCAATCTACATGGTCCTCAAAGATTATGGGCGATTTTTTATATACAAATTGACATTGATGAATTTTATGTATACAATGACATGAGTATTTAATTTGTAAATATTATTTTTTGGATTATATTATTTTAATTATTGTGAATGTGAGGACTATGTGGGTCTGTGGGTCATTGTTCTTTTTTCTCTGTTATTTTTAATCATGATCTGGCAGTTTGAGTAATTTATGCGGCCTACCCAAATGTCCTTTCTTTGGTATTGTTCGTCGAATCGTTGAGCTCCTTAAGTTCTGAGTTGAGCTGCACGATTACTGACAAATGCGTGTACTGACTGGACAGGTCCACTGAATCTGTGTGGTTCTTTCCTGAAAAGACTATTTCACACACCAATCTACATCGTCTTCACATGATCTGACCAAGATTATGTCTGGACTTTAAAAGAGACTGTGACCTCTGAGTTTGTTTCGGCCTTTCTTCTCAGAGTAGTCAGATAGGAAACGCCGACCTCATCTAGTTTAAAAAATATGATTGAGGTGTAAAAGTTACAGAAATAAAATCATTTATCATTTAAAATATACCGGCCCTGTGACAGACGGACGGAGAGCGGAGGCATAGTAATAGGATATCATTTGCACCCTTTGGGTACAGTACACTAAAAACTACACTTTACCTACGTTGCATAGAGTGATTTATTCCGTTAGTCCAAACTTGATTACGATTTCTAAATGCCGCCTTTGTACAGTATTTTTTTACTTGTGCATAAAGTTTTAATAAATAAATAAATGCCAAAAACTGCTAAGTTATTTACCGGTGGCTGTGGATTGAGTATAGGCTGCGGCTGCACCTGCGGAGGCAGTGGCGGCAACGTAGCCTGCGGCGCAGGCGCCGGGGGGGCACCCGACACTAGCTTGAAATCTTGACCAAACTTGCGCAGCTCCTGGAACGATAGAATGACATGTTGAACTCCGTGTCAATAATAAATAAGCTTTATTGTGAAATGGTCTGTGAAAGATGCATGGAAAAGGACGATACGATTCCGCGTTCCACGGTTTGTAGCAACAGAAACGTTTAGTATAACTAAGATCCTCGCTTCATGTCATCTTAACTTGAAAAAATGAAATGAAGAAGACGGATTATTACATAAATGATACCATTATTGGCTAAATGATACCAGCAGCACGGGCCGATGGAAGGTTAAGCTACGCTTGCTGCGGTCGGTTCGTGGATGGGTGACCATCCATTACATATCAAGACCCCTACGTGCCTCGGAAACCACGTTAAAGCCGTTGGATCCGGCTGTCATTCGTAGATCTTTGACAGTTGTTACGTATCGTATCGTCTTATCCAGTAACTGGGTTGTGGAGGTCAGATAGTCAGTCGCTCCATGTAAAATACTGGTATTCAGCTGCATCCGGTTAGACTAGAAGCTGATCCCAACATAGTTGGGAAGAAGCTAAGGAGATTGATTTTAGATGAGTAGATATCGATTGTAACATTTGCCCATACAATCACTCAATGCCTACCATTGCTATACGAAACCACCTGCCCGATAAGAGATAAGAGAAAGCTAACCTTATCTTGAGTGTAAGCCCGTCAATTTTAGGAATCCAAAAGTGATAAGAATGTCTTTGCATCTGGCATTGGTCTAACGTAAGCGACGCTAACGACGCGTTAACGCTAATGTGTTTTCAAAAGTATTGGATAAAAGTGTAAATAAACCCTGTTCAGATTAAATCTTACGCAATCACTGACTAAAGGGAATCAGTAACACATTCATCTATCTGTATTTAGAAGGTTTCTATTTTATATAACACCACTTACATACACATACATACATACATAAACTCGCGCCTTATTTCCATGGGGGTAGGCAGAAACTACAGAACGCCACCTGCTACGATTCTTACATACTCCTTTTGCCGAGTTTATGTACATCTGGTCATACACGCACGCCAGGCGAATACTACGCACCTGACCTTTCTTAAGAACATCACCATTAAGGTCACTGTATGTCCTCCTAGGGCGTTCCCTCCCGGCGTTTCCACTCACATCTGCCTTGTACAGTCGCCAGCACATCAAGTTACCACAAACTGTCAGATTTTCTAATTCCATTTTGAACTTAACTTTCAACATCTTAAGGTTTAAAATCGTTTGGAGAAATTTGACAGTTTCGTGTAGCTTGACCTGCTGGCGACTGTACATACCTTTTGTTAGTCGCCTAAACAACACGCGTTCGCGTTTGTTTTGTTAACACCACTCATTCCAACAAATATTGTTTGAATAATATTATTAAATTATTATTGGAAAAATAATCGTAGAAAATTGAGATTATAAACCTAAATTGTCAAATAATAGAATTTCGAGTTTATATATTCAAATAAACAAAACAAAGCACTCAATTTGTAAGTGGCTACATAATTGGTATTACTTCTGATCCACTTGTTTACATCTTCATCAAATACTTTTGGAACAGTCCGTAGGTGTTTACTATACGGTGACGCCTGCACGACGCAAACCTACTCTCAGTGCTCAGGGCGCCGTCAACAAAGATACGGGCCCGTCCGAAAGTAGTTCGATACTTAAAAGTGAACCCTACTCCCGATTAATTAACTTAAGGGAATATGGACCACTGTCAAATCGTGTAGTCATTAATTTTTAGTTCCAGCCCCGGACTAAGCTAATATTTGTAAGTGATAAGGAGTAGGAAATGCCCGTAACTTTGGCCCAAACGACGGACTTCGTGCTTAGACCCGCATAGTATTGAATGATGATGGCGAGCAGTAGTACAATACTCACCTGCACGTCTTCCTGCCTCCTGGGCTCTGCGGGCGGCGCGTGGTGGCGCGGCGGGCGGCTGTGCACGTCGCCCGGCGGCGGCGGGTTCTGTGACAAAAAGTAATTGTAATAACCATAGAATAACAGACATGTTCTTGTGTTCAAATAGCGCTGAAAATAGGTTTTAATATTGGAAGTAATGGTCTGGTGATACAGATATTTAAAAGAAATGACTCAAACAAAAGTATCAATTTACAATACTTTTTCTCGAGACAATTATTAAAAAATTTCTTGAGACAAATATTGGATAGTATTTCTTTTACATTCATAGCAAGATCGGATCTGAATCAGAATCGCATCCCAATTCAATGAACCCCAAAACTGACAAACTTTTTAATATAGTTTCTAACTTAATTACGAGGCACAGTTTTTTTGTGGCACCCTGACACGAGTAGAAATCAGCCTGATATAACTTATGAAATATATAGATAAGGTATATTTGACTAAATAACAAACAAACGAATTGACGAAATGTGGGTGTACTATAAGTACACCCTGCCTAGACCATCGGGGAGAACATACGTGATTTTGTTTATGGAACTTACGTGGTGATGATGAGGCGGGAATCCCTGCCGTGGGTGCATTGGTGCCCGCGGGTCTCCATTCACCTTGTTCGCACTGCTTGGAGGCCTAACACATAAAACAAGTTCTATATCTTATTCCATTCTTACAGTTTTTTTTTTTCTAGTGATAAACATATAAAAGTTCTGAGTAAATAGGCTGAAAAAGAAGACTAATTGTCTAAGAGTCTTCTTCTTAACTTGTCGATGGCAAATATCGTTCGAAAACAAGTATTTTTGTTTTGCCCAGTACTTAGTAACGCCGACACTATTTGTTGAAGCAGACATTAGGTCTCACGCCTAAGCGCGTGCGTGTGTGTGTGTGTGTGTGTGTGTGTGTGTGTGTTTGTGTGTGAATGTAATGTAATGTGTGTGTTTGTCTAAACCAAGGGAATTGCCAGCAGCATCATGCTGCGCACTGACAACATACTGCGATTACCATTAAAATTTTGTTAGGACGCCTGTCTACGTTCAGGAGTTTACAGGCTTTTGTTTTTTAACGTAATATTAGTAGCAAATTTTGGTCTTTCAAAGTATAATTCAATTCAATTTATTTATTCAAGTAACCCATGACTCATTTGTTAGTCAAACTAATCCTATGTTAGTAATTAAATAAATTAATAAAATAAAATAATGTGTGTTTTAGTCTGGATTTGTGCCCGGTTGATGGCAATAGGCTCGCCCCCTATTACATGGGACTTAAACATAACTGGCGAAATGTGGGTGTACTATATGTACACCTCTGCCTAACCCTTCGGGGAATACAGGCGTGATGTTATGTTATGTTTTTATCTACGTACTGGTGCTGTTGGTGCGGCGGGAAGGGCGGCACGTGGTACCCTCCCTGCGCCGCCTGCGCCGCGTAACTCTTGCCGCCCGCACTCGCGCCCACGCTCGGCATCGGCTGTGAACGACAACATATCATCATTAGTATTATGGAAGAGGGATATACTATGAATACCTATAAGGCATAATGTAGATGTCTGGCTGTCATTTGTATCTGTAGATCATTGACTGTCGTTACGGGGAGTCAGAAGCCTATAGGACTGATCACCAGCCTTACCACGAGGTATCGTATTACAAAGTAACTGGGTTGTGGAGGTCCCATAGGCAGTTGCTCCATGTAAAATACCGGTATTCAACTGCATCTGGTTAGACTGGAAGCCGACCCCTACATAGTTGGAAAAAGGCAGCTGATGATGGCTTAATGAGATACAGTGTTGACATAGTCCTGCTAGTTACTACCTTCAACTGTTGTTACATTAATCAAGTATGAGTTACAGCTGTGCTAATCTAGGCTTAAGTCTAATTTGGGTATTATTTTATCAAGTGATACAACCGGTGAGCATATTTACTACACAATCTTTCAGAAATCAAGGTATAATGGCAGTTGAATGTTGTTTATTAATTCGTTTACTAAACCTCGGCATTTAGCACCTGAGGCACCATACTTGCTAATTGACAAAACTATCATGACATTGAACAGCACAGTAAAGGAATACGGGCAATACCTTGGTTACCAGTCAAACTGAAAGCATTTATTTAAATTAAACCATTTACAGGGACTTTTGAATAAAATTTTCAAGTAGTTGGTCAGCCAACAAGATGAAGGTATTTACGCATTCCAAAGCGTAGTAGGTTCCTATGGAGAAGAATGGTAAGAAACTACATGGAGAATCATTTAAATCAAAATATTATGTTACAGTGTGCTGCAAATACACTATTGTGTACCGCAGAGGTTTTAGCCAGCATGGCTTTCTATAAGTTGATGGCATGTATAATGAGATAAACAGTGTTACATATTTGGTAGGATAGAAAAGGGAAGAGAGTCAGCTGGAAGAGCTGACTGGCCCCGTCTAAAATAAAATACGCCTTTTATTGGTCCCGGTACTGTAAGAGCGCGGAGCTCTTGCAGGGGTCTTGGGTCGTCTTGGGTCCCCGCGGGCGACGACGACGGGAACCCGGCCTCGTTGCCCGAGACTTGCGCATTCATTATCATCACCACAGAAAACGCGTACGTTAAGTGTGATGTTGATGAATACATTAACAAAGTAACTCACAGCATCCTCCTGGCGCCTATCAGCGGGTGGCGTGAGGTGCGGGCGCGGCGCGCGGTGCTCCTTGTCCTTGGGGCCGGGCGGCGCGGCCGGGGGCCCGGCGCGGCCCGCTGGCGACGGCGGTGACCCACCGTTGTTGCCCGAGCCCCCTGGCTTGCCTACGAGCTTGCCCGTCTGAAAAAACGAAAATAAGATAAATACTCATAAGCTAATACTGTTGTGCTTGCTTGTGCATGTACCGAATTCGTATCTGCCCCTCGTCATGGAAGAAGATTTTTAGCCGCAGGACATGGGGTTCCCGTCGCTTCCGCGGACAAGTACCACAGAGGCCGTACTATGACGTGTTAAAGCCATCATTGTTCCAGCGTGAAAGACAGACGGAGCTATATATGACCGATAGCACTATCCCTTTTTCTCAATGGAACCATGATGGTATTAGCACGTCATAGTAAGGCAGCAGGGGAGCACAAAGTCAAGCTAGTGCAAAGTGAAGTGCTACTAACATAGTCTAAAGCCGTATTTATTAACATAAGTTTGTTTATAACAAAAATATGTATGTATAGTTAGGTTAATCCTTAACCGTTAAGGTGTTAATCTACCTATAGGCCTGTGTCGTCTGATATAAATTAATTAAGTATTATTATTTATTATTGCAAATCATAAAAAATCTAACTGGCTTGGAAGCAGCTTTAAATAGGTAAAACGCAGCTTTATAATGGTATCATCATCATTCATCATTTCAGCCGAAATGCGTCCACTCCTGGACATAGGCCTCCCCCAAGCACCGCCGCTTCGACCGATTCTGTGCTTCCCGTATCCAGCGGATTCCTGCAACCTTCACAAGGTCATCGGTCCACCTTGTGAAGGCTGCTTGGATGCAGAATTAGGTAGGATGGCGGTATTCTAAACTAATGACTACTACTACAAAGAGAAAATATTTGAGTTTTTCTATGTTTGTTTGTTACGCGATGACGCTAAAAAGGCTGAACGACTGGATTTGGATGAAATTTGACACATGGGTAGACTATGACCTGGATTAGGACATTGGATACTTTTTATCCCTATATTCCCACGGGATCGAGACTCATACGGGTGAAACCGCGGGGCGCAGCTAGTATAGTATAATGGGCTGATGTCCACGTCCAAGCGCGTATTTTGCGTACATAGCATGCTAGGATGGTGGTAATACTTGATCAGACAAGATCTTTGACAAAGAGGCTTATTATCAAAACTGATTTTGTAGCTATGTTTAATTAAATAACAAGTAAGTATTAACATTTTAGAATAAAAAGAGTTATCCCGCACTCTTGAGATGTCAATAAAACTTAAGAAGATTGTGCAGCATGACATCACCCTAATTGTCGTCAATCAAATTATATCCAACTCACACTTTCATGGAGGTAGTTCTATTGTGAAACTACGCGTTTACGTAGTTGATTTGTAATAGTTCCTAAGCTTTTGTAAGTATAGAGGAAGGGATACTTGATATACTTAAGCTAAAAAGAAGAAAAATCGAAAATGGGCTGTCTGTCATGCAAATGTGATAAAATTGTATCATTATGTAAATAACAAGGAAATACCATCATCACAGCGACATAGTTTGAATTTATTTACATAAATAAATAAAGTTTACATGTTTTAGTCATGTCTGCATAGCTGACGTAGCAAAAGAATTCATCTTGATGACTATAAAATGGGGGAAATGTTTTATCATTATAATAATAATAACATCAGCTTAACTCACTATCAGAAAATAGAAGAGATCAGTGGCTAGGTCAGAGAAAGTGTTACTAAAACTGTTCCCTCGTTGATCAGATAGGCAATAAACATAATTGGCATTATTACAAAAATGTGTTGCCATCCCGATACAAAGCATTACCCCAATTGCGTAACACACGTTCACAATCACAATCCGAATGATTTTGAAGGGAATTAGTTATCAATTGCTTCATAATATATGAAGAAAGAAAAAAACATACTTGAGAGGATAAATGAAAGGCGACTAACGAAAAGTACCAGGCAGATGTGAGTGAAAACATCGGGCGGGGGTTGACCTAGACCGACAAATAGTTTCTTCAGAAAGGTCGGGTGCGTAGTACTCGCAACAGGCGTGCATGTATGACCAGATGTACAACAGTGTGTCTGTTCACCGTTGTCCAACCCATTAAGGGCAAAATATACGATAAATTTTATCGACAAATCACTTAACATATCATATATTATGTAGTTTTAACCCAACCGCTATATTTTTTTTAATATCAACAAGTACGGCCGCGCGCATCAATTTAGCAATATCTAGTGATGTTGGAGCTCCTACAGACACAAAAGTGGTTTTGTTCGACAGCTAAGAATGTAGGCAACATTAGCAAATTGATATTAATTTTTGTGATAAAATATCCAATTAAGAAACACAAAATAATTTGCAAATGAAAAATATTATGCAAAAAATAAAGCTTTTTTTTGTTTGTTGACATTACACAATATGATGGGTGACTTGTCGATAAAATTGATCGTACCTATTACTTTACCTTAATAGGTTGGATATCGGTGAACAGAAATTATATGTAAACGAAGCAAAAAGAGTACGCAAGGATCGTAGCAGGTGGCAGTCAGTAGTGTCTGCTTATCCCCATGAAAAGAGGGCGTGAGTTTATGTATGTTATGTATTATGTTTGAAAAATTCGTCTGATCGATAACATAAGTAAGTAACGCAATGAATGTTGTTGAATTGTTAAAACGAATGCCATTAGTAGTGAAAGTTTGTTTCGCGTTTACCCCACTGAAATGTCTAATACCGAAACAGTAACGCTGCTTGTTTAAAATAGGTTTGATGGTAGTATTTCCCAGAGCGAGATCCTTCATATATACTTATAGAGCTCTACTCTCTACACCTTGTCGATAATTTAAAAACAGAACGTTTTAAATAAGATTCGATCATACAGACTCCTTGTAGTGCAGGCGGCATCGTTTGTCTCCATTTAGCATCGGGTTGACGCTGAGGCGCATCGCAAGGTGGTCCGTAGCAGGTACAACATAGTCAGATTGGGGTAGTAACCTGACTATATTGTACCTGCTGCGGCCCTCCTAGCTTTATAGTCGGTAAACACATACATTTCCATGGGCCATGGCAGTTGCTGGCCCGTTGAGAGCTCTATAATATTACTAATCCATACTAATGTTATAAATGAGAATGTAATTCTGTCTGTTACCTTTTCAAGCTCGAAAAAGCAAAAACTAACACTGTCTACGTCACACACCTGCATATTCTTCCTCTTGTTAGGAATGACGTATTTGCCGGCAGTGGAGGCGCCGTCCTGTGGCCGAACGACCGCGGCGAACCGTTCCTCTTCGTCGCCGTTCTCAAGCTCAATGCGCGCCTTTGATGATGCAGCGTTCTCAATCTCCGCTGCGATCTCTTCAGCTTTCGCCTCTTGCTCCCTGGATATACAGTAAGGATTAGTTAATACATATTATTGTGTACAACTTATGAATGATAGCGTGATGGTTGACAGGGGAGAATGAAAGAAGAAAACGTGTTGCGCCGATCGCAAGTAACATGGGCTATGGGCAGGGAGATGATGATGTACAAATCATCGGTACCGGTATAATAAATATTTAAGGGGGATGCGCCAAGGTAGCCCGCGAAATTCATATTTTTTTACGTGGTTTGCAATTTGCAGGTCAGTATCAGGTTGTATGGTGATCTAAACATGATTCGCGACCGTATCAAATATGGCTTTACAGAATTATAATCATTAGAATCAGCAATACAACTCCTTAAGTTAGAATTGCCCTCTAATGTCATGATTTCATGAAATAGTCATTCAATAGGGTAATATGAACTTATAGATATGTATTGCTCATTTTAATGATTATAATTCTGTAAAGCCATATTTGTTACGGTGGCGAATCATATTTTAAACAAAATACAACCTGACAGTGACCTGCAAACTGCAAAAAACGTAAGAAAATTTGAAATTCGCGGACTACCCTGAAGGTTCCGCCTTAAGCCCTTTAGGAGATGAATTTTCAAAAATCCTTCCTAGTGCCTACCTTCGTTATAATAAGGAATTCTAGTGCAAAATTTCTATTCCCAGCGGATGTGCGTTGTCTTACAGTGAATGAATTTAAGATTGTTATTAAGTAGCAGATAATATTCTATTATCTACTTCACTTACCTATAGTCCTGAGTGTCCTTTCTTTGCAGCGGTAGCGTATAACCAGCTAGCGAGTGGTCGTAGGTACTGTGGACCCCATACACCTCCTCGTTCTTACGGAACATGTCGTTGGCGTCCCAGCCGTTGGCGCGGTGGTCCTGTTCCAACTCTTCGAGGAGAGCATCTCCGTTGACCTGTGGAGCTTCCCCTATTTCGACGTCGCAGCCGTCCCACGGCTCTAGGTAACGTTCTTCGCCTGTCCTACCGTTCCCTGCGGCGGCACCTAAGGCAAGCCCTGTTATTATTATTGTCAATTTTGTGGTAACATACAAAACATTTGCTGTGATAGTTTTGTTGGCAGTAATGTTTAACAGCTTCATATATTCTCAAAATATACACAATATTTTGTTATTTGGGTGTAGCAATCTGTTTAGCTTTTTCTTAGCGTGTCGATGGCAACCTAACATGTATCAGTTTAGAACTTATATGTAGTAGCTGAAGGCAATAAAAAATATAAACGACGCGGCATTCTGTAGCGTTTCACCATGAAAGACATAAGTTTAGTTGTGGGTGCATATTTGGGGATTGACTATTGATAATGAATGAAGCGTAGATTACTTTTACTTTCACACTTCAGGATACCTTTCCCTAGTACTCACATTATTTTGTAGTTGCCTACACACCTAAGTTTTTATGACGCAAAACAAATTAACTGACGTTCATGCAATTTCAAAGTAAACTCATTGATTACTCATGGGAAATGATAGCTAACCAACACCCATTCGTTACAAAGTTACCTAACTTACTTTTTATACATAAAGTATACATTCTTAGTTACCTGCCTTTACTATACTTGGTTATCTCAAGTGGAGTTGGCCAGCACTTCAAATAAAGTTTACAAGTTAGTGTTAACTCTTAAGTTATGGCAGTTATTTGTAAAGTGTTCTAGATTTTAAGTTCAAAAGCAAAATAGTCACGTCTTCGGTTCAAATATGTAAATTGTGATTTAAGTGACTGCGTGAAACTAAAGGAAGACCGACGAATATTAAATTCCAAGTGTAGCCTTTACAGTAACTTAAACAGTTCACATAAAAATTAACAGGTTCTTTCTCTGCATTGATTTCTACATGTTTTAGAAGAAAACCACTCTTTTGGTCCGACGTGTCAAAAGGTTAGATAAACTTTAGTCGTCATAAGAATAATGCCATCACCCTAAACTAATTAGACACATAAGCTTTGACTGGGCAAAAGTGGGTTGAAGGTATAGAAGAGAAAAATGTAGTAGGGACAGTATTCGGTTTGTGACATGAGTACATCACACATCATGTGACAGGGCAAAGCCGACCTTTAGCTGTAACTCGATGTGCCATATTTCCGCCCAGATACTGTGCATAAATCAATACATATTATGAGAAAAGTCGCTTTTCGTGTCTGTCTATGTGACCGCTTAGCATAATCAGCCTATAATGTTCCCACTACTGGCACACAGGCCTCCTCTCTACGAGAGGGTGTGGGCCGTAATCCACCACGCGGGCCCAGTGCGGGTTGGTAGAAGTCACATGTCTTAGAATTTTTGTTTCTAGGACATGCCGGTTTCCTCACGATGTTTTCCTTCACCGTTTTGAGAGCAATGGTGATGAAATAATTTATACAAAGTAAAACGCCTATCTGGGTTGGAACCTACGACCTACAACTCGTAAGTCACGGCCGTTACCACTTGGCCACCACTGCTCTGACCGCTTATTCTTCTAAACTGCTCAATGGATTTTGATGAGTTTTACACCATAATTTTGAGAATTTATTCCGGAAGGTTACATTTATATTTAATTTAGATAGAGCACCAAAATCTAGATGTTTTGACATGACACTAGGCTTTTGTCTACTTTGTATTAGTTTGGTGTGTATTTTATAATGTGCGTCTTATTTGTACAGAATGTTTTTTTTTTTTTTTTTTGTCGCCATTGCACCCGTGCAAAACAGGAGCGGGGCGCTAGTTTCAGGGCCTGTTTCACGGTTTACCGAATAGCCACTACTCGCCGAATAAATTAAAAAATGGAACAAAATTTGTATGAAATTATCTGCCAAGTTACTTTTTTTTATTTGCAGAATCTGTTGTGAGCCTTTTAGTCTGTGCTAAATAAATGTATTTTCTTTCTTTTCTTAACAGGAACTCAATCGTCGGTGGTGAAACAGGCTTTAAGTATAATATGTACACTGGAACTCACCATTAAACTTGCTAGAAATAGCACTATCAGTCTGAAACACATCGTGGGTGGCGTACTCAAGGTCCGAGTCCTTCGCCCTGATGGACACCACATCCTGCGGCTTGAAGATCAGCTTCTCGACTACTGAGTCAACCGCCACCACTCCCTCTTGGTCCACGCGGTGGGCCACTTCTAACACAACCTGGAAACAAGGAAGGAAAACACTGTTATTACTCAATTTCTAATGTAGTTTGCTTGGACTTTGTTATTTATTTAATAGCATTTCGATCGCGTGGCTTTCGCATGTTCCTATACACAATTCAACACTACAAGACTACTGTAATAGATTATAAGCTATTACAATTGAACCAAACCTCTTTATGCTAGAAATAAATGTTATGCAGCTTCTTCTATCTATTTAGGCACATAGAAGTATGTGAAAGGGGGAGTTTTGGGGGCAGTCTCTCGTAGAGTGCTGCATATCAATCCAATTTTTGGGGCTGATAGTTGACACAAGGAGTGTAAGCAGTCCATGCGTAGACTGAGTCGGAACTTCTTTTTTCTAGGCGACTTTAATATCTGAGCTTATCGGAAAGACCTGAACAGAATTGCCGTAAAACATGGAGGAATAGTGTAAAATGGAGGAGATATACAGTGAATTGAAAAGGCCGGATGGACATAGTTTATAGTTCCATCAAAGAGGACACGCGATTAATTTCTATGGGTGTTGTGAATGGCGACTTACGCTTTGTTTACGTCTATACCGCGTTTCTTTTGTCTTCGTTCACATGACTAAACAAATAAATAGCATAGGACTTGGAAATCATGTCCTATGCTGTGATGATAACTTGTTTCTAAAACTTGTATGACACGGACAGCACAACAATGCGCCTTGCTTTCCGTGTCAAACAAAATATTACGATTTATGTTCACTCAGAGTTTTAAGTACTAATATTATAAATTCGAAAGTAACTCAGTCTGTATGTTACCTTTTCACGCCTAAGCCATTAAACGGATTTCGATAAAATTTGGCAAGGAGACAGATGGCATCCTGGGGAAGGACATAGGCTACTTTTTGTCCCGGTAGAACGTTCCCGTGGAATAATTTCCGACACCTACGCAGACGAACCCGCGGGCAGAAGCTACTTTATTATAAATCAGAAACTAAATCTGTCTGTTACCTTTTCACGCTTAAACCACTGACCAGATCATAATAAAATTTGAGAGATAGGTATCCTGGGACCTGGACAAGGACATAGTCTACTTTTCATCCTGGATCGCAGACGAAGTCGCAGGCAATAGCTAGAGGAAATATACAATCTTTATAGCAGTCTATTAGGTGTTTTATATTCAGCAGTGGAAGTTTACTGCCAGATATAATAAGATAGCAATCAAGTTAGATTATCGTAGTCAACAGACAACAACGTCCGTCGATCTAGTTGAATACAAGAGACCGGGAGCGTTCGTTACGATGTCCGATGTGGGAGTCCTTTATGCTCCTGTGCATGCCTTAAAGCTGATAGGATAACTGTCTTTTGTACAGATTGGATGCGATGACGTTGGATAATGAGTCATCTTGCTCTGTACATGAGATCTATGCTTATTTTATCTATTTGGATTTAGAACCAATGTTTGAATAAAATTCAAATTACTTAAAGGTACTTAGTGATTTTTTTCAGAGTATCTTTTGATTCCTAAATATTTTGTTTATCTACAATTGTCATAATGATTGACGTATTTTATAATCGCCACGTTTTGGCCCCCCCTTGCACCGCCAATCACTAAACGTGTTTAGTAATTGGCGGAGCAGGTGGGCCTTAAACTCTTAGCTGATTTCAAGGAAGCTTACCTGATGGCGATATCTTTGGTGATAGCTTGGAAGAAACAATACATCAGACGACGTTCTTTCAGTCATTATATAATGACCTCGCCACTGCCACTGCACATACATTTCCCAACGGATATGACTAACGGCACTCATATATTTCCTTCAATACGTCAAATGGCACGACAAAAATACGACTAGAGATAATTATATTCGTCTAGTATTATAATTTACAATTTGACACACGGTTTTTCTCCGAATAAAATATGGCACGGGTGTTTACAGCAACCTATATTGTTAATATAAACACGAATCGACTTATGAATGCATTGTTCTGTGTGCTGCTATTGTCTGTAATTTATTAGGCTTTATATCTCAAAATATGCTTTTAGAGCAGTTTTTATCGGAGGCTGAAAACTGTAGGCTATGGAGCAGGTGTCCGGGTGAATAAACCTTCAACTGCAAAGTATTTTGGATCGAAATAACTTCTTTTCTTATGCTATTTTATGCTACCGTATAATACAGGCCTCTCTAAGAAAAGATTATACTTGTAGTCATCATAATTATCTCGGCAGATAGGCAGGTTATTGACCTCGCCAGAACTATCAAAATGTGTGTTTTCACTAAACAAAATTTGCATCTATCCATTTTTTATTAGGTGCGAATACGATTGCTTGATTTCTGACCATTCCAAACATAATATTTACCACGGTTTGGATAAGGTGAAATCATTTATAAATAAGACTTTCAAGATAAATTGCAGTCACTCAATATTTGAAGTGTTTCGCGTTACCTAATCATATCAACAACGTTTTTGTGCAGCTGAGTAGACCACTTAGACATATTAACATTTTGAGCCTATCACTGATAAATAGTAGGTAAAATAAATTACACTTGAAACAATTGACTGAAATAAGTGTAGCATCATCATTGACAGCCTTGCCTCCTTTTTTTGTCATGCTTTCTTGGTCAACAAGTTGTACACTCTTGCAACGACAGGTTCTAATCTTATCACCACAAGTCATGACTTTTTAATCCTGCGGTGTCACCTTTTATCACCTTGTGAAAGTGAAACAAATAAGGCTAACTATTCTATGGCTCATAACTTATTATTTATAAGTCACGGATTAAATGGTCATCAAGAGAAAACCGATCAGGCAAAGACGCAAAATTTATGGAAGGAAGCATTGCCTTAAACATGGCTGTGAATCTGTAATAATCATAGAATAGACTATGCCACTCCCTATCCTTCTTTGGGTGATTCATGATTGTCTTCTTGACATACAAGGTGGCAGGAAAACATCGACGCACAACCTGTTACCATGGATTCAGCAGTACATGATTCTGAAACCCCTCTGTGTTGAATATTTTCGTCGGTTATTTAAAAAAACAATTGCCGTTCCATACATTTTGACCGCGTAGGTATTGCACTTTTCTATAAAACAGCAGTTTGTTTTTTTTTATAACCGACGGAAAATTTCTACGCTGTCTAGAATTATGTGCTGGATTCATGGTTACAGTTTGCTCGTCGATGTGCCTGCCACCCTGTATAAAGAATGGGTAACAGAAAAGCATATTTTTGGGTACCCATTTACCAACTGGTACTTATGACCAATCTGTCTCCCCAAAGTAGCGCCAGAATTAAGATCATATGCAATTCTTTGGCAGTAACTTATCCTTCTTCCCGCTGTCATCATTTGCGTCTAAGCTCACTAACTAACCAACGATGTAATTAACATGATATACGGATTTAATATAACGTTGTTTTATAAGAACAATATAAAAATGTAAGCGTTAGTGGCCGATTAATCAAAAGAAAATTTCTTTATTAGGACAAATAAGATCCATAATGTTAGTGATGCCTTATAGCCAGTGTTAGTAAGTAAAAAAACAATTTCTTTTTTCATTTAATTTTTCACAAAAGATCACTAAGTAAGGTACAATTTTCTCACTTGGCCATCCTCTCCACAAAACGCCTCAAAATGGGAGAATAGAAACTATCTGTCACTGTTTACTGATTAGAGTAAGTAACACCGGTTATACAAAAGTCAAAGGTTAACAATGAAACCTCTGTAACGGTTTTCGTAGCTACAGTGATATCTTAATGTTTACATGTTCTAAGAGTTAAAGAAAACGTCACACGCATTGTGTGAAAGTCAGAAATATAGTTGTTGTGGTCATCGGCCTATGCGAGATTTCCTTTTTCGCGTCAGAGGGGTTTGAGATAATCAGTTGAAAATTATGAATAAGGCGAAATATACACAAAAAAAAACTAAAAGAGGCTACTAAAAATAGGGGTTGACATATTGACATCCTTGACGAAAAGATCGGTCATCAGTCTCCCTATGTAATCTTATCAAAATATGCAATTGGAATTCTAGATACGACTTCCGAACCTGATATAAAATTATGAATCATCAATTAATATATTTTTTAGGAGCTCATCACTATCTTTATACAGCTCAGATTTAGTTCCTGTCAATCCAGATTACTCTCGTGCAAGTGCGCAGGGTCACACTAAAGGAATTTCTGATCATGAATTCTACATTTGTATACAGTCGACCTCATGTATCATTCCGATAGCAAGGAACCGTGTCACTGCTAGTATTTATTCATTGATTCGCACGATGCGTTATTCATTCGCGTTTCAAAGGCAAAATAGATGGATTCCCAATCATAAGCGGGGTTTCCCCTATAAATATCTGCCCGTAATCAGCTTGAAGAAATCGTACAAAAACATTATAAGCTCCAGAGTTTTGGTGGGGAAACCCCATAATTCTAATATTACAGCACTATCGTGACCTTTGACATTATTTCATTTGCGTTGTCATAATGTTGTATTGAGAAATTACTTTATCTTCCCCTTATCTCGACTTACCAACAACACAAAGTACCCAGAGTACATAACTTTTGTTATTTTCGAAATTATGGCACTCATTCTTTATTCTTCTTATCGAGTGTCTAAGGTTAGTATATATATATCAATTTGTTGGTCGTCACCGTCATATTGCTAGATGAGCCAGCATCGATTATGAATGTGCTTATTTAGTCGTGTATGACATATTAACTAATATAGACAACACATTTCTCAAAGATTAAACTCACACAAGGCAATTACAGTAAAGAATTGTTATGGTTTGCAGAGACCCTACAAACGAAGAAAGTGTTGTCCAAACATAAAATTAAGCTGTGGTTAGCAGTAATCTAATATTACTTCCTCTAGCTTTATCGTATCCTGGCCCATTGCCAGGCGGCTGTCCAACAAATTCTACTTCCATTCAATCTTACAGTCGCTAATTTGTTAAGGATAACAAACCCAAACTACCTTGAATCTCGTCTAGACGTAAAATCGATATGTAAATATAAAACCGCAGACATATACGAAAGTGTATTGACATCTGGACGCACATTTAGTATTTTCTAAGTGACAGTGAAAGAGCGTGGTTTCCAATCGCTAATTAATAATATACAGAGTGCCAGGGAAATTGACGCGCAACCTGTTACCATGGGTTCAGTAAGTACATAATTCTGAATACTCCTGTGCGTTGAAATTTTGATCGGTTACTTAAAAAAAAAAAGTTGCTGTGCCATTTTTCACCACTTTTCTGTGAAACAGCAGATTTTTTTTACGAAAAATTTCTACGTTAGGGTGTCTAGAATCATATGCTGAACTCATGGTTTCTGTATGCGCGTCGATGTCAACCTTACCACCCTGTATATTGTGACTGTATAACGTCTTGAGGAGCACGTTGCGTTACGCGGAGATTCAATCGATATCGGTGCGAGGTAGCTACCGGTGGCCGCCATGTGCAATTATTTACGGCTAGAGAGGTTAGGTTTGTAATGTTTTGATTTTTTGTTACATAATTTAACTGTAGTATGCAAATAGGGCGTGTGGAGTGCAAATACTTCATTAGGAAATAAGATACACACAATGGACTGGTGATAAATTAGAAAGTATGGATGTGAAGGACAGATAATTACGTATTGTGGTGGTGTTTGTGACAATACGTCGGGAGAGGTTATGTCCTGCAATCAATAGTCTCATCCCATGTGGCCATAGTATTCTTGATTTACTACTATTGTAGTGTCGTAAGGATAAACTGCCATACAATACTCGCATAGTCATGATAATAAGTTGTAAGTGGCGAATTTTACAGAATGCTCGCTCATTGCATGCGAGTACTAATTAATCTGTAACAGGTATTATTAGTACTGGCCTTAGTACTTGAAGTCTCGTCGTAGTATCATTTGAATATGCTACTGGATCAATGGAGAGGATATCAATGTATTGCTTCGGTTCATGCAGCCGGCTTGATTGACTGACGACCTTAAGAAGGCGGTCGGGTGTTGTGGTTCAACTTGGGAGAGGCCTATGTCCGGCAGTGGACTGCAACAGGCTGAGCTGATTGATAGAATATAATTATTACGGCCAGAAAATATGCTCTACTGAACTTGAGCAATCTAATGACTGATTCAATAAACGATCTAAAACGAGATAATGAAACAATCACCATGCTTCGCAAATGCATCGATGGTAACAGGACTTCACTTTTTATTATAAAGAAGATCTTGCATTTTAATCGCCTTTGTCGTCGAGGGGTGAAATACTGCTTCTTCTAGGCACCTTACGGCAACTTATGAACAAGGCTGTAGTAACTGTCCGTCAACGTCAATACAATCATTATCTTCAGACAGAAAATCCGGATTTTATCTTTCAAGGAAACAAAAGAGTCACAAATCTCTTTGTCACACACACACAAGAGATAATTTTAACGGGCACTAGGCACCACCATAAAACAGCTAACCACAACTTTACTGCTTATCTCAATTATTCCAGGAACATGCAACATGTTATTCATAATCTAAACTTTATAACTATGTAGCTAAAGTCTATTATTACATGGGAAGTTATTGTTAATTACATGTGCAAGCGATAGTGTTTCAGGAAATCTATAGCGTTTTATATTTGTCTTATGATGATTGGGTGCGTGTGCGAGTGTGTGTGCGAGTAGTGGAGATAGACAAATGAGTTTTTAGGTATGTCGTTTTGTTTTGTGCACACCTTATGTGTTTTAAGCGTGCTGTGCACTTTATAATTTTATGTAAGCAAGCGTGTGGAAAATTATATGTACAGTGGTGCCAGAGTCAAGCATAATAATGACAGTTAGGAGGGTGCGAAAAATGCGATATCATCTGTTAAATGCAATATCGATTAAACTACATTATTGGCTTCATTTTCGCATTAAACGTAAAGTAAAATACTGCATTCACAATATTAAATAGCACCAAAAGTCATCCGAATTTCAGTTGTATTTTAGCAAAATAAACTCAACCTATCAATACAAGCGTGATTTTAATATTTCGGCAGTAAACCCGAATATCAAAGGTCACCGAATCTGTATACATTTCCGTTATCTTAGTATTTTTTCCTGTGATAGCTAAAAAATGTACGCTGAAACAGCTTCAGCCTCTTTTATGAAAGATAATTTTGAAACTGGACTGTTGTAGAATTAAGTAATATCTAATGTGCACTAATTGGATGAGCGTCGCATTTCGTAATTAGGAATTTCGAAGCTGCTAGGTAAGTGGAGTAATAGTGACTGATTTATTTAAATATGTACTTATAATTTCGATAATACAATGCAATTATTTCTACATTCATTATATAAAGTTTATGATTTTACTTTTGTTTCGGGAATGCCTGACTGTTTTCGGTTACAAAAGGAGGCCTTACTTAGAATATTCCAAGCAGGTCATATTTGTTTCGAGACTTGACCGCTGGCTGGTAGGATCTCATGAGTAAAGCTTTAGTTTCCTAAAGCGACGAACGGTCACACAATAACGGCTGTTCAAATACAGAGCAAATACTGGTGAAAATGACAGATTTTCATGACAACCGTTGTAATATGACGGAGACGGAACCGCTCTTATAGGAAACCATAGCTTAAGGGTTTCGTTTGAGTACGAAACTATACGGACAATTATGAAATACTCGTGAGTAAAACATAATAATATATAAACATGAATGTTTGAATGTAGACACATTTACGTTTAATACATAGATAATTTTGTCATAGAAGTGATTGTACTCTCAAGAGTTCTAGACCGATGCGATGTCGTTCTTTATCACAAACGATTATTCAGGATAGCGCAGATGTCACTCCCCAAAATATACATGTGCTAACAATTCGTACGACCGATGACCTGAGCTAAACAATGGCAAAGACCTTGATTCGTACTATCGTCGAACATACATACTTATCATCATACATTCTTCGTGTTTATAGTAAGTTTTTTTTTTATCGAAAGTTATGTCAATCCAGCGGCGTTTTGTTTTGTTTTGAAAGCACTATGCATTTGCGCGTCACTGTTTTTAACTTGATGTAGAAACTAAGTTTCATTTTCACAAGTTTACTATAAGGAGCAACAACCACTTGGCGAAGGTCGCGGGTATCAGCTGGATACAGGAAAATCAAGACCAGAGATTGTGGCGTTACTTGAGGAGGGATTTAGTCCAATGGTTTACTTTGAACTGAATAATGTTGAGGATAACGAACCAGATTTAAAAGTAAACCTTAGCGACTAAGTGACATTAAAGAAAAAACTAAACAAAAATGTCGCGTGCGCAGGTTCACGCGTTCAGTTGCGAGTTCGCTGGCTTGCATTCATAAAGGCTGGATAAAGCGTAAAACGGTCAATTAACATGTGTCATCGACCAGGAATTTCCACCGTCTCGACGTGCGTTTCGTGTGAAGGTCGAGCTGCGTCTGACTGACTTGACTTGAACGTTTTCGTTGCATTAACGGACATTAATGCTTTGAGGTCGACGTTTGTTTCCGCTGCATGTTTTGTTCTGTTTTGTGCTATTTTTAGTTGCTTGGAAATGGAGGAGTAAGATTTTTGGTTTGTGTCTGACTATCATTAACTATTTTTTCGGTGTTGTAGGATAGGCAACGGAAGCTTTGGCGCATGGCAGCATCGTCGGCTACGGGTAAGATTATGGTCCAACGTGAAACTAATAAAATATGTATTAAAACATTAAACGCTGAGACGACCTTGACTTCTACCGAAAGAACTGACCGGCACTAGCAAAAGATAGAATTGTGTGGAAAAGAGAGAGGGAGACATTTGCCCTGCAGCGGGACAATACAGACCAGATAAATAGATAAACACATTACCATCCTTCTGAGACAGTCGGGTAAAAATTAACCCTAACAATGTACTTATCCTCTTACAATAAAACTAATTAGAGAAAATTGCACACCGGACAGACAAAGTTAAAGCATCCCTTTCAAACTCCACTTTCATAATACATATATGAACATGACATCAATAGAGAGCATTAAATTAATTGCAGAGTATTAACAATGGCCGGACCCTCGATATTTAATCCCTACCTGCACCCCATACTGAAGACTTGAAGACAATTTCACAAATGAAACTGAACGCGATCAGCACACATAAACCGCGTTCAAGAGCTGTCAGTTTCATTGTTGGGAAATATTGACACTGACAGCTATTGAACGCAGTTTAGATGTGCTGATCGCGTTCCGTTTCATTGGTGAAATCCGCCCTTGGTGACGTAATTGGCGAGGGCTGGCTCAAATCTAGGGTTTAGCGAGCCGTTTTATTCAATATTTCCAATTAGAACCTTTTAATTAGATTGACGAAACGAAGGGCTACCGGAGGAGTTTTATTACTGAGCTTGAATACGTAATTTAAGGTAGTTATGTTACCTTATCAAAGGGCTGGACTTGATTCATTTGATACACAAGTATTAAATATATAGGGTCAAATTAAATTAGCTAGCGAAACTTCGCAGACGTGATGGGTATCGATATCTAAACATGATAAAACAAAAAATAAACTATTGAATTCGGGAAACAAATCTCAATTTTTAAGAATTTTAATTACTTATAAGCACAAGTATTAAATATACAGGGTCAAATTAAATTAGCTAGCGAAACTTCGCAGACGTGATGGGTATCGATATCTAAACATGATAAAACAAAAAATAAACTATTGAATTCGGGAAACTAATCTCAATTTTTAAGAATTTTAATTACTTATAAAAATAAAACAAATTAAACTTTAATTAGCACTAATTAAAATTTCAGCACTAAATATAACTTATGTTTTATAAAATTTGTTTAAACCGACTGTAAAAAAACATATTTCATTATCTGCGACCCGTCCAATACCTACTCCCACAGCATCATGGCTGCAGCGATGCTCCATTCATACAACTACAACACAATACATCAATCAAGTCTTACCTAGTGAACAAATAAATTATCAAAGGATGACAGCATTGACGGCGGTATATTCAAAATAAATTGGTATTCCGACATTACAAAAACTTGTAGTTATTTATTGATCACTATTAAAGTAAATGGCACAGAAACACTAACCGGGCCCTAACGTGAATGCCCTGGGAATCGCGACAGACAGCGCCATCTATTCGTTTACTGAGGGCTATGAATCTCCGCCCGAGTGGTTCATGAGACAGAAATCCATCAAGATGAATAGCTGTTGCTATACATTAAACGCCTACCCATGCCAGGAAATGAATTCCGTAAATATTTTACAGCTATATTTTTGATAAAAAATTAAACGAATGAAATATTTTCAAGACTAGACATTTTATGAGATGAATTGGTTATCAAGTTCATTCGAATCTCAAATACAAGCGCCGAAGTGTCTACACTACACCAGTTGAAATAAAAAAGCACCCCTATAAATTTCTAAAGCTCAAAATGGAAGGCATAAAATCAGCTGGTTTACCGCGCATGTCCAGTGGCGGCAGGGGTGAGAGCACCGCCAAATAAGCTGGTGACCTTACCAACTCAATACTACATTGCACTTCTCACATGTTACACCACTCAGGTTCAAAGAACTGAGACTGTACCGAGCCGAAGCAAGTCCTTTGTGTAACAAATCGAATGAAAATACACACGATCGAAAATCGTCACTAACACAAAAACGTAAGTATCTTTATAACCCTCATGGGAAGCACAGCATCACACTCATCACGTCACACGTCACGCAGGCGATACCAACGTTCAAATCCTTTTTAAAATGCCCAAAAGCATGCTACAATGCGTTTATTGATTCGACCTACATTTCAGTTTCGTGGGGGTCACGCCAAGCGCAGATAACACAAAACTGATGCGTTACTGTGATGCATTCTATTTCGCACACACCAAATAAAGAATTTTGACAATAAAATGAATCTGATATGTGATTACGTAATTCCTAAAATGTTAATGTATATCGCAGTATGCAAAACAATCGTTAAAACATATGGTATGCAAGCTCGAAGTATTTAAAATAGGTTATCAGCACTGCATTGGTTAGAATGTTTAAGATCTGTGGTCGGACGTAAATTCCGTGGCCTTATCAGCCTTCGATTGGAACTTAGCCTATTTTCTATGCTTGCTAGCAATCTGACAATTTATATGAGTGCAAATATATCGATTACAGTCATAAATATTGATTATGTAATTGAAAATGGTAGCTTTTCTGCAGCGCGAAGCTCTGTTTCGACGTTTGCCGGCCGCTTGGCTGGCGATCGCGTAGAGGGCGCGGTGAGACTGAGTCGCAGGATGAATCTATGCACATTTACGTCAGCTGGCAGGGGTCGTTCCTACTGTATTATTTATGGTTATATAATAATATGGCTGCGCCCTGGTGCTTGTAGGCAACACTACAAGTTTGTTTCATTCATTTCGCAACTTACACAAGACTGTAATGGTTTCTAGACTCACTTGAAGCTTAACTCGTAATGTATATATGAATATTAAACCGGTTTGTAGCCGTCAATCATCAGATAATCCGACATACGTTAGCAATTGCCCAGCAACAGCTACCGAAGTAAGAAACTTACCAAAAAATAGTTTTTTGTACAAAAATAAATGGCAATTAGTCTGGTAGATTTAAAATGGCTTGAACAAGTCGACAGTTCACACATACCATTCTCTAATCGTTATTGTTTCACTCCCGAATTGAGTGGAACACGCAATCTAAGACATTCGATCGTTTATCAATTTTACAAAGTGGCATTTACATAGCGTTTTAAATTTATTATGCGTGTAATTTGTTTAATAAACGCACTTGATATGAATGAATGACAAAAAAGGAAACTTATTGGCTCATTTGTAAAGTCTATTTTTACATAGGTAAAAAGAAATTAATCAATGAAAGTTTATAATGCTAACCTAATTATTATGCCACTAAAAACAATATCATTATCATTTAAATAGTGTATTTAAATGTAATTAGAATTACACACGCCTGATTTGTTATTCTTCTAATTACTCGCTAGGGTAACGTTTATTTTAGTGCCAATTTTGTTTTCACAGTTCAAAACTCAGTTCAGAACTCTGAAAACAAAATTAAGCTCTCAGGTTAACAGGAGAGCTTAATTTTGTTTAATTGTTAATAAGTCTACCAGACTTCTAATTTCAAGGCAGAATTTGAATAATAGTTCAACTACTAAAAGTTGAGCCTAATCTTAGTTTAATAAAAAAATACTGACGTGTCTTGTCAGTTTATCGAAGACTTCCTCAAAGTTTTGAGACATGATGCCTGTTGCGTGACAAAAATTACGACGATAATATTATACAGTAGATACAAGCTAATATTCTTGTCTACACAGTAACGGTGACATAAACGGATGCACTCTTGTTTTTATTGTGGCGTTAGCTCATTTGGTTCTCTCATTCTTTCTTTGTAACGTGTCTGATTCCTTCCTTTGTCAGTCTTTCAACGACCACACGTATTGTTAGGAAACGTCCTGTCTTATTTTTACACATTAGTGGTCTATAATAACTTTAATGTTTAAACGAATAATCTTGGACGGTCATTAAAATAATCACCACTTCACCACGCTTGGTGATTGAAGTACCTAAAAAACATTAAACTTCTTGACTCGACTCTTTCGAACAGACTCGACCGAAAAATACCATTACACACATGAACGAGCAAAAAACTGCGGTTTATCGGTATCAGTCATTTCAAGATCATCAACCTTATCATGTGACATAGTGAAAAAACGATTACATTTCAAATATTACGCAGGAACTTTGAAACTGCTAATTGAAGACCCCACAGATGACAACCGGCTTATCGTACTTTCTAAAGGACGAAGGGGTCGAGTCTCAAGAATGGTCACCCCTTCCCAAATATGTACACAGTTGCTAAACCTACGGGGTAATTATTGCGTGACACACTAACTGTAGGAATGGCTTTCATTTTGACAGTTTAACAACATTCATTGCGTTATGATTTATGAACGTTGTTGAGCAGACAAAATTTTCGAACATATGAAGCAATGGATTAGCAATAGGCTTCAAAATGATTCAGATTGTGATAGATCGTGTATTATGCAATTAGGGTGCTGATCTCAGTTACAGACATTAGTACATTGCAGTTTCAATAATTGTACTAGTTTAAATTTACCTTGATGCATGTCTAACAGTCAATGGCTGGCGTGTCAGCTTCGGACACAACATAGCACGTGGCACTTAGTTATTATGTGTCACGGAACCCTGAAATTGCCATTTGTATAATAATTATTCTATTTCAGGATTCTATTTTCGTCCAGATATTAAAATTACTAACTCTATTTCGGAGTTCTAATTCCATCCGGATATTTTAATTATTCTATTTCTGAGTTCCATTTCCCGTATGGATACATTTTTAGACAGCTTCCAAATGAATTTTCCTTATTACCAGCTGGCGGAAAACAAAGTTGTCACTTTAGAGGTTTTTTTTCTTCAAGATTTACGGGATTAGCAGCGGTTCAAAAGGGTTAATGTTTGTCGGGAAAACGATATTTTGTTATCAACCGTGATTTAATTTACATTTTTTGGACTATGAAACAAGTACACTACGTTTGAACAAATATCCAAAGTAAGACGTGTAATAAAATATTCTGCCTGTGTTAACACCTAGGATCAGCAGCAGATACCAATTCTAATAAGCAGGCTTTGGCTTGAGAGAAAAGTGCATCAAACACGAAAGTGTAGCACAGCGTAAGTTCTAGAGCATTCTACAGAAAACTACAGCTTTGGAGTGTCTTGCTTCTATTGAGTATATCGTTGCTCCTAGACTCAGAATGGTGTGTTTTTAGCAATTCTATCGCTGACTGGCTCACCGTCTGGACCAGCCAACGACATCCTCTCATGGTCCGACCACCATCGTTAGTTTATGCTGCGACTACGACACTACTGCTTCACCTAGCTTTTCAGCAGCAACAGATCTTCGTATATTGTGGTAGATCATGGACTTACCTCAAATTGAGCGCTGAAAGTCTTAAAGACGCCTTCCCAGAGGCTGCCTGACTGCGTGAGCACCTGCACGATGTCGCCGACGTGCGACGTCGCGGCGTGCATGAAGTGCGCGTTGTTGTAGACGCCTTCTGGCACCACTCGGCCTCGTGGTGACCTGATACAAAGAAATCGGTTAACAAATGATCCAAAAAAGGGCTTCTTATCTCTTGCTGACTATCTGTAAGATAATAGCAATGAAAAGATCAGCCAGTCAGGAAGGCTTTCCCCCAGAGTTATGAAGAATCGGAGCTGTGAGCGAGGAGAAATATACCAGTAGAATTCCGACTACACGAAAGAGGCTTCGTCCCTCGGGATGGATCACAAAATGTAACCCCTGTCTTTCAAATAGCTCAAGAGCTATTTGAAAAACAGTAAGGAAAAGTTAATTGGAGGCACTGCCATTACTTTTCCTTGCTATAGTAATAATGGCGTAGGGATAAGTTTAGATCAAAAAGAGAGAGCGATGTTGTGTGGTGTACTTCGGCGGCTCAAGCTACAAGGCGATTTAATGACAACGTAAGAACGTACATTCTACTGTCGTTGAAAAGGAAGTCATTATGTCCATGATGGATAAACGTACGGGATAACGGAATAGAAGTAGGATTGAACTGGTATCCATTTGTCTAGCTTTAGGAGACAAAATTCTAAGCTGAATCTAATGTATGTACCGTTTATCGCTTAAAAGGCGATTGAACCAAGTATTTAGCGTACTGTGCTAATCATGTGATTTCAGTATTTACGTTCTCCGGTCACTGACCTAAGCTGAAAAGCGGCGCCCTTGAGTTTTTTAGGTGCGCAGACTTTTCGCATCAGGCTCGTTACGTCTCTTAAAAACGGTTACATCATCCCACTTGAGTTAAATTAACTGGTGAAAATGTGTTCTGCAGGTGTCCAAAAATAGGTACCACGTTGTATTGTCTAGCTAGAACAAGGTGATCGAACTAATTTCCTTTACAAAGTAATGCAGACACGCTCGGTCGCGAAAACTTAGGACTTAATTTTTAGGCTATTATGCTTAAACATGGAAAATTATCGTTTTAATTATACTTTTTTCATCGTCGCAACTATGAGAGCATCTTCAAGAACAAATTCATAATTTATTCAGTTCTATTCATAAATCTATTTAATTACCAACGGTATCAACACTAAGCAGTACAGCCCAACTGGATTCTGTGGTTGCTGTGGTTAATAGATTTATCGATACTGCCTGAATCACATGAGGAAAAGCTTACATATCAGTAGAACCTGACTTAGGCCGAAATAATGCTACTAATCATTGGTTTCCCAGTGATTAATGCAATCTACACTAACAATTTCTGCATTTTAACTACCCAACAACTAACATGGAACAATTTATCGGTTGACTTTCACTGCTCAGCTGTGTTTTATAGTGTTTATAAATACAACTTTCTCAAGAAACATTCTATGATGTGAGCACCGTGTTCAATTCTGTTGCCTTGTCGGTAAAGCTATTGGCATATATTTTTGTGCAAATATGATAAGTCGCTTATTCCTGCTAGGACCTTTTAATTTTCTGTCGTAAATATAGCGTCTGATCAACGTTGATATATTCGTATCCCGACACGAAACATCATACTTTAATTACAAAACTGTCAAAGTATTGTTAAAAGCATTTACTAAAACTTTCAGCGAAAATAAGCGGGACAGATGTACGTGTGTATACAATATACAACAATGTTTTTGTCTCTCAACCATGACTGATATATATCAAGCAGTATTGATTATGATATCAAGTATTGGGTGCCGATCTGAGCCAGGTACCAGGTACACGTAAGGTTGGTGCTTTGAAGTTGCAATGGTAATGACAGTTTTGCGTTAAGACAGACTGGAGTATCTTTGCATAGTGTTTTTTTTTTATATTGATAGAACTTTGGTTCCAACATGATGTGTAGGGTACAAGTTCTGCTTGAAAGGGCTTGATAACCGACCCCACGAATATTTTATAAGTTAATGGCACAATTTGGTAATAAACACTATTTCATATGTTAAGGATAAGATTCTAAACTGAGCTCGGATAGCTGACAGAGTCTGGGTGCAAAGAGTAGTTTTGTGAACTAAGAATAATTACGAGATTTTTTACTCAAAACGTGTTTTTTTTAATACAACGCTTCCAGGGATACTCCTAAATTCAATTACAGTGGTTATTTATTTGTTAATTTACAGTTAAAAGGATATATAGAACTGCATTTAGCATACAACCTAGCCATTAATTACAACTTTATGGTAATATGCTACACAATATACATTTTGACACGATTTAAGACCAACGGGGGGACTTTAAAGTCTGATATGATGGATGTGAAAAACTAAAACCCGGTTTGGCATTGGCTAGTCGCACAAATAAGGTTTTATTGTTGTCTGAAGGTCAAGGATGGCAGTTTGAACAGAACTTTAGTTAGCGACATTTTACATTTCTGTTACTTAATATACTACACACGTGAGAAATTGTTTTCCGGATTCTATTTTAGGTTTCGGATGTGATGGCACATTCTTGGAGACAGAATTGGATATTATTCATTTTGGGTTTAGAAAGCAAAGGCATTTCTGGTAAGTAGAACTAGCCAGGACCAAAAAGCGAGTGTATGTAGTCAACCGAGTCAACATGATGCCTAACCTGCAAATGCTTCCACTATTTTTAGGGTTCCGTACCTCAAAAGGAAAAAACGGAACCCTTATAGGATCACTTTGTTGTCCCTCCGTCTATCTGTCTGTTAAGACCCTTTTTCTTCGGAACGCGTGGAGGTATCAAATTGAAATTAATATCAAATACGTAGGTATACGGTCCCTTGGAGCTTTAAAAAAAAAAACAAGCTTCAAGTCAACGCAATAATAAAAAGGCCAATTTAAACGACATAATTATTTTGATACTCGCAAATAAATCAAAACCTATTTGTTCCCGTTGACCTAGAATCATGACATTTGGCAAAAAGCAAGGTCTCACAGCAAAAGTAAAGGAAAAAGTCCGAAAATTGATAATTTGTAGTTTTATCACATTTAATTTTTTCCGATTACAAACTTACATTTGCAGTTGGAGAATTGACCGTGACGTATATCAATATCAAAGAATATTTTTGCAACTACAAACTTAAGATTATTCTTGGGCTTACCAACTACGGAGCCCTTCATTGTGCGTTTTCCGACACGCACTTGTTTTCACTGGTGACCGTATAAAATATAAGGTGTAAGACATAACGTGTAGGTAGCATGGCTGTCTGTACAGGTTAAACTCGAAGACTTTATAATTTATTGCGAAGATTTCACTATCAACTGTAGGAAAGCTTAACGAGTCGTTAGAAGATATAGCAGAATGTCAAGCAAAGAATGCACAAGTAAATATTGATATTCAGCCGCATTCTGGTTAGACTGGAAATTGATTAACATACTTTGGGGAAAGGTAGCATGATTAGAAACAGAATGCTAAGCGAAATGCAGTGTTTTGGCGTGTTATTTTCATTTATAATGTTTCTATACTATACAGAATGTATTTTTTTTAGATGGGCTCTGCATAAGATGGCAGAGAAGAAGGCGGAACGGCTTCCTCTAGAGTTGTTGAGAAGAAGCACACATTATAGAGAAATGGTAGGAATTACGGGAAGGCTGGAGTGGGAAAGAACTCCTGTTCTTTCCCACTCCAGCCTTCCCGTAATTCCTACTGAATAATATAATGACTATTTCCTTCTTTAAAAATATAGTATATAAGACAACGTCAATGAAAGAAAAAATAAAACGTTTTTTTTTGTATGAATCCTGCTTCCGATTTCCTGAAACAAAATTCCATAATTGAGGTAATTCAGTAGCTTCTAAATAATCTACCATAATGTTTGTATGAATCCTGTATCCAATTCCCACAAACAACATTCCATACATTGAGGTAATTCAGTAGCTTCTACATAATCTACCATGATGTAACCATAAGGACGTGAATATTAATGTATAATGACATTGTCATCAAACAGTGCCACTGCTCACCCCTGACCTATAACAAGTACGATGTCTATTCGTGATCTGCCATTGTTTTAACATAGACTTATCAAATAGGTTGTAGTCATGCTGAAGACTCTAGTTTTGTGTTAGCAAACTATTTGAGGAATGTGAAAGTGTTGGGTATGAAAAGCATGACTTTTGCATTTGGCACTGTTATCCTATTGCCTCGTTGGTCTAGTGGTCGCAAAAGCTATTCCTAAGCATGAGGTCTTGGGTTTCGATTCCCGAGTCGGGCAGTATTATTGGATTTTTCCTCCTGGAATTTCTCAGTAGCAGCGAGTCTAGATTTGTGCCCGGTTGATGGCAATTGTGGGTGGCCCAGTGGTTTCGGCCCCGACTTACAAGTTATAGATCGTGGATTCGAACCCAGGCAGGCGCTTTACTTTGTGTAAATAATTTCATCACCATTGCTCTCAAAAACGGTGAAGGAAAACATCCTGAGGAAACCGGCATGACCTAGAACCAAAAATTGGAAGACATGTGATATCTACCAACCCGCACTGGGCCCGCGTGGTAGATTACAGCCCATTCCCTCTCAAAGAGAGGAGGCCTGAGTCCCAGCAGTGGGAACATTATAGGCTGATTATGATGGGAATAGACTCGGCTCGCCCCCTTTTACATGGGACTTAACCATAACTGGCGAGATGTGGGTGTGCTATAGATACACTTCTGCCTTATCCTTCGGGGAACGCAGGCGTGATGATATGTTATCCTATTGTGCCTTACTTTACTAACTAGGATTGGATGTCGTTAAGTCTGTCCCAGGAAGATGTTAAAGATAAACGGCAGCAGGGTGAACGCGGAAAGTGGAGAACAAAGTCATGTTGTGCAATTAAGGAGCCTGTTCCTACGCAAAGGCTTCGCCCAGTTTATTTTGAAGAAACAATTGCACTGGAGAAGCTTAGAAAAGACTTCTGCCAGACATCAAGAGAGATTTGGTGACAAAGATGATGCATAGGTTGTATGACGATAATGATATAAGAGAAGAGAATTTGCACCACCAAGAAGTTTGACAAGACAAATTCACTAATAAAATAATAATCTACAGATAAACATAGTGAAATACCAGATACAATATTTAATCAAGTATAAGCTTTAGTCAATTAAAATAGACATAATTGAAGGGCATGCTATGTTTAAAGATGGGATTTATCTCATGTAATCAAATGGACATAAAATTTACAATCAGTGAGTTACAGCTGCCTTCGGTGACCTTAGAAACTTATGCCTAGGATTACAACCTATAATCAAAGTCAGATCTTGCCTCGATTTAAGATCTGTCTAGCAGTAATACTTCGCATGCACTTGCTTCTTGAATTTTAGCTTTGATGATTATTTAAACTAATATTTTTAAGAGAAAAGATTTGATTTTGTATGTTTGTTTGTTACACTATCACGTGAAAACGGCTGAACACATTTGTATGCAATTTGGCACAAGGATAGACCATGAACTGGATTAGGACATAGGATACTTTTGATCCCGGTATTGCCACTGGATCAAACCGCGGGGCACAGCTAATACAGAATAAAATACAAGATGTCATTAATACCGATACCCATGTTCTTAAATAAAATTGAATTGTAAATCTTTTTGATTTAAAGCTAGGTTACTAGGATTAACTTAACCCAACCCTACAATAGATAACCCCAAACATACCATAGCCCAGTAGCCAGGAAAGTAACAAAAACACAATATGTAGTACTGAAAGGTTTAAAATAGAGATGGGCTGGCCACACTGTCAGGGGAGAAGAGAAATAGATCAAAAAAGTGGCACAATAGTACCCTGGAAGGTGAATGATGATGAAGACAATGAAAAGATGGGAGGATGACTTGGTGAGGGCGGTTGGACAGAAGTGGACTGGACATGGAGAATTAGAGCAGGCCGTTGCCAAAGGGCACACACAGACTCAGAACTGATATTAAACGCGTTTTGAACTAAGGCTATAAATAAATACTACAGTTAACTATCAGTCTCTTTCTGTATTTCAGTTGAACATCAGCAGCATTCTTTAAAAATATGGGTTAGGGTAGAGTACCTTGAACCTAAACAATATTGATTATAGTCTGTTACTTCTAGTAAGACATTTATAAATAAACAGTCAAATTGAGAAATTCCATTTCGAATATTATGCCAAAATGATGACTTAAAAGTTTCTGCAAGTCTTTAAAACAAACTGTTCTAATGTAAACTAAAAATGAAATTGTTGACAAAAACTCAAGTGGCTGATACACTTTCAATGGCTGAGCAACACTTGTGAATGATGGGTCATTAATTATCTACTTTATTAGCCTGATAAGCACTTTCCAAACATTTTTGCTAAGCATTTGTTTGGTAATGTTATTGTAGCATTGTTGGACTAAATCATTTGTTAAATAAACAGCAAAATAGTATTAATGTTTTCAGTAATTAGGTAAGTAAGTAATTAAAGGGAAAATAAATATTTAGTATTTTAAATTCAAGTAAATTGCTGTTACATTAATGCATAAAATGCATTTAGTTTCTTTTCATTAAGCTTGTGTGTGTCTGTTTTAAGTACGGTACTTAAAAAGGCAGCTTTCTGTACTTACATATTTTTTAAATTATAATTTCCTGTCTATGATGACACATGCAAAATAATGGAAGTTATAGCATTTTAAATTATGTAACAGAAAACTTGAGTAATTATATTTTTACCATTCATATTTTCTGCATTATTACTTCACAATTCTTGACAATAGAAGTTAATGTTTATTAGTAATATTATATTGTTATCATTTCTGTGTGATCAATGTGATGTTTTCCCTAAGTTATTATTTTTAAATTTTATGCCAAACTTGGAATTACCCATTTTTCGACCAACATTTAAAAACAATAACTAGGTATTCATTATCTATTATCATCTGTCTAGCCTATTCCTAACTATGTTGGAGTTAGCTTCAAGTCTAACCAGATGTAGCTGAATCCCAGTATTTTACATCGGGCAATTGCCTATCTTAGTAAGAAGTAGTCATATTTGTATATTTGTATTAAGAGCGCATACACGGGGCCACTAGCGTCACTACTTTAAAAAAAAATTATCTCGTGACTGAGAAGGAGTTTTGAAAAAAGGCTCAATAAGAGACCTTGGTAAGTGTGTCTAGAATTTTCTAATACCTATTAAAATCTTTCATAGTGAGACACGAAGCAACAAAATACGATCTAAATGAATGTGGCAGCTGTTGTTTAGATCGAATTTAGTTGTGTCTCATTTAGGAAAGTTTATAAAAGGTATTCGAAAAATCTTGACTCACTTACCGAGTTCGCTTGTTGAGCCGTTTTTCAAAACTCCTTCTCAGTCACGAGATAATATTTTTTTAAAGGAGTGGCGCTAGTGGACCCGTGTATGCGCTCTTAATCAATATTTTAAAACCTTTCATTAACTGGTTACACAAGCAGTAATTCCAAAGCATTTATCACTCTTGCAATCCAATAATGACAATATTAAGAAAACATTGTACATTGAAATCAGAGTTTTATCTTATCAATCAAACATGACCACTGCATCATGTTACATGTAACCTACTTCCTAACTTGTCTCCAATTGATAAGCTTCTTTCTACTAAGTTTGTGTAACTCATACTGGTGCACAAATCTATAACTAATATTATAATGAGGAAAAATTTCTGAGTTTGTATGTAAGGGGTAATCTTGGGAAATACTATATACTATATATATCAAAGACTATTATGGCTAGAAAGAGGGTGAATATTGAGATGACAGCTGACAAAGACATGGAAGAAAAAGTTGTGCTGCCCTGACCGTTTATAAATTGGGATAGCAGGAGGATGATAACATACTAGTCACGCATCTTGATTAAAAACTAGATTTGAATTGAGATGAGAATGAAACCTGACAGTTTTAAATCGGGATTCAAAACTGGAGCATTATTCTAGAATACAAGCTTAAATATTTCAACAACTTCTTACCTATTATGAGCAAAAATGTGTCAATAAATGTACCAAAAATTGTTTAGAATAGACACAAAAGGTAATATGTATCATAAAAATGTATACGAACATGCTGAATCAGCACTGAGCATCTGAGTATCAGAATGTTGATAGTGATAGCATGACAAAAAAGGTTGATTACAATGTCCTTACAAACAGTTCTGATGCCTTTTAGCACAATTGTTAAAAGGAGTAGGAATTATCTTAACAAAAGCTTCAATATCACAACCAACACTAGGATGTACTCATAGTATGTATTCATAGAATACAAAAAATCTACACCATGTATGGAAAACCCATCTCATTTGTGTTGCAAATTATCATATTTTCTTAGAAAGTGAGCATTGTAATGCAAGTTATAAAATAGCTGCCATAGATAGCAAATAGTTTTGCTATACAGATAAAGAATAATAGTTTTTAGTAAAATATTGTATTATTTGAAGGTTAATTGCCTTAACAAGGTGTACCAAAATATAATTAGATGATTGATGTGATAAAAATGATTAAGGTGATATTTTAGGAAGTAACATACAGTAGGTAGTTACATTGCTTGCCTTTAGAGAAAATTAAGATCAAAAATAGTCATCTAATGATAATAATCAAAGGTCTCTTGCAACTAATCTGATACTAAAACTTGTTTCTTATAAGTTTAACATTTTGGAGGCATTTACCAACAAATTCTGAGCAAAACTAAATTTGTTGATTGGATATTGATAAAAACTTTCACAGAAACTGCAGTTATACAATGTTCTTAAGAAATTAAATGTTAACGACAATGTTGATAATTTGTTACTACATAACACACAAGATGCTATAATAAAATGTGGCAAACATTACAACATAAATTGGTTAGTAACAAACTATCAATGTTGTGGAGTTTAAAAACACCATAAAACTACCATTATTGCATCAAACTAATATAGACCATGCAATTTAAGTTCATTGATAAAATAAAAATATTGTGAATCATCCATTAAACTTCCCATGCGAGACAATTGAAAGGTATTGGTTATTGTGATGCTCGTAAGCTATGATCTAGCTAACACTACTGTGCTTATCTGAAAACAATATTTTCATGACAATGAGCAGCACTGACACATCAAGCTATAATCTTCATAAATCAGGAAGAGCAATGGACACGTACAGTGCAAATTAGAAAGTGTGTACTCGTAACTAAGTAAAGGTAAACACAACTAAATGGTGAACTCACTATAATCCCTTAATATGTAACATGAAGTTCTGGACAAGAAACTTTCAACATTACCGCACAATTATATGAGTTAGCAGTTTAATCACCTCATGAAAATTTATCAGTCACTGTTAAAATTCATATGGTATAACCAACATTAAACACAAATTAACAGCAATAAGAGAATTCTAATTAAGAACTTTGGACCTTTGCCAGTAATTATATCCACCATCGTACAAACTAGTGAAAGTGATTGAAAATAAAAGCATTTACCTTACTTCCTATTACAGAATGTTATAGAACGGCACTTCTAACGCGGCCTGCTGCCTAGTTATTGGTTGTTTCAGCAGAATTTAGTATGAAAGTGACAGTTTGCAATATTGAGCTTAGATAGTAAATTGCAGTTCATAGTTAGTACGGTTTGCGACTAGCGTACTGGGATCGCCAACAGCTGATCAGACGGCTATATTAATCGTATCGAGTACGGAGCAAAAGTAGGCCAAACATCTAGACTAGAGCGCCGCGGCGCGCCGCATCGCACGCGCCGATCTCACACCACACAACACCGCACAATCTCATTTTTGTTTACACTGTCAGCGTATCCATGCTTAACAACCTCCCAAAATCTGTCAACGTGACAACAAAATGTTCGCTACTAAGCGAACACTAGCCCCAACAACAAAGACATGTCAGCTCGATGATCAAAGATGATGGTAAATGGTAGTTACCTCGGTGGCCCTTGGCGGTTTTTGCGCTTGTTATTCATGTCCGTTTCGCCTGCTTGCCCCGGCGGGTAGGCACCTTCTCGTCTGCGCGTAGGGACCGGAATTTTGGCTAATTATCACTTCTTTCTTTTACAACACAGTCCTTTCAACTTTCGCGGATGCACAAAAATGCAGTAGATATTAGGAATTAGCACTCAAAATGCGATGACAGGAATTCATCTATTCCACTAAAGTTGTTTGACATTTGCCAACAAATATAAATTAAAATATATTTGAGTACAAAATCGCAGTTCGATTTATTCTCGGGAACTAATCCCGGAAAATAAACGGGTTGGCAGATTTCTCGTGCCTGCAATCAGCGCAGGAATACAACATGGCGCTGTGACGTATTCATTAGGCGAATTGCAAATTTGTATAAACGCACTTTCCTATGTTCAAATCACAACAAATAGTTTACTAAATGTGTAAGAAAATTTTAAGACAACTTTTTTGATAAAAACCGTCATACAATAAATAGAAACAACTAATAGGGTCAGCGTTTGACCGACTTCCCACTATAGAACTTTCAATATGGCGGATAGGTATTTGACTTTTAGTATTGCCATGTATAAAATTAAAAATAAAACAAAAAAATATACCATTGTTGAAAAGAATAATCGATTTTTTAGTCAAAGAGAAAAACCGTAATAGTTATGGAGACAGTGTGGCTTAAAAGCCACATAATTACTGTTGTGTGTGGATAAAAATGTAGTAAGTTTTATGCGAAATGTGTAAGTTAGAAAATTATTATAAAACCTAACAATGTGTATATATCTCGAATAACCATTGAACTTTTGAATGAACAGGGTTCAATTTTTTTTAATAAACCTTTGCATACGCTTAGTCGATTGTAATACTGCCGTATCATTGGCTTATTTGGAACAGTACTGCAACATTAAAAACCTAGTCGGGCTTTCCGCGCGCGCGCGAAATTTCATATATCAATAAAACCGTCGAGTTTATTATTGATCGCCGCGGGACTAGGTCATCAAGATGAGTCTCAAAAACGGGGCAAAAATGTCTCAACGCGAAAAATTCGAGTTAATTAACTCCGAAGTGCGTTCTTTTTATGAATATTGTAAAGAAGCTGGCATGAGCGATGAAGAAATGGATTTGATTTGTCGGCCTTTGACTAATTCTGTGAGAAAAGCTACTATCAAGCGATGGACAAGGGTGGTTCTGGTTTTGATTATGGGGATAGCGATTGGATACACTGTCAGCCAGACGGATACTTTCAAGTGGCATGCATCGGCGGTAGCCAGGATTGTCCTGATCAAATTGCTACCTATTTGGGACTGGACCCCTTTGTATCACAACAAGTGTATGATCGCACGACCAGCGGAACCTCCTAATGTGGATGGAGGCGCGTCAACAACGGATTGCATAGCCTGTGAGGCAGTCAGTAAGTATTCAATTGGTTTTGCAAATCTTATTGAATGGATATTATTGGTGATTACGCTTGCCTCATATCACATATTGCGTTATTAGGGAAAGATTTTCACGTAGACGCACTTTTACTTGCACCTAAACGTTTCGAAAAATAGAAGACTGCTCGAAAGATTATCAAATTATTTTACAAGCGTAAATGCCTTCAGAAATATATCTTTTGTGCATTCGCTTGGATTTAAAACATTTTTTCTTTTCTTTTCCTCAGATGGCTAGGATGACGGAAAAAAGATTGTTGAAAAAGTCTTGGATTTGCATACGTAGCAGCACTAGCAGTATATAGTTCGCCTTTTAATTTTAGTTTTTCTTAGCACTATGTAGTGAGTGATAATTTTAATGCTTTAATTATTTGTAAAATGGTTCGTACGTAGGTAATGTTCGGAAAAGAAAATCTGCTGTAGTTAGGTATTTAATATTGATCCATGAAGGCTAATTTGTAATGCTCTTGTACACAACGGCATTATAAACTAAACTTTAACACAAGAAGACTAACAAAAGACAAAAATATGGTATATTTAAGTCATTGTGCACAAGAGTAATAGGTAATTTGGATAGTAGGTTGAAGTGTGTTTTATATTTGAATATCTTTACAATAAATATTTTAAAGTAGATGAGCTAATCGTTTTTTACTCAACTTTTTGGGCATACCTACTAATTCAAACCCGCATGTATCAGTTGAATGACCCTAGTTCAAAAGACAAAACCAATCTGCACTAAACCACTCGTATATGTATACCTAACACTCAAAGAGCAATATTGCCTACTTAGGTAGGTATTTAGGTACGTAGAGATCCATTTGGATTCGAATTGTATTGTGTGTGCATTAAAACATTAATAAAAATAATCATTGTAGGACGTGGCGCTAAAGTAGATTTTGCCTGTCGCCACGGATGAGGCGCACATGTGCCAAGTAGGGTACCTACGAAGGTCTGTCAAAATCTCAAGTCTGATCACTGCCCCCTGCTGGATGTAAAAGCCAGATGCTCTAAAGTACGGCCAAAATAAATTAACGTCGAATAAACTTACCTCACCTCATCTGTGTCTCTATCTACCTATACGGTAATAAGGTTGATGGTTAGTTGGTATCAATCATGATACTTTCACAATTTAGGTAGGTACTTAAAGTTGATGTCAACTGCAGTTGAAACAAACTTAATTTAGGTTCTGCAGTCTTTCTCCCGTAATAACGCATGGAATCTAAACTTTTGTAATAACTCTATACTTAAGCTATAATAAGGTTAAAGTTAATTCCACCAAGTCATTTCAAGGTCGGCAGTCTAATAAGCTTCTAGTAATTTATTGATTTTACACTGAAACAGCTTGCGGTTTTTCGCTACTAACTCGAATGTAACCAATTTCCATTCAAATTAGATAACCTCGTATTTGGTGTGCAGGCGTCTCCCATTTACATTTTATCAAACGTCTATCGTTATTTGAATTAAATTTATTCGATTGTATTGAACTGTTAAAGGTATCGATTGGAAGCAGATAGTCGTGTCCTTATGAACTAAATTTTCAATATTGTTTTTTTTTCAGAAAACATTGCGCGCTTGTCCGACACCTCATACAACGAAGTTTTCAACCACCACCTCCTCCGCGGGGCTCCAGTTATCGTCGTGGATGCGCACTACGACTGGTCCTCACGGGATGAACTCAACCTGACTGGCCTGATCAGCGACGATGACCGACTCCGCGACTCAGTTCCTTGTAGGATCCTCACCAACATACGAATCGGTCGTCAGCCCATGGACTTGGAAGAAATAGTTTCTAGAATAACGAACACAGACATACCGAGTTGGTTTGTCCATTTTCAGAATTGCGATATTCGTGCGGTTAAATCCTTTAGGATCCTCGCACCTCGACCTTATTTCCTGTCCCCTCATATCCCTCCTTCCCATTTCAATTGGTTGTTACTGTCTAAGAATTATGATACTCATAGATATAAGTATTTGGAGCTTGACGTCGGGTTGATAATTATGTCTCAGTTGAAAGGCAAGACGTTCATGCAGTTGAGACCGCGCGCTCCCTGCGAAGACGACTGCTACACTTTGAACTTCGAGTTGTCAGAAGGGGAGACTCTCGTGTTGGCTAATTCCCTCTGGGAGTTCGACTACTTACCGGGCAAAGGGGAAAACGTGGCTATGATCACGGAAACCGATTGGAATGAATCATAATGTACTTAGATAACTCGTGTGAATTGTCCTTCGTTAGTAGATAAATGAATGTGAGATGTGTGCCGATTTGAATCGATCATTTACTTCCAAATTGATATTTACCTATTGCAAAACATAAATTTACAAAGGCATAAAATTCGTGTGCTCTTTGCAATCAATATGATCGGTACATATCCACAAGTAAATATAAGGTGTTCAAGAATCTAAGCTATGAGTATCTTTACAATACCAGAAATATAGAACGTTAAAAGAAATGAATCGAGATAAGCTAGAAATTGGAGCTCTAATTACCTATTGATCTACATTTAAAAGAATACGAAATGTCCTAAAATAGTGTTGTTCTGTTCCTTGAGAATTTGCTTGATACTGTGTTAAATCTTGCATTTTTTTTTCTGAAAGTTAACCATATTATTAAGTTTCATTGAGTATCGATTGAAATACATAAAATTTTGGCTTTTCTCAGGCGAAAAATGTCCTGAATGTATGCTTATACAAAAAAAACTTAAATACCTAATTTGCATGCGGCGAGACAGGCAGTTTATTATATAGCTAATGGTTGAGTTCTTGAAGGACGTGTTAACATATCAATCATCGTTTACATTTCAAATTCACTTCAATAGTCATTAAGTTTAAATATATACTGGGGGCGGACTTATTGTATGCAAATTAGCATATATGCTCATAAAACAATGTATTTAACGTGAGTTAGTATAACATATACTAACTCACTTAAATACATTGTTTTTGTTAACATTTACAGATGTCAGTGTTCCACTTTTTAACATGGGTCAAAAGAAATCCGAAATAAATATTTAATAAGGACTGTTGTGTCCAAACAAGCACTATCTACAAGATAAATAAAAAATGGATGAGATTTTGTATGAAATTATCTGCAAGATATATTAACTAAACTTATCTGGAGCTGGTAAAACTATCCATTACTTTTTTCAAGATTTTCGCGTAGTCTCGTTAATGATTTCTATTTTATTTTATAAGTACTAGGCTTACGAATAAATCACCTTTTACCGATACGCCCGTCCTCAGTACGTAGGCGTATAATTAGATTAAATTATAATTGAAACAACACACACACAATGTATTTTCTGCACAATGATATCGTAATATAGTTAGTTATGTAATTTTTTGATCGGATTCCGACTCTGATTAAGTACCTCAAGTATTAATAATGATACATTATATAATTGAAGCAAGAATTTTGTTTTATTTATCAATCTCGTCCTTTTCTAGCCACCCACTAGTTTTCACCCTGGGCAATTGGTGACTAGTGACTACCTTGTGACTACCGATCGAGAATATTCGCCATCATAAAAAAAAACGAAAGATACCATGGGATTACCAATATGTCAGAATGGGTAGCACTCTGCATTCTCTTGAAGTACAATAACACCGTTCTCCCACCACTTAATATTTCGCCTACGAACTAGACAGTGGAGTAGACATTAGTCTGATGTCATGCAATGTCATTATCCCACCACCTACACCTAGTCAGAAACACATCATCGCCAGTCCCCTAGTATTATCCAATATGGGGTTTTATCCATAAAGTTGCTTAAACATAAATAATGATCAACGTCTAAACTATACCCTTAGTGACGTTTCAACGCCTCTTAACTTTAAGCAACTTTATAAACATAGCATCTCCCAGATCTCGATATTGACAGGCAACTTCTTGAAATACTTTTACACCGCGAAATTCATTTGAGCGCATTTGACTTATTCCCTTATTTCCTGCAGTTATTATCTCCAAGATTAACAAATAACATAGCTACATAAAAAAACTCCAGTTAAAATAACAATACTTTATTCACAGTACATTTAATATTCATTATTCAATTGATTAAGTACTAGTTCTTCAGTCCGTCTTCTCTTTATGGATAGGTTTCCCTCTAAACCAGAGTAGCAAGTTCTTTAGTGATAGTACCACCGGGAACATGATTGGAAGGAATAATGGAATGTAGATCGCGTACCTGGAAACGAAATAACAAAAATCTTTGAGGATGAAGGAAGCGTTGTATAGAAGTTGGCATAGTACACTCTTCTGAAATATTGATATCAAAAATAAAACTAAGCTTTATAATGTCTACGTTTCGTTTTTCTTTTAATTAATTTAGCTTGAGATGATTCAAAGTTACAGCTAAAGACCACCCTACATAAAACAGACCATGACCAAAAAAAAATAGTATTGGTGAACGGCTAGGGTCTTACGTTGGTGAGGGACTGCTGAGTTCGAAACCCTCCGTTGTGAAACTGCTCCTCACAAAAACATATAATTGATTTTGATGTTTGCAGAACAACCACTACTATCTTACTCATACAAGAACCACGACAGCCGTAAAACCGTAAGACCAGACAATCCATACTCACTTCTGATCATCAGGGAAGTACAGCAGCGCCAACAGACTGGGCTCCATAAAGGCTGTCTCGGCTGCCAAGAAGGCGCTCTGTGACATCTTGTAGGCCTCCACTAGCGCCCCCTTCTTCATCAGTTCACTGGCTTGTTGGATGCTGTCAACGGCGGAATTGATAGAAGCTCCTACTTCATCGTTGATCACGATGTTTGAGATTTGACCTGGAAATGGTTACAATACGGTAAAGTTAATGTCGTGATGAGAATACTTTAAAATATAAGCCCCTTTTTCAATCTCCCGCTTCGGAAAGTCGGCACCGAAAACCCGTTGGGTTGACGAAGTGTGTATTTATAAATTTCACTATTGTGAAAGCTCCTATAATTCGCCACCAAGTAGCGGCTTATCTGTGAACGGATATCCAGATCTAAAATATTATCATTCTTCTTGTATTCGAAAAATATGCCTCTGTGACAGACGGACAAGAAAGTGATCTTATAAAGTTTCCATTTACCTTTGGTCGGTCGGTCGGAACCCTCATGAGCACTTAAGGCCAATGTATTTTTTTTTTTTACTGTTGTCTGTTAGTTTAGGTTTTATTTACCGAGCAACTTTGCTAAAGATTGCAGCGTCCTCTCTGCCGATGTGAGTTGCTCCAAGGTCCTGATGCGGAGCAGGGTGTCGATCTCCCACTGGCGAGGAGTGACAGAGCGCAGAGGTTCCAAGTGACCGCCTTCGATGTGTTCCTAAAACGAGAAGCGATGTTTTTTGTAGAATCAGAATTTTTACAATTCTTGCAGGGGATATTATAGTGGTTGTTTCATAAAATATTTAGAGATTTCCAGAGATTTTGAAGGTTCTCATGTGATATGTTCTAATCTATATTTTATAGTAGCACTTCAGTTATGTTACGAAATACCTAATAATACCGCCGTATTTCTACGTTGACGTCGTGGTGGGGCTTGCGTGCTCCTGAACTCTAGGTCTATACCGGTAGAGTTTACTTTGCTGAACCAAGTCTAGGGTGAGGAGTCATACCAAGAGAGATACAGAAACCCGCAGGGCAGCAGGTGGCGAGCTGTTGGGCAGTAGCGACCCGATGGACCCTATCTCCTCACCTCTGGCTTGCCTTTATTGGCCGGCTGGAGTGAACAATGACGAGGAACAGAGCTCCCACCTCTTTCTTGCCTTTATTGACCGGCTTGAGTTAATGCAAGTCATCCCTTGCCATTTTATCTGTGTTATTTATATAAAACATTGGTCAGGCAGGGGCCATAGTCTTTCCATAGTCCTAGAGAACCAGTCCACTGAAGTCTAAATCTATAGTCCAATATCTTTGTTTCCATATCCTGCAATAGTCCTACTCCGACCAGGGGTTGTCTTTGGGTACACTTGTATATAGTTCGAACAGGGATACAATCGTCGGTTGGAGCCTCATTTCATTAAAAACGTGTAACGGGCCACTGCGAGTTGGCTTCGGCTCCTCGTACGCCTTCCAAAGGTCTGGGATCCCAGGGTCCCGAGAAATGTCAAAGACATTTTAATAATAATAATTAATTTACCACATTTTCTACCATAAAAGTTACCATTTTGTAGCGTTCCCCTTAAACGAACCTTAACAATCGAATCCAATAGCGAATCGAACGGTTGTGAATAGCTCTGCTAAACGGTTGTACGTCAATCATGTTCATTCGATATTAAATCTGCCGAGCACGTCTCGCCACGAGCACCTATCGTTAAAATCCTAAACTCACCGCGTCAGTAATCCCCAGCAGTTCCCTGAGCTGCGATATGAAGGTGCCCATCACGACCCTCACGTTAGGCCGCCAGGTTGCGCGAGTGTCGCGGCAGTCACCTTCACTTGGCCCGTCCAGCACCACGCCACCCCATTTTGGAGACATGAAGGCTTGCACGTGGGATTGGACCTTTTCGTCTGCGGAAGTTTGTATGAAGATTTTGAAAGAAAGAAATGTTTATTTAAATGTTTGTTTATGTTTATTTTGGGTCGAAAAGGTTCATTTAACATTATAGCAGTGTGCATGAGTGCATCCCAATACCCGACAGATTAAAAACATCAATCATATCGTATATGAAGTTGAAAGTGCCAAAATGATAAATTCTGAATTACAACGGAAAATAACGAAAATCGACTAATTAACACCCCATTTGTACTATTAAGGGCCTCATTCACCATCTCCAAGTAAAGCGTTGGTTAGTTACTTCCTAGTTAACGTTAATCGGCAAGTAAAAGTTACGAGTATCTTTTGTCAATTTCACAAACGAAAATAAAGCTTCGAGTAACAACTTACTGGATAAGTGAATGACATTACAAATCATACGTTATAATCTTTCAATAATACGTCAATGTTACTCGTCAAACGTCATTGGTAGATGTCAATTGACATTGTGGTATTTTTGTGCCTGGTTTGGAAAGCGTGTGATTTTAATTTGTTACTTTTATTACCTATATTTTTAATTAGCATGGATAAAGTTAAAAAAGATAGAAGAGCAAACTTTTTTATAAGCATCCAAAATGAATTCAATGATTTCGAAGTCAAGACCTTGGTTTACTGCATACTTCGATAGACGAAATCTAGCAAAAAAATCAGTTTCATCTAGGTCCATAAAATAATCAACAAGGAATTTAAGTACACGAATCCAAGGTACTCGTTGTGTTGTAGTATATTCTAATTCATCCAATTGATGACCAATCAAGTCAAATAAATCCATATTTATTAATGCTTACATTTTAAAATAATTGCTGATGTTTTCTGTTAGGTACCTACCCGTTGTCATTTTTGACAATGGACAACCTTTAACTGTAAAGTAAACACGCTAATTGCCAGATGTCGTGGCAAGTAAGTTATGGGTCAGTTAAATCTTATGATTAGTGCTACTCGAACGTCGTGAAATCCGCACATGATGTTACGGGTGACTTTAACTGGTGGTTAGCCTACTTGAAACTTTACTTGAGGATGGTGAAAGAGGCCCTAAGACTCCTAAGATTTAAGCCATAAGATGTTTCAAAAGTAAAATTAGATTAAACTCTAATAACAGCTTGGAAGTTAATTTAATGTTTTCCTTGTATGTATCAATGTAGTAGTATTTATGTATTATTTACAAGTAAATAATAATAATAATAATTATTCAGAATGTAATTTATAGTTCATATAAGTCCGATATCGCCAACCAGTCTTGAGGAAGCGTGGTGATCAATGCTCGTGCCTTCTCTGTATGAGAAGAGGCCTTTGCATGGCAGTAGGACTATAATAGGCTGGTATTATTATTTAATTTACCGTAAGAAAACGTCTTTTAATGGATAGATTAAAAAAAAACGAAATATACTCACCATTACTATCATAGATGACAAGTGGCGTCCTCTCGCATGGCACGGCGTACAGTGCAAGGTTGATTGTAGGTAGTTCTGACACGTGCGTTGCCATGCGCTCTTCCAGCTTAGTTAGTAGCAAGTGCAGGCGGTCTTGACGGACGGCGAAATGGCGGCCGAAATCGCTAGTGTCTTTTACCTGAAAGTACAACATTTTGAATTATCTACATTGGCAGGCAGGACACCGCATTTGTAGTCCATTCCAGCCTAGCTATTCACAACCGTCCGACAAGCTTTCGTATCGAACACTCACTTTTACTTTTTTTTTTTTTTTAACAATGATTGTCGCTGACTGGATTTTTAACGTTTTTAAATACGAGAATTGGCCCTCGTGTAATCGAAAAGGTGTTATTTTCAACATGTCAGCCTGTCGAATGGTTGCGAATAGGTAGGTGCTGTTCCTAGCTGCTTCATTCAATCTGCATGCGTAGCATGATCTCTATCTCTACTCTACGAAGAGAAGACAAAACACTTTCTAAACAAAAAGTCAATCTTTTCTTGAATTTTGACATCGCGCCGTAGAAATCTTTCTACAATCTGTCATTTTGTCTTCCGTTTCTATAGTGGCCATGGTACGCATGCTGAGCTTGAAGTCTAGGCAACTCTTGTGTAGGTGGAGATATTGAGAAAGTAAAATAATACGAAATACAGAAACTGAAAAAAAAAATATTGCATATATTGTGCTCCTTCCTTTTTTAAACGAATTAAACAGGGGGACTTCTTTATTCGAATGATGTTTTAAAACCAAAGTTGATCCACAATAGTCAATCCTAAAAATTGGATTGTATAAAACTATTTTCACCATAGAAATATAAAAAAAAACAGGAGAAGTGGCAAGGGGGCGTGTCTGTGTCCACGCGTAATGGTCAAACTGCTCATGTCACAGGCAAATGGCCGTCTCCGCGAACTAGTGCGCTTTCGACCGTGATCGTGACAAAATATGACAATGCCGTGTTGTTCAGTGGTTTCTTGTAACAACTGAAGCCAAAACAAAAACTTTGTCAATTAAGGAAACACTTACCATTTGTAAGTACTAGTATTTTAATATATTTGTCTGTAAAATTATGAAAAACAACAAATCATAAAATATTTCTTGCTTTTACTACGTCATTTTTGTTTTCAAATAGCGTAACGACTGTACTATTTTTGCAGTAAATACATTGCTTCTTAACCACTACCTAAGTATGTCGCTAATTGACTGGACAAGCAATGTAAAAATCACAAAACGATATTTCATTCGTGCGGACGCAACGCTTGCTACGGCCGCTGGAAATCGCGGCGAGTTAGTGATGTGCTTGTGCAGATCCACTGACGTAGGATATCGACAACAATGTCAATATATTGCTTTTATAGTTTATTTTTTAATTGGTCAACCGTTTTAACCCGTGTGGAAGCGTTTAAACGGTTCCACAATACCCACTGTTTCAATACGATATAACAGCCTAAAACAACTCAACCGATTTATTTATATTGTTTAATTTTTTTGATTTACTTCATATTTTTTTTTGTTATATTTTGTTTATTTATAATATAATATTTTCTCGTATATTATTTATTTTATTTTCAAGACCCCAATATTTTTTTAGTTTAAGTAATAAAAAATGGAAGATTTGATTACTTTCCGATTTAGTCAATAACTAGCGTATATCTAAAATAAATTGCTTTTGCACAGCACAACGATACCGACAAACATTTTTGTGTGAGTAAGTTGTACGGTGCATGGTAAATGCATGCTGTGCTTGACGAGATAAGGTTTAAAATTGATTGTGTAGTACGTTCTGATTTATGAATTGCGAGTGTGTGCGCGACTTCGTATCTATTGCTTTTACTGAACTGCATGTGTAGTAGTGGCGCATGGTAGGGGCAAACTGGAGACACCGGCTTCCAATACATTTTCAAATACCGGGCATATCTCCTTCTTATATCTATGATTTTCACCCACCTCCTTGGCTTGGAAATCGAAGTCTATAAGATGAAGCCACTGCGATTTTAGCGTAAAGTTGTGGAGTACGCTCAGCTCATCCACGAATGATCCGATGTAGTCTGAAGACAAAGAACGGACCCGTTATGAATCAATCTTTATTCAGAAAACAAAATTGGTAAAATACAATATGAATCTACGATAAATAATGTAGGTATTACAATATGTGATGTCTGTACTAGGTACTAACAATATGCTTTTAGTAGGTAACATTTTTTTTTAACAACATTTAACATTACAAATCTTAAAAATAATTAAAATTGTCAAATAGTAATTTTCCACTTAAAATGTGATTAGAGGTCGTCTTACTACATAGATGAACGAAGGTCAGATGTTAGAGCATTGCCATACAATGTGACAATGCTGCTATTTTTTTGAGCACGTTACCAGGTGAGCAGCAATGTGGAGCAATTTTTCGATACCATATTTTAGTTTGTTGTCAGGTTTAGTTTAGTTACGATATTTTATTGTTTTTATTTAATTTGTATAGTTACCTAATTAGAATAAAGACTTTAAAGTTACAAGTAAAACAAAAAATCATACTTCAATTCATGGACATACCTTCGACAGCCTCTCCAGCATCTAGTTCCACCATCAACGCATCAGGTCTGGGGTGCACCACAGACAGTACAATGTGGTAGCCGCCCCCGGGAGGGAACCTTGTCTGCCGGGCCGCGTCGGCTACTTCCGACCTGGCACCTTCCACCACTGAGGTCTGATAGACTACTCGCTTTAGAGCTTCTACGACAGTGGTTGAGGCTGTAATCGATCATAGAATAATTGTGTTTGAAAGAAAGTTTATAAATTTTTTTTTGTTGTTAAAAATGTTCGGATGGATATCCACGTGAAGCTTGATTTTAAATCCTTTGCCTTTATTCAGTAGCTGTCACAAAATATGCCTGTAACATACACGGTGCTAATAACCACCTGAAGTCCATATCCTAGAACGATTTACAAGCGTGAATTTAAACTTAAACATACATTTATTTTATATAAGTACGAAAGCTGTACTTAAGTCTTGAATCAGAATCGAGATTCATGCTTGCGCATAATGCGCAGATTTGAATTTCACAAGTTATAGTTAAACGTCTCTTGCTACAATGGAGACTCCAAGATTTATAATAGCAAGTTAAGGCGCTGTATTATCTTTTGGTGGACCGATGATCTGGTAAAGGTAGCAGGAATCCGCTGTATGTGAGAAGCACATGAGACCTTCAATGTGGCGACCGCTTGGGGGAGGCCTGAGCATCGACTGAAAAGATTACCTTTAGCATCTCTGAAGAACATGACCCTCTCTCCAGCCAGCCAGGTGTCCTGGAACAACGGCTTCCTCTGCACCACATAGAAGCTATTATGCTTGCTCAGGTCGTAGGCAGCCGCCACTTCTTCCACCGCCTCGTGCTCATCAGCTACGGAGTCCAGGGTCGAGTGTAGTTGCTTTGAGATGATGGATTTAGTAATCTTTAGTTTTGTTACGTCTGGGAACAGAAACGATCATAGCTATGAAGGTAAAAGGCTGTGGTGAAAGGTAAAATGTGGCTATGTAGGTAAAAGTCGAAGAGAGAGGGATAGATAAGTTATTTGGACATGATTGTCAACATCTTTATACTTGTATTCCAATTTATTTGGGCTCAGCGAAAATATATAGGTCGCATCAGTTTCTACTGAAATTGATGCGACGACGTGACTATCGCCGCGATACTCTCGCCCGTCTTGATGGCGCATAAAAGCAATTTTTTAAATACAAACTGGACGGATTTAAAGGAAGAAGGAGAGACTACACTGCAGGTAGTTCGCGGTGTAGTCTCACCTTCTCCCTTTACACCCACATTTACATAACGTTACATTTTTTATTTATTTTTATGCAAATACCACGACAATTTATGGAAAGAACACAATCATGCTGTGTTGATTCCAAATACTTTAATCGGGATGAGGGCAGCAGCATGATGATGCATACTCAATGTGCATGCCCGAGGAACCATGCCAGGCCTCATCTTTACTAGCGACCCACCCTTGCTTCACACGATTCTTAGGACTTGACAAAACATCGAGATTTCTCTATTCTATGTTAGGAGGGTTTGGTTTCCGCAACGCACTTAGTCCTTCAGTGGGACTATTGTGCGTGCCGCACATGCCAGTGCCACGGCGGCCATGGCGGCCGGCGGTGGTTATTCCAACCAACCCACCTCCCTCCAGAAGCTGATTATATCTCCTGGTCTGTTAAGAACTTCTGTGTAAGATCTGGGTGCCCCGAAAGTTTCAGTCCTAATCTAGATGACGCCTGTGCATTCAAAGAGGACATGCGCAACGGTTTCCTCAACCTCCATTCAAGCCCATCATAGAGGACTGTCCGTTATGCCTATTGTGTGGACATGTTTGTTTAACGAGCAGTGTCCGGTGATGGTCCCTGTCACCAGACGCAGGCCGTTCCAGTCCAGGCATAATTAACGTCTGGTTAGTTTGCCATCTAAGGATGGCATAGCGCTCCTGGACTGCCTGCAGTCCGGTGTCGGGCTCCACTAGCTCACCGCTTGTGTGTGGGTGAACTCCTGTAGCCACCTGCGTAGCTGGTTGAAGGAGATGGGCACGATAGGTTCGGGTCCACAGACTGAGGATAGGATTTTGATTCAGATTTGTCACAGTTGTAATGGCAATCATGTCATTTGGTCTAAATAGGCTTTTCGTTTTATAAAAATTCTTCTATATTTTGCGAATGTGAGAACGTTGTAGGCCTAACTTGTAGACTGTAGATTTGTGGACATTTTTATATTTTGTTGAGTACCTGTTACTTGTTGACAGGCCTACACTGTCCTTCCATATCTATCAACACTGTAATTGGAAACATTGTAAAAGCCCCTTATTTTTAAATGAGTAACCGTGGAGTTTCTTGCCGGCTCTTCTCCATAGGAAACAACCACATGAAACCGTGCACCTAGCTTCTGACGTTTCATAAGTGCCCATGTTGGTATGTGAAATAAAATATTTTGATATTGATTTTGATTTTGAGGCGCTGGATGTTCTTCTAGCCAGTACATCAGCTGCGTCGTTACCCAGTGATCCGCTGTGTCCTTTTATCCATTGCAGTGTCAGTGTGTTTCGCTTAGATACCGTTACTCATTCTAGTGTTAGACTTTACTTCTCTATTATATATTAGTTTAATATTAATGTATAAGTACTATAATATAATAATATTTATCTATCTATACTAATTATAAAGCTGAACAGTTTGTTTGTTTGAACGCGTTAATCTCTAGAAAAAAAGGAGCTAGACAAAGATCGGTAGAAACGGAAGACAAAATGACAGATTGTAGAAGGATCTTTATTAGTATTAAGAACACTTACACACCCACATACCCAAATCGCCTTCCCTCTCTAAGCACACACGACACACATCACACACACACTGATACACACATCACACACCACACACTCATACACTTTCCCCATTACACCACATTACACGCGCTTACTCACACAATATTGCTGCTGTTACACGTTTTAGCTTCCCTAATTTTGTAAAATAATCTTAGCGGACGAATGGATGGCCCCTATAACACAGGATTTTCCTAGCATCAGGGTCATTCCGTCAGTTCATGAAGCGCATTTCCAAGCGCTTCTTCGACTCCGCGGCCTCACATCGCAACCCTCTGGTTGTCGAGGCTGCCAGATATGCCCCCTCCCGCATTAGTCGTACCCGCCGTCCAAGGCATGCCCTGTCCGACCCCGATGACCCCATAACCCTCCTCCAGGAGAGCAGTAGGGCCACCAGTACAGTACACAAACACAGACCGCCATCGTTCCGACCTCGCCGCCGAGGTCCTACGCGACGCCCCCGACGTAATTGTCCCCCCCCCCGACCCTTGCTCGACGACGCGCCAGCCCGCGCCGTAGCTGAGCCTGTAGTTTTAAATTCCCCAGTTAATAATAATATAATTTAGATCCAGCCTGTCCCATCTTGCTGCCCTCCCCTCAGTGACGCCCTAAGCCGAGGTTCGTACCCCACAGGGGGTGCCCTTAGCGTGCGGTCACCTAATTTTTAAGTATTTTTCGCCCCTGGCTGGAGGCTTTAAGTTAGTAGCTTAAGGCACCCACAGGTTTGCCCGGTTAAGTAGCCAGGACCTTAGTGGTCACAACTACGAGCTGCCAATTAGGAAAAAAAAAAATAATAACATCAAGGTCATTATTCACAAAAATTGAGCACAAAATGTATTATTCTCACAACGTAACATGCATTGTATTTCTTCTTTTTGCCAAATAAAATAAAAATAAATATTATGAGTCTCTTGATTATAACTACTTTTTATGCTATTTTGACAAAATAAATAATGCCCCACCCTTCTTTACAATCAAATTAATTATTTTGATAATAATTATCTACTTTTTTAGTTACTTGCTATGAAAGCGTGTTTTTTTAATTTATTTATTTAATTAAACTTCTCGCACACAATAACATTATAAAGGCGGACATGTTTCCTTCCAACCCTCTGTATTTTGTGCGATCCCTGACCTGTTGGCCCCGCAAACATGATTAAATTGTCACACCACCCTCGCCGCGGTCCTCCCCCAGGCTTCCAGTGAGATACGATCTTTGCCCATCTCTCCGGGTGCATTCCTGCGACGTGGCCAGCCAACTGTCGCTTTAGCTTGGCTGTTTTTCTTCCACACCCGCTACTTCAGTTATTGAGCGCAGGTTGGAAAACATTTACCTACTTATTATTATTAGCCATTAATGCCCCAGTGCCTGGCAAACATTATCTTACGATAGATTAATTTATTACTCACTAGAATTTTGAAAAGCCTTCTCAATGAGACCAACGATCTCCGAAGCAGTCGCTTCATCGTTAGCCAAAACCGTCAGCTCTGTGGTTATCGAATGCAGCAGCGTATTGAATGAACTGATCTTGTCGTACGGTAGAGAGACCCTGGAATGAGAAACGGTTTAAATCAACATTTTGTTCAAAGAGATACGATAGCTAATTCCATATAGGTACTTTAGATAAGGTCTTCCCACGGTCGGCGAGTGCATAAGTACTGCACTGGCAGACTAAGGGGCGGTCCGCCCCGGGGGGTCTGGATTCGAACCTACGACCTACAACTGGTAAGTCGTGGCCGTTACCACTGGGCCACCACTGAAGTACTGATATTGTACGCATTGTCTCGTAAATAGCGAAGCGCGATACTTACGCGACATGTATTACAAAACAAGGCTTATCTTTATACTCATCTATACACCATCGAGAAATTTTTGTATTTCGAACTCTATACCGATAAAGTTAAAGATTTTAATACAAAAAACTAAAGCCAAACCAGAGTCCAAGTAGCCAATTTTAAATTAAGAACTTTACCATGTTCTGGATAACGTTTTTAATACAATAACGAGCTTCTTTGGGCTTGGACTAAAGTTATGTATTAAGACTTAAGACGGTCTCGTTGGTCTAGTGGTCGCAAGCGCTACTGCTGAGCATGAGGTCCTGGGTTCGCTTCCCGGGTCGGGCAAAGTGTTATCGGGTTTTTCCATCTGGAATTTTTCGGTAGCAGCCCGGAGTCTGGATTTGTGCCCGGTTGATGTCAATAGGCTCGCCCCCTATTACATGGGACTTAAACGTAACTGGCGAAATGTGGGTGTGCTATAGGTAAACCTTTGCCTAACCCTTCGGGGAATACAGGCGTGATGTTATGTTATGTACTTAAGACGGATAAAGTTTTGAATTGTAAAGTTCGTAAGTAATGAACAGTGATCGGAGTAGGTAGATTGAACTGGGGTCATTGATCCGAAACGTATATATTACTATGGACATTCCTCCGGAATTGGTGGATTATTAAAAAAAAACCGGAACTTATGTAGGAATTGTATTCTGCCAGAGTGGAAGGAGTCATTTGATGATTTGCCATCCTCAAAAAAAAGGTAGGAATTGTAATAAAATGAGCAATTTTATTCTTTATTATTCTTCCTATTTTTTTTTTTGTCACGATTTGACAAAACCCAACGGCCAATCAGAACAAAGGATCATGGGTGGTACAATAACCGGTTATCAGAACAATGCGTACGCCCGCCGGAAATACTAAATCCGGAAATACCGGAATTACTTTCCGGAAAAATGGCTTATCCATGTTATTCTTTCTGTGTGCATTTATGATACAAGTACTAAAAATCAATCTACCTACTCCGATCACTGGTAATGAAACCTCCCTTGAACATGACGTACTCATTCATTTCTGTTTAAATGGATTAGGTATCTGTGGCTCAGGGTTTAATTGAAGAAGGCTCCCAAGTTGTTATACATGGTGGCAGGCACATCAACGCGCAACCTGTTCCCATGGATTCAGTACGTAATTCTGGACACACTACATTGAAAATTTTCATCGGTTTAAAAAAATAGTCAGCTGTTCCATACATTTAGACCGCGTAAGTATTGCACTTTTGTATGAAACAGCAGATTTATTTTTAAATACATAACCGAAGAAAATTTTCAATGCAGGCGGTCCAGAATCATGCCTGAATCCGTGGTAACAGGTTGTCCCTGCCACCATGTATTAAAATGTCGATTCGGTGTACGGCATGATCTGTTCTCTTATACTTAGGCCGAGATCTATAAATGTTACTTAGAACATGCTTTGACTTAGACATGTCACCGCCTCTATCTCGTTCTTGTAGGAATAATACGTGCAAAGTAACGTGTGTAGATCTCAGCCTTAGTTCGTGGCGATACGAGAGGAGTGGCTAAACTAAGTAGACATATGGATTTCTGGAAGTAGTCTCGTAATTCAATCTGTGCACTTCAAGTCAACCGATCACTTAGTTTTATTTACCCTATTAAGCCACGGTTTCGTAGAAGAACGGTGGCCGCCATATAGCGTCTGCAATTTACCGGCGAATGACGTCACTGAAACGTTATCTATACAAATAAATAAAATTTAAGTGTCTGTTTGTAATGTCAAAATAACAGCTTTTTACTAAATGCATATGAAACTAGATACTGTACTTATAACAAAATACAATTTTTTGTAAATCTTTGTCTGTCTGTTTGTTGCAGGTAATCTCCAAAACGGCTGGACCGATTTTGACGGAACTTTCACTGGCAGATAGCTGATGTTATAAGGAGTGACATAGGCTACGTTTTGTCCCGGTACCACGTTCCCGTTGGATAATTTCCGACAACCACGCGGGCGAAGTCGCGGGCGGCAGCTAGTTGATTATGAAAGTAAGTCAGTGTTATTTCCTAGAGAGCGTTTTATGACACCGTAAACTCAAACCCCGCTGCCGTCATCTTCATGACAGACCTGCAACCGCTCTTCTAGGAAACTATAGCATAACTCAGCTCACTAGGCGGTAAAAAAAACCGTAAAATGAAGGACAACTAAGGTTAGCCATAAAAAAGCATTTATCTAAAGTAAATAAAGAATAAAAATGTGTCAAAAGGTTATCAGCGGTCATAGAGCAATTGAGCTGATAAGGGAAAGAATCATAACAATCGTATGTCATAAAATTTTGGTTTGTATCAATACAGAGTTGTTATCAGTTCTCAGTAGTAGTGAAGCCTTGAGAGGGTCAATTAGATGTCATACTTATTAGCGAGACACGCGACACTTAATCTTTACATTTGCCTTAGTTCATTTATGTAGCTAATCAAGAATACTAAGTAGTAAGAATGTTGACATTATACAGCATGTATCAGAAATGTCTGGTCATATTTAGGGATGTGGTTTACAGGCTAAAAGAATAACCAGCTGTTCTATACAAAACTTCAATACGTACTCAACCCAAATGTATAGGATAGCGATTATGATGGTGGCCGCATGGAAAAAGTTCTTCAGTTTGATGGTCCGTATCTGTACCAGCCTTAAAAATGACCACACATTTCTGATACACGCTGTTTTTAATTTATTTTAGTACCTAGGAGTAGTTATTGATTAAAAACTAAGTCCCTGTTGGGTTCAACTGTGTCTCGCCAAATCTTTACTGGTGTGCGACCACACTTTCCGCTGGCCTGTAGGACAAGGCATTAGAGCTAATCGCATATATGATAAACTAACGCTTTTTCCTTTGGGGGTAGGTAAAAACAAAAAAAATGTTACAAACAAATGCTACGCTATGCTATCCTTGCATACTCATTATGATTTTAACCCTATATCCACAAGCGTAACGCCTCCTTCCCAGAAATAGTTGGCTTTGGCCTATAAATTGCCATTGCAAATACAAACTCAGGACTGCTACAGAGACTCTCCGTCCGCTTACCGGCACATTGTGCTGCTCGACGAGGTGGGCAAGCTCTTTGAAAGAGTCATTGCAGACCGCCTCGTCGGGCGGCTGGTGCGGGTGGGGCCGGTTTTGGCGGAGAGCCAGTTTGGTTTCCGCAGGGGGCGCTCTACGGTGGACGCCATCATGCGCGTGCGAGCCCTCACGACGGGAGATGCTGTGGCCCGGGGTGAGGTCGTCTTGGCGGTGTCTCTAGACATCGCCAATGCCTTCAATACCCTGCCCTGGAGTTGCATCAGGGAGGCATTTCGGTATCACCGGATGCCGACCTACCTCTGTCGCATAGTCGAGGCCTATCTGACGGACAGGGCCGTCATCTACCCCGGTCACCAGGGAGAATGGAACCGGCGAGAGATGTCGTGCGGTGTCCCACGGGGATCGGTCCTGGGGCCGCATCTGTGGGACATCGGGTACGACTGGGTGCTGCGCGCCGACCTCCCTAGCGGCGTCAGCGTCGTTTGTTACGCTGACGACACGCTGGTCCTGGCGCAGGGGAGGTCGCACCAGGCGGCGGCCGAAATAATGACACGCGGGGTTGCGACAGTCATTGAGAGGATCCGGCAATTGGGACTCGAGGTGGCCCTGCACAAGTCCGAGGCCATGTGTTTTCATGGTCCTCGGAACGCGCCACTCTCGGGTTCCCAAATAATGGCGGGAGGGGTTCACATCGGCGTCGAGTCGACGATGAAGTACCTGGGACTCGTCCTCGACGGCCGGTGGAACTTCGTCGAGCATTTCCGACGTTTGGCTCCCAGACTGGACCGGGCCGGGGCTGCCTTGAAGCGGCTCCTGCCCAATCTAGGGGGTCCAAACGCCTCCTGCCGGAGGCTCTACGCGGGGGTCGTGCGGTCCATGGCCCTTTACGGGGCACCGGTGTGGGCGCGTTCATTGAGGCTCCGACCAGCACGCCGGTTGAACGCGTACCAAAGGGTCATGGCCACCCGGCTGGTCCGGGGATACCGCACGGTCTCCTGCGAGGCGGCGAGCCTCCTTGCCGGATTGCCGCCATGGGATCTGGAGGCATAAGTCCTCGTGCAAATTTGAGAGTAGCGCGAGGAGGCGAAACGCCGTGGCGTTACTCCGCTGCTGCGAGAAATCTCGGCACAGCGGACAGAGCTCCGGCGGGATCTCATGGCGGCATGGGGAGTGCGACTGTCGCAACCCAGCGCTGGGCACGCCACAATGGCGGCGGTAAGTCCCCTCTTTGAGGAGTGGCTTAAGAGGCGCCACGGCGTCCTCACCTTCCGCCTGACGCAGGTCCTCACCGGACATGGCTGTTTCGGGAGGTTCCTGTTTCGGATAAGGCGGGAGGAAACGCCCGGGTGTTGGCATTGTGTGGATCGACCGGAGGACACGGTGGAGCATACGGTGGAGGTCTGCCCAGCTTGTGCGGAGCACCGCCGTGTCCTCGTGGTGGCGATCGGCGGCGGCGATCTCTCGCGTCCGACCCTGGTTCAGGCCATGGTACGGAGCGAGAGGGAATGGGAAGCAGTCACCTCCTTCTGCGAAGCAGTAATGCTCGCGAAGGAGGAGGCGGAGCGCGTCACGGAGAGGCAATAGTTGCACCCTCACGCCCCTAGTCACCGCAGGAGGAGACACCCTGGGCGTCGGGAGACGATAGCCGACTCCCGGCCACCGTAGGCGCGGGCCTGCGGACGACGAGCAATGGGCAGCTCGCCGTCCGGTAAGGACCAGGCCCGGGTCGACGGCGCGTTGTGTTCCACGCGCGCCTCAAAGAGATGTCAGCATAATTGACGGGGTCCGATAGGGCCGATGCCTGCCGGGGTCGCGGATTGTTCGAAAGAGTTACCGTGGCCCTGGCGCCTGGCAACTGAAGGAACACGGGTGGGTTTTAGTCAATAAGAGTCTGACACGCCCTTCCGCTCCGCCCAGAGCGGGAGAGGTAATTTGATGATTTCACACCCAAAAAAAAAAAAGGGACTGCTACAGAGAGTTTCCTGAATGAAACCCCAATCGCAATGCCCGACCTGGGAATCGAAGCCTCATGGTTACGGCAGCTGCACTTTGGAGCACTAGACCAATATACTAGTAGGTTACATGTGATAGTTGTGGGTTCGGGACTCTCGTCCCTTCTGCCGCTCTAATCGACATGTCTTACCTATAGACTTCCGTAGTCTTCCACCAGAGAGGCAGCCCGATGATAATGAGCACCCCGACGAAGGACGCACTCGCCCACATCCGGTTGGACTCTGCAAGTAAACATCATTATGAACATTATTAATTAGTTCGATAATGAGTTTGTTTATATAGTTGTTTAATAAAAGAACGTGGGAATAATATTTTTGCAGGAACATTTAATCAGGAAATTGTTTTATATTTTCATGGAAATAAATTGATGACTGATCAATCATCAGTGATCGGAGTAGGTAGATTGAACTGGGGTCATTGATCCGAAACGTATATATTACTATGGACATTCCTCCGGAATTGGTGGATTATAAAAAAAAAACCGGAACTTATGTAGGAATTGTATTCTGCCAGAGTGGAAGGAGTCATTTGATGATTTGCCATCCTCAAAAAAAAGGTAGGAATTGTAATAAAATGAGCAATTTTATTCTTTATTATTCTTCCTATATTTTTTTTTTGTCACGATTTGACAAAACCCAACGACCAATCAGAACAAAGGATCATGGGTGGTACAATAACCGGTTATCAGAACAATGCGTACGCCCGCCGGAAATACTAAATCCGGAAATACCGGAATTACTTTCCGGAAAAATGGCTTATCCATGTTATTCTTTCTGTGTGCATTTATGATACAAGTACTAAAAATCAATCTACCTACTCCGATCACTGCTGATCATCTTAGGTCTGACAGAAACCAGACAAAATGGTATGAAATCGAAAACAAGCAGAGCCAGCAGGATGATCATGTCAGTTCCTTCTCTGTATGGTTGAGCTGAATGGTGCTGATTCATACGTCATGTTCGTGAACCGGCGCCGTCAGAAACGACTGGTCGTGTCTTAGCTGCCACTGCCACGGATATTATTATTTTTTATCTTTTTATTACGGACGCTTTTACGAGTATCGTGCACGTCTGTCTACTTCATTCTCACATGTTTAATTTCAACATGAACGATATAACCAAAATTGTTGTAATAATATTTTGTTTTAAAAGAGTTACTTGCCCGTTCTTCTACATAGGAACCTATTACGCTTTGGAATAGGCAACCAGCTTCATTTTTGTGACTGACCGAGGCCTTGCCAATTCGAAAGTGCCTGTATTTAATTTAATTGTAATAAATGCTTTGAGTTTGTTTGTTTTGTTTATGGTGTTTTTGTTGTTGCCTATATAGGTTGATAACTGGCCAGCCAACATCTTGAAAAAAAATGGCGCCATCTGCGCTGACGTTTGTATGAAAAATGAAAACGCGCCCCCGCGCCCCATGCGTTCCTCAAATTATATTAGGTACTTAATTGTAGCTCTTCTTTGATTAATGATTAGCTACAATTTATTACTAAATAACCCAATCTATCTATTCATACTAATATTATAAATTCGAAAGTAACTATGTCTGTATGTTACCTTTTCACGCCTAAACCATTGAACGGATTCCGATAAATTTTGGCATTGAGATAAATGGCGTCCTGGGGAAAAACATAGGCCACTTTTTGTCCCGATAGCACTTTCCCGTGAAATAATTTTCGATATCCACGCGGGCGAAACCGCGGGCAGAAGCTAGTCTTCTTTAAGTATAAGTAAAAATTAAAAGGCTGTTGATTGGTAAGCCCATCACTTGAGAACAGCTGGACTGATTTGGCTATTTTTTTGTTTAAAAATGTTCGTAATAGTCCGAATTTAGTTTTTATGGAAAGAAAAGTAAGATAAGTTCCCGGAATTTTCCAAATTCGGGAAAACTAAACGTCCATTTTTAACCGACGAAAAAAAAGGAGGAGGTTCTCAAGTCGACCCGTATTTTTTTTTTTTTTTTTTCTATTGGTTTTTGTATGAACTCAAGACCATATCAAAATTTGGACAGGGCAACTTTATCGGGTCACCTATGGTGTAATAATTATGATTTGTGGTAACACATTGATACAATGGAACAAAAATTGTAGACAATTAGATGAATTCTTGTAGATTTAAACATCTTTTTGATTCAGAATACGTTACGAAGGATATGACAGTGTTCTTACGTTTATTATTACACAGGTCACCATTCGACCCTTATTGGCTTGTTATCATTAGCAGTTGCTAGTATTGTAGCATCAGCATCGTAAAGACAATGCGTGTCGCTAACAATGAGTTATGAAATACAACACACGCGTATATTTACTAAGAAATTAACCCGTAATATTCTGGTTTACATCCGTGGCAAAATATAAGAAATAGGTAAGTACTTTAATTAAGTCTAAATGATAACCGACGCATGGGTCGATGGAAGTTTAAAGCGCAGATATACGACTTTTAATGATTTCAAATTGAACATCACGTCTAAACGAATAGTCTTATTTGTTTGAAAAAAAATATGATAAACTAGACTATTTTCTTTGTAATTTGATATGTGAATATTTGAAATTATATTTTTATAAAATAGTGTAATTAATTTGTAAAGTAATGTCTAACGCGAACACAAAAACGATAATCACGCAAAAACTATCGGGCGTATTTTCATGAAATCTGCACCATCTAAAAGACAATTTAATTACCCAAATTTTTGTATACGGCTTTTATTTGTATTGTGTTTGATAAATCAAGGTGGGTTGTTTTTCAGAATAAACTTGATGCGCGTTGAAGCGGGGGTTCTTACGGGCGACGGGCGGCAGTGCATCGCTGACCAATGTCCGGGTAGACGCTAACGCTCTGTGCAAATTTATTCGCTTAAAAGTTTCGCATGCTCCTCCGACTCGCTTAAGGTCGCTGGCACTTATTGTCGCCTTAAACTACGCTTGCCGCGGTTAGTTCGTGGATGGGTGACCAACTGACCATACATTACATAAAAGATTACATTACATTACAGGAAAGCACGCTAAGCCGTTGCTGTTGGTAGCGGCTGTCATTCGTAGATCTTTCACAGTTGTTACGGGTAGTCAGAAGCCCAAAAGTCTGACAACCACTCTTACCAAGAAGTATCGTGTTGCCCATTAACTGGATTGTGGCGGTCACATAGGCCATCGGTCCATGTAAGATACTGGTATTCAGCAGCATCCGGTAATGGGAGCCGACCCCAAAATAGTTGAAAAAAAGCAAGGCAGATTGATTGCACACCACTTATCAGGTAGGATATGGAAAGAGATTAAAAAACTTTTGTTGTATGGATCATAATCAGCCTATAATGTTCCCACTGCTGGGACACAGGCCGCTTCTCTGTGAGAGGGAGTGGGCTATAATCCACCACAGTGGCCCAGTGCGGGTTGGTGGATGTGTCTTGGACATGTCTTTGTTTTTTTTTTTGTACTAGGACATGCCAGTTTCCTCACGATGTTTTCCTTCATCGTTTTGAGAGCAGTAGTGATTAAATTAAATACACAAAGTGAAGTGCTTGCTTGGGTTCGAACTCACGACCACTCGTAATTCAGGGCCTATACCACTGGGTCACCACTGCTCATTTTCCCTGTTATATATATTATATAGATCGCCTCGCCCATATTCAAGGAAATACTATATTTGAAATTGTGCGTTTATTGAATCGAGTAATAGCCTTTTCTCAACTATAGGTAGGTATTTGGGTCGGCTTGTAAAAGTCTAACCAAATATCAGTATTTTACAAAGTCAAAGTCAAATCATTTATGTCAAATAGGCACATAAAATGCACTTTTGAGCGTCAAAATTTATAAGAAAATAGAATTGATTCTACTTAGTTGCCCCTTCATAAAGGTAGTTTCGTATGGAGAAGTATGGACAAGAAATTCCACAGTTACTCTTTTAAATTTTCACAATATTTTGTACTTATACATTAATAAAATAATTATATGTGCGACTGCATATATCTGACGACCTAGCAAACAATAGACTATAATAAAAATATTCCATAGTAATACTGATTTAGTTAGCGATCTATTAAGTAGGCCTATATTTAGTCGTTTTGCGGATATCACATCACAGTTTTTAGCAACCTTGGAGAGTGCGGTAACCTTCGGGGCGTTTGACATATGGATATTTAAAATATATCTTTACAGAAGCTTCGGTCCATATTTTGCTTCACCAATGTCGTCGTTTTCATAGTTAAGTAAAATTGGTTCAAAAATTCAAAATACACTGACGAGCAATATAAAAAAGGCACTTGCCTAAAGAAATCTTAAATTATATCTCCTAAACCACACAAGTTAGATTCATTAAAAAAAAAAAACAGTATTATATTGCACATTAAAACCTTATTACATACTGGCCTGTTCAAAGTCATGAAGAGAAAAAAGTAAAAAAAAAATGACAAGTTTTATAATTTTGGATTACATTTGAATACTTTTATTTTCACTATTCTTTTTACCTTTGCGTATCGATTTTTTAACTAAAAGTGCTTACGGCAGACGTTGACTTGTAGTGTAAATAAAGGTATCATCATTACTCTCATACGCGAGGAATGAACCAGGATCATCACTATGATGCAATTGGGGAGATTCCAGAGACAAACGGCCAGAATAATAGGTGTGAGACATTCTACTGTCCAACAAGTGCTTCGGAGATTTAGGGAGACTGGACTTAAGCTAAGAAGACCAAGCAATGACAAGCAAAGGTGCACAACGGCCCGAGAAAATCGATTAATTGTGTCAACGATGTTAACAAATCGACATAAGATGGGAGTTGCGATCCAGCAGCAACTTCTGCAGACCCGAAGGGTCCCAATCAGTGAGCGGACCGTCAGAAGACGTCTTGCAGAAGCCAATTTGAAGCCTTACCGGCTAGCAAATGGTCCAAAATTCGAACGGCATAAGCCCGTGAGCACATCGAATGGGGTAAGGACGAATGGGACAGAGTAATTTTCCCTGACGGATCGAGATTCGTGTTGTTGTCATGACGGGAGACGTCGAGTGTACAGGCGTTGAACGTTTTACTTAAGCATGTTAAGAAGAAAACGTCCTATAAGGGGGAGGTTCTGTACACGTGTCGGCCGGTATTTCATCAGATGGTCGCACGGCGCTAGTGCTTATAGAAAACGGCAATCTGACCGCTGTAAGATACGTAAATGAGATTCTCGATGAACATTTTTGGTCAGTGTCCGTATATGATAATGCCCGGCCCCACACAGCTCCTGTGGTAAACGAGTACTTTCAAGACGTGGGAATCCATCAAATGGAGTGGCCCGTGAGAAGCCCTGACCTAAACCTTATCGAACATGCTAGGGACGAGGTTGGCAGAAGTATTAGAAGCCGAAATCCACCTCCAGTCACACATCACGCCCTGAAAAATGCACTTATTGAAGAATTAGAGAATATTCCTCAGCATATATGCTGCATGCATACTCAGCAAGCCAAATAGTATAGAATCTGTATTGACAGCACGCGGCGGCAATACGAAATATTGAATGATTAAAAAGTGTAGTGAATTTTTATTTGTCCAAATAGCCTTATTTTGTTTTTTCCTTCTTTAACACATAAAATTATTATAATTATGTTTCTATTTGGTGTTTTTTAATGCTATATTAAATACATTTGAATGTTGCTTATAACTTCAAGAAGCTATCTTGCGTAGTTTCGGAAATATTTCATGATAAGCTAGTGGCTTTTTTATATTGCTCGTCAGTGTAATTTTAAAAGCAACAGTAAGTAAGTATATCAGTGGTAACAATTTGAAATTGACAGCGCCTTTATATCGTAGCAATAACGGTGACTTTCGTGGTGCAATTGCTTGACTGTAGGTACCTATATGTATAAGTGAAGCCTTGGAAGACCCAGGCGAAGATGGCGAGACAAGCTAGACTGCTTCATGAGGGATTGGGCCACAACAGTAATCAGCCAAGAGAAATGGAAGGAGTGGAGGGAGGCCTTTGCCCAGCAGTGGGATAGTATGGGCTATTCTACTTAATAAAAATTATAAATTCATTCATTCAACGACAGACACAGCACTGCGTAGGCCCAGCGAGTCGAGTATTTTTTTTGCTTCTAGAACGCTAGGTCTAGACGCAAAAAAACAATACAATAGTTGGTAAATTGTACAAGAGTTCCTTATATGTATAGCGAAAGTAAGCACTAACGAAAGATTTTTGAACATGTTTAAACCTAAAGTAGTTAAATCGGGTAGAAGAACGTCCTTTTTGCAGTTGGGAAATCCCATCATACGGCTTGTTTAATAATAATTTGGAACCAGCCATGAGATGAGTCAACCATAAATCACAAGTTGAGGTCTACCGCAAATTACTAAAGCCGAAAGCGACCTCAACATAGTTCGCATCTAGGCTAATAACTAGGTACTCCCTAGATTCCATCAATAACTAAATGAAAATCAAAACAATACGACCCAGAAATGACGCGTGCGCATCTATTAAAAACTTCGTGTTAAATTGCCCTCAATTACTTCTCATTCTCGTGCTTAACACCTGACCTTTGTTATTGATACCGCCACCACTACGCATCATGACACCAGGATAACAGAACCATGGACTAGTCAACTGTTTACAGGACCTACCTGGCCGTTTAGATGGAAGTTAGTTTAGGTATGAGAGACGGAGACGACGCTCTCTACCTTTGTGACAGTCTCTTTCAAAAGCTCTGGTTGTTTTATTTTCTGAGGGAGTATTGTAAGTAGTGATGGTTTAATTTTTCGACACAAGTTGATAAATACACACTGATACAAACTGACACTTAAATTTTATTTATTTGTATAGAAGATAACTTCATAAAAATAAATAAAATTATAGTGTCAGTTTGTAATGTCAAAATAACCGCTTTTGACTATTTTAAATGCATTTGAAATTATATACCGTGCAAAAAACTATTTTAATATTTTTGTCTGTCGGCCTGTTTGTTCCGGCTAATCTCCGAAACGGCTGGACCGATTTTTACGAGACTTGACGAGAATTTTCATATGAAATATTCTGAAAAATTCTTAGGTGTAACAAATTTCCAAAGTTTGACGATTGCATGCGCGATTCGGTCCGCCATTTTTCATTCGACAAAATTCGAGTTACTAATTGCGACGGAAAATGGCCATAAACCTTAGAATAATAATAAGATAACCCACAGCAAAATATAAGATGCTACAAAATACTAAATTCCGCGAGCTCTTCCTATTCATATAATAAGAATAGGAAAAGCCAAATATTCGACTTTACGTACTCCTCTAGAGCATGGAGTTTTCTTCTATTCTAGGATCATAAATTCATCCAAAGTTTACATGATAAAATAATGTGTCAATCTGTACAAAATAGACACAAAGAAATTTTGTCCGTTTATCTGGATGTAAGTTCTGGATGGACGCGAAAACAGCTGAACGAATTTCGATTTGCCACACAGATATGTACTTGGATTAACACATCTTTGGTTGGATATTTTCCGATACCCACGCGGGCGAAACCGCGCACAAAACCTATCACAAATATGAACATTTCGCCACAAATTGCATAATAAATCGAAACATTACAACATATCCTACGGAATAAATGATAAATAGGTAGTACATAAATTAAACGTAGTACCCAGTAAGTGGACACTGTATAAACAAGTCATTGTGATCAACTATTCTAGACCACTCGTGTGACCTAAATAGTAAACAATTAAACGTACATAACATCACGCCTGTATTCCCGAAGGGCTGGGCAGTGGTCTACCTTTTAGTACACCCACATTTCGCCTGTTATGTGTATGTCCCAAGTAAAAGAGTTGAGCCTATTTCCATCAACTGGGCACATATCCAGACTCCGGGCTGCTACTGAGAAATTCCACATGGAAAAACCCAATAACACTTGGCCCGACCCGGGAATCGAACCCAGGACCACATGCTCAGCGGTAAGCGCTGCGACCACTAAGCCAACGAGGCAGTAGTACCCAAATAGTATGGTTATAAAGACTAGACTCTATTAACTGAAATGTTGTTGCAGTTCATTACAATTGAAAACCTTTAGGGAGTATTTAATTGAGCTATAATATTGTCATTACCTATATCTGGCGATGACTTCTAGGTAATTCTAGTTTGCAAGGTTATTTAAAGGAAAAATACGTGTATACGTGGCTACGAGCATGATTTCAATTCAAATCTCAGCATATTTTGAAATTCCAAGTATAATTTTGAACGTTCTGTTCACATCGTCATTGGTATGGTTTGGTATAATTTATGATTGGACTTGTCAAAAGGATTTTACGTCTTGTCAAACAATCGAGATTTCTTTATGACGATATTTTTAATTTGCTGCTTTACGAGTAATATCAATATTCAGGCTGGCAGGGATATGCTCAACAGGAATATGCCAACAGAATATGCTCGCGAAGGAGGAGGCGGAGCGCGTGAGGGAGAGGCAATCACTGCGCCCTCACGACCATAGTCGCCGCAGGAGGAGACACCCTGGGCGTCGGGAGTCGATAGCCGACTCTCGGCCACCGTAGGCGCGGGCTTGCGGACGGCGAGCAATGGGCAGCTCGCCGTCCGGTAAGGACCAGGGCCGGGTCGACGGCGCGTTGTGTTCCTCGCGCGCCTCAAAGAGATGTCAGCATAATTGACGGGGTCCGTTAGGGCGATACCTGCCGGGGTCACGGATTGTTCGAAAGAGTTACCGTGGCCCTGGCGCACAGGCAACTGAAGGCACACGGGTGGGTTTTAGTCAGTAAGAGTCTGACACGCCCTTCCGCTCCGCCCAGAGCAGGTCATTTGATGATTTCCCAAGCAAAAACAAAAAAAGAAGGCTGGCAGGAATATCGACGCACAACCTGTTTCCATGGATTCAGTACCTACATGATTCTAAACCCGCATACGTTCAAATTTTTCGTCGGTTATTAAATAAAACATTAGCTTTTCCATACATTCTGACCGCGTAGATTGCACTTTTCTATGAAAAAGCCGTTTTTTTTGTTGATAATCGTAGAAAATTAGGGGGTTTAGAATCATCAGCTGAATTCATGGTTGCATTTGCGCATTGATGACCCAGCCTCCCTGTATACACATAAACCTTACGGAACACATTCTGAAAAAAAAATTGGTGAAAACCACATAAAAATCCGTTGCGTTGTTTAGAAGAACAACGTGGTCATACATACAGACATCAAAAACGACTCTTATTATTATTAATTTCTGATTATGACAAGACTTATGATTAGATATTGTAGGTAGCGCGAGATATCAAAATGCATTGATACAAAGGTTTTCCTCCAGGATTCAAGAGCTACAGCTTTTTGGTCTCCTAAATCAACAGCAACCCTTCATGAGCACTTTATCTCTGATGTAAGTGAGAGGGTTCCAAAAACCCATTCCTAATACTTTTTTTAGTCTATGCTTCTATGGGTACTAATATTATATACAGTTAAAAAAAATAAGTTCGTATGTAGGAGGGTAATCTTCGGAACGACTGATCTGATTCCGGGAAACCTTTCACTAATGGGAAAGCTACAGTATAGCCGAGTGTCATGGGATATATTTTATGTTAAAACAAGAAATTTCACGCGGACAAAGTCGCGGGCAGCAGCTAGTAATTTATATAAATCTCTCTTGACAGAACACATAGAGCTTCTACTTGATAACCCTATCTGCAACTACCAAAGTAACGCTTATCATCACTCTTATCGTCGCCATCATCCTTTACTTTAAAATTAGGCCTTTTATAAACGGAAGTAATATAAAAAAAAGAAACATTAATAAATATTAAACATGACAATTGAGGGTAGAAAGACTGCATAATATGTGCGACATCTATTTAAAGTCTCGACTGAGTCTTGTCAAGATTAGCTGCAGAGTAAAAGTGCAAATATTCAAAATCACGCGGTTTCTGAGAGAGTGCAATAACCGCTGTATTTTATGCCTTATCTATATCTATCTACTCTTATATAAAAATGAATACCTATTTCCCTTGGTCACGCCATCACGCGTGAAAGGCTGGACCGAGTTCACTTTTTTTTCTTTGTTGTGTTCGTTATTGTCAGAAGGATCTTATGAAATAAAAAAATAAGGAAGTTGATCGGAACGTTACAAAATTTAAGAAAACATAACGCCAATATTAATTTTACTTAACTGTCAGTTGTTTGAAATAACTGTCAGCGATTGACAGAATGCGCTCTGCAAATATCGTTTAAGACAGATGGATCGGTTGATAAATGAGTCGATAGTTTTAGTTTTAGTCAATAGTCAAAACTAAAACTAAACGACATATGACATTCATAGTTAAGACAGGACAACGTCTGTCGGGTCAGCTTGTTTGGATATAAAATTAAGATGGAATTGTTACGTATGAGTTGAAGGTTCCCTACATATCATAGCCCACAGCACATCATCATGCTGACAGAAAGCCTTCTTGTCACAGTCACGACGACGACGTGCAGCTGCCGACTATTTCTGTTCTATGCTCGTGATTATAGATCTACATATTTTGTTTTATTTTTCTTATTACTCAAGTTAAATATATTTTTGTATGCACCTGTTTCTGTGACACATAAACTTATTTTTCTTTCTTTCTTTTCTTTACACTGGTTCGCTTGTTTCCATATTCAGTGGCTGGCAAATCCATAACATCATTGAACTTTGTGTAAACGCAACGCGTGTATAGGTTTCCGATAAATATTAATCAGTTTGTTATTCAACATGCAGACTGCAATCCAAGACTACAATATCAATACTGCTAACAGCACTATCTATCACTATCATTTTGAAGCCTATTGCTAATCCATTGCTTCATATGTTCGAAAAAATTGTCTGCTCAACAACGTAAATAACGCAATGAATTTTATTGAACTGTCAAAATGAAAGCCATTCCTACAGTTAGTGTGTTACGCAAATACCCCGCAGAATTGGTAAATTTGTAAAATAATAGATATGTCTCCTTCCTGAAATAATTCTAAACAACATCGTCCACATGTTTTCCTTATTAGCTACTTGTGATACTCAAGCACGTACTGTGACCGCAACATTCCTTTATCCTACCTTTAACCTATGCCACCGCCGGCGATTAGCGAAAAGCGAGTAGAGCTAGCACTGTACATGTGTGAGCACTATGTACCTACTATAAAGGTACCATTTACTGTGTTCATTTTTCATTGACTATAATGTGCCCTGGCGGCTGAGAGTATGTCATGCTCACTCAAATGTCTCCCTTGCGGTGGCGTGTGTGTAGGATCATTAAGTTCTCTACAAAATAGTTGAGCTGAATGGTGTTGATCCATACATCATGTTCGTGAACGGGCACCGTCAGTAGGGACTGGTCATCTCCTAGCTGCCACGACTTATTTTAATTTCTGAATTGTTTGTTTTTTGTTGTTTCTATCTTTTTTACTACGGACACTTTTAACGTGCACGTATTTCTACATCGTTCTCACATGTATAATTTCAACATGAATGTTCAAAATTGAAAAATTGGTTACATACCAATTTTTTGTAATGGAGTAGAGATGTAGTGGAGTTTCTTGCCCGTTTTTCTCCATGGGTACCTACTACGCTTTGGAATAGGTAACTAGCTTCATCATTCTGACTGACCGACCCCTTGACAATTCAAAAGGGCCTGTAATTGGTTTATTTGAAATAAATGCTTTGGCTTTGAACTAAAAAGGAGTTCGCGAGCAACGAGTGCGCGACGGCGACGAGCGATTACTCGCTGTAAGTCTCAGCGAGTGTTCTGCCCACCAAGCGAGAGTCGCTGAGTGAGTTCTCTCTTTGATAGCTATTGTCGCTGCGACAAGCGAGTAATCGCCGCAGGTGTCAACAGTCAGCGAACAACTATTAATTAATATATGTATCTCTTTTGCTTACACGAGACTTACAATCTTTTTTACGTTCCTTGAGTGAGAAAATCGTCGATAGCTTGTCGCTTCTTTGTCAGCGGTGGGACAGGAGCCTCAACGCCTCCAAATAATGATGACTATGATAGCTGCGGAGCTATACTATGAATGAGAATACTTTTCCTCTTCATGAATGGCAACCACGGTTAACGGGATCTAGAGCACTATCAGGTGGTTACTATGTTTAGGAAGAGTCCATTCACTGTTATCTTCTACTTAATAAAAATCTTAAATTGATTCATTGACAGACAACGCCCAGCCTAAACCCGTAACCCCGTGACAGCCGTAACCCCTTTAAAGGATGAATTTAGTATTTTGTAGGGCCTGAAAGTTTGTATGGAAGTTCATAATTTTTGCCGATGGGAAATCCCATCGGACACGGCTTGCAACCAAATAAGTTTTATGGGGACCTAAATCCCCTCGTAGATTAAGAGCCTTGATTGACTCATCTCTTTCTTTTAGGCAGCATGAAACATCATCCTTAGAAAGCTTTTCGGCCTTATAAATTCGTAGAGTAAGAATAAAGAAAGATTATATATTCGACGTAAACAAAAAAAATTACGACGATCTCTATAAAAGTTTCAAGTCCTTATAACCTGTATCCGTTTTACTAAAAAAAGATGAACCACCGACTAATATAATAATGCAAACAGAACAATATTGAATGAAGCATTAAAATTACATTTTATCGCGACATACATTTGTTTGCCAAGCTAAACCAACAAGTGTTAGGAGAGATATACGAAATGTTGAGAAAATAAATAAACAAGAATTTGGGGCATCGCGCGTGCATGAAATCTACTCGTTATCTGATAACAGTGCAGTGTCATTCACATACGCACTAGTTCTAATCGCTTCAACTGCCAAACTGTCTTAATTTTTTATAAACAGAGCAAACAATACTGGGAGATTCCAGTCATGATTTCGATTAGGTTAATTTAACTAACTCTGATACTTAGAGTGCTTTTGTGTTCAATTCAAAATGCTTTTTGCCTTTGCTTCACCATCTCCTTTTAGTTAGGCCCTTCTGCTTTTCGTTTCGATGAACATCAATGTTGCTTATACTGTTTCGGACCAGTAGGTGGCCACGTTTATTGCCGTGATGCAAAAACGGTGTGTTGATTTTGACAGAATTTATTTGTTTTTATTTGACAAACAATCTGCTACCCCCAGGCATCGGCCCTATCGGACCTCATCAATTATGCTGACATCTCTTTGAGGCGCGCGTGGAACACGACGCGCTGTCGACTCTGGCCTGGTCCTTATCGGACGGCTAGCTGCCCATTACTCGCCGTCCGCAAGCCCGCCCCTACGGTGGCCGGGAGTCTGCAATCGACTCCCGACGCTCAGGATGTTTCCTCCTTCGGCGACTACGGCCGTGAGGGCGCAACGATTGCCTCTCCCTCGCGCGCTCCGCCTCCTCCATCGCGAGCATAATCTGTTGGGTTGGACCTGGATGTGATAATTATATTTACTGGCTAATTCTAGATGTTACTTCTATTACTTTTGAAGAACCTTAATTCCATCCAATAAACCTTTACAAAATTCGTTTACAAATCTGCTAACTTCATGATCATATTTGCTTAGTTTCGTGAATTGTGACGTAGGCCTCTTAAACGGTGTTGATGTTAACAGAATTTGTTTGTTCTAATTTGTCTAACCAGCAATCCATGTTTTTCCGATTTGAAAAAGTTTAGGAACTGGTTATATCTAGAGATATATTGCGTCTAAGTTATTTGTGTCTGTCAGTTTCTACTTCTCGTACTTTTGCTTCTTTTTGAGTAAGGAGAAATTCTTTATCTTATATCTGACGAATCTTACAAAAAAATGCATTTTAGCACTTTCGATTTAAGGTTTTATATCTAGCTGCTTTACAATGACCAACTTTACTGCGGTTTGCCAGTGGTTTGCAGTAACTTGGGATAATGCTGGAGCAAGCAAAACAGGCAATGCATTCCATTGCAAAGAAAACTCTTTAGATCACTTGGCTCTCGAGCTCTCCTGGGATACGTCATTTATCATCCTTAACTGGAAATTTCGGCGGAATCTCTTAGAACATATGAACAGAAATATCTGATTTTTGTTTGGTAGATAACTTCGAACTAGTACTAATGGTTTGGGCTACAGCCCGAATGATACGCTACATTACAACATACGCAATCTGCCGTCTGACGCACATTTTAACACTTTTCACCTTCAAATATTACCTGCATAAAAATATTTCAAGATGTTTTCTTTGCTTGGAGCTTGTAAGATTTATTTCTTCGTTTGAATTCTGCACAGAAAGCTTTCTGCTGACGTCATAGAATGCGATAAACTTTAGATAGACTACTTTGTTCAATAATCTATCTGTCTGTATTCAGTTTTATTCCTTTGAATGTATAACAATATAAAGTTATGGTATTGTTCAATGAAAATGAAAATTCTGTTGAGTCGATTTCATGTTATTTCTGTTTATGTCGATATTTTTGTTTGTTATGGCCTGCTTCATTGGTCTTGTGGTCGCGAGCGCTACTGCAGAGTATGAGGTCCTTGGTTCGATTCCCGAGTTAGATAGTGATATTGGGTTTTTGCCATCTAGAATTTCTCAGTCGCAGCCCGGAGTCTAGATTTGTGCCCAGTTGATGGCAATAGGCTCGCTCCCTATTATATGGGACTTAAACATATCTGGCGAATTGCGGATGTGCTATAGGTACTCCTCTGCCTAACTATTAGGTGAATACAGGCGTGATGTTACGTTGTTTTATTTGTGCTGTTGTCATTAATTTCTAGTGTTACGAGAAAGATGGACTATCGTTTGAAGGCTCTTCAAATGAACTGAAAGTTAATTAATGCGTGCGTTACAAGACAAAAATTTTTGGCGATTGATTTTTATTCATATAGATAGATAGATACGCGGATCTAAATTAAAAATAATACCGGTTCATTTTAATCTAGATCTGCGTATCTATCTTTGTCCGCGCACCACTTCAAACCGGCTGCACTTATTGGACTAATTCATTTTTTGTTGTGTTTGTAATTGTTAGGACAGGTTTGAATGTAAGATTTTTTTTGGAAATCCACTGGGGTCGTAAGAAATTTGGATATATTTTTTGTATGAAATTTACCCCGCACGACGCCGGGCACGCACAGCTTGTTTATTATAAACGTTACATATACATTAGGTTTTATCCTTACAAAACGCCACTTTGATACTAGGTCTGACAAGGAAGGTCTTGTGCTAAGTACCTTCATGTGTCAATTATCGCTAAACTCGCTATAGCGGTAACTATAATAATAATGATTGCTACGTCTGCGACCTAGACTAATAGCCTAGAATTATGACCAAGCTTGACCTAATAAACCAAGGAAATTACTAGGTTTATAGCTAGCTTAGAACATAATTTTGAATTGCTATGTTAATTTCTATGTTTAAAAATATAAATATATAATAGGTGGGCTAGAAGCATCGGAAAATAACTTTTTTAAGAGCTGACCGAAATGTTAAACAGAAACTTGGTGATGTTTGGAAGTTTAACTCTTTAGTTCCGAGGTCGCGAAATCGAGCGAGACAATAGATAAATCATTGTGTCTCATCATGCGGGATTCAAGAGGTTAAATGATAGATAATAAATAATACTTATACTCGCAGCAGTAGAAAAATTATGGCGCTGTGTCATGAAATTCCTGTACAGACACAATCATGATAAATAATAATTCAGCTCTTATGTCTAAATCAAGTTCTTTACAAATAACAGAGCTTAATCAGCCTAAAACGTTCTCACTGCTGGGTGGGACACATCACACTGGCTTTCTCTCTGACAAGGAAATATGCATTCAGAATAAATAACAGGCACAATTAAATAAATTAATAACGTTTGAGAGTGACTAAATAAAAAAAAGGTACACATTTTTCGGTCCAGCTCTAATTCGCCAAATGTGCAGAGTCTAACGTGCGATATGGAACTTCGTTCCAAAAGGAGTAACGACATACTGGTCGGACCAAATTTAAGTAGTTACGCAAACGACAAGAAAATGAAGAAAAGGACATAAATTACTATTAATTTACCAAAAAAAAAAATTGTCTTATGGATCAATCACCTCGCTTAAGTGATTTAATACTTTTGAATCGGTCTATTAATGGATCCGTAATTCGAAATCCTACAAGTTTTAACACCTAAGCTATCAATATTCGATTAAATTCGAAAGATGGCTGTGCAAGTGTGTTCTGGGTTGTGACTAATTGGCGTGGGTAAAAGTATTTCGGGTCTTCGGGATAGCAAACTATTTCGTTTTAGATCGTAATTCACTGCAACGAAGTATAAATAACAAGCAAAAAAAGAAGGAAAGTAAAATTGTTTATTCTGCACTAATAAGACGCACATCACAGAAAACTATTATAGACAAAATACATACACTAGGTAATAAAAAAGTAGCCAAAAGCCTCGTACTCAAACCGTTAAAAGTTTGACAATGTTGTCTATTGGTTGATGTCCAAAGACCAAAGACAATAATACACATTGCGCAGCAAGGCAAGGCATAAAGTTAGTATAACCTTCTGTGTCCTTACGCTATTGATGTTCAAAGTGCAAGTGAACACGATGCGCTTGCGTAAGCACCGCTGGAAAATACATATTCGCGTGTTTAGTTTCTTTCATCATCGACGCTCACAACAAATTCAAAATATTTTTGACGCGATTTTTGTATAACAATTTCCATGAAAATTTCATAGAAACTGTTCTTCTACAGTCGCATTACGCTGTCGCATCGCACCTGTTGCGAGAGAGCCTTAAAATAGTAATATGCCTCTCAACAAAAATCCTTAATTGTCTATGCAAAATATGGAAATAGTATTTTTTCTTAAATAAAGTAGGATTGTAACTACTGGATAGATAGGTAGCTTCATGTTTCATCCGGTGTCCGAATGCCTAATCGAGTCGAGTGTCGTGCCTGACTGCAGGAACCTTTATTGTTTTTGTTTCTGATCGCACGACGAGCGGTGCCTTTGTGTCGCGGCTGTTCGTAGGAGCCCTTATAAGAGCTAAGTTAATGTGTATTATGTCGTAAAGATAGCCGATAGATAATTAATGATGATGGCAGCGCGTGTAACGACATAAAAGATCATAATTTTATTATGATTAAGTAATGGAGTTTATACGAACTACGCAGTAGGTGAGAAATATTTCGAAATGGGAGACTGTCTTTTGTAATACTTGTGTCCAGATTGTTTCCAGATCAAATCAAAGGAGTGAGTCCTCTCTCTCGTCACTGCACGCCATTTATATGTTTTTAAATTATAAGAAAATCATGATCTGCTTAGTTTTGCAACTATTTTGGGTACAGCTTCTAGTTTAACCGGAATCAGCTGAATACCAGGATTTTACATGGAGCGACTGCCCATCAGACCTTTGTGGAGGTGTATCGCAACCCAACTAAATGATTAGCCTAAAATACTAAAATGTAAACGCTGCAGTAAATTCTGATATAGTTTTACTTAGAGTTTAGTCCGGTCAAATTAGACCAAAAAATAAGAGTAAAGTTTCGGTAAGATTGTTTGAAATATTATTAAAAACAAAATTTGAAAGTTCCCCATCTTTCCCCTGTAAGGAAAAAAAATTATTCAAGGTCAAAGGTAAAAAAAATGAGTTTCTCGCGATTTTCAGCAAAACGGTAAGTTTTATCATAAAAATATCTCAGACAAAAATTGTAGATCATAAAATTATCTACAATAAAATAATTAATACTTTTTTTTCTACGAGCCACCGTTTTTGAGATATAACGATTCAAAAAGTTGTAAAAGTTGTAATCGTCATAATACGAGGGCGGCACTGAAAATTTCGGGAATCAAGGAAGTGACACAAATATATTTAAAAATGTATTTATTGCTTTTCGAAGTATTCTCCGCGAAATTTGACACAGTTTTCCATACGATGGAACCAATCATTGAAGCAACCATTCCATTCGGAAGTTGGGGTCTCCAAAATGGCCGTTTTGCAGGCGTCCACAGCTTCTTCAGGTGATGAAAATCTCTGTCCACGCAATTTATTCTTTATTTTAGGGAAAGTATAGAAATCATTAGGGCTTAGGTCGGGGCCGGACCGGACATTATAGCGCGCTAACTATAAATTACGTCATATTGCGAGTTGATTTACATTTCGCGTCGCCGGCACCGTACTAAAGTGAGTACGGCAATACAATCAAGTGTAGTCACTAAGTTTTAAAGATATTATAGAGGAGGTATGAGGAACAGGACCGGATGTAAAGTTCACTCATACCTCCATAGAAAAGGGAGGATCCTCCGACCAGACGAGTGTCGTGTCTGGTGGGTAACTGTCCGACATTTGACGTGGGGACGTTATATATAATTATGCTAGTTGCGCAGTAAACTCTGCTTGCGCGATGCAGGATTTTGCGTGACGTGAGTATGTTGCGTAGTTCGCATGTGGCGTTTAGATGGCGCTACACTATGATTTCTTATTTTCCGTTTATATAAACAAGGGGGTAAGTTGTTTATCAAAACAGGAACAATAAAATTGGCTACATTCAAATAGGATATATTCCTATGTATAATTCAAATGCTTTATAATCAATACCTAAATAGTAATTCAGACTGAAATACTACTGTACTTAGTTCAGTAGAATGGCCGAATTCATGTAGTAGGATGTCCATTATGTTCTTACTGTTTCTGCAATAAGTTTGAAAAAATTCTGACAACTACAAACATGTGACGGAAGCTGTTTCCCATCTTTAGATGGTGCTGACAATGACGCTGATTATGAGTTGCTATCATAACACCAGAATCCTGCGTCATGACAGATGAATAAGGTGCCGACAAGGACATGCATGGCTACTGCTTCTTCATCGCAGGATCAACCTGGTAATACAGACATATTCAGGTGCAACAAGAATACAGTTCTCTATAGAACTCTATACCCGTGATGATGAACCATTGGCTGCTAAGTGAGTTCGTCGACAGAATAGTGCAGCTAGGTGTTATTCACCGAATTAAATGGTGTTTATCTCCAAGATAGATACGGCTAGGCTCGATTTCCGTTGAAGCAGATGAGTTCTTGGTCTCCAAACCTCGAATCGGTAAGCTTAGCGTGGCGTGCACCTCAGTGACGACGGATCAATGAGCTTATACAGGTGGCCGAAACAGACTGATTGTGATAATTTTTGTCATATCTTTATCCAGCAATGGATTGCGATAGGCTGCGTTGAACGATATATAATGACTATTGTAAATGCCTGGCGTTTGCACGTTACAAGACAAAGTGATCATAAAGATCAGCTATAGGTCTAACGTAGCATTGCGAGGTAATAAATACGACAAAAAAACAACATTAGGTTATACTATAGTCTCCGTTGGTTCAAAGCTTGCCTCAAGACGTTTAGAATATTATCTTCAAGAGCTAAAAGAACAGTTGCTATGCATTGAATGTCGCAAAATTGATTAAAAACCTAATCATTATGTCGAAAAACAGTTTTACCAAAATTTGGTACTGTAATCGGTCGTTGTACTCAAATGAGTACACCTTTCTATAGGGGGCAGAATTATATTCCCTCTATATTTTCTTACTTTTATATTTATTTGGTTAGTTTATGATAGGAAAATAAGTATTTCGTAAATAAAACACCATGTACTTAATCTTTAGCGGTTATTGGGTTAACCAACATAACATTTTCACAAATTAATTCTGACTCTGATACCGTTTTTATATCGAAATCGTCCTTGAACCACCAAAAAGCTTTGATAACAAAATATCTGTGCACGTTTTAGTGCGCCTGCTTGCGACGATCGCGGACTGGTCAAGGGCGAATCGTTGATTATGTGACCACACAAATTAAAAAGCAGGAAGTATCAGCCGCTTTTGTTTATTAAATATTCCGCTAGGGGGCGCACGTGTCAATGTCAGTCAAGTGACGCGGTGAATGTTTATATTTGACATTATTTTAAATGGCGAATTTATATTTAATGCGCTTGCATTTTGAGAAAAGATTGCAATTTAAAAATATGACTGAAAATCATTTCCTTGTGTGCTTTTCCGATTTCAAAAGCAAAAAAGAATTCTTCATAGAAAACTAAGACTACGTTATACACAGGCTGATTGGATTCATCGGAATTTTTTCAGGGAGCGAATGTCTAATAATCATGAATATAGTACCCTGGGTCTTTTCATTTTTGTATGACCCACTTAGATATAGTTAAAGCTTATCTAAGATGACACAGCAAATAATAAGGTCAACGTTGAAACTTTTCTAGCACTCTTAGCTAGCACTGCACATTTTGGCAGCTTGAGGAAAGGCAAAGGCATATCAATTTGAAATACTAAAAGGCGAATAGGTACAACAGGTACAAGGGGGTATCGTGTTACCCAGTGACAGGGTTGTGGAGGTCAGATATGCAGTCGCTCCATGTAAAATACTAGTACCTATTGAGCTGCATCCGGTTAGGTTAAAGGAAAACTTTTAAAGTAGTGTCTATATTCAATTTAATTGTTTAACTTAGTAGGTACCTATTTACTAACCTATTTCGTTGTTAGTTTTGCAGTAGTTATTTTCCTTGGTATGTTTATTTAGATGACGTCAATCAGCTAAGCATAATTATTTATATAAGTGACGTAAATCTAAATATCCTCATTAAATACGTAATTACTTACATAAATAAAGCTAGTAAATGAGGAATACACTTAGGAGGATTATTTTACATGTAGTTCAAACGAAGTAGCGACGCGACGTGATGGCGATATGAGGATGTATTGCTACTTCTGCTTGAACCTCGAGGCACCGTAGCTAATAAAAACAAAAGAGCAATGACGTTCCTAATTTAAATTTCAAATTAAGCCACAACTCGAACAGTAAACGTCAACGTCACAACGCACACATTCAAAACATTCTCTTCAGTTCTAGAACATCCGATATGCAAGTGATAGTGCGGCAGCCAAGCCCCCGACTGTTGCTTAACCCGCCACCACTGCCCGCTGCTGATTCGCAGTCGAGCCGTGTAGCCATGGGTGTGGTTGACCCGCCCTCGTTACGTCAGTATAACAAGCGAACATGACCTTTGCCAGTACTCGGCATTACTGAGTTTGTATTTTTAGGCATACGCACAGAAGGGGTTATGAGTTAATACGTTCTTTGTTTGAAAACTGTTCGGATTGGAATTCCATGAGTAAAATGTTTGACAACGAACATCCTTCACTATTTTAGTGCAAAAATAGAATTTTGGGGCTTACCTCTTAGGTAAAAATATTTTATTCCCTGTAGCATTAGGAGTCCTAAGACAGATCCCGGGCAAACGGGAAAAAAGTGTCCTACTGTGTCCATTTTCCTACATTTTCTGTCTATGGAATAGCTTTGGAGTAAAAGAGCAACGGTTTAGTATTTAAAACAATTCTTTACAATAAAAAAAAAACTGTGCTAAGTAAATTCAAAGCAGTAGGTAGTTTAGGTAATTCTTTTTTATCCCAAAGGTTGCTAGACAAGGAATGTCTTATGCCACTCCTCTTTATGTTCCACCATTGTTTATTGAAGTATAAATAAATAAACAATAAATATAGCAATCCTTACATACATGCAAATTGCAACATAATGGTACGTTTAATTAAAGAATCTTGCTAACACCTTCGTAAACGCGTGCCTGTATAATGACGTATTACTGTAAACAGTGGTAAGTAAAAAAATATTAGATTAAGTATAAAAAATCCAACAATGAAGGGAAAACATAATATTCTCCGTTTATATTTTTATACAAAGAAAAATCTTTGGAATGTATAATCATTGTTCTTCATGTTTACCTCTAGGTTTAAGATAACATACCTAATGCTAGCTATATAGCTTAAGATTCTTCTTCATCGTCGTTCCCTCAATTCTAAGGATCGCGACCACATACGACGCATCTCCAAGTTATGCAGTTTTCTGCAGTGTGGACCGCTCGGTTGATGCTGTCTCCAACAACCTTCTTGATCGCTTCTGACCATCTTGCCGGTGCTCTGCCGCCTTAATCGCGTTTTTCTTCCACCCGGCCCAGTATCAAAAACCTTTCCAGACCATGCTTAGGTGAACGCATAATTATATGTCCGAAAAAGCTGAGGGCACGCTCCTGGCATATTATAAATAGCGGCTTGGTGATGTTGAGTTCCTTCAGTATGGATTCATTCGTTCTCATGGCGGTCCATGGTATACGAAGTAGCTTCCGCCAACACCACATCTCGAAAGCATAGATCTTACTTTTCGCGGCTTATGATATAATGCACCACGTTTCCGCGTCATATAAAAAGATGGAAAAAAACCAGAGCACGGATCAGTCGTATTTTGGTATTCCGACGGATGCTGCGGTTTTTCCAAATTTTCCCTAGATTGGTCATTGCACTTTTGGCCATATTAGTACGACGGCCGATTTCCTCAAGGCAGCTGCCCTCATTCGGAATCAAAGACCCAAGATACACGAACTCACTGACTTTCTCATAGCCGTCGAGTAGATTTGAGCAAGAACATGAGCACGGACTTTTGTCTTGGCATGGTCGAATCTTAAGTCCAAGTTTAGTTCTTCTGCTTCTATACGTTTCAGAAGATCCGCCATCTATTCCTCACTCGACACAACTATTGTGGTAACGTCCTCATATCTTAGGTTCGTTAGTCTTTCACCGCCAACAACGATTCCACCGTGCCAACCATCAAGCGCTGTCGTCATAATATGCTCTCCGTAGAGGTTGAAAAACTTTGGCGACAGAATACAGCCTTTACGCACGCCCCGTTCCGTATGGTAAGCATGCGATTTTTTGTTTTGCAGTTTCACAAAGCTGGGGCGGGGCTATCAAGGTACAGATTCTGAATCAGAAAAGTGAGCTGTGGCGGGACGCCAATTTCAATGAGAATATCAAACATTGCCCACCATTGAACGCGGCCAACGCCTTAGCATAATTTATGAAGCACAAGACCAGTGGCTAGTTAAATTCACAACATTTGTCGATGAGAATGCGGTCATTCAAAATTTGCTCTCGAGTTCCCTTGCCGGAAACAAAACCAGCTTGTTCTCTCAGTACCTGGTGGTCTACATACGCTGATAATCTCGTGTTAATTATGCGCAGAAGGATTTTACTGGCGTAGGACATGAGCGATAAGGTTCTGTAATGTTCACACTTCTTGGTGGAACCATTCGAAGAGGAATAACAGCGGATTGTGACCAGCCTACTGGCGACTGGCCTGTCTTCCAGATCCTTGTACATATCTGGTGCACAATCTTTGTCCCATCAAGACCAAGATGTTGTAACATTGCAGCTGAAACGCCATCAGGACCCCCTGCTTTATGCTTCAGCTTTTGTACAGCATCTTGGACTTCAGATAGTAGTATACCTGGCTCTTCCAAGTGTTCGTCCCATCTTCTTTTGGTGCATAAACCATCTTCATCCCGATATAGTTTGTAGCAATAGTCTCTCCATCTCCATCCATCGTATGATTCAGATAGGAGCAAATCTTCTAACGATTAAACAGCTAAGCGATTAAGTAAGAACACGTCCAGGAATAATTCCCAAAAGTTTATTTTTCGAATGACAAAAGCTATATTTTATGTAGTTGGGAGGAAATCAAGCAGAACCCCAATTGCGTAACCCACTTTCTTTCACAATCGATTGCTTTATATGTTTGAAAAAATTCCTCAGTTCGACAACATAAATAAAGCAATGATGTCGTCGAATTGTCAAAATAAAGTCAACTAAATCGTCCCTCACACTGACAAAAATTTTTGCACAACATTATGAAGATGTTGCTTTTGTGCAAATACAGGGTGTTTGGCAGAACGTTGTACATACGAAAATAGTGGATAGGTGGGGTCATCTGCTACTTACTTAGCCCTAATTTATTTTGCCCTGGCAACTGGATACATTTAAAAAAAAAATGTTTTCTTCTAATTTCATTACTATATATATAATAGGTCTTTACCTATGAAATTGCCGTTTTGTATGAAAAAATTTAAACGAATTTTTTTCATGAATTGTTTATTTGTATTAATCGAAGTAATCACCCATGCAATCAATGCATCTTTGCCATCGCAGTGGCAGTTTATTGATGCCCTTCTTAAAGAAATCAGCTGGACGGGAGGCAACAAATTCTTCAAAGGCATTTTGTACTGCCTCTCGGGTATTAAATTTTTTTCCCGCCAAGAAGTTATCCAAATTCTGGAAAAAGTAGTAGTCTGTAGGCGCAAGGTCTGGTGAGTAGGGCGGATGACGGAGAGCTTCCAACCCCAGTTCTTGCAACTTGGAGACCGTCTGCTGTGCAGTATGAGGTCGCGCGTTGTCGTGCAGGAGCAGCGGAGACGAGCGATTGACCAATGCTGGTTGGAGATGCGCCAGCTTCTCCATCATTGTGTTCAGTTCTTCACAGTACACATCTGCAGTAATGCTCACCCCGTTTGGTAAGAAGCTGTGATGAATCACACCGGCGCTAGACCACCAAACAGTGACCATCACTTTTCTAGGGGTAAGTTTTCGTTTAGGGCATTGTTTAGGTGCTGAACCAGGATCCAACCAACTTGCTGAGCGCTTACGGTTATCAAACAGAATCCATTTTTCATCGCAGGTAACAATGCGGTTCAAAATTCCTTCATTTGTGTGTCTGTTGAGCAGTGCAAGGCACGTCTCGACGCGTACTTCGCGCTGGCGATCATTGAGTTCGTGGGGCACCCATTTGTCAAGCTTTTTTACCTTGCCAATTTGACGCAAATGGACCAATATTGTTTTGACGCTAACGTCGAAAGCTGCTGCTAATTCAGCCGTAGATTGTGTATCATCAGCTTCCACAATCGCCTTTAATTAGTCATTGTCGACCAAAGTCTTCGGACGACCGCGAGGTTCATTTTTCAGGTCGAAATTTCCAGAACGGAAGCGAGCAAACCAATAACAGGTGGTGCGTTGGTTTGTAGTGTTAGCTCCGTAAACGTCGTTGATGTTGCGTGCCGCTTGTGCCGCGTTGCTGCCACGACGGTACTCATATTCCATAATTACTCGAATTTTTAACGTATCCATGATGACGAAAAAGATTGAAATGCGATGAAAATGTAACACTAATCAATAAAGAAATGACTACTTTTAGAAAAAAAAAACCATGTTTTTAAAATAAAATTAATTTGAAATTAGAATTCTTAGCCAAACAAAAATTATTTTGATTTGAAATGGCCAGTACTGCAGAACGGCAATTTCATAGGTAAAGACCTAATATATACATAATCTTTAATGTTGGCAGATTCTTATAAAATTATTGCTTTATTCAGATGTTAGCTAGAAAAAAAGTTGTGAGTCGTCAAGCTTACAGAAAGATAAAGATTTAAAAAAAAATGCCTGTTTTACCCATTTTTAATAAAAATTACACTTTAAAGTTTAGAAATTGGTGAAACTAAAAGAAAGCAAAAAAAAAAAAAAAAAATATATCCGTGGGGCCAGGGCCAAATAAATTAGGGCTGAGTAAGTAGCAGATGACCCCACCTATTCACCATTTTCGTATGTTCAACGTTCTGCCAAACACCCTGTATATGTAAGTGTGAGGAAAAAATTGCGCAAAAAAGGGGTATTTATTATAATACAATAGCATAAGAGCGAAGTGTGAGAGGGCTAAAATATTATGCGCTAATATTATAATAATATATGGCAAAATATTGTGCAATATTTCTTCAGTCCGTCTATCTCTAGAGCGTTCGTCGCGTGCACCACGACGAGTGAATCTCCTGTGAAAAAGTGAAGGCAGGGAAGATGGAAGAGGATCATTCATTCTTACTGCAATATATTGAGGTAATGTAGACTTTACGTAGGTACTTACCAACTAGTTTGCTGGATAAAAACATGTTTTAACTGTCTTTTTGTCTAGACTTTATATAAACCACAATGAGGGAGTGTTTGGGTAGGCCTTCAATGATGGTCCCATGCTAAAGATCGATGTAATAATATCATGTCAATTGTTACTCGTACGTATGTAGGTACATACGAAAGTCGACTATTATTCTCAAACACCACTTCATTCATCTTCAGGAAATTTGTATAAAGTGTAGGTTCCAGGCTCAGTTCACGAAGTAGGTTACGGTGATCATGAGTCGGTCGATTCTTCAACCAATTCCTGACCCACACTATTTTCTTCTTATTAAAAGTCTTTATCAACGCTGCACACAATGCAACTATGATACTTGCAACCTCCGGGCAGCTCTGGGTAAAGCAACGTAGATAACTATGGCTGAGTACAACGTGAGGCGCCGTCCTACCAACGCGAAAAGTTTAATCGACACCTGAAATTTTGTTCATTATTTTTGTATAACTGATGGGGGCCTCGTCCATTTAAAATTTTGCGCAAAAATTAAGCTCAATTTTTTGCACAACACTGAGCGATCCTCACTCTGGCAAGTGTGAGGAACGCTTTATTCAGTAGAGACCAGCACAATATGAAAGGAGGTCAACAAAAGCCCATACAACTTTGCCCAAACATGTACCTCGAGCTACACGTGCACCAAATCGTAAATAAAAAAGAGAGGAATTCGAAAATAATAGTATTTTATCCTCAAATAATTTAAAACTACATAATCAATTATTTTGTAAGCATGTACATTTGTGTTACATTTGGTTGACACTTGAGTTGACATTATTTCTTAAAAGTTATTCACATGTGTTTTAGTTCGTTCGTGAAACAACAGTGGCTGAACCCGACCGCAGACAGCTGTCAACTTGACAGTTTTTTTTAAATAAGTAAGGTAGTTGTGCTTATGCCGACGATAGAATGCCAAAATGGCGTGCTTTTTATTATGTTAAAAGTAATTTTATTCTCGTCCCCAGGTAAACATAAGAAAATTATATAAATGCAATATTATTCAGTGTAATCTAGACTATTTTATGCCACAAAGTGTACCTCGGTACTTCGTTTGGGCAGATTTTGGTGACATCCTTTAACTAAGAATTATATGACGTGTGTACCTACCTCCTCTAAGTTTTTATACATAACACATAGGCAAGGCCATATCACAAGGCCACTCGTCCACTAGAATATTGAGGAAATACAAACGGTTTTCCGCGAGAGACGACGTAATTTTTTCGCGTCATCGTCGTATCAAACGGTTGTATAACGATGCGCAGGAGTTTATATTTAACCAATGTTTTTCATAGGGAACCGAGAAGAGTTTCAGGGTCACAGCTATTGAACTATTTTCGTGTCAATAGCATTCATAATTCGCGTAATGGTTTTCCTTGTTGTTTTCTTTTCTTTTCAATCGTTTTTTAGTTGAAGTCAGAACGCGACACATTCGATTCGGCAGTAAGTTGAACAGCAAAGCCGATCCGAAGCAACTACTACAGCTATTAGGCTTTCAGTCGGATCGTGTCAATCGGCAAAAGTCCGTTCGGCATCTTCCCTTGCTAAATCATGTTCGGGTCGGTTCGGCCCAATTCTAGCTTAGCCAAGCGGTTGTTCCTGAGCATATATCTACATAATATTTGATTTTGCCGCCCGGCTGTGCCGAATAATGCCGAGCTGAACAAGCGTGTAGCTTGTAGCACCACTTTTACTGCGAGAAAACCAATACCGAATCCTACTGAATCCTATAGGTACGAAAAGAAAGATTCCAACCCAATGTAAAAATGTCTTAAAATATGACCACGATGTAGCCCTACAAGCCTTGCTGTCAAAATGCTGCAGCATATAAAACTTCAATAATACACTCCAGGACTCTAAAATCGAGCCACCCTGCAAGAAGTCCATAATTTTTTAAATGGTCGTGAATTCAAATTCAGAACAATGACGTCAGCAAAATGATGGCCAGTACGTCGGCTTCAAAACTGCGTATAGATACTTTTTCTTTGACTCATCATTATTTTGATGAGGCCTTTATTTATACCTCAAATGGAATTGCACGGTCGCTCGATTTACGAGTCTAGGTGTTTATTTTTCCCCATGGGGTTAACCCGAGGGTCACTCACATAGACTTCCACATAGCTTTCCCTACGCCCTACGGATTCCTTAGCAAGATTGGAATTATGTACAAGTCGTAGGTCAGGTAATAATACGAATGATATAACATAGCTAAACTGTTACGTGTTCGACTCTAGTTGTGGACTTGTGGGGCGTCTCACTCTAGTTGTTTTAAGTAGATACTTAGTGGCCTAATTGCAATTATTAGAATTAACGATTTGGATGAAAAACTCATGCATCATGTTTATACCTTTTTAGTTGGCGAAACTAGAGGAGCTAGGATTGGAATGTCTCCGTCACCCACCATACTCCCCGGACCTTGCTCCAACAGATTACCACTTTTTTCGGAATTTGGATAATATCATAATTGAAAAAAAAACAATTCAGATGAGGCAGTCCAAAACAACTTCAAAGATTTTGTTGATTCTCGCTCCCGCAATTTTTCCAGCAAAGGAATCAATGAACACCCTATAAAATGGCAAAAGCGCATAGATCGGTACCTACTTTGATTAATAAAATAATAAAAAAATAGTTTTGCTTTTTCCATATAAAACATCAATTTCATATGTAAGGACCTAATATTTAGGTATTTTGATTAATAATGCTCTATGGATTGCATGTTCTGAAGGTTGGGAGTCGGGTGAAGATAGCGCTTTATTATTCGTACAATCTTTAAAGATTGAAATCTTGCTTGTTGCATTATAATGAACCCATTTTTATCGGCATGCGATCTGTCACAAGCAAGGTAAAATAATAAATAAGCAATTAAAATATCAATGTCAATAAAGACAAATAAAGAAGGTTATTGTACTAATAAGTAATTTCTGAAAAATCTTTTTCGGTTTCACGAGCAGTTTCACGGCCGCCATTTTAGAATTTGTTTTTAACTGTCACTGAAACGGGTCATAGCGTGCAGTCATACATCCTTCTATTTACTCGTAAAACCAATTTTATCGTGCGGGCTCAAATGCTCAAAATGACTTCCGTGCATAATATTTTGCGCATAAAACCTATTTCCGTTATAGCTGTAATCAAATGGATTTTATTTTAATTTTTAAGTATCTTCACCCGAAGTAAACTTGACCCCATAAGTCTTTAGGTCATTTGCCTACAATGGCCGATGATGGAAGCCACGCAAGTAACGTATAGACATACTAATAAAGTAGTTGGTAATCTCTGAACGTTTGTCGACGTGTCTAAATCGACCATTGTTTTTGAGAACCATAAACAAAAACAAATACCTACTTAAATTAAAAACTCGATATACTTGAAATAGATAAGTACAAGCCGTTTAATTTATTTTTTTAATGACAGCTGGTTTTTTTGATGGATGATCACGGGAAGTTTACGGGTTAAGTTTTGAGCGTTTTTACTGTAAAAAAATAATATTTCTGGTATCCTTGTTGTAACATACAAAACACATACCTTGTGGTAAAATATACTAATTTGGCTTTGAACAGGATAAATAATTAGTAGTTAAAGTTAAAGAGGAAAAAGAACAGCTAATATCGTATGGAAGGCAAAGTAGTCAAGTAACTGTTTTCATTGATGATGTAAAATCGGTATTAACCATGGGTTTGCCTTCACGTTTGAATTCCATCATGGTTACGGATGACCGTAATTTTCTCCCAAGAAAAATGTCGGTACTCAACTCAAATGTGGACATTTTATAAAAAGCGCGGCCCTAACATTACCGCCAAGACTAGTTCCGTTACTATGTGCGTCGGTTTCCATGAACGAAGCCAGGTGCATAAATAATAGTAACAAATCACAGACAATCTGGCAACATTGGCAGAAACAGGTCACAGGAATAGAGAATAAAGAGATTAAACCTCCTGAGGTTAACGCACTACCCGAAACTTTAACCTTAGACAAACATTCATAAATGATAACAGTCTGGCAAAACATTTTTTGTCCGTAGAATACTGACCTGCCATTGTCACGTGCTCGAAGGTTCACACACTCCTGATTGAAATTAAAAATAAATAGGCTGAATACGACGCGTTCGCTTTGCCCGACACGCAGCACTGTCGAAGAAAAAAGCGCGGGAGCGTCCGGCGTTCAGTCAGTCTAACCAACAGGTCAGTGTGTGCCCGCGGTTTGAAGGGGATGCACGACTCTTCGTCGTATTTACGCGATTAAATAATATTTTCGTACTGTGAAAACTTTTAATAACGTATACGTGTGGTGTTATTTTTGTCTGCGACGCCTGGTGCCTGATTCCGTAAGGATACAAAGGATTTTGAGAAATCCGTATCGGTGAGACTGAATTTATTTTAATTTATTTTCGGATTCCACACACTTATTTCTAAGCAATGAAAAAAAAACCTATGTTATTAATACTGTTAAAAGCTTTACTTATATACAAATGTCTAGTAACACGCATTATAATTATAATACAATATACTAAAAATCATATTAAAATGATTTCGTAGTGAGGATAAGAACGGCGATGGAAACTATTTTACGACTGGATAACAGTGAAATAAAATAAACAAAGAAGATAAAATCGCCATATTCTCCAATCAAGACTGCTTTATCAATGTTAACCGATACCTTTAGTTAAATGGCAAAGAATATATCGCTCAAAATGCAAAACAAATATCATCTAGTTGTAACGACTACTGGCTTTAACGAAAACTACTAGAGTGTGAAGGAAAACAAAAGAATATACAAAATCAATTTACATACAATCAATCATGACTTTGATATTTTTTTTGTTCAAATTAACGTCTGTCTCTATTTAAAATTCAATGGGCAAAGACGTAAAACTAGATAAATAATTCCACACATTATTTAAATATGTTGAATATATAAATACATAAATATACTCTAAGGCAATGATATAAATATACCTACTGATATTTGACTACATCATTATGGACGGAAAAATAAGGACATTTGATAATGAAGAGTCTACATTTCTAAAATTCAGATTCTCTATGGAGTAAATACCTAAAATAATCCTTGACGATATTATGAATAAACGGAAAACCTATTCAATTATCGAAACATACGACTAGCAAATGAATATGGCAAACATTTTAATGTTATATATTCACATAATAATGTAAATAATGATGGCCCTGACATTGTACGTCATATTATCCTTATAGAGACTTTTACTACGTATTTAGACGATAATAGTGAACCTTATCATGATGCTATTAATCTAGAGATTTTTATAATAGTCTTTGCAGTTATAACATTGTTGAGAATAATATTTTCAAGAGCAATACATTTTAATAGATAACGTTCCAACTTCATTAAATATTATCATCGACGTAAAGTAGTCGTATGATGTGGGTGCATAATCTCAAAGCTTTTGTCTGTTTGATACAATAAGCAGAAAAATAATAAATCATTAAAAAAAAACATATATCTTTGTCCTAGTTTTGGTATTCACTCTAAAGGTGAATATCTGGGTCTTATCTGACATTGCACTTTTTGAGGAAAATTAATATTTGGACAAATAAAACCAATCTCGGAAAAAATCTAATCTGATCAAAATTACACGTAAAGATCAAATCAGTACACTGCTGTCAGAATCAGAGCATCTGTTCCTTTATTGTCTACAATAACAAGAGGTTTCAAACCTTACAAATTCTGACAGCAGTGCAAGTGTCAAAAAATAAGGTGTACTAAGTTTAGAAGAAGCCCCAAAAGCGATTCTCGGGATTAACAGTCTTCACACTTCTGCAGTATTGGTAAACAAATAAAATAAAATCTAGGTCGGGCTTCAGCCAAGATTGCGTAAACATGCGAAGGAAATGGGAGTAAAACTGCAGTTTTCAGCTATCTGAGGAAGATTCCGAAATATTATATACAATAACAACCTGAATTATTGGGAAGATATTGCTATAGTAGAAAGAACAAAAATTGCTATAGTGAAACTTTTGATAATACTTCTAAGTAGTTCTATCATAATTATTCATAACAATGTGGAAATGGAAGTAAAAAGGATTATCGTTTATAATGTTTTGCTTTGTGAGAAGTGTCGTGTTTACAGATGATATCGAATGCAGTATCAAAATTACATCGCGTATTTTTATTATTTCACGAGTGTCATCTTTCTACTTGAATTTCGGATTCCAATCCGTATTCGCCATTTCGCCAATGTGCGTGTCTGCAATGTGTGTGTGTGTGTTTGTGTATTTTACTGTTTCTTAAAGTACTCATCTTTTCAAATGATTCAGATTTCAGACAATGTTATCTGTTATTCAAATAGAGTTTAACTCAAATCTGAATTCCAGTATCTTTACGAGTTTACACCACTATACAGAATCAAGGTTACAAGATAACTCCATTACAATTGTAACATTTTTTTACTTAGATTTAACAATGAAGAGAAACATAGACCTGATGACATACGCTGACCCAATAAGAAGGCAATGACTGGATGCCCTATTTTACCTTCCAAGTCGATATCATCTGAACAAATAAAACGTATTTGCTGAAAAACAACCAATTCATTGACTGTGTGGCCATAGAATGAGGCTTTTGATTCTGCTGTTGTAACTGATTCAAATTAATTTCGGCAAAACTTTGAAATGGATAAGTACAGATAATTCTGAATTGACCAAAAATACCAGACAATTCTTAATGATAGTCAAAATTTCAAGTTAAGCACTTTTATTTATTTTGTGTTTATGAGTGCATGACGTAAGCGGAAGACTGAAAGGCGTTGAAAGGAGGTGTGTCAAAATGACATTGAAAACACAATTCAAAGATATTATCTTAAGTCATCATTAGATTACATACCATTATAACGACCTCCATCTACAAAATCGTTATCAATGCGGAGCAGAAAGAGTTTTATGCACATTTGCTTTGCCATAAGTGTGCTTAATGTTAAGGACTGCCAGAACAGTAGATAAATGGTTGGTTATGGAGTGACCAACAAGTTTGTCATCTATAACCAAGTTTGCGAAAAAGAAATGGAGAGTAGAACCAACTAAATCGTCAATTTATAAGGGAAATGGAAGATTCTAATGACTAAACAAAGAACTCATCAATAATATTACGAACAACTATAAAATAGTCCCGACATAGGGTTAATAAAGGATCTAACGCATTGTATACCTACACAGTACACACTTATCACTGGGTAAATTGACACTTGACATAAAAGAAACAACAAGCGTAGTAGCGAGAAATATTGTATTTTTAAAAGACTCCCTTGCAACGTTTATGAAACACTATGCGTGAAGGTGGTCCGGAAAAGGTCAATGCGATGCATTGCTCCCATTTTACAAGAAGTCTGTGCACTGATTATAATCCATTAGCATGAAATGGTAGGGCAGAAGCTTTGTACGATCTACGACAGTTTGGTGGACTTAATTGATTCTAAACTTTGTAGGAAAGGAGTATTTGTATAAACTATTTTGTTTTTCAATGCTGTTTCAACTAATAAAGACATCTTACTCGTAGAAATGGAAAGTTTCGAGATTTACGGAACATACATTGTTAAACTAGCACCGTAAAATATACAAGCTGCAATAACTGCTTATCACTTACAAACTCTTAGACGGTGTGACCAATTATGAATATGAATGCTTTCGTCATACGAATACTGGACGGCGAGTGCATACGTTATGATCATATTTTGTGTTGAAAGATATATTAAGTTTGGGCTAAATCTTCCGAAGCTGACTCACAGGCAGGCGGTGGACATTTTGAGAAGCCAGATATTAATTTATTAACGTTTTGTGCAATATTATTTGTATATTGATGGATGTTGAATTCACAAAGGTATTGAACTCCAATGTGGAAAATAAAATACTGAGAATTTATGTAAAATATTCGGAAGAAGGTTGGAATTATAAGAGAAATATGTAGTTGACGAGTTAAACTTTTGAATTTCGAAGAGTGCCTTGAGGCACTCCAAACATATCTGGTTCAATAAATACCCATTTTGTACAAATTAAAGATACAGAGTATAATTCGTATAAAACAGGTTATACATTTACTGAAATGTTAAATATAAAGTTGTGATTCATCATTCACGAATGCAGAACAAAGAATTAAGCACAGGCCGCACGGCACATAAAGAGATGGCTGAATAACCGCAGCTAAATTACTACATACAAACAATAATAGTTATGTGAGAAGGAAACAAAACAGACAAGGCACTAACAAAACTAACTAAACAATATAATAATTGAGCCAAGAACCCAGTGGTCATTCTTCTAGCCATTCTCATGGCAAAGTTATTAGTAAGGAAAATAGTGCTACAGAAATATGGAAAGAGTATCACTTCTTAAAACCATCTGTGTCGAAAATACAGTTAAAAGGTTTGATAAAAATATCAATCAGGCAATAATTACTAAGTAAGGCTATATTGCAACTATGCGGAGACTCCTTGGGAATTAGAGATAAGAAATTCCAATAATTCAACCTGTGTCTTCGCGAACTTGATCTATAAAGTATATCTTGGTACGAGAACCACGTATTGGCCCCAGGTCAAGTCTGCGGATACGCTCTCATTTGAAGCCCGTTATCTCTGACCTGATATCAAGAATCACTGTTTATGGATGAGTTTTGTGATTCACCGAAACGTGATGATAACCTTTTATGATAATACAGTTATTAAAAATTATCATGCGAGTCAAGTGCAATATTTGAACAATAAATTGGACGACATTTTTTTTCTTTACCAATTCTGGCAAAGCTTAAAATGATTAAATCCACACACGTGTATTCGGAAGATACATCATTATTATGTTATAATCAAAACAAAGTGTATTCCGACGAGCGAAAAGACCTTGGAAGGAACATTGCGTAAAATAAGTTATAATCAATTAATAATTCTTATCAATAGAATTCTAGTACGATAATAAAACAAACTGTAATCATCAATGACCTATAGTGACGCATGATCGGACCACTTATAGCTACTGAAATATAGAAAACGAAAGGGAAAGCGTAATGTCACTGTCAAAGACATGCATGCATGTATAGCAATAATCTTAATTAAGATAAGAATGTGATTCGTGATAACCCTGGGCAACTGTTAAATAATAAATATAATGTTACATGACTAAATTACCGACCTTATGCATAATGAGAAAATATTGCAGGTTCATGCAATTAATTTGGAACGCAATATTTGAATAAAACATATTTCATTATGGATGATTAATGAATCCAATGAGTCCATATTATATTGTCCTAGGTACTACAGATAGACAGCCAATGGATTTTCCTTAAAATTTGCAGAATTAATGAAATAATGGCTCTGCAAACAAACCTATCCTTTTATTTTCTATGTCTTAAGCTAAATGATCTCATTGTTGCCACAGGTGCAATCTATGCTGTTCTGTACCTAATGATTACTTTCCATTAGGGTTCTACATGTGCCCTGCTTGCAGTAGTCACTTCACTATTCAAAGCACGGCCATTAGAAATTGTTTGTGAGATTTCCAGTTCTTTCTACTATGAGCAATTGATCATCATTGCTTTTGTTTGATGTTTTGAGTAAGAGACTTTGTCCCATGGCTTTTTTAATTAGTTGGTACAAAACATTATGCAGTTTTTATTTTATTTATTTCGTATTTTTTAAAGTGTTTTAACTATAAATTTTATGAGTTGTCTACATATATATATTCTGTTACTCCTATGGTTCTCAATCTTTACCTACTGTTTCATTATTGTCTTTTATTTATTTTTATTACAACTTTTTAATACGACTCATTTGACTTGCTTTATCTGCAAATTTGATGTCGAAGTCGTGATCTATCATTGTACGGTAGAAGATATTCTATTATTATGACAACAGCCACTTTATAATTTGTGGTATCGAGAGGTGACACGACCCCAAAAGGTGTGATTATCGTGTGATCATTTTAATGGTTTGATCAGAGGTTATCATAGTTTTCATTATAGCAGTAAGTAAGTAAGTAAGTAAAATTTTATTTGTTTAAACATGGTGTACATGATATATTGCATGCAAGATAATAAAAGATACAGAAAAGTTCTAACATGTTCAGCCGCATAAAGTGGCGTACAAATTGGTAGGAAGAGATGGTGCATAAACCGTGATAATATTCATCAAAATTACATTATTAAAATGATCTAAGTACTTATTAAATCATCAGTATTCATTAAATATTACGTATCATTACACTTCAGCAAGCACATTTTTTAGATAAAATTAAATGTCAAAGTAATCATTAAATAAATTAGTCAATAAAAAATATGAATTACTGTCATTAACATATCAATTCCAAATTACAATTATTCCACAAAAAAATACATTAAATCACAATAACATGTCAATAAAATACAACATCGTCATCTCAAAAACGAAGCAAAATTATCCTCTTTCATAAACTCTGCTATACTGTAAAATGCTCTTTCGGTTAGTAAACTCTTCAATTTTCTTTTAAGAGCAGACATATCTAAGCAACTCAGATTTATAAAAAGCTGATCTGTATTTTTGATCAACGGATCCAGTACGGTGTTTAAGCAGACAAAGGCCTTACTCCTTAGGCAACTACCCTTTCACAAAAAGACGATCTTTAAAAGACGACTACAAAGTCCGATCGGAATTCTTTAAATAAATCGATCGAAACCGGTTGCGTAATGGAGACAAATATTAAAAAGGTATTTTTAGGAGTCTGCTTGTTATTTTTAGTTGCAGATACTTTGCTGCGGAGTACTTACACATAAATTAATGAATGGAAATACAATATCAGGAAGTACAAAAGAAGATGCAAGTATTTTGAAAATGTACTTATTATAGGAAAAAGAATCATCAAAATCGGATTACTCTGTAAAAAGTTATGCGTGGTCATATATAAAAAAAAAAAAATACGGGTCGACTTGAGAACCTCCTCCTTTTTTTTCGTCGGTTAAAAATTGATAATAATGCCCATTATCTTGCAAGGATAATACAGATGGACAATAATTAATAGACCCAGTTAGATCTAGTTTCGATTTCACAATAAATATTAGTAGCGGGCACAGAGACGACCTTGGCATGGCTATGATTGAAGACAATAGGCATTGATATTGTAATCAATTTGCGCGCATGTCCCAAACTTGACGACAAGTATTTGCGATGAAACGAACAATTAAACAAGTGACGACAGTATTTACAGACTCTTAAATTATACTGTCCAGACTGGGTCCAACTGATCTAGGGATTTTAACTAGTATTACAGTAAACATGGCAGATATGCTGAGAAGAGATATAGACTCATCATCTTCATTACAGCCGAAAGACGTCCACAATCCACTGCTGGAACTATGTCTCCCAACAAGCGTTGCCAGATTAACTTCCCTTAAACATGTAAAATAAGAAGTAGACAAAACAGCTCGTGTGTTATAAATTTGGATTTCTATGGGATCCTAATTATTTAAGTCTAGTGACTATATGACTCTGACATGTCGAGGACTTTCCGGTCAGAATCTGCATAGACATCTCGTTAATTCTGCAGTAAACTAACAGAAACGAGTAGTCGTTGTGGAACGATGTTAAGCGACCTAGTAATTCTACTAATTATCTGCAACTACGATCTACAACTTAGCCGGTTATTGCTGAACGTGACTTTACCTAACACAAATAGTACTTTACAGGTGTTGAAACATATTTATGACTTGAAGACTGGAACGACTAAGGACAAATAACAATAGTAAAGAAAGGTGAAGATAAGGGTAACACACCGACAAAATCGTATCGACGTAGATAGAAGGGGCAATGCTTTTTACTTGCTTTGCTGCTTAACTCATAGAAACCTGAAATATTTGATAGAATTTATTTGAATAAAGAGCTTTGCTGTGCGTTAAATAAGGCAAAGTGCAAGTTAGCACTATCGCACAATGCAAAACGTGATGTTTTCATGTTTGGAGATCAAGGGTCGTCTCGCACGCGATATGACGACCCCAACAAAATTAGTAAGATAAAAAAATATACTCAATTTTAATAGTTTTAACGGGACTGATAAGAAGACACGAATCTATTTAATTAATTAACGTGACAAAACTACTAATCATTAACCAGGGTTCGATTTAGCTAAGCCTTGATTCAAATGGCTTCTTTTAAAACTGACATCAAACAGTTTATAAAAAAAACATGACATAAACATCTTTCTACCAGTTCTCACCGGTCCTGTACTAAACATTTCCAAACTACGAACAAACAGAACAAGTAATATTGCATTTTTGTGAACAGCGATAAGAAGTTAAAGTAAAGCTGCTTTCGATAAGAATTGTTTACCTTGACGATGCTTAAGAAAAAGTTAAAGAATATAAGAATATAGTCAGTGCAAAATGTTAGAATATCAATATAGAAAGTCAGGAAACACACAATCAGAAACTTGGTAGCCTAATCAGAGGCAGGAAGTAAACATAAATGACAAAACAAAATATAAATAAGATGGAATAGGCACTGAAGTGACCCTGTTCGGACTAGGTGATAGTAATATCCGAGACCAGGAAAAGAGAGGTGATAAATCAGAAGCAAGGGCAACTACCTGTTTTGAATGTTGCTAAACTGAATATATTTCAGATATACGGAAGTTTTAAGTGTCAAGACTTATCTTAAGGTGTTAATCGGTCTCACAGGAAGTTCTGGAAAATAAGTTTCCATTAATAACTTCATCCATAAGCTTTAACGGAACAATAGATAAAAATCAGCAATAGCCTTGACAAGCTGACAAGCTAAGACAATCGTTTCAATTATTAGCAGGTGTCAGATTTCTTCATGCACATAAATATTTATTTCAATTATCCTGATAGCTAAATGCATTGCAATTTGACACTACAATGACATTTACAATAATAGTACTACAAGGTCTCGTTTTAATCGGGATGTAGTTGTAGGTACAATTAAAAGATAAAATACGTTTTATTACCACGTGTTTAAATATACACTGAACAAATTCGGGACGAGACACAGCTGATGTAACACTGCGTTGGATGTCGTCATTACTTTAGTACGTTTCGAAATCACTTATTACACCTTTAAAAAACTGGAGTTTCTTATCTTTAAAGACCTGAGGGCCTAGACAAATGGCATTCGCTTCGGAGCGATTCTATTTGTACAATCGCTATCGCTTTCGCTAATGATTCCAAAAACTGGCAATAACGCTCGTCAAAAAGTGTCCCTTGGCTATGCATCTCTGTGGAAGTACCTAATCTTTCGACGCTGTCGATTCATTTCATAATCGAATGTTGTTTACATTGTCTAGCTAATTTTTATTCGTTGACCTATGATCACGTGACATTTCGATAGCTTATGTCAACCCCATACATTTTAGCTTTTCTACTAGCGTTATCGTTAATCGAATGTTACTTTGTCTAGGCCCTCTGTTGCCCTCGAAGTCAGTAGACCTTAAAAGAAAATATGTCCTTGAAATAAAATCTCAAGAACAATAATAATTCTTGTAGAATTCATTCGTATTTTATTCATCTGCTGATGGTAAAGACCGGTAAACTAACAACACTTGACAAAATGAAGACGATGACGTAGATACGAGAATGCAGTTTAATGATTAATAGGCATCTCAAAAGAAAAGACTAAAGAGACAGTAATAATGATGCGTCAAACACAATGGGTCTTGCATGGCAGCCATTTTGTAAGTGATCTTGCTAATATTGGAAATGTCCCAGATATGAGGGAGGCAAATTTTAATAATAAGAGAAGTTGATTGACCCAGCCTGGGCGCGTGTAACAAAAAAGTGGCTTGACTGGTATCGACTGTGGAGTGTTAGTTGCATAATTTGATAACGTATTCACTTAAATGTCGGTTTTAACTGTTTTGGGGGCTTGGCTTCGAAAGTTTGGTCTGGCTTTAGTTCCATTGGAGATAAGAGCAACATCGTAGAATACGCCATTCAAATTTTATGACGTAGTTTTTTATTATTTTACTTTTATTATTACTTAGTTGAAGAGTTCATGAGTGGTTTCAAGCTTTCCCTTTTATTAAAACATTTATACCAAAGTTCCTATATGTTCATGGTAAGGTTTGTCTATGTAGTCTCGCCACGTGTTGCACATTTGCCAGACGTCCTGATTTCGGAATTAATTAATGATGATTTTAGTCTTGTCCGTTTGGCGCACTTCGTCTGGCATAAACTTGTTTATTATTCATCTAAGCACCCGTCGTCAGGTAGTTTTGTTTGGACGTGACATATTAATGTAATGTTATACGCCATTGTTTTGATATTTTTTTACTTATAGATGTTCGCATTATAATTTGATGATTGCAGTTTATAGTTTGGCTATAATCGTTGCAATATGTTTATACACGTCTAAACCAGCAATGTCGTGTTTATGTAGCAAGTCACAAATTCTGTGGTTGTTTGTTTCTAAGGTTTCCCAAATTACGATTGAAATTTAATATTAAGTCGTAAACAAAATAGCCACGAAGCCTCTATGCATTTATACAGGGTTATTGGTAAAACACCAGCAATTTCAGGTTTGGTAAATAGTAAAAGTTGTTTATAATGATGAGTACAATGACCTCTTAAGAGGTTGCTGTTGTTTTACCGATTAACCTGTATAATGGTTACCAAATTCTAAGATATTGGCAAAGTACAGAAGACCTATTTGCTCCACAAAGCTTTTGGTGTGCAGTTCACACTTATTTTGAAGATATAATATCGGATATATATAATTGCAACAAGGTGTTTTGCTAATTGAAATGCCTAGTCATAACCAAAGGCACTATGACATGCTATATCCTTATTAATTCTATACGGGGAGACTTAAATCTATTTAATCATCACAAAAACTAAAATCCTAATTCATATTTAACAAATGCACGATTTGTAAGCGTATCGTGCTAGTGAAAATGTAATCAGACGACGCCACATCATATCGCCACACATTTTATTTGACCAATCACAAACCGCCGCACCGGTGGCACGGTTGCAGCTACGTGACGATGGAGGTGTGTCTCGGCGTAACTATAAACCGAATATGAATACTCGTGTTATGTTACACTGACGTCATCAATGTACTTCAGGAACGTGACATTAAAAGACATATTATATTATACATAAATTATTAAGGACCCGCCTTTGCTTCCCACGGGTGTAATCTACTAATGTGGCGACATGTCAAAACAACGAGATTTCAGTGCTATATCTTAGTTAAATAGGTATTAATGTATTATACACAATACGTCACATGACCTTCCGGAATAACTTGTCTAAATTATGATGAAAACCGTATTGAAATCCATTGTGAAGTTAGGAAGAACTAATCGGTCACAAGGACAGACACGGAAAGCGACTTTGTTTTATACTATGTTTGATGGTACGCGTACGTAAGCTTCCTCATATGTTAGAAAGTTGGAAACTCGAAGATTCTTGGAAAACAGATCAATGATACCAGTGAACACACAGGAGATTTACATCTTGACATAATCAGTGAGTTTTGATCTGTTAGCATTGAAAAAAAGAAAGGATGACCTAGTAGTGACGGAAAACCAATTTTAAATTTTTCACATAGCGAAAATAATGGTATTTTCTCGGAAGAAATACGCAAGTCATCTAGTCATGGAAGTCATTCAAGGAAGTCATCTGCCCTTGACACAATGCCTGAATTGCGTTGCAGATGCCATGACGTCATGTTTACGATAAGGTAGTAGATCTGATGATAGATAAGATACTAGAATTCAGTTGAATGTCTTGTTATTTTCACTGATTTGGTGACAACGGCTTTTTTGAGACAATGACTGACTACATGAGGCAATATTTGTAAAAATAGCGACAGCTATAAAAATATCCCTATACAGATAGTAGAAGATATGTTTTCCTTAATTGTTGTAAGATATACTTCCGATTACCTGTGATCTTTGGCATATAAATATAATACCTAGTTGAAGAACCTATGAACACCTATAACATTTCAACCGCAAAATGTAGATAATCATGAAAATGTCTTCTCGTTTATAGAAACTTATAAAATTAACTTCAGTCATAAAAAGCATGAAACCTTTTTATACGATACTGAGGTCATTCACGATAATGATAAAGAAGACGCCATTACATTATACGGAGGAAAATCTAGTAACGATTGAAGTATTGGACAGGAAAATGCAACAAATTAAATGAATGTGTTTGCTGACGACGATAACTACTGTTTGCATGCCATATTTGTCAGACTTTATCGTTTAAGCACATTTTAAGCAGTTAAAATGTGTTAAACGATAAGTTCTGTTTATTTCGATTATGTAATCTGGAAATTCCCAGATTCAACATCGTTTCTAGTGTTTTCAGAGTTAAATGAACCTCTTTTCCCTACGTTAGGGTTTTTCCTAGCAACGAAAAGCAAGATACTGACTCATGCTGTAGAAATTTCACAAAGAATAGCAGACTCGACTACAGACTCACGATTCTCTAATAAATTAATATGTTTTTGAGCAAATCAGCTTTGGTTCAGAGATTTCTATTTTTACCAAGATCATGCATGGCGTGATTTGAGATTTCTATTACAAAATTCTCACTTATAGCTCCACTTGGAACTCTGCCAGCTGAAGTGCAATATACCCTTGTCGCCTTGGGAACTGGTGACGTTTCTGGTGAATTATTAAGGTCTCCATCTTCATCACTTTCACCATTATTTCCTTCGGGATTAGGAGCAGAATGGTGTGTCATTTTATTCCAAGTTACGTCATAGTTTTAGGTCCTACCGTGTTACCTATAGTGTTAGGTCCGCCTAGGTTATCCGTCTCTGTTTCTAGTATTATGCGCATTTATGATTAAACTAGTGAGATTTCCTCATGATGTTTTCTTTCAAATTCACGTGCGTGATACATATAAATGTTACGTTTTTTTTTAAACACATTGTAAATTTGTTTTACCGGATTTTCTTGATCTTTAATTTTCCTTCGTCATAAATGAAAGTGGAGTGAATTTGACGGCTTGTGTGTTCTTGATTTCTATTGTGTTTCGGATCCACGCTTTCGGGCATATTTTGTCGAATGAATTGTTATTCTTTTATTAATCTTTGCACAATAAATTAGCATGACGGCTACATTACAAAGCATGATTAAAAGTTAAAAATAAAACTGAATTTAAAACAGGCATTTAGAGTTTATCGTAAAACGACGTCCTTGAAAAATACGCTGATTATTTCAATTCAGATGTTACATAGTTTATTGATATTTTATTGTTGACGTTAAAACAATGCTATTTATCTAATACTAGATGAAGCGTAGATAAAACTGGTTTTTAACCAGTTATTGAATCAAGTTTATTATGCTGAACATGGTAGGAAAAGAGATTCGATACAATAGTGATATGACAGGTGATACTCAATTTTGCAAAACATTTGGCATTTATAAAGCATACTGTACCTACATCATTTGGATACAATGCGCATTGACATGGCTACTGGCAATAATGAAATTGTAGCACACAAGATGACGGATTGCTCGATAAAGCTGTAACTGTTCTTCCATTCCACATATAGGTAATTACATCTTTTTATGACGTCTTTTTCTGGTTTTGAATAATAAATACTTTTCCAGACTCTTCAAATAATCTTTAACATTTTGACAGTGATGGAATATCAGCCTGCCAGTCACTCAAATTGAAGCGTTCTTCTTTTAAACTAAAACAAATTCATTCCAAGAGCATGATCACCACATAAGTGTATACTGATTGTGAATGAATCTGATCAGATGCGGATGCTAAATTGAAACGTGTGCATTCAGATATCCATGCCTATATCACGCGGGAACCTTGATTTTGTCGGGTTATTTCGGGCCTCTCGTCCAAACAGCCATCGATTTAGTACTAAACCTCTGGCAGTAGTATTTATAAAAAGATTGGTGGCCCTTGCCGCATTCTTTACGACAAGCTCTTTGTTGAATGTACGTTTTCCTGGTTTCCTTACAAACTAACGTTGGATGAGAAAGTCCAACATTACTGCTCGTAATGCACTAAGGCGGGACCGTACGTCGGTGATAGTAAAAGAGCTACCTGGAGCTGGCCTAGTTCAAGGCTAAAATAGGAGGTCAGCTTATACTGGATACAAAAGAGCTTGCAGGCTCAAATCCGGGCCAAACCAATGTGACTTTTAAAATTCATACGTATTTTCTACGTTTATCTTGAACATCACTGACATCGGTGGAGGTTAACATGGAGGACCCTTGGACTTATCTATACATACAGGGTAGCAGGGACATCGATGTGCAACCTATTACTGTTTATTCTAGACTAGGGTAAAAAAAATTCGCCAGTTATAAGAAAAAAAAAACTGCTGTTTCAAAGAAGGAACACCTTTTTTTTTTTTTTTTTTAATAGCCGGCCAAATTTTCGACGCGGGGGTTCAGAATCATTTACTGAATCCATGGTTATAGTTTGCGCGTCATGTCCCTGCCAACCTGTATAATAAAATAGTAACGAAGTCAAAACTGTACATTGAATATTTAAAAAAAAAAAAGTAATTGTTAGGAGGTGTGGAAAGACTCTGATGCCGAAAATATAGTATTTAGAATTTATGTCCGTTTGTCTGGTCCGCATGTACAGTTGTGGACTTAAAATTAGGAACGGCTGATTCCGAAGTCACTTCTCGATCAACAAGTTTCTGTTATGTTTGTACCAATTTACTAATAATAACTTATAAGAACATGGTTAAAATTCAATTTTAATGGGTTTTAATACTGCATACCAGATACACAAAATAGTTGCGACTCTGAACTACCTATTCGAAACTGCCAGGCTGTGGAAAAATAATTAGGAACGGGTAAAATGACTTCATTTATTAAACGATATCAGAATTTATTTAATGAAATTAACAATACTTGTTAGATATGCTCTAATACCACTGCTTACAAAACTAAGCATTAATATTTTGTAGGATCACCCTATTGGAATGTATTAATTTTTTACAGGTTACAACAAAAATACTGCTCCAAGATTCGACAAAGGCATCAATATAGTTAGTTCATTCAAATGACTCGCCCGTTTTAAGAGCCAAAGTCTTTTTTACTTTTCCCCATACATTTTCGATCGGATTAAGATCTAGGCTGTTTGCTGGACAATCTAACACAGTAAGTTGTTGATCACTAAGAAACCTTTTCACTGAATGAGCAGTGTGTTTGGAGTCGTTATCATTTGAAATGTCCAAAGAACAGACAACGTCTCCTCAGCATAAGGAAGCATAGTCTCCTCCAATATTTGGTTGGTGGCCAAAAAAAAAATGCATTCAATATTGTATATTTTTAACTGGCTCAACACCATGCCCGGAGAAAGATCCCCAAACTTTTGTTTCCACCCCCATGTTTTACTACTTTTTTCGTGAACTTAGGATTGAATGACTGCGTAGCTGGTCGACGCACATACTGTTTCCGTCAGAACCTGTTTTTTTTTTTAACTATGATATTCATATTATATCTAGTTAAGACCGAGTAAAAAAAAATGTTTTAATGAAAGTTATTTGACTACTACGTTTTAAAAGATTAGGATTGGTTTAGTATTGCCATTTTATATTTATTTTCCTAAATAGTAGGTATAGCGTTATTGTCGTGGTGTTATCATTTTTAGTGTGTTATTTGTACTTAGATTGAACATTGAATTAGGAAAAATATCAAATGTTATGGCAATTCTGAACTAAAAAGACTAGTACCTATTCAGTCTTAAAAAAATATACCTTGGTTGTTGACATTGACAACCGTTGACAGTTTACAACTCTTGACCAGAAGCTTGCGCTCTGTCATGTATTGTTTAAAAGTTCAAAACTGAACATCTATTAAAACACACCATCTCTAAAAAAAAAAAATGCTCAATCTAGCTCAGAAAATGATGCTGAGTTAATAAGATATATTTTCATTTAAAGACGTAGTACGTAATTTAATTTCAAATAAAACAATGTATAGCAAGCTGCCATTGTTCTTTCGCACACAAATAGTTGAAAGCCTGGATTAACTCATAGGGTACTTTTAATACCAGAGGTACGTCCCCACGGGATATTTTTTCGGACATCCACGCGGACGAAGCCGCGTGCAAAAGCTAGTAATTAATAATATAAGTCTGGAATCGCCAATCCGGTTTGAGCAAGCGTGGTGATCAATGTTCACGCCTTCTCTGTATGAGAAGAGGCCTTTTCTCTGCAGTGAGACAATAATGGCTCCCGCAAACAGGCGCGACGCGACGCGAGAACTCGACACAAAGGCACCGCTCGTCGTGTGACACGCGGTGCCTTTGCGGTTTAGTATCATCTCTTCCCCTATGCGTTTATACTTACAAAAATTCCCCATCTCTTCCCCCTCCCATAAATCACTCAAAAATTTAAGTTTCTGTTATTAAAAATACAGTCTCATTGGTATGTTTGAGCCGCCTATTTAGAATATTAATTAATTGATCTACAGAATTTTATCGAACAACTGTCACAAATAATATTGTATATTTGTGTCGTACAGGAAGCAAAACTGGTAGTCTGTTTGTATACAGCAATGTTATTGTATCATGATGTGATTACTTTTTTCATTACTGTAATAAATTAAAGCTTTAATGATTCCTGTGATATTTCAATCATACCAAATAATCGAAGGTGATATATTATATTGTTACACTTTAATAAATTATACAGAGTAAGAAACAAAACTAAGATGATTCCTGTGTTATGTTAGTTATTGTAAATGTACGTAGATTATATATTTTCTATTCTTGTTATAATCTTTTCCAATTATAATAAATATTCGTAGATGATTTATTATTATTATACAATGATACCTAACATTAAATAAAAATACTTACTTATCGAGTAAAAACAATACTCAGATGATTCCTGTGATAAGTTAATTATTGTGAATGTACGCAGATTATATATTTTTAATTCTCGTTAAAAATAAAACCAATAATTTATTAATTTTTGTATTTATTTCACTGCTTGAGTTTTTATCGTCCGTGACTGTACCGTTGAGTGATTTATAGCAGGGGGAAGAGATGGGTAAATTTTGTAAGGAAGGGGAAGAGATGAGACTAAACCCGCTTTTGCGTCGTGCTATCGCGTCGCGCCCGTGTGCCCGAACCTTAACAAGTGAGTATTTTTACTATAATTATAAACCCATACTGGTTGCCACTAACGTACGGTCTATTGTATGAGTACCTACTTTAAAAGTGTCGAGGTCGTTTCCGGTCTTATCTTATCCCTAGTAAGTACTCGTAGGCACTGGTCCTTCCGTTACCGATTTATGTGACTATGTATGAGTAATTAGTTCAAACACAGTTATCTATTTCAGTTATAAATCATACATAAGGTAGAAGATCTCAGTCAATAAGTACAAGGATTAGGTTATATAATTTGTTGATGTAGGTATGGAACAGATAAAATATTAATTGTTTGTTGCATTAAATTAACGTAAACATGGAAAAATATGAATAATTCCTAAACATTTCACGAATACTTAATAATTGAATAGATTAATAATTTGAAGCAATAGGTTTTAAAGGCTCCCACAAACAGGCGCGACGCAACAGCGCGACGAGTCAATCTGTAGGACCCATAAGTTTCTTTTCGACACATTTGCACAATGTGCACATCGCACATTTCTACAATTAAGTAGGACAAAATGAAATGTGTCAATAGTTAAGCGATAATTATATCGTCATGATCGTAGAACAACGACGGTTTTGAAAAAAAGTACGAAAATCACTTTTTACTATATTTGAATATTACTTACTTACATCATAAAATAATATTACCTACTAAATTAAAAAAAAATATATATATATAAAGTGGGTTACAAAATACTGACGGATTAAAAAAGTTACGTCAAAAAAACGAATAAAAATATTTTAAATGGCTGCCTTGTAAAGTTTAACATGTGTCAGATCCGTCACTGTTCTACGACTATGACGATATGTACATTTTTCGTTTTAGATGTCTGACTTGGAATTATCCTACATTGATTTCTTAAATTCAATGTCTTCTGATGACCAATCAATCAATAAATCAATACACAATCGATAAACACGATAAGTAACATAATTATAGAAGATATTAGGAGAAAAACTCATAGCTTATCTCTAATATGAGTAATTTACCCATTGTTTTGTGATATTTACAACTCGATACGGCGAGATTTATCTAAAAAATAAATTGTTATGGTACAAAATATGAATCATTATTTATAATGATTCATATTTTGTACCTTAACAATTTATCATTTTCAAATGGAATCAAATATGAAATGCAGCTTTCTTTCTATCTCTCTACATTTACCCATTGACCCAATAATTGCCTACTACCTATCTACTAAAACTAATGGTTTTTACGCTTATCAAAACATTGAGATTTCTTTAAACCTTCGTGAATAAATTTTCTAAACTATGGTGAAAACCACATCAAAGTCCATTGCGTAGTTTAGAAGAACAACGCGGACACACAGACATGAAAGCGACTTTAATGTACTTATAATAACATGTATAAATAGATGCGAAACATCGCACAGTGGGCCGCATGCGTCTGAAGGTAAGAAAAAACATACAATAAAAATATACAATAGTGGCGCCATTTAAACGCTCCTTCAAACATGAATGACGACTCGACACAGTACTTATTGACACGGCCAAACGTGTTTGTTCTTCTGCCAAACTGTTTTTTTTTTAAACTATACGTAACGTGAATATACGGAAGCATTATAGGTGCTTGAAAACAAATTAATTGCTGTTATTGTAGTTTTTTTTTTGTTGCGATGAAGACCTGTCGTTTTATTTAACAGTAGATTCTATAGACAAACATCTTGGTTTTATAAAATCTACATTTAAGAAAAACAAATTATATATATAATTGCATTACTTTATAGCTTATGGTGAAGATATTCATTCCTGAGCTCAAATAGCAACACAAACATACATATACAGGACCTATATATCACTAGGAGTTAAACCATAGTCATGGGGACTACCGGCAGAATTGAAAATTTAAAACTATGACCCTAGTCAGTCCCTAAGGGTTCATTAGAAAACCAGCGTCAGACAGCACCTGTCTGACATTAATGCTGAAATGAACCTTTTTGGCGCAGCCGTGAGGCACACACTGTTATCACTTTTTATTTTTTATTATTTGTGTTTTGTGTTTCACGTACTGTGTCCAAATAAACTTTATTCTTTCTTTCTTACTTTTTTCTTTTAATTGCTTTCACTGCTGTCCAAGCGCAACACGTCATACTAAGCTACGGATATGCTGTTAACATTAGGTTTTCGGTGACGCGAACCTATAAGATTTTTCCCTGCCAAAAATTGCTCAACGCACCTTAAGAAATTTTCACTTCAATAAGGACATTGGCGGCGCGAAATTGATGCCACTCCATTGTATAAAGGAATGCACAGTACACCTTGCCAAATGTGTGATCATCACATTATACGTGCAACTGATACCAAACTGGAAAGGACTGAGGAAGAAACGCTGCTTCCATATTGTCACAGAAAGACCAACTTGCTTACCCAAACTATATAATATAATAAATACTCTCTAGTAGAAATAAATGTAGAAATTTTACATAGGGAAACACAATGGACGGTCTTATGGTTAAAAGCGACCATGCTGCCCGCGAAATTCAAATTGTCTTACGTTTTCTGAAATTTCCAGCACCCTAATTACGTAACACACTATCTATCACAATCTGAATCATTTTGAAGCCTATTGCTAATCCATTGCTTGTTATGTTCGAAAAATTTGCCGGCTCAACAACTTAAATAACGCAATGAATGTTGTTGAACTGTCAAAATGAAACCCATTCCTACTGATAGTGTGTTAAGTAATTATTACCCCGCAGGTCAGTGCCATGTTGTATGTTGAACAAAATCCTATGATTCGCGACCGTAACAGAATTATAATCATTAAAATTATCAATACAACCCGTATTGATAGTTTTAATGATTCTGTAAATACATACATACTTGTTACGGTCGCGAATCATACTTTGTTCAACATACAACCTGACACTGACCTGCAAATTTCAAAAAACTTAAGAGAATTTGAATTTAGCGGCCAATCTGGAGATTCGCCCTGAAAAACAACCTTTGGGTGGATTTAAAGGGAGGAGGAGAGAGACCCAACACTACCAGACTATCCATAGTGACAATGTGACAAAAGCATATTTATCAGGAAGAAGGCCATTTTAATTAACGCCTATATATTGGTGCCGCAAATCGAATATAGGTATTCAATGATCTTACTAACACTTACGTCATTCGTGTGAATATTTGATTATTTGTACAAATGACACTGCGATTTATGTGTGTTTAATCTATCAGTAGGTATAATAAGTGGCTGGGAATGGACTTCGCCTTTAAAAATTAGCGTTATGAAACATTTTGTGACCAGTTTCTGAATTGAGAATTTAAAGTTGAGAACTTGTAAAACTGTACTCTAAAATGATTTATTTAATACTAGCTGCGCCCCGCAGTTTCACCCGGATAAGTCTCGATCCCGAGGGAATGTCGGGATAAAAAATATCGTATGTCCTAATCCAGGATATGGTCTACCCATGTGCCAATTTCATCCAAATACGTTCAGCCGTTTTAGCGTGAAAGCGTAACAAACAAACATACAAACATGCAAAAAAAACAAATCTTTTCTTTTTTATTAATATTAGCTTAGACTTTAAGCCCACAAATGGGCGGACTTAATGCCATAGACATTTTCTTTCAGTTAACCTTTCGGTAATGCAGAGACAAACATTGGTACGAGGGCGGGTCAATAAGTCCGTGACTTTTTGAATTTCTGACCTCTTTACTGAAACAGCAACACTGCTCCTGTCAACAGGCATCTGTCAGTTGACTCCTGTCAAAATTTAAACTTGCTGCGTCAGTTAGTTTGTGTTTGACAGCTATTTTTATCAGAATACTCACTAATTTGAGGAGAAAATGGAAAAAAGTGAATTTCGTGTGCTTATTAAGCATTATTTCTTGCGAAAAAAAACCATTACCGAGACCAAGGCTAAGCTTGATAAATACTATGGGGACTCTGCACCATCGATTTCAATGGTAAAAAAGTGGTTTACTGAATTTCGTTGTGGCCGTACAAGCACTGAAGATGCCGAACGTCCTGGACGCCCAGTTGAGGTCTCTACACCCGAAACAATCGAAAAAATTCACGATATGGTGTTGGCCGACCGAAGATTGAAAGTGCGAGAGATTGTGGAAGCCGTAGGGATCTCGCATGGCTCAGTGGTTTCAATTTTGAATGATCACTTGGGCATGAGAAAGCTTTCCGCAAGATGGGTGCCGCGTTTGCTCACAGTCGACCACAAACGCAATCGTGTAACAACTTCACAGGCAGGTTTGGCGTTGTTTAATCGCAATATGGAGGAGTTTTTGCGCCGTTTTGTAACCGTGGACGAAACATGGATCCATCACAACACACCAGAGACCAAACAACAGTCAAAACAGTGGGTTTCTAAGGGTGAATCGGCGCCGAAGAAGGCCAAGGTGAGTTTGTCAGCCAATAAAGTTATGGCGACTGTTTTTTGGGATGCACGCGGGATAATCCACATTGACTACCTTCAAAAGGGAAGAACAATCAATGGGGAATATTATGCCAACTTATTGGACCGATTCAATGACGATTTGAAAAAAAACAGACCTCATTTGGCCAAGAAAAAAGTTCTTTTCCACCAAGACAATGCAAGGGTGCTCACATATGCAGTTGCCATGGCAAAAATCCATGAATTGGGCTATGAATTGCTCCCTCATCCGCCCTATTCTCCAGATTTGGCTCCGAGCGACTACTTCTTGTTCCCAAACCTGAAGAAATGGCTTGGTGGAAAAAGATTTGACTCCAATGATGAAGTCATCTCGCAAACAAAGGCCTATTTTGAGGACCTCGACAAATCATTTTTTTGGAAGGGATAAAAAAATTGGAGAAGCGTTGGACAAAGTGTATAGAGCTCAAGGGAGACTACGTTGAAAAATAAAATTATTTTTTTATCAAAAAATCTGTGTTTTATTCCAAAAGTCACGGACTTATTGACCCGCCCTCGTAGATGCATTAACGGAAATTGTAGAATAAATATTTATTTAAATAACAGCTTCAGCCCGCAACTTCGCCTGCGTGAAATTTCGGCAACTGACGCACCGCGTCGCTGCGTTTCGCCTGCCCGCGCTATTACCTACTTCATTCTCGCTTAGCGTTCTTCTATTCTTTTTGCGCATCAAAGCCCCTAAGACACTCGCCCCCCAAGGGCCTTTTGCCCTCTAAGCTCATAATATAATCCTATTGATTGATATATTATGAAATTGTCATTCAATAGGAGTATATGAACTTAGGGTTGTATATTGATGATTTTAATGATTATAATTCTGTAAATACATAGGTACTTGTTACGGTCGCGAATCATATTTTCTTATCACACAACCTAACACTTACCTGTAAATTAAAAAAAAAAAAACGTAAGAAAATTTGAATTTCACGGGCAACCTGTAACCTCATATGGAAAGATTTAAGATGGAAAGATTGACCCTACAGAAAAAGGATGTAGGTAAACGTATATAATTATGTATACAAGATTTATAACCGGTAAACAGATATCGGCCATAGACAGCCACAAGTCGGCCTCAACCTCAACCTTGTCTCTGCTCTTGACCTTGCGAAGGTACTGTCTTTACCACTATACCTACCCAGTAAATCTATTTCGAGACTTGAGGGTTAGATAGCAATTTTATAAAAAAGGTACTTTATTAGCTTGGCTTTAAGATTGCTTGTTCTTTGAAGAGTAGGCAATATCTTCTTTCACAGCAATAAAAACTTTAATGAAAATCTACATGCCTCATCTTCAAGTCTTATTCCATTTAATCAATTCTCTTAGCCTTTATTCTTATTCACTGAAAGACAAGGCATATAAAAACGTATCCTTCACTTCTACAATTAATAGTTGTTTGCGTATCAAGTTCTGCGCCGTTTAAGTCATTACATACAATTGTGAGTGCAATTGATCGATAAACACTGTTTGATGCTACGGTCTCATTGCGCAGGAGTTTGAAACGTCGCGGAAACAATTAGATGATCAACAATGATAGTGGTAATTACATAGGCAGCAAGCCCAGTCAATAAAATTAAGGTGTACAGTCACAGCCAAAATCCATTCGTCATAAAAGGTTTTAGGTTGATAGCAATTCGACATTGCTCAAAGGTGTATTTGATTTTGATCTTTGTTATCAAGTAATTCAATATACATAGTTTTCTATGCAATAGTTTGCCGTAGATTGAAAAAGTATTATTTGGTCTTTGCTAAATAATGGAAAGTATTTTAAAACTGACGAAGGTATAAAAGACTTGACTTTACATACCAGAAATTAGAACTAGTTCAATGGTTTTTGAACCAGAATAGAATATGTTAAAAGGAAATAATCTAATGTATTATTTAATTCTTTAAAAATATTCTAATAAAGTCGTAGTTTGGAGACTACAATGGCTATTTATAAATTCAGTGGGTTTAAACGTCAACAACTTGAAAGTAATTGGCATTGCTGATCACTATTTTAAAAGTATAATCACCCCTAAATTAATAATAACGACCTACGGTTGTGTATATTTAACTACAAATTACCATTAAGTACCTGTTTAGCTAGTTCTTTGTTGTGCATACCAACAATTTTAGGAAAGTAATTATAATTAAGTAATGTCACAATACATGGTGGCAGGGACATCGACGCGCAACCAGGGGGCCAAGTCTACTAATTTACAAACGTCACAATGCAGAGACAATTGTGACGTTTGTAAATTAGTAGACATGGCCCCCAGTTACTATGGATTCAGTACATGATTCTGAAACCTCGCACGTTGAAATTTTTCGTCGATTACTAAAAAAAATGCGGGGCAGTCTTTGGGGAGTTCCGATAGAAGTGAAAACTAAGTAACTATGAATTGTATCGTCGAAGCGTGCGGTGACGATTACGCGAGTTTCACGGTTTTTGTTCACCCAAAAGTACGCATATATACACAGTATACATATAGCTCATGGGAAGCATTCGGTGACGATGACGCGAGTTCCATGATTTTTGTTCACCCAAAAAGTGCTCAACGCGCCTAAAGAAGTTTTCACTTCTAAAATATTTTCTGTTCCATACATTTTGACCGTGCAGGTATTGCACTTTTCTATAAAGGAGCAGTTTTTTTTTTGATAACCGATGAAAATTTTCTGCGATAGTGATCTAGACTGATGTGCTGAATTCATGGTTACAGTTTGCACGTCGATGTCCCTGCCGCCATGTATTTTATGTTAAAACAAGAAATTCCGCGCGGATGTAGTCACGGGCAGAAGTCACTGCCACAAAATAATCAGTAGTAAAAACGTTCAAAGGAGAAAAATGATTAACAGCATTATAGCAAGAAAGAGAAAATACAGGCTAAATCATGAGGTGTCTGCTCTATTTGCAATGATCGACGCGTGTTTTCTTTAGCACTTCTGCCACTCATGCATGACGAAGATGTACAGACGCCAGCACATCAAGGTACCACAAACTGTCAGATTTTCTCATTCGATTTTGAACTTAAACATCAACATTTTAAGGTTTAAAATCGTTTGGAGAAATTTGACAATTTCGTGTAGCTTGACCTGCTGGCGACTACCTACCAACTAAAGAAAATACGTTAAAATCGAAAAAAAAAACATTCGGTCTAGGCTGAGAATAAGCACTTATGAACGTCAGACGTCAACCACTTTCTAATGCTTTAGCTGGAAAGAAGAAGTAGCGCAACAAACTCCCCAGCAGGCAGCACAGCTGACTGTTCAGAAAAAAACGAGAAAATCTGCTGGAGCCTTTAATCACAAGTGTGTCCACACTTCACATTATGTTTTGAGAGTCTCAAGTTGCCGCAGCATCACGGGCTTAAAATGGGCCGCCACCTGAAAATTAACCCGATGTTTGTTAAAACCAATCAAGTTGTTACCACCAACATTCTATCTTCAGATCAGACATCATAAAAACAGCAGCTTTGACGTAAAAGGCACGCCTCCGGTTTTATTAATAAAATCCCAAAGGATTTGCGTCACAGAGAAACGTGAATTCTCAACGCGTCTACGATTAACCTTGGACTTTGAATCAGCTGTCCCTACAGATAGCTAATCGTTGGCTGTCAGTAATATAGACATTTTCTTTTCAATCAACCCGAAACAACTGAAAGCTGTCGGAAAATTAATGAAACCATTAAAATGGATAAACTGTTCATTTCTGTACCTAGGTTATCATCCAATCCATACTATATTAAATCATATTATAAATTCGAAAGTAACTCTGTATAATACCTTTACACGCCTAAACCAGTGAACACATTTCGATAAAATTTGGCAGAGAGATGACATCCTTGGGAAGGATATAGACTGCTTTTTGTCCTGGGAGCGCGTTCCAGTGGGATAAGTTCCAACATCCACGCGGGCGAAGCCGCGGTCAGAAGCTAGTTATTTATTTATTTATTGGCTCATTTCGGCATCCTATATCTATACAGATTAGAATCTATTGGCTTTGCTTAGTTTGCAGCTGTACCTACTGTACCGTCAAAATCAAAAGTGTATTGTCATCTTTTGTCCACAATTGCACATAGAAGCACATACTGTGGTGTAAAATTCATAATTGAATCTATGTTTATAATTTTATAGATTCAAAGTGAAGCAAATCGTACATTTATGCAAAAATTTTACTTCAATGTAGGTAATTAAAACGTGAGAACACACATTTTAGTTTGTCGTCATACACAATCACGCGTTTGAAAACATTAATGATTCTAAATACCTATTTTATGTAAATTACGAAAACGCGGAAGTTTTTCTAATGTAAACACATAATTTTCATTTCAATGTCGTTTTATTTTATGATTGGGAATATTTTGTCCACACATAAATACATTTTGTCACACCGTGCCTTATTGTAAAAATTCGTTAGGTAACTAAAAAGAAATATAAAATACCTGAGTATATCTTCTACATTATGTGCTATTAAAAGATATAAGAGTTGGGAAGTCTTCGAAATCTTTTCGTCACGTTTTTCTCATTTGATAGTGGGACTCGTGATCAAAAAAATAATTTATCAATGATAAAATAATGACAAAATTTCATATGGAAATTGGTACAAATTACTAATACATACATCCTGTCACATTTGCTACAGGTATTGTAATTATTAACAAACCCATATTTGTACAAAACAGTAGCACTGTCTATATCCTCGAAAGAGTTTCCTGATTGTCAGAACAATTTATACGCCACAGCCTAAAAATAAGAAAAGATGTTTTGCAGAAGGTCAAGGCGATCCTCTAGATCGCCTTGACCAGTAAAACATCAGCTGTCTTGTTTGTTAAAGGATTTCCGAAACTACATCCCCAAGCGGATACAACGAATGATGTCGTAGCACTCGCCAGACACAATTTTATTATTTATATTATCCTTACGTCCTCCTACGTGACTATGTGTACGTGTTTATATTTACATACAAGTAAAGTATTTCAGGTATTTCATATTTTTTCCTTTTAAATCGCATTCTGTCAGCCCTACTTAATATGGGTACGTTATGCGCATAATTATTAGCAGGAATAGTGACTTAATAATTGGAACGAATGGAGGGCAGTGGTTTTTGTAATACGAACATTGGAATGACAAATGGAGAATTTGGTGAAAATCTCTCGGTTAGGTAGCTTCTGGATCATAAAAAATTACGTCATATTTTGAACTATAGGTACTTAATCTTTCATGCATAAGTCAGATTCTGAAATTAGCGACATTGATAGATATCCTCAAAGACAAACCCCTTTTGTGCTGAATACACAAGAAAGACCACATACAAGAAAAGTGTACAATAATTTAAAATATTTCTAAACCTATTTCTATGGCCGAGTGCAAATGTACACATAACTTATTTAGCAGCATAGCTTTAGCAGTACAACAATGACGGAAACTATGGATCGGGTAATTACGTAAGACACTAACAGTAGGAATAGGTTTCATTTTGACAGTTCAACAACATTCATTGCGTTGTTTACGTTGTTGAGCAGCCAAATGTTTCGAACATATGGAGCAATGGATTAGCTTCAGAATGATTCAGATTGTGATAGATAGTGTTACGTAATTAGGGTGCTGATAAGAAAGATCGTGACAGAAAGACGGACCACGGACTGACATAACATTGTTGCTAAACTATGCTATGTACGTCAAATTATTTAATGTCTTATGTTTAAAACAAGTACCACTTGTTTTACGCAACATGCAATGAGGAAAACTGCGATTTCGACCGAGAAATGGCATCAACGTGAATCACGGGTAGTGAGAGCCCTAACGTACACACACACACACACACAGCACACAGCACACACACACACACACACACACACGCACACGCACACGCACAGCACTGATGAAAGATTAGGATGATAGATAGTATTTGGAAGTATTTCAAATCCATGATCTTCATTTATTAAATTATTACAGAACTTATAGCCTAGCTTCTTCTACCGCCACATAAAATTTGCTGTGTTCCGGTTAGATTTAGAAGGATAAAGGCTCCGGGCATAGACAACTTTCAATTTTGCCTCTAAACTTAGCACATCGACAAACTATCACCGGTAGGTAAACACTTTTTATCATTTTGGCCTTCGTTTTGTTTGCCAGCCAGTATCATATAATAAAAACAAGTGCCACCGAAAGCTTCTAACGAAGATGATAGCGCGTAGACATTGATCAATGCCAAATCTAAAAAAAAAAACAATAAAGCTCTGACGCTAAGCGGTCAAGAACAAATGAAATTGGGCGCAATTTAATATCATTCTGTCCTAATAAAAGTTGACGATGATGCTGAATAAATTAATATACTGTTTCTTCCTAGTCTATGACGCTATTCTGGTCACGAATGTAGTGTGAATGTGGCATGCATAATTATCTTATCTATCGCAAGGAATGTCTAGCAATAATAAAGAGGGCAGGCATTCGTTGCATTACCTACCTATATTTATTTGTTTTGTGTTGTTCATTACTCATAGCTTTTACTCAGATATTTGATCACAAGGATCAGCAGCATTATTTTCCTGTCTTCTGGCATAACCAAGTGCGCTCACTTTATCCTCTGCAGATAGCGTGGTTGTCATGACGACTGTTTCCTCTTTTGCCCATAAGTACCTAGGTACCTATATTGTATCAGTTTTCATTTTCCGTCCGTTCTTCATCAGATGAAGAACAGGCCTAATTGATATCCTAAGCATTGTGATTATTTAATTAAGATTTATTTTGCCTCGTTGTCTAAACATTACGGAGATATGCATGGCGGCAGTCTGTCTGGTGTTATTTATTGATAAAGAGATGTTATCAATTCGTGAATTAAATATTTTGTATTTTGTTAGCAGCTGTTTGAGTTACAGCGCAGCGCGACATCGAATACCAGGCTGGTAGTCGATGTATGATTTGTATGCATTACAAATAGAAATTAGGACGTCCGTCGCGCGGCACGCGGTGCCTTTGTGTCACGCTGCAGCTGTCGCGTCGCGCCAGTGTGCACGAGCCTTAATGCAATACCTATACAGATTACAATCGTTACCAAAATTACTTCTGAATAGAATAGAATACACCATATGGATTACATATAGGTATTTAATGTAGAAATTTTACATAGGGTGAATCAATGGGCGGGTTGGTCTTAAAATTGAGATTTTATTGGGTGACAGAGACATCGATACGCAAACTGAAACCATGAATTCAGCACATAATTCTAGACCCCCTAGCGCAGGCTTAGCACAAGCACCGTCTTGTCGACGGAAGAATAGACAAAAATTACGTTTCGTGAAGACAGTACGACAGCAGCAAAGTAGAAAGAGTCAACTGCACTTTTTACGAAATTCTGTAATTTATTCACGTTTATCTTTTATTTTGATTATATCTCGAAAATGGTGTGTCCTATCGCAAAAATAATGAAAATTTCGACCCCCTTTTTGTAACCCTAAAACTCAACATGTAGGTAAGCATTTTTCGCATTTTCCATACAAAAAGTAAAAAAATCCTTTTTTCCTTTGCATTTTTATACTTTGTGGCCGTCGAGTAAAAAGTTTTCTACTGCCTTTAGCATGGCGATTAAAAAATCAAATTGTCTTCACTACCTTAGACGACTGTCTTCTGAAATAGTCTACATTAAAAAGGACCTAGACAACGATCGGCAGAAATGAAAGACAAAATGACAGATTTTAGAAGGATTTTTACGGTGCGATGTCAAAAAAGGAGAAACGAAATGTCACTTTGTATGGGAATAGCCGTCTCTATTCTTCGAAGAGCTAGATAGCGTCATGCTAAGCCCGCTGTTCATATAAGTGCAATACCTACGCGGTCAAAATGTATGGAACAGCATTTTTTTTTAATAACCTTTGAACATTTTCAACGCAGGGGCGTTCAGAATCATGTACTGAAATCCATGGTAACAGGTTGCGCGTCCCTGCCACCCTATATAACATCACGCCTGTAATACCCGAAGGGTTAAACAGACGTGTACCTATAGTAACACCCACATTTCGCCAGTTTAGTTTTAGTTAAACGATAATGACCATAATATCATGAAGCCGGGGTATTAAAAGAACGAAATATTCTATTAACCATTCACCCCCGTAGGTTTCTAAACTAGGAATGGGATTTTCTTTAGGTAACATTTGCAGAACAAAATATTCCGGAACATCTTTGACGTTGTGAAAACAACACATTACATTGAAAATAATAAATTCCTCTTACATAAGATCAACAGCAGGTGTTAAGGCACCCGCAGACTGGCGCGACGCGACTCTAGTAGAACAATTTATACGAAACTTCATGGAAATTGTTCTACCAGAATCACGCGGCACCGTCGCCGTCGCGTCGCGCTTGTCTGCCTTTACACAAGATTTTTTTTCTCTTGGTCTTTTTCTGAGAAATATTATTAATAACCACACAGGGCTGTCCCAGTAGTGAGTCGACAATTTGAAAATAAACGAAGACGTACAAAGCTTTTGGCGGCAAATTATAACTCCTACGCTTACTATGTATTTCAATCATTTGTTACATCAAATAACCGCTTTGTTTGAATGAGAGTAAAGTCACTTATGCGCATCACAATTATCATTGTTTTTAAGGTTCCTACAGATTTGCTCGATTTTCACCGACACATGCTTCATTTTTTTGCACCTACCTACTTCTGCCCCTCATGCACGACGAAGAAGTAAAGAACACACGTGTCGATCGTCGAAAATCGAGCTAATCTGTCGGCACCTTAATAGACGCGTCTTCTCACCTGCAAACAGGCGCGACATGCGACGCGGATTGCGCGCGATACAGAGGCACCGCTCGTTACGCGACAGGCGCGGGTGCCTTTGAGTCGCGTGCAATTCGCGTCTGCTTGCAAGAGCCTTTCATTTCATTGGTCATGTGGTTGCATGGGCGAATGCTGAGCGCGAGATCCTGGGTTCGATTCCCAGGTCGGGCCAAATATTATTAGGTTTTCCGTCAAGAATTTCTCAGTAGCAGCCCCGAGTCAGGATTTGTGTCCGGTTGATGGCAATAGGCTCGCCCTCTATAACATTGAACTTAAACATAACTGGTGAAATGTGGGAGTACTAGGGACACCTCAGCCTAACCCATCGGGAAAAACAGGTGTGGTGTTATGATTACAAATACATACAGTACGATTCCAACTTAATGACGGCTGTGAAGTGCGTTATTCGCTGCGCAGTACCTCACTCCTCACCCCCGCTGACACGCTAATTGGTTACTGCGCAGCGACTCGCCCTAAGTTCCGAGCCGCCATTAAGTTTGAATCGTAGGTACTATGCGTCAAGTAATCCTACATCGAGTGCTACTTTTCTTCAAACAGAAATCCTCTCCCAGTGGCGTGCATTGCTTTTCAGAATCGGTAGGCAGGCACTAAGCCGCCTGGTCTTGTTCATAGTATAATAATATACTTCGCCAGGTATAGCACTCCGGTCACGGGGGTGACACAAGTCTACGTCATCACCGCTGTGTTACCAGTAGTGTGTAATAATAACTCCCAAATCGCATTATTACCTGTGCTAATCTGATAAAAGAAATAGCTTTTAACTAACAATTACGTTGGTACCTATACGTATAAATTGAATTGTTTCGTTTGATTAGAAAAATGAAACGACAATTTAAATGGTTTAACAGAATGGTGACTAAAAATGTTTCCATATTTCGTGTTTTGTTGCAATAATGTGGCAACTGGATAGTAACGTGTCACTCCCGGAATGAATACCAGACCTTGATTTTTTTTAGACTATGGTCTAGTTTAGGTAGACGGACGGGGTCACTAATCAAAAACAAAACCAAAAGTACCTCCTACCTACTTTTTTAAATGTTCAAATTATTTTCTTACCCACATGTGCCTTCTATGAACTTTAACAGCAACACGTCATCTTCATCGGTCGGATGAAACAAAAATATTTTTAGCACCACAGGTCACTATCCCAGATATTTTTGTTCTGTTTTATTCTTGTCTCACTCACTTTACACTGTTTCATTAGGTACCTACGTAGGTACGCCCTTTAAGTAAAAAAATATTGATTTAGGGCTCCCACACAAAACTGCGAAGCGATGCCGCATCGCAGGAACCGCCCTGGATCTGCGTCCTGCGAGGTCGCAGATTATTGCAATGCGATGCGAATTCGCAGTTTTGTGTGGGAGCCCCTACTGGGTATAAAAATAAAGAATTCACTGTGTCAACATTGGAAAACAGTCCAAAAGGATTTGTCCGCAATTTACCCAAACAAAGCGATTGACCGCCACAATCTACGCAGTTTAGTTTATCCATTGCTTTAGTTTACACACACATACCTAGCTCCTCAAACTTAAACAAAGCAATTTCTTTTAAATTTCGACACGACTTACTTCAAAATAATTAATACAAATAAGTAGTTATGTAATTGTAAAAAATTGCGCGCGCCTGCCGGTGACAACACAAACAATAACAAATAAACGAGTGTGAAATGAAATAGGTAAGTAGGTACCTACTCTCCTGCCGTCGCCGGGTCGCGTCGCACGTCCCGCGCATTCAATTATCCATCCCTTTCTTTCTTCACATGGCCAAATTACAAAGTATTATTTTAACATTCACACTCGGTTGGTTATTTGATGCTGGGGCCACACCAACGGTCAACGTCAATGCCCATCATCGCCATAAACCACGCGCTAATTATTCCTATAATTAACACGATAAATTGAGTGGCCACACTTGGAACGGTCAACGTCAATGCTCATTTAACTGGCGCTAATTAATGTTCCTTCCTTAAATTTCTTTGATCCCGTCGCGCTCGCGCTCAAGGTGCACAATGACAAACGTAGTGTGGCCGCTTCAACGCAATAATTCTCGCGTTAAATCTTTTTGATGTGCCAATAATACCGCCACCCAAGTTATCGCCTCCCGTCAAACGGCAATGTGAATGCCCATGTCAAATTATCGCAATAATCAACGGCGTTTCCCGTTGGTGTGGCTCCAGCATTAGTATATGGACCTACCTAAGGAAGGGTGATAACTTGCGAAGGTCGAACGCACAGAGTACTTTTATAATATGGTCGAACGTCATGGTGCGTGGGACGTACGTGTTTTTTTTTATTTCGTCGTATTAACTTGAACGAGTAAAGATAAAGACTAGATGACCTTGTGCGAACTGCGAATAGTAGGTACGGGGTAGATAATTTAGTGAGTTTTTTAATTGCGGGGCACACACACTAAAATGTACTTGACTTGACAGGCTTATTTTGATTTTGATGTGAAACATCTATAGCCGCGGGTAAAACCGATTGTTGGCGTGGCGACGCGTCGCCACGCTATACGACGGTATGTTTCACATCTACCAGGCGCCCCGAGACGGCTCAATTTTTTTTCGAGGTAGCTAGTCACTGGTTATATGCCTTTTTGCAATGTACGCCACTGCAGTCCTCCATAACAAGGTGTTTAGGCTCCCGCAGACAGGCGCGACGCCATTTTTGGAGAACAATTTTCATTAAGTTTTCATGTGAATTGTTCTACTAGAGTCGCGTCGTGCCTGTTACCGGGAGCCTTTACTGTCTGAACGTAAACGTAACGTTAACGTGTTCTTAACCACGGCAAGTCACGTATGACTTGTGAGTGCATTGTACAAAGACTAATAAAGCACAGTACTGTAGGTCGCAATGAACTTCATCAGTTACCATTATCAATGACGATTATGTAAATATTATTGAGTTTAAAGTTAAATTGCTTAACATAATACGCAACAGGAATGTATGAAGGTGTGGCGAATGAATATAAATGGTATAAAATATTTTTGAATTATTATTTAACAATTACCTATTGGACACATGGGCAAAGATTGTTTTTCACTGGAAACCGTGAACACAGTCGAGCGTGGTTCATTTTAATTATTTCCGCCAATATACCAGTAGAATGCATTCTCCATCTCAAAACAGCAGGGTAATTGCGTAACACACTAACATAGGAATGGATTTCATTTTGACAGTTGAACAACATTCATTGCGTTATTTACGTTGTTGAGCAGAAAAAAAAATCGAACTTAGGAAGCAGTGGATTAGCTATATCCTTCAAAATGATTCAGATAGTGATTGATAGTATATTACGTAATTAGGGTGCTGAATGTTTTAAGTCTGCTTGCAGCGTTGGTCCAACCATTAGTGTTGTTTAGAGAATCTCTTTTTTTATTATTTTCCAAGGCGTTAAAACAACACAAACCTTTGTTATGATCTTGTACTTACATAACATAACATCACACCTGTATTCCCCGAAGGGTAAGGCAGAGATGTACCTATAGCACACCCACATTTCGCCAGTTACGTTTAAGTCCCATGTAATAAGGGGCGAGCCTATTGCCATCAACCGGGCACAAATCCAGACTCCGAGCTGCTACCGAGAAATTCCAGATGGAAAAACCCAATAACACTTTACTCGACCCGGGAATCGAACCCAGGACCTCATGCTCAGCAGTAGCGCTTGCGACCACTAGACCAACGAGGCAGTTCTTATCTTTTTGCATAGTATGAAAAGGCAAAAGCGGGTGAGGTCTTGTCTACTTTTTCACAGTAATTAGTGAAAAATCTGTCATGGGAACAAAGTGTTGGTCTAATATTTATTTAGAACTAATCTTGATATAGATCTTGAAAATCACAAGTATTTTGCAAATGCTTTTAATACTGATAAGATAAGCTATGTCCTTAATTCTAAGAAGTGGGTGTGTATTGATAGATGTGTGATGTCATCGAAACCATGTACACTTAAAACTTATTTTTTTAAAGTGTCCTTTGAACTTCTTCCTACTCTTTTTTTTCTTTAAATATTAGTAATATGTACCATTTGGAATTATGCACTTTGTTCTGAAATATATTTACACAAGTATTTACAACTAAGTTCATAAAGTTAAAACTAAAATACAAAGAGTATTCCAAAAGTCCTCTGCTTGCAAAAACTTATCCTAAAAAAAATCTATAATCTTTTAAAAAACTGCATGAGAATAATATGGACAATGACAGTATATAATTCATAGGAAATTTTGCTGTTTACCAACCACTTTGTGGTTTCTCACCACAATTAGGTATAGTATTAAAAGTTTTTACTCCTTACAACTTGTAGTTTTTTATGATACTGAATATGGATGATGTAATTCAGTGTTGTTGTAATAAATAATAACAATAATTTGATTATAAAATATGCTAAGTAAATGATTTTATTTCTGTAAGTAGGTTCATACAAACACTTTTACACATTAATCATATTTTTTTAAACTAGATGTGGTTGGACTGCCTCGTTGGTCTAGTGGTCGCAAGCGCTACCGCTGAGCTTGAGGTCCTGGGTTCGATTCCCGGGTCGGGCAGTGTTATTGGGTTTTTCCATCTGGAATTTCTCGGTAGCAGCCCGGAGTCTGGATTTGTGCCCGGTTGATGGCAATAGGCTCGCCCCCTATTACATGGGACTTGAAACATAACTGGCGAAATGTGAGTGTGCTATAGGTACACCTCTGCCTAACCCTTCGGGGAATACAGGCGTGATGTGTGTTGATGTGATGTTATATATGTGTTGTATTTCTGTGTCTGTAACACAGTTTATACTAGCACAGACACAGACGTTCACTCTGTCTCAAATAATGCGTAGCATTATACTTCTTTTTTTTATGTTTGGTTGAGATGGACGAATTGTATTTGGCTTTTAATAATAAAGATTATTATTATTATTATTATATATGTGGTTGGCGTTTCCTATCTGACTACTCTGAGAACAAACACCGAAACAAACTCAGAGATCACAGTCTCTTTTAAAGTCCAGACATAATCTTTGTCAGATCATGCATGTGAAGACCATGTAGATTGGTATCTGAAATAGTATTTTTGGAAAGAACCACAGATTGAGTGACCTGTCCAGTCAGTGCACGCATTTTTCAGTAACCGTGCAGCTGAACTCAGCCTTCAAACTCACACCTTCCTATGGGAGTAGGCAGGTACTACAGAACGGCCACTTGCTACGATCCCTACATACTCTGTTCGCTTGATTATAATATTGCATATACAAAGAATTTGAAATGTGATTGCAAACTATGTAATATTGTCAGAAGACCTTTAGAAATGATTAATTTCTATGAATTATAAATGAATTAATATACCTGAATAAGTTTTACAAAGCTGTATGGGTTCACATTAGAGCAGGATTAGACCATATTTTTGGGCAACTAACAAATAAAATAAAGCCATGCATAATGTGCTCCAATATTCTTAAAACAATATACCCATCTATTTTAATGCGTGTTATTTTACTCTGAAGTTTATGTATACAAAATTTCTCATAAATTGTCACAACAAAAACGACTTACCTACCTATATTTATTGTTATTTAATGTAAAACTGTTTCAAGAATAATGCAATACAGATATAAGAGGTTATGTTGATATTGATAATGTGATGTTTCACTCTAAGAATTAACAGCACTTTTTGCAGTTTGGAATACTATCAAGATTGGTCATAAAATCATAACCTAAAATTGATAATACGAACCGACATGAAATAATTGTACCATTACAGTAAAAAATTCTTAGAGAACATGCTAACTATGCCAAGGGACCGAATATCCATAGTTTTACCCTAAGCCTAGGTAAATTACAATAATATGACGAGCTTGGACTTGTTAAAACTGAGCTAAGAGAGTACATACCTTCTAACTCGCCTTTAGTCTCGTGCTTCGTCATTGTAGACACTATATTACTAATAGCACATTAAAAGACAACAAAGAATAGATTACAGTTTGATTTTGAGTGTTTTTATTATAAATTAAACCAATAAAACAGGCTTTTGCGTAAGATATTTTGACTATCAAATCTTGTTTTGATTGGTTTCAATGACATTGACATAAATGACAATTGACATTAATTTTGTTAATGTTGCCTGCTGCCTTTCATTGTGGCTAGTATACGTTTCGTTACGTTTCGGGCATTTGTAATCATAGCTTTATTACTAATTTTGTAAGCAATCTTAATATTAAAGTAATAAAATAACAATTACAATATTATTTGAATTATTATAAGTAATTAAATAAGTTTCTTCTAATTTTTGTATGCCATTTTACGAGGAAAGTCATGCAACGTTTTGTTATTGGCTTAAACTACCAAGATTTTTTACCTGTAAAATACTGCTAAGCAGGTGGTGTTGCGGCAATTTTTTTTTTGTTGTCATTTGGTTTTGATTGGAGAATATTGCGCGTTGATTAAATATTGACTTCACGATTTGTTTATAATTTTGAATGAATTTAGCGGGTAATTTTAATTTTGCAACTAACTAATTATTACAGTAATATGTCGAATTGTCGACTGTCAAATTATTATATTAACTATATCTCGACTTCTCTTTCAGATGGTGCCAAGAATGTGGAAATTGTGAAACATATATAAACATTAAATATTTTTGGAGAGATTTAAAACATAATAAATCACAATGTCGAACCCGGTAATAGAAAACGGTATGCCCGAAGAACGGTAAGTTGTTAATTTGTTTAAAACACCCAAAACTCTAGAAGTTGTATCCAAATTCTTCAATAGCGTCATTTTGCATTGCACTTATTTACAAAAGCTATGATCGAAATACATTTCAAATAAATATAATAGCCTAGCTAGGCATACATTACCATATTCTCCCCAAAACAGCTTGCGTTTGTATGGTTGTTGGCTTGTTGCATCACTTCTATTTTAAAAATAGATTGGAAGCATGGTAATATTTATAAATGAAAATATCTAGCAAGACGAATGACTTATTCCGAAGCTTTACTAATAAATGGCCATCTAATTAGGTGTTTCAAATTCAATATAAGTAGGTGGAAAATAGCCAGCATTTATATGGTATAATAATTATTATTTACACTTCAAATATTATAGAGGAACAACATTAGTAAATGCTATTTTAACTCCTTACTTAAATTTCATTCATACTTTTTTTATGTAGGTTGGTAGGTACTCAGACTGCTGTGGGCATGCCACAGTATATTTAAATTTGTTAAATTATTTTTCAGTTCCACAACATATTACTTTCCAAAGACTGGTTCCAATGCTACACTATGGCAGAGATTGAGTCTGTTTGTGTCCATATACTGGAAGGCACTCATTGTGGTGTTGACTCCACTGATACTGCTGCCTATACCTATTTTGAACCATGACCCTGTAAGTAACACCTTCTTTTTTCTTATTTATTTATTTACTAATTGTGTAAAAACAATGGACAAAGGGAACAAACATACCTACAGGAAGAAATAAGTACAAAGACACAAAAAAAAATACTCTCTCTTTCTCTTTTTGTATGATACAAGAAAATTAAAATAATGATTGAGGGATCTCTATCTATAGAAATCCTAAATAAATAAATTCATGGGGTCAACAGTGCATTGGCATGCAAATAATATTTGTTATAATATCCTGCCATTGATCCAGCCAAGTTCTATCTAGCTATGTTAAAGCTACAAGTTCTTGATAAACAAACTGATCATGCTATAACCTTGGATCAGCTCAGCTCAACTTAAATCAAAGAAATGGTAACTTAACTAGCAGGAACACTACTTGTAGTAATTATGAATCACTGTAATATTTTGCTTAGCAGAATATTCTTGAAGTGGTACTCAAATTGAATAAGTACTTCTTATCCTTCACAAGGCAAGCTAGATACACTTCCTTTTTACCCGACTGCGCGACGTTAAGGATGTGTTTTTTTTTTTGTACAAACACAACCTGACATTGTCATTTTATTTAAATACTGTTTAAAAAAAGAGAGAGGAAAATAGTTGTACAGCAGATAACACTGCTATTATTCTATTTTGTCTATTTTTATTATAACAAGACATTAATGCATAGGGTAAAAATCTATCAAAATAATCAATTAACATCCTTTAATTTTCAGGCATACAGATGCATGTACGTAGTCCTAATAATGGCAATATACTGGGTATTGGAGCTCCTTCCATTACCCGTCACATCTATGCTGCCAATTGTCTTGTTCCCGACAATGGGTATTTTAGACTCTGACAAGACCTGTGCAGCGTATATGAAAGAGACGAATATGATGTTCATGGGCGGTCTGATGATAGCTGCTGGAGTACAGCATTCGAAGTTACCAAAGAGAGTTGCATTGTGGACCGTGCAAGTTGTTGGGTGCTCTCATAGAAGGTTTGTTACTTCATTTTTTATAATAGAATTGTCTCACACCGACTTCGGTCTCGTACCAATAATAATCGTCTGCCTAGCAGTTTCCCAACTAGGTTGGGGTCGGCCTCCAGTCTTACCGTGTTACGGTCTCGTACCAATAAGCTCACCATTTATATGGACTTGCAGTGGTAAATCATCCGTGATACACTATGCTTGTGACAGACGTCAGAGTAAAACAATTTCCAGCCTTATGAAAAGTCTCCCATGGAGTAATCAGATGTATCATATTTTTTCTCCTTTAAGGGGGATGCATTTACAAACTCAAATCGCACTCACTAAAACAGTTGGCTCCGTAACAATATTATTATCTGTAGGCTATAAAACATTTGTTCTAGTCAAACGCTCAGGCACCGTCCCAAACATTTTGTTATAAATTCAATATAATTTTTCTGTACCCTAATATTTTATTTTCTGTTTCAGACTGAATTTCGGCCTAACATTTGTGACTATGTTCATATCCATGTGGGTGTCCAACGCTGCTGCCACTACAATGATGGTTCCCATCGTTGAGGCCATTTTAGAAGTATTAGAACAGGTATCTAAATATTCTTTTTTTGTTTTATAGAGGTATGAGGAACAGGATGTAAAGCTCACTCATACCTCCATAGAAAAGGGAGGATCCTCCGACCAGACGGGTGTTGTGTCTGGTGGGCAACTGCCCGACGGTTGATGTTGGGACGTTGAATATATGCTAGTCGCGCGGTAAACTCTGCTTGCGCGATGCAGGATTTGCGTGACGTCAGTATGACGTGTAGCTCACATGTGGCGATGTTGATACCGCTACAGTTTTAATTCGAAACCAAATTTAATGAAGCCATCTACGTATTGTGAAAGGGCTGATCAAGCCAATGATCTATAAATCTAATGTCAAATCTCATGCTATGTTTTGTGATTGATTGATCAAATTTAAAACAACTAAAGAAAAAGCAACATGATTTGACAAACACAGTCTTTAGGAGCGCTTACACGGGTCCACTAGCGCCACTTCCTTTAAAAAAATATTATCTCGTGACTCACGAAGCAACAAAATAAGATCTAAATGAATGTGGCCGCTTTTGTTTAGATCGAATTTTGTCGTCATGTCGGTAATCGCCCCCTTTTTTTTAAATACCGTTCATAATCAAATAACTTATAAAAAAACAAAACCATTGAAGTTGTGCCTTTTTCAACTATAGTAAGGATGGATTTTTATCAATATCCTCATCTATTATTAATGAGTCCATAGTAATCAGATTTAATTTAATTTACAGCAAGGACTTGGTGATGTCTTTATAAACAAGAAGAAGAACCCACCGGCGGAGAATGGCAAAGATACCAAGGCGGTCGCTAAGACTGGTGAAGAAGAGTAAGTAACATTAAACTCATTTGACCAATTAATCAATCAAGATGGCCATAAATAAATGAAAAAAAAAAGGATCACAAAAAGTCGACTTATAGTTGTTCACATCTTCAACAACATCAACATCATGTTTCAATATGTTGATATCGAATGGATCCACGTGCTAGCCCCACTTTGCTGTAGTTTGAGTACAGCAATGGTTGTAAATATGACACATCAAGCTTTAGAATGAGACAGTCACATGTCTGAGTGACAGATGACACTATACAAGGCGTTTTTTTTCTGAAATGCGACGTACCGTATTAACCGTTATAATTATTATTTTCTTTAAATAATTATATGTACATACAAATTATATTTTTAAATATTAGAATATGGACTGCCTCGTTGGTCTAGTGGTCGCAAGCGCTACTGCTGAGCATGAGGTCCTGGGTTCGATTCCCGGGTCGGGCAAAGTGTTATCGGGTTTTTCCATCTGGAATTTCTCGGTAGCAGCCCGGAGTCTGGATTTGTGCCCGGTTGATGGCAATAGGCTCGCCCCCTATTACATGGGACTAAAACATAACTGGCGAAATGTGGGTGTGCTATAGGTAGGTACACCTCTGCCTAACCCTTCGGGGAATACAGGCGTGATGTTATGTATGTGTATGTGTAGAATATAAAAAATATAAAAACATTTAAATAATCATTATTATTATTAAAAGCCCGTGATGTCCCACTGCAGGTCAAAGGCCTACTCCTTACTCTCTTTCCATTTCTTTCTGTATAAAGCTGCTAAGGTCTAAGGAGTCCAGCTCAATTAACGTACTAACTGGTATTAACTGTAGAGTCTGTAATTTATTCGTTCAGGCTATGTGTATGACTGGGCCTTTAATTCCCTATATGTCATGGATTACAACAAAAACTCCTATAATTTATGAAGAATATGAAATTGTGTCATTTCAGAGCCCCGATGCCGAGTGACATAACAATCTGCTACTACTTGAGTATAGCGTACGCTTCCACCCTAGGAGGCTGCGGTACCCTCGTCGGAACTGCTACCAATTCCGCCTTCAAAGGAATCTTTGATTCGTAAGTGTAATTTTTAACATAAAGGACCAACTCATCTGAATCACTGTTGGAAAGGAAACAATATATGGTGAAACGAGAAAAATCTAGGAAGATCAACTCCTAAACTTCGCAGTCCTATACTGAATATCAATCAATTTTACGACGTAAAATGTCAAGTAAAGAACGCGTTTGAAATTTACACACATTTCTCGGCTGTATATAAAACGTGGGGTATGCCGAGTTCCATCCATTACATTACTTGAAAGTCTTTAAGAAACTACATAAACAACCATAATAAAACAAGTTCAAATACGCAAACAACACTTGCAAAGTTGCGATGTGCGGCACTGGTATGTGTGCAAGGTTCAAACATGTATTTAGTTTGCACTTCATACCGACTCACAGTCTTCAAATATTTGAATCCATGTCTGTCGCCGATCTAAATAAATTAAGGTTAATAAGAATGTTTCTTTTACAGGGAGTTCCCGGAATACGGAAGCTCAGTGAACTTCTTCTGGTTTATGGCGTACAGTGCGCCCCCCATGCTGATTATGCAGATTCTTGTATGGCTAGCTCTCCAGGTCACCTTCATGGGCTTGTTCAGGTATGTAACCCTCAAAATTGATGTATCACCTTATTACATCACCCTGCAAAGCTATCAGAGGTCACAGGGCAAACTTATGAGAGGTCATAAGAAGCCATATAGGGCTAGCGCTAGTATTATATTTCCTGTAACAGGGCCTAATTAAATTGATTGGTGAAACGTCATAGACTTGAAGCACCATTAACTTACCAGTAAAGTATTTGGGAGGCACACCCGTGATGCCATCATTGGTTGTTGTTTGATCGCTTCTTCCTTTATGCGTATGTGCATGACTCTAGAATCTTTGCTTAGGGTCCCTGATATATAGAGCCTAAAGGCAGCGAGGGCGGCCTCCTCTCGCACGATAAGGTGGCAGTCCATGCATTGCCTGTAGGGCAGCAGTGGGTATAGTTCTGATGCAGCTAGTGATTGCTACACAAGCGAACCATTGTAGTTTTTCGAGGTCTCTCTGGGCTGTCCTCAAGTCTGTCCTTGGCCACCAGACTAGTGAGCCGTATGTGATAACTGTGGTATATAGCCAGTAAGTGACCTTGGGGCTAATCCCCCAATTCCTGCCAAGCATTGGCTTGCACTGCCACAGGGATATGCTGCCTTTGGTAGTGATGAAGTTAGTGTGTTTTGGCCCAAAGTAGCCTCTATTTCTGTGTGAATGGTCATAACGAAAATCTAACTTATGCGAAACAACTTGCTTAGCTCGCTCAAAAATATCAATGATTTTAAAGAAAGAAGAACATACTATAATATTTATTTGCGGTAAACATGATGCAAAGAAAAAACACACAAATACATAAAAGAACGAGTTGAGGGAAAATATGCGTCAGATCCACGCAAAAGCGAAAGTGAATCGAGCGTTGTCTGAAGGTCACTAACTTATATCTATGATATTAATTTCTGCAGGCCAAACAGCCCAGCCGCTAGAAAAGTAAACATGGCGTCGTCAGGATCCAAGACTACAATGAAGGTCATCAAAGAACAGTACAGGAACCTTGGACCTATCACTTTCCATGAAAGGGTGAGTTTATGAAACGAAAGTTAATAATAATGCCTGTTAGTTAATACGATGAAGTACGATAAACCAAGCCAACGCTACGAACAGGCGTTTATTATCGAAAGTAGATAAAAATATTGTTTACCTGTGTTGTAAGATTATTTACCTATAAAAACGATATTCACAAACATGTCGAAAGCCGAGGATTGCCTCACCATTCAAAATTGATAGCGCCTGGCGAGTCTCGTATGACATAATCGTATTCGAGTTTTTGTTTCTCGCTTGGGCGTCTTGCATACAAGTCCTCGGTTTAGAAGATCGTCTCGTGTCCATGAGCCTTTATTCCATGAACCAGAAAACCAATAATAAATTTTAATGTAATTTGTCACAGGCTTCCGGTCTCCTGTTCATCTTGGCTGTGTTCCTGTACATCTTCCGTAGCCCTGGATTCATGCCTGGCTGGGCTAACGTCCTTACCGACATGTATGTTATTTATTTAATAAAAATATTGTAGAAATCACACAAGGTCCTCGAAATCTATGCTGCTCACATTTTGTCTCTATAGCAAATTGCCAATGGAAAGCCAGTAAAATTCAGTGTTAAGAAAATTTTGTACCAACTTGAATTGTCCATTCATTCAAATCTCAACTGTCATTCGTTCACTGTTGTATGAAATGGCTATAACACTTCAAGTTGACGTAGGGTTTCTATTGGCTTAACAATAAATTATTTATATAAAAAATTCCTACAAAAACAGATGTTGATGGTTTTTCTATTCTTTCCAAAACCATATTTGGGAATTAGTAATGGGATTGTGCCCATTTTGTTATATTATTTTGCATTTTATAGAAATGTCCAATTTGTCAAAAATGCCTGAGCCTTTAAACCCATTTATCTCTATGGTTTCATTACAATCACTAACTTTTGTTTTTATTTACTTCAGGAAAGTAAAGGATGGTGTGACATCAATGTTTATTGTCATTCTGATGTTCATTCTGCCGATGTGCTGCGACTTCCTCAAGTTCTTCTCCGCTTCTTCTTCATGTAAGTACCTTCAGTGTTACTTTTAAGGTAGTCCCAAGTCTCTATGCTTCTAGCTCCATCAAGTCCCTTATGAGTAAATCTTAGTCAAAACTTGTTAATCAATGTAAATCGTGAGATAGTGTAGATAAGAAGAAAAAGAAAACGTCTTTTTTTTTAACCGACTTCAATAAAAGTAGGAGGTTATCAATTCGACTGTTTTTTTTTTACGTCAGAACTTCTAACTCGGGTTTGTCGGTGTCTTTGGTTTTATATTTTCGTTTTTTGCCACCGACTTCCGAAATTAAAGTAATTTTTCACTTTTTAGTGTTTTTTTTTTGAAGTCGTTTGTTTTGTTTTGTTTTGGAAAAAGTTTTTATTCACTTTTTAGTTGTGGTACCTACCTACCCCACACTAATTCTTATACTACTACTTGATAATTCGGCTTATTCTACTCACACTGGAGAGGGGTTCGTGGTTAAATAATAATAGCCGCACGGGTCGATCGAAGGTTAAGCTACGCCTGCCGCGGTCGGGTCGTGGATGGGTAGCCATCCATTACATATCGAGAACTCTCCGTGCCTCGGAAAGTACGTTCAGCCGTTGGTCTCGGCTTTCATTCGTAGATCTTTGAAAGTCGTTACCTACAGATAATCGAAGCCCAAAAGTCTGACAACTAGTCCTACCAAGGGGTATCGTGTTACCCAGTAACTGGGTTGTGGAGGTCAGATAGGCAGTCGCTCCATGTAAAATACTGGTATTCAGCTGCATCCGGGACTGGAACCCGACCGATTTTTCTACTCACACCTCGATATTTTTTTAAGCAACTACATCAACTAATTAGTATATGTTCTATTCCATTTTTTACAGACGAAGAACTAAGAGCATCGAAGCCTTCACCCAGCATTGTGACCTGGGGCATACTCAAGGAAAAGATCCCCTGGGGACTACTGTTCTTGCTTGGTGAGTGTAACACAAACCTTATAACTTTGGAACAGTGCCGGTTTTAACATAACAGGCGCCCTGAGCGAAATTTCAGCGGTGGCGCCAACTCTCCTCTTGGAGAGTAGAAAGGGGCGAAAAATTTAAGCACTGCGTCTAGGTTTTCTTTTGTCCGTTTATTTATTTTGGATCGCCAACAGAGGCTACACAATTACATGTATGGTAACATACACAGGGACAAATACCAGTGTGCGCCTCCAATTACAGGAGACCACATCATTCACTTAATAACTAGGTACAACAAGTTTGACAAGGACGAAAACATTAAAATAAATCAAAATGCAATCATACAAAAAAATAAAATACAAATTCAAAAGATTTCTTTTGAGATTGATGGAGATGTGGAAAGAAGGGTAAATGCGGGAAATAAAGTGAATGGTGCTACACATGCAATTGTAACCAACCAGTTGATGTCCAAAAAAGCACGACTGGCTGTTCACAATGGTGTGCTGGTGCCTACGCTTATGTATGGAAGTGAGTGTTGGGTGTGGCAAAAGAAGCATGAAAGTAGAATAAATGCTGCGGAAATGTGTTCCTTGCGAAGCATGTGTGGTTTGACTATGAATGATAGACTGAAGAATGATGTGATAAGGCAACGGTGCGGTTTAAAGGAAAATGTAGTGACAAAAATTGAAAAGAGTATGCTAAGATGGTTTGGTCATGTTGAGAGGATGAATGAAGGGCGATTAACAAAAGGTATTTACAAGGCAGATGTGAGTGAAAACGCCGGGAGGGGACGCCCTAGGAAGACATATAGTGACCTTATTGGTGATGTTCTTCAGAAAGGTCAGGTGCGTAGTACTCACAACCGGCGTGCGTGTATGACCAGATGTATGAACGTAAACGAGGCAAAAGGAGTATGTATGGATCGTAGCAGGTGGCGTTCTGCAGTTTCTGCCTACCCCCATGGGAAGAAGGCGTGAGTTTATGTATGTATGTGTTCTTTTTTTTTTACCATAGATGTCAAAGCAAAAACAATACCAAAATATTATGCCGTGGATATTATCCATTCAAATTTCAGTCCATTCATAAAGAAATAGTAGTTACTTTGTCGGCTTATGCAGGAAAGTTTGAAAATTCTGAGAATGTCGGATGCAAGAACAAGCGAAGAGAGCTCAACATTTTTTTTGTTGGTTTTCTAACTCCAAATGAACTAAAACAAAAGTACTTTGCAGGCACCAGAGGTGAAGGGACGCCTAGTCACAGGCTCACAGCCCGTTCGGCCCCCTTCACCTCTAGCACCCTGGGCGGTCGCCAAACCGTGCCCATTTATCCTGCAAAACTTTGTACAAGCTTAAGAAGTTCTTGCCCGTCGAGAGGCAATTAAGTCCATGCGACAATCGTAGGCGAAAAATAAAAACTAACTCGAATACGGTACTGCTATTTCGTGTTATGATTTGATTTGATTTGATTGATTGCTTTTTTTTATTTAAATATCTTGCGTTTCTCGCCTTTCGTCATCCGACTTGCGAGTATCGAACGCACCGTTAACTTTGAGAAGGTGCATGCTGAAAGTTGGCAACGTTGTAAATAGCTGTCAAATATTTCGCTGTTTTGATTAATTTATCAATATTAATATGCAATAGCTCTCTGTATTGCATTAAAAAATTGACAATGAATTGCAATTATTAATTTTGTTACACTGAATATTTAGATTTAGGTGTTGAAATAGCATTTGGTAATTTTCTTAATGATATTTTTTACTTCAAAATGTTGCAACACCTAAGTCAGTGTTATTATTGCAATTAATAATTTATTTATTTTAATAACATGGGAGACTTTCAGTTAAAACAAACAGATCAAAGAAAGTACATTATTCTGAAAGTATATAATCATCTACTAAATGAATATTATAAAGAGAAAAGATTAGATGTTTTGTATGTTCATTTGTTACGCTTTCACGCTAAATCGGCTGAACGGATTTGGATGAAATTTAGCACATGGGTAGACCATGACCTGCATTAAGACATAGGACACTTTTTATCCTGATATTCCCACAGGATCGAGACTTATGCGGGTGAAACCGCGGGGCGCACCTAGTAATCAATATTTCAATGGACTACAGACCGAAATTCTAAATTAATCGCCTTTCGATAGTCGCTTATTCGACGCGAAACGCTCCTCGCGTTACTGATTTTAATTGATGGTGAGTCTAATCAATCTATTCTCCAACAGGTGGAGGCTTCGCCCTAGCCGAAGGCAGTAAAGCCACAGGCCTGTCCGCCATGATTGGCTCCTCGTTAGAAGGCCTGCAAGGTCTGAACCACGCCGTGGTGTTGCTGGTAGTGGTGCTAGTGACGCAGTTCATCACTGAGTTCACCTCTAATGTCGCCATCGCTAACCTTATTCTGCCTGTGTTGGCTAACATGGTAAGTTAAAGTGATCATTGTTTTTAGCAGTTTTTTAAGACTCTGAAGAGCTCAGCTAGATAGTATAAACAACAATGCACGCTTTCTGTGCCTGCACAGTCAATAATTGTAACATTTCACCAGCATCTCCAATGTACTTCTGTACACTAATTACGTAACACACTATCTATCACAGTCTGAATCATTTTGAAGCCTATTGCTGATCCATTGCTTCATATTTTCGGAAAATTTGTCTGCTCAACAACGTAAATAACGCAATGAATGTTGTTGAACTGTCAAAATTAAAGCTATTCCTACTGTTAGTGTGTTACGCAACTACCCCACTGGTGCCAAATATGCATGCCCGCCCGGAATGGACATAGCGTCATTTAAAAACGTCAATGTGTTCTTTTACACGACACCCGTATAGCGCCACGGATAGAATGATCCTCCCGACAAAATAAAACAACAATATCAATGACTGATAGGTTAAAAAAGGGCTCCAGTTCAAAGAAAAAATTGCCCATAACTCTTCTCACAAAATAAAATATTTCACTTCTATTAATGGCTTTTTTCAGAGCAGGTTTCGCTCCAAATATCACAGTTACACATCTACTAATATCATAGAGAACCTGATATTACTACGACAAAATCTTTAACCATTTTACTGTATCCCCAGGCTCGAGTACTGCACATGGACCCTCGCTACCTGATGATTCCCGCCACACTAGCATGCTCGATGGCGTTCCACATGCCAGTCGGCACTCCGCCCAACGCGATCGTCGCTGGAGTCGCACATATACCTACTTCTAAAATGGTATGTACTTTGTTGACATAAATAAACCGTTCCTTTAATAGGGTCATTATAGGAATATAAGTAGAAGCGGTCAAAGGATATAAGTGATATTGTAATAGCTGACACAAAACTACATGGACGTTCCAGTAGAACGAACAAACATCTAAGTTACCATGCTTGCATACTGATTTGTGGTAGCGGTTACATCATTATTACAAGAAAACATATCACTATTGATAAACCCATTAGTAGGAAAATTAAAAGGTTAATAAGCGACCGTTTGTGGCTTTGGTTAACTTATATGACTTCCACTGAAAAAGTCACCCCAGTCTCTTCAAAAAGTAGGTTATTTTTATATTGTCTGAGAGATGCCTCTAATTCCCTGTGAATGCAGTGTGTAAAAGGCGAGACGTCAAAAAAAAGAATATTCTAAATTCATTTTTTATTTTCAGGCTGTCGGCGGCATAGGCCCGAAAATCATCACCACCCTAATCGTATGGGGTGCCTACCCCACATGGGGTTCAGTTATCTTCCCCTTTTTGGCTCCAGTGTCCCACCTCACCAACACCACAGCTTTATCAGCCAACAACAGCGTCAATTTAGCCTGCAATACTTCATACAGCGCTCTGTCTACTCTCCCGAACTTCAATTGTACATTGCCCGCATTGTTAAGCAATAATACGGGTACTATCACATGCAACTACCTTCCATTTAAAAGCTAAACCCAATTTAATATAGGTAATTTAATTGGTAATATGTGAAGGAATTTTGTTAGAGTCTACAAAGATAGAAAGATGTACAGGTATGTGCCATTTTGTACCATTTTCAAACTAAGGGAATTTAATGCAATCTCACTGGAAGATATTTCTTCTAATATTTTTTTATTAGTCTTGTTTTGTGACAAGAGAAAGTAGTTTTGAAGGTAATCGGTTGGCCTATATTATCTGTATTTTAATTCAATGTTGCCAACGTAATGATAATTATAAATCATAGACAATTGGCGAGGTCGCTTTATATTTTTGTGTACTTATAATGTTCGAAAAATCGCATAATGGAAATGCTGCATTTAAAAAAAAAACTGTTAATTAGTAGATTTCCCAAAATTCGGCATAGTGCTTATTCGAAAAGGGTGCTATTTTATACTGAAACCATCTTATTTCGGAACTTCGCCAATAAGTCATTGATAAATTAAAATAATATTTTCGTATTTTCTACAGTATAAAAGCATTTTATATGATAAATATTATTAAAACAGCATTTATGTATGTATGAGGAGAATGACAGTCGCCCCACCGACTTAGTACATTGCCAAAATATATACATAATAAATAAAATATATATTCTAAATACAGTTGGACATAATTTAAAATAACTAGCAAAGATAGAGACACATAATTGATTATACAGATTGAATACCTCCGCCAAATTAAAATTAAATTCCGTTTTAAAGAAAATTTAAAGCATGTCATTTGGCCGTGAGAAAGGAAAGGGATGCAAATACGTGCGCGTAGGCAAGCGATTTGGCAACGCCGTCGCGCGCCCTTTTTTCGTAGGAACGGTCAAAATTAGGTAAATGACCGCTAGCTCAACGCCTTGCCAATTTGCTTCATGTTGTGAACACTGCGATGAATAGATAGCTCTTTCGGCGCGCGCTAAAATTGATGCTTTAATTTTTCCCTTTTTTTTTTTGCTAGAACGACGTTAATTCGCGTCTACTTGAAGACAATAACTTAGTTTGCACTATATAATACGGTACTAGATTATTACACTTTTTTTTTCAAGAATTTGCATTTGGGAAATGATAATATACAGAAACGAATAGAAAAAAAAATGAATGTCATAATGATTATGTAAGAGTTACTCTGAATCTCATATTTCTAGTTGGCGCAAGTTTTCAATTTCATCCTGTATGATAGAAAATAAGAGATCCACATAAGTAATAAGTAAGTAATAAAGTTTTTATTGATTCATAAACAAGTGTTACCCTGTGTCGCAGGATCCAGTCTCTTACGACAGATAATAAGGAATATACAATATAATAACAAATGCAACGGTTCAAGTATAATTAATTAAATATATCATAACATCACGCCTGTATTCCCCGAAAGGTAGGGCAGAAGTGTACCTTTACGTACATTTTGCCGAGCCTATAAGAAAAGATAAGAGATATCTTTACACGAAATGGTATTTATAAATCAAGCAATGTACATGATAGGAATTTAAAGGAAATTAAATACAGGGTTATTTATTGCTTTGGAAAATAAATCTAAGTCACAGTTTGAATGAAAACACCATTCTTTAAATTTCCATGTTCATGCACATTGCACACTCATAAAATTTGGTCCTACATTTTAAATTATGTCCAATTGTAAACCAAGTATAGGAACAGTGGCCAATACCTAGTGCCTACAATATCCAGCCTACTGGGACAATAATAATGCTTAAATATATTATTATTATAATAGTACATAATTATACAGGGTGGTGGGGATATCGACGCACAACATGGTACACTGGATTCAGGACATGATTCTGAATCTCCCTGGATTTATATTTTTCGTCGGTTATTAAAAAGAAACCTGTGGCACTCGGGGACTGCCGCGGTAAAGCTATTGCATAGCATTTTTTTATCAACTTATGCAATTATAATTATTATTTATTTTTTATGACAGCAATGAAGCATATTTTTACCTTGTAGCTTTTATTTTACTACTTGGAATTCACATTTATTATATATCATTCGAAAATACGTAAAATCACGATCAAAATGGTATATAATCTCACATAAAAAACATTATTTACCAGGGGTATTTCTCGCAACACAATTTCACTGAACACTCACTGACACTAATTGAACTGACGGTTCAACAAACTATTTTTCTCATTTTCAATCACAGATTTAATATTTGTTATGCCTGATTTAACACCACGACATCTATCTAAAATTTAGGGAATTTCTTAAGCTTTCCGACGGTACCAGTATGATAGCTGTAGCTCTGTTCAAAAAGTTCAGAGTAAATAAAATAGAGAGCGCTGTTCCGGCAGGCGGAGTGGGGGGGTGTTAGGTTTTATTTTCGTTACGGAATTTCTTGATTCGGTCGCCGCGCTCAAAGCCCGCGATAAAAGCTATGCAATAGCTTAAAAATGCTCTGGCATACATTTTGACCGCATAGGTAGGTATTGCACTTTTCAATGAAACAACGAGTTTTTTTTTTTTGATAACCGGCGAAATTTGTTTACGCTATGGGGTCTAGAATCATGTGCTGAATTTATGGTTTCAGTTTACACGTCGATGTCCCTGTCACCATGTATATTGTAACGGAATAAAGCGGGTGAGGACTTATATAAACTTGTGCTTTTCACACTTGCAAAGGACTTATGAGAAATGTTGTCTGAGAAAGTTTTTAATATGACTGAATGTCTTATGTAAATGATATAAAGATTACTTTCGCTTGGCACGTATTAGAAATGGAAACAGGGTGAAAGCGGCAATTCAAGATACATTATTAGAGATTAATAATGTATCTTGAATTTCAATCCTATTGAAGAGAACTTTGGCTTTAAAAAATCTAAATGTGAGATGAGAAGCGAAATTATTGCAATTTATTCAAAAGTAGTAAACAAAACAAGAAATTAAGAATCTCAGTAGATTTTATACCAAAAACATTACCCTCCTTTTGGTCTTCGCCGCAGCCGGGTATAAACAAGTGAACAATTTCTCATAAAACGTTTACCAAATACGTTTGCGAGTGTGTAAGCAACAAAAATATATTTTATATAGAAAGTGTTTATGTGAAGGTGTATTTCAGTTATCTTTATTTAAAAATCCCTATGTCAGGGATGTTCCTAGTTTTAATACCGTGTAAAATATTATGTGTGGTGTGTGAATCGTGTTTTGTGTGTGGACTTTGAGAATGAATCCTATTAAGTGTAGGAGTCTGTAATAAAAAATATATTTTTATTTATGGATCCTTTCTTTGTCAAATATTCCTTGTATAGGCTTCCTTATTTAATCAAGCTTGAATAGGTGCCTTAATGTCAAGTCCATAAAGAACAAAGTGTGCTTTTGTTGTGAGACAAATAATATTATGATGCATTTTATGTAAGCGTGTGGAAAAGTGCAAATTAGTCGTAATTATTATTAATAATAATGTGAGAATGTTTATTGCGTACATAATTATAGGAGCTCTTTTGAAAACAATTAATTCAATACGATTGTCCAATTTCTATAAACGATGAAAAAAATAATGTTTTGTAGTAAATACTCCTCATCTTTGTGAGGTCACAGTTAATTTCGTTTTTTCTACGTGTTTATACATTTATATCTTCAATCTAAAATTTAAATAATGGTCATGGTTTATGGTCATCATCATAATACTCTATGATTATTATCCATGGCTTTTAAATCGATGTGTTCATATTATATTCTAATGATTACAAGAATACTGCTTCCTATTTTGATATGCAAATTATGCCTGTTTACGTACTAAATTGTTCGTAGATACGAACAATTATTAATGAACTAGTGGTTGTTGATCCAAATATGTATTTTTTAAATTTTATAATGATGTTTTTTCTATAAATTGGAAGTATGTATACTGTAGCTTTATCGATATTTTAAAAGTATAGGTACTAGAAGAAATGCCAATGCCAACTATCAAAGTGTGTTTTTTAAAGCATGTTTCAAAAGCTTCTATATAGCTTAAAGTTGTCCATGTCATCTCAGTGACTTAATGTTTTTTTTTTTAAATAACCGTTTTCCAAAGTTTTAAGTCGGTTGTACTTGTGATGCTTATTTCTGTCACAAATTTATATTTTATTTTCATTACTGGACTAAATGCAAAAAAAACAAAAATCATAATTATTGTATCATGCTGACAATGATAATTTCTCATACCTAGAAAATATATCAGTGTCATGGGATGCATACTAAAATATGAATGTACGTAATGTGCTCATTTTGTAAATAGTGGATCGAGAGTGTGTTGTTAAATAAATAATATGTTGAAAATAATCCACCATTTTGTTTTATTCGTCAAAAACTTACTTAAGGAGGTGCTTTATTACCTGAACTGATTCTTAGGCTGCTTTTCCACCAGAGATGTGCTATGCGACGTTGCTATGGATGCGTTTGATATCCACCAATCATATTCATTGGTCCACATAGCATAGCACTGGTGGAAACGGGTTCAACTAAACTATGTTTTTTATATGGAAGAATGCGTGCTATGGATGATAGCTATGGATGCGCGAGTGGTGTAGCTATGTGCAGAGCGGAGTACGTCTTCCCTACTGTCGATGCATCGCATAGCTCGAGCTGCGCATCTTCCTCGCACATCTTACTCGCTTCGCTACACAGCTTAGCATTAGTGGAAACGGTCACATAGTTTCGTAGTTTAGCTTTGACATCCTCGCAGCATAGCTGCATAGCACATCTATGGTGAAAAAGCAGTCTTAGGATGTCATCATCATCAGCCCTCAGTCCACTGCTGGACATAGGCCTCTCCTATTGCACGTCATTCAGCTCAATTCTCTGCAACCCATCCATACTTTTAGGCCGTAGGGTGCCCAAAACCCACCGAAATGACAGTACATTCACGAGCTTAAATACGTTACACTTACGAAAGATTTAAAAGGGATATATACCTGCGTGGCAGTCTCGTTGTAAAGCTCAATGAATATTTACGCCCTGGCACGACATGCGAAACATCCAACTATTTTGGCCAATGTGATGAGAATGTAGCCAGATCTGTGCTACACCAATAATTGAAAAGAAAAACCACATGCAACCATTATGTACTTTATTAAATTACTAAGACTAACTAAATCCTTTTCCTAAATATCTTGAAGATGTCTGCCCACTCCGGGTCGAGCGTGATATGGCGGTCCATAGGGATGTGGAACACACCGACACTATGAACCAAAGCACCACTATGGCAATCACTGACGGTCGACAGGACCAGTGCCGAGAACAGATTGAAATGTCTTCTGTATGGAATGAAGGCTTTTCCGAATTCACAGATAGATTGTTAAAAGATGGCATATGAAGTTTTATAATAATACCTCATAAGCTACCCAAATCCATAGTCCTATATCTTTGTTTCCATATCCTGCAATAGTCCTACACCAACCGGAGGTTGTCCTTGGGTGCACTTATCTCAAACTCAAACTCAAAGCATATATTTCAACTAAACCAATTACAGGCCCTTTTGAATTGTCAAGGGGTCAGTCGGTCAGAAAAATGAGGCTAGTTGCCCATTCCAAAGCGTAGTAGGTACCTATGGAAAAGAACGGGAAAGAAACTCCATGGACACTTTTTTAAATCAACATGTACTTAGTTACAAAAAAAAGTTGCTTATATCATTCATGTTGAAATTAGGTATACATGTGAGAACGATGTAGAAAGACGTGCACGTTAAAAGCGTCCGTAATAAAAAGAATAAAAACAAAAACCAGTCTCTACTGACGGCGCCCGTTCACCAACATGACTTATGGATCAGCACCATTCAGCTCAACCATTTTGAAGGGAACTTCATGGTCCAACACGCACGGCACCACCAGCGAGACATTTGAGTGAGCATGACATACTCTCAGCCGCCAGGGCACATTTAAGTCAATGAAAGACGAACCTAGTAAATTTTGGCTTTATAGTAGCTACATAGTGCACACACATGTGCTATGCAATTATACATTGTTATGAGATTGAACATATACAATGTAAACATAGTTTTTACAATCTTCAGCAGCTCCAACAATATTTTCGAATGCTAATCAATTAATTTATGCGAGCCTGTGGAGCAGGACCAGCGTTGAGTCAAGCATCTTTTTCAGCGGTGTAATCCCCCAACTTATAATATGCTTGGCTGCATAGTGTGCGTTTTATACAAGATTTAAATTTCGTTTCATTCAGTTGGAGTATGTGGGGAGGTATTTTATTGTAAACTTTTAAACAGTACCCCATGAAGGATGAGTCTACTTCAGGCAGTCTGAAACCTGGTTGAACTAATTAGTCCCTATTTCTATTCCTATATTTATGTCTTTCACCTCTTTTACTGAAAAGATTTTTTTTTTCTTACGTAGGTACATGATGTTTTCATAGATATATTGACAAAGTACCGTCATGATGTTAATATCTTTAAACAGTTCCCTTAGACTCTAAGGGAACTGTTTAAAGATATTAACATCATCATAATATATTGCCTCCGCAGGTGCGATTCTCTAAGGTTTAGAGAATCGCGCCTGCGGAGGCAATATATTACTCTGATGGCTCTTTTCTGCAGAATAAAAATAGACTCGATATCTGCAGCCCATCCCCATAGTAAAATACCGTAAGACATGATACTATGAAAGTAACTGAAATAGACTAGCCTCGCGGTATCTACATTAGTAAATTGACGGATTTTTCTCACAGCATATGCTGCTGAACTTAGCCGTCCTGCAAGAGATGTTAAATGAGGACCCCATTGCAGTCTTGAGTCTCCAGGAAAACAGTTTTATCGACGAATTCTAGTTTCTCTTTATTCAATACTATGTCACAATCACTACTTTTAATATTCGGTAAGGCATATCTTATGCATTTAGTTTTTTTCCCATTTAATACTAAATTATTATTAGCCGTGAACCAATCATGTACCTGCAGTCGGGCGTTATTTACGTCGTCAAGATTTGATGCACGTCTATTTATCTTAAAAATTAAGGAAGTATCGTCAGCAAATAACATCATTTGTGGTTGTTTTTTTAATAAATGGAGTAAATCGTTAATATATATTAAAAATAGGAAAGGACCTAATATTGAGCCTTGTGGAACACATATTTTTACTTTTAAAATTAAATTAAATTATGTAGTCCGAACAGGGATAAAATATATATTTTTTATATGTTTTCTAGTAGAGATTCGTCTCGTCACTCATATAGTTGTACAGGGATGTTTCGGCTGTGGCCAAAATCGGAACTAACACCGCCATCTTGTTTTTTCAAATATCATTCCACAAAACATTATTACAAATGTTTTCCAATAGCGCCCTCCTGTCAATGTCAGTCAGGCGCCAAAGATACTTGCAGCTAGAGTTACTATCTGTCCGGACATGTCCGGCTTTATGGCCCCACGTCCGGACTTTATCCGGCCTTGTCATTTGTCCGGACTTTTTGACTTATGGGGATTTTTATTAGGAATTATAAAAATAATAATTAATACTGAAATAGAAAGATTAAAATGTAAAATGTCCGGAGTTCTTTGCAAATATTGGGCTTTTTGTCAGGACTTTTCATATTTCGAAATGGGAACCCTACTTACATTATCTTTGTAAAGCTCGAAATTATTACCTACACCTGCTTGGGTAAGGGTTTTTCATGCATTCGAAACATTGCCAAGATCATAATCCGTGCTATAGATATCAGGTACCTACAAATAATTTTATAGAAAAACCATGCAAGCAATTCATACTTATTACTTTATTACAGTACCTACTACCTAACTCCTTTTCCTAAATATCTTGAAGACGTTGATGTCTGCCCACTCCGGGTCGAGCGTGATGTCGGTCCATATGGCTGTGGACCACACCGTCACTGTGAACCAGACCACCACTATCGCTATCAATGATGGACCGATACCGGCGTACATCTGTCGAGATTCAACAATAAAAGCTTGAATTAAATATCTTGTACTGTATGAAGGCTGTTCGCACCTGTCCCAACGCCGGTGATTAAAGAAAAGCGAGTAGAGCTAGCAACAAAAAACGAGTTGGCGAGCAACGAGCAGCGAGTGCGCGACGGTGCGGCGGTGTACCAAGCGAGAGCCTCTCAGCGAGTGTTCTGCTCGCCAAGAAAGCGTCGCTGAGCAAGTACTATTTTTGATATCTCTTGCCGATGCGACAAACGGGTACGTTAATCGCCGGTGGTGTGACCAATCAGCGATCAACTATGTTTATATACCTATTTATCTCTTTTACTTACACAGGCCCTACAATCTTTTGTACGTTTCGATCTACTTATCGCTTCCTCGTTGGCGTCTGGACAGGTGCCAAAGGATAGGTACTGTTCTTTCTACAAAATCGATGAGATTTACTTGATAGGCGCTCGGATGTGGGTACAAGGTTGGCTGCTGCGCTAGCGGATGCAGGTTGACTTCTATTACGGAACAGTATAATTTCTTGTGATGGAGATGGACTTTAGTTAGTAGTTCCGGGTCTACTTAATATATTTTTTTATTTGTGTTATCTTGCCCATTCGTTTAAATGCAGGAAACATTCTAGTGCAGGACATCAAAGGACTACACTAGACCGTGTTTGTGCCATGGTCACTGGTAGGTCCTGTTTTTTCGTTATGTTTAGTAATAATTACAGACATAGCTTTTCAAACCCAAATCGATTAACCACTTAGTAATACCTAAAAGGGGACAAAATTCTTAATAGAGCTAGTAAGTTTACTCGATGAACTAACCATCCTCCAAGGCGGGATGTGCACATAAGCGCATACCATCGCGTTTACCGGAGTTCCAGTTACTAAGTGGAATGGCAGGGAGCTGGCCAGGGTCGCTGCCATCATCAGGTAGTGTGGGTTTATGTTGCAGAACACACTCTAAAAACATAAATAATTCGTTATACGTAACGTGCCTGTGCGTGCGCTGGGGCGACCTATGCTAGAACATTTTGAAGGACACGATCTGAAAAAGAACTGGAGTAACCAATATATCTAGCTTGCAGAGCTAGCAAGCTGAACTGGCAGAGTCAACTGCTCATGTCTCCTCGAAGGATCGATGACTGTCAGATGAGTCCCCCAGTGTGGACTGCGAAACAGCAAGCGTAGCGTTTTTCGAGTTTATTAATATAGAGTACCTACCTAAGTATTATTTTTTATTTTATTATTATTTACCAAGGTAGTAGTAATTATATTTAGGGATATTAGTCATCATTTATTTTGTTTAGATGGCTACCTATTATTTGTAGATAACTGTTGCTTATCTTCATCATCCTATAGTACAAGAGTCGAGAGCCCACGACCAAAACCATGTCGTATCGTTATACGAGCAAAACCATCTCTAATCGTTTTACAGGCATAACCATGTCATATCGTTTTACAGGCAAAACCGTATAAAATCGTTAGTTTAAATATGACTCTGAATCCGACTCGTCGGGCAGTACCAGAAACGTCGCAGTTTTATGAGAGCCCATTTCTGCTATGTTTATGTCTTTATTAGCTAATATAACAATGTAATAAATTATACTCTACTCGCGAACCGCCCCGGCTTTCAACGGCCGTAATTTAACTTCGACTACAGCGTTACCTATTGGTTCCAAAACTGTCCTATCTTTCAATCTGGAACCAACCATACTCATTTACAAAATTTCATTGAAATGGGTTGGGTGGTATCGGAGATTACCGTGTACGAACATAGTGTCATGTGATTTTTATAATATTAAAGAAGAAGTTTATATGTCTACCAATAATCTCCTTACCACTTTAGCAATGCTTGGCAACAGCGCATAGACCACACAGAAGTTGGACGCGAACTCCGTGAGTGTTTTACAGAACACCACTACGACGAAGACCACGGCTGACGTATGCCAGCCTTCAAAATAAAGCAGGAACTCCTCAAACTCCTCGGTCATTTTCGAATCTCTGAGGGACTCAAATAGAGTGCTGCTGCCGGCTGAAAAGTCCAGGTCATCAATTGAATGTTACATAACACCAGACCTATATTGGTCGACGGGGTAGACATTGCAATCTTGTTTAACCCACCGTTCGAAATTACGGGCAAGGGGGTGACCCTGTGCTACCTTTAACTGATCACAAATCCAGGTTCCGCGGGCAGCTACTGCGAATTTCGTAACAGGCAAACCCATAACACTGCTCGACTTGCACGCGTAGCATAACCATAGAGCATGACCACCATTTAAACGGGTTATGTCGACGGAAGAATAGACAAAATGACAAATTGTAGTTTTTTTTATTTTAGAAATCTGTCCACAATCTCATTTTGTCTATTCTTCCGTTGACAAAACCCGTTTCTATCACAGACGACATAGAGATACTACGTATGGTGGTCATGCTACGCTTCCTTGGCTTCGAACCTAGGACATAGAATCTATTTCCTAATATCTATGCCATCATAGATATTTGGTGTATCTGCTGAATTTATCCTAAATGACTTTTATGTGCTGTAAAGTCCAACAGCTGATCAGGTAAGTAAACATAACATATCTTCTACTGTTTATCTATATGCTTAGCTGTTGACCTTTACCTATAGTTACTTAGATTGATCAATTTGAACAAGAACAGCTTAGGTGCTAGTACCTACTTATTTCATTTTGTTGAAGTAGCTACATAGCTATTTGTGTTAATTTACCTATAATTAAGAGTATGCTCCAGTGAATATCCCGCCGAACCATGTTCCAATTCAGACATGATTTGGTTTGCGTGGTCGGCAGGGGCTCGCTGCTCCTGTCTAAATATAGATTATTGATTATTTGTTATATCCGAGCGTCATTCATGTGAAACTAGTGGGGTAAGGTAGACGATGTTATTATTTTGCAGGGTCGTGGATCGCCTCTCTGGACAGAACTACTATAATGTCTGTCACTATAATATACTTTGAATTACCTGCTAAACCACATTAGCCAAAAATGCCCTCTCCACGAATATATTTTAGACCATTTCAGCGTTTTAAATAGATGATTAAAGGAAGATGTCTTCCGCGTAATTAGTACGCATAACCGCCTACTAAAATTTTCAGTTATCTGGTGTCAAAGTTCATGTATGAAGATTTTTAGAAATGTTTAATAAACTTCTTCCTTTAACTTTTACCTAAATATTTGTTGTTTTAGAAAAGGTTATCTAACATCGAAAGGTGTGTTAAAGTATAAGGGGCCCAATGATATAGCAATGAAGGCCATTCAATATGAGGATATGAGTGTTTATATAGAGAAAAGTGATAGTGATGAATACTGGAAAACTTAAAAAAAAATATTATGAAGATTGGGTTTTCACGAATTCCATGAATTTTCGCCTAGGCTTTATGGGGTGCTTAATTGTTGCAAATGGATCACACTGTCACGTCCTGGAAGGAATACGTCAAATTACAAGTCATCCTGTATTATATTTCCTTCTTAAAATGGTTCTAGAACTCTAGATACTATCTGAGAATATGAAGTGCCCAAAGGGGACACAACGTTCTCTTAACTGCTCAATGCCTAACTGCTCAACATACAGTCCGCAACCCACTGAAAAAACTGTCGAGCGTGGTGAGCATGCACAAGTTGGAATGTATGATTTGTATGAATGGGAAACTCTATGGAAGATATCAGACTGGCTGCCACGAGCACGCCACACAACTGGTGCGCCAAACTTTAGCACCAAGCTAGTTCTATGGGTTGCATAGCCAATAATAAATTCACCTGGTCGTCTGTTGAAATATTTCATAAAATCCAGATTGACAGGCATCAGGAATAGAACGATCACACACATGACACATGGCGATGAAACTCTGAAGTGACTGGAATTAAGAAAGATGATCGAAAATATTTAAGAAGGCAAGGTGGACAAATAAACCATGAAACACTACTTAGGAATCTCTTTTAATTAAACAAACTGCAAAGCTGCATAGTAATGCTAAGTAGTTCAAGAGCATGAACTCGAGTGGTCGTGGTTAAATGTAATAGCGCAGGTCACACCGCCAGCTAGCGAGCGAGCGAGCTGGCGAGCGAGCTGGCGGGCGAAGCGAGGCGAGGAAAACTATATAAACTAAGCGAAGCTTTGGCAAGCTAAACTATGTGGGTTCATACCGAAAACTACGGCCGGACGGGCGAGCAAGCGGGCGGGCGGGAGGGCGAGGGGAGCGTTCCGACTCAAGCGCAGGCCACACCGCCAGCTAGCGAGCGAGCGAGCGAGCCGGGCGAGCATCGTTTCAACTCTTTTCACACTTCGGTTCACACCGCGAATTACAGAGCTAAGTTACTCTAACGAGGTGAACGAATAGCATCGCTGGCATCGTCGGATATTTCGTTCGCATCGTTTGTATCGCTGACGTAGCTTATCTCAGTGTCATATCTATGAAAAGTGGTGAAACGATGCTCGCCTGCCTCGCTTCCTCGCTAGCTGCCGGTATGGTCTGCGCAGCCGCACGGGTCTTTCGAAGGTTAAGCTACGCTTGCCGCGGTCGGTTCGTGGGTGACTATCCATTACATATCGAGGACCCTCCGTGCCTTAGAAATCACGTTAAGCCGTTCGCGTTGGTTACGGGTACCCGTTACGGGTAGCCAGAACCTGAAATACTGATATTCAGCTGCATCCGGTTCGACAGGAAGCCGACCCCAACACACTTGCGAAAAAGGCTAATCAGACTGATAGAACTTGAGTCGTTTCAACGTAAATATGGACGCCTTAATTACCTGCAGTCACACAAGACTTTCAGCTTTGCCCCGTTGGGCTGGGATTTCAACAGACAACACATCTGCGATACTTCTGGTGTTGCTGACCACTTTACCATCACTATGGGATGTCTGCTAGTTTTTTGCATATTTGTTTATTAAAACTTTACGCACAAGTAAAAAAAAATACTGTATCTACACATTTTCTACTAGTCAACCTTAGGCCACATTCAACGACGTGTTTATATTTAGTAATTATGAAAGTAGCTGTAATTATTTACTTGTGAAACTCGGGGTTACCATCAATGGCCTGATCGATGTGTGCAGTGCTCATCGTAGCCTGCAGCAGACCGGTTAGCACCACTACAGAGGAGACCACCTGATGTTGTCCAAGTTTTGTTACCTAAACTTTCACGGTTTTGAACTACACTTTCATCATGATCTCGGGGTGACTGGAGATTTAAGGAATGCGGGTGGATAGTAAAAAATATGACATACGGAAAGAGAATAAAATAAATATTTAAAAAAACCTAGAAATGAATAAAAAAAATCTGATAAACTATGAACAATCGCTGAAAATACAGAGAGTGATTCGGCTAGCATGCTTTGAGAGACCATTATAACGAAGTTTAGCCATAATTATTACATATTATGACATTATGACCGAAGCTTATGACAGAAATAACCTGCGGGGTAATTGCGTAACACATTGGAAGTAACAGGATTTTAGGAAAGGGTTTCATTTTGACAGTTCTACAACATTCATTGCGTTATTTACGTTGTCGAGCAGACATATTTTTCGAACATAATATGAAGCAATGGATTAGTAATAGGCTTCAAAATGATTCAGATTGTGATAGTTAGTGTGTTATGCAGTAAGGGTGCATATCGGAGTTGAAGACCAACTCGAGGATGATCTTCCTAACAATTAAATGAGTCGCTGCACCCAAAGAGATTTACATAATTTAATGTACTAGTTATGGAACACAATTTTAGAGATATATTTAGCCTATTTTTTTTTATCTAGCTATCTTATTTTGACTGCTATAGGTACTAACAAACTCATGAAACCGAAGCTTCCCAAGCTGCTGATACTGCGTTGCTAACAGAGCGTCTATGTATTGAGCCTCTTCTTCCGTCATCCCAATTTCTATGTCGCTTCGGGATCTGTAATATTTTACTTTCAAATAAACTTAGTGTTCGCGTCTGAGTCTTTATTTATAGAAGTTTGGAGTACTTTAGTATTTAAATTACTGATCTATATAATCATATAGATTTATATAAATAAAAATGAAATGCTATTCGTTGGTAAGCGCATCATTTGAAAACGGCTATAGAGACCGGATTTGGCTATTTTCTGGGTTGCGGCAGAAGTAAACTGGTAGAAATCGTCACGTAACGAAAAAACATTATGCCTCCTCCATGCGACTTTAAGTTTTCGTGGTTTTCGAGAGTGCTGAAACCGATAGTGAGGTCAAAATGAAAACCCAAGATAGTGGCGTAAGGAACTTGGTTCCTGACGGGGGTTCCCCGGCCGTAATACCAGACTGTATATTACCAAAGACATCCCTATTCTGTGCTGCACCGCTTGGTGCTCGTTACACTAAAGTGCAAAATGTATTTCAACACAGACATTCTCTGTATTAGTATACATTAAGCTCGTCATTTCCAAAGCAAACTAGGTACGAGTGCAGAGCAATTTAAAAATAAATGAAATTGGATCAGTAATGAGTTGTTATAGGTAACGGATAATTATGTTCCAGGCGACTACTAACTATTTGCTACTAGAAATCATAGGCGAGGTACTATAAATGACATGGCGACTAATATTAACAGTGGGATAGGATGCAAGAGGGAGCGAAGCGAGCTCGTGTCTTGGGGCACCCCGACTCGGACAGGTTAGGTTAGAAGGGGATGGCGGAGTCTGGAAGGCCCCGCCATCCTCCTTCGAAGTTATTTTTTTTTAACCACCTAAGAAGTAGGAGTCCCACTCGGCGGGGATCCGTTGACTGCGCCTTATTATTACTGCCATTCAGAAATAGGAAGCCTCGCCAAAACAAAAACTCGATGCCAGTTTAAATTAAAACAAAGCTAACAAGTGATTATTAAGCAGCTACTTTCCACTTAAAATTATCCTACGCTGTAGCTGCCAACCTAAGTCGTTGTGGCTATCTGTACTCGTATGTATTATGCTCCAATAATCTAAAGCAAAATATATTTCAACACAGACATTGTTTGTGCTGGTATGTTCTATGCTCTTCATTCATTAACGCAAACTACCTGCGAGCACAGAGCAACCCGTGTCTGTGGTAATTTACAGTCTGGCATTACGCCCCCCAGCAGCACAATTTTTGTTTTAAAATGTTCGATATAGTCCAAAATAGGTTTTACTTTTTATGGAAATTCGGCAGAACTGAACGTCCTTCTTTCTATGGGATTTTTGTAGTAGGTACTTATTAACTACGCGTCTGTCGGATCAGCAAGTAAAAAAAAAAAAAATTTACTATAGTATAACAGTAATAGTAGTTAGTAATAGTATTAGTAGTAGTAGTTAGTAGCAATTTAAAGAAAAAAATATTTATTTTTGTATCAAAACTTTTCCACGTGCACAACATACACGTAGCTGGCCATTTTTCATGAAAAAAACATTAAAATGCCATTCAAGTTTTCTTTTTATTTGATTTATTTTTCATGTTTACATGGCTTTCAAAGGTTTTTTTTTTTGGAAAAATCGGCCACTGTTTTTACGTGGTTAAAATAAAATGAGTTCAACCTTTTTGAAGATTCTATTTTATTTATTTCGCATCTATTGGTGATCAAGCAAATCCAAAGTTGAATAGCTCGGATACTCGTAGTTACCTATACTCGAAAGGTTTAGGTAGTTAAATAAAGGTAAACAAATCGTAAAAAGGGTTTTTTTTATAGTTGACACTTTCTTGTTTAAAAATACGTTACAACAAAATTAAATTTATTTTCGGTCTAAACGATAGTTTCCCCTTTTATTAATGTATGTTAAACTTTATCATTTATTCGTAAACTACTCTTCGTAGATGTAATTGCTTGAGCACAATTTATTTTTTGTGATTTATAAAATAGAATAGTATTTTGTAATCTGTCTATTGTAAAGGGGTCCCCTATGTTGTTTCGAACGGCGCTGTTGCGACACACGCTGTTGCGAATTATTTTTCCACTGCCTCACAGGTTCGAAAGCTCATGGACTTGAATGAAGTAGTCGCGAAAGACGCTGTTTCGAAAAACATTTTCACTGCCTCATACGCTCGAATGCTTGTGATTTCGATTTATTGTTGTTAGCTTTGTTTTAATTTAAACTGGCATCGAGTAGCCGACGGAGCCCCGCTACGCGGGGCTCCTACTTCTGGGCGGTTTAAAAAAAAATAACCACGAAGGGGACGGCGGGGTCTTTCAGACCCCGCCATCCCCTTCTAACCTAACCAGTCCGAGTCAGAGTGCCCCAAGTCCCGAGCTCGCTTCGCTCGCTCTTGCATCCTATCCTACTGTTAATATTAGTCACCATTTCATTATTTATAGTACCTCGCCTATGATTTCTAGTAGCAAATAGTTAGTAACTATTTGCTACTAGCAAATAATGCTGCAATTTACTATTTGCAGTGTAGTATAGTGCGTAACTTTAATAATAATATTAAATGTTGATGTTGACACCGAATTTGTTGATTTTATTTAATTACTGCTTAAATACTTTTCTGTACACTTTATGACTAAATAAATCGAAATCACAAGCATTCGAGCGTATGAGGCAGTGAAAATGTTTTTCGAAACAGCGTCTTTCGCGACTACTTCATTCGAGTCCATGAGCTTTCGAACCTGTGAGGCAGTGGAAAAATAATTCGCAACAGCGTGTGTCGCAACAGCGGCGTTCGAAACAACATAGGCCTGCCATTGTAAAGAGCCCAAAAAGAAAGGTTCCGTAAACCTTTTAGAAAATACAACGAATATAACGTTGCTAAATTGAAGAGACACGTAGTATGGCAACTGAAGTAGCAGGTATTACGTTTAGTCGGTTAACCAGACGCCTTTGATAGCACTCTCGACATTTACGATGTTGCGTGTGCGTTTAGATTTTGTTAATATAGCTTGTTTCTTTGTTTTGTTTTTGTTATTTAGTTATTGTAAGTTTTTGTTATTTATCGTTATTGGTTTTTAAATTCGTATGGTTGAAAAATGAGTAAACCCGAGCCTGGTACTAGCCAGACCAACTCCGTACTCTCATTTCCATCACCGAAGAAAAAACGCTTCAAAACAGGACCTCTTTCATCCTCTGAGAAACACACATTGATAAATGTGTTTAAATAAGTATGTAGAAGAAACAAGGCCCAAAGAGTGTTATCCGTTGAAAACAGACATAGTTTCAAGACATGATATTTCAAGACAGGGGCTCAGTTAAGGGGTATTTAGCCGAGAAAAATATTTTTTTTTAAATGTCTGACCTAAAAATTCTTTTGCCAGAGGCTTTAGCTAATGTGACTGCTGATAATTGGAAAAATTGCGAGGGTCATGTAATAAAAGAAGAACAGAAAATGTTTAAATTAGACAAAATAATTGATGATACCACTAAACGCTTTATTATTAATGTGATAGACAGTTCCTCAGATTCAGATTCAGAATAGAACATATTATTATATGACTAAAAAAGAAATAAGCAGAACCTTTGTACTTAATACTAATATGCCGTATCTGTATCTATTTTACTGTGTACATAAATAATAAAATAAATAAATGATTTTAACATTTGAAAGAAAAGGTTTAGCATCGATGAGTCACGTGGTTTTTGTTGTTTACCTTTATTTAACTACCTAAACCTTTCGAGTATAGGTCTTTTTATGCATTTTTTTTGGAATTAAGTTCTCTAACGCAGCTTGCGGTAGGAGTATAATTTTAGGAATCGTCATGTAACGTAAAGCCTCCATACGACTTTCTCTCTTTCTTTCTTTTTTTTTCAGAGAGAGAGAGTGACAGATTTCATGGTTTCCAGGGTGCTTATAGTGGGTGCCGATAGTAAGGTCAAAATGAAAATCGGAGACAGTGGCTGCGAAATCTTTCAAATTTTTCATCAAACAACACAAATCTCCATATCGAATTACATTCGGAGTTGAAGAAAAACCGTAATTGACAGGGGTGCCCCGACCTATTTTTTTAAACCATTATGTACCTATAAAAATATATAATATAAATAGTATCTAATAATATAAAATGTCAAGAACTGTCGTGGGACACCCGGTTGGAACGAAGTTCCTTTCACTGTATATGTAGTTAATAACCGAATTAATGAAATAAATTAACAACGTTTGAGAGCAGGTACGTAAATTTAAAAAAAAAAAATAAAGAATGTGAATACAAGTTAGTGTAGTGACTGTCAAAATATTACCCCATTTTTCGGTATATCTCCTTCGCCAGGTGTGCAGATCATAACGTAGGATTAGAAACTTCTTTCTAATAGGTACTGATTCTAACTTACCTGAACATCCCCAAGAAGTTGAAGTTCATCCACAAATACAACAGTGTCTCCATGACCAGTACTCCTGGGAGATTCAATAGCATGAAGTGAGGAAACTCAATCTTTGGTCCAATGGGGAATATCCTTAAAAACAATAATTAACACATTACATCACGCCTGTACTACTGATCCTGCCGACTGATTTCTGTCACTCAACGGAGCTTAGCCATGTACGCATAGGGTTACCATATCCCAGGATTTGTCCTGAGAACTCAGGATTTTTAGGCTCCTGACAGGATTGCGACCGGATTGAGGAAAATCTCGGGAATCTCAGGATTTTGCGTTTTTTTATAAAATAAAGTATATCTAAATTTTTCAGTATTTTTTTTATTAATAAGTTACAATTAACATAAACAAAAATAAAATCTGTTTTGGATCACAGCACAAATCACAAATCAACGTAATTAACATCAAAAAATATTAAAAAAAAAAAACATAAACTACCCACTCTGTTTTTAAGAATCATCTTTTATTAAGTACTTAAGTAAATTGAACAAAATATAATCAATACTTACTCATTAATCATCTTCATCATGAACGACGACGCATATTTTTCATATAAACATGTGAAAAAAAATGCGTCGGCGACAAAATCTCAGGACTTTTCTACAGTAATCAGGCTTTTTGTCAGTAGGTACTTTTCAATTTTCCGTATGGTAACCCTAGGTACGCAGGAGATAATAAAGTGCACAAGAGTGTATTTAAGTATAGGGTGCGCATACACAGGTGCACTCTCTGTTCCTTTAGAGCGAATTCGCACTACGTCCAATCCGAATCCGAGAAATGACGAACCGAAGTGCCCGTAGTACCATTTGTATCAAGGGTTGCGCACTAGATCCGAATACCATCCGTTCGAATTTAGAACATTTTCAATTCGGATGGAACTTGGATCACGAATTCTGAAAAAGAAAGTCCTCCGGATGCAGTGCGCAAACGCTCTTACTCTCTTAGTCCGATGGCATGGCAATCCGACACGACCGGGGAGAGGCGGGGTTTTCGCCAGCTGTATTATCTGCAGAGGTATGCAGAGGTGTAGGTACCTATAGTACATCCACATTTTGCTAATAATAATTTAATCATTATCATAGAATGTACTATAAACAATTATACGTATAATTACTTATGGTTGCTGTTAAGATTTATAAATAGGTACTTAACCTAGGTTGTAGGTAGTTAGACAACCATGGCGACCTTCACGACATTGTGTCAAGCAAGGGGTCATTTACTGCTTCTAACAAAGAGCCGAGCTTCTTTTGTCAAGATAGATAATGGAATTGGAATAGGTTGAGGAAAATTTTGTAGTCTTTTGTTAAAATTAGCTAGCTCCCTAACTATGGACAATGCCTTTAATTTTGACGGTTCAACGGCATTCCATTGTTGAACAGACGAATCTTACGAACTTAAGCAGCAATAGATTAGAAATTTCCTTAGAAATCCTTCTGATTGTCATTGAAAGTGAGTACCGCAATGTGGGTGCTGGTCTATCTCGACTCAGGCAAGTTCAAGCTAATCTCAGACTTTCAAACGGTACTCAACTTCAGTTAGCTAAAAGTCTTCAGGTAGATACTGAAAGTAAGCTCGGACGGGGGCACAAACTTCAGCTGCGTTTGAGAATTCTGCCGTAACTCGCACTCTTCAAATTATGTTTATCTTTCATGTAGAATTCATGAATTTTCGTACATCATCAACAAAACTTACGTTTCACAGTAGATCTTGAATAATTGATTGGTCTGGCTTCCCATCATTGTCGCCATGTCACCTGGAATATGCCTTGTAAGTACAGTCGCCAGCAGGTCAGGCTACACGAAACTGTCAAATTTCTCCAAACGATTTTAAACGTTAATATTTCGATGATTAAGTTCAAAATCGAATGATAAAATCTGACAGTTTGTGGTGACTTGATGTGCTGCCGACTGTACATAATCTATTTACTTAGTAGGTACAGGTAAACTACAGTAGCATGCTACTTTGAGGTTTGACATAACTTTAGTTTCAAATTCCGGAGATATTGATCATCCAATCATATGTCAAGTGACTTTATTAGCTGTTGTTATTTCTGTCAATCAATCACAACAGATCATCGACGAACAAAACAGTCGGACAGATTCTCGCTAACAAAAAACTGTTTCACTCAAGTCGGCCAGCTACGCGACCTCTTTCAAACAGACGCAACACAAAGGCACCGCCTGTCGCGCGACGTGCGATGCCTTTGAGTCGCGTGCGATTCGCATCGCGTGTCTCGTCTGTTTGAAGGAGCCTTTACGCACGCAAATGCCGGCAAACGGCAACACTCACACATATTAGGTCTTTACCTATGAAATTGCCGTTCTGCAGTACTGGCCATTTCAAATCAAAATAATTTTTGTTTGGCTAAGAATTCTAATTTCAAATTAATTTTATTTTAAAAACATGGTTTTTTTTTTCTAAAAGTAGTCATTTCTTTATTGATTAGTGTTACATTTTCATCGCATTTCAATCTTTTTCGTCATCATGGATACGTTAAAAATTCGAGTAATTATGGAATATGAGTACCGTCGTGGCAGCAACGCGGCACAAGCGGCACGCAACATCAACGACGTTTACGGAGCTAACACTACAAACCAACGCACCACCTGTTATTGGTTTGCTCGCTTCCGTTCTGGAAATTTCGACCTGAAAAATGAACCTCGCGGTCGTCCGAAGACTTTGGTCGACAATGACGAATTAAAGGCGATTGTGGAAGCTGATGATACACAATCTACGGCTGAATTAGCAGCAGCTTTCGACGTTAGCGTCAAAACAATATTGGTCCATTTGCGTCAAATTGGCAAGGTAAAAAAGCTTGACAAATGGGTGCCCCACGAACTCAATGATCGCCAGCGCGAAGTACGCGTCGAGACGTGCCTTGCACTGCTCAACAGACACACAAATGAAGGAATTTTGAACCGCATTGTTACCTGCGATGAAAAATGGATTCTGTTTGATAACCGTAAGCGCTCAGCAAGTTGGTTGGATCCTGGTTCAGCACCTAAACAATGCCCTAAACGAAAACTTACCCCTAGAAAAGTGATGGTCACTGTTTGGTGGTCTAGCGCCGGTGTGATTCATCACAGCTTCTTACCAAACGGGGTGAGCATTACTGCAGATGTGTACTGTGAAGAACTGAACACAATGATGGAGAAGCTGGCGCATCTCCAACCAGCATTAGTCAATCGCTCGTCTCCGCTGCTCCTGCACGACAACGCGCGACCTCATACTGCACAGCAGACGGTCTCCAAGTTGCAAGAACTGGGGTTGGAAGCTCTCCGTCATCCGCCCTACTCACCAGACCTTGCGCCTACAGACTACTACTTTTTCCAGAATTTGGATAACTTCTTGGCGGGAAAAAAAATTAATACCCGAGAGGCAGTACAAAATGCCTTTGAAGAATTTGTTGCCTCCCGTCCAGCTGATTTCTTTAAGAAGGGCATCAATAAACTGCCACTGCGATGGCAAAGATGCATTGATTGCATGGGTGATTACTTCGATTAATACAAATAAAAAATTCATGAAAAAAATTCGTTTAATTTTTTTCATACAAAACGGCAATTTCATAGGTAAAGACCTATTATTTATATTCACACATAAACGGGACTCAGTTTTGTCTTAGCGGGCGGAATTCCATTTGACTTTTTATGTTCTTCTATGCAACAGATAAACGAATTTTGTCAGCGTGTTACAGAAAAAAAGATGAATGTGTAACCAAATTTTTTTGTAACTATAATATGTTGAATTGTTGATTGCCCGTTCTTCTCCATAGGTACCTACTACGCTTTAGAATGGGAAGCTATGCTTTGAGTTTAAGTTTGAAAGAATAACGTTTATTTGGGCTCAAAATACAAATAACTAGGTAACAAAATAAAAAGTGAAAATATTGTTATAACAACAAGCAGTTACAATGTGATAGGTAGGTACAGTTAAGGTGCAACGTCACAAGGTCATAGTGACGCGCGACCAAAATGTGAACTAACGTCGCCATTTTGCTGTGACACAATTTCACAAATGTTTGTAAACAACGCCCCCCTGTTAATGTCATTCTGCCGTCTCAATATCCTTGTAGGTAGCAATCTAGTAAACTGCGTTGATCAGCTTTTCAGAAACCGGATGTCGATCCGGTTTCTGAAAAGATGATCAACGCAATTTAAGTACCTACCTAAAGAAGTAAGAGTAAAAGTTGTCACACTTACCAATGGATGACGAATACGCAATTCCCAGAAAATAAAATACTGTGAAGTCTGACGGCCTTGGTACACTGCAAAAATTAGCATTGTTTTATATTCTAATGAGGTAAGTAAGTAATTGTGTTGTAGTGACTAGTGAGCAAAAAAATTATCACGTGCTGGAAGACACTGAAGTGAGCTGAAGTGTAGCCATCTTTAACGACAGAACCTTCGAAGTAGCATCTAATGAATGTAATGAATGTTGATCTAAAGCAAAGCTAATAAAAATTACACCTTAATTCGGTTGGAGTGTAGCCTTAGGGGCGCTATGGAACGTCCGCCGGCCCCTATTATATAAGACCCGAGACGCGCGCGGCGGCGCACAGTGGTTCGAAATCGACGCTCCGTGGACATTGAAATCAAAATTTCTTTAGACGAGAAATAAAAATCGGAATGGCTTTATTTCAGTATTATTTATAATATTTGGTAATATGACAGCTATAGACAGCACCATCTCCGAAAAAAAATATATTTAATATTTTTTTGTATGAAGAAAAACACAAAAGTCGTTTTTTCTCATAACTTAATAAAACTTAAAGCCTGCGGCTTACATGGGGTGTTGTCCTACATGAGGCGATTCCGAAATGCTATAACACGCACACCCATGCGCGCCGCTTCACTCGCAGCAGAGTGTTGAATTTCGAGAAATTCAGTTAGAGATTTTTACGTTGATTTATGTGTGATCTTGAAAATATACAAAGTAATTGACTTTAGTTTGCTAATTTGATTAGTTATAATGAGAAATAATGGAATATACAATATAAAAATACTAAAAAAAACACTCAAATTGAGACTCATTTACAATATAAATAGATTTTGCAATCTTTCTTATAATAATTTAATTCGGTGTTAGTAGATACACAGTTTGACTTCTTAATTAACATTAAAAAAAAAAAGTACAAAAACTTATAACTAATACAGAAAAATACTAAGAATAAGCAATTGTATAATTGAGAAATATATAAAATTTACACAAAAACATCAAACATTAAAATTTTGTCTACTGAGTTTCGTCATCGCTATCAAAGAATTCAAAATCAGAATCCATCATACTTGGCACCTCAACAAATTCAATGTTTTCCTTATCCATGGTATCCGGGTCAATTAAAAGAAGAGACTTCATTTCTTCAGTTAAATCATTTCTACTCTTATTTGTCAGTTTAGGTCGAATGCTTGACAAATATGGGTCTGAGGATACGATGAAACCATTAAAGATGTCATGGTTTGTCGCTCTGCGACAAAATTTCCGCGTATGATGTTCCCTGAGTTTTCTAAAATCTTTGTTTCGGGCCTCAGATGCCTCTTCTGATAGCTTTCCTATAGGCAAAGTGTTGAAATGTTTTATTATTTCAGCTCCATGCAGCAGAAGTTTGTGGATACTGGAAGGCATGAAATACCAGCCATACAGTTCCACATACAGCTGCGCAGTTTCGTCGAGATAATTGGCAAACAAATCAATATTAATAGACTGTCCTGATGATACAACACGGAGAATAGTTGCGAATTTTTGGATGAGCTCCTGACTCAATCCAGTGATATTTGCAGTCTTCTCAGGACACTGGAAAAATTTTCTAGCCGTGTTGCCATCATTCGTGGTCCCAGCACCTTTATATAAAAAATACTGATATGAGAACATTATAAGATAAGTTTTATAGTATTACACTAACTAAAAAACCCTTTGATATTATACAAAATAAATAAATCAACTAACCTTGTTTTACGATATCCACCAGGAGTCCCATTTCCTCTCGAAATTTTCGCTGTATCGTCTGTTTGCGACTTTTCAAAGCTGCTTTACTAGCTTCATCTCTGGCTTGCCATTTTTTAAAATCTAATCGGTAAGCGATATGCAGCAGGCATTCCATGGATCTGATCCATGCATGCAAAGTCGACAAACCGTACTTGTAAATATCAGATGATACAGATTTCCTAAAATATGAATAAAAAGGTTAAAAGTGTTTTTCAATAAGAAAAAAATAAAAAAAAATAACATACATTTCCAATATTCAACTTACATGTGAATCTTCTCCAAATCATTCATTTCACTTGGTACAGCTTTACAGATGTCACATGTTTGCATAGAGGTTTGTGACAGGTGAGACGTTATTTTGCCATCTATCATGGTCATTAACATTGAATGTTTAACTTGTATATTATTTTCAATGATAGATGGCTTCAATGCTTTAATTTCAGCATCGATCAAACCCATTTCCTCCTTCATGTCCAACTTATTTTCGCTGACAAACTTGAAATAAATTGGTCTGCAAAGCATTGTAGAAGAAGGTTTTGGGTTTTCCCAGACCAAATCCTCACCACACATCAATTGCAAGGGTACAAAAGAGCTCATAAAAACACTAGAGTCGTCTTCATCTGCATTCATGCATTGCTTGTAGTTGCTTTGATTTGACGCACCATCGAAGCCCCATTTGCAGATTAAGATCAGTTCTTTATCTTGCAAATGGTCCAAGTTTAATGTTTTGGCAAGTCGAGTGACAGTGATGTCCAAAATAGCTTGAAGTTTTACTTTAACTCCTCGTTCGGTCACTTCAATATCGCTCTCAGGAGGATAGCATGCCTTCTTGGCATTTAAAACCGAATAATATGATGGGTACAAATCTACACCACTTTCTTTCGCAGTTTCCCTTAAAGTTATATACTGCCACTTCGACAATTTCAAAGAAATAAATATACCCAACGCTTTCTCTGCTGAATACTTGTTAGTAGTTGTCTTGCCTTTCAAAAAATTCTTGATCTGTGCTGCTTTTTCAGGATGCTCGGTAATATATTTTATTAAATCTTTCACGTCCTCATTCTCCTCACCACATCTCACTGCAGTAGCATATGCAAGTTCCTGAGAGTCGTGCGTTAAAAGTTCTTCTATTCTTCTCTTCTTCTGTTTTTGGCATAATTCTGAGAAAGGTTTTCTTGGGCTCCTTTTTAGTGTTGTAGTGCTAACAGTACATGTAGTTACTTTGGACGTGGATGCACCATCATTTATACCACTAGCACTTGAGGTTGAAGGTTCAACAGTATCAGTAACAGAGTCGATTGATACCAATCCAATTTCTTCACTTTGTACAAATCTGTCTTTAATGAAGTTGGGCCATTTGATCTCTTTTTCTAGCCATGTCTCATACTTCTTGACAAATGTATGCATTGTTCGATTACACGATTTCCAATTTCTATGCAAAACACACATATACACTTGACAAAACTGTTTTAATTTTTTTTGTTCTTCTTCAGACAAATTTGTCGCTTTGGTTAGAAGTGCTTCTAACAAAATACTAGGCTGCGAAAAGCAACTTTTTGTTTTCACAAATATGAATATGTCCAAATTTGTATAAAATCCTTCCATGATAATAAGTAAGTACGTAAGCAAGAAGTTAATGTTATAGCGCGAACAGTTGCTGACAAAAACTAATGATTTTGACGATGTTGTCCCTATTTATATAAAAGTACCCTCTTAATCGTATCTTAATTAATAGTAGTTAGTTAAACACTTCGTAAAAATAGCCCTTAACTAATGTATCTTAACTCGTTAACAATATTTGCAACATGCACTAATGAGATGAGACTAAATTACCATCATAAGTTAATTAGCATGCATTAAGCATTGATTTCCTGCTAAACTTGAGATTACGAACAGCTTACATCAAACAATCATTACTATGTAATTATCGTTGCCCATTGGTATGTGCACCTATCCCAAAGATATCAAATAATATAGTATTAAATTCCTTCGAGAAATCCACTGAATTTCTTGAAGTTCATTACTCTGCTCTGAGTGAAGTGGTGAAATAATATATTTCTCAATTATACAATTGCTTATTCTTAGTATTTTTCTGTATTAGTTATAAGTTTTTGTACTTTTTTTTTTTAATGTTAATTAAGAAGTCAAACTGTGTATCTACTAACACCGAATTAAATTATTATAAGAAAGATTGCAAAATCTATTTATATTGTAAATGAGTCTCAATTTGAGTGTTTTTTTTAGTATTTTTATATTGTATATTCCATTATTTCTCATTATAACTAATCAAATTAGCAAACTAAACTCAATTACTTTGTATATTTTCAAGATCACACATAAATCAACGTAAAAATCTCTAACTGAATTTCTCGAAATTCAACACTCTGCTGTGAGTGAAGCGGCGCGCATGGGTGTGCGTGTTATAGCATTTCGGAATCGCCTCATGTAGGACAACACCCCATGTAAGCCGCAGGCTTTAAGTTTTATTAAGTTATGAGAAAAAACGACTTTTGTGTTTTTCTTCATACAAAAAAATATTAAATATTTTTTTTTTCGGAGATGGTGCTGTCTATAGCTGTCATATTACCAAATATTATAAATAATACTGAAATAAAGCCATTCCGATTTTTATTTCTCGTCTAAAGAAATTTTGATTTCAATGTCCACGGAGCGTCGATTTCGAACCACTGTGCGGCGCCGGCGGCACGTAATGTCCACGCGCGCCTCTCTTAGACGTCGCGGGGGGAGTAAAACACCTCACTCCCCTGCTTGACCAGACGGGGCCCGCAGAGGCGGGCCGGCACCAGTCGGGGGCTACGTTGAAGAGTGCTTATGTGCCCCCGTAGCCCCAGGTGCAAGTGTGCAAGGGAACACGGGTTGGTTTTAGTCAGTAGAAGTCTGACAGACCCCTCCGCACGCCCCAGGGCGGAGGACATCCATGAGAATTTCCACACAATTAACAAAAAAAAAAAAAAAGGGGCGTTATGGAGCGAGGGCTATTTGTCGGAAACGGTGCGTCGTAGTACCATGCTTCTCCGAACGTAAATGGTTTCTATGGTCAAGGTTAACCCGATACTGCAATAGATTTGGTAGATTTCCAATTTCCTTTTCCGAAAAACTGACTTCCAAAAGATTTTGGAAGTCCTTTTATTTTTGTTTTCTTTGCTGCTCATAGTGCCTCCAAGCGTATACTGCAACTTAGGAGTTGCAGTATATTAAGGGTCAGTGGGTCGTCTTAGGGGTGGAGTAGTAGGCTACGCCACCCCTAAGACGACCCACTGCCCCTAATTCTTACTTTTGTTCATGCCGACTAGATTTCTGTTGAGCCTTTCCAATAGTTTGATATATTTCCGCGATTCCCATCTAAAATTAAAAAGTAGGTAAGTAAGTTCCACCATTTTCATGACTGCTACAGGTTGATGGTTTAAGATCGAAACAAGATTCCTATACCTTTTCAAGTTCAGTTAAAATAGCTTTGACGACAGGCATCATAAGTCCACATGCCAGGATGTTGGATATCCACATTGAAAGAAACATGCTCGAGAAGAACAGAAGAAAACTTAATCTGAAAACAAAGTTGATCACGAGGAATTTTGCCAAAAGATGATTCTGACAACCTCTTATGACACGTCATTATCACACCTCTTCCCATTTCCCACTGCTGGGTCCCAGGATTCTTCTCTATGAGAGGGACCTTCGGCCGGGGAGGTTTTGTCACGGGCCTAAATAATATTGTTGGATATGTCAACCATCTTAGACATTCAGCAATCAATACTCACACACAGGATCCAGGATTTCACATGTTTTTGATCTTTGGTTTGAATTCATGGTAGTTAATACCAATAGGTAATATAAGTAGTCTACTCGTAAGTTTTTGCAAGGAGGCATAGGCAGAGCTGTTTGGCTGACTCTTCAATTTGTCTATCTACTGTTTAAAAATTCGTGATTTAGAATCAAACTTAATACCTATGTGCTGTAATTTATTTAATCTATGGGTTTACCTATAGTGTGAGCATCCAAACACGAGCAAGACCTTGAGAGCGATCCTTCGGTGCACATTGCAATTCTCTATGGCTATCATGATCATCATCACTCCGATACAGTCCAGCAGGTCATTACGAATGTACATCTGAAAACATTGCAACGTGCTTATGCGAGTTTACTGTTTAGCTTACCTACAGAAGTTACCTAATGCTGCGTCCACAAGCAATAGGAAAAAGAAAAATCTAGCTCAGACAACACCACCACCGCAACACCTGGGCGTACAATGACACTTCGAAGTGTCATTTTACGCCCAGGTGTTCAGGTGTCGCATTCTAATGAGATTGAGACACCGCACACATGTATGGGTGACGGAAACAGAGACATGTTCTACAACGCAGAACTTTTTCTTGAACGCGATTACGCGATATTACTGTAGGTCAGCGATTCTCAAACTGTTTTGGCGATGGAACCCTTTCGTAAAACGAAATATTTGACGGAGCCCCGAAATAGTCAAAAAGTGGTTTTATGTGTATTCTTTCTTAATAATCATAATATTACTTGTCATTAACATTAACTTCTAATGGGAGGTATGTTTTTTTTTTTTTTAACTTCTATAGATTGTTTGATTTTATTTTTATTTTTTTTATTTTTATTGAAAGGAATGCAAACAGTTACAATAATAAGAACTTACAGCTAATTTAACAAAAATAATTTTAGTAATAATTAGTAATAATAACCCACAACGCTGTCCACAAGTAGGCATAAAAGTTTAGAAACAGATTGATGTCAGGCTTGATTGAAAAGAGTTGTAGTCACACGTCAGGTTCGGCATCCAGTATAATCCGGAATTTGGTTTTTGTATTGGAGTTCGTAATTTTGCGCTTGCGCTCTCATATTACCTACGCATTGCACTACTTCTCTTTTAGTTAGATTTTTAAAACTTTGTGTTGTAATATTTAGGTAGTAGAGACGTTAAATAGATTTTATTTTACTCTACACCCTTTAGTATATTTTTTCATTATGACTTGTTGGTATTTTCGCGCCCCCATAGAGGCATTGCGGAGCCCACACTTTGAGTACTCTGAGTATGGCTGCTGTAGGTAATCAAATAATTTCGTAATATAAAAAAAGTATGATAATTTATGATACCTATGAAAACAGAATAAAGCGTTGATAGCACCTGTATTGTTTTACGATCTCCGATCTCCGCGTGTTATATCTCTGGTTTAATTATTCGAGCAGACATCATTATAAGTACCTACCTACAATATATAATGTAATAAAAAGTTCCGTCATAATTCATAGTAAAAATACAGCATGAAGTGCCTTACGGTATCAAGAGCATGTGGACTACAATGGTAAACTGCAACACCATAAAATGCTAACAGGAATGGGAAGAACAACATTCAAGCGCCACATACCTACAGGTATCTAGGGCTGAAAAATCTAGGTACATAAGTACAACAGTCTCGCACAGTCGGCCAACAAACCTCTTAGTCAGGGAAGCAAGTACATTAGGTACCTATGCGAGATATTCCGGGATTTTATTAGGTAGGTATCCGGCATAACCATGGAACATCACATCACAAGGTATTCATGAGGATTTCTCCACAGATAAAAAACGCCTAGCAACATCATAGCTGTACGTAAGATTAGGGTTATGATCCGTCTGGATTTGTCCGGACAAATCCGGCTTTTTTTAAAGTAATGCCCTGATATTTTTGCAGAAGAAAAATGATTTAGGCTCATCCCCTATTACATGAGACTTTTAGCCAAGTGTGGGTGTGCTATAGATACACCTCTGAACTTCTACTACGCGTACGCGGTTAAGTAACATGATGATATCTGGTATCATTATGCGCTAGATTTTACAAGTTCAAAGTGTACTGCGACCACAAAGCGAATATCCTACTACTTAACTTGCACAATTTTATGAGATACAGGGTGACAGGGACAACGACGCGCGACGCACAACCTGTTAAGGCTCCTTCAAAGCCTTAAACCTGTTAAGTCACCGCTCGTCGCGCGTCAAGCGGTGCCTATATGTCGCGTAGCGTGTCGCGCCCGTTTGTAGGAGCCTTTACCCTTGATTCAGAAACCCCCTGCGTACATTTTTTTTGTCGGTAATAAAAAAAAACAGCTGTTTCCTACTTAAGTGCAATACCAACGCGGTCAAAATGTATGGAACAGCATTTTTTTAATAACCTCAACGAAAAATTTCAACGTCTGGGTCCAGAATCCACTTCTTCCCCACTCCTCAACTAGATTGCTCAACTAGTTGAGCAGTAGGACATGTTTATATTACCGAACATTTTATGCTCTATGAATCCATGGTAACAGGTTGCGCGTCGATGCCTCTGCCACCCAGTGTACTAATTAGTTACTGATACTATAAAATTGCAAAAATAATTTTGTTTACAAAACCTACGACAGTATCTACCTACAATAGAACTATCATCATCGGTCTGTTTGTTACGTTTTCAGGTAAAAACTAAGCAACAAATCATCTGTGTTTAATTGATAAATGATTTTATTTCTGTAAGTAGGTTTGTACAAACACTTTTACACGTCAATCATATTTTTTCTACGTGGGTTATTCTATTAATATTATTATATTAAAAACCTGTGATGTCTCACTGCAGGGCAAAGGCCTCCCTACTCTCTTTCCACTTCTCTCTGTTTAAAGCTGCTAAGGACCAGTTCTTGTTGAAGGAGTCCAACTCATCGCGCCATCTCCGTCTCGGCCTGCCGCGATGTCACTTGCCATTAAGAGGAACCCATTAGGTCGTAAGTTTGGGCCATTGATCCTCAGACATGCGGCAGATGTGTCCAGCCCAATTCAATTTTAGCGAGACAGCTTTCCATGTGATATCAGTTATGTTTGTGATGGAAGGGATGGTCGTAATCGTAACCCGGTCTGTTAGTTTGAGACCCAGAATACTCCGTGCCATAGCCCTCTATTAAAGTCACAACCTGCTTAAATGAGATCCACTATCGTGGCGTTTACATCTCACGGACCACCAATATTTTTTTTCACTCACGTGGACTCCTTGTAGGTCGTCGTCGACCCCTGGGGGTCGATATATACCACTTTCGGTATAATTTACTAAAGTGACAATAAAAGGATTATGCCCATTTTGGTACCGCCCTCTAATAGCTATTTTTAAACTGAATAGAAGTGACTATGGCACCTAATCGTAAATCCGTGTTCGTTCAGAGTTATACTGTAACAAACATATCAAGACGTGTTGTTTTAGCAAGACGTGGCCCGTGCGGTAGGTACACTGAAGGTTTTGCGTTACTCTTAAATAAAACAATGTAACTAGATATTATAATGTAATATATTTACTGCTTTTCAAAGTATTCTCCATTACACTTTTTCATTTGTTTAAACCTTTTTTGAAAACAAAGGATCATGATGGGTCTGAGAGCATATTTTTCACGTGCTGGTTGAAAGCTATCACGGCCTCTTCTGGCCCGTAAATGTGAAACATCTCATCAAATCTTAGATTTTTAGGAAAATATAGAAATCGCATGGTGCTAGGTCTGGACTATCATGTACGAGATGGATCACGCACGAGCCTTTTCAGAAGCCAAAAATGACTTCATCTTGGTCGCGGGGTGCGCTGAAGCATTGTCATGGTGCAATATAGGATGCGACTTCTTGCTCGATTTTCCCTAACTTTTTCAAAGACACCGGGCAAAAAAATGGTGGTGTACATACCACTCAGCAGGTGCTGCAGGTGATGCAGGCAGCAGTGGCATCGTAACGCAATTTTGTTTTTGCCTACGCTTCTCGTCTGCATTAATTTTGTTGGTTTGTTGTCGCCTTCGGACATTCATACAGAAGACTATTGCTTTCTTTCCGGCATGTAATATATCCATGGGTCATCTCCTGTCACAATATCATACACAGCAATTGAACGTCAGAGATTGACATCAACATTTTTTTACACCAATCAACTCGAGTCCGTTTTTGTTCGGGTGAGTTCATGAGGAATCCAGCGGCAACAAAGTTTTGTAACTTTTAAATGTATATGTATGTTTTTTTTTTTTTATTTGGTTCGTATCAATCCCCAAATGTCCTTGTATCTCCTCATAGGTGATACACCGGTTTTCTTCAATTAGTTGCCTGACAGTAGCCACATTTTCCTCAGTGATCACAGTTGATGGCTAACCTTCACGAATTTCATCATGGAGAGAGGTACCGCCACGATCAAATTCTGCGTACCAACGCCTTACGGTGCTCAAATGTGGTGCTTCCCTCTCAAAACCGTTTTGAAGATGAGCAGTGCAATCTTGCGGAGACAGTAAACTTTCAAAATCATAAAAAATCATCGCCCTAAAATCTTTTCGCGTTAATTTAATTTTTGCTACGGACAATGAACTTCAACTTGTGATATAAAAAAAAACTGACTTCAAAAAAAAACACTACAAAGTGAAAAATAACTTTAATATCGGAAGTCGGTGTCTTTGTATCTGTATTTTGTTTATTGCCACCGACTTCCGAAATTAAAGTTATTTTTCACTTTGTAGTGTTTTTTTTTGAAAAAAGTTTTTATTTTTCACTTTTTAGTGAGTCAGATATTAATAAATCTAAGTTACAATAGCCTAATGTCAACTGCTCATCATCTTTTACAAAATATTCCTTTTCGCGACGCAGGGACGTTAATTGTTGAGGAGTTCTCCTGTTAAGAACCAAAACCACTGGAGCTGATGGCGAAGCCACCATCAGCTCCATTTCACCATATGCATTGTGACGAGCATAAATTGCTTAGCAACCATATTAAAATCGAATCGCTACCCGTGAAATACTTATTATTGAGAAGTTCCGGTGGCCACCTCAGGTCTTCATCATCAGTTCCACTTTACCAAATGGTGCTTTCCAAGAGCAAATGCACGGGTTACTATAAAAAATACCCAAATCGCTATACGTGTGCCTATAAATTTTGAGGATTTCCGCCAAATAATATTTTAATCAATGAATGAGTTTTTTAAGTTTAAATAATAATAAAAAACATTCGAAAATCAAACATGTATGAGCCGCCAGGAGCGCAGAACTTTCAGTGTGCTCTATGTACCCAAACAAGGTTTTTTTGTTGATATTTCTTATTTATCTACACTTTTGAGCATCATTAAGAATGCGTCGACATCCGACATCACACGCTACCCAGTAACCGATCATGGGTTCACTCCAGTTCACTCCTCCCTCACTTCATCCTATAGGTAAATTTTGGGTTTCTATCGGTAAGAGGTGTCGTCAAATAGATGGCTATATTTCAGCTTGACACCGAATTGGCATCGCCATGAAACTTCATTCATCCGTCAACTCTATAAGAGAAAGGAAAGCAACGACATCATACTTATGTATATATGCACATCAAAAGTGTCTAGACACTTTGTTTATATAAGTACACACACACAGTAGTATAAACACGCCTTTTGATCCTAGGGATCAAGCACGTTTTTCCTAGTTACTAAAAATCTGGTTTTATTATATTTTTTGTAATTAATTAGGGATACTTTTTTTTTAGTAAATTTCGTACATTTGAATTTCGGTCAAAAGATGAAAATCTTCTGTTAATTCGTATTCTTATAATAATCCTGCAACGGGTTTGAGGCCAAATCAGTAAATCAGAAATTTTATGATTTCCTTTTTTCAAAAGAACTTTATTATGGAGAGAAGACGTCATTTGAGCCAAGAAGAAATTATCAGAGCCGTGGGAATGTTGGATGCTGGCTCTGGGCATTACGCAGATAAGTCGACCTTGGACACGTTACCGCATCACTGGCAGCGTGGCAGAGCGGCATGGAGGACGAGCTCCGAGCTCACATCACCACATGCAGACAAGATCGTTACGAACAAATTAATGCTCGACGAAATCGTACAATGACTGGGATGATGTTGGTTACAAGGTTTCATAGCTCTTTCGGGACGTTTAAGCGATTAAACAGTAAGAAATCGCTTGCATGAAGTCAATATCCATTCACGAAGGCCGCTACGTTTACCACCTATTGAGCCCCGCAATAGCAGAGCCTGTTTACAAAGGCGTCGTGAACACAGAAATTGGGAAGAAGAAGAGTGGCGTTTTGTGTGTTTTTCTGACAAATCTAACAAATCTGTAAATGCAATTAGCAGTTACTCAAGAATATAAGGACAGTCTCCAAAGAACATTTTTCTGTAGCTACAACGGTTAAGGTTACCTTACTGCCTCGCCTCAAATTCCATCCTGTATTACCACAGTATTACTCCGATTAGACAAGGAATCAAGATATAGGCCATTAGAATGCTTGTACTAAATCTTAATGCCTTTCTAATGATGTAAATGATAAATGATTTTAATTCTGTAAGTAGGTTTGTACAAACACTTTTACACGTCAATCATATTTTTTGGTCGGCGGCGTTTCCTATCTGACTACTCTGAGAAGAAAGGCCGAAACAAACTCAGAGGTCACAGTCTCTTTTAAAGTCCAGACGTAATCTTAGTGAAGACCATGTAGATTAGTGTCTGAAATGGTCTTTTGAAGAAAGAACCACACAGATTGAGTGGACCTCTCTAGTCAGTGCACGCATTTGTCAGTAATCGTGCAGCTCAATGAATCGTGTATCATTTATTCCTATTGGAGCGGGTACCAGCTTCCATACATTTCGTGGCATCATCCTTTACATCCGACACCTCACACTTCAGGTTCAGTTGTAAACCAGCGTCGACACTAGTCTAGCATTTTTGCTGAACTGGGGCCTCTTTGGCGCAGCCATGCGGCTCATACTATTGCTAATTTCTTACAACGCACTTTCCACTTTTTATTTGATATTCATTTGCAGGATATGTTGTGGTTGTGTGCCTTGTAGTCTGTGATAAATAAATGCAAATAAATGTATTTTCTTTCTTTCTTCTTTCAAATGTCCGGCCTTATGGAAAGAGTATATATATATGTCAGGACTTTAAAAATTTCGACATAGTAACCCTAGGGAATACTACTGTTTTATCAGAAATTACCTCGCTAATAATACTCTTGCCGATGCCGGTCATGACGCACGAGAAACCAATGGGCATGACTGCCAATACAGCAGGATGTTGCACGTCCAACGTCCAGTAAACGACCATCAGCAGAAACACATAAAAACTCTTGTAGGCCTGCAAAATATTGGAAAATAAAACTGCTTCAAAAATATTAAGTTTCCCTTTGGCCATAAAATAAGTGTTAGTAAATGATAAAAAGTAAAAGATTTTATTTCTTTATGTAGGTTTGTTCAATGTTGCAAATAGTTTTATGTTATAATCCGTTGTCATAATTCACTTCTAGTGACTCAGGCCCGTATTAATAAACGTTCCTCAATGACGTGCCCAAGTACGCAATCATTTGATACGCCATTATTTCGATATCAGCATCTCAAGATCATTGCTAATTAATAAACACATGAATACAATGAATGAATACTCAGTTACCAAGATCAGCTCCTCAATGCGCTGTACTTGATGGCTTGATTTCGTGAACGATTACGTCACATTGCCCGAAGTTTAGAATGACATGCATCACATTTCATTATTTTATGTTGTAAGATTTATTGAAATACTTGTATTTTGTTAAAACTAATAATTATAAAGTTGTTTTCTACCCAAGAAATGAAAGCCATAAATTGTTTAAAAAAAATGTGTTTTTATTTCCCAATAAATAAAATAAAAAATAATTTAAAAAAGTTTTTTTTTTTTTTTATAATTTTTACATTTGGTGCTGCAGGTTGTGATAAATGTATTAGGTCACCATAAACAAGCTGAAATATGAATTTATTAGATTACATTTTCACATAAATAAAAATAAATATAATAATATATATAATATATATTGGGTTTTAAAATTAGATTAATTGGATTTATATGGTACGTACTACTTTTAAAGTTTATTTATTAATTAATCTTTATACAACTAAAGAAGTACATTTGTGGACGGCTTTTGTGAAGGCTTTGTGTTATACCTATAAATAGTAATTAAATAAATTTTATTATAAAAAAATAAAAAAATACATTTATTTCAGGTTCTCCCATATTACAATCACAAGTTACAAAACACGAGATAAATACAAATCACAATATAAAAATAAAAATAATAAAAAATTAAAAATAAAAATTTAAATATTAATTAGTTAATTATACTTATGATAAATGTATTTAAAATATTTACATAGGTACCTACCTGAAATGATGCTGTAGCATAAAACCGGTCATAAAATATCGTCATAGTAGGTACTCTATTTCATCGTAATAATTAATTTCACCCAAAATATTTTTAAACTCCATGTTTCGCGCTACTAATCACGACCTTAAGTCACGGACTGCCGACACTCAGGTTTACGCATCTCGAGTACACACATCTATTGTATACATAAGTGTGGAGTTCCGTTTATTAATCAGTCCATCACTCGGCTGATAACGTAAACCCAAGCCGTAACTTAAGTACACAAATTATTATGTTTATTAATACGGTCATGATCTCAAGGTTGTCATCAAGTGCGACCTCTTGGGCTGAGGAACGTTTATTAATACGGGCCTCAATCACTAAAAGTAGGACTGTAGCAGCTGAGTACCAGTTGGTAACCCAGTAGGTTTAAATCCCTATTAGAAAGATCAGTCTAAGTTAAACTGTTTAACTTAATTTCATAAAGGTAGTTCTTAAACTCCTTCGGTACTCATGTCGCCCGTGAATATAAAAATTATCAATTAACTCAGGTACTAACAATTTTATCACTGAAAAATGTAACCGGTGATAACATAATTGGAACAATCAAAATGACCAATGTTCTCCAATATGTCCTGCAGAATAATTTGAACCGATCTCTTCTAGTGATTATTACAAGATTAGTTACTCTGCGAAAGAAACCACTTCATAATTTATGCCCGGAAATCACGTTTTTTTTAATAGTTCTAAAGTACAACTTACGACGAGGCCTCAGAATCCATGTTTAAATTTACAATTTCACTGAGCTATGTGAGATAGTCATAATCCACATATATTTTAAGTTTTACTTTCTGACGTTTAAACTAAGTCGCGAAGGTTCCGTTAATCACTATGGTTCAGCTACAAAAAATATTTTACAGATTTTCCTGAAAAAAATCTACTATGGTTGAACAAAATAGGTAGAAATTATTATTTTTAGTAATGGTAACATTTATAGAAACCTATCATTTTCATTTTTTCATTAGTTTAGTTGTCAATTTAACGCGTTCGAAGTTGGGTGTATGTTGAACATAAACAAATTCGTAAACGATTTACGATAAAAATAGATTCAAAAAGCGTAAAGATGCAAGTTGATTTAGAGTTCGATTATAATGAAGCGACAGCAGCCATGGATAAATTTTCCCAGCAGGATATGAACGAGCTACGTTACTGGACACAGAAATTGGATAAATCAAAATATGTGCCTAAGGATTTAACAGATAAACAATTAGTGTTATTTTATAATGCATGTTACGGGGACATGGACAAGACGAAAGCGTGTATAGAAAAGTATTACTCATGCAGAAAAAATGGACCGGAACTGTTCGACAATCGGATCTTGAAGACAGAAGAGTTGAAACAAAGTGCGGAAGTTCTGTGAGTGAAATTCTCTTATTTAATAATACATTGTCGTAGTAGACTGATAAACTGATGATATTGATCTTTCCGATATTTACACCTGTGAAATTGGCAGCTGTTTGACAAACACCAAATGTTTTTAGGTACCTAACTTTGACCAACATTGTAATACAGACCAATTTCTCTTTTACATAACTTGCAAAAATCATGAATTAATACAAGCTCAAAAATATAATAAAACTGTAGACCATTAAACATTATCAAATTCTGTATGTTATTGTCAAATGCATAAAGTTATTTGATATCTCTACTTTTTTATAATTAGAACAGAAGAGAACATTATTTATTGCTGCTGTAAGTATTAAAAAGTGTCTTTGCAAGATACTGTCATTACATTACGTTAGTGTTGGTACATAGGTTATTCCATAACATATCCTCTCTCTATCCATATGAATAATGGCATTGTCAAAAATTATAATTTGTTGTGACCTACTTCACCATTGTGGGCTTTTGCAAATCATTAAATATAACAAAAGTCAAAAGTGGCCAAACAAGGCACAATATATTATAATCTAAGAAATAAAAACTCTTTTTTCCAGGCTGATAAATAAACATAATTTTTTAAACCTTCACCATAATTTCCATGCGGAAATCTTTAGAAAATTGCATGTTAAAGTTATCATTATTATCCCACACAAGTCTATAATCAGTTGACAGAAACAATGGAGCTAGTTATGGTGTAATAAATAATGTGAACATATATTTATGTAAACACTGGAGCTGTCATGAGTATCAGCCTATTAAGCTGCGATTCCATTAGGCAAGTCTTGCATGCAAGTATGACGTCACATTTGCGTACAAGTTGCTTGTATTGGAAACATTTTTCGAGAGTGTGCAAATTGCATACAGGTTTTACTTGCATACAAGTGAAGATCTTCAACAATTGCATAGGACATTATCGGTGCAAGACGTGCTGCTGTGGTCGGTGCTGTTTGCCTAGTCATTTCTGAGATAATAATATATTACCGATTGCATAAAAAAAAGAAGCATCCGAAACATGCAACTAACATTTGTGCGTTCAATTTGCACGTCACTTGAATAAAAAATGTACAAGTTCAAACTACCTCATACAAGTTGTAGCTTGTATGCAAGTTTGTTCAAGTTGTATGCAATTTGCAACTTGCTTACAATTACCTTGCCTAATGGAATAGCAACTTTATTGTTCCACTGCATAGGCCTGTTTACATACAGAGAAGGCATACATTGGTCATGTGTCTCGGTATGAGAAGAGACCCTTGGCATTATTTATCACCCCGGTAGCTCAAGGCGGTTTGGCAATTTCACACGTCTTATATTAACTATAAGACCAGGTTTCCTCACAATGTTTTACTTCACTGATGTTGATTATAATTTTGTGGCAAGATACACTAGCAGCTAATAAAATGATGCGTGTGTTTCAAATAGCTTACAGATATTAATCTGTCCAGACAGTTCTAGAAGCAGTTTAGTGTGGGAGCCATCATATCATTTTCCGGGAGCCTATTCTATGTTGTTACAACTTGGGTTTCTACAAAGGGTTTCTCTTTGAAAAATGTTACCATAGCTGAATAGCTGCAATGTTCATGATATTAAGAAAGTACATATGATTTGAAAAAGTCACATAGGTACTTGCTCGGATTTGAACCCAACCTTGTGCATGAGAAATAAAAAATAGAGAACATGATAAATTGATAATGATTGATGATTGGTGATGATGACTGCAGCTGTCATGAGTACTACTACATGTATTACTAATGCTGATTATTGTGTTTTTCTAACTTAACAGACATCTGTGCTCCTGAGGAGTTTGTTGCGTCAATTCTTCTTCCCAACTAAAGCACTAGGAAATGGTGAAAGGCAGAAGTTTTGGGGGACTGTCTTATAGAATTTTGATGTTTAAAAAGTGCTGATTCTCAGACTGGATTGAACAAATCACTTTTGATTTGATTCTGAATTTAGATATATAATACCCTACCTATTCATGTTACCTGGTCATGTCCGTGAACAGGCACCGTCAGTAGGGACTGGTCATCTCTTAGCTGCCACGGCTTATTTTAATTTAATTTAATATTTTAATTGTTTTTGTCTTTTTATTACGGATGCTTTTAACTTTCTGCATCATTCTCACATGCATAATGTCAACACGAATGATTTAACCAATATTTTGTAAGCATATTTGATTTAAAAGATTGTCCCTGGAATTTCTTGCCCGTTCTTCTCCATAGTGTACTACTACGCTTTCTAAGGGACAACTAGATTCATCGTTCTGACTGACCGACCCCTTGACAATTCAAAAGTGCCTATAATTGGTTTATTTGAAATGAATGCTTTGAGTTTGAGTTTTTGAGTTCTATGTTAAGAGGCTTACAAGAGGTAAAGCGCGGTCACTGTCGGATTGCATAGAAAACAAAGAGACGCGCGATGACACAACGCTGGTAATTTATTGCAAAATATGAAGCAATTATGGATGGATGGATTTACAAAAACATCTATTCATTGGACTAAAAAAATAAAACACTATTACGTTAGTATGTTACTTATAGAATAATCTGACAAAAAATCTGAATGTTTGCATGTATATTAATATGGTTTTTAATCGTTAAAATATTTATTTAGAGGTATCTTCGTGATTTTTTTCTATCATATCAAGTTAATTGTATTATGTTTTCAACACACTATCTAACTAGCATATATCCAGAAGAATATCATATATTTTTCTGATTTTGGTTACTGCAGTGGATCATATATTTTTAGGCATTATAAATTTGCGTTTAGGTTATATAGCCCCTTAATATCATTTGCTGAGGCAATATTTCAGAACTGGCTGCCTTATTCGCCTGCCTTATGCCTAGTCTCATGGTTGCAAGTGTGACAGCTGACCGTAGGGTCCTGTGAGTTCAATCTCTAGGTTGGTCAAAATATTATTGGTTTTTCCTTACGGAATTTCTCAGTAGCGGGCCAGATTTTAGATCTGTTCCCGGTTGACGGCAAAAGGCTCTCTCTATTATGTACATGGGAGTTTAACAATGTAAGCACAATTATCTGCATTCCTATGGGGAATATAATTATAATACCTACGTATTGTTTTGTTATGTAACTGTTTGAATACCAAGACGGCTAAGACTATAATAGAATAGAAAGAATACTCTTTATTGTGTACACTATAAAAATAATAAATAACTATATTACTTTAATGCTAGTTAACAAATAAACACTGGTTAAGTTAACAATTGCATAGCAAATCTAGGGCTTGGCAGCATTTTTTTTTTTTTTTTTTTTTTCTTTAAATATAAAAGTTTACAGACAGATGCGTCATGGTCCTTTCCCATAGATTTAATAAATCAATAGCCTTTGATACCAATTCTCTGCTAATATAGAACAACTAGCTTGTGCTCGCGGCTTCGCCTGTGTGGAGGTCGAAAATTATCCCACGGGAACGTACTACCGGGATAAAAAGTATCCTATGTCACCTAGGACATGGTCTATCTGTGTGCCAAATTGTATCCAAGTCCGTAGCCGTTAAGGCGTGAAAAGGTAACCATCAGACAGTGTTAGTTTTGCAACGATTTCAACGAATACGTGATAATTCGACATGGTACTACCTATTTTCTTATCGCGCTCTAAATGCATTTTACGAGTAGTAAGTGCACTAAAAATGCGAAAATATTTAAATCTAGAATAGTGCCCTTATTTGGTTTGTAATATGTATAAGTACCTACCTACTTACTACGTACTTACTAAGATTGTACCATTTACCAGTTACAACGGAAATATCATAAAGCTGGTAGCTAACCAACCAGAAACTTCTAATTAACCCTTTTAACCTTTTGAAAATATTCTGACACGCTCAAGTTTCAATCAAACCATGCCAACTTCCAATTATCGGGAACCATTTACAGAACTTGAAGCGGAGATGTTCGATTAACATCACATCGAATTAGAAATTGAAATACAGGAGGGCAAGGTCGCAGCCTCGCAATCGTGCCGCGGATGCTTGTTTCAGAATGGAGCGAAATCTAAATGCGGCGGGCTTTACATTTGATTGAAATCACCGCTGTTTTTGGAGTGAAAACTTCTTTAAGCGCTCTTTGCGCTCTTTCTGAACAGTGAACGATACTGAAACGTCACATCAGAGTTGATGACGCTGAATCGGGTGTAGGTACTCGGCGCTAACAACCATAATAAATATCGATACAAACCAAATAAAAATATTACCTACCTTTACTGCTTATTTGCTTAACTTAGGTACATACTTGAATTGTACAAGGTTGTTATATTGATTTGGCAAATAAAGTTTTTTTTTAATCGCTTATTCTCGGCGCTGAGATGCGTATACTCGGTGCCAGTCGTAAGTTTTTACGTCATAAGCACAACACTCTTTTTGTCTGGCACCACTATAAGGAAAGGAAATCGTTTGTCTTGTTATGGGCATATGATGAGTAGGAATGAGACGCATATAACTAAAAGAGTGATGACTATAAATGGTTATGGATGGAGAGGGAGAGGAAGACCAAAGAAAATATAGATAGGTTGTGGGATATATTGAAGAAAAATATTCTGTTCTGTGCTGAAACGGCCGCTCGCCGTTCGCCCTCTAAAAGGTTGGCCTTGGCAATCAGTTTCCTCTTCTTTTCCCCTATTGCGTTATTGTGACGTCATCCCTTTTCGCTCCATTTCCCAAATTTTTTTCAAGAGTCGTAATCTTTTATGGTGAAATCTATCCATCTCATTTTAGTCCTGCCTTTACTTCTGATCCCTTTTCAGATTGCCTACTTTGATCCCTATACGGTCTGAATTAAACAATAGGAAAATCTCCCATTAAAACTTCCGCCCATTTCAAATCGGCATGGTGTTACAAATTACCCAACACATTAATGGCGACTTTCTTTACCACACACGTCATTCGTCCTGTGCACCTGTAGAAAACACAATGAATAATAAAATTATCCATTCTTGAACAATCAATTATTTTTATAGGCATCAATTTGCTCTGACGTCAGAGATTCGCTTCGTAGGTGTATCAATAGTCAGATAATAAGCCCACGTTCTCACGGACGTAATAAAATCGCGGCGGAATAAAAACGTCTAGCGTCGTTTTTCCCCGCCCTAAACTAAGAGTTCGAGCGAGCGCTTCGTACTGATTCGTCGTGCAGTGCGGATCTAGGTACAACCCAAATCTCTTCAAAGTGAGAGTGAACAGGCTTCTTCTGGGTAAGCTCACTCCATCGTCGACTTTGTCTCTGTTATCTCTGACCTAGACTAGAGTCAAGAGCATGCCCATCTAAAATAAAAAAGGTACCATATGTTCCGAAAAAATATTAGTGGTAGCCATTTACCACAAAAGAAGCAAATCATTTTTTGAACGCATCCCATGAATAATGAACTACCTACTTATATTTAAAAGGTCAATTTTTGACGCCGTACAAACATCTAAGGAAATATCCTGAAAAATTATAATAATTATCAAATAAATAGCATGTTTATTGTGTATTGTATTTTCTCAAATTAAACTCGTTTAATGTTTATTATCTTTTTTTTACTCCACCCCGATATGCCCAGAACTATTTTAGGATTCTCTATTATAGATAGGTAGGTTTTTTTTTGGGGTGGGAATTCATCAAATGAAGAAGACACGCCCGCCCGCTCTACGTGTCAGACTTTTACTGGCTAATAAAACCCACCCGTGTTCCTTCAGTTGCCTGTGCGCCAGGGCCACGGTTACTCTTTCGAACAATCCGCGACCCTGTCAGGCATCGGCCCTAGCGGACTCCGTCAATTGGTGCTGACATCTCCTCGAGGCGCGCGTGGAACACACCGCGCCGTCGACCCGGGCCTGGTCCTTACCGGACGGCGAGCTACCCATTACTCGCCGTTCGCAAGCCCGCGCCTACGGTGGCCGGGAATCGGCTATCGGCTCCCGACGCCTTGGGTGTCTCCTCCTGCGGTGATTAGGGGCGTGAGGTCGCAACAATTGCCTCTCCCTCAGGCGCTCCGCATCCTTCGCGAGAATTACTGCTTCGAAAAAGAAGGTGACGGCTTCCCTTGCCCTATCGCTCCGTACCATGGCCTGGACCAGGCCGGACGCGAGCGATCACTGCCGCCGATCGCCGACCGCCTCCGCGAGGACACGGCGGCGCTCCGCCCAAGCCGGGCCGACCTCCACCGTTTGCTCCACCGTGTCCTCCGGGCGATCCACACAATAATAACACCCGGGCGATTCCTCCCCTCTTATCCGGAACAGGAACCTCCCGAAACAGCCATGTCCGGTGAGGACCTGCGTCAGGCGGAAGGTGAGGACACCGTGTCGCCTCTCAAGCCACTCCTCAAAGAGGGGAAAAAAGCTAGAGATAGAATTTTTAAAGTAATTTGTCTATGGGGATCTGAGGTACCTACCTGTTAATTTTGGAAAAGGGGTCTTTCGCCCAAAATGGTTGGGGAATCCCTGGTCTACATCATAACGCTCGACCAGAGTTAAAGCTGAATTGGTCGGTGGCGGTCAAGCAGTGAACACGTTAAGAAACTGTCGCGCGTTCTGAAAAGTCAAAGTCAAATCGTTTATTATAAATAGGCACATAAGAGGCACTTTTGAACGTCAAAATTTACAAAAAAATAGAATTGATTCTAGTTGCCCCTTCCAAAAGGTAGTTTCGTATGGAGAAGAATGGGCAAGAAACTCCACCGTTACTCTTTTAAAAATGTTTTACAATATTATGTATACATAATAATTATATGTGAAGACGATGCACCTAATCCTTCTGTATAGTTTTGTCGTGTACCTACAGTGTGTGATTCGCTAATGTGAATACCTAATTTGTTTGTAAATTATAATTTGATTCGAACTGCAAACACAACGCAGTGTTTGCAGTTCCCAACACTTCCCATAGCCCACTGTAGTTAAAATATGGCTGATGATAACGAGAAAGACGTACCTTCTCCGTCATATACATACCTATGTACTTAAATAAATACCACAAAAATACGTTACAAAAAATAAATCAAACACTACAAAATATACGCTATTGTTTATCTTCCAATGACGTCCGATTACTGACTTCAAATAAATTACTTTCAATTAACGACTCATTATTCCAATGTTTTATTTACCTACTCGGCATCGCCATGCACCACGGCCTTGAGCTTGCGACACGTCCGCACTCTTGACTCTACAATTTACAAGCCGGGCGTGCCGAACTGACCAACGCATGCGAATTTTTCGCGTCCGTGGGAACACAAGTACAGAACCTCGTATGTCGTATAGACCTGGCGATAAAAAAATCGCGGTGGGATAAAACCGCGGCTGTGCGAACAGATTACCGCTTTCTATTTGTTCCATTTCAAGCGCGGCACGCGATTTTATTCCGCTGTGTTTTTTTACGTCCGTGCGTATGTAGGCTTACTATGCTAATATAAAAGAGCGGATAATATTGATCTTTCCGTGTCTGTGATACAAAGTACAGGCACCAAAGATACATTGTTTTTTTCTGGTTAATTTTATATTTGGAACATTGTTTTTGTTAACCATAAATGTTTTTTTTTCTGAAATAATAAATAATTATGTATATATTATTGTTGCTATAATTGCGACGTTTGCGCCTTTAAAATAACTTTGGTTGCGTTAAGGCTCGTACACACTGGCGCGACGCGACAGCACGACACAAAGGCGCCGCTGCACGTAGGTCCTTTTTGGTAATCTATGCGTGCAAAAGTACATCACTTTCTAATTAGGCAGTTTAAAAGCATTAGGTATGAACAATTGAACATGTTACAATACACTGAATCGTAACTTGTGCTAGTACTAGGTAGAAAAGACGATATTAATTGTGATGTTCACGTACTTACTAATAGAAAAATAATAAGTATACGAATACAAATGTGAAAAGAAAGAAAATACTTACCTACCTTGCAATTTCTACTAAAATAGGTATTTGTATGTGTGCGCCGTTAATTATGTGTGTATATTTTTAAGTAATATGTATAAACCAAAGACCAAATTTCCATAGGTACCTTTAATATAAAAAAAAACACAAATATAAAATAATTAATAGTTTAAACTTCTGGTGCTTTTAATAATAATAATACAGATTGATGTAGGCTGACACAAAATTTTGGCTTTAAGGCGCTTCCCTGACCAAACGTCCTTGAGCGTTCGGTCCTCTGTCCCGTCGCTGAGTCTCGCTCTGTCTCGCTCCCTCCGCACGCTCATTTATCATAAAATTCACAAAAATAATGAAATTATTTAAATAAAAAAAGACAAGTTAAGTTTAAAAATAAAATAAAACGTGTATTATTTAGATTTTTAAATTATCTATCCATTAGTGTAATCCTCAAATGAATAGAACGTCACCTTTAGCAAAAGATGCATGCAATCAATAATTTTAGTCACTTTTTTACAAAGAGATTTTAGATGTATTTATAACACATAAAAATAAATAAGAACGTTTAATGTGATGATAGGATATCGAACATTAATAATGTGCTTTTAGATGTAGTTTATTACCCATAGTGAATGAGTTAATAGCCTCTGAATAACGCACTATGACAAGGTTTTGGTCGGGGTACCGCCTTAATCTCCGCAGAGATGACATGAGAGGGCAAAAGATATCAGCACTAAATGGAATCCGCCATATCTAAAAAAAACAAATTAAATACTTACGGTGGCTGCCGGCACACAAAAATGTTAATCATGATACCCTAATAACATAAACTAATGGATAAAAAACATCTCACGACCAATCCGCTTCAATCACAATAGTTCTACTCTGGTGTAAACGAATTTAATTTTATATTATAATACTATTTACTTATATTTTTGTTTTATAAATATCTCGACAGTACAAATTGTTATCGAAATAAATTTTACATAATAATAAAGCCATACATGTCCGCTCAAGTTCCTTATGTATCTACTATGGCTGCCCTCTCGAAAAAAGCTTGAAAAAAGCATGCAGATGAAGCAACTTTTCGTCGGCATTTACAGACAAATTACATCTGAAAAAAAAATGTTAGTAATCTACATGACATAATACGTAATTTGGTTTAGCCATAATTTTTCTATCGGTATCACAAAATAAAATTAAAATACACCAAATCACCTCTAAATCATTGAGATGAAACCATTTTACTCCTTCGTTTTTTTATCAAAAGACTATAAAAAAAATATCTACTGCATTGCAATACAAAGGAAAATGATTTGGTTTTGTTACTTTTTTTAAATATGTATTATTTTTATTGTAATAAATTAAAAAGGCGTCCGATTAATGACTGCGTCTACGTCACCCCCGCACTCGTCCTTAGAGTTAGCTCCGCCCAAATGCTCAAGGTTATTGGCATTATTACAAGCCTTAGGCAAATTATCTCATAGCCACACGTAAGGTGCCTTGAAACCTCGTCGCTGACTGGCAGACACACGATTTGCTCTCGGACGCATCAACGACTTGTAACTTGTACACTTATTTGTACGTTCCAAATTGCGCGATCTGCTTAGACAACGAGTGTTTTGATTTGCCTGGCTATCTGAGAATTTATTAAAATAAGTTATAATACATTTGAATCGCCTTAATTTTATAACTTTTGCACGCATAGATTACCAAAAAGGACCTACGTGCGCTGGCCGCGCAGCACGCGGTGCCTTTGTGTCGAGCTGTCGCGTCGCGCCTGTGTGAAAGAAAAAAGAAAGAAAGAAAAATAGGTTTATTTGTCACAGAAACACGTGCATACAAAAAAAAATAATTAGCTCAGGTAACAATACACACAACACGAGCCTTTACATATTTTTTTTTTCATGTAGTGTGATGACTTATCAATGTAATTTAAACCTGAGTTGTGGTCAATCCTACATGGAATAACTAACATTGCTTTAGTATTTAATGAACAAAATGCTCTATTAGGCGGACAGTTGACATGCTTAGCGGTCATAGATCCAGGCTGTCCAATTAAGGCTGAACTTTCGATTTCCATTGACATCAACATTTTCGGTATTCATAGTTCTATAATTTAATAATTAATAATTATAATTAATAATAATTATAATTAATTAAATTATAATTAATAAATATAATAATTTAATAATGCTATTTTAACATCATCAACATGAAATGGCTTACCTAAGTATAAGTAATTATTTTTTTACACAACTAGCTACCAATATGACTGAACAATACAGGGACTTATTTATAACTAGCTTCTGCCCGCGGCTTCGTCCGCGTGGATGTCGGAAATTATCCCAAGGGAACGTGCTACCGGGCCAAAAGGTAGCCTATGTCCTGGCCCAGGATGCCTATCTCTCTCCTTCTATCTATCTCCTTGCAAAATGTTATCGAAATCCGTTCAGTGGTTTAGGCGTGAAAAGGTAACATACAGACAGTTACTTTCGAATTTATAATATTAGTATGGATAGTAGGTATATTAATTAGTATTAATATGGATGACAAAGTAGCTAAACTTTTCGCCATTTAGGTATGGCGATCAAAATTTCTTGGCCAATTTCAGCTCAGTAAGTTCATATTCTGCCAAGTATGCTTCCCTGCTAACTGTTTCTGTTCCGAAACAAAAATCAAAGGGTCTCGTCAACTAGAAAGGCACGCCCTTCAGTAGGTCGTCTGTTTATTTCATTGGATGGCTGAAAATCAGGCTCAATACCCAAAAACGTTCTTTGCACAGCGAAATTAAATTTATTTAATTAAATTCTTAGAATTTGCGAAAGCTGACATTATTTGCTCCCGAATGAAATTCGCAAAATGCTCTTGATGTATTTGATTACTCCTTTTGACCTAAATCAACATGGATGTTGAAATTGTTAGGAATATGTTCGTGTAATTTATGTGTTATTTAAAGGATTATTGATTGAAAATTCAGAATATCATACAGAGAAAGTAGCTTATACATAACGAGATTTTGCTCGTATTCTGTGAAGATATAGGCAGAAATATCGCAGATCCTCATGATACCGACGATGGTATCATCATCAGCATCATTTCAGCCAAAAGATCATTTCGTACACTGTTGGCCATAGGCCTCCCCCAAGCGACCACCACATATTCGGGTCCTGTACTTCTCAGACCCAGCGGATGCCTGCGGCTTTCATAAGGTCATCGGTTCGAAGATGATGGTATAAAGCGCCGTAAATTAAGGGATCTGCTGCCATTTTTCGGCCCCATACCTGCTACTGAATATTTTTATAGTACTTAGTACGTAATAGACATACAACTTTTTTCGAAATAGCAAAAACGAACTTTAGACCCCAGTACCCCGGAGGCAGTTAGAAAACCAGCCGGGTAATTGCCTTACACACTAACAGTAGGAATGGTTTTCATTTTGACAGTTCAGCAACGTTCATTGCGTTATTTACGGTGGCAGACAAATTTTTCGAACATATGAAGCAATGGATTAGCAATATCCTTCAAAATGATTCAGATTATGATTGATAGTCTGTTTCGCAATTAGGGTGCAGTTAGTTACCTGTATAAACAACTGCTTAGTTCCTTACAATTGTTTAACGTTTCTTAAGTTGGCGTAAACAATTGTAGCAAAGTACACAAATACCATTCCATTCCATTTTCTATTCTATTCTACCTTTTAGTTAGTAGGTACCTATATTACAATATTTGAATTCAGTACGGTCTTCCTATTCCATTGTCATGTAAATCGTATTTTTTTTGTTGTATCAGTTTTGACATTATAAACTGTTTTATTGAATTTAGTGAATGACCAAATATTTTTGGTGGATCGGTTAAATCACAATTTAAATATGGTTAAATGAAGAATTGGGCGTTACATTTTCAAAGGCATTATTCCAATCTGGATTGTTTGTGGAGTTATTGACACAGCTACAGAGGGGCATATGCTCTGGTATTATATAGATATATATTATGTGTGAAAAGTCAGAATATTTTTATCACTATCAACTAAACCCTCGGTAGTTTTAGAAGATTTCGAAAAGGCTCTAACTTCATCAATCTATCGTATACATGGTCAAATTAAATTAGCTAGCGAAACTCCGCAGACGTGATGGTTATCGATATCTCACCACGGTAAGATTGAAATAAAAAAATCTGATGTTTTTTTGGGATCAACGACCAATGGTATGTAGTGTTGTTACATGAAGTATGAGTTATTTTTTTTTTATTGTGTTTAGATATTGGATACCAATGACGTCTGTGAACTTTACACAAAAAAAAAAACATTTTTTTTAAACTGATATGTTTTGTGAATACAGTAGCTGCGGTTGATGACCCCACAAAAAAAAAAAACATCAAATTCATTAATTTTTTGTTTTATCATGTTTAGATATCAATTAATACGCATCACTTCTGCGGAGTTTCGCTAGCTAATTTAATTTGACCCTGTATTTCAAGGACCACCTTTAGGTCTAGATAGAAGAAAATCGCTGGAGTGTCCCATCATCTGTCAGTTACCAATGTCTCGATCAAAGCGAAGTTATATTTTAAATTAGATGTTTAAGCAAGCTTACACAACGCAATTACACCCTGACTAAAGACCTGTCTGGCAACTTCAAAGGATCCATTACGCCAATTTATGGTTCGTACCACTTAGAGTAAAATGCGTAGAATTAATAAGAGGATTTCCTAGGCAACAACGAGGGCTTGTCAATCTATTTTATAACGCGTGTTGATCTTGTTGTGACGGACTGAGACAGAAGACAGGTCCTGCCGGTCTATTCTGTACAAATGTCACCGTGAAAACTTAGGTGAAGTCAGCTTGAACTGAGCTGTCATTCCACCTGACGTGTGAATCACAAGGATTGAAAGAAAAAAAAGAAAGAAAGAAAAAAAATACGTTTAAAAAAACAAATACAAAAAAGAACGAGTGACACGACGACGATTGACACATTTGACAGCTCACTTCACCTGAGTTTTCACGGTGAGATGTTTACAGAACAGCATGGTAATTGCGTAACACGGTATCAGTAGCAATCGCTTTCATTTTGGCAGTTCACCTACATTCATTGCGTTATTTACGTTGTTGAGCAGACAAATTTTTTGAAACATATGAAGCAATGGATAAGCAATATGCTTTAAAACTCGTAGTGTGTTACGTAATTAGGGTGATGATCGGTTGTTGGTAACGCGTTAATTTGAATTTTAGACGAAGTGGAACTTTGATCCTTCGCTGTTTACTAAAGCTGCAAAGAGTTGATAGATTTTCAGTCCTTTCGTCTGCTTTCTTTTAGTCTTGTCCTTCCTAACTGTATTTGTCTACTTTGCGCCGAAAAGAAAACCTACCTATAGTCACTTTAATACCAAATCCGAAAAAAATAATTAGGTACCAAAAAGCTGAGCCAATTTTATCAGAAAGCAAAACCTTGTCCTCTCAACATAATGTCTGCAGGTATTGCAATTACTTATTAATAAATTACATGAATACAAGACTTTCCCCAATCAAAACGATTTAAAAAACACAATTATGTACGGTACGAAAACTTTTACAAATAATACGAGTCCAGATAATATCATTACGAGACCCTTCTGTGCCTCGGAAAGCACGTGTAGCCGTTGATCCCGGCTGTCATTCTTAAATTTTTGACAGTTGTTACGGGTAGTCAGAAGCCCAAAAGTCTGACAACCAGTCTTACCAAGGGGTATTGTGATACCCAGTTGGGTTGTGGAGGTCAGATAGGCAGTCGCTCCATGTAGGATACTGGTGTTCAGCTGCATCCGGTTAGACTGGAAGCTGACCCCGACATAGTTGGGCAAATAGGCAGAGAGAGAGAGTCCTTACAATATCATTATGATAAATTTACATAAATGCTCGGTAAAAGGTCGGCCGATGGTCGTCAAGTAAGGAACATTATAACTTTCACTTCCTGTGACTTTTGTGACCTCAGGTATTGAGGAAGTCATCTCCACTGTATGACATCGATTATGATGCCATACTTACGAAATACTTTTTGTTTAAATACAACCATTTACGCAGAATAATTTTATTAATCTACATAGTCACAGTTGTCTCTGAAAGATCGCCGAAAAGGCTCTGCATATTGAGTTTTAAATTTTAAACCAAATGGTATAAAAGTATTTTGAAATTCAGTAACCGCTGAATTACCTCACTTTCACCCTCCCGACCGTCCATGGACTTTCGAAAGGGCAAAGGTCGCGGCCATTGGTATACGATCTCTCTTTGTGTTAAACATGTTTCGTCCCGTGAGATATTCATCAAATGTTTCGAAATGATTATCTGCCACGTAGATCGCAGACTACATATGAAGATACCATACAGTCACGTTCTTGAACTGCAAACTGCAGCAGGAATAATTAGCCCCCTCGTACACAACTGCGCAAGTCCTTAAAGACTGAAGCATAGATTAACTAAAATGTCTCTTGGCTACTACCACTACACATTTGTTCGTAGTTCCCGGAGTTTAGACATATGTCCGAATGTACTACCGCCATGAGACTTAAAAGTTCGAACATCGGATACATCTTACAACGCCCTGTCCCAAAGGACCATTAAATGAATCCTTAATCTCTGCCAGAAAACGGGAGTGGATCAAAGGTCGCCTTTATATGCTCGCAAAGGATCAGGGTCAAACCCTTCGTTGAATTAACTATTCCAAATTGACCTCTAGACGAAAATTTAAATGAATTCACTTTATCACATCTGGATATTACTCCGAAGGCCACTTAAGACCGCCTGCCATCCCTCATCTCGTTTTAACGACAACGAGACGTGTCAGATTCTAGAAACCCTATTAAAGCTACAATTGTCCCCATTCAAGGCCGCTTCCATCGTTATAAAAACATATTGATATCAAAGCAATATCAAGTTTTATTTACACTGCGATTAGGACAAATGTACACACACCCGGAAAGGCATTATCCTTCTTTCGACATAATCGGTTCGAAAAAGCTTCGTAAGAGTTTCTTCACGATTACAATCTCTGGCAAAAACTTCGCGTTAACGTTGAACACGTGATTATGACATTTACAATGAAATCGCATGCTCGGATACAAAGGTACAAAAAAGAAGACACTGAATCGATTTGACCTGTCAGCAGTTTGTTTATGTAAATATGCTAATATGAACATTACATTGTGTAAAGTAGCGTTGAAAAGTAAGTAGATAGTAGTATTGTGTGTAGTAGTAGGTAGTGTCTGATTTATTTTTTAACCGACTTCAAAAAAAGGAGGAGGTTCTGAATTCGAATGTATTTTTTTTATGTGTGTTAGCTCAGAATTTTTTCTAGGTGAACTGATTTGGATGATTTCTTTTTTATTTATTTGAAAGCTGATGCTTCTCATGTGGTCCCATATAAATTTGATCAAGTTCTGACCAGCGGCGGGGTAATTACGTAACACACTAACAGTAGCAATGGGTTTCATTTTGACAGTACAACAACATTCATTGCGTTTCTTTCCGTTGTTGAGCAGACAAATTTTTCGAACATGAAGCAATGGATTAGCAATAGGCTTCAAAATGATTCAGATTGTGATGGATAATGTGTTACGTAATTAGGGTGCAGGAGTTTTTGAGTTATTCTTACTGCGTATTTTTCCACTTAGTTTATATTGATGTTTTAATCATTTCCTGTCATTGTTATTTACATATCAAGTAGTGGTATACGAATTTGTTGGTTAGGTACCACAACAAAAAGTGAAAAATAAAAACTTTTTTACAAAAAAACAAATGACTTCCAAAAAAAAACTAAAAAAGTGAAATCTAACTTTAATTTCAGAAGTCGGTTGCAAAAAACGAAAATACAAAACCAAGGACACCGACTTGCGAAATTAAAGTTATTTTTCACTTTTTTTTTGGAAGTCGTGTTTTTTTGTAAAAAAGTTTTTATTTGGAAGTTGGTTTATATTTTTGTAAAAAAGTTTTTTTTAATGTATTTTGCGGTGTATAATAAAGAATATATAAATATGTTATATATATTATAATTATATTTCTGTTGTTTTGAAATTGAAACTTTTGACTTGTCAAGACTGTCTGATAGAAGTTCTTGGGTTTGATTTAATTGTCCTTTTGCTGCATCCATGACTGTATCAATTTGCTCTTTATCGAGATCTCTCCCATTCGATATAAGCTTTGTAGAAGTCCAATTTACTATGTCATTAGATTTCATTCATCCAGCATGTTTTCAAGTAGGACAACCGCCTCAAGTCCAACCTCTTCTAGACATATATCTTAGCATAGAGCAAATGCTATAACGGCCATAGTACCTTCTGACCCCCACAACCCAGTCAGTGGTGGGTCACCGATATACTATGAAGTCTATTGATCCATCAAAACTGTGCTTTGTAGTGGGAACCTAGTTAAACTCTGCGTTGTAATGACACCTAATCAGGTCACTGGCGCATTGTCGGTGTATATTGGGTAACCGACCTGCTGGGTGGGTATCCCTTTGGGATTGGAGACACTTAGCCTTTAGATTAGTTGTATGCTGTTCCGAATCGGAAGAAGAATTGTCTGAAAAAACTTGGTGGTTCATGTAAATTTCAATTAGGTTCTGATGCAGCGCAGAAGCTTTTGTACAAATTGTACTACTGCTAATTCGGTATTTACATGGATTTCGATCGGTGGCAAACGCTCTTATTTAGAATTCCGTGTCTTCATTTTTTTTCTCGTGTCCCCAGTTCTGACGGATCTGACCGGTAGCAAGCGCGCATATTTAGAAATTCGTGCAGCGTATCTTCGTCGTTTCTCGTGTCTTCGAGCTCATGTCATGACAAAATAAGGCTGTCGGCAAGGTTGGTAGCGCAGCTGATAGCCGGGATGCGAAGGGATGCAAATCTTGACGACGTAAATAACGCCCTACTGCAGGTACATGATTGGTTCACTGCTAATAATTTAGTATTAAATGGGAATAAAACTAAATGCATAAGATTTGCTTTACCGAGTGTTAAAAGTAATGATTGTGACATAGTATTGAATAAAGAGAAACTAGAATTCGTCGATAAAACTGTTTTCCTGGGGATCACGCTCGACTCAAGGCTGCAATGGGGTCCTCATTTAACATCTCTTGCAGGACGGCTAAGTTCAGCAGCATATGCTGTGAGAAAAATCCGTCAATTTACTAATGTAGATACCGCGAGGCTAGTCTATTTCAGTTACTTTCATAGTATCATGTCTTACGGTATTTTATTATGGGGACGGGCTGCAGATATCGAGTCTATTTTTATTCTGCAGAAAAGAGCCATCAGAGCAATATATTGCCTCCGCAGGCGCGATTCTCTAAGGGAACTGTTTAAAGATATTAACATCATGACGGTACCTTGTCAATATATCTATGAAAACATCATGTACGTAAGAAAAAATTTAAATCTTTTCAGTAAAAGAGGTGAAAGACATAACTATAAAACTAGAAATAGGGACCAATTAGTTCAACCAGGTTTCAGACTGGCTAAAGTAGACTCATCCTTCATGGGGTACTGTTTAAAATGTTATAATAAAATACCTCCCCACATACTCCAACTGAATGAAACAAAATTTAAATCTCGTATAAAACGCACACTATGCAGCCAAGCATATTATAAGTTGGGGGATTACATCGCTGACAAAGATGCTTGGCTCAACGCTGGTCCTGCTCCACAGGGGGGCATAAATTAATTGATTAACATTCGAAAATATTGTTGGAGCTGCTGAAGATTGTAAAAACAACAACATCTTTGCATTGTATAAATTCAATTTCTTAACAATGTATAATTGCATAGCACATGTGTGAGCACTATGTACCTACTATAAAGCCACCATTTACTAGGCTCGTCTTTCGTTGACTTGAATGTGCCCTGGCGGCTGAGAGTATGTCATGCTCACTCAAATGTTTCGCTGGTGGTGGCGTGTGTGTTGGATCATTAAGTTCCCTTCAAAATGGTTGAGCTGAATGGTGCTGATCCATGCGTCATGTTCGTGAACGGGCGCCGTCAGTAGGGACTGGTCAACTCTTGGCTGCCACGGCTTATTTTAATTTAAATTTTTGAATTGTTTTTTTATCTTTTTTATTACGGATACTTTAAACGTGCACGTCTTTCTACATCGTTCTCACATTTTTAATTTGAACATGAATGATGTAAACAATTTGTTTTTTGTAACTATATATTGATTTAAAAGAGTGTCCATGGAGTTTCTTGCCCGTTCTTCTCCATAGGTACCTACTACGCTTTGGAATGGGCAACTAGCTTCATTTTTCTGACTGACTGACCCTTTGACAATTCAAAAGTGCCTGTAATTGGTTTATTTGAAATAAATGCTTTGAGTTTTGAGTTTGATGTCCTTTGGGATCGTCAGTCGTTATGGAAGTTTATTTATTGCACCTCAAAACGCTAATGTGCTATACATTTTAGCCGATCTTAGATAACCTAGCAATTATGGCGCAATAGCTAGATCCAATGATCTAGGTGGTAACTATTTAGCCAAAAGTAAATATTCTACCTTGCCAAAACGAACATTAAACAAGATTTTTTGCAGGTAAGTACTTACCTAATTTTGTTATGTCACACCTAGTCGGGTGTCCCTAAGTATGGATCGCAATAATTAACTGCTTCCATCATAAGCATAATTGAAGGAATTAATAATAGTCTACGCTTTTATTAAATTTTCAACTACAAATGCGTAAATAACCTAATTAAAATCTACTTTCTTCGTTCAAAAGCGTCTTTTACTATTGGACCACCTACCTTCTTTTTTAACCGACTTCAAAAAAAGGAGGCGGTTCTCAATTCGTCTGTATATTTTTTTTTGTGTGTTAGCTCAGAACTTTTTTCTTGGTGAACCGATTGGGATGATTCTTTTATTTGATAGCTGGTTCTACACATGTGGTCCTATTTAATTTTGATCAAGGTCTGACCAGTAGTTTTTGAGTTATCCTTAATACTGCATATAATAGGTCTTTACCTATGAAATTGCCGTTTTGTATGAAAAAATTTAAACGAATTTTTTTCATGAATTTTTTATTTGTATTAATCGAAGTAATCACCCATGCAATCAATGCATCTTTGCCATCGCAGTGGCAGTTTATTGATGCCCTTCTTAAAGAAATCAGCTGGACGGGAGGCAACAAATTCTTCAAAGGCATTTTGTACTGCCTCTCGGGTATTAAATTTTTTTCCCGCCAAGAAGTTATCCAAATTCTGGAAAAAGTAGTAGTCTGTAGGCGCAAGGTCTGGTGAGTAGGGCGGATGACGGAGAGCTTCCAACCCCAGTTCTTGCAACTTGGAGACCGTCTGCTGTGCAGTATGAGGTCGCGCGTTGTCGTGCAGGAGCAGCGGAGACGAGCGATTGACCAATGCTGGTTGGAGATGCGCCAGCTTCTCCATCATTGTGTTCAGTTCTTCACAGTACACATCTGCAGTAATGCTCACCCCGTTTGGTAAGAAGCTGTGATGAATCACACCGGCGCTAGACCACCAAACAGTGACCATCACTTTTCTAGGGGTAAGTTTTCGTTTAGGGCATTGTTTAGGTGCTGAACCAGGATCCAACCAACTTGCTGAGCGCTTACGGTTATCAAACAGAATCCATTTTTCATCGCAGGTAACAATGCGGTTCAAAATTCCTTCATTTGTGTGTCTGTTGAGCAGTGCAAGTCACGTCTCGACGCGTACTTCGCGCTGGCGATCATTGAGTTCGTGGGGCACCCATTTGTCAAGCTTTTTTACCTTGCCAATTTGACGCAAATGGACCAATATTGTTTTGACGCTAACGTCGAAAGCTGCTGCTAATTCAGCCGTAGATTGTGTATCATCAGCTTCCACAATCGCCTTTAATTCGTCATTGTCGACCAAAGTCTTCGGACGACCGCGAGGTTCATTTTTCAGGTCGAAATTTCCAGAACGGAAGCGAGCAAACCAATAACAGGTGGTGCGTTGGTTTGTAGTGTTAGCTCCGTAAACGTCGTTGATGTTGCGTGCCGCTTGTGCCGCGTTGCTGCCACGACGGTACTCATATTCCATAATTACTCGAATTTTTAACGTATCCATGATGACGAAAAAGATTGAAATGCGATGAAAATGTAACACTAATCAATAAAGAAATGACTACTTTTAGAAAAAAAAATCCATGTTTTTAAAATAAAATTAATTTTAAATTAGAATTCTTAGCCAAACAAAAATTATTTTGATTTGAAATGGCCAGTACTGCAGAACGGCAATTTCATAGGTAAAGACCTAATATTTTCCACTTAGTTTATATTGATGATGTGTTAATAATATTCTGTCACTGTTATTTACATACCAAGTAGTGGTATACGAATTTGTGTGGGGTAGGTACCGCAACTAAAAAGTGAAAAATAAAAACTTTTTAACAAAAAAAAAACGCCAAAAACGAAAATACAGAACCAAAGACACCACTTCCGAAATTAAAGTTATTTTTCACGTCTTTTAGTTTTTTTTTTGGAAGTCGGTTGTTTTTTTGTAAAAAAGATTTTTTAAACCAGATCCATAATAAAAAAATCTTTTGTTATGTTATTTTCTGCAAAATGTACAAAGTATCGTTAATGAAAAATAAATAAATATAAGTACATCAATTTTGGCCATTGGCTTTTCAGTAGAATTACGGGAAATGGGCGAAAAGTCGACCACAAGTTTTGGTTCTATCTGATCTGTATAATTATGACTAGGTATGTGATATAAAATTGGGCAATACTTTTTGTTCAGTAGTTATTCTACAAACAAGCATAACCGGTTTTAAACCAAGTTACATTTGATTGTAGTTAATAATAGACAAACGCAAAAGGTCAGTGTTGAGTAATATCAATTACTTACAAGTCTATCTAGTCTGTGGTAGATTCCTATTTTCTATACTCCTATGGATCTACATTTATAAACCTGCTTTTTTTTCTTAACCGTTTATATCTTCTTTTTTAATGAAATTAATAAAATAGCACTCATAGCAACAGATAACATGGCTAAATCATTATCCATCTTGATTAAGTATGACGTTTAAATATGATCAATAGTGTAATATGTAAAAATGAAGAACTGCATCATTTAACTATGGTCATAGAATTTGACAGATATGAAATCATATTTAAATGATAAATATATGATAGTGTAATTGGTACCTAGGTCTAGACCAGCATGCGTAGTATGACCACTTCTATCTCTACTCTACGAAGAGAAGTCAAATTGTAACGGTATCAACATCGCCACATACGAGCTAAACGTCATACTGACGTCACGCAAATCCTGCATCGCGCAAGCAGAGTTTACCGCGCGACTAGCATATATACAACGTCCCGACATCAACCGTCGGGCAGTAGCCCACCAGACACAACACCCGTCTGGTCGGAGGATCCTCCCTTTTCCATAGAGTATGAGTGAACTTTACACCCTGTTCCTCATACCTCTATAAGATCACTTTCCTAACAAAAAATCATTATTTTCTTGAATTTTGACATCTCGCCGTAGAAATCTTTTTATAATCTGTCCTTCTTCTATAGTGGCTACGCATGCAGACACGCGAACTGTGATTTATACTATTTTGCTAAAAGTTTGTCTTTGTCCTAGAGGTCAGGGAAGTTATGTAAATGTTAAGGAAATTGACACACACCAATTTCCCGTTGTGTAGCCATTTCATACAACTGTCAAAGAATGACAGTTGTGATTTGAATTTAAATGCAGACAATTTAAGTCTGTAGTCAGTTTAATTAATAATTAATTTCCCCGATTTTACCTTCTGCTTATTTCATGAAGAAAAACAGCTGGTTGTGGTCGACCTATACTTATAATGGAGCTTGTCTGTGTCTGCCCTTTTATCGTGACTGTCTTCGTGACGTCATGAAATATTACCTGCGCTGTAAGAAGCTACCGCTGAAAATAGGTTACTGGGTTCCTAGACGTTCAATTAAGTCGAGTCATAGCCCGCGCTACTGGTAAAATCAGTTTTCTTAGTTCATATAACTTGGGTAGGTAGGTATTTTATTTTGCGTTCCTTCTTAAATATTGTTTTATTTACGTCCATTTATGCCATAGGTTATGTTCTTTTGCAAATCTCAGGCTGTCACTGGTCAGCTCGCCGTCCGGTAAGGACCAGGCCCGGGTCGACGGCGTGTCGTTTACCACGCGCGCCTCAAAGAGATTTCAGCACCATTGACGGGGTCCGATAGGGCCTATGCCTGCCGGGGTCGTGTATTTCTCGAAAGGGTTACTGTGGCCCTGGCGCACAGGGAATTGAAGGAACACGGGTGGGTTTTAGTCATTAAGAGTCTGACACGCCCTTCCGCCCCGCCCAGAGCGGGAGACGTCATTCGATGATTTCCCACCCAAAAAAAAAAAATGGCTGTCACAGGTCATGAATAGAACATGATTTAAATAAAGAATGCCTAGACTTTCCCACTACTGAGAAAAGGCTTCCCCTAAATCTTTCCAGCATGCGTAGCATCACCACTTCTATCTCTACTCTACGAAAAGAAGACAAATCACTTTCTTAACAAAAAGTCATTCTTTTCTTGAATTTTGACATCGCGCCATAGATATCTTTCTACAATCTGCCATTTTGTCTTCCGTTTCGTCCGTTTCTATAGTGGCCATGCTACGCATGCAGGGATCTTTTTTCAGAGCCACATGACGTAACCCGCTTAATCCCAGTTTTAGCTTGGGAGAATTTTTGCCTGGGTCTAGGATCACCGTTTTAGGGCGCAGCGTCGGCATCGTGGTGTTTCTTATTCTGTCAGTTCGTTTTACGCCCAGAATGGTGCGCTCCATTGCTCTTTGGCAAACCCCAAGGCGGCACTTTTGTCGACCTTGTAGCTCACCGAGAATATGAAATAACTCAAAGAAATTATAGACCGTGTCTAGATTATCTAAAGATTTATGCAAAGTCAAAGCATTTATTTCAAATATGCCCTTATAAGGAACTTTTGAACGTCCACATTTACATTGAAATAGAATTGATTCTAGTCGCCCCCTTCCAAAAGGTAGTTTCGTATGGAGAAGAATGGGTAAGAAACGCCACCGTTACTCTTTTAAAATGTTTTACAATATTTTGTATACATTCATTTTATATATTCATGTGCGCACGACGCCGCACCTAGAATAAAATTACTATACCACAAGAGGTAAAAATAATAAAAAATTAAGCACTGACAGATAAATTAATTATGTGGTTGATACATGGTGCTCACATATTTACAAACATTTTAAAGTATACGATTTAACAAGTAATAAATCAGTATGTGAGTTGAAGTAAACTAATCATAAAATGTAAATCAATTTCATAAAAAAATATAATTAAATTAGTAACTAGTTTGATTTTGTCTAGACTCTAGATTGTCCTATGGAGCTGGACCAGCATGTTTCCAAGCATTCTTATCTTGGATATAAGCCTCTAATTTGTAATATGCTGTATTTTTAATATGAGTTTTAAATTTTCTTTCATTTAATTGCAATATATCACAAGGTATTTTGTTGTAACATTTAACACAGTACCGCATAAAATATGTATGTACTTTAAGAAATCTGAAAATTATAATATTTACATAAATGAATTGGCAAGATACCGTCATAAATAGTTCCCTGAGAGATTCGCGGCGACGTAGATTATAAATGGCTCTGACAGCTCTCTTTTGCAAAATAAAGATGGATTCAATGTCAGCAGCCCGACCCCACAGTAAAATGCCATACGACATAATGCCGTGGATGTAGCTAAAAATAGACCAAACGCGCGCTTTCTACATCTGATAACTGTCTTATCTTTCTAACACTGGCTCGTTAGAGATGGTATATGAGGTCCCCATTGTAGTTTCTCGTCCAGCGTGATTCCTAGGAAAACCGTTTGATTAATAATTCAAGTTTTTCTACATTCAATAAGATGTCACACTCGCTACTTCTAACATTAGGTCATTTAAATCTAATGCATTTGGTTTTTTTGAAGTGAAAATTTCTCGCGCGTTGAGCAGTTTTTGGGTGAACAAAAAGCGTGAAACCACAAAGTCCCCAGCAACACAGCTGTCTGTTCAGTTAGAAAAACTTGATTATATGCAATAGTAGAGTAGGTAGGCACAGTAATTAACATTACGAGTCACAGAACATTGATTTAAATTATTTGCCAAATGTAAAGCTAGCCACGCCATTATACCAACAAATACAATGAAAAATATACTCAAGCCAAAAGCTTTTTTTCCTAACATGGCAACTCGTAGTTGTGACCTCTGAGGTCCTGGCTACTTAACCGGTCTTTCCTGTGGTGCCTTAAGCTAACTTAAAGCCTCCAGCCAGGGGCGAATTTCTTAGTTTCTAAGTGACCGCACGCTGAGGGCACCCCCTGTGGGGTACGGACCTCGGCTTAGGGCGTCACTGAGGGGAGGGCAGCAAGGTGGGACAGGCTGGATCGAATTTATAGTATTATTATTAATCGGGGAAATTAAAGCTACAGGCTCAGCTAAGGCGCGGGCTGGCGCTTCGTCGAGCAAGGGTCGGGGGGTTAAAAATGTAAACAAAACTTAACACCTAAATAAAAGTCTCCAGGCATAAAGGGCGTGACAGCTTACATATGCAATGCTGGATTATGTTCATATAACTGTAACTCTTAAGTCACAAATGATAAACTAGGACCATCAAAGTAATAAAAATAAACAGTTAATTACTAATAACAATAACAAAACCATGGTCAGCAAGACGACCAGCCACCATAAGCAGAACCCGTTAACGAACGCAAATCAAATCTATATATTTTATTTCACATAAACCAACATGGGCACTTATGAAACGTCAGAAGCTAGGTGCACGGTTCTAATTGGTTGTTTCCTATGAAGAAGAGCCGACGAGAAAATTCCACGGTTACTCTTTTAAAAATAAGGAGCTTTTACAATGTTTCCAATTACAGTGTTGATAGATATAGGAGGACAGTGTAGGCCTGTCAACAAGTAACAGGTACTCAACAAAATATAAAAAGTTCCACAAATCTACAGTCTACAAGTTAGGCCTACAACGTTCTCACATTCACAAAATATAGAAGAATCTATATATAGAAGAATCAATATAATCTGTAAAATATAGAAGAATCTATATAATCTGTATAAAAATAAAAGCCTAATTAGACCAAATGACATGATTGCCATTACAACTGTAACAAATCTGAATCAAAATCCTATCCACAAAAGCCATAAATAAGGAGTTGAAATAAGACTCTGAGGTATATAATGTCATATTATGAGATTATGTCAAAGAAGTAAGTAAAAAGAAACTAAAAACTTCGTAATTTGGGAATGGTTAATAGACATTTACATATTGATGCCGTTAATGTGGTACTAGGGAAGCCACATGTGCAGAAGGAATTATTGCCAAACTTCCTTGTCTTCAACGTAAATATCAGCCACTACCCCCCTCGCCATATTTAAGGGAAGGAGCCAACCCGACCCCGACGCTACCACAAGCAGTGACATTTAAGGGAGCATGAACTTGCTGTCGGTTGCTCAGGAAGGAATAATATGATCAATTGTCGAGGTCGCTAGCTAACCACATATTGCAACACAGCTCATTAAAAATACATACATTGTAATGAGTAGATCATGTCAATAATAAATGAAAATAATTAAAATAAATTGAATTATACAGTTAAATAAAATAAACAATTATAATTATGAACTCATAATTATAACCTAACCTGTCAAAAACTCATGAAATGCCTCAGCTACGTCAGCTGCATTATTAACTAATTTGTTATCGACCGTAATCTCAAGTTGCATTTGTTGTTTAACCGACTTACCCGTTTCTTTGTTAATGATTTTCCAAGTGGTTTTTATTTTATTTTTAGATTTTTTTATTGAATCACTTAAAAATTTAGATTTTTCAAAAGCCGTAATCTAAGACGTAAGACTGATTTTCAGACTTGGGCTTCTGACTACCAGTAACGACTGTCAAAGATTTATGAATGACAGCCGGGACCAACGCACGGAGGGGTCTCGGTATGTAAAGATGGTCACCCATCCATGCACCACCGTTACTGCAGAATCAACCGAAGATGGTGTTATTTGCAGATGATACATCATTGATCTTTAAAGTAGGCCGACGGTCACAAAATCTTGACGACGTGAATAACTCTATTCTTCAGGTCCAAGATTGGTTTTAAATGGTAAATAATTTGGTACTAAATAAAATAAAAAAACTAAATGCATTAGATTTTAATTACCAAATGTTAGAAGTTGCGAATGTGACATCATATTGAATGGAGAAAAACTAGAATTTGTTAATCAGACGGTTTTCGTGGAAATCACGCTAGACGAGAAATTACAATGGGGACCCCATATAACATCTCTTGCGGGGCGGTTAAGCTCGGCCGCATAAGCTGTTAGGAAGATAAGACAGTTATAATAACAGATGTAGAAACCGTGCGTTTGGTCTATTTTAGCTACTTCCACAGCATTATGTCATATGGCATTTTACTGTGGGGTCGGGCTGCTGACATTGAATCCATTTTCTTTTTGCAAAAGAGAGCTGTCAGGGCCATTTACAATCTACGTCGTTGCGAATCTCTTAGGGAACTACACTCGGCGTCACAAAAATCGCACCTCTTCGAAAATAAGTTTAAAACATGTCCCGCCAGTAACGAATACATTAAACCTTATTAATATTGGTATCAATTGAAAGTATGTTTAACGACCTTTAAATTAACAACAGTTAGAATTCCTAAACACAACAGATCTCATTAGCACGTAACGTTAAAAAAAAATGTTGTCAAAATACGCATTACAACGGCCACTAATTGCACCTCCCTACAAGGGTATAAAACGGGCGACCCGGGTTAAATGTGAGTACCTTCCGATTCCGCATCGAAGGAGCGCTATCCTCCCCCCGCCCCATTCGCGCCGGAGTCCCTCAGGGCTCCGTGCTCGCCCCTCTCATTTTCACGCTTTTCACCAGCGATATCCCCAAGAGTAAAAGGGCTCAGTTGGCTCTGTTCGCAGACGATACGGCCATTTACTACACCGGCGTAAGCCCCGACGCGATATCTCGCACTCTCCAAACCACAGTCAACCAACTCGGTGACTGGTTTAGGAAGTGGAGAATCGAAGTCAATCCTAATAAGAGTCAAGCGGCTCTATTTTCGAAACCGAGACTCAACCCCACCCCTCCCCGTCCGATCACCATGTTCGGCAAGCCTATCCCTTGGGAGAAGCGAGCCAAATACTTGGGTGTCACTCTAGACCACAGACTCTCTTTCGGTGAGCACATAAAGCAGGCGCGTTCGCGCGCCGCTTTCGCTCTCGGTAGACTCCACTTCCTATTGAATGCACGCAGCAAATTGTCACTCAAGTGCAAATTGCGCATTTACACAGCGTGCATTCGTCCTATCATGACCTACGCGAGCGTGGTTTTCGCACACTCGAAACCCCACCACATCCATAGGATGCAGACCCTCCAAAACCGGTTCCTCCGTAGGGCAACCGGCTCCCCTTGGTTCGTTCGGAACGAGATCCTCCATCTCGACCTTAAAATCCCCACTATCCGTCAGTTCATGAAGCGCATTTCCAAGCGCTTCTTCGACTCCGCGGCCTCACATCGCAACCCTCTGGTTGTCGAGGCTGCCAGATATGCCCCCTCCCGCATTAGTCGTACCCGCCGTCCAAGGCATGCCCTGACCGACCCCGATGACCCCATAACCCTCCTCCAGGAGAGCAGTAGGGCCACCAGTACAGTGCACAAACACAGACCGCCATCGTTCCGACCTCGCCGCCGAGGTCCTACGCGACGCCCCCGACGTAATTGTCCCCCCCCCCCCGACCCTTGCTCGACGACGCGCCAGCCCGCGCCGTAGCTGAGCCTGTAGCTTTAAATTCCCCAGTATAATAATAATATAATTTAGATCCAGCCTGTCCCATCTTGCTGCCCTCCCCTCAGTGACGCCCTAAGCCGAGGTTCGTACCCCACAGGGGGTGCCCTTAGCGTGCGGTCACCTAAATTTAAGTATTGTTCGCCCCTGGCTGGAGGCTTTAAGTTAGTAGCTTAAGGCACCCACAGGTTTGCCCGGTTAAGTAGCCAGGACCTTAGTGGTCACAACTACGAGCTGCCCAATAGGAAAAAAAAAAAAAAAAAAAAAAAAAAATGTGAGTCATTCGCTATTCAACCTTTAAAGTGAACACACGTGAACAGCTACAGCAAGAAAAATACCCCAGAAGATGGATACCACTGCAGATGAAGCCGCTCAAGTCATTGCACTACTGCAATCAGGGATGCGGCAATGTGATGTTGCTCGGCAACTGAACTTGAGTCGTTTTGCCGTTCGACGAGTGTTCCAACGCTTCCAAGAGACTGGTGGCTATATCCGAAGACGTGGATCTGGAAGACAACGGTGCACATCCGAAAGAGACGATCGCTTCATTGTTTCGACGTCTTTACGTAATCGGTTCTCCAATGCTGTTGAGCTGCAACAACAACTGCGATCAGCTCGCAGAACTTCTGTAAGCGTCTCCACGATTAGAAGAAGAATGCGGGAGAAGAAAATTGCAGCTCATAGGGCTGCTACAGGGCCAAAATTAACTGCACAGCATAGGAGAGACCGGTTGCAATTTGCCCGTGACCACGTGGATTGGACAATAGACCAATGGAGGGCTGTGCTCTTCTCGGATGAGACGAGGGTGTGTCTTTTCTGCAACGACAGGCGTCGAAGAGTGTATAGGAGGCAAGGGGAACGATTCGCGCAAGCCTGTATTCAAGAGACAGTGCAATACGGGGGTGGCTCGTGCATGTTCTGGGGCGGCATGTCAATCGAGGGTAAAACGAACCTTGTGTGCGTTTCTCGGGCTGGAAGTGCTCGCGGGCAAGGGTCGCTGACTGCTGCTCGGTACATAACAGAGATCTTAGAGGAGCAGGTTGTCCCTTATGCTGGTTTTGTTGGCAGTGGGTTCACGTTAATGCACGATAACGCCCGCTGTCACACCGCTTTAATTGTAAGAGACTACCTGCAAGAAGTTGGAATCCCTGTTATGCGCTGGCCGGCGCGAAGTCCAGACCTGAACCCTATTGAGCATCTTTGGGATGAACTGAAACGGCGAGTACGGGCACGTGATCCTGCCCCTACCACTCTCCAAGACCTCCAAGATGCCGTCGTTGCAGAATGGGACAACATTCCTCAAGAGACTGTTGTCACATTAATTCGGTCCATGAGAGGACGCATGGAAGCAGTCATCAGGGCTAGAGGGGGTAACACTAGGTTTTAAGTTGTTTTTAAGGACTTCTTTGTAATTTTTGCTGATAAAATAAAATTTAGCTTTTTAATCATTTGCATTTGCTTGCTTTTTTTTATTCCCTGGTAAACAAAAAACCAAATCCATTGATTTATTCTGAAATTTAAATGAATTGCCTTTCCAATGATACCTTACAGTCATATGTCTACCATTGATTAATAGGGTTAAAATGACTTTGAAGGGAATTCTTAAAGAGGTGCGATTTTTGTGACGCCGAGTGTATTTAAAAGGATTAATATTATGACGGTACCTTGCCAATTCATTTATGAAAATATTATGTATGTAAGAAAAAATCTACATCTTTTTAATAAAATAAGTGCTAAGTGAGATAATTTTAATACTAGAAATAAAGATAAAATAGATCAATCATTTTTTAGATTATCTTAAGTACATAAATCTTTTATGGGGTACTGTGTTAAATGTTACAACAAAATACCTTGTGATATATTGCAATTAAGTAAATGAAAGAAAATCTAAAACTTATATTAAAAGTACACTTTGTAAACAAGCATATTACAAATTAGAGGATTATATCCTAGATAAGAATGCTTGGAAAGATGCTGGTCCGGCAGGCTTAGCACAAGCACCGTCTGGTCGACGGAAGAATAGACAAAAATGACGTTTCGTGAAGACAGTACGACGGCAGCAAAGTAGAAAGAGTCAACTGCACTTTTTACGAAATTCAGTAATTTATTCACATTTATCTTTTATTTTGCTTATATCTCGAAAATGGTGCGTCCTATCGCAAAAATAATGAAAATTTCGACCCTCTCTATGATACCCTTAAACCCCTAAAACTCAACATGTAGGTAATCATTTTTCATATTTTCCATACAAAAAGTGAAAAATTCCTTTTTTTCTTTCCATTTTTATACTTCGTGGCCGTCGAGTAAAAAGTTTCCTACTGTCTTTAGCACGGCGATTAAAAAATAAAATTGTCTTCACTACCTTAGATAACTGTCTTCTGAAATAGTCTACATTAAAAAGGACCTAGACAACGATCGGCAGAAACGAAAGACAAAATGACAGATTTTAGAAGGATTTTTACGGTGCGATGTCAAAAATAGAGAAACGAAATGTCACTTTGTATGGGAATAGCGGTCTCTATTCTTCGAAGAGATAGATAGCGTTATGCTAAGCCCGCTGCTTCATAGGACAATCTAGAGTCTAGATAAAATCGAACTGGTTGCTAATTTAATTGTATAATTTTTATGACATTGATTTTTACATTATGTAACTACTTTAACTCACACTCTAAATTATTACTTGTGAAATTTTGGAAAAATCATTTACTTTTCAATATTTGTAAATATGTGAGCATAGTTAATTTACCTGTCATGCGTTATATTTAATTATTTTTACCTATTGTGGTATAGTAATTTTATTCTAGGTGCATCGTCTTCACATATAATTAATGTATACATAATATTGTAAAACATTTTTAAATAAAAGAGTAACGGTGGAGATTTTTTGCCCATTCTTCTCCATACGAAACTACCTTTTGGAAGGGGCAACTAGAATCAATTCTATTTTTTTGTAAATTTTGACGTTCAAAAGTGCATTTTTAACCGACTTCCAAAAAAGAGGAGGTTATATGTTCGACTGTATGTATGTTTTTTTTTTATGTATTTTCTCCGATTTCTCCGTCTATTGTGGAACGATTTTGAAAATTCTTTTTTTGTTTGAAAGGATATGCTCTCGATGTGGTGCCATTGTCACCAAGTCAAAATCTGATGAGGGGATCCCATGGAAAATGAGGGAAATCCTCAAATATTATAGGCACATGTATAGCGATTTGGGTATTTTTTATAGTAACTCGTGTATTTGCTCTCGGAAAGCACCATTCGGTGAAGTGGAACGATGAATGATGAAGACCAGAGGTGGCCATCCGAACTTCTCAATAATAAGTATTTCACGGGTTGCGATTCGTTTTTAATATGGTTGCTAAGCAAATTATGCTCGTCACCATGCATATGGTGAAATGGAGCTAATGGTGAACCCACCATCAGCTCATCGTATCCACTGGTTTTGGTTCTTAACAGGAGAATTCCTCAACAATTAACGTCCCTGCATCGGAAAAGGAATATTTTGTAAAAGGTGATGAGCAGTTGATATTAGGCTATTGTAACTTAGATTAAATTTGTTAATAACTGACTCAATAAAAAGAGAAAAATAAAAACATTTTTACAAAAAAAAAACAACCACTTAAAAAAAATACACTACAAAGTGAAAAATAACTTTAATTTCGGAAGCCGGTGGCACACAACAAAATACAGATACAAAGACACCAACTTTCGAAATTAAAGTTATTTTTCACTTTGTAGAGTTTGTAGTGTTTTTTTTGAAGTCGGTTGTTTTTTTTTGTAAAACAGTTTTTATGTGCCTTTTTTTCAAATATATGATTTGACTTTGACTTTGACACCGACCGCGGCAAGCGTAGCGTAACCTGATCGATCGAACCGTACGGTGTTGGTATTATTTAGCCGAAATACGAGCCCCATATCTGTGTCTATAATCTATGACGCATGTTTTCATTTATTGTCAACAAACAGGCTTGTTTTGCTCTGATAACTAAATAATTACGTACTTATCCGCTAAAGGGTTATGTTACGATATTATGTATGTTAGGCCTTTGAAAAGCTATAAAATGTTACATAATCCAAAACAAACTCTTATTATGTAATAATGGTATGTATTCCGCTGTAAAACTAAGTAAATAATTCAGATTAAGTATTTATTTTTTATAAAAAAAAAGAGGGTGTTCTTATGACCGCACGATAGAAGTGAAAACTTACGACTAGAGCCGAGTATACGCGATTTAGTCCGACCGACTGGAGCCGAGTATATCCGATTCAGCTTCACCGACCGGAGCGTGACGGTTCAGTTTCGTTCACTGTTCAGAAACAGCTCAAAGTACGCTACAGAAGTTTTCACTTCAACAAGAGTTTTCAAAACATGGTAAGTTGAAGTGCTAGTTTTGTCTAAAATATTTCATAAACCAAGTCTTCAATGTAGTGGTGAAATTAAATTAAAGTAGCAACGTTTTTTGTTCCATATTTATGACCCGCACACCACACTACAATTTATGCAGTTTAAAACCGGTATATAACACCGTACACGTGACTTGTCTAGGAACAGTTATATATTATGTATAATATGTCTTTCAATCGGATTAATATATTGCGATGAAGCCACAAAGTGTTTACTTGGAAAAATATGATAAAAAAAAACGAAGTGCAGGAATAATGCATCGATTGTTAGTAGGTACACTAGGTAGGTATTTAGAATCACATACTTGCGAAATTCCCATCGATTACTATTAATTAGTGATCGATGGAAATTCCCTAAGAATATTAATTCCCTAATAGACATGCTAAATAAGGCAAAATTACCACATTATTATTTTCGTCCAAAATGAAGTAGATTTAGTATATTTTGGAAATATTTTTATACCATTTGTATACAGCGTGATGACCAGGGGCGGATCCAGAATTTTATTGGGGGGGGGGGGGGGGGCATTCTGACATGGTTCGGAGCTAGGGTTAAAATCACAAGTAAACAAAAAAAAATGTGTTTATTACTTAGCTTGATTTTTTACAAAATAAAGTTAACGCGCCTTGTATATCTTTGGCAAACCTATCTATAATGTTATTGACATCAACTGGAACATTCCTGTGGATGTGTAGGAGTGCAAGTCCGCAAAGCCGCTCCTCCCCTGTCCGCGTACGCGTACATGTTAGAGTGGGGAATGACCTTTCGGCTGAATTGAATCGAAAAGTTGAGTCGAAAGTATGGAATTCCTGGGTCTTTTGGGGGGGGGGGCTATGGCCCCCATAGCCACCCCATAGTACCCGCCAATGGTGATGACGACCAACATCGTAATCGCGAAAAAAATATCAGCGGTCCCATACAAAACCTCAATACCTACTCGATCCAAATGTATGAGACAGCTAATATTTTATGGCGATTACAATATTAGTCCCATGAAGAAAGTTGTTCAGATTGATGATCTGTACCGCACCCTTAAATATGACCAAACATGTCTCGAACACGCTGTATAGACGAAAGTTCCTGAATCCCAAAGTTAGCCACGATAAAAGGCCTAAACTAACAAAAGCAAAACGTTCCCTGTATACTTTTCGATTATAATTTACCTGGAGGTTTCTAAAAGGGGACTGCTCAATAGCATTGTAACTGGCGTTAGAGAAAATCCTGAAAATCCATTTTTAATTTTATATAAAAGCATTTTACTTGTTTTGTAAACGCCAAACCCTGCGAAATTCTAGGAAATTAAATTTTCATTTTTAGGGTTCTGCACCCAATGTTGCCAACGGGATCCTATTACTAAGGCTCCGCTGTCCGTCTGTCTGTCCGTCTGTCACAAGGCTGTATCTTTTGAACCGTAATATGTAGGTATTTGAAATTTTCACAAGAGTGTGTACTACTATGAGCGCTAATAACAACAACAAAATAAATAAGGTTAAAAATAAAATGGGGTCCCCCTACAAGAAACGTGTTTTTTTTAATATGTATTTAAAAAAAAAATGTAGTGTTTAGTATTGTACGGTGGTACGGAATCTTTCGTGTGCAAGTCCTACTCGCACGTGGCCGCTTTTTATTTTCACATACGACAATTTCCTCATTTTTCTTCGCTCAAGGCTTGTGGGCAATAAATTTCATGTTGGTGGCACCTGCTTGCTTTTAGCAGCAGTTAAGCCCTTGTTTTAAGTGCTTTTACGGTCCACTTTAAGAGCTCTTGTCCTGAAGGCTTTTTACGGCCAGTGACAATTATTTTGGCTGCCAGCTTTTTGAAACTAAGGTCATAAAAGAAAGTATTCTCATAAGCTTTCTTTTTTTTTGATTTGTCGTTTTTATAGGAAGGAATCAGTTGGCTGGTCACATCTAATGATAATTCGATCTACACCAATGAATGAGCCGATACCTAATGTGATTTTTTACCATAACATCATACTTGTAATCCACGAAGGGTTAGGTAGAGGTGTACCTGTAGTGTAGTACACTCACATTTCGCCAGTTATGTTTAAGTCCCACACACAGTCCCACATTAGGCCGACCCTATCGCCATCAACCGGGCACAAATCCAGACTCCGGGCTGCTACTGAGAAATCCTGATAGAAAACCCCAATAACACTTTTCCCTACCAGGGAATCGAACCCAGGACCTTCTGCTCATTATTAGTGCTTGCGATCACTAGACCAACGAGACAGGCGAGGAAAAATAAATAATCTGAGTTATTTAATACATACTGTTTACATAAATAAATACAGTTTGTATTGGATTATGTAACATTTGAGGAGGTTAGGATCAAAACCACTACATATCCACTTTTATCAATAAAGCAGAAATCGAAAAAAAACTTAATAAATAGTGAGCTAATCTTTTTTTTTTAAAGAATGCCATTTACGTACGTTATAAATAGGTCCTTGAAACAGTTTTTTTTTGTTATTTTTTAACCAGCATTATGTTGAGGTTTTGAACTAAACGTTAATATTTAGACATTTTACTGAGGAGAATAAGCTGTTTTGAATTTAGTAGTTACTGCTAATGGTACGTTTTATATTTTGTGCAGAAATCGTGAAAAATAAAAACGAAATTGCCGAAAGTTTGATTTGCATTTTGATTTTGAAGTTTGGTTTGAGTTTGAAGTTTGATCATAACCTCCTTATTTTATAGCTTTCCAAAATCCTAACATGTGTATATCGTAATGTAACCATTCAGCGCTTAAACACGTATTTTTTTAGTTATCCGAGCAAAACCGAGGGCCTAGACAAATGGCATTCGCTTCGGAGCAATTCTATTTCTACAATCGCTATCGCTTTCATTAATGTTTCCATCATTCGAATCGAAAACAAGCGATAACGGTTGTCAAAAAGTATCACTTTATTTGGCTACGCATCTCTATGGAAGTAATCGTTCGACGCTGTCAATTCGTTTTATAGAATCGAATGATGATAACATTGTCTAGCTAATTTCTATTCGTTGACCTAGGATCACGTGACATTTCGATAGCTTATGTCAACCCCATACATTTTTTAACTTTTCTACTAGCGTCATCGCTATTCGAAAGTTGCTTTGTCTAGGCCCTGAGGCCTGTTTGTTGACGAAGAAGCTAGTTCAGAAATCTATGTTGCTTTATGCGTTTTCACGGACAACCGGCCGATTTCAATAATTTTTCGCCGGCAGAACCACAGGCACAGCTAGTCTACCTATATAGCATACTACAGATAATATCTCCACAGGATTCATCTCTACGTTGCTGAAATTCCGCCGTTCCGACAAAGCATTTCGCCTTACCATATTGCGAGGATAGCTTAATGGAATTATTTTGCAGCGTTCATATTGCCAAACCAATATAGGAAGGAGTATTCAAGGCAAAAATGAAATTGGGGATTTAATTTAGATCATGTCTTAGTTTGCCATGGCTCATGAATGAGGCAAGAAATATGAAACGCCTTACTGCGATCTAGATTCCTCAATTCATCACTCATGTCATGTCAGTCTGTTAGCGTCGACCTGAAAGTCCCTAATGAACTGTTCGTATTGGAAAAACGAGTTACTGAAACCTTGGGGGCTCGTGGCTATATAATAGTCTCACGGGTTGATTGAAGGTTAAGCAACGCTTGCCGAGATCGGTTCGTGGATGTGTGGCCATCCATTACTTACCGAGACCCCTCCTTGGTCCCGGCTGCTATTCGTAGATCTTTGATAGTCCTCACAGGAAGTTAGAACTTCAGAAGCCCAAAAGTCTGACAGCCAGTGTTACTAAGGGACAACGTATTACCCAGTAACTGGGTTGTGGAGGTGAGATAAGCAGTCGCTCCATGTATAATACTGGTATTCAGCTGCATTCGGTTAGGCTGAAGTTGGGAAAAGGCAGGCAGATTGGATTGACTACTGACCTTCCTGATTGCAGTATGTTGTTGGTAAACGAAATTATAGACCGATTGTTTCTGATGTTTCGTTAACGAGCTGACGCGTGACCTCGTGCCGTGACCAGATTATGAATATATTTCATTCCGAAATTAGTGGCGCAATCTTTAAAATGATGTTTTGTGATGTGAGTGAACTGAGACAAACTGTATACATTCGACCATAAACGAAATTGTGTCTTCAAATTAATAATGTAAAACATGGATTATGTGGTAAAAAATCATGATCTGGTAGTTTAATTAATTTATGCGGCTTACCCAAATGTCCTTTCTTTGGTATTATTCGTCGAATCGTTGAGCTCCTTAAGTTCTGAGTCCAGCTGCACGATTACTGACAAATTCGTGCACTGACTGGACAGGTCCACTAAATATGTGTGGTTCTTTCCTCAAAAGACCATTTCAGACACCAATCTACGTGGTCTTCACATGATCTGACCAAGATTATGTCTAAACTTTAAAAGAGACTGTGCCCTCTGAGTTTGTTTCGGCCTTTCTTCTCAGAGTAGTCTGGTAGGAAAGGCCAACCGCATCTAATTTAAAAAATATGATTGATGTGTAAAAGTGCTTGTACAAACATACTTACAGAAATAAAATTATTTATCATTAAAATTTATCAATAAAAAAATGGATGAAAAAGAAAGTAACCGAAAATGCATACGATCACAAGTTGTCATAACTTTTCGACCAAAGCTTTACCAATGTTTGTGTTTCATTTCTAGGGAGTTCTCCGTTCTGCCAGGCAAGTCATGCGAAGGCTACGACATCATCTACCATCGGCTCCACGAGACTGAACCCTCCAGGTACAACCTGGAAGCTGGATGCAAACTGCTCTTCATGACTGTCGGTAAGTTCACATCCATATTTTTTTTTATCCAGCAGATGGAATGAATGAAAGGGTCGAGACGACTCTCAAATATATAAGGATCATTGTGGTTCTGGCTTACTTTTGCGTGACGTTATTAATCCCGTTTTGTAAAAAGGCGAATTTCACCAATGAACGCGATCAGCACATGTAAACCGCGTTCAAGAGCTGTCAGTGTCGTCATTGTTGTGGAATATTGACACTGACAGCTCGTGTCATCATTGTTGTGGAATATTGACACTGACAGATCTTGAACGCGGTTTAAATGTGGTGATCGCGTTCAGTTTCATTGGTGAAATTCGCCCTTAGACTGCGGCTTATGGCCTGGCCTTTGATAGAATACATGCAAATCCATGCCGTGTCATCCATAGATATCATATCCCAACTACCCAGTCTCCAAACCATCTTAAAATTACGCTCATTAAGTTTAATCATTCTTTCAAGATCACCAAGCATACAATGCCCACATTGATGATAATTTTGGCTCAGAGCATTTTCACCCAGGAACAGTACACCACAGTGCATTGTCAATAGGTCAGATCAATTACCATTTCGATAACAGTTAAACACGTCATACATCCAGTTGAAACTTATCACTATAAAAATAATTCTGTTATGATAACAGTATAATATTAATAACAGCGACCCGCCCCACCTTCGCACGGTTTTTAATTCATAAAACATACAGATTTCTTTATTGTAATTATGTAAGTTTAATATTAATGTTATATTCAAGCACATCCATATACAAGTACATAAAGCTTCTGGAATAAATCCTCTAAATTATGGTGAAAACCGCATCAAAATTCGTTGCGTATTTTAGAAGAACAACGCGGTAACACAGACACGAAAAATTACTTGAATTTATAAGACGAGGGTGAATCAAAAAGTTCTTAGAATTGCATATATATGAAACCGTTTTGGGCGAAGTTCGATATTCAAATTAAAGACAATCAATCAATCATACAATATTTATGCAAACTGTCACTTGTTTTTGTCAGTTCGTTCGCACATAATAAAAAATTTGGAAAGTCCAAAAGTGCACGACTCATAATGCTCATTTAATTATGAAATATAAAAAAAAAAAAAACTTAAGTCGTTCAAAATTAATTGCCGAAAAAACAGCTGTAATAGGAAGAAGGTACTGCACAAGCGCCCCTGGTGGAATAAATGTACATAATATCTATAGATATATCACCATCCATATTTTAATTTTCTATGGATATAAATGTATATAGATATACAGTCTTGTAGTTTTCGTTTTTTATTAATTGCAATTAAACGACACTGAATTAATTAATCATTCGCATTCAGTGACCTACAATCGTCGATTAGAATTAAAAAAAAAAAAAAAAATTCAAATAATGGATTTTTTCACAAGTTACAGTGTTTCCGGGTTTCACACATGACGGACAGGATTTTTTTTTGACCTATTTTGGTGTTTTTTCCAATTCTATTGCAGTAAATCAATTTTTAAAAAGTATGAAATTAATCTCCATTAAATTATCTCGACAATAGTATGCAAAATATCTTGATTCCGTGAACTAACAAGGCTATAATAATAAAAATAGCCGCCAAAATGAGGCGAAAAAAAATTTTCGATCGTAAAGCACTCTCTGATGCTTCGCATCATGAGTCGTGCAATTGTTTTGTGCAACGAGTTGCTAAAAACTCAAAAATTATGGATAAAAGTGAGTTACGTGCGGTGATAAAATATCTCAGTTTGAAAAAAATGTCTACGAAGGAATTTTTTTCGGACATTCAGCAGACATTAGGGGATGATGCTGTATCCTATTCTACGGTTGCGTACTAGGTGGCGGAATTTAAAAGAGGTGGCTCAAGCTGTAAAGATGACCCGCGTTCTGGGCGGCCTTCAACCTCCGTTATAAAAGACAATGTCAAAAAGGTTGAGAATCTGGTTTTGGAAGACAAGAATAACTATAAAACATGTAGCTGAGATCCTAAATTTCAATTCATTTTAAATGATTCACTGGGGTTCAAAAAAGTGTCGGCAAGATGGGTGCCACGAATGTTAACCGACGAAAACAAAAAGCGACGTTTGGAAATTTCTAAGCGTAATCTCGAAATATTCCAGCGTGATTCGGATAATTTTTGCCGTCTCCTTGTCACCATGGATGAAACGTGGGTCCACCATTTCGATCCTGCAACTAAGAGACACAGCATGACTTGAAATCGACCATCCTCTCCATCCATTAAGAAATTTCGAGTTGCTCCTACCGCTGGCAAAGTTATGGCCTCAGTGTTCTGGGATAGTGAAGGAATCCTTTTTATTGATTACATGCCAAAAGGTCAGACGATTACTGGACCCTATTATGCAAATTTAATCCCGAAAGTGCGTGAAGCGATTAAAGAAAAACGTCGTGGAAAACTATCGTTGGGCGTATTGTTTCTTCAAGATAATGCTCCTGCTCATCGATCGGAAGTTGCGCTCAACGCAATCCGCTGTGCTGGCTTTAATCTCCTTGACCACCCACCATATTCTCCGGACTTACCAAAATTCGATCTAAAGGAAAGCGGCCACATTCCTGATCAGAGGTTCCCAAACTCTTTTGTTTCATAGACCACTTTCAAAATTTTGCTGGATCCGGTGGACCCCCTGCAGCTACATTACTACCACTTTCAAAATTTTGCTGGATCCGGTGGACCGCCTGCAGCTACATTACTACCAATTTCAAAATCTCGAAAAAAAAGTGAAGTATTGATCTATCTATAGAAACTTGCATTGTGGCTGAGTTTCAATGACGAATTAAAAGTTTTCGTAAAAAAGGTTAGAATTGATTGCTTGATAGAGTTATTTGATAATAAAGTCGACTAAACAAATTTGCAATTAAATTTTAATTGATTGTGCTGTGTGATGTCAAAACAGCAAAGTTGGCCAATCGAAAAAGTGACTCCGTCCAGCTTTACTTTTTTGAAATCAACAGTGACTCACAGCACAAGAACCAATCAATTCTAACAAATTTTATTTAGAAAACGTCCCATTTGGAGTGGTAAAAAGAAATATAGTATATTTCCTTGTGTTGTAGGTAAAATTATTAAAAATAAAAATTATTACACTAATAATTATTATTGTTATAACAGTCGTAATATAATAAAAAATTAAACACTTATAACGTAATGTAACTTCTACATTGCAAATTACAAAAAAAAAAAAAATAATGAGAGGGATGTACTTGACAGATTGATAGCAAATTATCAATATTTGGCTTGAGTTTTGTAAGGAATAACCGCAAATCTCCCCGTTCTGTGATATTCAATCTGTTCCTTTTTTTTGTTAATAAGTTTGTAACGGTACTAAAACTTATTTTCGACGAGATATGACGAGCGAAACGCTGTCAGAAGCTTTTGCACAATTCCCCACAGTCCAGGATATTTTTCGGGTATTTCTGCCTGCAGGCAAAATTTTTCATACCCTCTTTTAAATGTCACTTTCAGTCTTTCAGGTCCTCATTAGTGCTAAGCTCTGGTCTGTCCACAAAAGGGAACAGTTATTTGTTTACCATCGGTTCATAGAAATCTTTTGTTTACGAGTCGTGTTTATGTGCCCGAGGCGCTCCGAACCGCGCCGAAGCACGCCTATAACAAATGTTCCGGAACAATCGAAGCACGGGTCACGCGTTGACCGGCGCGTGTGGGTAACAGTCGCTGAGCTTCTTAAAATATTATCTGCCTATATTGATAGAAGAAGTCAAGCCGACATTTTAGTTCTTCACTATCGAAACTAAATTAATTGTCATGCACCCCCGCTTACGATTGTAGACCCCCATTTTTTGTCACGCCCAACGTAGACCCCCGTCGAGTCTCCCGTAGACCCCTGGGGGTCCACCTGGACCACTATGGGAATTACTGCTCTAGATCGTATTTTGTTGCTTCGTGTCTCAATATGAAAGTTTATAAAAGGTATTAGAAAATTCTAGACACACAAGCTATTATTCATAATTCCTTAATAGTCACAAGATAATATTTTTTTAAAGGAGTGGCGCTAGTGGACCGTTGTACGCCCTTCTAAGGTCGTCGGTTTATAATATTAGTACTTACCTCTAAACGAAATAAATAAATATGGTGGACGGTTGAAGTCCTCGGTCCACTCTTGAGAGCTTTGAAGAGTACGTCATAGTCTCCAAAGCACTTATTAGGGATGGAGTGCTTAGATGGAAAAACGGTCACCCATCCACAGACCGACCGCAGCCTTGCAGATTATTAGATCCGTACAGTTTATCTAACCCCTTGTGGAATGCAATCGATTGAATCAATGTTTTTCATTTATCATGTTCGATATTGCTTTTTGGAGCCCAAGGGAAATTAAGTATAATAAACGGGGAAGAGAAGGGTTGTATTTGCTGCCAAATTTTGTAAAACAAAGGTTTCTGGGCTTATTGGGATTTAACGGATTATTAGCTTAATGTAACTACAGATTGCTCGATTTTTGACGATCGACTGTTATACTGATTAAACAAAACCTTTATAAAATTTTATCTTTATGCCAATGATATTCAGGTACAGTATACCTAAAGGTGACATTTGATATTAAGACAGTTAAAAAAAAAATTGGTATCGGTTTTAAAATATAGTACAGCCAGCTCCAAAAATATGTATACACGGACAGGGAACCATTTTATTGTCTCTACAACTATTGTTCCATAACATTCTATCCATCGTACAAGTATAAAACATAATCCCAAAAAATCTATACACCCTATGACCAAGACAAGTAATCTACATAAATCTCACAAATATAGGTAAATACAGTAATCATTCAATAACGAGGTAAACAAATCTAACAGTTAATGAGGTACGAGAGCATTACAGTGCGTAATGCTCTCGTACTTGTAATGTACCAGCATTGCAGCCGTGAGAGCGGAAAACCGAGCATTACACCTGAATCGATATTACATGTACGAATGATCACAGTACGAGCGGTTACAAAAGCGAATGCTCCTCAGTCAGTGCGTCGAGCTGGCGCAGTATTCTAACGCAATGCTCAAAATCAAATCATGGAAGGTTTATTAAACGCAAATACACGGTGAGTAACCACCTTAAAAAACCCAAGCAACATTTATGATTTACCTATTTGTGTTTCAAATAAAACATATAAAAACAAATAACACGTCAACGACGTCATGCATAAAGTGAAGAGGACAAAAAAATCTTGTTCTTCTAATAAACGAAGTTAAATACATGTCATTCGATGTAAGTCGTATGACGTTGTCAGTCTTGTTTACCTTGTTTTGGAACTATTCCTGTGAGCGATTGTTTTGGTCATAGGGTGTATAGATTTTTTGGGACAAAATGTGTCCTTTGTTTTGGTAAAATAAATTGTATGCTATGTTTTGTACCTATACGGTGGATACAATGTTATGGAACAAAGGTTGTTGGCAATAAAATGGTTCCTTGTCTGTCTATACATATACCTTTTTGGGGCTGACTAACTATCGGCTGTTCAATTTTCTGTAATTTTTTATTAAAAAATGTGATCGATCACTGCAAATCGGTCGAAATTACTAGGTAAGTGAAGATTATGTAGGTTCACGTACATGCATTCGATTTTATTGTTTAATTAGCAAATATTTATTGCATTAAAATCGCCGATCGGTTATGTTCCGCGTATGTCCTTCATTTGTAGGCAAATATTATGAATTAAAAAACATCCTTTTAAACTAACTTGAATAAAATGATCCTTTTTGATTATTATAAACATGAAGTACCGGCTAAAAAACAATGTTACTTCCATACTATCCATTCTAATATTATTTACTAATACAAATACGAGTATACTAATAATATGATGAATTCGAACCTTTGCACGGCGAAACCACGGAACGGATTTCGATAAAATTTGGCAAGGAAATAAATGGCATCCTGGGGAAGGACATAGGTTACTTTTTGTCTCAAAAATAATCCTAAAAGGGGATGAAAGTTTGTATGGGAAACTTAGAATTTCTTACGTTAGGAATATGATCCTTTAAATTTATGCTAACTTTAGTAAGTAGTTATTTGTTTAAGCGTTTTTTTTTTATCAAAATAATAAGAGTTTATTTGCATTTATTATCTGTCTGCCAGTTTCCTTTTCACTCTTTTAATGGCTGAATGGATTTGGATGATAGGATACTATATATCCCGGTAGCACATTCCCGTGGGGTAATATTAATTTCCGACATTCACGCGGGCGAAGCCGTGGGCAGAAGCTAGTCTTTTAATAAACGTTAAATATAACCTATTCTACTACGGTCCATTATAAAGGACAATTAACTTATGTTCATAAGTTTGGTAATTGTTAATGTTTCTTATAGATTAACAGCTTCCATGCTTTCTATACACATTTGACAATGACGCTATTTTTTAACTTTTGCTTCTTAAGAAAATAAATCTGCACAGTGGCGTGCAACACATTATGATTAATTTATTCAATTTATTGTTTATTTTATCTGTTAAACAAATTAAAAAAGTTAGTTTCCCATAAAACTCAAAAAAAAATGCGTAAAATCGAAGAGATAAAACCAGACTAATAAAATCTATAAGTATCTCGGTGTCGATTGCAAATTATTGCAAAAATTACGACAAAACCATAAACACGTCCACAAACATGTGCAAAAACGATTAGGCTCACTGACATTAAAAAAAAAAAGTTTTAGGCAGAGTACAACAGTGTTGTCGTATTTAAAACATGAATGGATTCCTAAAGAAAGAGATAAAATAATTGTTAGCCCTGGGGTAGTTTTTTTTTTTTTATACGGCAGCGTCGAGGTATGGCGGCCGAACAAATAGTGACTAAAGTCCGTATTGGCGCTCAAGCGGTTAGTAATGTTCCTTGTGGTTTATTTTCCTCAAAATATGAACATTTCATTAAAAGAACTAAATTTTAATTTAATTATGTATAATTTTGATTGTCAAAACGGGGCATTCTGTCATGGCGGCTCGAGTGCCTTTATTACTTTCATTCTGTCAAATCTGTGTGTTATTTTGCAAAACAGAACCAAACTAGAAATAGAATAAGCAAGCTGACGTGAAGCGGCGATGGGTCGGCCATGTTAACCCGGTTAGCCGTAGAACCGCTGATAGTTGGTGTAAACGTCACTTTTTTCACTTGTAAAAAGAATGCCGTGAAAGTACATGTCGTCTGTTAAAGGGTAAACAAAAGGTTTCCATTTGGATTAATTTATTTACTATTTTATGTAGGTAAATAAGTGTCGAAGCAGCATTTTTTGAACCCAACAATTATGAGAGAAATTCGTTCTTGATATTCCTATTTAGTAGCTTAGGTACCTGCTCAGATTTCAGACGCCTCGCAATATACAAACAAGAAACTCACATCTCGTCTCAAATTAGTGAAATGGCCGCAGACTGCCGAGTGCTAATGAGAAAGCGCGCAGTTTCTCCTTATAAAGGTCACAAATAAGTCGGAGAAATGCACTTTCTTTCCTTTTTTCACTCAAAAAGTCTAGAATGGCTTCTAGAACTTTAATGGAAAGTTACGAGGACCCATTTTGCTTGTAATATAGCAAAATGGGGTTGTACCTATTACGGGGTAATTGCATACTCGTAACACACTAATAGTAGCAATGGCTTTCATTTTGACAGTCGCAACAATATTCATTGCGTTATTTACGTTGTTGAGCAGTTTTTTTTTAACACATCAAGCAATGGGTTGGCAATAAATATCCTTCAAAATCATTCAGGTTGTGATTGAAAATGTGTTACCTACGCAATTATTTTACGGTGCTGGTAATACCTCCTGGACTCCTAAATCCGCATTTTCTTGTACCTAAGGTTTTTAAAGACCTAAAACATCAATATTATGATGCGTCAAAGAACAAGTTTTTTCAATTTTGAAGCCAACATAATGGCCATCATTTTAGTGTCATAATTTTTCTGAATTTGAATTCACGACCATTTAAAAAGTTTAATAATTCTATCCAAAAAAATGCCAAGTGCTCGATTTAGGAGTCCGGGAGTGTATTTTCGCTCTACTGCATTAGGGGTAGCCAGCCATGACTAGCTAAACTTTGCACGACGATTCTTATCTAGCTCGTACTAAAACGAGTGTATTTCACGGCAGTAATTACTCGTTACTATCTTGTAATTGATTATCAAACATATGGAACGGATTAAAACCTTAATCCGTAGAAGTTTGAACACAATGTTATCGATTGAAATTATTTTGCTCTGCTTCTGCACGGATTGTTTTCTGCGATGTTTTGGACGTAAAATACATCATGAGAGCTATAATTAAAATTGTCTAATTACTGCCTGATTTTTACGGTTCTGTACCCAAAGGCTGCCAACAGGACCCTATTACTAAGCCTCCGCTGTCCGTCCGTTCGTCTGTCTGTCAGCTGGCTGTATTACATGAACCGTAATAGGTAAATAGTTGAAATTTTTACAGTGTGTAAAAGAGAGACAGAGAGAGAGAGCGAGAGAGAGCGAGAGAGAGAGAGAGAGAGAGTGAGCGAGCTTATCCGTGTGTGTGTTTAGTGTGTGTAGTGTGTGTGTGTGTGTGCGAGGGTGTGTGCGCGTGCGTGTGTGTTTGTGTGTAGTGTGTGTGGATGTGTAGTATGTGCGTGTGCAGTATGTGCGTGTGTGTGTGTGTGTGTGTCTATTGCCGCTATAATAAAAATAAAATAAAGTTAATAATAATTAAAGGGGTCTCCCAAGAAACATGTTTTTTTCGGCGTTTTATGGCTTCTGGTACGGAACCCTTCGTGTGCGAGTGTGACTCGCACTTGGCCGATTTTTTAACATACATTCTGGTAGTGGTTTAAAAAAAAAACTGATTGTCATTCGACTATATTTATTTGAGTGTCCTTTAGAAAGAGGGACAGCTGTAAAAATAGTTATGCGTGCGGGCGTATATGAAAAGATGTACGAATATCAAATATTATGTAAATCTAAAAATCTTATCATATAGATTTCTATTTCATTTGTACTAAGTATTCATAGTTTACCAAGGGGTACCGTGTCACACAGTAACTGCGTTATGGAGGTCAGATGGACAGTCGCTCCAAGTAAAATATGCAGCTGCGTCCGGTTAGACTGGAAGCTGACCGCAACATAGTTGGGAAAAAGCTAGGAAAACATTGTCCTTGGATTGTAAGAAAGAAAGAAATCTGCACGCACAAACTAGCCAACACCAGGCCCTGCAGTCTCGACAAATATAATCACAAAAATCGGTCGTTATGTCTAATCGATGTCAAATTTCTTTAATAGATTTTCAACCTTATGCTTTCGAAATAAAGTTGAAAATCTATTAAAGGAATTTGACAACGATACGACTTAGCGACCGATTTTTGTCGCTGTCTAATGTCGAGACTGCAGGGGCAGGATGTTTGTTATGGAAATATATTTTCATTACATCATTAATTTTGCGTCTGCAAGACACAGCAGATGACAGGGTGACTACTAGGTTATTTTTAGCCGGAGCCAGCAGACCTTTATAAAGGACATACCCAATAATGGTACGGTTCACACCTCGTCCGTTTCTTCTTCATGATAAACTTGACATTCGACTTGCATTGGATTTTCTGCAGAAACATCTCAGGAGGCTATCACCACATAGAAAATACGGTCAAATTCAAAACGTAGGTAACTACAGTAAAATGTAGGCTGAACATCATCGCTTTTCTGACGAAACAAATCACAATAAACAGCTCTCAATCAGTCTGCCAAGCCTTTTCCCACCTAAGTTGGGGTCGAGTTCCAATCTAACCGGATGCAGCCGAATACCAGTATTTTACATAGAGCGACTACCTATCTGACCTCTGCAACCCAGTTACTGATATAAGATTTTGGCTTGTTTTGTCAGACTTTGGGCTTCTGACTACCCGTAACGACTGTCAAAGTTCTACGAATAGCTACCACAACTAATAATCCACCCGTCTCCGTTTCCAAGTCTTTCAGTAATAAATCTTTACTTTGTTATTCAAGGGTCCTTGATTTTACAACCGCCTTTGTTTGCACCGTAAAAAGTAACCTAGCGAAGGTTTGCAAAGGACGCGACCTACATAATTCTTCACGGAGTCATGCGAAATGGTCCCTTCTCGAAAATTGTCTGAATAGTCAAGGTGGGCGAGCTCTGCTACGTTAATATTACGTAGGTATTGCATATTATAATGCGGCGGGTTGAGAAAAATGTCGTGAGGAAAGTTTTGAGTATGAATGTCCATGGCTATAATAATAGGGAAAGAAAACGATCTTGAAGTTATTTTTCACTTTGTAGTATTGTTTTTTGGAAGTGGGTTGTTTTTTTCTTAATAAAGTTTTTATTTTTAGTTGCCACTCAAAGTTGAAAAACTACCGAAGCAAAGTTAATAAAATTTATGTGGGACCACCCCTGAGGTATACATACCCTACCTATTAAAAAAAGAATTTTCGAAATCGCTCCACAATTGCCGGAGATATAGCGTAACAAATATACAAAAAAAAACATACAGAGGAATTGAAAACCTTCTCCTTTTTGAAGTCGGTTAAAAAGACTGTTGTGCGGATCCGAAATCAATTGCATAACAGTAGGAAAATGATGATATTGTACTATTGAATATATCCATACTTTATAGTGTAGTTCGTCACTACTTAATCAAATATGGATGTATATTTATAGGTTACGTTTTGAGGAAAAAACCTTGCGAAGAAACGTCGCCACTTCTAGAACGGTAGACAAAGTAAAAACATGTTAACAATAAAAAAAAATACGTAGTAATGGCCGATCAACAGCCAGATGGGTGTAATTTCTATAACCTACAAATTAACTACTGGTAAAACCTGCATGAGGCACACAGATTAGGGAATCTTGGCACATAAAGGGAGCTAGAAAATCAATATTACTAGACGAATTCTTGCGTGGAGCGAGCTCGAGATTTCACGGTCGGGAGACACTGAAAAGATACGGTACCTATACAAGGTATCGTTGGTTATTTCTCCCCCGCCCTCTTACAGTGTTCACAATATAGAGGTGTAGAGGGATGATAAGATTAAATATGTGGCTTATCCAATTGATATGAAAGCCTACAATGTTGAATTGACAGTGGCAATCGGTTATGGCAATGAAAGGTGTAGGATAGTGTACTTAACTATAGAAAATGTAAGGGATACCTACGAAAAATAATATTATCGAGCTATAGGTATCATGTTTTCGTTTTTAAGGCTCCCGCAAACAGGCGCGACGCGACAGCACGACACAAAGGCGCCGCTCGTCGCGCGGCATGCGGTGCCTTTGTGTCACGCTGTCGCGTCGCGCCAGTGTGCACGAGCCTTTATTGCAAAAATGTCGTTATTTACGACCACAGTACAATAACCTGCAAGGCTACGCCTACAAATTATCACAGGCTTCAACACAGTCTACTACACTACCACAATGCTTTGTCACTGCATTTCGTCCATGCCACAGTCTAGCCTCTCATACTCCATACAGTTCACCAACGCGATACTTGCGCGATGATGTCTCTGGGAGAGCTTGCAGAAAAATGTGCCGAATTGCCGGGAAATATATAAGGCTCCTTCAAGCAGAGCGCGACACGCGATGCGAATCGCACGCGACACAGGCAATGCCGCCGCGCCGCCATTGCCAGTCGAGCGACGAGCGATGCCTTTGCGTCGCGTGTCGCGCCTGTTTGAAGGAGCCTTTCTCTTTCCTCCAACAGATAATGTAGCTTGTTTGTGGATGGACGTTTATTCTGTTTCTTTATGTGGTAGTGATGAGTGGAAGTGTTATTGTTTTTTTCCATCTGGCATTTCTCAGTAGCAGCCCGGAGCTTGCTTGTATGCCCGGTTAATGGCAATTGGCTCGCCCCCTTGTTACATTGGACATAATCAGAACTGGCGAAATGTGGGTGTGCTGGGTGCACCTCTTTTTTTTTTTTTTTTTGGCTGGGAAATCATCAAATTACCTCTCCCGCTCTGGGCGGAGCGGAAGGGCGTGTCAGACTCTTACTGACTAAAACCCACCCGTGTTCCTTCAGTTGCTTGTGCGCCAGGGCCACGGTAACTCTTTCGAACAAAGACCAACCAAAACTCTGCCTCAGAGTTTTGAGGCAGAGTTTTGGTTGACCTTTTAAGGTACCTTCAAAAATTCACCATCAATTCAATATCAGAATCATTGGTCTACTGTCGGGTATAGTTACACTGTGGTTACATAGTACAGGCATTTTTTATTAAACTGTGGTATCTAGTATATAATCTGTGCCGCTACCGAGAATAGCCGCCGCCGGGGGAAATTGCCATAATGACCACGCATTGCAGGCGGATTAATGGTCGCTGTATTAGTTAGCAATTTTGTATATACGAGTATAAATACATCTACTATTATTGACTGGCTCATTTGTCCGTCCAGTGCGTTTTAGGAAAGATTCCTATCCTGTGGGAATGCTCTATACAGGGTGGCCTTTTAGTTACCTGCATTCGTCAAGGGGGTGATTCTGCACGTCATTCTAATAAACTTTCGCAATGAAACTAATACCCGAATTGTAAAAAAATACATGCCTCGACATAGTCTACCTACTGTTGGAATTTCTTTTTTTTTCACGAATCAGCATCCTAATTGCGTAACACACTATCAATCACAATCTGAATCATTTTGAAGGATATGGCTAATCCATTGCTTCATAAGTTCGAAAAATTTGTCTGCACAACAATGTAAATAACGCAACGAATGTTGTTGAACTGTCAAAATGAAAGCCAATAGCTACTGTTACTGTGTTACGCAATTATTCCGCATATAAGAGTTTTCTAGCGACAGTTGTTTATAATGACTGGTAAATCACCCCGTTGACGGATGTAGGTGACTAAATCGCCACCCTGTGTAGGTAAAATCGCGCAAATCGCTATGTGCTACAATCCTTTACATACTCCAAAATGTAGAGTTCAAAATCACCTTTAGTCTTTCGCTAGGTTTTTAAAGGGGAAATTATATGTGCGGCAACAAAAGTTTTCTTTAGCACCTGCAACCTAGCGTCTTTTTTTATATGTAGGCGACGAGTTAATAGAACAGCTTCAATTATATTAATTCATCATCTTTACTATTCCAACAGAATATCAAAAAACCAGCGTCAATTTACGAGCGTAAATTAATATGACTCCGAGCTACCGATAAATATATTTACTTCTGAATTGATAACTCAAGTGACTAATGTTGTAAGTGAGCTACTAAGCGAGCTCGGGACTTAGGGCACCCCGACTCGGACAGGTTAGGTTAGAAGGGAATGGCGGGGTCTAAAAGACCCCGCCATCCCCTTCGTGGTTATTTTTTTTAAACCACCCAGAAGTAGGAGCCCCGCAAAGCGGGGCTCCGTCGACTACGCTTGTCATTATTCATAATGCGCGGGCATTATGAATAATGCCCCTATTTATTACTTGGTCCATAACGTTGCTTAAGAATTATCACCATGCTGCGTCATATTAACAGTAGCTCGTTTTACAATATATATTCGCTTGAAAACCATTTATTAGACGCTAAAAGTTTGTCGCTTACCTATTAATTATTTAGACAACTAAATATATTTGAAGACGAGAATGACATTTTAAAGAAGCTGCCTTAATTAGCACCCTTTTTAAAGCTCTGCAGTGCTATCCTGTTTATCTCATCGTGAAAACATATGTGAAGTGAGCTTGAAGTGAATTGTTAAGTGTCAACGCCTAGCATCAGGTTTGATGTCAATTTACTTGAAGCTCACTTCACCTAAGTTTTCACGGTGAGATTTGTGCAGAATAGACCGGCTGCTTATAGCTGCCGATCAACTACACTCACACACACACTCTCACTCACCTACACACACTCATATACACACTCACCCACACACACTCCGCCACAAACACACTCACCCACACACACACTCACCCACACACAGTCCCCCACACACACTCCCCCACAAACACACTCACCCACACACATACCGATTTACTCAGTCCCGACCACAGTCTACAACTCATTTAAGTGAAGTGTAATCAATTTATCTATTTTACAAGCTTTTATCTAACTTGCAATGTATGTACTCGTATGTATGTTTGTTCTGGTGAGATCTTGTAACTGAATTTTAAATCAGTTATCTTCAATCGATTGAGCTGAAATTTGGTATACACGCTTATTTTGCCTGACAATGCATTTTTCTGATGCATGACCTGTGATTCTACACCCAGGATTGGCTCCAGACGAAGGATCTCCTTAACTGTCAACGTTGTAGACACGACATTTAATATACGCATTTAATTATGGTAGTTCCTTCTAAAGTCCACCATGATCTGGCTGCTGCACCCAGTATTGGCTCCAGTCGAGGGAACTCCTCAACGGTCAACAGCAGAGACACAAAATATTATTTACGCATACAAATTATGATAGCTCGTTCTAAAGTTTACCATAATCTGGCTGCTGCGCCCAGGACTGGCTCCATACGATAGAACTCCTCAGTGGCCAACAGCACAGGCACGAAATGTTGTATAAGTATTCATTAAATTATGATGATAGCCCGTTCTAAAGTGTGGCATGCCTTGGATAGTGCAACTCGGATGGCTTCACACCATGACTTGTGTAAAGGCGCGTTTGGGTTCTTTGGATTTTTACAAGTACCTTTCAAGAGTAGGTGATATAACGGATTTTAAAGAAATTTTAATGCTAAAAAGTACAAAATAAAATGTTAGTAATTTTTTTTTTAAACAAGCTTTTATTGAACTAAAAAGAACTAAATAAAACTTACGTTAACTTAAAACTTTAATATTTTCTTAAAAGGTTGAGGCGTGAACGTTAACACTTTAAGACAAGCCGCAACCTTTTAAGAAAATATTAAAGTTTTATGTTAACGTAAGTTTTATTTAGTTCTTTTTAGTTAAATAAAAGCTTGTTTTTAAAAAGATTTTTTACTAACATTTTATTAATTATAAAAATACTGTATATTCATAAATATTCAGTAAGATTTAACAAAATTGTAAATGTTGGCTAAAAATTTCCCAGATAGATTCTATATAACAGAATGGTATGGTGCTGTATGCCGAGATAAAGGTTTTTCACCTAGTTCGGCTGCAGATGCGCCCATGTTGTATTATTTTCATTACTTAAAGTCTACAATTTTTTTACGCAATAATGGTTATTGTAATTTTAATATTTTTGGTGTCAATAAATACTTATACAATACATTTTTTTTTTAATAAAAAAAATGCATGAAAAGATATGTAAAAATATAAGTTGTTAAACTAAGTATTTAAAGTGTCTTTGACATATCTCGGGAACCTGGGGTCCCGGACCTTAGGAAGGTATTAGAGGGGCCGAAGCCAACTCGCAGAGCCCGCAAATTATTATTATTATTAATTGGCAACATTGACTATAACTTGTCTTGTTAATGCTAAACCCGTACAATAAAAATGCAAACAAGCCATTATTAACCCCGGACCGTTTCCACTCTGATATCATCGTAAGCAATGATTTAAGGGGATTATAGGACCTAAACGCAAGTTTTATAATGACTAAAAGTTAATGATCTACTGCAGTAAACAAAATCAGAAATTATATGATAATCTTCAGGATATATGCTAGTTAGATAGTGTGTTGAAAACATAATACAACTAATTTGATACAATAGAAAAAATTACGAATATACCTCTAAAAAATTATTTGAATTATTAAAAAACATACTAATATACATGCAATCATTATGATTTTTTGGCAGATTAAAATTATATAACGTTGTAGTGTTTTATTTTTGTAGTCCAATCAATAGAATTTTTGTAAATATAATAGATAATTGCTTCATATTTTGCAATAAATTACCAGCGTTGTGTCATCGCGCTTCTATTTCTTGTATAATTATGTAGTCCGACAGTGACCTCGCTGTAGCTGTTGTCAGCCTCTTAATAAAGACTAGCTAACTTAGCACATAATTATAATTATTTATAATCTGTACATATAATAAAATCGTAGCGAAGTCAAAACTGTACATTGTATATTATTTTTAAAGTATTTTTTGCGAGGTCTGGTTACGATTCTAATGCCGATTTTTATTTTTTAATTTTTCTTTAAATGTATGTTCCAGCATCACGTAAAAACTGCCGGATAGATTTTGTTCAAATTTCGCAAATATATTCCCTATAAGTCAGGTCAGTCTATTGGCTGCTATTTGTTATGGGGGATACGCAATATTGCAATTTATTCGTATTCTTTTATAGTTTACAGCAAAATATAAAAAGACGACCCATAAGGTAAGGATATTGTAGATAGTTACAGATTTAACCTTTTAAATGATTATCATTACGCTATATCTTTATGGAGCTAAGCATTCAATCATGACATAATACAGGGTGGCAGGGACATCGACGCACAAACTGTGATTCAGTAAATGATTCGGAACCTTCTGAAAAAATCTCATCGGGGGCGTTGAAATTTTTCGTCGGTAATTTAAAAATAAAAATAAAAACACGTTTTGACCGCGTTGTGCTGAATTCATGGTAACAGTTTGTGCGTCGATGTCCCTGCCACCCTCTATAAGTACGGCTATTTTAGTCACCTGGGGTCTAGAATCATGTGCTGAATTCATGCTAACAGTCTGTGCGTCGATGTCCCTGCCACCCTCTATAAGTACGGCTATTTTAGTCACCTGGGGTCTAGAATCATGTGCTGAATTCATGCTAACAGTTTGTGCGTCGATGTCCCTGCCACCCTCTATAAGTACGGCTATTTTAGTCACCTGGGGTCTAGAACCATGTGCTGAATTCATCGTAACAGTTTGTGCGTCGATGTCCCTGCCAACCGGCTATTTTAGTCAACTTTCAACAACGCAAATAGCTTAAAAGTTCGACGAATACCTACCTTGCAAACCTATGTTCGATTCCCAACAATTGATATTTAGTAATAGCTGTTCGTCAGGAATAATCTGTAAGAATGCATCAGTCAGTGTATCAGTGTTTTGCCATTAGGTAGTGTAAAACGAAAAATTTCGCAAGCAATGGCAATTACTGCTGAAGGCTGCGGTTGTCGACCTCAGGATGAGCTGCTTCTCACACGGTCAACTGTACGTCGCTTGCTCCCACGTCACCAGTCCTGACTCTCTTCATATTTTGGCTGCTGAGACCAAAACTACAAACGTAGTATACAGGAGAGTTTTATAAATTTGTGGTCTCTTACGACTTCCACGCGAACGAAGTCGCGGGCGGAAGCTAGTTATAATATAACCAGCTCGCGAAAAAAAAATCAGCTGTTCCCTTCATTTTGACGAGTTATGCGAACATAAATGTAGGGAAAAGCTGATCTTTTTTTCGCGATTTCAAGCGTGGTCCCATAGTAAAAGTTGTTCATAATGATGAGTACAATGACCCCTTAAGAGGTTGTGCGTTATTTAAGATACACATTGTATAAGGGGGCTCCCATATAACAAACGTGAATTTTTTGCCGTTTTTTATAGATAATGGTACGGACCCTTCGTGCGCGAGTTCGATTCGCACTTGGCCGGTTTTTTCTAGTCCGTTTATGTATAGATACAGATAGAAATGCTATATTTTCTTAAGAATTTCCTATAATTACAGACATCATGTGATCCTCCTACAGAAAGACAACCTATATAATTATGCGATATTTTAATTTGTTAGGAAATGTTTAATTTTCTTTTCTTTATTTAAGCAACCAACAGTGATACACATAGTATGTTACACAGTATGTGTATATAGTATTTTATGGAAAATAATAGGTTCCATATATAATTAGGATAAGTATAAAACATGCGAGTGGTATAAAGTTTATACCACTCGCACTATGTTATATTATAACTCGGTTTATACTATAAACTGAGTAGTCGCTGCAGGCCACCCATGTCGGAATAGTGGGGTATTGAATATGAAATCAAAATATGACGTCATCAGATTCAGAACCGTTGGTACGGTCGGCCAAAAAAGATGGTCTATCAGTGTTGACAACATAATGTAGGTACCTAAAATTGCACCTTTTGAATTTAAATATTTCTTAGTAGTCCGTTCGCATGTTTTATACTTACCTATCCTAATTATATATGGAACCTATTATTTTCCATAAAATACTATATACACATACTGTGTAACATACTATGTGTATCACTTTTGGTTGCTTAAATAAAGAAAAGAAAATTAAACATTTTCAAACAAATTAAAATATCGCATAATTATATAGGTTGTCTTTCTGTAGGAGGACCACATGCTGTCTGTAATTATACGAAATTCTTAAGAAAATATAGCATTTCTATCTGTATTTACACATAAACGGACTAGAAAAAACCGGCCAAGTGGGAGTCGAACTCGCGCACGAAGGGTTCCGTACCATTATCTATAAAAACGGCAAAAAAAACACGTTTGTTATATGGGAGCCCCCTTATATATTTATTTTATTCTGTTTTTTTAGTATTTGTTGTAATAGCGGCAACAGAAATACATCATCTGTGAAAATTTCAACTGTCTAACAATCGCGGTTCATGAGATACAGCCTGGTGACAGACGGACAGATAGACGGACGGACGGACAGGGGAGTCTTAGTAATAGGGTCCCGTTTTACCCTTTGGGTACGGGACCCTAAAAAAAGAAGGCTTCCGCGCCACGCGTATCGAAAGTGAAGCAAAAACATGCCTCACGCACACATTTACATCATGAGGTGGCATCGGCCGCCATTACGCCGCACTACTGGTTTACGTCAAGTACCTAGTAAAATAAAATAATGCCTACTTGTATTGTGAAATGGTGTAAAAAATATTCTACATCCAAGAAAAAGTGTCAAGGAATAACATATCACAAGTAAGACATTTACACACACACACCAATAGATCGGTGCGGTGCTTCACTTTCGATGTGCGTGGCGCGGAGTCCTTTTTTTTCTAGTCTGTGTATGCCTAATATACGTAAATATATTAGGCAACAAATAAACTTCGTCATTATAATGACGCTATTCGTGTCTGTCTGTGTGAGTGCGTTCGCAACGGATTTTGATGCGGTTTTCATCGCCATTTAGAGAGAATTTATTCCGTTAAGTTTTTACGTGTATAATATTAAAGTAATATACTCGTATAATATAAGAAAACTCGATGCTTTATCATGACGTAAAAACCGTGCGGACCAGGGTCGGATTATATATGTACCTAAATAAAATAGATATTTTGATCTTTTTTTTACGGACCCTCCCTTGCTCTTAGGTACCTACCTGGTCTGAAGGCAACGAGATGACGTATCTGTTTGAATCTTTGATGTCTATTCGTTTTTTGAATTTTTTAGTTTCCATAAATACTTAATGCCTGGAAAATATGTAGCCTGTAGCTACATACCAAAACATTAAAATACCGGCCATCAAAAACAAATAAAAAAAAATCATCTATCTACCTACAGGGTAGAAGATTTTATTTTCAGCTGAGGTAATTTTTGTTCTTTATAAGTTTATGGCACCATATTTATACAGAGCATAGCCATGATGTATCGATGATACATTGCTGGATCAAGATTGTTTGATCCACAATGTAATAAAAATTCAAATCCATATTTTATCTAGCGTAATTAAATGTTTTATTCATTATTAATTATATCTTTGATCAGCTATAGGCAGAATAAATTGCTATTCTACACGTGTAGATAGTAAAAGGTTACAGAAACTTACCTATAATAATTTAAATTGACCTTACCTGCTTATACTTAATGATGCAATTAATAGATGTAAGATGAAAAGGTCAAGTTTATTCTGCTGATTAAGGTATTTCGCCAAAGATGACAAGTTATCTTAAACTTTTAGGTACCGATGCGCTTTGAGTATCTGAGTCAGGTCTACAAATATCTATACTCTTAGATACTTATTAGATACGTAAACATCGTAAAAATCCTGAATAGGCAGCTATAAACATTTCCTTAGCCTTGAGACGTAAGAAGTTCGCGAAAAATCAATATTCCCGCCAATGCAAAAGCTACCATTTTAGTAGAATTTTTGTTTAATAAGGACCTTAATCTAACTAACATTTATTTATTATTTCCTTTCTTTTTTCAGACTTATGTCTCACCAAGCGGGGTCCACAGCCAGGTTATATGTTCCTTTTCGACATGCGCGGCGTAAAATTCGGTCATCTCACAAGAGTTAGCTTATCGTAAGTATAACGTTATGTTTGAATTCGCACTGTGGATCCGTTATTCTTTAGCCATAAATTTTCGGTACGTACTGTTACTGGCCTATATTTGCTGTGATCGGCAAGAACTGATAAAAATACTATGATTCATTTTTCTCCACATTCCTATCTATTGTGTAAGTTATATGTAATGATGATATCAGTCTAGTTATCTCCGTCAACCCAACGTAATGGATTCACAGCTGCAAAACAATGAAAGAATATAAAGTTTCAATATAAATATTATGATAGTATATTTATTTATATTTTCATAGCTTTCAAAAGGATAGACAAAGGTAAAAGACGTGCACATCAATGTCCTACTTCCGCTTGTTTATAGGATGGCAGGGACATCGAGGCGCATACGGAAACCACGAATTCAGCACATGATTGTAGGCCCCGTAGCGAAGACATTTATCATCAGTTATAAAAAAAAAACTGTTGTTTTATAGAAACGTGCTATACCTACGCGGTCAAAATGTATGGAACAGCTAATTATTTTTTAATAACCGACGAAAAATTTCAACGCGGGGGTTTCAGAGTCATTACTGAATCTATGGTAACAGGTTGGCCGTCGATGACTCTGCCACCCTGTATGTCCAAATTAATATCATCATTTATCATGACAGTTTCTAAATTCTTATAATAAATATTTTAGTTAAAATGTAGTTATAAATTAGTATACAGTGTAAACAGTGGTAAGAAAAAGAAACCTCTGTACCATCGTCTACGATTGGTTACTTTTTGATATTTAAGTGGCTATTTATGTATTTGTAAGATGTTTAGGGGCCAATAGTTTTTTTTTTTTCTCATAAAATAGAATATACTACTGAACGAAAAGGGTGCCGATTCTCTTGTACACCGAACTAAACTATCACTAAAATTCCTTACTTTTGGCTATGAGAATCTTAAAGCTATTCTGCAAAAAAAGAATCTCTAAAGGAGATGTTTGATTTTGGGCTACCACTATGTACACTAGATAGATAAATAGAAAAAAAAAAGGGAATTTTCATAATAATACTAACATATTAATTTGAAGAAGAGAACAGGCGTACAAAAATGATAATTTGGGAAGTTTTTTAATATGATAACCCTATTTTTAGATTAGCTATGACGGTTGTGTTTGACATGAATTTTGACGACTTTGACAGTTTCGTGAACTTTCTTTGCTTTGTGTTTCGGAGTTTTTTGTGATTGTTTTTGTTTTGCGACCTCTCTAAGCACTTGATTGCTTCTCTGTTGACCCCAGCTTTGTTACCTATATGGTTTTTGAAAATATAAAAAAATATTAGGTACCTACATGTAGTATTTTTGGGGTTTAAGTGTTTCATAAAAGGGGTCCAAATTTTCATAATTTTCGAGATATACCTAAGCAAACAGTACTGTTTTTGCACCTGAAGTCGAGGTGTTGTGGTGAATTTTAGTTGGGAACTATATTTTCTATCACCAAAATTTATATTTGTCATCAAGTTGTATCACCTAATAAATACATCTATCGCCACGAAATATTTTCGTTCTCAAGTTTTGTTACTTAAATAATAGCTCTGTGCTCAGAATGGTAGATCTGTCACCAAATAAATTGTTCCCAGGTATTTGGTACAACTTGGGGCACCCCGACTCGGACAGGTTAGGTTAGAAGGGGACGGCGGGGTCTGAAAGACCCCGCCGTCCCCTTCGTGGTTATTTTTTTTTAAACCGCCCAGAAGTAGGAGTCCCGCGAAGCGGGACTCCGTCGGCTATGCCTCATTATTGTTGAAATACTTATTAGGACACACCTATTATAATACATACAAAAACATTTATTTGGTACTAGACCTTATATCTCAGGATTTTAGGTGATTTATTGTGGAACTGATTTTGCATTGTTTGGTGACTACATTTTGGTGACAGATCTACTATTTTGAGGACAAACCCTATTATTTAAGAAACACAAAACTAATTAAATTGGTGATAGCTTAAATGATACCCATTTTAGTTCATGACAACTAATTTTATTCCACACAGTTTTAATCGCGATTAAAAATAGTCAGATTTAAGTTAGACAACCAAAATTTTTGGTATAAAACGTCAAATACAGCATAGCAAAATTGCCATTTTCACTAAATTACGAACTCAATGCCATCTTAGTGCTGTCAAACTAAAATATAGTGAAGTCGTGTCCCTTTAGTCTATTTCAGAATGAGAAATCGTCGTTTGACAGGAATAAACAAAAATTTTGTGATTTTTAGTCCAGTTTAGAGAATTTTGTGACAAGAGAATCGCCACCATTATCTATGAGTCCTAAAAACTTACCTTCTAATGGCAACTTAAATCTCCTGTAGCTAAAGTTAATTTTATTGCTAATTACAACATAGGAACCTGTTATATTACATGACTATATACTAACTACGAGGAACTGATTAATTTAGATGTTAATTAGTTTTTATGTTCTAAACCCCATGTTTGCACATGCATACAGTACACACCAATAGAGTTGCATAATAACATGACCTCGAAAGTTGCTACGTCATTAAATCAAGAGTACCCAACATGAGTCCTTAGATACATACACCTAGCCACAAGTCGTACCAAATGTTCTTAATATTCTCAATAATTCCAATATTTTCAGGACCCTCCGCAAATTCTTCCAGTATGTACAGGAGGCGATGCCAGTACGCATGCGCGCAATACATGTACTGAACACAGAACCAGTTTTAGACAAATTAATGTTACTCATTAGGCCGTTTATGGACAAGAAGTTCTTTGATATGGTAAGTTTTCCTTAACTTTTAACTTAGCACTTTAAAGCCATAAGTTAGCAACTACAGACAAAGTAACAGTAATGCACTGCGAGTAATGCATTTTGTAGATTAGTTTGTAAACATTTGAAAAAGAAGCAGTAAAAATTGTAGGTGTTACTTTAATGTCCGTTTCTGCATTGAAATGAAATGTTTATTTCTGTAAATAAATCTTTTATGTTACTTTTACACGTCAATATTTTGTTCGTCAATATTTTAAAACTAGATGGCGCCGGTTTTTCTAGCTGACTGATCCCTGAGACGAAATGCCGAAACAAACTCAGAGGTCATGGTCTCTTAAGTCTAAACATTATATTATTAGCTTTTTATGTAAGTCTAACAATTCAGGACCATGTCTGAAAGGGCCTTTTGAAGAAAGAGCCATTGCAGCTTTGAGTTGACCTACCCCAACAGACGGCATGCATGCAGCAATCGTCGTGTAACTCAACCCTATTTTAGGAAGCTCAACGACCCGTCACACGGCGCTACCAGATCTGCACGACATTTGCGTAGGCCGTATGGCCTACGCAAATGTCGTGCAGATCTGGTTCTGGTTCTGGTTGGTCTGGATTTTATATATATAAAATACTCAAAACCGCCAGACAGTTGTAAAGTCAAGTATTCAATCTAACCTGCATGGTACTCACATTCACAGTCAGTGTTTTCTTTAAATCTCATCAAAAACATCATTTAAAGTTATGTCACATAAAAAAAAAAAAAATGCCATTTTTCATTCAAAACAGTATAAAATGGTTTGTTGCTTGGGGGTACATTGGAGTAGCATAATTAATCCGAAGCCTTTTTGCCATACCAGTAATCTTTAACTTTATAGAAACCTTTTGACAGAGTTTCTGTTTAATAAATGATTTTAATTTATTGAGGCCCAGTTCTTTGACGTGGCTTGGGATTTTGTTGTAAAAACGTATACTAATAATATATATAATTATAATATATAATTCATTTAAGAGCCAAAGCACTTAAATGAATTTCAATTTTTTGGAGCCTAATCGTGGGTACAATAAATAAATCTTTGTTTCTGGTTTTTATGTTATGAATATCGCTGTGTTTAGAATATATATTAATATTATTTTTTACATAAATCAGGTTCTCATATGCATATTGAGATGTGACTGTCATTATGTTTATTTCCTTAAATTTATCCCTCAGTGAACAACTCGAATGGCTCGTTTCTGTAGCACAAATATAGCCTGAATTTCCGCTGCATTAATTACCCCACAGCAAAATGCCATCATAAGTAATTTATTTCATAACAATAACGACACACACACCCACCGACCGACCGACACATACCGACCGACAATGACCGTGCGACCGTACGACATTATAGTAAGGAAATAACTAAAATATACTAATCGAGCTGTTTCGACATCAATCAAATGACGGATTTTATAGACCGCGTAGGCTGCAGAGCTTAGCCGCTTCGATAAATAGGGTATATGTGTTTATAATTTTTATTTTATAGTTTATAACTTCCCAAGTCGTTTTTATTTTATTTTAACTAGGTATTGTTAATTTTGGAGATTAAATAGCGACACGTAGCTTCTTTACAAACTTGGAAATAATTAATTTGGAATAGTTCTTAACATATTGGTAACATTATTTACATTTATTATAATATATTTCTTCATATAGTTCAAAAAGTTGGATTCTACTATTAAATATCCCTTTAGTTGCCCTTATAAAATTATATTTTTTCCGAATTTCCCAAGTTTTTGAAACACATCATCCATGATCCTCTCAAAACAATCATAAATCAATGTCAGAGGCCAGTCCATGCTTAATACAACAAACCGCTCCAACTCCACACAGGCTACTTCTATATTATTAGCATATAAAGATTAAAGGTTGACTTATCTGTCCAATTTATCCTTGATTATACCTACATTTATTGTAATCAGTGCAATATTGCACTTAACAAGCTAGGGAAGGTTATTTTTTTTTAAAGGCATAATACTGATGTCATGACGTGGCAAAATTATTCTATCTAGTTTTTTTTTTTATCGACCTATAGCAAATTGCTGCATTGCTTACCTAAACTACTGTTGATTGCAGTTTAGGTAACAAGTTTAATTTTATCATGCGAAGATCAGTCATGGTTTTTAGGGTTCCGTACCCAAAGGGTAAAACGGGATACTATTATACTACGACTCCGCTGTCCGTCCGTCTCTCCGCCTGTCACCTGGCTGTATCTCATGAGCCGTGATAGTTACACAGTTGAATTAGTCAGAGATGATGTATTTCTGTTGCCGCTATAGCAACAAATACTAAAAAAACAGAGTAAAATAAATATTTAATAATAATAATAATAATAATAATAAATCATTTATTTCAGGCAAAATGGCCCATAGACATATACCTTACAAACTAACATACATAAAATATAAAACAAAACTCTTGTTAAAAAAATAACTTAAAACTATGTTAGTATCACTTCACTAGCTTGTCCTTGAGCTGCCTTGTGGTACTTGTCCGCGGAAGCGACGGAACACTACGTCTTGCGGCCAAAAGTCTTCTGCCATGACGACGGACAGGTAACAATTCGGTACTCGCACCACGAACGCCTTGAAGTTGACGTTGCGTTGCGACTCCAGTAACTGCACCCTCGGCGAGTACCTCGTCTTCTGGCGCACGTACTCCACGATGTCCTCCGCCTTAGTGGTGTAGTGTAGGCGGGAGATGTACACCGGGGTGTTCGGCTTTGCGGCACGTAAGCTTACTCCGGGCTCCGTAGGAGCTTTGCCGCAGCGGTTCTTGTTAAGGGGCTCCCATTCCACAGACATGATTTTTTTGCCGTTTTTATAGATAATGTTACGGAACTCTTCGTGCGCGAGTCCGACTCGCACTTGGCCGGTTTTTACCTTATCATAAAATAGTTATTTTTTATGGAACTGCGCGCAATGTGCGCGCAGTGTGTGTGTGTGTGTGTGCGCGTGTTAGTAAACTAATAAGTACATATTATGTTGGTAATATTTGTTTGATCTGACACTACTTTATGTAAGTGTTTACTTCTAACTATTCAACATGCAATTGGGTCATTTGGCCTTGGCATATACATCAGATACAATTTTGAGTCTTATGTCTAGGAGCAAAAAGTAGACACAAGACTCGGTTATTTCCACATTTTTTGAAAAACACTTGTGAATAATAGGGGTTTACCTAATTTGGCATTGTTAATTTTTTGGTTATGGTTCTGTGTGAGAATAAGTTGCAATAAGGTAGTTTAAAAAAAAAACCTATTTGTCATTATGATGTCATTTGCATGTTTAGTAATAGGAATTAGTATAATCGAATTATTAATTCACTGGACATAACACTAACCACTTCCTCAAACTATATACTAATTAAATATTAATGAGTTTAAATTATTATTGTGATGCTTGGTTGCGTTGGTTTGGTATTAAAAATTTAAGTACCGTACCTATCACTAAATCAAAAAATAAATAATTCATAATACTCTAAATCTGGAGCTTAAAATATCGTGAAAAATTGTTTTTTTTTGTTATTTGAATGTGCTATTATTTTAATTAAATAATGAAAAGTCATCCAATCCATAGTTAGCAATTAGTCCTCTCCAGAAATTGTTTTATCTAAACGAGTTTTTAACCAAAACTTTCTTTTGCCATAAAATACTGTCGACTAAAAAAGCGGAAATATGTCAGTGGTAAATGTTAAACATCTTTAAAAAAAAACATTTTTACAAAAAAAGACAACCGGCTTCTAAAATGACACCACAAAGTGAAAAATAACTTTCATTTCGGAAGTCGGTGGCAAAAAACTAAAATACAGATTCAAAGACACCGACTTCCGAAATGAAAGTTATTTTTCACTTTGTGGTGTCATTTTAGAAGTCGGTTGTCTTTTTTTGTAAAAATGTTTTTTATTTTTCACTTTTTAGTGGGTCAGTTATTAATTTATCTAAGTTACAATAGCCTTATTTCGACTGCTCATCGCCTCTTACAAAATATTGCTTTTCCCGATGCAGGGATGTTAATTGTTGAAGAGTTGTGGTAAAAACGAGAAGAACTGGAGCTGATGGTGAAGCCACCATTAGCTCCATTTCACCATAATGTATTGTGATGAGCTTAACTTGCTTAGCAACCATATTAAAGTAATCGAATCGCAACCACAATGAGTAGTTCCGGTGGCCACCTCTGGTCTTCATCATCAGTTCCACTTCACCAAAGGGTGCATTCCGAGAGCAAATGCACCAGTTACTATAAAAAATACCCAAATCGCTATAAATGTGCCTATAAAATTTGAGGATTTCCCTCGTTTTCCATGGGATCCCCTCATCAGATTCGGACTTGGTGACAATGGGACCACCTCAAGGGCCTACTCTTTCAAACCAGAAAGAATTTTCAAAATCGGTTTACAATTGACGGAGAAATCGGTGAACATACATAATAAAAAAAAACATACATACAGACGAACATATAACCTCCTCCTTTTTGGAAGTCGGTTAAAAATATCTGAAGTGCGAAGGTCTTAATGGGCTTTCAGCACGAAATGCTGAAGTACCTAATCTTATCGTTTTTTCTGGCATTCCATGAAATATGCATAAAATCAATTTTCTATCTATTTCTTGTACCTACCTACCTATCTATCTATTGTACCTATCGTATCATGCTATGAATTAATGCTTGGCTCGAAAGACTGGTATCTAACGTCGAATTCTTAAGTAAAATCTATTCCAGTTTAATTTATAGTTTTGTACCTATTTAAAACAATCACTCATCACTCATCAGTCACATTCTATGAAGGTAGGGTAGTTAACAACAATGAATAATTCATCTATATAAACTGGACCCCGATCTTGACCTACAGCAAATAAAAAAAATACGTTTACGGTTTATGACGCATAGAATAAATAAATAATAAAACATGACATAGGGCGTCACCAATTTTGTAAGGTTTTTGGTACTTTTCCCAACAGGTTCTGCCTACCTCTGACATCTACATGGCCTCGTTATATTATAGGAGTGCGTCAAACAAGTTTCACGAATAAATTATAGATACATTAAAGTCGATGGTGCTTTAACTTTGTGGGTCGGTCTCAAGGGAATAAGGTTGCATCATTTGTATCAATGTAAGGTACCTTAGCATAAGCATAATCAGCATATAATGTTCCCACTGCTGGGACACAGGCCTCCTCTCTGCGAGAGGGAGTGGGCTGTAATCAACCACGCGCGCCCAGTCCGGGTTGGTAGATATCACATGTCTTCGAATTTTATGGTTCCTAGAACCATAAAATTTGGAGGAAACCGGCATGTCCTAGACATTTTTCCATTTTTTAAGTTTCCTCACGATGTTTTCCTTCACCGTTTTGAGAAAGGTACCTTAATTGGTAAAATCAGAATCCTGTTTTGGACGTATAGTCTTAAAAGAATAGATCTGAGGTCGATTGCGCAAAAGTGACTGTGATATTCCTAATAGGAATCGTTGCGAAATATTTAATATAATAGCAAATAACTCTATGACACATTCCATTTATGCACTAGTTTCTTCGTAACTATCATATTCAAATTTACATAAATTTACTACAAATGCCTACCAAATTTTTTCAGCTCAAATTCCACAACAAGAACGAAGACATGGAGAAGTTCTTCGAGACTGTGGTGCCACGATCGGCCTTACCTCCAGACTACGGCGGAACCCTCCCTGATAGCCAGACTCTACACAAGAAGTGCATGCAACAGCTCCAAGTCATGGAACCCTACTTCAAGGCTGAGGAGGAACAGAGGATCGCGGCTTTACCAGACAAGAAGCGAGAGAAGGCTATGGAAAGGGCCTTCAAGAACTTGGATATCGACTAACTCTTCAAATAGATGTTATGCTGGTACTATAATGAAAAGTGAAAGGCAATCGCTGTCTCTTTTTTAAATAGTAGTGTTGTCGGCGATGGACCGCTTGTTTCCTAATAACTTGAATTTAAATGTAACCCTTTCTATTTTAAAAGTTCTTTTAGTATTTAGAATGTAGAGGAGTTTGTTAACAGCGCTGGTTTCCGTTTTCATTATATTGCCAGTTCCGTCCTTGAAGGAGTTTATATACTTAGTAAAATATGCATTTCAGTGTTACTTAAGTTGGATGTAATAAAATTCAATGATAGTGGTGTTAAGTAAGTTATGTTCATAGGATCGTAACTATTTTGGGTTATTTTTTATGTTTGAAAAAGATTTTCACGTGATCTTTGCAATGTGTACTTCAAATATTGTCAATTATGAATCTATGATTACAATAGATAAGTATTGAGGTAGTACTGGTTCGGCTATAGAGGGTATAAAAAGACCTGTCAGTCACTACAAAAAAAATCGCAATGACGTGAAAAATATGTGGTTTGGTGATGGTTATATTTTTACACCCGTTATAATAAATCACACACAATACTGTGGTAAATATGAGATAGTAAAAAGCAGATCAGTTATTGGTGTACATAAAAAGTTTTATTTTTGTTAAAACTGATTAGAATATTATTGTTTTATTAGAAAAATTGTCTATATATATGTTAGAAAGTCAATGTTAGGAGGTGACAGCTGTTTTCTTTAGAGTTAGCTTTAAGCTAAGTATATTAGTACACATGGCGCCAAACCATGGCATAATATTTATAATTAAATTGTTAAGTGTTAAACAGTCTATATATCCATTATTATTATCTATGCAACGCGCTTAAAATATAAAAATATTTAAAATCATAATTTAAAAAATTGGGTAACTATTGAATAGTTTGCTAAGTACTTACTATTATCGGCATCCTATTTTTATTTTGCGTGCTAGTTCTTAAATATTTTCGTATAGGTACTTACAGGAAGTGATAATCACTGTTGCTAAGCATCGTAAAGAAAAATGTAAATTATAAATGACACTTAGGTAAAGGATTAGCTGAGGCTTCCCAACTCTTGTTATCATCTGATACAAAATCACTTTGCAGGTAATCAATTGTTAATTTGCGATATAAAATAATTAATCTTATTAGCCGTGATAGAAACGCATAATAACTGTATCTCAGCATTTGAGTGCTGTAGATATTATTTAACTTACCTGAAATTAGAAAAAATATTTTTTTGGCTGTTTGAGTGTAAAGATATGATTAAATAAATAAATATACAATTAAGACACCAATGAACAATTGTGTTCCTCTAAGACATTTTAATAAGTAGATGGCTAGTACTTCTATTGTTGCAAATCTTTAACCTTCGTTAGTTTGAATTTACGAAATACTACTTAATATAATGTTACATTTCTATAGTTCCAATTACATAACCTCCTCATACATACACACTTAAATAATATATATTAGAATGGTTGTGTAAAAAAACAAAATTATGATCTTATCAAATAAATGATGTGATTTAAAAGTGAAAAATTAGTGAAAGATAAATTAATTGGTATTTACATTAATCAAATACCTATTTAAAATTGTGGCATTCGAAAAGTACATAATTAAAAAATATACTAAAGTTGAGAAGTTGAAATAAAAATAGTTTTTGACGGAATCGATAAGATAAACAAGTGAATAGATTAATTTAATTAAATATTTGATAATCCGATAATGAATGATTTTGTTTATGTTCTGCATATTCCAATTTAGTCAATATTCCATAAAATTAATGTATTATTTATCTCTGTATTTATATCTCGCTAAATTTTCTATTAAATGTGTGAGGTAAATCTGAACAGATTTGTGTAAATATACCTACTTGAGTCATTGTAAAATCAATGTCTGACGGTATTCAACACAATTTACGCTCAACTATGCATTAAAAGTTTAAATGAAGTAGGGTCATGTTCATTGAAAGGTTAATTTATAGCATTACACTGGAAACTGGTTACTAAATGGAAAGTAATCACCTAGTGATTTTTAAGTTTTTATTTTTCATGTTCAAGAACATTTTATGGTAATTTTATTACAAATCTAAAAAAATTGAAGTGCTCTAAAGTTAAATGAGCCAATATCACAAAAAAATTGGGACCTGACTTTTAAAAGCGCGCATCCATGTTCAATTCGGTACCTAACAACAAGTTCTCTTGTAAAATTAGCGTCATTGTAAGGTGGCGGTAGTGAAGGTATTTAAGATTTTGTATTTATGTGCACAGTAGTTTAGTTTTAGTTGAAAATTCCACTTAATTCCTTATCAAAGTTTGTGATATGCTTGTGTTACTGAAAAAATGTGTTATGTTGATTCCAAGAATCGGAAATTGTGATTTGAATTATAAATATATTTTTATGCAATAAAATTGTATTTTATTATCAAAATAATGTATTAGTAATAAAATAGAAGGTAACAGAAAAGTTAAATGATTTGTTTTGTTTGTTGTTTGAATTTGTTTTCCTAACAATAATAGTGAATGGTTAGACATATCCTTACAGTCGTAAAAGCGTTGTCTTCATTGGTTTGGTAATTTGGTTCTCTTAAACAAATCAATAAACGCAATTAAAATATGGCAAAGAAAACATGCTTACGCCAATGACTAACGCCATCTGTCGCAAAAACGTTGAAGTATAAATTGGTAGAAAATATTTTTAACGCGTGGCAACTGGATTTAGCTGTCAAATAATAACGGTTGCTCAACACCTGCCGATTTTTTTGTTTACAATCTTGAAACGGAAAGTTATGAATTAAACGTAGTGTTCTGTTAATAAATTATTGATTTAAATTTAAGATAATTGTGTTTTGTGTCTGCATATATTTGTTTATTTGATGTTTGCAGCAGTATTTTGGATTTGTCAAGGTATGATTGTTACTGTTCATAACACACTTTTATTATTGAACCTTTCAGTGAAATGACCGAAAATATCGTATAAAAATAACCCATAACCCTGCGAACTGTGTATTGCAGTATGTAAATAAAGATTTTTTTTTTAAACTCACCCAGTCAGTCAAATCATTTATTTCAAATTGGCACATAAAATCAGTAAATGATAAATGATTTTATTTCTGTAAGTAGGTTTGTACAAACACTTTTACACGTCAATCATATTTTTAAACTAGATGAGGTCGGCGTTTCCTATCTGACTACTCTGAGAAGAAAGGCCGAAACAAACTCAGAGGTCACAGTCTCTTTTAAAGTCCAGACATAATCTTGGTCAGATCATGTGAAGACCATGTAGAGTAGTATTTTGATATCAAAAATATATAATAAAATAATACTTTATTTTCAAACACCCCCTTAAAATGGGGAGGCATATCGTTATTGCACTCATAGATAAAAATCTATGATGAATTTGTTTTACACATACTTACGAAACTAGCCTTACGTCACTGTTGACAGTGCTGTCTTGATTTTTTTTATTTGGTCTGAGGTCACCCTATGTAAGATTTCTACATTTGTATCTGTAATTTCTATGGTGTACATAATAGAGAGTATTCTATTCTTAATCATGTACTTAAAAGCATTCTATTTTATTTTCAGACTGCAATGGACTCGGTAGACAACAACCAGTTTGAAATAAAACCTGTAAAGAGTAAGCGGAAGATTGCAACTCCTTGCTCCAACGCATACCTCAACCCAGCATTGGACATCCTTGCCAACGAAGATCCTATGTGCAATACTGCCATGGAGATCATACCAATCAAGAAGAGGAAGCGAACCAGAAGCTGCGGTGACACCGCTACATTTGACAACTCTGCTTTAGACTTAGGCGTTAATAAGGCTACAGTCAACAAATTACTTGCAAAAGAACTTGACAACGTCCGGAAGAATGTCAGACATGATACTACAGATGATACAAGTATGAGTTCCAGTGAACCGATTTATGCTAATTTATCAGAAGTACCACAGCTACCAAAGCGCCAAGATAATTCTTTGAATTTAACAGATATAACACAAAATAGTTTTAGTTCACAAACAGTGGTGCATAAAAATTACATTATGGAAGTGTCCGTTCCTAATGAAGATATGGATTCTGGTATTTCAGTATTAGAACAAAAATCTTTAAGCGCCGTGACAAATGATGACACCAAAGTATTCTCACCTATAACTTATACACAAAAAAATGTCACAAATCAATTTTTTATCAATAATTCAAGCAATTTAAACCTGAGTTTTATAGACAGACTTGCGTTGAACTCACCAAATCTGTCAAATCAATCTTTATTCTATGATGATGATTTGAATGAGAGCAATATTATGGAGATTAAGACTATTACAATTGTAACTAAGAAGAAAAGGATTAATACGAGGAATACTAATCCTTTCTTAGATTCGAACATAGGTAATATAAATGTTCCTATTGTTGCACCGAGCCAAAATCCATTTTTGAACCTGGATGCTACAAAACCTGAATTGGAATATAATGAAGAAGTACTGAACAGGCCTATAGAAGTACCAAATCAAGCTGAAAAGGTACTTGAACCTCGCAGATTATTTGGAGATACCAACAGCACAATATCAACTGATGAATCTTTGGATGGTCAACACGTATATGAAAATATTGATAACTACAGATCTGAAAGCCCAGTCTATGAAAATATAGATGAAGCAAACGAATTTAATAAACAAAGCAGGATTTTAGGGTATGATGTATCGCAGTTTAGTGCTGTAGACATTATAAACTTGAACAAAAACGCACAACAAGATTCTTCCAACGAATCTAATGACAGCAAGAAAGCAAAGAACCCTTTCTTGAAAGTTGGCAACAGATTATCCAAACGAGTTATGAAGACTTTACGAAAAACATTTAAAGGCGAGAAAAATGAGAATAATGTTACAATAAATCCTTATGAAGTGCCACGAAAACTGCCCAAACAGAAGACTGAAACAAAAGAATCAGGGATTGAAAACCCTGCATTAAACTTGGATAATTCAGATGAGATTGCCATAGAAGAAATTGGTGATCAAGAACATGAATATGAAACAGTAAAAACTTTAAGAAATACACATCTTAACATGAATATTACTCCTTTAAAAGAAAGAAGCGAAAATGCAGATGTATCCCATAATAAGACAAATACGCCTGGTAAGAAAGTTCGGTTTGATTCGACTTTGAATCAAGAGAAAGTAATAACAGGGAACAGTTTCGATTATGATATCCAGAGTCCGGGGTTTGACGCTAAAATTGATAAGTATCATGATGAATTGGAGAACTGTATTAATGAGAGGAAGTTTTTGCAGCAAAATATGTGAAATATTTTACTTGGTAGATCATGATTTTTAATGAGTGTTGCACTCATTTTGTCCATGAATTCTACAGACCAATTAAAAAGAAAAAACCAAATAATAAGAAAGAAAGAAGGAAAAACTAATTATAAGGAAAGTTAAAATAAGGGAAAGAAGTTCCCTACGGTAACTTTTGAATCTACCTGAGAATAGACTTTGTGACCTAATTATGTACTACTTTTATACCAGTTGTGATTTTTATACATTGTCATTTATTTATAAGAAGTAGGTAATTTATTAAGTTTTAAATTAAGATTATTCCTAAGTTGTCCAAAGCATAATAAGTTCCAAAGTGATAGTTATAGGATTCCCATAAGTAGGATGTTTAAGAATGTCGTCAGTTTTTTTTTTGTAGTTACTAATACAGTACCTACTAATTTTTTGTAACACTAAAATAAGTTTATTTGTATGTAATTTTTTCAATGATGGCTTGCCATTACAATGTATTCTACATCTTTTTCATTTAGTATTTCTCATTAATTAAGCTACCTACGTGTTTTATTACGATTAATTTATATTTTAGTTGAACTAAACATACACTTTAATTTATTCTTGCCTATTTATAGACTATAAACCAAAATCTCGCCAAATAAAATGCAGTTTTTCGAACTCAATGTTTGTAGCTTTTATTTCTTCGAATACCTACTTGTCTTGACTTATTATTTACTTCATTTAGTATTTTTTCCCTAGTATTGAAACAATGCATCCAACTTAAAAAAATTAAAAAAAAATACTTGGAAGGTTTTGAGCCCATCCACTGCAATACGATACCACTTTTAAGAGCTACGGTGCTACAGACAGACACACACATATCGGTCAAAATAATAACCCCCCTCTTTTTGTGTCGGGGGTTAATAAAATATCCCATCCCACTTGCCATCACAGAAAAAAACAAGACCGTTGTCATGAACTTTCCAGCCAGTTAATGACAAAAACTATCGTGTTTTTGTAACGCCACAATATAATTATAATAAGATACAGAAACTCGCAGGGCAGCATGTGGCGAGCTGTTTGGCAGTAACGACCCCAAGGACCCTATCTCCTGGGAGAAGTCTTCTTCCTCATCTCTGGCTTGCCTTTATTGGCCTGCTGTAGTGAACAATGAAGAGGGACAGAGCTCCCGCCTCTTTCTTGCCATTATTGGCCGGCTAGAGTGGAGATTCGCAAGAGGAAACGTGCTCGGAGGAAGTATTCCAGTAAGATGTTGGTAGGGATCTTGAGCATTCTTCCGGGATTGTCCTGATAGCCGTGGGATACCTCTTCACTCCTCATAAGCACCTCAGGACATGTTGCCCCTTTGTCGCTACGACACTGTGTGCGAGCGACCGTTTTCGGGGGCCCATTATTGAGTGTGCAAGTCACCCCCTGCCATTTTATCTATGTGCTTTATATAAAACATTGGTCAGGCAGCGGCCATAGTCTTTCCATAGTCCTAGATAACCAGCTCACTTAAGCTACCCAAATCCATAGTCCTATATCTTTGTTTCCATATCCTGCTATAATCCTACACCCAACCGGGGTTGTCGTTGGGTGCACCTATATAGTCCGATCAGGGATAATGGTCGGTTGGTGCTTCATTTAATTAAAAACGTCTAACGGGCCTCTGCGAGTTGGTTTCGGCCCCTCGTATGCCTTCCAAAGGTCCGGGATCTCAGGGTCCCGAGAAATGTCAAGAGACATAATAATAAATCATTTATTTTCAGGCAACTCAGGCCAATAGATAAAATACCATAGCCTAAACTTACACATTTTAATATAAACAAAACTTGTGTTAATAAATAAGACCTAAGACTATGTTAGTTGCACTTCATTTTGCACCAGCTTGATTATGTGCTGCACTGTGGAATTTGTCCGCGGATGTGACGGAACACCACGTTCTGCGGCCAAAAGTCTTCTTCCATGACGAGGGGCAGATAACAATTAGGTACGCGCACCACAAACGCCTTAAAGTTGACGCTGCGGCGCGACTCCAGTAACTGCAACCTCGGCATGTACCTCGTCTTCTGGCGCACGTACTACACGATGTCCTCCGCCTTAGTGGTGTAGTGCAGGCGGGAGATATACATCGGTGTGTTCGGCATAGCCGCACGCAGGCCCACTTCAGGCCCCGTAGGAGCTTTGCCGCAGCGGTTCCCGTTGGTTTGAGATCGGCGCTTCCTCATTCGCACCGTCACATAACCATCATCGTTAACAGCCATATTCGGCGCCCTTTCTGGTTATAATTGGAGCGTCAGGGGCACTTGCGGTGACGCTAGCGAAATCCTTTTGCAGGGGTTTCGCCAGGGCTGCAAACATAGGCAGCGGGACGGGTCGAGGGGCTCGGGCGGCGCTGCGCGGAGGAACCGCGGTGACAGGCGCCGGGCTGTGGGGTGCGCGGGCGGGGCGCACTGCAGGCTCAGCAATCAACGGATGCGCCGGCGATGAAACTGCTGGTGCGGAATTCGACGACGATATATCGAGGCAGATATATAGACGATATATAGAGAGGCACGACCGCTTATAAACGACGCGGACGACTTCTTGGCAAATGTTTAATTCTTATTTTGAGGTGTGTTGCCCCACCTGGCTTCCATCCCTCGTTACTTGCTACGCCAATGCGAAATCATTAGAACTGTAGCTCCAGACTTCCTAGAGTGCTTAGGTGCCTATAAAAATTGTTGAAGCAATATTACTATCATGTGCGTTTATCTGGCTCTGGTTTAGTTAAACTTGTGCAGGCGCTGCAAAGGAGCACCAGGGCAATGTGCAGTACATGGCAGCTATGCCAATATGTGCTGTGAAAAGCCATTGTATGCTTTTTGTTATTAGCATGTCTACAACCACCGCCTTGGCCTGTCTTAACAGTGAATATTCATCCTTTTTTATTTTATTTTTTCGGGAAAGCAAATAATTACACATTAAGAATTACAAAATTGTAGGATACAGAAATTATACAAATGTGAAATCAACCACGTTCTCCACAGATACACAATGAGACAATTTGGTAAATTTTAAGACTAGCGTTGTAAACATTAAAAAAGAGGAATATTAATAGTAAAATATCAATAAAACATAAAGCTGTAAATAGTGCCGCATAAGTGGAACAACAGGGTCACATAAATTTTTCAATATGATATGTAACAGGAGTCTAGACTTCCTATACGGTAAAGCAAACAGATCCAAACTGCAGAAATCCTTATTAAAATTGCTCGTGTAAGGCAACGAAGAGGCGCACGCCAGCCGGCGTTTGTACGACTGGAAGTAGTGGCAATTAAAGGTCGTGCGCGCACCTCGCGTCCATGGCATGTTCTGGGAACTATTTAACACAGCTTGTTAGCAATGTCGAAGCAATCATATGAGTTATTGCATAAGTCATACAAAAATGTAGTTTCAAGAAAAGTACGCCTTGAACTTAAAGAAAGCAGATTACATTTTTTAAGTAACTCACTATATGAGAGATAACAGCTTTTTATGCAGCGATACTGCATAGACTTCAAAAATTTGCGTTCTATGTTTTCTATACACTCAATATATTTATTGTAGAAGGGGTTCTACACAGGCACTGCATATTCTAATTGAGACCTAACTAGTGATCGATAGAGATACAAATATGTACTAGGGTGCTTAAATTCCGTGGATGATCTCATCACATTACAAAGCCGTACATGCGATAAGCATTATTAACAATTTTACTAACATGTGCGTCTAAGTGCAGTTTAAATCACCATTAATTTCTTCGTAATTCGCCTTATAATAATTGTACCTCTGTGTAGATTTACTTATCATGGCTCGGTTACTTAAATTGAAAGAAGCTAATATACATAACGGTGGGTGTTATGTGTCTGAGGTTAATAGTGTGTCAGTGGGAGTTATAACAGAACACTCATTATAATATTATAATAACAATATGTTTATTGTTCTCTCATAAACATACAATAAAAAGTCAAGATAACACATAGATATTAAAGACTGGCGTCTGTTGTAGGTAAAACTTGTATTACAGATCACCAGGCTTACCCTCCATAGGACAACTCACATTATTACTGATCACCAAATCCAAAATCTTTCCGGTTGAATTGCACGACTCATGATGCGAAGCATCAGAGAGTGCTTTACGATTGAAAAATTTTTTTCGCCTCATTTTGGCGGCTATTTTTATTATTATAGCCTTGTTAGTTCACGGAATCAAGATATTTTGCATACTATTGTCGAGATAATTTAATGGAGATTAATTTCATACTTTTTAAAAATTGATTTACTGCAATAGAATTGGAAAAAAACACCAAAATAGGTCAAAAAAAAATCCTGTCCGTCATGTGTGAAACCCGGAAATACTGTAACTTGTGAAAAATCCATTATTTGAGTTATTTTTTTTTAATAAAAATTCTAATCGACGATTGTAGGTCACTGAATGCGAATGATTAATTAATTCAGTGTCGTTTAATTGCAATTAATAAAAAACGAAAACTACAAGACTGTACATCTATATATATCCATGTAAAATTAACATGGATGGTGATATATCTATAGATATTATGTACATTTATTCCACCAGGGGCGCTTGTGCAGTACCTTCTTCCTACTACAGCTGTTTTTTCGGCAATTAATTTTGAACGAATTAAGTATTTTTTTTTTTTTTATATTTCATAATTAAATGAGCATTATGAGTCGTGCACTTTTGGATTTTCCAATTTTTTTTAATATTATTATACTGGTAGCTATTAAAAATTGACATAAAAATTCTCATGTGTCTACAAATTGGAGAGTTGCCGCTATTTAAATCTTCTATGGTGTAACCAGAACGTCGAGCAGCTAACCAATCAATGTCGGGGAGATTATAATCACCTAAAAAATATAAATTTTGAACACTTCCACTCTCAACAACCGCTTGCAAAGGCTCCAAATATGCAACATAAACACTTTCGGGTGTTTTTGGTGGAAAGTATGCTGAACATAATTATAATATCGTACTTTCCTCCCGTCGCGCTCGGGATACGTAGAATGAAATGCTCAATGTCTTGGTTTAATAAGATAGTGAACTCAATTGTGACAGATCCCAGTCCCTTCAGTATTGCTCTAAGGGTGCCATCACCATCCTTCTTTTGAGTAGCCTTGCGATCCCGATCACATCTATATACGGAATACCGCTGATCAATAAACTCAGAGTCGAGTATTTCAGGGGTTAACCAAGTCTCCGTGAGTATTATGATTTTATACGTTCATTATATTCTTAAACTAAATATTTTCACGCAAAAATAAAGCAATTCTCGTTGGTTTATTGGTCGCAAGCGCTACTGCTGATCATGAGGTCCTGGCATCGATTTCCAAGTCAGGCAAAGTATTTTTGGATTTTTTCATCAGGGATTTCTCAGTAGCAGCTAGAGTCTGGATTTATGCCCGGTTGATGGCAATAGGCTTTCCTTCTATTACATGGGACTAAAACATAACTGGCGAATTGTGGGTGTAAGTACTAAAGGTACACTTCTGCCTGACCCTTTGAGGATTACAGGCGTGATGTTACATTATATTTTAAACCAATATGGGTTTGTAGCAGACCTTACAACATTTACTGAACGAGGTCATAGAAATATCAACTTTATTCCCCTCAAGGCGGAGACACAATGCATCGTGCGTCAGTGAGTCTCACTCTATTGAATAATTACGTGGGGCACGTGGTTCTATATTCGAACCTGTAATAGAATAATGGGCGTCTAACTGAACTGTTTTTGTAGTACAAGTAGAGGCTAGGACGTCTGACTAAACTACGAGTCATCAGGTTTCCACGTACAGTATTATTGTGGTTAAGAAATCTACTGCGTCTTTTTTATTATCAGGCGATTTGCTGAGAAATAGAGGCCTTGCAATTAAATGACTGAGTTAAGCACGGTTCTGGTAAAAAAAAACACTACTAAGTGAAAAATACTACTAAGTGAGAATAATTTACTTCTGTAAACACTACTGAATTTAATTTATATGTTAGAAATTATTCAAAATTATTTTAAAAAGTGTGTTGTATGGCCAAGTCGCGTTATTTGAGTTCGAAGGTTAAAAACAGTAGTAATGTAATTGAAACGACTTGGAATATTATTAATAGTGAAACGGGAAGGTCTACGAATCGAAATTCTGACTACAGCCTGTCTATTAATGACAATATAATAAAATCAGACTCACAAGTCGCCGCTGCCTTTGAAAATTTATTTTCGGACATTCCTGTTTCAACTACTAAATCCCTAAACTCATCACCTTCTGCTGCTGAGTCTTTGCTTAAAGAAAATGTTCATGTTTGCGATTCGGAATTTCATTTCGAACATATTACCTGTAGAGATATAATTAAGACCTTTCACACTTTAAATGTAAAAAAGACTGCAGATCTGTGGGGTAATTCTGTAGAAGTTGCTAAGTCTATTATTGACATTGTAGCACCTACTTTAGCTCTTATCTTTAACAATTGTATTGACTGTGGGGAGTTTCCTGACCTTATGAAAAAAAGTAAAATTATACCTTTTTTTAAATCAGGTAGTACTCGTACTTCAGACCCCACAAACTACTTTCAGTAAAATTTTTGAAAAATTAATTTTGTTCCAATGGGGTTGTTTCGCGGAAGCTTCGCCGCAAGACGGCGCTGTGTGTTTGTTACCTGTCAAAAGTTGTTGATAAAAACGTGTACATTCTAAGGACGATCTTTTAAGTATTTGTGTGTTTTTGTCGTCAATTTGTGTTGCTTACAGTTGCTTCACAATGTATTCTACCTGGCGTATCGCCCAGTGGAAGGAGGAGTTGAAAAAAGAGGAGCATCGCAACAAGCAATGAAAGCCGAGCTTGTCATTATATTTAACATTTTCTCAACATTTTGCAGTTTTCTGAACAATATTATGGTTTTATAAGTTATAAAACAAACTTAACTCACAAACTTTTTGCTTTTTAATGATTCTAATAATAAACAAGACGTAAGGTTACTTGTTACAAAATGTAATGATATTTGAATAGAAACCATTTTTTTCTTCACAGGTTGGAAACTTACGACAGAAATTTCAACTTGGACAGTGTATGTAACAGTCCTGAATCCAGTCCGGTATCATACCAACCTGTCGGCTTAGAAGTGGTCTCTTGAAAAATCACTAGATTTGAAGTTTTTTATTTCAGTGCCTTTTCCCACTTTCTGTTCATGTGAAAATTACTTGGGAATTTGACAACGCCTATTTCTATGCATCCAAAGGCTACACAACGACCCGTTATATTAATCTAAGTCACAAAAAAACAAATATTGTTTAATTTCTTAGGAGTTTGACAGTTCGTTTGTAACAAACACTTAGCGCCACCTACGCGAAACTAATTGACAGTTTTCTTCCCCATTGCAAAGATTTTTTAATAAACATAAATTATTACATAGCAAACAGTTTGGTTTTACTAGGGGTCGTTCAACTACTGAGACAGGACATCTTTTAAAATGCATGGGAAGATAAATGCGATGCCTTGGGCATCTTTTGTGACTTGTCCAAGGCATTCGATTACGTTCTTCATGAAACTAATCAGGAAACTCAGCCACTACGGGATCCGGAACACCGCTCTGGATCTTCTTACTTCATACTTGAGTAATACGATTCAGAGCGTTGACGCTAATGGAAAAAGATCTCCCGGATCTATAGTGACAATGGAAGTCCCGCAGGGCTCAATTCTTGGTCCTTTCTTGTTTCTTATTTATATTAATGACTTGCCGTACCTCATAAAGGATCATCATGATATAGTGTTGTTTGCGGATGATACTTCACTTTTGTTTAAACTTAAACGTCAGCAGCTGGTTACTGACGATGTAAATAGCGCGATTTCAAAAGTAGTTTACTGGTTCAATGTCAATAATTTACTCCTTAATGAAAAAAAAAACAAATGCATTAAGTTTACGCTACCTCACGTTAGACAGGTGAAAACGAATGTATTGATGAAGGGCGAAGAATTGAATCCTGAAGATAGTACAGTATTCTTGGGCTTAACTTTGGATTCTAAGCTTCAGTGGGGCCCACATATAGATAAATTGTCAAAAAAGCTAAGCTCCGCAGTATACGCTGTTAGAAAAATTCGTAATTTAACCGACACAGAGACAGCCCGTTTAGTGTAAATTAGCTATTTTCATAGTGTTATGTCGTACGGTATTCTGTTATGGGGAAATGCCGCCGACATTCAGACTATTTTTATTTTGCAGAAAAGAGCTGTTCGATCAATTTATAAATTAAGTCCGAGACAATCTCTCACAGAGAAATTTAAGGAGATTAATGTAACGACTGTGCCTTCTCAATATATTTGTGAAAATCTTTAAATGCACATACAAATATAAAATTGTTTAAAAAATACAGTGATATCCATAATATAAATACTAGGAATAAACACAAATTTGTTGTACCTACAACAAGGCTCAAAAAAATAGGTGGCTCGTTCAGGTGAATGTATACGCTTTTATAATAAACTTCCAACCCACGTTCAAGATCAGCCTTAATAAATTCAAATTATTAATTAAACGTAAGTTGTGCCAGAAAGCCTTTTATACCGTTAAGGATTATATTGAGGAAAAAAAGGCTTGGGATTGAGTTGCTCCAATTTTTGCATACTGAATGTTTTTTATTTTGATATTTTATTTTATTTTTGCTACATTTTTTATTTTATTTTACATACATTTTGACATTTTGATAATTATTATATATACAATGTCATGACAATTTACTTTGGGAAGTATAGTATTATTATTTATTTATTGTGAATGTGAGGACTATGTAGGTAACTTTTATTTTTTATTTTATTTTTTCACTTTCTCAGGTAGTTTCAATGATAATCTGGCAGTTTGAATGCTTTATGCGGCCTACCCAAATGTCCTTTCTTTGGTATTGTTCGTCGAGTGGTTGAGCTCCTTAAGTTCTGAGTTGAGCTCCACGATTAGTGACAAATGCGTGTACTGACTGGACAGATCCAATCATTGTGTGTGGTTTTTCCTCAAAAGACCATTTCAGACACAAATCTACATGGTCTCCACATGATCTGACTAAGATTATGTCTGGACTTTAAAAGAGACTGTGACCTCTGAGTTTGTTTCGGCCTTTCTTCTCAGAGTACTCAGATAGGAAACACCGACCTCATCTAGTTTTAAAAATATGACTGACGTGTAAAAGTGTTTGTAGTGTTTGTATAAAAAACTACTTACAGGAAAAAAAAATATAACGTCAATTTCGGAAGTCGGTGTCTTTGGTTTTGTATTTTCGTTTTTTGCCACCGAATTCCAAAATTAAAGTTTTTTTTCACATTTGAGTTGTGGTACCTACCCCGCACGAATTCGTATATACCACTACTTGCTAAGTAAATAACAGTGACAGAATGTTATTATAACATCATCAATATACACTATGTGGAAAAAATACGTTGGTATTATTGAAGTTAACTGAAAGAATACCCAACGAAATTTAATAAAATCTATGTGGGACCACTCCTGAGGTATACTCTATCTATTAAAAAAAGAATCTTCGAAATCGATCCATTAATGCCGGAGATACGGACATATCGCGTAACAAACATACAAAAAAAAACATACAGACGAATTGAGAACCTCCTCAATCAATCAATCAATCATTATTCTTTATTTGTAAACACAGGTTAACACAGTGTGCAAGATGTTACAGTTGTTATATTAAAGTTTCTCTATGTTTTGCCATTTGGCGTACAATTATACATTTATTGGAGGCTTCTGCCAATTAAGAAAATTAGTTTATAATCATTCGGATAATCTCAATTTAAAATAATAAAAATGTAATTTAATAAAAAGCAATAGGTTATGTAAGGTAATGTCAATATTTAACGAAAAGCTACAATGTCAATACTAAATAATAATAATGTCCCTAGGTTACTGATAAGAAAAATATTTAAAATTGACATTGTCCACAGATTTACTATTAGAGTCCTCATTAGTAAAGTCGGTTAAAAATATATCGAAAGCTTCGTTTAGCAAAGTAACCTTGTGGATTCTCAGGTGCTTTGAAAAAGATTTAATGTGTCTACACACCAAAACCGCCAATTCCATACAGAAATCTCATTTTCATTTGAAAATGTGCCCGGGCTTTGGTGTAGACACATTTAGAAGGCAATTATTTTACTATTTGATTTTATCTACTACTTTAGTTATTTATTTTAGTTATATAATAGTATTATTGTGGCATGTATTTTAATCTTTGGATACTAACATATTTTTTTTAAGTAGGTAAGTAGGTATACTAACATAAATATAAATCACCAAGACCGACTTTAAAAAAATATTAATTTAAAAATTATTTGCCTACTGCCTACCTACTGAGTTAATGAACACTCTTGCTACAGAACAGACAGACTATAATAAATAGGCAGGTAGGTAATAATATTACGATGGGATAGACACATCTAATTTCCAATTAGGTAGGTACCGACACAAATCTGGGTCAGTGGAGACATCTAATCAATTAGGTAACTTCATTACAACTCACTGCCCAATTTTGATTGAGCACCATTCATTATTCTAAAGGTACCTATATTTATAGTTCATCCACTCTTACGCCTGATTACGAGCAAATAATGTAATCCGGCCGAGATCTCTTGCGTCACCGATTATCAAAACGCGTTCGCTAATGTGTGGACAGGAAATCCTATTGACGGGGTTTTAGTTTTGACGTAATATGCACCCCGAGATTTGCGTCATCAGAATGTATGATAATAAAATCAAAGAGTTTTCTCTATCTCGAGAACTGGGGCACCTTGATAAATTGTGATTGCTTGTATTATGATTTAATGGGTGGCAATTTGGTGGACAATACCTACGAAATACCTGATGGTAAGATTGGTAATTGCGAATTAAACCGAAGGCATTATAGTGCGTTGTTGTCATAGAATAAAAGCTGAAGGGTCTCATGTACCGTTTAACCGTGGCACTCAAACAGCAGTCCGACCCTGACTCATAGATGTCATGGCAACACGGCAACACTGCTTTGGTAACGGCAGAACTTGAGCTGTAGTCTAGATGAGTGCTGCAGGAGCTGCGATTCTACGACTATCAATTGTATTTATTTAATCTATCTATATATATAAAAATGAATCCCTATTTCCCTTGGTCACGCCATCACGCGTGAACGGCTGGACCGATTTCACAAATTATTTTTTTGTTGTGTTCGTTATTGTCGGGAGAAGGATCTTAGATTAAAAAAATAAGGAAGTTGATCGGAACGTTACAAAATTTAAGAAAACTTAACGCCAATATTAATTTTACATAACTGTCAGTTGTTTGAAATAACTGTCACCGATTGACAGAATGCGCGCTGCAAATATCGTTTAACACTGATGGATCGGTTGATAAATGAGTTCTAGTTTTAGTCAATAGTCAAAACTAAAACTAAACGACATATGACATTCATAGTTAAGACAGGACAACGTCTGTCGGGTCAGCTTGTATATTTTTATTGCTTTACCACAATGTTTACTTATGTGGTAACTAATATAATTGAGATCATTATGGACCCTGTAGGGCACAGTAAATGGGTAGGAGAGAGGAAGCCCTGTTTAAAAACGGAATGTCTGCTCAAGTTCTACTGCTAAAGATTTTTGTCAACAGGAAATACATATGAGGTAGACGGTAACGAAACGTCTGCTTTATACATTAATTTACACAAGTTATTAGAACAATGAGTATTTTCAGACCGTGATGGATCTCTAGACGCAATCAATCGAGACAATAATGCTTTTCCAGTTACCAGCTGATTTAGTTTTTATACAAGCACATAATTTGCATCAAGTATTATGGTACTTTAATGATAATTGATTTTATTTCTGTAAGTAGGTTTGTACAAACACTTTTACACGTCAATCATATTTTTTTTTAAACTAGATGAGGTCGGCGTTTCCTATCTGACTACTGTGAGAAGAAAGGCCGAAACAAACTCAGAGGTCACAGTCTCTTTTAAAGTCCAGACATAATCTTGGTCAGATCATGTGAAGACCATGTAGTATTTAGTAACGCCTTAGGCGTTACTAAAGTACTATAATAACGTACCTACGTTAACTTTTTATTTTCATAAGAAACTAAATGAAAGTACTGGGGCTAGGAATTCTTCCTGAAATCGTAAAATTGCGTGGACACTCTCATACATTCTTACATTGTAAACATAGGTCTTTCAATAAACAGTAAATTTGTTTTTAATAAAATATCCTAACGTCATCCAATATTCTATGCTTTATCGAGTGCAATTGAAACATTCAAAATTCATGCGCAAGCGACCAATCCTAATGCTGTGTTAATAAAAAAGCGATGCGATCAATATGGAGTCATTGACAGGTCACCAGAGACTTCTAAACACTTGAGCCGTTGATGGAAATGACCTATGACATCTTGGAATTAAGAGGAATTGTAGATATTGCTACATTATTTTTATGGCAATTGGCTGTGTAGGTATTGTTTTTATTTCGGCTTTTTACTAGCTACTTTAGTAACTTGGCTTGAATGAGTAGAAGGTCTATGTCAGTGGCAATATGGTAGCTGAATCAAAATCGAAGATTATGCAGATAGACTAGCGTGGTAATTGAGTAACACACTAACAGTAGGAATAGCTTTCATTGTGACAGTTCAGCAACATTCATTTCGTTATTTACTTTGTTGAGCAGACAAATTTTTCGAACATAAGAAGCAATGGATTAGCAATAGGCTTCAAAATGAATCAGATTGTGATAGATAGTGTGTTACGCAATTAGGGTGGAGGCATTCGTTGGTTAGGCGACATTATGAGCCTTGCATCCTTTAAATAAACAAAAGAAAGAAAAGAAAACAAAAGAAAGAAAGAAAGAAAAGAAAAGAAAGAAAAAAGAACGTAGATATGTTTGCAGCGACTTGCGCAAAGATTATTATAGATGCATTTAATAGGCTGAATAACTCAGGAGGGTCCTAATTTTCAGAAGATACAAGATCCGAGCACCGATAATTTTATAAACCCAATACAATAATTACCTAGTATGATTTAAACAATTTTCTTATAAATTAACTTCACTTTATTTTTTAGGGTTCGTACCCAAAGGGTGCCAACGGAACCCTATTATTAACCGACTTCAAAAAAAGGAGGAGGTTCTCAATTCGCCTGTATGCTTTTTTTTTATGTGTGTTAGCTCAGAACTCTTTCCTGGGTGAACCGATTTGGATGATTCTTTTTTTGTTACAAAGGACATACCTCAAGGGTGGTCCCAAGATAAGGAAACCAGGATCTGGTGATGGAATCCCAGAGAAATCGAGGGGAACCTTCGAAAATCGTAGGAGAGCCTAGTGCGTTTGTTAATTTTTTCATTAAGAAGGTCTGGAATCGATCTGATGATGGAGCCGAAAGATAGTCGAGGGAATTCCTCAATGATTTACAGCAGGTACCTTGTGTTTGGGCTTGATTAATTTGTATTTATGAGAACTTTACACCTGAAGGGTTGTGACTGTCATTAGGGGTCTGATGATGAAGACGAAGGACAGTTAAGGGAACTCCTCAACGGTTTACAGTAGCTACCTTGTGATTCGACTTAATTCATTTATATTGATGAGAACTTTGCACCCATATGGGTTATAAGTGCCATTACAGGTCTGATGATGGAGACCATAGACAGTTGAAGGAATTCCTCAACGATTTACAGCAGTTACCTTGTGTTTGGGCTTGATTAATTTGTATTGATGAGAACTTTACACCTAGATGGGTTGTGAATGTCATTAGGGGTCTGATGATGAAGACGAAGGACAGTTAAGGGAACTCCTCAACGGTTTACAGTAGCTACTTTGTGTTTGGACTTAATTCATTTATATTGATGAGAACTTTGCACCCATATGGGTTATAAGTGCCATTACAGGTCTGATGACCATAGACAGTCGAGGGAATTCCTCAACGATTTACAGCAGTTACCTTTTGTTGGGCTTACTTCATACGGTTCAATATTCCAAAATATTCAGGTCGTACAAAAATAATACCCAATTAAGATTGAAGTTTTTCATAGGGCAACCACTACCTACTAGTCATGCTGATGCGTCAATTTGAGACTGAATTTAAGTTGCGTAATCGCGTCATCTCTAGCAATGCTCTTTCGTTGGTTGCTAAGCAATTTATGCTTGTCACAATGCATATGGTGAAATGGAGCTGATGGTGGCTTCACCATCAGCTCCAGTCTTCTGGTCTTCTGTTTTTACCAAGAGAAATCCTCAACAATAAACTCCTCAATTCCTTGCATCGGGAAACGAAATATTTTGTAAAAGGTGATGAGCAGTTGACATTAGGCTATTGTAACTGCGATAAATTATTATCTAACCCACTAAAAAGTGAAAAATAAAAACTTTTTGACAAAAAAAAAACAACCGACTTCCAAAAAATACACTACAAAGTGAAAAATAACTTTAATTTCGGAAGTCGGTGGCAAAAACCTAAAATAAAGATCCAAAAAGACACCGACTTCCGAAATTAAATTTATTTTTCACTTTGTAGTGTATTTTTTGGAAGTCGGTTGTTTTTTTTGTCAAAAAGTTTTATTACTAAGCCTCCGCTGTGCGTCCGTCTGTCTGTCAGCGGGCTGAATCTCATGAGCAGTAATAGGCAAATAGTTGAAATTTTCAGTGTGTATTTCTATTGCTGCTATAGCAACAAAATAATAAAAATAAAATAAAGTAAAAAATTAAAGGGAGTCCCCATACAATAAACGTATTTTAAAAAAATATGTTGGTCGTGTTAAATATTGTACGGTGCCCGGTGGTACGGAACCTTTTGTGTGCGAGTCCGACTCGCACATGGCCGGTTTTTTATTATAAATTAACCTGTAAGTACTATTGTTTTGCTCAGCTGGCTTAGCACAAGCACCGTCTTGTCGACGGAAGAATAGACAAAAATTACGTTTTGTGACAGTGTACGACGGGAGCAAAGTAGAAAGAGTCAACTGCACTTTTTACGAAATTCAGTAATTTATTCACGTTTATCTTTTATTTTGCTTATATCTCGAAAATGGTGTGTCCTATCGCAAAAATAATGAAAATTTAAACCCCTACAACTCAACATGTAGGTAATCATTTTTATCATACAAAAAGTGAAAATTTCGTTTTTATTCTTTCCATTTTTATACTTTGTGGCCGTCGAGTAAAAAGTTTTCTACTGTCTTTAGCATGGCGATTAAAAAAACAAATTGTCTTCACTACCTTAGACAACTGTCTTCTGAAATAGTCTACATTAAAAAGGACCTAGACAACGATCGGCAGAAACGAAAGACAAAATGAGATTTTGGAAGGATTTTTACGGTGCGATGTCATAAATAGAGAAACGAAATGTCACTTTGTATGGGAATAGCCGTCTCTATTCTTCGAAGAGATACATAACGTCATGCTAAGCCCGCTGGTTTCATAAAAGTTTATCAAGGCTGCCACTTCCTGCCATGTTTTGCCTGACAAAGACTTGTATGGAAACTGTGAATGTAGATATAAGTAGATTGAATTTCCATATCTATGCTATCGGTAGGTAGGAATACAGAGTTTATAACGTCTCGTCTGTAGTAATATTGCAGCTCTAGTGAAGCGCAATGCACACGCTACAGTGATCCAAATATTGCACTACGCTAGATCCCCAGCAGGCGGAGCAATTTGAACCGTTTGCTTATACGAGCGTGGAGCCTAGGAGGATGGAGAGAAAATTAATACTGCAAACACGCCACAGTCCTTTAATTACAGGCTGTCTCTAACTACCCTTTCAGGGCAAAGGCCTTTCCCATAGACAAGACGAATCTCCAGGCAGTTATTTAATTTACCTACGTGAAAGTTTTTTTGCTGAACTATCGTCAAAAATCGGTGGTCGACTATTATTAGCGTGCTTTTGTATGATGGGATTCTTTATAATTATCCTCGAAGCGTCCTAACAGCTGGATGGATTTTGATACATCATGAGCTGTCTATCGACTTTTCTAGTTCTTGCGATGATTAGTCGGATTTTTTAAACTTACTTTTTTTAACTCTTATTTTTGTGAAAAGCTTCGTTAAACTTCGTTTTTGGACACTATTCTACTTTCAAGAATTTATTTTCAAATGCACGTGCATTTATTAATTTCATACCTACGATTGCAGATATGAAAAAGTTAGGGACTGATTATCCCCAATTTCTTAGACATAAACCTGCGCACGCCACTAATGGAGACCTTTACCCTTCTATAAATATCCTGCATGTTTGCCAGATCAAAATAAACATTAATTATCTAGTTGACTGTGTAGGTATTTGCCGTCCACACAATGCTGGGGCCTACGTTCAATCAACTTAGCAAATATTTCATCATAGTGAGGTTTCACGGAGTGAGAAATTACGGGAACTACGTTGTTTATCACGATGAAAGGTAAAGGTATGGGTAGAAATAATGGTCCGTGTCTATAAGCTGGTGTAGATTGGTTGTTTTCGAAGATTTATAAGTCATGCATGATATTTACAAGACACGATTTTTCACCTCAATACCGTAATGAGGTGCAAATCGTGCATCTTACGAAGTAGCTGTTCCTCAATAATGTTAATTTTGTTAGTTTAAAATGTTACTTTTTTACTGTTTTATTTGCTGTGCGTGTCCTAAATAATAATCTATTTTTCAACACATTTGCTCAAAAAATGCATTTACGATGCCTGTATACATTGTTCGAAAGTTAAAAACTACGCACCATACAACGGAACGTGCGGTAAAATAGGTACTCACACCTAAGTACCTGTTTTACCGCATACTCCGTTCTATAGCGCCGTGCGTATCCTTTACGGTTTATTTTTAATTTCCTTAAACCAAGGAGTTTCACATTACGAGAATAAATAAGCTGAATAATCGAACCTCCTTGGAAGCGCTTTTGCTCAATACGTATGTCTCACTTTAATACAAAAGAGAAAATGAGACGAAATATGTAGTTCTAATTTTCACCACGCGCACATGGCGCCATTTACAATTCTCGCCAGTTTCATATTAGAAACGTCAAAGATCGTTGCGACTTACCGACTGATAAACAAAGTAATAATAAATGAGTTCAAGCGAGGAATCTACTAACTCGACTTCGTCTCGGGCTTACATTTGTCTACTCGTTTGTAAAAACCAACTTACCGCACTAGTATCATAAATAACTATTTCCTTCTTTCTTTCTCAATTATATCAGAGCTTTACCGGTCTAGTAATTCGGACTCTTCGGAAGATCTTTTTAATTAAACACAACATTCATAAAATAGCTACAACTGCAGTTTTATTGAGTCTGTGTGTCGGCTATATACATTTAACTTCAAAAAGAACACTTAATGAGAATAAACACGAATGCTTTGTTAATCTAAATGCTAAGTAGACACGTCCCTACGTAAAATCTCTGCTTGCAGCATGTAAATGAACCCGGTTAACTTATCAAGATACACCTTACAATGTTTTTTTAACTTTATTACTATAAGACACGATAAACACGTCTAAAACACACGCATTTAGTAAACACAACAAAAACAACACTGTTTATCACTGGAGATAAGGCTTACGCAAAAAGATAAACATTGTGGCGTAACGGGTAAATAGGTAATCATAGAATCATAACATTATCGTCAATACATACGTAGGGGGCTCGTGGCTTCGTCAGGTCGTTGAGGATAAGAGATAAGGTCTAAGAAGGTAAGATTAAGGTCAAAATGCAGAAATCAATCGATTTTACATTGTTTAAGGGATGTTGTAGCTGGATAAATAGAGTTATTTTTTTTTGCGAAATAAAACTTAGCTTAAATTAGGTAGGTACTTTGGGGTGCATTAAAATGGTCTGCTCAAGTGCTAATGTGCATATCCGGCGCACTCTGTCTGGGCAACCAGCGCTAATGCCACTTTTCTGGATTGGCAAAAATTGTTAGATGACTATTCTAGTCTCATACGAGAAGAGAGAAGATGAAGAATTAAATAACAGAACACTTGGGTTTCAAATGCTGGAGCTTTTGACAAATTCTAACGAATTACGTAACACACTATCTATCAAAATCTGAATCATTTTGAAGCCTATTGCTAATCCATTGCTTCATATGTTCGAAAAATGTGTCTGCTCAACAACGTAAATAACGCAATGAATGTCGTTGAACTGTCAAAATTAAACCCATACCTACTGTCAGTGTGTTACGTAATCACCCCGCAGTTTAATTTCCGACCACATTTGCATCTGCAGCTTGTATTATTATAAAGATATAAAATCGTTTGTTTGATTGCCAGAAGAATCTTTCAAAAGTACCTATTTAATGATAATTATATTCTGACCAGCGGGCCAATTGCGTAACGCACTAACAGTAGAAATAGCTTTCATTTTGACAGTTCAACAACATTAATTGCGTTATTTACGTTGTTGAGCAGACAAATTTATCGAACATATGAAGCAATGGATTAGCAAGAGGCTTCATAATGATTCAGATTGTGATTGATAGTGTGTTACGTAATAAGGGGGCCTGGTCCTTTTAACTAATTATACAAAGACCAAACTGCAATTTCTCTAAACAATATAATCTGCGTTACATAGAGTTTGACTTTAGTAGGACCAATTAAATCATCATGTTCCATTATTAAAGTACCAATTACATTATACCCCCCTACCTATTATCTATTAATGTCACTACACTTACATAAATCACTAACGCCCATCACGTAATTCTAACTTTGCCAAAGAAATCAATAGATTACGTAGGCGGCCACGGGGTCATAACCTCATGCTTGCTGCGATTGAGTAAACGACCTGATAAAATGTGGTAATCGTCAGTTTATGAGCTGGTGAGTGGTAAGCTGGGGGAGGGGGGAGGGCGTAATAAACTCCTTTCAGTTCCGGGGTGACAGATTATGACATTGAGCTGGTTATAAGTACACGAAGGGGCTGGCAGAATTTTCCTGTTTTGCAGTCTCAATGAATGCAGTGGATAGTTTAATTGGTTGAAGACTATTAATTAAAATGTCATGCACAGGGGAACTAGGAACATTTAAAGGAAAAACCTTGGCAGCTGTGCTTGCGTTTTTACAGTGATCAAAAGTGTGTTGGTAAATTAAATCATTCTGCAGTGTTTCTTTAAGATGCTGGGGAGTTTGTTGCGCCAATTCTTCTTTCCAGCTAGAGCACTAGGAAGTGCTTCAGGGCGGGCGTTTTAAAGGACTGTCTTATGTAATTTTGACGTTCCAAAATGCTGATTATCAGCGTAATTTGAATAAATGACTTGATTTTGATTTTTAACCAGCATTGGACTGCTGTAGACTGTCTTAAGGAAAAATTACGCACTCACGCTTGGTTTCCATCTGAGGATTACCCTACCTACATACCTACTGGCTAAATCTTTACTCCATTTGGTCAAGGCCCTATATTGCCGATTACGATTATTCAGAAGTAACGTACTTACCTACCTATAACGGGTGTAAAAATCTACTTATCGATGCAAAGAGTCACTTGTACTCCCCGTCATTGTAATATTTTTGAGGTGAAAACTTCTTTAGGCGCGTTGAGCACTTTTTGTATGAACAAAAGTCATGGAACTCGCGTCATCGTCACCGAACGCTTTCCATGAGCTATATGTATACGGTGTACCTATATATGTGCTCTTTTTGGGTGAACAAAAAGCGTGAAACTCGCGTCATCGTCACCGCTCGCTTCGACGATACAGTTCACAAGTTACTTAGTTTTCACTTCTATCGGCACTCCCGAAAGACTACACCGCATTTTTTTTTTGTACTGGATCATACCTGGAAACCTTCTGGTTACGGAGATATTGAAGGTCAAAACTCCAAGTTTTATTGACTTTTTTTTTACGAAAACAGTTTTAAGGCTCCCGCAAACAGGCGCGACGCGACAGCACGACATAAAGGCGCCGCTCGTCGCGCAGCACGCGGTGCCTTTGTATCACGCCGTCGCGTCGCGCCAGTTTCAGTGAGCACGAGCCTTTAATCTTCTAACACAACTTTAAATACCCTCACGACCCCTGAATGTTGAAGAACGATGTACACAATGTTTTGCGAGCGTTACGATGCGCACTACCATTTATCAAAAAAAAAAAAAAAAAAACTGTTTCCCAGCAATTATTTTTATACTATGTTACTGAGTTTTATGTACAGAATGCGTAGTTGACGGCTATGTGCTGGGTGTTCTTGCGCCCTGTAGATACCTACTTAAGTTACATCTAGGTACAAGCAAACTTCGCGTGTTTACTTGGCTTGCCCTAATTTTTGGAGGCCGTATTCAGTATTAGACTATTATACCTATATACTAGCTACCTCTATGAAATAAATTGATAGGATGTTAGATTGAAGGTACTTTGCAAATTAGTTTTTTTTTCACACCACCTGCTCGACAATGTCAAATTATATATCATGCAAACCTAATCTAAAGTAAGTCATTAATGGTCTAGCCGGGCATTAATATTTTACTGTATTTCATTATGACCCGTAGGTCATTAATGTGATTTGAATTTGGAACATTGGAACCTCAAGTAAAAATGGCATACAAACATTTTCCATAGTACATACTAATCCCATGCATTTACCATATTTGAAGCCTGCACTAAAAAAATAAATTGATCGGAAATCGATCTGGCCACCGAGAGTAAAATACAAATTAAAAAAAATAGAACAGAACCTATGTATGTACATACTGGAAATCGCTTTGCTGGTATTACAACAAGTTGAACTACAAATTCTCACAAAAATTGCGAGTGACGTTAGTGATTTGAGTCCGGAGTACATTAAATCCGAAGCCATTGCCATTGCCAACAATCTACTCCCAGAAAAGTCCAAGGAATCGAATATGAAAGCCTACGACGATTTTTACAAATGGAAAACTATAAAAGGCGTTAAGTCTGCATCTGAATCAGTGCTTTTAGTCTACTTCCAGCATTTGTCATACTGTATAAAGAAGTCAAGTAGCCTATGGTGCATCTATTAAATGTTTAGGTCAAGAATAAGCAATAAACATAATATTCAAATTAATACATGACACACCAAATTACTGGAATTTTAAAAAAGGAAATCGGAAGGACATCCTTAGAAGAAATCAAAAGTTTTCACAGCTCCAAATATGGAAACGTTTCTAAATGAAGCCCCTGACCACAGCTTTCTTGCCACAAAAGTAAGTACTTACCTACCTAATGATTGAATTTTTATTAACTAAAATAGCTACATACTTACATTATACAATTACTAGCGACCCGCTCATGCATCGATGGCTTGTGTGTGATCTACTGAAGCGTCGCGTAATGTTTCGACAAGCCAAAATGTCGAGATTTCTGCTCTCTATCCAAGTTAAATATTATTGTAAGCCTTCGTTAGGTTTATGTATATTATTACAATTATATGTGTCAATCAAATCTAAGAAAGTGTATAACTTGTAATACCTACTTAAGAATTAAAATATATTAAAATAAGTAACTTACCTTCCTACTTACTAACTAATCTACCTGTCTCTTTTTGTTACAGCTTGGGCCTTGCCTTGCCTTGGTCAGGCCTTGATTTTTGTAGTACGAGTAAATGGCGCTTGTCCTGAAAATGAACTCTTCAACATTAAAATCGAAGGTATCGAAAAACATTCAGATTTGTTGCTGGTAAATTTGCCAGATACAAAATCAAAGAGAGAACGGTAAATCGTAGTCCATCGAGAATACGTAAGAATTCTCGAAAAGTATCAAGCTCTACGCTCCTGTAATACAAACACTAACAGATTTTTCGTAGCTTATAATAATGGCGAGTGCAGCAGGCAAGTCATAGGCAAAAATAAGATCAGGACCATGCCGAAAGAAATTGCGAAATACCTAAAATTTACAAATGCCGAGCTCTATACGGGCCATTGTTTCAGGAGAACATCGGCTGCGCTATTGGCGGTTTCAGGAGCAAATATGACCCAGATTAAAAGACACGGTGGATGGAAATCTGATGTAGTAGCGAAGGACTACATTGAAAATTCTATACAGAATAAGGAAAAAATAAGCTGCCGCTTTGGTAATAACACCAAACTAAAAACACCGTCGATAACTGATCCTTGGACACCTTTGTCACCGCAACTATCCACATAAAAACACGATTCATCTAGCCCGCTGCCTCAAGCACCACCTTTATCAACTTTCACGATCTAAAATGATCCTCAGCAGACCCAAGTTTCTGAAACTTTGCTCAACGGTAATACGCAAATAAACCGACCTCCACTTCAATAAATGTACCTACCGAACAAAAACATAACTTTCTCCTTCCACAATTCGTCTAATGTATCAAACATTACCTTTTACTTTTAATTGCTTTATATAAGTCTACTAACTGTAATTGTAATTTTGATAAATACTTCAATTCTAGTACCTACTATTGCCCTTTATTGTCTCATAGATGGTGTGAAAAGTAGAGTATCCTCCTCGGGGTTAAACGTGCCTTCGTCATGCGCGAGCTTGAATCCCTCTCTGCACACAGGATTCTTGTCTTAACTCCTTCGCTTTGCTCGGGAGTTAACTTAAAACTCCCTCGGACCGCTCGAGAGTTCACACTAGAACCCTTCGTTTCGATCGGGACCCGCGACATAAGACACTGCTTTATGCCCTTGGTGCATAATCTACTATTAGGTCCCTTGGGGAAATACGTAGTATGCATAAGTTATTCCTAGTGCATTAACCTATGACTGACAATCGATGACTCTTTAACTATTCTTGTCTAACCTACTTAAAAATAAAGACAGTGAAGCAGCTAAATTACCATGAGGAGGCTGATCGATTGAAGACTTGATGGAGGTAGTAATAAAATATTCAGACATGCAGTTACTAGGGCTAGATATACAAGGTGGAAGGGACATTGACGCAAAACCTGTTACCATGGATTCAGTACAGGATTTCGAACCTTCTGAAAAAATTTCAACGCAGAGGGAGTTGAAATTAGCTTTCGGGCAAGCCGAAATACCTATTAAAAAAAAACAGGTATGTCATTATTCTTATCAATTCTTGCGACATGATTGAGTTAGTTAATTTACAAGATTGCATGACGTGTAGCTTGTTTATGTTTTTTGGTTGATAGGTTCACATTTAATTGAAAGCCGGGTTTTCCGGCTTGTATGGAAGGAACGCCATTGATTCTGAACCCCGGTGCGTTGAAATTTTTCGTCGATTATAAAAAAAAAATAGCCTTGCCATACATTTTGACCGTAGGTATTGCAATTTTCGCGAAGGAGGAGGCGGAGCGCGTGAGGGTGAGGCAATCGTTGTGCCCTCACGCCCCTAGTCGCCGCAGGACGAGACACCCTGGGCGTCGGGAGTCGATAGCCGACTCCCGGCCACCGTACGGGCATGCGGACGGCGAGCAATGGGCAGCTCGCCGTCCGGTAAGGTCCAGGCCCGGGTCGACGGCGCGTCGTGTTCCACGCGCGCCTCAAAGAGATGTCAGCATCATTGACGGGGTCCGCTAGGGCCGATGCCTGCTAGGGTCGCGGATTGTTCGAAAGAGTTACCGTGGCCCTGGCGCACAGGCAACTGAAGGAACAGGGGTGGGTTTTAGTCAGTAAGAGTCTGACACGCCCTTCCGCTCCGCCCAGAGCGGGGGAGGTCATTTGATGACTTCACACCAAAAAAAAAAATGCTCGTATCGTTTCTACGCTTGGCGTCTAGAATCATGGGCTGAATTCATGGTTTCAATTCGCGCGTCGATGTCTCTCTGCCACCCTTTATAACTATAGTTCAGAAAGGTAAGGAAAAAGTGTTGTGAATAATACGTAATACGTCTATTCTAAGATTATAATTGCGAAAGTGCTTCTGTCTGTCTGTTTGTGACGTTATAACAGCTGAAATATTTAAAATGTTTGGTATAGAGATACATATATCTCTATACCAAACATTATAACGTCACACGTCAACCTGTAGCTTGATCCCTGAGATCTTTCCCAGGCATCTGAAGATTTTTACATTATGCATAGGTCTACGTTCTTATCTAGACTTATGCCTAAAGCCCTCAAAACCCTCGGAAGAACTAACTGTTTATCGTGCTTTCCAAGGCACGGAAGGAGGCTCACCCATCCACGGATCGACCTCAGCAAGCTAGACACTATAATTCGCAATATTGTTTCTTCAAACTTTGTCCTTATGTAGTGTAAGTTAGCAACAATTATTATATTCGTACTATTACCAACGGCTTTGTTAATGAGTAAATAGTAGATACTGCTAATTACTGCTCAAACACAGTGTTAATATGCAAAAGATATACCTACTGAGTGCATCATATTTTATACCTGGCAACTTTAAATGTCTGATAAGAAGTAATAAGAGAATATCACGCCTGTATACACCGAAGGGATAGCTAGAGGTGCCAAATTTTGCCAGTTACGCTAAGGTATATACTTTGTAATTGAGGGCGAGCCTATTGCTATCCTCCGGGCTCAAATCCAGACATTGGGCTTCACTAGGATTTTCCTTATGGAAGAATCCAGCAACATTTTTCCCGACCTGGGGATCGAAGCCAATATCCCTATGCTTAGCACTCGTGCTTGCAACCACTAGACCAAGAAGGCAGTCATGAATAGCCCTGGATATTAAAAAACTGCTCTATTTGGTCCTAAAAGTATCATAGCCGTCATTTTGATAAATATTAGCACCGCGACTACGGATTTATACTTCCGGATTTTAGTAAAAAGCAAATATTTAACAACCACTCATCAAACAACAGGGACAACTCGAGTAGTTGTGTACACGGTTTCAATGGCTAAAGGATTTGAACAACCATGATCCGTCACAGAAACATTTGTTTTCCGGGTCTCCCATTACTTAGGGGTACTTGCATAACACACTAACAGTAGGAATGGCTTTCATTTTGACAGTTCAACAACATTCGTTGCGTTATTTACATTGTTGAGCAGACTAATTTTTCGAACATATGAAGCAATGGATTAGCAATAGGCTTCAAAATGATTCAGGTTGTGACTGATAGTGTGTTATGCAATAAAGGTGCTGGACCATTAGGTACTAGTACTCCTGGCTCATCTAAATTACAGATATTTGACGGTAGCTTACACCAATAATAATTTGAAAATGGGTTCCTGACACCTGCCAGTTTTTTTCTGTACAGTCCTTTAACTCCTATTTTACATCTGACAGCAACTATAATAGCAACGACAATAGATCACTGTGATGCAAAAAGTGTGAAATAACTGCATTTTTTTTATACTGTCTCCCAAGTCACGGGCAATAAACCTAGTTTGGGAGCCAGGAGAATAATTAGTCTCACATCTCTGTACCAAATTATTGTACAAAATTGTTTTTGTCACCAAGTTATACATAGATATAAATAATTATAAAAAAATGCTGAGTACCAAAGAATACGTGTCAAACTTTATTAGATTAAAATCGTGTCCCACTGACAGGTGCCGGGAACACATTTTCTATTAATGAATGGTGTGTGTTAGCTCTTTGGATAGCACCTGCTGATATGAGCTGTGTGGCATCCATGTCAGACATAGGATGTCTTTAAGTTTTATATAAATATAAATAGGGCGTTGAGTGATGTCGCTTAGATGCTGCGCTAGCGTCGCGTTGACATGATTGTATCGAAACTAACGTCCATTTATGTCAGACATGGGGTGTCTTTTTAGAGTGTGTTGACTGACGTCGCGTAGACGCTGCACTAACGTTGCGTTGATATGATTGTAGCGAAACCAGCGTCGAACTGACGTGGGCGTAGGCATCACGTTTAGGCAGCGAACGCCTACGCTGGATGTTCGAAAAATCGACCCCAATAAATTCAAAAAATTGGCAAATTTTCAACGGCGCTAGTGCTATCAGAATCAGTTGCGGTGCGCCCGATGGTATTTCCTATCGGCAGAAATTACGAACTTCCATACAAACGATCATCCCCTATTTATTCGGGATAGAGTGATTCGGTATAGCGTTCATTCAGGATATAGTGATTCGGGATTTCGAGTTTCGGGCTAACAGTTAAGAATCATAATTTTCATGATGAATTTCTTTCTTTGTGCTCACATTCGTTGTACGCTGATGTACGTTGTCAGTCAGTGGATGTTTTTTTTACTTTTATTTTATTTTACTTTACCATTACAACAGCTCACAATCCTCAAATTCCTTTCACCCACAAATCCAAATTGCAAATTAATTAGAATCGCTCACAATAACGCTTTCTACTTTTCAGTTCACTTCGCTTCGCTTGTATAATTCCGCTTGCATCACAAAGGGTATTATTAGGCTGAATATTTAAGTAGAGAGTGAGATCGCCCCCACTGACCTCATTCGGAGGGTTGTCGACCGCAGCGGGTCGGCCTGCTCAGTATAATACCCCCTGTATGTATCCCATGGTGGGTTAGGCTGCTTGTAAATGAGAGATTTGATATGGGAATTTTGCGAAATGATTAAGTATTCTGAGGAGGCTGTAAAAAGGTATTTTCATATTTAAGAAGTTTCCGACTCAAATAGATCCCCTATTTATGGGCTGCTACGAGATGAGAGAGTTGGATATAAATGTCCTCGGAAGCAGGACCAGGAATACCTATTTATATCTGCAGATTACATTGTCCACATCTGGTGAACCTTTTCTTTTTCCATCGTATGGGGTAGGTATTCTTATTTATCCTTATAGATAATTAAGCGTTTATAAAAATAACGATGTAAGTGACTGTTTGAGTGGTGAGAAGTGAGACCATTACCTATGATACTCTTAAAGCAAGGAACAGCCTCAAAATTGATCACGACACACGCAACTTTGCCTGACATATAAATGGATCTCCTATAGCCATGAAACCTTCCCAGTAGGAGGAAAAGTAACTCATAATTCAACGTTAAAACTGTCAGTATTGCAAACAGCCTAACGGTGTTTATTTTCACTGGTTGTGCGACGACGCCAGACGTCCTGACCTACGCTGCCAAGTATTTCCATTTCCTTGATATGTTTCACATTAATACAGATACAGAACGGCTTATATTATCTCGACCTGGTGTTTTTCCTCGATTTAAACTGTATACTTTGATATCATACTAGTAGTCATGTAAATATCGAAATAAAAATGTTTGGGTTTATTGATTTTGGATGGTTTATCTTATTTGTCAAAATATTTTTGCAAACGCAAAATTATAAAACAGTTTTCCTCGTCGATATTTCGGAGAATTCATACAATACGATGAAGCCATTTCCCGTTCGATTTTTGAAAGTAACAGACAAAGGCTTCCTTGTTATGACTCATTTATGATTTAAAAATAGATCATATCCTTTTTTGAAAATATTAGGTATAAGTAGCAATGTATTCAGCTAGATGTACCCGCATATATGGTTATTCTTGGAAAATGCATATAATTACGGCCCGGAAATGTCGGAAAATGTAGGCGATGTTTGCTTTGTAGGGTATATTAATAGTGCATTATGTATCTATTAAATACTGGAACCTTTCTTTTGCTGATATTAAATTATAAATAAATAAATAAATAATAAATAAATAAATAATAAAAAATCGTTTATTTGAGAACAAAGCAACAATACGGCTTTCTTTCTTTGATGGCGTTAAAAACCGTTCTACAAACTGTCATTTAAATTTAATGAACTAGAACATCAATCTAAATAGCAATATCAAGTAATTTATTGCCTATTCAGAAAGTAATAAACGTTGCTAGCTACTGTAAGCATACTCATTGATAATTTTAGAATCAAAACGGTTACTATCATTAATATTTGCTTAAACAACATTATATTATATTTATTTAGTGTCACGTTTATCTGTTGGCTGGAACGTGAACGTCTCTGCTGCTCTCCTCATCTTAAAAAAAAACAAAACGTCATTTTTCCCGCGCTCGGCGTCGATGCGAGCGTCCCTCTACGCATGCCTCTCCCAGTATTGAATGGACGCGCTCTGATCACAGACGGCCGGCGTACCAGTATGGTAGACTTATCGATCCACGCTAAAGTGTAAAATTTAAATAAAATAAACATGTGCCAGTGATTTAAAGTATTTTATTAGGAAAACACAGTGCCTTCTGGGAGTATTGTATAACGCATAACTTTGGTGAGTAAAGTAGGTCACAATAATATTGATTACTCGACGAATTTAAATTGTGTACATTTGGTGTGTTTTCGTCGTATTTTTTTTTGGTGTTTTCAATTAAGTGGGTTAATTTGTGTTCGGAGGAGGTTTTGGAGGCTCTTGTGTTATTGTTTACGGAAGGGTTTCGGTATCGATTGTGTGCCTGTGCCTGGTACAACTGGTTTACGGTTTTCGCGACTTTTTTAGCGTTGGTTTTTAGCATAGGTGAAGATCATCAATCATGTACGGTTTGTGAAGCGGACTTTATTGAGTCGGACGAAGCCCGTGATTTATGAACATCGGTAAATAAACAGATAATTTACGATTAAAAGAAATATCCTGTTGGGTTTTTATTTATTGGTTATTAAAATGTAAGTCGCAGAAGGTTGAATTGCGACTTAATCTGCTGAATTTGCGTTTGACCCTAGGGTACGATGCACGATTATATCTACTTGCGTATTTTATAAAAAAACAATTGAAACAAAAGCAAAGATAACAGAAACAAAAAAACAAAGAATCTTCTGCAGTTGATAATTAATACATTTTTGTTTAATTTAAAATATTAACAATTCAAACTAGGTGCCTATAACGGCGTATGTATTTATTTATAACTTATCCAGTTAATTAACTTCGCTCTGGATTCCATTAATTATTAAACCATTTAAGAAATAGGTATGCTATCGTGTAGATATATTTGTTGACATCAAAGGGAAACTATTCAAAATAAAACACAGTCATGCTTAAATTACTATAGCTTAAATTACGATAATTAGAGGAAAATAATCAGGCCAAACAATATGAGTACCTACCTACCAACATATACTTATAACATAATGTGATATTAAATAGGTGTCCATTTGTTTGTTGTTTTGTTTAATATTGAATACCTACTTAACCTACGTTTGTCATTATGATAAGTCCTATGATACTTAAATTGTCATTTCCAATACCGTAGGAATACTACGATTATAACGACGTGATATCATCGACTAAAGTAAACTCTTCAAAAAAATATGGTTTGAAAAATACTTTAGAAAACTGCTACACAAAACAGAGTAATTACATATTATTGTAGATTGATAGGGTCTTCAATTGAAACACTATTTTATAATTAGAATCAAGCAACAAGCATCCTAAACATCGTTAAATACAAATCTAGTCCGTTCGTTTGTTAGCACATAACTCGAAAACCACGTACGCGTACGATCTACGTGATTTTTATTAAAATTTCATATGTTGGTTCTCAGCTTAGGTTTATATTGTGAGTAGTTGATACCAAATAGGAATCCATTTGAAGCAATATATTATATTATATTTTTTAACAATCTTTACTACATACATATCACAAAACTCAACGTCTTTGTATATTCTTTAATGGTTGTATAACTCGAAAACCACTTGTTCGATTTACGTGATTTTGATTGAAATTCATAGACATGTAATCAGGCGAAGTTCCAGTACATATATTATAGAGTCCACACAAGTGAAGATGGCACAGCTAGTAGCACCATAAAGCAAGCAAGGTACACCTTGCGTGAACCGGAACATATGTATGACTAAAGATATATATAGTGTATGTCTATCACTGCTTCGCAGGGTGCAATACCCTCAATCGACATTCGTGACTTGCACAGAATGATAAACATCCAGGTGTATGTATTTCTTTTATTTTTACTTGGGAGGAAGTATTGTAAACCGGTTATTTATAGATTTTAAACATACCTAAATGTTTTATAGTCTCTAGATAGGCAGACTAAATAACCCAAAATATGAAATAGAATTTGTTTAAATGCCAGAAAATAAATCCAGCGGGGTAATTGCGTAACACACGAACAGTAGGAATAGTTATCATTTTGACAGTTCAACAGACATTTTTTTTACACATAATGAAGCAATGGATTAGCAATATCCTTAAAAATTATTCAGATTGTAATTGATAGTGTTACGTAATTGGAGTTCAGGTCTAAGCAGGGGCCAATTTAGTAAAACCGACAGGTGACAGACGACCATCTGACAGTTTTGACAGTATTTTCACATAGTTTTCTGTTATAAATTTGAAAATGATAATGATTTGTTTTTGTTTTTGTGAAACTGTGACAATTAAGTATGTAATTTTTTGACAAATATGTCGTATTGTCAGATAAATTAAATAGAGCCTAGAGTATAATTAGTGATTAAACGAACTTACCTGTAAGTGAAGTTCTATCATAATTATATGATAGCCTCGTCCGAAGAGATTTAAATTAGGCCATACATGATAGACATTTATACGTCTGAACATGTCATTGTATGCTAGTTGAAGAGTTCTTTTGTGAAATAATTCATCCGTGGAGGAACCACCAACAAACCTACTTCTTTCGTCTAGAAAAATTGCTGTATTCCGGTTAGAAGGTAAAATGGCAGACATGTGACGTTTAAACTTTAGCTCTGCATGGCAGGTACCCCATAATGACACATAGGTCCCAGGCTCTCTGAATGTGTGACCTATGATGTAGGTAATTGCAAACACGGAAACATTTCAGTATTACTCTGGGATGACAACGCACCTACGATACCCCATGGTATTATAAAAGTATCTTCAAACAGGTTACCATCACGCCTTGTTTCTCCAAAGGATTGGCCAGAGGTGTACCTATAGTACACCCACATTTCGCCAGAAGTTCCATGTAAAACGGAGCGAGCCTATTGCCATCAACCGGGCACAAATCTAGACTCCGCGCTGCTACAAAGAAATTCCAGATAGAAAAATCCAATGAAACAAACCAATGTATTATTTATTATCTAAATTATAGCCAGTTCCGTCACTGACTCAAATAAAAAAATACAAAACTCTGTTATCACGAAACTTGTTTTAATTGCAAAAGTAATTAACATTATCTCCTAGTTGACTTTATGGAGTTGGGAACTTCATTATTAACAGTGACGGTTATTATAATGAATATTATTATTATAATAAATGTTTGTTTTGCTTAGCTATGCTATTGCTACATGCCGTAACTTCTGTATCTATAAATATATAACATTTTAAAAATTAAAGTCCTACACGGCTAACACGGCGGAGTGTTTAAGGCGACAATAAGTGCCAGCGACCTTGAGCGAGTGGGCGGAGCATGCAAAACTTTTAAGCGAATAAAATTGCACAGAGCGTTAGCGTCTATCCGGACATTGGTCAGCGATGCACTACCGCCCGTCGCCCGCAAGAGCCCCCGCTTCAACGCGCATCAAGTTTTTTCGCAAAAACAACCCACCCTGATTTATCAAACACAATACAAATAAAAGCCGTATACAAAAATTTGAGTAATTAAATTGTCTTTTAGATGGTGCAGATTTCATGAAAATACGCCCGATAGTTTTTGCGTGATTATCGTTTTTATGTTCGCGTAAGAAATTACTTTACAAATTATTTACACTATGTTATAAAAATATAATTTCAAATATCCACATATCAAATTACGAAGAAAATAGTCTAGTTTATCATATATTTTTTTCAAACAAATAAGAGTATTCGTTTAGACGTGATGTTCAATTTGAAATCATTAAAAGTCGTATATCTGCGCCTTAATGTATATATACCTAATACCTACATTAATATTTAACTTAAATATAGCACGGAAATATCACCCGTGTGAAGCAGGAGGCGGTCGCAAGAGATACGTTTGTCCAGGACTACGTCTGTGTTATAAGTAAGACTAGGTTTTTAGGACGAAAAGGCCATTATGTCTCTTTAATTATTATCTTTCGAGCAATAAAATTACAGTATCGGTTTGTTGGTTTGAATGTAACATACAAGAAAACTACATTGTTTTATATGAATATATATACTAGTCTGCTGTGCCAGGGCTCCGAACGCGTAGACCACCTTCCACAAAACCATACTAAAACCTGTACCCTAATTACGTAACACACTATCAATCACAATCTGAATCATTTTGAAGCCTATTGCTAATCCATTGCTTCATAAGTTCGAAAAATTTGTCTGCTCAAAAACGTAAATAATGCAATGAATGTTGTTGAACTGTCAAAATGAAAGCTATTCCTACTGTTAGTGCGTTACGCAATTGGCCCGCTGGTCAGAATATAATTATCATTAAGTAGGTACTTTTGAAAGATTCTTCTGGCAATCAAACAAACGATTTTGTATCTTTATAATAATACAAGCTGACCCGACAGACATTGTCCTGTCTTAACTATGAATGTCATATGTCGTTTAGTTTTAGTTTTGACTATTGACTAAAACTAAAACTATCAACTCATTTATCAACCGATCCATCTGTGCTAAACGATATTTGCAGCGCGCATTCTGTCAATCGCTGACAGTTATTTCAAGCAACTGACAGTTATGTAAAATTAATATTGGCGTTAAGATTTCTTAAATTTTGTACCGATCAACTTCCTTATTTTTTTATTTCATAAGATCCTTCTCCTGACAATAACGAACACAACACGCAAAAAAATCGTGAAATCGGTCCAGCCGTTCACGCGTGATGGCATGACCAAGGGAAATAGGGATTCATTTTTATATATATATATATAGATAGAAGATAGATTGTAGAGACGTAAACTCGTTTGTTTTTAATCTCAGTAAGTACAAATTTGATTTCATAAATTCTTTCACTGATATAAAGCTAAACTATTACGGAGTGCCATATATATGTCTCATGGTTTAGTTGACTTTACGCGGACGAAGCCGTGAGCAGAAACTAGTGAGATAGAAATGCTTTAAAGAACTGAGGGAAGAATAACATAGATTTATTAATATTGCTTAGAAGTTTCAATTAAAAGCAATTTATTTAGGTACCAGCTTCTGCCCGTGGCTTCGCCGGCGTGGATGTCGGAAATTATGCCACGGGAATGTGTTACCGGGACAAAAAGTAGCCTATGTCCTTCCCCGGGATAATATCTATCTCCTTACCAAGTTTTATCGAAATCCGTTCAGTGGTTTAGGCGTGTAAAGGGTTACTTTCGAATTTATAATTTTGATATGGATATAGTATATATACATATAGTATATATAGTACGTAGTATGGATGGATACATAAACCATGGCAGCTCCGTTAGGGATGAACACCAAGAACAACATAATGATTTGATGTCCGTTCGATCCTGTTCCAGGTATGGACATGAAAACAGGTCCCATCCCACGCACCTACTAGACTTGACCTAGTTTCTTTGTTTCAACACCGCTTCCTAGAAACAGATTGATTGATTCAAACCCTAGGTGGGAGACTTTGAGTCGGGTTGCCGGGCGAAATGTGAAACTAGGGGAGCTTAAATTGAGGTTATGATTTACTTTGCAATTGTTTTTATTTAATTAGTAAGCTTTGCAAGTCTACGAATTGATTTGTTTGTTTCACCAATTTCATATATTTCTTACTAGCTTTTGCCCGCGGTTTCGCTCGCATGGAAGTCTGTAGTTATCCCATGGGAACATGCTACCGGGATAAAAAGCATCCTATGTGTTAATCCAGGTTATTAACTACCAGTGTGCCAAGTTTTATCGAAATCCGTTCCGACGTTTTTGCGTGATTGAGTAACAAATATCCATCACATTTATAATATTATATAGTAGGATAGTTTATTCTCACGCTGTTGTCTATTTAGATAGATCTGTATATTTCGTTCCATTTCTTCCTGAAGTTTTGCCACACCGTGTCCAGCTTATGACTGATTGGTTTTGGCCTGACGTGGTCAGTTTTTAAGACTACTCACACTCGGTTTCTGAATTCAGAATTTGAAGTTGAGAACTTGTCAATCTCTAATTTAGCATTACTGGTGATTCCTGACATGTGACCCGCGAAATTCAAAATATATTTGCAACAAAACAAAAAAACCTCTTATTTTAGATTCGTTTCTAGATTTGACGCTGAGCTTTTGAGCCCAACGAACTTCAAGATGCAATATAATCTTTGTGAAAGCCTCTAAAAGTAAAATCTTTAGTTCTATCCACTTGAAAAATTAGCTTCAGCCGCTCTGACGTCACTGAAAAATATAATATAGCCTTTCTGAACTTCAGATTTCTTGTTAATTTTACTCTTTTCCATTTTACATTCATAAATGTATATCTCGGACACCGGACAGCTTCCGTTTATAGAATATTATGACTTGCAAAGTTAATTAGAAACTGCATCTTTTTGCATTAATTATTCATGAATAAGTTATTTTATTAGAACTTTGTATCTACTTCAGTGTCGTCAAGTCAAAGCGTTATGGGCTATTTTTAATTAACTTTAGTCTTTTGAGTATTTAGTTAGGAATATTTTTTGTGCTTTACGTTTATTATTTTTCTTGAGAATATGGTTTTATATTAAAAATGATAATGGCAAATATGTTGCTTGGCAAACCAATTCATAACGGTAATTTTTCCTTACTAATGGTAATCTAAAAAATTTATGTATTATAAAGTTTGTAACTGTTTGAGTGTTAAATAATGGTAATCTATAGATATTATGAATTAAAGTCGTTTTCGTTGTTCTTCTAAACTACACACCGTGCTGATGCGGTTCTTACCATCATTTAGAGGATTTATTCCGGAAGGTTTATGTGTATAATACATGATTATGGAACTTACATACAATAAAGAAATCACGGTGTTTTGTCAAGTCGTAAAAACCGTGCGAAACAGGGGCCAGTTTGTACTTATTCACGCGAACAAAGTCGTGAGTAGAAGCTAGTAGAGTATAAAATAATAGACGTAAGTATTCACTCGTAGGGCATGTGTAGCCTTACAAGTTCCTATCGCCTACGACGCGCTACGAAGGCTACGCGGGCTGCGAGCTTAGGGTCTACGCGCTACGACTTATTGCTACAACCACAAAAATAATATGATTTTCGGAAGGTTACTCATTAATTCATTGGTCTTATTGTACTGAATTATTAATTGTGACTTATTGGGTAACGTATTCTTAATTTATTAATGTATCTAATAATGTCCAGGTTCGTTCATAATAAATAAAACTACCTATTACGTAGCTACAAAGAAAATTTTTGTAAGAAAAAAGAACCTAACCTAACCTAACCTACTAACCTGAACAGCGTACTTTAGCCCCAAGTTATAACCATCATATCTCGCTTTTGTATCCGTGCAAGTACATCCTCTGTCAGAAATTCACATATTTTTAGAATCACAATTTATATTTTTGCGTGCCTACGGTATCATACGGCTTCAGTAAACTTTCAGTCCCGAGAGAGATCGTTTCATCGTCCTTTTGAATGAATGATTAATTCTGCGTATTCCCATAATGTTTTCAAAATGTTTTTTCTGGCTTTTTTACCCGTGGGTTCATATCCAACTCGTCCCGGGTCCGATTTATTAATGTCTAACCGGTCAGTAGCTACTGAGAAGTGGTGGCCCAGTGGTAACGGCCCCGACTTACGAGTTGTATGTCGTAGGTTTGAACCCAGACCTGAGGCATTTTACTTTGTGTTAATAATTTCATCACCACTGCTCTCAAAACGGTGAAGTAAAACATCGTGAGGAAACTGGGAAAATTCGAAGACATGTGACATCTACCAAACTGCACTGGGCCCGCGTGGTAGATTACAGCCCACTGCCTCTCGAAGAGAGGAGGCTTGAGACCCAGTAGTGGGAACATTATAGGCTGCTTATGGTCTGTAGCTGTCTATGTAACTTTAATTTTGTTTGGGTTCCTGTATATTGTTTGGGTTCCTGTATATTGTTTGGGTTCCTGTATATTGCCGAGCGTTAGTCCTTAAACGTGCGACTCATTAATGGTTTAATTTTCGGCTCGTGTTTGACAATGCTGAAATAAATGATAATAATATAACGATATCTACCGACCGTTATCGTTACAAGTTCTTTTGATAGCCAGCTTTCGAATTACTCACAAAGTTAATATAATAAGTTTAAAAAAAAATGTCATGCTGCGTGTGAGTTTATTAAGTGTTCCTTAACCTTGATCTCGATACTTGTTCCATTACGCCATGGCATGTTACACTTTCTGTACAAGGTAATGGGCGACACGAGTATAATGGAGGTATAGAGGTATGAGAAACAGGGTGTAAAGTTCACTCATACTCTATAGAAAAGGGAGGATCATCAGACCAGACGGGTGTTGTGTCTGGTGGGCAACTGCCCGACGGTTGATATTGGGAAGTTGTATGTATGCTAGTCGCGCGGTAAACTCTGCTTGCGCGATGCAGGATTTGCGTGACGTCAGTATGACGTGTAGCTCGCATGTGGCGATGTTGATACCGCTACATCACTCCCCCCCGGAGACCGGAGGTCGATAGTGGGCTGAGTCTTGTATCTTGCGATGCTTGCCAGGGCCAGCTGAGGTTCCAGTGAGTCGGAACCGGGTGTCGCATAGTTCGCGGTGAGTCGGAACTGTTTGCGGAGGTTTCCCCAGTGAGTCGGGGTGGCGCTGCGTTATGCTCCAGTGCGTCGGATGTGGTACAGCGCCGGGTTGAGGCTGACTGCTGGCGTCGCCCAGGAGAGGGTTTGAAGGCTCTGCTTGTGGACCGGCCCAGAGTGCAGTGTGCTGTGCTAAGGTTGCGGATGAGGCTGAGGGTGATGACCAGGTATGCGTGGGCGCTGCATGCTGGTGGTCAGGATACCCGTTGAAGCCGTGGGTGCTGGCTGGCTGTGTGACTCGCCGCTCTAAAGCTTGCGGAAGTGATGCTGATGTGATGATGACGTCACGCTGAAGTAGTTGCACGAAGGCTGCGCTGACGTTCATGTTCGGGGTCACCAGTATAGAGGTATGAGAAACAGGGTGTAAAGTTCACTCATACTCTATAGAAAAGGGAGGATCATCAGACCAGACGGGTGTTGTGTCTGGTGGGCAACTGCCCGACGGTTGATATCGGGAAGTTGTATGTATGCTAGTCGCGCGGTAAACTCTGCTTGCGCGATGCAGGATTTGCGTGACGTCAGTATGACGTGTAGCTCGCATGTGGCGATGTTGATACCGCTACAGAGGTACCTATACTTCCTATTGTGTTCTAAGACTCGGACTATGAAAGTGAGGGAAGGGAGAATGCACCTGGGTCTGCGCACACACTTGTGCACAATAATATCTCCCGCGCCGAAGGCTAGTTTCCGTGGAGATTGGCAGCCATGGCCGAAATACGCTCTTGAGGACTATATTATGTTAAATCATTCGAGACAGCCGTTTGGGATTGTTAAAGTTTTCTATCTATATCCATACATCAATCCATCGTATAATAATATACTTCGCCAGGTATAGCATTCCGGCCACGGGGGTGACACAAGCCTACGTCATCACCGCTGTGTTACCAGTAGTGTGTAATAATAACTCCCCAATCGCCTTTATTACCTGTCCGAATCCGATAAAACAAAGAGGTTTTGACTAACAATTACGTTGGTATTGCTTAAATTGAATTGTTTCGTTTGATTAGAAAAATGAAACGACAATTTAAATGGTTTATATATATTTTTTAACAGAATAGTGAATGGAAATGTTTCCATAGTTCGTGTTTTGTTGCAATAAACTGGCAACTGGATAGTGACGTAGGCATGTGTCAGTCCCGGAATGCCAGACTTTGTTTTTTTAGACCATACATCAATCAATCTGCCTATCCTTTTGCCAACTATGTTGTGGTCGGCTTCAAGTGGAACCGGATGCAGTAGAATACCTGTGTTTTACATGGAGCGACTGCCTATCTGACCTCCACAACAAAGTAACAAGGTAACACGATACCCCTTGGCAAGACTGGTCCATATTCATACTTAATGTTATAAATGAATGCGAAAATAACTCTGTCTGGTACCTTTTCACGCTAATCATTAGGCTAATCTGCTCTAACGCCCAATAGCGTTAAGATAAAAGCCAAGGGGTTGACCCTTTAAACAGAAAAAATCTCATTATGACGACTTCTCTTGATTGTTAGCTAGTGAGGAGCTGCAGAGCTCTAAATGTGAGTACCTAATAAAGTATTATTTCAATTCATCAACTAATTAACTTTCATTAATTGTGTGCTTTGCAGACATCTTTGGCACACTGTAGCTAGTCTGTGACTTAGTTTAGAATCCCTTCAAAATAAAATCACTATAAAATATGATCTACTCCGCTTTTTAAATAAAATATTATTTAACTTATATATGAGTATGTTTGCCCCTATTTCTACTCACGTAGATAAATGACCCTAATCTCTTAAAAGCTTCTAGAAATTGCCTGATTGATCTGCTTGTTTATAATAAAGTAGTTTGTCATTTGACTCATAGAGGCAATTTATTTTCCGTCGTATGTAAGGGGTGCTACACCACAGTTCGGGTCGGCACGTTTGATTCGGCAGTATTTGATGAACAACGAAGCCGAACCGAAGCATTAACTACACATATTCGGCTTTCATTTAGCTCGGGCCGATCGGCAAACTCCGTTCGACTGAAACATGTTCGGGTCGGTTCGACATAATTCGAGCTAAGATACGCTCGGTATGTTTCGCGAACTTGCCGCCCGGCTGCGCCTAATGTCGACCTGAACATGTGTGTGTAGCACTCCGAGAGTAATGTTATTCTTTTGTCCTGTGTACTCTGAAGGAATGAAGGTAAAATATTTATAAAATAATATGTTAGCTTGCTTATACAATATGCAGGAACTTTGAAGATTTTTCATATTTACTTGTTGTAACAAGTTAAAAGGTAAAAAGAAAACTGTAGTTTCCCTTCATACAGTTCTTGGGATAATATAAAATACTTTAATAAAACATTGTTCGTTTGTCAAGATTTATAAATAACGTAAGTGACTTTTGTGATGGCTTGTGGCTAAGAACAACAGCCGCTCGGGTCGATCGATCAGGTTAAGCTAAGCTTGCCGGGGTTGGTCCGTGGATGGGTGAACATGTTTACATACCACGGCCCCTCCGTGGCTCGGAAAGCACGTGAAGACGTTGGTCCCGGCTGTTATTCGTGGATCTTTGACAGTCGTTGCGGGTCGTCAGATGCTTGAAAGTCTGACAACCAGTCTTACCAAAAGGGGTATAATATTACCCAGTAACTGTGCTGTGAAGGTCAGATAGGCAGTCGCTCCACGTAAAATACTGGTCTTCAGCTACATCCGGTTAGACTGGAAGCTGACCTCAATATATTGGGGAGAAAGGCTAGGCAGATGATGACTTTTCTAAATTATGAAAATGTTGAGAATACAACGGGATAGAGTTACTTTATAAAATGGAAAATTACATTAGTATAAACTGATTAACAAGATGCTAACTACACTGCAGAAGTTTGTATACAGTTATGTGAGCCCTGTCTCTTAAACGAGGATAACCAGTATCTTAAGGGGGATGCCCTAAGGTAGCCCACGAAATTCAAATTTATTTACGTTATTTTCCAATTTGCAGGTCAGTGTCAGGTTGTATGTTGATTAAAATATGATTCGCGGCCGTAACAAATATGGCTTTACAGAATTATAATCATTAGAATCAGCAATACAACTCCTTAAGTTAGAATTGGTCTAAAATGTCAAGATTTCATGAAATAGTCGTTGAATAGGGTAAATATGAACTTGTAGAGATGTATTGATGATTTTTGTGAATATAATTCTATAAATAAATATTCACTACGGCCGCGAATCATTATTTAGATCGAAATACAACCTGATACTGACCTGCAATTTGCAAAAAAAACTCAAGAAAATTTTAATTTCGCGGGCTACCCTGAAGGTTTCGCCTTAAAAGACAGTGTACAGCTGTGAGGTTACTTATAAAACCTCCTCCTTTTTTGAAGTTAGTTAAAAAGGGAACAACTGCGGACTGTACCAACCTATATAATTTTCGTGTTAAGTCTGATTTACTTTAGATGAAAGATAAATATAATTAATTTAAAAGAGAGTGAGGTTCAACTATTCGATCTTTTTAAAATTGTCTTTTATTAAGAGTTAGAAAGAAAGGGGAGAGGAACGTTTTGAGTGTGAATGTGGATAGCCATAACAGATCAAAGAAATTATGGATAGACTGAGTGAAAGATGATATGGCTAAAAGGGTGTGAGTACTGAGGGGGAGACTAAAAGAGAAGTATGAAAGAAGAAAAAAAAAGAGAGAAGAAAAATGCCGGAGAATGATGTCAAAAAGGACATGCAGGTACACAAGCCTACACGTCAAGCTATACATTTCCAGTATAAGCTGACCTCTCATTATGTTGAAATCCTATACAATGCGAGATCAGCTTATACTAGAAATGTATAGCTTGATAATATGTAGCCGTGTGTACATGCAATCATGTTCAGTGTAATATATCTAACTTTAAGTATATGTTTTAAGTATATGTGTACAATGAACTTATTATTATTTATTTATGACGTAACTACAGCAGTACTAACTCCTTGTCAAATTAAATTGAAGGAAACTTTTTTTTATTTTATAAATACACTAAGTAGTTCCCCACCTTTGTTTCGCACGATTGTTACGACTTGACAAAACATCTTTTTTTGTGTTTGGCTTCTCGCAGGTCGATCTAAGAGGTTGTCGGATGCTTAACCGGACAAGCCTGTGGTTGCCCTAATAAATTAAGGCCCCCAGCCAGGGCTTAAAAACTTACAAACTATGCCACTACACGCTAAGGGCACTCTCTGTGGGGTACGGACCTCGACTTAGGGCGTCGCTAGGGGAGGGCAGCAAGGGACAGACTGGATCGGAATTAAATTGACAAAACATCGAGATTTCTTTATTATTTATGTAGGTATTTTAAATAGTAATGTATTACATCCATCAACCTTCCGGAATAAATTCTCGAAATCGTGGTGAAAAACGTATCAAAATTCGTAACGCAGTTTAGCAGAACAACGCGGTCACACAGACCGTCACGAAAGGGGACATTAATTTGTAACATGTTAGTTATAGATACACAGCTTGCCTCTTGTTTCATCTTCTATGGCAGTTCCCGTGCCCTCTATGATTGATAGTAATTACTGAACACATTTCAGATTAATATCTTAACTGTGGTTAATAGACATAATTGTTTGATCATTAGAGTCTACATGAGCCGATTGCTCATTGTCAGTCGCATTGCATAAGTATTTACCACTAGGTATACTTATAATTCTTTAGTCCATCTTATAAACCCTAGGACTAAATATATTTAATGGCTTACAAACTTGTAAATATGTGATTTACATAGGTACGAGTATATACATATCATACTATTATTATAATTAATGTGAAAGTTTGTATGTTTAGTTGTTTGTTATTCAGTCTCGCAAAAACGGCTGAACGGATTTAGATGATATTTGGCACACAGATAGACCATGACCTGAGTAAGGACATAGACTACTTTTCATCCAAATTGCAGACAAAGTCGCGGGCAACAGCTAGTATTACATATGTAACATGATAAAGCGTACATACACTTATTACTTATAGCTACCTACAGGAAAAAAAACAAGACAATACTTCAAAACTCGGCTTTAAGAGGCTTACAAGAGCTAAAGCGCGGTCACTGTCGGATTGCATAGAAAAGAAAGAGACGCGCGATGACACAACGCTAGTAATTTATTGCAAAATATGAAGCAATTGTGGATTTACAAAAAATCTATTCATTTGTTTAAAAAATTAAAACACTATTACGTTAGTATGTTACTTGTAGAATAATCTGCCATAAAATCTGAATGTTTGCATGTATATATATTAGTATGGTTTTTAATAGTTAAAATATTTTTTTAGAGGTATCTTCGTGATTTTTTTCTATCATATCAAGTTAATTGTATTATGTTTTCAACACACTATCTAACTAGCACATATCCAGAAGAATATCATATATTTTTATGATTTTGTTTACTGCAGTGGATCATATATTTTTAGGCATTATAAATTTACGTTTAGGTCATGTAGTCCCCTTAATGACAAAAAATCAATAGGGTTCATGTTCAATATTTATAAAACCTTGGATTAGGAAACCAGTATAATTGAAAGCTAATAACGATGATAACTCCAGACGGAATTTCATATACTTTCTTACTCAAAGTCTACCTTACAAATACGAATACATAGCTCACCAATAGAGACCTTGCTTCGTAAGGTCAACACAAAACCTCAATTGGAATTCTTATTCCTCCAACACGACTGCAGTTCAGTTCAGAATAAGATTGCGCTCGTGCCAAAGTCGCCAACACACGACAATTTAAACAAGGCGATTGGATTTTAATTGTTTTTCAAGTACTAGGTTAGTAAATGAGTGTTAATTTCTAATTTTGTAGCGCTGACTACGAAGCTGGAAATATTTTTATGGTGCCATTCGGTGTTGTAGCTGCTTAGGTATAAGACTTTTGCGCACCACGGCCATTGCCAGCTCAGGTTTTTTAAACCTACATAATACTAGTGGCTCTGTGAGTTGTTAGACCTCGAGAGCCTGCCTTTGCATAGCTTTAAAAACTGAATAAATGTTCACCTTGTAAGCACCTTAAAACAAAAAGCACGAAATGGCTTACATATAGTATTTTTGAAAAATTTCGAAAACCTAAACAACGAAAAAAAAACATAAAATTATCGAATCTGCTCACAAAATTTCACGAGAATCGGTTGAGAAATGCGAGTTGTAGGGGCGAACAGACATTCGGACATCCGGACATACGAAAGCATTTTTGCCCAAGCTGAAACGGAGACGGTTTGCACGCGCTTTGCGCTCGCTCGGTCAGTTAACCACTTCATAATACAGGACTTCTTCACTATATAATATATGCTTCCCAATGTTTATTTCAAATAATAGTGGTGTGGTTGATTTTTCCTTCCATAAAAGGAAAGAATTTGTGAATGGGAAAATTGTAATAATCCAAGTCAAATTGTGGTAGCCATGTTTAGCAGATTGACTGTTTATCCTAGTCTTCTTTCTACTTTTTTGTTCACGAAATCCACAAACAGGTTGTCATTTATTTTCCAGGCTACCACAGTTAAAACATGACAAAGTTATTAAGTTTCCCTTTATACAATAAACCTCATAAAAATAACATCAAGCACCCTCAAGTAAAATTCCTTTCACCATTTTCAATAATATCATGTAAACACTTAATCAAATTAATGAAAAAATGCTATTACCCTACGTCAACAAAGTCCACGCATACCTAGGTACACACGTTGCTAACACAGCCATAAAACAGCACGGGAATACCACCACTATTTAGCGTGAAAGAAAGATGAACTTCGCATACATTAGGACGAAAATAGTAAGTTTCTCCAAAATTGTTAATTGGATGATGTCGGCACGTAGGTAGTTGGCTATTTTTGGAGTTAGCTCATACATTATGTATTGCAGCCACTGTATGGCGTGTAGCCTACTGACGTAGATAATTCGTGTCGAACGCATAAAAAAGTTAAATCTTTTAGGAATTTCATTGAGCTGTAGAGTGTAGAATGTTTCACTTAAAAATATAAACATAAAAACGTAGGTATGTACTGTATTTCAGGGTTACTCAGAGGCATACCAAGAGCTAGTACATTTCGATTTGACAGTGATGCTATCCAGTGAGGGGGGCTCGTGGCTAAATATTAACAGCTGCACACTGGCCGCGGCCGGTTCGTGGATGGGTGGCCATCCATGACATATCGAGACCCCACCGTACCTCGGGTACCGGCTGTCGTTCGTAGATAATTGACAGTCTACGGGTAGTTAGAAGCCAAAAAGTCTGACAACCAGTCTTACATAGGGTATTGTGTTACCCATTAACTGGGTTGTGGAGGTCAGATAACCGCATATCAGTATTAGGTTAGACTGGTAGCCAACCAGAACATAGTCAAGAAAAGGCGGGCAGATTGATTGTAGTGATGCTATCCAGTATGAACTTAATTGAGGGATGAGTTTTGTCATTAATTGGCTATAATCCCAATCTGAGGGCCTAGACAAAGGAACATTCGATTAGCGATGACGCTAGCAGAAAAGCCAAAAAAAAAATATGGGGTTGGAATAAGCTATCCAAATGTCACGTGACCATAGGTCAACGAATAGAAATTAGCTAGACAATGTTAAGGCGCTTCCCCGACCAAACGACCTTGAGCGTTCGGTCCTTCTCTGTCCCATCGCTGAGTCTCGCTCTGTCTCGCTCCCTGTGCACGCTCATTTATCATAGAATTCACAAAAAAAATGAAATTATTTTAATAAAAAAAGACAAGCGATGTTTTAAAATAAAATAAAACGTGAAAAAATCTAAGTAAGATTTTTAAATAATCTATCCAATAGTGTAATCCTCAAATTAATAGAACGTCACCTTTAGCAAATGATGCATGCAATCAATAATTTTAGTCACTTTTTTAAAAGGAGATTTTAAATGTATATAAAACACATAAAAACAAATAAGAACGTGCAATGTGATGATAGGATATCGAACATTAATAATGTGCTTTTAGATGTAGTTTATTACCCATAGTGAATGAGTTAATAGCCTCTAAATAACGCACTATGACAAGGTTTTGGTCGGCGTACCACCTTAACATCATTCGATTTTACGAAACGAATCGAGAGCGTCGAACGATTACGCCCATAGAGATGTGTAGCCAAGTATCACTTTTTGACAAGCGTTATCGCTAGCTTTCGATTAGTATGACGGAAAAATTTGCGAAAGCGATAGCGATTGTAGACCTTAAAAATAAATTTATTTATCAGTAGGTATGAAAAACTCGCAAGTCACAATGTAAAGGCGGCAAAAAAACCTTTTATATCGTTTATAATTAATGACATGTTCTTGCCACGATAAAGATGGCCAATTTGTCTTTTTAAATACTTCCTCAAAACTATTCACTGGTGTGAGGTCGGTACTATTACAAGTCGCAAGTAGAAATCACAATCTGAATAATTTTTGAGGATATTGCTAACCCATTGCTTCATATGTTCGAAAATTTTGTATGCTCAGTAACGTAAATAACTCAATGAATGTTGTTGAACTGTCAAAATGAAAGCCATTCCTACTGTGTGTTACGCAATTACTCCTCAGTATAAGCTGGCCTTTTATTTAATTGAATCTCCGTACTACGCAAAGCCAACTCATCGTCTATGTGTTACCGACGTGTGGTCTGCTATACCTATTACAAAATATCGTTATAGAGTACTCTAACGAAAAACAAAACTTCCTCTCTTCTTAACCGTCATCATTATTTATAGTTATTTTCTCTTGTTTCATGATTATTATTGCATATTTAATAAGTTACACCACATACTAATCTGGAGTATTGTCTCTCCTTCTCCCTTTAAGGGGACTACATGACCTAAACGCAATTTTTTTAATGCCTAAAAATATATGATCCTCTGCAGTAACCAAAATCAGAAAAATATATGATATTCTTCTGGATATATGCTAGTTAGATAGTGTGTTGAAAACATAATACAATTAATTTGATATGATAGACTAAAATCACGAAGATACCTCTAAAAAAAATATTTTAACGATTAAAAACCATACTAATATACATGCAGACATTGAGATTTTTTGTCAGATTATTCTACAAGTAACATACTAACGTAATAGTGTTTTAATTTTTTAGTCCAATGAATAGATTTTTTGTAAATCCATAATTGTTTCATATTTTGAAATAAATTACCAGTGTTGTGTCATCGCGCGTCTCTTTCTTTTCTATGCAATCCGACAGTGACCGCGCTTTAGGTCTTGTAAGCCTCTTAAATCTATCCAAAGGTTGTCTTTAAAAGATCGCTTTTCGAAATAAGACCGCCCATTGTGTCACCCTGTGTCAAATTTCTATATTTGTGTCATTCGTATGGCGCATAATTATACAGAGTATTCGAATCAATTAATATCAATAATACACTTTCTCATAAATCATAAATAACATAATATTGCAATATAACTTAGATATACGTTCCTAGGCATTCATAAATATATCCCAATATCCCAGGATATTATTGGCATATGAAACGTTCCAGCTTTCGCGTCACATAACACTACTTATGACCTTTACCTGAAGCCATGCAAGCCCTAAGGCTGCACCCGGTAAATACCGTATTATGTAACAGCGTAGGGCATGTAGCATGAAGCGAATCCCTTTAAAAACGAATGTAGTTTATGCGTTAAGAAACAGTAAAAGAAATGCACAGACATTTTCTTTGAATTTTCTAAATGGATGAGTATATTCTTCATCATATTCTTGCTGTTGCTACTTGTGGTCGACGTAACACGTTTTATTCTTCCAAACCCCCCCATCCCCCAACCCCCTCCTGTCAACCGCCACGCTATCATTAAGTCCCTTTTCTATCATATCATTCCTCACACAATTCATCCTTATATTCTTTAAATTGGATATGTGCCTATTCTGCTTATTTTTATAGGTGCGCTAACAGTGAAAGATGACAGCAGAATTACTGATCACTTAATCAGGAACTTAATCAGATTATATTACGCTTTCTGAAACCCAGGGTGGTAGTTTTTCTCTTCAACTAATCATAATAACTGACCGGAAAATTGAAAGCAGAACCCTAATTACGTAACACACTATCAATCATAATCTGAATCATTTTGAAGTATATTGCTAATCCATTGCTGCATATGTTCGAAAAATTTGTCTGCTCAACGACGTAAATAACGCATTGAACGTTGTTGAACTGTCAAAATGAAAGCCATTTCTACTGTTAGTGTGTTACGCAATTACGAATTACGAATTAGAAATTCATCAATGAAACTAAACGTGATCAACACATCTAAACCACGTTCAAGAGCTGTTTGTGTCAAATATTCCACAAAAAATTGCCCTCAATAGTCACTCTTCAAGAAACCTAAGGTTACTTGAGCTATACATTGCAATTAGTTACATTATTAACTTTTTTAAATTAAGCGATAGTCAGGCAGTGGCGACATCCGTTACCTGACGTCACGGAATTCTTAAGGTTGCCTTAATTCACTCTCCCGGTACGATTAATCTTAATTATGACCTTGTTACCCACTTAGACAAGTTCATACAGTGTTATGCAACATTATTTTATGCGAATTGCTTCTTTTAAAAGTGTTTTTAGTTTTAAGACGTAGCCCAAGTGTAAGTCTCGATTCGAATCTGCGGGGTAATTGTGTAACACACTAACAGTAGGAATAGCTTTCGTTTTGACAGTTCAACAATTTTTTTTCGAACATATGAAGCAATGGATTAGCAATAGGCTTCAAAATGATTCAGATTGTGATTGATAGTGGGTTATGCAAGTAGGGTGCAGAATTCCCTTAGATATGTACGAGTAGATACTGCAAAACTAGTTTTATATGGAGATTACTCTGTTTCTTTGTTTGTAATTTTATTTTTTCATTGATTACCTAAAAATACAGACCTTAGCCTAAAAATACATATTTTAATATAAACAAAACTTGTGCTAATAAATAAGGCTTAAGACTATGTTAGAAGCACATCACTTTCCACCAACTTGATTATGTGCTGCACTGTGGAACTTGTCCGCGGAAGCGACGGAACACCACGTCCTGCGGCCAAAAGTCTTCTTCCATGACGAGGGGCAGATAAAAATTTGTTACGCGCACCACGAACGCCTCAAAGTTGACGTTGCGGCGCGAATCTAATAATGCACCCTCGGCATGTACCTCGTCTTCTGGCGCACGTACTCCACGATGTCCTCCGCCTTAGTGGTGTAGTGCAGGCGGGAGATTTACACTGGTGTGTTCGGCATAGTGGCACGCAGGCTCACTTCGGGGCCCATAGAAGCTTTCCCGCAGCTGTTCCCGTTAGTTTGAGATCACTGCTTCCTCCTTTGCACCTTCACGAAACCCTCATCATTATCAGTCCTATTCGGCGCCCTTTCTGGCATAGGCTTAATACCTTTGTCACCGCGACTGCCTCGTTAGTCGCAAGCACTACTGCTGAGCATGTGGTCCTGGGTTTGATTGTCAGGCAAAGTGTTATTGGGTTTTTCCATCTAGAATTTCTCAGTAGCAGCTCAGAGTCTGGATTTGTGTTCGGTTGATGGCAAAAGACTTGCCCCCTATTATATGGGACTCTAGTCAAATGTGGGTGTATTAAAAGGGACACCTCTGCCTAACCCCCCGGTGATAACAGGCGTGACTTCATGTTTATTTTTATGTTACTGTTCAGACTCGTCCAGAAACCTAAGGTTACTTGGACTGTACATTTGTATTAGTAACCTTATTTTCTTTTTATAAAATTAAGCGATAGTCAGGCAGTGGCCATGACCGTTACCTGACGTCACGGAATTCTTAAGGTTGCCTTAATCCACTCTCCCGGTACGATTAATCTTAATTATGACCTTGTTACCCACTTAGACGAGTTCATACAGTGTTATGCAACGTTATTTTAGCGAATTGCTTGTTTTAAATGTATTCTTAGTTTGAAAACGATTTGATTGCATAACGATCCTGTTGATTTACCTATTAATATGTTTGTACATTTTTATTTTAACCAGCTGCCCCGACAGACGTTTAGTTCATATTATAAAATTCCCATAAAAAACGTACTTTCAGTTTTCCCGAATTTTCCAAGTTTCCCGGAAACTTTACAAATTTTTCCTTCCGTAAGAACCTATTACGAATATTTAAAATAAAAATTAGTCACATCGGGCCAGCCGTTCTCAACTGATGCGCTTACATTTTTTTTTGGGTGGGGAATCATCAAATGACCTCTCCCGCTCTGGGCGGAGCGGAAGGGCGTGTCAGACTCTTACTGACTAAAACCCACCCGTGTTCCTTCAGTTGCCTGTGCGCCAGGGTCACGGTAACTCTTTCGAACAATCCGCGACCCCGGCAGGCGTCGGCCCTATCGGACCCCGTCAATTATGCTGACATCTCTTTGAGGCGCGCGTGGAACGCATCGCGCCGTCGACCCGGGCCTGGGCCTTACCGGACGGCGAGCTGCCCATTGCTGGCCGTCCGCAGGCCCGCGCCTACGGTGGCCGGGAGTCGGCTATCGACTCCCGACGCCCAGGGTGTCTCCTACTGCGGCGACTAGGGGCGTGAGGACGCAATGATTGCCTCTTCCTCACGCGCTCCGCCTGCTCCTTCGCGAGCATTACTGCTTCGCAGAATGAGGTGACTGCTTCCCATTCTCTCTCGCTCCGTACCATGGCCTGAACCAGGGCCGGAAGCGAGAGATCGCCGCCACCAATCGCCGTCACGAGGACACGGTGGTGCTCTGCCCAAGCCGGGCAGACCTCCAACGTATGGTCCACCGTGTTGATGCGCTTACCTGGGAACAGAATTAAATTTGTATGGTTCGAATTAAATTAGCTAGCGAAACTCCGCAGACGTGATGGGTATCGATATGCAAACATGATGAAACAAAAAATAAATAAATTTGATGTTTTTTTTTGTGAGGTCGTCGACCGCTGTGAGTGTATTCAGTAGCAAATCTGTTTTTTTATGTGTAAACTTTACAGACATGATTAGTATGGATATTTAAATACGATAAAACATATTTTCTCAACTCAAACTTCCAATTAATAACACTACCAGAGGTCGATGAGCCCCAAAAAAATGTTCTTTTATTTTATTTAAATTCTCGTGTTTAGGTATTGACACCCATCACGTGTGCAGAGTTTCGCCAGCTAATATAATTTGACCCTGAAGATAGAAGATAGATAGAGACAAGGAGTATAGAATGCTAATACTCCGTGGATAGATAGAATATCTAATACCTGTGTTATTTCCTAATGCTTGCTTAATCAACCGACAAAATAATATTGACTTCAGTAATTCAGCCGCTGACTAACATTAAAACAAACAAAATTAAATGAAATCTCAAACATCGAAAATTACTCTATTTGTCCGCGGTTATCAGTCATAATCAAATATAGCAACACAGTGACATTGAAATATAAAAATATGTAACGAAAGTGTTCATACATGTTACGTTCTCAAAGTATTTGACCTGAATATGTGATGTAAAAAGTTTTTATTATCAATACTGGTATAGACATAGCTGGCTGCATATAATAAAATGGCAGAGGCTTTTTGTTCTTATTATAAATACCTGGATCACAAGGTCTTGTCTGACCTGTACAGTTCGTTCACAGTCATTTTACCTCTGAATTTGCATCACTGTTAAAATCACATTGATCTTTATAGCCGTTGCAACAAGGTTGTTGTTGGGTTGCTGCTATTGACAAGTTTATCAAATTCACAATGATCTTTATTATCGTTACAATAAGGTTGCTATTGGGTTGTTGCCGTCAGAGGTAAAATAACTGTAACGATTTCCGTATTGGTAGAAGAACGCTGGCGCCGAAGTAGCTAACCGGGTGCTAACCGCGTCAGCACTATTTTAGAAAACGGTTTTTTGTATTGGTCAGGGACCAGCTGTGGACTTATGGATTAACTGATACGGCGGTTGCTTTTCCCTACTGTACTTTTAAATGACGACACTTCACTTTTATTTAAGGGGACTACATGACCTAAACGCAAATCTATAATGCCTAAAAATATATGATCCACTGCAGTAACCAAAATCAGAAAAATATATGATATTCTTCTGGATATATGCTAGTTAGATAGTGTGTTGAAAACATAATACAATTAACTTGATATGATAGAAAAAAATCATGAAGATACCTCTAAAAAAATATTTTAACGATTAAAAACCATACTAATATACATGCAAACATTCAGTTTTTTTGTCAGATTATTCTACAAGTAACATACTAACGTAATAGTGTTTTAATTTTTTAGTCCAATGAATAGATTTTTTGTAAATCCATAATTGCTTCATATTTTGCAATAAATTATTACCAGCGTTGTGTCATCGCGCGTCTCTTTCTTTTCTATGCAATCCGACAGTGACCGCACTTTAGCTCTTTTAAGGCTCTTAATAGAAGCTAAAATACTTAATTATTTACTTACGTGCCTAAAGTAATGTGTGATTTCCTTGCATGGTAAAAGTTGGAATAAGGAAAATATCATGGTGACTTGTGCCTATATATTTTTAATAAATAAAATTAAGTAGATAAATAATTGATTGATGTTGGAATAGACGGAAAATCTCACAAACATAATTGCTAGAAAAATCTGAAAAGGTGAATGACTGAATGACTTTTTCTTCCAACACAAAGAAGAAAAAGAAATGCTAACATCTGAGACAGATCACCTCGTTCCGGTTACTTACATTCACTCATTCATTAATTCATTCCATTTCCTTTATTCCTTCAAGAAGAAAACATTCGTATTTTTGTAAATTCAGTTCTCTGTTGTATATTTATTTATTATAAACCGTATGTATTTTGTGTGGTTTTCAATGGAGTCGTTGAGATCTCAATTTATCCGCTCTGTCGGTTTGTGTTATGTGTGGAAGCTGGATACATTAGTTTTTATATTGTATATAACAGATGATTGTATCCGCAAACAGTGCCTTAGTAAAAGTGTATGGATTAATATAGTTTTAATTGGACTTCAGTCTTCAATGATAGTTTTTTTCTTTGTAACTGCTTAGGTGCTTCATTTTCTTATAGATCTGCGAATGAGTAATGAATTAGATCTGCGAATGAGTAATGAATCACGTCTTTAATTCATGAAAATTATAAAATTAACTAATTAACCTAACCTAACCTATCGTTTTCCGGATAAATCTAAATACAAATGCTAATACAAATAAATCTGAAGAGTTTTTTGTTTGAACGAGCTAATCTCTAGAATAACCAGTCGGATTTCAAAAATTCTTTATACATTTGATAGCCCAATTCTTGAAGAATGTTATAGGCTATTTAACATCACGCTATGACCCTTAGAGGCCGAACAAAAAGTGAAAAAGTCTGAAAGAACGCTAAACGAAAACAAAGCAATAGCGCGGATGCCGATGCGATGCGATGCGAAGATATTAAGATATTAAATGAGTAGCGTCTGTCCGTGACACTAAGTCACGGACAGACGCTACTCATTTAATAAATCCGAAACTTGTACCTATTTACTAACAAGGCCAAACAAGACACATCGTTAACAAATCTAGTTTTCCATCAAATCCATTTCAAATCTTGGAAGTTTTCCGATTAAAGCTATATAGTTATATATTACTACTTATTATCTGAGACAAGTCGACTCGATTAAGTGAAGTAGGCTAATGGAGGCTGGGCGATAAGCCAGCAGGCTGTCACTGCGACATTAATGCTGTATTTAAAACTTATTTGTTACTAGAAAAAGTAGAGAAGAAACGAATCTTTAGAAAAGTAAAGGAAAAGAAATCATCTGCCCTGGAAAAAATTCAAATGATAAATTATTTTATTTCTGTAAGTAGGTTTGTACAAACACTTTTACATGAAATCATATTTTAAAAACTAGATGAGGTCGGCGTTTCCTATCTGACTACTCTGAGAAGAAAGGCCGAAACAAACTCAGAGGTCACAGTCTCCTTTAAAGTTAAGACATAATCTTGGTCCGATCATGTAGATTTGTGTCTGAAATGGTCTTTTGAGGAAAAACCACACAGATTGACACTTTTGAGGAACTTTGGTACAGGGCCCTATTGTGGATGTCTGTCCGCACCCTCTCTCAGAGAAGAGGCCTGGGTCACAACAATGTTTTTTTTTTTTAATATTCCTATTGTTGTGACCTCCAGGCCTCTAATCAGCTTTGGCTGATTATGTCGTGATTACCCAGTGGTTAAGGCTTTGGCCTTGTAGGTTCAAATCGGGGCAAGTACCAATGTGCCTTTTTCAATTCTTATGTACTTTCTGAGTTTATCTTGGATATTACTAGCATGGGTGAAGGAAAACATCGTGAGAAAACTTTAATAGTTAAAGTCTGAAATCGCCAACCTGTCTTGAGCAAGCGTGGTGATCAATGCTCGTGCCTTCTCTGTATGAGAAGAGGCCTTTGCCATGAAGTGGGACTACAATAGGCTGGTAATAATAATATTGCATTGTTAGGAGGTTCCTCTCTCTGGAGCCCTGACCACCGGTAGCTTGGACCCTGTTACCGATACCGGTGCGCTACTATTTTTTATATTTTTAAATGTTTTTATATTTTTTGTATTCTAATATTTAAAAATGTAATTTATATGTAAATAATGAAACCAAGGAAATAATAATGAATTATTATTATGTTATATTTGCCCTACAGGTCAGGGCTTCTTAGCTACGCTTGTGTTGCCATTTTAACCAGCGGGGTAGTTGCGTAACACACTTAACAGTAGGAATAGCTTTCATTTTGACAGTTCAACGACATTCATTGCGTTATTTACGTTGTTGAGCAGACAAATTTTTCGAACATATGAAGCAATGGATTAGCAATAGGCTTTGAAATGATTCAGATTGTGACTGATAGTGTGTTACGCAATTAGGGTGCAGGGTCAGTTTCCAGTCTAACCAGATGCAGCTGAATACCAGTATTTTACATGGAGCGACTGTCTATCTGACCTCCACAACCCAGTTTACCAAAGAGTAACACAATACCCTTTGGTAAGACGGGTTGTCAGACTTTTGGGCTTCTGACTACCCGTAACGACTGTCAAAGACCTACAAATGGCAACCGGGACCAAGGGCTTAACGTACTTTTGGAGGCATGGAAGGGTCTCGATATGTAATGGATGGTCACCCATCCAAGAACCCCTTTCATATTTTCGTATGTTGGTCAGCAATCATCGGCGTGCTCGGATATGCATCATAATATTATTAAAAATAGGTGTTACAACTATAAATCTGTTTGCGCAATGTGATCAAAATAAAAATAACACTCGATAACGTCATCTGTACAATTTTTTTCGTGATTCTTGATCTTATTGCACGCAAAAATATTTTAAGAATAATAATGACAAAACAGAGCTCGGTGTTTATTTAACCTGAACTTATGTTGAAATTAGGTAGTCAAGTAGCTGTTGTACCATCCGGAAAAAAACAAACGACTTCCAAAAAAAAAACATTAATTTCGGAAGTCGGTTATAGTATATATTTTTTTCTTTTTAGTGTAAGCTAACTTTCTCTATCAAATAAAAAACGAAGTTTCAAAATCGGCCCACAATTAATAAAAATATCGATGAACATAGAAACTCCTCCTTTTTTGAAGTCGGTTAAAAACTGGAGGCATGCAAATAAATACGTTATGTAGGGCCCATTTTCAGTAACTAATTCAAGCCCAAATAGTTCGTATGAGCAGAAACATTCTCGAGTTCCCGGCTCTACCGAGGCTGGCCTTGAACAACCCAATAAATAAAAACATCTCAATATGCAAAGGTCAACCGATTCGTCTGCAGCCGGTCAAGATATTACGATGTACGATGTAAAACATACATGTTCCGATAGTAAACATGAGTATTTTATTAGAACCTAACTGCGTAGTAAAATGACTCATAATGCGAGGATAAACTTCATTGTTTGAGCATTTCTTTGTGTTGTATTAAAAAGTACTTTCAGTTCAGGGGACTTGCAAGTTTCAGGTGTTGGATTAGTAGGACGGTGTGAAAAAAATACTTGAGGTTTTAAGTAACATAACATAACATTACGCCTGTAATCCTCGAAGAGTTAGATAGAGGTGTAGGTACCTATGGTACACCCACATTTCGCCAGTTATGTTTAAGTCCCATGTAATAGGGGGCGAGCCTATTGTCATCAACCAGGCACAAATCCAGACTCCTGGCTGCTACTGAGAAATTCCTAATGGAAAAACCCAATATAACTTTTCTCGACCTAGGGTTGCAAACTTTTTTTATATCAAATATAGTATTTCCGAAGCCATTGCTTGTAAAAATACAGTAGATGGCGAAAAAAAATAAAAAAAAATATAGAAGGTACATACTTTTAGTCTTTATTAACAGGTTTTTTTTAGGTCTCATAACTCTTATTAGACTCTAAAAATAAATTATGGTTATTTTTATAACCATAATTTAATTTTAGAGTCTAATACCTTTTTTTAATAAATTTATTTTTAATTATTTTTTTATTAATTTCGTAAAAGGTGATATAAAGATATTATCACCTTTTACGAGATTAATACTGGCCCTATTGCGATCATCTCGCCATTTTGTATTCATCACTGAAAATATGCGCTCAGTAAAAGCTGAAGTTGCTGGTATAGAAGTAAGAAATGATACTAATTTGAAAATAAAAGAAAAGTCAAAATCACTGAGCAAAACTTGTTGCCATTTTTCAGCAGTAAGATTTAGCAACAGATTTTTGATCAGAAAGAGCAATAGCCAGAATTTTATTTATTTCTGAATACAAATTTCAAAAAGCGATTACGGTTGCTTCTTTTAATAAGATGTTATATAAATTTTCATCGAAAATATATATGGTAGATTCGCCTACTATATATTTTTTTTAAATATATTTTTTAGGCCTCTAATATAGTAGGATACTAGATTATATAGTAAGGTTGGCAACCCTAGCCCGACCTTGGAATCGAACCTAGGACCTCATGAATAACACTTGCGACCACTAGATCAAGGCGGCGGTCTAAGTTTTACGAATTACACGTTTATGGAAACTTAGGGGACCTTATTCTGGAAACTCACCGAGTTCTGACCATTTCGAAAGTCGGGGACGATAGTCTCAATTAAATGGATGCTTCGACTTTCGCCTTTTGAAACCCTATAGGTACTCTATTAAGATGCGTTTTTTAATCCAAACTTATTGCTTGGATAGGCTTAAGGTGAACTCAGCTGCAGTCCGCCAAATTCAAATTTTCTTTGGTTTTTTGCAAACTGCAGCTCTGTTTTACGTTGTATGTTGATTGAAATGCGATTCGCGACTGTAAGAATGTTATATTTACTGAATACTAATCATCAATTTCATATCAATCATGTCATGAACTGGTTATCTTTAACCGGTTGATAGTAGAACCAGCAAAACCATTACAAGTATAGCTTGCATCAAATAAGTAAATGTTGAAGATATTGTCAAAAGTGATATTATTTACAAATCGAACACTCGAGTAACTTACTTCAGCAATTTATAGTCTTTTCAAAACGGCTAAAGAGGATAAAACCTTGTATTAAATAAAATAAAAAATCTATGATTTCGACATTCATAATAATACATGAGAAGTTATTTATTGCTTTTATTTAAAACATTGCATTTTAAGCATTAGGAAAAACCCAAATGGTATTCAAAAATATTGAAATAAAACATACGGAGTAAGTTCAACGGAGTTGTTTTTGCAATTTAAAACATCTTAAAAATTTCCATCTCAGCCATGTAGGTAACGGTTGCAAGAAGGGTCTGCAAAAAAATCAATAATATCAACACCGTTGTTCAGAAATGGGCGTAGGTGTAATATAGGTACCTACATTACCTGTCTACCTACTAGTGGCTGAGGTGAGCCGCAGACCACACGAGTCTGTCTTTCCATAACTTAAAACTGAATATATGGTCACAAAACAAAATCCTTAAAACAAAAAACGTGAAATGGCTGAAATATTTTTTTCGTTTTCAGCCTCCATAACTTGAAAAATTTCGAAAATATGATTCGACAAGTAAAATCCATATAATTACCGAACCTGCACACAAAATTTCACGAGAATCGGTTGAGAAATACGACCTGTAGAGGAGAACAGCCATCCGCCGGACATCCGGATATACCAAAAGATTTTTGCCGAAGCTGAAACAGAGACGCTTCGCTCGCGCCTCGCGCTCGCTCTGTCAATTATGAGGCTGACAACAGCTAAGTAAGCGCGGTCACGTCGGACTGTATAGAAAAGAAAGAAGCGTGAAGATACAACGCTGTTTAAATTTATTGCAAAATATGAAGCAATTATCTATTTACAGAAATCTATTGATACTAAATGAAAACACTAAATTACATTAATATGTTGCTTTATAATAAGAGTATGTTTCTTAAACGTCAAAAGATATTTTTACAGGCATCTTCGTGACTTTTTTCTATTGTATCAAATTAGTTGTATTACGTTTTCAACACACTATCTTACTAGCACATATCCTGAAAAATATTATATATTTTTCTGATTTTGTTTACTGCAGTGGAACTTTAGGCATTATTAAACTTGCGTTTAGGTCCCTTGTGCTTTGAAAGATTTGTACCTACTTGCGACGCTATAGAAATGTGAACAACAAAAGGCAAGCAAAACTTCCTGTTTTAAACGTTTTGTGACTAAAATAGATCAGTAGTCAAAAGGTTAACTTAAAATAGGTAATTATGTTTTAAATTCTGGCCATATTATTATGAAAAGTATCTACCTAAGATTAAGTTTAAAAGTTCTGCACCCTACCTTTGCATTCTAAATCATTGTTTACAAATATATTATGAACCTACTCAAAATTCCATTCAACAGTTAAATGGTATTCGTTCAAAGATTTGCATCGACATCTACTCTATACATAAACTTTGCATGCATGCACGCATCGTAACACGCGATATTCAAACTTGCACGCGTGCAAATACATGAACACGCTAACCAGAGCCAGTCGGATTCGAAATCGGAAAGTCACGTCAACTCGGTCAGGTCAGGACATGAACAGTCGTAATAAATACAAATCACGTAAGACTCAGCGAAAAAGAATCACGAAAGGATTATAAAAACGTCGTTCAGAGGTAATCGTGCATCGTACATTCGCCAAATTTTATGCGCATCTTTATTTAAACGTTGATTCGGAACAATTGGATCGATTGGTCTGACACGCCACCGCGATAAATTACTTTTTGCTCGAGTTTTCGATGAAAGCGGTGCATGGTTTGCAAGCAGTCACTCGTGTGAGCACGCGGCCACCGCTCGTCTCGCGCCCCCTGATACGTAGTCAATCGGATCACCATTAATACGCCATCGCGCTCGTAAAACTGGCAGGTGTCCCTAAAGAGGCTCGCGATATCCCCTTGCGGGCCAAGAGTGTCTGTCTAGCGGAGAGGCCGCGCTCCAAATATGCTCGCGCCGTCCGTAGCGCCGACCTTACTAACCGAACACGCTTCGCCGGCAAACAGTTTTTCCAACGGCCAGCGTCCACTAACGATACCAAACACCGACAAAATAATGTTATTGTTAAACAACAAAACAGAAAAGTAGTTGAGAAAGTTCCTTTCGCGGTTTCCGTTCAAAATTTATCAATTCCTATGAAGTACGCGGACGAACCGAAACCCAGGCATTCAACCTCCAAACCTCCTCAGAATGTATACAATCGGAGGATCGATGTTAATAAGACTAAGCGTTGTAATCCTCCTAAACAGGTCGGCGATTACAAGAGGCTGTGTGACACTGCGGGCTGCGGGAAAGGGACGGAGAACAAGCTGTTGCTGCAGATCAGCGAAGCCGAACAAGTGACAGACTTTGAAAGGATTCTAAATTCTAATGCAATACTGTGCGAGCGAGTGCGCAGCCACGTGTGGCATGGATGTGTCGCACCGCAGAAGCAATCAGCGTCTGTGTTGCCGAGGCCAAAATCTGCCTACTCCCTCTACGCCGTAAGTCAGACCTATCACTACCTGTTCCGTCAGCACGAGGAATCTCTAGAAGCTCTCATCGAACAGTATCGTCAATCGAACGCCGAAAAAAATAAACCCCTACCCAGCATCCTAGAGAAGAATTGGTTTAAGAACCTTCAGAATCTATCCGAATACTACGAGGACGACCAAGAGTTACAAGAAGAAATTGAAACTATCACAGACCGTTTAGTTGCTGACGAAGTTAAAACTGTAGAAGATCAGCATCAGGCAAGCAGCAGAAGGAACAAGAATTTCAACGTTAACTTGGCAGATTTGATAAGTTTGAACATAAACGGGGAGCGTTTGTCTCCGAGCCGCGAGGACCACGGGCCGTCGCCCGACGTAGAAAAGACAGACGCAGAAAACGAGGAGGAATGGCTCGCACCGAGTATGAGCGCAAACTCCGATGACCGCGACTCTCAGAACGACAGCAACGTAGACTGTTTGGCACAAAACTTGGATTCTGTGAAAATAGACAGTGATGCAAAAGTACCTACGATAACATTTAGTAACTGTTGCGACGGGTACGCCAGGAGCGACCTGCCGAACAATAAGGACGTCGAAATTCATTTGGCCGTGCCCGCTATTGATAGCATTGATGAGGCTCGCCCTCCTATGATGTGATTAGGTTTTGTGCTTTCAACAATCACACAATAAGTAATCAACCAAAATGATTGCTTTAGAAACTGAACAATCCCCCCTCCCAAGCGAGGAGCGGATGCCCAAACCAGAAGCTACAACATCCCATCCACAGAGAACATTAACACGGTCGAGTGCTGTGAGCCAAAAATCCGTCGAAATAATGGTCCACCCGGAGGGCTCTAACAATCCTCTACACAGATCGAAACTAGCTCCAACTAGGTCAACCTCAGAGACACAGTCCTCTGGGAAGAAGATGCTAAACTTGAGAAAAACGAAAAACTCATCAATAGAATCGACAATGAGTCTGCCTAACCAGAAGTCTTTGGAGAAGAAACACGGTGGCTTGAGGCATCAGAAAGCTGTTGTGGTGCAGGCGCATTCCGACATAACTTTAAGCACTCAGCCTTCGATGTCGGACGACAGGAAAGCGCTAAGAGAAGCGTTGTACCAGGGTATCTTTCACAGGCACAGGCGGACGATCTTCGCGGTAGGCTCCTTCCTAAGGATGCTGAGGAGCAAAACGTCCAACTATGATTCAATAAGGTCGGACTCCGACGAGATATAGCACCCGTAGATCGTCTAAGTGTATTTTTAGTAAAAAAAATGGTGCCACAGACTGATTGTGCTTTGTAAGGAGAGAAAATATGTTATTAGTACGTAAGAAGTTTGTTTGTATTAAAATGTTCCTAATTAGTTGTGACTGAGTTTTTGTTGACCCCGCTTTGAGAAGCAGTAGTATATACGTATATGGTTGTTATTGCGTATTGACGCGGTTGACCGGCGGACTGACATTGGTTTCATTATGTAATACATATTTCAGCTGAATACTTTGTTTGACTCTCGTTACTGTCGACACGGTGGTATCGATTTCAATATCGGTAAACATTTCTGCTTTTGTTTCAATTATTCACCTGATTAATACACTGTCAACACTATTATTGGGGTGAATAGAGTTAATTTACCATTTTATATGTTGATACCATATTATATATCAAGAACTGAAATTATTGCCATTGCGTTAGTAATTCTCAATTTGATAATCTTATATTGTCTGATAACATTTAAAAATATCTCTATAGAAAGTTACAATAGTCAAAATAGAAACAAACCAGCCCCGAGACGAAATAAATTGACATGAAGATATTATTGCAACTTCAAAGGTTAGAGGAGACAGCCGAAATTGACAGGCTCGTTATAAATAAGCGAAAAATAAAAAAAAAACAAAGAATATGGTAATAAATAGTTGACAAGGATCGCATCGCGTGCTACTGTTCAAGGGCACTTACTTACCAAAGAATCACCTTGATTTTTTCAGACGCATAAATTATATGAAAATCATTTTTCGTAACACTATAAGCCTGTGAAAGACCATCAATAGTTCACAATGGATTTTACGGCGCTATAAAGTTGGCTGGTAAAAGGCAAAAACTGACTCTTTAACGCGATAAAACCCGTGGTTTTGGACCGTTAGTGATTTGATGAATGGCTATTATAAGAAAAGCTTTTGTTCAGACAATGTTTCTTAAGTCTGAATTAGGGTTAGACTAGTAACAAAATAAAGGTGCGAAAGACTTTAAAGCATTGAGTATTAAAAAACAAATGATTTTTGCCTACGTCGCCCGTATCAAATAAAATGAGTAGTTTAGGCGCTACGGTGGAACATACGTACATACAAATATACTAAGGTTAAAACATTAACCTATTGGCTTCGCCGTAGTCGGGTAAAAAGAGATACAACATAGCGATGAATTTCTTTGAAAATGTTCTGAATGATTCATTTATTGAAAAGCAAAATGTAAAGCTATATTCACCCAGTAATTTCAATGGCAGCTGTCTTATTGATATCTAAAACCAAACATTGCCATTATACGGCGATCAAAAACACATTAATTTTACGATATAGAAACGGTACAATAAAAGTATTGAAGATTTATGGCAATCTTTTTATCACATATGTATTTCAATTGTAGGTATCTACAAACCAATGTTATTCCGCGGTCGATATGTTATAAAATAAGTAATGTGTGCCTATTTTAAAGAAATATTTGAACAATGGTCGATAATTTATATCGGTTTGTTTGAACTGGGTTTGATTCACTTCAAGATCTAATGTGTGAAAATTACGCGATTATTATTGTTTTTACTCTAAGTTTTATATGAAAATTCGATGAAAATAAATCCTATTATAGTTATGTTATAAATCATTCATTAGCAATAGACAAAACATGAAAAATTAGCCTAACGGCTTACTAATGGAAGTTTATTATTCGAGCCGTATGTGATTGTCATACCATAAAAACATGTTACTATGTATGTAGGTAGGTACTTGAGGGTGGTGGACGTGTTAATGTCTTCACTAATGAGATATCTGGTATTTGATGTAAAGATATAGTTATAATCATCATGGAACTATAATAACAATATAATAATACCAGCCTATTAATGTCCTGCTGCAAGGCAAATGCCTCTTCTCAGACGGAGAAGATATGAGCATTGATCTAACTATCTATAAAAAATAGTATTATTTTGAATTGAATATTTAATACCTGCAATTTTATTTCATACCTGTAAATAGAATTCGTTGAATGATTTGTGTATGATTGAGTGAATATTCAACTCGAACCCATCAGAAAATATTTCTTTAAAATAAAGTGATGCTTTAATCGAATAGAGAGCTTAGTATATGAAAATTCCATACATAATATATGTATTCTATTATTTAGATTTGTATTTTCCTTTGCAATGGTTGTTAGTGATATTAATATATTATGTAGAAAGAAATTAGTGGCGAGACAAAGGATTGTTGAGACACATTTTTGGAACATTTTATGCACTTTTTTATATATTTGTACATCCGAAAATTTTGTACAACTTGTTGTTGTCTAAGGAACTTATTAAAACGTATGTGTATTGATGGTTCGAGGATTTTTCCTTTAAACTGAATTCACAGATAGCATCACGCCCTGTTTCCCCGAAGGGTCGAGCAGAGGTGTACCTATAGTATACCCAAATGACATCATTATCAGCAGCCTACAGCAGTCTACTGCTGGACATAGGCCTCTCCGATTGCACACCATTTAGCTGGATTCTCGGCAACTCTCATCCAGCTTCTGGCTGCCAGCTACCCTGCGAAGATCGTCACCTACACCTAGCCTTTCACAAATCGCCAGTTCTGTTTAAGTCCTATAAGAAACCCAAATTGAATTCATTAACCTGTTAACTCTGTCTTTAAATAATCTACAGGTGCAGTGCTATTGATGGAAATAAACGCAAATAGTATTTATTTTCGTTCAGTTGCTTTTGTAAATATTTGTGCAACTAATTTGGTTTTCAAGGTTAGTTTTTAATGGATTTTGCATTGAAAATAAAATAAAAACATTCACTTTCTTTGTGAGTTCATAAAAAGCACTCACATCGCACGATGAATGTTATATTTGAACCATCTCTTTAGCTCATAATTTTATTTATGAAGTAGCATTGTTTTTTCTTTCTGGAATTTCTCTGTAACAGCCCGGAGTCTTTGTGCCCGGGTGATGGCAATAGCTTCGCTCCCTATTACATGGGACTTAAACATAACTGGAGGAATGTGGGTGTACTAAGGTACACCTCTGCCTAACCCTTCGGGGAATCGGGCGTGATGTTATGTTATATAATTACCATTGTTGCAAAGTACCTTCCCGCTTACAAATAAAACACTGTCTTTCAATAAAAATAGCCCAACTTATTTATAACAAACTGATCTTGTACACGGCTACATATTAAGCTATACATTTCCAATTTTAACTGACCTCGCATTGCATAGGCTTTTCGTACATTGAGAAGTCAGCTTACACTGGAATTGTATAGCTTGATATGTAGTCGTGCGGTAGAAAGCTCACTTTATTAACCCGATCTTGGTAGAATCACAATCAAGTTTTGTGGAGAAAACTTTTGTACTAAACTTAGCTTATTTTCTTTCATTATTTGCAAAGATAAGAAACTAAAACATAACAAGATCACGCCTTTATTTCCGTAAGGGTTTAGGCAGAGGTGTACCTATAGTGTCGCCAGCTTAAATAAAAACCTAAAACATGAACAAAACATGCGTTTAACAAATCATTTGTAAACTTTATTCAAATGTAAATCCTTATACAAAATCATTGGGATCGTTTTATGTAAAAATAAAAAGACCTAAAACGAACAGTCCTAGGGCGTTAATAAAAATGCGCGTAGTTGTAGGTACTCTCATTTCACAACACACCCATAGTTTATAAAAAAAAATATTTTCTGATTATAAGTAATACCTAGTAAGTTCTTTTTCAATATTTTGTTGATTTTTGGTACATGTGTTCATTTCCATACATCATAAATGTTACGATATATTTATTATATAAACAACAAAAATATATCAAAAGGATTCTTCCAAAAAATAACGGTAAATGTCTGAAAGAGTTATCGGTATATTGTGGTATTTCGTAAGTAGTTGAATGCCTCCAGAGAATGCCTACTATAGTATACCCATAGCTGCATTCACCTGAGGGGATTAAAATTTGTCCTTTTCTTCCCCTTTTGTCCCTTATCCGTCGTGTTCCATTTTATCCGATATTTACCGACAAAATCCTATCTTATTGGGGTGGCTTAAAGTTTCGATTATATTATATAAAGGAGGATTTATTTTAAATTCTTGAGGTTCTGTTTCAGTTAAACGGAAATAATGAATGGATGTTTAATGTTTTCTAATCTATAATGATAATAATGTATTTTTGCTTGTTTTTTTTTTAAATTTAACTAAAAGTTAAAAAAAACGACTACATACTAAAAACTAGTTAAAATAAATTAGTCTACATTTTTAGGAAAGTATTTTTTAACATAATAAAACGAAACGTTTATTTGTAAAATACATTTGAAAATAAAAATAACCTATTCAAAATAAAATATTTCAATAAAACTCTAGGAAAACGTAATTAAATTTCCCTCGAACCGTCAATAAACGTACAAAAACATGAAAACATGAGCTTTGTAAGTTTTATTACGATAAATAGCTTTTTTACACTAGACAGTTAGTTTAATTTTAATAATATTGTATCGTTTTAAGCTATTACGTTTGCGCTGGTTGTACATAAGCAGTTATATATTGGACTGTGATAGGAGAAGAATGCTATATACCTACTATTCTGTTATTAAATATTAAGAGGATAAATAAAACACTGTGGGTAGGTATTTTTTTTAGCCACGCAATGTATGTACTTGTAGGTATCTACTTTATTTTATATTATGTTTTAGCATTTTAATTGTGCATTTTGTTCTTCACTGTCCATTTACATAATAAATGTTTGTCCTAGTTTAAATGTTAATGTCACATAATTAAACAAATAACAATAATTTGCAATTTCAATGTTCATAACAGTAGTTTTCGTAAAAGTGTAATTTAATGATATTAGTCGACATACACGTGTTAACTGAAATTGGATTATTGCGGCACGTGCTTCCTTAATGAATTTCTGCGCGTAAAAGCACGTGCCTTGAAGCCATCTAATAAGTACGTTACACTTTTATCGATCAGTAAACATATTTTTATCATTAGTTATAAAATTATATTTTAGTTAATTACAATAATTTGTTAATATGTAGATAACTTAGGTAGGATTAACTAATAATGTTTAACTTTAGTTTGTAAATTGTAATAGAAATATAATTTTAATTGTAAAAAAAAACGATATTAATTTTGTAGAAGTACATTCCGTAACGCAATTTTGGGTAGAAAAAAAACGTAAATTATTCTGTCCGATACGATTACAGTAAATAAATAAGACTGCGTAAAAATTATGAAAAAAAAGAAGAATTGTTAGCCAATAAACGTTTCCGTTGTCTTCTGTAACCATTTTTCATTACTTAATTACATACTGGTATTATAGTTATTGTTTTTTTAATGCTCCCGAGGATTGTATGAAAACATTCATGAGTGCATTCAACAAGTAGGTCTGGTCCGTACCTACCACAACAGTCACAACACCTAACTTCATAACTTCGATGACAAGTTGTTGTAATTTCACTCTGTAGTAGGTAAGTACTACAAGTAGGTAAGTAATTGCCGGGTCTATTCTGTAAAACTTGGGTTAACTTAGCTGAAGTGAGCTTGCAGTGAGCTATCAACTTATAACCTGATTCTAGGGATTACCATCATTGACAGCTAACTTTAAACTCACTTCACCTAAGTTTTTACGGTGAGATTGTTACAGAATAGGTAGACCGCTTGGTTGTCGAAATTCCACTCACTCAACGAGAAATACTGAGCTCAAAATGGCATTACAGAATACCCATAACCGATCGATCCTACGCTGGAACCTATCCCTTTTCTTCGCTTCTATGAAATATAAACATGCTGATAGAGCCGTTCCCCGAAACCGTTATACCATCCTGAGCTCAGAATTCCCGTGAACTATCACAACGAGAGGCTTTTATAACGCAATACCTACACTGAAAACTGAAATAGAGATTGTGCATCTCTATCACAATATTGAATTTTTGCCAAAGATTTATGGCAACTAACAGAAAATATAATTTGCGAGTTATAGTTGCGAGTGTCAACACCGGGAGGGGACGCCCTAGAAAGACATAATATAGTGACCTTATCGGCAAAGTTCTTCAGAAAGGTCAGGGGCGAAGTACTCCCAACCGGCGTGCGTGTATGACCAGATGTATTCTATAGTTCCTGCCTATCCGAGTGGGAAACAGGCGTGACTTTTTGAACGTGTATATATTTAAATCGTTAGAGTTGCCCTCATCGTACTTTGTCGCTCGAAAAAGTGTCCTAAAATACCTAGTAGGTATGGACACTTTTTCGAGCGACTAAGTATGAAGCAGTCTACACACCAAAGCCGCCGACCCACCGAAATAAGTCGTCGACACGCGCGGGTAACAAGTCGCTGACATAATTCTTTTGAAATAAAGCCGCCGGGGCTGTGGCGGCGGGTCGGCGGGTTTGGTGTGTAGACTGCTTAATACGATGAGGGCAACTCTATACCTACTGAGAAGAGTGAGCTCATATCATGGTGTTTCCATGACAATCAAGTCCAGCCCACCTCTTTGACACCACTGAAACACATGTGAGAAATGTCAAAAGGTCAGTAGTGTCAAAACGAAACAGAAATTCGACCATCTTTTGACACGGAAGGGTGAATCTAACGATTCAAATCTTAAATTTTTGTTGAACAACCAAACCTGACCGCAAAACATTATGCTGAGCATTATGCAGCATTATGCTGAGATAGGAGCCTTTTTGGCCTCGCATAGGTCTTTCTTTTTTTACTTGTTTATTGTTGTTTTTATTGTTAATTTTGTTAGTTTTAAATACTTTTTTTTTATTCTTTGTATTTCCTGTGCGTGTCCCAAATAAAATATTTTTCTTTCTTACTTTCAAAATTTCTGTACCTTTGAGAGACTTCTCTCTTTACTGAATCCATGCTAACAGGTTGCGCGTCGATTACCCTGTATAAAGTGAAGTAAGTATGATAGACATAAGAGATCTTGTAGAAAATAAATCTGTCCCTAATTTTTCTATGTTATATTAAGTGCAAAGCAAATCTTGGAAAGCAAGACCGGAAAGCAGCTTGGTAGATGGGGCCAAAAATCAGTAGCTGTTAAAGGACGAGACTACCACATAATTATCACTGCAGTGTGGAGGGGAATGCCATGTCAGATTGTTGGGCTTCCAACTGGTTATCAATAGGTACAGCTGTTCTACTGTCCAATCTCATGGATGGGACAGTAGAACAGCTTAGTAAGTTGAGACCAGAACACTAATTTCGTAACATACTTTCAATCACAATACGAAAGATTTTGAAGAAAACTGCTAATCCATTGCTTTATGTGTTTGAAAAGTTCGTCTGCTGCCACAATGTAAAAAACTCAATGAATGTTGTTGAACTGTCAAAATGAAAGAAAGGCATTGCGATTGTAATTGTGTTACGCATTTATCCCGTTGATGACCTGCAGAAGTTTTCAGTCAGTATTTGTAAGAAAACAGAAACACACGGTTTACAAGCATTAACAAAGCGTACAAAGTGTACCTAAGGATATTAATATAAGGGAAAATATTTTCAAATCAAATCACCGCAATATTCCACACATTAAATAAAATCGAATCGTTCAGTTACATCACAGTATCAGTCACGTGAACGTACCGTTAATCATTTTCTCGTTAACGTAAACTTAATAACCTATCGTGGTTCACATTTTTGTTTGAAACTATAAGACCTTTGACTAAATTCCGATTAAGCGAAAAAAGTTTAGGTTTGCAAGCATTTCTGCGTTTTGAAATTCGAATTCTGTTAATAAACGGTTACAAGGAATTAATTTATTTTCAGCCCGTGTTGTCTTGTAGGGACAGTAGACCGCACATATGTGGAAATACTTAGACCTTGAGCTGACCTAGCGTTGTAAGGAGCTTCAATAGAATAAGAGGCATACTTATAATGGTTTTGTTACCACTGACGCGCTTTGTACTGTACCTTCTGGATCAAGGATTCTATTGATTTACGGTTTTTTAGAACGAAGTTCTAAGGAACTTCCCCCCATCCACCAAGTCCATACCGTGCGTTAAGACGCACGGTATGGACTTGGTGGATGGGGGCTAGGTGAAAAAAAGTGTAAGAATTTTCCGTCACGAGTTTCCGTCACGACCCTTTCTTTATTTGTTTGTTTGGTTGAACGCTCTTATCTCAGGAACTGCTGGTTGGAATGGATAAAATCTATTTGTGTTAGATAGTCCATTTATCGAGGAAGGCTTTGGGCTATATAACATCAAACTATGACCAATAGGAGCGGAGCATAAATGAAAAATGTTGCAAAAACGGGAAAAAAAATATTCCTTTTGAGAGCTTCCGTTGCGTGCGCTGCGTAAACGGTTAAAGTTACGCAAAAATCATGTATGACGGAATTGTTCCCCTTTAAAAGTTAAAAAAAAGTCCCGGACAACATAAATGTCTATATTTTAAGGTTGACTCAATATAACCCTTTTCTAAATATATCTACGAAAGGACCTTCGTTCCAACCGAGTCTCCCACGACACCCACGCATTTTTTTTGTCAAACCGAGGAGGATCAGCGTCCTACTAGATGTACGAGCCAGGAACAACTGCAAGAAGTGGTGCCTCGACATAAAGCTGCTCAAGTGAAGATGTTGCCTCAACCTAAGGCACGGAACGTCATGAGTCATATTAGTCGACTCAGCTTGCTTCAGGATATTATTTTATTATTATAGTAGTACGTAATAATAGGTATCATAAGTAATATAAGTAGTTCATCTAGTGTCGTGAGATTAATAAGTATAATAATAATTACTGTCCCACTGCGAGGCAAAGGCCTTTTCTCATATAGAGAAGCCATAAGCATTGACCACCACGCTTGCTCAAAACAGGTAGTCGATTTCAGACTTTTATTAACTATAGGTACGTAAGTCCAGGTTTTCTCACGATTTTTTTTTCTTTCACCGATGTCTGTATGTCCAAGATATAGTATATTTAACGGGTACACTACATAAATACGAAAAACTTTATTCCGTCAGTCACAAATACGAATTTCAAAATACCGATTTTCATAATTCCGAATGGTTCAAAATTCCTAACATAACAACTCCGATTTATCATTCATCCTATTTTTATAATTCCGAAATTTCAATATTCCTAACGTTTATAATTTCTATTCTCAAAATACCGAGTTTCAATAGATCGAATAACAGAAAGTCCGACTTAGTGATAATTCGAAATATCAAAAATACGAATTCCGATTATTAAAGTACCGATTAATTAGAATTCCGAAATAATAACGTCTTGTAAATCTGTAACCTAGTTTAACCCAAATGTTTCACCAACAATAGAGGAGATCTGGCGTTAATGGCCACTGTTCTAACCTAACCTAACCGGATGGTACGGTTTATTCGAAGTATTGAAAATCGGAATGTCGTTTTTCGAGCATTTCATTCTTCGAACGTATGAAAATCGGAAAACAAACAAATCGCAATTACGACTTTCGGTAAAATAAATTTCGTGATTTTTAATAACAGACATTATAATTCTTAGGTATTATGAAATTCGGACTTTAGAAAATCGGAACATCGAAATTCGGTATAAAATATTTCGGATTATTTGGGTGTTCCCATATTTAACTACATTTATTCGCAACAAAACTTCGCAGGGTACTTAGCTAGATAAACAAGCGAACAAAACAAACAACCAAACATCACACAAATAAACAAAACAAAAATGCTGAATCTCACACATTTCCTGATGCTGCAACTCAATAAAACGCAGGCACAATGGCCAATGTGGACTCTACTCTGTGTACAGGGGCGTAGTTACTGCCACCGCCGTATCCGCCGTATTAATAATACGGCCCCCCCAACGCGACCTGTATATGCAAAAATCCGTAAAATATTATCCAAAACCTTACATTCTTATTGATAAGAAGAAGCCTCTAATGAGTGAATATCTTATGAAAATATGAAAATTAACGTAATTTATTTATGGCTTACAAAGTTACAAAAGCTTCAAACGACATTTTACAGATGCGGCCGGTCCAAATCTCAAGCTCTTGCATTCATTTAGTAAAATCACACAGAAAATCTTGTAGCTTCGCCACAGACAGCTGAGCCTTTGTAATAGAGTCAAGTTTCCCTTTGGGTAGGTACGGAATCCTAAAAAGGACCCTAACAAATGTTGATACAGGGCCCCTTCAGGACTAGCTACGCCGCTGCCTGTGTACTTATATACCAACCATATAAAAGAATGTAATTGATATGCACCCACTTTGTAAAATATATGTATAGTATACCATAAGAGCCGCACCCGAACAATAGACCATGTCCACAGTATTGCGTTCCATATAGGCTGGGAATTCCATTATTTCCATTAAGTATTGTGGGCATAGCGTCGATGTAATGAACGGTAAGTGGATGGGAACGGCCTGTGTGTAATGTAATTACAGAGTACCTATCTACCTAAGTAGTAGTAGAAAATATGCTATGGTTTCATGGTAGAAAGTATTCTATTTTTAACTCACCAAGCGACGCGCGCTTTACTTGTGGTTACCAAGGCTATACAAACACGTTGTAAATAGGTGTGTAAGCGCAGGAGCTCTCGGTACCGTCCGAGACAATGACGAAGTAGGAAGTGTGTGTGTGAGTGATGTGATGACGCTACTCGTCTTCACGCACACATTTACAGCGTGTTTGTACACTTGGTTACCACAAGTAAAGCGAGCGTCGCTTCGTTAGATAAAAATACTGCAAATAGATTGGTGGTGGTTTCATGTAGATTTATTGAGAGCTATCCAGACACCGACATATTTTACGGATAATGTTTGTATATTATGTACTAGATGCATGAACGTAAACAAAGTATAAGGAATATGTAAGGATCGTTCTTGTAGTTTCTGACTACCCTCACGGGAAGAAGGCGTCAGTATATGTATGTATGTTTGTGTATTTGTATATTAGAAAGAAAACTCTTGTTGATTTTGAGTGTAAATTTTATGTCTATAAGTTAAAACATTTTTGGTAACTTATTTTAATACTAGAATAAAAAGTTATATACTCGTAGGTAACTTTTTTATATTTATATAGCTTTATGTATAATTTTAAAATAAACAGTATTGAAGTTGTTAAAAAAAAAAAAAATTACCTTTCCCCCTTAGGTGTCTCCGAAACAGCTGAGCCAAAATTAAAAAAAAAAATACAAAAATTCGTTCTTTACTTACAGAATACAGGTAAACCTATAATATGTCTTAAAATAACATGGTAAATCTTTCAATATTGTGCGTACAAACTTACAATTGCAGTTGGAATGTATGGGAGAACATGTTTTACAACTACAATGTCAAGTTTGTTCTTGGGATCTGGAGGCACGGTAGTACTCCTGCCAGGACGTGCCAAAAACAAACAGCAGGGGCACTACCTATCTTTTCTCGAAGCGTTTCGTCGTATTTTCATACTCTCATAGGCCTGGATAATGTTAGAGAGCTCAAATTCTCAATATAAAATATAGTTAACAAGCTTATGTACAATAATAAGTTTACAATAAGTTTCATGTGTCTACCGTTGGATTTTATTACTATCTAAAATACGTCGGTTTCTTCACTGACTGACTCACTCACTCGCTCATTAAAACTTTTTGGCACTTTCCAAAGTCCTAGAAAGCTGAAATTTGGTATGCAGGTTAGGATTTGTAACAAAAAAATAAGAAATATGTAACTTTTACCCTCCAACCCTGAAATGGGGGGTGCAGGTCTGTATACAAAATAAAACCTCTAGGATACTTCCCGAAATCATAGAAAGCTTAAATTTGGTATGCAGGCTAGGATTTGCACACAAACAACAACAAAAAAAAGTAACTTTAACCCTTTAACTCCCTTAATGGGAGGTGGAAGTCTTTATTTTACGGATAATCGGTATACCTAGTTTTATTTGAAATACCTAGTTCTCTTCTTTTTTAAACAATAAAGATGAAACTCATTTTCGTTGGCTATGAAGAAAGTAACTGCTGGCGTTCAAGAAATACCTTTTTTCCCGACTATGCTAGAACTTGAGCTAGAACTAAGGGGTTTGATTTTAACATGTCTGTGTAACATCAGTACAATATCATCACTAAAATAAAAAGAAATAGAGCAGCCTACAAAAGAAATGAAATCCCACCAAAAACATTTAATGTAAAGTAGGTTGCCAAGACTTAAATAACGCCTTCCCTGTTAAAAAGTTATCAGATCTAATGTAGAGCCCAAGATGTAAGGCTTTTAGAGTTAGGTTCGGCACGGCTCGGCTTAGCCGTGCCGAACCTAACTCTAAAAGCCTTACATCTTGGTCAAAATGTATGGCTTATCTGAAGGACCGCAGTCAACCAAGTTATATTGTTGAGTTCTGCCAAAGACATTAAATTATTTACTCAACAATAGACGGGACATAGCGAACAAAATCGTAATCCGATACATTTGTCCTAGTGGGCAAAAGTCGCTCAGTCTAGCGTGGTACGCCTACATGCTGCTCTAATTTTGCTATATTATGCTAGATGGTGTCACTGAGACATGGGATCACAGTTTTTCTATGACATTTCTTCGCATAGCCTCTCTATAGTATCTTAAATCTCTTTGAGTTCTGCACAAATGGTGTAAGATATTCTTCGATTTTGTTATGTACTTTCCCTTATTTGCTCTCAGCGAAAGTTTTAGCCTATTTTTCTGGTGTACTTAATACCCTATTTTATTTGTCGTAGGCGTAGAATCATTTAAAAAGGGCTGCTTCCGGCCTTTTTTCCGGGTACCGGACTAATCAGCAGGCTTGCGTGCTTTTGGGTTGCTTTTACCAGCTGCATAGAATCCTTGGAGTTCGAGACCGGCAAGTCCGTTTTGGTCCGCGACACAATCATGATCGTCGTATCACCTGCGATTCTGTCGAGACGTGCTACGCTTTGAGGTTGCGGTTCCTCAGGATTGACTTGTTATTTAAACCACCACACTTAACTATTATAGTTATTAGTACTTTCAGGGTTCACATTTTAATACTAGTTGATATCAGGACTGTTTCAATCGGTATAACTTAGGTTCATCTTTATAAGATAATATTCATTTGAAAGTTTACGTAATCTAATGGTCACGAACCTAAAACCGATTGCAATCGATTCCCTAGTTCGGAAATCAAATGCTTAGCATAGATTAACCATCCGATGTACGTTAAGTTTTCTCTCTATCTCTTTTCATTTAGGCCAAATTAACTGTTTTAATGTTTAGTTACTTATTTAGTTAATTACTTACTGTAAGCTTATTTTGGATTTGAAAAAAAAGTAGTTCTCTTTAAACTTGAATGTTATAATGTAGAAGTTTTATTGAAAATTGAATTTTTATTCTGGAACTCGGTGACAGCTAAGTAAACCTCGCTGACTCCAATTAAAGTGCTTTAAAAAACTACCAACTTCTAAAAAGACACTATACGTATAAAGTAAAAAATTACGTTCATTTCGGAAGTCTGTGTCTTTGGTAGGTTTATTTTCTTGTTTTGCCACCAAGAAAAAATCACGTAAAGTATCGTGCACACTGGCGCGACGCGACAGCATACACAAAGGCACCGCGTGCAGCGTGACGGCCGGCGCCTTTGTGTCGGGCTGTCGCGTCGCGCCAGTGTGCACGAGCCTTAAATCGGCCCAGTAATCACGGACAAATCGGTGTACCTGAATACATGAAAACAAAAAAGAACTTGCCGAATAACCTCCTGCTCTTTTACTTGTATATATATATACGTAAACTCACGCCTTCTTCGCATGGACAGGCAGAAACTACAGAACGCCACGTTTCTACAACGTTTACGTTCAAGCATCGATCATACACGCACGGTTGCGAGTACTACGCACCTGACCTTTCTGAAGAACATCACGAATAAGGTCACTATTATGTCCTACTAGGGCGTCCCCTCCCGGGCGGCGTTTTCACTTACATCTGGATGTAAATACCTTGTGTTTGTGCACTCACCATTCATTCATCCTCACAACATGACTAAACTATTTAAGCATATACTCTTGAATTTTTATGACTACATCTTCTTTTAAACCGCACCGTTGCCTTATTAAATCATAGGTAGGTGCGTAGGTAGTATACCTAGAAAATTGATATAATTTTTAGACTAAACATTAATGACATTCAGTAAACGGAAACAAAGTCTATCCACATTGTCAAGTTCATTTTGAATTGCACCGGCAAAACGCCTGCCGTTTACCAAAATTTAATGTTTTGCTGAAAATAAGCGGCAACGAACTCCCTGGCAAGAACAATGTAGGTAGATACCAGTACACCCACGTTTGGTCAGTCTGAAAGCCGGCCTCTATATAATAGTACAAAGTATTGAAAGAACATAACGCAAGTACCTATCCACGTAAAATATGTAAACTGTACTGACTGGAAAAGCAGCGCACGTTATTTTGGTAAAATGAACTAAATATAGAATGACTTTGGGATTCTTTGTACATATAACTTCCTGAGTATTCGAGGTGAAGTCCAGTTATTACTATTAAATTGTAGAGTAGGTATTGCAGTGCACCTAGCTAGGCTGTTATAAAAGTACTCTGTGCTAGGCTGTTTGCCCGCGACATCACTTGCGTGTGTTCTATATTTCATCATTTTTTAATAGGTACATATAACCAGGATGAAAAGTAGTCTATGTCCTACTCTGGGTCCCAGGCTACCTGCTATTCTGACAAATTTCACAACGATAGTTTCAGTGGTTTACACGTGAAAATGTAATAAGGTAACAGACAGAGCCGTGTGAATATAAAACTGCGGCTGGGGCAAAGCCTGATCCTAGCAGTCCTACAAAAGGTGTTTTTTAGACAGTCTGTAATTGTTTATGTTAACTTTGCCCTTAGTAGATACTTACATTGATAGGTGATCTAGGTAAGCTGTAAATAACCCAATATCACCATGTGATCCTTTTTTAATTACCGATTGTTTTATTTTATGTAGCATTGTTAATTTTTCATTTAATTTATATGAAAATTCGCATACAGAGTATTATGCGAATTTTGGCGAGGATCATCGAATTGCTATTAATATTATCTATTACCTATTTATGTAGGAAAGATGTCGTTACATACACACATAAACACGCCTTCCCATGGACAGGCGGGAACTATATACAGAACGCCACCATCTCCGATCCTTACATACTCATTTTGCTTCCTTTACGTTATACGTCGCGCATCGTCGAGACGTATTCAAACCAACATAACGCGAGCTTCGCCGACGCATACACGCACGCTGGTTGCAAGTTCTAGATGTGGTATAGTGGCACGACCTTACCTGAACTTTATGTCACAATTACTCCGCGTGGTGAAGGCTAAGAGACGTTTGGTTGTCTTGAGTCCAGCTTTATATCTTTGTACACGAATGTTTTACAGGCGCTTTCACTGGAACATTGGAATAAAATACACTGGGCCGCCAAGAATACGGGTCGGTAATAAAACCTCAATAACTTCCAAAATATTGGAGCTAGCTTAAATTTATAGTCGTTAAATCAATGTCATTAAAGTTCAAGATTATCAAGCTTATTTTGAATAAAATTAAGTTAAGTAAAATGTTTTTTTTTTGTCCTACAGCAGAATGCCGTAGAACATAACGGTATGAAAATAACTAAAATAGACTAGCCGAGCTGTATCACCGTCAGTGTATTGTCTTACTTTCCAGACGGCGTAGGCGGCCGAACTGAGCCTTCCCGCTAGGCTTGATATATGTGATCCCCACTGAAGTTCGGCATCTACTGTTATGCCCAGAAAACTGCCGAGTCTACAGTTTCAAGCACCTCTTTATCTAAGACGATGTTGGGTCCTAGTTTTCTAACATTCGGTACGGCGAACTTTATACATTTCGTTTTCTTGGTATTGAGGACTAGGTTATTTCTGGTAAACCAATCCGTAACCATTGATAGTGCACTGTTTACGTCATCAAAATCTTGTCTATTCCTGTCTACTTTAAAGATAAGAGAGGTATCATCAGCAAACAACATCACAGATACCCTTTAAATAGAATGTAAGTCATTGATATTGATATGTATGTTATAGGTATTTTGTACCGACCTTTTTTTCTCGTTTTTAAATTCTAGTGTTTATAAGTGGAAACTTCTAAATGGCCTTCAACTGCACATTGTTTAAGAATACTGTATAAATTAGCTGTAAGTTTCCCGAACAGAATAAAATAAAATATATACCTAGAATAAGAATGGACCCAGTATTGAGCCCTGAGGTATACTTAACTGAATTGGCAGCCTGGAAGATTTCACACCATTAACGTCTACACATTAGTGCCTATTATGTGAATTAGAATTTATTACATTAAGAGCTTCGTTTTAAACACCGTAATGACATATTTTACACAAAAGCGTGTCATGGTGCACGCAATCAAAGGCTTTGTAGAGATCACAGAAAACACCAATAGCATTTTGCGAGCTCTTCCATGCGTTAAATATGTGTTTTAGCAGAGCAACACCCGCATCTGTAGTCGGACGACCTTTTTTAAAGTCATATTGTTCATCATCAAGTAGGCTTTTTAAATTAAAATGTCTTAGCAACTGCTTGATTATTAACTATTCAAATATTTTACTAAATGCAAGTAAGATAGAAATAGACTTAAAATTGACAACTTCTAAAACTGGCACATTTATTTAAAGTAATAGTTACATAGAGAGCTACGATGTCGATTATAATTTATATTACTCGTTTATATGACCAGTGTTTTTAGACTTAAGTGTGTTAAAAATACTAACTTTATCACGAGGTGTTACATTTTAGAAGCTAAATAAGCGACTACATTTAGGTACACTACTATGCAAAAGGTTTTCAACTTTAGACGGGACGAATTTAAGGAGCGAGTCGTGGCTACAGGTATGTTGGCAAAAAAAAAAAATGCCTCAGCTACGTCAGCTGCTTTATTAACTAATTTGCTGTCGACCATAATCTCTAATTGTTTTTCCTGTTTAACCGACTTACCCGTTTCATTGTTAATAATTTTCCAAGTGGTTTGGACAGCTGATAATTTTTTCGCGATTACGATGTTGGTCCCAAGGAGAAAGCTGTTCAGTTTGATTCACACCCTTAATTATGACCACACATTTCTGATACACACTAAATAGACACTTTTATATAAGCCAGATACTATATAATGAGGCATTAAATGTCTGGTTTATATAAAAATGTCTCTTGTACTGCTAATGAGTGGTATCTACTTTAACACTTATCTGCTGCTAGGAACTGCAATTCAGTACATTATACAGGGTGTCCGGTAATTAATGGATAACCTTAAAACGGGTCATGGTAGAAATAATGGCAACTCAGAAAAAAGTACAAAAAAAACCACACGTAGTACCGAAGATGTGATTTTTTAATAATAATCGGTGTTTTTTGTTATCATAGCTCACATTTTTGTACACCACGACCAGAAATTAAAGAATTCTATCGGTTTTTATTGTTATAGTATTTTACTTTAACTGAGCTGTTATATAAGCAATAAATAATATGAGTACTATTACACGGTTTGTTTTTTAAAAAGAGCTTTAATGTTTTTTCTGGCGAAAAATTTGTGAAAAACATTCATTCCGACAAAGTTTAAGCAACTGTAGCATTAAAAAAAACTATCCAAACACAAGTGACCAATTATTTTAAAATAATATGTGTTGAAAGCCAATTTCAAAATGGTATTATTCATTATTGTATCTAATGTAAATTGTGAAATATTGCTATTTGTTTATAAAATGTGTGAATTTTGGTTAAACAACAAAATTTGCAATATTTATTTACTTTACATGTATCTGACCATTGGGGTTAAATGAAAAACAACATTTAACATTAATAACACTGTATTTGTTATAAATTACAATAAATGTTCAAATTGTCTGCCACCCACTCCGATGCAGGCCCTACATCTACGAATAAATGCTCTCCTGAGCAGTCGCGTATAGCGTCTATCATTTATTTTCGATGCGGCTGATAAGTAACGTAAGTAAGTACATATAAATATATACATATATACGTAAGTCTTTCAAGGAACGGATCGCCTTTGCGTAAACCAGCCCTGGTAAAAAAAACGAGTGGATTTAGATCTGGTGAACGTGGGGGCCACAAGATTGGCCTCAGACGGCTAATCCATCTGTTTGAGTATGTCCTATTTAAATACGCACGAACAGATACAGCGTAATGCGCTGGACAGCCGTTATTTTGCAATCACTAAGACTGTTGGTCATCCTGGGGCACCTCTTGCAATAAGTTTGGAAGATCATTTTGAAGGAATTCTAAATAACTTGGGCCAGTTAGGTGCCCCGCCCGGTAATTCAAATGGGCCTGTTTTTTTCCGAGATTACGATTTTGGTCCCATGGAGAAACTTGTTCAGTTTGATGGTTTATACCACACCCTTAAATATGACCACACATTTCTGAAACACGCTGTATATTATTTTCACTTTTATTGTTCTTATCTTCCCAGATCATGTTCTGTCATTGCTATTGTCATTTCAGTTGGGTTAAAAATAAAATTATAAAATGTCATTAAAATAATCTGATTTTATTTAATTTAACTTCATTAACTATGTCCAAGCATTATTGGCGTAACATACATATAAGTAATAACTACACAACAATATAATTATTTTCTTTTACTCTATCAGCCGAATACAAAACCTTTGGTTACTAGCTTATTAGAAAATTTACATTTTAATATTGGTGTTTCTACCTTGAGTATTTATTCTAGCTTTTGTCTGCGTTTAATCTTATGAATTTATAAATGAAAGCTGAATTTTGTTAAAAGAATTACAGCAAATACAAATAATACGAGAATTGATTTAGAATAATTGGAAATATTTACAGTGCAAACAAATTAGAAACGTTGAATCTATTACAAATACAGACAAAACTATTGAATTAATTAACGTAGATACAGATTTAATGAATGATGAATCCAAAAATGAGCCTCAAGCCAGGAATACACAAGCCAGTGACGCTCAAAAGTATGCAAGTGACAGTCAATGCAATCTGCATTGTGAGATACCCAATTACCCATGTTATAACCAATCAGAAGTTGTTATAGAACGAAGGCGTGCAAGCTACTTGCATATTTGTCTTGTCCAAGTAATTAGCATGAGTATTCCTAGCCTTATTTGAAGAGGCTTGAAAACAGGTATGTAGACGAAAGCAAAGCCTTTACTGAATAAAGTCCAGTTTAAACTGTATAGGACTAGACTGTCACGTTTGCAAGCATTGTTTATACTTAAAAAGTTAATACAACGAAATTAAACTAAGATACAACAACGTAATGATTATCACATAATAAAGAAAATCATCTATGATGAATATTTACATAGCTTAAGGCACAAATTATAAATTGGCTTTAAGCCGCTATAATGAAAGAGTAACGGAGCGAGCAATGGCAAGAAGGAAAGGGTAAAAAAAACTAGAAACAGGTTGTGGTTTCATAATGATTAGTACAGCAATTCTAATTTGGCACTATTTTTGTAAGTAGATATGTAACTGAAAGATGCACCAGCATAGCTATTCACAATCATTCGACATGCTTCTGAGTCGAAAATGACAGGTTTTCAATTACTAATTTACTTTGCCTCCGATAGCAAATAGCTGTCGGAAAAATGGCGGTCGTATATTTGATTTAAACTGATAAAATTTCGGGTTTAGGCTTTGTGAACAGCCTAGAGGACTCTTTTGATAACATTGATTGATGTTCGGCACGGAAGCGTAACGAACGGTTATGAATAACTATGCTGTACTGGCTTTGGGGTAAAACGTTTTGACTCAAGTATAAAGTAAGATTAGGAATATAAAATATCTAGGTAATGATTTTATTTAAAAAAAACCTCTAAGTATGTATACCACAATTCCTCAGATTGGTTCATTGTCATCGCTCGTTGCAATCACCCTAGGACTCATAATATATACATAATTGGCCCCAAAATAATGCTGTTGATAAAGATTTAAAACTATAGTTTCTATTACATCACACTTGATCGTTTTTCTATTAACTACTTTACTGATAGCTTCTACTCCAACATTTTTCTTTCCATCTAGAATAGAATATTAAAATGCCAGAGCTCCAACTATTTAAATTTGGGTAATTTCAAGACCAGATCTAAGTTGATCCAGCGGTTCTGTGCGATGTGCCACAAATATATACAAATAGAAGAAACGTATATTTTTTTTCTTTTTTAATATTTTTTTATTCTATACATAATTAATATTTGAATATATTATTTATCTCTAGTCTCGGACAGTCTTTCCGTACTATATATTGCTTCACAATCACAACTCTCATTCAGTATTGAATTTTGATTAATTTAAATGAATTATAAATGTAACTTAAAGTTTGTCTGACTACCAACAAAATGAAATTATGTATGCCTTAATAATTCAGATTAACAGATTAATCGATCTTTTAACCCGAAAATAAAGTCAAATGTAAAAAGATAAACTCATTTCCACGGTTATTAATTTATTCTTAATGATCGTGACAATAATTCATTAAATATGGCTAGTTAAAATTTCACTCCATGGGCTCTTTTCAATGTTTTATAATTATGCTAGTAATATTTCACTCCATTCACTGGTGGTCAGACCATTCTAATCGCAGGTATACATTAAATAAGTTTTGTAAGCAACAGAGATCATACCAAATATTTCTAGACTTCCAAATATTCGTAATCACACCATCGTCTATATATACAAAATAGAACGTCCTCTACAATATGTAGTATAGCACACTTTTCGTACACATTTTACAATCGAGCGCGCTTAATTCATAAAACTTAACCCTTTGGAATGATTGGTTATTGTTATACTGCTATTTAATAGTAGTTTTTGATTTTGTATTGTCATCTTCATTTGACGATATCCTGTTTCCAAGTCTAATAGTGACATACAAAAGCAATCGAAATATTTTGTCGTTCCTTTAATAAATTAACTTGCGAAGTAACTTAGTATTAATTATTTCAATTAAGAAATGTAGATACTAGCTTCTCAATAAACGCTTTTGTACTCACCACGACTTGTGAAACTGGATGCAACTGAACATTTTGGCATCTTGACACAATAACCAATACGGGGCTCATAATACTACCCGTAACTAACGGCTGTTTAAGAGTCACGGTTTTTTCTTCCCTTTACTTCCATTTTCTACGAATATTTCTTTGAAGTCTGTGAGGAGTATGTCGACGACATTGTTTTGTTGGATGCAGTCGACGGCGATGTTGTGAGCTTGCTCCGGGGGCGCCCATAGAAGAGTAGGACCAAATACGATTGCTAGGTTTGCCGTGTGCATTCTGTTTTGCTCCTTGTATTGTGTTACCCTGAAAAGATTTGACAAATTAGGAATTTTATACGGTGGATTGATTGTAAATAATAATTATATGACTAATCTACTTTTCAAAGAACAAACAAATTCTTTGTTTTGTCTATCGTTGGTCGATACTGCTTTACGCACACAAAATGTTTCGTTTTATATTCAGCATCAGTTGTTAATTTTATTATGTTGATATGCTTGTTTTAAACAAGCTACTGTTGGCTTATCGATTAAGCTGCCTATTACCAAAATGTTTGTTTAACTTGAAGACTTACCTAAGCAAATGCTCTAATAAGTATTTGAGCGTTTCCCTGTTGCACTGTGGTAAGGCCTTCACGATCTCTTGGAACTCCTTGATTCTCGCTTCCTTGGGCTTTAGTGCTGAAATTAAAACATAATATTACAAGCTTTCCCTCACAATTTAATGCACTCGGAAAGCTCATCCATTTTTGTATTGAAAATGAATAGAATTTTATTTCTGGATTTTTAAAGGCAGCCGAGATAGTTTTTAAAGGCCAATTATGTTTTATTGTAATTTACAAAATAATAAATATGAATTCTAATCCGAAAAAATTATAAGGAAATCAAAAACAGCCTTTAAACAAACAAAGCAATTATTTCGCCCATGTTACAATACCCGGCTAATTCTGGCCGGAATCAACCCTTCCCTTCAACCCTTGTTGGTTTCAATATTAAATATTGAAGTGGCTCTCAGAGGCATGGTATTAGATTTGAAGTATTTACGTTATGATACGGCCGTAATCCTCAAGAGTACTTTAAAATATACGTTATTTAACTATATTCATTAGGTGTCATGAATGTAAATATTGAACGATGAAAATCAGATTGTAGGATTTCGGTGCTAAACGGGTTCGATATTTTAGACCTAGTTTGGAAAAAGACCCGTGTTTATCACTAGATATTTATGTAGATAGTCCATTCCGTGAGAGCATGGTCATCTAAATCATTATCCAACTATTGTAACATTATTCCTTTGCGACGGGTATTAGGGCAGCGGTTTTAAAAGACTGCGTTACGTTCAGCGTGACCACACACAATACAAAATGGATGGTTCGATGATAAAAATATACTTACAGCAGGCAGCGAGTACTCTGTCGAACATGGTGCAGGGTATCAGCGGTTCCTTCAGCTCCCTGAAGAACAGTTTCAGTGACCCTGTCAGCACGTGGATGTCTGTGTTGTTCTCTATAACAGACATCTTGTTCTGGTCCACCTGGGCAAATAGAAGCTTATTTTAGTTTTTTTTTTTAAGAATACTCGTATTTACCTAAACTAATATTATAAACAAAAAATATTGGATTTTTTGTATGTTTGTTTGTTACGCTTTCACGCTAAAACAGCTGAACTGATATGGATGAAATTTGGCACATTGGTAGACCATTACCTGGACTAGGACATAGGATACTTCTTATCTCGATATTCCCACGGGATCGAGACTTATGCTGGTGAAACCGCCAGGCACAGCTAGTTTATTTTTACATACTTTATTGTACACTACAAAAATACATAACAAAAAATAAATCAAATACTACAAAATATATAATAACGGTAATATGGTTTGGGCTTTACTAGGTAGTATTTCTGTTAATCTTCAATTAAAGTAACTATTTTTTTTTTTTTAAGTCTCATTTTACTTAATAGTTGAAGCTAAAATTGTATGAAGGATTCAAAACGATCCTGTAAAATCAGTAGCCACTATAATTTATTGTTGTCCTGAATGGCGTAAGTTAATCTAGAATGCGGTTTCTAAATCAGTAGCATGATGGTTTTATTGATTATTATCTATCATGTTATCACAGGGAAGGATAATATAATGAAGGTTACTTTCCTCTTTAACAGTTATAAATACATTCTAAGTTTTAATTGTTAGCATATCATGATATTGATGTTCCTAGTTCAACAAAACCATATTTTTTTTTATCCTTGTGACGACTTTTACGCGTAGCCTGACACCTTTTATCGAGCTTTTATCTCTACGAAGACAAACTGACATTTATTTTCTTCATTAGTGACACCGCACCGTAGAAATCTTTTTACGATCTGGTCATTTTGTCTTTATTTTCTTTGTTTCTACGTTGGTCATGCTACACGTGCAGGACACCTTTTGCTAGAACGTTCATGATGATGTATGGTGCAAGACTCACCTCTAATCGAATCTTCTGGACCTGGCTGAGGTTACCGCTGGCTCGGTACAGTCCATCTGTGCACATATTCTCCTCACTCCTCTGGATCTCGGTGACACATGCCACCACGAACTCTGGCACCCGCGGACTGGTGAGGGGACATACCTCCTCCAGGTTCCGTCCGAATACAGGCTCGTCTGTCAAGAAATGGTTTAGTTAGATTTTTCAGTCATTGGCGGTAAAGTTAGTTTTATTTTTATTAATAAAGTCAATATTATAAACAGTGTTTGTAATTATTGTTTTAAGATTTTAGAACGATCGGAAGCTTATAACGAATTGGTATTGGAAAATAAGTACAAAACTTTGATCGATCAAGTGTCCTTCGATTTATTTGTTAAAGATGCGATGTGTGGTCGTTGTAGGTATATCCTCTTATCTTAGTGAACACAATAACTAGATAAATTATACCAAAAAAAAATACTTAGTTTTTTCAAAATAAACACCTAAATATGGCATGGTACCCAAAAGAAGTTCCTTTCGACGGTCTCCAAGAACGAAAGAATTCCAGAAGAAATTCATCATCTTGTTTCTCAGCCTTTTAAACCTAATTGTGGATCGATAGTAAAACTGCCTATAAATATTAAAGAAAAGAAAAAAAGGCATTAGGTACTGATGCCAATGAAGGAATAGTTCATACTAAAGCTGTGGATGTTTGTAAAGCTTATTTAAACACAATTCAAGCTAAGATCAACCACAATGTTTACGTAGGTAGACGGTATTAGTAGCTAAAAACAAAAACATTACACGTGTTACAAAGTCTTTATTTAGATAACAATGACGAAATATTGGAAAATAATCCTCTTTCGTCATGAGTATAAAATTTACATTAGACTTTAATGAATGTGGTATAGAACATCTTAAAACATATCAATTACTTTATGAAAACATGTTGTTTTCCATTGATAATATAACGTCACGATTTGTTTACTAAATCAATTAAACAAATGACAAACGTTTTGTTGTTGAAAACTTTTTACCTCATATTATTTTCTACACGGTTAAGCATAATCCCCACGCATAAATAAGTTTTTGTGCAAAAACATACAATAAGTACAAAAAATAGGTAGAAACATTTTCCCTTCTACTATAGAAAAAAATCCAAAGGGCAGGCCGCACATAGGTAAAAAAATAAAACACCAATTAGATTTTATATAGCTAATTGTTATAATACATACGTGTGAAAACAAATTTACAAAAATATATACATAATAAAATACAACTCTCCAAAAAAAGCACTTACCTTTGGTTACAATTTGAGCACAGAAAAATTAACTATCAAGCAGTGTAACTAAGCCAAATCAAATGGAAAACTAAATACACCCACATATTATACAAACTTATTATAACACTCGGTTTAGTTCACTTAACCCAAATTTTCCAAAACTGTTACAGTAAAAATATTCAGTTAATTATTCCAAATGACGTCTTCACCAATCCCTGTGTTAACTCCAAAAAGGTTTAATATCACTCCAAAAACTGTTAGCTTTTTTCACACCAAACCAAATCTACTTCTCTAAAACTACTTTCTACTCAGTGCCACTCTAACCATCAAAGATCAAATTTCGAACCTTTGTAAATCCCTTTCTTCACAAGTTGCTCCATGGCAGGTCTTTTGGCGAAGAATTTTCGTAACCTACTCCTCACATGTGATTTCTGTATAGAAACTTCTGTCGAGTCGCTCAGATCTTCATTGCTGCTTCCTCCAGCTGAAATGTAGAATATTGAAGATGAAAACGAATTGTTAGTTAGCGTAGAAGAAGAAATTGAAATGGTGAAGCAAGAGATAGGTGGCTTACATTTGTTGAGCAATATTCGTTTTCAACATAAGGATGATTTAAAAAAGTATATAAAACATACGTACTTATTTATTCAATCCTTTATTAGAATACCCCACAACTCAGTCGCATCAAATCTGGTAGGTAAGTCAACGAGTATTGTTCACATTTCATTGTAATGTTAGTAGGAACGGCAAATTTTTCCTTTGATTATTTTAACAAAACAATTTATGTACAAAAAACCAGATCTGACACGATTATGTGGCCTGAGGGTTTGCAAGATCGGATACATGCTGCCAGAAAATGGCAATTGGCAGCTTGATATCTAAAGCATTAGCGGTAGAAATGACTACAAATAAGCAATTTGATATTACATCTTTTGCAATATCTTCTTCAATGTTATTGGTTTGAATTATATCTAAATTTTCAAGGATAAGTTTTTCCCAAAACCATTGCTTTATAATGGAACAGTACAATAATTAAAGGTATGCCACACCACAGCAACATAGTTTAGGTTCAAAGCCATAACCAGTGAGGCGGAATGTAGTATAGTCTGTTCCAAAAGTATCTCATGACAGTGAATGCAAACCCTGATCAGGTTAAATTCTTACGCAATCTCTCACTTAATTAGAAACACATTATTTTTTTATTTATAAGGTTTCAACTTTACATCTCAACACTTTGTTCAACAATTCGTGGTTTGAAGAACTATATTATTCAATTGTAATTGAAGAATCATCAACGAAAATTGAGGTTATAAAATCAAATCAAAACACTCAATTTGTGAGTGGCACTACAAACTTGCATCCACAACAGAAATTTTCTGAACCATTTTTTTATATTTTAATCAAATACTTTTAGAACAGACCATAGGATTAATATTAAACGCTGTTTAGGTTTATGACACAGAAATTATAGTAACATAAGTTCATGGTAATGTACCTACCTAAATAACGACTCCTAAGAGAAGTTTAAATTCAAGTGAAGAAATAAACATTAAGGTTTTTTGAGGTATCAATGAAGTAAAGGTTTAGTAACAGGAGTTGGTCATACTTTCAGAGGCACTACTCGAACGCAACGTGTAGCATCTGAAGAATGATTAGTGTAAAACAACCATAAATTAATAATTGATATGAATAAGGTTTTAAGTAATAATAGTTATCCCAATAAATGGGCCACATAATGTTGTAAGCAAAATTGAATTTTGAATAAGAAAATTATTAGAATGACACGGACGATACAAGTTAGGAACAGGCATTTGAGACAAACACAAACTGAGGCCAAAACATTCGGAAATATTAATTTTGTTATCAATAATTTACCTTTTTCGCCTGTTTCCTAAATTCACACCAAAAATAAAAGAAAACGGAAAGATCAACTAAAGCTTTTCAATTATCTGTGATCGCTGACGAAGAGAAAATTTGACGCAATTACGAAATCAATTCCAATTAGCACTATACAATTAATTCAATTATTTTTTGAGATATTAATACAAGAAATACAGACAATACTATTGAAAAAAACAGTAGAATTCGTTCTTCAGATAAATTGATAGGAGCTCGTTATCAATCGTGTGTGGATACGATAAGATGGTAGATATCGGCACGTAGTTAATTCACTGTCGACTGCATTGCCAATCATACTATTCAGTATAGGTGTGTCTATTTCATTTTGTTGAACCTCCGCTGTTTCGCGGTGTCCAGTGATAATATAATTGACAGATCTAAGAGATATAAAGATAAGATCATCGTCGTGCGATTATACTGTTTATCGCTATGAGTCATTTGGTTCTCACTCCTCATGCTTCAATGCTGACTTGTAACATCTTGCGTCTTGTGTGCTTGTGTCATTATCATTTTCTTGTGATCCCAGTTTAATTGGGATTGGCGCAACATGTCTTCTTTTTCCAAACTTCTCTATTAGTCGTCATCTCGGTATTAACCCTCTAGCGGGCGAGCCCTTATTTAGCGTAGCACTTGAATAAAAGCACTTTCTTTGCATAATTGACTCCAATGACATTCACTTTCATAATTGCATATGGTAATACAACAAAATCCTTTGCCGCATTATGATGGAAAGATTGGACTGATCTACAAGGTAGATCAACGCAATGTACCTATATCGTTAAAACATACATACCTACAAGTACGATAGGCACTGCGGTTTAATTTGCAGCCTCAGCCACTTTGAAATTATATTTTAACGATTCTGAAATCAGTCTTCAGATGTCTGCTAAGTAAAAATGGGTCCTTGTGATTTCAAAAATTGTTCCAATCAAAAATAGTTGACTAGGTATCAAAGCATAGTGGCGCATTATCGAATAATAACCACATTGGGTGATAAACCTTTTTTGGGTAAAAAAAAACTTCAACAAAAAGATAAAGCATAATATAATCTGATAAGTGGAGATAATATATGCCTACATACAAACACTGTTGTGCGATACAATAAGGACACTTGTTGATGAAACTATCAACAATTTTAATAAAAAATCTGATAATATTACAATGTGCCCTAAATCGTATGACGAGATTGCAATTATTATTATTATTAATTCTATTTATAATAAACCTACGGATTAACATACGGATGGTACATTACGTTTATGGTGTGATCCAAATATTCTTAAGTCGTGGTGCGATCCAAAATACTCTTTAAACTTATTCGTTTTTTCCGTAGGACTTTTCTTTGGTTTGTTCATCACTGCATCACTGGGCAATTTGTTATGTATATAGCGCACCAATGTTTCTACTATTTTATGTTCCATTTCACTTTTAATAAGGTTCAAATTCACTTAGCACTTGACATTTTTGGAAGTTCCATCCCACGTTATTATTTTACACTTGTTTTTTTTTATGAATCAGTGTTGGGATTTTTGAATCAGGTTTGAATTTAACATAACAATAATGATATTTGTAACATAGCGATGAAAATGACAATGGCTCATTATAGATTGTTGAACACTAAACGATTGGCGCAATTAGTGATTGCCGTTATCAATGTGTACCGTTATCAGATAGTCGGTACAGTCGGTAGAATAGTGCGGATGTGTATGTTGATTAAAAGTTCTATGATAATGTGACATTTTGGAGTTAATCTACTTGTTAAGGTTATTCCGTTGATGTATTGTGTACTTCCGGTATACATTATCTTGGAGTCTTTCTCTTTAGCCGTTTCTAGGTGTCGTAAAAAGCGATAAAGAAAAAATTACTATAAAGACGAGATAAATCATGAATCATAATTTTATTGTGATTGCGTAAATATATTTGCTAATCCTGATGAGTCAAGTTATAACAGGTGTACAAAGACATAATGAAGCCGAGAGTCACTTGTACTCCTTGTCATTGTAATATTTTTTTTGTACTGGATCATACCTGGGAACCTTCTGGTTACTGAGATATTGAAGGTCAAAATTCCAATTTTTACTGACGTTTTTTTTAAGAAAACAAGTTTTTAATGTTATAATTATAACACAACTTTAAATACCCCAACGACTCTTGTACCGTTGCATGATAAGCATAATGTTTTGCGTGCGTTACGTTGCGCACTACCACACTACTAAAATTGGTTTCCCAGAAATTATTTTTGTGCTACGTTACATGATAGATATATGTTATGGATATGATATTTCGGATCTGGATACGGGTATTGATATAGGAATAAAATTATATCGGTTTCGGATACGGTTACGGATATGTAATTATTTCGAATTATCCGTTAGTTACGGATAATAGATTGAAGCAAAATATAAACACAAATAGTATGTAATATTTTAGTTTTATTTATAGGTTTTATCTAGTCTAGGTTATCATTTGGTATTATAATCAGTCATATAGGTAAGTAGTTATTTAGAGATGTTATAATAATTAGTTAGACTCCGCCCTTATACGAAACTATCCGAAACTTGTGAAACGGATACGGTTACGGTTACGGAGCTCCATAACATCTCTGCTACGTTACTTAGTTTGATGTAGAGAATGCCTAGTTCACGGGTATGTGATGTGTCTTTTTACACCCTGTATGTCATAGCTTTATTTTTACTTTCTTTTTAAATCGATGTAGAGGGAATAAATCATCCATACTTGTTCAATATTGTTTCACATGCTGATATTATGACCTGTCTTTATTTGTTTTGGCCTGTATTTTAGTAGGGACTTTTCAGTACACTTTTCTTAACGTTGTGGTTGAATTTAGAAATTCTAAAGCAGTTTGGTGCTTAGGTCCGAGTAACCCAGTCAATGAAAATTCTTCTCTCAAAAAGAGAGGAGGCCTGTGTCCCAGCAGTGGGAACATTATAGGCTGATTATGCATGTTATGCAGTTAATAAATTATTTCGCGTTTACGATGTTGGTGCCATGGAGAAACTTGTTTAGTTTGGTGGTCGGTCTGTACCACACCCTTAAATAGTACCACACTTTTCTGATACATGCTGTATAAGCAATGCAACTAACATATTAAACTTCAAATAAGTAGGTACAGTACAACTATTTTCTTAATGTCCCTCGGCAAACTTCGTGTTTTGTCAGTCGTCGGATTTCTATTAGTTGCCCTTTGCACTTGGTGCAGACCATTCGCTCTCAATCGACTTGGAAGTATATAGAGTTGTTAATACTCTTTTAACGTAATGTAATTTATTAAAAAAAATGGGAGGAAACTAACAAAACACGAAGTCAGAGATTAAGGCTGCTCTCACGAAAAAAGCTTGAAAAAAGCATGCAGATGAAGTAACTTTTCGTCGGCATTTACAGAGAAATTACATCTGAAAAAAAATATGTAATCTACGTGATATAATACGTAATTTGGTTTAGCCATAATTTTTCTATCGGTATCACAAAATAAAATAAAAATACACTAAATCACCTCCAAATCATTGAGATGAAACCATTTTACTCCTTCGTTTATTATCAAAAAAGTATAAAAAAATATCTACTGCTTTGCAATACAAAGGAAAATGATTTGGTATTGTTACTTTTTTATAATATGTATTATTTTTATTGTAATAAATTAAAAAGGCGTCCGATTAATGACTGCGTCTACGTCACCCTCGCACTCGTCCTTAGATTCAGTTGGTCGTTAGCTGCGCCCAAATGCTCAAGGTTATTGGCATTATTACAAGCCTTAAGAAAATAGTTGTACTGAAATTATTTGTTAGTGCAGACAAGACATTACGCAGACTTTACAAAAGTTTGTTATTCTACCAAAAACAGAATTCATTAACTGTTTCTAAACTAACACAAATAATTGGATATTCTCGGAATACCGATAGAGCGTGTCTAATACTAAAATTAGAAATTTTGTTTACTTAATACTAAGAATGAAACATGACATCATAAATGAACGTAGTTTTGGCTTGAACTTTGACAGCTAGTTATCTTTCTAGGGTAAAATATTAAAATATAACAATATACCTATAATAATACCAGCCTATTATGTCTCACTGCAGGACAAATGCCTTTTCTCATACAGAGACGGTACGAGCATTGATCTCCACGCTTGCTCAAGACGGGTTGGCGATTTCAGACTTATATTAACTATAAGTCCAGGTTTCCTTACGATGTTTCTCCTTCATCGGTACACAATGTTAGTAATGTCCAAGATAAACTCAGAAAGTACATATGAATTGAAAAAGTCACATTGGTACTTGCCCGGATTGGAACCTACAACTTCGTGCATGGGCTGAAATGGCAGACTAATATAAATTATGTTTATTTATGCAAACATTTCTGACTAAGATTCACGCTCAGATTAGGCAGACGAAATATCAGTGGATCTGCCACGTAAAGAATTTACGTAACGTTGCCGAGACGTAGCGTATTGTTCGATACTAGTTTTCGATACCTACTACGGTAACCAACAGTTATGTATGACTAGACGGCTAGTACCTACCCCCCGAGAGTTGCAAAAAAGTAGACAAAAAATGGGGAAGGGAACTGTCAAAATGGCGCTGTCGTAGCTAGTTTCCAACACAAGCTAATAATTAAGTAAGGCTTGAGGTGGTTTTATTTTATTTTAGCGGAAAGATGCGTTGTTGTGTTCCTAAGTAGGTACTCCGAAATAGGAGTCCACCTTTTCCCGAAAGATCCTAAAATCAGAAGATTGCGGCTTAAAGTTAAATACGTAAAGATTTTTTTAAATTAAACAGAGTTCGAGGTTCTGTCGGAATAATTTTGAAGAAAGAGTTTACGAGGAAATATTTAAGGTTTCAAATTCTTAGACACTTTCTTTCTTTCTGTGTCAAATACTTGATTTAAATTGGTATTGCAATCACCGAAAATAACAAAATATTGAAATAAAACCAAACTTATAAATAAAAACGAAATGGAACGAATGAACGAAATGTCAAATTTATTGTAGGCCGTAGGGACCTAGCTATGATCACGCCATCTATAATTAGCTTTGTCCGACCTTCCCCATTGAATCGACTTTCCTATAAATGTAAGAAGAAACGGTCATTAAAGACTGATTTAAGCTTTGGGTTTCTAGAAAAGCAATTTCGTCATGATTATTATAACGGCCGTTATCAAAGTCTGTCATTTTCATCCTAGTATTTGACATAAAAGGTGTCAAAAAACGCTCTGATTTTCGACAGCCATTATTGTGTGATAGTTCATCGCTTCTGTGTGTGCCACAAACTTATCTGGCCCGGTGATGGTGGCGCTGTCAGTAAACTAAGAATGACAGACCTTGTCACTTTATATAGTGATTTCGTTAGTTCCAATTTATGCCACCGGGCAAGTTAAGCTAGCTACTCACTTTATATGAAACCAAATCTTTACACAGTGTGATTTAGAAGCATCAATAAAAGTTGCAACGTATTGTTTACACGATGCAAGTCATTTGATGCTTCAATTTTACTGAGTGGCACAGGCATGAAACTTGCATCGTATAAAATGGGCTTTAATTTGAGGTGAATGATGAAATTCTCTAATAAACAGAAAAATGAACGCATCTGCATCAAGCGGTTTGTTAGCAGATATTTTTTTTCAGCTGTGAACTTTGCCAAATTATTGTCACATTATGAGTCAAATGACCACGTACATACTGTATACCATGGTCTAAACAAACAAGGTCTGGCATTCCGGGAGTGACACTACCCAGTTGCCACTTTATTGCAACTAAACACGAATTATTGAAACATTGTTAGTCGCCAGTCTGTTAAAAAAATTATATAAACCATTTTAATTGTCGTTTAATTTTTCTATCAAACTAAACAATTCAATTTAAACATATAGGTACCAATGTAATTGTTAGTTAAAACCTCTTTGTTTTATCGGATTCGCACAGGTAATAAAGGCGATTAGGGAGTTATTATTACACACTACTGGTAACACAGCGGTGACGACGTAGGCTTGTGTAACCCCCGTGACCAGAATGCTATACCTGGCGAAGTATATTATTATACCATGCTGTATACCATCAATCTGCCTGCCGTTTTCAACTTTGTTGGAGTCAGCTTCCAGTCTAACTAGATGCAGCTGAATACCGTACTGTATACCATCTGTTTATTTATTTTTGACATTCTCATATTATTTTTCATTAATTCATACAAATATTGAAAAAAAAAGACGAAGTCCTCTGCCCCTAAGGATACGCAAACTGAAAAATCGACAGGCACTTTTTTTTTTCAATATTTTCCAGATTATTTTTACACCGTCTCATGGTTTTTGACTAGAGCAACAATTTCTTTCCAGAAAAGATTTTCATCCGAGCTACCATTTTGGAAATATTATATACAGCGTTTTATAAAAAAAAGGAAAAAACTGAAAGCTCCTAACTCGGAAACGGTGCGTCGTCGGGCCATGCTTCTCAGAACATAAATGGGTTCTATGGACAAGGTCAACCCGATACTGCAATAAAATTGGTACGGTACTCAACGAATAAAAAACATACAACGAAAAATTGGCCGTTACAAAAATATTCGAAGGTCTATTTCTCGGAAACGGTACGTTTTAGAACCATCCTTCTCAGAGCCTAATTGGTTTATATGGTCAAGGTTAACCTGACAATGCACAAAAATCAGAAAACTTCTGAAAAAAAAAAAACAGAAAAAATTCTGTCCTCGCTCCATAGCGCCCCTAAGGCGTCTCCAACCCGTCTTTCTTTTATCTACTCGTATAACATAACCCGTCTACAATTTTATGTGACGAAAAATCTGCCTCAAATGAGACCTATGTTGAAGTTATTTATTCGTAGGAAGTAGCAGTGAAATCTTCCGCAGAATCGGGTCAATCTGCCTAGCCTTTTCCAAAGTCGGCTTCCAGTCTAAGTGCTGAGCAAGGTGCTCAAATACACGAGTTGCACGTTGTCGACGGCTGCAGTTGCCTCTGCCGTCGACACGTGCCGCTCGCATTTATGACCACTAACCGGATCATGCAGCTGAATACCAGTATTTTACATGAAGCGACTGCCTATAGTACCTACCTCAACAACCCAGTTACTGGGTAACACGATACTCCTCTTAAGACTGGTTGTCAGACTTTCGGGCTTCTGACTACCCGTAACAACTGTCAAAGATCTACGACTGACAGCCGGGACAGCAAAAATATTGCATAACCGTATTTTCCGGTAAATTTATTTTCCGGCAATTATTTTTATTTTCGATCAAGGAACAATTGTAACGGTAATGGCGTATGTCAAAGGATATTGTTGTTTATATTATGTTAATAGAACTGTTTGTTTTTACAGCGCAATGACATCATTTGTTTTAACTAAGCGATGTCATGTTTCCTATGTACGCTATCGAGAAAAACTTTGCACAAGTGTGGAATATTTCTTATAGAAGTTCTTTGTTTGTGAGTTTCAAAAACTCAAGTTCACAGTTTTGGGAGCTGAGGGTCAGCAGGTCTGCACACTGAACAGCAAAATGAGCGAGAAATTAATTTGTTATTGATAAATTCATGAACTAAATCTTAACGCCAATGGAGTTGAAAATAGCGTGCAAGAGATGATATGCGCTCGGGTATTATGTTTCACTCCAAATTTATCGGACTCTATAATAAAGTAGGTAACTATTTTCAAGTCCAACTGTATCTGGATGGACCAGAAGCGGTAGGTACCCAATATTTCACTAAAAACAACAAATACTTTCACACTGAGCTAAATCCGGTAATAAGAAAGCAAACAAATAAATGCTTACATGAACTCATCGGACTATAGCCGTTACTTAAACACCCACACAATATTGTCATTTTGCACAAAAACTAACTGTTAGATCATAATCAGTTCAAATCATTAAAAAAAATAACTGTTTCACAGCATAAACGAATGCAGTTCGACGACACAAACTAAGCCACAGATAAATAAAATGCAGTCACATGTTTTAAAATATCACAACGGAATTCTTTTTTCGAATATTTTCTCACGGAAGTTTTGACCAACTGTATTGCCACAACAGTTAATGTACACTGTATAAACTTTGCGTTCAAAGTTCGAATAATATTTATATTCACAGAGAGTGTTCCTAACGCAGTGCTTGCTACCAAGTAAATGAGGAAAATCTAAACAGTCAGTAACAGACACCATTTACCGGGAAGCGATTCGTCATCACCCTAGAAGTGGGTAAATAAATAATTAACTGTAAATGTGTGGTCGATTTGAATAATAAATATAATGCTGCTGGGTACCACACGGTATTGTTATGTTGAGATTGAGACATACATTTTATTTGAGTCACGTCTTTTCCGAAAATCATGTCTTATATTGATATCTTTCACTATGGTTAAACCAATGGCACTGGAATTTCCACGCTCAAAGATTTGCATCATACAAAAGATGAAGCGCAGGAAAACCTTTTCAAATTCTTTTTATTATCCTTGTATCAGCGATACAAACATTTGTTTAGTTTGTAAAGAAAATGTTAAGGATTTACAATAATACTCAAACGGGTGAAAATAAAAAATAATTTGTTACTTACTCAGTGCAAACAAACAATAATATTATTTGTTTGCAAGCAAAGCATATTCTTTCCATTTATCTATTAATTAATTATTAATAGATAAATGGAAATAATATGCTTTATTGTAGGTATATCTTTTACTGTCTGCACGTTATAATACAAAATCTGTTGAATACAGTAAAATTTTAAATGGATCAGCAATTCAGCATCCTAATTTCGTAACACATTATCAATCACAATCTGAATCATTTTGAAGCATAATGAAAGATAGAAAAGAAAGAAAGAAAAAGTATTTATTGAGACTCGCACAGGATTATCAGAAACTAAACAAACTCATAATATATATATATATATATATATATATGTAAAAATAAAAAATAAAAACAAAAGTAAAATGCTAAATGCTAATCTATTGATTCATATGTTCGAGAAATTTGTCCGCTCAACAACGTAAATAACGCAATGAATGTTGTTGAACTGTCAAAATGAAACCCATTCCTACTGTTAGTGTGTTACGTAATTACCCCGCAGGTTCTATTTTGCTTTATAAATTGCTAAAAGAAAAAAATAAATAAAGTGTGTTATCAAATAAATACCTACTTAGATTAATTGCGCCTAATGGTGTTCGTGTTCCCCCTGTAATGCTGGAAGAATATGGTAAGGCTGAAGGTGTAAATGAATTGTGAACTCACATACATACCTTCCTAAATATAAGTTCATTTCTTTTTTTGTATGCTCCTTCATTATTATTGTTTCTAATTTTAGAAGAGCGAGTTCTCCTAGCGCAGATATTTTTTATACTTAAGAGCGCTTACCCGGGTCCACTAGCGCCACTACTTTAAAAAAATATTATCTCGTGACTGAGAAGGAATTTTGAAAAACGGCTCAAAGGCTCAGACACGAAGCAACGTAATACAATCTAAATGAATGTTTCCGCTTTTGTTTAGATCGAATTTTGTTGCTTCGTGTCTCAATATGAAAGTTTATAAAAGGTATTAGAAAAATCTTGACACTTACCGAGGTCGCTTATTGAGCCGTTTTTCAAAATTCGTTCTCAGTCACGAGATAATATTTTTTTAAAAGAGTGTCGCTAGTGGACCCGGGTAAGCGCTCTTAAAAGGATGCTTGCTTGCTATGTAAGATTAAACATTGTAGAAGTTTCTAAAGTTAACTATATTTTTTCTTTAATCCAATTTTAGTATAAAACGGCATCTCTTTTAACTTTGTGTAAATGCTACAGGGAGTTCGTTTTTTAGTTATCTCAATATAGGTACCTTACTGTTCCCTCTCACCGAGAGGAGACCTGAGTCCCAGCAGTGGGAGCATAATAGGGTGATAATTTTATGTTATGTACCTTTCTGTTTGTTCCTGTTCGCGTGCCGGGCGGCTGGAGGGGTCCTGCCTAAGCTCTCCAGGTCAGTATTGCTGCTCTGAGCATACGCTGGGGGCGGAGAGTCACCCGCCATGCTGCATTGGTACTGCGAGAAAGACATCCATTGTTAGTACTTTGCGGTTCTAGCGTAAAAAGTGTTTTAACGTGGATCCATGCGTGAAATAATGCCTTTTTAAATGTGTTTGAAATTGTGGCATTCAACCGGTTAAGAAACAAACATATTGTGGAATTCGGTGGAAACTTTGCTCCATTTTCTATTACTAGATTAGAGTAATGAAATGATCTTTGTGAGCTAAGGAAAAAAAAAAAAATCTTATTATCTATGAATTTATGAATATCGGATAACGGTGTATAAATATTTTTGTTTTTAAAGAGAAGGTTATTTTGAATCAGATTTTTCTTACTCAAACTGAATTTTTGTGGATAACATACAGCATTACAGCGATCAACAACTTATAACTACTTATAATTTGTTTGTTTGTGTTTGATTGTTGCGTCCTTTGTTTATTCGTTGCAACTCTTTGTACAAATGTACCAAGAGTTTGCTTTGTATAATTTGTTTGTTTATTGTTTAATTTGTTTTGTTTGTATTTGTTTTGTATCTTTCATTCACTGACAGATAACACACAGTCTCAAACACCCCTGGATCCAGAAGCATGAATTTTTGCACAAGAACTCATTACACAGCGGAAGTCTGCACTAAGGTTGCTTTTTTTTTTAATTCCACCCCCTAAATGTGTTAAATAGGAGATGAAAGTTTGTGTGTAAGTTCGTCAAGTGAGCGATGGGAAATCTCATCAGGCGTAAGTCTTGTAAGGCTATAAAATATAACTATATTCTTACCAGGTTATAAATAACGCTTCGAATTTGACCGAGCCACTTCCTGGCTCCATCTTCAGTTTCATCCTGAATCAGATACTGATCGTATCCCACTATAAGCAGGATGGATCTCAGGTACCTGCAAGTATAATAATCAATTGTTTGTTTTTAAAGTAAGTAAGCTAAGCTGTATTGTGCCGGAACACTATATTTTTCCGTGATTCTGAGCCATCAATCTGGAATCAATTCTATTCTTTTTTTGTAATTTTTGACTTTCAAGAGTGCCTTTTATGTGCCTATTTGAAATAAATTATTTGAGTTTGACCCCTTTTAATATTGAGAGAAGTCGTTGGCAGAACATCACGTGCTAACACAAAAAAAAAAAACCGTCCGCATTTGCAGTCATTGAAAGATATCTAAAAATATGCATTTCAATGATTGGAAGAATTGGCCGTTTATGGGCTGATACCCCGAGGTGAAAGAAAATATTGTGAGGAAATCGGCATATCCTAGAACTAGAAATTCGAAGATATGTGGCATCCCTAATCCGTACTGGACCCACGTGGTGGAATAAGTCTCACTCCATCTCACAGATAAAAGGCCTGTGCCCCAGCAGTGGAATCATTTATAGGCTGTTTCTTTTTACATTATACAAAACTAACACTGAAATATTTATAATCGTTCAACTAGAAGGCTGGTATTGTTACTGCAGTCAACTCGAGCATGTCCTGCCGAGTTTTACTTGGGAAATTGAACAACAGTGACCTGCAAAAAGCGAAGTACTTAGAAGTAAAAGAAACTGTATTACCTTTTGGTGTGTTTCTGCATGCATTCCGCAGCGTGTGCGTTCCGCAGCGGCAACACCAGCTCGGCGAGCGGCGCGGACGGACTGGGCGGCGTGCCCGGAGGACGAGATATTTTCTGCAATTATTTATTAGGTTATAGTCCGACATTTCTTATTTATTTATTTTTTTATCTATGGTACACACTGTCAAATAGATACAGATAATATTAGTATTGAGTACAAAGATACTGCTTATTTCTTATGAAATTTCTTCCAGCAGACCTGCGAAAGGAGAAATGAAAAAGAAATGTACAAAATAGTGTCTGAGAACTAGAAAAGAAGAATTTCATTCATTTAATTTAATTTCTTCATAGTGTCGACATTTTTTCTTTAACACATTCAACACGACGAAGAAAAAGTGCGACACTTATAGCGTATACACCAAGAATTAGACAGTCCCAGCTTGAAGGTCAGAGGGGGATGTTACTATGCTCCATTTAAGGGATCAGTACTAGTGCATTTCATAGGAACTAACATAGTGCATTGAGTCTAGAACAGAGGCATGGGTGGGGATTGGCGTAAGCAAAGAAACGTCTTTGCCCAGCAGTGGGTAAAGTCAGGCTGTGGATGATGATAACGATGAAGACAGTACGCTATGAGAGAGAGAAAGTGCTTGTCTTCTCCGCAAACGCTACGACATAATGCTTGCTGTGCTCGATTAGCACAAGAATGGTTATAGGAACCAAAAGTCCCAAGATCTGACATTAACCTCCAGTTTAAAAAAACCAACCACTTTTACGCGTAGAAAATTACCAATACTAATTTCTAATCTGACTTCGTCAAAGTTCTCAATTCTCATCGTATGAAGAGCTGAAGCGGTATAGGTGAGTATTGTAATTTATGTAGTTTAATACTCACAGGAGCATAATAGGTCCTCTGGTCCTTGTAGAAGACCAGCGCGGTGGGTGTGAGGACCATGTAACAATCTATCCAGTTCTTTTTGGTCTTCTTCGTGCCTTCCAGGAACTTGGTGCGTCTGATGGGACTCTCCAGAATCACCTGTAGATAATGGAAAATAAAGAAATTTATGATTTGTTTGTCAGAATATAGGTACATAATAATTATATGATATTAATAACAGCTGATGGTTTCACTATATTCGACTTATCAGTCGTGCAAATGACATTTAGTTAACTAACTAAATGACATTAAATGTAAGACAATAAATGTTGAACTAAACTTAGTTCAACATTTATTGTCTTTTAGGCGATTCTAAACTAAAATATATTTTTCCATAATTGTTATAGCTTTGTTACTCTCTAAGTATGCAAAGTACTTGGCCAAATATCCGTGGTTCTGTGCCATTTGAAGTTAGGAATATGACAACCAAAATGCATGACAAAAATAGGTATATTATGTAGCTAAATTTAAAGCTTTGTTAGTTGGTTAGGTAGTATGAACATTAAATCTTTAATTTATTTTTCGTTGTTCTATTTCAGGTGGTGTTACCGCTGTTTTGTGCAAGACTACTTTGTAAGTACTTACTTGACTTTCAAGCTTGTGTTAGTGAAGTATAACTTATGTTAATAGTACTAGTTATAATCACTTAAGGCGACAATAAGGTCCAGCGACTTTGAGCGAGTGGGAGGAGCATGCGAAACTTTTAAGCGAATCAAATTGGACAGAGCGTTAGCGTCTACCCGGGCATTGGTCAGCGATGCACTGCGCCCCTCGCCCGCAAGAGCCCCGCTTCAACGCGCATCAAGTTTTTGTCGCAAAAACAACCCCCCTTGATTTATCAAACACGATACAAATAAAAGCCGTATACAAAAATTTGGGTAATTAAATTGTCTTTTAGATGGTGCAGATTTCATGAAATTACGCCTCATAGTTTTTGCGTGATTATCGTTTTTGTGTTCGCGTTAGACATTACTTTAAAAATTAATTACACTATGTTATAAAAATATAATTTTAAATATTCACATATCAAATTACGAAGAAAATAGTCTAGTTTAAAATATATTTTTTTCAAACAAATAAGACTATTCGTTTGGACGTGATGTTCAATTTGAAATCATTAAAAGTCGTATATCTGCGCCTTAAGTAACTCATTATAACCGAACTGTTATTTTTTTTAAGTTCTTATGAGAAATAAAGTTCTTTAGACCCAAACCCAAGTCAAGCGAAAGATAAGTAAAACCATTGTACTTGTAAGATCCTGACCTCTGACGGTTGCTGCAGGGTCAATCGAGGCGCTGGTATGGGAGACTGCATCCGATTCTTAGGAGCCACCATAGACCTGGACTTCCTATTCCTGACATAAGCTGGTTCCCGTTCCCGTATTTCCACATCTAGGCTGTCCCCAGACGAGGACGCTGGCAGCTGCAGATGAGTCGGTCTTCGGGGGTTGATGAGAAGGTTTTCTGAAGAGCCACCTGGAAACAGTGATACTTTGAATTAGTGTGATATTGAAATCACATTTGCTTCATAGGTAACAGCCCCGGAAACAAATATATGTATTGACTTTGTGCATCTATTAGATTTAATGTGATGCGCTTAACAACCGCAATTCAAACATCTTGCGATCGCACAATGCTCGTCTTACATCTTTCAGGAACCGTTTCGAGGATCCACCAAGCTACAAATATTAACGAAATGCAAAATCGCATTGGTTTTCACCTTGTTGAGGCTAGACACAACTGGACTCAACAGCTGTACAGTCACAACTCACGAGCCTTAGGCCGATTTTCCACCGCCACGTCAACGAGACGTCAACGAGAACGAGAAGACGGCGCCGAAGTAGCGATGCACACATTTACTATGACCGCGTGTCCACTGCGCGCCGTCACCGGGACGTCACGCTCGGTTCAAATAGTCTCGTTTCTCGTTGACGTCCCGTTGACGTTGTGCGGAGAACAAACAGTGTTATAGTTAAGCAAAACGCGTTTTTCTCGTTAAATAAAAGTTGCAACTTTTAAAGCCCTATTTCATAATAGTATGGTTTCGATAATTTCGTGCTATGTTCGCAACACATTAAATATTTATGAATAGTTTAAAAGAAAATCACTTTTGAATCATGCGTTAGTGTAAGGTATTTATGCTAAGTGACTGTATTTTTGCATCAAGACATCACCGCGTAAAGGCTTCCTTTGTATGTAGGGGGTAATCTCTAGAACTACCGGTCGGATTTGAAAAAATATTTTTGCATTAGATGGCCTAATTCTTGAGGAAGGCTAACCCTAAGACCCTTAGGAGCCAGGTGTAAAGATTTGCCATCCAGACAGGTGGGATTCATTTTTCCAGGGTTCTCACGACACTTACCCAATCTTTTGTTAATCCTGACGAAGGGCGGGCTGTCTGAGCTCGCCTTGTTGTATCCAAGGTCGAGATCTGCGCGGCATCTCTCTGACGTCGGGCTCCAGTTGTTGAGGTGCTCGAACCCACGCCCGCGCAAGGAGCCCTGCTCTGGAATGTCCTCCTGGAATCATGGAAATTCGTGGTTAGATAAATGGTCGATGTATGGTTAAAGATATTTATTTATATAGATATATATATAATTATGTATACAAAATAATTAAAGAAAACATAAATTATATAAGTTTCAACAATATTATGTGCTTAAAATTAAATATTGCATTAGTACGTATCTTAAAACTAACACTAAGTATAATTTATATTATTTGACTTAAGGCGGTACTCCGACCAAAACCTTGCCATAGTGCGTTATTCAGAGGCTATTATGTCATTCGCTATGGGTAATAAACTACATCTAAAAGCACATTATAAATGTTCGTTATCCTATCTTCACATTGCACGTTCTTATTTGTTTTTATGTGTTATAAATTCATCTGAAATCTCCTTGTAAAAAAGTGACTAAAATTATTGATTGCATGCATCTTTTGCTAAAGGTGACGTTCTATTCATTTGAGGATTACACTAATGGATAGATAATTTAAAAATCTAAATAATACACGATTTATTTTATTTTAAAACTTCACTTGTCTTTTTTTATTCAAATAATTTCATTATTTTTGTGAATTTTATGATAAATGAGCGTGCGGAGGGAGCAAGACAGAGCGAGACTCAGCGACGGGACAGAGAAGGACCGAACGCTCAAGGTCGTTTGGTCAGGGAAGCGCCTTAATGTAAAACTGCTCAGAAATCGGTGAAGGAAAACATCGTAAGGAAGCCGGCATGACCTAGCTATTTAGCTGAGGCTACCCTCAGCTTATTATTGTCATTACTATTGTCGGTGCGGGCGAACATGCTCGCACGCAGATTTGCGCGCTGTTCGAGGGAGGTGAAGATAACTCTCTTTAGGGCGTACTGCACGTCTCTCTACAAGTGCAGTCTGCGGGCGAGGTACACGTGTGCATCATACGGAGCCCTCCACGTCCAGTTCAACAACGCGTTCAGGGCTGTATTGGGGCTGCGTCACTACTGCAGCGCCTCAGGTATGTTCGATGAGGCACGTACCGATTGCGATCACGCGACCATGCGCAAGCGGGGCGCGTGCCTAGTGCGGACGGAGGGTGTGGGTGGGTAGCACCAATGTCGTCCTGGCGATGATCGCGAACTGAATGGACTGCTCATACATACGGCACTGCTATGATAGGCATGTTGCCGACAGCAGGGCCATTTACTCGTAGTTTGTTTTATTTTTATATTTTCATTATCCTTTTTATTGTGTTTTTGTACTCCACATACGAGTTAAGGTTGCTCGAAATAAATGTATTTTATTTTTTATTATGGTTTGGTGTGGTTTATTTGGTTCATACAAAATCACTCTCGTTTCTATATACAAGATAGATTTGGTATAAAACCAAATAAACCAATAATGTAGTTTTTAATAGGATAAGTCTAAATTTAATTGATGTTTGCCTTAGTTAGCTTCGCAAATAAGGATAGGATGAAACAGTTAATAATGTAAGCGCTGTTATTGTAAACGAATCAAAACTGATAAACAATTAGGTACTGAAACCTTTTCAGCGGACGTCATCATGGTTAATTTTAAACGGTCCCATAAATTTTTACCTAATATCACTTAACCAGCACAATTTATGAGCGAATAGGAAATAAGGAAAAATAGTCGATGACAGCGTCCGGTCGCCAATCAGTTGATTTAACATTTTATCTGGTCGACCGGCAATATATAGAACTACTTAGAAACATGACACAAACATATTTTTTTTTACGTTTTCATAATATTAAATCGCATAACTGCGTCTAATGACGGAGGTGGAGCAACGATCTTTGCAAGGTGGTTGGTCGCAGCTGGATGAGAGTTGCCGAGAATCGAGTTTAATAGCGTACAATAAGAGATGCCTATGTCCAGCAGTGGACTGCTGTAGGATGATGATAATTAGGACAATGATGCGTCTAATGATCGGGATTTCCTGACTGTTCTCCCGAGTACTACTATAAAACGCTCTTAAATGCTTCTTGACACCACATAACTGTCTAAAGAGGACAGAATGAGTAACGCAACTGGGGGTTGAGCATTTGGGAGTTTATCATTTGTGCCGCCTCCTTACATATCACTTAGTAATATTACGTCATAGATTACGTTCGCCAAACTTAAGACGGTGCGTCATTGTGTAACACACGTCGGGACAAAGTGGGAAGTCTCATGCGCTTATGCTTATAAGTCTACGTCTTGCTGTAGCACAGTAACACAGTAACGTGAACACAGCAATGTTGCTTGAAGAGAAAACTCTTGGATGAGTTCCTCTTCTCTAAGAGTACTACTGCTACTAAATATTAAAGCAAAAAAGGGGCAGGGTATGAATGTAGACCTGTGTCACAAACTATGCTCCACCTCCTATCCTCGCCAATAGAGACCAGGTCACTTTGGCTGCATGTTTTGGGGTATAAACCCCGAATCATGCAGCAAAAGTGACCTCTGCGTGCCTCTGCGCTACCACCGATAACTACGTGGAAGTGATGAAGTTTTGGGGCAACAAAATTTAAATAACTGTCGTGCCAGCGACACGAAGTCGAAGAAGAAAGAAAAAACAGGTAATAAGTACCTCAGCTTACAGAAGGTTCCACTAATAAATGGGTCAACTCATGACCTCGAGTGGATGAGGTCTACAATGGAACGTGCGTTAGTGGAAGCCAGGTTACTCTTGCTTTGAAGGTTGACGGGTTAAAGGTAATATGCAAGCGGGGAGTTCCTCACTTTGGGCGCATAATCAATGTTCAGGATAAGGTTTATAAGGAGGCAGGTTTAAAGATTATAATCGTTAGGTTATAAGTTATTACGAAACGCTTTACCGGGAGCCACGCGGCCACTTTATCAACACGTGTTTATATTGGTCCTTCGAGTCGGATACTTTTTCCGGCAAATTAAATGCGAGTGAATAATAGTGATAAACAGGAAATGTCTGATATCTGTGTAACTAATCTGTATTTCCAAATCGTTGACTCCCGAACCAGAGTCGGAATTATTGGTAAGTGTATTTAAGGTTAAAAGAGACAGGTTTATTTTTCTTAACGAAGTGGCGGAACAATGCCTAGTGTTTGTTTTAATGACAGACTGATAGTTGTTTCCTTTTGAAAAGACTGGGCTTGATGACGATGTGCTTTCCTAAGGTCTTTTCATTTCTATTCTTCTAATTCTTTGTGTCACAGGCACGACAGTATTTCAGATCTTATTGGCCCAAAACTTCGCCACTTCCACGGTGTCTTCGGTGGCAGTTCGGCGCTGAGGTCTCTCTGATTGCATATTTTGGGACACAAAGGGCAGGATAGTAGGTGGAGCATAGTTTTCGACATAGTTCCACATCTAAACCATGCTGCCTTCCCGCCGAGGTAGTCTCACATTACTTTCGTTTCTATTGTTTTTCGTGAAACCATATTTATTTGCGATAAGACGAAGCGGTAATTGAAAAGTTCGATGTTTGACGATGATGTTATTGAAGTTGAAGTTGTTGATTTAGTTGGGAGTTTTTAGGGTGACTAGATGACGTAACAGCGGAGGGTTCTTCTAGGGAGTAATCATTGTTTAACTAATAATTTGGTATTTCTTAACAGTTGCATTGGGCCGGCGTGGTAGATTACAGGCCACTCCCTCTCACAGAGAGGAGGCCTGTGTCCTAGCAGTGGGAACATTATAGGCTGATTATACAAGATAAGGGCTTAAATAAACTTTCTCTAAGATTTCTGTTGCAATTTTCCGCAAAACTATCATTCCTAAGGCAAGAATAACAGATCGCACTTTGACTGAACTAGGTAAAGTAAGCATTCCACACGAATATGAACTTTAATTTATGTATATAATATTCATATTCGTATAGACGAATGTGAAAAAGCGTTTTATACGAATATGAATATCCTACTAATATTATAAATGTGAAAGTTTGTGAGGATGGATGGGTGATGTTTGTTACTCTTTCGCGCAAAAATTCCTAAACGGATTTGGATGGAATTTGGAACACAGATAGTTTATAACCTGGATTAACACATAGGATACTTTTTATCCCGGTTGTACGTTCACGTGGGACAATTTCCGACCTCAACACGAGCGAAGCCGCGGGCAAATGCTAGTTATTCATAAATGAATAAACTTCCCATTCATGTGAGACGCTTGCTTTAATTACCTAAATAAAGTCATTAAGAATATTGCCCCCTCTAGTGTCTTCTTCTTCTTTCTTCTATCGTTATGGTTTCCGCACTTAGTCCTTCATGTGGACCATTGTGCGTTTGCCATGGCGGCCGTCGGTGGTTATTCCAACCAGCCCACCTCCCTCGAGAAGTTGATGATATCTCCTGGTCTGCTGAGAGCATCTGTGTAGGATATGGGTACCTCGAGGGTATGTGACCTAATTTGGGTGACGCTTGTGCATTCAAAGAGCACATGCGCAACGGTTTTCTCAGCCTCCATGCAGGCCCTGCACAGAGGACTGTCCGTTATGCCTATTGTGTGAAAGTGTTTGTTTAGCGAGCATTGATCCGTGATGGTCCCAGTCACCAGGCGCAGACCGTTTCTGTCCAGACGTAATAAACGTTTGGTTAGCTTGCCATCTAAGGATGGCATGGCTTCCCTGGACTGCCTACAGCCGGGTGTCGCCCCTCTAGTGTCAAGTTTAGCTATATCTTCAATTTCTTATTTGACTTGCTTTACTTTTAACTTCATCATTCTCCTACCCTCATCCCAATGTATTTGGGGACTGCGCAACAAGTCTTTTCTTCCATAATTCTCTATTAGTCGTCATCTCGATATTCACCCCATTTTTAGCCATATCATCTTTCACACAGTTCCATCCATCGTTTCTATGGTCTTCGCCTAATCTTATTGCTTGGCTTGCTTGGATTGCTTCAAACCAACGCAAATTGCCTAAAAATATATGATCCACTGCAGTAAGCAAAATCAGAAAAATATATGATATTCTTCTGGATATATGCTAGTTAGATAGTGTGTTGAAAACATAATACAATTTACTTGATGTGATAGAAAAAAATCACGAAGATACCTCTAAAAAAATTTTTTAACCATCAAAAACCATAGTAATATACATGTAAACATTCAGATTTTTTGTCAGATTATTATACAAGTAACATAGTGTTTTAATTTTTTAGTCCAATGAATAGATTTTTTGTAAATCCATAATTGCTTCATATTTTGCAATAAATTACCAGCGTTGTGTCATCGCGCGTCTCTTTCTTTTCTATGCTATCCGACAGTGACCGTGCTTTAGCTCTTGTAAGCCTCTTAATCTTCAAGATTAGTATTTAACTCCTCTATGATAGACACAAAAACATTTCGACTGCAATATTATAAACAAGACAGCTGAAAGCCTATGAATCATCGTGCCCTTATCAACACCAGTTCATTGATTCTTGTAATTATTTTAGTTAGGTATAGGTACCTAAATAATTACATGGCTAAATATAAACAGCCGTACGTGTCGATCAATGGTCGATTCGTGGATGGGTGACCAATGTGACCATCCATTACTTATCGACACCCCTCAGTGCCACGGAAAGCACGTTAAGCCTTTCGCAGTCATTCGTAGATCTTTGACAGTCGTTACAGGTAGTCAGAAGCTCAAAAGTCTGACAACCAGTCTTACCAAGGGCTATCGTGTTACCCAGTAAAATACCACTAGAGAGAGAGAGAGTTGTAGAGTAAAATACTGGTATTCAGCTGCATTCGGTTAGACTGGAAGCAGACCCCAAACATAGTTAATAATAATAATAATAATATGACAGCCAATGGCTTAATAGCCAAGAGCCTCGACCAACACCTGAGGAGGCTCTCGTTGGGCAGCTGGATCAAGGGCTTGATTCAGAAAGCGGTACTTCTGGACACGGCTCGCATTGTTAGGAGGTTCCTCTCTCTGGAGCCCTGACCGCCGGTAGCTTGGACCCTGTTCCCGATACCGGTGGGCTACTATTTTTTATATTTTTAAATGTTTTTATATTTTTTATATTCTAATATTTAAAAATGTAATTTATATGTAAATAATGAAATAAAGGAAATAATAATATAAAAAAAAAAAAACAAAAACCTTCAACAATTATTAAAAACTAGGATGCTTGAATTACAGTGAATAAAGGTAATACAGATAGAGTAAACCCTGACTCCCAAACTAGGAGATCCTGTGACTTAGGAGTCAGTGTTCTGCTGTCACTATGATACCAAAAAACCTTTTACTAAGCAGTGTGTTAAATCTGACAAAAAAAAAAAGTCTAGGTAGATTGTACAATAGCACCAGCAGGTCAAGCTACACGAAACTGTCAAATTTCTCCAAACGATTTTAAAACTTAAAATGTTGATGGTTAAGTTTAAAATCAAATGAGAAAATCTGACAGCTTGTGGTAGCTTGTGCTGGCGACTGTACATAATTACGAATATTGTGTTATAATAACGATGCGATGAGGACGAAGTAACACGACAGTTATTTGTTACAATATTTTGTTGTTCGTGACACATAGTCTGGTAGCAATGAATCACGGTTAACCATCTAATTAGTGACCTCTTTATATGGTGATGTATTGAACTAGTGGTAAGCTGTTTGGTAGCTAGGTACTTTAGCTATAAGTAGAGTAGATTTGTAGACCTTTTTCTATTTTGTTGAGTACCTGTTACTTGTTGACAGGCCTACACTGTCCTCCCATACCTACACTGTAATTTGAAAACATTGTAAAAGACCCTTTATTTTTAAAAGAGTAACCGTAGAGTTTCTTGCCGGCTAGCTTATGACATTTCATGAGTGCCCCTGTAGTGTGAAATAAACTATTTTGATTTTTAGTTTTTTATGTTTTGTAACAGTTTTTGTGTGGTGCAATAAAACTCCACCAGTGGCGATTCGTTACTGTCGTTTAAAGTCCACTATAAAATTGTATTACTACCCTAAGTTTAAATGTCACTTGCACGTCAAAAGACGACAAGGTCTATTTGTCTATGAGACAGTTAGATAGTTTCAACCTTAGTGAAGCTTCAATTTACTGGGAAATGTTGTCGACTGTGATGTGGTCGACTTTACATTTGGAACAATCAAGCCGCGCTACAATCATGCTGACCAGTTAGTACTTACTTTAACCATGCCATGGCATGGGCTTTCACTTAATTCGTACCGATACAAGAGAAGTGGAGAAGACACAATAATGTGACGACTATTGGCCTTCGACCTTCGACCGCTTAGCGAGAATCCTAAGGATAGTTTTAGTCTAGTCAGATGTGGCTGACTTTTCGTATTTCATACGGACCGACTGCCTTTTAACCAGTGGGTCCGTATAGTATGGTGGGAGATACTTGTATTGTATCAATGGGTATACCTACAGGTCTAACTGCTTATAAGACTTTCATAGATACCCTATGAGATTTTCCAAGCACAATTGGGATGGGCAGAGATCACCCAGCCTATACGTGACCGCGGCTATTTTGCTTAACCGCGTAGCTACGCTGTAGCCACTCCTATAAAACAATTTATCATATGAGCACATAATATTAAAACATTTACCTCTCGGAACCATGTTTTTCCTCTCTTCAGTTTAAACATAATAAACCTCTGAAAAACTTTGTTTCACTTATAATTTCACACTACACCACTAGGCCACATATTTATTATATTATCAATGTCCAACTAAACGTATAAATGTATAAAATAAGGTAATATTTAAAGGAAAACGACAATAAATTCGTCTTGTTCGTCGAGCGGGTGACACACTGACTGCAGTTGTTTCATTGTAGTGATATTATTTAGTGTTGCGCGTACGTCGATTGTTTTTGTCGATACTTTTCCGCAAATGTGTCTATATATTTCTAATAGCTGCCACACACTAGTTTTCAAATGCCAATGATGTATTACAGTGTGGATCAGTTCTTTAACATTTACGTGTTTCCTTAATGATAAATGTTTGAATACTTCGATAAATAGCAAAATATGTCATAATAAGTTGAATCTATAAATTCGTTGCAATGCTAAATAATCCTACGAATTGACCACACAAGAATATCAGCATGATTTTGATTATGGACATGCACATCGTGTATTCATGTTTTTTTATAATAGTTTGCATACACATGTCATGTTCGTTCAATTGCCAGAAGCACAAAGCAGACTGCTTGCTGCATTAATCACGAAAAGGAATAAAATAAGGAAAATTAAAAGTAAGTAATTAACTGGTTAGTGTTTTACATATAACAAGGAGTGTTTAAAATGCGTAATAGTTGCAGTAAATTAAATGAATAATATATAAACAAATTAATTTAACAATTTTGGTTTATTATAACATGTTATACCAGGAAAATTATGTGACTATGAAAGAAACGATGACATTGGGGGTCAAAAAAAATTATACATGCTCAAATAGCATGAGTGGCAGAATTGTCAAAGCACTGCAAGAAACGTAAACTATCAAAATCATGAGAAATTATAACCATATTCCAAATATAGTCCTCATTTACGGCCAGGTTCCGGCGAACGGAACAAGGAATGTCGCATCACTAGTGCCCCCTTATCTCCGGCCGGTCGGCAATTCGATGTTAGGAAGTATATTGTTATCTCGCTTTATTACTCTTCACTGATTATAATTGTGTTGCCTGTTCCAATGAGAACTGTAGTAGAACCACAAGCTAGCTGTGTACAGTTGATCAACGCTATGCCACAAGGGTTTGATGACAGAGGAACAGGCAGAGCAATCGTAATAATGACATTAGCAGCTTCGGATGTAACATTCAGACACAGCGTTCTAATTTTAAATGTATATACAACCTTATGTCATTCCATGTACGTGTTATTTGTATCGTACGATGACCCTGTCATATTATTATGTACAATGGCGATGGGCCACTGCATATTAACTACACTGTGGTGCTAGCGTAACCTGAGACTTAAATCCTCCCACATATATACGTGTATGAGGAAATAGCCCAGTTAAATCTGCTACTTTGTGTTCTCGTTACAACCATATTTCCACATTATGTCGACTTTATAGATTTCCTTAGAAAACTTGCCCACAAACCCTTAAAATGTTGACGTAAATTCGAATCTGCTTCCAAAACAGCAGAAATTTCGTTAAAGCTCAGTATGCAAATTGTGTTTATGTAGACTGATGACGTTTTTACAACTTTGTTATGTAAACAAACCTTCAAGATAACGAGTGAACATAAGTGATGCAGACCACGTGTGCATCAAGCATTACATGCAGTACTAACATCGTTCGAAAGGTTAAGATGCAAGATTTATTGCGGAATTGACAGGTCATCTCTTGCAGACTGACTTAACCCTAATTACTCGGTTGATATTGTTGTTAATCATGTTATAAATTACGGTGGCATTGGTTGCAGTGATTTGGCAATTTGGCGATGGGCAGAGCTTAATGCTCGTGAGAGTCTTGAAGTCCGTATTCTGACCAGAAAGAGTTTTGTTGCAAGTTCTGTTTAAATATTCAGAAAATTTAAATAAGTGGGTTGCTTTTAAATGTTAAGAAGATAACCTTACTATTAGGGATAAAGAAACACGGTAGGCTTTAGCCAATCAAAAGTTTGCGGACCGTAAAGGTTCTAATAGCATTCAATGTGTATATTTCAACAACTACTTAAATTAATGTAACTTATAAATATTAAACGTTTTCTAGTCTCATTAATATGCTCAATGTCACTTCAGTGTATTGCATTAGCACCGTTCAAGAATACTATACGGGTGACTACGATACGTGTATTGTTATTGTGTTTTTAATTTCGATTAGAACTACAGTGCAGTAGTTTTGCGTTAATAACTTGGCTCCATTGACTAGATTTCTCTATTGCCTGACATGTTACGATTATAATCTTAACAAAAATGTACCCAAGATTTTCTAATATCTTGATTTAAAACAGTGTCCTTGGAGCTTCTTGCCCGTTCTTCTCCATAGAGACCTTAGTTTTGGAATGGGCAACTAGCTTCAACTTTCTGACTAACTGACCGACACTTTGACAATTCAAAAGTGCCTGTAAATGGTTTAATTGAAATAAATGCTTTAAGTTTGAGTTTGAGTTTAACATGTTTCAAGACGCATTTCCAAAATTTCGACTACGCGATTTCACACAAAAGGCTGAAGTTTGATTATATTTTTTATAAACCAATGGCATTAAATACTTTGCTTGAAATCTATGGTTTATTTTATATCTAAGTCTGTGTTATGGCCAGTGGTAAAGGCCTCTCCTCTCATGCATTATATTGTGGGTTGAAATTCGGGCAAGTACCAATGTGACTTTTTCAAGTCATGTGTAGTTTTTAAGTTTATCTTGGACATCACTGACATCGGCGAGGAAAAACATCCGGGTAACCTGGGGGCCTAGACAAAATCCCTTTTCTGTAAGCGTTAACGCCAACGGAAAAATCAAATTGTATGGAGTTGACATTTGCTTAACACGTGACATTACGTGTCCTTTCCACAGGTAATGTCATTGCCATACATTATGACGTTAGCGTCTGGCGTTAACGCTATCAGAAAAGTTTTTGTCTAGGCCCCCTGGACTGTTAATTAGTAAGTCTGAAAGCGCCAACCCGCCTTAAGCAAGCGTGTTGTTGATCGCCATGCTCATGCCTCCTCAGTATGAGAAGACGCCTTTGTCCTCTTTGTTGACAGTATAGTCTGGTATCTAACTTTGTATGGATCTCTTTGTCCACTCCATCTACGGGCAGCAGGTTTAAGCTGTTTTTCCACCAGAGATGTGCTAAGCTACGTTGCTATGGATGCGTTTGATATCCACCAATCATATTCATTGGTCCACATAGCATAGTTGAGAAACTATGGTGGTGGAAAGAGGTTCAACTAAGCTATGTTTTTTAAATGGAAGGATGCGTGCTATGGATGGGAGCTATGGATGGGCGAGTGCTGTAGCTATGTGCAGAGCAGAGTACCTGCAGTAGGCGCGCGATTTTAACCAAAAGTAGACATGAGTACATGACATCTTCCTTGCGCAGCTACCTCGCGGCGGCGCGTCGTCAAAGCACGTCTTGCTCGCTACGCTACACACCTTAGCATTAGTGGAAACGGTCACATAGTTTCGTAGCTTAGTTTTCACATCCTCGCAGCATAGCACATCTCTGGTGGAAAAACAGTCTTAAGCTTTACAAACATTTGAATATTTAATATCCTTCCAAAGTCTCCCAAGCCCATACACATGAACCAATTCCCTGTACTTGTATAAAATGTGAAAATAAATCAGCATTAACGTCTGTTTTCATTGAAAGCTGAAATCCATTTAAATTTCGATATTCGCGAATGGATCGCTCGCATTGAATCGATACATTAACATGAAGGGCGCGCCGGATGCACGCCATTGGACAAGAACACGACGCCATGTTATTTAATACATTGGACAGATGAATTACAGAAATGTAGACCGAACAAAACCCAGAAAATGTAGGTGTTATGCAGTCTTAAATTTAAAAAAAAACTATGGTAAATGAAATATTAGGTAAGATAAGAGAGTTAACTAAAAAGCATTTTTGAAGTAATAGAACACTTGCAAGTTTTTGGAGAACAAACCTAGCACTTTCATCTTGCTTGCGAAAACTTACTGGCTGATGGTCCAGAAGCTAAACTAGAGCTGTGAACCTTTCAAAAAAATACTGCCATTAAATAAAATTAAAAAAATAGATACAACCTATCTGAGACATAAGAAGATATACGAAAATTGGCTGCCCTTCAGGGCTTTCGAAGCTTTTAAGCTTACCAAAAGTTGAACTTTAAAATAGCACTCAATGATTTAGAAACGTGAGGACAATGGTGTTTCCAAACTGGTCCTACGTCTTTCCCTACATTCTGCCCCGCCGCCGCCATATTAGAACGGGTGAACAACACAATGTGTGCGCTTGCGCATACATTAACAGTACGACAAGCAGTAATCGGACAAATTAACACAGACCTATGGTCCTGCGGTCCGCGCTGACTCAGGGTACGCTTTTATTTTGTTTGCTGAACAAGGAAAATAGTTTAGTTTCAACCTTACTCATCACTACATTTTATTATGAGTATCCTGGTGAATAAAATAGTTGTAACGCCCTCTAGTTTGTATAATAGGAGGTCATTTGTTGAGGAGCCATTTTATTATGCTTCAACTGTAGGTACTGCGAGATCTCATCAGCTTTATAGAATGTCAACGTATGATTGTTGCATGCATCAGCATCACAAAAAATGAGTAAATAAAAACTTACAGGACATTTGATTTACTGATCAGAAACTTGATTAGCTTTTCAGAAACCGAAGTAAGAAAGTGTGTGGGAAAGTCCCTTTCTTGTTTAATATATGCAGACAAAGCCCATTTTTTTGTTTAGTTGGTGCTTAATGAGTTAGGTACAGTAGCTTTTTCTACGTCGTTATTGAATTTGTACCTAGTCATAATTCAGGGTTATTTAATATTTAACTGTAGTTACGCAAGTGAATAAGGAATGCAACCTATGTAGACGTAGCATTATCAGCACCTCTTATCTCTTCGGATATTAGCTAAATATACCTCATTGTGGTACTGTGTTGCAACGTTAAGGAAGGGAGAACGTTTTGCTTTGCTATATGCATTCTTAATAATATATGAATCATTATTGTTTTTTTTTTCTGATAGAAGCAGCAGATACCCACCTCAGAACGCTGTATTGTGTAACGACCTTATATTATTTTTTCTTTATCTACGTTCATCCATCTATATCTGCCCCTTTGAAGGTGATCAATTTTTTATTGCTGAATGGGTCTGCTCTTGACCTCGATCACACCTGTTGGAAAGCGATGGATGAGGTCTATGATGGTACGAGCGTGCCAAGAAGATGCCCGTTCACCCTTGCTTTGAAAGGAGATGGGTTAAATGTCGAAGGAAACACAGAGGCTGACAGAGAGTTCCACACTTTGGCTGTGCGCATAACAAATGTGGAGCAGAAGCGCTGAGTGCGACTGGTCGGGATATCAACCTAATGCGGATAGTAGCCTGCATTACGTCTGGTAGACCGGTAGTAAAAGGGCGATGGTGGCATCAGGTCGTGGAGCTCCTGCGCACGCTCTCCGAAGTAGAGTCTATAGAAGACCCAATATTACGCCGATTGACCAGGCCTAAGCCTGAAGCCTAGCCACCAACGACGTTTTGTTGCCTATAAGCCTTTTTGCTCTGCGTTCCACCGAGTCAAGTGCAGCAAGCTTGGTCTTTTGCTGAGCCATCCCATAAGTAGCTGCAATACTCCATATAGGAACGGACCTGTGCTTTGTACAGACTTAAAAGCTGTCCAGATGTGAAGTATCGCCTAACCTTATTTAGGATGCCCAGCTTCTCACATTACCAATCCCTCTCGGATCCGGTGTACCTATTTTAAAATTGTATTAATGCGATCGGTTTCTTGTGACGTTATCATTGACATCCACCATTATATCTAATTTGTTTCTATTTTATATTTCCAAACGGAGTTGGTACCTACTAAATCCACGTTTTTTAATTTTTGTGAGAGTTGTAACGATCCAAGGTTGAGTCAATGGACCAATTCTTGGAGAACCGACGTAGCTGCCCACAAAACCTGCAGTTTTGGTCCTTCGGGACGGATGCACATTTAAAATGACAAGTATTTTCGTTCCTTACCTCATGATATCCATGCCCTGATGTCTGTGCCCTTGGTCGAGGTGCCCTGAACTGTGTGATTCGAGGGATGACAAGAGGCGGCCTCTGTTCTCTGCTGTATACTGCACATTCTTCTGGCGTTATCCACTGTGGGCAAGGAAAGGTTTATGTTAGACAGTGACTAAAAAAATTGGTCCCGACAGACAAAAAAAAATAAGTTATAGTATACTATAATAAGCTATCCAATCTTAAACACTTAAGCATGGAATGCAATTTTTAATAGTTTGGTGTTTTATAAACTGTTGTTACCTATCAACTTCAATTCTTTTATGTCGATTATAAAACAAAATTGCTTAATAAGATCCAGATAAATGGTGCAGAGGAATACAGATACAGAATAACGTTAGGTCCAGTACCTTGAGTTACGTTTGCGTGTCGAGGTTAGAATCGGAGATGATTTAAAAACATATGAGTTCGCTTTCGAATTGCATGAAGTCACTTGAGTAAGATTCGAAGTGACAGAACAGCACTACAGACCTCCATGCACTGACAGTATAAAATTCGCAACAAGCAACAGCATGCTTATCCGTTAATACTGGATGCTAATTGATGGTGAAATACAATGATTTCCTTTCACGATCATGTTACAGCTTGCACAGTGTTCCTTGTTGCACATCCTGCCAGGATGGCGCCACATGGGAATTAATGGAGTTCCAGTTAACACCAGTCTTTAAAGCAGTTATTGGTACTGCTGTTAGCACTATTGAATGGGTGATCCCTATATAAGTCTTTAATGATGGATGTCTATGGTTTCATTAAGTCAGTATCAATCTGGTTTCTCTTTTCTCAAATGCTTTTCCAGTAAAACCATCTTATTCAATCTTGCCTTCTTGAATTTCAGTACTACCATAAAAAGTAATGTTAAATTAGGCTGGTTAGTTGTGTATCGTTGTACATCGTGTTTTTCTCTTCACGATGGCATGGTTTTTCAGTTGTCATATTTGTTTTCATTCGAAATTATTTGGTAATTTATCTAGTCAGTTTATGATTGTAACTCTTCATATATTCAACGTGTTTAGATTGCTAATTACGTGATAACTAATTAGTAATCTGCTGCAAGTACCAACACGAGATCATCGGTAACATTATCTATTTTCACATACGACTTCGGTTAAGTCACACTCTATTGAGTATCAATCATCTGAGTTATGTCTGTCGTTGCATCTTGAGTTCTTGACACCTCTGCGGGCACAGCTGAGGTTATGAGCGATAGATGGCGTTGATTCTCAGTTAGAATATTAGATATTAAGATCTCACTCGCGATCTTAACGAGTTAAGAAAAGTTAAACGTATATTTGGAAAAGCGGCTAATGGATAAAATTTATGCAGAGTCGCATCAGCCAGCGGCGTAATTGCGTAACACACAAACAGTAGGGAATGGCTTTCATTTTGACAGTTCAAGAACATTCATTGCATTATTTACATTGTTGAGCAGACAATTTTTTCTAACATATGACGCAATGGATTAGCAATACGCTTCAAAATGATTCAGATTTTTATAGATAGTGTGTTACGAAATTAGTGTTCTGGTTCCATAGTCAAAAGACCAGGTTCAAAGGACCATTTTTCCTTTGTAGACTTACTAGAAGGACCACCGCGGCCCAAAGTCTGATATAACAACAGACACTGTATAACAGTATGTTGTTATTCTGGTGATGCTAGAAATATTAATTTTACTCTCTAGCCCATAGGAAAACCATGATCAGTCAAGAGACGTTTAGTGACTGGCTGGCTGTCGTTGGTCTAGTGGTTGCAAGCGCTATTTTTGAGCATGAGGTTCGCGGGTTCGATTCTCAGGGCTGGCTAAGTGTTATTGAGTTTATTCCATCAGGATTTTTTCAGTACGAGTAGCAGCCCGAATTCTAGATTTGTGCCCGGTTGATGGCAATAGGCTCACCTCCTATCACATATAATTATGGTAGTAAAACATAACTGACGAAACGTGGGTGTCTATAGGTGCACCTCTGCCTAACCGTTCGGGGATTACAGGCATGTTATGACTTTACATAAATCTACTGGCACATTATCAATATTTCTGCCAAGTTGACCTCATAAACTTAAGATGATGAGTGACTAACAATAGACCGCTTCATACGTAATACGTCCATTCCACTTTCTAAGAGTATTTCACACGCGCCTACACAATTAGACAATAATGATCATCTTTTACTACTCAAAGAGTCTCAGCAATTGGTCTCCTGACATTTTGACATCAAAAAGATATCAGGAAATGCCATATTGCATAATACCATCCATTACAGACGATTTTATATGTATTACAAATATTACAATTAGATTGTAATGTAAGTATCGTTAGCAAATGCTATAATAACGTTCCGTATTTAATGACTGGAAGGACCAATAACTCTTGAGCTGCGGCGAACATAGGAACTATATTTGGATGAGCTGATTTTCACTATATATAGCGTTAAAGCAGCGCCACATTGTAGTGTCAATGTATTCTGGTTTATGACATACTATAAGTCAGTCTCATTGGTTTCCGATTTGTAGAAATGTGCTTAGTAATTCTACCTGATTACGTTATCTGTAGTTATCGAAGCTGATGCAGACCTATTGCTGAGAAATCGTGGTTACTCTACTTATTTCGACATGCAAGACTTTTTCGGGGATAGAAACAGTGAAGGAAAAAATCGTGAAGAAACCGTTCTAGACTAGAACAAAAAATGCGAAGACATGTTACATCCACCAACTCGCATTGGGCTCGCGTGGTCAAGTAAGGACCGCTTCTTCTCACAGAGAGGCCTGTGTTCCAGCGGTGGGAACATTATAGGCTGATTATGCTTTATGCTTACCGGAAGTACTGAGGTATTTTTAACATAGGAGAGACCTCTCATTTAAGCCTCAGAAATGTTGCTAGAAAATTCTCAATAGCATCCGAGATATGGCGCATAAGGATTTTTTAAAGTCTTCTCTTGATTGGAGACCCCTTTAAATTTTAACTTTATTTTATTTTTATTATGTTGTTATAGCAGCAATAGAAATACACACTCTGTGAAAATTTCTACTGTCTACCTATTACGGTTCATGAGATACAGCCCGCTGACAGACAGACGGACGGGCAGACGGACAGGGGAGGCTTAGTAATAAGGTTCCGTTGTTTATCAAATTAGTTCTTCAAGAGAGCTGGGTTGATTGATTGACTAAGTAAAACTGACTCGACTTTATCTTTCAATCAACGTCCAAATATTTAACATGCTTTTAAGGCACACAGCCGCGACGCGACTGTAGTTGAACAATTTCCATGAAAATTTCATGGAAAAGCGTCGCGCTGTCACGTCGCTCCTGTCTGCTGGAGCCCTTAGTAATTAGTTTAAAGTAAACACTACCTATCTACAACGTATTTGCATAAAATACTACTAACACGTACTCTTTGAATAATAGTAGGTACCTAGTATAGTACGACGTAAAACACGTGCGCTGGAAAAATATTTACGTCGAGCTAAAGTACGATTCAAACTTAATGGCGGCTCGGAACATGAGGCGAGTCGCTGCGCAGTAACCAATTCACGTCTCAGCGGGGGTGACGGGTGGGGTACTGCGCAGCGAATAGCGCACTTCACAGCCGCCATTAAGTTTGAATCGTGCTATAACTGTGTCGAAGAATGCCTAGCTTTGTTTTAAAATAATTATAGTAAACAAGCCGTGCGCCCGATGGAAATTCCCATGGCAAAAAATGACGAACTTCCATACAAACTTTCACTTTTCCGTACTTACGATTTTTCAAATATTTTCTTTCATACACCCCTTGTCCTGACAATAACAAAACCCACAAAAAAAAAAAATTGCCAAATAGGTGCAACCGCCTTGAAGTGATGCGCGGACAAACATTTTTGGCAATTGATTTTTATTTATACATTAAACATAATTGAACACATGAAGCATAATAATTAAAGAGACTTTATACGTAAGTTTAAAATGTATACTGAGACTCTATAACTTGACTCGAGATTATAATTATCTACATAGGCAAGCAGGTGTTGAGAGAGCAAAATATAGTAACCTAAAGCTACTTTGCTGTTTAATTTTTTTAATTAACTTTTACGATTCTTTTCTGTTGGTAATTCCAAAATGATTCTTGTTTATCTAAATTAATGAAATACTAACCAATACTCGTATATTATTATAATTTTATCATTCACTGATGATCATCCATGTGAATGATATAATTAAAGTAAACGCGTTGGTGATTCAGTGTAGTGTAGACTAGATTAATTATTCTACCTTCGCACATAGTACATTTATGACACAAAACTTATATTAAACATGCCTACAAATAGATGTACTTTACCAACAATAATTTTATCATTCACCTTGATCCATAATTAATTTTTAAACTATGTGGAAGCTGGGTACAGCAACGTTCTTCTGCCTACTTAATAAAACTCTATAAAACAATCACTAATATTTCTGCTAAACATGGTGAAACAATAAAAGTTAAGACTCAAAACAATAACATATTTTAACAAAAACCCAGCTCTTTATCAGATTTACAGTTTTAGTCAGATTCTAGTCGACCTTGGTATCACTTCCCATTCTAAAAGGGACCCGGATATTGGTATTCGAAACTGACCTATTGGCCGTAGGTTTCTTGTGACTCACTCACTGATTAGGACAACGTCTCCTCTAGCAATGACGTCAGAGAATAAGAAACCGCTGATCGTCACTTTTTATTTCCTTGAAAAAGATTAGACAGACATGTTTGACGGAACAATCCAAAACACTACTTATTCTATCTTCATAATAAAAATCTTAAATTCATTCACTAACAGAGAACGCACAGCCTAAGCCGCTGGGTCTCTAGAAGCATGAAATTTTGCACAACAGTAAAACTGTTCGTTATTCAAGGTGAATCCTCAGCTTGAGCCCGCCAAATTCTATTTTTCTTTGGTTTTTTGCAAATTGCAGCTCTGTTTTACGTCGTATGTTGATCAAAATGCGAATCGCGAGTATAGGAATGATCATATTTATTGAATAATTAATCATAAATTTCATATCAATCTACAAACTTTGGAAATTTGTTCCACCTAAGAATTTTCATATGAAATATTCTGAAAAATTACTGGCTGACTTGTGTATTGGTACATAACCCAAGTCAGCCCAACTGTGCGCGAAAAAACAGCGTTTTACGGTGTCCTACGTTTGGGCAGCGCCTTAACGAACATGAGCACTGAGAAAAGTTTTTGAGTATTCATCCGCTAAAGGAGACTTTGTATGGAAGTTCGTCTTTTGCTGGCGGGAAATCCTATCGGGCACAAGGCTTGTCAAAAGACTAAAGTAGGCAAGACCAAGATGACGCCTGCAATCGCATTAAAATTCATGTTCACGATACTATGCATCTTCTATAGAATCAAAAAGACTTATTTAAATACATTTTTAGAACTAAAAACGTTTATTCACTAATTACTCAAGTAGGTAAACATGCAGTAATGAATCTACGGAGAACCCTTTGCCGAGCAATGGATAATCTTAATTGATAAATTGCAATTAATTACGTGACTTTGTTAAGCTTCTCTACGGCAAGACAAAGTCCTCTCGTTAGATAAGGGGACTACATGACCTAAACGCAAATTCATAATGCCTAAAAATATATGATCCACTGCAGTAACCAAAATCAGAGAAATATATGATATTCTTCTGGATATATGCTAGTGAGATAGTGTGTTGAAAACATAATACAATTAACTTGATATGATAGAAAAAAATCACAAAGATACCTCTAAAAAAATATTGTAGCGATTAAATATATAAAAAAATATTGTAGCGATTAAATATTAGTGGCGCCAATTTTAAGATTCGGAGTAATATTCTGGGGCAATTGCAGTGAGAGGGAGCAAATTTTTAGAGCCCAAAAACGTTGCATAAGATCTATGTTAAATCTGAAAACTACAGACAGCTGTGTACCTGTGTTTAAGTCGCTGAAAGTACTGACCTTCCCATCACTGTACATTTTAGAGGTCGCAATTTTTGTTAGAACTAATTTAGATTTATTTCCATCACTAGCCGATATTAGAATGCGGTCAGGTCCAAGGAGACTACAATATAAAAACCTATTACATACAGGCAATTACAGAACAGCACTACTAAGGAAAAATATTATGTCGATGGGACCTATCTTATACAATAAAATTCCGCACAGTTTCAAAGAACACCCTATTCGAATATTTAAATCTAAGCTCACTGCATTATTATTGGATAAATGTTATTATTGTATCAATGACTTTTTAAATGATAAAGAAATTTGACAATAAAATTTGTAAATGACATTATGTTTGTAAAATAATATTTCACTTAATTATAATTCCAAGATAATGAAATTCATTTTGTTGACAAGATTTATTTATGTGCAATTGACTATTTGATGATTATTATTATTTCCTTTTTTTATGTTTGTTAGTGTTAATTAGAATGACATGTTAGTTGTTAATTTATAATAATATTGTATGTAATCTATTAGTTTCTATGAATTTGCATGCCGTAAGGTAGAATGTAGCGGTAACCTTCAGCTATTTGTATCATCTTAAACTTGTACCTACATTGATGGCAAATAAATAAATCTGAATCTGAATCTGAATCTAAAAACCATACATGCAAACATTCAGATTTTTTGTCAGATTATTCTACAAGTAACATATTACCGTAATAGTGTTTTAATTTTTTAGTCCAATGAATAGATTTTTTGTAAATCCATAATTGCTTCATATTTTGCAATAAATTACCAGCGTTGTGTCATCGCGCGTCTCTTTCTTTTCTATGCAATCCGACAGTGACCGCGCTTTAGCTCTTGTAAGCCTCCTAAAGATCAATGGCTTAGCAGATTCTGACTTTATAAATCCTATAGGTATAGCTAGACATTAATTTCTGAACATTAGGGTCTTAAAACGCTCCCTCTTTATGGCTATACAGCCGAAGAACCTAAAAATACCTCAGACCAAATAAAAAAATACCTTCAAAGATTCATAACAAAGAAATATTTAACAAAAACCATATTTACATTGACGGTTGTGATATTTTCGGGCTTCTGTAGAAAAGTTCATATCTTTTATGAATTGTTTCTTCTAACATAACAAACTCATTAGTCACCGTAACACCAATGCCATCATCACCATATGACCTTAATGATAATGCATCAGGGTTCTTCCATACTTCCATTTAATCTTACGTCTTTCCTTCCACGTGTACACCCACAGACATGAATCACTCAAATCATGAATGAGATGATGCGATTTCGGAACCGGTTAGATTATAGTTTCCTTGACCCGAAACGTTAAGTTTGCGTTGGAGTTTGTTTACTGACTTAGACAAAACTTGCTTGATGGTGTTTTGTTTATAGTTGAAGTTATGAATGGTACTGATTGATCTGTGGATGCTAATGAGATGTAGGCGTGTGAGGTTATTGGCCTTGTAGGATTTGGCAATGAAATGTTACGTTAAGAGTTAAAATATAAACTTCAGTTAAGCATTTGTAGCTATATTACATAGTTGACATGTACTTAAATGTCTAAAATGATAGAACTTATTATGGAAAACAAAAATAGTATCTTAAGGGCCGGTGTTCCCATTTCGAAAGCATGTAACAAGATTAGTTCCAGAAAAGCAGACTTCAGTAAAATAATCGCGAGCAAAGGGATGTCATAAAATATGAATGGACACAATCTTATAGCATGATCCTATACAGAAACTAGACGAATTGTTTATATAGTTAATACCATTACTAAGAAATATAGAACCGTAAAAATCTAGTCGGCTGTAGAAAGAAAATTTCCACATGTACTTACATGTGGACATTTTCTTTCTACAGTTTCTTAAAACATGTTTCCGTCCATGTCGAACAGACCGTGACTCTAATAGATAATGCTAAACAAATGCATACAAAGTACAGTACCTAAGGACCACAATGTCAGACGGGAAATATTTAACATATCAAGGAAAACATTAATTATAATCAAGGAAATAAATCATCTCTATCGGTTGTATCGCAAGCAATAAACTCGGAGATATGAGTCTGTGTGTCTTTGCCATAGCGATCTTAGGAATCACTGTACTGGTTCAAATTGTACTTGTGACATTCGGAGACGCGGTTTAGGATTTAAAAGGTTTCTTTTGCTTTGGTTTTAGAGCTATTCTGGTGCTGAAAACAATCGAGGTTAGTCTGCCTACATATAAACAAACTTTCAACAACATCAGCTGATTCTTTTTTTGCATTGAAATGAAAGTCACCCTGATCCGGGCATGGGATGTCTCCTTTGCAGATCATTGACTGTCTATGAAGTTTTCTTAGCTGAAAAGACCTGTTTCTGATGGGAGAAGAAAAGACAGCAAAGCATAGGAACAGACTTTAGACTTTAGGCGGAACCTTCAGGGTAGCCCGCGAAATTCAAAATTTGTTAAGTTTTTTGCAATTTGCAGGTCACGGTCAGGTTGTATTTTGATTAAAATATGAATCGCGACCATAACAAATGTGGTTTTATAGAATTATAATCATTAGAATCAGCAATACATCTCTATAAGTTCATATTACCCTATTGAATGACTATTTCATGAAATCATGACATTTCAGGGCAATTCTAACTTAAGGAGTTGTATTGCTGATTGTAATGATTATAATTCTGTAAGCCTTATTTGATACGGTCGCGATTCCTATTTAGATCACCATACAACCTGATACTGACCTGCAAATTGCAAAAAACGTAAGAAAATTTGAATTTCGCGGGCTACCTTGGCGCATGCCCCTTAAGACTCTAGGTAGGACTCTAGGAGAGACATTTATTGTTATTGATGATACTTGCTACAACTGAACTTAATATGCTTAAATAACTGCAGCGAATTAATTGAATAGTAGTGAGGCACACGCACACCTGGCAGCTGCTCTGTATCTAAACCTGTAGTAACCATCTTACTGTACACGGAAGGACTGTTTAAAAACACTGTTTTTCCATTCTAACCTCTAAAGCCTCAAAGTCTGATCCGTTGCATATGCAATATATGCAAAACAGGACACGATACAGCATAAATCTTGCAAATAAGTTGCATGCATTGATTTCGTTGACTTCAAGCAGTCTGGAGGACAAAGTAATTTACGACTAGGAACTCATTCATTATTTGCTATAATAATATCATAACGTAAATCATATCAAGCTGTTATTGTTTCTTCTAATTGACATTTGCTGTCTCTGTCGCACTAAATAAGAATATGAATGAATTGATGATGCGGGCGTTCAATTAGGTGTTAAGGGGAAGTAGGTATCATGTAATGGCTGTCAATTCACCGAATACAAATACATTTCTGCTTTATAAAGAAAAGAAAATATAAGTCCATGTATTTTTTCTGAATTTAAAATCTACATTATAGGTGCAAAAACAGCACAATCAAATGATCTCGTAAATCAGTTACCTATTATTTCTGCCTTTCACTTTTCTACCCGGTCTACTTTCCACTCTTTTAATTCCCCTTAATAACATGATATCAAGAGTTGAACCACCTTATTGACCTTACAAGTCAACGCGAATGGAGCTCTCATTCATGAGTTTGATGCTCTGTCCCTCTCTGACTCGGCGTACGCGCAGCTTGCGAAACGTGACAGGAAATAAAGTCAATGAGAGTCAATTAACCATGATACTTAATTGGATTCGCTGTAGGATACCATTTTAGTCGTGTATTGTTAATTCAAGGAATGATCGGATGTGAGTGAAAAAGTTGATGTCGACCTTACTGTGGTGCTACTGATGCCGGCTCAAGAGTGTTTCAATTGAAACAAAAAACGAGCGATTTATAACTGGTTTTGAAGAATGATGAGAAACTGGCCTCTGATGCTTACTGTTTCTGGGGAGTTTCTCACTGAGTGTAATATGATAAAGTAGATAGTACAAATGCAATTGAAATGTTAGTAGCACTGGCAAATAAATTATCTATAGATTTTTATAGAACCTATTACTATGGGATAGTGTCATTTCTGTCCACATTTAAGTACCTTTTAAATCCAACCTAATATAATAAATTCGAAAGTAACTCTGTCTATATGTTAACTTTTCATGCCTAAATCACAGAACGGATTTCGATAAAATTTGGCAAGGAGATGGACTGGATCTTGGGGAAAGACAAAGGCTACTTATGTCCGGGTAGCACGTTTTCGTTGGATATTTCCGACATCCACGCGTGCGAAACCGCGGGCAGAAGCTAGTGTGACATTATGTGGCTAACTCAAAAAACATTCCCACTTTTTCATACAGCATAACACTAGTGGCTTTGTGAGCTGTAGAGCTCCCGAGTCTGTCTTTACATAGCTTAAAACTAAATAAATGTTCACTTACATACCTTAAAATGAAAATTGCGAAATGGCTGAAATATGTTTTATTTTTTTACGTTTTCAACCCTCATATTTCGGCCATTTTGAATAAAAACGAAAAACTGAATTGACAAAAAAAATCATATAATTATCGAATCTGCTCACAAAATTTCACGAGAAACGGTTGAGAAATGCGACATGTAGAGGAGAACACCCTTCGGCCGGACATCCGGACATACGAAAGCATTTTTGCCCAAGCTGAAATGGAGACGCTTTGCGCTTGCTCGGTCAACTAACATGTTCCTGATACACCAAACGAATCTTAAGGGAATAGAAACCACACCAAGTGACCAAGTGTACACGATGAAGAACCATATCGATTAACATTAGTTGATGTGTAAATCTGTGATGCACGTTCAAATGATTCTTCATTATTGTTTCTCTCACCAAAAAATAGATATAAAAAGAAAAATTCTGTTTTGCCATACGAGAACACTTAGCTGCGCCTGCGATTATATAAACAATAGTATCTGTCAAAATATTGTTACTAACAAACGGATGGTGGAGTATTGTTAGAATGAAATGTAGGAATGATGACAGGGTTATGATTTGTGCTTCTATAGTTACTGATTGTGATCGTGGATTTATTATTGGTGCTTCTGTCTGTTCCTCAGTAATCCAGCAAAGATTGGTGGACAATCTGTGATGATGAGTCAGAGTCTGAAATTATGATGACGATGAAGAAGAAACAAAAACATCAGAAACAAACCTCTTAAAAATAATGAAGTCTGTTTTAAATTTGGACAAAGGAAAAGTGGCAATCGAGGTACAAAGACGATCGAAGATTATAGTAATAATAAACTTGCTGTGAAAAGTGAAGATCACCGTATTGAAAAAGAGACAAGAGACGGAGAGGAAGACGTTCGTCATGATAATATTTAAGGTAGCTCTTTGCCTACCAGGCGAATCATTGATGAAAGTCAATGGGAACCCATTAACCGCCAAACATTCCGGCAAACCATTTTAGGTAGATTTTGATTTTGAATTGCATACCTTATTAATTTAAATATACATTAGGATCTAATCAACCATGGCTCCCTATATAGAGGGACAACATTTAATTTATCCTTGTTTTCAATTCATTTTAGCTATAATGTAGTTATAAATATCCAGAAAATATTGTATATTCTATATAGGTAATTTCCAATTAGATAGTTATAAATGGTTATTGTTGGCAACCGATAACAGGTATAGGTAGAGGAAAAAAAGGATAATGTGCTCTCAATTTAAATTCTTTTACTCAATCAAGTTCTATATTTTGAACTAAGCATCTTACCTACTGCTATTACAACTAGCTCATGTGTTGATTACGTATTTGCCAATTCACATATTTAAATAAGGCCTGCAAGTATCCAGTCCCCTTATGCTGTAGTAACAAAGAACAGTATGATGCTGTATTATGTAATAATTATTATAGTCAACAACGTAGCTTTTATACAGGCATAAAAGTAAGAGAAAAACGATTTTGACATTCCGATACTAAAACAAGCACAGACACAACATAAAACACGTGACAAAACCGATGGAAAATAAGGGACTACAAAGGTTAAGGAAATATTATATAGGTAGACAACAATTGAGTACTAATTATAAACAGAAACAGCATAATCCATACCATCAAAACAGGACACTATAATATTATATTTTTATACACGTTCCTGGAATTGAAACAAAAGCAAGGAATTTCTGATATTTTTTGTGGTTTCCTCAATATCATTTAGGTCCATATGCACTATATTATAAAGGTGTTTGATTAATTAAAAAATCACGTGACTCACAAAAGAGTGTTCTTCAATACGTGAATTATCTTTATTTTATGTCTAATAGTGATGTCACCGAGTACAATTAGGTCATTCTGTGGTGCCGTCTTCATTAAATCCGGTGGCATTACGGTTATTTTTTATGTGACACTTCCTTAAAAAATACCAATACCAATTTTATTTACTGTAGGTAGCATACTACCTGATCATCTTCCTAGCCTTGTACCATATTCCTTGGAGTCGGCTCAATACGTTTTCTGCTTCCATGCTCCACATCAGGTAGCATACTGATACTACCCACAGTAAATAAAATTGAAAAGGGATTTATTGAGGACTTCGGAAGTAGCGTTGATCCTTTGATATTTTTTGAGTTGGACTTGGATGGAAGGATGAACTGGATTCAAAGAAACTGTGAATCTTGCAGTCGTTATCCAGGCATGTTCCTTGTAGTGAATCAAATCAAAATACATGAAGCCAGAAAAATTGCAATGCAGTCAAAAACGATGATGAGGTTTCGTAAGATACTATATAGAACGGATATAAGAGTACATGTACATGAATGTCATTTGTTTTTATCCAGATATGAAGCATATTTTTAACGTCATAAGTTATATTCAAATTCTGGGATGCCATGTTTTACGCCTTGTCAAATAAACAGCGGCCTATGGATGATAAAGATGAGCAGCATGCTACGTGTTGTCAGGTATAAAAATACTAAAGATTCAACGTAAACAAAGACCTTATAAATATTTGGTAAACTTTTGTTAATAACTCTATAGGCTTGTTTCGGGAGTAGTGAAATAATTCGACATTGATGGGATATCTCCTTTTACTACTTCAATTAAACAATTATTTCTTTTATGAGATGACAATGCTCGATCCATATTCCTAATAGGATGTTATGATTGAATTTAATTCGCATTATATGAGTTTTCGTCGTCATATGCCAAACTTCACAGCCTGTCAACATTGTTTCAAACAGCTCTTTACTGCCACTCTTCATTATCGCAAGAAGGTATCAAGATTTCTCTCTTTTACTCTAGCTAAGTTTGTATGTTACTGTTAGCCTGTATCATCCCACTGCTGGTCAAAGGCCTCTCCCCTTGACCCCCAGTGCTTGCGATCCAGCGCTAATGTTCACCACTGGCCGTTTATTTTGTCCAGCTCGTCCCGCCATCTTCTAAGTTTGTATGATGATATCATAAAAGTATTGTTTATGCTCAGTCGTTTCGCTAACCTCGGGACGAATTCCAATTTAGGAATAATTCTATTTGATTTTCGGATCATTAATGAGTCAATTGAGACTATAAGAACGAATATCCTGCTATTCTAATTTTGAATTGAATTGCAATAAATATAATACACAATATGTCGTTAATTCCTTATGTTCCATATAAAATACATTTTTAAATATTTCTTAAAATAATATAAAAAGACATTTAAAAATATAAAAACATTGTTGTCCGCCAGTGTCGGGAGCAAGATCCAAGCTACCTGTGGTTAGGGCTCCAGAGACAGGAACCTCCTCATGATGCGAGCCGTATCGAGAAGTACTACCTTCTGTATCGGGCCTTTGATCCAACCGCCTAACAAGAGCCTCAAGAGATGTACACAATATAATATTATTAACTCCCATTTACTTGAACAGTTCATCTAACTGCAGCAGGGTGTCCGTTTATCGTCTATGGCAGATGGCTCTTTGGCAGATAGAGCTGGCTCATTTAGTATTGCTTTAACTTGCTTACTCTGCATGTTTTGTGGTTCCTCCGATAGTTGGATGCCAAAATAGTGAACTGCAAATATTTCTTCAGACAGGACTATTCCTAACCTGTTTTGATGATTTCATTCCTACATCATTACACCTATCTAAAACACTACATCACACAACAGTACTTTTGCAATTTACCTAGTATACATAATTACCGTTATCAGTACACAACCGTGCCTCATTTAGAGCGGTGCTAACTCGCAGCCAGTGTGATTCAGAGCCCTGCGCGCGAGTTGTATATGTACTTGTTTACATCGCTGGCCCAAAAGAGCAATAACCTATATTACTGACCTTAGCCACTACTATTGGTGATTATTTGATAGCGTGAGAATCTTAGATGTGTACACTTGATGAAATGCTTTCTGTAGGAGCGTCCGCGTCAGTATGAACTTCTGTACGCACTCAGATTTCAAATCATTCCTAATCTATATTATTTTGTTTCTATCCTTACTTCGATCTACCTCTCTGTCTCTTTCTTTCTCACTTCTAATCATTCAACCAATGCTATGATTATTCACGGAGGCTGGAGTGGTTCAGACATGTAGACATCCATATTTATTAGATAAGAGGTCATGTATGTTTATAATTGTTTTAGAAAACGATCACAAAAATCAAAAATTGATTCTGTCTTTCGAAAGTCAGTGGAATAAAAAAAAATATCTCTTAATCATGATGAAAAATAATCTTCAAATATAAACCCGAACTCACAGAGAATTAGCATTCTCGCAATCGTTTCGAGTTCCCATAGTAAGTTCCCGAGTTGTTTGCTCGAAGTATACAGGAAGTTAAGGGTGTTAGTAGACGCGCGCGGAAGGAGTCTTCAAATACGTGTGCGCCGCATTGTGACTGGTTTGTAACCGAGTGTTATATATAACTTATAAGTGAACTGTTGATAGGTCATGTGCACATATATGGGTCATAGTTACCTACAGTTTATTTCGTATGAATATTGTAATAGAATTATGTAAGGATTTTTTTTGGAATTGTTATTAGGACGGAATGCTATAAGTTTATCTAAGACATAATGTTTTTTGTTGTTGTTATTAAAGTATGGTTTAAGTGAAGCTAGTCTATTATGGTAAAAGTTAAAGTACTTTTTGGTTTAGCAGACACAGTTCTTATTAAACCAAAAATAGCTTAGGCGAAAAACGGGGTTCTCTGTACTGTAAGCCTTATTAGAAACGAGCAGGAGAAGGCCAAAAATATAGTTTGATAAGTAACACAGTAATGCAAAAAATGCAAGAGGACACACATTTTTTTAAATATAAGTAATCTCTTTTAATTACACCTACTCTGTTCCACATTAATAAAAACCTAGCCAGTAAAGAGTTAATAAAAAGGTAGGCCGTCAACAATAACCATTAACCCATTGAAATAGAAATTCTTTTTTTTCTCAATTCTTAAGATTCTTCATTCATTGTTCTGCTGAGAGATATAGACATTTATCAGTATATAAATGCCATTGTTATATTAATCGTGAGAATAAACGTAGATACAAAGAAGTAGTAGTTACATGACACGAAAGTGGGATTATATGATGGAGTCTCATAAAACGACGTAACTTGTCATAATGTTTGTAATTACTTGTTATCATTAACAGGTAATCCATGGTTGAGCATTCAACTTAAATCTAAGCTACCATAGATATTGTAGTTTGGAAGTTGAAAATCTTAAGAGTGTAAGATTCAGTATTGCTGTTTGTAAGATATATAGTATGTATCAGAAAGGTATGGTTAAATTTAAGGGTGGGTGTGTTTAACACATTTCTGATACTTACATGTGAAATTTATCGAAACTTTTTAATCTCTGAGAAAAAGCATGTAATTTCTGTGCGTATATTGAACTAATACCACAGAGTAGATAATAACATACATAACTGATACGTACGTGCTTCCAATATTGTCACTATTGCCTATTGCAAAATATTCAATTAAACTCATCCTACACGATGTGCTACACGACAATTTCTTCAAAAACCCACCAGAAATCTATAAATAATTAATCAAGTTCTAATTTCAAAACACAGAAATGAAACAGACAGTAACAACTAACAACACACACAAAGAAAAAAAAACAAATGAAGAACCAAGCAGGTTTCAAAGTTCCAATACATATTCATTTCCACACTACCTCATTATCATTTAGTACCGATGACCGAAGCCCCTAAATATCTCATTAAAGAAACGTGAAAACCCATATCAAACAAGGAAGTGACATTAATAGTTTATTATAATATACACAAAGGGTACATTTACATATCACTTAAGACCTCGACTTAGTATTCAAACGCTATTGTAAGGACTAGGCGTGTCCCTACCTAGGTGTCAGGAATGGTGGCAGTATTAGCGGGTAGCGAAAGCGGATTAGGTCTTAACAAGCGGGACATAGGGATAAGACTTTACATAATATCTATATCTATACAGTATACAAGTACAGTATACAGCACTAAGCATCGAAATTCGTGTGGCTTACTTGTGGGATTTCCAAACTTAAACATGCCAAGATCCTTCTACGTTAAATAGGTGTCCTATCAGACTCATTGCAGGAAAAACGAGCTAATACGCCAACTCTGCAATAGTATGGTAATCATAAAAGTTTTGAGACACAATAAAATCGACACCACAGTTATTTCATTTACAATTCATCCACGTTTTCGTTTCATGAGGCATTCTTCATGTGCAGCTCTTCAAAAAATCAAAACCATTAAAAGTCACTTAGCAAAACTGGTTGAGAATCACGCTAAAAAGTAAATAAAGATAGAAAAATAGGTTTATTTGTCACAGACAGACGTGCATACAAAAAAGATAACTAGCTCTAATAATAAAGAAAAATAAAAACAAACTAGATCTTTAGTCACGAGCATAAAACAAATGTCAACAGCTGCACGTCATGAGTTCATGACTGTGACAAGAAGGCTTCAACTCAGTATGATGCTGTGCTTTGGGGGAGCCACAGCACAGCTGATTTTCAGTGGTTACCCAAGTATTTACATTCCATGTCCTATATTATTATTTTTAAGTTATAGATATTAATTGGTTTATCAATCTGACTGCTAGATTGATCGGTTTAGCAGTATTGTGCCAATTCATAAGTTTTAAAATTGCAGGTCATCCCACCGTCTCCTTTTTCGGTCTGCAACAATGCTGGTTTTTACTTCATTTCGTTAGATCATCACTGTCCTTGTCAACCCACCCATCCATTCCTTTCATTACTAATACCTCTCCTTTTGCATCATGCTTGCCTAGTACATCCATGTATACTTAGAGATACGACAATACCGTTTCTTTGACTTATATCATCGCTGTCCTTGTCACTCCATCCATTCATTGCTAATATGTCTCCTTCTGCGTCATGCTTGCCTAGTACATCCATGTTTAACCGCTGTCAGTCGCACCCATCTCTACTTATACAAATTCTGTCCATGAATCGCAGTTCAGTGTCCATATTGGATACATTAGTTAGCTCCTTGCTGGGCGTCCGTCAGTCTGTGTGTTAGGGCTACGTGACCGTCGGCAGGCTTTTGCAATGTACATTGTGATTTTAATCAAGTATTAGTTAATTTAATATTGATTTTGCTATGAAATAATGAATAGTGCTTGTAGCGTAGCTTGTGAAGTAACTTTTTTATTTGGGTAGGTTTCCTGCGTCAAAAATGAGCGACAAAAAAAAGCGAAAGAAAAAGGCAAGATATTATACATCTTGGGTGTCCTTAAACTAGGCCCTGGTTATTGCTGATACTTAAAAAAATTATGCGGTATCTTCCTAGCATGGTCATCAGAGCAACAGGCCGTTTATCATTGTTGCCTTCAATGGGAGCTCCATGTTTAGCTTTGGACGTTTAAGGGCTGATAATAATTATGTCGTAAAGAATACCACTATACGACCCAGTCAATAAAATAAAAAGTTGCCGAGATCCTTGTAAAGTTAAAAGGATTCAGTTGAAATACAAAGAAAATGTCAAGGATCACTATCTGCACTTTAAAACTCTTTCATCACGTCTTATCAGATCCACTTTAAATCGTCAAAAAACCTGCCATAATATATCCAGTCAACGCAGTAAAAATACTGCCCCATATTTTTTTCATCAGTCAGATTTCGCCGACCGTGAATGAATTAGTCGAGTGACGTCATAAAATTTCACAATCAGTTTCAAGTCGACAATAACTCTAAGCATTAGTATTCAGGTTGTTGCCACACTAATAAACAAAAACTATTTGGAAAATCCAAAAGTGCACGCCTCATAATCTCATTCAATTATATAAAAAAAAAAAAAAATAACTCAAATAATGGATTTTTTCACAAGTTACAGTGTTTCCGGGTTTCACACATGACGGACAGGAATTTTTTTTGACCTATTTTGGTGTTTTTTTCCAATTCTATTGCAGTAAATCAATTTTTAAAAAGTATGAAATTAATCTCCATTAAATTATCTCGACAATAGTATGCAAAATATCTTGATTCCGTGAACTAACAAGGCTATAATAATAAAAATAGTCGCCAAAATTGAGGCGAAAAAAAATTTTCGATCGTAAAGCACTCTCTGATGCTTCGCATCATGAGTCGTGCAAAACAAAACGTTTTCTCAGAAGAGTAGACCCCAAACATCGCAAGCGCGGGAAGAGTAAATAAAACGGTTCTTGAAATTGGTAATCAGCTGGAGCGATCACAGTGCATGTGCAGTGCAAATGTCAAATAAAGATGCTTACTTGACATGGATTAATTACTGTCATAACGCAAAATGACTTCTTGCTGTTTTTTGTTACCGTTTCAGTGCACACGTTTTTGAAGCTTCGTCCACAAAGTTACATTTAATTAAATGCAACGAGATGACTACAACCAAGGCAGAAAATAACTTTAGCCTATGCTAGATTGATAGTTGAGTTCTACAGCGCTATAGCTGTATAAGAATCTAACTGGATTTGAAAGTTAAGATACCTATAGCACTTGAGAAAACTTCGGAAAATTAAGATGGATGCCATTTGCCATCACATTTCATTTTTCATATTAAGAAAGTTACGCAATATGTTGCTTCTTAGACCTTACCTTGAATTCTGATCAAGAAATAATTTTTGGTTGAGGAACAAACATTTATAAAAGGACGAAAAATGGTGGGTAAAGAAGATCTGAGTCAAACTTATTTTGATGATGATAAAGTTGAATTTTCAATAAGACACGTATACACATACACTACTGAATATAAACCGAAAGAATTCGACACAGACGTGGAATTTTAAGCAAATATTTATATTTTCAAATATTATTATGTTACTTTTGCTAACACTAAATTTGATAATAATCCACATGAATGAAAAACAAAAAGCGAGCTGAATAATAACAAAGTTTTCCAGTTATTAACATAGCTCTATTGGCAACATGACGTAGGTAAACGTCAAATCTTTCAACATAAATTAGAATAATTTAACGCTCTTTCAGTGATTTACAAAGTTGAATAGTTTTACGAAGCGTTTCGTAGAAACCGTGTTGGACTACATTCGTTTTCAACTAATCAAGATAAAACAGAACAAGATCTACTTCAGCCCGGAATTACCCATTGCTGCGTATAGGCCTCCCCCTTTTTAACACGCTTTTTTTGTCATAGTTCCTGGTTCCGTGCGTTCCTAATCCAGGTGTTTCCCGCGACTTTGACGATGTCATCCACGCAACGCACGTTTTGACGGCCCTGCGGAGTAATTACGTAAGATACAACATTCGTTGCGTTATTTACGTTGTTGAGCAGACAATTTTTTCTAACATTTGGAGCAATGGATTAGCAACTGACTGTTTCAGTCATTCTTCAAATGATTCAGATTGTGATTGATAGTGTGTTACGCAATTAAGTTGCTGGTTTCTTTGGCCTAACCTTGACCATAAGATAAGATATAAAACAGAAGATTTACTTAAGTCTGCGGAACTGATACTTGGAAAGTACCGATATGCCTTTACATAAGGTACGTTCAGCAACAAAAGTCGATGAACATTTTAGTTTTTTGAATCATAATTATAATTAATGACCAAAACATTTAAAAAAAAATTGGTACAGATGTTAAATTTTGATAATACAAACTTATATTTTTATTACATGAAATGCTGAAAAATTTTGTATCGAATAATTTTAGGTCCATTTCGATCGCATGCACAATTAACAGTAGGTTTATGTAACTACTAATGTGCTGATTGTACTATTTAATATTATAACAAAATATCTAAATATATTAATCTTTTATATCATTGACACAAGTAGATACTGTTAAAGGAAATATACCTAGTGAGTAACTAACTATAGGCTTCTGTGATCTGAAAACTATAACGCTTGTTCTAAGGCCTTTACCCTGCAATAAGACAGTAACATACCAATATTATTATTATTATTATTAAATTAAAATACATGAAGTTCCATGACTCAACATTGACGTCGCTTCCTAACTAACTAGCCCTTCCAAACTATCACAGACTCATATTGTCCACTCAATCACAAGAAGTTGTAACCACAAGCCTATTAAATAGGTAAGGGGCATGACTAATGATTATTACTATTATATAAATAATAATAATACATAAATTATTACAATGGGATCAAATACTGTGTCATCGCATGACGTGAGCAATGGATAAGTGAGCAAACGACATTCATTCAACTTTGATAAATGCTTTGAAAAGCGGTGATTTAATAACACCACTGGACACCACACCACCCACCCATCACCTTTGTACCTATTTTTCTGTTCCTTTCTTCTTGTCTGTTTATATATGTGTGTACATAAATGGTTAAATAACAAAATAAATAAATAAAAAATAATAACATCACGCCTGTATTCCTAGAAGGGTTAGGCAGAGGTTTACCTGTAGTACACCTACATTTAGATGTTTAAGTCTCATATAAAAGCGGGCAGGACTAAGTAGATTGTTATACAAGGGGCTAAAATGACTCATTACATACGAGGTAGTTTTACTCCCGAGCTTTAGCGAAGCAGTTGAAGCAATAGAAACCGAGTTATAATGGGTGCTTAGCGTCATGTGTTACACTCTACTTTTCACAACGATTGCGAGAAAATAAAATAATCCAATACAATATTAAATAGTTCACATTTTTTTAATTCCTTCTGTAGCCGCAACGCAATGCACGCATTCTACGGAAGAGATCTCCGCTTTTAGTTCCATTTTCAAACATACCTAACATGTTCTTTTTTCCTATGAAACAGTAATAAGTCGAGTCTTTATTCATGATTATTCTACATAAGAATAAATACATTTTCGTTTTTGTAGACTCGTCGGTAACAGGCAATAATAAAAATAATAAAAAAACCCCTAGAGGAAAATATGCTATTTTATCCCCGCTCTGGTACGCTACAATGACGGACTTTTTAAGCAAGAGCAGGGAAAAATTGTTTTGCAAATAAAATTCACAGTACCGTACTCTGTTATCATCGGACTATTCTTTTCTCATCTATGTTGTGGTGGGCTTCCAGTCCAACCAGATGCAGCTAAATACCAGTATTTTACATGGAGCGACTGCCTATCAAACCTCCACAACCCAATTGTTGGGTAACACGATACGCCGTGGCAAGGACTGGTTGTCAGATTTTCGGGCTTCTGACTAGCCGTAACGACTGTCAGAGATCTACGAATGACAAACGGGGATGTAAAGATGGTCACCCATTCACGAACCAACCTCGGCAAGCGTAGCTTATCCTAATCGATCGAGCCACGAGACTCACTAGCCCCGCGAGCCCCACGAACATAGTAATGAATGTCTATGGGCACAAATTGATGTCTCTATTTATTTGTTTAGTTTCTCGACATGCTTTATCAATATGACCTTCAATTTTACCGTTCAACTGAAGCGCGTTGCGTGCTGACCACTTCAAGGCTCCCGCAGATAGTCCTGTCCCGACGCGACAGCGCGACGCGTCACTTGTAGAACAATGATGCCATGATGTTTTCATAGAAATTGTTCTACTAGACTCGCGTTCTTCCCGCCTTTAGCGTTTTAATTTTAATTTCGACTAAGGGGTTACCAATATTTAGTTTTAGCAAACAATGCAATACAGCATGTAACAAATACCCTGTCCGATCCGAAAGTGACACAAAGGTACCTACTGCAATAATTACCAAAAAGTAATAAAAAATAAAATAAAGTTATTGCTATCTAAAAATCACGTTTTGAGTACCAAAATTACTCCAATTTCATTAAAAGTTTGCTAATAATCAACAGAGGTTATCATATTATCGCACCTTCGATAGAACATGGGCATAACTGAACTTTTAGTGATTTTACAGAAGAGTCATTTTAAGATCTTGCCGCGACAAGATAGTAAAAAAATGCACTTATATGACATAGGCACTGTCGCCCTCTGGTGGCATTAAGCTGATATTGATACGGGTCTTTGTTCCTCCGGATAAAAGAGACCTTTTAAAGCATTTTGGCATACTTAAGTCATTTTTCGATTTTTTCAGTTATGCCCTTGTCCTACCGAAGGTGCGTTATGATGACTTGTAGTAGACCCGCTGCACGACGGCCGCCCGCGCCCTGTACATAACCAAGTAATATTGCCTATACAAAAATGCCAACACCCTCACGGATCAGACAGGGTTTTTGTTACATGTCGTATAAGCTTTAATGTACAATTCCATTAGATACCCTACATTTAGAGCCTGATTAAGTACCTAAGGCTACATTATCAGTTTTAATCAGCATCAATTTAAAGATCGTGTCGTTACAAAAAATGTTTACATATAGCGATTCTTTTTTTTAATCCATTATTTTGAAGCTGTATCCAAGTGATCTGTGTACGTGTGCTCTCCACTGTTCTGGTTAGGAAGCGAATATGCAGATGACATGACGACATCTACCGCGTCTTAGAAAGAACTTATCAGGTTGTAAATTTATTTCCGCCTCTGAGGAACGGCGCCGGGGTCAAAGAGTTTGTCGTGAAATTTTAAAGAGAAGAGAATAATTTCTACGATGTCTGGAACATTAATAGAGAAAACTTTGCTTAGAGAATAGTTACTTGCACAGACCTATCCTATAATAAATATAATTTAAGACCAACCAAGATATTGGACAGTGCTAAAACAAATTTTACTGATTGCCCTATGATTACAAGAACTTTTGATATTGAAAACCCAATAAAATTGCACACTGCCTATACGATTCATACTAAAGCATGGTTGGTTAAAGAAGAAGAAATTACAGAAATGTAATAAATATTGAAAAGCATTAAAAGAGTGCAGATCACAGAAACATGGAATTAACAAAATCCATGACGGCCACCCTGGCAATTTTTACTTCATCCAAACTCCCGCTTTGAAACCAATTTTCACAATATTTTACATTCGACGACCTGTGAAACTTTTAAATCGGATACCTAGTCATCTGTTTTTAAGGGAATGAAAACAAATGACGGCTTATGTAAAATTAATATCAGTAATACATTACATCGGCTAGTCCCCTGCCAGATGCCAGCGCGACCTCAATGCACGATAAGTAGGTACAATAGTCTTGTGTTCATGTTCTACAATGTTAGTTTCACAAGTTTCACTATTATTAGGGCCTGAGTTTGTCAAAATCTATGTTGATAAGAACACAAACATCAAGCATAAAATATGTATTATTTTATTGTACATACAGTCACCACCGTTTCACCAACCGTTTAGTAACCAACCGATTTGTTCTCACATTATGATCATGTAATAGTAGGAATGAATGATAAGCCCATCCTTCTGACTCTATCTGAGTGAGTCACAAAAGGCGATTACAGTAAACTACTCCCACAGTTCTAAAATATCTACTTTTGACCACAAAGTACTTTGCTGTTCAATTTGTTTGCATTGAAATGCAATTTTGAATCACCTTTATTTCAGAGACTAGCTTGAACTACAATTTAGAAGAAGTTCATCGTCAATGTTTTGTAAATAAACTAGGTAAAGACGTAGATCATCTTTTAGACTTTTTATTACCGCATTTTATCGATATTTTACAATAATAACGTAGTTTTTTCTGTCGGTTTGTTCCCACTACTCAATCAAGCGCTAAATTTATCTCAACTCAAGCGAGGGTAGCTATTTAAAGTCTTACCACCCTTTATTGACAACCATCGAAGCGTAATATGTGATCGAAACATTTGACCTTTAGATCCGCTCCCTTCTGTGGGTCTTTTCAGGATTAATTGGGTCGATGAATGCTTAACAAATAATTACATATACTGTGAGCTAGAAGCTCCGTCGAGCTTTTTAAGGCTCCTTGAAACAGGCGCAACACAAAGTCACCGCCTGTCGCGCGACGAGCGGTACCTATGTATCGCGCGCGATTCGCGTCGCGTGTCGCGCCTGAATGAAGGAACCTTTACAAGGTAATGAATCAAAGCTCTAGTAGATGGGGTAATAGATTATCCATCTTTCTGGATTCGATTTGATGCTGTGCTCCTGCACATGATTTGAAGACAGCCTTATAATCTTAGATGGCATAACTGAGAAGAAGGGATCATTCTTTTAGCGACTGTCGAAAATCCAAAGCACGAAGAGCTCTTCTATCTTTACGCATTTTCTTTATTTTTGTGTGTACTGTACATAAATAAATAATAAGAAAGAAATACTTAAGTTATATTTGCATGTAGCGTAAGCCAAACTGAGGTGTCTGATGACCTAGACAAGTGGCATTCGCTTCGGAGCGATTCTATTTCTACAATCGCTATCGCTTTCGCTAATGATTCCAAAAACTAGCAATAACTCTCGTCAAAAAGTGTCCCTTGGCTATGCATCTCTGTGGAAGTACCTAATCTTTCGACGCTGTCGATTCATTTCATAATCGAATGTTGTTTACATTGTCTAGCTAATTTTTATTCGTTGACCTACGATCACGTGACATTTCGATAGCTTATGTCAACCCCATACATTTTAGCTTTTCCACTAGCGTTATCGTTAATCGAATGTTACTTTGTCTAGGCCCTCTGATTGGCTAAAGAAAAAGATAGGTGTACAATACTTTAAACACTACAGCCTTAACTAACCATCGTTTTGCTTACAAATGAATACTAAGTGCAATGACGTTCACGAAGCTGACGTCATCCATACTAATACTTCGCAATAATTATACCAATAAGAGTCTTGCATGTAGGTGGATATTAGTAGTCAATGGTCGCTCAAAATGAGCTTCCTGTCCTTGGGCACACATGACCAATCAGTCGGAACCTCGTTGCCGTAACACGGTATACGGCTAGCAATTACTACTTGATAGATTTATGATACTGCACTGCAACGAAATTGCGTAGGGCACGGCGGTGAATGATTTCTTTAGTTTTGTTTTTTAAATTTAACGATCGAAATTGGTAGCACTCATTGGTGAATTAAAACAAAAGAAATCTGAAAAGTAGTAAAATCTTTTGTTTTTCTCAAGTGGCAATATGAAATAAAACATAAAGATTCTAGAATTAGTGTCGTTTATTTTTTGTTTGAAATAGTTCTAATTTCATTATAATTAATCAAATAATCAGTCTCCGTGCAAGTTCCTAATAAATAATTATATATTTCTCTTTTTTAAATATATTAATTGTCACAAGACATAAAGACCGTCTCTTGTGATTTTTTTATCCATCTTTGTGGTATTTGACGTCTAGCTACACTGACGCTACAATTTAACAAATGTAGCTTTCAGAGGGCCTAGACAAAGTAACATTCGATTAACGATAACGCTAGTAGAAAAGCTAAAATGTATGGGGTTGACATAAGCTATCGAAATGTCACGTGATCATAGGTCAACGAATAAAAATTAGCTAGACAATGTAAGCAACATTCGATTATGAAATGAATCGACAGCATCGAAAGATAAGGTACTTCCACAGAGATGCATAGCCAAGGGACACTTTTTGACGAGCGTTATTGCTAGTTTTTGGAATCATTAGCGAAAGCGATAGCGATTGTAGAAATAGAATCGCTCCGAAGCGAATGCCATTTGTCTAGGCCCTCAGGGTTGCCACGCAAAAATGTACACTTGCGAAAAAAAGAAGCAGTAATAAGTCAATAATTAAGGCACTCAATAACACCACCTCATAAGTATAATTTATGTTAATACTTGTATATAAGGAATTGCAACAAACTGCTCATTTATCGACCAACGACTTGTGTACTTGTGTATATTTTTTCTTTCTTTTCTTGCCAACAGTTGTTCATTGGATCGTGAGCAGTTTCTACCTAATCAACAATGTAAATGAGTTCAAAGCGCTGGCTAGAAGCCTGTAATGAGTTATATTGTTGAATTTAATGACATTAATGGTAACACCAGCTTGTTTTTACTGTTTATTTATTAAAGAGATAAGAATTATTACGAGAATTAGTTAGAATCATTCGTTAGAATTTTGTGATATAATTAACAAAACACATTTGTTTGGTTTTCTGTAGTAGTAGTTTTCGCAGAAAAAAATATTTTTTTGGCTGAAATTACAATTTGACTAGCAGCCTCTACCTATAAAATATTAACTGGTAACCAGCCTTCAATTAAGTAGGTATACAAGATGGCGTAAATAAAAATAAAAAATCAGGTTTCTAAAACAGAGAAAGAGGGAGATGCTGCCATTTATGTAAAGGTGCCAATCCGGCAACTCACGTAAAAAAATATCGTGTGACTTTATATAGACCTATTTAGAATCACAACAGAATCATAAATAAAAGACTTGCGAATGTTTTATATTGATTTTAAGTCATTAAATAAAGTTTCAGTCAGGAAAACTTTAGGGGACACTCGGAAAACAAATTAATAGTTCTAACAAGAATTCAAAGTATTTGTTAATATTTTGTTGCCGTAAAATAAAATATTGGCTGGAGGTTCAAAAGATAACAAGTATTGCTTTTCAATAACTTTCAATGCAGCAATGAAGTGATTCCACACCTAGTTTCTACTGTATATTGCAATTGCTGCAGCGAGTGGTTGGGTTAAGTGCGGTGGGGTTGCCCCAAAAAAAATACTCTAGAGCTGTCAAAAATCTCCTCGACTCCTGATTTTTTTTATAACTGATCTTGCCCCGACGTAAATGGTATTTTTTTCAGGTAAGAGCTTTTTAAGTACGGGAAACGGTAATTTCAAATATAAAAAAACTCGGCCTGCTTATCAACAGTTTAAAAGAGAAGCACTATATTTAGATCAATTGAATACTTTCAACACGGACATGACATAAATTCCGTCCTGTCTGGATGTGTGATTGACATTTAGTGACCTCTCTAATTAGTGCTTAGAGGAACGGTCTTTGATCGTTACATGCTCCGAATGGGTCAGTGAGTTTCACTTTCGTGTAATAAGTAGTTTACATTATAGAGAAATGGTGGTCTTTGAGAATTTACTTAGGTAGGTACTTTATCTAAACACTGAAGGATATTACGCACAAAGCGTAAAGGGTCCTTCAAACAGGTGCGACACAAAAGTACCGCCTGTCGCGCGACGAGCGGTGCCTGTTTGAAGGAGTCTTAATTTGGAATAGGTGATTCTAGGAAACGACAAAAATAGAGACAAATCGTACGAGGGCATTATTGCCATTTCTCACTTGAAGTAGGTACATAAGACTGGATTGCCTCCTGTTTCCTTATTGGCCTAATAATTATTAAATTCTTACCACAATAACGATCAAACAAACGATGAAAAATACAATTTTACTAAGGCAGACAAAAGATTAATAAAAACTTTATTTTCGAAAGTTACAACACTTGTATTATTGATCGAAGCTTGTATCACTATATTTTGACAGTCTAGTCTATGTTGCCTAAGTTTTAAATTCTGAAGCATGTCAAAAGTTTTCGCCTTCATTGGCCCGTTGGCACTTATTCGTTTTTGCCCCAACACTTGGGCAACTGAACTCGCGTGCAAAACATTGCAATATGCGCTCTACTGGTCAATACGGCTTATGATAATTGATTTAAATGTTCTTGTTACGAAATTAATGCAATAAAAACTTGTGTTATTTAGTCCAAATCTTTGACAATGTGTTGACATAACTGGGGCCAAAATGAACTTGGTTGGTACATTTTGTTGACGACTTTCGGGGATTACCCCAAAGTTGTAGGAAATTGACTACCTATTATAATCTGTTCAGGAAAGAACATAAGAATTAATTTTCAGGAATAATAAGGAACCTATGTTCTATTGGGTTATTGGGGTTTGGCGGATATGCTAAGATTTTGAACTACCCAGTTAGGTAATTGGGTACCTAGTTCAAAATCTTTGCAGATCAGCCCTGGAACTTTTGCAAATAATGTAGGTAAATCCATCCTGATTTTATAAATGCGAAAGTAACTCAGTCTGTCTATCTGTTAGCTTTTCGCGCCTTAGCGTTTGAACAGATTTCGGAACAGATTTAGAACATATAATTAGGATACTTTTAAATCACCGCGGCTTAGCCCGCGTGGAGGGGGGGAATATTATCCCATGCGAACGTACCTACTACGGGCTATAACTAGATTTTGCTAGTTCATAATACTTTTAAAACGCGACTCAAGCCGTTCATTTATAAACATCACTAGCTTTTGCCCGCGGCTTCGCCCGCGTGGAGGTCAGAAATTATCCCACGGGAACGTACTACCGGGATAAAAAGTATCCTTCGTGTTAATCCAGGTTATAAACTATCTGTGTTCCAAATTCCATCCAAATCCGTTCAGTAGTTTTTGCGTGAAAGAGTAACAAACATCCATCCATCCATCCATCCTCACAAACTTTCACATTTATAATATTAGTAGGGTATAACTGATAGAGCTCCACAAATCTTCGTAACCAGATTAGGCTTTGTTAGGGCAATTATCACCAATAAAGTAATGATAATAAGTTTACAATATAAGCAATTTACCGTAGCTAATTATAGCTACCTGAACTAATTACTTATAGGAAAACGCTAATGACGTAGACTTAGGTAAGTTTCTGGGAAAACGTCAGGTAAAAATTAATTCCAACTATTAAGGATAAACTTCGTTCTTTTACTTTTTCTTCTCAGTAGCAGCCTTGAGTCTGAATTTCTGCCCCGTGGCGGTTAGTAGCAATAGGCTCGTCCCCTATTACATGGCACTTAAACCTAGCTGACGAAATGTGGGTTAGTAATAGGAACACGTCTACCTCTTCGGAGAATACAGGTTGGGCTAAGTTATGTGTTATTTTGTTTTATTTGCAAACAACATAAATCCTTTTACAGTTGCTCTGTATTTTCTAAAACAATCGGTGTGAAGTAAAACAGATAAACTTAACACTCCTTGTTTTGGGCAGTCGTGTAAATTGTTTCTGAGGAGAGAACGGACGAAATTCGAATCAGCAGTTTTTGAGAATGTGAATGGACATACTTCTAACAAGTCAGCAAGGACATGACTGTTTTGCAGTATGTAGAACATGTTAACTTACAAGTTTTATTGTTAGCTTTGTGAATAAGATTATTTTAATGCGTCGAACTTAAAATGTAGCAAGTAGGTATGAAAGGATAGACAATCGCTTAACCATTAAAAAATACAGAAAAAAAAAGAGGGACAGTGTCAAACAATATTTTACCACTTATGACAAAAATGTTCTTACTCATTAAAATTTATCTCTAGGGTTCGACCCATTGACAAACACATTAGGGGAATGATAAAGACAGCAAAAACGTTTTTTTTTTATTTTATTTATCAGCAGAATTTTAACAGTATCATTCTGTTTGATTAAATCAGCACCACAAATTCACTAAAATCACTAAAGAGCTCCAGGTAACTAATTAAACTGGTTAGGTTACACTTTAAAACGACCTTGAGGGTTTAGAGTGGCACTTTACCCCAAAGAGATAAGTTCTTGATTAAATTAATTAGGTGCCTTACACGCAAAACACAGACACGAACAAAACTTAGTTGAAAAAAAAAACAAAATTTATGCCGACTAAACAAAAAAAATAACCAGACCAGAGGTCAAAACTGAGAAGAGAAGGCAAAAGGACCAAGTGCAAGTCCCTGTGATAGTCATTGAAGGTGCTCAGGATTTTAAGCTAAGTAGGTACCTAACTGAATAATTTTGGTGCAATAGTGCGCAAAATCCAATATGAGTAGGTATGTTTTTTTACTTCTAGTTTTTAGCGCATGAAATCCAGTATGACGCAGATACCTCACCCATTAATACCAATTATTAGGTAATAGGTACTTAATTACCATTACTATTTAAGTAATTGTTGCTACACACAACATTCCTACATACTAGTTCAGTGATTTTATCAATACATACAGACTTACAAACCTATAACTATGTACGAGAGGTAAACAAACTCCGGGCTGATATTAATGCCACGTGCAACTGCCAGCGATGTTTGGTTTAGATAGGAATATGCACTAAACGGACATGTTTGTAGTTCAGCCAGCCAGCCAGCCCATATGCTCTGTAACCCAATTTGTTCGTGGAAGCGGAAGAATATATGCAGTTAGCAGCTGGTTTGGGAGCTGTCAAATTGTTCATGTGTGCATTGGCAGATTAAATTGCATGGTCTTTTCAATCTTTTTTTTTTGTTTCTCTTTTGTTATTTTATCATTGAAGGTGTATCAAATGTTGATTGGGATATTGAGTTGTTTAGGTGTAGACTGAAAATATTGTTTTGTATCAGCAGAAAAGCTTATTTTTTAATTTCCCTATAACTGTGGAGATTTTTAGTTTTAGACCCTCTTCTAGTCATAGAGCATTTGATAAAGGATTTTCTTGCCTTGCAACGTTAATGTTATCAATGTTATCGTGCGAATTTGGTTCATATAATGAGTACATAATACCATGTGTTAAAGCGACTTAGTCGTTAGTCGTTGAACTCGGATATCTTTTTGGTAAACACAGTATCCAAAAACAAAACACACATCGTGATATTACACATAACTCTTCTCTCTACGATCAAATTCAAGTCAAACATCAACATTCAAATTAAGAATGCTCCAATGAACAGTTTGGATAACAATAGCTCCGTAAAAGCTAACAATGATACAGTATGACAGTATGACGCGTCTAAGGATATGACATCATGTCAGGCAAGCTGGTTTAATTATAACATCTGAGCATCGCGACAAAGCTTAGCTGAAGTGAAGGGCAGTGACGTATAGTGACTGAGAATGACTTTCATGGATAATCTAGAGCTCCTCTTCGTGGTACCTACTCTCAAAACATATAATACTAGATTATAATATACAACAAGTGAAAAAAAGGCAAATTAATTCGAAGGACTAAGTTGTTGGGACGAAATGTTTTGTTTTCCACGAGTCCTGTAGTTTATACTTTTATCATTGACTGCGAGAAAATGTAGTATAGTATTTATATTTATCACATTTTATTATACATATAATCGGTAATAAGGGAACAAAGGAATATTAAAAATGTATAATGAAATTAAAACAGTTTTCGATTTGAGTACGATTTTTTTTATTTTATTTAGTTGTATAGCTCTTTGGAATAGCTCCATTTAGCCAGCCAGTAGGTACTTTCAGCACGTTTAATTATTTTTTTGTAGATAATTCGTGCTTGTTCCAAATTAAAAAAAAAATTATTAACTCAGTGACGAAAAGAGAGTTTTATTCACTGTTATCGATGAATCAAATGCACTTTTTCGAGTGGCAATGATAAAAGAATGTTACTTGTGTTGTTTTGGAACATTTCCGAAGACAGGTAATAACAGTTGTCTATTCAAAGATTAGTAGACTCTTGACAGAATTCTGGCGCTTAACACTTCAACTTCTTTATACCTACGGCTTAAAAATCCTTGCGACTTTTATGCTACTAAAGTAATAGAAATTTGTTCCTTCCTAAAACTAAGTTATGTTTCTTATGTTGTTTCTGCTTAACATTACTGAAACCTATTTATTTATTTAAGGAAAAACAAACAGTAGCACAATAAAAACAGTCATAATAACTTAAATATACTATTTTAAACAATTATGCTAGCCACTACGTTCTCCACAGATTATAATAAAAAGTATTTAAAAACTAGCCAGTAACACAGATACAATATCTAAAATTACATTATCCTAGAACTCATATCTGGATTAATACATAGAAGAATATATTGTCATTACAGATATTAATTCGCCAGTAATTGTAAAACAAGACTCAAGTTGTGTTAAGTCTTTTAATCCGTAATTATTCGAGTAAATGAGCAGTTTAATTCGAAATTACTGAAAAATTGCGGGCAATTTAAATTGGATTTCTTTAAACGTCAGCTATTTACATTTTTGTTTACATGATTTGTTGTTATCACTGCTAAAAACTGGTATCTTAGAGTTCAATTTAAAGAGCCAAATTTTATCTAAAGTTATGCAAATGACACCAAATTTGTTTGGCAAAATATGATAAGGAGTATTTTGTTGAGTATTTTTAACCGCCTCCAACGAATTCACTTCAGAACTTTTATAGTTGAGCGTAAAATATAGTTCTATAAAAATATTTTGTGTCTATGATCCAAAACGGGGGGGGGGTGTTTGACGGCACGGTTGGCGCAGTGGTTAAGCGATTGACTGCTGCACTGCGTGTCGCGGGTTCGATTCCCGCACGGAACAAATATTTCTGTATGACCTACAAATAGTTGTTCCGGGTCTGGCTGTTTGTGTATGTGAGTTTAAATGTTTGTAAACGCACCCACAATACAGGAGAAATTCCTAGTGTGGGGCAACGTTTTTAAAAAAAAAAAAAAAATTACCAACTGAACAAAATCTAAAACTTTATGGACAGAAAGGAAGGGAAACAAAAAAACCGGTCAACTGCGAGTCGGACTCGCAAACGAAAATTATTTTTTAACTTTATTTTATTTTTATTATTTATTGTTATAGCGGCAATAAAAATACAGATTGTGCAAGTCTCAACTGTCTACCTATTAGACCTATTATTGTCTACCTATACAGACAGACGGACGGACAGCGGAGCCTTAGTAATAGGGTTCCGTTGGCACCCTTTGGGTACGGAACTCCAAAAAGGAAGGGAAGGAAGGGATTCGGAAAACAAAATCTCACAAACCATTTAGCATCAATCTTCACAATGACATTGCGTAAGAGTTACATCCGTTACTCCACGGCCTTGCAAGAGACGTTTATTAATCTATTCATGAGCACTTGGATCAAGATGAATGAAACCCACGCCATCGTGCCATTCATCATAATGCTACGAGTCTGGGGAGGCTAGAATTACCATGAAGTTTCTTATGTCAGCATTCCGTCACTCTGTTTCAAGAAGAATTGTCCTGAGATAATAACTGTCAATGGAAATACTGGTAAATACTCAAGATATACAAAACGAAGAAATTCCATCTGGTTTAGGCTTATTGGTTTTACGACATTTATATTATACTGCAGTACCATTATGATTTATGCAATGGCAGGCTGTAGTTATCCACTGCAAGTAATTATTCATTTTTATTTAATTGCTTGCAATCAAAGAATTTAATCATATAAGCTTGAATGTCTTATGATTCATCTAGAAAACAAGCTTGTCTATGTTATGGAACTATGCGTATCGTTTGGTACGCTAAGAATTTCTCCTTGGAGTCTATAAAACGAAGTCTATAATATATATCTTGATCGTGTTCTGCCAATAAATTACTTAGATTTCTACTAAATGTTTGTTATTTGGTCTGTAAACCCAAATATATTTAATTCTCTGCATCGCAGCTTAGGACAAACTTGGTCGGCTTGCCATCTTTGCAATGTAGAATGGGTTCAACAGTTTTGGTCTATCTTGGATTTGGATCTAGTCGACATAACTTAATATGTGATTCCACGCATTTTCATTGATGACTTGTTTATTTAATTTGGTAGTAGAAATACATGGCAAATAGATTTTGGTCTTTAGATACGTAGCAGAAATATGGCGCTTAGTTAATTATGTTTTTTTTTTTCAGATTCGTAATAAGTAATTATCCTGTCTTTAGCCAGACTTATTTCCGCATGTTCTACAATAACATTGCTAAAATTCCTGTGTATGTATAGTCGTTATTGTAATATTTACTTATTAAACAACATTATGATGTCTTAGTCATTATAATACAATAGAAATTAAAAGCATTAATTAGTAAGGCTGACGCATTGTTTACATAATTTTATCCTACTTGTACTATCAACATTTATAATGACTGTTTTAGGTACATCCTCAGACTGACAAATATTGTCTTCCTCAGTACAATGACTGAGTCAAGCTCCTGTATTTTAATGTTTATCAAAATCATTGTTTAATTTCATACTCATTTTAATTTAAACATTACTCAAGCATGGAGAAATTGCTTCCGTCTTCTTGACATTTCAAAATTCAACTTTAGCGTCTTCGAATAAGCTTTTTAACCAAAACTTTCCGTCCTTTTATAAATGTTTGTACCCCAACAATAAATTCAAAATTCAAGGTATGTCGAAGTCTCAAGACTTCCCATGATCTTTCTTTCACATCCTGTCTTAAATCGGTTTCAAGATAGTTACATAAATAAACGGATTTTCATTGATACGGAAGCCCATCTATTGCGGGCTATAAAATCTGACCAGCAAACAAATAAAACAGTTCATTGGCGTAAAATACGGATCATTCTAACTTGGTTGTTCTACGACTATGTTTTCTTGACACATATTCGGGTACTTTAAAATGTTCTACAGCATTTGTGAACTCCTTTAAATCATCATTGTTATCTTTTATTGATTTAAGATTTCTGTGAATGTCAATTGGATTAACAAGTTTTAATGAAGCCTTTTGAACACCATTCTTTGAATTTCTTAATACATTTTGTTATTTTATTATCCATCTTATTCTTTGAAGTGATTGAGTAACAAAATCCGAACAGGCTTGCAAAATATACGTTGGTTAGTTTCCGATTTCAGGAAACATCAAAACTATGTTAACTACCATTTTATACTGCTGTTATATTTATTCTAAGACGCGTACTATTACTTGTTTATTTTTTATATCTGACGCAACGAGGAACGTACCAACAAGAAATGTACTTCTTTTATATATTTAGTTGTCAGTCTTCAATCATGAATATTGCACATTACTTCATCTGATTTATGTTTGTATTGAAAGAGTTGTTGTTTTATAAATAGGGCGTCAGATAGGCTTGAAGAGAATAATACTAAGCAATGATTTGCAATGATTTGCATTAATGAGATCACCGTTACTTTCCTTAGGAAACCGTACGATGAGGGACATTACTTTTTCCAGACTTTTTCAGGATCTTCCCAATACATATTGGATGTTTATTACTCAATTACTCACAAATGCCCTGACAGATTTGAATAAATCTTGACAAACGAATACACCATACCCAGGATTAACAAATAGAGTACTTTTATCTAGGTACATGCAGTAATTCCCTTAGGAAACTAGTGAAACCGCAGGCTACAGCTAGCATTAACCTTTGTTTATTTCTTTAATCATAATATTATGGTCTCTGCTCTAAAAATAGTTCACCCTACCCCTAGTGATGGATTATGAGCAGAGAATTAGGGATTATATCCAACAGGATGGGCAGCATCTACCTGTATACTGATTAAAATCAAAGTCACAAAAAAAAAAAAATCTTAAGGTTTGTCGAGGACAACCAGACATTGCTAAGCGCTATGAAACCTGCAATTTATAAAGGAACTTATCTGGAATTTATAAAGTGCGCGGCCTGTGCCTTTATCCAAAGCCGATCTTATTTTGATTCGAACTCGGAATTAAAACAACACAGCCTTAATTTACGTTCTAATTTAAGCTCAAACGGAACATTCGAGCAGGCGATCGGGACCTATTCATTCACACTCAAGGATAACTTTACTATGCAACTAACGAGCTTATTAACATTTAACGAATAAACACTTACTTCGTCTTCCTCGTCGTCGTTAAAGAACGGATCCAGTAATAGGTTCTTCCAATAAATAACATCCGGAGGTATCGCGTACGCGTCGTGGTCTCTCAAATTCGCGTACAAGGGACTGTCTCTACCGACACCTTCTGAACTAGCACTGATCGAACAACTTTCCACTTCAACACTACCACCGCAAGAACACCCCTCATCAGTATAACTATATCCATACTCGATCTCCTCGTAGATATTCTCGTCGGTTATCGCGTCCCGCACCGGTTCGTAGCCGTCGTCCGTCGGCTTGTCGGGCGTCATTGCTACTGAGCCACTGTCAACACACCTGTCCTTACATTCTCCCACCTCGTGGAGCGAGTACACTGAATACCGAGCAGGTATAAAATCGCTCGCCGTGTCGAACGAAAGACGCGATACTGTAGCGTGGTGCTGCGATAAAACGCGACGTAATATTTCGTCAGAATTGTGAAAGCCCGTCGAATGGGCCCACACTGCAGCGTAAGGGTTAACTTCATTGTCGTCAGTACTACACTCCTTGTAACTCCAACACGTGCTCTCTGAATCACTCGACGATTCACTCTCGTGGTCATTGATTTGATTTGGTTCCATATCTGATATGGAATTGTCGCACATAGATTTTAAACGAGCCCGCCGCGGTGGTACCGGTGTACCGATGCCCTTGTCGAAGATTGTGTTTATGTTATTATTCACTTTGACACTAGAAGGTGTGCTCGTCACGAAAGAGACGTCTGATAGGGTCGATTCACATTCACTCTCACTGTATTTTGTTTGTTTTTCTTCGGTCATGCATTCCAAACATTCGTCGAATATGTTAAGAATGCTGAGGGACACTTCTTTCTCCGAGGGCGCCAGGTGGCGCTGGTACTCATCGAGCTTGTAGATTTCCTTGCCGAGCTGCGACAGTATCTCGTCAAACTTGCTGTCAGATGTATCCGGTTCGGGCTCGGGTGGTGTGACTGTGATTAGCGGGTCGTACTCCTCGATCGCCAGCCGTATTGTCGTAAGCCATTCGATAATCGGCTGCGCTGTCTCGGAGCGCAGTGTGTCCGCGACTGCGTTCGGAATCCAACTTGCTAGTTCACACATTTTACCGCCGCTGCACGATAACCGGTGTATGAATCAACACGCGGGATTCCGCGAAACTAAGCTTTGACGTCTCCATAACAGTGTAGAGCGCGCGTACAATATCGACGACATTTGCACTCGACCGCGATCGCTTATCATTATTTTCCTAATTATACACGACGAACGCATATTTGACCTTTGCTTGATAGCTAACTAATTTTGCTCCTCTTGTTTTTGGTGAGACATCACTGTATTTCTAAAATATATTCCCGTCACAGCACTGAAGGGTTTTCTAAAAAAAATACGAAAAAAATTTGGCGGTAATTTTGAGTTGACACTGACAGTTGTATACGTTCGCGCGCTTTTTATTATTTATTAATTTTTAAATGATGTAGCGGAAGCGTCCGCGCGCGGCACGTCCACCACGATAGTGGTGTGCCGTCCGGCAATTAATTGGATGCGTTCATTCTGCGCTCGAGTCTGTGTGACCGATATTCTACGTTATTTCTGTGGCAGCTGGAGCATGCGTGGCGCAACCACACTAAAACTAAATGCAATGTGCATTAGATAAGACAGATCAGGCGCCGAGACATATACATATTTATTGCTATATTTAATTGTATTGATATGGGCCATAAAGTCGTGGGCATTGGCAAACAAACCTAAAGCAAGTAAGATTGTATAGACAGTTGGAGGGCATAACAATTTAAATTCATTACCATAATATGTTCCCGTTCGAGCTTGGAGCAATACTTGTTTAAATTTAAATGTAGGTATCTATCTGTTTTGCTCGATATTTTCCTGTACTGAACTTGGGAACGCCAAATGCGTCTAATTATTTCTTACGCTGTTGTAGACCCTATGTTCTGACTTATAAGGATCATAACAGGAGTACAGTGAGAAATCCTACAAACAGGATAATCGTGAAGTGCGATTGAACTATGAATGTTATGGAAACTGAAACATGTGTTCTAGATTTTGTGAACATTTGTGAAATACTCTTAACTGTACCGGATCTCCTTTCTTTTGTTTCCTATAAGAATCGAATGCAAGTTGCAGACGTCATACAAGTGACTAAGCATGACATTTAAGCCATTTGATTGGTTGAAACTAGTTTTAAGTAATTTATTTATGAGGAGCTCACTAGTAATGCTTGAGTCTTGAGTGAGGTTCTGTAATACGGGACGTAGAGGTCCATGAAAAACTTGTATACCGTCAAACGGGGTGAATAGGGATGCAGGGGTGAAACGGGACGAAACTTTAAAAGGGATTTTAACATTGAAATAATATAGTTTGTTGCCAACAAGGGCACTCATAATCGCTAATTACAATACAATAAACACATTAGAGTTATTTTTGGGAACAAATCGTATTATTTCAATGTTAAAATCCCTTTAAAAGTTTCGTCTCGATTCACCCCTGCGTCCCTATTCCCCCCTTTTGACGGTACCTAGGTAGCAGTGAGTTGCTGACTTTTATGGTATTTAGATCTAAAGCAAACCCAGTTTTAAACACCCACTTAAACGTTAAGAAGCTATCGAGTTTTATGCTATTCAAATGAAGATACACCTTTGTTCCACAATACTAAACTACATCAAACGACTTTTATGGGCCGTAGTTTCCCTCAAAATTCACTTTGAATGTGGTCGCAGGCGCAACTGACAGAAGCTAGGATGACTATACTTCGCGTAAGTAACGGACTTGACACAAATATTGAATTGAGAATGACCACAGTTGAATAAAGTAAGAAGGTATCTACTAATATAGATATTGTATTAGATGATGTTACAATATTTATTGAGTGTTTTTTGTGACAATCTCGACTTACTTCTCTCTCTGTGACAATTTCTAGTTTACAATGAAAATTTAAAACAGATGAAACTCGCCCATGTTGTAGAGAAATAATTCAAGTCTCCCAAATCGGACTTGGAACCCAGGACTCGAAAACAAATTAAGCAAACAAAATACTTTATATTTGCTGTAAAAAAATACAATAATCTTTCTACTTTTGCAATAATCCCACCATATACCTAGTCTAAAATATGTATAGGTCAATTATTGGAACCTACACCTACGAAAGAAAGCTGCAAAAGATAGGTATTCAGGCACATTTGGTTAGACAGTAAGCCGACCTCAATAAAGTTTGTAAAAAGGCCACGAATCCACGATGATGATAAATTAATGACCTGAAGGCTGAAACTAAATTTATAAATCCGTCAGAAATCAATACCATAAGTATTGATTTCATGAATAGACGAAGGACGAAAACGCTAAGCAATTTTTGAATAGGTGCCTACCATTTCCTGCATAGCTGATATTAATTGTCACGTTTTCGAACTGTACCTACATTTTGTTATGTATAGTTATTTTTATAATTAACAGTAAACCCTAAAAATTAACTTTATCCTTAATGAATTACAATAATTGCATTTTTTTTTTGAGTTGGCAGAAAAGTCAATAGTCTATTTTTTATTAATACTGGCAGCTATTTTACAATACTAAGGTGTTTATAAAGTCATGCACCTATATCCTATCGTTTGCACTTATGATACCAAACGAAAATTAAAAAAATCCTCAGTCTCTGGGGTTGTAATTTATTTTGTTTTGTAATTAACTAAAATATGGCGTCGACAAATTCCTCCGCATCGCTCTCGACTGGTAATGAACTGTCAGATTTTCTCATTCGATTTTGAACTTAATTAGCAACATTTTAAGGTTTAAAAAAGTTTGGAGAAATTTGACAGTTTCGTGTAGCTTGAACTGCTGGCGACTGTACCCAAGAGTCTGGCGGCATTGCCACGTTTTATGGCAATGCTTAGCCTCTGGCCAAGGTTAAAGCTAGCCTTTGGGTCACGGGGAAGTTTCAAACACGGGTATTTGAATTTTTTATAATAATATGAGATGTTCATATAAATAAAATAAAATTTGCTCAACTGTTCGTCTTTATTCAGCGAAATTTCTACATACTTAAACTAAGCTCATTTACTTTTCTACAACTTCTTTAACCTTTCTAAAAGGTTTCCCACACCCTAATTACGTAACACACTATCTATCACAATCTGAATAATTTTGAAGCCTATTGCTAATCCATTGCTTCATATGTTCGAAAAATTTGTCTGCTCAACAACGTAAATAACGCAATGAATGTTGTTGAACTGTCAAAATGAAACCCATTCCTACTGTTAGTGTGTTACGTAATTACCCCGCAGATATTACTAAAAACTTATGCAAATTCGCCACATACAAAAATCAAATTTTGTATGTGTGTTGAAGTTTTTGTAACGTTAGAATTATTTTCCGCAAAAAAAAACTAGGCTTACCTATCTACTTTATCGACTAACCTACAGCTTAAGTTGTAGTTCTTAGCTTATGTTCAATTCTATAACCTTAAAATGCTTCCAGATTATTACTAAAACGAATTCGAATAACCAACATCTGGCTAGACTGGATGCTAACCCTGACACACTTGAAAAAGGTTAGATCGATGATCTTCCTTGACTTTTATTACCGTGGGATAGCAAACAACCGCGCATTCTATGGTTTTTACAGCCAACGAGAGAATGCGATCCTTACAACCGTCAGTTTCATACCAACGAATACGTGTTTTGGCGAATTTGATTTTTATTAAGAACAACAAATTCAGGAGCACATCCTTGCTGGAAATGAGTTAGTGGACATGTGCAACTCTAATACAGTCGAAGTGGATCCGCTAACTCTTAGCAGCCCTCAATGTTCATTGCAAAGGAAATCCAATCTTGGCACTTGCCAACCTGAGGCAACGGGGGACCCGTCCCAGTCAGGAAGTGCTTAGGTCTCTATACCCAATCAAGATACACCAGATATTGAACAAGGTCCATTGCAAGTAGGTCAGACAGAAGCTCTCTCTCTCTCTCTCTCTCTCTCTCTCTCTCTATCTCATTGTAGTAGTAAAATGTGTTATTCTCCATTATGTTTTCTGATAATTTTGGAAAGGATTAACTACCTTAGTCATTTTTCTCAAAACTATTGTATGCCACAGACTTTCTACAAACAAATAATGTCTTCAATAACTAGGAATGAATATGATCCTAATGCCATTATTACTGTATTTATGGGTAATAGTTTTAATGTTAAAAAATATATCATATCACTGATAGTGTCACCAAACTATTGAAGTTAAATTGTAAGAAAATAAATTTATGTGCTTTCCCATACTTTGATCACTTGTCAAATACGCAAAACAACTACATTTAGTTAGTCACCATAGTGACAAGTTTATATTTTTTGACAGCAACATATTTGTTGATAAGCTAAGCTTGACTAGGGATACTGTGTATTTGCCCATTAGTTTCTGACGTCAAATAGCTAGGCTATTAGCTTTAATATTTACCCAGACATAATTAATACGTCGAAGTCATCTATAATTAGCCCAACAATTAGTAATAGTACTAATGTTATGGTAGTTAGCTCAAATAATTTAAACTAATTAGTAAGACAACTGAAGGTACCACTAACTGTATAGTTAGGTACACTTAAAAACAAAAGGTATTTTCTAGCACTAAAATAGTTTAGTCAACTGTAGAAAAGAGGCTAAGAAGAAATCCTTGAAATTATTTCATCAAAATATCCAAACAACACACACACACACAGTGTTTGGTTTTAACTCCAAACAATAGGAAATTTAATGGAAGATATTTTGGAAAACTTGCAAATGGTAATCAATCAGAAATTATCTGTGGTGACTTTAACATTAATATTTTAGAAGATGATTCAAATACCAGTAGATTATTGTATTTGTTAAATCATTCAATTTGCCAAATGTGTTTTTAGAATCAACCCGAACAACTACGACTACTGCTACATGTATTGATAATGTGTTTTTGTTGCTGCGACTATTTAGATAAAGCCTTCGTTAATTATCTCCCTTCTGATCACAGCGGCCAAACCGTAACTTTTGAGTTCAGCATACCATTACAAAAACTGCAGATACAATCCGGACCAATAAATATGTTAGTTTAGATAAATATAATAGCACTTTATTTGTAAGTTAAGTAATCAGGACCTTGCAATGAATAATGTTAATATTTTGTATAATGAATTCTTTCAATACTTCAAACCGATTTTAATAATTATTCTAAGAAGAACACTAAAAGTATCAGCACCAAGTTTTTATTTAGTGACTGGGCAACTTAAGAATAATATACGTACTGGGCAACTTAAGGGTAATATAATATAACTTAAGGATAATAATTTCATCACCACTGCTCTCAAAACGGTGAAGGAAAACATCGTGAGGAAACCGGCATGTCCTAGAACCAAAAATTCGAAGACTTGTGACATCTACCAACCCGCACTGGGCCCGCGTGGTAGATTACAGCACATTCCCTCTCAAAGAGAGGAGGCCTGTGTCCCAGCAGTGGGAACATTATAGGCTGATTATGCTTATGCAACTTAAGGATTAAGGAAAAGTAGGGAAAGACTTTTCAAGCTGTATGGCCTTAAGCCTTATATTAACACGGAAACTTTTAATAAGTATGTTGCTACATACTCTAGAACTTTTAAGAACTCTTGTAAGGCAGCTAAAGCCTTATACATTAGCAACAAGATTAAATGAGCTGAGAAAATTATCAATAATGAAACGAGCAGGAACAAAAAGTTCAATTCTGATTACACACTGGAGACGTTACGTGGTCTCATTTGCGATAGCAAAGAAGTTGTAAATGTCTTTACCAGTATCCCACTTAAAACAACTATGGTTTAAGAACTTTATTTGTTAGATTAGAACTCTAAGATAACTTAAAATTTTAAATCCGTTAAAATGTGTTTTATTAGTTAAGAGATTTTTTGAAAGCATAAATGGATTTTTGATCTTTTACATTCATTACATTTACAACTGAATCCTTAAATTCCTCGCCCTCGCTTGCTTTTGATTTATTAAGGGCTTATGTTCTGCCCGACTGAATTTAACTTTAAACAAACAGTAATAAAAGCTTTTAAGCAAATCAAGATAAAATTGACCTAAGATCTTTGGGGAATGTCCATTAAAGTATGTACCTCCATAATTGAGAGTATAGCGCCTTACTAAGCTTTAATGTTTAATTTGTGTAAGGATCAAGGAGCCTTCCCAGATTTAATGAAATACTGTAGGTAAGGTAATACCACTTTTGAAATGCGGAGACAGTAAAGACATCAATAATTATAGATCCGTATCCGTGTTGCCAGTTTTCAGCAAGGTGTTTGAAAAGATAATGCTGAATCAAACTCAATCATTTTAACACGAATAAAATCCTTCACGATCAACAGTATGGTTTCACCAAAGGGCGTTGTACGACAGACGCCGATGCAACCTTATTAAAACACATGTTTAACGCGTGGGAAGAGACCCAAGAGGCCATAGGAATCTTTTGTGACCTCTCCAAGTCATTTGATTGCGTCGATCACGAAACCTTACTCTTGAAACTTGAGCTTTACGGACTTGGAAAACTTGCACTCAGTTTAGTAAAATCTTATTTAAATGATAAACAACAGCAAGTTCAAATAAATGGTTTCGATTCATTCGGATTAAAAGTAAAAATGGGCATTCCACAAGGCTCGATATTGGGTGCTTTCCTCTTTTTAGTGTATATTAATGATCCACCATAAATTACCATTTATAAAAAAAACAACCACAAATGGTGTTATTTGCTGACGATACTTCCTTAATTTTAAAAGGTAGATAGACGTGCTACAAATTTTTAAGAAGTAAATAACGCCCTACTTGTAGAAGGGCGTGAGTGCATCAGATTTTATTTGCCAATTGTCAAGGTTAGTGATTGTGAGATAGTATTGAATCAAGAGAAACTAGAATTCGTCCATAAAACTGTTTTTCTGGGGATCACGTTCGACTCAAGGCTACAGTGGGGTCCTTATAACATCTCTTCCAGGACAGCTAAGTTCAGCAGCTTAAATGTCGTCAGAAAAAACCATCAATTTACTGATGTAGATACCGCGAGGTTAGTCTATTTTAGATACTTTCATAGTATCATGGCTTACGGTATTTTGCTTTGGGGACAGGCTGTAGATAACGAGTCCATTTTTATTCTGTAGAAAAGACCCATCAGAGCCATATATAATTTTCGCAGGCGCGATTCTCTAAGGGAACTGTTCAAGGATATTAAACATCATGACGGTACCTTCTCAATATATCTATGAAAACATCAAGTACGTAACAAAATTTTTTTTTTTTTTTGTAAGAGGTGAAAGACATAATTATAGTACTAGAAATAGGGACCCATTAGTTCAACCAGGTTTCAGACTGGCTAAAGTTGGCTCATCTTTCATGGTGTGCATACTGTTTAAAATGTGACAGTAAAATACTTGAACTGAATGAGGGGAAATTCAAATCTTGTATAACACGGACACTGCAGACAGGCATATTATAAGTTAGGGAATTGCATCGCTGATAAAAATGCGTAGCTTAATGCTGCTCCTGAAACAAAACTTGAAAATACTGTTGGAGCTGCTTAAAATTGTAAGACTTTCTTTGCATTGTATAAACTCAAGCTCATATATACATACATAAACCCACGCCTTCTTCCCATAGGGGTAGGCAGAAACTACAGAACACCAAACTCAATCTCATTTTTGTTATATGTATAATTGCATAGCACAGGTGTGAGTACTATATACTATAGAGCTACCATTTACCGGGTAATATGTCTTTCATTGACTTGAATGTGCCCTGGCTGCTGATAGTGTCATTCACACTCAAACGTCTCGCTGACGGTGGCGCGTGTGTCCGATCATTTAGCTCCCTTCAAAATGATTGAGCTGAATGGTGCTGATCCATACGTCATGTTCGTGAATGAGCGCCGTCAGTTGGGGCTGGTCATCTCTTAGATGCTACGAGTTTTTTATTTTTCCTATTTGCTCTACTGTGGGCACTTCTAATGTGTACGTCTTTTTGACATCATTCTCGCATATAATTATATGTTCAACATTAATGATATAACTAATATTTTTGTAACAATATATGATTTAAACGAGTGTCCGTGGAGTTCCTTGCCCGTTCTTCTCCATAGGTACCTACTACGCTTTGGAATGGGCAACTAGCTTCATATCTCTGGCTGACCGATGCCTTGACAATTCAAAAGTGCTTGAAAATGGTTTAATTGAAATAAATGCTTTGAGTTTAAGTTTAAATTAGTTACTAGAATTGTCGAACTGATAGGTGTCAGGAACACATTCTCGCGACGGGTTGTTACTATTGGCTTGGCTGGAATAAGCTACTTGACCGTTTTTGAGAAACCGTCCTATAATGTGCCTTGTGGTCCGATGCGGCTTGGTGGATGTCACATGTTTTTGAATTTTTGATACCTCACGCTGGTTTCCTCACGATTTTTCCCTTCACCGTTTTGAGAGTAGTGGTGTTGAAATTAAATACACAAAGTAAAGTGCCTGCTGGGTCCGAACTCACGACCTACAACTCGTAAGTGGAGGCTGATACCAATGGACCACCACTGCTCCTTCAAAATATTAAAATTTACAAAAAAAAAAACATTTCTAGAACGTAATTTATCTTTTGTGTCAAAACGGGGGACGGTAGTATTTATATAAAATCTTTGAGTTTTATTTACAGTGTTTCGCGCACACAAAATTCATTATTTTTTGTTACATTTACAGGATGAAATCTAACGCAGAAGAAATTTGTCATGCATTACACAACTGCTGATCTGAAATCAATTAAGTAATATGATCGTGAACATGCAAATCGACAATTATATCAGTTTTAGCTAACAGCTTTCTATTTTACAAAATACATGGCTGTTATATTTTTTTTTTCTGAAAGTTAGTCAGTTATGTTTTTTAAAACGAAATTGGTACGTAATGGAAGGTACCTACGTAAAAGGAAGGTATAGCTTCTAAGGACGAATCATTGATTTAAAAAAAACTAACTTGCGTAATAATGATAGGCTTCTTTTCAAGGCTTCAGGATAGGTACAGTCTGACATTTCATAAGTTTGAGTTTAAGATTTGATTTGATTTGACAGTATGTTCAGTTGGTCAGTATGTTGAAAATGTAAAGCGCTCGAATTTCTCAGATTTATTGTCATTTTTAGCTTGTGACTTAAGTATACCTATAAAAGAAAAAATAATTTCAGTTGATTTCATGGAATTAATTGAAAGAAGTTTACCAATCACTGATACTACTGATGGACACATTAAAAGAAGCAATGAAGATCATGTGGTATAAATTGCATTAAACCTGCCAGTACAAAAGAGAGGCAGAGGCCATCCGCCATTGGCCTGGAGATCAAATATTAAATGAGACCTCAAGAATAACTTGGCGCAGAAAAGTGAGGAGACCCGACGCCAAATAACGGGACCAGGGACCGGAAGAAGAATTGAAGGAAGTTTATTTTAATGTCTTGTTTTAACTTTATGTACCTATCTACTTTACCTGCACGGGTTACTGTCCATACCAACTCATTGACTTTATCCCGACACACCAAAGCGAATGGTCACTCCAAAGCTGAATGAACAAAGTTAGTTGCAACACAAAGCCCATTCATGTGGAATACCAATTTTACACCTTCTGCTATAATATAAACTTTATCGTCTTCATGTTAGAGTGTGATTTTATTTGGCAAGAGTTTTGATAGCCCACACCTCGCGTCGTAATATCAACTTTAGTGGCAAGAATTTAAGGGGTATTATTAATTGGTAGGTGTTACGGGAGTATGTGAATGGCCACTGTTTCAGGAGTTCGCAAGTGCATGTTAAGATGCTATGATCAGGTACTGGCCAGTGTGGTAATGCTTTAATTTCCTCTAAGGAAATGAGGACCAGAATAAGCGTGAAAGTAGGTGAGTCTGCAGCATTAAATACTTACATCTACCTAAGTTGCATTAAAAAGTTGGAAATTAATATTGTTCATCATTATTTCTGTTATAATAGGTAAAATTAAAAAACCCCGACAAAAAAAAGAGCTGATGACCTTGAAACTGCTGAACCGATTTTGATAAGACATGTGTAAGAACTACCGCTAGAAACCCTGCTTTCAAATTAAAAAAACCACATCCAAATCGGTTCACCCGTTTAAGAGCTACAGTGCCACGGACTGACAGACACACATACATAGCGGTCAAACTTATAACACCCCTCTTTTTGCGTCGGGGGTTAAAAAATACTACAAGAGTCCCCTGTTGGCCCTATAAGAACCTATTCCTGGAAAATGTTCAGTATACAACGTTATTTGTTACCAATGGTACAACAATCAAAATATGGTTCTCAGAAAATGACTTTGGACCTTGGCCTACGTCGATAAATACGAGTACATATATAGAGGTATGAGGAACAGGGTGTAAAGCTCACTCATACTCTATGGAAAAGGAAGGTTCCTCCGACTAGACGGGTGTCGTGTCTGGTGGGCTGCCCGACGGTTGATTTCGGGAAGTTGTATATACTAGTCGCGCGGTAAACTCTGCTTGCGCGATGCAGGATTTGCGTGACGTCAGTATGACGTGTAACTCGCATGTGGCGATATTGATACCGCTACACATACATATATTGTATGTCGCAAAATTGAAAAGAAAATTATACTTTTAGTGGCTATTCGTAGTCTTAACGGTCGAAGACTTTCTATGCAGAAACAGACTTTTTTAATGCATTCTGTGGCTAATAACCAGGCAGCTCATCTGATGCTATGAACATCTGCAATACTAGAGGCATTGCAGGTGCGTTCCTATCCCTCAGACAAAGACTGTCTGACTGTTTGAAATAAGTAACTAAAAGCTAACTTTAAAAGTTCCGAAACATTGAACTCATAAATGGTTCTGTTTGCATAAATCGTTAGCAGTGAACGTTTGGTGCAGTTAACGGTTGAACTTTCAATTTAAGTTAGTTCAAGAGTAAAACAATAAATATCATTGTTAAACTCTACGAACATTTATTTTACTGGCCAATTTATGCCGCCATTTTGTGAACTCGCTTGTGTGAGAAAATGGACGCAAAATACGAACTTGAAAGACGAACTAAGATTGTTATTATTAAAATTAAAATGCATATATACAATATATAAAACAACTAACTATTTACACAAGGTACTAAATTAAATGACTAACTATACAAATAAATACAAAAACAAAAGGACACCTAGGCGTCAAAGATTTCTTCGCATTTAAAAGTGGATGTTCTTGTAACAAAACTCAGTCTTTCCATCTTTTGTTTTAAATAGGAAACTACAAATAATAAACGTGTAAAGAAAATCGTGACAAAGTAATATATGGAACTATGTATTTTATTTGCACTGGCGTATTTAAAATATGATAATTATTATAACAACATGGTGCATGTTTACTTTAAGTACACGAACGAGAAATAGAATAATACAAGATAATTATTATAGTATTTCTGCCGCTTAAAATGTGTCTTTAAATAAATCCCTGTTAAGAAAAGCTGCAAACCTATAATCTGAATTAAAATTCAAATACAAAATATATTTTTTCACATAAGCCTACAAGTTACATGGGCAATTATGAAACGTCAGAAGCTAGCTGCACCGTGCCGATTGGTAGTTTACTATGGAGAAGAGCTGGCAATAAACTCCACGGTTAGCTATTCTTTTAAAAATATAACTTTTGAAGATAACTTAATCATTTATTTTAATTAGAAAATCAAAAGGTAGATGCTCTACCTAATTATTACTTTGACAATAAAAAAGGCGGTGTCTTTGGTTTTGTATTTTAGTTTTTTGCTACCGACTTCCGAAATTAAAGTTATTTTTCACTTTTGTAGAGATTTTTTGGAAGTCGGTAGTTTTTTTTGTAAAAAAGTTTTTATTTTTCCCTTTTTAGTTGTGGTACTTATCCAACACAAATTCGTATACCACTACTTTATATGTAAATAACAGTGTAAAGTCAGTGCAAATATACGCAGTATTAAGGATAACTTAAAAACTTCTAGTCAGAACTTGATACAATTTATATGGGACAACATGGGAAGCACCAGCTTTCAAATAAAAAAGAATCCTCCAAATGGATTCACCAAGAAAAAAGTTCTGAGCTAACACACATAAAAAAATACAGTCGAATTGAGAACCTCTTCCTTTTTTTGAAGTCGGTTAAAAATGACAATCTACTAATAATGAAGAAGAAGAATTGATGACAAACAAACTTTCTTGAAGGACTCAACCGATCGTTATCAATAAATCAATTCAAATTCAATGATGCGTAGTGGCAACCTGTCCTACCAAGGGGTACCTATCTTGTTACCCAGTAACTGGGTTGTGGAGGTCAGATAGGCAGACTCCATATAAATTACTGATATTCATTGGGATAAGGCTAGGCAGATTGATGCGTAGTGGCCATTGATTTAAATAATTTGTGTCGATTCTTTATAGAAATCAGTCTACGCCTCTCACACTCAATTCTCAAATGCCACGTTACTTTACGACACTCTTAAAAGTATATCTGTTGCTACAAGACACCTTAAAGTGAAAGAGACAACAAGATTTAGCGGCGACTTAAAGTTGACTAGCGTTTCAGTACTCGGTCGATAGTCTATTAAACTAATCTGTTTATATATCCTAGGCCCGTTTAACAAGAGTTAAACTTTCATCAAGCTTATGTAATTAAACTTAGTTTATTAGTTGTTCATTTTTCAATTTCCTGTAGACCTTATTGCTTTTCTAATTGGAAAACTTGTCTATCATTAAGCATGAGTTTTATAGGAAAAGTTAAATAGGTAACGATAACCTGAATAACTAGACCGACACACCTTTTATTATCTTCGTTAAAGCTACAGATAAAAGGAATGTACAGAAAAAAATACCAATTTTAGTTCCAATAGATCCTTCACGATTATAATTTCAGCCGAAAGACGTCCACTGCTGGACATAGGACTCCCCCAAGCACCGCCACTTCCACCGGCACCCTAATTCCGCAACACACTGTCAATTACAATCTGAATCATTTTGAAGAATATTTCTAATCCATTGCATCATAGGTTTAATAAATTCGTGTGCTCAACAACGAAAGTAACGCAATGAACGTGGCTGATTTTTATTTTTTGGGTGGGACATCATCAAATGACCTCTTCCGCTCTGGGCGGAGCGGAAGGGCGTGTCAGACTCTTACTGACTAAAACCCACCCGTGTTCCTTCAGTTGCCTGTGCGCCAGGACCACGGTAACTCTTTCGAACAATCCGCAACCCCGGTAGGCATCGGCCCTATCGGACCCCGTCAATTATGCTGACAACTCTTTGAGGCGCGCGTGGAACACACCGCGCCGTCGACCCTGGCCTGGTCCTTACCGGACGGCGAGCTGCCCATTGCTCGCCGTCCGCAGGCCCGCGCCTACGGTGGCCGGGAGTCGGCTATCGACTCCCGACGCCCAGGGTGTCTCCTCCTGCAGCGACTAGGGGCGTGAGGGCGCAATGATTGCCTCTCCCTCACGCGCTCCGCCTCCTCCTTCGCGAGCATTACTGCTTCGCAGAAGGAGGTGACTGCTTCCCATTCCCTCTCGCTCCGTACCATGGCCTGAACCAGGGCCGGACGCGAGAGATCGCCGCCGCCGATCGCCGCCACGAGGACACGGCGGTGCTCCGCCCAAGCCAGGCAGACCTCCACCGTATGCTCCACCGTGTCCTCCGGTCGATCCACACAATGCCAACACCCGGGCGTTTCCTTCCGCCTTATCCGAAACAGGAACCTCCCGAAACAGCCATGTCCGGTGAGGACCTGCGTCAGGCGGAAGGTGACGACGCCATGGCGCCCCTCAAGCTACTCCTCAAAGACTTACCGCCGCAATTGTGGCGTGCCCAAACGTGGCTGAACTGCAGTCAAAATGAAAGAAAATTGTGTATTAAGGCTGCTCTCTCGAAAAAAAACATGCAGATGAAGGAACTTTTCGTTGGCATTTACAGATAAATTACATCTGAAAAAAAATGTTAGTAATCTACATGATATAATACGTAATTTAGTGTAGCCATAATTTTTCTATCGGTATCACAAAATAAAATAAAATTACACCAAATCACCTCCAAATCATTGAGATGAAACCATGTTACTCCTTCGTTTTTTATCAAAAGAGTATAAAAAAAATAACTACATTTGGTTTTGTTACTTTTTTAAATATGTATTATTTTTATAGTAATAAATTTAAAAGGCGTCCGATTAATGCACTCGTCCTTAGATTCAGTTGGTCGTTAGCTCCGCCCAAATGCTCAAGGTTATTGGCATTATTACGAGCCAAAAGTAATAAACCCGCTGAACTTCTGACTTGTTTTCTTAAAGGGAACCATCAAAATAGATGATAATCTGACAACATACATCAAGATTCTTACGACCACGATTTCCGTAACCGAATGTGAAGACCATCAATATGGTATTTATGGGACAATCAAAATCCTAACAGTGTTACAGTCGACTGACGAATAAGCTCATCAAAATGAGCAAGTTTTCAGAAAAGAGCTCAACGTACAAATATAGCCCACTAGAAAAAGCTTCAAAACAACACTCGCATAAAACGTAGGTATTCCACCACATTTTAATCCACAGATGTGTCCAAAAACGACATCTTCTAATTGAGCTACATTAGCTACAATTAGTATAGCTGCTGGTGAGTGTAAATTGTCTGAATTGGTGCCTCGAGCGGATGACTGGACGGAACAGCTGTTTGTCAAGTACTCAACAGCACACACTTCATAGATTGCTTAGTTACCGCTTTGACGGTTGTTAAGAGGGCTCTTGGGAGAGCGTGGAATGTGTCAAAGTAACTCTTTTTGGAAATACAGGGTCTAATTAAATTAGCTAGCAAAACGCCACGAAACAAAGATTATAGTATACATTAAACAAAAAATTATATTCTTTTTTTTTTGTTAGTCCGGGTTAAATTTAATAACTTAGTTAGCGAAACTCCGCAGCCGTGATGGGTATATCGATAAAAGAACATGACAAAACAAAAAAAAAACATGTTTTTTTTTTTTTGTTCAGCGACGTCTAGTAGTTTATATGGTTTTATTGTGTTTTGATACCAATACTTATCACGTCAACCAAGGTTGCACAAAAAAACTGACATTTCAAGTAACCACACTACCTACCTACGGTCGTTGACCCCAAATAAAAAATATCATCGTTTTTTTTTCATTACTTATCAATAGCCATCACATCTGCCGAGTTTCGCTAGCTAATCTAATTTGACCTTGTATAATTCTTACAGGCTCCGGACACGAGGCCAATTTTCAAGTCAGTTCAGCGACTTATACTTCTGACTGACGATGACGCGCAGATACATGAAGCCAGTCAGTACTGAACTGTCCACACGAGGCCTGTGAAAGGCCAGTCACGAACTGCCAACTGCAGTGCTACTTATTCTGCAAAAAATCTCAACTCTCTCAAAACTTAGGTGAAGTGGGTTTGAAGTGAGCGTCCTTAGCATCAGATGGGTTGTCATTTTGCCAGTATAGACCGGCTGAACTGACTCGCAAACTGATCTAGTATCCGGGGCCCATAAGGATAAAAACTAATTGAATGTATAGATTGATCTAAGTACGTCTGGGAATTCCAGGAGAGATATCACTAAGTTTCGGGCAGCAGCATCCGTATGCTGTGGTTTGATAAGTGATAACGCGTTTACCACGAATATATGCGGTTATCCTCATGATAGTGTTGAAATCGATGAATTCGGTCAGTGTAAAAACCTGTCACTCTAATATAGTCCGTAATACTTATAGCTAGTAGATAAGGAAAGTAAGTGTGAGGGTATTGGCATACCAGCAGTGGTCTGCTTAAACAATGCACTAGCCTGGAAAAATAAAAACTATTCAAAGATAAGTACCTAAGCGATGATTATATAGGTTGTCCCGTAAATAATGGATCAGACGCAACGGGTAGGCAGCTCACCTGATTTCCAACAACTAATTTCAAAAGTTTTTCCAAAAAAGATCTGCTTCTAGACTCTTTAAAAAATATATGTCTGAAAGCCCCCAATTTAATCAACCCCAAAGTGCTAGTATTAAATACTTTATCAAAGTGGCTGCTAGACCAAGCAAAGCTTTTATGGGCGCACCATTAATGTATCCATTCGATAGCTCGTATATATTTTATTAGGATCCACTACGCTCATAAAATCGACGAACTTAGACGAATATCATAAGTGCTGAGTGGATATATTGAACATCTAGTCCAAGAGAGAGTTATTCATGTAAAGCAAAGACCAGCCTAGCTCGTTCAGAACTTGGTTCAATTCCTCCAAAAACATATTAAGTAGGTATTCTTTGGTTCCCGGATCAGCGTGTTTTTGCATGTGAGATTTGTGTTTGTCAACGTAAAGGAAATAGGAATGCTAAAATACATAAAGGAATTCGAAAAAGCTCTACCATGCTACAATCATCCTTTGGCGCATAGATAACATTGACCGGGGCCGTTGTGGTGAACATTAGCTTATTTCCTTGTGAAAAAAAAGCGTGTACGTGTGCGTGTACGTGTGTGTGTGTGTGCGTGTGCGTGTGCGCAGTGTGTACGTTAGTTCCGATTTTCACCACGTGCCAAAAGATCTTTGTACAACTATACTTACTTATTGTTCTACCACGGTGTCATGAATAGGTCTTTCTGTAGAAATAAAACCTCATCTTCTTAAAGTTGGAAAATAGTGTGGAATTAATAAACTTTAGAAGATTCAAATAAGAATATAATATTGGTTTGAATTGACACATTCTTGCACACATTTTGACAACTGGTTCTGGGTCCATAACCAGTAGAAAAGAGTACGGAATTAATAAACTTCAGAAGATTCAATTAAGAATATAATTGGTTTTTAAGGACACATTCTTGCAAACATTTTTAAAATGAAACTTTTATTACATCGTCTCAAACTTATTCGTTTGTGTGTTGCATGTCGCATGACGGTCGGCCGCGGAGTAGGGATAAAGTCAAAGGAAGGAGGTTTTTAGTTAAATGTTTATAATGTGAAAAAAAGTTTCACTTTTACCGTGGTTTCATAAAACCACACAATCCTTTTTTGACATAACCACAAAAGACAAGAAGTATTTTTATACTTCTTGTCGTCTTCTTATAGTTTTATATACATTTTTATGTATATAAAACTATATAGACGAGTTGACACTTTCATCATAGACATGTTATGAGGTTTCGTTCACAAAGTTCAACACTTAACTCTACCCGGACAACTTTATTACCTAGGTCTATATGTTGTAGTCAAAGAAAATCATTAACAATTCACTCAAGGTAGACTGCCAAACAAAAAACATTATACTTAATTGCCGTATTTCCGTGCAATCTGATATGCAAGACTAGAAAGCATATATGTAATTTGCTTTTTATATTAACTACATTGTTCACTGTTGATCTACGATGCATATCATATAAAGATGGTGCGGGTTCGATTCCCGGGTAGCGCATACATATTGATACGCGCACTATGCGTTGCCGTCTTGTTCTGTTTCTCAGACACGCATCATCTTTTTTTTTTCATTATTTGTATGAATAAAGTGTACCGGATACCTTTTATAGCCAAAAAGTACCTAGGAACTAGAGAACTTTGGCTAAGGGTTAAGGTTATTATGCTAGACAAGGCCTAGACAAATGGCATTCGCTTCGGAGCGATTCTATTTCTACAATCGCTATCGCTTTCGCCAATGTAAGATAAAGATTTGATTTGATTTAATGTTTCCATCATACGAATCGAAAACTAGCGATAGCGCTTGTCAAAAAGTGGCATTTGGCTACGCATCTTTAAGGAAGTAATCGTTCGACGCTGTCGATTCGTTTCATAGAATCGAATGATGTTTACTTTGTCTAGCTCAGCGTTTCCCATTAGCCGGGTCGCGACCCGGAACCGGGCCATCAAAATAAAATACGTAACATTCCCGCCTGGTTTTCAAAATAATACCTGCTATCGATCGACGCATCGTAAATATTCCTATTAATAAATGTGTATTATTTTACCTAATGGAAGCGGAGCTAGGGTTTAAAAGTATTAAGTGGGTCACGCAGGGGCAGTGTGAAAATTACCGGGCCATGGCAGAACAAAGTTTGGGAAACACTGGTCTAGCTGATTTCTATTCGGTGACGTATGATCACGTGACATTTCGATAGCTTATGTCAACCCCATACATTTTTTAGCTTTTTACTAGCGTCATCGCTAATCGAATGTTACTTTGTCTAGGCCCTCTGGTTGATTACCTAGACTGAAAGCCAAAATATAGGTACTATACAAGTAACCCGCCTTGCTTCGCACAATTTTTACGACTGGCCAAATAGCGAGATTTCTTAATTATATATATAAGTAAGTTTAATATTAATGTACGGTCACCAAATGTCGCGTCGCGCCAGTGTGAACGAGTTAAGTCCCATGTAATAGGGGGCGAGCCTATTGCCAACAACCGGGCACAAATCCAGACTCCGGGCTGCTACCGAGAAATTCCAGATAGAAAAACCCAATAACACCTTGCCCGACCCGGGAATCGAACCCAGGACCTCATGCTCAGTAGTAGCGATTAATGAAAAAAAAAACACAAATATGATCACATTTCTGAATTTCGTACAAAGCTCAAGTGGCTTCCCATACGTCTTCGCCGGAATTCTCATATCTTGTTTCAGCTCTACAGTATTCTGTTCAACCCTAAAACCCCCTCTTATCTTAAAGAACCTTTCAAGTTCCTTCATGACACACATAATAGATACCTGAGGTCATCGGAAAACTTAAGACTAGAGATGCTGAGGCATTCCACCAGTTTTTATGACAAGTCTTTTACAGTTCAAGCAGTACGGTTATGGAATGCCTTGCCCGTGTCGATAAGGCGTGCTCAAACTTTGTCCACTTTTAAAATCCTGGTTAAAAAACACTTCCTCTCTCCTTAAACATTGTCATTACATTTAGTTTCCTTACTCTTGTTTCATGTTTATTATTGTATATATTATATTATCTAGATAAGTATATGTTTTATGCATGTGTGTTTGTTGTATGTAAATGGTACACCACTGACTACCTGCATTATTGTCTCTCCTTCTACCTTGAATCCATCCAAAGGTTGTCTGTAAAAGATCGCTTTTAGCGATAAGACCGCCCATTGTGTCACCCTATGTAAAATTTCTACTTTTATATCTGTAATTTTTATGGTGTACATAATAAAGAGTATTCTATTCTATTCTATTCTATTCTTGCGACCACTAGACCAACGAGGCAGTCCTGAGTCCTGTTTACCTCCTTAGTACAAAACCAAACCGTTAAGGCTCCCTACAGACGCGACGCGACAGCGCGACGCGAATCTAGTACAACAATTCCTATGAAAACTTCATGGAAAGTGTTCTACAAGAGTCACGTCGCGTCTGTCTGCGGGAGCCTTGAAGTAGATACTAATAAAATAGAGTTTTCGATTTAATCTTCATAAAACAAATTAACATGACCTGCATATAAGCCACGATATTTTTTATAATGAGTAAAGGGTTACCTACATAGGGGTGATACCTTTTTAAATGATATCGTAATAATCGTATCGCCCGCATGATACTCTCAAAACATGACAGTTACGAGTAGATATTATTTTTATCACTATGGGGGTGCGGATTAAAACATAATTAGGTTTTGTGGCTTAATTAGTACAAAAATAAGGGCGCTACGATTGTTAAGAATGTCATATTTTTATTATTTGAATGATTTTAGTTTGTTTTGAGTCTTTAGATCTAGGTATAATAATCTCGAATCTGTAAATAATAAGTATCCAAAAATGCATAGTGTAGGTAATTTTAATAATTTAAAATTTTACCAGTTTATCCGGATAGGCGTCAGTAGTGACTGAATATCGTACCAACAACTGATGACTTACCTGAAAACAAAGAAGAAAAAGAATTAGTTTTATTTTTAAGGTTTACATGAGCATTAATTTTACAGAGTTAGAAAAAGGCTCTCAGCCAAAGCTTTATATTTAATCCAAACTATATGATAAAGATTTTTTAAGTAAAAATGATTCCTCCTTCGCGCTAATCTTCGAATGGCTTCGGACTCTACCGAAGCCCTTTAAGGCTCTTTTAAACAGGCGCGACACGCGACGTGAATCTCACTAGACACAAAGGCACCGCTCGTCGCGCGACCGTCGGTGCCTTTATGTCGCGTCGCGTGTCGCACCTGTTTGCAGGTGCCTTTATTCGTGATGTCAAATTTTGAATGTCACCAGTCGGACGCAAACTAGTTTGTTATAAGTACTTGGCCAAAATAATAAATAATATGCTAATGTGTAAGACTGCAAATCGTTTACCTAAACTTTCAATGATAATTAATATCTACTCATATTTATAATTTGTTTATCAATGTCAATGTTTAAAAAAATAAAACAAAACTGTCTTTAATAAAATTAATAAGAACATTATTTTTACTTTGTAATATAATAAAACTTGCTTTAAGTTATTGCGACGTTGAGCGATAACCAATGACCTGTCGTTATTTAAATCATAAGATGCAATGTAACATGTTTCCTGAATGTTATTTCAAGGACTTTGACGTTAAATATCAACTGCAGTGAGCTACGTAATTAGCTAAAATGCTTGACACCTACAGTTTCATTTTTTGTTCAGCGCCAAATGACGACATTTGCGATAGTATTATTTTTATTTGCATACAATAATTTATTCGCCGCCTACCAGGATTAAAAAGTGACATCAACCAGTGAGCTTCAATACATTTTAATGAGACACTAGGAATTGATTACTTTACATTTTCCATTACTTTGAAAGAAAAAAAAAAGAAAGAAAATACGTTTATTTGCGGTAAACATGACATGACGCAACGAAAAAACACACAAATACAAAAAAAGAACGAGTTGGGGGAAAATACGCGTCACATCCACGCAAAACGGCAATCGCTCAGCATAATGCTACGACCCTATGCGAGACAGAGCCCCAGCGCTGCTGGTTTCTCAAAATGAGAATGATACTTTTACACCTACTGGCAGTAGCATTATAGCATTCTGAATGAGATCGATAGCTTGTAAGCTGGACAGCTCACTGGTGTGGAATCTCACCCAGCGAACTATGTCACTCTTAGTTATTAAAGTGTTCAAATTCTAACCCACAATTTTATGTAAGTAATAGTCGGAATGGATCATGACAACTAATTAAGTAAATAAATAATGATTATTAGCTAAAATTTTGCCCACATTTCAATCAATGTTACTGCCCGGTGCCCAGGCAGTTTCTTGAAGTCTCCGTCACAAAATACTACAACTACATTAATCGATAAAATCGAGTGGAATGCTAGCCATGTGCTAGATGATTGCTCAAAAAATTGCTTCTATTGTGAGTTTTCCAATTTCCATATTCAAATTCTGCTTTCGCAGATGTATTGCATTTGGGTAGAGTTTCCAATTTCCATATAAAACGTCAACCTGCTTTCCCAAATGCTTATGGTTAAGTTGACTCTTTGTTCCACTAAGGAGTCGAATTCGAGACTTTACTCTAAACTTTACGGCATCTGCTATAGTTACCCTGAGTTTCCCAGTTAACTAATTACAACTTTCAAGGTATAACCCTGGTACCAGATGAGATGATAATCTCAGAATCACTCAAAGTTCTTCTTACTAAGTCCCAAAGTTCTAACAGTAAATTGTCCACAGCCGTCCATATGTTACAAAATATGAATAAACATTAAACATTCTACCGTACCTATTACCATAACACCAATGAATGGAACCAATGAATCCATCAGATGCTCTATCTGTGTTTAAAAATATAACTATTATTAGTCCACGTCCGCTGTTGGGCACGTGTTAGTATAATTTATGGGTTTTATCCCCCATAGAACATGGGAATCGATCGGCAGGGATGCCGTGAGGATGTGGCGATAGTCAACAATTTGGGTGGCCGACGAAATTCTTAAAATGATTTATATTTCCTTCTAAATATTAGTTTTATCATGTGGACTTAATCAATTGATTTGATAAGGTTTTTTGTAATGATTTTGTCTGTAAATTCTAAAATACTTAAAGTCAACTGATAACTGAAAAATATTCAAACATATATATGTAGATTTAGTTCGCGACATTATGCGTCGATTACGCACAATTACTTTTTTATGTATCTATAATAATATTTACTAAAAATAAGGACAATATGTTAATAACTTATTTATTTAAAGCACAAAATACACTACAACAATAATCTAGAAGAACCAATAAAGGCGGTCGTTAGCGCCATCTAGTTACGCTATAACGCACTACGTACAAGTTTGAAACATCTAATGCTTCAGTATAGATGGCTCTGATGCTTAAGTTGACACCCGAACGAACTAGATGGCGCTAGCAGTTCTTTGGCAGCTCACGAGAGGAATCGAGCTGTTTTGGTGAGAAAAATAAAAGACAACTTTTCGCACATAAACTCTGAACAATAGTGTAAATCAAATTATTACTGAAGCACTATTAAGTACACAAGAAATCAAAGTTACATTACCATTTTATGATTTCTTACCTACTTTAAATGTATAGAACAAAGCAGTAGATTTAGTTTTTTTTTAACATAACCACAGGCCATCAGCACAGGTTTTTGAACCCAAAAACCCAAACCAAACCAACCATCCAAACTTTGGGTTTTACCCAAACTCCAAAATCCAAGGACTGCAATTATTTTTACAACACAAAAGCCTACAAAAAACCTGTAATTTTCTCAAACAATAATCGAATAGACCAATAGTACATGCATTTATAAGCAACCACTCGCAGAACGACCTTCGCCAGCACATTTCCGGCAAAATAGGTACCTATGTTCCATTTTGACAAGCTATAACTCTTCCTATGAATACGAACCTCCTTTGATATCAAGAAAAGAAATGACCTGATAAATGAGACTCATTCATCAGTTATTTAGACGCATGCAGCACTTTCTCTGGCCTCAAAACTAAGTCCTTTCTAAGAAATAAATCATCGACCTTGCTAGGTCAAAGCCTGTACAATAGCCAATCTGACGTTCCGGTGCGCAGGCGCAAGCAAACCGTGATTTATGAAATTGCGGTTGCGCAACAGACGCTTGTAATTCGATCTTTGCGATGATTGGTTTGGTTAATATAATGTGAGATATTCACCATGGTTGTCTGCTTTCTCTGTTGATATTTGTGTGGGTGTATATTAAAAGGTCAGAAACTGTGTGTGTTTAGAAAATACACTTAGTCTAAGTAAATTTTGCAAAAAGGAAATGCATTGATGATGAAATTATGTTAACAAACTCAACTCTCTTTTAAAGTCCAAACATTATAATATTAAGAATTTATGAGAGTCTAATAATTCAGGGCCAACTAAGAGGGGTCTAAGACGGCAAAAAGAATTTGTGAAAACGTAGATTAGAAAACAAACCTAAACCTAAATTTTTTGCGGTTTTAGGATGTAAGAAGAAAACAAAATGATTCATTAAGCTTCGTTTTCATGTGGGTAGTAAATCGGTTTTAAGGACGTCATATATGGTATGTGGTGCTAGGCATCAACTATCTGTGTCGGACAGGCTACCCACAGGCGCCACCCACGCAAATCCTACTAATCTAGGAACGACAAAAACATAATTTATATTTTTAACCGACGAAAAAAAAGGAGGAGGTTCTTAAGTCGACCCGTATATATATATATATATATATATATTTTTTTTTTTTTTTTTTTTATGACCACGCATAACTTTTTTTAATTAATTATTAGAACAGTCCGCAAATACTGGATACATCTATAAATTTTAATGTTTTGACCAATGCAAAGATTTATCTGGCGTACTTATACATCAATTGGACTTGTCAAAATGAATCGACCCAGAATCTCTCATTAATAAATCCAATATTCCAAATGTGGTATTATTACTATCTCGTTTTAAAAATATGATTGACGTGTAAAAGTGTTTGTACAAACTTACTTACAGAAATAAAATCATTTATCATTTATCCGTCAAAATCAGACCAATAAACATCCCAAACGTATGCCTAAAGAGGTTTAAAAAGTTTTAGCTATCCAAAATCAATACAATTACTTCTGAAAATGAGGAAAGTTTCGATGTGGGTTGTTTTGTTTTGGCAGAACTAAGCTCAATATAAGATCCTAACTAAGTATATACCAATTTACAACAGACAGAGTACGCTGACAGAGTAAGCTATAGAAACGAAGAAGTCCATGTTGTAATAGAGCTAGTCGAGTTTTCGTGAAATATATCTTTAAAAGCGAGGTACATTCCGATCAGTTAGAAATTTTCTATTGTCAACATTTTCATAAGTGAAAAGCAGTACCTAGTGACGTAGGATAAAGTATCGGGGATTTTAAAAAAACCTTAAGTTGACCAAATACTCGTATGACTTGAAGAGACAAGTTCCAAATCAGGTAGTCTGTATTGTTTGCGTACGTGACTTGTATGAGCAATATATGTACTAAGCACCGACGAAAATGCAGAGACTTTTAAAGTGGAGCTCAGAATGACAACGCGGCAACCGTGTCAGTGACCTCAGAATCTTGCCAAAAATGAGAAATGTAACATTTTAAGGTCCGCGGTCATCAAAAATAACCCGTTTAAAACAAATGATTATTGACTGTTTCTTGCTACAGTCAAAAGTGAGTCCTTTGACTCTTCTACTAATACTGCTAGAGCCGCCCAGGGAAATCTTCGTAATATAGATAGGAATGGAAGAACGAGAGTGGCTGAAGATCGCTCTCAGAGGCGTGGTATTGGAAAAGTTTGTCATTAGCCTATAACAGCAATAATTATTGTTGACTGCTGCTTCCTCTAACATGTACGTAAATGTACTTTACTAAGGGTTTGTACCTCCTTTTGCGAATTAAGGGAACATAATTTGAAGGAACGAGCGTGTCGGTAACACCAAGCTGCACCCATAATTAGCCGAGGAACGTGTAATAAGCACGAAACAGGGCCAGTTACACCTTGCCTTGTGTCCTTGACCGTTTTCCAACTGGATAACTCACAAGGATGGTTACCCACGCAATGTAGAGAACGATTTGGAACACACAATATTAAAAAGCTAAACAAAGGCTAAAAATGCACGATTTTAGTACAAAAAGAAAATTATAGAATGTCGACACGGGAAATTCAATATGGCGGATGCTAGCCTGAGTCTAGTCGACCCAGCTCACAGTTCATTAGAACTTAACATTATCCCGGCTACTTTGTGTACTTATTTCTTACAAAATTTAAAAAAAAACCCCGGCACAAACAAAAACCACAAAAACCGGCTAAACAGTTTTTTTTTTCTTTTCTTTTTAGCTAAGAACATTATCTACCGAGTCACCTTTCAAATAAAACATAATCGGTTCATCCGTTTGGGAGCTACGATGCTGCAGACAGACACACAGATATACAAGTTGAACTTATAAAACCCCTCTTTTTCCGTCTGGGGTTAAAAAGCTACTTGCCCTCTAAATTTAATAAGATTTTACACAGCTGTTTAGCTGGCCTTGTATCGCGGCCTTGGCTTCTGCTTTCCAGCTGGTTGGATCGCAAGGATGTCAGAAGGTCACACGCTCGACACCGATAACAAAACCGGTAGTTATCGGTTCTTAATCGATTAGTCACTGTTGTTTTGGAGGCTTTTAAAAAGTTTGCTGTCGTCTTCAACTTTGAATCGATTAATTTTTCGAAAATAATGCCGACATTTGACATGCACGGGGTAAAAATAACCTCGGTTTTTGAAAGCCTGACCCGACTGTGGTCAATAAATCTGGTGACAAATCTCTTGTTAGTGACAGAAGCCTATAAATTAAGAACTGAACAGAAAGGCTATCAAAAACCGTGAGAAAATAGGGTGATGCCCTATCTCCCTAAGTTCCAAGGTCCCCAAAATGATTTTTCATACATTCATTGCCAACGTCCCCAAAATGTAAAATTTATTTATTTATAAAGTTCACACTTGACCATTCCTCGTACTGACGACTCTAAAAGTGTTAGAACAAAATAAAATCAGTATAGTATAGTTAATACGTTACAGCCTCCACAAAAGAGACGAATTTACTTTAAAGGCTCCCCGCAAAAGGCGCGACGCGACTTCAGTAGAACAATTTCTATGGAAACTTCGTGGAAATTATTCTGCAAGAGTCAAGACTCCCGCAAACAGGAGCGACGCGAAAGCACGGCATAAAGGCGCCGCTCGTCGCGCAACACACGGTGCCTTTGTGTCGCGCTGTCGTGTCGCGCCAGTGCGCACGAGCCTTCATGTCGAGCTGTCGCGTCGCGCCTGGGAGCCTTAAGATGCAGTCACGTGTATCGTTACGGTCAATGGCCTACCCTTTAAAGCACCGCCTAAATTATTGAGTTTATTATTGTACACACGGCTTCATGTCAAGCTATCTACCTATATACATTTCCAGTATAAGCTGATCTCTCATTGTACCAAAATATTATACAATGTGACATCAGCTTATACTGGAAATGTATAGCTTGACATGTAGCCGTGTGTACCTAATTTAAATATACCTACGGATAACTAGACAACTGGGGGTCTACTCTCTAAGCACGAAATCCGTAGTTTCGGCCGCCGTTACGGGCGTTTCCTACTCCGTATCACCTACGGACATAAGATTGGTTTGGGGCCTAAGAATTAATGACACCACGATGTGACAGTTGTCCCTACTCCCTAATCCCGATGTGTTTTTATTGTCCGAGAAAGTTAATTAATCGGGTGTAGGGTTCACTCCAAAGTTTCGAACTACTTTTCGGATGGGCCAGTATCTTCGTTGATATGTAGATGCGTGGGACTCCCAGATCTCGAGGAATTTTGTGCATAAATATAAACAAATCTAATTCAACAGATGACTGAATTATGCATGTCGTAATGCAGCTGAAAACTGATAAATACGACGCGGGATTAAACTTAGGGGCTTGTAGTAATAGTTCTATTGAAATTCATATTTCGTCCCCACTTCCCCGCGCCTTTATCTTTCTATACCGCTCGCACTGTCAATCTGATTCGGTTAGGGTGAAAAAGTAGGTGTGGTGTTAATAATACTTAGTAAAAGTCATTATCTTTACAGTATATTAATTTCAAAGTAAATGAAACTACAGCGATTCATGCTAAGACAATTTTCGCAATCTGAGGTAGTATAAGCCCATATATATTCATGACTTCTAGCTGTGCTTTTAACAACACGTATTTTCTATGTAAGATAAAACCCACTATTCAAATGGCACTTCTGCACTCTTCAGAGTGCAGAAGTGCCATTTGAATAGTGGGTTTGGATTATATGTGGGTGGGGATTATAGTTATAGTGATTAGTGATTAGTGATTAGTGTTTGTAATTATATCACCTCCTGAAGGAGGTGATATAATTTTAGTTTAATGGCTCCCGCAGACAGGCGTGACGCGAGAGTGCGTTGCGACTTTTGTAGACAATTTCCATAAAGTTGTCATAGGAATTGCTCTACTGGAGTCGCGTCACGCCTGTTTGGGAGGGCCTTAAATTGGCAATCCGCCTTGATGAAGCGTGGTGATGTATCCCTCCTCCGTATTGGAAGAGGACTTTGACCTGCAATGGGACATTACCATATAGGGTAGGGTGCCCCACATTCCAATATGATGGTATTAAAGATTCACATACAGTTTGTGTCATCTAGTGATTTTCATTGAGTTCCCTATATAGATGATTATTCATAGGTACATCTTAAAATCTTCACCTACAGGTATATTGGGGGCAGGTCTCTACGATCTGGAAGTGTGTGAGTCAATCAAGAAGGGAAGTTATTGAGACATATTATTAGTTACGATAGTCGTATTTCAAACACCAGAAAAACACCACTAGAAGCGAAAAAGTAATAGGTACCTACTAAGTTTACGATTGCCATCAAAAGTTTAATGGCCATTGTTAAATTAAGTCCTTAACTCGCATAACTGGAAAGTTTAATTAAAGGCTTGGATTAACTGCATTGTCACGTGCACTACCATGTCAAAGTAAGCCAAGATTGATCATGGTCACCTTGTCATCTACCAACAGACACCAAGCATTGTCATCTGCTTTGACAAGGGTTGCCAACTCTTTTCATATCAAATCAAATATAGTATATTCGAAGCCGCATCGCCTGTAAAAATATAGTAGATGGCGAAAAAATAAAAAAAATTATAGAAGGAACCATGATATGTTTAAACAAATGCATATTTTTGCTACTTTGATCCTTTATGAACAGGTATGTTTTTTAACCGACTTCCAAAAAGGAGGAGGTTATATGTTCGACTGTATGTATGTCTTTTTTTATTTATGTTCACCGATTTCTCCGTCAATTGTGGACCGATTTTGAAAATTCTTTTTTTGTTTGAAAGGATATGCTCTCGAGGTGGTCCCATTGTCACTAAGTCAGAATCTGATGAGGGGATCCCATGGAAATCGAGGGAAATCCTCAAATTTTATAGGCACACGTATAGCGATTTGGGTATTTTTTATAGTAACTCGTGCATTTGCTCTTGGAAAGGACTATTTGGTGAAGTGGAACTGATGATGAAGACCAGAGGTGGCCACCGGAACTTCTCAATAATAAGTATTTCACGGGTTGCGATTCGATGTTAATATGGTTGCTAAGCAATTTATGCTCGTCACAATGCATATGGTGAAATGGAGCTGATGGTGGCTTCACCATCGACTCCAGCGGTTTTGGTTCTTAACAGGAGAACTCCTCAACAATTAACGTCCCTGCGTCGGGAAAAGGAATATTTTTTAAAAGGTGATGAGCAGTTGACATTAGGCTATTGTACTCGTAACTTAGATTTATTAATAACTAACTCACTAAAAAGTGAAAAATAAAAACTTTTTTACAAAAAAAACAACCGACTTCAAAAAAAACACTACAAAGTGAAAAATATAAAAGACAGATACAAAGACACCGACTTCCGAAATGAAAGTTTTTTTGACTTAGTAGTGTTTTTTTTTGAAGTCGGTTGTTTTTTTTTTGTAAAAAAGTTTTTATTTAATGTATCAGTCAAACATTATCATTATTATTAAACTCTAGAAATAATTTATGTTTACAAATTAATGTTATTTAAATTATCAACAAAAATATAGCAGTTTCGGTTACATTTAAAAAAAATACTATATATTAATTAGGCCTCTAATATAGTATTCGAGACGAACTGCAGTTTCCCTGATGCATGAAATCCTGAAACTAATCCTACTAAAAGCTCCCTCAAACAGGCGCGACGCGACAGCGCGACCGACGCGACTCTAGTAGAAGAAATTCTATTAAAACTTCATGGAAATTGCTCTAAAAGAGTCGCGTTGCGCTGTTGCGTCGCGCATGTCTGTGGGAGCCTTAATCCTACCAATATACATAATATTATGAACGTGAAAGTTTGTATGTGTTTTGTTAGTTAATCACATCATCAAAGACGGCTGGACGGATTTGAATGCTTGGCATAACCTAGATTAACACATATGATACTTTGTATCCCGGTAAGCGTTCTCGTGGGATAATTTCCGACATAAACGCGGGCGAAGCCGCGGGCAAAAGCTAATTCCGTATAAAAGAACAAGCTCAACTTTTTCAGTTAACACGAATAAAATGGATCTTCCCAAAATAAAAGTCCGTTCGAGACGCCATTGATTTTGTTTCTAATTCGGAAACTAGTGGCTGTCTATTTGGTACAGCGCCAAACTGTCTGTCCCAAATACTTGCCGATTTATTTATACTCTAACAACTGTATCCTGAAATCATTAAAAAAAAAACGAACCTTAAAACAAGCACCTTATAGTCTAAAATAGCATAACAGCATTCTGCAATTCCACAGTCCAGTATACCAAGAGGAAATATACTCTATCTTCCAAGCAATATAATTTCAAATCGCTTAAACACACGTTTTTAACCAGTTAGAATTATATGACACAGCAAATAGGACTTTCTGTTGCATGAAATAAGATTTGAAATGAGCTTGATAGTGAAAAAGTTGAAATAGTTTTGACATTTCAAAATTTGTGTTGTACGACTGAAAATACGGTCAAAGATATATTTGGAAATGCCAAAAGTTTAATGATTTATGAAATAAACTGCTAGTTATATCAAATCATCTTATTACCCACCTACTGTAGAGATGAACCACCATTTGTAATGTTGCTATGAATTTGCAGCAACCTTTTAGACCTAAAATTTAACAGAGTTATCAAATGAAATCTCGTATCGTTCTATTTGAGCATTGTACACAAGACTGCAGACTTTACGATTGCCATTATCTCATACCCGGAATCCATTATGATTGACTGACTATGATTGAATGACTCAACCATTATGATTTCACAGGCTTATAACTAGTTATAATCATAGGCGCCGGGCAAGTTTATTTTCAGAGGGGTGCATCTTCAGCTCCACGAAGCGAGCTCGATCATTTGCATTACACCTCGGATATGTTAGGTTATCGTTTGTCAATTCATACAAGGAGTAACTTTGTCGACTTATGCAGAACAGCTTAACAATTAAGAGAATGTAGGATGCAAGAGCGAGCAAAGCGAGCTCGATAATTTATGCCCCTCGCCTCGAATCGGATAGCTTTTAATTTGTCCATATAAACAGATAGAGCACTAACTGTGACGATATGTACAAAGAAGCTTAAAAATTAAGATAGAATAGGATGCATGAGCGAGCGAAGCAAGCTCAATAATGTTAGCACCCCGCCTAAGGCCGATTAGACTTTTGGAAATAGGAGATCGGTACTTTCCTCGCCTCCTCCTATTCCTCGCCTCGAATAAGTTAAGTTCTCTATTATTGTATTAGGCGTGTCCGGATATTTTTTTAAATTATATTTTGAAGTCAGAGAGGTGCAAGTGCTCTTGCACCCCGCTCCCAGCGCCCTTGGTTATAACACCAACATCAAGTCTTACCACTGTAGAGACAATCTCTCATCGTTTCAGTCTCTTCTAGCAAAACAGAGCAGTTTATACTATATAAAAAGGCTTTTTTTCTTCAGCTTTTTTAATACATTCTCAACTCCGATTGACGACGTATGATGGGTTATCTAAGCTTGAGCGATGTCATTGAAAATTTTCTTGTAGTTGTTTTCCTTCTCTCGTGCTAAACTATACAATTTTTTTGAAACTCGACGTATTAGTAGGATTAAAATGTAACAAATGAAGCCACCAAATTTTCTACCGAAATTAATAATTTTTTTCTCGTCATTTTTGATCTGGCAAGGATAATAATTACGGAAAATTAAATGCATAATTAGTGATCTTTGCCAAAGTTTTAGGCATTTAAGACCTTTTAATTATTAAAAAATATCTGTTACAGCATCAGCTATGATAGTAACTTAAATTCCAGCATAGTCGCGCCGTAAATAATTTTTAAATTTGTTTTTTCATAAAGTATAGATAACTAACTCAAAATCTTCTGAATTTCGGTAGAACATTTGGTGGCTTATTTTGTTGCATTTTAACCCAACTATGATGTCCTGCAAGAAATACGTCGAGTTACAATTAATAACCCTGTATAAAAATATTAGCTCATGCAGAGATTATAAAGACTAGTCTATACAGCATGTTGGTAGTGCGGCTGATTGCAAAGCTCGCGTAGAAACGGAAAAATCGAAGGACATTAGACTAGTATAAACTATATCTCTGCATGAGCTAATATTTTTGTACAGGGTTATTATTGAAACTCGACGTATTCCTTGCAGGACATCATAGTTAGGTTAAAATGCAACAAATTAAGCCACCAAATGTTCTACTGAAATTCAGTTGTTTTTCTGATTGTAGCAAAATATCTACGGCGCGATGGCGATTGCAAAAATTAAAAAAACAATGTCACGTTACATAGAAAGAGATAATCTCTACTCTTCATAGTCTAGAGATAGAAGCAGTCATACTACGCGTGCTGGGCGTCATTCATGGAGGCACTTTTATTGCACCTAAATTAAAACCTATTTTATTATAAGACTATCTAGCCATAACGATCTTAAAGCAACTCCTTTCTCACCATCTCTAACAACGATAATACAACTTGTTTTCCCCCTATTGTAATGTACGGTACGCAAAACGGATTAGCAATTAATAAACAAATGCATTGTTTATCAAAAGCGCCGTTATATTCGAGTTTATCTGCGCCCACGCCACACAGACAGACATACAGACGCTGGGAAGTAGGTCAACGATAACTTTGCATTTATTTGCTGCCAGTCAATGCATATTGATAAAAATGGCATTTATTACACTTGACCCGATAATTAATTGTGTGAAAAACAAAAAATTGCGCCCCTAAAAGCATAAATTACGATCGAAAATTTATAACTGTATCCAGACGATAAAAGAGCGTTTTATAAATAACTCATACACGTTTGTCTCTTTTTAATGGGACGTGTCATAGGTACAGTCCCCAGCACATCAAGTTACCACAAACTGTCAGATTTTTTCATTCGCTTTTGAACTTAATCATCAACATTTTAAGGTTTAAAATCATTTAGAGAAATTTGACAGTTTCGTGTAGCTTGACCTGTTGGCGATTGTACTTATGACACATCCCATTAAAAAGAGACAATCGTGTATGAGTTATTTATAAAACGCTCTATAAAGCCGAACTATTTCGAAAATTTGATTTGCCATATTTTGCAATCGGGTACTGTATTACAGCAATAAGGCGGAACCTTCAGGGTAGCCCGCGAAATTCAAATTTTCTTACGTTTATTGCAATTTGCAGGTCACTGTCAGGTTGTATTTTGATTAAAATATGATTCGCGACCGTAACAAAAATGGCTTTACCTACAGAATTATAATCATTAGAATGAGCAATACATCACTTTAAGTTCATATTACTGTATTGAATGACTATTTCATGAAGTCATGGCTTTTGACGCCAATTCTAACTTAAGGAGTTGTATTGCAGATTCTAATGATTATAATTCTGTAAAGCCATATCTGTTACGGTCGCGAATCATATTTTAATCAAAAAATACAACCTGACAGTGACCTGCAAATTGCAAAAAACGTAACAAAATTGGAATTTCGCGGGCTACCCTGGCGCTTCCCCCTTAAGCAATGGGAGCTTCACTGTCGGAAACGCATATTTAAAAGTTGGTAGTATTCAGCCCCATGTATAAGGCCAGACTTCTAAAGACCTGTGAATGATGGCTGTGGAATTTCTTCCCCATTCTTCTCCATACTTTGACTTTCACGAGTAAAAATAATAAACACCCAGATCATAATAAACTACCATCAAGAACCTAGCAAAACAAAATAAATTCGACCGTGGACAGTCTTCTATTTGCCAAAGTGCCTCTCTAACAAATGAAGGTCACCAATCAATTTTGTGCTTCTCTTTGTAAGCAGAACACTATGACCACTTCTAGTTCTTCATCCAGTGCCTATTTTGTATATTCTATTGTTTAGTTATTTGTAGTTTATTTGAAGAGCAATTCTGACAGGATTACATGAACATTTCGTTCACGAAATCTTGCCCAAACAGATTATTCAAGGTGACTTCTTTAAGGCTCCCAGGGTCTGCCTGGGCGCCTGTCTGAGGCGTGACGCGATGGCGCGAAGCGAAAGCGTGACGCGACAGCGCGATGCGACAGAGCGACGCGACAGCGCGACGCAACAGCACCGGTCGTCGCACGACAAGTGCTGCTTTTGTGTCTAGTCGCGTGTCCCGCCTGTTTGCACGAGCCTTTAGGAACAACTTTTAGGTACTATGAGTCAAATTTAAAACAGAAATCGTGAAAAAAATCAGCTGCTCCATACATTTATGTTCGAACAACTCGACAAAATGATAAAGGTTGTCCATTATTGACAGATAATGAGTAATGATGATATTACAGTAAGATATGTACAGTGACCCTTTAAGAGGTTTTCAATTATTTCAATTATACCTTGTAGGTATACAGGGTTAGTTTTCAAAGACCAGCCAAATTTAAGGATGTGGTACAGACCATCAAACTGAACAATTTTCTCCTTGGGATCAAAATCGTAATCACGAAAAAAAAATCAGCGGTCCCATACATTTAGGTCAAGTAGGTATTGAAGTTTTTTATGGGACAGTTTATAAATTTTTCGCGATGATGATATTGGTCCCATGGAGAGAGTTGTTCAGTTTGATGGTCTGTACCACATCCTTAAATTTGGCTGGTCTTTGAAAACTAACCCTGTATATGCTTCAAAAGTCCGAGGTAAGCATCTATCACCTACCTAATAGGTATTACGACGATTCCGCAAACGTCCGGAATCCAGTTGGATCGTCGACATTTTTCGGATGCCACCCAGACAGCGCGCCAAGCGCCCCACTGACCTTTACATTACTACTATCAATTGTATTGCACATTTCTACGAGAATGGTATTTCCTTCATTAATATTTATCTTTATTTCAACTTCGTTTTTAAGGAAAGCGATTTTTGGCACTGTCCCTTTTCTTGAATAAATCCGTAGTATGATGGAGCTGGTAAACAACGATTTGAAGCTACGTTACATGGCATTTAAGACATATAATGCACATTTGTAATATTTTTAAGGTTGTATAATTTTTAATAAACAATCTACCTTTTTAGCCTCATTATTAAGTTAGCCTCATTAGACATTTTAGTTCTCACCAATTTTGCTGGATAGGGTATTGATTGACTTACCTGAAAAAAGAAAAGAAAAATAATTAGCATTGGAATAACATTCAGATACCAAAATCAAAATCACTCAAACAGAACCCTATAACCATCGGAAACTAATCAAAAGCTCATACAAATACACAAGTGAAGAGAAAGTCGACCACGAACCCATGATGGAGGCGATCAATTAAAACCTGTATTATTCACTATAGTACGTATATTTTGTTACATGGTGCCTAACGGGATCCTCGCGACGAGACCAACCTGTTTGGAAGCAAGGTGTAATGTTTAGACGAAGTATGTGGTACACACGAAGACACCAGCTATAGGTACATGCATATAATAGAATATTGTTTGTTGTTGCTGGTGGTTAACAAATAAAGTTGGTCAAAATTTTAAAAGTATATCTTCAACATACCTCTAGGGTGAACAATGATGAGAAAATAATTAATAAATATTTAAACATGGATAGGATAGACAAAAAGGAAACTAAATACAAGAACTATTCTAAGTAATACAGGGAAAGATAGAATTTAATATAAGGTAGGAATAAGTACACATACTAGTAAATGTGATAAACCAGGACGTTGGTAAAAGTCTAGGGAGTCTTCAAGATATATTGACATTTCTGTAAGAGGAAAATTCGCAGTTGTTTTCTAAGTACAGGACCATCATTTGTTTTTTACAATGCGAGTTTATCATAGACTGGAATGTATAGCTTCATATGCCGTCGTGTGTACTGTCTACAGAGATATGTTTATTAATGTCGACCTCTAATACGCTGGTGGATGTTTTAGTAACAATGTTAATGTAGTGTGGACTTAGCTTAAGCTTTTAGTTGTTTCCGTAGGGTATATCGCTTGGATCTAGAGTTGGATCCTTTGAGGATTAGTGAAGAATCTAGGTAAAATGCAAAGGATGTTAATAGGTACTTGGAGATGGAAAATATATTATTATTCATTTTTTCGTTCGTGTTCTTCTTTCCATTCCAGGGAATTTGTCGCTTATACGTTTGTTGCAGAATCTTAGTAGTGTTGGATTTACTATTCTGATTTCCCGACAGGCTCTTCAAGTTTATTATTAAATTATTATTATTGTGACCTTTTATTCACGATTCATTCCTATCTATACATTTCTTAAGACCTGATCATCTTCAACAATTCCTATTAATATACCTCTATTGCCTTCTTCATCAAACTACGAGTATCTAGTACCACTTAGCAGTTTAAAAGCATCTACTTTTTGCAATGTACCTAATTGATCTTCCATGACCTAATTATATAATTACGAGTCAGCGACGATCGTACAATTACCGTTAGCAAACAATTGTTTTGCAACTGTCTCGGTCAATTGCTAAGAGGCTTTCATGTCAACCGGCAGTTATGATAATTGTTGTCGTGACAGCTTTGCAAAACATTATGCAGTTAGCAGTTATAGCTAAACTGTTATCTAAGAATGTTCTTGGTATCATGAGGTAAAAACGATAGAAAAAAAAGGTTAACTGTGTCAAAGATTATATGGTTAAGAATGTGGATGGATTTAAAAGACGAGTGTATAATGCAAAAGGACATAGGGGTGAAGCCCAAGCAAGAAATCAATATAAGTCACAAATCTGCTCATATTCTTCAACGCCTTAAAATAGTTCTCTGAGCTTCAGATTACGTACATAAGCAAAAAGCTGACTACTAATTAGGCACAAACTAAATCTAACAACACTTTTTCACTAGATTTTTAAATAAGGGATGTTAGATTTTGTATGATTCAAGCCGTCATTACTTTCATCCATCGCTCTTATTCTGTTTTATTTTCATTCCTATTTTCAGTAAACTTCCTTCCACTTGTCCTGGCTTTGCCTTATTAGTTCAGTTCAGTTTCTTAATGAGGTCATTTCATACTGCAGCATTCATCTAAGATATAAGACGTTATCACTGTCACTTGAATGTGGTTCATTACATATTAAAATCAAGTCACTTACATCTTTACGTCTTATATTCTCTTAAGTGTAGAATGTCTCGGTATTCTTTATTCTCAGATCTTCTGTAATCACAGTCTCTTTGAAAGTTTCGATAAAAGTAGCATGTACTTGAGATAAATAATAACTCCCTGAAGAACGTTCTGAGATATGTTGAGTACTTGCGCTTTGAAATAGCCAAATAGAATTAATTAGTGTCTCTTACGTCTAGGGCTAGACTTTTTTGTATCGGATTTTTCGAGGATTTTGCTCAGTCCCCAAAAGCTTCACATGCTCGTAATCTACATTATATTTCTTTCTTTCTCTCTCTCTTTCTGTATATTTAGAACTTGCATAATAGTAGATTATTCACTAAGGGATAAATAAGTGTATTGTGTCACGTTATTGTTGTCATGCGATTTTTTAGTTGAGGTTCCAAATTCAAATCACATTTTTGACCAGCGTCAAAAATGTGATTTGAATAACTAAATAATTACCTGGTAATAATGAAACTCAGTACAATATGATTGCCCGGCTAGACCCCAGGGCTATTATGACTAACTTAAGCTTATGTTTAAATGAGATATAATTTGACATTATATTTAGTGTGAAAACCAATTTAAAGTTTTAACACTAGTAGCATCTTTATACAGCTACTTCATTAGTATTCATTAGTCCTCATTTCCATTATCACTTACCACAAAACCGGAGCTAGTCAGACTACCTTAACCAGCCAGTAATGAGATTACCAGTTTATTCACTAGTTTAATAACAACAAGGTCGATCGGCGATCACCGTTAGCTATTATTGCTTTCGCGCCAATCTAATTGTAGAGCAAAGGTCATAAACTACAGCTACCGAGAAAATGGCGCCGAGACAGCCAATCAGGAGTTTGGAGATTGATTAACGAATAAAAAGTAAAAAGAAAGTAAAATCGTACTGATTTTGATGTTACAGTTACACACCGCCGCCGTGTTGTGGTTGGAACCGTGACTGCTGAGTGTGGGGTCCTGGGTTCGATTCTCAGGTCGGGCAAAGTGTTATTAGGTTTCTCCATTAGGAATTTCTTGATAACAGCCCGAAGTTTGGAAGTTGGCGGTGTGCCTTGGATAGCACGATAATAATAATAGTGCATAAAGGGATAATTGTCGGTTGGTGCCCCCTTATCATTTAAAATTATCAAAGGGGCCTCTGCAAGTAGGCTTCGGCCCCTCGTACGCCTTCCAAAAGTCCGGGATCCGAGGGACCCGAGATATGTCAAAGAAATGACTTAATAATAATACTATTTATTTCAGGCGACACAGGCCCATAGAAAAATACCATAACCTAAGAATATATATTTTCAGATAAACAAAACTTATGTTAATAAAAAGGCCTAACACTATAAACCGCCGCTTTTCGTCCTGCGCCTGACCTCTCTCCGGTCTTTTCGGATTGCCGTCCCATTGGACTATGAAAGTGAGGGAAGAGAGAGTGCACCTGTGTCTGCGCACACACTTGTACACTATAAATTAAAGACAAGCCTTTGGCGCCGGATATATTATAGTCTATAATATATTCGGCGCCTAAGGCTTGTCTCCGTTGAGAGTGGCTGAAATACGGTCTGGAGGGTATATAAGTATAGGTAGACTGTGCCCAGGATAGATCCTTAACAAACATATATTATAGTATAAGAAATGAGGGAGTATGTAGTTAACTTCTCTTAGCGCCGGAAATCGCATATGAATTGAAGAGTCTCACTGCATTATCATCTCCCTAGCTTTTTTCTAACTATGTTAGGGTCGACTCCCAGTCTAACCAGATACTGCAAAATACCAGTAGGCATTCATTAAGAGTATCACTGGATGATGTCTTAATATCCTGGTACGAATAAAATGGTATCTTGAATCTTGAAGTACCTACTCGTAGATTACTTTAAAAAGACACGTGCAATGCCGTCAATCCTATAAAATCTGATAACCAAATCTGGAGTCTTATAACTTTTTTCTTTCCTCCTATAATACGTTTAACAATCAAGGGCAGTGTTAAACCATCGTATCTTCAATATTCCATTCACGTAGCAACAAAACATGATGACCATAAACAGATTACACTTTATGATTAAGATTCAGAGTCAATGATCGCTTTAGGGATAAAAGAAGTACCGATTCTTGTACAGGATGGTCAATGTGGGCAGACTTCCGTATGTACATTAATCATCATAATCATCAATGAAGATGGTTCATCACCAGCACATAAAATTAACTTCTCAATTGTCCCAATGCAGGGTAAAGACCGAACGCAGCGTTGGAAAGTTTACCACAAGGTGGACCGATGCCCTTGTGGAGACCGCAGAAATCCGTGTATGCGAGAGCACAGAACCGGTCAACGTGTCTACATCCAGCAGTCGACGTCTTTCGGCTGGAATGGTGATGATGGTGATGAAGGTAAAGACCTCTTCTCGTACAGAGAATAAGAAATATAATAATAATAAATCTTTTATTACTCCCAGAGATGCACGAACATTACATTGAACAAGAAACAAATGAAAAATGGCTTAAGCTAAGTGATTCACAGTAAAAAAGACCCTGACCTCTAAACTAGGCAAAAACCTGTATCTTACAAGTCAGTGTACCTTCAAAATTATGCATGGATATAATAAGCCTTATAATTTATACCTAGATAGGACACAATGATATACAAAGTAAAAAAAACAAACATAAAAAAATACGACCCATGATCACTGCAAGACAAAAACAAACAAACAAACAACAACAACAAGATATTGAACAGGTACCATGTCATCTTTAAACTTACAGTTATGAAGCAGTTTTGCAAACATACCCGTTTCAATAAGAATAATATTGAAGAAGAAAATGAATCTGTGGATGATATTGACACCAAAGCATATCATTAGGGTCGGAGACCGTTGTCAAATATTCATTTCTTCATTAGTTTCTTCTTATATGAACATAAAACTATTAAAAAAAAAACACTATACATTCAATAAAAAAAAACATAACAATACTTATTATGTCTATGGAGTTCCTCCTACATTGAGATTCCAAAATACGGGTTGGAAATAGTCGAAATGGGCTAACGAGAGGGTTGGGGGACGATTCCTCATCCCCCATACGGCGAGTAAAAGGGTGATGCCAACTGCAGAAATAAAGTGAAAATTTTAACGCTGGTAAAATTAAGTTCTCTGATGTTTTTGGGTGAGGCCCCAGACGATTGTATGTTGTTATTTTTATATTCATCAGAATAGGTCATGAGTCGTGACCCTTTTTAAGAACTTTCCCAAAAATTAATAATGCGAAATCTTCTTGGGAAACTGTATCACAGTATTGTATGTTGCTATGACTTGAGCGGTAAAATACACTCATCTTTAAGGGGACTACATGACCTAAACCTATAATGCCTAAAAATATATGATCCAGTGCAGTAACCAAAATCAGAAAAATATATGACATTCTTCTGGATAATATATGCTAGTTAGATAGTATGTTGAAAACATAATACAATTAACTTGATATGATAGAAAAAAAATCACGAAGATCCTCTAAAAAATACTTTCAACAATTAAAAACCATACTAATATACATGCAAACATTCAGATTTTTTGTCAGATTTATTCTACAAGTAAAATACTAACGTGATAGTGTTTTAGTTAGATTTTTTGTAAATCCATAATTGCTTCATATTTTGCAATAAATTACCAGCGTTGTATCATCGCGCGTCTCTTTCTTTTCTATGCAATCCGACAGTGACCGTGCTTTAGCTCTTGTAAGCCTCTTAAAGATACTTTCAATAAAATGATAAAACATTTGAGTTCCAGATATCGGTATTACCAACCTGAGTATAATAATATCAAAGACTCCGAGCTCAAATTCCATTTTAGTACCCAAACCCAGACACAATGAATAAACTAAGTACCTAGTACTTATACGATTTCAACTATTAGGTCAAAGTTTACTTCCAAATTCAAACAGAATAGATGAACTATCCAATAGGACACCGACATATGTCGGAACAGTCATTTGAGCCTTAATTAGACAATGTCGCGGCATCCATCCTCAATGGATCCTAGCTGTAGTCCACAAATTGTTAAGTTCCGCTTCTTTTCTCAGAACAGACCACTATTGTTGGACAATTCTTTCATAAGTACTTACACTACAACACACAGGAAATATTCATTACTGCTATAGTTTAAAATGTTTCTGAGAAATGTTTTAGTTAACTGATAATCACATACCTAATAGTATCAATTATGGCCAGATACAGACCAAATTACATATGAATTACGGTACTACAGGTATAGTCTTGACTTTTATGTCATTGATTTAAATTACAATAGTTGACGTGCGCTCGTGAAATGCCACATCTATACAGTCGACTATGCCATCTAATTGACGATCAATGAGGCGTTTTTCAATTTTCCTTTTAAGTCTTTCATGATTTGAATGACAAGTTTGGTTATATTCTGTTCCTTCATCCAACTTCCTCTTTTGGAAGTAAATCAAACTGGCAATTGAACGAGGAACTTAATTTGCTATCCATATCCATGAAGGAAACAACATTAAAATTTTAAAAGACTCAACATGCTGCGTTGGTATACTGTGTAAGAGTCAAAATAACTTTAATGGCGTCCACGAAAGGCAGATTTTTTCCAAAAAAACTATTTATTTTTCACTTTTTAGTTGTGGTACCTACCCCACACACTTCTTGGTATGTAAATAACAGTGACACGAAGTTATTAAAACATCATCAATATATACTAAGTGGAAAAAAATACGCATTATTAAGGATAACTCAAAAACTGCTGGTCAGATCTTGATAAAATTTATATGGGACCACACGAGAAGCACCAGCTTTCAAATAAAAATAATCATCAAAATGGATGCCGGTGAAAAAATTTCTGAGGTAAAACACACAAAAAGAACAGTCGAATTGAGAACCTCCTCCTTTTTTTGAAGTCGATTAAAATACCTGCCGCATCTATAACTACTCCTTTTTTGAAGTCGAAAGTTGCAAGCAAAGTTACACTCACCAAGTAAAAGTCCATAGATAATACATCATCAATTCATCATTCTCTTCCCTTTATTGAAATTATTTGTGGTCGGCGAAACATATATATTTTTCTTTCATACTTCTCTTTTAGTCATTATCTCAGTAATCACTCCTTTCTAGCAATATCATCTTGGTCGTCCATTACTCATTTAGCCATTCACATTCATACTAAAAACTTTCCTCACCACATTTTTCTCATTCCTCCGCATCACTTGCCCGTACCATGACAACCCATTTCCATACAACTTTACAGCCACCGAAGCCACTCTCAGACTTCCTCTTATGAATACTTGTCTAAAAATAGCTATCCATATTTTCCTACCTTCAAATGAAATTTTACCTCCAAATGCAAAACAAGTCTTTTAGAAAGTACACATTGCCAACTTAATAACAATCCGCTCCCAGGATTAAACGCTTACATGGCACTATTTTTGCCAACTCCAACCTCCGGGAGGCTGTGGTAAGAGCCACCCTCGGTAGGGAGAGGGGTGGATGCTGCAACGCGCCAAGGTCACCCCGACCTTGACATTTAGCGGGTCGCCGAGGAAATCCCTCCACAACTGTGTATTATAGTACATATCTACATGTCTGGAACAGCGTGGTGTAATTACAAAGGCTGAATCTAAAAGTTCTAAGAATTGCATACCTATATATAAAACCTTTTTGGGAGAAGTTCGATATTCAAATTAAAGAGTGTCAATCATACAATATTTATGCAAACTGTCACTTGTTTTTGTCAGTTCGTTCGCACATAATAAATTGTTTTGTGCAACGAGTTGCTAAAAACCCAAAAATGATGGATAAAAGTGTTTAAATCTTTGCATTTTTTAATATTGATTCCGAGAATTTTTTGATTCACCCTTGTATATACTGAAGGATATTTTTAGGAAGTGTCCTTGAAGACGATTTGCAGGTTATTTGTGTAGGGATCAGATTGCTATCTAAGAATAATTAGTTAAATACGCGTTGTGCGTATTATGCGTCAGTATAATTCGCAATCAACTTATATTTATAATAAATTGAACCTCAAATTGAAAATGTACCCCATGTTACGTTACGAATGTAAAAATACTCTAACGGAATGGTTAAAGTCACAAACGTACGATGAAATTGAGCTTATATTAAGGCGGTACCCCGACCAAAACCTTGTCAAAGTGCGTTATTCAGAGGCTATTAACTCATTCACTATGGGTAATAAACTACATCTACAAGCACATTATTAATGTTCGATATCCTATCATCACATTGCACGTTCTTATTTGTTTTTATGTGTTATAAATTCATCTGAAATCTCCTTGTAAAAAAGTGACTAAAATTATTGATTGCATGCATCTTTTGTTAAAGGTAACGTTCTATTCATTTGAGGATTACACTAATGGATAGATAATTTAAAAATCTAAATAATACACGTTTTATTTTATTTTAAAACTTCACTTGTCTTTTTTTATTCAAATAATTTCATTATTTTTGTGAATTTTATGATAAATGAGCGTGCGGAGGGAGCGAGACAGACCGAAACTCAGCGACGGGACAGAGAAGGATCGAACGCTCAAGGTCGTTTGGTCAGGGAAGCGCCTTAACCAGAATATGCTAATGAAGAACACAATACATCAGAATACATCAGTTAAACAATCATTAACATACACACATACCTACTCACACCCATACAACCCGCGCATCCACCCCCACACATATACACACACAAACACTACACATACTTGAACATGCTAAAACAATTTTGTATCATCCTAGAACCTAAATTTTTTCTTTTCTTTTTGTTTTTTTAATTATGTCTCAACATTGTAGATAACCATGTAACCCATGGGAAGTTGCGAGGTAACCCCATCACAAGTATACTTATAACTTACCGGGGCTGCCTCAATTTTGTGCTGTTGAACAATTGTATGAGAAACAATAAAACTTTTATTTATTTATTATACAATAAGAAAGTAAATGTTCTAGCCAAAGGATTTCAGTAATCTGAGAGTGGCCTTTAATATCGTTGAAAAGTATGGGTTTATTTTAATTTAAGGGAGAAACTACACAAACGTGATGGATATCTAAATATGATAAACCAAATAAAAATATATTTTCTAAACTCATAATATCATTTAACTACGTACAGTAGACCGCGCGTCGGTGGTATGACTTTGACCTTGAGCTAGGATAGCGTAATACAGAGTTTCAATAGAATGTGAGGCAGCTTATATTGGTTTTGTTACCTCTGACGTATGGCCTACTGTACTTACTAGGTCTGTGAAGTTTTGCTAGTTAATTTAATTTATAAAGAAAAGTAAAGTTGAGACTGATACCTACTACGAATAAAATCTACATACCATTGGCGAAGGTTCCTTACAACTCGATTTCTACCGGCTTCCCTTTGAAAAATGGCGCAGTCAGTATTCTATAGACAAATACTACAATCGTACGTCGTAAAGATTAGGTAGGTACTCCGGCTTACCTTTTACAAAAATTGACCCTTCGCTACTGCTACATACATAAACTCACGCCTTCTTCCCATGGGGGTAGGTAAGACATCTGTGAAACACTAAACTTTGTAGTGGGCTACTGCGATAATCCTGAAGAAATCCGCTGAATTCCTAGATTTAAATAAAATTGCACTTGCAACTAGACTATTTATTGTAGTCTAGATTATAATAAATTTTATATGTTCTACTGCAGAGAAATGAACTAATATAGAAGATGTTACAGCCTAGCCAATAACTTTAGAAGTACATAATACATAAACTCACGCCTTCTTCCCATGGGGTAAGCACAAATAACAGAACGCCACCCGCTATGATCCAAATAATGCAGGTTTCTGGACAGTTTCTAATAAATACTAAAACGATTAGTTCTGTTACAAGTTATAACAGAATTAATCGATATAACAATGGAAATGATGGTCTAAGTATGTAATTTAGTACTAATCTCGAAAACTAATTAATTGAATTTTATGAAGGTAGGTAATACCTAAGTTACCAAGTTTTACCTTACTTGTATTTGCAGGATGTATTTCAGTTTCAGATAACTGCCATAGTAGTCTAGTAGTTGCAAGAAGGAAGCTAGATACTGCTGAACATATGGTTTTGGGTTCGATTCCTTAGGTCAGGCAAAGTGTTATTAGGTTTTTCCACCAGGAGTTTCTCAGTAGCAAATGTGGTAGCAGCCCGGAGTCCGGATTTGTGCCCGATTGATGGCATTAGACTCGCCGCCTAGTACATGTGACTTTATCTTAACTGACAAAATGTGAGTGTACTTGGAAAGGTACACCTCTGCCTGACCCTTCGGGGATAACAAGGCGTGGAGTTATGTTATTTCATACAATTAAAAACCAGCAAGTTGGTCTCCTGTGTGCCTGATGCTATAAAGGGCTAAGGATGCAATTTCTGCTAAGACTGCATCAATTCCGTATTATTAATACTTAATGAATCACACATTTTATCATATTACAATTAACACCCTTCGATTTAGTTCCAAGGACCAGTAAACACTTTTTCTTTCATTTTTTCCTTGTTCGTTATTGTGCAGTTGGTGTAATTTCGATGGCGGTTAAAGTTAATGGATATACCTATGTATAATATTTAAATCACGCTAACCAACCTAAATGTCTTGTTGCTACCCAGTGGTGTAACTAATATTATTCCCTTAGTTAATTAATCATCAAACACCATAACAGGCAAGAAGACAAACATTTAAGGCGACAATAAGTGCCAGCGACCTTGAGCGAGTGAATCAAATTGCACAGAGCGTTAGCGTCTACCCGGACATTGGTCAGCGATGCACTGCCGCCCGTCGCCCGCAAGAGCCCCCGCTTCAACGCGCATCTAGTTTTTTCGCAAAAACAACCCCCCTTGATTTATCAAACACAATACAAATAAAAGCGGTATACAAAAATTTGGGTAATTAAATTGTCTTTTAGATGGTGCAGATTTCATGAAAATACGCCCGATAGTTTTTGCGTGATTATCGTTTTTGTGTTCGCGTTAGACATTACTTTACAAATTAATTACACTATGTTATAAAAATATAATTTCAAATATTCACATATCAAATTACGAAGAAAATAGTCTAGTTTATCATATATTTTTTTCAAACAAATAATACTATTCGTTTAGACGTGATGTTCAATTTGAAATCATTAAAAGTCGTATATCTGCGCCTTAAGTACCTGTAGATATTTCTTCAGAATTTCTGTTTCTGTTTTCCTAACAAACGTTCAGGGACTGATTCAGTGTCTAGATAGGAGTGTCTATCTGGACACTGAATCAGGCCCTGAAAGTATCTATCTACCATATAAATTTAAAATTGAACATGATCGGCCAGATATTTGGACTGAATCTGATTCAGAGGTTTTGGTTAACTACTGAAACATATCCGGAGGTGATGAAATGTAAATAGAACACAAATATTTTTAAATAAAAAATTATTTTGCAAGCTAAAGGTTTTAATTGCAATTAGTCGTATTGCAATAGGTCAATGACCGCTTGTTGACAACCGTCCAACTATGTAAGTAACATCTTCTCTAGTTAGCTACTACAGCTCATTTGTAAACCAACTATTTTGCTTGCAATAGTTAATCACATAAATAAAAAAATAAAAAATTACAAAGAACATAAATGCATACGAGCGCTAAACAATGAAGACGTCATAGGTACCTAACTCACATCTGGAATAGCACTTCACTTTAAAACCTATTTCCCTTTTTTTACTTGATTTGAGCCTATTTTGTTTCTTTTTCACTTTTACTTTTTTAGTAATTTTAAGTTTTCCATAGATCTACGTTGTAATATCCAGAATCTATAGACGCCCAGTGAGAATGCGGCGTTCCTGACCAAACCATACCCCATATTATGTTGGCATGTCCAAAGTGTCCATGCACCTGCACTTCTGAGGACCTAAAAACCACCACGAATGCCACGATTGACGTGGCCACCTACCGGGCCCAACTCATTTAATAATTTACCATTGACTCGAAAAGAAGAATCCATTCTCTTCAACTCGGAAAATAAATAGAACTAGTCAGAATAAGTACCTACATTTTTCTTTCACATTTGGAAAATTCAACCTCCTTTTTCAAAATAGTTGCCAGGTTTTTATTTAAAACAACTTAGTCACAAGATATAAAAATAACCATCTTCCACGTATTCCATCTTCAACAAAAAGCCAGTCGATAAAATTCGCAACTTTTTCTAACTCGTCTGTCGATCAGCATCGGCGCACTAGGAAGCGCACGCGCACAGCCTAAGGTCATCACACTCATTTAACTGGTAATGGACACGTTACTCATCGCTCCGTACAACGCACACAATACATTATTACGGTAGACTTTAATTGCTGGGATGCCCCTGGTGTTATTTTGTGTAGGTTAGGTAGTTCCATAACATAACACCACGTCTGTATTTTCCCGAAGGGTCAGGCAGAGATGTACAAATTGTCTATCCACATTTCAGCAGTTATGTTTTAGTCCTATCTAATAGGGGCGAGCCTATTGCGATCAACCGGGCACAAAGCCAGACTCCACCCTGTACTGAGAAATTCCTGATGAAAAAACCCAATAAAAATTAGGTAGTTTCCTAAATGTTTAATTTAACTCAGCCTACAGTCTTGGAATATTGGAGACTCGTATCATGTCTTGCATGTCTATGAGCTTGTCTTTCTTTTGTCCAGTATGACTTCCTAGGTTTAGTTCTACAATATAGGGACCAGAAGGATCAGAGTAAAATAGAATACTCACATCAGCTTTCTCAGTTTTTTCTCCAGGTCGCCCTATGCCTTACTTCATCTTCGGATTCTTGAGATAATGCTAATTACTACTTGAAGTAGGTACAGTTTACTTGAAATTTCAGTAATCAAATATGAAAAAAGAAAAGCAGCTGTACACAGTACCCACCCCTATTGTCACTCAAGACAATCGCACTCCCATTATTATGAACTTATGACACACACTACTTAGTTACCCCCGGGAACCAAAAACTACAAATAATTACTAAGAGAAAAACCAGTACTATTCATCGTGCAAAGGGTCACAAAGGCAATCGTTATTTTTAGCTCACTCACTAACCTGAAATCAACAAAAGAATAAAGATCGCAGAACAGCTTTAGATAAAGTTGAATAAGTACCGAAAAGGTTAGAACAATGTAGAGGCCTGCCCACAAAACTGATTAATGAAGGCTCAATAGATGGTGAGATAAAGATAGGGCTATCGATCTGTGATAAATTAAGGACTGAACGTGTAAGAGAGAGCGAGATAGAAAATCTTTATACAGTGTTATCGTGATGAACTTACGAGAGCATGAATTTCAGTTGACTTAACAAAGAGATCGGTAAGCAGATACCAGACACACATGAACCCTAAGTATAAGTCCATTTTTATGACAATTTTGGGGGTAAAGACTTTGGGACAAAAGTGGGGCTACCTCGCCGGAACGGCAGCAGGCTGTGGAGCTGTGTCGCAAACTATGCTCTACCTCCTATCCTGCCCTTTGTGACATAAAACATATAGCCACAGGACTGACGAAGTTAAGACCATCAAAATTCAATAAACCATCGTGTCATCGACACGAAGATGATAATTTTAAGAGAAAGGGTAGCTCCAATGGATTGGTACTAGAAAACAATAACAAAGTGAGATAAACACGTAGCTTAGACAAAATAATTAAAGTCCAACTTTACCGCAAGCCATTTGCAAGCGCTCATAAAAATCTAATCTTCTAGATAACACTAAAAGTGAATCCCATAGAATAGAAAGTGTTAACAAGAAGAGACTTGAACAAAAGGCTTATCCATCTATATAATAATAACTGTTATTAACATTATCAAGATCAAGTCAGACGCATGTATTATATAACTAACCGGTCGGTTCAACTCTAGCTATCATCAAGGTTTCAATATTCAATAACTTGTCTTTAACTGTAGTTAGCGCTTTAAATGGGTGGTAACAGTTATCAGTATTTAACCGTGTCTACCTTTAATGGCAGACGAGTTTTTCTGTGTTTATTGTAACACCATTCACGCATAAATACATAAGATTATTGAGACGGAAAGATTACAGAAAGCAGTGTTGACTGGAATATACTGTTTCCAAAGAATTCTCTAGCGGACTTACAGAAAGAACGTTTAAAAAGAAAGAGACACAGTGTGTAATGGAGCAAAAGAATGAAAATCTATATGAACTTGCTAGTACCTTCCTAATAATTACTCTGTATGACGCTACTGTATTTGAAATAACCAAATACATCTATAAAGAACAACGAAGAACAAAAATGATATTTAAAAGTAAGATGCAAGTAGCAACGAACGGCACAAAAAAAAATAAAAAATTACTTTCTTGTATCTAGCTCAAGCTAGATCAAAATTCATGAGATTTCTTCGAAGTGCAATGAGTTTTTAAAACATTATTCAACGACTCTAAAAACCAGCTGGCGAAGCGGCAACGTCTTACAGAGCATGATACGAAATTTTCGGTACATAATAACCAAAGCTTTCGGTGAAATTCAAAACCGCAAACCACTGATGTAACTGCATACAATAGATCTATTTTCGGTACATAATAACCACCATAAAAACGAGGAAACGACTGTTTTGTTAAGACTTTTTACAGCACTCGAATACAACCTTTATTTTGTCGACGTAAATACTGATAATGGCTTGTCATTCCTTTGTAAAAATGGCACGTCTTGTACATATTTAATAAGGTATTACGAAATGAAGTTAAGTGTAATTAATGCGTCGATTACGAAAATTCTTGAACATTTACGCGTAAAGCAATCGTCTTGTTGTTACGCATATTATTAGTGTGGTCACAGTTGAGGTAAACACACTTTCTTTCATTATGGTCATATTCTAATAATAAGACCAACCTTTTGTGTCCTATATCGTAAATAAGACACGAGTAACACGACCAAGGAGTGTCCATAGGAATGAGGGCATCACCAGAACTAAAACAATTTTTCTGTCTTCTCTTTCTTTCTTTCAGTTACGACTTTTGCTTCACACTTCAATCAATCGGCCTAGTTTTTTTCCCATCTATGTTAGGGTCGGCGTCCTGTCTAACCGGATGCAGCTGAATACCAGTATTTTATATGGAGCAACTACCTATCTGACCTCCGCAACCCAGTTACTGCAATGGGTAACACGATATCCCTTGGTTAGGTTAAGTTAGCTGCTTGGCTAGGACTGGTTGTAAGACTTTTAGGCTTCTGACTAGTCGTAACGACTGTCAAAGATCTACTAATGACAACCAGGACCAACGGCTTAACGTGCTTTCCGTGGTCTCGATATATAAAGGATGCTCACCCATTCACGAACTAACCGCGGCAAGGGTAGCTGAACCTTCGATCGACCCGTGCGACTGATGACATTTAGCCACGAGCTCCTCACACTTCCATCCAGCAAAATTAGGAGTAAGTAGTAAAAAATACCCAAGAGCTGAAAAAGATGGATGAACTATGTGAGAGATGTGAATAGGAAAGAAGTGAATTTGAAGATAACAGCTAATAGAGTATATGGAAGAAAAATACGTATACTGCCGAATCCAAATAAATCGGAAAATAAGGGCAGGAGGATAATGACCTCCAGTTGCCCGAAACCGAAGAAAATGTAAATAACATTGTATTCACATCCAACATAGCTAATAAACTCGACTGTATCATAATTATTACCTAACCAATATTGAGTAAATTTATATCTATCTATGATAATAGCTTCCAAGATTGAAGAGACGAGATTGGCCAACGAAGCGTCTTTATCTCATTATGTGATGGTACCTCTGTAACACGTGCACTGAAAATGATTTATCATGCATTGTTTTCTTTTTATCTTTATGTTTTGTCTTTAATTTATTTAGCCTTTTTCTACTAGCCATGTACAACTTCGAATAATAGTATATTTAAATCTTACACAGCTTCTAACATTCCGTTTGGTATCAAGCTCCACGCACGACTGCTGATTTTCAACGCTAATTCAATGAAGGTAACTCAAACATTTGCAAATTCAACAGGTGTATTCTACTGTTCTTCATCTTTATAATTTTACTTCCCAATTTAATCCATGTACCTACATTTTGCAAAAACTACACGGTGTTACTCTTTCTCATCCATCATCAAATTAGTTCTAGAACTATGTTCTGATTCGCAATTTTACTGACAGAAAGATTGCATACAAATCTCAGTTTAAATCTATTCTGAAATCTCAATTCATGTCTGAGTACCGCTCGAGACCTGTATAATCTTCGTAACCTGATTGGCCAATACGATCAATTATACATGAATTGGCATAATAAATGTTGTTAATAAAAATAAAACGTGTATTATGTATATTGTATAGACAGTATGGTGCAATATGGGGCGCGGGATCTAAAGAGCGAGTGAACGGACGGCCTCGAGAGTGTTGGATAGTGCAGTAATAAAATGGATTGGAGCTGCAGATATTTTGTTATATATGAGGGTATATGAGAGTTCTGATGAACAATAACAAGAATAGGAGGCCAAAGAAAATATGGATTCAGCATGTAGACAATGATTTGGATAGTGAAGAAGTTAAAGCTCAGATAACGGCTGATAGATATGATAGAAGATTAAGAATGATTGAGTTGGGACCTGGGACAAGAAAATTAGCATAAGACCAGAATGATGATGATTATGTTAATATAATCGTTGAAGATGCTGAGGGTAGTAGAAAAAGAGAAATGACGAAAAGGCATGTAATCTAGAATCCTTCAGGCGACTTCAATACAAACACTTACAAAGCCTTTCTAATCAAATCTATAGTGAAATGAATCTATTTTTAAGTTCCATAAGCACTTCTGAGTTATTATTGTTACGAGAATGACAACACTTACTATGGTATATTTATATTGCCGAATAGGTAAATGCCCTTTTTCTTTAGACCTTACTGGTTAGACATTGCAAAATCTTCGAGTGCACTAGGGCAGCAACATAGTGTAAGTACTGATAAAATCTCCCTCTGATTACCATCAGTCTGCCAAGCGTGGTGACTAGCCTTATCCCCCTTAGATCTTTAGCTGGCCATATCCTACCTACATCTACAAAGTCTAAATACAAGCCAGTTTAAGTGTAAAAAAAACTAAGCTCATTTAAAAAGACCTTGAAATTGCGAAAAAGAATCACCTGTTCAGCACATATGTGATCAGTGTGGTCACATCACACACATCGACTACATGCATGGGACATCTCATTTCTCGCGATTTCTGGTTTAGTCCAATAATTAAATTTTACATAAATGATAAATGATTTTATTTGTGTAAATAGGTTTGTACAAACACTTTTACATGTCAATCATATTTTAAAACTAGATGAGGTCGGCGTTTCCTATCTGACTACTCTGAGAAGAAAGGCCGAAACAAACTCAGAGGTCACAGTCTCTTTTAAAGTCCAGACATAATCTTGGTCAGATCATGTGAAGACCATGTAGATTTGTCTGAAATGGTCTTTTGAGGAAAAACCACACAGATTGAGTGGACCAGTCCAGTCAGTGCACGCATTTGTCAGTAATCGTGCAGCTCAACTCAGAACTTAAGGAGCTCAACGATTCAACGAACAATACCAAAGAAAGGACATTTGGGTAGGCCACAAAAATTACTCAAACTGCCAGACTAAGATTAAAACTACCTGAAAGGGGAAAAAAAAAGCAACAATGACCCACATAGTCTTCACATTCACAATATTAAAATGAATATCATGTATTTCATCTAGCCTGCATGCTACTCACATTCACAGACAGGTTTCTCTTTAAATTTCATCAAAAAATCATAATATGTTATGTCATGTAATTCAATAAAAATTACATTATTAATTCTAAAACACATAATCACAGTATAAAATGGATTGTTGCTTGGGGGTACATTGAAGTAGCTTAATTAATCCCAAGCCTTTTTGTCATCCAAGTAATCTTTAACTTTATAGAAACCTTTTTGACAGAGTTTCTGTTTAATAAATGATTTAAATGTATTGAGGCTCAGTTCTTTAACAAGACTTGGGAGTTTGTTGTAAAAACGTATACTACGTATATAATATCACGCCTGAAATCCCCAAAGGATTAGGCAGAGGTGTTATGCTTTTAAGTCCCATGTAATAGGGGGCGAGCCTATTGCCATCAACCGAGCACAAATCCAGACTCCGGGCTGCTACTGAGAAATTCTTGATAGAAAAACCCAATAACAGTGCCCAACCTGGGAATCGAATCCAGTACTAGACCGAAGAGGCAGTCCGTAGTTAAGTTGTTCATCCTACTATAATTATTATAAATGTGAAAGTTTGTGAGGATGGATGGATATTTGTTACTCTTTCACGCAAAAACTACTGAACGGATTTGGATGGAATTTGGACTGGGTAGGTACCTATTTCAGTTTTGCGCAGTTCAGCTGTTTTGTGTCTATATTTCAGTGATGGTCAAGTTTATATTATATTCATCAGTACTTTCATCCGCTGAATGACTCCAAAGTTTGCCCAGATATTAGAGTTCTCTTTATTTATTAGGAATGTGTTCAAAGAGCCCTTGATTTTACAAACATGCGATTAAAATCACTGATGTGTGGAATCTGTTTGTGAAAGCTAAAATTGGATGGGTTTGTTTCCTATCATATCTTTGGAAGAACCTCCCTCGTTCAAAGAGAAATTAAATTGGAAGGAAATTGTGTATTTCTATTTCTGGAAATGAAAGTCGTCTCAACAGATATACGTGGGTGGTAGATAAATATACAATGTAGAAACATGAAAACAATATGATAATAAATGAAAATAACACTAATGAATACGAGTATTTTAGAACTCAAACAAACTAAATACTTAGTAGTGATGGGCCGACTATGGGTGTTGCCAATCTTTGACTAGCTAAAGTGACTAAACTATTGAATATTTTTAATTTAATTGTCGTATGCACACTGGAATCGGCATTAGATATGTACGCAGTCTCATTTGTTGGCGTATTGTCGTCTTCACCTTGTATACCGATTGATATATAACACCTATCAATTTGTTTGTCTTTCAACGTTTTCTCACGGTTATCTCAAGAGTGATCCCATAATTCAGGAAATAGTTAATAGTTTAGACATAACGTATCATTATTAATGACTTATAAATATAGGCAGCTCGCATGTAAAAAAGGCAATTTAACAAGATTTCTAATAGCCATCCGTCCGTTATAGGAAGTTAGTTAGTGCCGATTGTAGCGAAGAGGAAAGCATTAAACACTTGATTATACAAGTTTAAATAAATTATATTATATGATTTATCTTTATTATTTACAAAATTTACACTGCCTTCTCTCTATATCTTAGAAAATATTTTGTATGTTCGCAAAAACTTAGGACTTTTCAAAATAAGAAGCGATTTCCATAATATAAATACACATAGTAAAAATTACATTGTGATACTCAAATTTAGATTAACTAAAAACAGCAAAGTCATTTCTTATAAACGGTATCTGCTTTTATAACAAGTTGCCAAAATTAGTTACAGAACTTAGCGACGGAAAGTTCAAAACCCACATCAGACGTATCCTTATCAAAAATGCATATTATAAGATTAAAAACTACGTCGAAGACAAGGAAGTTTGGCAATAATTCCTTTTGCACGTAGCTTATTCCCTGGTACCTCATTAACGGCATCACTATGTAAATATTTATTAACTGTTCCCGAAGTACGAAGTTTATTTAAAAAGAAAAAGTTTTTTTTGTTTTTTACTTTCTCTTTGATATAATCTTCTCATTATTTGACATAACATACCTCCAATTCTTATTTCAACTCTTTACTTCTGACTCTTGTAGACAGGATTTTAATTCAGATTTGTTACAGTTGTAATGGCAATCATGTCATTTGGTTTAAATAGGCTTTTATTTCTGTTTAGATTCTTCTATATTTTGTGAATGTGAGAACGTTGTAGGCCTAACCTGTAGACTGTAGATTTGTAGACCTTTTTATATTTTGTTGAGTACCTGTTACTTGTTGACAGGCCTACACTGTCCTCCCATACATATCAACACTGTAATTTGAAACATTGTAAAAGCCCCTTATTTTTAAAAGAGTAACCGTAGAGTTTCATGCCGGCTCTTCTCCATAGGAAACAACCAATGGGAACCGTGCACCTAGCTTCTGACGTTTTATAAGTGTGCTCATGTAGGTTTATGTGAAATAAAATATTTTGATTTATTGATTTAGATTTTATCTTTGCAGGCAAAATTACACTTATATTACATTGCATAACACATACAACACGGACTTGAATTTATTCAGTACCTAACTTAACCTTTAACAAATCCGTAGGATGTGACAATTCCTCATGGACTCACAAATCTTGTCATGTCTCTCAGCTAAAGTTCGGAAAATCCGTAAAATCCGTTCCTCATCTACCGGAAGAGCAAGTTCTACCATAATAATAATAATAAATGTCTTATGGTTTTTGTAAATCTCAGATCAAATTAATAGAATCCGTGTCTATCTCTTGTAACAAGTTACATCGTCTTCATTGACCATAGCGGCCATAGCTATGAACTTCAAAGCAAGCCATCACATAAACTTGAAACAGTGTACATTTTTGTTTACGGAAATGCAAAACGAGACATTCCTTTCCATAAAAAATCGTCATAAACTACTCCATCCATCTCTCTCTTTCTCTTCAAACGGCTCAATTTAGAACGAGACGGATATACTTGTGGCAGCTGAACAAGCAAACTGTGGAAGTCGTTTGTGGCGCTTGCGACGACGTGAAAGTAAACACGTTGGTTAGTTTTTATAACGTGCGCAGACGTAGTCTGGCTTATTGTTTTGACGCAAATAAGCTTCACGTCACTAAATATGTTTTTAAGTTTACTTTTAGTTTTGTTAAAAGATCGTGAGTTAATTTTGAGAAGAACTGTTTATTATTTTTACAGGCACAAAGCTTGTAAAACAATTTTGAAGAGGGAACATGTTATATAAGATGGTTATAGTCTGCTGCCAGTTTTTTTAAACAAAATAAATAATAAGCAGGTTCAACAATCTATTTCTGTGCCCTGTCTGGTCCTAAGGTCAAGCCAATAATTTGTAAAATGTTCAAGCGACTAAAAGCATTCCCTGTGCAAATATTTACGAACTAGCTTCTGCCTGGGGCTTCACCGCGTGGATGTCAGAAATTCCCCTAGGGGAACGTACTACCGGGACAAAAAGTAGTCTATGTCCTTCCCCAAGATGCCATCTATCTCCTTGCCAAATTTTATCGTCTTGCGTTCAGTGGTTTAGGCATTACGGTGAAGGTTTTAGGCGTGAAATATATTGTGATATTTGTTTGTGTGATATTTGGGATCTCATGGGTATTTTTTTCGCTGGATACTAATTCATTTTCTAAAATAAAATTATCCCAAATTACTCCTTATAAAATCAACTATCTGCCAGTGAAAGTCCCGTCAAAATTGGTCAAGCCGTTTCGGAGATTAACCGGAACAAACAAATAGACACACAGACAAAAAAAAAAACGTGTTTTTTTTTTATAAGTACAGTATATACGAATACTTTCAGAAGCATTTATTAAAAAGTTGATATTTTGACATTACAAACAGACACTTCAATTTTATTTATTTGTGTTTTTAAGTTGATGAAATTATGGGTGAAATGTCTTGCTTACAATCGGAACGACACTAGGAAAGGAAGATCCAAGTAGGTAATAATGGTACAGTGCCAAACAATTTATATCGTAACAATTCATTCGTTTTGCTAAAAGTACTGTCACACAAAGCTAGCAATTTCTGCTAAGTACTGAAAATTCCATAACCTTCTCACAATTTCTTAATTTGTATGTCGTTCAAAAGAAAATCCATATATGTTGGGGTCAGCTTCCAGTCAAACCGGATGGCTGATAGGCACTCGCTCTACGAAAAATACCGGTATTCATCGGTATTTTAAAAGGAGCGATTATCTATCTGAACTCCACAACCCAGTTACTGGGAAACACGATACCCCTTGGTATCTACTGGTACTGGTTGTTAGACTTTTGGGCTTCTGTTTACCCGTAACACTGTTAAAGGTCTACTAATGTCAGCTCAGGCACAGAGGCGTCTCAATATGTTGTCATCCGAAAGAGTGGGTGGCCACTTCTCCGCAGGAAATACCACAATAACAAAACAATGTCACTTTAAATACTCTTTCTTATCCTTCGCAGTAGTAGTAACATTAGCATCTACATCGAACACATGATCATGTAGGCACATAGAACAGGTATTGTCCATTGTTCAAGCCTGATCACCCGTCGATTTATACCGTCTTGATCAAGTTACGATATAACGAATTCATTTAAACTTAACTCTTATTGTTATATGGCGACTGTTTGGCACCGATCCTACAATTCTTCTTTTTGTATATTAATTAATACCTGGCACTGTGTGGTCTTAGCCATGAACAGGGGAAATTCATTAGCAAAGCCTTCAGTCATCAAGAAGTGAAGGCAACTCCTGTTTTTACTTCGTTGCTCAAGGACCAAGAAGATTTGTCATCTCCGTAATATATCAGTATCTTCTAGCGTGGCAATGGGAATAATATGAATGTTTATGTAGATTGTGTTTATGGTCCATGATGAAGTATAGACTGATGACGTATTTAAAAGCGGGGCTGTCGAGATTATGATGGTGAACAAAATCAACAATCATATATAACTTTAAAAAATAATACCAAAGATTTAACAATTAACATACAGGTTCTACGTCATTCATAATTTTAATAACTGACGCAATAGTCGTATATGGGAATATTATAACAGAGAGATTCGATCATATCCTGTGTTATTGCGGCAGATAGACGAAAATAGTCAACTATATCTATGTGCCGACTATATCCAGATAGACGTGAATAGGATGCTATATCTACAGAATCGCATGGGTTGCTACACAAATTGATAAGAACAGAAGGTCGGCTGCATAGAACGAGCAAAAACGCACACACGTCACGTCATGTACAGCGAGTGCAATCGCCACAGGCAACCACGCTTGCGACTAGGGTTACCTACCCGTTACCATCTGTCTGGATATGTCCGGCCTTTTGATCTCCAGTCAGGAATTTATTCGGCCTTGTCATTTTTCCCAACTTTTTTTATTATTATTAAAAGTGCAAGCAGTTAAACTGAAAAACAACAAAAATGTAAATGTCCGGCTTTTTAACAGGACTATTCAAATTTCGAAATGGTACCTCTAGTCGCGACTGGCATTTGTTTCAGATTGCCTAACTACCGTTCTGTGTGTATGTACGTGCTCCTGGTTTCGCTCGTTGTTTGGAGCCGATTTTCTGTAGTTATCTATTTTGTGTCGCGACTGAGTTTTCCGATAATGTAATTTTCGTGTAATAGCTACCGGTCCGTCCGCTTCAGCCTGCTGTAATCTTATTTATTGCTGCTATTACGAACATTTTAACGAAGTTCTGCTTTTAAATTCAGGATGTGAAAGAAGTCAAGTGTGTAGCTGTTGAGTTATGCATTGTGTTAATTAGTGTCATACATACTTACCACAACATTACATACAAACATGAAGGGTGAACGTTAAGTTACCTAACAGGGAATGAAGAGGACAAAAAGAAGAAGGAAAAAATATATGGTGAGGTTCACTGACTAATAAATTTCTCTGATTGTTTTTAAATTGTTGAATGGCCTTGCTGTTGGCCTCAATGCCGCCTGATAGAAAATGATGGATGAGGTCTACAATGTAAACGACCAGAAGATGCATAATTATGATGATTTCGTGTAATCGTACCTGACAAACTGACATTAATCATTGAGAACGCATAACTACAGCACCTCAATTGCATAACATATTATCAGTCACAATCTGAATCATTTTGAAGCCAATTGCTAATCCTTAAAAACTTTGTCTGCTCAACAACGTAAATAACGCAATGAATGTTGTTGAACTGTCAAAATGAAAGCCATTCCTACAATTAGTGTGTTACGCAATTACCCTGCTGGATAGACGTTTATTGAATGAAAACCATCGAATAAACGAAAACATAAACAACAAACAAATTAACAAATTAACAAATACTCGAATAAAATTCTTAAAAAAAACTCATACGTATTCCAAGGGCTACTACGAGTTGCTCACTTTCGTTATTGTAAGTTTTGCCTTACAATTTCAACATGTTTTGTGTTGACAACTGGCATCCATAACCTTGTAAATGTCATTCAGGACACCTTGGCATTAAAATTCAGCTAACTGTAACAGTCAGTAATTCAATTCCCGTTTTGCGCAAAGTGTACAAAAATAACAATAGTCGCGGGGTTACCTACGGAGGGGTAAGTAAATGGAACGCTATGGTCGCACGCAAACTAACAATACAATTCACTGAATTTGCAAGGTGTCCGGAGACGGTATATATGTCAAAGTCAAAGTCAAATCGTTTATTTCAAATAGGCACATAAAAGGCACTTCTGAACGTCAAATTTTACAAAAACTAGAATTAATTCTAGTTGCCCCTTCCAAAAGGTAATTTCGTATGGAGAAGAATGGGCAAGAAACTCCACGATGGAAAATCTCCAGCATTGTGTTGCTGTCGGGACAAAAGGATGAAAATATTGTAATATGTAAGGAAGAATGTGTCTCATGGCGAACCTTGGGAACTATTACATGATCAGTGGATTGTAATGTTTTGCAATGATCAATTCAATGATAACAAAATCTTTATGGTTAATAAAAAGTCTGATTCTTATACGAGACATTTGGTACCTACAGTCAGTAATTCAGTACAGATGCGCATCGTTTCAAATGTATATAATATAATACATAAGTATACATACATGCACATAAGTACGTAAGTAGCACACATTGCAGTATAAAACTGATTTACCTCAGTCACCTCACACTTCAGGTCCAGTTAAAAGCCAGCGTCAGGCACTAGTTGTCTGACATTTTTGCTGAACTGGGCCTATTTGGTGCAGCCGCGAGGCACACTTTTCTGCTAATTTCTCGCAACGCACTTTCCACTTTTTTTCTTTTCTTTTGTCCTTGTAAATGTTGTGTTGTGTGCCTTGTAGTCTGTGCTAAATAAATGTATTTTCTTTCGCGTCAGTCGTCTGCACATTATCACTCCATTTGCTACTTCTCTGTAACGTTGAGCCATCAAGTATACATTATCTTACCGTTTGTTACCGCCACTCATTGTGTGAGGTTCTCAGGTATCTGATACCAGACGTATCATTTTGCAATTAGTTAGCCGTGGCAGGAGAAAGGTCTTCATTTTGTTGAAATTGAATGACTGTGTTTACAGCTAGTTTTACAGGAAACATAAAAATCTGTTTAGCTATACCTTTCACATCAACTGTTTGTATAAGGAGCTGAGTCTCTATGACTGTTTCGGCAGTTGTGATATATTTGAGTTTTTACATACATAAATAAACTCACGCCTTCTTCCCATGGGGCTTGGCAGAAACTACAGAAAGCTTCCTGCTACCATCCTTACATATTCCTTTTTCCTCGTTTACCTTCATACATCTCGTCATACACGCACGCCGGTTGCGAGTACTACGCACCTGACCTTTCTGAAGAACATTATTTTGAGTTTGTATCATCATCATTTTCAGCTGTAACAATTCCCACTGTTGTGAAAAAAACAAAATTTGGCTTTTCAATATTCTAAAACATAATTATGAATAAGTTAGTACAGAAAATAAGACTCATGGTTGGCAAGAATCCACCTCGCAAATAAGTAAAGCAAAATCCATTAGCCACAAAATTATCTCAAATGAAACAACACATGACGGATTGAACACAAAACGTTGCATCTAAAACTAAACTCAAGGATGTTTACTGAAACTATGCTCTGTGAGAAATAAATGAATAATAAAAAGAAACTTAATAATAAAAACGTTGAAACGTGATCATAAAAACTTCGTATCTGCACATTTAAGGTCATTCCTTATGTATAAACATGAAGTTTAGGCAAATGCTACCAGACGAATTTTAGTAGCCGTTAATGTGTTTATTAATTTCACTTATAATAATCTGAATATATTGACCATAACCTAGAGTTATATAAATGGAGTGGACATAATTATGTGAATGCTGATGAATTCAAATGCAAAGATTAAATAATATGAAGGTCATGTTATTATGAAAAGAGATCCGCGACTTAATGACAACGCATAGCCTTCAAATACTGAAGAAAGGATCATGAAAAGGAAGAATTATTGGAAACCATTTATGTACACTTAAATAGTTCTAAAGAGTAGTTTAATTCTGCGTGCAAACAGTCGTGGATTACATACAACTATTGATACAGCATGAGACTCAAAACTACTGTGAGTAACAATGAGATCCGTATTTAGATGCAAGTAAAAAAAAAAAATTTAAAAAAAAAAAAAACCACCTGCATAAAAAGACAATCAATGTAAAATCAACTAAAAGGACCGAAACAAGATCAAAAATTTAATGATAATAAAAAGCCAACGAAAGAAATCGCAACAAGATCAAACATTAACGGCAAATTTAAAACATAGGTACCGATGGTAGTCCTTCAAAATTTTAAGCAGCATGATAACATGCAGTCGGAGGCATAGAATTGAATGATAAGTTAAATTATTTAATATCACTCTAAGTACCTATGCCTTGGGCGGTCAAGACATATCTAACGATGACTTTGTTATATTAATCCGTCTAGCGGTTTGAAAGACATGAGCTAATAAAGAATATTAGATACATACATACAAGATACGCGCGAAAAACATAACCCCTTCCTTGCAGTCGGGTAAAAATTATTACTTCAGTAAAGGCATCTCAAATCATTACTCAAGTAATGAATTTTATTCTAAAGTTTAGTAATTTCTTGAAGTTAGTACTGTCAAAAGTTGGAATTCTGACCCAAGTAATAATGGCCCTAGGTGGCCCGCTAGAGGACTATTACAATAGATAATCAATTGTGTCTCATTCCATTAGCGATGCTTAACTAGTGCAATGAGAACTATACCATTTTGCGTCTATAGCAATGGGAAGCATCGAAGCGACTTTTGGTGTTGTAGATGATATCGATAACGACATACTACCGGAAATTGATGTTGTTGAGCCTAGACATCAAAAAGTTTACTTTCGTAACGTGGATCCATTTCGTGATTATTCAGAACACGGTTTTAAAAAGAGATTTCGCTTTTCTAAAAGTGTTGCGATGAATGTAATTTAAGGCGCTTCCCTGACCAAACGACCTTGAGCGTTCGGTCCTTCTCTGTCCCGTCGCTGAGTCTCCCTCTGTCTCGCTCCCTCCACACGCTCATTTATCATAAAATTCACAAAAATAATGAAATTATTTAAATAAAAAAAGACAAGTTAAGTTTAAAAATAAAATAAAACGTGTATTATTTAGATTTTTAAATTATCTATCCATTTGTGTAATCCTCAAATGAATAGAACGTCACCTTTAGCAAAAGATGCATGCAATCAATAATTTTAGTCACTTTTTTACAAGGAGATTTTAGGTGTATTTATAACACATAAAAACAAATAAGAACGTGCAATGTGATGATAGGATATCGAACATTAATTATGTGCTTTTAGATGTAGTTTATTACCCATAGTGAATGAGTTAATAGCCTCTGAATAACGCACTATGACAAGGTTTTGGTCGGAGTATCGCCTTAATCAAGAATTACGGACTCTTTACAAAAAGAGACACAAACAGGGCTTCCTGTAAGTTCACTGTGCCAGTTACTAACGGCCTTACGTTTTCATGCCACTGGTAGCTTCCAGATTGTATGTGGAGACATCATGCATATATCACAATCAACAGCGTGTCGTACAGTGAAGACAACTATGGTTAGGTGACTGTTAATGAGAAATCCTGTGTATTTACAATCTACTGATAAGTTATTTTAGTGATAGCTGTTGGTCAGGAATCATCTGTAAGAAAGCATCAGTCAGTGTATCCGTGTTGTGCCATTAGGTAGTATATACAGAAACGTTGCTTGCTCCTGCTCATCAGCTATGAACAGAGTCACGACTACTCTGTTCATAGCGAAGAACCAACTACAAACGCAGTATACAGGAAAGTTTTATAAAAATGTGTCTGTTATTTCAGTATATTGTGGTGTCTTACGACTTCCACACAAACAACGTCACGGGCAGAAGCTAGTACAGTATAATATACAACCGAGGCGGACCAGAGGGCCTAGACAAATGGCATTCGCTTCGGAGCGATTCTATTTCTACAATCGCTATCGCTTTCGCTAATGATTCCAAAAACTAGCAATAACGCTCGTCAAAAAGTGTACCTTGGCTATGCATCTCTGTGGAAGTACCTAATCTTTCGACGCTGTCGATTCATTTCGTAATCGAATGTTGTTTACATTGTCTAGCTAATTTTTATTCGTTGACCTATGATCACGTGACATTTCGATAGCTTATGTCAACCCCATACATTTTAGCTTTTCTACTAGCGTTATCGTTAATCGAATGTTACTTTGTCTAGGCCCTCTGAGGGCCTAGACAAATGGCATTCGCTTCGGAGCGATTATATTTCTACAGTCGCTATCGCTTTCGCTAATGTTTCCATCATAAGAATCGAAAACTAGCGATAACGCTTGTCAAAAAATGCCACTTGGCTACGCGTCTCTATAGAAGTAATCATTCGACGCTGCCGATTCGTTTCATAGAATCGATGTTAACATTGTCTAACTAATTTCTATTCGTTGACCTATGTTCACGAGACATTTCGATAGGTTATGTCAAACATTTTCTGGCTTTTCAACTGGCATCATCGCTAATCGAATGTTACTTTGTCTAGGCCCTCAGTATACTCGTATCTAGGCATTTACCGGTGGCGCTGATTGCAGAAAAAATACCGACTGCAAATCGAATGCAGAACATATAAAGTTAGTTCTCATTTGTGCCGTGTATCATGTTAAACTGGTCATGGACAGTACAATTCGGAATGCGCGTAATTCACCGAATGACGCTACCGTTAGAGGCTAGTGCGAATTAACTTTGAATGCAGGTTAACGAATCCAGTCGAGGAGAACATCAGAACACTCATAGCTAATCGAGTGGAACTTGTGACGTCACAGTATCGAGAGAAATAGAATCGATACTTGTACATTGTATAACAGTTTTGTTCTAGTTAGAAAAGAGACTTGTGAAAACTAAAGAACGCTTTATTTCGAATAGTTGAGGAAAATTTGGAAAATCCAAAAGTGCACGCCTCATAATCTCATTCAATTCTATAAAAAACAACCAACATTTAGAGAATAGAGAATTAATTGATTAAAAGAGATAATGAGATGTAATATCCAGCTACTAAGCTATATTTTTCTGAATTTATAACTCCACGGGTTTACTTACTTATGAAACAGTTGAAAAGTTACATTGAAAAAAAAAACTACATTGTAGTAGACCGTGATTTTCGAAAGGACTTAGTTGTTTAAAACACATTTTAAATAAATGGACAAGTTTTTCGGGAGTTATCTTGACCACGATCCATACATTCAGACACACGGACGTCCATAGAATATTTTTTTAAACAGTTGTTTTCATTATTTTAAATAGCAAAATGTCTTTTGAAAATAACATTAGTGTTTGAAACAAGGATTTTTTCTTGACGTTTCTGTGTGAATATTATTCTACAAGTGCGTTAAGAAGTAAAAAAAATGGATATATTTTTAGCTCAAGGAATTACTTGTTCTTTGTAAGGCGAGAGTAGAGCACTACCTCACGCGCTTCGCTTATGAGGCGTGCAATACCTCACGCGCTTCGCTTATGAGGCGTGCAATAGGTCATCTATATTCCACTCGTTGTTGTCAGTGTTGTTACAGATTAGATAATATAATACTTAGTAGCGTTGTCACTTCAAATTCTATATCCAGACAGAGCGAGGCATGCGCTGCAAATGATTTTTTTTATGTTTGGCTGCCTCAAGCTGAGGCATCTACCATGTTAAAAAAAACATTTTCGGCGCATGCCTCACTCTGTCAAGATGCACATTTACCTAAATAAGAGAAAAAAAATACAGAATTATAGAGTATTATATTCTACCTGATTATGATAACATCTGCATCCGGTTAGACTGGACGCCAGCCCCAACATAGAGGCTAGCCTAAGCCTGACAAAGATATGTGTAAAAGGTAGCGATGTATGGTGTACTTATGTCCAACAATGAACATCAATATCTTCACAACCATCCAGTGACGTAGCTAGTTCTAAAGGGGCCCGGTATCATTTGTTGAGGGCCCTTTTTATCCAACTGTAGCGAAGCTTCAAAAAGCAATACCTACCTTAAGTATTGTTTTTTACAAAGTAGCACACTGACTTGGAAAGTAAAACTATTATTGTGAGTTTCTCGCCCGTTCTTCTCCATAGATACCCACTACGCTTTGGAATGGGCAACTAACTAGCTTCATTTGTCTGACTGACCGACCCCTTGACAATTCAAATCAAAATGGTTTAATTGAAATAAATACTTTGAGTTTGAAGCCACAAACCAATTATGTTAAAGTGATTTTTTTCATTAGGTACTCATTTATTACGGGCCTCTTGTCAATAAGAATTACGGATAATATTTTACGAATTTTCACGTCGCGTCTGGGGGCCCCTGTAGCTGGCGGCCACGTATCATTGATACGGCTGATAAGGCGGTAGCTACGCCCCTACAACCATCGTTTCTGACGATGAATCATCCCATTAATGGCATTAATAAATATTACCATTTAAGAGGTTGAAGCGTGCAATTGATTATAGATATTACCAGTTTGACGTAGGTCTTACCGCTTGCGTATATAATTTATGTCGTTATGACTAAACTAATTATTTACAGACTTTGTAACGCAAATGTGTACAGTCAAACAATGATCATTTTCATAATTACGCGATAACAATTAGATAAATCTTGTTTTGTAGTTCAATAGATAACTTGAGCAGTTATGCAGCATAGAAATTGATGTGAGATGAGGTCTTTATTTATTATTTATTTATTTAACCATTTATGTACACACATATATAAACAGACAAGAAGAAAGGAACAGAAAAATAGATACAAAGGTGATGCTTATTTCTAAAGAAATCTCTTCCAGCATACCTGCGATAGGAGAGAATTGAGTGATTTTTCTATTATTATTTCCTTTCAATATTCTCAAGAGTATCATATAAATTCTCCTTTCCAATTAAAATAGGGATTCACCGGAAATAGGAATCATTCGTGGAAATGGGGATGAATCTGTTGTTGTTTATGATTAGGACTCCAAAGATAGGAAGCTCCCCGCAATGTGTACCGTGTCGAGGGGACGTATGTGTGGTCACGAATCGAGCTTGGTACTTTTCATATTATTTATTTAATACAAATTTATTATATTATTTTTATTTATTTATACCTATTTCTTTATGGTTAGGTTAAGGCTCAGACGCAGTTTTTATGTATCGATAAAATATGACACAACAAAACAGTTCTACCAATAGACAAAGTGTAATAAATAAAAGAAACGACTTCAGCGAGACTTTCTTATAGCAAGCGTTTTGAAAGTGCTCATAATTGTATTTATGCAGATATTCATGTCTCTTGCAAGTGAAACGTGGAAGACTCGGATTCTCTCACGTCCACACGACGTTTGTAACATTATTGTTGATTCCCATACATTTAAGTAAGGGAATTTGAATAAAGGATATGGGCCAAAAAAAGAAGTACCTAATAACTGCAATAATTATATCCCGAAAAATACCTAAATTGTCGTGATCGTCTGTTGGCTATAAACTCGAGATAGAATAAAGGCTCGTAAAGGCTCCTACAAACAGGCGCGACACGCGACGCGAATCGCCAGCGACAAAAAGGAACCGCACATCGCGCGACGAGCGGCGCCTTTGTTTCACGCTGTCGCGTCGCGCTAATATGTGGGAGCCTATAAGACCCAATTTCAATTAAATCTTACGCCAGATTCATAAAAATTAAGTTCTTGTATTTTGAGCTCGCTTTTTTATACACAATTCGGTGCGCTATATTCGACCTTCATTTACCTACAAATAAATGTGAAACGGATCTCTATACCTATAAATAGACATACAAAACGTAATATAATAAATCGAGAAAAATACTAAATTGAATTCTCAGGAACGTGATCTGGAAGGTCTATAGGTACCTACAGCTAGAGGTACTTTTGAATGAAATTTCCTAAATGAAGTTACTGTTTTAAGACGTGCTAGCCGAAATATCTGTTCCTCTTCACATAAAATGAAAGGCAGTATCTGAATTACTGGCTACAGGCAATTTTGGAGCGCTATTAGCAAAAAGGTCACATTCGTATTGCTTATCGTTTCTATCACGGTCAAATAATAGAGAAACGTTATTTATTTTTTTAACCGACTTCAAAAAAAGGAGGAGGATCTCATTTCGACAGTGTTTTTATTTTTTATTTTTATGTGTATTAGCTCAGAACTTTTTCTGGATGAACCGATTTGGATGTTTTTTTTTTTATTTGATAGGTAGAGTGCTTTACATGTGGTACCATTTAAATTTGATCATGTTCTGACCAGTAGTTTTTGAATTATCCTTAATACTGCATATTTTTTCCACTTACTTTATTTGATTGATGATGTTTTAATAATTTCCTGTCACTGTTATTTACATATCAAGTAGTGGTATACAACGTATAAAACGAAAATACAAAACCAAAGACACCGACTTCCGAAAATAAAGTTATTTTTCACGTTTTTTTGTGTTTTATTTTTTTGGAAGACGTATTTTTGTAAAAAAGAAAGTTGTTAGCCTTTATTGTGTGGCACTGTTAGGCATAGGCCTCTCCTTTTTCCTTCCAAACGTCCCTGTCTGGTGCGATCTCTGGCCATGTTGGCCCCGCAAACGTAAATAGATCGTCACTCCACCTTTGTCGTGTTCTACCTCGGTTAAATTCTATAAGTATATTGATCTTAATAACCTTCACTACCTTCTATAATATGATCGTCACATCGCATTTCGTCTGGCTTTCTTCTGTTTCAACCGCTATAATGCTGGTTTCTTCGGCCACTACATTGCCCTCAGCCTCGTGATCTTCTTTTTTATCTGCTGTGGTGTTGTCAATATCTCTTTCAAGTTTTATTTTCAAATTGGTGAACGGCTTTAAAAAATAAATAATTCAACATAAAATATCGATGGTTTCTTTTTTATCACCTCCTTTTTATCATTACTATATAACAATTGCGATTATTGCATTCGTGATTGTTTTATAAGGATATCAGCTTATATGTATAATAATAGACAACCCGTGATAATGCGGTACTTTCCTGTTTCAAGACACAAGGCCACCGGAATACGATATCATTGCTACAATGGAATCGTATTTCATTGATTGTTTTATTAGGCATTTGGCGATACTAATTTCAGACACCACAATATGTATAAATTACGTATTTTGTAACCCAAACAGCCATAATTATACTTCAATTTGGTATTTACCTACGTAGGTAGGTACCTATTAAAAGTTTAATTACACGTTCAGTAGTGTAGCTTTAGGACTTTCTTGGTCTATCAAAGATCCAAGCGACAAAGCTAGTTCTGCTACCATGTCTTTTACATCTACAATCAAATCTATAACTCTTATTTCAGCTTTAATACCGTCTACCTATTGATCTCTACATCAAACTGAACTAATTCAACAAAAAAAACTTTTTGACAAAAAAAACAACCGACTTCCAAAAAATACACTACAAAGTGAAAAATAACTGTAATTTCGGAAGTCGGTGTCTTTTTGGATCTTTATTTTAGTTTTTTGCCACCGACTTCCGAAATTAAAGTTATTTTTCACTTCGTAGTGTATTTTTTGGAAGTCGGTTGTTTTTTTTGTCAAAAAGTTTTTATTTTTCACTTTTTAGTGGGTTAGATAATAATTTATCGAAGTTACAATAGCCTAATGTCAACTGCTCATCACCTTTTACAAAATATTTCGTTTCCCGATGCAAGGAATTGAGGAGTTTATTGTTGAGGATTTCTCTTGGTAAAACCAGAAGAACTGGAGCTGATGGTGAAGCCACCATCAGCTCCATTTCACCATATGCATTGTGACAAGCATAAATTGCTTAGCAACCAACGAAAGAGCATTGCTAGAGATGACGCGATTACGCAACTTAAATTCAGGCTCAAATTGACGCATCAGCATGACTAGTAGGTAGTGGTTGCCCTATGAAAAACTTCAATCTTAATTGGGTATTATTTTTGTACGACCTGAATATTTTGGAATATTGAACCGTATGAAGTAAGCCCAACAAAAGGTAACTGCTGTAAATCGTTGAGGAATTCCCTCGACTGTCTATGGTCATCAGACCTGTAATGGCACTTATAACCCATATGGGTGCAAAGTTCTCATCAATATAAATGAATTAAGTCCAAACACAAGGTAGCTACTGTAAACCGTTGAGGAGTTCCCTTAACTGTCCTTCATCTTCATCATCAGACCCCTAGTGACAGTCATAACACATCTAGGTATAGTATTCTCATCAATACAAATTAATCAAGCACAAACACAAGGTAACTGCTGTAAATCGTTGAGGAATTCCTTCAACTGTCTATGGTCTCCATCATCAGACCTGTAATGGCACTTATAACCTATATGAGTGCAAAGTTCTCATCAATATAAATGAATTAAGTCGAATCACAAGGTAGCTACTGTAAACCGTTGAGGAGTTCCCTTAACTGTCCTTCGTCTTCATCATCAGACCCCTAATGACAGTCACAACCCTTCAGGTGTAAAGTTCTCATAAATACAAATTAATCAAGCCCAAACACAAGGTACCTGCTGTAAATCATTGAGGAATTCCCTCGACTGTCTTTCAGCTCCATCATCAGATCGATTCCAGACCTTCATTAAATTGTAGTTCTTTAAAATACTTAATGAAAAAATTAACAAACGCACTAGGCGCTCCTACGATTTTCGAAGGTTCCCCTCGATTTCTCCGGGATTCCATCATTAGATCCTGGTTTCCTTATCATGGGACCACCCTTGAGGTTTGTTCTTTCTAACAAAAAAAGAATCATCCAAATCGGTTCACCCAGGAAAGAGTTCTGAGCTAACACACATAAAAAAAAAAAAAAAACATGCAGGCGAATTGAGAACCTCCTCCTTTTTTTGAAGTCGGTTAAACATTACAGGTAAACTTGAACGCTAAACCTCAGGAACATTATTATCTGTTCTTACAGCATAAATTCCGAGGTCTACCGTCCAATAACCCAATGTTGCGTGAAGCATATTAACTAAGATTTCTTTAACTAGAGATCATAGAATTTATTACATAACTGGACATAACGGCGGTAACATGCTCAGACTCAATAAAACAATATAAAAATCTGAGTTTGCATGCAAAAATCTTGATAAACGATTTCCTTATTTACCGTTTGTAATTAAAAAATGAAATTGATTCCTTGTTTAATGGTAAGAAATGGATTTTTATTAAGTTTGCTGAGGTGTATACGTTGATAATTACGGATGTTGTTATATTAGAATACTGTGTTTAGTGGTTATGGAATTATTATGGTAAGAATCAAATGTCGCCAATTTTTGCCCAGTAACATAACATAACATCACGCCTGTATTCCCCGAAGGTAAGTACCTATAGTACACCCACATTTCGCCAGTTATATTTAAGTCCCATGTTATAGGGTGCGAACCTACTGCCATCAACCGGGTACAAATTCAGACTACAGGCTGCTTCAGAGAAATTACTGATGAAACAACCCAATAGCACTTTAACCGACCTAGGAATCGAACCCCGGATCTCAGGATCATGCTTAGCAGCAGCGATTGCGACCAATAGACCAACGAGATGTACTTCCCTAAAAATATTCGTCGGCACCCATGGTGACCCCCCCCAAAATCATGGGCTGCGGCCGCGCCTGTGTCAAAGATCTACGAATGACAGCCACGAGCTCCTACAAACGGCATCCAAGTGCGTAATAAAAACATCTACCTACATCAGTAAAACCATATGACACTTAACGCCTGCGTCAGTCACGGCCAGCATACAATGGCCGAGACGCAATCCAACGAACAGGATGATCTTCTGGCAAGGGCACTCATTCAATTGCAACCATCCTGTCGCTCCCCACAGCTTCCTGCTCTCATCTGACAAACAGATCCACTCACCAACCTTATCACATAGGTATAAGGTTGATATTTGCATAACAGTAATGGCCACTGCGTAAATCTCTACGCGGATGCTGTCACGTGAGTTTGACAGTTTGCTTGTTTATGTTTGGATGTGTTTTATATATTTAAATGTTTGTGGATGAATTTTAATGTGTTTGAACAAATCTGAATACGAGTTTATTCAGATTTGTAGCTATAGAGCAGACCGCTTTGATAAAAGATAGACAGATATATCGAACGTCCTTGGCAGACCAACGATCCATTTACCACTACTATCTTCTATGAATATATAACAACAACTAAGTAGTTTCGCCACAATATAGAATTTCAGAAAAAACAAATCCCTACTCTGAAAGATAAATTACTAATCTGAACAATATACAGGGTTAGTTTTCAAAGACCAGCCAAATTTAAGGATGTGGTACAGACCATCAAACTGAACAACTCTCTCCATGGGACCAATATCATCATCGCGAAAAATTTATAAACTGTCCCATACAAAACTTCAATACCTACTCGACCCAAATGTATAGGACCGCTGATTTTTTTTTCGCGATTACGATATTGGTCCCAAGGAGAAAATTGTTCAGTCTGATGGTCTATACCACACCCTTAAATTTGGCTGGTCTTTGAAAAATAACCCTGTATACTTAAGCACATTTATACAATATCTGTAAAAAAGAAAACGTAATGTAATAATTAGGGTCAAACAATTTTACCACAGATTGTGTAACAATACATCATAATTTAATTTTTAACTGCGCCTAATGTCACGCACAGAAATGACGAAAGTCCTAAAGACATAAATCCACATTTTTGTGCATTCATACGTGGTTTATCATCGTCAATTTTATTCCAACTGGATTTTTGTAAGTAAGTCGGTCATGTATTTCACAAGCGTCAGTCTGTCAAATTATTTTATTAGGATTATTCCAGTATGTACCTACTTAAGTATACTGAGTTGAGCTGCACTATTACTGCACTGACTGGACAAGTCCCCTCAAATCTATGTGATTCTTTCCCCAAAAGACCATTTCTGACACCAATCTACATGGTTTTCACATGATCTGACCAAGAGTTTGTCTGGACTTTAAATGAGACTGCGTGACCTCTGAATTTATTTCGGCCTTTCTTCTCAGAATAGTGGGATAGGAAACGCCGACCTCATCTAGTTTTTACGTGTAAAAGTGCTTGTAGAAACCTTTTAATTTTTTTTATTTTAGATGGGTTTGCTCTTGACTCTAGTCTAGGTCAGAGATGACAGAGACAAAGTCGACGATGGAGTGAGCTTACCCAGAAGAAGCCTGTTCCCTCTCACTTTGAAGAGATTTGGGTTGTATGCGGTCGGAAACCTACAAGGAAAAAAAACATATAACACTTACCTAACTATAGCAAGCTATTTTGGTTATACACTAGTAACTAATAATAATAACCAAGCAAGGATAAATAAGGAACCAATATGTCCAGAAAAACCCTGTAATGATGCTTTCTAACAGCATTATTAGGTAAGGCTCCTAGGAACAAGCGCGACACGCGACGCGAATCGCACGCGACAGAAAGGCACCGGTCGTCGCGCGACACGTGGTGTATTTGTGTCGTGTACAATTCGCGTCGCGTGACGCGCCTGTTTGATGGAACCTTTAAATGATTAATGATTTTATTTCTGTAAATAGGTTTGCACCTCAATCATATTTTTTAAACTAGATGAGGTTGGAGTTTCCTATCTGACTACTCTGAGAAGAAAGGCCGAAACAAACTTAGAGGTCACAGACCAGTCGAATCAGTACAATGAAACTACTTCCAATATTTTGGACTAATATTCACAACAACTTCAGCCTTCAATCGTATAGCTAATTATAACAAACATTCACGCTACACATATTACTACTGACTATCCAATGCGTACGGAGGACCAAAAACAAACGACAGTCGGTTCAAGCACTGGCTCCATCCATCTTCTGACGTCACATGTTATGTAAGTCCTAATACGGAAGCCGGAAGGTCGGGAAATCAGCCGGACGTTATACACTCTCAGTTTATTATATACATTAATTATTATATAGAAATTGAATAGAAGAATCGCATTTGAAAGCTAGATTTTGAGTGTTCGCTAGCCTTGGATAATATTTTTTTTTAGTTTGAAAAGTACAAAAAGTAGGACCATTTTCGATGCAAAATTAACTCAACCAAAGGATAATGATCAGTGATCGGAGTAGGTAGATTGAACTGGGGTCATTGATCCGAAACGTATATATTACTATGGACATTCCTCCGGAATTGGTGGATTATTAAAAAAAAACCGGAACTTATGTAGGAATTGTATTCTGCCAGAGTGGAAGGAGTCATTTGATGATTTGCCATCCTCAAAAAAAAGGTAGGAATTGTAATAAAATGAGCAATTTTATTCTTTATTATTCTTCCTATTTTTTTTTTGTCACGATTTGACAAAACCCAACGACCAATCAGAACAAAGGATCATGGGTGGTACAATAACCGGTTATCAGAACAATGCGTACGCCCGCCGGAAATACTAAATCCGGAAATACCGGAATTACTTTCCGGAAAAATGGCTTATCCATGTTATTCTTTCTGTGTGCATTTATGATACAAGTACTAAAAATCAATCTACCTACTCCGATCACTGATAATGATACTACAGCCAAAAACAATAGTGAGCTGCACATAAACAACACAGAGATTGAGATAAAGCATATGAGAAAGTAGAATGAGCAACACAAACTAAATATTATCCTGCACGACTTAAGGCTCCCGCAAACAGGCGCGACGCGACAGCCCGACACAAAGGCGCCGCCCGTCGCGCGGCACGCGGTGCCTTTGTGTCACGCTGTCGCGTCGCGACAGTGTGCACGAGCCTTTAAATCTTTGCTTGAAGAGCGAATAAGTACCTACTTACGTTTAAATAAACATGATAGAAGAATAACGACAAACCAAAGTTCAAACGGAAACCATTTGTTTCTCGCTAGAGTACCTAATATTTATAAAAATAATAAATAGACCATTTAATGACAAATGAGTGAACAGATTGCACTGTTATTTTCCCTATTTAGTAATACATTTGTAATGTTTTATATTATATATTATATTTTTATTTATATCTTTTTATATAGTGACTAAAAATAAATTATTGACAAATAATTGTTGGTATCAGTAGTATTGTTAACAGTTAGTTGAGACAAAATCACGGTAACTGTCAGAGTAAAGGCTTCCGCGGACAGGCGCGAAACGACAGCGCGACGCTACTGTAGTAGAACAATTTCTACGAAAACTTCATGGAAATTGTTCCATCAGATTCGCGTCGCATCGCACCGTCGCGTCGCGCCTGTTGGCGGGGGCCTTAATACTAGCATTCTATTGGTCAAAAATGTCAGCTTTGCTATCTTATACCTACTTGAGTTTCAAGTTCTTTAAACTAATATTCACTACCTATCAAAGTTTTTCCAAACAGAAACATAATTTGAGGTATCTGCAAATGTCTGTATATCTATGTATATATGTCTAGATATATCTTTAACCGTATTCTTCTTCTTAGCGTGTCGATGGCAATCTAAATGGCCTCGATCCAGAATTCAGCTACGTGCTTGGCGCTATCACTAGTAGTTAAAGAGATGGAATACTTCTGCCCATATCATCTGCTTAGACTTTTACCAACGATCGTTTTCCAATCTACCCAGTTACAGCTGAATACTACTATTTTACATATAGTGACTGCTTATCTGACCTCCACTACCCAGTTAGTGGGTAACACTTACCCCTTAGTAATTTTACTGTCTAACTTTCGGGCTGCTGACTACCCTAACGACTGTCAAAGATCTTGGTACTAATGACAGCCGGGATCAACAGCTTTCCTAGACACCGAGGGGTCTCGGCTTGATCTGCTCGGAACCGACCGCGGCAAGCGTAGATTACACTTTGCCTTTGTCATTGGAGGATAAAACTGTCATTTGTTATTTTGCATGCTATGTTTTTATCCTAGCTAAACATGTTTGTGCCATATGAATTTGTATTTAACACCATTTTATACCATGTTTTACGCTAATAAATATTTTATTATTATTCGTTTATTTATTTATATACATTTTTAAATATTTTTATAAAAACATAGAAAAAACATTTAAAAATATAAAAAATAGTGGTCCGCCGGTATCGGGAGCAGGGTCCTCCTCCTCACGATGCGAGCCGTATCGAGGAGAACTGCCTTCTGGATCAGGCCCTTGACCCAACCGCCTAACGAAAGCCTCGAGAAATGTTGATCGAGGCTTTCGGCCATCAGGCCATTCGCCGATACGACAATCGGCACAATGACAGCCGAGCTCACATTCCACATGTCAACAACCTCGTGTGCTAAGTCGAGATATTTAATTTGTTTCTCTTTCTCAGCTTTCACGAGGTTCTCGTCATGCGGAATGGTAATATCGATAATCATTGTGCGGCGCGCTAATCGATCTATCACCACTATATCAGGCTTATTGGCGACAATAGTCCTGTCAGTAATGATAGACCGATCCCAGTACAACGTAATATGGTAATTTTCGAGAACTGGGTCGGGCACATACTTGTAATACGGTACCTCAGAATCCACTAGTTTATATTTCATAGCAAGTTGTTGGTGAATAATCCTGGCTACTTGATTATGCCTGTGCAAGTACTCGCCGTTAGCCAGACGAGAACAACCAGAGACAATATGTCTGATGGACTCACCCGGACGATGGCATGCCCGACACACGTCAACCGTCCCGTCTTTCATAATATGTCTCCGGTAGTTATTCGTCAAGATAACTTCGTCCATAATTGCACAGACGAAACCTTCGGTTTCCCCGAAAAGGTCACCAAAACGTAGCCAGGATACGGACGCTAAGAAATCTACACCGGGCTCGTGAAGAGCCCGATAAAAGCGTCCGTGTAGCTCCTTGCTTTGCCATACCTCCTTGCGGTCATCGGTAGTAAGTACCACAGGTTTGCGCCAGTTCTCTTTAGCCATGTAGAGTGGGGTGAGGCCCTTGTCCACTGCTACCACATCACGGTGCATACCCACTTCGGCTTTTAAAAAATATTCCCTGAGACTGCACATTTCGCGGTTGTGGAGGGTCTTTGCATTTAAAAAGCCTCGACCCCCGCACTTCCGCGGTATGTACAGTCTCATCACCGATGATCGTGGGTGATGCATCCGGTTTGCGGTCAGCAGTGTACGGACCCTCCTATCCAGGGCGTCGAGTTCGGTCTGAGTCCATTTGAGTATGCCGAAAGAGTACATCAATACTGGCATGACCCAACCGTTGAAGGCGCGAACCTTGTTTCCGCCTGAAAGAAGACTAATTAATACCTTCCTCAGGCGACCAAAGAATCGCTCCTTCAGCGATTGCTTCATGTCAGCAACATTATTATTATTATCAATAAAATTAAGAATGTATATCATAATTAAATGTTTGTCACGTTCCAGGATCATAGCTATCTGTCTTCATTAAGTATGTTGATCCGGGAAAGCGAGAAAATCCTAATGGATGGTCTGCTTATAATTCTGAGCAGGTTTCTGACGTTGCCTCACGTTTTCATACTTCGTTCAACGTGAAGACTAAGGCGATGTGTTGTGACAGGCCAAGCCTTATGGAGTATAAAATATGCCCCGGACGACAGCAGGAATCCTTTCAATTATGCCTAGTTTCAGAGGTATTTATATCTGAAGTTTATATGTATACTCGATGGAAGGATGACTTTGTCGACCAGCTTAATAGCTGGTCAACAATGTACGTCAATACACCAGACAGACAGAAGTAGTACATCTGAGCACCTCAGGAACTGGGTATCAATTAGTCAACAAGGAAGTATCAAATTGATTGAAAAGAAAAGAATCCGTAGAGTTGGAAATAAGGTGCACTGATTCAGACCCACTTGCACCGCCAATCACTAAACACATTTAGCGCTTAACGAGTTTTAAACATCATTCTGTGACTGTCATCTTCAAATATTTGACGGAAACAGATTTAGTTTTAAACTCGTTTATCGCTAAACGTGTTTAGTGCTTGGCGGTGCAAGTGGGCCTTAATTATAACAATTGTACCTATGAGCATTCTATTTCGATTAGGGTTTCAAGATATAACCAACAAAAGATCGTTAAAGCAAAAAACGCAAAATAACAGATAAGTTGATTCGAAAATCATCCATACTGCATTTTATATCTTCACAAGCCGTGTTTCCCAACACTTTTGTAAAAACTTTCATCCTAGGGTATGAATTTTCAAAACTCCTTCTTTATTGGAGGATCTCTTGTGTAAAAGTTTTATGGTTCTAGATTTAGCGGTTCAGGCTGTGCGTTGTCTGTCAATGAATTTAAGATTTTTATATCTTCATCGCACTACATGCTGCACGTACAGCATTATTATAATCAAATAATTGTTAAAGAAAGTCGAATACTACGAGTTCTTAATGAACTACATATATCGATTTTAATTACCTTCATCAGTCTGTTCTACATTGTCCACACGTAACTCCTTTGTCTAAATTACGACAGCGTTTAGTTATATTTCTTTGTTTGTATGAGAATTAAATACAAATAGGGCAAGCGTGCCGGTTGTTAAGCAAATGTTGCTTCATTAGTTTGTGTTGCTGCAGAACTATTTACATTGGGACTTGCTAATGGAAAAATGCGGCGTTCAGGAGACTAGTAATCAACAAATGGGATAAAGGGATTTGTAGTATAATGTTTTCTGAATTCTCAATCTAAAACACTTTAAAAACTTGTCAAAACAGACCCATAATTTTGTAGCTACTTACCTAAAATTAAATGGTCTGAGAGTCTGACGAACAAGTTTTCAGCACTATCCGATAGCGAAAAGTTAGATCAAGGTAGAGTGAGGATCTTCGCAAAGTGGCTGGTAGTAACTGGATGAGAGTAGACGAGAATTGAGTTAAATGGCGTGTGATTAGAGAACCCTGTATGCACCAGTAGACTGCTACAAGCTGTTGATGATAATAATGACGATGAAGAGATCTGATCTGGACAAACAAACCCCATCATATCTAAATGTAGCAACAGCTTAACAAGTATTTCTCACCGAATTCACAATAAATGAAAGAAAAAACAAAAAAAAAATACTTAACGTCATCAGGTGTTGTGTTTCATCAAGTTGAAGTCACACAGTATGAAGTCGTATTTCAATCTCGGAAACAGTTTAACATTTTAAAAAAATAAGCGAAAACGTTCGTGTCACGCAATAAAAGTCATCAATCCGTTCTCCCGACACGACAAGATTCACTTGAAGCTCCTACTGTTGGAAAATAGACTGTAAAATAATGAATTCAGAGTCTAAATTCGATTAAGTAGACGGAACAATCATGTTCTAAGCTATTATTGTTATATTTTCACACCAACTATAGTAACCCATTGCTAAATTTCAACATGTTAATGATGATCAAATGTAATTCGATATTTTTTTATAGAATAGGTACGATTTAGGAGCAACCAAACTTACAGACTATTTTTATAATTTTAACCTGAATGCAATTCAGAAAATTCAGGCATTCTTTTCTACGACCAAGAAAGGAACTAAGTAAATAAAATCGTTCACACGAAGGCAAAGCCTGAACTAAAGTAACAAAAACTCTGAACTAATTTTTTTTTTAAACCTAAAAATTTACAAACTCTGTTTAAGGCGCTTCCCTGACCAAACGACCTTGAACGTTCGGTCCTTCTCAGTCCCGTCGGTGAGTCTCGCTCTGTCTCGCTCCCTCCGCATGCTCATTTATCATAAAATTCACAAAAATAATGAAATTATTTGAATATTAAAAGACAAGTAAAGTTTTAAAATAAAATAAAACGTGCTATATTTAGATTTTAAATTATCTATCCATTAGTGTAATCCTCAAATGAATAGAACGTCACCTTTAGCAAAAGATGCATGCAATCAATAATAGTCACTGTTTTACAAGGAGATTTTAGATGTATTTATAACATATAAAAACAAATAAGAACGTGCAATGTGATGATAGGATATCGAACATTAATAATGTGCTTTTAGATGTAGTTTATTACCCCTAATGAATGAGTTAATAGCCTCTGAATAACGCACTATGACAAGGTTTTGGTCGGGGTACCGCCCTAAAGAATTTGGCTTGTAAACTACTTGTAACTAGCAGCCATGCCTTTCATATCAAATGTGGTAAGGAAATTCCGAAAAAATTGATACATAGGCTGAAAAATTCAAATTATACGGCGTACCTATCTTCATTGATGGAAACTCACGGCTCCATGCGTCAAGTTGGATTATAGAAGGAAGTCTAATTTTAATACTTTAAAATAACATCGGAAGTTAATAATAACCCTCTAAGCATTGTAGGTACCTACCTATACTGTGCTACTTTTTTGTAAACAAACAGTTCAAGTCGAAGTTTTATGAATAAACAGAACGGTCACAGAGCCGATTCTCATGAATGGTCGCCGAAGCGTTGAACCACAACGCGACCGGTTCCCATTGTATCCGATATCTGAGCCGATTCAAACCCTTTCTATGCAATCATACTCTTTTTGCAACACGCAAATAGGTTTCCATGTTAAATCATTGTCTCTGGTTACCTACAATGAAGTTAGAGAGGAGTTCCAAAATTCAATTTTCGAATCTAAAGATGCAACGAACATAGATGGATAACACGGATATTTATAAGAAGAACGATTCAATGTTTATCTTTATCTTTTGACTTAAGAGTACAAAGTGTATTAACAATTGGCCTGGGATTATATATTACAACGGTGATTGGTATGTCTCGAATAAACACCATAATGACTGTTTAAGATTTTACACGTTTAATTTCGATTAATACCTACTTTCCCTGGTAGCTGTTCAGGTAACTGTTAGATCTTCATCAAGTTATCATTGAAATGGCGAAGAGGCATTTGTAAAATCATGTAATCAAATTGCAATAAATTGTTATAACTTTAAGCATTTCATTAGTGTCAACAGTATTCATTTATTGGATTGCATCTAAAAGGTTGCATGCCGTTGCGACCTCATTTCGCTTTTGACTTCTCGTTTTCCTTTCACGATTCAAGTTTTTTTTGTTATTCTAACAAAATCAATGATATTCGATATTCAAGCAACATTAATAAACATTAGTCAGGTGCAATTTAATAACGATAATAATTAATAACATGTTAAATTAATGCATTCGGTATTTTTATCGCAAATGTCATGATGACACGTGACTTCGCAGCTACGGTATTGTAGGTATAGGTATCTATTCATATGTGATCCATTAATCGCTTTACGTCCAGCCGTAGGTGTGCCGCTCACATCGATAATTTAACTTTGGAAAACTCATCATTGAATTATTAATTTGACCTTAAATCACTGCGACTGGTCGCAAAAAATAAAATTGATTTTAATCTTCTACACTAATCGCATGCATTCTAAACCCACCTTAACAACGTTCCTTTTACAAACAAAATTCGAACGCAATTACAAAAAAGTATTTGTTTTATTTTTATGAAACGGAATTTCATACGTCAGCAGTCAGTGATTGTCAGTTTTGCTGTTTAATCTTTAGATCAAAATTCTCTGTTACTAATTAAAATCTTAGTGCAACAGTGTCATAACATACCGGTGTGAACCGTTCCTCCTCAGCGTTGAGCAAATCTCCAACAGAAGATGCTTTCGCCTGATTCGCCAAATGCCTTCGGCTGTGCAAAACATAGGACAACTCATCCAGGTACCGAAGCGTCAAGTTAGCCATGATTCACACAACACAAGCACACAACAAACTGATCATTTACCACTCGCGTCAACAATAGTCGGTAGTAACAATGCAATAGGAAACAGGCTTATTCACGTAAACAATTCAGTGAAAATCGCGCAGTAGATATAACGTGTATACTGCGCCATAGCCGACTCGCAACTGAACGCGGCGCGACGGCTGCGCTCTCCGGCGGTCATAGAGTAAACATTCATAGAAAGTTAATCGGCAACGACCTTATTAAGGTTTAGGTAAACACTCTTATTATCTAGATTAAAGCATTCCTTGAGTCATTACTTTAAGCTACAGTTATGTCATTGTAAATTTGGGCAAGGCTATAGGTTTTATGGATGATCAAACAAACATTGCCACAGATTCCCCGTAGATGCTCCATATTTTATAGAAAGGGCTTTGTTTAGAAATTAAGGTTGATGCAGTTAGAGACGAAATCAAAGAGCAATTAAATTTTATAGTCCCGCCACATGAAGCTGGCGTGGTAATTAAAACAGACGAAACCGTCTGTCTAATTACTGTACTAACCACTAACGAAGCAGCCGCTTGGACTGAGTATTCAGGGACTGAATATTTAGAACGTTTTACAATTTTAAAGAAGTGTATTTACTTGATTAAGATCCAGATGAAAAAAAAAACTTTGCAAAAGGTCCAGATGAAACAGATCAAACTTTTTAATAACAACATTAATTATGGCATCCTTCAGAATATTAATCGTAGTATGTAAATAACACTCCATTAGCAAATTATTAAGCCAACTCAATACACCTGGGCATATCATTCAAAGAAACTTCTCCTTTCTAGCATGTAGAACTTTACAACATATCTTTTTAGTATATCACTGAAATGAATAAAACCAATTAACAGACCAAGATATCTGCAGCACTAATCTTTGCCTGTAGTAGCACTTACGATACATTTCTTGCGAACATTCTGCGTGACGCTGACACGAGCCTCAAAGTCATTTCCTAGGTGTTACATAAAAGTTACTCGGAGGACGTCGTTATTACATATTATATGAGAGTTAGATATAAAGTAATTCACACTTATATTTATAGTTCCATGCTCGTTTCGTCAGAGAGTGTTAACAGGACTTGGAGAAGAAAATATGTGTATTAGTCCAAAGAATTCATTATTTCACGTAAACCTGAGCAGAGAATTCTAAAAGTTTGAGCTATTGCGAATAGCAGAGGTAGAAATCACTGACGAGATCAGCACAAACCAGGGAAGCATGACACAAAAGGGAGGAGGCTTGTAGCGGTATCAAACATCGCCACATGCGAACTACACGTCATACTGACGTCACGCAAATCCTGCATCGCGCAAGCAGAGTTTACCGCGCGATTAGCATATATACAACGTCCCGACATCAACCGTCGGGCAGTTGCCCACCAGACACAACACCCGTCTGGTCGGAGGATCCTCCCTTTTTCAAAGAGTATGAGTGAGCTTTACACCCTGTTCCTCATACCTCTATAGGCTTATTCTCAGCAGAGGGTTAAACAAGGCTGCCAATGATGACAATGATGATGATGATGATAATGAATAGCTAGATCACTAGTTATTGGTATTACTCAAGCTTTGTGAAAGCATAACCAAAGTTTTCTAGCAAAGGGGAAACTTAACCAGGAAATGCTTGGAATAGTATCTTTTACAAACACTTAGGTCTCGCGTTAAAGTTTAAAACAATGCTATAGCACAGGGTAACAGGTTGCAAGCCTATTGTTCACAAGCACCTGAACAACCAGTTTACTTTTGTTGACTTTTAGAATTATGCAGGGAATGAAGTTACTGACCTGTGTTTTAAATTTTAAATTAAAATAAGGAAATAAGAGAAATAACTTAAATCTTAACATTTTGCAATGAAAGGAAGCAACAACAGTAGAAATCATGTATTGCTATGTAAAATTAAAATAATTTCTTTTGCAATATAAATCATATACGAAAATCTAAATCCACATAGCATCGATTTTTGCTTACCATCTGTGAACCTGTGAACCATATGCGCCGAGCAACAAGGATTAAAATATAGTCCACTCAAAAGTGAAGTCATGGTCTTTGAGGCCAGAGGAAACAGTACAGGTAACGTGTTTCCCAGCACTACGCTTAATGGTACAGCTTTGCTTTGAGTGTCCAAATTTAAGTACTTAGGACATATGCTGACCTCTGACCTCAGGGACAATGATGACATCGAGAGGGAACGGATGGCGCTGGCAGTGCGGGAGAACATGATAGCTCGCAGGTTTGCACGTTGTTCGACAGAAGTCAAAATGACACTTTTTAAGTCTTATTGTACACGTGCAGCCTGTGGGCCGAATATACTCAAAACTCTTACAGTGCCCTCCGAGTCCAATTTAATAATGCGTTCGGGGTGGTGATGGGTCTGCGGCGATTCTGTAGTGGGATGTTTTCTGAACATCGCGTAGACTGCTTTTACGCTACGATGCGTAAAAGGTGTGCATCCCTGGTGTGTAGAGTACGTGGCAGCGCCAACTGCTTCCTTAGTATGATCGCTAGTCTGCTGGACTGTGTTTACATCAGTCATTGCTGCGCCATTTGTCATGGAATTGCGCAGTAGTGATTGTTGAGTTTATTTTCTTTTATATGTTTTCTTGTGGGTAGTTTTAAGTATTAGTAATACTAGTCTATAAGAACATTGTTACTAACAAAATGGACACCATGTTCTGAAATAAAATATTTATTATAATTATTATTATAGCATTGTAGTATAACTTCTTACTACACAAAATATGTCTCAGACAATGAAAGGGAAAAAAAAATCAATCTACAAATATTTCCACTTACGTCCAATCCAACGAATTTCAGAATATCATGCAAACGATTAGTCATTCCCAACAACATTGAGTGATGCACTTATCATAGCTGTCACTCACACAAATTTTGGGGATTTGAAAAGCTGAAGAGATTTCCAATTCCAATCAGCGAAATCCTATTAAATTATGTCCAATAGGATTAAAGTGATCCAGCAAAACATTTCCAAATCGTACAGGTTTCTTTTGTATGGCTTCTAAAGGTGCATTGCACTTGTATCCCACAAAGCTGTTAGTTTCCAATTACATAGGTAGCTACATCAAATATATTCCGTACGCACACGCTATTTTCAAAAACATCGGTTCTTTGACTCATACTCTTATCTATGTATTGTACAGCTTATGATTTATCCTTGTCGTGTTTTGCTTCTTCAATTACCCCTACTAAGGGTCATTAAGAACAATCCTCTATTTTAAAACTCTTACTGTAGTACTATAAAACAACTAACGACCAAAAATCTCTGAGGAGTCCCCCACAGGAACATACTACGCCCGATGAAAATCATTCTGTACTTAACAGTAATTTTTCAGGAGCAGTTTCACATTCCGAGAATGCATGCCCGACATGATCGCGGTAGGTCAGTATTGTACCGGCTACTAGCCCTTCGCTTCCTTTCACTTTCGCATACAATCCAATTGTTACTGGAGCAGTGATCGCAGCTACATTCTTTTGGAGATTCTGGTTAAAAAATACTGCACAATAAGTATTTTTTTATTTGCACTTGGATATTTTCTAAAGGTTTCAAAAGTAGTTTGCAGGCTTTCCAAATTTACATATCGCTTTAAAAGTCATTTCATAAAACCATTCTTTATTTATAGGATACCGAAACAATTTCTTCATAATTAATGTATCAATATTGAAATACAACCTCCGATGGAAAATAAAACGTTATTTTTTAATCCATTTTTTCAATGCCAGCTGTGAGGTGATCGATTTCGCCCATCTGTCCTTAAGATTTTTTGCGCAGATCCTTTCGAAAACCAGTATCGCAATAAGTTCAGGTAGCTGTCTCAAAAACTAGTGAAGTATAACAATTTATAATTATTATTGTTAAGTACCTACTTCTGTTAGCAACTGTTACGTACATTGATGACAAGAGATACGTGATAGCCAGCAATATTGTTTCATAACAGAGGCCACTAGAACCGCGGGGAACGCATTAGAAGGAATTGTGAATTGTGGTTGGAAACTTTGCGTAGAAATAACTTGAATAATCTATCTATAAGTGATTTAAGGCAAAGGAATTTGAATGAATGTCCAAATGAGTCGTAGATATCTACGACTCATTTGGACATTCATTCAAATTCTTTTCACAACAAACACGGTTCTTTTGAAACCCAGGCAGAGTTTGCTTGTCATTCTAATAATGTTATTACCATTTTTTGAGATTACGAAAAGAAAGAAGGAATAACATTTATATGAGTCAAAGTTCATGAAACACAAAATACAAATAAAAAAAAGTGTAACGTTTCAACAACAGTGCTGCAACGTTCCAACACGGCAGCATCAAAAAGGTCCATTTCAGATCTATATACTATACAGCCAAAAATCTTATTATACAGTTTTAGATCAACAATTAAAACTGTAGCCATAGCAACTGCTGGTGTAAAGTCGATTGGCCCATAACCCTTATTAAAAATATTGTTAACGCAATTTTTCTCGCCGTCTTCATAGCTTTTTCCCTGCCCAACTAAGTCCGAATTATCACCGTCAAGATTTTTATCTTAAAATAATTGCTGTGCATCTTATAATAATGACACAACCTCTTTATTAATTAGTGTAACGCTATTTACAAATGTTAATATTTACAAAAAGTATGTTATTTTTCGAGGTCGCGCGTGTTTTCATGGCATGGAACGAAAAATTACGTAATTGTAGGTAACTCATTGACTTTGTTTCCGCGTAAGCCTTATGAAATGTGGAAAGAAATACGTTTATGTTGTAATTAAAAATGTCTAGCTGCTTATTATGCTTGGTCCTGGCCTGTTCTGGCTTTGATATTAAAATCCAGCATGATTACAATGTTTTTATACGTTCAAAGAATTTAAACGCTGTACAGAAAATCTTTCGTCTTTGCAATTTCAATCACACAAGAACAATGAAATACTTACATTTTTAACTGTCCAATGATACTAAAAGGTCTCAAAAACCTAGTTTTAAAATCATGTTTAGAGTCAGTATTGGGTCTACACAATGAACTCAGCTTATTCTAATCCACTATGGCTAGACATTATAGTATCTCCCAAATTGCACCACAAGCCAAAGCACAATAACGAAAGTGAACAACTCATAGTAGACTTTGGAATACGTATGAGTTTTTTTTAAGAATATAATATAATACTCTTTATTATGTACACCATAATAATTACAGATATAAATTAAGTTTTTTTTTTTGTGGAATTTTATTGCAGTATTTTGTTGTTAATTTGTTTGTTGTTTATGTTTTCGTTTATTCGATGGTTTTCATTCAATAAACGTCTATCCAGCGGGATAATTGCGTAACACACTGTCAGTAGCAATCGCTTTCATTTTGACAATTCAACAACATTCATTGCGTTATTGACGTTGTTGAGCAGACAATTTTTTCGAACATATTGTATATACATATTTTTCGTTATGCAATTAGGGTGCGGGTTCTCCGCTTTCCGCATCCAGTACAACCCAGCCGCGTTTTAAAGGTCATCGGTCTACCACAATCAGTCAGGAATTCAAACGTAAGATTTCCCAATAGCTAGTCCAATACCTTAGCTAGTATTGCCTTGTTTCAAACAAAAGACCTGTGAAATGTAAGTAAAGAGATTAGAACGTGACATGAACTTTAAAATTGCTCTGTTTTCAACTGCTAAAGGGGTATTTACAAGCTACGTCTTTAGCTGGCGTCTAAATGCACTTATTACGTTAACTAAATCCTTAAACTAGGGGTCGTATTCACTGAGTTCGGAAAGGTACTCATATTTCAGTAAAACCAAATTTAAAAAAAAAAAAAAATTGAACCAAATTATCCTCCTGATAAGTTAAATTGTCTGTGTCCTGATAAGGTATCTGGAGATGGTTAATGTCAAAGTCAAAGCATTTATTTCAAACTAACTTCCACCCGCGGCTTCGCTCGCGTGGATGTCGGAAATTATCCCAAAGGAACGTGGTATACCGGGACAAAAAGTAGCCCATGTCCTTCCCTAGAATACCATCTATCTTATCGAAATCCATTCAGTGGTTTAGGCGTGAAAAGGTAACATACAGACAGAGTTAAATTACTTTCGAATTTATAATATTAGCATGGATAGGCACATAAACTGTACTTTTGAACTTCAACATTTACATTAAAATGTTGATGGTGAAACAGGGCACTAGAATCCTTAACAATGATAAAGACGAGAAAGATGTTCTTTGTTATAACATGATCGTTGATACCTGAGTTACAGAACAAGAATCGAATCAAGCCGAAACTGAAAGTCGTAAGGTGTAAACAGGACACAACGCACAAGATTGCACAGACGAAGTTAAACAAAAATAGATAATAGTTTCGTCTGGCTACGAGCCATTTTTGATAACCCACATGCACATTGCGCAAGTCTCGCATTTAAACTACGATATATCATACAAAATTCTAAACAGTAAGATACTACTGCAGGGTTTTACGGGTTTGTAGCTTTCGTATTATTAGTTCTATCAGTTTCTGGAAAAGTAAACTTTAAAAGACAGGTCTTTGTAATTCGGATTACTGATTTCATGACAAATGAAATCATTTGGTTAGACGACAGTCTCGTCATGCTTAACCATTTTATACTTGATGCCCATAAAATCATCTATGTCTGGAGCAAAATCGCGTTTATATTTGTATAACACTTTTACTGCACTGTATATACGAGTATATACCCCCGAGACAGAAAAAGAGGGGTGTTTTAAGTTTAACGTGTGTATCTGTGTCTGTCTGCGGCATCGTAGCTCCCAAATGGCTGAACCGTTTTTTTTTTTTGTTTTGTTAGAAAGGTGACTTGATTGAGTGCTCACAGCTTAAAAAAAATATTAAAAAAACAAAGAAGAAAATCTGTTCAGCTGTTTTTAGAGGTTTTTGTTTGTGTCGGAGGTTTTTTAATTTAATATTTATTTTACTTGTGCACATACTTTTAATAAATATATAAAAAATAAATATAGCATTGCAAGCTTGACACAAACACAAACTGGTAAGACCCTGATACACTTTTCTGGCTCTTCCACTATTGTCCCTTATTTCCACCTCAAATTCTACCTCCCACAAGTTTCTCATCACCAAAACACAAAACTATCAACACCTACCAAATGAAAAGACAAACGACTTTGTAACCACCATTAAACTTCGACAAATTAATAAGTATTTCATAATCATCCACGCAAGATATTAATACACCATTGTTATTCCGGTCGCCATCTTGTATGCGTTTCCGCTCGCTTTCACTGCGCGAGCGCAGTCTAATTAAACGTAAACGTGATGCGAGGTGTGTTGCAGAAATGATATTATATCATAGGAGCATCGTACGTATGTCGAACATGTGTGACGTGTGTATGAAACATCGTGTCATATTCCAAAGTGTAACACCTAGTCTATTCTAGGTTTTACACTTTGGAATTCGCCAGGATGTTTCTTTGGTAAAGAAAATGAAAGAACAAGGAGAGCCTACCGTTCATTATTGTCACAACACCTTATGAGGGCGTACAACTGTAAGTACACTAGCGCCACTCCTTTAAAAAAATATTATCTTGTGACTGAGAAGGAATTATGAATAACGGCTCAATAAGGACCCTCGGTAAGTGTGCTGTGTCTAGAGTTTTATACCTTTTCTAAAGTTTCATATTGAGATACGATCCAACAAAATACGTTCTAGAGGAATGTGGCCGCTTTTCTTTAGATCAAATTTTGTTGCTTCGTGTCTCAATATGAAACTTTATAAAATGTATTAGAAAATTCTAGACACACTTACCGCGGGTCTTTATTGAGCCGTTATTCATAATTCTTTCTCAGCCACAAGATAATATTTTTTTAAAAGAATGGCGCTAGTGTACCGTTGTACGCCCTCTTAATGAATTTTAACTTCTATATGAAATGACCTTCATGATAATGATCTAGCCTTCATTTTAAAATCCATTCAAAAAGCAACTAGAAGATTCCACTCTTCCTAACTTCTTGCTCGCCTATTACTGCATTATGCTGCAATTCGTATAATTATTTTCTAAAAGCAAACTGTGAAGGAATTCTCATGACTATACATTTGTACTTACAAAAACTCACGCCTTCTTCCAATGGGGAAGACAGAAACTATAGAACTTGCAATAGTTCTTTAAAAACTTGTTAAGATCCTACGTCCTGTTTCCTTGTAATGATCCTTTCCCACTCTCACTATAATAGCAATTCATCACAACAAAACCGTTTATTACATCAACATGGGGTTACCCAAGTTCAGCCCCAGACTATTTTTAGTTCCCTACGTCACTATTCCGACAATTGCTATAATAAAGCGGGTGAAGGTTAGTCGCCTTTGACGTCTTCTCCCCCATTTCTTACGTCAATTTGGGGGCATCTTCGAAACTCTGAAAACTCCGTCATCGAGTGACGTCAAACGCAACTGTTGAATTCACGGGCCATCAAAGATTGGACTGGGGTTAATGTGATGGGTTACCATATGGCTCAATGAAATGCCAAGCAAAAAGTTATGGTTGGAAGTCCTGAAGAATTAGGCAGGAGTGTGGTTTCCAGTGGTGAGCATAGTGCATCATGACAGAGTCGGACATAATGTTCGTGTTTGAAAATGAACAACGATTCTATCCATTTTTTGGGTGTGTTAATTAAAACCTAAACAAAAAGCAGATAGCCGCACCCTAGGCAATCAGCCGCGTCCACGTCCTCCCGTCTCCACTCCTGACCCTTGCTGACTGGCAGTGACTGGCTAATCATTGCACCAGTTATAAACTATTCTTGTACAGCGCATTCTGACGCGGTAGAAGCTGTTTCCATTTAACTACAGAATCCGATAAAAAGTCTCATCGTAATTTGATACCATAACTGTCACTTCATCCGCTGCCTATATTCAACCTGCATTATATAAAAAAACCTATTTCACGGTACATTTCCTACAAAAACCTCTTATTGAGAACGTTTTATTGTTGAAAAACTGGATTAACTTTTGTGTGGCCCAAAGTTGAATGCTCGGTACACTTGACTGACACAAATTGTGTTCAACTTGATCTGAATTAAACTAGTTGCACACAGAAAAAATCTAGATTGCTAGTCACTACTGTAATGTTTTGCAAAATATAAGATACTTAGTCAGGTTTCTTGAAGGCTAGAGGCCTGCATAGGAATTTAATTATATATAAAAAAAAACAATAACATTTAAACCTTGGAGTCAAAGACAATCAGTATCTAAGTATGAAAAAACACTAATGAATAAGGTATCCGTCTCTAGACTATAGATATAGCAAAAAAAAAGTTACTAAGTATTTCTGTTACAGGTTTAAATAAAGGGATTAGAAAATATTAATACGATATTTCTAAAAGACACTCTTAAAGAACAAATCTCCTTCTCGATTGATGACACTAAAATCCTACTAATATTATAAATGTGAAAGTTTGTGAGGATGGAAGGATGGATGGATGTTTGTTACTCTTTCACGCAAAAACTACTGAACGGATTTGGATGGAATTTTGAACACAGATAGTTTATAACCCGTATTAACATGTAGGATATATTTTATCCCCGTAGTACGTTCCCGTGGGATAATTTCCGACCTCCACGCGCGGGTGAAGCCGTGGGCAAAAGCTAGTAATACATTTATAGCATAGATTGTGCAAAATGTTAGGTACGATAGAATGAAGAATACCTAGCCACCCTACGCATTTCAACATTTGATAGTTCAAATCTGTAAAGACGCCACTCAGACGCAACGACCAAAGTCAGTTTGAAGTCATAATGGTATTGTACATTAGTCGAACAATTCAGAATTCAAAGACGTACTTTAAATATTCTGAATTGTTGTTGTTGTTGTGACACAAAACGATATTTCTGTGTAATAAATGTATTATTACACAGAAAAATCGTCTTGTAAGCCTAAGTATGGAGTAATAAGCCATAATAATTATGCTCATCAAATATAATTATGTGTAACGTTTGAGCAACGTATCATTATTATATCGGTCATTTATGAAATCTTCAATAGAAATGGTTATGAATACAGTGATTTTGATGTAGTAACGAAAGATAATGGTCATATCGAGAACAAGTAGGCCTATTTTCATATTAACGTAATGAATATCAGGTACATGTAATGACTTTCATTATGCATATTAGCATTGGAAGGCCAGTCGGACTGATGTCCCTGTGAATACCTCCGGAATCCGCTGGTTACGAGAAGCACAGAACCGGTCGAAATGGCTATCTTGGGGCCTATGTCCAGCAGTGGATATCTTTCGGATTAAATTATGAATGATGATGATAAATCATCGATCACTATTAATAAAGAACTAGTGATCGATGTGATGAAAGCATATTATATGTATTTGCTAGGATCTTTATCAATAAATCTCATGGAATATGCAACTCTATACAGGGTTAGTTTTCAAAGACCAGCCAAATTTAAGGATGTGGTACAGACCATCAAACTGAACAACTCTCTCCATGGGACCAATATCATCATCGCGAAAAATTTATAAACTGTCCCATACAAAACTTCAATACCTACTCGACCCAAATGTATAGGACCGCTGATTTTTTTTTCGCGATTACGATATTGGTCCCAAGGAGAAAATTGTTCAGTCTGATGGTCTATACCACACCCTTAAATTTGGCTGGTCTTTGAAAAATAACCCTGTATATCTATCATTTCTTTAAGTCCCATTTTTTGCTTTACCAATTTTGCTGCATTGTCGTCCAGTAACCTTCTCCCTTCAATCATCTTTTCGTAATTACAAATTTCTTATAGCCTGTTCAAGTCAGCTTAAAATCTAATGTTAGGTGTTCTGTTTTGTAACCAAACTGCCAAAAACTTATCATTTAACACTTTCAGCTGAGCATCTTGGTATTCAAATGTTTGTTGCACGGCGCACTATTTTGTCAAACAAAATAATTGACGATTAGTGACGTTCTGCTTTTCGTATAAGCAAAGATAATATGAAATTTGGGGCAGTGCTGCTAAAACAAAATTATCAGAACTTCAAATTACCCAAAATAAAATCATAAAAATAATATTCAACTACCCATATCTAACATCTACCAGCAAAATTTATTAAGACACAAAAATAATGAACATAAAAGATAAAACAACTCTATATTTACAACACATGCATTTTCATCAGAAATGTTCTCAACAAAGGCGTTCACTCAAACATAACACTCACTCAATATAAACAAGTTAGTCAACGCAGTACACGGCGAGCAAGCCTGCTAGTTTTACCAAAAACAAGAACTAACTATGGCAAAAAAATGCTAACTTTTGAAGGAGCACAGCTTTATAACAAATTACCGTCCTGTATAAGAAATGTACACTCTTACAATGCATTCAAAACTCATCTTAGCCAGCACATAATTGCGGATCTATCACTTCTGGAGAAATGAATGCATTGGATGGGTAACTATTAAATTGTAATACTGATGGCGAACATAATATTGTAATCTATATCTTTAGTATTGTTCTCAAGTAAGTGACTTATGTCTTTATTGGGAATAAAGTTTCTTTAAACCGAAATGTGACACAACCGTTACTACACGTCGACGTTTTTCCATGTTGTGTCCATACATCCGAATGTATTCGTAATTAGAATGTATGTGTGCGAGTAGCATTATAAAGTGTAAAAAAAAAACTAACGTGGGGTGGCGCTAGCAGTCCGAAAATTTTAAGTGATATGGCGCAATGACGTAGCTTAAAGGATTTGGTATAAGCCACAGCCGTTTATACACGTTCTTTAATGAAAGATATGTTTTTTGCTGACGTGATTAAACGTTGCGTCATTGAGTATTTATCAAATTTTACGTATTATAACGTTGCTCCGCTCAAAGTGTTAAGTTATCAAAAGATTCGACAATAGAAGTAATTGAATTAACTTTTCGAAACCGAGGGTAAGTAATCCCATAAGCACGGTCGTGGGAGCACTGGCACAATGTAAGCAACGATCCATGGTCTGTGGTCTACCGTGTACTCAAGACCCGTATGTCAGGTAACCCGACAACGGTTCCATTGCCCACATCCGGCACTTTGTTGTATTTACACCACTTGTACGACTCTTATTTGAAAGTGTTAAAGTTCAGAATGGTGTAGCATTTTTTCTGTTTGCAGTTTCTGCTTTAACTGATGGGGCTTTAATAAAAGGTTTGGCGGAAGTATCGAATGACGCAATGAGTCGGACATTTTGTGCTATTGTGATTTTCTAAAAGACTAACGGCCCGCCCCTGCTTCGCACGGTCTTTATAACTCGACTTGACTTAAACATCGAGATTTCTTTAGTATATTTAAGATTATTATGAATATATTATTATTATTATATATGAATATATTTATATTAGTAAATTCTCTAAAGTCCGTTGTGTAGTTTAGAAGAACTTCACGGTCACACAGGCAAGCACGAAAAGCGGCTTTAATTTATAATACACCACCTTTTGCCCGCGGCTTCGCCCGCGTGGAGGTCGGAAATTATCCCACGGGAACGTACTACCTGGATAAAAAGTATCCTACATGTTAATCCAGATTATAAACTATCTGTATTCCAAATTCCATTTAAATTCGTTCAGTAGTTTTTGCATGAAAGAGTAACAAACATCCATCCTCACAAACTTTCACATTTATAATATTAGTAGGATAGGATATGTGTAGAAATATTAATAAGTTCATATTTGGTATATATTGTACAGTTAAGTGATCGTGAGTCATTTAGGTTTATCTGAACTTTAAACATGGGAAGCCTTTTGTGTGTTGGGCCCGCCAACTGTGTGTTAGTCAGTCTTTTGTAGAATTCTAGAATTGGAATTGGTAACGGTAGTTATACGATGAGTTACGCTTCATTAAAATCGACCACTATCTGTAGATAAAAAACTTATCGGTAAACAATGGTATTTTACCTATTTTTCTAAGAATACTAGTTTCGTGAATCGCTCTGTACAATTTGCCAAATTCTGTACAGCACAATTATTTTCTCAATATACCAAGGGAATCATCACATTTCCCAGTTCAGCCGAATGCTAATTTCCATGACAATCAATTATTAGATTGATCGTACAAGTACTTTATCGTTGTTTTGTTTTGATTAAAACAACAATAAATGGAAATTAGCATTCGATTTTTCGAGGGACATTAAGAAAATAGTTATACTGTACATACTGCTTAAAAGGGTGCTTAAAGCTGCTGTCTTAGGAGCTCGTCCAGTCATGCGTTCTGCTGTCTTTAGAAATCATCCAGATTCGCATCCTGCTGTCTTTAGAGCTCAGCCGCAGCAATGAATAAATGCACTGCTGCCTTACTATGACGTGCTAATACCATCATGGTTCCATTGTGAAAAAGGGATAGTGCTATCGGTCATATATAGCTCCGTCTCTCTTTTACGCTGGAACAATGATGGCTTTAACACGTCATAGTACGGCCTCTGAACTTAAATAACAATGGAAAGCAGAAGTCAATCCTAGACAGCTTTTGTCTCATTGCTAGTTAAAAGTAATCTATGGTATAAAAAACATGTCGTCATTTACTACGGACATATGTTACTACAAAACCACGAACACTTGCGTACCCTACATTTCAGCTGCACTCATTTACTAAAAGTAACAAAGAAATGACAAAATTTGTCACATGTCGCACACTTTTATCTAAAAGTTTTCTGTGTCGTGTATAATCTGGAAACCCGGTCACTGTTCGACCATATTTGTTTGGAAGTAACGCTTCAAGTTTAACGGTAACTAATGTTTGAGAGGCGGATGTATAAAAACTGCATTTAAAGCGAAGTTAAGTTGCGTGATTCCATTCGATTGACCTTCATCTATCGTGCCACCGGTGTCTTACTTAAAAAGTAACAAGATCATCTTGGCATTAATAAAAACTTTTTTACAAAAAAACAACCGCCTTCCAAAAAAAACACTAAAGGACGTGAAAAATAACTTCAATTTCGGAAGTCGGTGCCTTTGGTTTTTAACCGACTTCACAAAAAGGAGGAAGTTCTCAATTCGTCTGTATGTTTTTTTTTTTTTTTTATGTGTGTTAGCTCATAACTTTTTTCTGGGTGAAGTGATTTGGATGATTCTTTTTTTATTTGATAGGTGGCGCTTTACATGTGGTCCCATTTAAATTTGATCCGGGTCTGACTAGTAGTTTTTGAGTTATCCTTAATACTGCATATTTTTCCACGTAGTTTATATGGATGATGTGTTAATAATTTCCTGTCATTGTTATTTACACACCAAGTAGTGGTATACGAATTTGTGTGGGGTAGGTACCGCAACTAAAAAGTGAAAAATAAAAAACTTTTTTACAAAAAACTTTTTTACAAAAAAACAACCGACTTCTAAAAAAAAACACTAAAAGACGTGAAAAATAACTTTAATTTCGGAAGTCGGTGCCTTTGGTTTTTTTATTTTCGTGTTTGGCCACCGACTTCCGAAATTAAAGTTATTTTTCACGTCTTTTAGTGTTTTTTTTTAGAAGTCGGTTGTTTTTTTGTAAAAAAGTTTTTATTTTTCACTTTTTAGTTGCGGTACCTACCCCACACAATTTCGTATACCACTACTTGGTGTGTAAATAACAGTGATAGGAAATTATTAGCACATCATCCATATAAACTAAGTGGAAAAAATATGCATTATTAAGGATAACTCCAAAACCACTGGTCAGACCTTGATCAAATTTAAATGGGACCACATGTGAAGCACCAGCTATCAAATAAAAAAAGAATCATCCAAATCGGTTCACCCAGAAAAAAGTTCTGAGCTAACACACATAAAAAAAAAAAAAAAACATACAGACGAATTGAGAACCTCCTCCTTTTTGTGAAGTCGGTTAAAAAGAATGCTTCGTTCAGTAATAGGGAATGATTGAACCCCTTCATCGATCTTTATATTATTAGCCGTCATCTTAGCGTTGACATCTTTGGAATGCATTCCTTGCTTTGTAATCTATACGCTGCTGAATGTATACTTAGTTTTAATTATATTTCCGATTTTAACACGACACATAACATCCTACTCCGATCTAATCCATCCAATCATAGTGCTTACACCATTATCCCCTGAAGATCGTTCGTTATGGGCACACGGACGTCTGCAAGCTATTATGCATGTTTTATGTAATTCATACGTTGAGCTATGATCGCATACAGATGATATCAAATATGTAGTTACTTGTAATCTATCTTTACTTCCTGATTCTTCGTAGACGTAACGTGTTTGTGCAGCGACTTGGATTTCTTACATCAAGTCGTCAGTTTGTCGTTATGCTCTTGTAATCTAAGTTACAATACTAGACTGTATCGTTAGATGAAAGAAAGTAATTGCACTGTCTATATCTAAGAGAATATGGGATCCATCTAAATCATGTTGTTGAAAAAAATAGTGTTTCTAGTAAGTTGCATCTGTTCTGTAGATAATTTTGAGTTTAATGAAAATATAAGTAATTATTTAAGCTAAGGTAAGCTAAAACTTATTTGAAGGTAATGGAAATTGATTACTTACCCGGGACTTATGGTGTTGAAACACTTTTTCGCGAGGTTTCTATGTTCACGTAAACGGCTAAGGGTATGACCGTAAAAGATACAATCATGCATAGATTCCATAAATAGAACTTTTTGTGTAGAAAAAAATGTCTCCAAATCAGTGTCAACGCCTTAACTCGCCTACACAATCAAAACTATGGCAAATCGCTCGACGCTCTCTGAGTCGGAAGTCATCACTTACTCCTGCTACTCCTACGTTCCTAGTCATTAGAATTCGTTCTTCATCAATGATATTCGCAATTAACAAACAGATTAATTGGCACTTATTAAGCAGTCGTTTGGCCTAGACATATATATATGCCGGAAAAGTTATTTTTTTGTCTATTCGTTGTTGCAATATTCGTTTGACTCTGATGGAATGTTGTTTCTGGCTTCCTTAATGAGATATTGGCACATGCTGAGATCTAAAAGTTCTTTAGTTATTATTGGTTCTTTCGTCGCTAAAGTTAGGCAAAATTCATTCAGCGTAAGACTTTGAAACTTCGAACTTGCCGGCTGTGGCCAATTTCATAAGAAAAACTGGATCCTAAAACATTACTTAGAACATTAAGTTAGCTATGTGCTTTAGGTACCTAGCTACCTGCTTGGTATATCTAACAGGCAGTTTTTACTATCCACGATCGTTTTCTGCAAAACGTATATTTCTCTTTGCATACCTATCTACTCTTTTTAATACACAAGAATAGCATCTAATCGAACCATAAAACAACTTTCTATTTTATAGTTAAACTTAAAAGTAAAATTACAATAGCTGCAGCGATTCACAGCCCACACAGTGCGATTACAATGCCATTAGGTATGTAGGTTAACGATATAGTTTTAAAACCATTACAAACAAATATATGCATCTCTAATACGTACTTAAAGTATGAATTTCAACAATGTAAGCACACATTTTAAGGTTTAAAATAAAGCCCATTCTGTGTGCCCAGTTTGTGAATTTTATGAAACTTAGTAGGTACAGTCGCGAGCATTAATATATTATTACTATGGACAGCTCGTCAATAATATCAGATTTTATGATTCATCCATTAATTTCTGCCGTCAAGATGACTGCAAATATATGTGATTATTTGTGGAAGGCCGAAGTGGCAGCACAAATATGTGACAGCGAAGGAACACCAAAACTATCTGACGAGCCAAAATATAGGATGCTGCATCGGCTTCAAAAATATGTGACGTGACGTGTGATGAACTGAGCCGACGTCGAGTATAATTCTACCAATATCAATTACCCATATACGAGTACATTGATTTTTAATTTAAAAAATCAATCAATCATATACATTAAATTGAAATGATCTAAAATCAAAATGATTTATTTAAGTCAGGTTGAGAATCTACACCTTTATAACGTCAAAAGTTACAGAAGATAGCACCCAAAATGAAAAGCCACCCTTTAGGTACTCTGATATATATTATATATCCTCTTTAGTGTCCAAGCCCACCAATTTTTTTTACGTTCTGTCAAAAACAAGGTTAATTACCTAGTCCTAATAACAAAATTAATACGAATCCAAATAAAACAAAACGATTACATAGGCAATACATGCTTAGCAACAGACATGCAATAGGCTTTTTTATATACATATATCCCCGTTCCAATAATTCCGAATTTATCTTGTCTAGACAGCCAGCGACAAAAACCTCGCTTTTTTCAGACACAAATGACGTCGTCAGACCAAACTGAGTTTTATTTTTATTTTCGTTCGGAGCGTAAAATAAATCCGTATAAATAAAGGAAACCATTGAAGTTTGACCTTCACTTCAGAATCGAAACCGTACAAGTATTGGAATTGATTAGTTTCACTGCAGTGCGGATTCCACCAAATGGATATTGTAAATATTAGGTCCTTACATATGAAATTGATGTTTTATATGGAAAAAACAAAACTATTTTTTTTTTGTTACATTTTTTTATTCAATCTTTCAAATTATCCGTTGTGATCTGTGCACTTTTGCCATTTTATAGGGAGTTCATTGATTCCTTTGCTGAAAAAATTGCGGGAGCGAGAATCAACAAAACCTTTGAAGGTGTTTTGGACTGCCTCATCTGAATTGTTTTTTTTTCCAATTATGAAATTATCCAAATTCCGAAAAAAGTGGTAATCGGTTGGAGCAAGGTTCGGGGAGTATGCTGGGTGACGGAGACATTCCAATCCTAACTCCTCTAGTTTCGCCACCGTCTGTTGTGCAGTGTGTGGTCTAGCGTTGTCCTGAAGCAGCAGTGGGCTAGAGCGGTTGACCAATCTCGGCTGTTTAACGCCTAGGTTTTCCATCATGGTTTCCAATTGTCGGCAATACAGATCTGCCGTAATCGTCTGACCAGATCTTAGGAAGCTGTAGTGGATGACACCAACGCTGGTCCACCAGACACTAACCAGCATCTTTTTTTGAGTCAACTTTCGCTTGGGGCAGGATTTAGCCGGTTCTCCTGGATTTAACCACTGTGATGAGCGTTTCCGACTATCGTTTATGATCCATTTTTCATCACAAGTAATGATACGATTCAAAATCCCCTCGTTATTGTGACGGTTGAGTAACGTGATGCAGCAGTCGACTCGTGTTTGTTGGTTTGCTTCACTTAGTTCATGCGGTACCCATTTTTCAAGCTTTTTCACTTTTCCAATTTGTTTCAAATGATTCAAAATGGTTTTATCACTCACACCGAAGCCTGCAGCTATCTCTGACGTGGTTTGAGATGGATCCGCTTCCAAGATCAATTTCAATTCCTAATTGAGAACTAGGGTCTCCGGCCGTCCACGAGGTTTGTTCTGGAAGTCAAAATTTCCAGAACGAAAGCGTTGGAACCAAAAACGTACTGTTTTCTTTTACAATGGCTTCTCCGTACACATTATTAATCCTTCGAGCTGTTTCTGCAGCGCTAGTGCCACGATGGAATTCGTATTCGAAAATAATGCGATATTTTATGTTTTCCATATTGAGCACAGAACGATGTCAAAGCAAAATTAAATGGCGCGAAAACAAATGAATTATTACATTCGAAACACAAATAGACACGCTTTAAATTGAAATAAATTTGAATTTGGAATTCTTAACCAAACGCCGGCTTTTTGAGATCAAAGTGGCCAGTTCTATAAAACATCAATTTCATATGTAAGGACCCAATATATGTTTTTGTGAACGAAAAATATGTTTATGTTTGATATATTTATTTATTCTTCTGAGCGATAAGATAATGATAACTAACACGCTTATGGACGTAACTAAGGTTTCATCCAGAATAAAAGAAATAACTAGGAAGATTTATATGGGTGATTTTGGTACTTTTTGCTTTAGCTCTTGGTAAAATGTTTGACACTGGAAAGCTTATCAGCTAATAAATATTCAGTGCTGTAAGTTTTGCACTTATTATCATTATTAATCATGGAAGTAGCAGTTATTATTCATATTCAATGTCAAAATATATTATTATAACATAATATTCAAAACAGTTTAAAGTTAGTCATCGACAACCAACAACATAACAAAATAGATATCTATTTATAAGTAACTGTAAGTAATGGTAGAAAAAGATTGAACAAACACACGAACATAATCACTTAGTTCTAAATAATTCCAACCTATCTGGCACGCTTTCAATGAAAAGGAAGCCAAATCCATAACAAATCAACCACAGCACTAAAAGTTCATTTACTTCTAACTATAATTAGGTTGTATTTCAATAGAGCGATTCTAAAGAGCATGTCATTTATCTAAAGGTAAATAAAAGACATAATAAATGAGGTTCCTTATTAGTATGCATGTCACGCATAGCGTGGCTGGCACAAATTGGTCTACTGGTCACGGTAGGGGACATAGTGATAGACGGAGCGAATTTAGACGCTTTTTAGAACCTAATATTTGAAATCAAGTATTTGGTCACTGAAATTGTGCCTTCTGACAATCATAGTTATGTTGTTTGCAGAAGAAGATCAAAGAAATGATGGATGGATTGTTGTGAAAGATGATATAGCTAGAAAGTGGTTCAGTACTGATATGGAAAAATATGACATGCTGCGCCGACGCCAAATAAAAGTAGGACAAAGGTTTAAAGATGATCAATGTATGAAACACGTTGTTTTCCTGCCAATAACACTTGGTCAATGAGAAAAGCAATAATATATATTCAAATCGGTTTAAAAAAAAGCCATCCCATCTACACCTATCTTTTATCAGCATTTAAACATTACGTGACAAACTTCCGTTAGTTACAAATCGTAACATTCGCTATGAAAGATTAGATTTTATATCTCTATTTATATAATGTCTATTCTATTTATCACACATTGGCATAATCGTACGATATTATCTGAGGAAATCGTTGAGTGAAAATGACAATGTTCGTGCAAAACTTAGGAGTTTGATGTCATCTGCTGAGCACGCGCATCATGACAAGCGTGTGCGGTGTATGGGTGCAAAAGAACATCACGCGGCTTACAGTCAATCGGATCTCCTACGTCCATGGTATCAATTTGACTTTAACAACTGACAGCGCCTTTATTGCAGCTAGTGCGGTTTTTATAACGTGTGGTTGACCATACACGCGTCGCTTATACCGCACAGCGACTTAATTTGAAAAATCGATGGAGCAAAACTATTTACAATAAGTAATTTGATTACTTAATAGAGGGAAGGATGTCCATTATGTCATTAATTTTACCAATTAACACCACTTATAGGTACTTTAAATTCTTGTAGCTTTGCCCAAACATTTTCAGTCATTTCAACTATGAAAAGCATGTGAGAAACCCTTTTAGCAAACAAGGAATTTGCAAAGGTATTTTCTAAAATCGCTCCCACTCCTCTCATCACCTAGTCCTCACAATGACGGTGCACGGTAATGCACGTGCGCCCCGCTGTCCCGGATGCACGTGCATCACACGACACAACACTAGTCGTGTTCACCGGTAAATAGTAAATACACATACTATTCGAGAGCACGGAAACTTGACACATGTGTGTATATTATAACCGTTTTAAATTATGTCAAGAGCGTAGACAAAATGATGAAACGAGGCGCGAAAAAATAGAAACATAATGATTCTGTTACTATTTTAAGTTATTTGTAACGTGGATCTTCGACTTTTATAAGGCTCTGAATCTTGAACAATTGATTGAAATTGGACTTTTTTATTGGATTTTATTTTATTTTGTTTCTGTGAATTTATTCGAGAATGCTACAATACTAACATTGTTTTTAAGACCTTTGTTACTAACATTCTATGTATTTTATTTATTTTATTTTTTAATCGGTTAAAACAAACCTTCGTAGCTTGTCGGGTAGAAAAAGCCATCTATCTATGAGAAACCAACAGACAGCAGGAAGTTGGGAATCTGGAATAGGTACCTACGATGCTACCAATATACATGATGAATTGATGATTAACAAAGTAAGAAACGTAACATATTCTACTTGTGGTATACAAACTTTATATACTTAGTGGCAGAAATTCGGTAACTGCTGCAAACTATTTTGCCTTTTACGCTAAGAGGCTTACAAGAGCTAAAGCGCGGTCACTGTCGGATTGCATAGAAAAGAAAGCGTCTCTTTCTTTTCTATGCAATCCGACAGCGATGACACAACGCTGGTAATTTATTGCAAAATATGAAGCAATTATGGATTTACAAAAAATCTATTCATTGGACTAAAAAATTAAAACACTATTACGCGCGTATGTTGCTTGTAGAATAATCTGACAAAAAATCTGAATGTTTGCATGTATATTAGTATGGTTTTTAATCGTTAAACTATTATTTTAGAGGTATCTTCGTGTTTTTTTTTGTATCATATCAAGTTAATTGTATTATGAATTCAACACACTATCTAACTAGCATATATCCAGAAGAATATCATATATTTTTCTGATTTTGGTTACTGCAGTGGATCATATATTTTTTGGCATTATAAATTTGCGTTTAGGTCATGTAGTCCCCTTAATGACTAAACTATTATCCTTCACCCTTTTGAACTGTTCTTTCATAACACTACTTTTATTTATTGGGTACAATAAGTCGTATCGACGTCACCGTATGCTAAGTGTTATGAATGGTTGCAGGCGACAAGTATCAATCGACTCGTGATTATTGTTTCATGTCGCCTTCGTGACTTGATCACACGACTTGTGGCGGCTTTTACTTTCACGTTATTGTTGTAAGCTGACCAAACTAAAGTTTGAAATTGAATTATTCTAGCTGGATATCCTAAATTGGGCACTGTCAGAACTGATTTTTTTAACAACCAGCGGGGTAATTGCGTGTAACACACTAACAGTAGGAATAGCTTTCATTTTGACAGTTCAACAACATTCATTGCGTTATTTACGTTGTTGAACAGACAAATTTTTCGAATAATAAATGAATCAATGAATTAGCAATAGGCTTCAAAATGATTCAGATGGTGATAAATATTGTGATACGTAATTAGGGTGTAGACTTTGCGATCCCGAAGATGTTATTAAAGTACCCCGATGAAATAACTTCAACAAAAATTTAAAAAATAATAAGCTAGATACTAGGAACCTAAATAAACAACGACTTTTTATTTTCATATCATCAAACATACATCATTATCAACATACAATTTTCTTCTTTTTTTTTCTTTATCTTGTATTAATGAAGTTGTCATCAATTAATACCATAGTTCTTATGTTTATTTTTCTAAACGTTTTCAAATCAAATCAAAATATACTCATAAACCAACATGGGTACTTATGAAACTTCAGAAGCTAGGTGCACGGTTCCAATTGCTTGTTTCCTATGGAGAAGACCCGGCAAGAAACTCCATGGTTATTCTTTTAAGAATAAGGGGCTTTTACAATGTTTCAAATTACAGTGTTGATAGATATGGGAGGACAGTGTAGGCCTGTCAACAAGTAACAGGTACTCAACTCAAAGGTCTGGCAACACCGTCTTCACTCTAGACACTACTGAGTAGAGTATGTTACGTTGCGTACATTATGTATGACTGTGATTTCAATGATGGCACATTTTTTGTCCAAGCCTCGGAAATATGAGAAAAATAGAAGTTGTCTGCGATTGCACATAGCATTAGTAACTTGAATGCCAATGATTACGTTTTGGGTGGTCCAAAGTAGATGAGACCATCTTGTTACTTTTTAACCGACTTAACAAAAAGGAGGAGGTTCTCAATTCCTCTGGTTTTTTTTTTTCTATGTGTGTTAGCTCAGAACTTTTTTCTGGGTGAACCGATTTCGATGATTCTTTTTTTATTTGATAGGTGGTGCTTCACATGTGGTCGCATTTAAATTTGATCAAGGTCTGACCAGTAGTTTTTGAGTTATCCTTAACACTGCGTATTTTTCCACTTTGTTTATATGGATGATGTGTTAATAATTTCCTGTCACTGTTATTTACACACCAAGTAGTGGTATAATTTGTGTGGGGTAGGTACCGCAACTAAAAACTGAAAAATAAAAACGTTTTTTACAAAAAAACAATCGACTTCCAAAAAAAACACTAAAGACGTGAAAAATAACTTTAATTTCGGAAGTCGGTGGCCAAAAACGAAAATACAAAACTTTTTTACAAAAAAACAACCGACTTCCAAAAAAAACACTAAAAGACGTGAAAAATAACTTTAATTTCGTAAGTCGGTGTCTTTGGTTTTATATTTTCGTTTTTGGCCACCGACTTCCGAAATTAAAGTTATTTTTCACGTCTTTTAGTGTTTTTTTTGGAAGTCGGTTGTTTTTTTGTAAAAAAGATTTTTTTAATGTGGTGGTTAGTCATTAAGGCGACAAAAATCTACTAACGGAGAATGGATTTAGGATATATTTGTTCCAACAAACCTTAGGATTACTGACTCAAAACTTGCTGGGAACTGTAGTCTCTAAAATTTCCGTGAATCACGAAATCACGTATAAAATACAAAAGCAAAGACGACTTTTTCATTATTTTAAAGGAAGACCTTTTCCTCTGGCATCGCGGTTACGTCGTATTCCTACTCCACGCAACAATCCTTAAAAAAAAAAACTACATTCCATATTTTACCGTGAGAAGTAAGCAAGCTAGATAATCTACGTGTAATAAAATAAGTAAATAGTTCTGCAGTATTTTCTCATAGTAACGTGATATTTGCGTAACTGTTCGCGTAGTAAATGCGCTTGCGCATATACTTTGAATTGCATCTTAGTTAGCACTTATGTGTTAAACGATGTCTCCGTGTTACAGTAACATAACAGTATATAATATAGGAGAGTAGTTATGGATAGAAGAATGTAAGTATAAATATTTATTACATTTTTACTTATGTCACACTTGAATCTTTTAAATATTATTAAACTTTTCAGAATTCACACGATAACGATTAATTCACATTCCAACTAGCCTAAGAAATTAAATATTTATATTATTAATTAGATACCAAGATCATTATCACGAGACAGGAGCACTCGATTCGCATTTTTTTTTATAACACTTAATGCATCTATGAAACTATTATATTACTTACGCATAAATCCTACCATGAAAATAAAAAAGTGACAGTTTGGATGTTTGTTACTGAAGCACGTTTAAAGCCATGTCTTCACAAGGCTCTAGACCACAGTAGACCTATAGTAGACATGTTTGTCCCGTAGTCACTAAAGGACAAATGTTCCGGGACACGTGTCTCAAAGACATCGCTCGACGTCGGATACGACAGTCAAATATTTTCAATTAAAAATATATTTAGTCATGCAATATTACGAACAACATAGATTAAAGGAGTTGACAAAAGTATATATGTAGAAACAACATAATTATAAAGCGCATAGTCAGTTTCTGTCTATGATCTGTGGAGTTTATATTTTTAAACGACGACATCATTTGCCATGTCGCGGTCGTGTCGTGCGAATTCGGGCGACATTTTTGGACACACGACGAGTCACGGGACATTAGTCCCATAGTCACTCACTAGGGGACATAATAATATATCTATTACGACTAATATCAAGAAATAGTGGAAACTAGGCTGGGCTAAATGGATTTGAATGGGCACACAGGTAGACTTTGACTAGTGTAGGACACTGATACATAGGTACAGAATTGTCCCTAGTATGCGAGTGAAACCGTGGGGAACAGTTAGTCACTAATATAATTTTCTCGTTAATCGAAGCATAGTGAGATTCAGAGTAAAACTTACAAATGCATTTATTATGCGTTCGGTGTGCAATCAAATTTGCATATAACCGATTCATGCATTAATAAATAGCAGTTTAGCATTGATTTAATGTATCAAATGTACATTGGCTCAATGAGGAGGATAGGGTTGCATTAAACAAATTATCCACCCCGGTATACACGGAGAATGTTTATCCGTTTTAAGTACAATAGGAGACCCTCTGCCCTACACCTAAACCATAATAGGCTGGTATTTTAAGGGAATATAATCCGAGAAGTGACAGTCTGACGGTCACTTCCCTAAGGAAAAAATAAATACAAATCATAATAATTTACTATTTGCGTTGACAGCTATCCAACTAACGTTTTACTACATTATCCTCCTACTACCTATTCATTTGTTTCCAGTGCGCAGCGCTCCCGTCTCCCGCACTTGACCCACAACCTTTATAGTAGTCTAAATATAGCCTAAACTAAACGTAGCATGTCCGAACGTGAACAAATTCTGATACCTGTAATAATCAGCTGTTTGTCAAAGTCACTGTCGCTTTCATAACACGTAACGTTTCCCGCCTTTCTATGCGTATTGTCTTCCATATACGAATATCTGTAGTGATGAGAATGACTGGCTAGTCTGAGCACGTTTAATCGATTTTAAGTAATCGATTCTGTAGAGAGTTTCTGTAATCGAGTCTAGCCGCTATTGATAGGGGTGTTCAAGATTGGTAAATCATCATTATGTTTATTTTCTTTTACAATTAAATAGCGATAAGTTTAAAATTAGTCATTGTTACATGAGTATGTATATATTAATATTGATTGATTATTTAATTTATCGACAATATCAGATCAACAATTAGTAATTTACTTTGGAGCAACGTGCTTTTCAGGCTATAAATTTACAATTCAGGTTCCCATGAAGCCTACAACGTAGATATGTAGTTAAATTAGAGCAGCAATACTTCCCTCCCCCCTCTTCTCAGTAACACGATCACGCTAAATGCAAGCGAGTCTTGCATCTCGACTCATCCGCATTGATTGCAACTTTCACCTTCGCACCGACACGTAAATACGTAAATAATAGAGAGTAGTTACATTAAAACAAAACTATTTCTATTCGCGGGTTTAAATACTCTGCAAATAGGAACTTGGTCTTTTGTTTCGCGAGGACTTAATCCTTTATTTAGGTTTTAAAAACCTCGGCGAAAGACGGACAAAATATGGTTCCTCTCTACCTTTTCAGTTCGGAATCTTAAAAATGGTATGTGCTCACACGAAAAGCTTAATAATCGTAACCACTTTGTTGAATAGAGACGTTATCTCATCCCAGGAATTCAAAATAGGTAAGCATAAAAAATTGTGACCACTGTTCATATTTTTCATCACAATCATCACAGTTTATAAATTCACTCCTCCAAGAATAAAAGTAAAATCGTCTGCGTATAATTATATCCTAAGTATGCACTATGCTGCAAAAATACACATTAGTAACAGTTTGTTAAGGTATATCCAGACATTATCATAGAAAACATCATACTTAAACAAGGCATTGTTTCCCTGAGTAAATATTTATTTTTTGATAGTAGTTCATGTCTTATTATTAGATATCATTCATATCCTTTGTGGTATGACATGTGGTTTAATACAAGAGTAGACGAATAATATTAGTTTCTAAGTTCAACATTCATACTTGTCATTTAGGGTAGGTAATTCAGTACTACAAAGTGTCTTTGCAAATTGGGACATTTGCTGGTAAAGGTTTCTCACGTTCCAATTCAAATTTTGTACCTTAACGCTGTGTACTCGTAGTTGGGTAACTTAGAGCAGATAGCTGCCTAACTTATTTATGTCTGCTGACTATTCCCAATCAAAAAAATGGCGACGGTGACTAAGAAGTTGTGTGGAAAACAGTTGTCATGGTATGGGCAATATGTGATGCGGAGGAATGAGGGACATGTCGTGAGGAGGTTTGAGTATGAATGTGAATGGTTTCATAAGTACGGGAAGGCCGAAGAAACAATAGATGGATTGTGTGGTAGAAAGGCGGTGACTTTGGAAATAATGGCTAATAGAAGAAGAAGAAGCATGCTGAGATCACAAATAAATTAAGATCAAAGATGATGACTCTGCATCCTCTGTTTTACCTCACTATCAACATGACTTTAGCTATAAGATGATGATGGATTACATATCAAACGAACAAAACAAACGCAACTAAAAACATCGCGAGATCAAACGATATTCGTCACCTCTTCACAGAGCGACAAGACTTCTCAAAATGTTGTGATAATGATTGTGAATTGTGATCCGTCAATCAACGGTAAATCAACACGATTACTTGATATTAGACACGCATGATTCATGCCAAGATACTTGTTTAGTAGCTAATTGTGATTGATAACTGCTTCACAATTAATGGACTAAATTGTACATAAAATATAGCAGTTCAATGGTATATTATAGAATAGGAATCTGTTAAATGAAGAAATATGACGCGAAATAAGATGGTTTTCACTGAGACAAAATATCCAAAATAAACTATCTAAGCCCACAAATAGGTATTTGACGTCTTAGATTATTTATTTACCAGAGGGATGAATGAAAGACAATTGCATGTGGTGTTACGCGGATGGATAGATTACTAATGATTTGTATTACTAATCAGCCTAATAAGAAATGAGTACATAAGAGAAACGAACGAACGTAAATGAGGCGAAAAGAGTACGTAAGGATCGTAGCAGGTGGATTTCTGTAGTTTCTGCCTACCCCCATGGGAAGAAGGCGTGAGTTTATGTATGTATGTGTGTGTATGTACATAAGAGAAAGTCTGAAAGTGACACTGGTGACTGAAAAGTTATGTGGAAAACGGTTGTCATAGTATGGGCATTGGGCATGTGATGTGGAGGAATGAGGAAAATGTCGTCAGAAAAGTTTTGAGTATGAATGTGGATGGCTATACGAGTAGGCGAAGACCAAAAACGATGGATGAGCTGTGTGAAAGATGATATGGCTAGAAAGGGAGTGACTACCGAGATGACGACTAATACGAATAGAGAAGAATGGCAAAAAAAAAATGTTGCGCAAACTCCAAAAAAATTGGTATGAGAAAGGCAGGAGAATTTAATGACGATGTTAGAACGTGCGGAAAAAACAGTGAGGCTGTGAGACCCTAAAAATGACAGTGTAAATAAAATAGAGTTATTCAAATAAAACTCAAATTTGAAAAAATACGGCCCGTGACTACGCTGTCATTTATGTGTGCCTTTTAGTTTTCTTCAGCACGTTCTATCTGGAAAAACATACATCAATGCTTGAGGTGATGTTACAAGTACCAGGAATCAGCAGAGGCCGATCGCGAGTATTAAAATTGACGTTCTACGGAACTTGGACAGCTAACATGCACCATCTCTTAGTGTTTCGTTTTCAAACGATAGGATAGTAAGTAGAACGCCGATCATTATTGTTGTTCCAATCTTTATTTATGTCCTAAGTTAAGTTATGGAATCAGGCGTTACATTGCTGAAATCCATGACGGTTAAATCTTATGCAAAAATATTTAGTACTAAACTAGGTCCAGGCTTGAATGCAGTATCCAGAACCGTCCTCACGCCCGCAAAAATATGCACATGCAAAAGGTGCGCTAATTATGATGCAACATGCCACCCAAATCTATATTCGACACGTGTTTCGCCCCTCGAAGGGACTTCCTCAGGCTCAGGAGATGTTGACTTTGAATGTCTAATCACATACACAACAGCAAATCCGTGTGGAATTGCGTAACTCACGTTCGACCACAATCCGAGGGTTTTGAAGGAAATTCCTGCTCCATTGCTTCATAGGTTTGAAAAATTTGTCCGCTCAACAACTTAAATAACGCAATCAACGTGGCTGAACTGTCAAAATGAAAGGCATTGCGATGAATATCCATTTTATATGTGTGTTTAACCGACTGATCATGTGGGTCAGTAACCGATACCATAAAACACTACCACACTTCTAATTATAGTATTCCTTCACCAGACTGAACCAGTTGATAAAGATAAGAACTGTCAACATGACACCTAAAATTAACGACCTATCAGATGAATCTTGCAGACAATTACAGCATTTTTCCAACAATTTATGCTTCAATATGAAATATTAGCCTCATTTATCTACGTCAGGCCATAGGTAGATGGCACAATAGCTTTCTAGCCTAGATACTGTGAGCACTAATGACTGACAGTATTTAGTTACGGTTGTCGGGTACGTAAAGGTCTGTTTGTCTGTTAATAGATACTTTTCTAGTGAATTAGCCGCGTGTGACAAGTTTACAATCGGGTTATTAATGTTGGCAATGTGGTGGTAATGGAATTAAATTGGGGCTGGTTTCTTTGCTGCAATATAAGCACTTAGGTATGTTCTTGGCTAAGTATAGACGGCCCCATGTCTTCAGGTAGGAGTGTCTACAAAGTATATATTATGTACATACTAATAACATCATTTGCTATTCCTTTACGAATGGAACTCAAAAAAGATGCATGGTTTTGCTTGTTTAGGTTCCTAATACGCGTTTACAATAAAACAATATTCTGAATCACAGCATAATAATACAATCACACCAGACATGATATAAATCCTCTGTTCCTATCTGTGTTCCTAAGTTTGCTTTTTATCACGGGGGTACCTACAGCTGCCTGAGTTCTTTGTAAGTTGCTTACGAGAAGATAGCCGGTCGTATCTTCGCTGCTACCGCCAGTACCAAAACTACCAAAGTCCCCTCCTACCTCACTAGTAAAAGCGAAACCGGCAGCAGACTTGCGCTGGCGCACCATTCAGGGCGGAACGCTGTCGCCTTTCACCGTCCGCTGCGTTTGCGCAGGGCATGCGATACACCTACGCAGTGTGCATGCTGTAGAGGAGCTATTATGCATATGTTAATGTTTGATGGGTCATATATGATTCTTGGTATGGTTATGTGGCGATTTGTGTAGGTAATTGTGTTTTTTGTTTTTCACTTTCTTTTGTAGTACATTTTTAACCGACTTCAAATAAGGAGGAGGTTCTCAATTCGACTGTAAGTTTTTACTTTTTTTTATGTGTTAGCTCAAAACTTTTTTCTAAGTAATCCGATTCGGATGATTCTTTTTTTATTTGATAGCTGGTGCTTCTCATGTGGTCCCATATCAATTTGATCAAGTTCTGACCAGCAGTTTGTGAGTTATCCTTAATACTGCGTATTTTTTCCACTTAGTTTTTATTGATGATGTTTTCATAATTTCCTGTCACTGTTACTCGTATTTACATAAGTCAAGTAGTGTTCTATGTGGGATTAGCCTTGTACCGTATTATTTTCTTTCTTACACCAACCGTCATCCCAGCATATTTGCTTCTTTATCATATTAATCTTCTACACAATTATTTGATGATTTAGCGTACCTACTTAGATAAGTTATTAAAGTTTCATAACGTTTTTCTTGTGTCAATATAATAGTACTATAGAGGTATAAGGAATAAAGTGTAAAGGGTGTAAAGTTCACTCATACTCTATAGAAAAGGGAGGATCCTCCGACCAGACGGGTGTTGTGTCTGGTGGGCAACTGCCCGACGGTTGATTTCGGGACGTTGTATATATGCTAGTAGTAAACTCTGCGCGATGCAGGATTTGCGTGACGTCAGTATGACGTGTAGCTCGCATGTGGCGATGTTGATACCGCTACAGTACTAGTTCCAAGATCAACCAGTCACCGAAGACAGCAGGAGTCTATAGGTACTATGTATCCCTGAATCCTCTCCACTAGCTCATCAAATTCCTTCCATTTGTAAACGAAGCCGTCCTTTATCTTGATTAATTTAGTACGCCATACGATGATCCCTTCTTCATTAATTAGGCATTGGGTCCGACCCATCGATCCAATATAGGAAGCCTTTGAGCCGACCACTTACTCGTAGAGACTATTCAATCTGCATACATAAACTACACTATTTATCCTTTTACATTGAAATAAGGACACGCCTTTACTGCTAATAAGTATGTTTAATTAAAAGAGCCACCTCGAGTGACGATACTATACATCCGGACTCCGGTGTTCATCTTTATGGCACTACTAGCTTTTCCCCGCGGCTTCGCTCGCGTTAATTTAGGCTTTGACAATCAATTTGGGTTATAATTCAGTCATGATTCGATAGGCACGTGGCGCCATCTATTATCATAAGAACGTTATTGTTGTTTTCCTCGGGATCAGTACTTTTTCCGGGATGAAAGGTACCCTATATCCGTGTCTGTACACCTGACAACGTATATGCAAAATTTCCGGATGATCGGTTCAGTGGTTTAGTCATGAAAATGTAACAAACAAACTTACTTTCGCATATAAAATATTAGTTAGGATTAGGATTTTCACTACTAGAATAAGCAATGCTGTCTCTGAAAGCTTTGTGCCGTTATGAGACTGACAGAAAAACTCTATTCTTGTTTCCAGATAGGTATGTACATAACCTGCACATTGCAAAAGTAAAATGTGGGTATCTTTTGTTTTGTAGACGCTTAAACAATGTGATAAACAATAGCAAAGTCGTTTATTTCTCAGTTTAAACAAAAGTAGCTATGCCTGCGGATTCGCCCACGTGGAGATCGGAAGTCATCCCACGGGAACTTACAATCGGGATAAAAAGTACCTATGTGTACTAACCCAGGTCATGGGCTATCCGTGTGCCGATTTCATCCAAATCTATGCAGCCGTTTAGGCATGACAAAGTTACAGACAGACAATTACTTTCGCATTTATAATATTAGTATAGATTTAAAGGTTCTTTTGCAAGCGCGCGCAGTAAGTGAAGGCAACCTACAAATACTGAAAACCAATGCAACTACCACATACACCATGCCCTGTACCAACTATCACAGAGCATTACAACATAGGTACTGGGCGTGGTTGTCCTAAGTCAAGGAGTAAGGCAAAATGGAGCACTCATGTGGGGTGATTGGTTCCAGTGGATTTCAAGTGTGACCTTACCTCACCGACTTGTTACGGTGCAAAGGCGATCGTTTATGGTGTACACACGGCTACATATTAAACTATACATTTCCAGTAGGTATAAGCTGACCTCTCATGGTACGGAAATCCTACACAATTCGAGATCAGCTTATACTGGAAATGTATAGCTTAATATGTTACCGTGTTTACAAGACGTGTGGCCGTCTGGCCGATGGTATTCCACTTAGACAAAAATTATGAACTTTCATACAAACTTCCATATTGAATCATAATATTTAAACCCTGTAGGGGATGTATTCTCAATTATCCTTCCTTATTGATCACCTTCGTTATAAAAGAAACTGCTGTGCAAAATTTTATGCTTCTAAGTTGTTGGGTGGGTTGTCAGTTAAAGAATGAATTTCAGATTTTTATGAAGTAGATTTTACGTAGGGTGAGTAACGGGGCAATAGCCAGATCTATGAGTCTGTTTACAATCCTTCTCATTTTGTCAACAAAACAAAGCCGTTTGTTCTAATACATCGCAAGTCCGAAGTTAGGGTGTGGATCCCCATAAACTATAGATAAACATATGACACGACATCGTCCTTTCGAAACATCCCCAGAGTTACACTTCTTGTATCTAAAAAAAAAATAAAAGGCGCCTCAGCCCGACGCAATAGCGTATGTCACATAACGCGAGGACTAACGTTCATGTTAGCACTCCATTTATACATTTCTGTATAGCCCAACCGGACATAGTACACGCAATCGGAGCGCGGAGTCAAACGGCGACATTTGATCCCACGACCCCAGGGCTCCGCCACTTCTATGCCAGTACTCAATACCCCGTAAATGTCAGACATAAGTGACCATTATTGAACCGGAATTTGTTTTATTGTTAAAGCATCGTGCACCGTTACTAAATATAAAGTACTATGTACATACTTACACACTGAATACCTTTTTTATTGGGCTTTTTAATTGTTAAACATAAATTTTAAGCTTAAATTAAACATACATAACATCACGCCTGTATTCCCCGAAGGGTTAGGCAGAGGTGTACCTATAGCACACCCACATTTCGCCAGTTATGTTTAAGTCCCATGTAATAGGGGGCGAGCCTATTGCCGGCTATTGCAACCGGGCACAAATCCAGACTCCGGGCTGCTACTGAGAAATTCCAGGTGGAAAAACCCGATAACACTTTGCCCGACCCGGGAATCGAACCCAGGACCTCATGCTCAGCAGTAGCGCTTGCAACCACTAGACCAACGAGGCAGTCAAAAAACATAATAACATACAGTCATTAAACACTTAGGTACATTCACTACTTAATATTTTAGTCTATTCAATAGTTAATAACAAATAACAGACGTTATAATACACCCTAGCTTACTGAAAAACTTTTATGAAATTATCCTAGTCTGATAAAATTCCTAAGCTAAAATTTGGAGTAAATAAAACTTTTTTACAAAAAAACAACCGACTTCCAAAAAAAGCACTAAAAGACGTGAAAAATAACTTTAATTTTGGAAGTCGGTGTCTTTGCTTTTTGTATTTTCGTTTTTGGCCACCGACTTCCGAAATTAAAGTTATTTTTCACGTCATTTAGTGCTTTTTTTGGAAGTCGGTTGTTTTTTTGTAAAAAAGTTTTTATTTTTCACTTTTTAGTTGCGGTACCTACCCCACACAAATTCGTATACCACTACTTGGTGTGTAAATAACAGTGACAGGAAATTATTAACACATCATCCATATAAACTAAGTGGAAAAATACGCTGTATTAAGGATCACTCAAAAAGTACTGGTCAGACCTTGATCAAATTTAAATGGGACCACATGTGAAGCACCACCTATCAAATAAAAAAGAATCATCCAAATAGATTCACCCAGAAAAAAGTTATGAGCTAACACACAAAAAAAAAAAAAAAAAGAAGTGTTTTTTTTTTAACTTTGTATGGGTGCATTGAAGGACAAAGTTAAATAACCTTGTCGGCAAACCCACTACAAAGTGAAAGAGGTTGGGTAAAAAAACTTTTTTACAAAAAAACAACCGACTTCCAAAAAAAAAACACTAAAAGACGTTAAAAAATAACTTTAATTTCGGAAGTCGGTGTCATTGGATTTTAACAGACTTCACAAAAAGGAGGAGGTTCTCAATTCGTCTGTTTTTATTTTTTTATGTGTGTTAGCTCAGAACTTTTTTCTGGGTTAACCGATTTGGATGATTCTTTTTTTATTTGATAGGTGGTGCTTCACATGTGGTCCCATTTAAATTTGATCATGGTCTGACCAGTAGTTTTTGAGTTATTCTTAATACTGCATATTTTTTCCACTTAGTTTATATGGATGATGTGTTAATAACTTCCTGTCACTGTTATTTACACACCAAGTAGTGGTATACGAATTCGTTTGGGGTAAGTACCGCAACTAAAAAAGTCGGAAGTCGGTGGACAAAAACGAAAATACAAAACCAAAGACACCGAATTCCGAAATTAAAGTTATTTTTCAGGTCTTTTAGTGTTTTTTTTTGGAAGTCGGTTGTTTTTTTGTAATAAAGTTTTTGTATTTTCGTTTTTGGCCACCGACTTTCGAAATTAAAGTTATTTTTCACGTCTTTTAGTGTTTTTTTTGGAAGTTGGTTGTCTTTTTGTAAAACCGTTTTTATTTTTCACTTTTTAGTTGCGATACCTACCCCACACAAATTCGTATACCACTACTTGGTGTGTAAATAACAGTGACAGGAAATTATTAACACATCATCCATATAAACTAAGTGGATAAAATATGCAGTATTAAGGATAACTCCAAAACTACTGGTCAGACCTTGATCAAATTTAAGTGGGACCACATGTGAAGCACCAGCTATCAAATAAAAAAAGAATCATCCAAATCGGTTCACCCAGAAAAAAGTTCTAAGCTAACACACATAAAAAAAAAAAAACATACAGACGAATTGAGAACCTCCTCCTTTTTGTGAAGTCGGTTAAAAACCGGCCAAGTGCAAGTCTGTCTCGCACACGAAGTGTTCCGTACCACAAGGGCAAAAAACGCGTGAAAATTTCAAGTGTCTAACTATTACGGTTCATGAGATACAGCCCGCTGACATACAGACGGACGGACGGACGGGCAGTGAAGGCTTAGTAATAGGGTCCCGTTGGCACCCTTTGGGTACGGAACCCTAAAAATGGTTTTACTTTCGAAGTCGGTGTCTTTGGTTTCAGTTGTTTCTTTAGCAACTGACTTCCGAAATTAAATTTGGTACTTTACTTCCAAGCAGTTTATTTCTACATTTTATAACTAAATGAATATTACAGGGAAACAGTGATCGTTTTTTCTCATTTTATGTGTAACAACAAAAAATCACTTACTTTCATATTGTTATGCTTTCCGTTTCCAGTTACCATAAAGCCGATTATAAAATGTTTAAATGTTTCCCGTTTTTGGAACTGACGTGTTTTACTGACCTCTTCATTAGGTACCTACATTATTACAAAGATATTTTAGTCCTCGAATGACTTGACAGAGAGGCGCAGTTGATAAACATTTGTGAAATTATTCTTTGAAATGTATTGAAAAACAAAATGGCGGCGTTAGTTCGAATTTTGGCCACGCGCCATTTTTCAAAAGATCCTTGTACACACTGCTACATATCAAGCTGTACATTTCCAGTTTTAGCCTACCTCGCATTGTACCTATAGGCTTACGTACAATGAGAAGTCAGCTTATACCTACTGGAAATTATAGCTTCATACGTAGTCGTGCGTACAGCTATAATAATATACCTACATGTGGTGTTTGCATTTCTCACTAAACGTAAGTAAACATTGAGTTCTAAAATAAATATTAAATCAATGAATGAATCATTACCTACTCATTTAATACATAAGTATCTGGGTCGTGATACGTGACACGTGTCTGGCTGTCACCTCTTTGTTACTAACAGTCAAAAGGTTAATTTACTTTATCAGATTGTGTAATAATTAGGGCAGTTTTCGCCCTATTTCTGTTGCAAGCGTGTTATATTACAACAAAAAATGCTTAGCATAATCAGCCTATTGTTCCCACTGCTGGGACTGAGACTCGGGCCTAGTCTCTGGTGAGAAGAATGGACCGTAATCCACCACACATACCCAGTTCTTCCTGCCATTGCGCAGTTTTGCAACCGACCCATCCCTTTACGTTGTCTTGTCAGTCAAACCATGCAATCAGCTGACGCTAGCTATCGTCAATCTCATTCACTCGAAAGATAAGCTGCCGATAGCTCACCGCTATCGGTCGCTATCTGGTCGCTACATGTATCGGTTTTCTCGGAAAATCTTCATAATGTTGCTTTGAAAATGTTAACCATTTGCGGTATGTGGCGAACGTCACAGTACCTAGGTACCTACATATCGCAGGTGGCTAATATAAATAATCTATACTCGAAAGGTTTAGGTAGTTAAATAAAGGTAAACAACAAAAACCACGTGACTCATCGATGCTAAACCTTTTATTTCAAATGTTAAAATCATATTATTTTTAGTCATTTATTAATATGTTCTATTCTGAATCTGAATCTGAGGAACTATCTGTCACATTAATAATAAAGCGTTCAGTGGTATCATCAATTATTTTGTCTAATTCAAACATTTTCTGGTCTTCTTTTATTACATGACCCTCGCAATTTTTCCAATTATCAACAGTCACATTAGCTAAAGCCTCTGGCAAAAGAATTTTTAGGTCAGCCATTTTAAAAGTTTTATTTTTCTCGGCTAAATACCGCTTAACTTGAGCCCATGTCTTGAAATATCATGTCTTGAAACTATGTTTGTTTTCAACGGATAACACTCTTTGGGCCATGTTTCTTCTACATATCTACCTACTTATTTAAACACATTTATCAATGTATGTTTCTCAGAGGATGAAAGAGGTCCTGTTTTGAAGCGTTTTTCTTCGGTGATGGAAATGAGAGTACGGAGTTGGTCTGGCTAGTACCAGGCTCGGGTTCACTAATTTTTCAACCATACGAATTTAAAAACAAATAACGATAAATACAATAACTAAATAACAAAAACAAAATAAAGAAACAAGCTATAATTAACAAAATCGAAACGCACACGCAACATCGCAAATGTCGAGAGTGCTATCAAAGGCGTCTGGTTAACCGACTAAACGTAATACCTGCTACTTCTGTTGCCATACTACGTCCCAGGTGTACTCTTCAATTTAGCAGCGTTATATTCGTTGTATTTTATAAAAGGGATACAGAACCTGTTTTTTCGAGCTTATAAATCACAACAAAAAAATTGTGCTGAAGCAATTACATCTACGAAGAGTAGTTAACGAATAAATGATAAAGTTTAACATACATTAATAAAAGAGGAAACTATTGTATAAATAAATAGAAAATAAATTTTGGTTTTGTTGTAACGTATTTTTAAACAAGAAAGTGGCAACTATAAAAAACCCTTTTTACGATTTGTTTACCTTTATTTAACTACCTAAACCTTTCTAGTATACGTATGTTGTGGCTGATAAAATCCTAACACCTAATAAAGTCTACTATAGTTCATGACGTAGGTACACATCTATACATCTTATAACGAAACAGTAAAGAAGTCAAAATAGTAGATACATTGCATATTTTTGAATAAAGTAATTGATACTAGGAACGAGTCAGATGCCGAGAACATAGTTTTTAGATTCTTTGTCCGTTTGTCTGTTTATCTGGATGTATGTTTCGGATTGGCGCAAAAACGGTTGAATGGATTTGAATGAAATTTGGTACACATATAGTTTATAACCTGGATTAACACTTTTAATCCTGGTAGTATATTCCCGTGGGATATTTTTTGACATCCATGCGGGCGCAGCCGAGGCAAAAGCTAGTTTCACAAGGTGTAATTGAAATAACTGAAAACCCAGTACCGGTATTAGGGTAGGACGCGGCTGAGCGACCGCCCCGGATGCCAGAGGTGCATGGGCGCCGAAGGGGCTGTGACTAGGCGTCATTTGGAGAAAGCAAACCAAAAACAAAATTGAGATCTCTTGGCTTGCGCTTGCATCCGACATCCTCTGAAGTCTCCGAAGTTCCGACAAAGTAACTCCTGTTTCCTTATGAATGGACATAAAAAAACCTAGGCGGAATGAAATTGTTCGCCCCTCTACTCTCCAAGAGGGGAGAAAGGCACCGCCGAAATTTCGCTCAGGGCGCCTGTATTGTTAAAACCGGCACTGTGAAAACCAGCAGCAACTCTTCGCTTCTGCTATACGTTCGGATGTATCGTCCTAATGTACCGTTTTAATAATTCACCCTGTATAGCACTGCGCACCAATCAATATGGGCTTTATTTAGTCGCTAGTCATACCATAAAATCTGTACTACAATGCCTAGATTCATTCCATTATCATCAAGAGGATTCACATTAGTGACCTTGGTCTTTAGTCTATTGTATGATGACCTTGGCGACCTTGACAATAGCGGCTTCCTAGTTTGACACAAAGGTTTGATATGGGTACGGTCATGCTCAGTTTTGGAGTCTAAACTACAAAGAAGGGAGGTATGCAGCATTATTTAGACACGTAAAAGGTTTTCATTTTCATTGGTATATCATAGGTCTGTGTTAAGAAACTTTTTAGTTAGTTCGTCGGTTTGTTGAGCTTCGAGTTGAGCTGCCCGATGACAGCCCCTTGCGTGAATGCTAACCTACAGGTCAGGTCCACTCAAATCTGTATGGCTCTTTCCTCACAATATCTGATCATTCTGAAATTTCTTCCAATAAAGTAATGCGCTGTGTAGTATGCATGACTGCGTCATTGGTCTATTGATCGCAAACGTAATTGCTGCGGTCCTGCGTTCGATTCCCAGGTCGGGCAAAGTGTTATTGGGTTTTTCTATCCGGAATTTTTCAGTAACACGGAGTCTGGATCCGTGTCCTGTTGATGGCAATAGGCTCGCCCCGTATTACATGCGACGAAATGTACTATAGGTACACCTCTGCCCAACCCTTCGGGGAAACAAGGCGTAATGTTCCGTATGAATAATGCAAACTATATCAGTAAAATACGAAAGAGCAACATAAAATGCAGTGGCATTGTCCTCATTTAGGCGCCATTGAAATATCGCACTTTTTACGTTTTAATCCATGCGTTATCAGTGAAGTTTTATCTGTTTACAGGCGAGTGTCATTGAATACAAAATTTTCATGTAGGTACGCGGAAAATATTGCCAAATAACACAGAAGAACGCAAAACATTCTTGACAAAAAAATATATATAGGACAATTCAGTAAAATCTGTTGCCAGTCAACATCCAACTTTATTTGACATTGTAATTTGGGTATATACTCCAATTTGAAAGGTTCGCTTTTGTTTCAACCTACTGCATCTAGTTTATTCGACCAAGATCTGCCTTTTCTGCGGGGTAATTATATAACTTACAGTAGGAATGGCTTTCATTTTGACAGTTCAACAACATTCATTGCGTTATTTACGTTGTTGACAGAACAGACAATTTTTTTGAACATATGAAGCAATGGGTTAGGAATATCCTTCAAAATGATTCAGATTGTGATTGATAGTGTGTTACGTAATTATGGTGCTGTTGCCAACTTCAATGCTGGGGTCGGCTTTCAGTCTAACCTGTTGAAGCTGAATACCCCACAATTTAATTCCCAAAATTATGGTGTGAACACCGCATCATAATAAATTAAGCTGTAACCTGAAAATCTATGAAAGTCATTGATGCTGATCGACTGCCTTTCTCGGTTTAGTGGCATACGCTAGTGCTGAGCATGAGGTCCTGTGTTCGATTCCCGGGTCGAGCAGTCTTATTGGGTTTTTTCCATCTGGAATTTCTCAGTAGCAGCCCAGAGTCTGTATTTGTGCACGGTTGATGGTATAAAGGTATGAGGAAGAGGGTGTAAAGTTCACTCATACCTCGATAGAAAAGGAAGGAACTTCCGACCAGACGGGTGTCGTGTCTAGTTGACAAATGTCGGGACGTTGTACATATGCTAGGTGCGCGGTAAACTCTGCTTGCGCGATGCAGGATTTTCCGTGACGTCAGTGTGACGCGTAGCTCGCATTTGGCGTTGCAGATGCTGCTACAATGGCAGCAGACTCGCCTCCTATTATATGAGACCACAACATAACTGTCGAAATGTGGGTATAGTATATATATATATATAGTACTATATGTGCACCTCTGCCTAGTCCTTCGGGAAGTACAGGCGTGATGTTATGTAAGCGGCTGATCTATTTGCATTTTCTTTCTGCCCTATATGATGATGCGATCAATAATCCGTAGAATTTCCATCTAAATCTAAAATGGAGTCACCATTTCAGTCGCAGCAAAAATATCGATAAATTTCTCGATTATTTATTACTTTAATTTATTTTCAGATAAGATTGAACCTATTCGTTTGAAAGACATTTATCGCGACACATAACGGGCGGTTGATTATTGAGTTGACTGTTGATTTCATGGACGCTTAACTTTGAGGCGGTACCCTGACCAAAACCTTGCCAAAGTGCGTTATTCAGAAGCTATTAACTCATTCACTATGGGTAATAAACTACATCTAAAAGCACATTATTAATTTTCGATATCCTATCATCACATTGCACGTTCTTATTTGTTTTTATGTGTTATAAATTCATCTGAAATCTCCTTCTAAAAAAGTGACTAAAATTATTGATTGCATGCATCTCTTGCTAAAGGTGACGTTCTATTCATTTGAGGATTACACTAATGGATAGACAATTTAAAAATCTAAATAATACACGTTTTATTTTATTTTAAAACTTCACTTGTCTTTTTTTATTCAAGTAATTTCATTATTTTTGTGAATTTTATGATAAATGAGCGTGCGGAGGGAGCGAGACAGAGCGAGACTCAGCGACGGGACAGAGAAGGACCGAACGCTCAAGGTCGTTTGGTCAGGGAAGCGCCTTAAGTTGTTTGGACGCTTTTGTGGTTATCTAAACTCAAAAAAGGTACACTTAAATGGGCACGGAGGCGGCAAAAATAATTATTATCGCTTTCCATGAAGCGAGATCGTGGTCAAGAGCAAGCATATTTGATAAAGTACAAGGAAAAATTGTGATACTTTAGATAAAAAGACAATTTAAGGGCCTACCTATCGACGGTGAAGTATCAATATCTTATAACTAACATTTTTGCGATTTTCGCTTTAATGCATATTCGTAGGTAAAACATGAAAGACCTCGTATTTGCAAAGCCATAAGGTCTGAAATCATTATCACCATCACGAACGTTTTACGAGCGTTTTTAAATATAAGTAACTTTCTGATTCATATATTAAAAACTATAGAAATTAAACGTTTTTCTCGCCTCCTATAAAATCATCTTTTTTTAGTTATTAGATACTTGCTGTGCCCGCGACTGCGTCCGCGTGGAATAGTGTTTTTGGGTAGCATTTTTAATTATTTAGGCTAATTGTTTCATATTTTGTAATGACTCCGTAAATGTTACATCAGAATAGCTCCAATATTTTGTCTCTTGTCGCAAACTTATAAAACATTCACCTTACATTTATTTCCATACAAACTTTCATCCCCTATTCCTTATTATTATTTTACACACTTTTACAAACTTTGAATCTCATATTTATTTATATCGAATCAACAGCCTAAAAAATAAGTTTCAAGCTTCTAGCTCTAAAAATGACGATACTTCCATACAACTTTTCATCCCCCCCTTTCAACCCCTTACAATCCTTTTTCGCATTAAAAAGTAGCTTATGTTCTTTCTCAAGCTCTAGGCTATCTGTGTAGCAAATTTCTTTTAAATCGGTTCAGTAGTTACTTTCGCATTTATATTATTAAGTAAGGATTGATACTACACCTTCGGTATGCTCCCAAAACAAGCAACATTTCATACAGTAGAAGCTTATGCCCGCGGGTTCGCCCGCGTGGCTGTCGGAAAATATCCCACGGGAACGTACCTACTACCGGGACTAAAAGTACCCTATGTGTTCATCCAGCGGGGTAATTGCGTAACACATTGTCAGTAGGAATGGTTTACATTTTGACAGTTCAATAACATTCATTGCGTTACATTTAGGTTGTTGAGTAGGCAAACTTTTCGAACTTATGAAGCAATGGATTAGCTCCTTCAAAATTATTCAGATTATGATTGATAGTATATCAGGCAATTAGGGTACGGGTTATAAACTATCTGAGTTCCAAATCCATTCACGCGTTTTTGCGCCAATTCGGAATATACATCCAGACAAATTGAAAAACGGACAAACGTTCGTCGTTACTATTTTACTATATGTAAACCTAGATATAGATAGTTATATATGTATTAAACTAGCTTAAAACTGAATAAATGTGCTCCTTAAAACAAAAAGTGCGAAATGGCTGAAATATGTTTTTTTTTACGTTTTCAACCCCCATAACTCCGCCATTTTGAAAAATGAGTATCGGTTGAAAAATGCGACCTGTACAAGAGAACAGCCATCCGCCGGACATCCGGACATACGGAAGCATTTTTGCCCAAGTTGACACGGAGACGCTTCGCTCGCGTTTCGCACTTGCTCGGTCAATAAACAGATTGAGATCCTAACCGTTTTATCATGCAGAGTCCGGTTTCAGAGTCATTTTCGCCAAGCTATGGTAGACCAACTCATTTTCACATGTAGTATTTTTAAATTAGTTTATCAAGTGTTTGTCAAAAATTGTATGCAACTGCTTGTAACAAAATCTACCTAGTTACCGGTATACACCCTGTTGTTCACCCCACCTTTTGTCAGGTCTCGGATTCCCCTTTGCAGAAACTAGTCATGCTCTCTTTAGCAAGTGCACAGCCATATTATTAACACTGCAGTTTCTAGTTTTATAATAGGTACCTATAACGCACCTTTACAATTGAAGTGGCTATCTCAAAAGTTTAAGAAAATGCCTTTTATTCATTGAATTACTTATAAACATATATTCTATCAGTATATTAAATAATAAACAGATTATTTTAGTCCAGAAAAGGATAGGATAGGAGGATAATCGAAAACCTAAAAAAATGGACAGTTCTTCAATTACATTTTTGGCGTTTACCAAAAAACCACTTCAATTCTAAAGGTGCGATATGTGGTTAGGAAACCTTGGGGCTATTTTTATATTATCCACCTTTATCATCAACAAGCATAGTTATGTCATGAATGCATTTTATCGAAAAAGTTTTAAAGACTGAGGTTTTTTTTTTCAAGTAGACTATATGCTAATTAAATTAAGGGGGATGCGCCAAGGTAGCCCGCGAAATTCAAATTTTCTAACGTTTTTTTGCAATTTGTAGGTCAGTATCAGGTTGTACTTATGTTGATCTTAAATATGATTCGCGGCCGTAAAAAGTATGTAATTATAATCACAAAAATCATCAATACATCTCTAAGTTCATATTACCCATTGAACGACTATTTCATGAAATCTTGACATTTGACGCCAATGGAGTTGTATTGCTGATTCTAATGATTATAATCCTGTAAAGCCGTATGTGTTACGGCCACGAATCATATTTTAATCAACATACAACCTGACACTGACCTGCAAATTGCAAAAAACCTAAGTAAATATGAATTTCGCGGGCTACCTTAGCGCATCCCCCTTAATAACAAAGTAAGCAGTTCTGGTTCTCTAAAAATGAAGAACGTAGCCTTAGTCTGTTATGCCTATCAAGAACCTCATAGCCAGTGACTTCGAAAATTAAAGAATGTCGGTATCAAAACAAATAACTAACGGTTGTTACAAGTGTAGCAATCATTCGTTATCGACTCACACCGTCTCCTTATCGACTAACTGCCGATAAGTCAGGCAGTAATCTAATTGGTAAAATAGGGCAACGCGTGCCCTGATAGCTGCCCTACAGCGATGTGTTACTGGAGCGAAGAAATTAAGTTTTAACCGTATAATGTAGTGGTTTATTTAAAATCGTTGTAATTTCAGGAGCTAATTACAAAACAAAACAGCCAAAGTTCTTTCGTGTTGAACTGGTAATAGTTGATTTTCAATAAGATATGTTTGTTGTTTTGTTAACATGATTAGATAATATAGCTTATAGATTTAGCTTATTCGATTGTGTAAAAGATCATAGGATTTTTTCCTTTCAAATACCAAAATTGTCGTGTGGTTACTAATAGATTGAAGACAAAGTTCTAAAAAGAAAAATAGACGATATTCTATTATCACGTTAATTTGAGTAAAAATATCTTTAACATCTTCAAAACTGCCCAAAGCTTCCGTTCCGAAAAATACACAAAACAATGACAAATACGACCTAACAAAGATAATATTGCTAATCAGCGTTCAAACGTGCTTATCATAGTGCAACACGTTAGGTACTATCAATCAGATAAAAAGGTCCACTTACATATTTCGTCGAGCTGATTCTCCGAACTCGGTTCGCGTCTTTTTTCTTTCCCCTCCTGTATTTGTTAGACTCTGGAACAGTAGTAGGGGCAGCTGCCTTGTCTTCTAGCACAAACCAGTCTGTAACTGAACCTCTCCTGGCCGTCCGCACTTCACGTTTCATACTTAACACTCTAGACAACTCTTTCTTAAAGTCCTCACTGGCCTCACTCACTTTATTCACTTGCACCACTTTCGGAGACGGTAACGTTGTGAAAGAGGAACTCTTTCTCTTCTGCTTGATGGTCAAATCCTTCGACTTTGTGTACGGCTCGCAATCACTGAGATAAGTCTCGCTGAATAACTCGACAGCCTTCTCAAACTCGTTGAAAACATTCTCCACTGATTCCGTTTTCAAAATGCTCCTAACATTAACACTAGATCCAGACGTCGGGATTGATGAACTGGAATTATCGCACGAGTGGTCTGAGGCCAGCTCTTTAATACTTTTAAGGAACACACCGTCGTCGCTGTCATGGTAAATGTTGGCTATATATTCGAGGCTCTCGTTGGATGTCCAAGCATCACCCATAGTATCAGTACTTCCGAACACGTAAGATGAACTGTTTTTCTTTATTCTTGGAGATAGTTCTTCCTCCTCTTCTTCGATAGCAGCTCTGGGCAAGAATTCGAAACTCTTGCTGCGTGTGTAAACGGGCGTGTGACCCTTTTCTCTTTTTTCAGATAGCTCTTTGCTTCTGAAAAACCAAAAACGTTTGTTGCTTTTGTAGTCTTGTTCCGCTTTGGTGTCTGATCTCTTTGGTGTTAGCTTCGCCTTTCCGAGGTTCTTTACTGGGTCCTCGATTTTCTCGTCTTCCACGATTGTTTTCCATTTAGGCTTTTCTTTTTCTTTGTCTTTGTTAAAGAAACTTATTCTGGAGAGTCTGTCGCGGAAGCTAAATGATTTTTTCAGCGGAGAACCAGAACTTTCTTCGTCGGATGACGATACTCTCTCTGACACAGGTGAATCCGGGATGGGCAGACATGCAGATAAGAGTCCGGAAGGTTTGGCTACGACGAGGTCCTGAGATTGCGCTCGAGATGGTACTAATGGAGGTGGTTTGAGTTTGTCAGGGAGGTCTCCGAGCAGACCTCGCTCTATCATGAACAAACTGTCCGCGTTGAGTTTCCTCAAGACATCAGGTCGTCTGATGATGGGTGGTTTGGGCTTATCTTTGTCCATGTCGGACGTCATCACCGGCCCGTGGTGTGTTTTCGACTGGCGCTTATCAACCACGATATCTTCGAAACTGATAAGCGCTGATAATATTCTCTCGTGTTTTGTGTGCTCAACTAATATTACTGTTTGATATACCTGCGCAAAATAATCAAAGTATAATGGTCTAGGAATGTTAAGTTTAGACAATGTTTAATGTCAAAATACCAGCAGGTATGGTTCGGTAGCTAGTTTATGTTGTCCTGTTCACGTGTAAGTAATTCCGTATACACACTAGTTTATACCTTGTGTGGGCTTCAGGGTCAAATAAGATCATTACATGTTTACGTGGCAGCTGTTCGAAAGGGCGATTTAATCGTGTTTCTCCAGCGGCACTTAATTAAATTGGGACTCCTATTTTTAAGTAACGGGTAACTTGGAACGTTCCTACGATGTCATATTTTTCGTGAAACACTAAGGAAAATGTTAATTCGTGCAGTTCATGATTTACTTACCTACTTATTCATTTATTATAATAACATTTGGATCAGCGCTATATTTATAGGGAAGTCTTGCGTAAAATGGGGTAGCACAGAGCCGGAAGGTACAGACGATAAAAACTAAATGGTAAACTTTTAACCGCTGAAAAAGTCAATAATTGAGTCAGCCAAAATTTGCAATCACAATAAATATGAAAATTCATGAAAGTACAATATTTTTCATCAGAAAAGTGGTCAAGGGAATGTGACTAAGTAACACCATATTCTCTACGCTCTAATTTTTTTTTTCCCCTGGACTCTTGCCTCCATTTCCTCTTTTTCAAATAATGCTCGTTTGAACAAACCATTTCAAGCACTCGAAAGAATCGTGACGCGTGCGGGTGTCGTAAACAGTGAGTGCAATTAAGGAAATTGCCAGGAAGTCATTGGCCACTCAACGTAATAAAATGCTAGTAAAAATAGTAATTCACTTACATCCGCTTACAAACGTGAAATATGTGTATTATTATTGTGTATGATGAAGCCACTTAGAGGTAGGTACCTACTCGTACCAAGGTGATTGATATGAACGTAGACATTCTGCCAAGTATTGCAATAGTTGGTAGATTGTATTCATTTAAATGTTTCATTACCTACTTAATGAAACAATAAAAGAAAACGTTGCATTGTATAAAACGCAACTTAATATCGTAATTAGGTATGTGTGTATCATCTTTGGCAGGCGTGTGTTTTACATCTTACCGATCGTTAATTTTTCGTGTTGTTGTGTTTATCAACTTTACTCATTTATGTAGGTACGTAGGTAGGAGCACAGTTACCCGGTGTGCCATTTATTTTAAAAAGTAGGAATCTATATTACACAACAAAATTAACCTCCTAACAACATCATTAGTCAGTGCATGGTAGTTGTCATTGATAAATGGTCTACAACCCTACATGTAACGTTTCCAAAATAGAGGGGAATGAAAACGAATCGTTTGTTTATAGGGTAGAAAAACATACAGATGAATTGAGATCCTCCTCCTTTTTGAAGTCAATTCAAAATTCAAGTTTGTTGGTAAGTACACACGGCTACATATCAAGCTATACATTTCCAGTTTTAGCTGACATCGTATTGTATAGGCTTTTCGAACAATGAGAAGTCAGCTTATACTGGAAATGTATAGCTTGATATTATTACATAGTCGTGCGTACTATAGATACTTACACCATTCTCTAAGCCTTGGGGAAAACGGGCGTGATGGTAATTCTGTAGTGTAAAAATTAAAGCACACACAATTTTCTCTTTTAGAAACAACGGTAAAATGAGGTAAACACTAAAAGATAAGTGGCAATTTTCATACAATTTCACAGTTTTCACTACATTTTCTTTCAGACACTGCAGCTAGTATTTAGGTACCTACATGATGTTATGGGTACTTACCTGTATCTATGTACAACTTAGCCTTGATACCTAATGTCAAATCGATACAAACGTAGCAACCAAGTCTGTCGTCTGTAGTCAACAACAATAAACCATAATGTGATAGTTTTGTGAAAAAAGTGCTTGAAACTGTGCTTAAATGTGCAAAAAGCATTCCGAAATCTTAAATTTGATTTTGTAGTTTGTTTTGCTTGCGTTTATCCTTGAGTTTCAGTCCAAGGGCAAGGTCCAAACAAGGTTATTTAGTGCGTGCTAGGCTCTAAACGTCCAATGGTTTACATGGACTGCAGTCCGTTACAGTGAATGGTCCTGGGGGTAATGGCATTACCACGGTTGGTAGCAGATGACCGCAGTCTATTATCTGCTGGAGGATATTAACACCTATGCTCGTCTATTAACCTCTTTAGTTGCCGTTTAGGAAAGTATAGGAACACTTAAAACTGGATCATCTACAATTCTGCATACATGATACACGCCCGGAACTAATATTTTAGTTTCACTTATTAATATTTTAGTTAGAGTTACTTTTGTTTTCGGGGGGGAATCTCAAGAGGCGCTCGTCCTTTGGGGGATAAGACCGGCGAGCGCGGGATTTTTACCTCACTAAAACTCTGTCCCGGTCACCATAAGCAAACCGAAGGGGGCACTGGTTCCACCCAGATCCCTTCTTATGCACATCGTCTTTAGGCCACATCCCATGGAGAGTGACCTAAGGCCCAAGTTACACTACGACTAAGGCTAGGTAATGGTTATATTTTATGACTGGCTCCGTCTACATACAACCTTCAACCCATTTCACACCCTTAGATGTGGGATTTTGCGTTTGTTTCATTACTTCTACTTCGACCCGACGTCATCGTGATCGGCAGCCTCGTTCCACCCAGTGCTGAGTATAGGCCTCCTCCCTTTTGTGCTATGCTTCCCTGGTCTATGAGAGTCTCATCCAGGTCTTTACCACGAACTTCTATAAGCCGTCCACCACCTGCACTCAAATTGCGTAACACACTATCACAATCTGAATCATTTTGAAGCTTATTGCTAATCCATTGCTTCATATTTATGTTCGAAAAAATTATCTGCTCAACAACGTAAATAACGCGTTGAACTGTCAAAATGAAAGCAATTCCTACTGTTGGTGTGTTACGCAATTACCTACCCAGCTGGCTATTTCTCTGCCAATGCTATTTCTCTGCCAATGCTATTTCTCTGCCAATGCTATTTCTACCGTTTCTCATTTTAACCTCCTTAACAGAATCAAAATCTTCCTTTAAACATAAGCACAATACAATTTATACAATAAAAAGTTTCCCACGGTATAAACAAACTGCGGAAGTTGGAATAATGGTGTTTTGTTATAAAATAATAACAGAGAGTCCGCGCCGGCCATGCCTGTCTCCGAGAAAGAAGTCACCTGTGTGTAATGGTAAGATGTATTGCGTATTTGCTTGGGAAATTAATATCTAAAAACATGATTAAAAGAAAGAATATTGTTCACTCTTGCACTATGATCGACGCAATTGAAACTAATGGTGCCGATTCTCTTGTACTCGGAACTAAACTATCACTAAACTTCCTTACTTTTGGCTATGAGAGTCTTAAAACTATTCTGCAAAAAAATATCTCTAAATTTAAAAATAATTTTGACACAACTAAAATTTAATCTGACAAACGCGACTCTACGTGGTACTTGTTTGCCCTACCCCGTGATTTTTTTTTAGAGCCGGAGGCACGCATGGCGGGCAGCCTCGACGTGTTTTTTATGGAATTTTTCACTTTTAAAAAAAAATATTACCTACATGTAGATTTTATTAAGGGGGTCGAAATTTTCATTATATTTGCGATAGGACACACCATTTTCGAGATATAAGCAAAATAAAATTTAAAAAAGATTCAGTAGGTACTGTTATTGCACCTGTAGTCGAGGTTTTGTGGTGAATTTTAGTTCATGACAACTAATTTTATTCCATACCTTTTTAATCGCGATTATAAATAGCTAGATTTAGTTAGACAACCAAAATTTTAGGTGAAAAACGTCGAATTCAGGGGTGCGTCTCATAACCTATAAACTCATTTGGTCTAATTTCATTTTATTATGGTTCATAAGATATAATCAACGTGAGATATACCAACTGTTGATATAATTTCTTTACATATAATATTTATTTATTCTAAAACTTAATTAGTATAACGTTGTTTGATATAACGTTTATGTAATTGAAAATCATTTGGTCTAACGTTTAATATGTATATTGTTTATTTAATCGAAAATCATTAGGTCTAACGTTTAATATATATAAAAAACGTCATTATGGTTAACACCCCGACTCAGAGTACCTACCCCGACTCGGATAGGTTAGGTTAGAAGGGTTAGTTAGGTTAGGTTATTTTTTTTTAAACCACCCAGATATAGGAGCCCCGCCAGGCAGGGCTCCGTCGACCTATCTTAGCGCAGGCGGTAATCAGTTACTAGTTATGTTTAATATCTACTTAGGTTACTATTACCTATAACTACGATAGAACTTACCCGTGTCTATGCAATTTTGCTTTGTGTTTTTAAGTAGGCGTTTTGATCATATTAGACCAAATAAGTTTTATATCTTTTGAGTGGTATGTCAAACGATTTTATATATAATGTATGTTATGTCAAACGATGTTATATTTAATGTATGTTATGCCTATAAAAATTCGTTATTTCAAAATTATATCAATCTTTCATTATATTAACTAATCGCTATATTAAATAAAATTATAGGTTCCGTTGTTATATGTTGTTAATATTAGAGATTTTGTTGTTATATCATCTCTTACTTACCACAAATTCAGAATAGCAAAATTGGCATTTACACTAAATTAATAATTCAGTTTCATCTTAGTGTTGTCAAACTAAACCATAGTTAAGTTGTCATTTTAGTCTATTTCAGAATGAGAAATCGTCGTTTGACAGGCATAAACAAAATTTTTGTGATTTTTAGTCTAGTTTATAGAATTTTTTGACAAGAGAATCGGCACCATTGTTGCCGATTCGCTTGTAACAAAATTATCTTATACAAAATTTGCACAAAATTTGCATATACGTTTTCAGGTGTACAGAAACGGATATAGGGTAGCTTTCATCCCGAAAAAAAGTACTGTTCCCGAGGAAAACAACAATAACGTTCTTATGATAATAGATGGCGCCACGTGTCTTTCGAATTATAACCCGAATTGAATGTCAGTCTAAATTAATGCGAGCGTAGCCGCGGGCAAAAGCTAGTTAACTATAAGTTCAGGTTTCCTCACCATGATTTTCCTTCACGAATTTCAGTAGGTAACGTCCAAGATAAACTCAGATAGTAAGTACATATCTATGAATTGAAAAAGCCACATTTGTACTTGCCTGGATTTGAACCCACAACCTCGTGTATGAGAACCGATGCTTTAACTACTAGGTCATCACTTCATTTTAGTAGAGGTTTATGTGTCCTTTTATTCGAATGCAATCGACTTTTAGGTCTTATAAATTCAAGGGTCTATTAAAACAATATTGTCAAACAAGAACTGGAAGAATTATGAATGCGTGTTCTTAATAACTTGTTTCTAAAGAACGTTTGTCGTAAAGTTGTGATGTGAGGATCCGACCAGCGGGGTAATCGCGTAACACACTAACAGTAGGAATGGCTTTCATTTTGACAGTTCAACAACATTCATTGCGTTATTAACTTTGTTGAGCAGACAAATTTTTCGAACATATGAAGCAATGGATTAGCAATAAGCTTCAAAATTATTCAGATTATTATTGATAGTGTGATATGCAATTAGGGTGCTGGACAGGATATTTTTTTGACTTTTTGAAGCTTTAATATTTCTTATAAGGAATGTGACTAAACAAATCTCAAGTCGCAAGCGCTACTGCTGAGTATGAAGTCCTGGGTTTGACTCCCAGGTCGGGCAAAGTGTTATTGGGTTTTTCCAGTAACAAACAGGAATCTGGATTTGTGCCCGGTTGCTGGCAATAGGCTCACTCCCTATTACGTGGGACTTAAACATAACTTGCGAAATGCGGGTGTAGTATAGGTACACCTCTTAATCCCTTCGAGGATTACCGACGTGATGTTATGTTATGTGTGTGTAAATCTCAAGTTTTCTCAACAAAAATCCTTGTTATTGTTTCAGTACGCAGCTCCATATCCCAGCTGATTAATTCGTTCGACTACGAAAGCTGCAACACAGACATAGTTGACTCTATCCCTGAGAGAGAGTGGAAGCTCCTCGCAGCCCTAGCACGGAAGAGAGAAGATGATATCGAGAGAGACAAACTCGCTGACCAGTTCCGACAGCTGTGGCAGAAGGAGAAAGAAGAAAGAGAAATCGTTAGTACGGGTTTGTCCTTACAAGTGTGTGTCAGTTAAGGTGTGTTGAAATGTCCATAAATTTATGTTCGCATATCTCGACACAATTTATGGAACAGCTTGTATTGGGTAGACGCCTTGTTTATTAAAATAGCTTACAAGTGCATAAATGTAACAACTAGGGTGTTGAATATAACAAAAGGCAAATACGGCGCCGCCGGCGCAACGTCGAAAAAAGACGATACAATTTATATTATAACAAGAGCTGCCAATATCTTCGATCAATAATTATTGATCGAAGGCCAATATCCTAAGATTTATCTACTCATGAACATCATTTATGAAAGACCTAGTCTAGTTCATGATAAAATAATAATATTCCTTTCTTGAGTCTGAACTTTTTAAGAGGATTTTATAATGGTCGTTCCATTTGATATTTTATCGAATAATTTTTCAGTCTCTTAAAGATATGATGCCCTAATCAGCCATCATTCCAAGACGTTATCTTAAATTAATTGAACCCCAGGTCGAAACTGAAACTCTAGACCAGTACAAGCGCTACATAATTGAAAAGCGGCGTGAGGAGAAGTCCCGTTATGAGTACATGCAGTACCAGAAGTCGCTGGAATCGCAGCTCAAGAGACAGGCGCTGGTGGAGTGCATCCGGTACAAGGAACAGCGCAGTGCTGAGCTGCTCGCGCATATCGATGATCAGAAGGTACCTAATTAAAGAAAAAAAAATATGAAGAAGTATTTATTGGAACTTGCATAGGAAGATCACTAACTAAACTAAACGCAATCACAGAAACATAAAAAACAAAACATTAAAGAAATAGTCTTGTACGAGGCCAAAAGGCTCCTATCTCAGCATGATAATTATACTTATTAAAACGTGGGAAAGGGACGGCTTCACTGTCCCTCTCGCACGTTTTGTGACCGCGACTGCCGCGAGTATTGGTTGTGACGTTTAGTTTAAGTAAGCCAACGTTGTGTGGTGCCATTTCATAAAATAGGTAGAAATAAATTATTTTGACGATGTGGTTTAAGGTACCACAAATTGGCAAGTAATTAAATTAAGCTTCTTCTTTTCAACCCTATAGTAAATATAAATATATTATTGTGATACATGAGTTGTGCTCAGTGGTGATTTAGAAATTAAGCAAACAATCAAATGAATATCTAGGTAGAGTATAGTTAGTCAATGGTATTTAGGAGTATGAACCGTTTTACCATCGTGAAGTTTATCAGAATAACTAGCAGACCCGGCAGACGTTGTCATGACTACATTTCAATGTAATCCCATACAGATAAGGACGATCAGTTTTATTCCGAATTTGAAAATAAGTTTTGGGGAAACTTTTCCAATTGTTCTTTCCATAAAAATCTAATTCGGACTATTGCGAACATTTTAAAACGAAAAATAGCCAAATCGGTCCAGCCGTTCTTAAATGGTGCGATTGCCAACGAACAGCATAGAATAGAATAGAATACTCTTTATTATGTACACCATAAAAATTACAGATATAAAAGAAGAAATTTTACATAGGGTGACAAAATGGCATATCATTTTTATTTATATAAATATAGATAGATATGGGACTAAGCCGGTCTAAATCCTTAATCATGTAGTGTTATGACTTCAAAACTTCAAAAAACGTTTACCTACAAATGCTCCTATAATTAAAGCGATATTTTATAATATTCCTCAGACATGCTTCCTAGTAGACAAAGCATTGGAAGAAGTGGCGCGCACGCAGCTTGCCGCCGACCGACGTATACGCATAGACGAAGAAGAACAGTTCAGGAAACACGTAGAACTAATTGACAAGCAGAGAAAAGCCGACAACGCTTTGCAGAGACGAACGAAGATGTTGAAAGATGCTACTCAGGTACATCTTCTAGAAGATAGAACTGGGGCCTAATGTGAAAAGGGATGTTATCTTATATATAATATACAAGTAATAGTCAACGATTCCTCCAGAATTTAACTAAATCAACAACGTTAATAGTATTTTCACATCAACTGCTCGATACTGTCGAACTACTACGAAATTAAAAGTCATGAAAACTTAACCTTAAGTAGGTAACTCATGATAGCCCTTGGGTTTGGCCGGGCAATAATATTATACTGAATTTCATTATAACCCGCTGATCAATAATTTCATTTGAATTTGGAACCTAAACTAAAAATTCTAATGAAAACGTTTACAAAAAATTATATTACCGCGCAGAAGGTGTGAAAAGTAGAACATTCTCCTCGGTGATAAAGGTTTCTTCGTCTTGGGCGTGCTTGAAACCCTCTCGCTGCACTCAGGATTCTAGTTGTATCCTTCGTCACTCTCGATATTCAATGTAACGCCCGTAACATAAGACACTGCTTTATCACCTTGATGAATAATCTAGTGCAGGTAACTTTTTCAGTGAAAAACTTTTGAATGTAAAATAATATAATACGAGTATTTATGTTAGTCATAAAGAAAGTAGGTACAATAGATTAAAGTCCGCGCCACGAGAAGCTATTAATTTTGTAAATATAGAACTTCTAAGTTACGTACCGACAATTCAATCAACAACAAATAATCCTAAATTCAATCAACTCAAAGTCACATACGTGTTATACGATACCAACGAGCAATTGCACTTGGTCGGGTTATATTTTAGCGATATAAAGCGCTGTCGTCTAATGTTTTGTGGTCCCCCGACCCTTGCTCGATGAAGCGCCAGCCCGCGCCGTTACTGAGCCTGTATCTTTAATTTCCCCGATTAATAATAATATTATAAATTCGATCCAGCCTGCCCCACCTTGCTGCCCTCCCCTCAGTGACGCCCTAAGCCGAGGTCCGTACCCCACAGGGGGTGCCCTTAGCGTGCAGTCACCAAGAAATTAAGAAATTCGCCCCTGGCTGGAGGCTTTAAGTTAGCTTAAGGCACCACAGGAAAGACCGGTTAAGTAGCCAGGACCTCAGCGATCACAACTACGAGTTGCCCATTAGGAAAAACAAAAAAAAAAAAAAAAAATGTTTTGTGGTACTGGAACGCGTCTGGCTCATGAAACGTAAACTTTTGGGCCGCCATTTTGAACTAAGTGCACGCTGACGCTGTCAATGCTGTCATTCGAGTTTCGAATGGTTCTCAGTTTGTTTGTGTTGTTTTCTCGAATTAGGTTATATTGTTTGTTATAATAATTATATTCTTTTATAAAATTAAAATAATTACTAAACTATTTTTTTTATTATTTGATGTTAAGGTTGCGAACCCCTGAATGTGTGTTTACAAAATTTATAGCTTTTCGTGGCGGGGACTTTAGAAAAAATATCTTGACGGTTTCACTTGACAGACACCACTGACACAATGGTTTTTATGTCACTGCAGAGGCTTTAACATAATCTACTATTATCTTCCATATTCTTATTATGATAGCATTTAACTCCATCTTCACCATACTTGTTCGTTTCAGCGCGTCGCGATACACAACGCCCTCAGCTCCTGGGAGTCATCGCTCCTTCGTCAAGAAGTGACAGCCATGGACGCAGCCCGGCGCGCACATCACGCGGCGCACGCGGCGCTAACAGACGCGCGCAGTGTTCGGCTCATGCGCGCTCGGGAAGCAAGGAGGCGCCGCGCGAAGAGTCTGGCAGCTGTTACTCAACAACTTAGGGATGCCATTAGGTCGAGTAGGTAGATGTCATACTGGGGTACCTACTCTCGTCGTCTACTATTTTTAAGTTTATTTATTGTTTTGTAGTCGTGGGTATATCGTTATATGCAAAAAGATAAGTGTCAATACAAATGCAATATGATTAATAGGCACTAAAGAGCACCATCAGGTAATAAGTACAATTTAATTCAAACAGTAAGTAGGCCCCGCATACCGCTTTGGAATTGTATGTCCCTGTGCTACGCTATGCTTCCATCGTGTACATGCAGCCTTAGCGACAAAGCAATTGCTGGCGCATACAGTAACTGCTCTATTTGTATGTAACTAACTATATTACGGGCCGCAGCCGTCGCGGTCGTAGCTGTCGCGGTCGTAGCAGTCGCGGTCGTAACTGTCGCGGTCGTAGCTGTCGCAGTCGCAGCCGTCGCGGTCGTAGCTGTCGCGGTCGCAGCCGTCGCGGTCGTAGCTGGTCGCGGTCGTAACTGTCGCGGACGTAGCTGTCGCAGTCGCAGCCGTCGCGGTCTTAGCTGTCGCGGTCGCAGCCGTCGCGGTCGCAGCCGTCGCAATCGCAGCCGTCGCGGTCGTAGCTGTTCGCGGTCGTAACTATCGCGGACGTAGCTGTCGCAGTCGCAGCCGTCGCGGTCTTAGCTGTCGCGGTCGCAGCCGTCGCGGTCGCAGCCGTCGCAATCGCAGCCGTCGCGGTCGTAGCTGGTCGCGGTCGTAACTGTCGCGGTCGTAGCTGTCGCAGTCGCAGCCGTCGCGGTCGTAGCTGTCGCGGTCGCAGCCGTCGCGGTCGCAGCCGTCGCAATCGCAGCCGTCGCGGTCGTAGCTGGTCGCGGTCGTAGCAGTCGCGGTCGTAGCTGCGCGGTCGTAGCTACGCGGTCGTAGCAGTCGCGGTCGTAGCTGTCGCGGTCGTAGCTGTCGCGGTCGTAACAGTCGCGGTCGTAGCTGTCGCGGTCGTAGTACGGTATTTCTAAAACGTACACTGAGACTCGTGCCATATAGCTACACATGACCACCGGTATTGCAATGACGTTACAGGCTATATTGTAACAAACATAACATCACGCCTGTATTCCCCGAAGGATTGGGCAGAGGTGTACCTATAGCACACCCACATTTCGCCAGTTATGTTTAAGACTATATTGTACTGGGTGCTAAATACATCTAAGTACAGCTTTTTTAACTATACTAAAGTTTTATTCCCAAAATGAACACCCAATTCTAATAAAATTATGTGTTACTTTTAGGGGCTTATTAGAATAAGGTATCGGATAACATTTTTCACTTCATCTTATAATCGGCCCTTTGTCCAATCGTTTTCCATGTTTTTATATACTTAATCATTCCAATATGTAAACTATTGAATTACAATGTAAACTACCTCGTAATGAAACTTGTACTCGTCGGTAATATTAAAAGTTAACGTAGTCTTGAGTAACCTATTTTTAATTATTAATCACTAATAAATTATTACATCCAAAGGTACAATTTTTTCGTTTCTGTACATTTGCTATTACTCGGAAGTCCTTAATCTTTCTAAGGAGATAACATTTCAATAACCAGGCCCGTTCTACACACACGTTTTTTTGTATTAATAACTACGGTTGATTCGCCGTATGTAGGCACGGTCGTAAGTATTGTATGGACGGTACCGTACACGGCACGGTTTCTTTACAGTTTACTTTGCCACCCAAAATCAGACCGTCTATATAAGCCCTTAGTATCATAAATATCATGGTTATTCCTCAAAAATCACCATTTTCCATTTTACCCATCTCCGGTCCCCATATATGTCACATCACTAAGATCCTTAGTAGCAGCTGCGAGCCGAGCCCTCGCCTTTTTATACTTCTTCAGGGCAGCTTCAGCTCCCAAGAGTAGTGCTGATGCTGTACTGGTGCCAGGTTGAGGAGGTGGCGCGACCAAGCCCCCGACTTGGGCTTGAGAGATGATGGACCATCGAAGGTTGATGGAGCCCGTCGATGTGTGTGTGTAGTTTGTGTCCTGTAGGAATGAGAAAGGAACTATAAATAATGTCATCTTGCATAGACGGCTTGCTACTGTGCGTGATTTCACAATCGAATTTACACCGAATTGCTAATATATTAAAGATTAAAATAGCAAGAAGTAGATCTTGACACCACAGGCGCCCATGTGTTTTTGATTTTGAACTTTATGATGTTAGCAATACGGTGTATAGTTGATTGCGCGATAACGATCCACTGAAGGGTCGATTCAGTTTATCGAAAATTTTCAAACAGAAATACATATTTCAGCTATTTCACGCTCTTTTTGTTTTAAGGTGCGCGGTGGACATTTATTCAGTTTTAAGCTATGCAAACTTGGAAAGACAGACTCGCCAGGTCTACAGCTCACAGAGCCACTAGTTTTAAAATTAAAATTTAACTAATCTAAGCACAGGTTGTTTTATTTCATGGATTCAGTCAAAATTCAAAATAATAATCGATATCCATAAAAAAATATCGATGGTACGGACTTCTCTTTCCGGGCGAGCACCTTTTGTATGTTTTGTAGTAGCTACCGCGTCCCCCGTCAAAAGTGACAATCTGTTTGGTTCAGAATATTGCGTTTATGCCTACTCCAGTGTTATATACTCTAAGATCTAAAACTACTAAGGACCAAAGATTTAAATCTTTAGATGCGCCCTACCGCGTCAAATTAATAGTCGCGTTTCCGTTTCGTTTTGACATCTCTGACACACAATGACGCAGTGACTTGACTTGATTGACCGCTAATGCGTGGGCTCACTCTTTTCAGTATGGACACTTTTTCCGTTAAGTACAAATCTAACGACTTAAATCTTTGTTAAGGACCAGATTTTATTAAATGAGTCCCGTTCATGCCGCTATCTGCATCCGGGTCTGCCAAGATGTCGTTGGACATCTATTTTGTCGTGAATTTGACCTTTATAATTCCCCGAATTTAAAATGAAATCACCTGCAACTGTGGTTCAGCCAGTACATTCAAATCCTTAATCAAATGGCATCCGCCTAGAAAGAACCGCCTGCTCGCAGCTTCCACTAAATCCAACTCCTCAGGGCAGGTGCAGGCGAGTTCCTTGGAGTAGCAGCCAGGTTCCAGGGTAAGAGGAAGGTAGCAGTACCCTTCAGTGCGGTGGCGACCCCACCAGTCTGAGGATATGGCTTCCAGGAATAGTTTGATGGGTGCTGGTTCTGTAATGAAACAAGGTAAACTGAGTTCACATTTTTGTGTTCAATTTGTGTGATTTCCAGAAAAATAACGTTTATGCCTACGTTTAATTTAAGTTTAATTTCTGCTGCAACTTTAACATTTGATTTCATTATTTGAAATAATTGTAAAAGCAAATTATTTGTAAATTGTAATAAAATATTTTGAATTTGAATATTTAATATCTTTGAAATAGTACAGCAAAATCAACCTTATTGACAAAACAGTAAAGTTGATATTGTTTAAGTGGAAATAACTTGTACTGAACCGAGAATATGGAAAGATGATAATATGCTATTCAATGTTATGTTGATCGGTCTCTCCTTTAAAATCATAAGGATTTGAAGTTTGCTACACTGATATTTGTTGATAAAATTTAGCATATCGCACACCTAGATAAAGGGTGGCACAAGTCAAAATAATCCGAAATCGAGTTATTGCGACTATCAAAATCTGTATGATGTTGTATATTATTTTACTAAGATATTAATTGAGCAAATTAATATCTAGGCAAGTAAAATAATAACCAACATCATATAACAATCATTTTAAATCGGTCAAATAGAAAAGTAGAAAAACGTTTTTTGCTGTTCCTAAAAAAAGAGATAAGTATTTTGAGTTGTGCTACTCTTTAACTAGGTGTGCGATATATGACATTTAATAAGTAGCTTATATACAATTACTAGCTGCGCCCCACGGTTTCACCCGCAGCGGTATGAAATATACTTTACGACCTATTCTCAGACTTACTAAATATACTTACACAAAAAAAAAACATAAAAATCGGTCAAGCCGTTTCGGAGGAGTTCGATAATAAACACTGTGACACGAGATTTTCACGAGATATTAGATTACACCAATTAACTGTTTATTTTAAGTACTAAATTAAATGACTAACTAACTATATTAATAAACTAGCTGCCCTGACAGACGTTGTCCTGCCCGAACAGCGCCACCTACCCACTCAAACACACACAGAAAATTTAATCAAAATCAGTCCAGCCGTTTAGGAGTTCAGTGACATACATACGTACAGAAGAATTATATTTTTATAGATATAGTTAGTTAGTCATCTATTCAACGCTGTGGCATTATAATGTAAGTAATAAAATGATAAGTAGTTGGTATTTTAATCACCAATAATTTACCTATGCCAGTATTAATAAGTAAACTCAGTTCCACAATATGTCCGTAGCTCCATTCTTTGTCTCCGTCGATTGTCACAGCTTCACTCGTGTGCGTTCTTCCGTGGAGGGTGTCGGTGCATTGAATGTCCTCTGGAACCTGAAGGATGTAGAACATAATATGGACATACATATGGGGTTTGAAGTTACACAAGCATCTTGTAATGTTCTTACTGCTGTAACTCAAGCCTGCTCTCTGTGCGAGGGGGTAGGCCGTAATCCATGCGTGCAGTATGGCTTGGTGGATGTCACGTCTTTGATTTTTTAAACCTAAGACATGCCGATTTCCTCACGATGTTTTCCTTCACCAATTTAAGAGTGTTAATGATGAAATATATTTGGCAAAGTAAACTGCTATCTATGAAACTAAATCCATGGAATTGGAAAGTACCGCTTAATAGTGGTTATACAAGGATGAAACTAAAACCAAAAAAAATTGGTGTGACTTTCACACCTTGGGCCCGACACTTGGCAAAAATTTTGGTTGGTGTGCCATACCATGGGCTCAATACGGTGACTTCACAACGCGGCCAAAATCATCTCAGCGGGTAAGTGCTAACCTGTCAGAAGCCCGAAAGTCTAACAACTAGTCTTACCAAGGGATATCCCAGTAACTGGATTGTGGAGGTCAGATAGGCAGTTCAACACAATAGCATCTAATTGAATACAAAACCACAAAAAAACTTCTTTATTTTTTTCACTTTTTAGTTGCAGTACCTACCCTACACAAATTCGTATACCACTACTTGGTGTGTAAATAACAGTGACAGGAAATTATTAACACATCATCCATATAAAGTAAGTGGAAAAAATATGCAGTAATAAGGATAACTCAAAAACTACTGGTCAGACCTTGATCAAATTTAAATGGGACCACATGTGAAGCACCAGCTATCAAATAAAAAAAGAATCATCCAAATCGGATTACTTAGAAAAAAGTTTTGAGCTAACACATAAAAAAAAGTAAAAACATACAGTCGAATTGACGAATTGAGAACCTCCTCCTTTTTGTGAAGTCGGTTAAAAAATTGAATAGTTTAATAGTCCAATTTCACATAGCACTACATCTCTCGTAATTTTGCCTAGTGATTGATAACCGCGGGTCTATGTAAAATACTGGTATTCAGCTGCCTCTGGTTGGACTGGTAGCAGACCCCAACATACTTATGGGCCACCACTACCTACTCCTATTCAAATTATTTTGATAGAAACTTTAAAATATTCACCTTAATATCAAACTCTATGTACAAGTTGTCCATATCAAATTTTGTAGCAGTCAGTATCTCTATTGCCATATAGTACTGTTTTGTGGCGACAGGAGGCATCACGAAATTCAGCAAATGTCTTTGTTTCCTCTCCCATCTCTTGTTTAGTTTCTTTAGCTGAAAATCAATAGGTATTTAAATTGAATTCAAATACTTTCGTTAGTAATTAATAATAATACCAGCCTATTATAGAATAGAATACTTTTTATTATGTACGCCATACAAATTACAGATATAAATGTAGTTGTTGTGTTGTGTTGTTGTGTGTGTGTGTCTGTGTGTGCGTGTGTGCATTATTGTCCCACTGCAGGGTAAAAGCCTTCCTCATTCAGAGCATGAGCATGCTAGTCATGCTTTTTAGGGTTCCGTGCCCAAAGGGTGCCAACGGGACCCTATTACTAAGTCACCGCTATCCGTCCGTCCGTCCTTCTGTCTGTCTGTCACAGGGCTGTATCTTTTGAATGGTAATACGTAGAAACTTGAAATTTTCACATAGTGCGTACTAGTGTGCCAACTATTACAAAAATAAAAAAGTTTAAAATTAAAGGGGGTTCCCATGCCAGAAACGTATTTTATTCGGTATGGTAATAATTTTTCACGCTGGTACGGAACCCTTCACGTGCGAGTCCAACTCACATTGGGCCGCTTTTTTTTTTTTTGTTTAAATAGGAAGGACCTCCAACAAAAGCTTCACGCCTGCACAAAAAAAATGTATTAAGCGTCCTTAGACATATTTCAGGCGCAGTCTACTATCGGACACAACAGGAGCCCTGACTTACGAGGCTTGCAATTCAAATAGCAATAGGCCGCTTACTATAACATGGGACTTCTAACATTCCTAGCAACAGGTACACTTCTGCCTACCATATCGGAGAACGCAGGTATGATATTAGGGGTATAGAAGCAAAACTGGTTGTGTCCACCAATTTTCAAAAACTTGTTTTTAATGGCAACATTTTGTGTACAGTGGCTAGCAGGTCAAGCTGCACGAAACTGACAAATTTCTCCAGACGATTTTAAACCTTAAAATGTTGCTGATTCAGTTTGTGGTAACTTGATGTGCTGGCGACTGTACTTGAGAAAACTCATTTAGCATCAAACATGGCTCAGTTACTAGTTATTTTTTAAATACAATAATTTGTTTACAATCAAACTTTGTTTTGATTCTTTGAATTGAGTATCAAAGTTGCCTATGTCTAAGGCCCACTTGCACCGCCAATCACTAAACACGTTTAGCGCTAAACGAGTTTAAAATATAATTCTGTTTCTGACAAATGTTTGAAGATGACAGAGACAGAATGATGTTTAAACCTCGTTTAGCGCTAAACGTGTTTAGTGATTGGCGGTGCAAATTTCAAACAAAACAGTAATGGCCGCTCATATGATTTCTTGTAAAGAGCTCGTTGTTTTTATGTGACTTTTAATAGATAGGTACTTAGATATATTCAGTGCTTGGGAACAAAACTAGTTACGTCCAACACTTATTTACGTTTTTGGCTTGTTTCTCATAAATTATGCATGATTATTGTGACGAGGCAGTCGTTTTCCATTTATTTCAAATTTGTACGGGTAATATAGCGTTGGGTACAAAAATAATACGTTTTTTTTTATTACTGTGTTTTGTTTTCCAAGGACATAATGTATGCAGTTGTTGTATGAAACAACAAACAACACAACACACTCGCGAATGAAACAGACAACATGGCTTGGTCACTTAGACTTATCTGGCAAAATGTGAGTGTACTATAAGTATAGTCGACCTTGTAATTGGGTTTCCACCTTAAAATTTAATGTCACAAGCACGTCGTAAAACAACAAGACCTATGTGACAGTTCGATAGTTTCAACCTTAGTGAAGTTTCAATTTCCTGGGAATTATTGTCAAAAGCGGTAGAACAATTACGAGGTCGACTTTATACATGTGCCTAACGCTTGGCGGATACAGCCGTGATATTATGTATGTTAATAGGTATTATGTAATATGGGCTGGTGTCCGCAACTCCACATCAAACCGCTTATTTTGCATACGAGTGGGAAAATCGATTATTCCATCCACCCCAGCGCCTCAAGGAACGCCAGCAACGCCTTGGTGTTACTGACAATCTCGCAGAGGGTACGTGGGGTATTGAAGTACTTTGCCCTGTATGTGGCGACCAGCGGATATGGATGTTGTTATTAAGTGAAAAATAAACAGTCATACCAACATTACTAACTCTTCCCCGCACTCATCATCAAATTCAATCTCAACAGCGTACTGGTATCCCCATGGTACTCCAGCTGCAGTCTCCACTGAGTATGGGTTGAATTCCAAGCTGTTGACATCTGGCATCATGACCATGTAGTTGTGGACTGTGTTGTGGTATATTGAGAGGAGGGTTACTTCCTGCTTGTAGATTAAATGGGAGTCTCTGGAAAGAAAGACCATAAAAATATTCAAGTTCTATGTCAAAATGATGATGGTGTCATCTTGAAATTAATTGCCTTCCTGTTTAGCATTGCTATTAGTAAATTCTCTTTACTAAAAATAGTCTAAATTTGTGCCCCATTTATGACAATAGGACATACTACATGGGACTTCATAATGACTAGAGAAATATAGAGTGTACTTCTGCCTACCTCAAACTAGGACAGGAGACAACCAGTTTAAAGCCAACATTAATAGTACTAGGCATAATAAAAACATATTAGATATACCTATACTCTTTTTCACACAAATTAAAATGTGTCAAGAATAAAATTGCACCTTACAACTTTAAGGTAAAGTGTAAGGCAAACTTACTCATTATAATCAGAATTATCAAAAACAACATGCATCGCTGTCCATTCCTCCTTTTCCGTTGCAATATTTTCTTCACTCTTGAATAAAAGAGTAGTTGAAATTGTATCACCTCCAAATACTCTACCAACTGCATCATTCAAATTCAACTTTTCCAAATATGAATCCAAATTGAAAAGACCTTTATTTTTTTTCTTACAGTCTATAGGCAAAGGTAAGTAGCAGTCTTCATCCACATAAGTGAATATTTTAGAAGGTGTGTATTCTATGTTTTCAATAATTTCATGATAATTCAATTCTGAATCTGTGATGCAGTTGTGAATGTCTGTGTAACGCTGTACTTCCCATAGGCTGAACAGTTTTTCTTGCCATTTAAAAGAGTATTCATCTGCAGTTTTTTCTAATTTTAAAATATCACTTTCTTTGGTACAGTCTTCGAATTTTGGGAGCAATATGATTCCGTCTTGAGGCTTTAGTTTTATTCTGAAAATATATTTGATTGATTGAAAGACACTGAACCAGACACAATAGAAGTTTTATTGTCTGGGTGCGTTTAGTGTCCCGCAACATGTTAATTTGGTAACTTTAGTTTTTTTTTTCCATTTTTCCATAAGACTTGAACGATCCTACCCAGTAGATTTAATTATTAAATAATTATCTCTCTGTCATCTAGGTTATTGAAACAGTAGAAATAACAGACAAAAAACTTTTGGTTTTATCCTTATCAACAGATTAGTAAGTACTTACATACAGCACTAAATAAAAGAGTATCTTATAGTAGTTAAACAAGGATACTAACAATTAAACACAAGTGTGAAGCAAACAGGTAATTAATAAATATTATAAAACTCACTTTATTTGTAAATCTCTGACATCTTTCTTTAGCCAGTATACACCTGAAACTTTATTACAACGATTAAAGTCATTCATTGTCTGAGACATATCATTTCATTCGTGTTTTGTAACTATTAATTTTCCTGATCGTAGGTTATTTGTTTTGTATGCCAACATTTCGACATTTTGACAACCGACCATCACCATGGCAACCGATGACAATCTTTACAAACGCGTTCATAAAAACTTAATTTACGTTATTACTTGCGTTACATTCACAAATTACAAAAACGTAGTGACCGCTCAGAGACTTCAGAAATAACTGTTTACTGCTCAGGGACAAACAAAATTATCAAAAATAATCAACAAATAGAAAGAAATATGTACATAGGTACTAAGAAGACTTCTTAAGACCGCATCGGTCTTCAGTGTTGCCATTCATATTGTTTTCAGAAAGAGAAATCATTTCGTTCTGTTCGTTCTTGCATCCGTGCCAGTGTCAAGTGGCAATGAAATCGAAGTGAAGTTAGTGAAGTCATTCATTGTTTATTTTCCCGTCAAGTTAGTCGCTAACGGTACCGTGGAAGAGTTTGTCGTCTTTAGTTGCGTAAAATAAACACGAATACAATAAAGATAATCGCGAAATATCTAGCTTTTCCAACAATCGTTATCTTATCTCTCATTGTGGAGGATAAATCGATCATGTTCAATCAACACTGTGCCTTGTTTACGGCTGTGTTATGAAGTGCTACTTATTAGCTTAATTATTTACATTTATCGCTATTTACTGTTGATTTTTTGAGTGAAAATGCCTTCTGGACGAGAAACGGCTGTTTCGATGCCGCTGACTCCATCGCGGTCCGATTTGTATTGGCGGAGAATTTTTGAAAAGGTACGTGTACATAAATAACAGTATATAATATTAATCGTCTGATTACACAGAGTCAAACTCAAGACAGGGGCAAAACCAGTTGATAATGTACCTACTATTTTTATTTTAATGCTATCTTATAGGTGCAGATTTTTTTAGCCTTATTGAAGCAAGTATTGTATCATACAAGAAGTAGGGCAGTGTGGGATTTGTACCTTTCTTTGTATCATTATTTTAATGTTGCGTTTCGTAATTTATATGTTGTGCCGATTTTTATTTATTTAAGTATCCTTGATCTTACCTACCATTTATACCAATCAGTTACTATCAAACATATTTTAGTGGTTAAATAAATAATAATTTGAAGAGTTTGATAAATAACAGGCATTAACTGTTTGCTGTGTAGCATAAAAACTTCATTAGTAATTTTATGTTTGTGTCTGTCACCATAACATTACTTTCTAAATCATTTTATGTACCTACCTACCCAACATTATGTGAACTAATTTAATAGATATACCTATCATAGATTTAACAATTAACATTGAGTATCTAAATACTTAAATACTTATTGTCATGCTTGCATTGCTTGTTGTACTTGTCGTCTTCATGTCATTATATAAAAGTACTTAATGAAAAACAAAAAATAGTACCCCACTGGGCTCCACAGAAGCTCCACAGAAAGGAACCTCCATAACAAATGGACCAATTCCAGGAGTAGTGCTTTCTGTATCAATCCCTTCATCCAATGCTTAGGGAAAGCCTCCTTAGATATTGAATGAGATTGAGTATTTTTTTTTATTTTGATGTGTTCAAAATAAGAATCCTAAATATGTCAGCTAGTTTGAAATGAATGTGATGCAATACAATTTAAACTTATTACCAGCTACAAAGACAATAATTTTGAATTTATGATGCATGATTAACAAATCTTTTACCAGTTATTTTTAATACCTAGTTCTTTTAATTATGCAATACATAATTGCATAAATAATATTAAATGCACACATTTATGTACAAAAGTAATTCATGTTGTGCAATATTATGTCAACACAATGAAATATACCTATTTTTTTATTTTAAATAAGCTTTTGTAGTGGTTAGTCATATATTCATGGCGCTGCATTGAGTACGATTATCATCTTTATACTGAACAAAAAATACTCTTTAATTTTCTCCGAGCTGCAACATTTTGTATCGAAGCTCTCTGATAATAACAGTATATATACAGAGCCACAGATTTCAGATTTTTTGAAGGTAAAGACAAAGATGTCCCTAGAATAACAATGTCTATGGCTGTTACTATTTATTATAAGCAAACTGATAAAAAAAATAGAATAGAAATACTCTTTATTCTGTAAACCATGTGGATTACAGATATAAATGTTGAAATTATAAGGTAGGTAATTAAGCATTCCTTTCTTTATCAAGAGACAAACTGTTGTAAATGATTTTTTTAAGCTTTTAAAATGTGTGAGTGTGAAATGGATTGTTGGTACTTATTCTCATAGCCGCATCACATAAAGAGATTCATATGTAAATGAGGAATAAAAAGTCTTTTTCCTCATAACATATGAGCCTAATTCAAAGTTTCAAAGTTCTGTTGAGGAAAACTGACATTATCTTATCAAACACAAAAATCACTTTTATTCAATGTAGCTGCAATTTCTTTTTTCCTTACTCTATTTCAGTACTGTACTAGCACTAGTATTGGCACAGTTTCAAGCCATGAAATATTTATGAGACTATCTTGTTGACATATGTTTTACGATATGGGAGCACTCACCCCTAATTACGTCGATAGTAATAAAAACTATATTGTGTTGCGTCACTGTTCTTCAAGACTGGGAAACATTAAAACTCCTTTTTATGCCAAGGTCAGTCCTACAGAGGCTACAGTAAAAACAAAAACATTGGCGTACTTGAATTTTCTTCGGTAGTTTACAAAAATAATTTTCGTATGTTATTAAACAAAAAAACATAGTGGTCTACTTGAAACTTCTCCTGAATCGTGGGTACAGCGTAAATCACACAAAGCGTAAACATCCAGACATTCCAGACCAGACCCGGAACAATATTTTAGGCCAATCTGAATATTAGATCCGTGCGGAAATCGAACCCGGTATTACCCATACGTAGATACCGCAAAATACAAAGACTAAACCCCAGCTACTAAAAATACTAATGACGCAAAAATAAACAATTAGCTCATAAAATACTACACTCTCAATTAAACAGAATGGGTGATAAAATTCGGGAGCATTAGGTATATCGCAAAATTGTATCACCGTTCATTTTTAACCGACGTCACAAAAAGGAGGAGGTTCTCAATTCGTCTGTATGTTTTTTTTTTTTTTTAATGTGTATTAGCACATAACTTTTTTCTGGGTGAACCGATTTGGATGATCTTTTTTTATTTCATAGGTGGTGCTTCACATGTGGTCCCATTTAAATTTGATTAAGGTCTGACCAGTAGTTTTTGAGTTATCCTTAATACTGCAGATTTTTTCCACTTAGTTTATATGGATGATGTGTTAATAATTTCCTGTCACTGTTATTTACACACCAAGTAGTGGTATACGAATTTGTGTGGGGTAGGTACCGCAACTAAAAAGTGAAAAATAAAAACTTTTTTACAAAAAAACAACCGACTTCCAAAAAAAAACGCTAAAAGACGTGAAAAATAACTTTAATTTCGGAAGTCGGTGGCCAAACACGAAAATACAAAACCAAAGGCACCGACTTCCGAAATTAAAGTTATTTTTCACGTCTTTTAGCGTTTTTTTTGGAAGTCGGTTGTTTTTTTGTAAAAAAGTTTTTTCATTCACCGTTCTTCAAACAGGCGCGACACGCGACGTGAAACGTACGCGCGCGACACAAAGGCACGGCTCGTCGCGCGACAGGCGGTGCCTTTGTTACGCGTCGCGTGTTCCGTCTGTTTGGAGCCTTTACTTTTAATGTCATGGTCTTGAAATGGGAATTCTAGCAGACAAAACAGACTAAAGGATGATTTCCACCAAACGGCTCGCATCGCATCGGATATTAAATCCTGTACACAGTATTTAAAGTCTATATTTATATTACCAAGCCGCGCACAGCAGCTTGACCGCGGGCGTCTTCCGCGACACGCGATCGTAGCCGAAAGTACCTATGCTGCGACGCGCGATCGGCCCCGTTCGCCAGTCGTCTTCGATCACACATTCATCCGAATTAGAACACGTCAACACAGTAAGAATGAAACTATTTGACTAGGGCGCAGAAACGGATACGTTCGCAAGCGACGGCGACGGTACGGAACCGATCGTATGCGTTGACATCGGCGACTCGATCGGCTGTCGCCGCATCCGTTCGTATCCGGTCCGATCCGATCCGATGCGATGCAAGCCGTTTCGTGCAAATCATCCTTTAGATCGAATGTTACGCTCACATGGGCATTTAAAATTGCGCAGTTCCAGGCAATTTAGTTCTATATAATCTTGGTATTGCCGTATATAGCCCAATATTGCCTAGAATCGCGCAATATTGCACAATTTAGTTGCCCGTGTACCTACATCAAACTTTGTAACTTTAGAAAGAAAAGACATTTATTTGCGGTAAACATGGCGCCAAGAAAGAACACAAACACAAAAAACAACAAATTGGGAGAAATAGGCTATACTCGAAAGGTTTAGGTAGTTAAATAAAGGTAAACAAATCGTAAAAAAGGTTTTTTATAGTTGACACTTTCTTGTTTAAAAATATGTTACAACAAAATTAAAGTTATTTGCGATGTATACGATAGTTTCCTCTTTTATTAATGTAAGTTAAACTTTATCATTTATTCGTAAACTATACTCTTCGTACATGTAATTGCTTGAACACAATTTTTTTGTTAGATTTATAAAATAGTATAATATTTTGTAATCTATAAAGAGCCCAAAAAGACAGGGTCCCTAAACCTTTTAGAAAATACAACGAATTAGATAACGTTGCTAAATTAAAGAGTACACCTGTGACGTAGTATGGCAACTGAAGTAGCAGGTATTAAGTTTAGTCAGTTAGCCTTATAAGTTGTGGATGAATTAGAAAAAATGTTATATGGTGTCACTGTATTGCGGCTGCCACCATACCACTATGAGCGTAATTCAATTGAGTTAATATGGGCTCAAGTTAAAGGGTTTGTAGCTGAGAAAAAAAAAACTTTTAAAATGTCTGACCTAAACATTCTTTTGCCAGAGGCTTTAGCTAATGTGACTGCTGATAATTGGAAAAGTTGCGAGAGTCATGTAATAAAAGAAGAACAGAAAATGGTTAAATTAGACAAAATAATTGATGATACCACTGAACGCTTTATTATTAATGTGATAGTTAATTCCTCAAATTCAGATTCAGAATAGAGCCTATTATTATGGGACTCAAAATAATATGATTTTAACATTTGAAATAAAAGGTTTAACATCTGTGAGTCACGTGGTTTCTTTTGTTTACCTTTATTTAACTACCTAAACCTTTCGAGTATAGTTACTTGCGCTTATGCAAAAACTACTAGGTACTACCTACTTTGACGAAGGAATTCCCATTCGGATCTTACGCTAAGTATTATCCAACTTAGGTATCTAGTACCTATATATCTATCCATTTATCAGGTTTTCCTCCAAATTACCATATTCATATTATATTTTATTCTCTCAATTTGGTATTCTATGTGAAACTGGTTTGCGACTAACTATTGTGTGAATATTCAACTCTGCAAACAAGCATTTTATGCGTTCGTAAAAATACTTGACCGAATTTTCCTTGCTCAGATTTTTTTACTTGGTCAAGTCTTTGTAAGTGCATCATAAAAATGGATTAAGGATATGAACACACGCATATCCAAATAAAATGAGCATCAGCCATTTGATTTTACACTATTATTTGAAACTGTTCTATAAAACTACTCAAATCTAATTTTAATCCAATCGAATTTCATGCTTGGCCATCATTTTAGAATCCCGGTCTGGAATCAGAGCACCACTTAAGATTGTCAAACATCTGGGAAATCCCGTCTTATTCTCAAATTATTTTAACAGTTCAAATACCTCGTAATTATTTAATTATTCATGGATTCCCCTCAGTCTGAGTTGTTTTTATGATAGAGTGACAAATCACATTAATGGATTCCTACATAGCTACACGGATCTACTACATACACATTCCTGGTTAAAATAACTATGCCAAAGAGCATGTAATATTACGTAGCACATGTTCCTACATAATATCGGCAGTATCAGTTACACGTATCTACAAAATATTTACGATCAATAAATAAATAACTGCAACACCGGGTATAGCGTAATTTAATGCTAGAACACGATTATTTTCATTCACAGAGTGTGCGTTGTGTAATCAAATATTTGCTAAACATAATACAGTACTTTCATAACCGATAACATGACTGAAATAGCGGAAAGATATAGTGAAGGAGAACACGGGACAGCTGAATGTTGATATTATAATAAGAGATCGTAATAAGGTCCACGGCGTTTTTCACACTTCCTAATAGATTGAAGAAGAGACGCTTCTTCATCATCATCAGCCTAGCCTTTTCCCTATTTTGGGGTTGGTTTCCAGTCTTCGGCGGCGCGTAGTGTTCCACGGCGGCGCGTAGTGTTCCACGCGCGCCCCTCTTAGACGTCGCGGGGGGAGTCAAACACCTCACTCCCCCCGCTCGACCGGACGGGGCCCGTTAATGCGGGCCGGCACCAGTCGGGGGTTGCGGAAGATTCGTACGTTCCCGTGACCCCCGGCGCAGGTGTGAGATGGAACACCGGGGTGGTTTTTAGTCAGTAAGAGTCTGACAGACCCCTCTGCCCCCAAAGGGCGGGGGACATCGATGAGGACTTTCCACCACGGATCAAAAAAAAAAAAAATGGTTTCCAGTCTTACCGGATGCAGCTGAATACCAGTATTTTACATGAAGAGACTGCCTATCTGACCTCCACAACCGAGTTACTGGGTAACACGATACCCGTTGGAAAGACTGGATGTCAAACTTTCTGGCTTGCTGTAACAACTGTCAAAGATCTGCGTTGCTAAACCTCATCGATTGACCCGTGCGGCTGTTATTATTCAGCCACGAGCCTTACATGTATAGATATTTAAATGCAGGACGATACAATCGATACAGGCATTTTTATGATATAAAAATAAGAAAATAGAAAAGAAAGAAAAATTGTTTATTCTGCCCAAACAAAACGCACATTAAAAATACAGACATACAAAGTAGCCAAAAGCCTCGTATCCAAAAAATAAAAGTTTTACAGTTTTGTCCATTTTTTTTTTGTTTCGTCCATGTACATACCTTAAAGCTAGCCCCATTAAAAGAAACCAAAAATCCTGAATAGCATAGCAGGAATCTATGGAAATCACTCCATCTAGTAAATAACTGGTTAAAATGACTAGACTTGAAACTGATACAAACATGCGTGAAGGAAAATGGTACAGTCACGATTATGCTGGGTACAGACCAAGTCAACGACTGGATTTTACAAACTTTCTTTGACCTTATTAGGTCTGTTTAGCGAGCGTTAACGAGACCAAGAAACAAGAGACGAATACTACCGTTCGTCTATACCCCAGATAACTAAATCAAAGAATAGAAATAGTTTCTGATGTACTGAGTAATTCCATTGATATGCCAATGACTAATCATTGGTATTTTCAAACAATAAATTTTACTCGTTGCCAATTTTCATTACGTATGCTGCAAAGTCATTACTTTGGTCAAACTGTTTATTAAGCGGAACTGGGTCTTTCCCATGATTTTCCTCGACGTTATGCAATTTATGTAAAAAATCCTTGCTATTAATATCGCGTTGATTGCCTTTGACCTCTTAAACCGGAATTGTCACGTTAAAAGATTATATTATTAATAGCTTTTGCCCGTGACTTCGCCCGTGTGGAGGTCGGAAATTATTCCCCGGGAACGTATAGGGATAAAAAGTATCGTATGTGTGAATCCAGGTTATAAACTATATGTGTGCCAAATTCCATCCAAATCCATTCAGTTGTTTTTGCGTTCCTGCTCCACAGGGGGGCATAAATTAATTGATTAGCATTCGAAAATATTGTTGGAGCTGCTGAAGATTGTAAAAACAACAACATCTTTGCATTGTATAAATTCAATTTCTTAACAATGTATAATTGCATAGCACATGTGTGAGCACTATGTACCTACTATACAGCCACCATTTACTAGGCTCGTCTTTCATTGACTTGAATGTGCCCTGGCAGCTGAGAGTATGTCATGCTCACTCAAATGTCTCGCTGGTGGTGGCGTGTGTGTTGGATCATTAAGTTCCCTTCAAAATGGTTGAGCGGAATGGTGCTGATCCATGCGTCATGTTCGTGAACGGGCGCCGTCAGTAGGGACTGGTCAACTCTTGGCTGCCACGGCTTATTTTAATTTTAATTTTTGAATTGTTTTTTTTTTATCTTTTTTATTACGGATACTTTAAACGTGCACGTCTTTCTACATCGTTCTCACATTTTTAATTTGAACATGAATGATGTAAACAATTTGTTTTTTGTAACTATAATATATTGATTTAAAAGAGTGTCCATGGAGTTTCTTGCCCGTTCTTCTTCATAGGTACCTACTACGCTTTGGAATGGGCAACTAGCTTCATTTTTCTGACTGACTGACCCTTTGACAATTCAAAAGTGCCTGTAATTGATTTATTTGAAATAAATGCTTTGAGTTTGAAAGAGTAAAAAATATCCATCCATCCATCCATCCATCCTCACAAACTTTCACATTTATAATACTATATATACTCGTATGTAGTAGGATTAACATTTTTCCTGCTGTTTCAGTAAAATATGTTTGTTTTAACTGAGACAATGTAATAAAATTTCGCTTAGGTTTGCTTTTCGGGAGCAGTTCACTTATCACCAAGACTGTTAATCTCATGACACTCACTTAGTTTGTAGGAGAGAAGATCTCATCTACTAGCTATGGTGTAGTAAATTAACTAGTTACGAAATAAGACGAAAGGGCGAAGATAATTATATGAGGCGTTAATTGCAGTCACTGTACGCGGTTTAGAGGAATCGGGCAAAATACGCTGTAAATGAAATAAAAAACTTTTTTACAAAAAAACACCCGACTTCCAAAAAAAACACTAAAAGACGTGAAAAATAACTTTAATTTCGGTAGTCGGTGCCTTTGTGCCTTTGGTTTTGTATTTTCGTTTTTGGCCACCGACTTCCGAAATAAAAGTTATTTTTCACGTCTTTTAGTGTTTTTTTTGGAAGTCGGTTGTTTTTTTGTAAAAAAGTTTTTATTTTTCACTTTTTAGTTGCGGTACCTACCCCACACAAATTCGTATTCCAGTAATTGGTATGTAAATAACAGTGACAGCAAATTATCAACACATCATCAATATAAACTAAGTGGAAAAAATATGCAGTATTAAGGATCACTCAAAAACTACTAGTCAGACCCTGATCAAATTTAAATGGGACCACATGTGAAGCACCACCTATGAAATAAAAAAAGATCATCCAAATCGGTTCACCCAGAAAAAAGTTATGTGCTAATACACATTAAAAAAAAAAAAAACATACAGACGAATTGAGAACCTCCTCCTTTTTGTGAAGTCGGTTAAAAAATAGAAGGCATGGGCATCAAGAGGATGGCCAAAGTATGATGCCAACTTCTTGAAAGAATGTCATACTTTCATCAGGGTCCGGGTCCGTCATTCTTTGGAGTCTGTTCATCTTACACGTGGACATATTTCGTTTATGCCCATCCTTAAACCCTGGAATTTCTACGCACGCTATGCAGAACAAAGTCTGTTAAATATTATTCAAATTACCTAATATAACTTATGCGTCAGCGTCAAGGCCCACAGACGCTGAATCTTGTAAATTACCATGTTCATGAGTCTTTCTAACAACATTGTAAATTATTTTATGGCAGCTTACTTACATTATGTAAAGAAGATTTAGGTCCGTTTGTTTTGTTTATTTACTTAATCATCTATTTATATGCTACTTACATTTTACAAGTTGTTTTCTTGTGAAGACAGTTCATTAATGCTAATATTAATTAGAAGTTAATCCGTTGTATTTACATATTTAACATGCTCGTTTAATTGCTAAATAATAGCTGTAATAGTGCATGTTAGGTCATAAAGTTCATTGAATACAGGTTAAGCCAGGGATATATAAAGTAATTAATGAAGAAAAACCACGCCGCCACAAATAGCCACACTTGATAGGTAGTTGACGGATCGACAGAATATAATCGAACCAATTTTTGTATTTTTTTCCATCCGTCTCAAGATATCACTCACGATTCGCCTTTCCTGACAAAAACTGGTTCTGGGTTGATGAATTTAGTAATGTCTACGGTATCTTGACCAGGATTATCACCTACTTTAGTAATAAAAAGGTCACTAAACTTTGAGTTAACGATATCTCAAAGAGTCATCCCACATTGATCTTGGTTGTATGCCAATAGAAGTACATATGCCATAAGAATTGGTCTTAAATAAAAAAGTGATTGGTGTTCGTACGTAACTTAACTCTTTCCCGGTTGACTCATTCTAATGACGTGGTATGTTAAAGCAAACTTTAACTGTGTGTTTTCCTCTTGTTTGGTGCAATCTTTCAAGTTCATTCATGATTAATTAATTAATAATATTTGTTCGATTACGGTTTCGAAATCAGAATATTGGGTTACGCGTTATTCCTTGTAGCTACATTTTACCTATTATAGTGGAATTGATCAATTCCGGGTACTTTTACTTATCTTATTCCGGTACAAAACTACAAGAATGGCCGTCAAAATCGTTTCGGAAAATGTACCGACCTAGCAAGGGACGGAGAGGATGAGTTTTGGATTCAGGTATAATATCAGTGGAATATTCCATAACATAACATAAACTCACGACTTCTTCCCAAGGAGGTAGGCAGAAACTATAGAACGCCACCTGCTACGATGTTTACGTACTCCCTTTGCTTCGTTTACGTTCTTAAAACTGGTCATACAAGCACGCCGGTTGCGAGTACTACGCACCTGACCTTTTTGAAGAACAAGTAAGGTCACCCATATGTCCATCGCGGTGTTTTCACTCCCATCTGTCTTGTAAATACCTTTTGTTAGTCGCCTTTGCGGTAGATCAAACTCTCCTAGTTTCAAAGACCTTGCGATAAGTAGCCTCTATGTTGGCACCCAGGAATGGAATCGAAATACATACTTAAAAATCTTTTGTTAACAGTCTTTTAAACACTTTTTTTTGAACGATCAAATCGATGTAAGTTTGTTTGACTAATCTACTAAACAGGTAGATAGAGTACATGGTAATTATCGTGGAATGCGTGATGTCACAAAGCAAACACGATGACTTACAGCAAACTTGTTCAGCGGCGAATATTTACACAATCAACTAGCAAAACAACCATTTGGGTCAAACTAAATTACTTTCGTGCTGAAAGTGTGAAATTGATTTCCACTAGATTACTATCGTTATGCGAAGATTCCTGGTTAGTTTAGGTTAGTGTAATAACGTCTACTACTACAACTACGTTGTATAATAATTTTATGAAGCACGTCGTCCAGCATGAACCAAGATCGATAAATTAGAGTTCAATAGGTAATAGTGATGTGATACCAAAGTGAAGTAAAGGACATTCTACGTGAATTACTTAAAATTATTTACAATCTTAGTTTTTTTTTACCCTGTTCACAGATCTATATCGACTTTTCTTCTCCAAACAAAAATAAAGATGGCGATTTAATCAAAAAGTTCCATTTCGTGGCTAGACGCTTTAGTAATTTTTCATTGGCAATCATTCAGCATCTTTGAATTCCTTAAACACCAATCAAGTAAATTGATGAATTCCATGCAAATGACGAAGTTAATTTCAGTTACAACCACCATGAAACTGGAAAGCGTAAAAGAATTGCATAAAATAATGCGACTCAATTTAATTGTCAGCTCAGCAGAATCAGTAACAGTCATTAGTGATATAACGACAGGAAATCTTGTGATTACGCGTTAACAATGCCATTATGGACAGATTATAATCTTAATACAGCCATTAACTCACATTTTATGTTACACGCATTTGTAATCCTTTTTAACATACAAACGTAATACACTAGACACTATTAGAAAGAGATTTCAAAATATTCTTGCACATTATGACAGTAATTTCAACTTGTTATGTCAAACATAATATTTCAACGGCCTTTTTGAATAGCGACTTTACCAAAGCGTTCGACTCGGTTAATCGTTATAAACTTATTCTGAATTCAAATACTATTCGATTTGATGATTAACTATCTATCTTTTAACATGGTTTTAGTAAAATTGGAAACAATTAATGATAACCTACTAAAAATAGAAGTGGGGTTCCCGAGGAACTAATGTAGGACCATTTCTGTTACTAATGGTTAGGACATGGTAATTTTAACAATTAACTTGCTGTTAAAACTTATTATTAGCCCAAGGGCTATATTATATGATTTTGAGTCTCTAACAGATTGCATTGTATGAAGCTTTAATTGACCTTTTGCTTTAACGATCTTGGCGCAAGAACATATATTAAAGAAATAATAACCGAGTGTAATACTGCTATCAACAATGAAACCTGAGACTGTTTGTCTCTAGGGTTAAGAACAGGGTCCATCAATTGTATCACTTGTCGCAAATTAAACGGTTTTCAAATTATCATTTTAATTATGAAGGCATTCATTCGTATTATCAACAAGTATGCAGTGCACTTATGATTCATATTATGCAACATATTAATGCAGCTAGATACATTGTCTTTATCATATTATATTTATTATTCCCATGTATTATTTATTATAACATAACGCCTGCATTTAGGCAGGGGTGTACCTATAGCACACCCGCATTTCGCCAGTTATGTTTGAGGGCCGTGTTATAGGGGTCAAGCCTATTGTCATCAACCGGGCACAAATCTAGACTCCTTGCTCTTACTGAGAAATTCCAGATGGAAAACCCAATTACACTTTGCCCGACCCTGGAATCGAACCCAGCGCTTGCGACCACTAGACCAACGAGGCAGTATTGATATAATAATACAATTTAGAAATGGTTCATTGGGTTTCGTGTCTTTAAACTTCGTCACATTAAATTTGCATAAAGTACGCAAATGTGTTCTAGAAAGTATTTTTTTTCGTACATACAACAATGTTAATACTAGTGCACTAGTATCTGAAGCAAGAAGATTAGATGAAAGATTACGATAGAGATTGGATAATAGGTACCTACAGGGATACACGATGACTTATGAAGCTATAAATTTACAGTATAAGCTGACCTCTTATTGTACGTAAAGCTTGTACAATATGAGGTCAGCTTTACTGGAAATGTAAAGTTTAATCAAACGACTCAGCCTTTCGCAGTCTACTGCTGGAGATAGGCCTCTCCCAGACTGCGCCACAACCCCCTGTGGTCCGCGTGTTAATAATAATAAAAAATAATCATTATTTTTTTGGCTACAATGGCCCACAGACATTTACAAACAAACCCGTTTTATTAAATGAGGCTTATAACTATGTTAGTAGTACTAAGCAATAGCAATGGGTATATGTATGTATCTACGTTATTACGTTAAATCTGATAATTGCTATAGACACTAAACATCTGTCCTCCTTCAATACCTAGATTCAATTCTTTACAAAAACTCACCGTTACACTTTATGCTATTAAAAATGTTCATAAAATTAGTCTAGACGGCTTAGTCATTGTCCGTTTGTGTTGTCTCTGTGTCACCAATTGTTTCAATTCATATCACGACATCTAGGAATCATTCCCCTTTGAAATGACTCACTTATTGCTCGGTATTTTTCAGTCTGTCATGATCATGATTTCGGCCTAAATATGACTGACTTGTGATTAATGCCTAGTTAGGAACGTGCTCCTTCCTTTACTTCCTCTGACATGAGGATTGCTACAAGTTGATCGGGATTTGGTAGTGTCATCCAATGAGGTATCTAGTAAAGACCAAGTTGTCTAATTAGAGATTTAATTTATAAAGCCAGAGGGTGGCGGATTACCTATAATTTGGTATCATTTGAACTCCGACGTTGTCATTTAAAGAACAGTTAACTGTTGAGGTGCTATCGCCTACATGTATATCGCACACAAAATAAATCGTGTTGTTGCTTATTACGCAAAGTATATCATCGCCTTTGGTATAATTACTGTAAATCGTATTCAGCTGTAAAAACGTTTCAGGTTGACTCAAGAATGAATGATTCATGGAAGTATTACCTACTTACATTTTAAAGATACGATACACATTTAATGTGAAGTTATCACTATATGACTGTTCGTTACTTCATTGATCCTATTTACATTATTGATAACTCGTAGGTGATATGTTTTTTTTTTTCATTTTTCGATGTATAATTTCAAGGTCTTTAAATTCTTGTGAATCACATTCCGTATTATCGAGTGATGGTCCGGACTCCAGCGGGGTAATTACGTAACACACTAACAGTAGTAATGGCTTTCATTTTGACAGTTCAACAACATTCATTACGTTGTTGAGCAGACAAATTTTTCGAACATATTTCATAAAGCAATGGATTAGCAATAGGCTTCAAAATTATTCAGATTGTGGTTGATAGTGTGTTACTCAATTAGGGTGCAGACGACTTGACGATAAAGCAGAGTTAGATTCAAAATAGATTGTGCCATAGACAAGTAATTGTTTATGAAGTTTTCTAGCACCAGATTCTAGTTAATAGATAGTAGATAGGTACTATTACTATTAATATATCACGTACGGGTCTATAAAAAGTGCACAATATTATAGTAATATACAACGACAATTCAATGGTTGACAAAAAAATCAAGATCTTTGTTTGTGAAAAAACTCCTAGCAATAGCAACATTTGGCTTGCAGCCACGTAATTTATATTTTCGTTGCATAACGTAATTAATTAATTACATAACAGAACATCACCAACGTAATTATTGTTTTGTTCAGTATTTTGAATTAATTCTGCTGACCGATATTTCTTTGAGATAAAAATGCAATTTTTAATTACATATTCGATCCGTTTTGCACTGCACACGACGAGATCCCTCGACTTCTCGTAACTTTCTCGCATCGGTATTATTAGAGGAAAAACAACTATCATATCTCTCTCAACTATAATGTTGGTAGAAAGGGACACACTACATTAGGGCCGGTTTCATAGTGTCTAGAAAACCATGATCCACCTCATGAATAAAAATGACAAACAGTATTTGTAGGAAATAATCTACAAGATAACTTAACCGGAAATGAAACAGACCATAAAACATCTAATCGAAATATAACATATCGAGAGCATACAGAAATCGGTACTATAAAACGAATTATCAGTAACTTTCGAAAGCAACTGTCATTGCTTAGCACTTTTGTACTTAAAAGAGGTCGTGGTTCAATACCATTTGACACAGAATCTCGAACGCGTGCTGAAAACAAAACAATGTTTAAGCAACTGATGACCTTGTAATAATATTAACCTTGGAGAGAACAAGGCTGGGGAATCTAGATCTTCAATTTGTTGATAAGTATAATAGCATATATAAATCAACATTGTATGATGAATATAATTCTGAGGAACATGTCCTGAGGCGAATTTTAAGGATGAATATGGATAGCTATAAGAGTAAGGGAAGACCAAAGGAAGGATGAATGGACTGTGAGAAAGATGATAACTTGATAAGGCTAGATAAGAGGTAACTAGTGCTACTGAGATAACGACTAATAAAGACATCTCTATTTGTCGTCATGTTAGTAGTACCTACATAGAGTATGGAATAAAAAGACGCCGACTTTAAACAAACTAGCATAAGAGAGGAGAATGATGAGAAATTCCAGCGAATAGGATTTATAGCATAAAGCGCTGCAGATTCTCAAGATTCCATTAGGGCTGCTAGCTCATATGTAGCTAATGAAACTACATATACCAAGTTTTCTTAGCTCCAGCTTAAACAGCGCAATACAAATAATTTCCAGGACCTTTTTATCGTTCTTATTTTAATTAAAAGCCGATTTTATATAAAATCTATCAAATCACACATTGTGTTGCCTTATACTATTGATAACATGAGGAAGCGTACGTCATTATTTCATTAATTTCAAGATAAATATGTACAACAATTGAAACACTGGTAATCACGTATTGCATATTTCACAGTTAATTATGACTATATCCAAGTAAAATCCGATACCTATTTAACAATCCATTGTTAAACAATATAATCTTGGCTGGTACCAGCAAGCCAGCCAGCTGATGTTTTTAGTAACATACTTCTCGTTTGATTGCCTTACCAAACCTCGCTTTTGTTCAAAGTTCTATTATTAGACATTTGTATACTAAACTTGTGCTACATTGTATTGATGGAGTGTGTTCTGTTTTCTTCTCATACGAAATATACAGTTACTGCGGTAGCTTACAAGCTTTCAGGTACTTTATTCAGGAACGGAGCGGTAGTTTTGTCGAATACATCACTATCCATGCATCCGTTTGATAACAATGCTTCGTTTCCATCATAAGCGCCTTAAGAATGACGAATAATGTCGAAATAGTTTCTAAAGACAGTGATGGTGGGAAGAGCTGTTTATACAATTTCCTATACAATTCCGTATTAGGGCCTTCCAGGCATAGTATTCGAGTAAGTATGAGCATGATCCGGAACACTAAGAGCTCAGATAGCCCGAACCTTGACAGGACCTATCTGGAACTGTATGGATAAAGCTTAACTAACCAGTTTTTTACTTTCCCTATGACCATGACGACAATATTAATAAAAAGGTCCTATACTAAAAATACTTCTCCTATCTTTCCAGTACGACAAAGACAAAGATGGGCGGATCTCCTACGTGGAACTCAAAGAGATCATCAATTCGAGAGAGTACGAACACGACCTACCCGACAATGTGGTGGACAAGATCATGGGCCTCGCAGATCGTGACAACTCGGGGTACCTCGACTTCAATGAGTTCGTTGCTATGATGCAAAACCCCGACTTGAAGGCAGTTTTTGGGCACTTTGTGGCCAGATACGTGCACTCCATCATTCCTCATCGAGGTCCTGTGGATACTACAGGTAATTTTATGAACAGGATATGTAGATACCATCACTTTTTCGTGTAGATCAGTCAGAATTGACTTCAGAAAACCTCGTTCATTCTTGACTTTTCTATGGCTAAGGTGACTTCTGCAGGCTCTGTTATATGTACAAATATATAGTTTACTGAGTCTAGTATATCTTGGCGGACTATAACAAAAAACTTAATTGACATGGATGCAAGCAGTCCTATACTGTATTCATGAACTGCCAAAATATACTGACCACCTTGCAGTGGATCTTGAGATGTAGGTTTGTTTATCAAACGTGGGTGTAACTGGATTGCTATTCATGCCACATAGTTTAATGCACGGTGTAATAATAGATTCCCCTAAACGTGTACAAGTGCACTATTGTATTGTCATACAGTTCGCCATGATATTGATTTTGCTTTATGAAAACCACTGCCGAAACAAATTCTAAAGTCCGAGCTAATATCATTAATCATAATTTACTGGCGGAAAACCCTCTGGACACTTCAACGGCAGACAGTGGTCTTGCTCTAGCAAATGCCCAGATATAATTTTAAAGACAGGGTTGCTAAGTGCTAATCATAATTTTCGGGCTCTCTACAACATCGACTGTTTTTTTTTTGTCTTTCTTTAGATGCTTATTAAATCTCATTGGAGATTGAGAGTGTTTTTAGAGTTCAGAATATTCTTTAAACAAAGCGTTTGGTTTTAGCAGTTCCATAGTAGTTACTGTAATAAAAACACTTAATACAACACGTGTTTTATCGCGCTTGAACTGTTTGCTTAATAAATTCACAAGAATATTGGACGTGTACTTTGGGGTATTTTATAGGTTTTCACTATTTTCACTGGCAGTGTCTGTTTGGCCTGTTGGTACCAAGTTACACCTTCGTTGTGCACAGCATGTACAAATCACGTAGAACTGTTTACATTTAGTGCAAGTGATAAATCAGTAATATTGTTCACATTCATGTATACCTTAATATAAAGTGTATTTTTCTTGCCTTGTCTCATTTAGTAAACAAATATGGCGCACTGAGATTCCGATTTCATGAAAATGCTTATGCATAATGGTTCATTTGAAGCAGTCTTTGAAGATACTTACGTAATTTTTACTTTTTTGTAATTCACAAAACTGATATACAATCACAAATGCAATAAAACAGTTACAAAACAATATTTTTGATTGACATGTACTAGATGTGAATCTAGCATGCATATTTTATGAAAAACACCTACTATTTAGAGAAAAAAAAACTTTAAACAAGACATACACAATATGAACTTTTCCATTGATAATGAAAAAGTTTAGGGAAAGAAACATAAAATATAAAAAATTCATAATAAAAATAATACATAACTTCATACCTAAACTTACGGCTTTTTCGAAAAGCGGTTTCGTCCTATTTTTACGGCTATCATGAAAATCTGTCATTATTACCAGTATTTGACAGTGAGGTGTCAAAAAACGCTCTATGTTTGGACAGCCGTTATTGTGTGACCGGTCACCGCTTTCTTAGTAAACCAAAGCTTTACTAAGGCGTTTGATTGATGCGAAATCCTCTGATTTTCATACCTTGTTTTGTTTATCAAATTAGACATGTATAGAAAACTACACTGTGTCAAAACAGTCAAAATATTTACTGGATTTACTGAAGGATTCTCACTGGTTACATGTCGAAATTTTAATGCACCTGTTGCCTATTTTAGGCACGTCTGCTTCTTCAATTGACTTATCACTTGCACTAATTAATTCACGTGTGAAAAGGTGTTATTAATAGGCCTGTTTAGTGGATATTGATTGCGGAATGTGAACATCCAAGCTTGCGTAGATATAACATGGTTTTGTAAGCTTCCAGGCATACAATATGTAGGACTGTAAATAATGTTCCAATTGTTTTTTTTTTTTTATATAAGATTGCAGCTCTTAGTCGATAAATAAACACAATAACACCAGTGTTATAGGAAACTGAAGTGTGGGAATATCAGAATCTAGTTAGCTATGCCGATGTATCTATAGCGGAGCATTGGGCTCGCTTTTTAAAACACTGAAGGAGCTTCAATTCACCAAAAGACTGGCTCCATGTTTCCTGACAACCTCATTCACATTTAGCCATAACAAAGAATGCTGGCTTGGCATAATAAAACACTTCCCATTTAAGTTTTCTTCAAAGAGGTTTTCATTTTAGAAGAGCATAGACGAAATTCAGAATTAGAATCCATGCTGGCAACAAAAGTGTATTTGCCTTCTGATATTTGTATGTATGTAAATATTGAAGTGTATATAACTTCTAGGTACCTAACTAATCTAACAATAGTGTATCATATAATATTATTTTAAGATAACAAAATAACAACTAACTTTGTTCGCTAGGACCGTGGACAGGTTTCCAGGCTGTTTCGTCAAGTGATGGCGGCGGTACTTTTTTTAAATGTTTTATTTTATTTTATTGATTTCTGTTGTGATCATCATTCGGCTTGGAGTTTAAATATACATGCTGATACTAAAATACATTCACATATAAAGCCTTTTTTTTGTATTTAGAAATTACAACCTACCTACAGTTTTTATTTTCTAATAAAATAATATATGAAAGATTATGTCTCAATAAAAAATATACGTATACAGTATGTATATTTTAAACTGATTTTAAAGAGCAATGGGGGTTCTGCTGTTTAATTTCAAAATTGGCTTCAAAATTCATTCCAAATTCATTGTTGTCTAATAGCAACGTTGTCGATCATTTGTTTCAAATCATACCTTTAAAGGCAGAGGAATTCATTCATACAAAAGAACATCATATTTATTAAAAATATTTCTAATTACTTACTTCTGTTCACCTTCGTAGATATATGGCAAAATAGTTTAGTTAATCTAATATGCGTCCATACCGAGATAATTGAGTCTACAATAGTAGCTATAACTAAAGTTATAAATTTTATAACAACAGTATAACTGCGTCCATTTTTAATATGCTTTTATTAGCTTCATACGTATGTTAGTATGTAACGGAATCTTCGAACATGATTTTGACCCCCTTCAAAACGTCGGATTAACTCGAAATTTGGCATACATAATAAGGACCGATGACAATTCAATATTTTAAACAGTTTGACCCGTTATCCTTACTAGGATAATCAGGTTTAGCGAATTTTTGTTTTCCTGATACCCGGAGTGTCTGCGTCAAGACCAATAAAGGAAACTACTTGGCGCGCCGATCACCTATTTCTCGGATAAGTTACCGACTGTGATTAAGAAAAAAAAATCGGACAGGGAACCTGAGAACAGGTTATCTCATCCAAGGAAGGCAGTAGGCACTCAATTTACCAATTTATCGGATAAGTTACAGACTTAGAATAAACATCAATAACGGCTCAATTTTATTGAAAATCATTGATTTTCATAGTAGGATATCGAAAATATCGTGTACTATAGTTCGTCAACTCGCTATATCGAATATATATTCTAAAAGCAGCCAATATATACTTAAACTCTTTTAGTAGTAAATTGATGTAATGAAAATCAAACTCACTTTAGCAGTAAATTATTGCAATAAAAAAAAAAAATGAGCCACATTTAGAGACATACATGACCTATTTATTGAGACAAACATATGACTAGGTACTCGTCAGAAAAGTCAGGTAATTTCGTACATTTCAAGAGTTCTGATATAAAACAATATTTGATTTTATTTCGACTGCAGCTAATAATTATTCAAAATCTACTTTAATAGTAAATTGATGTAATTACTATCAAGTTTTTTTTACATTTGATATAAAATTTCTTTCATACGTCGACAAAGTAGGTAACGTAGATTTTTCTTGATGATAAATTAACGATAGATGGTACACAATTTTATTTTATCTACGCCACACTTCGTCCACCGAGATTGCTCCCGGACCCCTAGGAACCTCAAACTTACTCACTACTCATACTCGACCCAATACTTTCTATGAAAATACTCAGCCTCACTAACATACGCTCGATCCTCAAACTTAGCCAACATTCTCATACGTCCCAATACTTGCCATGAAAATACTCTAACATACACACTGATAGAAAGATTTTTATTGTATCTAATAAGATTTGTAATAGTTAATAAATGATTTGTTAGAGGAAAGGTTTTTAACAAATATTTATTAACAGTTAATAAATCATTTATTAGTGGCTATTTTTTAGTACCAACGAAATATTTATTACTATTTAACAAATGGTCTATTAGTATTTACAAAATAAATAATAGTTTAAAAAAAAAAATAAGCTTTTATAGAAAATTCAACAAAAAAATGAAAAATGAATAATAGTTTAACAAAACTAAAAAAATACGCTTTTATAGAAAATCCAACAAAAAAATAGAAAATAAATTTTAATATGTAACTAAATTACATTAGCTAAAGTTTTATCACGGATTCCTTGGAGGCAAAAAAAAAAAATACTTATCTCATATCATTCATTCATTCAGTCATTTTTGTCTTGTGCAACCAACGCAAGCGCAAGGATAATGGTTTCTAGTTATTTAAACAAAACAATAATACATGCCTCATTATTATTTATTGGCGCTATCTTACAGTACGTGACCACCCTGCAATGTCGTATAAACATATTATTATAAGCAACCTTGACATTAATGCACCTCAATTATATGAAATGGTATTGTTAAAAATAATTTGGATACCTAACTATAAAAACATATTCTAACCATGCATAAGGAAACCCCGCGTTAGGTAGCAAACAACGTGACGGTACGGAGCCGATCGTATGCGTCGACATCCTGCCGGACGCAATCGCCTGTCGCCGGATCATTTTCGATGCGAGTCGTTTGGTGGAAATCATCTTTTGATATTCTGAACGCTCTAAAAACTAAGTTATGCGTTGGCAAACCCGTAATGTTTTTACTCGTGTATCTGTCCTTGAATCATTCGAATCTCCTATCGTAGATAAGTATCGATATTTACTCGGCATATCTTTACATATCGCGTTGATAGCTTTTATATGCCCAATATATGTAATATACAGGATGGCAGGGACGTAGACGCTCAACCTATTACCATGGATTGGATACAGGATATTTTCAGGTCCAGGAAGTAATTTTCGGCAATAAAACTGATGTCACATAAAACCTTGTTGGTACTAAAAGACGTAGAATATCGATCGGTTACGCTTTTTCAGAGTCTATTGTGGAAAAGACATCAATGAATGTCAATTAATTACTGTAAAGAATTTCAATTTCGCTACGCGTTGTTTGCGCGTGGTGAATTTACTCGGTATTTTTCGGACATCCTGTATAATCTTTTTGTATAATAAGTTGTGGGTATGGTTATTTCCTAGTATAAAAAATTCAATCATAATCAGATAACTTAAACTGGGGTTTAGATACACTGAAGTTAGTCGGTTGTTATCAATAGCACTGAGATAGTTCGCAAAAGCCGATCATTGGTAGGTTTATGTACAAATAAAGTTAGTGGTATAAAAGTTACGTATGCGACGCAAATCGTTGTCAAATATTTTATACTTTCTTAGATTCCCACTTTATATAATAAAATAAATGGTATTACAACGATCTATCACCTAAAAACAAAAGCTTGTATGAATGTTCTAGTTGAATGGCTCCATAACATAGATGGTAAAGCAACGTACTTATCCAAAATAGTCCATCCCGCTAATTTCCCTACATATAATAGATCATCCCTTTTTTCCACTTACTTCTCTATTAGTTTTATTGTTTTTAATCTGTGAGTTTATCATTGATTTTTATGTTATGCCCTATCCATTGACATTTACTTTATAACTGTGTGATGGGACCCTGGTGATCTACTATACACGTATTCCTAATACAAACACTAGTGTCTCACAAACTAGTGTCACATAGTTTTTAAGCTTGTCTAAATTAATATGATGCCACTGTTTGTGAAGACCAAAAACAATAATTTGAATTTGAAATATAATATCACTAATGAAGAAAAACCCTTCGTGCCATTTCTTTGGGTTTAGGTACACTCCATATGACGTCATAAAACAAGATTTCCGTTTTCAATCAAAATCATTATTTTATCCGGCGAAATATCGGAGTTTCTGATGAAAAATATATTAAATCTGTTGATAAAAGTGCACTCCAATCCGTATCTTATCCCACAGTGTTATCTCGACCTTGTTCGTTTGTTAGTCACCACACCCTGCCTAGAAATAATTCCGATACGTAACGTTTATTTAGGAAAATAAAAATGTTTCAGTAACACTGAAGTTTTTGAAAGGTGCGTAGAAATTATGTAGGTAACGTAGTATTGTATGTAACATTCATGCAAGATTTTAGGAGCGATGCTATTTCAGTAAGACATATTCTCCACATACAAAGCTCATTGCCCACTGCCGTGTGTGGGTGTGTTAGGGTCAAATGGACACAATGAACTCATTACAATGTCATATTTTTATTGAAAGTTATATTTTTTTAAATTATTTTAATAAATTCCGTATTTGACAACACCTACTCGTCCATTTTCTTTTGAATATTGTCTTGAAAAATTAAAACAATAAATACTATACTCGAGTCGCTTTAGCATCGCAATAATTACCCTTTCCGTAAAATCACTCCGTAGGAACCAAAAAAATAAACTATGTATGGTTTTTTGTTATTGGAACATGTTGAAGATCACGATAGATATTGATTCAGGACGATAACGGACTTTATTTCAGTTTTTCAAATAAAGAATGCTAGAAAATGAAGATAGGTCAATGACCGCTATTGCGACGCTAAAGCGAATCGGATATAGCTTTATCTGATGAATTAGAAACTCAGAGGGCCTAGACAAAGTAACATTCGATTTGCGATGACGCTAGTAGAAAAGTTAAAATGTATGGGGTTGACATAAGCTATCGAAATGTCACGTGATCATAGGTCAACGAATAAAAATTAGTTAGGAAATGTTAACAACATTCGATTATGAAATGAATCGACAGTGTCGAAAGATTAGGTACTTCCACAGAGATGCATAGCCAAAGGACACTTTTTGACGAGCGTTGTCACTCGTTTTTGGAATCATTAGCGAAAGCGATAGCGATTGTAGAAATAGAATCGCTCCGAAGCGATTTGTCTAGGCCCTCAGGACGCTCAGGAAACCTCAATGTGACAGTTCATAGTTTATCAATTGTTTGTAGCAATCGCATGTCATATTAATTGACACCACGTTCCGCATTGGCGCCTGTAAGTGCCGTCAATTGAATTAGATCGATAAGTCTGGCGCCAAAAATAAAATCGATTGTGAGTCCTGTGTCCCCGTTCGTATGTTATCTCTGCTCTTAATACGGTGAAGGAAAACGTCGTTATGAAACCAGTATATCCTAGAACCAAAAATTCGAAGACATGTGACTTCGTCCAACCCGCACTAGGCTCGTGTGGTGGAATACGGCCCGCTCACAGAGAGGAGGCCTGAATCTCAGCAGAATGAACATTATAGGCTGATTGACTATGTTGTTATATATCTCCCGTAGGAAAGGAGACACAACGGCGGCTCCCAATACCTGATCAAATATTCCACGTAAAAGGTGGCCCAAGATATAATTCACCTGTTCGTAGCCGTAACATAGCGACTGATACGGCTCTTCCACTCAAAACAAGCGCTGTGCAAACCGAAACCGAACCACGAAGGCGTAGGTAAATGAGTTTTGGTTGTAAAATAACAAATTTACATGGCATTTATAAGGCACATCGATTTTTTTTAACGTTCGGGTTCTAGAACGCCTTCTCAGTCACTCTTAAAACCACGTTCGCACGGACGTAAAAATATCGCGGCGGAATTTTATCGCGCACTGGATTTTCAACTCTCGGTGCTGAACCGAGCATTGAGAATCCAGCAGAGTGCATCACTGCACGTCGAAAAAACACACATTAGATTTTCAACTCTCGGCGCTAAGCAGTGCGTTAAAGATCCAGTGCACGAAAAAATCCCGCCGCGATATGTTAACGTCCGTGCGAACGTGGACTAAGAGCAGGTTCGCAAGGGCGATTTTTCCCGCGGCGTTTTTTTAAGGGCACTAGATTTAAAACGTCCTGCTAAGCGCCGAGGTTTGAAAATCTAATGTGTGTTTTTTCGACGTGCAGTGATGCACTCTGCTGGATTCTTGGCTCAACACCGAGAGTTGAAAATCCAGTGCGCGATAAAATCACGCCGCGATATTTTTACGTCCGTGCGAACGTGGGCTTACCTGTTTATCAGACTCTTTTCAAAGGTTGATGTGTCATATTAATGACGGGTAGTTACTTTACTTGTTTTTGTCTGTAGTCACGGACCACGTATATCTTTGGTATTTTATTGTTGTAGTTGGCTCAGAAATCCAATGTATGCATCGCACACAATACGTAACTTTCCTGATTATTATATAACAGAAACGCTTACATAATTATATAATTGTTTTATGAATCAATCATAATATATCGCATTTCATTGCAGAATTTATGATGATTGATGTGATGTGAAATTAATCATTTATTGAGTCACCGTATTCAGCGTTACATTATTCTGAAAACTGCATGAATAATATTATGTAAAATAATTGCCAAGATCTCTTTAATAAATACAGGAAAGGGAAATGAAGTACGACATTACATTGTTCAGTATATATTACCGTCAACAGAATTCCACGGCAATTTATCAACCTACGTAATTTCAGTTTCCAACTCAGATTCATAGCAGCAGACGATTTTAAAACAAAAGACGATTATGAACAATGTTTTTTTTTTATTATATTATTTTAGATGGGTTTGCTGTTGACTCTAGTCTAGGTCAGAAATGACAGAGACAAAATCGGCGATGGAGTGAGCTTACCCAGAAGAACCCCTTATTATTCTGCACAGACAAGTAATTTTTTTCAGCACATGTCATGTCAAATAGTATTTTGGTAGCAACAATGTCTTAACTTTGCACATTTTTTTATTATTAATTTAATAACTGACTGCCTGGTTAGTCTAGTGATCGCACGCGCTACTCTGACGCCCTGGGTTCGATTCAATCGATTAATTTGGGATCGGCTCAACGTGTCTTTTTCTTCAATACTTCTCTTCGATTAGTCGTCATCTCGGTAGTCAAGTCTCTCTCCCTTTCTAGCCATATCGTCTTTCACACAGTCATCGTTTCTTGGTCTTCCCTTACTCTCATACCCATTACATCATACTTAAAACTTTCCCCACGACATTTTAAAGTGTTATTGGGTGTTTCTATCTGGAATTTCTTTGTAGCAGTCCGGTGTCTGAATTTGTGCCCGGTGGATGGCAATAGGCTCGCCCCCAATTACATGAGACTTGAACATGACTAGCGAATCGAGAGTGTACTATAGGTACACCTCTGCCTGACCACTCGGGGAATAGAGGCGTGATCTAATGTTATGTATGATAATTATGTTAATAAGTGGGCTCATATGTTAATAAGTGGGCTCACTCTTGACCTCGATCTCGCCTGGTGTAAAGCGATGGATGGGGTTTGTCAATAACAAATAACATGTGACTAATTATGATAAACCAAAATTATAAAATAATTTTCTTGGGAATATCCCAAAGCATAAATATTTTAATTTATCTTAAAAGTTTATACAGGGTTTTGTTAAATTAATTATTATTTGCTGACTAACTCTGCCTCCGGGGTCACGGATTGTTCGAAAGAGTTACCGTGACCCTGGCGCACAGGTTACTGAAGGAACACGGGTGGGTTTTAGTCAGTAAAAGTCTGAACAAAAAAAAACCCTGCCTTACCAAGTCATTTTTTTTTTAAACCTACTCTCTTACTCACCTATGGGGTTATGATGGACAAAGAAAAATCAAGTGTGTCTATTAGTAGTAAATTATTATGTCATTTGATTGATATTCCTAAGATTATATCAATTTGTACTACGTAGTATTCGCCTTGTCAATTCATCTAGCAAAGTGTTGTCAAACTCCAATACATATCAGTTCAGTTATATTTTTTTTACTTTTGATTTATACTTAGCTAGAGTAGCATCGGTAATTAATTAATGTAATTATAGACAAATAAACTGTTAAATTGTTACTATCAGATTAAATATCATGTCAAGTATACTATTTTGGCTTATCGTTGCTATCAATTAGTTTCATGTGTTTTGTATTATAGCCGGGTACTTAGCCATAAGTTAATTGATAAACACAAAACTTAGTTTTCCTTTACTTAAAGTTTTTGCAACCTTTAAGCGACAAAAATGTATTGCTAAGCAGTTGCTAATCATTTCTTAACTCTGAGCAACGTTTATGAATAAACACCTAAATGTAATTAATTCGCAAACTGTCGATATTTTTTTAGGTTTCACTGTGACCCAAATTCCAAACAAACATGATGAATCAAAAGCCAGTAATACCGATTTCTTAATTCATGTAACTTATATAGAGTAATTTATAAAGGGTAACAATACTTGGAATTAATTATATTTGCCAGTTCTTTCGCAAAATCACAAACCACAAAGTCGAGACAAAACAATTAAGTACACACGACTCATATCAAGCTATACATTTTCAGTTGTAACTGACCTCGCATTGTATAGGCTTTTCGTACAATGACAAGCAGCTTATACTGGAAATGTATAGCTTGATATGTCGTCGTGCGTACATAATATTGTACCAACTACTACTACGTAAGCATTAGATTTACTGCTTTATTTATTTGAAACGACGATGTTTTGAAAGGAAAATCTTAGTAACAGAAACCACAAAAGAAGCTTGACACAATTATTAAAATAATTAAAAATTCAAATAATTCTCCTGATAATAAATTATGACTGGCATTAAGAAAATACCCGCCCTAAAGTGGCCTTCTTTGAACGAGAAGTAGGGTTGTCAACGTTTTTTATATCAAATATAGTATTTTCGAAGCCATTGCTTGTAAAAATATAATACTTAGATGGCGAAAAAATAAAAAATACAGTAGGTACGTTTATTTTATATTTTATTAAATGCATGTTTTTTTGCTACTTTGAGCCTTTATTAACAGTTTATAGAATGTCTCAAACTATTATTAAACTCTAAAAATAAATTATGGTTACAAAATACCTTTATTTCACCTTTTGACGAGCATAATACTGGCTCTATTGCGCTCATCTCGCCATTTTGTATTCAGCACTGAAAATATGCGCTCTGTAAAAGCTGAAGTTGCTGGTATTGGTATAGAAAGAAGAAATGATACTAATTTGAAAATATAAGAAAAGTCAGAGTCACTGAGCAACACTTGTTACAATTTTTCAGCAATAGATTTAACAACACATGTTTGGTCAGAAAGAGCAATAGCCAGAATTTTATTAAACTGATTTATTTCTAAATACAAATTTCGTAAACAGATTACGGCTGCGTTTCGTTTTACACTTATTTTAATAAAATAATGTTGTTTAAATTTTCATCGAAAATATAGTAGTTTTGCCTACAATATTTTTGTTTTTAATTATCTATAGTATTTAGGTCTCTAATATAGTAGGATACTAAATTATATGGTAGGGTTAGCAACCCTAACGACAAGAGGCCTTTGCGCTGCAGTGGGATAATAATAGGCTGATATTATTTATTAATTTTATTTATTATGCAACGTTTAATTACTCTTATTATAGTAATTATTGAATAAGAAACGCAACCAATAGACAATCACTCAAATTGGGTCATTAAACTGAAGTACTTTGCAATAAAAATGACAATGTCACACACTTATGTGACCATTCATTTCGTTGTCAACAGGAAAATTGTACGACACACACAATTGAAGAGATTATCATATCTCGTAGGGTATAAAAAATCCACTTAGCTTGTTAGGCTGAAGGGTATTCAAGATAGGGAGTTTTATGTCATTTTCCTGATGGTCAGAGATCACAGATCACAGTTTAAAAATAAATGCGTCTATTTCTGTCCTTGCTCATGTAGGTAGTTAGGTAATTGTTTTTGGGTTCCCATGGTAGGTAATTATATTAAATTACAATTGCAGTTATTCTAATTATGCTTATTGTTCATCCATGCGCTCTCAACAAGAAAATAAACATCATTCAGAAATCTTCGTCAACATTCTAACGAATGCTTCTCAATTTGTGATCCTAAATTGGACCCATTCAGAGTAGTCTGTCATTAAGGAAATGTCTCAAATCATACAATTCCTGGCAGTGTCCACTTGTTAGTTGTTAGAGCCAAAGTTAGTGGTCCATTCGAATGTTACGTCACAGTTTACCCGTGCATAGCGTAGTCCGCGCTCAACTCCGAAGGTTTTTCTATAAGTAGTATGTCATACACATCGCATTCAGGTGCACGCCTGTACTGCGAAGTGCGACCTTACGAGTTCTCTTTTTAAAATGTGACGAGAGGACGGGAGGTCAAGTGAGAAAACTTTTTCAGACAAACCAAAAATAAGTAAACAAAATGAAGGGGAACCCGGGGATACCAAGGTGAAGTGTAAAATGTGTGTTTCCGTGTATTAAGACCTTGTTAGAAGTAAACAAAAAAAGTAGTTTAATAATTTTTAAATGCAGTTTTAATTATGTAGACGTTTGGTTGGACTGTCAGTTGAAGCAAGCTTCGGTGTTAGTGGGGTACTTAATAATGTGGCACAGAGTGTGTAAAAAGACGGATAGGTGTAGTTATAAAGTTTTGAGTGAACAGAAGAACTATGGGCTCAGTGTGTGTAAACATTCGTGGGATAGAACGTTGAAGTACATAAAACAGATTGTTGAGTACTTTGGTATGTTACCAACTAATATAATAACAAAAGTAATATTCTTTAATCCGCATACTGTACACTTGTCTACTGCACATTTATCTATTTTTATTACAATGTACAAAAACCTTTTTAGTTTTGAAAACGTATTATCTTAAACAATTTCCTCATTCAAAACGGTTGATTTTCCTCTTGTTACTAACGTACAGAAACATAAACACATGTTCTAAATCTGTTTTTCAGTATAATCTATCAATTAACGCCTTCATAATCAGTTCAGTGGCTTGTATATTTTTCGTATTAGCGCCCATATACACAAGGATTCTATTCATTCTGGCGCCCTTGGTCTTAATCGGCGTCCAGATCATGTGTTCTATAGATTGCACCATCACCATTGCATGTTTGTGACTACCAAGGTTAAGGGATTATGTTTATTGGCCTATTGCGCAAATGATCCCAATTAATTGTCATCGATTAATTGCTTTTTACTGGAATGATGCTATGATTGCTATGATACAGAGAAAAATAGAGTACGTCATATAATGTGAATGTTTGTGGTTTGTTTACAATAAGATGCCAGAAGAGATTCTAATGTCGGTTTTTTTTGCTCTTCTTATTTTAAAATCTGTGTCATAGCTCTCTTGTTTCTGCTTTTATGCTCAAGTCAATAACTTTAGTAATAAGTTTGAATGCAATTTACTAACACAATATTTTTTTCTATGTTTCCCTTTCCTTTATGTTACTGTTTGTTTTTCCTGTCCCGAAAACTATCAAACTCTTAATAAAATAAAACAAAATCGTTATTCCAAAAACCGTACTCCATAAAAAAATATTACGGTTTTTTTTTTTTGCGAAAACAAATTTAAATTGCCAAAACTGTTGACCGGTTAATTAAAAACAATTTGTCCTTTTGGTTTAATTGGTTAATACATCCCGTTGCCGTCGCAATAAGTAATGGCTGTCACTCGGCTGTTGCGTGCTCTATTTCTGATCTGTTGTCGCTACATCATTGTTAAAAACTATTTATATAACTTGAAAATAAATTGGTGTTGTGCATTCGTTCATTCAATAATTCAATAATATTATATGAATGAATCGCTATTCAATATCGGGGATAATATGAATAATGTTTAAATGACACATTTTTCTGTTATTATAATGATATCATCACGTTTTCTTTCCGCATTGCTCTCAATGCAAACGTTGCACGAAAAATCAAAACAAAACTTTTTTTTTTTTTAAACCTGCTTTTCCTACTGTTCCTTTTCCTCCGCCCCGCCCCATGTTTGTTGCGTTATCCAGCCGCCCATAGCAAATCATACTTCCGGTGCTCGATAGACGGGACGTACGAAGAAGAGTACAGCTGCTGGCCTCCCGCTGTCTGCATGATCTTCATCTCTTTGGTGGAGATCATTCTGTTCTGCTACGATGCCGCTGAAGGCAACACCCAGGCCAATGGAACTATCGCCAAGCTGTTCATCTACAACCCACACAAGAGGCAGGAGGCGTGGAGATTTATTACTTATATGCTGGTGCATGTTGGGTGAGTAGACTTTTTTTTTTGAACAAATCTTTGTATCCAATGTATGTTAGTATTAAGAGCGCTTACACGGGTCCACTAGCGCCACTCCTTTAAAAAAATATTATCTCGTGACTGAGAAGGAATTTTGAAAAACGGCTCAATAAGCGACCTCGGTAAGTGTGTCAAGATTTTTCTAATACCTTTTATAAACTTTCATATTGAGACACGAAGCAACAAAATTCGATCTAAACAAAAGCGGCCACATTCATTTAGATCGTTTATTGTTGCTGTGATAATACTTTTTTAAAGGAGTGGCGCTAGTGGAGCCGTGTGCGCCCTCTTAAGTGAGGATCGTCCATCGCTGCATAAGTTGAAAGTGTCTAAACACAGACTTAGTGATAAAACATTTCTTTAGAGAAATCCTCTTTGTTAACCCCTCCGTTTGGGGGAGAACATAAAGTTATACCATGGGACTATGTTACACCGCCTGGCCTGTCACCTGCACACGCGAGGACTTAATGGCTGCGTCAGCAAACGGTATTCGCGTTGCTGAATTTTGGGGCAAAAATATTCAAAATATATATTTTTTGTGTTATTTTTGCCATCGACACGCTAAGAAGAAGATAAACGATTAATGGTACTTACATTTAGTTAGATGAAAATTATCTAACTACTCAGTGGAAAAACAAGTTGTAATTTTCATTCGACGAAAAGGGATTATGAGGAGTTTTATACATACCAAAGTCAAATCATTTATTTCAAATAGGCACATAAAAGGCACTTTTGAACGTCAAAATTTACAAGAAAATAGAATTGATTCTAGTTGCCGCTTTCATAAGGTGGTTTCGTATGGAGAAGAATGGGCAAGAAATTGTAAAACATTTTAAAAGATTACCATTGGAGTCACAGGTAATCTTTTAAAAATTTTAGAATATTTTGTATACTTACATAATTATAATTATTTTTTATTTAATTTTTTTCTTTTCGTTAAGGACTTTTATGACGGCAATGCGTATATAATTAACATTATATAATTATATGTGAAGACGATGCAGCTAGAATAAAAAATACTATACCACAATAGGTAAAAACAATTAAATATAAAGCAATGGCAGGTAAATTGATCGATACATGTTGATCACATATTTACAAATATTAAAATATAATGATAGGTGATCGATATATGTTGCTCACATATTTACAAATATTAAAATATAATGATGATTTTTTAAAATTTTAACGAGTTATAATTTATATAGCCGATATAGCCATGGCCTTATAATGTAGATGCCGCTAGATCTTTTAAGTCAGCAGCATCTTCCTGTCATTTAAATGTGCAACCGGATCTAAGATATCCGCCACGAATTAGGAACACGAGTTGGTCTTAATGATGATAACTTCAGTGAATGAATGTTTAGTGTACCTATATATGTATGCCAGATGAATTGTGTTGAATGTGATGAAATTTTTGTTTAGGTGCTATTTGCTATAACTAGCTTTTGCACGCGGCTTCGCCCGCGCGGATGTCGGTAAATTTCCCATATTTATACATTGTTTTCATATAACTCTTTTGGTTTAAGCGGCGGGAGACTTCTTTTTTAACCGACTTCACAAAAAGGAGGAGGTTCTCAATTCGTGTGTATGTTTTTTTTTTGTTGTTTTTTTTATGTGTGTTAGCTCATAACTTTTTTCTGGGTGAACCGATTTGGATGATTCTTTTTTTATTTGATAGGTGGTGCTTTACATGTGGTCCCATTTAAATTTGATTAAGGTCTGACCAGTAGTTTTTGAGTTATCCTTAATACTGCATATTTTATCCACTTAGTTTATATGGATGATGTGTTAATAATTTCCTGTCACTGTTATTTACACACCAAGTAGTGGTATACGAATTTGTGTGGGGTAGGTACCGCAACTAAAAAGTGAAAATAAAAACTTCTTTACAAAAAAACAACCGACTTCCAAAAAATAACACTAAAAGACGTGAAAAATTACTTTAATTTTGGAAGTCGGTGGCCAAAAACGAAAATACAAAACTAAAGACACCGACTTCCGAAATTAAAGTTATTTTTCACGTCTTTTAGTGTTATTTTTTGGAAGTCGGTTGTTTTTTTGTAAAAAAGTTTTTTAATGTGTAGTAATTTGGTGTTATGTGAATAGTGTTACCCAGTACCTAACTGGTTTGTGGAGGTCAGACAGGATATATTTCCATGTAAAATACTGGTATTCAGGTGTATCTGGTTAGACTGGAAGCCGACCTCAAATTATTTTCGTAAACCCTAGGGAGATGATGAATATCACACAAAAGTCACAAAACCACGAGGAAATGTTATTTACACTTGTTCGGAACAGACTGGTGATGTGGAGTATAAATTAATCCCAGACTCAGAAATGCTTTATTGCGCGCTTTGTGTATAATTTTGCAAGTACATAAATATTTGCACAAACCTTGACATTGTGTGTTAAATAGATGTAGTGTCCGACCGAAGGTTCGGTTTCGGCCCCAGTTTTAGCTTTGACCAAAAACTGGCCGAAAATTCGGCCCGACCGAAATTAGCGTTCGTGAGCTGTCGATTTTGATAGAATATGAACGACTGACAGATAGCCAGACAGCGTAAACTAGACTAAACTAAAAAATAAGTAGGTATTTACTTACAATAGATCACTATTTGGGTTCTTATCAGACCGGCTGGTTTTAGTATCAGGAAGTAAGGCTTTATTTGCTTTCCGGAAGATTGTTACAAGCTTTAAAGCCAACAGCAGATTCATCTTAGTGACTCACCGTTCGGTCACAATAGCAACATTTTAGGCAAAAAAAGTTAAGGCGAATCGTTTGAGTAGGTACCTACGATTTAAAAAAATGCGTTTTCTATCGATGCTGAACTGTTTGGCGGAAAGGTTAGGTATATCGAGCTTCCGAAAACCGATTAAATCGCTGATTGCTGATGCCAAAATTATGCAGTACTTAGAGTTGAATCACGAATCTTAAAAATTACAAAATCGCTACTTGCAAAAGCTAACAGTACCATATCTGCTATAGCCCTTATTTGAGTTAGGGCTCATTTTTCAATCGTCATTTTGAGTTTTTAACAGTTAGTAACACAAAATCTAGCTTATGTATTTTTTTCTTTGGGTAAAAGAAATCTTATAATTGCAGAATCAGGCCTTAATCAAATTATTTAAAACAAATCTAAGAAAAACGACCGGTTTCAGAAAATAATGACAATTTAACTATTTTTTTCTTAAATTTTAGTTTCGGTTTTGGTAGAAACTAGAAGAGGAGCCGAAGATTCGGTTACGGTTTGGGTTCGAGTTAAAAATCGTGTTTCGGGCAGACACTAAATAGATGCAAAATGCATTGTGAACAAACAGCGCGGTTTATTTATTTGACTACAATTCTGGTAAAAGTGAACTGCGTTATTTATAAGTAGATATGTATTGTCATGATAATATTTAATGAACTCAACCTTTAATAATATAATTAAATGCGTATATTAAATTTCGTGTTTGTACTGTTGAACGTTAAGGAGTTCCTTGGTCTGGAGCCAATCCTTTTTTTTTGGGTGGGAAATCATCAAATGACCTCTCCGCTCTGGGCGGAGCGGAAGGGCGTGTCAGACTCTTACTGACTAAAACCCACCCGTGTTCCTTCAGTTGCCTGTGCGCCAGGGCCACGGTAACTCTTTCGAACAATCCGCGACCCCGGCAGGCATCGGCCCTATCGGACCCCGTCAATTATGCTGACATCTCTTTGAGGCGCGCGTGGAACACAACGCGCCATCGACCCGGGCCTGGTCCTTACCGGACGGCGAGCTGCCCATGGCTCGCCGTCCGCAGGCCCGCGCCTACGGTGGCCGGGAGTCGGCTATCGACTCCCGACGCCCAGGGTGTCTCCTCCTGCGGCGACTAGGGGCGTGAGGGCGCAATGATTGCCTCTCCCTCACGCGCTCCGCCTCCTCCTTCGCGAGCATTACTGCTTCGCAGAAGGAGGTGACTGCTTCCCATTCCCTCTCGCTCCGTACCATGGCATGAACCAGGGCCGGACGCGAGAGATCGCCGCCGCCGATCGCCGCCACGAGGACACCCAAGCCGGGCAGACCTCCACCGTATGCTCCACCGTGTCCTCCGGTCGATCCACACAATGCCAACACCCGGGCGTTTCCTCCCGCCATGTCCAGTGAGGACCTGCGTCAGGCGGAAGGTGAGGACGCCGTGGCGCCTCTCAAGCCACTCCTCAAAGAGGGGACTTACCGCCGCAATTGTGGCGTGCCCAGCGCTGGGTTGCGACAGTCGCACTCTCCATGCCGCCATGAGATCCCGCCGGAGCTCGGTCCGCTGTGTCGCGGTTTCTCGCGGTAGCGGAGTAACGCCCCGGCGTTTCGCCTCCTCGCGCCACTCCCAAATTTGCGCGAGGACTTTTGCCTCCAGATCCCATGGCGGCAATCCAGCAAGGAGGCTCGCCGCCTCGCAGGAGACCGTGCGGTATCCCCGGACCAGCCGGATGGCCATGACCCTTTGGGACGCGTTCAACCGGCGTGCTGGTCGGAGCCTCAATGAACGCGCCCACACCGGTGCCCCGTAAAGGGCCATGGACTGGACGACCCCCGCGTAGAGCCTCCGGCAGGAGGCGTTTGGACCCCCTAGATTGGGCAGGAGCCGCTTCAAGGCAGCCCCGGCCCGGTCCAGTCTGTCTGTCGAGGACGAGTCCCAGGTACTTCATCGTCGACTCGACGCCGATGTGAACCCCTCCCGCCATTATTTGGGAACCCGAGAGTGGCGCGTTCCGAGGACCATGAAAACACATGGCCTCGGATTTGTGCAGGGCCACCTCGAGTGCCAATTGCCGGATCCTCTCAATGACTGTCGCAACCCCGCGTGTCATTATTTCGGCCGCCGCCTGGTGCGACCTCCCCTGCGCCAGGACCAGCGTGTCGTCAGCGTAACAAACGACGCTGACGCCGCTAGGGAGGTCGGCACGCAGCACCCAGTCGTACCCGATGTCCCACAGATGCGGCCCCAGGACCGATCCCTGTGGGACACCGCACGACATCTCTCGCCGGTTCCATTCTCCCTGGTGACCGGGGTAGATGACGGCCCTGTCCGTCAGATAGGCCTTGACTATGCGACAGAGGTAGGTCGGCATCCGGTGATACCGGAGTGCCTTCCTGATGCAACTCCAGGGCAGGGTATTGAAGGCATTGGCGATGTCTAGAGACACCGCCAAGACGACCCCACCCCGGGTCACAGCATCCCCCGTCGTGAGGGCTCGCACGCGCATGATGGCGTCCACCGTAGAGCGCCCCCTGCGGAAACCAAACTGGCTCTCCGCCAAATCCGGCCCCACCCGCACCAGCCGCCCGACGAGGCGGTCTGCAATGACTCTTTCAAAGAGCTTGCCCACCTCGTCGAGCAGCATGATGGGCCGGTAAGCGGACGGAGAGTCCGCAGGTAGCCCCGTCTTCTTAATGAGGACCAGTTTCCCCGTCTTCCAACGAAGTGGGAACTGGCCCCCCTCCAAGCATGCGCTTAGGAGCCCTCTAAGTCGAGGCCCGAGAGCCTCCAAGGCCAGGACCCAGGCTTTTCCAGGTAGGCCGTCGCGTCCTGGGGCGGTATTTTTGGCACTCAGCCTACGTACCGCCGCTCTCAACTCTACCTCGGTCACCTCAGGAGCATCGTCGTCGTCGTCATTTATGTGGTCTACAGTGGGCACCGCAGGAGGCGGAGCCATGGGCGGAGGAGTGTGCTCCCCTCGCGAAGAGAACAGAGCGCTCACCACGCCCTCCATGAGCTGAGGCCGGAGACTCTGCGTCAGGGGGGGAGCCCATGGGCGGAGTTTTTCCCGCACCATTTTGTACGGGCGTCCCCAAGGGTCCCTGTTCAGAGTCCCCAGCGACTCCTCACGGGCCAGTCCCCTGGCCCGCAGTATCTCCGCTCGGAGGGCGGTCTTCGTCGCTCTGTAACCCTCGTACAGCTCCGCTTGAATGGTTTCCGTATCCGGAGGGCGGATACGGAGCCTGCGGTGCCTGGTGTACAGGCGTCGCGCAGCAACGCACGCCTCGCGCAGAGACGTTAGCTCCGGCGACCACCAGTACACCTGGCGCCAGGCGCTCTGGAGCCAATCCTGGGTGTAGAATCAAGTCATGTATCATAAAACTTTTTTACAAAAAAAACAACCGACTTCCAAAAAAAACACTAAAAGACGTGAAAAATAACTTTAATTTCGGAAGTCGGTGTCTTTGCTTTTGTATTTTCGTTTTTGGCCACAGACTTCCGAAATTAAAGTTATTTTTCACGTCTTTTAGTGTTTTTTTTGGAAGTCGGTTGTTATTTTGTAAAAAGTTTTTATTTTTCACTATTTAGTTGCGGTACCTACCCCACACAAATTCGTATACCACTACTTGGTGTGTAAATAACAGTGACAGGAAATTATAAACTAAGTGGAAAAATACGCAGTATTAAGGATAACTCAAAAACTACTGGTCAGACCTTGATCAAATTTAAATGGGACCACATGTGAAGCACCACCTATCAAATAAAAAAATAATCATCCAAATCGGTTCACCCAGAAAAAAGTTATGAGCTAACACACAAAAAAACATACAGACGAATTGAGAACCTCCTCCTTTTTGTGAAGTCGGTTAAAAACGCATTGTCTTCGAAACAGAATCAACTTGTGAAATTTCATCTCCGTAGGATAAGAGGAAGTGGTTTTAATTCAGCTTGCAAGATTTGACCCGAACATACATACAAACATTGCAAGTTAAATAAAAGCTTGTAAAAACAGATATAGTAAGTAAAAAGGATAGTTAATAGGTATTAGAAAAAATTACTTCAAGGTTGCCAGGTTCCTCTGACAAATATGAGATTTGTGGTATGAGCCGGGTACCTGAATTCGGTATCGGTACTTGTTAGGTGGAGTTCCGGTACCCGTCTGGAACCGGTACTCAGGGCTGGAAATGGCAAGAACCGCTAAGTACCGATACAGAACCTGTACTTTTGGTACTGGTTCCAAGCCCTGCTCAGTCTCTTTCTAAAGCTCGGCTGGGTAATATTTACGCTCGGGCACAATAACTACAAATTTTTCATAAATATCTCTTCACTTAACCCACATCTTTTCCAGCGTGGTCCACCTACTAGTCAACCTTCTCGTGCAACTCTTCCTCGGAGTACCATTAGAGATGGTGCATCGATGGTGGCGAGTAATCCTGGTCTACCTGGCCGGAGTGGCTGCAGGATCCTTAGCAACCAGTCTCACAGACCCTAAGGTGTATCTAGCGGGTGCTTCGGGAGGCGTGTATGCGTTGATCGCTGCTCATGTCGCTACTATTATCATGGTGAGTTTTTGCGTTGAGATGATTTCATAATATATGTGTAAAATATCTATAGTCACATTGAACAGAGTGGCAATCATTAGTGGCTCTTTTTAAATTAGTAAAACTAAAAAAAAAAAAAACAATCATGTTGTTGGTTGTCTTTTAAAGTGTTTGCTGGTATACTCTTGGTACCTTGACCTTTAGCTGGTTTAAATGTTTACTTTTGTTTAATGAGTGTTTTGCATTATTAAGGCGCAGATATACGACTTTTAATGATTTCAAATTGAACATCACGTCTAAACGAATAGTCTTATTTGTTTGAAAAAAATATATGATAAACTAGACTAATTTCTTCGTAATTTGATATGTGAATATTTGAAATTATATTTTTATAACACAGTGTAATTAATTTGTAAAATAATGTCTAACGCGAACACAAAAACGATAATCACGCAAAAACTATCGGGCGTATTTTCATGAAATCTGCACCATTTAAAAGACAATTTAATTACCCAAATTTTTGTATACGGCTTTTATTTGTATTGAGTTTGATAAATCAAGGTGAGTTGTTTTTGCGAATAAACTTGATGCGCGTTGAAGCGGGGGATCTTGCGGGCGACGGGCGGCAGTGCATCGCTGACCAATGTCCGGGTAGACGCTAACGCTCTGTGCAATTTTATTCGCTTAAAAGTTTCGCATTCTCCTCCCACTCGCTCAAGGTCGCTGGCACTTATTTTCTTCACGACGTTCGTCTAAGTAGTAGAAGTAAGTTCTTCTTCAAGATGTTATTAAGCTCATATTGTAAGGACATCCATGATGTCGATGACCATGAAAACAAATGCTTACAATTGCTTAAAAAACACTAGTCAATAATGAAGTGGTCTAGACTACGGCTTGACCGGTACCGCTGTCCCGCACCTTAGGCATGCGCGGCGAGGCGGGGGGCGGGATGCCGTGAGTGTTGTCGAATGAGTGGCCTGCACTGCCCCCCCGTCTCGCCGCGCACATACAACACCGAAAAATCTATGAGAAGTGAATATTGTAAAAAAAAATTTTTTATATTCAGTTATTAACAAATCTAAGTTACAATAGCCTAATGTCAACTGCACATCATCTTTTACAAAATATTCCTTTACCCGACGCAGGGACGTTAACTGTTGAGGAGTTCTCCTGTTAAGAACCAAAACCACTGGATGGTGAAGCCACCATCAGCTCCACTTCACCATATATGCATTGTGACGAGCATACATTTCTTAGCAATCATATTAAAATCGAATCGCAACCCGTGAAATACTATTATTATTGAGAAGTTCCGGTGGCCACCTCTGGTCTTCATCATCAGTTCCACTTCACCGAATGGTGCTTTCCAAGAGCAAATGCACGAGTTACTATAAAAAATACCCAAATCGCTATACGTGTGCCTATAAAATTTGAGGATTTCCCTCGATTTCCATGGGATCCCCTCATCAGATTCTGACTTGGTGACAATGGGACCACGCCGAGAGTACACCTTTTCAAACAAAAAAAAAAAAAAAAATCGGTCCACAATTGACGGCGAAATCGATGAACATAAATAAAAAAATTAAAAATACATACAGTCGAACATATAACCTCCTCCTTTTTGGAAGTCGGTTAATAAAGTAGGCCTTTGCCTAGTAGCGGGAGAATCATCATAATGATAATTTCAAAAAGACGTCCAATGCTGGTAATAGGCCTCATTCACATCGACCGATCCTGTGCTTCTCGACGAGCAGTTCTCGCATCCAACACTCAGACAATAATCCAGCATCACTTCGCTTTGCCGAGCCCTTTTCATTTGGGGTCGGCTGTCCTCATTATTTTTCGCGAGACATGTATTTTCTAGTCATCTACTTGAGCTTTCTTTAGGTCATTTTTGATGAGTGATATTCAAGCAAAAGGGAATTATAGGCTGGTAAAACTAATAATTTCCACCTGAATATTTCAGAACTGGTCAGAAATGGAGTTCGCAATCGTCCAGCTGCTCGTATTCGTGTTACTGGCTGCGGTGGACATCGGTACGGCCGTGTACGACCGCTACTGGCGCCATCTGGAACAGAACATCGGATACGTCGCACATTTAGCCGGCGCTGTTGCTGGTATTTATTCACCTCTTTAAGTTATTGCGCGCCAAACAAACAGGTGACCCATTCGATGGTTAGGGGACGCCGTCGCCTATAGATATCTGCAACACTAGAGGCAATGTGTGTTGCCATCCTAGTGAAATATTTTAGGATTTAATCCTTTTTCGGAAAAAGGAAGCGTTTTATGTTCTGCAAATATGTCCTCATACTTTGTTACAATATTTTTATCTCACGAAGCAACGCGCGCTTTACTTGTGGCAACCAAGTGTACAAACACGTTGTGAAAGTGTGCGTCAAAACGAGTAGCGTCAGCGCATACGACACACACACACACACTTCCGACTTCGCCCTTGTCTGGGACGGCACTGACAACTCCTGCGTGTTTGTACACTTGATAACCACAAGTAAAGCGCGTGTCGCTTTGTGAGATAAAAATACTATACTGACCTACTAGTTCGTCTACTTACGAAGGTAGAACATATCCTGGATCTTTCACGCGACCTGTAAGGTTATTCCATACTCATATGCGTTTGCTTCCCCTGTTTACAATTTTTCAATGCTTGTCACCATAACGTGTTCAGACGTAGTGCTCATTTGGAGTATATTCTCTACCTGAGTTCAACACAATTCGTCATAAATAGCAACGTCTATTGTTTATTAACAATAAAGTATTGCGATCACAAATCTGTTTGCGAAAGATGGTGATTTTTCAATAGTCTCTATGACCAGTATATATGTAGTTGTCAATGAAGGGTAGTCAGCAATTTGGCCACCACTGTAGGCGTGCGCCAACCAAAACCGACGCCCTTGTTGCTTGATCGGCTCTTGCTGGGCCTTCCCTAGGGAACTAGGGATCTCACCCGGCAGGGGCCTGGTCGCACGGGCGTTGTGAAGCACTTCGGGCGCACCTACAGTCACACCGCAGAAACACTTCAGAACACTGAGGAGAAGTATACCCCTCAACGACTAGGTGTGCAATAAAGCACTCCCACCACCTCCTATGGGAGGGGGAGGGAAACCCAAAGACGGGTCCCCAGGTCTGGGGACCGAAAGACCGCATACTCGGACAAGGGGCCAAAAAGCCCCAACACTGACTCCTCGCGCCCCAATCGGGGGCGCAGAGAAGAAGCCGAGAGGTAGTCTTCAATTCGGCATCGACCATTTTCGGGCTAGATGCTGGATAATAATGATTAACATTTTATTTTCTGGTTCCAGGTCTCCTTGTAGGCATTGGAGTTCTCCGTAACCTAGAAAAGAGGAAATGGGAGAAGCGGTTATGGTGGGCGGCAGTCCTTCTGTACTGTTCGCTGATGCTCGCGGGCATTCTCGCCAACATCTTCTGGACAGCGAGGTTCCAGCCTAGCAACTAGCTTTAGTGACATCACCGTTCTAAGTCTGAACCTACTGTTAGGTACCTGATGTGGATCACAGGCTTTTTGTGTTTATGTGAAGTGGCTTTTATAGTAAGGCATGGTTTTGAAGGAGTTATACTAAGGCCACTAAAGGCATTTGGGGACGATATCTACAGCGTTCTAAGAAAAATAGCACCAGGTTCGCGACTGTTATTTTAGAACGAATATTGCGGTTTCAAATGGGCCTGAAATTACAAGACAAGCTCTTCTGAATAACCCGTCGAATGATGTCAGTAGCCTTGCTTTTAAAATGCAGCCTTATTGGATTTTGGTATATTAAAGGAGTTGGAAACAGACTTCAGAGCTGTTTGTGGATCGGAACATAATATATTGAAAGAATTAAAACTTTACTGCTCTCTTGGCATTAATTATAAATTATATTAAAATATCTGCGATCCGCGCTATGTATGAACTAGTAAAGATAAAAGAAGCTATTGTTCCATGTAATGAATATTTTTTTCCATAAAGAGTATATTTTGCAAAAGTAACTTAGTATTTTCTGAACTGAACACTGTGGCCTATTTCTGTAGTACCTAATATTGTTATTTTTGGAGCTTTCTATTACTAAGTAAATTATTAAATAAGCATTCTAGTATATACCCCCATGTAAAGTCACGGAAATTAATGGTTTATAAAATTGACACACTCCGTCAATTTTCCGTATGATAGCCATTTTATACAACTATCAAAGAATGACAGTTTTTATTTGAATATGCGAATAATTAAAGTTGGTAGTGAAATTGATAAACCATTAATTTCCCTGACTGTATTTAGCATGATATACAGAACTCTTTAAAATTATTATTGTGAAATTAATCTATTTTCCGACCTTAACGATGATTCAATTAATATATTTCACAGATTTAACAATAAGCAGCTTTAAATTAAAGCTTTTAAAAGAATTTGACCCGAATCAATTATTTTATATTATTATCGAACAAACAAACAACGGAGAAGTTTTATCGAATTATTAATTGAAAAAGTATTAAAAAGAAAAAAAAAGTTAAACCACTTTTTAAATTAAAAAAAAAAACATTCAAAGTACCTACTGCCTTTCATAATTCTAGATAGTGCCTTTGGGTATTACTCATAAAGATATTAAAGGATTCTTCTTGTATTTAAGCATGCATGTATTTTTGTACGTATTTTTTCTCCGGCTTTTTTACGAGTACACTAAGAAAATATGTTATGAATATGTGGAATGTGATGTGATATCACCATGCATAAAGTCCATGCAATTCACGAGCGCGCGTAAATTGTCTCTTATGTCACTATTATAAGGTATAAATTGCAATGATTCGCGTTCGTGAAATGTAACAAGTATTTTATGTATTGTGATTTCATTGTACAGTATTGTGTAACTGCAGTATTGTTCTGTGCCGTCCTGTAGCGTTGCCATAGAAACGATACTAGCTTAGTTTTTCTTGTATGTAAATAGTTATAAGAATGTGAATGCTTGTCTATAAGAACTCATATTTCTACTATGCTGGCCTTGGTGATGTAAGACGCCCCAATATTGGATCAAATATTACATTGTTGGAGGCAACGTGGCTAGGTTTCACTATAAGGGTGCGTACAAAATGACCAATAAAAAAAAAACGCGGCCAAGAAAAAGTATGCGTTCATAACGTATTATGTATACGCACCCTTAGTCTGAAGAGTTTAGAATGTGTACATGAATTTAAAAGGGACCCTGAAAGAGTATTATCCTACGAATAACATTTAAAGACATTATTTACTGGCTTTGCTTAAGTTTCTCTATTATAAGAGCGGCTTAAAAAACGTATTTTTAGCTGCAGTTATAATGTTGCTAAATTGATATGATTCTATTTGTAAATAAATTACTTCAGAACGCACAGAGTTATGACTTTCATACAGTCAGAAGACGTGTTTTACTTACAATTTGTTTCCAAAACTAACTTTGAACTATACAGCGTGTATCAGAAATGTGTGGTCATATTTAAGGCTGTGGTACAGGCCATCAAACTGAACAATTTCCTCCATGGGACCAATATCGTAATCGCGAAAAAATTACCAGCCTTCGCATACATTTGGGTCGATAATTTTTTTTGCGGTTACTATGTTGTTCCCTGGGGGTCTACTCTCTAAGTCCCTCAACAAAGATACGGGCCCGTCCAAAAGTACTTGATTCGTCTAAACAAGTGTCATATTTAATTTTTCGGACCGGCAAATTCACAACGATTGTAGGGACAACTATCAAAACGTGTTGTCATTCATTATGTTTCGGGTCCTGAACTAATCTTATGTCCGTAAGTGAAACGGAGTTGGAGAAGCCCGTAACTTCGGCCAAAACTACGGACTTCGTTATTAGGAAGTAGACCCCCAGATACATGCTGTATTTCCGACAACTTCGGTATTGCAGCACAATTTCAGCACAAATATTATTCCATGTATGTATGTTAAATCCTAATAGTCGTATAAGGTATGAACGTGAAACAAAACACATCACGTGCCTTATTTTACAAACAAAATATACATACTTACTAGTTTCTATGCATTTACTGTCGATGTTTCTACATTTAAATAATATTTTTTGTATACAGATGTATATTTTTTTGTACATTTGCTATGTGTTGGGTGTTGTTATTATTTTTAGAGTAAATAAATGAATTTGAGCGTATTTGTTATCTGCTAGACGTCTTGTAATTGCCATTCAATTGTATTATTTATGTTTGTTATGTATAGAGATGTATGTGTAGATGTATATGTATAGTATTTTTATCTCAAGAAGCGACGCGCGCTTTACTTGTGGTTACCAAGTGTACAAACACGTTGTGAATGTGTGCAAGCACAGCTCTCGGTACCGTCTGAGATAATGGCGAAGTCGGAATTGTGTGTGTGTGTACGTGTGTGCTGTGTGCTGACCGTACTCGTCTTCACGCACACATTCACAGCATATTTGTACACTTGGTTACTACAAGTAAAGCGCGTGTCGCTTTGTGAGATAAAAACACTGTACTCTATGTGTAATATTAGTGAGGTGTATCGACTCTTGTTTTGTAAGTTCTATAGGCAATTTACACAGTGGCCAATTCTGGCTACACTTTGATGTTCATTTGTTCATTACTGAACTAAATATCACGCCATGGTATCAAGGTGTTTTCTATTACCTACGAGGTGACCCGACGTGGCCCTGTCCAAATTACAATTCACATAGAAAAAAGCAATTTCAGTTTTCCCAAATTTTCCAAGCAACTATTCAATTATTATTTTTCTCATAAAACCCTTATGCGTACGTACTATAAAGAACATAACAAAATAACAAAAAAAAAAAAAAAAGATTGTAGTTCTTGCTATGGACATGATGTCATAATACCCCATTTTCTTAAGTATGTTGGATTTTACCGTATTATCAAATAGACCTGCATTGATAAGAGTACCAACTGATAATCAGTAATCCGTCTATCTTCTAATATTGACAGTTTAAGTTTGCAATTTTGATGAATAGCAAACTAAAAAGAAAAGCAATATTAAAAAAAAAAGTGGCAGCAAATAGGTTTACAAGCAAGAGTTACATTGTGTTCATGTTAGTCTTTATGTTGTATTTATTATTTTAGGAAGTAAACAAAGTTCTTTTCTATACCCTGCCTACATCAATAGTTTTGCCGATTTATCCTATTATAATGTAGCATTAGATAGGAACTCAAGTCTCATTTTAATTTCTATTCGATTTAATTTTTAAACTACTTTCTTCCCACGTTTCGTTGCCGTGGAGTCGTAAGATACACAATATGCTAAAATAATAGCTTTTATAAAATTCCCCCGTCAGATGACCCACCGGGTCGCATCGCATCACCCGCCTGCGGTTTTACAAAGCGTTCTTTCTGACTTTTATTTTTCTTTTTGCTCGTCTCCTAAGGGTCGCAGCGTGATGTTAAATAGCCTATAATATAACCTTTCTCAAGATCGGGCAATCCAAAGAGAATTTTTCAATTCTGTTAGTTACAGCCTTCAAACAGAGTAGGTTAGACGTATTCTGAAGCCAAACTATATTTTCTGCTGATAGCATACCCCCCCCCCCCCTTTAATATATAGCTTTAACAGGATTTTTTGGGCTTTAGAGCCCCTTACCAAATAATGTTCTGAGGAAACGATCAAATAAATACATAATAATTATTCCAAAAATACGCATAAAGTACCTTGTGATTATACATATAGCATTATTATATTTTCATAATGTAAAGTTTATTTGTAAGTGAATTTGTTAGGATAAGTTCCTGTGTTATCTTGTACCTACCTACTGTTTTATTTGCACAATACTTGTTGTATGATTTTAGATTATTAACGGCAGAAAGAAAAGAGAAAATAAACTGCATTATATTTATTTCTGTATTATTATTTTAGTATCATCATTTCACTAGAAAGTCGGAGCCCAAAAGTCTGATAACCAGTCTTACCAAGAGGTATTGTGTTACCCAGCAACGGTTGTGGAGGTCAGATAGGCAGTCGCTCCATGTGAAACACTGTTATGTATTCAGCTGCATCTGGTTAGCCTGGAAGCCGACCCCAACATAGTTGTAAAGACTAGGCAGGCAGGCAGACTGTCGTGCGTGTCATTTCACTACATCTCAAACCTAGCCAAGTATAGGATACTCAAATGTCAAAATGTACAAGTAAAAATCCTAATGGTCAAAAACTGCAAGATTTTGTGCACATGCACTACCATTCCCGGTAGCAAAAGATTTATTACGACATTGAATAATAAAACTAATCTGGAAACTGAACTCTTTTACCTTTATGGGGGTAGAAATTTAAAAAAAAAAGTGCACGACTCCTAATGCTCATTTAATTATGAAATATAAAAAAAAAAAAGCTTCAAGTCGCTCAAAATTAATTGCCGAAAAAACAGCTGTAGTAGGAAGAAGGTACTGCACAAGCGCCCCTGGTGGAATAAATGTACATAATATCTATAGATATATCACCATCCATATGTTAATTTTCTATGGATATAAATAGATGTACAGTCTTGTAGTTTTCGTTTTTTATTAATTGTAATTAAACGACACTGAATTAATTAGCCATTTGCATTCAGTGACCTACAATTGTCGATTAGAATTTTAAAAAAAAAAATTATCTCAAATAATGGTTTTTTTCACAAGTTACAGTGTTTCCGGGTTTCACACTTGACGGACAGGAATTTTTTTGACCTATTTTGGTGTTTTTTTCCAATTCTATTGCAGTAAATCAATTTTAAAAAGTATGAAATTAATCTTCATTAAATTATCTCGACAATAGTATGCAAAATATCTTGATTCCGTGAACTAACAAGGCTATAATAATAAAAATAGCCGCCAAAATGAGGCGAAAAAAATTTTTCGATCGTAAAGCACTCTCTGATGCTTCGCATCATGAGTCGTGCAAAAGCGATAATTTATAATATCTCTACGTCAACATCATAAAAACAACAGAGAGCCAGAGCGTTAATACCAAACCCGAACTTTTTGTAAATCGAATTTATCTAAATGAGTTTATTGCGTAAAACGAAACGCAATTCAATATGACACGTCAAACAACACACTACCTCAAATGATGCCAACATAAAATAAATTCCCTCAAATAAGGGTATCCATACTGAAATATTGAATTTGACTTGGTTTGAATTTTGGAATTTTGGAAATCGGTGTTGTTTCGACAGAAAATTAAGTATTGAGTATGTTTCATTTGAATTATGGCAATATTTATAAACATACTTAATTACTACCTTTTAGTAATTCTATGAAGTTTACCGTATTCTAAAAATCATGACAACTTTTAGCCCAAGGTAGGTTCTATCTATCCTCTATAGTAGTGGTCGAGTAGGTAAATGGCTCAACAGCAGTTACGCCTTAGGAAAAGGTGAAAATAATGGTAAAATTTTCAATGCCTCTGGTAACCCAGTCTTTCTCCGTCTGTCCGTCATCCGAACAATGAAATGCGTCAGCTGTCAAAGCGTATAAATACCTATTGTTGCCCTTCATAACATTTTTGTAATTAATTTACATTAATCGTCGTGCCGCTTACCATGTTTACGGCGATAAAGTAGTGTTTACGTTCCTACATTGTCTGTAAACGGTAAAAACCCTCGCGCACATGACTAGCTCTCTATAGAGGAGCAAACATGTTGCTTGTTCACACGTGTTTATTTTTGTTATTTGCGCTATTTATTGATAGCTGTGTGCCCCGATCTATCGAGGAGAATGACGAACATTTCCTTGTGGCCCCTAAATATCCAAAATACGATGATTTGGTGAAGTTAACTAGTGAGTTGGAGTCGACGTACCCGGATCTGATTAAGTCCTATTCTATTGGGAAGTCCGTGCAAGGACGGCAACTGTTGGTGCTACAAATAAGTGAAGATGTTAAATCGCCGCATTTTGAGCGGCCGTCGTTCAAGTATGTGGCCAACATGCATGGTGATGAGTCTGTTGGCCGTCAGTTGATGATATACTTGGCCCAATATTTGTTGGCCAACTATGGAAAAGATGAGCGAGTTACGAAGCTGGTGAATACAACTGATATACACTTGATGCCGTCGTTGAATCCTGATGGATATGAGAGCAGTGAGGTAAGGAACATTATTGTTAATTTTGAATGTATGAATATTCTTATAAGAAACTGGTTTCTCACCACAGAGAGATTTCAATAGGTTTGTGTGTATAGCCAGTGAATGCTTACATAACTTGTGAATGTCACTATTTTAATTAACATAAAATATTGGATACCTACTATATGTGAAATGCCAATGCCATTATATATTTATTTTATTTAATATGTTCAATATTTACTCAACTTCAACTCTCTTTAATCTTAGGGTTTTGTGTATATAATTTTGCATAATACTTCCTTGATGTTATTATTTTGCCTGCCAGTATAAAATCAATAGGTACTAGGTGTTGTAATATTTTTTTTGTAATAATAATGAATCATACAGCTTCATAGAAAACTTTGTGAATCACTTTATATAATTTAAAAATAGAACTACACTATCCTGTTAATTACAGAGCTGGTATGACAGTTCTTTCAAAAAAAAAAAAAACCTTTATTGCTGGTTCTACAATGTTGTTCGCCCCTAAGATGACCCACTGACCGAAACGCAAGGCCAAAAATTAATAAAAAGTTGAGAGGTGTTGTGGGACACCCAGTTGGAACAAAGTTTCTTTTCTCTGTATATTTTGTATTAGATTTCAGGAACAATGGAATAAATTAAAAACGTATGAGACAAACTAGACAAAAAAAAAACCTACATAGACATACACACCAACCTACTTATGCTTGTAAACACACAAACTATAGCAAAAGTGTAGTGACGGTGAAAATGTTACACTTTTGTCCGTCTAGCTCCCATTCTCCAAGTGTGAAGAATAACATGCGATAAGGAACTTTGTTCCAAAAGTTATTTGATCTGATTTCCTCACTTTATAACATGCTATACATTTACGTAACAAGAAAGTATCACATTCATTAAAATCTTAACACACCAGCAACAAATAAAAAAAATACCTACTCAAGGTTATATAACATTTAAAAAGTATTTCCTACAATCACACCCAGATGTTTTTCTGTAAGTTTTTGTACTAAATAAAAAGTAAAGAAAAATACTCTACAAATCCTTTATTATTTTTTATGTTAAAGTGTGACTGCATGAAGTCCTGAGTTCAATTCCCAGGTCAGGCAAAGTGTTATTGGGTTTTTCCATAAACAATTTCTCAGTAGCAGCCTGGAGTCTGATCTGTGCTTGGTTGATGGCAATAGGCTCGCAAACATAATATTACTGGCGAAATGTGGGTGTACATAGGTACATTTCTGCCTAACCCTACGGGGATTACAGGCGTCATGTTATGTTTTATTAAAATGTTAAAGTGTGAATATAGCTTCTATTTAATAACAACATCAATTATTTCCATAATTTATTAGTTTACCCTTGGACGAGTTTATCTGTACTTGTAATTGAGTTCAAATTGTTTTGTTATGAATGTTATTATGAACATTATTTACTTTAACTCATGAGTTAGGTTTACAAATTTAATTGTACTGATAATTTATAAGATATTATAATCCCATATTTTTTAAGTAATGAAGGTTATTTATTTAATAAAAATACTAGTAGCATATACGGCGCGGATACAGGACCAAACTTTCACGCACGTTATTTACTCTCACGTTTGTTACTCTTTCACGCAAAAACTACTGAACGGATTTGGATGGAATTTGGAACACAGATAGTTTATAACCTGGATTAACACGTAGGATACTTTTTATCCCGGTAGTATGTTCCCGTGGGATAATTTGCGACATCCACGCGGGCGAAGCTGCGGGCAAAAGCTAGTATAGTATATTACTAAGATATAGACAAATAAGTAGTCATCCCCGAAAAGGGGGGCACATTTTCGAGCTTACGACAAATAGGTGCCGAAAGTTTTTTTTAAAAGGCTTTCACGACTTGAGAAACCCCCCCCTCCCCCTTCCTCAGAGAGAAACATTTGCCCCCGCTTAAACGAAAACCTAGATCTGCGCCTGAGCAAGTGAGCATATATATTCAACATTGCCTCACAGTAGCATTTCGGAATTGTATTACTGCTAATGTGCCCAGATGAACAAATGCTCAGCCAATAATGTTCCCACAACTCGGACACAGGCCTCTCTGTGAAAGAGATTGGCCTGTAATCCATCACAAGGGCCAAGAATGGGATGGTGGATGAAGTTTTATCAAATGAAAATATGAACTGAATCGAAACAACAATAACAATAGTGCTAGGCAGGTGAAACAGATACAAATTCAAAGCCATAAAATCAGATATGCAAATAGGTAAAATTAGCATGACAAACAGAACAAATCAAACAAGTCTGGAACACAGGCTTTTCATCTGTGCATTGTTACATGGCCTTTTGTTTAAAATAACTTGTTATTATTTATCTTATGATCTACTCGCCTCACTGCCAGAGCATGTTGTGGCCATTAGCAGTAGGCAATTAGACATTTGTAGGTCATATTCAGGGTCATGATGGGTTGTAAGACATACAAGCCTTTGTCTAAAAACCATTTTAAAGGGTGGCAGGACTGCCAGGTTTAGTAGGCTAAATATTTGGGGGAAGGGGAGCGAGTGGGGAAACCCCCAGGGATAACTATGTGAAATAGCTATAATGTTTAAGAAGAATTAGCATTATAACTTAGGCTAACTGCATCTAGGGCTTAAGGCTTTAGGGCACACCCGCATAATGAACCTAGTAAATGTCCCTAGCTGTACATAAGCAAAGAAAGAAAAATATAAATGGGAATTGGTCCAGCAAACCTTAAACCCATAAATTAATTTGGACATATTCTTTAACATTGCAGTTAATACAAAGCCTGTATTTTGATTAAAAGAAAATCATTTTCTATGCGGCATTTATTACCAACGAGGCGCATTTTATTTTCAGTTTCTAAATTACCGTGAAGCGTTAGCAGTAACTGCCGTATTGAACAGTACTGATTTAACTGATAAGCATCAAATTATTATTGAAATTTAAAAATTCGTACTTGATGTGATTCTCTCTCACCCTTGTCCTCTCTATATTATTTATACAGAAAGACATTTTAACCAGTGCGCAAACTGTGGCCATGAATTCAGCATATTTGTTTATTAATAATCCCCTAGTGGGATATAAAGATGTCCGTTGTGTGTCTGTGGCATCACAACGGGCCCTATACCTATACCAGCGCTGCGGTACTTATTTTTTAAATATTGCAGCATTATGTTGAGATAGGAGCCTGTTTGACCTCGCACAGGTTTTTTTATTGTTTATTGTTAATTTTGTTAGTTTTAAATGCTCCTTTTTAATTTATTTTTTATTTACTCTTTGTATTTCCTGTGCGTGTGCCAAATAAAATATTTATCTTTCTTTCTTTCATATGACTCTAGCTTAGAAAATTTTGGTTGGTTATAAAAAAAAAATGTTCCATACATTTTGATCGCGTAGGTATTTCACTTTTCTATGAAACATATGAAAAATGTCTATGCGAGGTCTAGAAATAGATGCTGAATTCATAGCCACAGTTTGCGCACTGGTTATAGTTTCATTCTGTGTAAAGGGTACCTAGTAAAAGTGAGATATAATGTATAGTATGTACTGGTATAAAGTAAGAAATAACATACATACATAACATCACGCCTTTAATCCCAGAAGAGTTAGACAGAGGTGTACCTATAGTACACCCACATTACGCCAGTTAAGTTTAAGTCCCATGGAATAGGGGGCGAGCCTATTGCCATCAACCGGGCACAAATCCAGACTCCGGACTGCTACTGAGAAACTCCAGATAGAAACGCCCAATAACACTTTCCCCGATCCGTTAATCGAACCCAGGAACACACGCTCAACAGTCACAGCGCTTAGAAATATGAAGAAATAATATACAAATAAATACAGTCCTTTTGATGCTTTCTGAACTGGTACTTAACATTTGTTAACCTAAACACTACATAATTACACTCTTTGGCTTGGATTGTTGGTTCCTAACTATACATAAAATACAGTTATAACACTTATACCAGACTGCGAACACCCTGTTAATTACGTCAGTTATGGCCTGTTTGGCTTCCTCCGAATGACTTCTGATTATTTTATCTAGCAGAAATTTTCTTTCAATTTATATTCCTTTTTCTAATTAATTTGTCAGATAGGTCTATAAGAACACTGTGAAACATGTGCCTTTAACATAACACCACGCCTGTAATCCCCGAAGAGTTAGGCAGAGGTATACTTATAGTACACCCAAATTTCGCTAGTTATGTTTAAGTCCCATGTAATAGGGGGCAATCCATTCCAATCCAATCCAATCCTATTGCCATCAACCGGACACAAATCCAGATTTTGGGCTGCTACTGAGAAATTGTTGATAGAAAAACCCAATAACACTTTACCCGACCTGGGAATCGAATCCAGGACCTCATGCACTTGCGACCACTAGACCATCGAGATGTCTTCAATCCCTTCTTTCAAAGAAATAGTATGAGGGGTGCCTTATCACCTTGTTGACTTGGACAAGGAAATTATGATTGCAACTGCATGTCCAATAGGTCACTGACTTCACTTTAGATAATAGAATGCTGCTATTATAAACACTGAAACTTTCCACCTACGTACTTTAAACTACAAAACCTAAAACATACCTTAACGTGATCAAAATAAAGTCTACATTTGAATGATGTCTGAATTAATTAACGTGAACTTCAACAGTCGTGTTAATTATCAAGTGCCTATGACATGCCTAGATACGCACGGTGGACGCATTCAGTATTGATTATTGCAGAATGCAAAATGTATTCATATACGCTTCTGTCTGCTATCAACCTCCTACATATAGGCCTAGTGACCTTTACAATGAACGGATTATCGATGTCGTACTCACTACGCTTTGGTAGACCATTAGGGATCGCAACGCAATTTGTAGGTAAAGTCGTTTCGTCGCGAGGGGACGCTTCTGCCTATCCTCTTGATGAAAACTTCAAAATAAGAGGGTGATGATCAAATTGCATATTTAATTTCTGTGACATATCACATGAAACTGTAAGGAGTTATGCAAAGACAGCACCGATTTGAGTAGGCGTAGAGTAACCTGGCCGAAACCATCTACTTAATCTTTTTAAATGTTTTCAACATTTTCAATTCAGTTTGTATTATTTAATTAGTAGAATGATTAGCATAGGTAGGTAGGTACACTAACAACTTTTATCGTGACCGCCTTATTAGGATCATACGATATTTCACACACCACTGTGAAACTCAGAAATGTGAAGTAAAACACCAATTATTTAAAAGGTAAAGTCAAATACAGGCTAAATAACTGCCAAAAAAAACCCCAAACTAATGTATTATCAATATCTAATCTAATAAGCCTTGACTGCAAATGGCTCTCTCTCCCTTCTCCACACCATTCTGTTTTCTGCTAATTTGGGCCAGTCTTATCGGTAAAAGTCAACCTCGTCCCGCCATCTTTGCCTTCCAATCAATCCTTATTCATGGTGTTTATAGTAGCTAACTCTATAGCTTTTCTATTACAGGAGGGTAGCTGCGAGTCCCTAAAGGAATACCTAGGCAGAAGCAACGCTAAAGGCGTGGACTTGAACAGGGACTTCCCTGACCAGTTCGACAAGAATAAGTCGAATGATGACGAGTACTTGTATGGTGGACGGCAGCCTGAGACCGTGGCGCTTATGCGATGGGTGACCAGCAAGCAGTTTGTGTTGTCAGGGAACCTGCATGGAGGTGCTGTTGTCGCAAGCTACCCTTATGATGATTCCAGGTTGGTCTTCTAGAGTTCGTATATTTTATTTTGTAAAAAAAATAGTGGGTAGGTACGTAATCTTCGAAGCAATCCATCATGTAAAAGTTTACTTTGGGTATTTGTAGCCGTTTTGGGTACCAGCAATTAGTAGAAGTAAGGATTCACATGTGGATTTTTCGCCCACCAAGTTACGTGTGCCTTTCCATAAAGGCTCAGGAGCGACGCGATTCTTTTAGAACATTTTCAATGAAGTTTTCATAGAAATTGTTCTACTACAGTCGTGTCGCGCCGATTTGCGGGAGCATTAAGACCACAATGTGTGACAAGATCATTCATAGGTGTTCGAAAACTTATTTCAGCTGGTTCACATGAGGAATGTTTATTTTATAGGTTGAGTGTCTGCAGGACTGAAACCGAAATTCATGTCAAACTATAGCTCCATCTGCGAGAAAATTAAAACAGCATTTTAAAGTATTTTCCAAAATCGAGCACATCATTTGCTTTTGATTTTGTATTTTCATTAGTTTCGATATTTACTCTGCAATCTCAATCACGATATTTAATCATCTGACATTTCATTAACTAGTACTGTTTTACTCTTTCAGTACCGGGAAGGAGTGCTGCGAAGAGAGTCGCTCTCCAGACGACTCGCTGTTCAAACACCTGGCTAACGTGTACGCGTCCCGCAACGAAGAAATGAGAGCTGGAGACACTTGTCCACCAGAGAACTTTGATGGAGGACTCACTAATGGAGCGCACTGGTATTCTGTACAAGGTTGGTACTTTAAAGCTAAGCGCACATCAAAACTGCGTTGGGGCGCAGCGCATCGCATTTCAATACAAAAATGTGAGGTGAGGCCCACTTGTAGTACACGATGGTTCATACAAAATGTACAAAAGTGATGTAGAAGGTCTTTTGCGTTGCGACGCGACCCTCACAAATGTGCGTCAGTCTTTAAATACGCTTAAATTAAAACCAAAAAAAAAAGCGTTGACTAGAAAATATGGTAGCTTAACCATTTACTTTGTCTAGTGTTTAATAATATATTTCTTACCAAATGTTTTCCGTACTGAGGCCGTACTATGACGTATTAAAGCCATCATTGTTCCAGCGTGAAAGAGAGACAGAGCTATATATTATGACCGATAGCACTATCCCTTTTTCTCAATGGAACCATGATGATATTAGCACGTCATAGTAAGGCAGCTGATCTATAATCAAGTTCTGTGTAATCAAGGTCAAGTTTGGTTATAGGTACATCTATCCTCCATCGAATCTTGGCGGTGCTTAGCAGGAGACCTTCATTTGCCTGTAAACACATTAAAAATAATAGTTTACTACCATTGTAGATGTCGCGTTGCTACTGTTTCTGTCATTTCCTTGAACTAAGTAATATTATCATAATAAGAGAGAGCAGGACGTCAACAGGGCAACGGTTCAATTTTCAGTTAACAACCTCTTGGCCGTGAATCTGACGCCGGAGTATGTGGAATGGTGAGGGCTATAAGCATTTGAATTTGCCCAAACTTGTGCAAACCTTAAGTTGGTGATAGAAGTCTGATGTTACATATTAATGTATTATACAAATATACTTACCCAATTAAAATTTCTAAATTATCGTAAAACTGCATCAAAATCTACTGTAGTTTAAAAGAACTACTTTGTTTTATATTATGCATGTATACACAGTGTTTTTTTTTACTGTGACAATATGGGAAATCCGGATCTCTAAGAGATACGGGGAAACTGTCTTAGGAACCATTAGCTTATTTTCATCTTCTTTGTTTTTCTTTATTATTAATAAAAACGAAAGTTTTTAATAATTAATTACAATCTAGTCTAACAGACTAATAAGCAATGCCAATGCAAAATACCAATGCCAATGCCAATGGCAATGTATTGCTATGCTATGATGATAATTTTAATTGACATTTTTTGCACGCCATACTTGGCAGAATGTGATGATACCACTGACTAATCTTAAGACCATAATAATGTACCATATTCTGATAAATAAATTATTATTATTATTAACATTGACATTTATTTTTATTTTTTCATATACTTAATTTATTTGTTTTCAAAATTGACATATTTTACTGTTTTGCTCATATGTAATCTATACTAACTTTTATTACTGAAATTTAAATATTTTTACGCCACTAAGGCCAAACATGACTGATCTTAAACTGTAATGTAATTTAATAACTCGCATGCTCTGTATGTGTACACATGTTTCCACAAATAAATAATCTTGAATCTTGAAGCAACTTTACTCTAACTTATTATTTTACGTAATACATTACGTTATAGCTAAGACAACAATTTTGGCATGCTCAATTTTTTGGTCAATTACGAGTTGTCCATAAAAAAGCGTAAAATTTACCAATCTTTTTTTTTATTGTTTCATACAGTAAGGATCATTTCATTGTATGAGAAAAATAATCTCTCATAATTACTCTTCCAGGTGGCATGCAGGACTTCAACTACGTCCACTCGAACTGTTTCGAAGTGACTTTTGAACTGTCCTGCTGTAAATACCCTCCCGCGGCCGAACTCCCGAAGTACTGGCATCTGAACAAGGATGCTCTTCTTTCTTTTATTGAGCAGTCGCATATTGGTGCCACTGGTGTTGTGGTGGATGAGGCTGGGGAACCCGTCAAGGTAATTACAAAGAGTTTAATTATTTTTCCAAGGAAATACTTGTCCACTTCTGGGAAAAGGCTTTTCCAGTTCCTTCCAGGTAATCTTTATGTCACCAGCGCGGTACTCATCCAAGTCATCTCATCACCTCTTTGGGCTGGCCTCGATGGGCCTCCATCTTCAGGCACCCATTTAAGTATTAAGGAAAGAAAAGAGCCATAATCTGCGGTTAGTATATTGCTGGCGAGTGTAGGTCCTGAAGTACTGGCATCTGAACGAGGATGCTCTCATGTCGTTTATTGCGCAGACGCATTTAGTCGTCACTGGTGTTGTTGTTGATAAGTCTCGGGAACCCGTCAAGGTAAATACTAAGTATTGTAAGTTGTTTCTTATCAAGCCAATACTTTTCCACTGCTGGTCATAGACCTGTCCAGGTCCTTCCAGGTACCCTTTAAGTAGCCATCGTGGCATTCCAAGTCATCTCGCCTCTTCTTTCCGGGCCGTCCTCGATGGCGCCGAAAATGTTGAGTTTTATGTTTGTCCTATACATATAAACCGGTAATTTTTGTCGATTATAAGAAGGTAAATCAAGATTTTATCACGAGAAACTCTTTGTAAATGGCATTCAATCTTTCGTAGCATTTACATTGCTGCCTCTACAAACGTTTTTTCTAATAGGTTCTTCTTCATCATCATCATTTCAGCCGAAAGACGTCCACTGCTGGACATAGACTTCCCCCAAGCACCGCTACTTAGACTGGTTCTGTGCTTCTCGCGTACCGGAAAACGTAGCGTTGGCAGCCTTCCCACAAGGTGGACCGATGACCTGGTGAAGGCTGTGACTGTGTGCGTGTGTGACTGGGAATCGTGTGTTTTGTTTGCGTTGTATGAGTGTGTGTGACTGGGAATAGTGGGTTTTGTTTGCGTTGTATGAGTGTGTGTGTGTGACTGGGAATAGTGTGTTTTGTTTGCGTTGCATGAGTGTGTGTGTGTGTGTGTGTGTGTGTGACTGGGAATAGTGTGTTTTGTTTGCGTTGTATGAGTTTGTGTGTGTGTGTGACTGGGAATCGTATGTTTGGTTTGCGTTGTATGAGTGTGTGTGTGTGTGTGTGACTGAGAATAGTGTGTTTTGTTTGCGTTGTATGAGTGTGTGTGTGTGACTGGGAATCGTGTTTTGTTTGCGTTGTATGAGTGTGTGTGTGTGACTGGGAAACGTGTGTATTTTGTGTTGTGTGAGTGTGTTATGAGGAGCCTAAGTATGTGAATGTGGTGCTGTCTAGTGTAAGACTGTGTTTGTATTTGAGTTAGCACGAGCTTGGTGTTTTTATTTTTATTTTGTATAATAGTTTATGTACATTTTTATTATTTCCAGAATGCTCAAATCAAAGTAGAGGGTAACGATCACGTCGTGCGCACAACAGACCACGGCTACTTCTGGCGCATGTTGCTTCCTGGGCAATATAACATCACAGCTGTTGCTTCTGGGTAAGTCTATACCTACTCGATTCTAAAATTATTTTTGTGAGAATCAGATAGGGACTTCAAAATTGAAGGAAAAACGAGTTCATTATGTCCAGTTTTATCTCGTATTTCCCATCAGCTCACAAATATCCTCTTCTGGACTCGTAGACGGAGATGACCGTACCATCGTCTTCACAAAATACAGTATCTTTGTTCGGCACTCGACTGGCCATTCAAAATCCAAAGTCATTTATTCAAACTAGGCTGAGAATCAGCACTTTTCGAACGTCAAAATTACATAAGACAGTCCCCCAAAACGCCCGCCCTTCACCACTTCCTAGTCCTTTAGCTGGGAAGAAGTGGCGCAACAAACTCCCTAGCAGCACAGCTGTCTGTTCAGTTAGTTATTTTTAAAATTAAGGTTGGAAAACAGAATCAGATACATACCTATTGGTTACTACCGCTAAACAAAGCGTTTGGTTAGACTTCCTGCCTCCTTGCCGGGTTTGAACAAAATTAATTAGTGACCAAGCCTGAACCACTAATCCGTGCAATGGGAGCAGTTTAACCTTTCTTTCAGCCGCATTGACTGATGACATACATAAGCTCCTATAGCTCGTACCGACCCACAAGAAGAAAAATACCAACGCGAAACTTATATATTCCAGCTATTCAGTCCCACCCTACACTTCAATAACCGTCCCAGCCAACCAAACGTCCCCCATCGTCGTCAACATGACCGTGCACCGACACCCGCGCTCGCTGACAGCTGGTAAGTCGCAGCTGCGTTACCATGACAACTCCGCTGTGGCCGCACTCACACACGCTTCGGTGCTGGTCGTCAATCTACTGCTTGTGGTACTTGTTGAAGCTTGAGGGGTTACAATTAATTCTTCAAGGATCTTTTGGCGTTTGAATGACATTGACAAGGGGGCGTTGTTGGATTAAAAAAAAAAACAGGTTGCGGCTTTAGTTCTAATTTTGGCCACGCACCAAAAGAATCTAGTCACGCTATAGAGGTTACAATTTCACGGTCAGCGCTGAAGTAAAATGTACAATAACTGTTAGTAATTCGTTCATGGTAGGTTTTTCCTTCATTGACCAGACTGCGTTGTATGGTACTTGTTGAAGCTTGACGGGGTTAAATTTGGTGGATTACAATTGGTATGACGGTTACCCGTAAAAAATGGTAGTATTTTGGTTAAAAAAATGTTTCATAATATGATTAAAAGTTCTGCATCGTCGACCATAGACTTTTTAGCAGTACTTAAATGGTATACGACATGTTAAATATCTACGCAAGGGTATCATTCGTAGGAACTTTAACATTCAGAACTACGTCAAATCAAAACAACAATAAAGTACTTAGTTCTGAATTCAAATTATTGTACACGATAAATCTAATAATTGATGGACATGTCGACATGGACATGACGAAATTAGCATTCGTTTGTATTCGAATGTTCCCGAGAGACATTAAGAAAATAGTGTTACCGTTCATGCACAATTTTGAGTTTAAGAAGGTAAATTCTTCGTCCTAGTCACGCAAAACGGATATATCGCGCTAAGAGTTGTGAAAATGTGGACTTTGTTTTATCGTAACGTTAGTTCGCAGTATATCTGTCTCTGTCTAGCGAATTGTTTTCGCATTGAATGTCAGGCTATTGGTGACCGTCAAATTAAAAGCTATTGGTTTTCACGATCTTCATCAGTTTCCATTATTATTACTAACAATATGTACGTATATCACGACCACAGTAGGGGGTAGTTGACTATTTTGTTTTCGAATAATTATTATTACATACATACATAAAGTCACGCCTTCTTCCCACGGGGGTAGGCAGGAACTACAGAACGCTACCTGCTATGATTCTTACATTCTCTTTTTGCCTTGTTTACGTTCATACATCTGGTCATACACGCACGCCGGTTGAGAGTACTACGCACCTGACCTTTCTGAAGAACATAACGAACAATTAATTAATTTATTATTATTACTGTTTTGAAAATAGTATAGACATGAGTCTGTGTGTTAATCTATTTTGAAACACTTTGTATTCTTTTTTCTTCTTTTCTTTATAACAACTAGCTGATCTGACTGAAGTTCTCCTGTCCAAATTACAATAATTCATACAAAAAAGGATGTTCAGTTTTTCTCCCGAATTTGAAGATTTTCCGGGAAAGTTTTGGCATTTTGCTTTCCATAAAAACCTGATTCGGATTACTACGAACATTTTAAAACATAAAATAGCCTAATCGGTTTAGCCGTTCTCAAGTGATGCGCTTACCGACAAACAGCATTTCATTTTAATTATAGCGATGGTCAACTACCCTTTTCCGCGTAATCCACCACTTTCCCGTACATCACAGTCCCAGGATCTAAATAACCAAACTGGAATGCTATATTTTCACTTAGAAATTTTTATGATAGACTTACATCGTTGCTTCCCTTGTCTATGTAGATAGCTTATATCAGCCCCATTTTAATCCACCGAATCTCTTGTGTATCTCATCTGTACAGAGTACTTTACTGCAGATTTCATCATGTCAACTAACATTTTTGTAAGTATGTGTTTCGACCACGTTCAAAGAGGCCATTCAAGAACTTTTTTATGTCCAATGTGCTAAGCAATAATAAACCTTGAAACCTTGAATATTAGAGTCGATTTTCATTCGCTGCCTAGCAAGACATTCGTTTATGTACCGATGATTTTTGGCAATGATCGGTTTCCGAAGATTTCCGAAGGCAATTTTAAACATGGTCGGCCTAACATACGGATTACCTTAGCCTTTACATGGTTGTATATTACTACGCTTCTATTCTGGCAAATTTTCTTATAAGGGGTTATGATGAAAATTTTCATAAAAACTTTAGTAAGTATAGAAAAATTGCCATCAGTTTCAGTGCCATTTATATAATAAAACGCCTTTATCCCTTGGGGTTAATCAATGGGGTCAATAAAGAGTACAATATGCAGCTATATTAAACTTATCGACCAGATAATAACTTAATTAGTAAATAAGTAATATCATTCATTTATAGCACTGAGTAGTACGTATAAAGTGACAGTTATCGCATTTCCCATCGAATTTATAGGGTAGAAATAAAATAAACGTCTGTCATTGGACGCTCGCTAATGTCACGTCATAAAGCTTATCTCTGATTGGCTTCTGTCTTGTGGTATTGCCCAGACCTTGTGTTCATTCATACTATACTCGTACAATGTCACTTCATTCTTCCTACTCTGTGTTATAGTAATGTAGTGGGGACGTCATGGCCTGTCTGTTGGTTTTGTGACTAACTAAAGATGTTTCAACTAAATGAATAAATTAGGAGGTAGCATTTTTTTTGCAAGTAATTGACTATTTATATCAATTTTACCTTTATGAACTGTTTTATTTTATAGGCATTTCATCTCGTTTGTCCTTGTACCGCAATACTGCAAACGAAAAAATTAACTTTATTCTTCTTCATGTTTAACTTTATTTTGTACCTACTAGCTTCTGCCCGCCCGGACCTACCGCGTCGCATCCCATTACCCGCTGGTGCTATTACTTATTTTTCGCTTAGCGATCTTTCTGACTCTATTTCTTTTTGCTTGGCTTCTAGGAGTCGAAAAGGACAAATCTGTCAGGTAGTTCCAGAGCGCGCACAAACAAAAAAAACTCTTCGGCTTTATTTATTAGTATAGATAAATTATTTAGTTGAAACATCAATACATTTGTATGTGTAAATGTAAACCATCCAATTCATTACCATCGGGCTTCCTAATTCCATTCCATTGACATTTAGTACTAGTTTTTGTGACGTAATACTAACCTTAATGACAAAGCAATAACGTCGAAAGTAGTGTAGTCCCTAATTTAACATAGGACCATAAGCACAAAAGGCACAATTTGAAATAATTTTGAATTTAGAATAAGATAAGAATGAAAAGGTCTATTGACCAGCCAGTGAAATTAATTATGTCGACATATTTATTATAATTTTATGTAGTTGAACAAGGAATAAACTTTATTTTGTTAGATATTTTTTTTAAATTATATTACTCAAGATTTTCTGTTATAACAGAAATAAAAATTATTATTATTAGGTAAGCATTAAAAAAAAGTATTGTTTTGATTCTTAAATATTTTTGTCTCAAATAGGTTTAAAAAAAATGAATTTTTGTAAGTTTATACATTGTATAGTTTTTCTCCAAAAAGGTTATTTCTTAGCTTTAAAAAATAGAAAAAATAAAATTAAGGCTGTTAGTGAATATTACTGTGCCAATTTAATAAATTATTTGATCAATTATAAATTCTAAAAACTGATCTCAGTGATTGTAATTAAATTATTTGAATTGTGGTTTAAAAATATTAATTAGGAGTTGGTTGTGTATATTTTTATAAGTGTAAGTGAGAGAATTTTATTTATACATTCGTATTTATTTAGTGTTTGGTAAATAGTTGCAAACCTATGGTTGCTACTCAATCAATGGCATCTAGTGTTAATTTATATTTAAATTACAAAAATAAATACAAACAAACATCAACACGCTTTTGTGATATGCTTATCAAAAAAACGGAATCGCCAAGCATTGAAGAGAACTTTCGTTCTATATCCGCGGCTTGAAGAATGCTTATAAGGTCTATTTGTATTTTGAACCAACACGACATTATTACTCAACAGGGTCACATGTATAATTTAAGAGCAAATAGCTTTAAAAATGTTACACCCATTCGTTACCAATTTTAAATAAGGAATAAACTCGCTCTGCTATTTTAGAACATTAATCTGATGATACTAACGTCAGGGTCGAGTGCTGCTAAAATAATGTAACGACATGCATAATTTTGTCAGTTTGAAATAAACCCTGGTCTGTATTAGATTAAAGTTGACATTACTTTGCAGCCATTTACCAAACGATGTGTAATAAGTTGTTTGTACATAGATGGCCAGAAAGCGTTGTATATGAACAATAAACGTCACAGGTACACAGTAATCTATCGCTTTGTTTTAATTAACACCTTCTAAGTAGTTTGATTCATTTAGCGGACATTGATTTTTAGTTACCTATTATTGTAGTTGGACTTATTTTTGTTGAATATAAACATTCCTACATTAATTTGTAAGTGTGTATTTGGAGTTTTTTTTTTGTAGATGACAAAAAAGACAAAAGAAAACTTTAATTTATAAATAACTAGTATTTTACAAATATATAATAATGTGATATTAAACTCAAACAGAAAATTCTAACAAATGTGAGGTAAAGCTCGTTAATGAATCTGACTACATTCTAAGATATTCTAGATCTTCTCCTTTTTCTTTGGTGAAATTTTCCTACTTTCTTTTTTTTTCATTGTTTTTTTTCCACTGTTTTATTTGGTGATGGTTACTTATTTACAAATATTTTCTTTGGAAGTGGTTATTTTTCAATGGTTTTATCACGGATTAGAAAAAAAGAAGGACTTCGCGCCACGCGTATCGAAAGTGGAGCACTATAAGTATACATGCCTCACGCACACATTTACATCATAAGGTGCCGACCGGCCGCCATTACGCGGCACTACGGCGTTATTGTAGGTACTGCTTACGTCAAGTAATAAAATGAAGGCATTATTTTATTTTATTGTGTTGTGAAATGGTGTAAATAAAATTCGACATCCCAGAAAAAGTGTCAAGGAATAACATATCACAAGTAAGACACTTATTTACACACACACATAGATCGGTACGGTGCTTCACTTTCGATATGCGTGGCGCGAAGTCCTTCTTTTTTTTCTAGTCCGTGGGTTTTATTTGGTGAATGTTTTCATACTTTTCTGTTATGCACTTTTGATTTGCCCGATTTTCTTTCGAAACATGCTTTTGTAAACCGTAGGTACGTAGAGCCACCTCACAATCCTGGATTCCTAGTAGTAAGTACGCATTTTAGTGCTTGCCAATTTTTTTAAAACCACTGTATATTAAACAGGAGCATGATAAAATTGTTCTATTCAAAATTTAAATTTTGTTTTGTGTGAGTTTCGAATTGAATCTTTTAAAACACGTTTTTGCGTTCAAAACACCATTTAACAAGGTGCTCAAATTGTAGCTTATGAAAAGTCATCAGTTGTAAGTACACACATGAGTTTCACACAATTATTAATTATTATAAAATAATGAATTCAAAATAAACTAAAAAGTACTGTAGTACTGTTAGAGTAATTAAAAGTAGAGTAAAAGAACACTATCTTTCCACTTTGTCATAGTTACTTATGTATTTATTATTTAAATTACATTATATTTTTATATTATTATTATTTATTATATGATTTAGTGATATTTATTTTAGAAGTATGTATGTACATAAGTAAGTATTTTCTGATATCGTATGTTTATATTTAAATTGGAAAATTATTTTAGATTTTATGTATTTTGTTTTCCCTTCTACTCTTACACACGTTGTCTTCATCTTTTTAATATACTCTGCTATCGCAGGTTTGCTGGAAGAGATTTCTTTAGAAATAAGCATCACCTTTGTACCTATTTTTCTGTTCCTTTATTCTTGCTTGTTTATATGTGTGTACATAAATAGTTAAATAAATAAAAAATACAAAAAAGCTACACAAAAAAGTTCTACTAACGGTATGAAGTTAGAAAAAAATATATTTTGATTGTTATCAATTCCACATAGAAATAATATTTAAAACACACATTTTTCGTTTAAAACACTAAATATCAAGGTATAAATAGTAGCTATAAAAGTAAGTACACACACACAGACCAGACACAATACAAGTGACACAAAAGATACGCTCACACAACCAAACAAAATGGCGCCAGCAAATTCTAAAACCAACCTAACCGGGCAAATCTCCAGTGCATTTGAGGCGCGAGCGTCACGACATCGACGGTATGTCCCCAGTAGACTTCGCGCACCACAACTTTGTGAAGATGGAGACCTTCCTCAAGGAGCTGAACGAGCAGTACCCCACCCTGACCAAGCTGAGCAGCATCGGCAAGTCTGTGGAGGGAAGGGACCTGTATGTGCTTGAAGTTACCAATGAACCTGGAGTGCATAAGCCTGGTGAGACCTTATTTTCTTTTAGTTTTAATTTAGGGCTGATTTCAGGCAAGCAATTACCTTATATTCATTCTTTAAAAGTGATAAGACAATGTCTTTTTAGAAACTTCTAGTATTCTCTTGAGATATAATTGTTAATCAAAAATACATACACACTACTACATACAAGTAGTTTTAGCGTCATCACCAGCACCCTAATTACGTAACGCACTATATATCGCAAACTGAATCATTTTGAAGCCTGTTACTAATCCATTGCTTCATATGTTCGAAAAATTTGTCTGGTCAACAGCGTAAATAACGCAATGAATGTTGTTGTACTGTCAAAATGAAACCCATTCCTACTGTTAGTGTGTTACGTAATTACCCCGCAGATGTAAGTCAAAAAGCGCAAAATAAAAGGAAAAACAACATAATTAAACACTATTTTGACGGCATGGTTGGCGCAGTGGTTAAGCGGTTGACTGCTGCGCTGCGTGTCGCGGGTTCGATTCCCGCACGGAACAAATATTTTGTATGACCTACAAGTGGTTTGATCTGGGTCTGGCTGTATGTGTATGTGAGTTTAAATATTTGTAAATGCACCCACAATACAGGAGAAATTCCTAGTGTGGGGCAAAGTTTAAAAAAAAAAAACTTTGGCAGTTGACGCAAGTGCAACTGCTTAAGGGGGATGCGCCAAGGTAGCCCGCGAAATTCAAAATTTCTTACGTTTTTTGCAATTTGCAGGTCAGTATCAGGTTGTATGGTGAACTAAATATGATTCGCGACCGTATCAAATATTGCTTTAAAGAATTATAATCATTAGAATCAGCAATACAACTCCTTAAGCTAGAATTGCCCTCAAATGTCATGATTTCATGAAATAGTCATTCAATAGGGTAATATGAACTTATAGAGATTATAATTATGTAAAGCCATATTTGTTATGGTCGCGAATCATATTTTAATCAAAATACAACCTGACAGTGACCTGCAAATGGCAAAAAACGTAACAAAATTTGAATTTCGCGGGCTACCCTGAAAGTTCCGCGCTACGGGATAATATTTCAACATCGGGTTTTACCCATCAAGTGTTCCACAGTAGTAGTCGAGAGTCTGGGTTTGTGTCCCGTTAATTCAAATACGGTCACCACCTATTACATCATTAACTGCCTTGCCTTTCCCAACTGTATTTGGGTTCTAGTCTAACCGGATTCAGCTGAATACCTACCTACCTATATGACCCCAAATACCCAATAAATGGGTAATACGACACAACATGGTAAGACTGGTCGTCAGCCATCCGGGCTTCCACCCTATTACATAGGACTTAAATATGACTGGCGAAATGTGGGCGTCCTACACAAGTAAACGCCTGTGCCTTATCCTTCAAATTCATACATAAAGTTCATACATACGTAAAGTTACTAAAACCTTCTCCTCCAACAGGCAAACCTGAATTCAAATACGTAGCGAACATGCACGGTAATGAGGTAATAGGCAGGGAGCTTCTCCTGCTCCTAGCCAAGTACTTATGCCAGGAGTACGTGAGCGGCAACCAGAGGATACAGAGGATGCTGAACAGCACCAGGATACATCTTTTACCGAGTATGAACCCTGATGGGTATGAGAGGTCGCAGATTGGTAAGTGTTTGTGGATATTTCTGTATTAGTCAACGAATTTTTCTGTTGGTATGACACATAGGGCTTTTAAAAAGAATAACTCACAGCACACTAATTACGTAACACACTATCTATCAGAATCTGAATAATTTTGAAGTCTATTGCTAATCCATTGCTTCATATGTTCAATAAAAAAATTCTGCTCAACAACGTGTTTATTCACAGAAACAATTTTTTTATACAAAATTTACCTCTGCCAAACTGCAAAGCAGTTTGTTGGCAGACAAAGCTCCTTTTTTTTATGTACATAGTATCCCAATTGTTACACTTTTCCACCCATACATGCATAGACGAAAACTATTTTTTCATAACATTTAGTTAAATATTTCCTATAGTGAGGCTTTGACAAATTACATTAAGTAGGTACTTATTTATTTTCTTTTTAAAAGAGGTTTTTGTGACACAATTACTGTTTATATCTACTGGAAGGTTATTGAAAATCGTTGGGACCAAAAAACATCTACACCTTCGACCATAATAATTATTGCAAGTGGGCACTACAAATGTTCTCATATTATTATTACTTCTTTGAGTTCTTGTACGAATAATATTAGTTTTGAATTCATCACTACAATACTGATCCAAGGCTACTGACAACACAACCCTCTCATAATAACGCAATGAATGTTGTTGAATTGTCAAAATGACAGCTACTCCTACTGTTAGTGTGTTACGCAATTAACCCGCTGGTGTGAGTGACAGAGATGACGCTCTACAAAGCCGATCTTTTTGTAAAACTTAACGTGCCATACTTGCGGCGAAAACTATACTTGCATTTTGTTATGCGTATATTAGGAAAACTTCCGTCTATTAATGTGATTGGTCCGTGTTATCTTAAAGTGAAAACTACAATAGCGACGATGAGATTTGACAATAGATTTACTGACTAAGGGCTCGTACCACAGACAAATTCCCGAAACTATTTGGAACGAAGTTCCTTATCGCGCGTTGCGAAAGGGGGCTAGACGGAAAAAATTAAGACCAAAAGTTGTAACGACACTTTTTGTAACGACACTTTTTTTGTAACGACACTTTTTTTTATAGTTGTCAAGCCGTGCGGCGTGCGCGTGTTTCTCTGTCTGTCTCTCTCTCTCTCTCATAGAAAGCAAGCCAGTTATTTGTTTAAGTTTTTTTTCTGTATGACTTTTTTGATTAGGTATTCGATATAAAAATAAAAAGTTTAAACCCAATTGAGTTCCAATACCATCTGCAAGAGATATTTATGTTATTATTTGAATATTGTTTTCAGGTGATTTCAGCAGTGTAAAGGGAAGGGCTAACGCTCATGACGTCGATCTTAATAGAAACTTCCCTGATCAATTCGGCGACACAGAGGTAAGCACTTCATCTATGCTGTACTTCTAGCAAACTTGTTACTTCTTCTAATATATAAAAATCTCGGATCACAGTGTTTGTTATCGAACTCCTCCGAAACGGCTTGACCGATTTTTATGATTTTTTTGTGTTTATTTGGTAGGTCTGAGAATAGGCCGTAAAGTATATTTCATACCGCTGCGGTTGAAACCATGGGGCGCAGCTAGTACCTTATAAAGCAGTGACGTTGTGTATGTTTGTAACAAGAAACCTCTGAAATTACTGATCTGATTACAAAAAGAAAGCTACACTATTCCCGAGTAGCATTGGATACTTTTTATTTTATAAAAATGTACTATCCCTATGGTAATTTCTATACTGGCGAAACCACCTGGCATAGTTAGTAAAGGATCTATACTTACGTATTATAAATTTACTAGCTTTCGCCCGCGGCTTCGCCTTAAAAAGTGTCCTAAATGTTAATCCGAGTTATAAACTATCTGTGTTTTAAATTCCATCCAAATCCGTTTAGAAATTTTTGCGTGATAGAGTAACAAACATCCATCCATCCATCCATCCATTGAACTTACATATAATAAAGGAATCTCGATGCTTTTTCAAGAGAAGCAGGGGCGGGTCGCTAGTATTATAATAAATCTGTTTATCTTTCAGGACAACAAGATACCCGAACCAGAAACCCAGGCAGTGATGAACTGGTCTCTATCGGAACCATTCGTGCTATCAGCGAACTTACACGGTGGCGCCCTCGTGGCTAACTACCCGTACGATGGCAACCCTAAGATGAGCAGCGGTCTCGAGTATTTGACGCCTGACAACCCTGTGTTCGTGCATCTCGCTCATATTTATTCTGACGTAAGTATTCACGTGAAAACTACTAATTACACCCGCGTTATTTAAAAGTTTATGATTTTAAAATTACTTTGTCTATGTTCTACTATTTTTGGAAAACTGATACTTGCAATATGTTTACATCATTATGTAGAATCTTAGCTACAAGTGACAATAGAATTTATATTTTTATTTTTATCTTATAGGCGTAGCTCACTAGGTATTTTAGGACTATACCCGAATCGCTTTAGCGGGACAATAGCGGTCATTGAACCAACTACATTTTGCACGACTCATGATGCGAAGCATCAGAGAGTGCTTTACGATCGAAAATTTTTTTTCGCCTCATTTTGGCGGCTATTTTTATTATTATAGCCTTGTTAGTTCACGGAATGAAGATATTTTGCATACTATTGTCGAGATAATTTAATGGAGATTAATTTCATACTTTTTAAAAATTGATTTACTGCAATAGAATTGGAAAAAACACCAAAATAGGTCAAAAAAAAATCCTGTCCGTCATGTGTGAAACCCGGAAACACTGTAACTTGTGAAAAAATCCATTATTTGAGTTAATTTTTTTTTTTTTAATTCTAATCGACGATTGTAGGTCACTGAATGCGAATGATTAATTAATTTAGTGTCGTTTAATTGCAATTAATAAAAAACGAAAACTACAAGACTGTATATCTATATATATCCATAGAAAATTAACATATGGATGGTGATATATCTATAGATATTATGTACATTTATTCCACCAGGGGCGCTTGTGCAGTACCTTCTTCCTACTACAGCTGTTTTTTCGGCAATTAATTTTGAACGACTTAAGTTTTTTTTTTTTTTTAATATTTCATAATTAAATGAGCATTATGAGTAGTGCACTTTTGGATTTTCCAATTCTAGCATTCTTTATTTCAAAAACCGAAATAAAGTCCGTTAACGTCCTGAATCAATATCTATCGTGATCTTCCAACACGTTCCAATAAAGAAAAACAATACATAGTTAATTATTTGGGTTCCTACGGAGATATATTAGGGAGAGGGCAATAACCGTAAGACGAAAACTATGCTTGTGCAGACTTTGATTTTCCCCATCATTGACTATGGTGACGTGTACTACTTTGACTTGAATGCGGTTTTGCTGGATAAGCTCGACAGACTGCTCAACAATGGTATTCGGTTCATATTCAACCTAAGGAAATATGACCATGTGTCGAGTTTCAGGACTGAGCTCAAATGGATGTCCATCCGCCAAAGGAGAAGTTTCCGCGCTTTGACCACGCTTTTCTCGTTTCTCAACTCTCCCACCCCTCCCTCTCATCTTATGTCTCACTTTCAATATCTATGTTCTTCACACGCTAAGAATCTGCGTTCTTCCAACAATCTTCTCCTTCTCTGTCCTTCTCATACTTCTAATTTTGTTCATTCTTCCTTTCATATTCAGTCCATTCTTCTCTGGAATGCGGTTCCTCTTGATATCAGGACGGCTACCAGTCGGTATGCATTTAAGCGGAAATTGCAGAGTTATTTTCAAAATAAATAGCGTAGAGTCATCTCAATTACCTCCTTCCCTTTTTGTGTATATATATAGTATATGTATAATGTAGGTATATATTATAGTGAATATGTATGTATGTGTATTATAAGTTTATATTCTGTTTAGGTACTTGTATACCGATTTTATTTATAAATACTTATGTTATCTTTTTAATATCTTTTATTATTATTAGTAACGTCTGTTATACAGAGCACCTGCCATCGTATCTCTTCACCACCCTTGATGGACTGGTAGAGAATGCCTAAGTCATTAAGTCCGCCTTTGTATACTATTGTGTGCAAGAAGTTTGAATAAATAAACCGCTATTGCTACGGTAAAGCGATTCGGGTATATCAATTTCTAACTCTGTTGCATATAAAAAAAAAATTAAGTGTTTTTATTGAATTTATTTATTTCGTTTCAGGCTCACCACAAAATGCATTTGGGACTACCATGCAAGAACTTACCCAGTGAGAAGTTCCCAGAGGGCATCACTAATGGCGCTAAATGGTAATAATCTTTATTCTTATCTGATTATCACTCTTAGAGAGATCGTCGTAATTTCAGATCGTAAGTTTATTTTTCAATAAGCTTATGGGTAAGTAACAGAAAAATCGTAGGTTTGGTAATTCACCAATCAGCTCGTTAGTTAAGCTGTGTTGCAAAACTCTAAATGATAAATGATTTTATTTCTGTAAATAGGTTTGTACAAACACTTTTACATGTCAATCATATTTTAAAAACTAGATGAGGTCGGCGTTTCCTATCTGACTACTCTGAGAAGAAAGGCCGAAACAAACTCAGAGTTCACGATCTCTTTTAAAGTCCAGACATAATCTTGGTCAGATCATGCGAAGACCATGTTGATTATACTTTAATACACAAGAGCATTGATTGCAGCTGTATACTGTATGTCATCTTTCATGAAATATTTCTCTTTACGACAAGACGTCTTTCCTAACCTTTATCACCTACAAAATAAGAGCTAAAATCAAACACCTTTTGAACACACATCTTTATCCTCATACCTTCTAGGTACGTCCTCGCCGGCGGCATGCAAGACTGGAACTACATAAACACAAACGACATGGAAATAACTCTAGAACTGGGCTGTTTCAAGTTCCCTCCAGCCTCCGACCTGCCTACCTACTGGCAGGACAACAGGGAGGCGTTATTAAAGTTTATTGAACAGGTAACACTCCTAAAAACTCTTTAGAGTAACAGCTATTAATTATTTATGAAGTTGGTGTACCGTCATCTATCAGTTAGTAAAAAGCGAATTTAAGATAGACACGTGACAAAGCGCATTTAGTAGATGGAAGCCCAACGCAGACATTTGAGCCGTTGTTACGCAAATGATCGTACATCCTCGCGAATTCTTTTCACCGAACAACGGCGGCGAGACCCAAATAGAACCGATTCGAAGTCACGCTGAACACATGCATAATGCTGTATATTCGCAAGTAGCCACAATAATTTCATAGATAAATAAAGCACATGAAAATTATCTTTAACTATAACAGCTATATTTCAAATCCTTTAAACGAGCTGCATCATAATAAAGCAACAAATCTCCTTGAATTCTGTCTTAGGTCCACACAGGCGTAAACGGCTTCGTGCACAGTCACATCGGCCACCCGCTCACGAACGCCACCATCAAAGTTAATGGCGTCACGCATTCAGTAAAAACAGCTAAGTACGGCGACTATTGGAGACTGCTGGAACCTGGCACTTACAATATCACTGCTGTTAAACAGGGGTAAGCATATTGTACTCTAGGACTAAGGCACAGCATATATTTTTCTTTGTATCGACCAGATTTTCATAATCCGTTTTCATTATTTTATCATCTGCACTTAGCCTGTTCTGACTTCTTCCAAATAAAAGACCTTGTAGACATTCGTTATCAGATGCTGCTTTTAATCAGTATTTTACTCTGAGCTAATATCATCTGATCCTTGGAACCATTTCTGAAGACCGTTTTCAAAATTTGGATGGGTCATACGGTTAGACCATTAGTTGGATTATTAGGCCTCCTGTTCACGCGGCGATGATCAGCATGATATTGATATTGACCCGACAGACGTGGTCCTGTCTTAACTATGAATGTCATATGTAGTTTAGTTTTAGTTTTAACTATTGACTAAAACTAAAACTATCGACTCATTTATCAACAGATCCATCTGTGTAAAAACGATATTTGCAGCGCGCATTCTGTCAATCGCTGACAGTTATTTCAAACAACTGATAGTTATGTAAAATTAATATTGGCGTTAAGTTTTCTTAAATTTTGTAACGTTCCGATCAACTTCCTTATTTTTTTATGTCATAAGATCCTTCTCCTGACAATAACGAACACAAATAATAAAAAAAAGTGAAATCGGTCCAGCCGTTCACGCGTGATGGCGTGACTAAGGGAAATAGGGATTCATTTTTATATATTAGGTCTTTACCTATGAAATTGCCGTTCTGCAGTACTGGCCATTTCAAATCAAAATAATTTTTGTTTGGCTAAGAATTCTAATTTCAAATTAATTTTATTTTAAAAACATGGATTTTTTTTTCTAAAAGTAGTCATTTCTTTATTGATTAGTGTTACATTTTCATCGCATTTCAATCTTTTTCGTCATCATGGATACGTTAAAAATTCGAGTAATTATGGAATATGAGTACCGTCGTGGCAGCAACGCGGCACAAGCGGCACGCAACATCAACGACGTTATTGGTTTGCTCGCTTCCGTTCTGGAAATTTCGACCTGAAAAATGAACCTCGCGGTCGTCCGAAGACTTTGGTCGACAATGACGAATTAAAGGCGATTGTGGAAGCTGATGATACACAATCTACGGCTGAATTAGCAGCAGCTTTCGACGTTAGCGTCAAAACAATATTGGTCCATTTGCGTCAAATTGGCAAGGTAAAAAAGCTTGACAAATGGGTGCCCCACGAACTCAATGATCGCCAGCGCGAAGTACGCGTCGAGACGTGCCTTGCACTGCTCAACAGACACACAAATGAAGGAATTTTGAACCGCATTGTTACCTGCGATGAAAAATGGATTCTGTTTGATAACCGTAAGCGCTCAGCAAGTTGGTTGGATCCTGGTTCAGCACCTAAACAATGCCCTAAACGAAAACTTACCCCTAGAAAAGTGATGGTCACTGTTTGGTGGTCTAGCGCCGGTGTTATTCATCACAGCTTCTTACCAAACGGGGTGAGCATTACTGCAGATGTGTACTGTGAAGAACTGAACACAATGATGGAGAAGCTGGCGCATCTCCAACCAGCATTGGTCAATCGCTCGTCTCCGCTGCTCCTGCACGACAACGCGCGACCTCATACTGCACAGCAGACGGTCTCCAAGTTGCAAGAACTGGGGTTGGAAGCTCTCCGTCATCCGCCCTACTCACCAGACCTTGCGCCTACAGACTACTACTTTTTCCAGAATTTGGATAACTTCTTGGCGGGAAAAAAATTTAATACCCGAGAGGCAGTACAAAATGCCTTTGAAGAATTTGTTGCCTCCCGTCCAGCTGATTTCTTTAAGAAGGGCATCAATAAACTGCCACTGCGATGGCAAAGATGCATTGATTGCATGGGTGATTACTTCGATTAATACAAATAAAAAATTCATGAAAAAAAATCGTTTAAATTTTTTCATACAAAACGGCAATTTCATAGGTAAAGACCTATTATATAGATTTAAGCGATCACATGGCAGTTTCATACTGCATTTGTTTCTAATCGTATGAATAGTTGGATGTTATTGTGTGATCCCAATTTTTTAAGATTTACTGAAATCTTTTAGCTTTTAAATAGCGTGTTATATTTACAAGTAAAGCACAGTTAAATAACAAAACGTTGACCTACACTTCGTCAAGCGTTTGTCAGTTATTTTATAATGCTATCTTTTTGTCCCCAGCTATGAAAGCATAACCGAACAAGTGACAGTTCCTGCGGAAGGCTCCGTCAGCGTCAACTTCACTTTAATGGCAGACGACCCGCAACACTGGTCATCAGCCTACGACTTCCGGTGAGTCGCACGAATACCAACCTTAGTCCGTGACAATACGCTCGAGTTTGCTTTGTCACACGCTTCTCACGACGCTTGTACGCATTGTTTTTGACTTGTATATGTTTTTTAATAAGCACGTTAATGTGGTTGTTTCGAAAGGTCAGTTGAATAAGGATTGTCATTATAAACATTATTTTTAATAAGTGAAATAAAAAAAATAAACCCTGTAACAGAAATTGGTTAAGACATCTTAGAATTTACAATTTACTAACTTATTTCAAATATGTACACGTATTGAAAAGCGTTAGGCTATGGACACATGACGATGTATTGTACGAAATTTTAAAGTAAATTTAACAGCGAGATATTGCCGTGTGATTCAATCATTTTACTGTAAAATATCGAACAATACATTCCTGTGTGTACATTACCTTTTGCAACACATTGTACAAATTCAGTTCGAAATATCACTTATTATTATCGTGAAGACTCAGCTTTACTTTTTCAATGACATTCCTTTTTAAACTAGCCTTTATTCTTTTCTAAGCACCGTGTTGTGATGGCAATGTAGTTTGCTTATTTACTGTATATTTTTTATGCTTAGTGTATATTTTTTCTATATAGGCATGTACAATTTTTTTAATAAAATCTCAGTTTTCTTAATACTCATTATACGTCGACGTTTATCATTTATATTTCAGTTACTTTTCTTTACGTCTTCGTTTATAAAAAATAATTTCTCAGTAAGTTTTTAATTATTTTTCGTCATTTATTAAAATTATTTTTATTATTATACTTCGTTGTTTTGGAAACTTATTTCACAGTTAGCTTTTTAATTGATATCCGTCGTTTATAAAATTATTTCAGAGATACTTTTTTAATTAATATTCGTCGTTTGTAAAATTATTTTAGAATTACTGTTTTAATTATTATAAGTCATCGTTTACTAAATTATTTTTAGTTTTTTAATTCAAATTGTTCTCCATTTTATACATTTTTTTTTGAACAATATAAAGTAAAGATTTGTAAATGGCTTTTCATCGTTTTTAGAGTTCCACAAAACGGAACCCTTATATTTTTTTAAGCTTATTTTTGATAGTATTAATACTATTTTGCTCTCTATTTCTCATTTTTGTCGTTAAGGTGCCTTAACTTAGTCAAATTTTAATAAGGACACTACCCAGTCAATTATACAGCGTGGCGCTACAATGGCGACAAGAATTTAACACATGGGTAGGGCTAGTAGCCAGTAACAATAAAAAATATTCGTATAACACAAAATACAACTAACAAAAATAAGTGTTAACAACAACAGTGTATGCTTCACGGCTGCCCCAAAAAGGTTAATTTCAGCATTAATCAAATCAAATCATTTTTATTTCAGGAATACACTCATATTGAAATTAAACCAAATTACAAATAATTTATTAAAAAATAAATTATTAAATTAATATAAAAACATTATTATTGTATGTTTTGTAGCGCCACGCTGTATAAATAGTAAACAAATGACAAATATTGTGTGCTCTCTGAAATTACATAACTATTAGCAATATTACAAAATAATTTAATGAACAACGTTAATATACATGTTAATATATACATGGTAATAAAGCAATATAAAATCCGATAAAAGGGCACCGTAACAACTTTATTCTAAATCTCGTATTACTCAAGTATTTTCTATGAACAATTTATATTGATCTAAAACAGTATTATAATCTTTTAGAGATTAAGTTGCAAGGGCAGCTTTAAATAAAGTTTTAGACAATATTTTCTATGTTTATTTTTTTACTCTTAATTTCCTACGGCTTGGTTCTTGACAGTAGTTTTTAATATTAGTTTATTTGTATGTCACATTGTATTAATACTGCTTATAACCTCTTATTAATAAATAATTTGCACGCAACTGTGTTTGTTTATTGGACTAACTGTATGTTGTTACTAATAACTTCTTTTGGAAGAGGTTTGGATCGATAAAATCAGAGATCTTATGCTCAAAATCGATCTGGACCTCCGTTTTTTTTGGCATTGCAATCAATGCCAAAAAAAACGGAGGTCCAGATCGATTTTGTCAAAAAAAACATTTGTCTGTCAAAATCACTCATCAATCAATATTGATGAGTGATTTTGACAGACAAATGTTTTTTTTAATGCATTGTGGTTATGTACAGTCTAAATTCATTATCACAAACCATATGTTTTTAAGTCACACGTTCGAATATAATACACATCAGCTCATTGCTAAATGTAAAGATCAGCTTCGACCTAACCCTAAATAAAAATGAAGGAAAGCTTTTTTGCTCCGGAAATGTTAGCGAAACTTGGCAAGAAACTCGATTCTTAAAAGACATACAGAGGGCCTAGACAAAGTAACATTCGATTAGCGATGACGCTAGTAAAAAAGTTAAAATGTATGGGGTTGACATAAGCTATCGAAATGTCACGTGATCATAGGTCAACGAATAAAAATTTGCTAGACAATGTTAGCAACATTCGATTATGAAATGAATCGACAGCGTCGAAAGATTAGGTACTTCCACAGAGATGCATAGCCAAGGGACACTTTTTGACGAGCGTTATCACTAGTTTTTGGAATCATTAGCGAAAGCGATAGCGATTGTAGAAATAGAATCGCTCCGAAGCGAATGCCATTTGTCTAGGCCATCAGGTAAACTGAAACTTTTATTAAAAAAATAGTTCTTGGGTTTTTTGTTGTTGTAAATATTTGTATATAGATTTATAAAACATTTTAGGAGAAATACTTACACTTACACAGCGGTGTTCTGTCCGATATTTTACGGTTTACATTGGGGATCACACGTCATCAACCCACTGTTCATAAAAAGAAATGCAGTAGAAAACTGCTGTGTGATCCCAAAATTAGAATTATATGTGATCACAATAAATATCCCAGCAAAATATCGTATCGAACAGCGCCGTGTGAACGGCCGTCCAGTGTAAGAGCCAGCACAGACCTGCGGGGTAATTACGTAACACACTAACAGTAGGAGTGGGTTTCATTTTGACAGTTCAACAACATTCATTGCGTCATTTACGTTGTCGAGCAGACAAATTTTTCGAACATATGAAGCAATGGATTAGCAATAGGCTTCAAAATGATTCAGATTGTGATTGATAGTGTGTTACGTAATTAAGGTGCTGGCGAAGAGTACCGCAGCGCGGTATCCTCGTGTTACAGAGACATTATACACCCAGATGACTGTAAATATAACTGTACTAATTTCACATTAACAACAAAAGCGTATGTTATTGTGTAGCCTCTTTTAGAAATCCAAACAAGTAAATACATAACACATAATTTGACACCATATTTAATCAACAGCGTGTTGGAGAACATTATAAACACGCGGTACCATTCCCGGCTGGAGATGTATGCGGCTCTGTCGGAACTGGAGAACAGGTTCCCGAGTATCGCTGAGTTCAGGGCCGGAGACAGTATGCTAACGTCAACTTTCCATCAGCTGAAGATGACTGACGAGGTTAGTATATATAGAAATTAAGATTTATATAAAAAAAATCAAAAAGCCTTTCATTCTATAAATCAAGCGATTCTTTCTGGTGGCTTTCTAGTTCCCTACGCCATAATGACTAAAGCTTGGTTTTCCTATGACAGCGGCCGTCACTTAAGGCTGTAGTGACGGCCGTCATAAAAATGACGGCACTGTGGTTAAACCTTACGGTGTCATAAAATACTCTCTAGGAAAACACCAACTTACTTTTCATAAATAACCACCGTCTTAGTCCACAGTTTTGTTTTGATTATAAAGGCTTTAAAAAACTCTTTATGAGAACAATACACAGCCTTATAATATCGCAATAACATGCCGTGGAAATTAATTAAACTTTTTAGCTTGCACTCGTACTGCTTCAGTAACCTAAATAATGGATTCTTCCATAGGTCGGCTCCCCAGAAGAAACAAAATTCCACATTGCCATATCCAGCAGTTTCTACGGCTCCCAGCCCTTAGGTCAAGAAATGCTCCTGAACTTTGCCCGTCACATAGGCACGGCCTACACGATCGGAGAGCCTGTCCACAAGCGCCTCCTTCAGAACGCGGTCCTGCATTTTATACCAAACATTGATATACTATCGGAAAAAGTAATTAAACAGTATGATGGCACTGACAGATGTGACGTAGAACCTTTAGAAGAAGAATTTGGAGACAGCTTATATAGTTACCTAACAAAGAAAAACTTAAACCCCCTTTCAAACTATACCAGAGAAAAATCCTTCACAGACATGCTAGAAGCAGAAAAATACGATGTCATTCTAGAACTTTCTTCCGGTTCCGAAGATATTACCTACCCGGAGTTATCGAAGAATTTGTATGAGAAGTTCGCTCAGAGGTACCAGGATAGCAGGAGTGAGGACGATAAGTATCAATGTAAGGGGACCGGAGTGAAGCATGAGGACTTGATTGATGTACTGTGTGAAAGGTTTAATACCCCTGTTATCTCGGCTGGCTTGACTTGTTGTAAGATGCCGGTAGAAAGCGAGATTGCTTGGGTTTGGAGAAATAACCTGAGAGGGATCATGAAGTTTGTTGAGCTGGCTAATACTGGTAAGTGTTGTTTTATGTTTACATATTTGTGTTACTTTATTTCAAGGTCCACTTTTTAGGGTTCCGTACCTAAAAGGTGCCAACGGGACCCTATTACTCAACCTCCGCTGTCCGTTCGGCCGTCTGTCTGCCAGCGGGCTGTATCTCATGAACCGTAATAGGTAGACAGTTGAAATTGTCACAGAGTGTGTATTTCTATTGCCGCTATAACAACAAAAAATAACAATTAAAAATGAAAGGGGTTCTCCATACAAGAAACGTGTATATTTTTTAAATATGTACCGTTAATTATTGTACGGTAGTACGGGACCCTTCGTGTGCACAAGGCCGAGCCCAAGTCTGTGAGTTTTGCAGTAGTATGTACTTACTAGATTTTGTTTCTCCTGAAACAATTTTGATGGACGTGCAGTGTTAACTTCCAAACAATTTCGTGATAAATCATTTATTTAATTAAATACACTTTAAAATACGCTATGAAACTAAACAAAAATACTTCTCAAAAGAGCACATTGAATGGCATAAACTCTTCGCTTTGTAATAGGGGAAAAATTAAAAATATATATATAGTCTAAAAAATCGTTCATGATTCTGAATTAAAAGTAACATAGCATAACATCACGCCTGTATTCTCCGAAGGGTTACGCAGAGGTGTACCTATCAGCAAACCCACATTTCGCCAGTTATGTTTAAGTACCATCTACTAGAGGGCGAGCCTATTGCCATCAACTGGGCACAAATCCAGACTCCAGGCTGCTACCGAGTAATTCCAGATGGAAAAACCCAATAACACTTTGCCCGACCTGAGAATCGAACCCAGGACCTCATGCTCAGCAGTAGCGCTTGCGACCACTAGACCAACGAAGCAGTCAGTCAGTGAATTAAAAGTCTCCATATTAATAGATGCTTTGACCCTCTAAAATATTATTTTTCCTTACTATTCCTAAGAAGATACATACATCCCAGGTTTTATACATATTTCTAATCACATTAACCCATTCCTCAGGTGTTGTAGGCTTCATAAAAAGCGAAGATGGCATGCCGATGCGTGAAGCCATCGTAGCTGTAACGGGCGTAGAGCGGCAGTACAGAGTCACACGTAATCAAGCGCACTATCGCGTCATGTTGCCGCCTGGAGTGTACAAGGTTATCGTGCGCTGTCACAACTATCACGACCAGGTATGTACGAACATACTAACTACACCACGTGAGGGCAACAATCCTACTATCCTACTTTAAGGCGGAACCTTCAGGGTAGCCCGCGAAATTCAAATTTTGTTACGTTTTTTGCAATTTGCAGGTCACTGTCAGGTTGTATTTTGATTACAATATGATTCGCGACAGTAACAAATAAGCTTTACAGAATTATAATCATTAAAATCAGCAATACAACTCTATAAGTTCATATTACACTAATGAATGACTATTTCATGAAATCATGACATTTCAGGGCAATTCTAACTTAAGGAGTTGTATTGCTGATTCTAATGATTATAATTCAGTAAAGCCTTATTTGATACGGTCGCTAATCATATTTAGATCATCATACAACCTGATACTGACCTGCAAATTGCAAAAAACGTAAGAAAATTTGAATTTCGCGGGCTACCTTGGCGCATCCCCCTTAATATTGTAAATGTGAAAGCTCGTATGTTGGGATGTTTGTTACTCAATGACGCAAACATGGCTGAACGGGTTTGGATGAAACTTGGCACACAGACAATCTATGAACCTGGATTAACACATAGAATACTTTTTATCTCGGTAGTACGTTTCCGCGGGATAATTTCCGACCTACACGCGGGTGAAGCCGCGGGCAAAAGCTATACGGCAATTAATTAAAACACTGGCAATACTAGAATAGCATAGAAGTGTTTTGAAATCATTAATCCAAACAGAAATTAGTATGATAAGTTATATATATGAAGTTTAATTTAAGGCTCCTTCTAAACAGGCGCAACATGCGACGCGAATCGCACGCGATACAAAGGCATGAACGATGCCTTTGTATCGCGTGCGATTCGCGTTAGAATGCTCTCTATTATAGTTAATCAACCTTTATTATGGACGTTGTATAACTTTATTATTATGTACTTAGTATCTCTCGTGTATCTGCACTTTTGCATGCCTTCTGGTGAAATATGGCTGTTGCTAATTATATGTTTTATGTCACCGTGTTTTGTACCCATATTTGCGAAATAAATATCTTATCTTATCTATACTGTAAGGCACTTTCCCTTTGGATTTTCGACCTCCATGCGGGCGAAGTCGAGGGAAACGCAACTAAATCTGAAAAAACTTTTTATCATTTTTTTTTATTTTTTGTTTTGGTTTGTGTTTTTTTTTTTTGACGCGAAGTAAAACCATCTGACATTTAACCTGCCTTCTTCCAGATGCTGACATGGACGGTGGTGGAAGGCATGCTGAAGAGCAAAGACATCATATTGCGTCGCATCAACACAGACACTATACCGGGAGGGCAGTTTACCGAAGTGAAGGTAGACGACAACCCTAATGTCGTGTATGTTACTGGTGAGTACAACTTAATTAATAAGTAATTTCTAGAAATAGCTCACTCGTGTCTGTACGAGACTCGTGGCTTAATAATAACAGCCGCATGGGCCGTGGAGATCAGTGGTGGCCCAGTGGTATCAGCCCCGACTTACATACGAGTTGTAGGTTGTGGGTTCGAACCCAGGCAGGTGCTCTACTTAGTGTAAATAATTTCATCACCACTGCTCTCAAAACGGTGAAGGAAAACATCGTGAGGAAACCGGCATGTCCTAGAAACAAAAATTCGTAGACATGTGACATCTACCAACCCGCACTGGGCCCGCGTGGTAGATTACAGCCCATTCCCTCTCAAAGAGAGGAGGCCTGTGTCCCAGCAGTGGGAACATTATAGGCTGATTATGCATGGGCCTATCTTGCCGCGGTCGGTTCGTGGATGGGTGACCATGCATTACATAACGCAGGTATTTAAATAAATATCGAGACCCCTGCGTGCCTCGGAAAGCACGTTAAGCCGTTGGTCCTGGTTGTCATTCGTAGATCTTTGACAGTCGTTACGGGTAGTCAGAAGCCCAAAAGTCTCACAACCAGTCTTACCAAGAGGTATCGTGTTACCCAGTAACTGGGTTATGGAGGTCAGATGGGAAGTCGCTCCATGTAAAATACTGGTATTCAGCTGCATCCGGTTACGCTGGAAGCCGACCCCAACATAGTTGATTGTTTGTAAGTAGCTAATTGATGTTAATTGGTAGAAAGAAAAGTGGTTTGGGAAAACTAATACGAGTAATACAACTTATACTACACTAGTAGAGACGAGAAAGTTGAAAAAAGAACAATTAAGAGGAAAATAAATTTGGGACACGAAATACAAACAGTTAAAAAAGGAACAATATTATAATAAACTAACAAAATTAACATTATTTTTTCGAATTGACTAAACCCAAAAAGGCTCCTATCTCAGCATAAAATTATAGCCGAAATTAAACAATAAAATCTGTCACGATCGTTTTCAATAAAAACATACCAAACCAAGTTTTTTTGAATCCATTTGTGAAATTTTTACTTGTCTATACATATACAATATGGAATCTACATATATGCAATAAATGAAACCACATACTTGTTATCGTCTGTGCGGTCGGTATACAAAAAGTTAACGAATTCGGTTCAGTAATTAAGTCAAAAACTAGAGTTTTAATTTTGAGCAAATTTTAACACTGTAGAATTGGATCACTAGGCCAATGATTCAATAAACTTGAATCCTTGAACATTGAAATTGATATTTTATTTTGATAAAATTCTGTGGACTAGTATTACTTGTGGTTTCATTTATTGAATCTATATGTGTTTTCCAATACTGTATACTTAATAAAATCGTAGCGAAGTCAAAATTGTACATTGTTTTTTTTTTTAAGTATTTTTTGCGAGGTTTGGGAACGATTCTACTACCGAAAATATAAGTTTTAGAATCTTTGTCTGTTTGCATGTATGTTCCAGCACCAAGCAGAAACTACCGGATAGATTTTGTTCTAATTTTACTTAGATATATTCCCTATAAGTCAGGTTAGTCGGTAGGCTGTAAATTATCACGATATTTGCTATGATGGATGAGCAATATTGCAATTTATTCGTATTTATCTATAGTTTACCAAAATTGTAAAAAAAAAGCCAAAATATTAGAATGTTGCAGATAATTACAGATTTAACCTTTTAAATGATTATCATCCCGCTATACCTTTAAGGAACTAAGCAGTCAATCACGACATAATACAACGCAAATACTGCTTTGTAAACCTACGTTCTAGTCCCTGCAATTAATATTTTTATGCTTCCTTTTTTTACATTTTTTTATATTATTATATGATAGTTCGCAGAACGTACACAGACAGAGAAATCCCGTACAATCTTTAGTTATAATATTATTTTAGTGATAGATTTTCGCCAGGAATATTATGTAAGAAAGCATCAATCAGTGTATCAGTGTTTTACTATCAAAAAGTATATGCAGGAATGCAGGCGTTCATTAATTTACTAAAAACGAAAAACTTCGCAAGGAATGGGAAATTGCTACTGAAGATTGCGGGTGTCGACCTCAGGACGAGCTGCTTCTCACACGGACAACTCGTCGTACGTCGCTTGCTCCCGCGTCACCAGTCCAGACTATCTTCATATTTTGGCTTCTGTGACCAAAACTACAAACTTAGCATACAAGAAAGCTTTTTAAAAAAATAGCTGTTATTTTAATATTTTTTTGTGTCTTACGAGTTCCACGCGAACGAAGTCACGGGCAGTAGCTAGTATTTACTAAAAACTGATTTAAAAATAGGTACGACAGAATGTCAAGAGGTAAAGAACATTTTGTTTTATTTTCGATCTTTTCTCTTCACACTTTTAGACGCTATCTTTCGCCAGTTCTATAATCTAAATGTTAGTGAATAGTTAAAATAAATTCGAAATATCATCTCCAGGTCTAACACTGGACAAAGACAGCATCCCTTTGCCCTCGGTGACTGTAAACATTCGACCAATCGGCGCCAAGTCTCCAATAGTAGCTACAAATGAGAGCGACGCTAGTGGTCGCTTTGTGATCGCTCTGCCGCTGGACTACAAGGCTAAGGAAGTGGTCGCCAGCGCTTCTGTCAGCTCATATATTACTAAGCAGAAACATATTGTGGTAAGATATTATTGAAGTTGAATCATTAAAAGGTAGGGAGGAAGCTCATGACAGTCAAGAGCTGAAAAAACTCCTCTTCGAGGTCTCTTTCTGTACTGCGTTTTATGCACAATGTGAATAGGGACAGCCATGGTCCATTTGCTGAGCAGACGTGTGCCAGTTTAAATTAACATTCATTTCAAAAATCTCTTTTTACATCCTATCTTCCCTACATCCCACTATTGGGCAAAGGACTCTCCCTTGATTTCCAAATAACGTTGAAACTCAGTTTTACTACAAAACTACACTTGCAGCTCTAAGTTTGCAAAGGTTTTACATTAAAGATCTATAGGGTGAATGAATAGTGTATGTATACTTTTGGGGTTTTGGGTCAATGAAAACAAGTAAAACTAAAGTGTGTGTTATCATTTATATTTTGTTACAGATAAACGGCAAAGAGAACTTGACTCCGAACATTCTGTTCAAACTAGAGAGTGACGACTATGTATTGGGAATGCCGCGACTTGTGTTCGTCATGTTGGCAGGTCTGTATCACTAAAATTAATCTAAAAAAATCTGTATCTAAAATTAATCTGTATCACTAATGCCTTAAGTTAAAAAAAAACATAGTAATATAATAGTCGATAATTCACTATGGGGTGGGGATTAAGCAGTGTCTAATGTCATGGGCGCTACTTTGATTGGTTTCAAGCTCGTCCAAGACGAAGACAGCTTTGTCCCCAAAGAGAAAATCTACTTTTCACACCTTTTGCGAGGTAATGGTGCCGATTCTCTTGTACACCTAACTAAACTATCACTAAAATTCCTTACTTATGGCTATGAGAATCTAAAAGCTATTCTGCAATAAAATATCTCTAAATTTAAAAATCATTTTGACGCAACTAAAATTTAATTTGACAATCGCGACTCCACGTGGTACTTGTTTCCCCTACCCCGTGATTTTTTTTTAGAGCCGTAGGCGCGCATGCGTGGCAGCCTCGGCGTGTGTTATATGGAATTTTACACTTTTTGTAAGGAAAATATAAAAAAAAAATACCTACTTGTAGAGTTATATGGGTTTAAGCGTTTCTTATAGGGAGTCAAAATTTTCATTATTTTTGCGATAGGACACACCGTTTTCGAGATATAAAAAAAGAAAAAAAATACAGTACCGGTAAAACGGGGTGAATAGGAGCTCAGGGGTGAATCGTAACGAAACTTTAAAAGGGATTTTAACATTGAAATATTATAGTCTGTCGCCAAAAAGGACTCTAACGTGTATACTGTATTATAATTAACCGATTACGTGTCCCTGTTGGCAACAAATTATATTATTTAAATGTTAAAATTCCTTTTAAAGTTTCGTTACGATTCACCCCTGCGTTCCTATTCACCCCGTTTTACGGTACTGTTTTTGCCCCTGAAGTCGAGGTGTTGTGGTGAATCTTAGTTCATGACAACTAATTTTATTCCACACCTTTTTAATCGCGATTAAAAATAGCAAAAAAACGTTTACTTCGACCAACAAGGATCATATGCACACAATGTTTTACTAAATTAAAAATAAAATAAACACACATTAAAATATAAATAAAAACAGACAATTAAAAACACCACATAAACACATTACCGACCTTGATTGCTCAGTATGTGAACCATACAGCAATGGTTCAGGTACTGGCAATCGAACCTCTGCGCGAATGTCCTCAGGATGCCGCTGGAGCTAGCCCGTTCCCTGCGCACCAGGGATGTACACGTTTTCGCATAGTAGAATAGAAACAGTCCACATGCGACTCGGCGAACATTCCTGATGCGCTGCAGAATCGGGGCAGCCTCATCAGCGACCTGAATGCATTGTTATATTGCACACGCAAGGCGTTGTACTGTCTGCGCGTGTATGAGACCCACAGGCTGCTCGTGTAGAAAGATGTACAATATGCTCTGAACAATGTTGTTTTCACTTCAGTGGTCAAACTAAAATATAGTTAAGTTGTGTCACTTTAGTCTATTTCAGAATGAGAAATCGTCTTTTGACAGGAATAAACTAAATTATAGTGATTTTTAGTTTAGTTTAGAGAATTTTGTGACAAGAGAATCGGCACCAATATCAAGCAATTTTCAAACAATTTTTTAGTTTACATAAAGATTTTTAGTTGAAGTTCCAAATTAAAATCACATTATTGACCAGCGGGTTATAATTAAATTCAGTAAAATATTATTGCCCGGGTAGACCCCAGCTATTATGACTTACTTTAGGTTAGATTTGCATAACTTAGAATTTGACAACAGCAGGTGGTGTAAAAACCTTATAGTGCTCGTTATAGAGTCCAAATTCCAATGCACCATACAAAACATGGTTTTAACGCTAAAATCATCATTCCTTTCAGGTGTGATCGGAGTAGCAGTAGTAACTGTAGCAGCGTGGTGCTTCAGCTGCCGCGAGCGAGCGAAGGACTCGCGCCGACAGTATATGTTCACACAGATACCGAGCGACGACAAGCGACCGCTGTGCGAGGAAACATCAGGTGAGCTAGTGTTCAAACCCGAGGCCTATCAATAATTTAATAAGCATACCTTCTTACAGTACAACTATTTTCTTAACGTCCCTCGGGAATCATCGATTTATCGTGTAAATAATTTTAATTCAGAACTATACTAGAAAGGTTTAGGTAGTTAAATAAAGGTAAACAAATCGTAAAAAGCGTTTTTTATAGTTGACACTTTTGTGTTACAAAAAACGTTACAACAAAACTAAATGTATTTTCGAGTTATACGATAGTTTCCTCTTTTATTAATGTATGTTAAACTTTATCATTTATTAGTAAACTACTCTTCGTAGATGTAATTGCTTGAGCACATTTTTTTTGTTGTGATTTATAAAATAGTATAATATTTTTTAATCTGTCTATTGTAAAGAGCCCAAAAAGATAGGTTCCGTAAACCTTTTAGAAAATACAACGAATATAGCGTTGTTAAATTGAAGAGTACACCTGTGACGTAGTATGGCAACTGAAGTAGCAGATATTACGTTTAATCTGTTAACCAAACGCCTCTGATAGCACTCTCGACATTTGCGATGTTGCATGTTTGTTAATAAACCTTGTTTCTTTATTTTGTTTTTGTTATTTAGTTATTGTAAGTTTTTGTTATTTATCGTTATTGGTTTTTAAATTCGTATGGTTGAAAAATCAGTGAACCCGACCCTGGTACTAGCCAGACCAACTCCTTTCTCTCATTTTCATCACCGAAGAAAAAACGCTTCAAAACAGGACCTCTTTCATCCTCTGAGAAACACACATTGATAAATGTGTTTAAATAAGTATGTACTCGTAGAAGAAACATGGCCCACAGAGGCTCCGTTGAAAACAGACATAGTTCAAGACATGGGCTCAAGTTAAGGGGTATTTAGTCGAGAAAAATAAACTTTTAAAATGGCTGATCTAAAAATTCTTTTCCCATAGGCGTTAGCTAATGTGACTGCTGATAATTGGAAAAATTTCGAGGGTCATGTAATAAAAGAAGAACAGAAAACGTTAAAATTAGACAAAATAATTGATGATACCAATGAATGTGACAGATAGTTCCTCAGATTCAGATTCAGAATAGAACATATTATTATATGACTAAAAATAATATGATTTTAACATTTGAAATAAAAGGTTTAGCATCGATGAGTCACGTGGTTTTTATGTACTTTATTGTGGTTTTGTACCCAGCAACAATTAAAGTACTTAGTTCTGAATTCAAATTATTATACACGATAAATCTAATAATTAATGGCCATGGAAATTAGCATTCGTTTGTATTCGGAAATGCGATGATTCCCGAGGGGCATTAAGAAAATAGTTTTACTGTACAAAACATTACCAGGGAAGTCATAAACAACATAACACCACGCCTGTAATATCCGAAGGGTTAGGCAGAGGTGTACCTATAGTAACACCCACATTTCGCCAGTTAAGTCCCATGTAGTAGGGGGCGAGCCTACTGCAATCAACCGGGCTCAAACCAAGACTCCGGGCTGCCATTGACAAATTCCTGATGGAAAAACCCAATAACACCTCATTCTCAGCGGTAGCCCCTTCGACCACTAGATCAACGAGGACGTTATAAACTACATATTATTTACCTATTAAAATACGTTGCCCGTTACATTTTTTTAATTTAACCCAGTATTTTATTAATCAGTTGAATAAAACATTTAAAAAAAATATATAAATATTATCCCTTTCAGACATAATACGCAAACCATACTTCGATGAAGAAGATCTACCACCTTCGGAGACCGATTCGGAAGAAGAAATTGTACTCCTCAGGTCAGATAGAGATTGGAAACAGGTGGACCAAGAATAAACTACACATAGCTCACGTATTTACCGATGGGACTTTTGACTTCGGGTGTTCGAGAGAGACAGCGTTATATGGCAGGCGTTCGCTAAAATGAGAGGGAACTACGAACTGTCAAAAGTTCTATCGCTAAATACCATAGTCTGAGGCCTATAGAATCATTTGCAGTAATAGATAATACAATTTACGAGCGCGCGTCATGTGACTCTTATGGCATTGTAATAAGATATAAATTAGAATGATTGTTGCAACTTCGTGAAATGCAACATCTGTATTTATTTATTCGCACAAGTTTGCCTAGTGAACATTTTTTCGTAGACTGACATTAATATAAAAGAGGGTATGTGCTTATGACCACACGATAGAAGTGAAAACTTACGACTGGAGCCGAGTATACCCGATACAGCGTCACCGAACCGAGCGTGACGGTTCAGTTTCGGTCATTGTTCAGAAAGAGCGCAAAGTGAAGAGAAGAGAGGACAGAAGAGTGTAAAAAAGTTTTCACTTCCAAAAGTCTGAATGTGTATTGGTAGAAGTTTCAGGTTTCTTGATTCTATGCGCCCCAGACTAATAAACTACCATTATCGATAATTTTATTTTATTAGAACATATTTTATCTACTTTGACTGGGTAGTATCGACACTAGCCAATGTCAAAGCTTGAGTCACTCGGGTAATGATGACATAAGGAGATAATATCCGAACTGACTAGGTATTTCACGATTTGACTAATCAATGATGATAATTATAACATAGTTGTATGTACAATTTAAGTGACGAAACGAAATATTTTTACAATAGAAAAATGTATTGTTTATAACCTATTACTAACTTAGATGGTTTTTATTTTAAATGTTGTTATTAATCGAAATTTAAAAAAAAGATACGAACGATATAAATTTTATAATAAAATGTAGTAGACGGAATATTTAAAATTATATTTTTTTAACAATTGGAAGGATCTCTAATAGACATCTATTTTTGTAAATTAATCAGTATTAGACAAAAAACTTAATATAATATAAATATTTGCTCACATTCCGTTCGGTGGTAAAAGATATACTTACCTACAACCTATTTAAAAAAACATAACCCTGTCTTAGCTGGCGCGCAGTCGGGTAAAAAGGGATTCTTTTACCACAATCTAATAGTAAACAAAAATCAGTTTGAATTAAGTAAGTAACACGAAACAAAGCATATTTGTAGAAATCGTAGAAAATAAGTTTATTTATTCCTTTACACATCTATCTGTACATTCCTTTCTTATTCCTTGTGCTGTATATTCTTTATATTTATGATGTTATATCTATGCCCAGGAAGGCATGGGCGCTGTTTTCTCGCGCACTGGATTTTCAACGCTTTGCTTAGCGACGATAGTTGAAAATCCAACAGTATGTTTTCTTGACGTGCTGGGATGCCCTCTGTTGGATGGCTAATAGGTGCCTTGAATTTTATACTACAGGGTTTCAGTGTATTTTATAATATTATAGAAAAAAACTTTTTTGATAAACTATTAAATGCGCCATATTTGGTGGATTACATATTTTGATATTGCAATATACAGACGCAACAACTATTATGTGGTATTTTATACTAACTTTATACTACGTAGGTAGTTTTAATTATATTACCTACCCTTTATTTCTCCACAAGACGTTTTTTGACGTTAGTGAATATACAACACGGCTGATGAATCAAGGCCTGTCTGAACATGGGCTCTCCGAATTTTCGCGCATGTTCTCTCCATACAAAAAATATAAAAAAGGTTATAGCGCAGCCTTCTGCGCAAAGTTCCGACCGGCCATGTTTTTCTTTTTATTTATTTATTGCGCTAATATTAGCGTATTTATACAGTGATCACTTTCTCATCAGGGATAAACTTCCAATTAAAAATAACTGATAAGAAAAAAGTTTCCAGGTCTAGATTATTTTCCAAATGTTTATTTGAATACAAAATTAGATATCTTTTTACTTATTTTGAGATAGTACTAGACGCCAGCAAACTAGATATTGTATTTTATCGAATTCCCTATTGAGCAAACATAATCTATAACTTATTTTAAATTATATCTTTTGATTTTTTGTTTACGTATTTATGTATGCACAATAATTTATTTGTATATTCAAATAGTAATTTTGTAATAACCTGCTTCAACATGGGTTCAACAAGTTACAATTAATGCAGTTGTAGAAAAGTAAAGGTATTCAAAGAATCTCCTAAAAATAAGCCCTAAATCATCAATAATTATATGTATTAACGAATTTATTTAACTAAGAAAATTTTAGACAAACATGTTAAAGGTGCTTTTAATCAATTTTGTACATTATTTTTATATATTTGTAATGTGATAGTTCCGTATTGATATTGTAGTAAATAATTTAAAACATTTTAACAGTTATTTTTGTTTTATTTTATAAACCGCCTATTCAGTAGTGTTAAAATAAATAAATACATGCAGTTGTGAAGGGCCAGCAGCTCCCTCCTATAGTGTTCCTACCCCAAACGGCCCCCAAGCCATAACAGAGTGCGGGTGGTCCCAGCAGCGGGGTAATTGCGTAACACACTAACGGTAGGAATGGCTTTCATTTTGACAGTTCAACAACATTCATTGCGTTATTTACGTTGTTCAACAGAGACATTTTTCGAATCTAAGAAGCAATGGATTAGCAATAAATTAATAAAAATCATTAAAACGTTTTTAAAAGAGTTAGTAGCACAGGGCACCCCTAAATACAAAATTAAGGCACCTTTCAGATTGCTATTCAGATACCTATGCCGGCAAAACTATAATGCTCGGGACGTAAATTGCACACACAGACTACATTAGAGATACTGTTAGACACCTCGGTGGCGGTGTCCGCGCCTTAGATGTCAGCGTCGTCCTCAATAATGTCACAAGACTTACCATAAAAACAAACGTGTGGAGACAATCCTTACAGACAGTAGAAACATACACTTAGAAATAAATACAATTCACGATTAAAATGGGCAAAAGTTTATTCGACGTGTATATTCCAGAGAAAAACATAACAATTAAAAAACATAAAAACCATTTCGCTTGATGCACAGCAGGACAACGACGTTGATTGGGCTCTCGCGGACTCTGGGACAGGTGGAGAACAACATTTGCCACAAAATGTTCATTCGTCAGATCAGCAACGCCAGGACTCCCCGGGGTAAAAGGAAGAGTGGAGCGAGGCAAGCTCAGAGCTTCGAGAAGTAAGCAGGGAGCCAGCAGCTGACACAGTACCTGAGCCAGCAGCTGAACTAGTACCTGAGGCAGTAGCTCCTAGGCCTGATCTCCAAACGGATACGGAAGTTCGTCCAAAATTAAGGAATATTGCTCGTGCCGATTATCGGAAATTCTTCTAGTTAAATAGAAATAGAAAATATTTTATTGCCCACGTAAAACAGTAAGCAGGTTTAAAGGTTAAAGGCTCCTTTAAACAGGCGCGACACAAAGGCACCGCCTGTCGCCCGGCGAGCGGTACCTTAGTGTCGCGTGGCGCGCCTGTTTGAAGGAGCCTTAACAGCAAGTTGCGACGACATGAGTAGCTTAAAATATTACCTACAGCTAGGTTACAATGTATAATTTGCCAGTGAGTCTCAACCTAGACAGTTAGTCTGTATCCTGAGCTCGGGGAACGAATTCCAGAGTGAAGACTAGAGCGATGATTTCAGGTAGGGTATGGTATGTGTGAATGATGTGTAATGTTTGTGTGGTAGGCACAGAACACTAAATACCCTGGCCGGGTGGTGTGTGGCGTGTGTGTTTTTGTTTCCGTTGTGCTTCGTGTGATTCGGTCAGGGTCTTTTTATTCATTATTGTTCCGAATCATCTAAACCAGTGTTTTGCATCATTTTCTTTACTATATTTTTGCAACTAAATGAGGAAGTATTTTTATTTCGCAGAGATTACAGACTTTATACGCAATAATGAGAGAGTAGGCTGGAGAGCGTCTTGCTAGCAATGAGGTGCTGTCAGGTGTTGGAATTCTATAATTTCTTTTGACTATGCAATCATTATGAAAACTATCAAAAGCAGACTATCAGCTTTTGATATTTTTGTGCGTTTTAGTGCAGGCAGAAAGAATGAAAAGCTGGCGGTCTCTGAGAAGAGAACTCTCGTTTCGCGATAGATTAAATCAGTAGAGAACTGGTTAATCAAGTAGGTATTTCCAGCACTACCCCACACGCTGATGCAATACTGAAATAGCGATTGGCATAGCGCTAGATAAACTTGTAGTGTGTCTGTGAGTAGACAGTCTCATAGTCTACGCATGTTGTGAATAGGTTTTCTTATTCTGCCAGAAATTTTGGATAGGTATATGTTGTTTAAATGTTAGGTGGTTGTCGATAAGAATACCGAGGTATTTATTGGAAGAAGTACGTTCAAGAGGAGGATAGTCACAAGGGGAAGTAGAAATGTTAGAAGAGCAGTGATGTAGTTTCTTTTAGGTGTTCCGGTGGGTTTGAAGCGGTGGTCTTGGAGAACCCAATATATTTAGTTTTACTGCCATTTAGCGTGAGGAGGTTTCTGTCCAGGTTATTCGCGATTAGTGACAATCCCTCTTCTCATAGACAGTGTTCACGTTCCCACGATTTTCTGTGAAATACGTATTACGGTTGTGTCGTCTGCGTAAGTTATAATTTCAGCATTATTCACAGAGAGGTTTAGTATGTCGTTAATATAGACAATAAAAAGCGTGGGACCAAGAACACTGCCATGTGGAACTCCGAAGTCAATGGGGAGTTGATCACTAGTGAAAGTACTTACTTTTGTGTACCTACTGCTTCCGGTTTGTCAGGTAGCTTTTAAACCATTCAAAGCAAATGCCTCGGTATTCCTATCCATTCTAGTTTCTTGAAGAAAAAGCCAGTTGAAACCGTGTAGAATGCCTTTACAAGATCAAAGAAGATGGCAAGGCATTTTTATTTTTCTTTATGTAACAATTTGGTTTAGGATATATGGTAGAGGGATGTTAGGTTAATTAGTAGCTAGCTATAGATAGATATAAATGCGCGACTACGAATACGGATACGTTACGAATAGCACCAACGTCTTCTTCTCGACGTGTCATAAAAGTCGACTAAGAGACTTAGATGATACTTAACATTCAAAGGGCGGCGATAGAATTCACCACTCACCACGCTGAGCCTCGCAGAAAAACAGTGAAAAGTGGACTGTGGACAGTTGATTTTGACAATCTGCAGTCTCTGACTACTCTTATGGGATTATGGGCGTGAGTATATATATGTATGTATGTATGTATTTATATCGTCCGGTATGCCCAAATCGAAGATATCTTAAAGAAAAATAAACAACCCTGATGAAAAATAAATAGCAATAGCACACATTTAACCATGGAATCTGATTTATCGAATAGTGAAATATTTACAGAATGATATCATTAAATATTCTGAGAGTACATCGTGTATCTGTTCGCTCTGGGTTTTTTTATCATAAAAAAGTAACATTTTTCGGGGTTTTTTCAAAAACTCACGAAATATATAATTATAGATATTTTTATAAATACAGGGTTATTTTTCAAAGACCAGCCAAATTTAAGGGTGTGGTATAGACCATCAGACTGAACAATTTTCTCCTTGGGACCAATATCGTAATCGCGAAAAAAAAATCAGCGGTCCTATACATTTGGGTCGAGTAGGTATTGAAGTTTTGTATGGGACAGTTGATAAATTTTTCGCGATGATGATATTGGTCCCATGGAGAGAGTTGTTCAGTTTGATGGTCTGTACCACATCCTTAAATTTGGCTGGTCTTTGAAAACTAACCCTGTATATAAAATATAATTATGTCAAGAATTGCCCAGGGACACCCTTCATTAGCCAATAATAACAAAATTATCCAACTAATCTGAAATCTTCAGTTGCAGTTCAGTCATTGGGTGAGTGAAGCAGCAGATCTGGGTAATATTTAAAAAAAGTTTTAATTTCGCGGGCTTTCGCCTGTGACTGTCATCTGCTATTTTACCGTCTGTCCGTGGTTGAGATTGTTTGGATTTGGACTTTTGGATTTCAGATGTTGCCTGATCGAAAATTGTGTTGTTTTCTTTTTTCGGTCGGTCGTGAAAAATGACATTGACAAATGATAACTTGACAACAAACTAGACTTTCACGTTTCACGGACCTCGGCCTAAATAAAAATTTATTATCTGTGTAAGTCAAGTGATATTGTTCCGTGTGTTTGAATAAAAAATAAAAGGTTCAGTTTTTAGTGAATTTACCGATTTACAATGACAATAACTGGTCTCACTTGAACGCGTTGAAAAACCAAGAGTAAATTGTATAAAGCTGCTGGAAATTTGTAATGGAAAGGATCCGTTCGGACGTCGCAGACATGAGCCGCCGCGCCGGGGATGTTTTGAGGCGTATCAACAGATTAGCTGATGGACCCATGACGAGAAAGAAACTGGTGATAATATGTCTGGTTATTATCTTCTTAGTTCTATACGTTGGTCCTAGTTTCATGAAATGGATGTTTGATTCTGAGAGACTGACAAGCCACCAAAATGTATGCGTAAAGAATTTCATGAAACCTTTCGAATCTTCCCTGAAAGATTACGACGTGTACCTGCGACAAGAATCCTCAGCGACATTAAATTCGCTTAACCACAACTATGTGCCTTATGTTGGAAATGGCTTAGTGGGCTTGGCACTGGAACAAGTTCCTCATTTGAACATAAAACATGGAAGAACTCTCTCCTTACCAATGTACTATCACCCCTTGTATGTCATAGACGACTATGAAATGAAAGAATTTACTGTAGCTGAATATAAGAAGGGCATTTTACACAGATTTCAGTGTTCAAATTCTGGCTTACAAGTATCTTATCAGTATTACGCTCACAGAACAATACCTTCATTGTTTGTGCAAGAGATTTGGGTTAATAATCCAACAAGTGCAGAGAAAAATTTGCATTTAACAACACCAAGAGTTTCTGATTGGCCAACCTCTGTTAAGCAGACTATTAATTTGCACCAAGGAGTTGATAAGAAGGAGTATGAGGTAGTCACTGGTATGATACCAATACCTGACAGTGATAATGTATTAGCTGCTGCAGTGGTGTGCCGGAAAATGAGTAATACCATCAAAGTAGATGCCAGAGATGGACTGGACATCCTTATACTAACCACAGTACAATACAGTAAACCAATAAGGAAATCAGATTATGCAAAACATAAAGACATTGTTGAAAAAAAAGCTATTGAGGAAATGGAAAAAGTGATTGCACTAACTGGTGACAGAACAGCTGTAAGGAAGCTAAGAGAGAACCATGCCAGAGTATGGAATGGACTATGGTACACAGGGTTCTATATTTCTGACTCAAAAGCTGAAGGTATCATCAATGGTGATAGAATCAACGCTACAATATATGCCATTCTTTCTCAAGTAAGGAGCTATGAACATGAAGACAATATAAAAGCTAGTACAAAATCAGATATTATGAGAAGTTTGACTTACTCTGAAGGCTGTTATGAAGGACATTCTACACTTGATGCATTCAATTTATGGAAACCCTTGAATTGTTTGGAAAATTTAAACAATGTGGCCAGTGTATGGCTGCTAACATTAGAAAAACAAGGATGCCATAATTTATTAAAAGCAGGAGCAAGTGGTGTCAATCAAGCAATGATTCTAAGCTTTGGAAGTTTGCGTTTTAGCAATCAGCACCTAGAATACAACATTCATCCTTCAAAGTTACATAGAGACTTTCTATTCCGCCGACTCAATTATGGCAATATGACTCATGTAAATATAAGTGTTATCTTACAGGAAGACAATAAAGCGGCTATATTTGTGGCTCTGGACCGCTCAGACAAGACTTACTACGCATGTGATGCAGGCTGCTTGGACTCTCCCGTGCAACTAGGACCTTACAGAAAGTACTTCCCTGTCAAATTAACAGAGCCTTTAACAGCTATACTGTATGTAACAGCTGACAAGCAGCATATGGAAGATCTGAGACATGCAATTCATGTCAAAGAAGTAGTAGAAGCTCCTGCTCATGATCATCATGTGATAGCATTACATAAACATGGGCACAGTTTAGGAGGCCTTAATCCCCTATTCTGGATATCAATTATAGTTCTTATTGTAGTCTTCCACTTATTCTTGTGTAGAATAATCATGAACGAATTTTGCGATAATGGAGGGAGTTATAGAAGGCTTTACAACAAGCCGTGAAGTGTGGCTGCCTTAGTAAGATGGGTGCTCCATCATTGTCCATTGCTTGACTGATATGTACGCTTTTTATGCACAACCGACCAAAAATATAATTCAATACTTGCTTGTATTATTTAGAGACATCACTGCCTATTTAATTAGCCTATGAAGTTTTATATAGCATTCATAGTTGGCAGACTTAATTACTGGTCTATTTCTGTAAGTTACTTTTGTTTGTCACAGGGGTGTAATGTTTTATTTTTATCTAATATATCCATAGCAGACGGATGCTAGATATGCTAGAGCGGCTATCAAACAATAACATTGGTGGAAGAAAACAGTTGTTAAAATCATTGATTCATATTATTTATTTTTGTTTGATAAGGAGGCTATAAAATGAAAGTTTACTATGTACTCAAAAGAAAATTGTTTTAAACAGCAATGCAGACTTATTTTTATTTTAGATTTGGATTGGAGTTGCTTGATTATTTTGTTTCATGATTCAGTATTTGAAATCATCATAATTATTCACTCTGTTTGAGGTGCAAATGTGTAGCTGACATTTGGATAAAACAATTATCCGGATATTAAGCAACATAAATTAACAAGATTTTAATCAGTTTCCAATTTCCATATTAAGTAAAGAAAACATAAACAAACATAAAAAATTAATCAGTTAAAATTTTTAGCACAAATAATTAGTATCGTGATCTCGGATTATAATTTGATAGAACCTTTGATATACTTAATTAAAACTATGCCGAAGTGATGCATAGAACTAGAGAATAACTATTTTTTAATGAGATGTGATTGTTTATAGTATTAAAATTAATTTAACCATTGTTTAAGTATAGGGTGCAAACAGCTAGGACAGAATTTATCGCAATATTTGTACGCCCGGCAAGTACTAGAATAATATGGGAGTCTGATATCACAAGTGCTTGATACGGGCTTGTTAAAAGCTTCCTACTTCACTGTCAGATAAACGATACCTAACCTGCTCATAGCTGCATAGTAAAAACCGTGTTCGTAAGTTAAAGGCATTGTTTTCCTGTTTAATCGAAGACCTAGCTGTGTGGTAGTTCATACAAATAATAAACTAATAAATTCTTAGTCAATATGGTATTCGCGAGAATTTGCAATAATATATTTATTTAAATAAAAGAAGTTAACAATGTTAGACTGTATTGCTGTACATATTACATTGTGTATGTTTATATATTGTTATAAGATTGTGGTGTATATTTTTGAAATTAAAAGCCAAGTTGTATGTTGATTTGGCATTTTTTTTTATTTGGGCGATTTTTTATCGCGCACTGGATTTTGGACGCACTGCTTAGCGCCTAGTTGAAAATCTAAGTGTATTTTTTGACGCCCTGGGATACACTAAGTTGGATTCTCAATCCTCAGCCAAACACCGAGAGTTGAAAATCCAGTGCGCATTAAAAAATCGGTGCGTTATAAAATCACCCGAGCTTCCAGGGGCTTACTGACTATAATTGGAAGTTCCTCTGCTTTTCAATCTGTTTTCAGGATTGCAAGTGATAGGGTAATTTGAAATAGGCTGATGACGCTGATCACTGCCAGCTTGGAAGTATAAAATCCAGGTTAGGGATTCACACGGCGATCATCATCAGTACATTTTACAGTATAGTTTTGGGATCACACGGCAGTCTAATACTGCATTTGTTTTAAACCGAATAAACAGTGGGACATTGACGTGTGATCCCAACCTTTTACCGTAAATATGGATCGACCGGCGGTAATGCCGATACACGTCATTCAATAATGCACCTACTGCATTGTCAAGTGTTATCAGTCTGTTGATAACGTGTACTTATCTGTACTGTACGTAGACAATTTACTGGCGCTAGTCTTTCTGGGAATTCAGATACAAATACGTATGGCATATGTTCAGTCTATAAATAAGTACCTGTAGTATATGAGTATACCTGAGTAGCTGTACAGGCCCACAAATAGTGGGAATCGAACCCAAAACTATAATTCGTAGTAAAGTGACTCGCAGCACGAAGTCTTCGTTGAACAAGATCGCGAGTTAAATAAAAAGAAGTTATAAAATTGACTATAAATATATTTACAAAATATAAAGTTTTGATTACAAGGCACATACAGTGAAGACTTATCATAACTTGAATATAATCACAACATTTATTCAGAGAGGCACATAACTTTATACTGGCACGACATTCGGTGTATGTTCAAAATATTTGCAAATAATACAAAATTAACTTTATTCCAATAGGAATAGGGTATATTTTGTATTGCCCAAATAACGCAATTATTTGAACAAATACTCTCAAGTGCCAGCATTACATGTGTTTCGTTAACCGTGAAATTTCTTAGCAATAATAATACATCATTTGCTTCGTTCTGTTTTTAAGTGTAACAATGCAGTTTACACTTGTTGCGAATTTAAAGAACTATGTTTACAATACATTTTTAATTATGCGTAGTTTATAAGTCTATTTATTTCAGCAGCGAATTGAGAGTTTTGGACGGCTCATACGGTATAGGTTGTTTATTTGAAAATTGCGCTCCCCTAGTCTAAATCTAAACAAATACTTCAGTGGAGGGGCGCGCAATTTTAACTTAGGCGTACCATACCAAAGTTGGAGGGGTTTTCCATGCATTTGTCACTAATACCCATGACAGACAAGCGTCCCATACAGTAAACTGAAGCCTCCTTATTTCCTAAACGTTGCTTAAAGCTAAGAGATGTATAAACGTCAAAAAAATTATGGACAGACGCTAATTATTACCTTTATGCAACGTTTTTATTAATGGGTTAATCCAAAAAGCATCTTAACAGGCTGTCCAAAATTTAATTATTTTTATAAAAGGCCGCTTTTGCTGTTCTTTTACTTTTAAGCCTATAGGTTTGTATGAATATCGAGCTCTATTTTTCGCTACGTTGTTGCTAGCACAAGCTTATTACGCTTATCAGCTCATCTAATAATCCATCGCCACACACTGCAGACCGGAAGCGGTGGCGACGCGATAAAGAGCATCGACACCAAGAATTAATTGCCTGACCCTACCCCATGTCTGTGACGAAGTCTTAAGTTTTAGGGTTAATCCATACAAATAAGGCTCAGGGTTTTCCGGGCACCGGGCCGTAGGGGCTAAGAGTCCTGTCAGTGACAGGAAAAATATTGCTTGCATACATTTTGTACATGTTCACAGATGACTTACTCTGAAAAATGTAATGATTCTGGACGTGCCAGAGCACGGAACTCGGAACGCCCTGATCCGAACTGTGAGGATTGATAATTCCGCTACAGGATAACGGATATCATAAAAAAAAAATACTTTCCTGTGTTACAAACATCACGATTACAAATATTTTTTGACGGAACATTTGCACATTTTTGAGAACAATAACATTCCCAGCGTATGGAAATTTAACGTGTACTTTGACATAACATTGCTTATTATCTAGTTTATTAAACTTATTACTAAACAGATAACACGGAACCACTAACTATAGGATGTATGTTATGGCTAGTCTACACTACAGCATATACAGGTTGACATCTTATACAGGGTGGCCTGTTATACATGTTGTTCTCGTACAGACTGGCCACATATACAGGGCCATTATAATATAAATATCTAAATGAACTTGTTTATTTGATTCAAAATTACATTTATGCAATTTAAAGGAAAACAACTTTTCAGAACTGTATAATGATAACTGTGTTGTATAAAGAATGTGCCTACGACGTAGTAGGCTTTATTTTTTAAATAACTGTGTGAGAATGTAAGTTATGTTGACTGATGTTTCCACGGTTATCATTGGCACAGTATTACATACATTTTAGTGTAGACACGCCATACATTTTAAACAACATGAATGCAAGGTATATTTGTAACCAAGCAAGCTTGAACGTAGATTAAAATAGTTCTGGAAACCAAGCTAAACAAGTATGTTGAAAAACACAATTCAATGTAGGTATGGATCGGTGCCTGCACCTCATAGGGCCAAAATTAGCTAGAGGAACTCCACAGGTGTGATGGGTATCGAAATCTAAAAGCAAAAAAACAAAAAAGATTTTCTATACTCTTACTTCATTTAACTAAATACCTGAGGGCGTTGACCCCAATATTTTTTTTGGGTTTCTTATGTTTAGATACTGATGTCCATTATAACAATCAGCCTTCAATATTCCCACTGCTGGGACACAGGCCTCCTCTCGGCGAGAGGGAGGGGGGCCGTAATCAAACGCGGGCCCAATGCGGGTTGGTAGATATCACATATCTTCGAATTTTTGGTTCTACGATATACCGGTTTTCTCACGATGTTTTCCTTCACAGTTTAGAGAGCAGTGGTGATGAAATAATTTGTATAAATTATAGCGCCTGTCTGGGTTCGAACCTGCTACTCGTAAGTCGCGGCCGTTATCCATTACGTCTGCGGAGTTTCGCTAGCTAATTTAATTTGACTTTTTATAAATAAGTGAGGAGGTTAACCAATTAACCCATTCGTTGCGGAACACGCCTATCGGCTATACGTAATTTTACTTCCTTATCGGGTGCGGCAAAGGCCCAAATTTCTAAACGGCGTCCCAATTCCATAACACACTTTCAGTCACAATCTGAATAATTTTGAAGAATATTGCTAATCCATTGCTTAATAGGTTCGAAAAATGTATCTGCCCAAATACGTAATTAACGCAATGAATATTGTTGAACTGACAAAATGAAAGCCATTGCTACTGTTACGTTAGTGTGTTACTCAATTACCCCGCGGGATATAATTCTTCATTCAAGTTTATTTGAATTCAAATATACGCATTGTATACCTACTCATCTAGTGACTCACAAAGTTTAAGATAATATCGTATGAAACTGTAGTGTTACTAATCTATTCACAATGGACAATAATCCACCATGTCTATTAGTAAAATTATGTTTCGTATTTGATTTATTCTTATGTATGGTTCAAGAGACGGTATTATAAATATAAATTAAACTAAAATAAAGGTACGTTATAGAATGGTCTGGTATACTTAATGTTTGAACTGTATTATTATTACACTACTTCTCTTAATGAGAGAATATTGTAGGATATTAGTCAAATATGCAGATGGCTCGGGCGGGAAGCAGAGGATCTTTAATTTCTTCCTCCCAAAACAAACTCTCTGACAACAGATTGGTCGTTTGCCAAAATAATGAACTACAAAATGAGGTTAGGATTACTTGAATGCAATAGAAGTGTGTTAACTTGATATCTATAAAAAAGTAGTGGTTTGAAACGCGACTGATAAGGGGGGAGGGGAGAGGGGGTCCAGGATTCGAAAATGTTATAGGACTTTAAAATACCTAGCGAAATATACCCATTTTTGCATGCATCTCTTTTTTTTTTTTGGGTGGGATATCATCAAATGACCTCTCCCGCTCTGGGCGGAGCGGAAGGGCGTGTCAGACTCTTACTGACTAAAACCCACCCGTGTTCCTTCAGTTGCCTGTGCGCCCGGGCTACGGTAACTCTTTCGAACAATCCGCGACCCCGGCAGGCATCGGCCCTATCGGACCCCGTCAATTATGCTGACGTCTCTTTGAGGTGCGCGTGGAACACAACGCGCCGTCGACCCGAGCCTGGTCCTTACCGGACGGCGAGCTGCCCATTGCTCGCCGTCCGCAGGCCCGCGCCTACGGTGGCCGGGAGTCGGCTATCGACTCCCGACGCCCAGGGTGTCTCCTCCTGCGGCGACTAGGGGCGTGAGGGCGTAATGATTGCCTCTCCCTCACGCGCTCCGCCTCCCATTCCCTGTCGCTCCGTACCATGGCCTGAATCAGGGCCGGTTGCATGCATCTCTGAATACCCTTTTGGGGTATGATTACATATCAAGTGGGTGTCGTGCCTCAGAAAAAGTTGTTGGGAAATACAATGCTAGGCAGATGATTGGGAGGCGTGGTGTTATTGTATGCCACGTTGTCACCAATCAGAAGTTGTTATTTTGCGCAGGCAATTGGTTTTATTGATTATGCCGCAGTCACGTACACTTGAACGTTAAAACTTACGAAATCAATTAATTCAATCGCACTTTAGAGCTCACTAAAATAAATGTTTGTTCACTTATCGAAAGCCAAGCGATTATTTCTTGAGTCGTTATTATTACATACAACTCTTTTCCGCAGATTCTAATATATGGCTCGGCCGACATGCGGGAGTATTACGGAACGCGATCTATATATTTTTTAAATTAATTTCATGAAAAGACTAATGTTTGAAAAAATAAGAAAATGTGTGCTTATGACCAAAGTGAAAACCTACGACTGGAGCAGAGTTAACGCGATTCAGCGTCACCGACCCACTGGAGCCGAGTATACCCGATTCAGCGTCATTGACCGACTAGAGCCAGTGGCGGGTTTGCCCTAAGGCCCAGTAGGCCCGGGCCTAGGGCGGCTAGATATTAGGGGCGGCCAATCCTGACAAAAAAATTCACTGATGATAACAAGAAGTAAGTTACTTCTTGTTATCATCACTGAATTTTTTCAAAGTAACTAAATATTTCCAAAGTTGGACGTTTGATATGAAATTGATAATTATTGTTAAGTAAATATATCATTCCTACAGTCGCGAATCGCATTTTGATCAACATACGAAGTAAAACAGAGCTGCAATTTGCAAAAAATCAAAGAAAATTTGAATTTGGCGGGCTAAATTTCTGAATCGATTTCGATAATAGTTGGCAATAAAGTAAATTCATTATGTAGGTAGTCTATAATATGATGGGTGTTGAGAAAGGGGCGGCTGGTACATACTACATGGCCTGCGGGCTTAGCATGACGCTATCTATCTCTTCGAAGAATAGAGACGGCTATTCCCATACAAAGTGACATTTCATTTCTCTATTTTTGACATCGCACCGTAAAAATCCTTCTAAAATCTCTCATTTTGTCTTCCGTTTCTGCCAATCGTTGTCTAGGTCCTTTTTAATGTAGACTATTTCAGAAGACAGTTGTCTAAGGTAGTGAAGACAATTTGATTTTTAATCGCCATGCTAAAGACGGTACAAAACTTTTTACTCGACGGCCACAAAGTATAAAAATGGAAAGGAAAAAAGGAAATTTTCACTTTTTGTATGGAAAATGTGAAAAATGATTACCTACATGTTGAGTTTTAGGGGTTTAAGGGTTCCTTAAAGAGGATCGAAATTTTCATTATTTTTGCGATAGGACACACCATTTTCGAGATATATGCAAAATAAAAGATAAACGTGAATAAATTCCTGAATTTCGTAAAAAGTGCAGTTGACTCTTTCTACTTTGCTGCCGTCGTACTGTCTTCACGAAACGTCATTTTTGTCTATTCTTCCGTCGACAAGACGGTGCTTGTGCTAAGCCTGCTGGGGGGCCTAGGGCGTCTAAGACTGCAAATCCGCCACTGACTGGAGCCGAGTATACCCGATTCAGCGTCACCGACCCGAGCGTGACAAGTCACTTTCGTTCACTGTTCAGAAAGAGCACAAAATGCGTTTTTCCTTCAAAAGACAATAATAGGAATCAATGATTAGTTAATTTAAATTGGTAGTGTTGACCGTATACGTAAATATAACATATAATTCAATTAGACATAATCATAAAATTATTCTATTGTGAGTTATTTTTGTGCATGATCCATGACAAAAAACAAAATTAAGATATTATTAAATATGGAAAAATATCTACACAGATCTTATATTATACACTTAATTATTTTATCCTTGTATACAAGGAATTGTAAGCATAGTTTATAAAAATATACAAACAAAGATTTTTTACTGTTTTTTTTCTACAACAGATCAATATTTTTGGTTTCAAAATAATTTGTGAAAACCATGATGCGATTTCAAAATAAAATAGACTAAAAAAATTATAACTGTTATAAAACAGTAATAAAACGAAATTAACTACTTACCAATTTTTCTTTGTGTAAACGTTTCATATAAAAAGTTGTATGTATGATAATAGTTGCCTATTTCTTATTTCCGATTACATTTATATTTAGACTCGATCGATTTATTCATTTTCGTTCCACAGTGAATATTTTTTCAGAGATCATTAATTTAGAACGATATCCTTGTAATAAGAATACAATAAAAACGACTGCATCGATTCAGTCTGATTGATTAAATACGATCGATTTTTGAATAGATGATTTGAACCGAATTAGTCGATAGGTACTTTCTTTATCGAGCACTCCCTACATCGTAAATTTTTGTATATAATTAATTTAATTTTAAAATAAGGCACTTTTACTAAACTATGTACACATTTCCTAGGAACATGTGCCAATAGACACGATAATTATTAGGAATCTTGGCGTTTAGAGCTCGATATACAATATGGTCGACTAATCTTGGCCGGTCTGAGCATAGGCTCTCCGAACTTTCGCGCATGTTCTCTCACTCACACTCGCCTGAAGTCGCCATTTGGTTCCAAAAAAATATACTGCGCAGCCTTCTGCGCAAAGTTCGGATCGGCCATGATTCATTGGCCGTATTGTACTGTAGCATACATACTATAATAATATCCCTCAATAATATACACTAGGGATGTCTCAACAGTTGTTAATTAACCATTATCCAACTATTAGCCTAGTAGGCAATTCAAGTATACACGTACTATTGAGTAAAGTACTGAATTCACAAATACATATGAAGCAAAGCTTATATTAATTGAGGCCAAGGGCGGATCCAGATTTATTTCTGGGAGGCGCAAATGGGCCAGACAGTTTACAAGTGTCTCCCACATCTAATATTGCACTATGTTGTTTTTGGGATTAATTCTTTTTAAATAACATTTAAGTATCAAAACAAAAATGCAATTTAAAACCCTGCCTCGGATAGGATTGATTTTCTTTTGACCATAGATACAGAAATAAGAGTAACTTTGTCGACATAGGTAGTAAAGTTTAAGAATTAGGAGACCCTGAGCTACAAGAGCGAGCGAAGCGAGCTCAATTACTTTAGCACCCCACCTCGAATGGTTTGGTAAGTTTTTCTTTTGACCATTCACAGTATTAGCTAAATATTTTTCATGAGTTGATGAAAGCTGTATAAACATTGGACGCGCGAGGCCCGTCAGACAGCGTTATCTTTTTAGCATTAAGTATATGTTATTAATTATTTCACAGCTGCTAAAGATATAGTAGGTACTTCTTCAGAGGTCATCATTGAAGCAATGTCATGATGACGATTCGATTTTATTTCACTTAAACGGTTTGGGGGAGGGGGGCGGGGTGCACGTACCCCTGTGACCTCCTCGCTGGATCTGCCCTTGATAGCGGTTTAATTTTTAAAATTGAATAATAGTTTCGTTATGTCACATTATAAATTATTATGCATAGAAGTCACATTAATAAGCAATATACAAAGTGAATATTTGAACCCAAGCAAGTTTAATTAATTATTATATTTCAATGAATTAATTTACCTACATCATATAATTACGAGCCTCTCAATATTGACCGACTTATAATAAACACAGCTTATTTTGCAAAGGTTCAAATAAATACACCTGTATCCTGGTCTAGCATTTTTTTTCTCTTACTTGCCCGTGAACGAATTATTAGTTTTAAAATTGAACTAAGTACTCGTAATTTACGAATATTTTATACCGGAAAGGTATCTTGTAATGAAATAGGAACACCTACGATCGACAATGATCTTTACAGAACACTGAATAAAGTTCAGAACTGCCTAACATGACCAAAACATTAATGAATCATGGCGTTCATTTAGTATGGTACCTATTTCTAAAAGCTTACAGTTCAATATCGCATAAAAAATGATTTTTTTTGTCTCTCCAATAATATCAACGTATTTTCCTCTCAAAAAATATCATGTGCCAATATCGAGTAATCATTTTGTAATATGGCAGTTTAATAACCTACACAACTGACCATAGACTCTGCTAACCTTACCCATAGACAAATAATCTCGGGAAGGTATCACCACCAACACGCATAGCGGGCGTGATAAATAATTTTCTTCATTCGTTGTGCCATCCGACAAGATAACTTTATCATTCTTTGATAAAAACATTTCTCGTTGATCGGACTCAAAATGTATGAATACCAACTAATTTGTATTGTCATTTGATCACCTACTTGTGCATCGTTGAGAATAAACTGGTACCGAGTACCTGAAAATAAGGTAAATAAATAAGCACTGGATGTTACAAATGCCGGGGCCGTAATATGACGTGTTAAAGCCTTAATTGTTCCAGTGTGGGAGAAGGATGGAGCTATGCAGGACGAAGAGTAGTATCCTTTTTTAACAACATAGCAATGATTTCTTTGACACGTCATAGTACGGCCTCTGATGAAAAGACAAAAAACAAAAAAACGAAAAAAAACGAAAGAAAAAAACACGAAAACACACACGGTTTCGTCAAAAAGACGAGAAAAACATCAACTCTTCCCACACGCATGCATGTCATTCTTATAATAAGTAAAGCCTTTATCAATTGTGCCCCCCTAACATAATATTTAACATTGTGAAACATTGACAGTCTCCCAAAGAAAAAATCATATTGCCGGATTATATCCAATCTAAACGGTTTGCTCCATTACCTACTGAGCTTCAAAGTAAGAATAATAATAAAAAAACATTAAAACTTTTCTTTTTGAATTGAATTGCGGCCAATAAAAATATCCTTTTATTGACCAAATATATTTAACCCACCTATTTCACAGCTCTTCATAGAAGGCGACTCTGGTCTTGGTAGACCCTTGCTTCAATTTCCTCAGGGTTGAATATTTGTTGTCCCCAGCCCGGGCCTGCTCCTCATGGAGTCGATCTAAGGTGGCGGTGGACTGGTCCACGCGAAGAACTGAGAACTCGCAGCGAAGTTCATCTAGCTGTTGTTGGAGATGTTTCGATTTTGCTAGGTACTCCACTCTGGAACGACAACGCATTGAATAAGCTAATGTGAATGTTTATTGAAGAAACTGGTTAAAGGACTATAATTTTCACCATTCATCTTTGACAATCTCCAGACACGACCCTTTTCATAAAGAGATGTGTTAGAATATCATAGTCTCACGGTAGTCTGTGGTACGGATAACCTTTGATTTTGTTTGTTCACTATTGGAGAAGGAATTTTAACACTGCTACTTGAGCAGATTATATTATTACTAGCTACGCCCCGCGGTTTCACTCGAATAAGTCTCGATCCCGTGGGAGCGATATGAAATATACTTTACGACTTATTCTCATACCTACCAAATAAGCATATAATTTTTCATGAAAATCGGACGAGCCATTTCGGAGGAGTTTGATAACAAACACTGTGACACAAGATTTATATATTATTAGATTTAGCCGATTGGCAAAAATCCACAGAAGAATCTGCAGACCATTATTTAATAGCTTTCTTCTGTCAGACACTATGTATCTGTCTGGCTATTGCCAGAATTTGCCAAATTTAATAATATTTAAGTAACAATCTTCAGAAAATGTACCACAAAATAATGCCACGCAATTAAATAAAGACTTTACCTCTCCTTCTCAATCTCCAAAGACAGCCGATGTATATGAGGATCGGAGTCGTCCGGCACAAGCTGGTACGAGTTGAGCTCGGGCTCCGTGACCGTCACGGTGCCATTCTGTAGGACTTCGCCCCCTAGTTCCGCTGGTAGCGAACAGGTGGATGGAAACAGACTAGATGGGACTGTCGATGACTGCAATAGAAGGTACATTATTTGTCATTTTTCTTTGAACATCTATATAAAAAAATATATTTGAATAAGCTGATAGTAGTAATAAATGTTATTGTGTTAAATTAATTAGAAAGCAGACTAAAGTCGATTAACCAGCTAGTTCCAATTAGGTAAACAACAATGGCCGCTCGAAATTGTCTATGATTATTGATGTAGTGTAGGAGCTATACATTTAGGTACATCTTTGTGACTCGCTTGGGATCAAAGCGGTACGTCATATAACGGCCGTCCTGATAGAGAGCATTTTTTTAACACCGTAAAATCAGAAAAAGTAAAAAATTACGGCTTTAACTTTGGGGTTTTCATAATTTATGATGGAACCACTCTTTAAGGCAGTAGTCAAGAGTAAGTGTAGTCAATAAAACAACCAAAAAAAAATCTACCTATTATAATATGCGAAGTAGAAGATGACACACGCAGAGAGAAGAAATCAGTATAAAAACCGAAAAACACTTACCGGAGGTCCAAGATCCCAGGATCCATTATAAACTGTATCACTCAAGAAATTGATCAGCTTTTCGTTTGCCTGTTTCTCAGTCATCTTCGTCTCCATAGACTCTTCGTACTTCCTGGAAGGTTTACTCACAGGGGGCAATGACCCGGTAGAAGTTCTGCTAAGGAAGTTCAAGAGTTTCTCCTTGGCTTGTTTTTCCGCCATTCTTGCTGCAATCAGTTCAGCTTTCAGTCTTTCCGCTTCGGCGGCCCGTTTTTCTGATTCTTCCACTAAACGGGCTGTTAGGTATTCGGCTTCGCGGGTTTTTCTTTCTAAGTGTACCTGTAATATTTTATGAATGTGAAATTATTTTACCATTGCAGATAAGGTATCGTTGCTACTTTTGAAGGCTATACTTTATTAAGGGCTGATTTTTCTAACATCATATATTTTTTATTCATGGAATAAAATTAATGTTTTATAGAATTTTCACGGAAAAAATGAAAAATGAAATTTTTTACATTGGGTACTGGCATTGGAGAAAACTGACCTAAGTAACTTTTAAGTGGTTGATCCGTAACAGAACTCGTTTTTAAGGTTAAAGTTACTTGAAATGGACTTTTGCAGATAACGCGAAACATAACGTCCATTTTGGTTTTGGACAGACAGACACAACTGCTAAACAAGCATAAAACCATGGTAAATAATATACTTCGCCAGGTTATAGCATCCCGGTCACGGGGGTGACACAAGCTTACGTCATCACCTCTGTGTTACCAGTAGTGTGTAATAATAACTCCCCAATAATTACCTGTGCGAATCCGACAAAACAAAGAGGTTTTAACTAACAATTACGTTGGTATATGTTTAAATTGAATTGTTTCGTTTGATTAGAAAAATTAAACGGCAATTTAATTGGTTTATAATAGGTCTTTACCTATGAAATTGCCGTTTTGTATGAAAAAATTTAAACGAATTTTTTTCATGAATTTTTTATTTGTATTAATCGAAGTAATCACCCATGCAATCAATGCATCTTTGCCATCGCAGTGGCAGTTTATTGATGCCCTTCTTAAAGAAATCAGCTGGACGGGAGGCAACAAATTCTTCAAAGGCATTTTGTACTGCCTCTCGGGTATTAAATTTTTTTCCCGCCAAGAAGTTATCCAAATTCTGGAAAAAGTAGTAGTCTGTAGGCGCAAGGTCTGGTGAGTAGGGCGGATGACGGAGAGCATCCAACCCCAGTTCTTGCAACTTGGAGACCGTCTGCTGTGCAGTATGAGGTCGCGCGTTGTCGTGCAGGAGCAGCGGAGACGAGCGATTGACCAATGCTGGTTGGAGATGCGCCAGCTTCTCCATCATTGTGTTCAGTTCTTCACAGTACACATCTGCAGTAATGCTCACCCCGTTTGGTAAGAAGCTGTGATGAATCACACCGGCGCTAGACCACCAAACAGTGACCATCACTTTTCTAGGGGTAAGTTTTCGTTTAGGGCATTGTTTAGGTGCTGAACCAGGATCCAACCAACTTGCTGAGCGCTTACGGTTATCAAACAGAATCCATTTTTCATCGCAGGTAACAATGCGGTTCAAAATTCCTTCATTTGTGTGTCTGTTGAGCAGTGCAAGGCACGTCTCGACGCGTACTTCGCGCTGGCGATCATTGAGTTCGTGGGGCACCCATTTGTCAAGCTTTTTTACCTTGCCAATTTGACGCAAATGGACCAATATTGTTTTGACGCTAACGTCGAAAGCTGCTGCTAATTCAGCCGTAGATTGTGTATCATCAGCTTCCACAATCGCCTTTAATTCGTCATTGTCGACCAAAGTCTTCGGACGACCGCGAGGTTCATTTTTCAGGTCGAAATTTCCAGAACGGAAGCGAGCAAACCAATAACAGGTGGTGCGTTGGTTTGTAGTGTTAGCTCCGTAAACGTCGTTGATGTTGCGTGCCGCTTGTGCCGCGTTGCTGCCACGACGGTACTCATATTCCATAATTACTCGAATTTTTAACGTATCCATGATGACGAAAAAGATTGAAATGCGATGAAAATGTAACACTAATCAATAAAGAAATGACTACTTTTAGAAAAAAAAATCCATGTTTTTAAAATAAAATTAATTTGAAATTAGAATTCTTAGCCAAACAAAAAATATTTTGATTTGAAATGGCCAGTACTGCAGAACGGCAATTTCATAGGTAAAGACCTAATATATATTTTTTTAACAGAATGCTGCCTGAAAATGTTTCCATAATTCGTGTTTTGTTGCAATAAAGTGGCAACTGGATAGTGACGTAAGCATGTGTCACTCCCGGAATGCCAGACCTTGTTTACTTAGACCATGCATAAAACATTGTTGTTTCATTTTGCGCCACATTCATACCAATATTATAAATTCGAAAGTAACTGTCTGTCTGTTACCTTTTCCCGCCTAAACCACAGAACGGATTTCGATAAAATTTGGCAAGGAGATATATGGCATCCTGGGGAAGGACATAGACTACTTTTTGTCCCGGCAGCATGTTCCCGTGGGATAATTACTGACATCCACGCGGACGAAGTTGCGGTCAGAAGCTAGTATAATATAAAATGTTGCTGTAAACCCGGATTTTAGAAGATTATTAGATTTTACCCGCGGTTTCGCACGCGTTAATTTAGACTTTGACAATCAATTCGGGTTATAATTCAATCATGATTCGAAAGACACGTGGCGCCATCTATTATCATAAGAACGTTATTGTTGTTTTCCTCGGGAACAGTACTTTTTTTCGGGATGAAAAGTACCCTATGTCCGTTTTTGTACACCTGACCACGTATATGCAAAATTTCAGGATGATCGGTTCAGTGGTTTAGGCGTTAAAAGGTAACAAACAAACAAACTTACTTTCGCATTTATAATAGTTAGGATTATTATTTATCTCAGGTATAACATATTAACCCTACTCTAACGATGTACTGTAATCTTTACTTCTAACACACAACAAAGCATTATAGTCCGTACCTTCTCCTCCTCAGTCTTGATAGCCGATAGCCGTAGCCGCGCGTTCTCCCGCTCGGCGTCAGACGCCTTCTGCGCCAGAAGAGAAGCTTCTTCTTCCGCCACGCGCCCCTTCTCTGCCAAAAGCTCCGCCGTCTCTTCTGAACGACGCTATAAGATGATTTGGAAGATGTTTTAAAACATGCGAGGTATTTATTCTTTTTTTTTTCAAAATATTATTTGAATTTGGAATATTCGTCGTGCATAACTTGACTTTCCCGTTTGCTTAGACGCGTGTCGTCGGCCACTGAAAAGCGCGCTGTTGAATTTTCAACTTTCGGCGTTGAGCAGAGCGTTGAAAATCCAACAACGCGCTTTTGTTTAGGCATTGATTTCTTCTCACATAGTGTTAGTGAAAACGTGCATAAGCAACTTTAACAATAGAGGCGCATCTACATTTTCCATGTAATTTTTGCTAAGCAAACTCGACGTGATTTAGGCCAATTTCTTAAATAGTGCATGTAATAGATTCCAGACGGCCAACGGGGTTCTTGTTTATCACAAGAAAAAATATGGTCCACGTGGCGCGTATAGTGCGTTAATAGCATTTAAAACATTCTCGGGGAATGTTCGGAACAGTGGCTTTATTAAATCTTTCTGTTTCATAATATTATCAGTATTTCTCACCAGCGCCTCATTAGCGAGTCGTATTTCCTCCTGGTACTGCCTCAGTCGCTGCTCCATCGCTTGCCGCTCCCGCTCCGCCGCTTCCCTTAGTTGCTTCTCTCTCGCTAACTTGTTGCGTTCTATTTGACGACGCTGTTGAGAAGGTTGATGTTAGGTTAAGTACAGATTAGATTAACTTTAATACGGTATGTGTATGCGCAATGAGATCTACGGATGTAGATTAATGTCTGAATTTAGAACACTTCGTTTAGTCACAAAAGAAAAGACTATTTGGATTACGTTTTATATTGTTATACTTAAGTCCAAAGGTTTTTAATAGAAGACAACAATATAGTGTTTTGTTTAATATCCAAAACAGTGATACAGATCGTTCACATATTTTTATCGATAGCGGCCCAACACTATGAGTTACAAAATGACAATTACCTCATGATGCATTATACGTACAATCAGAGTAAATAATAATAGTTAATTTTATACATTTTTGTTTATTTATATGTTTACCTGTTTCTCTTCTTTCGCCTGTGCTTTCATTTGTTGTACTTCCATAGTGTCAGGTTTCCGTCTCCTCATATACAGATCATGGTTCCCGATACATAGGTCTAGTATCTGAAAATATTTTATAGGTAAGGTAATTAAGGCTTATTTTTAACTTGTTTGTATATTTTTTCTTGATTATTTCTGTAAGTGGATCTTATATATAAGACAATTTTACATGTCGATATTTTTTGGTCAATAGTTAAAAAATAGATGGCGCCAGCATTTCGTAGCTAACTGATCCCTGAGAAGAAATGCCGAAACAAACTCAAGAAGTCATGGTCTCTTTATTTCGTCACTATTTCCTGACAAGTATTTGAAGACCTATTTTAGACCCTTAGATGTATTTATGTGTTACGACTTGGGAAGGACGGAAGAGCCATATTTGATAACAAAAAAAAAAAAAAACATTTCCCATCAGCTTATTTGCAAACGTTTTACATATAAAACTATTTTTTTTAGACTTACAACATTATCGTATTAATTGAAGGTGTGACAAAAGTCCAGATTGATAGTTAAATCTATACTTACCAACTTATTCATCCCCTTAGGTGAGAAAAATATAAAGTTATTCGTCGTCTTCTCAACGAACTTGATCACGAACTTCTTATCGTCGAACGATATGTGCTTGATCTCGGACCAAGGGAACGTGGTCTTAGGAGTGAGCTTGTTGTCCTTCTCGTAAATGTTGAGGCCTAAAGCTGTCACACCGAGGTAGAGTTCTGTATCTTTTTTGTTCTGAAAATATAAATTTTATAAGGAGTAAGTCTTTTAAGTCTATAATTCTCTGAGCTGTGTAAGGGGAGGGGAGACTTTGAATAATAAATCTTATTGTTGGGCCCACTTGCACCACAAATCGCTAAATGTATTAAACGGTAAACGAATTCATAACATCATTGTCTCTGCCATCTTCAAGCGATTGACAGGAATAGAACGATGTTTTGAATTCGTTTAGCCCTAAGTGTATTTAGTGATTCGGCGGAAGTGGATCTAAGTGTTTTAAAGTGCTTGAGGTGTTAGATTTTCTGCACCGATGTTTATTTATTTATTTATGCAAGATGATGAAGACGATGTTGATGTCCGTACAATTTTGCAAGTTATATCATCCTACTAATGTTATAAATGTGAAAGTTTGTGAGGATGGATGGATGGATGTTTCTTACACTTTCACGCAAAAACTACTGAACGGATTTGGATGGAATTTGGAACACTGATAGTTTATAACCTGGATTAACATGTAGGATACTTTTTATCCCGGTAGTACGTTCCCGTGGGATAATTTCCGATAAACACGCGGGTGAAGCCGCGGGCAAAAGCTAGTTGCTTATAAAGTGCATTATTCCGCCCTGTATTAAACCAAGGCCCTTTACCACAAAACTTAACAATTACAATAAATTTACAAGTTACAAATTTGTAAATCTTCCAAGTGTCTGTAAATACCACAAAACTCTAAGCCACAACATACACAACTATAAAACACAACATAACAGCAACATAATAGCTACATAATTATCACGGAAAAACCTTACAAATATGTAAACTGTTGTGACAAGTCTACAATTTACATATTTGTAATTTTTGTGTTACACAATATTTTCTACAATTTAACAATTTTTTCGAAATGTAACCTTTTAAAATTTTTGTGGTATTGGCCCAAGGAATGAGTTGAACAGCAGGGTCTTCGTATCTGCTAATCACCAATTTGTCTACTAAGGGTAATCATTATCTGCCTGCCTTTTCCCAACTGTGTTTAGGTCGGCTTCCAGTCTTACCGGATGTAGCTGAATACCAGTATTTAACTTGGAGCGACTGCCTATGTGACCTCCATAACCCAGTGGCTAACACGATACCCGTTAGTAAGACTTTTGGGCTTCTGACTGGATAGTCCCGACTACCGTTGGTCCCGGCGGCAAATGACAGCCGGGACCAACGGCTTACCGTGCCTCCACAACTTACTATCTGCTGGTAATACGGTATTATAACAACGTGCCTGTTTTCCGCGACGAGTTAGACACAGGTAACATGGTTATGTAGCATAAGCTGTTGTTGACATGTTAATAGATCCTTTATAAAGCCTCATTCATTAGTAAAATTTGCTTTGTCTTACTTTGATAGCGAAGTAGTTGACTCCATACATGTCCAGGTCCTGTGCTATCTTCAGATACTCCATCTCAGCCTCATCCCGAGACATGCCTTTGTGGTCCGCGTACCTGTGCACAATTTGAAATATTTTCTATACAATTATACATTACAGTCGCTTTTCGTGTTTGTCTGTGTGAATGCATAGTTCTTCTAAACCACGCAACGGATTTTGATGTGGTTGACACCGTCATTTAGATAATTTGTTCCGGAAGGTCTATTTGTATATTACAAAAACCGTGCGAAGCAAGGGCGGGTCGCAAGGTTATCAATAAAATCTAAAGCAATGCACATTCTAAGAACTCTTGTATAGTTGATGCCAACACAAATGAAGACGTATACATAGCATAACTATCATGTTAGCATGTTATACATACCATATCTTAATACGGTCTTCCCACATTTCGGGCGTCATCTGGTATTGGTCGATGACCCGCTGAGGCAGAAGGTCTTCGCTCGCAAGCATACCAGGCTTGTATGCACTCTCATCGTAGTCACCATACTGAAATGAACATATTGTTATATATACTATACTTTATAATAATATAATATATAATAATATCTATATATATTTAATAGCGGAGAGCCTCGACCAACACCTGAGGAGGCTCTCGTTGAGCAGCTAGATCAAGGGCTTGATTCAGGAGGCGGTACTGCTCGCATTGTTAGGAGGTTCCTCTCTCTGGAGCCGGTAGCTTGGACCTTGTTCCCGATACCGGTGGGCTACTATTTTTTGTATTTTTAAATGTTTTTATATTCTAATATTTAAAAATATAAATTATATGTATATAATGAAATAAAGGAAATAATAATAATTATATACTATAATTATAATATCGCACTGATAATACAATACTGCTGCAACTCAAAATGTGACTTTCTTCAGAATCGACGAAAAAATGATTATTCACTTCATTATTTCTTTTAATATGATGTTATCACAAATTTTACATATTTTGAGTTACAACAGTATTGTATTATCAGTGCGATATATAAAAGGAGAAACTGACTTACTGCCTGACATATCAACGCACAGCTGAAACTACTGGGGCTAGGAACGTGAAATTTTGCACATGGCTTCGTTTTATAACGTAGGGAAGCCCTAAGAAGGGGTTTTTGGAAATTCGACCTATAAGGACTAAAAAGAGAGTATTATTTCATTTGTATGAAATAATAATCGTATTTCTTGACATATTAAACTTGAAAATTGACTCACATACTTTTCTTAATAAATAAAAAAAGTCGCGATAATTAACTAAAACTACCTTTTAAAGGGGTTGGAGGGGTGTAGAACTTTGTACTGAGAAAATACAAAATCCACCCGGATGAAGTCGCGAGCTAAGTGCTAGTAATATTATAAAGTGGTAAAATTTGTTTGTTTGTTAGTTTGTATATAGGGAGTATCTCTGGTACTACCGGTCGGATTTGAAAAAATATTTTTGCATTAGGTAGCCCAATTCCTGAGGAAGGCTATAGGCTATTTAACATCAAGCTATGACCCTTAGGCGCCGAGCAAAAGGAAAAAAAGTCAGAAAGAACGCTAAGGGAAAACGAAGTAATAGCGCGGGCAGGCGATGCGATGCGGCGGTAGGGACACGAAAAAAGTATCGATACTTTGTGGTATCGAGTACATTTCCATTTGATACCGATACTTTTGTACTCGATACTTTGCATTTGATACTTTTACTCAATGAGTACTTTTTGGCAGGTATCGTATCGAATAATTTATCTATATAAAAATCTTTAATTTATATGCCTAAAGTACAAAATAATTTAATTCCGTTTCGTTTTTTTTTTAATTTTTGTTGTTACAGTTGTCTTTTTCTATTATTGTATTAAATTTGTGTACCAATACCATTTGTTTTTTTCATGTCCTGCCTTATTGAAGTTAAACTGACGTTATTTACTGACTGATATTGACCTATGCTCTATGCGAATTAGGCCCTAAGAAAAGTACTTGATACCTTGAAGTATCGATACTTTTGTTTCGATACTTTTATGAGTACGATATTTTTTTTTCGATACTACTCATGAGTACAGTATCGATACTTTCTATTCGATACCGTGTCCCTATGCGGCGGGGTGGGTCGGGGGAATATGAAACTTAACGCGGACAAAGTCGCGGGCAGAAGCTAGTGGTACGAATAAATACATCAATGGCTTATGTATGCACTTTGCAGAAACCTAACCAAAATCAGGTTTTGGTCGCTGTCTAGCCGCCGGCTTGCAGGTAGACCATGGGACCGTTTTTTTTTTATTAAATCGTCAATCGGTCTGTTTTAGGGTTCCGTAACCCCTAACCCTAATAGTTTCGTCATGTCCGTCCGTCCGGATGTTACAGAGCAATTTTACTCGGAGACTATTTTGTACTATATCGATGAAAATAGGAAATAAATTGTATTCTGTGCACCGCTAAACAATGAAGTAGTTTTGTACACTTATTTGCCAAGCCAAGTATTTCTCAGCACTACCAGACATGACGATATCAGCGAGAAGTCTCCCAAGAAGACAAAATAGAGGAGATGGCGAGAAACTATTCACATTATCGTTAACAATGTAGATATCGTATCGTAGATAAACTTAAAGCGGAAGATACGTTACGTGACTATAGCGCGCGGTCCTATTAAATCTAGTCCAATGGACACAGTTGCACTCAGTCACAACCAGACCATCGTCTAAACAGCGCATGTCGATACAGATCAATAATTTTAGTTTTTGTACATCGAAATGCCTTCTTGTGTATTAAATAAGTATTCTAATCCTAAATAAAGAAAAATAAGACACACGGTTTTACTTTCACGCGTAAGTTCAACCGAAAATGTTAATTTGTTGTAAATTATAATTTTATTTATTGTTTGCTTCGCCATTTTTAAGAGAGTGAGATAGATAATACAAAACAGGAGTGAGAGACACGATAGGACGCATCGCGCGACTCTCGCTAACGCTACCATAATGTCATTCATAATCGTAAACATTCGGCACCTAACGCGGTTGCGCTCGCACGACTGTGTCCGGTCCTATCTCTGTCTTTGTCTATCGGCAACTGTGGTCACAGATGTGTGCGTTTCGTTACAAGTAGTTGTACACCGCGCCTATGTTTACTGTTTGCTATGTTAGAGCGTACCGTATCTTCCGCTTCTTCTTCTAAGTTGAAATGTAATATTATCAGCCAAAACATATAATATCAGAACCAAATCAACAGACAGTCATAATTCAACTAAATCTTCTAACAACTAAATAAAAAATGACATTCATCAAGCTTACATAACCCACCTTAGCCTGTACCGCGTAACTGGCAAGCAGGACGGACGCTTCAGGCGGGCAGTAGATGTCCATGCTAAGTATCGCCTGCTTCACTTGGAGGAACAGTAGGTGTTGGGTGACTTCCTGTATCAACTCCTCGGCGACATCCTCGGGGTATAGCTTGCAGAGTAACATGAACGGGGTGCCTGGCATCTGGGACACGCATTGATCTTGTACTGAAATGGAGATGAAGGTCACATTTGGTTTAAAAAAAGGCTGGTTAGGTATTGTGGAGATGCAGTTACGTAGGGTACTGGTCTACTGGTCCTGCCGACCATAGTCAAATAGATATCTGTCTTTTGTAGAATGTCTTTTAAAATATTCCTAGGGTTTTCAAAAGAGGGCGTGATATATGAAAAAAAAGAAACGTAGGGTCTGCCATTGTCGATAGAACGGATTTTGTACTGAGTGGCGCGATTTGCTATGGCGTAGTTTTTATAATTTCTACTGTGAAACGCTGTCGTTGTCTAGCAAAACATCATTTTCAATACCCTTATAACTAGGCCATTCATATTTATAACATGGCTGTAGCTCATCTTTTATCAACTTGTATTGGTGCTTCAAATAAAACAATACAAACAAAGAACCCTCTAATTCTGACTCCTTGAATGTATCAACAAAAACATTGAAATTCCTAGATAAAAACACACAAAATTACTTAATATTCTTATCAAATACTTCAGTGTAATAACAAACATTGCAGTTCAACATTCTAGATAAGATCTAATGAATGGCCATTACATAATGAGATTATTTGCTTATGTAATTAATACAATTAACTTTCTAAAGTGATTTGAAAAAACGAAAGAACAAACATTAATAGAGATAAAAATATTGAATTCATGCATGAATATTTGTTTTCTATTTCATTAGCCTGAAAGTTTACCAATAGGTTTTGCTGAGAATACTGGTCAGATAATAAGGCATTGCATTTTTATTTTATTTTATATAATAAAGTTTCTCTATCTAGATTTTCAGTTAATTTTTAGGGTTCCGTACCCAAAGGGTAAAGACGGGACCCTATTACTAAGACTTCGCTGTCTGTCCGGCCGTCTGTCTGTCACCAGGCTGTATCTCAAGAACCATGATAGTTAGACAGTTGAAATTTTCACAGATGATGTATTTCTGTTGCCGCTATAACAACAAATACTAAACAATATAATAAAATAAATATCTCACATACAACAAACGTAATTTTTTACTGTTTTTATAGATAATGGTACGGAACCCTTCGTGCTCGAGTCCGACTCGCACTTGGCCGATTTTTGTTTATTGGTAAGTCACAATCAACATTTAAAAAAACTTTGGATAGTATCACAGCCCAAATAACAAATCAACATAATTAACATCAACATAGTATTTAAAAAAACATAATCAAAAAAAAAAAAAACATGTGAAATAAATATGTGTCGTCGTTAATAACGTTTGCGACAAAATCTCAGAAAAATCATCATCTATAGAAATCAGGCTTTTTGTCAGGACTTTTCAATTTTCCATATGGTAATCCTAATTAAAGCTGACCCCAGCTCAAGAAAATCCTATGTAAGATAATCCTATATAATAATAAACTCACCTCTTTTATCCAATTTCAGCCAACTTATAAAGTGTTTTGTGTCTTCGAACTGTAGCCCAAAGAACCATGTTTCTCTCAGACCTATAGTCCTACATACTAAATCAAACAGATCTCTTCCCGTAGCTCGCCACTGTAACAATGATTAAAATAAAGATATTTATTAAAAAAAGAGTTTTTTTTTTTTGCTTTCTATTGAGAATATGTATTTTCCTGTGTTAAGCAAATAATTTGGGCTATTTTAAATGGAGGACTTAATTTGTAGAAATAAATATGTTGCAGCAGTAAATCCATGTGTGCAGCATGCTTGGGCAACTGCCACATTTCTTAACCATTTTAGCAGGAAGAACACAGCGAGATTTAGGGCAGTAGGATTCCAAAGTAACTAACTACTCTCCTAAGCTGAAGGCCCCATGTCTAATTCTCCAGAAAAAAATAACAAAAAGTATCTTATTTCTTTGTTCTTTAAATTCTTATTTCCAAACTCTCTGACAGGCATGTTTATATACAAACTTTTTGTCTTACAGTTTATTTATAGTCCATTTTACATAATATTGTTCTACACTGCATTAAATTGTATACTATTTATATTTGTTCCACAACAATATTGGCACATAACGCAGTTATCAGTGTAGAGTTCATTTGTTATCAAATGTCAAACATCTATTAAGATACTGGTCATCCTGTGACTAATGTGTGCTGACTTTAGGTTCTAGAATATTTTATTTTATGTATGGCAAAAGGATGTTATGTTTTATACTAAGTAAGACTTATGTCTAGGGATAGGTAGGGATGAGAAAGCCATTGTTTTGGCTGCATTTGCATTCCAAGAGACTTGGCACTAGTGGGCTCAAGATTTATAGAAGTGGTGAAAAGCAGACGTCTTATTTTTTTTTTAAATGTGTTCTCATACTAATTTGAGTAAATATTTATTTTTATTTAGATTGCATGAAATTTAGTCATCAGTGCAAAGGCTGTAGCAGACTTATTTGTACACCATATGTGTGGTAGAATGTATAGAACTTAAAAAAATATTAACATCATATTATGTAAAACTACGTACATTCATACAAATAAAAATTCTATTTCAGCAGCCTGATACAACATAATTTTTGGTGATAGTAGAGCAACTGTTTATGATTTTTATTTGTTTTGTGTAACCTAAGTGATGCCTAATAACAGCAGTGAACTGAATAGTCTCAAGTTAATGCATTGATTGAATAGCTACATATGTAAAGTATTATACAATACCTACAAAAATATTAGCAGTCTTGGTTTGCATTACCTATCTTAACAAATTCCATCCATATTTAAATGTCTGCATTCTTAACCTTTGGGGTCATAGTGATCAATTGTAAAGTATTCAGACTATAATGTGGTACCTACTGAGCTAGCATTGCTTTATGAATATTTTGAGAATGAATAAGGAATCAATTCATTGTTATAACAATCAGTGGTGGAATTAAAAGTAATATTTCAGAACATACAAAAATACCATATCCTTATCAAACAATTTTCAAAATAACATATTTGTCAAAACAAGTATGACTCTGAATCGAACCTACAACACGATTACTCACGACCTACCAACCATACTGTACTAAAAAGGAAAATAATGACTAAACAAGGCCCCAATTATCACTAGTCTGTATTATTAAGGTAATTTACGAGTTCGCCGAGTGACGGTGACTCACAACCTACTCATTGTAAACCAAGGATCGTGCTTACACACCAATTGCGACAATAAACAATAACAATGTAATCTTTCTTTAAACGTAATTTAACAACATTTGTCAAAATTCTCACCTCAAGGTTAAATTCCAATTCAGCGTCAAGCGTACATACTTTAACTGGGAACGACTTGGACGCCTTTTTTCTTCTAAATTGAGGCATTATCTTCTATCATAGCTTCAACACCTCAACAGAACAAGACACACATTAGGTTAGGATATTTCTTGCGTTATCAATTCAACTACAAAACGATGTTTAACGTTTACGTAATGTGCAATAGAACGAAGAATGCGTACAATTTCACATTGCGTACTATTTCCAGCAATTATTATTTACAAACAAGAAAAACGTCAATGAAACAAGTAAAGCGAAGGTGAATGAAGAAAAATTATTAGAACTGCGTTCCGTTACGCTAAATGTTAAGTTGTCTGTTTAAGGTTTTTTGTTTTTGTTCTTGAATAATTAAACGCGTTATGCTTGATTGGGAACGCAGTCAATTTGGTCAAAAACTAAAAACCCAACATTGCATACAATGTGTTAATTATCTTTAAAAAAAAATTAAATTATAGATCATTAGAAATAACGTAGTTAAAAAATACGTAGCGGTAATAATTTTCTTTATAAAATTAATAAATTAAATTAAATTACCAAAGTGTATTCTATTTATTTTGAATTAGGACTTTCATTATTCCGCATAGCGCTCATCTCTAGCTTGGACTTTTGTGGAAAGTTGGTTAGACTGTTTTTTGGCAATGTCACTAACGTCTTTATTGACAACTATTTGTGACCAACTTCATTTCAAATAGCCGCACCACCACGTGCGTTGTTATTAAATTGAAACTCGTGCTAGGAAATAAGAAAAATGGGAAAATTCAGATCCAAACTAAAGGGCAAATCTAAGGGAAAGCGATGGCAGAAAGGCCAGTCGTCAACCTCCAACCCGAAAATACAGAAATACCGGGAGATGGCGAAGTCCCGGTTTTTTCAAGAGAATCTAGGTAATCTGGGTTATATTTTCCAGCTTAGACCTTTGAATAATACCCTTAACTTTGTCTACTCTTCATAATGTATGATGTATAGATATATTTGTAAATAATGCCTGATTTTCAGTCCCCCTAACCTACAACAAGAAACAAAACAAAAATACCATTTTCATCCCCCAAATATTTACTTTCCGCCTTTCTAGCAACTATATTACAAACCTACCGATAATAACTTCTTAAATTTTGTAGGTAGCACGGGTTTAACCCAACAGGCAGTTTCAAAACACGATGCCATGATGACGTATGGTCATGCATCACTCAGGATGAAATCTGACGCTGAATCAGAGTTGCTGATAGCTAAGGAACTGGAGAATATGTCTATGAAGAGTGCAGATGATGGTTCAGACACTGAATACACTGGGTCAATCAAAGCTGGAACATATAAGACTTTCCAGACATTTGCGTCTGACTGGAGTCAGTGTTCTAATGTTAGTTTTAGCAAGTAAGTATCTCATGTTACTACTGTACTTATTTGCCATTTATCATTTGAATAGATCAGGATTAGAATGCATATGTGAATTTCTAGATTTCTCATAAATTATCATTTATAAATAAACTCTTTAAAATTCTGAAAAACGGATGGATGATATTAAATTAATTAAAAGATAATAAATAAAGAGTGACAGTAGTAAATAAGATGAGGGTAGGAGTGAGTATTTGATCACTTAGGTTTTATCTACTATAGTTCTACACAATACAAAAATGTCCTTTAATGTAAGACAAAATAAAAAGTAGTTTATTCCAGCTGTTAAAACAAAAAAGAAAACAGTATCTCAACTACACTGCAACTTAACATTTTTTAATTGTTATGATCACTCTACCATGTTGCCCGGCTGATGATTATTTTGGGCATGAACTACATATTTTCACATAATATAACTTGTGCCAATGCAAGAGAATAAGCCACAAGAATGATTTTTATTTAAAACACAACTTCTTTCTCTCACCTCCTTTCCATGGGTGTAGGCAGAAACTACAGAGAACCACCTAAACACAATCCTGTTCCTTCAGGTTGATGACAAAATTTGACTCAAACAATGGTCTTCACAAGGAGATGCTAGCAGTTCTTGCTGCAGTCACTGAGGTCATCAAAGAACAAGGTGGCAAGGAGTCTACCACTGAGTACTTTGCAGCACTGGTGAGAAAGATAAATATTGTTATTGGCTGCTGGTCTGTTCGGACCTTTGTAAGACAACCCGGGTCTCCCAACTGATAGCTTGTTCTGATATTCATAGCAGATCAATTGTCGCTAATGAGACACAATTACTTTTCTATTGTTGCCGAACTTAACTAGTTTGATCAACAGATGAGACATTTTAAGATATAAATAAAATAACACTAAATAATGCTGTACCACCTAATAAAAGAGAATACAGTGAGATATTGGAGCCATCATTGTTTGACTGAAAGAGGAAGAGAGATGGACCTGTACAGTTATTAAAAATCACAATCTCCTTTTTGCAATAGGCCAGAAATGGCATTGAAGATTCCTTGTATTCTTTGTAATTCTCTTTATGGAAATAAGTTCTGTCATTTATTTTATAAGGAAAATATAATTTACTCAACTACAACATTCACTTTATAGAAAAACTGCTGTAATAATTCATGATCAATGAAAACTCTTATTTACTTACAGATGGAAACTTTAAAATCATCAGAAATGGAAGAGAATCTAGTAGCAACACTGACACTTCTGTCAATGGGTATAAAGGCAGTACCACAAGCAGTTTTAAGAAAACAGTTCTCAGAGTCTGCTACAATCTTCACCGATATACTTGTGAAGAACGAACAGAGTGAGAACGGGGCATTACTGAGGAGTGCTATTGGGTGTCTCTCTGTGTTACTGAGGGCTCAGGAATATGCACTGTGGGGTGATTCGTCTACAATGAGGATTTTTGAGTCAGTGCTGGCGTTTGCACTGCATTCTAAGCCTAAGGTTTGTTAGATTTACATATATTTTATAAAAATAAAAAAACAATTTTTTGTTCATATAATTTTGATAGTAGATAATAAACTATTAAAAATGTTTGTTTTAGGTCCGTAAAGCAGCTCAACACGCCGTGACATCAGTTTTGCGCGGCAGCTGTTTCATGATACCATCTGAAGATCAGAAAATGAAGGTAAATGAACACCCATTCAGCAAAAGATCCACTTTATTCAAAATTGACTAAACGCAATTTGCCCTTATAAAATCAAATAATAAAGAAAATACAGCCATCAAATGAAGACTACTCAGTTAGGAGTTTTTGGAAGTCAATTAAAAAGCGACTCTAAAAAAAATGATGGCCCTTCATTGCTAGTAAAGTACATACATAAACTACAGAATGCCACCTGCTACGATCCTTACATACTCCTTCTATTTCCTTTATGTTCATACATCTGGTCATACACGTACGCCGGTTGCGAGTACTACGCACAATCTGAATCATTTAGAAGAATTGCTAATCCATTAGTTCACATGTTCGAAAAATTTGTCTGCTCAACAACGTAAATAACGCAATGAATGTTGTTGAACTGTCAAAATGAATGCCATTCCTACTGTTAGTGTGATACGCAATTAGATCGCTGACCTTTCTGAATAACATCACTAATAAGATCACTATAATTATGTCCTTTTAGGGCCTCCGCCCCCGGCGTTTCCACTGACATCTGCCTTGTAAATACATTTTGTTTTACGACTTTCATTCATCCTCTCAACATGGCCAAACCATCTAAGCATACTTTAAAAATTTTGTCAGTACATCTTCTTTTAAACCGCAACATTGCCTTACCACATCCTTTCTCAGTCTATCATTCATAGTTGCACCACAAATGCTTCGCAAGGAACGCATTTCCACAGCTTTTTTTCTACTATAATGCCTGTTTTGCGACACCCAACATTCACTTCGTTAATCAGATAAAAAGTATATGTAGCCTACCTTTTCTCTAATAATAAAGTTCCATATTGCAGGTACCAAAACTCCACCCGGGTTCAAACCGCGTGGCTGAGTACTGCCTGTCTCAGATCAAGGCTGAAGCATTGTTGGCTGGTCATAGAACCGTTTTACATACACTGACCATGCTTAGAGATGTATTGCCAGCGTTTAGCAAGGATTATATAAAGGTATGTTCATAATATGTATGCTTTGCCGTATTATCACGCCAAAGGTCGCTCATCAAGACTTTTAAACGTTATAAGTATGATCTAAGAGGAAAACAATTATTAAAAAATAAATCGTGAGCTCATATCGCGATACATTTACAACTGCACATATTAGAAAAAGAACCATTTTAAAATTTTGGTCAGCATAAATCCGTCTTTTAGATCCACTCATTCGTTAGAAATTGTGGAATGTGCTTCACTAGTACCAGGCTCCAAACATACAGTTAAACCAGAAAAGGTATGCGCTTCGTTAATCTTCGTGTTTCCGAATTAGTGTGCATACACACGAGTGTCATGTTGTCACCGCCAGCCGCCGACACGCGTTGACGACAGTCGTCGACACTCGTCGACGGCTGCAGTTGCCTCTGCCGTTGACGCGTGTCGCTCGTGTGAGCATTTAGCACGAACGTCGCGAAACAGAGTAACCCCCCACAGAGGCAAAGCTTCTAAGTTTTTTTACTGCCGCACTACCGCGCTTTGTAATAGCGCGCCTATCATTGCGCGTTTGTTTGAAGTTTTTTCTCTGTCGGGTTACTTATTCCGGTCGCAGGTCAACTGTCACTTAAAAGTTTTCATGTTCTTTAGAATTGCATAAGGTTGCTAAACTATAATTTTGTAAAAATGGTAATACAAAATAGGCAAGTACTTCCATGGTTGTAACAGCTCCATATTATATATCATCATCGCGCGATCTTTTTACCCAAAATAGACGATAATTCCCGAAGCGCAAACTTTTCTTGGAATATCTGTACTTCAACATTATCTATACATCTATCAGATAAATAAAACTGGGGTGTCTGTTTGTAATATTAAAAATGTCGCTTTTTACTAAATGTATATGGATGTATACACTAGTAGAGCTAGTCCAAAATAAGTAACTAAATGAAACATTTCTTCCCCAGTCAATCTGCGAAGCAATCCTTTCACTAATGACCCACAACAACGTGTACATAAAGACATGCTGTCTCCACACTTTACACGCTCTATTCTCGAACGCCCGCGACGCTAGCAACATGACCGCAGCTCTAGCGGTGCAGCTGACGAGGGCTCTGATGGCGGCCCGGCCTCCCGCCAACGATACGGGACAAGTGCAGGCTTGGGCGGCCGTACTGACGCAGGGATTTGGATCTCTTGCCAAGTAAGTCTGTTATAATATTGTCGCTATACGTTCTATTCGCGACGCTAGCAACATAACCGCAGCCCTAGTGGTACAGCTGACGAGGGCTGTGATGGTGGCCGGGCCTCCCGCCAGTGATATGGGACAAGTGCTGGCTTGGGCGGCCGTACTGACGCAGGGATTTGGGTTTTTTGCCAAGTAATCTTAAAAGTATTACAGGAAAGTCCTCTTATGCTTGGTACAGATTCGTACAACGTAACATAAAACATACATTAAAACAAATTCGCCTAGTTATTGTATAAATTAGGTTAGCTAGTTCGTGTTTCATTTCATTTTATGGTTTACCAATCCGTACCTGGCATTAACCTAGAGAAAAAAAAAATGCGTCAGTGATCATTGCGATTGTCCATTGTTAACGATTTTAGCTTGATAACTTTTTCTTAATCGTAAGTTAGTAGTGTTTTTCCCCAAAACCGGGGAGACTATAAAGAAGTAGGTTTAACTTTGAATATAGGTTCCTCCAGAGACCTCAAATTACGGCTTAGGTCACCAGCCAAGTCTTTATTTAATAAGCTGGCTATTGTTGCAGCCTATTCAACTGTCTTTTTTATTTTATCAGTTTGGATCTGAACCTATGTATGCCGAACTTACCAGCGTTCGTGAACATCTGCGTGACAGAACTGTGGTTATCTGACGTTGCTGACATCAACTCGGCATCCACTAATGCTTTGAAGGTAAGAACCAACACTGTCTTCCATTGCTAACAGCCATTGGTTCAGGCAGAATAAATAAATCCTAACTAATATTATAAATGCAAAAGTGAGTTTGTTTGTTACGCTTTCACGCTAAAACAGCTGAACGGACTCATCCTGGATCGCAGACGAAGTCGCGGGGAAAAGTTAGTTAAATAATAATATTACTTTTTCTGTTGTCAAATCCTCTATGTAATTCATGACTGATATATCTGTTGTAAGACTGAAAACCTAGACTTATTATAAACTTTTGTATACTCGACCTTGTAATTGTTAAACCACTACCGAAACAACAATTACCAAAAAAATTAAACTGCACTAAAATTTAAACAAACATAGACAAATAGACCTTATCGTTTTATGACGTGCATTTGACATTCAACCTTAGGGTGATAAAGTAATTACGAAATTGACTATACACAGAACTTTGCTTGTTGCTTATTATTTTATTAAATACTAGCTGCGACCCGCTGTTTCACCCGCATAAGTCTCTATCCCGTGGAAATATCGGGATAAAAAGTAACGTTTTTTCTAATCCAGCTCTCGGTCTACCTATGTGCCAAAATCCGTTCAGCCGTTTTAGCGTGAAAGCGTAACAAACAAAAATTACAAAAAGACCGGCCAAGTGCGAGTCGGACTTGCGCACGAAGGGTTCCGTACCATTATGTATAAAACGGCAAAAAGAATCACGTTTGTTGTATGGGAGTCCCCTTAAATATTTATTTTATTCTGTTTTTTAGTAGTTGTTGTTATAGCGGCAACAGAAATACATCATCTGTGAAAATGTCAACTGTCTTACTATCACGGTTCATGAGATACAGCCTGGTGATAGACGGACAGACAGACGGACGGACAGCGGTGTCTTAGTAATAGGCTCTCGTTTTACCCTTTGGGTACGGAACACAAAAAAATCAAATCTTTCCTCTTTATATTATTAGTTTAGATTTAGATATCAGACACAGCACTGTGCACTCTTGATCAATGTGAAACAAACAATGGAAATAAGCAAGTTTTCACTTGAATATCTTCTGTAACTTTAGAATTACAGCAACAAAATTAGCAATTTTCATTCATAAATTTCTGCTGCAACTATTTATAAAGCTACGTTTTAGCATGGCGTAGGAACCCGAACTGTATAGTTTTTCATTAGTAAAAGATGTTGAGTATCACGGTAGATGTCGATTTAGGACGGTGACGTACTTAAGTTCGGTTTTTGAAATGACTGAATGAATTTTGAATGTTGTCAATAATAGTTAGTGGGTTAATCAAACTCAAACTCAAACTCAAAGCATTTATTTCAAATAAACCAATTACAGGCACTTTTGAATTGTCAAAGGGTCAGTCAGTCAGCAAAATGAAGCTAGTTGCCCATTCCAAAGCGTAGTAGGTACCTATGGAGAAGAACGGGCAAGAAACTCCATGGACACTCTTTTAAATCAATATATAGTTACAAAAAACAAATTGTTTACATCATTCATGTTCAAATTAAAAATGTGAGAACGATGTAGAAAGACGTGCACGTTTAAAGTATCCGTAATAAAAAAGATAAAAAAACAATTCAAAAATTTAAATTAAAATAAGCCGTGGCAGCCAAGAGTTGACCAGTCCCTACTGACGGCGCCCGTTCACGAACATGACGCATGGATCAGCACCATTCAGCTCAACCATTTTGAAGGGAACTTAATGATCCAACACACACGCCACCACCAGCGAAACATTTGAGTGAGCATGACATACTCTCAGCCGCCAGGGCACATTCAAGTCAACGAAAGACGAGCCTAGTAAATGGTGGCTTTATAGTAGGTACATAGTGCTCACACATGTGCTATGCAATTATACATTGTTAAGAAATTGAATTTATACAATGCAAAGATGTTGTTGTTTTTACAATCTTCAGCAGCTCCAACAATATTTTCGAATGTTAATCAATTAATTTATGCCCCCCTGTGGAGCAGGACCAGCGTTGAGCCAAGCATCTTTGTCAGCGATGTAATCCCCCAACTTATAATATGCTTGGCTGCATAGTGTGCGTTTTATACGAGATTAAAATTTTGTTTCATTCAGTTGGAGTATGTGGGGAGGTATTTTATTATAACATTTTAAACAGTACCCCATGAAGGATGAGTCTACTTTAGCCAGTCTGAAACCTGGTTGAACTAATTGGTCCCTATTTCTAGTCATATAGTTATGTCTTTCACCTCTTTTACTGAAAAGATTTAAATTTTTTCTTACGTACATGATGTTTTCATAGATATATTGACAAGGTACCGTCATGATGTTAATATCTTTAAACAGTTCCCTTAGAGAATCGCGCCTGCGGAGGCAATATATTGCTCTGATGGCTCTTTTCTTCAGAATAAAAATAGACTCGATATCTGCAGCCCGTCCCCATAGTAAAATACCGTAAGACATGATACTATGAAAGTAACTGAAATAGACTAGCCTCGCGGTATCTACATTAGTAAATTGACGGATTTTTCTCACAGCATATGCTGCTGAACTTAGCCGTCCTGCAAGAGATGTTAAATGAGGACCCCATTGCAGCCTTGAGTCGAGCGTGATCCCCAGGAAAACAGTTTTATCGACGAATTCTAGTTTCTCTTTATTCAATACTAATACAATATAATATTCATATAATGACTGCTATAGCTATGCTAAAACGCAACAACTATATTTCGACACCTACACAGCACTTATCTCCCTCCTCCTTTTAAGAAACTACATTTTTTCTCTTACAGGCAATCCTCATAGACTGCGTCAAGTTAGCTGTGGACTCAGACGAGACGTTCATAAAACACAAGTCGCACATCGACGCTATATTCAAGAGCATCGGCACTGGGTTGGATAACCCCTTCAATCAAGCTATTAGACATGTTATATTGACCATCGCGGTGTGTTTTGAGGTAAGAGTGATTATATAACGTCTTATAAATCGATGAACGGCGCTGCACGCACGAAAAAGCATGACTCATTGTCACGTTCCGCGATGACGTTATCACGTAAAATGATCGTCCGTAAACCGACTTAACAGACAATAATTTTTTGTATTGATTTGATTGGAGAGTAAAAATATTATATGACTGAAATATAAGATGTGTATTTAGAGCAGAAATTGTTGAAGACAAAACAGAACAATCGTCTTTCTAATGACATTGAGTAATGCACTTTATTTTTGTGCAAGAAAGTGCTCAATTGGACGAATATCGACACAAAGATACATCTCCTTGAGCGTCCGCAGGCGTGTATTCGTTTACACTTTAGGACACTGATAATAAGGTTTATTAATTCATTCAATGTCACGGAATGTAACGGTTAAAAGCATATATTTAGGGATGTCTCGGTGAACAACAGGTTCAATACAGGCAGTAATCTCAGACTTGTTAGAGGCTCTCTAAATATCAACTTTAAGCTTGAGCGAACTCGTCTGATGAAGTCTAGGCTTCGTCCAAATATGCTCCATACTATGCTAGGATCTGAAGCGTTCCAGTCAGACCTGGAGAACCGATTCGCTGCCGTGGAAACCACGAGTGACGTCGACCAGGCACTCGACCAAATGGTGGAAATCCTCAGGGAGGAAGGTGCGCGACTTTGCAAAATGCGGCGTACGGGCAAGAAGTCCTAACTTTTGGAAGAGACTCTGGAGCTTATGACGGAACGACGTGAAAACCCACCTATCACTTCGTCAGAACAAAGGGCAGTCAACAAAAATATTAGAACATTGGTATGACGTGACCTCCGACGCTCCAATACACGCTCTATAGAGGAAGCGATTGAGCAAAATCGGGGGTCGAAAGTGTTCGTCCAATCCCTTGGGACCTGACGAAGTTGACCAAATCTAGTGGGGAATCGTCGTTTCGAAGCCGGATATCCTTTCGGAAGTCGAAAATTTCTACGGCCGATTGTACGCATCGCATGCATCACGACCTGATCCCGAAAATGAGGATTCTAGAGCCACCTTGACCCGTCATTTCACGGAAGACCTGCCAGAGGTCAGCAAAGACGAAATCGAGGCGGCTCTTAAACATCTTAAAAATGGAAAAGACCCTGGTGAGGACAGGATTACGTCCGAGCTCCTAAAAGCGGGAGGAAATTCTACACTGAAAGAGCTTCGGGAGCTCTTCAACTCTGTCTTGTTCTCTGGGAGAACTCCAGAAGCGTGGCGAAGGATCGTGGTCGTACTTTCCTTCAAAAAGAGTGATAAGACCCTTCTAAAGAATTACAGACCCATTTCGCTCCTAAGCCACGTATACTCACAAGTTGTTTTCAAGAGTCGTCACAAATCGTCTAGCGCAAAGACTCGACGATTTTCAGCCACCGGAGCAGGCCGGATTTCGAGGAGGATACAGCACCACAGACCACATCCACACAGTACGGCAAATTATACAGAAGTCCGAAGAGTATAATCGGACCCTGTGTCTTGCGTTTGTGGACTATGAGAAGGTTTTTGACTCCATCGAGACCTGTTCTGTTTTAGAGTCTCTGCAGCGTTGCCAAGTCGACTAGCGATACATCCAAGTACTGAGATGCCTTTATGAAAACGCGACATTGACCGTCCGAACTCAGGACCAGCAAACTGAACATATCCTCCTGCGTCGAGGTGTGAGACAAGGGGACGTTATTTCCCCGAAAAATTTCTCTAACGCATTGGAGGATGTGTTTAAGACGCTGAACTGGGAAGGACGCGGCATTAACATCAACGGCGACTACATCTCACACTTGAGATTTGCAGATGACATCGTCATACTAGCTGAATGACTTGCAGCAGATGCTGGACGGCCTAGTTAATTCTTCTGTACGCATTGGTCTACGGATGAACTTGGACAAAACCCAGGTTATGTTCAACGAACACGTCACTCCGGGACCGATTGCTGTCAATGGCGGTACTCTCAAAGTTGTTCGAGAATACGTTTACCTCGGGAAAACTCTGCAGTTTGGTAAGAACAACTTTGAGAAAGAGGCTAACAGAAGAATTCGACTAGGCTGGGCAGCGTTTGGGAAGCTTCGTTGTGTATTCCGCAGAGCCTAAAGACTAAAGTCTTCAATCAGTGCGTTCTGCCTGTTATAACTTACGGAGCCGAAACGTGGACACTCACAATACGGCTGGTCCATAAATTCAAGGTCGCTCAGCGAGCTATGCTTGGAGTCTCTCTGAGGGATAGAATCTGGAATGAGGTGATCCGGCAGAGAACCAAAGTTGTTGACATAGCTCTCAGAATAAGTAAGCTGAAGTGGCAGTGGGCCGGCTATATTAGCCGTAGAACCGATGATCGTTGGGGTAGACGTGTTCTTGAGTGGAGACCGCGAATCGGTAGGACGCCCTCAGGCTAGCTGTAGGCGACGATCTTCGCAGGGTGCCTGGTAGCAGCTGGATGAGAGTCGCCGAAAATCGAGCTAAATGGCGTGCAATTGGAGAGTCCTATGTCCAGCAGTGGACTGCTGTAGGTTGATGATGATGATGATTCAATGTCATTAAAATTATCCGTTAAGCGCTCCACTTTAGTCTGAGCTGAGCCTAAGGAATTAATTCAGATACTTAGGTACATCATTTGAGTTCGATATCCAATCATTATCCCCTTGTTTAGAGAAAATATTGCAATTAATATCTCATTACCTCAGTTTAACATTCGAACTAACAATTATCCTGTTCCACAGATCGGCAACGAAAAAGTAGCAAACTCACTCGGACCTCTTCTACGCAAACTCAACGACCGTCGCGAGAGCCACAACTTTGACAACGACAAAGAGGTCGAATATGCCACTGGATGCGCTATCAAAGCTCTAGGCCCTGAGTTCGTACTCAGAATCATACCTATACGAGACGGACCAGAGACGATAAACCTAGAACGAAGTTGGCTCCTTCCAGTACTCAAAGAGAAAATCACCAATTCTAACCTTAAATACTTCGCGACAGAAATTTTAGAAATGGCAACATTTTGCCGTAAAAAATCCAGAGAATTAACACAAATAAAGGACGTACCCGGATCACATACTTACGAATTACTGTGTCATCAATTCTGGGCTTTATTGCCATCTTTTTGCAACAACCCAAAAGATATAAAAGATAATTTTAAGTCTGTTGCTAGAGTGTTAGGTAGTGTGTTAAAAGATAATCCGGAGTTTAGATTGTCAGTTATGCAGGCATTAAGAAAATTGATCTCTTGTTCAGCTGATAATGAAGAAGATCAGTTAGAATTGGGACGATTTGCGAAGAATTATTTGCCGATTCTGTTGAATATTTATATGTCACCGGCGAAGGGAAGCAGTGCGGAGGGACAGAGGTTGGCGGCTTTGGAAACTATACAGGTAACATTACTTTATTCTGTCGACACATAACATTGTGGAGAAGAAGCACCCTTTAATTTAATTCATTCATTTAAACATTCCATCGCCACTTACTGAACATTTTTGAATTATGAATTCTACATTGCTTTTGTGTTCTAAAAAATTGTCATGACAAAGTTCATGTCATGTACATTATGACATTGAATTTGTCGTTCCAAAACTTGATATCAGATTCTGAATTCAAATATAGTTCAATATGGTATTGACTGTCGTGAAGAGGTAAAAATTAATGTAATGGATAATGCAATAACCAAACAATAAATCCGACAAACATTTTAAATGTTTTTATCTATATATTCAAATTTGTTATTGTAGGCCCCTCTAAGACCATGAAAAGCATTTTCAATCTCACTTAGTTTATTGACTATGCTGACAACGCCAATGATTGTTGTCTTAAGGCGTACAAGGTATAGTCAACCTCGTAATTGCTTTACCACCTCAAGGTTCTATGTCACTTGCACGTCATAAAATACCAAGGTGAAACCAGGATATGATTTCAGAACCCCGGTCCGCCAGGGGCTCTAAACTCGTTGGTTATCAAAAGAAACTTTTTTACAAAAAAACAACCGACTTCCAAAAAAAATACTAAAAGACTTGAAAAATAACTTTAATTTCAGAAGTTGGTGTCTTTGGTTTTGTATTTTCGTTTTTGCCCACCGACTTCCGAAATTAAAGTTATTTTTCACGTCTTTTAGTGTTTTTTTTGGAAGTCGGTGGTTTTTTTGTAAAAACGTTTTTATTTTTCACTTTTTAGTTGCGGTACCTACCCCACACAAATTCGTATACCACTACTTGGTGTGTAAATAACAGTGACAGGAAATTATTAACACATCATCCATATAAACTAAGTGGAAAAAATGTGCAGTATTAAGGATAACTCAAAAACTACTGTTCAGACCTTGATCAAATTGAAATGGGACCACATGTGAAGCACCACCTATCAAATAAAAAAAGAATCATCCAAATCAGTTCACCCAAAAAAAAGTTCTGATCTAAAAAACATACAGACGAATTGAGAAACTCCTCCTTTTTGTGAAGTCGGTTAAAAAAAAACGATTGTTTCATAGAAAAGTGCATACCTACTCGGTCAAAATGTATGGAACAGCATTTTTTTTACTGAATCCATGGTAAGAGGTTGCGCTTCGATGTCTCTGCCAGCCTGTATGTGACAGTTAGATAGTTTCAACCGTAGTGAAGTTTCAATTTACCGGAAGATTTTGTTAAAAGTGATAAAGAAATGACTAGGTCGACTATGTAGTATACACCATTGTTCGCCTCGAACAATAACCATTTATTTATACATACAGGGTGGCAGGAACATCGAAGCGCAAGCGGTTACCATGGATACAGGACATGATTCTGAACACCCCCGCGTTGGTATTGCACTTTTTTTTTAAACTGACCTAGAACTTCTACAATAGGGGTCTAGAATCATTTGCTGAATTCATGGTTACAGTTTGCGCGTGCCAACCTGTATATTTAGCTCTCCTTTGTAATTGTAATCTAAAACCAATATTTTTACACAGATATACCTAACAATAAGCGAACAATCACTACGCGAGGAATTATTCACGAATTCACTCCAGCAGCTAGAAACCTCGAAAGACAACCATTTCCAAAGGGAATCTATCTTAGACGTCCTAAGGGCATTAGTCTTATACCAATCTAGCGAAAGAATCGCCAAACTATTCGAAGAATGGGTCTACCCACTCTGCGAAACTGTTTTAGAAGACCCTAAAAAACACAAAAAGGCGAAAAAACAGAAAGAAATGGACACAGATGGAGATAACGAGGAGGGAGACAAGAAAAAGGGAGACTTGAAATATAAGGAGAAGTCGAAACTATTAGAAATGGAACATAAGAAAGCGTATAGGATATTGGAAGAAATTTTTAAAAGTGATAAGGAGTGTTGTAAACTCTTCTTGAAAGAGAATTATAAAAAGATTAAGAAGTTGTTGATGACTTCTTTGAATAAGGTGGCTGATAGCAGTAAGGCGGCTAGATTAAGGTAATTTTGAATAAATAAATAAGTTGTTAAAACTTTTGTCTAGAGAGACGTAAAAAAAAGCTTTATGTTTACCCATATTAACAGGAATACCAGTTTTCGTAATAACATTGGGGATTGTCTCTGGTCTCCCAAAGCATGTACACTATACAGAGGTATATCTTAATATCCCTCACATTTTTCCGCTGTTCATATTCTGTGGCATGTAATTGGGAGGCCAGCTTGCATCTATTAATTATTCATTCTAAACTCGAAACTGCTTGAAAGTTATTTATTGTCAATCAGATAAGTTACAAAAAAGTGGCCTATTCAGGAATCGAATTAAAATACCCTAAGTAACCCATACTTATCCACTTCTGAGCGCAGATCTCTGTCATATTCTTCAAAATCACCTTTTTAAACAACATTATTTCCCACACAGATGTATAGAACACCTCATCATTTCAACTCCGTTCCTGAACTCTGAGAGCAAGTTACTGAAGAGTGCTATCGCAGAATCAGTCGTATGCACTAAAGACATCAACAGCAAATGCCGCCAGTGTGCGTTCAACCTTATCAACAGCGTTGGCAATGTTCTGAAGACGCAGGAAGGAGGTATGTAGTAAACTATTATGCACTTGCACACTAATTTAGATAAAAAGTCTATTCTATATTGTATGTGTATGCGAAAATCAACTTTATGTGTATGGGAAATAAGTCGAAATTAGAATGCATGCATGTGTATGCGTCTGTGGATTATTAAGCCACTTGTTGAAATTTGTTGTACAAGTTGACTTTCGCAACCGACTTTTAACGAAAAACATTAATAGCTTGTCAAGTTGTGTTAAATTGCTGGCAAAGTTTGTCTAATAAAAGTGTTCCACAAACCTACTTTTACCGTATATTCATAAAGATATCTGTCCAAATCAAAATCTCAAAACTTAACTTTACTTTACTTTGTCAATCAGGTTTCCACTCTGTTATATTTTTTATAGAATGAAAAAAAAAGATGTGCCTATTATTCTTCATAAAAATTAAATTAAATAAACATGGGGAATGTACATATGCGTCACATTTGCGCAAAACACCAAGAAAAAACACTAAATATCTATATTCTACACGTTTTCCGTAGGCATGCAAGCATTCGTAAACATGCTAACATCTGGCCTCTCCGCGCCTCTACCGCGCATCATAAGCGCGACACTGCGCGCGGTCGCATCAGCGCTCTTCAACTTCGCTGAAGACATGGGACTGCACATAGTGCAGGGACTGTTGGAGACCGTGGTCACACACATGACAGATAGCAACCGAGAGGTGGTTGCCGCGTCTATGAGCTTCTTGAAGGTAAGTGTCTCATCATAAGTGCGACGCTGCGCACGGTCGTATCAGCGCTCTTCAACTTCCCTGAAGACATGGGACTATACACAGTGCAGGGACTGTTGGAGACCGTGATCACACACATGACAGATAGCAACCGAGAGGTGGTTGCCGCGTCTATGAGCTTCTTGAAGGTAAGTAAGCACGATGCTGCGCGCGGTCGCATCAGCGCTCTTGAACTTCTCTGAAGTCATGGAACTGCACGCAGTGCAGGGACTGTTGGAGACCGTGATCACACACATACCTGATAGCAACCGAGAGGTGGTTGCCGCGTCTATGAGCTTCTTAAAGGTAAGTGTCTCATCATAAGTGCGACGCTGCGCGCGGTCGCATCAGCGCTCTTGAACGTCTCTGAACTCATGGAAATGCACGCAGTGCAGGGACTGTTGGAAACCATGGTCACATACATGACAGATAGCAACAGAGAGATGGGTGCCGCGTCTATGAGCTTCTTGAAGGTAAATAGACTCAGGACTGGGGGATCGCAAAACACTCATAAAGCGGGTCAATATTAAAGGAACACGGAGCGATTTTGTACCATGTGTCAAATATAAAATGTCACCTTTTAGTGGACACCAAACTTTGTGAGAATTGTTACAACTTAGTCGGTCAAGACTTGTAAGGCGCCAATTACACAGAAACGGCGTACATGAAGACGCGGCGCAGGCGCAGAGCAGGCGTGGAACAGATAAGACATGGACGCGATTTAAATTATATCAAAGCGGCGAAGAGACGCCGCAACTAGTCATTATCTCGCAGAACTCTACATTAAACTCACTATCGTCACGTATTTTTCTGCACCTACTGCATAAACAAAAGACGTGATGCTTGCGCGCCTCTCCAGTCGAAACTGCTAGCGACGCGGAACAGGCGACGAAACGACGTGCCTGCGCCACGCCACTTGAGTATAATTCAAATCGTGTCGCCTACCTACATTTTGTTTTGAAACGTTTTGAAGCGCCAAGATGCCTGCGCCGCGCCTTCACCTTACGCCGTTTCTGTGTAATTCGCGCCTAACACAGATTCCATCGTTTATATCACAAATGTCCTAAAAAGAATCACCGTGTGCGATAATACGATCGCACGATCTCTATCTTCCAATAATACAGAATCATACAATGAAAGAAGACAAAACTTCACAGAATGGTGAACCTGGGTTCAATTATTCGGTTTCTACCGTCCAAAATCTGGACAAAACTTTCCCTCACTTGCTTTTTTAGGGTTCCGTACCTCATAAGGATAAAACGGAACCCTTATTTATGAGATAACTTCGCTGTCAAGACCCTTTTTCTCAGGAACGCGTTGAGGTAACAAGTTGAAATAAATATCAATTACGAAGGTCTACGGTACCTTGGAGCTAAAACAAGCTTCTCAGTCAACGCAATAAAACATACGGCCAGTCTTGCGACATATTTTGTTACTCTCAAAGAAGTCAAAACATATAGGGTACTTCCCGTTGACCAAGCTAGGATCGTGAAATTTGGCAAGAAGCAAGGTCTCATAGCATAAGGAAAGTCCGAAGTCCGAAAATCGTTAATTCGTAGTTTTATCTTTTAAAAAAGAAATGCGATTACAAGCTTACATTTTTATTTAAAGAATTGACCGTGTCGTTTATCGATGTATGTGAGAACATATTTTTTAAATACGGTATGTTTGTTCTTGGGATAAATTCATCCCAACTACGAAACCTTTCATTGTGGGTAGTCCGACACGCACTTGGACGGTTTTTTTTTGCACAGGGTCGTCAGTTTCCTGTGCCAGCCACACTACTAACCGTAACCAAATTCTTCCAGGTATACACAAAAGTCTTAGCCACAGACATCCTAGCAGGATCGCTTCCCCTTATCTTCAAATCTCTATCCTCAATGCCAGAAGACTGCAAGAGACACTCTCGTCTGGAGATCGGCTACTTCTTAACTAAGATGATGAGGAAGTTCGGCGCTGATACCGTGGAGAAGCTGATACCGAACACTGATGACGTCATGCTGAGGAGATTGAGGAATATACGGAAGATGGATAATAGGAAGAAGAGGCAGAAGGAAAATCAGAGGTGAGTGGTTGACTTTTATTTAAATGTAATATTGGCATATTCTTTTGTTTATCTACATCGCCACATGCGAACTACGCATCACACTGACGTCACGAAAAATCCTGCATCGTGCAAGCAGAATTTACCGCGAAAGTAGCATGTATACAACGTCCCGACATCATTCGTCGGCCAGTAGCCCACCAGACAACACCCGTCTGGTCCCTTTTCTATGGAGAATGTGTGAACTTTACACGTTGTTCCTCATAGCTCTATACTTTCATTGATTAGTAAATCTGCTGTCAAGGTTTACTGTTGTAATTGGATAAGATGACCAATATACCAATAGATTAACAACAAATTAAATTTAATTGGCTTTTAAAACCCCGGAAACAAATTTGTTTTTATGGTACCTTTTATGATTATGTGAGGAGAGTGCGTGTGTTACTAAGCTTTACTTATATAATATCCAAACCGCCGGATCCTAAAGCAGGCCAAGATTTTAAAGCAGGCCGGATTTTTCTAGCTTTCTAATAAAGCAAATAGCATATTTGTTACAGTTGTAATGGCAATCATGTCATTTGGTCTAAATAGGCTTTTATTTTTATGTAGATTCTTCTATATTTTGTGAATGTGAGAACGTTGTAGACTGTAGATTTGTGGACCTTTTTATATTTTGTTGAGTGCCTGTTACTTGTTGGCAGGCCTACACTGTCCTCCCATATCTATCAACACTGTAATTGGAAACATTGTAAAAGCTCCTTATTTTTAAAAGAGTGACGGTGGAGTTTCTTGCCGGCTCTTCTCCATAGGAAACAACCAATTGGAACCGTGCACCTAGCTTCTGACGTTTCATAAGTCCCCATGTTGGTCTAAGTGAAATAAAATATTTTGATTTTAAGCATTAGCCAATGATTTTATCTTTAGAAAGAGATCAAAAATGTTGTGTATTAAAAAAAAGTAAAAAAAAATGTCGTAGCTTATACATCAGCATAACTTCACAGTATTCGCTGCCATAACCACCCATTCTTAAACTAACACCCCCTTTCAGAGACCAATCAGACAACGATTCAGATGGAGACATGCCAATCAAGGGGACGTCAAAGACTTTGGAAGATATTCTCAAAGACTCTGATTCTGACATGGACTTTATGGACGAAGAGGAGGACAGGCCAAAACCTAAGGTCAAGAAGACGATGAAGGGAAGGAACCAGGCCTGGATTCAGGACGATCCGGAGAATATTGTGGATTTGGCTGATGTGTCCGCTTCGAGGAAGATTACTGGTATGTAGAATGATATTTAATATACATACATAAAATCACGCCTTCTTCCCTTGGGGTAGGCAGAAACTAGAGAACGCCATCTCTCGTCATCCTTACATACTACATCTATCTGTATATTGTATATAAAAATCTCGTGTCACGGTGTTTGTGGTGGCATTCTTCCGAAACGGCTCGACCGATATTTATGTTTTATTTTTATATATAATTGGTAGGTATGAGAATAGATCGTAAAGTATATTACATAACGCTGCGAGTGAAACCGCGGGGCGCAGCTACTATATATATAAAAATCTCATGTCACGGTGTTTGTGGTCGCACTCCTCCGAAACGGCTCGACCGATCTTTATGATTTATTTTATGTATTTAAGGTAGGTATGAAAATAGGTCGTAAAGTATATTTCATACCGCTCCCACGGGATTGAGATTTACGCGGGTGAATCTGCGGGGCGCAGCTAGTAATACGTATCAATGATACATAATGATATTTAATTCGAAGTTATACCAGTTAGACACGCTACAAAAGTCAACCGGGTTTTCAAAGAAAAGGTTTATCAAATGGTAATTGAATGGGGTTCTAAATACAAAAAGAAATCGTCGTTATTCTTATTAATAATGACTTATTTGTAAAATACTGTTTGTTGGTCTATAGTCACTTCATTGAGGTGAAAGTGACCGGGGGCAGTGGGTATTTAAGTAAATAGGGTATAAGAAGCGAAGTTTCAAAAATAAAAGTTCTTTTGAGTTTGAAGAATTAATAGTTTTATTTATGATTAGTCTCCAAAACTTATCCCCTTCACGGGTCAAGCTATGATGCTATGTGGAACTGTTGATGAGTTACCAAAAGCGGGACTCAAGACAGTTTTAAATAGGTCTACTGTCTTTTTGAATAACAATTAACCTAATACATAATAATAGTACCCGGACCTACTCTAATCTCCCTAATTTATTCCAGCTACTGACCCATCCCGCAAGCAGAAGGCTTCAGAAGTGAAAGCCCTAAAGAAGAAAGATGGCGGCTTCAAGACCGCGCCAGACGGAAGACTGATCATCACCGATGACGCGTTTGATGATGATGGTGATGACGAGCCCCGGCCTAGTGGGGATATTGATATTGATACTGATGATACCGGTAAGTAGAATGTTAAAGAGGTATATTAGATGAAATATGATGGCTTCAAGAACACGCCGGACGGAACGCTGATCATCACTGATGACGCATTTGATGATGGTGATGATGAACCCAGGCCTAGTGGGGATATTGATACTGATACTGATGGTACTGATAAATAGTGAAATAGTTTGTTTCTCGACCATCATTCGAGATTCGACTAGGAAGTGGTGAGGGTGAGCTTTTATAACTTTTGACGTTGATAAGGTTCTAATTGTCAGCCTAATTTGAGTAAATGGTATTTAATTTGGATTGTTAGTAATTTTTTTTTTTTAAATTACTCACAATTTTAACTTTTCACAAAGATCAGTATGTGATGTTTTCGATTTTTGAAAGTGCATCTTTGCGCACGCATACATAATTGTTTGGGTGGCGCTATATGGAATTCATGTGTCTCTGCAAATGATCGAAAAAGCATAAAATCGATTCGATAGTTGCAATCGTATCGAATAGTAGTAGATCAGGCAAAATATAAACCATAAACTGTATAGAATGTAATTTTCTTAATTCCACTGCAAAATGCACTATGGTTCGTGTTAACTTGTCAAATAATTTTAGATGCGGAAGACGAAGACAGAAAACCCTCAAAGCCATCAAAGCTGCTCAAACCTGGTGCCAAACGTCGCTACGATGACATCCTGAGCTTGAAGAGTGGCAAGTCAGGCAGGAGTAGAGCGTCCACTGTTACTGTGGGATCCAAGTATAAGGCGGGAGGCAAGGGTATCCATAGGTAAGTGCTTCATCGGACATCTTAGTCTCAAAGTAACCCCTTGACTATACAAACCCACAGCAGAATCAGTCACGTGGGAGACACAAGCTTACGTCATCACGGCTCTGTTTTAAATAACAATTACGTGGGTATATGTTTAAATTGAATTGTTTCGGTTGATTAGAAAAAACGAAATGACAATTTAAATGCTTTATATATATTTTTTACCAGAATGGTGACTTAAAATGTTTCCATAATTCTTGTTTTGTTGCAATAAAGTGGCAACTGGATAGTGTCATAAGCATATGTCACTCCCGGAATGCCAGTCCTTGTTTTTTTAGACCATGAGCTGAATCATTTTAGTTAATCTTAAATTTAGAATCTTAGATAAATGACAAATTTTGGCACAACAAACTCAATGACATGCACGACTAAGTTCAAAGTCCATGGCATCCAAAATCTGTTTAGGAACTTTTTGTTTCAAATGGTCACTCAAAAATAAACATAGACTACGTATCACTAAAGTTTATAGTTGTGAATCAACTGGTAATGGAATGTGAATTATCTCAGGCAAGCCGTTTGGCCAATGGGCTATCGCACCGGAAAAATGAAAAAAAAAAAACATAAAAGCTTTCATAACTAATTTAACACTGGGATGAATTTTCAAAATGCTTCTTTATTTCCCTTTCGTTATACACTGTGTTTTTTTTATTTGCGTAAATAAATATTATTTGGTTTTCATTCCTAGGTAAACAGTTTTTAATTCTTACATAATATCCTCCGACAAGAAGGTCGAAGCTAATGAGTTCGTTTGTGTTTTATGTTGCCTTTAATGAGCTGTCATGTATATGTCATAGTTGACACTAAGTTTTGTCTAACTCAAGAGTGCCTCTTACAATGGTCATCAACAAAATATTTATTTATATTGCATGAAAATAAAATAAAAAATAAAACGAATTTAACAAAAACGGATTTACGAGATAGTTTCTGTTAATGTACCAAGCACTATGTCGAAGTTAAGGAAAATATAATATAATAACGAACTTTAGTGCAAAAATTCATGCAACTAGCCCATCGATTTAAGCTGTGCGTTGTCTGCCAGTGAATTTAAGATTTTTATTAAGTAGTCATTCTACATTCAAATATGGTAGTCGCTTCGTGGTCGTCATTTTCGCCACATCGTCACGTCATTTTGTACTGCAAAAATTCATGCAACTAGCCCATCGATTTAAGCTGTGCGTTGTCTGCCAGTGAATTTAAGATTTTTATTAAGTAGAGATTCTACATTCAAATATGGTAGTCGCTTCGTGGTCGTCATTTTCGCCACATCGTCACGTCATTTTGTACTGCAAAAATTCATGCAACTAGCCCATCGATTTAAGCAGTGCGTTGTCTGCCAGTGAATTTAAGATTTTTATTAAGTAGAGATTCTACATTCAAATATGGTAGTCGCTTCGTGGCGGTCATTTTCGCCACATCGTCACGTCATTTTCGTGGCCTAAGACCCCCGCTCAAACCGGGTACTCGTAACGTATGTGGTTGCAATGCCGTTAATTAAACACTATATTACAGGCCTCTTGGATCAGCCGCTTCCGTTGCTTCCGGTGCAGGCACAGAATACAAGTCCAAGAAAGCGAAGGGAGACATCAAGAAGCAAGGCAAACACGACCCGTATGCGTACCTACCGCTGTCTAGGAAGAATTTGAATAAAAGGTAAGTCAACTCTCTCGGAAAAAATATGATTTGCCTGTTTTGATCAGACTACGGTAAAGCCAAGGATATGATTTTAACAGGCTAAGTATACATGTATACAAGGCCAAATAAAATTATATATCCTAAATAATAATAATATTACGATACCCTTCACGTCTGCGGTGTTTCGCTAGCTAATTTAATTTGACCCTGTATTCATCTTTTCCCTAAACTACTCCTTGTATTTTGCCAAAAGAGGGGTTCGGTTTTTGTATAACCGGAGTGACACGTAAGATGTTATTTTGGTAAGATGTCTTGTTGACCTCTTGTATTTGACGTTTTTGTTGTAGTTGTATTTAAATTTTTAACTTATTTTTTTTTAATTACTATGCCGTCTCCTCTGTATTAAGTATAGTTTGACTAATACCACTGTACCGCGCCTTAAGAATGCGCGGTAGGGTTGGGGACGGACGCCTTGAGCGTTGTAGAATGAGCGGCCTGCACTGCCCCTCTCTCCCCCCCCCTCCCCCCCGCCGTCTCGCCACGCACATTCCTAAGACGCGGTACAGCGATTTTGGTGAAACTATAGCTAACTATTGGGATGGGCAATTCTCCTTTCTTTGAAAATTCTTGAATTTATAAATTAGGTACAGAACCCTTGCGTAACTATGACACAGTCATAGAGGACTTAAGTAAAAGACAATGGGCAAATGTGGTCCTAATGTCCCTCACTAACGAGACCTATGTAATTAAACAGTCTATTAAATAAGAGGTAATTTTTATTAACACATTCATGAAAAAAAAAACTGTCAGTTAAAAGTTATAGGTACTTACATGAAAATTATTCTTGATTCAATGATTTTGACATAACTGGCGAAATATGGGTACATCTCTGCCCAACCCTTCAGGGATTACAGGCGTAATGTACTGTTAGAATAGAATTCTCTCTATTATGTACACTATACAAATTACATTTATAAATGTAGACATTTTACATAGGGTCTCTTTTAGGGGATCTTTTACAGACAACCTTTGGATGGATTCAAGGGAGAAGGAGAGACCAGAATGCAGGTAGTCAGTGGTGTACCATTTACGTATACAACAAATACATACATACATAAAACATATTATACTTATCTATCTTATCATTGGTGCCGATTCTCTTGTCACAAAATTCTCTAAACTAGACTAAAAATCACTAAAATTTTGTTTAGTCCTGTCAAAAGACGATTTCTCATTATGAAATAGACTAAAGTGACACAACTTAACTATATTTTAGTTTGACAGCACTAAGATGGTACTGAATAATTAGTTTAGTGAAAATGGCAATTTCGCTATTCTGAATTTGACGTTTTTAACCTAAAATTTTGGTTGTCTTAACTAAATCAGGCTATTTTTAATCGCGATTAAAAAGGTGTGGAATAAAATTAGTTGTCATGAATTAAGATTCACCACAACACCTCGACTTCAGGGGCAAAAACAGTACAGTATTTTTTTTTTAATTTTGCTTATATCTCGAAAACGGTGTGTCATATCGTAAAAATAATGAAAATTTCGACCCCCTTTATGAAACCCTTAAACCCATATAACTCTACACGAAGATATTTTTTTTTTAAATATTTTCCGTACAAAAAGTGAAAAATTCCATATAAAACACGCCGAGGCTGCCACCCATGCTCGCCTCCGGCTCTAAAAAAAAAATCACGTGGTAGGGCAAACAAGTAGGTAACTACCATGTGGAGTCGCGATTGTCAAATTAAATTTTAGTTGCGTCAAAATGATTTTTAAATTTAGAGATATTTTATTGCAGAATAGCTCTAAGATTCTCATAGCCAAAAGTAAGGAATTTTAGTGATAGTTTAGTTAGTTTAGTTCGGTGTACAAGAGAATCGGCACCATTATCTTTTAATGTTATGTGTTAATAATAGTTAGTCCTTATTTAATAGAATATTCAGTGTCATAATTCTCGTTAGTGGTGGACATTTGGACTAAGCCCCATTATTTTTGCCCAATATCCTTAAATGACTTGTCTTTAAGACTTTAGAAGCAGTAAACTGTCCAAAAGATCGATTCCCTTGTGCTTTCTGCCGCCCAGAAAAGAATAGAAGAATATCGCATTTCTTCGCAAACTTTAATCCTTATCAGGAACATTATCGATCCGTAATTCCGTATATTATTATGTTATTTTTTTGCAAAGGGACCCGTAGTTTCAGTTTTCGCTCAGCATTCACAACCATTCGAAAGGCTGTCGTGTCGAAAATGACAGTTTCAATTTCCTGATTTGCCTTGCCCCCGACAGCAAATGTTATATGTAATAGGTATTCTGTTGGATGAATAGCGTTCGGTTAATTGATTTAAACTGACGTAAATTTCGGGTTCTTTCAATAACATTAATTGGTGTCCGATTCGGCACGGAAAGTTATCGTTGTGGTTGAAAATAGCCGACCAGAACAGTCATCTATAACTCATTATTTTTACCAAAATTAAAGAACACCCAAAACATTTGCCTAAAACCCTCATAGCTAAAACTAGGCCGCGGCAAAGGTCCTATTCTTGCAGATAAATAGAAACAAAAATAGCATCATTAAGTTGTATGTCACGTCCTATTCTCCGGAAATACTGAGCCGATTTTCATGAACTTCGTCTAGTTTGGCTTGGCATTGTTCCAAGTGGAGTAAAAAAACATCACTACGTTGTGGAATAATGACATAAATCATTAACACATAACATGTTATTTTACGAATGCAAATGATATTGTATTTTAGAATTTTACAAACTAAAAAATACGACACTTCCAGTAGTGCCGCCATGGGCCATGACCGACTCGACACCAATTCGACAAAGAAAAGCATTGAAATGTGAGCTTTAAATCGTGTTACGTACAGTACAATTTACACAATTTCTGCTTTATTAGTATAAGCCGCGTGGAACACGCGTTGCTCAAGCATTGTACAGTCAACAACAAAGCATTGCACGTACATGGTATTAATCAGACTTTGACAGAGTACCCTGTATTTTGTAGCAGCAAGGGCGGTTTTCGTAGTTCACGTGTTACTACTGACGTACGTACGGTTGATGGACGACGCATGGTCGACTAGTGAATTTTCGGTCGACCTTGACCGGCTGGTTCACGCCGTATTGTCTGTTCCAAAAATATCTAATGAAAGTGTAAACAAACCCTGTACAAGTTAAATTGTTACGATATCAGTGCTATTACTCTCTAAAGGGAATTAGTAACACATTCATCTGTCTTTAGAAGGTTTCTGATCCATTTGTTAACATTTTCATCACATACTTTTGGAACAGACTCTTTTTTTTTTGTTTTCGGGGGGGATCCTTCAAAAGGGACCCGAGCTCTGGGGACGGAGGTCAGGGAGTGTTGGACTTTACCTCACTAAAACCACCCCGGTGATCACCATCTGCACATAGGGGGGGGGTCCCGGTTCCTGTTAAAAGACCAATTCCGGAACCCCCTTGTGTAACGCACATCCCTGGGGTGACTGTAAAGGGGCCTCCCCTGAAAAAGAAAACAGAAACCTAGTTTACGCTGAACCGATAGTTGGAGTTGAGACAGTGTTGGAGTGGTATCGAGTTGATAAGATGTGCCTTACGACTACGATGACCTTTATCAGGTCTCTTGTATTAATTTTTATACATTTTTGCACTTTTGTTCACAGGAAAAAAGCCGTCACGTCGAAACAGTTCAAAGGTGTCGTCAAATCTAAAACTAAAGGAGGAAGGATAAAGAAGAAATGAGACCTAACTAGAGTCAAATATTTATAACTCATAATTACTAATTAATTAATATTGTATCATCTCGCTTTTGTCAATTCGTCAAAGCTTGGAATTAAATGCATTGCTTGATAAATAATAAAATCTGAGGACTTTTAATGCCAGTCCACATTTGAAAGCATTTGTATTGTTAGCAAAATTTAGGCCTTCACCTATGAAACACAAGAGACAATGTCGGTATCACAAGAGATAATCTCTGAACATGGCTAACAATGTCCGAAAATAAAAATAAACGATTAACGTTTTGATTACCAAAACGAATTGCGAATAGCAATCTATGAATCTTGTTTCTTAAGATATGGGACATTTCATAGCCCGAATAAGCCATTAAAAAAATAACGTAAATATTTATTCTCTGTGGTTGAACCTGCTTCGTTTACGATCGGCCAATCAAAACGTAAATTTTGATTTGTGAAATGTTGAAACTTTAAAATATGTATATATTAATAAATCAACATGAAATATTTTAAGTATTATTTATTACTAAGAAGGTGGAGAAACTATTTACAGGCGTAGAAAAACTGTACCTATTATTTTATAAGGGCTCCCACGACCCCGGGCGACCACGATCGCGACCATGGTCGCAGCACAATGGTCCCAGACTCGCGGTCTTAAGACATTCAGTGCGCCTGAGGCAGACTAGAGGTTCTAGATAGTTAAGCCTTTTTTTGTTTTTTTTTGTTTGGGAAATCATCAAATGACCTCTCCCGCTCTGGGCGGAGCCGAAGAGTGTGTCAGACTCTTACTGACTAAAACCCACCCGTGTTCCTTCAGTTGCCTGTGCGCCAGGGCCACGGTAACTCTTTCGAACAATCCTCGACCCCGGCAGGCATCGGCCCTATCGGACCCCGTCAATTATGCTGACATCTCTTTGAGGCGCGCGTGGAACACAACGCCCCGTCGACCCGCGCCTGGTCCTTACCGGACGGTGAGCTGCCCATTGCTCGCCGTCCGCAGGCCCGCGCCTACGGTGGCCGTGAGTCGGCTATCGACTCCCGACGCCCAGGGTGTCTGCTCCTGCGGCGACTAGGGGCGTGAGGGCGCAATGATTGCCTCTCCCTCACGCGCTCCGCCTCCTCCTTCGCGAGCATTACTGCTTCGCAGGAGGAGGTGACTGCTTCCCATTCCCTCTCGCTCCGTACCATGACCTGAACCAGGCCCGGACGTGAAAGGTTGCCGCCGCCGATCGCCGCCACGAGGACGAGAGGTAAGCCTGGCATCACATACGAAATTGAGCTTTTAACTAAAGAGGTTGGTCAGAACTGGCCACATAGACTTCCCACTAGTCAGCAGGACCAGTAATGAGACAGGCGCAGAAGGTATGGAAGGTGATTTCGTCTCACATAACTGGATCCGTCAGAAGAAGCCAACGTAAGTTGTAAGGGTATTTTATATGGGTCAACGCACTGGGAATAATCTTACCCACACATATTTTAAACTCTATTATCGTTTTGATTGAGTTTATTATAATTCTTTCAATTAAAAAATGCTCGACGTGCTTCCTGCTCTCGTCTGTACTGACCTTACAGGACACGCATTATGAAGATGGTGGAAAGTCTTGGATGGATACTTTACCACGTAAAGTAAAATTCCACATTGATCCAGTGAGATGTTAACGCGGCTGTTGCAAGTGGGATACAGCATTCGATCCGTATATTATGTAGCAACGTTTTTAATTTTTCTTTTTTATTCAAAATAAATAAATTGCTTAGTGCTGAAAACATAAACATCAGCAGCATCGTGAGGCTCAAGGTTTGTAATTTTTTTTTTTTTTTTAGGCTGGAAATCATCAAATGACCTCTCCCGCTCTGGGCGGAGCGGAAGGGCGTGTCAGACTCTTACTGACTAAAACCCACCCGTGTTCCTTCAGTTGCCTGTGCGCCAGGGCCATGGTACAAAGCCCGGTTTTAAACATCGAGGCATTTTTTTTTAAATTTCGAACTCTTTTCCGACAAGTTTATAATTAAAAAAACTAGCGTCAAATGGTCAAACCCGAGTCGAAAGCTTTGGTGTCCTAAGAAAGCGGTGAACGTTCTCACAATAACGGCTATCGAAATACAGAGGGTTTTTTGAAATGTGAAAAATTTGGTGAAACTGGTAGATTTTCATGACGGCCGTTTAAATTTATGACCGAACCGCTCTTCTAGAAAACCATAGCTTTAGGCCCGCTGGCACCACAATTCACTAAATGCGTATAAACGCTAAACTAATTCTGTCTCTATCATCTTCAAACGATTGACAGAGACAGGAACATGTTTTATATACGTTTAACGGTAAACGCGTGACTGGTTGATGACGGGCTAAGTTGTCAGTTTTATAATAGGTCTTTACCTATGAAATTGCCGTTTTGTATGAAAAAATTTAAACGAATTTTTTTCATGAATTTTTTATTTGTATTAATCGAAGTAATCACCCATGCAATCAATGCATCTTTGCCATCACAGTGGCAGTTTATTGATGCCCTTCTTAAAGAAATCAGCTGGACGGGAGGCAACAAATTCTTCAAAGGCATTTTGTACTGCCTCTCGGGTATTAAATTTTTTTCCCGCCAAGAAGTTATCCAAATTCTGGAAAAAGTAGTAGTCTGTAGGCGCAAGGTCTGGTGAGTAGGGCGGATGACGGAGAGCTTCCAACCCCAGTTCTTGCAACTTGGAGACCGTCTGCTGTGCAGTATGAGGTCGCGCGTTGTCGTGCAGGAGCAGCGGAGACGAGCGATTGACCAATGCTGGTTGGAGATGCGCCAGCTTCTCCATCATTGTGTTCAGTTCTTCACAGTACACATCTGCAGTAATGCTCACCCCGTTTGGTAAGAAGCTGTGATGAATCACACCGGCGCTAGACCACCAAACAGTGACCATCACTTTTCTAGGGGTAAGTTTTCGTTTAGGGCATTGTTTAGGTGCTGAACCAGGATCCAACCAACTTGCTGAGCGCTTACGGTTATCAAACAGAATCCATTTTTCATCGCAGGTAACAATGCGGTTCAAAATTCCTTCATTTGTGTGTCTGTTGAGCAGTGCAAGGCACGTCTCGACGCGTACTTCGCGCTGGCGATCATTGAGTTCGTGGGGCACCCATTTGTCAAGCTTTTTTACCTTGCCAATTTGACGCAAATGGACCAATATTGTTTTGACGCTAACGTCGAAAGCTGCTGCTAATTCAGCCGTAGATTGTGTATCATCAGCTTCCACAATCGCCTTTAATTCGTCATTGTCGACCAAAGTCTTCGGACGACCGCGAGGTTCATTTTTCAGGTCGAAATTTCCAGAACGGAAGCGAGCAAACCAATAACAGGTGGTGCGTTGGTTTGTAGTGTTAGCTCCGTAAACGTCGTTGATGTTGCGTGCCGCTTGTGCCGCGTTGCTGCCACGACGGTACTCATATTCCATAATTACTCGAATTTTTAACGTATCCATGATGACGAAAAAGATTGAAATGCGATGAAAATGTAACACTAATCAATAAAGAAATGACTACTTTTAGAAAAAAAAATCCATGTTTTTAAAATAAAATTAATTTGAAATTAGAATTCTTAGCCAAACAAAAATTATTTTGATTTGAAATGGCCAGTACTGCAGAACGGCAATTTCATAGGTAAAGACCTAATATTAAGAAGTTTATCGTGCTCTGAATAAAGTTTATAATACGATAACGAGCTCGAAAGGGGGTTTTGACTGAAGTTAGAACTCGGTTTGTAATAAGCTGTATAAGTTTTCCCCATGGTCTGATCGAACCATGTCCCACTTGCTGGAGTGTCCTAAGTGCCCGTTTACCTGCACCCTGGATGATCTAAAGAATTTCACTGATGCCGCAATCAACGTGGCAATCTACTGGGCTCAATCAATGTAAAAACAACAAAGACAACAACACTCTCGACACGAAAACAAGAAGTTTTTCCTCTGTCCAAATTTGGCCGTTACTCTACTCAACCTCTGCATAAATACAAGCGTTATCATTTTTATTACACCTATCTTTCCCAAGCAGCAAATTGAAAAACAACGCAATTATTATTTACAAATAAATCTATTTCGGGCAATATTGGCGACGTTGGCATTTCGAGATCACGAATTGTTTTCAATTGTGTCTATACAGACGGCTAATGTCTAGAGTTCATGATATTTCTGAGCGGCATATTTATAGCTTTATTTAGCCTTAGCTTATGGATCGATTAGGGTATATTTGTATGGGATTGGCAGACGAAATGAATGTATGATTGTGTTGTATTTCAATTTGCAGGTAAGCTGAAAGGCCTAACTGAATTATGAAGTTACCCGGTTACCGTATATTAGCAAAGTGGACGCAAGCATTTGAGTTCATTAGTCCAAGAATAGGTTGGGTACCTACACTTTTCCAGCATAAAAGAATTCAATTAAGGGTCAGGCCGTAGATTTTGCCACAAATAGCTTTAAGGTGATGCAAAATTTTCTACGAGTCGGTCGCGTAAAGTGACGCAAAACAGTAACGCAAAATTGTTAAGGAGCACATAAAAGAAAGAAAAAAAAAGATAGAAAATTTTAAACGAGTGCATACATTATTTTCAAACATGTACTAGTAAACCATAGGATTTGCAAAAAAAAAAAATATTTAATTACTTTCATATAAAATACATATCGTATAACAAAAACAAACAATGATATAGGGAAACATCGTAGAAACACACAGGGGCCAATTTTTTGTCAAAAGAGAGGGGGGGGGGGTTAGTTTATTAAACACTCTCGTAAGTTTACACAACTGCCTATAGCAGGTAATAGTTATTTATGACATTAGGGCGGTAAGTTGGGTTTTACAAAGGAGTAGACGAATGTAAGCCCGAGACGAAGTCAAGGGCTTACCATAGTCACGAGTTTATAAATACCAATTTCCGCACGTGTGTCATACAACGTTTTTCAACACATTTGCGAGAAAACCGTACAATATTAATAACGGATTCCTCGCTTGAACTCATTTATTATTACCTACTTTGTCTAGAAATATCAGTCGGGAAGTCGGAACAATCTTTGACGTTTCTAATTATTTTCGCCACGTGCGCGTGGTGAAAATTAGAACTACATCTTTCGTCTCATTTTCTCTTTAGTATTAAAGCGAAACAAACGTATTGAGCAAAAGCGCTTCCAAGGAGGTTCGATTATTCAGCTTATATTTTATTCTTATTATTCAGCATATATATGTGAAACTCCTTGGTGGAATTCTTATATATTTTTTTATGGAAATTCAAAATAAACCGTAAAGGATACGCACGGCGCTATACAACGGAGCATGCGGTAAAACATGTACTTAGGTGTGAGTACCTATTTTACCGCACGCTCCGTTGTATAATGCGTAATTTTAAACTTTCGAGCAATGTATACAGGCACCGTAAATGCATTTTTTGAGCAAATGTGTTGAAAAAATATAATTAGGTAGGTATACTAAGGTATGGAAGTGTTAACCTATTTACAATGCGGAACAGGAAATATGAACATCCCTGTATCTCCTTGACTTCTCTGTCTGAGTCAGAGGCATCTGAAACAATATATCGTAACTGTAAGCTTACAGTAACTTCATAATCAGCCTATAAAGTTCCCACTGCTGGGACACAGGCCTCCTCTCTTCGAGAGGGAATGGGCTGTAATCTACCACGCGGGCCCAGTGCGGGGTGGTAGATGTCACATGTCTTCGAATTTTTGGTTCTTGGACATGCCGGTTTCCTCACGATGTTTTCCTACACCGTTTTGAGAGCAGTGGTGATGAAATTTTTTACACAAAGTAAAGCACCTGCCTGGGTTCGAACCCACGACCTACAACTCGTAAATCGGGGCCGATACCACTGGGCCACCAGTAACTTCGCTATAACCTAATAAAGTTAACATAACGAAAAAGAAATACGAAGCAAGCAAGCTGTAAAAAATAAGAAGAGAAATACATACATTGAATAAAGCTCTGAAACATACATTGATTTAAAACTCAGAAACATTAATTGAATAACGTATAAGTATAACGTTGCATGCATTGCGACCAAAACAAAAATACAACATTTTTTTAACAGTATTTTTTTTTTGTTGTGAAACGGTTTTTTAGTTTAATAAAAAATGGGAAACTCTAATTAAAAAAAAATATAGGAGCAATGGATTCTAATCGACATAGTATACTAGATGTGGTTTAAATATTGATGAAAGAAAGAAAGAAAATAAATTTATTTGACCCAGGTTAAGGTACAATGAATGTTTTCTTTACATCCTATATTTCCAGTTTTCGATATCAGTCTTATTAGCATGCAAAACAGAGTTATTGAGTTGGGGCAAACGGACATAGCGAAATTAAAACGGTTTCTGTTTATTACAGGACCATAAAAACCGAATTCTAACTAGCCATTATTTGCATGGCAACGCTACCACCGTATTTGTTTTAAGCGCTATTATAATAATCTCTGACAGATGAATGAAGACACACGGACACGGACGATGACCTACGGCAAAGAATGAGTTTTTATCCTTACCATTTGGATACAAACCAAAAAAAATAAAGTCACTATTTTGTACCATTCGAGCCAATAATAGATTTAAACCGAAAACTTACCTTGAAATCTCAAAAAAAGCACGTCGCGAAAAATGCGACACTTTCCATTTCGAACAAATTTAAAATCGAACTGACAAAATATATGGCCGTTAACGCCATGTAAACAACAGAGACAGTAACAGTTACTTCACAAATCTTGCTAAATGTTTTATGCCACAAAGTGGGAGATAATAGTTGCGCAATGCAAGTAGCGCAAAGAAATTGCTTTTCTTAGTTTTTTTTTAATATGAGAAAATTTATGTTCTTTCTTAGGAAACACGCAACGATATTAAAAACTTGGGTAACTAACTATTATTTTATGACGTCAAATCAAACAGATTGTCCAAAAGTTTATTCTTTTTTATTTTACCGACATTCAAACTGCACCTCCACTTCGGTAGATTCACGTTTTTACGAAAATTTCGTCATTTTTGTGGAAAAATATCATATCCGCTGAGCCGCTTTTGGCCGCGCCGTGAAAATACAGGAGTGTTAGGGTAACCTTAAGGCGACAATAAGTGCCAGCGACCTTGAGCGAGTGGGAGGAGCATGCGAAACTTTTAAGCGAATATAATTGCACAGAGCGTTACCGTCTACCCGGACATTGGTCAGCGATTCACTGCCGCCCGTCGCCCGCAAGAGCCCCCGCTTCAACGCGCATCAAGTTTATTCGCAAAAACAACCCACCTTGATTTATCAAACACAATACAAATAAAACCCGTATACAAAAATTTGGGTAATTTAATTGTCTTTTAGATGGTGCAGATTTCATGAAAATACGCCCGATAGTTTTTGCGTGATTATCGTTTTTGTGTTCGCGTTAAGACTTTACTTTACAAATTAATTACACTGGTGCCGATTCTCTTGTACACCGAACTAAACTAACTAAACTATCACTAAAATTCCTTACTTTTGGCTATGAGAATCTTAGAGCTATTCTGCAATAAAATATCTCTAAATTTAAAAATCATTTTGGCGTAACTAAAATTTAATTTGACAATCGCGACTCCACATGGTACCTACTTGTTTACCCTACCACGTGATTTTTTTTTAGAGCCGGAGTCTCGCATGTGTGGCAGCCTCGGCGTGTTTTATATGGAATTTTTAACTTTTTATACGGAAAATATTAAAAAAAAAAATACCTTCGTGTAGAGTTATATGGGTTTAAGGGATTCATAAAGGGGGTCGAAATTTTCATTATTTTTGCGATAGGACACACCGTTTTCGAGATATAAGCAAAATTTAAAAAATAATACAGTACTATTTTTGCCCCTGAAGTCGAGGTGTTGTGGTGAATCTTAGTTCATGACAACTAATTTTATTCCACACCTTTTTAATCGCGATTAAAAATAGCCAGATTTAGTTAAGACAACCAAAATTTTAGGTTAAAAACGTCAAATTCAGAATAGCAAAATTGCCATTTTCACTAAACTAATTATTCAGTACCATCTTAGTGCTGTCAAACTAAAATATAGTTAAGTTGTGTCACTTTAGTCTATTTCAGAATGAGAAATCGTCTTTTGACAGGACTAAACAAAATTTTAGTGATTTTTAGTCTAGTTTAGACAATTTTGTGACAAGAGAATCGGCACCACTATGTTATAAAAATATAATTTCAAATATTCACATATCAAATTACGAAGAAAATAGTCTAGTTTATCATATTTTTTTTTCAAACAAATAAGACTATTCGTTTAGACGTGATGTTCAATTTGAAATCATTAAAAGTCGTATATCTGAATGATGAATGGTGATTAAGGCTGACGTAGATTAGGACAGACCGCATCGCTATGTAAAATCCTCCTAAATCACAGCCGTACATTTTGTATGAACCATCACATACTACAGGCGGACCGCACCGCACGTTTTTGTATTAAAATGCGATGCGATGCACTGCTGCCGTGAACAAAATGGCGTATCTGCAGATTTTTTTTTATAGAAAACTAATCTTTACCTACTAAACAAACAAAGCGTAAGGCCCAAGTAAGGCTCATTTTTTCCCATTCCCCTTTACTCAGACGCGCCCCTTTTACTTACGGCAACGACATGCAATAGTGCGGCCCGACGCGGCATTAATGTGCACTTAGCTTTAGGCAGCAGCATAAATTTGTCCAATAACAACATAACAAACTGCGATTAGTACCATTTGCCAAGTTAGCCAGTGATTGAGATCTATGGAAAGGTAGCCTCCACCTCCAAAAATACGGGTTAAGGCGGTACCCCGACCAAAACCTTGTTATAGTGCGTTATTCAGAGGCTATTAACTCATTCACTATGGGTAATAAACTACATCTAAAAGCACATTATTAATGTTCGATATCCTATCATCACATTGCAAGTTCTTATTTGTTTTTATGTGTTATAAATACATCTAAAATCTCCTTGTAAAAAAGTGACTAAAATTATTGATTGCATGCATCTTTTGCTAAAGGTGACGTTCTATTTATTTGAGGATTACACTAATAGATAGATAATTAAAAAATCTAAATAATACACGTTTTATTTTATTTTAAAACTTCACTTGTCATTTTTTATTCAAATAATTTCATTATTTCTGTGAATTTTATGATAAATGAGCGTGCGGAGGGAGCGAGACTCAGCGACGGGACAGAGAAGGACCGAACTCTCAAGGTCGTTTGGTCGGGGAAGCGCCTTAAAATAACAACTTGTAATTTTGCAATGATCATAATCACCGCGCGTGGTAAAACAGCGGAGTAACGGCGTAGTATGTAACACACTTACAATGGCAATGCCGTTCATTTTTAACCCAACGGAAAAAAAGCGGCCAAGTGCGAGTCGGACTCGCCCATGAAGGGTTCCGTAGCAGCAAGTAACATAATATGTGGTTTACGATTTATGACGTATTAAAAAAAAACTACTTACTAGATCTCGTTCAAACCAATTTTCGGTGGAAGTATACATGGTTATGTACATCGTATATTTTTTTTAGTTTTATCATTCTCTTATTTTAGAAGTTACAGGGGGGGGGGGACACATTTTGCCACTTTGGAAGTGTCTCTCGCGCAAACTATTTAGTTTAGAAAAAAAATGACATTAGAAACCTCAATATAATTTTTGAAGACCTAAGTATCCATAGATACCCCACACGAATGAATTTGATGAAAAAAAAATTGAGTTTCAGTTCTAAGTATGGGGAAACCCCAAAATTTCTTGTTTTCTTTTTCTATTTTTGTGTGAAAACCTTTAATGCGGTTCACAGAATACATCTACTTACCAAGTTTGAACAGTATAGTTATTATAGTTTCGGAAAAAAAAGTGGCTGTGACATACGGACGGACGGACAGACAGACAGACAGACATGACGAATCCATAAGGGTTCCGTTTTTTGCCATTGGGCTACGGAACCCTAAAAAGGGGTGTGATAAGTTAAAGGTGTGTATATGTGTGTCTGTCTGCGGCATCGTATCTCCCAAACAGCTGAACCGATTTTGTTTTTTTTTGTTTAGTTTGATTGGTGACTTGATAGAGAGTGTTCATAACAACAAAAATCAGGTCAGCCGTTTGAAGAAAATCAAATCTTTCTTAGTTGATGAATGGATGTGAGCATCTTCCACAGGTCTGGTCGAGTCGAAATTTGGTATTCTGTTATTTCAATGATGTTAGAACATGTAACCTTGAACTGATGCTGCAGCAACACCTGGAATTTGCAGGGTACCCAACTCCCTCACCAACTTACAGCAGAGGCATTGTGTTTGGGTCATTGGAGTTGTCTTAATGAATAGGTTATAGACAGATGGTCATCAGGGTCTGATAATGGAGTAGGAAAGAGAAATGAGGGTAAATTAGTAACTAGCTTCACTGTGGGAAAAATAGGTACCTACAGGTTCGCAGATTTCGATGAGTTACGTGTCGATCGTAGCGTGTCTACTAATATTATAAATTCGAAAGTAACTCTGTCTGTCTGTCTGTATGTCATTCTTTCACGCCTAAACCATTGAACGGATTTCGATAAAATTTGGCAAGGAGATAGATGGCATCCGGAGAAGGACATGGATAAGTTTTGTCTCAAAAATAATCCTAAAAAGGAACTTAGAATTTCTTAAGTTAGAGAAATACGAAAATTTGGTAAGATTTGAAAAATAAAATGTTTCAGTGTTGTAGGGTTCCGTACCCAAAGGGTAAAACGGAACCCTATTACGAAGACTCCGCTGGCCGTCCGTCTGTCCATCTGTCACCAGGCTGTAGGTATCTCATGAACCGTGATAGTTAGACAGTTGAAATTTTCACAGATGATATATTTCTGCAGAGTAGCATCCTTGTCCCCACATTATTTCTGACGTATATTAACTACCTTTGTAACCTCAAATTGCATGGTAGCAGGATCCATCACCTTTGCGGATGACACAGCTCTGCTTTTCCACGCGGACTCATGGGAAGAAGACTTTTCAAATGCGCAGCTCGGTTTTAACCAGTGGGGTAATTACGTAACACACTAACAGTAGGAATGGGTTTCATTTTAAAAGTTCAACAACATTCATTGCACTATTAACGTTGTTGTGCAGATAAACTTTTCGAACTTATGAAGCTATGGATTAGCAATAGGCTGCAAAATGATTCAGATTGTGATAGATAGTGTGTTACGTAATTAGGGTGCTGGTCGCAGAGTGGTTAAATAATAACAAACTCACTCTCAACGTGTCTAAAACCATGTATATTCCCTTTACGATGAAAAATCACGCGACCCCATCATATGCAAATCTTTCACTAACATCACACACTTGCTCCTTCCTGCAAGACAATCCTTGCTCATGTCCTACGCTCAAAAAAAACGGCTGTTATCAAATATTTGGGTATTCAGATTGACGATCGTCTTAGTTTTCAGCCGCACGTAAATGCACTTACAGCGAGAACGCTCAAATTGATATATGTTTTCAAGAATCTCCGCCATGTGGCGGAAACTAAGACCATTGACACCGTATACTATGCACTAGTTCAGTCAATCTTATCATATTGCATAACGGCATGGGGCGGAGCCCCAAAGACATCCTTACTGAGGTTGGATTGAGCTCAGAGAGCTGTTCTTAAAGTTAGTCGTAAACTTCCCAAGTAGCACAGAAGCGCTGAATAGTAGCTGAATCACTGTTTACAATGAAATCTTTAGCTGAATAAACCTGCTGAATAAGAGCGTTAGAGGCGCCTACTCAGCTGATATAACTCTGATTTGGGCACAAATTAATCAGCTGTTAGCTGAATAATGTAGCTGGTTGCACTATATCAGCGTTATTTGAGCATTATTAAAGGTAACAGTCGCCCCAAGAGTTGAATAATGACTGATTATCAGGGTATGTGTTACCTTTTATACACCACAAGGGCTGAATAATAGAGTACTTGTTACCAATTTTTCAGCACAAAATACACTCCAGGATATTAGTAACTCTTTTATGGAGCTGTCAATTCACAAGTGGCAAAATTGTGAATAATTTTCACCCTACTACTACTTAATATTCTTTTGATATGTTTTGTGTGAACCATTTTGTAAAGTGTTTGTGGGAAATAGGCAAATGTTTATCGGTAAGTAAAACTTTGTTTTTCCTCCATGTGCATGAAATTCGAATGGGAAAGGGAGTTTATTGTCAAATACTATATAATTATAGACGAATATTTTCACGCGCTCTCAAAATATCACTGTTTACTTGAAAATTATAGTATAAAATAGGTTGATGATAATATTATAAAAAAAAATGTCTTTTATTTTTCCTTTGTAATTTGACAATAAGCTGTTTACGTATAAAATCATTACATTTTCTATTCAAATTCTGTTGTTATTTTCGTTGACTAAACAAAAACAAATTGTTATTATATTGTATACATAGGTTAGAATCTAAAAAATGGCAGACAAGCAATGTGTACCGTATTAACCACAATCAAACGGCATGAGCTGTTTAAGTGTCCACTCGTGGTACATGAATCAGTAACGAGCTGTTACGAGTGGTTCTTGTGTTACACAAGTCAGCTACAGATTCAGGTAAAGCTTGATAGTGGGTAACATGTACGCAAATAACTGTAGGTAATCATCAGTGAACCGATAAACTCTGCAGGAATTTTAGGGATCCGCGGATTAAGCCTCATCATCATCACATCATTCTATATTTTTTGGATTAGCGTATGTTAATCATGTACCTAGTATCAAAGTTTTCTCGACCAAAGTAGACATAATTAGGTAAAACTTTTTAAAAGCTCAGGCTTTTAAACAGTGTGGTCATTGTGAAATGAAAAACTTAGGTAAGGTACCTAAGTACCTACAGTATGCGCGCGATCTAATTGCAGTCAGAGTATGAGTCTATGGCGAACATTACATGATAGGTTTTGCTGTCAGTTTTGCCACAGTCAAACTTTTGATTGACGAAAAACCTACCGTCTAATGCGATGATTGATTGATGATTTTGCATGACGAAAATTGTAGGCGATAAAATTCCGTCATTCAACCATCATTCATGATTGATGGAAATGGTTGACGCTTGCATGACCGTGTAATGTTCGCCTATTGGACTTATCGTTACTTTCATTCGTGCACAGACGTATTATTTCAATGGTAAACTAATTCCAGTTGGTACGTCTTATTTAGTTTTATGCATGGAGCGTTGGGATGGGACAGTCCATACACAGTAGATAGGTAAAAAAAGAAAATACGTACATTATACCTATTTAATTATCAATTGTTTTTCTTTTCAGAGAAATATTATGGCTTTTAAAATAGTACAGACGATCGAGTACGATGTACCTCAACTGACCATCGTTCCCACGCTATGGGAATCGAAAGGGATTGTCCGCTCGCCACCAAAAAATATCAAATTAGCATCTAAATTAATAAAAGACGGTCATTCTAGTCCAGGACCAGAATGGAACTCGTACAAATGTGTTTTAAAGAGAAATTTTATACCTACATACGAAGAGGCAGATAAGGAATTGCGCGAATGGAACAAAATACGGATACCGACGACAATGCCCACTGCAGAAGCTGCTAAATACCATCCCGAAGCAATACTTCCATTTCATTAATAAAATCTTCTAAATAAGTATTCAAGTTTTTCGGTTTCCCTATTCCAAAATAAATGCCAATAACAAATGGCCTGAAGCAAGGATTCTCGAAAACGTTGCAAAGTATAGGCCGAAACTCTTTTTTGGAACTTTTGAAGATTGGTAAACCATCCATGTTTATATTCAACGAAATTGTTTCTGGAGCTTCTTCCCAGCAAAGCAATATTTTTTGCAATGGTGGTCCATTGTGCCAGTATTCACCTCCATCGATTATTTTTAAGGTGATTTGTCTGGGTGTACCTAAAATAGTCCTGGGGTCATTAGGTAATGTATTTGGAATAAATTCATTGATAATTTTTGACAGATCTCTTAAAGCTGTGTGTGCAATATTTTTTTCAATGGCCCATTTTCTTATATTTTCTCGAAATTTTTCTTTTTTATCATAATTACTACATACACTGTCACTGTCTGAACTTGCAGAATAGTTAGATCTATCTGCCCATCTATATTCATTATCATTACTGCACAATACGTTACCACTATCTTTTAACATTCGCTGTATACCTACTTGAAGAGTTTTGTCCATCTAAATCTGCACATGCTTTTACACCAACATTTTCGAATACGGAACCCTCCTGTTCTAAAATTTCATTCACACTTGGATCATTATTCACAAAACGTGTAGCCTGTTCAATGTTCACTGTATCATCTGTATTTATTTTATTTATTTATGTATTAAAACTTTATGCACAAGTAAAAAAAAAAATACTGTCAAAGTCTGTAAGTGTGTGTAAGGGGTGTTGAAGTCTTCAAGGTCTTATTTAACGGCACTAGTAGATTAATTGTCAACGATAGTACAAGTATTCGGCTCTCACTGAGATTATGGGTAACATGTGAGCTAATATAGAGCAGTTTGCTTTAACTTAGCATCATATAATGTTCACCCATAGTGATCATGTAGGCTTTATAAGAGCTATTATACGATCGCGTGTAACAAGCTGATTAACATTACACAAGTTCCACTGTGTGCAGCAAAAGGCATTATATCTTTGTTATTTGAAGCCAGAGAATAACTGATTACATTATAGTAGCTCACGTGATCTTTCTTAAAATGCAAGTGGTCTAAGGGTACAGTTGTGGTCTTCAATTCAGAATATAGCTTAGTTAAAGTCCACAAAAATCCTTTAAATTGCTTAAAGCTGTATAATACTGAACTTGTTACCTATATTAACGGTGCAAGCGTTACACTGTGGTCTCCGTGACGCATAATAACGATCTTGTTCAGATGAAAGCTCACTTTTCACCTATTGCAGGTCGAGTGTACTGTAATAACTCTTCATAAGTGCTAAAGTTACCGATGTTACCTCTTGTGACATCTTATAATGCTGTTTTGTGCTACTTGGGATTCCCTTTCTCTTTCCAACGAAAGAACTTTACCACCAGTGCAAAGTACCTACTGACAGTTCGCCAATTATTCATTTTAAGCACTATCATGCGTAGGCATACTCAACTTCCATACAATCCAGTCGAAATCCTTAACAAGAGACGCAAACACACAGTCTGTAAATCGAGGTCCTTCAAAACCAGCTTCAGCCGTAGATTCTTTTGTTTTCTAGGAGATTACCTTTACAAAAAAGTCAATAAAGCCATTTCCATCTACTCCTTATCCATATTCAAATGTAAAACTAAAGTCCGAAATTGGCTTCAATTTTACTATTATGAAGCCACTGAGAGACTCTTGGAAGTCATCTCATGAAAAGCAGCTCGGCATGTTCCTAAGTAGGTATACCATATTAAGAAAAGTCTTGAATATCACACACACTCACTACGCACCCACACACCCACGCTCACACACCCACACACCCTACTTTGCTGTCTAATTTATTAATTATTTCCTTTGCTTTTTCCTTGTTTTGCATTATTTTGGTTTTTTATTTCCACCACATTATCATTATCATCTGTTAGTAGACGTTTGTATCAGTGTGACTTGTCCGTGTAGTTTGGAGGGCTGGAGACCTGTAACACAAGTATTCCTAGAACAGGAATAGAATAGAATAGAATACTCTTTATTATGTACACCATAAAAATTACAGATATAAAAGTAGAAATTTTACATAGGGTGACACAATGGGCGGTCTTATCGCTAACAGCGATCTTTTACAGACAACCTTAGGATGGATTCAAGGTAGAAGGAGAGACAATAATGCAGGTAGTCAGTGGTGTACCATTTACATATACAACAAATACATACATACATAAAACATATACCTATCTACATAATATAATATATACAATAATAAACATGAAACAAGAGTAAGGAAACTAAATGTAATGACAATGTTTAAGGAGAGAGGAAGTGTTTTTTAACCAGAATTTTAAAAGTGGACAAAGATTGAGCACGCCTTGTCGACATGGGCAAGGCATTCCATAACCGTACTGCTTGAACTGTAAAAGACTTGTCATAAAAACTGGTGGAATGCCTCGGCATCACTAGTCTTAAGTTTTCCGATGACCTCAGGTATCTATTATATGTGTCATGAAGGAACTTGAAACGTTCTTTAGGATAACAGGGGGTTTTAGGGTTGAACAGAATACTGTAGAGCTAAAACAAGATATGAGAATTCCGGCGAAGACGTATGGGAAGCCACTTGAGCTTCACAACAGGCAGGCTCCAGTCTCCACAACATTAATGTATTTTTGTATACACAATTGAAGGGTTCAATTCGAGAATGGTTTAACTGTGAAATCAGCCATTTTGAGAAACTGGTCCTTAAAATATTGGTGACTATTTGTTGATTTGGATAATGAAAATAGTGCCAAAAAAAGGAGTAAACTTTCAAGTGTTTAAAAAAATACTCTTATTATAAAATGCAATACAAAAGTAGTTTTAAAAGATACATATTATTGTAATATCGACCATTTTTCATTTAAACCAACAGTGTTTATCGATATTGATACAGTTCTTGAGTGTAAAAACGGTTTATAACGGAACAAACCGTTTTTACACTCGGAATATATCACCAATTTGGCATTTGCTGTTTAGGTAACTGAACAATAACCTGTTAATATATTTAAAGAATTGCACAATTGCAGGCTTGTTTTCTTAGTAATTATATAAAAAAATGAAATTAATTATTATAATTAAATCAAATTAAAAAAAAAAATATTTTGGCACTAGCACACTTATGAATTTAATATGGTTTCATAGAAAAATCTTTTTTCCATGGGAATAAACTTAAGTTGTTTTCTAATATCTTGTTTTTTTTCTTCCGAGATCTCACCTCGACATCCGGCCAGTCTTTGGATTTCTACACTATCAGGGCTTACGGTAGCTCCTTTTCTCAATAAGTCAACCATTAAAAATGGGGTGTTAGGATCATAGCTCTTTTTATACATATAGCTTCCAAAATTATCTACTCTTATCCATTTTACTTCATCTCTAAAGTCTACTTTATGTCCCAACGTATTTTTCAATCTGTTTATCAGTTTCATTTTTTTCTGAACACCCTCAACGTCATACAGATGTTCTTGCATATCTACCACTACAGATTTCTTCGATGTATTTTTTTTTATTATGCATCTATATTCTTCGGGTGTATAGATTTTTTCGTTTTCTTAACGCTTTTTCTATACGGCCAAAATCCCGATCAGAATCCATGTAGGTATGTCCCACAACTGGGAATTTGTGTTCAATAACATCAAAATATTTTTTAAGGACCATATACTGATACTGGCATATTAAATTAAAATTTTTATTCTGCCCTGAGCAAGAATCCGACCATATAATCAAGTGTTTCATTGCGTTGTTTTCACATGTAGTTTTTAAATACATAGCCAAATAATGTAAAGCGCAAGATACTTCAAAGCTTCCTTTTTTTGCAACATCTTCAGTCCATGTGCACATCAAAGCATGATTTTTATCTTTACTGACCAGATGTATACCTAGGTTATAAAACCAAATTTGCCGCAAATAAAAAGCATCCCCAACAGGCATCTTAGGTAATGGCATTGTCTGCTGAATGTCAACAGTGCAATAAAGTTTTCCTTCCTCTCTTTTACACTGATTTTTATCAACTTTCATCAGCTCATACGCTTCTTTGTAAGTCTCTTTGTGTACTTGCAAATCATCCTCATGATCTTCATTCTCGCACCTTGAGCAAACGTCGCTCCTTGGTAAGCCAAAAGACAAGTTGAATTCACTACAAAATATATTCCTGTATGTGCATTCCTTTACGCGATACATACTGTCCATACTTTCTGATTCGCATTTCTGGATGTATAGTCGATGCATTTCTCTAATATTCAATAATGGTGAGAGGTACAGTTTATTAGGATTTTCATTTCGAGAGTAATGAGACTCTTCAGCTGGAAAACTCTTTATATGAGTCATTGCATATTCTTTGACTTCAGCCTTTACTTTCTTGGGTCGGTTATCGTGCTTTCCTCTCATATCTTTTTTAGGAAGTATCTGCCCAGATATGTGTTTTTCTTGAATCACTTGTACTTTTCTCACAGTTATTTGAAAAAGGCTCATAAAAGCTCTCTTACAAATAGTTTGTTCTACATTATTGCTTTTTTTAACATGATATGTAAAGGTCTGTCGTCGTACCTTTTGTGCTGCAACTAAACGTCGTTTTACTGGTACTGGTTTCATGCTTTTAAATAATATTGCATTCTTTGCATTAATGGGCAATAAATAGTATTCGTCTAACAAACGCTGACGCTCTTCTTCACAAAAATACGATGAACAACCCAACCTACACTTGTTGGAGCACAGAGTACCGTGACAAATTGTTTTTTCAGCAATGACTTTTCCTTTTACTGTTACATATTCTTTGCCTGTAGCCCTAGCATTCTTCATTTTCTCAAATTTCCATTCACTTTTATTCAGTTTTCTTTTTCTTGAAATCTTTTTCTCTTTTCTGGACATTTGCTCACTTTGGTTATCTTCGACAGCTACTGGTAATTCGTTTTCAGCATCAGCTGGCATTAACATTTCGCATCTTTCGTTTGCCTCTGAATCGTTTAGTATGCCAACGACATCTCGAATCAAGTTAACATTTCCTTCAATTTGATAATCGATATACTCAATACGTAGTTCAGGTATGTTATTTAAAACTTGTATAGTTTTACTCTTTGTATAATCATCTGCAAATAAAAAACATTTCATGAAAAAAGGTAGTTCCAACAAGTCATCCTCAAAATAGTAACAGTAATCTACACTAATATTATAAAGAGGAAAGATTTGTATTTTTGTGTGTGTCTATGTTTGAAATGAATAAACTCAAAAACCACTGCGCCGATTTCAAAAATTCTTTCACCATTAGAAAGCTACATTCACCCTGAGTAACATAGGCATAACATCACGCTATGACCCACGGGAACGGAGCAACCAAAAACCTAACTTAACGCGGGTGAAACCGCGGGGAACAGCTAGTTTAAAATAAAGTCATACCGTCAGCAGGTTCAATTATTATATCACCATAATGGTTTTTTTCAGATATTACTTCTACTAAATTTTCTCCCTCATCTACAGTGTAACTTGATTTTTCATATGGGCCAATAAGTTCACTAAGTTGTATTAACTCCGGCGATGATACTTCAATATTTTTTTCTGCAAACTCAATTCTTGTATTTTCAATAGAAGGTAAATTGTTCTGTTCCGAGACCTCTAGAGACGGGTCATTCTGCGGCCATTCATACGATAGTGGTTCAATGTTAAAATGACTATGTGTTGATGAAGCCACTGAAAAAAAAAACCAATTAAGTAGGTACAAAAGATATTCAAACTTAAGAAAATACACCACATAACTAATTCCCACTTATTTGAAACCTGAGTGCCAAACTATCTCCTGCTTAGTTGGACCCAGAAAATATCCGAACATGATATTATCTGGTTTGATTTGGAAAGGTAATTAGAAAATTAACCCGCCAAAAATATGAGTAATGTTAGATACCTACTTACTTTCTTCGCCAGTGAAGCCACTATTTCGATTGTTGCACAATCCAACTAGTTCACGGCCACGTTTTAATTGGTTTCTTGACATCTCTTAATTAAGTCACAACACTTTTTACATTAAAACAATATTATTCACAGTAAAAAACCTGCTAGTGCACTCAAACTCAATCATTACATTACGCACGACCAACGTTGTTGACAAGCGTTTACTAAACAAAATAACATCAAGCGCGCGACTGTCGCATTCACTCTACAAGAAATATAATGTAACCTGTCTCTTTTTCTCCTGGGAAAGAGACACATAATCGCGCGCATTTTGGCGCGAGCGGTCTGCTTAGTACAAAAAGGGTTTATTATCGCTTATAACCAGAAATTTGCATGGTTTGTGTATAAAAAGTTAATGCAAGAATGATTTAAATTACCTTAATCCCGTATTCAAAAACTTTATTTAGGTCAATTATTGTCTTTAAGAAGATAAAAACGGCTTTTAGTTCAATAATCCATTTCTGTATTAGAACAAAGTAGAATTATGTATATTTCATGGAGTTGTCGAATAATAAATCTTTTTTGCACTAGCGATCTCAACTTTTATAGCAATTAAACCGTTTTTAAACTGAATATCTCGAGATTTAAGCCGAAATTTGCTATTTTGTGAATGTCATAATGTAGATAATTTTGCACTGAATCTAACGGTACCTCTATCTCATTTTGTGGAAAAATGACAGTTAAACCGTTATCGAATTGAACCCTTCAATTATGTAACTATTGTACTAACTTTTCATTATTTGGTGGAGAAACTAAACGTTTTTATTATAATATTATTATTATTTCTGTTGCCGCTATAACAACAAATACAAAAAAAAAACAGAATAAAATAAATATTTAAGGGGGCTCCCATACAACAAACGTGTTTTTTCTTGCTGTTTTTATAGATAATGGTACGGAACCCTTAGTGCGCGAGTCCGACTCGCACATGGCCGATTTTTTGTAAAATCAGCTCCCAAGAGGGTAAAATAGGGGATGATTTTAAAATTCTCATGATTATTGAAATTTTTGTGTACTTACCTCTTTTTGGAATTGGCCCTCCACGCGGCAAAGCGGCGGGCAGTAGCTATAATTTATATAATATACAACGTTTTAAAAGCAGGAAATAATAGTTACTTATTTTTCTTACACCCCCGACAAATAAAACAAAAACCTGAAAAAGTCAAAAACATAATTGTACCTATTGGCCCTTTTTAGTTTAATATAGGTATGTACCTAAGTTATTGGTAATATTTTGATCCAAGTGTGGCATCGTCGCGTCGGGGGATGCTAATTTCTGTGAAAACTTTATGGAAATTGTTCTACAATAGTCGCGTCGCGCCTGTCTGCGGGAGCTTTAATGAAAACGCCAAACATACGAGGCTTAGGTATACCTAGCAATAACAGATGTATGCTATTGTAGAAAGGATAGCTGCCGCTAACTTCCTATTTTCAATAGCCGTCCCCCGACGACGCGACGACGACGCTTGGACCAAAATATTACCTTCTAGGTGTTGCCCGCAACTTCGTCTGCGATCCAGGATAAAAAGTAGCCTATGTCCTTACCCAGATCATGGTCTAACTGTGTGTCAAATTTCACCCAAATCCGTTCAGCCGTTTTAACGCAAACAAACTTACTTTCACAATTTTGTACTTAATACTAGACGCGGTTTCGCCCGCGTGGACGTCGGGCATTATCCTACAGGAACGTGCTAACGGGATAAAAAGTGTCTAAATATGAAAGTTTATAAAAGGTATTACAAAATTCTAGACACACTTACTGAGGTCACTGATTGAGCCGTTTTTCAAAATTCTTTCTCAGTCACGAGATAATATTTTTTTAAAGGAGTGGCGCTAGTGGACCCGTGTAAGCGCTCTTAAATATATATAAAATCGGTCGGATTGTGATCGTAGGTAAATACGATAAGCAATTAAGGTGTAGAACGGTGATAGTGAAAAGCGAGGACGCTTATTACCTAAGTACCTATGTACCTAGTTGTAATCTGCACCACAGAACAGAAAAACAGGGTGGCACGCAGGATGTGCTTATAAATGATGCATTGTAGTAGCGTTTTACGACAACCGCGGGCGTCCTTATATCTACTAGAAAAGTGGATACCTAGGCACTGTATCTACAGCTTTAGCCTTTTGTTTTATTACCGGAAACCATTCGACATACATAAGCAGGTGACTAGAAGATACTATCTGTTCTTAGTAGGAAAACTTAGACGTCAACGGTAAGACGACGCGACCGACACGGCGACGCGGCGACACCGACGCGAGACGGCACGGTTGGCACAATGACTGAGCAATCGTATATGCACTACGGGACGCGGGTTGGATCCCGCATAGAACAAAATTGTTTGCAGATAAGTACCTATATTTGGACTTTTAATTGTATTCAGTAAGTTGACAGTTGGAGGGATAATAGTTTCTCACAAACAAAAGGTAGTGCGGTGAAATATAGAAAGCGCAAAAATGAATGAACTTTGTAGGTAATGTACTTAGGTACTTTAGCACAGTTTTCATTGAATTTAATGACATATACTTTAAAACACGTTTTATTGGTTTATTTTGCTTCGAACTGGCAAGTTACTGAATACAATTAAAAGTCCAAGTTTAGTTGCTCCATGTTTGTGCATACGAGATATTTTTTCCTATAATTAATGCATACTTAAGTGCATACTGAGATACTTGTAAACAAATGACGATATCCATACCCTACTTCAAAAAAAATACAGCCCTTTCTTTCTTTTTATTTTAGGGTTCCGTACCTCAAAAGGAAAAAACGAAACCCTTATAGGATCACTTTGTTGTCCGTCTGTCTGTCAAGACCCTTTATCTCGGGAACGCGTGAAAGTATCGAGTTGCAATTAAAACCATATACTCAGGTCCACAGTCCCTTAAAGCTGTGAAAAAATCTAACTCCTAAAATAACGTAAAAAAAGATACGGCCGTTTATGCCGCAAAACACGTATATTTCGACATTCTCAAGGGAATCAAAATTTATAGGGTACTTTCCGTTGACCTAGAACTATGAAATTTGGCAAGTAATATCGTCCTATACTACAAGTATAGGGAAATATCTGAAAGCTATACATTTGTAATTAAATCATAAAAAAATATAGTCTTTATTTATAGTACGTAATCAATCATTGAGGTTAAAGAACGGTATGCGCGGTCATAATTGTATGGGTGACCAAATCCTTTGTAGATTTTTTTAAACATTTACTAATTTGTACAGAAGAGAAAAAAGTGAAAGCCATATTTTTTTAATTAAATAAAAAAAAACAGGATCTTTATGCAAGGGACGGGGGACCAAATATTGAAGTGAGTTAACCGTGTCATGTGGTGTATCGTATGAAAGGGCTTCATTGGCACAAGGTTAAACAGATTTTTAGTTATTTTTATGATGTTTTCGATTTATGACGAGGAATGAAAAAAAAAAGCCTTTTTCCTCTTTTATATGTAGGTATATAGGTACCTAATAACCTTGGTGTATGTAGTACCTATCAGTTTGCACTGTTATGCGTACCTACTCAGTTCTTTTTTTAATTTTGTAATTAAACACAATCCTAAATAGTCTGTCTACCTACCTACTTAAGTGTCTTGTACCTAGTAGTATTATACATAACCTACAAAGTACGGAACCCTCGGTGGCGAGTTCGACTCGCACTTGTCCGGTTTTTTTTTATTGTTGATTTGGCCAACTCTTGACCTCGATCTCGCCTGATGGAAAGCGATGAATGAGATCTTACGTAAACTTTTATCATGTTTGGAAGTACCTAAGTATTGATCGGCATAGGTACCTAAGTAGGTCCTGTCTTTCACAGACAAACAGACAGATAGACACAGATGTCTAATTACCTACAAAATGTGAATTGGTTTCATCTTCAACACGTAAAACAGGAAGGTAGACCTAATCATCTCCTTACGTCATTCAGGGTTTATAAGTGCATTTTACCGTTGCAAGGTTTGGGTTATCCTTTTGAGCTAAGAAGGGTATGATAGTCTTACAACAAACAAGGTATTCGTAAATACCATATTGTGTTGATGCTTAAATATGGTACCTAGGACTGTCAGCCCATCGCTCCAGCAGCGCATAACAGCAAATTAGATCGAGTTGTCTCGTAATTTGCACGAGTAACAAGTCGTTGAATGCGCTCCGTATTCAATCATTGTGAGATTGTGACATCCATTGAATGCGTGCATTGTATGCTTGTTGTTATTGATAAGCTAGGCAATGTTCCTTGTGGGACTTTGTAGAAATGTCTGCAACCTACCTCCGGCTATTACACACAAGGCCCCTAACAAAGTAACAGGTGGAGGGAATCTATGGTGGGAACACATTGCAGTTACAAAATCAGTCCACTCACTCAATAATGGTGAAATTATGGAGACCCGTCTTCAGTCTTCTACGAAGACTATCTCCAAGAACCGGACAAGTGCGAGTTGAAGCCTCGTGGAGAGGGTTCCGTTAATAGAGTCGTGCGCTGATGCCTTTCTTACCGGCGGCGGTGTCTGACGTATAATTCGTCGTCGGCGGCGGCGCGGGCGACGTCATCGGCATGGATGGTGAAAATACCAGAAAAAGCTCTCTAAAGCAGGCGCCAATCCTGAGAGAGCTTGCGCGTCTCTTCCATTCCTTTGTCCAGGAAAGTACCTACAGCGCCCGAGATGAGGCCTGAGGTGTCAAGGTTCTGTTCTTCAAATAAGATAATAAAATCTTGTTAAAGAACTAGTCCCATCTCACTTCAGAGCCACGTGTACCAGTAACTGTTCTTGAGAGTTGTCACAAACCATCTCACCAGGAGATTTATGACAGTTGACCATAACAAGTCGGGTTTCGAAAACAGTACCGTAGACCACAGCCATCCTGTTCTGCAAATTGCACAGATGACCGAAGAGTACAATCAGTCGCTTGGTACGACATTTGTAAACTACGAGATGGACTCCATCGAAATATGGGCAGTTCTGGCCTCGCTGCAACGATTTCGAATTGACTGGCGGTACGGTACATCGAAGTGTTGAGATGTTTACGTATGACGCTGCCACGATGACTGTCCAGATCCAGGATAAGAAACCCAGTCACATCCAACTGCTCAGTGGGGTGAGACAGGGAGATGTGATATCCCTGAAATTGTTCATCAATTTGTTATCTTCAAGACACGACTGGACTGGACAATCAACGTGCACGGCGAGTACATCTTACATCTTCGCTTTGCTCATGACATCGTCATAATGGCAGGGTCGCTGGGACAGTTAGACCAGATGCTGCACTGCCTATGACTGAAATGAAGACAGGCCTTAATAAGTCACTTACCTTATATTCATCTGAGACTGGGACTAATGATCAAAACTTCGAGAAAGAAGCTGGCAGAAGAATCCTGTTGCAATGTGGAAAACTTCAGGTCTTCTCTTCGCCCATTATTTTTAAACGAGTAATCGTGGTGTTTCTTGCCGGCCCTTCTTTATACGAAACGACCAATTGGAACCGTGCACCTAGCTTCTGACGTTTCATAAGTGCCCATGTAGGGTTATCCAGCATTTAGCATTATCCAGGCCGAAGCTGTGAGGGTATGAAAATACGACGAAACGCTTCGAGAAAAGGTAGGTAGTGCGAGAACATCTAAATACTCCGAAATATTTTATTCCCAATTTCGATGTTCCGAATTTCAAAATTCCGAATTTCATAATACCTAAGACTTATAATGTCTATTATAAAAAAAACACGAAATTTATTTTTCAACACATTTGCTCAAAAAATGCATTAACGATGCCTGTATACATTGTTCGAAAGTTAAAAATTACGCACCATACAACAGAACGTGCGGTAAAATAGGTACTCACACCTAAGTACATGTTTTACCGCATACTCGGTTGTATAGCGCCGTGCGTATCCTTTACGGTTTATTTTGAATTTCCATAAAAAATATATAAGAATTCCACCAAGGAGTTTCACATTACGAGAATAAATAAAGTAATAAACTGAATAATCGAACCTCCTTGAAAGCGCTTTTGCTCAATATATTTGTCTCAGTTTAATATTAAAGAGAAAATGAGACGAAATATGTAGTTCTAATTTTCACCACGCGCACGTGGTGCCATTTGCAAATTCACGCCATTTTCATATTGGAAACGTCAAAGATTGTTGCGACTTTTCGACTGATATTTAAAAACGAAATAATATTATGAGTTCCAGCGAGGAATCCGATATTATTGTACTGTTTTCTCGCAAATGTGTTGAAAAACGTTGTATGACACACGTGCGGAAATTGGTATTTACAAACTCGTGACTCTACTCGTTTGTAAAAACCAACTTACTGCACTAGTATCATAAATAACTATTACCTAAAGTCGTAATTGCGATTTGTTTGTTTTCCGCTTTTCATACGTTCGTAGCAGGGATGTTGCGGATGCTGATTTTTTCACATCCGCGGATGTGAATGCGGATGCAGATTTTTGAAGGCTCACATCCGCGGGTGCGGATGTTTAAGATCTTATATAAGTATGAATGAAGAATTAAAACACTGGCAAAGTAATTATTTACATTTTTACTAATGAAAATTAGTATTAAGTATAATGGTCCTATTTTTTTTTAACTTCACTTACAAATTCTCTTACTTCCTCCCATATCTATCAACACTGTAATTTGAAACATTGTAAAAACACCTTATTTTTAAAAGAGTAACCGTGGAGTTTCTTGCCGGCTCTTCTCCATAGGAAACAACCAATTGGAACCGTGCACCTAGCTTCTGACGTTTCATAAGTGCCCATGTTGGTTTATGTGAAACAAAATGTAAAAAAAAAAACGTATTAGTGAAGTTATACATACTACACGTACGTACACGTAGTTATACGTAATAAAGAGTAATATTGCCGCCTTTTCTGATTCAAGGCGGTTACGCAGAAGTTCGTACAATAAGTAATCCACAGCGCAAACAAACACGTAATGATTTATTTACAAGAAACAAATGATGACCCACAACAAACGCGTCGGATCATGTCAGCGATTTTTTCGCTCCCATTGGTCATTGTCACGTGCTAACGGCAAGCGCCATTCGCCAGCCCCACCCAATTTCTTTCTTGTCGCAACTTGTATTACATTCGCACCCGCATGAAGCGGATGCGGATGCGGATGCAGATGTCCAAATTTATGCGGAAGCTCCGCATTTGCTGATGCGAATGCGAATATTCGTAACATCCCTGAGGCCCTAGACAAAGTAACATTTGATTAGCGATGACGCTAGTAGAAAAGCTAAAATGTATGGGGGTTGACATAAGCTATCGAAATGTCACGTGATCATATGTCAACCAATAAAAATTAGCTAGACAATGTAAACAACATTCGATTATGAAATGAATCGACAGCGTCGAAAGATTAGGTACTTCCACAGAGATGCATAGCCAAGGGACACTTTTTGACGAGCGTTATTGCTAGTTTTTGGAATCATTAGCGAAAGCGATAGCGATTGTAGAAATAGAATCGCTCCGAAGCGAATGCCATTTGTCTAGGCCCTCTGGTTCGAAGAATCAAATGCTCAATGGATTCTCGGTCCGAAGAACGACATTCCGATTTTCAATACTTCGAATAAATTAAAATTAGGATTCTTAGGTATTTTTTTGGCTGAAATCTGATATACAAGTTTTTACCTAGTTTTGATTTCAGAGGCTTCATAGGTTTTTGTAACTCTTACCTTATTTAAATAAAGATTATTATTATTATTATTACCTATTATTATTCTGATTCTGAATTCAATTAGTATAATATTCAGAAATTCAAAATCTTTAACGTTTAATGTAATTTAAAAGCGTCTACATTGTTATTAATATTTGTGTATTACTTCATATATATTTTTTGTGTTTTCTTATTTTCTATTTATATGTATATAGGTACCTGCGTCAGGTAATATCGACTTATTGAATCCTTTGGGTTAGATTAGGTTAGAACAGAGAAACCTAGTACGAGTGCAAAAAGTGAGGCAACTAAAAGTGAGCCATTATAGGCTTACCTCGCTCGGCGAGCTGTCAGTACTCAAGGTCACGCTCCGTCGAACACAGCTCGCGAGTAAATAATTTAAAATGAGTTTGTAGCGTGAAAGGATGTCGTAGCAGTTCAGCAAAACAAAAAAATGTGATCAAATTACATTTCACAAGTAAGTACTTACATTTTATACACAAGTTTTACGTAACTTGATCATCAAACAAAAAAAATACCCACAATGCTTTCAATTTTGTTCTAATTTTTGTTAAGCAAAAATAGTTGTTTTTGATGTACCTATGCTTATTGAATACGATATCACATTTTGCCAGTTTCGAGAAACTAACTTGGCTTTAGGTAATTTTTGTTATATCTCTTATAGAATAAATACTATAAGAGACGTTGAGTCAAAGCGGAAACTCTTTAGAAAGCAGTTGCAACTGCAAGGTTTTTAAATGATAAGCATAAACTGTAGGTTCGACGAGTGATAAAATAAAGATTACAATATTATTATTGATTAACATGTATTTGATTTTTGTAATTTTCTCATACTTACATACTTTTTTTACATGTCAGCGATTAATACATGCCGATAATATTATTATAACACATCACACATCAAAAAAATTTAACGCATTGTACGATATCCCATTCTTCATGTGATTAATGGTTCATTTATTTCCTATTATTTATAAATAAATTGAATTTTACCTTCCGTAAGAATATGTCTTATTAAATGCAAAATCATTTTCGATCCAGTTCCTGATAATATAAAATACTTGTCTTGATTTGATCCAGCAACATAGTAGTGCGTTTTCCCTTTTTTGTGGGTAACGGCCTGGTAATGGTATCACTGAAAGCTGTATTTGTGTGCGTTTGAGGAACGTAGACACATTCGGCTCACGCACACAAAGAAAATGAAGTGGACACACGATATCGCTCGTGTTTTGTTCTAGACGCGGCTTCTATGTACAAAACTGTTTACTAAAAAAAATATACGAAAAAATAATTGAGACCCTCACAACAAGCCCTTTCATTTGATATGTCACAGGGTAGGTATAGTTTTCATCTCTTGTTTTTAATTTTCTAGTTTGCCCCCCACACCCCTATATTCAAAATTAATTTATTTACTTACGTTACACGTCCGTGTTTGGATCACAGAAATTCATAGGGGTAGATGAATACCAAATTTCACTGGCTGTCACAGACGGACAGACAGACAGATACACACAAACACACACACACACACACACACATGCACAAGTGATCCGTTTTTACATTAGGACTTAAGGAACCCTAAAAATAAACATATTAGGGTATGGCTAAATCGGGAGGTAGGTTATGTACCTATACTTACTTATTTGCTGATCAATACTTCCAAACATGATAATAGTTTTCGTATTTTGGAGTAGATATGTAACCTATCAGTTTGATAAGAGCAAATACATTACAAACAGATCAGCCAACTAGATTTTTAACATAAGACCTCGCATGCCTCTATCTAAAAGTCCTGCAATCCTTACCCGTGCCAGATATACGAAAACGACACAGTCGTGAAGTTTTGTTCTACAATCCGCAACACGCTAGGTATGCTAAGCGAGTGCTAACGGTTTTAAAGCTATCAAAGAAAACTCGAAGAACTATTTCCTCAGGTGATCCTGTAGAAAACTTTACATACCTACCTAATAAAGGTGCCTAACCTTGGATAAAGAATCACTATTTGTGGAAATCAAAAAGGCTCCCACAGACAGACGCGACGCGACAGCGCGACACAAAGGCGCTGCTCGTCGCGCGACGTGCTGTGCCTTTGTGTTGCACGCGATTCGGGTCGCGTGTCGCGCCTGTTTGTAGGAGCCTTAACACTATCTTTGCTGTCGCGCAATCGGATAAAAAGCCTCTATGAGTGAAGATACTTAAATATATACGTAACTTGTAACACCCGGCGTACCCTGAGCAATCAGCTCCTACCACCTTGCTGCATGACATAGGTATGTATTTTTACCAAGACAGCGAGCTTTGCTCACATAATTCGTGCCAATAAGGGAGAAGGAAGAATACCTATATGGTTTATTTGAGTGGCTTAGTTTCTGTAAACCCTAGTGTATGTAGCCACCTGTAGCTCGTTAGGAGTGGCTGCATTGTGATCATCTTTGGTGCAGGTGTTTGAGTATAATGGAGACACCTGTAGCGTGGCATCGCGGTGTGGGATTAAACCTTACGCACAAGCGGACTCCGTTATTTTATGCTATTGGATATAATTTTTTTGTTGTTTTGTTCTTGCCGGATTAGGTCGAAAGCTTTCTGCTGTAACAGTGTTTTTATGTCACAAGAGGTGGCTAAGGGATTTGCAGTAACATAATAATAGTGATTAGGACAATAATTTTTGTCGGAAATTTTGAAGAATTTGGGTTTTTGGGCAGGCCTGTCCAACTGCTGAAGATAGCTAACAGGTAGCTCTGTACTGTTACAGGGCCTTCAGTGTAGCTCTACCACTCTTCGTTATCTAGAAAAATCCGAGAGCCTGCCAATATAAAGCTTTTTATTGGATAAACTGACAATCAAGAGCTGAAAGACGTCAGTACCGCCGGAAACCACATGACAGTCAAGCCTATTTGTGTGTAAAAATAACATATCAAACGATGCAACGTAAGTAGCGACTTTGATTTGATTACTGCGCTAGCATCGTTCACGTCCATTATAATAACGGATGCATCGCTACCATCAAGAAGCCGCACGCCCCTAGTACCCACGCGTGCGTGGATGCCAATTGTAAACTCATGTTAACTAGTTATTATACAAACAATAACTGTATATCGAAGACCTTCGCGTGTCCTCGCCAAAATCGTGGGACGTGAATGAAGAATTTGAATCAGTATTCATATCTATTCTATTTATCTACAAAGGTAAACTCACACGAGGCTATTAAAAAGTCTTCTCACAAGCAAAACGACGCAAGCGCATAGGCAATTCCTCTAGCAGCAAGCACTCATAGGAATTAATGGGAAACCTGTTCCAGCGCCCGATTTATTCATATCAATACATTTTTAGGTGCGAACCGGTCAATTAAAACAAGTTATTTTAGTTATTGAGGTATTTGCCTTTATTTTCCAAAGGAGGCGATTTACTATTACGGATATACTTATTTTAATAGTATTTATATTTTTACATGGAAATTTTCATCACATTAAATCATTATTAATCCTAGGCCATTTATCAGTATTCAATTCAGTATCAACAATGAGTAATATGTCATTTCGAAAAAATACAACCATTCTGTAATAATCTATTTTTAATTCTTCATTGACACATACCGACTCTCGTATCGGAGAAGGAATTAAAAAAATCTTATAAAATAATATACAAAATAATACAAACATTAGTTCGCTTGTCGACGAAAAAAAATGAGATTTAACATTATCATAACATTAAATTCCTTTCGGGAAAATTCGTGATTATTTTACATTTTACATAAGTGAATCCGATTCGATTCTTTACAGAAAAATAAATATACAATTATTATGTGACTACACAACCGATGATTGCTTATTAGTGCTCAACACTTCTCGTCGGCGAGCAGAGGGTCGAGCGAGAAGCCGAGGTCGAGCGCGGGCGCGGGCGGCCGCTTTTGCGGCGCGCGGCGGCGCTCGGGCAGCCCCGCCAGCCCGCCCAGCCCCGCGAGCCCTGCCAGGCCTCCGTGCGCCGCGTGCCCGTTGAGTCCGCGCACCTCGCCGCCGAACAGCTCACTCAGCGTCTGCTGCACCTCCTTGCCGGCCGAGCCCGTCCCTGTCCCACTCACACCACTACTACACGTCACTATCAGTTTACGCACTTCGGGCTTATTCGTTTTACTAGCGTTCATATGTACAGTTTTCGATAAGGACAAGGCGTTCGGATTGTAATAGTAATTGTTCGAGCTGCCCGAAGACTTGCACTGAGACCGCGACAGCGAAGACTTTATATTACTCCGGACAGTCGCAAATTTTTTACCTAAAGTTATAGCGCCGCCGGCGTGCGACGCGTTGAAGGTGCAGAGCGCCAGCGGGCGCGGGCAGGACGAATACCAGCACACGTCCGCCGGCACCAGCGGCGGCGGCGCCTCATCCGGCGTGTCGTCCAGCCGGGCCGTCGGCGGCGGCAGCGGCGACGCTATGCTAAGGATGGGCACGTCCGGCGGGATCTCCGCGTCGTCCGGCATGAGGAATGCCTCCGCAGCCAGCGGCTGGCTCAGCAGAGACGTGATGCTCGACGTGTCAGGCAGCACCGAGTTAGGGTCCTCCACGCTGAGCAGACTCGCGTAGATGTCGTTTACTTGCTGCTCGGCGGTAAGACCGTTGAAAGTGCTCAGGTCTATTGACGTATTGACTAGGAGCGGTGGGAGGTTGAGGGGGGCGGCTGGCGGCTGCGCGGGCGCGGATGGCGCGGGAGAGGGCACGGCCACCGCCGCCGCCGCCGCGGCCGCGCCCGCGTCCCGCGACGCCCTGTGCTCCGCCAGCAGCGTGTCGAAGGTCTTGGAGCGCCCCTCGACCGTCCTCCGCAGCGACAGCGCGTGTGCCTTGCACGTGAGCGACCTCGTGCACGGCTTGGGGTTCTCAGCGGTCACCACACCACAATGCTTGTTCGGATCGTATTCTCGTAAATTAAACTTCGTTTTACTAGTTTTGGACCTAGATGATGATTTTGTTGACGGTGTGGTCGGCGTTGCCGCCGGTTTTAAGGGTGGTGGGTTCAGTATATTGGTTTCCATCACCGTCGACAACATCGGGGATGTGCTGGGTGCAAATTGAATATTGGATAGATCTGAATCTGATATTGCATACGCTGAGAGTGATGAAGTGTGAATTGGTGCATACAAATCCTGTGATGTAACACTGTCTGAAGCTTGAGGAAAATTAATTTCCCCCATATTTCCAATATCTCTGATAATATTTTTCCAGTCAGCTGCATTTGTGATGTCATCTGCACTCTGAATGCCTTCAGAATTCATTATTGCAAATATATCATCAGTTAAGTTTTCACCGAGGGGCAGATCCTCTGTGTCCTGTATACTGACAACTGGTAACTCTCCACACTCCATGCTCACCTTCACCTCCCCCGACACAGTGGACGATGTACTGGCCTCGTCCAGGTACTGTAGATCAGGCTGCGGTGGTAACATTAGCCTTGATAATGGTGGTGTGGCAGTGTGAACTGGGGAAGAATCCATTTTCACTGGGAGTATATCTACAGGGATGGGGGGCGGTGGTGGTTCCTTTTTATGTCGGCTACGACTTTTGTGTGTGGAGACAGGTGGTGGTGGCGGGGGGAGAGGCTCTGCCCCCGTGTGGGACTCTAGCAAGTGTCTGTATGCCGCACTACACTTCACTATCACACCGCACATATGACACACTGCAGCATTTAAATTGTCCATCTGAGGGAACAGTCCGTGAAGACTCATGCCCTCGTGCTTGAGGCGGTTTAGGCCGGCGCGGCGAGCGCGCCGGTCCGCCTGCTTGTAGGGGTGCGCGTCGTGCACGCGCCGCACGGACGCGCCGCCCTTGGCGTCCACCGCCGCCGGCGACGTGAACGTGGCGTCATCGTCCCGCCGCGGCGACAGGTGCCCTATTTCACTGACCCATAGGTCCCAGGGCTTCTCATTGCACTTAACCGGGCTCACGATCTTCGCCGCGAACGGGTAGTCGCCGGACATATTTCAGCATTCACCAATGATCCGATCTTGAAACTCATGCGTTCCCTCACGGGAGTCCAGCCATACCGTAACCAGCCTCACTCCACTGTTAGGTTATTACCCCATATCTGCTTCCAGATCGCTGCCTGTCGCGAGCGCAACCAGGGTCACATCGTAGCTCGATTGTTTACTTCATTATACACACATATCAACTGAAAACGTGTTGTGATTGTCTTAGCTTTTATATTTACAGGGACAGATGATCTATCTCACTGACAGCTGATTATGCAGATTGTAAGTTTTTCTCGACCACGGAACACTTCCATCTATCAAGGATTGTTTTCAGATCACTCTTCAGGTTCAGATTGTTTGAAACATGTGTATATCCAACTTAATTCAATTGATATTATACTCGCTACACACAAATAAAATGTCCAAAATTTCTGTTTGGTTGGTTGTAATTTATTATCGAAAGCATCAACACTTTTTTGAGTATTTGTAAAGACCGAAAGTAACTCTATGGTCATTCACTAGTGAATGAGCGTGACGTGACAGGGAAGATATTCTCACTTTCTTGACAGATAATAAAACTCTAAATTTTGACGTTCAATTTATTTATCTGTTTTATCTGTTAGCTTGTCTGACCTGACATGACATCTGTCAATGTCCTATCACTGTTTAGTGTTTGTCAAATGTTACAAAACAAAATTCTTATTTCAACTACCTCATTACATTACAATAGGCTATTATTTTAAAATGTTACTAAGCAATAAATAGTAAAATCGACGTCCTGAATGACTATGCCGGACACATCTCTGTGTTACAAAATCACATACCGGTATATTCATGTGGTGGAGAAGTGTATGCAGGTCCGTCATCTTGGGTGTACCGATCGGTATAACCTTTCTTGACACTATAGGCTATGTGGCCAGAGTGGAAGGTATATCCATGCAGCCGGTGCTCAACCCGGATTCTAAAAACACCGACTATGTGTTCCTGTCGAGGTGGTCGGTCAGAGACTATGAAGTGCGGAGAGGTGACGTGATATCGTTGGTGTCTCCGAAAGATCCGAACCAAAAGATAATCAAACGCATTGTTGGGCTGCAGGGTGACGTTGTGAGTACTATCGGCTACAAATCGCAGTATGTGAGGGTCCCTGAGGGACATTGTTGGGTGGAAGGTGATCACACTGGCCACACACTCGACAGCAACACTTTCGGGCCTGTCTCGTTAGGCTTGGTCAACGCCAGGGCAGCATACATTGTCTGGCCACCAAATAGATGGCAAAGACTAGAAGCAATGTTGCCGGAAAGCAGAAAACCCTTTTTAGAAAAACAGTAATTAGACCTGTTTTAGTGAAAAATAGTGATAGAAATCACACATTTATTGATTAATTCTGATGGCATCTCAACAATCTTGGTTAAATTTAGTAATTGTAATTATCATTAATTAGTTCTTATATTTATCGCTGTAAATATTATAAAAGACCACAATCAACTTGATCTGTCAACTCAATAATGTATCTCAATAAATAAGCCTATACATATGGTTATCTCTTCTCTATTGATGTACTTATTCTTAATACTGCCATTATATTTATATGTTAAAAAAAAATGTAAATTATATCATGACATGTGTAAATTTAATAAGGGATTAATAAAATGAGTTAAATGGATGTTAGCCAAAATTTTAATTTATAAGATTGAAATGCTTGTTCTTGTTATAGTTCAGAAAGTAAACTTTGTTTAACTATAAATTAGTTTTATTAAATGTAGATAGATACTTAAAATAAGAGAGTTCTTTACTTTTCTTATGGGAATGTAAGCCTCTAGATAAAAAGGTAGGTACTAATCACAATTCACTATGATTAACCTGTTGTATACCAGAATGTAAGCCGATGCTCCAAAATAAGTTACAGTAGGCTTCCAGAATGTACATCTATGCATTATTATTACACTTGCACAAGTACCATATTCCGCAGCAGACCGCTTTATGTATGTCGCGTGGCCCAGCAATATGATACAAAAGGTTAAAACTTTATTTAGCATATGCCAAGTTGCATTCCATGAGAAATTAAAAATAATATTCCTATATTCCTTATATTTCTATTAATTTCTGCAAATTGAAAGAAATAGTATTTGTTCTATAAAATAATAACAAATCATTAAAAATATAACATTTTATTCCAAACATGAATCTATCACAGGGTCTATAAATAGCTTAGAGAATACTTTTTAAACCAAAACTTTCGACAATTTTCACTACCCTGTCATAAGAAATTCCTCTTCTTATGACATTATAGGTGTCTTTATGGGACAAATCTATCACCGTAGACCCAGTCCTATTCTGTTCCAGTCCTTGACTCAACACTCCTCCATCAAAAACAGCTCCTAAATGACCAAAGAGATGTTCAAACTCTTTTACAGACAAAGTAGAAGGTTCATTACTAAAGTTTGCACTTGTCAGAGCAACAGGCTTATCAAAAATCTTTGTAACTCTGTTCACAAAATCGTGATCAGGTATTCTAATCCCTATTTTTGTAGCTGTAGGGTTCAGAAATGGATTGTCAAGATATTTAGTCTTTTCTAGAACAACTGTCACTGCTCCTGGTAGTAAGCTGTTGAGTAGATCATCTGACAGGTGATCAGCTTCACCCCATTTCCTGACGTCTGAAACATATGTCACACATATTGCTACTGGCTTGGCAGAATCCCTGCCCTTGATTGCATATAACTTTTTTATAGCATCTGGACAATTGGCACTACATGCCAGACCATATATTGTGTCGGTTGGCACTGCTATGACTTGTCCTTTGCCCAGGAATTCTGCTGCCCTGGCACAAGCCAAGTCTTCAGAGCTTGATACTACTGGAGCCATATTTTCTATCTTCATTTTAGGTGACGCACCTTTATATCTAACTAGATAACTATGAATTAAATTAAGTTTTTGGAAGAAATTCATACTCTATGTAGCACAAGGACTGAACTAAATACTAGTATTTTCACAATTTTTTATGTCTTTCACATTTAGTTTACTAATCACGCCAGTTATGTGCACACTTGTGGTTGCAGCAGCGGTAGAATATTGTCATTGGTTCATCAGCTGATCGAGTTTGCAGTTGCATAAAGAATGCTTTACCATGTCCACACTTAGGGCACACCGCGTCTGTCGAATCTACATTTTCCCAAGCGGCTGCTCCGCCCATGATATAGTCGAGTTCCTGAAAAAGATGTGAAATGTAATGTTAGAGGTGTAGTGTGCCTAATTAAAGCTATGGTGGCAGCTTTATAGTAAGATAATCTAGGCTTAAAGATACACGGACCTTAAATCTAAAGATTATCTGTATGAATCCTAAACAATATACAGAAGAAGGATGAATGATGCAATCTACTGAACATTTGAAGTGAGTTAGGTTACCTTCAGTTTCGGGAATGTGCGCGAGGACACCTTCCTCCTTACATTGAAAACATAAGGGCAAGTGTTACAGGCGTACCGTAGGCCAGACTCTGGACCTTCCTCCACCATAAGAACGTTGGCACACGTCGGGCAAAATAACATTATTGACTCTTAGCAAATTCTCTACGCACATTCACACAAGTTTTTATGCATGTGGACATTATACTTTTGTGGATAATATAACGTAATTAGCAGCTGCAACTACAAGTTTAGTTTAAATAAAATCAAACATTCAAAATGCAGACTTCCACACATCTAACAAATTAAAAACAAAGGTTATTTGCTATCTCTTTTTGAAACATTGAGAAATAAATGATTTTCGTTCTCTTTCCCTCAAATCGAATGAATTATGAATATGACCGAACCGAATGAACGATACTGAGAAAAAAAAACCCAGCCAAGTGCGTGTTAGACCACGCACAATGAAGGGTTCCGTGGTCGTGTTGTGAAGTTACGCACGCACCCTATTGATTTTAATGACCGCAAAAAAAAAGGTGTATTTAATAGTTTTTTTCGAAGAATACTCGCTTTACCAGTAACGGTGGTACTTAGCAAAAAAAAACTTATTTAAAAGTATCAAGTCATTTATTCTAACAAGACTCAGAATCAGCACTTTTTGAAAGTCAAAATTACATAAGTCATCACAGTTCGCGCTTTAGATGTGAAGAAGTGGCGCGACAAACTCCCCAGAAGCACAGCTTTCTGTTTTAAATTATTTCACAACGTTGTAGTCGTGATTACTATGTATAACCAATGCACATAGATATGTTTTCAGGTTTTATGCGGCCAAAATTATTTTAATTGCTATAACTATTCTAAATGACATAATTGATAATAAAAAACAACTTTCTGTTGAAATTTTAAATATTTATTAAAGAAAATACCATATTTATGAAAAAAAAGTCAAAAACCTAACGTCACAAACATAAAAAATATATTTCATACATGTACATTTTAAACGTTAGTGAGTAATGAATTGACGTATCCCCCCTACGGTCGACACATACTCCATGCCAATTCGTTACTCCAGATCCACATCGTCCTAGGATTCTGATGAAACGGAGTCTGGTTTGGTGGGTAAAAGCATATCTAAAGCCTTCTTCTTTGTTTTAAACTAATACTGCTAATGAGCGGATCAGAGCTCAATAATAGTCGATTATAGATGTCACGGTTACACTGGTCGCGGGAATATTTTCTTGCGCAATTTTCTCTATACATGCGAAAGTGCTTATTTCGGGTCTCTTGAGCCTCCTCCGACAATTGGCCTATTGGGAGAAGTGAATTCTCTATTATGGCAGCACCATGTATGAGCACTTTGTGCAAAGTAGGGGTCATGGGATTCCAAACGTCCCATTTAACCATGACTGGTTAGATTTTAAGAAATCCTCTTCTTTTCTTTGTGCTTTAGACCATTTTTTCTTTATGGCAGTCTTGAAGTAAGCAATATTTCGCTTTAGTTTTTTTTTATATTTTCCTCTGTGTCACCATAAGAAGAAAACAGGTAATTTTCTAAATAGGCCAATTTTTCATCCATAGTTATTAAATTTTGGCTTTGCATTTTATCGTTGAGAAATTGACGGGTGACTAATTTTGTTCCGGATGATCCAGGAGAACCTACGACGATATAGAAAAATAAAATAATTATTGGAACATTTTTCAACATAACTTTTTTTACCCTACCTGCACCTACCTGCAGCTGATTTTGATCAGAATCATAAGACAAGAGTATTAAGTATTATAATAAATAATAATTTTGAGGCGAGAGGAAGCGATAATATAACTAAATTATTAATTGAAAAACTTGAAAAATCAAGAATATTTTTTCAAGAAAAAGTAGTATGTTTAGAAGCTTTAAAATAAAGGTTTTCTTTTATTATACTAGGTTGACAATTTCTATAATAAATAATGGTATTTACCTGAAGCACTCGAATCCATATTGCTTACTTTGATAACTGTCTTCAAATCAAACTTATTGACGACGAAAAACAAGTAACTTTAAAAGCGTATAGAGCGAAAGCGCGTGCGTAGCGGGAGACTAGCAAGTTCCGACTACCTGCGCACGCACCCCGCGCGGGTATTGAAGCCGAGAAGATCGGTTTATTATCGCCTATTCTATTGTTAACGTAGAAAGATATTACATTTTGTATTTGTGACTAGTTTAAAATCTTCAATTTTGGCCGCATAATTAAGCAAAATCTATGTTAGTGCAATGGTTAACCATGCCCCTAAGATTAAGAAGACCCACTGACCCAGCTTTTAGTACCAAGGGTTCTGAGTTAAACCCGCAAACAGGCAGACAGACTTGGCGAAACCTACGAAACCCTAAAAAGTTTTTCATGACGTTTATATGAAGGCTAGGAAACTAGTCTTTTAGGTACTAGTTTGCTGGTATACTAATGTTTTGAGACCTAAATAAAAAAATGTATGTAAAGGTTTTCATTTTCTGAAATTAAACACGTATCTATGAATAAAAGATTTAATTTCACTTCTCTACACTATCAATTTATGTTTTTTTTTTGACAGGACTTATATACAAAAATAAAACATTGTTATTTATTTAATTTTATCTGTGCGCGCACAAATCAAATTTAATCTGTGACTGTAATTCTGTCATTCTGTATCACTCACTGTCACCAGCTTTACCTATGTATTTCTGTGGGTATTTCTGTGTCATTTTATGTCGGCTGTGGGACGGTTGTGTAGCTAATTATTTGAGGGTGTGTTTATGGCGTGATAAATAGTTATTTGGAGACCGTAGTAGTGTGGTTGAAAGCTGCCTTATTTTTTTACTAATAGTATTTATAATGTTGCGAGCTCTGTTAGATACATTTTGGAATGAAGACGTGTGGTTGCCGCCGAATACTACATGGGAAGATATTACACCGGGTCCAGACAAGGATGTGATTTACAATGACTACATGCACCTCCTGTATCCCCTGCCGTTGGCACTGGTGCTTATATTCCTGCGGCGTACTCTAGAAAAGTGAGTTAACCTACTTTCTGTCGCTAGGTTTCAGTATGTATGTCATTTCTTCTCACGGATGAATAGTCTAATGATGCACTCAGTGACTCATTAGATATCAATTTGGCGAAAGTACAGCATTTTCAGTGCACTGTAAGTGAAGAATGTATGTTTCAGATTCAGACGACCCACTGACCATGGTTTAGGTAACTGTTTGTTTTACCATTTTGAACTGTTGTTTATTTATGCTGTGTGATTTAATATAATAAAAAACAATTAAGTATACCCTCTGTATGGAATTGTAAGTAAAAGCATAGACTTATTATGCTTACTATCCTCGGTTTTCATCAATTTCATATATTTTTCTTTTCAGTTAATTCAGCTTATTTGTATTTCAAACTGGAAATGTATATATTTTATATTCTTAAAACATTCAAAAGTAGTCCTGCAGTATGAGGAACATTTTTTTATCATTAAATAGGGTTCAAAGTAAGAACCTCATAAAAAAAGAAAAAAAAATGTTATTATCATGTCTATGTAATTATTTCTTTTTCCAGCTATTATGAACAGTTGTTATGCCAGTTGGGCACGCCACAATTGTGGCGGAAGTCCCCTCTTTGAGGAGTGGCTTGAGAGGCGCCACGGCGTCCTCACCTTCCGTCTGACGCAAGTCCTCACCGGACATGGCTGTTTCGGGAGGTTCCTGTTTCGGATAAGGCGGGAAGAAACGCCCGGGTGTTATCATTGTGTGGATCGATCGGAGGACACGGTGGAGCATACGGTGGAGGTCCGCCCGGCTTGGCGGAGGACCGCCGTGTCCTCGTGGTGGCGATCGACGGCGGTAATCTCTCGCGTGCGGCCTTGGTCCAGGCCATGGTACGGAGCGAGAGGGACTGGGAAGCCGTCACCTCCTTCTACGAAGCAGTAATGCTGGCGAAGGAGGAGGCGGGACCGCGTGAGGGTGAGGCTATCGTTGCGCCCTCACGGCCCTAGTCGTTGCAGGAGGAGACACCCTGGGCGTCGGGAGTCGATAGCCGACTACCGGCCACCGTAGGCGCGGGCTTGCGGACGGCGAGCAATGGGCAGCTTGCCGTTCGGGAAGGACCAGGCCCGGGTCAACGGCGCGTTGTGTTCCACGCGCGCCTCAAAGAGATGTCAGCATAATTGTATGGGGTCCGATATGGCCGATGCCAGCCGGGGTCGCGGTTTTTCGAAAGAGTTACCGTGGCCCTGGCGCACAGGCAACTGAAGGAACAAGGGTGGGTTTTAGGCAGTAAGAGTCTGACACGCCCTCCCGCTCCGCCCAGAGCGGGACAGGTCATATGATGGTTTCCCACCCAAAACGAAAAAAAATGCTATTATGAAGCAGTTAAATAAAACCATAGGGCCGGCTTTTCAATCCTAGAATAAATATGGTGGTTGGACATATTTTCTATACAAAAGCTGTCAAACCATATTTTATTTTGATAATGATTGAATAATCAGCCCATAAAGAAATATGTATAAATATACATTTGCAACATATTTTTCTGGAGGAAGGAAGGCCAACAATACTATGGATGGATGGTTTGGTTGATGATAATATGGATCAGTGGAATATGGATAGAGGAAAAGAAGACATGCTTCTCTGACCTCTAATTAATTGTGATAAGGCTAGGTAGATGGTAAAATGAAAGCAATTTTTTATTTAATATTTGTAATCATTCCTTGTTGCAGGTACTGGTTTGCTCCATTCGGCAAATCATTAGGCATTAAGAACACAAGACCAAAGAAAGCTCCAATTAACCCTAAGTTGGAGAGTGCATATCAAGCATCACCAAAAATTAAGCATAAGCAGGTATGAATCACACTCAACACACATAATCAAATCATGAATAAACTAAACTAACACTTAATAATAACTAATAAATATTAGGTTTAAAATTATGTATTCTCAAATTAATTGTGGATACAAATATTATATATTTCTGAAAACACGGTGTAAATCTGCCAAGTTACTGCGAAAGCGCAGGCTGTAAGAGATAATCAACTTATTCTTAAAATTTAATCAATAAAAAATAATTACAAACGATAATTAATACAATAATCTGTGTTAACGACCGCTCGTGTCAAGGAGGGCGATAAGTCTATAACAGCGACAGTTATTGAATCTTTTCTTAACTCCGCGTAGTACACACTCAATGTATGCGTACATAACTATATTATCTAAAGGTGCGTCCAGAGAGTGCGACTTGCGAGGCATACGCCGCAAATGTTTTTTTTTTGTCAGATACGTCATGCTGGGGCGTGCATCACATGCCTCGTAGTGTCTGGACGCACCTTATACAAGGTGGAGATGACAACAAATTAAACTGCGTATACATAATGACGTTTGCAGTCTGCATACGAAAATTCTATCAATTATATCCAATAGTTTAGTCACTATAAGTAATCGGTTGATGGGAAAAATCCATAGTCGGCACAGCACTTTGTAGGTATTATTAAGTTTGTTTGAAAAAAAAATTACTATCAATTTCGATGTTAGGATTTTTTTTATAGTTTCAAAATACTCCTATGCATTAGTATTGTCAGTGTTTTAATTTACTGTCGTCTCCACATTGTATATTATGTTTGATAATTTTGATGTTATTTGTTTTATTGATGTGGTTGTTGTTTGTGGTTTTACACTCGTATTTTTAAGTACATGGCTATATAATTATCAATATATATACCTATTTACAATATAAGCTACCTCTCATTGTACGGAAATCCTATACATTGCGAGATCAGCTTGTACTGGAAATGTATAGCTTGATTGAGTCGTGTGTACTTCTCACACCATCATGAAATAAGAATTAAATATCCACTATAAAGTTAGATTTATGTGTCAATCACAAGTCATAACGCGGCAACGCTAGGATTTCCCATTTATATATTTTATAATTATTGCTAATAAATAATGCATTATTTATGGTTTTTGGTGTGTAATATTGCATGTTTGTGCAGGTTTGTGTGCGATGTGCTTGAAAACTAAAACAAAAATGTTATTAGGGTCACAATACATTTTTATGGGGATATTTTTGCAGAGTTATATAAAGTTTTAGAATACGGGCGTGAAAATAATGGGCAAATGGATAATAAGAATGTTTCTTACGACCTCTTAATGCACTAAAGCAACAAACAACAATGCAACAATTCTCTAATTGAACTAAACTTGATTTAAATACTTTCATAATTAAAACCCATTTGCAAATACCTATAGGTAAGTAGTAAAAAAAAAACTTTAAAATGTCTATTGTTTATTTTATCTTTTTTACTTACGGTACTCTTCACATTAGAATTGAAAATAATATTAAATCATAATCCGCAATCGGTCTCTAATCGATAAGATAATAAAAAGTTTATATATAGGTTAATGGTCGTACGATTTACCTAACGTCGACTAAAGCGAGCACATGGTATATTAAGAAAAAAAAATTGACGTGTAATTTGAATAAACCAATTTTGTCACACGAAAATGAGCCAACATCATTTTTTCAGCCCGAAATACCCACGGTTGGGTATCGGGTCAGGCTCCTTTCCATTTCAATCTCCACGACTCTATGCGTTGCTAGTCCAGCGGGACTGTTCTGTAAAAATCTCACCATGTGAAGTGCCTGATGCTTTGGATAGACTCTGTTGACACTTCACTTGAGCTAAGTTTTCACGGTGAAATTTTTACAGAGTAGATCGACTGGTGTTTCGATCGACGATGTCGTCAGCCCAACGCCCTTTGAATGTCCCGGGTATCCATGACCTGTCCTAGGCCACCATTCGATCAAAACCGTACTTCATCGAGCATTATCTCGTCAAGTCAGAAGTCCTTTCTCAACTCCATTTGAGGTTTCGACCGTCGTCGTCGTCGTAGACCTAAATAAAATCCCCCAGTCCCAATATTCCATAAGAAATAAAGAGAGATGATTTCTTTTGCATTGAGAGGAATTTTCAATTCGATGAATATAAAATACCTATACAGATTTGTTCTACTCGCGTCAGCCAACTTCTCGTTCCCCAAGCGGGAGTGGTAAATTAATAAAATTCTCTTAGACGTTATAAAATTAGAATTATTAGTATTACGCTGCATAAAGTGGGAGGAAAATCCGACGGCAATAAGATGTCATAAAAATAGAGAACACGGTAGTACTGAATCCCAAGGTTAGCTGTTTATGACATTTTTGACAGATTTTGCTAGAATTAACTAATTGTATCGTAACCCGATTTTAACATTTCTGCGGGGCTATGTCCAAAAATATAAATTAAGTACCTCTATTGGCAAAAAACAGTTACCGAATTCAGTCATTCAAAACCGATATTGATAAATACCTATAAAAGTGTGTTAAAGTCTAACAACACTACTAGTTGGAATTATCACAAGCAAGGTTTAGGAAAACTATTGTTAAATAATTAAATACAATTCTATGCAGTCCTAAATGTCACAATTTAAAGCCCGAAGCAGTGGCGGTAGTAGAGACGGTTTTCGATACCTGCGAGTTAAGATTGTCTTCGAACAAAAAATGGACAATCCGATGTCACACTATCGATTTTTCCCGCCAGATGGAAACAGCTGTTCCGTTTCGCGTGAAAATTAAATATGGAAGTTTCAACAACCGTCACTGCTTGTCACATGTGTCACTGTTTGAACTTGTGTCTCTAAGCGTTAATAATACTTTATGTAACCCATATTAATTGTCGCTTAGTAACAACGCTAATGAAGCTTTTAAAACTTAACCGTGCTTCCTTTCTTTTCAGTTCTTTTTGAATAAGGATGAGGTAAATGTAGAACATTATAATACCTCTGCACGTCAGCACGTATGAATAACATGTATGTAGTTTGTAGTGTAGTTAGTAGCATGCACTTTTAAGGTGTGGTCTGAACGTCACCGATAGGCAAAAGCGTTATAAAGAATCTTTGATAACCGTCGTGACGCTCCCTGAAAATTTCCGACCAAAGCTTGGGCCGGAATCAACACGACTGTGATTGTGCCCCGATTACGATTGAGCTGTGGATGTGAAATTTCGATGTGCATATCTTTTCCTTCCGTGCTTATAATTCTCATAATCACCAATGTTTGATAAGAGTACCTACACATTCGAAAAAAATAAAATTAAATAAAAAACAGTTTTTTCTAAAAACTCTTTTGAACTCCTCTCGCGGTCATTCAGACCCACATAACTTTGTTGTAATAGTGCATGATTCACAGTAATTATTAGTATTTCGACCCATAGATAATAGTTAGTTATAAATTATAGATAGTGCATGTTTTTTCCCAACAGACACTAGCGACTATAGCAGCCTAACCAATAAATCATTATTGATACGACCTCTTTGTCAGTATCACTGCTATTTGCCGGAGTTTTTTTTTAAGTCCAGCTAGAGGGCTACCAATCTCAAAAAAATCCGGGGTAAAGGAATTTTCCAAATAAAATTCGGAAATTATGATCTTATTAATTGCCTACTTTACTCTAATTTTACTATTCTACATCTTCATTGAAGTATCTGACAAGTTTGGAACGTAAAAAAATACAACATACATCTTCCACCACTTCCTAGTATTGCAAAGCTGGGAAGAAATGGCGGTTGAAACTCTCCATACCTATGTACTCTAACGTAATGTCTGTCTGTCATTATTTTATTTACACAAAAAAGCCAAGATAACCTTAATCTTTCACGAATCACCATACTAAAATAAACCGTCTGTTTTTTTCTCAAATCAACACAATGGGTTTAACTCCTGCTTCCTCATTTCCATAAAATAGCTTGTGGAATAGTCTCATAACATTCAGAGGTCGTCAGGAAATTGCTAGAACAGTGCAACCTTCAATTATCGAGAAATTATTCCCCTCACGTCTTTACTGAATCGAGTTCCCCTGAAACCGCTGATCGTTGGTGCTTAGCTTGAAAGCGTTTTAAACAAAAGGGTAAATCTTGGTTATCTTGGACTGGTTTTTGTCTAGGTCTGCTTTTAGCTAATTCAGGTAGAAGACTATAACTATTCATGGAGGATAGTTTCAGGCCAAAATTAGAATTTAGTCTGAACAAACAAAATAGTAAATCGTGAAGAAGTAAGGTCCAAACCAAACTGGAGCTCAAATTCCCGTTAATACTCCTTGAAGCAACCCTATAAAACAGTTCTCGAATGACATATAGATTAGGTAAATACTCGAGTAGGTAATTATATTTGAATTTTCGGTATGTAACAGAATTTTCGCGTATCAGAAAAGCTAAATCGCAGGATTATGAACCGTGAAACTCTTAAGCACATTAATTTACAATAATTACATTTGAATGTACTAAGTGACTTGTTTGCTTTGTACAACGAACTACTAAATAAGCCATGCATATAATAACACATTTCAAAGTCAATAGAAGATTTATAAGTATTAAGTTTTTTTTTATTAAAACCTTTTTATGAACGTAACTTCCGGGTTACAGGAAAATTATGAAATTAATTATTGATTCAACTGTCACCCAGTGCCGAATGCGGTGCTCCTGACCAAACCATGTCCCATAATTATGTAATGTTGTAGTGTCCAGAGCATAGAAATATAAAACAAAGTGTCCATACATCTGCACTTCTGAGGACTTAAAAAACGCTACTGATGCCGCGATTGGCTTGGCCACCTACTGGGCCCTACTCATTTAACATAATATAGTAGATTATATAACAAATGGAAAAAAAAGGGAATTTAATTATAGGGACTAAGTTGGATCCCGAGAGCGGCGAAGGATTCTAGATTACAATCCTGAGCGAAGCGAGGGATACAAGGACCGAGATGATTTTTTTTTCACGAGTTATTTTCTCTACTTTTTACCATTGATTGCGAGAAAATAAATAGTAGTATAGTATTTATATTTATGTAATCGGTTATAATAAGGGAACAAAATATTAAATAAACATAAAAAAAATATAGTGAAATTAGAACAGTTTTCGATTTGAGTACGATTTTTTTATTTTATTTAATTGTATAGCTCTATGGAATAGCTCTAGCCAGCCAGTAGCTATTTTCAGCACGTTTTATTTATTTTTTGTACATAATTCGTGCCATATCCCAAATTCAAAATGTTTTTATTCACTCAGGACTAAACGAGAGTTTTATTCGCTGTTATCGATGAATTTCGACTGGCAATGGTAAAAAAATATTTTCACTTTTGCCATCGACTCGAAAAGAAGGCTTTTCGAGTCGTTGGCAAAAGTGAAAATAATTATATATTACTGAAAATTAAGCTAAATATACTTTTTGAATAACTCTTTAAATGGACGATCACACCACCGTAGACACACCTATTATCAACTTTGATAATTTAGGAAGGGAAACCCGGGTATTGATAAGTTCGTTCTAATATTCCATTTATACGACATACATATATTTAGTATTACTTACGTCATCACCAAATTACAAGGAATTCAATACACAAACACTTGCGCTCGTGATAAAATTTAAAAAATATGACCATAGCTATAACCACGTCATCCAAGGATTCTTTAAAGGCATTCACAGTTTATAACTTTAATACCTTATCTTAGCAAATAATGAGTTAGCCATTCTTGAAAACTACTCAACCTATTTTGAGGATTACTAAACTTTTAAGCTGACTGGCACCGAGGAGATTAGAAAAAAAAAACATGGGTAGGTATTCCAAACCAGAAAAAAAGATCTTCCAAAGTTGCAATTCGTCAGATGAAATCTAATTCAAAATCAGAAAAGAAAAAGAAGTTTTCCTATTTCAAAATCTGGAAAGAAATTTAATATGTACAAAATCCTTTATAATTATTATTAGGTACCTACTAGCTTTTGCCCGCGGAATCGCCATCGTGAATGTCGGAAAAAATCTCACGGGGACGTGCTACCGGGATTAAAAATACCCTGTGTTAATCCAGGTTATAAACTATCTGTGTGCCAAAGGAGAATGTTAGTTTTACTATGGGTGCTGTTCCAAATGTATTGCAGATGTGTATTGTACCTTAAATGAAAGGTCTCAACCAGTACTGCATTTTTTTTAAGGCAGCAGGTAATACACTAGAGAGCAATGAATCCGGGTCACTTAAAGAATCCTAAAAATCTCGGAAACTAAAAATGCTAGGTTAATGCAATAAATTGTATTTAATAGACAATGTAATACTCCTTAAATGAAGGTATTAAAACTTCTTAGTTATTGTAAAGTTATATCATAAAAAAATCAAATTTGAAAAAAGGCCACTTTCGAAGATGGAACTACGAAATTACAGCATTTGGTTTTGCTTTTGTTTGTAATCTGTCATTTATGTGGGTACATAAACCATGTTGATAGTGCTCTATATTCATTATTCAAGCTGAAATTATGTCGCTTACGCCTGAAGAATGCACCAGAATACTTACAATGCTGGAAACCGGCCGGAGTCAGCGCGATACAGCCAGGACTGTCGGTGTGTCGCTGTCAACAGTACAAAGAGTTCTCCGACGTTACGAAGAATCTGGTTCTAACCTACGCAGACCAGGAACGGGCAGAACCAGGTGTACCACAGCACGAGAAGACCGATACTTGGTGAACACCATGCTTCGAAATCGCTTTCTCACAGGAACTGAACTCACAAATCAGTTTCGACGCCTCGGAGGAAGTAACCCAAGTGCATGGACAGTAAGACGTCGGCTTGCTGAATCTAACTTAAAATCCCTTAGACCTGCAAACGGCCCTAAACTGGAGCGTGGGCATCGTATTTCAAGACTAAGATATGCCCAGAGCCACGTAAATTGGAGTATTGAAGATTGGTCAAAAGTTATGTTCTCCGACGAATCAAAATTTATGCTCTACAAGCACGATGGAAGACACAGAGTGTATCGAAGACCAGGGGAAAGATTCAAGCAAGCATGCATCGAAGAAAAAGTAGCCTACGGTGGTGGGTCTGTACTTGTGTGGGCCGGAATTTCTTCTGAAAGTCGCACAGAGCTGGTGATCATAGAAAACGGCTCTTTAACTAGCGTAAGATATGTGGAAGAAATCCTCAATGATCACGTTGGTCCATTTATGGTCAATTTAGGTGAGGATGCTATATTTATGCATGACAATGCCCGACCTCATACAGGTAGGATTGTGAATGACTACCTTCAAGAGATGAACATTACTCGTATGGAGTGGCCAGCGCGCAGCCCGGATATCAACCCGATCGAGCATGCTTGGGACGAGCTAGGCAGATGCGTAAAACAACGAAACCCTCCCCCAATCACGCTTCGTGAGCTCAAAATTGCTCTCACAGAGGAATGGGAGAATATTCCCCAAAATCGTATAAGGAACTTGGTGTACAGCATGCCAAACCGCGTAAACGCAGTAATGGAAGCACGAGGAGGCAATACGAAGTATTAAAATTCAAGAAAATCGTAATAAAGTTCAAAAATTTCATGTTTCCTATTTTTGTTTTAAGGAGAGATCAGCAGTTTTTTTCTTTATGTAATTTTGTGTTAATAAAATGTATGGTGACTCATATTTTTTTTACTTTCATTTAAGGAGTATTACATTGTCTATTAAATACAATTTATTGCATTAACCTATCATTTTTAGTTTCCGAGATTTTTAACATTCTTTAAGTGACCCGGATTCATTGCTCTCGAGTGTATATCCTAGAGGAATTTTAATTTTCATCTGTATATTTACTTTACTTTATAGTATGCTAAGATGGTTTGGTCATGTTGAGAGGATGAATGAAGAGTGATTAACGAAAGGTATTTACTAGGCAGATGTGAGTGGAAACGCCGGGAGGGGACGCCCTAGGAAGACATATAGTGACCTTATTGGTGATGTTCTTCAGAAAGGTCAGGTTCGTAGTACTCACAACCGGCGTGCGTATATGACCAGATGTATGAACGTAAACGAGGCAAAAGGAGTATGTAAGGATCGTAGTAGGTAGTTTCTGCCTACCCCCATGGGAAAAAGGCGTGATTTTATGTATGTATGTATATTTACTTTAAAAAAAACATTTAAAAGGGTAAATGTCAAGAAGAAAACGACAGGATTTTTCTTAAGCTAATGATTTTTCAACTTACACACACAGAACATAAAAACTAATAATAAATCATTAAAACTATTCTTCATGAATTACGTAGTCTAAAAATTCTGCTGGACGGTTAATATTTTACTTTTGGCTAGCCCACCCCTGAAACCATACTACACACATAGGTCGCAGCAGCCCAGTGTGAGTTTCCCTATAGGGTATGTGCAGTAATAATGAATAATAAGATTTAATCCTTGCTCACTTTCGTCAATAAATATATAGCAGTAATTTACTTTGGAATTTGTATGCCTGTTGTTTATACATTGGTCAGTATCGCGATAGACTTCAATTGTATAATATATGCCATGCCGCAAATGCTCGCTGTAGTAGCTCCTTGCCAACTTCAATTGATAAGTGCCTAGTGCGAATACTATCAAGTCATCTTCCGAGAGTTGCGGAAAATCTTGCATAACCAGCCTATTATGTCCCCACTGTTGGGACACAGGCCTCCTCTCTTTGAGAGGGAGTGGGCTGTAATCTACCACGTAGGCCCAGTGCGGGTTGGTAGATGTCACATGTCTTCGAATTTTTGGTTCTAGGACATGCCGGTTTCCTCACGATGAAAATCTTGCAGTTAGGGTAAATCCCCTGAAATACTTTCAAATGCAACTCTTTGTCTGTTGAGGTTATTAGCGATTACATAATCTGCTAAGTTATTAGGAATATTTACGCGACCATTGATTATATCTGCAAAAGTTGCTGCATGTCGGTAATCAACCAGCACCGGGCGAAAGGCATTTAATAAGGCGGTTGCATTTTTAAAATCCACGAACATATGTGACATTGCAACATTAAAATACTCCTTTCTGTCTGAACAACTTACAATCTCGTTTAAACCGGCCATCTACAAATCGTCATCATTCTTGATTTATTCGCTTGCAGCGTCGTTAATTGTTCAGCTCCCCTTTGCCTAGACTCTGGGCATAGCAGTTATATATACCAATGAATCCAAACCAGACACACTATCTCTGAATTCTCAGTCCAGGATGAATACGTCACCACCTCTAAAAAAACAGTGAAACAAACTCTTTTAATTGCTGGTTATTTCGTTGACTATCGTAGCATCCGACGTAGTGGCCGCATGCGGCCCAGTTACATCCAAAATACGAGGGTGATTCAAAAAGTTATTAGAATTGCATATATATGAAACCTTTTTGGGAGAAGATCGATATTCAAATTAAAGAGTGTCAATCACACAACATTTATGCAAACTGTCACTTGTTTTTGTCAGTTCGTTCGCACATAATAAATTGTTTTGTGCAACGAGTTGCTAAAAACCAAAAATTATGGATAAAAGTGAGTTACATGCGGTGATAAAATATCTCAGTTTGAAAAAAATGTCTACGAAGGAATTTTTTTCGGACATTCAGCAGACATTAGGGGATGATGCTGTACCATATTCTACGGTTGCGTACTGGGTGGCTGAATTTAAAAGAGGTAGATCAAGCTGTAAAGATGACCCGCGTTCTAGGCGGCCTTCAACCTCCGTTACGAAAGAAAATGTCAAAAAGGTTGAGAATCTGGTTTTGGAAGACAGAAGAATAACTATAAAACATATAGCTGAGATCCTAAAGATATCATTTGGTAGCATTCAATCCATTTTTATTGATTCACTGGGGTTTAAAAAAGTGTCGTCAAGATGGGTGTCACGAATGTTAACCGACGAAAACAAAAAGCGACGTTTGGAAATTTCTAAGCGTAATCTCGAAATGTTCCAGCGTGATTCGGATAATTTTTGTCGCCGCCTTGTCACCATGGATGTAACGTGGGTCCACCATTTCGATCCTGAAACTAAGAGACAAAGCATGTCTTGGAAACGACCATCCTCTCCATCCATTAAGAAATTTCGATTTGCTCCTACCGCTGGCAAAGTTATGGCCTCAGTGTTCTGGGATAGTGAAGGAATCCTTTTTATTGATTACATGCCAAAAGGCCAGACGATTACTGGACCCTATTATGCAAATTTAATCCCGAAAGAGCGTAAAGCTTCGATCAATAATAGCACTAGATACAGGATCAGGAACAAAAATAGGTCGCTGAAGTGGCCACGTTTACACAAACATAAACATTTACATTTCATACTACGAAATATAGACAAAGGTTTTATATTATTAACAACATCAAGTCATTATAAACCATAACACTCAAGCATAAAGTTTAATTACAATTGCAAAATATTTATATCTAAGTCCTTCTGTCATTGGAGAAATGTAAAAGCAATAAATAAAAAGTCATTTTTATAATAAGTACAAAAATATTTATTCTAAAATGAAACTTAAAACCTAAGCAATAAGGTTACAAAATTTTTGTTGACAATTTCATGCTTACTCCATTTTAGAACTAGACGTAGTTCTTGGTATGACATTTCAATGCTCAGAACACAGTAAGTATTGAAAGACGTAGAGTTGCAGAAAATATTTATTTAGGCGAAGGTTCGTCTTGTATGGTAGCAAATATTTTTAACCGATTTAAAAAAAGTAGTAGGACTAAATTAGTACTATAGTTATTTTTTATAAGACATTGCTATTAATTTTCTGCGGGTTGGCTCATAAAAACCGTATAAAAAATGGGTGCGTCTACTCATGTACGCGATTTAGAAGTTATAATAAATATTTGTTTTAAATCAAATCATTTTTTCATTTAAATTAAACTGAAAATAAGAGTATATTAGGTAAACAACCATGACTGAAGGTGCGTACGAGGTGGATGCTATAAATAATGTATCTGAACAATCGTAATCGGTCTCTTTAAGGGGGATGTGCTAAGACAGCCCGCGAAATTCAAATTTTCTTGCGTTTTTTGCAACTTGCAGGTTAGTGTAAGGTTGTATCTTGATCAAAATATGATTCGCGACAATAACAAATGTGTATTTACATAATTATAATTATAAGAATCATCAATACATTTCTGTAATTTAGATTTACTCCGGATTGGTCTGATTTCGAACCAATCCGGAGGAAATCTAACTTAGATGAAAAATAACATATGAAAAACAATACTACTCCGTGCATTCCCTGTTCCAGAACAGTCGATGTTTGTTACAATAGTTGGCGCGTTGTCACAAACATTGATCAAACAATCATAATATTTGCTAAATGATTTATATTTACTATTTAATTATTTTTATTTTATGATAAACACATACATAATGATATAAACTTACCGAAAAAAATAAATTCCTTCCAAAATCTTGGTGTTACGGTGGTTTCTTATACAACTTTTGAACGCGCACTGTGGCATTTTGATGTCTTAACGTTGGCTATGTTTGGACAATACTAATTTAAAATAAGAGCACAAATACTTTTGTGCTCTTATTTTTCGGGCCGTTTTTGAAGCGCTTATCGGGAATCTAGTACTATTATTGATCGAAGGCGTAAAGCGATTAAAGAAAAAAGTCGTGGAAAACTATCGTTGGGCGTGTTGTTTCTTCAAGATAACGCTCCTGCTCATCGATCGGAAGTTGCGCTCAACGCAATCCACTGTGCTGGCTTCAATCTCCTTGATCACCCACCATATTCTCCGGACTTAGCCCCAAATGATTTTTACTTATTCCCAAAATTAAAAGAGGACATTCGTGGAACAAAATTTTACGACAATGACGCGGTTATGGCTTCCGTAGAGGAGTTTTTCGAGAGTCAAGAAAAACAATTGAAGTTAGAAACGCGTTATTCTAAATGCATTGCATTGGAGGGAGATTATGTAGAAAAATAAAATATTTTTGTTTAAATCTTTGCATTTTTTAATATTGATTCCATGAATTTTTTGATTCACCCTCGTATGTCCGTTGCAAGTAACCATTAAAAAGGGCTTGAGGAGATTGCGGATGAAAGCTGTAACAACCACGTGTGTCTTCAGAAACAAACAATTGGAGCTCTTTTGTACATAACCATAGGTGCCGTCACATATGATAGCTGGACTCTCTTCTGCAGTAGCATTAGGATTTCCAAAAAGAGCATTGCGGACTAAAATATTATAAGCCGCTACTTCTTCTCTAGTCATGTGGTCAAGCCCTATGTAATGTGGTACGAAATCTTGAAATATACATTCTTTCGCTATCTTTATTAACCGTTCAAAATTGATCCTGCTCGTGCGAAAAATGTTTACAGTCTCATCAGATTCTCACCTCCTGAGTATTGGTAAGTTAAAACCCTAAGGCTCTTTTTAGGATTTCTACACCGTCCGCTTAAAGGAGTCTCGACTAAAATGCGACTGAACTATTCCGTAGTCTTCCCAATCCAGTATTGAAGTTCATATTCGTCAGCTTCTTCTATGTTGTCAAAGTCTAGTATTACTCTGACAAGAACACTTTTTTAAATAAATCAAATATATCCAGAATTTGTGCATGGTTAAAGGTCATGGCATCGGTTGGGGGCGTCGAATAACTCTTACCAATTATTTCCACGTAAATGTTCCTCACACTCGTGCAGTCTGAGGAACATAGTACTTGTGGCTTGTAAAAAAAGAGATTTTCAACCTATCTGGAAGACGAAATTGCGTTCTTACACCCGTTAAAAATGCACGAGTTTGAAGTCTTTCGTGCTCTTGTGTAATAAGCGAAATTAAATGGACGCTTTTCCCCTGCAGACTCAGATGCAGGCTGTTCTACAGGTTATGCCGGTTCTGCATGTTGCAATTGTAATCTACGCGTTGATTCCCAGCAGCTTTGATAGATTCTTGAAGGTGAACTAAAAAATAACATTAAGTTACAGACATGGAGTCAAGTATATAAATAACCTACGTAATAACAGCCACATCCTTGTATTCATGCGATTATAAAGTAACGGTGTTCACAATCATACTGTGACACATATATATATATATATATATAGGCTTTTAAGAATATAAATAATAATGAAATATAGTTACCTGTCGTGGTGATATGTGTTGTATTATCATATCTAGTATATTACGATGTCTGTCATAAAGGTCTTTTATTAACACATAGTCTCTTCTTCGCAGCACAGATCGATCGCAAACAATACAAAAAAAAATCATGCAGCAGATTGGAAAATTTTGAACACACTTGCAATGAAGCTTTCCAATGTCATCTTAAACCGTTCAGCCGGTTTTGCGCTAATCCGAGTACCAAGAGCCTACAAGAATATATTTGTATATTTAGGGTTCCGTACCCAAAGGGTGATGCCAACGGGACCCTGTTACTAAGGCTCCGCTGTCTGTTTGTCCGTCCGTCCGTCCGTCCGTCCGTCCGACCGTCCGTCCGTCTGTCACAGGGCTGTATCTTTTGAATTGTAATAGGTAGACACTTGAAATTTTCGCAGTGTCTACGCTATAACAACAAATAATAATAAAAATAAAGTGAAAAATTAAATGCCCACACTTTTTTTTTTTACTAATGTGTTTTTTTAACATAATTATGCAGTGTTAAATATTGTACGGTTGTATTTGGCCGCTTTTAATGGCATCTTAATTCCTCAACAGGTTTCTTTATTCAAATAGTACAACAAAGATTACGAAAGGTTGTATGAACGTAGTAATAAGTATGATAAACGATACTAATTTATTTAGATTACGATGACAGTTACAACAGAATAATATTGGCATGACACAATCATCGTCATGGATTTAATTAAACACCTGTGCTTTTGTTTGTTATCTACTTATCAGGATTTCGATTATTTTTATGATTCACTTTTCTATAGTATTTTTGGCCATAAGTCATCTCAATATTTTAGGTCAAACTCAAACTCAAAGCATGTGAATTGTCAACGAGTCGGTCAGTTAGTGAGAAACTTGAAGCTAGTTGCCCATTCCAAAACGTAGATTTCTATGGAGAAGCACGGGCAAGAAACTCCAAGGACACTCTTTTAAATTAAGATATTACAAAATCCTGGGTACATTGATACACGTGAGAACAATGTAAAAAATATTTAAAAAAAAATCAAACAATAATATTAAAAATAAAAATAAGCCGTGGCAGTTAAGAGATGACCAGTCTCAACCGAGGGCGCCCGTTCACGAACATGACGTCCCGTCCTAATCGTCATCATCACCTGCCCTTATTACATTTTATTTGGGGTCGGTGCAGTATGTCATATTTTTCCTTATGTCTCTATTAGGCATCATCTCAGTATTCCCCCAGTTCTAGCCATATCACCTTTCACACAATCCACCCATCTTGTATCTAATATTCCCTAACTCTTCTATCTACATTCATACTCAAAACGTTCCTTACTTTTAGCAAAATACATAATTTACCTGTCTCTGTGCGCAATCCTCATCTGCAGTTCAAGCGTTTGCCAAATACCTGGCAGGCGTGGGCTCATTCTCTTAAATTTTACATTACATTTACAGTATGTATAAATTGTAAATCAGTACTTATTTTTTATACCAATTAAAGTCTTCGTGCGTCTAGCTTTTGTCAGCGAATCCACTTCTCTGAAAAGGTTTTACTGCTCTGCAAAACACGTGCAATTTAGTCTCGTCAAAAGATTTAGCTTCTCTGCACGTTCTACTGCAGAATATATTTCATCTCGGTTCTTGTTCAAATGCTTCCAGAATTTCAGCTGCTACGGCAGAGCATCAAATATTCATAAAACAAACTCAATCTTTCTGATATGCATGCATGATTTGTAAGAGCTGCAGGCAAAAAAAGTCCAGATGGATAGAATAATTCAGCTGTGTCCAATAAAAAGCTTGTATGTTTAAAAAGTTAATTTCTCTCGTCTGCACCCGTAGTCACCCATTAATTGACTAAATAGGACAAAGAATTTATCACACCATAGTTATATTGTCTTCTTAAGTGGCCATAGTTGGTAGCCCGCTCAAAATTCATTAATTTATTTATATAAGATTCTTCGTAAATTTTTAGGGAGTTGAAGAAATTGATGGACGTTTTGTTATTGGCTTCAATCAATATCCTTTGTTAATTCATCCATGTTATTCAAATCGGCCTCTTCGTAATTTCTGGTTCGTTTCTCGATGTAGTTTTGACGAGTATTTAATTGCCATAAACTGAATGATTCCTTTCATGGAAACATCCTTGATATAATTATCGTTTGATATACATTAACGTACGTCATCTACGCCTACGTCTATAGGATTCTGCAGTACATCCATACGTATCGAATGCCGAAAATATAAAGCTTTTTTGTGTATTTACATGAAAAGCAATCCGAGCAGAAACAGCCCGAACTAATGTGCCTTTGCGACAGGCTGCCGCGCCCCGAACGCCCCCACATTTAGCCAATGGCCTTACCATAGTTATAGTTACTATACTTTTCTGACAGCCTCTCCCTGGGGGCTGAGGTTAACATTCGAGTTTTATGCTTTGTTTATATTAAGTTCCGTACTTTTTCGTTGATTAAAGAACAGTAATGAACACAGCTCTTAAACAGCTTACATTGTAAGAAAGAATAAGGTTTCACCGTGGTTTTCTATATGTATTCATATTTTTAGACTGATGTATGTTGTGTCCCACCCACCCATTACGGCGTTTTCTAGCCCAATTTCTACCACTGCTGCTCACCATTATTGTACTTTTCGTTTCTTGACTTGTTGTCAAACACTTTAAAATTCTGAATACAGGAGGAATTTATGGTCGTAAATATAACGAATGTTTGCCAAGTTAAATCGTAATTTACTGCATCACTAAAATTGCATTGCCGCTGCAAGCTCAAAGACTAACGACGTAACACGTAACCTCAGCTCTAACCGCTCTGGTATGAATAAAAGATCTCTTTGAAGCCACGCGTCTGCGAGTCGCGGTTCCGACCCGTTTTCATTACTCTGGTTATATAAAGATCATTATACGTTTTCAGGGCTGGCTGTTCTGACTACTTCTTTATTAAAATATTGCAATTTAATAGGACGTAGTCTAAAACCGAGTAGCAGTTTGCTGTGGTTTTTGGGATCGTTTGTCGTTCAAACTTAACACATCCTTCATCAATCGGAATTTTATGTCAGGGTCGAAGCTGTATTGTATGTTCCAATGTTCCATTATTTGTAGCCAATTTATAACGATCATAGATGATGAATTGATGACCCGACCAGGCTTTCTGCTTCAATCCATTAGTTGATTCCCCCACGGCACCACCACCACCATCCTCACCGCGTTCACCATTCTTTATCGTAGTAAAATCAATTCGGGTAGTTACATCTCTATTAAATCCCCTTTGATATCAAATTCTCTAATAACTAAACCATGAACTATGACCTTGTTATCATAGAAATTGAAGGGCTGACTGTAAATGTCAACGACTCCTCCTGAAGTAATTGTATCTTTGCGTGTCTATGGTACGTACGTACTCCTACACATGTTTTGATTCGATTCTTCACTATTCATAGAGCTTTATATGAATCGAGTTTATGCTTCACCAATCTTTTGTTATTCAATGGTATATTGTTGGATTATTTTATTAATTTCGTATTTTTTTTTGTATTTCTCCGAGAGCGAGAATCCGAGAAACTCCTTTGTATTAATATAATTGCATAGCACAGGTGTGAGTACTATGTACTATGGAACTACCGGGTAATATGTCTTTCATTGACTTGCTGATAGTATGTCAGTCACTCAAATGTCTCGCTGACGGTGGCGCGTGTGTTGGATCATTTAGCTCCCTTCAAAATGGTTGAGAGAATGGGGCTGATCTATGCGTCATGTTAGTGCACGGGTGCTGTCAATTGGGACTAGTCATCTCTTAGCTGCTACGGCTTATTCTATTTTATTTTTGGATTGTTTTTTGTTTGTTATTTGCTGTACTCTGGACGCTTTTAACGTGTACGTCTTGTTAACATCGTTCTCACATATAATTATAAGTTCAACATTAATGATGTAACTAATATTTTTGTAACAATATAATTTAAAAGAGTGTCCATGGAGTTTCTTGCCCGTTCTTCTCCATAGATACTTACTACGCTTTGGAATGGGCAACTAGCTTCATATTTCTACTGACCAACTCCTTGACTATTCCAAAAGTGTCTGTAAATGGTTTAATTGAAATAAATGCTTTGAGTTGAGTTTGAGCGCGCAGAGACATCACCATTTGCATAGGTACCTACTTGAATTTTATGAAATTATCATAATAATACAACCACTGTATTTTATTTGGCTCCCGTAGTCCCGTCTTATTAATCATCACCAATGTCTTATAATGATAGGTAATTTCTGAAAAAATCCAGTTCTGATTCATGAAACAAGTGGGCTGAATGTTAGGTACCGCAATAAGCGCCTGCTTTTAATACTAAAAGTTCTGTTATTGGTATTTGCTGTTGTCCATCGTCATCATAATCCTCCTGCTATATCCCAATTTATTTGAGGTTTTTTTTTTTTTAAATCTTTATTTAAGGAGCTTGGTCAACAAGACTAAGTCGCTCCGTAAGTCTTTCTTATAATATAATACATTATTTTATAAATATAATACAGTCTTTATATATATAATCATAACTATCTTCTACGAATACCAATCCGCACGAGTTTGTACAATAGTTTTGCTGTTTCTGACAAGGGGAATGCTAAAATATTGTTGCATCTGCCCACCTCTTTCACATCAACGCCAAAATGAATTAATAATTCAGCTCTGAGATCTTCGTTCCGGGCACACTCCACCATGATGTGAAGAACATCTTCAACTTTCCCACATTCTGTGCAGTTGGGGGGCAGTTTGGGGTTGCCGGAGCATTCTACTTCTTCCATGCATCCTCATCATTCCCAATGTAAAGATTCAACATTTATATCTGTAATTTAAATGGTGTACATAATAAAGAGTATTCTATTCTATCATCTGCCTAGCCTTTTACCAACTATCGGCTTCCAGTAACCGAATGCAGCTGAATATCAGTATTTTACATGGAGCGACTGCCTATCAGACCTCCCCAACCCAATTACTAGGTAATACGATACCCATTTGTAAGTCCGGTTGTTAGACTTTCCATACATTTCTATCAGCTGTCATCTCAGCATTGACTACCTTTATAGCCATGTCATCGTTCACATAAGCCAGCCATCGATCAGTCTTAGCAATTAAAATGTCTACGGCAAAAAAAAAAACCTGGACAACCCTGTCCTAGATAGGCAAGCATACGTATACAAGCAATCACTGTACGTTTGAGACAATAAACATTCATTGAGTACGCAATTAGCGCCTACGGCCTGAGCTCTAAAATGGGCCTTGAGCTGGCCTCACGACCCAGTTTCCTTTGCCTGAAACTTCGACGTTTTTTGATGGTATTTTCACTTTTCTTTTTTCATAATTGCTTCGTGGATTCCGATCAGTTGTCGAAGGTCAGGAAAGTGTAAAGTCATTGTGTGTTTGTTTTTTTTCCAAAGGTCAAAAGAATTAAGTTAAATTGACAGTTGTTCGTACGTTGAAGCAGGGTGCTTGCCGGAATGCTATTAAATGCAGATAATATTGATTTTCCTATAAAACATGACACAGCTTATGTTATGCTGTAAATAAACGGTTCCAATTAGCGATACTTACCCGAAGATTGAATCAGTGACGTGGATTGACTTGACGGAGATTTTCCTATGTAGTCATTCTCATTACATATGAATTCTCAATTTATCCATTAACTCGTCATTGCTCCAGTATTTATAATTTTAGACAAACATCTCGAGAGAGTTTTTTACTGTGATCGCCAGTAGTTTTAGTAATCGAACCCACCCATGAAAGTGAACGACAGCTGTCAGCAACTTTACTCACCGGGACTTTACACCACAAAAACAAAACCAAACCATTAATACAAAGAGGTAAATTTATGAGTTTGTATGTAGGGGCCTAGGGGGTAATCTTCGGAACTCCTTCACCCTAATTACGTAACACTCGTATCTATCACAATCTGAATCACTTTGAACCCTATTGCTAATCCATTGCTTCATTTGTTCAAAATTTGCCTGCTCAACATCGTAAATAACGCAATGAATGTTGTTGAACTGTCAAAATGAAAGCTATTCTTACTATTAGTGCGCTACTCAATTACCCCGCGCTGATCCGATTCCGAAAATTCTTTCACTAATGGGAACCTACAGTACCTACCTATTGCCGAGTGTAATAGGGTCTTCACTTGATATATTTTGTTACAACAAAAAAAAAAAAACACGTCAACGGTATCGGGCATAGGCTAGTCAGCAATTATCGCATATTAATCATATATTTTCGCTTTTCAAAATGAACCTTGTACCTAGGTACTTTGAATTGGCCCGAAAGCATCGTACGATACCTTATCAGGTGTTACGCTAGAGCACCGGTTTGTTATCCACGTGCTTACTCACCATTGTTTCGTCACTATCAACGTAGTCAGCAAATAGATAACGGATTTAAAGGATTAAGTTGTAAGATGCTCATTAAGGTTAGTTGCAGTCATCCTAGGTTTTAATATCAGTTATCTCTTGCAAGGGAGATTAGTCTTCGAGCTAGTAAACATGTTATAATGGTCGTAATTCAGTTTTACTTCGAACATGTTTTCCCAGCTCTAGTTTTTTTTTTTTTTTTACGTTGCGATTATATAAAATAATAGCAACATAAAAATATTATATTTGTTATTTGAGTTAAAATGGCGAAATACGAAAGCAATAACTGCTATTTATACAGTTATTGCTTGTCGTGTTTCGCCATAACTCCACATCTATCGGTGCTCTGCTTTGCGCTTTTTTACCTAAACAGCCTTCTTCGAGTCTTCAGTCCATCTGGGTTGTATACCCATCCTTATTCTTTTGCGTCGACAGTTCGACCCGAACTATGAAAGAATGCCTTTCGAATATCTACGGGGTGACCTTTGGATGAATAATAAATGACCTGAAAAGTAAATATTGTTGTAATGATGGTTTGCAGAGTAAGCAATATTTGACAGGCTGTCGTATATTTATTTATTTATTAACACTTTATGCACAAGTAAAAAAATTGTGTACAAAGGCGTACTTAAGGCGGAACCTTCAGGGTAGCCCGCGAAATTCAAAATTTGTTACGTTTTTTGCAATTTGCAGGTCACTGTCAGGTTTTATTTTGATTAAAATATGATTCGCGACCGTAACTAATATGGCTTTACAGAATCATAATCTATAGAATCAGCAATAAATCTCTATAAGTTCATATTACCCTATTGAATGACTATTTCATGAAAACATGACGTTTGCGGGCAATTCTAACTTAGGGAGTTGTATTGCTGATTCTAATGATTATAATTCTGTAAAGCCATATTTGATACGGTCGCGAATCATATTTAGATCACCATACAACCTGATACTGACCTACAAATTGCAAAAAACGTAAGAAAATTTGAATTTCGCGAGCTACCTTGGCGCATCCCCCTTAATGCCTGAGGCATTTTCTACCAGTCAACCTTAGGGTGATGCAGAGACTAAACATGGCAGGTGCATACGGGATAGATAGCTCGGAAATAACTATAAAATACAAGAATAAAATATATAAATACTATACTACCATTAACACTAATACTATTATCTGATAATTTATCTGATTGTCACCAATGTAACGGGCGAATAATATTAGCATGGGACAGTAATAGTTGGCTGTCGTCCATTGATTCCTCACGCGTTCCATGTCAGAACGATCACACCCCTTTTTGACCTTTTATCAACAGTAAAGTTGACCTTAACCGTTTGTGTGATCAGTATTTTTTTTAGTGTGCTTGGCCGGCCACTACATTCGCGTGAATTTTGAAAAAAGAAAACATTTTTTAGATGTCAACATCCCAATTCTCCTTCAGGGGGTTATTGAAAATGCCTCTGTTCTTCATCAGGCTATCTTCATCAAAGCTATCTCTATACCATGCTAAAGTCTGTTAAAAATTATCTGATGAAAATGTAAACAAATGGATCAGAAATCGTACCTGTGAATGCCAATTTTTTGTGCCGCTTGCAAAGAAAAATGGCGAAATCTTATTTGAAATAAATTTTAACGTCTAAAAATTACACTTATACGAAAGAAATTCAATTAATTATCTAGGTTTTTTTTTAACTATTATATTATCTAGGTACGGCCGAGTTAAAAAAAAAATGTTTAATGAAAAGTTATTTGACTAGGTACTACGTTTTAGAAGATTAGGAAATTGTCGGTTGGATTGGTTTAGTATTGCTATTTTATATTTATTTTCCTAAATAGTAGGTACAGCGTAATTGTCGTGGTGTTGTTATAATTTTTAGTTTGGAGTACATGGAGTAAATTTGATAAATAACACATTTTTTTTTGTATAACTAAGTTTATTCTATGTTCGTCCTTAAATATGAATATTTCAGCAAAGTAGGAAAAATAGTAATTTAATTTCAAATAAAACAATGTGTGGGAAGCTGCCATTATTCTTTGTGTGAGTTTAGATCATAGAAATATAAAATACAGGAGAAGTGGCAAGGGTGCGTGTCTGTGTCCACGTGTATTGTTCAAACTGCTCATGTCACAGGCAAATGGCCGTCTCCGCGAACTAGTGCGTTTTCGACCGTGATCGTGACGAAATATAAGAATGCCGTGTTGTTCAGTGGTTTCTTGAAATTAGGAAGCAAACGCGAGAGTGCATTCGCGGTGCCCATCAATCGGGGAGCCAACCGCTGAAAATGCGGCCCGAAGTTCCACCGGCTATCGAAGACAAGTCCTAGTTACTTCATCGTTGACTCGATACCGATGTGGACACCTCCAAACATGATGTTGGATCCCGAAGGTGGCGCTAAATGGTTTCCGATTTTCGCAATACCACCTGGAGACCCAACCGCCGGATCCTGCTTACGACTTGCGCGACTCCAGCTGTCGCTAAGACAGTCGCCTGTCGGAGCGTCTTCCTCCGTGACATTACGAGCGTGTCATCAACCTAACAGATGACGCCGACGCCATGGAGGAGCGCACCGCGCAGCACCCAGTCGTATCCGATGTTCCACAGGAGTAGCCCAAAACCGAACCCTGTGGAACACTGCACTACATTTCTCGCCGACTACGATTACGACTATGATTTATTACCTACAGCTTGCACGGCGGAGTTAGAATGTCCAATTCTGCTCTTAAACAGCAAGTCCTTAATTTCTGGCATATCCCCTTTAAAAAGGGAAAATGGCGAAGGTGGTGCCTATACATAAATCAGATAAGAATGACAACATAATTGAGTCAATACTCTGCCCGCATTTCCAAAACCATCTAAAGCTATTCATTAGCGATCATTAGCACAGATTTGTTCATCACGATCAACAAGTACTAATCTTATTTCATTTGCACAACTTTTAATTAAGGCTGTTGATGCTGGTCATCAGGCTGACGTCATTTCTACTGACATCAGCAAGGCCTTCGATAAAGTTTCACATAACGTCTTTTCTTATAAGTTGCGAGCTTACGGTATCACTGGCAGCTTGCTTGAATGGGTTATTTCATATTTAGCAAATAGCTATTTCTCTGTCGTGGTTAATGTTTATGAATCTGTCGTATTTAATATGTCCTCTGGAATTCCACAAGGCCCCCATCTGGGGGCAATTTTATTTAACTATATAACGAATGACATTCCCAGCTATTTTCGGCACTCCGAATTTTTTGCATTTATAATATTCGTAAGTAACTACTTCCAGATAGTTGCAGTGTATAATAATTGTTTCTAAGTAAAAACAGTGATCGATTTTGAAAATTTAAATTTATATATTATTTGTTTCTACTCAGGAATCTCTCTCTAAATTGGTGACAACTGCTTCTATTTCTGATATCAACTGTGATTTATTAATTGGTTGTGATTTATTATAATCTTTGTTTAGATTGTAGAAAATATTATTGCGTATGTTAGGGTTGTTTTTGAGTATGTAGAGCTCGCTTCTCCATTTGATTTAAAATACTAATTCTTTGGAGTGATGCCCTGTTTTGAAATATTAAGTTAATGAAAACCTTTGGTAGGTACTTTGAAATGAACATAGACAATTTCAGTAGCACTACGTAGTGACCATAGGTCCTAATTGTCATTTACGGTTTTTATCTATTTACTAACGATAACAATTAATCATTTAAATGTTATAATATAAAAATATTGAATAACTACGCCGAAATATAAAAATATTGAAAAACTACGCAGAAAAGTAGCTACTTTGAGTGATACTCATCCATCATAAATCATACCTACATAACATAGGAATACAGGTGCTAATTAGTTAAATGCCTATAGTAACCTCACTTCTAAAACTTCTATAGTTTATGGATGGTCTGCCATCAACAATCACTTTTAATGTTAAGTACTCATAATAATTTAAAATGATTTTCATTTCATTCCTCCTTATGAGTAACTGTTAGCGTAGCTCCTCTAGATTGTAGTATTATGACTGTAATTATGCATTTTAATATTACGATGAGATTACTATAAAGTCAGTTCTGTTCGATGTGGCATCAGTTAGTTCTGTCAAAAGACTGTCTCTGTACTCCGAAAATTTCTAGGTTGTTTTGACCTATTGTTTGAAGGGAGTAGCTATTCCAGAGTAGTAAATCTTCCAAGTTGTATCTAGTCATAATAACCCACCTGAATTCGAATTGACAGCTTATTGATTAAACTGTTCACAAACTGAAGAAGTTATGAATTTATCATGCGCCTGAAGAGCCCTACGTTTTACTATTCCTTTCAGTGGTTTATGGGACAGTCTTACAATGGGTTTTTACGGCTTTTAAAATGAAGATTCATGACTTCCAAAAGCTTTTACAAGGGCACAGTTTTTTTATAGGCTTGCTTACGTTCCTAAATTATTCCCCAAGCATGTCTAGACTTCAATGGCAGTCACTGCTTGCCATATAAAGTTGTGTTAATTTAAATTGAATCGATATTCTTCAAAGTAATCGCGATCACAATGTGGAATGCACGTGTGGTGTCGTCAACCTTTTCCTGTTTCCATGATTCATGAGACCAACTCGATAAGTGCATGGTTATCGATATTTTTGCTAGCTAGAGATATGTAGCGGCTCTATTACTCAGCTCATTTCTTAGATGGGGCTACCGTTTTAATAAGTGATAAATATTTATGAAGTCTCGCGTAACGTAATAGTAGTTAGGCTCAGTTTACATTGGTAGAGTAATATTGCTAATTAGCCCAGTTTGCGATTGCGTAGTAGGTACAGAAAATAAGATAAAAGCTAGTTAAAAACGTGTGTTTGTTAAGTCAAAATATTGTCATTAACTCTTTGAGTCCCGAGGTTGCGATATCGAGCGAGACACGAGACAATAGATAATCATTGTGTTTCATTACGCGCGATTTAAGAAATTAGGCTTTCTTCGGGAACTGACAATCAGTCAGAAATTATATTTACTGAACTTTCTTCCGTATTAAAATACTCAATCAATATAGACGCGCCCCCAAGCGATAAAACCGTGCGGTTTTTCTTATATGGGTTAATTATTACGTCCTGTTATATCGATACATGTTCGTTGTTAACAGGAAAGGGATAATAGTCGTAATAATCTATTTTTATGTTCAACTGACGTATTTTTAGGTACCTATTGTTACTAGAGCTACTTGAATTATTAGCTTACTACACCATAGATTTCCTTTAGTAGGTACCTACTAGGTAAGCGTCGTATGGTATGCCTAAGATTGTACAGCACCCAAATTACTTAACACATTTAGAGGTACAAACACAATCATATTTTTTTTAAAGGAAATTCATAATTCATTGCATCATAAATAATGTTTAAAAAAGGAGGAGGTTATCAATTCGACTGTTTTTTTTAAATGTGTTTTAGCTCAGAACTTTTTTCTAGGTGAACCGATTTGAATGATTCTTTGAAATTCTTTTTTATTTGAAAGCTGGTGCATCACATGTGGTCCCATATAAATTTTTATCAAGTTGTGACCAGCAGTTTTTGAGTTATCCTTAATACTGCGTATTTTTTCCACTTAGTTTATATTGATAGTGTTTTAATAATTTCCTGTCACTGTTATTTACATATCAAGTAGTGGTATACGAATTTGTGTGGGGTAGGTACCACAACTAAAAAGTGAAAATTAAAAACTTTTTACAGAAAAACAACAAAACGACTTCCAAAAAAAGCACAAAAAAACCTGAAAAATAACTTTAATTTCACCTAGAAAAAAGTTCTGAGCTAAAATACATTTAAAAAAACATAGTCGAATTGATAACCTCCTCCTTTTTTAAAGTCGGTGAAAAAAATCGTAACAACGCAATGAATATTGTTGAGTTGTCAAAATTAAAGGCAGTGACATTGTAATTGTGTTACGCAATTAAGCTGCAAGTTCCCTGCCCGGTGGATCTGACCAGCTGTGTAGCAGGAGCGTCGTTCCCAAGGCCATTATCCCTCCTGCATAATTCAGTGTTTACGGCAGACGGCAGAATACTATCTATAAACCGTAAACTAGTGACCCGTAATGTTGCCGCATAAATAATGCAGCAAAGCGGAGTGGTAGAAGTGATAGCAAAAGCCGCATTCGAGTCATCTGCTTTCTAAATGGATCTAATTTATTTTTGTCCGAAAACTCCATTACCGTTTCAATCATCTTCCTTTTTTAACCGACTTCACAAAAAAGAGGAGGTTCTCAATTCGTCTGTATGTTTTTTTTTTTTTTTTATGTGTTAGCTCATAACTTTTTTCTGGGTGAACCGATTTGGATGATTCTTTTTTTATTTGATAGGTGGTGCTTTACATGTGGTCCCATTTAAATTTGATTAAGGTCTGACCAGTAGTTTTTGAGTTATCCTTAATACTGCAGATTTTTTCCACTTAGTTTATATGGATGATGTGTTAATAATTTCCTGTCACTATTATTTACACACCAAGGCCCTATCCAATAAAGCTGACAATCCGACAAGTCCGACATATGTCAAAAAGTGACAACTCGACAATTTTTCTGTTTAATAAAACTTACAGGCGACAAAATTGTCATGGTGGAAAATTCACAAATATGTCGGACTCTTTTTTTTTCTTAACATTTTTCTGTTTTATAAAACTTTATATGCGACAGCTGACAGGTGACAATTTGTCGTGAAAAACTTGTCAAATCTGCTTTATTAAACAGAAAATTGTCGTGACATGTTGACATATTTGTAGAATTGTCCGACAATTCTGACAGGCGCGTTACCCTCTGTCGCGAAATCATATTTTGAATTTTGAAGGTGTAAAAAAGTGTATTGAAAAAGTTTATTACAAAAAAATGGTACTTACATCGAGCAGTGAGAGTAGTGATGATGAATACTTGGAACAAATACAAACGAGGAGGCAACGACGATCATTTAAAAGCAGAATCAATTTCTCCTTCTCAATTACAGATTTCTGCTTTAAAGAAAAATTTCGGGTATGTAAATCTACCGTAGAATATTTAATTGATAAAATTGCTCATCGACTTCAACACGGTACAAGCAGAAACCAAGCACTTACACCCGATAAACAAATTTTATGCGCTTTGCATTGGATGGGTTGTGGTTCACAGTACCACGTTATTGGTGATGCACATGGGCTTAGTAAAACAACCGTACATAATTGCATAAGAAGGGTATGTGGAGCCGTGATTACTGAATTACTCGGAGAAGAGGTTCGCTGGCCTGATAATTGTAACCGAATACCAACACTTTTCATGAGGCATAATGGGATACCTAGAATATCTGGTATTGTGGATGGTTCGTTAATTCCTCTAGATGCGCCTTATCAAAATGAATCTGCGTTTGTAGACAGGAACGGAAACCATTCAATTAATATTATGGTGGTGTGCGGGCCAAACTTAGAAATTTTCTACGCATCTGCAAGATGGCCTGGCTCTGTTCACGATGCCAGAGTGATGAGATGCTCTTCTTTAGCATGGACATGGGAAAGTGGATGGAGACCATTCCCAAACGCAATAATCCTGGGAGACAGTGGATATGGTTTAAAAAAGTGGCTTATGACGCCTAATATACCAATACAAATACCAAGGACAGCATCACTGGAAAGATTCTTGCGTGCTTTTAAGTCAACGAGAAGATTGGTAGAAAATTCTTTGGGAATCATAAAAGAAAAATTCCCGTGTCTAAATCACCTTAGAGTTCAGCCAATAATTGCAAGCAATGTAATATTATCTTGCATTGTTATGCATAACATTGAAAACCGCTTAGGCTCAAATGCACCCTATTTAGAACAAGATATTAGCGGAAATGACAATGATACAGTTGTAGATAATAACAATGTGGACGAAGTATTTGATGAGGAAGCGATTGCAGTTTTACAGTCATTAATACAACTATTTGAATGAATAATTTATTTAATCCTTTTAATAAATGCATGATCGATTATACTTAAAGATTTTCATTCATAGCACTTATTATAATATCGTTGACTTGTTCATTATCAGCACCCGACTCTGTTGTTCGAACAATTTGTTCAATTTGTTCAGTACAAACATCAATAACCCGAGCGTTTTGTAAATACAAAGGTAGTGTAAATTCTGATGGCTGTATGTTTAATTCTTTTTCAAGTTTGAGTAGCTCCAAATCTAGCTTGTATTTTTCTCTTTTTGCAATTTGAAGTTTTTCTTTAGCAATATCTACTTCTATTTCCATTTTTTGTTTCTTAAAATCAAATAAGTCATTTGATAAATCAACTGGGGGATGTGATTTTCTTCGTATTGGATTTTGAGGTTGAGGTGGTGTTTCTGCTGTAAAAACAGGCACGGATACCTGTGTTTCATTTGATCCTGAAGATTCTGGTATTTGAAGTCCATCTATTGCTGGAGAATCCTTTCCTATGATTTTTAGTATCATTTCATCAGAATCGTCATATTTGCATTTTTTTCCTCCCCCAGAACCAGTCTGCAGACGATTATCTCTCTTTTCCTGAAAGATTTATCGTACCAGTATATATAAAAACGACAAAAAAATCATGTCTGTTGTATGGGAGCCCCCTTAAATATTTATTATATTCTGTTTTTTAGTATTTGTTGTTATAGCGGCAACAGAAATACATCATCTGTGAAAATTTCAACTGTTTAACTATCACGGTTCATGAGATAACGCCTGGTGACAGACGGACAGACAGACAGACAGACAGACGGACAGCGGAGTCTTAGTAATAGGGTCCCGTTTTACCCTTTGGGTACGGAACCCTAAAAATCGTTTCCACATACACAATGCGAATATTTCATACATACCTACACAATATAATACATCATATCTAATTGATAACTTCTTTATTGGTTAACGGTCTAAATAAATAAAAAAAAATTACGGATTGATGAAGGATAAACTAGTTAAAATAAACTAAACCTTACCATGGTCCTTTTGCGCCAATTTTGCCATGTAGTGTCACGAAGGTATTTCCAGTCTTTATTGAAAATACCTAATGTTCTTAAGTTTTCGGCTATTTCCTTCCATTTATTTATTTTTACATCGTGGGTCAATTGGTCACTAAACTTCCCAAAAAGTATATTTTTACTTTCGTAAATAAGGCCCAAAATGGTAAGTTTTCTGTGCATTTCCATCTTACACGCGATCATAACACAATCGAAGTTACACTAGTGATTGTTTTATTCTTGTACTTTGATAATATCTGTTTCAATTTTACCCTCATCCAGCTTCATAAAACAAAATTCTTTGCAAATATATTATGTCAAAAGTCGACATAATTGTCACGACAATCCGACAATATTGTCACCGACAATTGTCAGAAATATTGTGACTGTGGTTCTTTGATATGTCGAGTTTTATTAAACGTGTTTTTACATTAACAATATGTCAAGATTTCACCTGTCGATTTTTGACATATTTGTCACGTTTATTAAACAGCTTAAGCGCGACAATTCTACAATTTTGTCATTTTTTGACATATATGTCGGATTGTCAGCTTTATTGGATAGGGCCCAAGTAGTGTTTTTTTTGGAAGTCGGTTGTTTTTTTGTAAAAAAGTTTTTTTGGACCCATTCTTAGGGTATTTTACTAGTCCAAAAAGCTCAGGGCGTCCAGGGAATGTCCTAGCTTCCATCATACTACCTAAGATTTTTTCTAGAAATTGTCTAGTTTGCGATGCGACTGCCCTCTGGTTGGTAGTTCATGTGTCCTTGGTGATTAGGGACTTTCCACGTATCATTACAAGATTCTTGTTTTCAAATGACAAAAACAATGTTCTAATATTCAACACGAAATGGAACGACGCAATTTAGCACATTAAATCCTAGACGCAGTGATGAGCATATTGTGATTGGGTGTAATTGTTACACAACGTATGAAACAGAATATATTTTCGTTATTCTATGAAGCAACAATTTTATTGGTAAGGTAAGGCCACATTGACCACAACTTTTGGCCTAATGTCTTCTGAGGCAGAGGCCTGGAAAGAAGAACAGCTCAAGCGAGACTCTTGAAGCGTTGGGCCATGAAATGGGAAGTCTAAGAATATGAATTTTGTCCACTTCTGATTTTGGCCTTGAAGTAAGGTTGCGTTTGATTTGATTTGTAGAGTATAGACACATCTTCACTCGATTTATTACAACAAAAATTTCCAAATTATATGCAGTTTTACTTACTTTTCACCCATAATTCTTTACTTTATTTACTCAGTTTTTGAGTAGAAGAATAGTAATAATAGTAGCACTGCATGTTACGTGAGCTTTGTATCGTGTTTTGCATATATCTTTGCTTGCTACATATCTATCATATTCCGAGCTTTTACTTAAATATTTACCATGTACCTTACCCTTATTTATTAATAATTTATTTAACACCCACAACTATTCACAGTTCTCTCTTTACGCAAAATTCAATCTTTGCTTGCTCTCATCTTAATTTCTTCAAACCGTGATCAAGAAATACTTTTTGCAGATATGTGGGTTAGCAAAGCAACTCGACATGACAGAGAGACAGGTGGAACGCTGGTGGCGACTCCGACGGAGTCAGGACAAACCCTCGACACTGGTGAAGTTCTGCGAAAATATGTGGAGGACCACATTCTACTTGTATAATTTCTCTTACGGCCTGTTTATACTGTGGGAGAAAGAGTGGCTGTGGGATATTGACCAGTGTTATATTGGGTATCCTCATCAGGTTAGTTTTATTTTTTCTATTTTGCTACGTACATAACAAACCTTTGTCAGAAAACTTACACGGATTTCAAAAGTTGATCACTAAGTATTAACAATTAATGTATCTTTGAATCTAGATTTTTTATTATATTATGAGATGTGAACCGTTGTATTGTTTTATTATGAGAGGTTGTCAATGTATACTCGTAGAAATCCTAGAAGATACAGGGTGATAGCTAGATTTAATTAGGGAAAGGGAAGTCTAGGTAGAGCCTAGCAGAAAAAGAAACCGATCGACACTAAAGTCAATATATTTAATACTGTAGAGGGATTTTGGTTTTAAAGGTAAATAGAACCCTACTCCGAATTGCTTGGCTATTATCGCTTTAAATAGCGCTGCACGAATAGTACTAATGGATGACGGAACTTCAACTATGTAAGATTTAACGAGTAAATGCTACATAGTTGCGAGAGAAGTGCCTGGCTATTGTTTCCACATTTTGAAGCTCACGAGGGAATTAAGGGCATTTATCAGTTTACAATGAGGACGAACACAGGAGCATTTAACAAACCATCCATGAGTAGCGATACTTAAATACAGGCTGGCAGGGACATCGACGCTCAAACTATAACCATAAATTTTGCACATGATCCTAGACCCCTTTTTTTTTTTTTGGTTGGGTAGTCATCAAATGACCTCTCCCGCTCTGGGCGGAGCGGAAGGGCGTGTCAGACTCTTACTGACTAAAACCCACCCGTGTTACTTCAATTGCCTGTGCGCCAGGGCCCCGGTAACTCTTTCGAACAATCCGCGACCCCGGCAGGCATCCTAGACTCCCTAGCGTAGCAATTTATCGTCGATTATAAAATAAAAAGTCTGCTGTTTCGTATAAAAATGCATTACCTACGCGGTCAAAATGTATAGGACAGCATTTTTTTTTCCAAACCGGCCATAATTTCAACCCAGGCTTCCAAAATCATATAACAGGTTGTGTGTCGACGTCTCTGCCACGCTGTATAGGTACGTCTGATGAGCCCTCTTGCTGATGTGTTCAGTGCAGTTTTAAGTTTATTAAAGGGCCTTTATAAACATATAAACGTAAAACCGTAGCGACACTATAAATATGAACAATGTTCACTAGACCGTGCTTATCACAACTTCACGACAGGTGCAACTTATCAAGATGGTATATATTATCATCAGCGCCCCAACGTGCAGTGTTAGATATAGAACTTGCGTTAAATTAATATTTATACATAGACCAAAAATCCTTTTATTTATTTTTTGTGGGAATTTGTCATTTATGGGGAAGACGAATAGTTATTTGGAATTATTACGGTTGAAGTCGGTACTTTAGAGGGAGCCGGGACAAAATGTTGATAATCTTAGGAGACTCGACAGTCTTTTCATCCTGTAGTCAATAAAGCATTTGTTACGTAAGCTAAATGGTGCAATTCAAACACATTTCAGGGTCTCACAGACGACGTCTGGTGGCACTACATGATATCAGCAGCCTTCTACTGGTCGCTGACATTCTCGCAGTTCTGGGACGTGCGCCGCAAGGACTTCTGGCAGATGTTTGTACATCACGTGGCCACTATCTTACTGCTATCCTTCAGTTGGGTCTGCAGTCTACACAGAGTCGGCACTGTAGTGCTTTTACTGCATGATTGTGCTGACATATTCTTGGATGCAGCCAAAGCGGCGAAGTACGCGAACTATCAGCGTATGTGCGATATCATATTCACAGTTTTTACAGTACTGTGGATCATTACAAGACTTGGTATATATCCGTTCTACATTATTTGGAGGTGAGTTTAAAAAAATAATTCATTTATTTATTATGCCAAAATTTATTTATTATGCATTTTATTTTTTTATGCAAATCGGTCTTTTTCATGACGTCCCAAACTGCAGTACGGCAGATCGGTACATAATAAATGTACGAATTCTGCTCATTTCTTACTTACCTTATATTCTGTAAATTCACTCAAGCCCAATAACTATAATTTTAACAGATGTTTAATCATATTTACTATTATTTCCAGTACAACTATCCGTGCCCCAATGATAGTGCCGATGTTCCCTGCCTACTACATCTTCAACTCGCTGCTGTGTCTGCTATTGGGCCTGCATATGGTGTGGACCTGGCTTATACTGCAGGTCGCTTATAAAGCTATTAGTGCGGGACAGGTGAGAAAAATATTAATATTTTTTTTCTACTGTTTCAACTGTTTTCACCTGGAAAGACAAAGAAAGAAATAATAAAATGAAAGATAAAGTGCGATATTGTATTTTACGGGGGGTGACAATCTAGATGTCGACTAATAGAGAAATATGTCAATGTGTTAAATATGCATAATTTTCAGATGGGAGGTGACATTAGAAGTTCGAGTTCAGAAATAAGTGACAGTTCGCATCAATCCAACCACAGCACGCCGAATCGTGTTAATACTAAAAAGTAAGTACATTAAACATTTGCTTTGTTAAAAATTATTTTAATGCGTAACGTAAAGGTTACCAGATACAGAGACATTAATCTGAACAGACTATTCTAATCCGATGGGTCTTTCTGGATGCGTGCACATGCGTGTGCGTGCGTGCGTGTGTGGGCAGTTGCAGTTTGGCCGCGTATCGATGCGGACGTGTTGCTGACGCTTATATTAGTGTAAACCGAGCAGCGCGGCGCAAGCCGTCGCTCGTAATTATTTTGTCGTCATGAGTAGTCAACTAGTGGCGAATGAATTGCTGGCGTTCCTGCAACAGAAACTGGACGTGATGGACGAGGTGTCCGCAATCCAGATCTGTTCAACCAACTTCAGCGAGGAAGATATAGCTGCTTCCAAGCTACTACTGTACAGGTCGGTAAACAAAGCTGACCAGATGGTGTCCCGCCGGCGTGACGGGACTAAGAAAAGCCTGCAGGATATCATCACGCTGTTGAAACAGACCGACCCTGACGACGTGCCGACATTTGTGGCGAAGGACTTAAACAAGCTTCCCCCCGTCACATTCGACCACGTCGACGTAACAAGCCTATTGAAAGATATCGTTTTTCTTAAGGCCAGCCTCGCGGATGTGCAGAAGAGATTGGATGCATCCCAAAACACCGTTGCTGATTTGCGTAATGAATTAACAGAGTTGCGTAAAACTGTAGCGGTATCTGGGTCACCATCGAGTGCATCTAATATCAACACGCGTCGTGGAGCGTGCCTCAATTTATCGGGGGCAAGTTTCGCGTCAGCGGTTATGTCTTCGTCGTCGCCGAACAATGCTGAGTGTGCAGAGCGTGCGCCATGCGCGCCCCGCAACCCTGCACTCGCCCTTGCGGCTGCTCCTCGTGTCGCCGCTCGAGTTACCGAACCCGCTGACACAATGTCTGTGTCTAAAGCGCCTGTGAGAGTTACCGAACTCGCCAACGCTCCCGCGAAGAAGCCCATGCCTGAAAGGGCATCGAACCGGGCTGATGATGATGGTTTTGTGACGGTGCAGAGGAAGAAGCGCCGACAAAGAACCAACAAGAACCGCTGCGGCACAGCTCCTATCAAGCCCGACATACCTGTTCGAGCCGCCCAGCCGAACACTCCCGTGTATATTTCCCGCCTACACTATACCACTAAGGCCGAGGACATCGTGGAGTACGTATGCCAAAGGACCAAGTACAGGCCGAGAGTGCAGTTGCTTGAATCGCGCCGCAACGTCAACTTCAAGGCGTTTGTGGTGCGAGTACCTACTTGCTACCTGCACCTCGTCATGGCAGAGGACTTTTGGCCGCAAGGTGTAATGTTCCGTCGCTTCCGCGGACAAGTGCCACACGATCGCACAAAGTCAGTGCTCGAGTGAAGTGTGTTTTACTAACTTAGTTTTAAGTTTATATACTAACACACTTTGTACTATTATGATATGTATGTTAGTCTGTAAGGTATTTATCTATGGGCCAAAGTAGCCTGAAAATAAAGGATTTATTATTATTATTATTATTATTATTAAAAGTATCACACTGTTTACTTTCAACGATTTTCTGCTAATAGTAATCGTTCCGGCCATCGTGATAAATTTGAGCAATCGATCTTATGACTATGACAGCCACACACTGACTATACCGATTTTATTCAGGTCAGACAGATCTGAAGGTAAATTGATCACGTAGTTTTGTGTTGTGCGGGCAGACTAATTTGACAGCGAAAAATGCATTTGGTACTACCACGTTTGTTCCAAGCTGCGGGTACCACAGCGTAGTAAACAAATGGAATGCTAACATACACATTTTTCCTCAGAAGAAGACTCGCCAGATACACAAGAAGCGCAGGGGGAACGTTACTAATTCGACGACCAACCTGTCTTAGGGAAAGGTCTCTATGCCCAGTGATAGCCGAGCAAGTGACTTGAAAATGTTTATTTGCTCGGTCTAGCCGGGCAACGTTCGAAGGTTTGCCCGGTTTATACAGTCAAGTGATCCGCAAATAATGTTTCCCTAAACCTGCATGTCGCTATTTTAACGGCTATGATCCCGTGTGGAATCTTTAATTGGGCGTATTATAATTCGGCGGTTAATATTGACGGCATTGACCGTCGAGCTCAAGACTTCTATTTTTTATGACTTCATTTTCCATCGGTGAAGGCTTTGCGCTTAAAACTTGCATTGATTAAAGCAAGTTCTAAAACAGAACAATAACTCGAATCAGGGATTGATTTTTTAAACTTGAATACTACTAATGCGTGCTAGTTTGAATTAGCCACAGCCGTTGCGATAAAAAGAAGGAGATTTTTTGCGGGCTTTGCGTTTGGTTTTTGATGATTTTGATAGTGAAATTGAAAGCATGACTTTTTGACGAAGGTGACGGTGTAATGAAGCCGATGCTTTTTGATTGACGACTTTTTAACACTGTTTGGGTGACAATCATAGGTTTTGTAAAAATACTGAGTACTGACATACCTACATTGAGGACGCTCTGACAACCTTAACCTGGCGTAGTAATTAACGCTGTTCAAATGAGACAACGAAAACATGTTGTTTTTTTTTCATACAAATTTGTGGTTTGACGCAAAATAAAATCCTATCTATATAAGCAAAAAAAAAAACTTCTCGACTCATTGAGCAACGCAAATTATTCCAGGTTACCTTTAACACTCCATTTATTAACCCTTCTGTGCCCTAACGCCCTGTTTTTGGAACGAAATTTTTCGACGTGTCAAAATTAAACGAAATCTCAAGTGATGTGATTGCAGATAAAACATTCACAGCAGTTTACGCGCGCTTGACAATTTGCACATTAATTTTGCAATAATTTTCGTTCGAGAAACCGGCTGTAAGTGTCACACAAACTTTGATCACCTCAAACTAACAATCACCTTACATCTTTCCAGAGAGACATAGGGTCAGGCCGACCGTCCAGGCGTTTCGCTCAGCGTCCGTGGCGCCGCCTGGCGGCCACATACATGACTACATCACTCCACGTTACGAGGTTGTAACTAGATATATCACTAATATTAACAAGGGGCCACATTTACGCTTTATTGTTATAATATGTAAGCTTTACGGTCCGGTGCCTTTTCGGTTAGATTTATGTAAGTTGTTGTTGGAGTTATGCGCCTCAAAATAACCATAGTTATATTGAAGATTATATTGTGCGTAACAAAATGTCGAGTACTGATTATCGTGACAGCGTAGGAACACTACTGCATAGTATATACTAAATGACTACGGTAAAAACCAGGTTCTGAACATATCTTTGGAAATCAGCGTAACAGATTACCGCTTCTATCTGAAAATATTATTCACAAATTTATAAACTTACACTCACATTCCATAAATCGAGTCACCGTGCACTTTTTGTATAAAAGTCCATATGTTTTTAAATGGTCGTGAATTCAAATTCGGAACAGTGACGACACCAAAATGATGGCCAGTATGTCGGCATCAAAACTGCATACAAACTTTTTCTTTGACTCATCATTATTTTGATGTTTTAAGCCTTTTATACCTCACATGGAATTGCACGATGGCTCGATTTAGGAGTCCGAGAGTGTATTTTGTTGTTCATTCTCAACCGAATGCTTATTCTATGTTGTTGATGATAATATTCTTAAAGGCTGCAAAAAATCTGAAACGGGATTGATAATGTTATAAATAAGCACAAAATAGTTGAGTACTGTGGCCCCAAATCTTCGTCCTGTTATGTTGTTCGTTTATTTCATTCATTCGCGAATGAATGGAACTATATTTAAGTCCGTATTTTAAATAAAACCTGAGATTTCTAAGTATTGATAGACGTAAAGTTTTTCGAGTTAAGGATGTTGCCATAATTATCGATATGGAATCGATGTCGATATTATTTATTTGATACAGTGACGATTCAGTGTCGATAAATATGATGACATCCCTGCGCAAAGTTCATTAGTTATGATCTGTTTATATTAGGAATCTGAATTAGATTAACTTACTACTAGGTTAAGTTTTTATTTACCTGAGTATGTTGTTGTTAAAAGTATACAATCTAATTGAGTTACCTAATGTACTAAAAGATATATTGCTTACGCTATTTACAAAATGTTTAACAAAAAGTTATTTTTAAAATAAGTAATACCTACGATTGGAAATGTGTTAATATTTTTTTCACAATGTTATGTGTAATTGACATTATAATTTGGACTCCATATTGTGAATGAAATTGTATTTACACAAATACAAAAGAAAACAAATAAAAAAAAAGTACTTGGGTTACCAAAAAAATATAAGGGTTTAAAAAACATATTTTAAAATAAATTCTAACAAAAAATAAAATGGTGCTGAAAACATAAATATCACAAACTTGTAAACTATGGTGAACGTTAATAGAAGCATTTATTTAATAATAGCTGAAGATTTTCAGATTTAGTACTTAACTTACTCGTGACAAACATTTTTTTTTTTTTTATAAAAATTTTAGGCGTCATTTGCGCTCTTTCTGAACAGTGAACGTAACAGAACCGTCACGTTCGGGTCGGTGACACTGAATCGGGTATACTCGGCTCCAGTCGGTCGGTGACGCTGAATCGCGTGTACTCGGCGCTAAATCGCGTATTTCTCAGCTCCCGTCATAAGTTTTCACTTCTATCGTGTGGTCATAATCACACACCCAATTTTTTTTTTTAGTTTTGTTGATATATTTGTTTTTCCTTCTTTGTTGTTGTAACCATAAATGTGGCTTGCAACTTTATTTAAGAAGAAACGCGGTCCTGTGGTCGTTGGCGTTCATTCTATACTAATAATCATGTTCACGTCATGTTCGTGAACGGGCGCCGTCATTAGGGACTGGAAATTTCTTAGCTGCCACGACTTATTTCAATTTAATTTAATATTTAAATTGCTTTTGTATTTTTATTACGGACGCTTTTAACGTTCTGCATCGTTCTCACATGCATAATTCCAACATGAATGATGTAACCAATATTTTGTAACCATATTTTGATTTAAAAGAGAGTCCATGGAGTTACTTGCCCGTTCTTCTCCATAGGTACCTACTACACTTTGGAATAGGCAACTAGCTTCATCTTTCTGACCGACCGACCCCTTGACAATTCAAAAGTGCCTGTAATTGGTTTACGTGAAATAAATGCTTTGAGATGAGTTGAGTTGAGTATTAACGCCAAAAAATAAAACATGGGTACATGCCAGTAGTAGATAACATAATATCGTAAAAATATATATTTGTAATAGTATCATTAACCAGGGAAAAACAGGAATACGTTAAGTGTATAGAATGAACGCCAACGACCACGTGACCGCATTTCCTCTTAATGACAATAAAGTTTTTGTTCAATTTGAATCTACCAAAATTAAAAAAAAAATAATGTAAATAAGGATTTTTTACATGACGACGACTCTGATGTCTGAGTTCTGGATTGAACCGAATTCGAAAATATCACAGGAGTTCGTGAAAACTGTCTAAATAGGTATATTATTATTAACAAAAGGGGCTATTCTTGCTATTTTTGTATTACTATTAATTTAAGCCTAAACTTCTTCCTTTCTTTAATCTTGTCATCATTTTCAACATTGCATTCAAAACATACGGTACGTCTTTAATTTAATGCAATTAGGTCTATTATTCTTTGTTGCCATTCTCAGTCACAATTCTTATTTTGGTCGAAAATAATAATGAATAATTGGTACTACTTTTACGATAAGTTAAGAATACTTAAATCGTGTAATTTTCGTGCTTTGGCAGGCGAATGGTGATTGTTTACAATAGCTAAAATAAATAATTCTTTGTTAAGCTTAGTATAAAATTGAAAATACATATCTTATAATATAAAAATCAATTGCTGTTCGTTAGTGTTGCTAAAACTCAAAAACGGCTTAACAAATTTGAATAATATTGTTTTTCTTTTTGTTCGCTCTTAAACAGGGGTGGTTTGGGAAAATTAATTAAAGGCATTGTAACGCATTAGCTAGTTATGAATTATGAATAAGTAAACTATTTATTGGGGGACCACGCAGTTGGACCGTATTGATTTATTATATGAACAGTATCCACTTTATAAAATATTAACATTACCCGGGCATCGTAGACTAGGCGTGCTGGCTAAAGTACCGTACTTAATTTATTTGTTTATCGATCCCTTTATTTCTAATAATACTTAATCAAGCAAAATTTAAAGTATTATTTACGATCGTATTTATTATGAAAATATTTCTAGACCATACTGCCTAGTCTGAAGTTACTTCGCAAGTGAATCCTAAGAGTTCCCCTGTTAACATTATTTTAGTGACATGACAATAGAACATTATGTGGATGAAAAGCGTAAATTACAATAATTTCTGAAAAATAAATTCAACGTCATTTTCAAATAATGCGAAGGAAATTCCTACCTCGCACGTCTTCAAAAAAAAACACCACTTTTCAAAAAAGCTCTTGAATTTATGGGAGAAAAGCAAACCTTTTGTTATTTCAAAACTACGTATTGCGTGCAAAGAAAAAACGACCCACTCCGTGCTTCTTCTATTTGACAAACGATATTACAATTTATTAAGGGGGATGCGCTAAGGGAACCCGCGAAATTCAAAATTTGTTAGGTTTTTCGCAATTTGCAGGTCACTGTCAGGTTGTATTTTGATTAAAATATGATTCGCGACCGTAACAAATATGGCTTTACAGAATTATAATCATTAGAATCAGCAATACAACTCCTTAAGTTAGAATTGGCGTCAAATTCATGATTTCATGAAATAGTCATTCAATACAGTAATATGAACTTAGAGAGATGTATTGCTGATTCTAATGATTATAATTCTGTAAAGCCATATTTGTTTCTGCTGTATTAGAAAATTTGAATTTCGCGGGCTACCCTGAAGGGTCCGCCTTAAATAATAAATAAATGATACCAGCCTATTGTTGCCCCACTGCACTGCAAAGGCCTCTTCTGATACAGAGAAGATACGAGCATTGATCACCACGCTTGCTCAAAACGGGTTGGCAATTTCAAACTTAAATTAACTTTCTTTAACTTCAGGTTTCCTCATACTTATTAATGAATAAAAAGTAATAGGATCGTTAAATCGGTGTCCATTGAAACATTTTATTAGTATCTGAATTCTATCATCCAAGTCTTATTCTATTTGTCTCTTAGATAGGATAAAATTATAATAATAATAAGTGCCTGAAATACACGCGCCCCGAAAAAGTCTTATTAAATTTCAAAATTAGGTATAAAATAATAATTGCGTTGCGTTGTTAGATCGCTTTATGAAAGAGCTATGGTGGAGATAAGTTTAAGGACTTTTCAAGTTCCTAGCGTGGATTGGTCCGCAGGAAGCATGTAATTTTATAATGGGCATAAAGATTACAAGGGAATGGCGAAATCAACGACACAATACCATAACAGATATATTTTGTACTGAACGCGATAAAAAGACAACGTTAAAATCTAAATAGTTTAGTTATTCAAGCGAAAATAGGCTTTATATAAGAGTTTAAAATAAGTATTTTACCTCTACGTGATCGTAGATTGTTATTAACTTTTCCGCCTGTTCCTATTTCACAAATTTTCCGTAAGCTTAAGCTATTTAGAGTTTATGAGTGACCAAGAACCCGGTATATCCAAACCATGATAAACGGAGAAATTGTATAATAATTATTGTGTAAGTGTAAATATAATATATGTCTTTAGAGAAAGTTATATTATATTTATCGACTATCGGTGAAGAATATATAGAGTCTAGGTTACTTAATATACAGTATAGTTATCAAAAATATATCAAAATGATCTAGGAAAGTCCAAATCGATTCTAAAAATGAAGTTATATCAAAATTCCCGCCGATTCCGCTGGTGTTGTCTTAATATATAATAGGAAATAATAATAACGAACAAATATTAACCATATCATTTGACATAATGTGCTTTATTATTGCACACTGTTAGTGAAATAGTTATATACTGATTACTATTAAATCGACGGTCGAATCGCACTACGACTAAGGCATACCATTAAGGCGCGGATATACGACTTTTAATGATTTCAAATTGAACATCACGTCTAAATGAATAGTCTTATTTGTTTGAAAAAAATATATGATTAACTAGACTATTTTCTTCGTAATTTGATATGTGAATATTTGAAATTATATATTTATAACATAGTGTAATTAATTTGTAAAGTAATGTCTAACGCGAACACAAAAACAATCACGCAAAAACTATCGGGCGTATTTTCATGAAATTTGCACCATCTAAAAGACAATTTAACTACCCAAATTTTTGTATACGGCTTTTATTTGTATTGTGTTTGATAAATCAAGGTGGGTTGTTTTTGCGAATAAACTTGATGCGCGTTGAAGCGGGGGCTCTTGCGGGCGACGGGCGGCAGTGCATCGCTGACCAATGGCCGGGTAGACGCTAACGCTCTGTGCAATTTTATTCGCTTAAAAGTTTCGCATGCTCCTCCCACTCGCTCAAGGTCGCTGGCACTTATTGTCGCCTTAAGGTGAATCTTCAGCTATGGCCCGCCAAATTCAAATTTTCTTTGTTTTTTTTACAAATTGCAGCTCTGTTTTACGTCGTATATTGGTCAACATGCGATTGGCGACTGTAGGAATGATATGTTTACTGAATAATAATCATAAATTTCATATCAATCGTCAAACTTTGGAAATTCTACCTAAGAATTTTCATGAAAAATTCTCAATCATTCCTACAGTCGCGAATCGCACTTTGATCAACATGCGACGTAAAACAGAGCTGCAATTTGCAAAAAACCAAAGATTTTTTTGTATTTGGCGAGCTACAGCTGAGGATTCACGTTAACTGAGACGGTGCCTGAAGGGGACTGCGCGGTGAGGGAGGAAAAACTAAGCTCTGGCGACACGTCACCACGCCCTCCCCGTATATCTAACGGAAGGGCTTAGTGACGTGGGGCGTGGTATAGATTATCTGTCGGCGTATACCTTATTAGCTGTTGCCCGCGACTTCGTCTGCGATCCAGGTTGAAAAGTAGCCTACGGCCTCCTCCAGGTCATGGTCTACCCATGTGCGAAATTTCATCTAAATCCGTTCAGCCGTTTAAGGCGCTGCCCAAACGTAGGACACCGAAAAACGCTGTTTTTTGTCGTAAAGTTTTGGCACAATTTACAAGCCACAAAAAAATTGAGTGTATTGCCAAATGTTCAAAGAAAAGACTTATTCAACAATATTTTATAAAAATAAAAAAGTATCATCATAAAACAATAGTAAAACAGACATCAAAAAAGTAGTTTTCGTCACATATCTTTTAAATTTTTAGGGTCTTAATTTTTTTCTATCATATTATTGTATGTAATAATTATAAAGGGAATTCAATCAACTAAAGAAATACCTAAAAAATATACCACTGAGCCGTTCATTTATTTTTTAATTTATTGAAAACTGCAAAATAACTTTTACGTTGGTTGTCATTCGATTCAACTAACATCGCTGATTTGAACCTTATTTGTTGCCGCGATGCGCTATTGTCAATAACCTAAAAATTTGCTTCTTAACGCGCCTTAAGCGTGAAAGCATACAAACAAGCATTTATACAAAAAATCTAATCTTTTCTCTTTATAATATTAAAGTTTAGATTAAAAGTTTGCACACGCGAAGGAGATAAAGAATATATTTATGTCCCGATTGCTCTTACCACTGGATCTAATAAGTTAACCCTTGTCTCATTGTTTGGGGTTATTTAGTGACTTGTTTATTACTATACTACACTCCGTCTACGGCTCCTCCGCACCGCGCATCTACCTCGGGCACCCTCCGAGTTGAGGGGTAGGCCTATATAGTAAGTCGCACAATAGTCGATATTATATTCAAGACACAAGTAAGGTTAAGTAATATTTAAAAAGCGGTACTATCGAATACACTCTAAGTCGCTTTATAAAGCATAAAAAATAATAAATTTTAATAGTATTAAGGTGTAATCATTTTATTTAGAAGTGAAATATTTGTACGTCTACCATTTTATATGACTGTTGGTTTTGTTCAGATGTTTAAAAGAATTGTTAATTTTTTTATGCCTGAAATGAAAAAAAAGTGCATACTGTAGCTATTTCGTGTGCATTTAGGTTCATTTTATTTTGCACCTTATGTAAGTGTATATAAGAGTCATTTTGACGGACACTCGTAAGTGATAACTATAGATGAATGAGAATAGATACAAGTAAAATCTTAAAATGCATTATTGTTAACCGATAAACGACCTTATCAACTATTTTTTTTTTCTGTTCAGACCATATCCCTACTTAAAATGAATAGTTTCTATTTTGGTCTCTATGTATTAAAATTAACCTAACATGTATTCAAGCATTCATTTAAGGTGCTTGCGCACTTAATTAAATTTTGTAGGCTTTCTAGTTACAACCTAGTTTAGCATATAAAGTATGTTAATGAGTACACCAAAATATTTATTTGCGGAGTTTATATTGTAAGATTAAACTTAATTTAATGGTGCATAAAAGTGTTGTTATAGTTTTATAAAGATACCAGTATGTTTCGTAGTATTTATTTGACTATACAAGTGGTGCTTATAATTGATTGCTAATATAATAAAAATCTAGCATATATCGGAATATAGACAGTGCTCTTATGAATAAAACAACAATTTATTAATAAATTATACAAAAGTAATTTCTCTCTTACCTTTCGGCACATACGAGTTACCTCGGAATAAAGTAATGAAAGGTGTCTGTTTGAGTAAAAATATTACAAATTGATTCAGATATTATTAAAAAAGTGGGCCAATAAAGAGACAATATTATTTATGTCCATATAAATGTCGATTAATTGTCTAGCAGATACTTTTTAACATATTATTCTGTTCCATTTTTCAATTTATCGGACATGGTACCTATCCGGGAACTGTAAAATAGGTCTCTACATAGTATCTATGTATCACTGTTTTTTGTTTAAAGTAGCGCTATTGTCTTGTCTATATCACTGTACTGTTACCTCTTTGAACAACTAAATAAATGATGTACAAAAAAATACATTGTCATGCTACGTTGGTGCCTTTCACTATATTTTAATTGTTGTGGATATACATTACTTAACTATAGGTGACGTTTAGAAACAATGTGTGTGAAAATAAGATGAGAAAAAAAGTGTATGTGGAAAAATATAATAACAATTTGTATGTGTTGATCTCTGTCCTAATTGCATTTGTCATCAAAGTTTTATTTTTATTATCACTGTTATATTTTTAATTAATTAAGAAGAAATTGTGCGTATTCTATGGTTGTTGTTTTTGTTGTAGGTAAATGTTTTTTTTTTGTTTTATTCGTAAAGGTAGTCACTGTTTGTCTGGGTTTAGTCGAGTTGGCGACTGAACGGCGAAATTACGGTTTTTTTCACAAACTGGCACAGGATTTTTACTCGAATTGAAAAAGTGTTTCCTACACATATGAACCTTGAATCAAAGGCGTTCGATCGTAGACGCTGCATAAACACGTTGTATTTTTGACAATCCCTTCTACGCGACCGACGCTAGCGCAGCGTATGTATTTACGCAACGTCTACATGATGTCGACGTCTGCGCTGGACATAAGTGCGAAACCGAAAGTCTATTCAAATCCTTATTTCAAATTGATGTTATTTACACGAAGCGAATATTAACTTTATGTTGGTGTAAATTAAATTGATTTTAGAATGACTAGTGCGGTCAGTACTCTGCAGGCCTTGACCCCTTTTACATGGAAGAAGAGGGGAAGAGGGCTCGGGTTATGCAGGTCACTGACTGTACTAATAACAGAGTCATACAAAATATTGTAGTTCTAGTGCAAACTGAACTCTATGTGTGGGTATTAAAGTTGTTTTTCCAAAAACATATTTTTGTTTACATTTTAGGAAGCTAAATCGCGAGTGCAGTATACCAATAAAGCTAGACAGTTGTCAGTTTTGAAATTAATTTTAGTTTTTCACGGCTTGTTTGAATCGGTGGAGTAGATTGAACTAATGCTAAGTGAGACACCAGTGACTAACTTTGTTTAGAATGGGCCTATTTTTTATTTATAAGCAAATGAGATGTATTGTTATAAAATGAGAGCGTTGTTGTAATGTAAGTGTTAACACGTGATAACTTGTGCGAGATTTACATATCTGATTTGCAAAATAGTCTCTTTTGTATGCGATGAAATAATTATAAAATGATAAGAATTATACATTTTTTCATTTTTTTTGTGCTAGTCGTACTGTCCCACCGTTCCACTCCTGGGCAACGGCATCCCTCCACTCCTTCAATTGTTCGCGAACGCGCACGTCCTTCCAGTTTTGGCGGAATCTACCATCCCCATCTCCTACGTGGCCTGCCGCAACCCCGCCTTACTGTAGAAATACACTTTACTGGTTTTTATCTACTTGGCATAGCTAAAACCCAGAATTTAAGCTTCGTAATTTCATATGTAATTATAAATTACATTTCCTTGGCTAAATGTCCTCAAAAAATCCTTCGCACGTCGTTACCTACCTAAAAAGTTGTAGATATTGTTATACCCAGAAGATGTTCTAATAATGGGTGTTCCGCAAGGCTCGATATTGGATCCTATCCTCTTTTTAGTGTACTTATATATTATTGATCTACTCCATTTATTAAAAAATCAACCACAGTTGGGTGTTATTTGCTGATGATACTTTCTTAATTTTTAAGGTAGACAGACGTGCTAAAAAATTTGACGACGTAAATAACGCCGTACTGCAGGGCCAAAATTGGTTCACTGGTGATAATTTAGTATTCAATGAAAATAAGAAACTATGTGCATAAGATAGAAAGCCAAGCTTCTGAATCTACACGGCCTATTACATAGGGTAACGAAACAGCCAAGCCATACATTTTTACTGATATGTAGAATTTGTGAAGGGGTCGGTAGAGTTAGGCCGTGTAGATTCAGAAGCTTGGCTCTACATAAGATCTGATATCCTTTTCACAGGGCAAACCTTATGTGGTCGTCTTGGCAACATTTTACATGAAATGTTTTTGGTGGGATTTCAGTTCTTTTTGTAAGTTGCTAGGCAGTCTATTTAGTGTTTATTTTTTTAAGTTTATCTGGGGGCACGGTAGTGCTTTTTGTATACTGAACTTTGTTTACATACCAAATTTCGGCTTTCTAGCACTTCAGGAAGTACCCTAACATTTTGAAGTCTCATACAAACTTCCACCCCCCCATTTTAGGGGATGGGGGGCGAAAGTTATGTTTATGATTTTTTTTGTTGGTTGTATACTAAACTTAGATTACATACCAAATTTCAGCTTTCTAGCACTTCAGGAAGTAGCCAAACATTTTGATGATCATCAGTGTGTCAGTGTATCTATCAGTGAGTGTGTCAGTGACGAAATCGGTGTATTTTAGATATCAATAAAATCTAAAGTATTAGAGCTATTCAATTGAGACTTTGTATGTTTAATTATTCTATTATTGACATCATATTCTGAGAATATGAACTATCTGGTACATCGGAAACCAACTCTATGAGGGTTCAAAAAAACGACGAAACACTTCGAGAAAAGGTAGGTAGTGCCCTTGCGCTTCGCTTGGCTCGTCTTGGCGGGGGCACTACCGTGCCCCCAGATTCGCCGATACAACTATTTTCCTGGGGATCACGCTCAACTCAAAGGCTACAATGGGGTCCTCATTTAAGATCTCTTGCAGGACGGCTAAGTTCAGCAGCATATGCTGTTAGAAAAAATCGTCAATTTACTGATGTAGATTCCGCTAGTCTAGTTACTTTCGTAGTACTTATCATGTCTTTCGGTATTTTACTTTGGGGACGGGCTGCAGACATGGAGTATGTTTAATCTGCAGAAAAGAGCCATCAGAGCCATAAATATAATCTCTGCAGGCGCGATACTCTAAGGGAACTGTTTATGAATATTAACATCATGACGGTACCTTGTCAATATATCTATGAAAACGTCATGTAGGTACGCAAGAAAAAAGATACACGACGTAGGAGTGGACGTCTTTTGCGGAAATTATGACTAAAAAGTTTATCATTATTTCAGCCAACTGCGTCCACTGCTGGACATAGGCCTCCCCTAAGTTCTTGGTGGTTCTTTTTCGTAAAAGACGTGAAAGACATAATTATAGTACTAGACATAGGGACCTATTAGTTCAACGAGGTTTCAGACTGACTAAAGTAGCCTCATCTTTCATGGGGTACTGTTTAAAATGTTACAATAAAATCCCCACTTAATTCAATTGAACGAGACGAAATTCAAATCTTGTACTGTGTTACCAAGACTGGGTTTGAGATCTCGATATACTCTTTATTGGTTACCCTCATTAGGTAAATATACCTAGGTACCAAATTGTCACCATTTAGGCATTGCTCTTTGATTGATATACATTTCATCCACCCTGCCTCCACTCTGTGTCCGCTGTATTTTTCAAGTCGTCTCTTACACCCTACTTTTGCTGTAAAAGACCTACAGAGCAGCCCATTAATGTAAGTTTATTATTTCTATGGAGCAGCCAGTAATACGCATAAATTAAACTAGTTTATACCTGTTAAACTGGTTAAACCGAAACCGAATATGTCATCACAACCATGTGGCCTTTGTTCAGCAATGGATGGTAAAAGAAATATTTTGTGTTTGTTACCGTTTGACTGCCAAGGACGCAATCAAGCGTCATTTAATAACTTGCCTCATACGCCAATGACGCCTTAAAACGTCAACATGTGTCGCAATATCGACTAGCAATAAAACACGTTGGTCAGTGGGTTGCTTATGGATACAATGGTTAATCTCACTTTCGATCTGTACGATATGGTATGGTGTGTCAGTATAAATTCTTGTCAAGACTCGTGGCGGTCAAAGGTTTGACCGCCACGAGTCTTGACAAGAATTTGCTTAAAATGTGGTAAATCTATAGGATGTTAGATGTTAGATCTTAGTGCAGGATATATTCCGACATGAGCCATGATACAAAAGCGGGCAAATTATTTAAAACATAGGTAGATAGGTTTGAATTTACACGAGTTTTTTTTTTATGTTATTAAAAATGAACAACAAACAAAAACAATAATAAAGATCGACGATGCAGCGAAATTATTATGAGTTAGTTTTTCAAAAAATCAAACAAATCAACAATCAATCAATTCTATTTTTTGTAAATTTTGACGTTCAAAAGTGCCTTAAAAGTGCCTATTTGAAATAAATGATTTGACTTTGACTTTGGAATTGAATGGCTAAACCACCATGTGTCTTTCAGAGCGTTGTTGATTTAGCATACCTACAGGTGCAATTAGGTATACCTACCAGGTCATTAACGATATTCTAGCTCTCCCACCACTCCATATTCTAGTTTCTCCCACTTCTTTATTTAGGGCGTAACGAACGACGTTTGGTGGTACTACGTGACTTCCACGGCATACATCTTTGCAACAATGATCATATTCTTCCGGGGCGTGAAGCGCAAGGATGACGGCGGGCCAGATATTCTTCAACGATATCCTGACTGCTTCTCTGCTGTGCTCTAATTAGCTGATCAGTTTGTTCAGATGTGGGGCTGTGTTGATGCCAGTACTGAATAGCACAGAGAGTAGGTATGCTTGAGGTAGGTACAGGCTCATCTACATATCCATACTAAATTAGAAATTCGAAAGTAACTCTGTTTGTCTGTGTATTATCTTTTCACGCCTAAACCACTGAACGGATTTTGGCAAGGAGATAGCATTAATAAATTTGGCATCCTGGAGAAGGGCATCTCAAAAATAATCCTAAAAGGGGGTGGTAGATGATGAAAGTTTGTCTGGAAAACTTAGCATTTCTTAAGTAGTATATGAAAATTTTAATTTATGCTTTTGTAAGAAATGAAACATTACTTGTTTCAGCGTTTTTGTAACATCATCCCCCATGGGATGTAGGTATATCCTGATGATCTTCAAGGGATCCTGAAAAGGGGATGAATTTAAAATTCAAATGATTATTGAAATTTTTGTCCTCTTTTTATGAGATTTAAGGATTTGGAAATATAGTCAGAACCCGTAGCTTGAGGTAATATTTATTATATGTAGTATTTAGGTATTTCATTTAAATCGGTCCACCCGCTCAAAAGTTATTATAATTTGAAGCTATAAAATAACTTACATAATATTTTGTATTTGTGGCGGCGCAAGAATGTTTTAATATTAAAATCAATTATAATTATTTATAAGTGAGGCATTTAGATTCATAAAAACCTGTTTAAAAAAATAAAAGTAATTTATTTGCATTTAATCTGTCTGTTACCTTTTCGCGCTTTACCGGCGGAATGGATTTGGATGATAGGATAAGTAGGTTCTATTTATCCGGGTAGCACGTTCCACGGGCGTAAGCACTGGCGAAGACGCGGGCCGCAGCTAGTTTATAAATATGTTATTTATAAAATAGTTTTTTTTTTTATACGTTGCCCCACATTAATAATATATCTTTAAATATATTCGTTTATGTCTGTGACCGCGTTGTTCATCTAAACTACGCATTCGATTTTAAGCGATTTTCACCCATCTTTTAGAGAATCTATTCCGGTAGGTTTAGGTGTTTAAATAAAAAATATATTAATATTAAGGGGCATGCGCTAAGGTAGCCCGCGAAATTCAAATTTACTTACGTTTTTTGCAATTTGCAGGACAGTGTCAGGTTGTATGTTGATTAAAATATGATTCGCGACCGTATAAAATATAGATAATAGTATATAAAATAGATAAATCAGCAATACATCTCTATAACTTCATATTACCCTATTGAATGACAATTTCATGAAATGGTCTCTGCATTGTTAGTTTTTGACAGATTGTTTATGGCAAATCTGTCAAAAACTCAAAATGCAGAGACCATTGTGACGTTTGTAAATTAGTAGACTTCGCCCCCTGGTTATGGATTTATAATGATGGTAGTCTGAACAAAGAATAAAGTATTAGGTACATTACTACTAGCTTCTCCTCGCGACTTCGTCCGCGTGAAATTTCTTGTTCCCCCGACCCACCCCGTCGCATCGCATCGCCTGCCCGCGCTATTACTTCGTTTTCGCTCAGCGTTCTTTACGAGTTGTTTTTGTTTTTGTTCGGCTCCTGAGCATCCTATCATGATGTTAAGTAGCCTATAGCCTTCCTCAAGAATGGGACTATCAAATGAAATAAGAATGTTTCAAATCCGACTGATAGTTCCAGAGATTAGCGCGTTCAAACAAACAAAAAAACAGCTTTATTATTAGTATATTTATATTTATGATGTCATTGTATTGAGTAGGTACCTAACTACACCTACTTTTTTTATGCTCCGCCATTGTAATGGTGGCTTCTAAATCTTACGAATAACCTTACCATTTCCTGATAGGATGAACGCGACGTGAGCGTGAAAAGCTCATGTTCGGAAGTGTCAGATGATGACAGGCACTAGAGCAATAGACCTAATAATGCTGTTGATAAAGTTGCATAAAAGTCATAACAAAAAGCAAAACCATATCAGAGGAGGATGACGAATGGTCTCAACGCAAGTGATCGTAATTAAAAATGATAACAATGATAGTGGTCGTAGCATAGCTAAGGGTCGGGCGCAGATCAGGCGAAGCGCAGAGCAGCGCAGTTTTCTCGGCCAAATAAATGTCAACATTGCTACTCTTTAAATAAAGTCAAGTGAAAAGCAAGTAAAGAAGTTTTTATTTCTGTACATTTTATAGAATTTAATTTTTAATATATAGCACACATTTGTTGTTTTTATTTCAAATAAATAACTACTTACTATGTAGGTACCATCCTTTTTACGACACTAGTTATTTTTTAAAATCCCCCATAAGTATTAATAAAGTTTAGGTATGACTGTTGCGACATAGTGAGAGTTTGAAAATCTCTGAAAACTTTTATGGAAAAGTATGAAGTGAGTGACTGCAACTAACTACATCTATGACATCTATCGCAGTAAATGTGAAATACACAATACTGTGGCAACGCTGACTATACCATGAACGAAGGATACTAGGAATTTTATTACTTCGATAAGACTGTAGTCTTAATAAAATAATAACAATAAAATAAAATATTTATTTGCATAAAAACACGGTATAAAGTAATAAGGTGATAAAAGTACAATTTTTTGAACAAAATATGTTTTGCCATTAAGTGTAGGCAAAGCAAGCAAATTTTTCAGTGCCTTAGGTAACTGGCTATACTTACCATTTTTTTTCCTATCGAAACTACTAACAGACAAACATTCGTAGTGTTCAAATTTTTGAGATCATATGGATATTTACATATTATATAATGTTACCCAGTACCTATATAGCAAGGCAGCTTTTATTATATTTTGTAAGTCTTGGAATCTGGCTCAGTTCGAGCCTTCTGCTTTAACAAATAAGACCTGATGCTGAATAAACATACATATCTCATAGATATAAAGAAACAACAAACCAAGTTTTTTGAATACAGGTCTACACGATTCGTCAGGTTGGAGCCGGGTAAATCTTTCAATCATCAGATAACGTCAGATACTCGTATCATTAACCAAAAAATTTTGAATTTTTGACAGACTTTGTACGGAAAATGTCAAAAATTCAAAATTATCAGGATAATGATATCTGACGTTTGAAAGATTTACCCAACCCCTAAATTGCTATGCACCTTTTTTGAGCAACGAATGCTCTATTATGATCGCTGCTGTTACCTCACAACAACACGCACGCAACAACGACTCGACATAAGCGTGGTATGATGTAATCGCCGTTTTAATGTTATTTAGGCTTCTAACCTCTTTGAGTGCTGCAAACTTATTTACTCTCTTTGAGACACTACTAACATGTGTTTTCCAGTTGACATCTTGGTCTAGAGATACACCTAGAAATGCTGTTTATGTTACATTTAAAATTCTAGGTATATTTAGATTTAAATTGTACTAGCTTTGCCCGCAGCTTCGCTCGCGTTGAGGTCGATATACAGTATGGAAACCACATCGCCTCTTTACAAGAGCAACGTGACATCTCATAATTAAAAACGTTTTTTTATTATTATTTGATATTCAAAACCGCGATGTCGAATTTTATTTTCTACAAAAACGCGGCAGTTTAGAAGTGAATTTTCGAGGAGCTATGAGTAAAAGAGACGATACGACCGTGGCAAATGGCGTTATCACGTTGTCTCGTTCGGTGTGGCGCACGACTTCGACAACGCGACGCGTTAGTTTGCCCCACACGCGCAACGAGTGAAGTGCTCCTGCTTTTCACAAAAAACATGGCATCACGAGTATACCACGTTTATAGTGCAAAGGTACTTGTTGTTATTTACTCTAACTTGAATAATGTGATATTAGTTATTTAACTCGTTTTTGTTGTAAAACTCTTGAGTATTGAGAATGAGATAATGAATATTGTCACATTATTGATGAAAAAGTTACAAGTTTTCTTTGTGATATCTTTGAATGTAACCATGTTGTTGATGAATCGTTTTCAAATACTATGGGTTATTTTATTTTATATCATTATTTTTGAAAACCTTTAAGTTTGGGTTTATATTATGCTAAAATGTTACATTATACATGCTAAAATAAAATAACTTTTACGAATTTGTTTTTCAGATGGCATCACGATCTAGGGTGTTAGTTCAATTAGCTACAGCTGTTAAAAATAATTTAAGTGTACTACTAAGTGATTCAAACTCTCAGATAGATATTTTAACACAAGAAAAGTCAAAGTCAAATCATTTATTTCAAATAGGCACATAAAAGGCACTTTTGAACGTCAAAAATTTTCAACAAGACGAAAATGAAAATGCCAAAAGCTCGACCAATACATTGCAGACATCAACAGAAGGTATTTTTTTACTTGTACTGATTTTTTTTTCTAGTTTGTTCCTATAATTTCATTATTTCAATCCTCTTTGTAGACAAAGACATCGCAGTAGATTCCATCCGACCTCGTAGTAATTCGACTAGCAGCAGCGGTTCCTCTAGTTCTAGCAGTTCTTCAAGCAATGGCTCAGCTATGTACCAAAGTAAGTTAATTTAAATGCAGAGGGATATAAATTATTTACTCCTAACATCTAAACTTCTGTTTAGATGTTGAAACTTCTATTTAGATGTTAGGAGTATATAATTTATATCCCACTATTCTCACAAAATTCGAGGGTAATTGATCAAACCAATACCACACCACTACACTTCAAGAAATTGATTGCATTTATAACGTTTCACACAGGGATGACTCAGTAAAAGATCCTGATTATGAAGCCCAACCAACAAAAGTGCTGAGTATTCTTCCGATACTGACGTGGAACAAAATATCACTACCAACTATAATAAAATTTCGGATGATCAAAATTTGGTAACATCTATTAAGGTCTCAATAAACATTGAAAACTACGGGGAACCACTTTCGTCTACAAACGAACATGCAATTCATCATGGTATACAACGATCTCGGTGTCATAGAGAACAGTGAATCTTCTGCGATTGAAAACGTAAGTAACGGAAATGCTCGTCCAGCTCTCAACCTGTAGACCAAGCTCACCTCTCTGAGGTCGAAGCCGAAGTCGAAAGGAGAGCCTCCCTCCCCTCGTAGAAGACCCCGAGTTCCCTCTGCCGCCCGTCGCTCCCGACGAAGTGCACGAACTCATTAAGGGCCTTAAGCCCCGCAAAGCCCCCGGTTCTGATGGAATCACCAATAAGGTGTTCCAACTCGTCCCTGCCCACCTGATCATGCTAATGACCACCGTCTTCAATGGTGCCATGAACAATAACATCTTCCCCAAACGTGAAACAGGCCACTGTCATCGTTATTCCCAAGCCGGGCAAGCCTAAATCCGCTCCCTTCAGCTACCGCCCCATCAGTTTACTCAATGTCCTCGGCAACATCTATGAGAGGCTTATTTATAAGCGACTCAGAGACTATGCCGAGACAAAGGGTCTCATTCCCAACGAGCAGTTTGGTTTTTGAACCCAACACTCTTGCGTACAACATGTCCACCGTGTCATCGAACACATAAGCGTTGGTTTCCAACGTGGTTCGATGACGGGTGCTGTTTTCTTCGATATAGCGAAAGCATTCGACAAAGACTGGCAAAATGGCTTATTATTTAAGCTATACGAACTTAAAGTGCCAGATCGTCTCATACTCATCTTACGAGACTTTTTGTCGAATCGCCCTTCCACTTTCGCATCGAGCGCTATCCTCCCCCCTCCCCATCCGCGCCGGAGTGACTCAGGGCTCCTTGCTCGTCCCTCTCATTTTCACACTATTCTCCAGCGATATCCCGAAAAGTAAAAAGACTCAGTTGGGTCTGTTCGCAGACGATACGGCCATTTACTATACGGGCCTCAGCCACGATGCGATATCTCGCACTCTCCAAACCTCAGTCAACCAACTCGGTGACTGGTTTAGGAAGTGGAGAATCGAAGTCAATCCCGACAAGAGTCAAGCGGTTCTCTTTTCAAAACCGCGACTCAACCCCGCCCCCTACCCCGTCTGATCACCATGTTCGGCAAGCCTATCCCTTGGGATAAGCGAGCCAAATACTTGGGTGTCATACTGGACAAACACCTCTCTTTCGGTGAGCACATAAAGCAGACGCGTTCGCGCGCCGCTTTCGCTCTCGGTAGACTCCACTAGTCCACTCCCTATTAAATGCACGCAGTAAATTGTCACTCAAGTGCAAATTGCGCATTTACACAGCGTGCATTCGCCCAATCATGACCTATGCGAGTGTGGTTTTCTCACACACAAAACCCCACCACATCCATAGGATGCAGACCCTCCAAAACCGGTTCCTCCGTAGGGCAACCGGTTCCCCTTGGTTCGTTCGGAATGAGATCCTCGATCTCGATCTTAAAATCCCCACTATCAGTCAATTCATGAAGCGCATTTCGAAGCGTTTCTTTGATTCCGCGGCTTCACATCGCAACCCTCTGGTTGTCGAGGCTGCCAGTTATACCCTCTCCCGTATCAGTCGTACCCGCCGTCCAAAGCATGCCTTAACCGACCCCGAGGACCCCATAACCCTCCTCCAGGAGAGCAGTAGGGCCACCAGTACAGTGCACAAACACAGACCGCCATCGTTCCGACCTCGCTGCCAAGGTCCATCACGACGCCCCCGACGTAATTGTTCCCCCTCGACCCTTGCTCGACGAAGCGCCAGCCCGCGCCGTAGCTAAGCCTGTAGTTTTAAATTCCCCTGTTAATAATAATATAATCTCGATCCAGCCTGTCCCACCTTGCTGCCCTCCCCTCAATGACGCCCTAAGCCGGGGTGCCCTTAGCGTGCGGTCACTTAGAAATTAAGAAATTCGCCCCTGGCTGGAGGCTTTATGTTTACTTGAGGCACCCACAGGAATGACCGGTTAAGTAGCCACGACCTCAGAGGTCACAACTACGAGCTGCCAATTAGAAAAAGAAAAAATAAAGTATCGGTACGCATTTCGAACGGATGCGTCTTGGTGCACAACCACTGTCTCTCGACATTCAGTACAGCCCGGTTATTGGATGTGGAACACTGTCTCCGACACTTAGTACTATTTTTATTGCGGTGGGTGCATAGACTTCTGTCCATGACAGTCAGTACTGCTCTATGTGAACGCCCTCACCGCTATTATTAGTTATTTAATTAATTTCATTTCATTTCTATATTTTCTAGTTTTAATATAACTGATTGTTCGATTGAAATAAATTTGTATATTGCCATATCTGAGTTTTACTTCTGATGTCTGGACCCATCCCGACATATACATTTATTATTTGTTATGCCAATAATGGAATTTATATAAAGTAGAAATAGGATAGGCCCTAGGACACTTCCTTTGGGGACGCCGAATTTGGTACGTATTAGGATGAGTGTGGTATCATGTCCATAATTTTATCTATTTTGGTAATGGTTACACGCTATTGTGTATTGTTCAGGTACGATGACATCCATTCAAGTGCAGGTCCCCTAATCCCGATCTCTTTTAACTTCTGTAGTAATAGATCATGAGACACTAGCTCAAACGCTTTTGATAAGTCAAAGAATAACCCTGTAGTTAGATGGTATTTGTTAAAATTATGTCAATAAGAGAGAAGATAGCTGAAGTAGTGGATTTTTGTTTTTGAAAGACGTATTCGTTCTTAATCATATGGAATTTATTGTAGAAGTCAATCTATCTCATAAACATGCACTTTTCAAACATCTTCGACAGAATGGGTATTAACGTTATTGGGCGATAATTTTTGATGTAGGATTTTTTTCCCTTTTTAAAAAGTGGTTTTGCTATGGATAGATTTAATGCTTCAGGAAAAGTGCCGAGTAAGAACGATGAAGGGGTTCGAACCTTTGTGGCATCGCCGCAGATTTGTTTTTTTTTTGCAAAGCTTTCGCGGACTATGAACGTGGTACATATGGGTAGTGGACACTTATAGCTACAAACAAAAAATGTCAAGTAATAGAATCCCTAAAGTGTCACGTTCCCGATATATAATATGTATTTCGAGGTAAAGATCGCCCTAAGAGAAATATGAAAATCATTAAAAATGCAGTAATTACGTGTTTTAGGTCTACGCATTTCGCTATAATAATAAACGGTTACCTATTAACATCTATAATAAGTGTTTTGTTTACCAGTTATTTAACGTTACCAGTTATGGTATAGAAGTAGCCAGTAGGTTTAATTTGAATAACAAAATAGCGTTTCCTTGCGATGTTATGCGATTTAGTACCGTAAGTAGATACTTTGATACCCGAAAAATCCGCTCTTATTAGTTAATTAGATATAGCGGCTTTTTCGTATAAATATTTATGTGTGTTATGTCTTCTAGATGGAGGCGGAGGGATAAACAGTAAAATCAACCTGGGAACTACTTAGGTATTATTTAAATACAATGGAATGCCTATAGGTATAGACATTGTAATTACTGCATTTTGAATGATTTTCATATTTTTCGTAAAGCCTTGTTTATCTCCAAATACCCACATCAAATGTGTCTAGGGATCAAGGTATTTAAAAAACATATTTTATTGCCCTATTTCAGTTATATATAAAAATGTCTATTTAGATTGCTAAAATTTTATATTCTCGTATGTGTAGATCGACGAAGTACTCTCTGCATTAATAAAAACTTCGAGATTTTTGATTATGCTGGATTTTTCACCTTAGTTAATTCTGACACGAAAATGTGATACAAAACCTAAATAATTAAAGTTCCTAAAGGTTTTATTGGGTAAAATAAACAATTAGTAGTCTATATTTCCGCTGTTAACGCATATAACACAAGCACAGCGATTCGGCATCCAAATCACGTTGCGGAATGGCCGCCCTCGTACGTTACAACAGGCGAAAAAGATTTTCTGGTGTGTGTACGGCATCCATATTTGGCAGAGCTCTTCTTTGAAGCATATCCCACGCGTGCTCAATGGGATTCAAGTCTGGCGATTGAGCAGGCCATGGGGGACGTTGATATTAGCTGCGGCAAGTGTATTTGCAACGACTCTGGCTGTGTGGTAGACGTGCATTATCATGCATAAGCAGAAATGAAGCACCAAATTGGGTCCGCAAAAGAATGACAACATCTGATACAATCGTTTCAGCGTAAATCTGTGTATTGAGATTGCCTCTGATCCAAATCAATTCGGTTCTTCCGCCGATCCCTTTACCCACTCATATCATGATTGATCCATCACTATATGCACGGACTTCCTGGCATGATTTTAAACGTTCTTGGCATCCAGGACTCCTCCAATACCATGTACGTTTAGTATCTGGCCTGATAACAAAGCGAGATTCGTTAAAAAAACACACAAAACGCCATTCTTCTTCTGCCCAATTTCTGTGTTCACGAGCCCATTGTAAACGGGCTCTGCGATTGCGGGGCTCAATAGGTAGTACACGTGGCGGCCTTCGGGAACGGAGATTGTCTGCAAGTGATTTCTTGTGGTATGATCGCTTATTAACATCCCTGAAGAGCTATGAAACCTCGTAACCAACATCATCGCGGTCATTGTACGATTTGGTCGAGCATTAAGGGTATTACATTGCCCGATGACTTTGAAGATTTGACCTCTGTACTAGTACTTGTTAGTTTGGCGCCATCTACCGGATAAACGACCATACTACAATAAAACGAACTGAAGATTACGCAACAACACAGATGTGTCGCAGAGTTGTCAACGTTTTCGCCTATTTTATTCGCTCTCTGAGAGATCTAATACATTGTGTTCCTCTCGGAGTCTTGTACAAAGTACCTACCTACATTATAATTATTTATTTGATATACATAAATGATGCATTTTGCCTGCTGACCTAGCTTTCAAATGTTATCTGATTGAGCAGTTTTTGGGATTTGAGCGATGTAATCCCCTTAATTTGTATGTTATGATTTTGTCTGCGTGTGTGATGCGAGCTCAAAGTCAAAGTCAAATCGTTTATTTCAAATAGGCACATAAAAAGGCACTTTTGAACGTCAAAATTTACAAAAAATAGAATTGATTCTAGTTGCCCCTTCCAAAAGGTAGTTTCGTATGGAGAAGAATGGGCAAGAAACTCCACCGTTACTCTTTTAAAAATGTTTTACAATATTATGTACACATAATAATTATATGTGAAGACGATGCACCTAGAATAAAATTACTATACCACAATAGGTAAAAATAATTAAATATAACGCATGACAGGTAAATTAATTATGAGATAGATACATGGTGCTCATATATTTACAAATATTGAAAAGTAAATGATGTTTCCAAACACAAGTAATAATTTAGTGTGTGAGTTAAAGTAGTTACATAATGTAAAAAACAATGTCATAAAAATTATAAATTATACAATTAAATTAGCAACCAGTTTGATTTTGTCTAGACTCTAGATTGTCCTATGGAGCAGGACCAGCTCGTCCTTCATGTCTTCTGCCACGCTGCCAGAGATGCGGTAACGTGTCCAAAGTCGACTTATAACACTCTGCGTAGTGCCCAGAGCTATTGCCACAGCCCGTTGCCGAAATACAGCTCTGATCATTTCTTCTCGGCTCAAATGACGTCTTCTATCACAATATGTGGATATATGCTTGGCTCAACGCTGATCCTGCTCCACAAGGGCGCATAAAATAATTGATTAGCATTTGAAACTACTGTTGGAGCTGCTGAAGATTTTAAAAACTTATCCTTGCATTGTATAAATTCAATGTTTTAGTATTGTATAATTGCATAGCACATGTGTGAGTACTATGTACCTACTATAAAGCTACCATTTAATAGGTTTTTCTTTCATTGACTTGAATGTGCCCTGGCGGCTGAGAGTATGTCATGCTCACTCTAATGTCTCGCTGGTGGTGGCGTGTGTGTTGGATCATTAAGTTCCCTTCAAAATGGTTGAGCTGAATGGTGCTGATCCATGCGTCATGTTCGTGAACGGGCGCCGTCAGTGGGGACTGCATGGTAATTTCTTAGCTGCCACGGCTTATTTTAATTTAATTTAATATTTGAATTGCTTTTGTCTTTTTATTACGGACGCTTTTAACGTTCTGCATCGTTCTCACATGCATAATTTCGACATGAACGATGTAATCAATATTTTGTAACCATTTTTTTTATTTAAAAGAGTGTCCATGGTGTTTCTTGCCCGTTCTTCTCCATAGGTACCTACTACGCTTTGGAATGGGTAACTAGCTTCATCTTTCTGACTGACCGACCCCTTGACAATTCAAAAGTGCCTGTAATTGGTTTATTTGAAATAAATGCTTTGAGTTTGAGTTTGAGTTTGAATAACGTTCGTTTATAATGATTCCGCTCAGAAGTATGGCAGACATTTTCAACCCTAAACTCGTTGCAGGATTATATAGGCATACGACTTCACAGAATTTTCATCTTTTGACCGAAATTCAAAAAGTATTCCCTTTCTAAGTGACGAAATTTACTAATAAGTATCTATAGGAGTTACCAAACATATAATAATTAAAAAACCCTGATTTTTTGTAACTAGCAAAAACATGCTAGATCCCAAGACACTTTTGATGTGTAGGTATATACAGGTACAGGTACAGATACCTACCCTAAAGGTAAAGTAGTTTAGGGTACCTCTATCTACCCGTATACGAGGGCGACACTGAAAGTTTTTAGAACTGGTCACTTGTAAACGATATAATAAAAAATAAGTACAAATTTTGAAAATGGAACTTTTCTGCCAACATTATTGTGTACAAGCTGACCCGACAGACGTTGTCCTGTCTTAACTATGAATGTCATATTATGTCGTTTAGTTTTAGTTTTGACTATTGACTAAAACTAAAACTATCGAATCATTTATCAACCGATCCATCTGTGTTAAACGATATTTGCACCTCGCATTCTGTCAATCGCTGACAGTTATTTCAAACAACTGACAGTTATGTAAAATTAATATTGGCGTTAAGTTTTCTTAAATTTTGTAACGGTCCGATCAACTTCCTTATTTTTTTATTTCATAGGATCCTTCTCCTGACAATAAAAAACACAACAAAAAATAAATGTGAATACGGTCCAGCCGTTCACGCGTGATAGCGTGACCAAGGGAAATAGGGATTCATTTATTCTTAGCATATCATGTATTGTATTCATTTGTCATTTGTTTACGATTTGGCGGCAAATTGAAAATTGTCTGTGTCACGTCAGCATGAATGTAACGCGAGAAAAATTTCGTACCATGATTTTTTATGACTTCTGATGTCATTTAAATCAACAAGAAATTTATGATAGACTTCGATTGGCCTTTCACGATGATGCCGAATCTCGTGCTACTGTTTACAACTGGTTTAATGAGTTTAAATGTGGTCGCACTAATCTCACCGATGGACTGCGTGAGGGACGGCCTTATAAGGCGACGACTAAAGATAACATCAGTGTTGTGCGGCGTATGATAGAGACTGACAAAAGAGTGACTTATCAGCAGATTCGGACAAGCTTAGGCATCGGTATGAGTCAAGCGCACAAAATCCTCCATGAACATTTAGCTGTCAGGAAGCTTTGTGGTCGGTGGATACCTCATAATTTGACAGAGGCCCAAAAACTCCTTCGTGTTGATTGGTGTCGTGAAATGGTTCAAAGATTTAAAGGAGGTGACTCAAATGCTGTGTTCGACATACTTACGGGTGACGAAAGCTGGATTTATTGTTATGATCCTGAAACTAAGAGACAGTCTGCTGTCTGGGTCTTTCCTTCCAAGGAGTTGCCAACTAAAGTGAAGAGAGGTCGAAGAGTGGGAAAAAAGATGGTGACGTCGTTCTTCGGAAGGACAGGTCATTACGCATTAATTGTTTTAGAGGATCGAAAAACAGTTACTGCGGAGTGGTACGTAAACTAAAAATTGTTTTCCACTTGTCTTGGAAAAGGTTCGGGAGAAACGACCTCGCAGTAGGATCCTCCTTCACCACGACAACACCTTGTCGCACACCGTAGAATTACTAGGTCACCCGCCCTATAGCCCCGACCTCTCACCTTGCGATTATTATTTATTTCTGAAAATAAAAGAAAAACTTCGAGGAAAACGTTTTATGGACGCCAAGGAAGCAGTGGCTGCGTTTCAAAATGCCGTCGAAGAGACCCCTAAGGACGAGTGGGCAAAGTGCTTTTTTCAGTGGTTCCAGCGGATGCAGCGATGTATTGATCTAAATGGACACTATTTTGAAAAGATATAATAAAACTAATAACTTGCTACTTTGTTCAGTTTTTGATTTTCTAAGAACTCTCAGTGTCACCTTCGTATATAACTATAACAATCGCGCGCGGCAACTTTAAAAAAAAATACAAAATGGCGACGGGTGGATATTCCAGCTTCCATAGAAAAATGTTCGAACCCCTTTAGGGACGGGGAGCCAAGGGTTTGAGCAAGCATATGCAGGGCGAAAAGTTGATGGCTGGTTGGTGCGGCATGAGGATCTCTTCTCATGCCGCACCAACCAGCCATCAACTTTCAACCATCAACTCAGCTAACAGTAATAACATTAACACATAGTAACAACAATAACAGCAATAGGTAATAACAAATCCAGTAGAAATTGCATCTGCTTTTAATAATCACTACATCAATGTAAGACACATAATTGTACTAGTACGATGACAAAAGGTAGGCATGTCCAATGAATATTCACCAGTCCACTCGATAATCCTCACACTTAACCGAAAGCGAGGTTCGAACGGAGATATTATCATTAAATAACACTAATTCCGAAGGTTATGATGAAATTAATACGAACATTATAAAAGCATGCAAACACGGCTGGGTAAATCTTTCAAACGTCAGATATCATTATCCTGTTAATTTTGAATTTTTGACAGATCTTGTACGGAAAATCCGTCAAAAGTTCAAAATTGTCAGGATATTATTGTCTGACGTTATCTGACGTTTGAAACATTTACCCGGCTACATTTATTATGCTATACATTTCCAGTTTTAGCTGACCTCGCATTGTATAGGCTTTTCGTACAATGAGAAGTCAGCTTATACTGTAAATGTATAGCTTGATAATATTATTAGGTAGTCGTGCGTATAATATCTACATTGAAGACAAACAAAATAATAAAATTGTGCTAATTATACTTACGAAATTGTGCTAATAAAACATTAAAAAAATGTGTCTTTCACTATGCTTTCTAACATCTAACGTGGCTATTATATTTTTTTTTTTTTTTAAATCATCCCTTCAACAATATTCAGCTGACTTCAACAGATCATGGATCCCCCATAAATTGAACAGTGTTATCAGGAAATAAAAACTAATACACAAAATAGGACCACGTCATGATGTTTAAAATTATTTTGAACTATTTGCAATTAATTAATTTTCTTTATATTTAATTTCATTCTAAGTAACTATTGTAATAGTTCTTTTAGTTGGTAAAAAATTAAAAAAGCTTCTATTTTTTAGACGTCAAAAATTCAAACAGCGGTTATTTATTAGGTTTTGTATGGCAACTTCGCTTCAATTATCTGTCACTATTTTCTCAATGAAGCCGTGAGGTGCTCGTATACATTGTAACAATTGAATTGGATTTAATTAAAATAGTAATCAAAACAGAATACAGTGCCAAATATGTTGAGGTATTACCTCGACAAGTTTTGGAATGAAGACGTGTGGTTGCCGCCGAATACAACATGGGCAGACATCGCTCCTGGTCCCGATAAGGCGGTGGTTTACACCGATCATACGCACGTTTTCTTTCCTATACCGTTAGCATTTGTGTTTATATTCCTGCGCTACGTGTTAGAGAAGTAAGTAACCACAAAAATTTTATTATGTTAATGCAATTGTGTTATAAAAACAGCAAGTTTGATAACCTAATCGCGCTCTATCGCGTGAGGCATAGTATCGTGTGACGAGTAAAAAATTGATTCATGTTCTTTTTTTGAATTTTCACGAAATCCAATGAAGCGTGAGTTAATAATGCTTTCAAAATTTCCGTTCATCCATATCATTGCAGTAAGGCCAAATACAACGTATTTATTAAGTAACTAAACAACGTTTCCGTAAAATCGCATTCTTATTTGCCATTTGAATTGTTTCCTTATCGTAATTGGCACACATTTTACGATACTTATAAAATAAATTACACCTGCCAGTAAATAATGATAAATATAAATAATTACCAGTTTTGGGTAAGTCATTAGCAAAAGAAGCGAGTTGTAGTTATTTTTGTAAGGTGCCAATTTAGTTATTAGTCATACATTATAAAAAAATGATAATAGTATTTACATATGTAAAAAGCCACTACACACTGCCATTTATGCTATAATAAAAATAAAAAGTATCCTCATAAATATCATAGACACTAACACCAGGCTGGATGTAGGTGTCCATAATTTAACTTATTCCATAATAGACAGGAAGTATGACTTCATACAACCAAAAATGATAAGCATTATTAAACTATGGTTTCCTTTCACCTCAAACAAGTAGACATAGTACAAGAAGTTTATTTATAACTCAATTTTTTTCAATAATAAACTTTGTCTATTACTATGTTTTTTTTTTTTGTTTATACGTATGATAAATGATTTTATTTCTGTAAGTAGGTTTGTACAAACACTTTTACACAACAATCATATTTTAAAAACTACATGAGGTTGGCGTTGCCTATCTGACTACTCTGAGAAGAAAGGCCGAAACAAACTCAGAGGTCACATTCTCTTTTAAAGTCCAGACATAATCTTGGTCAAATCATGTGAAGATCATGTAGATATGTGTCTGAAATGATCTTTTGAGGAAAACCCACACAGATTGAATGGACCGGTCCAGTCAGTGCACGCAGTTGTCAGTAATCATGCAGCTCAACTCAGAACTTAGGAGCTCAACAATTCGACGAACAATACCAAAGAAAAATGAAGATTAAGTATATGAAGATTCTAATATGTTCTCAACATAACAACAAATTTTAATGAATGAAGAAAAACAGAAAATTTGTTAGTCTGCACAAATAGGACACTCATTAAACATTACAAAATAAACTAACTAGCCAAAAGCCTTGTGTTAAACTATTAATGAACTTATTTATGTCTATTTGATGAAAATGCCACATTGGACTGCCTCGTTGGTCTAGTGGTCGCAAGCGCTACTGCTGAGCATGAGGTCCTGGGTTCGATTCCCGGGTCGGGCAAAGTGTTATTTGGTTTTTCCATCTGAAGTTTCTCGGTAGCAGCCCGGAGTCTGGATTTGTGCCTGATTGATGGCAAAAGGCTCGCCCCCTATTACGTGGGACTTAACATAACTGGCGAAATGTGGGTGTGCTATAGGTACACCTCTGCCTAACCCTTCGGGGAATACAGGCGTGATGTTATGTTGTTGTTGATGATGAAAATGTACACGATTTAATCATTTTGAGTAAATTAAGTATTATCACCGTTAACAATTTGTGGGACAATAAACGCCCCCAGACGTAATAACAATAAAACTTCTGTATTGTGTCTTGTTCAGTGTCCTACAAGCGATAAAACAGCACTCCTTTAGCAATACAGTCTTTCTTCTCTTTAAGTCATCCAACAATATAAAATTAAGACCCTGTCTACAAAACTTTCAAAGTTAATGACATAGGTACGTTATTGTCACCTTTTTAATCACTTCTGTATCGAAGTTCAGATTCATCATAATAATAGTTATAAAACTTTTTTGTTTTTCCCTGGCTGTAAGTATGTACGCCGATGCCTCTTTAGATTTCTATTTCCAGCTATCTTAGCCGCTACCTTCTATGACCTTGTGTTTGTATAAATCTAAAACTTGCATTTTTCCTTATCATTTACTTTGTAAGAGTTCTTAACTTCTCTCTAACAATACCTAATAAGATTTCAAATAGTCATCACATTATATGGCTTGAAAACTCCATACTGTTGCTAAAGAACGGTTCCCTATAGAAAAATCTTGAGAACTACTGAGTATTTTTTTTCTCCGTAGCTTTTCCTTCACTTCTGTCTGTTTGATGAGTGGGGTCATAATAGGTACTAAGTGGTAGTAATGTTCATAAACAATAAGTTGTAAAAAATTTGTGAGGTTCCCCAACAAACAGTGATTCATAGTTTAAAAAAAAAAATCGACGCACATATTATAACCTCCTTTTTTGAACAATGTTAAAAATATGAATAAATTACCCCAATAATATGTGACATTCCTAAACTTTCCAAACTGTGGTCTTATAATAAAATTGTTTTACGTAAGGACTGTGGACTTTTCCTTCATTCATTCTTCATTCATTCAAGGAAGAGTTGGAAGGAAAAGAGAAAACTTTGTAAGAAGGATTTCCCCAAACATAAGTCAATTTACATGAATATGTTACTAGAAAAGCTAGTATTGTTAGCATTGTCATAGAAATTACGAATAATTTACCCAAATACATTTATGTGTGTCAAGGATAAAGGTGTAAAACATCAGAGACTGAATGGATGTGAAAAACATCTACACTACGACGACACTACTACGCGTGTCTAAAGATGCGATCATTATACATCGTGTTTTTCATTAAACTTTCGTATACTTTATTAGGTATCCCACTAACAAAATCACAAATATTCTGCTTTTCCTATTCAAGCTTGACCACAACACGTCCGCTACTGAAGTCATGGTTCCACTCTCTAACCAGCCCAGGATTAAAAGTTCCACCTTCTAAATTATTTATTTTTAATTTTATGGACATTTCACAATTCCTAGGTTTCATGCATGAGTTTTGCCCCCTAGCTCAGCAGATTTTCGTCATTACGTTAAAAGATATTTGTTATTTCTCGGCATCATTTTAGTCCGCATCTAGAGCCGTTGTATTGCTAATCGACCATCACGTTCACGTCGGACAGTTTCTAATAAACCGTGTTATTTTCGCGCCAACTTTTCGAACGTAAAACCGCATTCATGCTCGGAATCCCCAAAAAAGCAATAATTTTTTATACAAAAGTAGTAAACGAACCAACAAATAAGATGATCCCTTTTCCGTGTACTAGATACGATAGTGTTAGGCAAGTATATCTTCCTTATAGAGTATCTGTATAATTAATAGAAAACAAAACACGCCTGTGTCTGAGGCTGTGACTAACAGTTCCAGTCATAAACATTAGTAGAACTTCCTAAACAAATTGAGTCACAATTCGCGAGCATATGAGTCAACAACGATTTAAGTTGATTAAGTATATTGATTGTGATAATATCATTAACATCAATTGTGACTCTTAAATAGTTATTATGGCTATTTGTCAGAGAGACTGGTATTTATAGATTGGTTATTTAGATCAAATAGAGCTGAAATGGTAAAAAATGATGGGCATGCCCCTTTAGCCTGTGGATGCTACTTGTCTATCTTTGTTTAGTAGTTATGCAAGCTGTGAAGTATGTGGCAGTAAGTGGACTGCTATTAGCTATTACAGGTTGTATACAATATACAGGGTGGCAGGGACATTGACGCGCAAACTGTAACCAGGAATTCAGCACATGATTCTAGACCCCCTAGCGTAGAAACTTTCGTCGATTGTAAAAAAGAAACTGCTGTTTCATAGAAAAGTGCAATATCTACTAGGCATTGCAATCCCGCAAAACGGGATCACACATTCCCGCGGGATCACGCTGCTTTTATTAATCTGCTGGATCCCGCACCTTCAAAGCGCGGATCCACGGATCCTGCAAATAAAAAAATTGGCGCTAAAACTTTCGCGTAAATCGTGAGTAGCACGATCGCGACGATGAACAGGGTGTGACTTTAAAATAAATTCACTGCTACTTGAAATGATTTCTACAACATAATATGACGATCTATTGAAAAAAGTACGGAAAGTGGTCAAGATTGAAGCTGAATCTAAGAAAACAGATTATTAATTACTTGTACTTAATTAATAGAAAATAAATAATTTATGTTGCTTAATGTAAGAAATGTTTAATAAAAGTTGAAAGTTGTTTTTTACACAAAAATCTGTAGTTTCAATTTGATTTTATAGCATAATTTCAAAGATCCCGCGTGATACCGCGCGGGATTTAGTAATCCCGCATATCAATCCCGCGGGATTGAATGAGCTGCGGGATTGCAATCCCTAATATCTACGCGGTCAAAATGTATAGAACAGCAAATTTTCAGGTAAGGGATTCAGAATCTTGTACTGAATCCATGGTAACAGGTTGTGCGTGGATGTCCGTGCCACCCTGAATAATTATGGTAGAATTAAAGTAGACATGTAATATAGATATGTGACTATTGCAGTCAGTTGAACATTGTTTTATAGAATACTAGCTTTCGCCCACGGCCTCGTCTGCTTAGAGGTTGGAAATTACACCTATATTAAGCATACTGCGCAGCCAATCGCTGCAACTTCCGAGAGCTCATAAAGTTTTGCGTGAACTGTAATAGGGTCCCGTTGGCCTGAACCCTAAATTACAAACCAAGTTACTTTCACATTTATAATATTAATATAAGTGTTTAATAAGTACCTATTAAGTATGCTTCATGAAGTTGTCTAAATATACTTTCGCGTGTCTTTGTCATATAGAACTTTGAACCCGTAATTAGACATGTCGCCGATGTCCATGTAAAATATTCGGAAGGCAAATTCAAACTATGCCCAATACAAGGCCAAAATAATCAACCAAATTAGTATGGGACATTTTTGCTGTTTCTTAAGTCGTCATATTATTATCCCAAATAAAACCTTGCTGTAATTTTGATTTAATCGAAGAGCTTTTGGAATCCGCCTCCAAGGCTTCAGTTCGAAGGAGATGGGAAACACCGTAATTGCTCCCCTCAATAATTGCAAGTGGGAGTAACTTCCACTGAATGAAGCCGTAAAAGTTGGCACAAACTATGAGATGGCCCCGAACTCATACCTACAGTGTGTAAAATACTGTAAGAATCTCTTTACACGAGAAAGTAACCCAAAGAATACTTTCCTTTTCATTGTTTGTTCGTCGGCGTGTGCTAATTTGTGCTAGACACTATGACGTGTCTTCAAAATGTGCTAATCTTCGTAGGTAGGCGACCTCACCTCGCTATTTGTAAATAACTAGAGATCGCTTTGTTATATTAGGCATTGATACTGAGTTCGTGAAAACACAACAATACATAAATATTTGTGTCAAGTAGGTTTTGAGTGTATTTTCATGCGTACTTGATCTAGAAAGTGTGTAAATAAATGAAATCCCACCACTTCTGGCTACTCTGGAAGCGGTCCCCTTAAGTTACATATATTTTTAGAACCTAAAAGTCTAGTTCAAAATAGGGCACTACGGGATACACATCAAGTTGGCGAGTTGTGACGGGTACCAAGTTTTTCAGTCAGTTACAATGTGCTAGTACAAAAACTTGACAAATTCTGCCTATAATGTTCTCATCTGCTGGTACTCATACTCAAGTCTCAACTGAAGAAAACCCATCCTAACTTAACCTAGTGTAGCTGACATGCAGTTAACTCCTCCCGGGTACTCGGATATTGCGACTCTTATCAGGGAATAAAAGAAAAACAGTAAATATCAGGTTCTTATCATCTGGCGAAAGGGTTATTGGTTCATGGACCTGCAACTTGTCATTGGAAACTGCAATATTGATTAATTTTATGCCTCTTCTGACAATGTATTGTTATGACCTTATTAGTTATTGGTGCTTCGTGCCAATAAGGGTGTTATTATATTAAAGTAAACGCAGTGTAATTTGGTTTTCATAAGATACTAGCTTACCACTCGCGGTTTCGCTCGCGTGGTTGTCGGAATTTATCCCACGGGAACGTGCTACCGGGACAAAAGTAGCCTTTGTCCTAACCCAGGATGCCATTGATCTCCTCGCCAAATTTTATCGAAATCCGTTTAGTGGTTTAGGCGTGAACAGGTAACATACAGACAGAGTTACATTCGAATTTATAATATTAACACGTTCACTGCCACCACAATTTTTTTGAAGTTCATAGCGATGCCACCCTATAAAGCCACGTGGACACGCCAGGCGTGTCGGCGGCACTGCATCTTGTTAAACATGGACACGCTAGGCGTGTCCAGTGGCACCTCGATGGAGTTAAATTCTAAATCTGTTTTTTTTTCGGTTTAGCGATGAGTATTAGTTAGTTTGTCAATCGCTGAGCAAGAATACAGGTGATTTGAAATACGGTAGTGAGAATTTGGATATATTGCGTGCGATGTAGAATATTAAAGATACACAGTGTAACCTAGCAAGCACACAATACTTCAATCTAGAAGGGAAGACTTCAGAAAATAACGCTGAAAGTGCTTTCCTAAGATATTACACTCTCAGACGCTTCGATGTTTTGATCAACGTCGGTGGCGTTTCTGTCCTTCTCATTGTTCAGGTGATCGAAGATTACGTCTTGTAAAACATGTCAAAAAAAAATCCATCGGTCATATACTAATATAGCCCCCAATCGACTAGTCCAAAGGCGAACGATTTCGGGAACAACCCGACTTGTATCTCGGTCCCATAAACAGCCTCGTTCAGTCCATTGCTGGCTGCTCTCAATTTGGAGACAAAGTCTTCCACAGAACATAAATACTCTTATTTCTTCTTCTCTTCTGCCACGATATGAGGTTTTCAAAGAATTCCCCCTATGTGTCTTAGCTCAATGTATTTTTCATGTACTATGTTTATGGTAGTCAAATGAGATGCAGTCTCACAAACACTGGCAGTGTCTTATCTATAATTCTAAAAAAGAACTACCTACCGATATATCAGATAAGAGAGCACAGGTTTTAAAATAGCGCCATTTTTGTTGTCAACTTTGAGAGACTTCAAATTATTTTAGCGTCCTTGACAAAGAGTATAATAACTAGTTTTTGCTATAGATGCACTTCCTGCGGGTATGTTGTTACCCTTTTGGTTTTAAAAAGATGTGCCAATGGAATAAAATTAATTATTTTCTCAAGTATGTTGGGGTCGGCTTCCAGTCCAGTATAACCGGACGCAACTGAATACCAGTATTTTAGATAGAGCGACTGCCTATATGACCTCCAGAACCCAGTAACTAGGTAACACGATACAACTGGTTGTCAGACTTTTGGGCTTCTCACTACCCGTAACGACTGTCAAAGATCCACGAATGACAGCCAAGGCCAACGACTAAACGTGATTTCCGAGGCACGGACGGGTCTCGGTATGTAGAGACTAGGTAAAATGACTGAAGTTACTAGGTCAAGGGTCTCCCTTGCAAATGAGAAACTAGTCAAGTAAAAACATGATTACAGCGTATATTTTTTGCAGATTCGTCATCGCTCCATTCGGTACATACTTGGGCATAAAGAACACGAAGCCGCGACGAGCACCAAATAATCCTAAGCTAGAGAAAATCTACAAGACTTCACCTAAACTAAAACAGGTAAATATTACATGGTTTTATTGCGTTTTATTTATTAAAAAAACATACGCTAGTTTATCAACAGTTAATGTTGTTCCGTGTCACAAAAAACATAGCGAAAAATTCCAGAATAAAATAAAATCATCAAAACATGTAAAATAGCAAGCACTCAAAGTGATGCAATGATCTTTGAAGGATAAATGCATCAATTTAAAAGATTATCTTTCATGCAAGCAACAAAAGTCGCTTTGCTCTTACATAAATATCTAAATTGAAACAAAATTATCCAATACTCTGATTTTCAGTGATTCATGCAGTCAAGAAGTTGTTATTTTTTAAAGTATGGTGTTCAGTTATGATAAGATTATTAAAAAAAAATAGTTAACTGACTTTCATTGCTGACTGTACCAGTAGGATTTGATACCTTCTATCACAGTGCTAGATGATGTGATTTTTTTGCGGAATTATAATGTCTATTCAAAAGCAATATGGCACTATAGATAACGCAGTTCCTCGCCAGTTTGCAACCTTGGATATAATAATATCAGAGATAATAATAATTGTTTCATGGACAGGCCTACTATAAATTTTATTATAACAGGTATTATTTGCTCGATGGAAGAATTTAATTTCATTTATCAAGTGGTCCCTGAATGCTCTGTAAACCGTGTAATCTTGTGCTATCTACTGTAAATATGTGAACACTACTTAAGGATTGTCGACCGGTGACGATAACGACATTCAAATTGTATCCGACATTAACTAAAATTATAATGACTGCACTACAATTTTGTACCTTGCAAAAATTCTGTTATTATTTAGCTTTATTATTTTTGACCATTTTAAGTTGTGATGAATATATACAATTTTACGATTGGATGAGTAATCAAAATAATACCAGCCTATTAATGTCCCACTGCACGGCAAATACCTCTTCTCATACAGAGAAGGCAAGGAGCATTGATCTTCACGCTTGCTCGAGACGGGTTGGCGATTTCAGACTTATATTAACTATAATTATGTCTAGGTTTCCTCACGATGTTTCCCTTCACCGATAACTGTAGCGTCCAAGATAATTTCAGAAAGTACCTACGTATGAATAAAAAAAGTTACTTCGGTACTTGCCCGGATTTGAACCCACAACCTCGTGCATGGGCGGCGAGGCATTAACCACTGGGCCATCATGACAGACTAATTATATTAGAGTTTAATTAAAAGTAATCAAAAAAAATAATTCACCTTTTGGTGTTTGACGACGCAGTCGGTTAAAAAGCGCGTAAGATATAATTATAACACGATTGTTAAAAATGTCGTAAATATATCGTATCAAAAAGCAATCAGCTTATTTAAAATACAGTTTTTTTTTATTAAGAATTTGATAAAAAAGCAAATTATGTCGTTAGAAAGCCATATTTATAAAAGCTCGTCGTTTATTTTTTTATAGTGAGTCGGCTCAGACTGAATTAATTGTCTGCTGGCATAGCTAACACGCGGTAAGCTAGTGAAGTGATTAATGGCCTGATGGCATAGCTAACACACGGTAAGCTAGTGAAGTGATTAATGGTCTGCTGGCATAGCTAACACGCGGTAAGCTAGTGAATTGATTAATGCTCTGCTGGCATAGCTAACACGCGGTAAGCTAGTGTTGTGATTAATGCTCTGCTGGCATAGCTAACACGCGATAAGCTAGTGAAGTGATTAATGGTCTGATGGCATAGCTAACACGTGGTAAGCTAGTGAAGTGATTAATGCTCTGCTGGCATAGCTAACACGCGATAAGCTAGTGAAGTGATTAATGGTCTGATGGCATAGCTAACATGTGGTAAGCTAGTGAAGTGATTAATGCTCTGCTGGCATAGCTAACACGCGATAAGCTAGTGAAGTGATTAATGGTCTGATGGCATAGCTAGCACGTGGTAAGCTAGTGAAGTGATTAATGCTCTGCTGGCATAGCTAACAGGCGGTAAGCTAGTGAAGTGATTAAAGCTTACTCTTTAATATATAAATAGAAAGAAGCTCTGTATAGTGAAATGTGTATTACCTAAGTATGGATGATAAAAATAAATAGATTGATAGTTAGGAATTACCATTACACAAAATTAAAGTTAAGTAACCAAGAATTTTGAAAAAAAATCGCTTTCATTATAATCAGTTGAATCATAATGCTAGATAATTCGATACTACGTTACTATAACAGCATTAACAAAGCATAGGTAGTATTTATTATCAATAGTTTTACATAATATATTTGATAGCATGATCATATCTGTTTACAAATCATGGCATTGTTTTGAAGGCGTAGGAATCCAACTCCCAGGAATATTATGTACTTGATTTTTATTTGCTGGCCGTGAACAGAGACACGTAAGATTTACCATACGACACTTCACTAGTGTTATTTCGAATGCACTTAGGACAAGATCTGTAAACGGTACTTATAAAGAATAAGGGCTAATTTTACCAAAGTTTTATACCTAGATTGTGTCTTATTCTGAGTATAATTCTTTTTTCCATACTAGAACTGTCAGACGTCAATTTTATTACACGGGTAAAATATACAAATCTGACTTTGGTCAAATCAGCCCTAAATGTTATTCGTGTCGATATCACACAACTGTCAAACTACAAGTGCAAAATAGAGACGGATCCTGTCTTTTTTATTTTTGGCTGTCAAATCAGCAAATGACCTCTCCCGCTCTGGGCGGAGCGGAAGGGCGTGTCAGACTCTTACTGACTAAAGCCCACCCGTGTTCCTTCAGTTGCCTGTGCGCCAGGGCCCCGGTAACTCTTTCATACAATCCGCGACCCCGGAGACGGATCATGTCTAAGTCAAAACATAAGCTAAGTAACGTTTACTTGTCTTGGCCTTAGGCTGAAATCGCGGTCTGAGCCAGGTTAAATATGTTTGAAAGTATTTTTATTGGAACGAAGTTCCTTATCGCGCGTTGCGAAAGGGGGCTAGGCGGAAAAAATTAAGACCAAAAGTGGTAACTACACTTTTTTTATAGTTGTAAGCCGTGCGGCGTGCGCGTGTTTCTCTGTCTGTCTCTCTCCCTCTCTCTCTCATAGAAAGCAAGCCAGTTTTTTTTTTTTTTTTTAATGTAACTCCGTTCCATCCGGGTGTCCCTTGACACCTCTCAAGTTTTTTTGTTAAGGCATTATAGTTCTTGCAAAATATCTCAACACCTAATTCCTGTCGAATTTTGTGTGTTTAACGAAAGCGGTTGTCGAGCGCACGTCAGTGATAGATAACACTTGAACGTGAACACGTGAACTATGAAAATCGTCCTTAATGCTACGACATACGGTACTTGTCAATATAATTTTGTTACCTTGGACGTGCGGTTTACTATAATGTAAGTAAAGGTAAAGCAATATCTACATTACTGATTCACTTGAAGTGAGTGGTTTCACCTCACAATCATTCATTACTGACACGTAAGACCGCAAATAACGATAACCAACACTTTGAAGCAAACCGTTCTATATGCATACTGAAATTTTATGAAAATATGCATGAGGCAAATTATAGAGCTCACGCTAAGGTCAAAAATATTTCACCTCATTTGTCTACAGACATTAATATCGATTGAATACAAGGTTGGAAACGAAGGACGAACTAATACATTGACTTTTTGCTCGAAGGGTAATGGGTTCGAACCCCGCACGAAACAAACATATTTGCTGTAAGTCTTGATGATTAATCTGAGAACTGCAGGCTGTACTAACAGGACCTCTGCATTTGACCTGTGAACTGTCTAAATTATGGAACAACGCTTCTCGTTTTCTAGTGTTTTTGTGGATTCAAAACAAATTAAAAACGTCTCGTGTCTGAAGCCAGCCCTAGGTATGCGTCCAAACATATCATAAATGACCTGATCCCCGAAAGGTTTGGCAGAGCTGTACATAGTACGCACACATTTCGCCAGTCTGTAGGATATGAGTCCAGGTCATCCTTAAGTCATGCCATGTTAAGAAATATTGGTTGGCAGAAAAGTCTGTAGCGAGGAGATCATCCTGGACGCTGGATGTGCAGATGTGCTTAAGCATCGACAACCCTGATAGGTGTGCTTAAAAAAATAATCCATACTGATATTTATATACAGGTTCAAACTAAATTAGCAAGCGAAACTCTGCAGACGTGACGGGTATCGATTTCTAAACACGATAAAATAAAATGATTTGCCGTTTTCTTGGACCCTCTACGACCGCTGGTTGTTTTGTGACTTGAAATTTGAGTTTGAGTGTGTGTAAACTGCACAGATGTGTCTGTGAAGTTTACACAAAGACAAACAGATTTGTTAAACTGATATTTCAAGTGACTGCGGTCGACGACCCCACAAAAAAAAGAAATTTATTTATTTTTTGTTTTGTTATGTTTATATTTCGATACTCATCACGTCTGCGGAGTTTCGCTAGCTAATTTAATTTGACCCTGCATATATTTATGATAAATTCCAAACTAACTCTGTTCGTCGTTCTGTCTGTCTATTACCTTTTCACGGATTGGGATGAAATATCGCTAACGGATAAAGGATGACCTGGGTTAGGACATAATTTTTATCTCGGCAGTACGTTCCCGTGGGATAATTTAAAGTTTAAAATAATTTATCATTTTCAGCCGGCACTCTTAGCCAAGAAGCTCGAAATTTCCGAGCGTGAGGTCCAACGCTGGTGGCGCCTCCGTCGCGGTCAGGATAAGCCCTCGACCCTAGTCAAGTTCAGCGAGAATGCCTGGAAGGTGGTCTTCTATATCTGCAACTTTACCTTCGGCCTGTATACCCTATGGGACAAGGAATGGCTGTGGGACATCGACCAGTGTTACATCGGGTATCCTCATCAGGTGAGTTTCTTAAGCTAGTAGTGTGTGTGACTCTTGTGGACATTGATATAACGTTGAATATTCAAATGAATGACGCACGCTGAAAAGTTACGTTGTTGCAAATTACGAGTGAGAGTTATTTGACTCTTAGCGATGTTGAGATAAGGTTTAAATTGAAATGATTGACCCGCACTTGTAAGACAACAAATTTTCTTAAGGTATTTTATAAGTAATTATGGTAAAGTAATCATATTTGCATATTTCCACAATTTCGCCTAGCAATAAATTGAGCTTTAAGAAAAAAACAAGGCGAATCGGATATGTATATTTCGACCTTTTACATGGTATCTTTAAAATGATCAAAATACTGGTTTTGAACTCAACAAAGCTATAACGATGTTCACCATTAGATTTGTCAGCAATTATGATAAAGATCTTTCAATATTAAAATGAGATTAAACGATAAACAGATACTTAGATAGTCTGAATTTTGTCAGTGATATGCTAACTTTAACCAATTATTAATTTTATTTTTATTTTTCGATTTACCATATTCTTATCATGTTATTAATCATCATTATTATTATTTCCTTTATTCCATTATATACATATAAATTACATTTTTAAATATTAGAGTATAAAAAATATAAAAACATTTAAAAATATAAAAAATAGTAACCCACCGGTATCGGGAACAGGGTCCAAGCTACCGGCGGTCAGGGCTTATTATTATTATTATTACAAAACATGCTATATGCTTACAGCTGTGACATAAATTACATAAGATCATTTGATGATTAATTATTTTGAATGAAGAACTTTAATTGTTGACCTTCCTTAACTTTGTACGCCTCAAACTTGTGGCTAATAGCGCATTTTTTTAAGGTTTCTTTACACAAAAGCAAGTCAGCTTGTTCAAACGCTGGTTTTACTTAAGTTCCTATACGCTACTGAGACGTGGCGTTTTGGAATGTGACTGGAGAAGAATGCTTGGGTTATCCAACACCTCTATACGCCGGAACTCGACATCAAAAAGCGTCTATCTGTTCTGGTCCAAACGCGCATCCTCATATACTTAGGACACGTCTCGAGACGTGAGGGTGACGTGAGAGCGCCTTGTCGTGCAGGATAGAATGAAGGGCAATAGACCACGCGGACGCTCACCCATGAGATGGACTAACCAAATTAAATCCGCAGTAGGCGATCCCTTGTACGAGTGCACTAAAAGTACCAAAAATCGGAGTAGATGGCGCGAAATCGTGAGGCGAATGACATCAGCACCTAGGTTCTTGTCTAGACAAGAAACTATGAGGACCACGACCGCTCTGACAAGAGTGCTACGAAGAAGTAGAGAGATACACCAAAGCCCGGCAGCCCGGCGGCCCAACCGGCTTGATTGATGAGCCGAATGTTCCCGACTTGCAACATTCTGAAGCCTAGCACTAAGCCGGCGCCGGGCTGGCGACAAATATGTTATTGCGGAGATTTTACGCGTTTGAGGCTTACAAAACATTCTATTCAGTCAAGTCTCGAGATTTTGCCATCCTGACTGGTTCAAAAGCATCACACGCCCCGAAAACTTGGGGTAAAATCACAACATAGATAGTTACAGCTCCTTACAAAGAGCCAAATCTCACACAAACAGGCACGAGTCTAGTTACAACACGGGTCTCTGCGCGTGCGCATGTTTTAGCTCATCGTATGAAGCCGACCTTCTGTACCTATCTATTTTGTGGTAACAGTGTTACTTTGAACGAATTATTACTCTACGGACGGCCGAACAATCGACGTATAAAGACCACTACAATTAGATCGCGTTAAAATAGACAGTTGTAAATTGAAATAATTGTTCCGCTAATTACTTTGTAGAATGTAACGATTATTTTGCTAACCGTACACTAATGAGTGGCAATACTGTTTCCGAAATTTGACAACGTTATTGTTTTTTGGTTGATTAGAAATTTTCATTTAAATGTGAATTGACTTCAAAATAGCTGCATAGATTAATGCTTAATTAGACTTTCATCTTTTTCTTGGACGAATAAAGAAGTAAATTCAAAGTCTAGTACTTATTTCAAATATGCATTTAAGAGGCACGTTTTGATCGTCAAATTTTACATTAACAAAGAATTGTTTCTAGTCGCTCCCTCTAAAAGATATGTACTTTCCTATGGAGAAGAATGGGCAAGAAACTCAACCGTTACTCTTTTAAAATGTGTTGCAATATTTTGTATACATTTATATTTATATTTGAAGACGATGCAAGTAGAATAAAATAACTACACCACAATAGGTAAAAAGAATTGAAAATGAAGCAATGACAGATAAATTAATTATGTGATATAAAAGTATACGATTTTTCAAAATTTTCTTAACAAATAATAAGTCAGTAAGTACGTGAGTTAAAGTAATCACAGAACGTAAATCAGTGACATAAATATAATAAATTATACAATTAAATTAGCAACCAGTTTGATTTGACTTTAGATTGTCCTATGGAGCTGGACCAGCATGTTTCCAAGTATTCTTTTCTTGGATATAATCCTCTTATTTGTAATATGCTTGTTTACAAGGTGTACTTTTTATATGAGTTTTTTTCATTCTGCGATGATGTCCAATGAGAGATAACATAACAACATAACATCGCGCCTGTATACCGGGATGGGTTTGGCAGTACACCCACATTTCGACAGTTTTAAACTTCCGTGTAATAGGGGGCGAGCCTATTGCCATCAACTGGGCACAATAAATCCAGATTCCAGGTTGCTACTGAGAAAGTTCATAATGGAATAACGCATCAACCCAATATCACTTAGCCCGACCTGGGAATCAAACCCAAGACCTCATGCGTAGCAGTTGTGCTTGCGACCACTACAAGAAGAAGCCTTGCTGCAGTAGCTGCACTGACCCTCAACCAATTGAGATAACGAGGGCAGAACGAAGATGATGATCTTAATCTTTGACGACATCATCAAATATCCTACACTTGTCACACACCTTCGCCTGCCAAACCTTCTACACAAGCAGCTTGTGGGTGAAATATACGCAGAGAAGGCTCAACGTCCTTCGCGTACAGTATAATAATGGATTTAGGATGTTGATGGGGCTTCCGCGCTTCTGCAGCACTTCGCAGATGTTCGCGGAAGCTCGTGTTGACGATTTTCCTGATATTATGAGTAAGAGAACTGCGTCAATAATGGGTAGGTTGCGCGGAAACTCCAACAGCATCCTAAAAACTTTAATAGACAAAGTGGACAGCCCCTTTATAAGGCACTGGGTACAGAGGTACCCAGTGCCTTATAAAGGGACTGTCCACATTGCCAACGTGTGTTGGGCCACGTCACTTTTAATTGTTTTAGTTTTGTGAAAGTATACTAACATCATTTTTTAAGTAATTGTTACTAATACTATATGGATTAGTAACGATTTTGTCCGAAATAAAGAATACGAGTATCTTTGACGATGCACTGTAAATATTAATATCTTTAATTCCAGGGTCTCACAAACGACATCTGGTGGTACTACATGATCTCAGCCGCGTTCTACTGGTCGCTGACCATCTCTCAGTTCTGGGACGTGCGCCGCAAGGACTTTTGGCAGATGTTCGTGCACCACATCGCCACCATACTACTGCTGTCCTTCAGCTGGGTCTGCAATCTGCACAGGATTGGAACCCTCGTGCTTTTGCTGCATGACTGCGCTGATATATTTGTTGAGGTATGTATTAATGAAGAGAGGATTCGAAAAAGTTGAAAGGAGTGGAAGAAGGCCTTGCCCAAGAGTGAAACAGAAAAGGCTAACAAATAAAAAAAATACGTAGGCGAATATTGCCATTTTCAATCTTATAACTAAGAGCATAAGGATGAAAATTGGTCGAGTTAAACTCGGTTCTTCAGCTGGTATTAAATGTAGCTATGGCACCATTTGATACCTCTTTAGTCTCATGTATTAGGAGGCCATCCGTTGTTATAAGACCCCGTCTACATAAGAAAAATCTTACACGCGCTTTCGAAGCGTGCGTCTTATATTCCTATAATATGATTACCCATAGCACAATTTATCTGAGTGCATGTATAAGCGCGTTGTATGTGAACCAGGGTTCAGTCCATAGGTTCTCAACCTTATTTTGCCCACCGCCCACTTTGAGAATATATTTTCTTCTAGAGCTCCCCAATTTTTTTTTACTTACCGTCTGTCGCGTATCTGAAACAGCTTTTGCCACGATTATATTTAAATGTGTAATATTATATAGTCGTAAGATCCCATCTCAACGCCCCCAAATTTTCTCTGGGTCTTCTACTGCCCTCCTGAAAGTCTTTAAAGCCCACGAGGGGGCGTTATCGCCCACGTTGAGAACCTATGGTTTAGTGAAACAAAACTCCACTGTTCGGGCTTAACCTAAAAATCCAATAACACTGACTGATCTGATCATTTTTATTTATACCTACTTGGAGAAGAGTCGATAATAACATTGTTATAATAATATTATTTACTGATTTCTGCCCGCGACATCGCCCGCGTGAAATCTCTTGTTTCCCCGTCGCATCGCCTAACCTGCCCGCGCTATCACTTCGTTTTCGCTCAGCGTTCTTTCTGACTTTTTTCTTTTTGCTCCGCTCCTAAGAGTCATAACGTGATGTTAAATAGCCTAACAGTTTAGCAAACAGTTTTGTTTTTTAAATCCGACCTGTATTTCCAGAGATCTTTATAATATTAGTATAGATAATAGTATGGTATTGCGACGTTTTATAAAAAATAAAAACATTTTATCTGTATGGCTACATTATGAGCAAATAAATTATTTATATTTCTTACTATCGAACCTTTGCAGCTGCGCTGAACCGGTACCAACATACTTATGCAATAAAAGGGTCTATAATATAATATTGAGATAATTATTGTCTGTGTAGATATAACGATATTATTTTGTTTTCTATTCTAGTCGGTGAAGGCTTCCAAATACGCGAAGTACCAGAAACTGTGCGACACTCTGTTCCTGATGCTGATCGTGGTGTGGATTGGCACCCGCGTCGGCATCTACCCCTTCTACCTCATATGGAGGTGGGATATTAAACCGTTACTATACACTTGAATTTAGAATCTCAGATAATTACATTTCTTTCACCGTTCAACTGAATGGTGATGCAAAATCACAGTGATTTTTATTGTTATAACAATAATGTTGCTGTTGAGTTGCTGCCACTGACAAGTTTGTCAAAATCATTGATCTTTATTGTAATAACAATAATGTTACTGTTGGGTTGCTGCCACTGACAAGTTTGTCAATATCACAGTGATTTTTATTGTTATAACAATAATGTTGCTGTTGGGTTGCTGCCACTGACAAGTTTGTCAATATCACAGTGATTTTTATTGTTATAACAATAATGTTGCTGTTGGGTTGCTGCCACTGACAAGTTTGTCAATATCACAGTGATTTTTATTGTTATAACAATAATGTTGCTGTCAGGTTGCTGCCGCTGACAAGTTTGTCGAAATCACAGTGACCTTTATTCTTGTCAAAGTAAGACGTAGAACAACTGTGAAGGAACTGTAACAAGTTTTAGAACAAACAAACACAATGAAATACATGACAAAATTCAAATTCATTTATTTAGGATGTTTTTATTACAAATCGTCACACAAAAACCAACTTATAATAAATGACACTAAAGTAGATAGTTGAATAAGGGCAATTTAAATGATTTTTCAATTATCTAAGATAATTTAATAAAGTAAGCTTTGACGAAAAGTTTGGTGAAGGGCTTCATATGCGACAATTCCTAAGGTCGATTCGAATCGTCAGTTTTTCGGTTCGTACCCGCAGATCGGCAACGGCTGCCTGCTTTCTATCTGAATGCGGCCTGCCTATGACAAGATGAAAACGGAACAAAAATTTGAATAAGTGAAATAAACATTAATTGCTTTGTTTTCCAGTACATCAATCCGTGCCCCCATGCTCCTGCCGATGTTCCCTGCCTACTACATCTTCAACTCGCTGCTGTGCCTGCTACTAGTCCTGCACATCGTGTGGACCTGGCTCATCTTGCAGATCGCTTACGTGGCTATCAAGGCTGGCCAGGTATGCAAACTAATAGAAGCTAAATAAATAAATCAATTTTTGTTATTATTGAAAATGCTTTTATTAATTCCTTACGAAGTTAAAGGTGTACACTTAGAACATATTAAGGTGTAATTAAATAATTGACAACTCGAAAGGAGTCATTGAAGCCATCATTATGAAAAAAAAAACTGCACCCTATGAGTAATTGCATAACACACTTTCAATCACAATCTCAATCATTATGAAGGATATTGCTAATCCATTGCTTCATATGCTCGAAAAATTTGTCTGCTCAACAACGTAAATAACGCAATGAATGTTGTTGAACTGTCAAAATGAAAGCCATTCCTACTGTTGAGTGTGTTACGTAATTACCCCGTGTATCCCTAAATTGTGTTCACTTATGTCGACAAGATGTATGAAATAGCTGTTGTTTTTTTTATTTGTCTCATAGTAAAAGTTGTTTTTAATGGTGACGCCTTTTTGGGTTTTCAGTTGTTTCAATTTCACCTTAAATGTTTTTTTTTTCAAATGTTGTGGTTGGTGGTAATTATTAACTAAAGGCGCTAATGCGCGAAGTAAACGTAACGTACGGTCACCAAATGTGATAACTGATAAGTAACCAGGGTCGTCGGATATAATTTAAGTTTAGTATGAAACCGATAGATGTCGTCGAATGAAATTAATTTTGATAAATGACCTGTTTGTTTTCTATCAATTAAATTAAATTCTAATCGAAAACATTCATCGGTTTCTTATTAAACTTCAACCATATCGATACTTATCTGTTTTGGTGACTGTACATTCGAACGATTTTTTTATAAAAAACAAACAAACATATTTATTGTCTTGATGATGTGAGAACTGCACTCATACAAAAAGTTTACGATTGCAAACGTAAATAGGAACAAATTTTTAATCGAAAATAATAATAATAATAAATAAAAGTTTTATTGTTTCTCATACAATTGTTCAACAGCACAAAATTGAGGCAGCCCCGGTAAGTTAAAGTATACTTGTGATGGGGTTACCTTGCAACTTCCCATGGGTTACATGGTTATCTACAATGTCGAGACATAATTAAAAAAAAAACAAAAAGAAAAGAAAAAGTTTAGGTTCTAGGATGATACAAAATTGTTTTAGCATGTTCAAGTATGTGTAGTGTTTGTGTGTGTATGTGTGTGGGGGTGGATGCGCGGGTTGTATGGGTGTGAGTAGGTATGTGTGTGTGTTAATGATTGTTTAACTGATGTATGATTGATTGGGTTTTTCATTAGCATATTCTGGTTAATATAAGCTCAATTTCACCGTACCTTTGTGACTTTAACCATTCCGTTAGAGTATATTTACATTCGTAACGTAACATGGGGTACATTTTCAATTTCAGGTTCAATTTATTATAAATATAAGTTGATTGCGTATTATACTGACGCCTGGCGAAAACCGTACGGACCCGAGGGGAATGGGCCACAATATCTTTGCGTCTTTTATCGAGCTTTGATGGATCAAATGAGAGGGTCTTGTGCAGATGTATGATTATGTTCAATATGTATAATTTCCTGACAGTGAGCAGATTACTAATCTTGTAAAGGTTGTCTGTAGAATATCGAAAGGGTTTAAAATACATAACTTTGATGAGAGACCTTTGAGCCCTTTCTAGGTCTAGGAATTTGGTCTAACGAAAATCTAACTATAGTATAGAAATTTCGTTTAAATTTAAGCGGCAAGTGCAATTAGTATCAACCATTGATATGAATAGTCTTAAAATGTAAACTGAATAAATATTATGTGCGAAACGAGTATTTTCAAATTTACAATCGTTTGAATTTACGTTACGTTCACTCCGCCCACTGGTACCCGATGTTTTGTAAATCTCTTTCATGATCAAGTATTTATTTCATGTATCATTTATTTGTTTCTCACTACAATCGTTAAACAATATGACGTGGCTGGGATAAGTACAGTCCCTACTTATTTTACCTGTGATTTTGCATCACAAGGCAGCGACTAGAAAAAAAATGGACTCTGCGCCACGCGTATTGAAAGTGAAGCATATAAGTATGCGGGACCGTTTGTACAAACATACCTCACGCACACATTGACATCATAAGGTGCCATTACGCGGCACTACGGCGTCATTGTAGGTACTGTTTACGTCAAGTAATAAAATAAAATAATGCCTTCTTGTGTTATGAAATGGTGTAAAAAATATTCTGCATCCCAGAAAAAGTGTCAAGGAATAACATATCACAAGTAAGACACTTATTTACACACAAACACATAGATCGGTACGATGCTTCACTTTCGATATGCGTGGCGCGGAGTCCTACTTTTTTTTCTAGTCCGTGTCACAGTGATCTTTATTCTCATTGCTCTATGGTTGGTAAAAGGTGACAAAACTGTAGTCTTCTACATCTTGAGTCTTCTATATAATGAGCTGACAGTCATAGGAACTTGTTCTTGTTTCCAGTCTCGCTTTAGACTGCTTGAATAAGTTTGTATCTTCTACATCTTGCGTCTTCTATATAATTAGCTGACAGTCATAGGAACTTGTTCTTGTTTCCAGTCTCGCTTTAGACTGCTTGAATAAGTTTGTGTCTTCTACATCTTGCGTCTTCTATATAATTAGCTGACAGTTATAGGAATTTGTTCTTGTTTCCAGTCTCGCTTTAGACTGCTTGATAAGTTTGTGTCTTCTACATCTTGAGTCTTCTATATAATTAGCTGACAGTCATAGGAACTTGTTCTTGTTTCCAGTCTCGCTTTAGACTGCTTGAATAAGATTGTGTAACCTCTTTTATAACGTCGGCGTGTGGTTACTATTCATTACCGTCGTTACAATGGTCGTTAACATTTATTACCGTTGAGCCTTCAGCATTGCACAAGTGTGTTACATACCATTTTTTAGTAGTGTTTATATTTTTATGATTTTTTGATATGTTACTGACGGAATAGGGTACTTCACTTCTATAGTACTTTCAATTACTTTTTAGGGTTTTGTGCCAACGGGAGCCTATAAGACCACCCTGTCCGTCCGTCCGTCCGAACTGTCCCAGGATTGCATCTTTTGAACCGTAATAGGTAGACACTGAAATTTTCACAAAGTTTGTACCACCTCTATTTGGTCCCTATGCAGAAAACGTGTTTTTTTCGGCGATTTCTGCTCGAAAAACGAGCAAAATAGTAACATTGTGCGGTGGTACGGAAAACTTCTTGTGCGAGTCCGACTTGCACTTGGCCTCTTTTTTGTTAGTTTGTTAACTTCTCTATACATTTACTAAGCCTTAATTTATCTTGTTTTGTTTTATTTTCTTTTCTTTGTTTTTTTTTTCTGTTTTTGCCTTTGATTTTGCAGCTAGTTTTGTTTTTTGTGTCTATATTGAAATTTCATTGTATTGTTTGTTTTTTGACTTACTTGAGTTTGTAGACCATTTTTTAAGTTCGTTTCTACTTTGTCAGTATTTGTAATGTTTCATCTTTAGGTTCGAAAATTCCTTTTCAAAGTTATCGCCAATAGAATATTGTGCACTTTTTTTTTTGTGAAGGACATTTTTTTATGTTTTTTTTAATGTAAATGTTATCCTAACCAATCTGTAATCGCTAGAATGTGGAAATTTTATTGTGTGTTTGCTATAAAATTTAATGTCACAATTTATTGCTTCACACGATAGTTACCTTGAGTTGGTGTTGGTGGCAAAAATGTACAAACATTTGTCCTCTTTTATTTCTCTTTCCGACACAAATCTTGCATCTAAACTAATATTAGGTCCTTACATATGAAATTGATGTTTTATATGGATAAAGCAAAACTATTTTTCTTTTACATTCGAAACACAAATAGACCCGCTTTAAATTGAAATAAATTTGAATTTGGAATTCTTAACCAAACGCCGGCTTTTTGAGATCAAAGTGGCCAGTTCTATAAAACATCAATTTCATATGTGAGGACCTACCTAATATTATAAAGAGAAAAGATTTGATTTTTGTATATTAGTTTGTCTGAACGGATTTGTATGAAATTTGGCCTACCCATGTGGGTAGACCATGACCTGCACCCTATTTACGTAACACACGCGTATTTGCGATCTATCATCTTCTTGAATCATTTCGAAGCCTATTGCTAATCCATTGCTTCATATGTTCGAAAAATTTGTCTGCTCAACAACGTAAATAACGCAATGAATGTTGAACTGAACTGCCAAATTGAATGCTATTCCTACTGCTGGTGTGTTACGCAATTACCCCGCTGGATTAGGACATAGGACACTTTTCATCCCGATATTTACACGGAATCGAGACGTATAAGACGGATGTAATAGAATTTTGACCTTTGTGTTTATTCTTGTTTACTGTAGAATATTGACGTGGTTATGCGTCCAGTAACCTGAGGTGCCAGGTAAATTATGTTATGCCAGTCTTTATGTATGTTAACATCCTTCAAGGTTAGACAGTACCACGTTCTCCACGTAATAGGTACACAGAGAAGGATGTTGATATTAATTGTGAAATATGTGAATCATAGCTTCTGCCCGCGACTCCGTCCGCGTGGACGCAAACTATACCATAAAGTATATCCTACGTGACTCGGCAATAATGAACAGTCCGTTCACAGTTTTTACCTCTCAGTTTGCATCACTGTCAAAATCACAGTGATCTTTAATAACGTTGCAATAAGGTTGCTGTTGGGTTGCTACCATTGACAAGTCTATCAAATTCACAATGATCTTTATACTCGATACAATAAGGTTGCTATTGGGTTGCTGCCGTCAGAGGTAGAACAACTGTGAATGGACTGTAGATTTCTATCAGTGAAGGAATTTTTTAAATCAGACGTCTAATTTCGGAGATTAACTCCTCTTTGTAATTTAAGGTTAAATAAATGTCAAGCACAAATCAAATACGCGAATAAGCGCATTTAAATGCAGCTCGGGATGCTAACATCTTTCGTTTTCAATATCAAATTTAGTATATATTTTTTTTACTGGATGCAATTAAGTAGACGGCATATTATGCCGGGTACCAATTAGAGAAACTAATGCATTATTAATTTATGCGTTGCATAAATTTGGATGGCTCGTTTGTATCTGTACTCGTGAGAGGGAAACATGTCTATTTATTTACCTTAACATTACTTGCGTAGTGCAAAAGTCCGCCTAGCCTATGACTATGATCACTATTATACATGATAAATATATAACTCTTATTTCTTTTTTAACACCCCTACGCAAAGAGGGGAGTTATAATTTCTTCCGCTATGTGTGTGTGTATGTCTGTGTCACCGTAGCTCTTAAACGGGTGAACCGATTTGGATGCAGTTTTTTTATTTGAAAGCAGGTTTTCTAACGGTGCTTCTTAGACATGTTTTTATCAAAATCGGTTCATCCCTTTCAAGGTCATCAGCTCTTTTTTGTGTCGGGGTTTTTTTAAATTTTATTTTACCTTTTTGTCCGTGCTAAAAAAAAAATTTTTTTCTCTATCTTTTCTTTCGTTTATTTGCAGATGGACGGCGACATTAGAAGCTCGAGCTCCGACTTGAGTGACAGTCCACACAACTCTAACCATAACTCACCTACCAGATCCAAGAGTAGAAAGTAAGTTAAATTTAAATTCTAAATCTATTAAATATGTTTTTCAGCACTCAAAAAATAATGCGCCTGCCATGCTATCTCTTGGTTGACTGGAAGAGAAAGCCTAAAGAATTTAATCCACTTTTGAACCTTTTATGTTGCACTAGCTTCGGCCGCGTGGTATTTATATAAAAAGTAGCTTAAGTCCTTCCCCAAGGTCCAAAGTATCCCTATACCATATTTCATCAAAATCGTTCCAGCTGTTTCGGAGATTAGCCGGAACAAACATAAACAAAATAAAAAAGAAAGTTTTTTTGTTTTAAGTACCTACCGTATATACTTTCATATACACATTTAGCCCTTCCCCAAGGTCCAAAGTATCCTATACCATATTTCATCAAAATCGTTCCAGCTGTTTCGGAGATTAGCCGGAACAAACATAAACAAAATAAAAAAGAAAGTTTTTTTGTTTTGAGTACCTACCGTATATACTTTCATATACACATTTAGTCCTTCCCCAAGGTCCAAAGTATCCTATACCATATTTAACCAAAATCGGTCCAGCTGTTTCGGAGATTAGCCGGAACAAACATAAACAAAATTAAAAAAAAATAAGTTTTTTGTTTTAAGTACCTACTGTATATACTTTCTTATACACATTTAGTAAAAAGCTTTTATTTTGACATTACAAACAGACACTTCAATTTTATTTATTTGTATAGGTAGATGAAGTTTAATGTTGCATGAAGTTTATATAGAAAATATAAATAAATAAATCACTATTGACGATGAATAAACACAATGCGTAAAACCAGCGGGCTAATTGCGTAACACACTAACAGTACTCGATATTATTATATGACACTATTCACATTATTGTATCACACTATTGTTGTTAAATAGTAGATTGTTAGACAAGGGACTAAAATTACCTATTATAGACGAGATAGTTTTACTCCCGTGCTCTAGCGAGGGAGTAAATAGAAACCGAGTTATAATGGGTTTTTAGCGCCGTGTGTTGCTCTATACTCCCTACGATTGCATGAAAATAAAATAATCCATTACAATATTAAAAATAAATTACGGTCACCAAATCAATTTGTAATTAGAGAAAAAAAAACTAAAGATTTCGCGCCAATGCCATTTTTTAATTTCTTCTGTAGCCGCAAAGCAATGCACGCATTCTACCAAAGACATCGCCGCTTTTAGTTCCAATTTCAAAAACAAAATTGTCTTTTTTTATGAATCAGTTATAAGTCGAGTCTTTATTCATGATTATTCTACTTAAGAATAAAGCCTTTTTCGTTTTTGTAGGCTCGCTGGTAACTGACAAAAAATAAACTTTCTTCCCTAGAGGAAAATATGCTATTTTATCCCCGCTCTGGTAGGTACGCTACAATAATGGACTTTTTGAGCAAGAGGAGTGAAAACATTATTTTCATTTGTCATTTGTATTATGTGTTTCATGAACTATGTCCAAATAAACTATATGAAAAATCTTTTGAGGCCGAGATTGATAAAGGTTACTAAGCACGTCGTTTGCCTTACTTACGTCCCCGTCTTCTAATACTTGTAGTTTAACTGTTGTGCGACAGTGTAAGAAGTAATGTTCATACTTACCTCGCCTGCAACATTTATTCACGCGCTCATTTTCTTCTTTAGGCATGTAGAACGCAGACTGGACATTTAACTAACCATACCATGTTTACTTTCCAGGGACACGTAGAGACGTTTGTCTGCAGAACCACACCAGTCTCACAACCAACACCACACACAGTTGAGGTCTGTGTACCATAATACTATGCACAGAAAACTACCATTTTCCGTGCACACCATCCATTGCGGCCTTTCTATGAACACACCAGCCGCGCCATTGAACTTACAGGTGAAAACACGCAATGGAACGCGAAATGAATTACTTAGTTCAGTTTTGTTGCAGTCTGTAGCTTAGTTTGTATTATATTGTATTTTTGGGGTTCCGCTTCGGGATGGTGAGGCTTCACGCTGAGGGATGGGTTGGGTAGGCAGGGAAGATGGGAATCGTTATCGGTGAATATGTTCGATCAAAATAAGTATATCGCCCTGATTTGTTTAGAGACTTGGCTACTGTGTCAAATTCAGTTTATTTGAAGTTCCGCCACCTTTTGATGCATGGATTGATATCGCAACTGAATTGACATAAGTTCTGCTAAAACGTCAGAATCTGACGAAAACAAATCAAAAATCAATACAGGGCAATTCCATTCCTAATTTGATCACATTATAAGTTGTGTGTGTAAATTAACGTTATAGGACGAACAAATTAATGTAAGATAATTGATCAAGGGAACCGTTTGATATTATTGCGTCGTTGATACTCGACGTAGGTGTAGTATTATAGGAGGTGCTTGCATGTAGAAAACAAGAGGTTAGGTTAGTCGTCTTTCAATTCGTTATTTGGACATATTTATTTTTAAATGGCTTTAAGTTTTAAGCTTGTTTTATCTCATTGCTAGGTTAACAAACTTAGTAGAAAGAATATTTTATTAATGGAAAAACGGGCAGAATTCCGATTTCTATAGTCATAAATGAACAAAAAAACATGCTGGTTTTATTGTAAACCAAATTACATGAAAGTCATGAGAACGAATAGGAAATATTGTATATTTTACAAAACTTTTTATAAGGATTTCATAGTAAAATAGCGAGAAATTGGGATTTAATCGCAAGTAGTTCGGTAAGGGGCGGAGCCGCGTCAAGGCCTCTACCTTACATGTCCGATTTGACGTTACGGGGCAGTTTAGAAATCTTTCTAATAGCTTATAAGCGGAGATCGCATATTCGGATGCATGTTTACCTAAAAGTTATTTTTTAACTTCGATAGAAGCGCCTTCATTTTTTTTTTTTTTTTTTAAATCACATACTTATTTATTTAAAATTTATGTGTAACCCCCAATGCAAATATGTGTATGTAGGGTGTCAGAGCCAAAAAAATACATATTTTTTAATTTTATTTTTTATTAAGTACTATTATCCTGATTGGGCGTAAATATTACTTCGGCTACAACAACTTTAATCACTACCTTTCAATCGCTATGATTTGGTCCGGTTTGGTCACTGAAATCTGACGTTATCAGGATTTTTTTGATACAAAAACGCATTCCACATTAGCCAATAACTCAACTTCAAGTGTATATGCATCCGAATATCGGATCTCTGCTTATAAGCTTTCATTGTACCGAGAACCTTTAACCAACTTCAAGCGAATATCCTTATAATACAGGGAGTTATTATTGTTGCAAGTAGGTACCGACAGCTATTAATCCTGTTTTCACCGTGCATGTAACCCACACACGCTACAAAATTCTTGATGACACCGATAGCGATTACCGTTAAACGCTAGTATATGTTACGTCATTCATTGATTTAAATTATTAGACATGGCCCGTATGACCATGCCCTCCGATATCGATATATTGATTGCGATGGTTTACCTAGAGGTCATCAATTGGTTCATATAGGAATACCAATTAATTCTTAATAAAGATATCTCGGTCCACGGTGGCATTTTTAACGATTTAAATCGATGAAATAATCGAGATTAAACGGAATATCGGATAGCGAAGCCTCAAGGCTTGTTTAGCACTTAGAACAATATGGAGGCATTAATTGTAGAAGTTGCCGCAACAATGGCGCTAGTGGACCCGGCGAACTTATCACAAAGAAAATACCAAAATTAGCATTAATAACATGAGCACAAAGATATATATTAATCCGATATAACTATAGAAACGTATACTTAATATGTATTTATATTAAACTTTCCTACTTCTGATTATCATTGTAGACATAATGGGAACTTACTGCTTACGCCTACTTTACTGTTAACTATTGTCAGCTGCCACTAGCTCCATCTAGCGGTCAAATGCACTCCTTTTAAAGGACCATACGTAAATAGCGTCACACTGCAAGAACGCTACTCTATTGGAGCATTTTCCAAGTATTTCGATCAATTAAGACAATATTAACACTTTGCGGGGACACTCAACGCCAACAGACGTAATAAAAATAAAACTTCTATTGGGTATCGTTCAGTGTTCTTCCTTTGTTTTAGTATTTTTTCGTGTGACGCAACTTACGAATGGTTCCTAATCAATGTTTAAAATAATGTTTATAAATATCTAGCGTAAGCTCAATGTGTAGTCGTAAGTTGTTCTACAGTGGGTCGGACCAAACTTAGGTTCGTTTGGTAAGCCAAAATGTAGCTGTTTGTAGTTCAAGAATACTTGTGGGCCGATGTTAAAGTAAAAGAGTCACAAATAAATTGAACAAAATAACGCTTTCAAGGTGTTTACTTACGGTTGTAGAAATTATAAATTCAGTAGTGCAAAACAAAACTGAATTTCTATTCTGAATCCGTAGACCTACGCTTTGGGTACGGAACCACGAAATGTAGTAAAACACTCTTGTTCGGCCCACGACTTATAACAGGGACCACGTAGTTGGACTAGATTTTTTCAAACTGTTTTTAACGACTCGACTGCGTACAAAAATATGGCGATTCATTTACCCTTAAATGATTGTAGTGCTTGCTCAGTTATTTTACCTCTCACTGGCAAAATCACAGTGATCTCTTTGGTCGTGGCAATTAGGTTTCTATTGGCTTGCCAAGTCTGTTGCAATAAGGTTGTGTATGAGAGCAGAGTGGTGCCCCAGTGATAACGGCCCCGACTTACGAGTTGTAGGTCGTGGGTTCGAACTGAGCCAGCCGCTTTACTTTACGTAAATCACCATTGCTCTTAAGAGCGCTTACACGGGTCCACTAGCACCATTACTTTAAAAAAAAATATTATCACGTGACTGAGAAGGAATTTTGAAAAACGGCTCAATAAGCGACCTCGATAAGTGTGTCTAGAATTTTCTAATACCTTTTATAAACTTTCATATTGAGACACGAAGCAACAAAATTCGATCTAAACAACATTTATTTTTTACACACACACTTACCGAGGTCGCTTATAGAGCCGTTTTTCAAAATTCCTTCTCAGTCACGAGATAATATTTTTTTAAAGGAGTGGCGCTAGTGGACCCGTGTAAGCGCTTTTAAAACTGAAGGAAAACAGTGTGAGGAAACCAGCATGTCCTAGGATCAAAAATTCGAAAACATGTGACATCTACCAACCTGCACTGGGCCTATGTGGTGGATTACACTCCACTCCCTCTCGAAGAGAGGAGGCCTGTGTGCCAACAGTGGGAACGTTATTGGCTGATTATGCTACGGTATTGGGGTTGTTGCTGTCAAGAGGTATAATGACAGTGAAAGGACTGTAAGCGATCTTCAGTGCCCGCTTGATAAATGCGCGATGCATAGCAATCATACGCCATTTCTTCGCAGTTGGGTTCCATCCATAATATCTTTATTTTTCTATTAAAAAAAAAAGTATTAACGCCGTACCTTCAAAAATATTGTTTAATTCTGATTTTAATAACTGCATTCCGTTTGTACCTATTAATTATTAATACAATACTCTGCTGCTCATAAAGTTTTGATTTCGACTGATTTAAAAATAAAGCAGAATAAGTTCCATATTTCAATATTATGGTCTTTTTTAATTTTTTGTACAGAGAATACGGCGTGGGATTACCAGTCCGAAAATTATATATTTAACTACGGCAGTTTTGGAACTCTTTACTGTTACTCTATATATTATTATTATTATAATAACGTCTATCTGCGTATTTATTAGATTTTAGGGAATCAACTTTCTGTTATGTTGTGTCAGTTAAAATGTGAACTTTATCTTGTAGCACTACAAATAATATATTTTGTATGTCTATTTATGAATTTAAATAATCACTAATGCGAATAATTTCAATAAAATTTGAATAAAGGACAGATTTTTTTGAGAAAAACAAGAAAATTGTAATTTATAATCATTCAAGTGTCTTCGTAAACGTTATGAACGTTTAAGACATTTAAATTGTCTATTGAATTGTCACCGCTTCCGTAAAATTCCATACTATATCTTTAATAATATGCATGTATAAATAAATAATGCAGAATATAATAGTATTTAATAGTTGTTTAAGTATTTATGTGCATACCAGTGCCACCACTGCCTATATGGAAAAAAAAATATTGTTATTCATTATTATTCTCCTAGTTATATAATATGTATATGATTGTAAAGTAACTCATAAAACTTCCTTTGAAGCTTCCAAGAATAATGAAGTGGACAGTTCCTCTCCAAATGAACTCCATAACATACATTGATGAGCCAGGCCTTGACCGCTTCTTTGTAAGATGGCATGGGGAAACGTTTACCCTTACCCTGGATCATGGTACTTCCCCTTAGTACTTCCATCAAAAAACTTATAGGCGGTGGTCAAGCAGGTACATATGGTCTGTCCATGGAATAGACATTACGATAAAAAGTAATGATTTAACAAAACAGAAGCTTAGTTAATCCGACAACGATGCGAGTCGCTTTACATCCAAATATCTGACACATGCGTGTAACTTATTGTTTTTAATTTTATATCTTAGTTATGTTACGTTTTAAGAGCTGTTGCACTTGGCTATATGCACTCAGGTTGTTTTCAACAAAATTGTATTGAACACTTCCTTACTAGCTCTAATAGAATTACAGTATCCAACCAAAAATATGGCATAATTATTATCAGAATTTAGAACTAGATCGGTGTTGTAGATCGTCTCTGTCACTCAGACAGTATTTTTATTTTACGAAGCGACGCGCGCTTTACTTGTGTTTACCAAGTGTACAAACACGCTGTGAATGTGTGAGTAAGCGCAGGAGCTCTCGGTACCGTCCGAGACAATGGCGAGGTCGGAAGTGCAGGTGTGTGTTATTTGCTGACGCTACTCGTCTTCACGCACACATTCGCAGCGTGTTTGTACACATAGTTATCACAAGTAAAGCGCGTGCCGCTTCGAGAGATAAAAATATTGCACCTGTGTGATAGACTGTCGACTCTCTCTAAAACTTAATGTGTCATCTTTACTTCTGAATATGTATTACATTTTAATTCCTGAACACATGTGCCTTATAATAATGCACTATCTATATTTTAATAAGGAGTGTGACTAGTTTTGTTGAAAATAATCCATTAATTTATATTTCGTCTGTAAAGAGTATCTCTTTATGAATGATCGTCTACACGGAGTTTGACACTATATCTATTAATTTTATCGCATCACAATATTGTTTTAGTTACGCTGTTAGGTTGAATATTGTCGTGTATGGCTAAGGATAAGAGCAGTTGTAATATATTTCTAAAATAGGTGATCCGAGTGTATGTAACTCATACGTCGTTTCAAATTTGGTTTTCAAAATTTTTTGTACCAAAAAAATTACTTTAAACAATGTCGTAAATTGTTTCAGTTGACTTCTTCCATTAGCTGTTATTAGTCTGAAAATAATGTCTGGATTAAAAAGGCTAATTTACTAAGTTACTCTTGTCAATGTTCCATTTACTTGATGTTTGAAATTCATGTAACGAATATTTGTTATATGTGTGAGATTCATAATTATAATTCACGGTTTGATCTCTTCTGTGAACGCAATTCTTCAACTTTCCATAACATACTACTTTTACATTCTATCTTGTTAGTACTTTATTTTCTATTTTTTTTTACTTTTTGTATTTTGAACAATTATTTTCGGACTGTTTTCAATTTAGTAAGCTTAATTTATGTTGATGTGTCAGCTATAAATGATATAAAGCGTTGTACTCACGAGGCGAATTAAAGCGGTCAACTTTGCGAATTAAATGAAAATTGTATTAAGAGCATACTTTCAAAAGTTGATGTTTGTTCGATCAACTAAAAGTTGACCGACTGAGATTAATGCGGTGCTCTTTTCATTTGCCTTAAGTAAAATTCAAATTGTTGCATTATGTCTCGTTTTTCTAGATGTTGTCGTTGCGCTTATTATCCTTCAATCCTTGTAAAATAAATAACGGTACCTTTAATTAACAAGTGACTGCGTTCAGTTTTAATGCTCCGTATTTATTTAATATGAAATTAATAATGCAAGAATTGAATTGTCCGAATAAGATTTCGTTACTAATATAAATATTAAACTGCATGTATGTTGTGTATATACTTGTATTGTGTATATCTAATGTATAAAATGTTTTCGTGTCCAGGTGGAGCTATGGTATGTCGAACTTTAGTTTGTATAACAAAGTTCTAGTCAAAGGGATACTAAAATAAGACTTATGTACCTAAGCAAAAGCGATAATTATACATTAAATTGATGGAATTAATTTGTGTTTTATTGTCTCTCCTGGACACAGTCAGTTTTTCTTTAAAATGCTCTCTTTTGTACACAAGTGATATTATTGTGAACTTCAGTAATACTGTGTTGCGTTTGAGAAATAAAACTCCGAATTTAATTATAAAACTTATTTTTTATTAAATTTAATTACCTAAATAATCATACAGATGTCCTTTACGTCAATATGCAATTATTATTTGCAAGGATTAACGAACGAACGTTAAAATACCATAAACCCATTCATAGGGTGGGCAAAGTTCTCACACTTGAAACTCTCAATGAGTTAGGTAGGTATTTAAATATTTACACAGGTAGAAACTAGTCCGATTCGGAGCCGGATCGGCTCCTGGCTTTATACTATAGTATACACAAACTGACACGTCTGTCTTGGATCGTGTCCATGTGGCGCGTCTTGACGGCGCGCTGTGCGTCGAACGGCGTGCGGAACGCGACCCGGGCGTCGCCGGTCGGCTGTCCGCGCTCGTTGTACCGCCTGATCACATCGTCCTGACTCAGTTCGAAATCTGAGAAGAAGTCCATGATGTCATCTATAGAAGCACGGAACGGCACATTCTCTATGGATACCACGCAGCCGGGAGCTCCGAAGTCGTCGAGAGCGGGGTCGTGGTCGTCCTCCATGCGACCGTTATCGAAGCCCCCGCCTGAGCCGCCCCGACCGAAGCCTCTTCCGCGACCCCCACCACGACCTCGATCAAAGCCGCGACCTCTCTCATTGAAGCCGCCCCGCCCTCTATAGTTACCTCGTCCCGAGTCGAAGCCGCCGCGGTTGAAACCGCCTCGATCAAAACCTCCTCTGTCAAAGCCACCGCCTCCACCGCCGCGCCCTCGGAACCCGCCGCGGAAACCTCCCCCCCGCCCTCCCTGCATGGGCTCAAAGAACTGCGGCTGCTGTTGAGGAATGTTACCGAGCATTCCTTCCCGTATTTCAGGCTGCTTAGGTCCTTCTAAAGCTTCCTCGACCACACCACGCGGCACCAAGTCCACAGTTACACGACATCCGTCAAGGTTTTGTCCGTGTTTAGTGGTCGCCATCCTCGCTTCCTGTGTAGATCTAAATTCACAGAAACAATCTCCGGACGGCATTCCGTTTGTATCCAGCATGAGATGTATTCGAGCGGGCACTGCGTTCGTGTCTGATAGAAACGTGACGATGGATCTGTCGGTTGCATCTCTAGGTAGACCTTTCATCAGAACGCAGTCGAGAGGTTCGTCTTCCATGTCGGTCGGGATGGCGTTATTTTGGGGCTTAGAGATCTGATCTATTTGGTTAGAAAATTGCTGTCGGTTAACCCAGTTTGAAGCAGCTGTCCGGGGATCCATTGGACCGGAACCTGGAAATCCTCCAAACTGTGGGCCGGGAAACTGTCCTGGGAAGCCCTGCTGCTGCCCAAACGGGGGCGTGAAAAATGGTGATCCTTGGGGTTGCGCTTGCATCGGCGGACCGCCTTTAGATCCTCCAGGACCGTTTTCGAAATGCCGCCGTTGGCGCGGGTCCCGCGGCGGTGCTACGTCGGGCGGAGGACTCTCCTTCTGCGGCGGTTTGCTCGGCGGCTCCTGTGGCTGCTGACCCTGACCCTTCTGTTTCTCTTTATCGTACTCTTCTTCTGTAACAGGAACCATGGTTGGCTGCCTTCTTCCAAAAATGTATCTTTCTTTTCTGTCTAGTGCTAGTTTTGCGTCTTCGGGTTTTACGAATTGCACGTAGGCAATTTTAGTTCTAGTCATACGACAGTCGTTGACCATAATAGAGAGCAGAGAAAACTCGCTGAAAGCTTTTATTATGTCGTGTTCTTTGACGAAGTGTGGTAATTCTGTTAATTTAAGCACATTGAAGCGCAGGTTTTCACGTCGCATATCTGGAGGCGCGGGCACAGCCAGATGTGCATCTTCTTCATCATTATCTTGGCGGTATGGAAGGAATGAGTCTACCGCTGCCTCATAAGTTTCATCATCGAGCCCTTCTACGATTACTTGGGCACCCTTCAATTCGTTGTTCTTGTTTTGCAGCGCTAGTTGTTTCGAGCGAGGGTCACAGAATCTCACAAAGATATTTCCTGTACGACGTCCCATACTATCATTAATCATTTTGATACCGTGTTTGTCAATCAAAAATGGAAAGAAGCGTCGGACGTCGCCGTAACTAGTATGGTTCGGTGCGTTCCTGATAGCGACGCTGCAGTCTCGTTGTTGATCAGCGTCAGCGAAACGACTTTGGCGTCCGTCCCGCCGGAAGCTGCCTCCGCCGCGGCCCATACCACCACGCATTGAAGGACTCGGCATTCTTCCTCCGCCATTCTGATCACCCTGGAATGCATTCGGATTACGCTTTTTGCCGAGCTCCTGCAGTTTGGTAAATGCGTCGGCTATGGAGGGATCGTTGAAGCGGGTCATCGGCGAGTCGCGTCCTAAGGGGTTGTTTTGTATGTTGTTTGGAGGCATCATCTGTTGCGGAGGCATTAGCATGTTTGGATTCTTTACATTTCCAAATGGTGGTGGACCGAGCAAAATCTGCCCATCCAGAGAAACAATCGACTTTTCCTGGGAGCCTTCAGGAGTTCTGAGGTCATTGTTTCTGCGGTCGCGCGATCGGCGCGATGGGGACCGGTCGCGGGATCGGCTGCGGTCCTTCCTGTCTCGCTTGCGGTCGCGTCGGTCTCGACTGCGACTGCGGTCACGGCGGCGTCTATCGCGGGAGCGGGACCTGTCGCGGCGATCCCTCTTGCGATCTTTCCTATCTCTTTCGCGTGACCTGGAACGTGTTCGGGAGCGCCGCCTGTCTTTCTCCCTGCTGCGCTTTCGTTCCAACTTCTCATCATCTTTGTCCTCGTCAGCGTTAGGAGTGTTATTAGACGTTGGGCTGATGAGAGGTGCAGGTGGTTCAATGACGGCGGGTTGAGGAATTTCTTGGGGATTACCGATCCCAGGGATGCCGAAGCCTGAGAGAGGATTGTTACCTAGTGCGGTGGAGAATGGGTTGAGGCCGGAGATGCTGAGAGGTTGTTGAAGAGGGGGTATAGTGGCAGGCGCAGGCGCGGGAGCAGCCGGAGCCACGGGCATTGGGGCGGGGGCGGGCGGCGGCGCGGGCGCGGCCAGGAGCAGGGGGACGCTCTGCCGCGCAGCCTCGATCACTTTGTGCATTTCTGAGCGGGAGCTGAGTAACAGCTTCACTTGGATCTCTTTAATCTTACCGCCGTCCAGCATCATCGCTTGGCGCGCGTCTTCGTCCGTACTGTAACAATTACAATGGCGAGCATTTAATAAATTAGCTTTTAGAGGATATTAATAATAATTTGGTTTCTGTCTGTACAACTTTGATCTCACTATATCTAATGCTGGTTTATATTTCATCCGGACTGGTAGGGAAGTTACCTATAGCAAATCCGAAACGTGAAATAGCTTGGCTACTATATATAAGGAGGCTAATCGTTTATTATCCAGGTTTTACAGTAGGTACCTAAGCAGATACACTGGTTAAGCACAAGTTGAGACAAGCGATAGTAATATATAGTTAGTCGGTCTGCGTCTTGTTGCAGTAAATAATGGTTCAATTGCTATGACTACGACGACTAACTGACGACGATTAACTGATTTAGAGACAGCCCGTTTAGTTACTTACTTTAGTTATTTTCATAGTGTGATGTCGTACGGTATTCTGTTGTGGGGAAAAGCCGCCGATATCCAGACAATTTTCGTTTTACAAAAAAGGGCAATTCGTTCAATCTATAAATTAAGTCCCAGACACTCCCTCAGAGATAAATTTAAAGAGATTAATATAATTACTGTGCCTTCTCAGTATATTTATGAAAATCTTTTGTATGCACATAAAAATATTAATCTGTTTAAAAAATACAGTGATATCCACAATATAAATACTAGAAACAAACACAAATTTATTGTTCCTACAACCAGGCTCAAGAAAATAGGTGGCTCGTTTAGATGCCAATGTATACGTTTTTATAATAAACTTCCTAGCCACATTCAAGATCTAAGCTTTAATAAATTCAAATCTTTTATAAAACGGAAACTATGCCAGAAAGCCTATTATACTGTGAAAGACTACATTGAGGACAAAAAGGCTTGGGATTGAGCTGCTCCAATAAATTTACACGGTGAATGTTGATTTTAATTTGCTAGCTATTTTAGACATGAATATTTACTGTAAAAAGTATTATATTATTTTCATTATTGAGAATATGAGGACTATGTGGGTCATTGTTTCAGTTATATTCTTGATCTGGCAGTTTAAGTAGTTTATGCGGCCTACCCAAATGTCCTTTCTTTGGTATTGTTCGTCGAATCGTTGAGCTCCTTAAGTTCTGAGTTGAGCTGCACGGTTACTGACAAATGCGTGCACTGACTGGACAGGTCCACTTAATCTGTGTGGTTCTTTCCTCAAAAGACCATTTCAGACACCAATCTACATGGTTCTCAAACATTATGTCCGATTTTTTATATAAACATTGACATTGTTGAATTTTATATACACAATGACATGAGTATTTACTTGTAAAGTATTATGTTATTTTAATTATTGTGAATGTGAGGATTATGTGGGTCATTGCTTTTTTTTCGCAGTTAATTTTGATCATGATCTGGCAGATTGAGTAATTTATGTGGCCTACCCAAATGTCCTTTCTTTGGTATTGTTCGTCGAATCGTTGAGCTCCTTAAGTCCTGACTTCCTGAGTTGAGCTGCACGATTACTGACAAATGCGTGCACTGACTGGACAGGTCCACTCAATGTGTGTGGTTCTTTCCTCAAAAGACCATTTCAGATACCAATCTACATGGTCTTCGCATGATCTGACCAAGATAATGTCTGGACTTTAAAAGAGACTGTGACCTCTGAGTTTGTTTCGGCCTTTCTTCTCAGAGTAGTCAGATAGGAAACGCCGACCTCATCTAGTTTAAAAATATGATTGACGTGTAAAAGTGTTTGTACAAACCTACTTACAGAAATAAAATCATTTATCATTTATCATTTATGCGAATCATAACAGAATAAAAAAAAACAAAAAATTACTCCTCGCGTTTTGGTTTTACTGGACTGTTTTAAGGTATATGAGTTTCACTTGCTAGACTTACTCGTAAATCAGTACTCTGTTTATAGAAGGACAATAGGTAGGTATACTGCCAAATGCTTACCTATTTGAAAGTAAAAAAAACCAAATCAAATCATTTTTATTTCAGGTATACACCCATATTGAAATTAAACTAGAATACAAATTAATTATTAAACTAATACAAAAAAAAACAACATTACATTACCTACAACAAAGCAATAAGTACCTAGGTATTGTTTTAGCTGGAATATTAATTGCCTTAAACGAAGAAATAGTTTACTTCGCATACGGCCCTCAGTATTCCATTATCAGATTTATGAATTAAAGAAAGTTTTTATACCATTGGTTCTCTCGGTGTCTCAAGTCTCGAGACTCATGAAACGTTGTATTTATCCGTAGGCTGTATTTTGTTAGCCTTTTCATTTGTTATGGCCAATATCTGTTCTAGAAAACCTGACTGTGGCTTAACGATATTACTTATTAGAAGTAATCAAATCATTTACTTCAATTAGCCACATTATAATAGGTACCTACTTTTGAACGTCAAAAATTTACAAGAATATAGAACTGACTGACTGATTCTAGTTGCCCCTTCCGGAAGGTAGTATCGCATAGAGAAGAATGGGCAAGAAACTCCAGATACCCTTTTAAAATGTTTTTTTTTTGTATACTTTAAGTATACAATTAGATGTGAAGACGATTGTGTTAACTGTTATCGTACTTTTGTTACTGACTGTACCTACCTACCAACTAACTGTCTCGTTGGTCTTGTGGTTACTAGCGCGACTGGTAAGCGAGGTGTCCTGGGTTCGACTCCCAAGTCGGACAAAGAGTTAGGTAGTCTTTCCCTCTGGAATTTCTCAGTAACAGCCCTCGAGTCAGGTTTTGTGCCCGGTTAACTGAACTGACGAAATGACCACTACACACCCCGTCGTGGAATATGGGCGTGATTTTAGGTACTTATACATTTATTTTGTACGAACTACTTAGCGATATTTTATTATACCAACAACAGGCGCGCCAGCTGTCATTAAAAAGAAATATCAAGTATTTTCTCAAGTTAGTTATACCGTATAAAAGCGCACTATCTGCAAAATAGACGTTGCGATCAATAATACTTAAATTACCTAAGTAATAATGTGTTTCATATGACACGAATTTCTTTGCGACTTACGCTGTGCGAGCTGGCCCAAGCAGTTAAAGATGCTGTAGTGCAGCTACTCGCACCGTGTGCCCGCATCATACGTGTTGTCACGGCACGGCGGTAAATAGCTCGCATCCGAGTTTTATTACATGTTTTTTTTTTATACTCGCCTGCTCCCGCCACGCCACAATGCAGCTGCTCTAGTTTCTCTAGCAGCCAGAGCTACTTATCAATTATGTCTAGGTATCTAATCTCATCGTGTGACTCTCGATGCAAGCCGAGCTAGTGCCATGCGAGTATACAGAAGCATTAGCTGTCTCAGGGGCATAGCTACCGCCGCGCTGTATCATTTATACGACGCCCCCAGAAAAAAACGTAAAATATTATCCAAAACCTCAAATATGAAAATTACGAAGGCTTCAAGCTACAAGCGCGGTCCTATTCTCCAAACTCTTAACTACATTTATTTAGTCAAATCACACAGAATGTCTAACCTATCCGAGTCAGGATGCTCCAGTTTTCTAGCTCGCTTCGCTCGCTCTTCAAAGAAAACTTATCGAATCGGAGTTTAGATGCTCCAATTTCCTAGCTCACTTCGCTCCCTCTTGTATTGTCTTAGTAAAGTCACAATGATTAACCTTCCGACTCAAAATGCTATTTTATTTACCCCCATATTTTGATACAGTGCCTTTAGTACTGAGCGTCTACAGCAACTTCGGTAATGTAAACGAGGCCTTAAAGGGTCAGTGCACATTAAGCAGCAAACTGCTCGTTCATTGATAATTAACTTAATTCAACTGATATAGAGTTTATAATAGCATATTATGTGAAACTCAGGCCACTGGGAATGTTCTCTTTCTCTCTATTTTCATCAAAGCTTTAGTTGTAATTTAGTTCATTGTTGCCATGGGAACATGACCAACTGTAAGTTGGTAGTAGATAACACCTACACAAGCGTCTTATTTGAAATTGCGCGTTCCTCCAACTTTCCGAAGAAAAAGAACTTCATTTTAGATCCCATAAGTCATCTGCTTGGCACTTTTCTCAACTATTTGGGGGTTAGCTTCTAGTCCAACTGGATGCATCTGATTACCGGTATGTTACGTGGAGCGACTGTCTATCTGAGCTTCACAACCCAGTTACTGGGTAGAGATCGTCTAATTCAAAATTGCACGCCCCTCCACAAAAAAATCTATACATGCATTTCAAATGTGTATGCAAAAAGCAGTGGAAGCGTGCGCAATTTTATATTAAACATCTCTGATGCTGCAGCCACATTGTCGCGATAAGATGAACTAAACTTCACGCGCTCTCTGTTACATAGTAAACGTCGTGTCGAGCGGTGTGAGAGAGCGCGGGAAGTGTAGTTCATAACATCGACACAATACCCGTTGGGCCTTGGCAAACTGGTTGTCAGACGTTCGGACTTGTGACTACCCTTAACGACTGTCAAATATCTACGAATGACAGCCGGGCGCACAGACTTAACAGATAGCTTGTATTCCGACTTACATGGTCACCCATCCACGGACCGACATTGGCAAGCGTTGCCTAACCTTGAAAATCAACCCATGCGGCTGTTATTACTTATCCGCGAGCGAACAACCCTTAAGGATGGACAATTTTTTTATTAAGTGAATTTTAAATAGACTACCTCAATCAGAATTTCGCTTCCTAATTTATTTTTCCTATTCTCCGTTTATCAGATCCTACATAATTCAAATCAAACGAACTTTTCATTCCAGCTTCAAGCAAAACCGCGGTCAATTTACGGGCTGCGAACTAAAATATCTTACCAAGTTACCAAACACTGAAAACTTAGTAGTCTGTTCAGTGTTGTTTTCTACAATAAAACATTCCTGGCTGGACTGGATAGTGGACTGCAATGAGTAGAGAATGTGGACAGAACATAGCCGTCGCGGCCGAACAGTGATTACGGTCAGCAACGACTGTTTGATGCTATGTAAAAGTGACAGTGTTAAAGGACTTTCGTTGCTGACTGTACCTTACTTTTTCAGTTCTTTACGTAACTTGTGATTGTTGTGCATTTAGAGAAGGCTCACCTACGGAATACTGAGATAAGTAAGACCTACTGTCCAAGGTTTTGTTCATCAGTAAGTAACAACGGTAAAGATCGCGGAAATCCGCTGGATGAGAGAAACACGGGACCAGTCGAAGTGGCGACGCCTGAGGGAGAGCCCTAGGTCCAGCAGTGGATGTCTTTCTGCTGAAATGATGATGATGAAGTAGTAACAAGTTGTTTCTGTTATAGCATGTGCCACCTTGGTGGCGCTGGGGTAGCTAGGTGTGTAGGTATGTCTGCAATGTTTAATATGTTGTGGGTACTGGCTGTTAAACCCTTTGGTTTTTGACACACAATTTGCACATTTTCTTTCATCTGGGTTTTTTAGGGTTTTGTACCCAAAGGATAAAACGGGACCCTATTATTAAGACTCCGCTGTCCGTCTGTCACCAGGCTGTACCTCATGAACCGTGATAGTTACGACAGTTGAAATTTTCACAGATGATGTATTTCTGTTGCCGCTATAACAACAAATACTATAAAAAACAGAATAAAATAAGTATTTAATGGGGCTCCAATACGTTATTCTTTCGCCGTTTTTACCCTTCGTGCGCGAGTCCGACTCGCACTTGGCCGGTTTTTTATTGAAAACCGTGTTTGCACTTAAATCTTTTGACGATATACAAACAGACCTCCTTGACCTGAGTTTTTTTTTAGGAGATGACAAGGGTATTTATACTTATTCCCGTACCACTGTCACCTAGATTTTACTTATGAAATAGCATAAAGCCTATGTTAACGTACCTATCTGTAGGACGTGCCTGCATCTCACATTCGAATTAGGGATAGTGAGTTAGGAGATTTTATTGCACACTTTTAGGTGTAGGTGGATACCTACTAAGTAGGTCATTATCTTCCTAACCTTCGCAAAAGCATTTAAAAATACGGGTATTAAGATATATATTTTAACTGCTAAACGACACAACTACGTGGGACCTGGCTTTCCTACCCACGAAGTTAGAAATGCACACAACTTAAACTTAACTTGGTTATTTCATATTCAGTAAATTCGCGTTAGAAAACTAGGTAGGGAGGAAAAGAGGCTCGGGGCACAACGGGAAGCTAGCTTGTGTGCCTGTCACACACGCGTATACAAGTCAACAACGGCGTCATTCGATCGTTGTCCAGCTCACGTGAGTCATAGCATAGGATTTGGTTGTTTTCGTATAATTATACTCTTGTGTCGTGAAGTAAGTACATGACCAGGCTAAACTTTTATACCATAAGTTAGTAGGAGTGGTATTAACCTATACAAATTCTAATTTATTTTTGATAATTTCTATTAAGGTTAAAAACGTCCGACCAACTTGAAAAAAGTAATGTTTGGGGCAAAAATTCATTTTCAGAGAGGCAATTTAATTCAATATTAATTTATATGGTTTAAGTTTCTTCACGGTCATTTGAACCTGTCGCGTCTACTTCAAGGGCTAAAGAGAAAACTTTAAAAGAATTTGAAAAGAATACGAGTTTATTTGCAGTTACACCAGAAAATATTATGTCAATTCCCGAAGAATTAAGAACTAAGGAAAGACAAAGGAGAAAACTGCTATACTTAGGGATTGCCCGTACATAAATGAGCTGACTAAGGAAAATAAAAAAGAGGATGATGCAAAGGAGACTCAAGAAAAATAAGAAGACTGCACCAAAACAAATAATAAAAAAGGGTAAGAAACAAAAGCAAAAGGAAGCATTCGCAGTCAGATGTGGGTCGGCTATGCGAGTTGCTCTTGTGCGGGTTTGGCGCACAATTCCTGCGCCAGAGTAGACGCTGATGATGACGGACGAGGCACTTATTTGTGCACTATGTTTGCCTAACTAAATTATATCCTCATTTTGCCCCGAATATGGGGCAAATGGGAAATTTGACACTTGCTGATTAGCTCCTCATAATTAAGAAATTTTGTTGATGAAGTCCAAAAATACAAATAAGAATATAAATATTGTTACTGATTAAAAAGTTTAATTACTTATTGAAAATATTGTTGATTTCGTATAAGTACATGACTTTTTTGATCATTTAAGTATCCCGTTTTACCCTACCTTCCCCTAAGTAGGTATCTCACCATATGGTTACCGATGATGCAGCCGACGATGGTGCACACTTGCATAGCTTGAAAACTCACAGGTTGTAATTTGTTGCTCCCGCGGCCGTGGCTGGGGATTTTGCTGCGCCACATCTTCATCCCAGCTAAAATACTAGGAAGTGGTGAAGGGCGGGTGTTTTGGCGGCTGTCTTATGTAATTTTAACTTTCAAAAAGTGTTCAGCTTAATTTCAATAAACGGCTTTTTGTTGAATTTATTAGACTCCGGCGTCGCCCTTAAGCCGCGACAGCCCATTCAAATGCCTTCTGATACTACTGGAGCACTGGCCTGTCTTAACACGTTATGTATGTGGGTAGGTAAGCATTGTCTGGTCAGAGCTAAGCCAATCATGGCGCGGCAGAACTACCAGGCATACTGTTGGATTGCGGGGGACGCGAGTGTCGCTACTTTACATAGTTATTATTATGTATTCTTTGGCGGTAGGTACGCCCAATGAAAGTTTTACTAAAACGTTTTGTGAGTTTGAATGAAATCTATAACATAATAACCTATAGCGTTTGTGCAATACTGTAGTACAGGAGTCACCAAATGGCGGACCGCGGTCTGGATCCGGACCGCAGACCTATATTGTGTGGACCTTAAGTAAACAGTAAATTTTCTAACTAAAACTGATAGGGTTTAAGCGTTAATCTAAAAATATAAAAAAGCTGTATTGTAATCTTTGTTGCTAGTAGATAATCGTCTACCAAACGGACCGCGACAGTCATATAATTTTTTTAAACGGATCCCCAATTAAACTAATTGGTGATCCCTGCTATAGTACCTAACTCTTTTGGACTATCCCATTGAGTTGTGCCATTCCAACACACTCTCCGAAAAACTTTTTATAACAAATCGTTGAAGAAGCTTTGACCGAGCAGTGTGATTGCAATATTTTATAACGGCGGATATAAAATAATGGCTACTATGCATTGGCTACAGGCATAGTATTTTATACTAGCAGAAAAGGAACAATTTACAGGTTACCTACCTATTTTGGTCATAGCGAAGTACACACGGCTACATATTTTATCAAGGTATATATTTCCACTATAAGCTACATGTAGTCGTGTGTCTACACCTATAACATAAAAAGTGATTCCTGCCATTTTTAATCTCTATATTTTTTTGTGGGCCGATTTAAATTGATTTCCGCCATCTAGCCATACCGATAATTAATCTTTATGTAACCTACCTTCATACTTTAGTTTCTATTTTCTCCAAAATTGAGCTTACTAAAGCAGATATCAGACGTGTTGTTCATTTTTGTCTTTGATCTTTCACTCGAAGTGAAACGTCTGAACATAAAAAAAAAATCGGTGTGAGTTGGTTTGGCACTTACGAAAATTGATGTGTAAACATGTGAGCTCGCATCAGTTAGGTTTGGGAAAATTGAGGTGTGCATAGCCCCCACCGTGCGGCGCTCTCACACACACATTCACGCGCTCACATAGACACGGGTCATACGCTGACGTCATCTGACGCTCGAAGTCTTAAGCCGACGCGCCTGACGCTCGAAGTCCCACCTAGCCCCTACCGTAGACCGAGCGCTAAGATGTTTACACATCAATAATTCATTACTTCATTAGTGAACAGATCCAACGATGTTGTATTTCGGTACTCGCGCCTTCCGAATGATCGAAAAATAAAATTAAATAAGCACATGTACGTTCATTCCTAATTTTGTTGGTGTCGTGTGAACGTGGAACAATACAAAAATGAACAATCATTCGAGTGAAGCGTGTGATATCAGCTTTATCACTAAGAGCCCATAGACGGCCAGTTTTACCTTCAGAGGGCCTAGACAAATGGCATTCGCTTCGGAGCGATTCTATTTCTACAATCGCTATCGCTTTCGCTAATGATTCCAAAAACTAGTGATAACGCTCGTCAAAAAGTGTCCCTTGGCTATGCATCTCTATGGAAGTACCTAATCTTTCGACGGTGTCGATTCATTTCATAATCGAATGTTGTTAACATTGTCTTGCTAATTTTTATTCGTTGACCTATGATCACGTGACATTTCGATAGCTTATGTCATCCCCATACATTTTAGCTTTTCTACTAGCGTTATCGTTAATCGAATGTTACTTTGTCTAGGCCCTCAGATCCGCCTGATCAGAAAAAAGTGGCTATTGATCAGGTCGATCGCTAAGCTCGACCAATCGGTTGAACAAACTACGAGAATTTGCGATGTTACAACACACCACCCGCGCTCGCCATGTTGTGTCAGAATAGTAAGCTCTCGTAGCAACGTGCGATTTATTATCACGCACTAGATTTTCAACCATCACTATTGAGCCGAGCATTGAGAATCCAACAGAGCGCATCCCTGCACGTTAAAAAAACAATGTAAAGGCTCCCGCAGACAAGCGCGATGCGACTCTCGTAGAACAATTTCCAAGAAGTTTTCATAGAGATTGTTCTAATAGAGTCGTGTCGCGCCTGTTTGCAGTTCGTTGAAATCCAGTGCACGATAAAAATTCGCCCGTGCAATGAGGTCTTAGCATCGTTCTAATAAAGCGTCAATACTTATGACGTCATCGATTCCAGGTGTACATAGCCGACCAACGACATAATTTGTATCCGACCTACTTCACCTATCTAATTTTAATTTTATTATGAACCGCCCCTTGTCTGGTGCTTTTTCCTAAGTTGTAACGATTTAAACTGTCCTATGTTGACTAACGTTTAGTTACCTAAATTGAGGATATAAAGATATATTGTCTTAAAGAGTGATTTTCAAAATAACTACCCGAAAAGGAAGCATAGGCAAGAGGACGTCACGCCAACATCGATGGTGATGCGTCGTAGTACAATGTTTGTGGACTGCATTAAGAAACAGACGACTAAACTCCAATACGATGCTATAGCACTTTGCTATCGTACCTAACTATGCTCGAATCTAGATTTGCATAGTAGGTATGCGTACTTATAATCTGTTCTAAAACAATTTTATGAAAATGTAAACAATGGATTAGAAAACGTAGGTAACCTACCTCTGAATTGCAAATTGCAGTGTCACTTACAAATTGAGTGATTTGATTTGATTATTTGAATACATTAAATTCAATTTTTTTTTTTTTAAATTGCGGCGTCTTATAAAGCAGACACCTTCTAAATACAGATGAAGGTGTTTCTAATTTCCTTTAGCGAGAGATTGCGTAAGCATTGAACCAGCGGGGTAATTGTGTATAACATACAAAATGGCAATCGATCGAATGCCTTTCATTTTGATGTCCATTGCTTCATAGGTTTGAAAAATTCGTCTGCTCAACAACGTATGTAACGCAATGAACGTGGCTAAACTGTCAAAATGAAAGGCATTGCGATCGGTTGCCATTTTACGTGTGTTACGCAATTACCCCCCTGAGCAACGTTTTCATTTCCTCAAAAAGTTTTTGAACATCGTAGAGTTTATGTAAATCGTTTTATTATTATTTAAATTCATAGATAGAAAATTCAAACTAAAATAAGTTGCACAACTGATAGAAATGTTACTTACAAAATATCGCGGAATTTATGCTGCTGCGCAATTAAAGTTAACGTTTCATTATCATTGTATAGTCAACCTCGTAATTACTTTACCACGTTAGACAACAATTCCCAGCAGGTAAGTAGAACTTCACAAGGTTGAAACTTTGTCATAATAGACGAATAGATCTTGTCATTTCATGATGTGCAAGTGACATTGAACCTTAAGGCGGTAAAGCAATTACCAGGACGACTATTCGGTATACCGCCGTTGGTCACCAACCTAATAGGCTAAATGTAACCACCATCTACCTACTCCTTAGTGTCGTTCAGTAGACTTTTGAATTGTACAACGATCACCAAGCATGCATGAGAGACACTAACTCACAATAATTTGATATCACTGAAGACTGAACTCTATATTCAAGCATTTCTGGAATGCCTTGGATTTAAGCGTCAGTTCAGCGTAGGCGTAGACTCACGTTTACCACTGAAACATAGGCACAACCGTGACGGAAATATTTGAGAAACCACAAGTCGTGTAGGTAGGTACCTAGTTAATCAGTTTCTTTATGAACGAGAACGATTCAAAAGGAGTAAGAGGATCATAGCACGTCGGTCTGTAGTTGAGGAAAAAAAGTAACAAGTACAATACCTGGGCGTTAAGTAATTAAGGCACAGCGAGTTATAGCCAAAGAATGTCACATAGCTGCATAGGTGCGAGTAGAAGATACTACAAAAGCCGAAGTTTTTGTAAAACTCGATGAGCGGCTTGATGAACGGCGGTGTAGAGCCACGTATAGTCAGTCAGTTGACCAAAAGCTTTCCGCAATTTGTCTTCCTTCCTAGTAGTTTCCTCGTAAGAATCCATTTTGTTTATTATTGTATTTAAAAGTATCGGTATTAACGCCTTTACTGAAAAAATCGTCCAATGTGGAGCCCCTGTAAGGCCATTGGGACAACCATTGCTTTTTATTTGTCACACTTATGACCAATTATGGACTAGAGACAAGCAAATTCATCGATCTGTCAAAGACTTTCGACATCGTACCTATGTATTCCTTTGTTGCAAAGCAAATGTGAGTCCCAGGGATACGCGGGTCCTCCTCGAAACATGTTCAGTGATACATACATACATAAACTCACGCCTTCTTCCCATGGGGGTAGACAGAAACTACAGAATGCCACCTGCTACGATCCTTACATACTCCTTTTTTTTCGTTTACGTTTATATATCTGGTGATACACGCACTTGGCCGTACTTTCTGAAGAACATCACCAATAAGGTCACTATATGTCCTCCTAGGCGTCCCCTTCCCGCGTTTCTACTAACATCTGCCTTGTAAATACCTTTTGTCAGTCGCCTTTCATTCATACTCTCAACATGACCAAACCATCTAAGCATACTCTTTTCAATTTTTGTCACTACCTACATCTTCTTTTAAACCGCACCGCTGCCTTATCACATCATTCCTCAGCCTATCATTCATAGTCACACATGCTTCGCAAGGAACGCATTTCAACAGCATTTATTCTACTTTCTTGCTTCTTTTGCCACACACCCAACATTCACTTCCATACATAAACGTAGGCACCAGCATACTATTGTGAACAGCCAGTCGTGCCTTTTTGGGCATCAACTAGTTGGTCACAATTGCATGTGCAGCACCAACCACTTTATTTCCTCTCCTTTCCACATCTCCATCAATATTTCCATCCCTTGTAAACAGACTCTTCAAATACCTATACGAACTCATTTCAGTGATCTTATAAATAACGCACTCAATGTGTAAAATTTAAAATTATGTAAGCCACAGCAGACATAAAATATAGGATGCCTCAAGGCAGTATTCTGAGACCTTTATTTTCCTATTAACGAATTATCTAACTCTCGTCCTAACCTACAGCAGCATGTTTACCCATGTTAAAAAACCTGTTTTAATCACCGTAAACACATGAATCAGTGCTGAAAGTATGACGTTCCTTAAGAGAGTATTCTGGGACCTTCAGTGAAAACTGCTGTCAAGCATTATATCAACGCTGAATAATCGTTCGCGGCTAAACGAATTCAATCTTTTGAATCACAATTTATTTGAAAACACAATATATTTTTCCATTACCTAAGTACGTTAAGCGCTCGCTCGCCTGCGATGCTTTTTCTAAGTATTTACCTCTGATATAAGCAAGCCCCTCCCGCACCCTCCTGTAATTTTGATGTCAGATTATTGCCGAAACAGGGAATTGATTGGCATGAATATTCATTCAGCCACATCACTTCAGGCTGTCTATTCATATCCATACTAATAATATTAGTATTTATAATATTATTATATGTATATGCGAAAGTAACTCTCGTGTACTGTCTTGTTACCTTTTCACGCCCTAATGGCTGGACGGATTTTGACAAAACTTGGCACTCAGGGAGACCATGACCTGAGTTAGGCCATAGGATATTTATCCCTTTAGCACGTTTCCGTGGGATACTATCCGACCGCTACGCGCGTGGAGCCGCGGGCAAAAACTAGTAATTTAAATGCTCGTGATGGAAGATAGGTAAGTAAAGTAGGTAACTACAAGTTCAGGATGACAGTTGTGCTTGGTCCCCGTCATGTGCAAACTCAATGAATGAGCAGCGGGGTAATTGCGTATCACACATAAAACGGTCATCGATTGCAATGCCTTTCATTTTGGCAGTTCAGCCACGTCCATTGCGTTATTTAGGTGGTTGAGCAGACGAATTTTTCGAACCCCACCAAAGATGTCAATACGAGAGGCCATACGATCGATTGCCATTTTATGTTTATTACGTAATTACCCCGCAGGTAAGTTGATACCTAATTAATTCATTAATGCTGGTAGTCTCATGAGAAGTTGGATTGTAGAAAAGATGGGATTTTATATTTTACAGTTTTGAATAAATATTTTGCTAGGTAATATTTTTGATGCATTGTTAGCGGCGCCATCATAAAACGAAATAAGAATTATATCGCGCGCAGTTGTGTTATTTGTAGAGTTCACAGCAAATCGGTGCTCTGACAGCAGTGACAGCCCTGATGAAAAGTGGTCACCACTCCCGGTGTTATCTTAACTTTCAGTGGTCGGAATTTGTTCGGTATACTTACCTTATTGTAAATACACAATGCTTCGCTTAGAACTTGCCACGCGAATGGCAGCCACTTGGCTATAACTTGTTTTATTTTCCCCGTGATAATAAAACTAAAATAAAATCTTTTCAAACAAAACAAAACAGCAGAAAAAATATCGCAGAATGGGGATTTTCATATAGATTCAGATTGATCATTCTCGGTGAGAATATTTATACAATATTATCTCACAGAGTGCCTATCCCATTTCCCTCTATGTTAGCAGAGCTATAAAATGTCGGCGCACATTCAAGATAATATGTTAGTGGAGTATCTGTGAACTTAGATGACTTTTTTATTCAGGTTTTAGAAATCAGATAGGTTAAACTTTACCAGTAAAGGTTAAGGAAAGTAGGTCCATAGTCCAAGATCTGCAAAATCCTCAGCATTGTAGATTTATGCTTCATAGATCTATGGCAGTAAGATAGTTTTAGTAGAAGGTACTACATATTTTTGTAAGCAGTCGGGTTAAAAAAAAAATGTGATAACGATAATGCTTACAAGTCCATCTATGAAGACAAACATGAGTGCTCTCAATTGGAAGGAGAGAGATAGTTTTTTTGACTCGAAGTACTGCGAATTCCAGGCCTTTTACTTTAGTGTCTGTCTGAATTTTTTCCTCCAGTGTGAGTTATCGTTATACATAGTGTATACCTATAGGTGGCCCACTTCTTTCACTTCCTTCAGTTAGGATTTTGGGTTAGGTACGTTTCGTTAAATAAGTACCTACCTATGTCAATTTCATAAAATATAAATCAATAGGATTATATGAACTTAGAGGGTTGTATTGATGATTTTAGTGATTATAATTCGGTAAATACATAAGTACTTGTTACGCTCGCGAATCATATTTTTAACCGACTTCACAAAAAGGAGGAGGTTCTCAATTCGTCTGTATGTTTATTTTATTTGATTTTTTTATGTGTGTTAGCTCAGAACTTTTTTCTGGGTGAACCGATTTGGATGATTCTTTTTTTATTTGATAGGTGGTGCTTCACATGTGGTCCAATTTGATCAAGGTCTGACCAGTAGTTTTTGAGTTATCCTTAATACTGCATATTTTTTCCACTTAGTTTATATGGATGATGTGTTAATAATTTCCTGTCAGTGTTATTTAGACACCAAGTAGTGTTATACGAATTTGTGTGGAGTAGGTACCGCAACTAAAAAGTGGAAAATAAAAACTTTTTTACAAAAAAACAACCGACTTCCGAAAAAAACACTAAAAGACGTGAAAAATAACTTTAATTTCGGAAGTCGGTGGCTAAAAACGAAAATACAAAACCAAAGACACCGACATCCGAAATTAAAGTTATTTTTCACGTCTTTTAGTGTTTTTTTGGAAGTCGGTTGTTTTTTTGTAAAAAAGTTTTTGTTCAACCTACAACCTGACACTGACCTGCAAATTGCAAAAAACGTAAGAAAATAAATTGAATTTCGCGGGCAACTTAGCGCTCCCCCTTAAGGAACTGGGATCGGAAACTGATAAGCTATGCACCCAGGATTCTTAGACGGTAGGTCAGTTTTTTTTGTTTAATTTAAAATAGTACTAGCGTCAGTTAAACACGGTGGCCTTTCTCTACTGCGTTTGAAGTTTCACCACTATATTGATATCAGAAAAAAGAGCAATGCCAAAGAACTGCTACTGTGAATCTATAAGCGTCGAAAACATGATGAACAGCCAACCTATGCTGTCAAAATCTCGCCCTAAAAACATAAGTAACCTCGCAATACTTAAGTGTCAAACTGTTAACACAGCATCAGGTAGAATGACAGCTCACTTCAAGTTTTCACGTTCAGATTTTTACAGAATTAACGGCAGCTGTTTATGTGCTTTAAATTGTCAGCAAGACGTGCATCGTGTCTAAGGCCTCATTTACGGAGACGCGAGGCGTCGCGGGTCGCGTTGGGCGGCGCGGCCCGCACTGAATTCAAACATATGGCGTTGTATGAGTGCGTTTACGGAGAATGATTTTAGACACCGTTTGGTTGAAATGCGCGGCGTTTATCGCGGCGGCGCACGCAGCGGCAATTCTCGATGAAGCGATGCCCGCGGCTGAATCTTCTGCCAGGCATATTTGGAAATTGCAGAACGCAGACGTAGTCACCGTCACAATGGAGTACGATATGATCGTTTTTTTATTGGAAGAAAATTCAATGTTTAAAAATGAATTATTTAATATAAGAAGTGGCCCAGTATTTACAGCAACGGAACATGTGAAGTTAAAAAAGAAACATAAATATAAGTATAAAAAGGTTTGATGCTGGTCGTCAACACGTGTTGCAAGTTGCGATACGATCACTCCCATCTTCCGCTAACCTAAAACTGGTCGGTTTGATTGAGTATCCCGTGTGCGCCGCAGCGTTGCCCGCCGCGTGCTTTGCTACACGGTTAAGGATTCGCCGCGGGCGCAGCGGCGGGCACCACCATGCTTATATTGCCATACGTTTGTGTTTACGCGTGCGATGATAAGTGCCGCTTGACGCGCCGCCGCTCCGTAAACAGAAAAAACGTACGACGCGCCGCACGCGACGCCCCGCGTCTCCGTAAATGAGGCCTAAGGCAGTGGCGTAGTGGTATAGTAGGCATTAGTCCTCATACTACCTTCTGTCTACTATGCTACTATATTCGATTGGCTATGATAATTCAGTCAACCAACCACAGCAGTTGACGCGTGCTTAACATTTTTTTAGCTAATAAATTTTGTGTTGATTTTCGTTTCAGAAACTGGCCGTTGGTGTCTGTGAGGTTAGCTGCAGACCAGATATTCTCATTTAATAGGGACTTGTAAGTCCGTATTATATGACAAAATCTGAAACGGCATACAAATAGCATAATTTTTTATGCCTTTTTCGCTTTATTTTTAGATTGTAGATGATGGATCCTGTTATCACAACAAACATGTTCGTGTTTCATTGACACGAGTCGAAATAGTTTTAAGTTGAACATTTATTAGCCTAGCAAAATTATCTTTCATAGCCGAACCTACAAGAGTAAATTGCATTTGAGAATGGTGATAACTACCGTACAGTCACGAGCAAAAATATGTTACTATGGGACAGCTCGGCAATAATATCTGGTTTACTGATTCATCCATTAATATCTGTCAAGATGACGGCAAATAATAAGTGATCATTAATTGAGGAATCATATATTAACTTGAAATATTACTGTCAGAACTTTTTGTTGCCAGTGAGATGTGAGATGTCACATATTTTTGCAATATGAGCGTCATTGATTGCGTTAAATACTCGAATCATTATATCGTCAGGTTTATAATTATGATAACAAAGTGATGTCAGATATTTTTGGCCACAACCAGGTATCACATTCTTCTGAATTTAACTGAGTAGGCAGATATTTATAACGCAAGACTTGTCCGATATTATTGAATTCTAAGAGCTGACACATCTTTTTGAGGCCAATCCAGCCTCCTATATTTTAGGGTCGCTTTTCTGGTCAGATAGTGTTGATGTTCCTTCGATGTCACATATTTGCAGTCATCTTGACGACAGCTATAAATAGATGAATCATGTAACCAGATATTATTGCCTATCTGTCCATAGTAATACTTATATTTATGCTCGTGACTGTACCTACAGCATCCATTCTTTATCGGGTCAAGCCTTCAACGATAGGAAATTAGGTAAGACTAGGCTAGACTATTCAACAAAATATTAAAATGAACTTGCCAATGTTACCAAATAAAAATAATTTGGACTGAAGAAACCCTGAAATATGGGTAAAAAAATAATCATACGAAGATGACGAAATATTATGACATAAAAACCAATACACGTGAGGTACTAAAACACTAACCTATGAATACTAACGTTAACCCAAAGCTTACCTTCTTATAGGGGGTTTACAGTTACACATTAGCGACTTCTTGCGGTGTAGATGCGGTTTCCTAGAAGAGCGTTGGTCGCCATATAACGGCCATCATGATAATGAGGGCACCGCTGTTTTAATTTCCGGTGTCAAAAACGCTCTCTAGGGAAACACCAACTTTCATAAATTAACGTTTCAGTGACATCATTCGACGGAAGATTGCGGACGCTGTGGCGGTCTCCGCAGTCCTAAGAACCCTAGCTTTGGTCGCTAGAGATTTTACTTTGTCTGCTTCATAAATTAACGTTTCAGTGACATCATTCGACGGTAGATTGCGGACGCTATGTGGCGGTCTCCGCAGTCTTAAGAAACCTTAGCTTTGGTCGCTAGAGATTTTACTTTGACTGCTGCAAGCGGTGTCGCCAGTTTCTGTGTGGTCCACAGACCGGATCTTCCGCTAATTAAAGGACCGGTATTTTACACTATTGGATTCGATCGGAATAACAATATCGCAATGCAGTTCAATTGCTGCAAAAGGTCACAGTATGCAACCGCTCTTAAATAAGAGTTTCTACGTGCTTCTTTCTACTTCATGTACATTTTTTTTACAAAATGTTCACGCTGTCTTAAATTACTCCACATCCAAACACCAAAACGGTAGGTAAGTATCCCAAATAACTTCAGCCCAAAACCACGACAATTTTAACGAAGCCTTCTGTTCAAGAAGGCGTAGTTAAGTTCTTAAGGCACGTTTTCGTAATTATCGCATGGTGTACGCCTGCTTTTCGGTCTGCTTACTCTTTTGAGCTGTTTATATTCAAAACTGTCGGCGGAGTAAGGCGGATCTGACTCCAAGACGCGCCACGCTCCGGTGTGCGGGACACGCAGCCTCTCGCTTGATTTCTACATACAAATCCAATAAAAATGCGTTTCCGCGCGGGGAATTTGACTCCGTTTCCCGCGCCCCGTTGCGTGGTGCGTTGTAGTGTGAGATCCGCCTGACATTGCTGCTCCAGCGTTTCGGTTTAAGCTGATTCCCATTTCTGTATGGATGATCAAATGAAAACCAATACGAAGGGGGTGTCATAGCCGAGTGAACTAGTGAAGCGAGTGAGCTATGGAGCGGAGAAATGCAGAGCTACGAAAACATTAAGCAATAGAATTTCAGATGAATGTATACATTTCTCCTCTCCGCTCCAATGAACTGGCTCCCAGAACTTCGAAGCCAGGCCCTGAAGTAATTTTTTTGTGATTATTAGAAGCCTTCTATGTCACCAGGACGCCATGGCAGCTCACGTAGGTGAAGGTCGTCTATGGTGATTACACCATAGAGCTGTTTATACTGTGTTGGCAAGGCGCACTGACTGTGCCGAGTGTGTGTGTGATGGGCATGGAATCCCGGTGTGCTGAGCCCGTAGGGGTTATTTGTCTTGGGTACAATTATTTGGCATACCTATCGTTTTTGTGCTACAGAAAAAAAAGACCCTAACCACCACGCTTAGTGACGAGCAGAACAGAACCATTTGAATTACGCCTTTGTAATGCTTGCCTATTATTTTACTTTTGACAATACATCATGGATCAGCACCCTAACTGCGTATCAGTCACAATCAAAATCCCAAAGATTTTGAAGGAAATTGCTAATGCATTGCTTTGTGTGAAAAAATGTGTCAGCTCCACAACGTAAGTACGCAATTAATATTGTTGAACTGTCAAAATGAATAACATTGCCATTGTTCGTGTGGTGTTATGCAATTACCCGCTGGTTGGTTCCATCCATATCTATCAAAATTCTGCAAATATTATTTGTAAAATTTTTGTTAAATTCTGGACGAATCGTGTAAAGTTGCATTTATAAAAACTTAATAATTAGATATTTCCTTAAGTAGCTACTTAAAAAACAGTCCTATTTCGATTGCGCCGCTGCCGCCGAGCTGTGTAGTTTTTAGCTACAAAAATAAAGCATGCCATTGATAAGTACCAGCTAGGTTCTACGATGGTCATTGTGACCTCAAGTTGGGTAGCAATCAAAAGTTTAAGTCAGAGTAACTGACTGATGTATTATAGTAACACGGATCAAGTATCGTACGTATATGCGACCTCGTAATTGCCACTTAAATCTCCCATTAAGGCTCCCACAAACAGGCGCGACGCGACAGCCCGACATAGAGGCACCGCTCGTCGCGCGATGCCTTCATGTCGCACTGTCTCTTCACGCCAGGGTGTACGAGCCTTTAATTTAAACTTGAGTAAGGTTAAAACTATCTGGCTGTTACATTGGTCTTCAAACAAAAATTGACCTTGACGTTTTATGATGCAAATGTCATAGGTACAACCTTAGGTATGTGAAGCAATTATGAGGTCGACTATATGTAATTATCTTCAAAGACACCATAACATTGGCACCCTGCCTTAAAGTCTAGTGAGAACATAGACACGCGCGCAAATTTTTTTGGTTTGTTACCCGACTTAAAAAAATGGAGGAGGTTCTCAAAAAAGACGGTTTTATTTTTGTTACCTCATACCTATAGCCTGCATTCCTCAACTGAATTGGATGATTCTTTTTTTACTATGCACCTTGGGTGAGAATGAGAACCGATAAGATAATAATTTATGGTTCCAAACAGTGTTACAGTTATTAGAAACTCCCGACAGGTTCCCGCCGGTGACCCCCTATATAGTCCTTCGTTTAAAAAATCACTAGTATGCATGAAAAATCTTCCTAAAAGATGTAAATACTAGATATTGATGTCGGTAGATGAAGCAGTAAGTAAATAAATTCATCATAGTGTTATTTAGCGGCGCCTCTGTCTCAGCCCCGCTGCTCGCAGGTCGAATCTATTGAATGAATGTTTTGGTTCTATTTCATTTGAAGTTAAATCTATCGTCCAAGCTTGAAATTCAGGTTTGCTAACAGATATGTTTTATGCATTTGGGTAGGTACGTGGATACTTGTTACCTACTATAAGTTTAATAATACGAAGGGCGTCATTCTTTAAAAAAAACTGGGTTGCTATCGCCATTTGTATTGGCTAGGCCTACCTATTTAGGGTGTTTCTTATTTAGCACATAGATAAAAACATTCCTTTTATTTATTCCTCATCTAGACATGTCGTCCACGACTAAAACAATGCCAAGCTCGCCGGGTTTTTAGGTACCTAAACCACGAAAAAAAAAATTCCGAAAAAAAAAGTGAGGACATTTTTTTTTCGTGGTTCAGTATTAATGATGAAATTACGGCAAAATTACAAAGTAGCAAAGTAATTCTTTTCATCTTTGGCAAAGCAGTGTATAGGCCGTAAGCCGTTTTTTATTATAAAACCTTCCTTTAAATTGTAATTATCTCTATTTTCAGCCCTTCTCATTCAAAAGCTTTGTCTTAAAACCTGGAGCTGTGGCGATTACTGTCAAATCCTCTACAGTACATTCACATTTTACCTCTCGACAACAGCAACCTTATTGTTACGATTTTAAAGACCATTGTAAATTTTACAGCTTTGTCAGTAGCAACAATACCACAGCAACCTTATTACAACGGCAATAAAGATCACTGTAATTTTGACAGTTATGCAAACTCAGAGGTAAAATAACTGTGAACGGACTGTAGTAGTGGTGCCAGTAGACCTTACGAAGAATACAATATAACCTAAAACTTTTCAATCCAAAAATCTTAATCACTTACACAGCGTAATGGAACCTATTTTGGGCGTAGACCAATTAATATTCCGGAAATAAATAAGGTTTCTGTACGATTCCTGTTTCATGCTATAAAAGTTTCGAAATAATGCAGCCTAATCAGAAGCCCAGTAAATAAAACACTTAAGGCCTCTAGAGGAAAATCTCCTGTATCCCGGGGTGTCGGCAAAGCAGATCTGTAATATTTTTACGGCTGTGGTAATGTGAGCTAATATGGGCACCGCGTACAGCAAATGCTTAGCGCGGTGTTAGAAAATCCGTTTTACTAGCAACGTTGTCTTGAAAGCGAAGGATTTATCTAGGAAAAATCCAGGACTTAAAACATTCTTAGAACCGCTGCTTGTCACAAGCATGTGTGTTGGATGACCTGTATCCCTGGAACAATGATAGTAGCACTAGTTCTCTGCAGTACCTAGGAACATGAAGGAACAGACTATCAAAGCACCATCACGAGAGTAGACCACAGAATTTTAACTTCATACGAATCCATATTGTTACGTTAACCTCACCCATGCATGGTGATGGGAAATATCCAGAACTTTTGCAGCAATCTATGAGGGAGGGTTTAATTTCATTCAGTTATCTTACTTTTCTGGATGACACGAAGGTGCGGCGAGCATTTTATCCGCAGTGCTGGTCTTAAGTAGGTACCTAATTTGATTAGGTATGCGTGTTACGACGAATACCGACCGGCGTAACCGTTATATAGACCTTTTTTTTAAAAAGCTACTTGTTCCGATACCCTGCTGTCAATGCAATCAGAGTGATCAAGGCACGCGAAGACCAGTGCTTGTTTACTTACATAGGTACTTCATATGCGTCTCATTCATTCATTACTGATTTCAAGAAGAGTGGTTCTCAGAGCAGTCTATATCTTCTGCACGGTAACTCAGTGAGAAAAGTTGAAGTTTGAGCCTACGGTAGTTTTATCTCTGAGTTCTGTTGCTCTAATTGATATAGCTTCACGATCGACGATGATTTGGCCTTGTGTAGGTACCTTTAAATACCTACGTCACGTCGAGTAGGTACGCAAGTCTTGCTCTAACTAGAAGCCAGGAGTTCAGACACGAGTTGAAGAAAGAATGATCGTAATAATGGAGGTTTTGTTGAGTTAAAACGCCAAATTGAATCCAGTGTTTCCTTGTGTGACACACATTATAAGCCAGCATACCTCATCAAAACCGTCCTTGCCGCCACTTTGATAACTTATTTTCGGGTAGTGATAAGTCGCATCATTACAAACGCAATTGTTGTTTGATATCCGAGAGCACCAACCTACCTACATAATTCTTTAACATTCGCCTTCATTTTTACTTATTTTCCAAGTAAAATCCTTTAGAGATGAGGTTTTCTATGTGAGACTAGTCATTTAGATAAAATTATTTAGTATTGTACCTACGTCATCAATATTTTATTACCTTTTCTATTGCATCAGTCGGTTTGAAACATTATTATTTTTTTCGTCCTGTCGTTATTAATGTTGCATTACTTAGGTCTGCCTTTATCGTATAATTGTTTTTCAATTCTATTATGACTTATGAGTTGAGTGTTTTTTTTACACTATCTGATACAGGTTATTAAAGAGTTTAAATATGATTGGTAGAAGGGTGATAGCAAACAGCTATCATTAGCCTTCCGGAGTTAAGTGTATGATGCGCAGAAGTGAAGTTTGAAGGCAGCCAAGTCGAAGCTCGCCGAAAGGTTTCAGAATAATCATTTTTAGCCAGTTTTGATACTATGCCTGAATTGTTACTATTAAGTATTTAGTCTTAGATATTAATCTTTTCAAAATATGTACAGTTCATGGAGACAGAGAAATAATAAAAGAAGTTACCAAAATAAAAATAAGATTCCTTAGCACAGCTTGACATATCCTGAGAAGCACTTCCGATCAGATCGTACAACAAAAATTTAAACTTAAAGTAAATAGTTACAAAAAAAAAACATCCCTTGCTTCCTTCACAAAATCTGACCAATTTTTTCAGCAAAACGTTTCAAATGTCGCATTTTTTTTTGTAAAGTTATGAACATAAAGAAAAATCTTAGTTACTATTGATAAATACTTACCCAAATTCAGCTGCGTAGCAAAAGCAGTGGCGTAACTATATGGAGTAATAGGATTGGCAAAATTCCAAGAATTACTTAGAAGTAGGGTAGGTGTAAAAGAGAGTAGCAGAAACTAATTTCTTCATTCATGAAGAAATTAGTTATAGTAGTAATAGTAGTGTAGTGATGTACTGAAGTACATAATTTTTCCTTTTACAAGCTGAACATAAGCTTGACTAATTGTGATCTAGCTATGTAACTAAATAGAGACAAATCTAAAAAAAATGCAGTATGTTTTTGGTCCACATTTTGTATTTATGCCACTGAGAAAAATTCTACCTCGTAGAGACAGTAAAGAATATCACTAATAGAATATAAAACTTTAGCTAATAACCAATTGAGAGAATAAAACTTATTTTTCGTAAGTTCTCAGAGGCAGTCTTATCAGTACAAAACAAAAATATTTTTAAATCCCAGTGGCCGCAATCTTATTTGCAATCTATTTTGTTTTAGTGCCATGTCGAAGTAAGTTTCAGGGTTGGCATTATGTTTTTTTTTAAGTCATAGACAGTCTTTGTTTGATACAGATGTAGCATAAATATTGCCTAATTTTTTTTGTAGCTTTCCTTTCTCTCGTTTTGGGTTTAAACACAGACTTATTCCAGTCCATTTATTTAGAATAAATACCATAACAAAACTTACTTCTAAATCTGTCTTTATCTTAAAAATTATATTTTCATCTAAATATAGTCAGATCAAAGTTTCTGGAATATTTTCAATGAAATGTGTCCATAGAAAATATTACCAGTTGGCTTGTGTCATAATTTGAATATTACGTATAGCTACCTGAACGCAATGAACGCATCTCCAAGCTCGCCGCCTACGATGTGTACTCCTCCCTCAGGAATGGAAAGGCCCCGAAAGAAATTCCTAATGTCCAGGGCATTTGCAGACCATGGTAGGTTCTGTAGTCTAATGATGACACTCATTGTGGTGGTTCACGTTGCTTGTACCTATAAAAACGAAAACAGCCTGTCCATTTTTCGATTTGCATAAATGTTGAATATAAATATAAGTAGTATGAGGTTGTCTCCAAAACAGTTACACACACAGTTAGTACTTTTGCCGTTTTAACTAAGTACTTGAATGTTGCAAACTTAGTAGGTATTTGGGAAATGCCAAATCCTGATATCACTGGTGTCAGAGATAACAACATTTTTGAGTTTTGTATGGTTTTTTGTTTAGAACAGTTTAGAAGTTACGTAATACGTTTTTTTTACAGATAAAATACATTAATTGCAGTCTTACCAGTGGTAGTAATGATAAAAAGTTTGTTTACTTTAGGAACTAAATAATTGTGTTTTAATCATTGTTTTGACAACATGTTACTATGCCTAAAACCAATTTCATTGGTCAAAACAATCCTACATCCAAAATGTAAAAAGAGGTTACTTCGACAATGATTCTTTCATTTACATTATCAAAGGACAGGTTAGGTTCATTGGACCTCAAAGCCAATTTTCTGTTGGAAATTGGTCTAAGTATTTACAGCTTGACTACAGTTGTCAAGAAAAAGAAGTGTAAAACAGATGAGAATAAAACTTAGGCACAAGGGGCACAAGTAATGACGCCATCACGCTGCGATTTTTTAATCACTCACAATCACGAATTCACATCACACTTACCTATAAAACGCTAAAACCTTATTTACGCGGTTTAATTAAGAGACATCTTTAGGCACAATTCTTTCACAAATATGATACGATCACATACGCAGTTTATTAATCATTCCAAATAAATCTAAATCCAGTGGAATCACACAAAAGAGCAAGAAATTTACGACCCCAACCAAAATGGCGGGCGTCGAACGAAGCGTTTCTTGGATGACAGCAATGCGACCAGAGGTAGCCGACAGGAAACGGAAATGAAATAAGGATTTCAACGTTGATTTTAGTAGAGTGAACTTATAAGGTTTTAGTAACTTTTATATTTATTGTTTATTAGCTATATTCAGAGAACGTGTTGCGCTAAACCCGAGTAACATTGGACAAGGGCAGGAAGATACTGTTAGCAATCTAAAGATTATTAGTTTTGAAAAAACAGAAAATCACCTAAAAAATTGGTAACATTTTGGAAATGGCACGGCTGCGTTGAGATCCAGCACCCTAATTACGTAACACACTATCTATCACAATCTGAATCATTTTGATGCCTATTGCTAATCCATTGCTTCATATGTTAGAAAAAAAAATCTGCTCAACAACTTAAAAAGCGCAATGAATGTTGTTGAACTGTCAAAATGAAACCCATTCCTACTCTTAGTGTTTCGTAATTACCCCGCAGGTCCGACGGTACCGCAGTGCTGCAATGCTAAAATCAATGGATTTTGTTTAGGGGTTTAGGGACATAGGCAGAGATATTTTCTCAGAGCAAAAACAATGTGGGATAGTCTCAAGGAACGCCTTCTATCAAACCAATTAGAATCAAGAACGTCGCGAAGATTTCATGAATTCCTGACTTGATCCTTGATCCTTATAATCGCCGATATCGATTCCTGCCATGTGTAATGAAACCGACTGAAAAGAATTAAGATCCTGAATGCAGGATCTTACTTCTTTACAGACGGTTGAGAAAAGCGACATCTCAAATATAACAGATGGCGCAAAAGTCATCACCCCGAGAATCACCCTATTGGAAGATACTATAATTTTTGAACATGGCGGCAATTGTCAATTCTACTCTGACATTAATTTGTAAACTAAACAGATACAAAATACACGTCAACAAGACATGAATCGCTTTCTTAAGGCGGAACCTTCAGGGTAACCCGCGAAATTCAAATATTGTTACGTTTTTTGCAATTTGCAGGTCAATAGGTTGTATTTTGATTTATATATGATTCGCAATCGTAACAAATATGGCTTTACAGAATTATAATCATTAGAATCAGCAATACATCTCTATATATATATAAGTGCGGTGGCCGCCAAATACCGGCCACCCGCAATGACGGCTGTCAGAGTAACTATCTATTACTATACTCTATGGTAACTATGTTCCTTGATGAATACTCTCGATATAGAGTAGTTTATTTAATATTCTTTGCATGAATATCATGGCAGCGGGGTTTGACTTTATAGCACGGTTGGAATTGGGCTCTCAGAAAATTATTGTCTATGGAACGTAAAAAGATACTATTTGCCCAAAATTATACTACGTTTTCTTTTTATATCGATTTTGTTACACTGACGTGACGCTTACCGCGCGGGTTCTGCTGCAAGACGCAGTAGTTTTCATACATTTTGATGAGTTTTTGCCATGTTTTCGCCTACGCCAGCAACAAAATTCAAAATTAGCGCTGCAAAAATAATTTCCACAGATTATGGAAATAATGTTTTCTAGGTGTTGGATTCAGAGTCATTGAGCTTTGTCTTTTTTGATCTGATTTTACGTTGCTATAGTAAATAAACTGCTTATATTTGGGTAAGATGTAAGACTTTGCGTACGATATTTGGAAGTATTATGGAATTTTCACGTACAATCCTGGCATTGCGATACTATTTATTGCACATTACGAAAATATGGTACAAATAGTATAATTAAACGACGAAACCCAACACTGCTTTACGGTGTCAAAAAACGCTCTCTAGGAAAACATGAGGAAAATACACTAACTTATTTTCTTAGATAACTTTTCAGTCACGATATTCGCCGGTAAATTGCAGACGCTATGTGGGGCCACCGCTCTTCTAGGAAACCGGAGCTTCAGAAAATCTAACCTAAATGCTATAAGCCACTGTTTAAGCTTATTGCAAAGAGAATATGGAGAGGGTCTGAGGGGAGGCTTATTTCTAGGACCTAGTTTTTTTTTCAATATGGCAATTTTTTTGTAAGAATTGAATGAACGATTGATTGAATTGAACGAATGAGTTGTTTGCATTAGTTTCAGAATTTCAGATCTGCGCTTGTCACGGTATTGTTAATAATTGCAGAAAAAAATCTAAAAAGAGTCTTGTTTTCAAAAGAAATAAGAAACCAACGTTTCTCAGATCTAAAACGTAAGTATGGCTGTAAGGTATTTAGTAGAGTGGTGTATTATAATTCACATAGAATTCCTACCACGCTGTCAAAAATGGTCAAGTAAATAATGTGTTATTAACTATTATTCCCCCTATTTACTAATAAATTGTATAAAAATGGTCATAGCTTCTCCAATTTATACAAACGTTGCTGTTTACACAGTGCAAAAATAATTGTCAAGTTTGACTTGTGGTTTATTCATTGTAAGGATTCCCTATGTAATGAAATCATAGGGAATTTATAATAATTTATTGAAATGCACTCTGTTGGAACACCAATAAACAAATTCTGACAATATCACAGTAAAGTCAAACCTTTGCCTTAATAGTGCTTAAGATCAGCGTTACCTTTAAAGCAACTGGCATTGCTGAATTATGACATCAAATTGTTTTTTTTTTTTTTTGAAATATTTTTCCCGCTTTTTTTTGAAGTCATTGACACTATTTTTGCCATCTTGACCTCTTCATTTGGGGTCAACATCCGTAGCTTCTTAGAATTAATGAACAAAAACACTGTCTTAAATTATTTATTTACTAGAAATTTAATAATTCATTATTACTTTCAGGTACAGAAGGCAGACTAATTAGTTACTAAAACCAAATAATAGTTTATAAAATAAAATAAAAATTGTAGGTTCAAAAATGTTGTTATAAAAGTAATTGCTCAATATTATTAATAGAAGTTAGTGTTATATTTATTGGCAACAGTGTGATATAAGTGTAATAAATGTGTGAACGATACCCGGGGTATTTGTTCGGTGGGACTCCTGTCAGTAGTTGGGACAGGAGTTTCAATTCACTGGAAAATGTAAGTACTTTGATGTCCATCCTTCCATTTTTTTGTAATATATACCTCATAGTTACTGATCATGTTTTAGAGTGTAAGTAACTTTAAGAAAATTATTATGTTTGATTCTGTTTTATATTTATTTAAACTCTCTTTGTTAAAACTGGACCGATTTGTTATGAACAAATATTGGTGTGTGAAAAGGTTGTAAGAATAATATACAAGGTACATCCTTTTTTTGGTAATACACAATGTGAAATGTGTGTATCAATTTTTTTGTTTGGACAGATTTTCTACGTTAAACTTAAGTGTAGAGACTAATTAGTTTTTATTTTTTATAAAATATTGCTCTATTTCTAAAGTACTTTCAAAGCTTCGAAATTAATTTATTTTTCATAATTGCAAATCAGGTGTTATTTCAATAAACCATGCAGGTCAAACAGCCTTTCATCATATCATATTTAGAATCTCCGCCACATAGATCAAAAAATCAATCTAGATGGTTTCAAATTTGAAAAATAACAGTTTTTGTTATTTGTTTGAAGCGCAAGGGGTGCATTTTTTCATTATCCATTTTATTTCAATTTTATATTTCCTCCGTCTTGTTCTTGTGTTTGCGCTGGTAGATAATTGTTTTCTATTGACTAGTCTGCACAACGACTTTGCGGCTTTTGATATCTTGCATGTAAGTACATTCTAGTTTATTCTAGCTTTAGCTCTTCGAACTGGTCTTCTTCGTTATTATTGGTTGGCTCACCCTTTCCCAATAATTGATTTTAAAAATCGCATAATTTTACTAATTTTATTATTGCTGTTTAGCAGTGAGATCATACTTTTATGGGATGTATAAAATAAAAAGGCTTTAAATCTCTTTACATCTATTATGTGGGCATGCAGCTTTTGTATTGTACACTAATTGGCTCTACTGGCAAGCTAGTCTGAGGTCTGTCGAGGGCTTGTGGCTTTATGGAGAAAGCCTAATTAGGGCATTCAACAAAAGCCAAAATTATACTCTCAATACGTTTTATTTCCTTAGGGAATTTTGCCATTGTTACATCATAAGAAATTGGATCACAATATTATAATAATTAAGCATCCAAAAGGCCAACTCATGTGTGCGAATTCCTTACTGGAGACCACACTGACACAATTCCAGACATATCCATCGAATATTTGGCAGTTGAACCACTGATTGTTAAGAATCACTATGTAATTAATCCCCCAGAAAGTAAACAGTAAAAACATACTTTTATCACTCCTGTAATCCAATTTACTGTTCTATAAAAAACTACTTCCAGGTAGATTGTATTCATAAAACATTGACTAAGTGTTAGAAAACATCTAACACTTAGACACACTTAGTCTAATCAAAAACTTGAGACTGCGACTTCATGAAGGCCAGTTGTACATTGGTACCTATTAGTGTCGCACCTAGCTGGGAAATATCCGGAGCCTAACCGGCGTCGTAGTTCCGGCCTAATAGTATTGTTTCCTTTCATAAGATTGTATCGGGGCGGGCATCAATCCCGTTAATTTAATTTTCACGATTCAACGCCTCTTGCTTTTTACACTCTTAATGACAATCGCTTTGATTTTGGCAGTTCAACAATATTCATAGCGCTGTATGTTTTAACTGTGTTAACAGCCGCTACTTACGAGTTGTAGGTCGTAGGTTTGAACCCAGACAGGCACTTTATTTTGTGTAAATTATTTCATCTCCACTGTTCTCAAAAGGGTGAAGGAAAACATTGTGAGGAAACCGGCATGTCCTAGAACCAAAGATTCGAAAACATGTGACTTCTACCAACCCGCACTGGGCCCGCGTGGTGGATTACAGCCCATTCCCTCTCAAAGAGAGGAGGCCTGAGTCCCAGCAGTAGGAACATTATATGCTGATTATGTTATGTATGTTTTAAAATCGGTGTTCACGATACCACCTAAACCAACTACATGTAATGTAATGGATGTTGTGGGAGCGTCAAACAAAATCAAAGCGATTGTCATACGGAATACGTTCCGCAAGCTTCAGGCCTCCTTTTGATTTACGAAATTCCGTATTAGAAAAAAACCTTGCCTAATGACGCTCTCAGCAGGCCATTATTAATGAGCTCAGTAACTAACGCTTTAGTAAAGAGGCAAGTTCCATTTTACATTGGAAACTTGCCAGCATGCTTGTCGACACCAAACGCCAGTGCAAGATGTAGGGTGGCTGTGGCGGTGCGGGATAGTAGATTTTTTTGGCTTTAGATTTTTGTTTATTGATTAGCGATAGGGTTTTGTACACAATTTTCTGGGTATTCCCCTTTTAATATCAATTAATTATTATAAATTGAAGTCGCTTTTCATGTCTCTTTGTGTGACCGCGTTGTTTTACTACGTAACGGATTTTGATGTGGTTCTGACCATCATTTAGAGAATTTATTCCTGAAGGTGAAAGAAGTTTATGTGTATAATACATTAATATTGAACATACAATAATAGTAAAGAAATCTCGATGCTTTTCAAGTCGTAAAAACCGATACTAAATTGGTTATCATCATCACGTCAAAATAGCTCGTATTTCATCGGTCGTAACAACCAGGTCGCGGACAACCTTTCCAACAATAGAAAGTAGTCAAGTTCTACCAGAAATCTAGTAATAATATTAGTTTGACAGGTGAAATACCTCAACCTAATAACCCATTTTTGCAGTGTTTTATTCATATTACGAGTATGTACCATTGCGACAGATTACGCTAAGCCAATAATTTGATTAATATATTTTTTTTGGCACGAATTTCCCATACTTTCGCGAGCGCTTGAAAAGAGGTTTACATTTCCGCATCAAGTTCTATTAAAAATAACAGTAGAATGCCAAGAGGGCACGTACCTATTGTACCTACTATCAATTCTCTTTATCCCGCGTAACCTCGAAGCATGTTTAACCTACATCTTAGAGTAACCATTGCAGTTGAATATGTCATCGATTGCGGGACCTTTTTTCATATCCGTCCCCGGTTCTAAGATCTGATAGTGCATACGTTTCGAATTTCTCTACTACAGTCCATTTTATTTCTTTGTAGATTTAAGAAAGATAAGAATAAGTAGTTTAACAGCTTTGGCTTCAGTGTATTAGGTACGAAATTAGTCAGGTGTCCCAGGAAATTGATCTGCCAAACTTAGTGATTATGGCAATTTCCCTTTTGGCTAATGATCTTACAGGCCATTGGGCCATGTCCACAAGTCGGCCTTTGATCAAATAAAAAAAAAAACACGCACGCAAAATCATTCGGTACATTGTTATTAAATTCTTTCGGCTGATTCTTGCCAAACGTAATTTATGTAAATGGAGCAACTCAGGGAAATGATCAATTCAGGAGTTTAGCGGCAATGAGCATGCCTTCCTTACACAATTTTCATAATGTTGCTAGCTGTTGCTAGTCTTCAAAACGAAATATGGCTTCAGTCTGTGTCGATGCACTTATGAGGCGTGTTGGCTCGACTCTGAGTTTGACTCACCTTGTGACTACCAGTCTACTAAACAATGGCTCAAGCTAGCTCATATTAGTCCATGACCCTCATTCTTCGACAAGAGTTCCACATAACACACATAACATAACATCACGCCTGTATTCCCCAAAGGGTTAGGCAGAGGTGTACCTATGACACACCCACATTTCGCCAGTTATGTTTAGGTCCCTTGTAATAGGGGGCGAGCCTATTGCGTTCCATTCAAGAGCATACTTGGTTAGTCACTCCTTGACACGCACAAAAAGGGGATATACGTTAATAAAAATAAGTAGTTTAAATAAAACTAATAAAACACGCTTTTATCATACACAAAAAAATATAAAATAATTAAATGGACTTGTATTAGTTCTTCTTTTGTAACCAATGATTAAATCAAAAAGCGTGGAGCGCTTTGTTTAAATTAGTTAAAAGTGCACACACAAAAAGCTCTCCACGCTTTTTGATTTAATAATCAAATCGCTGAAGAGTTCCACTATCCACTGCCTGGCTCTATCATCAGATCAGCTCTAAGATACCAAATTATAGTTTTAGCATCCGAACTACATATAGGTACATACAAAGTTTCAGTTCGATACGATAATTAGAATTAGGTTATAATTGACTTCTAATATTTTATTACATTGTTTGTTAGTTACAAGTGAAGCTAATAAAAGCTAATAACAGACGCCATCTTATGACCCCTTCTTCCCCATGAAATATGCTTCCCCTAATATCAACTCCTTTAATTAGACCTCCAAGGGAGAGCCTTTAAGTTCGCATAATTAATAACGAGGTTAATAATGAAGAACTCCACATTTTCACATACTGGCCGTGAAATATGATACCATCTAGTCGGCTATGCTCATGTTCTTTAACTTTGCACGATGAAGTTGGAGAGGCTGTGTAACTTCCTCGAAAAACTTCCTTGAGAAAACTACCAATGAATCTTTGGAAGTCATGAATTCTGAAAGATCTTCACTTTGTGATTACTTTGTAAGCTCTTTGCGTCTTTAAATATATTTTAGGGGCTGAACTGTTGTTTAAAGTTGAATAGTTTCTCGTCTATAATATTGCAGGTGGAAATCGAGTGAGTTAATCTAGTGGTAGGTACCGTATACAGGTTTTTAGGTCATGGTCGCTTGTATTGCCCGGTTTTTTCGTTTGATTGTGAAGTTTACCGGCTCTTGTTTGTTTGTTTTAAATTGACACAGCCCCTGATGAATATGTATCTTGTACAATGTGGCATTCATTTTGTTCCATATAAAGAAGCGAGGTTTCGTTGGAAATGAGGAGGTATGCGTTTGGGGCGAGAGTTTGTTTTTATGACTTATTTTTTTTCCAAACGGTTGGACAGTTTTAAGTGAGGTTGCTACGTGATAAATTATTTCTAATAGAGAACAGAATAATTAGGTTCTAATCTTCTGTAACAAGTCTTATTGAATAATCATGAACTTAGCTCGCGGGGGGCAGCTGGACTTTTTGCTCAGGAAGCACCAACTGTGGCGGCTCTTAGATTTAAGGCCTAGTTGTAACTTTTTGCAGCTTCGAATTTTGCTCAGTGCTTGACAATCAGAATTCCAATATACATTGGCAAATGAGTTTCTTATCCTTCGAGGAACACCTTCTACAGACACGAAGCGTTCTATATATATATTTTCAGGCAGCCATGCGTAATTAGCGTCTTACACGACTTATCCAGTAAAATGGAAAAAATACTTTGGCATTCAGCAGCCTAATGACGAGGTTTAATAAATAATATCAATTAATGTTTAGCAGTGCGAGCATCTGTCGCGATCATTACATCTACATGTTATATTGGTCGTTTTGCGTCTGGCTAAAACCAAATGCTTTATTTTTCATTATTGTAATTGATTTTATGTTGATTTTTCGTCTAGCGGCGATGCGATACTGATAATTAAATGTGCGTGTAAGGTTTTACATAGAATTTAATTAAGTTAGTAAATAATAATTCAATTGGAATCGTTAAAAATTAATGGTGAATTGGTGACGAGAATCGCATTGGTCTGATTGCTTTTTATAAGTACGTAGATCAATAGCCTTATTAGTTAAATCCCTGGGAAAGTTTTTTTGAGAAATAATGGAACTTTCCTTTTAATAAATCCTCAGTTATCCTCCTCCTCCATTAGGTATCAACGGTTTTTTTTTCTCATAAATAGGGTATTACGCCTATTTTTGAAAAGTGTCTGAATTAGATTCTATAGTGCTAATGAGCCACTAAAAAATTCACAAATTTTTTATTCAATCGTTAAGTACCATAAAAATGCATTAAAATTTTGCATTTTCAAATTTCGCGCGCAATTTGACGAAAACGCTGGACGCAGTGGACGCCATATTGCTCTGTGGTCATGGTCAGTTGGCTGTGTAAACAATAGTTGATACGCTGATAGTTGACAGTTGACGCTTCTAAGTTTACATAGCCGCATGACGTAATAACGTGGCGACTACTATTTAATATTTAATGGTGTTATGAAACAGATTAAAAAAGCTGAAACCTTTGAATTGAATTTTAAAATTTAGTTTGCTATTTTATGAACTAAAACTAACGTTTTCCGACTGCTTTTTGCCTAAGCTATCTCAATAACATATATTTTGATTTTTTCTCATATAGAGTAAAATACCCTATTGCGTTAGTTATTAAGGCCTACTTGTGCGTTCATGGATTATGCTAAAAAATCTCTGAGTTAACGGTTAGCTGTTAACCCTGGGTTAGCCCAGGGTTAATCAAATAATACATCTTGTGCCACCAAGGGTTAGAGGTAAACCTAGAGTTAAACTTTTAAATATTTAACCCGGCGATGTGGGAGAGTTAGGCCCACTTGCGCGTTAATGGGTTATCCTAAATAACTCGGAGTTAACGGTTAACTCAGGGTTAATCAAATAATTCATCTTGCGCCACCAAAAGTTACGAGGTAAACCTCGAGTTAAACTTAAATATTTAACCCACCGATGCGGGAGAGTTATGTCGCTAAACTCTGGGTTAGTGTTAGTAATGTCAAAATAAATTGACTTTATGAGGTATCGCTGATAACTTATTTTGTATTTTATATTGTTCGACGTTATAGTAAGGGAAAACTCGGTACCGTAAAACGGGGTGAATAGGAACGGCAGGGGTGATTAACGATTACGTGTCCCTGTTGGCAACAAATTATATTATTTAAATGTTAAAATTCCTTTTAAAGTTTCGTTACGATTCACCCCTGCCGTTCCTATTCACCCCGTTTTACCGGTAATAATAGGTTGGGGAAAAAGTTTCTTCGCATTTTTTAAGAAAATTCAAAACATTTTTTAATATAGTTTATTTACATTTAACTAAAGTATGTAGGTACCATTTTGTTCGATAACTTTTTGCCATCTTGTAGGTAGGGACATGATCCCATTGCTATAGAAATTTTGGGACTTCTGATCAAAATACCGCGACAAGTGGTTTTGGCAGTCCTCTCGTGAACCTGACACTGCCTAAAGAATTCTGAAGAGACCGAAACAGGTGGAAATCTGAAGGTGCAAGGTCAGGACTATACGGCGGATGCATTAAAACCTCCCAGCCAAACTCTCTTAATTTTTGCTGAGTGGCTAAAGATGTGTGAGGTTTAGCGTTATCATGATGAAAAACCACACCCCTTCTGTTGATTAATTCCGGCCGCTTTCTCTCAACTTCTTGCTTTAATCTCATCAGTTGTTCGCAGTAGAGTTCAGAATCGATGGTCCTGCCTGGTGGTAACAGCTCATAATGAATAATGCCCTTCCAATCCCACCACACACACAACATCACCTTGTTGCGAGTTAACCCGGGTTTCGCCACAGTCTGTGAACCCTGACCGGCGTTTGACCACGACCTTTTTCGCACGTTCTTGTCGTACATGATCCACTTTTCATCACCAGTTATCAGCTTCTTCAAATGGTTCGGTTTCATTACGTCGTAATAAAGAATCATAAATGAGTACACGGTTCATTAGGTTTCTTTCAGTGAGCTCGTGAGGTACCCAAATATCGAGCTTTTTTGTGTACCCAGTTTTTTCAAATGTGCCAAAACTGTTTTGTGGTTAATTCCCAGTTCTTCAGCTACGTCGTAACTACTGATATGCCGACCTTGCTCCACTTTTTCAAAAATGGCATCCATTTTATCCGTAATAGGGCGACCAGAGCGACGTGCATCTTTGACATCAAAATTTCCGGATTGAAAACGCTTAAACCAAATTTGTGCTACTCTCACAGACACTGAACTAGGTCCATAAACATCGCAAATTTTTTTCGCGGCTTGCGTTGCATTTTTACCTTTTTTGTAGTAAAATTTTAAAATGTATCGAATTTCTTCATTAGATTCACTCATCTTGACAGTACGAAAAACAAATGAAAATCACACATTTTCCTTATTTGAATTTGGAATTATGTTCTTTAAAATTTAAACTTTCAATGATACCAAAACCAGCCAGATACAAATAGTATAGCCAAAGAGATTTTATTACAAGTTCATACATACTATAGTGCAAAAAGACTTTTTCCCCAACCTAATATATCAGCAGGAAATATATTCTTTAACTCATAAAAAATATAGAAATTATAAAAAACTTAAAACATATTTTTCCAGTGACGTTTTGGTCAATCAATAAACTAAATCTCCATGGAAACCACATACAATACGATTAAACTGAAATGACATGTTATAAAATTCAAAGACAAGAAATTACTAAGTAACGTAAAGTAGGTAGTGTAAAAAAGATGGGTATACAATTTCCGTTCATTGTTCGTTCATTCATTTTGGTCGGATTACATATCGGGCACAGACATTGCAATTCTATTTTATATTTCGTCGATTGAACTGCAATGTTCCCAACTCAAAAAACACTATTAATGTCTGGTTAACTGACCCGGTGTTACTTTTTTACTGGCGCAACGCGTCATAAGAGTTAAAATGTTAGTTATGCACTTAAGTCAGAGTTTACAATCTCTACATTTTATTAATTTAACCCGACTAAACGTGTAAGCGGGCCTTATCATAATAGTACTTTTGAATAAAATTTCTGTGACCGACTTCCAGGCTGTGCTTGCAGATTAATAAATGGTAGGGTAAAGATTTTATAGTATTCCTAGGCGGGCTGGAAAACAAAAAGTTACAGTTCTAAACCGATTCCAAAAAAATCTGTGCCCAAACAGTTACAGCTGAGAACTGACCTTCATAACTCAAAAGTTTTCACAACTTTAAGTATTTTTCTTCTACGTTCACTTGGTAATGGAATTTCAGTAGGTACTAAGGTTGCGCATTTTGTAACTAATTCTTGGCTCCGTTCGTGCGATAAGATTTACGGTGTGTGTCTGCCCAACGGTTTTCGAGTTGCAGCGAACTAAGTCGGTCAGATCTCAGATGTACGTTTATGTAACCCTACGTATTATTAGACGCCTATTTTGTAGAGCATAATTAGGTTAATATGCTGGATTAAGTTGAGTGGTTAATGGTTCATAAAGCTATGGAACCTATCGAAGATATCGTATGTTGTTTTTTTTTTTTTTTAGGGTTAACTATTAAACCACGAAGGATTATACAGTAAATATTTTCAGCACAGTAACGGCAAATACACTTTGTCTCGTCTATTTGTTATTCAGTCAAACCTTGAATAAATAATGGCTAGTAATATTATACATGATAGAATATTAGGTCAATCGAGGCTGCCCAAAATATCATAACAGCATCTAGTTCCCTTGGGGATGTATCTAATTTCACGCGCCCGATGCTGCTAAAAACAAGTCTTGGATTATTTCGGCGTTAGTGCAAAATTGGCCGGGGCTTCAGGAAATTAGGGACCTGTTTCACTGTATCCAGATAGGCACTTTAAACCAAATGCACATGAAATTAAGTAACGAAAAAAAATCCCGGAGTTTATCAGGAGGTGTTAAAATCGTAGAGGTTTCTCGGCAATTTTCTGGTGGTCGCTAGTGTAGATTATGGCTTAAAAGGGTTCCAGTGGTGAAGAATAGTGTGGCGGGATTGTCCTTGTCCCATTGAAACAGGCCATAATTATGTACTAGAATTTTCATAGAAAAGTTTTGGCTAGTTGTGGTCGTAAGAAATTACGCCCTTTATTTTTGCGTGATGTTCAAATTGGTCACTGTAACTGTATGGGTGGATGGTGGCGACTTTCCAGGGCCTTGTAGATAGATCGAGCTGATTAGCAGCTAATTAAGCAGGTACAAGCCCTTTAATTGATTTTGTTTAGCCTTGACAGAACAAAAACGCTTTAATGAGCTTTCGTAAGCTTTTTTTTTTTTTTTGGGTGGGAAATCATCAAATGACCTCTCCCGCTCTGGGCGGAGCGGAAGGGCGTGTCAGACTCTTACTGACTAAAACCCACCCGTGTTCCTTCAGTTGCCTGTGCGCCAGGGCCACGGTAACTCTTTCGAACAATCCGCGACCCCGGCAGGCATCGGCCCTATCGGACCCCTTCAATGATGCTGAGATCTCTTTGAGGCGCGCGTGGAACACGACGCGCCGTCGACCCGGGCCTGGTCCTTACCGGATGGCGAGCTGCCCATTGCTCGCCATCCGCAAGCCCGCGCCTACGGCGGCCGGGAGTCGGCAATTGACTCCCGACGCCCAGGGTGTCTCCTCCTGCGGCGACTAGGGGCGTGAGGGCGCAACGATTTCCGCACCCTCACGCGCTCTGCCTCCTCCTTCGCGAGCATTACTGCTTCGCAGAAGGAGGTGACGGCTTCCCATTCCCTCTCGCTCCGTACCATGGCCTGTACCAGGGCCAGACGCGAGAGATCGCCGCCGCCGATCGCCGCCACGAGGACACGGCGGTGCTCCACCCAAGCTGAGCAGACCTCCACCATATGCTCCACCGTGTCCTCCGGTCGATCCACACAATGCCAACACCCGGGCGTTTCCTCCCGCCTTATCCGAAACAGGAACCTCCCGAAACAGCCAAGTCCGGTGAGGACCTGCGTCAGGCGGAAGGTGAGGACGCCGTGCGCCTCTCAAGCCACTCCTCAAAGAGGGGACTTACCGCCGCAATTGTGGCGTGCCCAGAGCTTTCGTAAGCTAAGCTTTGAATGTGACCAGTTGACAGTTTTTTATTATGTGTTTACAAAATATTTGGTTTCTAGTCAATCCAAAGAGTGCCCGGAAGAAATCTTCTTTATTTTCGCTTTAAAACTCCATCCGCTTTCTTGGTCCTGTGATAGACAAACCCCTCAGCCAAGTTGCATCATCAACGTGGTTCCAATTAGCCTTCTTTATGTAGTCCTTCTATCCATCTGGATTATCTCTCTCGCTATAATTATTGATTTTCGAGTTCAACAGATAGTATCATAAGCCAGACAACTGTCTCTGGCATTTGGCCAGTACATCGACACGCTGAAGAAAAATAAATGAGAGGGTGAAATTTTACATAAACGTCATCGGCCGTAAACAGCGTACTGGTGGCGATATGCTGTTTAAGGCTAGTACCGGATTTAGGGGAGGCATCTGGGGCACAGCCCCGGGGCCTCCACAAAAGGGGGGCCCCACAATAGAGACTTCGGAAGAAAATCTTTTCAAATTTCGACGAGTAAACACTAGTAAACAACTTTTCCTTTGATATAAATTTTTCTTTGTACAAACACCTGTACTTTGTACAAACATGATTATGTTGTTCTTAAATATGAAAAAAAACGATTCGAAATGTTTTTGATTTCAGATAATTTTCGTTTTCGATTATATTTATTTTTAGATAAATGTTTAGTTAGATAAATGCTAAAAGAATCTACTTAGTTTCACTTTCACAATAAATTATTTAATGCAAAACTCGAGTAAAAAAAAATGTTCATTTTATTTGGAAAATAAATTGTGAGTGGGGGAGGGGGCTCCACTCCTCAATGCCTCCAGATCTCTAAATTCAGCCCATCATCGGCCCATCAGGCTGATGCGTGATATCAGGCATCAGCCTGATGTCACGCCCGATAGCGTATAATAGGAGACTTCTTCTTTCTGTCTCAATTTAGTTTAAGTTAAAAAAAGACAAAGCTGTCCAGGTAGCTACTTGGGCAGCTTGCGCTTGCGTCGTACAAATACTGAATAATGCAGGATGAGGGACTGTGCATTAGTTATATTAGTATGCTGGTTCGTGTTCCAGCAAATCCAACAACAGTACCGGGGACGGGCAGGCGCGGGCGCGCGCTGCTGGGGCAGCATGTCGGAGGGCGGAGGGGTGTCCGCCGCAGGGGGGGACTCCTGCAAAACGAACCTCATCGTCAACTACCTGCCGCAGACTATGACAGAGAAGGACCTGTACGCGATGTTCATGACCATAGGACCCATAGAGAGTTGTCGAGTTATGAAGGATTTCAAGGTTTGTGGGACTTGTTTTTATAATACTTTTGTAACTTTTGAATGAGGTTAGTCAAGGAAGTCGCGCTAACAACCTTGCTGTCTGGCTTATTTTTTCACCACCACCACTATTCAGCTCGTGGCGACACAGAAGTAGATGAAGACTTGGGATGATTTGTTTCATGGCAGTATTCAATATAAGTAGGCTAAATTGAATAGTCATAGGCGGTGGTGGTAAAGGTAGCTGGGACAGACTGGATGCGGAAGGCGTAGGACAAGGTGTGGTGGAGCAGCCTGGGAGTGGCCTCATGTCCAGCAGTGGAATGTGGTAGGCTGAGTTGATAGGCGGTGCTGCCATAAACAGTGGTAGACAGATTGGTGATTACAAAATGGTTGCATTTAAACGCCTGATTTACAGTCTATGCCGCATGTCTTTGTCAAAATCCATAGGATCTAAGTTTTCCAACTCTATGCAATTACTGATCTGTTAAATTCATAACCTGAACGCAAGTAATGTTGGTTGCAGACTGGCTACAGCTACGGGTTCGGCTTCGTGAACTTCACCCGGGAAGAGGATGCGGCGCGGGCGATCGACACCTTCAACGGATACCAGCTCAGAAATAAACGGTTAAAGGTAAGTACATTTTCTAACATTTCCGCAGTCCAAATCTTTTACTACCGGGTGCGGCGATTGAACTGTCCGTATGTGAAAATGAAATATTTCTGTTAATTTTCAATATTTATTTATACACCTTTGCCACGTGAAAATAGAAAGTTCAAAGTTTTACTATGACTTATTCCGAAGGGTTAAAACCGCCTTTAGCCTTTACTACAAGCTGAAATCTCTTCCTGAAAGAAGCGCAGGCTGCTCGAACGACCTCGTCACTCAAACAATTCCATTCTCGCGTAAGAGTAACTTTGAGCACTTCCACCGAAGTGTGTTTTTTAGCACAGGCCCTGGCCTGTAAAACACCCCAAATACAAAAGTCCAGCGGATTCAAGTCGGGCGATAACGACGGCCACATATCTCGGTCGATCAGCACTGGAACGTTTGCTTTCAACCAATTTTGCGTTCCAATTGCTCTGTGCGATGGTGACCAGTCTTGCTGAAAGTTCCAACGCTCAGAACCGAATGTGTTGCGCGCCCACGGTATCAGCCCTGGTCGCAAGACTTTGTCTCGATAGATTTGTTGGTTTATTTTGACTTGGTTGCGACCCATTGGAAGAAAAACGAGCGGAGAACGGCCTTTTTCAGACACCGCCGCCCAGACCATGATTTGGTCGGCTCCTTGGCGCCGAGTGACTTGCAATTCGTCTGAATGGTCGCTGACACGTCCCTTCAACCAAACACGGTCATTTTGTTTGTTTAAAAACTGTTCAACGCAAAAAGTTTTCTCATCTGAAAACACCAAATTGGGAAGCTCGCCGGAGTCGAGCAAGCGAATCAGCTCTTTCGATCGATCCAACCGTTTGCTACGTTGTAAAGCAATGAGTTCCTGAGAATGTTTTTTTTTTAATGGTTTGAGTTTAAGCTTTTCGCGAACGCTGCGATCGCTCACCTTGAGATCCTGCGCGAGCTGGTTTGCTGAGCGCGCTGGATTTCTGTCTAATCGATGACGCACCTTTTCGACAACTGCTGGCGCTGTTGCAGTGCAGCGTCGTCCGCCACCGTAGCGTTTCTTAACGCTACCAGTCTCATTATAACGTTGAATAATGCGATGCACAAATTTCTCGTTCAATTGAAGATTTGGCAGCGCTCGAAGTATTTCGATATGCGATTTTCCCTCCAAATGAACAGCAATCACTGAATTTCGTTTTAAATCCATTTTTCTAAATTCGAATGTGTTTCTCTCACAACGGAATCACTTCAAATGATGATAGAGAACATGTCAAAGACCAACATTTGAAGTTTTGGCGGCATTCGATTCAGTGGTTCGAATTTTAAAACAGTTAGATAGAGACGGACAGTTCAATCGCCGCACCCGGTATACCTTTATTTTTTCAGACCTACTTTTTTTTAGGGCTACTAGTGCAGTATTGAAACCCCCAGACTCCATTTAAACATTTATGGTATTTTTGATATTTTTTAATACTGTTTGTTGCTTTCAGTTTTTTTTTATCTTTTTACCTTTTACATGTGATTTTATGACCATTTGTAGATTATTTACCCAGTTATCAATACGTAATATAAACACTTCCTCCCTTTCCTAAGGTCTCATACGCACGCCCTTCAGGTGACGACATCAAAGAGACGAACCTCTACGTGACGAACCTACCGCGCGCCATCACTGAAGACCAGCTAGAGACAATATTCGGCAAGTACGGCAGGATAGTGCAGAAGCATATACTGAGGGACAAGAGTAATGGCACACCGCGTGGAGTTGCTTTTGTAAGGTACGTAATAACGATACTATGAGGAGGGATGAATATAAATGGTGATAGATGGAGAGGAAGAGCCAAAGAAAAGATATATGGATTGTGTGAGGAATGATAATAAAGAAAAAGGAGGGAATGATAGTGACGGTTGACAGGGGAGAAGAGAAGAAAAAACCTGGTGCGACGACCACATGTAATGTGGGACAAGGGCAGGAAGAAGAAGTATTAACGATACTACGCAGGAAGCGTTATGTGCTCGGTATCGAATGAAAAGTACAGATACTTGTTCGGTATCAAATTAAAAGTATCGATACTTGTTTGGTACCAAATGAAAAGTTACGGTACGAGATTTTTATCGAACGTCTAGTATCGATACCATATAGTTTTCCGAAAATATATAGTTCAACTTTTGGACGTTGTAAAGTGGATCGTTTCAGGGTTTTTCACGTGGAATTAGTCCCCAAAGACCCTGGTTACAAAGAGTTTCTATATTCCTTTATATTTAACTATCAAATATTATTTACAGATACGACAAACGTGAAGAGGCGCAGGAGGCGATAGCGGCGCTAAACAATGTGATACCAGAGGGCGGCACAGAGCCACTCAGCGTTAAGGTACGTGGCGACATCTATACTTATTTTCTAGAATAAATGGTTACGCTTTTTAATAATAATCAGGGATTTCCATAGGTATTGTTGTATGCGATGTTACGATAAATCGACTAAAATAAGCTTAGTCGATTTATTTCAGTGTTGTATGGTGACTATTAGATACTCTTCGAGATTTCTTCTGCTAATTGAAATCTTTTTGATACTATTTTATTCTATCTTCGGGGAAGTTGATTCTTTTAGTCTGTTAGTTCAATCTGAAAGTCGATTTTATGCAATTTAGTTAGTACTTGAAACTTACTAAATAGAATATAACTTTTCGGGAATCTTAGGAACTGTCAATTTGTGATTGTGACAAACACTACTACAAATACAACCATTTTTCACGCAAAAACACCATTTAGTTCCTTAATTTGAAGACGGCCATAGCTTATTCGTAAAACTACTAAAAAACATCACAATTTTTTTAGCAGTCAACACTAATTATTCAAATATTCTCAGTGTTGCTTCACTAAATACACAACAATGCAAAAGCAATGCCTATGGTAATATTTTGCCTTTTGGGAGTGTCATCCCATTGAGCAGTCAACACTGATTAAAAAATTACAGTGTTGCTCCACTAGAGACAAAAATTAAAAAGCAATGCCTAATGTGTATGGTCATTGGCCTTTCGGAAGTGGAGGCTCATCCCACAAACATCATCAATTTTGGTTTAAGTGCATTAATTACATCACGCCGATATTCCTGAAAGGCAGACGTACTCCCACATTTCGCCAGTCATACATTAATTAGTATCAAAATTACTCCTAGAACACTCAACTATAATATTCACACACTTCATTCTTACACAGGCATGTGATCGGATGCATGTTCTATTGGCGGGGTCGGGTCTAAATTCTTCTTAATATGTCTCTCTGCAGCCAACCAGCAGTGACGCTGTGTACCGACGCGGGGTCTCGCGCGCGACCAGCCGACTGCGGCTCCACAGTGACACAATGGTGCGCCGGGGCTCATCCCGCTAGGGGCACAAAGTAGCACAGTCAAGTCTTTTATATCTTCGCCAGTTTTCAAATTCCTTCCTTTATCAAGAATAACCTTCGGCACTGAGCAGACTATTGCATAGAAAACTATTTTTAATCGCTTGTTATTATGACCGGCACGAGTCGTCAGCACAGATGGGTAGTAGTGCAAGCTCGCGAATGTACAGTTTCGGCCAAATTTATTTAGTACCGTTTTTACTAATTGTTAAGTACTTGCACAAATTATAATTAAATTATTATAGGTATTTGAAATTTTACTTTGATACAGTAATGTTGTAGACATTCGTGACGTGAAGTGTTATTTCTTTGCTTATTTTTGTTTTTACAACGTTTTGAATACTTTGCAGCATTTGTGGTTGTAGGCAAAAAATCGTCTCAAAATACGGAAGAAGGGGTAATCCATAAAACTCATAAAATTAGACGCTGCGTTGGTGCTGGTAGAGAGCACTTGATCATTAATCTGCTCATCATCGTCACTGTCCTTATCCTCCGAATTGATCTAGGAGTCATCGTCACCAACGTGAATTACTGTCATTGCATCTACTATGTGATCGTTTTTTATATATTGCTTCTCAATTTCTTTCACTTTTTGACTTAATTTTATCCATTCATTAGCTCCCATTAAATTAACTTTTTCCATAGTAAGATCCGTTAGTTGGCTTACGTTCCAGGTCACCTTCTTACTTCAGACATGGCCTTTTATTGCAGCCTATGCCATCTCAATGAGAACTCAATCCGTTCTGGGTGGTTGGAGGTAATCGTATTACATCGTGGCCGTGTTCAGCCATCTTTATATTTTTTTATTAAATGATGTAGTTGGGGCTTCAGCATTCTTTCTTCGTGTTGAATCCCTTTTTCTCTTCATCATTCCAGCTTCTCCGACTTTCTGGCATTTGAGCTTGGTGCAGGGTCATACTGTTTGTTGTGGTAGGATGCATTATCTACGAGGGCGGCACTGAAAATTTCGGGAATCAAGGAAGTGACACAACATTACTATTTAAAAATGTATTTATTGCTTTTCGAAGTATTCTCCGTGAAATTTGACACATTTTTCCATACGATGGAACCAATCATTGAAGCAACCATTCCATTCGGAAGTTGGGTCTCCAAAATGGCCGTTTTGTAGGCGTCCACAGCTTCTTCAGGTGATGAAAATCTCTGTCCACGCAATTTATTCTTTATTTTAGGGAAAGTATAGAAATCATTAGGGCTTAGGTCGGGGCTGTACGGCGGATGGTCTAATAATTCTATGTTTTCTTGCTCTAAAAACTCTTTTGTTCTGTGCGCGGTGTGAGAACTCGCATTGTCGTGATGGAGGATGAAGCGGCGGTTGCAGTTCTCTTTACGGAGTTCAGAAACGACCTGTGGCAAACAAATGCTAGCATACCATTCTGCATTAACCGTTCTTTGTCCCTCAAGAGGAATAGTCGTAACATGGCCGGTTTTGGAGACAAAGTGGCCACCATTTTTTTTGCAACACTCCGTGAACGAACAATTTTTGTTGGCTTTAACTCATTTTCGAACACTCAAACTCGTGACTGGTTTTTTGTTTCGGGTTCGTACGCGTATATCCAGGATTCGTCACCGGATACGATGTTGTATACAGCATTTGAGGATCCTGCGTGGAATCTTTCGAGAGTTCTGACGCACCAAGTAACGCGAGCCGCTATTTGCTCTTCACAGAGCGAATGCGGTATCCATCGGGAAAACAACTTTTTTACACCTAATTAATTGTTCATGCAAGATTATTTGTATTTGACTCATGCCAATGTCTAAAGTTGCCTGAATTTCGCGGTATGTCACATGTCGATCTTCCTCAATCAGCAGCACAGCATCAACGTTTTCTTGGGTGACTGCAGTTTTTGGACGACCTTGACGGGGATCATCACTGAGCATGACACGTCCACGTTGAAATTCAGCAAACCAGCGATAAATTGTGGTTTTGGATGGGGCTTCATCACCAAATGCAGAAATCATCCGGTCAACACACTGTTTTTGTGTTAAGCCACTTCGAAATTCATAATAAATCATCGCTCTTGAATTTTCTCGAGTCAATTCCATTTTATCAACGACTAAACAAGTTTGAAAAAATCTTGTGACAAGACTGAGAATCTTTTAAAAAATAAATAAATGGTATTCGATTTTTAAAACCAAGGAGTTTTCAATTAAAAAGATTTTAATATGACAGGAACAGTGGAAATATTCCATTCCCGATACTATTAGTGCAGCCCTCGTACTACCAAAACAGTTTTAGGAAGAATGTTTGGAATAAGGGGGATTCGCTAATGTAGCCCGCGAAATTCAAATTTACTTAAGTTTTTTGCAATTTGCAGGTCAGTGTCAGGTTGTATGTTGATTAAAATATGATTCGCGACAGTAACAAATATGGGTTTACAGAATTATAATCATTAGAATCAGCAATACAACTCCTTAAGTTAGAATTGGCCTCAAATGTCAAGATTTCATGAAATTGTCGGTCTATAGGGTAATATGAACTTATAGAGATGTATTGATAATTTTTGAGATTATAATTCTTATAAATATTTGTTACGGCTGAAGAAAATTTGAATTTCGCGGGCTACCCTGCTACCTCCGGGCTACCCGCTTTCGCCTTAACTGCTTGCGAAGCCATTTCTTATAATTGTCGTAATTCAGATTGTCGTACTAGTCCCTCGTCTTAGTTCCTGCTTTGAATGTGAGCAGGGAATTTGCCACAAAACGTGTCTCAGTTCCTGCGTGGACTATCAAAATTCGTTGCCCTTTTCATATAGGCGTTTTAAGCCTTTTGTTGTGCCATCTTACTATTCCTGAGACGATGAATGGGACGAATCTAGATATGATTCGTCCGTATAAATAATTGTACTTCCCTCTTCCCGGAATATTTGCTTATTTTTTCCAAATATGTTATTCGCGGAACAAAATGGCCAAGTTTCTAGTTATGTATTCTAGGAATCCAAATGAAGTGTCATGATTATGTACGAGTATATGTGTACAAGTTATAATGTAAAAGCTCAAAATACTCAAGTCCGAGAAAACTATAGTAGGTACTTTTACAAGTAAAATCTAAGATTTATGACTATTAAAGTTTTAACATCAACACTATGTGACTTGAAAAAACAATATGAAGATTATATATACCTGGAAGCGAATATTCGATTGTTCAATCAAAATTTTCCGGTTGTTCTCGGTTTTCCTCCACTTGAAACTCAACGTTTTGATTAAACGGCGAAGAATGCGCTCAGACTCCTAAAAAAAAAAAAAATATCTTCACGCAACTTCTGTCGTAGTTTTTCAACAGTGAGCATTTCTTCATTGGTGAGGTGGTAGTTATGAATTCACCTTTTAATAAACCCCTGGTGAAAACTATCCACATCTATGACAGGGTGTTCTCTTGGTCTTTTCTTTCCTGGCGTTCTTCAGAAATTCTGAACCATTGACTTCTTTTACGGTCCGCCACCGTAGTGTTGCTACTGAGCTGTTGGTAGACTCCGTTGTGTGTATTTCTACATTTATATCTGTAATTTTTATGGTGTACATAATAAAGAGTATTCTATTCTATTCTATAAATTTCCAGCATACTTTTGCCAATACCTAAGTCAGCGTTGTTCTTTAAGAAACAATACATTGAATACACCATTTGCCTTGCCTGTCTATTTAAAACTGTATTTTTTCTCCTCGGCATTTTTGAAGAGTTCTTTATAAGTGACTACGATTTTAAAACCAAACATTTATAAACACAACAGTGTTATAATACAATATAACAAAAATAAACTATTTTAAAATCCAAAACGTAAGTCACTAAAATTGCACGAAAGTGTACAGTAGCCGAATGTCACGCGAGAGTCCAATAGACGATGAGCATCGACTCATGGTCTAAAAAAACAAGGTTTGGCATTCCGGGAGTGACACATGCATATGTCACTATGCAGTTGCCACATTATTGCAACAAAACACGAATTATGGAAACATTTTCAGTCACCATTCTGTTAAAAAAAAAATATAAACCATTTAAATTGTCGATTTTTTCTAATCAAACGAAACAATTCAATTTAAACAATACCAACGTAATTGTTAGTTAAAAGCTCTTGTTTTATCGGATTCGCACAGGTAATAATGGCGATTGGGGAGTTATTATTACACACTACTGGTAACACAGCGGTGATGACGTAGGCTTGTGTCTCCCCCGTGACCGGAATGCTATACCTGGCGAAGTATATTATTATACCATGCATCGACTGACGAACCAATTGCGTACAGCTCGGCGCCACCTAAAAATTTACTACTGCGCAGGTGTCTGTTTGTGCTCACGACTCATGCCGTATTCTGTAACAAAGATGAAAATAGCATACACCTTTGGCCAATGTCGAGTTGATATCAACCTAAAACCTTTTTACTGGCCTGGCCATTTTATGAAACATAAATTAATTAATAAATAAATAATTTAAATGTCACAGTCTGTCAGTGTCACATTTTTTATTCGGTCTGACATGTCAAGAAGATGGCTGTATGTCATTCTGCGGTATTGACACACAAAATATATAATGCTGAGTCGGTAAAGCAGACAAAAATAGACCATAAAGTGACGAACATATTTTGGATGTGACTGTACTTCTGACATCAATCGAAAGACAACTCTGTGTCTCTAGTGGGGTAGCTCAAAGTGCCAGTTGGTGCTCTTTTCTCCATCATTTTTTCTTCATGCCTTTGTCATTTTACTGTCATCCGTTTCTTTTTGTCATCCTATTTTTTTTTCGTGAGATTCTGCTTTTTTGGTAGCTTCCTTTCATTGGTTTAAGAATGTTTGTAAATTCTATTCGTTATGATATGAAATTGTAATTCGGTAGTGGGGAATGAAGCGTTTTTTATGAACATAATGGCCGGTACCGTTACATTATGAGAAACAAGTACCGATTAAATCGTCAGAATTGGTACGCATGATAACTCAAGCGCGGTAGCCCTCAATGAGGGCTACCGCGCTTGAGTTCTCTGCTAGAGGCGCTAGTGTAGAGTAAGGTCTCTATTTATGTCAAATGTACTGAACGTTCCCTGCTTGCGGGATTTTTTATCACGGCTTTTAAGAAATAATTCACAATTGTTGTAATGGTTGTGCCATTCCTGATTAATTATAGCTTAATATTTTAAGTAAAAAGTTAGGATCTAATTTGGTAGCACTTATGAAAGAATAATATTTGTCTGCTTCATGCTTGCCAATTTTAGGAACATTATAATCTAAATATTGATTTGAAGTTTTAAAATGTAATAAAATAAACATATTATGAATTTAGGGCAACTTTAAACATATCCAAAATATCAAATAAAAGTACAGACAGGACCTTACTCGCCAGTGGCGCCAACTGGTGAGCACAAAAACGATAGCCCCCATTACAGTGCTCTGAATTGGTGGTGGAGCATTTACAGAATTAAAAGAAGACTTTTCACCAGCCTAGAATATTCTCATGGGTGTTCTTACCCAAAATGATATTGAAAATCGGCCATTGTGTAATTTCATTTTACAGTGTTTTTATCTATATGGATACGAATAATATTATGTTGCTTTATTTTAGCGACCATATAAATGACGTTATAAGTCGGTAATGGTTCCTTTTTGGTGCTTTCAGGTGGCTGAAGAGCATGGTAAGCAGAAAGCAGCGTACTACGCGGGATGGGCGGCAGGGTTCCACCATAATAGAGGTGAGTAAGTACGATTATAGCGTAATCGATATCCATATTAAATCGATTTAGTATCGATAAAGAATCGTAGAATATAATCGATTTAAAATTCGTGTATTTGACGAAGATTAAGAATTATTTTGAAGAAATTTTTGTATTACGTGACATTTTTAATCGAGAGTGTTTTTATGAGTCAAGCCGTTCCTTTTAATGATTTTCGGTGTCCCAAGATATTCCCCAGGTTATTGCATATGGTATCAGATTAGTAAATATATTGACAAGTATCGTGTTACCTATAGTGAGTTCTATACTTAACTAGGTTTTTGACAACAGATATTATTGAATAATATTTAAAAACTTGGGATTCATTATTACAATGTGTATTTTTTTAAAGCATCCGAAAATCCGAACTTGCACTACGATTCCAATTTTAAAATTTGTAAACCTAATCTTTCCACTGTGCACGCTGCTCGGATAGCTTCCATCGCCCCCCAACGCCACCACAGCCTCGACCAACTAGACATGCTCCACAGTCGGCAAGATTACACGACCAACTACGGAATGTACGGAGGCCACTCCAACCGCTACCTCCGCCGCGACTATTACAACCAGCCGTCTTATATGAGCCATCATCGCCCATTTTGAAAAGGGCTTTACTGTAAGAAGTTCCGTCTCACCGATACGCGGATATAGACGGACGGACTTTTCATTTTAGTAGTGTAATATAGTGTTGGTGTTATTTATAATTATTATTATTAAGTATTTGTGGGAGTTTTTGAGGAGGTGGGGTATGCTGTTGTATATTGCGGATTTTTGATTAGTAAGAATATGATTTTGAAAATATTGTTTATTTTTATTTTAGACTGATAAAATAATTTTTCTTTTTTAAATTTTGTTCGTTAGCAAAATTGTTCCAAAGAAACTCAAAATGCTCTCATATACTTTTCTATAGTGTCTCTTGGTCCCACCTATTTCGGCGTAAGTCTTAATATAAGGAAAAAGGATAATTAGATAGTTAATAACGGTGTTCTCAAAGATTCCCACAAGAACACTCTTGGTACACACGACTACAAATCAAGCTATACATTTCCAGTATAAGCTGACCTCTCATTGTACGGAAATCCTATAGAATGCGAGATCAGCTTGTACTGGAAATGTATAGCTTGATATGTAGCCGCGTGTACAAGTGTGGTTTAATTATTATTTTGCGCTTAGTTCCCCCTCCATTGTTAAATTCCTATGCTTCGTCTCTAAACTAAGATAGACAAGCCTCCTATAAAGTATGAACGGTAACGTTCGATGGTGTTGCCAGTTACGTGAATTGTTTTTGAAACGAGACTTAAAAAAAAAACTGTTTTTTTGAGCTGGCCACGACTGGGGCGATGTTAAATATTAATAATGTAAAATTGGAACGTTAAAATTTTGGATATTAAAGATATGAACTCGTGTTGGGTTGAAAAATAATGATTATTCTCCTTTTTTATAATATTTTTTAAGCTTTAAACGTCCTTACCCTTATTCGATATCGACTGTCAAATCTTCTAATTTATTTACATACATAACATCACGCCTGTATTCCCCGAAGGGTTAGGCAGAGGTGTACCTATAGCACACCCACATTTCGCCAGTTATGTTTAAGTCCCATGTAATAGGGGGCGAGCCTATTGCCATCAACCGGGCACAAATCCAGACTCCGGGCTGCTACCGAGGAATTCCAGAAGGAAAAACCCGATAACACTTTGCCCGACCCGGGAATCGAACCCAGGACCTCATACTCAGCAGTAGCGCTTGCGACCACTAGACCAACGAGGCAGTCTAATTTATTTATAATCTTCTAATTTAATTTATTTAAATGGGTTCCTCTTCAATGGGTTTTCCGACGACAAAAAAAATATACTAATAACATTTCTAGTTGAATATTTTTTTTACTCCAAATAACTTTATAAAACCTTTATCCTAACGTAGTTTTCCTCCTTTTCGACTCAACACAAGATAACCAATAAATATAAACCTAATCTCAAAATGAAAACTAAACTGAGGGACCCTGTCTCAGCACAAAAACCCTGTTATTATTCTAGCATTTTCTAGATTGTTAGACGTCTCATAGTGAAGCACTCGCAACATTTACCCAATAGTAGTGTAAAAATAATAAATGACGTATTATATAATATAATAGTATTTGTACTTATTCAACAATAAGTAGTTTCGGCTTTCACTTTTACACGCAAATAATCGTTGGAAATCCTTTCATTAAATTTTATTTAAAAGACTTATATAATTTTTATTCACTGCCTTGTTTTAATATAAAATGTATTTAGTGCTGTTTTAGTACCACATTGTTTGTTTTATTTTATTTGTAATCTTAAGCTAATGTACCGAATATTACTTATCTACATTGAAAAAATATCATGTATGTACAAGATGTCTGGTACTATAAACGAAATCATTTTAATAACATAAGTTGTGCAAAATGTCAATTTATTAATTTTATCTTCGTAAAGTTGTTCACACAAAAAGTATTTAGTAGTATAGACAATAATTATTATAATAATCAGTTTCAAGTTAACGGCTTTATGTTCTATTTTTCAAAAACCGAACTTAAGACCTTTAAAAAAAAAACAATTTCCTACTGGCAAGTATTGCTTTTACTTCTTTAATTTGGGCTCACATTGCATAATTATTTGATACGCTGCAATTTTATGCGTAATAACTCCAGCTTGCACAACGCTTGCACGTTAGCAAAGCTTGCACAAGGTAAGCGCAGCGAGCTCCTTGTGTGTAGTCAAGTAGAATACTGTTGAAATTAGTTAAAATACTAAAGCTTTTCTAAACTAAATTCAATACATTTGTGTGGACAACATTACCCACTTATCGGCTTATGAAAACATATAATGTGCTCAATAGAAATAAATATATAATTGTCTGTTAAACAGCGTTGTAGCTAGTCGTTTGTATAAATACAAGCTTTTTCATTAGTTCACTATAAAGTATGTAATAGACCGAATCGCGCTTGTCTAGTTCTAATGCTGTTGAATTATGAATTTTTTTGATAATGTTATCAGGAATATGTTTAGGCACTGTGTTGTTATATTTTAGGCTGCTGATCTCATTAATGTGTTATCACTGCGAAAGAGGATTGCGTTGAAAAGCGACGACGAATTTGCATAAAATAAAATATAGCTTTAATTAAATCATACACTGCCCGTAACGCTGGAGCCGAGTATACCCGATTCAGCGTCACCGAACCGAGCGTGACGGTTCACTGTTGAGAAAGAACATAAAGTGTGCCTAAAGAAGTGTTCAGTTAAATAATTGTAGCATATAGAATGTGCCACAGCATAACAAATTCCAGTTTCATAATATTAAGGCAGTACTATTTCACACATAAAAAAATATCATCTCAAAGTTATTTAAAGTCGTCGCTTTTTTACGTCATCAATAGTTGACGCGTTAAACGTTGGCGTTTAGTTCTTAAGCTTTGTATTTACACATTGTTGCACTAGGTCTGTATAAAATATTAATTTTAATACACATTGACGTTAGTCTCATACGTATTTTGGAAGCTTCTGACGTAATGAACGCTTATTTCTGACAGACTGGCAATAAGCTTTTTGCTTTCACAGATTTTTGAACTCTCAAAAGATTGAGAGATGCGTATTGAAACGCTTACACTATGGCAAGTAGATATTTTGAACTGTACCAAACAAGAAAGAAAAAGAGAGCTGCTTAGAGAATTCCAATGCGCTTTCGAATAATTGTAGCTAATACATATAAACTTTAATTGATTTTATAATGTGGTAACATTTGTTCGTCTTTCTAGCGTTGCCCCGGCCTGCTAAGGCACCGCTGACCGACTAAGTCGTCGCTCGGTCTAGTGCATCCGGCGGCCATTATGTTGGCAATGGTGCCAACTTTATCTTGTGTTATTGCTGTTTGGGACTTTAATTTAAAAGTTAATACTAAGTTTCTTCAAATAATCTTTAGGTAATCGACAGACACGGTCGTGTCTTAGGGAGATGTCACACTAGCGTTTGCCAGCATATATGGTGGACACTCGACGCACACGTCGCGTTTCAGTGCGCGCGCAGCGTATAAACTTGGGATAAATGTCTTTTCTAAATTATAATTAAAAATGCGGATATGTCTGAAAGAGTCATGTAAAATTTATTTATCCAAAAGTGAGTAAAATTACTGTTAATTGAATGTTCTGGTGAGAAAAGATAGCCAGGGAAAAATACCTTAATATATTACTGGACCAACGTCGGCATCATGACGTTCTGGTTGAATAGATGTTTGGTTTCGGCATTCTCCCAATTTGACGCTTATTTTCTTTCTAATGCGCTACACTGCGCATACGTTTGATACACTACTTCGCTAGACAAACGCTAGTGCAACACAAACCGAAATTACGTTAATTAATATGCGTTCATTATGGCGGAATTACATTGACAATATGCAGCGGTGATTCGTACGTTCAGTAGTTCAGAGTTTATGAGTGTTGTTCCCGTTTCGACTACGTTCCTATTCTACTGTGTGGTGGGTATCCGGACTTTGTGATAGGTTATAAGTATGGAGGTTCGCGTTATGAGATCGAACGCATTTGAAATTGGCTTTAAGTAGTTATCACACAGAGTAAAAAATTGTTACCTACATATTTACCCTTAGTCAAATAAAAACTTTATATATATAATCATTTTCGCGTTTAAAAATATTTCAGACGTATTTAGTAAGCTATTGCGGGTAAAATTTTGTTTTACAATAGTTAGATTTCCAAAGATTACGGTTAGCCCAATTAATCTTCCAATAAACAAGTAGTCAAAATTATTATAGTAATGTAATCGAACATATTAGACTTGTAAGCAAATAAAAAAGTTGTAAAAAGTTTGAATAAAGAAAGAGAGAGATAGGTAAGTCGTCCCGATACCCATCACATGCTGTCGTCCCTTTCTAGGCTATTAACTATAACTGTATAATAAATAACTATGTAACTGTAGACTCTGATAAGTACACGAGTTCAGTGGGGAACTCTTTGTGATTCTATACGTTTTTAAAGTAGTATGAATTTGTAACTATCTACTCCATGCAGCTATTAATAGTCCTTAAACATGTTTTCAGTAATCCATGATACTAAAAAAATATTATAACAAAGTACGTGGCAGCCAAAATTTCATATCCCGAGTTGCTATACGCTAGCTCGGGACACATGATCCGTCATTTTTCAAATCAAATTAAATCATAATATGTTATTTCACATAAAGCAATATGAGCACTTATGAAACGTCAGAAGCTAGGTGCACGGTTCCAATTGGTTGTTTCCTATGGAGAAGAGCCGGCAAGAAACTCCACGGTTACTCTTCTAAAAATAAGGGGCTTTTACAATGTTTCCAATTACAGTGTTGATAGATATGGGAGGACAGTGTAGGCCTGTCAACAAGTAACAGGTACTCAACAAAATATAAAAAGGTCTACAAATCTACAGTCTACAAGTTAGGTCTACAACGTTCTCACATTCACAAAATATAGAAGAATCTATATAAAAATAAAAGCCTATTTAGACTAAATGACATGATTGCCATTACTACTGTAACAAATCGGAATCAAAATCCTATCCACAAAAGCCTTATATAAGGAGTTGAAGTAAGGATCCGAGGTATTTAATGTCAAATAATGAAATAATGTCAAAAAAAGAAACAAAAAAACTTCGTAATTTGGGAACAGATAATAGACATTTACTGAATTATGCCGTTAATGTGGTACTTCTTGAACGATTGTTCTGCAAAATGCTCGCGTTGACCTACTGTATGGAGAAAGATATTTGGATAGACTGCAGTAGTTTTTTTTCGACTTGAATTTATTGGTAGCACTTTAAATAGGTTCTCGTATCTATTGTGTTCCTATAGGGCACTGTAGAGATATTGAAGGATATTTTTAAATACTTTCATTTGGCCATGTGTTTTAGTTGTAATTTTAGCAGAAATATATTGTTATAAAAAGTGTAGTGTTCCTATTTCAATATAATTTATATAGGATTATGTTAGGTGCTTAATATAAGTTTCTTTTTTAATAATCTATTTTAGTTTATAAGCTCAGTATTCCTCACTGAACACGGAACGTAGGTCTAGAATGCTAGAACTAGTTTCCAAATGTGAATTGTGCCTAAATAAAGCGTATTTCTAAGTGATGTACTATCGGGGTTCACGAAGTCTACTGTTTGAAGAAATTTAAAACTTGTTAAAAGTTATATATAAAACTAAACAAGTATAAGTAGGGTGCTATTCTCAAAATTCTGGTTTTGAAAGGTTTGGAAATTATAAATATTAATATGCTATTAAAAAAAAAGTTGTAAAGTTTAGCTTTAGGTGATGTTGAGATAGCACCCAATGTAACTTGTTTATGATAAGTGTGACAAGATTAGGAACGTGATTGTATGAGCGTGTTTTGGTATAATAAGCCCAGGCTAACACGCTCGGCGCGACAACATTTTGTCGTCGCAATATCTCGTGGCAAAACGAGAAGACTATGCGTAAACATAGTTATAATATCTCGTTTCAGCGCGCGATAATACGACGTAATGTTCTATCTCGGTGCGTATGTTAGCCTTCTTGGTAGTATTGTCATTTCTTTGTAAATAAACTTCCTCTTATAATTTAAGAATAACGTGCGATGTGTGAGCGGCCAACGACTAAGTTAGTACATTACTGCCCTTAAAACGACCATTCCGCTTCTTTCAAATAAATGCGACTGATATTGTGAATATAGAAACGTTAGATATGTCGTAATTATTGGAATATAAACCATTCTTCGAATGAAAGGACAGAAAACTTCGTTGACGCCATTTGGTAGAGGACTTCCTATGATAAGGGGTGATCCTAACGTCATTTTATTAGTGTTAAAATGACGAAGAATCTAACAAGTGTGTTTCAAGCTTTTTAGTACATATATTTAAAGTATCCTTTCTCAGATAAACAATTTATATATGACAATCACCTTCGTAAATCTTGTAGCGCTTATAATATTTTTTAAATATTAATATTGTTATAAAAAATGTCGGCGTGAATGCTTGTTACAGTACTGTTGTTATATTATGTGGCTGTAGCTGTTATATTGTGTGGCATCTGTTAGTTATAATACAATTATAATTTTAATATAAAATTATGCATGTGATGTGACAATGATTATCTATTTCATGTTGAAACTCGACTAAGCATACGACCTATTTATATCCATGCTTTTTAATAATGTTGTTCTAAAAAAGATTATAATTTTGAAAATAGAATATAAATAATAATGAAAATGACATTTATTGATGTTTAGAAAAATAAATGTGTTCTAGAATTGAATAAATAAATACTTTTGTGAAATAGTACGTATTTTTAGTCGAGTTTGCTTATTAGCATCTTTACTATCTGTTATCACTATAATTGGCCTTATGAAGATAATTGTATAAACTGTAATCATTTAGGTTCTTTCTTATGATACTAATTCAATTATTATTATTACGAATATTTTAGCGGTTATAATGATATTTGTAAAATTAATTATTTATTAGTATATTGATATTGTACTTTTAGCGGTTAATTTGTCATAAATATTTGACTGTAAATTACTTATTTATTAATGTTGTAGTTTTCGCTTATCGAGAGAGGAATATATGAGATTATATCTATATAAAACGAAAAGATTATTTAATATTTAACGATTGGTTTACTTAAATACCTACTGCACTTTCTTTATCAATATTTTCAACGGTATCTAGTAATATCACCTAAGAAATGTATTTTTTCTCAATTTTCATTAATCCTACTATATTTGCATTGTCTAATATTTGTGATGATGAGGTGTTTAAAGCTGAACTGTATTTTCCTTGCCCAGACTTAAGGAATATTGTCACATAATATTGAACAATGTAAAATTGGCTATATAGCGTTATAATGTTTTAAAATATACAAAAAAATATGAATACTTTTTAATATTATGATATAGTATTTTGTGATTGTATTAAAGTGTACGTAAAAAACTAAGGTTAGGTCGAACGAAAATGCAAAAGTATTCTTCCAAACTTTGGCCAAACGATAACTAGTGATGTATAAATAAATATTATTCATGAACGATGAATTTTATTACAATTGAATTAGTTAACATTTATTTCATCGTTCAAAAATGCGGGATAAAGATTTTATCAGACATCTAATCAATCGATTTTTTTTTCTAGGTGATTACGCGTGGACATGCGGTAACTGTATGATACCGGATCCATGGGAGAGATTCTCGTCACCTCCTTTACCAGGCAGTCACCCTACGACCCCAAGGAACGGCTGCCGGCCTGGAGTCTGCGTCAACAACCGAGTGTACCCCCCCAACTACGTAGGTAAGGGGGCCACACGAGCCAACAGAGGTCGCAACCTCCCATGGGCTCCCAATTTTGGGGCCGAGGACCGCTATAAAGGACAGCGATGCAGAAACGCACCGGCGCCATATTGGTAACGGTTTGACATTTCCAAACAGCGTTTAGTTCTACGTTTGAATTTCGATTTTTTTGTGCGGATTGTTTATGGCAGTCTGTTTATATGGGGGTGTTAGGATTGAGGTTCGATAGCGAAAATGATAAACTGTTGCTTTTATTATAATATGATATTAATTAGAATTATGTGAAGTCAGGTCAGTTTACTATCATTATTATCTATGAAACAGGCGATTTGTGTAAATTACGTAGTTTGAAAACTAGTCTCGAGAATCTGCTCAAGTCATAAAATGTTCGTCGAATTGCCTCAATCTTTTCGACAATGTACCTACCCCCAAATAGTACAAAACCATGCCATACAACGGTCCGTAACATAGAGTATAGAGGAGAAATGTTTATAACTTGTAACTTGAGGCCAGTGTCGAATTTGATCTCAGTAATTTGTAAATAGTGTGCAGGCGAAAGCCGAGTCAAATTGTTTTATTGACCAGTTCTTATTTGGTCCGTATGATACTGTAGTGTTTATTTTTGCAGCTATGAAATATAATATTTAGGTAGAAGGAATGGGTAAAACTTAAAGGCCTTATCCATTTTTTTTTTCAAAATGGCTGATGACTGCTGTAGCCATGTAATAATAGTAACGAATTTTCATATTACCAGTTAATTGTTTGTTTAAGAAAGTAATGGTTTGTTTGTGATAAGGATGAAGTGTTTCAAATAAGGAAAAGTTGAGATATTATCGATAGTGATTTGGGGCAGCCTTATGGCTTATTTTTAATGAATTCGAATTGAATAAATTATTTCGTTTAATGAACAGTAAGCCGTCACTACTTGTGTACCAACTATTTCAGAGGGTAACTGTCATCCATTACTTTGCTGACGAGGTGAAGCTAGCTACCACAAGCAATAAGGTGCTATTTTGTGCGCAAGTTTGCAAGGACACAGCCTAAAAAAAGGGAACGGATATTCCTTGTTTTATTGGATTACGGCATCCTAAATGGTAATCTGTGACGTCCACGTCATTATATAGTGCTCTAGATATATTTTGCAGTTCCTAGTATAGTTAAGTACTTAGTTATGGAAAAGTAAAGAAGTCGTTTTGGCTCCCAAACCATAAAAAGAGGTTTTAAGGTAATCATTGCGGACTACAGTATTATATGGACCCAGTATTTTATCTGGTTACGAACTGTAAATAGAGATGTAAAGATGTGTGTGTGTGTGGAGTGTTCTATTTTTAAAGAACATGAATTTTTAAGGCATTGCTGTAAGGCCTCGTATTCGTTGGGAAAGAAAGTTGCGCAAAATTGTTTCTGCAACATGTTTTTATATTGCGGGGACCGTCTTCATTGGGAACTAAGCTGAGCAACATTGTTTCCAAAGTTTGATGTTTCGGACACAATTTTGGACGAATCTTCCACAAGTTTGTTTCCAACGAATATGCGGTATAACAATTAGATTTTAAAATAACGAATGAATCGTGAGACCTAGAAATTTTATCACTTGCGATAAATTTTTAGAATCTTGACTGTGTCGGCTTGCCTGCGCATTTTATTGGTCATTTGTTTTTTTACGTGGAGTAAGTAACGTTAATTGTCAATAATAATTTTATATTTGACAATAATAATTTGCCCAGATTTACCATTTATAGTTAAGGTGGTTGCGCTAGAATAGCCCGCAAAATTCAAACTTTCTTGCGTTTTTTTGCTATTTGCAAGTCAATAAGAGAGTTGTATTGATTATATTAATGATTACAAAACGACTACTACCTACCTACTTGTGGTATAAATACATATTTCTAAATGTCTATAGTTTTTATTATCATACCACCTCATACTGATTTGCAAATTGAATTTCGCGGTCTGCCCTCTCACTTAATTTACATGAAAACGACGAAAGGTGAAAAAGTGTTTAAGGGGCTTACATGAGCTAAAGCGCGGTCACTGTCGAAGAAAGAGACGCGCGATGACACAACGCTGGTAATTTATTGCAAAATATGAAGCAATTATGGATTTACAAAAAATATATTCATTGGACTAAAAAATTAAAACACTATTACGTTAGTATGTTGCTTGTAGAATAATCTGACAAAAAATCTGAATGTTTGCATGTATATTAGTATGGTTTTTAATCGTTAAAAAAAATTTTTTGAGGTATCTTCGTGGTATTTTTCTATCATATCAAATTAATTTTATTATGTTTTTAACACACTATCTAACTAGCATATATCCTGCAGAATATCATATATTTTTCTGATTTTCGTTACTGCAGTGGATCATACATTTTTAGGCATTATAAATTTGCGGTTAGGTCATGTAGTCCCCTTAAACAGCTTTTATGTTATTTCAATTAGTTGTGAATAGAGGGTTTGGTTTGTAGCTTAAATTATAGTTTTATTGTGTGGAAGCATCTATGGTCTGTCGTATTCGCTGATACGTATGTGCCTTAAAAACTGCTCGATTTTATTGAAGTCTATGACGTAAAAACTGTTTCCACGTAAAAAAAAAATGACAATTATTTTTTCATTAATTGAATATTATTTTTCTGTGTCGAAGATGCTTTGTTTAGTTTTGCTCATATTTTTTGACGAGTAACCGTTTCGTTTTCGTCTCATGAATTTTGGTTTATTTTGTTATGGTAAATAACTTTTAATGTTTTAATTTCATTTAGTCTTAGACTTTTCATATTCTTCATTCAATGTGGCGATTTGATTTGTTTGATGGTTTTGTTGCTGTGGCATCAGTAACATGTTTCTTCGTTGTACGCCATGCATTAAAATGCAAGAGAGGGACAGCACATATTGCATGCTCTCTTCAACTTACGAAGCTTTTGTTTTATGAATTAATCGATGCTAGTGTGCACGGACGTATGGTATTTTTTATTATCTGTGGTATTTGTTGTCTTTGGCACCTATACTCGGTTTAAGATAGGAGAATAACAAGTTTCATTTGATTCATAGGTACGCTTAGTTAACGCTTCTAAATGTTCTATCAGTGGTAGGAAAAATGAGCGGGGCTTAAACCCGAGTTACCGTATTACAGTTTGGTACGACAATACGGTTGCACATTCTCATTGAATGAAATCTGATGAAATGATTTTCTTGATTATTTTCTGTATTAAGCGAGTGGAAGCCGTTTGTCTAGCTTGTACAATATGTGTGAAATGTGGCTATCACTGACTTCTAGTCACGGTAGCGACTGTCCCACTGCCTTGTGCCTTACGACTGAAATCGTGGTTTAAATAATCAACAAAGCATTTTGCAGACTGACACACTTTATTGTGAATTTACAAGGTGGACATCTAATGACGTTCCCAGCGTGCATACAAAAATTCAACCGAATATTTCCAATAGTTTAGTCACTATAGCTATTTAAAGATTGCCATAAACCCATAGTCGGCCCATCACTACTCAGTTTGTTTGAAAAAATCACGTTTACAATTTTGATGTTAGGATGTATTTTATAGTTTCTAAATATTCCTATGCTGTATTAATTGTTTTAATTTATTATCGCACTGGCTTTTGCTCGCGGCTTCGCTCGCATGAAGGTCGGAAATTGTCCCACGGGAACGTATTACCGGGATAAAAGTATCATATGTGTTAATCCTATCGTTAGGATGTAGATTATAAACCCAATATGTGTGCCAAATTTCATCCAAATACGTTAAGCCGTTTTTGCGTGATTGAGTAACAAACAGCCAGACATACAAACTTTCACATTTATGATATTAGTAGGATTGTCGTCTCCACATTGTATAATGTGTCTTTTTAACTAGGTACTTATAGTTTTAAAGTTATCGATGAAATAATGCACGGTATTTTATTCCATCGCCGCTTTGAATGAAAGAATAACACCTTGTGTATGTATTTTCTCGTATGGTAACGTAAGTTTTTTTTTTTGTAATTTTTGTGTATTTTTTTTGTAATTATGACTTTATTATTACGTTGCATTGAGTTTGTTTATTTCTACAAGAGTTTCTTCTATTTGTAACATTATAAATGTTATAACACTGTTCTTTTGTTTTAATTGAGTTTTATAATTTAAGGTTTAGTTTGTTTTAGTTTATACACATTATTTGAATTTACACGACAACCCAATAATCATGCGAGTCTTATCTTCAATCTATACTTACCAAAGATTAAACTTATTACACACTAGCTGACCCGACAGCCGTTGTCCTGCCCATAGACAAACGCACGTTCGATTTCTCGAAATTGATAAATTTCCGGGAAACTATTCCAAATTTTCTTTTCATAAAACCTAATTCGGGCCATTACGAAAATTTTAAAACAAAATGTTGCGATATCGGTCCAGCCGTTTTCAAGTGATGCGTTTACCAACGAACAGCTTTTCATTTTTAACCGACTTCCAAAAAGGAGGAGGTTATGTGTTTGACTGTATGTATTGTTTTTTTTATCTATGTTCACCGATTTCTCCGTCAATAGTGGACCGATTTTGAAAATTATTTTTTTGTTTGAAAGGATATGCTCTCGAGGTGGTCCCATTGTCATCAAGTCAGAATCTGATGAGGGGATCCCATGGAAATCAAGGGAAGTCCTCAAATTTTATAGGCACACGAATAGCGAGTTGAGTATTTTTTATAGTAGCTCGTGCAATTGCTCTAGCAAAGCACCATTCGGTGAAGTGGAACTGATGATAAAGACCAGGTGTGGCCACCGGAACTTCTCAATAATAAGTATTTCACGATTTTATTCGATTTTAATATGGTTGCTAAGCAATTTATGCTCATCACAATACATATGGTGAAGTGGAGCTGATGGTGGCTTCACCATCGGCTCAAGTGGTTTTGGTTCTTAACAGGAGAACTCCTCAACAATTAACGTCCCTGCGTCGGGAAAAGAATATTTTGTAAAAAGTGTTGAGCAGTTGACATTAGGCTATTGTAACTTAGATTTATTAATAGCTGACTCACTAAAAAGTGAAAAAAAAAAACTTTTTTACTAAAGAAACAACCGGCTTCAAAAAAAACACTACAAAGTGAAAAATAGCTTTAATTTCGGAAGTTGGTGGCAAAAAACAAAATACGGATACAAAGACACCGACTTCCGATATTTAAGTTATTTTTCACTTTGTAGTGATTTTTTTGAAGTCTGTTGTTTTTTTTTGTAAAAAAGTTTTTATGATGTAGATAAGTAATGGAGAAAAAAAGGTACCTACTCTATGCGACCTAACCAAATGTTCTTCCTTTGGCATTGGTCGTCGAGTCGTTGAGCTGCTTAAGTTCTGAGTTGAGCTATTCGATTACTGACAAATGCTTGCACTGACTGGACAATCCACTCATAATCTCACTTATTTCCTCAAAAGACTATTACAGACACTAAATCTACATGGACCTTACATGATCTGACCAAGATTTTGAAGAGATTTTTGAGTTGGTTTCGCCATTTCTTCTCAGGGGTAGTCGGATAAGAAATGTCGACTCCCATCTGCCTTTTTTAATATGACGTGTGGAAGTGATTCCTACATCCAATTTACAGAATAAACTATTTCAATTTCATCTCATTTCAATGGCACTGAGTAACATTGACATAGGTCTATGTACCTACCTTCACCAGGTTTGAACCTACATTTTATCCTCGACAAATATCATTTTAATATAACGGAAAATATTCCATAATGGCTTAGATTGTATGTAGGAAGGTGTAAAATAAAATGCCTCAATACGTTGGAAACTTTTATAATTCAAAATGTATAGGATTAATTGTTCATATTTTATCAGTCTAAATAAATATTTTTAATAGATAAGTAGTTATCGTTCTTCAGTGTCAAAACTCGGTAAGTACATAGATGGCAATTTTTCATTATGGTTTAGGTTGGAACAGTCAACCGCACGTCATTAGTGAATAGAACTATAAAAAACAATTATAGCTACGAAATTATGGCGCTGTGGATGTCGAATTGTTACCTTAGACAAGCGGTTCACTGTAGGTATAAAGGGCGGTAGGGACATTGACGCGCGAACCATGAATTGAATTCAGCTCATGATTCTAGAAATACAGCGTAGAAATTGTTGGCCGGTTATTAAAAAAAAAAAATCTGCTGTTCCATAGAAAGTGCAATAGTGGTTGAGCTCCTTAAGTTCCGAGTTGAGCTCCACGATTAGTGGCAAATGCGTGCACTGACTGGACAGGTTCACTCTGTGTGGTTTTTCCTCAAAAGACCATTTCAGACACAAATCTACATGGTCTTCACATGATCTGACCAAGATTATGTCTGGACTTTAAAAGAGACTGACCTCTGAGTTTGTTTCGGCCTTTCTTCTCAGAGTAGTCAGATAGGAAACGCCGACCTCTTCTAGTGTTTGTACAAACTTACTTACAGAAATAAAATCATTTATCATTTAATACCGACGCGGTCAAAATGTATGGAAAAGCATTTTTTTTAATAACCGCAGAAATATTTCAACGCATGTGTTATCAGAATCATGTACGGATTCCATAGTAACAGCTTGTTCGTCGATGTCCCTCCCACCCTGTATACTAGGGAAATTACAAACGCAAAGTTCATTTATTATCATAAATCCTTTTTATCAGACCTCTCGCTCGCACTTACAACGCTTACGGAGCAGTGCTAGTGTTGTGCGTAACTGTATTACGTATTGTTATTGACATAATGATTTATGACTAATTTTGCATTTGTAATGGCATTAGGTAGGTAGGTACTAATGTATTCGTAAAAATACTAGGTAATTAAAACATCAATAACGCTGGAAATAAAATATTGAACGCGAATTATAGTTGTGACTCGCCGGACTTATGCTGTGACTGGTAATTAGCATTAGGCGTGATACACATCTTCGAGATCCATTTAATGTTCCCCAAATGACATGTGACTTATCATAACTGGCGAAATGTGAGTGTACTATAGGTACAGCTCTGCCTAACCCTTCGGGAATTAAAGGCGTGATTTAATGATATGTTTTTGAACAAAAAAGCCGACCCGAAGCGATTCCTACATAAATTCGGCTTTCATTCGGGTCATGGCTATCGGCAAACTCCGTTCGGCATCTACCTTTCGCTGAATGTGCATGTTACAGTTGATTTAATTGCCCGGCTGTCTTTTAATACCGACCCGAACAAATATGTAGCACGCCTTACATTACCATCTGTGGAATATCGCAAGTGGACTGCTAGTCCCGACTTAAGCCCCATTTACACGATGCAAGTTTCTTGCCTGTGGCATACATTAACGTTGAAGCAACAAATGACTTGCATCGTCTAAGCACTGTTCAGACGGTGCAACTTTTATTGTTGCTTCAAGTTATGGTAGGTATGCCACAGGCAATTAAATCACACTGTGTAGACCAGGCTTTAGTATAACTGGACACTGGTGTTGTGGCGCTTGGCCAAATAGGAACTCACGCCGCCATATTGTTTTTTTCAATTCACGTTGTCTGCCAGATAGCTTTGAATTTTTACTTTAGCACCTTGTAGTTGTTCCTGTGCACTGGTGGTTAACCATTTTCAACCTTATTACTAAGTGCATAAGGGTGAAAATAGGTCAACCGCCAGTGTCCATACATATAACGGTCAACGCCTTATTAATACAAAAAGTAAATAATAACTAAATATCACACAGATACGAATAGTTACTAGTTCCCGGTTCCCGGTTACCGGTCCAGTCCCCGGTTTCTGAGTAATTCTTACCGAGTTCGACTATTCAATAGTGAGTTCTATTGGATATAAACATATTGCGTTTCTGAACACTCACGTAGTACGGAAGAACATCGCATAGATCAGTTTGTTGTTGGATTTTCAACTACCCGCGGTACGCCGATTGTTGAAAATTAAACAACGCGCTTTTGTTTAGGTGTCGCCTAGTGTAAGTGTAAACGGGCATAATTGTTTTTTAGTTTATCTGAGGACCTTAGAACCGGGTATAAAATTTACATCTTCTGGCTCAAAAGTCGTTAACGAAATTCCTTCGCGCCCTTTTAGCCCCAAAGTATAGTAGTTGTAGCGCCTTACTTTTTATCATAGAAACTTAGTAGGTACGTATTAAAATTTGTTTCGCACTGCAATCATTAATTTACAATTAGGGAAATACTTTAATAACCTAACATTAAAACAAAATGGCTGCCTTATAAAATGGCGAATTATTATTTACAAAGAATAATTTTGTTATGAGGACTTACTTAAATCTCAAGTTTTCTTTTTTTAACTTCAGTTGAGCAAATATTCAGGTGTACTAAGTACCGGAACGAGGTGATTCGGCAGAAAACCAAAGTTGTCGACATAGCTCGCAGTATAAGCAATCTGTAGTGGCAATGGGCCGGCCATATTAGCCGTAGAACTGATGTCCGTTGGGGTAGAAGTGTTCTTAGGTGAAGAGCGCGAATCAGCAATCGTAAGGTCGGACGCCCTTAGGCTAGGTAGAGCGACGATCTTCGCAGGGTGGCTGGTAGCAGCTGAATGAGAGTTGTCCATAATCGAGCTGAATGGCGTGCAATTGGAGAGGCATATGACTGCTGTAGGCTTATGGTGATGAAGTGCCTATATACCTAATATTTATAACCAATATAGATAAGGTCATTTATATTCTATTAGGTAAGTAGGTACAGCAATTGAGTTTTAGGAGCTGTATTTCGATTGCGTAGAGAATATTGGTTAGGTAAGCAGGTATTTAGTATTAAGTACATTTTCCCATACCCATGAAACCAGGGATTGAAAAGGTTCCTAAAATACCGGTGAAGAATCGGTATTTAGTAGTTCGGTTACTGGAACCCGAACCGAAACAGTAAACTAAATTGGAACCTTTATTTTAACGTTTCTTCTTCAAAGCGAGTCCGAACGAATTCATACGATGCCGCTCAGCACAGGACGAAGCTTTGTACGATAGTGGCTGGGTACGGACGGCCGCCGTTGGGTGAAAAGTTTGGAGTTTTTGTGACAGAGGAGAGGGGCACTTTTGGTAAATCATGTGGTACCTAGTTCTTTCTTAAAGAACCTTAAATCGGATGGTACGGAACATTGGAACATTTATTTGAAACCGGTACTTTGGAATTATAATCAAACCGGAACCCGAACCGAACCCGTGCCCAAAAGAAGAACCTTTTTAAGAACAGAAATGAAGAACCGGAACCCAAATTCGCACCGGTTTTCAATCCCTGTATGAAACTCATTGCCTATAGTTAGGAGTTATGTAGGTATCTGCCCTCCTCAAAAAACTTACAATTCTCCTCATAAACAAAATTAGTCTCCAATAACATCACAAGATCAAAAATCAGAAACGGTAGCATAAATCCATGGCAAGAATTTGGCTAAGTCCGTAAATATGACATAGTGTGTTGGATCGCATCGGTATTCGTTTGGCCTGGCCACTGACAAGGAGACCAGGCCTCGGAGGTACCAGATGCCATTCTTCCTGAAGACCATGCCGCCACCGCTATCGCCGTTGCAGACTGAGGTACCTGAAAAATTTGATAGAATAGTATTAGTATTTATGGCTAAAAGGTTTGAGGAGTGCTACCCACATGATATGGTCGGTTCGGCATGATTCGGCGCAGCCGGGCGATAAAATCGAATAACCGCTTGGCTTAGCACGAATTGTACCAAGCCGACCCGAACATGATTAAGTAAGGGAAGATGCCGAACGAACTTTGCCGATCAGCCAAAGCCGAATATGTGTAGTAGGCAATTGCTTCGGATCGGCTTAGCTGTCCAATAAGTATTTCCGAATCGAATGGGCCGACCCGAACATGTGTGTAGCAACCCTAAGTTTTTAACAGGTGACTTAAAATTACAGGTGTTACTTTGATCAACATGTTTTTCATTCCTGGTTTTGTTAACAACCGAACAAAATGACACCATCATCATGACGATTCGAAGTCGTTCGAAGTGTTCGAAGTCGTTCGAATGCTTCGTAAGTCACACATACGTGTGTCTAACTACTTAAACAGACAGCTGTGATGCCGCGGAGTTTACTGCGCCACTTCTTCCCAGCTAAAGCACTAGAAAATGGTGAAGGGCGGGCGTTTTGGGGAACTGTCGTAAGTAATTTTGACGTTCGAAAAGTGCTGATCGTCAGTCTAGTTTGAATAAATGACTTTTGATTTTTATATTGACATTGGACATGTATAGATTTTTACCCACCTGTGACGAAGCTCGTCTAATCGACATTAAATTAATACAAAGTGCGTATTAACTAACTTTGTGTTGTTAATTTAACCATTAGGTTAGGTAGTTTTTTTGTAAAGGTGTTACTTTTTTTACTCCTAACTACTCCTACTAGTTGAGGATTTAAAAAAAAATAGGTTTATAAAAGTCATGCATCTAAATTAAAGCTCTGGACCAAAGCATTCTTTGAATATTGTACTTAATTGGTAACTGATTCTACTTTTGCAAGCTTATACACACATCAAAATTGTCTAGGGATCAAGGTCTTAATATTTTATTGCCCTATTGAAATTAAATAAAAATGTCTGATTAAAAATAAAACGTGTAAAACGCTCTTGTATTAGTAGCGACTTTTCGCGATTTTTTACCTTAGTTAATCCACAGTTACATTAAAATGTGATAAAACTAAAAGTTTTTAAAGTTTTTTGTTCCCAAAAATAAACAACTAGTAGTCTGTAATAACACAATCGCAGCGATTCGGTATACTCAATATGAGTTCATCCAAATCACGTTGCGGAATGGCCGCCCACGTCCGTTGTAACAGGCGAAAAAGATTTTCTAGTGTGTGTACCGCATCCATATTTGGAAGAGCTCTGCTTTGAAACATATTTCATGCGTGCTCAATGGTATTCAAGTCTGGGGATTGAGCAGGCCATGGTAGGATGTTGATATTAGCTGCCGCAAGTGTGTTTGCAACGACTTGCATTGTGTGGACGTGCATTATCATGCATTAGCAGAAATGAAGAACCAAATTGGATTCGCCAAGGAATGCCACCATCTGATACAATCGTTTAAGTGTAAATCTGTGCATTGAGATTGCCTCTGATCCAAATCAGTTCGCTTCTTCCGCTGATCCAAATTTAAATACTCGCCCATATCATGATTGTTCCACCACTGTATGCATAGACTTCCTGGAATGATTTTAAACATTCTTTGCATCCAAGAAGTACTGGACGTACAGACTGGCGTCCTCCAAGACCTTGTACGACTAGTTTCTGGCCTCATATCAAAGCGAGATTCGTAAGGAAAACACACAAAACGGCACTCTTCTGCTCAATTTCTGTGTTGGCGAGCCCATTGAAAACGGGCTCTATGATTACGGGGCTGAATAGGTGGTACAAGTAGCAGCCGACGGGAAAGGAGATTGACTTCATGCAAGCGATTTCTTATGGTTTCATCGCTTATATTAACATCCCTGAAGAGCTATGAAGCCTTCATCGCGGTCATTGTACGATTTGGTCCAACAGTATTTTGTATGTAACGATCTTGTCTACGTGTGGTGGTGCGAGCTCGGCCTCCATGCCGCTCTATTACGCTGCCAGTGATGCGGAACGTGTCCTACGTCGAGGAATAAATAACACTCTGCGTAGTGCCCAGAGCGGTTGCCGCAACACGTTGCCGAGAACCAGCTTCCAACATTCCCACGGCTCATTTCTTTTCGGCTCAAATGACGTCTACTCTCAATAATAACGTTTTTGTATTGATTCCACTCAAAAATATGGCAGAAATTTTACTGATATGGCTTCAAAGCCGTTGCAGGCTTTGATTATATTAATCAAAGGTTGCAGGATTAATACGACTTGACAGAAGATTTTCATCTTTTGACCCAAATCAAAAACTATTTCTTTTTCAAATGGCGAAATTCACTAAAAAAGTATCCATAAGAATTACAAAAAAATATAATAAAAAAAAACAGATTTTTAGTAACTAGCTAAAACGTGCTTCAGCCCTAGACATTTTTTATGTGTGTATTTATCTACAGTTAACTTATAATAGGTACAGGGTCAAATTAAATTAGCCTGTGAAACTCCGCAGACATGGGTATTTATCAATATCTTAACAAATGATAAAATAAAAATAAAACCGCCCAAGTGCGTGTTGGACGAGGCACAATGAAGGGATCCGTAGTTGGGATGAATTTATCCCAAGGACAAAATTTACATTGTAGTTGAAAAACATTTTCGGGTACATACATTCTCCAACTGCAAATGTAAGTTTGTAATCGCAAAAAAAAAAAAGAACATGTTTTTAAACTACAAATTAACGATGTTCGGACTTTTTACTTTACGTCTGCTGTAAGACCTTGCTTCTTGCCAAATTACATGAATCTTGGTCAACGGGAAGTACCCTATCGGTTTTGATTTATAAGCGAGTATCAAAATATGTCGCATAAATGGCCGTATTTTTTTTATTGCAAAGCCATAAAAAGAAAATGATGTTTGATTGTTTTAGATCCCCAAGGGACCGTAGACCTACGTATTTGATATTAATTTTAATTTGATACCTCCCACGCGTGAAGGTATCAAATTCCTGAAAAAAAAACAGGGACTAGACCAGGGATGGCGAACTTCTATACACCTACGTGCCAATTTTTCCAAATAAATATTGAACATGGCCATGACGTGCCATCAAATAATCTAGATTTATTGACTCCTGGAAAAAACTATATTATTCACTATTCTTTATTTACAACTATATGCTTTCACAATAATACCTTTATTAACAGTTTTATAAATATTTAAATGAAATAACAAATTAATGCAACTTCTGATGTTGCTAACTAGATGAATAAGATACCTACTATGCCTCAATTGATGATGTGTCCTAATTATTCCATTACTTGCCACCAATTGTGGATGATTTGATGATATTTTATTTAGGGTCACCGACCCTAGTTTTTTTTGTGTAAAACAGACGTGATGGGTATAAGATTTTCTTTACTTCAAGTAAATAAAACACCAGCTGGCATCGACCCAAAAAAAAACAGTATTTTTCTCTTTGTAACCCCCGACGAAAAAATAGGGGTTTATAAGTTTAACGTGTGTATCTGTGAGTCTATCTGCGGCATCGTAGCTCCCAAACAGCTGAACAGATTTTGTGTTTTTATATTTTGTTTGAAAGGTGTTTTGATCGAGAGTGTTCTTAGCTAAAAAAAAAAGAAAGAATCTGTTCAGCCGTTTCCAGAGGTTTGTATTTGTAACGGGGGTTTTTTTTAAATTTAAATTTTGTTGTATCGTGTTAAGATATCACATACCCAGTACGTTTGCGGAGTATCTATAGCTAATTTAATATGAAGTTGCGTATTTTATTAGGTACACACGGCTACTCATCAAGCTATACATTTCCAGTACCTCTAAGCTGACCTCTCATTGTACGGAAAACCTATACAATTCGAGATCAGCGTATACTGGAAATGTATAGCTTGATGTGTAGCCATGTTTACTTAAGAAGGTTAAAAGTCTACAGTGCGCATTTATTAAAAGAAAATAAAAAGATTCAGTAAGCAGAAGGCAGAAGGTGCTTAAGCGGCCGTGCCACCATTACCATAATTAGTTAAGTTATTATTATGCAACAAACTAAAGACGAAACATACTTTCCCTACGTCCGGTTCCTTCATTGAAGTCTCCTGGAAGCAACGAAGCATTTTATTACGCTAACTACGCCATCTACTATTTACACTCAATGTGCTTTTTATAATTCCTAAAATGGCGGTATCATTCTGGACGTTCACTATCACGTCACGGCATCACGATAACACAGGGTTTTTTTTTTGTCTTCATGTATTTCCATACATTTTAATATGGAAATATATGAAGACGCTTTTTTAAATTGCCGCCCATGATAATGTTATAACGTGCACGTATTTGTATACATTTTATGGACGTGGACGTACACGATAATATCGTCACGTTAGAAATTACAAAAGCGCACATTTAACTAAAAATGCAACTACCAACAATCAAAAGGGTAGGAAAGTATGTTAAAAAATATAGGTAGGTAACATTGGGTAATTTATATCGGTGTAAGACCTCTCTGATCTCAAAACTACTCAAGAAGTTGAAATAAAGGCTCCCGCAAGCAGGCGCGACGCGACTTTAATAGAACAATTTCTATGAAAGTTTCATGGAAATTGTTCTACTAGAGTCGCGTCGGGCAATCACGTCGCGCCTGTCGGCAGGAGCCTTAAGGCATTTGTCCTACGATTCGAGGCCTTTGCTTGTAAGGTATAAAGACAGGAATAAAGCAATAGTCCAGCGCCAGCGGCTAAGTATAGGTGAAGTCAGGGAAATTAATTGTTCATCAAATTGACTACTTACCAACTCAAATGACCCGTATTTCAAGTCGCAATAGTGACTTGAATTACTGGTTGTTGATGAGGGGCTTGTTGCTAAGTAATAACAGCCGCACGGGTCGATAGTTCAGGTTAAGCTACGCTTGCCGCGGTTGGTCCGTGGATGGGTGACCATCTTTATATGCGAAGACCCCTCCGTGCCTCGGAAAGCACGTAAAGCCGTTGGCCCCGGCTGTCATTCATGGACCTTTGACAGTTGTGACGTGTCGTCAGAAGCCCGAAATTCTGACAACCATTCATAGCAAGGGGGTATCGTATTACCTAGTAGCTGAGTTGTCGAAGTCAGATAGGCAGTCGCTACATGTACTAATAAAATACTGGTAATAATATTAAATTATTTCAATGTTAAAATCCCTTTTAAAGTTTCGTTCCGATTAACCTTGCATCCTATTCTCCCCGTTTGACGGTATTATATTAGGTGAAATAAATATTTACACAAAATTAATTAACATCAATATCATAGTTTACACGTAAATCTTACCATCTCTATAACCGGCACAGTAGGTGTAATCTGAGGTGAATCTCGCAAAGAACTCGCTGTACGACCTGATGCATGTCTCCTGGGTTACCACCGGCATTTCCACCAGGCTTAGCTCCTCAGTCGCTACGCCTGTCTCGTCGAAACCCCAGCCAACCACCTGGGAGAATGAAAGAAATAGGCTCGTTAAAGAGCTATTATGTTATTTGAAAGTCGACCTTATTTTGCAGTCTATGAATCACAAAAGTCATTTGTGTTCTTTACTTCTACTACACGTCCTACTTTGTTCTATAACAAGGGTTCCCAAACTTTTAACATACGTGCCCGCTTTCTTTTAGACTCACACTGGCTCCTGAAATACCAGTACTCTACCTAGCTCTGGAGCCAGGGTCTCACATTTATCTATAACCTGGTTTTATGGCAAAAAATAAATTTATTATTATTAATTAAAGGCTTTTTTTGTTGTTTGTTTGTTTACTACTATTTCTAATAAATATTATAATTATTGTCCCCGGGTTACTTTGTCGACTTATGCAGAAAAGCTTAAGCTGTAAGAAAGGGTGAAAGTGAGCTCGAAAATGTTTGCGCCTGCTCGGATAAGTTACATTGTCTTTTGAATACTCAAATGGAAAAAACAGTTAGATTTCGAGTTATGCAGAAAAACTGCAGAAATACGAGAATGTAGAATGCAAGAGCGAGTGAAGTGAGGTCGAAATTTTAAATCCCCCCCCCTCGGATACGTTCCGTTTTCTTTTGAATATTCGTACAGAAATAGGAAATCTTATGTTGTTTAATTGGACAGAAAAGCTAAAGCTCATTTTACAGCATCTACCCATTTTTTGTTATCGAAACAAAATACAATTAATAAATACGTATCTATACCCGAAAGCTTTAGGTAATTAAATAAAGGTAAACAAATCGTAAAAAGGGTTTTTTATAGTTGACACTTTCTTGTTTAAAAATACGTCACAGCAAAATTAAAGTTATTTGCGATTTATACGATATTTTCCTCTTTTATTAATGTATGTTAAACTTTATCATTTATTCGTAAACTATACTCTTCGTACATGTAATTGCTTGAGCACAATTTTTTTGTTAGATTATAAAATAGTATAATATTTTGTAATCTGTCTATTGTAAAGAGCCCAAAAAGACAGGTTCCCTAAACCTTTTAGAACATACAACGAATTAGATAACGTTGCTAGATTGAAGAGTACACCTGTGAGTAGTAGGGCAACTGAAGTAGCAGGTATTACGTTTAGTCGGTTAACCAGATGCCTTATAAGTTGTGGATGAATTAGAAAAAATGTTTTATGGTGTCACTGTATTGCGGCTGCCACCATACCACTGTTAACGCAATTCAATTGAGTTATTATGGGCTCAAGTTAAAGGGTTTGTAGCCGAGAAAAACAATACTTTTAAAATGTCTGACCTAAACTTTCTTTTGCGAGAGGCTTTAGCTAATGTGACTGCTGAGAATTGGAAAAGTTGCGAGGTTCATGTAATAAAAGAAGAACAGAAAATGTTTAAATTAGACAAAATAATTGATGATTTTGATTTTGAGGAACTATCTATCACATTAATAATAAAGCGTTCAGTGGTAACGCTTTATTATTAATGTGATAGATAGTTCCTCAAAATCAGATTCAGAATAGAGCCTTTTATTATGGGACTCAAAATAATATGAAATTAACATTTGAAATAAAAGGTTTAACATCTATGAGTCACGTGGTTTTTTTTGTTTACCTTTATTTAATTACCTAAACCTTTCGGGTATACATAGGTTTATTTTTTGAGCCGCTGCGCTCCCCTATCGCTCACTCTACGGCCAAGGGGGGCGCGCCCCAATTGTTGGTAACCCATGTTATACATATATACTAGGTATTATACATGGTCTAAAAAAACAAGGTCTGGCATTCCGGGAATGACACATGCTTACGTCACTATCCAGTTGCCACTTTATTGCAACAAAACACGAATTATGGAAACATTTTCAGTCACCATTCTGTATAAAAAAATTATATAAACCATTTAAATTGTCGTTTCGTTTTTCTAATCAAACGAAACAAATCAGTTTAAACATATACCAACGTAATTGTTAGTTATAACCTCATTGTTTTATCGGATTCGCACAGTGGTAATAAAGGCGGTTGGGGAGTTATTTAATACACACTACTGGTAACACAGCGGTAATGATGTAGGCGTGTGTCACTCACGTGACCCACTGTCTTGGAATGCTGTATCTGGCGAAGTATACTATTATACCATAGTACTACAGAACTATATTGGGAGTCTAGAACACGGTGCAATGAAAATAATAAACTTTGATTAAGTAGGCAGTGATGATACCCACCAATTTGGTAATGAAAGTATCATAAGGTAGGTACTATTACATTATCTGACTAATATTATGTCTGGACTATAAAAGAGACCCTTGAGTTTGCTTCGCCATTTCTTCTCAGGGGTATTCTCATAGGAAATGTCTCACTCCATCTAACTATTTTATTTTTATATTATGACGTGTAAAAGTGATTCCGATAACTTATTTGCAGTATAAACAATTTCATTTCACTAATCAACGAAAAAAATGTTTTATTTTCATCAATCACTTGCAGTGCTATATCTTGTACCTAAGAATTAGAAAAAGAACCGTAGATACTAATTACTTAGTTATTTACTTAAGTGTGCTCTCTTTTATTCAAATGAACGGAAAATGGCACAATTATAAATACTATTTCCTCCATTTTACAGTACCTATAAACTTAACAATTATTTACACGTCGTCTTTCAGCTAATTAAGAGAACGAGTACTAATTGAACGTTCAGCAGCAAAACGTCGGGTAATTACGGTGTTCCGACAAAACTGCAGCTGCAGCGAGTTGCCAGGCAGAATGGACGGTCATGCCTTTGCCCGACCCATCCATAAAGTTGCTAATTGACCGACCGAGCCATAGATCTGTTTGCTGTCTGACTTTAATTATCTGTGGTTCGTATTTGGTGCAGTTTAACCAAAGTTAAACTGATGGTTTGTAATTAGTTTTTTGATTTCATTATGGGGGATGCGCCAAGGTAGCCCGTGAAATTCAAAATTTCTTACATATTTGCAATTTGCAGGTCAGTTTCAGGCTGTATGGTGATTTTAATATGATTCGATGCCGTATCAAATATTTATTTTATTTTATTCAGGGACAATAAACAGCTACAATATGTGTTGGAACAGAGAAAAGATAACACAAAACATTAACAATATTGCAGCCCACTACATTATCCGCATATTAACAAAAGAAAATATGATAATGAGTGCCACTAGATAGGAAATAAATAATTACATCACATGTTGGTTTAGGGACAACTTATCATCAATTAACACACCAACATTTCTTACAGTAGATACATTATTGAGTGTTGTGTCGTGCAATGAGTATTTAAAGTTAATAACAATAATTTTATTCTTTGTGAAATTGATGCAAATGCACTTGGAGAGACTAAGGTGTAGTTTATTGTTTAGACAGTAGTCAGTGAGACTGTCCAGATCTTGTTGGAATTGTCAACAATCCTCTACAGTCTGGATAGACCTATAAGCTTTTAGATCATCAGCATAGACAAGAAACTTAGTATAACTTATATGGTCCCAAAATTGAACCTTGTGGAACACCCGAGGTTAAATGCACTGCACCAGACTGATGACCAATCACAACAACCATTTGTGTTCTATTTTTATTATAGGATGAGAACCAGCTAAGCAAATTCCCTCGTATACCATTGAACGCAATCTTATTCAGTAGGATTTCATGGTCGACCTTGTCAAAAGCCTTTTTGAAATCTGTATAAACCGCGTCAACTTGCAAACGCCTGTCCATGTTCTCAAAAAGATAATTGAAAAAAAAATGATACAGTCGAACGTCGCTGAACAAACCCATGTTGTTCTGGGATTATGACGCTGTGTAAGGTTGGATAGATTTCACTGTTTACGAGTCTCAAAAAGTTTTGACAAGGTAGACGGAATCGAGATAGGCCGGTATTGCTCTACGTCGTGTTTTGAGCCATTCTTGTGTAAAGGCGTGATGTTAGCCCATTTCCATTCATCCGGGAAAACACCATCGCTTAAACATTTATTGTAAATAATAAAGAGTGGCTTACAGATACTAACAGCGGTGGCCTTAAAGAACAGAGCTGGGTACCTATCGGGACCAGCTCCTTTGGATGGATCCAGTAATTTTAACTCTCTAAGTATTTTGTCTTCTTCAATATGCAAGTTATCTATCTAGCTAATATTGGCATTACAGTGTGTAGGCGGGGTCCAGGCGGACAATGACGGTGAGCTAGGTTCAAACACAGATTGGAAAAAGTCTGAAAATATTTTAGCATTTATAGAATTATAATTAACATTTATAGAATTATAATCATAGAAATCACCAATACCTCTCTAAGTTCATATTACCCTATTGAATGACTATTTCATGAAATCATGACATTTGTGGCCAATTCTAACCTAAAGGTTTGTGTTTCTGATTCTAATGATTATAATTCTGTAAAGCCATATTTGTTACGCTCGCAAATCATATTTTAATTAACATACAACCTGACACTGACCTGTAAATTGCAAAAAACGTAAGTAAATTTGAATTTCCCGGGCGACCTTGACCTTAGCGAATCCCCTTTAAAGAAGATTGATTAAAGTTTACATTCATTTTTTATTTTTAATACCTATCTGGTCCAAGGAGTCACTGTATATTTAGAAGTTTTAGTTCTATTTTAGTTTGCATCGTTTGGTCTAGTGGACGCAAGCACGACTGCTGATCATGGGTTCCATCCAGGGGTTTGATTCCCTATATTCCCTATTTACGACCGCTCGATTGACTACCGAATTAAATTGTTAAGGTTCCTTTCGATTTGTAAATAGCGTTAGAGGACTCCTTCGATATTTACAAAGCAAGTTTATTTGATTAAAAAGAACATAGATACTCGTAGTATTAAGTATATTTCTTTTATAAAATTACTGTTTGTTTCCTTTTTTAATGAATCACTCAATGTATTTTTATAGTAATATCTACTTAAGTTATGTTATGGAATATCTAATAATAGTAATTTATTTACCACTTAACCATTTTCTACTATAAACGTTACAATTTTGTAGCGTTCCCCTAAACGAACCCTAAAAGCCGAATTTGATAGCGAATCGAGCGGCTGTGAATAGTTCTGCAGGTCGGGATAAGTATTATACCGATCAGGAATTTCTCAGTAACAGTCCGGGGTGTACATTTGAGGTGGTACTTAATGGCGGAAATGTGGATACACTACACCTCTGCTTAACCCGTTGGAGAATACATATGTGCTTTTTTATAATTTCTAATGTGACGATATTATCGTGGACGTCAACGTCCACTTCACGGTATTACGATAAAACAGGGAAATAAAAGACTCTTTTAAATTTCCGTCCACGATAACGTTATACCGTGCACGTATTTCCATACACTTTATGGACGTAGACGTGGATGTCGACGAAAATATTATCGTGACGATATCGTCACGTTAGAAATTGTAAAAGTGCACTATGCTACGTTGTTTTTTTTTAGTTTGACAGCTTACGTTTCAATGTCTTCCCTGACCAACAAAAATAAAATTTTTTTTTTTTTTAAATACACACCGATCCCCTCTTATCGATAACATTGTTGAGTTCGACCTCGTTGTCCGGCCAGAGACAGGCAGGCCTGACATAGTCGGAGTATGTCACTGGCTCACGGAGCACCAAGATTGCCACGTCTCGGCTGAAGAGGGTAGAGTTGTAGTCTGGATTTACTATTATTTCCTTCACCTGAAAATAAATTATAAATTAAAATAAGTTTGGTTAGGTATCAAGAAAAGTATGCACTTCGGGAATCATCGTCAATTTTTGGAAAACGAAGGTGCGATTGCGAGCTCCTTTATGTCATATGTGCATATTAGGGCATGCAAACCGGTTACCCGGATAACCGTAAAAACCGGATAACCGACTAATTTTGAAACCCGGGTTTTTTAGGATAACAAAACGGATTTTTCGGCTTTTTCGGTTTTTTCGGGTATGTTTCTCCTATGTAATTGATTTAATAATACTTTAATTTTCCCAAACAAAATAATAAATTTATCACTGACAAACGTTGACAGGATATGAGTCAGTGAGACGAGTGCACGTGTTGTGTTTGTCGGTGGTTAGTGGTTACATTGCAGATGTTATTTTTATGAAGGTAAGTTTGATCATATTATTTTATATCGCCCGTTTATTATGCATTGCTAATATGACAAGAAGTGTATGACCAAATACTGAAATGTAATCACAGCAGGGATGTTTTGCATATTTAAGTAATAAAGTAGTTTTGTATATTAATACATAGCTAAGTAGACTTACAAAGAGTGTGCATTTAACTAGACTACGTCGCCTAAAACTTCCTTCCAGTTGTCCGTTATTATTTTCAAGATTATGATCATGAACGTTTGCTACAATGGCACTTAATATTTACAGAAAGAAAATGCCGATACAGCAAAGACTAAATATGTGGAAAATAAAAAATCTGCTGGTGATAAATCATCAGTATGGTTTTATTTTTTGCGTGCCACGGACGGAAGCACTGCCAAATGCAAAGAATGCAATAGAATATTAAAAGCGGCAGGCAGTTCTACATCAAGCTTACGAAACCACTTGCGCAGTAAACACTCAATAGATTTAAAAGAAAATGCCAAATTTACAACAGAACCAACACCAAGCACAAGTGCAGTAGACCCATATGTTTTCAAAGATAGTCAAGATACACAAACAGATCCTTCAAAGCCAAAAAAACAAAAAAATACTCATTTTTTTCACAAAATTACATTCTGTTGAAAACGCCGTATCAAAGATGGCTGCTTTGGATGGCCTGCCCTTCAAAACATTTTGTTCTTCCGAGGAGCTTAGAAAACTTTTTATCAAAAGTGCAAAAGGGACCGCGCAACATTGTTTAGAAATTTAAAAAAAGAATCTCTAATTTTAGACTTTCGTTGGATGAAGGCATCGTTTGTTTGACCACTGATGGGGCCAGCGTTATTTTAGCCTTAGGCCGGGCTGCTAGGGCTAACCAGCAACTTTGCATGGTGCATGGGATTCAATTAGGCATAATTGATGTGCTATACAAAAAAACTACTGAAGTGACTAGAGAACCTGGAGAACCGAGTGAAAATGAAGGAGAACGTAGCGATAACTCTGAAAACAGTGATGATAAAGATGGTGGTTTTAAGTTTAATGTCAGAGTTGATCGACGTAATTTAGTGCAAACATTATTTTATAAAGACATTATAGACAAAGTAAGAAGTATTGCAAAAATGTTTAGAAAATCAACGAAAAATTACATTTTAAGTAAATATGTCATGGCAGACCATAAAAATATAGATCTGAAACTTATACTGGATTGCAAGACTCGGTGGAGTTCGATGGTAGACATGATTACGCGTTTAAAAAAAATAAAAGATACTATGATGTTAAAAAAATACATATTTTGATTAGACTTCAGCATTTTCATTTCGTTACACACATATTTCTCATTTCTTTAATAAAAATGGAAAAAAATCCGAAAAAACCGATTTAACCGGTTTCACCGGTTTTGTAAACAAAAAACCCGAATTAATCGTTTTTTTTTAACAACCCGGTTTTTGCATGCCCTAGTGCATATACTCGTATCTATACTATTTCTTCTTATTTTTCTTTTTGGTATTTTATAGGTTTATTTGTAGTAAAATCTCTTTGGCTGTACTGTTTGTATTTGGCTGGTTTTGATACCAGTAAATAGATTACTATAAAAATAAATAAATAAAAACCGATAATCCCGCCATTTTTTTCAATTGTTTTTTCTGTCCCCCAAAAGCTAACATTTTGAAGTTTTATTACAAAAAAGGGAACAATGCGACGCAAGTCGCGAAAAAAATATTTGACGTTATTGACCTATCGCAGTGTCAGTAAGGGTAGTACGAAGTTGATTCAAGCGTTTTCAGTCCGGGAATTTTGATGTCAAAGAGGCAGCCCGCTCTGGTCACCCTGTTACGAATAAAGTCGATGCCATTTTTGAAAAAATGGAGCAAGATCATATTAGTAGTTACGATATAGCTGGAGAGTTAGGGGTTGACCACAAAAGAGTTTTGACCCATTTGAAAAAGTCTGTATACAAAAAAGCTCGATATTGGGTGCAACAGGAGCTCTTAGTCTTGAATTTGTATATACAATACGAAATATTTTTTTACCCGACCTTATATTATAATATGTATAGAGCTGTTACAACCATGGAAGTACGTACATGCCTATTTTGCATCACATTATTACAAAATTATAGATCAACAACTCTATGCAATTCCAAATATATTTTCAAAATTTTTGTGCAGAATACTGAAATTTTGAGTGCGATCAGATTAGGTACCGACAGATCTTGTCGCGGTATTTTGATCAGAAGTCCCAAAATTTCTATAGCAATGGGTTCATGTCCCTACCTACAAGATGGCAAAAAGTTATCGAACAAAATGGTACCTACATACTTTAGTTAAATGTAAATAAACTATATTAAAAAATGTTTTGAATTTTCTTAAAAAATGCGAAGAAACTTTTTCCCCACCCTATTATTTAGGTTTTAGGACTTTGTCTTTACGAGGATATTACTTTTGTTTGATTTTTGATGTGAAACATCTATAGCCGCGGGTAAAACCGATTGTGAGCGTATGTCGTATATTCATATTTTTTTTGTTTCGTTTTATTTCGATGTTTCACATCTGCCAGTCGTCCCGTGATGGCTCACAATTTTTATTTATTTTTTGGTTTTATGAGTGTGTTTAGTTTAGTTTGTGATAATCCTATGCGAGTCCTAATAAATATTTTTTCTTTCTTTCTTTCAGGAGCCTTTAGGGGGCTGCTCATAAGTAAATCTGGGAATCAACTGGATTATTCTATAAAAATCTCACCGTGAAAACTTAGGTGAAGTGATCTTGAAGTGAACTGTCAATCCCTAGTATTAGACTTTACTTAATTGTTTTTTTTTTTTTGTTATTATTATTACAGTTCACTTCAAGCTCACTTCACTTTAGTGAGATTTTTACAGAATACCACTAAGTCTAAGGCCCACTTGCACCGCCAATCACTAAACACGTTTAGCGCTAAACGAGTTTAAAACATAATTCTGTTTCTGCCAAATGTTTGAAGATGACAGAGACAGAATGATGTTTAAAACTCGTTTAGCGATAAACGTGTTTAGTGATTGGCGGTGCAAGTAGGTCTAAATCATGCTTTTAAGTGTTTTAATATTCACCTTTGCGTTTGTTCTAGATCAAAAGGTAGCATATAGCATCTAATATTTAATACAGCCCACGAAATATTCAAGTCAGGATTGGACGTAAACGCGGGACATGGGTCACTAATTGGCACTAATATGACATTCGGCGTCCGAGGCGGCCGCGGCGGGCGGCGGCGCGCGGCGTCAGACATTGTACGTAATTATTGTTTATTTCTGTACTTTGATTTCTTTTAATTTTGACGCAGCACTAAAGAGTAATTTTAATTGTCATTATTTTAATATTGGTGGGAGTGGCTCGTGACTAAACAATAACAGCCGCACGCGTCGATTGAAAGTTAAGCTACGCTTGCCGCGGTCGTTTCGTAGATGGATGACCAGCCGTTACATGTCAATACCCCTCCATGCCTCGGAAAGTGCGTTAAGCCCGGCTGACATTCGTATACTTAGATCTTTGTCAGTCCTCACGGGTAGTCGGCCTAAAGTCTGACAACCAGTCTTACCAACGGGTATCGTTTTACCCAGTAACTGGGTTGTGCAGGTCAGATAGGCAGTCACTCCATGTAAAGTACTGGTATTCAGCTACATCTGGTAAGACTGGAAGCTGTCCCCAACATACTCGTAGTTGGGAAAGACTAGATAGACTGACGTTTTCATAAATTAACTCGCTACTGATTCATCAAAGACTAGGTAGACTGACGTTTTCATAAATTAACTCGCTACTGATTCATCAAAGACTAGATAGACTGACGTTTTCATAAATTAACTCGCTACTGATTCATCAAAGACTAGGTAGACTGACGTTTTCATAAATTAACTCGCTACTGATTCATCAAAGACTAGATAGACTGACGTTTTCATAAATTAACTAGCTACTGATTCATCAAAGACTAGATAGACTGACGTTTTCATAAATTAACTAGCTACTGATTCATCAAAGACTAGATAGACTGACGTTTTCATAAATTAACTAGCTACTGATTCATCAAAGACTAGATAGACTGACGTTTTCATAAATTAACTAGCTACTGATTCATCAAAGACTAGATAGACTGACGTTTTCATAAATTAACTAGCTACTGATTCATCAAAGACTAGATAGACTGACGTTTTCATAAATTAACTAGCTACTGATTCATCAAAGACTAGATAGACTGACGTTTTCATAAATTAACTAGCTACTGATTCATCAAAGACTAGATAGACTGACGTTTTCATAAATTAACTAGCTACTGATTCATCAAAGTCATCAGTCGGACGTAGGTATTCAGTTCTACCTAATTACTGGCAGACACAATAAAACATCTGCCTGTAGGTAATGTTAAGAAATGACACAGTCAAGGTGCACGAAAATAAACCTCAAGCCCAGTTACGCACAGTCTTTTTTATGCACTGTACTTTCAATGCTGAGATTAGCGCCGAGAGTTGAAAATCCAATAGTGTTTTTATGACGCACTGTGTTGGATACTTTCAATGCTGTGAAAATAATACGTCGCGTAACAAAATCTCCCGTGTGTAGCTTTCAATCCATGATTATACATTTAAAAAATTAAACTAAAAAAAGCAAATGAATTGCCACTAACAATACACGTCGTTGTCTCAACTTGGTAGTAACCTGTAAAGCTGCTTACTGTAACCAGCATGAATACTACTCTATGAAAAGAAGACAAATCACTTTCTTAGCAAAAACGAATTCTTTTCTTGAATTTTGACATCGCGCCGTAGAAATATTTCTACAATACGAGTATGTTATTTTGTCTTCCGTTTCTATAGTGGCCATGCTACATGAAAATCTTCTTTTAGGTATGAAGACTTTTAATTGATTAAGTACTATTATTCTATTAGAAGAATTTCGAAATTGCATTGCATTTTTTTTTACAAGTACAACGTAATACAACACACAAAACAATAATTGACACTTGACAGTTGTATAAACTCAGTTTTCATTTATTTCTAAGCACAACAGCCTAAACCATAAGTTCCGTTCCAAGCTGGCTCTATCAAAGGGAAAGCACCCAAAATCGATCAGCTGTAAATTAAGCAATGGACACGAACAAACTTCTCGCCCTCAGTTAATTAATCTTGTTGATTTCTGATCCTGTTTTGTAATTCAGCGGCCGATCAGACAAAGGGCGCTAATTTATTTTAGTACAAATCGCGTTTTAGTCACGCAATTGTTTAAAATAAATCGAAAACTTTTGGAATAGGTATCTAATACAGCCAGTGTTAGACATCCTGATCTGATTTGTAATTAAATATTCTGTCAAATATTATGTTGGTTTTGGTTATGGTGTGACCAAAGACATTAAATTATTTACTCAACAATAGACAGGACATAGTGAACAAAATCGTAATCCGATACATTTGTCCTAATGGGCAAAAGTCGCTCAGTCTAGCGTGGTACGCCTACGTGCCGCTCTAATTTTGGTATATTATGCTAGATGGCGTCACTGAGACATGGGATCACAGTTTTTCTATGACATTTTTTCGCATAGCCTCTCTATAGTATCTTAAATCTCTATGGGTGTGACTGAAGAAAACACAGCCAATCATATACAGTACAGCCAAAAAGATTGCATGACAACTCAAATATTTATGAGCTAACAAAAAAAAGACAAAATTTAATCAATGTTCTGTTGTGTTGTATGTTGTGCACCCTAATTGCGAAACACATTACCAATCAGAATTTGAATCATTTTAAAGGATATTGCTAATCCATTGCTTCATATGTTCGAAAGGTTTGTCTGCTCAACAACGTAAATAACGCAACGAATGTTGTTAAACTGTCAAAATGAAAGTTGAACTGTCAAAATGCCATTCCTACTGTTAGTGTGTTACGCAATTACCCCGCTGGTGTTGTTTATACCTATAAAAACATGGTACCTAAATGGATGCAACTTTCCCATTACTCATTAACAGTGATCGGAGTAGGTAGATTGAACTGGGGTCATTGATCCGAAACGTATATATTACTATGGACATTCCTCCGGAATTGGTGGATTATTAAAAAAAAACCGGAACTTATGTAGGAATTGTATTCTGCCAGAGTGGAAGGAGTCATTTGATGATTTGCCATCCTCAAAAAAAAGGTAGGAATTGTAATAAAATGAGCAATTTTATTCTTTATTATTCTTCCTATTTTTTTTTTGTCACGATTTGACAAAACCCAACGACCAATCAGAACAAAGGATCATGGGTGGTACAATAACCGGTTATCAGAACAATGCGTACGCCCGCCGGAAATACCGGAATTACTTTCCGGAAAAATGGCTTCTCCATGTTATTCTTTCTGTGTGCATTTATGATACAAGTACTAAAAATCAATCTACCTACTCCGATCACTGCTCATTAACTAAAGTGCCTACGAGTATCTCAAAAAAATAAAGTTAATTGATTTAAAGTGTTTGAGTAACTCTTTTAACTAAACCCAATAAAATTCTTTCATTAAAAGATTTTCACAGAAAAAAGAAGCGGGAAGCAAATAGCAGTTCAGGAGTTTCTCAAGTGGCTGAACGAACAAATAAAAGCTATGAATGTTAAGCTCGAATGTTGAGCTCAAAGTTTAAGAGAGCTCATTAGTAAGTCATGAAACTTTTGTAGTTGGAATAGAGTTCACAGATGAAGTAGAATCATCTTAAAGGAAGTTTCTGTATCTGTGTTTATTTTCAGCCTATACAATAGAGTAGCAATTCTTCAGAGGCTAATAGCATAATCAGCCTATAATGTTCCCACTGCTGGGACACAGGCTTGCTCTCTTCGAGAAGGAGTGGCTTATAATCTATTATATCACGCGGGCACAGTGCGGGTTGGTAGATATCACAATAATGTCTTCGAATTTTTGGTTCTAGGTCATGCCGGTTTTCATCACGATGTTTTCCTTCACCGTTTTGAGAGAAGTGGTGATGAAATTATAGAATAGAATAGAATAGAATACTCTTTATTATGTACACCATAAAAACAATTACAACAAACACACACACACATTAACACAACAACAACAACAATTATTTACACAAAGTAAAGCGCCTGCATGGGTTCGAACCCATGACCTACAACTCGTAAGTCGGGGCCATTACTACTGGGCCACCACTGCTCAGAGGCTAATGCATGGTGCAAATTATAAACTTGTAGTACCTACCTACTTATGGCAGAAAAATAGAATTTGAGGACAAGTTAAATTGATAAAGCTTTCGAAATCAGCCTGCTTTTGAGGGCAAAAAAATTGGTACGACTTAGTTTTCAGCACTAAACATTATTTTGCATTCTTTTGTATGATTCTCCGCTGAAGAACGTAGGTTGACAATTAGCCCCGCTTATTGTACCTATTTGGACAGTCTCCTAAGAAAGTTTTCCTGTAGCTACAACGGTTAAGGTGCCCTTGTAAATCCTAAAAGTAATTTTGATGCAAGGGTAAAGATGATGTACATCGTATACAAATATCGCAACCATGTTGCTTTTGGTCCATATACCACTTTTGCCCAGTCTACTTTAATACCCACCCAAAAATCAAGGTGATACTTACAAATCTAATCTGCACTCCCTCAACCGAGGTCCTAAGGTTGTGTTTCCCCAGGTAGATCGTCAGGGTGTTGGGGTCGACGAGCCGCTGTGACATCTTTCTGGTGACGCAGTGTGCTGCCGTGATGACGTGCTTGTGCGTCACCAGGGTTCCTCCACAGATGTACTTGTTGTCCACGGTCTGAAATTGGAGAATTTCTTTAAATTATTTTGAGGAATATTTTTTTGTTTCCGCTAATGAGGATGGACTACTTATAAGGGGCCGCACCATCAATAACAAACCAGTCTACCAGTCGGCTTCACTATATTTTCGCCCATTCGCCTTTTGTGACCGACCCAGATTTTTGGCTCGCCTGTATATTTTTCATGGAAGTCTTACCTTATTTGGCTCGTAGCAATTCAAAGGATCCCCGCTAACGTAACTCTTACCTGAGTTTGGTAGAGAGCGATCTGCCACGGCCATTGCCCTACCAATGTGGGGGTACCATTAACCACCAGCGGTATTGGATTCAATACCACCTTTCCGCATTGAGACTGCAAAATAAATAAAGTAATTCAGCTAGTTGTCGCAAACATTTGGTTTGAATTAGTAATTTCACAAGTAAATACAAGGATGTTTTGGCTCGTGGCCAAATTCGGAACTAACGCCGCCATTTGGTTTTTCAATATATTTCAAAAAACAATTACAGAAATGTTAGCCGACAGCGCCCCCACTTAAGGGGTAGCGCTAAGACAGTCCGCGAAATTCAAATTTTCTTACGTTTTTTGCAATTTGCAGGTCAGTGTCAGGTTGTATGTTTTGATTAAAATATGATTCGCGACCGTAACAAATATGGCTTTACTAAATTATAATAATTTGAATCGGCAATACAACTCCTTAAGTTAGAATTGGCCTCAAATGTCATGATTTCAGGAAATAGTTATTCAATAGGGTAATATGAATTTAGAGAGTTGTATTGACGATTTTTATGATTATAGGTAATTCTATAAAAATACATATTTGTTACGGCCGCGAATCATATTTAGATCACCATACTACCTAAATACTTACCTGAATATTGCAAAAAACGTAAAAAAAATCGAATTTCGCGGGCTACCTGACGCTTTCACCTTAGAGTCAGTCGATCACCAAAATATCCTTGTAGCAGTATAGTTGACTTCTGTTCTACAGGGTGAAATAACATTTTGTGGTTGACAATAATTTGTGGTCAGTAAAATTACGTAATAAATTAATAATAATAAATGTTTAATCATGGTTTTATTATGATTTTTTAGGAGAAACTGTAAATTGATCAACATTAAAAGTAGTTTAAACGTAGCAGTTTTAAAAAATTATGTAAGTTCAGGTTGATTAAAGTTTCTAAAAAGTGGTAAGAAACATTTTTCGCATAGATAAGTTTTAAATATCATGAATGCATTAACTTATTACTTTTTAAGGTGTGAAACACCATTAGATAGCTAACTTGACTATACCACTTAATGAAATGAAGTACCAATTGAATTTTGTTATACTCAATTGGTCATTTCAAAACCACACAATACACAAGTCATTAATACGTTGACATTAATTAATAAATATTAATTTTCTGTGCAAAATGGAATGACAATGCGTTTACCTTCAAGATAGGAAATCCCGACCACGATAAATGTTGATTCAACGAAAACGTTAAGGGGGATGCATTAAGGTAGCCCGCGAAATTCAAATTTACTTAGGTTTTTTGCAATTAGGTTGTATGTTAATTAAAAAATGATTCGCGACAGTAACAAATATGGCTTTACAGAAATTTATTATAATCATTAGAATCAGCAATACAACTTCTTGAGTTATAATTGCCCTCAAATGTCACGATTTCATGAAATAGTCGTTCGATAGGGTATTATGAACTTGGAGAGTTGTATTGATGATTTTTACGATTATAATTCTGTTAATACATATTTATTTGTTACGGTCGCGAATCATACTTAAGTATGAATTTCGCGGGCTACCTTTGCGCATCCCCGTTAACAATCGACCACAAAATGTTTAATTAATTTGAAACCAGCGAGTAATTGCGTAAACGTAACACACTAACAGTACGAATGGCTTTCATTTTGACAGTTCAACAACATTCATTGCGTTATTTACATTGTTGAGCTGACTAATTTTTCGAACATATGAAGCAATGGATTAGCAATAGGCTTCAAAATGATTGAGATTGTGACTGATAGTGTGTTACGTAATTAGGGTGCTGTTATGAAATTAAAAGATGTATTAAGTTTAGGTAAGTATAGAAACTAATAAAGTCAAAATACTCGTAGTTTTCTTTTGAAATGTTAATAATTTAGATACACCTACTAGAAACATAATCTTAAGACACCTATATTCGAAAGGTTTAGGTAGTTAAATAAAGGTAAACAAAATAAACCACGTGACTCATAGATGTTAAACCTTTTATTTCAAATGTTAAAATCATATTATTTTGATTCCCATAATAATAGGCTCTATTCTGAATCTGAATTTGAGGAACTATCTGTGACATTAATAATAAAGCGTTCAGTGGTATCATCAATTATTTTGTCTAATTTAAACATTTTCTGTTCATCTTTTATTACATGACCCTCGCAACTTTTCCAATTCTCAGCAGTCACATTAGCTAAAGCCTCTGGCAAAAGAATGTTTAGGTCAGACATTTTAAAAGTTTTATTTTTCTCGGCTACAAACCCTTTAACTTGAGCCCATATTAACTCAATTGAATTGCGCTCACAGCAGTGGTATGGTGGCAGCCGCAATACAAAACAATATACAATATGGTGCAAAACATACATTAATAAAAGAGGAAACTATCGTATAAATCGCAAATAACTTTAATTTTGTTGTAACGTATTTTTAGACAAGAAAGTGTCAACTATAAAAACCCTTTTTACGATTTGTTTACCTTTATTTAACTACCTAAACCTTTCGAGTATACATAATATATCTGTGAATAAAAGGTCACCTTCCTTTTATTCATAGGTGCCTAAAAATTATATAACTAGATTTCCTGAAAGACGTTTAGTTTTTGAAAAAAAAATTACACTTGATTGTATATAAAATGTATAGGAAAGTGAAATATAATTAGATAGCCATTGTATAGGGAGTTCTATTAATAAGTTATTATTTATAAACAGAGCGTGTTTTCCAAATTCTACAAGTGCAAGCAGAAATAAATAAGCAACAGATTCTTATCTCAAGTCATTAGACAGTGGACGAAGGAAAACTTCTGAAAATATAAAATTGTAATAAACAATAAGTAAAGATGCAGCTCATGCAGTAAATGTTGAATTCTATTAAGTAAGATAGCTTCAATTAAAATGGGCATTGATAAAAACGACCATGTCATTTTCATCTTAATCTTTCAAGAGCAGCTGTGCTTTAGTAAAAGCTGAATATTTTGTTAAATCTAAGCAAACCAAATACAGATCCCAAAAAAAGTATGCATTTCTGAAATCATCGTCTATCTTCGGAAATATGGACGCGCGGTTATGAGATCTTTATACAGGGTGCGAGGACATCGACGCGCAAACTGACACCATGAAATCAGTACATGGTTCTGAATCCCTTGGATGAAACGTTTCGATGAAACTTTTCGAAAAATTTCAACGCCTGCGGCGTTGAAAATTTTCATCAGTTATTAAAAAAAAAACGCTGTTCTATACATGTTGACCGCGTAGGTCTAGGTAGGACTTTTCTATGAAACAGCAGTTTTTTTTCTTTAATAAACTACAAAAGGTTTCATCCAAGGGATTCAGAATCATGTACTGAATCCATGGTATCAGGGGGCCAAGTCTACTAATTTACAAAATTTTGTATGGCAAATCTGTCAAAAACTAACAATGTAGAGACCATTGTGACTTTTGTAAATTAGTAGACTTGGCCGCCTGGTTGTGAGCCAATGTTCCTGCCACGCTATAGAGAACTGTTACAACCGTAAAAGTACTTGCCTTTTTTACATCACATGGTTACAAATTTATAGATTAACAATTCTATGTAATTCCAAAAAACTTTTCAAAACTTTTGAGTGAGAGTTGACGATCTGTGACCGGAATAGGTAACTCGACCGAGAGAAAACCTCATTTGAACGCGCGAAATTGCACTACTACTCAGCGCAGCATTAGAAAACTTAGAAGTTTTGCCTCTGTGGGGGGTAAGGTACTGTTGCCGTACTATGACGTGTTCCAGTGTGAAAGAGAGATGGAGCTATATATGACCGATAGCACTATCCCTTTTTCGCAATGGAACCATGATGGTATTAGCACGTCATACTGGTATTCGTAAAGATATAGTTTGATGGGAATTGAGGAAGCAATGGTGATTTTCATTTGATACCTAAGTAGCCGCTTGTGTGATTATCATGATTCATCCACTCGCCCAGATGTTGCAGCCATTAATGTTAGTTTTGGCACACCTACATACGTTCATATACCTACTTTTGAATATAAGCTAGTCTTCTTGGAATTGAAACTGGATATAAATTATGCGAAATGTAAAACTAGAATATCTCGAAGGCTAAAAGTAAACTTAATTAGCTATGGTTAATAGTCGAAAAAACCATAATCATGTTTACCTAAAAGAAAAGGTTTTTCCTTTTTCTGTATATAAATATTTTTGCTAAAGTTACTAAGTAGGTAACTACTCTGGTATAGATAATTAATAATTAAAGGAGGAAGGGCAAAAGTATACAGCGTGTATAAGAAAAGTGTGGTCATATTTGATAGTGTGGACATAATCAGCCGCCCCATACATTTGAGTCGAGTAGGTAATGAAATTTTGTATGGAACAGTTGATAACTTTTTCGCGATTACGATGTTAATCCCATGGAGAAAGTGGTTCAGTTTGATGGTTTGTACCACACCCTTAAATACGACCACACCTTTCTAGTACACGCTGTATACGGGGCTCGTCCACAACCAAAATATTGACATTGGTGGTGGGGACTTTTGCCCATCATTCTTTGATTAGCATTAACCATTATGTAGTTGCCGTTTGTATTACTAGAGACTTACATTGATACCAGTAATAATGTTAGGTACATAAGCAGAATAGCTTCGAATCCATCAATTCAGAAACATAAACTTTGGAAATTTGTTCCACCTAAGAACCTTCATAATTATTAAATATTCTGAAAAATTCTTAGGTGAAACAAATTAAAATTTACCGATTGGTATGAAATTGATGATTATTATTCAGTAAATATATCATTCCTATCATGTTTAGATAACAATACCCGTCACGTCTGCGGAGTTTCGCTGGCTAATTTAATTTGACCCTGTATAGTATTAGGTGTTAAATCAAAAAAAAAACAAAAAACCCATGACCCACCTAAAACTCACGAGATTTTATTCTAAAAGTAATTATTTCATTGAATAAATACGAAAAACAAAACGTGAGCAAACCTCGTGTTTAAGAAGGTTGAACATGAAGTAGGTCGTACTGACGATCTTAGATGATCATTTGCAACGGTCCGATGCGTAGGTATACGCTACTTACCGATCAATTATGCATAAACAAGTTTATATTATACTGTTCGTACAGTATACAACACGATTTTTCTAGGTGTACCTACATAAGTGAATAGATTGGAATAAATAAATAGGAAATATAAAAGTGATTTAAATACACATGAAGACAGGCTGACTAACAAAAGGTATTTACAAGGCAGATGAGAGTGGAAACGCCGGGAGGGGACGCCCTACGAGGACATTATAGTGACCTTATTGGTGATGTTCTTCAGAAAGTTTAGGTGGGTAGTACTTGCAACCAGCGTGTTTGTTTCACCAGATGTATGGCGCGTAGCAGGTGCCGTTCTGTAGTTTCTGGCTACCCCCATGAGAAGAAGGCGTGAGTTTATGTAAATACAGCGAAATAAGAATTTCGCTGTATTTACATAAACTCACGCCAAGTCAAGTATCAAGTATCAAGTTATTAGAAAGATCTAATAACTTGATTTTATTAATTCTTTCTCAAACCATTCCTTTCTGGCTGGTAATTATGAATTTATGACACTGTCATTTGTTTTATAATGTTGGTAGCTGTCGGTAATACATAGAAACACGGTGTAAGTGAAAAAAAATACCGAAAGGTGCTTAACTTTTTCATTACACGACTGTACATTAAGTCTTCAATTGACCTTGCTGTAGATAACCAGTTCTGCAAAGGTGCTTCTTCTCAAATTAAAGGTTATTAAGTATAATATTTTATAGCGTTTTCCTCCTACGAAATACTTGATAAGCAATAAAACACCACTTTTGATTCGACTGTTATTTAATTAGTTGAATAGATCGCTATCATATTGAATTTTATCATAGACAAGCTGACCCGACAGACGTTGTCCTGTCTTAACTATGAATGTCATATGTCGTTTAGTTTTAGTTTTGACTAAAACTATAACTATCGACTCATTTATCAACCGATCCATCTGTGTTAAACGATATTTGCAGCGCGCATTCTGTCAATCGCTGACAGTTATTTCAAACAACTGACAGTTATGTAAAATTAATATTGGCGTTAAGATTTCTTAAATTTTGTAACGTTCCGATCAACTTCCTTATTTTTTTATTTCATAAGATCCTTCTCCGGACAATAACGAACACAAGAAAAAAAAAAGTGAAATCGGTCCAGCCGTTCACGCGTGATGGCGTGACCAAGGGAAATAGGGATTCATTTTTATATATATAGATGATCGTTATATTATTATAGCCATTAGAATCAGCAGTTATGTCATATCCAGTGGCGTAGCTAGTCCTAAAGGGGCCCGGTATCAAAATTTGTTGGGGGCCCTTTTTACCCGACTGCAGCGAAGCTTCAAAAAACAATACCTACCCTAGGTATTCATTTAACAAAATAGCATCACTGACTTGCAAAGTAAAGCTATTACCTATTGTGAGTTTCTTGCCCGTTCTTCTTCATAGATACCTACTACGCTTTGGAATGGGCAACTAACTAGCTTCATGGTTCAGACGGACCGACCCCTTGACAATTCAAATGTAAATGGTTTAATACAAATAAATGCTTTGAGTTTGAAGCCACAAACCAATTTCATTCATTTGATTTTTTTCATTAGTACTCATTTATTACGGGCCTCTTATCAATAAAAATTAAGCACATAGTGCGTAGGCTAAAGAGAACTAAACCATTTGAGTTAGTGTAGTGTATAAATTGTGACGAATAATGTGTAAACAATGTGTTTTTTTATTATTAATTTATCAGACTCTAAGAAAGTGCTGCGGAAGCGGAATTATGTGAAAGTGCAATAGGACACTATTCTTAGTTATAACGTAAACTATCACGTAAAATAATAAGTTAAAGTTAAGTTGCTTATTAGTCTATTAGGCTAGATTGTAATAAATTACTAAGAACTTATGTTCTTATAAAACAAAAAAAAAAAAAAACAAAAAAAAAAATGAAGGATAATATTTTACGAATTTTCACGTCGCGTTGGGGGGCCCCTTTAGCTTGGGGGCCCCGTATCATTGATACGGCTGATACGGCGGTAGCTACGCCCCTGGTCATATCCTTCCGTATTAATTAGTTAAATAGGAGCTCCGAAAATATAGAAGTGACTACAGTACTTAATCATTTCTTTTGAGGGTAGATCGAAAAGTTTTAAGTTATGTGCTCGTTAATGTTATTTGCCTTCGAAATAAAATGTTATTACGTAAATGATTTGTTATAAAGAAAACAATAGCTGGTTAGTTTGTGTCTCAAAGTTGTTATAATACTGTATTTTTTGTTATAAAATTCGTCTCAAGTATGTGAAATCTTTGTAATTTCTTATTGAGAGATAAATTTCTTTAAGCATAAAGAGAATCAACCTAAGACTTTTCATATGAAATATTCTGAAAAATTCTTTAAGTATACTTTATTGTTTTTGTATTCAGAATTGATGGATTCGAAGCAGTTCTGCCAGAATAAAATCTCGGTGAGTTTTAGGTGGGTCGTGGTTTTTTTTTTGTTTCAACACCTAAAACTATACAGGCTTAAATTAAATTAGCTAGCGAAACTCCGCAGACGTGACGGGGATCGATATCTATACATGATAGGAATAATATATTTACTGAATAATAATCATCAATTTCAAATCAATCGGTAAACTTACATTAATTCCACCTAAGAGTTTTTCAAAATATTTCATATGAAAATCCTTAGGTGGAACTCCAATCTCCAAAGTTTATAGGTATGTGTTCAGAATTGATTGATTCGAAACTAGTCTGCTTTTGAAACATTGTTACTGGTATCTATGTAAGTCACTAGTAATAAAAACCGAACCTACATTATGGTTAATGCTTATCAAAGAATGATGGGCAAATATCCCCACCGCCAATGTCAATACGTTGGTTGTGGACGAGTCCCGTATACAGCGTGTATCAAAAAGGTGTGGTCGAATTTAAGGATGTGGTACAAACCACCAAACTAAACCACTTTCTCCAGCTCTTTCTGATACATGCTGTATAATATACCTAACTAGTACTTCGCTCGCGACTTTGTCCGCGTGGATTACGAAGTTAAGAAGTAGTTTAAAAAAAAAACATTGAAGAAAGAGAACAATTGAAATTGATTGATTTTAAAGAGTATTCTATTCTATTCTATTCTATCATTACGGTCTTTATTATTTACTGCGATAAGCATTCGTGCCAAGTTTCAAGTATCTAAACCAAAGGAATGTGTTTTTTTTTATCTTTAATTTCTAAAAAGTTGTATAGAAGATGTACAAATGATGAGAACAGATGCATAAAAAAAAACTTGATTTGCAGACAAGGCTACCCAATCCTTTTTACAATATAATATACTATTGAGAAAATTTAGGCAAGTTTATATGAATATTTAATGTTTTTATTAGAGAGTTAAACAATTTATGAAATAGTTTTTTAATTTTACACAATAAATCTGTGAGTACCAACCTAATAAAATGTTTGTCTAAAACTGTTTTATTTAAAACTGGTTTTTATCCGCGGCTTCGCCCTACATTCGTGAAAAGCGTATGAAAATCAGTTCGGTAGTTTTTGCGTTTATCGCGTTCAGACAGACAGACAGACGCGGCGGGCGGGGGGAATTTGTTTTATAATATTATAATAATAACTAGCGTCTACCCGCGGATTCGCACGCGTGGATGATATCCGACGATATCAACCCACGGGAACGTGCTACCGGGAGAAAAAGTAGCCTATGTCCATTCCCAACATGCTATCTATCTCCTATCCAAATTTTATCGAAATCCGTTCTGTGGTTTAGACGTGAAAAGATAACATACAGACGTACGACTTTAGAATTTATAATATTAGTATAGATATGTAGTGATGATGGTGTGCGCAATCTACGACTCATTATTATTAAAAATATTAGCTCATTAACCCGGGACAAAACCAAGGATTTCGTTTGTATATAATTGACGCCAACGACCACGTGGGCGCGTTTCCTCTTATCGATAAAACGTCCTTCACTACTTTCACAGAAAAGGTCGTTTAAAAGAACAAATTCCGGTTTTTATTCTAGAATACCTACTAATTACAATACGGATACGATGAAACTTGTTTCGCACATGCTTTGTCTGAATCTAGACATAAACAAAGTAAAGAATGCTGTATGAAAGTCTTTCGTTACAAGAAATGTTTGAAGGTTACGTAAGTTTGTGTTTACAATTAACGAGAAACAAAAGACGGATTTTGGTTTTAGCATGTAGGAGGTCACCAAAAGTGTTAAGTAACCAGAGTCGTCGATATAGTTGAAGTTTACTAAGAAACCGATGAATGTTTTCGAATAAAATTTAATTTAACTAATAGAAAACAAACAAGTCATTTATCAAATTAAATTTCATTCGAAAACATCCACCAGTTTCTTACTAAACTTCAAACATATCCAACGACCCTGGTTACTTATCTCTTTTGGTGACTGTACCTACGTCAGGGACTCGTTGTATACAGGAGGGGCTCGTGGCTAAATATTAACAACCGCACGGGTCGATCGAAGGTTAAGGGCGCTTCCCCGACCAAACGACCTTGAGCGTTCGGTCCTTGTCTGTCCCGTCGCTGAGTCTCGCTCTGTCTCGCTCCCTGCGCACGCTCATTTATCATAAAATTCACAAAAAAAAAAAAAAAAAAAGACAAGCGATGTTTTAAAATAAAATAAAACGTGAATTATTTAGTTTTTTTAATTATCTATCCATTAGTGTAATCCTCAAATTAATAGAACGTCACCTTTAGCAAAAGATGCATGCAATCAATAATTTTAGTCACTTTTTTACAAGGAGATTTTAAATGTATCTAAAACACATAAAAACAAATAAGAACGTGCAATGTGATGATAGGATATCGAACAATAATAATGTGCTTTTAGATGTAGTTTATTACCCATAGTGAATAGTTAATAGCCTCTGAATAACGCACTATGGCAAGGTTTTGGTCGGGGTACCGCCTTAAGTTAGCCTGCCGCGGTCGGTTCGTAGATGGGTGACCATCCATTACATGTCGATACTCCATGCCTAGGAAAGTACGCTAAGCCATTGGTCCCTGCTGTCATTCGTATAGATCTTTGTCAGTCCTTACGAGTAATCGGCCTAAAGTCTGACAATCAGTCTTAACAAGGGGTATCGTGTTACCCAGTAACTGGGTTGTGGAGGTCAGATAGGCAGTCGCTCCATGTAAAATACAGCTGCATCCGGTTAGACTGGAAGCTGACCCCAACATATGTAGTTAGGAAAAGGCTAGGCAGATTGATTAGTTTTAGCGTGTACCCGGATGTTTTCGTGTTGTTAAATTATTCGAGAATATTTAAAAATACATTTTTGGTCGCCTTAGTGAGTACATAGTTTATTGCTCTTTTATCCTTATAGTACCTAATGATTTCCGGGAAATCATCATCATTATTTCAGCCGAGAGACATCCACTGCTGGATATAGGCCTGCCCAAGCACCGCCATTTCGACCGTTTCTGTGGGTCTTGTATTGATTCCTGCGGCCTTCCGGGAAATACTTTCAGGAAAATAACCTTTACTCTACTTTTATACTCGCAATTTTTTTTTCCTTGGTTTTTGTCCCGGGTCTGGGTAATAAAATGTTATTGGGTTTTCCATCTGGAATTTCTCAGTAACAGCCCGAAGTTTGGATTTGTGCCCGGTTGGTGGCAATAGGCTCGCCCCCTATTTACATGGGACTTAAACATAACTGGCGAAATGTGGGTGTATTATAGGTACGGTACACCTCTGCCCTACCCTTCGGGGACTATAATTTTTATGTACTCGTAATATTTATCTAAACAGCTACTCCATAGGTAAAGTATCTACCTATGTACGTTTTCTAGTCGTTCTATGTTTGGTATAGGACATATTATAATTTACGTTTCTGAGCAAAAAGGATTATTTTAAATCTATGATTGGAATAAACTGCGTTTTTAAAAATAACTTTAAGCTTGTACCTACGGCAAGTAAACGAAACCTAGGCACTACATTGAGCGCAAGTCAGTCAGTCCCTTACTTAAGGCCCCCGCTGATAAGCGCGACACGATTTTTGTAGAAAAAAATCCATATAAAAATTATTGTTCTACTAGAGTCGCGTCGAGCCTGTCTGTGGGAGCCGTTACTTATCAGACTTTGAAATGAGGACGCTAGCTCGATAATGAATGATATTTACCAACAGCGTCAGCATCGGAGCTGACCCTTTGACATTTACTACGATTGCTAGCCGAGTACGACACGTTGTATAGTATTAATAAAATAATAATAGGTCTTTACCTATGAAATTGCCGTTTTGTATGAAAAAATTTAAACGAATTTTTTTCATGAATTTTTTATTTGTATTAATCGAAGTAATCACCCATGCAATCAATGCATCTTTGCCATCGCAGTGGCAGTTTATTGATGCCCTTCTTAAAGAAATCAGCTGGACGGGAGGCAACAAATTCTTCAAAGGCATTTTGTACTGCCTCTCGGGTATTAAATTTTTTTCCCGCCAAGAAGTTATCCAAATTCTGGAAAAAGTTGTAGTCTGTAGGCGCAAGGTCTGGTGAGTAGGGCGGATGACGGAGAGCTGCCAACCCCAGTTCTTGCAACTTGGAGACCGTCTGCTGTGCAGTATGAGGTCGCGCGTTGTCGTGCAGGAGCAGCGGAGACGAGCGATTGACCAATGCTGGTTGGAGATGCGCCAGCTTCTCCATCATTGTGTTCAGTTCTTCACAGTACACATCTGCAGTAATGCTCACCCCGTTTGGTAAGAAGCTGTGATGAATCACACCGGCGCTAGACCACCAAACAGTGACCATCACTTTTCTAGGGGTAAGTTTTCGTTTAGGGCATTGTTTAGGTGCTGAACCAGGATCCAACCAACTTGCTGAGCGCTTACGGTTATCAAACAGAATCCATTTTTCATCGCAGGTAACAATGCGGTTCAAAATTCCTTCATTTGTGTGTCTGTTGAGCAGTGCAAGGCACGTCTCGACGCGTACTTCGCGCTGGCGATCATTGAGTTCGTGGGGCACCCATTTGTCAAGCTTTTTTACCTTGCCAATTTGACGCAAATGGACCAATATTGTTTTGACGCTAACGTCGAAAGCTGCTGCTAATTCAGCCGTAGATTGTGTATCATCAGCTTCCACAATCGCCTTTAATTCGTCATTGTCGACCAAAGTCTTCGGACGACCGCGAGGTTCATTTTTCAGGTCGAAATTTCCAGAACGGAAGCGAGCAAACCAATAACAGGTGGTGCGTTGGTTTGTAGTGTTAGCTCCGTAAACGTCGTTGATGTTGCGTGCCGCTTGTGCCGCGTTGCTGCCACGACGGTACTCATATTCCATAATTACTCGAATTTTTAACGTATCCATGATGACGAAAAAGATTGAAATGCGATGAAAATGTAACACTAATCAATAAAGAAATGACTACTTTTAGAAAAAAAAATCCATGTTTTTAAAATAAAATTAATTTGAAATTAGAATTCTTAGCCAAACAAAAATTATTTTGATTTGAAATGGCCAGTACTGCAGAACGGCAATTTCATAGGTAAAGACCTAATATTATAAACAAGTTTTTATAAACATTCAGTTTTTTCTTGGAACGTAGTACGTAGAGCTTACTTCGTTTTTAGAAATGGATTTTGGAACGAAGTTCCATACTTTGCACACTTGGCTAGACCTAAAAAAGTGTAACATCTTGACCGTGTCGACACTTTTTTCCTTACAATAATAACGCATAGAAGCCGCGTCTAGAACAAAACACGAGCGATATCGTGTGTCCACTTCGTTTTCTTTGTGTGCGTGAGCCGAATGTGTCTACGTTCCTCAAACGCACACAAATACAGCTTTCAGTGATACCATTACTAGGCCGTTACCCACAAAAAAAGGGTAAACGCACTACTATGTTGCTGGATCAAATCAAGACAAGTATGTTATATTATCAGAAACTGGATAAGACGAAGATGATTTTGCATTTAATAAGACATATTTTTACGGAAGGTAAAATTAAATTTATTAAAAAATAAAAGGAAATAAATAAACCATAAATCACATGAAGAATGGGATATCGTTCAATGCGTTTAGAAGGTTTGATGTGTGATGTGTTATAATAATATTATTGGCATGTATTCATCGCTGACATGTAAAAAAGTATGTATGAGAAAATTACAAAAATTAAAAACCTGTTATTCAATAATATTGTAATCTTTATTTTACCACTCTTCGAACCAACAGTTTATGCTTATCATTTAAAAACCTTGCAGTTGCAACTGCTTCCTAAAGAGTTTCCGCTTTGACTCAACGTCTCTTAGAGTATTTACTCTTTTTGACATATACCAAAAATTACCTAAATCTAAGTTAGTTTCTCGAAACTGGCAAAATGTGATATCGTATTCAATAGCATAGGTAGTAGGTACACCAAAAACAATTATTTTTGCTAAACAAAAATTAGAACAAAATTGAAAGCAATGTGGGTATTTTTTTTCTCACAAATAGCAACACTGTATTGTGATAAGTTACATTAGAATTTTTGTTTGATGATCGATTTACGTAAAAATTGTGTATATAATGTAAGTACTTACTTGTGAAATGTAATTTGATCACATTTTTTTTTGTTTTCCTGAAGTGCTATGACATCCTTTCACGCTACAAACTCATTTTAATTTATTTACTCGCGAGCTGTGTTCGATGGAACGTGACCTTGAGTACTGACAGCTCGCAGAGAGATTTAAGCCAATATTGGCTTAGTTTTAGTCTTAGTTTGCCTCAATTTTGCACTCGTACTAGGTTTCTATGCGTTATTATTCTAAGCTTTTTTCCTTCTTCATTTATTTATTGTCAAACGTTAATTTATTTTACTGTGCCTAATACATAATATAATTAATACATAATATACAGCAAAAGGAATTTCGTTACAACCGGTGTCCCACGGCACCTCTTGACTTTTTTTTTTTTTTTGTTTAATTGTTTCAATAACTAAATCGACATTTTGGGTAGGTCACTGTGAATATGCCAGCTTAGGAATGCTAGACGAGAATGATATTGCGGAAAGCCTGACCGATGTCTCCGGTTCTTTTCAACTATTTACTCCATATGTATTAAAATTCTTGTTAACTATATAGAACAAAACTAACTATTTACACTAGGTACCAATTTAAAAGACTTATGCAAATAAATACAAAACAAAAGGACACTTGGCGCACGTGTATCGCCAAGCATTAAACACGTTTAGCACTAAACGAGTTTAAAACATAAATGTTAGAAGATGACAAAGACAGAATGATGTTAAAAACTCGTTTAGCGCTAAACGTGTTTATTGATTGGCGGTGCAAGTTGGCCTTAGGCGTCGAAGTAGTCGTCTGCAACGCTGTCAGCCGGAAAAGTGCTCAGAAAACAGTCTGCATTGCCACGTTGAATGGCAATGGTAATTCTATTTACCGATTTCTAATGAACTGTATTTTTTTTTTTATAAAACAGTCTATTGTCGTCAGTACATTTGAGTGTTTGTTTAGGTGTCGTAGAAAAAGAAACAATATTTATAGCTTTCTAGACAAGTTGGATCTGTGACGTCATTTGACAGTTACACAAGTGACATTTAAATATCGAATCTGAGTCACCAAACAACATCCAGTATGCTAATAATGTAAATAGAATTAATTTGACAGGCTGTTGTGACAACACATGCAAATAAAAATAAAATAACTAAGTTCAAGGGAATCCCCGTGAAGTAACAATGGCCAGAATCGTTGTTATTATTGAAAAAAGATTAACAAAAACTTTCATTCTCGAATAGAACCATGGTCCATTATGACAAAATGTATTTGGCATCAAATAAATAGTTTAGTTTACTAACTTTACCAAAATAAAAAGATATTTTGTTGTCAGTCAAATGCAATGATTAATGTATAAAATCGTAGTTTATGTCATAGAGCGCAAATGATAAGCAATTTTAACATACATTCCTTTTTTACCATTGCCACTCCAAAAAGGGCATTTGATTCATCGTTAACAGTGAATAAAACTCTCTTTTAGTCACTGAGGAAAACATTAAAAAACAAAAACAAAACACTAAAACATTTTAAATTTGGAACAAGCACGAATTATTATGAATTATGTACTTACAAAAAATAAATAAAACGTGCTGAAAGTACGTACCAGCTGGCTAAATGGAGCTATTCCATAGAGTTATACAAAAAAAATATCGTACTCAAATCGAAAAATGTTCTAATTTCACTATATATTTTTAATGTTTATATTTAATCCTTTGTTCTCTTATTACCGATTATATATAATAAAAAGTGATAAATATAAATACTAGGTATACTACATTTTTTTTTCTCGCAGTCAATGGTAAAAAGTAGACTACACAACTCGTGAAAAAAAAACATCTCGGTCCTTGTATCCCTCGCTCCGCTCAGGATTCTAATTTAGAATCCTTCGCCGCTCTCGGGAATCAACTTAGTCCCTCGGAACTAAGTTCCCTTTCTTTCACTTGTTGTATGATCACTATCACTATCCACAAAGCGGGCGCATGTCACCTTTTCGAATTGTCATTTTCTTTCGAAATGTGAAAATCTTAAGGTGCAACTCAGATCAAGTAAAAAAAGGTAGATAACGCGCCGCCTTTGTTGTTAGTGAAGCCACAAAACTCAGCTCCTCCAAGTAAACACACGCGCTCACGCAACCACGTGCATCAAACTAAGCTCTTTTTCGTTAGTATCTCATGAGGCGCCGTGCAGTAAGTTTGCCTACAAAATGCCGTCCTGTGTAATTAAATGGCGCGAAAACGATACAAAAGTGAACAAACAGTCTGAAGGAATATCGTTTCACACGTAAGTACACATAAAACTATATTTTTTTTATCATTCCAACACAATTTTGAGGTTATTCGGAACAGATAATGTTAATGTCCCGAAATGACGTACCGGGAGAGTGTTGCTAGTAGTTGTTATTTCTATTAGCCCAAAATGTGGGTAAGTAAATTGTAGGCAGTAATAGAAAAAATAATAATTAGAGAGTAGACAGAACGTTGTTTTTTTTTAATCACGTGATTTTATTTTACATTAATTGAAGTCAAGGTAAATATTTATTTTGTAATTTGTTTTTTGTTTTTCTTTAAATTCTGGAGTACTTACTTACATAAATGTACATTCTGTTTTACTATGGAATATTATGGTTTTAGGTTTCCAAGGAATATTTTAATAAGAGATGAACGGGTAGCTGCTATAAGACTGGGCTGAAATGAACCACAATGGCAACCATCCTCATTTAGTGTGGTTTGTTTTTAACTCATTAATTCCGAATTTTTTGTATTAAGATATTTTTTTTAATATAAAATTGTTTTACTTTTTGCTGTATTTTTCTCCCTGCTCACACACCCACTGGACTATCTATTTATAAAGTGATAAAAACGTGTGAAAATTCAAAGAGATGTTGAACGTAGGAAATACGTTTATCGTATATCTTTGATTTTTTGACGTTAAAGAATATTGTTTCCAGTAAATATAAAAATATAAACAAACAGACCGACAGATTTACTTTTGCATTCGCATAATACCTATTTTTATTATTACGTAATTTTCAGGGACTTTTAAAAAAAAAGTGGCAACTCTTCTTTGACTCACACATAGTTAAAAAAATGGTTACAGTTTCCTATTCTACGTGCGGTATCTACCTTTTTTTACTTGATCTGAGAGGTGCAAGTAAAGTTTCGCACGGACGTAAAAATATCGTGACGGGATTTTTACGCGCACTGGATTTTCAAAATCAGTTGAAAATCCAGGGTGCGTAAAAATCCCGCCGCGGTATTTTAACGTTCGTGCGTTTGGTCTAAGGTGCTTATCAGTTTGACTCCTTTACTGTACAGTCGCCAGCAGGTCACGCTACTCGAAACTGTCAAATTTCTTCAAACGATTTTAAACCTTAAAATGTTGACAGTTAAGATCAAAATCGAATGAGAAATTCTGACAGTTTGTGGTAACTTGATGTGCTGGCATGAAAATTTTAATTGTTTTTCTTTGCAATTGCTTCTATTTTCGGTCCATGATTTTCAGTCAGTTAAAGAAAGGAAGAAAGGAAGAAACGAGCAGAGAGCAAGAAAGACTCACCTGTCCACCAGGGCTGTTAGAGTTAGAAGTATCTAGTTTAGGTAACTGTATATAAGCGGGTCCTGTCCAGTAATCATGGTCAGCAGGTTCACTGAAATATAAAATGGAAATTAAAATAATTAAAAAAAACATACAGCCGAACAGCCTCTTCCTTTTTGGAAGTTGGTTAAATAGCACACACAAACAGACCTGGACCTTATGACCGTAAGGCGTAATTAATTCTCAAAGGTTTCAGTAGTCTGCTGACTGTCGCTTGATATTTTTGATTGTCAAAAAAAAACGAATGAACGTACGAAGGCCAAATTAGGACGCGGTCTAGCATAGATCACCATTTAATCATATTTTTAAAGGCATATTAAAATTTTAATATTTAAAAAGACTCTGATGTGATAAAGGAAAAAGAGACGAGACACTTGCAAAACTCGATTTTAATGTGTGACGCATAAAATTAAATATATTTTATAAAATTTAAGTGTTACGAAAATCTCGATAAAATTAAGGTATAAGTATTTAAGGTAAAGCTCAACCAACCTGGGAATCGAACTGAGCAATAACTTGCTCAACATTCACATTTGCGACCACTACACCAACAAGGAAGTCGGCCATACTAATCCTACCGATAAAAGATGATACTTGCCTTACTGGTGGTCTCGGCCTCCGGTCTGGTCGCTGCGTGGCCTGATATCCATTGTTGTTGTTTTGAGAATCACCGCTGGGGCTAAATGACAAAAATATACGATGAACTATGTACTATCAGGGAAATAAATGGTTGAGCAGATTAAAGGAAAGAATAAATAATTAATTATTACTTATTATTAGTTTTATTGGGTTTTTCCATCTGGTATATCTCGGTAGCAGCCTGGAGTCTGGATTTGTGCCCGGTTGATGGCAATAGGCTCGCCCCCTGTTACCGGGACTTAAAAATAACTGGCGAAATGTGGGTGTGCTATAGGTACACCTCTGCCTAACCCTTCAGGGAATACAGGCGTGATGTTATGTTATGTTAATTATTACCCGACTTCAAGGAAAGGGTTATGTTTTCCGCGGGTATCTTGTATGTATGTATGTATGTAATATTCTATATTTCCTCATATCATTCAAACCGCTACACAGATTTATATAACTAAGACATCGTTAGATACGTCTTGACGGCCCAAGTGATCTTAAGTAAAAAAAAACAAACATGGCGGCTGTGAGATACCTGTTTGGAGTGAAAAAAAAAGTTGTTTCGAATATTGCAATATGGGTATCAAATTAAAGGGCTCGTCATAAGCATTAAAAAAAGGATTGTGTGGTTTTATGAAACTACGGTAAAACTGAAACTTTTTCCCTACTGCGCGGCCGACCGTCACGCGACTTGCAACACACAGACGAAAAAGTTTGAAACGATGTAATAAAAGTTTCACTTTAATAATCCGGTTACGTTCGTTTAAGCTGTCACAGCGTATTGAAACAGTGGGTATTGTGAAACCGTTTTAACGCTTCCAAACTATACTCGAAAGGTTTAGGTAGTTAAATAAAGGTAAACAAAAAAACCACGTGACTCATAGATGTTAAACCTTTTAGTTCAAATGTTAAAATCATATTATTTTGAGTCCCACAAGAATAGGCTCTATTCTGAATCTGAATTTGAGGAACTATCTGTCACATTAATAATAAAGCGTTCAGTGGTATCATCAATTATTTTGTCTAATTTAAACATTTTCTGTTCTTCTTTTATTACATGACCCTCGCAACTTTTCCAATTGTCAGCAGTCATATTAGCTAAAGCCTCTGGCAAAAGAATGTATATGTCAGACATTTTAAAAGTTTTATTTTTCTCGGCTACAAACCCTTTAGCTTGAGCCCATATTAACTCAATTGAATTGCGCTCACAGTGGTATGGTGGCAGCCGCAATACAGTAACACCTTAGAACATTTTTTCTAATTCATCCACAACTTATAAGCAATCTGGTTAACCGACTAAACGTAATGCCTGCTACTTCAGTTGCCATACTACGTCACAGGTGTACTCTTCAATTTAGCAACGTTATCTAATTCGTTGTATTTTCTAAAAGGTTTAGGGAACCTGTCTTTTTGGGCTCTTTACAATATACTATTATCTTTATATTTTATTTTATAATTCTAACAAGGAAATTGTGCTTAAGCAAATACATGTACGAAGAGTATAGTTTACGAATAAGTGATAAAGTTTAACATACATTAATAAAAGAGGAAACTATCGTATAAATCGCAAATAAGTTTAATTTTGTTGTAACGTATTTTTAAAAAAGAAAGTGTCAACTATAAAAAACCCTTTTTACGGTTTGTTTACCTTTATCTAACTACCTAAACCTTTCGAGTATAGTTAAAACGGTTGACCAATTGAAAAATAAACTATGATAGCAATATTATATTCGTTGGGCACTCGACATTGTTGTCGATAGCCTACGTTAGTGGATTTGCACAAGCACATCACTAACTCACCGCAAGATGAAGCGGCCGTACCACGCGATGCGTCCGCACGAATGAAGTATCGTTTTGTGATTTTTACATTGCTTGTCCAGTCACTTAGCGACATACTTAGGTAGTGGTTAAGGAGCAATGTATTTACTCCAAAAATAATACAGTCGTTAGGTACCATATTTGAAAACAAAAATAACATAGTAAAAGCAAGAAATATTTTATGATTTGTTGTTTTTCACGATTTTAAAGACTATACCAATACTTAATAATACTTGCACTTAAAAATGGTAAGTGATTCAATGATTGACAAAGTTTTTGTTTTGGCTTCGGTTTTTACAAGAAACCACTGAACAAAACGACATTCTTGTATTTTGCCCCGATCACGGTCGAAAGCGCACTAGTTCGCGGAGACGGCCATTGGTCTGTGACATGAGCAGTTTGAACATTACGCGTGGACACAGACACGCCCGCTTGCCACTTCTCCTGTTTTTTTATATCTCTATGTAACACACAGTCGGAGGCATACATAAAGTGACATAAAATGATTTAAGTTATCATTAAAATTTACGCCTCCGACTGCATGTAATCAAAAAAAAAAAAAAATTTTTGAAGGACGGACATTGGTATGTTTTAAATATGACGTTAATGTTTAGTCTTGTTTCGATTTTTTTTGGTTGGCTTTTTATTATTATTGGATTTTTGATCTTGTTTGGCTCCTTTTAGTTGATTTTTCATTAATTGTCTTTTTATGCAGGCGGTAAAAAGAAAATTAATAAAAAAAACAAAAAAAAAATTTTTTTTTTTATTAATTTTCTTTTTACACTCTGTATTACCACTTGACTGTACATTATGTAACGAAAATACGTAAAAAAAACGTAGGATACACAAAATACACAAACGAGTTTTGTATTTTTTAGTTTCTTTGGTTCATATAATAAATTTTGTCCTGACTACAGTAATTCGTTTGCCATCACTCCATCAGTTAGTAAATATCTAGATAAGTTGTAATCTGTGGAAAATTTTGTGGGTTGGGTAGTATATTATTTTTAAGTTATTTCCATTTTTTAAATACGAGTATAATACGGTGGGTTTTCCCTTTGAAAATAAAACAAAAATAAGGAAGCAGGCAGAAACATCCGCGAGAAATCGCGGCACAGCGGACAGAGCTCCGGCGGGATCTCATGGCGGCATGGAGAGTGCGACTGTCGCAACCCAGCGCTGGGCACGCCATAATTGCGGCGGTAAGTCCCCTCTTTGAGGAGTGACTTGAGAGGCGCCACGGCGTCCTCACCTTCCGCCTGACGCAGGTCCTCACCGGACATGGCTGTTTCGGGAGATTCCTGTTTCGGATAAGGCGGGAAGTAACGCCCGGGTGTTGTCATTGTGTGGATCGACCTGAGGACACGGTAGAGCATACGGTGGAGCTCTGCCCGGTTTGGGCGGAGCACCGCCGTGTCCTCGTGGCGGCGATCGGCGGCGGTGATCTCTCGCGTCCGGCCCTGGTCGACGGCGCGTTGTGCTCCACGCGCGCCTCAAAGAGATGTCAGCATAATTGACGGGGTCCGATAGGGCCGATGCCTGCCGGGGTCGCGGATTGTTCGAAAGAGTTACCGTGGCCCTGGCGCACAGGCAACTGAAGGAACACGGGTGAGTTTTAGTCAGTAAGAGTCTGACACGTCCTTCCGCTCTGCCCAGAGCGGGAGAAGTCATTTGATGATTTCCCACCCCAAAAAGAAAAAAAAGGCAGAGCTAAACATAAATGACGTCACAGGAGAAATAAATTTATCATCGCGTACTACACCAGTGCCTGTGTAGGTAACATTCGTAATGATCTCGTTTGGTATCGACCACTGTCATAAAAATGACACTGCACCGTATGTTCGGTGATTAATTTTCCCTTTTGTATGGAAAATGTAATTATTAGTTACGTCATAATGATAATGGGACCTCTAACTATTGCACCACACTGGTGCAAAGATTGGAACTATTATTGAACTAGTGTATCTAGTTACAGTTTTTTTCCGATTGTATGTACATTATTTTTATCTCACGAAGCGACGCGCGTTTTCCTTGTGGCAACCAAGTGTACAAACATGCTGTGAATATGTGTGTGGAGACCAGTAGCGTCAGCACATAACACACACACACACTTCCGACTTCGCCATTGTCTCGGAAGGTACCGAGAGCTCCTGCGCTTACACACACATTCACAGCGTGTTTGTAGACTTGGTAAACACAAGTAAAGCGCGTGTACCTGCGTGAGATAAAAATACTGTAGTGAAATCAAAGCCTATCCAAGCATAACAGACATTAAAGGGCTCATCGTAAGCATTTAAAAAAACTATATCATGATCACGACCGTAATACTAAATAAAAAACGACATCAATAAATAAACAAGAACCCCGCCTGCATAAAAACACAATCAATGTAAAATCAACTAAAAGGACCGAAACAACATCAAAAATTCAATAAAAATAATAAAAAGCCAACGAAATAAATCGAAACAAGACCAAACATTAACGGCAAATTTAAAACATATCGATGGTAGTCCTTCAAAATTTAATGCAGCTGTCGGAGGCGTAAAATTGAATGATAAGTTAAATCATTTAATGTAACTTTGTCTCCGACCGTGTGTTATCACTTATCATCCTGCATTACATGTGTGACGTAAAAAAACAAATATTTTTATAATATTTACGTTTTACGAAAATATCGAGAAAATTAGTGATATTTAAGGTGAAGGTCAACCAACCTTTTTTTTTGTGGTGGATAATCATCAATTAACTTCTCCCGCTGTGGGCGGAGCGGGAGGGCGTGTAAGACTTTTACTGACTAAAACCCACCCGTCTTCCGTCAGTTGCATGTGTGCCAGGGCGAAGGTAACCCTTTCCGACAAACCCTCAACCCTGGCAGGCATCGGCCCTAACTGACCCCGTCAATGTGTGTTGACATCTCTTTGTGGTGCGCGTAGAACACAACGCGCCGTCGACCCGGGCTTGGTCCTTACTGGACGGCGAGCTACCCATTGCTCGTAAAGAGCCATGGGCCGCACGACCCCCGCGTAGACCCTCCGGCAGGAAGTGTTTGGACCCCTAGATTGGGCAGGAGCCGCTTCAAGGCAGCCCCGGCCCGCTCATCTCGGAACCAAATGTCGGAAATGCTCCACGAGGTTCCACCGGCTGTCGAGGACGAATCCCAGGTACTTCATCTTCGACTCGATGCCGATGTAAACCCCTCCTACCGTTATTTTGGAACCCGACGATGGCGCGTTCCCAGGACTATGAAAACACATCGACGGTAAAAAGGCAAAAGGGGTCAAGCGCCGCAAAATTATTAAAGAACATTGTATTTTGGTTAACTTTGCTAAAGATTGTGTTATAATTCAACAAAAGCATTATTGAGATCCATTTTTTTTTATTTTGTTTTTGCTCTCCTGAAGAATATGATCTGTGGTGGTTTACCTCTTTTGCCTTTTACCCGTCGACATGGCCTCGGACTTGTGCAGGGTCACCTCGAGTCTCAATTGCCGGATCCTCTCGACGATTGTCGCAACTCCGCGTATCGCTAGTTCGGCCACCACCTGGTGCGACCTCCCTTGTGCCAGGACCAGCATGTCTTGAGCGTAGCAAACGATGCTGGCGCCGTTAGGGAGGCCGGGGCGCAGCACCTAGTCGTAACGTAAGGGATCGGTCCTGGGGCCGCGTCTGTGGGACATCCACAGGCGTGGCCCCAGGACCGATCCCTTTGCGACACCGCATGATATCTCTCGCCGGTTCCAATCTCCCTGGTGACCGGGGTAGATGACGGCCCTGTCCGTCAAATAGGCCACGACCACGCGTTAGAGGTAGGTCGGCATCCGGTGATACCGGAGTGCTTCTCTGATGCAACTCCAGGGCAGGGTTGAAGGCATTGGCGATGTCAAGAGACACCGTCAAGACGACCCCACCCCGAAACACAGCATCCACCGTCGTGAGGGCTCGCACGCGCATGATGGCGTCTACCGTAGAGCGCCCCCTGCGGAAACCAAACTGGCTCTCCGTCAAATTCGGTCCCACCCGCACCAGCCGCCCGTCGAGGCGGTCTGCAATAACTCTTTCAAAGAGTTTGTCCACCTCGTCGAGTAGCACGATGGGCCGGTAAGCGGACGGAGACTCTGCAGGGCGCCCCGGCTTTCCAGTTTCCCTATCTTCCAATGAAGTGGAAACTGGCCCCTCTCCAAGCATGCGCTTAGGAGCCCCTTTAGTCGACGCCCCTGAACCCCTTCAAGGCCTTCAAGGCTTTTCCAGGTAAGCCGACGGGTGCTGGAGTCCAGTTTTGGCATTTTTAGCTTACGTACCGGCACTCTCAGCTCTACCTCGGTCACCTCCGGAACATCGTCTTCGTCGTTCATTATGTGGTCCACAGTGGGCACCGCAGGAAGCGGAGCCATAGGCAGGGGAGTATTCTCCCTTCGTTAGGGGGACAGAGCGCTCACCACGCTCTCCACGAGTTTGGGCCGGACACTCTGCGTCAGTGGAGGAGCCCATGGGCGAAGTTTATCCCACACCATTTTGTAGGGGCGTCCCCACAGGTCTCTGTTGAGAGTCCCTAGCGACTCCTCGCGGGGCAGTTCTCTGGGCCGCAGGTTCTCCGCTCGGAGGGTGGTCTTCGCCGCTCTGTAACCCTCGTACAACTCCGCCTGAATGGCTTCCGTATCCGGAGGCCGGAAAGGAACCAGCGGTGCCTGGTGTACCGCGCAGCAACGCACGCCTCGCGTAGCGTGCGGCGTTAGTATGAAGCTTTCTTTCTGCTCCGTTTTTTAGTCATGTGCTAGCGTAGTCGCCGCGTCGTCAACAGCCACGGTGACCAGCAGCACACCTGGCTCTAGACCCGTCCGGGCTGAACCCGGGGAATAGCCACGTCACATATTTCAGACATATCCACGAAGGAACCACTCTGCCTCGTCATTGATGTCAGCAGGCCTGTCTGCTGATTACACCCAGACCTGCACGATCGAGGCTTCCAGGAGAAGCTCCCGGTCCAGCTGCTACAGCTACCAGTGCGGACCACTTGGGGCCTGTTGGACCGGCGCGCTCGTGGTCTGGGCGGACACCTCAAACCGGATGTACCGGTGGTTGGAAAAGGTCTCCACCCCTTCCATGACGCGCCAGTCTACGACACGTGCCAACAGAGTGGGGCGGGCGAACGAGATGTCCCCCACTGACTCACCCCGCATCCGAACAGAACCGCGGTTTAGGATGACCAGGGCTGTCTCCAGAGCCCAGTCTTCCACTATCCTGCCCTCGTGTGTCCGTATACCGTGAACCCCAAGCCATGTTTTTGACATTGAAGTCCCCGAGGAAGAGCACGGGGAGGGAACGGAACCCGACGACGACGACTCTCAACTCTGCAAAGGAGTTGTGGAACTTGGCGAGAGTTCGGTTCGGGGAAATGTATACCCCTACAACAGAAATCTCCCCGAACCGTGCTGCCACGCAACGCCATCCCTTCTTAACAGCTTTGAGTGACGGAGTGCCGGCAGCGGCCGACGAAATCAGGGTCAATGAGCTCAGGTCCTCCCCCCAGTCACCCCTGGGCGGAACAAACTACTGCTCATCTACCACTCAATATTAACACCATACTATGTAAAACTACATTTTTACAAATAAATAAATTCTTAATTCTTCTAAATTCACTATGCCATACTCGGGAGCAACAAATCCTGGTCAAGGTTGATGTTTGAACAAGTCAAGGTTGATGTTTGCCTGGCGTAATGGCGTTATTGGCACTCCATAGTAGCCCCCTCGCGAGCCCCCTGTGAGGGCCCTGCCGCGGTGTAGCCTAACCAACCTGGGAATCGAACTGAGCAATAACTTGCTCAACAGTCACGTTTGCGACCACAACACCAACAACGAAGTCCATACCCAACCTGACGAAAAAAGATGATACTTGCCTTACTGGTGGTCTAGGCCTCTGGTCTGGTCGCTGCGTGGCCTGATTTCCATTCTCAGGCCTGTCTCGGTTTTGGGAATCACCGGCGGGGCTGAATGACAAAAATATACGATGAACTATGTACGATCAGGGAAATAAATGGTTGAGCAGATTTACACACTATGTCCATTAGCAGAATTATAAGATTCTTAAGACTGTCTTCAAATAACACTCGTTAATTGAATTCACGGACAATTTAAGTGGACCCAATTTAGGTACTAAGTAATAATTTGTCCCTTACGTCATTTAAAAAAGGAGAAAAGTACCTAAGGTAGCTTGCATAGATTTAAACAATGTTCTAAAAGTGAGTGGTGTGCTTGGATATGCTTTAATTTCATTACAGTATTTTTATCTCACCAAGGTAAGCGCGCTTTACTTGTGTTTATCAAGTGTACAAACACGTTGTGAATGTGTGTGTAGCGGTAACTACACCGCCACATGCGAGCTACACGTCATACTGACGTCACGCAAATCCTGCATCGCGCAAGCAGGGTTTACCGCGCTACTAGCATATATACAACGTCCCGACATCAACCGTTGGGCAGTTGCCCACCAGACACAACACCCGTCTGGTCGGAGGATCCTCCCTTTTCCATAGAGTATGAGTGAACTTTACACCCTATTCCTAATACCTCTATACGAGTATGTGTAAGCGCAGGAGCTCTCGGTACCGTCCGAGACAATGGCGAAGTCGGAAGTGTGTGTGTGTGTGTTATGTGCTGACGCTACTCATCTCCATACACATATTCGCAGCGTGTTTGTATACTTGGTTGCCACAAGTAAAGCGCGCGTCGCTTCGTAAGATAAAAATACTGTACATACAATCGGAACTAAACTATAACTAGATACACTAGTTCAATAATAGTTCCAATCGTTGCACCAGCGCGGTGCAATAATTAGAGGTCCCATTATCATTATGACGTAGGTAACCAATAATTACCTACATTTTCCATTTATAAGGGAAAATTAATCACCGAGCATACGGTACAGTGTCATTTGTACGACAGTGGTCGATACCAAACGATATTAATGAACGTTGTCATCAATTGATCATTACGAATTTTACCTACACTTGTACTGGTGTAGGACGCCATGATGAATTTATTTCGGCTGTGACGTCACCTATGTTTAGCTCTGCCTGCTTCCTTATTTTTGTTTTATTTTGAAAGGGAAAAAACACCGTATTATGTTAAAAATATATGGAAATAACTTAAAAATAATATACTACCCAACCCACTACATTTTCCACTGATTACAATTTAACTAGATATTTACTAACTGATGAAGTGATAGCAAACGAGTTACTGTAGACAGGGCAAAATTTTAAATATGGACAAAAGAAACTAAAAAATAAAACAAAACTCTTGTTTGTGTGTTTCTCCTACGTTTGTTTTACATTTTTTCATTACATAATGTAGGTACAGTCAAGGAGTCAATATAGAGTGTAAAAAGATCCATCAAGAACAGTCATCCACGCATACTGTACATACGAGTACTAAGTAGCTTTGTACAAAATATTTGCTGGGAAACGACTCATATTTTTGGTTTTTTAATTAGCTGTTTCCGGTAGTGCGCCATGTATCTAACGCACGCAAATCACCGTGCTTATGGGTGCATGGAACGGTATAGGGACAGTGGGACTATTTAAAGTTTAAAAGTAAAAAAACTTTGAACTTCGATGTCTCCGTAACCAAAAGGTTCCCAGGAATCGCTCAAAACAAAATAACTGGAAGAAAAACTGACTCTCATCGTTAAGGGTATTTTTACAACGGTTATGTTAAGCACCATAAGGGTAATTTAAGCATGCACCTTAAATTTTTCCGATTACGTCATTCCAATAATGTGAATGAAAATAAGAGTTCGTAAAGGTGATATGCGACCGCCATGTGAGAAAGAAAAAACTGTTATTAAAACGTTTAAAACCTGTAATAAAAGAAAAATACCTAATACCAAACCATCAACTTGGCTTCAGGGAAAAACACTCTACGATAGACCAGGTACACAGGATAACTAACATAATTGAAAAAACACTCAAAAACAAGCAAGTCTGCGCCATCATATATCATATACCTTGATGTTGCGCAAGCTTTTGATAAAGTTTGGCATGAGGGTCTGGTATATAAGCTCAGACGCATGCTACCTCTAGAATTTGCAGACATTCTAGAATCATATTTATGTAACAGAATGTTTAGAATAAGGCAAAAGGACGCAAATTCCGAGCTAAAAACTATAATATATAGTTGGGGTACCACAAGGAAGTGTGTTGACCCGTTCCTGTACTTGCTATACACATGTGATATCGCAGAGCTGGAAAACAACACCATTGCGACCTTTGCAGATGACACTGCTATTATGGCTATCGGATCAAGCCACAAAGAAGCAGTAGAAAAAGTTCAACTAGCTGTGAACAAAGTTTATGACTGGACACAAAAGTGGAAGATAAAACTGAACGAGTCAAAATCAATTCATATTGACTTCACTAACAAATACTGTGATTACCACTCAATCTATATAAATGGCATGCAAGTGCCTTATGCTAATACACCCAAATACCTTGGCATAGCCCTTGACGCCAAACTACGTTGGAAAACTAACGTCAAAAATAAAAGACAGGAACTGGACATACGTTGTAAAAGTATGTATTGGTTACTCGGAAGGAAATCCTGCCTATCAATACATAATAAAATTATGTTATACAAACATATTCTAATGCCAATTTGGACTTATGGCATTCAACTTTGGAGCTGTACTAAACGAAGCAACGTTAAAATAATCCAACAATTCCAAAATAAAGTACTCAGGGATGCTGTAAATGCATCATGGTACATTAGAAATGACGACCTCCACCGCGACCTTACAATGGAACTCGTCACCACCGTCATCCAAAAATTTGCTGAAGCCCACGAACACAGACTTCACCGAACTGTGAATGTCGAGGCAATTCAGCTGTTAGACAACACGGACATAGTGCGTAGGGTAAAGAGAACTAAACCATTTGAGTTAGTGTATAAATAGTGAATGAGTAATTTTTAAACAAAGTCTTTTTATTAATTATCAGACTCTAAGAAAGTGCTACGGAATTGTGTGAAAGTGCAAATTGACACTATTCTTAGTTATAACGTAAACGTATAATAATAAGTTAAAGATAAGTTGCTTATTAGTCTATTAGGCTACATTGTAATAAATTATTAAGAACTTTAGTTCTTATTAATAAAGGAAAAAAAATGCGAGAAAGAAAATTTGAAAATTGCGTAACATTCAAGGATCCCGCAGACAGGCGGGACGCGACGCTTGTAGAACAATTTCCATGACTTTTTAGAGTCACGTCCCGCTGTCTCGTCGCGCCTGTTTGTGGGAGCCATAACACTCCTTCACCGTACCAAATTATACTCTTTCATGTGTTGTCAGATTATAACCTAATGAAATATCATATCCTCAAGAGTACTCACATGTTTAAAGAAGCTTCGGTGGCTTGACTTGTATGAAAATAAGGTCTAGGAGACTCTTTAGGTGGTTCCCTAACCGGCTTCGTTATAAAGTCGTTGGGCAAGATATTGGGCCGTTGTGTTGGTCGCCTTCCATCATTGTCATCCACTATGTCAGGTCGGCTGGCGGCAGGCTGTGGCGTGTTGGCGTTGCAGATCTCCCTGCCATTCAGTCTTATTGTCACTAGTTTCGGGGTTTTATTTAGAGGGTTGTATTGCACGAAGAAGCGCACTGGCACAGCAGGGCCAGGGTTAATTTGCATGTCACCGTTCTCAATTTTGAAATCCTTGTTGTCTTGTGTGGACACGTCTCCTACCCAGTTCTGAAATAGACGGAAGACTTTGAAACTGTTTCTTTCTTTTTTCTTTAATGCTTAGGTATCAGTAATTTTCTGTCAATGTTCAAAACTTGCTGAATGATGGTAATCCGAAAGTCGTAAACATCAGCATTGAATTTTGTTTTGATATAATTTTTGTCACTCGTACAAGCAAACAGGCGCGACCCGACAGCGCGACGCGACTCTAGTAGAACAATGTCTATGATAATTTCATGGAAACTGTTCTACAAGAGTCGCGTCGCGCTGTCGGGTCGCGCTTGTCAGCAGGAGCCTTTAAACTATTTACATATAATGCTGACATACATAAAGCAGCAGATTTTGACGTTTTTAAAGATAAAGAAGTTGCAAATGTTGCAAAACTGGATATCAAAGAAGGAAACCGATTCACAAAGTTTAATTCGATAAAACTGCAGATAGTTTTGGTTGTTCATAACATTCCTCGATATATCTCAAACACGGTAATGACTTCAAGATACCAATAGAACTTGACATAGACTGAGGAAGGACGTAGACACACTAGTTACTTACAAAGAAGTGGAACATAACAAATCAGCTTATTTGATTCCACTACAAAAGCAAGGGGCACACGCTCAGGTGAATGGATCAGTCTACAATGATAAGCTATATTTAGTTCACAGTAACTTTGGTATATCCATAATGCCATAGCAATTGGTCAGACAGCAGCCGGTTGGAATACTGACTTTCAAATGCACATTGTGATACTGGAAACATACCACACCATAAATTGTAGTTGAGAAAAGGCGTAGGGGTATGGTCAACCCAAAACATTAAGGACTGCGAGTACCTACCTTGTTTTCACAGTCCTTTTATAATTAAATACAAATCTAACGCGCCAGCACGGTTCCTGGATGCTTCTTGGCTTGCATGCAATGCGCGGACCACGCGCATGCGGATGAGGGGAGTGCCAGAATGGCGGGAAATTGGTGGCTGCGGCATGCTGAGGAGAGTCCATGTTGTTCAAAATCAAAATATTTTATTTCACATAAACCTACATGGGCACTTATAAAACGTCAGGAGCTAGGTGCACGGTTCCAATTATTAGTCGTTTGCTATGAAGAAGAGAGAGAAGAGTTTTAAAAATAAGAGGCTTATTATAATGTTTTCAAAATGCAGTGTTAATAGGTATGGGAGGACAGTGTATGCCTGTCAACAAGTAAGTAACGGGTACTCAACAAAATAGAAAAAGGTCTACAAATCTACAGTCTACAAGTTAGGCCTACAAAGTTCTTACATTCACAAAATAAAGAAGAATCTGTATCAAAGACAAATAAAAAAATAAGCTTATTTAAACCAAATGACATTTGTTCCATGGCGGGGGTAGTACAACCTACTAAAATCGTGAGTAAGCTTACTAAAACTAGTAAAAACCCAACACACGATGCCCCCACTAGCTCAAATTCTAACACAAAAAATAATAACAAAAACAAAGGTAGTGATATCTTTAGACCTACCACGGAGAGCCACCAGCAAACCTTATAAATAAGAACTCACCCCGAGGATATCAGCCTTGCTATCAAGCACGATATTGAGCCACAGTGAGTGAAGAGTGCTGTCTGTTGACAGGTTGACTTCTCCATACCATCTCCCGGGCTCGGATCCGGGTGGCTCGTAAGTAAACACGTTGGGACATGGCGATATTGGCGTGGAGCCGGAATCCTGCTCCAGTGTGGGTGCTGCCAGCAAAGCCAGGACCGTGCATAATGGTATTATCTGTTGAGTAAAAGTTAGGTGAGATTGGCACTGTAATTAGTACGTACTAGAATGTAAAGCGGACGTTGTCCGCGTAAAATTTCTTCCGAATAGTGAAAGAATTTTCGGAATCGGATCAGTAGTTCCGAAGATTTAACGTATTTAATATTGGTATATTTATGTCCTACAATAAAACGCTGAACAACAGTTCATCGTAATTTCGTCAAAAGACGTCCACTGGTGGGCATAGCCTCGCTCAAGCATCGCCGCAGCGACCGGTTCTGTGCTTCTAACATTTACTGGATTTCCGCGACCTTCAGCAGGTAGTTCGTCCACCTTGAAGGTAGACTAAGTAATTATGAAAAGATTTTTTATCAAAATTGTGTACATTGTATGGAAGCTTTTTGCTTCACTTCCAGTCCAAATAAATAAATAAGTAGGCACTTTCTTTCTATTTGTGGTAACATGATGGGGACGAATCTACAGCCTCCTTCCTAATATTAGTGGATTTTTAATCGAACAGACTTGGGCAACACCAACTGTGCCGAAATACCTATGGACCGTTCAAAAGTGATAAATCAGTGATATTCCGTTCATAAAACTATTCAGGTAAATGATTCCTTCAATATATCTCTTGAAATTATGTTTGCTGCAAATCGTCATTAATTAGGTATTTCTAAGAAATAGTCTTGTTTGCAGCAAGTATAATTTTGAGAGCAATAATTAAATTTTAAATTAATTCGTTTATCATAATTTGCGGATAATGAATTTTGATCAACATACAACAGCGCCACATTGACGGATCACCATTCCCCCTCAACAGGTTGTGGAGAAAAATATTGAGCGTAGAAATGGCTACAAAACATTGTAGATGCCAAGATGCTCAGGTTCAAGTACCCTAAGTACATTCACTTTGTGATATATTTAGAAAACGGGTTGACTTGGCGAATAGGACGCTTGCAGGACTCAGGAGGTGTAACTTATAACATAAGATCAGAAGGTGGAAAAATATCGTAAAAATGTTGTGAGTTAGGTATATCGAATTATCGACGAATAAGGGCAAGTTTGTTTTCAAATAAAACGAAGGGTTCCTAAAGAAGGTGGAAAAACGAAAGGCATTTTAAATTACATCTTTATACCTTTATACCTGTCTTTGTACCTGTATCTGGTGATAGTTCTCTTTCCTAGAAAAAGATGCCATTTAAAATGCCTTTCGTTTTTCCACCTTCTTCTAAATAGGAATGAATATTAAAAAAAAAACGTGGAGGAGGATAATATGGACAGCTGTTTTTTGACTTTTTCATTTTTTTTTATCCTAAAATGAATGAAATGAATTTTATAAACACACTAGTTTTCGCCCGTAACTTCGCCTGCATGAAGGTCTGAAATTATCCCACGGGCACGTACTACCGGGATTAAAAGTATCCTATGTGTTAATCCAGGTTATAAACTATCTTTGCATCCAAATCCGTTCAGCGGTGTTTGCATTATTGTGCTACAAACATCCAAACATAAAAACGTTCACATTTATAATATTAATTATACAGGGTCAAATTAAATTAGCTAGCGAAACTCCGCAGACGTGATTGGTATCGATATCTAAACAGTTTTTTTTTTCCAAATCATTCTTCCTTTAACAACACTACCAGCAGTCGTAGAATCCTAAAAAAACATCAAATCTTTTTCATTTTTATTTTATGGTGTTTAGATAACCATCACGTCTGTGGTGGAGTTTCGCTGGCTAATTTAACTTGAACCTGTATAGTAGGAGTAGCAGCATAGATAATTGCCGCTTGGCAGCTGAAATAGGTACAGTCAGCAAAAGAGATAAGTATCCATAATAATTTTATTCGATAACATTTAGCTGTTTCTTACTAAACTTCAACTATATCAGGCGACCCTGAGGGCCTAGACAAAGTAACATTCGATTAACGATAACGCTAGTAGAAAACCTAAAATGTATGGGGTTGACATAAGCTATCGAAATGTCACGTGATCATAGGTCAACGAATAAAAATTAGCTAGACAATGTAAACAACATTCGATTATGAAATGAATCGACAGCGTCGAAAGATTAGGTACTTCCACAGAGATGCATAGCCAAGGGACACTTTTTGACGAGCGTTATTGCTAGTTTTTGGAATCATTAGCGAAAGCGATAGCAATTGTAGAAATAGAATCGCTCCGAAGCGAATGCCATTTCTCTAAGCCCGCTGGATACTTATCTCTTTTGCTGACTGTACCTATAGTACTTCCCCGTACGAGTTACTTCACAAATTAATCTTGCAATCTTAAACAGGTGTTATATATATACTTAGGTGCCTATGTACATATTGACGGTGCTTTGAATGTAAACATTTATCAAACAACATACTTCCTAGTACCTACCTACCTCTATGGCAGATATAACAGTGTTGAGTAATTTGCAATTTTATTTAATGTAGAGGCTTGATGACGGATATATAATAGTTTAAGTATAGTCTTCATGAATAATGGAATGAGCCTCGTGTCTCGCAAATTATTGAGTATTGCCTTGTAGCAATCAAGATGATGTAGTCATGTAAGGATAAATTCACAGTTATGTACGTGTAATTTGTTAGGAATCCCTACCCAAAGGGTGCCAATGGGACCCTTTTACTAAGGTTCCGCTGTCCGTCCGGCCGTCTGTCTCTCACAGGGCTGTATCTTTCGAACCGTAAAAGGTAGACACTTGAAATTTTCACAAAGTCTGTACTACTATGGCCGCTATAACAACAAAAAATAAACTTAAACATTAAAATGGATCCCCATGCAAGAAACGTATTTTTCCGGCGTTTTTGCTAGATCTTAATAATAGAAAATATTGTATTGTGGTACGGAACCATTGGTGTGCGAGTCCTACTCGTACTTGGCCGCTTTTTTACGATTCTACAATTTTTCCGAAATTGCTTCAGTAACTGCGCAAAAATGAACTTTCAGGCGTGCTCAGGAATGGAACTATTGGTCTATAGAATAGAATAGAATAGAATACTCTTTATTTACCATAAAAATTACAGATATAAACGTAGTAATTTTACATAGGGTGACACAATGGGCGGTCTTATCGCTAAAAGAAGATTCAAGGGAGGAGAGACCATAATGCAGGTAGTCAGTGGCGTACCATTTACATATACAACAAATACATACATAAAATATATACTAACATGGTTAGGTACCATCATCTACCTAACCTATTCCCAACTATATTGGGGTCGGCTTCAATTCTTACCGGATGCAGCTGAATACCAACATAGGTAAGATATATTAGGCATAATTCACCAGTAATACAGGCTGGACTTTTTAGACGGGTAGTAAGTCTTGAAACTGCGTTAACCGGGCGCTCGCGACGGGCACTTTTGTATGGAACCGCGCCGGCATCCGGTTAACAGTTTCAGGCCTAAGGGTATAGGAATCTTGACCCCGCTGTAGCTACAGGAAAACTTTCTTAGGAAACTGTTCGTAATTTTTGAGTAATTGCCAACTGCATTCACAGATTTTGCAAAAATCGTACAGTCACTCAGAAAAATGTCAATTCTCACGTTTTATTTTTATGATGCCAATCGATGCAGTTTCGCATAAGGGGCATAGAGTCCTAGAAAAGCCACAAATCGCAAAAAAATGTTCCTAAACATGTCATGAAATCAAATTCAACTTTAGTTATTATAAAAATATTCGAATTTTCGTTCATCATGGTAACACATAACGTTTGTATTCGAGCGGTGAATTTCCAAGGTACTGACGTCATTGCATACTTACATGCATCGTTATAAATCTATTAACAAAAATATTCTAATTCCCACAAAAATACATATCGCTCATCCAATAGAACAACGACGTAATTACGAAAATGTCGAAAATGAGTTTTGAATATCATAAGTTCACGTTTCGAAAGTTCTATCTATGACAAAAACGAAAGAATTATAGTTACGGTGGTTTTTTTTTATAATCATGTTGGTATCTTAAATTATCTAGGTATCTTTGTTTTAATATAAAAACTACATGTTTGAAACTCACTTTCAAAAAAAAAATGGTCTAATTCTTATTATACGTATATATATGTAAACAGATTTATAAAAATAAAACTAAATTGAATAATTTGTTGTTTAAATTCATGATTTTTTCCCATTTCAAAACCTAGTTTATGTCATAATTGTTAAAATTTATTTATAAAACGGTATAAGTGTATGTCTGGTTTGTTTTATTTGGAATTCTTTAACAGTTTTCTTGAGTTTTCTCATGAAGTTATTACAAATTATTATTTATAGTAAAATAACATACATAAATATTAAAAGATTTTATCGTAATCATTGGAAATATTATTATATTAATATTTTCAATTTTAAACTTTTAAAACGTTCTCCTGAAAAATAGCTAAAACGTAATTACGTCAGTGTTCTATTGGATGAGCGATATTATGTCACCGAACCCGACAACCTACTATGAAAACAACAGAGCATCTACACACGCAATTTGTAATTCTATCAGCGTCGCCGTGAGCAGGAAACTAAGCTAATGACCCTCGTGTCGACATCGACAGTTACCCTCTGATTTCATCCTCCTTAAGATTTGGAGTCATTTGAGCAGTCCGTAGAGTAGTTAGGTATATATTTTGATGAGCTATGTTTAAAGCCGGGGTAATGGGGGCTATCGTTTTTGTGCTCACCAGTTGGCGCCACCGGCAAGTAAGGTCCTGTTAGTGCTTTCCTTTGATGTTTTGGATATGTTGAAGTACCCATAAATTCATATTAAGTTTATTTTATTACATTTTTAAACTTCAAATGAATATTTAGATTATAATGTTCCTAAAATTGGCAAGCATGACGCAGACAAATATTATACTTCCTTCAAGTGCTACCAAATTAGATCCTAACTTTTTATTTATAATTAGGAATGAGATAACCATTACAACAATTATGAACAATTAGACCCGCAAACAGTGAACGGTCAGTACATTTGACATCTAGAGACCTTACTCTACACTAGCGCCTCTAGCGGCGAACTCAAGCGCGGTAGCCCTCATTGCGTAACACACTAACAGTAGGAATGGCTTTCTTTTTGACAGTTCAACAACATTCATTGCGTTATTGACGTTGTTGAGCAGACAAATTTTTCGAACATATGAAGCAATGGATTAGCAATAGGCTTCAAAATGATTTAGATTGTGACTGACAGTGTGTGTGTGTGTGTGTGTGTGTGTGTCCAGAAGAGTATTTTAATCCTTATGCGAAACTGCACCGATTGGCATCATAAAAATAAAACGTGAGGATTGTCATTTTTCTGAGTGACTGTACCATTTTTCGAAAATCTATGAATGCAGTTGGCAATTACTCAAAAATTACGAACAGTTTCCTAAGAAAGTTTTCCTGTAGCTACAGCGGGGTCACGATACTTAAACCCACTCCAATTCGGGTGCAGGTACCTTTTGATAAATATTAGTTTTTTAATGGTCATATTGACTCTTTTATCGTGTGTTAATTTAAGAGGAGTTATAACGTCAAACAGGTGAGTCCTCTGTCTTATTCTTTCGTATCGACGAGCGTTTTGTCTACTGACAAAATAAACTGATAAAATTACTATTTAATATCATGATTTAAATAGATTAATACCTAACCTACCTATGCATGGTTTTTTGTATTGGAGATGATTGTGCAAAGATCGCCAGAATTACTCGTAAAGGCTCTTTATTTCATTTGTTATTTTAATGCAATATTCTTCCTTCTTGAGAAAATCTATACGTAGGTATTATCAGAGAGATTTAATGGTCAACTAAGTAGTGATCGTCTAACAAAAAACCGCACGCCCCTCCACAAAAAAATGTATACAAACATTGGAAAAGTGTATGCATCAAGCAGTGGAGGGGCGTGCAATTTTAAACTGGACGATCTTAGACTATTTTATGAATATTTAGCATGTTATTCACTAAAGACACGCGCATATTACGATTTTTGCGTTGCGGTGCGGTTCACCCAAATGTGCGTCAGCCTTTATCTGTCGTAAGCCATGCACTGGATGAGTGTCTAAGTCAATGTGACTTATCATTTATTTCAAATAGGCACATAAAAGCATTATAGAACGTCAAAATTTACAAAAAAAAAAAAAAAATGCTATATTCCCCTTCCAAAGGGTTCCAAACATGCTGTTACTGCTCCATAGGATGTATGGAGCAGGACCAACATATTTCCAAGCATTTTTAACTAGCATATAAACCTTTAATTTGTATTATGCTTGTTTACAAAAAGTACTTTTAATATGAGTTTTAAATTTTCATTCATTTAATTGCAACAAATCACAAGGTATTATGTTGTAACATTTAACACAGTACCCCATAAAAGATGTATGTACTTTAGATAATCTGAAAAATGGTTGATCTATTTTATATATATTTCTAGTATCAAAATTATTTCTATCACTTATTTTTATTAAAAAGATGTAGATTTTTTTCTTATATACATAATAATTATTTTCATAAATGAATTGGCAAGGTACCGTCATAAAATTAATCTTTTTAAATAGTTCCCTACGAGATTCGCGACGGCGTAGATTGTAACTGGCCCTGACAGCTCTCTTTTGCAAAATAAAAATGGATTAAATGTCAGCAGCTCGACCACACAGTAAAATGCCATATGACAAAATGCTGTGGAAGTAGGTTAAATGGACCAAACGCGCGGTTTCTACCTCTGTTAACTGTCTTATATTTCTAAGAGCATAGGCGGCCGAGCTTAGCCGCCCCGCAAGACATGTTGCATATTATTTCTCCCTACCAATGGCTGTTTGTGTTATAACGATTGATTAAAATGACCCGTTTCAGTAAAAGTATTTTACAAGTGTATTAATATTGTACCTTCTGCCCTCTGTGCCCCAAAACATGCAGTCAAAATTACCTCTGCCTTGCCACCGATAACGCAGTGGAAGTTGCGAAGTTTTGGGTTAACGGAAGAAGAAGATACATGTATCTTGTGTACTTGGTTCAAGTTCACCAACGTATTGAAGGGTCATTGACCAACTTTCAACGGGTTTGCTGACCACACTACCATATGGGGCGGATTTGAGTTTTGTATCGCTCAATCTGGGTTAACACTGTGAGCATGTTTGCATACTTCCTCTTATTTATAATGTTGCAATAACTTCGAAACCTGTTTTAGTATGAAACCAGATTTGTAGCAAACCGCATCGAACTTGTTTTTTGTTTTATTAACTTTTTATTCAATCTTGAACTAATAAGTTCCAGGAGGTTTATTAATATACATTGCTTATAGTTAAGAGATGTTTAAACGTCAAAAATGTATTGTCAAACAGTCGCTAATCATTACTTAAATTTAAGCAACGTTTATAAACGTTAAATGTTTAACGACGCTTGGCAACGTTTTGTAATGTTTAATGTTACGTTCGTTAACGTTACGTAGCGTAGTTTATTTATAAATAAACTCATTAGTAGCTAACATGTAGCTTAGGGGCTACTTTTGTCTGATCATTGCACCATATAATCTGCTTTACCGACTCAGCATTGTAATGCGTCGTAATGTCAATATCTCAAAATGACATAATAGCCATCTTCTTTACAAGTCAGACCGTATTAAAAATATGACAATGACAGACTCTGGGAATTTTATTTATATTTCTTATTGGCCAGGCTTTAAAAAGGTTTTAGCTTAATGTCAACGTCAACTTGACATTGGTTAAAGGTGTATGCTATTTTGGTCTTTGTTTTCAAGCAATTAAATATAGTTTTCTTTGCAATGGACTGCTCAGTGCCGCAGCGTCAAAATATATTATGCTGTCGTGATAAAGGAAAGAAATTGAAAACTGACGAAGATATAAAAGACTTGACTATGGGTACATGACATGACCCCTCCGTATCGGAAAGTCCTAAAACAGTCATTCAAAAAAAAAAATGGAATCAGTGCATATTTGTGAAAATTATGCCAGAACACAAAATAAATATAGAGGAATTAAACAACAACTCTTTTTGAATTTGTCTTTTTTTTCATATAAAGGGTAAATTTTTCAAATAAATGCTATTATTACCCATAAGGATAAAAACTGATAGCGATTTTTCAGTTTTACTGTAGATATTTTACAAATGGGACGTTTTGCTAATAGGACATAGACTGCTCGTAGGACGTTTTGCTAATAGGACATAGACGGCTCCTAGAACGTTTTGCTAATAGGACATAGACTGCTCGTAGAACGTTTTGCTAATAGGACATAGACTGCTCATAGGGCGTTTTGTTAATAGGACATAGACTGCTCGTAGAACGTTTTGCTAATAGGACATAGACTGCTCGTATGACGTTGTGTTAATAGGACATAGACTGCTCGTAGGACGATTTGCTAATAGGACATAAACTGCTCGTAGGACGATTTGCTAATAGAACATAGACTGCTCGTAGGACGATTTACTAATAGGACACAGACTGCTCGTAGGACGTTTTGCTAATAGGACATAGAATGTTCGTAGGACGTTTTGCTAATAGGACATAGACTGCTCGTAGGACGATTTACTAATTGGTCATTTTGCTAAAGTGTCGGTTTAATTTTAGGTCGTTTTACTATTAGGACTATTTGCGTTTAGGACTTTTTTATACAGAGGGAGAGATATCTGGTGAAATGTATTATACTATTTTATCTATTATTATACAGTTCTGCCTAGCCCTACGGGAGTAATACAGGCGTGATGTTATGTTAGGGAATAATGATGAACGAATCAATGTATAAATTGCTTAATGATTATGTTTAACGATTAATTGATTAATATTATCATAGCAATTAGTAATTGTGATCATTATTGTTTTGTATAGAAATAACAAGTAATTTCTGAGTATTTTTTTATTTGGTATTTTTGGTAGTTGTTGATGCTTTGGGTTTTGGTTTGCAAGAAACTTTAAAAATAGCTAATGAAAAGTTTTTCTATGGTAGTTTTTGTTATGATTTGCGTGGGACTGTACCTATTTTTTGCGTTATCAGTCAATTATTTCTTCTAATTGATAAGTGGATGTTAAATTTTTTGTAACTTGTACTTTTTGTACTTTGTATAAAGTGCTTAATTTTTGTACAATGTTACCATTTTTGTACTTTGGTACCCACTGTTTATAACGTTATTGTTAAATTTGTTGCTCCGTAATCTTTCAAGCTTATTTTATGTGAAACTATGAAACTTTAAAGTATCTTACTTATAATTATTTAATATAATAAAGCTGAAGAGTTTGTTTGAAAGCGCTAATCTCTGGAACAACCAGTTGGATTTGAAAAATTCTTTTTGCATTTGATAGCCCAATTCTCGAGGAAGGTTATAGGCTATTAAACATCACGCTACAACCCCCAGGAGCCGAGCAAAAATAAATAAATTACATAATGAACGCTAAGCGAAAACTATGTAATAGCGCGGGCGGAAGATGCGACTCGAGGCGATGGGACCAGGGCTGAGGGAGTTTTATAAAAATGTGGCTGTTGGCCTATTGTTTTAGTATATGTGTATCTGAAGACTTCCACGCGAACGAAGTACCGGGCAGAAGCTAGTACAAAATAAATGGACAAATGAATATACTAATAAACAATTTACATACCTAACTACTACTTTTTAACTATTTTATTAACATACTCTCCTATAGCAGGCATGCTGGATGAGATTTCTTTAGAAATAAGCATCACCTTTGTAAGTATTTTTCCGTTCCGTTCTTCTTGTCTGTTTATGTGTGTGTACGAGTACAGTCACCAAAAGAGATAATTAACCAGGGTCGTCGGATATATTTGAAGTTTAGTAAGAAACCGATGGATGTTTTCGAATGAAATTTAATTTGATATATTAGGTCTTTACCTATGAAATTGCCGTTCTGCAGTACTGGCCATTTCAAATCAAAATAATTTTTGTTTGGCTAAGAATTCTAATTTCAAATTAATTTTATTTTAAAAACATGGATTTTTTTTTCTAAAAGTAGTCATTTCTTTATTGATTAGTGTTACATTTTCATCGCATTTCAATCTTTTTCGTCATCATGGATACGTTAAAAATTCGAGTAATTATGGAATATGAGTACCGTCGTGGCAGCAACGCGGCACAAGCGGCACGCAACATCAACGACGTTTACGGAGCTAACACTACAAACCAACGCACCACCTGTTATTGGTTTGCTCGCTTCCGTTCTGGAAATTTCGACCTGAAAAATGAACCTCGCGGTCGTCCGAAGACTTTGGTCGACAATGACGAATTAAAGGCGATTGTGGAAGCTGATGATACACAATCTACGGCTGAATTAGCAGCAGCTTTCGACGTTAGCGTCAAAACAATATTGGTCCATTTGCGTCAAATTGGCAAGGTAAAAAAGCTTGACAAATGGGTGCCCCACGAACTCAATGATCGCCAGCGCGAAGTACGCGTCGAGACGTGCCTTGCACTGCTCAACAGACACACAAATGAAGGAATTTTGAACCGCATTGTTACCTGCGATGAAAAATGGATTCTGTTTGATAACCGTAAGCGCTCAGCAAGTTGGTTGGATCCTGGTTCAGCACCTAAACAATGCCCTAAACGAAAACTTACCCCTAGAAAAGTGATGGTCACTGTTTGGTGGTCTAGCGCCGGTGTGATTCATCACAGCTTCTTACCAAACGGGGTGAGCATTACTGCAGATGTGTACTGTGAAGAACTGAACACAATGATGGAGAAGCTGGCGCATCTCCAACCAGCATTGGTCAATCGCTCGTCTCCGCTGCTCCTGCACGACAACGCGCGACCTCATACTGCACAGCAGACGGTCTCCAAGTTGCAAGAACTGGGGTTGGAAGCTCTCCGTCATCCGCCCTACTCACCAGACCTTGCGCCTACAGACTACTACTTTTTCCAGAATTTGGATAACTTCTTGGCGGGAAAAAAATTTAATACCCGAGAGGCAGTACAAAATGCCTTTGAAGAATTTGTTGCCTCCCGTCCAGCTGATTTCTTTAAGAAGGGCATCAATAAACTGCCACTGCGATGGCAAAGATGCATTGATTGCATGGGTGATTACTTCGATTAATACAAATAAAAAATTCATGAAAAAAATTCGTTTAAATTTTTTCATACAAAACGGCAATTTCATAGGTAAAGACCTATTATTAACTATTTATTTTCTATTAATTAAATTACATTTTATTCGAAAACATCCATCGGTTACTTACTAAACTTCCAACTATATCCGACGACCCTGGTTACTTATCACTTTTGGTGACCTTACATAAATGGTTAAATAAATAATAAATAAATAAAACCGGTAAGATCAGTCGTTGAACGCGGTCACCATAATGAAGGTTTTCGAGCACCCTCTATACGGTAACCGGTTACAGCATGAAACCACCGTGGAACCAGTCGGTAGTTATTTGCAGCGAATCATGTCGTTATAACGGTATATAGATGCAATGTTGAATGTTCAATTTATCTTTTACTAACGTTCGCCTCGCCCCACCTTCGCTCGGTTTTTACGACTTCGCAAAACATCGTGATTTCTGTATTATATCTAAGTTAAATATTAATGTTTTATACACATAAACCTTACGGAATAAATTCTTTAAATGATGGTTAAACCCGTTGTGTAGTTTAGAAGAACAACGCGGTCACACAGACATACAAAAGCCGACTTTAGGCACGAAGGACCGTTCTGACGTAAACGTGCAAAAAGTTTTGTAGGTACATATATTCTTATTCTGTAGTCAATGTTTTAGCTACAATTGGTTTGAGAGATGGACGAACTTAGATATTTAAAAAAATATAAGCGGCTCGCACAATATACCTACAGTGAAAGCCTGGGAGCCTAAAATGGACGCTTTGGCAGAATCATAATATGATCTGCGTACCTACAATTCGTATATTCCGCAATTCATCTGTTTGACAGCTGCTATTTGACATTAGACTTCATTAAAGCAATGCATAATTGGTGGACCATTTTACGAAACTTCATACAAAACTGTCAAACAGATGAATTGCGGGATATTAATTGTACGCAGATCATAATATGATTCTGCCAAAGAGTCCATTTTAGGCCCACTAATCTGTGGTAATGAATACCGTTTTTGGTAATTACAAAATTGAGATTAGGTAGATTGAATTTTTATGTTGTACTTATTAAAGAGTATTCTATTCTATTGAAACTAGATTTTGTCAATTTTTGTGATCGAGAATTGGCTATGTTCAGACTGACTTGACAGCTCGTTACTAAGCTGTCAAAATTGAGTGATAAAGCTGTGTTGTGATTGGTTGCAAAACAACTTTATAAGACAAATCGGACGAGGTTTGAGAGTCCGAATCAAATTGAATAACCTCCAAGTACCTAAACGGGGATTAACGGGTATATGATTTTTACTGGAAACAACATCATGGTTATTATAATTATATTACTTTAATAAAGTACATCTGTAATTAGGAAAACCGATCGTCATAAACATGATTAGACACGGTAGGCTGAACGCGCACTAAGCAGCCAAAAAATTTTAAATGGCGTCTCAAAATAAATTAAATATGGTGTGTGTATAAACATATTATATGCAGCAAAAAAAACATAAATCAACTCAGCCTATCGCAGACCACTGCTGGATATAGGCCTCTCCCATGCTGCTCCACAACACCCTGTCCTCCGTTTTCCGCCAGTCCAGTCTCTTCCTAACTACCTTTTTAAGGACGTCTGTCCATCTAGCTGGAGAGAATCCCACACTACGGCTTGCCGATACGCGGTCTCCACTCCAGGACTCGTCTTCTCGACCGGCCATCGGTCCTCTGACAAACATGGCCAGCCCACTGCCACTTCAGCTTGCTTACTCTGCAAGCTATGTCGGTAACTCCGATTCTTTCCCGGACCCTAATTGCGTAAAACACAATCAATCGCAATCTGAATTATTTTGAAGGTTATTGCTAATTCATTGCTTACATATGTTTTGCTAAAATAAAATGCTTAAATAAACATTTTTATTATTTATATTATATGTTAAAAAAATTGTCTGCTGCTCGACAACGTAAATAACGCAATGAATGTTGTTGAACTGTCAAAATGAAAGCTATTCCTACTGTTAGTGTGTAACACTCCCCCCCCCGCAGGATAATTTAATTTCTGATTATTCTTCAAAGAAACACGGGGCCTATGCAAAAAAAAACTTAGATTTTATCTACTGAGCGTCGCGTAGATTAAAAACAATTTAAATTTCATTAGAGGTTGTCGCTGATGCATTTTCTCTCTTCTGTAAAAAACTCATCGTAAAAACTTTCATGAAGTGAGCTTGAAGTGAAATGTCAATACTGTCCATCCCTAGTATCAGGTGGAATGCTCAGCTGTCTGAGCTCATTTCACCCTAAGTTTTCACGGTAAGATTTTTACAGTATAGTTAGGGAGATTTTTTGGTAGTATGGGTCATCGTAGCAAAGGGATCTCGTAGAACTTGCGTAGCATTTCGTAGCCCTATCTCGTAGTAACGCTACGACGACGCAAGAAGTCCACACGGCAAACTGACATAATGTTATTTGGTTACAAACAAATTCAAAAATCGATTGGAATGTCAAACGATGGTATACATGTCATCTTAAAATTAGAACGCCACAGCTTGAATGATGCACAGTCTTGCTATTTTTAAAAACGTAATTTTTCTTTCCTCTTTATTTAAAACTATAATTGCGGAACTATTTCAAACCGCTCCCGCCACAATCTGCTCGTCCTATAAGGGCGCAGCTTCTAGAATATAATAGAAGTCGTGTGAGAAATAGCGGACTCACGTCCTTGATTTTGTCATTAGCCGTCTATCGTCCGTCAACTAGGCCGCGCAGCGAAAAAGCGATTGCCTTGTTATACGATTTAGCTTTCTCATTAGCTTACCTACTAGCCTAGAAATGAAGTTAGTTCTGCATACGAAGCCAGAGTTGTTTCTCAAGTCAGGAAAATCCAGTAAGCTAGTGAGAAAGCTAGTAAGCTAGCGGCTCAAGTTAGGATACTTAGTAAAATAGGATGGGGTTCTTTTTTTGAGCTAGTAGCACCGCACCATTGATTTTACTATCCTGGCTTGTGTACACACATTTCCAGTATAAGCTGATCTCGTATTTTATAGTATTTCCGTAAAGTATGAGGTCAGCTTATATTGGAAATTAATAGCTTGATATGTAGCCGTGTGTACTAGCTTCACGCGGGTGACAAAGCTAGTATTCGATTGGCTAGTGTGCAGTGACTACACGTTTTATTTTACTGACCGCAACCACGTGTCGTACTGTACTTGCTTAAAATTATCTGGCATCATATAAACAGCACTAACATGTGCCAAGCCAGGACAGCAAGCCAGTATTTATAAAGAGGTTCTAACTTGCTATTCTAGCTTTGAAAAACTAGCCTCGTCACCTCGTGAATCTCGAGCATTTGTAGCTTCTATCTTCGCCCCAAACCATAGTGTTTTTTTTTAAATATCTATTATAATAGGTCGGGGAAAAAGTTTTTTCATAATATTTTGTAGTAATATCTCTTTGGCTGTACTGTTTGTATCTGGCTGGTTTTTTACCAATAAATAGTAATAACACTTCAAAAAAGAAAAATAAAAAGTAAAAACGATTTCCCGCCAGTTTTCAATTGTTTTTCTGTCCGCCAAAATGAGTGAATCGAACGAAGAAAGTCGATACATCTTGAAGTGTTATTACAAAAAAGGGAAACATGCGACACAAGCCACGAAAAATATATGTGAAGTTTATGGACTCAACGCAGTGTCATTAAGACTGTAAGATTAGCACAAAGTTGGTTCAAGCGTTTTCAGTCCGAAAATTTTGATGTCAAAGATGCAGCTCGCTCTGGTCGCCCAGTTACAGATAAAATCGATACCATTTTTGAAAAAGTGAAGTAAAGTGGCATATTAGTAGTAACGATATAGCTGAAAAGTTCGGGGTTGATCAAAAAACAGTTTTGTACCACTTGGAAAAGTCTGGGTATACAAAAAAGGTCGATATTTTGGTACCCCACGAGCTCTTACATTTATATTTTTTATACATAAAATACGAAAGAACTTTTTCCCCGGCCTAATATATGTGTTACTAGTAATTAGCCGCTTGTAGTACGCGTGTATGTTAAAAAACTGTATTAAATTTTAATATTCAAACCGTCAATCTATTGGTGTAACTGTTGAGGAAAAATAACAACTCTGAGAACTTGATGACAATCTGTGTTAATTATGATTATTAGCCGTAATTGCTTATGTGCGAATGTCATAAAATTCCTCAAAGTTATTGTTTATTGATTAACGAGACTACGCTTTACGTGATTGTGCAAATAATATAAAAAAAAAAAAACAAAAAAAAAGTTTTTCTAATTGACACCCTACATCGTTTTTGCCGTATTAGGGCAATTTTTTTGCCATTTTAAACAACTGTCAAAGAAATACAGTTGTCATTTGTAAATACGGATAATTTGAGTTGGCAGTCAGTTTAGTAAACAATTTATTTACCTGACTTTCCTTAGCGGGAATAGACAGAGATGTATAAAAATATCTCGTATTGAAACATATGTAGGTATATAATTGGGTAAACTGATCCGACTCGCAATTAGAGGATTTTGTGACGTGGAACTGACGGCGATGTATGAATAGCAGTGGATTGCGAATGGCAGGTTTTGTTAATTGGTTGGTTTTTCTAAATCTGGAAAACGTAAACAGTTACGAACACACACACACACCCTCACACAGCCTCACACACATACACACATACTTACACTACACAACACTTAAACTGTCTTACTTGTGGGATAAAGTTATGTAAGCAAAATCTGTTTTAAAAACCATTTATAAGACCATAAATTATATAGGCCCACAGGGATAGGCAGAAATGTAGTCCACCTAAATTTCATCAGTTTTGGGGAATGGGGCGAGCATTTTGCTATTACCGACACATCTAGACTCTGTGCTTCTACTGAGGGATTCCTGACGGAAAACCCCATAACACATTGCCCGACCAGGCAATGGAACCTAGGACCTACAGTTTAAGTACCTATTTGAAAATGTACCCGTAATTCCTGTGGTCAGGTTAACCCTATTTTGACACATCATTCATGACAGAAGGTGACACATACGCCACCAAAAATAAAAAGATTTTCGGCGAATGGAAATCCTCATGGATGTCCTCCAACCTACCTACACCATAATTACGTAACACAATCTATCACAATCTGAATCATTTTGAAGCCTATTGCTAATCCATTGCTTCTTATGTTCGAAAAAAATATTTGTTCAACAACGTAAATAACGCAATGAATTGTGTTGAACTGTCAAATTGAAACGCATTCCTTACTGTTAGTGTGTTACGTAATTACCTACCCCTTTGGTGCGGGCTGAGGGGTTTGTCAGACCCTTCCTGCCTAAAACCACACGGCGTTCTTCAAACTACCTTTAGCCACAACATGACACATGTCTGACAGTGCGTCATTTCTAACAACATGCAAATGACGCGTAGGATGCAAAGATCATTGCTTGACAAAAAATTTACATATAAATATTTCCTATTCCGTTGTTTACACGAACTTCACACTAGTTGCTGAATATTTTTTTGTGTTGTACTCACTGTACACACGGCGACATATCAAGCTATACATTTCCAGTTTTTGCTGAACTCGCATTGTATAGGCTTTTCGTACAATGAGAAGTCAGCGTAGACTGAATATGTATAGCTTGATATGTAGTCGAGCGTACAAACTCATCAATCTCGGTAATCATTCTATCACACACACAATAATACTGCTGTAGTTATAAGGAGTATTATAGAATAGAAGATCTTATTTATTTATTAATCAGGTCCCTTTCGTGTATTGGCATGCATTTAAGAGTATTTTAAACTTGAAGACACGTGGTTTTCCTGTCCTTTATCGACCCTAATTCTTTTTTACTGTGAAACTGTCACATTTTGGCTTCACTCGTGGTAGTGGTTTTCCAGGAATTATTAGTAACTGAGAACTTCATAAACAAGGACTATATCGAATTATCCTTTTTGCGTAAACACCACCTCTTGACCGGAATATCAGCCATCTTGACCCAAAATCTGGCATTTTCTGAGTGGCTTCTATAAATAAATCCATGTTCCGCTGTAAGCAGCGAATTAGAACCTTTTCCTCAATACCTCTTAGGGCGATAAGTAGCCGATACAATAGGCCGTCGAGTTCCAAATTCAAATCTATGGTTGTGTTTCGTTTTGTTTTTGTTTTTATTATAATGACCAAGCCAAGAATCTATGGACTCTAGACAAAATATTTAAATATTAGTGCCAGTGGTTCCAAATATGAAACTTCATGTTATAATTATGACTAGCTGAAACGACAGACATAGTCCTGTCTAAATTTCAATAATTCATACAAAATTCCCATCGAAATTGCAGTTTCAGTTTTCCCAAATTTCCCAATTTTCCCGGCAAATTTTCAAATATTTCTTTCTATAAAAACCTGATTCGGACTATTATGGACATTTTAAAACAAAAATTTGCCAAATCGGTCCAGCCGTTCAGAAGTGATGTGCTTCCCAACGGACAGCATTTCATTTTTATTATATAGAAGATAAGAAATGATGGCAACCAAAACTTTTCTAAGTCAAGAAATAAAGACGTGAGTTTTTTACTTGGATAAAAATAAATTATAATGACTTAAGTGACTGAACTTTTAGTAAAAAGTGGGGCACACATGACGTCAAAACTGGTTTAGCTTTTTTGTGAAGATCATTTGCATATAATGTAAAAATCATTAAGAATGTCTGATGAAGTTATTGTTGACTTAGACGTTTTTAGGATTTCGAGATTGATACTTTTGAGAGACGGGAATTAGAGAGGCATTCCGTATTTATGGTACTATCTATACTTTTCCTTTTTTTGTTTATGGCTTTCTGTTGATATTTTCATTTTACTTTTTGTTTTTTTTTTGTTTTTATGAATGTGTTTAGTTTAGTTTGTGATAATCCTGTGCTAGTCCCAATAAATACTTTTTCTTTCTTTGATTCCGGTGTTCAATTAAATTTGGCTTCTAACACCTAGACTTTCCGGTATATCTACAAGTAGACTGTGTCGGAACCTGAACATTAACGACTAGGTATAGCTGGTTTCTCCAGTATTTAAGTACAATGACTTTAGAATGATCATAGATCTTTCAGTTATACAGACAATGAAATCAGAATTCAAGAGACCTTAATTAAAACGTTGTTTATGGATTGTTATGAAGAGGAAACGGTTAAAAGTTAAATTAAGTCAGACAGTCATTGTTTCTGACAAAGAGATGCAGTTTAATTTCTATGTTCTGCATTTAAATATCTAGGCAGCCTGGCCTTCACAATTAAATTACAGTTTGCCGTTATTGGGCGTACGTACGTTCTTCCAAATTCAAAGTATGGTTACGATCCCGTGAAAGTACTGTTTCAGCTTGTTTCTGCTGTTTCAGGTCTCGGTTAAGGCTTGAGCGGATTTAATAATAAGAAAGGCTACCTCCAACGAATCGTAAACCGGTCCACCACCATTTTGATCACAACACGTATGACATTCGACTTAACACTTAAAAAACTTCCTCCACGTTTTTTAATTACAAATTACACACAGACTAACATAATTGCACAATTATTAAGAACACAACACCTTTTTTATCACTATTCTTACCATTTTTAAAGGAATTTTCCCGGAGCTTATTAAAACGACTATTTGTATGGTTTGTCACACAAAAAAATGTTTTTATCGATTGGCGACGAGCGCCATCCGCGCCGGAGTCTGTAAGAATGACAAAAGAAAATCATAGCAATAATCTTAAAGGTCAAGTTTACGATAGCCAGAAGAAGGAGACAGAGGATTTTGGCCTATAGTGTGAAAGAGACAAACGTATGTTAATTAGTTCGTCGTCTAGTGAGGGTGCGCACACGCAAACCAGTTGGCAATGATCATCAAAATTGTTATGGAATTAATAATTAAATGCAGTGTGTACCTATACTATATGTTTTATAGGTAAATAAAAATATTGAACATCTTTTACATAACAAAGGAAATAGAAAGAATATAGTGATAACAGAAAAACAACACTTATGTATAAGCGGAAGTTATGTACCTATTACAATATTTTGTATACATATTCTCACGGGATAATCGTGGCTAAGAAATAAGCAAGTTTGACAGCTCGAGGTTAAGCAATATAGTCGCGGTCAAGCCTTGGATGGGTGACCCTTGCTGACTCGTCAAGATCCTTCATATAGCTGCAGATTTGGAACATCTGAGTGCCATGGCTATAGGTCATGGGAACTGGTAGTCGTCAAGGACAGGCCGTTCGAAGTCCGGAATCAGATTTAATTGGATAATTACTCAGACCAAATAAAACATCAAGACATAGACTGTTAACAGTGACGTGAGGCCGGTTTCGTAAACGTGTGCAGTTAGTGAGGTGCATGGTATAATAATATACTTCGCCAGGTATAGCACTCCGGTCCCGGGGGTGACACAAGCCTACGTCATCACCGCTGTGTTACCAGTAGTGTGCAATAATAACTCCTCAATCGCCTTTATTACCTGTGCGAATCCATTAAAACAAATAGCTTTTAACTAACAATTACGTTGGTATATATTTAAATTGAATTGTTTCGTTTGATTAGAAAAATGAAACGACAATTAAAATGGTTTATATATATTTTTTAACATAATGGTGACTAAAAATGTTTCCTTAATTCGTGTTTTGTTGCAATAAAGTGGCAACTGGATAGTGATGTGTGCATGTGTCACTCCCGGAATGCCAGACCTTGCTTTTTTAGACTATGGTGAGGTGTAGTTTAGTTGTAAATTGGGTTGTAAATGTGTGCGTGTGAGCGTGTACGCACCGAGCAAGGTGTAGTTTTGCATGCTTCAATGTATTGTTGGCAGCGCTATGTAGGTACTTATTGATTTTGTATTTGGTCAGAGGATAATTACTAGTGATCCTACAACCCTCGAACTATACAACGTGACGCGGACCTTATCATAATACATTATACCCACGTTTACTATGTGGTATACTTGAACTTAGACGATTTTGTAAATGTGAGAATGTTGTAGACCTAACTTGTAGACTGTAGATTTATGGACCTTTTTAAATTTACAGGCCTACACTGTCCTCAACATTGTAAAAGCCCCTTATTTTTAAAAGAGTAACCGTGGAGTTTCTTGCCGGCTCTTCTCCATAGGAAACAACCAATTGGAACCGTGCACCTAGCTTCTGACGTTTCATAAGTGCCCATGTTGGTTTATGTGAAATAAAATATTTTGATATTATACAAAATTTGAATGAAATACATTCACAAAAAAAAAAACTGCTGTCCCATAAATTTTGTCGAGCTACGTGTAACAAAATGTTAAGAACAGCTGTTTTTTTTAATGTAGTTGGATTTAATTCTTTTGTATACTGTCTAAATAAACCATGTAGTATACTTGGTATCCTACTAATATTATAAATGTGAAAGTTTGTGAGGATGGATGGATGGATGTTTGTTACTCTTTCACGCAAAAACTACTGAACGCATTTGGATGGAATTTGGAGCACAGATAGTTTATAAACCTGGATTAACATGTAGGATACTTTTTATCCCGGTAGTACGGTCCCGTGGGATAATTTCCGACCTCCATGCGGGCGAAGCCGCGGACAGAAGCATTTTTATTTTATTTTATCCAATTTAATATTATAAGGTCCGCGCCACTTTCGATTTTGGACGTGTATCGGCAATAATTCTGTGTAAAACCATCATTATTGGCAAGAAACGTGTTAAAATAGTGGGTGGGAGTCATGGTCAATAGTTTTTGAGATTAGTTCGACCAGACAGACAGATACAGCTAGATGCTGTTTTAAGACACTAAGCTGATAAGGTTTTTAGAACATATTGAGATCAAATAATGCTGTTTACATTTTAAGAAATTACAACGCGATTTTAATTATTTAACAAATATACGAAGTTAACAATAGTAGTCAGTTCATAATTTATAAACATTTATTAAAATTATTATTTGATGACACACCTACTTAGTTACTTGCATAGAATAAGGAAAATGTTCAAAAATTACTGTTACTTTATATAGGTACATCATCAATGTAGGTATGCACGTAGTTATTATTTCTTGAGTTCATGCGGCAAAACCCACTTTGGACATATAAACGATTAATTAAGAAAGAAAGCATATTTTTATGTTACGTTTCTTTTCAATTTGCCCTTTTTTAATCACCCAAGTGCAGTGACCTTTGCGTAACCAACGCAATAATAAAATTAAAAAAGCAATTTCCGCACCAAAATGTATAATTTAAAATGGCTGCCATACCGGAGTGTCGTTTTAGATGTTTACACCATAGACAGGGAAATAAGGTAACGAGGTAAATGAGTATGGTTGTCATGGCAACGGGTGGAAATAGGTTGAAGGGTGACAAGAGGCGGGGTGATTAGACTGACAGGTGACGGCGGTGGCGGTCGCTCGGGAACACATTAGCGGAGTGAATGAAGGTTTGCGGTGTGCATTGGGTATTCGTGTGATATTAATATAGGTATAAAACGGTACTGGAGAGTGTATTTTTAGAGGTTAGGTTTTGGCACTTTGATATCGTTGAAACGGTAAATAAATAATCTTATCATACAAACAGCATGATACAGATAATTATACTAGACAGATTTTAAGTTAGAAAATGACGCTTGATTCGTTGTCGTTGACACTTGTTTTGTCGCTGGTCAAGGTCTAGCTACCAACTGGCAGCTGCTGCTGCTGCTTAGCCCCTATTACCTACTGCACTTCTTTTGTGCTAGCTGCTGTGTCTCATGAGATTGAGAACCAATATGTCCATAGTGGCTTAATATTCAACATTTGTAGTGAACGAAGCTCTGTTGCCAATTCGCTTTGTACATGTTACTTTGTAAGAGTCTGATAGACCCCTCCGCCCCCCCAGGGCGGGGGACATGCATGAGAATATACCACCCCGAATCAAAAAAAAAAAACAGGGTTAGGTTAGTCTCGGGGTGAGGCGGCGGCGCGTAGTGTTCCACGCGCGCCCCACTTAGACGTCGCGGGGGTAGTCAAACACCTCACTCCCCCTGCTCGACCGGACGGGGCCGGCAGAGGCGGGCCGGCACCAGTCGGGGGTTGCGGAAGATTCGTACGTTCTCCCGACCCCCGGCGTAGGTGTGAGATGGAACATCGGGGTGGTTTTTAGTCAGTAAGAGTCTGACAGACACCTCCGCCCCCCCAGGTCGGAGGACATCCATGACGACTTCCAACCCGGAACAAAAAAAATAGTTAGGTTAGTCTACATAACAGGTCACAATCGAGGCGGTCCGGCCTGTGCTCGAACTCTGGCTCGGGGAGAGGCACGGCCCCCTGTCGTTTCGGGTGACGCAGGTGCTCTCGGGGCATGGTTGCTTCGGAAAGTACCTGTGTCACATAAACAGGGAGGCGGACGCCCGGTGTCACCACTGCGTCGACTGCCGGGAGGACACGGCGCGGCACACGCTGGCAGAGTGTGTCGCTTGGGAGGAGCCGCGCCGTGCCCTCATCTCAGGAGTAGGCAGTGACCTGTCGCTGCCGGCCGTAGTGAATGCTATGGTCGGCGGCGACGAGTCCTAGGACGCGGTGGTATCCTTCTGCGAAATAGTGATTTCGCAGAAGGAGGCTGCGGAAAGGGAGCGAAAGATCTCATCCTCTCACCCGGCCCGCAGCAGGCGCACCGGACGTCGGCGGTGGGCGCACAACGCCCTCTTCCGGCCCCCCTAAATGGATCCAGGGACGACTGATTTGGGGACGTTCGTCGCCCCCCATACATCAGGACCCCAGGCGGCGGCGCGTAGTGTTCCACGCGCGCCCCTCTTAGACGTCGCGGGGGGAGTCAAACACCTCACTCCCCCCGCTCGAATGGACGGGGCCCGCAAAGGCGGGTCGGCCAGTCGGGGGTTGCGGAAGATTCATACGTTCCCGTGACCCCCGGCGCAGGTGTGAGATGGAACACCGGGGTGGTTTTTAGCCAGTAAGAGTCTGACAGACACCTCCGCCCCCCCAGGTCGGAGGACATCCATGAGGACTTCCAACCCGGAACAAAAAAAATGGTTAGGTTAGTCTACATAACAGGTCACAATCGAGGCGGTCCGCCCTGTGCTCGACCTCTGGCTCGGGAAGAGGCACGGCCTCCTGTCGTTTCGGGTGACGCAGGTGCTCTCGGGGCATGGTTGCTTCGAAAAGTACCTGTGTCACATAAACAGGGAGGCGGACGCCCAGTGTCACCACTGACTCGACTGCCGGTAGGACCCGGCGCGACACATGCTGGCAGAGTGTGCCGCTTGGGAGGAACCGCGCCGTGCCCTCATCTCAGGAGTAGGCAGTGACCTGTCGCTGCCGGCCGTAGTGAATGCTATGGTCGGCGGCGACGAGTCCTAGGACGCGGTGGTATCCTTCTGCGAAATAGTGATCTCGCAGAAGGAGGCTGCGGAAAGGGAGCGAAAGATCTCATCCTCTGACCCGGCCCGCAGCAGGCGCACCGGGCGTCGGCGGAGGGCGCACAACGCCCTCTTCCAGCCCCCCTAAATGGATCCAGGGACGACTGATTTGGGGACGTCTGTCGCCCCCCATACATCAGGACCGCAGGCGGCGGGGCCTAGTGTTCCACGCGCGCCCCTCTTAGACGTCGCGGGGGGAGTCAAGCACCTCACTCCCCCCGCTCGAATGGACGGGGCCCGCAGAGGCGGGCCGGCACCAGTCGGGGGTTGCGGAAGATTCATAAATGATAAATGATAAATGATTTTATTTCTGTAAGTAGGTCTGTACAAACACTTTTACACGTCAATCATATTTTTAAACTAGATGAGGTCGGCGTTTCCTATCTGACTACTCTGAGAAGAAAGGCCGAAACAAACTCAGAGGTCACAGGTTCTTTTAAAGTCCAGACATAATCTTGGTCAGATCATGTGAAGACCATGTAGATTGGTATCTGAAATGGTCTTTTGAGGAAAGAACCACACAGATTGAGTGGACCTGTCCAGTCAGTGCACGCATTTGTCAGTAATCATGCAGCTCAACTCAGGAAGTCAGGACTTAAGGAGCTCAACGATTCGACGAACAATACCAAAGAAAGGACATTTGGGTAGGCCACATAAATTACTCAATCTGCCAGATCATGATCAAAATTAACTGCGAAAAAAAAGCAATGACCCACATAATCCTCATATTCTCAATAATGAAAATAATATAATACTTTTTACAGTAAATATTCATGTCTAAAATAGCTAGCAAATTAAAATCAACATTCACCGTGTAAATTTATTGGAGCAGCTCAATCCCAAATCTTTTTGTCCTCAATATAGTCTTTCACAGTATAATAGGCTTTCTGGCATAGTTTCCGTTTTATAAAAGATTTGAATTTATTAAAGCTTAGATCTTGAATGTGGCTAGGAAGTTTATTATAAAAACGTATACATTGGCATCTAAACGAGCCACCTATTTTCTTGAGCCTGGTTGTAGGAACAATAAATTTGTGTTTGTTTCTAGTATTTATATTGTGGATCTCACTGTATTTTTTAAACAGATTAATATTTTTATGTGCATACAAAAGATTTTCATAAATATACTGAGAAGGCACAGTAATTATATTAATCTCTTTAAATTTATCTCTGAGGGAGTGTCTGGGACTTAATTTATAGATTGAACGAATTGCCCTTTTTTGTAAAACGAAAATTGTCTGGATATCGGCGGCATTTCCCCACAACAGAATACCGTACGACATCACACTATGAAAATAACTAAAGTATACTAAACGGGCTGTCTCTAAATCAGTTAAACCACGAATTTTTCTAACGGCGTATGCTGCGGAGCTAAGCTTTTTTGACAATTTATCTATGTGGCTATCATACGTTCCCGTGACCCCCGGCGCAGGTGTGAGATGGAACACCGGGGTGGTTTTTAGTCAGTAAGAGTCTGACAGACCCCTCCACCCCCAGGGCGGGGGACATCCATGAGGATTTTACACCCCGGATCAAAAAAAAAAAAGTCTCGGGGTGGTATCCTTCTGCGACACAGTTATTTCGCAGAAGTTGGCTGCGAAAAGGGAGAGAGAGATCTCGACCTGTCACCCGGCCCGCAAGCAGGCGCACCGGGCGTCGGCGGAGGGCGGATAACGCCCTATTCCAGTCCCCCCGAAATTGGTCCAGGGGCGACGCGACGGACCCGGGGACGTTCGTCGTAGCCCATACATCAGGACTCAAGGTGGCGGCACGTAGTGTTCCACGCGCGCCCCTCATCGATGTCGCGGGGGAAGTCAAACACCTCACTCCCCCCGCTTGACCAGACGCGGCCCGCGGAGGCGGGCCAGTCGGGGGTGGCGGAAGTATCGTACGTTCTCGCGACCCCCGGCGTAGGTGTGAGATGGAACGCCGGGGTGGTTTTTAGTCAGTAAGAGTCTGACAGAACCCTCCACCCCCCAGATCGGAGGACATCCATGAGGAATTTCCAACACGGAACAAAAAAAAAATGGTTAGGTTAGACTACATAACAGGTCTTGAGGGACGATGGACTCGGGGACTTCCTCCACCGCCCATCCAGCAGGACCTGAGGCAGCGGCGCGTAGTGTTTCATGCGCGCCCCTTTTGGACGTCGCGGGGGTAGTCTTACACCTCTCTCCCTCCGCGTGCCTGAGGTGGCCTGCAAATGCAGGCCGGCACTAGCCAGGGATCGCGGAAGACGCACAAGTTCCCAGCCGGTCCAAGTGTAGGAAGGGAACACCGGGGTGGTTTTTAGTCAGAGAGAGTCTTATTTTCCACCACGTAACAAAAAAAAAGTAAAGGTTTGTCTATATGCCGTCTGCACGGGAACTGCAAAAAGTTGGCCCATTGATACTTTGAATATCTACCAGATCATCACTGAATTCAACATCGTTAAACCTCTACCCACAGTGTTGTATCTTCCAAGTGTTTATCACACCATCAATCAGCATAAAAAAACAGATACTATGAATGATCTGTTAACAAAACACCACACATTTCTTTCTTTTTGCTTCGGAGTCTAATATGCATACAGTACAGACTTAATGTATCAACCCCTTTAACGTACATCTCAACTGCAAATAAACCTGACATTAATACTCTTTTTACAAACGTTAAGCGAATTAAGTCTGCCTTAAATTAAACAGTTGCCCACAGTTGCCTCGTCTGTGGGGGCTTTAATCCAGTAATAGCCCGCTCCGACGCGGCGACGACTCGAAATCTGCAGTTAGCAGCTAAAACGAGGTGACGAAGCTGTGCGCAGTAATTCGTACTGTCTGACTGTCTGTCTATGTCTACAGGTTTGTTGTGTCTGACTGTTCGGCACTCGACAACTGCCCAAGGATTTGTTTAAATAAAACAACTAGTTCCAAAGCGAGTACAACATAAATTTATTTTGTTACTATACTTATGATATTCGCGGAGCATCATAACACCGCGATTCAGCGAGGCACCCAAATGGTACAACGCCATCTATCGAGCTTAGAGGAAGCTCGCGATCGAACATCCCGCCCACCATGGACAGAATGTCCAGAACTTAGTTTAGATATAACAAGAAATCTAATATAACATGAAAACTAAATGACCGCCCACCGTGAAACAAACACAAGATTCGGTGGGAAGTGCAAACACTAGTGGACTGTATGTGAACAAAAAGTAACAACTAAACCTTGAAACCATATACTATCTTAATTTTAACTTAAACTGTAACTTAACTAATAATGAATTAATCCTAACATAAATTCAAATAAACGTAAGCAAGTACATACTAGGTATTTAAGAAGTGACAGGAAGCACAATTAATTTTGACACAGGTCTCTTAATTGTAGAACCTTTACAGCGCAATGTAACCACTCTTGTAATTTTGTCCGAGCCAGTATGCTTTTCGGTAATGAGACCGTAGAGCCATCTTGCAGGTGGAAGATCATCTTCCATAACCAATACTACGTCACCCAAGTTCGGTTCTACGGTTTGATACGCCCATTTGTTCCTTTGGTGGAATTGAACCAGATACTCACGCGACCACCTACGCCAGAAGTCCTGAACCATGCGTTGAGTCAACTGCCATCTTCTCAGCGTATTAATATTAGAGTTCTCAAAATTAGTTTCGGGAACGAGAAGCAGAGGCTCGCCTACTAGAAAATGACCTGGTGTTAATGGGCATGGATCTTCTGGGTTAGTGCTGATGGTGGAAATCGGTCTGGAGTTCAGACAAGCTTCTATTTGGGCAAGCACTGTCGTCAGTTCCTCAAAAGTGAGTGTGCTTGTACCAATTACTCGTTTAAGATGGTGTTTGGTCGACTTCACTCCAGCCTCCCAAAGCCCCCCAAAGTTTGGCGAGTGAGGAGGAATAAAGCTCCAAGTTGTTCCGTTGGTTGCCAACCAATCGGCAATATCAGGTGCTATGCCGGACCTTTCGTGGTTGAACAACGCCTTCAATTCTTTGTTAGCTCCCACGAAGGTAGTGCCGTTATCACTCCACATCTCACCACAATGGCCTCTCCTCGCTGTAAAGCGCTTGAAGGCAGCTAAAAAGGCTTGCGATGTCATGTCGCTGACGACTTCCAAATGTATAGCCCGAGTGGCCATGCATATAAATAAACACATATAGCCCTTAGTGGAATGATAACCGCGACCTTTGGTAGGCCGGATGCTAATAGGACCTGCATAGTCCACGCCACTTCTAAAGAAAGGTCGGCTTGCATTGACCCTTGCAGAGGGCAATGTCCCCATTAAAGGATGTACGGACCGAGCGGAATGACGGATGCAAATAACACATTTGCGTACAAAGTGCCTAACTGTACTCTTTGCGTTTATTACCCAATATTTGGATCGCAAGTAATTAAGAGTCAGCTGAGGCCCGCCATGCAACGTACTCTCATGAGCGTCAGCTATCAGGAGGTGGGTTAAATGTGCCTTACGAGGAAGAATTATAGGATGCTTCGAGTCTTCCTGAAGGCTGGCCCTGTGTAATCTACCGCCAACTCGCATAATCTGTTCCTTATCCAGGTAAGGATTGAGTGAGGTAAGTACCCCCTTTTTATTTATTTCTCCTTTTAACTTTAAACTATCCATCTCCAATTCAAAATGTTCTCCTTGACATAATTTTATGCAGGTAAGTAATGCCCCTTGAATTTCAGGATGTGTTAGAAAATTATCAAATTTCGTAGTATAATTTTTATTTTTAAATTTTAAGAACCTTTTGCAATAAGCTATTACTCTGGTAAGTTTTCTAAGAGATGAATATTTTGAAATTATGGAATCCTCACTTGTTTCTTTTACTACTGTGTTGCATGCAACTAATGATTTTTTCTCCTCTAGGTTAGTTTCTTTAATTTCCTTTCTACTGTAATTAATTTCTTTGTTTTTCAGCCAACAAGGTCCCTGTGTCCACAACTCTAGGTCAGCGCACTCGGAAGGATTCACGCCACGTGACGCGCTGTCTGCGGGATTATCACTGGACTGAACGTGCGACCACTGATTATTTTCCATAACAGTAAGTATTTCAGACACTCTGTTACCGACGAAGGTCTTCCAACGGCTGGGGTGGCTGCTCAACCAAGCGAGCACCACCGTCGAGTCAGTCCAGGCATGTATGTTTTCTTTACAGATACCCAAGGTGTCGGAAACTTCACGAAGAAGTTTTGAAAGCAGCAAGGCGCCACATAACTCCAAACGAGGTATGGATACCTGTTTGACAGGGGCCACCCTGGTCTTAGCTGCAACTAAACTAACATGAACGTGACCATTGGTGTCAATACACCGAACATATACAGCGGCTGCGTAAGCGACATTTGAGGCGTCAGAGAATCCGTGCAACTCTAGCAGGACGTCAAGTTGACTCGTGTGAATCCATCGTGGCAATCGGAAATCCATAAGATGATTAAGGTTGTTTCTATAACCAAGCCATTCTTTTAACTGGTGATCTGCAAGTTCATCGTCCCATTCGGATCCTGATAACCACAGGCGTTGAATAAACACCTTGGCTGTTACGATCACTGGCGCAAGCCAGCCGAGAGGGTCAAACAAACGAGCGATGTCAGATATCACCTTTCTCTTGGTTATAGGGGTTTCGGGTGGAGGAAGTTGGACGGTATATCTAAACTCATCTAAATTTCTATCATAAGTTAACCCTAAAATCTTCGTAAGTGTATCTATTTTAAGTTCTAAATTGTCCTGCCTAACAGTGTCTTCGTTTATTTTGTTTAATAATTCGTCACTGTTGCTGCACCACTTCTGAAGCTTGAAGCCCCCACGACCTAATAATTCATTTAGTTGGTGATAAATTTGTTCACCCTCAGCGACAGATTGACAACCCGTTAGTAGGTCGTCTACATAAAAGGATGTAAGGACTCGGTCTGCCACCAGAGGAAAATCATTTCCTTCGTCACGGGCTAGTTGTTGTAGAGACCGGACCGCTAGGTATGGCGCAGAGGATGTTCCAAAAGTAACACGCAACAACCGAATATGCTTCAATTCAGCTTCTGGATTTTCACGCCACAAAATGCGCTGATAGTTTGCATCCTCATCGGCAATCTTGACCTGACGGTACATTTTAACGATATCTGCGACCAAACTTATGGGCTGACAACGCCACCGCATAATAGTTTGACGCAAATCAGGTTGTAGGGTTGGGCCAACCATTAATTCCTTATTTAATGATACACCATTGTGGCCTGAGCATGAAGCGTCGAAGACGATCCTAACCTTAGTGGTGCTTTTATCTTCACGCACCACCGCATGATGTGGTAGGTAGAACGCATCATTACCTAATTCTATCTCAGGGACAACTTCAGCGTGTCCAAGTTCGATGTATTCATTAATGACTGCACTATACTTCGTCCTAAATTCCGGTTCCTTCAGCAATCTATTCTCTAGGTTGATAAAGCGCCTACGGGCAATGACCTCTGACCCTCCAAACGTGCAACTGGGCGAATCAGCTTTAAATGGTAGTTTAACAACATACCTCCCGGTTGCGTCGCGTTTGGTGGTTTTAGAGTAGAAATCCTCACATTTTTGTTCTTCTTCAGTCAAGATCACACTACGAACTGAGGGCTCTGACTCTAACTCCCAAAACTTACGCAAAAGGTCATTGACATCCGCTGACTGTACTACAGTATGATAACATACTGACCTAGAGAGTGCCGACGATGGGATCTCACCAGACAAGATCCAGCCTAACTTAGTCTTCTGGGCGACTGGAGATCCAGGCGGACCCTTGACTAAACCATCCAATAAAACTTCTCCGACCACCCGCGTACTCAACAATAAATCAATTTTCCCTGGCGTATCAAAGGACGGATCAGCTAATTTTAAGGACGAGAACGAAGCCGATACCTGAACGATCTTATTTTCAGGAAGATGAGATGTGAGTCTATTCAATACATAAGCATCGACAAATAAAGTAAAGGTGGGATCTAGACGTGACTGCAATTTAAAACGGACTATCCACTTAGACGGCATTGAGTTACCCTTGTCATCGCCTAGTCGAAATATGTCGGTGTGAGTAGGTATTTTCTTTAATCCGAGCAACTGAACTGCAGCCTCTGTAATGAAAGAGACTTGAGAGCCCTGATCCATCAGAGCTCTTAAAACAACAGCAGTACCAGTTCTTGACTCAATGTTGACCAAGGCTGTGGCTAACAAACCGTGGTTGTGAACATCCACAAAACAACAAATGGGTTTAGTCGTGCTTTGACTGGAAGAGGTAGCTGCATTGGCAGCCACCACCTTCGTTTCTGCTGAACCATCAACAATTTCAGCAGAATTGGCAGTTGATTTTGGGTGAAGTAATGTGTGGTGCTTCTTCTTACAAAGGTGACATTTAGTATGTTGACGACAAGAATAGACGGAATGGTTTGTTCCTAGACAGTTGTAACAAAGCTTACTGACTCGTGCAAACTCACGACGTTCGTCACAATCTTTCTTAGCAAATGTTTTACAGTGACACAATTTATGCTCTCCAGAACATAAAACACAATTTTGAGAAGCGACATGAAAAGATTTGGCATGATTATCACGAGCATTAATCTTATTAGCTTTAGGATCTAAATATTCTAAGGCTCTAAACCTGGACTCCATAAAAGTTTTGAACTCATCAAATGTAGGTAAATCATCATTAGGATTAGAACTAATTCTTAGTTCCCATAATTTGCGGGAGTCGTGATCTAATTTTTCAGAGCCTAAGTATACAATAATTGCATCCCAGGAGCTGACATCGATACCTAGACTGCGTAAACCATGCAAACAATCAACAGTCGTGTCTAACAGCGTTTTAACGTTTGTTGATGATTCTTTAGTAATTGACGACTGATGGACAAGCCGTTTGAGCATACAGTTAGCTAAAAACCTTTTATTATCAAATCGTTTGTTTAGAATCGACCAACATTCATTGTAATTAGACGCAGTCACAGGTATATGTCGAAGCAACTGTTCTGCTTCGCCTGATAGGTGGCTCTTTAAATAGTGGAGTTTTTGTACGTCATCTAGTGTATCATTTTTATGGATCAGTGACGTAAATAAATCACGGAAAGTTACCCATTCAGAATAGAGCCCCGAAAACGTAGGCAAAGAAATTTGTGGTAATTTCACATTTGAGCTTTTTTGATTCGATTGTGTATTACTACTGGGATTAGCACTTTCGCACGGTCTAAGTTGAAGTAAGTGCTCTTTTAATTCAGACTTATAATTTATGTACAAATCTTCAGTTAAATCATATGTTTCTGCCTTAAAATAAACATTCTTTGTTAATTCTTCGTCGGTAGCTTTTTCTATGATGCGCCTATGCGTTTCAACAAATTGTTTCCACTGTACCTCTAATGATTCTAATCTTGTTTCAATGTAAGTTTGTGTAAGACGATCCTTAGGTGATTTTTTAAAGTTAATTCTGCCTTTTTCTATTATTGTTTTGTTGTTTAATTGCAGTTTACATAAGGATTCCATTGTGTACAACAAAGCTACAGAGTTTTAATAAATCAATTAAATGTATCCTAATGCGACCGACGAAAAATTACAAGTCAATGAACAAACCCGGTAAACTTTTACAAGTGTTTAGAACACGTTTAAACATTAGAAAGATCGAGCATAGATTTCCCGTCACAACACCTTATCCGTAATTATTCTAAGTCCAATGATACTACTAAATTCTTAAAAGTCTCGAACACAATTGCACTAAGTTTATCTTCAAAATTCGCTGAGAAATTTACAAGTCTACACAATAATAAAACTGGGATTGTAACTCACAGTTTTGTCTGCCAAACCTCTCCTAGCACGTCGTTGTCACACTTGATGTCATTGCTGATACCGCTGCGAGTGTGTAGTCACACTTGATGTTGTTGCCGTTGCCTCGTGTTGTGAGCTTCAATACTGGTGGCGCCCCCTGGCGGCGACGGCCGCAAACCTCGTTGCTGCGCTGCTGTACACCGCTGATCACCACACACCGGGGATTTTACAGGCACTTCAGGGCGATCCACCACTGGTTTCTATGCCTCACCACACGACACAAACTGTCACTTCACTTGCCGGCGCGATTTCACTTTCGCGATCCGACTCGATAGGACCAAATGTTCGGCACTCGACAACTGCCCAAGGATTTGTTTAAATAAAACAACTAGTTCCAAAGCGAGTACAACATAAATTTATTTTGTTACTATACTTATGATATTCGCGGAGCATCATAACACCGCGATTCAGCGAGGCACCCAAATGGTACAACGCCATCTATCGAGCTTAGAGGAAGCTCGCGATCGAACACTGACAGTCTAAGGCCCTTTGTACACACGCGTTTTCTTGCCGTGAAAAATTACGGTTTATTTGCCGTGTGTAGGCACGGTCAACAGTGTTGTATGAGTTACTATGGAAGCTTGTTGACGGACCCGTTTTTTCTACAGCGCGGTTTATATGTCGTACCGTAAAGAAACCGTGCCGTGAACAAAGGGCCCATGTTCATTATGCTTGACCTTTGAGATCATTCTTATTTTGTATTTGGTGGTGAGATTCAACAACAAATGTTGTTCTCGTTTGTTCTTTGTATCCCCCAACGGAAAAGAAAAGAAGAAGAAAAAAAAAGAAAAAGAAGAAGAAGTTTAAGTATAGGTGTGTCATGTGTCTGTCTGCGGCATCGTAGCTCCCAAACGGCTGAACCGATTTTGTTTTTTTTTGTGTTGTTGTAAAGGTGACTTGATCGAGAGTGTTCTTGGCTATGATTTAAGATAATCAGTTCAGTCAGTTGAAGATGATCAGCTCTGTTCTAGTTGATTAATGGATGTTAGCATCTTCCACAGGTCTGATCGAATCATTTTTTTTATTCTGTCACATCAATGGTATTAGAACATAGTAACCTTAAACAGATGCTGAAGCATCACCAGGAATTTGCAGGATACCCAACTCCCTCACGAACGTACAGCAGAGGTATCGTGTTTGTGCTCATTGGAATGGTCACGCCAAACATTCGAGGACTAAGGCCTAGCAACAATTTATTGTCATGCTATTGTAGGAAGGATAGAAGAAAAAGAAAGAAAAATTGTTTATTCCACACAAACAAGACGCCAGTACAAAAAAACAGCTGCTGGTGACTTTCAATTTTTTTTTCATTAACTGTCATCTGACGCGACGACGCTTGAATCAAAATATTACCTACAACTTCGGGCCAATACATATTATATTTTTCCTTTTTAGACGTTTAAGTTGGCATCGGGGTTTTTAAAATTTTAAATTCTTTTGGTCTATTTTGTTCTGTTTTGCTTTTGTAGTTCTTCTGGTAAAACTGGGTTTTCCTGCGCGTAATGTCATTCCGGTCGTGTCGCAATACTGTCCCATCGGACGATAAGAGCGAGGGAATATATATCGTTGAGCTCCTTAAGTTCCGAGTTGAGCTGCACGATTACTGACAAATGCGTGCACTGACTGGACAGGTCCACTCAATCTGTGTGGAATTATTTCATGGGAATCGGGTCGATAAGGAATTTGTATATAAAGCTCAAAAGAAATGCATTAGAGCAATGTGTAATGTTGACAACACTACCAGCTGTCACCCTACTTTATAGTTATTTATGATACTAGTGCGGTAAGTTGGTTTTTACAAACGAGTCTCGGGCCGAGGGCTTACCATAGTCACGAGTTTGTAAATACCAATTTCCGCAAGTGTCATACAACGTTGTTCAACACATTTGCGAGAAAACAGTACAATATTAATATCGGATTCCTCTTTTGAACTCATCTAGTATCAGTCGGAAAGTCTCAACAATCTTTGAAGTTTTTAATAAGAAAATGGCGTGAATTGCAAATGGCGCCACGTGCGCCTGGTGAAAATTAGAACTACATATTTCGTCTCATTTTCTCTTTAGTATTAAAGTGAGTCAAAAGTATTGAGCAAAAGCGCTTCCAAGGAGGTTTGATTATTCAGCTTATTTATTCTCGTAACGTGAAACTTCTTGGTGTAGTTCTTATATATTTTTTATGGAAATTAAAATAAACCGTAAAGGACACGCACGGCGCTATACAACGGAGTATGCGGTAAAACAGGTACTTTAGGTGTGAGTACCTATTTTACCGCACGTTCCGTTGTATAGTGCGTAATTTTTAACTTTCGAAGTTTTTGAACCATGTTCACAGGCATCGTAAATGCATTTTTTGAGCAAATGACGTGTTGAAAAAACTTAAACATTCTGACATTGCCTTCGTTATACATATATGAACTACATGTTTTTGTGAATTTGAATCCTAATTATTATAACACTGCTTTTAAAAGCTACTATAGACAATTACGTGACAATAAAAGATTAGAAATTGATATAACATATGGAAAACAGCACTATAAAAGTATTCTTTGTATGGCATAATTGATTTACAACAAGTTGCCTGATGATGTTAAAAAGTTACCTGTTCATCAATTCAAGTCGAAGCTGCATAAATTCCTAGTAAATAAAAGTTATTATGATGTCAAGGAGTACTTACAGGATAAAAATATAGAAAGAGCAATTTATTGACACTAATTATTATGACAATACAAATTGTGTGACATACTATACCTAATAATTTAATTTGACATCTGTATAATCTTATTTTAATTTGGAACAATATTTGAATTAAATTTATTGGATGGTTAAGTCTATGACATGTATTATAAATTATAATTCATCTGACAATTTTTATTTTTAAATCTCTGAATTTATTTTATTTTTTGAGTAGGTATAATAATTTTGTAATTTTATTTTACTAATTATTTAATTACTTAGTTGAGACAATAATATAAATATTTGCACACCTTATTAGGGGTAGAGTACTTTATATTTATGTGTAACATCTGTTTATACTACCTACCTGTATTAACAAATAAATAATTTAATTTGATTTGATTTGGGAACGAACTAACCAACAGGGTTAAAAAGTATCCTCTGTCCTAACCCAGGTCAGGAACTATTCGTATGCCTTTCATTCAAAACCGTTCAGCCGTTAGGGCGCGAAAAGGTTACAGACACAGTTACCTAATCCATGGTTGGATTAGGTAAGGATCCATGGAATCTATGGTTACAGTTTGCAGGTCGAAGTCCCTGCCACCGAATCAATAGCTAACGACGTCAGAAAAGAGCATAAGTCACCTACCTACATGATCGATGGTCTATCCTCGCTACACACGTCCATGGCAAACAAATTTCTATCAACAATTTTAAACTATTTCTATATTTCAATTTGTTTTTATGCAGTAGAAAATTGTCCCAGTTACTCTGTGTATTTAGTTTATTGATTGAAGCATGCTTGCCTCCAACCACAGACAATGCGCTAAGAGGCAGCAGTTATAAAAGGAGTCTAAGTGGACAACGTAATTGACGCTAGACCACAGTCAAAGTGGAAAACAGAATTCAGAAAACCTTATCAAATTCCAAAGAATTGGTAAAATTAATTAATAAATAAATATAAACAGCAATAAAAAAGTAATAAGCTCTCAGTTTCTAGCCAATTTTTGACCAAATTCGAAATGATGTGTGTCATTAGAAAAAAGCTGAATACTAGATATCTACTTCATCTTTAGGGCGACAATAAGTGCCCGCGACCTTGATCGAGTAGAAGGAGCACGCGAAACTTTTAAGCGAATAAAATTGCACAGATCGTTAGCGTCTACCCGGACATTGGTCAGCGATGCACTGCCGCCCGTCGCCCGCAAGAGCCCCCGCTTCAACGCGCATCAAGTTTATTTGCAAAAACAACCCTCCTCGATTTATCAAACACAATACAAATAAAAACCGTATACAAAAATTTGGGTAGTTAAATTGTCTTTTAGATGGTGCAGATTTCATGAAAATACGCCCGATAGTTTTTGCGTGATTATCGTTTTTGTGTTCGCGTTAGACATTACTTTACAAATTAATTACACTATGTTATAAAAATATAATTTCAAATATTCACATATCAAATTACGAAGAAAATAGTCTAGTTTATCATATATTTTTCTCAAACCAATAAGACTATTCGTTTAGACGTGATATTTAATTTGAAATCATTAAAAGTCGTATATCTGCGCCTTAAGTCACAACTCTTCAACGCGAACGCGAGTTTCATTGATCTCCCCCTATAAACGATAGTCCGAACGTTACCGAAACGTGTTTTGTTTTTGGAGCTTTTCCATTAACATTTTGTTTACCTCATTCAGTTTCGAGTAACCGTTTGATCTATGTACCTATGATAAGGTAACATGAAAAAGTAATAAAAATCTAATTAGTTATCAGTTTCTAACAAGGGCTTATCGGTACCTCAGATTGTGAAAATTGTCATAGCATGAATGGCTGTAGTTTCGATTCAACAGCACTGTAGTATTCACTTGGAAATTAATATTATGTACAGTAAAGGTAAGGACTACTACTAAGTACTGTAGGTTGCAAATAGACGATTGCATACAATTTTCTTGATACATTGAAAACTCAAAGTTACCTCTGAACCGTACAATAAATGGATAATATGCAATGAAAAAATTCAAATTAGGTCATGAAACTTTGCAGGATAATCGAACCATGCATAAAGTAGGTACCATCTGTTAATTTTTATTTCTCCACCTTTATATTCTGTATTAACAGTCAAAAGATGAGATCGGAAATATCAAGTTTTATAACCACTCACACTCATCCTTGGACTTGGACCGCCCTGCCGCCCCGACAGGACCCCGATTCAGTACTTGTCAGTACCGCTTCCGATATCAAACGGGGAACCTGTGTCACTTCGCTTGACAACGTTTTATGTTCTGAAAGTAAAATGAAATTTAGGAGTAAAAATAAGGTAACCGTATTTTTATTTCTTCATGTTATATCAATAGTACCAAAACACGTTGCGTCCCACACTAAAGGCCTACCCACCTTCCATGGAAATAAAGAAATGCCCGTCCGATCCCTTGCCATCTTCGCGTGCGAAGCCATTGTTCATTGGTTCTAACGCAGCTGGAACGCCGACGGTTCATTTGAATAAATGACTTTTGTTTTTTATATTATTAATCGAACAAATCTAGTAAATTATCGAAGCCTAATAGATTGTTGATTGATTGAAAAAAAAACCTACAAGTTTTCTACATACCGACCTACTAACGACTTACCAACTTTATCCATACGGATTTGTTGAATGTTGTTGAACAAGACAATTAGCAAAATATTGGTATTTTTGTTCATTTGGATTCATCTGTTTTTTAGTTTTTCTTCTTAAAAACGAGTAGGAACTGACCGGCTTCTGAGGTATTCGTAACCGGAGTTTATATTCGTTTATATTCGCTACTGGTTTGATATCTTGCTTTTCTGAACACAGTAAAGGTAGAAATTTATTTGTCGAATCAATAACTCCATGACGACGTTTATCCTGATCACAACTGTTTATGTCTTGTACCTATGCCAATTACTCTCTTCCATTCTTCAATGCAGCAACGAAAATCTGGTGAAATTCAGCCTTTTAAGCCTCATACCTCCGAGGAACCGTCTGCCCAACACGCTCTATGCCATCGATACAGTGCACGACGGATCAAAGATCAGGACGCGAAGGTACTGGACCTTCGCGTCCTGATCTGACCCGTCCTGGAGACTTGTCATGTGTAGGGAGATCGTACGATATCTCTTTATTTTATACCCTAATGTATATCGCATAGTTGTTCACAATGTTGTTGATGTTATTAGATGGCAAAAAGTGCAGGAAAAAGTTATTCTGGAAGATTTTGTGCGTGATTGAATTAGAAATGAAGAGATCCGCAGGAAAATCAAGGTAATCGACATACCCCGAAGAATGGCCAATCTTAAGTGGAAGTGAGCAGGGCAATTTGCTTGCAGAACGGGTGGCCGATGGGGCCGAAAGGTTCTGGAGTGGCGACCGGGTACCGGAAAGCGCAGTGTTTTAACTGGAAAGCCTCCCACAAGGTAGATCGATGTTTTGCTGAAGGCTGCAAGAATCCACTGGATGCGAGAAGTACAGGCCTGGTCGATAAGGCGAAGCTTGTGGGAGACCTATGTCCAGCAGAGGACGTCTTTTAGCTGAAATGATGATGGTAAAATGGCCATCGCTCTCTACAGTCTTCACAGATTCAGAATTGCGTTGAATGCCGTCAGAGTCCGCTTTCCACTCCCGTTTAGATGTAAGTTGGACTATGTTTCGACTATTTTGTGAAACAGCTACCTTGTGACATCACCGTTGGTATTGATATTGATATAAAATAAGTTTAAAAAACTGTAACTCGACCACGGAAAAATAAAACGATCTAAAGAGTATGAGACAAGAAAATATTTCAGACAGAAATCAAGACAGGTACACAAATGTTCAAGGCTAAGATGTCGTCGCATGCCATTATAATTTTGTAGGAGTTCCTGGCACCAACATCACAAATGGTATACAGTCATGCGACCACGGCTTTACCTTGACCATTTTTGTACCTGTCTTGATTTCTGGGTGAAATATTTTCTTGTTTCGTACTTTTTAGATCACTTTTATTTGTCCGTAGTCGGGTTACAATTTTTTAAACTTATTAAAAATAAATAATTTTCCGTTTTAACGTCTCTACACTGCGGTTCAGAAAATAATATCATTAGCACAGCGCCATCTATGAGTTAATAGCGGTTAACTCCTATGTCATTAAAACTTCAAGATACAAAAAATGATATCACAGAGCACAGTGCCATCTAGGGCCTAATAGAGGAAACTTACTCTGGTTACTACACCAAAATATCCATTAAAACAGCTCTGTCTATTGGCCTAAAGCTTAAGTAAACAGGAAATTAAATTCCAATAGTAGTAATAGTAGTAGTAGTATAGTAGTGCATGGGCGATTTATTTCGACACCTACACCATCTATCGAGGTTCGAAGAAGTGGCATTACAAATCGTTAGTGTCCGGCCGAAAATGGATTTTCAGCCGAAAACGAAAAAGGAGCATCGGCTTTAGTCTTCTTTTCGGCCGAAAACTGAAATATTGTTTTTTTTTTTTTACACCTGCTGAGAGAAAGAGCTAATATAGGGTCAAGTAACAAAAATTAGAACAAATAAAAGTAATTAAGTTACCCATTAATTTAAGCGCGTGAAGTAATTTTAAGATTATTTTTTTATCAGATCATCGCTGTCAACAGAAAAAGAGCCCAAAAGGCTGACAGTATTGCCACGTTTAATGGTACTGCTGCCTCTCTCTACTTGATCTAAAATCCATCTACCTAAACTATAATAATACTAATACGAGAGGTATTTTCTGCAAAATATTGAATAAAAACTGGAAATTACAAATAACCAGTTTTAATTTTATTGGGAAATCCTGGCCAGGTCGGGTTTTTTCTGGGGTTTTGTTCAACCATCGGTTTCTTACTGAACAGATCGGAGCACTGCGCACATTCCTGGCGTTGTTAGCAGCACCCACACTCGGGCAGGACTTCCAGGTCCAAGGGCCACCATCGCCATGTCCCACCGTGTTCACACTCGCTGTGGCTCGACATCGTGCTGGATAGCCTAGCGTTTAAGCTTCTGGTAAGAAGTATTGTTATGTCCGCAAGAGAATTAAAAAAATATATAGCCGTGTGAATTAAAACTGTTTTGAGTGACATCAAATAAAAACTTATTTGTTAGAAATTCGTGGTTATTTATTATTACAAAGGTGAGATCTTAATACTTTAACGTCACTGTATTCTGCTTGCAAGCAAGTATGCAAATGAATATTATTATGTCACTACTATTATATTACGTAAGACTATTATCATGCATTTAATTACTGTTATTGTAAATATTATTTACTCATTTGTATATTCCACTAGCTGCGCCCCGCGATTTCACCCGCATTAGTCTCGATCCCGTGGGAATGTTGGGATAAAAATTATTCTATGTCCTAATCCAGGTGATGGTCTACCCATGTGCCAAATTTCATCCAAATACGTTCAGCCGTTTTATAGTGAAAGTGTAACAAACAAACATACAAAAAATCAAATTTTTCTCTTTATAATATGAGTTTTAGATAAATTAAAGCATCTACATAGAGGCTTTAATTTATCTAAAACTCAGACAAACTTGCCTTGAAGGTTAGGCGCACACATTTTCCTCCTTTATTGTCTGGTTTTGTTAGATTTATAAATAGTATAAAACAAAGTCGCTTTTCATTATCTGTATGTTTGTCCGCTTAGTTATTTTAAACTACATAATGGATGTGGTTGCGGTATTCGCCATCATTTAGAGAATTTATTTTGGATGATTTTTGTGTGTATATTGTTTGTGTATTTGGTTAGATTGTGTGTGTGTGTGTGCTTTATGGGTGTACTATAGGTACACCTTTGCCTAACCCTTGAGGGATTACAGGCGCGATTTATGTACTATATAGGTAGTACATAAATCTCAATGTTTTGACAACATGTCGCCACATCAGTAGATTACATCCTTATATATTACATCCATGTGAATTGGGCACGTCTCGCTATACACAAAAAGAAAACTATATTGTTTAATTAATTGCCACACTGTGGATCGAGAACGAGGACACGCATATTCAGCCTGGTATCTTTATTTATTTATTTTGCATAATGTACACTCAGTTACAGGCTAGGCTAAAACTTAAGAGTTCATGACCCCGTTGGGGCGCAGCAAGTATTATTACATTTAAAACTTATAATTAGGTTCTAACTTAAAAGTTAACATTATATTGCAATGCCTACTACTATTAACAATATCAAAACATTCATTATTACTACCAATACATACTTAAACTGTTTGTAACATAATATATTTAACTTATAATTATTAAAGTAATTTGAAATATTTAGTAACATTAATAAAATTATTTTATACATAGATACTTACATAATATTTGTGCTTTATTTTAGCTGCTTATCTTCCATAAACTCTTTAATATTATAATAATTTTTCTCTAAAAGTAATGACTTAAGTCTAAATTTAAATATGCAAAGTGTTTTTGTGGATCTTATATGTTCAGGTAAATTATTATATATTTGGATGCTTCGGTATTCTGGCGATATCATTGCGTTTCTCCGTTCAATACGATACGAATTCTGAAGTCCCTAGACTGCAGGTGATAAGACTAAATGGCATAGGCATCTGTAATGCGCTATCAGCTGAGGAACAGACAGATTCAAGGCTTAAAACTAACATCAATTCAAATAAAATACCAGGTATAAGTCCTAGAAAGTCTACGCATCATGCTTACCCAAGACCTGACTGCAAATCTATCAAAACATGTCAGTATAATATTACTATAGTTATTTATAAATATGCCTGGCGAAAATCGCATCATGTAGTCGCATCGCGAAAGTTTTAAAATTATCACACCATCTTCAGAAGCAGATGGCGTGACGAGTTAGACTCTTGGTGAATCCTCAGCTGTAGCTCGCTAAATTCAAATTTTCTTTGGTTTTTCGTAAATTGCAGCTCTGTTTTACGTCGTATGTTGATCAAAATGCGATTCGCGACTGTAGGAATGATAAGCCACCTTCAAGATCTAAGCCTTAATAAATTCAAATCATTAATTAAACGTAAGTTGTGCCAGAAAGCCTTCTATACCGTTAAGGATTATATTGAGGACAAAAAGGCTTGGGATTGAGTTGCTCCAATTTTGCATGTGAATTGTGAATGTTTTTTTTTTAATTATTTTTTATTTGGCTATATTTAACTTTTTTAGTTTATTTTACATAAACTTTGACATTTGATAATTATTATATATAGAATGTCATGACAATTTACTTCGTGAAGTATAGTATTATTATTTAATTATTGTGAATTTGAGGACTATGTAGGTCACTTTTATTTTTTATTTTATTTTTTCACTTTCTCAGGTAGTTTCAATGATAATCTGGCAGTTTAAGTGCTTTATTCGGCCTACCCAAATGTCCTTTCTTTGGTATTGTTCGTCGAGTGGTTGAGCTCCTTAAGTTCTGAGTTGAGCTCGACTATTAGTGACAAATGCGTGCACTGACTGGATAGGTCCACTCATTCTGTGTGGTTTTTCCTCAAAATACCATTTCAGACACAAATCTACATGGTCTTCACATGATGTGACCAAGATTATGTCTGGACTTTAAAAGAGACTGCGACCTCTGAGTTTGTTTCGGCCTTTCTTCTTAGAGTAGTCAGATAGGAAACGCCGACCTCATCTAGTTCTAAAAATATGATTGACGTGTAAAAGTGTTTGTACAAACCTACTTACAGAAATAAAATCATTTATCATTTAATTATGAAATTTGTTCCACCTAAGAACTTTCATATGAAATATAAATTCTTAGGTGGAAGATATTTCCAAAGTTGAACGATTGCTATGAAATTGGTGATTATATATTATTCACTAAATATATCATGCCTACAGTCGCGAAGCGCATTTTGATCAACATACGACGTAAAACAGAGCTGCAATTTACAAATTTGAATGGCTACAGCTGAGGAGCCACCTAAAAGGATTGGGCTCTAATTGCAAACGAGACAGAGAAAAATGAAAGGATGGAAGGGAGGCCGCTTGCCCTGCAGCGGGACACAACCGGCATTAGCCTGTTGTAATAATAATAACACCTAATTTATTCTCATATAATATTTTGTCTAAGGGGTCATTCAAGTATTACGTAAGCAGAACTTTAGTAATTTTTAACCTCCCCTCCCCCTTGTCAGCAAAAGTAAGCAAGGTTCTTACCCTCCCCCCCCCTCCTATGCTACGTAAGCGTTGGTATTTTTTTTTTATCTGTTCTGGGTTCTTTATTGTTATTCATGAGTCTAGAAATAAGGAATTTATAGACTATAAAGGAATTTAATTCCCATTTCATATTTATTCAAGCAAATTATTAACATCGTATTTAAATATTTAAGAACGATTTTTTTTTCTTTCTAAATATTACTGACTTAATCACCATCCAGACCCCCCCGTCCCCATGTCATCAAAAATAAGCAAAGCAAAAAACCCCCCACCCCCCTTTGTTGCTTACGTAATACTTGAATGGTCCTTAGGGCAGTGTGTGCAAAAAAGTAAAATATGCAATTAAAATCTCAATCAAAATGTTGATACAAAACGATTCACAATTACTTTTGCAGTTCCAACGCCGGTGATAACTTCTCAGGACGTCGTGGACAGGTGATGAGTCTTACATTTTTTAAGACAACTCCTTTGTCTTCCTTCAGGGCTCATGCATTTCTGTGCTGATCAGTCTAGAGTAATAGCACTTGTTTGAGTGCCATTACTCGAGACTGAACATGAGCATAACGCTAGGAATATCAAAGTTCCACCGAAACCATATGTTTTTTCGGAAAATGTAAGCTCAATAGTGATATCTTCTTTTTAATTTTCTAGCAGACGCAGTGTGGCACCTCTACGTTAGCGCGTCAGTGGCCATGGGCTGTTGCTGTCTACCGAAATTACGTAAGTTTAATTTGTTACATAATCAGCCTATAATGTTCCCCCTGCTGGGACACAGGCCTCCTCTCTTCGAGAGGGAGTGGGCTGTAATCTACCACGTGGGCCCAGTGCGGGTTGGTTAATTTGTTACAAGCTTATATAATATTAATCCTACGTAACTCGTAATAGTTCATTCTACGTACACAATATACGCACTTGGACGTGGAGTTGCGGACATGAACCCGTTATACTATATTAGCTATAGTTAGCAGCTTCGCCTGTGTGGGCAGAAACCCTTGGTCTATCCGTGTGTCAAATTTCATCGAAATCCACTACAACGTAGTTAAATCAACTCAGCCTATCACATTCCACTACTGGACAGGACATAGGTCTCTCCCAAGCTGTTCCTCAACACTCCACCTTCCGTATTCAGTCTGTCCCGTCTATATTTTTAAGGTCGATGGCCCATCTACATGAAGGGATTGGTATGTCAGTCAACTCTGGTACAGGTACACGAAGAGTGCTTATAACACTCTTCGTGTACAATATAATAACGTTACATTGAAGCTGCCCTGGCGGTGTAGTGCGACTGACATATTTTCTCAACGAACGAAAAGAGTTACAGATTTTTTTGGGCTCTTGAGGAGACTCAAGGGATCTTTCCTGACCTGTTTATGTGCATGTACTAATCACATTGTGTCTGAAATGTTTCGTTGTGTGTACCTGCTCAGACGTATGTAATTGTCTTTTAATTGTAATTAAATATAATGTATTTTAATTTTAATTTTTAATAATGTAATCTAATCTAATTTATTCTGATGTAATATGCATTGCTATGGGTAAATACGTGAAATAAATGTTAATAATTATTCACCATATTGACTATAAAATTTGATCGTCCGCACATTCAAATAACAACTGACATTCTTTGACAGTTGTTTAAAATGGCTTTACCAAGGCAAATTGACGAAGTGTGTAATTTTGATAAATAATTAATTTCCCTGCCTGTACTTATTGTTTTATTCTGGCGTAGTAGTATCTACTCTGGAGTGGCCTGCAGATTATGCAGTTCTGTACACGCGACCCTCCCGACCCTAATCTTGTGTGATGTGATTTCAGTTGGTAGGTTGGAGTTATGATGAATAAAACGATGTGATAGAACAGCTAAGCGCCGTGGAGATGCCGGTGGTAAGCGAGGAGACGTGCATTAAGTCCGAGGACTTCTTAAGCTACGACCTCACGAATACAGATAACATCTATTGCGCTGGGAACTGACAAGGTGAGATCGAGTTTTATGGCTACGGAATGAACACTGTTAATGCCTTTCTTATTTGGCAGATACTTTGTTTTGATAATAAGTAAGGTAAGCATCACAGAGCACGAAGACGCCTCGGCAGCCGCTTTAAGAGACGGTGTAGTCAAACACTTTCCATACAAAGCAAGCGTGTCAGTGGATGTCACCGTTTTCAAAAGACTTGACATAAAGGCCTCAGGAAAAAGTACGTGTGCGGGGTTAGGGACCCCCGTCAGGAACGAAGGTCCTTACGCGATACTCGCACGCACACACACTCCTATATAATAGAAAGAGACAAAGTGTGAATTTAATTCGCGTTTTTAATACAGAGCCATCTAGTATAAGTTTTTAGAAGCTTTCATAAAGTTGTCGCCATCTTGGATTTTTATTTTGTTCTCACTATCGGCTTTAGTATCCTCGAAAACCATAAAAATTGCGCCCATGATGAAAAATTTGAAATCAGGGACCATTTTGGTTACCCATTGAAAGGGTTTTCGATATGGTTTTTCTAAGCAGTTAATCAAAAACCCATACGATGTGGGTAACCCTTTCGAACGGCTTAATTTAAGCTATTACGATTTTGGTTACCCATTGAAAGGGATTTCGATATGGTTTTTCTAAGCAGTTAATCAAGAACCTTAAGGCTCGTGCACACTGTCACGACGCGACAGCCCGACACAAAGGCGCCGCCCGTCGCGCTGCACGCGGTGCCTTTGTGTAAGCTGTCGCGTCGCGCCAGTATGCACGAGCTTTTACGATGTGGGTAACCCTTTTGAACGGCTTGATTTAAGCCATTCAAAAGGGTCAGACTTTCAACTCTCTTAAAAACGATAACAGCATAACATTCCAACTCGGAACAATGTAATTTGATCTCTCGATAATAGGCATAGGTTTCAAAATGGAATAGTACGCGTTAAGGCGGTACCCCGAGCAAAACCTTGTCATAGTGCGTTATTCAGAGGCTATTAACTCATTCACTATGGGTAATAAACTACATCTAAAAGCAAATTATTAATGTTCGATATCCTATCATCACATTGCACGTTCTTATTTGTTTTTATGTGTTATAAATACATCTAAAATCTCCTTGTAAAAAAGTGACTAAAATTATTGATTGCATGCATCTTTTGCTAAAGGTGACGTTCTATTCATTTGAGGATTACACTAATGGATAGATAATTTAAAAATCTAAATAATACACGTTTTATTTTATTTTAAAACTTCACTTGTCTTTGTTTATTCAAATAATTTCATTATTTTTGTGAATTTTATGATAAATGAGCGTGCGGAGGGAGCGAGACAGAGCGAGACTCAGCGACGGGACAGAGAAGGACCGAACGCTCAAGGTCATTTGGTCAGGGAAGCGCCTTAAGCGGCCGCGGCGGCGCCTTTGTGGCTACTTACCGAGCGGCTTGTAGACAGGGATCTATAACCATTATTGCATGTAATACAGAGCTAATTTTAACTTTGCTGGCCGGATATCGAAATGACTTAATGCACACACAATGACAGCATCATTCCCAAGTCGCTACTAAACTTACTCATGAAGAGAGACACATATGAATAATTCTTAGTCAAATATACTCATTCGCACCTCTTTTTCTAGATACTTTAGTAAGCAAAGGCGTCGATACTGGCAACGCCATGGTCTTCAAGATGGGTACCTACGAGGTCAAGTCACTTTTTTACATAGGAAATTGAAAACGGAGGTTACGTGTGACCCAACACACTACACCCAGTTCACAGACGAAGCCAAATCCGTTCCATGGATCCATGACATTGTTTCCAATTATCTTTAAAATGGGCGCTTAACTGTGAGTAGGATTTTTTTTTTTTTATTTATAAGTACCTACTTACTTATCAATCTGTTAGTGATCATGTTTAGGTAAGTACTTATAATGGAACACTTAAGGAATCACGCCGGTGACTGTGTTTTTACTTCTTGGAAACCACATTTGTTACTTACACCATATTCCCTATAAAATAATTATTCATAAATTTTAATATACATGTATACAAAATTATATATACAGATTTATTAAGGAGGTCCGATAGACGGCTTTATGAATTTACTTTCTGATATAAATCATTTATTTTCAGGTATAGGACTACTTCGCCCCCAGGACTATAATGTAGTATCGTCAGCGCCAGCTAGTACTTAAAATCAACCTACTAGGCTTATACTACGTGTCCAGTATTCACACTCAGTATTAATAACAAAGTTAAAACAAAAACAAATCAATCATTCACACATCGCATCTCTAATAAAATAATAAAAACCAGCCAAGTGAGAGTCGGACTCGCGCACGAAGGGTTCCGTACTATTATCTATAAAAACGGAAAAAAATCACGTTTGTTGTATATGGGAGCATGCCTTAAATATTTATTTTATTTTGTTTTTAGTATTTGTTGTTATAGCGGCAACAGAAATACATAATTTGTGAAAATTTCAACTGTCTAGCTATCGCGGTTCTTGAGTAAGATACAGCCTGGTGACAGATAGACGGACGGACAGACGGACGTACAGACAGCGAAGTCTTTACTAAGACTTCGCTGTCTGTCCGAAAACGGGACCCTATTACTATAGGGTCTCGTTTTTACCCTTTGTGTACGGAACCCTAAAAATGACCAACGTAAAATTACGTTCCATAATCAAATAAATAAAATGAAAAAATATGGCGCGTAGCAGGAAAACTGGAAGCCCCAAGGGAAATCATTAATATCACATAACTAGACGTGCCACTTAGATTTAATAAAGTACCTTTATCAAACAGGTTTTGGTGTTATTTTTGTATGAGGTTGGTGTGAATATACCTACCTAGTATACACACAGCAGACAATTAAAATCAATAACTAACTTGAATAAATTGATTGACTCTCACTCTATCATATTTTTGACTGACAGAGTTACAATATTTGCTGGTCAATTATTATTATGTGACATCGGGTTTGACTTTAAAGATGACTTTTACGTCTTCATTATAATTATTGCATTTATGAAACAAGAAAAATAATCAAATAAATAGAAACGTAACGAAACGTACTGCTACTGCTAACAACATATTCTTGTGTCACCATTTTTATTCTTTCAGCCAATCAAAAGCTAAATCGCAACAAATTAATCCCGCTTAACTGAACCGGGAAGCTTCTTGCGAGTGTTATCTGTCGATAGTAGGTATGTGATCATTAATATATCGATATTTTTTACTTTTTTAACCGACTTCACAAAAAGGAGGAGGTTCTCAATTCGCCTGTATGTTTGTTAGCTCAGAACTTTTTTCTGGGTGAACCGATTTGGATGATTGTTTTTTTATTTGATAGGTGGTCCCATTTAAATTTGATCAAGGTCTGACGAGTAGTTTTTGAGTTATCCTTAATACTGCAGATTTTTTCCACTTAGTTTATATGGATGATGTGTTAATAATTTCCTGTCACTGTTATTTACACACCAAGTAGTGGTATACGAATTTGTGTGAGGTAGGTACCGCAACTAAAAAGTGAAAAATAAAAACGTTTTTTACAAAAAAACAACCGACTTCCAAAAAAAACACTAAAAGACGTGAAAAATAACTTTAATTTCGGAAGTCGGTGGCCAAACACGAAAATACAAAACCAAAGGCACCGACTTCCGAAATTAAAGTTATTTTTCACGTTTTTAGTGTTTTTTTTGGAAGTCGGTTGTTGTTGCTTATATTAACCATATTTTCCGAACATAATTTTGATTTGACCGGTTCATCAGTGTGGAGTTCGTCTGACCTGCTCTGGAATTTATGGGAGCAATTCTATCCATGAATATTTCCCGTCGACATATTGGAACTAAAAACAAGATAAGAACACATTCACATAAAAAAAAAAAAAACAGTTCGATCCTCAATTTTCACTCGGTGAAATCGAAATAAAACGTACCTTCCTTTTTTTTTTTTTTTTGGTTGGGAAATCATCAAACGACCTCTCCCGCTCTGGGCGGAGCGGAAGGGCGTGTCAGACTCTTACTGACTAAAACCCACCCGTGTTCCTTCAGTTGTCTGTGCGCCAGGGCCACGGTAACTCTTTCGAACAATCCGCGACCCCGGCAGGCATCGGCCCTATCGGACCCCGTCAATTATGCTGACAACTCTTTGAGGCGCGCGTGGAACACAACGCGCCGTCGACCCGGGCCTGGTCCTTAGCGGACGGCGAGCTGCCCATTGCTCGCCGTCCGCAGGCCCGCGCCTACGGTGGCCGGGAGTCGGTTATCGACTCCCGACGCCCAGGGTGTCTCCTCCTGCGGCGACTAGGGGCGTGAGGGCGCAATGATTGCCTTTCCCTCACGCGCTCCGCCTCCTCCTTCGCGAGCATTACTGCTTCGCAGAAGGAGGTGACTGCTTCCCATTCTCTCTCGCTCCGTACTATGGCCTGAACCAGGGCCGGACGCGAGAGATCGCCGCCGCCGATCGCCGCCACGAGGACACGGCGGTGCTCCGCCCAAGCCGGGCAGACCTCCACCGTATGCTCCACCGTGTCCTCCGGTCGATCCACACAATGCCAACACCCGGGCGTTTCCTCCCGCCTTATCCGAAACAGGAACCTCCCGAAACAGCCATGTCCGGTGAGGACCTGCGTCAGGCGGAAGGTGAGGACGCCGTGGCGCCTCTCAAGCCACTCCTCAAAGAGGGGACTTACCGCCGCAATTGTGGCGTGCCCAAAACGTACCTTCCTACGTATAACACAGGAGTAAAACCGTAAAACTAAGCCACACTATGAAAGCTTGACAGGTGAATCGCGAGCCTTCGCATTGTGTTGAAACTACGGGAATAAGTACGTGAAAATAGCATTTCTGATGGTCCTGTCGAAGTGTCCGATACAGACAATGGATACCGCTTACACGGTTTCGCGGAAAAGGCGTTTTGACTGGTTAAACGTAATATTGTATGAGAAGAAAGAGGATTTGAATTTGAGGACCTGATGAGTCAGGCACAAATTAAGAATTCTCTCTCGAAGTTGGAGCCAATTTGTAAAAAATTGTCGTGATTTATGACTGAAGGCAATGAAAGTGGACTTTATGTAGGTATTAGTGGTTGGTGGAATGAAATAAAACTAAAGCTCAGTGTGGTAAAAGGGTTTCAGTAGGAAAATGATGAAAAATGTAACATAAATTGGAAACACAAACTAAGCCTTATGACAGATACAAGTAGAAGCAATAAAAAGAAAATATAAAATCTTCTAAAAAGTTTATCAAAAGCAAGGAGTTTTCAGTAATGCCCACGATGCAAAGTAATATAGAGCATGTGCCGAGAAAAATGTTTAGTATAAATGTGGGCTATAGGAAAAGAGGCAGACTAAAGAATAGATGGATGTATTGTGTGAAAGAGGATAATTGACACAATTTACATTAAGAAGTCAAAATGTTGTCGATACTTTTAATATATCGTAGGTCACATCACTAATCCAACGCCGCTAATCTTCCATCGCCATCCTGAGACGGATGGAAAGCGTAGCTCAGACCGATTAGCGACGGAACGGGCTTAAACAACACACAAATCGATAGATAGAACCATAGTCCACAAGAAATAGAACGTAAAATCTATTGTATCGAACTACAAGAAGTTTATTATTGTTATTATTGAAAACACTTAATTCGGTATGTAAAGTTTTTTTCAAGTATATATGTGTATTTTTAATTGATTAATTTAGTTATTTTAAGCACTAATATCAATATTTTGGTTTTGCAAACAGTCATTAATTTTATATAAATTTTCTAAATTCTACTTCGAAAACTAGGCTGAAGAGTTCGATATCTTTGCCTCGTATAACACAATAATAAAAATCGCAAATTTGACGTTTATATGATTTTTGGTCACCCAAAAAGTGCTCAACGCGCGTAGAAGTTTTCACATAAAAAAAAAGAAATAAAAAAAATACACTATACCTGTTTCTAAATATTATCAAACCAGTCAACAAGTATCAGTTATATTTGCAAGTTTCCAATATCATTAGTAGTCACAACAAAATAGTTCGAATGATTTTATAATGATTATTGTTATAGTGCATGGATTTTCTCTAAACTATCGATATATTGATAAACGATTATTTAGGCTTCGAGATTTTTTGTGTGAATTAATTCAACTTTTGATTTGAATCGATTCAAAGACCGTTTTTTTTTGCCGCAGCTTTAAATTATAATGGTCATCCCTAAAGTTGACATTGGTGCCGATTCTCTTGTCACAAAATTCTCTAAACTAGACTAAAAATCACTTAAGTTTTGTTTAGTCCTGTCAAAAGACGATTTCTCATTCTGAAATAGACTAAAGTGACACAACTTAACTATATTTTAGTTCGACAGCACTAAGATGGTACTGATTAATTAGTTTAGTGAAAATGGCAATTTTGCTATTCTGAATTTGACGTTTTTAACCAAAAATTTTGGTTGTCTTAACTAAATCTGGCTATTTTTAATCGCGATTAAAAAGGTGTGGAATAAAATTAGTTGTCATGAACTAAGATTCACCACAACACCTCGACTTCAGGGCCAAAAACAGTACTGTATTTTTTTATTATTTTGCTTATATCTCGAAAACGGTGTGTCCTATCGCAAAAATAATGAAAATTTCGACCCCCTTTATGAACCCCTTAAACCCATATAACTCTACACGAAGGTATTTTTTTTTTAAATATTTTCCGTACAAAAAGTGAAAACATCCATATAAAACACGCCGTGGCTGCCAGCCATGCGCGCCTCCGGCTCAAATAAAAAATCACGTGGTAGGGCAAACAAGTAGGTACCATGTGGAGTCGCGATTGTCAAATTAAATTTTAGTTGCGTCAAAATGATTTTTAAATTTAGAGATATTTTATTGCAGAATAGCTCTAAGATTCTTATAGCCAAAAGTAAGGAATTATAATGATAGTTTAGTTAGTTTAGTTCGATGTACAAGAGAATCGGCACCATCGTGTACCATACGACATATACGACTTTATTTTTTTATCTTATGAGGCACCAAAAAATACCAATCTGCTTACTTTTTAACGTTATTTGGAGGTCAAGTGGTTTCATGTGTTTATCCATTTTATAATTTTAAGCGATAAAAATAGGAACATAAGGTTCAGAAACTTAAAAGCTCGAAATGGTTTTGGAATCAGCGAAGGACATTTTTTCTATACATACCGAATTGGAACTGTATTAAAACTTGATAAGGTTGACTTTCGCATGCTCTTCAAGCCAAGATAAGACTGATCTTCGGATACAATTTTCTTAAAAGTCATCCAGTGTAAAATGGTCTCTGTATCTTTGTAAAAAGGTACAAAGAGAGTTAAATTCAGAATACCAAGATAATTGGTCAATCGGTAAGTAGGTACTTACTTATCTTTCAGCATTAAATAAGGTTTTAATAATTTAAGCCGCCCTTTCATTCATTAGTTGGAACGGAAATCAATATTATTGAAGGTTATGATTGGACCGCATTTTAAGTTGAAATGTTTTTTAAATTAGGGCCTTTGCACACGACGCTTTTTATACGCGTCGCGCGTCGTCGGGTCGATGCGCGTTCCGTTTAATGTAATCGCGCGTCGACTCAACGCGCCTTGGTGCATCAGAATCTGCCTTGTTATACTTAAAAAAAACCGACCAAGTGCGGGTCAGACCACGCACAGTAAAGGGTTCCGTAGTTGTGATGAACATTTACGCACGCAGTGTAAAAAAAAATGCGTTTTTAAAGACCTCAAAAAAAGAAGTTTGTATGTTTTGCATAGTATTTTTAAAACAAAGTTATTTATGTTTAAATAGCAGTCATTTAGAAAAATCGTTATCTTTTTAATTAAGGGATCCCCACACGTTAACGTGCCACTTGATCATCTCTGCTTACCCCGCAAACGAAAGCATAAAGTTATAGTACATATATGTTATTTTACAATAACATTACAAAGTAATAATGCACCTGCGGGGTAATTGCGTAACGCACTAACAGTAGGAATGGCTTTCATTTTGACAGTTCAACAATACTCATTGCGTTATTCACGTTGTTGGGCAGACAAATTTTTCGAACATATGAAGCAATGGATTAGCAATATCCTTCAAAATTATTCAGATTGTGATTGTGTGATACGGAATTAGGGTGCTGGTTTTACCTTATTAGCTGAACACCATGTAAGGGCCTTCGCCCACTGGCGGCACGGCACGGCAGGGCATCCTTCGGCATCACTACATACAAGCGCATACTGACGACAGCCATGCTGTGATATCATTGGGAATGCCACGGCGTCCTGAGACACGCCGAAGCGTACCTTCGCGACAGCGTGCACGCGCTTTCTTTTCAAAACAGTAGCTCTTCATCAGAAAAGCCGTAACGCTGCTTTACTCCGCCTTGCCTTGGCATCCCGAAGGCTGTCAAAGCATCCCGAGCGATGCCGAGGTATTCCGAAAGCTGTCAAAACTGCAAGTCTAAGCATACCGTTACTATGATTTTGTACCTACGATGATTAACATTGAAATTTAAAATGAACTGTCATACTATTAAGAGGGCGTACACGGGTCCACTAGAGCCAAGTTTGTCTAGAATTTTCTAATACCTTTTATAAACTTTCATATTGAGACACGAAGCAACAAATACGATCTAAAGGAATGTGGCCGCTTTTGTTTAGATCGTATTTGTTGCTTCGTGTCTCAATATGAAAGTTTATAAAAGGTATTAGAAAATTCTAGACACACTTACCGAGGTCGCTTATTGAGCCGTTTTTCAAAATTCCTTCTGAGTCACGAGATAATACTTTTTTAAAGGAGTGGCGCTAGTGGACCCGTGTGCGCCCTCTTAAGTTGTATTCCTTTTCGTCGAATAAAAATCCCAAAACATGGCCGTGCCGCATGCCATGCTGGCAGTGGGCGCGAACCCTAAGTAATTTTCAAATACAAAATTTTTACTTAACCACGTAAATTTTAAAAGTTGGTCGACTATTACTCATTAACTTGTACAGTCTAGGTGTACTTAGCTGTGATAGTTTTCCTTTTCAACTTCACTATATTCAGGGTGATAGGGACATCGACGGACAACCTGTTACCATGAATCATGTACTTACCAAAAAAAATTACGTTGTTTATAAAAAAAAACAAAAACAGCTGTTTCAGAGAAAAGTGCAATACTTACGCGATCAAAATGTATGGAACAGCGATTTTTTTTAATAACCGGCTAAAATATTTTCGACCAAGGCGCGTTCAGAATCATGTACAGAGGCCGTACTATGACGTGTTAAAGTCATCATTGTTCCAGCGTGAAAGAGAGACGGAGCTATATATGACCGATAGCACTATTCCTTTTTCTCAATGGAACCATGATGGTATTAGCACGTCATAGTAAGGCAACTGAATCCATGGTAACAGGTTTCAATGTATACTATTTTTAACCGACTTCACAAAAAGGAGGAGGTTCTAAATTCGTCTGTATGTTTTTTTTTTTTTTTTTATGTGTCTTAGCTCAGAACTTTTTTCTGGGTGAACCGATTTGGATGATTGTTTTTTTATTTGATAGGTGGTGCTTCACATGTGGTCCCATTTAAATTTGATCAAAGTCTGACCAGTAGTTTTTGAGTTATCCTTAATATTGCATATTTTTTCCACTTAGTTTATATGGATGATGTGATAATAATTTCCTGTCACTGTTATTTACACACCAAGTAGTGGTATACGAATTTGTGTGGGGTAGGTACCGCAACTAATAAGTGAAAAATAAAAACTTTTTTACAAAAAAAACAACCGACTCCCAAAAAAAACTTTTTTACAAAAAAACAACCGACTTCCAAAAAAAACACTAAAAGACGTGAAAAATAACTTTAATTTCGGAAGTCGGTGCCTTTGGTTTTGTATTTTCGTGTTTGGCTTCCGACTTCCGAAATTAAAGTTATTTTTCACGTCTTTTAGTGTTTTTTTTGGAAGTAGGTTGTTTTTTTTGTAAAAAAGTTTTTATTTTTCACTTATTAGTTGCGGTACCTACCCCACACAAATTCGTATACCACTACTTGGTGTGTAAATAACAGTGACAGGAAATTATTAACACATCATCCATATAAACTAAGTGGAAATAATCTGCAGTATTAAGGATAACTCAAAAACTACTGGTCAGACCTTGATCAAATTTAAATGGGACCACATGTGAAGCACCACCTATCGAACAAAAAAAGAATCATCCAAATCGGTTCACCCAGAAAAAAGTTATGAGCTAACACACACAAAAAAAAAAAAAAAAACATACAGACGAATTAAGAACCTCCTCCTTTTTGTGAAGTCGGTTAAAAAACACTAAAAGACGAGAAAAATAACTTTAATTTCGGAAGTCGGTGGCCAAAAACATACAGACGAATTGAGAACCTCCTCCTTTTTGTGAAGTCGGTTAAAAAACACTAAAAGACGAGAAAAATAACTTTAATTTCGGAAGTCGGTGGCCAAAAACGAAAATAGAAAACTAAAGACACCGACTTCCGAAATCAAAGTTATTTTTCACGTCTTTTAGTGTTTTTTTAACCGACTTCACAAAAAGGAGGAGGTTCTCAATTTGTCTGTAAGTTTTTTTTTTTTTTTTTATGTGTGTTAGCTCATAACTTTTTTCTGGGTGAACCGATTTGGATGATTCTTTTTTTATTTGATAGGTGATGCTTCACATGTGGTCCCATTTAAATTTGATTAAGGTCTGACCAGCAGTTTTTGAGTTATCCTTAATACTGCATATTTTCTCCACTTAGTTTATATGGATGATGTGTTAATAATTTCCTGTTACTGTTATTTACACACCAAGTAGTGGTATACGAATTTGTGTGGGGTAGGTACCGCAACTAAAAAGTGAAAAATAAAAACTTTTTTCCAAAAAAACAACCGACTTCCAAAAAAAACACTAAAAGACGTGAAAAATAACTTTAATTTCGGAAGTCGGTGGCCAAAAACGAAAATACAAAACCAAAGACGCCGACTTCCGAAATTAAAGTTATTTTTCACGTCTTATAGTGTTTTTTTTGGAAGTCGGTTGTTTTTTTGGAAAAAAGTTTTTATTTGGAAGTCGGTTGTTTTTTTGTAAAAAAAATTTTTTACGGCCTATGTTTTAGCCCTCTACATCAAACAAATGCCAGTCGCGAGTACCATATTCGGGAAGCTGTCAATGTGTGCGAGCGTTTTTCGTTTGTTGTAAAACCTATCTATTTTGTGACTGGACCCTTCAGAGTAATTTGTCTCACGAGTTTGACTCCGTATCTCAGTCAATTTGCCTTTTGACAGCTAATAAACCTTATCGGTGGAAAACAGTGGTCCTACCCGGACGACCGAGGCCGTAGTGCCTTCACGAAATGCGATCATTGTTAACCGACTTCAAAAAAAGGAGGAAGTTCTCAATATTTTTCTGTATTTTTTTTTTTAAATATAATGTTCATCTATATTTCATCAATCATGGACCGATATTGAAAATATTTTTTTTTGTTTGGTACAGGAAGATTGGGCAGTTTATGAGTTAGCTTCAATAATACGTATTTGATGTACTTAGTGAATGTTGATGGTTGATGATGATAAAAAACTTCCTTTCTCTGATGTTTACCTACATAGCAAGTAGTAGTAGGTATACGAATTGTAGTGGGATGGATACCACAACTAAAAAGTGAAAAATAAAAACTTTTTTGCAGAAAAAAACAACCGACTCCCGAAAAAAAACACTACCAGTGAAAACTAACTTTAATTTCTATCTTTAAATTTTAACTTTAGGTTTTCACTTCGTAGTGTTTTTTTTTTGTATGTAAGTGAAACTGGCTTGTTTCTAAATTGTAACAGCCGCACGGGTCGATCGAAGGTTAAGCTATGCTTGCCGCGGTCGGTTCGTGGATGGGTCAAACTCAAACTCAAACTCAAAGCATTTGTTTCAAATAAACCAATTACAGGCACTTTTGAATTGTCAAAGGGTCAGTCAGTCAGAAAAATGAAGCTAGTTGTCCATTCCAAAGCGTAGTAGGTACCTACCTATGCAGAAGAACGGGCAAGAAACTCCATGGACACTCTTTTAAATCAACATATAGTTACAAAAAACAAATTGTTTACATAATTCATGTTTAAATTAAAAATGTGAGAACGATGTCGAAAGACGTGCACGTTTAAAGTATCCGTAATAAAAAAGAAAAAAAAAAACAATTCTAAAATTTTCATTTAAATAAGCCGTGGCAGCCAAGAGTTGACCAGTCCCTACTGACGGCGCCCGTTCACGAACATGACGTATGGGTCAGCACCATTCAGCTCAACCATTTTGAAGGGAACTTAATGATCCAACACACACGCCACCACCAGAGAAACATTTGAGTGAGCATGACATACTCTCAGCCGCCAGGGCACATTCAAGTCAATGAAAGACGAGCTTAGTAAATGGTGGCTATAAAGTAGGTACATAGTGCTCACACATGTGCTATGCAATTATACATTGTTAAGAGATTGAATTTATACAATGCAAAGATGTTGTTGTTTTTACAATCTTCAGCAGCTCCAACAATATTTTCGAATGCTAATCAATTAATTTATGCGCCCCTGTGGAGCAGGACCAACGTTGAGCCAAGCATCTTTGTCAGCGATGTAAACTCCCAACTTATAATATGCTTGGCTGCATAGTGTGCGTTTTATACAAGATTTAAATTTTGTTTCATTCAGTTGGAGTATGTGGGGAGGTATTTTATTGTAACATTTTAAACAGTACCCCATGAAGGATGAGTCTACTTTAGCCAGTCTGAAACCTGGTTGAACTAATAGGTCCCTATTTCTAGTCATATGGTTATGGCTTTCACCTTTTTTACTGAAAAGATTTTTTTTTTTCTTACGTACATGATGTTTTCATAGATATATTGACAAGGTACCGTCATGATGTTAATATCTTTAAACAGTTCCCTTAGAGAATCGCGCCTGCGGAGGCAATATATTGCTCTGATGTTTTTTTTCTGCAGAATAAAAATAGACTCGATATCTGCAGCCCGTCCCCATAGTAAAATACCGTAAGACATGATACTATGAAAGTAACTGAAATAGACTAGCCTCGCGGTATCTACATTAGTAAATTGACGGATTTTTCTCACAGCATATGCTGCTGAACTTAGCCGTCCTGCAAGAGATGTTAAATGAGGACCTCATTGCAGTCTTGAGTCTCCAGGAAAACAGTTTTATCGACGAATTCTAGTTTCTCTTTATTCAATACTATGTCACAATCATTACTTTTAACATGTGTGAACATCCATTTACATATCGAGGACCCTCCTGTGCCTCCGAAAGCACGTTAAGCTGTTGGTCAGATTCGTAGATCTTTGACAGTCGTTATGGGTAGGTAGTTAGAAGCCTAAAAGTCTGGTAACCAGTCTTAGCATGGAATGTATCACAAATGAGCCGTCCAAACTTATGTAACACAATAAACATTCATTGCGTTATTTCGTTGTTGAGCAGACAAATATTTCGAACAGACGAAGCAATGGATTAGCAATATCCTTCAAAATGATTCAGATTGTGGTTGAAAGTATGTTACATGATTAGGGTGCTGGTTCTGCACACCAGTTTTGCTAGCGTAGGTTTTTTTTTTTTCGTGCCTTCTCTGTATGAGAAGAGGCCTTTGCCCTACTGTAGGACAGTAATAGGCTGGTATTGTTTTTTGTGGTTTTTTATTGAAATATCGACATAGAAACTTAATTACCCCCGTTTGCTGGAAGCCTTTTGAATTTAATCTTCTATTAAATCTCTTGTTCCAGTCTCTGTTGCTTCTCCACGCAACCAATCACAACAGGTAAAATGAGATCAGAAACCCAGTTTAGTTAATTTTTGAGTTGGTCACACAGGTATGAGTGAGACATGACAATACAAAGCCGATTTTCCTTTAGTAAATACCTTTAATTTTGTAATATATTTTCACATTCTTCAAAATATCCCGGTTCTTCTAAAATCAGGGTTCTCTTCACAGCACAACAAAGGCTCGGTTCTGGTGTTTACCCGCAACTCGCTGACGTAAGTACGCTACCGCTGTTTATCCTGCTCTATTCATATACGAGATACACCTTAATTGCTGTTTAGCACAACCCTAATTTGTGCAGTGCTGGCGGAAATAGAACAGATGGTAGGCAATTGAGCAGGGTGACTGAACTTGAGTTTTAGTTCGTATTTTTAGGTGTGTTCATGTTTTGAGTGCGTGTTCGTTGTTTCTAGGTGAAAATTATCGGAGCTTATAAAATTTTAACTTTCTAGTTAGATTTAATTTACAAGTATTCTAAAAAAGATGCATTATGTTCTGACCTTAAAGCCTAAGGTCACAACAACATGCAATTTTTTAATGTTGTTTTTAACCATGTTAAATGTTTTATGGTTAACATCTAAACTTGTTATGATTGGTAAACATGCGAGCACCATGTACCCATCACATTATAAATTTATCTCAGGTCATTGATTTCATTTATTTTTATTTCTTTTTACTCAAATACATTAAATTATTCTATTGTGGAATTCTATGTATTGTGGTATTATAATTTTATTATGGGTACATCGTCTTCGCATATAATATTAATGTATGCAAAATATTGTGAAACATTTTAGAAGAGTAACGGTGGAGTTTTTTACCCATTGTTCTCCATCATCCAATTTTATTTTCATGTTCAAATGAAAACTTGTAATTTCAAAAGTGCTTTTTTGAAATAAATGATTTGGCTATGACATTATTACACATACATACATAAACTCACGCCTTCTTCCCATGGGGGTAGGCAGAAACTACAGAACGCCACCTGCTACAATCCTTACATACCTACTCCTTTTGCTTCGTTTACGTTCATACATCTGAGGGCCTAGACAAATGGCATTCGCTTCGGAGCGATTCTATTTCTACAATCGCTATCGCTTTCGTTAATGATTCCAAAAACTAGCAATAACGCTCGTCAAAAAGTGTCCCTTGGCTATGCATCTCTGTAGAAGTACCTAATCATTCGACGCTGTCGATTCATTTCATAATCGAATGTTGTTTACATTGTCTAGCTAACTTTTATTCGTTGACCTATGATCACGTGACATTTCGATAGCTTATGTCAACCCCATACATTTTAGCTTTTCTACTAGCGTTATCGTTAATCGAATGTTACTTTGTCTAGGCCCTCTGGTCATACACGCACGCCGGTTATGAGTACTACGCACCTGACCTTTCTGAAGAACATCACCAATAAGGTCACTATAAATGTCTTCCTAGGGCGTCCCCTCCCGGCTTTTCCACTCACATATTGTTTCTTTTTAATAATTTTATGAGATGCAGAAAACCAGCAGGCTGGCTATTAAAAAAGTGGACTACCAAACGTCACTGTCAAAACTGTCAATAGTAGATACCTGTCAGTGCAATAGTATTTGTCGTATATTTTGTGTATTTTTATTTTTTACAAAATGCCAAAAAGTGCTACTGATGATTATACCAAATCCAGTGAGAAACCGAGAAGTACTAGCAGAAGTACAACAGCGTTACAGGTTAATTTAGAGTAATTAGACTAATTATTCTATCCCTTATTAATTACAACAGCCTTTTGGAGACCATGTCCAAAAGCGGCTCTTGGACCTATGAACAAAAGGAAGGTTGAAGTTAAGGTGGGCCTTTACGTTTTTGTTACGTATAAATAAGTGCGCCTAGTGTTTAAAATGCTGCTGAAGCAGGACGAAAGACTACGGGATAGCTTAGGTACCTAATATGCGCCATTATAATTTCTAACGTGACAATATTATCGTGACGGAAATTTAAAAGCGTCTTCATATATTTCTACACATTTTGCTTCCCTGTGTCATCATGATGCCGTGACGTGGACGTGCACGATAGTATCGGAACTTGAGAAATTATAGTATAAGCGCACAATGCAAAATATTTGTATTAAGGCTCGTACACACGGGCGCGACGTGACAGCGTGATACAAAGGCACCGCGTGCCGCGCGACGAGCGGCGCCTTTGTTTCTTGCTGTCGCGTCGCGCCTGTTTGTGGGAGCCTTTACTATGTTTTTGCACACATACTCAAATACCCGTGGAACACATCGCGCAACGATGGTGTAGAAGTGTAGACCATGTGCGTAGGTACGTGAAGCGATGTCTGGCTAGGGGGTTAGACGAAGTTTGTTGCCTGAACAGTGAAAGGCCCGAGACGGGTGCGCGCCTCTCACTAGAGAAATTGCAGCCTTATGCAGCCGCTGAGGATGACGGGGTCCGCATGAATTCATGCGCACCCGGTTAAAGGTAGCAGCAGAACACCGTGTAATTGGAGTTAGTAAGAGTCTGACAGACCCCTCCAACCACCAGGGTGGAGGACATCCATGAGGATTTCAACACGAAAAAAAAGGGGTTAAACGAATGTATTAATTAAACCATGGCATCACCCGCCAGTATATTGTCCCAAATAGCAAAATTCTTTTTGGCGATTTTACCTTATAATTAAGTCCACATAACCAAGATTAACCTGTAAAATACCTTTCCATGTTTCAGTTCAGGCCCAAGCTTTGTTTAAATCAACCACCTTTTTTCTGGAAAACCTTTAAAAACACATGCTTAACTTTAACTTCAAACGGTTATTCTTTTCGTCTCCTAGCCTTAGAAAGTGGCGCCAAAGGTGCAAACTTGTGAGGTAACAGCCTACAAACGCGTCGTAGTATTGAATGCGGGAACTGCACAGTTGGAAAAATTGGCGGCATACAAATGTGTGGTGCATTGTACCGAGTCGTAAGCAACAAGACGTATTCAGCATTCTTTTGACTTCGAATGAATGTGGAAACGGAATTCGAACTGCATAATTGTGCTTTGTTCAACGTTAAAGAAATGTTTTTGACGCGATAACGTCTTATAAATCTATGAACGCCGGCTGCACGCACGAAAAAACATGACTCATTGTCACGTTCCGCCATGAGGTTATCACGTAAAATTATCGTCCGTAAACCGATTTTACAGACAACCATTTTTTTGTTGTTTCGACTTGAAAATACGATTTCAATCGTTTAATCTGGGTCACTAGAAAACATTATATTTTCCATGATTTTACTATGCCCCGATCCTACTTTTGAAATGCTGGGTTCAAAACATAAACTCCTATGAAGAAGAATGGGCGATCTACACCATGGTTAGGTTCAGTTTCAGCGAGAACTTCTGATTCTAACATAAAATATGATTTCGTATTGCTGTTTATTTATTTAAATAAAGGCTTACTGTCAACTAAACACATACACAGCATTAACCAACAGTCTTTTAGTTTTTTTTTTCCAATTTACCAGGTTCCCTTGCACTTCTCGATCCACAAGCCAGGATTCCACTTCGAGAGCTGCTGTGGAGTCTGCAACCTGTTTCCAGGAGTTCTCCTGACAGCATTCTGTCAAGTCTTGGTCGGGTCTATCCTGTTGACTCTTATCCTGACACATGGAACACAGTATGATGAGATGCACAATACGCCCACTACACAGTGTAAGTTGTTTGTTATTTAGGTCCACTTGCACCGCTACTCACTATACACGTTTAGCGCTAAACGAGTTTAAAACATAATTTGTTTTCTGTCAAATGTTTGAAGATGACAGAGACGGAATGATGTTTAAAACTCGTTTAGCGCTAAACGTGTAGTGATTGTCGGTGCAAGTGGATCTTAATACTGTCTAGTCAAATATTATTAGAAGGCTAGCTATGTCATCATGATCATGAGCCTACAGCTGTCCACTGCCGGACATAGGCCTCTCCAATTACACGATCAAACAGACACGATCAAATTTGAATGACGTAAAACCATTAGTAAGTCATTGTAATGTAATACATCCCTTATCTCATTTTTGTGAAGTATAAATTAGAATAATTCATGAGTTTTATCAAACTCTCGATAATCATTCTAATTTTATACCTAACCTTACCGAGATAGGAGTTACTTTTCAATGATTTACTGAGAAGCGAGTAGAGCTAGCAACTACAACGAGTTGGCGAGCAACGAGCAGTGATGGGCGACGACAACGAGTGATTACTCGCTGGTATGCGTGTACCAAGCGTGAGTCTCTCAGGCCTACTTACACCGCCAATCAATAAACACGTTTAGCGCTAAACGAGTTTAAAACATAATTCTGTTTCTGTCAAATGTTTGAAGATGGCAGAGATAGAATGATGTTTAAAACTCGTTTAGCGTTATACGTGTTTAGTGATTGGTGGTGCAAGTGGGTCTTAGCGAGTGTTCTGCCCGCCAAGTGAGCATCGCTGAGCGAGTACACTATTGTTGCTGCGTCACACGAGTAGGTACTCGCCGGGGCGGTGCGAATAATCGGTCAAATTAAATTAGCTAGCGAAACTCCGCAGACGTGATGGGTATCGATAATCTTAACACGATAAAATTTAAATGAAGTGTTTATTTTTTTGGTGTCTGCGGCCGTTTGTACTTTTGTTACATGAAGTTATGAGTTGAAAAAATATGTTTTATCGTGTTTAGATATCAATACCAATCCCGTCTGTGAAGTTTACACAAGAAAAAAAGAACAGTTTTTGTTAAACTTATATTTCAAGTTGCTACACAAACTGCGGTAGATAACCTCACAAAAGGAAATCGACAAATTCATTTTATTTTGTTTTATCTTGTCTAGATTTTGATACCCATTAAGTCCACGGAGTTTCTCTAGCTAATTTAATTTGATCCTGCATACAGTATCTCTTTTATTTACACGGGAGCTACAATCTTTTGTACGTTTCCTGAGCGAGAAAATAGTTAACAGCTAGTCACTTCCTCGTCCGCGGAGGGACAGCTGTCTAAAGGTCTTACGTCAATCGTGAATGTCCTACCTTAATATGTAATACTTTTTTATCAACAATGTTTCCTGCAGACATTAGTATCGCGACGGGAATCGTGCTGAGCGGCATCACCGGAGCGGGAGTGCTGCTCATTGTCGTCGCCTTGACGGAAAACTGCAGAGCCATGCTGGTAATACTTACACCTCTTAGAACAAACTTTGCACCAATTTCACCAAACTGCAGAGTTTGGTGAAATTGGTGCAAAGCTTGTTCTAAATGCCATGCTAAGCATTTTGACGGACTATTTTTCGTAGTGAATAATCCATCAAATGGCATAACGGGACATTTACAATAATTCAGTATGGTGAAACTGGCCCTAAAGCGGGGTTCTCACGAGGCGATTTTAGTTGATCAACTTAAATCGGTACACGAATTGAATGACAATCGCTTAATGAGAACACACACGCACAACACATAACATCACGCCTGTATTCCCCGAAGGGTTAGGCAGAGGTGTACCTATAAGCACACCCACATTTCGCCAGTTATGTTTTAAGTCCCATGCAATAGGGGGCCAGCCTATTGTCATCAACCGGACACAAATCCAGACTCCGGGCTGCTACCGAGAAATTCCAGATGGAAAAACCCAATAACACTTTGCCCGACCTGGGAATCGAACCCAGGACCTCATGCTGAGCAGTAGCGCTTGCGACCACTAGACCAACGAGGCAGTGAATGAATGAGAACATGTTTTCAATAAAAGTTGATCAACTTTTATTGAACAACAAAAAGTTGATTCCCTCTCAATTTTTAGTGTGCGAGTCGGTTCATTTTGATGACGTCACCGGGCAAGCAATAACTTGTCGAACGTGAGAACGATCCGTTCAAGTTAAAAACGATTTTTATCTGTGGTGGCAGTATTGTTTGCTGTAAAAAGTGAGTGCGTGCGGCCAAAATAACTACAAAAAAGGTTATAAAGTGTGTGTTAGTGTGTCTTTTTTTCACGACATTCTTTGACGTCATTTTGAAGCAACTGCCCTTTCGGTCCGATTATCGGTGCGAGCGTGAGAACGTAATTCGTTTCTATTTTTCTTGATCAATTAAAAGTTGATCAACTTTTATTGAACAACAAAAAGTTGAATCCCTCTCAACTTTTAGTGTGCAAGTCGGTTCATTTTGATGACGTCACCGGGCAAGCAATAACTTGTCGAACGTGAGAACGATCCGTTCAAGTTAAAAACGATTTTTATCTGTGGTGGCAGTATTGTTTGCTGTAAAAAGTGAGTGCGTGCGGCCAAAATAACTACAAAAAAGGTTATAAAGTGTGTGTTAGTGTGTCTTTTTTTCACGACATTCTTTGCCGTCATTTTGAAGCAACTGCCCTTTCGGTCCGATTATCGGTGCGAGCGTGAGAACGTAATTCGTTTCTATTTTTCTTGATCAATTAAAAGTTGATCAACTAAAATCTCCTCGTGAGAACCCCGCATAATGCGGGGTTCTCACGAGGCGACTTTTCGACTTAGTATCATAAGAGTAGAGAACGACCGGAGAAGCAATGGATGTACTGCGTGAAAGGTGATATGGCTTGAAAGGGGGTGACTACGGTGATGACGAGTGATAGCGAAGTATGGATGAAAAATACATATTGCACTTACCCCGAGAAAATTGGTATGCTGGCAAGATAATGATGGCTTTGTGGTGCGTGTTATGTTCAGGATCCAAATAAATGATATGCGAATTTAGTTTAGACTGAATATAATTAATTACATAATACAGGTTCACAATAACTCCGTTACAATTATTACGGAAAGTTAGGACGTGGCAGGGCGAAGGTTTGTAAGCGACTGGCGTGCCCTTTCCATACGAGTATCAAATATGCAATTCAGCAAGTCGCATCGCCAGGGTCACTACATCATATCATGTCATATCTATTCCCTTAATATTATATGTAAATACGAAAGTAACTCTGTTACCTATTCACGCCTAAACTGCTGCTCAGATCATTTTGACGTTTGATAGCCTGGGATCTGGAGATGGAAATATGCTGCTTTTCATCCTTGATATATACCTATAGACCCTTAAAAAAATATCAAGCACGAAATAGAGACACGCCGACGAAGTGGCAGTCATTTACACCAACCTGGATACCTATGGATCATGATATCTGTTTTTTTTTATAGCCTACGTAGAAGGCAGATTCATATCCAAACATTATTAGGTATATTCTCTACCCACATATATGGGGCGAGCCCTCTGAAGACTGAGACTCAATGCAGACTTCTATACTATTATACTGCCCGTTGGTCTCGTACTTGCAAGCGCGACGCGTCCTGGGTTCGATTGCCACGTCGGGCGAAGTGTTATTGAGTTTTCCCATTAGGAATTTCTTAGTAACAGCCCGGAGTTTGGAAGTTGGCGATGTGATACCGCCGTGCTTCGGAAAGCACGTTAATCCGTTGGTCCTGCGCCTGATCTCTCTCCGGTCGTGTCGGATTGCCGTCCCATCGGACTATGAGAGTGAGGTACGAGAGAAGGCACCTGTGTCTGCGCACATACTTGTGCACTATAATATCTCCCGCGCCGAAGACTAGTTACCGTTAAGATTGGCTGCAATTGCCGAAATACGGTCTGGAGAACTACATAATATTACGAATGTCGTAATATTAGGTCTTTACCTATGAAATTGCCGTTCTGCAGTACTGGCCATTTCAAATCAAAATAATTTTTGTTTGGCTAAGAATTCTAATTTCAAATTAATTTTATTTTAAAAACATGGATTTTTTTTTCTAAAAGTAGTCATTTCTTTATTGATTAGTGTTACATTTTCATCGCATTTCAATCTTTTTCGTCATCATGGATACGTTAAAAATTCGAGTAATTATGGAATATGAGTACCGTCGTGGCAGCAACGCGGCACAAGCGGCACGCAACATCAACGACGTTTACGGAGCTAACACTACAAACCAACGCACCACCTGTTATTGGTTTGCTCGCTTCCGTTCTGGAAATTTCGACCTGAAAAATGAACCTCGCGGTCGTCCGAAGACTTTGGTCGACAATGACGAATTAAAGGCGATTGTGGAAGCTGATGATACACAATCTACGGCTGAATTAGCAGCAGCTTTCGACGTTAGCGTCAAAACAATATTGGTCCATTTGCGTCAAATTGGCAAGGTAAAAAAGCTTGACAAATGGGTGCCCCACGAACTCAATGATCGCCAGCGCGAAGTACGCGTCGAGACGTGCCTTGCACTGCTCAACAGACACACAAATGAAGGAATTTTGAACCGCATTGTTACCTGCGATGAAAAATGGATTCTGTTTGATAACCGTAAGCGCTCAGCAAGTTGGTTGGATCCTGGTTCAGCACCTAAACAATGCCCTAAACGAAAACTTACCCCTAGAAAAGTGATGGTCACTGTTTGGTGGTCTAGCGCCGGTGTGATTCATCACAGCTTCTTACCAAACGGGGTGAGCATTACTGCAGATGTGTACTGTGAAGAACTGAACACAATGATGGAGAAGCTGGCGCATCTCCAACCAGCATTGGTCAATCGCTCGTCTCCGCTGCTCCTGCACGACAACGCGCGACCTCATACTGCACAGCAGACGGTCTCCAAGTTGCAAGAACTGGGGTTGGAAGCTCTCCGTCATCCGCCCTACTCACCAGACCTTGCGCCTACAGACTACTACTTTTTCCAGAATTTGGATAACTTCTTGGCGGGAAAAAAAATTAATACCCGAGAGGCAGTACAAAATGCCTTTGAAGAATTTGTTGCCTCCCGTCCAGCTGATTTCTTTAAGAAGGGCATCAATAAACTGCCACTGCGATGGCAAAGATGCATTGATTGCATGGGTGATTACTTCGATTAATACAAATAAAAAATTCATGAAAAAAATTCGTTTAAATTTTTTCATACAAAACGGCAATTTCATAGGTAAAGACCTATTATAAAAACAATAGAGGAGCTCCATTTTCACAAAGAACTTTAGTTGCCCGATGATTGCATTAATTATAAGCAACTAGCTTTTGCCCGCGGCTTCGCCCGCATTGATGTCATTTATCGGGCTAAAAAGTGTCCTATGTGTTAAGGCGCAACACGCGACGCGACACAAAGGTACCGCCTGTCGTGCCACTAGCGGTGCCTTTGTGTGGCGTGCGATTCGCGTCGCGTGTCGCGCCTGTTTGAAGGAGCCTGTACTCCAGGTTATACTAACTGCCGAAATGACCGCCGTCATGTAAATGATGGCACCGGGCTTAGACTTTACGGTGTCAAAAACGCTTTCTAGGAAAACATATCAACTAACTTTCATAAATAACATTTCGGTGACGTCATTCGACGGTAAATTTATGGTCTTACGACTTCCGCGCGAACGAAGTCGCGGGCAGTAGCGAGTTTATACTATAATAATATACTAAGATATTTAAACTTTCATCGTAAAACCACTGCTTAGACGCGACAACTTTTGTTGTTAATTCAAATTATTGCGATCTGCCTTAATATAAATTGGCTTAGCACTTTGACTGCACTAAGATAACGTTTCATACGAATATGAGCGTTATTCTTATGCTTATGATTTTCGTCTATATGAATGTGAGCCAGCGTTTCATTCGAATATGAAGATTACCTCTATGCGAATAGTGTTCACATTCGTATGCGACGCTTAGTTTATTTAGTAAAGTCAAAATGCGCTCTGTGTTGCGCTAAAGATCCCACGCACATCAGCAGGCACACAAGCACCGTCTTGTCGACGGAAGAATAGACAAAAATGACGTTTCGTGAAGACAGTACGACGGCAGCAAAGTAGAAAGAGTCAACTGCATTTTTTACGAAATTCAGTAATTTATTAACATTTATCTTTTAGTTTGCTTATATCTCGAAAATGGTGTGTCCTATCGCAAAAATAATGAAAAATTCGACCCCCTTTATGTACCCCTTAAACCCCTAAAACTCAACATGTAGGTAATCATTTTTCACATTTTCCATACAAAAAGTGAAAAGTTCCTTTTTTCCATTCCATTTTTATACTTTGTGGCCGTCGAGTAAAAAGTTTTCTACCGTCTTTAGCATGGCGATTAAAAAATCAAATTGTCTTCACTACCTTAGACAACTGTCTTCTGAAATAGTCTACATTAAAAAGGATCTAGACAACGATCGGCAGAAACGAAAGACAAAATGACAGATTTTAGAAGGATTTTTACGGTGCGATGTCAAAAATAGAGAAACGAAATGTCACTTTATATGGGAATAGCCGTCTCTATTCTTCGAAGAGATAGATAGCGTCATGCTAAGCCCGCAGGGAGTTTACTCTCTAAGCACGAAATCCTTAGTTTCGGCTGAAGAACTGGCATTTCCGACTGCGTATCACATTCGGACATAAGATTAGTTCGGGATGCTGAACTCAAAATAAATGACAACACGATTTGCAAGTGTTCCGTGCTCCCGATATATATTTGTCCGTCCAAAAAAAATAATTTGGCACTTGTTTTGACGGCTCAACTACTTTCGGACGGGCCCGTATCCTCGTTGACGGATCTAGAGAGTAGACCCCAGGTACGACTTGTAGACTGGAAACGAGGCAGTCTCCTTTCTATCTTCATGGTAATATTTTTTTGACCAGGTATATCTTTTTGTCGCTGCAATAGTATGGAAAGGACTGACGTCACTAGCTGTTACCAAAATCGTACGAGGTTGCGTCAGGTTTAAAGACGGTAAGGAAAATTACAAATACTCATTCATTATACAACGCCACAAAGGTTATTTTGGCGCATGGCCAAAATTGGAACTTACGTGGCCATCTTGTTCTGTCAATACAATTTCTGTGGCAAAATTTCACAAATGTTTATCAACAACGCCCCCCTGTCAATGTCATTCAGGCGTCAGAATTTTCTGGTAGCACTATAAATCACGTCTACGGGGCCAAATTAAATTAGCTAGCGAAACTTGACCAGACGTGATGGGTTTCGATATCCTAACTTTATAAAACATTTAATGACTATATTGGGGTCAACAGCCGCTGGTATTGTACTTACTTGAAGCAGGAGTTGAGAAAATGAGTATTTTTTTTATTTCATTGTGTTTAGATATCAATACCCATCACGTCTGTGAAGTTTTTCAAACTGACATTTCAAGTACCTACACTTAACGATCGTTGACACAAAAAAAAATGTATCACCTTATATTTTTTTTTGGTTTTGTCATGTTTTGATATCGATACCATCACGTCCGCGGAGTTTGGCTAGCTAATTTATTATGATCCTGTAAATGAAAATTGGTAGGCAGGTGTATGGTATTGTCGACCTCTTAATTGCTTGATAACCTTAGGGTTGAAGGTCACTTGTACCTACGTCATAAAACGACACGGTCTTTTTTTATAAGTGACCTTTACATATTTTCAAGCGTAGTGCAGTTTCTATTCCTTGGGAATTGTTATCAAAAGAGGTAACTAAAACAATGTCGAGTTCAACTTTACTATACATCCAAATTACACCAGTTCTATTTAAGTGCCATGTAATACGGTGCTAACCTCTTGGTTACTAACCGGGCCCCAATCCATATTCCGGGCTGTTCCTGAGAAATTTGCTAATAGAAAAACCTAGTATCACTTTGCCTATCCCGAACCCAGGGTGTGACATCCCTGGTCCAAGAAATTTTGAAGTAAAGCTTTTCCATAAAACAACATCAATGAAATTAAATGAAATGGTTTATTCTGTAAATAGGATATTGGAATTACTTTTACATGTCATATTATAAAAAATAAAAATAAATATAAGCTAGTTGGGAGTCGATATTTCTTAGCTGACTACGCTTGAGAAGAAATGGCGAAACAAACTCAAGGGTCAAGGTTTCTTTTAAAGTCCAGCCATAATCTTGGTCAGATCATGTGAGGGCCATGTAGATTAGTGCCTGAAATGGTCTTTTTAGGAAAGAACCACACCGCTTTGAAAGGACCAGTCCAGTTAGTGCAAGCATTTGTCAATAATCGTGTAGCTCAACTCAGAACTAGAGGAGCTCAACAAAATAGCATAACCAGCTTGTAAATAATTTTCTCTTTTAACAGGAAATTTGATTCGAGAACGCAAGCTAGGTACGTTCTCCTGTCAATACAAAAATCAAATTGAAAACTTTCATACAAAAGTACATAAACTGAAAAATAAACTTCTTCCAATAAATACAGGCAGAAACTACAGAACGCCACCTGCTACGATCGACGACATATTCCTTTTTAATTGAAAACTTATCAGTACTTCGTTCATTTTACAATCTCTTCTGTCAAGTTAGAAGCGCAAAATATAGGAAACAATACGGTAAATTGTGGCCGTAGAATATCTCCAGCATTTTCTCGCACAAAAGTTTTGTTACCAAACAACAGCGGTGTTCAAACTGCGGTTGCGTGGTGAGCTTGTCAAAAACGTCGACTTTAGGAAAACAATAATTATATCTTTCTAGACACTGCAACTCTTGTAAAGAATGATCAATAAAACGCTATTTTAAGCTTTAAGGCATATTTTTTTAAGAAATAAAATGTTTGGTATCACCTATCCGTAGGCAAATCAGTAGACCGAACGCTTTAAAAAACTGTTATGAAAATGAGCGAACATAAGTAGATACTTACCTAAGTTTAAAAGTTAAAGAAAAAAAAATGCGTTTGCAGCACCGGTACACGCACGGAACAGGAAAAACAGTGGAAGTGCAATGCAACAAACTCACAATAGGAACCGTTGTCGCCAAACTCACACAAATAAACTGATAATCATACAATGCACTACAAATAAACAATTCGTTTGATTTGTCGTTTTAATTTTAGTCAATACTAGCATAAGTCACAGATCCTTCATATAAGAATAAAGCTTCAGTCTCTACAAATTGGATTTATTTTGCTTTATTGCAAAAAGTTTTTAAAACGTTTTGTAATCTATAATCAAACTAGATTCGATTGCCGAGTAAATTCCGCTATCCGACCATAGATGGCGGTTTTCTCAGTGGTCGCAATTATACATTTAATTATAATTTATATTCGCGTTATAGGTCTTTATCAACTGCTACTCGACCAGTGCAGCACATGTTGAATTTTAAATTACTTTATCGAGATCGATGGATAATCTATTTCTTGTTTAATTCGAAAAAAATAAGACTCGTTGGGAGTTCAGTAAAACTGTAGGACAAATAACGTAGTACGTACTCGTATTATTTAAAAATAAAATATTTAAGTACTAATATAAATTAATTACTTTTTTATATATTACTGTGTTTTACATAAATTAATAAATCCCAAATAAATAAATACTTATGCTGAATGTTTTCAGCGTAAGTATATTACGCTGAATTTGTATTGTAATGTTTATAATAAATAATAAATTACTTATTTTCTTTTATCGATATCAATCGATAAAATCAATATCCGACCAGACTACATCACTAATTGAGTAGCGAAAAACTTTCGAGAACGAAATAATGAATACATTCAAACCAAGATAAACTTTATTTTAATGACTTATGGTTGATTTTTACTCGACGTTCTATTAAATTATTAGTGAATTAAAATGAACGTTGATTTTATTAGAAAACAAATAAAATCGTACTTATCGAAGGTACGAAACGACTCCATTTTTAAAATGTTTTCTCCTACTATCATTTTTGCACTCCAAAATGGAACAATAGGGCATAGCTACGGAAAAATAAATTTCTCGCTAGACTAGCGACTCGACGTGATGTTAGAACACGACTGGGTTCAAGTAAGCGTAACTACGCTTATTTGTGGCACGCGTGCCACGCCCACTTTGCACTTCCACTGTTTTTTCTGTTCCGTGGGTACACGTGACAGAAATAACACTTCTTAAAAATAAAAATAAAGAGATTTAGTGGGAGAGACAGAGACGTAATTATCTTTCTTCTCCCTCATGTAACGAAATGTGCCTAAACGTGGCGCGTCCTTGAAATTTCACTCTCAATCATTTTCGTTCAATTATCAAATCACCGCTTAAGAAGTTTTACTTCAAAAGGTTGAGCACCTCTGGCACACATCTCTCTTCATAAACGTACTACATTGCCGAACCGTTTCCTGCGGCCTTTGCAAAACATTCGTTTTACATAACATAGACTATTTACATAAATTCTCTATGTCTTAGCATTGGCCATGGAGCATGGAGACGCCTCGGCGATTAATGCTGGAGGCGGCATTGTCAACACTTTCCATACTAACCAAATGTGTCAGTAGGCGTCACCGTTTACTAAGGCTACGAAAAAATATTACGTATTGATACTAATGGCTTTGACTGGCGATGTCGTGCTCGCGTCAGAAGTAATGCGCTCAACGCAATTTCGGCCCCGTCTCTAGACGCTGCCGGCGCAAAATGGTCTGAAAATCGAGCTCCATACTTAAACAAAATTAGTCAGGAATTTAAAAATAAAAATGTTATGTCTCTGGTATACCTTCCTTTACGTAATATTAACGTATGGATGGTATTAGCACATGAATAAAACTCGGCTTTTATTCATGTGGTATAAGTAGCGCCACGCGTGACAAAAAAGAACCTGTGTTTTTTTCGTATCCTTTTTTTTTCCTGACTTTAAATTTCTATGAGTACAGAGCTCGATTTTTAAGGCTTGTAATAATGCCAATAACCTTGAGCATCTGGGCGGAGCTAACGACCCCTCTCCGCGCCACTCCGCTACCCGCATGCAACAGAAAACGTGCGGCGCGGCCCGCGCGCCGCCACGCGTTGCCTCGCCTAGTCTCGTCACAGAGTAACGAAATAACAGAAGGTCAAGTCATCATGAAAGTTAAATTATTTTATATGTGAACCGCATTTACAGTAGTCCAATTTTGTTTTTATTTATTATTTATTGATAGGGATGTACTTTTTGGGCTATGATTACGAATAAAATTGTTAAAGCTTTCGAGGCCGTGAGTAAAAGCTTTACCTTTAGTATCAGCCTGGCTTGCAACATGAGGTAAACAACTTGATGTATCTTTTTCACTAAAATTAATGGCTAAATGGGCTGCTAAGCGCAAAACTCAAGAATGCCTGGACCAATTCAGTTTATTTTTTTAATATTAAAATAATCTTCAAGTTCCTCGACAGACCTTACAAGATGCTTGTGAGTCAACATGTCATCCGCTAGAGAACGTAGTTTTTGAGTGCCCAAATCATCTTGTTCCTAAAATGAATGCAGTTCTACATAATTTACAAGTAAAATAAATAAAAAATGTTCATAATTTGTAAAAAAAAGTAATTACTGACATCCACATACAAATCAACAGAATCACCTTCAACTTCTCTGGTAGAACTAACTGATTCACTGAGTATGGGTAGTGAATTTTTTATTTGATTTAACTCAACAAAACATTCCTAAAAAAAATATATGATTAGTTAAATATTATTGCCCCGCTTTAGCCCGCATGGATAATAATGAAAGTGATAATTATAATAAAAACATGATTGCCATTTTTTTTTCTTATTGTATCTAGTTTGTGCCACCAGCGGATTGCGATAGGCTGATTTAATTGATTGATTGATATCACCCCCGATAGAAGTCGAATAAAAAGTATTCGACATTAAACCTACTGGATATAGCCGATCTGCCAACTCAGCTATTCATGATCCTACTAGTATTATGAAAAGTATCTTAAAGTTCAACCGTTCTGTATTGGGGGTAGATGTTACTACCGTCAGAAACGGTTCACTTTTGTACTAAAATCTGCATACATTTCACGTCTGTTAGCAAAATCGACGATAACCGCCATTCTTACGACAAAAGTAAAAAAAACGCAACACACAGTAATACATATTTAATACCTATTCGTATTCAGTATTTAGAGTACTTTCTCTCCAGGTGAGGTTAAAAAATTCCACCCTGTATAAATATAATTGAAAATAATTACGCCAGTAATCAATAAACTAACAAATTATTAGCAAGTACCTAACCTATAATCTTCCTACCTACTTAACCTATAATCATAATTAATACCTACTTCAGGAGCATTTTCAGTTTTGGCAAAGTTTTCGTCTGTAGTTATATCTACTCGTAAACTAGACCAAAAAAGTAATAAAATATGTCACAAATAATCGTAACGAATCAGAATTACTTAGGTACCGAAAAGTAAAATTTGTAATATTGGCTGAAAGTCATTGCGTGGACGTGGACCTTCTGTGAACGTTCACTAGTATATGACACAGAAGCGTTATACTTACGACTTTGTTTGAATGAGGTAGGTATTTTATAAACAGTACGCGACGCGAATCGCGTTCGACACAAAGGCACCGCTCGTCGCGCGACGAGCGGCGCCTTTGTGTCGCGCTGTCTCATCGCGCCTGTCTGCGGGAGCCTTCATACAACCGCGCTATGATAGGTACACTACTACAAGCATGAGGCGCGTCCACTGGCGGCTTCGTCCGTGCGAAGAGACACCGCACCCTAATTACGTAACGCACTATCTATCACCATCTGAATAATTTTGAAGCATATTGCTATTCCATTGCTTCATTTGTTCGAAAAATGCCCAACAACGACTGCTCAACAACGTAAATAACGCAATGAATGTTGTTGAACTGTCAAAATGAAACTCATTCCTACTATTAGTGTGTTACGTAACTACCCCGCAGGTTCATATTGGCTCAGCCAGTTGCCTCGTTCAGGCGAAGCGCACACACGCGGCTTGATTGTAGTAGTGTACCTATCACAGCGCGGTTGTATGAAGCTTACCGTCGTCTGTCCGTTTACTCTGTGCTATCTACTTCTAAGAAAGATAAGTAAAGCTATAGTGTGAAATGAAAATGTAGATAAAACTTTAAATTTACCTTGATAAATGTATACCCTTTTGTTTGTAATATTTTTTTAGACCCCCCTTTGTTCGTTTCTGCTTATTCCCCATGTTTTAAAAACTAATAAAACTGTACAATTAATATAACTATAAAACACTACTTATTTACAAGAATCAGAAAAAACCTACTCCACTATTTACAAAATTCAATTTCTGAAGTAATATTTTACGATTTTATTTCGTAATGCTGAGCTCTCGCAACGCGACATACGTCCACCTAGCAACACGATGCGCCCCGCACTGAATTTATGGACGAGTGCGGGGGTGATGTAGACGCAGTCCTTAATCGGACGCCTTTTTAATTTATTATAATAAAAATAACACATATTTTAAAAAAGTAACAAAACCAAATTATTTTCCTTTGTATTGCAAAGCAGTAGATATTTTTTTTAATACTCTTTTGATCAAAAATTAAGGAGTAAAATGGTTTCAAAACCATTATTTGGAGGTGATTTGGTGTTTTTTTTTTAAATTATTTGATACCGATATGAAAATTATGGCTAAACCAAATTACGTATTATATCATGTAGATTACTGATAAAAAAAAATCAGATGTAATTTCTCTGTAAATGCCGACGAAAAGTCGCTTCAACTGCATGCTTTTTTCATGCTTTTTTCGAGAGAGCAGCCTTAAACCACTGTGCGGCGCGGCGATTCTGTTCTCTGTGGTATTGGTCCCGTATTCGTTTCCAATATGTAATTGTGTACCTATGTGGAAAAAACGGGGGGGCTTCTCCGACCTAATGTAGCAGTCCCAGTCGTATGAAACAGGCAGGATTCTGACAAAAATGTGTTCGGGAATGTTTTTATCTTATGTGAAGAGACCTTTTCTGTGCGTAAGTGCCCTTACTTTCCAATGTGTCGGTGTCTCATGTCTTTTTACTTATGTTGAAATGTTAGTAGGTACGGTAAATATAATCATAAATTAAATAAAAATAAAACGCTGGTTAAGCGATTTGACCATTTTTTGTTTTAAAATGTTCGTAATGGTCCGAATTAGGTTTTTAGGGAAAGAATAATTGGAAAATAGTCTCGGAAAATTGGAAAAATTGGAAAATCTGTAAGTTTTTGTTGTCTATTGAATTTCTGCGTGAACTTTTGTTCGGGTAAAAAGAGAAAAGATTAGTTTTTTTGTGTTTTTTTGTTACGCTTTCACGCTAAAACCGCTGAACGAATTTGGATGAAAATTGGCACATGGGTAGAACATAACCTGAATTAGGACATAGGATACTTTTTATTCCGATATTCCCACGGAATTGAGACTTATGCGGGAGAAACCGCAGGGTGCAGCTAGTATTAAATAATAATGTTACTTATAAATCAGTGATCAACCTACATAAATAGGACTTCGTAGTATAATATTTATGTAGGGTGCTTGGTCACTCCACATTCGTACGTCGAATCTTAATGTAGTACCCTTATGGGGCACAAGAGCTAAAGCGCGGTCACTGTCGGATTGCATAGAAAAGAAAGAGACGCGCGATGACACAACGCTGGTAATTTATTACAAAATATGAAGCAATTATGGATTTACAAAAAATCTATTCATTGGACTAAAAAATTAAAACACTATTACGTTAGTATGTTGTTTCTAGAATAATATGACAAAAAATCTGAATGTTTGCATGTAAATTAGTATGGTTTTTAAACGTTAATAAGATTTTTTAGAGGTTTCTTCGTGATTTTTTTCTATCATATCAAGTTAATTGTATTATGTTTTCAACACACTATCTAACTAGCATATATCCTGTAGAATATCATATATTTTTCTGATTTTGGTTACTGCAGTGGATCATAATTATATTTTTAGGCATTATAAATTTGCGTTTAGGTCATGTAGTCCCCTTATATCCTGAGATCTAAACCCGACCCTCATAGGTATAATGTCTAGCCTTTACTTTATTAGTGCTTTAAAATCATTTAAAGTTCGACTTTTAATTGTACTCCGTAACTTGACAGTTGAAGGGCCTACCAGATTTTGACGGAAAAAAGATACTGAGTTGGTGTAAGAATGAACAAAATTGAATGAACTTAAATAATGTACTTGAAGTGCAAACTTTTTATTTTAAAGTTTTAAAACACGATAATTATACACTATTAAAAATTATAGAATTTGTTATACATTTATATTTTGTTTCTCAGTAGTAAGGTAATTTAAAATAAAACAAATTAGAATGTATTGTTTATTCATCTAAATAGTTTGTTTTTATATTGGTCCCTGGATGGTTCAGGTTATTATTGGACCCGGAAGATGGCGCTGCGATCGAGTTCTAGGAAACAGGGCGTCAGTCCGGTCGGCTAGAGTGTACTGTAGAGGTTGTCTGCATGTGTCAACCTTATGTTGACTGGCTGGATATATATTATCGTTGGTTTGCCTCGAACAGTCAAGCAAGTTTAAAAATAAGATTTATAGGAAAAGTGACGGTAGTTTGTTTAATTGGTAGACAGGCAGAGCTAGGGCCTGCCGGTGTATAATTTCTTGATATAAATATAATTTTATTCTAAGGAGTACTGCGTGTATTGCTTTACCTCTACGATCCCCCAGTTATCGTTAGGCACACGTAGTATTCCCACAGTACTTACATAGAATGGTTTATTTTTCAGCTCCTAAAATAAAGGACGAGCATCACAGACTAGCTAACCTGGCGTGTGTTAGTGGACTTCTTACATTCCTTGGAGCTAGTAAGTTATACCTACTTTAGGCCCACTTGCATGAAAAACTTAACTCAAGAGTTAGTTGCTAACTCGAAGTTAAATTGACATTTTGTCATACAATATTGTCATTTTAATCTCGCGTTAGCAACTAAGTCTGAGTAAAGTTTTTTATGCAAATGGGACTAATTAATCACTTTTAATCTCCTCACTTGTAACCGAGAGCAGTCGTGGCCTAGTGGTAGCGGCCCCGACTTGCGAGTTGTAGGTCGTGGGGTCGAACCCAGGCAGGCACTTTAATTTATGTAATTTATTTCATCACCCTCTCTTGCTCTCAAAAAATGTGAAGGAAAACATCGTCAGGAAACGGGCATGTCCTAGAACCAAAAATTGGAAGCCATGTGACATCCACCAACCCACGAATTATAGCTCACTCCCTCTCGCAGAAAGAAGGCCTGTGTCTTCAACCTTGTCTATCCACTAAATATTTACATTGGTTTGAAGTCCAAGGCTAAAATAAACAAGATGCGTCCACACCGCGAGCATTCGCGTGTTATACGAATTTGGCTAAGAGCTTGACGAATCTCTATACTTAATTAGTTCGCAAGCCAATGGTGCCGATTCTCTTGTCACAAAATTCTCTAAACTAGACTAAAAATCACTAAAATTTTATTTAGTCCTGTCAAAAGACGATTTCTCATTCTGAAATAGACTAAAGTGACACAACTTAACTATATTTTAGTTTGACAGCACTAAGATGGTACTGAATAATTAGTTTAGTGAAAATGGCAATTTTGCTATTCTGAATTTGACGTTTTTAACCTAAAATTTTGGTTGTCTTAACTAAATCTGGCTATTTTTAATCGCGATTAAAAATGTGTGGAATAAAATTAGTGGTCATGAATTAAGATTCACCACAACACCTCGTCTTCAGGGGCAAAAACAGTACTGTATTTTTTTTTTAATTTTGCTTATATCTCGAAAACGGTGTGTCCTATCGTAAAAATAATGAAAATTTCGACCCCCTTTTATGAAACCCTTAAACCCATATAACTCTACACGAAGGTATTTTTTTTTTTAATATTTTCCGTACAAAAAGTAAAAAAATCCATATAAAACACGCCGAGGCTGCCACCCATGCTCGCCTCCGGCTCTAAAAAAAAATCACGTGGTAGGGCAAACAAGTAGGTACCATGTGGAGTCGCGATTGTCAAATTAAATTTTAGTTGCGTCACAATGATTTTTAAATTTAGAGATATTTTATTGCAGAATAGCTCTAAGATTCTCATAGCCAAAAGTAAGGAATTTTAGTGATAGTTTAGTTAGTTTAGTTCGGTGTACAAGAGAATCGGCACCAATTGATTGCCTTCCAACCTGGAATTTTTATAACTCCTTGAACCCTTGCTTTTGAATACTCGTCAAATGAACGCACATTTACATGATCCATATTGACTTCGTTCGTCTAACGTATCGTTTAAGCACTGACCTGGTAGCCTAAACAGGACGCTTTGGCAGAATCATAATATGATTTGCGTACAATTCGTATATCCCGCAATTCATGTGTTTGACAGCTGCTATTTGACATTAGACTTCATTAAAGCAATGCATAATTTGTGGACCATTTAACGAAACTTCATACAAAACTGTCAAACAAATGAATTGCAGGACATTAATTGTACGCAGATCATAATATGATTCTGCCAAAGCGTCCATTTTAAGCCCATTGACTTGGTTTCTGTACGTCATTATCGGGTGACCACTTGCTGAGTGGAAGCCTTCTTGTCACGAAGTTCAATTGCCGACTATTTCTGTTCTCTGCTTGTAATTACAGATCATTTTTTTTAATTTTTTATTTAGTCATCTCTCACGTGTTTCTGTGACAAATAAACCTTATTTGTTTCTTTCTTTCACCGTTCAGACAACTTTTAATATTGCTTTCACTTATTGCGTCCAGGCAATTTCAGAAAACACACAGACAATATACAATATCTATACTAATATAAATAATAAAGCTGAAACACATTTTTTTTGTAGTTTTGTTTCGTTTGTTTAAACGCGCTAATCTCTGGCAAAAGCAGTTCGATTTGAAAAAATCTTTTTGCATTTGTAGTGGTATCTACATCGCCACATGCGAGCTACGCGTCACACTGATGACACGCAAAATCCTGCATCGCGCAAGCAGAGTTTACCGCGCAACTAGCATATAAACAACGTCGCGCAGTTGCCCACCAGACACAACACCCGTCTGGTCGGAGGATCCTCCCTTTTCTATGGAGGTATAAGTGAACTTCACACCATGTTCCTCATACCTCTATACTGACCATGATAGCCCAATTCTTGAGGAAGGCTATAGGCTATTTGACAACACGCTAGGACCCTTAGGAGCCGAGCAATATTTTATAAATTACTTCAACTTTACTGAAATATAATTTTGTTTCAGTATTATACTTCTTCTCCATCGTAGTGGTGTTCAGTTTTTACCATTTCCGATACGTTCGCCGAGCCATCCTGCTGCACGAAAACGAATGTGCATGATTTTGGCAAGCTGTCGTCTTTCGGCATTCGTTCTTGATGAAGATTACTAAATTAATACTTCATTATATTAAATGGGGTTTTTATACCTCTGGCTGTTTTATTTTATGACCATTTCAAAAGGGGAAAATTCGGCCTTTATAGGGTGAAGGAGTCTAAACGGGAAATGAAACATTAAATAGATGAGTTTTAATTTCAGTTTATTACGAAATTATTTTAATGATGTTTTCTATTAAATGGTAGGTGGACAAGAATTTTAGACTACAGTATTGGAACTGTTAGAAAAATCGCGATTACTCATACCATTTCACATAGTCCTGTCTTGTGACTTTTATGGCAATGAGTTAAGGTTCAAATTTCAAAAACTAAGACTTGTAATAGAAAAACTCTAGGTAAGTACCTGCTTAAGATTTTTCGTGTACCCTAGCAGTTAGCAGTGGGTACTATTCGGGCCGTGAGAAAACTAAATAATTCCCTTGGTTTTGATTTTGTTACAACTTTTCTTCAAGGTCTTGCGAATAGAGTCGAATAGTTTCGGAACAAGGATTTCGGTTCCTAAACGAAAAGCGAAATTGGCTACGTTTCGGCAAAATAATTTTGAAGTAACTAAGGGCTTTTAGTAAGTAAAGGCTTGCTGTATTACTTACTCAGAAACTCAGAATACCTTCACGACTTTTTGGCTGAAATATACGGTTAAGAAAACAAACTTATATAAACGAATAATTATGCGAAAGAGTAACCAGAAGTGTATATGGTTATACTTTCGTTAAAAACAGTCGTAACGTAATCTATAGTTCACATAATAAAGCTAAAGAGTTTGTTTGTATTTTTGTTTGAACGCACTGATCTATGGAACTATCGGATTTGAAAAATTCATTATGCATTTCATAGCCTAATTCTTGAGGAAGGTTTATAGGCTATTTAACATCACGCTGCGACCCTTAGGAACCTAGCAAAAAGAAAAAGTATGATAGAACGCGGGCGGCCGGTGCTACGAAATATAGATAGGTATAATTAATATTAAGATCATAAATTTTCATTTTATAAAAAAGGAAGGGGTATTCGGAGAAAATATGAAAATCACACGAAAAAAGTCTCGGTTAAAGTGATATGATTTATAAAGCTGCGTCCCTAATTGTAACACGTTCGCCCACAAAAATATCTTGTGATAATGAGTAGTAATATGTGACGTCACACAGCTATGAATGCATTCCAAACTCGCATAGAAAATCACCGGTTATTCCGTTTATCTACCCCAAAAATTCCATCCTAGGGTGGATACGCGGAAACGCATGTCCAAGAATTCACCTATCCGCCTATAAAATGCGATTATCCAACGAGGCCTAGGGTGGATTTTTGGACCATAGGGTGCATTTTTTGGGGTGTATAAATGGAAAAACCCAAAAATCACAACTATCACCATATTTAGCCAACAATTTGCGCTTTTATGATTTCTAACGTAACGATATAATCGTGGATGTCCATGTCCATCACATTTACGACTTCGCTTAAGGCACAGATATACGACTTTTAATGATTTCAAATTGAACATCACGTCTAAACGGATAGTCTTATTTGTTTGAAAAAAATATATGATGAAATAGACCATTTTCTTCGTAATTTGATATATGAATATTTGAAATTATATTTTTATAACATAGTGTAATTAATTTGTAAAGTTATGTCTTATGCGAACACAAAAACGATAATCACGCAAAAACTATCGGGCGTATTTTCATGAAATCTGCACCATCTAAAAGACAATTTAACTACCCAAATTTTTGTGTAAGTACGGCTTTTATTTGTGGTGTTTGATAAATCAAGGTGGGTTGTTTTTGCGAAAAAACTTGATGCACGTTGAAGCGGGGGCTCTTGCGGGCGACGGGCGGCAGTGCATCGCTGACCAATGTCCGGGTAGAAGCTAACGTTCTGTGCAATTTGATTCGCTTAAAAGTTTCGCATGCTCCTCCCACTCGCTCAAGGTCGCTGGCACTTATTGCCGCCTTAAAGAAAACTCGCGGGGTAATTGCGTAACACACTTAAAATGACAATTGATCGCGTTTTCTTTAATTTTGACAGTTCAGCTACGTTCATTGCGTTATTTAAGTTGTTGAGCAGACGAATTTATTAAACCTATGAAGCAATGGATTAGAAATATCCTTCAAACTCTCGGATTGTGAAAAATGGTGTGTGACGCGATTGTGGTGCCGGTTTTCCTTATAAAACATAGCGTAGCATTGCTGGATTGTAAAGGCTAACACAAATGGGGGTGCGCCTCGCCGCGCCGCAACGCAACGCATTGCAAAAATCCTTTTTCATAACTTTCGTACTTTTTCTATGTATAAACCAATGGACACTAATACAAACGAGAAGCACCGCAGTTTTTTGTAGTAAAATGCGTTGCGCTGCGTCCCTTTGCAGTTGTAATGTGCGTATTACATGCAGCAATGCTACAGTGGTCTGTCTATTCCAATAAATCGAAAATTAAAAAAAACAACCGACTTCTAAAAAAAGCACTGCAAAGTGAAAAATAACTTTAATTTCGGAAGTCGGTGTCTTTGGATCTGTGTTTTAGTTTTTTGCCCTATTCAGTGTTTTTTTAGAAGTCGGTTGTTTTTTTTTTTTGTAAAAAAGTATATTAATTTTCACTTTTTAGTGGGTCAGTTATTAATTTATCTATACCCGAAAGGTTTAGGTAATTGAATAAAGGTAAACAAATCGTAAAAAGGGTTTTTTATAGTTGACACTTTGTTGTTTAAAAATACGTCACAACAAAATTAAAGTTATTTGCGATTTATACGATATTTTCCTCTTTTATTAATGTATGTTAAACTTTATCATTTATTCGTAAACTATACTAGTAGTGTATAATTGGGGGTTCTGGATCACTTGCTCTCGCTTCGCTCGAACGCGTGATCCAGAACTCCCCAATCATACATTACTATCGTGATCTGCTATATACTTCATAATATTGATTGAATATTGTGTTTCATTCACAGTGGAGCGCTTGATACAGGATCTCCAATTGTTTTTACCGGTCCGAGCGGTTGTCGTGCGTATTCATAAACTGGCATGGTATCGAACTGTTATAGCGAAGCAAAATTATCGCGTGAACTTAAAAATAATAAACAACGATATCATGTTCGATCGCCGCGCTGCGCTGCATTGAAACGATGTGGTGCATATTTTTTTGTATTGATGGATACAAAAACCATATTGAGAGGTCAGCTATTACTGGAAATTATAACTTAATGTGTAGCCGTGTGTAAAAGTAACTGTATTATGGAGATAGAGTAATTGATTATAATATAAAAGAACGTAAAAAAAAAAAACATAAAAACCAAAACCAAACCGGAACAAATACTCATTTGTTCCGTGCGGGAATCGAACCCGCAACACTTTGGCACATTAATTGAAACATCTATTTTAAACCTACTATTTACATTGTGATGTAGCGAGTCGAGCTCTTAACGAATGCGCCAAACGTGTCGTCAGTGATGAGATAAAATATGTATTCATTATTAAAGTACACAGGTACATTCATGATATCGACTTGTTTCGACTTGATTCTGCTGCCAAGCACATAGTTGTAATATTATGAAGGAAATTAAACCTTATAGACATGAATTTATATACCTTATATAAGAGAATCTGTTTTGTATCTAGATCGTAGAGAGCCTTTGACTGCGACACAGTAAATACAAGTTTTTTGTTTTTGGTTGTTTTCATTGTCCTGAGATTCAATCACAATGTCGGTAAGTAATAGTTTTAACATATTAAATTATTATTATTGTTTTTTATTAATTATTATAATGCAGGCATTGTATGTAATCATATTTATAACACAATTAATTTCTGTTTTCAGGACAACGAGGATCTTTTTAATTTTATCCCAAACAAGCAGCTCAAAGAATCTGTTACATCACGACTCAATTTGAAGAGAAAAAATGACGCGGCAGGTCCTCCACAGAAACGTGAACGACAGCAAAACTACTCGTACATCAAAACCAGGGCGCCAAATACATCTTCAAGGACATGCATGATCAAAATTGAGATATACGAGAGTGATAATTTACCAGAAAAATCTTGCGAGTGCAGTGCAAATAAGTGTGTGCAATTTATAACTGAAAATGTTGTCACAAGTGATATATACTTAGATTTAGAAAACATTATTAGTAAAATTCGTGAGAATATGTAATTGAAATTATTTTATAATTTTTTTAAGTATAGAGAGAGATATTTAATGTAATCATTATGTTAGTATCAACGTTTTTTTTTTTTTAATAATTAGCAAAATAAAATAGCATTTAATAATATATTTAAATAGTACAACTAATATTGTTGATTGTATCGCATAAAAACAAAAAAAGAAGAAAAACAAAAAAAAAATACTTTTTATTTCATACACATTGATGTTAGATTAGGTAAGGAATCTGTTATTTCTAAGAAGATTAATTAGGTACTCTTTTAATGAATATATTTAAAAATTAAAATTCTGTTTGTTTTCATTTTCCAATATTAATTTTCATTTCTATAAAAAAAAAAAATACAATTCGTAATAAGGTATTACAGAATTAGGTCGGGTGAATAATGAATGTTGGGAAATGAAACAAACAGAATATTAATTTTAAAACATATCCATTAAAAGAGTAATTAATCTTTTATGAAATATCAGGTTCCTTACTAAATAGTAACGAAAAAAGTGCTTATTATAATTATACACGCTGATGTTAGATTAGGTAAGGAATCTGTTATTTCTTAGAAGATTAATTACCCCTTTCATGAATATATTTAAAAATTAAAATTCTGTTTGTTTCATTTCCCAACATTCAATCACCCGGCCTAATTCTGTAATATCTTATTACGAGTTCTATAAAAAAATCATTTAGGAATCCATTGCCACCTCTTTCCATTTACATTAAAATGAGCAGGATAGCTATAGCTAACATAGCCTGTACGACTTGAGAGTTTAAAGAATAAGGCGACATTTCTGTATACATGACAAATAACTACCAGAGATCTCATTTTATTGGTTTCTTATAGGTTTGTATGTATTCCGCCAGAGTTAATTGGCACCTCATTCCTTTTACGATTGTCGTCTCCAGTCGCCTCCAAAAACTCTAATAAGGATAAAGTGCTGTGAAAACACTTTCCATAACTAGAGTATTCGGAAGCATTCACATTGCGACTTCAGTACGAGAAATGAATAAAATAAAATCTACTCTAAGTTCTCAGGTGATAGAGATGAAATTCTATTATCAAATATTATTTTAATTAACTTTTCGAAGTAATTATTGTTAGATACTAACATATGACTAAGGCTTTAGGATTTAGGTCTATAAAAATCATGTGAGAGAATTTCTTTACATTTTGTCATTGTTGTGCTGAAGCGCATTTCACTGAACAGTGAGTTTAAATTTGTTTGTGGTTGTTCACAAGTGTTGCAGAAACAAAGTATGTGAGTATTATATTTTATTTAATAAATATTTTTTCTTCGATCCTAGGACTGTAATAGTTAATTGTTTTACCACTGCAATTATTCAATTAAGTTTAGATCATATAATAGTTATTTCAAAACTATTGTACTTGTACTGCATTTGTAGTTTCATATTAATATTAATATTTTTACAAACGTTTATCTAATAATAATTCTTGCTTCGGTGCTCTATCGTGCAATAAAAATAAGGCCTGGGTTCGATTCTTAGGTCATTTAAAGTTTTTTTTCCTGATAAGTACTGTAAATATATTATTCCCTATTCGATGAGATTTCAAAACGCTCCTGTAAAAAGTAAGGGGGAGGGACTAACAGCACACCTCTGCCTAACCCTTTGATGAATACGGGTGCTGTTGTTTCATGTTGCTAATGTTAGTAACAAAAATATTTATTGCATTTTAATAATGTTTTCAGGGCTCAGTCAATGAATAATCCTTTTTGGGTTGAAGAAGAGGACTCCACACCTTCAACGTCTGGACCAACAAAAGAAAAAACAAGCGGCAAATCAAAAAAAACAGCTGTCAAGAGAGATAAGAAAGTGTCTCAGAAGAAGAAGTCTTTGCTTTCTAAAAATCCTTTCGCTTCAGAACCAGAGTCTGATAGCGACGGGCCCGCAGTTGTTACAACACCAGCTCCAAAAAGAAAACGGAATACCATCGCTTCAGACTCTGAGGTAAGATTTTTTTTTCAAACATGTTTAATTCCCATTTCATTTAAAAGCATTCCAGTGTTTTACAGCGTGTGATTTTCTCCATCAAAATTATACTTATTTGTGGACACAAGTGTTTAAATAGACCTTTTCTAATAGATAATAAATAGATTATAGTTATGGTAACGGTAGATTCAAGAACGTGGAAGTCTGGAGTTTATCTATTATATTTTTTTTACTTATCTATTTTTTTTCTTATCTATTTTTTTATTACTCGCCCTCACGCATTATTATTTTTAATTAAAACTAGTCATCTTATGTATTTCAGGATGAATCGTCTCGACCGCTGATCCGTGCTGCCACTCTGAAGAGCTGCTTCACTCAGCGAGTGGCTGATGGTTATACCTTCCAATCAAACCCGGGCAGGGTTGGAAAGTATTATTTTGAATTAAGAGTTTATAACACGGGTGAAGTGGAAAAACTTACCCCAAATGAACGTTGGAAACAGTCTCTTGTAGCATTAAAATTATCAACCGATAAAGATAGTGTCGTGTGGAAGGCTTTAACACACCTTGTGAATACTGGAAAGGCTGAATTTAAAGAAATTCAGCCTGTTCTATACAGTAAACATTCTTAAATGAAATTTAATTTTTATTCAGTTTTTTAATAACTCTTCTACATTATGTGCTCTTTATGGAGCAGTTTTTGTAATTAATAATATAAATCTGTTTAATCTTTTTTTAATGTAAACTATTTTATCTAATTTTTTTTTTTTACAAACTGATATAATATAGTTGATACAGTCTTTATAAAGAAATGTGAGAATATTTATTTGATTTATAATAATTATTTTACATGTACTTTTTCAGAGTTTCGATGTAAAATCGAAATTGAAACTTGAGAAATTAAAAACCCCGAAATAAGAAATTCTGAAATTAAGAACTGAGAAATTAAGAACTGAGAAATTAAAAACTGAGAAATTAAGAACTGAGAAATTATGAACTGAGAAATTAAAAACTTAGAAATTTTACATAATTATGAGAATTTACCAACTTTTAAATAAAAATTGGATGACTCAGATAAAAAAAAACATTTACTAAAAATAGTTTTTTATAAAATTTAAAATAAGTGTAATGAACATGTTTTTTTGTAAAGACTGTAATATTTATGTTTCAAAATTATCAGCACACAGTAGAACAAATATTCATAAATCTAATCGATTGCTGTGCTCCGAATTCGAAAATATTCAAATTATTGCTACTGCTTTTAGAAATAGAATCATAAGTTACAAAGTGAATCCACTTAAATCTAGTGAAGTAACAATAACTCCAGAAACGTTTTTAAATCAAATTTCAAAGTCTGTATGTGATATTATCAATCTTATGATTCAAAAACATAAAGCAATTAAAGTCAATTTTGAATTATTTGTGTCATACATTTTGCCAAAAAATAATGAAAGCTCTATGAAATCTTTCAACACGAAATATGAGATAGCAGTTCCGAATACAAATGTTTATAATATGTATTTTAAATGCTCTGAAAAATTAATATCTAAATGTTTAGAGTTTGAACTTGCCGAATCTGGCTGGGCTATTAATTCTATAAACCATTTGGAAATAAACATAAACAAGTACAATCCTTTAAGAGCTGGAACATACTTAGAATTGCCTACGGTTATAAAAAACACAAAGTCATGTTTGAATATACGCAACAATGACAATCATTGCTTTTTGTGGTGTATTATTGCCCACATGTTTCCAAAAAGATTGAACGCTAATAGAACGCAATCGTACCCACACTATACGTTGCTTTTAAAAATAAATGATATGTCTTTTCCACCAAGTTTCGATGATATTAAAATATTTGAGAAAAATAATCCTTGTATAAGTGTGAATGTTTATGGTCTTGAAGCTAATAATCATGTAACGGGTCCTCTATATTTGACTCGTGAACGAAAGCTTACACATGTCAATTTGTTGTACATAACTAAAGATGATAAAGCCCATTTTTGTTTAATAAAAAACTTTAGTCGCCTAGTGCACCAACAATTAACCAAACATAAAGCTAAAGTATTTTTATGTGATGAGTGTTTTTTGTATTATGGCAATGAAGATAAATTATTAAATCATAATTGTAGTAGAATAAAAACAGTTTTGCCCAATGAACATAGCAAATTACAATTTTCAAACTTTGAGAGAACCCAAAGAATTCCAATTGTAATATATGGAGATTTTGAAAGTTTGCTTTGCAAATACTCAGACAAAAATAAATCGCTTTTTACCGAATCTGTACAGTCACATGAAGCATCATCGTATGCTTATTATATTTGTTGCAAATCTAAACCTGAATTAAATGATTTGGTTAGTTATAGAGGTCCAAACTGTGCACAAAAATTTGTTGAAACCATTACAAATGATATAGAAAGGCTGTATAAAATTTTACAAAATAAACAGCCAATGTTACCTCTCACTTCCGATGAGTTAAAATCATTCAAAACAGCTCAATTATGCTACATTTGTAAAACCAAGTTTGCACAAAATGATAAAAAAGTTAAAGATCATGATCATTTCACAGGTAAATATAGAGGTCCTGCACACAATGCTTGTAATTTAAATTTGAAACAATGTCAGTACATACCTATAATTTTTCACAATCTATCTGGATATGATTGTCATTTATTTATAAAAGAGCTGTCAGATATAATTGGAAAAATTACTTTAATTCCTAAATCAAAAGAAAAGTACATATCGTTTACAAAATTCATACCTATTGATAATAAAAATATAGTTCAGTTGAAATTTATTGATTCGTTTAACTTTTTAAGTACTAGTTTAGATAAATTGATAAAAACGTTACACTCGGATGATTTTCAACACATGCGCTTGTTTTTCAATCATGATCGTTTATTTAATTTAGCGTGTAGAAAAGGTGTATATTGTTATGATTATGTAGACAAATGGGAAAAATATGATGAAACCCAATTGCCAGAACAATCAAAATTTTTCAGTAAACTAACGGGAGAAAATATTTCAACTGAAGATTATCAGCATGCTTTAAAAGTATGGCAAACTTTTAAAATAAAAAATTTGGGAGAGTATACAGACCTTTATTTAAAATGTGATGTGCTGTTATTATGCGATATTTTTGAAAAGTTTCGAGAAATGAGTTTACTTTATTATAATTTAGACCCATGCTATTATGTTTCATCGCCATCGTTAAGTTGGGATGCTATGCTATTGTACACTAAAGTAGAGCTTGATTTAATATCTGATGTAGAAATGTACCAAATGTTAGAAAATGGAATTCGAGGAGGTCTTGCCCAATGCTCATTAAGATATGCCAAAGCTAATAACAAATATCAATCATCGTATAATAAGGACAAAGCAAGCACATATCTTATTTATCTTGACTGTGTGAATTTATACGGCTTTGCAATGATGCAGAAACTTCCAATGCGTAACTTCCGATTTCTTAATGATAATGAAATAAATAAGTTTAATATAAATGATGTTAACAAAAACGGTAATGAAGGATACATTTTAGAGGTAGATTTATATTACCCCCCTAACATTCATAATGCTCATTCGGATTTACCATTTGCTGCCGAAAAATATTCACCTATGCAAAGCAAGTGTAAAAAATTAATTGCAAATTTATACAGTAAACATCGTTTTGTTATCCATTATACACATTTACAAGAGTGCTTGGAAAATGGTTTAATATTGTTAAAAATATATAGAATATTATCATTCTACCAAGATAACTTTTTAAAACCATATATTTTATTAAATACTTCTCTCAGGCAAAAAGCTAAATCGGATTTTGAAAAAGATTTTTTTAAGAAACAAAACAATTCAATTTTTGGAAAAACAATTGAAAACAAACGGAAACAAGTTGATGTTAGGCTTGTAAAATTATGGAAAGATAAGTTAAATACAACCAACAAATTGTTTGGCGCTGAAAGGTATATTAGCGCACCGCATTTTAAAGACTTGTCAATTTTATCCGAAAATTTAGTAGCTATTCAATTAAATAAGACAAAAGTTATATTAGATCGTCCTATTTATATTGGATTTTCTATTCTTGAAATTTCTAAAACACATTTATATAATTTTCATTATTCTGTAATTAAAAAAATGTATGGAAATAATGTAATTTTATGTTATACTGATACTGACAGTTTACTTTATTTTGTAAAAACTGATAATTTTTATGAGGATATGAAAAACAATATTCGTTATTTTGACACAAGCAATTTTGAGGATAACAATATATATGGGTTACCAAAAGCCAACATGAAAATTCCAGGCTATTTCAAAGACGAATTGGGTGGAGAGATTATTTCAGAATTTGTAGGTTTACGAGCTAAGTTGTATTGTGTACGCACTGAAAATAAAACTATAAAGAAAGCAAAGGGGGTAACTAAGCCGATAACGAAAAAATTGGATATTGAAAAATATAAAAGGGTATTAATGTTTAATGATAACCTGCGAGATGATATGTATGTTATAAGATCAAAAAATCATCAAGTTTTTACACAAAAATTAAATAAACTCATACTTAATAGTGATGACGATAAAAGGCAGAGAACTGAAGGTTGTTTCAACACTTTGCCTTGGGGGCATTATAGTTCAATACTTTAATACTTGTAGGATTACTGTATTCGTTCTACTGTGCTAAAACTATAGTTTAAGTTAAAAAAGCTAATTACAAATGATTTAAATGTGTAATAAGTATGTAATCGAATAAAAAAATGTAATAAATGAATGTAACTATAATCAATAAATGTATTATCGATATTTATTTTCTTTTCTTTTCCTTTTCCGAAAGATTTTCCCTCTTATAAACACTGTGTATAGATTATGTCATGATTAATGTTAATATATTTTTTATGTCTATAAGCTTGTCATAACTAAGCAGTGTTTATTATTAAGAGGTATCGTACAGGATCAAATTAAATTAGCTGGAGAAACTCCTCAGATGGGATGGGTATTGATACCTAAACATGATAAAACAAAAGAAAACAGATTTCTCAACTCATACTTCAAGTATCAGCACAACCAGCGGTCGTGGACCCCAAATAAAAATAATAAAAATCTTCTTTTTTTTTGTTGCGTTTAGATATCGATACCCATCACGTCTGTGGAGTTTCACTAGCTAATTTAATTTGACCCTGTATACTAACTTATTAGGTGAATAATAAAAAAAACATAATGTAGAATCAATTTTAATTTTATTGTTTCGCCTTCAATTAAATAAACTCTACCAATAATAATAACTAATAAACAATAACTTATAAACTTCATTTAAGATCTGCATGTGGCTGAACTTAATTTTTTAACTATTTTGCCGACGAGATATTCTGCTTCATCCATAATTTCATCGTAATTGTCCTTGACTAAATACTGAACATTCACACAAGCACAATCACTATCACTGCGATCAACACGATTTATTAAATTATTGTCATTTAAATCACAAATAGATATTTTTATTAAATGGTGTGCTTTTCCTGGCTCCTTGCGAATTACGTAAGATGTAGACGGTGTATCCAATAGTTTGGGCAGGGTCATTTTAGAAGTTAATTTCGACTTCTTGTTTTTTCTTTTTATTGGTCTTTCTTGAGTATCCTTGACTTTATCCTGCTGATTTTCCTGGAACTCAGTTTGTTCAACATTGTCCCCAGCAAATTCTTGAGTAAAATAGAATGACTTAATAACATCATCGACAATATCAAGGCCTTCCATTTTCTGAAAAATAAAAAAAAAATGATAAAATTAATTTCCATTTTCTTTTATATTAAATTAACATTATTTTTATTATTAGACTTGACAAATTTATTAGTTACTTACAATCTTAAATAGATGAATTGACGATTAAAGATAATTAATAATAATTTTAAAAAAACTCGTCCACTACGAACACTGTGACGGACACTGTTGCTGTGTAACTCAGTCGAGGACACGACTCTTAATAACGACCCAGGTCCAAACCCGTTGCTAGAATACTGTGCTCGCAAGTCACATATTCATATATAAAGGATAGTAAGTAATGAAAATAAATAATAGGCAAGATGAAGTTGATCAAACAACCCATATCCTTGAACGTGAATAATATCAATTTCAATGACTCACCTCGTCAGATTAGACATAGTGCTTTATTGCCTAATACAATTCGCTGCATAATATGTGGACCCTCGAACTGTGGTAAAACAAACGTTATGATCAGTTTACTGCTGCATGAAAATGGGCTTAAATTTAAAAATCTTTATCTTTACTCGAAAACTACTTTCCAGCCAAAATATCGCTTTTTAAGTGAAGTATTAAGAAGAGTACCTCAGATACAGTTCAATGAGTTCAATGACGACAAAGATGTTATAGCTCCGAATGAAGCTTTAACAAATTCTGTATTTATTTTTGATGATGTTGTGTGTGAAAAGCAAATAAACATTCGTAATTATTTCTCTATGGGAAGACATAAGCAAATTGACTGCTTTTATTTATCACAAACCTACTCAAAAATTCCGAAACAGTTGCTACGTGATAATGCTAATTTTCTTATAATATTTAAACAAGATGATGTGAACTTAAAGCATATCTATGAAGAACATGTAAATTCTGATCTGCTGTGGAATCAGTTTAAAGAAGTTTGTAAAACTGTTTGGAGTAACCCTTATAATTTTCTACTTATTAATAAAGAGTCGGCATTAAATAATGGGAGGTACAGACAGAATTTTGATATTTTTTTAAACTTTGAATGAAGGTACATACTTATAAATGAATTACATACATAAATACTGTTAGTATTATTCCTTGTTTAGTTGAATACAGTTGTTATTTATTGTAAGATGGACAAAAATATTAAAATGGAATTAGTGAAGTCTGTCGACTCCATAAAGAATAAAATAAAACAAATGAAAAATCAGGAACATACAATGAACTTGTCACTTGATAAAATGCTAAAACCTGTCACAAATCCTCTAAAAACTCTTGTTGAATCTAATAGATGTGCAGAAAAAACAAAAATAAATGAAAATCCAACCTTAAATAATTCTGAAGGAATCGAATTCGATGAAAAGAATACTAGCTCATCTACAAAGCTCAATGACTGTTACGATCCAAAACTAAATTCTACCCAATTCGTCAAACAAAATGCTAAAAAGGAATCGATAGATAATTTAGAAATGTCATTAGAGGATGATGATATCTTTGGTATTTATGACGGTGTTAGTATACCGTTTGGAATTAGAAGTGAAAATAAAACTCTATTGATGGGTAATTCAGCAGTATCATTTTCTAAAATTGATAGTTTGAATAACGATACAATCATTTTAATTAAAATCGGTGACAAAGCTTACAATTTAACAGTTGGTCTAAAAGAACTTTTACTCCGAAGAAAACCTGATTTTAAGTTAATATCGAGCGAAGATAAACTTGTCTATAAGGATATGTTACACTATACAAATGCACATAAAAGAGATTTTAATCCTAAAGGTCAAATAAGAGGTGACAAAGGTACAAAATATTGTAAAATAATAAAACCTCTATTTTCCGAATTGTCAAACGATGTTATACATGCTCACACTAAACTTGGAGGAAAATTACCAACGTTAAAAAAATACAAAAACAACACTGACTTGGTATATTGGGATGATCCTAACGAATTAGTCGAGAGATTGAAACTAATAGTAGCTTCAAGAGATGCTGGCAATACAAACCATGATAATGAAATTTTATCGATAATTGAAGAATTAAAAGAAGCTGACATAATTAAAGAATAAATAGTCGTAATAATATGCTTTACATTCAGTATTATTCATGGATTCAAGACAAATGTACTGAATTCTGAACATGAGCAAAGCCGATGTGGTAAACGAAATTCATAAAAATGCAAGGGTAAACTTTCCCCGAAGACATGTTATTATGAAAGATATAGACGACCTGTGGCAAGCAGATTTAATTGATATGCAATCAATTTCAAAAGAAAATAAAAATTACAGATTTATTCTTACCGTTATCGATACATTTTCGAAATATGCTTGGGCCTTTCCTCTGAAAAGTAAAACCAAAGATGATGTATGTAACTCATTCAAAGTTTTGTTGGCTACAGGGCGTGTTTCAAAAAACCTCCAAACAGATAATGGAACAGAATTTTATAATAATAAATTTCAAAAGCTTATGAAATCTAATCATATTAACCACTATTCAACCTTTTCAACAAAAAAGGCTTCAATAGTTGAAAGATTTATCAGAACTTTGAAATCTAAACTGTATAAGGAATTCAGTTTAAAAGGCAGCTATAATTGGGTAGATAGTACACTTAATGATGTTATATATAAATACAATCACACATGCCATCGGACAATTCATGAAATTCCTGCTAATGTGGATAACATGAATAAAAAACGTATATTAGAAAGGTATTTAAGGTCGGTAAAAAATGAAAGAATAAAAAGCAAGTATAAAGTGGGTGATTATGTACGTATCAGTAAATACAAAGGAACATTTGAAAAAGGATATACCCCCAACTGGTCGACAGAAATATTTAAAATTCGAAAAATACAAAATACAACTCCTATTACCTACTTAATTGAAGATACAATCAGAGGTCAACCTATTTTAGGGGCATTTTACTTACAAGAGCTTCAAAAGACAAAATATCCTAATGTATATCTAGTCGAGAAAGTTCTTAGAAGAAAAGGAAACAGGGTTTTAGTAAAATGGTTAGGTTTATCTTCTGCTGAAAACAGTTGGATTGATAAATCGAATGTAGTAATATAAATAAAAATAACTTTACTAACCGTATAAGTATTTATTAAAGTGTTCAATCCAGATTCATTAGTCTTATGATGTGTATTGGAGAGAGTAGTCTTCTCAATTGGCTTATAAACAATTTGCCATTTGAATTACACTTACCAGGATACAATTATTGTGGTCCTGGTACAAAATTAATTAAAAGGCTTACACGCGGAGACGAAGGTATTAATAAATTAGACGAACATTGCAAAGAACACGACATTGCCTATCTCAAATCATCAAACTTAAAGAATCGTCACAGAGCTGATTTAATTTTGTTGAAAATGGCAAAAGAGCGAGCAGTTGCCTCGGATGCAAGTGTAAGCGAGAAAATCGCAGCACGCTTAGTAAGCAAGACAATGTCTACAAAAATTAAAACTGGTTCCGGCCTAAAAAAAAATAGAAAAAAGTGCTTTCAAAAACTTACACCTGGAAAAGGGTTAAAAAACAAATTTAAAAATGTTATCACTAAAACGAAAAGACACATGAAAAAACTAAAACCAAAATGCAAAAAAGTGGCAATAGAATTAGCTATGGCCGCAGCCAGAGAATTAGCTGATGATTCATCCATAAAACTTCCTCGTGTTATTCCTATACCAAAAACTGGTGGTGTATTACCTTTGATTCCTATTTTTGCTGGATTATCAGCAGTGGGAGCAATAGCAGGCGGTGCAGCAGGTATTACCAAAACCATAAATGAATTCAAGATGGCTAAAAAGCTGTTGGCTGAATCGAAGAGACACAATGAAAAAATGGAAGCTCTCTGCATTGGGAAAGGACTACACCTTAAACCACATAAAAACGGGCTTGGAATTTATGTATCGAATGAAAAAAACTAAGATATCGGCTACCCAAACGAGCCCTAACTAACTTTGACATTTTGAAGTATGGGACTAATATTCCATATTTTAGAGGAGTCTTTATGAGAGATGAACTTCCTAAATGCTCGTTTAAAAAAGAATGTGGAGTTATTAATTTAGATAGTTCAAAAGATCCTGGCTCTCATTGGGTAGCCTATGCAAAATACAATGATTATATTGAGTACTTTGACAGTTACGGAAATCTTAAGCCTCCAAAAGAATTTATAAAATACGGAGGTACTAAAGTCCACTATAATTATGAAAATATACAACGCGATCATCCTTTCAATTGCGGACATCTCTGTTTAATTTTTCTAAGGAATTTTTGGAGTAGTCTAGGGATAAAATAAACAGGATCTTCTGAAACAGTCCAGTATGCAAGCATGTCTACCACAGTTACCATCTCTGGAAATAAATCTGATTTGGTGTCATACTTTCAACCTCCACTGCATTTATCCGATCAATACGAGTGCGGTTTGTTATACTTTTCAGTGTTAAATTCAAGATCAAATGTGTCCATCAATAGCAGCAGTCTATCTGTAATCAGAATTGAATGTGATCTTGTACACAGTTCGTACTGCAACGGACTACCAACTCATTTTATTCATGAATTTGTATTTGATACTGCTCCGGGTCATCAGTGCATAGAAATACCACGAAACGTTATTTACTTTCCGGTGAACAAAAATATAATTTCATCTATATCTGTTAGAATTGTTGATCAATTTGGTTATTGTATTAACTTTGGTGACGAATTCAATATTCAACTACGCCTTCATTTAAGAAAAACAAAATGATACTATATTATAAAAACACTCCTGTGAAAATAAAACGTATTATTCCTTCAACGACCACTAAGGTGAATAGACGTAAGAAAAAAGTTAAGAAATTGACTGAAGCAAATAAAGGTTTTCTTAGAGCCCTAGGTTTTAAAGTATGAATATACTCCAGATTACTGAATTACCACACTTCGATAGTTCGATCGAAAGTTATGAAATCCATTCATATAATCCCTACAATAACAGCTTTAGAGAAAACGATGAAATCAGAATCCCCATACATCAGCAAGACATATACGTGCTACCATCAGCCAGCTCAATTTACATCGAAGGCCAAGCAAAGCTGTTCGGTAAAGATGGGAATCCGATCAAGAAAACTGTTACGTTCACTAATAACCCTGTTATGTCTTTGTTTCAAGACATCAGGTACGAAATGAATGGTATTGAAATAGATCGTATAAAAAATTCTGGAATAACGTCAACAATAAAATCATACATCTCATTAAATGAAGCTGAAAATAAAGTTGCTGCGTTATGGGGTTGGAATTTAAACGGATTCCAAAGTGATGGGCATTTTAGTTTAGTGATACCGCTAAATAAGATTTTAGGGTTTGCAGAGGATTACAATAAAATCGTTATAAATTGTAAACATGAACTTATATTGAATAGAAGTAACTCTAACTTAAACAGCGTTATTCTTACTGATGATGTTGCTCATTTTCAAATAGATATGCAAAGAGTTCAATGGAGGGTGCCACACATAAAAGTGTCAGATCGAGAACGATTAACACTTTTAAAGCATTTAGAAAGAGATAAACCCATTCAGATGGCTTTTAGAAATTGGGATTTATATGAATATCCTTTACTACCTAAAACCACAAAACATTCTTGGTCAGTTAAGACTGCTTCACAATTGGAAAAGCCTAGATATGTAATTTTTTGCTTACAAACTAACAGAAAAAATAATAAAACTAAAGACATATCTCTATTCGATCATTGCGAGGTGACAAACGTTACGCTCTTCTTAAATTCTCAATATTATCCTTATGAACCTTTGGGTTTAAAGTTTTCTGACAACAAATACAGTATATTATATGAAATGTATGTGAAATTTCGTCAGTCGTATTACAACTGTCCAGTAGACCCGTTGCTCGATCTAAAGGACTTCAAAGAAAAAGCTCCCCTGTTTATCTTAGACTGCTCAAGGCAAAACGATAGTCTAAAATCAGGTCCAGTAGACGTACGCATAGAAATTGAATGTTCAACGCCAATACCAGATAAGACTACTGCATATTGTTTGATTATAAACGATCGACTTGTGGAATACAAACCTCTCAGCAACATTGTGCGCAGGTTATCATGATTGCTATTGTGGATATTCAAGGCTTTAAAACAGAAACAAATGAATTTATAATAAAAGAAATCGCTATATTATATAATAAAACATTACAAGTGTTTTTATTTAAGCCACCATTTCCATTTGAAAAATTAACGAAACAAGAAAAAAAACAAGTTAGTTGGATTGAACGTAACAGAAAGATATATTGGTGTGAAGGATTTATTCCATATTCCAATTACCAGAATTTTATTGCTGATATTTTAAGAGATAAATGTGTCTATGTTAAAGGTTCAGAAAAAGTCTTGTGGTTAAAAAATATATTAGAAAACAGTAATAGTAACATATTTAATTTAGAAGATAAAGGTTGTTCTAGTTTGTTAAGTCTGCACCATCAATATAAATATTCTCAAGATTTGTATAGTTGTATTTATCATGACTCTGTATGTGCTTTAAAAAATGTATTGTGTTTAAATAAATGGTGCTATGATAATAAAATTATAAAATAATCTTTTTTTTTGTTTAATTTCTTTATTTTTGGTAAACCGTTTCCTATCCCTCCCAATCTCTTCAACGTCGTCAAATCGTTATAAGCTGCTGACTGTAACTAGACGGTGTCATTATGCAGTTATCTGTAAAACGGGGAAGCATGTCTCATAATAAATACAAACCTCGATATGACATGTATAATACTTATAAAATGCGTCAATTTTCATTTAACTATTACTGGGCAACGGCTGATTCAAAGAAAAGATTAGTGATGGAAATGGCTGACGCTGGATTCTTTTACTGTGGCAATAGTATAAATGATAAAGCAGCATGTTTTTCATGTGGAGGTGTTATAGAAGATTGGGAGATTTATGACGATCCTTGGATGCAACATGCTATAAATTTTCCTCAATGTTTTTATTTGAACGCTGTGAAAGGAAGAGAGTATATATTTAATACGCGTATCTGCATCGCAGCATTAGACTCCTAGCATTGCAGTGTAATAGATAGATCTTAAGTATATAACTAAGTAATAAATAACACAAATATTTACTGCACCACGAGAGATACAATTATTGATATTACCTATCTACATCATGTTTCACTCAGAGAAATTTGATTTGGAAGGCATTTCTAAACTTATTTTCAAGAATACTAGGGGTGAGATAATATATATTCAAGATATGCACCCTAGAAAAAAGAAATCGAACTCAGGTGAATTAAAACATCAGGATAGTGATATAACCCGAAAAGAAGATTTATTTTACCAGAAGTTGGAAGATTCAGAGAAATCTAACTTGAAAAATACTCACTACCTTATACTAAAAAGCGAACCTGGTGAGGATCTTCGCAAATTCGTTAAAGTTAGCAACAAACATACTGATCATGAAAAATCGATTGTTAGTTCGTCAAAGACCAGTGGGAGTAAGTAGTATATCGACAGCAACTGCAGATCTATTCCATCAGGAGAGTGATACAGCACATGAGTTAGTTTTACACAAATTATAAACGGAACTCAGATTCATAAAAACCTCAGGTCAGCGATTCAAGAAAGAAGATTTCATTACTTATTACTTTAAGTACACATCGCACCGCTGATTGGGGTGTTCTGCATAACGCGCTCGAGCGAAGCGTGAGCAACTCAATCAATATTATGAACTATATCGCAGATCACGATATTAGTGTATGATTGGGGAGTTCTGGATCATGCGCTCGAGCGAAGCGAGGGCAAGTGATCCAGAACCCCCAATTATACACTACTTATACTCTTCGTACATGTAATTGCTTGAGCACAATTTTTTTGTTAGATTATAAAATAGTATAATATTTTGTAATCTGCCTATTGTAAAGAGCCCAAAAAGACAGGTTCCCTAAACCTTTTAGAACATACAACGAATTAGATAACGTTGCTAGATTGAAGAGTACACCTGTGACGTAGTATGGCAACTGAACTAGCAGGTATTACGTTTAGTCGGTTAACCAGGTTAAGTTGTGGATGAATTAGAAAAAATGTTTTATGGTGTCACTGTATTGCGGCTGCCACCATACCACTGTTAACGTAATTGAATTGAGCTAATATGGACTCAAGTTAAAGGGTTTGTAGCCGAGAGAAACAATACTTTTAAAATGTCTGACCTAAACATTCTTTTGCCAGAGGCTTTAGTTAATGTGACTGCTGAGAATTGGAAAAGTTGCGAGGTTCATGTAATAAAAGAAGAACAGAAAATGTTTAAATTAGACAAAATAATTGATGATACCACTGAACGCTTTATTATTAATGTGACAGATAGTTCCTCAAATTCAGATTCAGAATAGAGCCTTTTATTATGGGACTCAAAATAATATGAAATTAACATTTGAAATAAAAGGTTTAACATCTATGAGTCACGTGGTTTTTTTTGTTTACCTTTATTTAATTACCTAAACCTTTCGGGTATAAGTTACAATAGCCTAATTTGGACTGCTCATCATCTTTTACAAAATATTGCTTTTCCCGATGCAGGGACGTTAATTGTTGAGGAGTTCTCCTGGTAAAAACGAGAAGAACTGGAGCTGATGGTGGACCAAATGGTGCTTTTCGAGAGCAAATGCACGAGTTACTAAAAAAAAACCCAAATCGCTATAGGTGTGTCTGAGGATTTCCCTCGTTTTCCATGGGATCCCCTCATTAGATTCTGACTTGGTGACAATGGGACCACCTCGAGAGGATACCTTTTCAAAAAAAACAAAATCGGTTCACAATTGACGGAGAAATCGGTGAACATACATAAATAATAAAAAAAAAACATACATACAGCCGAACATATATCCTCCTCCTTTTTGGAAGTCGGTTAATAAAAATACATTTTCTTCAACGAATCGAATAGGGCAGAAGCACACGCAGTCGTCACATAAATCACAATAAGGTCCGTCGATAAAGATTTGTGACTGCCCTATGTACCCTTACCCTTATAATCCCTATTTTCTTTTATTGATAAACGCAGGTATTAATATCAGAGTTTTACTTGAGTTTTCGCTTACAACGGGAATCGGAGAAAAGGTATAGTGGTAAATTGTGTTCAGGGAGGGAAGATGGACACGGATATTGTCTATGAATAGGTATCTACCTACATATAAAAAATGCTTGTTCCACATTTATATTGGTAATTTATTTGGTATACATATTATACAGTATTCTTTTATATTCTTAATTATTGAATATATAAACCAAACAACCCTCTTTTCAAATGTAAAGGAAATTGAAAAAAATCACGAAAATACGTAGTTCTTTTCGTAGAATAACAATAATCTTTTCACCAAATAAAAGCCATATTGTAACGCTAAAATAATAACCTTATCATTTGGCGTACTGTAAAATAATTTTCACAAGTACTCGTAGAATGGAAACTATCGCTATAAAAAGCGGAAGGCCGCCAACACGTGCTTCAACCCTCGACTTTATGACGTCATAAACACAACGGCAGCGCTTTGAAAGCGGCTCAAAAGTTTCTGCAACAGATTGTAATAAGCGCTTTATGGTGTATATATTTTAGTTGTAGTTAAGGAATTACATCATTGTCGTCACAATTCTTCTGAGCCAGAGAAGAAGCAGGGCTCTCAATCAAGAGTATATAATATGTTCGGTGGGGGAATAGGTCTGAAATACGAGTTGTGGGAGATACTTAGAGAAGTAATATTGATGCCTTAAGCCGTGTCCTAACCAAAACGCTTGACGACCGTCGCGTTCATGTTGTTCGGCGAACCCGAATGCGCCGTCGCGTCGACGTGACAGAGGGCATACCTTGCGACGGCGACGCCCCAATTGCATAACACACAATAATTTACAATCCGTATTATTTTGAAGGAAATTCCTAATCTATTCGTCTGCTCGACGACGTAAATGACGCAAATAATGTTGTCGAATTGTCAAATCGAAGACATTGCAATAAAATTGTTAGTGTTTTACGCAATTACCCCGAGGTTTTCCGAAAAAATTAGTGACATATGGACGCGATGATTACGTATTCGCGCGGCCGATCGTCTAATAGAAAGCGATCGTCACTCTTTGTTCGGTGAACCGGACCGCGTTGTCGCGCCGACAGAGGGTGCCTTCCGGTTTTTCGATCAAAATGTGACATATATGAACGCGAAGTTACGCGACTATCGCGTATCGCACGACGATCGCTCTCTATTAGTACGCGTGGTTAGGACAAGGGGTTATAATGGCCGTTTCGCTCATCATTGTCATTGATGTAGGACTAGCCAGAGCAATAGGTAAATAAAAGTGTTCACTTGTTGAAATAAGCATGGTTTATATATTAGGTTCAAACACTGGGTAAACTAAAAGCACAAGTATTACGGCAATACATTTATAGTTACATTATTACAATTCTCAGTACTTACATGGGTATTACAAGATCCTTACACTTTCATAGTTCAACCAATAATGCCTTGCTAAAATGGCGCTACCACGTAAGTTTTAAATCCCTCCACTTTAACAGACTCAAATAGTCATTTGACTGTTGATATCCGGTGGCGCCATTTTAGCATTTTAAACAAATCAAATAACTTGTCAAATTATGACCTACAAAATAATAATTATTCAAAATACTGTTAATATCATAATAATACCTAAACATTTATATAAATAGCTAACATTGATAACCTTGTTTCACCCGCTGCTGAATATAGACCTCTCGTTTGCGTTATGATTCCCGGCGGAGTAATTGCACCTAACACACATAAAATGCCAATCGATTGCAATGCCCTTTCATTTTCGGGAATCGACCCCAACACCTTGCGCGCAGTCTGCACGAGCAGGCGGCGTGATCAACGTGTCAACGGCAAGCTGAGGCGAAGCGCGGCTGCGACACGGCTCCGGGTCGTCGACCGCTCGCTTCAACGGACTTCACCGCGACGGACGATACTTACACCTAACTTAATTTACACGTTTATTGCGTTATTTACGTTGTTGAGCAGACGAAGTTTTAAACCTATGAAGCAATGGATTAGGAATTTCTTTCAAAACCCACGGATTGTCATTGAAATTGTGTTACGCACTTCGAGTACAGCCCCTGCAGTCTCGACATTAGACAGCGACAAAAATCGGTCGCTAAGTCGTATCGTTATCAAATTCCTTTAATAGATTTTCAACTTTATATCGATAAGATAAGGTTGAAAATCTATTAAAGAAATTTGACTTAACGAACGATTTTTGTCGTTATATTTGTCGAGACTGCAGGGCCTGGTCTGTGTGATTTTCATTCAGGGCTTACCGGCGTTCCTTTAAGAGTCATCCACCCAACAGCATTTTTTTTTATAATAATATAGTAGGATAGCAGGTATTGGGCTATTGCCTTTTATAATCGTTACCCCATTTAAGTACCTACATCGACCCCTTGTCTAGAAGTTGATCCCTTAAGGCACTTCCCTGACCAAACGACCTTGAGCGTTTGGTCCTTCTCTGCCCCGTCGCTGAGTCTCGCACTGTCTCGCTCCCTCCGCACGCTCATTTATCATAAAATTCACAAAAATAATGAAATTATTTGAATAAAAAAAGACAAGTGAAGTTTTAAAATAAAATAAAACGTGTATTATTTAGATTTTTAAATTATCTATCCATTAGTGTAATCCTCAAATGAATAGAACGTCACCTTTAGCAAAAGATGCATGCAATCAATAATTTTAGTCACTTTTTTACAAGGAGATTTCAGATGAATTTATAACACATAAAAACAAATAAGAACGTGCAGTGTGATGATAGGATATCGAACATTAATAATGTGCTTTTAGATGTAGATTATTACCCATAGTGAATGAGTTAATAGCCTCTGAATAACTCACTTTGACAAGGTTTTGGTCGGGGTACCGCCTTAAGAGGCTTACAAGAGCTAAAGCGCGGTCACTGTCGGATTGCAGAGAAAAGAAAGAGACGCGCGATGACACAACGCTGGTAATTTATTGCAAAATATGAATCAATTATGGATTTACATAAAATCTATTCATTGGACTAAAAGCTAAAACACTATTACGTTAGTGTGTTACTTGTAGAATAATCTGACAAACTCGTAGTATGGTTTTTAATCGTTAAAATATTTTTTAGAGGTATCTTCGTCTTCAACACACTATCTAACTGGCATATATCCAGAAGAATATCATAATTATATTTTTCTGATTTTGGTTACTGCAGTGGATCATATATTTTTAGGCATTATAAATTTGCGTTTAGGTCATGTAGTCCCATTAAAGCGTTTGCAGACACATAAAAAATGTACAAAGAACCATACAGAGCCGAAAAATCCACGACGCGCAGTTTTGTTGTCAGTTTTCTTAAGCATGTGATAATCTGCTTGTAAAAACATTTGCATGTATGTACTCGGCATGACGTGCGAACAGTGTATAAAAACACGTAGCAAAGTACCTGGAAAACGTGTCTAATTTTCTGCATGTAAATGAGCTTTTACAACCGTGTCTTGGCTGCCTAAGAAATACTGAAACGTTATATTCAGCAGTTATCTGTTTAAACCTGTAATATTTTCCTAAGTACAAGAAAATCAGCTGTTTACTCAATTAGGTACCTTTAGGGGTCACAAAACCTCAGGTATATATGAAAACCGGTTTGGCGATTACAATATCATCATAAAACCGGTTTTACGTTTTTTTCGATTATATTTTTAATATAACCTATTTTTATGATTCTAAATTCTTTATTAATCAGTCTTTATAATCGGCTTTAGTGCTAATACAGATAACACTAGAATAAGACGAAAAACTCCTTTTCAGTGAATAAACTAAAAAAAATACACCAATTATAACATCTGAGAATCAACAAAAATTTGGCTTAGATAGGTAACCGGCTGATGAGAAGATTCTTTTAGACTCGACAATCGTGGGAGGAACTTTCAACAAATTATTGTACACCTGCAAAAGGTTTTTACTTTTTATGCCTCCAATTTCATAAAGGGCAGCTATACTTTGATGAAGGCAGTTAAATCATTCTCAAATTCCGTATCTATAGCGATGATCGTCCTGTTAGGTTGAAACGACGAAGACAGCACCAATGGTGTTGTCAATATAATATTTTTATTTGTAAATGAGAAAATATATGTACATTATAAAAATGTCAAATCGTTTAATAAGTAATAATTGTAGAAAAAAAATACGAAAAAATCGAAAATTCGGTTTTCGCTAAACTGAAACCAGGTTTCTTAAAATGGCTTGAACCCCGGGTTAACCGTTTTTTTTTGATTTTGGTGAAACCGGTTTTGTGACCCCTAGGTACCTTGCCACCTTGGAATGGCTTTCATTTTCACAGTTCAACAACATTCATTGCGTTATTTACGTTGTTGAGAAAACAAATTTTTCGAACTTAAGAAGCAACGGATTAGTAATAGGCTTCAAAATGATTCAGATTGTGATAAATAGTGTGTTACGCAAGGTGGTTTGGCTTTACGGCAAAAGGAGTCGCGCCGACCACACGTCGTAATATGATGAAAGTTTTAAAGGCAATTCTTACTAATTCCATACTATTTCATTCTAATTAAATATGTTATAAATGCGATAGTAACTCTGTCTGTCTGTCTGTTACTTTTTCTCGCATGACCGGCTGAATGGAATTGGATGAAATTTTACACACGGATACACTATGACTTGGGCTAGAACATATAAGATTTTGATCCCGGTAGTACGTTCCCGTGAGATAATTTCCAACCTCCACGCGGGTGAAGCCGTGGGCAGAAGCTAGTACTTAATATCTGTAAGTTCTCCTCGCAAGCTTGCTTGTCTAGCAGAAAAGTCATTAGGAAATTATGAATAACTCTTCGTTACAACAGGATGTATTTCATAATTTATTGGTCTCGGTCCATGTGCAAAATGTGCATAATAAAAAAAAAACTGATGAATTAGCCATCGAAAGTGATCATCGGGTTGCTGTCTTCGATGTTTTATACTTCTCTCGTTTCGGAACTGTACGAGAATATTTTAGCTCATGTAGTGGACTAGGCATCAAGTTGTCAACGGGGGTGACTAGTGTGACTACCAGGATATTCCGGACGAATGCTTATAACCGTCATCCGTAGTTTCTTTTATTGCACACTAGCGATCCGCTCCGGCTTCGCACGGGTGCAATGTAGATACTAATGTGGTGTCAATGTGGAGTGATTAATAATATTATGTTACTAAATATATAAATAAAGATATTTATATAGATATTTTATGCTGAAAGTGGCTTGATCGCTACCTTTTATTTATATAATTTAGTAACATTGACTTGATTGATTTATATGCACGCGCCGCGCCCGTCGCGCGGTCCCCGGTGGCCGCTGCCACCCAGGACGGACGTACGGCCGACGCGCGACGTCGGCTCTGCCCCCGCATTTAAAATCTCTGATATCTTCTAAGATATTCATTTTAATGATATGATGTATAGGGCAATTTTGACCTACATTCTATGCACAACGTATGTAACGTATTTAATTGGATAAAGAATAATATTATATTGTTTAAAATAGCTTCGTAAATAACCCATTATTTGTTTGTAATATGTAAAAGATAAAAATAGTTACTGTGGGTTATTCTTAGGAGCTAGACATATACCATTATAGACTTTTTTGTAGATATTTTTAAGATATACATTTCCGTAGTACATTATTTTGATCTATCCCGTAAGGTTTAGCCAGTGTTTGCAATGTAAGCGCACAAAAATATGTTTTTTACGACATCACATTACAAATTCTTGAAATTCTCCGCTTTTCTCTACTACAATATGCATGTATTATACATATAAACCTTCCTCTTGAATCACTCTGTCTATTGATGAAAACCGCATTCAAATACGTTGAGTAGTTTTAAAGATCTAAGCGTACAGACAAAAAAAACACTTTGTTTTGTACCATGTAAATATGCCTTACCTGTACTTCTTCTCTTGTTCTTAGCGTGTCGATAGCAAATAAGAAAGTTGTAGAAGTTCAAATATTAGGTTTAGCCCATAATTTAGCTACGCGAACTCCATTCGCTTACGAAGTCCTCAAGTGGAGTCGAAGATTCTCAAGTAGACAGTTGTCATGTCGCGCAATGTGGAAGATGAGCCCTTGTCTGTGGAGAGATCCCACCTATACACTTGAGGTTAGAGTCTATAAACTGTCTAAACTGTCGTAAAGTCTATAAACTCCCATCTGTGGAGATTCTCTTTGCTGCGGCCGACTTGGGTTCGTAATCTATTTAGGGATTTACAAGTTGGCTACGCTAACGCGTGACCAGGTGGAAGGCTATCAGATGACTCGATAAAGTAGGTTTATGCAGCTCCCGCCAGAAATCACGTCTTGCTGTAGAGGCGTTGCCATTAGGACCCTCCTCTACGTAAACTAAGTAAATCTAATAACTTGAAACTTCAGTAAATGTGGAAAACATTCTAAAACACACATGAAAATAATAACTAGAACATCTGGCGCGCTCAGTCGCTGGTCAGTTCATAGAAGTTAGTTTATTACTATATCCGTTAACATGGACACGAGTAGCATTCTTAACTAGAAATGTTATGTTAATTTAGAACTATCATGCTATAATAATTATATATTTTAAATTATAATTAGTTTGGCAAGTTTAGTTAGTTATGTCGTGGGACAGGTGTGTAATATATGGCATAATAACAGATAGTATAATATCACTTGAAATAACGTTCACTTCATATAATTTTCAAGCTATAAAATCAAATAACCTAATTTCATGTGATCTAATGTTATATTTCATATAACCTTCTTTTGCTTAAATAACATTTAGGGTAACGTTCATTTCATATAATTTTCAATTTGTATTATTGCTCTTTTTATATAACGTTTAACTCAAAAGACCACTAGTCACCATAGATAGGTCACTGTTCTAACCTAACCTAACCCAAATGATTCATTATAGTAACTGAATCATATACTAATTGAAAATTAATTCAAATGTGCATTATAGAAATTTTTCATTAAACCGTATAAAATTAGGTAAAACGAAATTATATCAATAATTTATCATATCATCGCTCTAATAAAAAAAAGGATATTAAACTAAATTAGGTCATATCGCTCATTTGGAGAAACCACGACGTAACTGGTGCTTTTCAAATATAACAGGAGAGTGATTTAAATTGGTTTTTTCTTTGTAATGGGGTTCAACATTCCAGAACGAGAGGGTAAAGTCTAGTTCTAAAATGTTGATAACTCCCAATACATATAATATTAAATATTTCACTCGTTTGCTCCTCTGAAAATTTGTTCGAGCACAAATATCAACAACTCATTTTTGCGAAAAGTTACATTTACGTCGATGTTTCTCCAAATGAGCGATATGATCATTAGAACTTTTGTTATTATTTCAAAAGTTACACATCCGTCGTGGACCCGGTTGGAATGAAGTACCTTTCGCTTCTGCACACTTTGCGTAAGAGAGTACTCATTTTTCAAGTGTGCAGAGTACTTGCGATAAGCAACTTCGTTCCAAAAAAGGGTAGGTTATAAAAGTGCATTAGAGCAATTTACGGACTCCAAGCAGAGGAATCATTTAGACCTGTATTCCAAATACTTGGTTTCTTAACGTCTCTTTATATCTATGAGATATGCTTGTTAAAAAGCATCAGGATTTATGTGTTAAAGCTAAACACAAGTTAAACAGGCTCGTACTAAGCGAGATTACAAGACTAAGTAACTAAGTAATATAATAAAAGCTGCCTTGCAATGTTACGCTGTACGTTTTATAATAAGTTACCAAATGATCTCAATTTTTTAACCGACTTCAAAAAAAGGAAGAGGTTCTCAATTCGTCTGTATGTTTTTTTTTTTTTTTTTTTTATGTGTGTTAGCTCAGAACTCTTTCCTGGGTGAACCGATTTGGATGATTCTTTTTTTGTTAGAAAGGACATACCTCAAGGGTGGTCCCATGATAAGGAAACCAGGATCTGATGATGGAATCCCGGAGAAATCGAGGGGAACCTTCGAAAATCGTAGGAGCGCCTAGTGCGTTTGTTAATTTTTTCATTAAGTATTTTAAAGAACTACAATTTAATGAAGGTCTGGAATCGATCTGATGATGGAGCCGAAAGACAGTCGAGGGAATTCCTCAATGATTTACAGCAGGTACCTTGTGTTTGGGCTTGATTAATTTGTATCGATGAGAACTTTACACCTAGATGGGTTGTGACTGCCATTAAGGGTCTGATGATGAATACGAAGGACAGTTAAGGGAACTCCTCAACGGTTTACAGTAGCTACCTTGTGATTCGTTTTAATTCATTTATATTGATGAGAACTTTGCACTCATATGGGTTATAAGTGCCATTACAGGTCTGATGATGGAGACCATAGACAGTTGAAGGTATTCCTCAACGATTTACAGCAGTTACCTTGTGTTTGTGCTTGATTAATTTGTATTGATGAGAATACTATACCTAGATGTGTTATGACTGTCATTAGGGGTCTGATGATGAAGATGAAGGACAGTTAAGGGAACTCCTCAACGGTTTACAGTAGCTACCTTTTGATTCGTTTTAATTCATTTATATTGATGAGAACTTTGCATTCATATGGGTTATAAGTGCCATTACAGGTCTGATGATGGAGACCATAGACAGTTGAAGGAATTCCTTAACGATTTACAGCAGTTACCTTGTGTTTGGGCTTGATTTATTTTTATTGTTGAGAATACTATACCTAGATGTGTTATGACTGTCATTAGGGGTCTGATGATGAAGATGAAGGACAGTTAAGGGAACTCCTCAACGGTTTACAGTAGCTACCTTGTGTATGGACTTAATTCATTTATATTAATGAGAACTTTGCACCCATATGGATTATAAGTGCCATTACAGGTCTGATGACCATAGACAGTCGAGGGAATTCCTCAACGATTTACAGCAGTTACCTTTTGTTTGGCTTACTTCATACGGTTCAATATTCCAAAATATTCAGGTCGTACAAAAATAATACCCAATTAAGATTGAAGTTTTTCATAGGGCAACCACTACTAGTCATGCTGATGCGTCAATTTGAGACTGAATTTAAGTTGCGTAATCGCGTCATCTCTAGCAATGCTCTTTCGTTGGTTGCTAAGCAATTTATGCTTGTCACAATGCATATGGTGAAATGGAGCTGATGGTGGCTTCACCATCAGCTCCAGTTCTTCTGGTTTTTACCAAGAGAAATCCTCAACAATAAACTCCTCAATTCCTTGCATCGGGAAACGAAATATTTTGTAAAAGGTGATGAGCAGTTGACATTAGGCTATTGTAACTTCGATAAATTATTATCTAACCCACTAAAAAGTGAAAAATAAAAACTTTTTGACAAAAAAAAACAACCGACTTCCAAAAAATACACTATAAAGTGAAAAATAACTTTAATTTCGGAAGTCGGTGGCAAAAAACTAAAATTAATATCCAAAAAGACACCGACTTCCGAAATTAAAGTTATTTTTCACTTTATAGTGTATTTTTTGGAAGTCGGTTGTTTTTTTTTGTTTACAATAAATTTAACTTCAGTAAGGCTGTCGCTAGACAAATAGACCTCGACGTTATATGACGTGCAAGGGACATACAACCTTAGGGTGGTAAAGCAATTAGGTACAAGATCGATTATACAAGATCAAATTAAATTGATAAGTGATACTTCAGACATGGTGATGTCTATTTAGAAAAGAAAAAAGAAACGAGAGGTATCGTGGGCCACCCGAATGGAACGAAGGTTTTTTCGCTTTTGTTCACTTGGTGAATGAGACCGAAAAAAGCGTAACATATTGACCGTCACGACCTTTTTGTTACGTAACAAAAATGCCGTGACGGTCAAAATATTTGTTCGTTCCAACTGGGTGTCCCATGATACCTCTCGTTTTATTCGGTCTAGGTGTCATTCGCCAAGTGTGCAGAGTTATAACGTGCGATAAGGAACTGAATTCCAAAAAGGATTTGCTAAGCTCGTAATAATTGCTGGTACTTCATTCTAAGGGCCCGTTATTTGATCAGTAGTCAAACATACTAATAGTTAAAATGCGTTAGTTAAACTAACAATTTGTTAAAAATGGCAGAAGTATGTTGTTTGACAAATGGTTAAGCTAACTATAGTTAAAAAAATGACGAGTAGTAATTCATAACGACTAATTGTTAAATTGACTAACGGTCAGGTTTTTTTTTTTTTAAATTATGTATCATACAACGGGCCCTTAGTCAGAATCCTAATTGCCTAACACACTACCGATCACAATCTGAATCATTTTGAAGCCTATTGCTAATCCATTGCTTCATATGTTCGAAAAATTTGTCTGCTCAACAACGTAATTAACGCAATTAATGTTGTTGAACTGTCAAAGAAAGCCAATCCTTCTGTTAGTGTGTTATACAATTACCCCGCAGGTCTAAAAATCTTGTGGTAGAGTTTTTCTTCTTCTTTAGCATTTTGGTTTCCGCACTTAGTCCTTCAAGTGGACCATTGTGCGTGGTTTTGGTAGAGTTTTGCTAGACCACTTAATACAAGCATAGAAATAGTCAAAGAGCGCGGTTTCACCGTCGGCAGCGTATAAAGACGGCAATACTAATAAGAGCACGTAGACACGCACGAACGTAAAAATATCGCGCTGTGGACTTTCAACTTTCGGTGTTAAACCGAGCATTGAGAATCCAACAGAGTGTATCCCAGCGCGTCGAAAAAAGACACTGTTGGATTTTCAACTCTCAGCGCTAAGCAGTGCGTCGAAAAACAAGTGCGGGAAAAAAAAAACCGCCGCGATATTTTTACGTCCGTGCGAACGTGGACTTCAATCCGTGGAGCCGAAATTGCGTTGAGGGTACAACTTCTGTCGTGGCCGCCATTCAATGCCGTCAGTTTTTATACTGTAGCGGTATCTACACCGCCACATGCAAGCTACACGTCACACTGACGTCACGCAAATCCTAATAGTTTACCGCGCGACTAGCATATATACAACGTCCCGACATCAACCGTCGGGCAGTTGCCCACCAGACACAACACCCATCTGGTCGGAGGATCCTCCCTTTTCCATAGAGTATGAGTGAGTTTTACACCCTGTTCCTCATACCTCTATAACACCTCATTTGTCTCGTAGTGCCAGTTAAACAGTGACACGCTAAGTTTGTATGTATGAAAAGTGTTGAAAATTAAATCTCTAGCAGCGGCCGCCACGGCGCCCAGACGTGGGCGTTCCGTGCTCTGTGTAAACAAAAAAGGAGAAAAAAAAATGTACTTAAACCTGAGTTAAAAATTAAAGAATCAACTCAGCGTATCAAAATCAAATCAAAATTTCTTTATTAGGACAACAAAGATCCTTGTTGTTAGTAATACCTTATAACTAGTGTTAGTAAGTAAGTAAGTAACATATTTTTCATTTAACTTTGCACAGAAGATGACCAAGAAAGGTAAAGTTTCCAAAGTCAAATCATTTATTTCAAATATGCACATAAAAGGCACTTTAAAATGTCAAATTTAAAAAAAAATATAATTGATTCTAGTTGCCCCTTCCAAATGGTAGTTACGTATGGAACTACCTTTTTCCCCACTTGGCCATCGTCTCCATAAAATGCCTCAAAATGCGAGAATAGAAACTATCTGTCACTGTTTTCAGAATGCTGTTGCTACTGGCACGTGTTCTAGTTACCACTGCAGCACTGATGCGATTTTTCGATCGGAGTCCACTTGTCCACTGCCTGAGGCCTGTACCTTAGTACCTAAGCGAAAAACAGCTATCGCGCCTACAAAAGACTTGAACCAAATTCTAGTTACTTCCAGTCAGTACAGATACCCACCTAACTAAATAAAATTCTCGATGCGACTGTCCACGCTAAAACTTTAATGAACTCCACTCGCCCGGTTAAAAAGTTACTCCAATCCGATTACATAGGGGTTTTCATACTTTTATCCGGGCTTCGAGCACTGAACCCACTTTATGAAGCCTATAATGGCTTAATTATCCATTGTGAGCATAAACATTCGCTTACTTTTTAATAATTGAGAGCCAACTAGGGCTTACGAACGAACTTCATTTATAAATGTGAATATTTCGGAACATACTATCAAAAGTTCATATACTAACCTATTAATTTTGGTATATCGTAAAGTATATTCTATGTATCTATCTATCTAACATACCTAAAATAAAATGGGAAACTTCTCAAGAAACAAAAAGACATATTTTTCGTTAAAACTTTCATAAAGGAGTTCCTCTATGAAAGTTGTATCGAAAAAACGTAAAAAATTTAGCGCTCCTAAAATTACATAATATACCATCACGCCTTGTTTCCCCGAAGGGTTCGGCAGAGGTGTACCTATAGTACACCCTCATTTCACCAGTTATGTTTAATTCCCGAGTAATAGGGAGCGCGCCTATCACCATCAACCGAACACAAATCCAGACTCCGGGCTGCTTCTGAGAAATTCCAGATAGAAAAACACAAAATCACTTTGTCCGACCTGGGAATCGAACCCAGGACTTCATGCGCAGCAGTAACCAGACCAAATAGGCAACGAGGAAAAAAAAAACTTCAAAATGAAAAAATTTTATCGCATCACAAGATTAAAAATCGGAAACAATACTATTAATCCATGGCAAAAATTTGGCTAAGTCCGTAAATATGGTGTAGTGTTTTGGGTCGCATTGAAATGCGTCCTTCTTTGGTACTGACAAAGAGACCAGACCTCGGAGGTTCCAGGCGCCACCACTCTTGAAGACCATGCCGCTGCCGGCGCTGGGACACGATGATATTTCTAGAAATAGAGGGCCACACTTCAGAATTATGCTGATGGCGGATTTTCAGCCCGAAAATCAATTATACGGAAAAAAATATGTTACAGCGAAAGTGTCTAAGGAAAAAGATATAAACAAAAAATGTCTTATTGAATTTAAATAAACATGTCCATTTAGATTGATCAAAAATGTTTTCGTACGTCATTGTGTAGATCGACGAAATAATCTTTGTTTTTGCATTAATTAAGACGTTTCGCGATTTTTGATTAGTGCTGGATATTTCACCTTAGTTAATCCTGACATTTGAAAAGTGATAAAAATAATACAAATAAATAAAATAAAATAAAGTTTTTAAAGGTATTTATTGCGTAAAATAAACAATGAGTAGTCTGTATTTCTGCCGTTAACGCGTTTATCGCAATCGCAGCGTTTCATCATACTCAATATGAGTTCACCCAAATCGCGTTTTGAAATGGCCGCCCAAGTCCGGTGTAACTGGCGAAAAAAAAAACTGGTGTGTGTATGGCATCAATAGTTCGCAGAGCTCTTCTTTGGAGCATATCCCATACGTGCTCAAATGGATTCAAATCTGATGATTGAGCAGGCCATGGTAGAACATTGGTAATTATTAGCTGCGGCAATTGTGTTTGCAACGACTCTGGCAGTATGTGGACGTGCATTTCCATGCATTAGCAGAAATGAAGCACCAAATTGGGTCCGCTAAGGAATAACAGCGTCTGATACAATCGTTTCAGCGTAAATCTATGCATTGAGATTGCCTCTGATCCAAATCAGATCGGTTCTTCCCCCGATCCAAATACCCGCCCATATCATGATTGTTCCACCATTGTGGGCATAGACTGTGATGTAGTAGTTGTAAGCTATATAATAGTGTTCTATTATTCAATATAGTCAATGTATTCTCGAAGCTCACTCGTTTCATTACTCTCCACAACACCCAACCTTACATGGCGACCCTGCCTGAAATATAAGTAGGTATGGGGCCGAGCGCGTGTGCTCCTTATACGGACAAAATATTTGAAACAATCATTAGAAAGTTACAGTGCTCTTTAAAATGAACAAAAGAACGTCTGAGTACCCGGCGCGTATAACACGTCTTTTCGATTTAAAACGTTCTTGGCGTCTTGGGGTCCTCCAATATCGTGTACGTCTATAGTATCTGGCCTCATACCAAAGCGAGATTCATCAGAAAATCACACACAAAACGCCACTCTTCTTCTGCCCAATTTCTGTGTTCACGAGCCCATTGAAAACGGTCTCTGTGATTACGGGACTCAATAGGTGGAACTCGTACACGTAGCGGCCTTCGGGAACGGAGATTGACTTCATGCAAGCGATTTCTTATGGTTTGATCGCTTCCCGGCAGGCATCGGCCCTGCTTATTAACATCATTGCTGAAGATCTATGAAGTCTCGTAACCAACATCATTGCGGTCATTGTACGATTTCGTCGAGCAGTAATTTGTATGTAACGATCTTGTCTGCGTGTGGTGATGCGAGCTCGTTCTCCATGTCGCTTTGCCATGCTGCCAGTGATGCGGTAACGTGTGCAAAGTTGACTTATAACAGTCTGCGTAGGGCATTGCCACAGCAGGTTGCCGAGAATCAGCTTCCAACGTTCTGATCATTTCTTGTCAGCTCAAATGACATCTTTTCTCTTTAATAACGTTCTTTTTTATTGTTGGCACTCAGAAGTAGGGCACAAATTGTACTGATTTGGCCTGAAATCCGTTGCAGGATTATAGGAAAACGAATTGACAGAAAATATTCATCTTTTGACCGAAATTATAAACTATTCCCTTTTCAGTATCCATAGGAGTTACAAAAAATCTAATAAAAAAAAATATGGATTTTTAGTAACTAGCAAAAACGTGCTTGATCCCTAGACACTTTTGAGGTGTGTATAACATATTAACCCATAACGTTTTGCTGGGATACCGGCCCCCTTTCTATGAGAGGAACTGGGCCGTAATCTACCACGCACGCAGCGAGCACTGGTGGTCCGGTGGTATCGACCGTGACTTCCGCGGTTCGAACCCAGGCAGGCGCTTTGCTTTGTATAAATAATTTCTTTACCACTGCTCTCAAAACGGTGAAGGAAAACATTGTGAGGAAACCGGCATGTCCTAGAACCAAAAATTCAAAGACATGGGACATTTATCAACCCGCACTGTGCCTGTGTGGTAGATTACAGCACACTCCTTCTCGAAGAGAGGAGGCCTGTGTCCCAGCAGTGGTAACTTTATAGGCTGATTATGCATGTATGCCACCACGCAGGCACAGTGCGGGTTAGTAGTGTCACATGTCTTAAAATTTTTGGTCCTAGGACATGACGGTTTCTTCAAGATTATTTCCTTTGCCGTTTTGAGAGCAGTGGTGATGAAATAAATTACACAAAGTAAATTGTACGGCTGGGTTCGAATACACGACCTACTAAAACGTCCGCGGCCCCGACTTACAAGTTACGCTCATAAGCCTATTGCCACTGGGCAAGCACTACTTGGCAATGGTAATTATTATAGATTAGTTATGGCCATAGCAAATGATCTTCGTAAGCGGGAATGATTTTGAATCTTATTTTCATATCTTTAGCACTCACATTTCGTTGATATTGTCACAAGATGACTTGAGTATTCGCGGGAAGCTGCGGTATGCCACAGAAGGCTTTGGCATGGCGGTCATAAAAATGCTTTGCCGTGCCATGCCGCGTCGTGGCGCCTAGTGAGCCCTTAATTCAATAACCAACTCCATCTTACCGTTTCTATTTCCTGCGCAGTATGTGTATTCTGAAGTGAATCGACTGAAAAAGCCATTGTGTGACCTGGTGCAAGTCTCCTGGCTGACCACCGGCATCTTCTCCGAAACTAGATGGTTCACCACTTGGCCTGCATTGTCGAAAATCCAGCCTACTAACTGAAAAACAAAGAAAATAGGTCACTTAGAATTCATATCTTCAAAACTGTTGTACTAACTCGTAATCGCTTTTATTTTTTCAGCTAACAATTGATTAAATTGTTTACGTTGTTCGTACTTATGGTGATCTGATCTCGCCTGATTTACTCGTGCGGGTGGAGTAAGAGAGTTATGCCCGTCTCCCTTACTGCTGCCTCCTTTGCGTGTATCACTCATCACCCATTCTCGTAAAAAAAGGCGCCGATGGCATCCCACTGGTTATTGTTTTATTTGTGATCGGCGCAGCATGTCCTCTTCCATACATCTCTATTATCCGACATCCCAGAAGTCATCCTCTTTCTAGCCATAATCATCTTTCATACCATCAATTTATCGTTTCTTTGGTTATCTCCTTCTCATCAAGCCATCCACATGTACACTCAATACATACCAATCCCTCCTTCCCAACAATGTTCTTTAGATCTGTGTCGTGCTTTGGCCAGAGACAAACAGGTCTGACCCAGTCAGTGTACTTCAGTGGCTGACTGAGTACCAATATTGCCACATCGCGACTAAAGGTAGAGGCGTTGTAGTCCGGATAAATTATTATTTCCTTGACCTGAAAAAAAAACAAAAGTTACATATAATAATCCTCGAGACCGGTTTTCGCTCATGGTGGCCAAACTCAGTGGAGACGAGCCGCCGACGCGGGAGATATTATAGTGCAAAAGTGTGTGCGCAGACACAGGTGCATTCTCCCTTCCCTCACTTGTATAGTCCGATGGGACGGCAATCCAACATGACCGGAGAGAGATCAGCGCAGGACCAACGGCTTATGGTGCTTTCCGAGGCACGGGGTCATCAAACCGCCAACTTCCGAACTCCGGGCTGTTACTGAGAAATTCCTAATAGAAAAACCCAATAACACTTTGCCCGACCTGGAAATCATACCCAGGACCCCAAGCTCAGCAGTCGCGCTTGTGACCACGAGACCAACGGGGCAGTCATGTGCCATGTTACACACAGTGAAGTACCGGTAACAATTAAGAAAGAGTGGCTCGTGGCTAAGTAAAAGCTGAACAACTTTATAGACCAAGAAAAATAAAAACAAGGATTAAGTAACGCGTGCCGAGGTCGGTCAATAGATGGGTGACTGTCCATTTCTTAAGGAGACCTCTCCGTGCTTCGAAATGCCCGTTGAGCCATTAGTCCCGGCTGCTATTCATATACACACATCAAGTGTCTAGGGATCAAGCACGTTATTGCTAGTTATTAAAAATATAGTTTTTAATTATATTTTTTTTAACACTTATGGATACTTTTTAGTAAATATCGTCATTTAAAAAGGGAATAGTTTTTGAATTTCGGTCAAAAGATGAAAATCTGCTGTCAATACGTATTTCTATATAATCCTGGAACGGGTTTGAGGCCAAATCAGTACAAAGTGGAATCAATAAAAAAGAACGTTATTATGGAGAGAAGACGCCATTTGAGCTGAGAAGAAATGATCAGAGCCGTGGGCCGTTGGAAGCTGATTCTCGGCAACGTGCTGTGGCAATTGCTCTGGGCGAGGGCCCAGAGCAATTGCCACAGCACGTTGCCCAAAGTCGACTTATAACAGTCTGCGTAGGCGCAGACTGTTATAAGTCGACTTTGGACACGTCACCGCATCACTGGCAGCGTGGCAGAGCGACATGGAGAACGAGCTCGCATCATCACACGCAGAAAAGATCGGTACATACAAATTACTGCTCGACCAAATCGTACAATGACCGCGATGATGTTGGTTACGAGACTTCATAGCTCTTCAGGGATGATGTTAGTAAGCGATCAAACCATAAGAGATCGCTTGCATGAAGTCAATCTCCGTTCTGGAAGGCCGCTACATGTACCACCTATTGAGACCCGCAAACGCAAAGCCAGTTTTCAATGGGCTCGTGAACACAGAAATTGGGCAGAAGAAGAGTGGTGTTGTGTGTTTTTCTGAAGAATCTCGCTTTGGTATGACGCCAGATACTAGGCGTACACGGTATTGGAGGACCCTTGGACACCAAGAACGTTTAAAATCATGCCAGGAAGTCCATGCATACAGTGGTGGAACATACGTGATATGGGCGGGATTCAGATTGCCGGAAGAACCGAACTGATTTGGGTCAGAGGCAATCTCTATGCACAGATTTACGTTGAAAAGATTGTATCTGATATTGTCATTACTTTGCAGACCCAATTTGGTGCTTCATTTCTGCTTATGCATGATAATGCTCGTCTACACACTGTCGTTGTAAACACACTTGCCGCAGCTAATATCAACGTTCTGCCATGGCCTGCTCAATCGCCAGACTTGAATCCCATTGAGCAGGCATGGGATACGCTTCAAAGAATAGCTCTGCCAAATATGGATGCCGTACACACACCAAAGAATCTTTTTCGCCTGTTACAATGGACCTGGTCGGCCATTCCAGAACGCGATTTGGATGAATTTATATTGAGTAGAGCGAATAGCTGCGATTGTGTTATACGCGTTAAAGGCGGAAATACAGACTACTAAATTGTTTATTTTACGCAATAAAATAAAAAACCTTTAAAAACTTTTATTTTATCTTTTTATCACATTTTGATGTCAGGATTAACTAAGGCGAAAAATCCAGCATAAGCAAAAATCGCGAAAAGTCCTTATTAATGCAAAATCAGAGAGTTCTTCGAACTACAATGCAACACACACGAAAATATTTTATTTAATCAATCTAAATAGATCTTTATATTTAACCCATGAATTGAAACCATGAATTCAGAACATGATTCTAGACCCGTTAGGGTAGAAAATTATCGTCGGTTATCAAAAAAAAAAAAAACTGTTTCATAGAAAAGTGCAATACCTACGCGGTCAAACTGTATGGCAGAGCTAATTAAAAATAACCGACGAAAAATTTCAACGCAGGGGAGTTCAGAAACATAATTATACTGAATTCATGGTAACAAGTTGTGCGTCGATTTTTTTTAAATAACTTTTGGACGGCAACCTGCCCCCTTATTTTCCTGTGTACCCTTGAGGGTATAGTGGAAAAATAATTTTAACCACTGTACCCTTGACCATGAAACCCAACCAAATTAAAAACACTTGTTTAGATTCACCCACGTCCTACAGCAAAGAGAAGTATCTAAAAAAAAATGATAAAAATGGGTATAAAAAGATGGCATACTTCCAAACCCCATCCTTAGTCTAACATATAAAAAAAATGCTATGAAAATTCGTTCAGGGGCAGTAATATCTACAACGAATATATTACAATATTGAGAAATACTTGGCTATCTTGACTTAAATTCAATTATTGAATTCCATCATTGAAGAACTGAGGTTTTTTCTCACCTGTTCGACCACCGAACATCGAACTAGTGTGAATTATTATAACTTCATTGTTTGATCATTAGCATTTTCAATACACAGGAAAATAAGGGGACTTGCCACCCTGTACTTTAAAAAAAATACCTTTTTCCCTAGACACCATACACCATATGTGTAGATCGAGTATTCAGAAACCCGAAAGGCTAAAACCAGTCTTACTAAAGGGTATCATGTTAACTAGTATCTGGGTTGTGGAGGTCAGATAGGCAGTCGCTCAGCTGGTAGTTCAGCTGTATCCTGGAAGCCAACCGTAATATAGTTGAGAAAAAGCTAGGTAGATGATGATAATGGTGACCGTCTGCCATGATCGAACCTATGAGATACTTACAAAACTAATCTGTACTCCATCTACTGAAGTCCTAAGATTCTGTTTCCCCAGGTAAATCGATAGTGTGTTATGGTCAACGACACGTTTGGTGGACTTCCTGGTGACGCAGTGTGCTGCTGTAATGACGTGTCGAGCCCCGACCAAGGTACCTCCGCAAATGTACTTGTTGTCCACGTTCTGGAAACGGGGAAAGGAATTGTTAGCTGGCTTTGTAAGTCGCCGCTTTACAGCAGCTCACGTGTAAGCTACAGACGGTGGCGTGGCTGACAAACAAATGATCCCCACCGCCAACGTGGCAAACCTCTTCGTGCACGTCCTACTTAGTCTTGTCGCATTAGGTCATTTGACATAACCTTCGCTTTTTCCATGTTTATTGTTTTAAGACCCTCTTTCTTTTTAAAGCAGTACTGAGTTCATCGTAATGTTCTAATAGAAAACTCAATAATACTACCCGACCTGGGAATCGAATTCAGGATACCAATATCAACTGCTTACGACTGACGCTAAATGTTTTATTTATTTATTATGCCCTTCAACAATGAGTACACTATTATTTAACCGTTTGTACATTGCAAACTTAATTCTGAGTGCCCCATTACTTGTAGAAAAGCACAGCATACTGACGTACGTTATTCGCAGATAGTAACACAATTAATTAAACAGTTTAATACGACTAAAAACTAAATTGATTGCCATAAATTAAATAGATTAGATTAAATTAAATTCGGGATTTGAGACACATTTAATGGTTTACGCGGCTTTTTAAGAGCACGTAACTACCGACGAGTGAAATGGGCCAATTTTAATTTCATGCTCTTTCATGCAATTTGAATTCCATGCATATAGACACCCTGCTGAGAAAATCGGGACAGAGGCCGTACTATGACGTGTTAAAGCCATCATTGTTCCAGCGTGAAAGAGAGACGGAGCTATATATGGCCGACAGCACTATCCCTTTTTCTCAATGGAACCATGATGGTATTAGCACGTCAAAGTAAGGCAGCAGTTCAGTGAGCCTGTTACTAAATTCTTAGGGAAATTCAAATCTAGAAAAAAAATGCGTTTCTCCAGCGACACCGTCTTAAAATACTTCAGGGTTTTTTCGGTACGAGTTGAGCTTAATCTCGTTATTATTCGGAACTGCGACTACTTTATTTCAAAGTGCTATAGCCATTATAAAAACTATAGAAACTCCATCTTATAAACCTCGGAGCAAATCAAAGATGCCGTGACAACGTACGTACATACTCAGACTCACCTGAGTTCGGTAGAGAGCGATCTGCCACGGCCAAAGCTCCAACGCGGGGGTACCGTCCCCCACCTGAGGTTTGGGGTTCGACTCCATCTTACCGCATTGAGGCTGGAAAATTTAAATTTTATTACTATTAGTTCGTATCTATCTTATTACATATTAAATACTTTTTTTTTATACAAACAAAAACATTTAAAAATATAAAAAATAGTGGCCCATTGGCATCAGAAATAGGGTCCAAGCTGCCGGTGGTCAGGGCTCTAGTGAGAGGAACCTCCTCACTATATGTGCCGTGTCTAGGATACTTCATTCTCAGTTTGCACGAGAATTTTAAAATCCTCCGGATGCCGACGGGCCACTATTTTTTATATTTTTTATGTTTATAGAGGTATGGGGAACAGAGTGTAAAGTTCACTCATACTCTATAGAAAAGGAAGATGCTCCGACCAGACGGGTGTTGTGTCTGGTGGGCAACTGCCCGACGCGACGGTTGATGTCGGGACTTTGTATATATGCTAGTCGCGCGGTAAACTCTGCTTGCGCGATGCAGGATTTGCGTGACGTCAGTATGACGTGTAGCTAGCATGTGGCGATGTAGATACCGCTACATGTTTATTATAAAAATATAAAATTTTTAATTAATATGTAGGTATGTAAATGTAATAAAGGTAAACTTTGATTGTTTGTAAGTTTGTATGTAGGTGGTTATCTCTGGAACAACCAATCTGATGAATAAAAAAACTATAGGCTATTTAACATCACGCTAGGAACCTTACAAGCCGAACAAAAAGAAAGAACGCTAAGCGAAAACGAAGTAATAGCGCGGGCAGGCGATGCGATGCGACGGGGGGTGGAACGGGGGAGGGATGAACTAGCGGGGAGTAGAAGCTGGTTTCTAAATAAATATACAAGGATTTTATTGTATCTTTTCAGACTTAATTCGTATTTATGCTTTATTATTTTTATTGCTCACCTTTCCTTGAGGGTCATTAGGGTTAGTAATTTTTTGGTTTTGTGTTTCTGTGATGGCCTCGCTAGTTTCTTTTTTTTTATTACTGACGATGGTGGTCTTACGTGGTGGTGCACTAAAATTAAAAAGTTAGGGTCAGCACAGATAGAGCAGCCAAATGCTTGAGCGTGAAATAAAGTTTTTAAGTATTTTGTCAGGCTGAAGAAAGGTACGTATACGCCTACAATGAAGGGTAGGTTTCAAAGTTTTGATGTGGATGAATACAGCATAGCTCTTCACAACCATTCGATAGGCTTCCGAGCCGAAAATTACACATTTTCGATGACCTGATTTGCCTAGTCCCTGACCGCAAATAGCCGTCAGAAGAATAGTGGTCGTCTATTAGGTTTAAACTGTCAATTGACGGAGTCGCGTTACGATTATTGTGTATGTGTGGGCGACTATAACGGCGTATAGAACGGCTGTAACGCGACTGATCCGAGAAAAAATGCACCTTCAAGCACAATAAGGCCATAAACGGGTTAGAGGCGCGCAATTTTGCTTTAACGCTGGATCTAACCCAGATGGTGAATGTGGCAACGCAGGTACCGGATGTGACGGCCAGACACCCAATTGCTTGGACCTTCTGCTGGAAACTGATCCGGACAGTCATTCAGTATCGGTCTCAGCCCCGCTGGGAACATCTGATCACTGTCTGGTGAAATCCATATCAACCTGCTCTCCTCCGGATGAGAGTCCTAGAGGCACGAGGCGTGTATGGCGATACGAGTCAGCGGATTAAGATGAGATGCGGCACTTTTTTGCGTCTTATCCATGGCGGCAAGTGTGCTTCTCCTCGGGTGACCCCTCGTGCTGTGCTGACGTGGTTGCGGACGTGATTCGGCAGGGGATGGAGTATTTTATTCCATTCTCCGACATCCCGCTCGGTCACAAATTCCGGCCTTGGTAGAATGCAGAATGCGCCCACGCTGACGCCCGAAAAGAGTCTGCCTACCGAGCCTGGGTCAAGGCCCGCGACCGCAAAGTTAGAGCACGTAGGGTTCGCGCGAAGAAAAGAGCCTTTAATTCTGCCGCCAAGCTCTGCAAACGGGTTTTACGTGGCGCACGTTTTGTCCATGTCGGACGTAGGTATTGGGGCCAAACTTGCATCACAGCCTCCGGGTAGTAAACAGTTCTGGTCCCTGTCTAAAGCGGTTGAAACGAATTTTTGTCGTCCCACATTACCTCCAATGATGAAACCTGATGGGTCGCTCGCTCACTCTGCAAGTGAGAAAGCAAATCTATTTGCATCTCTCTTTGCAAGCAATTCACGTCTGGACGATGGCTCCAAGCAACCACCTACTGTACTTCAATGTGACTTCACGATGCCGGAGATCGCAGTTCACATTAAAGAGGTCCGAAGAGTTTTGTGCAGTCTCGACGTGACCAAGGCCAGCGGGCCTGGCGGCATTCCAGCGAGAGTGTTGAGGCAGTGTGCGCCTGAACTGTCTCCTGTGTTGACACGCTTGTTCCGCCTCTCTCTTGAAAAGAGAACGGTGCCAAACTCCTGGAAGCTTGCAAATGTACAACCAGTGCCCAAAAAGGGTGACCGTGCAGACCCTGCCCATTACCGTTCAATCGCTATTACCTCCATTCTGTTCAAGGTTATGGAAAGGTTACTGAACAGTAAGTTGCTGACATACCTTGAAGACAATAAGCACCTCAGTGGCCGTCAATATGGTTTTCGCCGGGGACGGTCAACTGGCGATCTTCTTGTGTATGTCACGCACTGCTGGGACGAAGCCATCGAGAAACACGGCGAGGCACTTGCTTTATCACTTGATATCTCGAAGGCCTTTGACAGGGTTTGGCACGCTGGTCTACTCAGCAAGCTTCCTGCGTAAGGCATCCCGGCTGATTTTTGTAGCTGGATATCAGACTTCCTTAGTGAACGGTCGATCAGAGAAGTCGTAGACGGCTGCTCCTCCAATCTTATGGCTATTGATGCCGGAGTTCCTCAGGGGTCTGTTCTCTCTGCAAATCTTTTTCTGCTGCATTTCAATGACCTACTTCAGCCTGGTATTGTTGGGTACGCAGATGACAGTGCTGTTTCAGAGAGATAAATGGCCAGCGCAAAAATCAGCGGGGCCGAAGTTTGTTCCTTGAGAGAGGCCATGGTAGAGCGGACAGATTCTACCTTAAACCTTGTCTCCCGGCGGGGTGATGATAATCTGGTCTCTTTTAACGCCACCAAAACACAGGCGTGTTTTTTTACCGCTAAAACGAGTCGTTTCGATCAATCTCCTACCTTTAGGGGTGCATCTGTTCCTGTAACTGATCAGCTCGAGCTCCTAGGTATGGAGTTGACATCTGGTCTCAACTTCGGCGCTATCATCGAGTATAAAGCCCAAACTACGGCCAAGAAGCTGGGCATCCTAAATAGGGTGAAGCGATATTTTACGCCTAGACTGCTTATAATCCTTTACAAAGCGCAAGCCCGTTCCTGCATGGAGTATTGCGGCCAACTTTGGGATGGCTCAGCTAAATATCAACTAGCCGCGCTTGACTCGGTGGAACGCAGAGCTAAGAGGCTCATTGGCGACATAAAACTGGTGGATGCCAAGCTTGACAGCTTGGCTCATCCCCGCAAGGTTGCCTGCTTGTCGGTCTTCTTCAAATTGTACTTCGGTGAGTGTGCCCAAGAACCCCACGACCTCATTCCACCGGCCCCCTTCTACCATCGGACATCTAGACGCACTGTAAGTTACCATCCCTACCTAGTTGCTATTCCACCAATTCGCACTAAGCGCTTCCAAATGTCTTTTATAATGCGCACATCAAAAGAGTGGAACTCTCTACCTTCGTTTGTGTTATCGACCGCATACAACCCAAATCTTTTCAAAGTGAGAGTGAACAGACTTCTTCTGGGTAAGCTCACTCTATCGTCGTCTTCGTCTCTGTCATTTCTGACCTAGAATAGAGTCAAGAGAAAACCCATCTCGAATAATAATAAAAAAACTGACGTTACGCGTACCGGACGTAACGCGACTCCTTCAAAAATTTCCGGTTTTGGATTTGTGAACAGCGTTTAGAGGACTCCTTCGATAACATTGATTGATGTTCGATTCAGCACGGAGGCGTATCGAATGGTTGTGAATAGCTATGCTGATCAGTCAAAGTTTTGTTAAAGACCAAGTCTAAGCACCGTAGATGAGGATAGGTAGAAACATGGGCAGAATACATACAAAGAATTTTTAATCGGAGTCTTAATAATAAAGTTGCAGATTTCCTTTCCATTCAATCTTATAGCCAATAATCTCGGGGTTGTGTTTAGAGGGTTGTATTGCACGTAAAAGTATACTGGCACGGCGGGGCCAGGGGTGATCTTCATTGCTGCGTTCTCAATTTGAAAGTTCATGTTATCTTGCGAGGTCACATTTCCTATCGAGTTCTGAAACAGATAAATGAAACAAAATTAATGTTTGAATGCAGTTTTGCTAACTCTAAGTTGACAAAGTGGTTTGAAAAAAAAACTACCTCTAGTAGTTTTAGAATAGATAATATCTGCACCTGCTGACTCATTTCAATAAATCACCCAGCTTATAAAGGGTCAATTTAAATTAGCTAGCGAAACTCCGCAGACGCGATGGGTATCGATATCTTCACTTGATAAAACAAAAAATAAATTAATGTCATGTTTTTTTGGGGTCATCGACCGCAGTTAGTGTATTCACTTGAAATATCAATTTATTTCTAAATATCTTTCTATATATCTAAATATTATTCTATATATTATTTCTATATATCTAAACACAATAATAGTTATTTATGATACTAGTGCGGTAAGTTGGCTTTTACAAACGAGTAGACGAATGTAAGCCCGAGACGAAGTCGAGGCCTTACCATAGTCACGAGTTTGTAAATACCAATTTCCGCACGTGTGTCATACAACGTTTTTCAACACATTTGCGAGAAAACAGTACAATATTAATATCGGATTCCACGCTTGAACTCATTTATTATTGCTTTAGTTATAAATATCAGTCAGACAGTCGCAACAATCTTTGAGGTTTCTAAAATGAAAATGGCGCGAATTGCAAATGGCGACACATCCGCGTGGTGTAAATTAGAACTACATTTCTTTCGTATCATTTTCTCTTTATTATTAAAGTGAGACAAAAGTATTGAGCAAAAGCACTTCCAAGGAGGTTCGATTATTCAGCTTATTTATTCTCATAATGTGAAACTCCTTGGTCGAATTCTTATATATTTCTTATGGAAATTAAAAAGAAACCGTAAAGGATACGCACGGTGATATACAACGGAGTATGCGGTAAAACAAGTACTTAGGTGAGAGTACCTATTTTACCGCACGTTCCTTTGTATGGTGCGTAATTTTTAGCTTTCGAACAATGTATACAGGCTTCGTAAATGAATTTTTTGAGCAAATGTGTTAAAAATATATATCTCAACTCATACGTCAAGTAACAAAATCACCAGCGGTCGTTGTTCCCTTAAAAAAAACTTCTAGTATTTTTTTTCGTGTTTAGAGACCTATCGATACACAATATAACGTCTGCAGAGTTTCACAAGCTAATTAAATTTGACCCTGTATAATAATTACTAGCGACCCGGGCCGGCTTCGTTTGGTTTTTACGACTTAACAAAATATTGAGATTTCTTTATTATGTCAGTTTGATATTAATGTAATAAAACCCATAAAGCTTTCGGAAAAAATCTCTAAATTTATGATGGCAATAGCCGCATCAAAATCCATTGCGTCGTTTAAAAGAACAACGCGGTCACACAGACAGACACCAAAAGCGACTTTAATTTATAATATGAAAATTGATTTTACAAACTATAAGAACTTTAAATGAAAGGTTTATATAATTTTTATTAAAATACGATTTTTGAATTCAATAAAAAAGTATGTAGACGAATGTACACATATCAAAAGTGTCTAGGGATCAAGGTATTTAAAAAATATATTTTGTTACCCTATTGAAATTAAATAAAAATGTCTATTTAGAATGTCTATTTAGATTAATTAAATAAAATCTTTTCGTATGTGTATATCGACGAAGAAGAAAATGATCTCTGCTTTTGCATTAATGAAGACTTTTCGCGATTTTTGTTTATGCTGGAATTTTCACCTTAGTTAATCCTGACATTAAATGTGATAAAAAGATAAAAATCAAAGGTTTTTATTTAGTAAAATAAACAATTAGTAGTCTGTATTTCCGCCGTTAACGCAGCGATTTGGCATACCTACTCAATATGTGTTCATCCAAATCACGTTGCGGAATGGCTGTCCACGTCCATTGTAACAGGCGAAAAAGATTTTTCAACACATGCTCAAAAACTGCATTTACGATGCCTGTGTACATGGTACGAAAGTAAAAAATTACGCACCATACAACGGAGCGTGCGGTAACATAGGTACTCACACATAAGTACCTGTTTTACCGCATACTCTGTTGTATAGCGCAGTGCGTATCCTTTACGGTTTATTTTTAATTTCCATAAAAAATATATAAGAACTACACCAAGGAGTTTCACATTACGAGAATAAATAAGTTGAATAATCGAACCTCCTTGGAAGCGCTTTTGCTCAATACGTTTGTCTCACTTTAATACTAAAGAGAAAATGAGACGAAAGATGTAGTTCTAATTTTTACCAGGCGCACGTGGCGCTATTTGCAATTCGCGCCATTTTCATATTAGAAACGTCACAGATTGTTGCGACTTTCCGACTGATATTTATAAACAAAGTAATAATAAATGAGTTCAAGCAAGGAATCCGATATTAATATTGTACTGTTTTCTCGCAAATGTGTTGAAAAACGTTGTATGACACACGTGCGGAAATTGATATTTACAAACTCGTGCTATGGTAAGCCCTCGACTTCGTCTCGGGCTTACATTCGTCTACTCGTTTGTAAAAACCAACTTACCGCACTAATATCATAAATAACTATTCTGGTGTGTGTATGGCATCCATATTTGGCAGAGTTCTTCTTTGAAGCATATTCCATGCGTGCTCAATGGGATTTAAGTCTGGCAATTGAGCAGGTCATGGTAGAACGTTGATATTAGCAGCGGCAAGTGTTGTTTGCAACGACTCTGGCAGTGTTTGGACGTGCATTATCATGCATAAGCAAAAATGAAGCATCGAATTGGACCCGCAAAGGAATGATAACATGTGATAAAATTGTTTCAGCATAAATCTGTGCATTGAGATTGCCTCTGATCCAAATCAGTTCGGTTCTTCCGCCGATCCAAATACCCGCTCATGTTATGATTGTTCCACCACTGTATGCATGGACTTCCTGGCATGATTTTAAACGTTCTTGGCATCAGGGGTCCTCCAATACCGTGTACGTCTAGTATATGGCGTCATACTAAAGTGAGATTCGTCAGAAAAACAAACAAAACGCCCACTCAACCCAAAATACTCTACTCTCGCTACTCTTCTTCTGCCCAATTTCTGTGTTCACGAGCCCATTGTAAACGGGCTCTGCGATTGCGAGGCTAAATAGGTGGTACACGTAGTAGCCTTCGGGACCACAATATCGGGAACGGAAATTGACTTCATGCAAGCGATTTCTTATGGCTTGATCGCGTATATTAACATCCCTAAAGAGCTATGAAGCCTCGTAGCCAACATCGCGGTCATTGTACGATTTGGTCGAGCAGTAATTTGTATGTAACGATCTTGTCTGCGTGTGATGATGCGAGCTCGTCCTCCATGTCGCTCTGCCACGCCGCGCCGCCAGTGATACGGTAACCTGTCCAAAGTCGACTTATAACAGTCTGTGTAGTGCCCAGAGAACCAGCTTCCAACATTCCCACGGCTCTAATCATTTCTTCTTGGCTCAAATGACGTCTTCTCTCCATAATAACGTTCTTTTGTATTGATTCCATTCAGTATTATGGCAGAATTTTTACTAATTTGGCCTTAAACCCGTTGCAGGATTATATAGGAATATGACATGACAGAAGATTATAATTTTTTGACCAAAATTCAAAACCTATTCCGTTTACAAACGACGAAATTTACAAAAAAAAGTGTCCATTGGAGTTACAAAAAATGTAATTAAAAAAAACAGATTTTTAGTAACTAGCAAAAACGTGCTTGATCTCTAGATACTTTATGAGTGTGTAGTAGATTCACATAGTTCAAAGAATAAAGTACACAGTACGGTTTTTAATGGAATCGTTAACTCTGGTTAGACGTGGACCCCCATAGGCATTTGCAGGTAGTTGCAGTGCAGGGCAAGTCAAGGTAACAGTTTATAGTTGCACAGCTCATGGTTCAAAATCGCTTGATACTTCACATGACACTCCACTTTTTGTCTAATATTGACCTGAACCCTAATTGCGTAACCCACTTCAATGACAATCTGAGAGTTTTGAAGGATATTGCTACTCCATTACTTCATAGGTTTGAAAAAGACGTCTGCTGAACAACGTAAATAACGCAATGAACGTGGGTGGACTGTCAAAATGAAACCCATTGCGATCAATTGTCATTGTATGTGTGTTACGCAATTTCCCCGCTGTTTTGCGTTTGTGCACTGCTCCGGTCCGAATCTGATTTCATCCAAATTTTGAACATTTTACTCCTCATACGGGTACTTCGAACCGATATTTCTAAGATTCGTATCGGATGAAGTGCTCTTAAAGAGTAGGATAAAACTACGTCGACGACTGGAGGAGGATATAAAAACAGGGATCAGTCCTCTAGACAATGCCAGCGCCATCTAGTTTTAAAATGTTGACCAAAAGATGACTTGTTAGTAAGTCTTAGAAGATCCTTTTGAAATCGGAAAACTGGAAGGCGCGATCACGAGTTTCGGTTCACCGAACAAAAATTAAAAAAATAGAAACACGACTACCGCTTAAGTCTAGAGCGCGGACTTACAGAACTAAACATTTCATATTATTTCATTTTAAATAGAAAAACTCACCCCAAGTACCCAGGCCTCGTTATCGAGTACAATATTGAGCCATAGCGAGTGTAGAGTGCTGTCTGTAGACAAGTATATGACGCCGTACCACCGACCAGGCTTCGCTCTGCTTGGTCCGTACATAAACACGTAGGGACATGGCGATGGGTCCTCGGCATTCTGCTCCAGTGTGGGTGCTGCTAGCAACACCAGGGACAGGCACATGGTTAGGATCTGTCGAGTTAAGAGGGGGGCCTTAAGCAGAATTGCCAATCTTAAATTTTATTTTTCATGAATAATACACTAGACAAGACGAATTTTAATACAAGACGAAATGATTTGTATTCAGCACTTACTACGTTCTTATTCCGACACAGAAATTTTCTTCTGTCACTTGTTGTGGAAACAATAAGCATATTTTTATTAAAAAAATAGTGGGTATGCAATTTTTTTATGTTTTAATGCGAAGGCGCCCTTAGGGCGAATACGCTAAGGTAGTCCGCTAAGCTGGAACTTTTTCCCTAGTTATTTTTGCAAATTGCTGCTCTGATGAAAAATAACGTTTTACCCGTAATCAGCATGTCTTATGCTGTTTACGTGTGAAACGTTATTTTTTCATAAAATAGTCACACCCTCAAATTGTTATGGAAAATGGTTAAAATCAAAACTCAAATTAGGCTGGGAATATGCACTTTTTGAAGGTCAAAAAAATTTAAAGTCAAAATAAAAATATAAAAAAAATACTTACTTAAAAGTAATATTAATTTGGCGTAAAAAAGAACACAGATGATCACACTTAAAATGCGTGGTACAAATTATAAGGTCAATGACCCAATGCTAGAAAAAACCTGTGTTACAGGGGTCATCCATCGCCCATCGTCCGTCCATTATGGATGTTATAATAGTTAAGGACTTTTGTAAAAAAATAACTAAACTTGTACCTACATATAATTTTGAGGTTATGAAATGAGGGGAATAAATTAAAAGGAGTAGTTAAAACTGTTCCCGAGAAAGCCCGCCCTTCACCACTTCCTCGTGTTTAAGCTGGGAAGAAGAAGTTGCACAACAAACTCCCCAGCAACACATCTGTCTGTCTATTTTGAAGAACAGATCTGCAATTTGCAAAAACCTCAAGAAAATTTGAATTTGGCGGGAAAACTTAGCGCATTCTGTTTGGTCTTCTACAAATTGATGGCTATATATATTCTGAGGTCAATGACTTTGTTGGTATTGTTTGTATTCAAAATAAATAGCGTGGGATTTATTGAATGCACTTTTTGAATACAAATTCTTGAGGGGTGTCTTATTAAAAAATACTTGTTATGACCTGAATATTGCACCTACTTCTAACCGTATAAAAAACTGGTAAAATTCATCTAATATACTGTCTACATAAAAACTTTTTTACAAAAAACAAGCGACTTCCAAAAAAAACACTAAAAGACGTGAAAATAACATTAATTTCGGAAGTCGGTGTCTTTGGTTTTGTATTTTCGTTTTTGGCCACCGACTTCCGAAATTAAAGTAATTTTTCACGTCTTTTAGTGTTTTTTTTTAGAGGGTTGTTTTTTTGTAAAAAAGTTTTTATTTTTCTCTTTTTAGTTGCAGTACTTACCCCATACAAATTCGTATACCACTACTTGGTGTGTAAATAACAGTGACAGGAAATTATTAACACATCATCCATATAAATTAAGTGGCAAAAATATGCATTATTGAGGATAACTCAAAAACTACTGGCCAGACCTTGATCTTAATGGAATTTGAATTTAAATGGGACCACATGTGAAGCACCAACTATCAAATAAAAAAAGAATCATCAAAATCGGTTCCCTCAGAAAAAAGTTCTGAGCTAACAACACACATAAAAAAAAAGAAACATACAGACGAATTGAGAACCTCCTCCTTTTTGTGAAGTCGGTTAAAATTACGTTTTGATGACACACACAATTACACAGTTTCACACTTTATTAATATTACCACAATAAAACCATATTTTTTCATCACTTTCTTACCATCGTTTTCAACAGAAATTACTCGATTTTCGTAAGAACTGCCGCCGTATGGATTTTTTAACACTCAAATTGATTTTATTGATTGGCGTCGATCGCCATCCGCGCTGGAGTCTGTTTGAATAACAAGAGGAAGCTAAGGCGATAATATTAGCAGTCAAATTGAGTATTTTTACTAACAACAGTAACTTGTTTTTAATAAATTCCAAGCATGATGTAACAAGATGACCATATACCTATGTACATTTACTAGCTGCTGCTCGCCACATAAATAATACAGGGTCAAAGTAAATAAACTAGAGAATTTTGATATTTTAACACGATACGTGCATGATTTACAGCAAACTATAAAAGGTAGCCGAGATAGACTTGATGCGGGAAAGTGGAGAACCGAGTGTCATGGTGCAACTTGGGAGAGGCCTATGTACAGCAGTGGACTGCTATTAACTGATTTGATTGAACAAGAAACTTGGTTTAAAGAAATATCTTAACAAACGACAAATAAACGACCTTCGCGTTTTTGGGTTTTGTTTACCTGCTACAATACGGCCGATGAACTATGGCCGCGCGGTCCGAACTTTGCACAGGAGGCTGCGCAATAAATTTTTTTAGGAACCAAAATGGTGAACATGAGGCGAGTGAGAGAACATGCGCGAAAGTTCGGAAAGCCTATGTTCAGACCGGCCATGATTGGTCGGCCATATTGTAGATACTTCGTGTAAGTATTTCCTCATCTAAAAAGGAACTTGTTAATTTTGATGCCCTTCTGAAGATATGCAAAGTGTCGTGTCATCTCTTGCATAGACTACAGCACAGTTTATTCCATTCGATACGGTGTGAAGTCAGACTTTAATAATTTTGTAAGTATATAAAAAAAGATGTAATTATATTGAAAAACTAGTTCCCCAAGAAAGATACAAGGAAAACGATGTAAAGTTTATTTAATAAAATGTTGATAGATTTTTTGCTTGGTTTAGTTTTGCTGTTAATTAACAGCAGTTTGTGGTTCGTACCCATATTAGGTTTTCATGTCTCGATCAATTTCAGGATTTTAAAATAGATGAAGATCAATGTGATTTTGACAAACTTTTCCGTGGCAGCAAACCAACAGTAACCTTATTGCAAAAACGAAAACAACAAAGTTGATAAAAATGATATCACTGATAACCCCAAAACTGCAAGTTGTTTGGAAGTATTTAAAATTAAACTCATTAATGATGTACCAGTTTTGTCTATTCATGCTGTTCCTAATCATCTATGATATTTTTTTAAAATATATACTGTAAAGAATTTAATTCTACCTTTATTTCCAAGACTATCTCGGTTAATATCTCGTTGGTATTCATAAAAGTAGAACACAGCTTTATGAGCTGTACAATGAAAGGACTTATGTAAACACTGCTGAATTTAATTTATATGTTAGGAATTATTATTTATTATAAGCGCTTCCAAACATCTTTTATAATGCGCACAGCAAAAGAGTGGAATACTCTACCTGCGCCTGTGTTTCCGACCGCATACAACCCAAATCTCTTCAAAGTGAGAGTGAACAGGCTTCTTCTGGGTAAGCTCACTCCATCGTCGACTTTGTCTCTGTCATCTCTCACCTGGACTAGAGTCAAGAGCAAACCCATCTAAAATAAAAAATAATAATAATAGTTGCCTATTAAAAAGTTTGTTGTATGGCCAACGTTGTGAAATGGGAAGGTCTAGTACCCGAAATACTGACTACAGCGTGTCTATTAATAATAATAATAATAATAATAATAATAATAATAATAATAAAACGTTTATTTCGGAAACTTGTTCCATAGATCTTTGTTAGTGATACAACTTACGTAACTATGTTAGTACTTACATTAAATTAAAAACAGAAACCAAATCAAAATAAAACCTACAATTACATTAATTCATGTATCTTCCTGAAGTATCAGACCCGTAGCTATGCATACGAGTCCAATACTCCAGGAAAACGCCGTCCAGCCTATCCCCAATCACCTTCAGGATACTATTGGCACTCCCACGAATCCTGTGTAGCAATGATGCCGTTCTTTTCCTCATGATTGCTGCAAAACCATCGGTAGTAGATTCAGCAAACATGACAGACGCGCTACAGAAACGCGATAGCCCCAACAACACCCGGAAGGCGTTGTTGTACTGGACACGAAGAGCGCTGTAGGACCTCTGCGTATGCTTGACCCACAGGCTGCACGTGTAAAATGACTGACAATAAGCCTTGAAAAGGGTGATCTTGACCGGTCTCGTACATCTTGCAAACCTACGGGCCAACATATTGCATCGGACCGACAACGCTCTTCGTTCCCGTTCTATGTCTTGGTCATCATTAAGATCCTCAGCTACTATGTGTCCAAGGTATCTAAAACAAGGCACTTTGTTTAGAGCAACACCATATAGATACACCGGCGGCACTGCCCTGTGACCCTTTGCAGTAACCCCAAACACCATGAACACACTCTTCTTCACGTTGTACAGGAGGCCGTGAGACAAGGCGTATCTCTCACAAACCTCAAGCAATCGCCTGAGGGCCTCAATCGAGGGACTCAGCAGCACCATGTCGTCCGCGTAAGATATGCTATTTATAATTTTACCATCAACCGAGCATCCAACCCCTGTGCTGCCGAGTTCCCCGATCAACTGATCGACATACAAGCTGAACAGCGCTGGGGAGGTCAGACCACCCTGCCTTACACCACATTCCAGACCATACGTCTCCGACAAAGCACCCGACCATCTGACCTGGTTAATCTGGTGATTATACCAGTACCTGAGAAGCTCAACTATCTCCTCAGGTTGTTCCCGGTCACGCAACTTAGTCCATAGGACGTTATAATTAACCCGGTCAAATGCCTTCGAAAGGTCTGGTTTAGTATCTGACCGTGTGCTTGAGCGCCAAAATAGCTGTTTCTGTAGACAGCCCAGCTCTAAAACCGAACTGTGCGTCATGTAAATTGAGCTGTCCAGCCATCCTACGCTCGAGCACACTGTCAAGCACTTTTGCAGTTATAGTAGCCAATGAGATTGGTCGATAGTTGTCCTTGTCTGAGACGTCGCCTGTCTTATTTTTCACTATAGGTACAACAATCGTCCCCATCAACTCAGCAGGCAGGTATGAGTGCCTAATACAAAAGTTATACAACATAGATAAGGCCCTAGGAAGATGCGGACCGGCATGTTGGAAATGTTCTATACTACGGTTATCATGACCAAGAGACTTATAAAATAATAAAATCAGACTCACAAGTCGCCGCGGCCTTTGAAAACGTATGTTCTGATGTTCCAGTTTCAACTACGAAAACTCTAAACTCATCACCTTCTGTTGCTGTTGAGTCTTTGCTTAAAGAAAATGTTAATGTTTGCGATTCGGAATTTCATTTTGAACATTACCTGTAGAGATATAATAAATAATTAAAACATTTCTCACTTTAAATGTAAAAAATACTGCAGATCTGTGGGGTAATTCCGTAGAAGTTGTTATGTCTATTATTGACACTGTAGCATCTACTTTTGCTCATATCTTGAATAATTATGTCGACTGTGGGGAGTTTCCTGACCATATGAAAAATAGTAAAATAATACCTTTATTTAAATCAGGTAGCACACTTCAGACCCCACAAACTATAGACCTATTTCAGTACATTTTTGTTGAGAAATTAATTTTAGACCAATTGCCATTTTTTTTTATAAACATAAATTATTACATAGCAAACAGTTCAGCTATACAAGGAGTCGTTCCACTACTGATGCACTGTGTTGAGCTTTTAGGACATATTTATAATGCATGAGAAGGTAAATGCAATGCTTTGGGCATCTTTTGTGATTTGTCCCAGGCATTCGATTGCGTTCTTCATGAAACGATAATCAGGACCCTGCCAATACGGGGGATCCGGAACACCGCTCTGTATCTTCTTACTTCAAACTTGAGTAATAGGATTCAGAGCGTTGACGTTAATGAAAAAAGATCTCCCGGATCTATAGTAACAATGGGAGTCTCACAGGGCTCAGTTCTTGGTTCTTTCTTGTTTCTTATTTATATTAATGACTTTTTGTTTAAACTTAAACGTAAGTAGCTGGTTACTGCCGATGTAAAGAGCGCGATCTCAAAAGTAGTTCACTGGTACAATGTTAATAATTTACTTATTAATAAAAGAAATGCATTAAGATTACGCTACCTCACGTAAGGCAGGTGAAAACTAGTGTATTGATAAATGGCAAAGAATTGAATCCTGAAGATAGCACAGTATTCTTGGGCTTAAGTTTAGATGCTAAGCTTCAGTGGGCCCATATAAAGATAAATTGTCAAAAAAACTAAGCTAAGTAGCATTCGCTATTATTTATAAAATGTAAGTAAAAACCTCTTTAAAAACAGGCTTTTAATGAACTACTGACATAGAACTTCAATATTTTCTTAAAAGTTTGCGGCTATCTTAAAGTGTAAGAAGGATGTTCACGCCTCAAGCTTTTAAGAAAATATTAAAGTCCTATGTTATCGTAAGTTTTATTTAGTACTCTTTAGCTCATTAAAAGCTTGTTTTTAAAAAGGTTTTTACTTACATTTTATTTTGTCTTTTTAGCATTAGAATTTGTTTAAATATCCGTTCTAGCACCTTCTTTTGAAATGTACTTGTAAGGACAAATCCAACGAACCCAAACATACCTTTACACCAGTCATGGTGTGAAGCCATCCAAGTTGCACTATCCAAGCCATGCCATACTTTATAACGGTCTATCATCATAATTTAATGTGTACTTATACAAAATTTCGTGCCTGTGCTGTTGACCGCTGAGGAGGTCTCTCGTATGAAGCCAATCCTGGGTGCAGCAGCCAGGTCATTGAGGACTTTAGATATCATAATTAAATACGTAGGTATATTAAATTTTCGTGTCTGTACCGTTGACCGTTAAGGAGTTCCTTCGTTTGGAGCCAATCCTGGGTGTAGAATCAGGTCATGCATCATAAAAAGCTTTGTCTTAGAAACAGAATCAACGTGTGAAATTTTAACTCCGTAGGACATGAGGAAGTGGTTTTAATTCAGCTTGCAAGATTTGGCCCGAACATACTTAAATACTTACATAAAAACATTGCAAGTTAAATAAAAGCTTGCAAAAATTCCAGTCCGTTTAGTTATTTTCATAGTCAGACGGTATTCTGTAATTTGGGAAATGCCGCCGACATTCAGACTATTTTTGTTTTGCAGAACAGAGCTGAACTCGATCATAAGATCATTTTATATAAAATAAGTCGGAGACACTTATTGTAATGACTGTGCGTGCCGTCTTGGTATATTTTTAAACAGCTATTTTTAAGACTGTAAAATATAAAATTGTTTGAAAAATACAGTGATATCCATAATATAAATACTAGGAACAAACACTGTTGTACCTACAACAAGGCTTAAGAAAATAGGTGGCTCGTTCAGATGTCAATGTTCACGCCTTTAGAATAAACTTCCAAGCCACCTTCAAGATTAAAGCCTTTTATACAGTTAAAGATTATAATGAGGACAAAAAGGATTGAGCTGTTCCAATTTTTGCATACTAAAAGTTGTTTTTTTTTTTAGGAAAAAAAATATTATGTTTTTATTTTACATACTTTTTGACAATTGATGATTATCTGGCGGCACGGCACTGCCCCCGCCAAGTCGAGCGCGAAGCAAACACTGCCGTACCATCCTTTACTGGAACCATTTCGCCGCATTTTCAGGCCCCTATTTGAGAAACTCTGGATAAGACCAGAACGCAGAAATTTTCGTCATCCAGTAAGCTATAATCACATACTTAAAATCCAAAATTTAAAGTCTGTAGGTCATTTAGTTCCGAAGTTAAGCGAAAGCAAAGTTTCGCATTTATAACACTCACTCACTCACTCACTCATGATCATCAGAATAGAACTAGTACTTCCCATAAACTCAGAGAGCTGAAATTTGGTACAGAGCTAGGGTTTAATGGCCACATACAGGGGAAAACTATAAAAACTAGGATAATCGAAGATCTGGAGTACCTGGTGACCTTGATTAGAAAACACAAGAGCCCAACCAAACTATTAGAGATCGTAATACCGCCTTTACAAAAAATATTCAACTTGGTGGGCCGTTTAATTTGATGTCAAAAATCGAAGGTCTGAAGTATCTGATGAAGAACATTCAGCTGGTCTCAGCTGTATTAGAGATATGGTAATGCCCCCTTCTACTATTGGTACCTAAAAAAATCGACTTTCATTGCAAAAATCCAGCGTAGTGGGACACATCTTCTAATTTAATCTAGCCTATAGCGTCCCACTGCTGGGCGAATGCCTCCCCTTCTGCTTTTAATACGCATATAAATAAAATTAAAGGAAAACTCTGGATAAGACTAGACTGGCTTTTATACTTATACTTACAAGTTTACAAGAAGAAATAGTCGAACGATTAACTTTATTCTACTCGAATATTACACAAATTAAATAAACAATTTACACTAAAATATTAATTTCACTCAAAATTTTGTCAAAATATAATGCATTGGACTAAGAGTGGCGGTGATACCTGCACACGTCGCTGACTGTATTTTAAAACGCGCTTACGTTTGTTTTTCCGATAACCTAATATGGCGAAGTGGCAACCGGCCGCGTTACAGTCGTTTACGACATTCTTCTACTGCGCTTGAAAACGTTTGCTAGGGATTAGGAGGGATTATTTGCATTTCGTTGATTTCGCTTATTATTTCGTGAGGTTTGCTAAGGTTAATTAGCAGGTTGTTATTATAGCAATTCGAAGATTTGAATAGGTTAGGAATTTTATGATTAGTGACGGATTACTGATTAGGCGTAAATACCGCGCCGATCTTTCAGAAATTAAACCGTCTAAACCGTCTAAAAGAATAAATAATGAACGCGAATGGGCAATAGGAAAAACTTGCTACTGTACAAGAATCAGAACCGGAAATAAAGAAAAGAAAGATTTGTAATAATAATAAAACTACTCCTAAAAAGAAAAAAACTGTGTCAAATTAGAAAATCCAATAAAATAAATCAATATGCCCACGTTTCTACGAAAATTTCTACGAAAATTGCCACTTGGAAAATTTTATTCAATAACCAGTCAATTGTAGGCTTGATAAAGCTGCGTATTTCAATAATACTTATGTATAGGCGATCCTGAAACAAACAGTATAAAAAAATATTTCCAGTACAGACGGACTTCTAATCATTGATAGAAGTCCGTCTGTACGTCTATTTTATGTTAGATCGGTGGTCGATTTGACACTCCAAAAAGAAGAGAGCAGAAGACAGCATTGTCAATGCTGAATGCATGTGTTGCACAATCAACAACAGCCTAAAATGAGACACTAGCGCCCAATTACCAATACCAGTATGGACTATTAGCTCGCTTAACCAACATAGGTAGTTACAACAAATATAACATTATGTATAAACAAAATTAACTTGTACCCACTAACGTATAAAGAATGTTAAACGGCCAAGTCACACAACATTAACTATAATAATAAAGAAATCGCAGTAAGGAACGTTAGCCTTGGTACGATTTTGTCTAGATTTCATTACTTTTTAGAGATAAACATGCAGCTCTATCGAGACTTGGCTAGTTTTTTACAGAATGTTTTTGGTGGGATTATATATACAATGACATGAATATTTACTTTGTAAAGTATTTCTATTATTATTTTAATTATTGTGAATGTAAGGACTATGTGGGTATTTTTTTTTTCTCTTTCCCTTTCCTTAATGATAATCTTGCGGTTTGAGTACTTTTCGAGGCCTACCCAAATGTCCTTTCTTTAGTATTGTTCGTCGAATCGTTGAGCTCCTTAAGTTCTGAGTTTAGCTGCACGATTACTGACAAATGCGTGCATTGACTGGAGAGGTCCACTCAATCTGAGTAGTTTTTCTTCAAAATACCATTTCAGACACCAATCTACATGGTCTTCACGTGATCTGACCAAGATTATGTCTGGACTTTGAAAGAGACTGTCTGAATTTGTTTCGGCCTTTCTACTCAGAGTTGTCAGATAGGAAACGCCAACCTCATCTAGTTTATAAAATATAATTGACGTGTAAAAGTGTTTGTACAAACCTACTTACGGAAATAAAATCATTTATCATTAAATCATCTCGGCTCATCAACCGAAGCCATTCGGATAGTGTGAAATAAAAATAGATATTATCCATTTCTTGAAAAAGAAACACACAAGGTACATAGAAAGAGGCCTAAGTTCAATGGCAGTTTAAGTACCTACCAAATGTGCCATTTGGCCACCATTTAACAACGTATCGGCTATTGCAGAGGAGGCTACTACATCAGTAATTCCTTAATCTTCCCGGATTTGAGGAAAAGGCAGATTTTAAAAGCAAATTTTACCTGTGCTTCTCGGGGCATCCAAAAAGAACAAACTACCTTCACTAACAGAGCAGGTATCTAAACAAAATCCGTACTAATATTATAAATTCGCAAGTAAGTCTATCTGTCTGTATGTTAAATTTTCACGCCTAAACCACTGAATGGATTTCGATAAAACATGGTAAGGAGATATGGCACCCTGAGGAAGGACATAGGATACTTTTTGTAGAAGAGAGTGAAATAGGGGATGAAAGTTTCTATGGGAAATCCAGCATTTCTTAAGTTAGGGACATGCAAATTCAAATTTATGCTTTTGGTGAGAAATAAAGAATTACGTAGCATAATAGAATAGAATAGAATACTCTTTATTACGTGCACCATAAAAATTACAGATATAAATATATAAATTTTACATAGCGTGATACAAGCGGCGGGCTTATCGCTGAAAGCGATCTTAATTAGCCTATAATGTTCCCACTGCTGGGGAACAGGCCTCCTCTCTGTAAGAGGGAATGGGCCATAATTCACCACGCGGGCTCAGTGCGGGTTGGTAAGAAGTATGTGTCCCAGCGTAATTTTTTAAATAATCCCCCAATGGGGTAAAATAAGGGCTGATTTTAAAATTCACATTTAAGTATTGAATATTTTTGTGAACCTCTTTTTAAGCGATTTAATGGATTGGAAATATAGTCTGTTTCATGCCTTAACAGCTGAATGGAATTGGATGAAAGACAGACGGATAAACCTGGGTTAGGACATAGGATACTTTTTTCTCGGTAGTAAATTCCCGTGAGTTAATTTCCGACAAAAATGCGGGCGAAGCCGCGGGCAAAAGCTAGTTAATATTATAAACCTCTCATCACGTCATCCTCCGAATGTAGGTACCTCATAAAACAAGTGCGAGTCGGACTCGCCCATGAAGGGTTCCGCAGCAGCAAGTAACATAATATATGTTAAGTTCTTGTAGTTCGTTGGAACTTTGATCGATGTTTTAATAATAGTGTATTTTTTTTTAAATTAATTGTTTTTGCCTTTTCCATCTACAGCTAGATCTGTTCCTGGACGTCCGCCCGTACATCTTTTTGATAACACAGCTTTCAAATTAGTTAGTTACTATAGTTTATGTTTATGAAATTAAATGTTTTATTTTATTTATATATTTGAGTTGAGTGAATGAAAGGTAAATGGCGGTTTACGATTTATGACGTATTAAAAAAAAACTACTTACTATATCTTGTTCAAACCAATTTTCGGTGGAAGTTTACATGGTAATGTACATCATATTTTTTTTAGTTTTATCATTCTCTTATTTTAGAAGTTACATGGGGGGGGGGGGACACATTTGTGTCTCTCGCGCAAACTGTTCAGTTTAGAAAAAAATGATATTAGAAACCTCAATATCATTTTTCAAGACCTATCCATAGATACCCCACACGTATGGGTTAGATGAAAAAATAAAATGAGTTTCAGTATGGGGAACCCCCAAAATTTATTGTTATTTTTTTCTATTTTTGTTTGAAAATCTTAATGCGGTTCACAGAATACATTTACTTACCAAGTTTCAACAGTATAGTTCTTATAGTTTCGGAAAAAAGTGGCTGTGACATACGGACGGACAGACATGACGAATCCATAGGGCTCCGTTTTTTGCCATTTGGCTACGGAAACCTAAAAACAAGTTCTAGGTTAAAATCTTCAGATTCCTTATACCTCGCATATAATCTACCTTGACCTCTGCGATTATCGCCAGGATTTCGTTTTGTCAGTCAAATCGACGCCGGCGCGGGCGCAGGAGGTGATAGTCAGCTATCGATAAAAAAATCAATTTTTAGTGTTTAGTAAACAAATCCACGCTTATGTTTTTATAAGCAACCAGTAAATTCCTTTGATTATGGTAAGGATTGTGACAAACTAATGTGTAATAATAGTGAAATTGTGTTTTCCTTTGTGACTAAAACGTGTGAGAACTATATCTAGCTAGACGAACAACCATCCCATGTTTGTGATACTACGTTGACGTAAGTATTAGTAACGTTCCGGCACTATAATAAATTTAACCTGCTCAGCACGAACTGAGTTTTACCTGTTCAGGATTCTTCTAAGAATTCTACTCAAAAAAGATAGTCAAGAAATCTTGTGCAATTATGACAAAACGCAAAATATATGCACATAATTATTGTGTGCGTTATGTGTCATAACAAACTATTACGAAAGACCAAACAGGACTTAACCCAATAAATCGAAGTCCTGTGCGCATTCCTGGTGTTGTTATCAGCACCCACACTGGAGCAGGACTCCAGCTCCACGCTAATATCGCCATGTCCCAACGTCTCTAAGTACGAGCTTCCCAGAACAGAGCCCCTTCGGTGATACGGAGTCATCAACTTATCGACAGATAACACTCTACACTCGTTGTGGATCAATATGTTGTTCGATGACAAAGTTGAGATACTTAATTAGGGTGAGTTTTTCAATTGAAATATCCTTATGATAAGATAAGATAATTTACGTATTTTTCTTAAAACATGGTATATATAGGTGGTATTATAAAAATGGGATCATACAATCATGTTTTGCTTAAAATTAAAGCATGCAAACTTAGACTAATAAACCAATTTGAATTTAAAATCATTACAATTTATGTTCAAAAAAATCCTTAGTAGTATAGAAATTATTTTCATTCAGCCATTCATATAATTGAATTTTGAATAACCTGCAATTTAATATTTTTAATACATTAGGTAATTTATTATAAACACGTACATATTTTGTTGTATTTTGCTAATCTAGTGAGCTCATCTAGTATATGTCAGTATTGGTCACGCCGACTTTGAGAACTTATTTCCTCCGTTATTTTGTTTTTTTTTTATAATTCCTAACAAACATAATGCTTCATACAAATTTATTGAAGGTAACGGTAGCATACCAAGCCTTATAAATCTAAGTTGACATGATTCATCACATGGATTCCCATTTAAGAGTCGAGATAATGCATTCTTGACACCTGTCAGTTTCATGCAAACGAATACGTGTTTTGCGAATTTGATCTTTATTAGCTACTAGAATTGTTATACTGACAGATGTCAGGAACGCATTCTCTTGACGGTCGGACTGTAGTATTAATGCTATGGTGATTGTAGGTATTCGAAATATCGTCAACGATACTTAGTCCGCTTTCACACGTTCAGGCTGTCAGGAAGCTAATGCCCACACACACATCTATATCTATATCTATGCATAATATAAGATAAAGTCGGGTGTAGCCTTATGGGGGTCAGTGGGTCGTCTTAGGGGCGGAGTAGTAGGAGTTGTAGTATACGCTTAGGGGCACTAGGTATGAGCAGCAAAGAGAGCGATGCAATACTGTTTTTATGTATTTTTTGTTTTTTTTTGTGTCAATATTGTGTGCCTTAACCTGGGTCAAATAAATTTATTTTCTTTCTCTCGTTTATTTTTTATTTAATTTAGCATAGAATGGTGTCTAATTTACGAAAAAATATATGTTTACATTTTTTTTTTTAAGTTTCTACTTACTCGCTCCATAGCGCTCCTAAGGTTTACACTACAACAATAAATGGGCGCAGGACTTAAGCAAAAAAACCTTCTTTGTTTTTCTCCGAAATTTACCAATTTTATTGCAGCGTCGGGTTAACCTTGTCTATAAATCCATTTTTCTTCTAAGAAACGATTTTTTTTAACTTATTGAGGAAACTGAGCTAATAAAGTAGATTTTCGTGTCTGTCTGTATGACCGCGTTGTCCTTCTAAACCTCGCAACGGATTTTCATGCGATTCTCACCATCATTTAGAGAATTTGTTCCGGAAGGTTTATGTGCATAATACTAACAATAAAATTAAATTTACATATAAATAAAGAAATCTCGATGGTTTTTCAATTCGTAAAAATCGTGCGGAGCAGGGGCGGGTAGCTAGTAATATTATAAATGTGAAAGTAGCTGTCTGTCTCTTACCTTTTCAAATCTAAGCAGCTTTTTTAATCTAAACATAACCTCACTTTTACTTAATCTCTTATATCGCTGTTCTCAGATTGACAAAATCCGCAGAATTTTCAGTTAAACGTTGATAATATTTATGCTATTTGGGGTTGTTTCGCGGAAGCTTCGCCGCAAGACGGCGCTGTGTGTTTGTTACCTGTCAAAAGTTGTTGATAAAAACGTGTACATTCTAAGGATAATTTTTTAAGTATTTGCGTGTTTTTGTCATCAATTTGTGTTGGTTACAGTTGCTTCACAATGTATTCTACCTGGCGTATCGCCCAATTGAAGGAGGAGTTGAAAAAAGAGGAGCATCGCAACAAGGAAAGAAAGCCGAGCTTGTCATTATATTTAACATTTTATCAACATTTTGCAGTTTTCTGAACAATATTATGGTTTTATAAGTTATAAAACAAACTTAACTCACAAACTTTTTGCTTTTTAATGATACTAATAATAAACAAGACGTAAGGTTACTTGTTACAAAATGTAATGATATTTGAAAAGAAACCATTTTATTCTTCACAGGTTGGAAGCTTACGACAGAAAATTCAACTTCGACGGTGTATGTAACAGTGCTGAATCCAGTTCGGTATCGTACCAACCTGTCGGCTTAGAAGTGGTCTCTTGAAAAATCACTAGATTTGAAGTTTTTTTTATTTCAGTGCCTTTTCCCACTTTCTGTTCATGTGAAAATTACTTGGGAATTTGACAACGCCTATTTCTTTGCATCCAAAGGCTACACAACGACCCGTTATATTAATCTAAGTCACAACAAAAACAAATATTGTTTAATTTCTTAGGAGTTTGACAGTTCGTTTGTAACAAACAGCGCCACCTACGCGGAACTAATTGACAGTTTTCTTCCCCATTGACACCACTTTCATCTTTTTACATCCAGGCCCAAAATTGTAATCGTTTCAGTCTCCTTTGGCATACTGATAGACCATGACCTGCACCTTAATTGCTAAATTGTTTGCTCAACAACGTAAATAACGCAATGAATGATGTTGAACTGTCAAGATGACAGCCACTCCTACTGCTAGTGTGTTACGCTATTACCCTGCTGGGTTAGGACATGCATACATATTTTTTATCCCGGTTTAAGGCTCCCACAAACAGGCGCGACGCGACAGCCCGACACAAAGGCGCCGCCCGTCGCGTGGCATGCGGTGCCTTTGTGTCACGCTGTCGCGTCGCGCCAGTGTGCACGAGTAGTTATAATTTCTGACATCCAGGCGGGCGAAGCTGCGAGCAAAAGCTAGTATGAACATATAAAGGAACAGCCCAAGTATGGAACTAATGCCCTCTCCCCCTTTGATGATGCATCCGGACACAGCCTAGGGAGGGAGTTCCATTCCGCACGATTAACGTATGTGCAAAACTCTTTCAACCTTTTTATACAGCCATAATAATAATAGTCTTCCAGACCGAATTTCAGGCATGGCTACCAATCTCAGCAAAGACTAGTCTTCGATGCAGAAGATTAATGCATAAGTGTGTGCGCAGACACAGGTGCACTCTCGCTTCACTCACTCTCATAGTCCGATGGGACGGCAACTCTACACATCCGGAGAGAGATTAGGCGCAGGACCAACGGCTTAACGTGATTACCGAGGCACGGGGGTATCACACCACCGACTTGCAAAGTCACTGTTACTAATGAATTCATAATGGATAAACCCAATAACACTTTGTCCGACCTGGGAATCAAACTTAGGACCCCACGCTCAGCATTAGCGCTTGCAACCACGAGACCAATGGGGATGTTTAAACAGCTATAATACAGCAGCACAATTACGCAATAATTTCACATTCGATTACATATACATGAGCTATCTGCTCTATCTCTATCTCCACGATTAGTCACAAATGCGTGCACTGACTGGACAGGTCCACTCATTCTGTGTGGTTTTTCCTCAAAAGACCATTTGAGACATAATCTACATGGTCTTCACATGATCTGACCAAGATTATGTCTGGACTTTAAAAGAGACTGTGACCTCTGAGTTTGTTTCGGCCTTTCTTCTCAGAGTAGTCAGATAGGAAACGCCGACCTCTTCTAGTTTTAAAAATATGATTGACGTGTAAAAGTGTTTGTATAAACCTACTTACAAAAATAAAATCATTTATCATTTTTTTTTTTTTAAGTGCTTGAATTACTTAGTTAACTCATTTTCCTGCGTTATACATATACGTTTTAACCACTATCTATAGAAACATTCCGAAATAAATGCTCCAAATGATGGTGAAAACCACGTCAACATCCATTTTGTAATGAACTAAGCGGTCACACAAACACAAAAAACTACTTTATTTTGTACTATGTATGGCTGATATAAATTTATATAGATGTGTGCAACTTTTTTTTGGGTGGTAAATCATCAAATAGCCTCTCCCGCTCTGGGCGGAGCGAAAGGGCGTGTCAGCCTCTTACTGACTAAAACCCACCCGTGTTCCTTCAGTTGCTTGTGCTCCAGGGCCACGGTAACTCTTTCGAACAATCCGCGACCGCGGCAGGCATCGGTCCTATCGAACCCCGTCAATTATGCTGACATCTCTTTGAGGCGCGCGTGGAACACAACGCGCCGTCGACCCGGGCCAGGTCCTAACCGGACGGCGAGCTGCCCATTGCTCGCCGTCCGCAGGCCCGCGCCTGCGGTGGCCGGGAGTCGGCTATCGACTCCCGACGCCCAGGGTGTCTCCTTCTGCGATGACAAGGGGCGTGAGGGCGCAATGATTGCCTCTCCCTCACGCGCTCCGCCTCCTCCTTCGCGAGCATTACTGCTTCGCAGAAGGAGGTGACTGCTTCCCATTCCCTCTCGCTCCATACCACGGCCTGAACCAGGGCCGGACGCGAGAGATCGCCGCCGCCGATCGCCGCCACGAGGACACGGCGGTGCTCTGCCCAAGCCGGGCAGACTTCCTCCGTATGCTCCACCGTGTCCTCTGATCGATCCACACAATGACAAGACCCGGGCGTTTCTTCCCGCCTTTTCCGAAACAGGAACCTCCCGAAACAGCCATGTCCGGTGAGGACCTGCGTCAGGTGGAAGGTGAGGACGCCGTGGCACCTCTCAAGCCACTCCTCAAAGAGGGGACTTACCGCCGCAATTGTGGCGTGCCCAGCGCTGGGTTGCGACAGTCGCACTCTCCATGCCGCCATGAGATCCCGCAGGAGCTCCGTCCGCTGTGCCGCGATTTCTCGCGGCAGCGGAGAGATCTGTGTACCTGGCGTTAGCTTCCCGACAGCTTGAACGTGTGAATCACATACATACATACATAAACTCACGCCTTCTTCCCATGGGGGTAGGCAGAAACTACAGAACGCCACCTGTTACGATCCATACATACTCCTTTTGCCTCGTTTACGTTCATACATCTGGTCATACACGCACGCCGGGAGTGAGTACTACGCACCTGACCTTTCTGAAGAACATCACCAATAAGGTCCACGTGTGAATCACCACAGCATAAATACTAATATCATACCAGAATACCTACTTCCCTTCATCTCCGACTTATACAAATATGTAAGTTATTACAGAAATTCTGGTGTACAATTTAAAATGTATTCCATCAGTGTTATCTATTTTATGAAACATGTCGTGCCCTAACCTCTAAAGACGCCTCATCGTCACTAAAATCTCTGCCGAAACAGCGTGATTGTGCAACGTTCACATTTACTGCTATCTCTTTTCTTAACGAAATTATTCCTGCCGGAATAACTTACCTCCGGCACTTTGAAACCCGGCCTCCCCTACTAACATCTAGTACACTTTTTATAAAAATAAATAAACAGTAAATGTTTTTTCCCTTCAGTGAAAATCCCTTGGATATATTTGTCGATAAGACCTTAAGAATATTGTATAGGCCATAAAGTACCAACTCTGAAGTAGTGATATTCATGTAAAAATATATCGATATTTTTTCCGATATAATAATAGGTCTTTACCTATGAAATTGCCGTTTTGTATGAAAAAATTTAAACGATTTTTTTTCATGAATTTTTTATTTGTATTAATCGAAGTAATCACCCATGCAATCAATGCATCTTTGCCATCGCAGTGGCAGTTTATTGATGCCCTTCTTAAAGAAATCAGCTGGACGGGAGGCAACAAATTCTTCAAAGGCATTTTGTACTGCCTCTCGGGTATTAAATTTTTTTCCCGCCAAGAAGTTATCCAAATTCTGGAAAAAGTAGTAGTCTGTAGGCGCAAGGTCTGGTGAGTAGGGCGGATGACGGAGAGCTTCCAACCCCAGTTCTTGCAACTTGGAGACCGTCTGCTGTGCAGTATGAGGTCGCGCGTTGTCGTGCAGGAGCAGCGGAGACGAGCGATTGACCAATGCTGGTTGGAGATGCGCCAGCTTCTCCATCATTGTGTTCAGTTCTTCACAGTACACATCTGCAGTAATGCTCACCCCGTTTGGTAAGAAGCTGTGATGAATCACACCGGCGCTAGACCACCAAACAGTGACCATCACTTTTCTAGGGGTAAGTTTTCGTTTAGGGCATTGTTTAGGTGCTGAACCAGGATCCAACCAACTTGCTGAGCGCTTACGGTTATCAAACAGAATCCATTTTTCATCGCAGGTAACAATGCGGTTCAAAATTCCTTCATTTGTGTGTCTGTTGAGCAGTGCAAGGCACGTCTCGACGCGTACTTCGCGCTGGCGATCATTGAGTTCGTGGGGCACCCATTTGTCAAGCTTTTTTACCTTGCCAATTTGACGCAAATGGACCAATATTGTTTTGACGCTAACGTCGAAAGCTGCTGCTAATTCAGCCGTAGATTGTGTATCATCAGCTTCCACAATCGCCTTTAATTCGTCATTGTCGACCAAAGTCTTCGGACGACCGCGAGGTTCATTTTTCAGGTCGAAATTTCCAGAACGGAAGCGAGCAAACCAATAACAGGTGGTGCGTTGGTTTGTAGTGTTAGCTCCGTAAACGTCGTTGATGTTGCGTGCCGCTTGTGCCGCCTTGCTGCCACGACGGTACTCATATTCCATAATTACTCGAATTTTTAACGTATCCATGATGACGAAAAAGATTGAAATGCGATGAAAATGTAACACTAATCAATAAAGAAATGACTACTTTTAGAAAAAAAAATCCATGTTTTTAAAATAAAATTAATTTGAAATTAGAATTCTTAGCCAAACAAAAATTATTTTGATTTGAAATGGCCAGTACTGCAGAACGGCAATTTCATAGGTAAAGACCTAATATATTGTAATATTGTATCGATTTTTAACAATATATCAGTCAAAAACATCGATATTTTCGATATATTGTAGGGTTATGTCTTAGGGGATGTATCGGTATGTGATGTGAAATTAAATGATAAGAGTGTGTAGCAAGTAAGTGAGTTCGTATATTTGGGGACTCTATTTACAAGGGATGGAAAGATTGATGGAGATGTGGAAAGAAGGGTAAATGCGGGAAATAAAGTGAATGGTGCTACACATGCAATTGTAACCAATCAGTTGATGTCCAATAAAGCACGACTGGATGTTCACAATGGTGTGCTGGTGCCTACGCTTATGTATGGAAGTGAGTGTTGGGTGTGGCAAAAGAAGCATGAAAGTAGAATAAATGCTGTGGAAATGCGTTCCTTGCGAAGCATGTGTGGTGTGACTATGAATGATAGACTGAAGAATGATGTGATAAGTAAGGCAACGGTGCGGTTTAAAAGTAGATGTAGTGACAAAAATTGAAAAGAGTATGCTAAGATGGTTTGGTCATGTTGAGAGGATGAATGAAGGGCGATTAACAAAAGGTATTTACAAGGCAGATGTGAGTGGAAACGCCGGGAGGGGACGCCCTAGGAAGACATATAGGTGATGTTCTTCAGAAAGGTCAGATGCGTAGTACTCACAATCGGCGTGCGTGTATGACCAGATGTATGAACGTAAACGAGGCAAAAGGAGTATGTATGGATCGTAGCAGGTGGCGTTCTGTAGTTTCTGCCTACCCCCATGGGAAGAAGGCGTGAGTTTATGTATGTGTATGTATGTATCTTCGGAAGAAAAAGACTTTATTAGGAGTAAATAAGTAAACCCACCAAAGGTAAAAAAAACAATCAACTTTATTTTTATTAATCCCAATATTTCACAACTAAACCTGACAGAAACAAAATTTTATTGACTCTTTTGGCTTGGAGTCGGCTTCTCTGTTAAGTTGCACAAAGAATGGAAATTGTGATGAAAATCGTCATGAGATAATACTTTTTGGTTTTCAAGTAAATTTATTTCTTATTATAATATCTGTAGAGAATAATACATTTAATAAAGAAACATTATTAATGACGAGAGTGTTTGCAAGTAGCAATGAACACACCTCGCATTCATTATTTCCTAAGCGATGAATGAAAAATGGGCTAGATCCCTAAATTTTTGTAGTCAAAGTTCGCGGACCCTATCTGTTTGTTCGTTACGTTTCTCCAAGTAGAAGTAAGTAGGAAAGATGTCGTTTTAATTTCGTACGATATTTCATATATCGGATAAAATATATCGATATTATATATCGTTTTCTAATGATTCGATAGTATCGAATTGATTCGATATATCAAATGAATGTATCGATATTTACACATACACATACATACATACACATACAACACACACACACACATAGACATATCGATTTATATCGCACACTCCTACCCTGAAGGCATTGATAGAAAGGTGAGCCAATTTTCGTTATCAGAGACTAATTTTGTCTTCCTTTGTTTAACGCATAAACAATCACAAAAAAATAATCTTCCTGCACTTTTTCCTGACTGACTACGGCACATGACACGTTGCAGTTAGTTAAGGCGCTCACCACGCAATATTTCGTCGCATTGGGTGTGCCACAACAGTGCGATGTCAGGACGTTGCTACGGGAGGCTTACGTAACGGGAGTTACAAAGACATTTAAAATGTATGTTGGAAGGCCGCACAATACGAACTTCTTAAATGGGCAGCTTTGATATATTTTTTTTTTGGTTGCAGCCTCAATGCGGTAAAGTGGTGGCAAACACAGCGGTGCTGAATGGTAAATCCAAGTTGGATACTCAATGGCCGTGGCAGATCGCTCTCTACAAAGACGAGGTAAGAAATGTTAGCGTGGTTTCCTTGATTTGCGAAGAGCTTCAGAAGTCGAGCTTACTAGCGCGTCCTATCACTTGAGCATGGGATTCTGGGTTGGCTCCCCAAGATCTGGAAATAGTTATTGGATAGCTCAAGTTGTTTGAGTAACATACCATAATAATAAGAACATAATAAACGATAATATTGCCAAGCCACCTTAATTTTATTCCTCATTGCCAGGGTATGGGGAACAGTTACGCCTGCGGAGGTACCTTGGTCACGGCTCGACACGTCATCACGGCAGCACACTGCGTCACTATGAAGTCTACTGAACATGCCGTTGACCAGTACACCCTGTCGGTCTTCCTGGGAAAACACAACCTTTGGTACAACCACAACAGAGTATGCACGTCATCGCGATGGTGCTGCCACCTCCCGGAACTCGTGCTGCGCTTCGATTAGTGTCCACACTAATGACCGTCTCCGACATATTATTATTAAATTCATTCATTCACAGACAGAAAATGCACTACATATATCGCTGGATCTAGAAACATGTCATTTTGCACAAGAGTTCCATATATGACAAAAGGAATTACAAAGGAAGGGTTTATTCAAATTCATTCCCTAAGGTTTAAATCGTGGGTGTAATTTTGTATGGGAGTTCCTATTGTTACCGATGGGTTGGCCCATCGGGCACATGGCTTGTACTCTTGTAGTATAATAATATTTACATTATGATTTGTAAAATGGAAATAATTGCCGTGTTTTTGTCGATTGACTTATTACGCGAGTCAGTGCGAGTTTTAATGGGGCATAAGGACGTGTTCACGAAGCGTCGTCTAGCGAAGGCGTTTGGCGACGGCGCTCAAAGTCGCACGGAGGAACGGCGGCTTGGTGGGGTCCGCGCGTCGCTCAGGGTCGCACGGAGGTACGGTGGCTTGATGGGGCCCGCGCGTCGCTCAGAGTTGCACGGAGGTACGGCGGCTTGGCGACGTCCGCGCGTCGCTCGGTGTGCCTTGTGACCATAGATATAATTTATATTTTCTATGACTGTGCCCGATAAACTGCTCTTCGCTGCCACTCTGTCGGTCTGCTCTAACCCTAACTCGACCAAAATCTAGGGAATAGGATTTTTTTTAGCGATTTCGGGATTGGTTCCATAGTCGTTCATTATGATGAGAACAATGAGCCCTTTTCAGGTTTTCAGCTATTTGAATTACACCTTGTGTATTAAGTTTTTATTATTTTCATTGCTCTGTAAACGCTGCCTTAATTATTTTATTATAAATAGGTATACCAAAATACAGTCTCATTTATATCAATGTACCTTCTGAAATAACATTAGCAATAACAATAATGAGTACGAAATACGTGGAGATAATATTAATTTGCATGTCTTTATTATGTTCATATTATTTCGTTGACGCCGTGCCAGCTTCGGCGTTCCGATCAGTAAGTTGTTTGCTTATATATTTGGGTTAAAACGCACCATAAAATATATATCAGCACTTAAATTATTATAAAGAAAAAAGGCATGTATTTAACGCGGCGACAAATTAGTCTGAAATTGGGATTAAAAAATAATTAAAGCCGGTAGCAAAAATAGTAGGTTGGCAGCTACAGTGAAGAATAATTTTAAGTAGAAAGTAGCAGCTTAATAATCAGTTGTTAGCTTTGTTTTAATTTAAACTGGCATCGAGTTTCTGTTTTGGCGAGGCCTCCTATTTCTGAATTTTTATTTTTGGACAAAAAATAAATCCTGGTTTATCCTGGGTTTTATCTGATTTGCATAATAAGGCGTAGCCGACGGAGCCCCGCTACGCGGGGCTCCTACTTCTGGGCGGTTTAAAAAAAAATAACCACGAAGGGGACGGCGGGGTCTTCCAGACCCCGCCATCCCTTTCTAACCTAACCAGTCCGAGTCAGAGTGCCCCAAGTCCCGAGCTCGCTTCGCTCGCTCTTGCATCCTATCCTACTGTTAATATTAGTCGCCATTTCATTATTTATAGTACCTCGCCTATGATTTCTAGTAGCAAATAGTTAGTAGCCCTTTAAGTTGTTAGTCGTCTGCAAAATAATTAGCCAAGAAAAAACAGTCGAGAGGTGTCGTGACACCACTCGACTGTTTTTGCTTTTGTAATAATTTCAAAGGAACTTCGTTCCAACCAGGTGTTCCACGGAACTCCTGCTTTCGCTTGTGTTGCATTAGTGTCGTGACCATCAAAATGCTACAATTTTTTGGCCTAGCTCTCATTCGCCAAGTGTGCAATAACGTGCGATAAGGAACTTCAGTCCAAAAACCAAAATCAAAATTTATTCAGATACTCATAATTCGGGTGAGGATCAGCACGTTTTAAACGCCAATGTTTTGAAGTCAGCCCCCAAAACGCCCACTCTATACCTCCAGTGTTAATTTTGCCACATGTTTACAGATTTAAATGATCGACACTGTGTTTTCTAATTGTTCCTTTGAATATTTACCAAGAATAAACATGATATAGAGGTGTCGTAAAAAGCGACTAGCAAATATTTAAATCGTTAGATTTGCCTTCAACGTACTAAGTCACGCTAAAACTGTCCATATTGAGAAGAGTGAGCTTACACAATAATAATGGTGTTTACATGATCATCAAGTGAAGCCTTTGCGACATTGTGTACCTTAATGTCAGAGGTGTCAAAACGAAACAAAAACGCGGCCATATTTTGACGTGGCAGGGCTATTATACGATAGAAATCTTCGACGACTAAGCAATTGCATTAGGGAGATGAGAAACAGCGTTTTTTCTCTGATAACACGTTTGCTAAACGTAGTCTGTAATTAGTAGGGTCTTTCAGCAATGAATAGGTACTACATACAGCATAAAAAAATCTTTTATTTTGGAAAAGTAAATCATTCTCAAATATCCATTTTGCTAAATTCTAGGGCCCATTTCAAACAACAATTGTGAAAGCAACGAAATGCTCGAAGTCGACACTGCCCATAGACAAGAATCCTAAGATATTTTTTGATATAGAGGTCTACAACACTAGCTTGAGTAATAATCTGCTAAGAGGGAACGTCACTATTCTGACGGATTGTAACAATAAGAAGGTAAGGACATGGTTGTAGCGCACGCTTCTTTTTAGTATACAGAAGAGCATTTATACCTAATCATTATCACGCTTAATCAATGCGCGGTGGCGGATTCTGATTAGTTCGGATTTCAAAGCGGTTTTATCCAACAAAAAAAAGAATCATCAAAATCTGACTACTCTGTAAAAAGTTAGGAGTGGTCATAAATAATAAAAAAACGGGTCGACTTGAGAACCTCCTCCTTTTTTTTTCGTCGGTTAAAAATGCGGTGTTGGTAGATATGGCTTTGAAGTAGTCACACTAGTATTTGTGAGGCGGATTTTATGCCCGAATTGTAGAAAATAAGAAGTTGATCCGGTACCGCTTATATTTTTTTACCTACATACAATTATACTGTTTTAACTAATATTTTGTTTGTATAGATTAATGCCAAAGGTTTCTTCTGGGAGCAGGGTAAGTGGAAGCTGGTCTACCTGATGAATAACATGGGCTGCAACAGCATCTTCATGCCGACAATCACTCTCTTCTTGGGAGTCAAGTATGCCCAGAAAGACTGCATATTTTTTAAGGTTCTTAATGTTGCTATTCCATTTTATATTTTAATATTTGCCTCCACGACAGTTCAAACTTTTAATTTGCAGACACACTTTCAGAAATTCAATTGAGCTCTGCTTTCTTTTTTGAATAGTCGCCATCGTAAATTCTAGCATGCTAGCTGGAAGTTGGTGTGTTAAGTACCAAAACATGTCCTAAACTCATCGTTAATTCCGGTTACATCTCTTCATTTACTCTAATTAACTATAACGTAAGGAATAGCTTGGAGTTCTTTAAAGGCAACCATAATCGACTGACCTCAAACTCAAATAAGGACATAATAATTAATCCTGTCAAATTCAGTACTGATAAATTATTCCTCTTACGTAACTACCTATCTATCTGTACGGAAAATCTATACATCTGGCTAAGCCCCGTTTACTTTATTAGTATAACAAATCCAACCGTTATTAACTTTTCAACCCTTACGGCAATGCTAAAGTTCTTTCAACCGTTTCATTTCTGACATGGGTAGAAATTAAGGCCCACATTTTGAAATTTAGACCTACATCTGTTGATTGGAATCGACCCAAATTTGACCCACATTCGACCCACATTTCTAATCACGGACCGCGACCGAATGTACGCGTAATGCCCAAAATTAGGGACCCGAGCCTATTTCGATTGCCCTGGCAATAGGTACCTTTGTTGATTAGCTGTGGCTTGAAAGAGCTGATGGATTTGAGTTGGCTGGGCAGAGATGCAATATAATGGTGATTTACAGGTAACCAGATGTCCTAGCTTTAGGATTTTCTGGAAAAAGTTACAATATTTCTGTGGTTTTTGTATCAGATTCTAAGCAAAACAATGTCTTATGTATTGTTTTATTTTTTATTTTAATAAATCTTTTATGGCTGTAGGCTGTAGCATATTAAATAATATGACGTCTACACATAAGAAAAAAAAAAGAAGTAGTAGTGTCTTTAGTCTTTTAAGAAAACTTCTAATAAGTCATGGGGAAATAATGTACCTACCTACTTAACTACTTGGATGGAAATGGGAGGGTTCCTCTGAGATCCCGAAACTTTTTAAGGCTCCCACAGACAGGTGCGACGCGCCAGTACGACACAAAAGCGCCGTAAATCGCGCGACGAGCGGTGCCTTAGAGTCGCGCGTGATTCGCGTCGCGTGTCGCGCCTGTTTGTAGGAGCCTTTATGTGACTAAAGAACAGAAAATAACAGGTTTAAATTATTAGGACTTAGGAGTCGAAAATTCCACCACCTTTTCTATATTCTTAGTCAAGCTTGTTTCTCTTACAAAAATATCTAGAAAAGTTGGCCAATCTACAGCATTTTTACTTAATTTCCAGGGCAAATATGTATTCGAAGGAGTGGATGTGAACAAGATGCAGCACCTGTTTGCTTCAGTCCAGGACTACGGCAGGATTAAATGGAGAAACGAGTTCTTTTCACGAGCTGGTTCGGTGTTCTGCTGGGAGTTCGAGACTTTAGTTAAACCTAATAATGTAACTGATGTTAAGAAAGTTTGAAGAAAATTTTAATATTTTTTGGAAATATCTACCTACCATTACAAGCATAGAAACAAATGTGATCATCATTTTTCTGTCCTGATCTCAATTAATTGAGTTCGGCGCAGTATGCCTTTTTCTTCTTAGCCGTCAACTCAGTAGTCAATCCCTTTCTAGTCATAGATATCATCATTCAACGCAGTTTTTTTTTTAAGAATGTTGTTCTTTTTTGTTTTATTAACTTAAGCCGCACCTAAACAGAGATTTTAAACTACTTTTGACTACTGGTAACTGCTGATACGACAGGATCTCGCTATAATATTCTAGAACCCCTAGCGTGGACAGGTTTGGAAGGTTATAAAAAAAAAAAAACTGTTTCATAGAAAAGTGAACGAGTGAGTGAGTGAGTGAAGTGCGTAAGTGAGTGAAGTGCGTGAGTGAGTGAAGTGCGTGAGTGAGTGAAGTGAAGTGTGTGAGTGGTGTAGTGAAAATGTATGGCAGAGTGATTTTTTTTTTTAATAACCTGCGGGCTGCGAATAATTTTAACGCAAGGGATCCATGATAGCAGGTTGTGCATCAATGTCCCTGTGTGCCTAAAGAATGATCACCCATCCTTGGGCTTACGTCGGCCAGCGAAGCTTAACCTTATATAGGATGCTGAATTGATTGTGTCATCAACATTTTATACGTACTAAAGTCTAATGACTCATTTGACATTGTTGCGCCGGTCTTTTAAATTTGAACTCTATTGTATATTGTCATAAGGTCCATCGTTGTAAAATGCAATGAGCCCTCAATTTAGCCAGATACAAGCTGACACCAATTATGATAAAATATTTATATACCTAGAAAGGAAAACCCGCTCTATGGAAAAAATAAATACTTAATGTTTTTTTTGATAGATAAATGGCGTATCATTATTCACTACTTATAGGCCCACTCATTAGCACAATCTGTGGCAAAAATCAATTCCACTAATGAGTTCTTGTTACGTACAGCGCCCTGATTGCGCACTATCAGTAACAATCTGGATAATTTTGAAGCCTATTGCTAATCCAGTGCTTCATATGTTCCAAAAATTCGTCTGCTCAACAACGTAAATAACGCAATGAATGTTGTTGAACTGTCAAAATGAAAGCTATTCCTCTTGTTAGTGTGTTACACAATTTCCCGATGTATTCGGTAGTAATGTGTGGTTTCATTGATGAATGTAGCAATCAGTTGGAGTGAGTCGTTGGTAAGCTCTAAGTGCAGCTACTGTATTAGAAGAGATAAAGTGTTGGCATTTGAGATTGTGTTTGGGACTACCTACCTGGAATGGATACCTGCTGAGGTTCACGGAAATGGCACTCAAGTACATTGAAAAGGAGGACAGGACAAATTGGTCTTCATGACCAATAACGACCACACGTATGTCATATTAAGGATGTGGTAGTAAATAGTGGAGCCTTTTAAGACTTCCGCAATCCACCTCGGGTTGACACCTAGGTACTAGGCTTAGTATGCAAAAGCTTGACAGAATTTTAGACTTCCTGGCACCGAAGACCATAATATTTTTATCAAAGCCATCTATGACAAATTATGACTACTGGAAGTCCAGATGGGTCTCTTGAATAGTCTCCCATCCAAGTTATGACTGCATCAAGTGTAGCTTCACCACGAGTCTCTTAAAGTCTTGCTATATGCAAATAAAAAGTCTAAAAAACTTCGTAGCCGGTTTTGCTTTAGAAGAACAATACTCAAAAGTTTTGTAATAAAGTCGAGCGGAATACCTTCCAACGCATAAACTAAGGTACCGTTTTATAAAGGTATAGAAGTATTTTACTTTTAGAAGTTAAATTTAAATTCTCTGTCTTAAAATATCTTTGACATAGTTTGAGTTACTGAGAAATATCTTCCAGCTTTTATCCAAGTTTATTTGGGGTTGGCGTGGCATCTTCTCCTTCCATGCATTCCTAGCCGTCATCTAAGTAGTCAAGCCCTTTCTAGCCATATTATCTATTCTAATAGCCATCCATGAGCAGTCGTGGCCCAGTGGAAACGCCGGTGACTTACAATTTGAAGGTCTAGCCTCGAACCCAGGGAGGCACTTTACTTTGTGTAAATTATTTCATCACCACTACTCTCAAAACGGTGAAGGAAAACATCGTGAAAAAACCGTGAAGCTAACCTAGAACCAAACATTCAAAGACATGTGACATCCACCAACCCGCACTAGGCCCGTGTGGTGGATTACAGTCCACTCCCTCTCTCAGAAAGGAGGCCTGAGTCCTAGCTGTGGGAACTTTATAGGCTGTTTATGCTATAGCCATCCACATTCATACCTACTCCAACATTTCCTTACGATATGTTCCTCATTCACGATTGAGGAATATTCAAGAAAATATATCAATAACCTTATCATTTGTTCCTGGTTGCCTCTCGCCGTTCTAGTGGTCCCAAGTGGTCACTGTATTGCTGAGTTTGGGGTTCTGGGTTTAATCCAGGTCAGGCAAAGTGTTATTAGGTTTTTCTATGACGATTTCATCAGTAGCAGGCTGGAATCTAGATTTATGCCCGGATATGACTCACACACTCCCCCCTTAAAATATAATCGGCGAAATGAAGGTGCATATTGCACCACATTGCACCTAGTACAGCTTATATAGGTACCTCTGCATAGTCCTTTAGAGAAAACTGGCATGAAAGATGCGAAACTGAAATAAATGAAAAGAGATACCGTTAGGCACCTGTCCCACCGCCGGCGATTAACGAAAAGGGAGTAGAGCTAGCAACTAAAAAAGAGTTGACGAGCAACGAGCGGCGAGTGCCCGACGGCAACGAGCGATTACTTGCTGGTATGCGTTTACCAGGCGTGAGTCTGTCAGCGAGTGTTCTAGATTCTAGAAGCCCACCAAGCGAGTGTCGCTGAGCAAATACGTCTCATTGGTAGCTTTTGGTACTGCGACAAACGAGTGCTCGTTGGCGGTGTGAACAGTCAGCTATCAACTCTTAATATATGTTTCTCTTTTATATGTATAGGTACACGAACCTTATAATCTTTTGTAGGTACGTTTCTTGAGTGAAAAAATCGTTGATAGTCGTTTGCCCATCGGCGGCGCGGCGGTGGGACAGGTACTTGAGTTGCCGACATACTCAATACTCAATTATTTATTGCATACTATACATATATTTGGCTGTCTTGACCATTACGGTGTGATACCAATCTATTGGATGCTGATTTCTAATTGTGGTAATCAGCTTTTATGATAGCTAATATGATGCCGATTTTATCCTTGTTATTTCGTTTCCTTGTTTTAAGGCGAACTGTGTTAATGTTTTGTAGTTTAGGTACCTACATGTAAATTGGAGGCAAAGGTCACGTAGCCGAGACATCTCAGCAACGTGAGTACCTTATTCCTTAGCCTTTATTTTGTTTGTTCAAGTGTCCTCCATTCACTTATATCAAGCTGGTCTATTCTGTTAAAAATTCACTGTGGCAACTTAAGTGAAGTGAGTTTAAAAGCGCCGCAACATTGCAGAAAAATCAAAATGGTGATGGTGTGACTATAGGTACCAGCTTCTATATAGAAAAATGAGCAAACCTCTTTTAGCAAATCGCGCCATCTTCCACAGAAAAAAATCGAACCCTTTCCAATAGCTATAAAATAAATCTTCATCATGTCGTTACGTCATCTTAAGAATTAATTTATAAACAAGTTGTTGGTTAATGTTCTCAGCTTTTTAATAACCTTGATGTCGATTTATTATAGAAAAGCGGTTATTTTTTCTGTCATTCTAAAAAACCCCGGTGCTGGTGGCGCTTGTCATCAATCCTTTTTTTTTTTTGAGCGAAATTCCCAACACGCGTGTTTTTAGAACTCAGTAAATTCCTTTGACCATGGAAAGTATTCTCATAGTAATTAGTGGTACCTCTACGAATTTGTGCAGGTTTTAGATAACACTTTAGCAATCACTATTAAATAGAGAGAAAAGAAAAAGATTGTTTGAAGCTGCCTTTTATAGATTTTTGTTCTATTACAAGATTCAGAACTCAACAGATTGTAGTCCTGTGCTCTTTCCTGGATTTGCTAGCAGCATGAGCAGCACCCATACTCAAGCAGGACTTCGAGAACTCAACACGAATATGGCCATGTTTCGACGTGTTTATGTACCCCACGCCCGGACCACAGTCTGACCGGTGCGTGGTGGTACGGAGTCGTCACATTCTTCAAACACCACTCTAGACTCACTGCAGCTCAAAATCGTGCTCGATAACAAGCCTGATGTACTTGGGGTGAGTTTTTTTCAATTTAAGTCTAAAATAAAATAAACCGGCAACACGCACAATGAAGGGTTCCGTACGCTGGATTAATATTATTTTACGCGTGCACAGTTTTGATTTTACCGGTCGTGACAATAAGTTTGTGTTTCACAATGAAACACAAACTTATTGTCACGACCAATATTTATTGAAAATAAACATGAAAATACAGATGAATTAACTTGTTAATTCAATTTTAAACTTGCACTGTGACCACTTGATTTTAATATTGGCTCGACTTTAAATAATTTCGAGCGACTCACATTTAATTTGTTTACTGTGTCGTGCATAGGTAGGACAGCAATTTTAATTTTATGTGTGAAAATATTGTTGAGCAGATAATTATGTTTACTGAAGATATGTACTTAAATATTTATGTAGGTAGTAAAAAACCGGCCAAGTTTGTACCGACCGCAGAGATTGTGTTGTTAATATTTCTCGAACAGCTATGAAAAACAAAGTTATTTTTGCGGTTGCAACCAAAAATATCCCATATCTTTAAAACTGCATACATACATACATAACATCACGCCTGTATTCCCCGAAGGGTTAGGCAGAGGTGTACCTATAGCACACCCACATTTCGCCAGTTATGTTTAAGTCCCATGTGATAGGGGGCGAGCCTATTGCCATCAACCGGGCACAAATCCAGACTCCGGGCTGCTACCGAGAAATTCCAGGTGGAAAAACCCGATAACACTTTGCCCGACCCGGGAATCGAACCCAGGACCTCATGCTCGGCAGTAGCACTTGCGACCACTAGACCAACGAGGCAGTCACTAGACCAACGAGGCAGTCACTAGACCAACGAGGCAGTCACTAGACCAACGAGGCAGTCACTAGACCAACGAGGCAGTCACTAGACCAACGAGGCAGTCACTAGACCAACGAGGCAGTCAATCGATCTTTAAAACTGTTGACTTAATTAGGTACCAAAGTCACTTAGAAACATCATAATCTTTATTAATTATGGAATCCAACAATACCTCACACACTTATGTGCACAGAATTTTTTATCCCTGTGTTACATGTATGGGGACTTGGGGGGCTTCGTCCATAGGTACTGATCCCTAGTCCCAAGTCGCCGGCACCTTGTAGCTATTTATACATACGGACCGGTTGAGTTGGGCCTAGGGATCGGTATAGACGAAGCCACTCGGGGAGTGACATCACTAATTATTTTTTTCGTATTTTCACTTCACCATTGTTTAGCGGAGCACAGAATACACCTTCTTGCGAATTAACATCAATAGAGTGCGAATAGTCACTGAGTAAAATGGCTGTGTGACTTCCGGACGGACGGACAGACAAACACACGGACATGACGGAATTATGAGGGTTCAGTTTTTGTGATTTTCTACGGAATCCAAAAAAAAAGGAGAATGCCAAAGTATGGAACGAATGCCCTTTTCTGGTAAATCATGTCTCAAAAAAACCTATCCGGGGTTCTCAAGTTCCATTATAATTCATAACATAAAATTTAAGTACCTGTGTAAGTAGGTATTTCTGACTCTATTTTTCCTCTTAGATACAAAAAGCTAACATTTTTTCACAAATGGGATATCTTTATTTTCTCTTGACATCTCAACGGACATTTGCTATACAGGGTCAAATTAATTGAGCTAGCGAAACGCCACAGTTGAGATGGTTACTTATCGTTATTTAAACATCCTGAAACAAAAAACAAATCGTATGAATGTTTATTTTTGGGGGTTTTTTGGGGTCAACGACCGCTATTTGTGAACTTTAAACAAGTTAAGAAAATCATATCTAAACACAATAAAACAACTTTTTTTTTTTTTCTAAACTCATGCTTCAAGTAACAATACCTGCGTTCGTTGATCTCAAATAAATAAACCCAAATCATTTCTTTTTACCGTGTTACCCACCACGCCTGCGGTTTCGCTAGCTAATTTAATTGTACTTTGTATAAGTAGATAGGTATTTGAAAAAACAAAAACAATTTGGTTGTTGTTTTCGCTATTAACTGTACACATGTATTTTAACATTTTTTACTCAACTTCGGCAAGACAAAGAAGAGTTATGATTTTTATGTGATATGATCATGATTCTTAAATACAGTCGAACGAGCTATTTAGTACACAAGCTCTTTGGTAACTCGCATGTACAGTATTTTTATCTCACGAAGTAACGCGTGTTTCACTTGTGGTAACCAAGTCTACAAACACGCTGTAAATGGTACCTACTACGCTTTGGAATGGGTAACTAGCTTCATTTCTCTGACTGATAGACCCCTTGACAATACAAAAGTGCCTGTAATTGGTTTATTTGAAATAAATGCTTTGAGTTTGAGTTTGAGTTTGAAATGTGTGCGTGAAGGCGATTAGCGTCAGCACATAATACACACACACACACTTTCGACTTCGCCTATGTCTCGGACGGTACCGAGAGCTTCTGCGCTTACACAGTATACACGGCGTGTTTGTACATTAAATTTGTTTACCGCAAGTAAAGCGCGCGTCGCTTTGTGAGATAAAAATACTCTAATTTTAAATAATGTTGCGAGTGTGCTGAGTTGTAATTTTTATTGCATACCACACTTTCATTCACATTTACTCAGTTTCCTACTACACACTAAAGTTATTATATTACACACACAATAAAAATGAATATTGACAGTTTAGTGGAAAGATTTTTATTTTTCTGCCTCAGTCGTAAGAGCTACTGCTGATTAGGTCCTGGTTTCTATTCCCGGGTCGGACAAAGTGTCATTGGGTTTTTCCACCACGAATTTTTCAGTAGCAGCCCGTCTGAATTTGTGCCCAGTTGATGGCAATAGGCTTAAAGATAACTGGTTAAATGTGGGTGTCGTCAGAGGAAAACACAGATACAAAAAAAAAAACGAGTTGGGGGGAAATATGCGTGGATGTGACGCATATTTTCCCCCACCTGGTTTTTTTTGTATCTGTGTGTTTTTCTCTGCGTCATGTTTACCGTAAATACACGAAGACGCCAAAAAAAGAAGAAAAAAAAAAGTCGATGAACTATGTCGAGTGGGGTATCGCTAATAAGACCTATGATACGATTAATTATGAACTTTATCACAGCTTTTCATAACTTTTGAAAATGTAGGTACTTAAGTGAGAATGGTTGCTAACCAACTTTGAATCGTTAAATATCTTAAATGGTCATTCAAAAATGATTACGAGTAATATAAATGATTTTCAAAACCGATTTAACGTGAAAAATAATAATTACCTATAATATCATTCAATATTTTTACGTTACATAATACGGTCAGATAAAAATAATCCTAACTAAAAGTGTAAATCAAAAACCCGACTGCGTAAAAATTGAACCTTAAAAAAGATGGAAACAAGATGACATATTTTTGTTTCCAATTCCACACTCAGTCTCATGCAGTCGGAGGCAATAGGTCTTTATTGTTAAAAAGAAGATGCCTCCGACTGCATGAGACTGAGTGTGGAATTGGAAACAAAAATATGTCTTCTTGTTTCCATCTTTTTTAAAGTTCACTTTTTACGCAGTCGGGTTTTTTTTAATTTTCATTACCTAAAAAGCTTAATCAGACTATTACGGACATTAAAAAACATATTAATACCAATTCGGTCCACCCGTTCTCAAATGATGCGCTTACCAACGAACTGCATTTCATTTTCATTTATGTATATACTGGTTTATTGGTAATAGTATATTATAATTGCTGCATTAGTAAAAAACACGAAAAAGAAAAAACAACATAATTACATCTGCCGAGGTGTTCTGTGAAAAGCTCACCGCGAAAACTTAGGTGATAATGTCAGCCTAGCAACAGGTGGAATGACAATTCGTTTTAAACTTACTTCTGCACCAAAATTTTAGGATAGACCGCCTGATAAAGACAATGATCTTGCCCGATTTGATCGATCAGGACCAGTCGCATTGACTCAATCAACCAATATCACATACCGCACCTTAACTGCGTTACACACTATCAAGCACAATCTGAATCATTTTGAAGCCTAATTGCTAATCCAGTGCTTCATAAGTTCGAAAAAATTGTCTGCTCAACAACGTAAATAACGCAATGAGTGCTGTTGAACTATCAAAATGAAAGCCATTCTTAATGTGTGGTAACAACAAGATCTGCAACAAGCCATACGTGCATCGAAAATGTGTAGGTACTACCAGTACTATCAAAATACTACTCTGTCTAGAACAACTTTTATTTTTTATTTAAACACGTACTTGAAGTGTATACTGGTTTACCATTTTATAAAGCTAACAATACAAGGAAGTTGCTTCTGTAATTTGTACGTCAAATGCCATAAATTTATTTTGAGTAAACTGCCACGAAAAACAAAAGAACCTTAAAAAATAATTATAACATGAACTTTACGACGTTTAATTTCTAAAGGTGCGTTTTTGATAAAATTATTATATCAAAAATTATTCAGCTTTCAGTTTAACGCCCAAAGCGGAGCAGATTTCTCACAATTAGCGGTTTATGGTCGAGTGGTAGGAAATTTCCAAAAACCCATTTTGGTCCCCAAGTTATCGGAATCAAAAATTTTGCAAATTCGCTCTAGTATTAACCATTACAAGGAATGTTTTCAACTACCCATCTCCATGTAGATAAATCTTCACTTAATAATGGTTAGGATAATGTTCTCGTTACAATTATCTATTATCAAACATATATCAGATTGTAGGTAAGTACATGTGTTATGTATTCGGCAGCTACGATACTTTTTATTTGCTTACCATGGAATAAATGATGCAAAACACGATCAAAAAACAGCTTTATTAAAATTCCATAACCTCTGTCATGATTCGATTATAATTATTATAAACTAACTGGTTTGCATCTCCGTTCAGTAGATAAATCACAATATATATTTGTCTCTTTCCCACATAAGGATGTATTTTTCTCTCTTCCTTTTCGTTTCAAACTTGAACTTCATAGTCCTTTTTATAATTGTCATTCTTGCAAAACCAGGCGCGGGCGCCAATCGTGTTTAAAAATACAATCAAACAGTTCCTTTGGTAAACAAAAATTGGATTTTTGAAAATGGTAAGAACGGAAATTCTGGGTAATTATTTTAGTGATGGTCAAGTATATTTGGAGATTTGATGATATATTGTGAGAAGTGTGGTGATATATTTAATACCTAGTGAATTGGTGATCGAATTAATGGTGGACCGGTTTGTGATAAGTTAAAAATATTTTTTTCATTAATATTTTCCTAGAAACAAGTTCCTCGAATATCATAAAGGCCGTGATGTCAAACTTAGGAGGAAGTTCAGATAGAAAACTAAAGATTTTTATAGCTTCTTGGCGTAGAACTGCAACATAGCAATTTAATGATTGTATATTGAATGGCTTAATGTACTAGGTAACTTACAGCAACATATTAAAGCCAAGAAACATGTTTAAGTCATCATTATTATAATTCCTTATAAAGCGTGGACTACTAGACAATTAATTATCTTATTTTACGAGACTTCCGGGAATCATTTTATGTCTAACGTCATCAACCCCAACAAACGTTGATACTTTCCATGAAAAACAATTGCATCGTTCTCACATGCATAATTACAACATGAATGATGTAACCAATATTTTGTAACCATATTTTGATTTAAAAGAGTGTCCGTGGAGTTTCTTGCCCGTTCTTCTCCATAGTCAATTCCTTCCCCTTGACAATTCAAAAGTGCCTGTAATTGGTTTAGTTGAAATAAATGCTTTGAGTTTGAGTTTGAGCTATTGTACCATATTTGGCAAATCAATCTGTGGTAGCAGAACACTTGACTATTATTGTATAGGAATGAATGTAGATGTTGGTACCTATATATGACCGTCTCTTCGATTCTTATTGTGCACTTGATTCAAAACCTGACTATCAACTTTTTTGTCTAAGTTATCTTGTACAATACTGAATTTTGATAAAGGAAAATCTTAAGGAAACCAGTATTTAGAGGTCAATAATCGTAGGTAGTCAATTTGGCTAATCGGCACTAAGTAACCGTGGCGATCAACGATTGTTACAAGTTTTCTGATAGAGCATTTTTACAAAAGGACAATAAAATTGCAGGCTTAAATCAACATACTATACATATAAACTCGTGGCTATAAAGAGGGGCTTGTGGCTATGTGACAACAGACGCACGGGTCGACCTATCAGGTTAAGCTATGATTACCGCGGTCAGTTTGTAGATGGATGACCATCCATTACATATCGAGACCCCTCCGTGCCTTGGAAAGCACGTTAAGTCATTGGTTGGTCATTGGCTGTCATTCGTAAACCTTTGACAGTCGTTACGGGTAGTCAGAAGCCCAAAGTCTGATAACCCGTCTTACCAAGGGGTATCATGTTACCCAGTAACTGGGTTGTGGAGGTCAGATAGGCAGTCGCTTCATGTAAAATACTGGTATTCAGCTGCATCCGGTTAGTCTAGAAGCCTAGTTCAATGTAGGGAAAAGGCAGTCAGATTGATGACATATAAACAGCCTACCGCCACATGAAATATCATCATAAAATCATCTCATTTACTCATGTTTACTATCATAATAATGCTAGAAACTCCCGAATAAAATCATAATCAGATGTTTACTAGAAACCAATTATAGTTTTCATTCGTTGCGTCAGTGTAAAGGGCATTATTAAAGAACAATACAGATTTAGCCCTTTGTCCTTTGCTCTTATGGCACTGCTGAAATCACCAGCAGTTGTTTTAGGGCATCGAACGAGTAACAGCATGCAAGGAGATGTATCTTCTACTCTCTTTCCTCCGTATAGTGATTATGAAGAATCTGATAGCAATGCTATTTTGCAGATTAGAGCTTTGAGCTCTTTCCTGGCTCTTATGCTGGCTGCGCGATCGTCTGCTCAGACCAACCAAGTATCTAACTTGGTTTCGCCATGCCCCAACGTGTTTTCGTACGACCCTCTAGCGACAGAGAGTAACAAGTGGTATGGAGTAGTCAGCTTGACCACCGACACCCCACTCTATGCGCTGTGGCTGAACATCGTGCTTGAAAAGAAGGCTAACATCCTAGGGGTAAGTTCAGTTACACCTTATGTCTCTTCGTTACCTTATTTGTATTGAATTTCGATTTTCATAAAAAAAAACCTGTTTGTTAGGGTGTAAAGATAAACAATGATACGCTTCGTTACAAAGTGAAGAAACTTTGTTGATCTTTCAGAACTGGCTGGGCGAGGTAACGACTAACGACAACATAGATTTTAAAATAGAACATGACAATTTGACGATCACCCCTGAACAACCGCTGGCCATACGTTTCTTTGTCCAATATAATAACAATGCTATCCCTCCAAAGCTGAAGGCCATAAGGTTTAACGGAAGGGAGATTTGTCGAAGTGAACCTCAAGTAGTAGAAAATGCGCTACGCCTTACGGTTCCTGATAGCTACGAAAAAGTACAACCTGAGATGACTACTTCGAGACCCCCAGTAACAACGACTTCAAGAAATTATAACCAACAACAAACAACTTTAAAGGCTCAATTTTGGTATCAAACAGAAAAGCCACAGACTACTACAAACTCTCAGGTTTGGACTCAAACAACCCCAGGGCCGACGACGACGACAACTTTAAAGCCTCAGTATTGGACGGAAGCATTAACAACAGAAAGCACATTACGTACTAAGCAGACGCAATATTGGCAACAAACAACTCCTACTTTAAAACCTGTATACTGGACTCAAGCGAACACTGAAGTTAATCCACAGACCACTGTAAGGACTCCAAATTGGGCCTATGTGAAAGTTGATAACAACCAGCAACGCACATCTACAGTTAAATCAACAAATCAAACTAGGTCCCAAATAAGAACTGAAACCACGTCGCGCGCAACTACAGAAAATAATTCAGTGTCAGGCCAAGCCCAGAATTTGCCCTACTCACAGACTAAAGATAGAAATAGAACCGTGAACTCCCAAGGCCAATTACAAGTACAAAATAATCAGAAAACTACATCTGGAAACCAATATCAGATACCGAATGAAATAAAACAACAGATGACAGAGCCGGCTCCGGTTTGGCCAAATGTGAAGGTAGCAGACAACCAAAACGTTAGCTCTAAAGCAACTGGACTAAGCAACTTTGAAATTGAAGTTAAACAAGTAGGAAATACTAAATTTTGGCCCAAAATTCCGGAAAATACTACGGGAGCAACAGTAAAGACGCCGAGTGGAACTGAAAGTACATCTTATGGATGGTCCCAAAACCAACAAAGAGTCCCCGGCAGTGGACTTCAGAACCAACCTTATGCAAAGATATCAATCAAACAAACAGAGTCTACACAACGTCTTGAGCAACCTGGAGATATGCCGTTATACGTAAGACCTGCAGACAGACAGACAATATCTAATAATAGATACGAACCAAATAATAATGGAGAGAATATACCTCAACCTTACAGCGGGGTTGGATCTGCAAATAGGCAACCAGCTAGACCGATTTACCAGCAGACGACAGAACAGTGCCAGCAAAGTATGGATGAGGTTAGACCACTAAAACTATCTGGACATAACAGTGATCAAGGGTATGGGGGAGGTTATCAGCCTCGGGTTGAACCAAGTAGATGGAATGGAATGGCAATTCAATCAGGCGTCGATCCTTCGAGATAGTAAGTATTTTTTTTTATAAGGTGAGTTTATTCCATGAATCCTGTTGCCGGCACTAAAATCCACGTTTTACAATTATTCGACGTTGGGGTTAAAAAAAAAGATCTTTATTTAGCCAAGAGTTCAAAAGTTCTCATCTTATTAAATTACTATTATTATCTGCGGGGTAATTGCGTAACACATTTATAGTAGGAATGGCTTTCATTTTGACAGTTCAACAACATTCATTGTGTTATTTACGTTGTTGAGCAGACAAATTTTTCGAACATATGAAGCAATAGATTAGCATTAATAGGCTTCAAAATTATAAGACTAAGACAAGATAGACTGAAGAATAATGTGATAAGGCAACGGTGCGGTTTAAAAGAAGATGTAGTGACAAAAATTGAAAAGAGTATGCTAAGATGGTTTGATCATGTTGAGAGGATGAATGAAGGGCGACTAACAAAAGGTATTTACAAGGCAGATGTGAGTGGAAACGCTGAGAGGGGACGCCCTAGGAAGACATATAGTGACCTTATTGGTGATGTTCTTCAGAAAGGTCAGGTGCGTAGTACTCACAACCGGCGTGCGTGTATGACCAGATGTATGAACGTAAATGAGGCAAAAGGAGTATGTAAAGATCGTAGCAGGTGGCGTTCTGTAGTTTCTGCCTACCCCCATGGGAAGAAGGCGTGAGTTTATGTATGTGCTTATGTGTATGTAAAATTATTCAGATTCGTAATCTTATACGAGCGGTCTTAATTTACTGATGTCTGGTGTAATGTTAATGTCTTATTTTCAGCTCCACAAATGATGGCAGAATAAAGGCCACAGACGGAAGCAGCTTATCATATAATAAATTCCAGATAACCACTGAACTACCAGTTCCAGCCCTTTATAATATTGAAGAAGACAATTTAAAGTAAGAATTGAATTATTTCCATACTTTTTATATTACAGGGTTATTATTTTGTGTTTTTCCTGAATCATTAAAGAAATAAATAAAGTAGATATTCTTTAGCCAAGAAATAATTTCTATTACAAAACTGTTATAGTATTTTAAAGTCTGACGCAGATCTGGGCGGGCCGCACCGCATACAAATCCTCCTTCATTACTTTAGTACATTTTGTATGAACCTTCGCACACTTCAGGTAGGCCGTACGGCACTTCTTTTGTTTTGATACTTACGCTGCAGCCTAATGCGGCTGTAAATGGCACCTAACTAAAGACAAAATAGGTTTTATAAGAAAATCTCAAAATTACCTCTAAAAGGAATGGCGGGGTCTGAAAGACCCCGCCATTCCCTTCTAACCTAACCTGTCCGAGTCGGGGTGCCCTAAGTACTGAGCTCGCTTAGTAGCTCACTTACAACATTAGTCACGGAGTTATCAATTCAGAAGTAAATATATTTATCGGTAGCTCTGACTCATACTACGTTCGTAAATTGACGCTGGTTTTTTGATATTCTGTTGGAATAGTAAAGATGATGAATTAATATAATTGAAGCTGTTCTATTAACTCGTTGCCTACATATAAAAAAAGACGATAGGTTGCAGGTGCTAAAGAAAACTTTTGTTGCTGCACTCATAATTTCCCTTAAATAAAGATCCAAAATTAGATCTAATTATACTATGGTCGATTACCGATTTCTAACTGACTTTTTGCGTTGCTTTCTCTGACCGGTAAGTTTCTATTTTATTCTGGATAAAGAAGGCATTTTTATGTCCTTAGCCCATACTGTCCAACTGCCGGACAAAGCCCTAGAACGGTGTTCCCTTACCACACTTGCACCTGGGATCATGGGAACTTGTGCGCCTTCCACGATCCCCGGCTGGTAACCCACCTTTGCGGGCCACCTCAGGACCGCGGGGTGAGTGAGGTGCCCCCCCGCGAAGTCCAATAGGGTATTGAACGCGTTGAAGATGTTCAAGAACACCGCCAGCATCACTCCGCCCCGGGACACTGCTTCCTCTGCCAGGACTCTCACTCTCATTATTGCGTCGATAGAGGAGCGCCCATGCCAAAAGCCGAAGTGGCTGTTGTCCAGATCCGACCCCCCTCTGTGCAAGAGGCCAACGAGGTGGGCTGCAATTATCCGCTCGAAAAGCTTACCCACCTCGTCTATCAGCACTATGGGCCGGTAAGCGGATGGCGAGTCTGCTGGGCGCCCCGCCTTCCTGAGCAAAACCAGACGGCCGGTTTTCCACTGAGCAGGGAACCGGGCCCGCTCAAGGCAAGCTGAGTAGAATTCTTTCAGCTAGGGCTCTAGCTCTTTCAGAGCGAGACCGAGTACGTGGCCGGGAGCTCCATCAGGCCCCGGGGCAATGGTTTAAGCCCGTAGCCACGTCAAGGCCGCCATCATCTTCGCCTGCGTTACCTCAGGGACGCTACTGACGTCCTCATCCTCCGACTCTGCGGCTGCGGGTAAAGACATCGGCGGCGGTATATGTTCTTCTCCAGCAGGGAAGAGGGTTGCGACCATTTCTTGTAGCAGTTGAGGCTATAGACACTCAGTGAGTGGGGGCGTCTATGCACGAAATTTGCCTTGGATCGTACGATAAGGACGCCCCTACGGACCCCATCTGGGGTCCATCTCCTCTCTGGCTCGAGTCTTCCACTCGCCGACGCTATGCCCAGCCGCGGAGTCCCCTTCGCCGCGCGGTACACCCCATACAGCGTGGCTTCTTCTTCCGGAACAAGACGACGTCTCCTCCGGTATCGGGTGTGGATAATGCCCTCCCCCCAAGTCTTTCAAGGAACTTTTTTTCCGCGAAACCTGGAACCAGCCGTCGTGGTACGGGTCATCTCACCACGTTTTTGGGATGGCCTCCGCGACGCCGAGATTCGATTCTGAGATTTGACTAGCTAAAATTGTTTGGCTATTTCTGTAGTTAGCTTTAAACATACATGTTATAATTACTGTTAAAGTTGGTCTAGAGTACTCACTAGATCAATCTCTTACCGTCCTATCTCATGCGTGGTATATCTACCATAGCGCAAACCCCTATTCCAAGACTGATCCTGTTTAATTATTATAATGTTTTCAGGCAAGAAGACCTTTACGGAGGTGGGTTACCCGTATTCTATATACCTAACTTTGGACCTCAGAGCCCAGCCGAGGTAGGTTACAAAATTTATTATAAATTCAATACTCAATCCTCACTAATATTATCAATGCGAATGTTGTTTGTGTGTTTGTGACCCTTTCAAGCTAAAACGGCTGAACGTATGGTTGTGAAATTTAACAGATAGGTAGCCTGGGACTTGGAGAAGGATACAGGCTACTTGTCGTCCTAGATCGCAGATGAAGTCGGGGGCAACAGCCAACAGCTAGTACTCAATAATTTATTGCATTCCACAAAGTGTACTTAGTATAAGTTATGATGAGATCGTTATGAGCCCTGTATGGCACAGAAAAACGGTAGGAGAGAAGAAGCTTAAAAACTTAATTTATCATTTTCCTTATCTACCTATGATTATCTAATGTCATTAGATCTAATATGTTAGTATTAATTTTAAAATAAATATAATTTCTGTACCAATAAATATTAGATAGAGCAATATCGTTTAAATATTCGTTTACAGTACCTGTAGTAGCATTTTGTCAAACAAATTTGAATGGGTATTATTTGTTTTTTTCATGAAATCATCTAGATTGTTATATTTATTTTATGGGCATTACATAAGGACTTGTAGAATGATTATTTAGCCGAGCAGTTGGAATGTTTAATCTTGATTTAAGTCGGCGTGTGGAAAGTGAGTGATAGCGTGATTACTTGTGTAGGAGGTACTTCAGTTTTGATTAACTGGTGCAATTTTGTCATTTTTATGCTGCCGTTAAAAAAGTACCAAGTTCTAATATTCTTCCGTAGTGAAAGTAGTAGTCAAAATTCGTCTTCAATTTAAACTGTTGAAAAAAGTCAATCGATTTTTCCGGGTTCTTACAGTCAAGGAAATTAATTGTTTATAAAATTGACACGCTACGACAATTTGCCATGTTATCGCCATTTCTTACAAATGTATAAGAACAGTTGTGATTCGATATGGACAATTTAAGATTTACGTAGGTAATCAATTTGATAAACAGTGAATTTCCTGACTATATCTATGATCAATATTCGTTACACATACTGTGCAGGGATTACATATAACTATACTACATTTTTCACATTCTGTAGAAATATTGTAAGAATATAAATTAAATAGCTTTTATTTTTGCCATAATTAATCACAGTCAACAACATTATACCAACATAACCACATTATTAGCGAGTCAGCGCTTCTTGATTGAAAATATGACGTTTAGGAACAACGAAGCAACAGCGCGTGCGCGGGCTGACGTTGCCCTTATATTATAATATTATGTCTCTACATTTGCTTATTCCTTCAATTGGTTTCATTCAAACCAATTTAGGTATATTTCAGCTCTGTATTATATTTTTAATTAGCTTGTGCCCGTGACATTGTTCGTGTGGGAGTCGTAAGACACCAGAATACAGGTTGGCATGGGACATCAACGCGCAAACTGTAACCATGAACTCAGCACATGATCCTAGAACCTCTAGCGTGGAAATATATCGACGGTTATCAAAAAAAAAAAAAAAACTGTTGTTTCATACAAAAGTGCAATACCTACGCGGTCAAAATGTATAGAACAACAATTTTTTCTTTTAATCTGACGAAAAATTTCAACGAAGTGAGGTCCAGAATCATGTACGGTAACCATGGTAACAGGTTGCGCGATGATGTCCCTGCCACCCTGGATTGTGGTGTCTTACGACTCCCACGCGAGCGAAGTCGCTGGCACAAGCTAGTTAAAAATATACATGCAGAGCTGAAATATACCTAAATTGGTTTGAATTAAATCAATTGAAGGAAAAAGCAAATGTAGTCGAGACATATTATTATAATTGCAGCAGTAAAGGGAAATATCACACGGAAAGGAAGTGTTGGCATTGAAATATACCTGTACGATAAATATTTTGGATGATGCACAACATTTTGAATATTTGAATCGTGATGCGTTTAAAAAAATATAAAGTTCATGCACCACACTTTGATTCAAGATCACAATAACTGGTTTACAAGTATTCGCAATCGATAAAGTCCGCCTAATATTAAATGCAAATTAATGATGTACAAGACAAGTTTTACATAAAAATATCCATTGATATGCAGAAATTTCTGGTTTGCGGTTTTTACTGGCGAGAAAAACCATTATTAAAAATATTAAATTCAATCAAAATCAAAATAATTTATTTGAAATAAAATTACATGGGCACTTATGAAACGTCAGAAGCTAGGTGCTTGGTTCCAACTGGTCGTTTCCTATCGAGAAGAGCCGGCATAAAACTCCAAGTTTAGACTTTTAAAAATAATTGACTTTTACAATATTTTGAAATAACAGTGTTAATATGAATAGGGGGACAGTGTAGGCCTGTCAACAAGTACCTACCAGGTACTTATCAAAATAGAAAATGGGCAGCAAATCTACCTTCTACAAGGCTTACAACGTTCTCATATTTACAAAATAGAAAATAATTTTAAACAATATAAATAAAAACTAACAAAAAAACAACTATTCAAAAAAAACACCTACAAAAAAAAACAAAAAAAAACACCTAAAAAAAACCCCCACCTATAAAAGTAAACACCTATTTACACCAAATAACATGACTACAATTACAACTGTAACAAATCTGAATTTTCATGTCCACAAAAACCACTATTAAAGAGTTGAAATTAGAATTGTAGGTATTTAATGTCAAATAATGAGATGATTATGTCAAAGAAGTATATATTTTTTTAAAGGACGTAATATGGGAGCAGTTAATATAGACACTTAAATAATTATGTTGTTAATGAGAGGTACCAGGGGAGCCACATGTGCAGAAGGATTTATTACCAAACTTCCTTGTCTTCAACGTAGTCTTTAATTTTCTAATATGCTTTTTTGATAAGGACACGTTTGATGTGGGTTTTGAAATTTCCATCGCTAAGATCTGTAACCGACTTTGGCAACGTGTTATAAAAGCAGTTACTGTTTATAAAAAAATTACTTGCTTGTTTTATTTAAACTAAATTTAAGTGTCATAATTTCATGTTTACTACGTGTATTTATATTGTGGAAATCGCTTCTTGTTTTGATAAGTCCTAAGTTCCTGCGAGCATACAAGATACTTTCTAAGACATAAAGAGAAAGCAGAGTCAGTACATCAATTTCTTTGAATTTGTTTCTAAAGGTTTCGCGAGGAACCATTTTATAGATCGCGCGGATTACTCTCTTTTGTAAAATGAAAATTGAATCTACGTCAGCTGCCGATCCCCACAGCAGAACGCCATGAGACATAATCCTGTATAAATAAGCAAAGTATACTAACCTATCTGTAGCTATATCGGTCAACTGCTTTATTTTTAACCCCCTACGTAAAATGAGGGGTGTTATAAATTTGACCGCTATGTGTGTGTGTGTGTGTGTCTGTCTGTGGCACCTTAGCTCTTAGCCGGGTGAACCGATTTGGATGCGGTTTTTTTTTATTTGAAAGCAGGTTTTCTAGTGGTGGTTCTTAGACACGTTTTTATCAAAATCCGTTCAGCAGTTTCAAGGACATCAGCTCTTTTTTGTGCCGGTTTTTTTTTAATTTTACCTATTATTCTTACTGAATATGCAGCTGAACTTAATCTACCTGAAAGAGTTCTAATGTGGGCGCCCCATTCCAATTTTAAATCTAAAGTAATTCCTAAAAAATACAGTTTCCGTAATAGTATTTAGTTTCTTGCCATAAAGTTTTAAATTTAGACACACTTGAGGTACATTTGGTAATGAGAACTTATGACATTTAGTTTTGTTCGCATTATGTAAAAGATTATAAGCTGCGAACCATGTCGAAAGAACAGGCCGACTATCGTTGACATGTAAGACATCCGTATCTTTTCTATCTATTTAAAAAATAAAGGAAGTGTCTCCAGCGAATAGAATGAGATCCCATAAGCTAGCCATCATGTAAGGAAGGTCATTAATATAAACTAGAAAGACGAAAATAAATATATAATAAAAATTAAAAAAATCACGGGTGACTTATTTTGTGAGGCCTTACTAGATTTTTCTAGAGTAGATAGATACTCTAGAAAAATCTAGTGTGGACTTTAACAAAAAATAACGTTTTGATAATAAAACTATATTCGGGTGCAATTGTTGTATGGGACATAATTTTTTCAACAAAAAAGTTAATTTTGTTCTTGGGAAACCTTCACCCCTCCTACGGAACCCTTCATTTTACGTGGTTCGACTGTCGACAGGCACTTGGGCGTTTATTTTTATTCTAAGGAGATGAAGTTTAAAGGCAATTTTGTGTATTTTTTCAGCCCACGTGCGGAAAGGTATTACTGAACAAGGATGTAGCTCAAAATCCGAAATCAACGAACACATTAGATGGACAGTGGCCCTGGCAAATAGCTCTTTACCAGCAGCAGGTCTGTAGCTACTTTATAATAAATCATAATATGGTGAAGAAAATAAGATATTAAGGCAATATAAATAAGTCAAAGCATTTATTCCCTTTATACTTCAATGTTCTTTCTATCTTTTACTTAGGTAATTTTGAATGTTCAAGGAGTCGTATGTAACCTAACAAGATTACAATAAGTGTTTTCAAATCTTAAATTTATTGCAATAAGGTACCGTACCAAATATGCAATCATTTCAACCCTTAAAAAAATTATAAATGCTTAATTGGATCTGATGTATCCAAATGAGGCCTCTGTCAAAGTAGAGTTTGACACATTCATAACATTAAATTCGCAAATCAGAAACCGGATATTTATTCCCTCTTCGTTTCCTATTTAGGATAACTAGCTTCACGTGTCCCAGTTCTTTCGAATAAACATATTTCTTTTCTTTCTTTGTTTCATAATTACTCTTCTTCCTTTCCCAGATTTCACTAGAGTTACATTACAAATACGTTTGCGGAGGCACCCTGGTCTCGAGACGCCACGTCATCACGGCAGCACATTGCGTTACCAGGAAGTCTTCCACCAGGCTCGCCAAGAAGGAAACCCTGGCGATTTTCCTGGGGAAGCACAACCTTAGGACCTCCGTGGATGGGATTCAACTTTTGTTTGTAAGTACAGTTTTGTTTTTAGTTATAAAAGCGAATGGGCGGGAAATTGCACTAAAGTATTAACGTTTGAACGTGTCCAGCAGCCTAAGTACGTAACATCCTGTCTATCACAATCTGAATCATTTGGAAGCCTATTGCTAATCCATTGCTTCATATGTTCGAAAAATATGTCTGCTCAACAACGTAAATAACGCAATGAACATTCATTGCGTTATTTACGTTGTTGAACTGTCAAAACGAAAGCTATTCCTACCGTTGGTGTGTTACGCAATTACCCAGCTGGTACTTTTAATAATTTTTGTCGTAAATTTAAGGATTTTTCCCGTATGTTAGTAGATAAGATGACATGGTGGGGAATTCTGCCGGAGAGTAGGATTAAAAGGGCGAGTGACACTGGCTTCCCTTGCCAAAGGTATCTACTTGGAGCAACTGGTTTTACTCAGATCTAGTGTGCAAGACCCCTCCTGAACTATTCCCAGGATTTCCACACGACAAAAATACATTTGCCATATAGTGACATAAAAAATACATTTGCCATATAGTGACATAAAAAATACATTTGCCATATAGTGACATAAAAAATACATTTGCCATATAGTGACATAAAAAATACATTTGCCATAGTCTAGGTAGTAGGTAGGTAGGTAGGTAGTTTAGGCGGTTTATTAACTTTAGAAGCGGTGAGGCAAACACTAATAAGCCACTTAATGGATAGCTGTAATAACTGTAAAATAATAAGTTATAATTGTAAATCCATTAAAAGATCGATGGAAGGTGTTAGGAATTTATGCAAGTCTGCGGATATAGTGGCGCTGCAAGAGACGTGGCTGTTGCCACATGAGTTGGACCTGCTCAACACGATCGACGACAGCTTCAGTGCTACGGGTACGTCCGCAGTGGATACCTCCGCCGGCTTACTAACTGGGAGGCCGTATGGTGGTGTCGCAATATTGTGGAAAAAATGTGCGTTTCAGTCAGTGTCAGTGATAAAGTGTAACAATGTTCGGATCGCGGCGATAAAAGTAACTGTGAGTCATAGGTCTACACTAATATTTAGTATATACATGCCTACTAATTCTAATGAGAATATTCCTTTGTTTACCGAATGTCTTAGTGACATTCAATCGATTATAGAGGTAGAAAAGAATAGTGGTGTCGAGGCATTTTATTTGATAGGGGATTTTAACGCTCATCCCAACGAATTATTTTATAAGGAGTTAGAACATTTTTGTAAGGATCACCAATGGTGTTGTGCAGATATAGATATCTTAGGACTGCGGTCCAACACTTTTACCTTTCGTAGTGAGGCGCATGGGACTGTGAGGTGGTTGGACCACTGCGTTGTCACGCAATCAGCTTTACCAACTATTTGTAATATACAGGTGCTTCATGACGTGTATTGGTCTGACCATTTCCCACTTTTAATCGAGTGTAATTTTCATAAATTAAATAGAAAAGTTACATCTTATGTGAAAAATTATGATGTTAAGAAACGTATTGTATGGGGAAATAGGCAGCCAGAACAGATTAATAAATATCATGACTTGTGTCATTCTGGACTCCGTGACATTGATTTTCCTATGGAACTACACCATTGTTGTGATTCATCCTGTTGTAACCCGGATCATTACGTAATACTGGACAAACTATATATGAATATAATTGATGTACTATCCAGAGCTGCTATGCAAAGTTTTGTTGAAAAACAATCCGTTAGAAAGAGACAAGTTGCGGGGTGGAACAAATATATCGCCGGTGCTCACGGGGAAGCCAGAATTAAATTTCAAGTTTGGCTATTAGCGGGAAAACCGACTAGCGGTATTGTTTATGATGAAATGGTAGAAACTCGTAAGATCTTCAAGTCTAAATTAAAGTGGTGTCAGGATAGACAAGACCAGATAAGAATGGATATTCTTGCCTCAAATCATGCAAAAAAAGACTTTAGTAATTTTTGGAAAAATACTAACAAATTTAATGGTAAAGCTGGTTTCCCCGTGAGCGTCGACGGTGTAACTGATCATAAAATGATTGCTAATTTATTTAGGCAACAATTTACTGTGCAGTCGTCCTTGAGCACTCCGCTTAGTACTGATAGCGATCCCGGGACCATCGTGACTAGAAAACAAAATATCACTTTATTCTCCGTGAAAAATGTATCAAGAGCTATTACAAATATGCAAAGGGGAAAATCACCTGGTCATGATGGTCTCAGCATCGAACATTTTAAATATGCTGGTGTGCATCTGCCAAGAGTATTGAAGATGTTTTTCAATCTCTGCTTAAGTCACTCATACTTACCTGAGTCGATCATGCGTACAATAGTGGTACCGATAGTTAAAAATAAGACAGGTGACTCGTCTGACAAAACTAACTATCGGCCCATCTCGCTTGCGACTGTAACTGCCAAAGTGCTTGACAGTGTGCTAAATGGCATTATCGAACAACATGTGGACTTACATGATGCTCAGTTTGGTTTTAGGTCAGGATTGTCCACTGAGAGTGCCATTCTGAGCTTAAAGCATACTGTCAGGTACTATACTGAGAGGAAGACGCCGGTATACGCGTGCTTCCTTGACTTATCGAAAGCTTTTGACCTCGTTGTATATGACCTTCTGTGGGATAAGCTAAGAGGTGCGGGTGTGCCGGCGGATACCATCTCCCTACTCAGATACTGGTACTCAAACCAGAAAAACCAGGTGAGATGGGCCGGTACGTTGTCGGACGAATACAGGTCGGAATGTGGCGTCAGACAGGGTGGGTTGAGTTCACCTCTTCTGTTTAATTTGTACGTCAACCAGCTACTTGAGAGACTCAGCAGCACTCATGTCGGATGCTATATCGATGGTACCTGTGTCAATAATATTAGTTATGCAGATGACATGGTTCTGCTGGGTCCCTCAATAAATGCAGTGAGGAAACTGCTTTATATCTGCGAGCAATATGCAGAAGCACATGGACTAAAATACAATTCCAAAAAGAGCGAGCTGCTAATCTTCAAAGCAGGCAAACATCGACCTGCCCATGTGCCTGCAGTATACCTCAATGGCGTTGCACTGAAGCTGGTTGACAAATTTAAATATCTGGGGCATATTGTAACGGATGACCTCAAGGATGACGAGGATATAGAGCGGGAACGCAGGGCGTTGGCGGTGAGAAGTAATATGCTTGCTCGCAGGTTCGCTCGATGTACAACTCAAGTAAAAATAACGCTCTTTAAAGCGTATTGTCAATCTTTTTACTCGAGTGGCCTGTGGGTGAGCTATACGCGACGATCCTATGACACCCTGCGGGTTCAATATAACAATGCTTTCAGAGTGTTGTCAAGGCTACCGTGGCGCTGCAGTGCCTCCTGGATGTTTGCAGAAGCCCACACGGACGGCTTCAAGGCCATAATTCGCAAAAAATCGGCTTCTTTACTGCAGCGTCTGCGAGGTGCTAAGAATGGCATTCTGAAAGTCATTGCGGCTCGCTTTGACTGCCCCATTCAAAAACACTGGGTAAGGGTTGTGAATGGTCTTGTATAGGTAGTAAGTAGTCTACATAAAGATGAGTACTAACAATACTAACATAATTGTAAGCTAATATTGTTGCTAATATACTAATAAGATATGGATTTAAATTATCTGAAATAAATTATTCTATTCTATTCTATTCTATAGTGACATAAAAAATACATTTGCCATATAGTGACATAAAAAATACATTTGCCATATAGTGACATAAAAAATACATTTGTCATATAGTGACATAAAAAATGCATTTGCCATATAGTGACATAAAAAATACATTTGCCATATAGTGACATAAAAAATACATTTGCCATAATAGTGACCTAAAAACCAGGTATTTGCATTTATGAAACCAACTATCACCGATACAGAATCTTGACAAAGGCAGTGTCCCGGGATTCATCAAGTTTGACCGCATCCATGATACACAAGGACTCACTCACCGTTATATTCTCGGTGACGGCAGCATCGACTATGCTGCCATAGTAAAATTAGAACAGTAAGGGCGATTTTTTTATCGTCCGATAACTTTAGCTCAGGAATAAATATGATAGTTTGACAGGTTTTGTATATAGAATATGTCAAACTGACGTGTGACGTGAAAAATTGGCAAAGTAAAGTACCGACTCTACAGGCCAATTTTTCAATCGTTTATAAGTATAGGCGAACCAATTTACACTTATACGAAGCACGAACTGATGACCCATCTGTAAACCACCGTTAAAATATTATACACACAGTTCGTTATTTAATTAAAAACGAATGCGATGGAAATAAGAACGGGATCCACATTTGACAATGAATTGAGCTCTCATAGGGCCCACGCTCAATGGTCCACCTGAAGGGCTAACTGCGGAAACGAAACCTCAAAGAAGAAGTAGAAGTTGCCAGTTGACTTGTGTTAGGTTAGGTTAAAAGGTTTGGAATAATTGCTTCCTTATTCATGTTCCTTCTGGTGATTACATTCTGCAGCTTTTCTGTCCGGATGATATCTTATTTTCTATAGTCTTCCAAGTCCATGTTCCTATAGCTGCATTGAAGTTCACAGAATGCTGTAATTAAAGTTATAGCTTAACAGTGCACGTAAGTGCAAAATCGCTGTAGGTATGTACTTGTATGGAATTACCCTACTGTTTTGGTTTCACCACGCTACCGTAGCCCACTCAATCCGATTTACGTAAAATGGATTAGCACCCTTTGTCCGTATCCGACGGGAGTCAAAACCGGTTAAAAGCCGCCCAGTTTAATTGATTGAGAGAACTTTGGTCGTGTACATTACTAATTATTGGGTGATTGATTATATATATATATATACCTTTCGGGTATCCCCATTGTTTTAGTTTTAAGGTCGATTTAAGTTTGGTTTTTGTTACTTTAAATTCGACTGACGGTTAATGTTTGAGGTGGAGTTGGTGTTGATTTAGACAATTTTAAAATGGCTATTGAGTAAATACTTACAGGCGACAGTCCAGGCACTTTAAAAATACAGAAATAGTTTTTCACTCCTCTTGCTCAAAAAGTACGTCTTTGTAGCGTACCAAAGCGGGGATAAAATAGCATATTTTCCTCTAGGGGAAAAACTTTTATTTTTTATTTTTTGTCTGTTACCAACGAGCCTACAAAAACGAAAAAGTCTTTATTCCTAAGTAGAATAATCATAAATAAAGACTTAACTCGAGAGCGATGGTTGCCCAGTGGTAACGACCGCGACTTACGAGGTGTAGGTCGTAGGTTCGAACCCGGACAGGCGCTGTGCTTTGTGTAAATTATTTCATTACCACTGGTGTGAAAACGGCGAAGGAAAACATCCTGAGGAAACCGGCATGTCCTAAACCCAAAAATTCGAAGACTTGTGACATCCACAAACACGCACTAGGTCCGCGTGGTGGATTACTGCCCACTCCCTCTCACAGAGAGGAGGCCTGTGTCCCAGCAGTGGGAACATTATAGGCTGATTATGCTTATGCTAAAGACTCGACTTACGAGTATTACGGTTTCATAAAAAAGAAGAGTATTTTATTTTTGAAAATGGAACTAAAAGCAGCGATCTCTTCGTTAGAATGCGTGCATTGCATTGCGGCTACAGAAGGAATAAAAAAAAAGTTAACTAATATTGTATTGGATTATATTATTATCTCGCAATCGTATTGAAAAGTACAATGTAACACACGGCGCTAAAAATCCATTATAACTTGGTTTCTATTTACGCCCTCGCTAAAGCTCGGGAGTAAAACTACCTCGTATTTAATGGGTTGTTTTAGCCCCTTGTATAACAATCTACTATTTTTGGATCGACTATAATATAGGAACTTGATGGCAAATAAGGTTCATCATGTTCCACCGAATGCTGAGTCTATACTCAGCATTGGGTGGAACAAGGCTGCAATAGGGAAACGGCCTATGCCATCTCCCTTTTTTGTTCTTGCTTGCTAGTCTGTGCGATATAAATATGGTTACTTAAACACAAATGAATGCTAATAGCTACTTTAATAACAACGAGAAATAAGAAGCAGACTGTCAGATGGCAGCACAGATACTGTACCTATAGCAGTTACGTTATTTTTTTTCTGTAGTTTACGATCATCTATAGAAAATACTAGAATAATTAACATAGAAATTAGCATTATATTGTCAGCCTTTTGAAAATATGCTTAGCTTACATTCTAATTCTACGTCGAAATCAAAACAGGGAATCTAATAACGCTTGCAGAGCCCGCCATGTGCAATTAAGTGCGCATGCATACTCCGCTTTGTGATTTGAAATGGAAATTATTTAGTCGTATTTTAGTTGTTTTTCTAATAATTTTAAGATTAATGATTAGTAGTATGCGTTATCGTCAACCTATAGCAAACGTCGTTTATATAAAAGTGAATATGTTTGTTGTTATATTGCAAAACTTAAAAGTAACACTCAAACAAACATAAAATTATATTTAAATATCCTATTAAACCAAGTATTTATTATAAATAAGCATGTATGTTATACACTGTTAATTAATATTTTGATATTTTGGGCTTTTGAGAGAAACCGTCACACAGGTTCTGTATGGCAGGAACGATGTTTTGCAAAAAAGTAAAAGTAAACAATTACTTTATTTTCGGAAGACGGTTCTTTGGTTTTGTATTTTCGTTTTCTGCCGCCGACTTCCAAAATTAAAGTTATTTTTCATTTTGCAGTTTTATTTTTGTGGAAGCCGTTTGTTTCGTTTTTGTTTTTTTTTATCACTTTTTAGTTGTGGTACCTACCCCCACACAAATTCGTATACCACTACTGGCTATGTAAATAACAGGGACTGGAAGTTATTAGAACATCATGAATATACACTAAAAATACGTATTATTGAAGCTAACTGAAGAACTACCCAAGCAAAGTTAATAACATTTATGTGGGACCACCCTTGAGGTAACACTAACCATAAAAAAAACGATCTACAATTGCAGGAGATATAGCGTAACAAACATACAAAAAAAATGTACAGACGAATTGAGAACCTCCTCCTTTTTGAAGTCAGTTAAAAATTCCATGAGCCATATTGGCGGTAGTGTTCGCGTTTCTACATCCGTATAGTAAAATTGTTGAGTATTTCCGGTATACAGTGCATAATCAGCCTATAATTTTCCCAAAGGCCTCCTGCCTCTGTCCCAGCAGTGGGAACATTATATCTCTTCGTGAAGGAGTGGTCTGTAATCTACCACGCAGGCCCAGTGCGGGTTTACAGATATCTATATACAGTGAAAAATTTGAAATAATTCCATTATTTTCTTCTTCTTCCAGGTGTCCAAAATCGTAATCTACCCAGAGTACGACCCGACGATCTTCAGAACAGACCTGGCCATCTTGGAGCTTCGAGATTCCGCGACTCTCTCGAACAAGATCCAGCCTGCCTGTCTTTGGCCTGAACAAGAGGCTGATCTCCAGTATGTCGTTGGGAAGACGGGTTCTGTATGTATATGAATTTCTCTTCAGTATGAAGGCCTAGTCTATTCAAAGTATAAAACAAAGTCGTTTTTATTGTCTGTCTGGGTGACCGCTTAGTTCTTCAACGTATTTTGATGAGGTTACACCACTATCATCATCATCAGCCTATATTTGTCCACTGCTGGACGTAGGCCTCTCCTAGTGAAAGCCACTAAGCCCAACTTGGTGAGTTTTCACCTTCATTAGAACTTTAATTTACGAAGCTTTGGTTAAAGGTTGCACAGAAATATCAATATTTAGACATGTCGCTACAACAGTACATTGTAACCGTACGAGCTAAGTCCGTCAACAATGATACGGGCCCGTCCGAAAGTAGCTCGATACTTTGAAGTGAACCCTACTCCCTAATAATTAACTTTTAGGACGGGCAAAAACACATCGAGAGTAAGGACAATTGTCAAATAGTTTTGTCATTAATTTTTAGTTCGGGCCCCGGACTAATGTTAAGACCAAAAGTGATATGGAGTAGGAAACAGGGGGGTCTAGGGTAGGTCACTTGTTATAGATGAAAATATTTGTGCAAATAGAAATAAAACATTTTTTTTTCACACTGTTGTACCTAAGTATAGGAGAAATGTTAAAAGACTTCAAAGCCGCAAAAAAATTTTTGTATGCGTGAGTCCAGCCGATGGCAACCCTTCTACAGGAAGATGTAATCTTTGGCAAGAACTGCTTGAACCTCCTGATTTCTTTATTGAATCATCAGAGAGCCTGCCATCCGGGCATAAGTTGCCGTGGCTTACTTGGGAAACCTTAAATAGACTTCGTACCCAAGTAGGCCGCAGCATGGACAACCTCCAAAAGTGGGGGTTCATAGACGGCTCAGACCTCCGGTGTGTATGCGGCGTCTCTCCAGTGACAGTGGCTCACCTCTCATCTTGCGCCGCATGACCCGTCACCTACACACGTGAGGACTTAATGGCTGCGTCAGCGAACGGTATTCACGATGCTGAATTCTGGGCCAAACAAATTTAAGAAACGATATATATTTATAATGTTATTTTTGCCATCGACACGCTCAGAAGAAGTAGAAATGATAATTATGGCCCTGTGGTAACGGCTCCGACTTACTTATTTGCTTGAACCGATGCATTTATTCACTTAGCCTTGTGCAATTACTTCCTCATCATTGCTCTAAAAACGGTGAAGGTTATTATCGTGAGAATGTCGGCATGAAATTGCAATCCAGCGTTATGAATAGGGGAAATAATATTATCTGACGGCCTAGACAGAGTGACATTCTAGCAGTGATAACGATGATGGGAAAGTCTAAAGTGTATTGGACTGACATCAGCTACCGAAAAGCTTATGTCAATCCTGTGAAAAGTCGTTGACTTGTCTAGGCCCCCAGGAAACACTGATCTTTATCTTTATGGTCAATGTAAAAGAAGAAATCGTTTGTCGTCGAATTTTGATCATCAGAATTTGTGATGTAATATGTAAATGTTGTGCATGTCTATTACTGACGTAAACATTAGTCCCAGTTCACTGAAGGGCTTCATGTCCTTGTTTGTGCTTCGTTGTTGGCGTGCTATTTAAATAAATAAATCGTTTTGACAATGTGTTTTTCCACAGACTGTTGGCTGGGGATACGACTTCACAGGAGCGCCGAGAGAAGATCTAACTCTACTGCAGATGGAAGTGGTAGACCAACAGACCTGCCTCAGTTCTTACGCAGATATTTTCAGCAGGTTCCTCTCTGACAAGACCTACTGCGCTGGATATAGGAATAGTAAGTTATTTTTGCAAAATTTTATTTCAGAACATTCTTTACTACTTATCACCGTCATTGAAAGATTTAGCTTTAAGTACTTCAAATGGCACTTAAAATCGTTCTCGATGAATAAACTAATATATTTACCTATATAGTCTATGTCAATATTGTAACTGGCACCATTATAAGTATTGTTTTATTTTATGTTAAGAAAGGGCTAGGAAGAGGGTAATACGTAGCATTTGGCAACAAGAATAACGAACTATAATAAAAAACACCGAGAGGGATCGTGCGACACCCGGTTGGAACGAAATGCCTTTCGTTTTTATTACGTAACAATTTTTTGTGACGTTCAAAATGTTACACCTTTTTCGGTCTAGCTTTAATTCGCCAAGTGTGCACAGTATAAAAGCAATAAGGATTTTTGTTCAAAAAAAAATCCTCAATCATACATACAGATCTAACTTCCCAAGTAATATTTGACGATCGCAAACCAAAAAAGAACACCAAGTTCATCAACGATTCCATCGAGACTGCTTCTATGACAGATCTAACATAGTTATACAACAATGACGAGAATACACATTCCGTATATGATAAATGATTTATACGGGAGCTGTTAGCGAGAGTGCAAATACATCACCTGGTACCTGCAACCGATCTAGTGCCACAGATTAACAAGAGCGTGCATCCCTACGACTCAGCAAGACAATATTAATACACGTCGTCTATGGGTTCATCTTAGTTGGCCTACTGTTTTAGGTAGACAGTATTGATCCACGACTCTGTTAAAACCTCGTCCGTATTTTTTTTTTTAAGCCTCAAGTTACTGTTAAACGATTTAAGGAAGTCAATTATTCCTTAAATATATTACGGCTGTATTTCCAGTATGGGTAGGTAGATTACGTTCACCTACATGTCTACAGAGGAAGTCCCGTGCAATAGAAGGGTACTTCGGCTGACCCCAAGATTTAACCTAGGACCCCACGTTAAAGAGTCGCCTTTGCGACTTGACCAACGACACAGACAATGTAAAGATGTACCTAAAATTTATTCTTCCATAATTTTCAGGTGGTGCCACTTGCAACGGCGACAGCGGAGGAGGCATGGTCTTTCAGAAAGGTGGCAGCTGGTACCTCCGAGGAGTTGTCTCCCTCTCAGTAGCCACACAGGGCACTTACCGCTGTGACCACAATCATAAAGTCATCTTCACTGACGTGGCCAAGTTCCTGCCTTGGATACAAGATAATATTGACGATAATTTATAAGTTGCTGTGATTTTTTAATACAATTTTTAGATTATGGTGTTTTTTTATTATATTTGCTACCACACTGTCCCCCAATCCTCATTTACCCGGCCCACGTAGAACATTACGGCTCACTCCTTATAAAGTGGAGGCCTGTATCCCAGCAATAGGAACATTAAACCGCTGCTCTACAGCAGCTCACGTCTATGCACGTGAACTTAGCTTCACTTTGTATGAAAATGTAGGTGGGATCCTCCAATGCGACAGACTGCGTCCCACGGCGACGCTGCGCACGGATGCGTGGCTGCCAAATAAATGAACCGCGCAGCTGAAGTGTGTGACCTCTACGTTCACATCCTACTTAAGGCGCAGATATACGACTTTTAATGATTTCAAATTGAGCATCACGTCTAAACGAATAGTCTTATTTGTTTGAACAAAATATATGATAAACTAGACTATTTTCTTCGTAATTTGATATGTGAATATTTGAAATTATATTTATATAACACAGTGTAATTAATTTGTAAAGTAATGTCTAACGCGAACACAAAAACGATAATCACGCAAAAACTATCGGGCGTATTTTCATGAAATTTGCTCCATCGAAAAGAATTTAATTACCCAAATTTTTGTATACGGCGTTTATTTGTATTGTGTTTGATAAATCAAGATGGGTTGTTTTTGCGAATAAACTTGATGCGCGTTGAAGCGGGGGCTCTTGCGGGCGACGGGCGGCAGTGCATCGCTGACCAATGTCCGGGTAGACGCTAACGCTCTGTGCAATTTTATTCGCTTTAAAGTTTCGCATGCTTCTCCTACTCGCTCAAGGTCGCTGGCACTTATTGTCGCCTAGACAGTGAACTGTCTATAGGCTGACTAGCTTCTGTCCGCGACTTCGTCTGCATGAAACTTCTGGTTCCCCCGACCCATCCCGTTGCGTCGCATCGCCTGCCCGCGCTATTACTTCGTTTTCGCTTAGCGTTCTTTCTGATTTTTATTATTTTTGCTCGGCTCTTAAGGGTCCTAACGTAATGCAAAATACCATATAGCCTTCCTTAAGAATTGGGCTATCAAATGCAAAGAGAATTATTCCAATCCGACTGGTAGTTCTAGAGATTACCACCCTGCATACAAACTTGCAAACACTTTATAATATTAGTACCTATAGATTATTTATGTAAGCTTAGCTTAGCTTTACTAGTGGAAGAGAGAGTGGTGAAGAACCTCCTAAAATGTTCTCTTAAGGTTTCAGCACGAGTAATTCGATTTACATAATATTAATTCCGGAATTAAATTCGCTAGATATCCATTCAATCTGCCTTTTCCTAACAATTTTGGAGTCGAAATCCAGGCTAACCAGATGCAGCTAAATATCAGTATTTTACATGGAGCGACTGCCTACCTGACCTCCACAACCCAGTTACTGGGTAACACGATACTCTTTGGTAAGACTGGTTGTTACACTTTTGGGCTTCAGACTACCCAATATTTGTTCTAAGTTCTTCCCAATTTTATACGTAAAACATTGACGCAGTTGGTAAGAGTGGAGTGAAGCTTGAATTCATCTTGCGCTCTAAATTGAACGAAAGATCGACCCACGGCAGAGTTTACATTAAGCAACTCAGCTGAAGTCAAGTTAGCGCTATTCAAAGCACATTGCCAATCTTTCTACACGAGTAGTCTGTGGGTTAATTATACCTACTCATACATACAGCGCCCTGCGGGTACAATACAATAACGTAACGTAACGTTGTTGCGGTTGCCGAAGCGCGTACGGGTGACTTTTATGCAATAAGACACAAAGCGTGTGTCATCGATGTTGGGCAGAGTAGGTACGCGGCGGCAGCAACGACATTCTGAGGATAGTTTCGAGTAAATATCAGTGTCCGATACACTAGCTCTGGATAAGATTTGTGACGGGGACGGTAAAATAAAATGTTTTAATTGATATTTATATTTAAATTCTTTACTTATTAACATCGTTTATAAGCTCCTGTTGTTACTAACCTTAATGGATCATATCTGACAAATAAATAAAATAATAGTTAAACGAGATTGCAAACCATAAAGTAACAATCTGTCATTTTCATTTTCTAAATGGGCTAGCAAAACATTTGAGTAAATAGAAATAAAAGGAATTTTAATTTTGTGTGTAGGTAATTGGTTGGTTGAACAATCGTAAAATGTGTTAATGCGTCGGTGTGCGTGTATGTGTGTTTGAGAGAGTGTGTGTGTGTGCGTGTGTGTATGTGTGAGTGTGTGAGGGTTTGTGTGTATGTGTGTGTGGTATGTGAGGGTGTGTGTGTCTGTATTGTAACTTAGGATTAGTTTCTTATCCCTAAAGCTATGGCTTCCTAGAAGAGTGGTGACCGTCATATTATAACGGCTGTCATGAAAATCTGTCATTTTCACCAGTATTTGACATTAAGGTGTCATAAAACGCTGACGTGACCATTCACCGCTTTCTTAGGAAACTAAATCTTCTTAGGAAACGATGATGCTAGGTTTATGGTGCACCAACAGAATCGATCATCAAACTTACGTCTCTGTATATCGTCTACAAAAATGCCATTGTTTAAATTGCATATGCAAATGTGAGTAGGTCATTACGTTTGACCTTACGTTTAATTTAGCGCAATATTTACACAATTCTACACTATTGCTAAAATATATATAAAATATATGGGTGTCACTTCTACCTCGTGTCGTGCGGCGGATGGTCTCAGGCGTGAGTTGATAACTAGCAGGTAATGTGTGGAGATTAGTTGTGTCTGCACCAACTTAGACTTTACAAACTGTGGAACGTTGTGATGCTCTAAGATAGGGAGACACGTATTGTTGCAAAACTTGCTAGATGCGATACCGTAGCGCTTATAAGAATTACCACAATTTATTAAAACTAATATGGAAATGAAATCCTAAATGTGAAAGTTTTTGAGGACGGATGGACGGATGGATGGATGGATGGGTGGATAGATGGATGTTTGTTACTCTTTCACGCAAAAACTACTGAACGGATTTGGATGGAATTTGGAACACAGATAGTTAAATACCCTGGACTAACACGTAGGATACTTTTTATCCCGGTAGTACGTTCCCGTGGGATAATTTCCGACGTCCAAGCGGGCGAAGCCGCGGACAAAAGCTAGTAATATTACAGTTGCGAAAGTAAGTTTCTTTGTTTGTTACGCTTTCACGCCAAAACGGCTGCACGCATTTGGATGAAATTTGGCACACAAATAGACCATGACCTGGGTAAGGATATAGGCTAGTAATTTACATCCTGGATCGCAGACAAAGTCGCAGGTAACAGCTAGTGAAAAAATTAATTCCGCCGCCTACCGGCTGTCACTGAAAACCACCGCTGGGACTCTGTCTCGCATAGAGTCGTAGCATTATGCTGAGCGATTGCCGTTTTTCGTGGAAATCTTTCGTTTTTAACGATCTTTGTCATGGTCCTTTTTTAAGTAGACTATTTCAGAAGAAAGTTTCCTATCGCAAACTGTCAAAATCACCCTGACAACTGACAGTCGTCATTGTCAAAATCACACTGACAACGGACAGTTGTCTAGTTAATGAAGACAATTTGATTTTGTAATTGCCATGCTAAAGACAGTAGAAAACTTTCTACTCGACGGCCACAAAGTATATACGACTATCTACAAAATCATGATTTTACATGAGAGTGTTATGAACGTAAACCTGTGATAATTAATAGAAGAACAAAGCTATCTTCTACTACATTAAATCATTTAGGTAATAGGGCATTACCAAAGAAATAGTTAAGCCCAATATTACTATAATATTTTTTTATTCCAAAGTACTTCGACACATTTAGAGAAATTGTTGTAGTTGTCTTATGTCTTTATGTACGTGACTTAATATCAGTAAAAATTGAGAATCAAACAGAAAAAAAAAAACTGAGTCGAATTATGTAAAAGAGTGAATTTCGTAAAAAACGTGCAGTCGTACTGTCTACTAGACGGAACGTCATTTTTGTCTACTCTTCCGTCGACAAAACAGTGCTCGTGCGAGGCCTGCTGGTGTAATGACAGCTCACTTCACCTACGATAACATGGATTGTTTTTAGAGAATGGGCCGGTAGGTAATGTTTTAATCAACTTCTTACTTCAGCCTTTTAACATTACAATAAATAGTTAAATCTAAATGTGACTAGTAATAACAGCCGCATGGATCGATCAATCAGGTTAAGCTACGCTTGCCGCGGTAGATCCCTGGATGGGTGACCATCTTTACATACCAAGACGTTGCCTCGGAAAGCACGAAGATCTTTGACAGTCATTACGGGTCGTCTGAAGCCCGGAAGTCTGACAACCAATCTTATCAAGGGGTATCATGTTACCCAGTCGGGTTGTGGGGGTCAGATAGGCAGTCGCTCCATGTAAAATTCTGGTAATTAGCTGCATTCAGTAAGACTGGAAGCCAACCCCAACATGGTTGGGAAAAGGCTGGGCAAATGATGATGAGGTAAATTGCAATAACAAACACAGGCAAAGCCTTCTATCTCGTTCTACGGATTGTATAATACCTACCTGTATTTTAGTTAGCAACTAACAAATAAGCCCAACCCCTGCAGTCTCGACATTAGACAGCGACAAAAATCGGTCATTAAGTCGTATCGTTGCCAAATTTCTTTAATAGATTTTCTACCTTATTATTTCGAAATAAAGTTGAAAATCTATTAAAGGAACTTGGCAACGATATCACTTAGCGACCGATTTTTGTCGCTGTCTAATGTCGAGACTGCAGGGGCAGGTTCGCAAGGGCGATTTTCTTTCGTGCACTGGATTTTCAATGCACTGCTTAGCACCGAGCGTTGAAAATCCCTGTGTGATTTTTTGACGCGCTGTGATGCACTCAGTTGGATTCTCAATGATCGGTTTAACACCGGGAGTTGAAAATCCAGTGCGCGATAAAATCCCGCCGCGCTATTTTTACGTCCGTGCGTACTTGGGCTAACTTATAATAATAGTCCGGTCAATTTAGACATTCGAAGTTACCTAAATTCCCACCAAGCTGAAAATCGGTAAGATTGTTTAAAATATCATTAAAAACAAAATTTGAAAGTTCCCCATCTTTCCCCTGTCAAGAAAAAATTTTATCCAAGGTCAAAGGTAAAAAAAATGTGTTTTTAAGCAATTTAAGTTCAAAAAAAGTAGTGAAATTTAATCGTCCGAGTCGTAACTTTCAAAATCTTCTTCTATAACTTATGTATATTTTATATTAGTAGTGTAAGTTACAATAACCGATAGAAAAATATTCTAACATATATTACAACTATAGAGATGTATATATACGTGGCGTACTCATGCATATTATGACGATTACAACTTTTTGAATCGTTATATCTCAAAAACGGTGGCTCGTAGAAAAAAAGTATTAACAAATTTTTTGTAGATAATTTTATGATCTACAATTTTTGTCTGAGATATTTTTATGATAAAACTTACCGTTTTGCTGAAAATCGCGAAAAACTCATTTTTTTTACCTTTGACCTTGAATATTTTTTTTTCCTTACAGGGGAAAGATGGGGAACTTTCAAATTTTGTTTTCAATGATATTTCAAACAATCTTACCGATTTTCAGCTTGGTGGGAATTTAGGTAACTTTACTCTTATTTTTTGGTCTAATTTGACCGGACTATAAAGACTCCCGCTAAACAGGCGCGACGCGACTCCAGTAGAAAAAATTCTATTAAAATTTAATGGAAATTGTTCTACACGAGTCGCGTCGCGATGCCGCGTCGCGATGCCGCGTCGCGCCTGTCTGTGGGAGCCTTAAGTAGCGTCTGCACAGAGTTACCTACTGCGCTGCAACATCGGCACAACTATTGAATTTAGTTTCAGACCAGTTGTTTCGCTGCCAAACTTCCGGTTTGCTAGTCTGTTAAGACAATAGTAGAGTTGAAACGAGGTAGGTACCTAATAATTTCTGGTATCAGGATTATTTTAGTAATAAATAACCTAACATAACATCACGCCTGTAGGTAATACCCGAAGAGTTAGACAGAGGTGTACCTAACTATAGTACACCCACATTTCGCCAGTTATGTTTAAGCCGCATGTAATAGGGGCGAGCCTATTGCCATCAACCAGACACAAATTCAGCCTCCGGGCTGATACTGAGAAATTTCTAATAGAAAAATCCAATAATAACACTATGCCCGACCTGGCAATCGATTCCAGGACTTCATGCTCAGCTGAGCACTACTACCATGAAACGGGTTGAATAGAGATGCAGGGGAGAATCGAAACGAAACTTTAAAAAAGGGATTTTATTAACATTGAAATAATATAGTTTGTTGCGAAAAAGGACTCTAATGTGTTTACTGTATTAGAATTAACGATTAAGTGCCCTTGTTGGCAATCAACTATATTCTTTCAATGTTGAAATCCCTTTTAAAGTTTCGTCTCGATTAAACCCTTTTTTTTTTTTGGTTAGGAAATTATCAAATGACCTCTCCCGCTCTGGGCGGAGCGAAAGGGCGTGTCAGACTCTTACTGACTAAAACCCACCAGTGTTCCTTCAGTTGCCTGTGCGCCAGGGCCACGGTAACTCTTTCGAACAATCCGCGACTCCGGCAGGCATCGGCCCTATCGGACACCGTCAATGATGCTGACATCTCATTGAGGCGCGCGTGGAACGCAACGCGCCGTCGACCCGGGCCTGGTCCTTACCGGACGGCGAGCTGCCTATTGCTTGCCGTCCGCAAGCCCGCGACTACGGTGGCCGGGAGTCGGTAATCGACTCCCTCCTCCTGCGGTGACTAGGGGCGTGAGGGCGCGACGATTGCCTCATCCTCACGCGCTCTGCATCCTCCTTAGCGAGCATTAATGCTTCGTAGAGGGAGTTGACGACTCCCCATTCCCTCTCGCTCCATACCATGGCCTGGACCAGGACCGGACGCGAGAGATCGCCGCCGCCGATCGTAACCACGAGGTCACGGCGGTGCCCCGCCCATGCCGGGCAGACCTCCACCGTATGTTCCACCTATTCACCCCGTTTGACGGTACTAAACAAGCGAGACAGTCTTGTCAGTAAATAATAATAGTTGCCTATATATTTAAATGATTCTGAAAACCAGAATTGGTGCAGCTACAGAATATTGTAAAAGAACGAGTATCATTGGATGGGGGTTACACATCCAATGAAACTCGTTCCTGTTAATGAACGAGTAGTTTAAAGTGTCCGGTTTTGGATCCTCATTCCTACAACATGAATATGCTAAAATAAAATACATTTCAGGAAAAGGTAATAATTTAGAGCTTCTCCATTCTGAAATGATGCGCCCCATTACTTAACTAGTTGATTTAGATTTGTTGGTGCAATTAATATTAATAAGGACTTTTCATCTGTGCGGGAGCGTCTTCTGTTCCGTGAACAGTCGATCTGTATCTCTGTCTGCTCTGCAGTCCACTAGTCGCGTGGTAAATCCGACAAAGCTCTCTGTATGGAGTAGCGCTGGCTCATTGTATGGAACAAGAAGTTCGCTTTCGCACGCGTTCAAGACAATTATGACTATATAGTTGGACAACAAATCCTGTGCTCCTAAGTTAAAGTCTAACCAGCAACTGAATGACGAATGACCAATTATATGGTGTTTTGATGTGTATTGCGTCTATATTTGAAATTTGCTGGTGTGCGTAAAGGCGGTAGTGGGGCGCGTCATTTCAGAGTGGACAAGTTCTACTTAGTTTTGAATCGTATTGCAATACAGTCCCAGTACAGTTTGGCGCAGTCTTACAACTAACGATAATTATGTTTTTTTTATTTATTAGAACAGCCGCTCTATTATACAAAAATCTTACCGAAAACTTAGGTGAAGTGAGCTTGAAGTGAGTTGTCAATGAGGGCTATCGCGCTTGAGCTCGCCGCTAGAGGCGCTAGTGTACAGTAAGGTCTTTAGATGTCAAATGGACTGAACGTTCACTGTTTGCGGGATTTTTTGTCATGGATTTTAAGTAAATCATTACTTAACAATTATGACTCATCATAATTGTTGTAATGGTTGTGCCATTCCTGATTAATTATGGCTTAATATTTTAAGTAAAAAGTTAGGATCTAATTTGGTAGCACATATAGGAATAATAAGTACTATTTGTATGCTTCTTGCTTGCCATTTTTGGAACATTATATAAGTAATCTAAATATTCATTTGAAGTTTTAAAGTGTAATAAAATTAATATAATATGAATATATGGGGACTTAAACATATCCAAAACATCAAATAAAAGTACTGACAGGGCCTGACTCGCCAGTGGCGCCAACTGGTGAGCACAAAAACGATAGCACCCATAGTGTCAATCCTCGTCAGTGGCATGTCAGCTCACGTCAAGCTCAGTTCTCCATGTTTTCACCGTGAGATTTATATGTGTAAGGCCATAAATACATGTCATAATAGGAAAATTTTTACAAAAAAAAAAAAATGCGGGGCAGTATTTGGGGACTGCCGATAGAAGTGAAAACTAAGTAACTTGTGTATTGTATCGTCGAAACGTGCGGTGACGATGACGCGAGTTTCACGCTTTTTGTTCACCCAAAAAGTACTCATAATTATATACACAATATACATATAGCTCATGGAAAGCGTTCAGTGACGATGACTCGAGTTCCATGATTTTTGTTCACCCAAAAAGTGCTCAACGCGCCTAAAGAAGTTGTCACTTCAAAATATTACAAAACATTATATTACAACAGTGGGAACGGTATAGTCTGATTATGCTTATACTATTATGCCACAAGCAGATCCGCAACCATAGCTAGTCTCAGTAACAGTCAAGTCATGAAAATTTTGGGGTCGAGGTCAACACGAAAATCAGTTTAGTCGACGAAATATCCCATTGTCTCCCGATCTCAAGAACCAAGTGAAGGAAAATCGGCTTTTTGAGGTATAATGGTATCTCGGTTAGCTTCGGAGTTGTAATTGGATTTATAATGTCAAATTGGCGACCATTTTCGATATTCAAATTAAAAGAGGAAGGTAAAAAAAAAAATTTTAGACAGATTATAAGTATCGATGATGGGTTTCATTTGTCCACGACCACCACCGCCTGGTGGAGGTTATGGGTACTTCCTGCTAAACGTAGAAAGAAAATAAAGAGCGTAATACACAATACTCATATATTAGGCCCACTTGCGCGTTTATGAGTTATCCTAAATAACTCTGAGTTAACAGCTAACTTGCGGTTAATCAAAGAATTCATCTTGCGCCACCAGGTAAACCTAAAGTTAAACTTTTGCAGGCTTATTCATAAATGGTTAAATAGATTTTGCATTCATAAACGCTGTTTAGACTTAAATAACTGTTAAAACAGTTATTTAAGTAGCTGTCAAACTAAACAACCCTCGGACCTTGTTTAACGATTTAAACAGTAAAATAGCGGACGAAATCCTGTCTTCTAACAGCTGATATATGTGCGTAGTATCTCTATGTAGTCTGTCCAGCTGATTGAGTCTGTCATTTCTATTCTAACATGATAAAACTTTTCTAGTGAAATTTTATATGTCTGACGTACGGTAATAATGGAATATTTTGACTTCGATGACGATTTAAGTCTGTTTGTGCAAGATGTGCAAGATTTAAATGAATTTAGGCGACTCTGATTTCCCCCAGTTAGCGGAGCGGCATCGTTTTTTACTGGACAAAGGCGTGTCGCATCCTTTTATAACCGCCATAGCTTAATAAGTAATATTTTTAATCCCCAAAAACACAAATTACAAAATTACCACGAACGAAACTTTTTCCTCAAGCTAGTGGCTGGCAGTTTTGTTTTTTAATTCAGGTGTTTGGCACGAGCACCACAGACCGATTTCACAGTTTTCTACCGAAAAGCTACTTAGTTACCAGTTTACAAAAAGTTAAGTAGTGGTTAGTTAAGCAATGCTTAAATATCGTTTATGAATAAGAAATATTTAATTACATTTTTATGGTTTAATAAGTTAATTAGTTAAGTAATGTTTAAAACGTTGATTAACGATTCTTTATGAATAAGCCTGTTAAATATAAAACCCTATTAAACCCAAGGATGTGGGAGAGTTGTCGTTAAACTCTGGGCTAGTGTTAGTAATGTCTGGTAATGTCAAAATAAAGTGACGTTATGAGGTACCGCCGATAACTTATTTTGTATTTTATATTGTTCGACGTTGTAGTAAGTGCAAATTCGGACTATATCAGCAGGCAATATAATCATGAACTCGTATAAACATAAATACATATTTTAGCAAACTTTAAACATTTATTTCTTACCTGTCGTTTTTGTCAATTAATAAACTAAATCTCCATGGAAACCACATACAGTACGAATAAAATGAAATGTCATGTTATAAAATTCAAAGTCAAGAAAGTATTACGTATCTTAAATGTAGTGTAAAAGAGATGGGTATACAATTTCCAGTCATTGTTCGTTCATTAATTTTTGGTCCGATTACTGTATTGCAATGTTCCCAACTTAAAAAAACACTAATAACAGGTTAAATAACCCACTGTTACTTTTTAGTGGCGCAACGCGTAATAAGAGTTAAAATGTTAATTACTTAACTCCGAGTTTACAAACTCTACATTTATTAATTTAACCCGACTAAACGTGCGAATGGGAATCGCTCAAAATCACATTTCTAGAACCGTTCTAATGAATAAAGTAATATTGTAAGTTTTCTCATTAAATAAATTGCATATAGTAAAGAAAAGAACTACTCGTACGTATTGTAACTTAATATTCAAGCACGGAGTTAAGTTGGCAAGTAACTAGTATTTCACAGGTAAGCACCACAAAAAAAACTCAGAAGGAGCACCTCAGCAGATTTTTTGTAACGAATTTTTGGAACGAAGTTCCTTTTCTCACGTTTACTCTGCACACGTGGCGAAGAAGAGATAAGTAGAAATAAATTTTAAAAAAAAAATGTAAACGAAATTTTCTTTAAGAAAGTACCTATACTAAAAATAAAAAATAAATTTATTCCGATTGGAATTGAAATTTAGTTTTCAATAGTGCTTTATTGTTGTTTTGTTTTGACGAAACAATACAATGAAGTACTTAGTTCTGAATTCAAATTATTATACACGATAAATCTAATAATTGACGGACATGGAAATTAGGCATTCGTTTGTATTCGGAAATTTGATGATTCCCGAGGGACATTAAGAAAATAGTAATTGTACTGTACAGCAGGGGGACATTTTTCGGCTGAAATGATAATGATAATTATTTGAGGCAAGTGTTTAAGGCAAATTGGAAATTGATCAAACATGGTAGATGAGACGTAACCTTAGTGGTAGATATATTTATGACCACTACAAGATAATACAAATATAAGGTAAAGGCTACAATCAATATTACGGTATTAGTATTTGAGACATCTACCAACCCACACTGGGCCCGCTTGGTGGATGACGGCCCACCCCCTGTCACCGAGGAGGCCTGTGTCCCAGCAGAGGAAACAGATTAGGCTGATTATGCTTAGTACTTGAGAATGAAACTTCTGTATCTATCTACTTAGTGGCACCATGATGTGGAGTCTCATTAAGTATTTAATTTAATGGAGCTGACTGCACCGCTGGATTACGTACGCTTGAGTTGCCCAATGTGGAAGTTAATGTATGTATGGATGTATGTGTAGACGGATGGATGTAGGCTTTTATGGTTTACGGTGAGAAAATGGGGGAGTTCAGTCGGTGGTTCTAATAAAGACATACAATTGAGTTCATCTGTAGCGACGAGGATTATTTTTGTAAATACATCAATATTTTGTATTGTTTCGTTTGTTTCAGCGTTCAAGCTATCAGCATCTTATGTATGTTTCAGGATGTGGTTTTAAAACCTGGATTGTATTATTTTTGAAAAAGTTGCAATTTGGCTTGTTACTCAATCACGCATCAGTGACGAAACCAAAAAGTTTCAACCCTGAAATAAAGACAACCTCAAAACAGTTTTCACAAATTGGAAACGTCAATCATGAAATAAAAAACGTGACAGCTTGGTGAAAGGTGGGTTAAATAGTGGGTGAAATTAAAATTAGCCACGAATAATACAAAATTAGAACCACAGAGTACTCTTCTATATAAAGGTAATTAGAACGTAGCCATCCAGGAGCAGAGCAGCAATCACTATCAAAATATTATTATAGTCAGAACAAAATCTAAGCACGAGATCAAAATGCAGAACTCCTCAGGGTTTGGTTTCAACACTATCCCTGATCAAATGCTGTTTAAGTACATGCCAGAGAAAGTTACAAAGCATGAAGAGATAAATCAAAATGTGAACACGACTGAGAATGGAAAGAATTCGAAACTAGATTTGGTGAACCGACTTCGCCCTGTGGTTGAGTGGATTGCATTAAGCGAAGTCATCATTGGATCGATCCTGATAATAATTCTCATGTTACTTGCTTGTCATTACGACGAATTCTATGGAACTGAGAACTCTAGGCGTAAGTGTTTAATAATAATGATAAATGATTTTATTTCTGTAAGTAGGTTTGTACAAACACTTTTACACGTCAATCATATTTTTAAACTAGATGAGGTCGGCGTTTCCTATCTGACTACACTGAGAAGAAAGGCCGAAACAAACTCAGAGGTCACAGTCTCTTTTAAAGTCCAGACATAATCTTGGTCAGATCATGTGAAGACCATGTAGATTGGTATCTGAAATGGTCTTTTGAGGAAAGAACCACACAGATTGAGTGGACCTGTCCAGTCAGTGCACGCATTTGTCAGTAATCGTGCAGCTCAACTCAGGAAGTCAGGACTTAAGGAGCTCAACGATTCGACGAAGAATACCAAAGAAAGGACATTTGGGTGGGCCACATAAATTACTCAATCTGCCAGATCATGATTAAAATTAACTGCGAAAAAAAAAGCAATGACCCACATAATCCTCACATTAACAATAATTAAAATAACATAATACTTTACAAGTAAATACTCATGTCATTGTGTATATAAAATTCAACAATGTCAATGTGTATATAAAAAATCGGACATAATGTTTGAGAACCATGTAGATTGGTGTCTGAAATGGTCTTTTGAGGAAAGAACCACACAGATTAAGTGGACCTGTCCAGTCAGTGCACGCATTTGTCAGTAACCGTGCAGCTCAACTCAGAACTTAAGGAGCTCAACGATTCGACGAACAATACCAAAGAAAGGACATTTGGGTAGGCCGCATAAACTACTTAAACTGCCAGATCAAGAATATAACTGAAACAATGACCCACATAGTCCTCATATTCTCAATAATGAAAATAATATAATACTTTTTACAGTAAATATTCATGTCTAAAATAGCTAGCAAATTAAAATCAGCATTCACCGTGTAAATTTATTGGAGCAGCTCAATCCCAAGCCTTTTTGTCCTCAATATAGTCTTTCACAGTATAATAGGCTTTCTGGCATAGTTTCCGTTTTATAAAAGATTTGAATTTATTAAAGCTTTTTAAGAATTTAATAAGCTTTAGTAGGTAAAAGTATGTAATAAAAACACCCCATTACAACCAAACTTTGTTATATATTTCACAAACTAGTTCAATTATTCTAATGTGCACGTGTTTCCATACATTTTATTGGACGTGGACGGCCACGATAATATCATCACGACATCCATTCACAAAAAAAAAAACTGCTGAACCATACATTTGGTCGAGCTACGTGTAACAAAATTTATGGAACAGCAGATTTTTTTAGTGAATATATTTAATTCAAATTTTGTATATCGTCTAAGTATACCTTTGTATACGTGGTATAATTTAATGTGATAAGGTGCGCGCCACTTTTTATATTATATAGCCTAGATTTAATGACTTGAAATCGCCAATTTACAATGAGAATCTCTAGCGTTCAATGCTCGTTCGTTCTCTTTAGAAAAGCAGCCGTTGCTTTGCAGTGGCAAAACCGGAAAATTACCTGCTGGTAACATTCCTTTTATTTTCTTATTTTGATCTCGTGGCGTAGTAACAGCTAGTCTTGCCAAGGGGTATCGAGTAGCGAAGTAACTGGGTTGTAGAGGTCAGAAAGGCAGTCATTACATGCAAAATACTCGTATTCAGATGCATCTAGTTAGACTGGAAGCTGACCCCAAAGAATTTGGAAAGAGCCATGATAAAGGGGAAAGAGCCATGATAAAGGGGAAAGGGCCATGATAAAGTTACATGACTTATTTTCGTCATTTTTATATTCTGTAATGCTTTCAGTGATAAGCTTGATGTCTTTCGGTGGATCGATCCTTCTTGTAGTCAATGGAATGATGTTACTAACATCTTTGAAGTTGGACAAAAAGACGGTTATGTGGGTAAGTCATCTTTTAATTATGTTTTACAATTTCATTGGGTGTTTTTTTGAGTTGTCTGACAATTTATTTGTAAAACTAACTGCGCCCCGTTGTTTTCACCCGCATAAGTTTACATCCCGTTATGAAAGATACTTTACGACCTATTCTCATACCTAACAAAAAATCTAAAAAAAAACATAAAAAAATCGGTCGAGCCGTTTCGAAGGAGTGCGACCACAAAGACCGTGACAATAGATTTTTATATGTATAGATTTTAGGTACACACTTCCATTTTGTAACCAGTGTCTCAAACCCGCGGGGGTAATTGCGTAACAAGCTTATAATGGCAATGCCATTCATTTTGACAGTTCATCAACATTCTTTTCGTTATATGCGTTGTCGGGCAGACTTTTTCAAACATTAATTAATGGATTAGGAACTACTTTCTTTAGGAGGATTAGGATTGTAATAGAAAGTGTGTAAAGCGGAGGCCACACCGCCAGCTAGCGAGCGAGCAGGCGGGCGAAGCGAAGCGAGGGAAACTATATAAACTAAGCGAAGGTTTGGCGAGCTTCACACCGAAAACTACGGACGGACTTGTGAGCGAGGAGAGCCCCTCGCTCTTCCACCCGACCGCTCGCGACCGCGAACTACACAGCTAAGCTACGCTAACGAGGTGAACGAATAGCATCGCTGGCATCATCGGATATTTCGTTCGCATCGTTTGTATCGCTGACGTAGCTTATCTCTGTAGTTCGGGGAGTGAACCGAAGTATGAAAAGAGGTGAAACAATGCTCTCTCTCTCTGCAATGGTGTGGCCTGCGCTTTAGGCGATTGAAGTGCAGATTGTGAGAAATTTTGCACCTCAAGAGACGGAAGGTGATCTGTTAGTGCAGAGTACAAAACTTTTCTCAACGTAAACTTTTGTTCTCAGTATTACATCCTCATGTCAACTCTTCTTTGGATCTACATGTTTGTGTTGTCCGTTATGAAGATTCATTTCGCCCTACTGGTAATAGAAAGAGGTAAGACGTTTTATTTTACTCTAGAACCTTACGCTTCTTACGTGTAACTGCCATTTTTCTTAATCCACTGAAAAAAAATAGATCAACCCTCGCTTTCTGAAAACCTGTTGTCTTTCATTTTAGTCCAGCAATCACAGCAGCTTTCATGGAATTTTAATATTTAATGCCTTGATTAGGTGTCCTGAAACTATGTAGACTGTGTGAGAGGAGACTGACCCGGACGACGTGCCGACGTTTGTGGCGAAGGAGCTACACAAGCTTCCACCCGTCACCTTCGACCACGTCGATGTAACGAGCCTTCTGAAGGACATTGTCTATCTGAAGGCCCGCCTCGCGGATGTTCTAGCGAAATTAGATGCATCCCAAAACACCGTCGCCGATTTGCGCAAAGAATTTACTGAGTTGCGCAACAGTGTGGCGGTAACTAGGTCATCAGTCGATGCGTCTAACGTAATCATGTGTCGTGGAGCCGGCCTCGATGTATCGTCGTCAAACTCCGCGTCAGCAGTTTCATCGCCAGCGCATCCGTCGTTTGCTGAGCTTGCAGCGCGCCCCGCCCGCGTGCCCCGCAGCCCACTGCCCGTCTCCGCAGCACCTCCATGCGGCGCCGCCCGAGCCCCTCGCTCCGTCCCCCTGCCAGTGTCCGCAGCCCTGGCGAGACCCTTGCAAAAGGATTTCGCTGTCGTCACTGCGAGTGCCGCGAGTGGCGCTCCAATTATGATGCCAAACAAAGCCCCGAATAAGGCTGATGTTGAGGACTTTGTGACTGTGCAAAGGAGGAAGCGTCAGTCACGAACGAACAAGAACCGCTGCGGCAAAGCTCCTACGGAGCCCGGAGTAAGCTTACGTGCCGCAAAGCCGAACACCCCGGTGTACATCTCCCGCCTACACTACACCACTAAGGCGGAGGACATCGTGGAGTACGTGCGCCAGAAGACGAGGTACTCGCCGAGGGTGCAGTTACTGGAGTCGCAACGCAACGTCAACTTCAAGGCGTTCGTGGTGCGAGTACCGAATTGTTACCTGTCCGTCGTCATGGCAGAAGACTTTTGGCCGCAAGACGTAGTGTTCCGTCGCTTCCGCGGACAAGTACCACAAGGCAGCTCAAGGGCAAGCTAGTGAAGTGATACTAACATAGTTTTAAGTTATTTTTTTAACAAAAGTTTTGTTTTATATTTTATGTATGTTAGTTTGTAAGGTATATGTCTATGGGCCATTTTGCCTGAAATAAATGATTTATTATTATTATTATTATTATTATTATTGGAATCAGAAATTTAATTATTTTTAAAAGCCTGTAGCCACTTCCATACATTCTAATAAAACACGTTAAGTAGCTTGTAATGGACTTACTATAAACTGTTTATTTATAGAATGATCAGAGATAACATAGTTTAGTTTTGCATATATATAATAGATGGCACCACATGTACCTACTGTTTATAATTATTTTAGTATTTAGGATACATAATAATACTTTTTTTCATTTTCTAATTACCTAGATAAGATATTTAAGATAACATCATTTATTTGTCCAATACATGAGTAAGTATACACACACATGGCATGCAAGATGTAACATTATATTCTATTACAGTCATGTTTTGTCTCAACGGCGTACAAATATAAATAAGTAAACATCAAATAATTGGTCTATTCCCATCCAATACCAAGAGCTAATACCATTTGGTATTAGTTTATTTCCGAATTTATTTTCTATTCCCAACGAGTACCACATTTTAAAACCAATACCAAAACAAGTTTGAAGAAATCAGATACAGTCAGGTTCAGTAAAATTAAAATGCTTTGAGTGATTTTAAGTAATGTTTAACCTACCTACCTACCTACCTACCAAATTAACTTCCAGCGATCGATCTCTGGTTGACTGTAATACTAACAGCTAAGCTGTGTTAAAATGAATTACCGAACTAAGTTTCCGAAAACATAATAAATGTTCCCGAAAATCCTAACCCTAGACGGTCGACGTCAGTGGCATCCCGAGGTTCGGTTGGTTAGGTTCCTTTAAACCCTTCAGACAGAAATAGGAGCCCCGCGAAGCGGGGCTCCGTCGACCAGCTTATTAACCCTAACCCTATATTTAGATTACCCTAGATTTCGGTAAAACGCAATTTAAATAAAACTTTGTGTAGCTGAGTGTACAAAAAGTCATGCTTTGGTATTCGTTAGTAATAGATTTTTTATTTAAAAAAATGTGGTACTCGTTGGGAATAGAAAATAAATTCGGAAATAAACTAATACCAAATGGTATTAGCTCTTGGTATTGTATGGGAATAGATCAAATAATTATACAAAGCAATTAACAATCCAAATTAGATCTCAAAATATAAAATGTACTACAGCATCTGCAGCAGCGTCTTTGACTAGTGCGTGTTGCACCTAATGACAACTTATGGCTCTGAGACGTGGTCGCTCACAATGGGCCTTATTAGAAGGCTAAAAAATACTCAAAGGGCAATGGAGAGGGGGTATCGAATCAGAAATGAAGACATCCGCAGGAGAACCAAGGTAACCGACAAAGCCCGAAGAATTGCCAAACTTAAGTGGCAGTGGTCAAGGCTCATTGCTCGCAGAACAGATGGCCGATGGGGCCGAAAGGTTCTGGAGTGGCGACCGCGTTTCGGAAGACATAGCGTTGGAAGGCCCTCGACAAGGTGGACCGATGATCTTATGAAGGCCGCAGGAATCCGCTGGATGAGGGAGGCACAGAACCGGTCGAAGTGGTGGTGCTTGGCGAGGCCTATGTCCAGCATTGGATGTCACTCGGCTGAAATGATAATGGTGCAGCATAGTATCAACACCTCAATAGAAATGTATAATAAAATTAGTCAGTTAAATGTGAAAGTAATTAGGAATGAAATCTAGATATTTCACACAATTCAGATTCGTCAGTGCTGTAATAGACTTTTTTTTTTGTTGACGGGGTGAAAATCCTCATGCATATCCTCCGCCCTGGGGTGGGCGGAGGGGTCTGTCAGACTTCTACTGACTAAAACCACCCCGTGTTCCCTCGCACACTTGCGCCGGGGGCTACGGGGGCACTTCAACGCAGCCCCCGTCTGGTGCCGGCCTGCCTCTGCGGGCCCCGTCTAGTCAAACGGGGGCAGTGAGGTGTTTGACTCCCCCCGCGACGTCTAAGAGAGGCGCGCGTGGAGCATTACGCGCTACGACCTCGGGTCTAATATGTTAAGGGGCGGCGGACGTCCCCGAGTCCACCATCACTGGACCCATTTAGGGGGACCGGAAGAGGGCATTATCTGCCCTCTGCCGACACCCCGTGCTTCTGCTGCGGGCCGGGAGAGCACTCGACATCTCCCTCTCCCTTTCCGCTGCCTCCTTCTGCGACATGACATTTTCGCAGAAGGAGATCACCGCGTCCCACGACGCTTCGCTGCCGACCATAGAATGAATCACAGTCGGTAGCGACAGGTCGCCCGTACCCACTTCCGATACAAGGTCACGGCGTGGCTCTTCCCAAGCTGCATATTCTGCAAGCGTATGCCACGCCGTGTCCTCCCGGCAATGGACGAAGTGATGACACCGAGCGTCTGGCTCCCTGCCTATACGATGCAGGTATCTCCCGAAGCAGCCGTGCCCCGAGAGCACCTGCGTCACCCTGAATGACAGCGAGCTGTGCCTCCTACCGAGTCAGTCGTCGAGCACCGGCTGGGCTGTAATAGACTTGCTGTAACTAATGGCGTTTTAACCTTCTTCTTAATTTTTCTGTTGTATTTTCCTCGTGGCTAAATGCTAACAGCCACACGTGTCGATCGAAGGTTAAGCTACGTTTGCCGCAGTCAGTTCGTGGATGGATGATCATCCATTACTTAGTGAGACCTCTCCGTGCCTCGGAAAGCACGTTAAGCCATTGGTCCGGGCTGTTATTCGTAGATCCTTTGACAATCGTTACCAATCTTACCAATGGGTATCATGTTACCCAGTAACTGGGTTGTGGAGGCCAGATAGGCAGTCAGTCAATAACAATGTATAATTGCATAGCACATGTGTGAGCACTATGTAACTACTATAAAACCACCATTTACTAGGCTCGTCTTTCTTTGACTTGAATGTGCCCTGTCGGCTGAGAGTATGTCAAGCTCACTCAAATGTCTCGCTGGTGGTGGCGTGTGTGTTGGATCAATAAATTCCCTTCAAAATGGTTGAGCTGAATGGTGCTGATCCATACGTCATGTTCGTGAACGGGCGCCGTCAGTAGGGACTGGTCATCTCTTGGCTGCCACAGCTTATTTTAATTTAAATTATTGAATTGTTTTCTTTTTATCTTTTTTATTACGGATACTTTAAACGTGCACGTCTTTCTACATCGTTCTCACATTTTTAATTTGAACATGAATGATGTAAACAATTTGTTTTTTTGTAACTGTTCTATATTATGTTGATTAAAAGAGTGTCCATGGAGTTTCTTGCCCGTTCTTCTCCATAGGTTTTTTTATTACGGATGCTTTTAACGTGCACGTCTTTCTACATCGTTTTCACATTTTTAATTTCAACATGAATGATGTAACCATTTTATTTTTTGTAACTAATATAGATAAAAGAGTGTCCATGGAGTTTCTTGCCCGTTCTTCTCCATAGGTACCTACTACGCTTTGGAATGGGCAACTAGCTTCTTTTTTCTGACTGACTGACTCCTTGACAATTCAAAAGTGCCTGTAATTTGAAATGTCTATTTGAAATAAGTGCTTTGAGTTTGAGTTTGAGTCGCTCGATGTAAAATACTGGCATTCGCAGCTGAATGCCAGTATTTTACATCGAGCGACTCAAACTCCGGTAAGATTAGAAGTCAACCCTTAACATAATTGGGAAAACTTAGGCAGATATTATTTCCATTATTTTGGCAACGTATTATAAAGAGCTGCTAAGGAGACTAAGAGCCCAAATAACATACTACGGTATCTCGTGAACTCTGCTCCTCAGTTTATTCATCAAGCGTTTACTAGAGATCTTACGGAACTCACTTCAGGCGCTGGGCGAATCTCTTTAAAATATGGCGTAAAGTTTTGCACCTTGCTCCAGGAATGAACTCTTGAAAACAAACTTTTACTACTTTTGCTCTTACCTATTTGTTACAGTACAACTATTTTAGTACAATCATCGGTTTTTTATCAAAACAAAACTACAGTCAAGTACTAATTTCTGAATTCAAATTATTAAGTATACACGATGACTCTAATAATTGATGGACTTGGAAATTAGCATTCGTTTGTATTCGGAAATGCGATGATTCTCAAGGGACATTAAGAAAGTAGTTGTACTGTACGTGTATGTATTTTTGTAAAAGTGGTTTTAAAACTATGTCACGTCATGGAGTAGGTACAGTCCAATAGTATATATAATATGTACTAGCTGACCGGACAGACGTTGTCCTGTTTCCTAGAACTCGATCGCATCGCCACCTACCGGGTCCAATTGTGAATCCAAACCATCCAAGGCGCCACCCAAACGCATACAAAAAAGTTCATTCAAATCGGTCCAGCCGTTTAGGAAGAGCTCAGTGACATACACACGTACAGTAGAATTATACTTAGTCTGGCCATAAATACAGTTAAAAATAAGAAAGATATTATATTTGAATTTGGAATCTGTCATTTTTATACGAATGTTCATTGAGTTTCCTAATTTTGGCGCCAATATATTGTACAATATTTTGCGATATTAAAAAGGAGTGGGGTGATAAAGAGAACCGAATCCTTGTGACTGCATTACAAAAAGTTGGTATGGAGCCAAATGCAATTTTTAAAACTCTCCATACGCTTGGTATTAGTCAAATGTTTGTGTACCGGGCTATTAATAGGTACAATGAGACCTCCTCTGTTTGTGACAGAAAAAGATCTGGCCGTCCACGTAGTGTTCGTACGAAAAAGGTGGTCTAAGCAGTAAGGGAAAGAATTCGAAGAAATCCTGTCCGAAAGCAAAAGATTTTATCTCGGGAGATGAAGATAGCACCCAGAACCATGTCGCGTATTTTAAAAGATGACTTACGACTTGCAGCCTATAAGAGACGCACTGGTAATTTTTTAACTGATAATTTAAAAAAGAATACGGTGGTAAAATCGAAACAACTACTGAAGCGGTACGCAAAGGGACGTCACAGATTTTTTTTGTTTACGGATGAGGAAATCTTTACAATTGAGCAACATTTTAACAAACAAAATGACCATATTTATGCTCAAAGCTCTAAGGAAGCTTCCCAATTAGGACAGAGTGCAACGTGGGCATTATCCGACTTCAGTGATGGTTTGGTGGGGTGTTAGCTATGAAGGAGTGACTGGGCCATATTTTTGTGAAAAAGGTATCAAAACATCGGCACAAGTGTATCAAGATACCATTCTTGAGAAGGTAGTTAAGCCCCTTAACAACACCATGTTCAATAACCAAGTATGGTCCTTCCAACAAGACTCGGCGCCGGGTCATAAAGCTCGGTCCACGCAGTCTTGGTTGGAAGTGGACGTTTCGGACTTCATCAGAGCTGAAGACTGGCCGTCGTCTAGTCCCGATCTTAATCCGCTGGATTATGATTTATGGTCAGTTTTAGAGAGTATGGCTTGCTCTAAACGCCATGATAATTTGGAGTCCCTAAAACAATCCATACGATTGGAAGTGAAGAATTTTCTCATGGAAAGAGTGCGTGCTTCTATCGATAACTGGCCTCAACGTTTAAAGGACTGTATTGCAGCCAATGGAGACCACTTCGATTAAGCTTTTTATATTTTAAATTGTTTTATATTTATGTATTAAACTAACACACTGTAAAAGTAATAAATATTTTTGTCTTCGTGACAATATTTATGGCTAGACTAGGTATATATAAAGAAGATATAAATAAAACTTGGTATTGATCAAACTTCCAAAATTTCTCTTGGTCTAGTCATCCTGACGCAGACTAAAAATTGACATTTGAATGGGCTTTGCGTTTCTCTTAATGTGAACTCGGCTACAACAGTTTTTTTCGAACCCCAATTGACCCGGAGCCTGATATCATCGGACCCTGACATAAATGTGCGTTATAGACCCTATCCTAAAGGAGAATTACCCTTTAAAAAACTGTAGATGCACGTCCGGTCCTTACGTTCTACTACGGTACTCATGGTGAATCCTCAGCTGTAGCCCGCCAAATTCAAATTTCAAGTTCAAATCCAAAGAATTATTATTCACTAAATATATCATTCCTACAGTCGCGAATCGCATTTTGATCAACATACGACGTTAAACAGAGCTACAATTTGCAAAAAAACTAAAGGAAATTTAAATTTGGCGGGCTACTTCTGAGGATTCACCTTTATAAGTACATCCTACTCACTCATGTTATTATTTCTTTGTTAGACACATACGATGTACTTCTACCGGAAAATAGACACTTTCTTCTGAGCAATGCGTGTGTTGTTGGCGTAGCTACTATGTTGGGATCAGGTAAGAATCCTATTTATTCTCCTGTATGTAGTATATTCCAAGCAGACTAAGCATGCAGTTCTAAGGCATTCAAAACTCCTCTTCCAACCCTTTATATAGGATAAACATTGTTGGAAAACTTTTTTTTTTTTTAAGATTTTTAGGAAAATATTAAAAGATGAAGTACTGCCAATAATAGTTGTAGTGAATGCATAGTCGACCTCTACCACTTTTGTCAATAACTCCCAGTAAATTAAAACTTCATTAGGGTTGAAACTACATATTTAGCTGTCACATTGGTCTTAAAGCAAAACTAGACCTTGACATTTTATGACGTGCAAATGAGCACGGTAAAGCAATTACGAAGTTTACCTACTGTTAAATAAATAAATAATAATAATAATTTGTATTCACAAAACATAAACTTTGACAATAAGTAAAAGAACGGTAAAAAAAAAAAAAAAAATATAAATATTGGGTACAAAAGGTAGGTACAGGTCGATAGTCTAATAAAATTAGGTAGGTACCCTGCCCCCCAAACTAGGAAAATCTTGTATCTGGGGCGGCAGTGTCTGTCGAGCGATTTATCTGAGCATACAAATTAAATTTTAAATGAATTTTTAATTAGAGAACTGTCAAAGTCAAAATATGAAATCTTATAAATTATACGAAGGTACAAAATACAACTGATATTTTATACCGAAATTCCGTGGAGGGTGCATTAGCTATTTTAATTTCACTAATATATTAGGGTAGCAACGCCGACCCGGGAAAATCGAGATGCGATTCAGCAAAACGTGCCACTTCCTACCAGGTAACGGTTCGCCGGTTGTGTCTGCATTTACATTACCTACACCCTGCCAAGTCTTCTCATATTTGAATTTTATATAAATATTATACAAAATGCTTAGATGGTTTGGTCATGTTGTGTGGATGAGTGAAAGGCGACTAGCAAAAGGTTTTTACTAGATAAATGTGAGTTGAAGCGCCGGGAAGAGATATCCAAGAACGACATAAAATTATACTGCCTTATTGGCGATGTTCTTCAGAATAATCAGCTGCGTAGTACTTGCAAGCGTGCGTGTACGACCAGATGTATGAGCGCAAAAGAAGCAACAGGAGTATGTAAGGATCGTAGCAGGTGGCGTTCTGTAGTTTCTGCCTCCCCCATGGGAAGAAGGCGTGAGTTTATGTATGTATTATACAAAATATTTATTTTATTAGGCCAACCCGTGTTTTCGAGATGTTATACCGTTAGTTACGTGCGTGTTTCGGAATTTCCCGAATATTTTTCAGACTCAATGAGAGAGACAAGAGTCCTTATACGTAGTATACATTAGCGTTTTGTCCATCTGTCTGTAATATCGTAGCTTCAAAAGGGATGACCCAATTTCAATGCGTTTGTTTTATGCAATGTGGGGACGACGATACGACAATAATTTAAAATTCGTATATCTATTTAAGTTCCTGTCTGTGTAAAAAAATTCAATCAAACATATATCCAATAGATTAGTCACTATAGCTAGTCAAAGATTGGCAACACCCATAGACAGCCCATCCCTACTAAGTATTTAGCTTGTTTGAAAAAAAAACAATTTTCAAAATTCGATGTTTAGATTTATTTGATAGTTTCAAAATACTCCTATGCACTAGTTTTGGCAGTATTTTCATTTACGGTCGTATTGTTGTATCGACATTACATGACCTATTTATTAGGAATTTTGTTACTTACGTACGGCTACCAAAAGTGATAACGGTCGTCGGATATAGTTGAAGTTTAGTAAGAAACCAATGGAAGTTTTCGAATAAAATAAAATAAAATTAATAGAAAACAAACAGGTAATTTTATCATATTAAATTTCATTCCAAAACATCCATCGGTTTCTTACTAAACTTCAACTATATTCGACGACCCTTTTTTTGTTTTTGTTGGGTTGGTAGTCATCAAATGACTTCTCCCGCTCTGGGCGGAGCGGAAGGGCGTGTCAGACTCTTACTGACTAAAACCCACCCGTCACCCCGTGTTCCTTCAGTTGCCAGTGCGCCAGGGCCACGGTAACTCTTCCGAATAATCCGCGATTCCGGCAGGCATCGGCCCTATCGCACCCCATCAATTATGCTAACATCTCTATGAGGCCTGACATCTCTTAGAGGCCTATTCGACCACCCTGGGGTTACTTAACTCTTTTGTTTAATGAAGGAGTCATTATAATTTCTTTTCTCTTGCTTGTTTCAGTGGTACACTTCATCGGTAATGTGACAGTGTTCACTTACTACAATTTGAAGTACATAAAACCAATTCTGTTTAGCTGCGGTCCGTGAATTGTGTTCCCATTGTAAATATTACTTAATAAAGATGTTTCCTTAGTAGACTGTGTCCATGGCATTGCTTCGATTGTATACCAGATTTTGGTCCAGCGACAAAAGTGAAGAAATGCTTTAAATAATGTATACAGGTTGTCCCAGAAATTGACCGAAATACTGTAGGTGGTGATAGCTTTGGTCAAGCCCGCCCAAAATAACAAGGGAGTTTTATCGTCGGAGAGGTTATGGATCAGCCCCTACGCGTAACACACTATCAATCACAATTTGAATCATTTTGAAGCATATTGCTAATCCATTGCTTCTTAGGCTCGAAAAATTTGTCTACCCAACAACATAAATAACGCAATGACTGTTGTTGAACTGTCAAAATGAAAGCCATTCCTACTGTTAGTGTGTTTCACAAATGCCGCTGGAGAGAGCAGCTAAATGATTGAGCAGTTTTTCATTTTTAAATTGTTAATGAACTCAATCACAACTGAAATAGAGTTCAAAATAACGTGCATGAGATGATTCCTTTTAGCGTGATCGCGTATATTTTCACTAGGGGCCTAAAATGGACGCTTTGGCAGAATTATAATATGATTTGCGTACAATTCGTGTATTCCGCTATTCATCTGTTTGACAGTTGCTATTTGACATTAGACTTCATTATAGCAATGCATAGTTTGTGGACCATTTTACGAAACTTCATATGAAACTGTCAAACAGATGAATTGCGGGATATTAATTGTACGCAGATCATAATATGATTCTGCCAAAGCGTCCATTTTAGACCCACTGATATCTTGACCGCGTGGAACAAGGCATTTTTTTTTTTTTTTGCTTTCTGCCCTGACCATAGCAGAATTATCCTATACTTACACACACTACTTTGTGCAAGAACTGTTAAACAACACCACAAATCCGGACGTTTAAATTAATAATTTTGTGGTTTTCTCTGTAGGCTAGGCACCCGTTTTCTCTGTAGTTTTAATTATGTAGGGTCACCGCCAGGGGTCCGTTATTAAATGAGTCCCCTGTGCTTACAGCTCTAGATACATAGTTTGTACGGTCACAAGAATAAATACGTTACACTTACACAAAAATGTTAAAGCGAATTCTCGTGAATTAATGAGTTTTATTTATTTATTGTGTATGTCTTTTGTTGGAGATCCCAAATAAATAAGTACCTAAAAATAAGTAAATAATATTATGTTCGTTACATCAATTTTTTTTAGCAATACTTTAGTAGTAAATCGGTTTTGAATCTTGCGTAGGTGTAACGTACTTATACTCGTGACTACAATGACTAGTTGGAAAATCAATGGAGCTTGTGTTAAGTTTTGTAAGGAAATAACAAGTTCAGTATTCCTAATTATGTATAGTCACTTTTTTCCAACACAATCAAACAATCACTTCTTCATTAGAAAAAATATAACAAAAGTAGCTGTTCCATAAGATATGCTTACGGTTCAACGTATCGAAATAGACTGACTATGTCTAAGCAAATTAGTTATGAACTGAATGCTCGCCACTTTAAACGGAAGTGAACACTCAGTCGGCTATACGACCAATCAGAGCAGAGTAAATTGTACAAACTATCACTTGACTAACTAAAATACATTAGGGCTTATGATAAACTGTAAATAAACTTTTTAATTCAAACAATAATAATTTACAGAACAAATATACTGCAATACCGCTATTCTACAAATGAATACTTAAAACGGATGTATACAGTTCATGCAACCACTAGCGCTATCTGTCGCTTGTGAAAAAAGTCTATTCCTAATTATTATTTTACAAAATCATTACAGGTTGGTGCTGTGGGTTGGTGGGTCTGGGGGCCTACTCTCTGAGTCCGTCAACGAAGATACGGGCCCTTCCGAAACTAGTTTGAAGATTTGGAGTGAACCCTACACCCGATTAATTAACTTTTTCGGACATGTAAAAATACATCCGAAGCAGGGACAACTTTCACATCGTGGTGTCATTCATTCTAAAGGTGATTTCCACCAAACGGCTCGCATCGCAAAAGATCAGAACAGAACGAATTTAAAGTATTTAAAGTCTATATTACCAAGCCGTGCACAACAGCGTGACCGCGAGCGTTTTCCGCGACACGCGAACGTAGCCGAAAGTATACTGCGACGTGCAATCGGCTCCGTTCGCCTGTCGTCGTATTATATCCGATCACAAATTCATCCGAATTAGAACACGTCAACACGCTAGGAATGAAACTATTTGACTAGGCGCAGAAACGGTTACGTTCGCAAGCGACGCTACGGAGCCGATCGTATGCGTCGACATCTTGCCGGACGCGATCGGCTGTCGCCGCTTCCGTTCGTATCCTTTCCGATCCGATGCGATGCGAGCCGATTGGTGAAAATCATCCTTTAGGTCGCGCCATAAACTAATCTTATGTCTGTAGGTGATACGGAGTAGGAAACGCCTGTAACGTCAGCTGAAACTACGAATTTCGTGCTTAGAGAGTAGACCCCTGATTCGTTTTTGTTTCATTTGGGCTTGTGTATTGCGGAATGATTGGTTGGTTGTTTGTTTGGTATTTGATACACTGTTAAACAAAACAAGTGGTACATATTTGACGAAGAAAGAGTTATATTAAGTGTGGGATTTTTATATAGGTAGGTTTCATAATAATATTACTGTTTCCATCGTAATAGATCCTTTGAAAATAAGGTTTAACCCGGCACGACCGAGCTTGCAACATTAGGGCAAGCATATTAATTAGGTCCTGCTCACAAAAAATCTGTGTTGCGGTATCTACATCGCCACATGCGAGCTACGCGTCACACTGACGTCACGCAAAATCCTGCATCGCGCAAGCAGAGTTTACCACACAACTAGCATATAATTACAACATTATTCGTCAGGCAGTTGCCCACCAGACACAATTAACACTCGTCTGGTCGGAGGATCCTTCCTTTTCTATGGAGGTTTGTGTGAACTTTACACCCAGTTCCTCATACCTCTTTGATTGCATTATAACTTATCCGTTACTTATCAATAGGGATTTTCAAACATAATGTTCTGGGTTTAGAAACAATTGGCAGCCCTGCTCTCACAACAAGGAAAAACACAACAGCGTAATTAACGGCCTCTTAATCTAAGTACCTACCATGAATTAGTATATCGCGGAACCCTCGTTGTTTATGTCGTTTTAACCTTACCTTTACTTATTAATAATATAAGCAATGTACTTTACAATTCAGCTTATTTCGGATTACAATATTAATGTTGCATTTGTCTGTCTCCCTCAAAGATTTAAATAGTTAGATTTGCTCTCACCGAACATAGTCACGCGACAAAGTGTCCACACTAAGAAGACTGAGCTCACATGTTATAGCGTTTCCATGACAATCAAGTCAAGTCACTGCATTAAGCCCCATTTACATGTAGCAAGTTTATTGTCTGTGGCATACAATCAAATTGAAATAACAAATGGCTTGCATCATCTAAACTCAGTTTAGACGGTGCAAGTTTTAGTGTTGCTTCAATTTATAGGCAAATCAATCCCGTCGTAGATATCAGGCTTTATTGTGTCAGAGATTTCAAAACGAAAAAGAAACGCGACTACTTATCTTTTGACGCGGTAGGGCGAATCTAACGATTTAAATCTTTGTTTTTCCTACCGTTCTTGATCTTGGAAATGACAATCTTTTTGGATGTGTTTTGGGATCAAAGATTTAACAGGGCCCAGATACCTAAAAATATATTGCTAATCCCCGACGCAAAAAGAGGGTTTTAAGTTAAACCGCTATGTGTGTGTGTGCATCTGTCTGTATCTATGGCACCGTAGCTCTTAAACGGGTGAACCGATTTGGATGTGGTTTTTTTTATTTGAAAGCAGTTTTTCTAGAGGTGATTCTTAGACATGTTTTATCAAAATCAGTTCGGCCGTTTCAAGGTCATCAGCTCTCTTTTGTGTCGGGGGTTTTTTAATTTTACCTGTTATGTATTATTGTATATACTGTAACCTTCCCCGAGAACACATCTATCTATATATATAAAAATTAATCTCTATTTCCCTTGGTCATGGCATCACGCGTGAAAGGATGGAACAATTTCGCTATTTCTTTTTTTGTTGTGTTAATTATTGTCAGGAGAGGGTTCTTATGTAAGAAAAAATTAAGAAAGTTGAACGGAACATTAGAAAATTTAAGAAGACTTAACGCCAATATTAATTTTACATGACTGTCAGTTGTTTGAAATAACTGTCAGCGATTGATAGAATGCGCGCTGCAAATATCGTTTAACACAGATGGATCGGTTGATAAATGAGTCGATAGTTTTAGTTTTAGTCAATAGTCAAAACTAAAACTAAACGACATGTGACATTCATATTTAACACAGGACAACGTCTGTCGGGTCAGTTTGTTATCAATAAAATGAAAATGGAAAATCGAATGAAATTAAATAAGATTTGTGTTTTTAGAGTTACAAGCTCGCCAATGAAGGGACAGAAATCCGTTTATTTATTTTATTCGGAAAACTTACAACTTATAACAAATAATCATTTCAGTTTTACAAGTTTCCACTTATAATTTAGTAACTATCAATATTCTATAAGTAATGTTGTAATTTATAATGTTATGGAAGGGTAGCGGATAATTTCATTGTTGAAATTCTCTTACATCTCTCAAATTTTAAACCTCCTGTTTTTATAAAAAAAAAGTTTAACAAAGCAAATCATCAAGAATTATGTAGGTAAAATGTATTCAGAAATCAGCCCCAAAAAAAACAAATTCGATTCTATTTTCGGGACCAGTACCTCTGTATAAGCAAAGGCAACAACAATGCCAGTTATTCGGCCTACTGCGGGCCGCATCTGGTTCCATTCCTGAAAGGCCGGTCCTCCGAGATGGCAAACATTTTGATAGCTCAATTACCGTTCTGTGTTTTGAATCTTTGGGACAAGTATGTTGCTTGATGAATCGTAGGTAAAATGTAGTCTGTGATGGTAGGAATAAGGATTGTTATAGTCAAATCATTTAGTTACACATTTAACATTACGCCCATATAAATATAAATCCTAACCATAGATATATCTATGGTTAGGCAGAGGTGCACCGATAGTACGCCCACATTTCGTCTGAAATGTTGAAAGTCCCATGTAACAGGGGGCGAGCCTATTGCCATCAAACGGGCACAAATCCAGACTCCGGGCTGCTGCATAGGGATTGCAATCCCGCAGCTCATTCAATCCCGCGGGATTGATATGCGGGATTACTCAATCCTGCGCGGGATCACGCGGGATCCCGCATCTTTGAAAATATGCTATAAAATCAAATTGAAACTACAGTTTTTTTTTAAATTTAAATTAGGCTATTAAAATGCACACAATTTACAAGAAAATTAAATTGTTTCTACTTAGTTGCCGCTTTCAAAAGGTTTGTGCCATTTTTAGGGTTTCGTACCAAAAAGGTAAAAACGGGACCCTGTTACTAAACCTATGATAATTTGTCTATCTATCCGTCTGCCTGTCCGACTGTCGTCGGTCGGTCCGTCCGTTTGTCTGTCTGTCACAAGTATCTTTTAAAGCGTAACAGGAACGGTATACCTACAATGTAGTTCTGTGATCATACAGACAGTTGACCGAGCGAGCGCGAAGCGTCTCCGTTTCAGCTTGGGCTAAAATGCTTTCGTAGGTATGTGCGGATGTCCGGCTGTTCTCCTCTACTGGTCGCATTTCTCAACCGATTCTCGTGAAATTTTGTGAGCAGGTTTGATAATTATATGGATTTTTTTAGTCGATTCAGTTTTTCGAAACTTTTCAAAATGGCAGAGATATGGGGGTTAAAAACGCAAAAAAACATATTTCAGCTATTTAGAAAAAAAATCAAAAATGTCACAAAACTTTTTTGTTACCCTTATTAAGACGCATAAACTTCAAGGTGTCAGGGGTGTGACAGGGTGGAAAATAATGAACAAAAAAAAACTGAAAATTCCTGTGTCACATGAAATCACAAGGGAATTTCATCAGCTTTGATTGAGCAATCATATGACTATGATTTTTAGCCATGCAAAGACAGACTCGCGAGGTCTACAGGTCACAGAGCCACTAGTTATAATCACATCACAACACAGGTTCACCTTCCACCTCTTGTGGTAACATTTTGCATGTCACATATTTTTAATTTTAATTGCTTATTTTATTTTCTATTTGCAATCTAAGTTTATGTATTTTTCTTGTTAATTACGATGTTGTTTTGTGGTGAATGCTGTGTATACCTATAATAAGCATACATACCAACACTTTTATTATGTTATTGTTGTTTTAATTTTTTGTATGTACTGCTGTTGGTGTACCAAATAAATAAATAAATAGGTACACTTTCATCACTGATGAACATTTATTTTGTACAGTTTCAGAGCTCGTCAGTACCCAGATAGCAGATCAGTTTGCTACAAACTTGATTTTTATTTGAATTTAAATTGTCACCTCAAATATGATAAAATAAAGTTTAAGGCAATATTACTGCAAGCTTGTTAATTTATGGATGAAGATTGAAGTTTAAGGTAAGTTTGTAGCAGTCTTGAATTTTGCGTTATATTTCAAAGATGAAAGTATCAAACTTGTTTTAAGTCCGGTACAAACTTGAGTTTTCCGTTATCGGCACAGGAAGATAGGAATGCGTAGCGGGGTAAGAGGTGGGACGGGCGCAAATAAGCATAATTAGTCGCCGCGTGCACTGTATTAGTGCAGCACGCTATGATTGGCAAAAAAGTGTGACGTTGTCAATCGCATTGGTGACACTTATGGACGCATCGCATCTCGCGTGTTTTGACCAAGGTATAATACTCACCGACTGCTAGGCGAGTTTTGACTTGACGCCATGATGGCTTACAATACAATACTATATGTAATTGTACGATTAGTTAGTCTGTGCCATGGTCTAAAGTATATTATTATACCATGGTCTGTGCCAGTAGCCCAGTGGATTAAGTACATTACACTCCAGTACACATCATAGACTAATATAATGAGAGTACTTCTGTTGTGTTGTGCGTGCGTGAGGGACGCGCGTAATTTGCTTATCGTGCTGGGGACTAACTGACAGAACGTATGTATTGCTGATTCTAATGATTATAATTCTGTAAAGCCATATTTGTTACGGTCGCCAATCATATTTTAATCAAAATACAACCTGACAGTGACCTGCAAATTGCAAAAAACGTAAGAAAATTTGAATTTCGCGGGCTACCCTGAAGGTTCCGCCGTAATGAAAATTTCACCAATGATACCGAACGCGATCAGCACATCTAAACCGCGTTCAGGAGCTGTCAGTGTCAATATTCTACAGAAAATAATGACACTGACAGCCCTTCAACGTAGTTTATGTGCTGATCACGTTCAGTTTCATACGCCGAATACCAAATAGTAACCGAATACTCGTTGCAACTCAGCGACCACTATTATCTAGAGGCCTCCAAGCCTTGAAAGGATGTGCAAAAAAGAAAACCAAGTGTGTCAACATTGTATACAAAGTGGCGTGGACCTCATCATATTAAATGATATACCACATGGTACGAGTATCTACTTTGACCATATATACTAAACTTGAATGAAATTATTCACTCAAAAAAATCTGTTGTTCGTATACCTAAAAAAATGTATGGAACAGAAGATTTTCTTTATGAATGGATTTCATTCAAATTTTTTATATGGGCAAAGTATGCCATGTGGTATACATGGTATTATTTAATGTGTTAATGTCCGTGTGACTTTGTATAGTTTGCAGACACAGACATCATGCAGTTTGAAATGACAAAGTTGCATATACTTTATAGAAACAGATATTATGCAAGTTTGTTGCTGGGAAACTAGAAAGTTTTATTTAAACTTGCCTCAAGTGTATATACTTGCCACGGCAAATTTGGATCAAACCTTCACTTTTGATACATCAAACTTATTGCAAGTCAGATTCAAGTTTAAATTGCTATCTGGGTAGTGACTAAAGCTTTAAATATATCGTAAGTAGTGCATGTCTTGGAATGTTGCAGAGGTAATAAATCAGTTAAAAATTACAAGTATTAATAATTAAATATTTATTTTAATTATTTTTGTTGAACAGTTTTTATAAATGACTTGCTTTATTACGTGCTAGCTGCTACCCGCAGCTTCGCCCGCGTGGATGTCGGATATTATCCAACGGGACCGTATTACCGAGACAAAAAGTAGCCTATGTCACTCCGTATAACATCAGCTATCTGCCAGTGAAAATCCCGTCAAAATCGGTCCAGCCGTTTCAGAGATTACCCGGAACAAACATATCCTTTTATATATTTAGATTTCACCCCCTTGGGGGTTGAATTTTGAAAAATCCTTTCTTAGTGGATGCCTACAGCATAAGAGGAAAACGTGTGCGAAATTTTAAGTTTCTAGCCATGAAAGGTTTGGCCTGTGCGTTGATACATCAGTCAATCACTTTTGCCTTTTATATATTTAGATGTATACCGATTCTTAAAGCGTAGGTAGAAGGAACAACAGGGTTTTTATTACATATTGTATATAAAAGAACAACAAAATATATAGAAGAATATATAGAAGCAACAAAATTCGATCTAAACAAAAGCGGCCACATTCATTTAGACCGTATTTTGTTGCTTCGTGTCTCAATATGAAAGTTTATAAAAGGTATTAGAAAATTCTAGACACAATTACCGAGGTCGCTTATTGAGCCGTTATTCAAAATTCCTTCTGAGTTACGAGATAATACTTTTTTAAAGGAGTGGCGCTAGTGGACCCGTGTGCGCCCTCTTAAGCGTCCCGTTCAGCAAAGTCTGCGGTACCTCTTAACTGCTTGTTCTACGTCTAAATAAATGAATTGGAGTAATTTACTCAGCTGGTATTTGTACGTGGGTTATACTAGTGGGAATAGTGGGGCAATAGAGGAAAATGTTTAAGAATAAGATGTTTTTTTATTATTCTGTGTCATTGTCTTTATGCCGATGTATCTATTTGACGCTTGAAAATGAATAGACAGTGGGATCAGTCTCCAGTACAATAGCCTGGACCTGAATAGTTTGTTTGTCTTAAACACTAATTTCTGCCAACTAATCACAGAACACGTCAAACGGCGTAAATATAAAGCAGTACCTTCAGGGTAGCCCGCGAAATTAAAATTTTCTTACATTTTTTGCAATTTGCAGGTCACTGTCAGGTTGTATTTTGATTAAAATATGATTCGCGACCGTAAAAAATATGGCTTTACAGAATTATAATCATTAGAATCAGCACTACATCTCTATAAGTTCATATTACCCTATTGAATGACTACGAGTATTCCATGAAATCATGAAATTTGAGGGCAATTCTAACTTAAGGAGGTGTATTGCTGATTCTAATGATTATAATTCTGTAAAGCCATATTTGATACGGTCGCGAATCATATTTAGATCACCGTACAACCTGATACAGACCTGCAAATTGCAAAAAAAATGAATTTCGCGGGCTACTTTGGCGCATTCCCCATAACGTCTTTATTGGGAGTTAGGTATATCTTTGAGCCGTTTGGAGTTGAAAAACCAGGGCCATAGGGTCTGAGTGCTCATCAACTTTTTCGAAACATCGCCAAGCGGTTGGTCGAGTCTTCAAGTGATCAGAGGGTTAGCCTATGTTAGGGTCAAAGAATCAGCATTGTCATACAACATGACAATGATGCCGGTCACTTTTCATGTTGATTTTTCTATACGTGCACATATTATTATTATATTTCACTGTAAATTAATTTGAATGGTAAGTAAATAAATTTGAAACCATTCAGTCAACATGACAAAATCAGCAGCTACTGCTGATTTTATTTGAGCAAGCCAAGCCTTCTAGTAAAATAATCATAAAAAAAAAATCATATATGAGATCGTCGCGGACAGTCTTACAAACATACATCATACACACAAAGCTAGGGCTGAATACAGAACTTACACACATGCATAAACTCACACCTACTTCCCATGGGGAGAAACTATAGAAGGCCACCTGCTACAACCCTAACGTACTCCGTTTGCACAACCTTTCGCCTTTCCTCCTCCTTTTCCTTATACTCTATTTACAGAACTTAATTGTTGAAATAATTATTGGTTAATGGTTGGTACTTTCATCGGAAAAAAACTCACTTCGAAATCATTTTCTAACTACCAACTCATGATAGTACCCACTCGTTAAAGGCAAGCTCTATAATGAATGGCGCGGAATGAAAGCGCACGCACACGGAGGCGAGCGAGTGAGACTATCATTACGGAACTAGAATTGACATACTGTGCACACTGGTTTAAACGATCATAGAGCTTAACAAACATAGAGGGGGGAGGGGATTTTCTACACATAATATAACATCACGCCTTGTTTCCCCGAAGAGTTGAGCAGAGTACACCCGCCAGTTACGTTTTAAGTCCTATATAATAGGGGTCGAGTCTATTGCAATCAACAGGGCACAAATCCAGACTCCGGGCTGCTACTGAGAAATTCCAGATAGAATAACCCATTAACACTTTGCCCGACCTGGGAATCTGATCCAGGACTACGCTCAGCAGTAGCGCTGCGTCCACTAGATTTCCGGACGTGCTTTTTTTTAATATTTCTGTATTCTTTATATGCAGTATGTCTAAAAAGTGTCTGAACGACATGATGGCGGGATGCTCACAATACCACTCCAGACCATTCAGACTTAAGGAGAATCCTCAGCTGTAGTCCGTCAAATTCTTTATTTTTTGGTTTTTTGCAAATTGCAGCTCTGTTTTACATCGTATGTTGATTAAAATGCGATCCGCAACTGTAGGAATGATATAATAACTGAATAATAATCATCAATTTCATATCAATCGTCAAATTCTCATATGAAATATTTTGAAAAATTATCAGATGGAACACACTTCCAAAGTTTGGCGACTTACTTTTAACGATTTGGAAGATGCTAGTAATTCATGGAACATACCTATATATATAGTCTGTCAATGAAATACAACCGCCGAAAGATCCTTGTAACACTTGCATCATGAATGTCTTCATTCTTGCTTCAGTCACTCTTTCCATCTCATCTGACATTCTGTATGATATAGCCAAGACCGACGGTTTAGTGCTCTCTCAGAGGCTGAACAAGATCTCAATGGTCAAAAATGGTCACCCATCCACGGACAGGGTCATCTGGTAAGCAAAGCTTTACCTCGCCAATAGACCAATTTAGGTGTAATTTTGTTTTCACTGGATGACGAGGAGTCGGTCGACCGGCAGCGAGATGAGCGGAAGACATTGTTGCCATCATGGGTAAAATCTGGATGAGGCCCGCACAGGAGTGTAGGGATGGGCACAAGAAAAGAGTGGCTTATGCGCAGGAGTGGATGTCGTCGGGCTGTGGATGATGATGATCATAATATTATGTTCCCACTCCCTGAAAACTGTATATTAATTACAGTATTTTATGTTTATTCTAAACGTTTCTAATGCTACATCCCCAGTCACAGGTATGTTTGCAAAGCAAGCGGCTCTTCATTGAATTACGTGCAGCCCTAACGCTGAGTGTCACATTATTCTTACAGCTGAACATAGCGACTTATAGCATATATTTGGGTGGACTTGGGCTTAATAATGCTTAATAATTATAATGTAATAGTGTGCTGGGATACTTTTGTTGATTAGGAGAAGATATTACAAGAGTGTAGAAAATACCTACCTTTAAAGTCATGTCGGAGCATTGAGGTAATATGTACTTAAGTACATAATACCTCAATGTGTCGGAGTATAAATTGGACGTAGTTTAGCAGAAAGGACACAACCCACACTATGGACAAAAATGAGTTATGTATGCCAAAGAGGTCGTAAAAGTTTGTTCTTTCACTCAGCAAAAAAGATCCGTAATACTACAAAGATAAGGTTGATTTTTTAATGATGCGAACCAACCCACATAAAGACGGGTATTTGTCTACAAACCACTGTAATAACCCTAACTACCCAAGCAGTTTTTAATAAATTCAACTTGAAAGAAGCAGGTCTATATTTAATTTATCAAAATTGTCTCCAACCTAATTTTGCAACTGTAACATCATTGCAGCAATACACACCTAAACTTAAAACCTCGATAACTCAAAAATTACTTTTTGTGAGTTGAGTCCTTTCTGCTAAACTACGTCCAATTTATAATGAGCCAAAATCGTTTTCCATTCCTTCTGTTCTTGTAATATCAATGGCTCAGGAAATGCGATTACTTTACAATCACATAATTTCAGTAGCCAAAAGAAGAATTTAAGTACGCAATTAAAGAAATCTGACCGTACAGGCTACAGATTTGTTAGATTTTTGACCATCGCCACGTTTCCTCGAACAAAGATGAGCAAATGTGTGAGCAACAGGCTTTCCGCATCGTCATCGCGACATCGAATCGACAAAAATGATCCACAGTAGTGGATCATTTTTGTCGAATTAACCTTGATTAAATAAACATAACATCACGCCTGTATTCTCCGAAGGTTTAGACAGAGGTGCTCCTATAGTACACCCACATTTCATGAGTTATGTTTAAGTTCCATGTAATAGGAGGCCAACCTATTGCTATCAACCGGGAACAAATCCAGACCACGGGCTGCTATTGAGAAATTCCAGGTAGAAAAACTAAATAACACTTTGCCCGACCTGGAAATCAAACCCAGGACGTCATGCTCAGCAGTAGTACTTTGGTCTTATGGTACCAAGTACTACTGCTGAGCATGACGTCCTGGGTTCTATAGAATATTTAATTAAGCCTCTTTGGTCTAGTGGTAGCAAGAGGCTTAATTAAATATCAAGGTTAAAATCGAGCATCACTTGTTGATCGTTAACAGGCGATAGATGGGATCGATAAAATCGAGCAAATCTGTAAGAAGCTGAAATTTTTTATTGATTGACAAAACACGAAATATAAAAATGCTCGTCAAAACACAGCATTTCGAACGACAAAAATGATCGTCAAAACACAGCATGCCAAACGATAAAAATGATCGTCAAAACACAGCATGTGGAACGACAAAAATGATCGTCAAAACACTGTATGTCGAACGACAAAAATGATCGTCAAAACAGCATGCCAAACGATAAAAATGATCGTCAACACCGAGGAAGTCTGTAGGTACCTAATGATTAGAAATACCTATGCATTTTGTCACGTGACTTAGGTAATTGCGTCATCCACCAAGTTGAATACGATTTGATAACGACTAAATATAATAGATTTAAACGAATGGACGTAGTCTAATTAATTAAAACAATTACCCAAGTAGAAAGGTTATCTATCAGTATAAATTAACTGACGTTACATTTAAAGAAGTTAGTTAAAACAAATTAACTACTTACTGGAATTCAGCGCCATCCGCGGGGTAATTGCGTAACACACTAGCAGTGGGAATGGCTTTCATTTTGACAGTTCAACAACATTCATTGCGTTATTTACGTTGTTGAGCAGACACATTTTTCGATCATTTGAAGCAATGGATTAGTAATAGGCTTCAAAATGATTCAGATTGTGATTGATAATCTGTTACGCAATGGGGGCTATCGTTTTTGTGCTCACTAGTTGGCGCCACTGGCGTGTAAGGTCCTGTTAGTACTTTTATTTGATGTTTATTTTATTATATTTTAAAACTTCCAATGAATATTTAGATTAAAATGTTCCTAAAATTGGCAAGCATGAAGCAGAAAAATATTATTCTTGCTTCAAGTGCTACTAAATTAGATCCAAATTTTTTCCTTATAATCATAAGCCATAGTTAATCAGGAATGGCACAACCAACAACTATGAATCATTAGTTAAAATCCGTGATAAAAAATCCCGCAAACAGTGAACGTTCAGTACATTTGACATCTAGAGACCTTACTCTACACTAGCGCCTCTAGCGGTAAACTCAAGCGCGGTAGCCCTCATTAGAGTGCTTGATAGAAAGAATAGCCGACCCCAAAATAGTTAGGAAAAGGTTAGGTAGATGATGATGACGATGGTTGGCAAACACGAGCAGGCGGCCAACTTGATGGTGTGATGGTCAACAACGCATATGATATCTGCAACTAGCTTCTACCCGCCACCTCGCCCGCGTGAAATTTCCTGTTTAAGGGGCATGCGCCAACGTAGCCCGCGAAATTCAAAGTTTCTTACGTTTTTTGCAATTTGCAGGTCAGTATCATGTTGAATAGTGATCTAAATATGATTCGCGACCGTATCAAATATGGCTTTACAGAATTATAACCATTAGAATCAGCAATACAACTCCTTAAGTTAGAATTGCCTTCAAACGTCATGATTTAATGAAATAGTCATTCAATAGGGTAATATGAACTTATAGAGATGCATTGCTGATTCCAATGATTATAATTCTGTAAAGCCATATTTGTAACGGTCGCGAATCATATTTTATTCAAAGTACAACCTGACAGTGACCTGAAAATTGTAAAAAACGTAGGAAAATTTTAATTTCGCGGGCTACCATGAAGGTTCCGCCTTAAGCATAGAACACGGACTAGAAAAAAAAGAAGGACTCCGCGCCACGCGTGTCGAAAGTGGAGCACCGTACCGATATATATATATATGTGTGTGTAAATAAGTGTCTTACTTGTGTTATGTTATTCCTTGACATTTTTTCTGGGATGTAGAATTATTTTACACCATTTCACAACACAAGAAGGCATTATTTTATTATATTACTTGACATAAATAGTATCTACAATGACGCTGTAGTGCCGCGTACTGGCACCTTATAATGTTTATGTGTGCGTGAGGCATGTTTGTACAAACGGTGTATAGAGTGCTTCACTTTGGATACGCGTGGCGCGGAGCCCTTTTAAAGTGAAACTTTAATTGCATCGTCTCAAACTTTTTCGTCTGTGTGTTGCATGTCGCGTGACGGTCGGCCGCGGAGTAGGGATAAAGTGAATGGCGCCCGTTAGAGCAGCCAAGGAGGAGGGAGTGGGTGGGAGGTTGGGAGGGGGAGCTTGATGAAGCGATTTTTATACCCTTAATGAAATATTATTCCGAATTTTTTTAGTTAAATGTCTATAATGTGAAAAAAAATATTTGGAAAATCCAAAAGTGCACGACTCATTTAATTATGAAATATATAAAAAAAAAAATAACTTAATTCGTTCAAAATTAATTGCCGAAAAAACAGCTGTAGTAGGAAGAAGGTACTGCACAAGCGCCCCTGGTGGAATAAATGTACATAATATCTATAGATATATCACCATCCATGTTAATTTTACATGGATATATATAGATGTACAGTCTTGTAGTTTTCGTTTTTTATTGATTGCAATTAAACGACACTGAATTAATTAATCATTCGCATTCAGTGACCTACAATAGTCGATTAGAATTAAAAAAAAAATAATTAACTCAAATAATGGATTTTTTCACAAGTTACAGTATTTCCGGGTTTCACACATGACGGACAGGATTTTTTTTTGAGCTATTTTGGTGTTTTTTTCCAATTCTATTGCAGTAAATCAATTTTTAAAAAGTATGAAATTAATCTCCATTAAATTATCTCGACAATAGTATGCAAAATATCTTGATTCCGTGAACTAACAAGGCTATAATAATAAAAATAGCCGCCAAAAGGAGGCGAAAAAAATATTTCGATCGTAAAGCGCTCTCTGATGCTTCGCATCATGAGTCGTGCAAAAAGCTTCACGTTTACCGTGGTTTCATAAAACCACACAATCCTTTTTTTTTTCTAGTCCGTAGCATAATATATATCCTATGACACTCGGCAATACTGTAGATTCCCATTATTGAAAGAATTTTCGGAATCGTATCAGGGGGTCTAAAATGGACGCTTTGGCAGGATCATAATATGATCTGCTTACAATTCGTATATCCCGCAATTCATCTGTTTGACAGCTGCTATTTGACATTAGACTTCATAAAGCAATGCATAATTTGTGGACCATTTTACGAAACTTCATACAAAACTGTCAAACAGATGAATTGCGGGATATTAATTGTACGCAGATCATAATATGATTCTGTTAAAGCGTCCATTTTAGGCCCACTGTACATCTGAAGATTATCCCCTACATACAAAATTACAAATTGTACTTTTTTATAATAGTAGGTATACATAGAATACAGCGTGTATCAGAAATGTGTGGTCATATTTAAGGGTGTGGTGCAGACCATCAAACTGAACAACTTTCTCAATGGGACCAACATCGTAATGGCGAAAAAAAAAAAATTACATTATGAAAGTACACAGATACAGATAGTCACTTAATTTAAGCGTGCAAATAGCCTCGTACAAAATAAATGATTAATGACCCCCATGCTAGGAATAACCTGTGTTACAGGGGTCATCCATCCGTCCATTATGAATGTTATAATAATTACTTACAAGTTAGTAATGTGCACTTTTATAAAAATAAACATAAACTAGACTAATACAATTCATTTTGAGGATAAGAAACGAGGGGATGAAAGTAAAAGTAGTTTAAATGAATTAAAATAATTAGTTGTCCCTTAAAAAACTTCAATATCTATTCGACCTAAATGTTTGGGACAGCTGATAATTTTTTCACGATTACGAGGTACCCTAAAATATGACCACACATTTCTGATACATGCTGTATAGTATAGATAAGTACATCATATATAATTATGTAGTTGCTATCGTAAAGACCAACGTGAAATGCCATTTTATTGTAATTGCACAATAACCTGCTCTCAAAACAGTGCAGGAAAACATCGTGAGGAAATTGGCATGTTCTAGAACCAAAAATTCAAAGACATGTGACATCTACCAACCCACACTGGAACATTAAAGGCTAATTATGCACAATAATCTCGATTAGCAGTTACATCCTAAACTTCGAAAAATCTGTTGCCTAATCTTTGCAAGAACCTAGTACAATACCTACTAGGATTAATCACAGCACACCCAAAGAACGAAAGAAAGAAATAGATTCCTTCGAAAGACAGAAATAGAGCGGGTGACAATTACAATTTGTAGCCGACTGGTACAGTAAATGGGTGTCTGTGAGAAACTGTATTAGTTCAATAGTCGGTGCGGAGTCAACGGCTGGTAATATTTTACGTCTTTACCAAGAGCTACGGAAATTGGTGGAGTAGGTAGTTTTATTTCTGTGGAGCAAAATGTTTGGAACTGTGTTTGTTTTTATTTATTGCTGCACATAGGTTTGTATGCACCGGGAAATTAATCGTTAAGCTACGACAATTTGCCATTTCATATTACCGTCAAAGAATGATTTGCTTTTACTAACTTTACACGTCAAAAAATATTTTTCATAACTAGACGATATCGGTGTTTCCGATCTGACTACTCTGAGAACAACATAACTTAACATCACGTCTGTATTCCCCGAAGGGTTATGCAGAGGTGCTCCTATAGTACACCCACATTTCGCCAGTTATGTTTAAGTCCCATGTAATGTAACAGGGGGCGAGCCTATTGCCATCAACCGGCCACAAATCCAAACTCCGAGCTGCTACTGAGAAAATCCAGATGGAATAACCCAATAACACTTTGTCCGACCCGGGAATCGAACCCACGACCTCATGCTCGACAGTAGCGCTAGCGACCACTAGACTAACGAGGCAGTTACTCTGAGAAGAACACTGAAAAACTCAGAGGTCACATTGTCTTGGTCAGATATGTGAGGACCATACAGATTAGCGTCTGAGACGGATTTTCAAGGAAAGAACCACACAAATTTGAGTACTATACTAAGCTTCTCCATGTCAGTAAATCTGGACAATTTTTTTCTAAACTAAAATAATTTCTCAATTCTGAATAGAAGTCTGGATAAAAGATAGGGTGGCCGTCACTCTGCAGTGAGACAATGCAAGATGTATGTGCTGCAGTGTTGTCACCATCCCTTGATTCTCTTTTATATTGCAGTCTGAAACTTCTTTCACGTATGGGAGGCCGAGCCGGATACAAACCGGCACGTACGAGGTACGAACCGGTCACGGATTTAATTGGTACGACATTGTGACGCACCGGTGCCCTTTTACGCATCCGTAAGTCGGACCGGAATTCGATAATCGATTAAGGTATTCATCATCAGTATTTTTGTACCCACTGCATTGTGTCTAGTCTCGCTATGCACGGATGCGTGGCTGTCAAACAAATGGACCGTGCAGCTAAAGTGCGCGCAGGATAGGTCTGCACGCATGTTTGTTATTCAAGACTATATCCGTGCCATCACTATTAATCACTTTCGGCCTAATTATGGCGATTTTTTACTTGGAAAACACGGAAAACTGCTCTTGACACCTGATATAAACATTGAGATAAAAGATTGCAAAAGGTTATTTCCGATTTCGGCCGCGCGCAGACTTATTTTGCGCGCATTCTAACGTGGCAAGGCATATCTGGCGACGCAGTAAATGGTCGACTTAACGACTGGGTCACTAGTGCTAGGTAGGTATTTTTTATTTTTATTGATATCACACTTCAACGACGTACCTACTCACTCAGAACATAAACCAAACAAAAATCACATACCTATAGCTTTAGGTATTGTGAGTACCTACGTCACTTACAGACGGGACAGGACGTGTAAAGTACCGTTAGAATTACTTAAGAGATACAAAATAAAACGAAAATGAGCTATGTTCACAAATACGATGTGAAATACAGAAATATTTCACAAAATAACAAAAAATAAGGTAGAGGATTGAAGTGGATACAATTATTGCTAGACTGCTCGTATCGCACCGAGGTCTCGAGACTTTGAGCTGGTTAAAACCCTCGTACGGAATTGACGGTATACTCCGAAAATACAGGAAATATTTTGACTTACTTTAAGTCAAAATTTGGGGATGATAATACGATGTGAGAGAGAGCGAGTGTGTGAGAGAGAAAGAGGAAATAGCAAAATTACGTTCTAAACAATAAAAACCAGTTGTTTTCCATTCCAGCGTTTCATTTCGTTTACATTCCCCTTTCGTAGCTCCTTGTGCTGTCTGCTCATTACTCCGTGGAAGACGCTAGCTTCTGTTCGACGGTAGCGCCCCCAAGCGACGTTCGACTTTTTCCGATTATTCAATTACACCCGTCGCCCGTCGGATACTAATTAATGGTTTTCTAATTAATGATTACTTTAACTGAAATTGGTTTTTTCTTAATCACTGATACTGCGTAACGTAAAATGCTGGGTCAAGTTTTAAAGCTCCTTCAAACAGGCGCGATACGCGACGCGACACAATGCCACCGCCCGTCGCGCGACGATCTGTGTCTTTGTGTCGCGTGCGATTCGCATCGCGTGTCGCGCCTGTTTAAGAGGGAAGGGCCCTCTCCCGGTCCGTCTATCGTCAACGCGAACATGATAAAAAAGCTTGTTGTTTCATCCAACGCAATGTTTGAAAAAGAAGCAAGAGTGAGAACGCGATAACATCGAACGAAAATTGGCGCGCAAAGATTTCACAACACTTGTACCAGGAAATACGTGTTTTTGGAAAAAATGTTGGTCATTTAGAATTTCCATTACATATACGAGGTTTCTATGACGATGTTTTCTTTACTTTTACAATTTATGAGGACACTATAAACGGCCAAATTTCGGGTAAAATTAGTGCAGAAAAAAACAACCGACTTCCAAAAAAAAAACACTAAAAGACGTGAAAAATAACTTTAATTTCGGAAGTCGGTGCCTTTGGTTTTGTATTTTCGTGTTTGGCCACCGACTTCCGAAATAAAAGTTATTTTTCACGTCTTTTAGTGTTTTATTTTGGAAGTCGGTTGTTTTTTTGTAAAAAAGTTTTTATTTTTCACTTTTTAGTTGCGGTACCTACCCCACACAAATTCGTATACACCTACTTGGTGTGTAAATAACAGTGACAGGAAATTATTAACACATCATCCATATAAACTAAGTGGAAAAAATCTGCAGTATTAAGGATAACTCAAAAACTACGGGTCAGACCTTGATCAAATTTAAATGGGACCATATGTGAAGCACCACCTATCAAATAAAAAAAGAATCATCCAAATCGGTTCACCCAGAAAAAAGTTCTGACCTAACAAACATAAATAAATAAAAAAAAACATAGACGAATTGAGAACCTCCTCCTTTTTGTGAAGTCGGTTAAAAAAAGCAGATTTTTGGAGGCTTATACTGAATTTGTTTCTACAAATTTTGATTTTTTGCTTACATAGAAACCTAGATAAAGTGCACAAGATACCTATTAGTTCAAAAAATTCAATGAAAGATGAGTTACCACGCCATAATCACGTACGAGCGTTTGTATGAAAAGTATGACGGGTTGGCCGCTCTTAAAGGAGCCTTTAGTGTGTTACGAAATGTAATATAGGTACTTCGGCTGTTTTGCACCACTAGAATGTAACTAAATTAAGAATTTGTTTTAAAGGGTCAGGGTTGTAAGAACAATGCTTTTTATGAACTTGCAATTTTCGTGTTCGTCGAAACAGCATAATACAACTTATTATAATACGTCTGAAGGACTTATCCATTGTCTTTAATTCATCAGTTGTTGCCAACTTCACTTTAAGTCTACAAATTACGTAGGTATACATCTAAGGTATACATCTTTTGATAATGATGAACATGGCCAAGCATCTTTTGATAATGATGAACATGGCCAAGCATCTTTTGATAATGATGAACATGGCCAAGCATCTTTTGATAATGATGAACATGGCCAAGCATCTTTTTTGACACTATTTAAGTACAAATATAGATGCGAAGCCGCTTGACTACGTTGTCTACCGAGCGGTAGACAGTAGTATTTTTCGACAACAGCCGTTGTCTACCATTTTCGACGGCTTCAAATGGATACAAACCAGCACCCTAATCACGTAACATACTATCAGTCACAATCTGAATCATTTTGAAGCCTATTGCTAATCCATTGCTTCATATGTTCGAAAAATGTATCTGCTCAACAACGTAAATAACGCAATGAATGTTGTTGAACTGTCAAAATGAAAGCCATTCCTGTTAGTGTGTTACGTAATTACCCCGCTGTTTTTTTACCTAAACCACTGGGTCTGTCTTTTAGATAGAATAAATACCCCATTTTACGGTAACCGATTGCTTTTTTCAAATTTATTATATATTCTTTTTTATGAGTGATTTATTTATTTATTTATTTGCGAGAATATAGGTACTTACATAATAACATGGTACTTGAAAATAATTTTAGACTAAGATAGATTTTTTATTTAGTGAGTAAGTACTTTTATTTTGAAATGATTACCTCCGAATTTAGTAATTGGGTAGGTAGTGTAGGTCCCTATCTCGACCTGTTTATTGCGATAATTTTCAGAGACCGTTAAAAATATTTCCCCAACACTTCCGCTAGATCGCAGCATAATATTTCGCGACTACACACACTGTTGATTCCAATAGACGGTTGGAATCAACGTTATCGCTTCTTAGGGCGAATTTCACCAATGAAACTAAACGCGATCAACACATAAGCTAAGTTTAAGAGCTGTCAGTGTCATTATTTTCTGTGGAATAATAGCAACGACAGCTCTTGAACGTGGTTTAAATGTGCTGATCGCGTTCAGTTTCATTTGTGAAATTGGCACTTAGTCGCGGAAACGCTACTGAACTGAACTGGAATAAACGTCGCGGTCGTTCGTGATCTAGACGTCGCGCGTCGGCGTCAATGTAGCGTAGTGCCATCGGAAGCACGATGCACGACACGGCAATATTGCTCACGGTCACGCAACGACCCCCGCGCTAGAGTTTGTACCTAAACATTTACGAGTTTCGTATTATTAACGTACGAAGGTAAGTAGTTAAGTACCTCCCGGGTAAAACAGGGTAAATAGAGACCCATGGGTGAATATACTCATACAAAACTTTAAACGGATTTTCAAGGTTGAATTAAAATAGTTTATTATTGACGAGGTAGGTAAGTATTAAATTTCCTAATTTTAATTCAATGAAAAATAAAACAAATGGCTTTTTAAGCCTAAATTATTTTAACTTTAAAATGGTTTGGTTTGGTTTGTTTTTGACAACCAACCTTTTATGTTGCAGTCGCAGTGCCGGTCCTACTGGGGCAGAGCGACAGGAGCGGTCGCTCTAGGCGCTGGATGCCTATGGGCGCCAAAAAACCAAATGGAAAAATAATTTCGAGCACAAAAGAAAATTTTGATGGCGCTTTTAGAAAGGCGCGGGAGCAGTGTTTTCAGATCATATTAAAAAAATCGGTAGAATGACGCTTAAAAATCCATAGATTGCCTCTAGATAAGTCCGTTTATCTACAGACTTTTTAAAATGCTAAATCTGACTGTTTGGAGCGGGAAGAATAGCCTTGAACCTAGTCCGTAAAACAGCGTTTCTTGTAAAATACCTACATAGGAGACAGTTCTTTTGTGCACAGCTAAAATCAGGGCTTCATAACGTTATGATAAATAGTGGTATAAAGTGTTACATAACGTTATAAGTATTTCGTTACGATTCAACAATAACATATTCGTCTAAAATACAATTAACGATAAAAAATCGCGTTACAGATGCCTTTCGTGGATTTATGGCACCCGGGTACTATAAGGGCGTACAAAGATTTTTTTTTCGACTCCCCGTGGTTCGTTCGGAACGAGATCCTCCATCTCGATCTTAAAATCCCCCCACTATTCCTCAATTCATGAAGCGCATTTCCAAGCGTTTCTTTGATTCCGCGGCCTCACATCGCAACCCTCTGGTTGTCGAGATTGCCAGTTATCCGCTGGGACGCTTTTGGTATGAAAAGCATACCAGACTTTTCTAACACTAAATTGTACTCACGCGCTTAGGTATTCCCACTACATTGTACACGTCATATGACGCGTCGGCTCGCGCGTCGAGTGTTTGTAAACAAACCCGATAAGTGGCGTCATTTCTTGGTATTCTGCGACCGTTGTATTTTTTTATGAATGCTAGTGAGTAGGGCTATATTAAAGTGTGCGTTGTATTTGAATATACGATGTTTCCGTTTGTAGACGACTGTTTAAGATGAACAAAGACACTTTTTTCACAGATTCCAACAAGATTTTTTCTAATAAGAAAAACAGGGCTTATCCTATATGTTTTATGGTTTAAAAAACATGGTGTGTTAGTTCTTCATACGAAACATGAATAAAACCACTTACAACAGTACAATATTAATTATTTAAAAGCATCCAAAGTTGAGACTCACAACGGGTCGCTCGTTCAATTACAGCGAAAATGATATTTTTTAATGTCATAGACTAATTCCTTCTAGGGTTGTCATATCTCAAACGGTTCGGAAACAGATAACGTATGAAACTAAATCCATGGAATTGGAAAGTACTGCTTAATAGTGGTGATACAAGGATAAACAAGGATGAAAATAAAACCAAAAAAAAATGGTATGACTTTCACACCATGGGCGCAAAACTCTGAACACGTTTTGGTAGGAAATTCATACCATGGGCGCATTGCGGTGACCTCACAAACTGATCAAAAGCGTCCCAGCGGCTAAACCCCCTTCCGTATCAGACGTACCCGCCGTCCAACGCATGCCCTAACCGACCCCGATGACCCGATAACTCTCCTCCAAGAGAGCAGTAGGGCCATCAGTACAGTGTACAAACACAGACCGCCATCGTTCCGACCTTGCTGCCGAGGTCCGTCGCGACGTCCCTGACGTAATTGCCCCCCCGACCCTTGCTCGACAAAGCACCTGCCCCGCCGTAGCTGAGCCTGTAGTTTTACGAGTAAATTCCCCGTTTAATAATAATGAAACAAATTCGATCCAGCCTGTCCCACCTTGCAGCCCTCCCCTCAGTAACACCCTAAGCCGAGGTTCGTACCCCACAGGGCCTTAGCGTGCGGACACTTAGTAATTAAGAAATTCGCCCCTGGCTGGAGGCTTTAAGTTTACTTGAGGCACCCACAGGAATGACCGGTTAAGGCGGTACCCTGACCAAAACCTTGTCAAAGTGCGTTATTCAGAGGCTATTAACTCATTCACTATGGGTAATAAACTACATCTAAAAGCACATTATTAATGTTCGATATCCTATCATCACATTGCACGTTCTTATTTGTTTTTATGTGTTATAAATTCATCTGAAATCTCCTTCTAAAAAAGTGACTAAAATTATTGATTGCATGCAATCCTTTGCATGCACCTTTAGCAATCTCTTGCTAAAGGTGACGTTCTATTCATTTGAGGATTACACTAATGGATAGATAATTTCAAAATCTAAATAATACACGTTTTATTTTATTTTAAAACATCACTTGTCTTTTTTTATTCAAGTAATTTCATTATTTTTGTGAATTTTATGATAAATGAGCGTGCGGAGGGAGCGAGACTCAGCGACGGGACAGAGAAGGACCGAACGCTCAAGGTCGTTTGGTCAGGGAAGCGCCTTAAGTAGCCACGACCTCAGAGGTCGCAACTACGAGCTGCCCTATAGGAAAAAAAAAACGAGAAGTATCAAACAGGCGGTTGGAGATTAAAATTCCGAATTTCCCGAAAAAATAATTTAAATAATAATAATTATTTAAATTATTTATTCGGGAAAACAAACAGTTACACAAACATCTTTATAAATAGGTACAGAGAAATAATAAGGTTACTTAAGTGTTTTTCACGACGTTATCCAGATCTTAAATACTACATAATTGTTTTTGTGTCAGTTATTAATTTATATAAGTTACAATAGCCTAATGTCAACTGCTCATCACCTTTTACAAAATATTCCATTTCCCGATGCAGGGACGTTAATTGTTGAGGAGTTCTCCTGGTAAGAACCAAAAGAACTGGAGCTGATGGTGAAGCCACCACCAGCTCCATTTCACCATATGCATTTTGATGAGCATAAATTGCTTAGCAAACATATTAAAGTAATCGAATGGCAACCGGTGAAATACTTATCATTGAGTAGTTCCGGTGGCCGCCTCTGGTCTTCATCGTCAGTTCCACTTCACCGAATGGTGCTTTCCGAGAGCAAATGTACGAATTACTATAAAATTCGAGGATTTTCCTCGATTCCCATGGGATTCCCTCATCAGATTCTGACTTAGTGACAATGGGACCACTTTGAGAGCAAACCCTTTCGAACAAAAAAAGAATTTAGCAATTCCGTCTATATATGACGGAGTTATGCCCGAACATACATAAAAAAAAACATCCGTATTGATCACCTCCTTCTTTTTGAAGTCGGTTAAAAAAAAAGACAACAACAGTACACCTGAGTCACTCAAATAGAGTTAAGAAACAGATATAGTATGTAAAAAGGATAGAAAAATAACTTAAAGGTTGCCAACCGTGCCAGGTTCCTCAGACAAATATGACATTTGTGGTACGCGCCGTGTACCTGAATTTGGTACCGGTACTTGTTAGGTGGGGTTCCGGTACCTGTCTGGAACTGGTACCCAGGTACCGAAATGGCAATAACCGCTAAGTACCTACCGATACAGAACCTATACGGTACCGGTTCCAAACCCTGAGTCATACTCACATTATCTACTGATGAAGTAATAAACATTGAACTAATTGAATTAGTTTCAAGGCAGGTACTTTAGTAGTAATTTAAATAAAATATAGCACACAAGGTTTGCTATTTTTACGTCAACATGTTGTGTTTCAAAATTGAGCAATAAATTAATTAAATGTTGGTACGCGAAAAGGGGTAAGGAAGTAATATCGAAAAGTAACCTAGGTATTTCATTGACCTTGGATTGAAGGTCCAATAGGCCTCGCCATCTATAGGTAAAAATAAATAAAATTGAAGTGTCTGTTTGTAATGTCAAAATAACAGCTTTTTACTAAATGAAATATATAAGTAAACAGAATATAAAAGACAAAAAAAAAACTGTTTGTTTGTCTGGCTGTTTGTTCCGGCTGATCCCCGAAACGGCTGAACCGATTGTGACGGGACTTTCACTGGCAGATAGCTCATGTTGTAAGGAGTAACTTAAGCTGCTTGTATTTTAGAAAAGGAATTAGTAAAGAGTTATATCAAAAGAGACATTATTATTGTTTTCCGACATCCACGCGAATGAAGTCGCGGGCAAAGTTAGTATGTTCTATGCTAGCTAGGAGGATTTGTTCTCAAACTCAGGAAGTTTGAAGGGTACACTTGGAACCTACAGCAAAAATGTTGTGATATAAAAACTTTTTTACAAAAAATTAAACCGACGAAAAAATAAACTGAAAAGCAAAAAATAAATCTTTCAGTCTAACTAAGCTCTCAAATTAATGTAAATTACAAATTTTGAGTCGGCGCCAAACAATCAACGCAGATCGATTAACGATGATCAATCAAGCTGCCATAAGTTTTCATGGCGCTTTGTATGTTTGGCGCCGACTCATAATTTGTAATTTACATTAATTTAAGAGCTTAGTTAGACTGAAAGTTTTTATTTTTCGCTTTTCAGTTTCCATTATATTATTATATTTATTTATTTAGGACTACCAACAATGGCTTACACTACAGATATCTTTAAAAAAAACATTAAATTAAAACTTAGTACAGTGGATTAATTACTTTAAGGTAAACACCACATTTCCCAAATTAAATTATGTTAATTGACAGCTTGGGTACATGACAAGTTTTCAAGCAAACTTAATACCAGGGGAAAAATATGCTAGATTCAAAAGTCATCAAATTCTAAGAAAGAAAAGAAAGAAATTCAGATTCAAGGTTTCATAACAAATCACACACTTATTAAGTACACTGTCTTATGATAAAATCCCAGCATCTTGGACGCTTTTTTGGTGCTAGTATTTAAACAACTACCAGAAAAGTGCCTATTTTACTACCAAAAAATTCGAAATACCTGCCAGAATGGATAAATGCTCACCAAATTGTGTTTCATAAAGTGTTGTAGAAATGAACCTATTTTCCTTTTTATTGTATGCTATAAAGATTTATAAAAGTCTTTTAATTTCTTACTATCTGCCAAGATAGTTCGACGGAGCCCCGCTTGGCGGGGCTCCTATTTCTTTCTAAAGGGTTTAAAGGAATCTAACCAACCGAACCTCGGGGTGCCCCTGATGTCGACCGTCTATGGTTAGATTTGGTGAGCATTTATCCATTTTGGTAGGCTAAAAGAATATAAATACAACACGTACAATTATTCTGATGAGTGTATAATTATTTTGGAACTTAAAACGTTGTTCTTTAGGCACCTCGGTATAGAGAGAGTTTATTTTATTTGGAGTTAACATATTTTACTTGGTACTTAGTGTTAGGGTCACATTTTTTTTGTTGGTGAGCATTTAAATTGTAGCCCTTTTTTAGTTATGTGGTGTAGGTATGGTGCAAATATAAATTTTTGGTCAAATAGAACTCCAAGGTCACGTACAGTGTCTATCTAAGTAACTTTGTCGTCATTAATGTAATACTCTCACTGGCTCCTGAAATACAGATACTCATCCAGGGCCTCACATTTTTCTATAACCAGTTTTTATGGCATTAAATGAATTATTATTTTGGTAAAGAAATTTGGTTTCTTAGTTCTTTGGCTAGTTTAAGCTAAATTAACGGGCCCAAGCCAAGACAATGTAGCGTGTGTGGTGTTTTTTTTAAGCACCTACAATTAATGTTATGAGGAGTCATTTGATTTTCCTCAATTTGCATGAACTGCCTAACTATAGTGCAGGTGTTTAAAATTGCAGCTTTTTGGAATATTATGTAAACTGATTCTTACAGGTCTATTCGATTAACAACAACGGTAATTTTTCTGCCTCCAAATTCTGGTCACTTCATCTTTTAGTTCAGCTTAATTACTGATCTTCTCACCTATTGTTTTGTGTAAATTGTATGTATTAGGGACCGCAATATTTATGAGGTATGTGACTTTATTAACTTTATTTTGAAGGGCTATATCTGGTCTATTATAGTGAACGGTCCTGTCGGTTAGTATGCCGCGATCGTAGTAGAGTTTGTGTGTGGTATTTTCTAGAACTGTTTGTGGTACACACGGCTACACATCAAGCTATACATTTCCAGTTTACGCTGACCTCTCATTGTACGGAAATCCTATACAATGCGAGATCAGCTTATACTGGAAAAGTATAACTTGATCTGTAGCCATGCGTACGTACTTGTAATATGGAGTGTTTATACCTTGTAAGTATGAGTTTATATTTGAGTGCTAGTTTTTGATGTGTCATTTTGCTACCTGATTGTGTCTGAGTGTATAGTCTGTTTTAAAATTATTATTATTGCATGACAGACATTATTTGTTCTTGTATATTTAACGTGGTTACACTTTATTGAGTTCAAATACATTTCTTTATTTTTGCACCATTCATCATCATCATCATCAGCCTATATTCGTCCACTGCTGGACGTTAGCCTCTCCTGGTGAACGCCATTGAGCCCGATCCTCGGCTCTCGTCATCCAGTCTCTGCCAGCTGAATTCCGCAAGTCGTCAGTCCACCTGGCCGGTGGGCACCCCACACTACGTTTGCCTAAACGCGTTCTCCACTCTTGAACTTCTACGTGTGATGTGACCAGCCCATTGCAGCTTCAGCTTGCTTAGTCTTTGGGCTATGCCGATTACCTTGGTTCTCTGGCGGATAACGTCGTATCGGATTTTATCCTTCAGAGAGACTCCAAGCATAGCTCTCTCCATAGCTCGCTGAGTGACTTTAAACTTATGGACCAGTGTCACCGTGAGTGTCGACGTTTCTGCTCCGTAAGTCGTAACCAGTAGGACACACGCGTTGAAGACTGTCGTCTTTAGGCACTGCGGTATAGACGACGAGAAAACCTGATGAAGTTTACCAAATGCTACCCATCCCAGCTGAATCCTACTACCGGCTTCCCTCTCAAAATTGAGATGGGCCTATAGATTTTATGTTGAAATTGTTATCCGATTTATGTATAGTCACCATCTTTGCCATTTTCCATTTTATAGGGAAAATATGCCAGATGTTAAGGATTTGCTGTTTATAGCTGTAATTAATATTACTTTTATTAATTTCTAAGCTTTTGAATGTTTTGAGTATGCTCTCACAGCTAATGTTTAGAACTTCCCTCGACTTTCTTCCGTACCCAACATCACACCCTCTAACCCAACATCACACCCTCTATGACAGTCATACCCCAGCTAGGTTTAAAGTTCTCATCAAGATTAATGAAATAAGGACAAACACGATCTAACTGCTGTAATCTGTCGAGGAGCTCTCTCGACTGTCTTCCATCTCCATCATCAGATGATCTCCAGGTCTCGTTTTTGTTGAAGCATCATTATAAATACATATATGTGCCAAGTTTCAATAGAATCGGTTCACAAGTGAACATTCAGTAGGTGAAAAATCATTTAACCCCTATTTTTCTACCCTTAGGGGTGGATTTAGTTTCTCAATTTTAAATTGGACCTACTTTGGGGTATACTCTTTCCATTAAAGAAAGAATCATCAAAATCCGACTACTCTGTAAAAAGTTATGCGTGGTCATACATTAAAAAAAATATATATACGGGTCGACTTGAGAAACCCCTCCTTTTTTTTTCGTCGGTTAAGAAGTAAATATACATGACAATGTTTGTGGGAAAATGGTGCCTAAATTAAGCTGGAGCCATGCAATGCAACTGGATGGCTGACTGTTTCAGGCAACCATGTTTACGAGTACCTACTAACTATACAGGTTTGCAGGGACATAGACGAGCAAATTGAATCCTAAATTCAGTATATGATTCTAGAAACCCTTTTTTTATTTTTTTTTGGGTGGGAAATCATCAAATGACCTCTCTCGCTCTGGGCGGAGCGGAAGGGCGTGTCAGACTCTTACTGACTATACCCATCCGTGTTCCTTCAGTTGCCTGTGCGCCAGGGCCACGGTAACTCTTTCGAACAATCCGCGACCCCGGCAGGTCCTTGCCACCCTGTATTGTGTTTAATTCCTTGTGTAGCACTATTATTGTTACCACACGTTTAGATAACAGTGGTTACTTTAAACCTCTTTAAACCATCCAAATTCACTACATTACAGTATTAATATTAAGCCATTAGCATTTAACAACGAGGGTGTATTCACACCTTTGTAAAATGTCAGCTTTTATGAAAGGTTATAAATCAGCGCTAAGCGCTTAACACTGAGATGAAGAGAAAATGCTACTGAGGCGACGTTGTAATAGTGACGCACTGGATGGATTAGACGTCACGTTCTGTTGGCGGGTTTAATGCAGAAATTAAAGTATGAAATTTATCTGTAACTGGTCCTACTGTGACAGTACTACGGCTACGGCTATCATTGGTTTTGTCTGTACCAACGGCAACGTATTGAATGTTAAATAACGTACAATGTGGAGACGACAACACGTGGAAACTGGTAACTATCAAATAAATCTTAACATTAAATTTACAAAAGTAATATTTACTAACAAAATAAATACATAGTAGTGTTGGGCCGACGATGAGTTTTGCCAATCTTTGACTAGCTATAGTGACTGAACTATTGGTTATCTTTGATTGAATTTTCGTATGCAGACTGGGAACGTAATTAGATATACCTACGCAGTTTAATTAGTTGTCGTATTGTCGTCTCCGCCTCGGAAGGGCTCGTGGCAAAGTAATAACAGCCGCACGGGTCGATCGATCGATCGTTAAGCTACGCTTGTCGCGGTCGGTCCGTGAATGTATGACCATCTTTACATACCGAGACCCCCCCGAGCCTCGGAAAATACGTTAAGTCGTTGGTCCCGGCTGTCATTCTTGGATCCTTGACAGTCGGTACTGGTCGTCAGAAGCCCGAAAGTCTCACAACCAGTTTTACCAAGTGGTATCGTATTACCCAGTCACTTGGTTGTGGAGGTCAGATAGGCAGTCGCTCCAAGTAAAATACTGATATTCGGCTGCATCCGGTTAGACTGGAAGCTGACCCCAACATATTTGGGATAAGGCTAGGCATATGATGACGTCTCCACCTTGAATACCAATTCTTTAGTGCAATACCGATCGCTGTGGAGAACCAAAGCATCACAACAAACCACACTTTACCACACATAATATCTTGTCAACGAAAAAACTTCCACTGCTAGATAGCAAACAGCAGTAAAAGAAAGAAAGAAAGAAAAAAAAGGATTGTGTGGTTTTAAGAAACCATGCTAAAAGCGAAACATTTTCTCTACTCCGCGGCCGACCGTCACGCGACATGCAACACACAGGCCAAAAAGTTTAAGACGATGTAATAAAAGTTTCACTTTAAAAATAGATTTGTCACAGAAAGACGTGCATACAAAAAAAAAAATTGCTCTATTATTAAAGTAAAATAAAAACAAAATACATAGACCTTCAATTACGAGCACAAAACAGAAGAAGTCAACAGCTACACCTCATGACTGTGACAAGAAGGCTTCCACTCAGCATAATGCTGTGGACGTGGACGTTTTACGGCTGAAATAGATCTTCATTATAATTCGCAACATAGTTTTGTTTCATTATGAACTGCCACCACGCGTCAGTTTGTAATCAAGCGTCTCAAACGCCAACCGCGTCGTTTCCTTCTCTCAGTGCGTAACAACAAAAACGCGACCCACCTGTTTTGTTAATTAAGCATATTTAATTAAACACCTTTCAGCCTCCCACCGATGTTGATACTTATGACTCCAAACATGGCTTTGAATTTGAAACAAAGTAGGTTAGTATAATATTCATGAGGCTCGTACAGACAGGCGCGACGCGACAGCGCGGCGCGACTCTTGTAGAATATTTTTCATGAAGTTTTCATAGAAATAGTTCTACTAGAGTCGTGTCGCACTGTCGCGTCGCACCTGTTTGTGGGAGCCTTAAATCTATTCATAGTAGCTAGGAGTAAAGGGACTGTCTCCGTGGTCTAGTGATTGCAAGCGCTCTGCTGAGCATGACGTCCCTGAGTTCGATTCGCGGGTGTTAATAGGTTATTCCATCTGGAATTTCTGAGTAGCAGCCTTTAGTCTGGATTTGTGACCTTTTGATAGCAATATGCTCGCGACCTATGTACAGAAAAGGACATAGGTTACCTTTTATCAAGAAAAAAAGTACTGGTCCCGAGGGAAAAAACAATAACTTTCAATAGTCACCACTGCGTTAGGACGCTAGATGGCGCTACGTGTCTTTCGAATCATGATTGAATTATAGTATTAGAAACTTAAGTAGTGTGATAAGAGTTATTTTTTTTTAAATATAACTAATACATTTTGCGAGTCTAGAGTGAATTCCAACACCGTTTGACCAAACACCATGAAAAATGGCACATAGGTAATTAAGTACCATAAAAATGTATTTTAATGGAGAAGGATTTACAGGATTTTTTTCAACCTCCACGCGGGCAAAGTCGCGTGCAAAAGCTAGTAATATTATAAATGTAAAAGTGAGTTTGCGTATTTGTTACGCTTTCACGCTAAAACAGCTGCACAGATTTGTTTTTTTTTTAAACGTTGCCACTCTAGGAATTTCTCCTGTATTGTGGGTGCGTTTACAAACATTCAAACTCACATACACAAACAGCCAGACCTGGAACAACTACTTACATACAAATATTTGTTCCGTGCGGGAATCGATTCAAGATTAAGTCTGGACTTTAAAAGAGACTGTGACATCTGAGTTTGTTTCGGTCATTCTTCTCAGAGTAGTCGGATAAGAAACAACGAAATCTAGCGGTGTTATTACACTTTTTTTTTTTTCTCTAGACGTGATACCTGTTTTTGAAATAAGAACCTAACAGAAATCGAAATAGTTCCTTTTATAAAACTGACAACTTAGTCTGGTCTTAGGTTGGTCATTTTGTATTAAGAACTTTACTAAAGTTGGCATAAAGTTCGATTAAAAACTTTACTAAAGTCGGCATAAAGTTCGAAATAGAAAAACTGGCTCGAAGGCTTAGGCTCGGGCTAAAGTTAGATCGTGTTTTATAATAAGACAAATCTAGTTTAAAAATATAATTAATTTTTGATGTGTAAATACACATTTATTTGTTACATTATAAATTATTTTATTTCTTAACTACCTAGGTTTGTACGAACACTCGTACAAACCTCGGTAGTTAAGAAATAAAATAATTTATCATTTTGCAAGCTGACCCGATAGACGTTGTCCTGAAAAAAGGACGTTCAGTTTTTCCCGAATTTGAAGATTTTCTGGGAAACTTTTCTAATGTTACCTTCCATAAAAACCTAAATCGAACTATGACAAACATTTTAAAATAAAAAATAGCCAAATCCGTCTAGCCGTTTTTAAGTGATGCGCTTACAAAATTTCATTTTTATTTATATACTCGTAGATATCAAGAAAAAAATCTCAATTATTTACCCATCATCCTATCATTGTGTTCATGGCAACGGACGCTATACAAAATAATTGAGGATCTTCACACAAACTCAATGCAGCTGTCAACCGAAGACAATGTATTTGACTACCAAATACAATACATACATAAATTAACATAAAACTTGCATATTGATGCGTAGGCGACGATTTTATACTAAGCAATAGTTTGTTACGATGTAAAATATTCCACTGATTGTAGTTTCGATTTATTTTTGAATTGGAAATATTTACAATGTGCAGACGACACGACAATAAATGAAAACACTGACGATACTAACGCATAAGAGTATTTTGGAACAATAAAATAAATCCTGGTATCGAAAATGAAATTCTGAATTTTGAATATGAATTCTGTTATGTGATATTTTGTATACAGAAGCTGTTGGTGTACCTTTTTTAAATAAATAAATAAATGAAAAGTGATTTCCTCAAACATGCTTGGAAATTCGAGCATTATTTTGACAACCTTTTTCTAGATAAACCGAAAATGCTGTACTGTTCAAATACATGCGAGCAGCGGCCGGCAATGTTATTATGAAAATCCATATCTTTCGTATTTAGCGGCCGAATAAATTACCATGAAAACTTATATGTCGCGTAATTTAAAAATGAAACGAATTTTTTACTTCGACCCATGGCAACCAAGGAGATAAGTTATCAAAGATGTTATTTAAATATCGAACAAAAAAAAAACACAAAAAATAGTGAAAAATAACTTTAATTTCAGCAGTCGGTGTCCTTGGTTTTGTAATTCCGTTTTTGCCACCGACTACCGAAATTAAAGTTATTTTTCACGTCTTTTAGTGTTTTTTTTTGAAGTCGGTTGTTTTTTTGTAAAAAAGTTGTTATTTTTCACTTTTTAGTTGCGGTACCTACCCCACACAAATTCGTATACCACTACTTGGTGTATAAATAACAGAGACAGGAAATTATTAACACATCATCCATATAAACTAAGTGGAAAAAATATGCAGTATTAAGGATAACTCAAAAACTACTGATCAGACCTTTATCAAATTTAAATGGAACCACATGTAAAGCACCACCTATCAATTAAAAAAGAATCATCGAAATCGGTTCACCCAGAAAAAAGTTCTGAGCTAACACACATAATAAAAAATAAAATAAATTAAAACGTGTAGTATCATATCTGTCGTGTAATTTAAAAAAATTAAACGAAGTTTTTACGTGGACCCATGGCAACCAAGGAGATGACTTATCAAAGATTTTATTTAAATATCGAACAAAACACAAAAAAAAGTGAAAAATAACTTTAATTTCAGAAGTCGGTGTCCATGGTTTGTAATTTCGTTTTTGCCACCGACTACCGAAATTAAAGTTATTTTTCATATTTTTTTGCCTTTTTGGAAGTCGGTAGATTTTAGTAAAAATATATTTATTTTTCACTTTTTTGTTGTGGTACCTACCAAACACAAATTCATATACCACTACTTGATATGTAAATAACAGTGACAGGAAATGATTAAAACATCATCAATAAAAACCAAGTGGGAAAAAATACGCAGTATTAAGGATAATTACACAAAAACTACTATCAGAACTTAATCACATTGATATGGGACCACATGAGAAGCACCAGCTTTCAAATAAAAAAAGAATCATCCAAAACGGTTCACCTAGAAAAAAAATCTGAGCTAACATAAATAAAAAAATAAAAAATATACCTAGACGAATTAAGAACCTCCTCCTTTTTTTGAAGTCGGTTAAAAAGAAACAAATGAACATATTGGCGCGAGAAAAGTTATCGTCGTTCGTCATTGATTCTGGAATTTATAATTAATTTACTTAGTTTGAATTTCCGCGCATTATTTGAGAAAAGTACTATACAAGCCTTGGCCTCAACCAGGCATTGATGGACTCACTTATGTATGTGTGCCTCGGCTTTTGACGTTCGTCCATCAAAGCCTCTGTTAAATGATAAATGATTTTATTTCTGTAAGTAGGTTTATACAAACACTTTTACACGTCAATCATATTTTTAAAACTAGATGAGGTCGGCATTTCCTATCTGACTACTCTGAGAAGAAAGGCCGAAACAAACTCAGAGGTCACAGTCTCTTTTAAAGTCCAGACATAATCTTGGTCAGATCATGTGAAGACCATGTAGATTTATGTCTGAAATGGTCTTTTGAGGAAAAACCACACAGAATGAGCGGACCTGTCCAGTCAGTGCACGCATTTGTCACTAATCGTGGAGCTCAACTCAGAACTTAAGGAGCTCAACCACTCGACGAACAATACCAAAGAAAGGACATTTGGGTAGGCCGCATAAAGCACTCAAACTGCCAGATTGAAACTACCTGAGAAAGTGAAAAAATAAAATAAAAAATAAAAGTTACCTACATAGTCCTCACATTCACAATAAAGAAATAATAATACTATACTTCACAAAGTAAATTGTCATGACATTGATATAATAATTATCAAAATGTCAAAATTTATGTAAAATAAAAAAATAGCAATAATAATAAATAATCAAAAATAATCATTCAATTAATGTTGTCGGCCGCTGCATTATGTAATGTTCTATTTTTCAAACTAGTGTTGGGCTGACTGGGTTTGACCAAACTATGACTAGATAAAAGGACTAAACAATTGTATTTGATTGAATTTACGTAAGCAGACTGGGAACGTCATTAGATATATCCAGTTTAATTTAGTTTCAAATTGTCGTCTCTACCTTGATATGGGCACTAAGTTATATTGCCAAATATTTCAGTAACAGGTACTTCACATAGTTTGAGTTGGAAACATGTTGCAAGCAACACAAAGCGTTAAAACTTATAACATAACACCACGCCTGTATTTCCTGAAAAGTTAAGCAGAGGTGTCTAGCACACCCACATTTCGCCAATTATATTGTTATAGATGGCGAGCCTATTGGCATTAACTGGGCACAAATCTAGACTCCAGGAAGGCAATTCTCACGCATCTCGCATGTGACATTGTTGTTCTACAATTTATTTTTTATTTTTTATTTTCACTATTCTATTCTATTCTATTTTCATGTGACATTGGAGTTCGACTAATTTAGTTCTTTTTTTTTATTTCTCTTTTCTACTTCGTCATCAACAAGTGTAAGCGCGAGAATTGCCTTCCAGGCTGCTACTGAACAGCTCGCCGTCCGGTAAGGACCAGGCCCGGGTCGACGGCGCGTTGTGTTCCACGCGCGCCTCAAAGAGTTGTCAGCATAATTGACGGGGTCCGATAGGGCCGATGCCTGCCGGGGTCGCGGATTGTTCGAAAGAGTTACCGTGGCCCTGGCGCACAGGCAACTGAAGGAACACGGGTGGGTTTTAGTCAGTAAGAGTCTGACACGCCCTTCCGCTCCGCCCAGAGCGGGAGAGGTCATTTGATGATTTCCCATCCAAAAAAAAAAAAAAAAAAAGGCTGCTACTGAACAATCCAATTATCACTTCGCCCAACCTAGAAATCGAAGCCAGGATTTAATGCTTAGCGCATGCTCTTGCGATTACTAGACCAGCGAGTCTTCAAACACGCGTGAAAACGTTCAGAAAGATCATAATCCTAATGTAATGCGCAAAATAGTTCCAAATCTTCGTACCATGCATAAAGTTATGTATTATAACACGTAATCTTACAAAGCAGATGCTTACTAACTTAGGACTTGTAACTAAGTTAGGAACTTTGTTTCGGTTCTAAACTATTACAAGTTAGGAACTTTACTTTGATTTCTAAACTAGTACTTATGTGATACTTAAACAGGTGATTAAGTAATGCGTAAGTAAGAAGAATTTCTCTTTTATGATATTTTCTCATACAGAAACTCTACATTTTAAAGATCCAGGTCTGAATCCTTATAGTCTGTTACAAAACTATCTAATGAAAATGTAAACACATGCATCAGAAAACGTACAACCCGTTCGCGCTAAGTTTGCCGCTGACGATGTGACGCCACTCAAGGTGTAGCGAGAAAAAACTAACAAATATCGAGAACTGAAGAATATCATGGTGCCGAAGAAGTAATTATCACACGTGCCTGCGATGACATTGCTTACGGTACTGAGAGCGCGACTCAGCGGTGCAGTAGGTGGTTGGGGGAGGAGACGCGCATTCCACGGAGTGGCCAATTTCTGCGACTTAAACATTGAGTGCGTTGAATTAATTATTTGAATAATTAAACCCGAAATTTTAATTCTAAGTCGTCTTAAAAACGTTTTTGTTTTAACATTTGAGGTTAATTTTACTACCTCAATTTTCGTCGATGATTTTTCGATTACTAACTTACTAATGTTATTCAAACAATAATTGTTGCAATCACTGGTGAGATATAAAGTTGATACCTTCTAAATACAAGTGAATGTGTTACTAATTCCCTATAAGTACAGACTGATAGCGTAGGCCCGATTAACCCGAACAGGGTTTGTTTTGTTTACACTATCACCAGATATGTTTGGAACCGACCATAGATAGGATTTTATTCTTCCCCCGTCCGAGTCTAATTGACTCAACAATTCAAAGTTCCTACCTTCAAATGTTTTGCTGTTTAATAATAAATTATTTTGGAATATACATAATGATAATTTAAAAGCCATTCTCTGAAGTAGGCTAGCGACTGTTTCCCATGGGTGTCTTCAAATACCACCGAATGATTACTTGAAGAGAGTAGGCAGCAACGTTGTTCTATCAACCACCAATCACCTTTGCCTACGTGCTATTAAGAGAGTTTTTTTTTGTATGTATGTGCAGCTAGTACATAGTGCAGTATTATATTCCTGCATTTTTTGTAATATTCTTCCTTCGTTTAAAACATATTCTACCTGTTAGCTTTACTTGTCTTAATCCTTATTTTTTTTTAAATTTATATTACGAGTCTTTTAGTCTCGATTTAAACATTATCAGTAGGATAAAATAAAATGCGATTTCAAATTCAGTGTCTTTTCATTTATATCGACTAGACAGAAGTAACGTCAACATACAAAACAAAAGACGAGGTTTCTTTATGGTGACACACATTGCACTCAAAGAAGTTTGCATACTCAGATTTTAGTAGAGGTTGCATGCATTAACTTTATCAATTTAGAGCTTTTGCGTTTGACATGCAAAATTTGTCTTACAAGGGATGTCATTCATAATAATAAAATACCAAAAGGAGTGCAACATACTTTAAAATTATTTAATCAAAATATCGACGGTTGCGCTCCCAATTGACTGGAAATAGAATTTATTTTGGAAAATAATAACTTTGTTTAACACAACATTGGTTAAAAGTCCATCAAGCAATGTCAATTAATTATGAAAAATTATTGTGTTGTTAGCCATTTCAGCAGAAAACGTATGATACATGATACGCGGGTCATTAACATTAGTTAAAAATTCAATTAAATCGGAAGAACGAAAAGACATCATCGGACTATCTGTTGAGCACACCATTAAATTGTCCTGTATTGAGCTTGATAAGCATGTTATAGTATGCGTAAACAGAACTACAAGTTACCAGAATCTGTCTGTGTTTGATTCTGTAATGGAAGATCTGTTAAAGAAACTTAGTACTTGTAGTAAGTAAGTCAATAATCTTATGAGGAGATTTTAATATTAATTTATTAGAAAATAACTCGAATACTGGCAGATTATTAAGACTCGAGGTCATTAGATTTGTCAAATGTTTTTATTGAACCCACCCGAGTAACAGCTTCTTCTGCCGCTTGTGTATATAATATTTTTTGTAATTGTGATTACTTACACAAACAAATTGTAAATAATTTGCCATCTGATCACAGTGGCCAAACAATGACATTTTACGCCTACATGCCTTTACAAAAAATTCAAATAAGGTTTAGGCCAATTACATTTAAAAATGTAGATAAATTAAATAATTCTTTGGCCAAGTACATTATGTGATCAGGGTTTTAATAATATAGGTGACCGAAATGAGTTCTACGCCGAGTTATTTTCACTATTAAACACGCAATTTAATGACACTTTTCCACTAAAGACAGAAAGATTTACACAAAGTTTTTATTTAGTGATTGGGCGACTCCAGGTATTCGTAAGAGCAGGGAAAAACTTTTTGAACTTTATGGTGTAAAACAACTTATGAATAATACAAGCTTTCATCAGTAGGTTGCAAAATATTCAAACACTTTTAAAAGAGTGTGTGCAAAATAGCTAAATCTCTTTATATCTATCTATAATATATATAAATGAATCCCTATTTCCCTTGGTCACGGCATCACGCGTGAACGGCTGGACCGATTTCACTAATTTTATTTTTGTTGTGTTCGTTATTGTCAAGAGAAGGATCTTATGAAATAAAAAAATAAGTAACTTGATCGGAACGTTACAAAATTTTAGAAAACTTAACGCCAATATTAATTCTACATAACTGTCAGTTGTTTCAAATAACTATCAGCAATTGACAGAATGTGCGCTGCAAATATCGTTTAACATAGATGGATCGGTTGATAAATGACTCGATAGTTTTAGTTTTAGTCAATAGTCAAAACTAAAACTAAACGACATATGACATTCATAGTTAAGACAGGACAACGTCTGTCGGGTCAGCTTGTCAGCAATAAAATACAATCAGCTGATGATAAAATAACTACCTGGCATATAATAAATAATGAAACAAGTAGGAAAAACAGCGTAATACGGAATTTAATTTAGAGACTGTACATGGCCCCATCATTATCAGATGTACCTACTTAGATAGAGAGTATGAGATGTAGATAGAGACGCTTTTTTCAAACTTTTAAGTATATTTATACTTATATAGTATAGTATTATGGTATAGTATAGTATATTTATACTTGAAGCGTTACTATTGGATGTATTTTTCTTCTTAATTTAAGACCGTACCATGACCATGGTATAACTACATAATTATGCTTCTAAATGCAGGTAATAATAATAATAGTAAAGGTTTTATTGATTCATAAAGGTGTGTTACAATGCTTAGGTATGATACCGGATCCCGCACTAGGATACCCTGTGTCGCAGGATCCAGTCTCTTTCGACAGATATAATGGAATACAAAAATATAATAACAAATGCAACGGTTTAAGTATAATTAATTAATTAAACTTAGGACTATAAGGTAACCAAACGTATGTGCGAATGTGATGAGTGTAAATATGTATGTGATGAATGTGTGTGATGAGTTTGTGTGTATGTGATGAGTGTTAGTATGCATGTGATGAGTGTTAGTGTGTATGAGATGATGAAACCTTTAACAGTTGAATGTTAAAAGATTTTCCGTTTCAGCATAATTCAGACCAAGTAGCCAATCCTGAACCTGTTTTTTGCACCCAAACTTTGTCAAGGGGAAGATTTTAGGTTTATTGTTCACTTTTTCATACAGGTATGGTCCAATACGCGAGAAAGCCTTAGTTCCAAATTTGAGTTTGCAGAAAACTCTGTTCCACTTAGGTTTGCTACGTGTGCGCTGAGCCGCTACCTCTGTGGCAGCTGCTGTTTTATGAAATTTAAGTAGCACTGATAAAATGTAAAGTTGGCGCACCGTAAGCACTCTCATTTCTCGATATAACCTATCAGTGGGGTAACGGATTCCTAATCTATGAGAGACCTTAAGGAAAGCTCTTTGTGCACGTTCAACAGTAATTAAATAACTTTTACCAGCAAAACCCCAAGATATTATGCAGTAACCAAACACAGACTGACATAAAGCAGGTAAGTCATCTTAAGAGTATCTTTGTCAGCTATAGATCGTAGTATTTTAAATATGTACATAAGCTTCCTTACGCGCGTTGTAACCGATCGGATTTGCTTTACCCATGTCAGGTGTTGGTCTATGTAAACACCAAGATACTTGATACTATTAGCATTTTCAAAAACGGGGCAGCCGCTGCTGCTACCGCTACAGCCGCATTTGTGAGATTTTAGTGCAAGTCGTTTTTATGCTCACTGAAAAATTAACTAACTTAGTTTTTTGAACATTAAGGGTGAGCAGATTATGTTGCAACCAACTAGCAACCTTTTGCAATCCAGCGTCTGCGGCACTGTAGGTTTCCATCCAAGAGTCGCCGTGGAAAATAATAGCTGTATCATCAGCATACGCAGATATTTGCGCGTTGTCCAAATTGAGTGAGCAGAGACCATCAACGTACAGGAGAAACAGGGTGGGACCCACTACACTACCTTGGGGCACTCCATATTCCACTTTCGCAAAGGTACTCTGGAAGTCACCCAGGCTAACCTTCTGTTTACGTTCGGAAAGATAGGAGGTTTATTCCAATGCAATGCCCTTGATACCTAGCCGTTCCATCTTCTTGATAGGTATGGGCCTTGACACGGTATCAAAGGCTTTGGCAAGGTCAAGGAAGACGCCGGCACACTTTTTGCCTTTGTCAAGGTTATCAATGACATGATCCACCAACTTAGAGACTGCGTCCTCCGTTGATCTGCCATTCCGAAAGCCATACTGGTTGGCCGATAGCAATTGCTTCTTTTCCAAGTACGCTAACAGTCTCTTGTTCACCAGCTTCTCCAGAATTTGTAATTCCTGTAATTGGATGGGACTGATGCACCTCCAGCTTTGTAGATCGGACAGATATTCGCTGTTTTCAACTGGACAGGAACCACTCCCGACGACATGCTCAGATTGCATATGTGAGAGATGGTACCAGCCACACATTGTTGAGCCAGTTTAAAAACACGGTTCGGAATACCATCCCAACCAGGAGCGGAATCATTTTTAAGTTTGCCTATGATAGAAATAACTTCTGCTTCGTCGGTTGAAGCCATGAAGAAGGACTGTGACGGAGAAGGGCATATTATCCAGCGTAAGTGCTAAATTTGCTTGTTCAATCTCTGTTGTTTTGAGTTGAGTCAAGAACTGCTCAGCTAGTTGTATTCTCACATCAGCAAAAAAGTATTGGCCATATTGATCGAGACTACCGGATCAGGATTTGCGTTGAGTAAAGTTAAACTGTTCGATTTTTTATTCATAAAGTTACATATTGTTTTAATTGCAGCCCAGGTTTTTTTGCTATCTGCTTTAGAACTGTCCAGGAGGCTTTTATCGTAGGCATTTCTTAAATTTTTAATAATATTATTACAGTGTTTTCTATAAGTTTAACATTTTTGTTGCAGTGCGTAATTGTCTCTATTTTCGTCTTTTTTTGTTTCAGAGTGCAGTGTGTCTCTTTTACGTATACATTTCAGCAGTTTTTTTGTCAACCAGGGCCTTCTAATGGTTTTGGAATTGCGCAAAATTCCTTTTTTGGTGTGTCGATTTATTATGCACCGTAAATTATCAGTAAATATATTCACTGCTGCATTTATGTCATCGGAGTTTAAAATAAGATTCCAATCTGTATTTTCGATTTCGTTAAGAATGTTAGGGTAGTCCAGCTTAAGCTTACTTATTCCTATCAGCACTGTATCATGATCGGTGAGAGAAGATTGACATACGACAATTTTAGTGGTTTCCCTTGTCTTGATTAATGCATGGTCAAGGTAAGAATTTTCGCTTGTCTGATATTGGTGCCCGGGGTAGAAACCGTAGTATCCGGTATAATGTCAAGATATTTGCTGGCTCGTTTTTCATCTGTACCGATTTTAATATCGATATTTATGTCCCCTTTAATTGCCATCGATGATGTATTGTTGGACCTGAGGAGGGCTTCTAAAGATTCACAAAAAATACTAACACTGTAAATACAACATCACTGTAACTTCTATAAAACATTACAGTGATAATTATATCACTCAGTTTTCTATAAAACACGCATTTACACACACATTACATATAACATAACATCATGCCTGTAGTCCCGGAAGGGTTAGGAAGGTACACCTCCGTCTATCCATCGTCGTCCATCTCCGTCCTGCGGGAATTACAGGCGTGATGTTGCAAAAAATTGCAAATTAGGGTGCTGTTTTCAAAATGTTGGTGGTAGGTTTTAATTTTAATTATTATAGAATTTAATGATATTGTCCTTATTTTTATCAGCCTGACTTTTTTTACTTAGTTAATTACTGCTATATTATCATTATTACTATTTTAATGCTCTTAGAATCAATAAAGGTTTATGTAACTTTAACTGTTTCTCTTTATATATAAATTAAGGCTTTCAAATAAAGCCACATCCTCTTTGCGTAATCTCCCCTCACCAACCAAACTTACTTCCTGCAGCTTATACTTAAACAATTCAACGCAATGTCAACGATTCAATAGTAATATCTATGTCAAATGTCAACCGCTGAATATTGCACGTGATTGATTGACATAGGACTTGCAAACTCACCTTATCTTAGAATGTCGGTCCTAGAGACCTTCTGGGTCCAATTTCATGAAAGGATTTTTATAGAGACCAGCGGGGTAGTTGCGTAACACACTATCAATAGGAATGGCTTTCATTTTGACAGGTCAACAACATTCAAATTCAGCAGACAAATTTTTCGAACATATGAAGCAATGGATTAGCAATAGGCTTCAAAATGATTCAGATTGTGAATGATAGTTTGTTACGCAATTATGGTGCAGGAAGGAATACGTCAAATTATGGTGCAGGAAGGAATACGTCAAATTATGGTGCAGGAAGGAATACGTCAAATTACAAATCACCCATACGCAGACCTACACATACAGACATTTGAGTCATTTGACAGACTATTTGTGCAGAATGGTTGTGGATTCTTGTTAATATTTGATTAACAAATGAACAACAAACAAAAGTCACTAAATTGTATCAATAAAAAATAAATAACTTTCTCGTTATGAAACAGTTTACTATGACTGTATGAAATGAAATAATTTAAGGTTATACGTATTCTGTAAAGAGGTTATCAAAATAACGCTTACAGGTCATGTTTAAAAAAAAAACGGACTTGATATTTCCTATCTTAATTTACCCTTGTTTAGCAATGGTTTCACCAAAAATTTCATGCTAAAATGTAGAAAATCGTCCTTAATTTCTCAACATATCAAAGGACGTAATTTCGATACCCCAGTCATTGCAACTCTGTACTTCATAACTGTCTTACTAACATACAAAACACGATAAGGTGCCAGCATACATTTGAACAGACATCCACATAAATTATGAAGTAACTTTGTCGCAAGATAACATTAATAACGACGCGACAGTTTTCTCAGGAATCAGGATTGAGGGCATTCACTGAGTACCGTAGGGAATACGCTGCAGAGCCGAAGATGTTAATCCTCTGGGCGAACATATAAAGCAATGGATTGGCAATAGGCTTCAAGATAATTCAAATTGTGATTGATAGTGTGTTACGCCATTAGGGTGTACAGTGGTAAATCCCTTATTTTTTAAAACGTAGGCATTCTATTCTGAGTGTCAATCTGCCAAAATTTTTGTAAGTATCTACATTTTTGACATTTTTTTCAAATTGATTGCCGCTAAGATGCGATTGCGACATGATTTTGAATGTTTTCAATTACCGGAATTCGCCTTGAACAAAGCAAAGAATAACTCTACGCATTCGCATGGTTTTCACGACTTGACAAAACATCGAGATTTCTTTACTATATGTAAGTATAATATCTATCTATATATATATAAAAAATAATCCCTATTTCCCTTGGTCACGCCACCACGCGTGAACGGCTGGACCGATTTCATTATTATTATTTTGTTGTGTTCGTTACTGTCAGGAGAAGGATCTTATGAAATAAAAAAATAAGGATGTTGATCGGAACGTTAAAAAATTTAAGAAAACTTAACGCCAATATAAATTTTACTTATCTGTCAATGGTTTGAAATAACTGTCAGCGATTGACAGGATGCGCGCTGCAAATATCGTTTAACACAGATTGATCGGTTGATAAATGAGTCGATAGTTTTAGTTTTAGTCAATAGTCAAAACTAAAACTAAACGACATACATATATGACATTCATAGTTAAGACAGGACAACGTCTGTCGGGTCAGCATGTGTATTATAATACACATAGACCTTCCATAAACAATTCTTTAAACGATGGTGGAAATTGCATCAAAGTCCGTTGCGTAGTTTAGAAGAACAACGCGGTCACACAGACAGACACGAAAAGCGATTTGCATTTATAATATGTATAGATTAGCATGATGTACGCATAGATGCTAGTCTAATTTAACCAGTAGAAAAAAAAACATTAGATTAGTACCTACTAAAAAAATAGGCTGAATTAGTGTTACCTTTGCTCTACGTCGACTGTCAAAGCATTAGATATTCGCTGGCAGAATGGAATCATGACCTTTGCCATCTTAAAATAAGCAAATATTTTCAACAACATAAATAAAGTGCGAAGCCATAAACCAAAAAAAAAAAAAAAAAAAAAACATAAATAAATTAGTGCGATGAATTCGTTTTTGGCGGCAATTTAAACGTATTTTCGTTTTTTAACTAAGAACTAGCCATAGATTTTGTATTATAATAGACTAAATCTATGGAATTAACTGACCCGACAGACGTTGTCCTGTCAGAATTTCAATGTGGTCTTGAGTTTACACAAAAATCCCATATAAAAAGTACTTTAGGTTTTTCCAGAATTTTTCCATTTTCCGGGCAAATCTTTCATTTTTTATTTCCATAAAAACCTAATTCGAAGCGTTACGAACATTTTAAAACAATAAGTTCTGAGGCAACACACATTTAAAATGAAATAAAGTCGAATTGAGAACCTCCTCCTTTTTTTGAAATCGGTTAAAATTATAACCAAATCGGTCCAGCCATTCTGAAGTGATGTGCTAACCAACGAGCAGCATTTCATTTTTAGAATAGAAAATAGATTAGTAGATATTACTTCTAATCCACTTTTCTATTCCTTATATAGAATAGTATTTTACTATTACTTAGTGAATTCACAAGTTACTAGTTTAATACTTATGGTAATTCAAAGTGTCAGGTCAGGGGATGCTTCCAAACGAACTTAAAACATATAATTAACAAACAAAGCAGTTATAATGCCGTAAGTGTTGCTGTGCAAGTAGGAAAGTCAGCAGTTGGAGAAATATCTTGAACTGTCTACCTGAGGTAAGTAGCTATGATTGTAAAAAGTCACAGTGTTAGCGATTGAAAATGGTTTGTTTTATGATTTTAGATGTAAGATTTTAAATGTATTGATCTTGCTCTTTCTAGAAACGCTTAGCTTTGTTAAAGTTTGTGGTTACGGACAGAGTCAAAAGTTACTGACATTGCAAAAGCATTTCATATTTACGTAGTGTTAAGCGGCGTAGTGTTGCGTAGTATGTAAGGATCGTAGCAGGTGGCGTTCTGTAGTTTCTGCCTACCCCCATGGGAAGAAGGCGTGAGTTTATGTATGTGTAGGTGTGTGTAGTGTTAAAAAAAAAACTACTGCGATTATTTCCAAACTATCTACGTAATTGTAATTAGGAACAGTTCTTTATTATTGGGAATGTAGAGTTATTCAATGTTACTAAGCAAAGTATTAAAGATATTTAGACATTTTGTAAATATACTGAATTTAAACTGAACTGTTGTGCGTCGTTAAATGACCAAAGTAACGTAACTCATATACAGCCTGATTTTAAAAGTAATTCTTTTATAAATATTCAAATTAGTTTTAAATTCAGAATGCATCGATGTTGACAGAACGTTAGACATTTTGAAAAGAGAAAACGAAAAAAAAAAGATGAACGATGCAAGTTGCATTGATTTAAAGATGGCTCCTAGTCTATTTAATAAACTTCAAAATAATACAGAATAATGGAGGAATACGCTTTTGTATGAATAATTTAATTCAAGTGTTAATTATTATTTGCCGATGCCTGCAGGCGACAGGAACAATCCTTCACTATTAAGAGCCATTGTACGTTAGAATTAAATTAGATGAATTTCCTGGAATTTAATGGTGAATTTTCGTGCATACGTTACGTAGCACTGTTTTGAGGTAATACTTATGAGTTGTTCGATTAGGTACATATTTAGTCGAAAATTTTATGAGTTTAGGTGACTAAAAATATATACGTAAGAAAACCTTACTGTACAACTTTTAAATGAATTATAAATTGGACCTTGTATTATGTACTGGTGGCTCTGTGAGCTGAACATCTCGCGAGTCTATCCTTGCATAACTTAAAACTGAATAAATGTACACCGCACACCTTAAAACAAAATCCTGCGCAAAGAGCGTGAAATAGCTGTATTTTTTTTTTTTACATTTGCAGCCTCCATATCTCCGCAATTTTTCGTAAAACTGAATCTTAACGAACCTGCTCACAAAATTTCATGAAAATCGGTTGAGAAATGCGACCTATAGAGGAAAGAGGACAACCATCCGCCGGACATCCGGACATACGAAAGCATTTTTGCCAAAGCTGAAACGGAGATGCTTCGCGCTCGCTCGGTCAATAATATTTTTCCTAGATTCTATACACTAGGCTACTAAAAGTAAATATCTAAGTATAGCTACCTAAATGAAGAAGAAGAAGAATGAAGGGCGATTAACAAAAGCTATTTACAAGGCAGATGTGAGTGGAAACGCCGGGAAGGGACGCCCTAGGAAAACATATAGTGACCTTAATGGTGCTGTTCTTCAGAAAGGTCAGGTGCGTAGTACTCACAACCGGCGTGCGTGTATGACCAGATGTATGAGCGTAAACGAGGCAAAAGGAGTATGTATGGATCGTAGCAGGTGGCGTTCTGTAGTTTCTGCCTACCCCCATGGGAAGAAGGCGTGAGTTTATGTATGTATGTAGCTACCTAAGTTTGACTACGACTGGTCATAATATACCATAACAGTTACCTGCTCATTTATTACGTTGTGCAGTTGGCTAGATCGAAAACCGAGCCCGACATAGTTCGACAATACCTACTAGTAAGATGAATGACAGCTAAATGAAGATTGCCCTAAGACATTTTCCACTTCTATATTTCGCCGAAAATACGGGACAATAGAAAATTCAGCTGGATTATTAAAACTTCGCAGAACTTAAAGTTGTATTGAAGTTATTAATACTTGGCTATCGCGTTCGGCATTACTTAAATTGATGTTTTGTCGGTATTAGCCGGATAACGTTGTTTTGAAAACGTTAACTGGTTCTAATCGCAGAACTAGTTTAGACAATCATGACAAGAGTATATAAAATGTTATGTGTTACTACAGAATTTTTAGTATGTTTTGTTTTTTAGCGTATTTAAGGTATATCTTCTTCCTAATTGAATATAATTATGGCAAAAAACAAAACATAGTGACATGGTAGTGGTAAATAGGTATCTTACATAATATCGTAAAAAAAAAATGGTCTAATAGATAGAGAAAACAGTACGAAATGAACGCCACTGACCACGTGACCGCGTTTCTTCTTAAATCATAAGCATCCAGCATGTATCCTTTGATTGACCCTCACTCAATACTACCCAATCGCGTGTGAGCACGAAAACAATCGTATGTGACGTAAAATGTGCTCTCTTTTGTGAACACCCTGTGTGACTATTTTTTTTTATTATTTGTTTTAAATACTACAACGCGATCGTCACACAGTCCAGACGAGTGGTTGTCGGCTGCCGGTGTCCACGTCCCAGGTTCGATCCCAGACTGTGAATTTCATATATTTTAAAAGGAAAATAGAAAGGTGAGTGCGGACTTCAGTTTATTTTAACAAGTTTTTTTTTGCATTGTGACTTTTGAGGGGTTAAATTTTTATAAGTGAAAGGTTTTTTTGATGAAGTGCTTACCATAATAATTATTATAGTGTTAACTTAATAAATACATAGGTACCTATTATGCGCGTTTATAATTTCTAACGCGATGATAATTATCGTGGACATCCGCGTTCACGTCACGGCATCACGATAACACCAGGAAGTAAAATGTAGGATGGAAATATATGACGACGCTTTTAAATTTCCGTCCACGATAACGTCATAAGGTGCACGTAATGCACGATAATATCGGTACATTAGAAATTATAGAAGCACACATTGTATAACTATAACTGTACAAATCTAATGGACGTTTTAAATTAACGAATGCCTGCTTTCTGAGGTCTTTAGACAAACTGTAAATAGCTATTGATTCGTCAAAGTTATACAATTATGGCAAAGTTCTTTCTTATCGAAGTGTTCAGAAATACGGTGTAGAATCAATTGCACTATCGAATATCTATTCGATAGTGCAATTCACTCGGTTGTGACTTTGGTCAAATCAGCCCTTAGAAAGATTGTCTAATCTCTCTAAGGGCTGATTTGACCAGTCAGATATCTTTCATCCGTGGAGAAACTGTCACAAATTCAAAATTTATTCTCAGGATAAGACTTAATCTAGGAATAGAAATTTGATGAAATTCGTCCTAAGCTAATAAACCTCGCATTTTGGTACACCCCCAACCTATCCAGTAGTATTCAGTTATGGTCATATAAACAGTAGAACACACATACTAGAAACAATATACGCCATATTATACACTTTGCACCAAACACTCTTAGAAATTACTCCACATAAGGAATTTTTTACATGTTCATATATTTTTTTTTTTAATTAGGTTTGCATTTTCATTACTATTTTTATTATTTTAATTCTTATTGCATAAAAATTGACTCATGTAATTAGGAGAAGACACTGGCGCCTGTAACACAAGATACCTAGCGCAGGAGTCAGGGTCTCACTATTTTTGTTAAAAAATATTTATGCCAATAAAGGAATTGTTAAAATTATTATAGTAGAAATGACTATAAAGTCAAGCGCACATACGCGCCAATACGGCCCGCAGTGCAAAGCATTTTCATACAAAAAAGTGCGGTGCGACTCCCCTGTAGTGTGCGTTGGTTCATAGAATTGCAATCTACCTTTATAGTCACTAACCTATAGAAAAGGGTATTCTAAAAGCACGTTACTATTATACTAGTAACTTGCAGGGTAGTATGACGTTAGGCACAATATCCATTCCAAATTTTATGGCGCAAGATCCGACTTTTTGCACCAATCGAGAGAGGGATAAGAGATTCTCTGCAAATATCAATGCAGAAACTCTCTTGATTTAATCATTGCCCAACTCGGTTGCAAACGTCAAAGTGCACAATGAGGGCAAGTATCACCAATTAAACTGAACGAGATAGCACATCTAAACCGCGTTTAAGAGCTGTCAGTGTCATTATTGTTGTGGAATATTGACACTGACGAATTTGGCGAATTTCACGGTAAAAAAAAAGAAAAGAAAAGTATTTATTGGGACTCGAAAAGGATTATCACAAATTAAACTAAACACACTCCTAAAAAAAAAATTAAAAAGAAAATAAAAACAGAAAACACAAAAATACCCCTATCTCAGCATAATGCTGCGACATTTATAAATAACTGTCGCAACGCTGGTATTCTGATAGGGCCCGCCGCAAAGCAAGTGGTTATCCTGCATGGTCACATGTATGGTTATGACAACTGGCATACATAGAACGAGTAGTTTGCTTGATGGGCACGCGGCAGCTTTCCTGCAATGAAACTTTAGTTTTTCTGCATATTTCATTTATTTTACTTATAAAATTGGGTGTAGTATAGGAAGGTACATCTCTGCCTACCCTTCGGGGAATTCAGGACTGATTTTATGTATTATGTGTTCCTTTATTTTATAATGTCTAAATAGATTCTACGGGTTTATAATACTGTATTCAGGTATTATATCACACTGTTCTGCTAAGCAATGAGGCTCATATTCAGACTTAATTACCTACCTATAAAGTTTAAAGACATGCTTGATAAAAGTAACGTAATTAATAATGTAAAAGTGCATAGGTACCTACCTAATGAATCTGGTTTAATTGATCCCTTTTTATTGAATTAAAAACATAGATTATTTAAGTCAGGGGCTAGTATTCAATGTGCAATTGTTCTAAATCCGCTTAAAAAGTTTCTGACATTGGCCAAACTCCTTTACAAATCACTCGATGTTGCAAGATATTTTCCCACATGGTGACTTTTAAATCGAGGGATCAAACTTTTAGCCTTAGAAAGCATTCGCCGTGGGATTTTATCGTGCACTGGATTTTCAATTCTCGGTTGAACCGAGCTTTGAGAGTCCAACAGAGTGCATTCCTGCGCGTCGAAAAAACACATTGTTTGATTTTCAATTCTCGGCGCTAAGCAGTGCGTTGAAAATCCAGTGCGCGAAATAATCCTGCCGCGATATTTTTACGTCCGTGCGAAACTACTGTACGGTAAAGGCCTCTTTTCATACAGATCAATATGAGCATTGCTCACCACGCTTGCTCAAGACCGGCTGGCGTTTTTAGACTTATAGTAACTTTATGTCCAGGTTGCCTCACGATCCTGCCAGGGTCACGGGTTTGTCCGAAAGGGTTACCGTGGCCCTGGCGCACATGCGACTGAAGGAACACGGGTGGGTTTTAGTCAGTAAAAGTCTCCAAGGAGAAATTATTTGATGCTAACCAACTCAAAAAAAAAAATGGTTTCCAGACGATGTTTTTCCTTTACCGATATAAGTTGTGTAATTAACATTATGTTTCTAGAACACACTAAAATACCTAAACCGCATCAATTTATTAAAATATTTGACTGAAAATAAAACGTATTCTGTCAAATTGATTCGATTCAGAATCACTTACAACCTGGGGGTCAATTACGTCAATTCTCATTTGCGTACGGTTTGAATAATAAATATTGTTTACTGATACAATCGTCTAATGTGTAAACGAATTCAAAATTGACGATGTAATTCATGTAAAATACCTATACCGTTATACATAATGTTACTTAGTGTAAATGCTATAGAAGGCTATTACAATTTTGACACTGTTTTCAGCAGGGAACCTAGCCCCAAAATATAAAAAAAGCTTTCGTCCACATTATAATTTCAGCCTATAATTATATTAATTATCCACGGCTCAGTATAGGCCTCCATTCTTCTTTGCCATACTTTCCGGTTCTGTGTATCCCTCATCCAGGTGTATTCTGCGACTTTTATAAGGTAGGACGACGCGCGACGACGTTCTTTGAATAATTAGTTAGGTCTTGAAGATTAGAATTACTTTTAGCCAATCGTAAGGAGTCCCATGATCAAGAAAAAAATCATGAAAATATGACTTTCTTGTGACATGAGATTTGACTTACCCTAGACCTGCCGTTTATTATCTCAACGCTGAGAAAAAAAAAACTTCTCATAGGAACAGAGAAGGAACCTTGCTAAGTGATTTGGTAGCTCACTAATATTATTACCTTATGTTTTACACAAGTCTCTCTAGATACGATCAGATTTGCAAGATCGTTTTCATAAGCTTAGTAAATCCAACAGCACTGACAAGATCTTAAGTTATTCTGTGAACCTCACCAAAGCTGTTTCTAGTTTATTCATGTATCTTAGGGATTTCCAGCTGAAAATCAAATCTTCTTACTAGAAGGTACGAAAGGATTTATTCGTGTATCGACGTACATCGATACCTGGAAGAGGATTTAACCATTCCTGCGGGTAAAGCTTTTTATTTATGCTAGAACTGGGGACAGCGTTGTCTTTCATAGATCTTGTGGTATCTATTCGCAACAATAATGTAATTTATAACATACCACCTTTTGCCTGCGGCTTCGCGCGCTTGGGGAATAGAATAGAATACTCGTTATTGTGTATTTAAATTATAGATACACCTATTTAATGTTGAAATTTTACATAGAGTGACACAATGCGTGGTCTTATCGCAAAAAACGATCAGTTGGTATTGTCCCACGGGAACGTGCTACCGGAATAGTAAGTATCCTACTATATCATGGTCTATCTGTGTGCCAAACATCTAAATATATTATATAAGTCATATATAAGACAGGCAGACAGAGAGTGTTACTTTCGTATATATAATATTAAGTTTGGATGAAAATTAGCCTGTGTCGTTCTACAGGTCCCGGCCAATTTATTTGTGAAAGAGATTGTCAAATTACTTTTCATCCAAACTCAACAAAACAACAAAAACAACTAAATAAAGAAAAGAATTTAACGGATTGTAATGAGATATTACAATCCGTTAAATTGTTTAAGTTCTGATGATGTAATAAACATAAAACTCTGTCTATACGATCACACTAATAAAAGTAGAGTTAATTCAGTATGAAGTACGGGTAAGCTAGTTTTAGACGTCCGTTTGTTGCTATATAATTATATACCAAGGGAATTAATAACAAATTGATGTTTTTTTTCTACAAAAGAAGAAGTAGCTAAGAACATTCAACCAGCTGGATCGTTAGAAATAAATGAAATAATAACCTTAAAATACTTTCTTCAGTGATGGCAGTCTCAAGGCTATTAGAAGTACTTAAGTGGTTTACGCCAACGTAGTCTTTGTCATCTTAAAACTTAATTTTACGTAAAGAGCTCGAGATGAGAGGTTTCATCAACTCAATTCGTTTTCATAAATCGATAAACGTAACATCCCGCGGTAGATTCTATTTTAAGATGAATACATACAGACGTGCATTTTCAATTTCTTGTGTGTTCTATTGTGTTCATCTCCATAGGAACCTACTAAATTACGGAATGGGCAACTAGCTTCATCTTTTTGACTGACCGACTCCTTGGCAATTCAAAAGTCCCTGTAATTTGTTTAATGGAAATAAATGCTTTGAGTTTAAGTAGTTCCAGCTTGAACAAGCCTGTATAATATATTAAAGAGTTAGGTATAGTTGAATTTGTAGTACACACAGCTGATGTCAATCAACGGACGGCAACCAGTTGGTTATCTTTTATAATATATCCGTAAGAAGTTGGTACAATCATCCCAGCGCTTCGTTTTCTCCTCTACCTATCGTTATTTCTCCTGACTAAGTTTATTTTAATTATAGGTAAGTATGTATAGTCCGCTTTTAAACATTTTTTTTTTTACTTGTGCTTGTGTTTTAATAATATATATCAATATGTCAGTGGACACAAATTCAGGGCTCTAGGGTGCTTCAATAACACTGCGGCCAGGGGATCAAATCGAGGACCCGACACTTAATCAATAATAAAATTAATAAGTCAAAAATAGACCACAAAATAACCATATATTTACTTACAATTCAGTAAAGCCAAACAATACAGAATTTCAATTAAAATGTATATATTTTGAAGGCAAACATTATTCAGGCATAGCGTTGACATGGGGTTAGTAGCCATTGTCAGGCATAATACCTATTTACGCAGTCGGGTAAAATGTAGTCGAATAATGAATATTGAATAGGAAGGTGACCAGGGAACACGTGATAGTGGAATTTCTGTCGTGGCATACTGAATTAAGTAATTATTAGAAACAGTGTAATGAGAATAAATATCTTTACTGACGCTGTAATTAATGTATTTGTGTTTTTTTTGCGATCGGTTTGATTTTATTAATAAAGTAATGTTATTCAAATTTAATGTTACTTTTTATTATAGAGAAAAACGGAGAGATGGCGGTCAAGGCTGTTAAAGTCAACGTATTCGTTGCAAAAACCGATATGAATGAAAGATGGTAGGAGAGATTATTACAGCATAGTGTCATACAAATGAATAGCTAAGATTTACTTACATCTGAAGATAAATAAGTAATCTATCTACCTATACTATGTACAGTCATTGAGGGTATTTAAGCTACCCGCAGATTTGTTCACAGTCTCAGGATACGGGCTCCTTCAAACAGGCGCGACACGAAGGCACTGCATCGCGCGACGAGTGGTGCCTTTGACACGTGCAATTCGCGTCGCATGTCGCGCCTGTTACGAAAAAATTCTCATCTTGCAAACTCGGATACAAATCTTAAAAAATATGTAGAAGGTCAAATGAAATGGAAAGTGGTCGAAAGATGTATTTGTTTGGTTTAGGATAGAAACAAAGAAAAACTTCGTAAAAATAAAGCCTTTATTATACAAGAAAATGCCAAAGTCCTTTTAGTGACTGAAAGGGAAGTCAAGATTGGTCCAAGTATAGAACAGTAGGCCGCACGTCAGGGGTAACAAAACAGTTTACGCTGACCTCTTATTCCATTAAAACTCCGTACTACGCTAAGCCAGCACAAGACTAAAGTGTTAACAATGACGTGTAGTCGGCGGTACCTTGCGGAAATCCAACATACACACTGACTTAATAAACGTGAAAATCAATATCTCTATTACACATTACAACACACCTGTATCCCCGAAGCGTTTGGCAGAGATGTTCCTATAGACACCCACATTCCTCCAGTTATATTTAAATCCCATATAACAGGGGACGAGCCTATTGCCATTAACTGGCCAGTCCCAGCACAAATCTCTGGATTTGTGCCTGGTTGATGGCAATTGTATGAGATGTGATAGATGAGATGGTATGAGAGATTCCGGATATATCAAATGATATAATTCACATCAAATCCAGAAATCTGTAGTTACATGTAAAACGAAATATCATTACCAGGACAGCTTCTTTTAAAAACCAGCATTTTTTTACTATCTACTTACAAAAATGTACCTACATGTAACTTTAGCCAACATAATTATCTGTTCAACAATATTTTCGCACATAACATTTACATTACACGTAGGTACTTACACACGACACTGTAAAAAAATTAAATATTAATGCGTCGCTCGAAATTATTCAAAGTCGAGGCAATATTTAAATCACATGGTTCACAGTGCAAGTTTAAAGTTAAATTAACAAGTTAATTCATTAAAACAACGTTCGTTGACGTACGTAGTGGAATTTGCAATAGCAATTTGGTTGGCTTAAAAATACAGGTACAAAATAAATGGAGGTTGGATAGGTTCAAGTATAATTGATTTTGTTGGCAAATGAGAGGCGTATGTACTTTACTTCGTGAGGGGGAGTTTTATTTTGTGTCTTAGAATAAATACAATGTGTTTTCATGTTGTTGTAAACTTACTTTAGGGAAAGTAAACCAGCTCCTTCGTATCTCTAACAAAATTTTTGCTCTGGTTTTGGCCACGAAACTAAACAACAATTGGATCTATTCAAAACTGGTTTACCTTAGTAGTATTTGTAGTTACATATGTTGCCCGTGACAGATCTGAATTTTATCAATAATAATATCTTTGATTATTGATAAAATTACTGAAAGATGGCTGGTTTGCGTTTTCCTAAAGTTTACAACAACATGCACACACATTTTATTTATTGTAGGACACAAAATAAAACTCCCCCCTCACGAAGTAAAGTAAATACGCCTCTCATTTGCTGGAAAAATCAATTATACTTGAACCTTTCCAACCCCCATTTATTTTGTACCTATATTTTTAAATAATAAAATTATTCAAATAATTCTTTACCGGAATAATAATATTCTTAAATAACTCATAATGTATTCTTTATCTCTCATCTAAAGTTAATTCTTATTTTCAAGATGGCGCCGACAACAATAGCGGAGGACAGGCTGACGTCAGGACACCGACTATCGCACCCCCTGCCCGGAGACGAGGTCCTCATCACAGGCGTTTCGGGGTACTTTCCCGACTCGGACTCCGTCATACACCTGCAGGAAAATCTTTTTAATAAGGTCAGTATAACACCATCAATTTTTAAGCCAAGAACGCATTTTAAAATGGTTCCGTTAAAAAAGAGTTATCTCGTTTTGTGTCTTCATGATTAGATTAAAGAGTAACACTATTCAGTTGTGATATAAAGCATTCAAACGATACATTCATCAATAATCAAAAATAAGTATTACTTTTATTATACATGTTACATTAGAGAATTCTCAAGGATGCTGTCCAAAGTATGTCTTACGAAGATACAGAGAATTTATTAACTGTGTTAAAGTAAATATGTAGACTAACCTACGATAAGTATAATAATATCAAATTTAGAAACTAATAGTTAACATAAGTATAATTTATTTGTCTATTGTCAACTTTTAGATTATTCGTAATTTTATACGTATATTGTAGCACTTTTCGCCTTAAACACAGGATTGCCTAGTTCAGGCACGTAAGTCTTAGGAATATAATTTACATTTAAGCAAAACTGTACAAATTTTTATGCCTAGTGTTTTTTTTTTAATAAATTTTATTATTATATTAAAGAAAAACTATAGTATCAGGCAGTATTCGTATGAACTCTGGTACCCAAGAAAAGATTTAACTCTTGTGTTATGGGTTCCAGCATTCTCACAGTGGCATAGATTCAAAAGTAGTTCAATGTCAGTTTTATTGTTTGACTCTGTTACAGTTGTAACTGCACCCTCATTTTGTAACATACTATCTATCATAATCTGAATCATTTTGAAGCCTCTTGCTAATCCATTGCTTCATATGTTCGAAAAATGTGTCAGCTCAACAACCTAAATAACGCAATGAATGTTGTTGAACTGTCAAAATGTAAGCTATTCCTACTGTTAGTGTGTTACGTAATTACTCCGCTGGAAATAACGTAACATGATCGGTCTATACTTTACGTAGCCCTATTTCTTCTGTTTCCATTTAATTATTTTTTTATTTCTCATGGCTAGGTGGACTTAATCTCCGGAGACTCTCGTCGTTGGAAGCTGGCTCATCCTGAGATCCCGCAGCGCACGGGCAAGATCAACAATGTCAACAAATTCGACGCTTCCTTCTTCGGTGTCCATTACAAGCAGGCCCACACCATGGATCCCATGTGCAGGATCCTGCTAGAAAAGGCTTATGAAGCTGTTATTGATGCTGGTAAGCCTTTTTTGCCTGTATTTATTAATCTTGAAGATTTCTGACAGTTGTTGCGGGTAGTCAGTAGCCTGAAGGTCTGACAACCATCTTGTTATTATCCAATTGTCGTGGTCAAATAGGCAGTCGCTGCATGTAAAATTTTGGTATTCAGCTACATACGGTAAGACTGCAAACCGACCCCAACATAGTAGGGAAACGGTTAGGAACTTCTCTTCGTCTAGGGGAGTAAAATCTTCTCTTCGTCTAGGGGAGTAAAAACTTCTCTTCGTCTAGGGGAGTAAAAACTTCTCTTCGTCTAGGGGAGTAAAAACTTCTCTTCGTCTAGGAGAGTAAAAACTTATCTTCGTCTAGGGGAGTAAAACTTCTCTTTATCGCCGGTTGTGCACATGAATTTTGGTAGAGTACAATTTGGAGCATATTTCGAAAATTATTTCTATTGAGAGATACGATCGAATGGAGTGAACTACATTCCCAAATGAAATATAAAAAGTGCGAGTAAAATAAACCGTAACGATCAATATTCTATCTACTCAAATACTCGAATAGTTCAAAATGTTTTTCTGTAACATACATAGTATTTTCTGTTACGCCAATCTACGTTACGAAAGTGGAAAAGCTTACGTTGCCAAGAAAAAAGAATAACAAATACGCATAATAAAATCGTGTACAAAATGTGGGACCGGAAAATAAACCCAATGATGATAACATTTCCGCATCTGAAACTTCTTGTACAAAATACATGTGCCACAATCACGATTTGGTAATAGAATTTGTAAATTATTAACAATTTTTTTGCTGGTATAAGGAAGATCCAATAAACAGTAAGTTAAAATTAAAGAATTGCGACTTACTGAGTGATCAGCCAGATGGAAAACGGAACATTTTAGCAACCCTCCCCCTTGCAATCAGTAACATTGATTCTGGTTAACTTTTAAAATTCCGACGCTTACACCGTTACGAACAGAATATAAACTTTAGTAGCCATAAAAGATAGCTAAATAGATTTTCACTTCTTTTGCAATGTCTTATAATTATTCTCCTCACGTGTTACTATCCGCTGCCGTATTTTTTATCCAAGATTTATTTTTAGTAACGCAACAATTAGTAGGTACAGGTGCAGGTGGGTGGGTAGGGGGGTAGGTAGGGCTTAATACAATAATCCAATTATGTTTTGAAACTGAATTTCATATTATAAAATGTTTACCTTCAATAGTGAACATATTCAGAATATTGAAATTCCTTTATTATGGCCCCACAATAGTATATTGTAAATATTTCACATGAAGGATTTTCCGGATTATTTATTTATTCTGAACATCGATTTCATTATGTTTGTTGAAATTCCATTTATTGAAATCGTTGTAAAAACACACGCATTCGTAAAATGTGTTTTATTTTAAAATAAGTCTAGGAAAACAGAAAATTTATCATTGAATTTGGATCTGACAGGTTTGTGAATAAATATTGTGAAATGTAAGCATTAATTTTTTATTATCTTTACGTTTGTATATGACAAGAAAATACTCTGCGAATGAGGAGTTCGTTCGGTTAAGTTATAGTTTGTACGTAGTAAATGGTATTAACTACTTAATATTTGAATTTATTTGAGTGGTTTTTGTTTTTTTTTTGTCATTGATCGTGTGGTCTTGAAACTCCTTGGTTCTTTCGTCACACTTTTGACCCTTGTTCGTTTCGGTGTTACAGCATCCTCCACTTACTACCCACAATGTAGGCTTTTCAATCGATAGCTACCTTTCTTTGGCGACAATGAGGCCAATTTGTCTATACCGCGAGTCAAACCACTCGGATGAATTAAATCCTCCACGGAGCCATTTTTAGAACTTTTTATCGTGACTGAAATTCTTAAAATGCCTTTTCATGGATTTTATTAAGCGAGAATCGCAAAATGATATAAAAGATAGCAGCATGTGACGTAAAAGAACGCAGCATGTTGCGTAAAAAACAAAAGCAGGAGGCGTTCTTCGCCTCTTAAAATATTTAATAACCGGCTTAGATATATTAAACATTTATTAAGTATATGAACAGCTCCGAAGTGTATTTTTAAAGATAGGTGTAAAGCTTTTAGTAATAGATGTCTCTACTTTTTAGGATTTTTCCTGGCTTGAAAGAAACACATAGTGTTTCTTTGCAGACCATATTCCTGCTCGACATTTTTATCAATGACATGAAAAATATCACTCACCAAAATTATTCTTTGATCGTTGAATATAGGATTTTATGAATACTCAACCTCCTTATTCCAAACATTATTGTTTCACGCTTCTATTAAAACATAGTAATTCAAAACAAATTGTTCCTTATAATTTCAACAACACTTAACGCTGCTCGCCACATCGTCTCGACTCAACTTAGTTTCAATTAGCTGCCAAAGTTTTCAGAGCCAATTACAACTTTAATCATAAGTATCAGACCAGACCACGCAATAGACGAGCAGCCTGTTCTTTATTTACTTTGATTTATATTAAGGATGGGATAGGACAGGATAGTTCAAGTTGAATGGTCATCCGATGTTCAGTTTCTGAGTGGTGATCACACGGAATACAATGTGTCCTTTTAATATAAAAAAGGCAGTCATGGGGAGTGCCGAGAGAAGTTAAAACCTCAAAATGTACACAGGCCACTGCGCGTTCGCCAGTTTGGCGCAACACGTCAAATTAGCATGGCGGTGACGCGAACCCATGAGTTTTGCTCAACTCGGCTCAAGAAGTTTTCACTATGCTTTAGAGTAGAAATGCGATGCTTGTGCAACTCATCGACGCGACGGTGCCTCTTGTATTGCATAAAATCTATGGGCATCGATGGCCACTTACCATAGACCACCAGCTTGTTTGTCAACAAGTTTTCTCTTTGGAAATTGTTTGAAACTGAAAAGCAATCAACTTCTTCTTCCGGTTTCTGTGACAAATAAACTTATTTTGTTTCTTTCTCTTCCTATTTATCTTTCTTTATATGGTGCTCCTTTTATACAATATTTACCACTTAAAATCATAATACATACTGCAGCAAAAACTCAAACGTGTCCATAATTTTAAATTGTTTCTTTCATAGCGTAAAATTACCAAATGTGGCCCTAGAACTCATTATTCTTTCCGTTTAGTGCATAATATGTCGCATCACTAGACTTGCCTAGACTTATAGTTTAAATTTTGTTGAAACTCCGTTCACTGGTACAGGATGACAGCGTATAAGTTACATAATGAACAATGTATTGGATTATTGAATGAACTAAGCTAGGTGCCGACTGGGGAATATATAAAATTTTCTTGGTAATATCGTGGGATAGGAAACGAGGTTTATGATAATTGTGAACTGCGAGATACTGTAAAATAAATGACAGGTTTTTCATCAAAAGTTCTGAGAGCTCATAATATCATTAGGTTTTTTCGAATTGTTTTGCTTTAGTTCATCATTTTCAGGTAATATTCAAAGAAAAAAATGAATCTCGTTAACTTTATGCCCCAATTAGGCCCGAAATTCTTCAAAAGCACACTGCCTTTGTCATTCTTTGCTTCCTCTCACGAATTCGTTTGACAGAGATGGTAAATAGATTCTGTATGGCACTTTGCACCTAAAAGGAAGATTATTTCTTTACCTTCCTAATTAATAAAATTGTTATGAAATCATCATGTTGAGATGAATAACATAAAAATAGGGGTCATCACTTTTCTTTAAAACAAGCAATAGAAATTATATTACCAAAAATAATTTTCCGTAAAGTACCCACTAATAAAGAATTCTTATCTAAGGCACAATAAAGCAATTGTGGCTGTCATTCCGCAAACCAGGCGGGCAACCGTTCCGTTATCTTTACGTCCATTAAAAGTTTCAAGTCCACAGAGTAATTATAACTCAATATTGCCTTTGCGACAGGCCCCGAGAATTCAAATTTGATAATAAAACTTCAAAAGTGGACTCGATCACGTAGATTTCTTTGGTAGTTCAAGAAATTGAAGGTCTGTAGGTTTTTATTACGTAATCTTAGTAACGTTTTTATTGGCGCCCACCAAAGGAGATCTATGCTGGGCGCCAATAAATGTTTACTTAAGAAATTAAAATGGCCGACTGAATGGAAAAAGATAAAGTAAGAACCTAATTAATTACTAAGATGATTCGTTCATTACGTGGTGTTTTGTTTAGATGACAACAATTTATTCTGAGTCTCGGAATACTTAACCATTTGGAATACTTAACTTCTAAGTGCTTGTCTTTTGACTTCGTCGAGTATTTGATGTCCTCTACGTAATGTAAAAAGTAAAGGTAATTTGCCTTCAGTCTTAGTAGACTTTATTAAATAAAACTTCCTTTGAAGTTTTTCCTGCAAAGATGTAGCGGGAAACTTATTTGTAAAAATAATACTGTAGTCTATTTACCAGTGTTAAAGGTTTCTACATATTTAATAAACTAATAGTTAAAAGCACGTAGGTATCTGATTGCAAACCTCAAGATTTCTCTCCAAATATTTCAGACACTGACGCGACATAAATAGATTACCACATGACAGCTCTCCTGAATAATTCAGCAGCCAAGACACGCATTAACACGAAATATTCTGAAGTATTCAATAATCCTTCTGATGGAATATCGACAAGAAATGTCAAATGAGAAGTTTGACTGACTTAGTTAGGTATCCATAATATACAAGGCGTAATTGAAGTAACTGAAAACATGAAAAGTGGTACTTGTACTATTCAGTAGGACACACTTTTGCTATGGTACCAAACCCTGAAACCGCGAAAAAAAATCAGCTGGTTTATACAATTATGTTCTCTTAACTCGATAAAATGTTTTTTAGGGTTCCGTACCCAAAGGGTAAAACGGGACCCTATTACTAAGACTCCGCTGTCCGTCCATCCGTCTGTCTGTCTGTCCGTCTGTCACCAGGCTGCATCTCATGACCCGTGATAGTTAGACAGTCACAGATGATGTATTTCTGTTGCCGCTATAAAAACAAATAGGTACTAAAAACAGAATAAAATAAATATTTAAGGGGGCTCCCATACAACAGATGTGTTTTATTTTGCCGTTTTTATAGATAATGGTAAGGAAACCTTCGTGCGCGAGTCCAACTCGTACTTGGCTGGTTTATTTTGCGATCTAAGATTTAGTCTTTTAGAATAAGTTGTTTCTAATTATGAGCACAATGACCCCTTTTCAGGTTTTTAAGTATTTCAATTACACCTTGTTTAAATAATTTTGTGTAACAGATTTTATAGTTGTATTGATATTAATTGCCAAAGAAGGTCGTCTCCTCTTTAGTATAGAGAGGCTAGTAATTTTTAAAGAAAGATCCAAAATATAGAAATCCGAAATATATTCCTTAATTTTCTCTAAAATAACGAATTCTTAAAAATCATTGATTTGAGTACGTTACGTTTCATTCTCCGGATATGAACTATGTGTTATATCTTTTTCTATGGATATTTTCTTTGTGTACCTAGTATCTTTGCAATCGACGCTTCATTAATTTAATTTTCTTTTTGACTAAAAAATGGAACAGACTTCCTCGTATCTTCGCATAGTGCTGTTATGCGAGTTCCATCTTTGTTTAATTCAATGTAGCTTATTCACATTAGGTACATGAAAGGTAGTGTGAGATGCTATTATATATGTATAGAGCACCTTAGTAAAATAATTATAGCTGCCTTATAAACAGTGTTGGCCCATTGGTTTAAGGCCTCGCCTCCCATACACGAGGTAGGTAGGTTCCAAATCCGGGCAAGTATCAATGTGACTTCTTCAGTTCATATGTACTTTCTGAGTTTATCTTAGACATTATTGACATCGGTAAAGGATAACAACGCGAGGAAAGCTGAATTTATAGTTAATATCTGAAATCGCCAACCCGTCTTTGAGCAAGCGTGGCGATCTATGCTGGTGCCTTCTCTGTATGAGACGAGGTCTTTGCGCTGCATTATTATTAACAGTGTTAGTGAGAAACAGATGGTCAGACAATGTGATGTCGACATCTGTTTTAAACTCATTGGATTGGAGAGGTACTATAGAGATATGAGGAACACGGTGTAAAGTTCACTCATACCTTCATAGATAAAAAACCTTTTTACAAAAAAAAAAACAACCGACTTCAAAAAAAAACACTACAAACTAAAAAATAACTTTAATTTCGGAATTCGGTGTCTTTGGCCTGGCCTAGCAGTATTGCCGTTCCGTGATTGGCCTAGCTCAGCTCATACACACACAAAACGTGAGCGGTCAGGCTGGTGTTCCTGCTTGTAGAAGTTGTGGGCAAATACATGAATTCGACTACCATCCGCATTTTCTTAGTATTTTATAGTACCTGTTTTTAAAACGATTACTTTGTCTTCAGGTGTGAATCCTAAAGAGCTTCGCGACACAAAGACCGGTGTGTTCGTGGGTGCCTGTTTCTCGGAGTCGGAGAAGACATGGTTCTACGAGAAGATGCAGGTCAATGGCTTCGGTATCACTGGGTGAGTTTATAATTAGTTCGTTTTTTATTTTTCTCTTTCGTTTAAGTTATATTACCGCTGCATGATAAAATTACAGTCAAATAAAAGAAATGGCCACTTGGCATTGATAATCTTCTTTAGAAATAAAAGTCAATTGGTAAAAATGTTTGTCCGCACATCACTTCAAACCACCTATTTGGCTAATTCTTTTTGGTTGTGTTTCTAATTGCCAGGACAAGGATTGTATGAAATATATTTTTTTTGTAAAATCCACCTGGAAATTCGAAAAGGTTGCTATTTTTGTATGAAATTCACCCCGGGCGACGCCGAGTACGAAGAGATTATAATAAATAATATTTATTTATCCAATGTGACAGTTTGAGCATACTGGTAGATATACTAAAATTATAGATTTATCGTTATAATAATAATTTTAAAACATACAAAAAGACGACAGTTTAATTGACAATTTTTCCATCGAACGTCATCAAAAGGAAATAAGTGTTTAAAGTAGAATTTCTCAGGAGCAGCCCGGAGTCTGCGACTGCGGAGATATGTGCCCGGTTGATGGCAATAGGGTCGCCCCCTTATTACATGGGACTTAAAACATAACTGGCGAAATGTGGGTGTACTGTAGCCACCACAGTCTTACTATATATTTGGAAAATACAGATGTGATATAATGTAGTACCTACGTATCACGTAAGTGTGCATACATACGAGCGGCACGCGTCAACGGCGGAGACAATTGCAGCCATCGACACGCGTCGACAGCAGCCGTCGACATCGTGCTTGTGTATTTGGGTACGGTGCTCACAAGTCGACGGCGGCCGTCGACAAGTGTCGACAGCTGCAGTTTCCTCTACAGTTGACTTGTGCTGCTCATGTGTATGCATGCAAACTAACTCCCAAAATACATACCTTCATCCAATAATCGTTTCAGTCTCTAAAATTCATCAGAACTATTAAAAATTTCGCCCACACAGCCATTAAATTCATTCCAACATAATCGCGACGGGATAAAGCGATTAAATGCAACTTCGCGCCTCAACTCCATTCAGTGTTCATTATTACAATTGCTTGACGACTACAAAAGCGTTTAAAACTTGTCATAGTTATTTTACAGTCCTTTTGTTATTTCCTTTGTACTGGTGTAAAACCGTAATATGCACATAACGGAATGGCTCTTTAGTAAAACCGTAATATGCAGATAACGGAATGGCTTTTTTGTAACATTACTGCAGTAATAGTTGATTAGCTTCAGCCCGCGACTTCATCTGCGTAAACTTCAGATTTGGGTCCAAAAGAAAATAAAAATACAGAAGTAATAGTTAGTTTTTAGTTTAAGAAAAAAATGTCTAATGGCTTTTTCGAGCGTAAATAGTAATTTGTGTTTTGTTTTTGTTTTATGGTAAATTTTCTCTTTTGTTCATATGTTTAAGATACTAAATGTGGAAACTTGTAATTGGCCATATTTTGTTTAAACTTTTTTACTTACTGTATCTGATTAGCTGTAAGTTTTCCCAAAAATAAAATAAATAAATAAACAGAAATTGATAACAGTTGTTAAGCCATGTTATTTACCTGGTTAAAAAAGTATCATATTATAAACTATCTGAGTGCTGAATTTCATCCAAATCCGTTCAGCAGTTTTTTCGTGATTGAGTAACAAACATCCAAACATATTTTATAGTAGGATAAATCAAAACAGTTGACAATCTTTGAAGGGGAGTGCGAATAATATTGCTTCCCCATGCAGTGTCTATAAATAATGATGATTATGACATTAGTAGCCCATGGAATATTTATTTAAGTATTTTCCAACTTACATCCATAATTACAGGGTAACCTAATGCGATAGTGTACTTATCTTAACTCTTATCCTAACACATAGATTAATATAGATAGAAAAAAAATACAGATCATTCTTCCCTAGTATCAGCATAAACTATGATTAATTATGAGGATCACTCTTGCCGTCGTAAATAATTAGGTATACATCAAGGTGATAGGCCAAGTGTGCCGGATACATTTCGATAAGTATTGTCGTGGGGGCTTTTTTAATGCTATTGTAAAGGATATCGATTGCAGATCGCAGTATGCTGACATCGGTACCTTTGTAGTTGATGCTGTTTACTTTAATATAGCTTCAATCCCGTCCTGTCTTCATCTACCTATAACCTATCAAGACTAAGTTTCAATAACCATTCTAACAAAAAATTCCAAGTAAATCATTATTAGCCAGCACCTTAATTGCATAACACACTATCAATCACAAACTGAAGAATTTTGAAGCCTATTGCTTATCCATTGAAAAATCGAAAACAAAAAACAAAAAATTGTCTGCTCGATAACGTAAATAACGTAATGAATTGTGTTGAACTGTCAAAATAAAAGCCATTCCTACTGTTAGTGTGTTACGCAATTACCCCGCCGGTTCAAAATGAAATATATCTAATTATAAGTGCCAACTGTTAATTTAATATTCTGGATATTAATAGCAACGGGATTCAGGAGAAGTACGTAATATTGAGATCAGACCCAACACGTTATTGCTTCCCGCGGTTTTTGAGGAGCGTGATCATAGTTCCAATCATAATATATTTGATGGAATTCTCTGAGGACTGGTAGTCCTTCGTGTTTGATGTGAGTTCATGATATGTAGGCTTGTACTATAAGGACACGGACCTTATTTTGCATGCTGTAGAGTTCTGGCTATATGATCTTATTACAGCTTTGTTGAGAAGAATCTTAAAAACCTGCCAAATCTGATCATGGATTCACCTCTGACAACCCTGAAGTCAGATCTTGATGTGCAATAATGCCGGCTATTGCCTACAACTGTAGGCGAAAACATAATCAGATTGCTTATCCATAGATGTCCAGACATAAAATAAAGTAGTTTTTAATTAGATACAGCCAGTGCGATTATAAAATAAGCAACTTAAAACTATTTAATTTGATCAAAATTAACTAGAATTTTGCCAATTTTGTCTTTCGCTAAATCACCTACGCTTCATCTAGAAAATGCATAATAATAATGATAAACCTATATGGCCATCCTATCATATTATGATCATGCCGACCGTTTTATAAAGTCGGGCTAAACATACCCTAAAACCTAACATAACTTTCATTTCAGATGTTCCCGTGCCATGTTAGCCAACCGTATCTCCTACTGGTTGGGAGTGACTGGCCCCTCATACACCGTGGACTCTGCCTGCTCCAGTTCCCTCTACGCCTTGGAACATGCCTTCAGGGCTATCCGTGATGGCCACTGCGACTCCGCCATTGTTGGAGGCTCCAACCTTTGTCTCCATCCTTATGTGTCACTGCAGTTCTCCAGGTAAAGAAAAACAAATGAAACTCGTTTTATTATGCAATTGTCACCAGGAAACGGTTAGGTATAGCATGACCATGGATTGGTAATTAATAAATTAGAAATAATATTGTTTCAGCGAGGTAGAACGGCAAAATTGTTGACAAAATATTGGGAAGTGTTTAAAAATGTTATAAAAATTCACGATTTCAGACATCACATGGGCAAAAATACATTGTGAATTAGAGCCAAGCGATTTTACTTACTTACTTAAAAATTCCTTTACACCTTTCTACGGGAAAAACTATACGTTAAAAATTCCCAAAGAGTGACCGGAACAGTCTCAGTAACGAAGTTTTTGCTCAGTAAGTAACGTTAATGCAGTTTTTAACTTTTACGCGGGTAGAAGAACATTATTTATTAACTTCTTTGCGACATTATCCTGACATGTCGTAATATTCTGCTGGCGTGAGAAAAATTGGAAGTGCTTCAAAAAATATTGTAGTAGTAACTTCTTCAAATATAGAATGTTTCTTTTCAATTTAGGAGTAACTGTTTTCTGTAGGAACACATACACACATATGTGTTCATTCCAGGTGGTTATTAGGTACAGAAAGTACCAACAGATCAACACGGTTTTTTTTTTTTCATGAAAACAGAATCCATTGAGTCATTATAATTTTGAATTGAAGAGTTTTCCCCATTGCTTGCAGCTGCGGTAACATCGTGCCGTCAAACGGGGTGAATACGAATGCAGAGGCGGATCGGAACGAAACTATAAAAGGAATTTTAACATTGAAATAATATATTCAATGTTACAATCCCTTTTAAAGTTTAGTTCCGATTCACCCCTACGTTCTTATTCACCCCGTTTGACAGTATCTGTTTTTTTTTATGAGCCAATGTGTGTCTGTCTGATCTATATAAATCTTAGAATACTTGAAAATCTTCTTTATTCTTATGGTAATATTTTTTTCCTCTAGATTGGGTGTGTTGTCACCCGACGGCAGATGCAAGAGTTTCGACAACAGCGCCAACGGATACGCGCGTTCAGAAGCTATCGTTGTCGTTTTCTTACAAAAAGCTAAGGACTCCAGAAGGTACGCGATCCTTGCAATCAGATAATCATGTTAATAACATTTAGGACAGACTGTAATAATTTATATTTCTTGATGTTTAGATGCTTCAACATTTTCTTATGATTCGCGACTGGCTTATAAGACTTCTTGATTATAATATAATACTGTGATTAATATTTTATATTTTATTACCTTACAATTATTTTTATTATAAAGTAAACAAAGACTATCGTAAGACTAGACCTCTGCCTAACCCTTCGGATATAATAAGCGTGATTTTATTTGATGTTAAAAACTCATCAGTTCTACATCCAAAAAAGTACCTATTTCCAAAAAACTAATGAAATCTCTAACATCTATTTCATCCACCAGGGTATACGCTCAACTCCTGCACGCTAAGACCAATTGCGACGGCTACAAAGAACAGGGTATCACATACCCAGCTGGTCACATCCAGAAGCTGCTCCTCAGCGAGTTCTACGAGGAGTGCTCTATCCCTCCGTCCATCTTGGAGTTCGTTGAGGCTCACGGCACTGGTAAGAAATTATTCCTTTTTACAGTGTCATTATACTATAGTAGAAAGATGTCCATTACTGATGCTTCCTCAAACATCGAACACCGAGAACCAATATAATGCAGTATTTAAGTTCATAATGAAAGTCAAGAAACAAATGAATGCGTCACGTCTGTAGCGTTGGCAAAAAGTGCGGAGTTCCTAGCCGTTGTTGAATTTTTTAATATACTATTATATAATAATTATTACAATAGTAATACTAAATTTTATACCCGACTAAAGCAATGAAGTCAAAGTCAAATCATTTATTTTAATTACAACAATGAAAGACACGTTTGAAAGTCAACAGGAGAAAAGAATTGAATTTAATTGAGAGGAAAGCATGATTCTCACTAGCTACGAGTGTATAATTGTATATGTAGGTATTACATAGTCTGTTACGGTACAACTATTTTCATAATGTCCCTCGGCAAACTTCGAGTGCTTGGTGCAACCGGACTGGACCAAGTGCAAAGTGCAACTGATAGAAATCCGACGACTGAAAAAACACGAAGTTTCCCAAGGGATATTAAGAAAATAGTTGTACTGTACTTTTGATCAAATGTATTAGATCAGCCTTATCTTCATCAGTAAAATGCCTTCTCTAGAGTCAGTTTATTATCCTTATTACCAATGGTCCAACAAAAATACCTACCTAAGTAAGTAATATGGTCGGGTTAAGAGCGGTTGACCGCAATCATTCCACCGACAGGATTGGACGTTGACCTTTCGGAAGCCGATCTAAACTCTGACTTTACCTAATTATTTATAACGGGCTTAATGGAATTCCATTTCTATTTATTGCCTGAATTCTATGACGAAAGTAAAATAAGTATAGATGATTCTGGTTCTTTAGAGAGACAAATACCTACAGAATATGGTAAAGAAGAGAAATAAGACCTAATAGAAATCAAAACTAGTCTTTAAAGTAACTCATTCTGTGTGGTTTTTCCTCAAAAGACCATTTCAGACATAATCTACATGGTCTTCACATGATCTGACCAAGATTATGTCTAGACTTTAAAAGAGACTGTGACCTCTGAGTTTGTTTCGGCCTTTCTTCTCAGAGTAGTCAGATAGGAAACGCCGACCTCATCTAGTTTTAAAAATATTATTGACGTTTAAAAGTGTTTGTATAAACCTACTTACAGAAAAAAAATCATTTATCATTTATCGTTTATCATTTAACTTTGAATTTGATTGTTTTATTTAATAGACATATGCCCGATTGATGGCAATAGGCTTGCCCCCTATTTCATGGGACTTAACTTAACTGGCGAAATGTGGGTGTACGGGTGCTCCGCTGCCTAACCCTCTGGGGAGTACAGGCGTGATATAACGCTATATGTTATTTAAATTTATCATAACAAAACGTTTTATATGTATCATAACAAAACGTTTTAAATTTATCCTAACAAAAAGTTTTAAATTAAATAAGAAATAAAACTCTAAAACATAAAAATTCACCTCCAAACATAAAAATAATTCAAGCGATCTCTCCGGTGAGCACAACTTAAGAACTACTAAAATAAGACAGCTAGCGAGTCCAACAACCTCGCACCTTATCACCTTATTAGTCACAATCCGAGCATTTCACAAAACTTTCAAGCACTTGCACTTTAAAAAAGAAACGCCACATTAAACTTAGCGAGAAAACTTCAAGGGAGAAAAATGAAAAGATAGAAAAACTTTCGCAAGCACAGTTAAGGGCACTCGAGATGAAATTAAAATGAACTATTGTTTACAGTACAAAGCGGGGTTGTAAACCTTTTGTGTCATGCTTGTAATGCAGAGAATTAAAATTAATTTTAATCGAGCTTAAAGGGAAGTTTGTAACGACGATTGTGAGTTTTATGTCGAATGCAAAAGTTGATAATAACTCTCGCTTTGCTTTTGTTTTTCGGAGTTTAGAACAGATTTTATTGGTATTAAGACTTAAATGTAATGAAGAAATACTGCAAGCTATCTCAAGCAATACATAAGTGAGTAATATAATTGTTTTTTACTAGCTGTTGTAAATATCTGGGATGAAGAATATGCCCTTCTCCAGGTCCCAAGCTACCTACCTATCTCTTTCATGTCATCTGTCAAATTTCATATGATCGGTTCAGTGGTTTGGGCTTGAAAAGGTGACAGATGGACAGAATTACTTTCACATACATACATACATACATAAACTCACGCCTTCTTCCCATGGGGGTAGGCAGAAACTACAGAACGCCACCTGCTACAATCCTTACATACTCCTTTTGCCTCGTTTACGTTCATACATCTGGTCATACACGCACGCCGGTTGTGAGTACTACGGGTTTACAATATTAATATGGATAATTGTTTTTATCAAATCTTTTGACAGTATCTTATTAAACTAGCACACGTAACGTAACAGAAACTTCTGCGGATTCTGTACTTAAACAAGAAAATCGCAGAAAATACCCAGTTATTATTCTGAAGTATCAACAAAACCCAAATGACCATTCAAATGATTATTACCACCGCTTTTATTTCCTGAATTCCTAAAACTCCTATTTACCTTCTAAAACTAAAATGGCCGCTTACAGGTACAAAGTATCACGAGTGCTAACAATTAGTTTTGTTTGTTCTTTCTCTTTTCATATTTGTACTGGCCATTCTGCTGACCTTATCAAAGAGACCTTAGTAACGAAACCTCAACAACATGGAATTATTTTGTGTTTTGTAATTAGTTTAGGGTAATTACAGTGAGGAAATTGTTGGTTTTAAACATACATGAGATGGCAGAAGTTGAAGTTAGGCTCATTATCACGCGTTTGTTCGCGAACATCAATCAATACTTCTCGCTTAATTATAAGTGAGATTGAGACCAATTTTGGTAAAAAAAACAGGCTTCTGCGTGTTCCATTCAATAGTAAATTATCCTAGACATGGCTTTCCCATAGAATTTCCAAGCTAATGTGTTTTATTATCAGTATGCATTCTTATGGACACATTCATACATAAACTCACATCTTCTTCCTATGGGGATGCTATGCAGCACCTACAGATCGCCTCCTGCTACTCCTCCTTATGACCCTAACATACTCCTTTTGCTTCGTTTAAGATCATAAATCTACGTTACATTGTTGAGTAGACAATTTTTTCTAAGATATTATGAAGCAATGGATTAGCAATATCCTTCAAAATGATTCAGATTGAGATTGATAGTGATTTATGCAATTAGGGTGTAGGTCATACACGCACGCCAGTTGCGAGTACTATCCACCTGTCCTTTCATAGAAATAGTTGTAGATTAGTCATCTCCAATACAAATAAATCCACTAAGGAAAAACTCGAAAGAAAGCCTTTCTATCTTCCCAAATATATCACCATTCCGATTAGCATATTCATGAACATATAAAATAAATATCTACCTAGTATCAAACCATATTTTCCGAAACCAAAAACAGAGCCGCTGTGGGAAATTATATTCTCAACGTAAAACATTCTGAAATACCGAAATAAAACACTTTTACGACAAAAATGTCGCCCACTCATAACTCTACAATATAAAAGCAAAGTTTTACAAGCTTTTAGACCATTTTGATTGCTAAAACATTCGGTGTACTACTGAAATGGACGCCACCTCCTTGTTGTCACGAAATAAAATACAGTACAGTTACTAGGCGATTTAAGTTGTCTAGTTGAGTTGCATGATGAAGAAGCCTGGAAGGCTGACACCCAGTCTTACCAAGTGTTATCCTGTAACTGGGTTGTGAAGGTCAGATGGGCAGTCGGTCCATGTAAAATACTGGTATCCAGACTAGAAGCCGATCCCAGCATAGTTGAAAAAAGAAAGATCAAAAGATTCACTTATAATGCGCTTCCTCATCCATACGAAAAAGTCCGCATTTCAATCTCTTATTCATCTTGGAGTCATTTACAGTTCCAGATGTAGTTCTATGTCTTCAGTAATAAATTAGTTTTTTAATCATGTTTTTGTGTACAGCTTTCTGAACAACTTCAGTACATAAAAAGGTACTGAATTCCACGCCATTTATGGACTTGCTTTCAGATAGTTCTTGTGATTGTTAAATCCCTATGAAATCAAACCCAAAATCCCATAAAGCTCAAGCAGAACTGTTAGTGACATTAAAACCCAGCGTACCCCCAGATATTTATCGCCCTCGCCCCTAACTTTGACAAACAACCAACAAAACGGTTACAGCTGGACTGGCCGAGAATGGGCAACCGTTGTGTGATATGCGGTGGGCCTTTACTCAAATGTGCGATAACTTGGTGCGTGCGTAAACGTTTGTCCCTAAACTTTCTCATTATATTTCTGAGATGGAGATTTCGGACTAAAGTAGGTACCTAATTTGTGCGAGTTTCGAGTTTAGATGAAGATTTGTACCAAGTAGGTATTCTAAGCCAAATCGTTAAGTAAATAATTTAATGTCTTTTCTCTAATCCTTGGTATTTTGTTTAAGGCAGGGTTGTATTCCCACTTGCCCAGCCTTAACAGTACTATAGTACTGTTAAGGCTGGGCAGGCTAACAGTACTGGTCGTTAATATAAAAGTCGTATTTAGTTATAACGCGTCATTATTTAATAAAATCGAACTAATCTCTAATGATGACGTACATTGTCAGTTCGTCAAGCTGATTCGCTATTATTTTTCTAATCTTCTAAATACGATATAGTGTTCATCTCATAATACATACATACATAAACTCACGCGTTCTTCCCATGGGGGTAGGTAGAAACTACAGAACGCCACCTGCTACGATCCTTACATACTCCTTTTGCCTCGTTTACGTTCATGCATCTGGTCATACACTCACGCCGGTTGCGAGTACTATGCACCTGACCTTTCTGAAGAACATCACCAATAAGGTCACTATTATGTCCTCCTAGAGCGCCATACTGCCAAGCCGCGGCATCTCATAATATTATTATGGCATTATCTTATAAAATACTCGTGGAGGTTGCATGTAAACGCCACGCATACTAAAGTCTCTACAGTAACTATATCTCTGCCTGTCCCTTCAATTAGTAATAGGAGTGACACAGGAGTAAAATTATGAATTAATGTTGTATACACTATACACCCTTATTTTGAAGGTTTTGTTAAATACTTATAATTGCCATAGAGGAGGGGCGAGCGCACTTTATTGAAAGGGATATTATTATCTTTTGATTGACTGTTTAGCTAATTCAGAGTGAGAACACGATGTGACTTAATAAATATCACAAGTTTTAAAATAATAATTAATGTAGGCAATGAGGAGTAGCCAAGTATATTAAATCTCATCAGTTAATAAGTTCAAAAACACCTTTTGTGAGCCTCTTAAAGCTCAAATAATTTAATATTATTAGCGCATCGTTCGTCGTATACACTTTCATGCTCTTTCAATTAAATTAATCAATTGATTATATTTAATTAATTTGAGTGGCACGCACTTTGACTTTAAGAAAATTCACAAAGTTAATGTTTTATCGATGTGTTCCCCTGCTTTTAAATTAGGGTAGGAAGTGACAGTGGCTTCTCCCCTCCTATGTCAAAAATCATTGAGGCAGAGACAGACGATTTAGAGAGAGTAATTAGTTTCTTAAGGGATGTCTTTCCCAAGCTCTTTGAGTGAAATTAGCAGTTACCCAATGACATGATTTGGCTTTGAAGTCTCTTGCTAAAGTCAAGAAATAAACGTCTTTTTGTACATTCAGTAATGAAGATATGTAATCATTTCGGGGTCTCGGTTATTATATAACCAAAAAGCCTCATTATACTTCGGTATAACAATAAAGTACTTAAACAATAAGCAAGTTTTCATTAATTTATCTCTTCTGAAACTTTAGATAAGTAGTGTTAGTAGCTTATTTTTATTGCTAACCACGAGTAAACCTATATTTCCTTTAAAAAAACGAAGCTCCGTTCCTCTCCCGAAAAGAAAGTGCATTTTTGGAAAACTCTCTCTAAAAAAGTACGCCATAATAGGCTTTGGCGCTTGGAGTTCGAAAAATCGTACAATTCGAAGCCTTGGTTCGCAGCAAAAGGGTTGAGTCAAGAGTGCATTTACGTTCAGTGGGTGACTTTTGGCAACGATACAATCCGAAAAGCGACGTTGTAGCTAACCTTTATAGATTTAGCTTTTGCATTTTAAATTGCTGGCTGGTAAGAGAGTTGCCTTTTGAATTTTTAGTCGAATAGTGGTCAAATTTCGAAATTAGAATATTTTTATTATTATACAGTTTTTTTTTTGCTGCTATTTGAAAGTTTATCTGTTAAAGAAGTCATTTAATATCGCAATCACACCCGAATAAATGATCATTTGTAATAAATTATTGTGACTATCGATCGTCATAAATCAGTCTGTGTAAATCATTCGCTGCTGTCACTAGAAAACTTGCCATAATCAAAATATTTGTCTTGCTTTTAAGTTCAATTCAGAAGATATCAGCAGATATTTAATAAAACATTTTGGAGTTTCAATTAATCCTGTTATACGTCTTAGATTTTTACATATTTGGCACTTCCCCATTACTCTTTGAGCCTTCTAACGTCTGTTGCCTTGTCACCAGGTACTCGTGTCGGTGACCCTGAAGAGTTGCTGGCCATCGACGAGATCTTCTGTACGGGTCGCAAGGACCCTCTCTGGATCGGTTCCATCAAGTCCAACTTGGGACACAGTGAGCCTGCCTCCGGTCTCTGCTCCATTGCTAAGGTAAATATTTGTTTTTTAATGAAGTGTTTACGACAAACCCGGTGCTGTGTATGTTTGACAATTTAGGACTCGTTTAAATTCCTCTGTGAGCTGAGGGCCATTTTGCGTATTTTTAAGAACATTTTTTTTCGCAGTAATTATAATTTGGCTCAGTCTGTAAAATTGTGTAGCGTTTACTTACTTTTTTGACAAGAGATTGCGACTAGAACAAAACGTAAATATTAAAATATCTACTACATTTTCCGTAAAAAGAAACGCATAATTGCCCCATAGCGCCATTTTTTTTATTCAATTTTCAATTTAGTTACTTAAAACTTTTAATCCGAATAAAATAATTATCTGCTACCACAGTAAATTCTGTTAAAACGCCCAGAGGATTAACATCTTCGGATCTGCAGCGTATTCCCTACGGTACTCAGTGAATGCCCTCAATCCTGATTCCTGAGAAAACTGTCGCGTCGTTATTAATGTTATCTTGCGACAAAGTTACTTCATAATTTATGTGGATGTCTGTTCAAATGTATGCTGGCACCTTATCGTGTTTTGTATGTTAGTAAGACAGTTATGAAGTACAGAGTTGCAATGACTGGGGTATCGAAATTACGTCCTTTGATATGTTGAGAAATTAGGGACGATTTTCTACATTTTAGCATGAAATTTTTGGTGAAACCATTGCTAAACAAGGGTAAATTAAGATAGGAAATATCAAGTCCGTTTTTTTTTTAAACATGACCTGTAAACGTTATTTTGATAACCTCTTTACAGACTAGGTATAACCTTAAATTATTTCATTTCATACAGTCAAAGTAAACTGTTTCCTATCGAGCAAGTTAGTTTTTTTTTTATTGATACAATATAGTGACTTTTGTTTGTTGTTCATTTGTTAATCAAATATTAACAAGAATCCACATCCATTCTGCACAAATAGTCTGTCAAATGACTCAAATGTCTGTATGTGTAGGTCTGCGTATGGGTGATTTGTGATTTGACGTATTCCTTCCTGCACCATAATTTGACGTATTCCTTCCTGCACCATAATTTGACGTATTCCTTCCTGCACCATAATTTGACGTATTCCTTCCTGCACCATAATTTGACGTATTCCTTCCTGCACCATAATTTGACGTACTTATTCCTTCCTGCACCATAATTGCGTAACAAACTATCATTCACAATTTGAATCATTTTGAAGCCTATTGCTAATCCATTGCTTCATATGTTCGAAAAATTGGTCTGCTCAACAACGTAAATAACGCAATGAATTTTGTTGAACTGTCAAAATGAAAGCCGTTACTACTGGTAGTGTGTTATGCAATTACCCCACTGGCCGTGATATTGTGACCTATTTGCAACAATTAAGCACCCCATAAAGCGCAGGTGAAAATTCATGGGATTCAAGAAAACTAAATTTTTATCTAAGTTTGAAAATTTCCCAGAATCCGTCACAAAATATCACTTTTCTTTAAACTCAAATTGCATAGCCTTCATTGCTTAATTGTTGCAAATGGGTTATACTATCAAGTCCCGGAAGAAATACGTGAAATCACAAGTCATCCTGTTTAAATATGTCGTTATATATATCCAGACAACAGCCGACACTGTTAGTATATTGCATTAGTATATACCTCCCTATGTACTGGCTACATCTACCCTCTTTAGAGCTTTAATTAACACAAGCAATATGCAGTAGAGATACGTCATCTCCGCCAATTAAGACGGCTTGTAATGACGTCACGACCTCGTGTGGTTCTCCTTGCACATTTTGTGAATATTGAGGCGTCAAGACGAGTTGATTACATCACGACATGTTACTCCGACATTTTAAATTCTTTATTTAAAAAAGCTGCTCATTATAAGTAAAGAAAGAAATAAAGAAATATAGGTTTATTAATAGTAGTAGTTAAGTTGTTAATACGCTTAACTTCTTCGAACAGGAGGCTATTAATCTTTCTCCCCTCAGCCGTCTCCCTCTCCTCCGCGCCGATCCGCGTAGCCGTCCCGGCGCTCTCGGCCGAAATTCTCTAAAACTACGATATCTCAGAAATTACGCATCATAGCTCTACAAACCCATTGTCAATGAAGTTTTTATGATATAACCTATTTGATTATATAAGGTTTAGTACACTTTTACCTTGTAATATACTGCTAATTCGAAGTTGAAAGTAGGCTGAGCGACTTCCCAGTTCTTTGTATAAAAATCGTCATACTTATTAAATTAAAGCATTATTTCCAAAAGTTATTAGGTTTTTTTTACATAAAGCAACATTATTTTATAATAATCAATTAAAAGAACACACCACTCGATACATTTTTTTTAATACAACGAGCTTTACAAAAAACTTTACAGAAATCAACAATTAAAACAAGCAATTTCAGTACAAAAGTGCCAAGTACATTATTAATTATAAACACTAATCGCTTCTGGGAAAATCGGGTAAAAACTAATAGTCCTGACAGGAACCTATGGGACATTATATTTTAAAGTGAAACTTTTATTACATCGTCTGAAACTTTTTCGTCTGTGTGTTGCATGTCGCGTGACGGTCGGCCGCGGAGTAGGGATAAAGTGAAAGGCGCTCGTTAGAGCAGCCGAGGAGGAGTGAGTGGGGGAGGGGGGCGGGAGGAGAGATTGATGAAGCGATTTTTATACCCTTAATGGAATGTTATTCCGCAAATTTTTAGTTAAATGTCTATAATGTGAAAAAAAGCTTCACTTTTATCGTGGTTTCATAAAACCACACAATCCTATTTTTTATTTAATATGTTTTTCAAAAACTCGCTTTTTCAGAGATTCCATGCACACTGTTTTGATCGAATATCTCCTTTATGAACATGCTGTAACATCACCATTCTTTTCAGATGTGTATCGCCTACAGCACAGGCTACCTGCCCCCCAACTTGAACTACCACGTTGCTCGAGAGGGAGTAGAAGCCTTCGCTAAGAACAGGTTGCAGGTGGTCACTGACAAGACCCCCTGGTCTAGGGGCATGTCTGGAGTCAACAGTTTTGGCTTCGGAGGCGCTAACGCCCATGCTCTGTTGAAGGATGTCGCGAGAGTAAAGGTAAGGAGGAACTGATAAAAAATTAATTTCTCTTGTTGCACGAACTACGTATTTGAAAACTACCTTGTAGCCACTGCTTCGCTCACGTGGAAGTCAAAAGTTATCCCACGGGGTGGTATACCGGGATAAAAGTATACCATGTCCTAACAACAGACGGAGTTACTTTCGCTTTTATGGTAAGGATGGATTAGGTATGCCATGATAAAAGTATCAGACAGCTAGCAAGGTCGTGGGGCTTACTACTCAGGATAGACTGAACTGATGTATAAATAGCTTTTGTCCGCAGCTTGAACCGCGTGGAGGTCGGAAATTATACCACGGGAAAGTAGGTACTACCGGGATAAAGTATCCTACGTCCTAAGCCTATCTGTGTGCCAAATTTTATCCAATTCCGTTCAGCCGTTTTAGCGTGAAAGCGTAACGAACAAACTTACTTTCGCTTTTATCATTCAGTTCCCTAATTACGTAACACACTATCTATCACAATCTGAATCATTCTGAAGCCTATTGCTAATCCATTGCTTCATATGTTCGAAAAAATTGTCTGCTCATCAACATAAATAACGCAATGAATGTTGTTGAACTGTCAAAATGAAACCCATTCCTACTGTTAATGTTTTACGTACATAATTACCCCGCTGGTTATATGATCGGATGGATTCCCATTAGCGATCATAATATAATTTCAACCTGAGTGTTCCTTTTCTGAGTTGCTGATAAATGTTTTTAAATGATAAATGATTTAATCTCTGTAAGTAGTTTTGTACAAACACTTTTACACGTCAATCATATTTTTTAAACTATGTAGATGAGGTCGGCGGTCGGTTTTCATTTATCATATTAGTTAAGATCATAAATGATCGCTAATGGGAATAGCTAGAAAGAACAGTCGTCATAAAGATCGTCATGACACATTGATCAGACAACACTGATACAAGCTTATTCGACATTCTTTCGGCACACCAGTAAGAAAGTAGAATCCTTAAGAAGCGATTTCGTCTGATATATTTATGTTTTTAACAAGGATGGAACCTTCTTACATGAGTAATAATCACTTACCTACATTTTCTTTTAAAATTGAAGAATATTATAATTCTAAAACACAACAAAGCAATTACCCAGTTGGTATATTAATAGACTTAGTTATTATCTATTATCCAAAACAAATTGTTCTGTCCATCAAACCGGTATCAATCTCTCTTTGAAGCCGCAATAATTAATTCCATCAAGTAAAACGTTCATTTTCATCGGGTTCAAAAGTTAACGGATTTCTATCTGATTTCAAATCTATTGATTATGTCCGCCTATTGTTTTTATAATGAAACACCAAATAAAATGAGTTCCTAAAATGTTATTATTGGAATCTGGCAATCAATTTGTTCGAAATTTTGAGTAGATTAATTTAAACATTGTATTTGTTTGGTATCCCTATCATATATTGGTTAGGTTGATTTGATTTCCAATTCTAATCATGGATTACTTTGAAGAGCATGAAACATACCTAACATTCAGGTAATTAATAAAATGAGTTACAAATTCAGGAATATGTAAAGTCAGATAAATTAATTGTTTATCTAATTGACTAACAACTTCAACTTTAGTATATTCAACTGCAATTCTTTGACGGTGCTATGAAATGGCTATTACACGGAAAATTGACGTAGAGTGTCAATCTGATAACCAATTAATTTCCTTGGCTGTATTTAGCTCAGGTATAGCATTGTGCTTTCATGTGCAGTAAGTAGGTAATAAAATCCTTACACCCTATCACGTATTTAACCACCTTTTCCCCACCAGGTCAACAACGGCATACCATCCGACGATCTCCCCCGCCTGGTCTGCGCGTCAGGTCGCACGGAGTCAGCAGTGGCTAGGATCCTGGACGACTTGGAGTCCAGGACCGTGGACGCTGAGATGGTCCGTCTACTCCACGCTATACACGATGACGATATCAATGGACATGTAGTTAGGGGATACACGCTTTTGGGTAAGTTGTAAACACTTTTGGAGTCTTTGGCAATATTGTAGGTGCTTAGAGCATTTTGTGGGGCAGTTTCTAAGCCAGATTTATAAGAAACTATAGCTCTTGTCGAGATGATAGGTTATCCAATTGACAAAGTTGAAAGCACAATTCTCCAGAATATTCCAGATAATTATAATAGACGTCAAAAACATATTATTTCAATTACAAGCCGATGGCGGCAAACAAATTCTCTGGCCCGAGTAATAATTAAATTAAGAACGCATTGTCTCCAAAACAGACGAAAATTTTCCAACTAGTAAAATATGATCTTGAAATATCAGTAGGATCTCCAACTAATTGGTTTATTGTTATGCCAATTGGGTTGTTGCTGATCTAATATTAATTAAAATACTAATTTTCTTCCTCCATATTTATTATATTTGCCCTACATAAATGTATATATACAGTATATACATTTAGGTAGGGCAAATATAGAGTAGATATCTCTAACCAGACCATAACCGCTTGCAGGGCAGCTTAAGTTTAGCTCAGGGCAGTGTCCGTTATTTTTGCACCGCACATGGTCCTAAATCGCTTGACACTTCACATGAGTGTCACTTTTTGACAAATATTGGACTGGATGGTAACCCCCTGTTTTTTCCAGGATCAACCCCCACGCAGAGCGTGTCCCTTGCGCGTGAGGTCCAGTACTTCTCAGGAGTCCGCCGCCCAGTGTGGTTCGTGTACTCTGGCATGGGTTCGCAATGGGCTGGTATGGGCAAGGAGCTGATGAGGATCCCGGTCTTCGCTGCTGCTATTGAGAAGTAAGTGAACAAAAATATTTATAAAAAGCTATTTTAAGTTATGGTAAATGAAATTGAAGGAATTGTTTTAATTAAATCATTTAGGTACAGGTAGTTTTGTATGGTTTTGTCAGTCAGTTAGTCAAAAAGTCGAAACTAGTAGTAGCTCAGTTCTAGTTAATGTTAACTTCACACTAAAAACGTACTACTTAATTTAAGGCCAAAATCACACATAAGAAAAAGTGTCCAATTTGACGACTCCAACTATTTTGCACAAACATTACAAACTTATGAAGAGAAAAGTTATTTAATAACATACATGCTACTAAATAGTTATGTTTAAAAACTAGCTTCAAGTTAACAACGCGTTTTTCTAACGTAATAAATGTAGACTGGTAATAAATAAAGGATCAGCTTCTGCATGCAATGCAATTATGAGAACTTCTGCATGGGTTCGAAGTTGCGAGTCAATGCTGATGCAATTACCAACTGCGCTCACTAATCCGTTAAATATAATCAAATAACTTCCTTTGGGACGCTTTTAGAACTTACGAGAGTATGCACACAAGGGAGCAAAGGAATACCTTAGTTATTTGTACTTATTTTCTACCAATAGAAAATTATTGTTGAGACCGGGGATTTTATTCGCATTTTGACGGTTTTTATCGTTGGTCGAATGTCGCTGCTTGCCATTATCACCGTTCGAACCGATTTTTAATCGACTTCAAAAAGGAGGACGTTCTTAATTCGTCTGTATGTTTTTTTTATTGTATGCGATATATCGGGATATTAATTACAAAAAATATATATTGTGAATTGATTTCGAAAATTCCTGTTTTATATAATAATGTAATTTGTGTTTAATGATGTTATAATAGATATCTTTCACTGTTATTTACAAAGCAAGCAGTGGTATACGTATTTGCGTGGGGGGAGGTACCACATCAAAAAAGTGAAAAATAAAAGCTTCCGAAATTTCTTATAGTAATTATGTAGGTTTTTTTTTTAAAGTCAGTTGTTTTTTGGAAAAAAAGTTATTTAATGGAAAAACAAATTATTCACGTCGTTTTCAAATCTGAGATTTAAACATACAAGTCACGTCACTCTGATCGACAAATAGCGGTTAAGACATTACTAAGCGGATTTCACCAATGAAACTGAATGCGATTAGCACATATAAACCGCGTTCAACAGCTGTCAGTGTCAATATTCCATATCAATTTTGAAACTGACAGCTCTTGAATGCGATTTAGATGTGCTGAACGCGTTCACTTTCATTGGTGAAATTGGCACTAATTAATAAGAGAACAGTCGCAAATATCATGTAGGTACAGTCAAGGCAATTAAACCTCTATGTCAATTTGCCGAGCTATGCCATTTCATACATTTTTCAAAAAACGACTAATTGTGATTAGAATATACAGACGGAGAATTTTAGTTGGTAGTCAATTTGCTTAACAATTTACTTTAGCCTACTAGAGTCAGTGAAGTTAATTGTTTAGCAAATTGACTATATCTGTATGAGTTTCACACCACCCATATTAAGGTTAGCCTTCTGTGTTGTAAGAAACTAACTCCTCAATTCTTCACCAGGTGCCACAAAGCCTTAGCACCTAAGGGCGTAAACCTGACGAAGATCATCACTGACTCAGACCCCAAGATCTACGATAACATCCTGAACTCCTTTATCGGTATCGCGGCCGTGCAGGTCGGTCTTACTGATGTCCTGAAGACTATTGGCGTTGAACCTGATCACATCATTGGTAAGCTTGACCTTTACAATCCTTAATTCCAAATATAAAACCTACTTAGTTATTTTTTGCTTGTTGAGAAAGGGATAATTATTAGATGTATTTTTTTTTCGGAAATATTTAGTGATGATATTTTCCAGAAAATAAAACTTTCTCGTTGAGAGTGTTCCTAATTTGTAGCGGTTTTGTTTATATCAACATTTTCATTGTTTTTTCTTAGGCACGTTTATGTACACAAAGTCGAAACTTGCATATTTTTTTTGGAATGCCTTCTCGCAAGTCAACCTATGAGGTTGTGGGCTCCTTAACTGGTCATGCCTGTGGTTGCCTTAATAAATTAAGGCCCCCAGCCAGGGCGTAAAATACTTACAAACTAGGCGTCTACACGCTAAGGGCACCCTCTGTGGGGTACCGACCTCAGCTTAGGGCGACGCTGGGGAGGGCAGCAAGGGACAGGCTGGATCGGAATTATTATTATTAGGGGTCGAATCTCGATGTGTCTATTAGATGTATTTTATAACTTTTAACGGGTTTATGTATAAAAAACCATTCGCTTTGTACCTTACGGCTTCCTGACTTAAGTTTAAAATATTTCAACAGGACACAGCGTCGGTGAGCTTGGTTGCGCGTACGCCGATGGCTGCTTCACCGCTGAGGAGATGATTCTGTCCGCATACAGCAGAGGTCTTGCCTCCATCGAGACGTCTTTCATCAAGGGTTCCATGGCTGCCATCGGTCTAGGATATAGCCAGGTAATGGAAGACAATTGTAGCGTTATCTATATTTAAATTCAGAACCTTGGATAACGAGTTTTGGAAACACTAACTGATGCCATGCATGACAAAGTTAAAATTGTGCAACCGATTTTTAGAACCTTTTTATTACAAGTGGTCAATTAAAAATCAACTTAGACTACATAACGTTAAAGTAGATACTCGTAATTGGTCAAGTGATGCCATGCATGACAAAGTTAAAATTGCATTGCAACCGATTTTTAGGACCTTGTTATTACAAGCGGTCAATTTAAAATCAACTTAGACTACATAACGCTAAAGTAGATAATTGGTTAAGTGAAAATACGTACAGCGTGGCAAGGACATCCTCCAAAGCCTCCATGCATTGAAAGTAGAAAATTTTCAACACAGGGCGGTCCAGAATCATGTAGGTACTGAATCCATGGTCACAGGTCGCGCGGCGATGGTGCCAACCCTGTATAAATTATATTATCTAAGTTAAGTTCTAGATCAAAAATGTATGTATCGAAATTCTATAGCAATTTACCTTTTATCGCTTTTTTGTGTTCGTTTTATTCAAATTATAATAACTTAGTAATTAATTAATTAACTAATATTAAATATTCGCCTATTCAAAAATCTGCATCTGTATGACAGCCAGTTAGAAATAAAGCAAAATACCCATCGTATCTATCGTAGGTGCTCGTCGAATATAATTATTATCTGCTGCACTAACGTACTATATATATGTAATATTATATCAACGCGGCTTTAGTTTAACCAGTGCACCGTCTATGTGGCATTAGCTTCATGACATTCAACGCCAGTTGCAACACCCTTAAGGGTGTTATTAACAACATCATGCTATATTATTAATTCTCCTGTCTAGATCAAAACCATGTGCCCCCCTGAGATCGAGGTGGCCTGCCACAACGGCCCCGACTCCAGCACCATCTCAGGACCTGCTGACATCATGAAGACCTTCGTCGCTAAGCTTACCGCACAAGGCATCTTCGCCAAAGAGGTGCCATGCTCCAACATCGCTTACCATTCCCGTTATATCTCTGAAGCTGGTAAGATTATTTAAACACGCATTACACATTATTTCTATATTCCTGGGAGGTTTTTAAATATGGTGTATGTACCCAGAACACCAACGTTTCGCATATCGTAAATCCCATGTAGTAAGGGAAGAGCCCTTCTGCCGAACAAAGGACTCTCTCGACTGACAGACTCCGGGACTGACAATTAAATAATGGCAGTACTCATTACCCAATTACACTTTGTCCGACTATTTGAGACCATACGCTCAGCAGTCAATAGATCGATCATTAGATATTCCAGACCATACGCTCAACATTCAATAGATCGATTCATAGATATTCGAGACCATACGCTCAGCTGTCAATAGATCGATTCATAGATATTCGTGACCATACGCTCAGCTGTCAATAGATCGATCAATATATATATTCGAGACCATAGGCTCAGCAGTCAATAGATCGATGAATAGATTTTAATTAACTTGTATTGCCGGGTTAAAGTGAAATGTCAAAACCTTACTAAGAGCTTTATCGTTAAGTAATCAGAAATTCTAAGAAATAATAAACTTATTTGTAAGACCAGGACTTGCGCTGATAATAAAGTTATTAACGCCTGAAAACTTTTCATTCAGAAGTCACACTTTTGTTTATCATCCTTTCCTCTAATTTGATGATATGAAACGGCAACTTCAATGACAAATAATAAAGTTTTCAAACTTGATGGTCCAAATATTTGTTATTTGAAATCTGGGGTGATGAAGGCCTCTCTTCAACATAAAAATAATGGGCCTATAATGTTTCCACTGCTGGAAATCAGACCTCCTCTCTCTGAGAACCAGTAATCCGCCAAGCAAGCACATTACTCGTTGGAGGATGTCACCTGTTCGATTTTTGGCCGACAAACTCATCACATGGAAATATGGTTCACTAAAATTCAATTATGATTTTAGGCCCAACCCTGCTGAAATACCTGAGGCAAGTCATCAAGGACCCCAAACCTCGCTCAGAAAAGTGGGTGTCCACCTCCTTGCCTCAAGCACAATGGAAAGACGCCAAGGCTGCACTCTCTTCAGCTGAATACCATACGAACAACTTGCTGGTAAGTCTATCATCTTCCTAACTATGTTGGGGTCGGCTTTCAGTCTTACTGGATGCAGCTGGATACCAGTATTTTACATGGAGCGACTGCCTATCTGACCTCCACAACCCAGTTATTGGGTAACACGATACCCCTTAATAATGATCTGCTGGTAAGAGTTGCCTTCAAAATAATATTTTCGTAGAAAATACTAGTCTAAAACTTTAAAACCTTTTTATCTGAAACGATTAGAATAGTCTACAGTAACAGCGGATTATTTAATTATAGTACGTAAGAATTGTTTTGTTTAGTTATGTTAGGTAAAACATTTTGAACGAAAATGCGAAAGTACCTTTCGATCGCTCGATCTAAAGGACAATGTGCGAACGTGATCCAGAATCACCGTCAATTCTGTTGCTATGCGCGCAAACTCGGGAATACTACAATATTTATTTACATTCCACAATGTAAATACAGGTGGTAAGTTATACAAAGACATGATCGTTGTGGACTCTGACGGGCACAGCAAAGTAGGAGAGAGGAAGAAAGCCTTTAATTTAATGAATTAGTTGGTATACCATATATTATGGAGGTATTTATATTTTATAAAACATGTAGGTACCTAATTTAAAATTTATCATTTAGATTCAGTGTTAGCCAAGTCAGGTACGCACATAGAGACTATGTGCACTTCATCCAATTCTACACAAACCAACCCCGCCTTCGTAAGACAAAACATCCAGCTTCCATGGACGTCTGGTTGGTTGTAGAACCAATAACTGACTTGACCATATTCCACAGAGTCCAGTCCTCTTCGAAGAGACAGCCCGCCTGATCCACCCGAACGCGATCACCATCGAAATCGCACCGCATGGTCTGCTGCAGGCAATCCTGCGCAGATCGCTGAAAAAGGACGTCATCAATATTCCGCTGACGCAGAGGAACCACAAGGACAATGTGCAAGTTATGTTCACGGCCTTCGGAAAGTGAGTGTTTTTTTCTTCATGTAAAAATTGCCTTGGAATTTTCAGGCGCAGGTTTTCTTATGCAAAATGGTACGTAAATCTAGAAAGTTACCGGCCCAATTAAGGACATTTCGGACGTTTTTCCAGTGGTCAGTTATACACTATCTACCCGATAAATAAAAAAATAGAAAAAAAAAAATGACAACTTGTCAACTGATCTTTTCAGGAGCTCGTGAAAAAGACTATAAGTGAGGATAATATTGAAAAAGCACAGATTTTTTCACTATGCGTGATTGAAGCATGAATCCATTTGATCTCATTCTCCTGGAAGTAAACAGAACCTCTTTTTACGTTGAAAAGCAGGGCAATTAAACTCCAAATATATCAAAAGCTTTGTTTACATACTAACGTCGTATTTATTCCACAGACTGTACGAGTCGGGTCTGAACCCACACCTCGCCAACATCTACCCACACGTGCCATTCCCTGTGTCACAGGGAACACCCATGATTTCTCACCTTGTGGAGTGGGAACACAGCGAAGATTGGTAAGTAGCCAAAAACTTCCTTTAATTAAGTTTACCTATAAAATAAAAGTTTTGAAAATGAAAATTAATGGACTAAAAACGTCTATTCTTAATCATTAGATAGGAACAACACTAGTCAAAAAATTCAGTGAAAATAATAATCAAATAAGCGTGGACCACAGACTTGATTAAAATAATTAGTTAGGAACAGTAAATTTTTTAGACAAATCATATTTTTTGGAATACCTGAATATTTCATTAGTTCAAGCTCTGTACCTTACCGCATAAAGAAATAACGAAAAGTATTCATCAATCTGAAAGAGAAGAAAATCCAGAAGATTTTTACAAAATAACTTTTATACTTTCTACGACTAAATATCTCACCTTAACAATAGTCTTCAAAATATTATTCCTAACATTCAAACACGTTTCAAGCCACTACCAACCAGCGGCTGCCTACGCAGCCAAACTTCAGTTCCAATAAAGAGCCGGTTATATTAATCGCTGGCCATCCGTCAGTCGGCCACAAACAAATCGTTGGGGTGTGATCTATAGTAGCCACTTTGTACCAACTTCAATATACCGGAACGTTAACGGCTATTTTTCAAAGAGAACTGGCTAGTTCCGTTTTTGATATGATTGATGAACTTGCGATTGGTGCAATGCGGTTAGGAGGGAATTAAAAATGTTTATGGTGCATTTTTTGCGGAGTTGGGGAGTTGAATGGTTGGAAAGCTTTTGGGAAATATCGTCTAATAAATATGGCGGAAAGTTATGTGTCCCATTTCAGGTACAAAATTATTATATTCTTTATTGTAAACTCACTGCTGAATTTCATTTATTAAATAGTAGAGATACTCGTTTGAGCCTTTTTCATTCGATTCTTAGCTGCTGTTTTATCTTTGGCATAACTTAGAACTAAAACATTTTAAACACTTATACCTCTTTGATATTCAAGTCACTGGAATTCAATTTTATAACGAAGAACACTGAATTCCTGACCCTATTTAGAAGAACAGATAAAACTCTTTAGAAAAGGTTTTAAGATTATTTTCTTTACAAACAGAACTGAGTGTTGTTTTCTCACAATTCCTCAAGAGTTAACCATAATCTACTTCATGGATATCTTAAGACTTGAACATCTGAAAGCCAAGCTCAAACACTCGTTGAAAGTAATTGTGGATTCCATAGCGAGTTTGAGTGTTGACTCGAAAGCTTGTGTATGGAGAATAGATTGATAATAATAGTTTCAATACGATGATAACCTAAAGTTGGATGTACTTAATAGGTACTTTGATAACCACACTTAACTATGGTAATCCTTCTTTAAGGTTGAACTAGCCGCGAGCTCGAACTCATTGGTGGGCGTGGCCAATAAGCATGCTGTTTCACTTGGCATCGTGTCCTTTTTCCTGGCATTGAGTGAAATGCACTATAGTTCACAGTAAAACGAGCGCATAAGAAATTACGAAAAGTCCTGTAGAAAATCGAGTTTTATGAAAAATCCACTGCATAAATCAATTACAAATTAACTTTATTGAATTCTTCGATAATAGAGCTTTATCGGTGCTGACTTTGTTTTGGAGATTTTACACTTCTTTTATTACTTATTTACGCCCAAACTTGCGTTAAAATTAGCAAGAAAAACGAAAACGCTGTTTGTCATAAGTAAAAAAGATTTCGAGTTGTAAATATTACAATGACGTGTTTGGAAGGTTTATAACGTAATATTTTGTCTCCAGGTACGTAACATCATACAAGGCCCAAGAGAAGATGAAGTCTGGAGAAAGAACCGTCAGGATGTCCATCATTGATGAGGACTGCGAGTACATGGCTGGTCACGTTGTTGACAGTAAGTATTAGACAATTTCCAAAACTTAAGTTGTCTCAGTCTCTTAACTCTGTAATAATAATTTACGGACTATATCCAAAAGTACGGGGACCTTAGATAAATTTCAATAGTAGTTCAGCTTCTGGAGAAGCTGTTCCAAGAAAGAACTAGCCCCGTATCGATAGCTTTTCATAGTAGTACAGCTTTTTGAGAAGCTCTTCCAAAAAAGTACTAGCACCATATCTATAGCTTTCAAAAGCAGTACAGCTTCTTGAGAAGTTGTTCCAAAAAAATACTTGTACCATATCTATAGCTTTCAATAGCAGTACTTACAGCTTCTTGAGAAGCTGTTCCAAAAAATTACTAGCACCATATCTATAGCTTTCAATAGCAGTACAGCTTCTTGAGAAGCTGTTCCAAAAAAGTACTAGCACCATATCTATAGTTTTCAATAGCAGTACAGCTTCTTGAGAACCTGTTCCAAAAAAGTACCCGCACCATATCTATAGCTTTCAATAGCAGTACAGCTTCTTGAGAACCTGTTCCAAAAAAGTACCCGCACCATATCTATAGCTTTCAATAGCAGTACAGCTTCTTGAGAACCTGTTCCAAAAAAGTACTAGCACCATATCTATAACTTTCATTAGCAGAACAGCTTCTTGAGAAGCCGTTCCAAAAAAGTACTAGCACCATATCTATTTCTACCACAAAGCAGGTTGCTGTATTCCGGTTAGGTGCCGATGTAATCACAGACACTTCAGCCGATTTATACAGTAAAGTTCTCACCGTGAGAACGTGCAGTCAGCGGATTCTAGGAATTGACACTAATGACGGTTTACTTCAAGATCACTTCACATGTTCAAATTTTCACGGTGAGATGTCAACAGAATAGATCAGCTGCTCTGTCTGCAATGTCTCTGAAATTGCAATTATTGAAAGGTGACAGTGACCATTTAATATCCAGTGGGCCGAACCAACCCGAAGATGGTTGTCATAAAGAATAGTAATAGCTGCATTTTGCTATTTAGTTATAATTTGATTATTGATAAGGTGAACTATCAATAATCAAATTATTTACTGTATCATCCTTTTTCCTCCTTAGGCCGTAACTTATACCCTGCTACCGGCTATCTTGTCCTGGTCTGGGAGACCCTCGGTATGATGATGGGAGAGCTCTACACTGAAGTGTCAGTGGTCTTTGAGAACGTACGTTTCCAGAGAGCCACCAACATTCCCAAGGAAGGAAACCTCGAGTTCATCATCATGATCCAGAAAGGCAGTGGTAACTTTGAGGTGAGATATTGAAACAGTTTTTGATTTTATGACCTGAATCGTCACCTCTTGACTAATCAAGAATTTACTGATAGGTACTAAATCAATAAACTTATTTGGCAGATTTATAGTTGTGCCAATTCGGCCAGAATGAGACAAGGCCTTTTCACTGGTCCAGATGTTTAACGATACCTTTGAATCCTCTACCCACTTATTCGACTGTTTACAAAAAAAAAAACGCTTCCAACTTGTATTGATTCTTGGAAATATTTTTCGCTAAAAGCAAATGTAGCGGATTTTCTTAGAATTTTCTAGCTGTACCTATACATTTTAACTTGATTACCAGTTTTCTGTGATTTCCTAGAACGGAACCTATCAAGCCCAGGCACTTTTTTGAACGAACGTATTTACCTACGTTAGAGTGTGCTAACGAAAATATCTGCGTACCTATTATTAGTGCTTTTCTTCTTACTTCACTCGATAAAAACGACTTCCATTTTCCCCTAGATCGTAGAAAGCGGGGCCTCAATCGTGACGGGTCGCATCTACGCGAAGAAGAACGTCGGCCAGGACTACCGAGTGCTCCCGAACTTGCCCGAAGTCACCGGCCCCGGCATCAAGCACATGCTCACCAAGGACTTCTACAAGGAACTGCGTCTTAGAGGATACCAGTACAGGTGAATAAAAATCATGTTTTTAACTAACTTCAAAGAAAGAGGAGTTTCTCAATCCGTCGATTCTTTTTAGATGTATTGTCAGCGATATTTCTTTACCACGTCGAACGATTTCGAAGATTCTTTTTATTGGTTAGGTTACCTTAGTGGTGGTCTCATTTTTTGGTCAAATTCTGATAAGTGAATCTGAATCTGAATCTAAAAAAATAAAATGAATACATAGCAAGAATTTGTATGGAACATAAAACTCAAAAATTTTAATATATAACCAAAGCCACCAACTTCCGAAACCAAACGCATTTCGCACTTTGTAACGCTTTTTTCGGAAATTTGTTGTTTTTATTTTGTATAAAACTTTTTACCGACAAAGAGATACTCGTTGCTGGAAGATTTAAAAATATTATAACGAACCAGTCAACAGTAGTACTGCGATGTTTTAGACTAGGTAGATGGAAAAAGGGAGAATGCTTGGTTTTCCTCTCGGTAATACGGAACTTTAAAAAAAGTGTTTGTTTCTTTCCATTACAAATTCATGAACGTTGAAGCGGATTTGACGAAGGGACTTACATTAAATCATGGATTAACAAGTTAAGTGACGTCTGAACTTGGTAGATGTTTTCATGTTTCGTATTTGAGTAGTATTACTATTTCTATGAATAGATCTAATATTTGCATTATTAGTTAAATAAGTGCTTTTTCCAGTACGAATTTTGTCCGAAACTGTAAGACATCTTTCAGTTTCTGGCTTAATTTTAATAGAAACACGAAATAACTTTCAAGTTAGGTTTATTAATTAAACAATTAGGAGCTAGAAGGGGTAGTGTTTAAATTACTAATATAGAATACCTTCGTTAACTTTAAGCTTACTTATTGTGTAAACAAGACTGAGTACTTAAACTGAAGACATTTATTCATATTTTATGTACTACCTATTTAGAGTTTTATAGCAACATTTTGCATTCTTTTAAGTAACTTGTTACGCGTAATTTAAGTCCAGCACTCGCTTATTCGTCTAACTATGACTAAATAATTTAAAATAATTAGTCTAACAAGATATTATCAATGATTTAGGTAAGGGAGAATTCTAAAAACATTCAAAATAAGCCATTTCAATACGGTAATGGAAATCTAGGCATTTTAAAAACAAACTGAGCTTTATTCTATCCGCCAATGTGCCCAGTACTTTGAGGTATCCTCCCCAAAATATAAACATCTGTCAGCCTCTATGTGAGAGTCGTTTTCCAATCTCCATGGAAACTGTAACGGTTAGGGCTTTGCAGGTAGACTGCGCAGGCCGTTAACGATTAGGTTAGAGAGAGAGAAACAAAACTAGCTAGTTAGCTTCATACATATAATTATAGCAGAACAAGGCTAGGTCTTAGACATCTGAGCACTCGCACTTTAAGGTAGAAAGGGTACCGTCCTTGCTTGAGACGTAGAGGGCTTGCCAGTACAGGCTCAGCTACAGTCCGGTCAGGTCTTCCAAAGGCCGCAGTCAGCGTGTGTTGGTAGCAGGCCGTAGGATGTCGGTAGCGCGCCACGCCAGCCACGTGTGCAGCGCGCAGTTAGGAGCAGCGTGCAGATTCCCTGCCCTCAGCCTGGACGTATAACCCCTAGGTTGAGGCACAGAATCCTGGGTCAGGGAATAGCTTCTGCTAGCTAAGCAAGCGAATGTTCAAATGGACGAGTGCTCTTAGAAAATTAGTATTGTTCCATGATTTTAGTGATATATTTAGCATCACTCGACTATTTACCATTGAGAACCCTCACAACGCTACAAAACATTAATAAAAAATCGACTACATGCAAGATTCCAACTACGAACATGTTTAAAATTGCGAAATGATCTAACAACTTTCTAGCGTATAATACGATTAATTTCGTCTTAATAAGAAATATTATTTCTTTATCTTTATGTGTGTGAAAGACGGAGCGAGTACGCGTACTTATAGCTTACCGACCATTTTCGGTCTTATATAAAATGTCACCCTAAAAGTTCTCGTACTTTACTCATGTATAACAAAACGCAATTTCTAACTCTCTCCTCTTTCAACAGCGGTCTCTTCCGTGGCGTCCTCGGCTGCAACGTCGAGGGTACACGTGGTCGCCTCTCCTGGGTCAACAACTGGGTCACTTTCATGGACTGCATGCTACAAATGATGATCATCGGACAGGATACCAGGGGACTGTTCGTTCCTACCAGGATCGAGAAGCTTTCCATCGATGCCAATATGCACTACAACGCCATCTCTCAAATGAACCCTGATTCTACTAGGAATTCGTTCGAGATCCGCGTGTATCCTGATGTTGATGTTATCAGGTGAGGATTTAGGTTCATTTCTTCTTTGTGTAATTTTAGACCGTTCTTTAATCTACGGGATCATTCAAAACCTTCAGTCTTTTCATCAAATTCTCATTAGATTTTTATAATATTAATTTGTGTTTGGATTTACTCACGTGCATATCGTAGTAATAGGAATGAAATCATTCACTGAAGCATAAATGAAATGGCTATTGGTGAGCATTTTCCACCTGGAGATGAAGTAGGGATTTTAGGTCCTTTCAGTTAACACTGGTAGCCATACCTCTATGTAAAATGAGCCTTTCAATTATTTACCAATGATATGATCTTTCCGAAAATAAGACATTCCCAAAATAACAAGTTACAAATAAATTGAGAGAAACTAAACAAGGATATTTGTATAACCGTCCAATTAGTCTGACGATAAGCGAAATTACAAAGAGCAGTATTAATTCCAAGGGCTTGAGCTTAAAGTATGAATAAGGCAAGCAATCAGTAAAAAACAAATTTCATAAAAGAAAATTGGGCCTATCATGATAAAAGCAGTAACACGGGTATGTACGGTCTTATCAATGCCGACCCCTCTTTTAATAGTAGATAAGGCATTGAACAGTCTAAAGCGGCTAGAAATCGTCTAATAAAAACTTGTACGCCCCTATACTGCTTGTTGCGTACACATTTTAAGGCTCCCGCAAACAGGCGCGATGCGATAGCAAGACACAAAGGCGCCGCTCGTCGCGCGGCACTCGGTGCCTTTGTGTACGCTATCGCGTCGCGCCAATGTGCACGAGCCTTTAAACATTTGTATAGAAATTTTAGTGGAGGGTCGTGCAATTTTAAATTAGACGAGCTTAGACTATTTTACCCTAGCTTGAGACAATTTTACCAAAATATATATATATATATATATATGACGGAGAAGGTATGTTTCTCGTTATCATCAGCCATATTTTAACTACTGTGGGGGTACTATGGGGTAATGTTGGTTATTACATAATAGAAAAACCGTTTGCAGTTCAAATCAAATTATAAAGTACGATCAAATTAATCACACTAGCGAATCACACACTGTAGGTACACGACACAACTATACGGAACGCGCGACAGTTTCTAAACGTGTTAACTGCTTAACCGCCGAAGACAAACTCTGCTTTAACTCTGGTCAAGCGTTAGCGTTATAGACTCTGTCCAGCGGCACCTGGTGGCACCGGTGTCCCGATTAGTCAAGTCAAACGATTGATTTAACGTATTTCCGACATATAGTTTGTATTTATTTAATGCTTATTCTTATATTCCACTCTTGCACACCTTGGGCAGTTAGTCCTAGTGTCAACCTTACTGCAGACAGACAACCAGAGCTCAGAACCTAACACCGCGGTAGTAGCTACTGTTCTGTCAGTTACAGAACAGTAGCTACTACCGCGGTGTTAACACGAGTGGAGAAAACAAAACGCGCTCTATTATTATGTCTCCATACTTTAAAGACCCGAGTAATTACTTCTGCTTCGCGACAACCCTAATAAATTAAGTATTTAATCAACTCTTTATTGGGCGACTGTTCAATGTATTGATAGCCATTGTATATAGTGGCTAGAAATTCACACACGATTAACTCTTATTCGTACCTTGTTTCCGATATGGATATAATCGATTTACGTTGTTTTCTTTGATTGTATTTATTTTTTGTTCCAAATCAAAGATTATTCTTATATCGAAAATGAAGGGTTAGTAAGAAGTTGATGACGGCATGATATTCTTATAGATTTGTACTTTACGGATAGTTTGTGTAACAGCCGAGAAATCAAGCAGTTTTATATATATTGCACTCGATATTCACATGTCGGTGAATATCGAGGCAATTCAGCTGCTAGACAACACGGACATACTGCGTAGGCTAAAGAGGACTAAACCATTTGAGTTAGTGTAGTGTATAAATTGTGACGAATAATGTGTTTTTATTATTAATTTATCAGACTCTAAGAAAGTGCTGCGGAAGCGGAATTGTGTGAAAGTGCAATAGGACACTATTCTTAGTTATAACGTAAACTATCACGTAAAATAATAAGTTAAAGTTAAGTTGCTTATTAGTCAATTAGGCTAGATTGTAATAAATTACTAAGAACTTATGTTCTTTTTAAACAAAAAAAAAATATATATATATATATATATATATTGCACTCTCGGTTAGGACCCTTGGCCATAACAGCACTTTTAGTGATTTTACAGGAGAGTCATTTCAAGATCTTGGCGCATCAAGATAGTCAAAAAAATTCACAAATATATCAAAGGCACTGTTGCCCTCTGGCGGTATTAAGCTGATATTGGTACAGGTTTTTGTTCCTCCGGATAAAAGGGACTTTTTAAAGCACTTTGGCATACTTAAGTCATTTCTCGATTTTTTTCATTTATGCCTTTGTCCTATCTAAGGTGCGCTATGTTCTTTTAAATAACTGTCGAATAAAACTTCGGAAAACTTGAAAATTTTTAATCCCTAATTAAACTTGCCCTCGATACATCTAGGGTAAAGCTATCTAAAAACTGAAATCTGTCTCAATACTTACAGTCACGTACATATTGTTTACGAACTATTTACATAGACTTCACTCCCTTGGGATGAAAAATTAAATATTTAGTCATGTCACCAGACCCAATTTTATACCAACGTCATACATTGAGCAGGAGGAATAGTTTTTCAGATATTCCCTGAGGATCGTCTCAATTATCTAGAACAAAAATTGGAATCTCAACCTTACGTAAAAAGAAAAAGTAAACTTGAAGAAAAATAGGTTGCTTCAAAGAATAAAATATTTTGTTGTTAACTTTCGTATGATCTACCTTCATTGCAATTAGATTTAAAAGCAAAAAAAAAAAAAGTTCTTAAAATTAGGTCTTTTATTATTTCAATTTTTATTTGGTTTCGATTCTGTATTTGACTTAACTTCTAAGTAAGCTTAAAAATCTGTCTAGAATTGTAAGGTCCATTATGTTTGTGGTGATGACAATAATGATTATGAGAATACCAGTTTAGTCTATCTAGGACCCGACGTTTGCATGTCTGACGCCCAGCACGAAGCACGAACTGAGACATGTTCCCGTCTCTATCTTGCACTTGTAACTTGACAGTTGTGCAACAGTGACAGAAACAACGCCTAGCCCACGTGCTAAGGAACGTTAATAGATCTTGGAATGAGATCGCTACTATCATATTCAAAGCATGCCTAAAGGGTCCCCGAAACGATCAATTGCAATTGGCAATTTTTACGTGATTGATACACATTGAAGCGTACATTGATCTTCTAAAAAATTCAATTGAAACGATTGACAATAAACACACAAAATATTTACACTTGCAATTGACAATTGCAATTGATCGTTTCGCCCTTTACTGCACGTTACAAAGTACGTACCTTACATAAAATAAACTTTGCATGAAAGTACTGCAGCCTGCAAGGAAGTGTTACATAACACTAGTAGGTACCTACACAAAATACTTGTAATTTGAAAATGAGGCTTACAAGAATTCTGCAGTTATTCTAGCTGCTGCAAGCGCGTGTCCTATTCTGAATCAAAACGTTATTTAACCTTACACATACCTACCCAGCTATTGAGGTTTGAGATAACTTTTCTCTTAAGAATACAATAATTCTAAAGACATGCCTAAAGGGTCCCGAAAAGATCAATCGCAATTGTCAACGTTTACATGTTTGAAGATTTGAAATGATGGACAAAAGAAGTTCCAATTGATGGTGTATCATTTGCGCTCGCTTCATTCGATTTTTGAACTGTGCTGAGAAAAATCGCGTTGGTCAAAGAGGGCGCTGCCGAAATTTAAAAAAAAATACTATCATTTGCTGTCATTGAACATCAATACTTACACGGTGTGTCAATTGCCATCAATCAACATTATTGTCATTTGCGGTTAATCTTGTAGTACCCTACCTAATATTGTCAATCACTTCAATTGCATTTTGTAGACGATCATTTCGCGTATCAATACCTGTCAATCACATAAACATTAGATCGTTTCGTGGACCGTTCACATGAGAATATTTAAACTATAATTAAGTAGTCTATATTGTTGGGCGTATTTAAAAAACTAGACATTTGTTCAATCATTGTGTTGTGGTTAAATAAAAAAAACAGAAATTGTTCGCTTGATACACGAGGTCAAACATGAAGTACAAAAGTAAACAAGTTTCCGTACCTATTAATCGATTAATTCGCTGGCTCAACGTGGGACATCGTAAAACGCTCAGTTTTTGTCGCACATTTAGGCGTATTGGTATACGAGTATATTACAAGCCAGAAAAAAATGTAGTGTATTATCAAATATTCAAAGAAAAAACCTGTTCAAAAATATTTCATAAAACTAAAATAGAATCAAGTTTTTTTTTTCTTAAAGGGCTCGTACAAATATTTTTCGTCGCATAATTCACAAAATGTTTAGCGTAAACTATCATACTATACTGTATGTAATGATAAAAAAAGGAATTCAATCAACTAAAGAAATAGACCTAAAAAATATTCCACAGACCCGTGCATTTATTTGCTAATTTAATTAAAACTCCAAAATTTGGTGGTCATTCGATTCAACTAACACCAAACGCATCGCTATTTTGATACTAAAAATTAGTTTCTTACCGCGCCTTAATTGGTAACCCATTAAATACCTCCCATAAATTCGTAGGGTATTGTGTCTGGATTTGTGCCCGGTGGATGGCAATAGGCTCGCCCCCTATTACATGGGACTTAAACATAACTGGCGAAATGTGGGTGTTCTATCGGTACACGTTTGCCTAACCCTTCGGGGAATACAGGCGTGATGTTATGTGTTGTGTCAATAACATAATTTACCTATCAAATTCTACTAACTATTGGACAAATATCAACAGATTCAACTTAGGTTGCCATTATAAATGGGCACAAACACACCTAACATTTATAATTTAGTTAGAATCGGTTTAACAAAGCCGCACAGATACCACCCAATTTATTGGCAGGACGTGGTAGGATTTAAAGATGGGAATAACTAGCAAAGGGCCGTTTATTTGAATTAATCTCATTTAACTTTTATATAGGTAGATACAAAAACAGTTTACCAGAGACCATGAACGCGCAACGTTAACGTAACATTAATTCGAACGATGTTTTTATCGAAAATAAAACTTTATTATTGCATTTTGGTTATCATTTTTGCGACAAGCACAATTAGTATCACCCATAGACTTGACTATACTACTGTCTTAAAACTAAGTAAATATTATTATGTGCGAAACAACATTATTAACACAAAAACCATTATTATTGTATGTATCATCATCATCTATTCAAAAACAATTCTTTATTTTTTAATTAAAAAAATACTTGGTCCAGTTACTGGTTTATTTTCACTCTACGATGTAGTAATAGAATCTAGATTCGACTAACCTGGAATATATTTCCGAGTTCACTTTACAAATTAATCCCCTTTCAATGTTGCTGACCCATACGACTTCATTCACTAGTCACTACGTAGTTCACTCATACAAGTACTTAAATTTACGTATGTAAAACTGGAAATAAAAATAAACCCAACTTTTTCCCAAATAAGTTTCTTAAGTAATCAAGTTTCAGGAATCGATTCGATATTTTATCGTTTCAATAGCCAGCAATATTCTGCTGTTACATAACGTTGCAATCCTAGGAAGCTTCGGTCAAGAATACAGTACATTCAGGGTTTGCTTCGCCTCGTAAACATGGCCTTATTTTGCGCGAACAAAAATTAAATAAGCAGCAATTACCAACATATTGTTTCCACCCCCTTGCTTCTATGTTTTTTTTAAATATAGAATTATTGTTTGTATGTCTTTAAATGTATCTAGAATATTCTTTATCGCAAAACTGAAGTTATTAATTAAATTGTTTTTGTTCAGGGCTGGTGGTGTCGAGGTCCGTGGTCTCCATGCTACCCCCATCACTAAGAGGCTGCCTCTTGGGGTTCCTGTGCTTGAGAAGAATGAGTTCATTGCCAACTTCGGAAAGTCTAAGATGAAGGTAAGTAACAACACTACAGCTAGCAAGAGAAACAATTCCTACGCATTATTCCTCCTTATTTTCATCTTGCTAAAAATCTTTGTAATTCAAAATTAGTCATCACTTTTTTTTTCATGATAAGGAAAAACTTGCCGTTCATCTTTTAATTTTACATCTTCTAAAGCATTTGAAAACTCCATTGAAATAGTTGTATTATATCCCAAATTAATCTACATCTACTGAGCCTTTTTTCACCCCTAATCAGATCGAAGACATTCTCCGTGCCAGCATCCAACTGGTTCTCGAGAACATCCAAACCTATAAGGTCAAGAGCATAGAATTAGTCGACGAAGAGTACAAGAAAAACGGACTGGAACCCATTCTGGAAACTATTGGAGAGATGCTTGGAGACCTGCCCTTGGTACAGGCTGAACTACTCATGATTTCCGAAGAGCCTATTGAAGTGCCTTCTAACATTACCCTTGAGAACAAGAAATTGACTGGAGAGAGTAATACTATCCTGTTTGTAGGCGCTAATCTTCTAGGCAGGCCTGAGGTAAGGAAACATAAACAAAATAAATATTTTTCTAGGAAACATTGACTAAGTTGAAATTAAATTTGGAAGGAAGTACATTCAGTCATTGACTGACATTGTGAAAGACTAAAATTTGTCGTTCAAAATGACTTGGAAGAAAGCTAGCATAGACATCACCTATTTTACCAACCTATGCCTATATTTGTTACTACTCAAAACTATAAAGTGTGACTTATTTATATCGTCTACTAATACGTCGTCGTCTATATACTAATTGTATTATTCCCTCTATCAGATCCTTACACAAGCAGCCGGCACCCTCCGTGACAAATGCTTCCTCATCAGTCGCGAAAAGGAACGTCCCGACCCCAAGCAATACTCAGACCAATACGACATCGTCACCATCCATGATACTGGCGCCGAATACCTGGTCCTCTTCCGTAAACGCGTTGGAGCCCGCCCCGCCAAGTTCGTCAGAATCCTCGCCTCAGATCTAAACTTCGCTTGGATCGACAAAGTCAAGGAGGAACTCAAAGAAGGCCAGAAAGTGGTCCTTTATACCCAAGATGAGCATATCAACGGTCTTTTGGGATTGGTCAACTGTTTGAGGAAGGAACCTGGTGGTGAGATCGTGTATGGTGTACTTATTTCTGACCCGTCTGCACCTCCGTTCAACCCTGACTTGGAATTCTATGAAGAACAGCTCGATAAGGATTTGGCACTCAATGTTTACCAGGATGTAAGTATTTATTTTATTTATTTATTAAACTTTGTGCACGATAAAGGTACTAAGGCAGACTTAATGCTATAGTACGCATTCTCTACCAGTCAACCAAGGGGGGGGAAAGATAACAGGGCAGGCTTGTAACTTTTTTCCAAGAAAAATGTATCAAGAATTAATAAGAGATAACGAAGTAAAAAAGACAACAGGCTCAATTAAAATTCAACCAGCCGGCCCTGGTTGAATTCGTTGAGTCTCGACTAGATAGCGACGCTGTCGCAAACTACCGATCGCCAAATGTTAAGGTAAATCCTCAGTTGTAGCCCCCAATTTTTTTTGCAAATTGCAGCTCTGCTTTACGTCATATGTTGATCAAAATGCGATTCTCGACTGTGGGAATTATATATTTATCGAATAATAATCATAAATTTTATATCAATCGTCAAATTCAAAGAAAATTTGAATTTGGCGGGCTATAACTGAGGTTTTACCTTAATATTTAGCGAGCGGTAGTTTGCGACAGCGTCGCTATCTATGTCAAAACTGCCCGGCCCAGGTGATAAATTGATACACAAACATAAACGAGTTCAATCGATATTCCAGTTGAACGAGACTACCAAGAAAAATAATTACTTAGGCTTTTGCTTCATTCTAGAATTAATTCTTTTTATAAGGCTATTACTTTTTATTGAATTCTAATACTGAACTCAGATTTTCACGGAATTATGCTTTTAGTTTGAAAATGTAAGGTCAGGGAAATTAATTGCTAAGCAAACTGACTACCAACTTAAATTGTCCGTACTTATATTCAAATTACAACTATCATACTCTGACAGTTGTATAGAATAGCTATAGTACCTACGGCATATTGGCATACGGTGTCAATTTGCTTTACAATGTTTTTCTCTATCTGTGAAGTTTGACACACGGAGGTCTTATATTACTTTTTCTTTTTTCTTGACAATTTTTCATATTCCCATCTTTATCCTAGGGTCAATGGGGTACCTACCGCCATCTTCTCCTGGGTGACCTGGAGACCGTCCGTGCTAACCACGCCTACGTCAATACCCTGACGATCGGAGACTTGTCCTCATTGAGATGGGTGGAAGGACCCATCAGACCAGACCAAGAGTTCAAGGACAAGGAAAAAGTGCTTTGTAATGTAAGTATCTATTGTTTTGTTATTAATTTTCTACGGAAATCTATAACAACCTACTTTTTGTAAACAACAAGAACAAATGAATAGTAATCTGTTTGAATTATTTTATTTTTACCTCTCTACAGGAAAATAAATTAACCAGTGCGCAAACTATAACCATGAAATCTGCACATGATTCTAGACCCCCAAGCGTAGGAAGTTCACATAGTGTAGTAGCAACAAGGGGGCAACATGTCCTGAGGTGCTTATGAGGAGTGGAGAGGTATCCCACGGTTATCTGGAGAATCCCTGAAGTACTGTCAAGATTCCTACCAGTACCTCACTAGAATACCTCCTTCCTCCGAGGACGTTTGCTCTTGCGGATCTCCATCCAAGCCGATCAATAAAGGCAAAAAAGAGGAGACAGCTCTGTTCCTCGTCAGTATTCACTCAGCCGGCTAATAAATGCAAGCCAGAGATGATGAACAAGACTTGATAAATTGATAAACGTTTTAATGTTTTTTTTAATTAGTTTTAATGATAAAAAGCTGCTAGTGGCAAAAAATTAAAACAGTAACAACTAAGTTAATCTATTTTATCAATGAAAAGATCAAAATATCACGTATGATTGTATTTTCATTTGATTATAATATAAGAAAAATAGGTAACCCCTGACAAAAAGGTAGCTAGCAATACTTCCCTAGTTACCTTCGTTTGGTTACGGTTGATAGACCAGAGGGCCTAGACAAATGTCATTCGCTTCGGAGCGATTCTATTTCTACAATCGCTACCGCTTACGCTAATATTTGGCATCATACGAATCGAAAACTAGCGATAACACTTGTCAAAAAGTGTCACTTGGCTACGCATCTCTATGGAAGTAATCGTTCGACGCTGTCGATTCATTTCATAGAATCGAATGATGTTAACATTTTCTAGCTAATTTCTATTCGTTAACCTATGATCACGTGACATTTCGATAGCTTATGTCATTTCCATACATTTTTTGGCTTTTCTACCAGTGTCATCGCTAATCGAATGTTACTTTGTCTAGACCCTCTGGTTCTTTTTGCTATTGATTTCTCGTATTGTCCTCACAATACAAGAAAACGTACACAAGCTACACCACCCCCACCGCCACCTTGCCACCTTGTACATATAACCTAGGTTTCATTTCTGGCGAAAGGAAAAAAGTAAATCATGCCAATAGGCATCGGCTTTTCAAGTCGGTTATCAAAAAAAAAACTGCTGTTTCATAGAAAAGTGCAATACCTACGCGGTCAAAGTGTATGGAAGAACATTTTTTTTTATAACTAACTAAACATTTCTACGCTACGTCTAGACTCATTATTATGCTGAATTCATGGTTACAGTTTGCGCACTGGTTACATTTTGTTGCTGTATAGTTTTCCTTAGACCAATAAACGTTTCCTGCAATATTCCCAGCGTCAGTTAACCTTTTTCTTTGCCTTTAATTATCCATTGGTTGCTGTAGTGAACACACAAATATTTTAAAATCTGGCTTCCAATTTCTTCATATATGTGAAGTTGTTATTACAGTGGGCCTAAAATGGACGCTTTGGCAGAATCATATTATGATCTGCGTACAATTAATATCCTGCAATTCATCTGTTTGACAGTTTTGTATGAAGTTTCGTTAAATGGTCCACAAATTATGCATTGCCTTAAGGAAGTCTAATGTCAAATACCAGCTGTCAAACAGATGAATTGCGGGATATACGAATTGTACGCAAATCATATTATGATTCTGCCAAAGCGTCCTTTTTAGGCTCCCTGTACGCTCCTCAAAATAAACCAATTTTTGACTTGGATTGTCAATAATAGAAAATAATATGAACACTACGAGCAGTGGTGGCCTAGTGGTAACGGCCCCGACTTACGAGTGTGCTACTACTTAGTGAGTGGTTGTGGCTTCGAACCCAGGCAGGCGCTTTACTTTGTGTAACTAATTTCACCACCACTGCTCTCAAAACGGTGAAGGAAATCATCGTGAGGAAACCGGTATGTCCTATAATCAAAGATTCGAAGATAAATGGCATCTGCTAACCCGAAATGCCTGCGTGGTATATCACAGCCCACTCCGTCTCGAAGAGAGGAGGCGTGTGTCCCAGCTGTGGGATCATTATACGCTGATTATGATAAACACTAAATTGTTTCAATCGAAACCAACTGTGGAATTACTTACCTAATTATATCGATTAATGCCCCTTATTTTTAAAAGAGTAACCGTGGAGTTTCTTGCCGGTTCTTCTCCAAGAAACAACCAATTGGAACCGTGCACCTATCTTCTGACGTTTCACAAGTGGCCATGTTGGTTTATGTGTATTTTTTTTAATTCTAGAAAGTTACTTTACGGGTAGTTTCTTTGGAGAAGCCTACTGTGAGAAACAAAAATTATTATATTTTTAGGGTACGTAGCTTCTTTGAGTAATGTATACGTAAATAATATTTTTCAATCAGGTGTACTGCTCGGCTCTCAACTTCCGTGACGTCATGACAGCTACCGGTCGTGTGACAGTGGACGCGGTCGCCCGCGGACGTCTTGCGCAGGAGTGCGTGCAAGGCTTCGAGATTGTCGGAAAGACTCCCAAGTATGTTATATTTACGAAACTTATATATTAAAATTCACTAGTTTATGTTAAACTAACTTAACGAGTCTTAAAACTATGGAAAAAAACGGTTTCGCTTCAAGTTTGACTATCCATACCCATCTTTAACGAGATCAAACAACTCATCTCCTAACTACTCCTCTAACTAGGCAACATTTTTGACACAATATTTCTTCAGTGACACGTGACTAGGTTCATTGCCATTCCAAGGCTAAGTTTAGCGATTTATCAGTAAATCCCGTGCAGCTCTCTATGCAACAAAACCACTTTTCATCAAATGGGCCTTGTGCCCATTTGACAACCTTGGACAAAATCAACGGTCTCATCAAAACCTCCATCGTTTTATTCCCTAGATTCTCTTTACCACGCTTCTACAACTACACTATGCCTTCTGTCTCTAGTGGTAGCAAACTTAACTACTGAGCGTGAACTCCTGGGTTGGATTCTTAGGTCGGGAAAAGTGCTATTGAGTTTTTCCGTTAGGATTTTCTCAGTAGCAGCCCAGAGTCTGGAAGTTGGTGGTGTGACACCACCGTGACTTGGAAAGCATATAAAGCCGTTGGTCCTGCGTCTGATCTCTCCCCGGTCGTGTCGGATTACCGTCCCATCGGATTATGAGAGACCAGGAACAAAGAGTGCACCGTGTGTGTTATACTTGTGCACTTATCTAATGCGTTCTCAGCTTGTCTCCCTTGAGATTGGCCGCCGTGACCGAAATTCGGTCGGGAGAATACTATTTTTACACTATGACTTTCTACAGTGGTTCCCGCGTCATGGGTATGATCCGTAACCGTGGTTTGGCTAACTTGGTTGAAGGAGACAAGGCTCTGTTGTGGGCCATCCCTGATGAGTGGACCTTAGAAGAAGCTGCTACCGTTCCAGTTGCTTACGGAACTGTCTACTATGCCATAGTGAGTTATGAGTTCGTTTATATATACTGTTATGTTATATTTTTATCATCAGTGTTGTAATATTTATTTTATTACACTATTAAGTAGGTACAGTTGTACTAACAACATTGTTGTAATTCCTTTTATCTTCATATGCCGTTAAAATCAGACCCTTCTCAAGATTAGCGCAGGTCATAAAATCAAATTGACTTGGAATCAGTTTACACTTACACAACGAGATTGATTATATTGCGTTAGATAAGTATTAATTTCAGTGACTATATAATAAATTACGCACTACGCGCTTACCTTCACAATCCTCATTCGTCAATTGCTCACATCATGCAAGTCTCATGCTTTATTATTATCTTCGTATTTGAAAAATCCCGTAGACTTTCCATAATAACACTCAAATAATTAAACATAATTTATTTTGTAAAATCTCTGATACTTGGACCTTTACTTACTCTTGTTGCTAACCAAACCCTCCTTGTATTAAGGTCATGGTAGGCCAGATCCAACGTGGTGAGTCCATCCTCATCCACGCTGGTTCGGGTGGAGTGGGCCAGGCGGCCATCAACGTGGCCCTCCACTATGGCTGCGAGGTCTTCACTACTGTGGGTACCGCGGAAAAGAGGGCCTTCATCAAGAAGCTATTCCCGCAGCTTAAAGGTTGGTTTTGTGGAATCTCATCTGTTTTCATTTAACTTTGATCTTTTTCCCCTAAAACTTACAATAATAAAAGTTGCAAGAAACATTGTAATTGTTGAAAATCATATATTTTGTTTATTCATAAACAGGCAATGCAGTTGCTAATGACTAACTGAAAGAAGGTACTAAGGACTATCCTCAGTACTGTCAATTTCTGCTCTTTGAAATATTCACTTCTTATCTATTTGTCTTTTATTCGTTTCTTTTACACTCATCATCATCAGCCCATAGAAGTTCACTGCTAGACATAGGGGTCTCCAATCGCACGCATTTCAACTCGATCCTCGGTAATTCTCATCCAGCTGCTATCACTCTGCGAAAATCGTCGCTCCACTTATCTCGAAGGCGCATTGAATACATACTTATATACACTAAATGAGTACTTAATAATATTACAGACAGTCACATCGGCAACTCTCGTGACGCCTCGTTTGAGGACATGATCCGTCGTGAGACCAACGGCAAGGGAGTAGACATGGTGCTCAACTCCTTGTCAGACGAGAAACTGCAGGTAAACTTACAAGAAACAAAACAACGTAAAGGAATAGTATATTTTTTTGACCACCAACATTTTGCTTAATTTTACACTTCACAGTTTTCAAGAATTGTTGCAGATATGATTTTTAGTTGCTGGAATCAAAATAACATTCATTTTTTTCACCAACAGGCCTCCGTTCGTTGCTTAGCCTACCGTGGTCGGTTCCTCGAGATCGGAAAGTTCGATATCAGTAACAACACGCCCATCGGAATGTACTTCTTCTTGAAAGAGACCTCGTTCCACGGCATCATGTTGGATTACATCTTCGACCAGACCTTCAGTTTCAGGAAGGTTTGTAAGACCACATTCATAAATATTTTTCTTAATTGTATATTTTTTTGTAAATTAATTTTTTATTATTTAGGTCGTTTTTATGAATTCTTTACGATTCTACATTCCATTAGCAGTTATTTTACCTATGACTGCAGCAACCCAACAGCAATCTTATTGTTATGATTTTGTAGATTATTGTGAATTTGACAGACTTGTCTATGGTAGCAACCCAACAGCAATTTTCAAAGAGTATAATAAAATAATAAGGCAACCTTATTGCAACAGATCACTTTGATTTTGACAGTTATGTAAACTCAAATAACTGTGAAACTCTTCTGTCCTTTATATGACCGTTCATCCTTTCTCAGTAACCTCTTGTCTCTCCGTACTCTTTTTCCTACCTCAATATTTTCTTTAATTTGCAAAAATAGCTTTCCTGTATATAAATGCATAGTCTCATTCATTACTATAAATAATATTAAGTTGTAATTTTTCGTCATTGTATTTAGTTCATTATTCAATATGATGTCACTGTAATAAAACAATACGGATCCTATATATGTAACCGTCCTATCCTAAATCCCGTTATAATCTTTATTATTAATATTTTTGTGTCCTTAACTTTGTTTTCTTCTTACTAAACAAACTAAACGTGACATTGGCTGAATGCACAAACCGTAAGAAGCCACAAGCAAAAAAAAACTGTGAAAGTGACATGACTGAGACAGAGCAATGTCTTTGACAGAATGTTTTTAAATGCATGGAATTAGTTTGTACTATTTACGACTATGTAGGAAAATATTGATGAAAATGAACGATATTATTAAATGACTAAATACTTCTTTCAAACACATTACGTTGTTAAAGTCTTTCAATACGCGACATAACCTTTTTTCCTCAATCTTCATGGTTTAAGAAATCTTCATGGTTGCAAAGTCTTTATACCTACCAGACTTCGTTCCACTTTATACATCCATTATCAACTTAATCATCTTCATTCTAGCCATTTTTATTTGATTTCTCTTCATTTTACACAGCGCCTGCAACACCTGCTGCTGAGTGGTATTGAGAACGGTGCCGTCAGACCTCTGACGTACTGCACGTTTGCGGCCAATGAGGTGGAGACTGCATTCCGTTACATGGCAGCTGGTAAACACATCGGGAAGGTAATCTATCACGTGTATATTTTAAAGAATTTCATATACGTCATGTGGAAATTTTACAAGCTTCCTGCGGGACAAGCCTAGCCTACTGTAGGATATCTGGAAATTGCCCTTGTGTTAAATTCCAAGAAAACTAAAAACAAACTTTAATATATTGTATTCTATTCTATACTTATGGCAAGACTCATAGACCGCATTATGACCATACTTTGCAAAGTTTAGTAAGCGTCGCATACGAATGCAAATATTATTTGTAAAGCATTCATTGTACTGAGAGTAATTCATCTGGTAAGACTGGAAGCCAACCCCAAGATAGTTGGGTAAAGGCTGGACAAATGATGATGTTGAGACTAACGTGTATTTTGTGATTGCCAGGTAATCATCAAGATCCGTGATGAGGAGCGCAGCGACCGTCCAGTGAAATCCGTCGTCACACCCATGGACGCTGTACCTAGGTAAGTGCGCTCAAATGATGATACTTTTCGGAAGGCATTGTCTGTATATTGCATATTATTAGCGGAGGAAGTGCTGTTAAGTTTTTCCAGGACTTTTCCAATCTAACTATATTATATTCCATATTTTTCCGATTGTTCTTTAGTTTTTAAACAAGAAGAAAACAACTTGAAACAAACTTTACAATTTCTGAGATTACTCAATCGTCTGGCCATTGAGAAATCTTGTAAATAGTAACTTTTTCATTATTTTTCCTTGATTATATTAATCTATCTATTTCACTAGGTACATCTGTCACGAAGATCACGTGTACGTAGTGATTGGCGGTCTCGGAGGCTTCGGTCTCGAACTGGCTGACTGGCTCATCATGAGAGGCGGCAGGAAAATCCTCCTCACCTCCCGCAGAGGAATAACCAACGGATACCAGTCGTCGAGGCTAAGGTTTGTGATTACAGAGCTTTTTCTTGATTTGCTGTAATTGACGGGACTTCAATGATGATGACGTCTTAAGTGGTGCTGCAACCTAAGGGTATGCATTCTCGCGACGAGTCGGGGATCGATTCCTGCACCAATTTCTTTGCATGAATGATGTATGCACTTGCACACACATCAAAAGAAGTTTGTGATCACTAGCAAAAACTGATATATTTTTAAAATTTAACGTTATCAAGATAAAGTGTTTACGTTATCTTTTTTTTAATAGAAATTTTTCAATAGAAAAATATAATAGAACAATTGAATATTTTCTTCTAGTTTTATATTCTAATTCTATATTTTTAAATTAAGAATCTAAAAAGAAGAAGAAATAATAATATAGTCAACCCTAACAAAAAAGATTTTGATTTAACACATTCATCGCAAACTTTTGTTGATATGTGTCTACAGAGTGGCAGGGTCGTCGACGTACGACCTGTACATGATTCTGAACCATGGGGGGTTCGTTGAAAATTTTCGAGAGTAAATAAAAAAAAAAAAAAAAAAAAAAAAAAATTATTCTCTTTTCTATAAAACAGCAGATTGTTTTTTTGATAACCGACGAAAAATTTCTATGCTAGAGGGTCTAAAATCATGTGCTGAATTAATGGTTACCGTTTGCGCGTCGATGTCTCTGCCACCCTGTATCGTTGCATGGATGGCCCTGATAACATAACTAATGTATAGGTAGACGGATGCATGGTCTTAAAAAACAAGGTCTGGCATTCCGGGAGTTCCACATGCTTACGTCACTATCCAGTTGCCACTTTCTTGCAACAAAACACGAATTATGGAAACATTTTCAGTCACCATTCCGTTAAAAAATATATATAAACCATTTAAATTGTATGTCGTTGCCTTTTTTCTAATCAAACGCAACAATTCAATTTAAACAATACCAACGTAATTGTTATTTAACACCTCTTTGTTTTAACGGATTCGCACAGGTAATAAAGGCGATTGGGGAGTTATTATTACACACTACTGGTAACACAGCGGTGATGACGTAGGCTTGTGTCACCGCCGTGACCGGAACGCTATACCTGGCGAAGTATATTATTATACCATGGACGGATGTTAATATGGCACATAGACTTTTTGAAAAAGCTCAACTTTTTTGAGCTGTCGTTCCCTCATTCCTGAGCAACATTCAGATATATTGAAAATTCTAATGACTAGTTATAATTCTGTTACTATATTTTTGTTACGGTCACGAATCACAACTTGATATTATTGATCTGCAAATTGTAAAAGAACGTAAAAAAAAATACTTTTACGGGTTATCTTGGCGTTTTCCTCTCAAACAAAATAATAATGGTATTCCGTTCTCCTAAAGGGCATGGGCAGGATACGGTGCCGACGTCCAAATCTCGACACACGACGTCACCACTGAAGCTGGATGCGAACAGATGCTCCAGATGGCACTCAACATGGGACCTGTGGACGCCATCTTCAACCTGGCTGTGATCCTCAAGGACTCCATCTTCCAGAACCAGACTTCTGAGAGTTTCAAGATCTCGTACGGACCTAAGGCTATGGCTACCGTGCATTTGGATAAACTGTCGAGGAAAATGTGCCCGAATTTGAAGTAAGTGGGAAATATTTCTGTTTATTTTTAGTTGTTGACTGCCTCGTTGGTCTGGTGGTCGCAAGCGCTACTGCTGAGCATGAGGTCCTGGGTTCGATTCTCGGGTCGGGCAAAGTGTTATCGGGTGTTTCCATCTGGAAGTTCTCAGTAGCAGCCCGGAGTCTGGATTTGTGCCCGGTTGATGGCAATAGGCTCGCCCCCTATTACATGGGACTTAAACATAACTGGCGAAATGTGGGTGTGCTATAGGTACACCTCTGCCTAACCCTTCGGGGAATACAGCCGTGATGTTATGTTATGTTATGTGTATTTTTAGTTCTTTAGTTAAAATAAGCCATCAAGAAGCTTATTTTAATAGATAGGCACTGTATTGCTGACACAAAACTTATAGGGAGATTACTGATCAATGAGGACAAGAAGTCAAAAGTCAAAGTCCAATCATTTATGTCAAATAAGCAAACAAAAGCCACATATGAACGTCAAAATTTACAAAACAATAGAATAGATTCTAGTAGCCCCTTCCAAATGGTAGTTTCGTATGGAGAAGAATAGGGAAGAAACTCCTCCGTTACTCTTATAAAATATTTTACAATATTTTGTATTACATTAAATATATAATATGTGAAGACGTTGCACCTATAATAAAATTGATATAATTGGTAAAAATAATTAAAAATAAAACAATGACACAAATAAATTATGTGGTAGATAATAATGGTGTTCACATATTTACAAATATTGTAAAAGTATATGATTTTCCTATAATTTTAACAAGTAATAATTTAGTGTGTTTGTTAAAGTAATCACAGAATCTAAAGTCATTGTCGTAAACATTATAAATTATAGGTACCTGGAATTAAATTAGGTAACTGGTTTGAATTTGTGTAGACTCTAAATTGTCCTTTGGTGCAGGACCAGCATGTTTCCAAGCATTATTATCTTAGATAATTATAAATTGACTGCCTCGTTGGTCTAGTGGTCGCAAGCGCTACTGCTGAGCATGAGGTCCTGGGTTCGATTCTCGGGTCGGGCAAAGTGTTATCGGGTTTTTCCATCTGGAATTTCTCAGTAGCAGCCCGGAGTCTGGATTTGTGCCCGGTTGATGGCAATAGGCTCGCCCCCTATTACATGGGACTTAAACATAACTGGCGAAATGTGGGTGTGCTATAGGTACACCTCTGCCTAACCCTTCGGGGAATACAAGCGTGATGTTATGTTATAATTATAATCCTCCAATTTGTATGTGCTTGTTTACAAAGTGTAAATATTAATATGAGTTTTAAATTTTCTTTCATTTAATTACAATATATCACAAGGTATTTTGTTGTAGCATTAACACAGTATCCCAGAACAGTAGTACACACAGACACCAATCTGCTGAGCATTAAGGTTAAACTCTCATGTAGAGGAAAGAGGAAGTAAGATCATATTTTGTTGAAAAAGATTCAGTTGTAGGTTGTTATTTGAAAATATGGTAGAGATAATAGTGTGGTCACCGAAATATTACATGGGAGTGAATAACCGATTGTTTTCGGTTTACGACTGTACCCCACTATCTCCAACTCAAAGTTTGTATGTACCATTGTACACCTGCTTGCCACTCAGAAAATTAAGGACGATACAATATAAATCATTATCCTGTACTTAATAAAATGTGCTCTCAAGTTTATTTTATGATAGCAACATTGAAGTATCCTTAGTGAAGTAGATTATTGAACAAGCTTTACGACTGAAGTTTCTCCCCGGGAGTTCAATTATAGTGTCCAGAATTTATTTATTAATCCCTTGTGGAAGCAAAAACACAGGGCAGTATTTACAAACTTGATGTAGGTTTCTTGGACTATGTTTTTGGAATATAGCTCCGCAGCAGTAAAATAATACAATAATTGTTTTTTTTTTAGGCAGTTACGGGTAGTTGGTTTACTGAGCTATGTATTCTTTCATAACTATAATAAATCACTAGAAAGTACTCAACGGCGGTTTTTTTTTTTTTGTGCTGTTACAATATTTAAACGATTAAAAAGTACTTTGTTATCTTTGTACCTTGATTAAATGATTTAAGATTGGAATTGATTATGTAGTGAGCATTGAAAACTTCCGTGATATCGTCAGCGTATTCATCATTCTTAGAATTGGCAGCAGGTCTAAGCTTTTCTTGATTAAACTTTTTATCGTAATTACATTATTATTAGATTGTGCCCGCGGCTTCGCCCGCGTGGAGGTTGGAAATTACCCCACCGGAATGTACTACCGGGATAAAAAGTATAATCCAGATTAAAAACTATATGTTTGCCAAATTCCATTCAAATCCGTTCAGCAGTTTTTGCGTTAAAGAGTAACAAATATCATCCATCCATCCTCACAAACTTTCACATATATATAATATTTGCGGGATAGTAGGATAGCTGAATATGAGTGTCCCTTATATATCGGAGGTCTTCATTGTCTGAGGTCCTTTTTTAGATGTCCACTCCACATTATGTTGCTCAGATGGATGCTTACAATATGCTCCTATTTTTAGGGACTTCGTGATCTTCTCCTCCGTATCCTGCGGTCGCGGTAACGCCGGTCAGACTAACTACGGTCTCTCCAACTCCGTGATGGAGAGGATCTGCGAATGCAGGAAGAAGCTCGGCCTACCAGCCTTGGCTGTGCAGTGGGGAGCTATTGGTGATGTAAGTAGTATATTACTATTATATATTATCTTGTTTCTTTTGGTAATCTGTCACATAGGCAGGCTTAAATATAAATATACTCGATGAAAAATAAGCATGAAAATTTGTATGTCATTATTATATGCCTAGCTTATAAAATTTATCCATACAGATGCAGCTGAATAGTTATATATGCAGTTTTTTTTTTACAAATATATTGAAATGATTAGCTTCCGACCTTTTCATCCGTTCATTGGACAATAACGATATCCGTAGATTAGGGCTCTTGTCAGGTTTTCGGGCTTCTGGCTACCCGACATTTTTTTCATAAGCACATTTTAAACAAGACCGAAGACCTAGGGTGCGATCCGCAAAATTAAAGGGTCTTGATCCTCTTCATCGTGTCGAAGGCATGACAGTTTAATTTAAGGGTCTTGATGTATAACGAATACTTAATGCCATCCATCCCGTGGTTGACCGTGGCAGTGATATCTAACCTTTCAAATCTATTTATATTCACGTAGTAATCTAAGAATACAAAAAACTTATCCCAATCCAATCCCCACAGGTCGGTCTCGTAGCCGACATGCAGGATGACGACGTCCAACTCGAGATCGGTGGAACACTCCAACAGAGGATATCCTCCTGTCTGTCTGCCCTCGACAAGTTCATAAAACAGGATGCAACCATCGTGTCATCCATCGTCGTGGCTGAGAAGAAGGCTGGCGGATCCGGATGTGGCAACATTGTGGATGCTGTTGCACAGATTATGGGTGAGTTGGTCAATGTTAATAACGGCTATAAGAACACGCTTAACGAAGCAGAATCACTTATAATCCCCGCCATTATGTTTTTTTGCTTGTACTTGACCATAACTGGGAACCTTCTGGTCACGGGGATATGTATTAACGGTTCGGAAGTCGGTTTTGCTTTTTTGTAAAAAAGTTTTTATTTTTCACTTTTTAGTCGTGGTTCCTACCCCACACAAATTCGTATATCACTACTTGCTACGTAAATAACAGTGACAGGAAGTTATTATAACATCATCAATACACGCTAAGTGGAAAAATACGTATTATTGAAGCTAACTGAAAAACTACCAAAGCATAGTTTATAAAATTTATATGGGACCACTCCTGAAGCATACCCGATCTATTAAAGAAATTATTTTCGAAAGCGATCCACAATTTCCGGACATATCGCGTAACAAATATACATACAAAAAAAAACATACAGACGAATTGAGAACCTCCTCCTTTATGAAGTCAAAAATGTAAAGGAATTTCGATCAATAATTATCATTTTATATGTGTTACTTAATTACCCCTCAGAATAGTTAGTTTCTGTGTCAAATTCATATGAAGTTTCAAATTCAATCATTAAGTTATTTAGGTAATGGTAGTTTCCAATTAAGTTACAGCCACAACTGTTGTTAACATTGCCGTGTCATTAAACAATGAAAACAATACGGTTAGGGCCTAATCATTAACATGAACATAGTCTGTTGGAAGATTAGTTACAAGCGAATAATTCCATTGATATGATGTTGATAATGCTTCGATAATCTCCATTATACCCGGCGGAGTATTTACAAAGGTGTACAAATGGAAATCGGTTACTTAATTAATCTAGGAAATTAAATTAGGCTCTCAAATTAGGTTCGGCTTTCAAATTGGGAATTTTATGTATGCAGTCCTGAATCGTTTTTAAATCGAACAGCTGTGCCTTAATTTAAATACTGCGAATTATTTTCAACTTGGCTATGTGTGTTACAATTATATCCATGGTATTTCGAACAACACAAACTAGAGTCAGAGAAAATTTACTGTTTTTTTTCTGAATTTAGGGTAATCAAAGAGGCAAGAATGTATGTGGGAGCGAGAATGACCGGGTGATTTAGCACACCTAAGTGCTTACTAACGTTGTCTTTACAAGACTTTATACTACAGCCACGTTTAAATCCGCACAGAAATTTTAACTGTTTTATTTCTTTAATTCTAATTCTATGTTCTCTCTACCAGGTATCAAGGACCTGAAGACTGTGTCCCAACAAGTGTCCCTCGCCGAGTTGGGTATGGACAGTATGATGGCCGTGGAGATCAAGCAGACACTGGAGAGAGAGTTCGAGATCTTTCTCACTGCTCAGGACATTAGGACATTGACGTTCGCTAGGTAAGAAATGGATCAAATGAATTAGTGCTCAACTTAAGTACATCTTTCTGCGTGATAATGTTCAGCTCGGAGTCTGGATTTTTGCCCGGTTAACGGTAATAGGTTCCCCCCTATTATATGGGACTTAAACATAACTGGCGAAGTGTGGAGTGCATAACATCACGCCTGTAATCCCCTAAGGATCAGGCAGAAATGTACCTATAATAGTACCTACACCCACATTTCGCCAGTTATGTTTTAAGTCCAGTAGCAGTCATTTCTGGCAAGACTCGTGTTTCCTGGGTGAATATTTTCGGCTATGAAAATCAAAATTTCACGTTCATTTTGTAGCGTTGTCATCAAAAAATATGAAACAAAACACGCAATCTGTCGCTCAAATTGTCGACAAATAACTCTTCAGCTACCAAAACACCGGAAAAATTCTCTCATACCACTACGATACTAACATGAAATAACATTTTCTGCTCGAAATAAACCGCTTTTCCACCAAGGTTTTCAGAAAAAAACTAGCGAAAGAAAATAATACAAAACTCTTTTTAATCCAAAATGCTATTCCAAGCACAAAGAAAAATCTTGAAGCAAATGTGTGTCGAATTATATTTCCATTTTGTTCATATTTTCAGAGATATCGGATATTTCATAAAGGCCTCTGAGGTAACAGACTTTTGCCGCAAATTAGATGAAAGATCAGATTTCTACATAATTTTACTCAATATTCGGTTTTATTTTTAGGCGCCATTGTTCTTGTTCGTGATCTTGATTACCTATGATGTTCGATTTTAATCTTTGAGATGTCGGTAACTAATTATCGTCAAAGCGTCATTCACAGGCTCACCGTTAGTTGATCTTTCTTTTATCTTCTACTGATCATGATCCTCACCCGAAGTCAAAACGTGATTAGAGATGGAAATTCTAATTCTATCATTATTTTTTTATAATATATATTGACGTTTTATTCGACGACTGGGTGGGTCATTTATCTCAATCGAAGAAGTATTCCGTTTATGGCCCGATTATTCCACTTCGTTGCATGCTCTTTAGCACAAGCTTTTACGCCTAGTACTTTTGATCCTATGAAGACTTTATTAGCTCGTTAGAGGTTCAGTCCTGCATTCGGGTTGTGGAAGATAATAATGTCACTCTCATTACTTATACAAAAATACTTCTCCATACTTGGTTAACTCAGCCTGCCGTCCAATGATAGACTTGGCAATTATATTGTGGAAGATGATGATGTCACTTTCATTACTTGTACAGAAAACTTCTCCATACTTGCTTAATTCAGCCTGCCGTCCAATGATGGACTTGGCAATCATAATACCCAGGTTACCGCCTTCTGTATCTAATCTGTCCCAGCAGTTTTATTTTTTAAACCCTACTTTAAAAAATTCTTAGGTTATTCAAAAAAAATGCTGTTCTATACATTTTGACGGCGTAGGTTTTCTATGAAACAGCAGTTTTTTTTTTATAACCCTTTTAAAATTTCTACGCTAGGGGGTCTAGAATTGTGTGCTGAATTCAAGTTTACAATTTGCGCGTCGAAATCCCTGCCACACAGTAACACACTAACAGTAGGAATGGCTTTCATTTTGACAGTTCAACAACATTCATTGCGTTATTTACGTTGTTGAGCAAACAAATTTTTCGAACAAATGAAGCAATGGTTTAGCAATAGGCTTCAAAATGATTCAGATTGTGATTGATAGTGTGTTACGCAATTAGAATGCTGTTCTATCCATATCTAAATGAGTCTAACTGTATATTATCTCCTTTCACCAGACTGGTAGAACTAACAGCACAGCGTGAAGCCGCTGCCTCAACGTCAGCGTCTCGTCCCGCCAACGTTGAAGGAGCTGCCGGTCTTAAGGTGCTCATGAGGAACTTCGGAGACGAGAAAACCGTGTCTGAACCCCTCATATACATGCCTACCATGGTCAGCGATGCCGTTGAGGTAAGATTAACTACTTAATAATAATAATAAATACTGGGATCGATCCATCATCACTGACAGGACTATTGTTGCCAATAAGCCTGATACAGTGGTGGTGGATCGAATAGAGCGGCGCGCAGTGATCGTTGACATCGCGATTCCGCGTGACGGGAACCTCGTGAAAGCCGAGAAAGATAAACAAATCAAGTATCTTGACTTGGCTCGCGAGGTTGTCGACATGTGGGACGTGGACTCAGCGATCATTGTGCCGATAGTCGTAACAGCCAATGCTTAATAGCCAAGAGCCTCGACTAACACCTGAGGAGGCTCTCGTTGGGCAGCTGGATCAAGGGCTTGATTCAGAAGGCGGTACTTCTGGACACGGCTCGCATTGTTAGGAGGTTCCTCTCTCTGGAGCCCTGACCGCCGGTAGCTTGGACCCTGTTCCCGATACCGGTGGGCTACTATTTTTTATATTTTTAAATGTTTTTATATGTTATATATTCTAATATTTAAAAATATAATTTATATGTATATAATAAAATAAAGGGAATAATAATAATAATTTTATTTCAGAGAATCTCCATATTATAACATCACAAATAACACAACATACGAACATAAAATTTTGTGTGTTAGTAACAAAAATTGTACCTAAAGCTATGTTAGTATTGTTAGTACCTATACCTAACTGATGCCTATGGCCGTCCTTATCCACCGATTCTGGAAAGGACAGTCAAAACGGGCAGTAATCACATTCAGAATGCTGTTGCTGCTGCTTCGTAGACGGTGCAGCAAGGAGCTTGCTTTCTTGCGCATGATGGCTTGAAAGCCATCCGTACGCGCTTCAGCAAACATACCAGACGCGCTGCAGCGCCACGGCAGCCCCAACAGCATTCTAAAAGCATTATTATATTGGGTGTGCAGGGTTATGTAGGTTCGCTGCGTATGTAATATAATTAAACTGTTTTTAGGGATTAGCAAAGAAATTGTACAAAATGAATCCAAATCGAGTGATTTATGGTTTTATATATTTATATCTATACATATACAAAATTAAAGTCGCTTTTCGTGTCTATCTGTGTGAGCGCATTTGTCTTCTGAGCTACTCAATGGACTTTGATACGGTTTTCACCATCATAGAACTTAGTTCAGAATTCAAATTAATATACACGTTTTATCTAATAATTGATGGACATGAAAATTTGCATTCGTTTGTATTCGGAAATGCGCTGAACCCCGAGGGACATTAAGAAAATAGTTATACCTACCGTACGTTACTTTTAGTTAAAAAGTATAAGATGTAGGTAGAAATGTACACGCAGAAGATTCTGATACAAGCGAATTGTCGAGAATCAAATTAGATTCACTGCAAAAAATATTTTCTTAAGGAAACACAATAAACCTAGCGAACTATCGCTACTGTTTGTTCTCCAATAGCTAGTTTCAACACTTTCCACTCAGACTGCAAAGTTTTCTAATAGATCATTCAATAAGAAACTGGATCGAACTTTCAAAAGTCGTGATAAATGTGATACATCTCTCGGGTGCATGTTCACTAAAACTTTCTGCTCAGAAACAGCTTCTGAAAACCTTTTAGTTCTAAAAATAGTTCTATCTGTTTCGTCGAAATAATTCGTTATATTTGGTTTTGTCTATAAAATGCAATTTTGTGAAATTTACTTTGCATTATTTTGTTATTTTATATCAAAAAGAGTAGACATGTATATTATATAAAAATAATAGAAAAGTTTTTGCATCATTACTTTCCTAATAAACTTCTAATAATAATTTACTAGATTGACTAAAAATGTCCTTGGGACATTTTGTCTCCTAATTTTGTATGTACCTATTTTTGTTTTTTCAAAGGTCTTTTGTATTATTTCTTGTTTCAAATCGTGTTCTTACCAAACCATCATCATTATACTGAAAGACATCCACTGTTGGACATAAACCACCCATAGATCGCTACAGCGTCCTGTGACTGGCATACAGGGGATTCCTGCGAGCATCACCAGGTCCACCTACCCATGCTGCGCTTTCCGGCACGGTCACCAATCCTACGCCTGAGCTTTTGCCAAACCTTTATAAAAAAATATTTCTCCTCCCTAGGGTGATGAGGCTATCCACGTGATGGAGCGCGTCATGTTCATGCTGCCAGGATTAGAAGGTTGCGCAGCAGTCCTGGAACCGCTCTGCAGAAGATTGAAGATCAAGGTCTGCGTGCTGCAACTCGGAGTGGACCATGAGAATGAAACGATGGACCAAATGGTTGATAGGCTGCACCAGGTGAGGGTTCCTAACTTAACCTAACACATCATCACAACCGTCTTCTCTGAAGGATTATAGAAAACCTGCATTTCGCCGGTTATATTATGTATCTTAAATCATCCACTATTAATTCCTGATACGTAGTTTATATGGGAGAAAACGTGGCAATTGCTGCAAGTCACTAAATCCACACACACACACACACACCCACACCCACACCAATACACACACAAACCCACACCAACACACACACACACACCCACACCAACACACACACACTGACTGACACTGACTGTCGACTGTACACTCTTTTCATTTTCGATTTCATTGTAGTTTGCAATAATCGGCCCAAATCGATAGTCTCAATAAAATCAATTTGTCCGTTTATCATTTAGAATTTTGTGGTTTGTCAAACTGTATTTTTTTTTTCAGACGGTAATCTCAAGACTGGCGCCTGGTGCTCCATTCTGGCTGCTCGGATACAGTTTCGGTACTCTCCTTACCTTGGGGTTGGCTTCGAGACTGGAGAAGGAAGGTAAGCAGTTCTTCCACAGCACCATCATAATACCTTGCATATTAATTGTTTGCATCTAAATGATTCTTAGTTTGTACTAGTCAATCGTGTAGTATTTATTTCCTAATTTCTGATAAAGGTATTTTGTACCGACCTTTTTTTCTCGATTTTATTTGAAATTTTTATCAGTGGAAACTTGTAAATGGCCTTCAATTGCATAGTGTTTAAGAATACTGTATAAGTTAGCTGTAAGTTTCCCGAATAGAATAACATAAAATAAAATATACAAATAAATAGTAAAGAATTAGTTTGAATGTATTCAAAAAGTCGTACAGTTTTCTAAGCATTTCTTAAACCAACAATTTAGATGTTCTTTTCTTAGACTGACAGAAAATAGAATTTTATTTAGCTATAGTTTTTATGTAGACTATTATACACCCACCACTATAACTTTCGCGTCACCACGTTTTGAGCCACAAGCCAACTAAACACCTAATTTTTTCCAGGTTTCAAAGGAACCGTGTTCTGTTTGGACGGCGCCCCTGACTTCCTCTACGCTGTCCTGACAATGACTATTAACTTCAAGAACGACCAGCAACTGCAGAACAACCTCCTTTGTCACACCGTCGACATCATAGCCCCCAACAATGACGTCACCAAAGACCTCTTTGAAAAGCTCAACGAAATCGAGTCCTATGAGGACCGAGTCGCCCTCACGATTAAAACCTCCCCAGTCCAGAGCAATTACTCCGACAAATTCATCGCCAATATGGCTAAAGCCGGCTTCGACAGGCTCAAAGTAGTCCTCAACTTCAATCCTAAGGCTTTCACCAAACTACAATCTCCTGTCATTCTCCTCCGTCCCAAAGAAAACCCGGCTTACGTTGTCGTTGAAGAGAACTACGGTCTTGATAAGTACACCGAGAACACGGTCACTGTACACTATCTGGAAGGTAACCATGTCAGTATAATTGAGAATAAGGACTGTGCTAATATCATCAATAGGGTTGTGGTCGAAAATGAAGGCCAGAAAGGAAAGGCTACAGAAAATATTGTGACAAGCATTGTTGAGAACGCTAGAGAAGTCAAAGCCTAGATCTTAACTGATTTTTTTAAATTGTGGTATCCGAATTTTATAAAAGACTTAAAATAGTGTTTTATAAAATTATGTAAATGACAATGATAATGTCAATGTCATTTATAATTATTATTTTATTATGTAAATCATATAATTTTCGTGTATTAACTTATTTAAGGTAAGGGATAAAGATTGAAATAATGTTTTAATTTATTGTTGTGTATAAAAATAATAATAAAAAATGGCCGTATTTTAATAAATATAATAACTTACTTAGTAACTGATAGATGTAGTTAGATAGACGTCGTAGGACACCAGTACCAAACAAATAATCACTAAGTATAACTTCAGGGGTCAAGTAAGTTTAGCTTAGACTTAAAGTAATTTAAATGTAACGGAGGGGAATATTTGAAAAGGGAATGTTATGAATAGGCATTTAACTAATTTGTAAGTATTAAATTATAATTATTTATAGACGTTTAAGCAAGGGGTTTTGTACATGGGAAAGTTCAATATATTAATTTTAATGATATTTTGTTGTTTTACTGTAGCCCCATAATACATTCGTTATTTTATAGCTGTCCCTAAAGGGTAAGTAGGTATTTTAAGAAAATCCTTTTTCTATTGAACAATGTTTATCTGGACCTGGAAAAGATTACAACACTATTGTCTAAAGCTGCTACGCTACTTGTAACAAACACAAGCCAACAATTCTCCCAGCAAAGTGACCAATATGTTACGCATAATTTTGACGGGGATTTTAGCATTACACTCAGCGAACCCATGAACAAGTCCAAGCGCGGAGCGGCAAACTTGCGTGTCGTGAAATGTAAATCCATCAATTTTTGACTAAGGTTAATCCCATTAATCTATAGTCAAACATCCCGGGGAGTGTTGTACAAGGGAGAGATGTAAAGGATATGTTTTAAAATGGGCTAGGTCTATGTAAACTACCTCAAAATAAAGAGAAAAATCCGTAGAATTCGGGAAAATAAAGATAATCTATTTAAATGTATACGGTTGCGGTAGTTAACTGATAAATATCAATTATTTTTATCGACTTTCAACATGGCGTCTCATTGATTTAGTTACTCTGTGCTTACAAACAATGACAGTAAACCATAGATCCACCATTGATCACAAAAATAGAACTGTCAGCTGTCATAACAGTGTCAATAAACTTCTCACACGTCATTAATCAATCAAAATGACAGCTTACCGTCATGACGGGATTTTGTTACGTGTTGCAATATCAAGTGTAATTTCTTGCGGTTTACCAGCAAATAAAGCCATTTTAAAGTAATTGAAAAATTGAGAACTCTTTCAAATGTGTTTCCCTATTTTTCCATTTAGTGTACAAGGACCTGGCCCAGGCTCGATACATTTTAGAACATCTCCTTTTATTATTTTTGACCTTGGACGTCTGGTTTTTGAGATATTTGCAAATGACTCGAAAAGGGGATTCCAAGTTTTTTAGGACGCGGCAAGCTTACGTGTCGTAACTGTAAATCCAACGAATTTTAACAAAGGTCACAGTAAAGGTCAATGTAAAGTCATCCATCAACCTGTAGACAGAAAGTGGCGACCGTCACCGCGTCGCGTCGCCGCTTTGTTTGGACTAGTTCGGAGGTTCGCTGAGTGTTAATGCTAAAATCCCCGTGTCTATGCAAGTACTCTTCGTTAGCTAGACGAGAACATCTGGAGATAATGTGTCTGATTGATTGCCCCGGACGGTGGCATGCCCGACAGATGTCAACCGTGCCGTCTTTTTCACAATATATCTCCGGTAATGGTTTGTCATCATAACTTCGTCCATAATCGCATAGACAAAACCAGTTCCAAAGAGGTCATAAAAACGCAGCCAGGCTACGGACGCTATTTGATCTACATCAGGTCTATGTAAGGCTTGGAAATAGCGTCCGTGAAGCTCCTTACTCTGCCATACTTCCATGCGATCGTTAGTGTCAAGCGCTACTGGCTTGCGCCAGTTCTAAAGAAAAAAGAAAAGCTAAAGAGCCAAGGAGAGTGGGGTGAATCCTTTGTCCACTGTGACCACATGTCGATGCATCCCCACGTCGGCTTCTAAGAAATATTCCTTGAGAAGGCATATCTCGCGATCGCGGAGAGTCTTAGCATTTAAAAAGCCTCGACCTCCACACTTTCGCGGGATATACAACCTCATTACCGATAATCGTGGGTGATGCATTCGGTTTGCAGTCAGCAGTGTACGGACCCTCCTATCCAGGGCGTCGAGTTCAGTCTGAGTCCATTTGAGTATGCCGAAAGAGTACATCAAAACCGGCATGACCCAACCGTTAAAGACGCGCACGTTGTTTCCGCCTGATAAAAGACTAGAAGACTATTAAATACTTTTTCAACACATTTGCTCAAAAATACAGTTACAATGTCTGTATACTCGTACATTGTTCGAAAGTTAAAAATTACGCACCATACAACGGAAAGTGCGGTAAAATGGGTACTCACATCTAAGTACATGTTTTACCGCATACTCCGTTGTATAGCGCCGTGCGTATCCTATACCGTTTATTTTTAATTTCCATAAAAAATATATAAGAATTCCACCAAGGAGTTTCACATTACGAAAACAAATAAGCTGAATAATCGAACCTCCTTGGAAGCGCTTTTGCTCAATACGTTTGTCTCACTTTAATACTAAAGAGAAAATGAGACGAAAGATATCATTCTAATTTTCACCACGCGCACGTGGTGCCATTAGGAATTCGAGCCATTTTAATATTAGTAGAAACGTCAAAGATTGTTGCGGCTTTCCGACTGATATTTATAAACAAAGTAATAATAAATAAGTTCAAGCGAGGAATCCGATATTAATATTGTACTGTTTTCTCGCAAATGTGTTGAAAAACGTTGTATGACACACTTGCGGAAATTGGTATTTACTAACTCGTGACTATTACATTCGTCTACTCGTTTGTAAAAACCAACTTACCGCACTAGTATCATAAATAACTATTTCAGGCGGCCAGAGAAGCGTTCCTTTAACGATTGCTTCATGTCAGTACCATTAATGCCCAACGCTACCGACATACCCAAATACTTATAGATTTCGGATGCGGAGAGGGCTCTAAAGTTTATGGAATCCGAGGGTTGGGTTCCCACGCATTCCAAAATCTCCCCTCGCTTTACAAGCATGACCGCACATTCGTCCACATTAAATTCCATCCTGATGACGCTACTGAAAGTTTCAGTTACTTTCAGTAGCTCCATTAGTTGCAAATTGTAGGGGGAAAAGAGTTTTAGATCATCCATTTAAAGGAGATGAAATATACCCTGACCACCTCTCCTCAGCCAAAAGCCTAGACCTGAATCTTCCAGCAGTGTGCTTAGAGGATTCAAGGCTAAGCAGAACCAAAGCGGACTCAAACTATCACCCTGAAATATGCCTCGCTCGATCCTTATCGGTTCGCTATTCCTCTGGACATTTCGATATCCTGTATAGCGAAGGACCGTCCTCCGTTGTCCCATACATGACATCAGGAAGGTGCGCAGAGTTACATCTACTTTATACTTATTATTTTTACGGAGCGTAAAGCAATCTTGATTAATTCATGAAACACAAATAAATAAATAGGTAGATACTTAGTTATCTTTAATTCCGAAACGTATAGAAATTTCGGCAGCCATTCACTTTTACATTCCAAAGCTAATTTCTATCATTGATAAAAATTAGCTTTGGAATGTTTTAAAATGAAACGGCATAAAATATTGGGCCCCGATCAAAGCTGCTAATCGGATTGAAATCAGGATTTGACGTTGGCACTGAACACGAGGCCATGAAGTTAGCGACTGTTTGCGACCTACAGATTGGATTTGCATCGATTGATTGTTTTTTTTTTATAATCTTTGGATATTTTTTTTATTGTAGTTTTGCTAATAAACTCAGAGCATTTATTTCAATTCAACCATTTACAGGCACTTTTGAATAGAGTCAAAAAGTCGGTCAGTTAGTCAGAAACTTGAAGCTAGTTGCCCATTCCAAAACGTAGATCTCTTTGGAGAAGATCGGGCAAGAAACTCCAAGGACACTCTTTTAAATCAAGATATTACAAAATACTGGATACTTTATTCTTGTTGCTTCTATATCTGAGAACAATATAAAAAAATTAAAAAAGAAAGAAATGAAAGAAATGAATGATGAATGGAACCGAATGATCCAACACACGCGCCACCATCAGTGAGACATTTAAGTGAGCATGACATACTCTCAACTACCATGCTTTCAAGTCAACATACATAATAATGCCATAACAAACGAATCCATGATACTCACATTTCCAAAATTGAATAAACAACAAGCTACATTTAGCTGACGAGATTATGTAACAGTTAATGTAACAGATTACGTAACAGCTAATCCCCGCTGATGAATCCCTCGTTGGTCGCAAGTGCTACTGCTGACCATGAGATCTTGGGTTCGATTCCCAGGTCGGGCAATGTGTTATTGGTTTCTTCCATCAGGTGTTTCTCGGTCGCAGCCTGGAGTCTGGATTTGTGCCCGGTTGATGGCAATAGACTCGCCACCTATTACATGGGATTTTAAAAATTACTGGGGAAATGGCACACCTCTGCCCTTTGGGAATTACAGGCGTGATGTTATGTTTAATCCCCGCTGCTCTCATGGCCCCAAATCAAACCGATTTTAATCTGTCATAGCGACGTAGGCTGAATCGGAATCATTTATCATTAAATCGTCCGTGTGAAGCTGTCACATTTCCATTCACTCTTTTTTATACCCAATATTCTTTGGTAAAACAATTTATTTTGGATATAGGGGAAAAAATAAAATATTTCATGGAAATAAATACTACAAACAAACATAACCAACCAATAGGTTCTAATTAGAAGGATATTTAAAAAAAAAACGATTAAGCCTTAGCAAATAATTCATACTTCGACGGCTGCAAAGTACGAGTATAAACGGTTATCTAGGAAATCATGATTGTACAGGAGAGCGTTTTGAACGCAATACTGTGTTACTTAATAGAAAAACAAAGATATCTTATTCCATTTTTTACAACATTTAGTTAATAGGGAAATGGAAATGGTAAAGGCCAATTACTGTAATATTTATTTTCTCCAAAATACAGTAGATATCTCTATCTACTTCATACAAAAAAGTAAACTAAATGAATCAACTGCCATATATCCGCTTTTACGTGTGACTTCCTAAATGCTGAAGCTTATAAAAAAAAAAATATTAAAGGGGAAGCCTGCGAAATTAATTTTTTCTTACGTTTTTTTACAATTTGCTGGTCAGTATCAGGTTGTATGTTGATTTAAATATGATTCGCAGTCGTTACAGATATGTATACGAGTATATAGAATTATAATCATAAAAAACATCAATACATCTCCATAAGTTCATATTACCCTATTGAACGACTATTTCATGAAATCTCGACATTTGAGGTCAATTCTAACTTAAGGAGTTGTATTGCTGATTCTAATGCTTATATAATTCTGTAAAGCTATATTTGTTACGGCCGCGAATCACATTTAAATCAAAATACAACCTGACACAGACCTGCAAATTGTAAAAAACGTACATAAGTAAATTTGAATTTCGCGGGCTACCTTAGCGCATCCCTCTTAAATCAGTTACTACTATTCTTTTGTATTTTACATTGTTCATTGCTACAATAAATAGAGGTAGTTATGTAAAAGTTTTCCTTAATTACTTTACTATTATTTGTAACGCCGACGTCACTTATTATTGTTATTGCACTAAAATAACGCAAGTTTAAAAATCCGACAAATGTGGCTGATATCTTTGTTTACGACAGGTGACCGCGTCGATTGTCCGACGTACTCGTATACACGGACTAATGTTATAATATGTCCGTGTCTACTTTGTCACTTTGTGAAAATGAGGAGTACTTGTCTTCTATTTTTGTTTTTTTTTTTGTCAATTGAAAATTAAACAGAATATAATCCAATGGTGAAAAAAGAATTCTGAGTCGAATTAAGCAAACTAGTGAATTTCGTGAAACGTGCAGTGACTCTTTGGATTTTGCTGCCGTCGACTTTATACTATTAAAGGTGATCTGCGAAATTCAATATTGAGTAAACGGATATGAAACAAAAGTAAAAATTACCCGAAAAAATCGCATACTTAAGAAAAAATATTCACCAAATATTAATTTTGTGTTGCTGACGACTAAAAATTCTTAGTATAATTTGAACAAAGTTAAAATTCTGTGAATTTATTAAGGACGGTAGCTACTTCCACTTACTTTTAACTAATATAATTTAATTTATTTTCAACGAAAAGCTGAATCCACTTTTATTAAATAAAAGCCAATATTTAGGGAAACCGATGTCATCATAGTTGGGGAAAGGCTTAGCAGATGGTAATGACACCATTTGTATTAAGAGGCCGACAACAGCTATAGCGCGGTCACTGTCGGACTGCATAGAAAAGAAAGAGAAGCGTGATGACTGATGACACAACGCTGGTAATTTATTGCTTAAAATAAAGCAATTATTATCTATTTACAAAAAATCTATTGATTGGACTAAACAATTAAAACACTATTACGTTAATATGTTGCTTGTAGAATAATCTGACAAAAAATATTAATATGATTAAAATCATTTTTTAAAGGTATTTTCGTGATTTTTTCTATCGTATCAAATTAGATTATGTTTTCAATACACTATCTAACTTGCATATATCCTGAAGAATATCATAAATTACTCTGATTTTGTTTACTGCAGTGGATCATATACTTTTAGACACTATAAAACTTGCGTCTAGGTCCTGTAGTCCCCTTAATACCGTCTTATTACAAAACACGATCTAACTTTAGCCCAAGCCCGACTACTATATAGTTATGACCCGAGCCAAAACCTTCCAGCCAGTTTTTGTATTTCGAACTTTATATCGACTTTAGCAAAGTTCTTAATACAAAATTGACAACCTAAGGCCGGGCTAAGTTTTCAGTTTTGTAAAAGGAACTGTATTTCGATTTCTGTTAGGTTCTTGTTTCAAAAACAGGCTCGATGGTTCAAACCATGTCTAAAATAATAAGTAAAAATAAAAAAGCCCCGACGCGAAAAAGAACTGTTGATCTTGAAACGGCTGAACTGATTGTGATAAAACATATCTAAGAACCACCGCTAGAAAACCTGCTTTCAAATAAAAAAAACCGCATCCAAATCGGTTAACCCGTTTAAGATTAATTAAGATTTTAATCTGTCTGACATTAATGCTGAAATGAACCTTTTTGGCGCAGCCGTGAGGCACACACTGTTATCACTTTTTATTTTTCATTTTTTATTATTTGTGTTTTGTGTTTCACGTACTGTGTCCAAATAAACTTTATTCTTTCTTTCTTTCTTTATAAGAGCTACTGTGCCTCAGACAGACACACAGATAGCGGTCAAACATATAACACCCCTCTTTTTGCGTCAGGGGTTTAAAAATCGATAGTGTTTAAAGGTATAAAACATGTGTACCTATTCTAAATGTTGTTTCTACTAGTTTCGTTTATCGTTTACACCTAAAAAAGTTGTATAGACTACTTGTATAACTACAAATTTCGTAAAAAAACTGGTCAAAATATTTAATAGTTATCAATACAATGGTGCTGATTCTCTTGTACACCGAACTAAACTAACTAAACTATCACAAAAATTTAGAGCCGGGAGCACGTATAGGGTGGTGGGCAGTCTCGACGTGTTTATATGGAATTTTTCATTATTTTTATGGAAAATATTATAAAAAATATTACCTGTATGTAGAATTTTAGGGGTTAAGGGTTTTATAAAGGGGATCCAGATTTTCATTATTTTTGCGATAGGCAACACCATTTTCGACATAGGTATAAGCAAAATAAAATTTAAAAAAGATACAGTACTTTTTTTGCACCTGAAGTCGAGGTGTTGTGTTGAATTTTAGTTCATGACAACTAATTTTGTTCCACACCTTTTTAATCGCGACTAAAAATAGCCAGATTTATTCAGACAACCAAAATTTTTGGTGAAAGACGTCAAATTCAGAATAGAAAAATTGGTATTTTCACTAAACTAATAATTCAGTGCCATCTTAGTGCTGTCAAACTAAAATATAGTTAAGTTTTGTCACTTCAGACTTTTTCAGAATGAGAAATCGTCGTTTGACAGGAATAAACTAAATCTTATCTAACTCACATATTCTAAATCACATATTTTTGACAAGTCTTTTAGAAGACTTAGGAACGCATTGCGTTGCGGTGCGGCCCGCCCTAATCTGAGCTTGCTTTCATAATGTAAGACGACGCAATGTCACCACTTCGGCGTTGCAAGACAACAAGTTGCAAGGCAACGTATCCAAATCCAATTTCTTTTTACTTTACTATTTATGTCGATACTAAGTAGGTACTCTTTATTTTCATTTACTGGTGTCGGTTGTCAATAAGCCGATTTTCGGAGCAAAATATTAATTTTATCCACATTCCTAACTAATCCTACAAAGTGAGATTGGATTGTGGGATCCGATCAGACTGAGTTAACTTGTCCCTATATGGAGGTAAATGCGAGTTAGAGCCACCTACATACGATGAATATCTGCCTCCCCCGTGGTTGGCAAGAGGATGACAAGCAACTATCTTCCGTCTGCTAATAATAACAGATTAGTCATCATCAATCCGTGTGCCAAGACTGGTGAGCAATTTCCTCTTTGAGCCAATGTAGGAACCGTAGGAAGCGATCATTGGGGCCATTTTCTTACGGACTTTGATTATGATATTTATTCATTAGTGCATTTGAAAGAAATAATCATTTTTATTTAGCAATAGTAAGTACATAAAGGAACATATAACAAACTTATTTGCAAATCCGTGTAGAATACTGTACTTCTTCCTTTGAAACTAATTTTCGAGCTTGTTTTAAAAGACTACTTGTAAGTACCATGGATCTATCTCTGGAAAGACGATTTCTATTAGCGTAGCTTTATAGATGTATTTGATCTATTTGGTACTAATTGATGCACCTACTTATACGGTACGCCTTTTGGGCTCCAGCATCCCTAAAAATAGCATCCTAATGAATGTGATTGTTACCAAAGAGGTTCACATGAGATTCGGTGCAATGCGGCGGAATCGTTTCTCTTTTGTTTTGTTTTCGAGTACAAAGAGGTAACTGCACCAAGGCTTTTTGGTTGTCCATTTTTATACGAAACGCAGTGTTAGTAAAAAAAACAAGAGCATAGCGGCGGTCTGCAGACCTCGGAATGATTTTATTTTTTAGTAAAATAATAACAAGAGGCGTGGTCTTCGAAATTACTTACATACATACATAACAACACGACTGTAATTATTCCCGAAATTCCCGAAGGGTATGGCAGAGGTGCGCCTATAGTAGACCTACATTTCGCAAGTTATTTTTAAGTCCCATCTAAGGTGACGAGCCTATTGCCATCAAACTCCGAGCTGCTACTGAGAAATTGCTAATGGAAAAACCCAATAACACTGCACAACCTGGGAATCGAAGCCAGGAACACATGCTCAGCAGTAGTGCTAGCGACCTAACACGGACAAGGCAGTTGGTGATCATCATTTATCAGCAAAAAAAGTTTTTATGTTGTAGCGCTGTCAACATCGCCACATGCGAGCTACACGTCATACTGATGTCACGCAAATCCTGCAACGCGCAAGCAGAGTTTACCGCGCGACTAGCATATATACAACGTCCCGACATCAACCGTCGGGCAGTTGCCCACCAGACACAACACCCGTCTGGTCGGAGGATCCTCCCTTTTCTATGGAGGTGTGAGTGAACTTTACACCCTGTTCCTCATACCTCTATACTGGTGACCGCGATGTAAATTGCCCATTTTCTCGCCGCCTGTATTTTTTTCCCACAAAATCTGTTAATGTAGTTTGCAATTATTTACTCCTAAAGTTAAGGACGTTCCTAAGAACCGTTTTCTGTAGCTGTAACGGTTAGGGTACCTGCCCTCATTTCCGTCTCAAAAATCCATCCTGTATAATCGATCGAGTGGATTCTGTGAAAATGATAAGACCAGACAGGGTTACTGAGATGACTGCTGATAGGAAACTGTGATAAGAGTCAGGAGGATCATCATCATCACCTTTTCAGCCGAAAGACTTCCATTGCTGGACATAGGCGTCGGGACCAATTAAAACCAATTCCACCGGTTCTGTGCTTCTCGAATCCAGTTGATTCCTGCGGGCTTCTCAGTCATCGGTCCACCTTTTGGGAGGCGTTCCAACGCTACGTCTTCCGGTACGCGGTCGCCACTCCAGAACCTTTCGACCCCTGGGCCTCATCAGCCATCTGTTTTACGTGATCGATCAGAAATGAAGAGATCTGCAGGAGGACCAATGTAACGACATAGTCCGAAGAATTGCCAAACAAAAGTGGCAAGAGGCTGCTGATGGTAATTTCTCCACCAAAGTTTATGTAAGAAATATGTAAGTAGCACCTCAAACGATCCAAAACTAACATATGTTATAGTTAGTTCCACATAACACACGTATCAACTCTCGTACAATAAATCAACAATGTTTGACAGAGCAGACGTGCCATAAATACACGATCCTTTGTGATTGGACGCGGTACATAGGAGGATAGATGTGGCAACATTGTGTAAATGTTGTAATACGTAATAAATCATGGTTTAGTAGAAATATTTGGGCTTTTGGGGACGATATATTATTAGAGTTATAGATAGTTTGTCCTTGGGTAAAAATAACCTGCAGACCTTTTTAGATATTTAGGCAATACAAATATTTACGCCTACCAACGGTAATAGAAAGAGAAATTCAGAGGATGTTATTAATTCAGGAGTTTCAAAGAAGTCTCTGTGAATGTGTATTATTGAGTATTCCTAATCAATGTATAGGTATTGTTAAAGTTGCGTAGTAACTTCTCAGTGATTCTTGACAAAAGAAGTGCGAAGTACTGATTGCAATCGTTTCGAGATAGGTCGTGTACCAAAATAATCTGCGTAAAAAATCAGTTTATCACTAATTTTAACTCGGTTAAAATTACTTTAAAATTTCACAGTTCAAAGCAGCAATTTTCTGTCGAAATTCTTTAATAATTTGTTTATCTTTTACTATTTATATTTTTGTTAATTTTCTGTACCTATATTTTTATTTGTTATCAAAATTATGCATATTTATGTGATGATTCCTCTTTGATTTCACTACATTAAGTATAATATATTACCTTTCCCTTGATGGAAGGCATAATAATTCACTAAGATAAAATGTCATAGGTCATTGAAAGACATTTTGTTTGAGATATGGCATTTTTAGTTTAACCGTCGAGTTATATTAATTAACACTTTGAGCTGAGCAACGTTATATTATAACACGTAAAATTTGATAAACGCTATTTGACACAACGTTTAATCACGTCAGTAAAAAATATGTCTTTCTTCAAAGAACGTGTATAAACGGCTGAGGCTTATACAAATTCCTTCAAGCTACGTCATTGCGCCGTAACACTTTAAATTTTGGGACTGCTAGCGCCACTCCAAGTTACTTTTTTTGTGCACTTTATAAGGCTACTCGCACACATACATTCTAATTACGCATACATGGATAAACGTCGACGTGTAGTAACGGTTCTGTCACATTTCATATTATCTTTGGTTGTATGAAAAACAGAACGTCACTAATCGTCATTTATTTTGTATGAGAAAATAGTGCGCCGCGCAACAAACATTTGAATACCCAGATGCTCAGTTGAAAGTGTTAACACCTTTATTTTCGTTGCCGGGGCGAAACCTTCAAAAGGCCCAGCCTTCGGGGATAACACCGGGATTCTCATCTCACTAAAACTGGTCACCATCATTACAGGAGGGAGGCACCTAATCTTAAATGACCGCTCCGGAACGCCCTCTGTGCAATGCCTGTTGGGGTACATCCCTATGGAGACTATAAAGGGTTCGCCGCCGAGGTTATATGAGTCTGCCTTGAGCTAAAGGAGTGTCCCGTAAGAAAAGGGGTATCACCTGAGAAAAGGATTCTAACCAGAGGGCCTAGACAAATGGCATTCGCTTCGGAGCGATTCTATTTCTACAATCGCTATCGCTTTCGCTAATGATTCCAAAAACTAGCAATAACGCTCGTCAAAAAGTGTCCCTTGGCTATGCATCTCTGTGGAAGTACCTAATCTTTCGACGCTGTCGATTCATTTCATAATCGAATGTTGTTTACATTGTCTAGCAAATTTTTATTCGTTGACCTATGATCACGTGACATTTCGATAGCTTATGTCAACCCCATACATTTTAGCTTTTCAACTAGCGTTATCGTTAATCGAATGTTACTTTGTCTAGGCCCTCAGGGCCGGTAGTCTCGACTATATAACGACGCTATCGCAAACTACCGATTGCTAAATATTAAGGTGAATCCTCGTTGTAGCCCGCAAAATTCAAATTTTCTTTAGTTGTTTTGCAAATTGCAGTTCAGTTTTACGTCGTATGTCAAAATGGGTTTCTCGACTGTGGGAATTATTTATTTATCGAATAATAATCATCAATTTCATATCAATCGTCAAATTCAAAGAAAATTTGAATTTGGCGGGCTACAACTGAAGATTCACGTTAATATTTAGCGATCGGTAGTTTGCGACAGCGTTGCTATCTATGTCGAGACTGCCGGCCCAGAGTGGATATTGAACCTAGTCTAGTACTCTTCGATAGAATTTCTTGCAGCCGACCGACTGTAGTACCCGGTTTCTGGAACGGAAAACTATCGACGAGTCAAAATTAAACGCATAGTTTAGTGATCCGATTGGCCGTTGATAATTCAGTCAACCAATCACAGCAGTTTACGAGCTCTTGACCATTTGTTAACATTTTTTTTTGTTTTTTTTTTTTCAGAATTCGCGTATTAATAGGTATGTATACTTAACCTTTTCACAACTGTGTTGGGATTGGCTTCCTGTCTAACCGGATGCAGATGAATACCAATATTTTACATAGAGCCACTGCCTATCTGACCTTCACAACCATTACTGGGTAACACGTTACCTCTTGGTAAGACTGGTTGTCACACTTATGGGCTTCTGAGTAGGTATTGCAATCTCTATGTTAATCTAATGTGGCACTTTGTTGTAGTCTCTGCATGCCCCCATGGGAAGAAGGCGTGACTTTATATATGTATTTGTCGGAAATACGTTAAATCAATCGTTTGACTTGACTAATCGGGACGTCGGTGCCACCAGGTTTTGCTGGACAGAGTCTATAACGCTCACGCTTGAGCAGAGGAAAAGCAGAGTTTGTGGTTGACGGGTAAGCAGTGAACACGTTTAGAAACTGTCGCGCATTCCGTATAGTTTTATCGTGTACCTACAGTGTGTGATACGCGAGTGTGATTAATTTGATCGTAAGTTATAATTTGTTTTGAACTGCAAGCGGTTTTTCTATTGCGCAACAACCAACACTACCCATAGTACGCCCACAGTAGTTAAAATATGGCTGACAATAACGAGAGAAAAGTACCTTTTCCGTCATATTTATATTAATCTAAACTTAGTTCAATTAACTTTGAAACACAGTCAACAGTATGCTTTCCTTAGTTAGGTCGGAAATACGTTAAATCAATCATTTGACTTTTACTAATCGGGACGCCAGCGCCACCAGGTGGCGCTCGACAGCGTCTATAACATAACGCTTGGTCAAACTAAAAGCAGAGTTTGCTGTCAAATACAGAGCAAAGTACAGTTTTGTATAATTTAGAAGCATTTTTTTTTAATTTTTAAATGTGAGTACCATGGATTCGTTTATTATATCATTATTATGTATGTTGACTTGAAAGCATGGCTGTTGAGACTATGTCATGCTCACTTAAATGTCTCACTGTTGGTGGCGCGTGCGTTGGTCAAAGTCAAAGTCAAAGTCAAATCGTTTATTTCAAATAGGCACATAAAATGGCACTTTTGAACGTCAAAATTTACAAAAAATAGAACTGATTCTAGTTGCCCCTTCCAAAAGGTAGTTTCCTATGGAGAAGAATGGGCAAGAAACTCCACCGTTACTCTTTTAAAAATGTTTTACAATATTATGTATATAATAATTATATGTGAAGACGATGCACCTAGAATAAAATTACTATACCACAATAGGTAAAAATAATTAAATATAACGCATGACATGTAAATTAATTATGAGATAGATACATGGTGCTCACATATTTACAAATATTGAGAAGTAGATGATTTTTCAAAAAAAAAAAAAACAAGTAATAATTTAGTGTGTGAGTTAAAGTAGTTACACAATGTAAAAAACAATGTCATAAAAATTATAAATTATACAATTAAATTAGCAACCAGTTTGATTTTGTCTAGACTCTAGATTGTCCTATGGAGCAAGACCAGCATGTTTCCAAGCATTCTTATCTAGGATATAATCCTCTAATTTGTAATATGCATGTTTACAAAGTGTACTTTTAATATGAGTTTTAAATTTTCTTTCATTTAATTGCAATATATCACAAGGTATTTTGTTGTAACATTTAACACAGTACCCCATAAAAGATGTATGCACTTTAGATAATCTAAAAAATGGTTGATCTATTTCTAGTATTAAAATTATGTCTATCACTTATTTTATTAAAGAGATGTAGATTTTTTCTTACATACATAATATTTTCATAAATGAATTGACAAGGCACCGTCATAATATTAATCTTTTTAAATAGTTCCCTAAGAGATTCGCAACGACGTAGATTGTAAATGGCCCTGACAGCTCTCTTTTGCAAAATGAAAATGGATTCAATGTCAGCAGCCCGACCCCACAGTAAAATGCCATATGACATAATGCTGTGGAAGTAGCTAAAATAGACCAGACGCGCGGTTTCTACATCTGTTAACTGTCTTATCTTCCTAACAGCATAAGCGGCCGAGCTTAACCGCCCCGCAAGAGATTTTATATGGGGTCCCCATTGTAATTTCTCGTCTAGCGTGATTCCCAGGAAAACCGTCTGATTAACAAATTCTAGTTTTTCTCCATTCAATATGATGTCACATTCGCAACTTCTAACATTTGGTAATTGAAATCTAATGCATTTGGTTTTTTTTTCATTCAGTACCAAATTATTTACCATAAACCACTCTTGGACCTGAAGAATGGAATTATTCACGTCGTCAAGATTTTGTGACCGTCGGCCAACTTTAAAAATCAATGATGTGTCATCTGCAAATAACACCATCTTCGGTTGATTCTGCAGTAATTGGGTTAAATCATTAATGTAAACTAAAAAGAGGAATGGACCCAATATCGAACCTTGAGGAACGCCCATTGTCAATTCAGACCCTAATGAGTTCATGCCGTTTACTTGAACTTTAACCTTTCTATCTTTCAGGTATGATCTTAGTAGATCAAGAGCTGTATTCCTAATCCCATAGTGCTCTAGTTTCAGCAGAAGTGTCTCATGGTTTACGCAATCGAACGCCTTAGAGAGGTCGCAAAAGATTCCAATGGCATCTTGTGCTTCTTCCCAGGCGTTAAAAATGTTCTTTATTAGGGTGACACCAGCGTCAGTGGTACAACGCCCTTTGGTGAAACCGTACTGTTGTTCATGAAAGATGGAATTTTTATTAAAGTGACGTAACATTTGATTAAGCATTAACTTTTCAAACACCTTACTGAGAACTGGCAGAATTGACACAGGCCTATAATTGTTTGGTTCTTTGCTATCACCGGATTTGAACAAAGGAACTACTTTACTGTGTTTCATAAGATCCGGAAAGACTCCTTGGTCTACACTGGTGTTAAATATGAAAGCTAAATAGGGCGCAATAGTTTCGATGAGAGATCTACAAACTTTTACAGACATTCCCCAGAGATCCTCTGTTGATTTAATTTTAAGATCTTTAAAAGCTTTTATAACAGCTTGGGGGTTTGTATGCTGAAACCTAAACTCCAAAGGGCATGCCTTTACATTATTTTTAAGTAAGGCAGCAGAAAGCGCGGGTGATGAATTTAAAGCTTCAGTAGTTTTAAAGGGAATATTAGTAAAAAAGTTTTCAAATTCCTGAGCTATTTCTACATCTGAGCTGATGGGGCCATGTGCAGTCTCTAAATTAAATTCTGTATTACGCTGTTTTTTCCTGCCTGTTTCATTATTTATTATTTGCCAGGTAGTTTTTATTTTATCAACAGCTGATTTTATTTTATTGCTAATATAAAGAGCTTTTGCTATTTTGCACACACTTTTAAAAGTTTTTGAATATTTTGCAACATACTGATGAAAGCTTGTATTATTCATATGTTGCTTTAGACCATAAAGTTCAAAAAGTTTTTCCCTGCTCTTACGAATACCTGGAGTCGCCCAATCACTAAATAAAAACTTTGTGTAAATAGTTTTAGTCTTTAGTGGAAAAGTGTTATTAAATTGAGTGTTTAATAGTGAAAAGAACTCGGCATAGAACTCATTTGGGTCATCTATATTATTAAACCTTTGGTCACATAATGTCCTGGCCAAAGAATGATTTAATTTCTCTAAATTTTTACATGTAATTGGCCTAAACCTTATTAGAATTTTTTGTAAAGGCACGTAGGAGCAAAATGTTATTGTTTGGCCACTGTGATCAGATGGCAACTTATTTACAATTTGTTTGTGTAAATAATCACAATTACAAAAAATATTATCTATACAAGTGGCAGAAGAAGCTGTCACTCGGGTTGGTTCAATAAAAACATTTGACAAATCAAATGACCCAAAAAGACTCAATAATCTAACAGTATTCGAGTTATTTTCCAATAAATTAATATTAAAATCTCCACATATGATTACTGACTTACTACTAGTACTAAGTTTCTTTAACACATCTTCAATTACAGAATCAAACACAGATAGATTCTGGTAACTTGGAGGTCTGTATACACATACTATGACATGCTTATCAAGCTCAACACAGGACAATTCAATGGTGTGCTCGACAGACAGTCCGATGATGTCTTTTCGTTCTTTCGATTTAATTGAATTTTTAACTAATATTAATGACCCGCCATGTATCATACGTTTTCGGCTGAAATGGCTAACTACACAATAATTTTCATAATTAATTGACATTACTTGATGATCTTTTAACCAATGTATGTAATGTGTCATATGTAATGTGTCATATGTAATGTGTTGGATCATTCGGTTCCCTACAAAATGGTTGAGCTGGATGGTGCTGATCCACGCGTCATATTCGTGAACGGGCGCCATCAGTTGTGACTGGTCATCTCTTAACTGCCACGGCTTATTTTTATTATTCTTATATTTTGATTTCTTTTTTAATATATTTTTTTATTTTTTATTTACATTGTTCTCACATATAGAAGCAACAAGAATAATTTACCAACGATTTTGTAATATTATCTTGATTTAAAAAGAGTGTCCTTGGAGTTTCTTGCCCGTTCTTCTCCATAGAGATCTACGTTTTGGAATGGGCAACTAGCTTCAACTTTCTGACTAACTGACCGACTCTTTGACAATTCAAAAGTGCCTGTAAATAGTTTAAGGGGACTACATGACCTAAACGCAAATTTATACTGCCTTAAAAATATATGATCCACTGCAGTAACCAAAATCAGAAAAATATATGATATTCTGCAGGATATATGCTAGCTAGATAGTGTGTTGAAAACATAATACAATTAACTTGATATGATAGAAAAAAATCACGAAGATACCTGTAAAAAAAATTTTTAACCATTAAAAAATATACTAATATACATGCAAACATTCAGATTTTTTGTCAGATTATTCTACAAGTAACATTATACTAACGTAATAGTGTTTTAATTTTTTAGTCCAATGAATAGATTACTTTGTAAATCCATAATTGCTTCATATTTTGCAATAAATTACCAGCGTTGTGTCATCGCGCGTCTCTTTCTTTTCTATGCAATCCGACAGTGACCGCGCTTTAGGTCTTGTAATCCCCTTAATTGAAATAAATGCTTTGAGTTTGAGTTGTTGGCGATTAAACAGTGAACATGTTTAGAAACTGTCGCGCATTCTGTATACTCTGTTGTGTCGTGTACCTATAGTGTGTGATTCGCTAGTGTGATTAATTTGTTCGTAAATAATAATTTGATTTGAACTGCAAACGGTTTTTCTATTGCGCAATAACCAACACTTCCCATAGTACGCCCACAGTAGTTAAAATATGGCTGATGAGAACGAGAGAGACATACCTTCTCCGTCAGATATATAATCAAGCAGGAAGGGTTACGCTATTAGTGGTATCAATTATTATCAATGACCATAAATTTATGCATAATATAGATCTGTTCGGCTTTGATAGAATTAATTATTTATTTATGATTGTTGGAGACAAAAGATAATTATACACAATACATTGCACATAAATTAAGGGCAACATCAGAAGCCGTAATATGACGTGTTAAAGCCATCATTGTTCCAGCGTGAAAGAGAGACGGAGCTATATATGACCGATAGCACTATCCCTTTTTCTCAATGGAACTATCATGGTATTAGCACGTCATAGTAAGGCAACAGGTATTAATTAGGTGTACTCCTTCACTTATAGCAGACCACAGCGTGCACAATAGAGTTGACAACTAAGCTAAAATAGTTATTATATTAATAATAGTTAAATTTGGATAAATATTATTTATTTATTTATTTATTTAACCATTTGTGTACACACATATATAAACAGACAAGAAGAAAGGAACAGAAAAATAGGTACAAAGGTGATGCTTATTTCTAAAGAAATCTCTTCCAGCATACCTGCGATAGGAGAGTATATTAAATTGATGAAGACAACGTGTGTAAGAGTAGAAGGGAAAACAAAATACATAAAATCTAAAATAATTTTCTAATTTAAATATACACATACAATAAGAGAATATACTAACATACATACATACTTCTAAAATTATTCTTCTAAGTTATTTTTTTAAAGGACGTTAAAGAAAAGGAAAGAAAATATAAGATTAAGAGGTACCGTCAAACGGGGTGAAAAGGGATGTAGGGGTGAATCGGAACGAAACTTTAAAAGTGATTTTAACATTGAAATAATATAGTTTGTTGGCAACAAGGGCACTTAATTGTTAATTATAATACAGTAAACACATTAGAGTCTTTTTTGGCAACAAACTATATTATTTCAATGTTAAAATCTCTTTTAAAGTTTCGTCTCGATTCACCTCTGCATCCCTATTCACCTCGTTTTACGATACTTAAATTAAATTAAATCTATTACACAGTTCTTAAATTTAGACAGAGATTCAGAGAATTATAACGAAGTAACTGTAGAACCACTTAATTATCCTAAGTTTACTACTAAGTGCAAGTGCTAGTACTGTGTTGGTTAAATGCTACTGCTGAGCATGCAGTCCTGGGTTCGATGCCCAGGTCGGGCAAAGTGATAATGGGTTTTCCATTAGGAATTTCTTAGTAGCAGCCCGCAGTATGGATTTGTACCCGGTTAATGGCAATAGGCTCGCCCCCTACTACATGGGACTTAGAAGTAACTGGCGAAATGTGGGCTTGCTATTATAGGTAGGTACGCCTCTGTATAACCCTTCGGAGATTACGGGCGTTATGTTTAATCCCCGCTGATCTCATGGCTCCAAGCTAACTGAAGTTAATACGTCATAGCGACGTAGTCTGAATCGGAATAATTTATCATTAAATCGTCCGCGCCTGAACACCTCGAGAACTCTCCCACATTCAATTGAAAATGTCCGAAAAAATCCTATCTTAGAAACACGCGACAAGGATAATGACCTCTCTAGGTACTACTAATCTAGGACATAAATTAATAACAATACCTACTTAATAAAATTTATCATAAATTGACTATGTACTAAAAATGTTGTAAAAAAAAAACATCTATTGAGCATATTATCTATTCTGAAATTATCTCTGAAAATTTGGGCAGGTCTTTGAAAACCAATTCCGTATACATATATAAGCTCATGACAGTATAGGTATAGGTACTTTGTTGGTGTATTCAATTATTTTAGATAGGTAGGTGCTCTGTTACTGAAAAAGTTTTTTTTTATTGGTGGATTCCTTTTAGCAGAGTAGGTACGGCGGAAAAAAAGGACGGAATAAAACCCATTTTTTTTTTGTTGATATATTTGGGAGTACATATTTTTATAATTATTATTTTTTACGTCTCTTGACATTTCTCGGGACCCTGGGATCCCGGACCTTTAGAAGGCATACGAGGGGCCGATGCCAACTCACAGAGGCTCGTTAGACGTTTTTAATGAAATGAGGCACCAACCGGCGTTTATACCCGTTCGGACTATACAAGTGCACCCAAGGACAACCGCCGGTTGGTGTAGGACTATGGCAGGATATGAAAACAAAGATATTGGGCTATGGATTTGGGTAGCTTATGTGGACTAATTACCTAGGACTATGGTCGACCAATGTTTTATATAAAATACACAGACAAAATGGCAGGGGGTGACTTGCACACTCAATAATGGGCCTCCGAAAACGGTCGCTAGCGACAAAGGGCAACATGTCCTGCGGTGCTATTGAGGAGTGAAGAGGTAACCCACGGCTATCAGGACAATCTCGGAAGTACGGTCGAGATCCCTACCAGCATCTTACTGGAATACTTCCCTCCTCTGAGCACGTTTGCTCTTGCGAATCTCCACTCTAGCCGGCCAATAAAGGCAAGGAAGAGGTGGGAGCTCTATTCCTCGTCATTGTTCACTCCAGCCGACCAATAAAGGCAAGCCAGAGGTGAGGAACAAGACTTCTCCCGGGAGATAGGGTCCGTGGGGTCGCTACTGCTCAACAGCTCGCCACATGCTGCCCTGTGGGTTTCTGTATCTCACTTAGTCTGGCTCCTCAGACCCCCCTAGACCTGTTTAGGCAAATGAAACTCTACCGGTACAGACCTAGAGTTCAGGAGCGCGCAAGCCCCTCCACGACATCAATTTAGAAATACGGCGGTGGATTATTATGCTTTGGGGAAGCCCTGTGTCCATTACCGGGAGGACACGGCGTGGCATACGCTTGCACATTCTGCAGCTTGGGAGGAGCCACGCCGCGACCTCGTGTTGGAAGTGGGAAGCGACCTGTCGCTGTCGGCTGTGATTCATTCTATAGTCGGCGGTGCAGCGTCGTTGGACGCGGTAATCTCCTTCTGCGAAAATGTCATGTCGCAGAAGGAGGCAGCGGAAAGGGAGAGGAAGATGTCGAGTGCTCTCCCGGCCCGCAGCAGGCGCAGCGGGCGTCGGCAGAGGGCAGATAATGCCCTCTTCCGGCCCCCCTAAATGGGTCCAGGGACAGCGGACTCAGGGACGTCTGCCGCCCCCTATCATATAAGACCCAAGATGGCGGCGCATAATGTTCCACGCGCGCCTCTCTTAGATGTCGCAGGGGGAGTCAAACACCTCACTCTCCCCGCTTGACTAGACGGGGCCCGCAGAGGCGAGCTGGCACCACTCTGAGGCTGCGTTGAAGAGTGCGTAAGTGCCCCCGTAGCCCCCGGTGCAAGTGTGCGAGGGAACACGGGGTGGTTTTAGTCAGTAGAAGTCTGACAGACCCCTCCGCCCGCCCTAGGGCGGAGGACATCCATGAGGATTTTCACCCAGTTAACAAAAAACAAAAAAGGCCTGTGTCCAGCACTTGATTTCTAAGGTCCGTTACACGTCCGTGCAGATTGCAGGTCTGAGGCGGCGGTGAGTCTTGATACCGCGGCGGCGGATGAACCCTGAAATTACAATACTGGGCAGTCGAGTAAAAATAAAGTTTGATTTAGGAGTTTAGTTTAAAACGTCAAAATAATTCCACATATCACTCATAACCACCTACCCTTCAGTAACAAATCTTCCTATTGTCTTTCCCCATATGTGAATGTAGTTTCACAACTTGGGGCTCCACGTGGGGCCGTAAATTACACTTAGGGTGACGCCACTATCCTGAAGGTTTGCCGACAACTTACAGGAAACCTTGCAAGGTTTTTTTTATATAATAAGGCTCTGTTTTTATGGGAAGTTGCGATAGGTACCTACTGCTAGTTTATTGTATTCAAATTTTTAACTGACTTCTAAAAGGTTTCCATTTCGTCAGTTTTTGGAACGAAGTTCCTTATCGCACGGTACGGACTAGGCGATAAAAAGTGTAAAAAAAGTCCGTCACGAGTTTCCGTCACGTTCCTTTCCTTATTTGTTTGTTTGGTTGAACGCGCTAATCTCAGGAACCGTTTGGAACTGAAAAAATATTTTTATGTTGGATAGTCCATTTATCGAGAAAGGCTTTAGGCGATATAACATTACCCTACAACCAATAGGAGCGGAGCATAAATGAAAAATGTTGCAAAAACGGGAAAAAATGATTCCTTTTGAGAGCTTCCGTTGCGTGCGCTGCGTAAACAGTTATAGTTACACAAAAATCATATATTTTAGAATTGTTTCCCTTTAAAAGTTTTAAATAAAAGTCCGCGACAGCATATGTCTATCGTTTAAGGTTGACTCAATATAACCCTATTTATGGTAATCAAATTTGTTCTATGGATGTTCTAAATATTCGAAAGGAACTTCGTTCCAATCGAGTGTTCCACGACGCTCACGCTTGTTTTTAATTTTTGTTTTGTTTGTTTATTTTATGCGATATCTCCGGCGATTGTCGATCGATATGGAAAATGTCTGTCGGTATTCCCACTTAGCTTAGGTAGTATTTCAGTTAGAAAAATGGTTCACCCTTGTTTGGTATAACAACGTTTTGTCGAAAATCACTCCGGCTTAGTTAGTTAGTTACAATAAAGTCATTTCGTATAATTATTCATTTGACCGAATAATTAATTGGTAGATTTTTATTTAGCATATTTATTTATTTAAAATAATGTCATTTGACCGAATTTTCAAATGCACAAATTTTATTTAAACTAATGTTTCACTAGACTAATAATGATTTATTCGAAAGATCGTATCGAATATTCAGTTCACTAGCCATTCATTTAACTAGCTTTTGGCGAAACCCTGGTCTTGAACTCGCCTAAAACAAATAAGTTTTTTTTTAATATGTATAGCAACAGAAATCTTAGGTTACGATAGGTTAGGTTAGGTTTAGGAGGAAACGCAGCCTCTCCTCTAGTGAGGAGAACCTGTTGGCTGCGAAGGTGCCAAAGGCACAGAGAGGGCGAGGTGGTGCGGTGGCGGGCGGATTGCCCGCTCGGGTGCCGGAACGTGACGGAAGGGGTCGCTTCATGCCCGTACGCCGGACCAACACGCCAGCTCCAGTGGAGCGCGTGGAGAGCGCGGAGAGCGGCCCCGAGCCCATGGAGGCGGACCTGAGCGGGGGCTCCACTGTGTCCCTGCTGGGATCGAACAGAGCGGAGGCGAGTGCTGCAAAACGGGCGCAGCGAAAGACTGTCGCGGCTGACGAGGTCAGCGAGTTGGCCCGACAGGCCCGTGAGCGGCGCTCTACCCGGATGGCTGACGGCGGGAGCGTTACAGCGGTGGCGCTTAGCCGCCAAGTCTTGGACGGCGTGGATGTCGTCCTGAAGGTTGCCACCAAATCGGGCAACCTGAAGGGCACATTCACCCGTGCCCTGAAAGAGGCGGCTAACGGAATTAAGGAGGCGGTTGAGGTCCTCCTAACCCGCACTAGCACAGAGGAGACGGCGAAGCTATGGGAGGAGAACGGCCGTCTCCGAGCTGAGCTGGAGGACCTCAAGCGGCAGTTCGCTGCCCAGAGGGCTGCTCCCGCGGCCACCGGCTCTTCTTCCGTCGCGGCGCCGTCGTCGACTCCAGCGCCGGTCCCGTGTTCGACCCCTGCACTTGCGGATGCGGAGATCGAAAAGATCGCCCGCATCTGCATGATGCAGTGTGGGACGATGGTGGGTGCCCGCTTGGAGGCCATAGAGGCAAGGCTCCTGCCAGCGGAAACCCTCCGCCCACCGCTCGCTGCGGACAAGCGGAGAAAAGAGGGGCCGGCTAATCAGGGGCCACTAATAACCACGGCGGCAGAGTCGAGCCAGTCCGGGAGGGGGACCGAAAAGCCCGCAGAGGGTTCGTCCGTGCCCACTTCCCGGGCGGCTGCGCCACCGGCGGCCGCGCCTGGGCCTACCACGGAGGCCTGGACGACGGTCGTCAAGAAGGGCCACCGTAACGGGAGGAAGACGGCACCACCGGCACCGGCAGGGGCACCGACACCGGCACCAAAGAAGGCCCAGGGACCGCCTAAGATCAGAGCCCCACGCTCCGCGGCTGTAGTTATTACGCTGCAGCCCGGAGCCGTCGAAAGAGGCGTCACCTACAAGGCGGTCCTTATGGAGGCAAAAGCCAAAGTCGCGTTCCCCGACCTTGGCACACCGTCCGGCTTCAGACTGAAGCCGGCGATTACGGGGGCGCGGCTGCTCGAGGTGTCGGGTGCCTCTAGCGGCGAAAAGGCGGATATCCTGGCCGCCAAACTGAGAGAGGTCCTCAACCCGGAGGACGTCAAGGTGTCCAGGCCGATGAAGACCGCTGAGCTGCGCGTTGGAGGCTTGGACGACTCGACGACTCCGGCCGAAGTTGTGGCGGCCGTCGCCCGAGTCGGTGGATGTCCGCCCGACGACGTGCGGGCGGGCGAGTTTCGCGCCGATGCTTCCGGGCTCGGCACGATTTGGGTGCGGTGCCCGGTGGCGGCGGCGAACAAGGTCGCTGGCGGTGGGCGTTTGTTGGTGGGATGGGTTGCAGCGAGTGTCAAGCTGCTGCAGCCCAGGGCCATGCGGTGCTACCGGTGCCTTGACATTGGGCATGTTAGGGCACGGTGCACCGCCGAAGTTGACCGCAGCGAGCAGTGCTATCGCTGCGGCCAGCCCGGCCACAAGGCGGCCCAGTGCTCCGCGGCGCCAAACTGCAGCCTCTGTACAGCTGCAGGGAGGCCCGCCGGGCACAGAGCGGGCGGAAAAGCCTGTGGCGCCCCCGCCAGCAAGAGAAAAAGGGGTGCCAAGACTGCGGGGGGCTCTTTACCCCCCCCTCAGCCTGGCTGCCCTTCGGCCGACTCCCGGCCTAGGAATGGTGCGGAGGGAATGGATTGCGCCTAATGGCGCTCTACCATTTCCTCCAGGGCAATCTCAACCACTGTGCCAGAGCTCAGGATCTCTTGCTCCAGAGCATGGCGGAGTGGTTGATTCGCGTGGCTGTGGTCGCCGAGCCGTACTTTGTCCCCCCCCGGGATAACTGGGTGGGGGACCTGGATGGCTTGGTGGCCATCATCGGCGGGGCTCTCGTCAACCCGTCCCGAGGACACGGCTGGGTGGCCGCCCTTGCGGACGGCATTGGCGTGGTTGGGGCGTATTTTTCGCCCAACAAGAGTCTCGCCGACTTCGAAAGCTTCCTTGTCGAGTTGGGTGCCGTCGTGGGCCGACTCCATCCTCGCCCCGTGCTGTTGCTAGGGGATCTCAATGCCAAGTCTGCGGCGTGGGGATCTCCGGTGACCGATGCTAGGGGTGAGGCGCTGGAGGAGTGGGCGGTCACGACTGGCCTGGTCGTCCTGAACGTGGGCTCGGTCCACACGTGCGTGCGGCAGCGGGGCGGGTCAATAGTGGACGTCTCGTTCGCTAGCCCTGCTGTTGCGAGCCGTGTTCGCGACTGGCGTGTTGCCGCGGAGGTGGAGACGTTGTCGGATCACCGATACATCCGTTTTGACGTCTCCGCCCAGACCGCCGGCGGCCGCAGTTCATCGGGCCTGCGAACGGATGACCCGCGCTGGGCGCTCAAGCGCATCGACAGGGAGCTTCTCGAGGAGGCCGCTATTGTCCAGGCCTGGATCCGGGAGTCGGCAATGAGCGGACCCATCGACGTCGAACAGGAGGCGCTGTGGTTCCGCGGGGCGATGACGCAAATCAGCGACGCGTCCATGCCCCGCGTCCACACACAGTCAGCAAGGCGCCAGGTGTACTGGTGGTCCGCCGCGATTGCGCAATTACGCATCGCGTGTGTGACGGTGAGACGCCAGTACACCCGTTACCGGAGGAGACGTCGTCGGGTCCCTGACGAAGAAGCCGCGCTGTATGAGGTGTACCGCGCGGCTAAAGAGACTCTGTGGCTGGCCGTCGGCGAGGCGAAAACGCGAGCCAGGGAGGAGATGCTGGAGACTCTAGACGGGAATCCATGGGGGCGCCCTTATCGAGCGGTTCGAGGGAAACTTCGAGCCGCAGCGCCTCCACTTACGGAGAGTCTTCAGCCCGAGCTGCTGGAGGAGGTAGTTGCAGCCCTCTTCCCGGCAAGAGCGGAGCATACTCCGCCGCCGATGGCTTTGCCCACAGCTGCAGAGTCTACAGAGGAGAACGCCATTAGCGTCCCAGAGGTGACACAGGCAGAGATGAGGGCGGCCGTGATGCGGCTCCGGGCCAAGAACGTGGCTCCGGGGCCCGACGGGATCCACGGCCGAGCGTTAGCCCTCGCTCTGAAGGAGCTGGAGCCCCAGCTGAGAGGACTCTACACAGCGTGCCTTGAGCGGGGCCAGTTTCTCACTTTGTGGAAGACTGGTCGTCTGGTCCTGCTCAGGAAGGTGGGGCGCCCTGCGGACTCGCCGTCCGCGTACCGGCCCATAGTGCTGCTAGACGAGGTGGGGAAGCTGCTGGAGCGGATACTCGCAGCCCGCCTCGTCGGCCACTTGTGCAGAGAAGGGCCGGACCTGGACGAGAGCCAGTTCGGCTTTCGGCATGGGCGCTCCACCATCCACGCGATATCGCGGGTGAGAGTCCTGGCGGAGGAAACGGTGTCCCGAGGTGGGGTGGTGGTGGCGGTGTCCTTGGACATCTCCAACGCATTCAACACCCTGCCCTGGAGTTGTATTCGGGAGGCACTGCGGTATCATCGGGTGCCTCTCTACCTCCGCCGCATCGTTGGGGCTTATTTGGCGGAGAGGTGTGTCACCTACATGGGACGCGATGGCGTTAGCCAGCGCCACATGTCGTGCGGTGTTCCACAGGGCTCGGTCCTGGGCCCGCTCCTGTGGAACATCGGGTACGACTGGGTGCTGAGAGGCGAACTCCAACCGGGCGTCGACCTGACGTGCTACGCGGACGACACGCTGGTCACGGCCCGGGGGAGTTCGCACAGTGAGGCAGCGTTGCTGGCGACGGCTGCGGTTTCACAGACGGTGAGCCGCATACGGCGCCTCGGCCTGGAGGTGGCCCTCAACAAGTCGGAGGCCATGGTGTTTCATGGTCCCCAGCGGGCGCCACCGTCCGGATCCCACATTGTGGTGGGAGGGGTACGAATCGCTGTCGAGCCCACCATGAAGTACCTGGGCTTGGTGCTCGACAGTCGGTGGGATTTCGGCCCCCACTTCCGGCGGCTGGCGCCCAAGTTGTTGGGCGCGGCTGGGGCGCTGTCAACGCTGCTTCCCAATCTGGGGGGCCCGAGCGCCGCTTGTAGGCGGCTCTACGTAGGGATCGTGCGATCGATGGCCCTTTACGGGGCCCCGATCTGGGCGGCTGACCTGACGGCCGGCAGCATTGCTGTTCTGCGAAAGCCGCAGAGAGCGATGGCCGTCAGAGTCATAAGGGGGTACCGCACGATCTCCTACGAGGCGGCTTGTGCACTGGCCGGATCCCCGCCCTGGGACCTTGAGGCGAAGGTGCTCGCGTCACTGTACCGGTGGCGCGAGGAATGGCGGGCGCGGGGCGAGCGACCGATGCAGCGACATATGGAGCAGCGTCGGTCGCAGCTCCGCGAGGTCCTGGTGGCGGAATGGCGGGACAGGCTCTCACGCCCTACCGCCGGCCTCGTCACTATCGAGGCGGTCCGGCCGGTGCTCGACCTCTGGCTCGGGAGGAGGCACGGCTCCCTGTCGTTTCGGGTGACGCAGGTGCTCTCGGGGCATGGTTGTTTCGGGAAGTACCTGTGTCGCATAAACAGGGAGCCGGACGCCCGGTGTCACCACTGCGTCGACTGTCGGGAGGACACGGCGCGGCATACGCTGGCAGAGTGTGCCGCTTGGGAGGAGCCGCGCCGTGCCCTCATCTCAGGAGTAGGCAGTGACCTGTCGCTGCCGGCCGTAGTGAATGCTATGGTCGGCGGCGACGAGTCCTGGGACGCGGTGGTATCCTTCTGCGAAACAGTTATCTCGCAGAAGGAGGCTGCGGAAAGGGAGCGAGAGATCTCATCCTCTCACCCGGGCCGCAGCAGGCGCACCGGGCGTCGGCGGAGGGCGGACAACGCCCTCTTCCAGCCCCCCTAAATGGGTCCAGGGACGACGGACTTGGGGACGTCCGTCGCCCCCCATACATCAGGACCCGAGGCGGCGGCGCGTAGTGTTCCACGCGCGCCCCTCTTAGACGTCGCGGGGGGAGTCAAACACCTCACTCCCCCCGCTCGACCGGACGGGGCCCGCAGAGGCGGGCCGGCACCAGTCGGGGGTTGCGGAAGATTCGTATGTTCCCGCGACCCCCGACGCAGGTGTGAGATGGAACACCGGGGTGGTTTTTAGTCAGTAAGAGTCTGACAGACCCCTCCGCCCCCCCAGGGCGGGGTACATCCATGAGGATTTTCCACCCCGGATCAAAAAAAAAAAAAAAAAAAAGGTTAGGTTAGGTTAGAGTATGAAACGGCCCTTCTCAGGGCCAACTCAACGGCCCTTCTCAGGGCCACGCCGGCGGCGCTTTGGCGTCGGAAGCTGACCGCGCACCGTCTGCGGCCAGCTTTTTCAGCAGGCCGGACGAGTTGTCGGACGCTGACGAGTCCAATATGGACACGTCGGCGGCCGAAAACGACCGCCCCAAGCGAAAGAGGGCCGATCTAAGGTTCGGGTCTGGGGGTTCCTCGGAGTCGGTTGCAAGTAGGTCGAAGAAGAAGTCGAAGTCTAAAAAGGCTTCGACTTCTGCTTCGGCTTTTACTCACGATGTGGGCTTGGTGGACGCCGAGCGCCAGCTAAATCTGGCGAAACGGGTGCAACTCCAGGAAGACCTGGAGGAGAGGGTCGCCGCAAAGGAGCGGCAGGCGCAAGCCGTCAGGTCGAGGGCTGGCTATGGTGCGGCTAATGTGCTATATGCTGACCACTCCCTGGCGGAATTGGAGCGCATGGCAGAGGAGGACAAGGAGGAGGTCCTGGAGGTCGCCTCAAAGTCCTCCAATTTGAAGGGGACCTTCCAGAAGGCTCTCAAATGCCGGGCCGCCAGCATGCACGGCATCGTATTGGAGCTGGTGAAGCGGACGGCCACAGACGAGACGCGGCAGCTGCAGGCGAAGGTGGATCGCCTGCAAGCGGAGGTCAGCCAGCTACACCAGAAGCTGGCTGAGGTCACGGCCCGGCCTGCCCAATCTGCCCCAGGTACGGGGGTAGAGGACCCCTCTTCCCCAGCCAGCCTCGAGGCAATAATCCGCGGGGTTGTCATGGAGGAGAGGGCCTTCATCAGAGGCTGCTTCGCGGGCATTGAAGACCGACTCTTGCCCGAGAAGCGGCTCCGCCCGCCGCTAGCGGCGGATAAGAGTCCACCGCCGACGGAGCCGGAACCTGCGCCTCTGGGAGGCCCGGCATCGGGCGAGCAGCCCCGGGCCCAGAAGCCCTCTGAAGGGTCAATGGTATAAATAAAAGAGATAGGCAGGATTAACAGTAGTATAATAATATGAAAGTACACAACGTTCTTGCTACGACAACCATTGAATCGCGAGAGAGAGACAAGTTACGTCAATAGTGACATGTGCTAAATACATTGACATATTGCGTTTACAGATAAGATCTACCATCACTGGCCCTTTTTATTAATGTTTATTATATAGACTATATTGGTTTAAGGGCCAGTGATGGTAGATCTTATCTGTAAACGCAATATGTCAATGTATTTAGCACATGTCACTATTGACGTAACTTGTCTCTCTCTCGCGATTCAATGGTTGTCGTAGCAAGAACGTTGTGTACTTTCATATTATTATACTACTGTTAATCCTGCCTATCTCTTTTATTTATACCATTGACCCTTCACCCTCCAAGGGCAAGGGCAAGGGCAAGAGGAGCACGCCCTCTCAAACGCCCACCACGAGCGCGGAGGGAGCGTCCGGGTCGTCTGCCACTCCAGCAGCAGCCCCCCGGAACTCGCAGGAAGAGGACGCCCTTCTTCCCTCCACCACCCCGTGCAACCCGCCGTGGACGAAAGTGGTCAGGGGAGGAAAAGGGCAAAGGTCCACCCCCAACCTCAGTGCAACTGCCCCAGCGGCGAAAAAGGGTCTAGCCGGCGGGAAGAAGCTGGTTCCTCCCAAAACCGCGGCGGTCGTGGTGACCATCACCCCGGAGGCCGTGGAGAGGGGCGAGACGTACGAGTCCGTCCTAAGACGGGCTCGTACCAACGCGGATCCCTCCCGGCTGGGGATCGGCAACATCACGTGCCGCCGTACCCTGACCGGGGCTCGAATTTTCGAGTTTTCGGGGGAGCAGCGCGGCGCAAACGCGGACCTCTTCGCGGGAATGCTGCAGGAGGTGATCGCGGATGCGGCAACGGTCGTCAGGCCTGTAAAGACCGCAGCCTTGGAGGTGGCTGATCTGGACGATTCGGTCACCAAAGAGGACGTGGTGGCGGCCGTTGCAACGGCCGGAGGCTGCGACGCTGGCGCAGTGAAAGGTGGAGCTATCAGGCCCGGGCGCCGCGGCATGGGCACCATCCGCGTCGAGTGCCCAGTCGCTGCGGCCGGGGCCGTCCTTACTGCGACCAAAGGACGGCTGCTTGTGGGGCTCAGCTCGGCTGTGGTCCGGCCACTTGAAGACCAGCCTATGCGCTGCTTCAAGTGCTTCGCATTCGGCCACACCCGAGCCACGTGTCCCTCCAAGTCCGACTGGGGAGAGTCTTGCTTCCGGTGCGGGCAGGAGGGACACAAGAGTGCCGCTTGTCGTGCTGCCACGCTACGCTGCGCGGCGTGTGCCGCCAGTGGCCGCCCCGCGGACCACAGGATGACGGGCAGGAGCTGCAAGCCGTCCGCGAGGAAGGGCATAGTGCCGGCGCAGGTTCGCCCTGCTGCTACCACCACCACCGCCGTCGTCGCAGCTGTAGCTCCAGCGGCGGTAGCCGAGGAGGGATGTGGGATGTTGGAATAATGGTTTCCAACTACCACATCCTCCAGGCGAACGCCAATCACTGCAGGGCAGCCCAGGACTTGGTGGTGCAGGTCATGGCCGAGTGGTTGGTGAACGTAGCGGTGGTCGCCGAGCCCTACTCAATCCCCGGCAGCTGGCTGGGTGACGAGGACGGCTTGGTGGCACTAGCGGCGCGGTCTTCCACAGACTCCCCTCCCCTCTCGCTATTAGAGAAGGGACCGGGATACGTGGCTGCCGCGTGGGGAGAATTAGCCCTTGTGGGCGTCTATTTCTCCCCAAACCGCCCTCTTCAGGACTTCGAGAACTATCTCGGAGTCCTGGCCGCCGTGGTTGGCAGGGCGGCGCCGCGTCAGGTCTCCGTACTGGGAGACCTGAATGCCAAGTCGGTGAACTGGGGTAGCCCGGCCACCGACGCTCGCGGGCGGGCAGTGGAGATGTGGGCAGCCTCCTCTGGACTCTCCCTCTTGAATAGAGGAAGCGTCCAGACATGCGTGCGGCGGCAGGGTGGCTCAATAGTGGACGTCACTTTCGCCACCCCTGCGTTGGCCGCGCGCGTGTTAAACTGGCGGGTGGACCTGGTGGAGACTATGTCGGACCACCGCTACGTACGGTTCGATATCTCCACCGGTGGCCCCGGACAGACGCGGCCCCTCTCGGGGCGATCGCCGTTCCCGCGGTGGGCTCTCACCCGCCTGGACAGGGAGGCAGCAGGGGAGGCGGCGTTCATCCAGGATTGGTTTTCGCCGCCTTCCGCCGGCCTGGATGTGGATACCGTGGCGGGGCGCCTGAGGGGGTCTCTGACCGAGGTATGCAACTCTAGCATGCCTCGGTCTCGCCGACCACTACCCAGGCGCGCCGTGTACTGGTGGTCGGTGGAGTTGGCGGGGCTACGAGCAGCGTGTGTGGAGGCAAGAAGGGCCTACACGCGAAGCCGGCGGCGGCGTCGACGAGCTCACGCCAACGAGGACCACCTCTATGAGGTGTATGTGGAGGCAAAAATGGTCCTCGATAGGGCCATCGCCGCCGCCAGAGACTCGGCGAGAGCAGAAATGCTGGAGGGTCTCGACAGAGACCCCTACGGGAGACCTTATAAGGCGGCGCGCAACAAATTGCGCCCCTTTGGTCCCCCAGTGGCCGAGACCCTGGAGCCCTCATTCCTGGATCGGGTGGTTCAGTCCCTATTCCCGTGCAGGGACAACTTCACCCCACCAGTGATGGGCGCACCGCTAGGGATAGCTCCGCCAGCTGAGGAAGAAGAGGAGGCCCCCCCTGTCACGGAGTTGGAACTCCGCGCGGCGATTGTCCACATCCGCGCCAAGAAGACGGCTCCGGGCCCCGACGGTGTTCCGGCAAGAGTGGTGGCGATCGCTGCCACTCAAATGGAGGAGAGGTTTCGGGACCTCTTCAGCGCATGTCTTGCGTGTGGGAGGTTCCCGAAACCGTGGAAGGAGGGGCAGTTGTGCCTCCTTCGCAAGGAGGGCCGCCCGGCGGACTCCCCCTCGGCATTCCGGCCCATCGTTCTGCTCGATGAGGTCGGCAAAATGTTCGAGGGGATAATCGCTGGCCGCCTAAACAGCCACCTGCGGAGTATCGGGCCGGACTTGTCGGACGCTCAGTTCGGTTTTCGGGCTGAGCGCTCCACGGTGGACGCGCTGGCTCGCCTCAAGGGACAGGTGAAGGGGGCGATGGAGGCGAGGGACGGATTGTTGGCTGTGTCATTCGATATAGCCAATGCCTTCAACTCCGTTCCCCACTCCACCATCCTAGAGGCACTCCGATTCCACGGAGTGCCCCTATACATGCGTCCTCTGCTGGCCAGCTACCTAGAGGATCGGACGATTGTCCTCGTTAATAGGGCTGGCCAAGTCCGGCGGTACGCCGTCGAAGCCGGCGTTCCGCAGGGGTCAGTCATAGGACCTGTCCTCTGGAACATCGCCTATGATTGGCTCTTGCGGGGAACTCTCCTTCGGGGCACGAGTGTCATCTGCTATGCGGATGACACTCTCCTCACCGCCCGGGGGGGGAGTTTTAGGGAGGCGGCCAATCTGGCCTCGGCGGGTGGATCCTTGGTCGCGGGGAGGATCCGCCGCCTAGGTTTAACGGTGGCGCTGCACAAGACCGAGGCCGTGTTCTTCCACGGGCCTCGGCGGCGCCCCCCACCTGATGCCCACATTTTCGTGGAGGGCATCAGAATTGAGGTGAAGGCCCAGATGAAATATCTGGGCCTTGTACTCGACAGCAGGTGGCGCTTCGGTCCGCATTTTAGCGGGCTGTCGTCGCGCCTGCTGAAGGCCGCAGGCGCGCTCTCGTGGCTGCTACCCAACTTGGGGAGGCCCAGCGCGCGATGCCGGCAACTTTACGCCGGCATCTTGAGGAGTATGGCCCTTTACGGGGCTCCTATCTGGGAGGACTCCCTCCAAAGGAGGGAGAACGCCGCCGCCTTGCGGGCGCCCCAAAGGGCCATAGCCCAGCGGGCGGCGCGGGCCTACCGCACAGTGGGCTTCGCGGCAGCATGTGCTCTGGCCAGCACCCCTCCTTGGGAACTCGAGGCGTGGGTGCTCGCCAGAGTATATGAATGGACGGCGGGGCGGAGAGCGGGAGGAGAACGCCCAGCCCCGGAAGAGCGGGAGGCCGTCCGGCGGGAGGCGAGGGATGCCATCGTCCTCCATTGGACGGGGGAGCTCGCCACCGCAGCTTTTGGCCGCCGAACCCTAGACGCGATTGGGCCAGTGTTGCGAGACTGGCTCGAGCGGTCGCATGGGTTCCTCTCGTTCCGTCTGGTGCAGGTGCTGTCCGGACACGGTTGCTTCGGATCGTACCTGCACCGGATAGGACGGGAGGAGACGCCGTCGTGCCACGACTGTGGCGCGGTGGACGACACGGCGCAGCACACCCTCGAGGTGTGCCCGTCGTGGTCCGAGCCGCGCCGCAGTCTCATCGCGGTGATCGGACCGGACCTCTCACTTCCCGGCTTGGTTAATGCCATGCTGCAGGATGAGAGGTCCTGGGCGGCAGTCGCCTCCTTCTGCGAACACGTCATGTCCCAGAAGGAGGCGGCTGAGCGCGCGCGGGAGGACGATCCTCACGCGGCGTCGCTCCGAAGGCGGAGGAGGGGTCGAAGAAGACGTCAGTTTGATAGTCATCTCCGACTCCTCCCAGGTGGAGGCCAGCAGGCAGCGGGTGCGGGGGCGCCCTTGCCTGTATTGCACAGGCCTCCACCAGTGTCGGACGGGAATGGCCAGGTGTTCCCGGCCATTCCCGTAGCCCCCCAAGCTGGGGGGAATGCGGGGCCCGCCAGCTAGGCGGGCACGCGCCGGGAGGGTTGTGGATGCAAAGGCTGAGCCGGATTCCCATGGCCTTCCCATCACGGCGATGTGGGAACACCGCTGAGTTTTAGTGGGTATACTGTCATTCCGACAGGAGTCCCACATATCCCGTCTCGTCCCCCCACGAGCGGGAATGCATAAAGCATTTCTCAGCGAAAAAAAAAAAAAAAAAAAAGGTTAGAGTATGACCGGGGGACATCCATGAGGATTTTCCACCCCGGATCAAAAAAAAATAAAACAAAAAAAAAGGTTAGAGTATGACAAACAACGCACGAGCCGAGCGAGCGAAGCGAGCGTGTCGCGGCAGCGGCCGGCGATGTGCCAGAAGCGAATCGCTTTTGTAAAAGGAAACAGCTAAGTTCGGTTAGATTACTACCAATTAATTAAAATGTACTACTTATGTTATGTATAAAACTTATTTGGTCTAATATGATGTAAACGCCTACTTAAAAACCACCACCTGCGCTAAGATAGGTCGACGGAACCCCGCCTGGCGGGGCTCCTATTTCAGGGTGGTTTAAAAAAAAATAACCAAGAAGGCTAAGGCTGGAGCTCCGCTCCGGTTCGCTCCCGCCCTAGCCTTCTAACCTAACCTATCCGAGTCAGGGTACTCTGAGTCGGGGTGTTAACCATAATGACGTTTTTTATACATATTAAACGATAATAAAATGAAATTAGACCAAATGAGTTTATACGTTATGAGCGTTAGTTTATGCGTCTATAAACTAGCATTGTTCCTTCACCTACTGAATTCATTAATAATTATTTATTATTAACGCCACGCCGCGCGCCGTACTTCTAACGCCATCTAGTAGATGTAAGTGGAACATTATTGAGATTTACTATATCGTAAATATGAAGGTATTACTAAGAAAAATTTATCATACAGGTTGTCATTGTCGTGCACTAGAATGATTTGTGTCTCATAACTATGTTTTCTTTTCTGCATTACATTACACCAATTGAATATTCGATAAAATACATGTTATACCACCTGAACACTACATCAAATGAACATTATACCTTTTGATAAATAGCGCAAATGTTGTTATCGCAAATAAATATTCGATGAAATGAAAATTATGTTAATCGATATTATACAAATTGATTATTTTCATAAACGATGTTCGAATTAGTAACATTACATCAAAAGTTATTATACCAAACAAGGGTGAACCTAATTTATGATGTTATAATAACTTCCTGTCACTATTATTTACATAGCAAATAGTGGTATACGAATTTGTGTGGGGTAGGTACCACAACTAAAAAGTAAAAAATAAAAAACTTTTTTACAAAAATAAAACCGTCTTCCAAAAAAACAATAATAATTTGAAAAAATCTTTAATTTCGGATGTCGGTGGCAAAAAACGAAAATACAAAACGAAAGACTCCCAAAACTAAAGTAATTTTTCACGTTGTAGTATTTTTTTTAGAAGTCAGTTTTTTTTTCTGAGTACGGGTAAACTGCTGGATGGTTTTAATGCCTTTCGAAAAGGAAAATTTAGTTAGGTAAAAACGTATTGGGTTTTTTTCCATCAGGAATTTTTTAGTAGCAGCCCGCACTCTGGATATCTGGCCGATTGATGGCAATACGGTAGCCCCCTACTACATGGGATTTAAACATAACTGGCGAAATGTGGGTGTACAGTCAACCTCATAAAGATGGATAGGGATCTATAATACGTAGATACATCTCCGCCTAACCTTTTGGTGAAAACCGGCGTAATGTTATATTTATGATAAAAGACGTAGGTACAGTCACCAAAAGAGATGAGTAACCAGGGCCGTCGGATATAGTTGAAGTTTATTAAGAAACCGATGGATGTTTTCGAATAAAAATGAATTGAATTAATAGAAAACAAACAGTTAATTTATCAAATTAAATTTTATTCGCAAATATTTCTTCGGTTTCTTACCAAACTTCAACTATATCCGACGACCCTGGTTAGAAAGAAAGAAATAAATAAAATAAATTTATTTGACCCAGGTTAAGGCAGAAAAAATTCAAACAAAAAAAATATACTATAAATCAGTATTGTGTGCCTCACGGTTGCGCCAAATAGGCCCATATAGCCATATAGCCCCAAATAGGTTAGTTATCTCTTTTGGTAACTGTACTTTTAATGATACAGGAAAATCCTTTGTTCATTGCCGATTGTTTACAATTTGTGCTGACTTTCTGTTTATTATCTTCAAATACCTACTCTTACCTTTAAAGAACAAATCTTTCTATTCTAGCCTACATATTTTAGACTAATTTCTGCCCGCGGCTTCGCCCGCGTGGTGATCGGAAATTATCCCACGGGAACGTACTACCACGATAATGAGTATTCTATTTGTTAATCCAGGCTATAAACTATCTGTGTTCCAAATTCCATCCAAATCCGTTCAGTAGTTTTTGCGTGAAAGAGTAACAAACATCCATCCATCCATCCATCCTCACAAAATTAGTAGGATAGGATAGATTCGTGTAATTAAATCAGAATTAGTCTACGTCTTCAAGAGAATTTAGTTGCATTCAAATTCAGTAATTAGTTAAGTTTTCGTCGAAAATCATAAAGGACGTTCGTTCCTTTTGCTTTGGCTGAAGTTTCAGTAGTTCCTGTAGCAATTGCGTTGACACAAATTGAGATACGGTTTTTTTTCTTTCCTTTATTAAGGCCTGTAATAATGCCAATAACCTTGAGCATCTGGGCGGAGCTAACGACCCCTCTCCGCGCCACTCCGCTACCCGCATGCAACAGAAAACGTGCGGCGCGGCCCACGCGCCGCCACGCGTTGCCTCGCCTAGTCTCGTCACAGAGTAACGAAATAACAGAAGGTCAAGTCATCATGAAAGTTAAATTATTTTATATGTGAACCGCATATAAAGTAGTCCAATTTTGTTTTTATTTATTATTTATTGATAGGGATGTACTTTTCGGGCTATGATTACGAATAAAATTGTTAAAAGCTTTCGAGGCCGTGAGTAAAAGCTTTACCTTTAGTATAAATCAGCCTGGCTTGCAACATGAGGTAAACAACTTGATGTATCTTTTTAACTAAAATTAATGGCTAAATGGGCTGCTAAGCGCAAAACTCAAGAATGCCTGGACCAATTCAGTATTTTTTTTAAATATTAAAATAATCTTCAAGTTCCTCGACAGACCTTACAAGATGCTTGTGAGTCAACATGTCATCCGGTAGAGAACGTAGTTTTTGACTGCCCAAATCATCTTGTTCCTAAAATGAATGCAGTTCTACATAATTTACAAGTAAAATAAATAAAAAATGTTCATAATTTGTAAATAAAAAGTAATTACTGACATTCACATCCAAATCAACAGATTCACCTTCAACTTCTCTGGTAGAACTAACTGATTCACTGAGTATGGGTAATGAATTTTTTATTTGATTAAACTCAACAAAACATTCCTAACAAAAAAAAAATATGATTAGCTAAATATTATTGCCCCGCTTTAGCCCGCATGGATAATAATGAAAGTGATAATTATAATAAAAACATGATTGCCATTTTTTTTTCTTATTGAATCTAGTTTGTGCCACCAGCGGATTGCGATAGGCTGATTTAATTGATTGATTGATATCACCCCCGATAGAAGTCGAATAAAAAGTATTCGACATTAAACCTACTGGATATAGCCGATCTGCCAACTGAGCTATTCATGATCCTACTAGTATTATGAAAAGTATCTTAAAGTTCAACCGTTCTGTATTGGCGGTAGATGTTACTACCGTCAGAAACCGTTCACTTTTGTACTAAAATCTGCATACATTTCACGTCTGTTAGCAAAATCGACGATAACCGCCATTCTTACGACAAAAGTAAAAAAAAACGCAACACACAGTAATACATATTTAATACCTATTCGTATTCAGTATTTAGAGTACTTTCTCTCCAGGTGAGGTTAAAAAATTCCACCCTGTATAAATATAATTGAAAATAATTACGCCAGTAATCAATAAACTAAAAACTTATTAGCAAGTACCTAACCTATAATCTTCCTACCTACTTAACCTATAATCACAATTAATACCTACTTCAGGAGCATTTTCAGTTTAGGCAAAGTTTTCGTCTGTAGTTGTATCTACTCGTAAACTATACCTGAAAAATAATAAAATATGTCACAAATAATCGCAACGAATCAGAATTACTTAGGTACCTACCGAAAAGTAAAATTTGTAATATTGGCTGAAAGTCATTGCGTGGACGTGGACCTTCTGTGATCGTTCACTACTATATGACACAGAAGCGTTATACTTCCGACTTTGTTTGAATGAGGTAGGTATTTTATAAACAGTACGCGACGCGAATCGCGTTCGACACAAAGGCACCGCTCGTCACGCGACGAGCGGCGCCTTTGTGTCGCGCTGTCTCGTCGCGCCTGTCTGCGGGAGCCTTCATACAACCGCGCTATGATAGGTACACTACTACAAGCATGAGGCACGTCCACTGGCGGCTTCGTCCGTGCGAAGAGACACCGCACCCTAATTACGTAACACACTATCTATCACCATCTGAATAATTTTGAAGCATATTGCTATTCCATTGCTTCATATGTTCGAAAAATGTGACTGCTCAACAACGTAAATAACGCAATGAGTGTTGTTGAACTGTCAAAATGAAACTCATTCCTACTATTAGTGTGTTACGTAACTACCCCGCAGGTTCATATTGGCTCAGCCAGTTGCTTCGTTCAGGCGAAGCGCACACACGCGGCTTGCTTGTAGTAGTGTACCTATCACAGCGCGGTTGTATGAAGCTTACCGTCTGTCCGTTTACTCTGTGCTATCTACTTCTAAGAAAGATAAGTAAAGCTATAGTGTGTAATGAAAATGTAGTTAAAACTTTAAATTTACCTTGATAAATGTATACCCATTTGTTTGTAATATTTTTTTAGACCCCCCTTTGTTCGTTTCTGCTTATTCCCCATGTTTTAAAAACTAATAAAACTGTATAATTAATATAACTATAAAACACTACTTATTTACAAGAATCAGAAAAAACCTACTCCACTATTTACAAAATTCAATTTCTGCAGTAATATTTTACGATTTTATTTCGTAATGCTGAGCTCTCGCAACGCGACATACGTCCACCTAGCATCACGATGCGCCCCGCACTGAATTTATGGACGAGTGCGGGGGTGATGTAGACATAGTCCTTAATCGGACGCCTTTTTAATTTATTATAATAAAAATAACACATATTTTAAAAAAGTAACAAAACCAAATTATTTTCCTTTGTATTGCAAAGCAGTAGATATTTTTTTTAATACTCTTTTGATCAAAAATTAAGGAGTAAAATGGTTTCAAAACCATTATTTGGAGGTGATTTGGTGTTTTTTTTTTTTAATTATTTGATACCGATATGAAAATTATGGCTAAACCAAATTACGTATTATATCATGTAGATTACTGATAAAAAAATTCAGATGTAATTTCTCTGTAAATGCCGACGAAAAGTCGCTTCAACTGCATGCTTTTTTCAAGCTTTTTTCGAGAGAGCAGCCTTAAGGAACTTTGTCACAATAATAATAAAGAAAGAAAGAAGAAATAAAATAAATTTATCTGACTCAGGTTAAGGCACACAGACACAACATTCACATAAAAACAAAAAAATAGTAAAAATACTTAGAAAGAGTATTGTGGGCCAAATAGGCCCGTAGGGCAATTAGGCCTGTTCAGCTTAAATGCCAGAAAACTTGTGTCTGACGCTGGTTTTCAACTACGTATTATGTTACGAGGACGTCTTACGGATGTAAATCAGTTTTATAGTGTGTGTAAATATTTAAATAAAAAATAGATATGTATGTGTGACAAACGTATGATACGACGGTACGTACGATAAGTGTGTGTATGTATGTGTGTGTTTTGACTGTGTCGCTCCATCATAGCCATATCTTTAACCGGCGAAAAAATGGAGGAGGTTCTCAAGTCGACGCGTATATAATATATATATATTTTAATGTCATTGTAATATATTTTATACCGACATAGGCTTAGCTAAAACACTATTTAAAGTACCAATTCCAAATATATTTTGGGAAGCAAATAATATAATATCTCTTGAGGCGTTCGCCCCGCTCACACTCGATCAAAATATGATATTTATGTCCTCGATTATTCCACATTTCTTGCAAATAGGTGGAGGTATGATACCCATAAGGAACGTAAACTTCCTCGATGGGATGTGACCAGATCGAAACCTCATGGCAATAACAATATATTTTCTATTGAGTGAACAGTTATCTATTCAGGGAATTATTAGAGGCTCTGGCTGAATGGTGTTCTACCAGATATATTTTTCTCTTAATCTCACTTCATGAAATTATTTCGATAATATATGACTTTTTTTTGTGTAGTTTTATTTTTTGAATCAGTGCTTTTAGTCTACTTCCAGCATTTATTATGCAAGTAGCCTATGGTACATTCTATTCAATACTAAGCAAATATCTAGTCAACAATGAGCATTAAACATAATATTCAAATTAAAACATACACCAAATTACTGGCATTTTTAACCGACTTCAAAAAGGAGGAGGTTTTCAATTCGGATGTTTATACTTTTTTTATTTTTTTTTATGTATGTTCGGGCATAATTCCGTCATATATAGACGGATTTGCAAAATATTTTTTTTGTTTGAAAGTGTATACTCTCGAGGTAGTCCCATTGTCACCAAGTCAGAATCTGATGAAGGGATCCCATGGAAATCGCAGGGAATCCTCAAATTTTGCAGGCACGCCTATAGCGATTTGGGTATTTTTTATAGTAACTCGTGCATTTGCTCTCGTTAAGCACCATTCGGTGAAGTGGAACTGATGATAAAGACCAGAGATGGCCACCGGAACTACTCAATTATAAGTATTTCACGGGTTACGATTCGATTACTTTAATATGGTTGCTAAGCAATGTATGCTCGTCACAATGAATATGGCGAAATGGTGCTGATGGTGGCTCCAGTTCTTTTGGTTCTTACCAGGAGAACTCCTCAACAATTAACGTCCCTGCTTCGGGAAAAGGAATATTTTGTAAAAGGGGATGAGTAGTTGACATTAGGCTATTGTAACTTAGATACTCGTAAACTAATAGCTGACTCACTAAAAAGTGATAAACAAAAAAAAACTTTTTTACAAAAAAAAATACAACCGACCTCAAAAAAAAACCCTACTAAGTAAAAAATAACTTTAATTTCGGAAGTCGGTGGCAAAAAACTAAAATACAGATTCACCGACACTGACTTCCGAAATTAAAGTTATTTTTCACTTTTTAATGTTCTTTTTTAAAGTCGATTTTTTTTTGTTTTATTTTGTTGAAAATGAAATCGTAAGGAAATCGTGCTACGTGAGGGAGAGGCAATCGGTGCGCCCTCACGCCCCTAGTCGCCGCAGGAGGAGACACCCTGGGCTTTGGGAGTCAATAGCCGACTCCCGGCTACCGTAGGTGCGGGCTAGCGGACGGCGAGCAATGAGCAGCTCGCCGTCCGGTAAGGACCAAGCCCGGGTCGACGGCGCGTTGTGTTCCACGCGCGCCTCAAAGAGATGCCGCACCCGCCGGCGCCGCAGGTCGAGCAAATGTGGCTCAGGCTTAACATTAACGCGCATTCGGTTATCATCGGTACTGCATACAGGCCGCCGTGGCTTGATGTCAATGTCTTCCTGGATGCAATTACTGATTCCCTCTCCTCCTTTGCCAATGCGGACAAGGTTGTTTTACTTGGCGACTTCAATATTAACATCTTAGATCACACTGACAACAAATCTAAACTATTGAACAATTTTATACATTGCTGCAAGCTTAAACAAATTGTTACTGAGCCAACCCACTTCACAGACCATAGTGAAACTCTAATTGATGTTGTGTGCACTGATGCCCGTGTGTGTGGGGTTTCTGTATCACACATACCGGAACTTGGTCACCACGCAATTATATCTGTAGAATTAAATTTTAAACTAGAGAAGCCTGCTCCATATTGGGTTACATACAGGCCACTTAAAGACATACTTCCTGAATTTTTTAATGATGACTTAAATGAAATAAACTGGGAGCATATAGAAAGTCTGGAAGATGTGAACTCCATGGTTGCTATGTTCAATGAATACCTTTTGACACTATTTGACTTGCACGCCCCCCTTAAAAAAGTCTTAATTAAAGAGAAATCTTATCCCTGGATAACTGACACTGTCAGGGAAATGATGAGACTGCGTGACAAGTGCCATTTGAAGTCTAGAACCACTAAATCCGGACATCACATTAAATCCTACAAAGAACTTAAATACCTGGTTAGAGCTGCTTTTGACAGTGAGAAGTGCGCATATTTTAAAACATATATTAATAATAATATTAAACAACCAAAGAAGTTATGGACTCATATTAAATCAACTATAGCCACCTCAAAAAAACCAGAGCATAGTCTGCCACATTTCTGTAATAACCCGGAATCTATCAATCAACACTTTTTGGATGTACCAGGCAGTGGTGAGGTCAGTACTGCAGATTTAAGTTATTTTGACCACCATAGACATAGTAACAGTCATTTCCGGCTTGAGCCGGTCCAGCAGACTGCGGTGCTCGGGATCTTGCGCGGGCTTAAGTCAAATGCGCAGGGCGTTGACCATATTTCTCTGGAGATGCTTATGTTGACACTTCCTCGAACACTTGCAGTTATCACAGCTATTATCAACAGATCCATAGTCACCTCTTCTTTTCCTGATCTGTGGAAAATGGCAATAGTTAGACCAATCCCAAAAGTACCTAACCCAACTAGTGTGAAAGACCTTCGTCCCATAAGCCTACTGCCATGTCTGTCCAAAATTTTAGAAAGGGTTGTCTCTGACCAGCTTAGGGCATATCTTGAGCACCATAGTATTTTGCCACTGGCTCAATCTGGATTTCGCAGGGGCCACAGCACAGCGACAGCACTCCTGGATGTAGTCGGTAACATTCTCGAAGCTAGAGACCAGGGCATGGGAACCCTGCTTGTCCTACTAGATTTTTCACGTGCTTTTGACTCTATTAATACTTCGCTTCTTCTCTCTAAGCTGTCTTACTATGGGTGTGATGTTGAAACAGTCAAATGGTTTGAGAGTTACCTCAGTAATAGATCACAGTTTGTCCAGGTGACATGCGACAGTAATGGAGATACCATGTCCTCTGGTCCGCAGCGCGTGGACAGGGGCGTACCACAGGGTTCGATCCTGGGCCCGCTGCTCTTTATCCTTTACACTGCTGACATCACCAACTGTCTGATCAATTCCAAGTTCCACCTTTACGCCGATGACCTGCAGTTGTACCTCTCCTTCCGCACCCAGGATACTGCTGAAACTGTAAATAGAATTAATGAGGATTTGGAAAGGATCTCTGATTGGTCCAGAAGAAACTCTTTGGTCCTGAACCCAAGTAAATCAAAGTATATTGTGATGGGATCTAGGGATTTCCTGAACAAAATGCTTGCTTGCAACATAGACCTCAAGATTGATGGTCGTGGTGTGGAAAGGGTTCTGGAAGCTCGTAATCTTGGGGTAGTATTTGACGGGCAGCTGCATTTTGAAACTCACATCTTGGAGGCCGTGCGCAACTGCTTCTACCGACTCAAGCTCTTGTATCGTGTCCGTCCCTACATAAGTGTGGATATGCGGGTCATGCTGTGTGAGTCACTTGTTCTATCCAAGCTTAACTACGCTGATACTGTGTATGGGGCGTGCATTCTCGGTAGAAGCGGAAAACTGATCCAGCGGGTGCAGAATGCTTGTGCAAGATTCTGCTACAATGTCCCACCACGTTCCCACATCACTCCTTTTTTAAATAGTGGTAATTTGATGAGAATGTCAGCACGCAGACAACTACACCTGGCTACCCTACTCTTTGGCACTATTCTCACAAAGAAACCAGAATATTTATTTAAAAAACTGTCTTGGTCACGCGATGTTAACAAGATTAAAACTAGAGCATCTTCGTACCTCATGTTAGCATCATCGCACAGAACTGCTGCATTCCGTGGTAGTTTCAAATTCGCTGCCTCTCGTTGCTGGAACGACTTGCCTCCTCCTTTTCGTGCTATAAAGACAGTTGGTACATTTAGAATCAAATTTAAACAGCATTTACTACACATTCAAAAATGTACCACACTTTGAACTTACCTTTGATGTGCACGCAGCTTGTAATGGTGGCAAGCTAGTGGCAGCGATTGTTCGCTAAACAGAGCAGGCACAACAAGCAGTGTCAGCAGTAATTTCGCTTTTGATTGTTTTTCTTTTTTTTTTTTCTCGTTGTTGTCATTTGTAAATTGAAATTCTTGTGTTATTATAGTCATTACATTAGTTTATCCTTATTTCTCCAAATAACGTTAATTGAACACCACAGAGTATTCTTTGTTATAATAATCACAGCAATATTGAGCATTTCGCAGCCGTAATCAATTAATAATCTTCTCGTCTCGCCGTATAGTTTTGTAATTGTATTTGCCGAGTGCCGGCGCCTGCGTCTCTTTACTTGTCACAGCGATGCCATTGTGCCACAGACACTAAATCCGTAGACAAGTAATTGATGTTACGTCGGGTGCTGACACGCGGAATATAATCATTTTATTTGATTTTTTTATCTTATTTTATAATAATTGTGTTACACATAAATAGCTATTTTTATTTTATCTTTATTTTGTTTTTTATATTTAAATTTATTTCTGTATCTGTCCGTGACACCACAGCAGCGGGCCCTATCAGAATACCAGCGCTGCGACACTTATTTTTTTTTTTTTTTAAATGTCGCAGCATCATGCTGAGATAGGGGCCTTTTGGCCTCGTACAGGACTTTCTGTTGTTATTTTCATTTTACTTTTGTTTTTATTTTTTATTTTTTATATTTTTTGTTTTTATGAGTGTGTTTAGTTTCTAATAATCCTGTGCGAGTCTCAATAAATAATTTTTCTTTCTTTCTCTTTCTTTAGATGTCAGCATAATTGACGGGGTCCGATAGGGCCGATGTCTGCCGGGGTCGCGGATTGTTCGAAAGAGTTACCGTGGCCCTGGCGCACTGGCTACTGAAGAAACACGGGTGGGTTTTATAAAGTAAGAGTCTGACACGCCCTTCCGCTCCGCCCAGAGCGGGAGAAGTCATTTGATGATTTCCCACCCAAAAAAAAAAAAAGGACATCGTGCTAAGAAATCAAAAGTTTTCACAGCACAAAATGTGGAAACGTTTCTTAATGAAGCCCCTGACCACAGCGTTCTTGCCACAAAAGTAAGTACTTACCCAATGATTGAATTTTTTGTAACTAAAACAGCTACATACTTACTTATACTTACTAGCGACTCGCTCATGCATTGACATTCATACGAATTGTCGAAAAGTATCTAGCTCTACGCCCCTCTAATATAAACACTAAAAGATTTTTCGTAGCTTAGAGTAATGGTAAGTGCACCAGGCAAGTCATTAGCAAAAATAAGATCAGCACCATGCCGAAAGAAATTGTGAAAAACCTGAAATTGACAAATACCGAGCTCTACACGGGCTATTGATTAAGGAGAACATCAGCTACTCTTTTGGCGGATTCAGGAGCAGACATGACCCAGATTCAAAGTCACGGTGGATGGAAATCTGATATAGTAACAGAGGGCTACATTGAACATTCAATACAGCATAAGGATAAAATAAGCTGCCGCATTGGTAACAACATAAAACTAAAACACCGCAACCATCCACATGCAATCACTATTTATCTAGCCCGCTGCCTTAAGCATCACCTTCACCACCTTTCACGATCCAAAATGATCCTCAGTAAGCCCAAGTTTCGGAAAATACTCAACTGCAATATGCAAATAAACTCTACCTCCACTTCAATAAATGTATCGAATAATAACATAACTACTTCTTGCCACAAGTGGTCTGATGTATAAAACATTACCTTAATTCAACATTGATACCGTAATTTTAATAAATACTTCGATTCTAGTACCTGCTATTGCTTTTTATTGTCTCGTAGATGGTGAGAAAAGTAGAGTATTCTCCTCGGGGATAAACGTGTCTTTGTCTTGGGCGAGCTTGAATCCTTTGCTGCATACCAGATTCTTGTTTTAACTCCCTCGCTCCGCTCGGGAGTTAACTAGGCACTAGGGTCCTTTTTAACGTTCGGGATTCAATACGGCGCCCGCGACATAAGACACTGCTTTATCCACTTGGTGTATAATCTACTCTGCACTGCTTTGGTTATTAAACGTGACCAGCAATTTGTATGGATTTATACATTTTATTTTGTCAATGTTCATCCTCTCATTTTGTTTTAATCATTTTGCAAGTGCAAATTGTAGGAGAATTTTCCTTAAAAGTTGCGGTAACTTGTACTGTTGATTGGTTGGTGAGACAGCCTTTTAATGTTTTGCCTTTTTCTTAGCATTCTTCGTTATAGTTTGCCCACATTCTTCACTATCCTCGGGTCTTGGAAGGACCAAGACCCGAGGATAGTGAAGAATGTGGGCAAACCCCACTGATGTCATTGAATCCATTTCTATTTCGTTATTGAATTGTGTTTGGTCATATAATGTATCAGTGTTTCTGTTTACGTCGTAATTCTCACAGTGATTTTGATCACTATCCATTAAACACAAAATTCATAATTGCCTAACAACACACGCCACGCGATACCAGCCAGCGCGAGCGCAAGACGAGAGCTAAACAAGTATTTTGTTTACCACTAATTAACAAAAGACGTAGACTGATCGCACCGAGTCAGGGGTCTACTCTCAAATCACGAAATCCGTAGTTTCAACCGAAGTAACGTGTGTTGCCTACTCCGTATTACCTAAGGACATAAGATTACTGCCCGTTATGACATATGGTGCCGAAACGTGGACACTGACAGTCGGGCTGGTTCACAAATTTAAGGTCGCTAAGCGCGCTATGGAGCAGGCTATGCTCGGGGTTTCTTTGAAGGATAAAATCAAAAACGAAGTTATCCGGAAAAGAACCGGAGTTACCGACATAGCTTGCAGAGTAAGCAAGCTGAAGTGGCAGTGGGCTGGCCATGTTTGTTGGAGGACCGATGGCCGGCGGAGCAGACGAGTCCTGGAGTGGCGACCGCGTATCGGTAAGCGTAGTGTGGGACGCCCCCCAGCTAGATGGACCGACGACCTCAAAAAAGTGGCTGGGACAGACTGGATGCGGAAGGCGGAGGACAGGGTGCTGTGGCGCAGCATGGGAGAGGCCTATGTCCAGCAGTGGACTGCGATAAGCTGAGTTGATTGATTGATTGATAAGATTACTTCGGGGCTCGAACTAAGAATGGACGACAACACGATTTGACAATTGTCCTTACTCCCGATGTGTTTTTGCCCGTCCGAAAACATTATTTAATTAGGTGTAAGATTCATTCCGACGCCGACGTATCGATCTACTTTCGGACGGGCTCGTATCTTTGTTGACGGACTTAGAGAGTAGGCCGCCTGATTAAGAACTGAGCTACGGTTAGCCGAGTAAAAAGCGCGACGGTGTCAATTAAACTAAATAAATATTATAATTTAGTTGGAGAAAAGTGGTTTTGTATTAGATACAACAGAACATCACGCCTGTATTCCGCGAAGGGATAGGCAGAGGTGTACCTGTACACCCACATTTAAATTACCCAGATTTAGGTAGGTTTGTTAAGTCCCATGTAATAGGGGACGAGCCTATTGATATTGTATATTAAACTTTTATGTTGTACGAGTTATTTTCTTTTGTCAATTTGAAAAAAATACTTTATTTACGTAATTTAAAAGCTGACAGTGTTGTACGAGTATATTTTTTTAGGTTAAGATACTACAGGCAGCTAGCTTATGATAGAGACAATGACACCAATCCTTAGACCACATAATGTATTTTTTTTTTCAACCCTCGACCCCGGCAGACCATTTAATGGTCTACGCTTCGGGTCTACAAGTAAGTAGGTAAGTACCAATAAACTTGGACTTTTTATATGAATAGCATAGGTGCCGCTCTAGTTTCCAGACTATTATGAGGTATTCCATTGTGCGCTATTATAATTACTGACGTCACGATATTATCATGGACGTCCACGATGTATTTCCATGTCCATGTCCATAAAATGTAAGGAAGTAGGTATGTGCACGTTATATCGTTATCGTAGACGAAACTTTAAAAGTGTACCTTAAATATTGATATAAGCCTGTTTAACACACGTTTTTGCAAATACAAAATTTTTAGGAATCCATATAGATTCGAATATGTCATGGAAAACACATGTAAATAGTGTATGTACCAAATTGAATCAATTTTCTTACGCTCTATACATGCTTAAAAAAGTATCCAACCAGACCGCGCTTCTTACTGCTTACCATGCGTATGTGGGATCCACTCTGTCGTATGGGTTACTATATTGGGGAAACTCGACTGATAAAGAAATTGCGTTCAAAGCCCAAAAAAAGTGTATTAGGTCTATATGTGGGTTACGCCAAACGGATTCATGTAAACCACATTTCGTAAATCTCAAGATTTTAACACTCCCTGCTCTATTTATCTACCTGGCCCCAATTTTAGTTAATTCAAACATTACAAGCTATGATACGTTAAAAAGCAGAAGACTTAAACATACCTTAAGAGATAAAACGTCCCACACTAGAGCGTACAGTAATAGTGTTTTCTGTATGAGCACAAAGATTTATAACAAGCTACCTATGGACATTAAGACTATAAATTCAATTATTATTTTTAAAAGAATGCTGAAAATTTTCTTAATTAAAAAGGCCTATTACTCAATAGCAGAATTTCTTGAGGAAAAATAATTTTGTTCAATAAAGTACCTATCACTAAAGTGAATATAATTCAGTAAAATATTTTTAAAAGGATTATGATAATTAATATTAAATGATTACAATACTGTGACATAATTGAATTAATGAATAATGATAATTTTTAAATCAGGTAACTCATGACATGTGTATCTTTATTTAGGTATGACTTTAATAATTTATAATTAATATGATGTAAATGATAAAATTATATAATGTAATTAAAACGATGTCCTATATAAAATTTAATATTTATAACTTTTTTCTTTTTAATTAATGAATGTAAATAATGCATGTTCAACTGTTACTGTTACAATTATAAGCATATATGCATGATGAAATTGCAATGCCCTAACAGGGCCACTATGTTCTAAGAACTGATATCCTCTGTTAAGAACTTTATTTATGTACACATAGTTAGCAATAAAGAATTTGAATTTGAATTTGAATTTGAATTAACAAATTAGCATAACATAAAATTAGTAGGGTTGAGAAATAAAGAGAAAGAAAGACAGAAAGCTTCTTAAAATAAAAAAAAGAACTCTTGGATGCGAGTCCACTTCAAATCAACACAAAGAATCACACTTCTGTTTAAATTACGTAATAAAAACTTTCTAACCCTCGGGAAATATTGTTTTTAACGAAGAAACTCCAATTTTAAAATTTTATTGTTTCAATTGGAGTTTGCTGAAACAGAAAACAAACTTATTTATATGGCTGGAGACGAAGAATAAAAAGGGAAATATTTAACTGATCCTCTAAAAACTTATTGACCTTCTAATTCATAAATGAGCCTCTTTTTATCTTTTTGGCCTTTTCTCACAGTTGGCCTCAAACTCAAACTCAAAGCATTTATTTCAAATAAACCAATTACAGGCACTTTTGAATTGTCAAGGGGTCGGTCAGTCAGAAAGATGAAGCTAGTTACCCATTCCAAAGCGTAGTAGGTACCTATGGAGAAGAACGGGCAAGAAACTCCATGGACACTCTTTTAAATCAAAAAATGGTTACAAAATATTGATTACATCGTTCATGTTGGAATTATGCATGTGAGAACGATGCAGAACGTTAAAAGCGTCCGTAATAAAAAGACAAAAGCAATTCAAATATTAAATTAAATTAAAAATAAGCCGTGGCAGCTAAGAAATGACCAGTCCCCACTGACGGCGCCCGTTCACGAACTTGACGCATGGATCAGCACCATTCAGCTCAACCATTTTGAAGGGAACTTAATGATCCAACACACACGCCACCACCAGCGAGACATTTGAGTGAGCATGACATACTCTCAGCCGCCAGGGCACATTCAAGTCAATGAAAGAAAAACCTATTAAATGGTAGCTTAATAGTAGGTACATAGTACTCACACATGTGCTATGCAATTATACAATACTAAAACATTGAATTTATACAATGCAAAGAAGTTTTTTAAAATCTTCAGCAGCTCCAACTGTAGTTTCAAATGCTAAATATTATTTTATGCGCCATTGTGGAGCAGGACCAGCGTTGAGCCAAGCATTTTGATCAGCGATGTAATCCCCCAACTTATAATATGCTTGGCTGCATAGTGTGCCTCGGTAACTAAGCTAGGATACCCCGACCTTAATGGTGATAGGTTAGGTCAGAACTGGGACCAACAGCGCGCGAACCGAGCACTACATCCAAGTTGGTCGCAATTACTTGACAATTTAGTATTTTTAGGACCCCAAAATACTAAATCGTCTCGTCGAGTTTCACAGAAAGAGGCACATTCATTATATTAGAAAATTTTGAATGGGAATTATATTAAATACCTACATGGCGAATAACAATACCTACTAAGAGTTTCTTTTTAACACCCGCATTAACATTAATGTTAGATGTATAATACGTTTACGGTGGGCAGGCAAAAACTACAGATTACCGTTAGGTATCTAACTATCTAGGTACATACACCTGCAGCTTCTGCATGGTAAACTTTCATGGATGCCAAACTTACACCTTTTTCGCATGGGGTAGGTGGCAGAGATAACTTATAGAACACCACGTGCTGCGATCCTTACATATTATTTAGATACAGGTTGTCACAAGTCTTATAAGTATTATGTTCTAGCTGTCCGGCCACCATAATAGAAGCGTTCCGTTTTTTAAAACGTCTTAGAGGCTTCCAGTCAGTTTGAAAGATGTATTGATAATGATCGCAGCCATTAAATCATTCATAACAGTGGCCAGCCACAATCATGAATGATTTAAATAAAAATGGAAAATTGCCACAATCGTTATCACAATTTGTAAAATCCCTATAAGAAGTTTGGTAATGACGGGAAATAGTCTTAAAATTAAATTCTCTACAGGTTTTGCCATTATTTTCCGGGAAGCACGCAAAAACTCTGTACCTACTGCGAATATTCGCATAATTTTTATGTAAGCATTTGACGAAGCGCCGTGTGATGCGAAACACTAAATTCCTGTACGAATGCCTTTGACCGCGGCTCGCTGGGATGCATCCGAAATTACAGGCGGACTGAAACATCCCTACATAATAAAAATTGAGCACACACAACAAATCTAATGACGAAATTAACCGTCACTTGAAGATGGTTAATAAATTCATCAGATTTGTTACAAAAAATCACCAAAACAACAACAACAATCGCCGAATATTATGCTATTAAAAACTACTCTCTCCCTTATATTTGGGATCCTTTTAACCGTACACATGTGCGTGCACTGTTACTTCTCTGCCTTCCCCTTCTAGGAATATAGGCATGGTGTTATGTAAAAACTAGATTTGCAACGTATAGTATTTGGCCGGATACCAGATGCCGGATATCCAGTGACTGCCGAAGCTGGATAGCCGGATACCCAGCCGAAGCGAACAATCATCATACATGCAGTAGTATCTACAGTGAAAGACTTTGTTCCAAAGCTGGTTTGGTATATCAGAATAAACTAAATCCCTTAGTATATTGAAAGGGAACGTAGGTCGCTGGCTGTCCGTTGTAACATGCTGGCCCGCAGGTTTGCACGATGTACGAAGCCAGTTAAAGTAACGCTTTTCAAAGCTTACTGTCAATCCTTCTACACGTGCAGCCTGTGGATCAACTTCACTCAGCGGGCATACAGCGACCTACGCGTTCAATATAATAATGCACTGAGAGTGCTGCTGCGGCTGCCGTGGCGTTGTAGTGCGTCAGGGATGTTTGCAGATAATAATATTAATGGTTTTGCCGCCATTATTAGGAATAGGTGTGCATCCCTGATGACGCGTCTTCGCGGCGGTACCAACAGTATTCTCAGTGTATTCGCAGATCGGTGGGATTCCCCGATGTTGCGGAGGTGGATGCAGCTCCACGCTGGTTTTTAATTGTGGTATGTTAATTTGTGTCTGTAACCGACTAACACTAGCAGTTAAGTAAAATTGTTACTAACACTATGGACTCCCAGTCTGAAATAAAAGTTTTCTATTCTATTCTTATTCTATTGTATACATTTTTTAAACAAAACGGTTGATTTTCGAAATTTGTAGTATTGTTTACAATTTATTACGAAAATAATACTAAGTATCCGGCTAGCCAGATATCCGGCACAAGTTGGCAATCCGGGTGTGCGCTGGATAGTAAAAATATGGCCGGATAGGCCGGATACCGGATAGTGGCCGGATATCCGTTGCAACTCTAGTAAAAACGACTTGTCTTTGGAGTTATAAGCTAGTTTGACGTATTGAGCTCACTGTGCATTGTGTGAATGAGCAACTCTCAAGGTATTAAAATCATACTCGTATTATGATAGAAGTAATCAATCTGTTCTATTATAATGGGGTGAATGAAATTATGAAAGTCATAGGCACGGACTAGAAAAAAAAGAAGCACTCCGCGCCTCGCGTATCGAAAGTGAAGCACTGTAAGTATCAACCGTTTGTACAAACACGCCTCACGCACACATTTACATCATAAGGTGCCAGTACGCGGCACTACGGCTTCATTGTAGGCACTGTTTACGTCTAGTAATAAAATAATGCCTTCTTGTGTAGTGAAATGGTGTAAAAATAATTCTACATCCCAGGAAAACTGTCAAGGAATAACATATCACAAGTAAGACACAAATTTACACACACACACACACACACACATATAGATCGGTACGGTACTTCATTTTCGATATGCGTGGCGCGAAGTCCTTCTTTTTTTTTGTAGTCCGTCGTCATAGGATCACGTTTAAAGAAGTCGAAGAAGTCGGTGATACCAAGGTACCACCACGCCACGGGGCCAACGTCCGCACGAACGTAAAACAATTGAGCCGTCACAGGACGCCTGGCAGATGTGAAACATACCATCGTATAGCGTGGCGACGCTTCGCCACGACATGCGTCGCCACGCCAACAATCGGTTCATCCATCCTAAGACTGACCTTCGCAAGCGCTGCTTAACCTGGTGGCTTCACTATTGCGAGCTAATCAAGAATCAAAATGGTCACCCATCCAAAGACTGACCTTGGCAAGCGCTGCTTAACCTGGCGGCTTCACTATTGCGAGGTAATCAAGAATCAAAATGGTCACCCATCCAAAGACTGACCTTGGCAAGCGCTGCTTAACCTGGTGGCTTCACTAATGCGAGCTAATCAAGAATCAAAATGGCCACCCATCCAAAGACTGACCTTGGCAAGCGCTGCTTAACCTGGCGGCTTCACTATTGCGACCTAATCAAGAATCAAAATGGCCACCCATCCAAAGACTGACCTTGGCAAGCGCTGATTAACCTGGTGGCTTCACTATTGCGAGCTAATCAAGAATCAAAATGGCCACCCATCCAAAGACTGACCTTGGCAAGCGCTGCTTAACCTGGCGGCTTCACTATTGTGACCTGATCAAGTATCAAAATGGTCACCCATCCAAAGACTGACCTTCGCAAGCTCTGCTTAACCTGGCGGCTTCACTTGCGAGGTAATCAAGAATCAAAATGGTCACCCATCCAAAGACTGACCTTGGCAAGCACTGCTTAACCTGGCGGCTTCACTATTGCGACCTAATCAAGTATCAAAATGGTCACCCATCCAAAGACTGACTTTGGCAAGCACTGCTTAACCTAGCGGCTTCACTATTGCGACCTAATCAAGAATCAAAATGGCCACCCATCCAAAGACTGACCTTGGCAAGCGCTGCTTAACCTGGTGGCTTCACTATTGTGAGCTAATCAAGAATCAAAATGGCCACCCATCCAAAGACTGACCTTGGCAAGCGCTGCTTAACCTGGCGGCTTCACTATTGCGACCTAATCAAGTATCAAAATGGTCACCCATCCAAAGACTGACTTTGGCAAGCACTGCTTAACCTAGCGGCTTCACTATTGCGACCTAATCAAGAATCAAAATGGCCACCCATCCAAAGACTGACCTTGGCAAGCGCTGCTTAACCTGGTGGCTTCACTATTGCGAGCTAATCAAGAATCAAAATGGCCACCCATCCAAAGACTGACCTTGGCAAGCACTGCTTAACCTAGCGGCTTCACTATTGCGACCTAATCAAGAATCAAAATGGCCACCCATCCAAAGACTGACCTTGGCAAGCGCTGCTTAACCTGGTGGCTTCACTATTGCGAGCTAATCAAGAATCAAAATGGCCACCCATCCAAAGACTGACCTTGGCAAGCGCTGCTTAACCTGGCGGCTTCACTATTGCGACCTAATCAAGTATCAAAATGGTCACCCATCCAAAGACTGACCTTCGCAAGCGCTGCTTAACCTGGCGGCTTCACTTGCGAGGTAATCAAGAATCAAAATGGTCACCCATCCAAAGACTGACCTTGGCAAGCACTGCTTAACCTGGCGGCTTCACTATTGCGACCTAATCAAGAATCAAAATGGCCACCCATCCAAAGACTGACCTTGGCAAGCGCTGATTAACCTGGTGGCTTCACTATTGCGAGCTAATCAAGAATCAAAATGGCCACCCATTCAAAGACTGACCTTGGCAAGCGCTGCTTAACCTGGCGGCTTCACTATTGCGACCTAATCAAGTATCAAAATGGTCACCCATCCAAAGACTGACCTTCGCAAGCGCTGCTTAACCTGGCGGCTTCACTTGCGAGGTAATCAAGAATCAAAATGGTCACCCATCCAAAGACTGACCTTGGCAAGCACTGCTTAACCTGGCGGCTTCACTATTGCGACCTAATCAAGTATCAAAATGGTCACCCATCCAAAGACTGACTTTGGCAAGCACTGCTTAACCTAGCGGCTTCATTATTGAAACCTAATCAAGAATCAAAATGGCCACCCATCCAAAGACTGACCTTGGCAAGCGCTGCTTAACCTGGTGGCTTCACTATTGCGAGCTAATCAAGAATCAAAATGGCCACCCATCCAAAGACTGACCTTGGCAAGCGCTGCTTAACCTGGCGGCTTCACTATTGCGACCTAATCAAGTATCAAAATGGTCACCCATCCAAAGACTGACTTTGGCAAGCACTGCTTAACCTAGCGGCTTCACTATTGCGACCTAATCAAGAATCAAAATGGTGACCCATCCAAAGACTGACCTTGGCAAGCGCTGCTTAACCTGGTGGCTTCACTATTGCGAGCTAATCAAGAATCAAAATGGCCACCCATCCAAAGACTGACCTTGGCAAGCGCTGCTTAACCTGGCGGCTTCACTATTGCGACCTAATCAAGTATCAAAATGGTCACCCATCCAAAGACTGACCTTCGCAAGCGCTGCTTAACCTGGCGGCTTCACTTGCGAGGTAATCAAGAATCAAAATGGTCACCCATCCAAAGACTGACCTTGGCAAGCACTGCTTAACCTGGCGGCTTCACTATTGCGACCTAATCAAGTATCAAAATGGTCAACTATCCAAAGACTGACTTTGGCAAGCGCTGATTAACCTGGCGGCTTCACTATTGCGAACGAATCAAGATAAAACTAAATATAATCAAAATAGTCACCCATCCAAAGACTGACCTTGGCAAGCGAAGCTTAACATTGCAAATTCATTCTCATTTACCCTATGTTCAAGGTCAACATCAAAAACTATTTTGTAAAGAATATATAGCGTGGCGACGCGTCGCCACGCTTACAATCGGTTTACACGCGGCTATAGATGTTTCACATCAAAAATCGTGGCGGGATTTTATCGCGCACTGAATTTTCAACTCTCGGTGTTGAGCCGAGCCTTGAGAATCCAAGAGAGTGCATCCCAGCGCGTCGTAAAAACACACTGTTGGATTTTCAACTCTCGGCGCTAAGCATAGCGTTGAATATCCAGCGTGCCCTAAAATCCCGCCGCGATATTTTTACGTCTTTACGAACGTCGGCTTATTTCCCTTTATTTATAAACGTTGCTTAAAATTAAGTAGTGATTAGCGACTGTTTAACCATACATTTTTGATGTTTAAACGCCTCTTAACTATAAGCAACGTTTATGAATAAACCCCATATCCCCTGCCATGTCCCTGTCCCTGGCCCTTACTTCAAGCAATGGACAAAATTGTAAAACTTTTAATTTTTGGGTACCAGGCTTTTGGCTACTTTGTATGTCTGTATTTTTATTAATGTCATTTATTTGTAATGTGCGTTTTGTTTGTGCCGAATAAACTATTTTTCTTTCTTTTTTATTTCCATATATTGCTACCAACAAGGACAACATTATTACTATGACATTGTTAGGATGCCATCACCAACACCGATTACATCTTTCGCACATCAATAAGCTAAACACGTCTGACCTGAAAACGCCACTTCTCCCCTAAAATAAACCAACAATACACCATACCTTTCAATCTCCTGCGCAGTAATTAGTTCCAGTCAGCCGCGTCCATTGTACTGTGTTCCTATTCTCACCGTGGTGAAACTTCCCCTGTTCTAAACTTCAGCGTCAGGCCGCCATTACAGGGCCTCTGATTATTGTCATTATTCTCTTAATTGGCTCGTAATAGGCTCGGTTAGGTAAATAAGGTGTTAATTATGTTTTATTTGTGGTAATAGTGTCTATTTTGGATGGGATTTTTGAGATAAAGCTATTAGTTAAGATTTTATTTTGAGGAAAAAGTATCGGAATTATGGTGACAGGAATAAAGGTTCTCGCAGACAAGCACGACGCGACACCGCGACGCTACACTTGTAGAACAATTTCCATAAAGTTTTCATAGAAATTGTTCTACTAGAATCGCGTCGCGCTGTCATGTCGTGCCTGTTTGCGGAAGCCTTAAGGCGGAACCTTCAGGGTAGCCTGCGAAATTCAAATTTTGTTAAGCTATTTGCAATTTGCAGGTCACTGTCAGGTTGTATATTGATTAAAATATAATTCGCGACCGTAACAAATATGGCTTTAAAGAACTATAATCATTAGAATCTACAATACATCTCTAAAGTTCATATTACCCCATTGAATGACAATTTCATGAAATCATGACATTTGAGGGCAGGAGGAGAAACGATGCTGTTACTTTAAATAGAACTCTATCGACAGAAACAACAACTACCAGCAACTTAATTTATCATAATGGCTAATTCGTTGTACTAACCGCTCGAACGATCTTGGAATGAAATGTAACCCGAGCATATCTCAAACGGTTCGGAAACAGATAACGCATTAAACCAAATGCATGGAATTGGAATGTACGGCCTCTTAGTGGTGATACAAGGATAAAATTAAAAACAAAAAAGTTGCGGACGAGTTTCATCCCAGGGGCGCGTCACTTGCAAACACTTTTGGGAAAATTCTCATCCCAGGGGCGCGTTACCAAGACATCACAGCAGCTCAGCGGCTAAATCACTATCACTACATATTTTAAAACAAGGTCTCCCCGCTGCGTCTATCTGTCTGTTTAAACGCGACAAACTCAAAAACTAAAGAACGGATTTCCATACGGTTTTCATCAATGGACGGAGTTTTTCACGAGGAAGGTTTAAGTGTATAGTTCATTAAAGTTTGGTGTAAATTTGCTGGAATATGACCATGATTGTTGAAGATGTCGGAAACCTGAATTAACCAATAGGGTAGGTTTTTTTTAACCGCAGTATTACCTACGTTCGTATGTAACTGCATTGCCAGGCCCGGGTCTACGGCGCGTCGTGTTCCACGCGCGCCTCAAAGAGATGTCAGCATCAATGACGGGGCCCCATAGGGCCAATGCCTGCCGGGGTCACGAATTGTTCGAAAGAGTTACCGTGGCCCTGGCGCACAGGCAACTGAAGGAACACGGGTGGGTTTTAGTCAGTAAGAGTCTAACACGCCCTTCCGCTCCGCCCAGAGCGGGAGAGGTCATTTGATGATTTCCCACCCATAAAAAAATAAAGAAATAGTACCCACGTTCCCTTGGGATATTTTCCAACATAAACGCGGGCGAAGCCAAGGGCAAAAGTTAATAAATAACAGCGTTCTCTTTTCTGATATATATAATCAGTCTATTGAATTGGATAATTATGGTAATAGCTATAAAAAGTGGTCTTCGAAATGACCTTACTTAGCAGCGGGCGTGACAAGAATAAAACACAGGTACCTATTCAAAAATAAAGTAGGTAGGTAGGTCCTGAGCTCACAATCCTATAAAAGTCCTATCTTAGTCTCGACCGAATAAAAGATATCTTCCGGCCTGACGGAAAACTTTACCCAAACGAATTTTAGATAAACTTTAAGGACAATCTTCATAGACCGCTTTTTGACTTTCCTTTCCTAAGTAAAGTAAGTCGCTTATGAATGTGAACATTATTTACATAACGTTAATGTTCATAATTGAATGGAACGCTTGGTCACATTTGGTTTTAAGAATTTGAAAAACATGTGCATCTATGGTTCACAAATTTTCTATAGAATGCTTACTTTACGTAGTGAAGTAAATTCGAGGTGCGATTTGAGAATCTTGCTCTATGAGAACTAACAAAATCTTCCTGCCATAAAACTCAGCCCCGAAAATCCAGTAAACGTTCAAAATCTTAAAACAATCCCTTTTTACTGTTTCTATCAGTCTTTACCCTTAAAATTACGTCGCAAGAGCTTTCTAAAAATTCCTGCGAAACGTTTCAAAATCCGAATTTTGGTACTCCCCTCTTATCAGGCCGAAATAAATGGAAGGTGTACCAATATACATGCAAATTCGGCGTACACGAACAAATTGTGTTAGGGACGACCGCCAGGCGGCGCTGGGGTGGACGACAATCTAGTTTGAAAGACTTAGACAACTGTTTACTGAAACTGAAAACTGTGCTGTGTAAGGAATTCTGAGTGTGTTTTATTTTTGTTTTCGTGTTGTTGGTAGGCCTGCCTAGGTACTAATAGGTAGAGCGGCGCGTGACTAAATAATAACAGCCGCACGAGTCGATTGGCGCGGTCAGTTCGTGTATGGATGACCATCCATTACATATCGAGACCCATCCATGCCCCGGCACGTTAAGGCTGCTCTCTCGAAAAAAGCATACAGATGAAGCAACTTTTCGTCGACATTTACAGAGAAATTACATCTGAAAAAAAATGTTAGTAATCTACATGATATAATATGTAATTTGGTTTAGCCATAATTTTTCTATCGGTACCACAAAATAAAATAAAAATACACTAAATCACTTCCAAATCATTCAGATGAAAACATTTTACTCCTTCGTTTTTTATCAAAAGAGTATAAAGAAAAATATGTACTGCTTTGCAATACTGCAATACTTTGAAAATGATTTGGTTTTGTTACTTTTTTTAAATATGTATTATTTTTATTGTGATAAATTAAAAAGGCGTCCGATTAATGACTGCGTCTACGTCACCCCCGCACTCGTCCTTAGATTCAGTTGGTCGTTAGGTTAGCTCCGCCCAAATGGTCAAGGTTATTGGCATTACTACAAGCCTTAGCCGTTGGTCCCGGCTATCATTCGTAGATCATTGACAGTCGATACGGGTCGTCAAAAGCCTTCAAGACTGACAACCGGTCTTACCAATGGGTATCGCGTTACCCAGTAACTGAATTGTGGAGGTCAGATAGGCAATCGATTTATGTAAATTACTGGTATTCAGCTGCATCCGGTTAACCTGGAAGCCGACCCCAAGATAGATGGGAAAAAACTAGTCAGATTGATTGTTGATGGTAAATGTAAGTAGTACCGTACAATTCGTGCAGGGTTTATAAGATCCATGTACTCGTATAAAGTTTCCACTGGCGATTTTTAAGGACATGTAAGGACGTCGGTCTAGTGGTCACAAAAGAAAGAAAGAAAGAATAACGTACAAAAGCAAAAAAAAACTACTGTTAAGCATGAGATCCAGGCCGAGAAAAGTGCTATGGGGTTATTCCATCGGGAATTTCTTTCTTCAAACTCAAACCATTTATTTCAAAGAAACAAATTCCAGGCACTTTTGAATTGTCAAGGGGTCGGTCAATCAGGAAGATGAAGCTAGTTGCCCATTCCAAAGCGTAGTAGGTACTTATGGAGAAGAACTGGCAAGAAATTAAAACAAGCCATCCATAGCTAAGAGATGCACAGTCCCTACTGACGGCGCCCGTTCACGAATATGACAGGAGTAGCAGCCCGGAGTCTGTACCTGATTTGTACCTGCTTGGTGGCAACGGGCTCGCCCCCTATTAAATGGGACTTAAAGATAACTGGCGAAAGAGGGTCCTAACCTTACCTAATCCTTCGAAGATTATATTAGCGGCGTGATGTTATGTTTTGTTATAATAATAAAGTCGCTACGTCACTATGTGCTAGCGACTGTTTTCGGGGGTCCATTATTGAGTGTGCAAGTCACCCCCTGCCATTTTATATGTGTATTTTATACAAAAAATTGGTCAGGCTGGGGCCATAGTGTTTCCATAGTCCTAGATCTACTCCACCACTTAAGCTACCCAAATCCATAGCCCAATATCTTTGTTTCCATATCCGGCAATAGTTCTACACCAGCCGGGGGTTTTCCTTAGGTGCACTTGAATAGTCTGAACAGGGACAGTCGTCGGTTAGTGCATTCAATCATCTCATTAAAAACGTCTAACGCGCCTCTGCGAGTTGGCTTTGGCCCCTCGTACGCCTTCCAAAGGTCCGGGATCCCAGGGTCCCGAGAAATTTCAAGAGACATAATAATAATAATAATACCATTTATTTCAGGCGACACAGGTCCACAGAAAATTACCTTAACCTAAACATACATATGGTATGTTTTGTTATGTAGGGCATTATTTGGCGATCCAGAGGGTTATTTGTAACAACCGTCGGTAAGTATATTCCTACTATGTTCCCTCCAACGTAACAGATGTTATCAAATCAGCCTGTAAGGAATAGAACATAGGTATAAAACAAGTTGTATCTATTTGTTTTGTTAATCATTTACTAGGTTTATATGATTAACCAACTAGTTGTTAAGCATAAACATAATCAGCCTATGATGTTCCCACTGCTGGCACACGCCTTCTTTCTTCGAGAGGGAGTGTGCTGTAATCTGTCACGCGGGCCCAGTGCGGGTTGGTAGATGTAACACAACTTAGAGTTTTTGTTTCTAGGACATGCCGGTTTCCTCACGATGTTTTCCTTCACCGTTTTGTGATCGTTGGTGATAAAATAATTCACACAAAGTAAAGCGCCTGCCTGGGTTCGAACCTACGACCTACAACTCGTAAGTGGGTAAGCTGTAAAGACTAGTTACATACACGAACTTGTAGAAACTAGTCCAGAATTTAAAATGGTGAACAAAATGTATGTTTTTTACACACGTTTTTACATGTTTTTGACAGGTAATTCACATGACTAGCCCTTTTTCTTTTAGAAGTCTTTTACATGATTTGGAGAAGATAAGTACCTACCTCAAATTGTATTTATGGGTGCGCTGGGCTACAAGGAACAAAGTCTCTTTTACCTTAAAACCTTCCACACTGGTTAAAAAGCATCTATAACTAATGGCTCTGTGAGCTATAGACCTCGCGAGTGTCTTTGCATGGTATAAAACTGAAGAAACGTTCACCGCGCACCTTAAAACAAAAAGCGCGAAATGGCTGAAATATGATTTCTTTACGTTTTCATCCCCCATATAACCCTCAGCCATTTTGAGAATTTCGATAATTTTATCGATAAAAGAATTCCATATAATTATCGAACCTGCTCACAAAATTTCACGAGAATCGGTTGAGAAATGCGACCTGTAGAGGAGAACAGCCCGACATCCGGACATACGAAAGCATTTTTGTCCAAGCTGAAACGGAGACGCTTCGAGTGCGCTCGGTCACAAATAATTAGTAACAGCCATATCCCTTCTCACAAGTGTTCTGTTCCCTCCACGCTCCCACAGTGTAACAAACCTCAGTATGTCAATTTCCGTGCAGTTATCCTGTTACAGCACATTAAGCCATTAATGGCTCGTCCTTAAATCACGTCTCGTTACTTTATTAGCTCTTAAGTCTTCTATTTAGTTTCCTTGATAAAGCGAGGTAGTGTTCCTTCATTTTAATAATTTTAATAGTTTGGTTGATGCTAGTAGTAACTTGTAACTGCTTAAAGAAGTCGGCATCGCCTATGGTTTGTGGACTTTATTTGATGACTGTTTTTCGAATGATTGTTTTTCGTTGCATAGAATCTAGAAAATAAACAGAAACAATATAATAATAAATAAAGGCTAATTATTTTCCAGGCGACTAACAATTTAAAGGGCGACTATTTGCTACTAGAAATCATAGCGAGGTACTATAAATAATGGCATGGCGACTAATATTAACAGTGGGATAGGATGCAAGAGCGAGCGAAGCGAGCTCGGAACTTGGGCACCCCGACGCGGACAGGTTAGGTTAGAAGGGGATTTGGCATCTGGAAGACCCAGGCATCCCCTTCGTGGTTATTTTTTTAAGCCATCCAAATTTAGGAGCCCCCGTTGTCTACGCCTTATTATTATTGCCATTCAGAAATAGGAGGCCTCGCCAAAACAAAAACTCGATGCTAGTTTAATTTAAAACAAAGTTATCAACTGATTATTAAGCTGCTACTTTCAACTTAAAATTATCCTTCACTGTAGCTGCCAACCTACTATTTTTGCTACCAGCTTTATTTTTTTTCAAAGCCCAAATTCAGATTAATTTGTCGCCACGTTAAATTCATGCCATAAATAAATAGTGTCCTCTTATGACAGCCGTTAAGTCGATATCAGACGCTTTTTGTTCTGTTTTGTCTTTCATTCGGCAGCTTCCTCTCGAAGTGAACGTCTGACTCACAAAATGAATCAAAAGTCAATAATGAATTTACTAGCAAACCGATCATACGATGTTGGATTTTGGCACTCAGCATCATTCACTCGCTTACCGAATGATCGAAATATGGAATGAGTAGATAGACGTAGAACGTTCGATGAACGTTCATTCCTACCTACTCGTACTTTTGTCGGTGTCGAGTCAACGTAGAATGAAAAAAAAAATAACATTACCTCGAGTAAAGGCTCGTTCACACTGGCGCGACGCGACTGCCCGAGATTAAGGCGCCGCCAGTCGCAGCGGCACGCGGTGCCTTTGTGTCAAGCTGTCGCGTCGCGCCAGTGTGCACGAGCCTTAATGCGTCTGATGTCAGATTATTATGTCGACACTATACAGGGTGGCATGGCAGGGACATTGACGCGCACCCGTTACAATGGATTCAGTACAAGATTCTGAACCGGGCGTTGAAGTTTATCGTCGGTTAATAAAACATAAATTATTTATTTATTTATTTATTAAAACTTCTCGCACACAATAGTATACAAAGGCGGACTTAATGCTTAAATTAGCTGTTCCATACATTTTGACCGCGTACCTATTGCACTTTTCTATAAAACAGCAAATGTTTTTTGGATAACCGACGAGGAATGTCTACGCTAGGGGTTGTAGAATCCGTAGGCTCGCCGTCCGCAGGCCCGCGGACGGCGAGCAATGGGTAGCTTGCCGTCCGGTAAGGTCCAGGCCCGGGTCGACGGCGCGTTGTGTTCCACGCACGCCTTAAAAAGATGTCAGCATAATTGACGGGGTCCGATAGGGCCGATGCCTGCCGGGGTCGCGGATTGTTCGAAAGAGTTACCGTGGCCCTGTCACACAGGCAACTGAAGGACCACGGGTGGGTTTTAGTCAGTAAGAGTCTGACACGCCCTCCCGCTCCACCCAGAGCGGGAGAGGTCATTTCATGATCTACCACCCAAAAAAAAAAAAAGGGTTTCTAGAATCATGTGCTATAAATTCATGGTTACAGTTAGCACGTCGATGACCCTGCTAGCCTGTATTATCACTAATCTATGAGCCAAGTGTGAGAAACAATTCCTAACGCCATTCTTTTTAGCGTTACGTCGTATTATAAAAATACACTTTACCAATTCTCTCGATAAAGCACTGTTCTATCGGTACGTTGGTATTGTGGCCCGTACAACAATGTAGTCTGACATCTGTTTCCTCACATTTAACAGTCAATAATAAAGGCTCGCACAGACAGGCGCGATGCGAAGGCGCGTCGCGCCTGTCTGCGGGAGCTTTAATGTAAATTCATAAATACGTCACAAGACATCATACAGTCGTGCCATGTTTATTTATCAGTGAATATTCTGAGACGTTTGCAGTGCTTACTAAAACAACATAAAAATTACTTCATGCTTGTAGTCCCCAAAAGGGTAGAGGTGCACCCACACTGCTCCCCTACTTAAGCAAGTTTCAACATATTAGTTATTTATGTAAAGTCTATGGGTAAAGTGATGGTCGTGCCGTGATTATGTTAAATGGTTATTAATGGATCACACACATGGTGCGCTGATGTATTGCCCAAATTAGTAACACAGTGACGTACCCAGTAGCCACAGGACTGATGTGCGTCGATTATACTGGGGCCTAGTTATAGATGTAATTGAGTTATATGTAGTATTTAATTTTAGAATAGAATAGAACAGAATACTCTTAAGATTTGTAATGCATGTTTTGGTTTAACTAGCTTTTGCTCGCAGCTTCGCCCGCGTGGTTGTCGGATAATATCCCACGGGAACGTACTACCTACCGGAATTAAAAGTACTTTTTGTGTTAATCCAGGTTATAAACTATCTGTGTGCCAAATTTCACCTAGAATAATGTGCTGAATTCATGGTTTCAGTTTGCGCGTCGTTGTCCCTGCCACACACTGGTCCCGAATGATAAAAAAGTGGACATTAAGAAATTTTTGACAGAAGGTCAACGGATTCGGCTGATTTTTTTTTTGTAGACAGCTGATGCAATTACAAATCACTTTTATAGATTGAATTTTTGCCAAAAAAGCCGTATTTTCAGAGAAAAAAAATATTGAAATATTTTTTGTATGAAAGAAATCCTAATTTTGTCTTTATCTTCCAAGATTCAAACGTATTCAAAATAAAACTTAGCGCAGCTTGTAGAGGGGCTAATTGCTCACTACTTTGTCATAGACACTCTTCTGCGATTTTGTGCTCCTTTTGAGTTACAGGCACTTTAAATATTTTTTGTATGAAAAAATCCTAATTTTGTCTTTATCTTCCAAGATTCAAACGTATTCAAAATAAAACTTAGCGCAGCTTGTAGAGGGGCTAATTGCTCACTACTTTGTCATAGACACTCTTCTGCGATTTTGTGCTCCTTTTGAGTTACAGGCACTTTAAATATTTTTTGTATGAAAAAATCCTAATTTTGTCTTTATCTTCCAAGATTCAAACGTATTCAAAATAAAACTTAGCGCAGCTTGTAGAGGGGCTAATTGCTCACTACTTTGTCATAGACACTCTTCTGCGATTTTGTGCTCCTTTTGAGTTACAGGCACTTTAAATATTTTTTGTATGAAAAAATCCTAATTTTGTCTTTATCTTCCAAGATTCAAACGTATTCAAAATAAAACTTAGCGCAGCTTGTAGAGGGGCTAATTGCTCACTACTTTGTCATAGACACTCTTCTGCGATTTTGTGCTCCTTTTGAGTTACAGGCACTTTAAATATTTTTTGTATGAAAAAATCCTAATTTTGTCTTTATCTTCCAAGATTCAAACGTATTCAAAATAAAACTTAGCGCAGCTTGTAGAGGGGTTAATTGTTCATCACTTTGCCATAGACACTCAATTGCGATTTTGTGCTCCTTTTCAGTTACAGGCACTTTAAATTTTTCGTTGTCGGATGAGCTTTACTAGTTTTTTGTAGACAGCTGATACAATTACAAGTAACTTTTAAAGATGTATTTTTTGTTAAATAAGCCGTATTTTCAGAGTTAAAAAATTAATTCAGGCGGATTAGAAATAATCTTGTTAAAGATAGACTAAGATGTAATAACATTTTTAAGTACGCCTTAATACAATACCTATATTATTATATAGGTTTGTATTTTGACGGTCCTAAGCCCGTTAAAGTACGAAGGAAAAGTTTTAATTGCAATTTATACCTTTTTATCATTCAGCGTTTCCGACGCTTTCACTAGCGTTAGATGACCAAATATAGCCCAAATTGTAAGTAATCGGCTAATTAAGCAATGACTCATTACCAAAAAATGCTTATAATCTGAATATGAGTCACACAATAAATTACCTGTACCTGAACATGTCTGTACACGTTTTGAGATATCCAAGTTGTTTATTTGATATATTTAAAATAAGACTTTTTTTAATAGAAAGACATTTATAAGAGTCACTTATTAATGAAGAAAATGTTATTACATCTTAGTCTATCTTTAACAAGATTATTTCTAATCCGCCTGAATTAATTTTTTAACTCTGAAAATACGGCTTATTTAACAAAAAATACATCTTTAAAAGTTACTTGTAATTGTATCAGCTGTCTACAAAAAACTAGTAAAGCTCATCCGACAACGAAAAATTTAAAGTGCCTGTAACTGAAAAGGAGCACAAAATCGCAATTGAGTGTCTATGGCAAAGTGATGAACAATTAACCCCTCTACAAGCTGCGCTAAGTTTTATTTTGAATACGTTTGAATCTTGGAAGATAAAGACAAAATTAGGATTTTTTCATACAAAAAATATTTAAAGTGCCTGTAACTCAAAAGGAGCACAAAATCGCAGAAGAGTGTCTATGACAAAGTAGTGAGCAATTAGCCCCTCTACAAGCTGCGCTAAGTTTTATTTTGAATACGTTTGAATCTTGGAAGATAAAGACAAAATTAGGATTTCTTTCATACAAAAAATATTTGAATATTTTTTTTCTCTGAAAATACGGCTTTTTTGGCAAAAACTCAATGTACAAAAGTGATTTGTAATTGCATCAGCTGTCTACAAAAAAAAAATAAGCTGAATCGGTTGACCTTTTGTCAAAAATTTCTTAATGTCCCCTTTTTTATCATTCGGGACCAGCGTGTGCCACTCTGTAATATTATATTATAACAATTAAAAACTATAATATTATATTATAACAATTAAAAACTATAATATTATATTATAACAATTAAAAACTATAATATTATATTATAACAATTAAAAACTATAATATTATATTATAACAATTAAAAACTATAATATTATATTATAACAATTGAAAAAGACCTAAAAAGATGGTACAAGTTTTTTTTTATAATCACAAGTTGATTATTTATTTTTTAGGTCTTTATCTTTATACGAGTATATTTAATATTTACGTTCTTAGAGTTGTGAGAAAAAAAAACCGGACAAGTGCGAATAGGACTCGCGCCCTGAGAGTTCCGTCTCAAAACTGTGTCCGGCTGCCTGAGGCTTCACTCTAGAGTGAAGCCTCAGGCAGCCAGTAATACAGCCTATACATTTCCAATTCCGGACTGAAGGACCAACTTAATTAACATTGTAGTTGAATAACATGTTCTCCAATACATTCCAACTGCACATCCGCTGTAACGTCCGACCCCCCGACTGTTGCCGAAAATATTTTCCGGTCTAACGTCCAACCCCTCAACTGTGACTTATTCGGTTTGCTGCGTTCAAATCGATTTAAATACCACTGGCACACTGTACTGTTGCAAAAAAATTACACCAGGTGGGTCCTTAGTAGTTACCGCGTACAATAGTATGCTATAATCTGTGGCGACCATAAATATTTTTTGCAAAATAAAAGTTTTAAGTCAGCGCTCCGCCATTTTGGATGACGAACGATGCGCGCTCCGTACATATTATGTGTTGATGGCGTAGTTAATAACCCAATGTATTAGTGTTATATATCATAAAAATCCTCATTAATCAAGGTTTACGAATATCTATATGTGTCATAGGTTTTGAATCAGTTTTATTGTGTTAAACTCGTTGTGAAAAATTGAGGCCGTAGCGACACGCTACGCGCCAGCATTTTCGTGTTAAATTACGTGTGTTTTACTAAATAATTTACTAAAGTAATGCTTGTAATATGGACATAAGTTAATTATTAGTATTTTAAAACGCTCAGAACGTTTTAATACTATGAAGATAGTTCAAGATCACGAATAATCTAATTCGTTCCGCAGTACAATTTGTAATCAGCAACAGTTGTGGCGTGGACGTTCACGAATTTAACAGATAAGGGTTCAGACGAATGTTTAACCGCGCATACGCTTCGTTGTTTTTCCAATTCTTTTGGTATGCCGGTACTGAATTGTTGTAAAATATATATAATTATTGCATACAAATGATTGCCTATCATTTCAAATATAATTACACAATAATCATCTAAAATAAATTAAATCCTATTTGTAAACACACATGTGGCAGAACCCTTATGTGGTCACTCTGGACCTCGCAGGAGGTATCAAATTGTTGAGGGAATGGGGTGTTTGTTTTGGTGTATTGTGCTACTCTGAGCAAACCAAGTACGGACATATGGGTATCAAAAAAAAGTTTAGATAGTCTAGTTTAATAATAAATAGGTTTTATTGACACAAACTACAAATTAATGTACAAAAATTCAGTAAGAACAAATATTTTACGGAAATTCAACACATATTTTTAGTTTAACATTTTTTTACAGTTCTTTCGACTATGAAGTCGTAATGTAGTTTTAACACCTGTTGATTCTGTATGGTTTCAGGTACACACACGATTTTTTATTAAGGTATAAGTTCGGTAGTTTTCAAGTTATTACACTTTATGTTAGAAATGACCGGTGCGCGGTGCCGTGCCCGGGCGACTATAGTGACCTTGACGTACGGCGTACCTGCAAGCGTTTGACGTGGACGTTTGAGCGGACATGTAAGTAATAATAATAAAGTTGTACTCACAATATTGAGATTTACCGTGTTATTTTAAGACCATATACTTCAGTTTTCCTGTAATCTATTACTACAGAACTCTTTAATGTATTTTTTCAAAGTTTTAAGCTTAGCAGTTTCATAGTTAAGATATTTTTTTAAATAACTTTAAAACTATTTATTTCAAAATTATAAAAATAATATAAGTATTAGTATTGCAAAACTTTTTTGATTAATGTCTAATTCGCCCCTAAAAGTGAACCCCATAGGTATTCAAAATTCATATTTACGTTACACGTCCGTGTTTGGGTCACAGAAATTTATATGTGAACCCAACTTAATCGGTCCAGTAGATTCGGAGCAAATTAGCTGTGCTGTGACGGACATACAGACACACGAGTGATCTTATAAGGGTTTCGTTTTTTCATTCGGACGTGCGGAACCCTAAAAACAGTATATATACCTAATTATACCGTAATCACCATCGATAGAATTTACCTATTAAGAGGCCTTGGTTAGAAACTTTATCCCAATAACTCATTGTTGTAAACCAATAATATACTGCACGTAGATACACATCCTTGAGACTATTTTCAGAACCGTCCTCATCGAATCATCAATTTCCGGGAAAAAAAATCCTACACAACTTTAATATTTTCTGACTTCAAACGCAAAGTTTTCGCCAGTCCTGTGACCACTCGACCGAAGATATTGCCTACCACCATTGTCCACAATGAGTTTCGAACAAATAAAATATTCTCGGAAAAACGGGTTCAAATGGACCACAATAGATAAGTATTTAAGGATGACTGATAAAGAAGTGACTTCTTCAAATATAATTGGATTTTGTTCACAGAATAAGTTAGATATTTTTTTTTGAAGAGTTTGGTAAGAGTTGAGAATTTCTGTGAACAAACAGCGCTGGTGTGTTCCAGGCCTTCAGAACTGGTGAAATAGATTAATGCCCGTTGTCACTACCACTAAGCGACTCTTAAATGAGGAGCATCTATTCACTAAGTCGTATTTAACTTTCTAATTTTTATTGTCTTTTTTATTTTTTGAAGTGAAAACTTCTTTAGCCGCGTTGAGCACTTTTTGGGCGAACAAAAACCGTGAAACTCGCGTCATCGTAAAAATAAATAAATCGTCACCGCACGCTTCGACGATACAATTCACAAGTTCCTTAGTTTTCACTTCTATCGGCAGTCCCCAAAGACTGCCCAGCATTATTCTTTTAATTGTTTTTTTTTTTGAACCCGTGCCTTATAAGCCCATCGAATGAGACTAAAAACTTATTCAAAAGGAGTCTATTTCCCGTACAATAAAATCCAGAAAATTAGGATTCCAATCAAAATGGATGTATTTCTGCATTAATATGTTCACCTAAATTGTTTTAAACAGAACAGGTATATTTCTTCTACAAAAAGCTTCTTTTATTTTATTATTTTGTTCTAAAGATCATTTTTTTTCGATTGAAAATCGATTCATTCGACTTAGTTTTTTTTTCTGCTTTTGTATAGTTGGTTTATCATCGAAATACGACCTTTTGATCAGATGCTCCTCAAACGCATGCCTAACTAAAAGCGCGCGGAAAATGCAATTTCACCGGTCGGCTCGGCAACGCAAGTTGTGTCTAGGGTTAATGAAAACGAGTATTATACACTTACCTGGGAAGTTTCAACTTTTCATCAGTTGAAGTGTTGGTCTACTTACTTAGGTGCTTAGGTACTATAGGGATGATAAACTAACTAATTATCTAAGGAAGAGGAGAAAGGAAATATACTACGTATATTGAATAAATAAGATTATAATTTATATGAAAAATGAACGTGTTACGTTGATGGGCCTAGCCCTACTTCTCTACTAAAACAAAAACTATTTTAAACCATTTGAAAGCTTATTCCAAACTTGCTTGACTGTTCGAATATAACTATTTAGAGTTAATTTACTACCAGGCTGCTCCAAAGACATAAGGTGTACATATGCAGACAACCTCTACAGTACTGATTGGTACAAACTTGCCAGACTCGATGAAATAAAGGATGAATGGATATATGATAAATGATTTTATTTCTGTAAATAGGTTTGTACAAACACTTTTACACGTCAATCGTATTTTAAAAACTAGATGAGGTCGGCGTTTCCTATCTGACTACTCTGAGAAGAAAGGCCGAAACAAACTCAGAGGTCACAGTCTCTTTTAAAGTCCAGACATAATCTTGGTCAGATCATGTGAAGACCATGTAGATTTGTGTCTGAAATGGTCTTTTGATGTAAAACACACAGATTGAGTGGACCTGTCCAGTCAGTGCACGCATTTGTCAGTAATCGTGGAGCTCAACTCAGAAGTTAAGGAGCTCAACGATTCGACGAACAATACCAAAGAAAGGACATTTGGGTAGGCCACAAAAATTACTGAAACTGCCAGATTATGATTAAAACTAGCTGAGAGGGAAAAAAAAAGCAACAATGACCCACATAGTCACCACATTCACGCTAAGCAAGTCCCAGGTCGGGCGAAGTGTTATTGAATCATTAGGAATTCCTTAGTTGCCAGTTATTATCTAGCAAGAGAATCGAGTAGTACTTAAACATTATTATGTACTTACCTACTTGCGAAATGTGGGCAGGTACATACCATACACTTTCGCTTACCCTTTTGGTGATTCCCTATTACATTCAGGCGTTATGTTATGCTATGTGAGCTTCTATAGTTTTATATAATTTAGAAGCATTTTTTGTAAATGTGAGTACCATGGATTCGATTATTATGTCATTATTATGTATGTTGAATTGAAAGCAGGCAGTTGAGACTATGTCATGCTCACTTAAATGTCTCACTGTTGGTGGCGCGATCATTCGGTTCCCTACAAAATGGTTGAGCTGGATGGTGCTGATCCATGCGTCATGTTCGTGAACGGGCGCCGTCGGTTGAGACTGGTCATCTCTTAACTGCCACGGCTTAATTTTATTTTGAATTATTTCTTAATATTTTTTGTTTCATTGTTCTCACATATAGAAGCAACAAGAATAATGAAGGTACCCAGGATTTTGTAATGTCTTGATTTAAAAAGAGTGTCCTTGGAGTTTCTTGCCCGTTCATCTCCATAGAGATCTACATTTTGGAATTGGCAACTAGCTTCAACTTTCTGACTGACTAACGGATTATTAGACAATTCAAAAGTGACTGTAAATGGTTTAATTGAAATTAATACTTTGAGTTTAACAGCGTGTATCAGAAAGATGGGGTCATATTTAAAGGTGTGGCATGGCCATCAAAATGAACCATTTTCACCATGAGACCAACATCGTAACCGAAAAAAAATATCAACTGTCCTATAGAAAACTTCAATAGTTGACCTAAATGTATGGGATGGCTGATTAATTATTCTTTTCGCAAATAATCTGCCCATAAAAATTACTACACTTTTCTGATACACGCTATATAAAAGTTCCCCCAAGCCAAGAATCGAACGCACACCTTACACCCTGGTCCATGTATCAATAAACACAGTTGAAAGATATATCTATATTTCGGCAAATAAAGAAATATGGCGTCGAATCACAATAGGAAAGTATTGGAGCGTATAAACAAGTGGCTTCTCCAAATAATTGCTTCGTATTCGGGAAATAAGAGGAACATTGTGATATTATATTTGATGAGCCTTCAATCTGCCTTGGATTTTCCTAACTACTTTGGGGTCGGCTTCCAGTCTAACCGAAAGTAACTAAATAATAGTATTTTACATGGAGGACTGCCTATCTGACCTCCACAACCCAGTTACTGGGTAACACGATAACCCGTGGTTAAATTATAATTATTTCTGATGAGCAATTCCTGAGTTTGTCGGTACTGGAAGTCGATGACATTTCGCGGTCATAAAAATGTATTTGGCTTTACAAAAATATGTGCCTAACTGAATACTGCGCCTAATTTTGTAATTCCAAATCCAGTTTGAACTATTTTATTACATTTTTCTGAGTTAGGTAACGTTTTTCTGGAATTAGCACCGTAGGTAATTGCGTAACACATTACGAATCACAATCTGGATCTTTTTGATGGATATTGCTAATCCATTGCTTCATATGTTCGAAATATTTGTTTGCTCAACATTGTAAATAACGCAATGAATGTTGTTCAACTGTCAAAATGAAAGACATTGCTACAGTTAGTGTATTACGTAATTACTCAGCCGGAGTTTTGATTAAGCTGTCGATTTGGAAAGTTGACCAATTGAGATATTTTTTGGTCATAATTAATACAATACCAATCTGTACGAAGAGAAAACGCCCAATAGGGACATACACTGACCCTATTGGTGGTGCCTTTTACATGCCTATTTGAAATAAATGCTTTAACTTTTACTTTGACTCTGGTGTTCTTCAGAAAAGTCAGGTGCGTAGTACTCACAACCAGCGTGCGTGTGTGGCGGCATGTACAACGCCACATGCGAACTACGCACACTGACGATGACGTCACGCAAAATCCTGCATCGCGCAAGCAAAGTTAACCGCGCGACTAGCGAATATGTACAACGTCCCGACATCAACCATTAGTAGTAGACCATCAGACACAACACCCGTCTGGTCGGAGGATCCTCCCTTTTCTATTGAGTATGAAGAACTTTTCACCCTGTTCATACCTCTTTACGTGTATAAACATAAACGAAGCAAAAGGAGTATGTAAGGATCGTAGCAAGTGGCGTTCTGTGGTTTCTGCTTACCTTCATAGAAAAAAGGGCGTGAATTTATACGTGTATCTACAACAAGTGAATACTTACGACAAAATATTGCCTTCACCGTCCTTTTCAGTATCCTGAAACCCTACCTGATCCACTTACGGAACAAATCTGTCCGTCACAGTTAAGAGGCTCGATTGAGTAACCCTTTTTTATTGTTTTGGGTTCAATATTATTACCTCCCTCTACCCTGTTCGGGTTTCAAATACCTACGGGTATGGAGGTACATAATTATGACATGTGAACTACGAATGGGTCAAGTTAAAATAGCTTATATGACGATCGGTAAAGTCGAGGAAATTAAATGAGAAAAATAGTACTAACATAGATTGTTCGTATATTCGAAATACAACTATAAATTTCTGCCTCAGTACGTTTAAACTCAAGTCGCAGAATATGATAAAAATTACGTGTTTCACAAATTGATTGGGTACTAGCTTCTGTCCGCAACTTCGACCACATGGTTTAACAGAAAACAGATCCCATGGCGCTAAGCAATAGCTTAGCTTATAAGTGAAAGATTTTTTTAATCGAAAGAGAATTTGCGCAGCTTATCTCCAACATACAAACATACAAAATATTACCTCTTTGTAATAATAATGTAGACGCCGATGGAACTACTGAGTTGTGTCGTACTGTGGTCTGTTAGCAGTCCCTATTTCATGTTAATTTCCAAGCTGAGTCGTCAGGTACTTACTTATCTTATAACTACACCCCTGGGGGTGGAACGCACCCCATTAAGGGATGAAACGTGACCACACATATCTACATAACGAATGGGTCTCAAGAAATAAACAAAGTGTCACTTCATAATGAGTTTATTTAACATTATTATGTACATAAGTCGTTAAGATATGTATTCACAAACTATTATTATTTATTTATTAATTAGTATTATCAAAATTATTTCTAATGTTACAAAATCATTAAAACTTAGACACTGACCTCTTTAACGTAAAAATAAAATTTACTTTTGTAAAAACGGAAATCATTTTTATTTTGCTCGACATAGGAATCAAACCCAATCCTTTCGGAGCCACGTTCTACAGTTGAGGCAATAGTATCAAAATGCAAAAAAAAATATCCAATACAGAAGTTATTTTATTTACATGTTACAATTGAGCTTACAAGACAAGTCTTATTAAAATGCAATCATGACTGCTTCCACTACCATCCGTCATACGATATTTCTTACAAATTAATAAATGCAATGCAACACACAATATTCGACTGTCCATCTTAACATTTCATTCAAAATTATTTAGTCTCAAATCGCCACCCCCGGAGAACAAAATGATAACCGTCATTACCATAGTTTTAGTGTTATGTCATATTTGAGGTCTACGGTGCCTAATACATCTACACAATTTTTTTCGTGAATGTCCTGCCTGTATTTAAAAAGTTATAAAATATTGCAATAATATTCATCATCAATTTTCTACCCGAAAAATAATGTATCATAGTATTGGTAAAAAAGTTTCTTCATAAAATATATGCCAAATACTTTTACAATAGGATTCTCGGAAAATAAATAGATAAAATAAATTGTTAACGCTATTACCATTTTGTTCTCGTAATAATACATTTAGGCTCGGTGACTAACATGTCCTTAGTAAAAAGTACTGAGAAAAGTAAACACGGAAACATCTTGCCATTCTTTTCGGTCATAGGTGCATAGGTGCATTAGAGAGTGATAGCACGATAATTCATTGCGTGCGGCGCTCGGCACGTGGCAATGTTTGTTTACCTACTCGACCTTCTCTAGTGCACTTGTAACCGTCATTGCGTGAGCGTAATTTCTTTTTAGCTGCGGTTGTTTCTATTATTTTTGTGTAAATTCAGTGTTTTTTTAAAGTGAAAAGTGGTAAACCTAATTGCAATAATAAAATGAATAAACGGAATCCTCGTTTAGACGTTATTATGAGTATGGTGTCTAAAATAAGTGACGATTCCAAACATCTTACTAATGATGGTGAGTACCGACTGTGCCTTTTACACAGTATCATTGTCTTTTAATTAGTGATAGGTAGATAGAATGGCCATAGAATCTTATTTAAGTAAGTAGGTACTCGATCTGTGACCCGATGTTGATAGCTGCAAATTCGACACACCTACCTACCTAGATACCAACTTGCTTATTTTTAAATAGGTACCTACTTCGAGTGAAACAGTTGATCTTCCTTGGAACCTACCTAATGCTCATTACCTACAATGAAGTTTCTTTGCGTTAACTAATCTATATGCATGTCAATTTGTCATCACTGTTTGTTATTATCTAGGTATTAATTCAATGTCATTAAATCGTATCGTTTAAATGTTTTAGATCACAACCCACCCCAAAATGGTACTACAGATCAAGACAAAATAACGAAACATGAATATAATTTACGCGGTAAGTGTTAAATATTATTTTATGTTTTTGGTAGGTAGGTAAGTAGTAATTTTTGCCTGTATTTAAAATAATTATACTAAAAATAAACTCCTGCCTCGATGGTCGAGTGGCCGCAAGCGCGGGTCCTAACCTCGAGGTCCTGGGTTCGATTCCCGGGTCGGGCAAAGTGTTATTGGGTTTTTCCATTAAGTTGGAACTTCTCAGTAGCAGCACGGAGTCTGGATTTGTGCCCGGTAGATGACAATAGGCTCGCCCCCTATTACATGGGACTTAAAACATAACTGGCGAAACGTGGGTGTATTACACACCTCTGCCTAACCCTTCGGGGAATACAGGTGTGATTGTTATGTCATGTTATGGTTATGTTAAAATAAACAAAAAGCTATCGTATTATGGGTACCTACCTACCTCATTTTTTTCTAGCTTAACCTAGCTTCTTATATTTTTTGCTTTTTTATTTAATGTAAGTATAAGAAGCTAGGTTCACCAAACTAATCTATATTTCTATATTAATATTATAAAGCAAAATAGTTTGGTTGGTTGAACGTGGTAATCTCAGGAACCACTGGTTTGAGTTGAAAAAATATTTTTGTGTTAGATAGTTACTTAGTTCATTTATTGAGGAAGGCTATATCTATATTATATAATATTATAAAGAGGTAATATTTTTGTTTGTAAGTTTGTATGTAAGGGCTAATCTCAGAAACTACTGGTTCGAATTAAAAACTCTTTTGTTCTGGTCTGCAGAATTAACAAAGAAAACGTACTACAATCCAAATGATAAACAAGGGAATGAAGACTTCTCTCCGAGTTCATCCGGTGAATATCTGCCAAGTCCAGAGAGACTCCAAATTCTAAGACAGCGGAGTCAAAGCTCATTAAGTTTTGGAGGAGATTCGGACTATTTAACATCAGCTGCTAATAATATTACAAAATCATTATCGAGCATATCAAACATATCTTCCATTTTTAATGAAGTAGATTTTGTAGCATCACCTTTGATAGTGTATGAAAATAGACCATTGTCAGATACAAAAAAAATGCTCGGTAATGAAAATATTAATAGAAAAACTTTATCAAGACGTAGTTTAAACTTTTCTGCTATCGCTGAGGAAGACAATAATATGGTCGACGCATCTTCCAGTTTTGCAAGCATTATCTACCCAGGGGAAGTTGAACAGAAAGACTTAAATATTTCTATGGGCAGTGAACTTACTGTAAATAAGGAAAATTTTATTTCTATTACTTTTGAATTAGAAGAGACTTTGCAACCATGTGACTCTTCCAACGGTAAATTGACTGAGTGCACCTTAGTTAGTTACCAAAATGTGCCATCAAGCTCAAAAGATTTCGATTTGACAAATGTTTCTCAGTCAGAGGTAGAGGTTAACCATTCAGCAATTAATTATAATATTATTAGTTTTAATGAAGATGATTACCAAAGAAATAACATAGACAGTTCCGGTGAAGTGATAACTCAAGCTGAAACTGCTGCTGCAAGCTTAGAACAGGTATTGTGTGCTACTAACGCGAAAAAATTGACAAGAAAACGGGTTCGAAATGAAAGAGAAAAACAAGACAATAAGAGTAAAAGGTTAAAGAATTCAGGAGAAGCTTACGTAGGTTGCAGGTCAAAGAAAGAGTTTAAGAAAAAAACGATAAAGGCTGAATGCAAGTGTCAAAAAAAATGTGGAGACAAGATCAACCAACAGCAAAGAGAAACTATAATGCAGCAATACTATCAACTCGCTGATCATGAGTTACAATGGCAATTCATCGCTAAGCATATAATAGCTGAAGACATAAAAAAAGTGACAATAAACCGAAAGAACAACCGCACTCAGACTATTAAATACTATTTTTATTTAGACACAGAAAAAGTGCAGGTATGTAAAACATTCTTCATTAATACTCTATCTATATCACATCAAACAGTTTATACAGCCTTAGAAAAGGTAAAATCTGATAAAGGTTTGAGTGACAATAGAGGTTGTCATGATAATAGACCTCGCAAAATGTCACTTGAAACCGAAGACAATATTAAAGAGCACATTCAATTATTTCCTACTGTGGAGAGTCATTATACTCGGAAGAAATCGGCCAGACAATATCTGTCCGAATTACTTAATATATCTAAAATGTACCGGTTGTACGAGGCTTGGTATACTGAAGGGCACTATTCTTGCCGCATGGCATCTAAAAGACAGTACGAAACTATTTTTAACACCAGATTTAATTACTCCTTTCATCGCCCCAAAAAAGACCAATGTGGTCAATGTGCACTTTACCGACAAGCTGATCCTCGTACAGAAGAAACTCTGCGAGAGAAATTTAACCAGCACCAGAAGAATAAAGAACGCGTGCGTCAAATAAAAAACGAAGAAAAACAATCAGCTGACCTTTCAGATACAACTGTTGCAATCTTTGATTTAGAGAAGGTGTTGAATATTCCTCAATCTCAAGTGGGAATATTTCACTATAAGAGGAAATACCCTGTGTATAACTTCACAATATTTGACAGTACTCGACTGAAAGGTTACTGCTATGTTTGGCACTACGCAATCGCAAAAAGAGGAGCAATAGAAATTGGTAGCTGTTTATGGCAATTTCTCATGGGTGAAGCAGGAAGAGGTATCAAAAACATCTCATTTTACTCTGACGGTTGCGGAGGTCAAAATAAAAATAGATTTATTTTTGCATTCTATATTTTTGCCGCTCAGAAACTGAAAATCAATATCACACACCGATTTTTCGAAACGGGGCATGGTCAAAGCGAAGGTGACTCAATGCACTCTAATATAGAACGAGAGCTAAAACATCAAGTTGTTTATACACCTGAACAGATTTACGCAATTATTTTGAATGCAAAAGTTAATGGTGAGAAGTACACTGTGAAGGAAATGACACAAAATGAGTTTAAAGACATAAAAGAATTAATCAAGAATAAGAACTGGGCCAAAGATGAAGAGGGACATAAAGTAGCATGGTCTAAAATAATGGAAGTAAGTGTCTTGCATTCACAGCCTACAGTTCTACGTTTCAAGTATGATTATGATGCAGATTATTCTCGGTTGAATGTCGAACCGCTTCCAAGAATTGCGCCAAGAAACAAGCGGGGTAAACATAATGCTTCAACCTCTCTTACAGAGATACAATTATTGAAACCAGCTTACAACAAACCCCTTTCAATAAGTAAGGCTTTACACGGCGACCTTATGAGTCTCTGTAGGGCAGAAGCAATCCCTAGCTACTACCATGCCTTTTATAACTCCCTCACATTTGCTAATTGCTCTGAAGAACTTAATCATGAGGATTCCGATGAAGTTCACGAAGACTGATTTTTTTCTTATGGTTTTTTTCTATACTTATTAATTAAAATAATAGTTTATTAGAATAACGTTGTTTCATTTTAAACCCTAGAATAAAAGTTTAAGTTTCTGTTACCTAATTATGCAAATTGAAAATTAACTAGAATAAAATTGCAAATGATCTTGTTTTCCATTAATCTGGCATCCATTTTTCAATGAATATTATTGTAATGTAATATTGCAATATTCATAGGTTCTGGTAATTGCCGCGATTAAAATTGTAAGTGTATATTAATAAACTAAAACAGTACAAGAATTTTAGTATCTTTTTAAATTCGAAATATCTTTAGTTCAAATAACCTTAGTAAAACTTCTTTAAAAGCATTATAAAGCATAAAAAATTAGCTACCATTGTCCTATTTCTCGTTTCTCTACACAAATTAGTTGGCAAGATATAGTCGAAAATCAGTTTTTTATTTTTCCTGAAAAGTAGTGATTTTGCTATTACCATTTTATTCTCCGGGGGTGGCGAAATATAGTAATGTAGTTATAACTCAAAACAGCATTTTTGCTTTTACCAAAACAATTTTATTCCTTTCGAAAACATCTAAACTTATTCCAAATAACTATTCATTCATCAAACAAATCTAAAGGCTTATCCACACTAGGACACTGTTCTATCAGCACTGTTACAGAATTCGTGTGACAAGTTGCACAACCGCCACTGTCCGCTTTTGTACTTATTAGCACAACGACCACCGTCGGTTGTTGTACTTATTAGCACAACCGCCACTGTCCGCTGTTGTACTTATCAGAACAACCGCCACTGTCCTCTGTTGTACTTATTAGCACAACGGCCACTGTCGGCTGTTGTACTTATTAGCACAACCGCCACTGTCCGTTGTTGTACTTATTAGAACAACCGCCACTGTCCTCTGTTGTACTTATTAGCACAAAGGCCACTGTCGGCTGTTGTACTTATTAGCACAACCGCCACTGTCCACTGTTGTACTTATTAGCACAACCGCCACTGTCCGCTGTTGTACTTATTAGAACAACCGCCACTGTCCTCTGTTGTACTTATTAGCACAACGGCCAATGTCGGCTGTTGTACTTATTAGCATAGCCGCCACTGTCCGCGGTTGTACTTATTTGAACAACAGCGGACAGTGGTGGTTGGTCACCTTTCAACATTATAACCAAAGGCATTACTGGAAAGCGCGGCTAATATTCCGCGCTTTTACACTATGTTGTCCCCTAGGGCGGAAAAGTCATCTTACTTTTACATACATTATTAGTTTTAATATCACCTCTAAACGAATATAAAGTGTGGGTTTGCGCAGCAGTCGCTCCTTTTGTCGGGGTTTTGTGCCGCTTTCACCCATTTTCCGTGGCAGTGCGGGGCGACTAGAGCGTAGAAGCGTGTCGCGTGACCTGCGACGCCGTGCCCGCTGCAGCGCCATTTTAAATCCCGGCGGAGCGCGGCCGTCTCGCAGAGAACGCATACTGTCGCGCCTGGGGAATGGACACAGATCATAAATTAAAAGAACACATCACGCTTGTGTTGCAGAGGTGTACCTATAGTACAACATCCATATTTCACCGGTTATAAGTCCCATGTATTAGGGGGCTAGCCTATTGCCATCAACCGGACACAAATCTAAACTCCAGGCTGATACTGACAATTTGCTGGTGGAAAAACCCAATAACAATTTCCCCGACCCGGGACCCGAACCCAGGACCTCATGCTCAGCAGTAGCTCTTACGACCACTAGACTAGTTCGAGCTTTTCCAGACCATAGGCTGATAATTAATATCATCTGAAAACAATTTTTTTTACGGTTTAATAGCTTTTGTATCAAAAATATGTGAAACAGTCGTATTCCGTCTACAGTTTAAAGTTGTCTGACGATTGAAATCTCAGATCATCACAAAAAATCGATCTAATCAATCACAGGCTAATGCTGGACATAGGCCTATCCCAGATAACGCCACGACACCCCGTCTCCACCTTTCTGATCCATTATATCTCAGCCGTAATTTACATGAACGGCAATTCACAAAAAAATCTAAGGTTTCTACTGCTTTTAATTAAGCAAGTAACTTCATTTTCCTTTTCTAAGAAAACTAACCACACCGTCTTTTCATTAACTCAATAGTTGAAGCTCAAAATGCACTCAAGAGAAAACTTTTACAACCTTTACACAACACAAGCTCCGGAAATTCCAGATTGGTTTGCCACTTTTCAATTTTCTCGTCGTTAACTCTATGCAAAGAAAAACTTACCTTCTCTCAACGCCTTATAGTCGGAATCCGTGTGGCAGGCCTTTGATACCTTGGTGACCTCGAACTGGGCACAGTACCTGGACAAAAGAACGTTGAAATGAAACATAAGGGTGAAAAAATAACAGTTATAAAACGTTTCGGAAAAATATCGGTTCGATTCCGTACAGGAAATTAGCCTGAGGATCGATTTGTGCTTATTCCGGACTCTAAAAGTGTATGACAAATGCTTTCGGAGGCTTCGGAAATTGATTCGGTATTTCGCAAGATTGAATCCATACGTAAAAACCAATATTCTAGTTACTTTTACATCAATACTTTTCCTAGTAAAAATCTCAATAAAAGTAGGTGGGTAAATAAGGTAGGCTTATGATAATTGGTTTTCATTCCTTGAAAAAATTCAATCTTGCTTATTTCTTACTAGCTTCCGCCTGCGGCTTCGCCCGCGTGGATGACGGAAATTATCCCACGGAAACGTCCTCTCATCCAAATTCATTCAACCGTTAAAGCGTGAAAAGGTAATAAACAGACAGATAATAACTGAAAATAATCTTTTTTTTTATAGGATTCTGAATGTTTATATTAAAAATAATAATAATTCATTTTAATATTATCATCATTAATGTGAAATACTCTAGCGCCACCATTTGACCACCCTACCCCACCCCACCCTACCTACCTACACAGTATATATTATCTAGGTTATTGTCTTCAAATTGTAATAATTTTTAGGCGGTTGGCCCGATTTAAATGAAATAAAAACTAAAATAAATAATACCTCAATATACGGATTCTGACCATATTCCCAATGCTTTAAGTCTCTTAAAAAGAGGTACCTACCAAAACGAAAATTTCAATAATCACTGCATGTGAATTTAAAAATCATCCCCTATTTTACCCCCTTGGGGATAATTTTACAAAAACGCTAATGATTTTTTTTTATTCTTACCAAAAGCATAAATACATTTTTTCATATTCCAAACTTAAGAAATGCTAAGTTTCCCATACAAAATTTCATCCCCTATATCACGCCCTTTAGGAGTATTTTTGAGACAAAATGTAGCCTATGTCCCTTCCGCAGGATGCCATCTATCTCCTTGCCAATTTTTTTCGAAATTCGTGCAGGAGTTTAGCCGTGAAAAGGTAACATACAGACAGACAGAGTTTCTTTCGAATTTATAATATTATTAATACACAAGTATGTATACATATTTACGAGTATATATTTTTTTTTTTTGTTGGGAAATCATCAAATAACTTCTCCCGATCCGGGCGGCGCGGGAGAGCGTATCAGACTTTTACAGACTAAAACACACCCGTGTTCCTTCAGTTGCCATCAATGGTGCTGACATCTCTTTGAAGCGCGCGTGGAACACAACGCGCCGTCGACCCGGACCCTGGTCATTACCGGACGGCGAGCTACCCATTGATGGCTGTCTGCAAGCCCGCTCCTACGGTGGCTGGGAATCGGCTATCGACTCCCGACTCCCGACGCCCAGGGTGTCTCCTCCTGCGGCGACTAGGGGCGTGAGGGCGCAACGATTACCTCACCCTCACGCGCTCCGCCTCCTCCTTCGCGAGCATTATTGCTTCGCAGTAGTAGGTGACGGCTTCCCATGCCCTCTCGCTTCGTACCATGCCCTGGACCAGGGCCGGACGCAAGAGATCGCCGCCGCCGATTGCTGCCGCGAGGACACCGCGGTGCTCCGCCCAAGCCGGGCAGACCTCCACAGTATGTTCCACTGTGTCCTCGGGTCGATCCACACAATGGCAACACTCGGGCGTTTCCTCCGCCTTATCCTGAACAGGAACCTTCCAAAACAGCCATGTCTGGTGAGGACCTGCGTCAGGCGGAAGGCGAGGACGCCGTGGCGCCTCTCAAGCCGCTCCTCAAAGAAGGGACTTACCGCCGCAATTGTGGCGTGCCCAGCACTGGGTTTCGACAGTCGCACTCTCCATGCCACCATGAGATCCCGCCGGAGCTCTGTCTGATTTCTAGCGGCAGCGGAGTTACGCCCCGGCGTTTCGTCTCTTCGCGCCACTCCCAAATGTGCGCGAGGACTTTTGCTTCCAGATCCCATGGCGACAATCCGGCAAGGAGGCTCGCCATCTCGCAGGAGACCGTGCGGTTTCCCCGGACCAGCCGGATGGGCATGACCCTCTGGGACGCGTTCAACCGGCAGGCTGGTCGGCGCCTCAATGAACGCGCCCACACAGGTGCCCCGTAAAGGGCCATGGACCGCACTACATCTTCACCCTAATTGCGTAACACACTATCACAATCTGAATCATTTTGAAACCTATTGCTAATCAATTGCTTCATATGATCGAAAAATTTGTCTGCTCAACAACGTAAATAACTAGAAATGGGCCGACTATGAGTTTGGCCGACTAGTCGGCTGCAAAATGGCCGAATAATCGGCCGTTTTGCAGCCAAGCCAATCTTTGCTTTCGTTTGAGTTCGGGTGACATCGGCAATGTTCGTGACTACGTTTTCGGCTCGTAGATGCCCCGCAGCGTCCGGCGGCCAGATCTAAGTCTAATTCATTATTAAGTATTAGGTAAGAAGAAGAGTTCCTATTTCTAAGTTGTAAACCTATTTATTGCCAATTGTTGCTTATAGTTTCTTCTTTTTTGTTGGAAGTATTAGTTAATTTTATTTTATACAAACTGACCCGACAGACGTTGTCCTACCTTAACTATGAATGTCATATATCGTTTGGTTTTAGTTTTGACTATTGACTAAAACTAAAACTATCGACTCAATTATCAACCGATACATCTGTGTTTAACGATATTTGCAGCGCGCATTCTGTCAATCGCTGACAGTTATTTCAAACAACTGACAGTTACGTAAAATTAATATTGGCGTTAAGTTTTCTTAAATTTTGTGACGTTCCGATCAACTTCCTTATTTTTTTATTTCATAAGATCCTTCTCCTAAAAATAACGAGCACAACAATAAAAAAAAATGTGAAATCGGTCCAGCCGTTCGCGCGTGATGGCGTGACCAAGGGAAATAGGGATTCATTTTTATATATATAGATAATTTCTGGATCTAAGTCCAATTAATTAATGGACCAAACGAAGGGTTCCTATTCCTTCCTATCCTATTCTAAATTGCACTAAAAGTAATCTGTATAACTCATTCTATAATAAAAAATAATAACAGTAACGATTTCAATTTCATTTCAATCACCCTCTTTTAAATTTTGAAGCATATTAATACGAGTCAAAATGGACCGACTAGTCGGCGGTTTTTGCCGACTAGTCGCCGACTACTAATATGACCGACTAGTCGGCGAATAGTCGGTACATCACCATAAATAACGCAAGCAATGCTGTTGAACTGTCAAAATGAAAGCTATTCCTATTAATAGTGTGTTACCCCGCAGATCATCATCGTTTATTGTTTTTTTATCTAGTTGAATTGCCACTGAAATGTTTACAGTTTCTATGGAACAAAATTACGTACTCCTAGTAAAACTCCAAATATTAGGTAATATACCTGTTTAGTTGTAGGTATATACCTAATAATAAAATACATTAATTTTTTACCCAATCCCGTTGTACTCATCATAACAATTATACATTTTTTTCCGTTCACTTAGTCATTGCCTTGCTATCGAAAAACCAACCTCTACGCAGACAAAACAGACTGCACAAACATAGTTCTAAATGCATACGAATCAGTTTTCGTTATTTGGTTGGACGAGCTACAAGAGCCTTAAGTCCTGACTTCCTGAGTTGAGCTGCACGATTACTGACAAATGCGTGCACTGACTGGACAGGTCCACTCAATCTGTGTGGTTCTTTCCTCAAAAGACCATTTCAGATACCAATCTACACGGTCTTCACATGATCTGACCAAGATTATGTCTGGACTTTAAAAGAGACTGTGACCTCTGAGTTTGTTTCGGCCTTTCTTCTCCGAGTAGTCAGATAGGAAACGCCGACCTCATCTAGTTTAAAAATATGATTGACGTGTAAAAGTGTTTGTACAAACCTACTTACAGAAATAAAATCATTTATCATTTATCATTACAGAGCTTCTCATTTCCTGTTTTCATGTCAATAGCTAGGAGATACCAATCCTATACAGCCTTTGTACCAAACTAACCGAGCTTAATTTGAGACACTTATTGTTATACCACAGTGTAGGTCAAACAGTGGGACAATGATTGTCATTGGCAACTCAGAATAAGCAGTTTGTGATAATCCGACTATCTAAGCTTATATAAACGATATTATGTACAGACGACCAAAAATATAAAGATATATCCATTCAAAAGTGTTTGTGATCTTGAATTTTTGGTTGAAATTATAAGTTTCAGATCCCCTTGCCCGTGGCAATATTGAGACACTACCTACTTTGGTTCCTAAACAATAAAGATTCATGTTATTATTTTTTTTTTGCCGTTTATTTTTACTCGCATAAGAATATCTTTAATTTTGTAGATAGCTCAATAAAAAAATGAGTTTTAGACGCCAGTGGGTAGTTGCGTAAAACACTAACAGTAGCTTTCATTTTGACAGTTCAACAACATTCATTGCGTTATTTACGTTGCTGAGCAGATTTCTTTTTCGAACATATGAAGTAATGGATCAGCAATATCCTTCAAAAAGATTCAAATTGTGACTGATAGTGAGGATGCTAATCTAGATCGTGTCTTTATACCAATCGTTTAGTTTCATAAAATAGGCCTTATTTTCAAAGTTTTATAATAACGTTACGAGTTTCTTACACTACTTTTTTTATAATTTCCCTAACAGCATTTCAATGAATATTTTTACAGAGAGCTCTTTTATAAATCAGACAACGATAAGAATCAGTTGAACAAAAAATATTTCCGTGGGGTATTCACATAAAATAAAATACTCTGTAAACGTTATTTGTTTTGGATCACAAAACGGATGTTTTCAGTCACACATCATGTTTCGTTTATTCAGTTTTGAAGAACAAAGAGTTTTCAGATGAATCATTGTTTCATTTGTCCTAACATGTTTTGAATGAACAATGTTTTAATTCTAATTTGATCATTTAAAGCTATCATTGTTTATTTAATCTAGCCTTTCGGATCATAAATTATTCAGTTTAGTGACTATGCCCTAGATAATCTATTAGAAATCTCACTGGGCTGTCATCCTGCGGGGTAATTGCCTAACACACTAACAGTAGGAATTGCTATCATTTTCAACCGACTTCACAAAAAAAGAGGAGGTTCTCAATTCGTCTGTATGTTTTTATTTTTTATTATGTGTGTTAGCTCAGAACTTTTTTCTGGGTGAACCGATTTGGATGATTCTTTTTTTTATTTGATAGGTGGTGCTTCACATGTGGTCCCATTTAAATTTGATCAAGGTCTGACCAGTTGTTTTTCAGTTATCCTTAATACTGCATATTTTTTCTACTTAGTTTATATGGATGATGTGTTAATAATTTCCTGTCACTGTTATTTACACACCAAGTAGTGGTATACGAATTTGTGTGGGGTAGGTACCGCAACTAAAAAGTGTAAAATATTTTTTTTTTTCAAAAAAACAACCGACTTCCAAAAAAAACACTAAAAGACGTGAAAAATAACTTTAATTTCGGAAGTCGGTGGCCAAAAACGAAAATACAAAACCAAAGACACCGACTTCCGAAATTAAAGTTATTTTTCACGTCTTTTAGTGTTTTTTTTGGAAGTCGGTTGTTTTTTTGGAAAACAGTTTTTGACAGTTCAACAACATTCAATGCGTTATTTACGTCATTGAGCAGACAAATTTTTCGAACACAATGAAGCAATGGTTTAGCAATATCCTTCAAAATGATTCAGATTGTGATTGATAGTGTGTTTGTTACACAATTAGGGTGCTGGCCTTTAAAAGTCTATCGATCCATTCATAATTGTCTAAAACGTTTGTTTTTCTGATTATACTTTTCTACACTAGGTGTTCCCTATAACTTTACTTATACACTTTAATATCCCGTTTGACGCACTTATGTAATTTAAAAAAACGTTTTTACTAGTTTCTTGCGTCGTTAAGAGCGCATACACGGGTCCACCACTAGCGCCACTCTTTTAAAAAAATATTATCTCGTGACTGAGAAGGAATTTTGAAAAACGGCTTACTAAGCGACCTCGGTAAGTGTGTCTAGAATTTTCTAATACCTTTTATAAACTTTCATATTGAGACACAAAGCAACAAAATTCGATCTAAATAAAAGCAGCCACATTCATTTAGATCGTATTTCATTGCTTCGTGTCTCAATATGAAAGTTTATAAAAGGTATTAGAAAATTCTAGACACACTTGCCGAGGTCGCTTATTGATCCGTTTTTCAAAATTCCTTCTCAGTCACGAGATAATATTTTTTTAAAGGAGTGGCGCTAGTGGACCCGTGTATGCGCTCTTAATATTCATGGAGGCTTCATACATCATGATGACAGATTGCCTTTCAGTTATTGACCATTAACGTGTGGTACAATGTTTTGTTACTTACTCTCTATGTGAGTTAGATTCCGGGTCATCAGGGTTGCGCAAACGCAGGTTCTTGCGGATGTCCACAGTTTCGTTGGAGTGGCGACTCACAGACAAGCCTCCGGGTAGGAGCATTGCAGTCTCATCTGTTGGAAAATATTGTTTAAAGTAATTTATAAACAAGAAACGGAATGAACTGAAGATAATACTTTCAGATGCTTTCAGATCCTAACGAGCGGGGTAATGGCGTAACACACTAACAGTAGGAATAGCTTTCATTTTGACAGTTCAACAATATTCATTGCGTTATTTATTTTGTTGAGCAGACACATTTTTCGAACAAAGAATTAAAATAAAAAATGAGAATGAAAATTGAAAAATTGAAAATGATTTGATGATTGATGAGATTGATTGAAATTGATTTTGTGAATGAATGAGATTTTTTTTCGAAGAAGCAATGGCTTAGCAATAGGCTTCAAAATGATTCAGATTGTGATAGATAGTGAGTTACGTAATTAGGATGCAGGTACGTATACTGGACCTTGTTATTGCTATACAGCCCTATGGTTGAATGTCACTAGCTCGTCATATAACGTCAACGTTTTTTTTTGTTTTACTGGGTTTTACTATAAGATCATTGTGACAGTTAGATAGTTTCAACCTTAAGTGAAAATTCCATTTACTGAGAGTATTTGTCAAAAGTAGTAAAGCAATTACGAGGTCTACTATAGGTTATCACGAAGTAAATATACGTCACTCCACTAAAATGTCTATTCAAACATTTAAAATGTGTCCAAGCAGTGGAGGGGCGTACAATTTTAAATTAGACAATCTCTACTTATTCACTTGACTTGTCTTTGTGTATCACATGAGAATTTGCAGCTTTGTGCCCTGAACAAAATTACTAATGTGTGATTACAGTATAAGCTATTCTATTCTATGGGTGTACCTAAGCCTTACAGCCATAGAAGTGTTTCCCCCTTGACAATTCAAAAGTGTCTGTAATTGGTTTATTTGAAATAAATGCTTTGATTTTGAGTTTGAGTTTTCCGTTTTTCCCTAAAAGTCGGAATCACAAAGTGCTACAAACCCAAAGCTTTAAAGCTTTGACTTTGGCTTTTTGATAGTTATATTACTAGATCGTGCTCGTATCATAGTTATATTCTTAGTAAGACAGTTATGAACCACTTTCATATAACTATATCACGGCTACAACCATCTTACTGCGACTTATACATATTATTAATTAAATCTTCTAAACTATACAATGGATTTTGATACGGTTTAAACTTTCATTTACAGGATTTATTTCGGAAGGTTTATGTGTATAACAAATTAATATAAAACTTAGAAATAGCACAGAAATCTCGATTTTTCGACAAGTCGCCACAGCAGCAATCAAGGATCTTATGGCGCGTGGCTATAATCGCCATTTTTTTTTTTTTTTTTTAATCCATTTCACAAAACGATTTCACAAATCGCACCTTCGGTTGGACAAGAGCATAACTGACAATAAATCGAAAAATGACCTAAGTATGCCAAAGTGCTTTAAAAAGACCCTTTTATCCGGCGGAACAGAGACGTCCTTATTAATATAAGCTTAATGCCGCCAGAGGGCAACAGTGCCTTTGTCATATTGGTGCATTTTTTTTACTATCTTGGCGCGACAAAATCTTAAAATGGCTCTCCTGTAAAATCACCAAAACTGCAGTTATGCCCTTGTTCTACCAAAGGTGCGAAATGTTGACCAACACCGCTCCCATGTCTCATGTCAAAAGATCTTTGTAGCACTCTCCATTGCACTCGTGCGAAACAGGGACGGGTCGCTAGTAACGTATAAACCTCACCTCTCAAAGGAACATCGCTGTCAGCAGAGCAACCCCGATGCTCCTGGCAGGCTCGTCGCTGCACCAACGATGAACAATGGCGACCACCGTGTGCAGGGGCCTGAACCACGCGCCGACTACGCACCATGCTACCAGACCCGCAGTTTGTGTCGCAGTCCGACCACGGACCCCAGCCGGAGACAACGCAGTCTATTACTGGGGACAAAGAGAGAATAAAGGTTAATTTATTTCAATTTATTTATTCAAGTAACCATGACTCATTTGTTAGTAAAAATGTATCCTATGTTAGTAATTAAGGCGCAGATTTCTAATGATTTCAAATTGAAGATCACGTCTAAATGAATAGTCCTATTTGTTTGAAAAAAATATATGATAAACTAGACTATTTTTTTCGTAATATATGTGATTATTTGAAATTATATTTTTATAACATAGTGTAATTAATTTGTAAAGTAATGTCTAACGCGAACACAAAAACGATAATCACGCAAAAACTATTGGGCGTATTTTCATGAAATCTGCACTATCTAAAAGACAATTTAACTATCCAAATTTTTGTATACGGCTTTTATTTGTATTGTGTTTGATAATCAAGATGGGTTGTTTTTGCGAATAAACTTGATGCGCGTTAAAGCTGGGGCTCTTGCGGGCGACAGGCGGCAGAGCATCGATGGCCAATGTCCGGGTAGAAGATAATTCTCTGTGCAATTTATTTGCTTAAAAGTTTCGCATGCTCCTCCCACTCGCTCAAGGTCACTGGCACTTATTGTCGCCATAAGATAGTTCTATCTACATCCTACACAAATTCCTTTATAATATACACAGCGGCAGTACTATCCGACGCTTCACCACGGCTGCACCATTTCATGGTATGTATAATGTATGCTGTTTTTTTTTAAGTTGATAAAGCCTCGAGCGATGCAACTTGCGTCAAGCGAAACGCGCCCGTCTCCTGTTTCCAGTCGTCGCTCCGCATGTCGCGTCGCGGTTTCTCCTGGCATGCTATAAACAACTTGTCTTCTCCGCAGCCGCTATCGCTAGACGCGTGTCGCTTGAGGTTGTAGCTCGTGGTCACTGGGTAAATGTCACCCTGTATGCTAAGTTCCCTTCAAAATGGTTGAGCTGAATGGTGCTGATCCATACGTCGTGTTCGTGAACGGGCGCCGTCAGTAGGGACTGGTCATCTCTTAGCTACCGCGGCTTATTTTAATTTCTGAATTGTTTTTATCTTTTTTATTACGGACGCTTTTAACTTGCACTGCTTTCTACATCGTTCTCACATGTATAATTTCAACATTATGTAACCATTATTTTTGTAACAATATTTTGATTGAGAAGATTGTCCGTGGAGTTTCTTGCCTGTTCTTCTCCATAGGTGCCGTGCCTACTACGCTTTGGAATGGGCAACTAGTTTCATCTTTCTGACTGACCGACCCCTTGAAAATTCAAAAGTGCCTTTAATTGATTTATTTGAAATAAATGCTTTGAGTTTGAGTTTGAGTTTATGAGACCACGTGACCACTACCTGAACGTCAAGTTTTTGTCGAAGTTAAGTCGAGAACCATCTCATTCATTAAAGTCAAATCAGAACTGATAAAGCCACCTGCTTTATACTTGTAATACCACTTGGGTCCGCTAGGATTCGATGGATCATTAATTACAATCGATCCAGATGCTAACTGAACTTTATAAACCTCTAAACATCGAAAAAGGCTTGCGTTTTATTATAAAAAAATACTATAATCTTAGTCCTGACTACAGTGAACGAGGAACTAGGTACTGTAGAGTACATCCACAAAAACTGTCATAAGAAAATTGATTTGCAGATAAAGAAAAGGTTTACGACGCATGATGGTCCAAAAATACACTATCATCTAGTTTTTTATGGCCTCCTAAAGCTCTCTCGCCACACTGAAACAAATCCCGCGAGGGATGTGGGACGCGACTGCGCCCGTCGACTTTTCTTCATCGTAATCATTAAAAAGGCACGCGACTATATTCGCCAGTTTTGACACCTCCAATTATGTTAGTTGACACAACCGGCGCCAGCGAATTTCAGCCCGCATCCCGCGAATGATTCGCCTCAGTTTAGCTAGAGCTTTGTATAGGTACCTACTGAACCTGGAATTACATCAGATTTATTCAGGACTTGGAACCGGTACCAAAAGTACAGGTTCTGTACCGGTGCTTAGCGGTTCTTGCCATTTCGGTACCTGGGACCGATTCCAGACGGTACCAGTTCCAGACGGGTTCCGGTAGGTACTCCACTTAACAAGTACCGTTTCTAAATTTAGGCACCCGCCCCGTACCACAAATCTCGTTTTTTACCTTAAAGTTATTTTCCTAGTGCCTATAAACCATCCTTTTTACTTACTATATTATCTGTTTTCTCACTCTCACTTAAGGGAATAATTGTTTGGTACCAGTTTTGGTACCGGTACAGTACCGATACTGATTAGCAATTCCAATAGCACAGGTACTACGTCTGGTACTGGTACCTACCAATAGTACAGGTACTCCTCTGGTACCGGTGTCTCACCAAGGCCAATGGTAACGGTTCCCAGAAATACCGGTATTTCAAGCCCTGGATTTATGTCTCTAGAAGCACCGTAGCCTTTATATCTCCATGTAGGTATTACGGTAACAAACCACTTACCTTGACAGTAATTTTCCGAGAAACCTAAGTTCTATCCTCCTACGCATTACTGAAACAGTTTCAATTAACTACGTGTTGTTTAGATACAAAGTTGTGTAGGTATCTCTCTACGAGTAGGGTAGTAACACTAGAGGACTTATTTATATATCAATTTGCACGCGTGGTCTCTTTGTCAGTTCAATGCCCTCAGCAGTAGGCCACCAGGCTTGTGGTATTTATAAAGTTTAATAATGGTGGCTTCAGTAATCATTTTACTATATTGTTCGTATCTACTAAGAAGATGATTAAAATTTTCTAAGATTTATTATATCTACTCTCTTCCACTTCTCTCTCCTTTTTTGCATATTGTCACCTTGTATTTTCTTTATATTCAAGTAATTTGTTATCGTTTAATTGTGCTTTTGGGTTTTATGCTGTTTCTTTTGTATCTACTCACAGATAACGCAATTACCGAAAGTAATGGGTACAATAATGTTAGACATTATTTTACAACTTCACCGTCAAAATATTTTCTCTTAATCCGACAAATAAAAACCACATTCCAGCTCACTAGCACACACGAACCAATAAAATAAAAAACCTTTAGCTCCTTTGAAAATAATATTATTTGGAAAACATTCCCGCACTGTGTGGAGAGTCCTTCAGAAATGCACTGTGGTGAAACAAAATCGACAAATAAAATACAGACCAGATGAATCCATTTAGCAGAAATTTGAGTAACATTGTACCACGGCTTATTTATAGTGGTCCGGAAAAAATCATTGGCTCGAGCAATTTGACAAAAAGGCCCGAAGCTATTGAGTGGGTGCCATGGATTGGAAACATGGGCTATATTTGCGAGTGGCGGCTATATTTTACTGTTGCTGTATACAATTGATCGTGGTGGACATTTTTTATTTGATTTGCCTATATATTTGGCAAAATTGGTTTTTCATGGAAATTGATTTTGGACTATGAAGGACGTTAAACTTGGGAAGATTTATAAAAAAAACAAAGTTACGGTTTTGACGAGCTGAAAAGCTGCAGCTTTCCTAGCGGAAGTTTTTTTTTTTTTTCAACAAAAACAACAAAATCTGCCCCTAATGTTTTTGGTGCATGCTGAAATTCAACAGGTTAGATTATAATCAAAAAATTTGAAAAGTGAAAAAAATATGAAAGTAAAAAATATAGACCACCTCTGGATAACTTTCAATTCACCGTTGTAGACAACTTGTTACAAACCAATATTAAAAACCTGCTAGACAGTATCTAACAGGACTCTATGAAACTAACCTTAAATAGCAATTGAGTACAAAATACCTACAAAGTTCTGCACTTACACAGTACACAATCCGTGGTCACCTATTCACGACAACTGGCACGAACCACACATCGCGGTTAGTGCTGTAGTGTACGAATAGTAGCTTACACCAACTTGAACAGTCGTTACCGAATCGAATCGCAGCCTGACTTGCCACTGCAAGTTTTAAAGCTAAAACTTTGCTCTTGGATTTCTCAACGGGCAAATAGTATCTTGACTGGAGTGTAAGTTTTATTTCAAGGAGATTACATATGGTCTTTCACTACGGTTACCTAATGTTTTCCAATATACTTACCTACTTGTTGTAAAATGATGAGATTGACGGAGTTTGTTTATATCTGGCTTAGTACATGAAGCAAAAGTACAGGCCTCAGCAGCAGGCTTATGGTATTTATAAAGTTTAATTTATTAATTTTTTAGGAAAACTTACAGCTAAACAGGATACAGTAGGTAAGTAAAAAAAGTTTAAACAAAATATGGCCAATGACATGTTTCCACATTTAGTATGTAGCACATAATGAAAAAACCAGAAAATTGACTATAAAAAAAACAAAACGTTAAAATAACTATTTGCGCTCGAAAAAGCCTTTAGATAAAATTTTCTTCAATTTAGCAACACTAGTATTGAAAATGTCGATATCAGCTTCCTGGCAGGTTGCGTTGTACATACGACTCGCTATCACCATGTGTGAGTTCTGTCTGTACGTAGTGGCTACCACTGAGGTGTGCAATAAATGAGGTCTACGCAAAATCTTGTGTAACAACTCGGTAACACCAGTTATTCCATTGGCAATCTTGAAAAGAATCACAAGATTTTATATTTCACGCCTTTCGTAAAGTGGAAGGACATGAAATAATGTATATTGTTGGCAGATAACGGTACCTACCTGCAATATGATTAAAAAATTCCAAGATTTCCGATGGAAAAAATCGACCATATGATATCTACTCAATTATAGTATTTTTATCTTACGAAGCGACGCGCGCGCTTTACCTGTGGTTACCAAGTGTAGAAACACGCTGTGATGTGTGTGTGTGTGTGTGTTATGTGCTGGCGTTACTCATCTTCACGCACACATGTACTGCGTGTTTGTGCACTTGGTTACCACAAGAAAAGCGCGCGTCGCATCGTGAGACAAAAATACTGTAATAAAAATAATTTTTGTAGGTCTTATCTACTCAATATACTATATTGGTACCTACCTACCCGGGCATTAATATGACAAATCGAGTTCTAAAGGCTCGTGCACACTGGCGCGACGCGACAGAGTGACACCAAGGCACCGCGTGCCGCGCAACGGGCGGCGCCTTTGTGTCAGGCTGTCGCGTCGCGCCAGTGTCCACGAGCCTTTAATCGACTTGCCTCTGTCACACAATAGAGTGATTTTAAACCTGTTTTTTTCTTTCTAAAATTCATTTTGCCATATTTACTGCCGGATGCTGTAATGTTCCGGACTGTTATGTCATCAATAAAGAGACTACCCACCTGCGCAAGGGTGTGAATTAAAACTCCTTTCTATCGATTGATTAGAAGGTTGGACCAATAAACGCTAGCAATAAATTAGGAGTTACATAAGAAGCTTTAGGGCTCACATTTGATACCCAGTTCACTCCACCTAAGCACCAATTTGCCGCGTCATTTACTTTAGGCCTGCGCCTCGCTCCTACATAAATCACAACAAAGATTTATGGGCATAAAACAATTTTACATTATTAAATAAGCAATATATTCAAAAATGTCGTTACGAAGCCTGAGAATGTTCGAACACTGGTACCGAGCGGGGGTAATGGCCTATAAAATGGCCTTAAGAGGCCATTTATCATGAACGAGTGGCACTACGTTCGCGGGTGTCTATTGCAAATTTATTGACATTTGTAAGAGCATGGAATACCTGAGTCGATCGTTTGGACTGCATTTTCGATGACTCAATTTCCTTGTCTAGGCATAAATTGGGATTTATTGGTGCTCAACTGGAAGAACGTAGGATGTAACATTTTAGAAGCCTGTAAAGTATTTTTAGATTCGCTCGGAAAAGTATATTTGCATCGCTATAAACGACTGCCACTACTCGTATTACCAATTTATTGCAAAAAACGGAGCGGGCTAGCGGAGTTGTGTGGAAATAAACCACTGGGAAATTAATATAGTTTCTATTTGTTAACACGTTTTCTTAAATCAGTGGAAAGCTTTAATAATTCTCATCTCTACTTCGTATCAGAAGAAGCTTAAGTGTTACCTCTGCATATCTATTTCTGACATTGGTACTACGTTTTGTCTACAACGCATGGACAGACAAGTACATAATATTATTTTGACTTTAGTATTTTTATTTCACGAAGCGTCGCGCGTTTTACTTGAGGTAACCAACTGTACAAACACGTTGTGAATGTGTGCGTGAAGACCAGTAACGTCAGCACATAACACACACACACACTTTCCACTTCGCCATTGTCTCGTACGGTACCGAGAGCTCCTATGCTTACACACACAAGCACACACACAAACACGCACACATACAAACACTCCCGACTTCGCCTTTGGTTCGGACATTACCGAGAGCTCCTGCACTTACACACACATTCGCAGCGTATTTGTACACTTGGTAACCACAACAAAAGCGCGCGTCGCTTCGTGAGATAAAAATACTTCAACTGCATTCACCACTTGTTTAATGAAGTAGTTAGGTAGAAAGAAGCACAAAAACCTCAGCTGATGTCCAAAACAAACTTATTCCAGTTTCTATACGGTATAAATACGTTGCAAAAAGTGCTTAAAAAGTTCCTCATCAAAGTTAAACTGTTGGATTAAATGTTTTTCTTTCATTTCCATTCGCCTAGTTTGTTGATCAAACATGGATATCTGAAACTTTCGTTTGCAATCAAGCGTGATGACGGGTTTTTGACCCATCAAACAAATACCTAAGGCTCTTTCAAACAGGCGCGACACGCGACACAAATAAGCAGCTCGTCGCGCGGTGCAGTGTGGTGGCGCAGGCGGTGCCTTTGGATCGCGTCGTGTATCGCGCCTGTTTGAAGGAGTCTTTATACTATACTGAAATGAAACATTGGCAAAATTTCAGAATTATTGGAATTGTAAGACCTATTATATTATTCTCACAACTGAATTACCATGCATCATAATATTATTTACTACCGACCGGCCCCTGCTTTGCATGGTTTTTACGACTTAGTAACATAACAAACATCGAGATATCTTAATAATAAGTCGGTTTTGAAACATAATATAAAATAAACCTTCTGGAATAAATTCTCTATTAGCCGATTCGTATAATTTATTGACCGTTATTGGTTAAAAATTAAGACTCTTGTATCTTTACCAATAATTAATTAAAGACCTCATAGCTTTGCATAGTAGACTATAGAATATATTTATATGCCCAGTTTGGCAATAAAAAATGCTACCATTGGTAAGGAAAACGATTCGTTTTTATTTATAAAAACCGAGCATTAATGATGGTGAAAACCGCATAAAATCCGTTGCAAAATTTAGAAGTACAACGACTTTAATTTATACTATGTTTATAAGACTTCATTTCGCTAAGATACTGCGGTAGAATTGCATCAAAGCCAGGGCTAATGACTGTAGGCAGTATTAGCTGAAGGGCCATTTTTCAACAGCTCTTCAACAGATCATTAAACTTTTTTACTATAGCTAAACAGTTTTCAAGGCATTAACCCCTTTATTCATTAACGTTAAGAGATTTTAAACGTCAAAAATGAATAGTTAAACAGTCGCTAATCATTACTAAACTACATATAAGCAACGTTCATGAATAAACCCATTACTGTTAGGTACCCACTAATTGAACCGTAATCTATCTCCATATCATTATTCCACTGTATCCACACTAGACAAAGGATCTATTGTACAATGCTGTCCGATCCTACTGCATTATTGGATCTACAATTGGTGCAAATACATCATTCTGCATTATTTACAATAAGCTGCCCAATAGCTGGAAAGAGCTAGGCGTAGAAGCATTTAAAAAAAAAGTGAAATCTTTTTTTGCTAGTAAAGCATATTATGATGTGTATGATTTTTTAATGGAATCATTTTAAATTGACATGCTCATTTATAAATTAATTTAATCTGAACTGTATGTAATGTAATCATAATTTTGATAATGATTTTTGGACCTACGTTGACATTAGATTATATTTTTTATTTTAAATAATTGAATATTTGACAATATTGTATGTAACTCCTATCTATTTCTATATTAAATAATTACGTAATCAATCAATTTTTTTTTATTTATTTGTTTATGTAAGCATTGTCAAGTTTAATGAAAGAAGTTATTATTATTTTTTAAATTCTAAAGTTATATTAATATTTGCACACCATGACAGTATGGTAAACATGTTAGCGTAACTCTATATACTATAACACCTTGCATGCATTGTTTTTGTATAATTGTATGTACACACATGTTTGAGCAAATAAAGTATCTGAATCTGAACCCTTCGGACCATAATTTCTTGGACCCGGATCGGATCCTAAGCATAAACGCTCTAAGATAACGACTTGTTACGTAGACCTTTTTTTGACAAAGATCAAGACGTTTATAATATTCGTACCGTGTTTGTACCCCAAAAAAGACCCATGAAGAAAAATACACCATATGATACGGTATGTTTGTTGGAACCAAAAGGCTTTCACGACAGGCCTGAATCGAAAATCAGTTCATGAATACGCGGTCTATATTCAGCTGTTTAATAAGGATGAGGCTAACACAAAGCTACCAGCTTGACATTAAGGACAATAGGGATTCTGTGGCCGTTGGAGCGAGGCGTTATATCAGATCCGAACTGACCCAATTCCGAAGACAGAATTCGGGCAAATCTCGAAGTGAAATTGACAAATTATTGTGTTGTGCCGTTACTTAGGATTGAACAGAAGTTTATTCTTCAAAGAAAGTAAGCTTGATAGATGTACGCAGTTACGTGGAAAACTTACGAATTAAGTGAGTGAAGTTAAAGCTTTGCCTCTTCCGAACGCAACATAACAAAACGGAATTATTTATGGTCCATTGCCTCCTAACTTCATTGGTATACAAATTACAAAGACAAGTTACTTATCTACCTATCCAATATACCTAGTCTTGCCATAAATATTGTCACGAAGAAAAAAATTGTTTTTTTATTGCAAATAATATTTATTACTTTTACAGTGTGTTAGTTTAATACATAAATATAAAACAATTTAAAATATAAAAAGCTTATTCGAAGTGGTCTCCATTGGCTGCAATACAGTCCTTAAAACGTTGAGGCCAGTTATCAATAGAAGCACGCACTCTTTCCATGGGAAAATTCTTCACTGCCAATCGTATGGGTTGTTTTAGGGACTCCAAATTATCATTGCGTTTAGAGCAAGCCATACTCTCTAAAACTGACCATAAATTATAATCCAGCGGATTAAGATCGGGACTAGACGACGGCCAGTCTTCAGCTCTGATGAATTCCGAAACGTTCACATCCAACCAGGACTGCGTGGACCGAGCTCTCTGACCCGGCGCCGAGTCTTGTTGGAAGGACCATACTTGGTTATTGAACATGGTGTTGTTAAGGGGCTTAACTACCTTCTGAAGAATGGTATCTTGATACACTTGTGCCGATGTTTTGATACCTTTTTCACAAAAATATGGCTCAGTCACTCCTTCATAGCTAACACCCCACCAAACCATCACTGAAGTCGGATAATGCCCACGTTGCACTCTGTCGACTAATTGGGAAGCTTCCTTAGAGCATTTTGTTTGTTAAAATGTTGCTCAATTGTAAAGATTTTCTCATCCGTAAACAAAATTTTTCCGTGACCTCCCTTTGCGTACCGCTTCAATAGTTGTTTCGATTTTACCACCCTATTCTTTTTTAGATTATCAGTTTAAAAAATGACCCTCTTATAGGCTGCAAGTCCTAAGTCATCTTTTAAAATACGCGACATGGTTCTGGGTGCTATCTTCATCTCCCGAGATAAAATCTTTTGCTTTCGGACAGGATTTCTTTGAATTCTTTCCCTTACTGCTTTGACCACCTTTTTCGTACGAACACTACGTGGACGGCCAGATCTTTTTTCTGTCACAAACAGCGGAGGTCTCATTGTACCTATTAATAACCCGGTACACAAACATTTGACTAATACCAAGCGTATGGAGAGTTTTAAAAATTGCATTTGGCTCCATACCAACTTTGTGTAATGCAATCACAGCGATTCGGTTCTCTTTATCACCATTTTAATATCGCAAAATGTTGTACAATGTATTGGCGCCAAAATTAGAAAACTCAATGAACAATCGTATAAAAATGACAGATTCCAAATGCAAATGTAATATCTTTCTTATTTTTAACTGTAACAGTATTTATGGCCAGACTAGGTAATTGATAAGCTTTTATAAATTTCATAAAAAAGTAAAATAAAAGGCATCGCTTCACTGGTGATCTTCGTCGCAAAGTTATGGTGACATTATTTTACTTTAACCTGTGCGGTAATTGCCATAACACACTAACAGTAGGAATGGCTTTAATTTTGACAGTTCAACAAGATTCATTGCGTTATTTACGTTGTTGAGCAGACAATTTTTTCGAACATATGAAGCAATGGATTAGCAATAGGCTTCAAAAAGTTTCAGATTGTGACTAATAGTGTGTGACGCAATTAGGGAGCTGATTATATTGTTCAAGTAAGTCTTGTATCTGTATACAGGGTCATTTTAAATTAGTTAGCGAAACACCACAGAGGTGAAGGGTATCGAAATGTAAACACTATAAAACAAAAATAAATGATTTTATGATATTTTGTTTTGGGGTTAACGACAGCTGGAAGTGTAGTACTTGAAGTATGAGTTGAGAAAATCTGTTTTTTTTTTCGTTTTATCCTGTATAAATCCCAACCATCCATTACGTCTGTGAATTTTACACAGAACAAAGAACTTTTAAACTGATATTTCTAGTAACTAAACGGCCTACAATAGTTGACACCATTTTTTTAAATCAACAAAACAATTTCATTTTTCTTTTATCATGCTTGTAATTATATCGATACCTATCATATTTGCGGAGTTTCACTAACTGATTTAATTTGACCCTGTATAATCCTTTTAACAATCAACTCATAGTAAAGTAACAACTGTAAGAATCTTGTAGGAAAATACCTACCTGCTCGTAAGAAGCAACCATACAACTTTAATTCTACTTCTACTGTACAAAACAAATGAAATCCGAATTCGAGTAGAAACAAATTCGCTGTACGAAATCTTGGACAGCACAGAGGAATCGTGAGACAACCATAAAATGGGATTTTAATGCAGTTGACCGAGTTACATAATATAGTAAAAGGTGACTGGGTAATTTTTGCTACTATGTGTGGTTGGTAATAAAAACCAAATCCTGCAAATGCATCCTGTTAGATTAGGGACTCCCCTATCTTCACATCACATCACATAATATCACGCCTTGTTTCCCCGAACGGTTCGGCAGACGTGTACCTATAGTTTGTGCACTCTACATGGATCTCAGCAAAGCATTTGATTGTGTTAATCATAAAATACTTTTGCAGAAATTAACCATGTATGGAGTTCGTGGTAATGTTCTTAAACTTATTGAATCATATCTAAGCAATAGAAATCAGTATACCCAAATCACTCGAATATGCCCAAAAATCAACAAAGAGGTGCATTTTACATCAGAAAATAGGTATGTGAACTTAGGAGTGGGAAGGAAGTGTTTTGGGACCATTGTTATTTATTATTTACATCAATGATTTACCAAAAATTATAAAACAACCAACATTTCTTTTTGCTGATGATTATACCATTGTATTCAACGGTAAAAACAGAATGTCACTTGAAAAAGATATTAATGACGCCATCGAAAAAATTATAGAATGGACTACATCTAAAAATTTAAAATTAAATTTCGATAAAACTAATTTAATGATATTTCGCAATAGAGTTGCACAGTTTAGTGACATTAGCATCAAATACTGAAATAAAAAAGTCATGCATGTTGACACTACAAATTTTTTGGGTGAAATTTTTTAATATTGACTGCAGTTTAAATTGGAAAACACACATTGAGAATTTATGCTTAAAATTAAATCAACAATCGTATGCTTTACACATACTTTCCAAAATGGCCGATATATCGGCTGTACTGTCTGCATACCACGGTTATGTGGGATCCATAATAAGGTATGGAATAATGTTCTGGGGACATTCTGTATATAAGGATGATGCTTTTAAGGCTCAGAAGAGATGTGTCCGATCAATCTGTAAACTTAAACAAACAGATAGTTGCAAAGAATATTTTAAAAATCTTCAACTACTGACACTTCCATGCATATATATTTTTGAAATAATTAATTTTGTAAGAACTAACACTACTTTCTTTGAAAAATATAAAAGTAAACGACATATTGGTAAAATTTATTGTCCTAATAATAAAACAACTCTGTTAAATAATAGTACACCTCCAATCACCTTCCTAAATATTTAATGGAGGCATCATCGCCTAATATGTTCAAAAAAAAACTAAAAAGGTGTTTGATAAATAAAGCATATTATAGTGTATCTGAATATTTGCAGGATAAACTATAGGATTTCTTTTCATACTTTATTTTAAAACTATGTAGTTTTATTGATACGATTCTTAACTTTATTTTGTTTAGTTTTCATTTATTTGTGTTTTCTTTCTATGTACTTTGCATGCCGAAAGGTAAAATATGGTGACACCAAATCTGTGATATACAAATATTACATGAATGTAAAACATCTGCTTATTGTTTACCCATATTTGCAAATAAATGATTTTGAATTTGAATTTGAATTCAGTACACCCACATTTCACCAGTTATGTTGAAACATAACTGGTGAAAACGTAATAGGGGCGAGCCTATTGCCATTAACCGGGCACAAAGTCCAGACTCCGGGCTGATACTGGGAAATTGCTAATGTAAAAACCCAGTAACACATTTCCGGACCTGGGAATCGAACCCCTAGTAGCGCATGCGACCACTAGTGGACGAGGCAACGATCTTCTTGTGTGTGTAAAGTTTCTGGTGATCTGTTCCAATCATCAGATCTTTTAAGTCAAGCATGATGATAACAGATGGTGATATTATTCATAGTATTCACTCTAAAAAAAGGTTTTTATTTAACATATGTACAACTTATTTAGGCATGAAAACTACTTATTAAAACAATTACTTACTATTATACAAGCTTAACATAATAATAATTGGTAGTCATTTATTTAAAAAGGACAGATATATTAGTGTCTCAACTCAACAACTCAGACTGTGCCATCAAAAGTAAACCTACAGACACAATATAATTAAGAAGTTTCTCAAAACACCTTTATGAAATTCATACCACTGTTTGAGTTAGCTTCATGTAATGTGCCATTAGCCACATCATATCAATTAATTTACTGTTCAAACACCTTGCCACTATCTTAGTAGACATTGAAGATCCTATAGAATATACATATAGAGCTCTATAATATCTTAGAGCTCAACAGTATTGTATCTAAGAGCTCAAGCACACTAGATTATTGGTTGATTTGGTAATCATTAATGCATAGGCATGCGCTCATGCTCAATGCTTGTCTCAATTTATTTGTTTTGTTGACAATGTGGACAGTCGAGTTCGATACTATGACGATCTTAATTGGACACTTGTGCTAGTGCTGTCGCATAATTTAGATTCCGGAGCCACGATAATTCTATAAAAATAGAAAGTAGCGTGCACATCTACAGCTGCACAAAGATCTTTTGACGCGTGGCAAAATCGGAAATCTCGCCGCCATCTTGTTTATAGGGTTCCGTAGGGTAAAACGGAACCCTATTACTAAGACTCCGCTGTCCGTCCGCCTGTCCGTCTGTCACCAGGCTGTTTCTCATGAACCGTGATAGTTAGACAGTTAAAATTTTCACAGATGATGTATTTCTGTTGCCGCTATAACAACAAATACAAAAAACAATAAAATAAATATTTAAGGGGGCTCCCATTTAACAAACGTGTTTTTTTTGCTGTTTTTCTAGATAATGGTACGGAACCCTTCGTGCACGAGTCCGTCTCGCACTTGGCTGGTTTTTTGAGTACATTTTACAAAGCAATTGCAGACATGTTTACCAACAGCGCCCCCCTGTCGACGTCATTCGAGAGCCAAGAAATCCTTGCAGCAGGTGTGTAATTTAATTGAATAGCACGTTATTCATTACGCAAGCCACCTGTACTTATCAATTGTATCGATTTTATAGTGACATTGACGTCCACCGAATGAATAAAATATACACATATTTAAGTTATAATCAATAGTTGCATAGCATAGCCGCGGGTCGATCATTTATCAGTTTAAAATACACATGTTGAACTCAAATCAGTTTTAAATGTACCTTACCCGTACACTACCTACTTGTAGCATGCATGGCTTTTTTTTTTAGGTGGGACATCATCAAATGGCCTCTCCCGCTCTGGGCGAAGCGGAAGGGCGTGTTAGACTCTTACTGACTAAAACCCACCCGTGTTCCTTCAATTGCCTGTGCGCCAGGGCCACGGTAACTCTTTGGAACAATCCGCGACCCCGGCAGGCATCGGCCCTATCGGACCCCGTCAATGATGAAGACTGCTTATACGACACTGTACTGATATGATGAAAGCGCAAAATTGACGCTTTTGGTGCTGAGTTTATTTGAAAAACTGGCAAATGACAGACATGAAAAGACACTGTACAAATCAATGCATGGAAACTGTTTGTGTGAAGTAACGTTTATGGATAACTATAGCTTTTGCCCGCGGCTTCGCCCGTCTGTATGTCGGAAATTATTCCACGGACACGTGCTACCAGAACAAAAAGTAGCCTATGTCCTTCCCCAGGATGCCATCTATCTCCTTGCCAAATTGTATGTGGTTTAGGCGTGAAAAGGTAGCATACAGACAGAGTTACTTTCGAATTTATTATATTAGTATGGATAAAATGTTACATTTGAATTTTGCTTGGATCGTTTTCGTGATATGAAAGTTGGAACTACTAAGAGCATTTTGGTATACATACCTCATTTTGTGCTACACCTAGTGGCGATTGGATTATTTCCATTAAGCGACGTCCAATTGTGATCTCTCAAACAAATAAGACCACGTTCACAAGGACGTAAACCTATCGCGGCGGGATTTTTCACGCACTGGATTTTCAAGTCTCGGTGTTGAACCGAGCATTGAGAATCCTACAGAGTGCATCGTGTCGCGTCAACAGCGCCACGAAAAAACACACTGTTGGATTTTCAACCTTCGACGCCAAGCATGTGCGTTGAAGATCCAGAGCGCGAAAAAATCTCGCCGCGATATTTTTACGTCCGTGCGAACGTGGACTAAGTGTTTTGCCTTATCTTTTTTTCAGTTGATTTTTTGTTGAGTTTTATGAAGACATCTTTCAGTTGATTATCAAACATCAATTAGGTGATTCCTCATTAAGAACCCTTATATACTGTGTTATTTATTAGACTGCCTCAAAGGTCTCGTGGTCAGAAACCATACTGCTGAGCATGAGGTCTTGGGTTCGATTCCCTGGTCGGGCAAAGTGTAATTGGGTTTGCCTATCGGGAATGTATCAGTAGCGGCCCGGAGTCTGGATTTGTGCGTGGTTGATGGTAAAAGACTCGCTCCCTATTACATGGAACTTAAACATAACTGGTGAAATGTGGGTGTGCACTATAGGCATGCCTCTGCCCAACCCTTCGGTGAAACAAGGCGTGATGTTATATTAATTATGTTATTTATAGAAATAGGTACTTTTTTTGTAACGTTTACCAGTCCAAAAATAGACAGTTCTACAACGACAACTGTGGAACAAACCACAGTTTAAACTCCAAAGGATTACCAAAGGACAAATCCCAATAACCGAAATACCCCACTTAGCCATCAATCCACGTACTTAATTAACTTTCTCATTAATCCAACTGAACACAGTCGAGGATTTGAATAAGAGATTGCATAAAACGACACTCGACAATTAGCAATGTAAATAAGACCTAAACTTGCACACGGGCAACTTTAAGAGCGTTAATTTGTTGCCGAAGACTGTCGTGCATCACGCCGCAATCGGTAGCTTTATATTGTTTAAATAGTATCATTTCAGGAATTTCGATTGTATAATTGCTACTCTGCTTAATATTTACCACATCATCATCAATCTCCTACACTAATCCCAACTTATTTCCTGTAGTCTTTAACAGTAGTATTTGTCTTCTTTACATCTTTATCATTATGATGTGAACTCTCACACAATTCATCCCTATTTTCTTCGGTCACCCTGTTTTCTTACGTCTATTAATTATTGCTCATTCGATTCAGCAATTGAATTCGAAGGGAAAAATAGCACTGGTAACCACTTCCAATTTGTACCGACAGTTGGTGCTAGATTTTCAACGGACTTTAATTTAAAACAATTGCACAGCACACGTTTTTCGCAGTTCTTCTGAATTCAACCCGTTGTATATATAGTAATCTGTACTCGATCAGATTATAATATTTTAGCGTTACACATGTGACTAAAAGAGCGATTCATTTAAATGTTGATGGATGGAAAGGAAGGCCAAAGAAAAGATGGATTGTGTGAAGAATGATATGAAAGAGATGGGAGTGAATGTTAGCGTGGCGATTGACAAGAGAGGATGGAAGAAGTAAACGGGCTGCTCCGACCCCAAGTAGCATGGGGCAAGGACAGAAAGATCATGATGATGGTGATAAAGAATAACGCTTAAATAGCATAATTATTTACTTTTTCAAGCAATTAATTGTTGCTCCGGTTAACTGTTCGTCTGCTCGCCCGATAAGTGATGTCCTTAGGCTTGTTCCTCTTTGGGCCTCAAGATTAAAGCCTTTTAATTAGAAGAGAATGTTTCAGCTTAATGGGATGAACGTTTGTCTTGTTGTCGCGATGTTTGTTGAAACTAAACGAGCTTCAGTTAATGCTCGTAAAGAACATCGTCTTTATTTAGAGGAAGATGAACTGAAATGTTTCTTATCTCGCGGTTTGAGCACTGATATGATTTCTCTGGAGTATCATTTTTGGCTGTTTGGTATTTTATCGGATTTAAACGTGGAGCATAAACAGAACTAAAGAAGGATGTCGGATGTCTAACTTCTGGAAACTAAGGACTCTTTCCGAGCCCTGTTTGATCAAAATCAAAATATCAGAAGCTAGGTGCACGGTTCCAATTAGTCGTTTCCTATGGAGAAGAGCCGACAAGAAGCTTCACGGTTACACTTTTAAAAATAAGTGGCTTTTACAATGTTTTCAAATTACAGTGTTAATAGGTATGGGAGGACAGTGGTAGGCCTGTCAACAAGTAACAGGTACTCAACAAAATAGAAAAAGATCTAAAAATCTACTGTCTACAAGTTAGGCCTACAACGTTCTCACATTTACAAAATATAGAAGAATCTATATAAAGGATAAATAAAATAATAAAAGCCTATTTAAACCAAATGCCGTGATTGTCATTACAAATGTAACAAAAATGAATTAAAATCCTGTCTACAAAAGCCATTAGTAAAACGTTAAAATAAGAATTGGAGGTATGTAATGTCAAATAATTAGATTATGTCAAAAAAGAATGTAAAAAATAAACTTCGTAATTTAGTGATGTTCTTTTATAGTCCATGTTTCTATAATATCTTAAGGAAGTTAAGAACGAGTAAAATAACAACATAATATAACTTCACGCCTGGTAATTCCGAAGGGTTGAAGCAGAGGTGTACCCACATTTCGCCAAGAGAGAGACATAGTCGAGTTGAGTACGATATTAATACAACACCTAACGAGTTTTAACAAAAAAAATTAAACCTACTCATGTTGACCGTGGTGAATCATAATTCCTTCATTTAAAAAAATACCTCTTCTCAATACAAGCTGGGACTGTCAAGTTTCCAACACTTATAAACCTTTATTAAACACAATAGGAGCCAGGTCATTGACATGACGTGCTTGCAAACGATACGCGTGTGGTTGTGTCTGTGGCACTACTCAACCCCCAGGGTAATGAAGCTTGATACTACGGCGTAAAGTAATTTATTTCCACATGAAACTACGTAACGTACGCGTTGTAGGTTTCTTTACAATATTATAAATTGTACATTCATTTTGTAAATAAATTGTTATAGTAGGAATATGTTACTTCTAAAGGAAAGAAAAGTCCCCTACAAAATAATGAAAGCCTTTACAATTTTTAAATTAAAGATTACTCAAACGGAAAGTTTATTATTTTTATTAATATTACTGAAATCGTATGAGTTTCGAGGCTAAAACATACATAGTGTAGGTACTTAGCACATCTACTTTAATTACCAAAATAACAAAGCAAAAATACATTCAAATAAAACCCTATTTATCATTCCAGTCAATATCCTACCTAACATTAAAACAAGAAACACGTAAACGAATTAAACAAAAAAAAAACATATTCAATCTTAACGACATAATCACAAAAACAGGGAAAATGGATGTCATCAATCAAATTAATGTCCTGAAAAAAATGACAAAAAAAAAAAATAGGAACGTGTACCGATAACAAATCTTTTTTATTTACATACCAACACAAATGTCATGTATATATCAATGGCATCGTATATCTGCTGTAAATGTCACACTCCTGCCCTTATCCCTATTTACTTAGGAGTCAGAATAGCCTACCTCCCTCTACCATACATCTCTCTATCAGCCGTCATTTCAGTATTCACCACCTTTCTAGCTATATTAATTATCTTTCACATAATCAGCCCATCGTTTCTTTGGTCCTGTCCTACTCTAAGGCCCCGTTAAGGTTGAACTAGTCGTGGGCTCGAACTCGCTGGTAGGCGTGGTCAAAAAGCACGCTGTCTCATCTGGCATCGTGTCCTTTTTCCTGGCATTTTGTGAAATGCACGATAATTCACAGTTAAACGAGCGCGTAATAAATTACGAAAAGTTCTTTGGAACATCGAGTTTTATGAAAAAACCACTACGTTAACAATTACGTTTATTGAACTCTTCGATAATTGAGCTTTGTTGGTGCTGACTTTGTTTTGGAGATTTTACACTTCTTTTATTACTTCATTACGCCCAAAGTTGCGTTGAAATTAGCAAGAAAAACGAATCTTTGTTGGCTCATAAGTTTTTAATGGCTTTTTATTTTAGTAGTTTGTTTCCGCACAAACAAATTTAATAATGAGACAAAACGAAATCCCCTGTATTCATAAACTTTCCTTAAAGTTAAGAGACGTTTAAACGTCAAAAATGTATGGTTAAACATTCGCTAACCATTACTTAACTTTAAGGAACGTTTATGAATAAACTCCACCATGTTTACTTTGGATGTACAATGTCAAATAGTGGAGTAATAAATACCCTCTAAATAAAAATATCGACTAGTGCAACCTTAACGGCCTCGACCGATGCGACTTGCAACAAGCGACACGCGCGCGTGTCACCTGTTTCCGTCTGTCGCTCCGCAAGTTGTGTCGCGGTGACTCCTGGCACGCTCTAAACAAAAATAAATGAAATGAAACTAAATGAGAGAAGGCTTTTATTTATTTTCTCCGCAGCCACTGTCACAAGGCGCGTGTCACTTGAGCGTGTATCTCGTCGTCATGGGGTAAGCCATCCACATTCATACTCAAAACTTACCTCACGACAAGTTCCTCATTCCTCCGCATATTCACATGCCCATACCATGACAGACGATTTCCTCTCCACTTTCAGACTTCCCTTAACATACTCATTCCAGGTTTAATTTCACAAGTATTTTTTAATTTAGCAACGAATTAGGGTCCGCAAGGGCGTATAACTCTCCAAGCGTGATTGGGGTCCCGACAAAACTTCAATTAACTTGAATAATTAGAGAGAACCGAGCTTTGGAGAGAGGCGGTTTAAACCTTATTTGGTTAAATAAAGGATACTTTTTATGTAAACAATGCGAAAGAATTGGTGATTAATTGAGCCGTTTATTAAGAGTTTTTGAGATCGTTAGGTAAATTGGATGCGTTGTTTCCGTGTAGGGTCTGAAGAATTAAATGGCAAGGCTCACCTGTTATTATTACATTAATGTAATATCTGGCGCAATAAGGGCCAACTGTACATCTCTGCGTACCCCATCGGGAAATACTGTCGTAATGTTATGTCTAAATGCTTACAATAACCCATAACTATCCCACAGGTTAAGTTAACTGTGAATATTACCCATTTTGTTCCGTTATGGCTCGAAATGAGATACTTATTAGACCGTTAGTCTGCTCGTGAAATTTTAATATGCAGATATGGACGGAAAAACGGTCCATGTACAAAATAGACCAAACCGCATCCGGTAGTAAATACAGAGCAAGACCTGCACCCTAATTGCGTACCTAGGTAACACATTATCGATATCAATCTGAATCATTTTGAAGGATATTGCTAAACCATTGTTTCATTATGTTCGAAGAGTGTGTCTGCTCAACAACGTAAATAACGCAATGAATGTTGTGGAACTGTCAAAATTAAATCGATTGCTACTGATAGTGTGTTACGTAAGTGCCCCGCAAGCTAATATTACAATATTAACTAGAAGATTTTGAATTTTATAAACTAGAAATCGTCTTATTTAGAAATGCACGCCCCTCCACTACTTGTTGCCATACACATTTCAAAAACTACGAGTAGTATAGATTTTCTTGTGGACGGGCATAGATTTTTTTAAATAAGCCGAGCTCTATTTTGATAAGTATATCACGTAGCTACGACAACACGGCAATACACGAAGACACTGGTAATACTAGTGCATTAGCAAAATTTTGAAATCATCACATAGGTATCATCAAATATCTCGTAAATCAAAACTTCGAAATAAAAAAATAAAAAAATCATACAAAACGAATGATGGGCTGAGGGGCTCGTGGCTAAATGATAACAACCACACGGGTCGAACGAAGGTTAAGCTAAGCTTGCCGCGGTCATTTCGTGGATGGGTGACCATCTATTACATATTGAGACCCCTCCGTACCTCGTTGGTCCCGGCTGTTATTCATAGATCTTTGACAGTCGTTACGGGTAGTCAGAAGCCCATAAGTCTGACAACCAATCTTACCAAGGGGTATCGTGTTACCCAGTAACTGGGTTGTGGAGGTCAGATAGGCAGTCGCTCCATGTAAAATAATCCGGTTAGACTAGAAGCTGTCTCGAACATAGTTGGGAAAAATAGGCAGACTGATTGATTGTATATCATGTGGAGACGACAACACGACACTAAATTAAAACAATACTACTGTATTTTGAAATCATGAAATAACTAAAGCCAAACACTGGAAAAAAAACTATCAATAGCAGGGTTTTTTTTTTTTTTTTGTGTGGGAAATCATCAAATGACCTTTCCCGCTCTGGGCGGAGCGGAAGTGCGTGTCAGACTCTTACTGACTAAAACCCACCCGTGTTCCTTCAGTTGCCTGTGCGCCAGAGCCACGGTAACTCTTTCGAACAATCCGCGACCCCGGCAGGCATCAGCCGTATCGGACCCCTTCAATGATGCTGACAACTCTTTGAGGCGCGCGTGGAACACGACGCGCCGTTGACCCGGGCCTGGTCCTTACCGGACGGCGAGCTGCCCATAGCTCGCCGTCCGCAAGCCCGCGCCTACGGTGGCCGGGAGTCGGCAATTGACTCCCGACGCCCAGGGTGTCTCCTCCTGCGGCTACGGCTGCGGCTGCGGTTTTGCCAAACAGCCGAATTTCTATAAATAATAGGTACATAATCAGCCTATAATTCCTTCTGCACATGTGACTTCCCTGGTACCTCATTAGCGGCATCACTATGTGAATGTCTATTAACTGCTCCCAAATTATCAAGTTTATTTAAAAAAAAAGTTTTTTCTTTTTTTCTTCTTTGACATTATCTTCTCATTATTAGACATTATATACCTCTAATTCGTATTTCAACTCTTTACTTATGGCTTTTGTAGACAGGATTCTAATTCATTATCATTTCATTTGGTTTAAATAGGCTTTTATTTTTATATAGATTCTTCTATATTTTGTGAATGTGAGAACGTTGTAGGCCTAACTTGTAGACTGTAGATTTGTAGACCTTTTTATATTTTGTTGAATACCTGTTACTTGTTGACAGGCCTACACTGTCCTCCCATATCTATCAACAATGTAATTTGAAACATTGTAAAAGCCCCTTATTTTTAAAGAGTAACCGTGGAGTTTCTTCGCGGCTCTTCTCCATAGGAAACAACCGTTTGGAACTGTGCACCTAGCTTCGGACGTTTCATAAGTGCCCATGTTGGTTTATGTGAAATAAAATATTTTGATTTTGATAATGTTCCCACTGCTGGTACACAGGCCTCCTCTCTGTGAGAGAGAGTGGGCTTTAATCTACCACGCGAGACCGTGCGGGTTGGTGGACATCAGTGACGTCACACGTCGTCTTCGAATTCTTGATTATAAGACATGCCGGTTTCCTCACGATGTTTTCCATCATCGTTTTGAGAGCGGTGGTGATGAAATAATTCACACAAAGTAAAGTGCGCCTCTGCCTGGGTTCGAACCCACGACCTGTAAACTCATAAGTCGGAGCCGTTACCGCTGAGCCACCACTGCTCTAATTTTAATTGTTTTTTTTTAGATCATAGATAGAGAAGTCTTTATTATTTAAGTTCACTATAACAATTACAGATATAAATGTATAAATAGTGCTATAGTGATAAAGTATTTGATTGAATTTTTGTTTGTAGACTGGGGACGTCATTAGTTAAGTATTCGAAGTTGTTGAATTGACGCCCCCACCTTGAATAAAATCAAAACATGAGGAAAAAAATGCTGAAATGTAATAATAATAAACTTACATCTCTGTTTACCACCTCTTAGGACTTAGGAGAACACGAATGACATTGTCAGCTAAGTTTATAAGCTCGACATTTATAAACGTCTCATAATTAAATAAAAACTCTGTTCATTTAATATGAATGAAGTAGACTGTAACGCCATATTATAATCTTTAATTTCTAGGAATTATTTCAAAGAAAATACAACAATATCTGGGGCGAGAGACGCCGCCCGCCGCTTGAGAAAACATTTGCTTCATAGCTTTTCAAACACTAGTGAAGTACTGACATTAAATTAATCCTTCCTTTCTTGTTCCTGACAACCTTTGTTAACACAGGTGAAATAATTCAATCTTACGTTATAAAACAGACTTTACCTTCGTGATATTAATTTTACTTACTTCTTTTACTACTGTAGCGGTATCAACATCGCCACATGCGAGCTACACGTCATACTGACGTCACGCAAATCCTGCATCGCGCAAGCAGAGTTTACCGCGCGACTAGCATATATACAACGTCCCAACATCAACCGTCGGGCAGTTGCCCACCAGACACAACACCCGTCTGGTCGGAGGATCCTCCCTTTTCTATGGAGGTGTGAGTGAACTTTACACCCTGTTCCTCATACCTCTCTATACTACAAAACATAAAATAATATCACGCCTTGTTTCCACGAAGGGTAGGGCAGAGGTATACTTATAGCACACCCGCATTTCGCCAGTTATGTCTAAGTCCCATGAAATAGGGGGCGAGCCTATCGCCATCAACTGGGCACAAATTCAGACTCCGGGCTGCTACTGAGAAATTCCAGATAGAAAAACCCAATGCAGGACCTCATGGTCAGCAGTAACTTAGCGCTTGCGACCACGAGACCAACGATGCAGTCATTAGTTTACAAAAAAATGGGTCTAGAAAACTAGTATGTAAGACATGGAACTAACTTAGTTCAATCATGGAACTCAGGACTAACATAACTTCACAACTATATTTCTTGAAGGTTTAGGCTGTGGTCCTACCTACAGGCCAGTAATGTAAGTTTAAGTCCCATTTAATAATCCGCGACCCTATTGTAATTAACTATGGCACAAATTAATCCAGACTCCAGCTTGCTACTACACAGTTCCTGATGAAGAAAGTTAATAATAATTTGCTCGACCTGGGATACAAATCCAAAATCCAATGTTCTGCAGTCGTACTTGCAAGTAATCCATTATAGAACAGTCAGCAATATGTTAATGCACGTCATTTCTATCTACCTCTGAACTATCCGCCAGTCTACAAGACAATGACAGAGTTTCTAACTAAACCTTTATTTCACTCACATTCGGGCACTCCCACCATTCCCCGGATTTCTAGGAGGACATGAAAACAAATGAGGATCATTGCATTGCATGAACCCGACTACCCGGCCATAAGGCGAAAATATACGACATAATGAAACAGTATAAAACGCTCATGTAGGTTAAGATGCGTCATTTTTTTTAAGTAATGGTTGTCTTAATGGGGTGTTTGGAGCCGTATTCTTTAAGGATAAATAGACATTGAATCTTGTTTTAAAACTCGATTTGAGTGTGAAATTGAGCCTCCGCTTTAGGTATTCGACTTCCCAACTTGTTCTTTTTCGTGTTTGTGTTTTTCTCTGCGCTGCATGTTTACCGCAAATAAACGTATTTTCATTCTGTTTTCTTTACTTTATCATCATCATCAGCATTTGCAGCCTTGTTCCACCCACTCTGCTAAGAAAGAAATAAAGAAAGAAAGAAACGTCTCGACTCGATTTACAAATATTATTATAATAAATAAAAAAAATAAAAAAAATCATTTAATTCAGGAAAAACCCATATTACATCAAACAAAATTTAACTAAACTGCAACACACAATAGAACAAAACCAATAGAATAAAAATAATGTCAATGCAATATTTATTATTATATTGCTCTAGCTCTTAAACTTGTAGTAACTTTTTGCCATCTATTTCCAATGGTTATAATATGGTTGACAATGACAGATGGAGCCACTAAAGATGTAAGGAGTTAATGTTCTATAACTGTTCTGTTAATTCGTACCATGTCTTCATTAAAACAATCAGTATAGTTATAGTATGGGTTAACACTGTTACAGGGAAGTAGCTTTGGGGTAGTCAAAAAAGGTTTATTAAGTTACGAGTAACTGCCCGCGGCGTCACCTGCGTTACAGTCGAAAATTATCCCACGGAATCGTACTACTGAGATCAAAAACTATCTGTGTGCCAAATTTTATCCAAATCCGTTCAGCTGTTTATGCGTGATTGAGTAACAAACATCCAAACACACCTATAAACTTTCACATTTATAATATTAAAGTAGGATTTGCTTACTAAACAAACAGCGTTATAATGCTTTATTCTACTAAATGACTACCCACAAATGGGTATTTACAGTTCCTCGCAATACTTGACTGGTTTATATTCTCATCCGACAAACGTCCTTAAAAAGCCAAGACAACTCAAAGAGAACAATATCAATGGGATCAAAGAAAAAACATCGAAATAACAAACCATTTTATCTCCGAAGTACGCCAAACAAAAGAAAGAAAGAAATATTTGAATTGTAGATGCGACAATGGCCTTTAAAAATTTAATTTTCGTATTGTCGTGTTTTACTCTTCAACATTAAGGGGGAATTTAACTTTGTGGGCGTGAACATGCAAATGCAGTGGGACAGGACTTTTTTTCTTTCATTGAAATATGGTAATGATCGTTTGCGGAAATGATGAGGGGATAATGAGACGTAATAATAACGACAATAGGCTCATTGTTAGTTATGAAGAATAGGCTTTTTAATTAAATTATTTGGTTAAACATTGAACAACGGTTTTTTTTAAAGCTGCCTCCATTTTTGACACATTTTATCGGACCGGATGCCGTGCCCGTGACAAATATGTTAAATCTAATGTCAAAAGCGATTTATTCTGAGCCCTTATGATAATATTCAATGTCTCAAACCCGTTCTCATTAATTGTAAATGATTTCACCCTTTTATTCGTAGATCTTTTACAGTGGTTACGGGGAGTGAACCCAAAAGTCTGACAACCAGTCTTACCAAGGAGTATCGTGTTACCCAGTAACTGGGTAGTAGAGTTCAGGTAGGCAGTCGTTCCTTGTAAAATACTAGTGTTCAGCTGCATCTGTGCCCTGTTCATCAAAACTTACAAGTCTTGTATTACTCGTACAAGGATTTTTCCTGTGAAATTTTTCATTATTACAAATGTGTTTATCAAAACTACACGTGTAATTTACGGGTAACAAGTTTCCTTATTTATTTCACAAGTATATTGTTACACTTGTATTCATGGTTTAGTTCATCAAAAAATCCTTATATTAATATATTAGTGTTCAGCTGCATCTGGTCATCATCGTCATAGACCCCAATATACATAGTTGGAAAAGGATAGGTAGAAGGAGAGAGACATGGAAGAACGGTGATATAAAATATAGACACAAGTTAGTGGAATTTAAGTTAGCTGGTAAAGAGTGTGTCGAAACACATACAATAAGAGTCACCCCTCGAGTCACGATCATGGGGCTTGCCACAGCGTCGTAATATCGGGATAGGAACAATGATAATAGAAGAGTATTGTATTGTACAAAAGATAAATAAACCAGGTTTTTAAATAAAACATTATTAGATTGCACATTTATAAGAAAAAACAACACTATCATAAGACATAAAACAACAATATCACAAATTTTATCTCTAAAAAATGCACATTCAACATACACGTGCACTTTTCATACCGCTTTCCTCTCTAGAGAGAATAGGTACAAACTTCACCGCTACGTGCTACGCGCTACGAGCCTACGAGCGCTACACGTTTCGTAGCCTCTTCCATATTCATACATCTTTACATACGAACACGCCTGTTGAATACTGGAGGCTGTAACTTTCGGAAAGTCACCGATATTATAGGTGTCTTTGTCTTTACGGGGTGTACCCTTTTGGTATGTTTTTACTACGGGAATACGTTCTTTTTTTTTTTTGCTTGGGGTTTTTCCGCCTATAGACATACCTACTCTTACTAGAAATTATAAGCCTAATACTTTTTCTTTGTGTTTTGTGTCGATAGAGTTTCTTGCCCCGTCTTCTCCAAAGGAACTTACTACGCTTTGGAATGGGCAACTAGCTTCATCTCTCTGACTAACCGACCCCTTCACAAATCAAAAGTGCCTGTAATTTGTTTTATCCATACTAATATTATATATTCAAAAGTAACTCTGTCTGTATGTTACCTTTTCACGGCTAAACTACTAAACGGATTTCGATAAAATTTGGCAAAGAGATTGATGGCATCCGGGGAAGGACATAGACTACTTTTTGTCCCGGTAGCACTTTCCTTTGGGATAATTTCCGACGTCCACGCGGGCGAAGCCGCGGGCAGAAGCTAGTTTGAAATAAATGCTTCGAGTTTAAGTTTATATAATAAGCGCTTTCTAAAAATCTTGATATTTTTCACATAATATTTAATCTAGGGGCTGTCTATTGTAATTTTTAACGATCGGAACGTGCTGATTCTTCCTCTAACTTGAATAAATGAGTTCTTATTTATTTTATCAGCTCACATCGGACACGACCTAAGATTGATGATGCTCTAAATAAGACAGGAGTGATAGAGTACAAAAGAGACACACACACACACACAGCGGTTTACCTGTGACGCAAAAGGTACATATCTAATTTTTTACCTTAATAATATATTCCATACATACATAAACTCACGCATTCTTCTTCATATGGACGTAGGCTCAATCTACAGAACGCCACCTGCTACGATCCTTACATACTCCTTTTGCTTCGTTTACGTTCATACCACGCCGGGTGCAAGTACTACGCACATGACCTTCCTGAAAAACATCACCAATAAGGTCACTTTATGTCCAGATATTATCTTATTACCCAATAACACCTAGTTTAAATTGTATCTTACAGTATCAACGAAGTACTTACAATACAGGTTGAACAATATAACCCGTTCACATTAAACCCTCGAAGGTCAGGTCAAATTCGATTTTTACACATAATATAGAGGGTATGAGGAACGGGGTGTAAAGTTCACTCATACCTCCATAGAAAAGGGAGTATCCTCCGACCTGTTGTGTCTGGTGGGCAATTGCCCGACGGTTGATGTCGGGACGTTGTATATATGCTAGTCGCGCGGTAAACTCTGCTTGCGCGATGCAGTATTTGCGTGACGTCAGTATGACGTGTAGCTCGCATGTGGCGATGTTGATACCGCTACAATAAAACCATACCCCATTTATTATTCAATGAGATTTTCCAATACATTACATTCGAACAGTGATTATTGGGTAGTAATAATAATAGTAGTACTCGCAACCAGCGTGTGTGTATGACCAGATGTATGAACGTAAACTAGGCAAAAGGAGTCTGCTAGGATCGTAGCAGGTGGCGTTCTGTAGTTTCTGCTTACCCCACATGAGAAGAAGGCTTGGGTTTATGTATGTATGTAATATTATTAAATGAATATAATAACCTCTGTTGTGTTGTGTGTGAGTGAACGAAATGAGCGAGAAAATAGTTTTGTAAACAATGGAATAGGATTTTGGGTTCAATGGGTAACGCGGGCTGTAAGCTTTTCGTACTTACCTAATTTATGGTTGCTTTGGCCTTGAGGTTTTGTATTATATTATAATAAAACATGGGTAGCGTCGCAAATCTATATACAGGGTGGAATTTTGTAATGCCACCGGGAGGGAAAGTACTCTTAATACTGCAGATAGAAAATTTTACTCAAAGGAAACATTCCTTTATTTTTGAATAGAAAGCAAACTGCATTCAAATATTTTCGAAAATTCTCTTCTCCCACACCCGGGAATCGAACCGGCTAAAATCTGAAAAAAATATACCCTGTACTTTTATTGCATCGATCGTTAGGGTCAATTATAAGGATGAAATCTCTCTAACAAACATGATAAATTAAATGAAAACCAGGAAATCTTAAATTAATTTAATTATTTACAAAAAATGGTAAACTAACTAATTAGTTGCTCGAAATGGGCTCCATTCTCTTGGATACACAAATTTATTCTTTTAACGAATTCATTCCTAGTAACCTTTAATAAAGTGTTGTGGTGAATATTATAAATCGTATTCTGAACTTCAACTCTCAACTCGTTGTCATTCGCATAAGATTTCATGTAAATTTGATTTTTTACATATCCCCACAAAAAAAAAACTAATGGGGTGAGATCTGGCGATCTCGCAGGCCATCTGATTGTGCCGTTTGTACCAATCCAGGTATTAAAATGGTTATTGTATACTAATATGTAGGCAGTAGTGATTCTGCTGTTATGTGCTGGAGCACCATCTTGCTGTAGAATTATTTGGTTTCGCTCTTCCTCGGGGAAACCATTTAACTCGTTTCTTAAGAGATCCAGTATTTCAATATACTTGACAGTGTTTAAATGACCTTCGTACACGTGGACTAACACTACATTATTTCTCATAATTCCGCACCAAACGTTGAAAAAAAATTTTACTTGATTGTTAGTTTCATGAACACGAACAGGATTCACTCGAGACCAATAATGGTTATTGCGGCGATTGTACATGCCATTATTGCTGAAGTTGGTTTCGTCAGACCATACAATGTTACTCAAAAAATTAGGGTTTCGGTCAATTTCTCCAAGCATGTTTTCACAAAATTGTAATCGTCTGTCACGATCCCCAATATGCAATTTTTGCACCAACCGACCTTCACGATAGCATTTATACTTATACTTTTTCAGCACTTTAAGTACGCGAGTGTGGCAACATCTCTACTTGAAGCCTTTGGAAATGATTCAAAGTATGTTAAAACATCTAGTTCAAAATCGAAATAGTTTTGCTGAATAGTTTGCCGTCTCTTCTTGAAACCACCCGTATTCTTTAAATTTTCTACCATTCTTTTCAATACGAACCGAGTTGGTGCCTGTCGGTCTTGATATCTCTCTCCATACCACCGCAGAGCTAGATTCACGTTTTTGTTATTTAAAAAATAAGCTTCCATTAAATCAAACTGTTCTTGATAAGCCATTTTCACCGTGAGACAAAATGTGAAATGAGTTGTAAAAACAATCAAATGTGAATAACAACTATGACAATCTAATTTTCAAATTTTAATCTAACATTCCATATTTAAATTACCTCATACACTCAGCTACGAGTATGTCGCAAAGGAGTCTGCATTACAAAAGATGGATGTTAGTTAAAGAGTTTAACTTGACTCATTGAATTTGTAACTTCAGATTTCCTGGTTTTCCTTTCATTTAATTTATCATGTTTGTTAGAGAGATTTCATACTTATAATTGACCCTAACGATCGATGCAATAAAAGTACAGGGTATAACTTTTTCAGATTTTAGCCGGTTCGATTCCCGGGTGTGAGAGAAGAGAATTTTCGAAAATCTTTGAATGCAGTTTGCTTTCTATTCAAAAATAAAGGAATGTTTCCTTTGAGTAAAACTTTCTATCTGCAGTATTAAGAGTACTTTCCCTCCAGGTGGCATTACAAAATTCCACCCTGTATATACAACTCAGCGGGGGGGTTATTACGTAACACACTAACAGTAGGAATGGATTTAATTTTGAAAGTTCAACAACATTCATTGCGTTATTTACTTTGTTGAGCAGACAAATTTTTCGGACATATGCAGCAATGGGTTAGCAATAGGTTTCAAAATGATTCAGATTGTGATAGATAGTGTGTTACGTAATTAGGGCGCTGCTCAGTGGCAACCTTAATTAATTTGGCTACCTACCTAAACTTGAGAAATACAAAGAGAGACCGACAGAGAGGGGGAGATAGTTGGAGAGGGAGACAAGATTTGAATGCTATTCATGTTAGTTTTATGCCAAAATGTGAAAATTAAATCCATCATTTAATTTCACGGTTGTACGTGTTAAACTATTCTATTTTTGTAAATTGAAACACTGTTCTTTGTATGAAATAACTTTATTAAACACACAGAATCCCGACTACAATGTCAACGAGAGGCTTCGTTCGTAGTTCAATGATGACTGCCCAGCACTGCCTTTTGAGAGAACGTCATAACCGTTATTTCTTTAAGTGTTGCCAAAGTAAAAATAATACATTCAGTTGCCTTATCGAACATACATTTTAAAGTTTGTTACACTATTAATAATTTGTTCTTTACAGTGTTGCGACAATTGCTAATATACTTCTGTATTAAAGTAATACATATCTTTTTTTAAATTAAATCCAACTACCGTAAAAATCGACAAGTTTTAGTAGAATTCATAACTTATTTACAAATGAATGAGGCAAATGTATCTAGAAAATGCGCAATATTTACTTGAAATTAATACATGAATTTGAAACAAGCTAACATACGCGTAGGTACGCGTCGTCGAAACGATATGGTTTTAATGACGACATACAGTTTTTTTATACAGATTTTTGTAACAAAACCCTCCACTACTAATACCTTTAAAACTTAAATAGACTATGTGCGCCTTCCTGACAACCTTTACATCCATCAGAGTAACAGACCGACAGACCCAAACATCCCAAAGTCACTTTGACTCAAATTCGGCAATGCAATCCAAATGGTTGATTTACAAGGGTCGTGCAAAGTTCCGCCCTGATTCCCTCCAACTCTAGACATGAGAACATTTCAACCTTTGATGCTAATTAAGGCAGGTGAGAGGCCTTGTCACCTTGAGGCACAAGAGGACTATACGTACATATAAAAAGCTTTTGAAATGAGACACAACTCATGTACCTACTGCCAGGGCCGGATTTAGAGGTCTGGAGGCCTTGGGGCAACTAAGGAGTGGAGCCCCCCCTCCGAAATTATTTCCCAAATAAAATGAATGATTTTATGTATTTTGTTTTCCCTTCTACTCTTACACACGTTGTCTTCATCTCTTTAATATACTCTCCTGTCGCAGGTATGCTGGAAGAGATTTCTCTAGAAATAAGCATCACCTTTGTACCTATTTTTCTGTTCCTTTCTTCTTGTCTGTTTATATATGTGTGTACATAAATAGTTAAAAAAATAATAATTTTTTTCACTCGAGTTTATCAATAAATAATTTATTGTGAAACCAGGTATATTCTTTTAGCATTTAACAAACATAAATATAATCGAAAACGAGAATTATCTGAAATCAAAAAACATTTCGAATCGTTTTTTTTTTTCATATTTAAGAACAATGTAATCATGTTTGTATAAAGTACTATAGGTGAATCTAAATAAACAAAAAAAGAAAAACAAAGGAAAAGTTGTTTACTCGTTGGAATTTGAAATATTTTTTTTCCTAAAGTCTCTATTCTGGGGGCCCGTCTATTGTAAAGGCCCCAGGGCTGTAACCCCGGATGCCCCCAAAATCCGACCCTGCCTACTGTTATGTATCATGAGACGAAATTGCGGGATGGCTCTTAGAACTTAATAATGTTAAACTAGCTTATGCACGCGACTTCGTTCGATTTAAAAATCTTTTTCTATCATAAAACAAGTCATAATACTCGTGAATAGCGTAGCTTTCTATCACTGAAAGCTTATTTTGTAATCGGATCAGTATTTGCAGAGATTACCAATGAACAAGTTTTCTTTATTTATCACTAGCTTTTGCACGTAACTTCGTCTGCGTGAAATTTCTTGTTCCCCCGACCAAACCCGTCGCATCGCATCTCCTGCCCGCGCTATTATTTCATTTTCGCTTAGCGTTCTTTCTGCCTTTTTTTTCTTATTACCCAGCTCATAAGGGTCGTAGCGTGATGTTAAGTATCCTATAGCCTTCCTAAAGAATTAGGCTATCAAATGAAAAAAAAAAAAACAAATCCGGCCTGCAGTTTCAGAGTTTACCCCCTACATGCAAGCAAAGAAACAAATTTTACCTCTTTATAATATTAGTATAGGTATTAGACACTAACTCCTGTCCGCGAGTTCGTTCGGGTGGAAGTCGTAAGAACCACAATATACTAAAATAACAGCGACATTTTTATAGTGTTTTTATACGTTTGTAGTTTTGGTCTCGGCAGCCAAAATATAAAGAGAGTCAGGACGTGAGAGTAAGTGACGTACAGAGTTGCCCGTGTGAGAAGCAACTCGTCCTGAGGTCGACACCCACAGCCTTTAGTAGCAATGTCCCATTGCTTGACAAGTTTTTCGTTTTTAGTGTTGAAATGAACGCCTGCGTTCCTGCATATGCTACCTAATGGCACAACACTAATTGTTGCATTCTTACAGATTATTCCTAAAATCTCACTAAAATAATATCTATATATATATATATATATATGTCGCATGAAATACAGTGTTGCCGACTGAAGTACTCTATGCAGTCGGTGCGCTATGACGGAGTCTAAGGACCGGAGGTCGAGGGCGCTAGAAATAACAGGAGCGCCAGTCACCCTTCCGCCCTAGGAACTGTCACACGTTCATGAGACGCGTGCGCACAGATATTAATCCAAAGTTTTATTATTTTATTTCTATTATTATTATTACTAATGGAAAAGATTAATTAGGACAATAGTTGTTAATGGTGATTTGTGTAACTGTATAAACTAAGTGTACATAAACTAAGTGTAAGAAGCTGATATAATCTTTTAATTGCCTGAGATCCACAAACAGCCCACAACAATGTCAGAGGACGGAAGCATGACCCCTCCTCGACGTCCTGTGACGACATATATATAAAAATGAATCCCTATTTGCCTTGGTCACGCCATCACGCGTGAACGGCTGGACCGATTTCACAACAAAAAAAAATGTTGTGTTCGTTATTGTCAGGAGAAGGATCTTATGAAATAAAAAAATAAGGAAGTTGATCGGAACGTTACAAAATTTAAGAAAAATTAACGCCAGTATTAAACTTACATAACTGTCAGTTGTTTGAAATAACTGTCAGCGATTGACAGAATGCGCGCTGCAAATATCGTTTAACACAGATGGATCGGTTGATAAATGAGTCGACAGTTTTAGTTTTAGTCAATAGTCAAAACTAAAACCAAACGACATATGACATTCATAGTTAAGACAGGACAACGTCTGTCGGGTCAGCTTGTATAATAAATAAATAAATTAAAAAAATGAACTTTGCCTCACGTTAGAAATTTGTCCTGTATTGTGGGTACGTTTACAAACATTCAAACTTACATACACACACAAACAACCAGACCCGGAACAACCACTTATAGGTCATAAAGATATTTGTTCCGTGCGGGAATCGAACCCGCGACACGCAACGCAGCAGTCAATCGCTTAACCACTGGGGCAACCGTGCCGTCCGAACATTAACTGTCACCTACATAATTATAATGTAATGGTGATTGTTAATGAGAAACTGCGTTTGCTAACAGTCACCTAACCATAGATATTAATTTTTATTATAATCATATATAACAGAAAAGGTATAAACTTAATGTTTTTCTGTGTACGTTCTACGAACTATCACATAATAGTATTACAAAACGTAAAAAATAGAAGCACAAAATATATCAACTGTTGGGAATAGATTTGCAAAGCAGTCGCCGAACCGCAAAACTATTTGATTTGTTGAAAGTTGACTAAAATAGCCGTTCTTAATATATTTCATGATGCTCCATAATGGTATGATAATCATATAAAAGGTTAAATCTGTAACTATCTGCTATATTCGTCCACTATTCAGCTCAGTCCAGCGATTTCTGACTTTTCTATTACTCAAACCTCAGTTGATCCAATAGAGTTTTTTGATCCTTTTAAGAAACAGGATCGATTGCCATCAAAGATCGTTTTTGTGAAAATTGACCATTTTCTTGTGGACTGTACATTTTATTTTTTTATCTGTGAATGCAGATCCATTTAAAAAAAAAATAAGTACTGTCTTCTAAGACCGTCTTCTTGTAGCGACAACGGTTAATGTACCTGCCCTTATTACCCCATCTCAAAAATCCACCCCGTAACTATATGTCATGATTGACTGCTTAGCTCCATAAAGACCGTTTTTACAACAAAAGTCCCAAGTCTTGTTAAAGAACTGAGCCTCAATAAATTTAAATGATTTATTAAACAGAAACTCTGTCAAAAAGGTTTCTATAAAATTAAAGATTACTTGGATGACAAAAAGGCTTGGGATTAATTAAGCTACTCGTACTTCTATGTACCCCCAAGCAACAATCCTTTTTATACTGTGAATTGTGTGTTTTATAATTAATAATGTCATTTTTATTGATTTACTTGACATAACATATGATATTTTTGATTGCATTTAAAGAGAAAACTGTCTGTGAATGTGAGTAGCATGCAGGCTAGATTGAATACATGATTATTATTTTAATATTGTGAATGTGAAGACTATGTGGGTCATTGTTACTTTTTTTTCTCTCTCAGCTAGTTTTAATCATGGTCTGGCAGTTTGAGTAATTTTTGTGGCCTACCCAAATGTCCTTTCTTTAGTATTGTTCGTCGAATCGTTGAGCTACTTAAGTTCTGAGTTGACCTGCACAATTACTGACAAATGCGTGCACTGACTGGACAGGCCCACTCAATCTGTGTGGTTTTTCCTCAAAAGACCATTTCAGACACAAATCTACATGGTCTTCACAACATGATCTGACCAGGATTATGATGTCTGGACTTTAAAAGAGACTGTGATCTCTGAGTTTGTTCTTCTCAGAGTAGTCAAATAGGAAACGCTGACCTCATCTAGTTTTTTAAATATGTATGATTGACGTGTAAAAGTGTTTGTACAAACCTATTTACAGAAATAAACTCATTTATCAATTGTTAGTGTACCACTTCTTCTTCTTCTTTACGGATATGGTTTCCGCACTTATTCCTTCATGTGGACCATTGTGCGTGGGCCATGGCGGCCGTCGGTGGTTATTCCAACCAGCCCACCTCCCTCATGAAGTTAATAATGTCTACTGAGAGCATCTGTGTAGGATCTGGGTGCCCCGAGGGTTTGTGATCTAATTTGAGTGACGCCTGTGCATTCGAAGAGCACATGCGCAACGGTTTCCTCAGCTTCCATGTAGGCCCTGCACAGAGGACTGTCCGTTATGCCTATTGTGTGGAAGTGTTTGTTCAGCGAGCAGTGACCCGTGATGGTCCCCGTCACCAGGCGCAGGCTGTTCCTGTCCAGACGTAGCAAACGTCTGGTTACCTTGCCATCTAAAGATGGCATGGCTTCCCTGGACTGCCTACAGCCTGGTGTCGAGGTCCACCAGCTCTCCGCTTGTGTGTGGGTATACTCTTGTAACCATTTGCGTAGCTGGTTGAAGGGGATGGGCACGATGGGTTCGGGTCCGCAGACTGACGTGCTGGATGCTCTTCTAGCCAGTTCGTCAGCTGCGTCGTTACCCAGTGACCCACTGTGTCCTTTTATCCATTGTAGTGTCACTGTGTTGCGGTTAAATACCGCTACACGTTCTAGAGCATTGTGACATTCTAGTGTTATACTCGAGGTTAGTGTACCACTCCGCAGTAACTGTTTTTCGATCCTCTGAAACAATTGTTGCGTAATGACCTGTCCTTCCGATGAACGACGCCACCATCTCTTTTCCCACGCTTCGACCTCTCTTCACTTTAGTTGGCAACTCCTCGGAAGGAAACACCCAGACATCAGACTGTCTCTTAGTTTCAGGATCATAACAATAAATCCAGCTTTCGTCAGCCATAAGAATGTCAAACACAGCATTTGAGTCACCTCCGTTAAATCTTTGAACCATTTCACGACACCAATCGACACGACGGAGTTTTTGGGCGTCTGTCAAATTATGAGATATCCACCGAGCACAAAGCTTCCTGACCGCTAAATGTTCATGGGGGATTTTGTGCACTTGACTCATACCGATGCCTAAGCTTGTCCGAATCTGCTGATAAGTCACTCATTTGTCAGTCTCTATCATACGCCGCACCACACTGATGTTATCTTTAGTCGTCGCCGTAGAAGGCCGTCCCTCACGCAGATCATCGGTGAGATTAGTGCGACCACGTTTAAACTCATTAAACCAGTTGTAAACAGTGGTACGAGATGGGGCTTAATCGTGAAAGGCCAATCGAAGACTATCATAACTTTCATGTTGACTTAAATGACATCGAAAGTCATAGAAAGATACTGTACGAAATTTTGCTCGCGTTAAATTCACGCTGACGTGACACAGACAATTTTCAATTTGTCGCCAAATCGTAAAAAAAATACAAATTAATACAATACATACACAATAAAATTGGCAAAAAGTTCCATTTTCAAAATTTGAACTCATTTTAAAAGCTTATATTTAACTTGCAATGTATGTATGTATGTATGTTTGTTCGGGTGGACTCTTGCTACTCAATTTTGAAGCAGATATCTTCAACTGATTGAGCTGAAATTTTGTATACATGTTTAGTTTGGATGACAATACACGATATGCTCTGTGACGTCATTCTAAATCCAATATGGCGGAGCATCCAAGATCGCGGAATAGTTATTTTTTATGCACTTCTGCAATATGGTTATCAAATGAAAGGGCTTGCCGAGAATAACTAGAAAAATATTCTGACATCACTCTTAATCCAATATGGCGGACTTTTGTAGTTTTTTATGCTTTCCTTGTATAGATATTAAATGAAAGGGTTCGCTGAGAATAAAAATGCAGGTTAAAAAAAAGTAAAAAGGTTAAAAAAAGGCTGAAAAAATGCAGGTTAAAAAAAGTAAAAAATGTATTAAAAGCAAAAATCCTTTAAAAAAAAAACCCTTTACTTAAATGCTCTAAAAAGAAGAAAATAAAATTTTCCTTTAATATTTTAACTATCAACATATAACCTTATTATACACAATTTATACGATTATAAAAGCTTGTCTACCTACTAACCGTACCTACTTAAAAACAACCTCTCACTTGGAAGCTCCTCTAAACTGTTATTTTATCTCCCAAGAACCATATTACTACTCACGCTATAGATATGAAGTACACCAACATACCTATAGCGTGATGACAATCATTTAAAAGGTTAAATTTGTAACTTCAATATTCTAACCTTTTGGCCTGTCTTTTTACAATTTGAATAAACTATAGAAGAATACGAACATAAAGCAATATTGCTCATCCCATATAGCAAGTAGCGTGATAATGTATAACCTACAGACTGACCAGACATACAGGGAATATCTATGCAAAATTTTAACAAAATCTATCTGCTGAAACATACATTCAGACAAACAGGCAAAAAATCAAAAAACTATATTCTCGGCACTAGAATCGTTCCCAGACCTCGTAGCAAAAATAACCAAATATACAGTTTTGACTTCCTTACGATTTAATTAGATGTGATGTATTTATATAGACTGCTACCAGCCACACGAGGTAATATTATTTTCTACGGACATTTCACTGTATGAAGCATTAAAATGGGTTTGCGATGGACCATACATACCTAATTAGGTACATCAGGCTCATTCTGGGCAGCTTTGCATTGCAAGATGCAACTAACTTTGCAGACTTAGATAGTAATCTTTTTACTACTTCGTGAACTATTTCAGTAAAGTCGACATTAGACAAGAACCCACATCTTTTAATTTTAATTATTATTCTGACTTCTTACCCTACGATTTCAAAACGATTAGATACCAAGAACGAAATAAGTAAGAATCGTATAGCAGGTGGCGTTCTGTAGTTTCTGCCGACACCCATGGGAAAAGGCGTCAGTTTATGTATGTGTCTGTGTCCCTATCTTAATTTTCTTGTTAGTTATGAGCTTTTTCGAAGACAGAATCTTATCAGAAGGAGTACATAAGAAATAATAAGCAGAATACATACATTATAAGAATGCGTACTTCAGCTAAAATTATTTTATTCATTCTCTACACACAAACCATGTATCCAAGTCCTTACCTATCACATAAAGACTTGTACTATTCACTTTAACATCTTCGCTTCCTGCTACAAAGAACAAACTGCGCTCATACTTTTGTAAGAATTCAAGTATTTCCTTAGAAATGTCCCGAGCGAGTTCAAAACAGCGATTCAGTGGAAATTTCACAAATACCTGGCAGTTTGAAAATTGTGTATTGAGATTTAAAAGGTTCTTTTTACCGTTTACCGTCTGGGCTTGACTGTGGCAGGTATATGTAGTGAGGCGGTAATTTAATGTATTGGTTGGCGTTAATTTAGAATTTGACAATATATTCTGGTTGTTCGAAGAATTATAGTTAGGAGGATGAAAAATCGGTCTATCGACACTCGTAGACTCACAAAATGTATTAGGTACTTAAATTAAAAATAAAAATACTCTTAACACACTACTAAAGCTTCTACAATGATATAATTCAATCATGATTCGAAAGACACGTGGCGCCATCTATTATCATAAAACGTTATTGTTGTTTTCCTCGGGAACAGTATATTTTTTCGGGATGAATGGTACCCTATGTCCGTTTCTATATACCTGACAACGTATATGCATTTCAGGATGATAGGTTCAGTGGTTTAGGCGTGAAAAGGTAACAAACAAACAAACTTACTTTCGCATTTATAATATTAGTTAGGATTAGGATAATGCTCATTGATTGTTTACTTAAACGTGTAAATGATAAAGCTTTTGGATCGCCAACAAACAAGGTCACTAAGGATCCATAAAACATCGATTGTTCTTTATTCCTGTAATTCATACTGCTTTGCAAGTTGCTCATCTCATATTTTAGTTTACCTTTTGACGTGAAATCTTTTATTGGTCGCGAAGTCGCTTCCTTTTTACTATTATAACATATTATGCGGAACTAATACGACATTCTCATAAATTATTATCATTTATACGCGCGTACGTTGCGGTGGTTCGAGAGTTATTTAATTAATCGTTCTCAAATAGTTGCCTTGGCGGGTTATGAATCTGTACCTTTTCTCCTGGCTCTGGCGTTCCGCAGGGCTCTAAACTGGGCCCTTTGCTTTTTTGGTATTTTTGAATGATCTTAGATTTAATGAATTGCGATTGTTTAGCCTACGCTGATGATTTAAAAATATACTGTAGGATATCGGACCTAAGTAATTGTATGAAGCTTCAAAGAGATCTTGATGTCATTCAACAATGGTGCTTGAACAATATAATGACGCTCAATGTGAAAAAATGCCAGACTATTACATTCACGAATAAAGTTAACAGCATTAAATTTGATTATCATATTGATGGTTCAGTACTGAGCAGAGTATCGGTTATCCGTGACCTAGGGGTTCTCTTCGATACATCCCTATCTTTCCGCGATCATATAGATATTATAGTGACTAAGGCTAAAAGGATGCTTGGCTTTATAATCCCTATGTCAAAACCTTTCCGTAATTATAGTAGCATTATTTTACTTTACAACGCACTAGTAAGGAGATCCTTGGAGTATTGTTCCACTGTTTGGTCTCCCTATTATTCAACTTATACTAATAATGTTGCATCTGTTCAGGCTTGTTTTGTTAGGTATTTATGTATGAAGATTGGGATCTGAAAAGCTATACCTGATTACAATGACAGGTTAAAGGACTTTAAAGTGATTAGCTCAAAAGAAAGACGTAACCTTTCTGACTTACTAATACTTCATAAAATTATAAACGGTTCCATTGACGCACAATTGGTAAACTATTTTAACTTTGGGTCTAGCCAACGTAGTAAGCGTCATCATCGTATTTTTGAATTGCCTAAATCCACCTTAAATACCACATAACCAGCGACCGCCCAGTAACACGTATGGCAAGGCAATATAATGATAGGTCCAACTTGAAAGATTACCCTATTGATAAGGTTTGCTTGTTTGCAAAGGTTTTAGAAAAAAGTGTTTACTATTCAGCTTATAGTGCTATTAAACAATCGCTTAATGACTGTCAACATGGCTTCTTAAAAAACAGGTATATTGTGTCGAATTTGCTTATCTGTTCCGATTACTTGTCCTCCACCATGTCTGAACCCTCTCAAGTGAATGTGGTCTACACCGATTACAGCCAGGCATTTGATCGTATAGACCACGGTGTCCTTTTACGTAAGCTGCTTGCAGTGGGCATCAGGGGCGACTTATTCAGATGGTTTACTTCTTATATTCAGAATCGCTGTCAAACAGTTGTACTGAATGGATACAGTTCTGTAACTGTTCAAATACCCTCGGGAATACCACAAGGATCCCTTTTGGGTCCTTTACTTTTTATTATTTTTATAAATGACATTGGTTCGTGCTTTACCCGTTCCAAAATAATTCTTTACGCCGATGATATGAACATTTTATGCCCAATATCAGAACTTTCCGACTGTTTTGTTTACAGCGGGATTTAGATGCTCTTCAATGTTATTGTCTACTGAATAAACTTGAACTGAATGTTTCTAAATGTTTTGTTAGTACCTACACACGCAAACCCCATGCAATCACGTTTCAGTAATTCGTTACATAATACTGTTATAAACAGGATTAGCGTTATCAGGGACCTGGGTGTAACGTTTGACTCTAAGTTACTTTTTGATGCACACATCGAAAGCATTGTTAATAAAGCTTCCAAAGCACTTGGATTTATACTTAGGTTGTCAGCTGATTTTAAAAACGTAAAGACGTATAAAATTCTTTATTGTGCTTTTGTTCGCAGCCATTTGGAGTACGCTTCACAAGTATGGAATCCTAATTATAATATTTATATAGACAGAATAGAGGGAATTCAAAAGCGGTTCCTACGTTTCTTGCTGCTACTAGGAAATATACTCCCAATTATATAGCGCGATGTAAAAGGTTTCACATCTTACCACTGCAAGAGCGCAGGCGCATTGCTGATTTGACGTACTTATTTAAAATTGCAAATGGTACTATAGATTGCCCTGAGCTGTTAGGCAATATAGGATTAGTTTCACACTGTAAAATATTTCGCAAACCTTGATTGTTACATGTCCCTCATTCCAAGTCCGCGTACAGGCAGAATTCGTTCATAATCCGTGCGAGCAGAAGTTTTAATAAACTGTCTGGTGAACATGATTTGGATATATTCAATACCAGTGTTTCTCGGCTTAAGCATTTGTTGGTGAAAAGCTTCTTTACAGAAAAGTAATTGTTTGCATCTAAATTATTCTTAGTTTGTGTTTGTCAATCGTGTAATATTTATTTCCTAATTTATGTTATAGGTATTTTGTACCAACCTTTACTCTTTTTTGGTTTTCTAATTCTAGTGTTTATCAGTGGAAACTTGTAAATGGCCTTCAAGTACATATTGTTTAGGAATACTGTATAAGTTAGCTGTAAGTTTCCCGAATAAAATAAAATAAAATAAAAATATTTTCTCCATGAGTTTCGCTTCAAACAGACGTTCCCTATTTAAACAGTGCGAACAGTGCATGTCTATATAGCTCAAATTGGTTAGTAAATTGGTTAGTTTTTAACCGACTTCACAAAAAGGAGGAGGTTCTCAATTCGTCTGTATGTATTTTTTAATTTTTTTTTATGTGTGTTAGTTCATAACTTTTTTCTGGGTAAACCGATTTGGATGATTCTTTTTTTATTTGATAGGTGTTGCTTCACATGTGGTCCCATTTAAATTTGATCAAGGTCTGACCAGTAGTTTTTGAGTTATCCTTAATACTGCAGATTTTTTCCACTTAGTTTATATGGATGATGTGTTAATAATTTCCTGTCACTGTTATTTACACACCAAGTAGTGGTATACGAATTTGTGTGGGGTAGGTACCGCAACTAAAAAGTGAAAAATAAAACTTTTTTACAAAAAAACAACCGACTTCCAAAAAAAACACTAAAAGACGTGAAAAATAACTTTAATTTCGGAAGTCGGTGGCCAAACACGAAAATACAAAACCAAAGGCACCGACTTCCGAAATTAAAGTTATTTTTCACGTCTTTTAGTGTTTTTTTTGGAAGTCGGTTGTTTTTTTTTGTAGTGTTCTAGTTTTATTTCTTCTAGACACACTTTATTTTTGTTTCCTTTGTCTCTAATTTTCATATGTCAATGTCATGCGTAGCTGTTATTTGCATGGTTACTGTAATGCCAATTTTTGTTGTTATTTTATCTGAATTCTAAGTGACTGTGCTGTTGGTGTGCTTATTCTAAATAAATAAATACATTTGGATGTTTGTTACTCAATCACGCAAAAACGGCTTAACGGGTTTGGATGAATTGTTTCTCACAGATAATTTATAACCTGGATTAACACACAGAATACTTTTTATCCTGGTATTACGTTCCCGTGGGATATTTTCCGACATCCACGCGGGCGAAGCCGCGAGCTAAAGCTAATGAATCATAAATGGCAATATAACGTTCCTGATATAAAACTCCTTAAGTACCTTTTTAAAATTAATAAGCAAAAAAGTTCCGTACAAAAAAATTAAGCGTCCTTTACAAAACCAATGATGTAAATATCGAGCGCATGAAAAATACGGTGCTCAAAGGAAATGCAATATCTAGCCTCTAGCTATAGATAAGGCACTGAGTAGTTTTTCAAGTAGCATCGATTGCTTCAGAGATGAATGCAATATTTAGAAGAAGCCGGTATCGACGTTTTATGAACTTTTAAAGCACGTCCTATCTGTCTGTGAAAGCGTAATTTGATTTTGATGGCTGGTATCCGGCCGTAGAAACTTTTGCATTCGAAGCTTATCAAAACTCTTCATGTAGCTTGCTAGATTTATGTGGTTAAAATAGCATGTTATTTTTAAGTCATTACGATTCATACCATAACAATACGCCAGTTTCAATTGAAGCGGTACCCAGAGGTGTAGGTACACGTAGACTGGCACTTTACAATTTATGCAAATAATAATGTACAAAATTCACGTAAAAACATCCCCAATATATAAAAAAATGGAGCTGTTACGCTGACGTTAAATTTTAAAATAACAAACATGAAACTTTTCTCTCCAGCCTGAATAACCATACTTTAATAAGAGTACATTTTCAGCACCTAATAATTTTATCACAGCAATAACTCACATACAAGAGATTCTTCTCTTAAAGTAATCATATTTCTTAACATACCGTAACATACTTTTAGAGCCTCTTAAGTCAACAACAAACATCTTTTGTGACATAATTCCCTCGTAAAAATATTTTACAAATTATCTTGTTTCTAAAAGAAATTCCTTCGTCACTAAAATTTTATAGAAGTTTCGTATACAACACATATTATAAACAAGCGTTGCTAAATAGAGAAGGCCTTTGTGGATTTAAATTAAGGGGTGCGGGAGGATAGGAAAAATTGTTCAGGAATTGTTTTAAACATAAACCTTTATTTACCTTTGCGTTAGGCTTACGGCATATTTATAATCATGTACTTAATCCAAAAAACAAATGAGAAATGCGAATATCTACATACTATACTAACGACGAGTCACTAGTTTTTTAAAACGCCTGAACATTATTTCACTTTGTAAGAGTACGCGTTATTCTTATTTTACAAGTTTTTATTTTGCGCTACATTTTTTGTCAGGCGTTTATGACGTGTAGATCGTGATATTCTATTTAGAGGCTCGCTTTACAAGTTTTTCACAAAGTTTATAGCGAGCTTTTAGTGTGTGACTTATATTACATTTTATGAAAAATACTCGCAGAACGAGGAATGAGGAGACTGTTACTGGAGACAAAATAGGCATTATAATTGGCATAATATTTGCATTTTCATGTTGGAGTCGTTAGAATATAATAGAATAGAATACTCTTTATAAAGGAAGCACTATGACACATAGCATGTATTTCAGTACATAGTACGCATTTAGTTTACATTATACGTATGATGCAGGAAATATACACTAAATTAAGTCCTACCTTCTGCAATAGGCCGAATTGATTGATGATTACGACCTATCAACACAAGAGTTGAGTACCTCATAACCATGCAAGCAACTGTACTACATCACTCTGATCCAGAGGATTACAGGTGCGGTCAACAGTGTTTTATTAAATGGCCAGTGGACCCCATCTCTCAGGCATGTAATTAACTAGCAAGATACATACTACGTATGGCTGATAGTGTTATCACAGAATAGATAGGTACAGAATGTTCATACGACCGAAAACAGGCACACACACATATAGACGCGTACCTATAGTCTGTTCCAAAAGTTTCGATCGAAATTATAAACAAACCCTGTTCAGATTTAATTTTACGCAGGCATTCATTCATCTTTAGACATTCATCTGTATTTTGAAGTTTTCACCTTTATATCTCTCCAAGTTTTCCTCCGTTTTTTTTTAATAACGTTATTAAATTATACTTGATAACACATCGACGAATATTAAAGTCATAAAATTAACCTCAATTTTGAAAAGATGTGTTTTAATCTTTAAGTTAATTTACAATTAGCAATAATCAAATTAAAGTACTTAAGTAAGGGGCACTACAAATTGCCATCCACAAGGATCTACGTTTTCTGGTCCATCCATTTGCGAGTTTTTGCAAGTGCGCTTGCACTCGCTGTACGTAAAGTTTCTCTATGTGTGCTTGCGTTTTGGCTCGTTGTACAAAGCCTTATGTACCTACCTATTCTGTGGCGTTATATTCAACATAGAAGCAACTGTTGATTTATTAGAAGCTGATGGTCAGCGGACAATGAGGTTCTGAATTATTACAGCGATGCAACCTCGTCCAATAAGCTGGGATCGCCTTTGAACTATGTAGATAAAGGACAGGAGAATGACGTATAGTAAGTGAGGCTTTGAGTGGCTTTTATCCTATGGGTGTTCCATTATTTATGGCATCGTCACTCTTGTTGTTGTTGAAAGGATGGGTGGAAAGATTGTCGTATGTTAAATCATAGTCGACGTTCTTACACGCAAGCATAGTGATCAATGTTCGTTGTTCTTTGTATGAGAAGAGCAAGAAACTGTGCGCTGCAGTGGCACATTTACAGTCTCAGATTATCTAAGGCTGGAATTTGGAATGCATGAACCGATCACTCCAAAACGAATCAGATAGCTTACACCGTTTGTCCACCCGCCACCGTCAACGGGACGTCAGCGAGAAACGAGGTTATTCAAACCGAGCGTGACGCCCCGGTGATGGCGTGCGGTGGACACGCGGACATAGTAAATATATGTATCGCCACTTCGGCGCCGTATCGTACCGTATCGTTCTCGTTGACGTCCCGTTGACGTGGTCGGTGGACGCACGGCCTTACAGTAGGCTAAACTTCAGTGTTAAAAAAACAGTATAGCCTCTTATTCTATTGGAACTCCGAACAAAGCTAGACCAGCTCAAGGTAAATGTGCTACCACCGTAGGTACATTTATTATTTTCATATCAGAAGTTTACGATTCGAAATAACATCATCTGTTTAAACACTTCTGAATCGTCTTCGTAAAATGGGAATAAATTGAAGTCCAGGACTTCGCAATGGACAGCAATACCACTGAACCAATGAGGTCATAACTTTTAATTAAAAACAGCTCCATGCTCCTGTATTAATAACTTTAAAACCTTCAGTGGATGTAGCCAGACTTTGGTAGACAGAGAAGTCATTTATTTCCTTCAAACCTTAAGACGTAGGTACACAATTACGGCCGCGTATAATTTTCAGCCTGTTCCCCTCGGAAATTAAACGAGGATTAGCAGGAATTACGCGCGGAATTACCGGTGGAATTACGCGCGGAAATTAATAATGCAAGAAAATGCTTCCAACTGGACTTCCGATGTACGTTTCCGGTTCAGGACTGTATGCACGACTGAATCCAGGTAAACTTTTCAGTAGGTATGTACTTATAAGATAAAATTAGGACTGTCGAGTAGATGTTTCAGGCGGGAGATGGGGAATTATTAAGTAATGTTCTTATCTACTCATGTGTTTAGGAGAAGTTATCGTTATAACAAGTGAGGTTCGGGTTTTCCAGCGTTTCCCGCACGAAAGTCATAAAATCTATATAAATAAAAAAGAAATGCTGTTAGTTGGTAAGCGTATCTCTTTGGAACGGCTGCACTGATTTTGCTATTGTTCGTAATAGTCCGAATTGAGGCCCCCTCAAACAGGCGCGACGCGACTCTAGTAGAACAATTTCTATGAAGTTTCATGGAATTTGTTCTACAAAAGTCGAGTCGTGCTGCCGCATCACATCTGTCTGCGGGAGCCATTAGGCTTTTATGGAAAAAAAGTAAAAACGTTTCCCGAAAAATATTTAAATTCGGGAAAAACTAAACCTCCGTTTTAACCGACTTCAAAAAAAGGAGGTGGTTCACATTCGACTCTTAAGTTCTTTTTTTTTTTGTGTTAGCTCAGAACTTTTTCTAGGCGAACCGATTTGGAAGATTTTAATTGAAAAAAAATATATTTGAAAGCTGGTGCTTTACGTGTGGTCCCATATAATATTTGATTAAGTTCTGACCAGCAGTTTTTGAGTAATCCTTAATACTGCGTATTTTTTTTCCAGTTAGTTTATGTTGATGATGTGTTCATAATTTTCTGTCACTGTTATTTACAAATCAAGTCGTAGTATACTTGTGTGGGGTAGATACCACAACTAAAAAGTGCAAAATAAAATAAATAATTTTGTGTTTTTTCTTGGTCGGTTAGTTTTTTTGCAAAAAAGTTTTTTTATTTGGGATATTTGTATGAACTATTGATCTTTGGACAGGACATCGTCTGTCAGGTCAAGTAGTTATTAATAAAATAAGTACTTAATTATTATGCAAGTTTCCTACTATAAAACAGTAATTGCTCCCATGTCAGCCAGGCAATCAAGCCCTATGAAAATTTTAATTAGAAAATTCTCTGCCCTTCGTCTTAGTAGGTCGATCAATTTCAGAATTATTACTTGCCGATAGCCCCGTTGACCTACGACCTATTTTTAATGTGACCTATTATGAAACAGGCCATTTATTCTCAGATATAGATGTTATAAAAAAACTCTCCGTTTAGAGCAAGCTAAGTATAAAAAATTGCTCATGCCGTAATGAAAAGATTAGCCTGTCAGCTTGGATTTCTCACGATTGAACGAAACTAACTCACTCGCTAGGGAACGCTCGTTGTAGGTAGGTTAATTTTATCTGACAGCAAAAAATCAATCTGCTAGCCTTTTCCTATCTAAAGAAAGAAAGAAAATACGTTTATTTGCGGTAAACATGACGCAAAGAAAAAACACAAAAAAAAACGAGTACTACGTTGGGCTCGGCTTACAGTCCGACCAGATGCAGCTGAATAGCAGTATTTTACAAGGAGCGACTGCCTATCTGACGTCCACAACCCAGTTACTGGGTAATACCCCTTGGTAGAGCGTCACCTCTGACCTGTGTATGTGAGACATGCAGTGTCATAACTGTATGCATAATACTGGCTGACTGGGTGTTGTCTCTGTTCACGAGGCAATCTATGTCATTATGAAGTGCCGCCTCTGTGTCTATGGTAATCTGTGCTTCTATCACGGTGCTGTAGCTTAGAACAAAAGTATGGGAATCATATCCGACCAGTTTAAGTAGGCTTCTGCTTTTGGAGATACACTACTCAATTCTATAGATTTTTAATTTACTAGTTATTAGAGTAATATAAAAGATGAATTTTCTTATTGGTAGATGGCGCTGTTCTCAAAATGTTCATGGGTTTCGTCTAAACCACAGACTACATAGAGATACTATGTATAAACAGGTTTAAACACAATATGTTCCATTTTAATCAGTTTTTTTTTTAATAACAACATTTTTTTTTACAAATAAAAATATGTAATGAGTTGAAACACCTTTTAAATTTATTGTGCTAACATACAACGTTTGTCTAAATAGATAAAATCATCGAATACGCAACACAAATTTTTGAAACTGTTTTAAGTTTAAATGGAAAAAAAGGAACGCAACTCGCGTAATTGTCAAAATATGTTGTAATTTTTTTTATTCCGTATAGAATTTATGGATGCGGTTCGATTAATTTCTGGATTATTCTTGACGACTGCTTGTATGGACATTTAGGATTCTGCTTCTATCCATTGACCTGGAAAGGTATTGGATATCGGCAACCGACAACTTCGCTTTACCGGAACGACCCCTGCACGAAAATCTAGACTGTGTACTTGTTTGTGAAACGCACCGATATTGTGTTGTATAAAAATATGAACGCGAGCAAGTGTTGTGTGCAAAAACTGCAAAAAATCAAGAGTTGTCCTTCACATATTGTAAAATAATATTGAAGAAGAAATAAAGTAGGTATTTGACATTGGATTTAGTGTTTTATTTATGGTTAAAAACGACTACCTAACTAAAATGGAAGGAAATAGGACAGGGCATACTGCAGATTTGAAACTATTATAGCTTTATGAAGCATTATATGTATACGTATAGCTAGTAGCTATACGTACCTATATATTGCTCCATGGAGTGTTGTTTTTAGTTGTTGCTAGAGGGCGCCAGCGCCTTGGAAATGTTCGAGTGACGTCTCTATCTCCCTATATAAAATGTACTCTGTGGCTTCTATACTGATCAAACAGTGGACCGTCTGCTGTCAGCTTGTAAGTGAATGGATAGCGAAAATAGGTCATTGTGATGTCCCAAGCTGGTGTAGACTTAGTTACATCATATTGCAGTGTGTACTAAAGTTTGTTTATCAGCTACTGCTTGGTATGTGACCCCTCTAAATTCAGACTATGACGATAGACATTTATGAAGGAATGAGGGGGCATTTATGAGGGGTTTTCCTTTAGGAAGGTAACCGTGACAAACGCTTACTCTCGCAAATCTATTGCTGTTTAGCTAGGACACTCCTTTTGTGGAAGTTGATGGTAGAAAATTAAGCTCATAATAATAAATTAAGCTCAGCTTATATAGTCCGAACAGCGGGGTAATTCGGTAACACACCAACAGTAGGAATGGGTTTCATTATGACAGTTGAAGAACATTCATTGCGTTATTTACGTTGTTGAGCAGACAAATTTGTCGAACATATGAAGCAATGGCTTAGCAATAGGCTTCAAAATGATTCAGATTGTGAATGGTAGTGTGTAACGTAATTAGGGTGCAGGGATAATCGTTGGTTGGTGCCTCATTTCATTAAAAACGTCTAACAGGCTTCTGTGAGTTGGCTTCGGCCCCTCGTATGCCTTCCAAAGGACCAGGATCTCAGGGTCCCAAGAAATGTCAAGAGACATAATAATAATAGTTAAGCTCATAATAATTTCACGAACTTATTCCTGAACTCGTCGTTGGTGTAGTGGCTTCAAGTGCTGAGCATGAGGTCCTGGGTTCGACTCGTGTGTTATTGGGTTTTTTTCATTTGGAATTTCTCAGTAGCAGCCCGGAGTCTGGAATTGTGTCGGGTTCGTGGCAATACGCTGGCCCCCTATGGCGAAATGGGGGTGTACTATAGGTACACCTCTACCTAACCCTGCGGAGTATACAGGCGTGATGTTAAGTTATTCTTGAACTTCCCATATGTTATCCCACAATAAACACGATGCTGCGTTAGCAATATTATCTTAAACAATTTCCATCAGCCTGTATAAACACATCCGACTACACACTGTATAGTAGTGGTCACTCTCCTAATCTAGTTCCCACAGATACAATATAATACAAGTTTCTGATAGCAACTTTTGGACTGCGCCAAACTGCATATCAGTGCAGGTAACACATGTACTACGAAAATCGCTCTTACTCGTACGGCATAAAGGCGCTGACAACGTGTAAATGTTACCACTGTTGTGCGACTAACTGTACAAGTTTATAGCATTTTAGTTCAAATAGTGTGTTCCAGGGGCCTTCTCTCTTAGGCCGTCAATGAAGATACGGGCCCATCCGAAAGTAGTTTGAATCTTTGGAGTGACCCTACACCTGATTTATTAACTTTTTCGGACAGGTAACAACACATCGGGAGTAGGGACTCTTGTCACATCGTGGTGTCTTTCATTCTGAGGTCGGGCCCCTAACTAATCTTATGACCGTAGGTGATACGGAGTAGGAAACGCCCGTAACGTCGGCCGAAACTACGGATTTCGTGCTTAGAGATTAGACCCCCTGTTTAGGGGTGAGGATATTGTTTATTTTGGCGCGGATTTCGTCATAAAAGCCCATCGATGGGCACTAGAGGACATATCTTTGTAACACACTACCTTGTTAATTATAATAATCTACGTAGGACACCTAGGTATTAGGTTTTATTGGTGTAGAGGTAAATAGGTGGGGTTCGTAGCCAAATAATAACAGCCGCACGGGTCGACCGAAGAAATTCGTGGATGGATGACCATGACCATCCATTACATATCAAGACCCCTCCGTGCCTTGGAAAGCACGTGAATCCTGTCCCGGCTGTGATTCGTAGACCTTTGGCAGTCGTTACGGGTAGTCAGAAGCCCAAAAGCTTGAAAGCCAGTCTTACTAAGGGCTATCGTGTTACCCAGCAACTGGGTTGTGGAGGTCAGATAGGCAGTCGCTCCGTATAAATTTCTGGTAGTCAGCTCCATCCGGTTAGACAAGAAGCCGACCCCTATCATCATCATAATCAGCCTATAATGTTCCCACTGCTGGGACTCAGGCCTCCCCTCATTGAGAGGGAATGGGCTGTAATCCGCCACGCTGGTCCAGTTGTTGGGAAATGTCACATGTCTTCGAATTTTTGGTTCTAGGACATGCCGGTTTCCTCACGATGTTTTCCTTCACCGTTTTGAGAGCAGTGGTGATGAAATTATTTACTCAAAGTAAAGCGCCTGCCTGAGTTCGAACCCACGAACTGCAAATCGTAAGTCGGGGCCGATACCACTGGGCCACCACTGCTCTGCCGACCCCAAAATAGTTGGGGAAAGGCAGGATTGACTGAAACTCGAGGAGACATATTTACGAGTCGGGACTATAGATCTAACAGGAACAGAGACTTCAATGAGCATTATGCTGACACATGTCCCGTAGTGATGAATAAGTGATACGTAGATGCGACAAGCGACCTTGTTTACAGGTCATTCACACATGTAAATAAAATGGGGTGGAGTCGCGGGGTAGAGCTGTATTGTGGATTGAGTTATGGCGTGGCTTTCAGAAAATGGGTGTTGGAAAATATGTTTTTTTTTTTTTATAGAAGTTATTTATGCATTATTTATTTATTTAGTACAGAGGCAGCCTTAATGCCATATGTGTTTTCTACCAGTCAACCTTTGCGTGAGGCAGAGACAAAAAGTGGTAGGTGCAATTACGAAAAATTTAGGAATAAATATAAAAATAAAAATAATATACCTATTACAAACTATAAATATGATAATTATATATATAGGTACCTAATTAAATATAAGTACAAATAAATATACGAATATATCAAAACAAATAAAACAAACAAAAGGAAAATATTAACGTTGTGACGATACTGCCAGCTTCAAATTCTCGGTAGATTCCTTAGAACTTGTGGTAAGTTCTAAGAAATCTATCGAGAATTTAGTATGTATAGAGCCTATACATAAACTTAATGGGAAATCAATTCAACAATGCAATTCACATAATAATAACAACAAGGATGGAACCTCAACAAATACAATATTTTCCGATCCCGGCTAAAACACGGCAGGATCAAAACTCAGGCAAGCTTAGGGTACCCAGCTTATGACCCTTCATCTTTATGGCATAACACTGCTCGCAAGGAAAAACAAGAAAAAAAATATTAAAACGTACTTACTAACATTTGATTGAGAATAAAAACCCAAAAACGAATGGGCTATCGATACGGCAAATCAATCAGAATTAAACTAGTGTTAGCAATTATAATACCTAAGTCATTACTTATTTCGGTTTTTCGAGATCTTTTCCTCCAGTATCGGTAAAGACTATCATTTCTAAATTGCTCATACTGGTGCCTATTCTCTTGTACACCGAACTAAACTATCACTAAAATTTCTTACTAGGCCATGAGAATCTGAAAGCTATTCTGCAAACAAAAATATCACTCAATTTCAAAATAAATTTGACGCAACTAAAATTTAATTTGACAATCGCCACTCCACGTAGAACGTGTTTTTTTTTTGAGCCGGAGGCGTTCATGGGTGGCAGTAACGACGTGTTTTATATTGAATTTTTCACTTTTTGTATGGAAAATATAGAAAAAATATTACATAAATGTAGAGTTTTAGGCGTGCAAGGGGGGGTATGAGGTTTTAGGGTGAGAGGGGATTATAAAGGGGGTCGAATTTTTCATTATTTAAGCAAAATATTTTTTTTTTAAATGATACAGTTCTGTTTTTGCAACTGAAGTCGCGGTGTTGTGGTGAATTTTAGTTCATGACAACTAATTTTATTCCACACCTTTTTAATCGCAATTAAAATAGTCAGATTTAGTTCGACAACCAAAATTTTAGATGAAATACGTCAAATTCAGAATAGCAAAACTGGCATTTTCACTAAACTAATAATTCAGTGCCATCTTAGTGCTGTCAAACTAAAATATAGTTAAGTTGTGTCACTTTAGTCTATTTCAGAATGAGAATTCGTCGTTTGACGGGAAGAAACAAAATTTTTGAGATTTTTAGTCTAGTTTAGAAAATTTTGTAACAAGAGAATCGGCACCATTGCGGTATAAATATTAGCCAGCCAGCGTAGTCATAGCGAAGTCTGAGACTGCTCAGCTCCCACCGGATGTACCTATATTTAAGTAACACCCCTCGTTGAAGCTATTTAAAGTAACGTTTTTTTGAAACGAATAAATATGAATCACGTTCGAAGCACGTTCGAAAAATTATGTTTTAATGTAACTTAGTTTGGAGGGCGCTGGTGTCTGTGATACAATGTTTTTTCATTAGTACCGACACCAGCGATACTCTATTTTCTAGAATGTTCATTTTTTACTTGGAATTTTTCTTGTGAATAAATTTGCTTTTTTCTAAAATAGTAAGTAAAAAGTAAAATAATAAAAAATAAAATAATAATAAATAAAGTAAAATAATATAAAAATAGTAAAATAATTAAAAAAAAATAGTAAAACAAAAAAATCTCCACTCTTGGAGTCTTGATTTTGTAAATTCGAAATTCTAGTCATATTTTTAGCCTATACTTCCCGGAAACTCAACGGTGGTTGGTGAACTTACGCTGGTCACATTTATACCCCAGTTTTTCGCCACATACCTAATACTTATACCCCATTTTTTCGCCACGTACCTTATATTTCGGTAAATCCGGGGAGTGTTGATTCAGGCGGATTTGTTTATGCTGCCCAGGGCAAGGATGGGCAAGGATGGCTGTCACGGATGAGAGATATCCATTATTAAAGTGTCCCCCGATTTATTATGATAGAACTGAGGTTTTGGCGACAAGAAAAGGGACATAGGCACGTAGATAAACCTTGTGTGTATGGGAGTGGATTTATTTCAGGAAGAGCGTGTAGATATCTGGGTTATCAAAATCAAAATATTTTATTTCACATAAACCAACATGGGCGCTTATGAAACGTCAGAAGCTAGATGCACGGTTCCAATTGGTCGTTTCCTATGTAGAAGAACCGGTAAGAAACTCCACGGTTACTCTTTTAAAAATAATTGACGTTTACAATATTTACAAATTACAGTGTTAAAAGATATGGGAGGACAGTGTAGGCCCGTCAACAAGTAACAGGCACTTACTAAACAAAATAGAAAATGGTTTACAAATCTACAGTCTACTAGTTAGGCCTACAACGTTCTCACATTCACAAAATGTAGAAGAATCTATATATAAGATAAATAAAATAATAAAAATAAAAGCCTATTTAAACCAAATTACATGATTGCCATTACATAAGTAACAAATCTGATTTAAAATCCTGTCTACAAAAGCCATTAGTAAAGAGTTGAAATAAGAATTCGAGGTACGAGTATATAATGTCAAATAATGAGAAGAATGTCAAAGAAGAATAGAAACAAACTTTTTTTTTTAAAGTAAACGTCTTTATTTGGGAGCAGTTAATAGACATGTACATAGTGATGTCGTTAATGAGGTACCAGGGAAGCCACATGTGCAGAAAGAATTATTGCCAAACTTCCTTGTCTTCACCGTAGTCATTAATCTTATAATAATGATAGACAGGCCATACTTTATTATGTTCTAAACATACGTCACAGGTTCTAAAATAAATTATGACACAGTGTGATTGGGCTCGTGGCTAAATAATAACAGCTGAACGAGTTGATCGATCAGGTTAAGCTACGCTTGCCGCGGTTGATCCATGGATGGGTGACCATCTTTACATACCGATAACCCTCCGTGCCTCGGAAAGCACGTTAAGCCATTGGTCCCGGCTGTCATTCGGGTCGTCAGAAGACCGAAAGTCCGACAGCCCGTCTTACTCAGTAACTGGGTTGTGGAGGTCAGGTAGGCAGTAGCTCCATGTAAAATACTGGTGTTCAGCTACATCCGGTTAGACTAGAAGCTGACCCCAACATAGTTGAGAAAGGCTAGGGCAGATGATGACAGTTTGATTAATGAATAGGTACCTATTACTAGGGAAACGTCAAGAGAATGAAAATTATTTCGGTAAAATGATGGGCGTATTGCTGGTAAAATAAACGTAACATATTATTATTTTAGGCCTCACACCAGTAGGTAAAGCTAATCCCTAAAAGGTTAGACAGGAGTTAAAGTATTAAATATTTTAATCCTACCGATGTTATAGATATTCAAAAGTTACCTATTCATTCAATATCTAATATAATTGTATAATTTATAATTTTTATGACATTGTTTTTTACATTATGTAACTACTTTAACTCACACACTAAATTATTACTTTTCAATATTTGTAAATATGTGAGCACCATGTATCTATCTCATAATTAATTTACCTGTCATGCGTTATATTTAAATATTTTTACATCACATATAATTAATGTAAGTATACATAATATTGTAAAACATTTTTAAAATAGTAACGGTGGAGTTTCTTGCCCATTCTTCTCCATACGAAACTACCTTTTAGAAGGGGCAACTTGAATCAATTATATTTTTTTGTTTTGACGTTCAAAAGTGCCTTTTATGTGCCTATTTGAAATAAATAATTTGACTTTGACTTTATCACATTTACACATCTCATTTACGTTCCCAAGTACCTATAGTTTTAAACAACGTTATTATTTAAAAATAGCGCGAGATATATTTATTGAATACAGCTATGCAAGTACACTGCTACAAGAATCTTTTGGCGATTGAATGACATTTAGAGGGGGGCACTGTTGGTAAACATTTGTGCAATTGTTTTGCGAAATTGTATTGAAAAAACAAGATGGCGGCGTTAGTTCCATTTTGGTCACGCGCCAAAAGATACTTGTCGGTACTATTGCACAAAAATGGGCCATAAACTAACATTACATAATAACATAAGGCATTCTCTAACATTCAACCTAAACGTAGACAGACGGACAACGTTGCTCCAAACTCAATGAATCATGTATTTTTGACGTTTTGTGATAAACGATGCTCCTAACCAGTGTCTCCATCGGTAATTACCGTAAATGCACCGTAATCTGGTCTTAATCTACCGTCAAGGAAATGAGGTTGAAATTACGTTGTAAATATTTCATAATATACAGCGTAAAACTCAGCAATCAATCAAAAGAAATAGCAAAAATTGTGTTGATTTCAGGCCAACTAACGATAACTTGACAAAAATCAACTTGAGCTTTTCTGGGTTAGCTCACTCTATCGTCGACTTTGTCTCTGTCATCTCTGACCTAGACTAAAATCAAGAGCAAAACCATCATTTTTTTTTATTTTTTTTAATAAATCCATTTACGAAAAAGATATTGTCGTCCTATGAGAGTCAGATTCAGAATAATATTATGTTATATTTTGCATGTCTCCCATGTTTTTTTTTGTAAATAATTAAAAAGCAAATACATATTATATTCGGACTAGATTTGGTGCATAATGTTGTTATTTTCCTTTGAAAAATTACACGGTAAGTAAGCTTTTAGCTGATTCACCGTAATTTTGTCTAGAAATTCCGCATTTCTACCCTTGCAACACCGTAACTCTCAATTTACATTATGGAGACACTGCCCCTAACTAACCCCTTCATTTATAAACGTTGCTTAAAGTTAAATAGTGATTAGTGACAGTTTAACCATACATTTTTGTTTAAACGCCTCTTAACTTAAAGCAACGTTTATAAATAAACCCCTAATGGTTTCACTTGACCGAGGTCGAACCAGTGTGATGACCTCAAGCCACATAGAGTCGGGACTTGGACCCTACGGACTTGTTTTATTTTTATGTTATCCTGTTTTAAATGCCGTTTCCTAGTAAGGAGGCTTGTCACAAGGTCAGACACTCGAGGGTTTGAGTGTGCTTTTTAAGCCATGAATAGAAACTTACAGAAGCGTGTTTAGAAGTTCATAGATAGACTCTTTTGCTAAGGGTAGGTATTTATTTAAAACGTGTTGTTTACGCAGAAATACAAAGTTTTACCGCCGTAATGATAACTTACGTACCTACTAAAAAAACATAGTGTATGTACAGTCGCCACCAGGTCAAACTACACGAAACTGTCAAATTTCTCCAAACGATTTTAAACCTTAAAATGTTGACAGTTCAGTTCAAAATCCAATGAGAAAATCTGACAATTTGTGGTAACTTGATGTGCTGGCGACTGTACATGGGTCGAATAGGTATTGAAGTTTTCTATGGGACAGTTGATATTTTTTTCGCCGTTACGATGTTGGTCTTATGGAGAAAGTGATCAGTTTGATGGTCTGTACTACACCCTTAAATATGACCCCACATTTATTATTCACGATTCATTAACCTTTAAAAACACATCTACAACACTGATGTTAATAATTAAAATGTATCTAGGTATGATCATAAATTAAAACCTTTTTACACACAGTGTAAAATCCCATGTTTTTCGTCCATTCGTCAACAGAGAATGTACTACATAATTTAATTAATAACAGACTTACGCCATTTACATAATAAATTAATTACATTTTACATCAAAAAGAAATAAACATTAAAAAGAATATAAAATGGGTGCTATATTTCATGTCCTTTCAACTAAATAGCAGTAATTTCTCATTTCACGTTGAACTAACTAACTAACAATGAAATAAAGCCACGGGAATAGGAATACACAACAATGATATTTCATGTTCTCAGTTAAAATACAGGACAATGGTAGGAAATCAAAATATTTAATACAAGTCAAATGGTCAAAGATTGAAATAATAATTGACCGAGCAAAACAGGTCTCATTTCTCGACCGATTCTCATGAAATTTTGTGAGCAGGTTCAATAATTATATGGAATTTTATTGTCAATTCAGTTTTTGGAAATTTTTCAAAATGGCGGAGATATGGGGGTTAAAACGTAAAAAAGAAACATGTTTCAGCCATTCCGCGCTTGTTGTTTTAAGGGGACTACATGACCTAAACTCAAATTTATAATGCCTAAAAATATATGATCCACTGCAGTAATCAAAATCAGAAAAATATATGATATTCTTCTGGATATATGCTAGTTAGATAGTAGTGTGTTGAAAACATAATATAATTAACTTGATATGATAGAAAAAAATCACCAACATACCTCTAAAAAAATCTTTTAACGATTAAAAATCATACTATTATACATGCAAACATGCAGATTTTTTGTCAGATTATTCTACAAGTAACATACTAACGTAATAGTGTTTTAATTTTTAGTCCAATGAATAGTTTTTTTGTAAATCCATAATTGCTTCATATTTTGCAATAAATTACCAGCGTTGTGTCATCGCGCGTCTCTTTCTTTTCTATGCAATCCGACAGTGACCGCGCTTTAGCTCTTGTAAGCCTCTTAAGGATATTGTTTTAAGGTGCGCGGTGAACTATTATTCAGTTTTATGCTATGCAAAGACAAACTTGCGAGGTGTACAGCTCACAGAACCACCAGTTTTAAGATAAGTACATAGTTCAACCTAAAATAACATCACGCCTTGTTTCCCCGAAAGGTTGGGCAGAGGATATATTAGTATTAGTATAGTTCATTATTATATATATTTACCATCCACGATCTTTTTTGTTACATACGAAATTTTGACCACCTGGGAAGCGTTAACTAAGTATCAAAAAAATGGGTGTTAACCCTAAATCGTATTTTTACCCTAAAATATATTTTATACTCCCGTCCAGTCTAACATTTCTTTTTTCTTCATTTTCAAACACACAAAATATTCAAATGTTTCATCGATTCCCAGGATTTTTTCAGTAACAACCCGTAGTCTGGATTTGTGCCCGATTGATGGCAATAGGCTCGCCCCCTATTACATGTGACTTAAACATTACTGGCGAAATGTGGGTGTACTCTCCCTTACCCTTCGTGTTATGTTATGTTTTATTGAAACATCTCTAAAAGTTATTCATCTACAAAAAGCTTTTTGCTCTAAACTCCTGAATAATGTATGGGAACTAAATTTAACACAGTGTGACAAAGTGTTGAGAATAAACCTAAACCACAGTGGATCATTAGTTATGGCCGCAAGTGTAAGCGAGTAGGGCACATTACTCATTGGTGTCTGTGACTTATTTGAGTTCTCTTTACACTTTACACCATAATAAATGGCACAAAAAATAATAATGTCGTAATTTATGTTTAACAAGCTGACCCGACAGACGTTGTCCTGTCTTAACTATGAATAGCATATGTCGTTTAGTTTTAGTATTGACTATTGACTAAAACTAAAACTATCGACTCATTTATCAACCGATCCATCTGTGTTAAACGATATTTGCAGCGCGCATTCTATCAATCGCTGACAGTTATTTCAAACAACTGACAGTTATGTAAAATTAATATTGGCGTTAAGTTTTCTTAAATTTTGTAACGTTCCGATCAACTTCCTTATTTTTTTAGGTCTTATGATCCTTCTCCTGACAATAACGAACACAACAAAAAAAAAAAGAAGTGAAATCGGTCTAGCCGTTCACGCGTGATGGCGTGACTAAGGGAAATAGGGATTCATTTTTATATATATAGATATACATATATAGTTATATATATGTATATCTATACACTGTGACATTTGAATCACCGTTTTTCTAGAACAAACGTTGTTCAGACCATGGTCTACTACTATTCTATAGCATCAAATATGTTATTAAAACAAACTAAACTAGGCGTTTTCAAATTAGTCTTATGTTGCTCAAACGTGTTCAAACATTAACCGTAACATCAAAGTACTCATAGCGGTACCGATATGGCATTCAAAAGAGTTATGCGGAGTCCACGTGGACTACAAGGATGTCCGGCCAATACGGGCCGAAATGCAAATAAATCTTTAGCCAATGACATGCAATAGTGCGAAGTACCGCTCCGCCCATTTCTTTTGTTGACTGCCACTAGGCGCTCGAACTACTCGGGCGGTAGCCAGTCTACCGCGAAATCTCTCGAGCGAGCCATGCATATGCATCCGATATTTACGTCACAGGCACGCATCGCGCGTTTGTTGTGAAAATGAGTTCAAACTATTCAAATGTGGAGTGGTTGGACATGGTGCGTTTTTACGCAATTGTTGGTGACAATCTGGCGGAAGCTAGGCGCATGTACTCTCAACCTGATCATTTAGCGGCGCTGCGCAGGCGAGGGATCTTGAACCCGCAGATTCCCACACCTGCTACAATACTTGCAGCTACACAGCGGCTACTGGATCATGGCCAATTCACAGTGCCGAATCATGCCCAAGGACGTGGTATAGGTCCTCAGTACTCAGCTGCATTCGAAGAGCAAATACTCGAGTACTTCGCACGCAACCCACGGAATAGTACCAGAGATGCAGCAAGGCGATTTAATGTCAGTCAATTTTACGTATGGAGCCTGCTGAACCGATTGGGAAAACATCCATACCATTTCCGTCGCACGCAAGGACTTTATGACGCTGACCCCCAAGCACGCATAGTTCTGTGTACGTGGCTGCTGGATAATCCAGAAGCGAATATTCTGTGGACGGACGAGTCTACCTTCACGCGCGTAGGAATATTTAATATTCATAATGAACATTATTGGGCGTTTAACAATCCACACGCAATTAAAGAACACTCTCACCAAATTCGGTTCAGTGTCAATGTGTGGGCCGGAATAATTAATGACGTGTTAATTGGGCCAGTGTTTATCGACGGAAATTTAAATGGTGCCACCTACTTGGACATGCTCACAAGCGTGATACCAAACCTAATGGAAGACGTTCCCATAACTTACCTTCGGCAATTGTACTATCAACATGATGGCTGCCCCGCACACTTTGCGACTCAAGTACGCACGTACTTGAATAATGAATTTGGTCAAAGGTGGATCGGGAGAGGTGGCCCTGTGGCATGGCCAGCCAGGAGCCCCGATTTAACTCCACTGGACTATTATTTGTGGTCGGAGTTAAAAAGGCTGGTCTACACTGATGAAGCCACAAGTAGGGACCAGCTTAAACAAAAAATTGAAAGTGCGTTCGAAACAGTGAGGAGTGATACAAACATTTTGCGAAAACTAAAACACAACTTGCAAAAGCGTGCTCGACTGTGTATTGAAGTCAATGGACAACATTTTGAGCAATTACTTCAATACACGTAGGAAGTGTAAATTATTGTTATTTTGTGTAAATATCTAGTTGATTCTAAATTAATCGTTATAAATAGTCTGATTCCAATTTTTTAAATACGCCCGAAATACTCGCTGTCAATTTTGTACCTACATTCTGAACTGTGATTTAAGAAAGTAACTATGTAGGTAGGTACCTACATTATTCACCAAAATTAATAATTAACTTCAGCTAGAATTTCTGACGGTCCTAAGCCCGATAAGTATGAAGGGAAAATTGGAGTCAATGTTGTCTTGGTGCACACGGAGCTAACCCGGTTTTGTGGTAAGTTTTGTTTTTGTCTTGTCCCTGTAATATCCCAATAAATAAATAATACCTAATAATGTCACGTTCGATACAACAGGTACCCGTACCTAGTACCTACAGGAAAGACTTAAAGCATGTCTGATAGTACACACGGCTACATATCAAGTTATACATTTCCAGTATAAGCTGATCTCGCATTGTAATAGGATTTCCGTACAATGATATGTCAGCTTATAATTGAAAATTATAGCTTGATATGTAGCTGTGTATCTACCGTAAGTTCGCACCTAGAACGAAATGATAAAATTAGAGGTCAACCACCTCACCGTGCCGTCGGTCGGTACGGTGCGTTACGTTGTGAAATCCTGCATAGCTAGTAAATACCTACCAAAGTTTACGATTAATAGCCAAAGCCATACCAAGCCATAAAAATCTGTTTTAAAATAGCCACATAACGGTTTGTAATCTTCAAAATGTAGAATGCTTATTCATATCTAAAGTAAATGCAACAGAATTTACTCCGTGATGCAAAGTCTGGAAGCTCTTTATTTGATAATTGTTACTTGTAAACTTTTTATTGGTCTGAGCTAGTAAACTAAAACTTCTAAAAACCCAAGCGATTAGGCCGCCAGAGTTCTCGGAATTGAAGTGTAAACATACCTGTTTTTTTAGTCGCCTGCTCAGCTGTGTGAAATGACGTCATGCTATTGTAAACATTGTGTGTTGAAACATAATATTGTTCGGGGACCTCTTCGCACAAATTTTCCACAAAAAATGTTTACTAAAAAGACCCGCCTGGGTTTTTTTTTATTGATAAGTGTAAAATAGGGTATTGTCATGTTATGAGATTAAACACTTTTTGAAATAATGGTTTAATTTTTTAATTAACGACCTTGTTACAAGAAACGGGGATAAATTCCTTCACACTGACTTCTTACTAGAATTGATAATAAATTACAAGGTAAAACAGGACTAACACCAACATAATAAGTTAGCCTATTGCATATCGATTCTAAAAACACAACTTTTAGTCATCTCACTTATGTAACTTTCGAGATATCGTCGTTTTAGTCAAGGGCGCCGTTATCGCGCAGTGCCGGCTAGAGGTTCCGTGACAGATGCGCGTTTCGCGCGTAAATCGCCGCGACAGTTGAGACGCAGTGATAAAATACCTACCGAAGTTAACTTTTAACTTTGGTAGTTTGTAGTAAGACGTACAAAAATAAGTTCTTACTAAATTCCGTTTATGGAGGTACCTTTCCCTGTAGAGTGTAGACAATGCTGTGACAATGTGTGTGTTGTACCGTGCGTAAGTCGCTCCCCGCGCCATAAATACTATGAGACTCGAGCGCCGCCGCGCCGCAGTGTCTGTGTTGCAGGGAGTAACGATAATCCCGGCATTTTTAACCGACTTCACAAAAAGGAGGAGGTTCTCAATTCGCCTGTATGTTTTTTTTTTTTTTTTTTTTTTTTTTTTTTTTTTATGTGTGTTAGCTCATAACTTTTTTCTGGTTGAACCGATTTGGATAATTCTTTTTGTATTTGGTAGCTGGTGCTTCACATGTGGTCCCATTTAAATTTGATCAAGGTCTGACCAGTAGTTTTTGAGTTATCCTTAATACTGCATATTTTTGCCACTTAGTTTATATGGATGATGTGCTAATAATTTCCTGTCACTGTTATTTACACACCAAGTAGTGGTATACGAATTTGTGTGGGGTAGGTACCGCAACTAAAAAGTGAAAAATAAAAACTTTTTTACAAAAAAACAACCGACTTCCAACAAAAACACTAAAAGATGTGAAAAATAACTTTAATTTCGGAAGTCGGTGGCCAAAAACGAAAATACAAAACCAAAGACACCGAATTCCGAAATTAAAGTTATTTTTCACATCTTTTAGTGTTTTTGTTGGAAGTCGGTTGTTTTTTAACTTTAACTTTTTGTGTTTTTTCGAAACCCAATAACGTGTCTATTTTTTATTGGATGCTATAGAATGGTAGTAGACCATGGTCTGAACAACGTTTGTTCTAGCAAAACTGTGATTCAAATGTCACAGTGTATATATAAAAATGAATGAAATACCAGCATAAAAGGAGTTAAAAGTTGTAACACGATTTTTAGAGAGGTGTTTTTTTTCTTTGAGGTGACTTTTGTCAAATATTCAAGTAGAATCACCGACAAAATGATTTTTTATTTTTTATATTATCGTTGTAAATTCTTTTTTATTATTAAATAATAGATTAGAGCGAGAGAAGAATAGATAATGGAATATTTCCATTATCCGAATTACTCTACTCTTTAAAAAGAGAATTAGCAATTTTATACGCTAAAATCTCCTCTGAAACTTTAGTCTGATAGTTAACCTAATTTTGTTGCTGACTATAGAAAAAGCAAACTAAAACATGAATTGTAACAAAATTACAAAGTTCTTGACTTCACAATGTTTTTAAGCGCAATATTGTGCTTCCGTTGACAGTAAGCAATGTTGTTTTTTTTATAGTTATACCTATTACAACTAGACCCCGATCTGCAGGCAGTGTTCGTATTTTTGTTTTTGTTTTTTAACATTCTTATGCAATACTTCAAAAAATACAAAAAAATACGACACAAAGATACGAGATATCACAAAAGCAACAGACGGTCTGACACAAGCTATTGCACTAAAATGGAAGTGGGCTGGGCACGTAGCTCGCCTCCAAGACCAGCGATGGACAAATAGTGTGACAGCGTGGAAAGGGCCAGTAGGCAAAAGAAAGAAAGGAAGACTCCCAAATAGATGGGAGGACGAAATAAAACGCACAGCAGATCCAAATTGGATGACTTCAGCAAAATCCAGAGAAGACTGGCTCACTTTGGAGGAGGCCTTTACCGGTAGAGGGGTTCTTAGAGAATAACCAACAATTTTATTCTTGCTTTAAAAATCAAAGAAAACATTCTAGAACTAATTTATAAAATAAAAATAAGCTATATAATCTAGTTACAAAATCCTACTAACACTAAATTAAAAATATATATATATATATATATATACACTTTTATGTTTTATGATACTAACACTACTACTTTGTAAACCTAGATTCTGTAAGAAATATAGGCATTTTTTTTTTATTATTTTTTGTTATTTATTATGCAATACTTAAACTTTTTTTAGTTACCTAATAAATTTTACTGATCCAGGCTAAGAAATAACGTTTTTTATGTAAAGCTAAAAAAGAAAATTCTTAAAAAAAAAACTGAGCTATTTAGTTTTACTACATACAAGCTGCACCCCGCGGTTTCACGTCTGCATATGTCTCGATCCCGTGCAATGGGAGTATCGGGTTAAAAGTATTATAATGTCCTAATCCAGCCATGTGCAAAATTTCATCCACATCCGTTAAGCCGTTTTAACGTGAACGCGTAACAAACATACAAACAATCAAATCTCTTCTCTTTATGTTATTAGCAGTGATTGGAGTAGGTAGATTGATTTTTAGTACTTGTATCATAAATGCACACAGAAAGAATAACATGGATAAGCCATTTTTCCGGAAAGTAATTCCGGTATTTCCGGATTTAGTATTTCCGGCGGGCGTACGCATTGTTCTGATAACCGGTTATTGTACCACCCATGATCCTTTGTTCTGATTGGTCGTTGGGTTTTGTCAAATCGTGACAAAAAAAAAAATAGGAAGAATAATAAAGAATAAAATTGCTCATTTTATTACAATTCCTACCTTTTTTTTGAGGATGGCAAATCATCAAATGACTCCTTCCACTCTGGCAGAATACAATTCCTACATAAGTTCCGGTTTTTTTTTAATAATCCACCAATTCCGGAGGAATGTCCATAGTAATATATACGTTTCGGATCAATGACCCCAGTTCAATCTACCTACTCCGATCACTGGTTATTAGTTTAGACATAATCGCATGTCCCACCTTTATCGTACACAAAATAAACAGAATGTTGTAAGTCTTTTTATATTTTTTAAGTTAAATCCTCAGATCATTAATTATTCACAGCCACGGGAATACACGATGTACAGTCAATCCCTCAAATTTTGGATTACCCGTCATATTCCGAGCACGAACGACTAGGTACGCTCGAGTACAGTGATATTAAAAAAAAAAAAAAATGTAATCTCGTGTTCTCGTACTCGTAGTCTGATTGTTGATGGTATAGAAGTGTAGTAAAGTGTTTCGTGGACAATGTGATTAAGTGTGGTGCGAATTTTTAATTGTTTTATCCGCTTTTGTGGGCGCTTAGACTATGTAGTAGTGTATTAGAATTTACATTAAGGCAGCGTTTTACACAATAGTTCTGTTTTGGTTGAAGGCAGGAAATTAATAATTGTTTATTACTTTGTGTTTGTTTTATGTAAGTTGTGCATGAACTTTTACATACAAATTTGCCAATTCAACAATTATTTTCTAGTTCTAACACAAAAAACAAACATGTACAAATCATTGACAGGCTTTAAATTTCGAACTCTTCCTCACCTATAATAAACAAAAAATGTACACACGGCTACATATCAAGCTATGCATTTCCAGTATAAGCTGATCTCACATTATATAGGATTTCCGTACAATGAGAGGTTAACTTATACTGGAAATGTATAGCTTGATATGTAGCCGTGTGTACCCTCGTCTATACCAAGTTTTTTTTCAGTGAAACTTAACTGAGCCGTCATAATACCGGTGTATGCAAACGACCAGGATTTATATAAAGGGGAGTCGAGCCCTCTAAGCGAGGGGGGATGAGAGAGGTAGGAGGCAAGGGTGGTGCAGGGCTCAGACTGTATTACCCGAGGATTAGTCTGTTATTACCTTGGCAAAATATTAATGTACTACATTTTTTTAACGCGGCACCTACCATATTTGTGGGCTTTCTGAACAGGATTACAGGAGTACTTTATTTATTAAATAAGTATGAATGGCGAGTGTGTTGCTGTATGTGGGAAAACGAGACTGGTAATTTCTGAGACTGAAAGATTTCCTTTATTAATGTTAAGGAAATTAGACAAGCAATATTTGTGTTTTTTTTCACACAACTGTATCTTTTATATCAGCCTGTAATCTTCATATTAAAGTCACTTTTCGGGACTGTCTGTGTGACCGCGTTGTTGTTCTAAGCTACACAACATATTTCGATGCGATTATCACCATCATTTGGAAAATTAATATTAAACTTACATAAAATAAATAAATCTAAATTTTTTGTCAAGTCGTAAAAACTATGCGAAGCAGAGGCGGGTTGCTTGTTTCACTGTATAGTTAAAGACTGCTCTCATTTCGAGAAGAAAACGACTCTATAGTCGTTTTTTTCTCTAAATGAGAGCAGTCGTCTTAATTGAGAGTTGTCTTTGGTAATCTATATATCCGTTATCTAGCGTCCAGCGGGGTAATTACGCAACATACTAACAGTAAGAATGGATTTCATTTTGACAGTTCAACAACATTCATTGCGTTATTTACGTTGTTGAGCAGACTAATTTTTCGAACTTATGAAGCAATGGATTTAGCATTAGGCTTCAAAATGATTCAGATTGTGATAGATAGTGTGATACGTAATTAGGGTACTGGAGTTTATGGGCAAGTAACATGGTAGTTCATATTGGAAACATGAAGAAAAACCTCTATCAGCTCTTTATCGGTCGCTCCGTTTGTTTTGCTTATTACATCGGAATCCAATCTTATTCCTTCGGGCTTGCTGTCAGCGATTGCAACAATGATGAAGGCGACACGCTTAATGTAGCAAACCTAGTTAGGAGATCGATACTGATCTGGTTAGGTATGGAAGATAGGAAATGACACGTATGTGCGATTTAGGACTTGGAATATGAATATTTTTCAAGCTGACTTAGGAAAATTATTTACAAATGTGCACCAAACTTAATTTAGGATATTGGTATGTTTTTCTACATGAAATACTGTCTGGACATGTCGAATAAAACATTAACTGCCCTAGTCTAATATTAGTTTAATTGGTGCTCATTGCCTTTATGGCAAGAATTTACATGTTTGGATTGATGTCTGCAGTTTCATTGAAAGAAAGAAAGAAGGAAAAAAAAGGATTGTGTGGTTTTATAAAACCACGGTAAAAGTGAAACTTTTTTCACATTATAGAGATTTAACTAAAAACCTCCTTCGTTTCACTTTATCCCTATTCCGCGGCCGACCGTCACGCGACATGCAACAAACAGACGAAAAAGTTTGAGACGATGTAATAACAGTTTCACTTTAAAATGGTTTCTTCATCACATCACAGAAACAAGTGTTTACAAAAAGGTTAAAAAAAAAGACATACCACATATTTCTGCCAATTATTACCTACATACACACACGATACCTTTTTAAAATACATTAGCCTAAGTTAGTACTCCCTCGACATACAATAAACGTTCCTAAATTACACGTATTATGATGTTTTGTTGAATCATATTTGAGTACCTATAGTAATGGCTAAAGATAAGTTGCCAAGGCAAGTTTATGATCAATAATAACACGCAGTTCTTGTAGCAAACAATAATTACATTAGCAACTTTTTGTTGCGACCAAAATTACGCCTTGTGCAACTTTTTGATGAATACCCCTAATTACTAATATTAGGTACTTTATAATAGGGTTATAAATTTCGATCAGTCAGCCCCTTTAAAAAAAATGTTCTCAGAAGATTAAAATAATCAAATATATTTTGTGCTTACCTGTACCAAGATTTTTTCTTTATAATTTGAATCAACAGAAATATTAATCGACGCAAAAAGGTATTTCTTTTTACAAAATTCTGTAAGTCTTCTATAAAAAAAAATATCCCCGTCATCATTAGTTTACTTCCTACAAACGAATTTCGTTTACGAACTGCAATATCATAATCTCAAAGAATATTAATAAATTCATTTCCTTTGAAACTGAATTATTATTTTTAACCCTCGAGTATTGAAGAGTGGAGATTAAAAATTAATCATTCGTGGAATTTCGCGTAATTGGAACCGAATAAGGGCATGAAAGGGATTAAAAGGAGGATTTAAAAGGCCGCGGGATTTGCAAGTTATTTTTGTGTTTCGATTGTGGCTGGCTGTACCTGTTTGTTTTTGCATGCTATTGCCACAAATTCGTGGTCTGTGGTTGGGAATTAAGTACCTACATTTGTATTATGAAAATGGGTTTACGTGTTTGGTTTTGTTTATTTACTTAATTTGCTCGTGTACTCCCACAGCGCGCGGGGATAGGCTTAGTTACATCTACCTCTTGAATACCTCTTGTATTTTCTGTTTTGATTTTATTTACCTTTCCTACTCGTATCGCAGTAAATTACAAATTGAATGTCGATGGTGTTTTGTTTACTGTTATTTCCATATTTACCTTTGACTTTCGATATGACTGAGTGTTTGTGTTGACAACTATGTTGGAGTCGGCCTCCAGCCTAACCAGATGCAGCTGAATACCAGTATTTTACATGGAGCGACTGCCTATCTGAGCTCCACAACCCAGTGACTGGGTAACACGATACTTCTTGATAAGCCTTGTTGTCAGACTTTTTGAGATTCTGACTACACGTAACGACTGTCAAAGATCTACGATTGACAGCCGGGATCAAGGACTTAACGTTCCTACTTTCCGAGGCACGGAGGGGTCTCGCTATGTAATGGATGGTCACCCATCTACGAACCGACCGCGGCAAGCGTAGCTTAACCTTTGATCGACCCGTGTGGCTATTATTATTTGGCCACGACCCTTTGTGTTGACCTTAGAAAAAGGTATTGACGTTCAAAAGTCTACTTGAAATAAACAATTTGACTTTATATTTTTTTGTGTTTAAACATGACTAAAAGCCGCTTTAAGTTTATCTAAGACTAAAAGTATAATTGTTAAGAGATCACGATCAAATTATTGTAATTAGGACCTATCATCGAATACTTACACAATAATTTTATGCTAAAATAGTGTATAAGTAGAAAATGTTGTACAGTCACAAAAGTAGACTAAAAATATATTTACCTAAAACAGTAATTAATTGAATCAACTAATTATATGGTTAGTTGGTTTATTTGCTTATACATGTACATAAACACTGTAGGTAGTATCCAACTACATGAGATAAATGAGCACATACATACAACTTCTACAGTAAATTGCCCCAATTACGATATGGTGTTTAAACAGCTATTTTTGTAAAGGTGAAAAGCTATTAATTTAGCTTCAGCGTCAAAGTAGATTGTTTGACGAAGTATTTTGCTGATATAGGTTAAGTCTTTGTAATTAATTAGCTAATGCTAATTAATTACAAAGACTTACGATTACTTATGATTACTTACTTCGATTATCACAAACACAAAGTAGGTACTGTCAATTAGCACGCAACACCACCAGTATTTCAGTTTAAACCAGTTAATATTCTTTGACATCTATCAGAAGGACTATATAAACAGACGTTTCCGTTACAACGGCAATAAAAAAGTTAATTAAAAAACTTACCTCCACAAGTTTCCCGGAAATCAGGACAGCAGTCGCCCAATTTCAAGCAAGCATGGTCGCAGTAGCATGGCTTGTCAGTCAAGTCCTCAATGATTGCATTCTGATGCGCTTTCTGAATAACACATGAACTATCCCGCCCCGGACAACATAGATTCGCGTCCCTACAATAATTCGCCCCGCAATGACCCGCCAAACACACTGCACTCGCGAAACACAACCAATATCGAAGCATTTTGGATCTTCTTACTATTTTTTCTATATTAAACAAATAACCTTTTTTGACAGAAACTTTTAAAACAAAGATGGCTGAATAGTAAAATTCACGTAAAATTCCTTCGGGTGTTTCTAAATTTTTAAATTTGGAGTCGCGTTGTTATGTGTCATTCCGAATTTGAATTTCTGCGAACCCGCCAGTTCTGTAACAAAAAATTAAATTACGTTAGGGTTGCGTTCGAGCGTAAACTTCTTTACCTTTTCTTAACTTTTTTTCTTTTGTTCAACTTTCATCGTAACCATATTTTTTATTTTCTTGGTTGTTGTTGATTATGAGTATTTTTTTCAAGTGTTTCGATTTTCAAATTCATGTTAATTCCTTGTAACATTATTATTAAATAAATGTACCTAAAGTTATTGCTCATTAAACTATAACTCTCACATAACTATAATTTATTTGTTTTTTTTTATTCTTGTCTTTTAAGTTACATTTTTGAACTTTGTCTTCAAAGAACAAAACAATAAACCTAGAAAATCACGTACACTTTGGTACATACATTCAATGGTTCTAAGTCCTGACTTATTTATTGAAAGAAAAAAAACAACCAGAATTATTATTTAAAAAATGTAGGTTATTATAAAAAAGTTTTATAAAAAAAATAGAAAACATTTAAAAATAAGCTAACAAAATATAGGAGCATTCCAAAAAAGCTACTTTAAATCGTGCCTCCTGTGAGGTTTGAACTCACGACCCCTGGTTTACGAGACCAGTGCTCTACCACTGAGCTAAAGAGGCTTGGGATGGAGTGGCGAAATAACTGTTCGTTATCTACGTGAAACTTAGAAATTAAAAGGAATCATGAAGTTTTTGATTTTAACCCTACATATTTTATTTTTACTATAATTATGTCTCATAATATTTTAAACACCAGGTAAAAAAACATTATGAAGCAATTTGCCTTCTAAATAGGTTACTTAAAATAGGTAGGTACATATTTAAGTAACCTAATAAAAACATAAAATAGCATGAAGAAAAAAAAACTTATTTTTAGCCCACACTGAACAACTTACATCCGATGTAGGTCCAAATCGATAAAAAAAAAGCTCGCAACAAGTAAAGTTACCAACACAAAAAGTAAATAAGTTACTATTTGAAGTTCCTACTACCAACATAACATAACGAAAGCCTTAAGATGACAAAAGAAAAAAAACAGAGGCATACGGGAGCGGGGTTGTTGACCTCGGTGAACTTAACCAACTGGTTCACGTTAACTGATAAGTCGGGTTTAAGTTAAGGGGAGATGTGGTTAACTATTCCATTTTGATAACTGTTCATGTTTAAATATAAGCGGGGTTTATAAGTTCGGTTAAGTAATATTGAATGTTGAATACAAAGGTTTTTAAACGTTTTTAAGGTTTTTGATAAGAAAATTCGTGGTTATTTTTATGACTAAAAGACTTTTTAGCGTGCCGGTTTATGGGTTTTCTTATCTTTGACTACTTAAATAAATCAAACCGTACTAATTTGCTTGAAAATTAATTACTTTTTTTTATTAACTTTTTTTTTTTTAAACTCCCTAGGTACTTTAACACGACAATGTGATTTTAAAAATGATACTAACCTATTTAAACTGTGTTTTCTTAAGTATATTATTTTAAGTACCATACCTATTTTCCATTATATACATATTCAATTGAAACTTAAAATGATTGATAATAGTTGTTCTAAAAGAACTCCACTTTAAACAGATAAGAGAGTTTTTGTAATTACCTACAGAGTATAATAATACCTACAAAGTGATAACAACTTCTAACACCATTACTTATTCAGATACGAAATAAAATAACTCGTCGCTTTTGTAAAAACTTTTAATTATAAAGACAAACATACCGGTCGAATTGAGAACCTCCTCCTTTTTTGAAGGCGGTTACAAAACTGAAATTAATGATCAAATTAGCAGCACCCTAATTGCATAACAAACTTTCAGTCAAATCCGAATCATTTAAAAGGATATTGCTAATATGTACTAAAAATTTGCCTGGTCAACAACGTACCTAAATAACGCAATGAATGTTGTTGAACTGTCAAATGAAAGTCATTGCTACTGTTAGTGTGTTACGCAATCAACCCGCAGGTTATAAACGCTAAATGTTACGCTACTCCCAAAATTAGATAGAATTTCTCAAAAGACCATTTCAGATACCAATCTACATGGTCTTCACATGATTTGACCAAGATTATGTCTGGACTTTAAAAGAGACTGTGACCTCTGAGTTTGTTTCGGCCTTTCTTCTCAGAGTAGTCAGATAGGAAACGCCGACCTCATCTAGTTTAAAAATATGATTGACGTGTAAAAGTGTTTGTACAAACCTACTTACAGAAATAAAATCATTTATCATTCATTTATCATTTATCAGATCTTTCGACTAAATTGCCAAAGCCATGGGTTTCCAATAATGCAAGTCTACCTAACTCGACACAAGAGAATAAAATTCTATCTTTAGAAGGCTAAAAGGAATTCCTGCCCAGTGCCGTCAAAAGAACATGGGAATTACTTAGCAGCTTTAAGACCGTGAAACTGCATAACGACCGTGCTAATGTGTTAGTGGTAGAGCGGGTTTAAGATGGCTTTGATTTCTTAGAAATGATGTTGGAGCACGTTTTTTACTCAATGCCAAGCTAAAGGAGTTATAGCTGGGATAATGTTAATAGAGGCAGAAATAGATAGATACGGTATTATTTTTTGGCAAAGTCTGCTGCTTGGTGCTATGATCTGACCAAGATTACGTCTAGCCTTTAAAAAAACTTTGACCCCTGAGTTTGTTTCGCTATTTCTTCTCAGGGGTAGTCAGATGGGAAATCCAACCAAGCCAGCGCTGGGGCTCTGTCTCGCATAGGGTCGTAGCATTATGCTGCGCGATTGCCGTTTTGCGTGGATGTGCCGCATATTTTCCTCCAACTCGTTCTTTTTTGTATTTTTTCTTTCTCTTCGTCATATTTTCCGTAAATAAACCTATTTTTCCTTTTTTATTTTTCTTTAAATGTCGATTCCATCTAGCCATTTTTTTATATGACGGAAATAGTGATACTGATAACCAATTTACAGAATAAAAAAAATAAAAAAATTGCCAACGCGGTTAGAAGTCTTGAATCTAAAACTGCCCGAAATTAGGCACGAAAGTTGCACTTGATATGAGTCAGAAAAAGATGAAAAAAAATATATAAAAAAAAAAAAAAAAAAAATACAATAGACTAGCATGATCTTAAAATAATCATTCGGGAAACAGGATCTACATGTTCTGCCATAGAGGCGTACAAAAAAATAAAAAATTGTTCAAGATAACCATTTGAATTTAACATAAAAAAAAAACAATAATTGAAACTACTGTCGCACAGTCGTTTGAAAAGACAATCCATAAAAAAAAAACTATAAAACTAAAAGGTGTCTTAGTATTGAGATCGAAGAAATGTCATAACGATAGGAACTAAAGTACCTACGATCATTTAAAAATTCAGTTAGGCTATAATGAAGGCTAAGATGAAGAACTGAGATCTCCTTCCACCATAAACCAGACAGTTTCCTTTTAAATTGAAGTAGAGCATAAAAGCACAATAGAAAAAACGAATTCACACATAACCTTTCCAGCCTTCAAATATCAAAAACAAAAAGGTCACAATTGTAATTTAATTTTAGGGACGCGTATAACTTTAAAAAAAAAACTGGCAGCAATGGCATTTCGTTAACTAGTGGGGCAAACAATTGATTCGAGACAAACAATGGGAGAATTTGTTAGTCAAATACGCAGTGCGATCCACGGTCGAGACGAGTTCAAATATGTATCGTGTGTGGCGCTTCTTGACGGGAGTTTTTACCATTTTTATTTAGAAGGAAGATCTTAGGAATGAACGCAGCCAGTAGACAAGCAATTAATGGTTCGCTGCAAAAATACGCGGCCTAGCCTAAGTATATGAAGAGAACCGAATCTTCGTATACGTCTTCAGTATCAAGTCATTATAAATAGAAAGCATTTCACTAAAATATCTTTTTATGAGAATATCAAATGCGAAACAACAAACACAACACAGCTACTGTTCTCATAAGTAAATACGAGATGTGTAAACTGACACTAGCGTAGTTATAGCGCTAGCACATGTGTTGTAAACTAAATTCGCGAGTAGCTATCATCTTCGTTAGAACTAAACTGGAAATTCAAATCATATAAAAAGATATCACTCTAAATCTGTTTCGTAATAATTTTTTTTTCGTATTCATTTGATTACACGAGCTAAACGATTGTGTACAATGTTCTTATTTCTAATGGCAAGAAGTTTAAACACGTTTGGCCCAAAATTCAGCTGCGCGAACTCTACTCACTGACACCAATAGCTTTCATTTTGACAGTTCAACAACATTCATTGCGTTATTTACGTTGTTGAGCAGACAATTTTTCCAAACATATGAAGCAATGGATTAGCAATAGGCTTCAAAATGATTCAGATTGTGATCTAAATAGTGTTTTACGCAATTAGGGTGCAGGTTACAGGGCATGCGGCGCAAGATGGAAGATGTACACTGTACAATAAGACCACGTATCGACACGTTGTTAAAAATAAAAGCGTCTCTTCGACTATCGAGTAAGGTGTAATAGGATTTTAGATAAAGCCAATAATACAGGAGCAGCCATTCTCCACGTATTTAGGTATGTACCTATAAATGATGAATGATTTTATTTTTAACCGCCTTCACAAAAAGGAGGAGGTTCTCAATTCGTCTGTATGTTCTTTTTTTTTTATGTGTGTTAGCTCATAACTTTTTTCTGGGTGAACCGATTTGGATGATTCTTTTTTATTTGATATGTGGTGCTTGACATGTGGTCCCATTTAAATTTGATCAAGGTCTGACCAGCAGTTTTTGAGTTACCCTTAATACTGCATATTTTTCCACTTAGTTTATATGGATGATGTGTTAATAATTTCCTGTCACTGTTATTTACACACCAAGTAGTGGTATACGGATTTGTGGGGGGTAGGTACCGCAACTAAACAGTGAAAAATAAAAACTTTTTTCCAAAAAAACAACCGACTTCCAAAAAAAACACTAAAAGACGTAAAAAATAACTTTAATTTCGGTAAAGTTGGTGGCCAAAAGAGAAAATACAAAACCAAAGACACCGACTTCCGGAATTAAAGTTATTTTTCACGTCTTTTAGTGTTTTTTTTTGGAAGTCGATTGTTTTTTTGGAAAAAAGTTTTTGTAAGGAGGTTCGTACAACACTTTTAGAAAAAAAACAAACAAAACTACATGAGGTCGGCGTTTTCTATCTACTCTGAGAAGAAAGGCCGAAACCAACTCAGAGGTCACAGTATCTTTTAAAGTACAGGCATAATCTTGGTCAAATCATGTGAAGACCACGCAGATTGGTTTCTGAAATGGTCTTTTGAGGAAAAACCACGCAAATAGAGTGGACCTGTCCAGTCAGTGCACGCATTTGTCAGTAATCGTGCGTCTAACTCAGAACTTAAGGAGCTCAACCACTCTACGAACAATACCAAAGAAAGGAAATTTGAGTAGGCCGCATAAAGTACTCAAACTGCTAGATTATCATTAAAACAAACTAAGAAAGAGAACAACAAAAACTTTTTTACAAAAAAACAACCGACTTCCAAAAAAACACTAAAAGACGTGAAAAATTACTTTAATTTCGGAAGTCGGTGTCTTTGGTGCTATATTTTCGATTTTGGCCACCGACTTCCGAAATTAAAGTTATTTTTCACGTCTTTTAGTGTTTTTTTGGAAGTCGGTTGTTTTTTTGTAAAAAAGTTTTTATTTTTCACTTTTTAGTTGCGGTACCTACCCCACGCAAATTCGTATACCACTTCTTGGTGTGTAAATAACAATGACAGGAAATTATTAACACATCATCCATATAAACTACGTGGAAAAATATGCAGTATTTAGGATAACTCAAAAACTACTGGTCAGACCCTGATCAAATTTAAATGGGACCACATGTAAAGTACCACCTATCAAATAAAAAAAGAATCATCCAAATCGGTTCACCCAGAAAAAAGTTATGAGCTAACACAAATAAAAATAAATAAAAAAACATACAGACGAATTGAGAACCTCCTCCTTTTTGTGAAGTCGGTTAAAAAAAATACCCACATAGGCCTCACATTAACATTAACTAAAATAATAATGTTGTACTTCACAAAGTAAATATTCATGTCATTATGTATAAAATAATCATCAAATGTCAAAGTGTATGTAAAATAAAAATGAATTTAAAAAAATTGCAAAAATAAACAACATTCAAGAAGCAAAAATTGGAGCAACTCAATCCCAAGCCTTTTTGTCCTCAATATAATCTTTAACGGTATAAAAGGCTTCCTGGCAAAACTTTCATTCAATGAATGATTGGAATTTATAAAGACTTAGATATTGAATGTGACTTGGAAATATATAAAAGCGTATATAGTCTTGTATAGCGTATATAGCGTTATAGTTCTACAATCGTATACTATACATTGACATTTGAATGAGCCACCTATTTTCTTGGTCTTGCAGAAGGTACAACAAATTTCTGTTTGTTCCTGTTATTTATATTATGGATGTCACTGTATTTTTTAACAATTTTATATTTTTATGGGCAAATAAAACATTTTCAAAAATATACTGAGAAAGCACAGTCATTAGAAGAACGTAGTTTAGCAGAAAGGACTCAACCCACACTATGGTCAAAAATGAGTTGTATATGCCAATGAGGTCCTAAAGGTATGTTCTTTGACTCAGTAAAAAAGATCCGTGATACTACTAAGATAAGGTTTATTTTTTAATAATGCGAACCAACCCACATGAAGATGGGTCATTTTGTACAAACCTCTGTAATAACCCAAACTGCTTGGGTCGTTTTTAATAAATCCAACTTGAGACAAGCAGGTCGAATATTTGCCCATAAGTGAAAATATTTCAAAATATACGAAATGCAACATTATTGTAGCAATATACATATAAACTTAAAACCTCGATAACTCAAAAGTGACTTTTTGTGGGTTGAGTCCTGTCTGCTAAACTACGTCCCATTAATCTGCTTAAATTTCTCTCTGAGAGTCTCGGACTTATTTATAAATTGATCGAAGAGATCTTTTTCTGCAAAACAAAGATAGTCTGAATTTCACCGGGATTTTCCCACAACAGACTACCGTATGACATTACACTATGACAATATCTAAAGTACACTAAACGGGTTGTCTCTATGTCAGTTAAATTACGTTTTTTTTCTCACAGCGTATTCTGTGGAGCTTAGTGTTTTTGACAATTTATCAATATGTTGGCCCCAGTGAAGCTTAGCATCCAAAGTTAACCCCAAAATACCGTGCTATTTCAGGATTCAATTCTTCGCCCTCTATATCAATACATTTGTTTTCACCTGTCTAACGGGAGGTAGCGTAAACTTAATGCATTTGTTTTTTTTTCATTACGAAGTAAATTATTAACATTGAACCAGTGAACTACTTTTGAGATCGCGCTATTTACATCATCAGGAACCAGTTGCTGACGTTGAAGTTTAAACAAAAGTGAAGTGTCATCCGCAATCAACACTATGACACACATGATTATGCTTTATTTATTTATTTATTTATTTATTAGGGACAAAAAACAGTTACATGCTACAAATTACAGAAAAATACTTAAACTAGGATTGAACAAGCACGTAACCCACACCATTGTCCACGTTTTAACTTAAGGTTAGAAGTGCTAAATACATTTAAAAAGAAAATATTTAAGTAAAATAATAGTCGCTGCCACAATAGTATAACTATGTTAGGTACTTAGCTTAGCTCAACAAAAACAAAAATTACTCGCTAAACAAAATATCCATAGCCATTTTCTTAAATGCTAGCTTCGATAAACAAAATATGTCCAGTTCAACAAAATGCGTGTTATAGGAGTCAACAAGGCGACGAAGAGGTGCACGTTCCCCAGCGTTAGTCCTGCAAATGTCTGTATGGAATAGTTGAGGGACACGGACCCCCCTTCGAATAACACTTCTGGGTACCTTGTAGCACAATTTGTTTGTGAGGTCAATACAATCAAATTTGTTACTGCATATGCCGTGTAGTGTCATGACATCAAGTAACAGCCGCCTAGATCCCAAATCTAGTACGCCATACCGCTTCAATAGCTGCACGTAAGGAACCTTTGACCGGAAGCACTTATAGTTCATGCACCGTAAGAACTTCTTCTGTACACTTTCAATTCTAGTGCCGTATTTGTCATAGAAAGGGTTCCAGATCGGGACGGCATATTCTAACTGGGATCGTACCAAAGTCTTATAAAGCAGCAAGAACGTAGAGGGCCGCACAAAGTCACGTGATGATCTCATGACGAAACCATTCATCTGATAAGCCTTGTTTACTATATTGTCAACGTGTTTGTCGAAGTGCAAACTGTCATCCAGTGTAACACCTAAGTCACGAACAAAACTAACTACATTTAAGAGGGCGTTATTAATTGAATAATTAAAGTTTATTTTAATTCTCTTTTTGGTAAATGAGATCGCATGACACTTGGGTAGACTGAGAAAGAGCTTATTGTTCTCACAGTATGTGTACAACCTATCTAGGTCCTCTTGAAGAAGAAGACAGTCTTGTATATTCTTGCAAGATTTGTAAATTTTTATATCATCTGCGTACATTAAAAACTTAGAGTTGATAAAACATTGTTTAATGTCATTAATAAATATAATGAAGAGAAGAGGGCCCAAAATGGATCCCTGTGGCACGCCAGACGTAACAACTATAAGGTCTGACTCGTAACCATTAACCACAATTTTTTGGGACCTATTATAAATATATGACACAAACCATCTAAGCAAATTACCACGTATTCCGTTGAACGCTATTTTTTCTAAGAGCAGTGTATGGTCCACCTTGTCAAAAGCCTTCTGGAAGTCTGTGTACACCGCGTCCACCTGAACTTTTTGATCCACTCTTTCAAACAAGTAGTTGGTAAATACTAACAGATTAGTTGTGGTTGAACGACGTTTGACGAAACCGTGTTGCTCGGGTAAAATAAGCTGATGAATGTGGGGGTACACGGCGCCATGCACAAGACGTTCAAAAACCTTAGACAACGTAGAGAGGATAGAGATGGGGCGATAATTCTCTACATTATTCTTGTCACCACTCTTATACACAGGGGTTATAAACGCACGTTTCCAAATTGCAGGAAAGACTCCCTCACGCAGACATTTATTAAAAATTATATACAGTGCAGTACACAAGCTATCACGTGTTCCCATGAAAAAGCTAGGTGGTAAGCCGTCAGGTCCAGCCCCTTTAGAGGAATCTAAAGATTTTAAAGCCGCGCGTATAACTTCCATGGATAAACATATTTCTGCAATGCAAGACGAGCCATTAGCATAGTGATCAGGAGGTTGCCATGTAACGGGGTCCAAAGTAGAGGGTTCGTAGACAGAAGAAAAGAAAGATGAAAATAGATTGCAAATGTGCGTGGGGTCATCTGAAGAAACACTTCTGAAATACATACTAGCCGGATAGTTAGCTTTTCCCTTTCTAGATGAGATGTAGGACCAGAAATGTTTTATATTCTTAGTGATGCCGTCTTCGACCGAATCAACATATTTCCGATAACATATAAGCAATTCTCCGTGGAAAAGCTTGCGATAGTTAGAAAACCTAAAGTAGTCAGATTGATTATTGTACTTCTTCCATCTTATCCAAGCCCGTTCTTTTGTTTTAAAGATTCTTATGAGAGAGGGTGTAAACCAGATAGGAAAACTTGAGTTTCTTATTCTAGTAAGCGGAACATGTGACTTGATAGTACCGTACAATTTCTCATAAAATACGTTAACAGCTTGATCAGGGTCAAGGTGAGATAGGACCAAATTCCAGTCAATTTTACTCAGGTCAGAATTTATATTATCGTAGTTGGCTTTATGAAAGTTATGTCTACGAACCGAGCGGTGTTTTAGTGGAGTGTAATGCGTATTCAGACAAGTCAATACAGAAAAAACTGGATGATGACCATCGGGTTCAAGGAGAGCATTGCATGATACGGACTGGCAGTCTACGTTTGAGATAAACAAGTCTAGTATTCGACCTAATTTGTTTTTTGTAATATTGAATTGTGAACCACCAATTAAATTAATGAAATTCAATAATATTCGTCCGACTGTGTTCGAAGCTTGTGCGACTGCATGATTCCCGTGGTCCAACCAGTCAATGTCAGGTAGGTTAAAGTCACCGATAAAAAAGTAAGAGTCGGTAATGGGATCGTTAGCTAAGTCTTGCAGCATGTCTAAGTAATGTGTATATACTACTTCATGCGTTCGCGGTGGCAAGTACGCAGCGCTGATGATATTGCGCTTATTGTGCTGGGAAGCAGGCAGTTGGACAATGACTTGTTCAACTTCTGCCCGAACGAATTGTGTCGGTAACTTGGTCGGACGCAGTTCACGTAAAACAGCTATTAGAACTCCCCCTCCGTCCGCTTTATTTGTCACAGAACGATCACGATCGCATCTGAAGACCACGTAACGATCGTCAATAAATTCGCTATCCTGGATGCTGGGAATAAGCCAGGTTTCCGTCAGTATAATGACGTCATAGGAACACGCCATAATATTCATGTACAGTGTGTGTAACTTCGTGCGGACACCTCTACAGTTCTGATAATAAATCACAATGTTATTAGTAGCCATTAATAATCAAAATCTTATAATAGTAATAACAAATAAAATACATATTTTCTATACATGATACCAGAAAAGTGATTCCAAATTTGAGGACCATTGCAACATTATGTAGAGCATTATGCAGGTGCTTAGCCATTAAAATATAAAATTGTATCAACACACGCTTAAGAAACTGGAGGAAATATAACATTGGAACAATTATTGATTGCATATAGCACGTAAACAAGCAAATATGACTAGTTGAAAAAAGACAGCAGTACACGCATAGCTCCGAGGAAACGTAGATCAGAACACATACCATACATAAAAGCAACAAGCGCAGGGAAAACATGAATCCAAAAAACATCAAAACAGCAGCGCACAATGAGTCACTAAGTTGAGTACTCGGTACCGATCTTCGCGCTAGCAGTGATCCTTTTGAGATCTTCAGCGGATCGAATCGCAAATGACTTGTCTCCATCCCGCTCACGAACAAGCACTGTCGAGTTCCTGACCCAAACATACTTAAATCCATGTTTTTTGGCGAGTACTTTGGCCTCACGAAATAAAGCCTTATTTTTCAGGGTTAGATGCTCATTCAAGTAGACAGATACTGTAGTAGCGCCTGGAATTCCTATCTGATCTGACTTGAGACTCTTCGCGTTACGAGGTAAGGCAAGTCACTAATATAAATAATAAACCAAAAAGGACCAAGAATTGAGCCTTGTGGGACTCCCATTGTTACTATAGATCCTGGAGATCTTTTTCCTCTAATGTCAACGTTCTGAATCCTATTACTCAAGTATGAAGTAAGAAGATACAGAATGGTATTCCGGATCCCGTAGTAGCGGAGTTCATTTCATGAAGAACACAATCGAATGCCTTGGACAAATCACCAAAGATGCCCAAGGCATCGCATTTATGTTCCCATGCATTATAAATATATCCTAAAAGTTCAACACAGTGCATCAGTAGTTGAACGATCCCTTGTAAAACAAACAATTTGCTATGTTATAATTTTACGTTTATAAAAATAAAAATGAGTTTAACTCTAAAAGCTTCCAAGCAACTTGCAGTTTTGGGGTTAACAGTGATATCCTTTTAGCCACTTTGTTGTTTTGATTTTCGATAGTAATCCTTTGCCCGCAATGATCAGACTCTATATAGTAAATTTATAATTTCTTTGTGGCTTGGTATAACATCTGTATAAATATTATCTAGGCATGTTGCACTAGTAGGGGTTACTCTTGTGGGCTAAAATAGGTTTACAAGATTGTAGAACTGAAACAGACTTAATATTTCACTACAAGAACCTGAATTTGTGCCCGATGGTGGCAATAGCCTCGCTCCCTATTACGTGGGACTAAAACATAACTGCCGATATGTGGGTGTACGATGGGTACACCTCTACCTAACCCTTCGGGGGAAATAAGGCTTCATGTTATGTTATGTTTTATAAGAACCTAATTTTTCTAATATATCAACTTTAAAATAACCGCAAGTGCTAATATAATGAACTTGTTCGAGTAACAAATCTTGTTCAACACTTCATCCATTACCTTGTCAAACCAGTCATACAATTCTGAAGGGAGTCTGTACACACTTAATACAATAAACTGCTCCAATTCTATACAGGCTATTTCAACCGTCCGCTCAACAGATAAGCTCACAATATCCTTACGTTCTTTAAATTTAAACCGGTTACTTACTAAAAATGAATGAGCCACCATGTTGTGTACTACCAACCTGATGATTGTTAAAATTGAACATGAATTGGTGGCTTTTAAGCCAATATTCTGTTAAACAAAGAATATCAATACTGTCAAAATTCATATAATTCTACTTCTAATTCTTGGTTCATAAAATCTTGGTTCACCAGGATGAAAACCGAAACCGATTTTAAACTTTTATTTGTATTATTTTTACAATTTTGTACATTATTGCTAGAGGTTGCCGCTATTAACTTAATTTCTAATTTAAATTATTATCAATGTCAATTTTTGATACTTACTAAATTATTGAGCTTTGCTCCATAGAAGCCAAATTCTTGGCTGTAATAGAAAAGTAGTATCAATACTTTGAATAATAGTATCTACATAGCCATAAAAAATCTACCTTTTTATCAAATATAAATAATTACCATAATGAAATAAATTATTTTTATATGTCAAATTATGAAATGTCATATTAATTTCAGATCTAAAGTTTAACTTTGGCTGAATGGAAATGACGTGAACATCACAATTTTTCTTAAACTAACGTTGATCATATATAGGTATGTACTTACATTCACCATTGTAGGTAGCCATTATTCATTCATTCATTCCTTACCAACCCACATAAAACACGACCAGAAAGTCAGCCCTAAAAAAGAAACTTCCGAAAATGTTTAATAAAATTCCTGAACGTAACTTAGCGGCCAAGTTAATAATGAAAATACTTAGTGTTGAGAAACCGCAGCTTAGTTCGAACTAAGTATGTAATGCTAAGATAACAAATAACTTGAACGGTGGAAGTTTATTTCATTATGTGAGATTAAGATAGGTATGTTTCGTCCCTCTTGAATTATTAATCATAACATCGGCGAGTTTCCTGTGGGCTGCCGTGTGAGGAAGGAGAGGAGAGCGGGTTATTGTAGATACTACAAATTCTCATACAAACGTTTACAATAAAGCCAGCCAGAGGATCCAGAGGGCCTAGACAAAGTATCATTCGATTAGCGATGACGATAGTAGAAAAGCCAAAAAAAAAATGGGGTTGACATAAGTTATCGAAATGTCTCGTGATCACTCGTAGTTCATCCAATAGAAATTAGCTAGACAATGTTAACATCATTCGATTCTATGAAACTAATTGACAGCGTCGAACTATTACTTCTATACAGATGCGTAACCAAGTGGCACTTTTTGACATATCGATTGTAGAAATTGAATCGCTCCGAAGCGAATGCATTTGTCTAGGCCCTCTGCTCTTTATTCTACAAAATTAACTAGTACATGGACATCTCCTAAGTTAAATAACTGAATCAAAAGAAGGCTAGACTTGCCATCCTTTTTTAAACATCCGAATTTTGGATGAGATTTCGGCAGAACATGATCGAAGAATTTGTTTATCAGCGCAGAACCCTGACACTGACAGCCCAAATGCCGAAAATAGCATAAAAAATATGCTGAAAAATTCTATTTGTATGGACCATGGTCGGTCTATTTATTTGATTGTTGGCCTTAATTGGCAAAATATAGGTTTTGGTATTGTTAAAGAATATAATTATATGACACTTTTTGTAAAGACCTAAGAGTTTCTCGGTAGCAGGCCGGAGTCTGGATTTGTGCCCGGTTGATGGCAATAGGCTCGCCCCCTGTTACATGGGACTTAATCATAACTGGAGAAATGTGGGTGTGCTATAGGTACACCTCTGCCTAACCCTTCGGAGAATACAGGCGTGATGTTATTTTTTATGTGTATAAGAGTAACCAAAGAGTGTCATTAGTATAATCGCCAATCGTCTTTCACTTAACCCGCCCTGTCCACCGACGCGTGCTTAAATCTTAGCTTAAAGTTGTACCGTAACAACTTTAAGTTAAGACACAAGCACAACTTGATATGCCAACTCATTACACTTCATTAAGCAATGATTAACTTATTAACATGTTATCAACTTGTAAGGTACTTCGTTTCTCTCACACCGTTTGTTATGAATGTTATGATAAATTACTTATTTTGTTTGAAGTTTTAATGTGTGCGTAAAGTAGGTAGGTACTTTATTTTTGTTAATTTTTGATGAAATACTTATTCTTTGTTGAAATATTTTTTCTTGTAGGTATAGCTGTTAATTAAGATTACCTTTATGACCATTATACCATGTTTGGCGTATAGAAGTGTGTGTACAAACCTACTTACAAAAATAAAATCCTTTATCATTTATCATTCATACTCAAAACTTCCATCACGACGGTTCCCTCGGCACCAATGCCTTTTAAACCGGCAAGGTAATTACATAACACTAACAGTAGGAATGGGTTTCGTTTTGACAGTTCAACAACATTCATTGCGTTATTTACATTGTTGAGCAGACAAATTTTTCGAACATATGAAGCAATGAATTAGCAATAGGCTTCAAAATTATTCAGATTGTGATAGGTAGTGTGTTACGTAATTAGGGTGCTGAACACAGAGGGCCTAGACAAATGGCATTCGCGTCGGAGCGATTCTATTTCTACAATCGCTATCGCTTTCGCTAATGATTCCAAAAACTAGCGATAACGCTCGTCAAAAAGTGTCCCTTGGCTATGCATCTCTGTGGAAGTACCTAATCTTTCGACGCTGTCGATTCATTTCATAACCGAATGTTGTTAACATTGTCTAGCTAATTTTTATTCGTTGACCTATGATCACGTGACATTTCGATAGCTTATGTCAACCCCATACATTTTAACTTTTCTACTAGCGTCATCGCTAATCGAATGTTACTTTGTCTAGGCCCTCAGAACCGTTGGTTCGGCGTTAAAAATATGGTGGAACTTTAAACTTCCACGTATGAGTTCATTAACAAAAAGCTCTTCTACTACTAAGCTATAATTATGATATTGCAAGTACTGTGATAGATAGCCTGAGTTGAAATAATTTTAAGCCTATTGCTAATCCATTGCTTCATATGTTCGAAAATTTTGTCGGCTCAACAACGTAAATGACGCAATGTATGTTGTTGAACTGTCAAAATGAAACCCATTACTACTGTTAGTGCGTAACGCAATTACCCTGCAGCTGCTGTACACGACTTTGTCCGCGTGGAAGAAACATAATATCCTGTGGCACTCGGTTAAAGTGCAGATTACTATCAGAGATTTTTTTTTTTAATCGGATCAGTACTTACTTCCATAAATTATATGTTACAAAAAAACAAACAAGTACCTCTAACGTACCCGTAAGTACCTATACCTCTTTATAACATTAGTTTTGAAGTTAAGTTTATGAAAGTATGTAATAACCTAGAAGACAAAGTTTATTTTTCCCATCGGGAAGTATTTCCGTGTTAATGATTAGGACAGCCCACGATCTTTTCCCTGGCCAATGTTTATAAAGTTTTTGGTTTCCGAGAATATCTATTTTTATTTTTCCTGTTACGGATTCGTTCTTTCTCTATTCAGCCAAGCCACCAAACCGAAGCTTTGGAACAAACTTACTCACGAATTGCCTTTATAAATGATGAAACGCCAACTACATCTATATTCCTCATAATTGCCTTCGGTTTCCTCTAGGAACTCAATACAGGTGAATTAACAAAACGGCAGCAATCTATCCCCTTCCATAGTTCTACGCCATCGAACACGAATTTCAATGCGGCGATATGAATCGCTTCAATCGAGTCGACTGACTCGATTAATTTAATCGCAACTATTCGAATTTTGAACTAGTCGATCCAACTCTTATTAAGTGACAGGTATTAATGGCGGGAATTCAATGGTCATAGACAAAGAGCACGTCAATATAATATTGAATTAATTTTAGATGTCAAATGAGAATCATTGCTTGTTGATATTAGATTAATTATCTAAGGCTTATTGCTCTCTCTGATTATCTTAGTAAATTGTTCATTTATACGTTCCATGATGTTAAAAAACATTGTCAAGGAATTTTATATTTACAAGTTGTTGCCAAAATTAATGGAGATCAACACGGGTGGTCAACTTTAAAACAGTATATACATATACAGTATCTTGAAATATTTACATTTAGATAGCTAATTGCATCTTGCGATTCAAGATCGTAGTAAATTTTTAACTTAATTACATTATTTTGCTGCTCAGAGACTTCATGTATTTAATTTAAGCCATAAAATACGTTCAGCTCATTGAAATAATTATACTGTATTCACGTTATATATTCAGAAGCTAATATAAATGGCAAGTCCCCGGTCCCCGGTCTGCCATACGTTATGAAGATTGTGTTTCTAGTCGCACCGCAAATCTCAGAGGACTAACATTTTAGAGTATCATCTCATTATTATTAAAGTCGTAATATACAGGGCTGGGATTGACATCGACGCGCAAACTGAAACCATGAACAAAGTACATGATTCTAGACTTGCTAGCGATTTTTTTTTTCTTAGGTTGTCAAAAACAAATCTGCTGGTTCATAAAAAAGTGCAATACCTACGCGGTCAAAATGTATGGCACAACAGTTTAAAAAAAAAAACTAACCATAAATTTCAACGCATGGGGGTTCAGAATATAATAAATAGGTACACGCCCTTCCGCTCCGCCCAGAGAGGGAGAGGTCATTTGCAGATTTCCAAACCAAAAAAAAAAAAATGGGGGTTCAGAATCATGGTAACAGGTTGTGCGTTAATGTCCGTCCTACCCTGTATTTTAACTGAACATACAGTTCGGCAAAAAACAGTATGATGCGATGATAGTAGAAACTAAAAATATAATTGATATGACGACCGGTTATTATCGAAACAGCCATCGTTATATCGACTTGTTGTTCTAAAAATAACATAATGTCTTTGGAGTCATAGTATTTCGTGCCTTAGACCACTTACACGTGCCTTAGAGGCGCCCTCAGTTTTTCCACACTATTTTCTAGTTTACTTTGAAATCCAGATAAACATTATGAGTGTTTTTAATTTTAGGGCTTCTTCTGTCAGGTCGGCACGAGATATAGAGTATGGTGGTGTAAGTTCGGCACTGGAATAAAAAAATTGGCAATATTTTTGAATGCTGACAACTTTATCTCTTATGGCATTTGTTTCGGCTTGACCTTCGTGGCAGACTTAAAATGGCGCAGAAATTCATTCTTACGGTCTTATCCCAGCGCCGATCTTACCCCAACATACCCTATCAACTACAATATGTCAATTCGTGATGAAAAGACAAGCCAGTCAGCACAGGTGCGTGTTGAGTGGCAAGGGTTTGCCGGATACCTACCTACTGTCGACAATTAAGGTTTTTTTTGTGATATCAGTCGTCCACAGGGCAGGGGGGAATGAAACTTTACAAAGCGTTTCACATTTCTACAACTATTTTCAACAAAGCATTTCGGTAGCTTATAGCAATCCAATACATTTATGACTTTCCCACCATCGTTAGCGCTGGTAGAATGTCACTTAGTTTAAGCCCCTGGTTGTTGAGGAGCAAGCATGTAGGTATAAAAAAATCTCAGAATGACCGTTTGTGAATGTGAGAACTTTGTAGACCTAACTTGTAGACTAGATTTGTGGACCTTTTTATATTTTGTTGAGTACATGTTACTTGTTGACAGGCCTACACTGTCCTCCCATATCTATCAACACTGTAATTGGAAACATTGTAAAAGCCCCTTATTTTTAAAAGAGTAACCGTGGAGTTTCTTGCCGGCTCTTCTCCATAGGAAACAACCAATTGGAACCGTGCACCTAGCTTCTGACGTTTCATAAGTGCCCATGTTGGTTTATGGGAAATAAAATATTTTGATTTGATTTGACCGCAAGTAAAATTAGATATCCGGACGTTTCCAACAGTAATTATTTTAACTTAGCAACTCAAAAAGCATTGAAGGTGCATCGATTAGCAACTGTAATACTATCCCACACTTTACTTGCGTAACACACTTTCAAACAAGATCCGAGGGTTTTGAACGTACTTCCTAATGCATTGCTTCATAGGTTTGAAAGATTTGCTTTCTCAACAACGTAAATAACGCAATAAACGTGGCTGAACTGTCAAAATGATAGAAATTGCGATCGATTCCCATTTTATGTGTTACGCAATTACCCCGATGTAGAGTAAACAGGAAGAGAGTAAATATAAATTAAACACGTACAAACGACACCAAATCTAATATTACCAGCCGTACGGGCGAAACCACAAAAGGTTGTGTATTCATTTACGAATGTTTTAATTCCAAATTACTTTGGCCAATTTCAATTTGAGGTGTATTATTATACAGTTACCTTGCGTTCCTTTTCCTTTGATGAGAAAAAAACGTGTAGAATACCTATTTAAGTAGAAGCCATTCATTTTCTGGCTTAGTCGACAGGTAGGTAATTTGGTTTGCGCAAAAAATCCGCAGGTCTTTACTGGATTATCAAGTAAGTTTTCACCTAATAACGGTAAAGGAAAGATAATGAAAACACCCGTGTATACTCTCCGACAGCGCCTCAGTTCTCCAATCCTTGGGGAGAATAGTTATTTATGATACTAGTGCGGTAATTTGGTTTTTACAAACGAGTAGACAAACGTAAGCCTAAGACGAAGTCGAGTTTGTAAATACCAATTTCTGCACGTGTGTCATACAGCGTTTTTATACACATTTGCGAGAAAACAGTACAATATTAACATCGGATTCCTCGCTTGATAGTATTATTTTGTTTATCAGTCGGAAAGTCGCAACAATCTTTGACGTTTATAATATGAAAATGGCGCAAATTTGCAAATACCGCCAACCGTGCGCGTGGTGAAAATTAGAACTGCATATTTCGTCTCATTTTCTCTTTAGTATTAAAGTGAGACAAACTTATTGAGCAAAAGCGATTCCAAGGAGGTTAGATTATGCAGCTTATTTATTCTCGTAATGTGAAACTCCTTGGTGGAATTCCAATATATATTTTAAGGAAATAAAAAAAAAGCCGTAAAGGATACGCACGGCGCTATACAACGGAGTATGCGGTAAAACAGGTACTTAGGTGAGTGTACCTATTTTACCGCACGTTCTGTTGTATGGTGCGTAATTTTTAACTTTCGAACAATGTATACAAGCATCGTAAATGCATTTTTTGAGCAAATGTGTTGAAAAATATATTACTTCGATGGACTCTAAAACTAGAATGTCACAATGCACTAGAACGAGTAACGGTATCTAACCGTAACACAGCATTGACACTGAGCATTGATGAACTTGGCTAGAAGAGCATCCAGCGCGTCGATCTGTGGATTCGAACCCATCGTGCCCAACCCCTTCAACCAGCTACGCGGGAGGCTACAGTGGTTCACCAAGCTATGCCATCCTTAGATGGCAGACTAACCAGATGTTTATTATGCCTGGACGGGAAGGACCTGCGCCTGGTGACGGGGACCATCTCGGGACACTGCTCGCTAAACAAACACTTCCACACAATAGGCATAACGGACAGTCCTCTATGCACAGCTTGCATGGAGGCTGAGGAAACCGTTGCGCATGCTCTTTGAATGCACAGGCGTCATCCAGTAATCTGGGAACATCTGTGTAGGATCTGGGTGCCCCGAGGGTTTCTGTCCTAATGGACATCCTACACAGATGTTCTTTGCAGACCAGGAGAGACAATCAACTTCTGGAGGGAGGTGGCTTGGTTGGAATAACCACAGATGGCCGCCAAGGCCCACGTACAATGGTCCACATGAAAGACTAAATGCGGAAACTAAACCCTCTAACATAACATAATTTATCAACACACGCGTTAATTAAAGTTATGTTGGTTTCCACGGAACAGTCCGTTGCTACCGCTACACAATCAACTTAAGTACCCGATTGCCCGAGCACCAGACAACATTCTCACATAATTCCAAAACAAATACATTCCTCAAAATCCCCGAAAACCGACGTATAATTCATTAATTATAACTTTTAAAAGTAATTAGAGAGTATGTGCATGCGATTTATATGTAAATCGTCCAAGGTGCTCCACAAAGGGTTGTTAACGGCGAAGTTAGAACAAAGTTATTTATGAATTGTATTTCGTATCCAATTATGTCGAATAGGTTGGGACCGGATACGGTGGGCAAAACAGTGTAAGTGCAGTTGTAATGTTTTGTGAAATATGAGTGGGTCTATGAACTTTATGTTGAGAGAGGTCGCAATTTATTAATAGACTTTATTTTCCTTCTGATTTTTGTACTTGTTAAAAGGTATATCATTTTAACCCAATGTGCAATGGTTTATAGAAATGGCATGAAGTCCACTGTATGTTGGTTTTTCGAACGCTGTTACGGCTATATTAAAGAACTGCCTCTTGGTCTTGTGGTCGTAAGGGCTACTGCTGCGCATGAGGTCCTGGGTTTGATTCCAAAGTCGGGAAAAGTATTTTTGAGTTTTTCTGTGGCAATAGGCTCGCCCTCTATTGCATTGGACTTAACATAATTGGCGAAATGTGGGTGTACTATAGGTACACCTCTGCCTAACCCTTCGAAGAATACAGGCATATATTTTTCCCTTACTTAGGTTTTTTGTCCTTCTTCAAATGGTATATCGTTTTAACCCAATTGTTAATATGTAGATAAAGCGTGAAGTGCGCCTTATACAGATATTTCGTACACTGTTACGGCTAAATTGAAGGACCAACTTCTATAAGATTTTACAAAGAAGCACTTTATTACCTGGAGAAAGGAAAGAAGATACTTTCATTCCGGAAAATCAAAAACATCACGCGCGATCCGAGGGAGCACAGACAGTAATAAAACATGTATATAGCGAAGCTATATTGTTGGTCTGCTACATCCATGTAGCTATACGCACGACTGATAGTTAAAGGGCCCCAGTTTATAACGAAATATTTTTTCTCAACATTTTTTTCGGAACAGAAAAATAAATGAAGTAAAATACCTAGCGGGTACGAAAGATAATACTTTTAAAATTATATTTATACGAGTAAAAGCTATTATACAAACGCTGCATGCGTGCTGGTGAACATTTTATAAAGTATTTCATTTTAATTTTATGATGCAGTGTCAACTCAAAGGCACGCTGATGTGTCATGCGACAGTTTTGCTGAGTTAAATACCTTTGTGTTGGAACTGCCAACCACGGACTAGAAAAAAAAAGAAGGACTCCGCGCCATGCTCACGCACACATTTACATCATAAGGTGCCGACCGGCCGTCATTACGCGGCACTACGCCGTCATTGTAGGTACTGTTTACGTCAAGTAATAAAATAAAATAATGCCTTCTTGTGTTGTGAAATGGTGTAAAAATAATTCTACATCCCAGAAAAAGTGTCAAGGAATTACAACACACACACATAGATCGGTACGGTGCTTCACTTTCGATATGCGTGGCGCGGAGTCCTTCGTTTTTCTCAGAGAGTACGTACTGTTGACTAGTTTTTTTTTTATTTGTTGTATTCAAAACCTAAGCATCGCCCTAATTACGTAAACACAGTTTCAATTACAATCCGAGAGTTTTAAAGGATATTATTCTAATCCATTGCTTCAAAGCTTTAATAAATCCGTCTGCTCAACAACGTATACATATAACGCAATGAATGTTGTTGAACTGTCAAAATTAAAGCAATTGCTACTGTTAGTGTGTTACGCAAGTACCCCGCAGTACTTCCAGAGATTACTTCTTACAACGAAACAAGCAATTTTACCTCTTTAGAATATCAGTTTGGATAGATTGCTGGGTGTGAAAAGTGCCAAGAACTAATGGTAAACGTTGATGCGGTCGACGATAAAGACTCCTTCAAACAGGTGCGACACGCGATGCGAATCGCACGCCATTCAAAGGCACCGCTCGTCGCGCGACAGGAGAAGCCTTTGGGTCTTGTGCAATTCACGTCGCATGTCGCGCCTGTTTGAAGGAGCCTTAATGCAAGTTTGCTAACCTAACCTAATCAATCAAGACCTGAAGATTCCCAGCACCATAACTGCGTAACACACTATCAATCACAATCTGAATCATTTGAAGCCTATTGCTAATCCATTGCTTCATATGTTCGGAAAATTTGTCTGCTCAACAACGTAAATAACGCGATGAATGTTGTTGAATTATCAAAATGAAAGCCATTCCTACTGCAAGTGTGTCACGCAATTACACCGGAGGTTATATAGATAGCTATCAGGAAACACTGACTGTGTTGTAGTTTAGAGAAAACATGTTCAATACTTACTTTCACAGAAACGATATTAAGTATTTACATTAAAAAACCACTCATACATCGTGCCACGGGAATGGCACAAGTAGTCATATTATGGCATCTTAAAAAGATTACACACTTAATTTCTTCCTGCAACAATTATTTTTAATTACACTCGTAAGTGACTTAGCTGGGTAGATGTGACTATAACACAGTATCCTTTGATACTTGGCTCATAAAGGTGTCGCCGTTAACTGAGCACAGAGGGCCCGCTAATGGAGAGGGACCCTAATAAAAGGAGCGGTGTAAAACGTTGTAACTCGAAATGTGAATTTATTCGTAGAAATGTGATGTGATAACTGTTTTAAAATTAAAATGTGTTGAATTATTGTCTTGTGGTTGTGGTTTATAGGGTTTTTTTTTTTAAATCTGTTGTTATTTGTAATTGACTGCCTCGTTGGTCTAGTGGTCGCAAGCGCTACTGCTGAGCATGAGGTCCTGGGTTCGATTTCCAGGTCGGGCAAAGAGTTATTGGGTTTTTCCATCTGGAATTTCTCGGTAGCAGCCCGGAGTCTGGATTTGTGCCCGGTTGATGGCAATAGGCTCCCCCCTATTACATGGGACTTAAAACATAACTGGCGTAATGAGGGTGTGCCACAGGTAGACCTTGCCTAACCCTTCGGGGAATACAGGCGTGATGTTATGTTATGTTATTTGTAATTCTAATTTTGAATTCGAAAGTTTGCCCACCCCTTTCCATTACTATAAGTTGTCTGTTCTACATAGTGTCTGACCGAAAAACAATTTTCAGCCGAAATCGAAACGGTAACCGATCATCCGGCTCCTCTTCTAGTTTCCGCCGAAACCGAAACCGAAACTTTAAAGTTAAGAAACTTTTTCTTTAATTGACATTATTTTCTTCGACCCGTAATTTTTCGTAGGTTTGTTACAAATATGATTAAGGGCTCATTTTGAAATTATTTTATCGGATTTCTTTGATGCCAATAAAAATACGTAGTTAAGTCAGATTTTATATCAAAACTGTCAAAATTTCAAAGTGATAATTGAAAAATTGTCCTAATTTAAATAAGGGCCATAGCAGATATTCTACCTGTTAGAATTTGGGATTAGTGATTTAGTTATTTTTCAGATGCTTAATTCAACTCTAAAAACCGCATAGTTTTAGCATTAGCAGTCAGCGATTCAATCATTTTTCGGAAGCTGGATATACTTAGCGACAATGTTTTATCTCTTCGCCAAACAATTCAGCATCGTTTTTTTTTTTATTAACTTGATATGTTGTACCAATGCTGGGCAAAGGTTTCCCCATAGTTTTCCAATTTTCTTTATGCTGTGCCTTCTCCGTCCAATAGGTTATAAAAGAGTCCAAATCGTCACGTCAGTATCGTAAGAATATTAAACCGTACTCAAACGGACAGAGTCGCCAAAACGCGATGCAGCGTCGAACTCAGAGACGCTAAGATGCATCTGCTGTTACCCTTAGAACTTGTATCAATCTTCCAGAAAGCGAATATATCCCTACTCGCTGATACTCTTAGCAGTATGTCTGCTAAGAACCTAAATGGCCTTTATTTTTATGTACCTAAACACTTTTTTGGCTTTTATATAAAAAGGGTGAAAACGGGACCTCACTACTAAGTTTATGCTATCCGTCTATCTGTCAGTCTTTCGTATTCAACGCCGATAGCTCACGAACGCCATACGCTAGTTTCGGTCGGGCCGAAGAGTCGGCCACATTTTGACCGAAAACTGATTTGGCCGAATCTGTCCGAAACCGAAACCGGACCTTCGGTTGGACACTACCTCTAGACAATCTATTTCTAAATGATGTAATGCTTATCCCCAACGAAGTACCTACCTATACCTACCCATAACAGCAGTCCACTATGCGGAATAATATAATAATATTGTGTAACAAAATATTAAGGCCAATAATACGCAAATAACATCTAAAAACACAATTATTAAAATATATTATTCTGTGAAATGAACCGAATCTGAATTCCAATGGACTAAGGTTATGATGTTTTACACATTAATATTGTAGTTACAATATTTTGAATATATCGAGAGGACACTGTTAATTGCATTTTCAACATTTGCAGCTGGACCGCTTTGTCACGTACGCGACTAATTGAAATTCTTTAGCGAGAAATTATTTTCATATCATCAGCGAGTCAGTGTTTTCACGCCTATTTTTGGAACAGTTTTCAATAAAGGTGTGTGCATTTTCATAAAGTATGTTTGCATCTACTAATACATTGCCCTAAACATGTAATATCTCCTGTATTGTGAGTAGAAACAAATAGATAAATGTCTTGCCCATACCCGAAAAACTAAGTACCTACCTACCTACATAATGTATAGACGAACGGAGATCCATTTCGTCGGGGATTTCGAACCGTGACACGTAGAGCAAAAGCTACGGCAGCTACTGTGCTGTCAGTCTAGTCCTCTATCATCTATGCTCCAACAAAGTCAAAGTCAAAGTCAAATCATTTATTTCAAATAGCCACATAAAAGGCACTTTTTTTTTTTTTTTTTTTTTTTCCCCTTGTCCTAGTGTTCATCAAAATGATGGACCCTAATTTTATTACAATCTAGCCTTGTATATAGACTAATAAGTAATTTAAATATAACTTAAAATGCTAAATTGTCTTTACATACTAAGAATGTGTCCATTGGCACTTTTCTTATTGTCTCTATTAAGGCGAATACACTTTTTCTTGTGTTTATTTAGTAACATTTGTGCTACATTACACTATTCACTATTCACTAACACTAGCACTAAACACTAACTCGAACGGTTTTGTTCTTTTAAGTCTTCTCACTATGTCCGTGTGGTCGAGAAGCTGGATCGCCTCGATGTTCACATGCTGATGAAGTCTCTTGTCGTGAGCTTCTGCAGATTTTTGAATCACTTTATCGATGAACTCAACGTTTAGGTCCCGATGGAGGTCATAATTTCGTACGTACCAGGGTGCATTAACAATTTCCCGTAGTACTTTGTTCTGGAATCGTTGAATGATTAATGCATTTGTCTGTTTGGTGCAGCCCCACAGCTGAATACCATAAGTCCAAACTGGCATCAGGACTTGTCTGTATAGTAACAGTTTGTTCTGCACGGACAGCTCGGAGTTTCTTCCAAGCAGCCAATACATTCTTTTGAACCGTAGGTCGAGTTCATCTTTTTTCTTCTTGACGTGAGCTTTCCAGCGTAGCTTTGCATCAAGGGTCATACCGAGATACTTAGCTGTATTCTCATAAGGGACTTGGTTGTTATTAATAAAAACTGGATGATACTGTTGTTTTTTGTTGGTAAAGTCTATATGTACGGATTTGGATTCATTTAATTTAATCCTCCATTTTTTAGTCCAGTCATAAACTTGATTAACAGCCATTTGAACCTTCTCTACTGCTTCTTCGTGGGTATTTCCAACGGCCATTATGGCTGTATCATCAGCAAAGGTCCCAATGGTATTGTTTTCAGATTCGGGAATATCGCAAGTGTATAGTAGGTACAGGACCGGACCTAGCACACTTCCTTGCGGTACACCAGCTTTTATGGGTTTAAGTTCTGAATACGTATCTTCTTGTCTTATTCTAAATACTCTGTTTAGAACGTAGGATTCTAATATATCCGCAAACGCTTTCGGTAGCAGACTTTTTAGTTTACAAATAAGGCCTTCATGCCAAACTTTGTCAAATGCTTGGGCTACGTCTAGAAAAACAGTAGAACAAACTTTCTTGTTTTCCAACGCGTTTTCTATTACGTTTGTAATTCTGTGCACTTGGTCTATCGTTGAGTGTTTTTCTCGAAAACCAAACTGGTGCTCAGGTATAATGTTCCTGTTATCTATGATGGGTTTAAGGCGTTTGAGTAGCAGCTTTTCAAACAGTTTTGACATTATTGGTAGCAGGGAAATGGGTCTGTATGATGTTGTTTCGTGAGCCGGTTTCCCAGGCTTTGCGATCATAATTACTTCAGCAACTTTCCATAAGTCCGGTACATATTTAAGCCTTAGTGCGGCATTAATAAGGGTTGTTAACTTAACCAGACCCTTTCTTGGTAAGTTATGAAAGATTTCCCCAGTTATTAGATCGTATCCTGGTGATTTCCTTGGGTTAATTTTGTACTTTATTTCTCGTGCAACTTCTCTCGGTGTAACTAGTTTTATGGCATCTATATGGTCTGGGATCACTGTATTAACCAGAGTGTGGTCTTCAATAGTTTCCCCCTCATTTGGTTGAAATATGTTTTCTAGGTACTCTGCAAACCTCATAGCTTTTTGCTCATTTGTGCGTGCCCATTGCCCGTTTTCCCCCTTGATGGGGGGGATTTGGGCTATCGGTCTCTTTAGATTCTTAGTAGCCTTCCAAAGGGAGTAGTTTGTCCTTTGGTCATTACTTAGTTTCTGAAGGTAGGTTCTGGTTGATTCATCTTTGTAGTTCTGGATTAGTCTTCTTACTTTTTTTGTAAGTTTGTTTAACTTTTGTTTGTCCTCAGGACACCTAGATTGATGCCACGTTTTTCTCTGCCTTCTTTTTTCCATAATGAGCTGCTTGATTCTGAGAGGGTACATGTTTCCCTTCGTTCTTTTGTTAAAGGCAGGTGTATTTTCCCACGCTGCTTGTTGGATGTGCATAATAAACTTTTCAACTTCGATGTTAAGTTGTTCGTGGGTTTTTAATGGAACTTTAAGGTCTATTTGATCATTCAATCTGTTTTTAAAGCCCTCCCAGTCCGTAAATTTACTAACTAGATTGATACAGTTTTCTTTATACAAAGAACTCTCGCCAATTTCTAAATAAATTGCTGAGTGATCTGAGTTTAAGTCATAACTTTGTTCCGTTCTGGTATAACTAGTTGATAGATCCCTGGTTACGAAAAAATCGATTAAATCTGGAATTTTATTTGGATCTGTTGGCCAATAAGTGGGCCTTCCAGTAGATATAACTTCGCATTTTAGTTCTTTTATGGCACTCAGTAGTTCTTTGCCTTTAGTAGTTGTTAGTCGGGAACCCCAATAGGTATTTTTAGCATTGAAGTCACCTCCTAAGATAAATCTATTACCAAGGCGGGCTAGGAAGCTCATATACTGATCTTTTCTTATCATGTATCGTGGTGGACAGTAGATGGCACATACTGTTAAGGGATATTTTTTTGTTTGTAGACAAATTGCCACGGCCTGGATATCTTTCTCTTCGTATTTAAGCACTTCATAGTGCTGCAAATTATCTTTAACAATAACTGCACTTCCGCCTCTTGCAGTATTGTCTGGGTGTAGTGCATGATATACGTTGTATCCTTTGAATTTAATATGACATTGCTTTGTGAAGTGCGTTTCTGATACAAGGCAAACATCAATTTTTTCAATTTCTAATACTACTTGCAACTCATTCTGATGTTTTTGTAACCCATTTGAGTTCCACGCCATAAGTTTAAGTGTAGTATTCATTTTTTGGTTTTAGGAGTAGCAGTTATGTTGCCATTTTCAATTTTTTTTAATCTCTCGTCGAATGATGACATTAGCTTTAATATTTCATCCAGCTTTTTATCGCTGTTCATATCAGCCAAAGGCGCTTTCGCTGTGCCTCTTGTAGTTACTTGTGCGTATGAGATGTTTTTACTTATTGTATTCATCGCACTTTGAATTGGTTTGGACTTGCCAGGGTCTTCACCTCTTCCGGCAGGTACACTTTGTTGAGCATTGACATTACTTCCTTTAGTTTTTTTCAGTCTTAGCTGTTGTATTTCTTTTGCTACAATACATCCCCTGTAGTTAGCCGGATGCGGGGCTCCGCAGTGGACGCATTTTGGCTTCTCTTCTTTTGATTTTCTGCAATCCTTGGTGAGATGTTTACCCGTGCATTTTACGCACCTCGGTTCTTTGGAGCAGTACTTTTGCGTATGGCCGTATGCCTGGCACCTTTTGCATTGAGGTACCAGTTTTGTGGATTTTATAGGATGTATCTCCACGTTACATCCCAAAATGTGTTTAATATTGAATATTTTGTTGGTTTCCTCATCATTTGAGAATGTCAGCATAAACATATTGAGTGGCTCTTTAGTTTTCCAACTCAATTTGTTGACTGCTTCTAGAATCTTGAAGCCTTTGCTGCGTAAGTCTCCGACTACTCTTTCCGGGATACAGGTGAAATGCAATTTTTTTGCCATTACTCTTATTGGCCTTTCTTGCTTGTTTTCATATGAGTGCCAAAGACAGTTGTTGTCTGAAAGGGCTTTTGAAATTGCTCTATACGATTCTTCGTTTTTGGCATTTACTTTTACGGTATCTCCATTCATCATTTTGATACTGAACGCATCAGCTGATTGACTCTCACATAGAAAGTCAAAGAATTTTTGGTAATTCTGGATGCCATCTACAACCATAGGTGGTGGCAGAGGAGTTTTGGTGACTTTTAGATTAGCTCTATTCACGTCTCTTCCGTGTTCATTTGGAGTGGGTTGGGCAGGAGAGGTGTTCAATTTTCTTTTCTTCCTGCTCTTTTGCCGTATCCACCCTGTTTCTCGAGCGAGTTCTTCTTCGTCCGTTGCATATTCAACAGGCGGTGATGAGGTCTCGGTGGCGGTTGTTACTGGTTTGGCTGCGTTTTCCGCTTGAAGTTTTAGCTGTTGCTGGAGGTTTTCTATTTGACTTTTTAAGTCATCTAAGTTCTTTTGGAGCTTTAAACGCTCATTCTTTTCTTCACAATAGTATTTATACAACAGATGTTCAGTCTCTGTTTTTAGGTCGACAATATCCTTTTTCGATTCCATTGTTAGATTGAAGCCAGTATTAACTTGGCCTTAACAATAATATTTGCCGTCCGCCAGCATTACGCAATAACTAGGTCATTACGATGCAGCCGACTTGACGGCGTTGTTTTGATTCGTAAGCACTTTACACTGTGGTACGCGCGCGATCGCATGCAACACAACTGCTCTTAGCGAAATTTGAATTCGAACTCTGACAAAAGACACTTTTGAACGTCAAAATTTACAAAAAAATAAAATTGATTCTAGTTGCCCCTTCCAAAAGGTAGTTTCGTATGGAGAAGAATGAGCAAGAAACTCCACCGTTACTCTTTTAAAAATGTTTTACAATATTATGTATACATTAATTATATGTGAAGACAATTCACTTATAATAAAATTACTATACCACAATAGATAAAAATAATTAAATATAACGCATGACAGGTAAATTAATTATGAAATAGATACATGGTGCTCACATATTTACAAATATTGAAGGTAAATGATTTTTCCAAAATTTCACAAGTAATAATTTAGTGTGTGAGTTTTAGTAGTTAAATAATGTAAAAAAAACAATGTCATAAAAATTATACAATTAAATTAGGAACCAGTTTGATTTTGTCTAGACTCTAGACTATCCTATAGAGCAGGACCAGCATGTTTCCAAGCATTCTTATGTAAGATATAATCCTCTAATTTGTAATATGCTTGTCAACAGCCACAGCAACCTCTACGCTGCCACCGACTTTACCGTGGAATTGGCGAAGTTTTGGGCCAACATTTAATACGCTATCGTGCCATTGACGATGAAGAAGTGCATGAAGTTATTTTTTTTCTCGCTATCCATAAAACAAACACACAAACACGCCCGCTATTCTTGTGTGCGTACTATATAAATGTCGAGATATCAGTTGTCAGTCGTGTGTCGCGTCACTATCGCCGTGTGAAAGGTTGAACGTTGACACTCAATCACTGATACATTCTATTGTTTTTGTTTGTTATTATATTTTGTAGTTTGATGAACTTTCAACTTGCTCACCATGACTTGCGTACTTATGTACCTACCTATATATGTATATACATGGTGGCAGGGACATGGACGTAACCTGTTACCATGGATTAAGTACATGATTCTGAATCCACCTGAGTCGAAATTATAAACCGGTTATTACACAGCAGTTTTTTTTTTTTTTGTATGGTATGTACGCAAAATTTCTATCCTAGAAGGTCTAGAATTATGTACTGCATTCATGGTTACAGTTAGCACGTCATGTCCTTGTCACCATGTATATGTTTAAGCGCAAAGTCTCGACAGTTTTGTTTTTTATCTAAGAGTTTTAGACAATTTATCGTAGACAATGGTGCCGATTCTCTTGTCACAAAATTCTCTAAACTAGACTAAAAATCACTAAAATTTAGTTTATTCCCGTCAAAAGACGATTTCTCATTCTGAAATAGACTAAAGTGACACAACTTAACTATATTTTAGTTTGACAGCACTAAGATGGTACTAATTTATTAGTTTAGTGAAAATGGCAATTTTGCTATTCTGAATTTGACTTTTTTCACCAAAAATTTAGGTTATCTGACTAAATCTGGCTATTTTTAATCGTCATCAAAAAGGTGTGGAATAAAATTAGTTGGCATGAACTAAAATTCACCACCACACCTCGACTTCGGGTGCAAAAAAGTACTGTATCTTTTGTAAATTTTATTTTGCTTAATCTCGAAAATGGTGTGTCATATCGCAAAAATAATGAAACTTTCGACCCCCTTTATAAAAGCCTTAAACCCCTAAAATTCTACATACAGGTATTATCTTTTTTTTTAATTTCCATAAAAAAAAGGTGAAAAATTCCTTAGAAAACACGTCGAGGTACATACGTGCTCCCGGCTCTAAAAAGAAAATCACGGGGTAGGTCAAACAAGTACCACGTGGAGTCGCGATTGTCAAATTAAATTTTAGTAGCGTCAAAATTGTTTTTAAATTTAGAGATATTTTTTTGCAGAATAGCTTTAAGATTCTCATAGCCAAAAGTAAGGAATTTTAGTGATAGTTTAGTTCGGTGTACAAGAGAATCGGCACCAATGTCAGTATTTTTAAGTGGAGACCGCGAATAGGTAAAGATAAAGCACAGGACGCTGTCAGACTAGGTGGAGCGACGATCTTCGAAGTGGCTGCTAGCAGGTAGCTGAGATTCGCAGAGGATCGAAATGAATGTCATTTGATTGAAGAGGCCTGTCTAGCAGTAGAATGTTATAAACTAAAGATGATGAACAGCATATCCAAGACAGGCAAGGTGCAGGAGCGACTACCTTTGGGGATTGAAGTGAGGCTGCGAATCGCTCAGTGGATGTGCAATTAGAGAACTCTGTGTTCAGCAGTGCACTGCTATAAACCAATTAGGTAATGATTATGATAATCATGAACAAAGTAGTTTTTTAGAAAAAGCGCGAGAAGACCGTTTTAATTAGGTATATATATGTTTTGTTGATTAATAACGGCGTATAATTCGAATCATTCAATTAACTGACTCACAAATACCTAGTATGTACAACGGATTCGCCTCACGTTTGCAGATATGCAAGTTTGTATCATTCTGGGAAGTGTTGATAAGCTACGAAGTCTTTAGAACATTGCCATTTGATATTATTGAAGGGACTTTTTTCCCTGGTGTTTTTATTATTTTGCATGTATTGATGTGATGGCCCTGTGGTAAAGCCTCACCTCTCGTGCACGAGGTTGTGGGTTCAAACCTGGGCAAGTAACAATACGGCTTTTCAATTCATATATAAATGGGCGTACTCAGGGGGGCACTTCCCCCCCTTGATCTTATGTGCCTACGTACCCACAGGTTAATGGGCTTTGTACACTCAGTGTAAAAAAACTTGAAACAGATGGGCGATTCTTTCACGGTAGACGTCATGAACCGTTTTGCTGAAAATCCTTTAAAATTACTTTTAAAATAGATGTCTAATTAAACAACTTAAATTAAATAATTATATATTATTATGTTTATTTATTTGACTACCTATAAAGCAGGACCTCCTGCGGCTGTCTCCCCTACACACTAAACACATAATGTTTCGTGTAGCTGTCTTCGTGTAGTGTGAAGGCCAGGGTAAAGCAAGCGTGGGGATTCTGATTTACCCCCCCCCCCCCCCTCCCGGGCCAAAAGCTATGTACTTTCTAAGTTTATCTTGTACATCATTGATATGGGAGAAGGAAAAAACATCGTGAGGACACCTGGACTTACAGTTCCACAAGTTTGGAATCGCCAACCCGTCTTGAGCAAACGTGGTGATCGATTCTCGTGCCTTCTCTATATGAGAAGAGGCCTTTGCTCTGCACTGGGACAGTGACAGGCTGGTATTCGGTGGCTACTTATTATTTACTAGCTTTTTCCCGCGGCTTCGCCCACGTGGAGGTCGGAAATTATTCCACGGGAACGTACTACTGGGATAAAAACTATTACTATAAATTAACTATCTGTGTTCCAAATTTCATCCAAATCCGTTGAGTAGTTTTTGAGTGAAAGAGTAACAAACATCCATCCATCCATCAATCAATCCTCACAAACTTTCACATTTATAATATTAGTAGGAAGTAGGATATTAGTAGGATAGTGTAGCTAGCCATCAACAATGTATCGAAATTATAACAACGTCATCTTAGCAGTAATTTGCAGTAGGTATTCAGACTCCTACTTATTTTTATAATAAAATATGACATCATGCTAGTAATCCCCGAAGGGTTAGGCAGACCAAAGGTGTACCTACAGTACACCCTCTGTAACTTATTTCGTAAGTATGTTTAACAAAGAAAACGCTTGAGACATCTTGGATCTCATTTTTGCCGAAGACCGAGGTAAGTTTGTCCATTATGGTTGTAATACGTGAGTTTACGTGACATAAAACAAGACACAAGAAGATAAATTAAAAATGAATCACATTTTTATCTTACTCTTATATGGTTACGTCTGACCTTTGTCACTCATTTGTTATTACTAAGATAAAGGCACTAGGCCGGAAAGGCGTAGACAGCTTTCTCAATCTATGGTTTCGTCTAAAAATGTTGCCCAGCCGGCCGTCGAGAGAATACGTTCTTGACACCTGTCAGTGCGAGAATTCTAGTAGGTAACTAATAAAGATCAAATTCGCAAATATATGTGTATAATATATGTGTAACAAATAATAATAATAAAATCTATTAGATATTTGTTCAAAAATAAGTCTATTATAGAAGATAATAATATAGTGGCGTTTAAGTAATGAAATTTAAAATGGTATGCTACGGTTGCACAAGAAATAAAAGACTGTCGTGATGCCGTCAATAAAGAACAGATAGCGACATATATCATAGAATCATATCAATGAAACATTCTTAGTAGAGATGGGCCGACTATGACTTTGGCCGACTAACCGACTAGCCGACTTGTCGGCTGCAAAATGGCCGACTAGTCGGCTTTACCGACTATTCGGTACATCACTAATTCAAATTGATCATATTTAGTTTCCGTTGCGCATCTATAAGGCCGTAGGCGTCTTCTAAATGTGTCGATCGTATTAATTACTCGAATAGGTGGTAGCAGGTTATTCCATACTTTGGAAGCCGCATAACGGAAGCTACCTCTAAAAGCAGCTGTACTATGCGACTGTGTCGAGAGTTCCTGCAAACATTGCCTTCTCCCACATTCTCGTCTACTCGCTATCCAACTCAACTTGTCGTACAGGTAGTTCCGTTTCTGGTATTTAACTACAACGAACAGAAGGCACGCCAAGTACGCAACTAACCGGCTGATCCCCGAGACTATAGGGAACTGTTTTTCATACGGCGTTACTTCTATGTCCTAGTACTTACCTCATTTTAATATTTCTATCAGAAATCCTAAGAAGCTTGTGGAAGAGATATTGAATCCTAACTCTCTATATCGTTAAAACCATTCCATGTTTGACTGACTGAACTGTCAGCGAGTCAGTCAAACATGAAATTGTTGCGATGACACAACTCACAGTCTAAACCACTGAAGAATGATGATAGAACTTTATGGAATATATACGAGTATGTTCCTTATTTTGGGGCAAAGTGCACTATGTCTTTTATACTGCGCACAACAAAAGAGTGGAACTTTCTACTTGCGTCTGTGTTTCCGAACGCATACAACCCAAATCTCTTCAAAGTTAGAGTGAACAGGCTTCTTCTGGGTTAGCTCACTCCATCGTCGACTTTGTCTCTGACACCTCTGACCTAGACTAGATTCAAGAGCAAACCCATCCCAAATATAAAAATAAACTATGCAACGAACTATTTTTGAAAGTGCACCTTCGCTATGAAACCCTCAAGTATGATTACCTACCATACAATATTGTAAAATAAGAGTTGTTGGCTATACGAGTAGGGAAAACCCAAAAAAAGGATTTAAGGACTGTGTGAAAGATGATATGCGTAGGAAGGGGGTGACTACCGTGATGACGACTAATAGAGAAATATGGGACAAAAACACATGTTGCGCCGAACCCAAATAATAATAAGAGCAGGAAAACGATGATAATCGTAAAATATCGGGCAAAAGCTACTAAATTATGCTCGCAATATCGAAGCACAATGCTCAAATCATAGTTAAACCAACGCTCATTCCGATATATCGATGCAGTATCCGACTATCGAGATTACACATCGAATATTCGCAATATATCTTTTGAATTCAATGAGCGGCTGTGTTTTGTTATTGGTGACATTTTAAACAAGAGGGATTTTCAGGCCTTTTGTTATTTGGCAGGTTTGGGAATTCCGGACTATTAATAACGTATTGAGTTGAAAGGATTATTAATTATTGTTGGGTTTAAATCTATATGTATCTAGATATGCGAAACGTGGCAATGCCTTTTATTAATTGTTATTTTGTTTGATGTATTGTTGTTTTTCTTTATAACTATAATTAAATAATGGTCGGATTTCCAAAAATACTTCCTTTATGGTCAAATCTCCCGGTGTAAAATAAAAATGCTTGCTATCCGGCTCCAAGGACCACAATAAGCATTTAGAATAAAATGCTTGACTGTATTTCGAAAATAGTTATATATATCAAATTTTACACAGCAAAGTCCATGACAAAGAAAAGATTTTATTAGGTAGTCAATGTTACCAGTATACTAAAAATAATAATTAATGTTAACAGTATACCAGTATATTAAAAAATAGTGCCAAAAAGAAACGTTGCCAATATAAAATATTTATGCTTTAGATTATTTTTAAATACCTTGGGTTACCTCATAATTTCCAAAAAGTTTTTTGACCTTTGGACTGCTTCGTGGTAAAAACAAAAAAAAATCGCTCAACAACTTGAATTCGGTACCTACGATAAAAAAAAACCGCCTTTCAAGCCATTCCTAACACCAGTAAAACGTAAAACCTAACTATATTTATTCCTAATCCAAACCCTTCATAACCTATTGACAGCAAAACTGGAACGAAAAAATATCCCGAACTTTTTTCTTTCATCCCAGATTTCTTTAAGTGGGAGTCCACCTATATATTTTCGTAATCCGAGCACAAATACAGCTGTGGACCTCATTTAAGAGGCTAGCATACAACGTGTATTATGTACGGTCAAGTCTTTTATATCTTTGTCAGTTTTTAAATCCTTTTCTATAACAAGTCAAAAAACACCTTGAAAACCTTTTGAAGGTACGGCACTGAGGGGCAGGTATGTCGAGTAGACATCAACATAAAACCTTTTAATGTTATAAAATTTAAGGAAAAATATTTTAATTGACAGAATCTGTCAGTGTAATTTTTTTTATTCGCTTTGACATTTATAGAAGATGGCTGAATGTCATTCTACAGTAATAACATTACGACGCAATAAATAATGCTGAGTCGGTAGAGCAGATTTTATCGTGCCATGAGCTAGCAAAAATAGTCCTTAAGGCGACGACCATATTTTGGCTGTGATTGTACGGTCACCAAAATGGATAAGTAACCAGAGTCGTCGGATATAGTTGAAGTTTAGTAAGAAACCGATGGACGTTTTCGAATAAAATTTAATTGAATTAATAGAAAACAAACAGTTCATTTATCAAATAAAAATTCATTCGAAAACAAACCATTGGTTTCTTACTAACGTTCAACTATATCCGACCACCCTGGTTACTTATTTCTTTTGGTGACTGTACGTATAAGTAGGTATAAAAAAGAAGCGGTCAGGCTCACATTGGATAGGTTCTGTATTTTTATACCTTAAAGAGGTAGGTACTTACTAAAGAGTTTTTCATGCGATTTTTATGATAAACATATCCTGTTATTTACAAGGGTTGAGTAGAAGTGAGCCGTCGTAAACCTACATCTCGAAAATAGCGGTATTGGATCTCGATTCTCGTGTTATGCGAGATGGTAATCGTAAGTTTTTATTAGGTTACTAGCTTTTGCCAGCGGCTTCGCCCGCGAGGAAGTCGAAAAAAAAAATTACCTATGTTCCAATTTTCATGGTATTCGGTCAAACGGTGTTGGAGTTCACTCTAGACTCATAAAATGTAATAATTATATTTTGTGACCGTCGAAAGTTATTGTGGTTTCCGTCGGGAACGGTACTACCTACTTTTTTCTGATTGAAAGGTAGTCCTTTTCTGTACTCCTGACAACATTATATGCAAAATTTCATGATGATAGGTTCCATGGTTTAGGCGTGAAAGATAACAAACAAACGAACTTATTTTCGCATTTAAGTATAATATTATTTAGGATTTACAAAAAGATAAAATATGTGAGCACCATGTATCTATCTCATAATTAATTTACCTGTCATGCGTTATATTTAATCATTTTTACCTATTGTGATATAGTAATTTTATTCTAGGTGCATCGTCTTCACATATAAATAATTAATGTATACATAATATTGTAAAACATTTTTAAAAGAGTAACGGTGGAGTTTCTTGCCCATTCTTCTCCATACGAAACTACCTTTTGGAAGGGGCAACTAGAATCAATTCTATTTTTTTGTAAATTTTGACGTTCAAAAGTGCCTTTTATGTGCCTATTTGAAATAAATGATTTGACTTTGATTTTGGTAAACTTTGTAAAATAACGATTTATATTCCCTAATCCTAACTATAATATTATAAATGGGAAAGTAAGTTTGTTTGTTTGTTACGCTTTGACGCCAAAACGGCTTAACGGATTTGGATCAGGTCATGGTCTATCTGTGTGTCAAATTTCACACACAGATAGACCATGACCTGGATAAGGATGTAGGCTAATTTTCATTCTGGACTGCAGACGAAGTCACGGGCAATAGCTAGTAATTTATAAAGAAATTATACGTTTGCATGTTACCTTTAGCATAAAACCAGTGTAACCAATTGATGGTGAAACAATAAAATAAATAAATAAATAGCCAAGTTGAGTCGAAGGATAAGTCTGTTATCTATCAACAACGAAAGGTTAGTGTTTCAGTCACCGACAATATCAGTAAACTTGACAAAATAATAATATGGTATTAAGGGGCCTACACGACCTAAACGCAAATTTATAATGCCTAAAAATATATGATATTCTTCTGGATATATGCTAGTTAGATAGGGTGTTGAAAACATAATACAATGAACTTGATGTGATAGAAAAAAATCACGAAGATACCTCTAATTTTTTTTTTTTACAATTAAACACCATACATGCAAACATTCAGATTTTTTGTCAGATTATTCTACAAGTAACATACTAACGTAATAGTGTTTTATTTTTTTAGTCCAATACATAGATTTTTTGTAAATCCATAATTGTATCATATTTTGCAATAAATTACCAGCGTTGTGTCATCGCGCATCTTTTTCTTTTCTGTGCAATCCGACACTGACCGCGCTTTAGCTCTTGTAAGCCTCTTTAGTAGGCACTAGGTACTACGAAATCTCCACCAAGTGACCGCAGGGATGACGGCGGCACAGGTCCCTTTACAGTCTCCCCAGGGATGTGCCTCACAGGCGGGGTTCCGGAATTGGTATTTTAATGAGGAACCGGGACCCCCTCTATGTGCTGGTGGTGATCACCGGGGTGGTTTTATTGAGGAAAAATCCCACACTCTCCGACCACCCTCCACGGAGCTCGGGTGCCTATTGAAGGCTTCCCCCAAAAAAAAAAAGGTACCTACAACGAAATCTAAAAAAGAAAGACAAAAAGAAATAATTATAATTTGGGACACGCACAGGAAATACAAACAGTGAAAATAAATAAAAAAGGACATTTAAAAAACTAACAAAATTAACATTAAAAAATAAAATAAAAAAAACAAAAATAAAAAACCTGTGCGAAGCCAAAAATCTCAGCATAATACAATCTACTTACTGACATCTCTTATTCAGAGCCAATTTCAGTCAATGTCAGCCTGCATGAAAAAAGGCAGATCGTAGTCTGCCATTAAACCCAACCACACAACCAGTATCCTCAAAAACTTTTAATCAAACGACCAAAAAAAAACAAAAAACAACATTCCATAGACAATTAAAAACCCCGGAACACAAAATACCAATACCATAAAAGGTGGTCTTACGGCACTCGAGTCAACTCGAGTGAACCTCAAAGGGTTAAGAAAAAACCCGTCAATAAGAGCTAACGTAATTGCTTTAGTTTTCGTCGAAGCGTGTGTGCTCAACCTTATATTTATTGGGGAATATTACGGGACTTGGTTGAAACGGGTTAGTGTATTTATTTTCATTAGTGATGTTGTTATTATGAGTGTTATTCTGTGTTTTTTTCCATGGAAATCGTAAGTTTTATTTCTCTTCCAACATTATCATCATTTATGCCTAAGGACGTCTTCTACTGGCCTCCAAGCACCTCCACTTTGAGCGGATTCCTGTGGCCATCACAAGGTGATCGGTTCGCCTTGTGTACGTCTCCCGGTACGCGATCGCCACTCCAGAACCTTTCGGCCCCATCGGCCATTTGTTCTGGGAGCAATGTGACCTGCCCACTGCCACTTAAGTTTGGCAATTCTTCGGACTATGTCGGTTAACTTGGTTCTCTTCATTTCTCCCAAGCATACCCCTTTTTTTTTCTTTTTTTTTGGGTGGGTTATCATCAAATGACCTCTCCCGCTCTGGGCGCAGCGGAAGGGCGTGTCAGACTCTTACTGACTAAAACCCACCTGTGTTCCTTCAGTTGCCTGTGCGCCAGGGGCACGGTAACGCTTTCGAACAATCCGCGACCCCAGCAGACATCGGCCCTACTTTGAGGCGCGCCTGGAACACAACGCGCCATCAAACTGGGCCTGGTCCTTACCGGACGGCGCGCTGCCCATTGCTCGCCGTCCGCAGGCCCGTGCCTACGATGGCCGGGAGTCGGCTATCGACTCCCGACGCCCAGGGTGTCTCCTCCTGCGGCGACTAGGGGCGTGAGGGCGCAATGATTGCCTATCCCTCACGCGCTCCGCCTCCTTCTTCGCGAGCATTATTGCTTCGCAGAAGGAGGTGACTGCTTCCCATTCCCTCTCGCTCCGTACCATGGCCTGAACCAGGGCCGGACGCGAGACATCGCCGCCGCCGATCGCCGCCACGAGGACACGGCGGTGCTCCGCCCAAGCCGGGCAGACCTCCACCGTAACCCAAGCATACCCCTGTCCAGCCCAGCAGTTTAATTTCTGAGCAGTTTATATCTAAACAAATATTCTGAGTAAAAAATCCCTAGGTAATGCATTCCTTGCTCTAAGATCTGAATTTCGTTTTTCCATGAATAAATTCTACTAATCACTTCTCTGGTATTAGACCGACGCGACTGTGATGAATTTATAAAACTGAGACAGTATCTACTGTTCTTTGGCTGGGAAATGTACCAAAATCAAGGGTAACTGATGCTAAAATTTCAAAAAAATAAATAGATTGCACCATAGTACCTATATAAAAGAAAATAGCACATGACAATAAATTAATAACGCCGGGCGGAGACGCTCTAGAAGGATATTATAGTGACCTTATTGGTGATGTTCTTCAGAAAGGTCAGGTGCATAGTACTCGCAACCGACGTGTGAATGTATCCAGATGTATGAAAGTAAACGAAGCAAAAGAAGTATGTATGGATCGTAATAGATGGTTTTCTATAGATTTTGCCTACCCACATGGGAAGAAGGCGTGAGTTTATATATGTATATATAATAAATTAATCTTTTAAAATTCACAAACCAGTTTTAATGATACTTTACATTAAGAGGCTTACAAGACCTAAAGCGCGGTCACTGTCGGATTGCATAGAAAAGAAAGAGACGCGCGATGACACAACGCTGGTAATTTATTGCAAAATATGAAGCAATTAAGGATTTACAAAAATCTATTCATTGGACAAAAAAATTAAAACACTATTACGTTAGTAGGTTACTTGTAGAATAATCTGACAAAAAATCTGAATGTTTGCATGTACTTATATATTAGTATGGTTTTTAACTGTTCAAAGAATTTTTTAGAGGTATATTCGTGTTTTTTTTTCTATCGTATCAAATTAATTGTATTATGTTTTCAACACACTATCTAACTAGCATATATCCTGAAGAATATCATATATTTTTCTGATTTTGTTACTGCAGTGGATCATATATTTTTAGGCATTATAAATTTGCGTTTAGATCATGTAGTCCACTTAAAATAATTTAATATTAGTTTCAGAAGATGGTTTCCTCAAACGAAAACCGCGCCTTTGCAGTTAGTCAGATTGCGGTTCTTGTGAAATCCAAGCTTACGGTAAGCGACAAGATAATATCCGTAACTAGGCGTATACAACGAGCGGAATCAATATAAGTAGGTTTGGATTATTGTCTGAATAATACTTCCTGTACTTGTATTCTACATTTTCGTGATTTTCCGCATCCTTCTGTATGAGGCTTTTGCAGTATAAAACGTTTTGATTTTATTAGGTACTACAAGATTATTAGGTCGCATAAACAATATCGTAAGATGAAATTAACTATCACAAGTAATTACAGCAATTCTTTTTCCAGCTCAAATAAAAAGGGTAGTAATAAAAGCTCCGTTTTTTTTTTAAATATGAGCATACTCAAAATATGAAATTTACTGCTTTAAATACTAACTTTCCGACAACTTATATGCGAATACAAATAAAGAAACGACCGAATAAAATACTGAAAATTCCGAAAAATTAATACAATATTTGCTGACGTAATATTTTTCCACCACTTTAAATTGCGTTTTACCGAAATCTACAGGTAGTCATTTTTATTGTAACTTACCTATTATAAATTTAGAATCAACCTTACACCTAACCAACCAAACCTCGGGGTGCCCCTGACGTCGACCGGCTAGAATTAGGGTTAATAAGCAGGTCGACGGTGCCCCGCGTTGCGGGGCTCCTATTTCTGTCTAAAGGGTTTAAAGGAACCTAACCAACCGAAACTCGGGGTGCCCCTGACGTCGACCGTTTAGGGTTAGGATTTTCGGGAACATATTATATGTTTTCGGAAACTTAGTAATTTTTTCGGAAGTTTAGTGTTTTTTTTGGAAATTTAGTTTATTTTTTGTTGTCGGTTAATTTTGTATTAATATTTCGGTAATTCATTTTAAAACAGCTTAGTTAGTAATAAAGTCAACCACAGATCGCTGGAAGTTAATTTGTTTTTCGGAAGCTTTATTATTTCCCAAATAAAAACATTCATACCAAACTCAGTATCTACATAATCGCCATGATGACTATAAAAGCTCACACGGTTACATCAAACACACCGTTTTCACATAAAAAATGTATTTCAGGAACCAGTGAACGCAATACAAACTCAATTACATTCCTCATCAGCAATGTTTAGGTACATGAAAAAGTAACGAAGCAATTTTGTCGTTCAAATATTTTCGGAGAGTTCTTTAGGAACGGCCATAGAATAAAAAACGTATAGAAGGGAATCTCCGGCTGCTATCGGGCATTTTAAACGCTATAGGTAAATGCATCATACCGGAATAGACAAATGTCTTGAGGAAAGTTTTAAGTATGAATGTGGATGGCTATAAGAGTAGGGGAAGACCATGGAAACGATGAATGGACTGTGTGAAAGATGATTTGGTTAGAAAAAGAGTGTCTACCAAGATGCCGAGTAATATGATATAATAATATAGTCCTCCAGACCGTATTTCGGCAATGGCGGCCTATCTCAAAGGAAACTAGCCTCCGGCGCGGGAGATATTATTGTGCACAAGTGTGTGCGCAGACACAGGTGCAATGTCTCTTCCTCATTCTCACAGTCCGATGGGACGGCAATCCGACAGGACTGGAGACAGATCAGGCGCAGCACCAACGATTTAATGTGCCTGCCGAGGCACGGGGGTATCACACCACCAACTTCCAAAATCCGGGTTGTTACTAAGAAATTCCTAATGGAAAAACCCAATAACACTTTACCCGACGTGGTAATCGAACCCAGGACCCCAAACTCAGCAGTCGCGCTTGCAACCACGAGACCAATGGGGCAGTTAACTGACGACTAATAGAGAAGTAGGACAAGTTGAGCTGACCACGAATAAATTGGGACAACCACGAATAATAGGGGAATGATGATGAAGTAAAGTACATGGAGAGGTCAGTCTGAAGCGATGAGACTGTTTAGCTTTGACGATTTGCTTTAATTAGTAATAGTAGTTCTGGCCAGGCCATCGTAGGCGATTGATATTGATAAGTTTTCGCAATAATTTTAGGTGAACAGGGCTTGTTTACACTTTCATCAACATGAAAACAAGTTACAATTTACGAGTTACACTTTGTAACTCGTAAATTGTAACTCGTAAATTGTAACTTGTAAATTGTAATTGTAAAGTTTTGGGTACAGGGCCCAGGACTTCGGCTTTGGTTGTAGCTGTTCAGGGACCATTTCAACGCCATCGGCGGGCGGTGGCGTTCGTACAAATGAAATAACTACAGGAGTTCGCTCCGATTTTCTATTCCGTGAGTTCCTATCTGTACGGTTTTATTATTCTCTGGCCCAACGCACGGTTAAATAAATAACGAAAATATATTGGAACGATGTTAATCTCACCTAATACCCCATTTTTGAACATATTTTAGCGGAACATTCTATATTTGGTAGGTAATAAATAAAATAATATCAGCCAGTAACCGACTCATTGCTTTCATAAAGTTCCAGGCTTTTGGTTAAACATAGAAGGAACGCCTCGTTGGTCTAGTGGTCGCAAGCGCTACTGCTGAGCATGAGGTCCTGGGTTCGATTCCCGGGTCGGGCAAAGTGTTATCGGGTTTTTTCCATCTGGAATTTCTCGGTAGCAGTCGGGCGTCTGGATTTGTGCCGGTTGATGGCAATAGGCTCGCCTCCTATAACATGGGACTTAAACATAACTGGCGAAATGTGGGTGTGCTATAGGTACACCTCTGCCTAACCCTTCGGGGATTACAGGCGAGATGTTATGTATGTATGTATGTGTAGAGAAGGAACGAGAACTGATCACCATGTTTGCTCACTTTTCCTTCACGTTTTCACTAACACTAAGCGATACCTAAATTAATGCTTAAATAAAAGTGCGCTGTTGGATTTTGAACTCTCGGCTTCGTAAGTTTTTTTTTTCTGCGTCCTTAGCCGGTAGCCATTAGTTTAAAAATAATTCAATAATAAATTCAAGCAACATAGAGATTAAACTTGACATATTGCGCCACAAACGACTTAGTAGACTTAGATTAAGGCGGCACCTTCAGGGTAGCCCGCGAAATTCAAATTTTGTTACGTTTATTGCAATTTGCAGGTCACTGTCTTGTTGTATTTTGAATAAAATACGATTCGCGACCGTAACAAATTTCGCTTTACAGAATTATAATCATTAGAATCTGCAATAGATCTCTATAAGTTCATATTACCCTATTGAATGACTATTTCATGAAATCATGACATTTGAGGACAATTCTAACTTAAGGAGTTGTATTGCTGATTCTAATGATTATAATTCTGTAAAGTCATATTTGATACGGTCGCGAATCATATTTAGATCACCATACAACCTGATACTGAATTGCAAATTGCAAAAAACGTAAGAAAATTTGAATTTCGCGGGCCACCTTGGCGCATCCCCCTTAACCTCGCAAAATCATGAAAGGTAAAAGGAACATTTCCTCAAAACCCTTAAGAGCAACTTAAAGCCCATCTGAGGCAAGAAACTGTCGCAACATACCTAGTTGCTTCACTACGAGCAAGGCCTATCGTATCACCCTTGCCCTCAGATACGCAACCCAGTTTATTTCACGAACATTTATCTATTAATAATAGGTCATTTTTCTTGTCCCCAAGTGTAATGAACTCTTAAACGAATTATTATTTATTGGGCGAATTGTTTGGTTTGTTAATTTGATGTGGCAACACTGGCAACCCTGGGTTTAGTGTTGTCAGACAGTTGATGAAATTAGTTTAGTTTCGATTGAAAATTGGTTTCTATAACATTTATTCCTACCTATTATAAATTAAAGTCGCTTTTCGTGTCTGTCTGTGTGACCGCGTTGTTCTTCTGAAGTTCTACGCAACGGATTTTCATGCCGCTTTCACCATCATTATACATAAATAGAGAATTTATTTTGGAAGGTTTTATATGTGTTATACTTTTATAATCGAGAAATCTCGAGTCGTACGAACCGTATAAAGCAAGGGTGGGTCGCTAGCAAAATATAAATTAATTTATTCTTCGTTCGTCCTGAAGTTTTGTCCCACATTCCAAAAAAGTCTTAGTTTGTCCCATAAATAACACTATTGAAGTTATGCTTCATCCCAAATTACAAGTACTTTAAAGGTACAGTCAACAAAAAAAAAGTACTTATTTGAAATTTTTGAAACAATAATGCAATTATAAAACAATTCTAAACATATTAAATGTTTGGCGTGTGTCTGCGCATAAAGGTAGGTAGAGATTATAGCCCCTTTGGTTGTAAAATTCAACCTTAATGAATACGTTGAAACGCAGATTTCTGAAATACGAGACAAACATTAATTTATAAAAAGTATATCAGAAAAAACAGTAGGCATCAGATTTGGCTGATAAGACAACAAAAACAAGAGAAAAAATAAATTACACGTACCAAGAACGGTTTCTAGGAATAATTATTATTGAAATAAGGGCTCCCACAAACGGTCGCGACACGCAACTCGAATCGCACGCGACACAAAGGCACCGCTTGTCGCACGACAGGGGGTGCCTTTGTGTCGCGTCGCGAGTCGCGCCTATTGAAGGAGCCTTTATTCGTAAAACTGTTGTTTTATTGATTCCTCCCGGTAGGTACCCTACTGAAGGGACACGGTTTATGATTTCTCAACCAAAAAGAAAGAAAAAGGGCCCTCAGAGCTCTTAGAGCTTTCCCAGAGTAAGTACCTATGTCTGGAGTTCAGCGAGATTTTGTCACGTATACATATTATACCAGACAACTTTTATATCTTAAAAAGATAGTGCCTGCTACAAAAAAAGAAATGTAGCTACATTTTAGAAAAACTCGCTTCCTTCAGATTTGATTTGACATGATTATTGTTTAAAGGTCTTATTCATTTATTTTGGAAAATTATGAGTGCAGCAACAAAAGTTTTCTTTAGCACCTGCAACCTAACGTCTTTTTTTATATGTAGGCAACGAGTTAATAGAACAGCTTCAATTATATTAATTCGTCATCTTTACTATTCCAACAGAATATCAAAAAACCAGCGTCAATTTACGAACGTAAATTAGTATGACTCAGACCTACCGATAAATATATTTACTTCTGAATTGATAACTCTGTGACTAATGTTGTAAGTGAGCTACTAAGCGAGCTCAGTACTTAGGGCACCCCGACTCGGACAGGTTAGGTTAGAAGGGAATGGCGGGGTCTTTCAGACCCCGCCATCCCCTTCGTGGTTATTTGTTTTTAAACCACCCAGAAGTAGGAGCCCCGCTAAGCGGGGCTCCGTCGACTACGCTTGTCATTATTCACAAAGCGCGGGCATTATGAATATTGCCCATATTTATTACTTGGTCCATAACGTTGCTTAAGAATTATCACCATGCTGCGTTATATTAACAGTAGCTCGTTTTACAATATATGGTCGCTTGAAAACCATTTATTAGACGCTAAAAGTTCGTCACTGAGCTATTAATTAATTAGACAACGAAATATATTTGAAGACGAGAATGACATTTTAAAGAAGCTGCTTTAATTAGCACCCATTTATTTTTGTATTTTATATTGTTTGTTTTTTTTTTGTTATATTGTATTTATTACAATATTATTATTATTCTTTAATTACTTACTTAATTTATTGTTATTTTAAGAGAATGTTTTAATTAATAATATTTCTTGATATTTGCACGTCACATCATGTGGCAAACATGTCTGTACCTAGTAATGTTGTTACCATACCATCCTATATCCATGTTTAAGACTTACTTTACTTGACTTTTGACTTACTTTATTTTTCATTTTTCCGAACCTCATAACCCTTAAAAGGGCAATTATGGGTGCGCGCTGATAGCGTAGAATTATAGCCAACTCGTCAAAGAATAAGAATATAGTAGTTTGAAAGCCTGGTCTTTCAAGACATGGCCAAATTTTAGCAGTTTCTGTTTCATTCCATAAAAAAAAAACTAAAATATTTTTTTCCGGCCAAACTATCTAGTTTAGAGAAAAACTTGTGATGACAATTATTCATCGGAATGACGAGATCTTTCGACAGGTATTTAAAAAGAATGCAATTTGAAAAAAAGAAACGAATGTCCCTCATATAGCAGTTTCGATCCACTATGGGCCGCCCCGCCATGCCAGTGGCCACGACGCACTACAAGACGGCCTTAATAATATGGTTCTATATTTTTTATAAAACACTAGGTTCTGGAATCGGACGTATTCTCTGGAGAAGATCCATATTCTCTTCGAAAAAACGGAATATTTTTAACACGCTCCGCAACAATAATAAGTATGTTTGAAAAGCAAAGAGGTCTATGAGACAAACTAGCAGTTTTAAAAACTTTTTTACAAAAAAACAACCGACTTCCAAAAAAACACTAAAAGACGTGAAAAATAACTTTAATTTCGAAAGTCGGTGCCTTTGGTTTTGTATTTTCGTGTTTGGCCACCGACTTCCGAAATTAAAGTTATTTTTCACGACTTTTAGTGTTTTTTTTGGAAGTCGGTTGTTTTTTTGTAAACAAGTTTTTATTTTTCACTTTTTAGTTGCGGTACCTACCCCACACAAATTCGTATACCACTACTTGGTGTGTAAATAACAGTGACAGGAAATTATTAAAACATCATCCATATAAACTAAGTGGAAAAAATCTGCAGTATTAAGGATAACTCAAAAACTACTGGTCAGACCTTAATCAAATTTAAATGGGACCACATGTGAAGCACCACCTATCAAATAAAAAAAGAATCATCCAAATCGGTTCACCCAGAAAAAAGTTATGAGCTAAAACACAAAAAAAATACAAAAAAAACATACAGACGAATTGAGAACCTCCTCGTTTTTGTGAAGTCGGTTAAAAAGATAAAATAACAATATATTTGCGCCAATACCACTCATTGGGTTGCCAGAAAAAATAAACTGTTCAGTTTAGCATTTAAACAGTCTCAAATAATACTAATTTAGTAGTATTCAAATTGGAATTGCGACTTTATGAAGCCTCATTTTTAATGAATGAAAAATCTATTCTATGTCTCTTTGGGTCATATTTCTTTTTATTACATTGTGAATTTTATATTTTTCCCGTCCATGAAATTAAGCTTAGTTTCCTTCATTTCGATATGTGAACATTATGAAGACTCACACTGTTTAAGTACTAACGATGTAGTATTGATTAACTTCTGTTTAAATTACAGGTACTAGAAATGAAAATACCTCAGTTAACCAGTACCTACTACTTGTGTATTGGCTCTTTTCTGATTGTTAGGTTTTGGGCTCACTACGTACTAACTTTTCGAAGCAAACTAAAAGTGGCCGAAAATATATATTTTGAACACGAAAACTCAATGGAAATGATAATGGAGTAGACTTGGTGTCTCCTCCTCATCATAATTATTAATCTTATTGGACCTAAGTCCTAAACTAAGTCTAGACTAATCTTGACCCTCTCATGTTAATACCAGATAAACTTAAACAGCTGCTTGACATCATCGCCTCACGAGGCGTTTACGATGGTTTTAGACATTAGAGTTTAGAGTTTAGAGATCATAACACTAACTAGTTTACTCTCTAGACTCTAAAATGATAATATTATGCGAAGTGTTTAATTAACACTTAAATGCTCTAAGAGCAAAGTGTTCTTATTAATATGTCTGCTAAAATTCATCTTAACACTAAGGTTTTAGAATGTTAGACTGTGCAAGTTAGAACTTAGTCCAACAAAATATTTTTGCTTAGAAAAGAAAAAGTAAAGAAAGAAAAAGTATTTATTGGGACTCCCACAGATTATAAATTTATAACAAACAAAAAAAAGCCAAGCGTGCGTTTTAGCAAAATGTGTTTCTGGCATTTTTTATAAACTTTTTATAGATTTTTATCATGCTGATTCGTATTACCAAATGTGAAAATATGAAACTGCTGGATTGAGTCCATCATAAAGTACGAATCAGTCTTTGACGATCTACGTTATCTACGTATTTCTGTAGATCATTTTTCGTAGCTATATCTATACATATATTTTAATCTTCATGATCATCATTTCAAATATGTAAGTACACACGGCTATAAATCAAGCTATATATTTCCAGTATAAGCTGACCTCTCATTGTACGGAAATCCTATATAATTCGAGATCAGCTTGTACTGGAAATGTACCTATAGCTTGAGAATAGCCGTGTGTCAGAAAATAATAGTGAATGAAGGCTCATACACACTGGCGCGACGCGACAGCACTACACAAAGGCGCCGCTCGTCGCGCGGCAGTCGGAGCCTTTGTGTCACGCTGTCGCGTCGCGCCTTTGTGCACGAGCCTTTATGACTGTAGAAACAATACCTACTTAGAAATAAATATTGATATTTCCGTTAGTGATCTAAGTTATAGGTCAACTGAAAATAAATTCCAAAATATTTAAAAATATAAAAATATTTATAAATATTGTCTAGTAAGTAGTTTGAGTTGTTATTAAAATACGTCACCTTTATTTGAACTCTTAATAAGATTACCTACTGTCAGTATAGGTACAGTCGCCAGCACATCAAGTTACCACAAACTGTCAGATTTTCCCATTCGATTTTGAACTTAACCTTCAAGATTTTAAGGTTTAAAATCGTTTGGAGAAAGGAAATGTTTGATTTTGGGCTACCACTATGTACACTACATAGATAAATAGGCAAAAAATAGGAGATTTTCATAAAAATACTTACAAATTATTTGAACAAGAGTACAGGCGTACAAAAATGATCATTTGGGAAGTTTTTTAATATGATAATCCTATTGATAAGTTAGCCTTGGCAGTTATGTTTGACGTGACTTAAGTTTCGTGAAGTGACGACTTTCTTTGCTTTGACTTTGAATTGGACATGCTTCGGAGTTTTTTGTGATTGTTTTTGTTTTGCAACCCAGTTTACTACTAAGGACATTAATTGATTGCTTCTCTATTGGCCCCAGCTTTGTTATATGTTTCTGATCCACCTGTGATCTGGGTTTCGTCGTGTATGTGGTATTCTACATTCACAAGTTGCACTGATTTTCTTATTCCAAACCCAACCCAACCCAACCCGAAACCCAAGTATTTTCGGAATTCGTGTGTTCTTTTAGATATTACATAGACACGTCAATCAAATGTCATTGTCAAAATGACATTTCACTTATTACTGGTCCACCTTAATTATGTTGTGTTGGTCTTTTGACCAAGTTAGTTTTAATGTACAGTCACGGACGTTTTAATTTATCAGACTCTAAGAAAGTGCTGCGGAAGCGGAATTGTGTGAAAGTGCAATAGGACACTATTCTTAGTTATAACGTAAACTATCACGTAAAATAATAAGTTAAAGTTAAGTTGCTTATTAGTCTATTAGGCTAGATTGTAATAAATTACTAAGAACTTATGTTCTTATAAAAAAAAAAAAAAAAAAAAAAAAAAAAAAAAAAAAAAAAAAAAAAAAAAAAAAAAAAAAAAAAAAAAAGTCACGGACTTTAATTGATGAGCAACTTTCAAACTATTCAATTTTGCAGTTTTATACATTCACGAAATTAGACGATTAAACGCGAACTCAAACCGCATGCTCGTGGACAATATGACAAATTACTAATAATCGGAAATAGTCTTATCCATAGAGGTTGAAGGTTGACAACTAAATTGTCCAAGATAAATCAATAAAATGTTACATACGTTTATTCAATCTATTTGATACTGATCTTCTTTGAATTAGAGGTCATTAAATACTCGTTATTTCTGAAAACCTATCCGAAGACAGTGACTGGTTGCTTGATAAACGAAATAGAACTATTTTTCAAAGGTTGACTATTTTTTTAGCTTAGCATATTTTATGACATTTGTAATAGGTAAAACAGAAATAGTTAATAAAATTCATAATAAATTCTTCCAAGAAGGCGGCAGTTAGGCTCGTATTTTGGTTTTTGTGCAACAGTTATCATAATTGTCTTGAACGTCATCTAGGACGCTACGCGTTCGGATAAAATCGTGGGTCCGAGTTTTTCCGATGTCGAAATGACCAATATAATTTTTCCGTACGCTAACGTTAAGTAGTATCGCTAAGCTAAAACAATTGTCGCTAGGTAACGGTTACTAGACCTGCAATTGGTTGATTTTGGGTAGTCAGTCTGTACTATGTACGAGTATAACCGGCTAAACCCGATTTGCTATAAACGGCTAAAATACGAACAGTCGCAAGTGGCTCATCAATTAAAGTCCATGACTGTACATTGAAACGAAGTAAACTAATAGAAAATTAACATTAAAAAACGGTTACTATATTGTACAGCGATATTTACATATAGTGTACATGGTGCTAGCCCAGGCTCCATACATTTCTGGAAAATCTCCATTGACAGTTTCTTGTAGCTTGACCTGCTGGTGACTGTACCTACCTTAACCACAATATTATTCAAGATGCCAATTTTTGAAGTGAAAACTTCTCTAAGCGCACTTCGCGCTCTTTTAAACAGTGAACGAAACTGAACATCACGCTCGGGGCGGCGCTGTATAGGGTATACTCGGCTCCAGTCGTAAGTTTTCACTTCTAGCGTACGGTTTATAAGCACGCACCCTCTTTTTTAAATACCATCTTTTTTGAATAGCTTGAACTTACATCCAGAAAGTAAAATAAACTAAAGGTATTCAACACCTTTCATCGTTAAGTGCCCATAAAAATAAACAAACAATCTACCCCAACCGGCAGTGACAAACAAAACCATGGAATACATTGTAACAATACCAACTAATTCATGCCAACAACATGAAAAGCATTAGATAACCAAACAATTATTTAGAAAGGGCGACAACAACGGCCCACAACGACGGGCCACAACTTAGAATAAGAACTGTCTAGTCATTCCTAAAGAAAGGAAGGCCGTATAATGGGCATAGCATAGAAAGGGCTGTAAAAACCCCACGTTGACACCTTTTGTTCATCTGTTTGTCTATTGTTCTGAAGAACTGGCCGCATTGTGCTTGCGTTTTAAAAAAATGGACGTCCTTCTTGTTTTGAATTCGGAATTGAAATATTTAGAATTAGAAATGGGACATTTGTAAAATGTACAGGTTGTTCAATGTCTTATACTTAGATACCAACCATATCATTAGATTTTTTGTGAAATTTATAATTGCCTAGAAAAATGGTTTCAATATAGGTAACTTTAATTTTGACAAACAAGAAATATGTAAACTATACTCAAAAAGGTTTAGGTAGTTAAATAAAGGTAATCAAATCGTAAAAAGGTTTTTTTTATAGTTGACACTTTCTTGTTTAAAAATGCGTTACAACAAAATTAAAGTTATTTGCGATTTATACGATAGTTTCCTCTTTTATTAATGTATGTTAAACTTTATCATTTATTCGTAAACTATACTCTTCGTACATGTAATTGCTTGAGCACTATTTTTTTGTTAGATTTATAAAATAGATATATTTTGTAATCTGTCTATTGTAAAGAGCCCAAAAAGACAGGTTCCCTATTTTTTTTTAGAAAATACAACGAATTAGATAACGTTGCTAAATTGAAGAGTACACCTGTGACGTAGTATGGCAACTGAAGTAGCAGGTATTACGTTTAGTCGGTTGAACCAGATGCCTTATAAGTTGTGGATGAATTAGAAAAAATGTTATATTAATATATGTATATGGTGTCACTGTATTGCGGCTGCCACCATATCACTGTGAGCGCAATTCAATTGAGTTAATATGGGCTCAAGTTAAAGGGTTTGTAGCCGAGAAAAATAAAACTTTTAAAATCTCTGACCTAAACATTCTTTTGCCAGAGGCTTTAGCTAATGTGACTGCTGAGAATTGGAAAAGTTGCGAGGGTCATTTATTAAAAGAAGAACAGAAATTGTTTAAATTAGACAAAAGAATTGATGATATAACTGAACGCTTTATTATTAATGTGACAGATAGTTCCTCAAATTTAGATTCAGAATAGAGCCTATTATTATGGGACTCAAAATAATATGATTTTAACGTTTCAAATTAAAGGTTTAACATCTATGAGTCACGTGTTTTTTTTTTGTTTACCTTTATTTAACTACCTAAACCTTTCGAGTATAAGTACCTACTTTTGGCATTAAAATTTTCATCCAAAAATTTAAAACTATTAGCCTACTTATTATATTTTTACCAGATGGCACTGGAACTGCCTACAGAAAATAGAGAACACAAAATATTCAAAATTAAATGATAAAATATTGTTTACCATTGTTCCGAAGTGGTTTTAATTTACAATAGAACTACCTAAAACTTGAACCAATTTGTTCCGACAAAGAAAAGGGTTTCTAATTGTAAACATTTACCAAATATATTGTTTCGCATCGAAGTAAACGGAGGATAATTGAAAGAAACAATTTGAAAGCAATACAAAATAAGAAAATTGGAAGCTTTTAAGTATTGGAACATATAGAATTTGTAATAGAATTGAACACAGTAATATATGTACCTACTGAATTTGTAAATTTAAAAAAAACATTCTATGACTAGGTATGCAGTCATAGGGACTGCCGAGAGAAGAGAAAACTTAAAACTATGAAGCAACACGTGATAATTATAGCTACAGTTATAATGTTAACATTAGCATTTCATTCATTTTCAGCATTCATTGTTAGTGACGCGAAACCATAAGATTTCTCCCTACCAAAAATTGCTCAACGCGCCTAAGGAATTTTTACACGTTCGCATTCGAATCGCAATTCAATACAAATAAAATGTGCGGTGCGGCCCGCCTGCAGTGTGCGATGGTTGTTCATACAATATGTACAAAACTGATGATGGACGATTTTTGCATGGCGGTGCGGCCGACCCAAATCTGTATCGGCCTTTGACAACATTCTGCTACTACCTAGTAGGTAGTGTCGAATTGTTGGCAGTGTCGTCCCTAAATATTTAAGAACATCCTTTGAGTGGGCAATGTAAAATATCAATATTATCGTTCTTACAAAAAAAAAATAAAGTTGAGTTCGAACCGAAAGTTCAAAAACACCGGCCAAGTGCGAGTCGGACTCGCACACGAAGGGTTCCGTACCACAAGGCACAAAACGCCGAAAAAAAACACGTTTCTTGTATTTTATTTTTATTATTTGTTGTTATAGCGGCAATAGAAATAAGTACACACTCTGTGAAAATTTCAACTGCAGCCTGATACAGCCCGTTGACAGACAGAAGGTTGGGCGGATAGACGCACGGACAGATGGACGGACAGCGGAGGCTTAGTAATAGGGTCTCGTTGACACCCTATGGGTACAAAACCCTAAAAACTAAAATTCAAATAATAAGAAATTAATTTTAATATTCCCAGAATATATTAAAAATAGAACACGCTGACTGAAAATTCTGACAATATACTCGTACTTGAAGTAATTTTGTATTCAATACGTCCTAGGAATCGATTTTACTTCAAGTTGCTTACTTTTGACGACATAAAAGCTTGTCAAACGGTTTGCGTTTTGCTTTTACTAACAAGCGTTTATTTAGCCTTTGAATGGCAAGTTCTAGACAGCCAGCGTGCTGGACGAAAGAACCGAATAATGAGGCAGCCTGTATATACCATTCATTTATATTTCATATAGTCATTAAATTTTAAAATTGGAACGTTTGAAAACTTCAGATGTTTTTTTTTTGTTATAATATGTCAGAAATGGAACTTTTTCCACACTGTGGTAAGTATGTTCATTTTATTTAAAAGGACCATTGTGGTCATAGCTTCTATTTATGGATTAGGTTGCCGCCTTAAAATAGGGTTGTGAACTACAAATGAAGAAGACCAACATATTTGTAGCTTACAGAATATTACCTAGTTTTCATTCACTAAATAAGTAGGTAGGCAACATTAAAGCATCAATCTGAGAGCAATAAAACCAAATTCTTTCCTTATCTCTGCAGCATACCTACTAAATTAAATTAAATGGGTCACAGTTCGAATAAACAAATAATTAAAACAAATAAAACATATGGGATGGGCAGAAATTCATTTTCACATTCGGTTTAACCGAACTTCGGTGGTTTGAACAGATCTTCGGAATTCGGCCGAAATTCGGTTCAAATGCCCAACATTTTGACTAAAATAATAAAACTAAAGCAATAAAATAAAATCATAAGCATTTATTTATTATTTGTTAGTTGTTACTTATCTAACCATTCAATGTGTTGTAAATATTATCAGAATTTTGACAACTTTATATATTTGAAATATGTATGTTCGTTAATAAACTTAAAGACCTGTTTATATCAGCCAATGATATTAATCCAAGGAGCCGGCGTGATCCACAGAGACTCATACTGCATGATCTTCCCAAGCTTGCAAAATATAATAAAAGCTGCTTATATAATTGCGTTAGTATATATAACAACATACCGAGTAGCATAAAAAACTTAAACTCCAAATTATTTAAGGGAAAATTGTTTGACTGGTTAAACTTGAAAAATTTCTATAGTCTTAAAGAGTTTATGGATAATAAATTCTCATGTTATTATTAAGTGAACATATGCATGCTAAGTACAATTCTGGCAAAACATGTAAGATCTATATTGTAAATTAATGTAACACCATGTATACCATGTTTTATGCAAATAAATACTTACTTACTTACTAACTAAACATTGAAATAATTTTGGCCGAAAATCTTTTTTTTTATTGTTATTGTTGAATCAATGAATATTTACCAAGGGCAGGTTATGTTGCAAAAACATCAAGGATTCCGCGTTATCTGTCGAGTGTCTGATACGTTTTTGTCGCTATACATTTCTTGCCCCAGAGAAAAGTCGGTTAGAATATACAGAGCTTCCAGAAGGCGATGTGACTCTCTAGAAAGCGCGGTGAAAATAACCAATATTTTTTTATTTTCACCGAATGATCGGCCGAATTTCGTATTCGGTTCAAACCATGTTCGGCCCATCCCTACAAAAATAATGTTACTAACCAAATAATGAAATTATTCAGTACCTATACAACGAGATACAAGAACATATCGCCGACACCTTATCATCGTCATCGTTTACAGCATAATGACATGTGTTTAAGTTTATGTATGCATTATCAGCTTATAATGTTCCCACTGCTGGGACACATGCCTCTTCTTTTCGAAAGGGAGAGGGTTGTAATCCACCACGCGGGCCCAATACGGGTTGGTGGATGTCACGTCTTCGAATTTTTGGTTCTAGGACATGCCGGTTTCCTCACGATGTTTCCTTCATCGTGTTGAGAGCAGTGGTGATGAAATTATTTACACAAAGTAAAGCGCCTGCCTGGGCCCACGACCTACAACTGGTAAGTCGGGGCCTATACCACTGCGCCACCATTACTCTGCGATTGTTCTGCTCTGTAATTTTATGTGATTGACGTAAACTCGATGTGTTGGCTAATTTAATATTTGATCTTTATACCTAACTAACTGCCGGACAGACCTTGTCGTGTCCAATAGTTACAGTTCCTACAGAAATCCCATTGAAAACAGGACATTCAGTTTTTCCTGAATTCGCACATTTGCCAATTTTACTTTCCATAAAAACCTAATTCGGTCTATTACGAACATTTTAAAACAAAAAAGAATCCATATCGGTTCAGCCGTTCTCAAATGATGCGCTTACCAACGAACAGCATTTTATTTTTATTTATAAAGATAGACTAGCGACCGGCAACCCACCCCTGCTACACACGGTTATACGGCTTATTCAAACAAAGATTTCTTTATTACGTGAATGTTCAATAATGTATTATACAAATAAACCTTCAATCAATTCTCTGAATGATGGTGAAAACCGTATCAAAATCCATTGCGTAGTTTAAAAGAATAAAGGCACGTATACACTAGCGCGACGCGACAGCGTGACACCTTTGAGTCACGCTGTCGCGTCGCGCCTGTTAGTGGGAGCCTTAACACGGTCACACATCCAGACACGAAAAGTGACTTTAATCTATAAAAAATGAATCCCTATTTCCCTTGGTCACGCCATCACGCGTGAACGGCTGGACCGTTTTCACATTTTTTTTTGTTGTGTTCGTTATTGTCAGGAGAAGGATCTTATGAAATAAAAAAATAAGGAAGTCGATCGGAACGTTACAAAATTTAAGAAAACTTAACGCCAATATTAATTTTACATAACTGTCAGTTGTTTGAAATAACGGTCAGCGATTGACAGAATGCGCGCTGCAAATTTCGTTGAACACAGATGCATCGGTTGATAAATGAGTCGATAGTTTTAGTTTTAGTCAATAGTCAAAACTAAAACTAAACGACATATGACATTCATAGTTAAGACAGGACAACGTCTGTCGGGTCAGCTTGTTTATTATAGTTATATATAGAAATAGATATAAAGATGTAGATACATTAGGGTGGAGTGTCGGGGGTGTGCCTACGTGCTATTTAGAAGTACCTAGTTACCTACCTACATGGTTAACATTGGCACTTCGGTCCAAAGCGATGTATGCACAGACACGAAATCGACTTTGTAACACGTTAAGTAAGATTGATTATTAAAATATTGCACGTGCATGAGAGCACTTTTAAACGGACGTAATTGGTACCTATTGTACTTATCGGTTTCTTCATTAATCTTAAAAACAGGGAAGAGTGAGACAGCTCCGACACAAATACCTATACTATTGTAACTTACTGAAATTCAAATTCAATTTAATTTATTCATTTTGTGAACATAGGGTTAAATTATACAGATGTTAAATAAAAAGAAATGTTGATCCATACTATGTCCCGCCAAAGGGCATACAAAATAGCTTAAGTAAGCGAATGTCAATTAACAAAATAGAAACAAAAATAAAGTCAATAGTTACGTAGATGTCACAATTGTCTGAGGCTGCCTCAATTTGTTTATGACGCAATGATTAAGTTAAAATAAATATTTTTGTATTTTTTGTATAAAAATATGCGTCTTACAAAAAAAAACTGAAACAAATGACATGATCCCTAATTAATATCTAATACGTAACAAACAAACCAACAGTTGTTTTGTATGTTAGATATTATTAATTAGGGAGCATGTCATTTGTTTTAGATTTTAGATTTTTTATTTGTAACGCATTTTTTTCTTTCCATACCTATCTTAAGAAATTGTGTCGCAGTTAATTAAAACAACCTGAGTTGATTAAATTAAAGATAAAATGATAATCCATGGAAAAGATACAAGGGTTTTACTACAACTGAGGCTTTTTAATTAACTACCGTTTTTAATTTTTTGTATGTTAGGACGTTTATAAAAAAAGCTTAGAACATAATAACTTTAACCAATCTACATAGTCCTCATATGACATGACCCGACCTCATCTAATTAAAAAAATATGATTAACGTGTAAAAGTCTTTGTACAAACCTACTTACAGAAATAAAATAATTTATCATTTAACTTAAACCTAGTCAAACGATAAAAAAAAAAGAAGCATCTTGAAAGGTACCTCAAAAAAGCTCGTTATAATTATATTGAGCTTTGACAAACCAAGTCCGAAACATTGTTTTATTTGTAAAGTGAGACATTTATCGTAATTAATTAATTACTTTGGTCTTGAGTATTTTATTGCGCCGTTTCTTCAATTTTTCTTTTAAAACATCTGTAATTTCACTTTTAATCGTAGTTTTTTTATTGGTTTTTGTTTGGTTCTAATAAAATAAATGGTTTAGCTGTTTCTCTTACTAATTTAACTTTTAATTATAATATAAATGAATAGCTAGTAATAAGCTAGGTAGATACCTATTACATCTATTGTTTGTTGTGTGTTCGTAAATACCTATTTTTTGTGAAAGTTAAAAAAAGAGTTAAGTATAAATAGCTCACCAACAGCTTTGTAAAAAAATCTGAATTCTTGTATTACCTACTTACCTCTAAATTATTTTTAATTGCATAGCTAACAATAGATAACTTTCACATATTATTTTGTTAAAACTCTAAGTCAAATGCAGTAAAACCGCCTTAAATTACGTTTACAAACTTACACAAACATTAACTGAACTTCAAATTCATTAGAATAAAAAAATGTTGTTACAATGTCTCAAAATATAATTTAAAAATAGAAACACTTGAAAAATACCTTAACTAATTATTCATAAAATATTATCAGAACAATAAAGGTCAACTTACATGCTCGATCACACAATCACAGTCACACAACCGCGTCGCGCGTAGCTCCCGACCCGACCGACACGTCCTCCCGACTCGACACACGGGAGAGGTATGAGATACTGCCGCTCTGCCGGTTCTGCCGAATTTGCGTCTGCATGCTGCCTCTTCAGACGAGGGAGAATCGCACCGTACTTTACCGTAGTAGGTTGCAGTACCTATACTGAAAACACATGGTTTGGCATTTTAGAATGGAAATTGACATGAATATTAATCAAACGTTTCTGTGACACTAATTTGCGAGCTTTTCTGTAAGTTTATGTCAGATCGCTATTAATAAAAGTTAACTCTATGAAAGCCATAATTATATATTATTTAATTATGTGTCCAAACTGTATAAACCAGACACCTAAAAAGCCCTCACATAAAATAACTTACTGTACAGTCGCCAGCAAATCAAGTTACCGCAAACTGTCAGATTTTCTCGTTCGATTTTGAAATTAACCTACAACATTTTAAGGTTTAAAATCGTTCGGAGATATTTGACAGTTTCGTGTAGCTTGACCGCGACTGTATAAGCTGTGTGTTCGTAAATTCTGATGCACAGCACATCAAATGAATAAAGAATATAATACGGACAATTAATACGTCAAAATAATCGCGCGTCAAACATCCAAGGTGTAGACATGTTTAGGAGTGGTCGGCGTGGGGTGAACGACTCCTGATAAGATTGTGGTTGCCGGATGAGCAGCATTTGACAACAGGATTGATCACCCTAATTACTTTTGTTGTATTACGCCGCGGCTGCTGGAAATATTAATACTAATTGTTTTGTCGGTGGAAGATTCTTCATCATGGAAGGTGAGATTTAGGTAAAAATGAACACGAATGGGCGTGGGTTTTTTTTTTCATTACAATTTTATTTTGTTATACTCTACCCTTTTCATGGCCTTTATTATTAGAGTACGCACGGCGAGATATCAAGCTGTACATTTCTAGTAGGTATAAGCTCACTTCTCAATGTACGAAAAGCCAATGCGAGTTCAGCATAACTGGTAATGTATAACTTGATATGTCGTCGTGTGTACCTACACAAGTAAGAAAATATTCTAAAGTTTATTTACGAAGAGGAACTGCCAAAAAGGTACCATTTTCTGATAATAGCACTCAAAAGTTAAAAGAAGATCATTGAGTAGAAAAGACGATCACCATTCAAGATCAAAAAGTTATAGAGGATCAATTAAACATTCCCAAAAAAAATAAGGCACGTTAAATTTTGTCAAAAGATAAATAAATTATTAATATGATAAAACCAAACGATACATTATGAAAGATTCTTCTGTACCAGAATGATTATGAAAACGGGCCCCTAGTCTGTGGCTTCGTTATTCGGTATCCAACTACTTACCAGCTGTGGTCAGAACGCTACAAGAATTTCCTACATTCCGCTGACTGTTACCCACTTACATTCCAAGCCATTCTGCTTATTTCGCAAAAACCTCTGATAGAACTCACCTTTACAGTTTCGGCTTTCGGCCAAAATTGAGCGCGACAGACTTTGTTGGCCGAAACCATCGAAAATAATGAGAAATGGATAAAAGTTACACAGTAATACCAACAGAGGGCCTGAACAAATTGACATTTTATCAGCGATAACAATGATGGCAGAGTAAAGAATGTATTGGATTGGCTACCGAAAAGCTTATGTCAATCCCCTTGGAAGTCGATGAAGAAATATAAAACGGTTTGAAAGCGATTCCCACTTATTTGGGCCCTCTGAACACTTATTGTAACGACGAGCCATCCCATTCTGACATTTCTGAGATATTTTAGGGAAATAAAAGGAATATATTAAATTTAAAAATAAATTACGCTGGATTTACACCGAATTCAAGCGATTCCAGGATTTCCAGGTTTGGGCAAAGTGTTTTTGGGTTTTTCCATTAGGAATTTTCTGGTAACAGCCCGCAATTTGGAAGTTGGCGGTGTGATACCCCCGTGCCTCGGAAAGCACGTTAAGCCGCTGCCCAAACGTTGGACACCGTAAAACGCTTAGATTTTGTCGCACAGTTAAGCATATTGGAACAAGCCAGAAAAAAAAATGAGTGTATTATCAAATGTTCAAAGAAAAGACTTAGGTATTTAAACATATTTCATTAAAAAACAAATCGTAAAACAGAGCTCAAAAAAATAATTCACGTCACAACCTCTGAAATATTCTGGTTATCATTCGAAATCTGAGTGCAAAAGTGCATTTTATCCGCAAGCGTGGTTATTTTTTTAATTCGAACCTTTATGATGAATAATTTTCTATGCCGCCAGTCCACTGAAAATGCAAAAAAGTTTCATGTCAGTGCGCCAACCTTATTTTTAGAATAACCGCACTGGCCGGCACGACCACTGAACGAAAAAAATTAAACTTTTTAAAATTTTCTTCTTTATTCAATAAGCTGTCAATATTACCAAGTAGTAATTTTGCTTTTAATTTTTTATATACTTCAACACTAATTTAATATATTATATAAGCTGTTTTTCTTACACGCATTTTCCTCGCAGTATTAAGGTGAAAAGTTGTGTGTTTCGCTCGGCAGCAAAGTTATTCTGCATCTCGTACCTTTGAAACCCTCGCTACGCTCAGGATTCTATATTTGAACCTGATATTTTGATACTTCGCTTGCTCTGGTTTCAATACAAGTACCCGCGCCAAAAAACAACTTTGTACCCTTAAATCTGCTTAGCAGAAGTGATTTAGTTATGGCACTAAGAATTGGTTCCGGTCACATTCCGTCAAAGAAGTTTGGTTTTCTGATGAAAAAGGTTACGTCACCCCACTGTGAAGAATGTGGAGTAGCCGAAGATGTGCAACATGTTTTGATGGAGTGTGTACGGAATGAAGCTTTGCGATTTAGCTTAGGTACTTGGTCCAACAAATAAATATGATATTGGAGAGTGTAATGCTATCCTGGCTTGTCCACTATTGGAACAAGCTAGGATATTGTACAAACTGGCATTTTTTAGTTTAAAGTAAGTGTTAACTGTTTTTAGTTCTAGTTGATTGTGCTGATGTTACACGGTAACGTTATCGCTAAGCGATAAAGCCCTTAAAAATAAGAAAAAAAAACCTTTGTAGCCTTGCTTAACAAATAACTATTTTCGTCGCATAATACTCGATTTTTTTAGCGTAAACTATCATATTTTATGTAATGATAATAAAGAGAATTCAACCAACTAAAGTAATACCTAAAAAGTATTCAACTGAGCCGTGCACAAAGCATGTAGGTACAGTCGCCAGCAGGTCAAGCTACACGAAACTGTCAAATTTCTCAAAACGATTTTAAACCTTAAACTGTTGATAGTTAAGTTCAAAATCGAATCAGAAAATCTGACAGTTTGTGGTAACTTGATGTGCTGGCAACTGTACAGTCACGAGCATAAATACCTTACAGTAACGCAAAAGCATTTTTCTCGTGAAATATAAATTGCAACTTTGAGGAAATACCTGTTTCACAATACATAGTATGGTTTCGATGTGGTATTCCACATAATTAGACATCTGATATTCATATGCATATTCACCTAAATTTAGACGTTGGCTAATATGGAATGCGCTTTTGTATCGAAAACATCTTGACTGGTTGAACGTGCTAAGACACTAGGTTACCCCTGTAATAAAATAAAATATAAAATAAATTAATTAATCAATTAATTGTAAATAAACATGCATCTGATTAATTATGCAATCCAAAAATCCCGAGTGTTTTTATTTAATAAATATTTTTTTAGAAGTCGTTGCCATACTATACACCCTACTAGTTATGCATTCCCGCCATTCCCGGCGTTCCTGGCATCCAAAAAAAAATGCGGGGCAGTCTTTGGGGACTGCCGATAAAAGTGAAAACTAAGTAACTTGTGAATTGTATCGTCGAAGCATGCGGTAACGATGACGCGAGTTCTACGCTTTTTGTTCACCCGAAAAGTACACATATCTACACAGTATACATAAACCTCATAGAAAGCGTTCGGTGACGATGACGCGAGTTCCATGATTTTTGTTCACCCAAAAAGTGCTCAACGCGCCTAAAGAAGTATTCACTTCAAAAAATATATTTTTGAAGCCGTGTCCATACTTTCATAGCGAAAATTAACTTTAGATAAATATGTATCCGAATATCCGATCTCTGGTGATAATGCTATTTTCGTAACGCCATCAATACTTTTGGAGAAAATCATTTTTGAATCTTGTGAAAGGTACTAGTCGTATGTACTTATTTATGCCCATAACTGTACAAGTGTACACACACAATATGACGATACGCATATTATTTAAAACGAGTAAAATACAAATTACCGACGAAACAAACTTTAACATGATGGAAACCATACTCATCTTCCTGTTACCCAAAAATAACCCACAAACCTACCAGGCAATATTTGAAACTAAAATAAAACCTTAAACTAAAATAAATAGCCCGCTCTATTAAACAACCGCGTGTTTCAAAGACTTTGATAAAAGCAAAACAAAATAAATTGCTCTAGTTGCAGACAATAAACCTTCACAATACATTGTTTGTGTTAATGGCGACGTAGCACTTACCTCGACTCAACTGATAGACTATTTGTTCCGGATTTAATTCGATTTTAATACCGTGTGAAATTAAATTAGCTAGCGAAACTCCGCAGACGTGATGGATATCGATAACCAAACAAGACATCAAAGTTTTTTTTGGGGTCTACTACTCGTATTACTAGAAGAGTTGTTACTTGATGTATGAGTTAAGAAAACCAGTTCCTTTTTTTTTGTTTTGTCGTGTTTAGACCCATCATGTTTGTGAAGTTTACACAAAGAAAACTGATTTTTATACTGATACTAGCTTTTGCCGACTTCACTCGCGTTAATTTAGAATTTGACAATCAATTCGGGTTGTTCGGCGAATTATAGTTAGGAGGATGAAAAACCGGTCTATTGACAATCTAGACTCACAAAATGTATTAGGTACATAAACAAAAAAAACTCTTACTTAAAAGACACGTGGCGCCATCTATTATCATAAGAACGTTATTGTTGTTTTTCTCGGGAACAGTACTTTTTTGCGGGATGCTTTCCATATGTCCGTTTCTGTACACCTGACAACCTATATGCAAAATTTCAGTATAATCGGTTCAAGGCTTTAGGCGTAAAAAGGTAACAAACAAACAAACAAACTTACTTTCGCATTTCAACGTCAAAGTCAAATCGTTTATTTCAATTAAGCACATAAAAGACACTTTTGAACGTCAAAATTTACAAAAACTAGAATTGATTCTAGTTGCCCCTTCCAAAAGGTAGTTTCGTATGGAGAAGAATGGGCAAGAAACTCCACCGTTACTCTTTTAAAAATGTTTTACAATATTATGTATACATAATAATTATATGTAAAGACGATGCACCTAGAATAAAATTACTATACCACAATAGATAAAAATAATTAAATATAACGCATGACAGGTAAATTAATTATGAGATAGATACATGGTGCTCACATATTTACAAATATTGAAAAGTAAATAATGTTTCCAAAATTTCACAGGTAATAATTTAGTGTGTGAGTTAAAGTCGTTACATAATGTAAAAAACAATGTCATAAAAATTATAAATTATACAATTAAATTAGCATCCAGTTTGATTTTGTCTAGACTCTAGATTGTCCTATGGAGCAGGACCAGCATGTTTCCAGGCATTCTTATCTAGGATATAATCGTCTAATTTGTAATATGCTTGTTTACAAAGTGTATTTTTAATATGAGTTTTAAATTTTCTTTCATTTAATTGCAATATATCACAAGGTATTTTGTTGTAACATTTAACACAGTACCCCATAAAAGATGTATGTACTTAAGATAATCTAAAAAATGGTTGATCTATTTTATCTTTATTTCTAGTATTAAAATTATGTCTATCACTTATTTTATTAAAAAGATGTAGATTTTTTCTTACATAATATTTATAATATTAGTTAGGAACTTAGGACTAGTTAGAATTTGAAGTCACTACACTACCTGCGGTTGATGAACTTAAAAGAAAACTCATGAAATTAATTTATTTTGGTTTTATCATGTTTAGAAATCGTTACCCACCACGTCTGCGGAGTTTCGCTAGCTAATTCAATTTGTCCCAGTATACGTTTGTTTGTTTGTAGGTAACCTAACATACACACACACCCCCACACCACACACAGCCACTCCACTCACAAATGTCAGTCATTTTTACATCACATCACACCACACCACATCACAACACATCACAACACACCACTCTCACACTTACACCCCCACACTCCTACTTCTCAAGCCAACACACATAATATATCTTTTGTAAAATCACCTTTTATCCTACCTAAGAATGAGCGGCGTCTACTAACACAGGCATTATCACCTAAAAAGGAGGCGCCATTCACCAACAAAATGTTAACAACTATGGTCAAGAAATAATCATTTTTGTATTTTTCTTTTGTAAAACGTCGTGAGGAAACCTGAACTTTAAGGCGGTACCCCGACCAAAACCTTGCCATAGTGCAGAGGCTATTAACTACATCTAAAAGCACATTATTAATGTTCGATATCCTATCATCACATTGCACGTTCTTATTTGTTTTTATGTGTTATAAATACATTTAAAAACTCCTTGTAAAAAAGTGACTAAAATTATTGATTGCATGCATCTTTTGCTAAAGGTGACGTTCTATTAATTTGAGGATTACACTAATGGATAGATAATTTAAAAATCTAAATAATTCACGTTTTGTTTTATTTCAAAACATCGCTTGTCTTTTTTTATTAAAATAATTTCATTTTTTTTGTGAATTCTATGATAAACGAGCGTGCGCAGGGGACGAGACAAAGCGAGACTTAGTGACGGGACAGAGAAGGACCGAATGCTCAAGGTCGTTTGGTTGGGGAAGCGCCTTAAGTTAATTTAAGTCTGAAATCGCCAACCCGTCTTGAGCAAGCGTGGTGATCAATGCTCGTGCCTCCTCTGTATGAGAAGAGGTCTTTACCCTGGCGCGGACATCGACTCAAAACCTGTTACCATGGATTCACTAAATGATCCTGAAACCCCCTGCGTTAAAACTATTCGTCGGTAATTCAAAAAAAAAAAACTGTCATACATTTTGACCGCGTGGGTATTGCACATTTTTATGCGAAAAAATTCCACCCTAGAGGGTCTAGAATCTGCCGGGGTCGCGGATTGTTCGAAAGAGTTACCGTGGCCCTGGCGCACAGGCAACTGAAGGAACACGGGTGGGTTTTAGTCAGTAAGAGTCTGACACGCCCTTCCGCTCCGCCCAGAGCGGGAGAGGTCATTTGATGACTTCCCACCCAAAAAAAAAAAAAGTGGTTCTAGAATGATGTGCTGACTTCATGGTTTCAGTTTGGGCGTCGCGTCCATGTTCCTGGCATTCTGTATGCATGCCTACTGTGACTTTTGTGGTTAGCTACAGTACAGCGCCGGTAGCTCGTCCATTTTCCGTGTCGTGAAAGACTGCTGAAGGATTTTATGAAAATGTTCATGTTGTTTTGTAAAGTTTGTAGTGAAAGAAGATATTTATAACAAAATCATTATTTAAGCCCGCTAACACTAGAACACAATTAGCCTCCGCAAGCGCGACCCATCGTTTGGGAAATAAACTTAAAAGGGGAAGATAAGTTACTTGATCACAGCGCGAGTTCCTACAAAACTAAGTCCAATGGACGCAGTGACACTCACTCACACACGGACCATCGTCTAAACAGCAATAATTCAGTTTTTGTGTATACAATACGCATCAAAATGCTTCTTCTGTATTTAATATGTGTTCTACACTCCAGGATGAAAAATAAGACACACGGGATTACTTGTCAGGCGTAAGCAGAGCCAAAAATGTTAATTTGTTGAAAACGAGAATATTATTTATTGTTTCTTACGCCATTTATGTGAGAGCGAGATAGATAATACAAAACCGGCGTGAGAGTCACTATGCGAAGCGTCTCGCGAATCTCGCGCCATACGCACTATCAACGTTCATAATCGTAAACATTCGGCGGCTAACGCAATTGCGCTCGTTCAACTGTGTCGGGTCCTATCGCTGTCCTTGTCCGACGGTAACTGCAAGTATGCTTCACCGGTAACTGTAAGTATGACTGCGATGTTAGAGCGTAACGTATATTCCCCCTTCAAGCTTATCTAAGGCCTTTTTTTTTTTTTGGGTGGGAAATCATCAAATGACCTCTCCCGCTCTGGGCGGAGCGGAAGGGCGTGTCAGACTCTTACTGATTAAAACCCACCCGTGTTCCTTCAGTTGCCTGTGCGCCAGGGCCACGGTAACTCTTTCGAACAATCCGCGACCCCGGCAGGCATCGGCCCTATCGGACCTCGTCAATTATGCTGACATCTCTTTGAGGCGTGCGTGGAACACAACGCGCCATCGACCCGGGCCTGGTCCTTACCGGACGGCGAGCTGCCCATTGCTCGCCGTCCGCAGGCCCGCGCCTACGGTGGCCGGGAGTCGGCTATCGACTCCCGACGCCCAGGGTGTCTCCTCCTGCGGCGACTAGGGGCGTGAGGGCGCAATGATTGCCTCTACCTCACGCGCTCCGCCTCCTCCTTCGCGAGCATTACTGCTTCGCAGAAGTAGGTGACTGCTTCCCATTCCCTCTCGCTCCGTACCATGGCATGAACCAGGGCCGGACGCGAGAGATCGCCGCCGCCGATCGCCGCCACGAGGACACGGCGGTGCTCCGCCCAAGCCGGGCAGACCTCCACCGTATGCTCCACCGTGTCCTCCGGTCTATCCACACAATGCCAACACCCGGGCGTTTCCTCCCGCCTTATCCGAAACAGGAACCTCCCGAAACAGCCATGTCCGGTGAGGACCTGCGTCAGGCGGAAGGTGCGGACGCCGTGGCGCCTCTCAAAGCTTATCTAAGGCCTAAGTTTTGGTTTCCTAAGAAAGCGGTGAACGGTCACACAATAACGACTGTCCAAATACAGAGGGGTTTTGACACCTTAATGTCAAACCCTGGTGAAAAAGAAAAGACAGATTTTCATGACGTCCACCGCTCTTCACACTAAATCATAACATTAAACTCATATATTATTGCACTCATACATTAAACTCATACATTATAGGTACTCATAAATTAAACTCATACATGGATGCGCTAAGGTAGCCCGCGAAATTCAAATTTACTTACGTTTTTTGCAATTTGCAGGTCAGTGTCAGGTTGTACGTTGATTAAAATATAATTCGCGACCATAACAAATATGGCTTTACAGAATTATAATCATTAGAATCAGCAATACAACTCCTTAAGAGAGCGCACAATGGTCCACTAGCGCCACTCCTTTAAAAAAATATTATTTCGTGACTGAGAAGGAATTATGAATAACGGCTTGTAAGGACTCTCGGTAAGTGTGTCTAGAATTTTATAATACCTTTTATAAAGTTTCATATTGAGACACGAAGCAACAAAATACGATCTAGAGGAATGAAGCCGCTTTTCTTTAGATCGAATTTTGTGGCTTCGTGTCTCAGTATGAAACTTTATACTTAAAAGGTATTAGAAAATTCTAGACACACTCACCGAGGGTCTTACAAGCCGTTATCACAATTCCTTCTCAGTCACGAGATAATATTTTATTAAAGGAGTGGCGCTAGTGGACCGATTATGAACTCATAGAGGTCTATTGATGATTTTTGTGATTATAATTCGATAAAGAAATATCCTTATCTACGTAAGAAAATTGGAATTTCGCGGGCTACCCTGGCGCTTCCCCCTTAAGTTTTCTCGCTTGGTAAACTTTCTAGGTACCTACGCGAAAAACGATCGGCGGAATGTCGCTTTGCTACGCTGAATTTACGCTGAAGGTATTAAAGTTAAGATGGATGAGGTGTACAAAGCAGAGGTGAGTGGAAATGCCGGGATGGGATGCCCTAGGATGACATTATAGTGGTGATGTTCTTCAGAAATGTCAGGTGCGTAGTACTCGTAACCAGCGGCGTGTTTGTATGACCAGATGTATGAATGTAAACGAGGCAAAAGGAGTAGGTATGTAACGATCGTAGCAGGTGGCGTTCTTTAGTTTCTGCCTACCCCCATGGGAAGAAGGCGTGAGTTTATTATGTAGGCACGTGAAATGGTACGCAACAGTGTAACTGCGCACAATTTTATTTAGATTGCGCACATTGCAAGTCCTAGCTGAGAATACACGAAGCAAAAAATATGCCCCGTTCCATACTGTTTACCACAGATAATAAAGTAAAAATATGCACCTATAATTTCAAATAAAAAAAATGAAAAACTAGTTTCAATGAAAATTGTTGCGTCTGCCTTTGCTTCCCATAAAAAGAAAAAATGCTTATTGATGGCTCTGAGGAAATAATCATGGGTTCTAGTAAATTAATAGATGAATTTATTTTTGTTCATATTCTTCAAAGCGGATTAAAAAAAACCGGGTCTATAGATTTTCATTACAAAAGTATCAAATGCCCAAGTACGTATGGAGGTTAGTTTCAATATGGAGGTAATGAGGTATGGTTGGGGTATGGAGGTATTTTTTTTTTTAAAGACTGTCTGATTTAGTTGAAAAACTTCAGAGAATGCCATTTCCAAAAAAAAAAAACATTTAAGAAAAACACAAATGGCATTCAAAAAATCTTTTAGACCGGTAATGGCCAGTAATGTCATGTTGAATGATATCAAGAAGGTTGCATTACCAGGTTTTTCAAAACTTTAATTCTCCTTCTCAAAATTGTTTTGAAAATTATTAAATGCAATGTTAATTTGCAAAATACATATTGCTATATTTGAAACTACAAAAAGCATAATCAGGAAAATAAACAACGGTTAAAACAAAGTACCCACCCACTAGGCTGTATGCCTCAGCAACAAAATCAACCAATCAAATCACTCCCAGAAAAAAGTGGGTAAAGGCGCACTATGCGCGGCAAAATTTTTCTTCGGCCATTGAAACTCTATTGTTGTCTTTGATTGAAACTTATTATGTAGGCATAGCTCATCATGTTTAGTGATATAAACAATGAAACACTAGGCTATGTGTGGAAGCTGGCTCACAACATGCCTACTGAAAATATCGAAAAATCAAATCTGCCAAAAATCTGGTACGTTTGCATAAATTATTTAGTGGAAGGGTATTTTTTTTTATTTAAAAAAAAAGCCCGTTTGCATAAAAGACGCCGCGATCTTTTCGAGTATTTCGTAAAAATCTGTTTGGTTTCAACAGTCTCCGAACCCGACTACAGTGAACAGGGATTCCATTAATTTTCAGCAAAGAACTGAGTTCATGGGTAACAAGTGAATCTGTCATGGCTACCAGAAGATTGTCGCTTAGAGCCTCATCAAACCTCATTGCTGGAACCGCCAAGCTGTACAAACAAAGCTTGGATAAGCTGTTTGATGGTGAGAAACTATTTTATTTCATATTGTAATGTTTATTCTCAAAATATTATAGATAGTCGATCATTATGGTGCACGGTAAAACGCCCATAAGTTTATGTTTGCATCATCAAAAATGAATAGATACCTCAATCTATCTGTACAGAGGGCCTAGACAAATGGCATTCGCTTCGGAGCGATTCTATTTCTACAATCGCTATCGCTTTTGCTAATGATTCCAAAAACTAGTGATAACGCTCGTCAAAAAGTGTCCCTTGGCTATGCATCTCTGTGGGAGTACCTAATCTTTCGACGCTGCCGATTCATTTCATAATCGAATGTGTTAACATTGTCTAGCCAATTTTTATTCGTTGACCTATGATCACGTGACATTTCGATAGCTTATGTCAACCCCATACATTTTAACTTTTCTACTAGCGTCATCGCTAATCGAATGTTACTTTGTCTAGGCCCTCAGTTCGCACAAAAGTTTTTGAGTTCTCGGAAGTTGCACGCGAGTGGCTGCGCAGTATGTATGCATAATATAGGTGTCCGAGCCGAGGGAACTTTCTCACTCTCACTCAACTGTAACATCGCGGTTTTGTTCTCAGGCCTACGTTCAGAGGGTTCATAAAGTTTCGCGCGAACTGTACTTCAGAACCAACTAAATAAAATAAAATATCTTTCGTGAATCGTTTACGTCCGCACAACCGCGAATTGGCAAACGTAGAATAGGGCTCCCGCAGCGTGGAGCGGTGGTATAAGCAGAATGGCTGGTAGCAGCTAATGAGTCTGGCCTAAGTTCGAGTTGAATGGTCGTGATGTGAGAGGGCTATTCCCAACTGCAGACTGATGATTTTAATTAGTATAGCGATCATATCCAACAGTGGACATTCGCGCAAGTTAAAAATTCTAATGATTTATTAGCAGAATGTATTAAATACCATAGCACAGAGCACGGAGACGACTTGGCGAACGCTGCGATTTGTGCTTTGTGTAACTGTTCTACTATTAAACATATATACATACACACATAAACTCACGCCTTCTTCCCCCCATGGGGGTAGGCAGAAAATACAGGACGCCACCTGCTCCGATCCTTACATACTCATTTTGCAGCGTTTACGTTCATACAAGTACATAAATTATGATCTTACACGCACGCCTCCGCGCCGGTTACGAGTTATACTACGCACCTGACCTTTCTGAAGAACATCACCAAAATATAAGGTCACAATATGTCCTTCCGGCGTTTCCACTCACATGACCCATCTATGCATACTGTTTAAAAAAATTGTTACTACATCTTCTTTTGAACCACCTTTTATCAACTTACATATATATATATATAATATATACAATGTGTAACTTAAATAACGCACAACCTCTTAGGGGGTCATTGTACTCATCATTATCAACAACTTTTACTATGGGACCAAATCTGAAATCGCGAAAAAGAAATCAGCTGTTCCCTACATTTATGTTCGCATAACTCGTCAAAATGTAGGGAACAGCTGTTTTCTTTTTTGCGATTTCGGGTTTTTTCCCATAGTAAAAGTTGTTCATAATGATGAGTACAATGACCCCCTAAGAGGTTGTGCGTTATTTAAGTTACACATTGTATATCAATATTTCTAGTAAAGCGCTATCTTGTTCTAATAATAGAAACTTTTTTACCAACAGATGTCATAAAAATTAACGAGGACATGATATATCGTCGTAAGCGAGAACGACTTGACAGCTCATGTAAGTTCATAATATTACACAACTAAATGCCCATTAAACTAGTATTGGATTTAGATATTATTTTAATATTAATAAGGTTCTTAGTCTTTTTTCGCACGCCTTCTGACATAGGCAGAATTTTCGACATTACCATGGCTATAGATAAAATAGAATAGAATAGTGACTAAAGTCCTTTCACAGAATAAGTAGATAAACGCAACAAGAATAAAGATTATTGTGTATGATGCATAGTCAGAGTTTCATTACTGAGAAACGACAGTACGTTGGTCAATTTAACGAGGTAGGATGATCCAGTGGTCGAATGGGCAGCGCTTGCTACTGCTACCCTAGGTCGGGCAAAATGCTTTTCAGTAAACGATGATTTCCACCAAACGACTCGCATCGCATCGGATCGGAACGGATTTTACCACAGTATTTAAAGTCTATATTACCAAGCCGCGCACAGCAGCTTGAGCGCGGGCGTCTTCCACGACACGCGATCGTAGCCGAAAGTATGCTGCGACGCGCGATGGACTTCAATCTTTATTTTCCTCTTCTGTGTTTTATGATTATTTTCTTCTTCTTCCAATGCAATAGCCAATAAAACTACTTCCACTTCAACCATTTAAAAAATTAGAACACGTCAACACGGTAGGAATGAAACTATTTGACTAGGCGCAGAAAAGGGATACGTTCGCAAGCGACGGTACGTAGCCAATCTTATGCGTCGACATCCTGCCGGACGCGATCGGCTGTCGCCACATCCGTTAAAATGATTTCCAATCCGATGCGATGCGAGCCGTTTGATTGAAATCATCCCTAACAGTCAAGAGTTAGGGTTTGTGAGAGATTAATGACAATAGGATTTTCCCTATGAAGTATATTGGACTTATTTTTAGCAACGCAATATACGTTAATAGATACAATAGGCCCCACATCAGTGGTGGCAAAACCAGTGCAAGTAGGCTGGCATCCTATTCTATTGAAACTGTACTACGCTGATTAGCTCAAGGTACCTACCTAAACAGCATTTGGGTCGAGTAGGTATTGAAGTTTTCTATGGGACAGTCGATACTTTTTTCGCGATTACTATGATGGTCTCATGGAGAAAATGGTTCAATTTGATGGTCTGTACACTCTTAAAGACTACAACGTTCTGATACACGCTGTATAATGTATCAATCAATCAACTCAGCCTATCGCAGTCCACTGCTGGACATAGGCCTCTCCCAGGCTGCGCCACAACACCCTGTCCTCCGCCTTCCGCATCCAATCTGTCCCAGCCACCATTGCCTCACTACCCTTGCCGATACGCGGTCACCACTCCAGGACTCGTCTGCTCCACCGGCCATCGGTTCTCCGACAAACATGGCCAGCCCACTGCCACTTCAGCTTGCTTACTCTGCAAGCTATGTCGGTAACTCCGGTTCATTTCCGGATAACTTCGTTTCTGATTTTATCTTTCAAAGAAACCCGGAGTATAGTCCGCTCCATAGCGCACTGAGCAAGTGAGACGTTATAATGCCAAAATATTCGAGCAATACAAGCATCCAGGAGTGTTATTTCATGTTTATTTCTGTGAATTCTGAGCCCTAGTTCGTGTTCCTAGCCTTATAAAGTTACCCTAAACTTAGCTTCATAACGACAATGACACTCTAAAGTTCAAGGCTAATACTTAAAGGGCACGTAAAGGGTAGATGTCCGTCATCACAACTCGGAAACTCACTTGAACGACGTGGATTGATGTAGTTAGTACTAATGGGCGGGTCACTTGCCCAGTCGTAAGGTTTATTGCCACCTAACCTGACATTGGTGCCGATTCTCTTGTCACAAAATTCTCTAAACTAGACTAAAAATCACTAAAATTTAGTTTATTCCTGTCAAACGACGATTTCTCATTCTGGAATTAACTAAAGTGACACAACTTAACCATATTTTAGTTTGACAGCACTAAAATGGCACTGAATTATTAGTTTAGTGAAAATGCCAATTTTGCTATTCTGAACTTGACGTTTTTCACCTAAAATTTTGTTTGCCTAACTAAATCTGGCTATTTTTAATCGCGATTAAAAAGGTGTGGAATAAAATTAGTGGTCATGAACTAAAATTCACAACAAGACCTCGACATCGGGTGCAAAAATAGTACTGTATCTTTTTTAAATTTTATTTTGCTTATATCTCGAAAATAATGCTTATATATCGCAAAAATAATGAAAATTTCGACCCCCTTTATAAATCCCTTAAACCCCTAAAACTCTACAAGTAGGTAATATTTTTTTCATATTTTCCATAAAAAAGTGAAAAATTCACGTGGTACGGCAAACAAGTACCACGTGGAGTCGCGATTGTCAAATTAAATTTTTGTTGCATCAAAATTATTTATAAATTTAGAGGTTTTTTTTTGCAGAATAGCTTTAAGATTCTCATGGTCAAAAGTAAGGAATTTTAGTGATAGTTTAGTTAGTTTAGTTCGGTGTACAAGAACATCGGCACCATTAACTTTGGGCGATTAGAATCAGTAAGTACTAAAAGATCTTTATAAAAGTTTTAAGGCATATGCAAGAAGAAAAGAAGATCTAGCTAAGCAGACCTCTCATTGTATGGAAAGCCTATAAGCGAGATTCAGCAGCTTAATTTGCTAAAAGCTGGATTGTGTCGTCGACATGGCGTGTGTACGTTGCTCCGTGTGACAATTTATTTGTTGTAACTGTAACTGTTTTGAAAAACCTCTCAACAATTATCACTCCAGAGTGCAGTGTTTTGCTGCTTTCAAATGTAAAAGTTACTGTACGGGTTGGGGTACATTTAAATGATAAACTGATTTGATTTCAACATGTGTATTGAGAACTGATAAATGATCGACCCGCGGCGAATGCTATGCAACTACTGATTCTGACTTAATTATGGTATATTTTATTCATTCGCTGCGCGTCGTAGTCAGCATAAAAACGATACAATTGATATGTACGGGTTTGCTCGTACAGTTACGTTAAGTCCAAACTAATAGGACCTTAAAAATGTATGTTTTTTAGTTTCAGAAAGCTCTGATTCGACGGAATCCAAGGTCGAAGTCCCCGAAGAAATGAGACAACCAGCTACCGTTAGCTTTGCGGGTAAGTAACATTACGTATCAATTACAACAGATTATAAATAAACATCATGAACTTTAGGATTAATAGGCTAAAGATTGTCTTTTCTAAAATGATGATTTATTAAATGTATCCATGAAAAAATCTTTGGCAATGCCTGCGACTTGTATATTCGACCTCGTATACGCCTTATCACCCTAAAGTTGAATTTTACTGGCTCGTAATAAAAAGACACTGTCTATTTTTCTATGCGACAGTGAGATAATTTAAGCCTTAGGTCGGCTTGCACCAGCAATCACTTATTACCAGTGATCGGAGTAGGTAGATTGAACTGGGGTCATTGATCCGAAACGTATATATTACTATGGTCATTCCTCCGGAATTGGTGGATTATTAAAAAAAAACCGGAACTTATGTAGGAATTGTATTCTGCCAGAGTGGAAGGAGTCATTTGATGATTTGCCATCCTCAAAAAAAAGGTAGGAATTGTAATAAAATGAGCAATTTTATTCTTTATTATTCTTCCTATTTTTTTTTTTGTCACGACTTGACAAAACCCAACGACCAATCAGAACAAAGGATCATGGGTGGTACAATAACCGGTTATCAGAACAATGCGTACGCCCGCCGGAAATACTAAATCCGGAAATACCGGAATTACTTTCCGGAAAAATGGCTTATCCATGTTATTCTTTCTGTGTGCATTTATGATACAAGTACTAAAAATCAATCTACCTACTCCGATCACTGCTTATTACATTGATCGCTAAACATATTTAAAACATCACTCTGTCTCTTGCAATCAGCAATCGATTGTTAGATACAAAACGACAATGAGGTTATATAATACAAGAGGAGCAACGTCGTACTAAAAAAATCAGAAAAACGTAACCACTTACGAGTTTAAAGTCGTAGCTTTGAAACGGATACTATTATGTCAATCTGTCAAAATAATCTATGTTTGTCTCATTTCTTCTATCGTCAAACTAATTACATTGGAATGAGACAAGACATTGTTATCGGAAAAACGGCCAGAGTTGCCAGTGATCAACATAAATTCCCCAGTATGAATTAACGTATTAATTGAATCAATTAAGTACTACGAGGGCTGCACTAAAAGTATCGGGAATGGAATATTTCCACTGTTCCTTTCATATTAAAATCTTTTTAATTGAATACTCCTTGGTTTTAAAAATCGAATACCATTGATTTATTTAAAAAAAGATTCTCGGTCTTGTCACAAGGTTTTGTCAAACTTGTTTAGTCGTTGAGAAAATGGAATTGACTCGAGAAAATTCAAGAGCGATGATTTATTATGACTTTCGAAGTGGTTTAACACAAAAACAGTGAGTTGACCGGATGATTTCTGCATTTGGTGATGAAGCCCCATCCAAAACCACAATTTATCGCTGGTTTGCTGAATTTCAACGTGGTCGTGTGAAGCTCAGTGATGATCGCCGTCAAGGTCGTCCAAAAACTGCAGTCACCCAAGAAAACGTTGATGCTGTGCGTAAGCTGATTGAGGAAGATCGACATGTGACATACCGCGAAATTCAGGCAACTTTAGACATTGGCATGAGTCAAATACAAATAATCTTGCATGAACAATTAGGTGTAAAAAAGTTGTTTTCCCGATGGATACCGCATTCGCTCTGTGAAGAGCAAAAAGCGGCTCGCCTTACTTGGTGCGTCAGAAATCTCGAAAGATTCCACGCAGGATCCTCAAATGCTGTATACAACATCGTATCAGGTGACGAATCCTGGATATACGCGTACGAACCCGAAACAAAAAACCAGTCACGAGTTTGGGTGTTCGAAAATGAGTTAAAGCCAACAAAAATTGTTCGTTCACGGAGTGTTGCAAAAAAAATGGTGGCCACGTTTGTCTCCAAAACCGGCCATGTTACGACTATTCCTCTTGAGGGACAAAGAACGGTTAATGCAGAATGGTATGCTAGCATTTGTTTGCCACAGGTCGTTTCTGAACTCCGTAAAGAGAACTGCAACCGCCGCATCATCCTCCATCACGACAATGCGAGTTCTCACACCGCGCACATAACAAAAGAGTTTTTAGAGCAAGAAAACATAGAATTATTAGACCATCCGCCTTACAGCCCCGACCTAAGCCCTAATGATTTCTATACTTTCCCTAAAATAAAGAATAAATTGCGTGGACAGAGATTTTCATCACCTGAAGAAACTGTGGACGCCTACAAAACGGCCATTTTGGAGACCCCAACTTCCGAATGGAATGGTTGCTTCAATGATTGGTTCCATCGTATGGAAAAACGTGTCAAATTTCGCGGAGAATACTTCGAAAAGCAATAAATACATTTTTAAATAGTAATGTTGTGTCACTTCCTTGATTCCCGAAATTTTCAGTGCCGCCCTCGTATATAGATAATTTGTATTATGGAACTTTCAATAGATTAAAGATTTAAAGAAACTGACAAGGATTAGGTACATATAGGAAGAAGAAAAACAAATGCGTTAACGTAAATATTATGTTTCATAAGTATTAAGATCGTGTCTGAAATTACTTTTGTTTAAAATGGAATGATATTATTTCTATGTACAATCGATATTATTTCTATGTACAATCATTTGTACAAAATATATGTTTATACCAAACAGACTATAATAATAATTTAGACATCCAGAAACATACATTCGTCGTTCACTAAACTCCCAACAGTCTGGCAAAATCAAAATCATTTTTACAGGTAACACTGATGGTAAAAACAATGTTTGATAAATTTATTTCGTGTCGTAATGTTTTTTTGGATAATCTGAATAAAATTGTGCAAACTTATTTATAAAATGAAACACCAATTGCTTTATTGATCTTTTCAGACCGTGTCATACAAATATTAATCGCATATTTCACCATTTTGTATTTTTTTTTTGCGCTAAGCCATCGCTCATTTGACGTCAAGCTGACGACTGAAGTCAGATATGCTTGTGGACATATACGATGTAGCAACGCATCGGCGCCGTATACTGCTGATCTAGTCCTATATAACATCATTGCAAAACGATGTTTTAAATTCGTTTAGCGTTAAATATGTGTAGCGATTTATGGTCTAAGTGGGCCTTAGTGAAGTTACAATTTATTAGGAATTGTTGTCAAAGGGTGGTAAAGCAATAACGAGGTCGACTGTACTTACAACGCACATAAGAAATCATCTTTATAACATCAAACGATGAAGCAGTAAGCTCGCACCATACATTGTATATGTATATGTAGGTATAGCTAAATGAGGCAGAATTCTGTCGTTTCCTTGTTACATTGTCACAAGTAATGATACAAAATATCTCTTCATTTTTTATGGGGATGACGTACCTAAATGTGTACGCAAACGGTTTTCATTTTTGTATTTAGGTAAAATCTTTTACTTCTAACATTACTTCATAGACAGCTTTTATATCTACTGCGGATTAACTTTAGATTATCTCCGCCCGTTTAACAATATTTCGGGATATGTCAGTTACCTTGGTTTTCCTCCGAATGTCAAAATGAATTACCTGTATCTTCACTGGGTACATACGACGACACATCAAGCTATACATTTCCAGAACAGCTGACCTCGCATTGTATAGGCATTCCGTATAATTAGAGATCAACTTAAACTGGAACTTAAATAGCAGAGGTGTGGACGTGTGTACCTACTTGAAGTTGAAAGTGTTTAAGGTGGATCCTTAGATGATCTCCCAGCCACTTTCTCACTAGATGGCGGCACGGTCACACATTCGGAACATTTTATTTTTTTACGCTTAACTTAGAAACCTTTGAGAGACAACTTTATTATAATGTGTCAACTAACGCATTAACTTGATTTTTTTAGATATTCCCATTTATTGTTTCAGATTTATCATTTTCGCCGACAAAGCGAAGCAGACTTGATTCTATAGTAAAATTGACACCAAGTTATACAATGAGTAGGTCTCCAAGTGAGAACCTTTTAGGTAATGTTACAAATTCTAAGGAAGAAGCTAATAATGATCACCGACCTGATGATGACAATTTAGATACAGAAAATGTGGGAACAACCGACAAAAGTAGTAGCGACATGAATAAGGAAAATGATGTGGTGAGTATTTTATACTTTCATGAAAAGTTTATCTTTAGATTTTCTTCTTTTCGAGTCGATAGCAAATTGTAAAAATATTTTATTATGCTAGATGAGTTGGGTCCAGTAGGTGGTCATACCAATCGCGGTATCAGTAGCGTTTTTAGATCCTCAGAAGTGCAGATGTAGTAGTGTCTTTAGATTAATAGGTAGATAAGTGAAGGAATGAAAAGTTGGTGATGGTGAACAAGAATTGTGGATGTCTATATCCCCTCTGCCATCCACTTTGGGGACTACAAGCATAACTGGCACGTAGCAGAGACGTTTAGCTGTAACGTAACTTCAACCTTTTTTAAATCATTAAGAGGCTTACAAGAGCTAAAGCGCAGTCACTGTCGGATTGCATAAAAAAGAAAGAGACGCGCGATGACAAAACGCTGGTAATTTATTGCAAAATTAAAAAACTATTACGTTAGTATGTTACTTGTAGAATAATCTGACAAAAAATCTCAATGTTTGCATGTATGTATTAGAATGGTTTTTAATCGTTAAAATATATTTATAGACGTATCTTCGTGATTTTTTTCTATCATATCAAGTTAATTGTATTATGTTTTCAACACACTATCTTGCATAACTAGCATATATCCAGAAGAATATCATATATTTTTCTGATTTTGGTTACTGCAGTGGATCATATATTTTTAGGCATTATAAATTTGCGTTTAGGTCATGTAGTCCCCTTAAAAATGAACACGGCGGCCATAAAGGTGAGCTAAGACTTACTAAATATGTTAGGCATTGCGCTCTTCGCACAAAGACAAATGTAAAAACTCTTTGCTTGTAATATCACAAATACCCCCTTCAAACCAGAACTTAGCATTAATGCTAGGTGGTAGAAATTGGTACCGGTAAAGTATATGTTTTCGTTTAAGTAAGATCCCCGATTGTTTTTGCTACGGTGTTATTTAAGCTTTTCTAGGTTTGTCAATAGATTTTAGGTACCGTACAACCAGTTTCTTAATTTCCCTCGGGAATCATCAGATTTCCGAATACAAACGAATGCTAATTTCCATGTCCATCAATATTAGACTTATCGTATAAGTATAATAATTTGAATTCAGAGCTAAGTACTTTATTGTCGTTTTAATAAAACAAAACAACAATAAAGTACTTAGTTCTGAATTCAAATTATTATACACAATAAATCTATTAATTGATGGACATGGAAATTAGCATTCGTTTCCCGAGGGAAATTAAGAAAATAGTTGTACTGTACATACAGTTGAACATTTAAAACTCATTTACAGGAAGAACCTTTTTCAGAGGAAAACCCAGAAAGCCAACGCAAAGACGAAGGCGTCCAAAGGTCTCCCATATTGACTAGCAGATATAGAGAGAATAGAGGCAAAATTAGGAAGAATAAAGACACAAATATCAACAGTGCTATAAACAAAGATGGATTTGACAAGAATGTCCCTTTTGGTTATATTCTCATTCATGAAACCTATGACTCCAGGATGCCGAGCAAAATAATATTTACTTCTTTAAATAGTAATATCAACAACCTTATTTAATTTAGATATTTAGGTACATCCTGGCCATCAATGTGACACATCAAGATTAAGGCACGCTTGCACCTCAAATCGCTCGTTCTTTTTCAATTTGTGTGTTTTTCTCTGCGTCAGGTTTACCGCAAATAAACGTATTTTCTTTCTTTTTTCTTTTTCTATATCCCTAACTACGTTTAGCGTTAAACGAATTTAAAACATCGTTCTATTTCTGTCAATAGTTTTAAGATAACGGAGATAAAATGATGTTTCAATGATGATGACGCCTTTAGTGAGTTGTGGTGCAAGTAGGCCTTAGGGCTCACTAGCTTCAGTAATTACGTTTAAAGCTAAACGAAATCAGTCTATTTCAGACAATTGTTTGAAGTTAATGGAGAGAGAAGGATATTTTATAAACTTATGTTTAGCGCTTATTATGTTTATGGCTAAATTTATTTAGTGATTTATGGTGCAAGCAGGCCTTAGAAAAAGTTCGGCTTTGTAGAACGTCGTCTCTGTCTTTTATAGCTGTGACAATGTCTTCATAAAGCTCGATGACTCATATTGAGGCCCGAGTCCTGTTTATGCCTACTTTTTCAATAGCCTAAAAAGTGTTGTGGAATTTCATTTTTTTTTTTTGTATTTTTTTGCTGTCGTACCTCAACGACATGATGAGACTTAAATATTTATTTATTGTTCGATAAGAGTAGATACTTATCAAAATATTTTTGTTTTTCAATTTCGAAGGTTTTTTGTCTACCAATTGTATTTAGGGAGTGTTTTCACAGTTATTAATATTTTTTCTTGTAGAATCAGTTGTTTTGTTAACATGACATGAAGTGAAGAGTAACTATTTAGTTTTAAGCGTATGAAATGCGAATCATTGTTAACATAAAAATCTATATTGTGATATCTATCCATTTCATTTTCCAAATAAATGACTTTGATTCTTAATTCTCGTATCTCTTTTAAAACTATTCCTACTTATTCTATCTCTACAATTTCAAATCAATTACAGAAAAAAGTAGATATAGTCGAACAAACACAATACTGTTACTTACATACTCGTAAAACCATAGTTTCCTTTCCATCCCAACGGACAAAAAGTCTAAAGCTATATTCTCCAGTGATCTCGGAGAACAAATATTCAAGTTGAATAATGATTACAAAATACATTCATCCCGGTAGAATTTTATTGAACAGTGGTTTACTACGACTGCCCCGGGTAATACAACTCCATGTTCAAGTAAAAAGTCAAATGAAAACTGCTGGACAGTGCTACAGAGCACAAACAAAGATGTTGCAATATGCTGGAAGAGATCATTACAGTATGCAAATCAGAAACTTTAAGAGTTGAAGAATAGCATAAAGGGGGTATGCTGTCTGTACTGATAAAAGTCTTTGTGGTCAGCCTTTTTCCAATTAAGTTGAATTCAATTTCTAAACAGTCATTAAAGGTTTCAACATCTGGGTTCATATTTAGTAACATTGATTGTCAGGTTTTTCGGGTATCGACTTCTAGATCACGACTGAAAAGGGTGCTTGCTCATTGAGGTACCAAGGGGTATCAATGAGCAATGAATGTCCCAACAGCAAGATCAGACGACTCAATCAGGCGCCTGGTCGTTATAACCTAATTACACTATCAAATGAGGAATAACATTCAATTTTAAAGCACCTGCATATTCTTATATCAAATACATGCTCTCAATATATTCTCTGCCACTTCCAGTCTTCAGCGACATCTCTTCCACTGCCAACAGCACTTATTAAAGTTGCAATAAAGTCTATATTCGTGTGTTACAAACACGAGTTTTTCTATTTTCCCTTGAACTTTTTGCCAGTCGTTTCAATGGCCACTTGCAGGGATCGTCTATATGCAGTTTTTTTTCCGGAAAATAATAGACTCATCCAGTTCGAATTGATAATGGACGTATTGGATGTAACTATTTATCTTATTTTTGTTCCTTCAATGTTGGATTGGGGATAAAAGAAAAAGTATTTTTACAGATATTTTTGTTTTGAGTGTGTAGTTTTACTGTTGGTTCTGCTGTGTGTATTCTCGTGAAACGTATTGGAGAAATGTTAAAATGCTTTAATTTTGCAGCTAACTCTAACTTATGGCCAATATGTCCATTTTTTTTGACACATTGGTTGGACTATAAACTGTCTCTAATGAGCAAATGTCTGAAATAGCAAACGGTACCCACTTGCACCACCAATCACTAAACACGTTTAGCACTAAACGAGTTTTAAACATCATTCTATCTCTGTCATCTTCAGACATTAAAATTTGACAGAAACAGAATTATGTTTTAAACTCGTTTATTGCTTAGCGTGTGTGATTGGCGGTGCAAGTGGGCCTTAATTGGAAACATAGCTACATTTACAAGTTACACTTACAACCAACTTATCCATTACATACAACCCTCACCAAAACAGCTATTCCTACTTCAAAAACGTTTTCAATTTAAAAGTGAACCCTGAAATATTCAGACCTCTTGAAAGCTTTCCCACATTTCTTTGCCTCCACTTATATCATTCGTTAGAGACGAACTCCGAGTAGGAACTAACAGAGACCTATCTTGTGTCAACCGTAGACAGGGTGGTCACCACCCTCATCATCATCAGGCTAGTATTTCCCAACTATGTTGGGGTCGTCTTCCGGTTTAACCGGATGCATCTGAATACTAGTATTTTACATGGAGCGACTGCCTATCTGACCTCCACAACCCGGTTACTAGGTAACCCTTAGTAAGACTGGTTGTCAGACTTTTGGGCTCACCAGCCTACAGTACTAAAATTGCCTGAAATTATGAAAACTTCCTGTGGAAATTGGTGAGCACAGAGCGTGGAGACACCCTCAGGGTCTGCTGCTAGAGGCGGCATTGTCAACACTTTGCATATAAACCAAGCGTGTCACCGGTTACCGTGACAGCAGTAATGCACTCAACGCACGTTCGACGTCACGAATTTTATTAGTACTGTGACTCTTTGCTGGAGACAAAACGTGTACGATCAAGATTAAGAGGCGTAGAAACAATTGCGTACTCTGTCTAACACAGGGCGTTTTATAGAGAAGAAAGAGACGTGGTTATACAGGATGGATTTCTATGATGGGGCAGTAAAGGCAGGTACCTTAACCGCTGTAGCTACAGTAAAACGGTCTTAGGAGACTAGCCTTAACGTTTTGTGAAATTGTGATCTGCATTCACAGATTTTGAAAAAAAAAATACAGTCGATTGAAAACAATGTGGGCAATTTTCATGAAACCTTTTTTCATGACATACGATCCTGTTTTCTGTTTTTGATCCTTATAAAAAAAAAACAGGATCGAATGGCATCATAAAAAGTTTTTGTGACAACTGCCCATTTTCTTGCAGGCTGTATTTTTTATTTAAAAATCTGTGAATGCAGAACATAATTTCTCAAAAAGTTAAGGTTAGTCTCTTGACCGTTTTCCTGTAGCTATAACGGTTAAATTACCTGCCATTGCTGCCCCATCTCAAAAATCCAATCTGTATAGGCATTACTGTGAATATCTTTTCATGATTCCTCTGTCTATATTCGTTATTCCTCTGTGGAGTCGAGAGCTTTGCAAGATCCATGCTATCATAGCCTACGAGACCTCAAGTAACTCCGTGCTGCCACCTAGCGGCGGCTTCGTTCCGGTGGTTACCTTAGAGTAATGGCTGGTTACATGAGCATCTGAGAGCGTCGTTAGGATAAGTCTGTCGAGGTCTCAAATTTATGGGTTCTGTTATGACGCAACAGCGAGATGGTAAAAGTAAATAAGATGATGGTTACTGTTATTTCTAAATATAAATAACTAGTTCTAACTACAGTTAAAATACAGTTTTTTTTTTAAAGAAAATGTAAGAAAGAAAATGTATTTATTGGGACTCGCAAAGGATTATCAGAAACCAAACTAACCACACTTTTTTTTTTTTTTTATAAAATATAAACAAAAGTAAAATGAAAATAACAACCAGAAAGTCCTGTACGAGGCCAGAAGGCTCCTATTTCAGCATAATGCTGCGACAAATAATAAATATAATAATAATTATTATTATATATATATTTTTTCAGTAATTTTAATTGTTTAACAACATATTTCTGCATTTCGCAAATAATGAATTAATAAACATACCTACGTAAGTATCTACTCAATCAATCAAAGGGTCATTTACATACTCACACTAACTTTTTCATTGCAACCAAGAATAATATTTCCATATTAAAATTCTATTCGCAGTCCAAAAACAAAGAACTACAACAAAACAAAATTAACGATTATAATTAGCTATTTTAACGAGGTCTCGCTCTCTCATCTAACCCTTGTCAAAAACAAACCTGCCGAAAGCAAATAGACAATTCAAAATAAGAATTGACCTTTTTCGGCGAATGAAGGCTGTAAATAAATGGCCACCTCCGTATGGCGTTTCTCTGACAGCTGTCAGTTTCGGTGTATCGTTAAAAGCTAACGGTTAGTGTATATTACCTATGACTTTTCAGGGAATGCCAACAGTCCTCCCTGTTAAGCGTCGGTGTCGGTGAGAGCTAGCGAAATTAAAAAATAATAATTTAGTATGTTCCTTATTATTTTTCTAGTTCGAAGGACATTCCTAAGACATTTTTCTTACTATCACACCGCTTTAATCAACTTCACACGCACATTTAAATAAAAAGCACACTCGCAATCATGCAGACTGGCTGGGACATCAACACGCAAACTTTAACGAATGAATTCAGCACATGATTCTAGCATAGAAATTTTCAGTCGGTTAATTTTAAAAAAATCTGATGTTTCATAGAAAAGTGCAATCAATACCTACGCCGTCAAAATGTATGGAACAGCAATTTATTTTCAATAACCTACGATTTTTTTTTAACGCAGGTGGTTTAGAATCATGTACTGAATCCATGGTAACAGGTAGCGTCGATATCCCTGCCAACCTGTATATTTCATTAGCCTCGTGTGTTACATTGCACATTTGCACGAAAGATAATATGCACATTTGCACGAAAGATAATATGCCCATTTGCATTGCACATTTGCATGAAAGATAATTGTCTCCTTGAAAGGCGTCAAATGACTTGGATACGCGTACCATATTCACATTTTTAGTCATTTGTGTGATGTATGATAATAACCGTTTTCCTGCCGATGAAAGGTTTTTAACATGAAGGAAGGAATCATAAAGATAGTGTGAACCCTTTTCTTAGAACATGGCGTCGAAATATTTTTTTTACTCTGAGAAAATAATTTACTGTGCAGGGTTTGAAAGAAAGGAAAGAAAATACGTTTATTTGCGGTAAACATGACCAAGAGAAAAACACAAACACAAAAACATAAGTGCGAGTCGAACTCGCGCACGAAGGGTTCCGTACCATTATCTATAAAAACGGCAAAAAATTCACGTTTACTGTATGGGAGCCCCCTTAAATATTTATTTTATTCTGTTTTTAGTATTTGATGTTATAGCGGCAACAAAAATACATTATCTGTGAAAATTTTAACTGTCTAACTATCACGGTTCATGAGATACAGCCTGGTGACTGACGGACAGACAGACGGACGGACAGCGGAGTCTTAGTAATAGGGTCCCGTTTTACCCTTTGGGTACGGAACCCTAAAAAGAACAAGTTGGTGGAAAATATGCGTGACATCCACGCAAAGTGGCAATCGATTAGCATAATGCTACGACCCTATGCGAGACAGAGCCCCAGCGCTGGTTTTCAGCAGCAGGTTTTCGTTTGATGTGAAAGAAATGGGCACAACCTGATACTATCGACTTTGAACTGAAAGAATTAGACTAGGGCAGCTACCAAACATCATAATCATCATGATCGTTATCATCACCATCACCATCATCTTCGAAGTGGTTACTTGACCTCTGATTTTTATGGATAGACCTACGTCACGTCCATTCAGGAACATTCACGGATTTACAATAATTACCAAAATAATTAAGCAAAATGGAAAATTGAGTCGTGGTAAACCATGGTCAAAAATTGAGCATTTGGCTTCCTATTGAATAAAGGAAGTAAGTATACTTCCTATATTCGTACACTCGAATGAAACAACACGGCACTTGCAAAAATGTACGTTAACAAGAAAAAAACCGCAAAATAAAGTCAATGAACAACAAATACAGCAACACACGCCAGTTTTATCAACTAATTTGACGTCATTGTATGCTGGCTGAAGCGGGCTGGGCCGGATGCTGGATATTATCATAACGCTCCAATACCCACGGGGATGTCCGTCCGACGTGGAAAAATGTCCGCCTTTTTATAGAAATGCATGTTATTTACTGGAGATACGAGACGTGGCTGCGTATCACACCGTTCGCCGTCGTGTCCTGTGGAAAAGTGACATACATTACTTTACTTAATATTTGTGAACTAGCCTAGCTGAGCCTGCCTGGATGGAGGTACGCAGTCAACATAACATGTTAAGCAAGGCAAACTACTGCGCAGATCCTTTAATTTATTAGTCGGTTATTAAGAACAACGAAAACCCTTGCTGACAGTCTGTAATAACCTTCGCTTCACGAAGACTTATTGGTTGCTTACTTCACTTACATTTCCAGTTTCTAATTTTTTGGTTCCTCTTACCAACCATTTGCTACAAGCCACAGACAGTCACGTTCCTGAAGGGAAAGCGACCGATGACAGCAATTTATACCCATTCACCATTCAATCTTCGTGTACGTGGAAATCCTTAAGAAGCAGAAGCAATCAGTACTTGATGAAATGGTCAATACTAACTGATAAGTTAGTACAAAAGAAAAAAAAGAAAAATATCGATGATTAATTGTTTGTTTTGGATACAAAAAAAATGTTCATTACTATCTTCCATATTTCAATAAAAAATAGTATTCTAAAAGGAAACTACACACTTCGGTGTAACAGCCGGCCGGAAAACACAAGTACGTCTTTCTGACAATGCATTGTTGTTGAAATACGAATAAAAATACATCATCCGAGCTCGCATGTACAGATATTTGTGGAGGCACAACTTTGTCACTCCGCGCGGCCATTGTGGCACATTTTAATATTTCAAATAAACTATGATGAAACGAAGGGTATTTTCTTTTGTCAACGTATCTTTTAGGACGTATGGGCTGAAAGAAATGGGTATGTTCGGTGGGTATAAAAATGGGATCCGTGAAAATGGGGTACTATAATCACCAAAGTGTTGGTTATTGTGGAAACTCGTGCTACTGTTTTTCGTTTTATTGTTTCAGGGTTAAAATGCTTCGTAGCATATTAGATACTATTTTTTTTTTTAACACATTATAGTAACTCTGTTTCACATCGTAACACAATATTAAAATTAGATTTAATAAATAAACATACTAGCTTGTCTACAGACCCATAATAAACAAATCCGTGTTTCTCCATTGTAAAGTTTAACGCAATCGAGTTTAGTAGTTGGTAAATAAAACGTTTACATTTTGCACAGAGGGACGTTATGTACAGTTTAGACACAATGGGAACGGAAACGAAGTTTTAAACTTGTTTGTGGTGTAAATTATTTATTTTAATGTGTTGAGGAATTTGGTTGGATTTGATTATAGAAAGTGGCGCGGACCTTATCAGTTATCACATTAAATTATGCCACTTATACATACATAGAGAGATGCCAATGTATACGTTTTTATAATAAACTTCCTAGCCACATTCAAGATCTAAGCTTTAATAAATTCAAATATTTTATAAAACGGACACTATGCCAGAAAACCTATTATACTGTGAAAGACTATATTGACCACAAAAAGACTTGGGATTGAGCTACTCCAATAAATTTACACGGTGAATGTTGATTTTATTTTGCTAACTATTTTAGATATGAATATTTATTGTAAAAAGTATTATAAATTATTTTAATTATTGTGAAAGTGAGGACTATGTAGGTCATTGTTTCAGTTTTATTCTTGATCTGGCAGTTTAAATAGTTTATGCGGCCTACCTAAATGTCCTTTCTTTGGTATTGTTCGTCGAATCATTGAGCTCCTTAAGGTCTGAGTTGAGCTGCACGGTTACTGACAAATGCGTGCGCTGACCGGACAGGTCCACTCAATCTGTGTGGTTCTTTCCTCAAAAGTCCATTTCAAATACCAATCTACATGGTCTTCACATGATCTGACCAAGATTATGTCTGAACTTTAAAAGAGACTGTGACCTCTGAGTTTGTTTCGGCCTTTCTTCTCAGAGTACTTAGATAGGAAACGTCGACCTCATCTAGTTTAAAAAATATGATTGACGTGTAACACTGTTTCTACAAACCTACTTACAGAAATAAAATCATTTATCGTTCAGACAGTATACAAAATTTGAATGAAATCCATTCACAAAAAAGCCTGCTGTTCCATACATTTTGTTATGGATTTCATTCAAAGTTTGTATCAAATCAAATCAAAATATTTTATTTCACATAAACCTACATGGGCACTTATGAAACGTCAGAAGCTAGGTGCACGATTCCAATTAGTTGTTTCCTACGGAGAAGAATATATATCGTCTAAGTAAACCATATAGTATACGTGGTATAATTTAATTTGTTAGGGTCCGCGCCACTTCGTATAATTATTTTTGGATGAACCTAAAACCTTATGACAAGCATTGAGACAAATCTCCGTAACAATAACTTTACGGTTAGAGATGTCACAATTTCCGCAATAAAAATAGTAACATAACATCACGCCCGTAATCTCTGAAGGGCTAGGCAGGGATGTACCTATAGTATAGCATGTGGTATAGCTATATCCACATTTTTCACTTCACACTCACACACATATAGAACGACATTAGAATAAACAAAATTTATTGCTATAATAATTTTAACTTCTCTTTTTTATCATGTATTTAAAAAACTATTTTAATCATAGGTTTATTTTAGTAAATAATGTAACTACAATTTTGCTATTTTAATTAAGTATTAGTTTTGTTTGTCGTTAAGTATTAATATAAACGATGGATGTATATTGCATAGAATCCAAAACCTACTGATTGGGAGAAGACACTGGCTCCTGTAACACAGATGTTTTTACCTAGTGCAGGAGTCAGTGCTTCACTTTGTTTGTACACATTTTTTTATACCAATAAAAGAATTTATTATTATTTAAATGTCTTTGAAATACCTCGGAACCCTAGGGTCCCGGAACTTTGGAAGGCGTACGAGGGGCCGGAACCTGCATAGGCCCCTTAAATAATTTTAAGCGTTGAAGCACTAACCGATGATTGATGATTCCTATATGCACTATGCAAGTACATGCAAGGAAAACCCCCGGTTGTTGCAGGACTATTTCAGAACATGGGAACAAAATATATTGGGCTATGGGTTTGGGTGGCTATTGTGGATTCGTTACCTAGAACCATAGATATCCGACCTAGAACTGTGGAAGGACTATCTCCCCTGCCTGATCAATGTTATGTAATACACGGATAAAATGTCAGGGGGTGACTGGCACACTCAATAATATAATGGGCCCCCAGAAACGGTCGCTAGCACATTATTATTATAAATTTTTGACAGTTACATTTAAGTTCCATGTAATAGGTGGCGAGCCTATTGCCATCAACCGGGTACAAATCCAGGCTCCGGGCTGGTACTGAACAATTCCTGATGGAAAAACCCAATAACACTTTACCCGACCGGGCAATCAAACCCAGGACCTCATGCCCAGCAGTACCACCCGCGAGTACTAGACCAACGAAAAGAAAACAGTCTACCTCAAGCGCATACACGGGTCCACTAGCGCCACTCCTTTAAAAAAATATTATCTCGTGACTGAGAAGGAATTTTGAAAGACGGCTCAATAAGCGACCTCGGTAAGTGTGTCAAGATTTTTCTAATACCTTTTATAAACTTGCCTAATGAGACACGAAGCAACAAAATTCGAGCTAAACAAAAGCGGCCACATTCATTTAGATCGTATTTTGTAGCTTCGTGTCTCACTATAAAAGTTTCTCTTAAATAAATCAGAAAAATAAATACCAAATGCTTATCATGATTATTACTATATTTTCAACAAATAGGAAGATTATTAGCAAATCCGATGGGATCTGTTGGGTCTGTAGTATTATCAATCATTGACCATCAACAGGCTTATCACGTGCTGGACGAGGCCGGAATATTGATCAGGAGGTATTTTGTATAGCCAAAATATCATCACGGTACACCCCTGGGGTAACAGCAGATAGAATGATGTTATACTCAGCTTATTGGGAACACTGTCGGAATAATATAAGGGTTTTGATTTTAGTGATAGACTAATGAAGAACTGTTTTGTACGACCTGTGAATGTGGGTGTTCAGGAAAAATGGAGCTTATTATTCTATTCATAGTTTTTTATTTGAAAATATATTTTTACGAGCATAAAGGTTGACTAGTTTTTTGAAAAGTGTTCATAAAGCACGTAGGGTGTTTTTTTATTCTTAATTTTTTCTAATTGATTCCGTTACGGGTTCCAAGATAATTAAATCATTAATTTACCTAGAATTCGTTAGATCTCTGTTTATTAAAAATGTGTAGGCATGTCCACAAATAGCTATTATTTGTTTGTTTGTATTTTTTTAAAAACGTTTCCCCACACTAGGAATTTCTCCTGTATTGTGGGTGCGTTTACAAACATTTAAACTCACATACACAAACAGCCAGACCCGGAACAACTATTTGTAGGTCATACAAAAATATTTGTTCCGTGCGGGAATCGAACCCGCGACACGCAGTGCAGCAGTCAATCGCTTAACCACTGCGCCAACCGTGCCGTCAAATATTATTATTATTTAGAGTGTGTTTGACATAATATCTTGGGACCCTGGGGTCCCGGACCTTTGGAAGGCTTACGAGGGGCCGCAGCCAATTCGCAGAAGCCCGTTAGGCGCTTTTAATTAAATAAGGCACCAACCGATGATTATCCCTGCACGCATTATAGAAGTGCACCCAAGGACAACCTCCGGCTGGTGTAGGACTATTGCAGGATATGGAAACAAATGATAAATGATTTTATTTCTGTAAGTAGGTTTGTACAAACACTTTTACACGTCAATTATATTTTTAAACTAGATGAGGTCGGCGTTTCCTATCTGACTACTCTGAGAAGAAAGGCCGAAACAAACTCAGAGGTCACAGTCTCTTTTAAAGTCCAGACATAATCTTGGTCAGATCATGTGAAGACCATGTAGATTGGTATCTGAAATGGTCTTTTGAGGAAAGAACCACACAGATTGAGTGGACCTGTCCAGTCAGGGCACGCATTTGTCAGTAATCGTGCAGCTCAACTCAGGAAGTCAGGACTTAAGGAGCTCAACGATTCGACGAACAATACCAAAGAAAGGACATTTGGGTAGGCCACATAAATTACTCAATCTGCTAGATCATGATCAAAATTAACTGCGAAAAAAAAGCAATGACCCACATAATCCTCACATTCACAATAATTAAAATAACATAATACTTTACAAGTAAATACTCATGTCATTGTGTATATAAAATTCAACAATGTCAATGTGTATATAAAAAATCGGACATAATGTTTGAGAACCATGTAGATTGGTGTCTGAAGTGGTCTTTTGAGGAAAGAACCACACAGATTAAGTGGACCTGTCCAGTCAGTGCACGCATTTGTCAGTAACCGTGCAGCTCAACTCAGAACTTAAGGAGCTCAACGATTCGACGAACAATACCAAAGAAAGGACATTTGGGTAGGCCGCATAAACTACTTAAACTGCCAGATCAAGAATATAACTGAAACAATGACCCACATAGTCCTCATATTCTCAATAATGAAAATAATATAATACTTTTTACAGTAAATATTCATGTCTAAAATAGCTAGCAAATTAAAATCAACATTCACCGTGTAAATTTATTGGAGCAGCTCAATCCCAAGGTTTTTTGTCCTCAATGTAGTCTTTCACAGTATAATAGGCAAAGATATTGGACTATAGATTTGGGTAGCTTAAGTGGACTGGTTACCTAAAACTATGGAAGGACTAGGGCCCCTGCCTGATCAATTTTTTTTTATACACGGATTAAATGGCAGAGGGTAACTTCCACACTCAATAATGGGGTCTCGGAAACTGTCGCTAGCACTCTAGTGACGTAGCGGCAAGGGGTCAACACCTCCTGGGGTGCTTGAAGAGCGGAGAAGTTCCACAACTATCAGGACAATCCCAGAGCCCGGAAGATGGTCAAGATCCCTCAAATCAAAATCAAATCAAAATAATTTAATTCACATAAACCAACATGGGCACTTATGAAACGTCAGAAACAAGGTGCACGGTTCCAATTCGTTGTTTCCTATGGAGAAGAGCCGGCAAGAAAGTCCACGGTTACTCTTTTAAAAATAAGTGGCCTACCAGCAGGCTTAGCACAAGCACAGTTTTGTCAATGGAAGAATAGACAAAAATTACGTTCCATGAAGACAGTACGACGGCAGCAAAGTAGAAAGAGTCAACTGCACTTTTTACGGAATTCAGTAGTTTATTTCAGCAGAACATTTAATGAATAATATAATCACATTTTCCTCAGTTTATTTTATACTTCAATAGTCAATGTTGCGTTCTGTGCTCCGAATTTGCTGAGCGGTGGCGCGACACGAATTTGCACTCTGATGCACATCACGGCGACGCTGTTGTCATCCAAAATCCTGAACTCGATGGGCAACTGAGTTCCCTGTAATTAAGCAAACAATCTTTTAAAAACCTACAGCGCGTATGGGGGAAATAATACTGAACCTAACTGAAATATAGGCTGCTAGTATCAACTCGTTAACGGTCATAATTTAAATTCACGGCCATTTAAATTTTATAGAAGTAGACCTTTCACAAAGGCTGGCTTGATTTAGGAGATGTTTCTGATCTTTGTTTACTTGTTTCAGAGGTATTTTTGGACATCCTTCTCGTGTAACTTTTTTTCTTTTACTTACCTCAGGCATGAATTCCTCGATGGGCATGTTGAGCGTGTACAGAATGACCTCGTCACGAACCACGGGACAGTATGTGTTAGTCAGGAAGTTACAGGTCTCTGCCTTCTCACCGAGGCCGTACGGGAAGGGGATTATGGATAAGTACGCCATTGCCACAGTCCTCAACCGGTGTATGACGTAGGCTAAAAAATAAATAAGTGACGAAATTAGGCAACTCTCTTATGGTAAAATTTGGTATGGCTCTCTTATATTAAATTTTGGTTTGGCTATCTTGGACTTAACTTCAATATTTGGGGTAGTTACTTCCCTCCAGGACCCATTCAAAAGGACATTGGGCAAAAATGTATGGGGCTTGGTCCCCACCACTAACGAGTCCCTTAATCTATTAGTACGTAAAGAGTAATCGTTATAAAAATACCCAACAAAAAATCTGTCATTATAAAGTTATAGCTAAACGAAAATGATTATTAATTCAATAAATTATTCTAGCTTAAATAGCCTGATTAATTTTAAAATAATTACGTAGATATCATTAGTTTTGTCTTAACACCACGAGTCACACTCTATTACTGGTTCGGATCTCGTTAAAAACAAAGTACTTACGTGCTCTGAAGACTATTTGGATGACAGCATCCTGCCCCTGCGGCAACTGGCAAGGCTGTGTCTCGCAGCCTGCTATGTACGCGTTGATCGGTAGGGGACCGGCAGAGTTACCAATGCCTGAATGAAAAAGAAAAGTTTAAATCACATGGTTTACGGTTTTGCTACACTTTGAGCGTCTCATTGTTGATTGGATTGGATCACAGCAGGCTTAGCACGAGCACCGTTTTGTCGACGGAAGAATAGACAAATATGACGTTCCGTGTAGACAGTACGACGGCAGCAAAGTAGAAAGATTCAACTGCACTTTTTACGAAATTCAAACATAACCAAACATAGGATTTTTTTTCTGTTTGATTTTCAATTGTTACTGATATTAAGTCACGTATATAAAGAAAAAAAAACTCAGTGTCGAAATACCGTATTTTGGAACAAAAAAATTCTTGGATTCTCTTGTCACAAATGCCTCTAAACTAGACTAAATATCACCAAAATTTAGTTTATTCCTGTTTTTCTTTTATTTTGCTTAAGTATATCTCAAAAATGGTGTGTCCTATTGCAAAAATAATGAAAACTTCGACCCCCTTTATAACCGGAAAACTCAAAATGTAGGTAATGATTTTTCATATTTTCTTCACAAAAAGTGAAAAACTCCATACAAGATACTGCTGCTGTGTTTTGCGTTCAAAACGCTCTCATTAAAAATCATGATTTTGTAGATAACCGTATATACTTTGTGGCTGTCGAGTAGAAAATCTTCTACTGTCTTTAGCATGGCGATTACAAAATCAAATTGTCTTCACTACTTTAGACAACTGTCAGTTGTCAGTGTGATTTTGACAGTTTGGGATGGAAAACTTTCTTCTGAAATAGTCAACATAAAAAAGGACCTAGACAAAGATCGGTAGAAACGAAAGACAAAATGACAGATTGTAGAAGGATTTCTACGGTGCGATGTGAAAAATGGAGAAACGAAATGTCACTTTGTATAGAAATAAGTAGCTGTGTCTATTCTTCGTAGAAATAGAAAGCGTCATGCTAAGCCTGCTGATCGCGTAGTCATCAAATCAAATTACAACACAGGTTATAGGGTGGTATAAATTATAAGGGTATCTCTGTGCCTGGCCACAGTAAGCGGCATACAAATATTACACAGTGGCGCGTACAAACATTAAAGAAAGAATAAAAATTAAAATCATGATCGATGATTGCAGCTCAAACGACAATTAAGTAAACAAACTTGTGTTCGTCTTTTTTTTTATTTTTATTTTAGATGGGTTTGCTCTTGACTCTAGTCTAGGTCAGAGATGACAGAGACAAAGTCGACGAGGGAGTGAGCTTACCCAGAAGAAGCCTGTTCACTCTCACTTTGAAGAGATTTGGGTTGTATGTGGACGGAAACAAAGGCGCAGGTAGAGAATTCCACTCTTTTGCTGTGCTTTTGCTCTTTTGCTGTGTGTGTGTGTGTTCGTCTATTCATCAATCAACTAAACTCAACCAACATTAATCTGGCATAGAATATATGGGAGCAGTGGTGGCCCAGTGGTAACGGCCGCGACTTACGAGTTGTAGGTCATAGGTTCGAACCCAGACACGCGCTTTACTTTGTGTAAATTATTTTATCACCACTGCTCTCAAAACGGTGAAGGAAAACCTCGTGAGGAAACCGGCATGTCCTAGAAACAAAAAATTCGAAGACATGTGACAGACATGCGTGGTGGATTACGGCCCACTCCCTCTGATCGAGAGGAGGTCTGTGTCCCAGCAGTGGGAAAATTATAGGCTGATTATGCTATGCTATGTTAAAATCAAAATCAAAACTCATTTATTCAAACTAGGCTGAGAACCAGCACTGTTTGAACGTCATAATTACATAAGACAGTCCCCCACAACGCCCGCCCTTCACCACTTCCTAGTCCTTTAGCTGGGAAGAAGTGGCGCAACAAACTCCCCAGTATCATTAGTAAGTTATTAACCGACGAAAAAAAGGAGGAGATTCTCAAGTCGACGCGTATATTTTTATAATTATAGTTAGTTACTCACACTGGCTAACTTGAGTGGTCTGCCCTTTGGTTAGAGCTAGCACGGCACAAAACAATACCACAGCACGAAACATTATGACTCCCTCAGTTATGACCGACTGATTAATTAGTGCGATTAACTTATATTTAAACACACAATCCGTTATCAGTTGAAATGATAATCCACACGTGTGCTCAAATTCTTTGAAATCGATGATAAAAAATCAATTACTGTTCACAGCTGCTGTTTTGTGGTGACTCACAGCGTAATCGTAAGGATTAAAAATTAAAAAAACCGGTTTGGTTAATCATTACATCATCCACAGCCCACCTTCACCTACTGCTGGGTAATAGGCCTCTCTTTTTTTATGCCAATCCCCACGCTCCTGCCTGTGCCAGCCTCATATAGGTTTGTAGCGGTATCTACATCGCCACATGCGAGCTACACGTCGTACTGACGTCACACAAATCCTGCATCGCGCAAGCAGAGTTTACCGCGCTACCAGCATATATACAACGTCCCGACATCAACCGTCGGGCAGTTGCCCACCAGACACAACCTCCCTTTTCCATATAGTATGAGTGAGTGAGTTTAACACCCTGTTCTTCATACGTCTATAAGTTCAACCCGCGCTGGCAACAATGACGTCCGCTCATCTCGCCGCCACGCGCCGGTCCTATGACGCTTATTCTTCCAGTCCTTGGATTGGACGCTACTCGGTCACTGCCTTGCCTTACTCCACATTTCATCACTGCTATCCAAATCGCCCGTCAAAAAATCTGGGTACGAATATTATCTAGTATTATCTATACATGTGTATATTATATTAATTACGAGTATATACATACAGCATTGAAGAATAGAACAAAAAACAACTTTTTTTTCTTTTGTTGTAATTACCCTATATATTTTCATATGCATTTCCATTGAAAGTATATAATTACGGTACTTACAATAACAAAAGGTATTTTTTTAATTTTTTCTGTCTGCATGACTGTTGATTTGTTCCGTCCAATCTCCGAAACGCCTGGACTGCTTTTAATGAAATTTGGTATGGGGAAATTTTGAACCCTGGCGAAGGTCATAGGCTACTTTTTATCGACAGACCACGTGGGCGAAGCCGCGGGCCGAAGCTAGTAACATAATAAATTCCTCATAAGAAATCTAATCCAAACCTAAACTTCTGTATCATCCAAACTTCTTTTAAAGTGACGTAATAATCATAACAAACTCACTCCTTTTTCCCAAGGGGGTAGGCAGAAACTACAGAACGGCACCTGCTGCGATCCTTACATACAACTTACTACAACGTTTACGTTCATACATCTGCTGATACAGGCACGCCGCGCGCCCGCGCCGGTCACGAGGACTACGCACCTGACGTTTCTGGAGAACAAAAAGGCGTGAGCATATCTGTGTATATGTGACTGTATAATCATGACATTACGCATTTTCCTCAAAGGTAAGGCAGAGGTTTTCCTAATTTTGCCAGTTATTCGTAAAAACAGGCTGCGCCGCCTCTTTATTCTTAAATTAGGGTGATAATTATCTATCTCAAGTTTGAATTGAGTAAAGAGGCTACTGGGCCGTATGATGCCTTGTTGCTTCGCTTGCTCTTTGACAAAATTACCCGCCTATACATTTGTGTCTAGGTACTTTAATAGGAATAGACACGCACCGTCCCTATAGATTTTTATCCTGTTTTGTCCCACAGCTGGGCAAGACGGGATGGCAAAGTCCCAAATGTTTATGTGTTCTTGCACATAATTATGCTTAAATACATGCATGTAGAATTAATTTAAGATTTGTAAACTTAATAGGCTGTATAGCTAAGTATTTCTAAAGTATAACAAAATATATTTTTGAACGAGTGAAACGGGAAGTAAGAAAAAACCGGCCAAATGCGAGTCGGACTCGCGCACGAAGGGTTCCGTATCTATAAAAACGGCAAAAATATCATGTTTGTTGTATGTGAGCCCCCTTTAATATTTATTTTAGTCTGTTTTTTTGTATGTGTTGTTATAGTGCCAACAGAAATAATTACATCATGTGTGAAACTTTCAACTATCACGGCTCATGAGATACAGCCTGGTGAGAGACGGACAGACAGACGGACGGACGGACAGCGGAGTCTTAGTAAAACGGAACCCTAAAAAAGATGGCGAGAGATAGAAATAATGAATGACGTGTTGCACAGGTGTTTTTATTATAATAAACGTTGTTTGGAACGATTTGGCGATTTCCTGGAGATCCCCACACTACATGTGTATTTTCGTATTTGAAGCTACTTTTGGTGCAGGGGGTGAATTGTGCATTTTCCTATTTGATAGTTGAGAAAAAATCTCGGCTTGCCCACTCCACTCAGTCATAAATCTTGGTAGCCTTTGACATTTTTTTGAAATTCTTATAACGAATTTCCTCTCCCTAATGCACGCCTCATAAGCGAAGCACGTGAGGTAGTGCTCTACTCTCGCCTTACAAAGAACAAGTAATTCCTTGAGCTAAAAATGTCTGTTTACTTCATATCGCACTTGTAGAATAATATTCACACACAAACGTCAAGAAAAAACACTAGTTTCAACACTCATGTTATTTTCAAACGACATTTTGCTATTTAAAATAATGAAAAAACTGTTCTGTGGACGTCCGTGTGTCTGTATGTATGGATCCTGGCGTGGTCACAATATCTCCCGAAAAACTTAACTAATCGAGTCCATTTTTTATTAACGCTTCATTTTATCGGAACCTAAGTCCTTACGAAAATCACTGTCTAATTCAATGTAGTTTAATTGTAATTAGTTATATAAAAATACGACTGGACATTTCGTTCGTTGTATATGTTTCATAGAATTAAATGAGATTATGAGGCGTGCACTTTTGATTTTCCATTTTTTTTTGTCTTTGTATTGGGCAGATTTAAGGCTGATGGTGGGTATCAGTTTCGACATATTTCACTGTAATGTCAGCCAGTTCCCTCTGCAGACACCGATCCCAAAAATTAAAGCAACCTGTAAAACAAAAAATAAGTGTCTTAATAGTTATTTATGATACTAGTGCGGTAAGTTGGTTTTTACAAACGAGTAGACGGATGTAAAAACAGACGAGACGAGAAAACAGTACAATATTAATATCGGGTTCCTCTTTTGAACTCATTTATTATTACTTATTCGTTTATAAATATCAGTCGGAAAGTCGCAACAATCTTTGACGTTTCTAATATGAAAATGGCGCTAATTGCAAATGGCGCCACGTGCGCGTGATGTATATTAGAACTACATCTTTCGTCTCATTTCCTCTTTAGTATTAAAGTGAGACAAACATATTGAGCAAAAGCGCTTCCAAGGAGGTTCGATTATTCAGCTTATTTATTCTCGTAGTGTGAAACTCCTTGGTGGATTTCTTATATATTTTTTATGGAAATTAAAAATAAACCGTAAAGGATACGCACGGCGCTATTCAACGGAGTATGCGGTAAAACAGGTACTTCGGTGGGAGTACCTATTTTACAGTACGTTCCGTTGCATCGTGCGTAATTTTTTACTTTCGAACAATGTATACAGGCATCGTAAATGCATTTTTTGAGCAAATGTGTTGAAAAATTGTATTTTGGTTGGCACCTACCAATTTAGTTTTATGAAAATAATAGAAAAACGTTTAAGTTACGTTTACGTTTAACGTGTAAGCAGGTAACTAACTACCTTTGTTACCAAGTATTATTCATTTGGAAGTTTGGCGCATTATTTACGAAATTCACGATGTTTTCCCCATGAAAACTTTGGATTTCTTTGCCTTGTATCCGGAGGATAATTTCTTGAGAAAAGCCGTCAAATTTACATATTTCTTTAGATTGACATTGGTGCCGATTCTCTCTTGTCAATGACTAAAAATCACCAAAGTTTAGTTTATTCCTGTCAAACAACGATTTCCCATTCTGAAATAGACTAAAGTGACACAACTTAACTAAGTAATTTTAAGTTTAACAGCACTAAGATGGCACTGAGTTATTAATTTAGTGAAAATGGCAATTTTCTATAATATTCTGAATTTGACGTTATTCACCTAAAATTTTGATTGTCTAACTAAATCTGACTATTTCTAATCGCGATTAAAAAGGTGTGGCTTAAATTAGTTGTCATAAACTAAAATTCACACCAACACCTCGACTTCAGGTGCAGTGCTGTAGTGGCTTGAGAGGCGCCACGGCGTCCTCACCTTCCGCCTGACGTAGGTCCTCACCGGACATGGCTGTTTCGGAAGGTTCCTGTTTAGGATAAGGTGGGAGGAAACGCCCGGGTGTTATCATTGTGTGGATCGACCTGAGGACACGATGGAGCATACGGTGGAGGTCTGTCCGGCTTAGGCGGAGCACCGCCGTGTCCTCGTGGCGGCGATACCTCGCGGCCGGCCCTGGTTCAGGCCATGCGACGGAGCGAGAGGGAATGGGAAGCAGTCACCTCCTTCTGCGAAGCACTAATGCTCGCGAAGGAGGAGGCGGAGTGCGTCAGGGAGAGGCAATCATTGCGCTCTCACGCCCCTAGTCGTTGCAGGAGGAGACACCCTGGGCGTCGCACTATGGTTCGCGTAGAACAATCTAAGTGGACAAAATTATTTGTTTCGAATTTTATTCATAAATGAGGTTATTAAGCATAGATATGAGGGTCTCAAAACTTTTTTGAGGACCATTGGTCGTTTGAGCAGGTATAGTCAAATAAAAACATTTTTTTTTTAACATTTTTTTTAAATAATTTTAACTATAAAATCTAATAACAGATACATAAAAATACTTAATAACTAAATCTATCACTCATTATCATCACTATCATCAGATGAATCATCCATTGAATAGTCATGATCATGAGTGGCAGAACTATGGAAATGGAATGTCAAATTTGTGTATAAGTGAAACATCTAACCCTGTAATATCGGCACTTGCCTCGGGATTTTCAAAAAATCTTCACGCTGTGTTTCCGTCATTAGTGGTTACCGAACCCGAGTTTTGGTTTGTCTACAATCAAGCCCATCTCGGTTTTAAAACGTCTTTTAATGTCATCTGAATGTTGCTTCACACTAGCTTTGTCTTCGGCTGATCTAAGTTGCCAATTTTTACATTAAGTCGATAGCTAATGTGAAGCAAGCATTCAAAGCACCTAATCCAAGCGTGCAACGTAAATAAACCAAAACCAAGATTATCTTCATTCGCCGTAAACTCTTTTGACAAATCATCATTGATGGAGTTGCCCACAAATAAAACATTTCTGTGAAGAAATAGTTTCGGTCAGAGTGTTGCAAACCTTCCCGTCAATCATTGTCAAAAGTATTACATGTGTGACAGATACCTCGGTCTCCATCACCTTGCTTGTTGTCGGCACTAAAGCATTTATCTCTTCTGAAACCTTATTGGTTTCGGTTATCGTAAAATCTTTGGTTTCCTTAGAAAATATAAGCTTTATTGGGCGACAATACATTGTAGAGGAGGGCCGAGGATTCTGCCACACAATATTACCTTTTTCGTCTCGCAATTGAAGGGGAACGAATGAAAATACAAACAAAAACTCATCACTGTCATCACAGTTGGTGAATTTTTGTTTGTACAAACTATGACCGGAACTTCCGTCACAACCCCACTTACTGGTTAATATGAATGATGTGCAAGGCAATGATGTTATATAGGACTAGATCAGCAGTGTACGGCGCCGATGCGTTGCTACGTCGTATATGTCCGCAAGCATATCTGACTTCAGTCGTCAGCTTCACAGAGTACATTTTATATAGGGTCAGTTTGACGCCAAGTGATCGATTGCTTAGCGCTAAAAAAATTATCTGGTGAACCGATTTCGATGATTCTTTTTTGATTTAATAGCTGGTGCTTCAAATGTGGTCCCATTTAAATTTGATCAAGGTCTGACCAACTGTTTTTGAGTTATCCTTAATACTGCATATTTTTTCCACTTAGTATAAACTAAGTGACAGGAAATTATTAACACATCATCCATATAAATGGATGATGTGTTAATAATTTCCTGTCACTGTTATTTACACACCAAGGAGTGGTATACGAATTTGTGTGGGGTAGGTACCGCAACTAAAAAGTGAAAAATAAAAACTTTTTTACAAAAAAATAACAGACTTCCAAAAAAAAACACTAAAAGTCGTGAAAAATAACTTTAATTTCGGAAGTCGGTGGCCAAAAACGAAAATACAAAACCAAAGACACCGACTTCCGAAATTAAAGTTATTTTTCACGTCTTTTAGTGTTTTTTTTTGGAACTCGGTTGTTTTTTTGTAAAAATGTTTTTTTTATAAATAAGTTTTAAATTTTATTCAGATTATCCAAAAAAACATTACGACACGAAATAAATTTATCAAACATTGTTTCACTATCAGTGTTACCAGTAAAAACGATTTTGATTTTGCCAGACTGTTGGGACTTTAGTGAACGACGAACGTATTATATGTTCCTAGAAGTCTAAATTATTATTATTATAGTCGTTTGGTTTAAACAGGTATATTGTACATATATATTATATAAATGATTGCAAATAGAAATAATATCACTCCATTTTACACAAAAGTAATTTGATCTTAATAGTTTTGAAATATAATATTTACGTTTACGCATTTGTTTTTTTCTTCCTATATGTACCTAATCTTTGTCAGTTTCTTTAAATCTTTAATCTATTGAAAATTTTAAGTTCCCTAATACAAACTATCTATATAGTAATTGATTCAATAAATATTTTAATTAATACTGGGGAAATTATGTTGATCATTGACAACTCTGGCCGTTTTTCCGATAATAATGTCTTGTTTCGTTCCAATGTAATTAGTTTGACGATAGAAGAAATGAGACAAACATAGATTATTTTGATAGATTGACATAACTAGTATCCGTTTCAAAGCTACGACTTTAAACTCGTGGTTACGTATTTCAGATTTTTTTAGTACAACGTTGCTCCTCTAGTATTATATAACCTCATTGGTGCAAGGTAACCATGGACCTAATATACAAACTGGACTGAGCTCTCGTACCAAAAACACGAGCAGAGAGAGATATTGCATACCGAGGCAGTTTATCTCTTTCTAATAGGGTGACCAAACATTTTTATAACTGACAGGAAAGTTCGTTTTGAAAGAGATAATTTGTGTCCGGTTGATACTAAGTGATTTCAAATTATTGTTTTGTAGCGGTAGGTATCTACACCGCCACATGCGAGCTACACGTCACACTGACGTCACGCAAATCCTGCATCGCGCAAGCAGAGTTTACCGCGCGACTAGCATATATACAACGTCTCGACAACAACCGTCGGGGTCAGCATTAGACTCTCGGCATCGGTCGCGAACGGTTGTGTGCTTGCGCTCTCCCGTTTTCGATTTTTGTCGAAGTTTAATTCTTCTCGCTGCGAACCTCGTAGCGCCCCCGCTGCCGCCCCGGCTGCATCCGATCGTCGAACAATTAATTAAATTTATTTAATTAATTGGTCGTATCAAGTGATCAATTAAAAACTGCCTTTTTCAAGGCAAGTGATATTTCTTTAACTGCGCGATTGTGTGAGTAGCTTCACTAGGCCCCTTCTGGGCAAAACCACAGTTTCGTGGTCCTCGGTGGATACCTAGCGGTGTTAACGATCCGAGTGGGGTGTTGTCCCAACACACCCGCCGAACCCTTTCAGGGCGAGGCAGTCAGTTGGACGGGTCCCAGAGCTAACCGGCCTTGGGGGATCTCCTAGTCGGCTCTGGTGACAGTTTTGCTTTCCCAGCTACTCACCTAGTGTCTCTAGGGTGTGTCTACACCCTTCGCGCTAGACTGTCAGGGCCCCGTTCGCACAATAAGACTGGCGACGGGTTTACAAGCTTAAGGCTCACCATAGGTACTCACCTCCCTGTCTATACCCGACAGGGAGGGTAACTCATCCCCGGGAACACCCACCCGGGGAGTTAGGCATAGGGAATTTTTAGGCTGGAATCTTAAATTCCAACATCCCCCCCAAGTAAATAGCCCCGCACCCCCCAACCATGGGGGATGCCTTAATCGCGACCTTCTTTAGGGAGGTCCTCCTTAAGGACCCCGAGTTCCTCGCCAAATATGGCGCTAAGTTCGCTGCTCTGCAGCCCCCCACCCCCTGTCCTTCCGACAACTCTGCCGCCATCGCTAACTTTAGCGATGCACTAGAGGCCCCCCCCCCGGTGCAAACCGCCCCCCTCCCCCCCGTACCGATGGAAACCGACCATCGGACAACAACTAGACGCCCCGTCTCCCCGTACTCCTCAGGCTCGGAAACCCTGAGGAACTCCTCCTCCGAGGATGACGGTTTCCAGACCGTCACCTCTTCCTCCAAGAGGAAAAAGAACTTCGCCTCTTCACAGGCAAATAAACTTAGGGACCAATCGGTCACTCCCCCGCCCACCCTTGCGACTCCGACCCCCGTCGTCGCCATCGCGACCGGCCCCCCCCCCCCGCGTTAAGCCCCCCCCCCGGTCCCCAATGCTTTCCTAGAAAGCAACCCCAAAAAGACCCCCACCCCCCCCCCCTGTCTTCATCCAAGACAAATCGAAATGGACCGAAGTGTCCAAATGGTGCGTCGATCTCAGGATCGGCTTCACCAGTGCCCGTTCAACCGAGCAGGGCATTAAGGTCCAAGTCCCTAAATCCAACGATTATAGGGAACTTACTAAGCTCCTCAGAGCACGTGGTGTGTCCTTCCACACGTACTCCCTCCCCGAGGACCGCCAGACCCGCGTAGTAATCAATAGGATCCCAAAGGAGATCGCTACCTCCGATCTTAAGGAAGACCTTGTCTCACAAGGCATCCCAGTAGCCGAGGTGCACCGCATGCACCGTGCCCGAGGCGGCGAGCCATACAACATGGTCCTTGTTGTATGCCCCCCCGTCGAAGGACACCACCCGATCTTCAAGATCAAGTCCCTATGTCATCTCACTGGATTCGATATCCAGAAGCCCCGCAAGACTGGAATAGTTGGCCAGTGTCACCGCTGCCAACTATACGGTCACTCCCAAAAGAATTGCCATGCCACACCCAGGTGCGTCAAGTGCCTGGGTGGGCATGGCACTTCCGAGTGCTCCCGCCCAAAGGACCGTACCCTATGCACGGAACCACCCAGCTGTGTGCTGTGTGGCCTCTCCGGGCATCCAGCCAACTACCGTGGCTGCCCCAAAGCCCCTAAGGCAACGAATCCCAAACTGGCGAAGCGTACGGACGCTCGTCAGGGAAGGGAAGCCCCCTCCACTCAACTTCCCGAGCGTCTGAGTCCCCAGAGACCCAACGCTTGGAATTTATCCCAGCACCAACAGGCCTTCCCGCCCCTGGTACGCAACCAACCCCCCCCTCCGCCCCTCATCGCTCATCAGATGGACCCCCGCATTCGCGCACACGCGCTCGCGGCCGCGCCCGCACCCGCGCCCGCGCCCGCGCGCGCACCCGCGCCCCTCGCTACTAACCCCCCGGCTCCTAAAGCCACCACCCCCGCCCCAGTCGCGCCCGTTCCTTCCTCATCCACACCCGTGGCTGTAGGCCCCAACCCCATGGATCCGTTCAACGTGATCTCAGGCACATTCACTGCCTTCCTCACCCCTCGCGCCCGTCAAATGGCCAATGAAATCGTTGCCGCCAGAAATGCCGGTAACCTTTATGCCATTCAGTGCATATATAACGCGTACCCGGACATTACGCACGCGTTACAGTCATTCGTGAACTCTCCCAATCCCACTAATGGATAACGGAATCCTCTCGCGTTTAAAACCCCGATCCCTAAAGCTAGGTTATTTCAATGCCAATGGCATCCAAGGTCAGCGCGACGAAATCGGTATCTTCCTCCGCGACCACCAGATCGATGTCCTCCTCGTACAGGAGACTTTCCTAAAACCCCACACGCGAACGCCGTCGATAGCGAACTATCGGGTTGTTCGAAACGACAGGACTCGGTGTCACAAGGGTGGCACCCTCATTTACTACAGAAAATCCCTCTACTGCATCCCCTTGGACCCGCCCCCCCTCTCACGACTAGAAGTCTCCATTTGCCGACTAGGCATGACAGGCCACCAACCGATCACCTTGGTATCGGTCTACCTCCCCCCTACGAACCAATCAGAGAACTTCCAACTCCTGACTGACGACCTGACCTTACTCCTCGGCCTGAGTGACTCCGTTATCATAGCGGGGGATCTCAACGCCAAACATCACGCCTGGAATAGTACCAGAATATCTACCCGAGGGAGACACTTGTTCGACCTCTGCACCCCTCTAAACTTCGATGTCATCGCCCCGATGACTCCCACTCACTTCCCCCACTTGGTTGACCATACCCCTGACGTGCTCGATGTATCACTTTTAAAGAATATCAACCTACGGTTGGATTCTATAGAGGTGATACACGAACTATCATCTGACCACCGACCAGTTGTGTTTAAACTAGCCCCTCGCGTAGGCCTCCCTGACCCCGACCAACCCCCCTCCACAAAAGTGGTAACGGACTGGAGGAAAGTAAGCGAACGCCTGAAATCCAACACGTCCCCCCACCTAGATTCCATCCCCGACCTCTTCGACTCTATCGCTGACACGACGGCCGCGATCGACTCATTCACTGGACACGTACAATCAGTCCTGAACGATTGTTCAAGGGAAGTTCCAGCGACGGACGACCGTCGCTGGAAGTTGCCGGACGATGTACGTGAACTGATGACTGAGAAGAACGCGGCTGTCCGTGCGTACAGCAACTTTCCCTGCGACGCGAACCGAGCCCATATGCGCTACTTACAGCGAGCTGTAAGGACACGTGTAGCGGAGCATCGGGAAACGGGCTGGGATGAGTTGCTGAGCGAACTTGAGCCTACCCACCTAGCATTCTGGGAGCTTCAGAGGAAACTCAAATCCCGAGAAGTAGTCCCTATGCCCCCCTTGATCCGCCCAGACAATACCATCGCTTTCGATGATGTCGACAAGGCCGAGTGCCTAGCCGACAGTCTTGAGGCCCAATGCTCGCCCAGCTCTCAACCTGTAGACCAAGCTTACCTCTCTGAGGTCGACGCCGAAGTCGAAAGGAGAGCCTCCCTCCCCCCCGTAGAAGACCCCGAGTGCCCTCTGCCTCCTGTCACCCCCGACGAAGTGCAAGAGCTCATAAAGGGCCTTAAGCCCCGTAAAGCCCCCGGTTCTGATGGAATGACCAATAAGGTGTTCCAACTGTTCCCTGCCCACCTGATCATGCTAATGACCACCATCTTCAATGGTGCCATGAGCAATAACATCTTCCCCCAAGCGTTGAAACAGGCCACTGTCATCGGCATTCCCAAGCCGGACAAGCCTAAATCCGCTCCCTCCAGCTACCGCCCCATCAGTCTCCTCAATGTCATCGGCAAAATCTACGAGAGGCTTATTTATAAGCGTCTCAGAGACTATGCCGAGACGAAAGGTCTCATTCCCAACGAGCAGTTCGGTTTCCGAACCCAACACTCGTGCGTCCAACAGGTCCACCGTATCGTCGAACACATAAGCGTTGGCTTCCAACGTGGTTCGTTGACGGGTGCTGTTTTCTTCGATATAGCGAAAGCGTTCGACAAAGTCTGGCACAATGGCTTATTATATAAGCTATACCAACTTAAAGTGCCAGATCGTCTCGTGCTCATCCTGCAAGACTTTTTGTCGAACCGCACCTTCCGATTCCGCATCGAAGGAGCGCTATCCTCCCCCCGCCCCATTCGCGCCGGAGTCCCTCAGGGCTCCGTGCTCGCCCCTCTCATTTTCACGCTTTTCACCAGCGATATCCCCAAGAGTAAAAGGGCTCAGTTGGCTCTGTTCGCAGACGATACGGCCATTTACTACACCGGCGTAAGCCCCGACGCGATATCTCGCACTCTCCAAACCACAGTCAACCAACTCGGTGACTGGTTTAGGAAGTGGAGAATCGAAGTCAATCCCGATAAGAGTAAAGCGGTTCTATTTTCGAAACCGAGACTCAACCCCACCCCCCCCCCCCGTCCGATCACCATGTTCGGCAAGCCTATCCCTTGGGAGAAGCGAGCCAAATACTTGGGTGTCACTCTGGACCACAGACTCTCTTTCGGCGAGCACATAAAGCAGGCGCGTTCGCGCGCCGCTTTCGCTCTCGGTAGACTCCACTCCCTATTGAATGCACGCAGCAAATTGTCACTCAAGTGCAAATTGCGCATTTACACAGCGTGCATTCGTCCCATCATGACCTACGCGAGTGTGGTTTTCGCACACTCGAAACCCCACCACATCCATAGGATGCAGACCCTCCAAAACCGGTTCCTCCGTAGGGCAACCGGCTCCCCTTGGTTCGTTCGGAACGAGATCCTCCATCTCGACCTTAAAATCCCCACTATCCGTCAGTTCATGAAGCGCATTTCCAAGCGCTTCTTCGACTCCGCGGCCTCACATCGCAACCCTCTGGTTGTCGAGGCTGCCAGATATGCCCCCTCCCGCATTAGTCGTACCCGCCGTCCAAGGCATGCCCTGACCGACCCCGATGACCCCATAACCCTCCTCCAGGAGAGCAGTAGGGCCACCAGTACAGTGCACAAACACAGACCGCCATCGTTCCGACCTCGCCGCCGAGGTCCTACGCGACGCCCCCGACGTAATTGTCCCCCCCCCCCCCGACCCTTGCTCGACGACGCGCCAGCCCGCGCCGTAGCTGAGCCTGTAGCTTTAAATTCCCCAGTATAATAATAATATAATTTAGATCCAGCCTGTCCCATCTTGCTGCCCTCCCCTCAGTGACGCCCTAAGCCGAGGTTCGTACCCCACAGGGGGTGCCCTTAGCGTGCGGTCACCTAAATTTAAGTATTGTTCGCCCCTGGCTGGAGGCTTTAAGTTAGTAGCTTAAGGCACCCACAGGTTTGCCCGGTTAAGTAGCCAGGACCTTAGTGGTCAAAACTACGAGCTGCCAATTAGGAAAAAAAAAAAAAAAAAAAAAACAACCGTCGGCCCTGTCCGACCTCGATGACCCCATAACCCTCCTCCAGGAGAGCAGTAGGGCCACCAGTACAGTACACAAAAACAGACCGCCATCGTTCTGACCTCGCCGCCGAGGTCCTACGCGACGCCCCCGACGTAATTGTCCCCCCCCCCCCCGACCCTTGCTCGACGACGCGCCAGCCCGCGCCGTAGCTGAGCCTGTAGTTTTAAATTCCCCAGTTAATAATAATATAATTTAGATCCCGCCTGTCCCATCTTGCTGCCCTCCCCTCAGTGACGCCCTAAGCCGAGGTTCGTACCCCACAGGGGGTGCCCTTAGCGTGCGGTCACCTAATTTTTAAGTATTTTTCGCCCCTGGCTGGAGGCTTTAAGTTAGTAGCTTAAGGCACCCACAGGTTTGCCCGGTTAAGTAGCCAGGACCTTAGTGGTCATAACTACGAGCTGCCCATTAGGAAAAAAAAAAAATATCAACCGTCGGGCAGTTGCCCACCAGACACAACACCCGTCTGGTCGGAGGATCCTCCCTTTTCTATGGAGGGATGAGTGAGCTTTACACCCTGTTCCTCATACCTCTATAGTTTGTAACTTACTTAACTTCATTATAAGTAACTTCATTTCAATATTTTTGTAATAAATTATTTATTAATTCACTATTTGATGTACAAATAGTGAAATAATAATTTATGAAAAAAAAAGAAAATTAAACCTTTAAAAACTATACAGATCGGAAAAGACTTTTTCTCAAAAGCTGATTATTTGAAACTGACATTGTTGTGTACTATAGATATAGTCCTCCTTATCGATTTCGATAACGGCGACCCTTTGATATTATTATTTCTTAGCGTGTGCCTGTTGTATACTATGTCGGTATTGAACCGTGCACGTACCCATGTTTTCAAAAAGAATTTATGATACAATATTGATACAATATGATACAATATATATAATATACTACAATATTGTTGAGGAGACACATGTCTTGTGTCAAATCATCAAATATGATCACGTATACGTGGTTTATGATGACGCAGGCAAGCTATTTAAATGAAGCAAAGGGAAATAAAACTAAGTGTGTGTGACAAACATTTTTTCAAACTCAAACTCGAACCATTTATTTCAAATAAGTAAACCAATTACCAATATACCAATATAAAAATCGGCCGGCTTGAAATGAAGGCTGCACACAACAGAATTTTTGTTAATTGTTTGTGATTCGGGAATTGCATCCAACCATTTTTGCTTCACTTCTCCTTTTGATGGAAAGCTGTAACCAACATAAAAATAATGCTATTTCAATCATGCGATACATAGGTGCAAATTGTATTTATTATACGCATTATATTAATACTTTTAATCAGAAATACACTAAAGCGTTGGTTTCTTCCGTCTACATAACTTCTAGAGCATGGTCATACTACTTATTGTTATTAAGCAAAATCTTTGTAATTCCTTACCAATGAATGAAATGCCACAACCAGCATACGATTCACTTTTACATGTCTTACTACAACACTTTTTCACCATTTCGACCATAAAAATTACAAAAGAACCGTAGCTAAAAGTTTAAATGCGATGCGTCTTCACAAAATAACAGAAAAAATCATTCGCATGTCAGATTTTAGTTACAAGAGTAATTTTATGATAACTACCAAACAATTATTATTTTGATTATTTTATTTAAATTAAATTATTTACTACTATGTACAGATTGTAAATCTTTATATAAAATTATTTAAAAATAATCTAAAAGCTAAAAATATTTATGCATAACTTATTTTACTTGCAGTTGGTGAAATATTTTGTACCATCTATAACATTTTTATTTTCTAACAATTGAGAAAAAGGGACAAACAGCCTCGGCTTTGACTATCTCTCTCAACTCGTTTTGCCTCGGCTAAGATAGCCTAACAAAAGTAAACCTAAAATGTATGTAGCAGTTGTCGTTCATTTTTGTATGATATGATTTTTGGAGAGCTCAGTCCAGTTTGTATAATAAGTCCATGAAGGTAACAGACTACTGACAACTTCTTATTACGCTGAAATTAAACGTTCCGCAGTTTTATCCATTGCCTGAACTTTGATTTCAGCATGCGTTTCGTTAACAGTAATCTGTTCATCTGAAGGATAGCAAGTTACTTTTGCCTTTCTAACACTGTTTAATGACAGAAATACCTTATGTCCGGCTTTGATGGTCCACTTCCGAGTCTGCTTATAGCTATGGCTACTTGATTTACTATCAACATAGTATTCTAAAGCTTCCTCGCTTGTCAAACACCTGGGGGCCCTTATTTCACTGTCATTATGGGTTATTGAAGGGTCACCAGTTACATCTTTGATTTAACGTGCTACACTTCTACGACCCGACATACGCGCTGATACCTCAGCAGCGTAAATCAATTCACTAGCACTCCTGGACTGTAAGAGGTCATCTACGTGTCGTCTTTTCGTTTTGAGACTGGAACCATCAAACTCTTTAGAGGGTCTTCCAGGCCCCGGTTCTGTAGATGTACTTGGCATACATAAATAAACGGACACATCGAAAGATATGTCAACTCCCTTCAGCCACGTCGAATTCTTCTCTAGGAACCGCTCTCGATTTCTTCCACAGCTGCTCCACTTTTCAGCTAATTTTGACGAATATTTTGAGATGATGACCTTGACATCTCTCAGGGACTGCTCCGTAACACCGTCAAAATCATGTCTTATAGATATAAACCGAAACAGCTCCTCATTCCGCGTTTCCTTTGGGTGTTTTAACCATTCTTCGAAAAAAACTATTTTTGAGACGGTGCAAACTGTTTAATGAAATAAAACACTTCCTCTCTCCTTAAACATTGTCATTACATTTAGTTTCCTTACTCTTGTTTCATGTTTATTCTTTTATATATTATATTATGTAGATAGGTATATGTTTTATGTATGTATGTATTTGTTGTATATGTAAATGGTACACCACTGACTACCTGCATTATTGTCTCTCCTTCTACCTTGAATCCATCCAAAGGTTGTCTGTAAAAGATCGCTTTTAGCGATAAGACCGCCCATTGTGTCACCCTATGTAAAATTTCTTCTTTTATATCTGTAATTTTTATGGTGTACATAATAAAGAGTATTCTATTCTATTCTATTCTAAAAAGAAAAAAAATGGTAACTTTATGCAAATAATTCGCTTTTTTTTTACTAATTACTACTAGATACTTGTGAGAATCATATAAAATAGATTCTACAGAGTGGACATGAGTGGACATGTAATTTTTTTACCATTGAATTAAAAAATATGGGTGAAAAGTCCACTTCTATTTATACAATTAATTTAACAAAATTATGGAATGAAGTTTTTGTGATAAAAATGAATTAAAACAAAACTACTTACCCTCATGTACAAAATCCATCACAAAAACACTATCACTATATTTAGTTACTTAAATAATGTTATCAATGATGGTGTAAAAATGCAAATTAATGCACTTTGAATTATCAATTCTTTAAATACTTACTTTAATGACGGTCCTAATGAAGGTAGTTACGAAAATTAATAGGTGTATTCCTTTAATGTATAGGGCTAATGAGCTCATATTAGTAATGGGAAATTATATGTGCGGCAACAAAAGTTTTCTTTAGCACCTGCAACCTAGCGTCTTTTTTTATATGTAGGCGACGAGTTAATAGAACAGCTTCAATTATATTAATTCATCATCTTTACTATTCCAACAGAATATCAAAAAACCAGCGTCAATTTACGAGCGTAAATTAATATGACTCCGAGCTACCGATAAATATATTTACTTCTGATTTGATAACTCAAGTGACTAATGTTGTAAGTGAGCTACTAAGCGAGCTCGGGACTTAGGGCACCCCGACTCGGACAGGTTAGGTTAGAAGGGAATGGTTCCCCTTCGTGGTTATTTTTTTTAAACCACCCAGAAGTAGGAGCCCCGACAAGCGGGGCTCCGTCGACAACGCTTGTCATTATTCGTAATGTGCGGGCATTACGAATAATGCCCCTATTTATTACTTGGATATATAACATTGCTTAAGAATTATCACCATGCTGCGTCATATTAACAGTAGCTTGTTTTACAATATATGGTCGCTTATAAACCATTTATTAGACGCTAAAAGTTCGTCGCTGACCTATTAATTCATTAGACAACTAAATATATTTGCAGACGAGAATGACATTTTAAAGAAGCTGCCTTAATTAGCACCCATTAGTAATTAACTATTATGAATTGAAGAGTTGTTTTTGTCCAGCTAGTTTGTTCTACACGAACCAGAGTGCGTCGGGAGTCGATAGCCGACTTCCGGCCACCGTAGGCACGGGCTTGCGGACGGCGAGCAAAGGGCAGCTCGCCGTCCGGTAAGAACCAGGCCCGGGTCGGCGGCGCGTTGTGTTCCACGCACGCCTCAAAGATATGTCAGCATAGCTGACGGGGTCCGATGGGACCGATGCCTGCCGGGGTCGCGGATTGTTCGAAAGAGTTAACGTGGCGCTGGCGTACAGGCAACTGAAGGAACACGGGTGGGTTTTAGTCAGTAAAAGTCTGACACGCCCTTCCGCTCCGCCCAGTGCGGGAGAGGACATTTGATGATTTCCAACCACCAAAAAAAAAAAAGGGCCAACAAGTACCACGTGGAGTCGCGATTGTCAAATTAAATTAATTAATTTATATTTAGAGATATTGTTTTGCAGAATAGCTTAAGATTCTCATAGCCAAAAGTAAGGAATTTTAGTGATAGTTAGTTTAAGTTCGGTGTACAAGGGAACCGGCACCATTATGTCTTGTCTGTATAGTTGTTCGTAACATTGAAATAATATGCTCTAAAAGGTTGAACTTTGATATTTTTTGGAAAGTTCATCAAAATATGTTAGAAAAACTCCCGTCCGTAAGCGAATCCACTCGTTTTTCTGTCGTCCGCTTCATAAACTTTTCGTAAGTATAAATGCTTTGTGACCAGCACCTTAATAGCGTACACACTAACATCAGAATCTGAATCACTAAAAAGGATATTGAACTAATCCATTGCTTAATATGTTCGAAAAATTGTCTGCTCAACAACGTATCTAAATAACGCAATGGATGTTGTTGAACTGTCAAAATGAAAGCCATTCCTACTGTTTACCCTATTAATAATAATATTAATAATCCATTTATTTCAGGCGACGACGCAGGCTTGACGGCTACAGATTGAAAATAATTTATTTTCCTTTCTCCTCCATCTGCACATTAGGGTCTACATTCTCACTAGATGATGACATTTTCACTGTTGAAAATTAATTACGGTCACCTATTCAATTTGTAAATAGAGAAAAATTCAAATATTTCGCGCCAATAATGCCTTTTTTTATTTCTTCTGTAGCCGCAACGCAATTGCACGTATTCTACCAAAGAGAGCGTTGCTTTTAGATCCATTTTCAAAAATAAAATGATATTTTTTTATGAAACTGTAATAACTCGTCTTTATTAATGATTATTCTACTTATGAATAAAGACTTTTTCACTTCTCGTGCTCAAAAAGTCCGTGAAGCGGGGTTAAAATAGCATATTTACCTATAGAGGTTTTTTTTTTTTTGTCTGTTGCCAACGAGCCTATAAAAACGAAAGTCTTCTAACGAACTACTTTAAAATAACGGTTATTTCACGCTGATATTATACACAGGTCATACTAGAAACAAATGTATATTTATTGTATATCAAGATAACATCTACAATTTTAGATAAATACTTACAGATTTTTAGTAGCATGTAAAGTAAATGTTTTATCGGAATGCGCCTGCCATGAATTTCATAGCAAATAACAAGATTAATAGATACATACATATAATATATTTCTTTACGATAAATAAATTAATAAATTGTATATCAACAAAATGGATTCATAAGCAAAAATGGACAAAAATGTAAATATAATTTGTTTTATTTTTTGTACATAAAAAACAATAAATTTAATAATTTATTTGCGTATATTATGATATGTGATTTTATATTTATTTTTAACTTAGTTTTGGTTACTTTGCTTATATTGTCATCATAACAGTACCAGCCTGAACCACTTTTGCAGTGTGACTTATAATGTTCTACATTACCAGGCAAGCCTGCAATATACTCCACGACAGAAACGATAATGTACGTTTTTTGTTTCATAACTATTGTTTCTGTTACATCGGTTATATTTAAATAGTCATCATATACAAAAATTATAATATCAGATAACTCGTGAGAGTCTGTAATCGTGCCATTTTCTGTGTTACATTGACGGCATAATCGAGTCTTACTAGATAACATTGAGTTTGCCGATTTTTCTAAGCCAGTCGCTATATCCTCATCTGCCAATGTAACAATATCCAGTGGTAAAATTGGACAATTTCGTTCAGACACATAATCACAACTGGAGCATTGTTTAATGTTTTTCGCACTAGAATATTCAGTTAATAAAAGACTTTCAAAATTTTTAGTAACGTTACACGTGCAGTTGACAACTTGAATATTGCCTCGTATTACTTTTTCGAAAGAGTTTAACAGAATTTCTGTCCTCAATCTTAATACATCTATAGCATTATCGTGATTCGATATGGCTTTTACTAGGGTAGCAAATGCAGAACATTTTGCTTCCAATAATTCATGAACACTCCTGTGTTCCTTGTAGGCGACCGCGAATGCGTCGGCCCTAGCATCGAAAGCACATGTATTCTGGACAACTACGTGATCCATTATTAGCGTGACTTTTATTTCCATTTATTAATATTTGCACATTTTTCTTGTCGACTTTTGGTTTAATTAACTCTATTAAAGATTTTTTCTTAACCTCATAATTTTTGTTACGCCAGTTTTCCTCGTAAATTGGAGTATTTTGAAATACTGATTCTCTCATAAAGCTATGTGTGTCTTCGGAATGAATGTTGTCTTTTTTTATTTTAGAAACTTTATTTTAATCCAAACCAGAATCAGATTAAATACCTAATTAATATTATGACATATAATTACTCAATACAGGAAAGTAATAGTTGTTCAAACAGATATAGAGAAGTACGTACTTACTACACCAGTGAAACGTCCAGGGAACAAATAAAAAAAGCTTTGTAAGGAAAATACGAGATGGCAGTGTATTAAATTCCGCGTCTTTTGATGGCTAGCAGTCTGTGTGCAAGTATATAGATAAGCGATTTTTTTTATAATTTTTTATTAATACACAATTATTAACTAATTTATCGTAAAGAAATATTGTATGTATCTACTAATCTTGTTATTTGCTAAGAAATTCATGGCAGGCGCATTCCGAGAAAACATTTACATGTTACTAAAAATCAGTGGTAGGTATTTATCTAAAATCGTAGATGTTATCTTGATATACAATAAATATACATTTGTTTATATTATGATCTGTGCATAATCAGCGTGAAATAATCGTTATTTTAAAGTGGTTCTGCTGGAGAGTATGCTCTGTAGCATGACCACTTTGAATTGACATTTTCCAAGAAACTAACAATGGTGCCGATTCTCTTGTACACCGAACTAAACTAACTAAACTATCACAAAAATTCCTTACTTTTGGCTATGAGAATCTTATAGCTATTCTGCAATAAAATATCTCTAAATTTAAGAATCATTTTGACGCAACTAAAATTTAATTTGATAATCGCGACTCCACATGGTACTTGTTTGCCCTACCCCGTGAATTTTTTTTAGAGCCGGAGGCGCGTGTGGGTGGCAGCCTCGGCGTGTTTTATATGGAATTTTTCACTTTATGAATGGAAAATATTAAAAAAAAAATACCTATATGTAGAATTATGTGGGTTTAAGGGTTTCATAAAGGGGGTCGAAATTTCCATTATTTTTGCGATAGGACACACCGTTTTCGAGATATAAGCAAAATAAAAAATAAAATACAGTACTGTTTTTGCCCCTGAAGTCGAGGTGTTATGGTGAATCTTAGTTCATGACAACAAATTTTATTCCACACCTTTTTAATCGCGATTAAAAATAGCCAGATTTAGTTAAGACAACCAAAATTTTAGGTGAAAAACGTCTAATTCAGAATAGCAAAATTGCCATTTTCACTAAACTAATAAATCAGTACCACCTTAGTGCTGTCAAACTAAAACATAGTTAAGTTGTGTCACTTTAGTCTATTTCAGAATGAGAAATCGTCTTTTGACAGGAATAAACTAAATTTTTGTGATTTTTAGTCTAGTTTAGAGAATTTTGTGACAAGAGAATCGGCACCAATATACAATTTTTGTTATTAGGCTACAAAAATATAGACATTATCTACATTTTATCCTGTGATTTTTACGTAATATAGGCAAAGTGGTTCTGCTGCGGAGCATGACACGACTTATTACTGTTTCATATAAAAATAACATTTTATTTCTCGCAATCGAAGTATAGGACTTTTTGAGCAGAGAAGTGTATCATGTACCCCCGCGTGCATAGACGGTCAAGGCTGTTTATCAGGCACTTGAATTTTTCGAGCAAATTTGATCGTATAGAATTAAGCTTGATATGATTGAAAAGCAAACGTACCCGCTAAGAGTATATTCGTGCTTGATCATACTTGATGAAATGAGAACGGAAAACAATGGAAATGAGTGTGAACGCTCCATAGATTATGAAATTCTTGAACACAGTGCTTTATGCACTGTGCATAAATGCTTCTCGGCCCGATAGTGTGAATCAAAACAAACAGTACCTACTTATTACCTGTGATGAATCATTAAAACTTTACAATAAGAGTGTATACAAAATAAGAACACAGTATTTTACAAAAATTGTTTATTCTGTCTGAATGGGAATATAATTTGGCAAATAAACTGTTTTTTTGTAATTATTAGCAAGACAAATCACAATAATACAGACACAACACGTTATATTATTGAAGAAATGGCAGATTTTTTTTTTACTTATTTCACAATTACATGAAACAATTTTGAAATTAGAAAAAAATAAAAAATCATATTGAGTCAGTTTTCACGCTAATAAAGAGAACAAAATATGTTTTATTTCTACCGACTGAATATTCACATCATAATAATTACTATTATACGAATTAAACATTATTAGTTCTGCATTTATGCCTAACCCTTCTGCGAAAAAGTCGTGAGTTTATGTATGTATGTACATTATTTGAATACAGTTTAAAGTTTTCTAAGAATATGAACTATCATTTAATGCTATGCTTGCAACAGCATAGCTTTATTACAGGACGTAATGCTAAAAGAATAAAATCCGCGACTTGACGTACATACATACATTATAAACAAAAAAAAAAAAAGGAACTCGACCGCTCAAGGTGTTATAAATGCTCAAAATTATTAACTATACATACCTACTTACTACTAACATATAAATCTTACAAGAATGTATCGTAAATCACAGATTTCCATACTAATTAAATGTTTAATATCGTTTCAGGTTTAATATGTGCCATTTTTAATGTATTATTTATAGAGGAAATGTATGATTAATAAATTGCAATAGGGTGTAGCTAGTTGGTGCAACAAGTGTACTCTAAATAGTTGCGTTTTTATACCAGATATTTGCATTTATTTCTAACAAATAATGTTTCTTATTACTATTACTATTCATACCATTGACAGAGAAAGCTTGCATACATATGTATATATCTTTGTATGCTAAAAATGATTGGCAATTCTAATTTGGCTATTTCACCCTTAAGAAAGCACATAGGTACGGCCGGTACACACCTTGGTTAGTGCAAGTGCGCTTAGTCTACAAGTAACTCTAGTCACATCGCACTAATTAAAATGTATATCAGTCTCAAGTATGAAGGTCGAGCGTTTTTTAATCGCTAAGCGACGATACAACTAACACAAATCTGGCCTCAAAACGATACAACTCCTAAACTAATACGACTTAAGTTCAATAATTGATCGTTCAACACGTTGTCCGTGCTTTACACTTAATATCACTTTTTAAGTGTCATATCACTGGAGGCGCCAGCTCGAATGTCATTCACAATAACTTTAGGCTCAATGTTGATGATTTCACTCAGTTTCTTCAAAGTGAACGGCATCATTCTGTTGCAGAACGACATCAGAGTAGTGACGTCAGCATAGTTTTCTAGGGATTCAGGCTTTGTCTTATAATAAGAATACCCGTTATCCGAAGTACTAGGAACACTGTAAGGTAGTTTGGTGGTGGACTTCTTGGCAACAGTCTTACCGCCCGGGAGTTTCGTGGTCGACTTCCTAGCGCATCTCTTCGGAAGGAGAAGGTCCTCTTTCTTCTTAATTTCTCTATTACCATCCGCAGGTACATACGGCACAGTCGTGTATTTGAATAGAAGCGTAGGGTGAACAGCGTTGTGGTGAGTCTTCAAATCTCTTAGGAATTTAAATCCTATATCGTCACAATGACCGCAGAAATGTGTTTCTCTGGTGTTATGATGTAGCTTGAACAACGCGTAGTTGACCGGTATGTGTGGATGCGCTAGGCTGTGGTGGTCCTGTAGAGATTTCACGTCGAGGCGCAGAACTAAGCAAATACAGCATTTAACGACCACGTCGCCCTTTCTAGCAAAGTCGGGTCTGATATTATCATGTAGATGAGTGTCAACATCAGTTTCTGGTATTGAATTTTCACAGAATAAACATATTATTTTGGGTACATTAGTGTCCTCTTCTGCGGATAGTCTCTTCTTCGGCGAGAGAATGTATGACTCTGCAGGGGGTATGCCTGTCATTTTCATCACCAGGGTCTTACCGGGGTGAGCTTTTTCTGTGTGTCCTATAATGCCCTGCCGGTAAGAACAGCTGTAGTCGCAATAGCAGCACGAGTAGGGCTTCAGATTATGATGTTTAAGTACGTGTTCTTTCCAAGAGTTGTAAAATTTAGACTTGTAGGAGCAGTGTGGGCATGGTCTTAGGATCTTCTTCTTGGGGCCGGCCTCGTCGATGACGAGTCGCTCGTCATCACTATCTGGCGCGGGTCTCTTCCGGCTGGTAGGCACTTGATCGGGTGTAGGCACGCGCTCTTCGTATCGGACAACGAGAAGAGAATTATTATCGGTTTCGGTAAAACTCTTTTCCGTTGTGGGGGGCTCTGAGGTGGCGGGTTTGGCGGAGACACACTGCAGCATCTTCTTCTTCTGCAGCTGTATGGTGTTGGTGACCCACGAAGCACGCATCAACGGGTCTCGTATAGCCTCTGCGGGCCGGGACGGGCCGTCGTGACCCTTGCAATGAAACTGCGCTTCATGATACGTCTGATATTTGATTGAACAGTTAGTACAACCCCACCTGAAAATTTTGGAATGAATATTGAAGCTTCATAATATACATAAGAAATGAATCTACTAACATTTTTTTTTGTAATTGAAGTGATTTAATAAATTCAAAGGAATTCGAAAGTAAGATAGCCACAAAACAAACAAACAAAAAACAAC